>JASDFA010000002.1:42322500-52322500 GCA_035772735.1 Datura wrightii | reverse complement strand
GTTGTATTCAATGTTGTTGAAAGATATCATTATTTTCTGAGTCTTAGCATTGAAAATAGCCTTATTCTCTCAGCGTATGGCTGCAATTGAGTGGAATTATCAGCTATAGGTTGGAACTATTTTGGTGAACAAAAATCATTAATTGAGGTATGTTAAGGCTAACCTCTTTCGAAAAGTATTCTTGTCATATAGAGATATGACCTATACCTTTGTAAGTAAGTTGAATGTATGTATGTTGTGATCAGTTGCTGCAAATAGATTATGATTATATATGTTGTTAGTTTCTACGAGATGAATTAAGGTTAGATTATAGTATTCCCCGTGGGGGCAGAGTATGCACAGTGCGACAAATGTTGGGAGCATCAAAGAGACTTCCCTATTAATTTGTTCACTATATTAGTGGGATACTGACGTCTCACTGTCGTACCAAGGCCTTAGAAGTTGTGGTTAGCTGTTGGTCCTAACTTGGAAAAGTTGGATAGCATAGGGCGCAACTGGGTGTTACAACTTTCTGTTTGACGCTTGTATAGACAGTAAAGCTCGCCAGTAGGCCGTTGGCGCACCTTGACGCCTCCAGGGCCAGAATCTTGATAGGATGGTCTTACCTTCGAGTTGATGGCACCAGGGTTTCCAGATAAACTGAGCGATAGCTTGCCATATTATTGGCTAATATTGGTGATCGCTAGCTTCAACCAACTTATTGCTTGTTGTATAGATCGCTCAGTAAACTACCCCAGTTGTTAGAAATCTGATAGAATAAGCAATGTCCTAAGGGGGGAAACTTGTTAGGGATTAGATGTGGGGCCAACGCCGCGGACTACTCTTGCAGATGACCACATACATATTGCCGCGAAGGGCTAAATCCAGATGTACTTGCCTACGGGGCTATGAATCGCTCGAGGGAGCTATATATTTTCTGGATAGACCAAGTTACCATCTAAGGGACTAGAACCATAGTAGTACAATATTACCTTCAGGTTAAGAATTATAATAAGCTTCTTGTGGGAACTTAGGGCTAACTGCTTAAGAGCATGTTCGATTAGTAGCAGCCCTACATTCGTTCTAAGCGAATGAACAAAACCGTTGGTCGCCTGTGACCTTGCTGTTCGCTTATGAGCTATCATTGTCCTAGGATGACCTTCACAGTACCGCTTAGGTCACACCATATGTCTCCCTAGTCTGTCTAACTGACAAAAGCTGTAATCGCTTCCAGGACCCACCGGTCAGGTGTAGGCACATGGGGTTTACTTGTTGGCAGCTATATCGATTGTTTTAGGGGGCGAGTAGCGGTTATATTAGGCATAAAGAGCTAGATATTCCAAGTGAGTGACTTATTGAGGCTATAACATCATACTCCTATAGGGATTGACCCACCTTAGTTGGTCTCCCATCAAACGAGCTCAGGATTGCTAACTATAGCATTGTCTACGGGGCTACAGATTACTCAGAGGAGCTATGTGATGTCTGAAAGGACTATATTCAAGCCAATGATGCCTTATCAAAGTCCATTCACGTATGACTTCCCTTCAAGCCATAATGGAATTACTGACCCTCAGTAGAGACTTGCGAGTTTGGGGTGCAATTATAGAAGCCAAAAGGGCTCAGATATAGTTACAGGAGCCCATAGTCTCAGTTACAGTCCTAGAGGCCGGATAGGTTTGGTAATAGTTACTTATGACACTATAGTGACCTGATTAGGGGTATATAGAATGAACTGTACTTATCAGAGCTTATGGGGGCAAAGTTAGGTTCTTATTTGCACACTTTCTTGCTAGATATAGCTTATGAATATATGATCGTATAGCTTATGCTCTTACTTGTATAGTTGTCTACTAGATGCAGGCTATGGTTATAAAAGCATACAGGTTAACTTCTGCTCCTTTTTGCTGATTACTTTAACTTCTTTATTAGCTTCTATTCAGCTTTTATTAATGCCTTAATAACTCGGTACATATTATACTAACGGCCACACATGGGGCGCTATATACTTGCCAGTAGGTTTAGACAGATAGGTTTCTGGACCTCTTTTAGCAGCTATTCAAAGTCAGCAGATTGGTCAGCTCCTTTCATTTGGAGTTGCTAGGTAGTATAGGTTTGCTTATTCTTTATTATATAGATTTTAGGTAGGCCGGGGCCCTGTCCGACCACTATTCCACTCTTAGACTCTTGTGGACCACAGTTTCTAGTTGTTTGTTATTGTTCGCCGTGTGGGGTCAATGTGTGCTATGTTTTGTGTGTTGGTCGTGTGGAGCCTAATTTAGTTATTAGTTAGTAGCCTTGTCAGCTATAGTTCATATATGATTGCCTGTTTTCCTTCTGTTATGACTTAGACAGCATGGTGGTCTTGTCGGTCCACGTAGGATCCTTTTATTAATGGGACTGCTGGGTTAGCTATTTCTTTACAGCTTTGCTGTGTGGCCTTTTCATCCCGAGACTATGTTTACAGTTGAGCTATTTATTTTCTTGATTTTAAGTTGCTGGCAGGCACCATAGGTGCATATTCCAGCCAGGTCAGCCTAGGTCCCAATGTGACATTAGGTGCCAGTCAAGCCTCCCATTGTGGGGCGAGACAAATTCATAGACTCTGATTATCAAATGATTGAACAACCAGAAGCAATTTACTTACGATACTTAGTTGTGCATAGGTGAAATAAGACAAACTGCATGTTCTTCTTTTTGGAAGTTCTTAAGGCTCTGATCTTGGGCAAATTTATATGCCTAAGTGATACTCAAAAGTACCATTTTCGCCTTGTTTATCTATCAATGTGTATACATTCTCATGTAATTGGTAATAAAATGTGAATTTATACTAACCAACATGATTAGCATTGTTTTGCAGGTAAAATGTGATTTTGGGAAGCTTAAATGCATGTTGGATGATATCGGGGTTGGACTTGGATGCGAGCACGGGACAAGGCAGTGGACAACATGAAATAAAGGGGCTCCGCGATGGAGCCATGTCACGCTGCCATCGCGGAGGCCTTCTGCCTGGATAGGGAAATTAAGCCCAAATTCCAGAGAGGATCTGCGTCTGGTCCGTGGCACGGTGGCTTGGCTCCGCGTTGCACGCCGTGCCACGTTGAGCTTTAATTCCTGGACCCCCAGTTCTAGTGAGGGTCCACGTCCATAGCGTGTAACGGAGGCAGTGCTCCGCGATGCACTCCGTGACACGTTGCTCGTTATCCCGGGAAAAATTCCCAGCAGTATAAATAGAACACTTAGGTTCATTTTTCAATATTCTGACTTGGTGGAGCAAGAACGTGGGTTACAGGCAGTTGAGGGACGAAAATATTAGGGTTTTTTCTCTCTTTCTTTCTTCTTTAATTCAATTGCTTGTATGATTAACACTCATTTTAAGATGTTTAATCCACAAATGAGTAGCTAATTCCTCTTCTTGCTGAGGTTATGAACAATTGTGATGAAATGTGATCATTGATTCTTTGGTTTTCCATCTTTTCTTCCATGTTGTTCTATTAATTCTTGTTCTTACTGCATTAATGTGTGGCCTACATTAATGTACATCTAAAAAGTCCGGTTTCACTCGAGAGAGCAAGAAATTAGAAAGTTGTGAATTAATAGGATATGTTCTTTACTTGGTTTGGGAAAATTGAGTATTGATTTTCTCTCAGGATAGAAATATACCTGAAAGTCGTATTAGTCAATTTAGGAACCGGGTTTGTATGGCTAGAACATGAATTGCATTTAATCACAGAAATGTAGGTGGATGGTTCATGATTCTTAAGTGAGGTTAAATACGAGAGTTTTAATCTCTTGGCAATAGTTCTTGGATAGCAACTGGAGGAAAATATTAACTAAATTATGATGATATTTAATTTCATTACATGTTCGTTTAACCTCAGCATGCTCTAATTCATAGTTTAGATTCAAAGTAGATTATTGTTTTAACTTTAGTAGAAAAATTATAAAACAAACTATCAAACTCTTGGTTACACTGTTGTCTGCATTTTTAAAAGTAAAATATAGTACACTTGAGTAGATTGCACTTCATCCAAGTCTCTGTGGGATCGATACTTGGCTTACTAAAGCCACTTACTACTTGTTCGACCACGTGCACTTGCGTGTAGTTATATACCCATATAACAACCAGCCGAACAAGTTTTTGGTGCCGTTGTCGGGACTTGGCAATTGGTGAATTTGTTTTAATTGTTAATTTACTGTATTTTTATTTTCTTAGTGTTGACAACTTGGTCTTAGCCTGTATTTTGCAGACTTAATTTCTGTTGAACACTGGCAAGAGACAAGGAGCTGGTGGAATCGTATATAGAGCCACAAAGGATATTTCACAGTAAACGGTGAGAAGCTCTACAAAGAAAGCTGCAGTTGCTCAGATAGACGATCATGGAGCAACAACAGAATCCACCGGTAGTACGGGCAGTGTTAGTGCCCGAAGAAGTAGCAACTCGGCCGGTTCGCGAGGTGGCAATCCCACATGCTAATAATGTCACATCTAGCATCCGCAAACCTGAGCCAGGAGGGAGGTTTGAACTTAAACAGAATATGGTGCAATTGTTGCACACCAACGGGCAGTTTACCGGTCTCCCTCATAAAGATCCACAGCAGCATCTCCAACATTTTTTGGAGATAAGTGACACTTACATCCCCGCTGGAGTGTCATCAGATTATGTCCGGCTTACATTGTTCCCATTCTTACTATTGGGAGAAGCCAAGAGGTGGTTGAAAGCTGAGCCACCGAATTCTATTCTACGTGGGATGATCTTGCAAGGAAATTTTTGATACAGTTTTTTCCCTCCGGTAAAACAGCAAGACTTAGAAGTCAAATTCTAAGTTTCAAACAGAGAGAGGGAGGAAATTTATATCAAGCCTGGGAGAGATTCAAATCCATGTTGCGGGATTGTCCTCATCATCATCAGTCCAATGATGTGCTGGTGCACACTTTTATAGAGGGTTTGGAACCACACACCAAAATATTGCTAGACTCAGCAGCTGGAGGACAAGCGCTGGAGAAAACTTATGAGGAGCTGTATACCTTGTTGAACCGTATTTCGTAGGGCAATCCAGAATGGAATGCTGATTCATCAAGAGGCGAGACAAGGAAAACAGTAGGAGTGCTAGAAGTGGATGGGTTTACAGCTATCGCTGCACAGATAGCTGCAAAATCAACTTAACACCCACTTCGGCAACATGACAATGAACCAGCCTCAAGCCCCAGTTAATGCAGTACAACAAATGTGGTGTGAAGTGTGTGGAAGCAGTGAGCACTCAGCTGAGTGTTGTGGAGCCAATCCTGACTCGGTAAACTTTGTGGGTAATGCGCAAAGGAACCACCAACAGTATGGTAGTAGCTACAATTCAAATTGGAGGAATCACCCTAATTTCTCATGGGGTAGCAACAACTGTTCGGTGGTTCGTTGGGTATCTAAACCGACACGCAAGTGCACGTGGTCGAACAAGTAGTAAGTGGCTTTAGTAAGCCAAGTATCGATCCCTCAGAGACTCGGATTAAGTGAAGTTTGCTTAAGTATACTATACTATATTTAACTTCTAAATATGCTAACAACAACGTAACCAAAAAGTGAATAATTTGTTTTATAAATTTTATACTAAAACTACTAACAATTATCTACTTTGAATTTGGACTATGGATATAAGCATGTCGAGGTTAAAGAACATGTAATGAAACTGATTATCATCATAAATTGGTTAATCTTTTCTTCCAGTTGCTAGCCATGAACATTAGCCAAGAGATTAAAACTCTCGTATTTAATCTCGCTTAAGAATCATAAACCATCCGTCTACATTTCTGTGATCAAATGCAATTCATGACCTAGCAATACAATTCCGGTTCCTAAATTGACTAATACGGCTTTCAAGTATATTTCTATCAGGAAAGCACATCAAAACTCAATTTTCCCAAATCAAGTAACAAATAATATCCTATTAATTCACAACTTTCCAATTTCGTGCTCTCTCGAGTGAAATCGGACTTTTTAGATGTACATTAATGTAAGCCACACACCAATGCAGTAAGAACAAGAATTAATAGAACAACATGGAAGAAAAAGATGAAAAACTAGATAATTAATAATCAAAATTCATCACAAGTGTTCATAACCTCAGCAAGGAAGGGAATTAGCCACTCATTTGTGGATTAATCATCCTAAAACAAGTGTTAATCATACAAACAATTGAATTAGAGAAGAAAGAAAGAGAGAAAAAGCCCTGAACTTTTCGTCCCTCAACTGCCTGTAACCCACGTCCTTGCTCCACCAAGTCTGAATTATGAAAAATACACTTAAGTGTTCTATTTATACTAGTGGGAATTCTTCCCGGAATAATGAGCAACGTGTCACGGAGTGCATCGCGGAGCACTGCCTCCGTGACACGCCGTGAACGCGGACCCTCACTGGAATTGGGGGTCCGGGAATTTAACCCCAACGTGGCACGGCGTGCAACGCGGAGGCTAGCCACCGTGCCACGGAGCTGTCGCGAACCTCCACTGGAAATTGATGAATTTTCACCCTCCAGGCAGAATGCCTCCGCGATGGCAGCGTGACAAGGCTCCATCGCGGAGCCCCTTTAATTTGTGCAGTCCAATGCCTTTTCCCTTGCTCGCATCCAAGTCCAACTCCGATATCATCCAACATGCATTTTAGCTCCTCGAAATCACATTTTACCTACAAAACAATGCTAATCATGTTGGTTAGTATAAATTCACATTTTATTACCAATTACATGAAAATGTATACGCATTGCTAGATAAACAAGGCGAAAATGATACTTTTGAGTATCACTTGGGCATATAAATCTGCCCAAGATCACTTACCTCACACTTAAATCCTTGTTCGTCCTCGAACAACAAACATACAATTCATGCAATTTACATCCCAACCTTCGCTACTACGGTGCGACAATGTGAGCTACGGTCATACCGATCATTCAATATTGCGAATCATCAAGAAAACATGCATGGTCTTAACAATGCAATGACCTTCAATACATTAAGACTTCCTAGACTTTAAGAATCGACTCTCGATATCGGCAAACTCATGCAATTCAGCTAATCAAGGTATCCGACACGAAAATCAGTCTTTCTTCAAGCATGTGCCCTCATAACTCAAGAGAATCTTCCCCTTTTTGCTCATGTGACACACAAACATTCAAGTAGGGGCATGTAAAAATAATTTCACTCTCTCTCCCAAAAGAATTCACATGCATCATGTCATGACCCATAAGCTTGCCCTTAGTGTATTACTCCACTAATATAAAGAAATGCAATGTAAGATCACGTAGGACTTTAATGGGTTGTAATGGAAGCTATGGAACTAGTATATATTGGATTAGCCAATAATAGCCACTAGCATCATTAAGCGCATTTGCAACACATTCCCATCAACTCATGGACATTGTTCCTCTCTTTTCTTTTTTTTCATCATCCCATTCTTGATGATTTACTTTAGTATGGCCCATTTCATTCAGCACACTTAACATAATAACAAAGGGTATTCATGCACCTTCATTATCGTTTATTTATAGCAAGTGCACCTTCAACCTTTTCTTTTCTTTCCTCACTCTGCTTTTCTTTTTCTTTTCACCATTCTCACTCTTTGACACTTTGGGAACATTATTTTCTCTTCTTAAGCGCTTAAGAGTTTCGTATATTACGGCTAATGAAAAGAAAGTATTAAGCTCGGTTTATACTTTTTGGACAAAAGAAAGAAATAATAGGCTAAAGGCTCAAAGGGCTGACTAGGGTATACAATCACATAAAGGGGGAGTATGACAAGAAAAAAATTAGAAACTCTCGGTTAAAACAAAGAAATGCCTACATCCTTTCCAACAATACACCTCCTTCATTTTGTTTTGTACACACACCAGGCAAGTTCTAGACACTTCACAATAGCATGGAATAACAATACCTCACTTCACACTTTATGCACATGCTCGATTCAAGATGTATTCACAGATTCTTCAATCAGCTAATTACATGAATTCAAACATTAAGCCTCAATCACACCGAATCGAACTCTACATTCTAGGTATCTCAACATATTTACAAAATTGCATGCTTTCATACGAATCACTTTTGCATTTTGAATATCATGTGCAACACGCAACCAACAATTCACAACCATATAGTAACTAAAGGTTCCGGGATGCAATCCACCAAAGAAAAAAACTGAAAAATAATTGAAAAAAAATACTCCTACCGACTACATTTCCCTTAAGACGGTCGTCATCCATCCATCATAGGGAACAATCACTAACTATGACGTCGGTTCAATGGGACCATTCCCGGTAAAAGAACCGAAAACAAACGCCGAGAAACCCAAAAATAAAAAAAATTGAAAAATTTTGCAAAACATCGATCATTTCGATAGAAAAATTATTTACAAAATATTTTAAATATGAATAAAATATTTTCACAAAATTTTAAAAATATTGATCATTTCGATAAGCAAAAATATTTACAAAAATTTTTCAGACTTAACTGGCAACATTCCACAACACATATCAATTCCACAAATATGTACAGATACAGAACAATTTAACAATTCACAAACACAGGGAAACATAACATACAAAAATACAGAGGAAAACATAAAAGCAAACCAGCCCAGCCCAGCACCTAACTACTCCCCACCCCACACTTAAACTGAACACTGTCCCCAGTGTTCACAAAAATTAAATAGCACAAAGTCGGGTGGTGGAACTCCCTGATCAGTCAAAGTATTCCACTTCTTCATCAGGTGCTGCTGCCTCATCTCCCATGTCCGAGTCGCCTCCATCGTCATCATCAGACTCCACATCGGAGTCCTCCCGACGTGTCTCCTCATCCGTGGGGACATCATCGTCTGTGGGCTGTACAAAGGCTGGCCCCACTCGGCATAGAGCCCTGGTGTTTTCTCCAAACGGGTAATCTAGCTCGAGCTGCCATAGCTCCTCCTCCGTGGCTGGTCTCCCACCTATCCTGAGCTGGAATATTTACATCCCATACATCCGCGCCATGTACTGGTCATCACGAGCATGTCGCTCGCCAAGTGTCAGCACTGGCCTGTGGATGGTGTCGGGGGCCTTAGTTTTGGTCACATCCAAAGCCCGCCGCTCCAACTGCGGGATATAATCCAAAGCCTCCTCCTCGACGTCGAGGCCCCGGAGAAAGATGGTGAGTAGTCCACCGAACCCATACCTGTGGCCCTGGTGTTATCGGGCTCTCTTCATGGCGGATATGATGACCGCCCCGACATTAATCTCCAGCTCTTTCATCAGGGCGTACACCAGGCAAACACGATCCCGGGTCACATCAGTCATGTGTACCCCCGGGATTAGGCACGAGCAGACTATCTTCAGCCAGATTTGGGCTTCCCTGTTCATTTGAGAATATGACAGAGTCTGGTGGTAGCCCCTTTCTTTATGTCTTCTCCATCTAGCTATGGATCGAACCCCACACAGTGTGCGTCTGATGTCGGCATACAGTGGGGTAATGTTCAGCTGGCGGAGAACGTGGGCGTCTGTGTCCCGCGCTCCGATGATGGCATTTTGCTGGTGGGGTTCCAGAGTGACTATCTGCCCTCTGATCTTGATGGTGTGGCTTCTGATTGATGGGTTCCAATTTGCATAGAACTCCCGGACCAGGTGCAGGTTGCATTCTTTGGGCTCCTAAAATATGAAACCGAGCCCAGCTGCCTCGATCCGGTGAACCATTCGGGGGAACTCCTGTGCTAATGGCTTCCGTGCTATATGCTCCTCGGGGAAATATTTGTTCTCTTTGTGCTTGGCATACCACTTTTTCCCTTCGTCAGTCACCCATCTCATTCCGTATTGGCGGCGCTGGCTGCGTGGAACTGCTGGTGCAGCTGGGACTGCTGTGCCCAGTCTGAGTCTTTTCCTTCCGGTGCCTGAAGTTGATGCACTCTTGCCTTTATCTGGCCTGCTTGCCATTTTGCCTGTCAACACAAGTAAACAAGCTCAATGTTAAGCTAAATAAATATTAACTTTGGCTAAGGTCGGGTTACGCTAAGTTAACCTCACACTTAGTCCTTAGCTACAGTTACGCTACTACAGCAAGAATAACTTTATTTACACTAATCAACCAACTATACAATCATGCTTAGTGCGTTCAAATGAAAATTCGACGGTATAACTTCTGCGTACTACTCAGACTTCATACAGCTAATCCCAATCACTACCGTCGCTAGCATTTTAACCATCGCACTTAGCAAAGAAAAACAACGAAACAAAAACAACAACAAAAATGGTATACACATGCACCTATACAACCAACCAAATTTGAACAAAATTTCAACATTTTCCCCAAACCCGAGAATTCGTCGTCTATTAACATTCAAACAATTTTTACAACGATTCAACCCATTCAACACGTACACCCCGGCATAGAATTCACGAATTCAACACATTACCAACTTCAAATTCAACAACAAAGCCCTAGAATTGATTTCTTCCATCAAATTCGAATAATTCATGCAATTGACAAGTTCAAACAATCATTACAACATTCCGAACGTGTATCAACCAACAAATAACTCGAATTCATGCTTAATTTCGGCTTAGGGCGATTTATCTCACCTCCCATGCTTAATTTCGAATAAAATCGACAAAAACTTGAGAGAGAATCGGAAAACATACCTTGTAGTTGAATAAGCGAAGAAAACTTGGTAATTTGTTGCCTTAAGTCGTGGCACGTTGATGGGAGAGGGGTTTTGGGACGTTTGGTCATGAAGGAAAATGAAAATGAGGGAAAAAAAGGGAGAAATCAGGGTTTAAAAGGTAGAAAACACGCGGGTCACCCGGCAACCCGGTGTGACCCATCGCAATTTACACGGCAACGTGTCACGGAGTGCATCGCGGTGCACTGCCTCCGTGACACGGAGCCATCGCGACAGCATACTGGAAATTTTTAAAATTTCCAGATTACACACGGAGGGTAACGCGGAGGTCCTCCTCCTTGACACGGAGCTATCGCCCCAGCTCACTGTCTTCTACATTTTATTAATTTTTCGTACCTCGCCTTTTCCTTCACGATTCCGTGCACATTTTTATCCGTTTGACCTGAAAATCATCTCACTAAACAAAATTGGTTAGAATAATAGGTTTCACCTAACTAAAAATAAAAAACACTAACTAAAACAAAAAATTTCGTAATAAATCAAGAAAAGAAAAAGAAAAATCTATTTACACTTTACAAAATGAAAAAAAAAAATTTCACGGGTTGCCTCCAGTGCAGTGCCTGGTTTACCGTCTCGGCTCGACGTCATTTAAGCTCAATTGTCCGCTAGGGTGATGGACGATTTCTCACGATCACCATCCTCCCCCCAGCAGTGCTTACACCTATCCGGTGGTCTTCCCATTAACTCTCGGGAATGATTCATCTACTTAGCATTATCATGATCAATTACATTGATCACCGAGAGTTCTTCATGCACCATCGGGAGCTTGGGTGCTTTATACACATCGAACACCTCTACCTTGTCGTGTGCTCGCATTGTCAGTTGCCCCGCAGCTACATCGATTAAAGCTTTCCCGGTTGCCAAGAAGGGTCGTCCCAAAATAAATGGGACTTCCGCGTCTGGTTCAAAATCCAGAACAATAAAATCTATCGGAAAAATTAGGGAGCCAACTTGCACTAGAACATCCTCAACAATGCCATCCGGCCTAGCTAAGGATCGATCCGCCAACTGCAAGATTACGGTTATGGGTCTAGGACTCCCTAGACCCAACTTTCTGAATACCGAAGATGGCATCAGATTTATACTTGCCCCCAAGTCACACAATCCACGAGCTCGGATGCTTTGCCCAATAGTAAGCTGGAGAGTAAAACTTCCAGGGTCTTTTAGCTTTGTGGGCAATCTATTTTGGATCCGGGAAGTGCACTCCTCCGTCAAAGCCACCGTGGCATACTCAGTCAAACGACTTTTGTTGGCCACGATATCTTTTATGTATTTAGCATATTTAGGCACTCCCTGCAAGACATCAACAAGAGGTAAGTTAACATGTACCTGTTTAAGCACCTCCATGAATTTCTTGAAACACGCCTCCTCCTTGTGTTTCTTGAGTCGTTGAGGGAACGGGGGTGGAGGTCTTTCTGATTCAGCTTCTTTGGTCTTCCCCCTTTCCGAACTATGCTCCCCCTCAACTTCTGCTGCTCCCGAATTTTGAGGTGGTCTTTCTGGTTCCACCTCCTTCAGCTGCAAACCACTTCTTGTGGTCACTGCATTTACCTGCTTCGGATTCGGATCCGTGTCGTTCGGCAGTCCTCCTCTGGGCCTTGTATTTTGGGCACTAGCAAATTGCCCAAATTGATACTCAAGAGCCTTGGTCGCTAACTGGTTATTTTTCACTTCGACTGCCAATTTAACATAGTCAGCCTGCAATTGCACTTGGTTAGCTATCATGGTCTTGAACATCTCCTCAATGCTGGGTGATGGTGGTGGAGAAGGTGCATTGTTATTTCTGAATTGAGATTGGTAGTTCTGTTGCCCTCCTTGATTCCATTGCACACCCTGACCCGAACTTTGGCCTTGATGGTTGTTGCTACCCCATGAAAAATTTGGATGGTTCCTCCAATTTGAATTGTAGCTACTCCCATACTGCTGATGATTTCTTTGTGCATTCCCCACAAAGTTAACCGAATCAGGGTTGGCTCCACAGCACTCAGCTGAGTGCTCACTGCTTCCACACACTTCACACCACAATTGATGGACTGTATTAACTGGAGCTAAAGGCTGGTTCAATGCCATGTTGCTGAAGTGGTTGTTCAATTGATTTTGCAAGGCAGCTATCTATGCAGCGATAGCTGTAAATCCATCCACTTCAAGCCCTCCTGCTGCTTTCCTTGTTCCACCTCGTGATGAATCAGCATTCAATTCTAGATTGCCCTGTGAAATCCGGTTTAGCAAGGTATACAGCTCCTCATAAGTATTTTCCAGCGCTTGCCCTCCAACTGCTGAATCTAGCAAAATTTTGGTATGGGGTTCCAAACCCTCAATAAATGTGTGCACCAACACGTCATTGGACTGATGATGATGAGGACAGTCCCGCAACATGGATTTAAATCTCTCCCAGGCTTGATATAAGTTTTCTCCCTCCCTCTGTTTGAAACTTAGAATTTGACTTCTAAGTCTTGCTGTTTTGCCAGAGGGAAAAAACCTTATCAAGAACTTTCGTGCAAGATCATCCCACGTTGAAATAGAATTTGGTGGTTCAGCTTTTAACCACCTCTTGGCTTCTCCGAGTAATGAGAACGGAAATAATGTAAGCCGAACATAATCAGGTGACACTCCAGCGGGTATATAAGTGTCACTTATCTCCAAAAAGTTTTGGAGATGCTGTTGTGGGTCCTCATGAGGGAGACCGGTAAATTGCCCGCTTGTGTGCAACAATTGCACCATATTTTGCTTGAGTTCAAATCTCCCTCCAGACTCTGGTTTGCAGATACTGGATGTAACATTGTTGGCATGTGGGATTGCCACCTCGCGAACCGGCCTTGCTGCTGCTTCTTCGGGCATTAACACTGCCCTTATGATTTTGTTGCTCCATAATGGTCTGTCTGAGCAACTGCAGCTTCCTTTGTAGAGCTTCTCTCCGTTTACTGTGAAATATACGTTCAGGCTCTATATAAGATTCCACCAGCTCTTTGTCTCTTGCCAGTGTTCACAACAATTAAGTCTGCAAAATACAGGCTAAGACCAAGTTGTCAACACTTAAGAAAATAAAATAAAAATACAGTAAATTGACACTTAAAACAATTTCACCAATTGCCAAGTCCCCGGCAACGGCGCCAAAAACTTGTTCAGTGGTTCGTTGGGTATCTAAACCGACACGCAAGTGCACGTGGTCGAACAAGTAGTAAGTGTCTTTAGTAAGCCAAGTATCGATCCCTCAGAGACTCGGATTAAGTGAAGTTTGCTTAAGTATACTATACTATATTTAACTTCTAAATATTCTGACAACAACGTAACCAAAAAGTGAATAATTTATTTTATAAATTTTATACTAAAACTACTAACAATTATCTACTTTGAATTTGGACTATGGATATAAGCATACCGAGGTTAAAGAACATGTAATGAAACTGATTATCATCATAAATTGGTTAATCTTTTCTTCCAGTTGCTAGCCATGAACATTAGACAAAAGATTAAAACTCTCGTATTTAATCTCACTTAAGAATCATAAACCATCCGACTACATTTCTGTGATCAAATGCAATTCATGACCTAGCAATACAATTCCGGTTCCTAAATTGACTAATACGGCTTTCAAGTATATTTCTATCAGGAAAGCACATCAAAACTCAATTTTCCCAAATCAAGTAACGAACAATATCCTATTAATACACAACTTTCCAATTTCGTGCTCTCTCGAGTGAAATCGGACTTTTTAGATGTACATTAATGTAGGCCACACACCAATGCAGTAAGAACAAGAATTAATAGAACAACATGGAAGAAAAAGATGAAAAACCAGATAATTAATAATCAAAATTCATCACAAGTGTTCATAACCCCAGAAGGAAGGGAATTAGCCACTCATTTGTGGATTAATCATCCTAAAACAAGTGGTTAATCATACAAACAATTGAATTAGAGAAGAAAGAAAGAGAGAAAAAACCCTGAACTTTTCGTCCCTCAACTGCCTGTAACCCACGTCCTTGCTCCACCAAGTCTGAATTATGAAAAATAAACTTAAGTGTTCTATTTATACTAGTGGGAATTTTTCCCGGAATAATGAGCAACGTGTCACGGAGTGCATCGCGGA
Source organism: Datura wrightii (assembly GCA_035772735.1). Classification (NCBI taxonomy): domain Eukaryota; kingdom Viridiplantae; phylum Streptophyta; class Magnoliopsida; order Solanales; family Solanaceae; genus Datura; species Datura wrightii. The sequence continues at coordinate 52,307,743 of JASDFA010000002.1, read as the reverse complement.
GCACTGCCTCCGTGACACGCCGTGAACGCAGACCCTCACTGGAATTGGGGGTCCGGGAATTTAACCCCAACATGGCACGGCGTGCAACGCGGAGGCTAGCCACCGTGCCACGGAGCTGTCGCGAACCTCCACTGGAAATTGATGAATTTTCACCCTCCAGGCAGAATTCCTCCGCGATGGCAGCGTGACACGGCTCCATCGCGGAGCCCCTTTAATTTGTGCAGTCCAATGCCTTTTCCCTTGCTCGCATCCAAGTCCAACTCCGATTTTTAGCTCCTCGAAATCACATTTTACCTACAAAACAATGCTAATCATGTTGGTTAGTATAAATTCACATTTTATTACCAATTACATGAAAATGTATACGCATTGCTAGATAAACAAGGCGAAAATGATACTTTTGAGTATCACTTGGGCATATAAATCTGCCCAAGATCAACAACCATCAGGGCCAAAGTTCGAGTTAGGGTGTGCAAAGGAACCAAGGAGGGCAGCAGAATTATCAAGCTCAATTTAGAAACAACAATGCCCCTCCTCCACCACCGTCACCCAGCATTGAGGAGATGTTCAAGACCATGATAGCTAACCAAGCTCAACTGCAGGCTGACTATGTGAAATTGGCAGCTGAAGTGAAAAACAACCAGTTAGCTACCAAGGCACTTGAATATCAATTTGGGAAATTTGCTAGCGCCCAAAACACAAGGCCTAGAGGAGGACTGCCGAGCGACACGAATCCCAATCCCAAGCAGGTAAATGCAGTGACCACAAGGAGTGGTTTGCAGCTGAAAGAGCTGGAACCAGAAAGACCACCTCAACAGTCGGGAGCAGCAGAAGTTGGGAGGGAGCAAAATGCTGAAAGGGGGAAGACTAAGGAAGCTGAATCTGAAAGACCTCCACCCCCGTTCCCTCAACGACTAAAGAAACACAAGGAGGAGGCGTGTTTCAAGAAATTCATGGAGGTACTAAAACAGGTACATATTAACTTACCTCTTGTTGATGTCTTGCAGGGAGTGCCGAAATATGCTAAGTATATAAAGGACATCGTGGCAAACAAAAGTTGGTTGACTGAGTATGCTACGGTGGCTCTAACGGAGGAGTGCACTTCCCGGATTCAAAATAGACTGCCCACAAAGCTCAAAGACCCTGGGAGCTTTACTATCCAGATTACTATTGGGCAGAGCATCCGAGCTCGTGGATTGTGTGATTTGGGAGAGAGCATAAATTTGATGCCTTTATCGGTATTCAGAAAGTTGGGTTTAGGGAGTCCTAGACCCACAACAGTAATTTTGCAGTTAGCGGATCGGTCCTTAGCCAGACCTGATGGCATTGTGGAGGACGTTCTGGTGCAAGTTGGCTCCCTAATTTTCCCGGTAGATTTTGTCGTGCTGGACTTTGAACCAGACGCGGAAGTCCCATTTATTTTGGGACGTCCTTTCTTGGCGACCGGGAAAGCACTAATTGACGTAGCTGCGGGCAGCTAACAATGCGAGCACACGACAAGGTGGAGGTGTTCGATGTGTACAAGGCACCCAAGCTCCCGATGGTGCACGAAGAACTACTCGGTGATCAATGTGATCGATCAAGGTGAGGATAAGCAGATTAAGGTTTCACGGAGTTATTGGGAAAACCACCGGAAAGGTGTAAGCACTACTGGGGGGAGGACGGTGATCGAGAGAAATCATCCATCACCCTAGAGGACAACTGAGCTTAACGACGTCGAGCCGCGACGGTAAACCAGGCACTGCACGGGAGGCAACCCATGAAAAATTTTTCTTTCTTTTTGTAAAGTGTAAATAGATTTTTCTTTTTCTTTTTCTTGATTTACTAAAAATTTTTTTCGTTTTAGTTTTTGTTTTATTTGTATTTAGAGTGAAACCTATAATTCTAACCAATTTTGTATAGTGAGATGAATTTCAGGTCAAACGGAGAAAAATATGCACAGAATCGCGAAGGAAAAGTCGAGGTATGAAAATTAATAAAAAGTGACAAACAGTGAGCTGGGGCGATAACTTCGTGTCACGGAGGTGGACCTCCGCGTTACCTCCGTGACACGTTGAGGTATAATCCAGAAATTTTAAAAATTTCCAGAACAGTCTCGCGATGGCTCCATGTCACCGCGATGCACTCCGTGACACGTTGCTGTGTATATCGCGACGGGTTACACCGGGTCGCCGGGTGACCCGTGCGATTTCCCTACTTTTTAACCCCGAAAACCCTCCCTTTCCCTTATTTTTCAATCTCTCCGCGACCAAACCCCCCAAAACCCATCCCCCATCAACATGACACGGAGTAGGCCAAGAAATTCAACAAGTTTTCTTCGATTCTTCAAAGTCAAGGTATGTTTTTCGATTTCCTCTCAAATTCTCGTCGAATTTCTTCGATATTGAGCATGTGAGGTGAGCTAAATTGCCCTAAGTAGAAATTAATCATGAATTCAATTTGAATTGTTGTTGATGAGTGTTCGGAATGTCGTTATTCTTGCTTGAACTTGTCGATTGCATAAATTAATCAAATTTTGCTTGATAATATCAATTCTAGGGCTTGTTTTTTAAATTTGAAGTTGAAAGTGTAGTGAACTTGTGAATTTTATGCCGGGATGTACATGTTGAATGAGATGAGTCGATGTACTAATTGTCAGGATGTTAATAGAATGATGGATTGTCGGGTTAAGGGAATGTTGAAATTTGTAAGAATTTGGTTGGTTGTATAGGTTCGTGTAGATAAATTTTTGTTGTTGTTTTTGTTTCTTTGTTGTTCCTTGCTAAGTGCGATGGGTAAAATGGTAGCGATGGTAGTGATTGTGATTGGCTGTACGAAGTCTGAGTAGTACACAGAAGATATACCGTCGAATTTTTTGAACGCACTAAGCATGATTGTATAGTTGGTTATTGTGTGTAAATAAAGATAATCTTACCGTATTGTTGTGACTGTAGCTAAGGACTAAGTGTGGGGTAACCTAGCTTAACCCGACCTTAGCCGAAGTAAATATCCGTTAGCTTAACATTGATCTTGTCTACTTGGGTTGACAGGTAAAATGGCAAGCAGGCAAGAGAAAAGGAAAGGCGCATCAACTTCGGGCGCCGGAAGGAAGCGAATCAGACTGGGCACAGCAGTCCCAGCAGCACCAGCAGTTCCACGCGGCCAACGCCGCCAATACGGAACGAGATAGGTGACAGATGAGGGGAAAAAGTGGTATGCGAAGCACAAAGAAAACAAATATTTCCCCGAAGAGCATATAGCACGGGAACCATTGGCACAGGAGTTCCCTAGGATGGTCCACCGGATCGAGGCAGCTAGGCTAAATTTCATCTTTGAAGAGCCCAAGGAATGTAATTTGCACCTGGTTCGGGAGTTCTATGCCAATTGGAACCCGACTATCAGAAGCCACACCATTAAAATCAGAGGGAAAATAGTAACTTTGGAGCCCCACCACCTCAATGCCATCATAGGAGCGCGGGACACAGACGCCCACGTACTTCGACAACTAAAAATTACCCCACCGTATGCGAACATCAGACGCACACTGTGTGGGACCCGATCGACATCTAGATGGAGCAGACACAAAGAGAGGGGCTACCACCAGACTTTGACATATTCACAGATGAACAAGGAAGCCCGAATCTGGCTGAAGATAGTTTGCTCATGCCTAATCCCGGGGGTACATATGACAGATGTAACCCGGGATCGTGTATGCCTGGTGTACGCCCTGATGAAAGGGCTGGAGATCAACGTGGGGGCAGTAATTATCTCCGCCATGAAGAGAGCCCGGTTGCATCAGGGGCACAGGTATGGCTTTGGTGGACTAATCACCACCTTCCTCAGGGGCCTAGATGTTGAGGAGAAGGCCCTTGACTATATCCCGCAGATGGAGCGGTGGGCCTTAGATGTTACTAAAACTAAGGCTCCCGACACCACCCACGGGCCAGTGCTTACACTTGGCGAGCGACATGCTCGTGATGATCAGTATATGGCTCGAATGTATGGGATGCAGATGCTCCAGCTGAGGATAGGCGGGAGGCCGGCGACAGAGGAGGAGCTATGGCAGCTCGAGCTAGACTACCCCTTCGCGCGAAAACGCCAGGGCTCGATGCCGAGTGGGGCCAGCATTTGTAGAGCCCACAGATGATGATGTCCCCACAGACGAGGAGACACATCAGGAGGACTCTGATGTGGAGTCCGATGAAGACGACGGGGGCGACTCGGACATGGGAGATGAAGCAGCAGCACCCGACGAAGAAGTGGAATACTTTGACTGATCAGGGAGTTCCACCACCCGATTTTGTGCTATTTTAATTTTTGAGAACACTGGGGACAGTGTTCGAGCTAAGTGTGGGGTGGGAGTAGTTAGGTGCTGGGCTGGGTTGTTTTGTTATGTATGCTCTATTCTGTTGTCGTGCATGTGAAATTTGGTGTTCCCTGTGGGTTGTGAATTGTTAAAGTGTTGTTCTGTATTTGTAAATTTATGTGAAATTGATGTGTGTTGCTGAATGTTGCTAGCTGATTCTGTACATATTCTTGTTATCGAAATGATCGATATTTTTAAAATTTAAAAAAATATATTTTGTACATATTTTTTCTATCGAAATGATCGATATTTTCAACATTTTTTACATCTTGGGTTTCTCGGCGTTTGTTTTCGGTTCTTTTACAGAGAATGGTCCCATTGAACCAAAGTCATAGTAGTGACCGTTCCCTATGATGGATGGATGACGACCGTCTTAAGGGAAATGTAGTCGTTAGGAGTAGATTTTTTTCAATTATTTTTCAGTTTTTTTTTCCTTTGGTGAGTTGCATCCCAAAACCTGTAGTTACTATATGGTTGCGAAATTCTGGTTGCGTGTTGTACATGATATTTAAAATGCAAAGGTGATTCGTATGAAAGCATGCAACTTTGTAAATATGTTGAGATACCTAGGCCATAGAGTTCGATTCAATGTGATTGAGGCTTAATGTTTGAATTCCTGTAATTAGCTGATTGAAGAGTCTGTGAATACATCTTGAATTGAGCATGTGCAAAAAGTGTGAAGTGAGGTGTTGTTATTCCATGCTATTGTGAAGTATCTAGAACTTGCCTGGTGTGTGTACAAAACAAAATGAAGGAGGTGTATTGTAGGAAAGGATGTAGGCATTTATTTGTTTAACCGAGAGTTTCTATTTTTCCTTGTTGTACCCACTTTGATTGTATACCCTAGTCAGCCCGTTGAGCCTTTAGCCTATTATTTTTTCTTTTGTCATAAAGTGTAAACCGAGCTTAATTCCTTCTTCTCATTAGCTGTAAAGTCTATACAAAACTCTTAAGCGCTTAAGAAGAGAAAATCATTTTCCCAAAGTGTCAAAGAGTGAGAATGGTGAAAAGAAAAAGAAAAGCAGAGTGATAGAAGAAAAGAAAAGGTTGAAGGTGCACTTGCTATAAATAAACTTTAAGGAAGGTGCAAGAATAATCTTTGTTGTTGTGTCCAGCGTGTTTAATACGATGGGCCAAACTAAAGAAAAACATCAAGAATGGGATGATGAAAAAAAAAAAGAAACAATGTCCATGAGTTGATGGGATGTGTTGAAAAGGCGCTTAAGGATGCTAGTGGCTATTATTGGCTAACCCAATATTTACTAGTTCCGTAGCTTCCATTACAACCAGTTAAAGTCCTACGTAATCTTACATCGCACTTCTTTATATTAGTGGAGTAATACACTAAGGGCAAGCTTATGGGTCATGACATGATGCATGTGGATTCTTTTGGGAGAGAGAGCGAAATTGTGTTTACATGCCCCTGCTTAAAATTTTGTAAGTCGTATGAGCAAAAAGGGGAAGATTCTCTTGTGTTGTGAGGGCACATGCTTGATGAAAGATTAATTTTCGTGTCGGATATCTTGATCAGCTGATGTGCATGAGTTTGCCAATATCGAGAGTCGATTCTTAAAGTCTAGGAGGTCTTGATGTATTGAAGGTCATTGCATTGATAAGACCATTCATGTTTTCTTGATGATTTGCTATATTGAATAATCGGTATGACCGTAGCCTAAATTGTCGAACCAAAGTAGCGAGGTTGGGATGTAAATTGCATGAAGTGTAGGATTGTTGTTCGAGGACGAACAAGGATTTAAGTGTGGGGTAAGTGATCTTGGGCAAATTTATATGCCCTAGTGATACTCAAAAGTACCATTTTCGCCTTGTTTATCTATCAATGTGTATACATTCTCATGTAATTGGTAATAAAATGTGAATTTATACTAACCAACATGATTAGCATTGTTTTGCAGGTAAAATGTGATTTTGGGAAGCTTAAATGCATGTTGGATGATATCGGGGTTGGACTTGGATGCGAGCACGGGACAAGGCAGTGGACAGCATGAAATAAAGGGCTCCGCGATGGAGCCGTGTCACGCTGCCATCGCGGAGGCCTTCTGCCTGGATAGGGAAATTACGCCCAAATTCCAGAGAGGGTCCGCGTCTTGTCCGTGGCACGGTGGCTTGGCTCCGCATTGCACGCCGCGCCACGTTGAGCTTTAATTCCTGGACCCCCAGTTCCAGTGAGGGTCCGCGTCCATAGCGTGTCACGGAGGCAGTGCTCCGCGATGCACTCCATGACACGTTGCTAGTTATTCCGGGAAAAATTCCCAGCAGTATAAATAGAACACTTAGGTTCATTTTTCAATATTCTGACTTGGTGGAGCAAGAACATGGGTTACAGGCAGTTGAGGGACGAAAATATCAGGGTTTTCTCTCTCTTTCTTTCTTCTTTAATTCAATTGTCTTGTATGATTAACACTCATTTTAAGATGTTTAATCCACAAATGAGTGGCTGATTCCTCTTCTTGCTGAGGTTATGAACAATTGTGATGAAATGTGATCATTGATTCTTTGGTTTTCCATCTTTTCTTCCATGTTGTTCTATTAATTCTTGTTCTTACTGCATTAATGTGTGGCCTACGTTAATGTACATCTAAAAAGTCCGATTTCACTCGAGAGAGCAAGAAATTGGAAAGTTGTGAATTAATAGGATATGTTCTTTTCTTAGTTTGGGAAAATTGAGTATTGATTTGCTCTCAGGATAGAAATATACCTGAAAGTTGTATTAGTCAATTTAGGAACCGGGTTTGTATGGCTAGAACATGAATTGCATTTAATCACAGAAATGTAGGTGGATAGTTCATGATTCTTAAGTGAGGTTAAATACGAGAGTTTTAATCTCTTGGCAATAATTCTTGGCTAGCAACTGGAGGAAAAGATTAACTAAATTATGATGATAATTAATTTCATTACATGTTCGTTTAACCTCAGCATGCTCTCATTCATAGTTCAGATTCAAAGTAGATAATTGTTTTAACTTTAGTAGAAAAATTATAAAACAAATTATCAAACTCTTGGTTACACTGTTGTCTGCATTTTTAGAAGTAAAATATAGTACACTTGAGCAGACTGCACTTCATCCAAGTCTCTGTGGGATTGATACTTGGCTTACTAAAGCCACTTACTACTTGTTCGACCATGTACACTTGCATGTAGCTATATACCCATATAACAACCAGCCGAACAAGCTCCTCTTGGCCATGAAAATTATTCACTCTTTTACGAAATTTTTTTCACTTTGTTTGATAATTTTGTTTGACCATGAAAATTTTAAATACAAATTGAAGTTGTATTTGAAATTTTAAAAACACCTCAAAACTTGTTTTCACTATTTTCATTTAATTATTGATAGTTATTTATTGCAAATGTCGCCCCAATTTTTTTTATTTTTATAAAACCAACCTTATTTAATTCTTGTTTAACTAGAAAGTAAAGTGTAATGCCTGATCTTGGGCATAATTTCATGCCCAAGTGCTACTTTATAACTCAATTTAGTCTTGTTTATCTACTTATTTATATACATTCTCATGTGATTTTATGTAAATGTGAATATATACTAACCAACTTGATTAGTTCTTGTTTTTGAAGGTAAATAACACATTTGAGGACTTAATCTATGATTTGGTGAAGTGGAGGAATGATATCGGGAGCGATACACCAAAGTTGGAACAAAATGAGGGATCACTGAAGGGTGCCGCGATGGGCACCGTGTCACGGAGCCATTGCGGCAATGTTCTGCCTCCAGGATTTAAATTGGGCGATTTCCAGAGGGCTTCCGCGATACCTCCGTGTCACGGAGGCATTGCTCCGCGATACACTCCTTGTCACGGAGGCAGTGCTCCGTGATACAGTCCGTGTCACGGAGGCAGTGCTCCGCGATACACTCCGTGTCATGGAGGCAGTGCTCCGCAATACACTCCGTGACACGGAGCCACTCCACTTTGGGCTAAATAGTTGCTTTTATTTCATTTACTATAAATAGGTCCCTTAGCTCCTAAAAACATTTTGTCACGATTTTATTCTGAAAAACCACCTAGGAGTGAAGGGAGAAGTGGGAGAACTCACTTGGGGTTCATCAATTTCATCTTCTCCTCTACCAATTCTTGTAAGTATGTTACTTTAACAATGTTTTCTTGTAATTTTACGAACTTGAGTGTCTAGAACCCTTCCTCTAGGGTTGAAGCCATGAGTTATGATTGTGTTTTTACGAATTTGTTTTGGAATTAAGTTATTGATTGTTGTTTTGTCTTGCATTCTTAATTATGATTGTTTTTATGATTGATCACCATGCAAACACACATGTTAAGCATAGGTAAATGCTTGGGAACGCAAACCTAGGCAAGAACTATAAGAATGTAGGAAGCAAGTTCTTGTCTTTTGATAACATTTGTGGTTAGGATAGGAATATACCTAATACCTTGCTTGGTTGATAAAATGGGAAGATAGAAAGACACCAACTTAGAATCGTACTCCACCATTTGTAGGAGTAGTTTTGAAGCTAAGATTGGTTAAATGGTTGGAGGTACGGAAGTACCCAAATCAATAACATAACCCATAAACCACATCCACATAGTGAATTGCCCACGAACTAGAAATAACATCCTCGCTCAACAATGTAGTAGTGAGGCTAGTTTGTCGTGTTTAGAGGTTCGGAAGACCATGAACATGCAATTCTAATTATGTGAGACAACAATTGATAGTTTCATACTTAAACCCTTGCAAATCGTAGTATCGCATGATTATCCGGCTTTAACTCTAGTTGCTCCTTGAATGAATTCAGAATAATTTCGTTGACCACATCTATACTTAATGAAATTTCTCAGAAAAGTCTATAATGAACACTTGCGGCATTTAATATCACACTTGAACTTGATAATGAGCTGACTTCGTCCAGTCCCTGTGGATTCGACATCCGGCTCTTAAAAAGGGCCACTATATTACTTGTACGACCCGTACACTTGCGAGGCATCAAGTTTTTGGCCCCGTTGTCGGGGACTCGGCGAAGTTTATAGAATTTATCTATTTTTGTGTGATTTTTAAATTTCCTTAAGTGCTAAGAAACTTGGTATTAGTCTGACTTATTGCAGGTGATAGCTTGTCTTGCCGAGCTGGCTAAGAATAGAGAGCTTGTGGAACCGTTGCTTGAACTTGAACATCAAATCCATTTGCGAAGGATAGTAGCTCTTGAGCAGAAGCTAAAACGACTTCAAGAAAAGGTACAACAACAACCACCCGCAGGACAAGCACAATTGTCACCGGAAGCAATGGCAGCCAAACCAGTTCGCGAAGTTGCAATCCCACAAGCGACTAATGTGAACTCTAGTATCCGTAAACCGGTACCTGGAGGGAACTTTGAATTGGAACAAAACATGGTGCACCTATTACATTCTAGTGGTCAATTCACTGGGATGGCATATGAGGACCCGCAGCAGCACCTACAGAACTTTTTAGAGATTAGTGACACTTTCGTCCCCACCGGAGTGTCCACAGACTAGGTCCGACTTACCCTCTTCCCATTCTCATTGTTGGGAGAGGCAAAGAGGTGGTGGAAGTCTGAGCCACCGAACTCCATAACTTCTTGGCATGATAAAGGGCTTCAGAGTGTGAAGAAGTGGGAGGAAGAGAGGAACAGAATGGAGGCTGTTTCCTCTAAAAATCAAAAGAAAAGGAGATGGTTCTCGAAAGGGAACCCAGGTATGAGGATGTCCTAAAAAGGATAGTCCACGTCGTGCCGCGACGTAAAATAAGGCACTGCTTGGGAGGCAACCCAAGGGTACCACAGGTACAATTTGTGATTTTTTGTTTGTGTTGATTTTGTTTATTTTCATCGTGTTTGTGTTTTTGGTGGAAAGTTAAGCACGTATGGAGGGGAAGTCTGAGTACCCGTGGAGGAGGAAGCTAACAAGTATGGAAGAGAAGAAGTGCGGGGTCAAACACCCACTTATGAAAACTTGAAGAAAAGCATGTTGTTAGCTAGGCATAGAGGCTCAGGGAGTATTTCTCATCCTGTTTAATTTTAATTTGATGCTATGGGGACATAGCATGATTCAAGTGTGGGGTGAGAGAAATTTCAAAAATTTTGTGCTTAATGATTTTGGTGAATGTAGTGCTTGATACATAAAAAACGTTTTTTTGAATTAAGCATGACTTCATCACCCGTTGGTTTTTCTTATCGGTTCTTTTCTGACAGGGGGGGGGTCTTTGAACCGAAGAATAAAAAATTTTTTCTTTGTCTGTATATAATGTTTTTACTCATAGATAGAGACTATTTCCAACGATGGATGGATGACGACCGTCTTGAGGAAAATTAGTCAATAGGTTTTGGTTTTTGAACCTGTAGCTAATTGATGGCTTGAGGTTCTTGTTATGTGCTATACATGATTGTAAGATACAAGTGTGGTTAGTGTTGAAGCATATGAGAAGTGTATAACTTTGTTTGAGACACGTAGGCTCTTGAATTTGACTCGATGTGATTGAAGCTTAATTCTAAATTCTTGTGATAAGCTGAGTAAAGGTCTGCTGAATGTGTCTTGAATTGAGCATGTGCTGAGAGTGTAAGTTTTTCGAATATTTCGTGCTATTGTGGAATGTCTAGAACTTGCTTGGTGTGTATATAAAATGAACTGAAGGATGTAGAGTGTAGGAAATGATTTAGGCATTTCTTGAAATGAGCCAAATATTTAATCCTCACTTACCTACCTTTAATATTTAATCCTAGTTAGCCCCATTGAGCCTTAAGCCTATTCTTTGATAGCTACAACATAAACTTAATCCTTTTTCTTTCATTAGCCTTGAATTTGATCCAAAACTCCTAAGCGCTTAAGTGAAAAATTCCAAAGAGTGAAGGAGTGAGAAGCGTGAAAAAGAAGGAAAAGTAGCAGCTGTGAAAGATGAGAAAGGTCAAGGGTGCACATATTTGAAAATGCTTAATTACTGGTAGGGAGTAAGAAAATAAATGAATGAAAAAGTTGTGTAAGTACTCCTTACGAATAAGCTGAGTGTGTTTAAAGAAATCAGAACAAGAAGAAAAAATATTCAGGATTGAAAAGAATGAGTAGGAAGTAAGAGAAGAGGTGTCCTGAATGAATGTTGGATGTATTAAAAGCGCTTGGGGAAGATTGCCACTATTACTGGCCAGAATAGTACCTACCCGTCCCTTAGCTTACATTACAACCCATTAAGTCCTACTTGATCTTACGTTCATACATCCTTAAATTAGTGGAGTAAAACACTAAGGGCAAACTTATGGTTCACTACATGATGCATGTGAATTCTTTGAGAGAGCGAGTGTAATTATATTCATATACCCATACATGTTGTGATTTGAAAATTTGTGAGTAAAAAGGGGTAACTCTCTTGTTGTGAGGACACATGTTTAATGAGAGATAACATTCATGTCATATTTCTTGATCGGTTGATTTGGATGAGTTTTCTAAGATTGAGAGTCGATTCTTGAGGTTAGTAAGTCTTAACAGAGTTGTATATCATTTCATTGATGAAATCGTGCATGCTCTAGTTTTAACTTGCTATCTTAAATAATCATTATAGCTTCAGCTTGAATTATCTTGCTAAATTAGCTATGTGTGAGTCTTCATGTGCATGAGATGTAAAAGGTTTGTTCGAGGACGAACAAGGCTTTAAGTGTGGGGTTGTGATCTTGGGCATAATTGCATGCCCAAGTTCTACTTTATAACTCAATTTAGTCTTGTTTATCTACTTATTTATATATATTCTCATGTGATTTTATGTAAATGTGAATATATACTAACCAACATGATTAGTTCTTGTTTTTGAAGGTAAATAACGCATTTGAGGACTTAATCTATGATTTGGTGAAGTGGAGGAATGATATCGGGAGCGATACACCAAAGTTGGAACAAAATGAGGGATCATTGAAGGGTGCCGTGATGGGCACCGTGTCACGGAGCCATCGCGGCAGTGTTCTGCCTCCGGGATTTAAGTTGGGCGATTTCCAGAGGGCTTCCATGATACCTCTGTGTCACGGAGGCAGTGCTCTGCGATACACTCCGTGTCACGGAGGCAGTGCTCCGCGATACACTCCGTGACACGGAGCCACTCCACTTCGGGCTAAATAGTTGCTATTTTTCATTTACTATAAATAGGTCCCTTAGCTCCTAAAAACATTTTGTCACGATTTTATTCTAAAAAACCACCTAGGAGTGAAGGGAGAAGTGGGAGAACTCACCTAGGGTTCATCAATTTCATCTTCTCCTCTACCAATTCTTGTAAGTATGTTACTTTAACAATGTTTTCTTGTAATTTTACGAACTTTAGTGGCTAGAACCCTTCCTTTAGGGTTGAAGCCATGAGTTATGATTGTGTTTTTACGAATTTGTTTTGGAATTAAGTTATTGATTGTTGTTTTGTCTTAAATTCTTACGTATGGTTGTTTTTATGATTGATCACCATGAAAACACACACGTTACGCGTAGGTAAATGCTTGAGAATGCAAACCTAGGCAAGAATAATAAGAATGTAGGAAGCAAGTTCTTGTCTTTTGATAAGATTTGTGGTTAGGATAGGAATATACCTAATACCTTGCTTGGTTGATAAAATGGGAAGATAGAAAGACACCAACTTAGAATCGTACTCCACCACTTGTAGGAGTAGTTGTGAAGCTAAGATTGGTTAAATGGTTGGAGGTACGGAAGTACCCAAATCAATGGCATAACCCCATAAACCACATCCACGTAGTGAATTGCCCACGAACTAGAAATAACATCCTCGCTCAACAATGTAGTAGTGAGGCTAGTTTGTCGTGTTTAGAGGTTCGGAAGACCATGAACATGCAATTCTAATTATGTGAGATGACAATTGATAGTTTCATACTTAAACCATTGCAAATCGTAGTATCGCATAATTATCCGGCTTTAACTCTAGTTGCTCCTTGAATGAATTCAGAATAATTTCGTTGACCACATCTAGACTTAATGAAATTTCTCGAAAAAGTCTATAATCAACACTTGCGGTATTTAATATCACACTTGAACTTGATAATGAGCTGACTTCATCTAGTCCCTGTGGGTTCGACATCTGGCTCTTAAAAAGGGCCACTATATTACTTGTACGACCCATACACTTGCGGGCAGAACAATGCCTAACGACAATTTTAGTCACTATGTAAAACCCCGCATATTTAAAGTGATTATCTCATGAAATTGAAAGCATACGAGTCAAGTTTATAGCTTTATGATATTCGACGATGAAACATCAAAATAGAAAATCATGCGCGTAACACCGTGTTAAATAATGAAGTGACTAAGCAATGGGTTAAGGGGATCAATCCACTAGTGGGCAGTGCTCACCATGTGCCTTATGCCACAAGGAGGTGGAGCTCATTTTGGAGTTCGCCCCGTGAGGGCACTAGTTGGTCAAGTTATATATAAGTTATCCTTAGTTCTTTTCATTTTATTTTCAGATAAGCAAATACACTCTCCATATACATGAACACATATTAGAGATACAAAGAAAAGGTATTTCCAAGATTAAATCTGAGCTAAGATCCATGAGAATATCGACTAGTACATGTTTTTTCCATCATTGTGATTCCTCTATCGCTACTTTTAAAAAGGAGGTTCTACATAAGTTAAGAATTCTATATCCTTGATTATTTCTTGATTTGAGTTCTGGAAACTAGTTTTGAAGAAAACTTATCCATATTGATTTTTTTTCTTTGTTTCTTTGTTGTAAGATGTAGTAATTGTTGCTGGATGTTGTGAGTCGTTATATAGCAGTATCTACATGGGAGGGATGAGTGGATATTTTTATAGCCTCCAAAAATTTAGTGTACGGTATGTTAAGGCTTCTTTTACTCCTTTTTGGCGAATCAAAAATCAGAACTTTGAGTTTTCGTAATCCGAAGTAAAACATTATTACGAGAAATTTGTTCTTATTAGTTGAATAAGTATCATGTATGCAACATATATTCCATTAGACCTTTAAATCTTATCTGCAAGAAGTATTAAAACAAGTCTTAAAGAATCAAGCGCTAAGTTGAAATGAGTCTTAAGAATGAGTTGTTAAAGATTCTAATGAGTTAAGTTGTATTCTTGAAAAATATGATTTTAGAAAGCTAGTCGATAAGTTGTTTGTAAGTTTTGTTGAAGTTTCAAAGTATATTAGTAAGAAGTGTTGAAACGAGCCATAAGATCAAATGTTAAGTTATAACGAGCTATGTCATATCCTCATATAAATATGGTTTTAGAAGTGAAGAGAAAGCTATTCTTGAATCGAATTTCATTCGTATTGTAAATATGAAATATATATTTAGAAGTATAAAGAAAATATTAGCAAGTAATCCTTATTTCATATACAATTGTCGATTGAGTTTTAAGAAGTGAAATGAACGCAAGTTAACAAGTTGAGCCTTTCCTTCATATTAGCAGTGGAACTCTGACTCTAGAAGTAGCCATTACATTGCTATCTAGTCAAGTATATACTTTTGAGAATCTTGAGTTTACATATCCGTTTATAGTAGGAAGTTAAGATTCACGAGTGTCGCCAGTGGTTTAGTTCAAAAGGACAAGCGTGAAAGAGTAGAAGAATGAATCATAAAGAAGTTAGTAGCATGAATCTTAAAGAAGTAAATAAAATGAATTTATAAAGAAGTTATAAGAATATAATTATAGAAGTTATTCATAATGATTACACTTATTGTCTGTGTACAATGTGTGCTCAGACAATATTGCCCCTTTTGTGGATGATATATAATGTGTGCTCAGGCACTATTGGCCCTTTGTGGCCGATATACAGTGTCTGCTCACGCGCTATTTCCTTTTTATGACTAATACTATTGTGATTCAGTATATGTGCTTAGGCACAAAGCATGTGTTGTGTTCTAAAAGGAATAAAGAAGATAAGAAGTTTAATGAATCTACAAAATTCACAAGTCTCACAGATTATAGATTAGAGATTGTAGGCTACAGGCTATTGAATATCACTTACAAACTACGGATTGTAGGTTTGTTGCGTCTAAAGATTATATAGACTATTGATGTTGTAGCATTGTTATGCTATCCTTCAATTTCTTGAGTTAGGCAGTGTGGCATTCAGATTTCATCTTAAATCCTGTTCTAATTTAGTAATTGGAGCTTATCTAGATATTATCTCTACCCTACATACAATACATTCTTTCGTACTGACATCCCCATTGCTTGGGGGCACTAGAGTTAGAGGTCCAATTTGTATTTTTAGTATGAATATAGAAGATGGGTAGGTCAGGACCTTGTCCCAACTATATGATAATTAGTTATTCATAAAGGCTTGTCGACAGATGGTATGAGTTGTCAACATAATATTTATGGCCTTACCAACCATCTATTTAGCTATTGTACAAATTATAGCCTTCCGGCTGGTTGTTTATATGTTGCCAGAGATTGTGACCTTATTGGCTTTATAGATACATATATCAACTATTGTGACCTTTTCGATCCTATTTATTTTATTCTATAGTAGTGTTTTTATGATAGCTCTTTTAGCCCAACAACTAAATAGGTTGTATGAGTTTAGCGGTGAGATCAGTTCATGAGGCAATGGTGTCGGTCGCGCCTCCCCAGATTTAGGGCGTGACAAACTATTATCCATATGTATCCTACCTACGTCTGAAGCCTTACTACAACCTTAAAAAACCCTACATAATCTCAACTCAAAAGACTCCTACATTAGTGGAGAGCCATATGATTGTCAAGCTTCTGGCTCTTTTCGGTAACATGAGATACTTCTTTCTTGAGAGCGAGTGAATATTTTCTATCTAAATACTTCTTTGTTCTATGTTGATATATTGTGTGATAGATGAGCATCTCAATTCATTTGGTAAGATACTCTTAAAATTAGGAAATATCGTTATTTCAATTCTCAACAAGTGAACTTGAGTATGGTTAAAGGTTCTTGAACTTAGTGGTTCTGTTAACTGATTCTTCTCCCCTAAAAGTTCTCATGATTTCACTTAGAATACTTAGCCCACTATATTTACTAATTTCTTTTTGTCGAGGATGAGTAAATATTTAAATGTGGGAGAATTTGATAGAAAAAAATATCATGCATAAATATAATAATAACTCAATTTTAATACTAATACTCTATTTTTGATCGGAAATAATTCATTTAACCAACAATGACAAGACATGATACAAGGACCTTAATATTCAAATTTTTGCAAGAAAATTGACAAGCGCTTAATGGAAAAATCCAAAAGTTCACAGAGTATAAAAGAAGAAAAAGTAAAAGACATCTATTGTAACGACCCACCTGGCCGTTATAGAATTCCAAAACCATAAAAACCTTGCAAGTTAAATTTTTAGAAATTCGCAATAAATTCTCAAAAAATGAAGGGCATATGGAGAATAAAATCGAACGGGCGTAGTCGAGATTGGTGGACCCAAGTGGGTGTCCACTGCGGCGGGTCGTTTTTAGAGATAGTGGAGCTGTTGTAGCAGAAGGTATGACTGTTGCAGTGGATGACGCAGACCAGAAATCCGCAATCGTGTTTTGATTTGGATATTAAAAATCTAGTCCTTGAGGTGGACTTATTTAAAAACATCTAAAAATAGAAAATAGACTTTGTGGAGGAAAACAAGAGGATCCAAGGGGGAATTTGACATCCATGGCTAGGAACTTTTGCGAGAAAATAAAAAATATAATAGCCACATACGAAGATGATCAGGATGATAGTTTGATGCTCAAGTAGGCTATGTATTACTCACCTTTGTGAAAGACTACAATTAGCTAAGTATATACGTGATGTGATTGATGTGTTTCACACATAGTTATAAATTTACCTTAGAAATAAAAGAAGTAGGAATGAGAAATTGACTGTCTTGCATGTGAGGAATTGAAGGACGAAATTTAGTGTAGATACAACGAATTCACTAGAAGATTAGGGGAGTGAATTGGAGTGATGCATGTAAATCTTGGGTTTAATGGAATTGATTTTATTGACCATAAACGAGCAAGATAACCATGATTACTACGTGATTTGGAGGGGGTTTACGAGAAACATGTAGCATGTGCTAAAGATCTTGAGTTAGGAAATTGGAATTGAATTTGCGAAATTATAGGAGAATAAATGGCAAAATGCTGATTAATCATAGATGATAGAATTGTTGACGAATTTATTTTTTGAAACATAAGCTATATCCTTGAAATTATTGAACTCACGTAAATTGGTGTTAACTTGATATTAACAAGAAGGGCGGATGGCTATGTTATGTTAATGAGATACGAGGTCTGATACGATGAAATCTTACAACAAGATGTACTAACAATGTGAATCACGATATTCATAATGAAAAGATCCATAAGAAAAGGCTGGAAGGGGACTAGTCAGAGTATTGGTAACATAGCACCACTACAGCGAGACCGCTACAGTGGTAGTGATACCGCTGCAGTAGAGCCTAATCTAATGAGCGGGTCTGGTCGCAACTCTTCATGACCTACCGTGAATAATTAGTATTTAACCTCTTAAATATAAAATAGGAGATGGTAGGTAGAAATGCATGTGTTTTCTAAAGTCTGTGACATGTAAGTCTTTCTGTGTGTATGGAGATTGGTAACGGTATATTTCTCAACTGTGCTCTACATGTGAATTCGACTGCAAAGCTGTAAGTGTTATTATATACATTCTTATGTGAATAAACCTATGGATATGATGTTTGATGAGTGTGTTTCAAGTGTTTGAATATGGTTTTGGATAAACGGTATCAGTGGTCCGAGATGTTATGTAAATAAGAGATGAAGAATTGTGTAATAGTGACGAGAGAGGTATGGCCTGGGGCCGGGAGGAGGTACTTTATGCGGTATTGGATCAGCATGATCGGATCCTGATTGAGGTTCTTAGATATGAGAGGCTCGTGCCCGAGGTGAGCATCCAGGCGAGAGTAATGAGAGAGTGCATTGGCGGTATGGTTAAATCGGCTAGATTTACGAAATGAATACACTGATGGGTATGATAAAGGACTCATACGGCCGGGTCTATAGTACATAGATTTCTAGAGTCCCTTGCAGGTCATGACTGGAACCACAAAAGTAAGACCCTCTGTCATGTGTGTACAATGATGTAATGGAGGCGTGTGCCCGGTACATTACCCTGGTATGATCGAGTTCAGATTAATTTTGGGTAAGGCATGAAACCTATGTTATTGGTGGTGATGGTACCGGGAAAGTGACGATATACTTGTGTAGTCCAAAGGATGTACGTTGCGATGTGAGACTAGAATGAGGTGAGGTATAATTACGATATGTAGTATAGTTATGCGTGCGTGGTAGATTTTCTGAATTAAGATACATTGTATGATTTGCATGATATATGATACTTGTTTGATGATATTCTTGAGATAATTGACGTGATATATGTGCATGCAAGTTTAATGTATGTCACACTTATTGTTACGTGTTACAAGAGCGCATGACTGTCATAAATGATAATTGTATGGATAAATTGTAATACATTAGAAATTTCATGAGATACTGTGATGATGAATTTCTAGGTAAATTTGGCTAGAATACACTTAATGAATGAAAGACGTGATAGGAGAATTGAAAGGACCAAGTTTCTAGGTTATTGTGTAGTGACTACTGCTGCAGTGGACATATCGCCGTGGCAGAACTGCGGCAGCGGTAGCACCTGCGCTGCAGCAGAAACAGAGAGATAGAATGGTAGGATAATAGTGCGCCTAGATGATAATATGAGTAATTGTATTTGTGAGTTTGCAGGACTTAATTGGTTATGGTAATTTATAAAAATGCTGAGTTTAGAGCAATAGAGAAGTGGAAATTAAGTTTTATTTTGTGTCGATGATTATCAATTATTTTGCTGTTATTTGAATTAATTGTATTCAGTTGATGATTCTTATCAGTATGTGTAGTGTACTGATACTACTCTTGCTACACCTTTTGGTGTGGGTCGTGGTAGGATGAAGTTCTTCTTGGATTGGCAGTCACTCAATGACAACTACTGCATTCTTCCGCGGATGATATTGTGTCTTTTATTTATCGGTACTCAGGTGTAGAGCTCTTGTACCTGTTTAGATTAGATCTTGGGAAGAGTTGTGTTAGTTGGGAGGTTCCTTTATATTTATCTTGATTGAGTTGTAAAAACTAATGTAAATAAAGTAAGACTTGATTTATGAATTATAGATGATTATGTTTTATTGATATGTTGCCTAGGGAACAAGGGGTTCTCCTATCGAGTAGAGTCGAGTAGGTGCCCGCACGACTTATATATTTGGGTCATATCAAGTTGGTATCAGAGCGTCTAGGTTGTTGGTCTACGAGTACAAGAGCAATATCGAGTAGACTCCTGCGGATTGGTGTGTAGACATCCATATATAATCTTCAGGAAGCTATAAGGCATATAGGAAGTCCCACTTATTTCTTTCCTATTGTGCCATCTGGTTGTATTGATCGTTTGAGTTGAGTCCAATTGGTATTTGGAAGATTCCAATTGGTATTTCGACAGGCCTAATTAGTATCTACTTAAGGGTGACTAATAAAAATATGTGATAAGACTTGTTGATGGGATTAACTTGAGTTAACCAGAGAGACTAAGGAAATCGTGTTATATAATTGTTGTTAGCAAGTTTCGCTGCAACGAAGGCTATGTCACTTTAGTGGACTCTCTACAGTGCAAGAATTACCAGTTCCACAGTGGAGCGACTGCTGCAGCGGAGTGTTTAGGCAGAATGCCGGATTCCCTGTTTTAAAATGGAAACCACAAGTGTCAAGCAATCAAACCATTCAAGCAATGCAACTATAGTAAAATCACAGTGATAGATAATAAAGGGCCAACACGACCAAAGTCTTAAGATGCCAAACAGGAATCCACAAACCGCGGGGGCGGGGGGGGGGGGGGGGGGACAAGTACCAACATCTAAAAATGAATTGTCTTACAAGCCCAAATAGGGGCTGCCAAAAAAAGTAGCAAAAACATCATATGTAGGGGAGGGGGGAGGGAAACACGGTGACCCATCTAGATGGAGGCCTCGTCATTTCCACTGCCAGCTTCATCTTCCGCTCCCTCCTCGAACCCGCTGATGAAGGAGAACTCGAGAAGATCATATCGGGTCGCTTGAGGTTTCTTAGCACCGGGAGCGGGGGTCTTCAGAATTTTCTTGATTCCCTTCCACATGCGCATGATCATTTTGTCTCAGGAATGCCTCTTCCTCCTCTCCCTCTCCAGATCCAGCTGGAGCTCAACATGG
Organism: Datura wrightii; assembly: GCA_035772735.1. NCBI lineage: Eukaryota > Viridiplantae > Streptophyta > Magnoliopsida > Solanales > Solanaceae > Datura > Datura wrightii. The sequence continues at coordinate 52,287,178 of JASDFA010000002.1, read as the reverse complement.
GCTTGGGCCAAGGTAGCAATCGCCCCCTGCATCTCTCCTGAATCAGCGATAGCCGGCTAGTGGAAGGTCGGCTAACAGAAGGTCTACTGGGGGCAGGATGTCTGGGAAAACCTCTGAGGAGCTCACACACATCCTCCATCTAGGCCTCTAACCTATCGAACGGCCCCGAGGATCTAGAAGTATCATCTCTGCCCTCGCCCTCAGCTGATGTAGACTTCCTCTTCTTCATGCCCCTCCCCGGAGCCCCCTTCACCCTCAAGGGATCGAAGAGCCTGTCGCAGTCCACAATGAGAGCCTGGGACTCCAGATGGACGCCGACCTGCTTGCATAGTCTGATAATGAGAGAAGGAAACGACAAGCCAGTGATAGTGTTCATGGAGAAATACAACCACTCCTGGATGATTTGGCCCCTACATTGACCCTCACCTCACTTAGAGTAGCATCCACTCCCAAAGCCTAAGGGTAAGTCACGTCCGTGACTTTAGAGGATGGGCGGATCCTCCGAGACACTAGATTGAGCCACTTCCTGGCTTCCACTGTAAAGTGGGTACTCTGAATGCCTATCCTGGTAATTTCCCAATTGGTAGTAGCCCTTCAGTCTTCCACCACCAAAGTATTCTCTAGGCATTGCTTGTTCCTGGGCACATCACGGTTCATTAGCTCAGCCTTGGGCAGGTTTGGCAGACCCAAGGCATCATTGGTAGCAGCAGGGATTAGGATAATCTGCATGCCTCTGACATAGGCCACTGGCTCATCCCAACTCCAGGCGACAGTGGAAAGGTTAGCATAAAACTCCTGAACCCAGGCCTCATTGGCCTTGCCCGTGTCCTCCACCAAAGGGCCCCACCTGATCTCATGGAGGAGAGTATAAAACTCTGGGGCTTTTTCCTCTACGTCCTTCATGATGAAACCCCTCTCATGCAGCAGATCATTCGTGGCCTATTTGCGGTACGGAACTGATATTGGTCATTGACAAAACGGATGTAGTCCTCGGTGTGAATGCTGTTGCTGGAAGAGGCCATGAGAGAAAACCTGAAGCAAAAGAAAAAGGTTGGAAATGAACAAAGTGGGATAAGGAGAAAAGAAAAACAGAGACTATTTTGGATACCTAGACACTGTCCCGCAAATTGCTGCAGCAGTCTCGCGTCCGCTATAGTGGGTCTGTTTCAGTGAAAACATAATGGCTGTGATGATACCGCTGCAATGATAAAGGGTCTACTGCAGCGAACATCGTCTTCCCCAGACCTTCAGACCCTATCAATGGAGGTTGAAAAATTCAACCTCCATATTTCTACAAATTAACAACAGATCGGGCAAGGAGGATACTTGCCCAAGTCCTAGCAACTGTTACCCGCCCCAATAGGACACAATTTCAAGCCCGAAAGGCTCGAAAAGTTCAAAACCACCACCCCATCTAAATTACCTCATTTTTGTCCTTATGACCCCAAGAAAACAACTAGGATCATGCAGAGAAGTAGGATACCATGAGAATGTAAATACAACTAGCATGCTACGTAAATCTAGCTAGAAAATCAAAAATAAGGAGGCCTACATACTACCCAATAAACTACCCAAAATACAAGAGCAACAAGTCAGTCACATCCATCATTCACTAGCAAATGAAGTAGAGAAGCCATGAGAATGAAAATTACCTGAGAAATCGAGAAAATTGTTGAGAGATTAGAGAGGATTGTGCAAAAAACGAAAAGGAAAATGTGAGAAAATGAACTTGAAAACTCTCTTTTCTACCCTTAACTGACCCCATCGTCTGCTTCAATGGACGGTCAAAAATAGTGACTGTTGAAATTTTGTGGTCGAACCTCGTCTTTTCGAAAAAAATCAATGCAAGACGTCTGAAGAATCAGTAATACCTAGCACGATCTGGTGGATAGGAAAATATTCGTAGCCCCGAAGGAAGGGTAACAACATGAATTGACATTTGGGTCTAAGTCAAAACCTAGGCAAGCTATATGACCTCGCTAGAAACTAATCGACAACACGTGGGAATTAGGAATGAGGCATAGTACAAGGGCCCAAAAATAAGTGGCTCAGAGACTGGGAAACAGGAATTAAATGAGTGCTGACACTGACTAGGAGTAAGAGGAAATTGCGGTAGTTATTTAACCACGCCTTGAAATTGTAGCGGCATTCAGGGACAAACGGATTTTTAATTGGTATCTAATGTAACGACCAACCTTGCCGTTATAGCATTCCAACACCATAACACCTAGGAGAATAAATATTTTTAGAAATTTGGGATAAATCCTTGACAAATGAAGGGCACACAGAGAATAAGATCGAACGGGCATAGTCGAGATTGGTGGACCCAAGTGGGTGTCCGCCACAGTGGGACGTTTTCTCCCACAGCAGAGCCACTATAGCGTAAGGTATGACCGTTACAACGGATGAAGCAGACAAGAAATCCGTAATCTTATTCTGATTTGGATATTAAAGACCTCGTCCTTGAGGAGGACTTATTAAAATATGTCTAAAAAAAGAAAATAGACTTCTTGGAGGAAAACAAGAGGATCCAAGGGGGAATTTGACATCCATGGATAGGAACTTTCGTAAGGGAATCAAGAATGGGATAGCCGCAGACAAAGAGTATCGGGATGATAGCTTGGCGCCCAGGTAGGCTATGTCTTACTCAACTTTGTGATAAACTACGATAAGCTAAACATATACGTGCATGTAATTATTGCATTTCGCATATAGTTATAAATTAACCTTAGAAATAAAAAAAAGTGGTAACAGGAAATTGTGTGTCTTGCATGTGAGGAATTGAAGGAGAGAATTTAGTAGATATAATGACTTCATCAAAAGATTATGGGAGTGAATTGGAGTGATGCATGTAAATCCCGTGTTTAATGGAATTGATTTGATTGACTAAAAACGAGCAAGATAACTGTAATTACTACATGATTTAGGAGGGGGTTTATGAGAAACACATAGCATGTGCTGAAGATCCTAAGCTAGGAAATTGAAATTGGATTTTCAAAATTGTAGGAGAATAAATGGAAATATGCTGATTAATCATAGATGATAGAATTTTTGATGAATTTCTTGTTTGAAACATAAGATATATCCTTGAAATTGTTGAACTCACATAAATTGGTGTTAACTTGATGTTAACAAGAAGGGCAGATGGCCTTGTTAGGTTAATTTGGTACGAGGTCTGATACGATGAAATCTTACTGCAATATGTACTAACGATATTAATCAAGATATTCATAATGAAAAGATCCGTAAGAAAAGGATGGAAGGGGACAGGTTGGAATACTACTAACATAGTACCACTGCAGCAAGAGTTGGTAACACTGTAGCAGTCATAGTAATACTGCTGTAGCGGAGTCCAATCTACTAAGAGTTGGTAAGTAGAAAATTCATGTGTGGTTTGAAAGCCTGTGGCATGTAAGTCTTTCTGTGTGTATAGAGATTGGTAATGGTATTTCTCACCATTATATTAATTTCTCAACTGTGCTCTACGTGTGAATTCGGGTACAAAGGTGTAAGTGTTATTATCTACATTTTTATATGAATAAACCTATGGATATGATTTGTGATGAGTGTGTTTCAAGGGTGTGAATATGGTTCTGGATAAATGGTATCAGTGGTCCGAGATGTTATGTAAATAAGGGAGGAAGAGTTGTGTAATATCGACGAGAGAGGTACGACTTGGGGCCTGGAGGATGTACTCTGTGCGGTATTGGATTAGCGTGATTGGATCCTGAATGAGGTTCCTAGATATGAGAGGCTCATGTCAAGTGAGCATCCAGGTAAGCATAATGAGAGAGTGCATTTATAGGTATGGTTTAATCACCATGCGACTGGATGTAAGAAATGAATACACTGATGGGTATGATAAAGGACTCATATGGCTGGGTGTATAGTATATGGATTTCTAGAGTCCCCTATAGGTTATGATCATATCTGCAAAAGTAAGACCCTTTGGAATATGTGTACAGTAATGTAGCGGAGGCGTGTGCCTGGCCCATTACTGCTGGTATGATCTAGTTCAGATTGATTTTGGGTAAGGCATGACACTTATTTTATTGGTGGTGATGACACCGGGAAAGTGATGATGTACTTGTGTAGTCAAAAGGATGTATGTTGTGATGTGAGACCAGAATGAGGCGACGTATAATTATGATATGTAGAACAGGTATGCATGCATGGTAGATTTTCTAGATTAAGATACATTGTATGATTTGCATGATATATGATACTTGTTTGCTGATATTCTTGAGATAATTGACGTGATATATCTGCATGCAGGTTGAATGTATGTCACACTTATTGTTACATGTTATATGAGAGGACATGACTGTCATAAATGATAATTGTATGGATAAATTATAATACTTTAGAAATCTCATGAGAAAATTACTGTGATGATGAATCGCTAGGTAAATTTGGCTAGAAAACACTTAATGAATGAAAGACGTAATAGGAGAATTGAAAGGACCAATTTTCTGGGTTATTGTATAGTGATTACTATTGCAACAGACATATCGCCGCGGTGACCGGACCCTGGTAGCGGTAGCACTTGCGCTGCAGTGAAATGGAGAGATAGAATGGTAGGCTAACAGTGTGCCAAGATGGTAATATGAGTAATTGAATTTGTGAGTTTGAAGGACTTAATTGGTTACGGTAACTTATAAAAATGGTGAGTTTAGAGCAATGGAGAAGTGGGAATTAAGTTTTATTTTGTGTTGATGTGTTACAGCCCATAAGTTTCTATCGTTCAATTGACACGTGCATACGTATGTTGTGAGTTTTGGAGTATGACGCATGCAGAAAAGAGCCAGGGGGATGAGTATACGAGCACGGTATCGAGCGATCAAGAGGCCGAAGCAGAGGCTGGGCGCAAGGAGCAGCATGTCGCTCCCCTGACCCGACACCTTGAGCAGCGCGTTGCGCCCGACTTTTGGCGATGTGGGCAATGCGCCACACCCCCTGGACAACGCCTACCTATATATATGTTTTAAGTGTAGGACTTGTCTATTTAATATTTCTAAACGCATAGGGCTTAGGTGAGGTGATAAGGGCACAAGGTTTTCTACTTTTAGAAGACAAATTACACCGTCAAATCACCTTCAAATGTTAATTCTTCTCAAGTAATGATTCCTAGGTCTATGAAGAACATCCCTGCGGAGTTATTTCTTTAAAATTCACTCGGTGTACTAGAACCCTGCGATTAAAAGTTATTGGAATCACTTCTAATCAAGTCCTAAGCGGCTACAAGTGATTGGTAAGAATTTCTTCCTTCTAAACTCATGGGAATTTGAGAGATTTAAGCCGAATTGAATGGAGTTGAGTTAAAGGTAATATTATTGAATGATATCATTATTTGCTGATTCTTACTATTGAAATAGCCTTATTCTTCAGCGTAGAGGCTGCAATTGAGTGGAATTATCGCCTGCAGGTTGGAACTATTAGGATAAAAAAATCGGCACTAGAGATATGTTAAGGCTTATCTCTTCGGCAAGTTATTCTCGTCGTGTAGTTGATAAGACCTACACTTTTCTGAGTAATTTGTAAGTGCGTATGTTGTGATTAGCTTCTATAAGTAGATAATGATTATATATGTTGTGGTTAGCTACTATGAGATGAATTGGGACTATATTATAGTATTCCTCATTGGGAAAGAATATACGTAGTGTGATAAATGCTAGGAGCGTCATAGAAACTTTCCTGTTCAATTGTTCATAGTATTAGTGGGAGTCTGATGTCTCACTATCGTACCAAGACCTTAGAAGCTTGTGGGTATCTGTTGGGCCTAACTTGGTAAAGTTGGACAGCATAGGGCGCATCTAGCTAATATAACTTTCTGTTTGATGCCTATATAGACAATAAAGCTCGCTCGTAGGCTGTTGGCGTACCTTGACACCTCCAGGGCCAAAATCTTGATAGGATGGTCTTACCTTTGAGTCATCGGCACCAAGGTTGCCTAATAAACTGAGCGATACCTTGCCATGTGATCAGCTATTATTGGTGATCATTAGCTTCAATCGACTTACTGCTTGTCATATAGGTCGCTCAGGAAACCACCCCAGCTGCTAGAAGTCTGATAGACTAGCTGATACTCTAAGGGAAGGAACCTTGTTAGTAATTAGATGTAGGGAAAACGCCCCGAGCACCTTTACAAACGCCCACGTACATGTTGTTGTAAAGGGCTAAGTCCAGATATACCTGCCTACGAGGCTAGGAATTGCCCTGAGGAGCTATATGAAATCTGGACAGACCAAGTTAACGTCTAAGGGATTAGAAACATAGTAGTATAGTATTACCTTTAGGCTAAGAATTGTAGTAAGCTACCTGTGGGAAGTCAAGGCTGATAGCCTAGGAGCATGTCCGATTAGTACCAGCCTTATAGTCGTTCTAAGTAAAGAAACTAAAAGAGTTGGTTGCCTATGACCTTATTGTTCGCTTACGAGCTATCATTGTTCTAGCATGACCTTCAGCCTATCACTTAGGTCACCCAGGCCTCGTCCTTTTTCATCTGAGCCGATGGAGGTTGTAATTGCTGCCAGGACCCTTTGGCTGGGTGTAGGCACAAGGGGTGTGCTTGTTGGCAGCAATATGAACTATTTTAGGGACGAGTAGTGGTTGCATTAGGCCTATGGGCCTAGATACGCCTTTTGAGTGACTAGATTTGTGGATTGTAGCATAGTATCTCTAGTTGGGGTAGATTTTATTTCGTACTGCCTCTCGCCATGAATAACTAAGAGGCTGCTAGTCGTACGAACTACTTATGGAGATATACACTGCTTACAAAGCTACGATGCTACTAATGCTTACGGAGCTATAGAGTGCTTACAGAGCTATGATGTTGTATCACTTACGGAGCCATATATTTTCTGTAAGGACTAAAGTGAAGCCCACGGGGCCATATTGAAGTCTATTCACTTATGGACTTCTTCTACGCCACAGTGGCATTACAGACCCTTCGTAGAGCCTTGTGTGCTGGGGTGCAGTCACAGGAGCCTAAATGGCTTAGATACAGATACAGGAGCCTAGATTGCTTAGATATAGCTACAGGAGCCCAGAAGGCTCCGGTACAGTCTCAAGAGACCAGGTATGTTCAGTTACTATTACTTGCAGGGCCTCAGGAGTACCAATTAGGGTATATAAACTAAGTGGTGCTTGTCGGGGCTTATGAGGGCCTAGGTAGGTTATATCTGTGATGATTGTATCTTCCAAGCTTATAGGGGCCAGGTTAGATTTTTGTTTGCATACTTGCTTGCTAGATATAGCTTATGGATTTATAATCGTACAACTTATGCTCTTATTTGTATAAGTTGTCTACTAGATGCAGGCTATGGTTATAAAGCATACAGGTTAACTTTTGCTCCTTTTGGCAAATTACTTTCAGTTTTTTATCAGCGTCTATTCAGTTATTATTACTGCCTTACATATTCAGTACATATTGTACTAATGCCCATGAATGGGGCGCTGCATACTTGCCTGCAGGTTTAGACAGACAGGTTTTAGGACCTCCTTTAGCAGCTATTCAGAGTCAGCAGATTGGTCAACTCCTTTCTCTCGTAGTTTCCAGATAGTAGAGGTTTGCTTGTCCTTTATTATATAGATTTTAGGTAGGCTGGGGCCCTGTTCCGACTAATATTTTCACTCTTAGAGGCTTGTAGACTATACTCTTAAGTTAGTTGGTCGTTGTTGGCCATGTGGGGCCTATGTATGTTATATTTTGCATGTTGGCCATGTGGGGCCTAGTGTAGCTTCTTTGTAGCAGCCTTGTCGGCTATAGTATGAATATGACTACTTGCTTTCCTTCAATTATGACTAGACAACTTTCATGATCCAAGTTTACACCCTAACTGTAACACGGGACAAGGAACCCCAAAAGGCTCCAAGTCGACCCATGGTATTATTATAGCATAACCCTTAACAATATAAACAGCTAGTAGGAAACATCACTGAGCGAAAGCTAACTGTAAGGAGTCAAATTTTAAAACTTAGGACATAATCTAACAGAACATAATACATAAACTGAATCTGATTACACATGCCTGAAAGCCTCCACTAAACTGATGAGTTGCTGGGATAAGTCCCCAGCTAACTCCCAAAGTCTAAAAATTGAAATATAATAAAAATAGGAAACATCGATCTCATCCTCCAGAGATGAGGACTCACCACAATCTACTGAGATGGAAGAAAGAACGTGTCTACCCGCGGGGCTGAGACTGGATACCTGAATCTATATCATGAAATGATATAGCATATAAAGTATGTGGTCAGTACTTGGAATGTACTGATCATGCGGGGAAACATAAACAACTAAACATACAAGTATATAAAGGAAATAAACTGAGTACATTGACATATTTCTGATTTAGAATGCAACAATCCTCTTCTGGGTCACATACACATATATAAATGAAACTTTCATTTGGAACTCATATTATGATACAACATCAAACTCATGCATTAGGGTCAAGTACTGGACATTTAATGAGAGCCGAAGCTGAGGCTAGTATCACACACTGTACTGGATATCTGCTGATAACTGAGTTTGCATTACATCATACTATATCCATTTTAAACTGAAGTTTGAACTATATGGAGCTGAACCAGACTAATAATATAACTGAGGGAGTCATTCTCTGCTATGTAGAGTCCCAACTAAACTAAGGGAGTCATTCTCTACTATGGAGAGTACCAATTGAACAAAGGGAGTCATTCTCTACTATGGAGAGTCCCAACTGAACAAAGGGAGTCATTTTATGCTATGGAGAGTCCCAACTAAACTAAGGGAGTCATTCTCTGCTATGGAGAGTCCCGAGTTGACCAAGGGAAACATTCTCAGCTATGGAGAGTCCCTGGCTAACTAGAACATGAGGAGTACTGATCTGACATTATACATCTGGTCTATGCTACTATAGCTAATTAGAAACATGGGCATTTACTGACTTCGTCATATAGTATTCGTTTAGAAAGGATTAGGGCTACTTTCTACTGACAACAAGCCCAAACGTCTGAAGGATCATTCTCATGCTTTATCATCATAATTCATATCGTCATAGTACCAAATCAACATTTAATTCACACATCTTACATGTACGAACATCTATAGATTCATATCATACATTACATTTCCACAACATTCAAGTTCCGACTTCACAACATACAACATATAACATAGGGTCATGTAGGATCCATAGGTCCAATTTACACTTTAACATAGATACATTGTTTCATATATTTTAGATATACAGAAAACCCATACTCTTAACTCATACCTTAAACATTTACGATGAGATCATGCTAGAAGCATACATTTTCATTTCATAGAATCCATTTCGAAATTTACTCCATTTCATAATAAAAAACAATAATTATGCCATAATCATAAGTTTTGTTACACCCCGTAAATGTTAATGATTAGTAATCATATGCGTGGATTTGTGATGAATAAAGAGATCTTGACGCGTGGGGGAAAAGCCTCGGAAGCAAGGTCAAGCGAGGTTAGGTCGTGTGGGGCCGGTGGCGTGGCGCGCTAGGCCCACTAGCGCGATGGGAGGCAAGGACCGGGGGAGGGGGGAGGAAGGTTGGCACGATGGCCGACACGGGACGCCCCCTGCCACTGACCTCAAGTATATATACCCCCCTTCACTTCATTTTAAGATATTTCAAATAGAACCCACGGCCAGAAGAGTATAAGCACGCAACTTTCATTAGTTTTTCATCCGATTACGCTACCAAACATCATCCAAACGAAAATTAACTTAGGATAATGAGTCCTACGTCTACAGGAAGCATTACTACGGAGTTATTTCTCAAAAATTGGCCCGGCAAATCGGAACTCCACTGAGTCAAAGTTTTTAGAATTACTCCAAATTGATTCCTACTTGGCCATAGGAACTAGGTAAGCACTTTTCCCTTCTGAACTCTTAGGAAATTATAAGTTTTCGGCTGTATTTTACGAAGTTGAATTAAAGTAACTATTAGTATAAAAACTTATCATTTTTTATCGAATTTAGTATTGAAATTAGTGTCATTCCCTCATTATAAAGGTTTCAGTTGAAAGGAGTTGGGAATTATAAGTTAAAACTCGCCAGTCAATTGGGAATCGGCAATTTAGGTATGCAAGGCTTATCCCTCGGCAAGTTATTCTCGTCGTACAGTGCTACGACTTATGTTCCTAAATGGAAATAACAGTCCCATATGTTACAAATAGTTGCTACCAGTAGATTATGATTAGACATGTTATGGTCAGTTGTTGTATGTAAACTATGAATATACATATGTTGTGGTTATCTGCTCGAAAACATGTAAAGATTATATTGCAATATTCCTTTTCGGGAAAGAACAGGTTAAGTATGGCACACGCTAGAAGCGTCATAGAAACTCCTCTATTCTCCAGTTTATTGCCTTAGTAGAATATGTTTTATTGCAAGGCCTACACCTTAGAAGCTCGTGGATAGTTATTGGACCTGAGTTATTAAGTTGAACAGCATAGGCGCAACTAGGAGATATAACTACCAGTTTGGCGCCTGTATTGTCAGTGAAGCGCGCCTAGAGGCCATTACCGTATTCTCACGCCCCTGAGCTAGAAACTTAGATAAGATGACCATACTTTAGAGTCAGCAGCGCTAGGGTTGTTCTAGTGAACTGAGTGACATCCTACCATCTAGTTAGCTACTACCAATGATTGTGAGTTCCAGTTGGCTTAGTATTTGTCATACAGGTTGCCCAGAAATCCATCCCAGTCGTTCGGGTCAAATAGACCTGTGGGTACCCTAAGGAAGGGAACCTTATTAGTAGTTAGAGGCGGGGACAACGCCTCAGCCTTCTCCTATGAGATACTCAGGTACATGTTGTCGTGAGTGGCTAAGTTCGTGTAAACTAAACTTCAAGATTAGGAATTGTACAGAAGAGTCATGTAAGGTCCGAATAGGCCAAGTTAAGGTCTAAAGGACTAGAACCATGTTAGTATAGTATTACCCTCAGGCTAAGAATTTTAGTAGGCTACCTAAAGGGGATTAGGGACCAACCACTAAAAAACATGTGCGGTCAGTAGCAGTCCTACAACCGTTCTAAGAAAAGGGACTAAGTAATTGGTTGTCTGTGACCCTGTAGTTGTTTATGAGTTATTGTTGCCCGAACAGGACATTCAGAGTATTCATAGGCCACTCCAGATCTCACCCTATATGGTCTAGATCGTTAGAGGTTATGATCACTACCAGGATCCTCTAATTAGATACAGGTGCTCGGGATGTGCCTGCTTGCAGCCATACAGATTATTCTAGGGGCAAGCAGCGGTCGCGTTAGGCCCAGAAGGCCAGATATGCCTTTTGAGTGGCTAGATTGAGACTTCAATATAGCACCTGGGGTGGGGTTTCCTTACTTAGGAGCCTTCCGTGACCACCCCAGGGTTACTAGCTGTGTCGTCGCTCGCAAGGGGCTATATGATGTCGCTCCAAGGAGCGATATGCCATCTCCAGGGATGATAAAAAGGCCTAAGGGCCTTACACAGTCCATTCCATAGCTGGACTAATAGTTTTATGCCGTATCGACATCACGCCCCCGTCGAGCCTAGTGCCCAGGGTGCAGTTATCAGGACTCCACTAGACTTAGACACAGCTATAGATCAGGAGCCAAGCGGGCTCAGTTACAGACCCAAGGGGAAAGGTAGGTTGGCTATAGCACCAGTAGAATCATAGAAACCTAGATAGGGGTATATAGATTGAGGTGTACTTTCCAGGGCTTATGGTGGTCCCGGTAGGTTATTTTTGTATTGCTTGTACCTTCCAGGATTATGGGGGCTAGGTTAGGTTCTTGTTTGTATTCTTATTTGCTAGCTATAGAATATGAATATATGAATATACAGTCATAGCTCATATACGTGTAGTGTTTTTCTAGATGTATATTACGAATAAGCCAGCTTACGGGTTAATATTTCTGCCCCCTCTCTCTACTTACTCTTAGTCTTTAACAACTTATTTACTGCCTTACATATTCTATACATATTTTACTCACGCCCATCCCGGGACGCTGCATTATTTGCCTGCAGGTTTAGAAATATAGAGTTCAGGCTCTTTAGTAGCTACTGTTCAGAGTTAGCAGTTTGGCGAGCTCCCTTCATTCGGAGTTGCTAGGTTGTAAGGTTACAATCTTTCATTTGTATAGCATTTGGGGTAGGCCAAGGCCCTGTCCCAACCACTATTTGTATTCTTAGAGGCTTGTAGACTACAGTAGTCAGTTAGTTGGTTGTTGTTGGCTGTGTGAGGCCTAAATTAGCTATGTTACATATGTTGGATGTGTGGGGCCTAATATAGTAGCTTGTTCTCATTTCTATTATAACTAGACAACATGGTGGTCTTGTCGGCCCGCATAGGATCCATTTTGTTGCCTGTTGTTGGTTAGCTGGTTTCGTTTACAGGTGGTTATATGGCTTTGTAGGCCAGGAGGCTATGTTTACAACCGAGATATGGCTCATTATTTTCTTGAATTAAGTTGCAGGCATGCACCAAATGTGCAGAAGCCAACTAGGTCAGTCAGATTCCAGTGTGGCACTAGGTGCCACTCATGTCTCCCAAGGTGGGGCGTGACAAACTTGGTATCTGAGTAGTTCGTATACTAGGGAATCTGCAAGCCGTGTCTAGTAGACTCTTGCTTAAAAATGTATTATGCACCACATTTTATAAGCAGGAGGCTACGAGGCATGATAGTATGGTTACCTTTTCTTCTCCTCAGATCGTACTATAGAGTTGAGTTGTACAGGGTTGAGTCCCTAAGCTTTCATTGCTATGTCTGTCTAGAGTAATATGCGGTATGAGACAGACTCCAGCCAGCCGCAAGATAACTATAGCAGGAGAAGGAAGTACCAGTGTAATGCCATAGTTGGGGGACAACCAACTTGAGGACAAAGGCGGATGTCTTTTAATCTTCCAAGTATCTTCCTGAGGCAGCAAGAACTTCATAAGGTTGTAGATATGCCAGCACTGTCCCCAGTTCTTTTTGTAGCCTCAGAGTAGGAGCTCAGGAGTATAGTATATATATGAGTTCACTTACCTACTAGATATATAGAATTAGAAGGGGGAGACAACAAACGTTAGGTTACCTGAAGGGTGTAAAAAAAAAGAGGGAATTGCGGGATTCTTACCTCCAACCCTTCGAATGTTGCATAGTGCCACACCTCAGTTCTATTATCGTGAGAAATAGCTATCTTACACCTCCTAATTATGTTCTAGTATAACAAAGAGTGTAAGAATTTAGGTGATGTTGCCCGGAGTAAATAGTAAGGGAGGGTTAGATCGATTGACTCCTGGAAAGTGTTAGAAAGTGGTTAATACCCCTATGCTTAAGTAAGTTATCTAGACCTTTATGATAGTAAATCAGGAGAGCAGATAAGACTGCCAGTAGTAGTCAAGTATGTGTGAGAGTCCATAAGTGAAAAACCTCCCCCCAATAATAGTAAAGTCCAGGTCAGAAATAGGACGATTCCGATGCAATGTGCTAATGACAGTAAGGCATACCTGCAAGATAATGGTTAGGCCCTAGCTTGTTATATCGAAGGACAGAAATATCATATGCATGAGATAGGCCCGAGTGTGGGTCAGAAGGATACAGGTCGATAGACTTGGTTAGTAATATCTTTGACAATATAAGGCAGAAGCCTCGAACCCCAAAGCTCAGTCTAATCGAAGCAAGGGGAAGGGCACGAGTACCTAACTTTGGGGGAAACCAGAATCACCTCCAAGTTGAAATAGGTTGACAAAGCATGGGACCACTGCAAAATGTCGAGAACTAAGCACTGGACTGATAGTTAAGAGATACTAAGGTTGTAACCTAGAATGCTACAATATTACCACCGGTTATGGGAGTAGAAGAGTGGCGACACATAGATTCTAACCTAATACAATCTAGAGACAAGGCCCAGTGGGAAGTTATTGGTCTTTGAGATAATAAGGGGCGGAGTCATAAGACCCAGAGATTGACTCTGTGTTCCAAAGGTGGCAAAACTTCATTAGCAGACTATGGCCAAGACACACTATGTCCTTTATCCCCTCCACCCAGCGTTTAATGAAAACGCATCAGTTCGTATAGAGAGACCTACAGATGGCATGGGAAGAGGGGAGATATCATTGAGTCATAGCACAGGACTCTAATGACCAGCCAAGGGAGGCTTGATAGCAAGAACGAGTAGGCCAATTCAAGAGGTGATCGTACCTGCAAGGAAGTGAAAGTAACATATATGAATATAGTTATAGGATTATCTCGTACCAGGTGTAAATTGACCTTATTTGAGTCAGTATGGTGAGGCTAATAAGATCGACTCATGTTTTGCTAGATGGAATTATATTTCAGCTAAAGGCCATGTTGATTTAAATATTTAAGAAGTAGTTTGGGTTACGTGGAGCCCAAGTATCTAATAAACTCTGACAGAGAGGCACAACGTACAACTAGCTTTTAGAAAGGCTTTCAGAACAAATTGGGATGCATATTTAGTTGAGTACGACTCCTCGTCTCCAAACAAATGGCGAAGTAGAGCACACAACTCAGACATCGAGGGTCCACTATGAGTGGAAGTGGAAGCCCCCTAAAGTAAATTAGAGTCAGTTGAACCAGGGCATATTATAATAGGGAAACTAAAAAGTTGAACTTACCAAGAAATGGGTACCAATAGCCCAGGGTCGTTGGAAGTCCTACCCTAATATATGACGTAGGCAGCTAAGGGCTGAAGCAGCAGTTGGGTATTTCTAGAAACTTCACCAAAGAAGGGAGTTACAAGATTTGGTTGGTAAAACGGGCAAGCTTAGCCCTAGATTTATCGGCATGTATCATATCCTCCGGAGGATAGGCATTGTGGCATATGAGCTGGAACTGTCTCCAGAGCTAGAATCTATTCACCCGGTCTTTCATGTGTAAATGCTGTAAAAGTGTATATGGGACCCATCCCGATTTGTGCCAGTTGAAGATGCTCAGGTTACTGAAGAGTTAGCCTACGAAAAGATTCCAGTGTCCATATTAGATCGAAAAGTTTGTAGGTTGAGAACAAAAGATGTAGACTTCGTTAAAGTATTATGGAGGAACCGAAATAAAGAAGAGATGACCTGGGGAGCTGAGGATGATATGAGGTCTAGGTATCCTCACCTATTCTAGGATTGATCCAGATTATGCAGTTAAGGTGAGGTTATTGTTCAGTTATTATTTTACTGCTTATGCTATCAGTACTGTTGCTTGGCTACCTCTTTTTATTGTGTAATGGTTGTTGTAGCATCTTGTAAGGCGCCTATATTGGATTTTTTCTGCGTTTCAGGTTTCTGGATAGTCCATATTATAGGGCAGACTTTGTCAAAACTTTTCTAAGAATTGATTAACAAAGTAAACTCCTCTAAGGCTAAAGATGACATTCGAGGATGAATGTTCCTAAAAGGGGGACGATGTTACACCCCATAAATGTTAATGATTAGTAAGTGTATGTATGGATTTGTGATGAATAAAGAGAGATTGATGCATGGGGGAAAAGCCTCAGAAGCAGGGTCGAGCGAGGCTAGGTCGTGAGGGGCCAGCATAATGCAATAGCAGGCAGTGCACTCGCCGGCGCGGCATGCCAGGCCCACTGGCGCGATGGGAGGCACGGCGCGGGGACCAGGTTGGCACGTTGGCTGGTATGGGCCCCCCCCTCCCACCGGCCTCAAGTATATATATCCCCCTTTACTTCATTTTTAGACATTTCAAATAGAACCCATGGCCAGAAGAGTAGAAGCACACAACTTTCATTGGTTTTTCGTCCGATTATGTTACCAAATGCTGTCCAATCTCAAATTAACTTCAGATGATGAGTCCTAGGCCTACGGGAAGCATTACTATGGAGTTATTTCTCAAATATTCACCCAAAAAATTGAAACTCCGCTGAGTAAAAGTTTTTAGAATTACTCCAAATTGATTCCTACTCGGCCACAGGCATTAGATAAGAAACTTTTCCCTTCTGAAATCTCAGGAAATTATAAGTTTTTTGCCATATTTTATGAAGTTGAATTATAGTCACTATTAGAATTGAAAGTTATCACTTTTCATCAATTTCAGTATTGCAATTAGTCACATTCCCTCATTATAAAGGTTTTAGTTAAAAGGAGTCACAAATTATAAATTGAAACTTGCCAGTCAATCGGGAATCGACAATCAAGGTATGTAAGGCTTATCCCTCGGCAAGTTATTCTCGTCGTATAGTGCTACGACTTATGTTCCTGAATGGATATAACGGTTCCATATGTTGCAAATAGTTGCTACCAGTAGAGTGTGATTACACATGTTGTGGTCAGCTGTTGTCTGTAGACTATGAATATACATATGTTGTGGTTAGCTGCTAGAAAATGTGTAAAGATTATATTGCAGTATCCCTTGTTGGGAAAGAACAAGTTAAGTATGACATATGCTAGAAGCGTCATAGAAACTCCTCTGTTCTCCAGTTCATTGCGTTAGTAGAATTGGATGTTTTATTGCTAGGCCTAGACCTTAGAAGCTCATGGATAGTTATTGGGCCCGAGTTAGTAAGTTGAACAACATAGGCATATATAGGCAATATAACTACCTGTTTGGTGCTTGTATTATTAGTGAAGCACACCCAGAGGCCATTGGCGTATCCTCACACCCCTGAGCTAGAAACTTAGATAGGATGGCCATACTTCAGAGTCAGCGGCACTAGGGTTTTCTAGTGAACTGAGTGATAGCTTGCCATCTAGTTAGCTACTACCAGTGATTGTCAGCTCCAGTTGGCTTAGTATTCGTCATACAGGTTGCCCAGAAAGCTATCCCAGTCGTTCAGGTCAAATAGACTCGTGGGTACCCTAAGGAAGGGGACCTTATTAGTAGTTAGAGGTGGGGCCAAATGCCCCAGCCTACTCCTATGAGATACTTAGGTACAGGTTGTCGTGAGTGGCTAAGTCCATGTAAACTTAACTTCAAGATTAGGAATCATCCAGAAGAGTCATGTAAGATCCGAACAGCCCAAGTTAAGGTCTAAAGGACTAGAACCATGTTATTACAGTATTACCCTCAGGCTAAGAATTTCAGTAGGCTACCTGCGGGGGATTAGAGACCGACCGCTCAAAAGCATGTCCAGTCAGTAGCAGTCCTACAGTCGTTCTAAGCAAAGAGACTAATTAATTGGTCATCTACAATCCTATAGTTTCTTATGAGTTATAGTTGCCCTAACAGGACATTTAGAGTATTGTTAGGCCACTCCAGATTTTTCCCTATTCGGTCTAGACCGTTAGAGATTATGATCACTACCAGGATTCTCTCATTAGATACAGGTGCACGGGGTGTGCCTTAGCAGCCATACATATTATTCTAAGGGTGATTAGAGGTCACATTAGGCATAGAAGGCCAGATACGCGTTTTGAGTGGCTAGATTGAGACTTCAGTATAGCACCTCGGGTGGGGTTACCCTCACTTAGGAGCCTTCCGTGACCACCCAAGGGTTACTAGTTACGTCATCGCCCACCAGGGCCTATATGACATTGCTCCGAGGAGAGATATGCCATCTCTAGAGATGATACAGAGGCCCAAGGGCCTTACATAGTCTATTCCATGGATGGACTACCAGTTATATGTCGTATCGGCATCATACCTCCGTCGAGCCTGGTGCCCGAGGTGCAGTTATGAGGAGTCCACTAGACTCAGACATAGCTACAGATCAAGAGCCAAGCGAGCTCAGTTGCAGACCTAGGGGGAAAGGTAGGTTGGCTATAGCACCAGTAGAATCATAGAAACATGGATATGGGTATATAGATTGAGGTGTACTTTCCAGGGCTTATGGGGGTCCCGGTAGGTTATTTTTGTGTTGCTTGTACCTTCTAGGATTATGGGGGACAGGTAAGGTTCTTGTTTGTATTCTTGTCTGCTAGCTATAGCTTATGAATATATGATTGGACAGTTGTAGCTCATATACGTGTAGTGTTTTGCTAGGTGCAGATTACGAATAAGCCAGCTTACAAGTTAATATTTCTTCCCCTTCTCTCTACTTAGTCTTAGTCTTTAACAGCTTATTTATTTCCTTACATATTTTGTACATATCGTATTGACGCCCATCCTCAGGCGCTGCATTACTTTCCTGCAAGTTTAGACAGACAGAGTTCATGATCTTCAGTAGCAGCTGTTCCAAGTCAGCAGTTTGGCCAGCTCCCTTCGTTCAGAGTTGCCAGGTTGTAGAGGTTACATTATTTCATTTGTATAGCATTTGGGGTAGGCCGGGGCCCTTTACCGAGCACTATTTGTATTCTTAGAGGCTTGCAGACTACAGTTGTCAGTTAGTTGGTTATTGTTGGTCGTGGGAGGCCTAAATTAGATATATTTCATATGTTGGCCGTGTGGGGCCTAATATAGTAGCTTGTTCTCATTTATGTTAAAACTAGACAGCATGGTGGTCTTGTCGGCCCGCATAGGATCCCTTTTATTACCTGTTGTTGGCTAGCTGTTTTTGTTTACAGGTGGCTATACGACCTTCTCGGCCAGAGACTGTGTTTACAGCTGAGATATAACTCGTTGTTTTCTTGAATTGAGTTGCAGGCATGCACCAGACGTGCAGAAGCTAGCCAAGTCAGTCAGATTCCATTGTAGCACTAGGTGCCACTCATGCCTCCCAAGGTGGGGTATGACAGGTTTACCTCATACGTCATACCCAAAACAGTTTGACCGAAAAGGTAATGAAAAACCATACTTACTTTCAATTGAACAAGCCCATAAATTATAATCTCATCTCAACATATTTATCAAATCGTATATTCTAGTTTTTAAGGGAATTCTTACAACCTTCACATATTTTAAACATAGTTACAGGTTATTGATATAATCGAGTGAAAAATAATAAAATCCCAATCAAAGTTTAAGCCATCTCATGTGGAAAATTCTATAATCATGCATTTCACCATCTAGAACATAATTCAAGATAATCAAATAATTCCATAAGCATAATTAACTTGTAATCCAAATGGGTTTTAGAATTTATAAAAGACATAGAAGAAATCACTCATCAATCGAAACCCTAGGACATGCTTTTCTAAAATAATTGAAATTGGGTTTTTGATAAAAGATTTTGGGGCACAAGGATGGAAGGATATCCTTGGTAAAGACCCACATACCTAATTCAAGAAGAAACCCCCACTTGAACTTGCACCTTGAAGCCTTGAGGAACCCTTGTTGAATTCATGAGTCTTGAGAGAGAGGAGGAAGAAGAGTTTGAGAGTATTTTGGTGTAGAATGAGATTTTAGGCTAGTTATCCCCTCAAAAACGTCCTATAAGATGCTCAAAACGGTGTAGTTTAGGAGTTAAAAGCATAGGATTTTACGAAAACACCCCTGGAAAAATGCAGGAAAATTCCACCTGCCAGTCCCCAGGGGGCGCTCCACGAGTCGTGGGGTTGGCAACGACTCGTGGGCCCCTATCATGGAGTGCACTGGACGATTTCTAAAAATTCCCTCGAATCAGTCGATGACTAACTTCATGAGTCATTGTCTGACATGATGACTTGTGACCTCCTTCTGTCATCCCCACTGCCTGGGACCGCATCCTGAACTCCAGCCTCTATCCGACGGTTGACTTAACGCGTCGTTGCCTGTCTCATGATTCATTGAGTCATTCGTTGCCACTGAAGCCCACGATTTCCTACCTCTCCTTCCCACGACTGCCCTGATGAGTCGTTAATTGACACGACGAATGGTCAGGTCATCCATGGTCACTGGACCAGCTGCACCTCCCGACTGCTCCTCACAGGCTTGACCATGATCCGTTCGGCAACCTAACGAGTCATTCCACAACTCAATCTGAGGCAATCCTGCTAGTTTTTCTACTAAACTCCATCTAACTCAGGGGTCTGGTCTTAGGAACATTTGGGGTGTTACAATATCTCTCCCTTGGGAACATTCATCCTCGAATGTTGGCTAAACATACTGAAAGGATAGGGAAAAAATTGAAATCCCAAAACTGACAATTACTGTTGAAACAATGGAGTATTTGACTTCGAGCTAACCTTACCCATCTAAACTGAATATCTAAATCGTACATGCATGCTAAGGAGAGAGAGGAACTGAAAGACATGAAACTGACATGGGACTAGATAGAACACAGAGGAGGATTCTTTCCCTTTAGCTGGCACTGAGCTGATACGTACTGAGCCTTTGTTCTCAAATCACTTTTTGTTACGGAGTTAGAATTCATGATATATGATCTAATTGAAAATAAAGGACTCATGAACACGAATCATTCATAACATCTATAACTGAGCACATACATGAGATGACCTGATTCTACTGAGCTACCAAGCAACTTCTAAAGACTGAGTTCAAGCTGATCATACAGGAAAACATGAGTTAACACATATAGCTGATTCATAACATGAGGATAAGCCTTAAGGATTCGTAGAGTAAGACTGGCGTCACTGTCTGAAGTGGTTATCTAGAAATTCTGGGAGTCTGCACATAGGGATGGGCATAACTCAGCTTCAACTAAAATACAAGAGACGTTATTTGAACCTGAAGGGATTGACATATCGCACTGTTAGGGCTGGAACTCCTCTATTAGCATACTCAATATTTGACTTGTCATGCATACTTACCATCTCCCCCTTAGCTTAAAGCAATCATTCTATGGCCTTTGAATCTTTCTTAAGGTCAAGGCTAAATCACTAATTCCTAGCTTCTCTTTCACCTCTAACCTTCACTGCAAGCCTTATACTAACAATTATTCACATCACACAACGACAATCTCCTTTCAACAACCATCATAGAGCTCCTTATTCAATACTGGAGTTCGGGGGTTAGCAACATACAAAGAGTAACGCAAGATTCACAACATACTTGTGGCCACTACTGACAACTTGCCCTTACCTTGGTGTGATGCTACAACACAAGAGCAGTTTTGATGAAGTCTTCCACCCAGGCTAGATGATGCACCCTGCTATAATGGATAGGCTATCAGAGCTACTGAAGAGGTGGTCGAGGATCTACTCTCGGCTCGCTTAGCTGCTGTGCAATCTCGATGCTTATGAACCAATTTACCGCACCAAAAACAACATGTGAGTTGGTCATGCATTCTCCCAAATAATGCTTCCCATAGCTGGTACACAACGGATATGTAATCTCCCTTACCCTTGGTTTGTATGGAGCACTGACTATCGAAAGTGCTGGGGCTGATGATTTCTGCTGGGAATATGAGCGGTGTCCACCCCTCGTCTTTTGCGGGGAAAACTCTGAATCTCCTATCCTGGCCCTCTTAACCTCTCTTTATTTTTCCTTCACCTGCTCCGCTTCCATTTGTTGAGAGAGTATCACCAAACATGGAAAGTCTATATCCCTATGCAACATGGCAGTCCTACACTCTTTAACCAAGGAGTCTGACACTCCGTTCATGAACCTACTCACCCGACCCCTTTGGTCGGCTACCATCTCCGGTGCATACTTAGATAACCGGGTAAATTCCAAGGTGTACTCTTGGATAGTCATGTCGTTTTGTCTCAAGTTGATGAATTCTTCAGCCTTTGCCTCTCTCAACTCCCTAGGGAAAAACCTATCCAAAAACATAGTCATAAATTCATCCCAACTTACGGGGCCTGCTCCAATTTCCCAACTGTCTCTCCAATGGCAAAACTATATATATGCGACTCTTTTAAGCTGGTAGGAGGCTAAGTCTGCGCTCTCAATTCCCTTCACCCCCATGATTTGGGTGATCTTCTGGATCTCTTTCAAGAAATCATACGGGTCCTCATTCACCTTCGACCCTAAGAATTCGGTGGGTTCATTCGGAGAAAGTCCCTTACTCTCGCCGCTGCTACGTTCCCATTCTGGGGAACACAAGCCATCGCTTGCTAATTAATCTGGCAGGTAATGGCCTGTGCCAACATACTAAGGGTTTCCTTAAACTCAGCATGAGTAACATGGTCGTCCATCAAGTTCGTCGGGGCTAGTGGTTCCTGTTGGCGGCCATTACCATTTCTTCTTCCATTCACTCTTCTGGGAGGCATTATCTGCGAGCGTGTAAAGCACGAGTCAGGGGAGGAACTGTTTGAGTTTATTACTCTACGTATGATAAGAATCATGAAGAAAAGAGAACATTCCTAAAACATCTCGTAGCCTTTTCGTCATAACTATGGCGCACTTCACACCCATGAAGAAGACTCTACTTAACGCGGCTTTCAAACACCCTAGGACACTCTAAACCTTTGCTCTGATACCATGTTTGTCATGACCCGAGTTTACACCTTAGCCGTAACACGGGACAAGAAACCCCAAAAGGCTCCAAGTCGACCCATGGCATTATCATAGCATAACCCTTAACAATATAAACAGCTAATAGGAAACATCACTGAGCGAAAGCTAACTGCAAGGAGTCAAATTTAAAACTTAGGACGTAATCTAATAGAACATAATACATAAACTAAATCTGATTACACATGTCTGAAAGCCTCTAATAAACTGATGAGTTGTTGGGACAGGTCCCCAACTAATTCCCAAAGTCTAAAAACTTAAATAAAACATAAATAGGAAACGTCGATCTCGTTCTCGAGAGATGAGGACTCATCACAATCTGCTGAGATGGAAGAAAGAGCATGTCTACCCACGGGACTGAGACTGGTACCTGAATCTATATTATGAAATGATATAGAACATAAAGTATGCGGTCAGTACTTGGAATGTACTAAGCATGCAGGGAAATATAAACAACTAAACATACAAGTATACAGAAGGAAATAAACTGAGTATATTGACAAATATCTGATTTAGAATGCAACAATCCTCTTCTGGGTCACATATACATATATACATGAAACTTTCATTTGGAACTCATATTCTAATACAACATCAAACTCATGCATAAGGGTCAAGTATTGAACATTTAATGAGAGTCGAAGTTGAGGCTAGTATCACAAACTGTACTGGATATCAACTGATAACTGAGTTTGAATTGCATCATACTATATCTATTTTAAATTGAAGTCTGAACTATACAGAGCTAAACCAAATTGATAATATAATTGAGGGAGTCATTCTCCGCTATGGAGAGTCCTAACTGAACTAAGGGAGTCATTCTCTGCTATGGAGAGTCCCAACTAAACCAAGAGAGTGATTCTCTGCTATAGAGAGTCCTCAGTTGACCAAAGGAAACATTCTCGGCTATGGAGATTCCCTGGCTGACTAGAACATGAGGAGTTTTATCCGACATTATACATCTGGTCTTACTACTACAGCTAATCAGAAACATGAGCATTTACTGACTTCGTCATATAGCATTCCTTTAGACTGATTAGGACTACTTTCTACTAAAAACAATCCCAAACATCTGAAGGATCATTATCATGCTTTATCATCATAATTTATATTGTCATATTACCAAATCAACATTTAAATCACACATCTTACATTTACGAACATCTATAGATTCATATCATACATTACACTTCCACAACATTCAAGTTTCGAGTTCATAACATGCAACATATAACATAGGGTCGTGTAGGATCCATAGGTCCAATTTACACTTTAACATAGATACGTTGCTTCATATATTTTAGATTTATGGAAAACCCATACTCTTAACTCATACCTTAAACATTCATGAAAGAGATCATGGTAGAAGCATACATTTTCATTTCATAAAACCCATTTTGAAATTTACTTCAATTCATAAGAAATATACGATAATTATGCCATTATCATAGGTTTACCTCATACCCAAAACAGTTTCACAGAAAAGATAATGACAACCCATACTTACTTTCAATTGAGCAAGCCCATAAATTCTAATCTCATCTCAACATATTTGTCAAATTGTATATTCTAGTTTTTAAAGGAATTCTTACAATCTTCACATATCTTAGACATGGTTATGGGTTATTGATATAATCGAGTGAACAATAATAAAATCTCAATCAAACTTTAAGCCATCTCATGAAGAAAATTATATAATCATGCATTTCACCATCTAGCACATAATTCAAGATAATAAAATAATTCTATAAGCATAATTAACTTGAAATCCTAATGGGTTTTAGAATTCATAAAAGACATACAAGAAATCACCCATCAATCCAAACTCTAGGTCATGCTTTTCTAGAATAATTGAAATTGGATTTTTGATAAAATATTTTGGGCACAAGGATGGAAGGATAGCCTTGTTGAAAACCCACATACCTGATTCAAGAAGAAACCCCCGCTTGAACTTGTACCTTGAAGCCTTAAGGAACCCTTGTTGAATTCTTGAGTCTTGAGAGAGAGGAGGAAGAAGAGTTTGAGAGTATTTTGGTGTAGAATGAGGGTTTAGGCTAGTAATCCCCTCAAAAATGTCCCATAAGATGCTCAAAATGGTGTAGTTTAGCAGTTAGAAGCATAGAATTTTACGAAAACACCCCGAAAAAAATGCAGAAAAATTCCACCTGCCAGTCCCCACGGGGCTCTCCACGAGTCGTGGGGTTGGAAAATACTCGTGGGGCCCTGTCGTGGAGTACACTGGAAGATTTCTCAAAATTCCCTCTAATCAGCCGACGACTCACTTCACGAGTCGTTATCTGACAGACAACTCGTGACCTCCTTTCATCATCCCCACTGGCTAGGACCCCATCCTGGAACTCTAGCCTCCATCTGGTGGCCGACTTAATGAGTCGTTACTTGTCTCATGATTTCTTGAGTCGTCTGTTGCCATTAAACCCACAATTTCTTGCCTCTCCTTTCCACAACTTCCCTGACGAGTCGTTACCTGACACGACAACTCATTAGGTTGTCCTTGGTCACTGGACCTGCTGCACCTCTCGACTGCTCCTCACGCATTAGGCAACCTAATGAGTCATTCCATGACTCGTTCTGAGACAATCCTGCTGGTTTTTCTGCTGAACTCCATCTAACTTCAGGGTCTGGTCTTAGGAACATCCAGGGTGTTACAACATCATGGTGGTCTTGTTGGCCTACATAGGATCCCATTATTATTGTATTTGTTGGGTTAGCTATTTTCTTTTATAAGTTGCTATGTGGCCTTGTTGGCCCGAGGCTGTGTTTACAACCGAGATATAAAGTTTGTTTCTTGTTTTTGAGTTGTTGGCACGCACCAGAGGTGCATATGCCCACTCAAGTCATCCTAGGTCCCAGTGTGGCATTAGGTTCCAGTCATGCCTCCCAAGGTGGGGCATCACATGATGCTTATCATTTCTTTTTCTATTATGTGAACTAACAGTAGCTGGCTGATAATGCTTACCAGTACGTGTGGTGTACTGATACTACTCTTGCTACGCCTTTTTGGTGTAGGTCGTGGCAAGATGAAGTTCGTCTTGAATTGGCTGTCACTCAGCGACAACTTTTATATTCTTCCACGGATGAAGTTGTGTCTTTTATTTGGCGATACTAAGTCGTAGAGTTCTTGTATCTGTTTAGACTAGATCTTGGGAAGAGTTGTGTTAGTTGAGAGGTTCATTTATGTTTCTCTTGATTGAGTTGTAAAAATTGATGTAAACAAAGAAAGATTTAATTTAAAAATTATAGATGATTATATTTTATTGATATGTTGTTGTCTAGAGAAAAATGGGTTCTCCTATCGAGTAGAGTCGGGTAGGTGTCCGCACGGCCTATATAGTTGGGTCGTGTCATCTATGCACCATTTCAATGGAAAGATTTTCATTTGCACAATGCCAAAGGTGGAAACTAAATAATATATATGCAACATTGAAATGCTTACACCATATCCCCAAGTGAAGGAGTCAATTTGAGAATGAAAAAGTCGTCAAAGTTTTCTTTTCATCACACATGAAGAAGAAGAAGAGCTTCTTAAACTACAACTCTTGAAAATTAAGCGTTATGTACATGAAGCCTGAAGAAAAACTATAAATATCTCTCCCTTGAGATGATTAAAGACACGATAGGAGAGGAGATATCAAGATATAAAAATACATTGTTCTATTGTTTATCCTTTCCTTTTGTACTTTCTTCCATTATTCAATATTGAAAATTATTCTAGTTCTTGTTTTTAATTAAATAGAGAAATTGTTCTTTTTAAATATTTTTCCTATTTTCTTACTTAATGGACATGAATATTTTCATTTTTAGTACTAACTCCATTGTGGATTAACTTTTTCTTTGTATTGAAAAAATAATGGATCTTGATATTTCTTTATTATAGTAAGTATTATTACTAAATTTAACGTGCGTGAGCTAAAACTTTCTATTTAATTTTTATCTGTACTATAGTTAGATGTTTTTTAATTCATTAAAATCTATCTATTTTGTGCTACATATTAAGTTATTAACATATTACCATTTTGTAATTGAGAGAGGCTGAAGAAGTAATGCGATTAACTGGCAGTATTGATAGATTATTAATATTTAATTACTGAAAGCTATCTCTTTTATATTATAATTGATTCTACGTATTTGTAATCAAAATAGGAGAATAACATAATAATCAATTATAACAAGTAAAGTAACCGAAAGAACTTACTAAAAAGAGTGTAGTTCAGTTCGAGCATATATTTCTAGCTTTTTAATATTACTACTTTGACGACTAATTTGTTTAACCAAGAGGGGTACATTTAATTGTTCATATTCAATAATAATATATAAATATAATCGTGAGAGATATCTATCCATTAGTGAGAAATATAAATTGAGGAATAAATAAATTATTTTCTAATAGAAATATCAAGTGAAGTCAGAACTTCATCAGCTTTTATTATACTTGTGAAAAAAAAATTATCTAATTCTCTATTTACAAATTATTAATTAGTTAATTCACCATTGAACCCTTTCTGATTTTCTCAAATAGTAATTAAAATAAGAAGAATTTGTAGAATAGATAAGTCAGTCTCTGTGGATTTAACATCTTTTTATACTATAATTTGACAAATTGCGAGTTATATATATAAATATATGTATGTGTGTGTGTATATATGCCTTGAGTGCTTTCTCTTCTCTTTAGTCTCTTGGCCCTTTTGTTCACTATATATACATGTGTTGATTTAGTATATTTTTTGGTGTATGTGAGGTCACTTGAATTGAAATATCTGAGCTAACTAAATTCCGAAACTGAGTCTCCTGTGTGCTTTTGTTGAGCTAATAAAATGATGTTACTGATTGAGGCTCCATTGCTGGTCAACTTATGATGGGTAATTCAATGTGTTTGTTAAATAAAGATTGAGTGCTTGGTTATGTTTGAAAAGTATATGCTTATAGCTAACTACCAAAATCATTGGAGATAGCTTGCATTGATGCTGAGATATAGGAATAATAGAGTGTCTTGTTTTAGTTGCTTGAGGACAAGTAAAGACTTTAAGTTGAGGGTGTTGATGTGTCGTGATTTTGTGATATGTTTGATATCTTTAACATAATTTTTATTATATTTTCATGCATTTTTAGGTGTTTCTAATGTTAAAATATGGTGTTGTAGGTACTCAGAAGAAAATTGACCAAAACCAAGGAAAATACTACAAAAGTCTAAAATCTAGGTAGTTACGGATTGTCCATTTAATGTACGAGCCATATATCTCATAGTAGATGAAGCTTAGAGACTTGGACTGAAAAATGCAATTTCCAACCAAAGTACAAGAGCACATATGGTCGTAGAATCCATCTAAGGGTCACATGTCATGGTCGCAGGTGAAGGAAAGTCCTAAACAGTAGCTCACATTTGAAGGATGACAACCTGCGGCTGCAAGGTACGGACCATATATAAGTGAAGTTTACGAACTACAATTCAAGTTATGGTGGGGACGAAAGGAGAACCTATAGTGCCATTTATGGGCATCAACTAAATCCATGGCCTTCACGTCAAAGTAGAGAAATATCTTACGAGGTATGGATTATATAAAAGACTATGTACCATGTCAATCTACCGACAATAGGTAACTTTTACAGGCCACAGATTAACTTATAGTGGGAAGCCTAAATTCTATTTCAATCTATCTACGGGCCGTATGTCATGGTCGCAGGTGTAGGGAAGTCCTAAACAATAGATCACATTTGAAGGATGAAAACTTGCAACTGCAAGATACAGACCACAAGTTATGGTGGTGTTGAAAGAAGAACCTATGGTACCATCTGTGGGCCTCAAGTCAAATCCGTGGATCGCATGTCAAAGTAGAGAAAAATCTTACTATATGTGGATCACATAGAAGACTATGTATGGAAGCAATCTACTGACAGTAAGTCAGTTTTACAGGCCGTATGTTAACTTACAGCCTGAATTCGATTTCAATCCATCTGCGGTGGGCAACGAGTGATATGTGGATCATATGTCGCTTTTACTGTCTGTAAGTGATGCCTGCACAATTCTAATAGTTTTTGAATTTCGATTTTTGAAACCAATATAATACTTTAAATAGGGTTTTATATAATATGCTTGGCAGTTTACATACATGTGAGTAATAGTATATCCTTGGAGTTTTGATTATCACTTTCGAGGAATAATTTTTCTTTTATTGTGAATGTTTCTTCATAGTAATTGTAAGTAGATTATGAATTCTCCCTTCTTTTATTGTTATTATATGATTATGAGTAGCTAAATTTTATACTGAGGTTGTGGACCCGATATGGGTGTTGTGTTCATAAGGTTTTCAATATGCCTAACTTTGAGTTTTAAATATTTAATTATTTTTTATTTTAATTGTTGGTTGATGGTTGAACATATTAACCTAAGCCAAGTTCCTTTGATTTCTGTAAAAGTGACGTAGGTTTTGACAAAAATAATTAACAAGAACTCGAGGCGCTAACCCTCATTTTATTCACTTAAAAATAAGTTTCACTTGACAGTAATTGATTAGTTTTAGAATATTTCTTGTGTATTTGAAAAAATTATTAAGCAAAATACTGCTTAACTATTGAAAAATATTATGTGGTAATATAGAGAACATCTCCATCTCGAGACCTACCCAATATCAGTATTTTGCATTAAAACCTAGGACACAACATTCTATTGATGGAGAAACAACCTTGGTTCTTCAATCAATATACTTTCCAACTCACTTAAATGAGTGATTGTTAGTAACTTATAAATTCTTAGTAGCCTATAAAATAAAAAACAATACTTCGACTCTTACAGGATAGAAATTAAGACAATTAGTCGAGTATTCACCTAATCCAATAACCTTTTCAGCCTATTTCCTATGGAATTTGACCCTTGCCTATTTGTGTTACTATATTTAATTATGATTGATTGCATGATTTTATAGGTATAATTTAAGCGTATCAGGGGATAGGGTGATAGGTTTCCTAAGGGAACTTTACGAACTGGTTGGACCAACTGCTGATTAAACCACAGGAAAAAGGAAGAACAGATGGTTAATCAAGCACTGCATTCGCAATAATTGGTGAGTGGGAAGGATTAGTGGATGAGGGAATAGAGAAAATCAATATTTCCTCATCTTTAGCTTCATCCAGTTACCAACACTAGAATTGTTCACAGTTGTACGTGGACAACGTCATTAGACTCCAAGAGCTTTAAATTCTATTACCCAGATCTTTTTGATCTCTTCCTCGAAGTCAATACCCTCTTTCAAAGTGGCTTCTAGAGCTTATCTCTAGGCACTAGCTTGATTTATCTTGTTGTGAATATTAGCTCAGGAAGCATCATAAGATTCTGCTCCCCGAGAAGGTATTTCTATTGGGATCGAGAAGCCTCGATATGGACCAAAAGATCTTTCTCACAAATAGTATAAAGACTAATTTGGGCCTCTAGATCGCCGACTTGTCCCATCAGCACTTGAGCCTTGCTAGTAAGCCGATTAATTTCATCCCCAAGACTGACCTATTCCCTTTCTTAACGAGTAACCTTGAACTTCAATGCCTCATTCTAGGCTACAAGATTGAGCCTTGGGATACTAATATTGGCAAGCTTAGCCTTAACCTTGAAAGGTTGGTGATCCTGAACTATTGTCAAACCTCTGGCTTGATCTTGGATGGCAACGTCCTTTAACAACATAGCCTCTTCCTTAGCTTTGACAGCTTGGATCATTTGGGCTTCTAAGGCCACTGCCTTCGATCTCAAAGCATCCAGCTCAACAACGTCATTCTCCATATCAACTTCCTAACATACTAGCATCATAGAGCTGATCTCTTGAGCCTAAAGAAAGAGAGGAGAAAAAAACATAAGGATGCAAACACAAAAAAAAGCTAAAGGCAGAAAAAAAAAACTTACCTTAGAAAGGACACGCAAGGACTCAGTCATTCAGTTACCGAGAGGATTGGAGTTAAGTAGTTCTGAATCCTTAGAAGACATGGGAGGATCACTAGTAGTTCAAGGAATATTCTTTGAAGACTTCCTTTCTACTGGATTGACGAAAGCGCTGACCCCATTCTCAAAAAGGAGGAAGAACTGGGTCAGGAAGAAGGGAAAGCGACCACATTAGTAATGGAAGCTAACAATGGTATGCCCTTGGGATCCATGGGACCCCTCAAATCCTGATCTAGATCTAGGAGTATCACTTCAATGATCCTGGGGTCGGAGTCGTGATGGCATCAACTTATAGAGGAGTTTCAATCTTTCTATTAGTTGCTTCAAAAATATAAACCCCTCCTTTGTCAAAGAGATGAGAGTTGACCTCTAAAGAATTCAGCTAGGAACTCTCTCCACATGGCTCTTTGGTCTTCTCCATGGAGCTAGAAAGATCTTTGGATTTGTGCTTCTTTAGTGAAGCACCGATCCCCAAAATATCTACAACACAGTTTAATCGCTTCTCGAAACTGACTTGAAAGGAAAAGACCCTCGCGTCAAGCTCCAATAGCGTGTGAGGCTTTGTCACATTGTGAGGGGGACTTCTAACAAAGAGACTTGCAAAAGATGAAGAACCTGATTAAGAGATTGATGAAGTATGAAAAAATACTAGGATCTCACTAAAATATACCAAGGTTTTTTTCCCTTTATTCATTGACATATGCCACGGGCTTCCAACATCGAACATGTGATATAGGAAGATGCAGAATGTGTTGGACCAGTCGGAGAGGCCTGGAACAACAGCTAGAGTCCACGATTTGGCTATAAAAGAAAAAGATAGAAAAGAAAATAAAAAATGGCAAATGGTCAACAACAGAAAAGGTGATCACAAGAAAGAAAGAAATTTACAAGCCCTATTTCAAACTTCTGGGAAAGGCTGGTGGGACGAAAGAATAAGGCCAGAAGTAGGCACAAAGAAAAATTGATATAACCATCCTCAGTCTAGGTCATCATCTATATTGAATATAATTTTCTTAAACCCATGAACAGACAAAGAATAGATGTTGCCTTGAACCACCTTCATCTTGTAAAAGCAAATGAGATGCAACAAAGACAGGTAACCACCCTTCATATCACTAGCCCCACCTAAGCTACAAACACATTGTACCGGAGACAAATTTCCAGAATTTCCATGTCAATCAAGGGCTTCAACCCTAAAGTAAAAGCATATGTATGTACGAACAGAAAACCAGATTGACAACTGGACACTGTAACACCCCGTATAATTCAAGTAATAAACTGGTACTTTCGAAATATCAACAAAACTTCTTAATCATAAGAAGGATATGTTATAAGGTATTCAAATCACTCAATAATTATATGTTAAAATTTGAAGTTCGAGCAAATTGTAAAACCAAAATCAGCAAAGGTCATCGCAAATTACTTCAAGAGATTCTCTAAAATTTAGGTCAAATTTCCCAGGTCTTTGCTCCCAATATATAAGGAGTTAGGGGTTCTATTGCCTATCAGATTAAAGGTCTTTGAGTCTAGTTTTTAGAATATTAAATCTCTCATCAATCTACTGTAAAATAAGAAGTTATGAGCATTTTACTATGGACTATTCAGGGAGAACGGGTCATGGGCCAGCTAGGTTGGAGCAACTGCCTATTTAAGTTAAAACCCGCCCCAAAGTTCATTTTAACTAGTTCTTTTTCCAGAATTTCAGCGTTCTTAGTTTTATTCTATGGAGATCATATATTCAACTAAGGGGATCATACTTCATATCACAAAAATTAAAGACAAGATCTTGTAGTTAGGGGTGTGTCTCGGTCAGTTTGGTTCAGTTTTGAAGGTTATCGGTTTAACTTATCGATTATCGATTTGTAGACATGCTAAACCGTTAAGATATTGGTTAATCGGTTATTCGTTAATTGGTTATTGACCATTATCGGTTTATTTATCGGATTAACTGTTAAGATCTCACACGAAAATTTTCCTAAGTCATGAGTATGTTTAGCTAGGAAAAAGTGGGTGCAAAGAGAAAGAACATATAAAATTAGCCCAACCAAAGCAATCAATTTTAATTTAGATTTGAATAACATCACCTTCACTTGTCATTGACACCCAATTCATATTCTTTCTAGAATACTTTATATATTGAAGGCTAAAATTATAATATAATAAATTATTATTGGGTTATCAATTCACCCGTTAAAAAAAATTGTCAAACTGATAACCGAACCAATAACCCAATAACTTGGTATGGTACATCGATAATCAAACCATTTAACCAATAACCTAAATTATTAATCCAATAACCTAATTATCAGTTTGGGTTATCAATTTAGCCGTTAATTTGCATAGTCCTACTTGTACTAATCATAGTGAAGAACATCTAGCTCGAGTTATTTTCGCGGTTCATGGTTCGTGGTTTTTATAATAAGGTAGATAGTAGGAGTGATGTATACATTTCATTTTATTCGTCTAATAGAAGGTAAGGACTTCTACACCTCCCTCTACTATTAATTTGAGAGTTTTGCGATATTTATTGAAATGGCTACCGATGTCAGAAATTCTTTTCATTTTTTTAATATATGGACTATTTTAGGTAGCTTAAAGCTATATAACATTAAGGCTTTGTGTTTTGGTTTATTTATGGAGAAGTTGATAAGAATAGTCGAGGTCTCCGATCGCTTGTGAGGTATATTAAGGCTAAACCTTCTTTAGCAAGTTTCCTTTGTCGTGTAGTTGATACAACTTGTTATCTATTGTGGACACATTAATTATTGATAGTTAGCTGCTGGAGTTAAACATGTTGATTTTTGTAAGCTTCCCTTGTTGGGGCTTACCTCTTTTAGATATTTCCTTTGTTAGAAGCGATGTAAGAATCTTTTAATATAAATTATCATCACTTAATGGGCTATTGATAATTTTTGGCCTTATTGAAGCCTTAAGGGCCTTGTTGTTAGATGTTTAGCATTTCATGTTGTTATTGGCAGCGTAACTATTAGTTTGGCGTAGAAACTTTATGATTGTGATGCCTATAGTTATAAAGCTTACCTATGGGCCTTTGGCGCATCTTGACACTTATAAAGCCAAAGTATTAGTGTAGTAGTTTAACCTTTGTGTTAGTCGTGTCATGGCTACCTATCTAGTTGTGGTGGTAAGTTTCTAGGTGTCTCATCTTTTTGTTAGCAATCTTATAGTTTCATATGATGTACATATTGTCATGCAGATCACTTAGAAAGCTACCTTACTTGTTGATAAATTAGAAGATTATTTAATGCCTTCATTGGCTATCTTGTCAGTTGTTAGTGCAAGGGCCTATGTCATCGAGATATACATGTATAGATGCCCATTTACAGGTTGCCTAGAAGGCCTATGACAAGTGTTTCTTGGCTATTGGGCTATGCTTTGCTTATAAGAGCTATAAAAAATATCTAGAAAGACCATATTAGGCTTGTAGAGCCATATTGAAGTCTATTCACTTATGGACTTCCTTTATGACTAAGTTGGGATTACGGACCCTCAGTAGAGCCTTATGTGCTCTTGATGCAGTTACAGAAGCCTAGAAGGCTCAGATACAGTTAGAAGAGCCTAGAAGGCTCAGATGCAGTTACAGGAGTCCAGAAGGCTCATATACAGTTACAGAAGCCCAAAAGGCTCAAATACAATTATAGGAGCCCAAAAGGCTCAAGATACAATTACAAGAGCTAAGTGTACTCAAGATTAGTTAAAACTTGCCTACGGGGTTACACGGTTACCATTAAGGGTATATAGACTGATATGTACCTACCAGGGCTTATGGGAACTCAGATATGTTATTGTTTGTTGTTTGTACTTGACAGGCTTATGGGGGCCAGGTTAGGTTCTTGTTTGATTATTGTTTGTTTAGCTTACGGTATGGATTAATGAGATCTTTTAGGTTATCCTCCCACTTGTATAGTTGTTTATCTTCAGTTCTTACTATCAACTTCATTTGCAACTTATTATTATTATTTCCTTACATACTTGGTGCATTATTATGCTGAAGCCCCAAGCCTCGGGGCAGTGCACTCTTGCCTGCAGGTTCTGACAGACACGTACAGAGACATACTTAGTATTATAGTTTAAATTCAGCAAAGTGGTCAAGTCCTTTCTTATGGAGTTGTCATACTTCAGAGATTTGCATGTCTTTCGTTATATAGTTTATGGATAGGTTAGAGCCCTGTCTCGGCCAAGTATCTACTCTGTAGAGGATGTAGACTATGGGATTGTATAGAAGTACGTTGTTGGCCATGTTGGCCTTGTTGTTTTGTATTGATAGTTTGACGACTCCAATGGCCCATATATATATATATGTGTGTGTGTGTGTGTTACTTTAAGCTTTATCTGATTTTAGACACCATGGTGTTCTTGTCAGCAAGCATAGGAATTTGTGAAATTAGACAGCATGATAGTCTCATCAGTACGTATAAGATTATATTATTGGTATGAATTGTTGGGTCTACTGAATATCTGTAGAGGTGTTGTGTTGCGGCCTTTCCGACCAAGGAATTTTGTAATCCAAGATATACTTGCTATATTCTTGATTATATGTTGCTAGTATGCACCAGGTATATATATGTCCAGCTAGGTCAGCTCAGGATCCAATGTGGTATCAAGTGCCAATTACACCTCCCAATGAGGGGCATGACAGAAATTCACTCGTCCAAGACGGATGCCTCAACTCGAGCATGCTTGTCCCTTCAATTAGGAAGGGACGCAGAACCAATAAGGATAGGTACTCTTTCAACGACTTATTGTGTTCATTCACTTCCATGTCCACTTTGAAAGAACAATTATGCTTGAAGCCTATCTTTTTAGGAATTACTTATTTTGTAGATATAGAAGGTTTGATTTGCAAGTTCTGAACGTGCAAAGTGGAAGGGCTTCCCTCCCTAGGAAAACTTCTCGTTGCGGTAGTAGGCGGAGAAGTGGCGGAGCAATGGACGTTACCCACCTAAATATCAATCTCTAAAATTGACGGACGATGTTTTCTAGCCATCAGAAAAGGAAAATGATAGGAAAGAACAATCTGAAAGGGAAAGGAACTTGAACAAATAGAGGATAGAGAACCCCCCAAAAAAACACAAAGATACCACTAAAGTACTACGACGAAAGGAGATGAGCTATGAGGGTATAAGAAGGAAAAAATCAAATCACCATAGTGGATTCAGGTTTCAAAGTAGCCCTCTCCATGACAGACGTGTTAACAAGCGACTTGACATAAAAAGATGCGAACACATGAGGCACTAGTGCGAGTAGGCGCCAGTCGAATTCTTGCATCAGAATTGCTTTTTGAAACACCTCGGCCACATCAAGGGGAATAACATCTCTTTCATTTCTTATTAATTCGTTGCTGGGCGGTCAAGAAGTGGAGGACTATTTGTATGGGAAAAAGATTCGGGTCCTGTTTAAAATTAAATGTCAATATTGACACCTGGAATCCTAGCTAAGAAAGAGACCCCGGAGCGAATAAGAGACCGATGGAGACTATTCAGACACCGGGTATTAATAGGACCCATAGATAGTAGTTTCTTGAAGATAAGAAAGAAAGTCTCCAGATCCTACTGACATTCATCTTGGTCCATCCAAATTCTCCAATTTGTCTGAGGCACAAAGTATGATGATAACTAATATGTCACTGGTTAACCTCGAAACGTGCTCCAATCTATGGGCACATGATAGCACTCAATTGTGATCTAGAGTTGGCTTTAGATAGGATTTAGAGTAGCCTTTTAGTGTGATTATCCAAGAGATTCTATAATTAAGCCCTTGCATGGGAGAAGAAGCATCTCATCTTTCTCACATGGAAACAAGTTATCTTGATTTTAAATAGATAATCTATATTTTCTTTGATATTCAAATCTTAATATTAACAAGTTATCTCACTTTCCGTCTTTATTATTCTATTTTCTCTTATTACTAGTTTCTAGCCAAAAAAAGAAAGAAATGCGATGGGATTTAATTCACTTTCCTTTACACCTAATTAATTTTAACATAGTTTGCACCCACAAGATTTTTCTGACAAACATTATCCATCTATAATTATGCATGACTTAATTATTCCATATTATTAGTGGTATAAAATAATATAGAAACTAATGTATTAAGTTACACAAAAATTAAATTATACATGATTCAAATTACGATAATCTCTAAATAAAATTATACCAAATTATGTACCATAATTATTTTCTGTATAAATCATCCAATACCAAACATTGAGTTCTCTATTTTCCAGTTCTTTTTTTATTTGCCCGATTTGGTTTTATGTTTTTTTGCTAATTTTAGACCAAAATTAAATAACTGCTCTTGCACTAAAAATTCGTACACATAATATTGGATCTTTCCTGACTCTTAAATAATACACATGTATACCTTTTTATGAGTTAATTAATTTCGTTAAAGGTATATAACTGTTACTTTATCATAGATATAATAAACAAAAGTACCCAGCTTGAATGATTTTAGATGAAACTAATTTTGGTACATGGGTGGGTGGGTCGGCTATAAGAAATAATTTTAAAAATTTTATGCATTTACATGGCATAAAAAAATAAATTATTTAGTCATGTTAATTTTTTTTAATGTTTTATTTAGTTGAGTGATTTTGTGATGAAAAAAGATTATAAGTGGAGTGATTTTGTTGATATAAATTAAAGTTTAATAACTTGACAAAACAAAATTCTGATAGTAGAGTGACCTTTTGAGATATTTAAACTGATATTAAGCCAAAAATGAAATAAAAGTAAAGAAAAATTTAACTGTTTGTATTAAGATGGATTGAATTGATAAATAGATCGATGTCCAAATTTTAAACATCATAATTTTATTGGTTTTAGCATGTAATGGAGCAGAGATGCAGATATATAGTGAATATTATTTTAGTAAAAGTCTTGAAGAGCGATTTAGGATGGTTGATGCCAGATATTAGTGAGCTTATATAATTAGGTTTGCCTGATTTCAGATTCGATGGAATGCCAGCATCGGATGAGAACGCGACTCAAAGATATATATAACATTTGCTTTGTGTCTGATTCCGTTTAAAGAGCTTCTTACTAAGCTCAATAAGTCAAATTAATTAGCAATGGCCTACGAGAACCAATAGGGAAAATAGGTAACCCCTGAGTTTATCATCGCTCCTTGCAACAATTTTTTCAACCATTTTTACTCAAACACTGTATTTGGCACAATGAAAGTTACTTTCTATTTTTATTTTTTTTTATTTCTAAAACAATGTTTATCTTCTTTAATCAAATTCATAGCTAACACACTGTTTTTTTATGTTTGGTTAGAGAGTCAAAAATACTTTTTCCGCAGTAATATTTCACTAAAGATTGATAATAATATAACAAATTAGATAGTGTTTCCATGTTAATCTTTTAGTATTAAGAATTAACTATAGTATCTATTTTTACAAGAAAAATAATAATAATAATATAGGGACAGCTCAATAAAATTAATAGATTAAACCTAAACCATAATAAGAGGCCATAAAGGTCTTTTATAAAATTTATATACTAATAATCCTAAAGGACTGACTTCTTGATCTATATAGATGAATCATCGGATATAAAAGAAATTGCTAATTCAGGAATTAAGATTGGATTGAAATTGATAAGATTAGTCGTTAAAAATATAAAAAGAAATAAATATACCTAGAGGGAAAACAATCAAAATTGAAAAGGGAGAGGAGGATACTACTCAATTAATACTTTAATAGTCCCTCTGTCCCATTAATTTTATGGAAAAGAGTTACTATTTGGTAAATCGGACAATTTTTCTTTTCGATTATAATTTTTTCAAATTTCTTAAAATATTTGAATCATTAGCTACGCAGACTTGTAGATTTTTTGGTAATTTTCAAATATGTAAATGTTATTTTTCAAAAAGTTAAAGAATCTGTACTCAAAATTATATTTAAAATTAAAAAAAATTTACCCTCGTATTCCAAACTTCATTGAGATAGAGCGAGTAAGAAAGGTAATTTATTCACTCAAAGAAAAGTAATATATAATTTAAAATATTTTAAAAATAATTGCATAAATTATATGTTATTATAGAAGTATGGAATGAAGTAGAGATTGGTGAGTAGGAATATCTTTAACTTAGTTAGTTAAGCCTTTCCTAAAGTTTGTTCGGAAGTTAGTTATAGGCCGTTAGTAGTTAGGATGAAATTTGTTGGCATAGTCTAACAATATTGATACTCCAAATTATGTATATATATGTGTAGTATACTTCTGTATACAAAACACAAGATCAATAAGAGAAAAAGTATCTGAAACTCTCTCGAGTCATCTTCATCTTCTTCTTCTTACTGCTATCTCTTCCTTTATTCCTTTCTTACTGTTCTTAAATGAACTGAAGGCTTATACTGCCCAGATTACAACATGCTATCAGATCCATAAGGCTAAAATTCTAGTCTTCAAAGTCGATATACTAATCTTCAAAGTCTTGCTGCATTCTGAAGTCTCTTGAAGAGGATGGAAATTCTGATTGAAAATTCTTAATTCCGGAATTCTTGAAAGTTAACTATGGTGATTGAAGGAAACTCTGGAGGCAATAGTGTACGTGATACTGACCAAGGTACAAATCATTCTCAAGGATCTGGATTGGGTCTAAGTACTGGAACGGATTATAATCATCCTTTGTTTCTCTCTCCATCTAATCAGAGTGGGATGCATGTCATCTCATTCCAGCTGTCTGGAATAGAGAATTATGCAATCTAGTATAGATCCATGCAAATTGCTTTATTAGGCAGAACAAGATGAGACTTGTAGATAGATCTTGCAACAAAAGTTAGTTCCCAGAATCCATGTGGAGTCACTGGGAAAGGGTGAATGCAATTGTACTATCTTGGATTATGAATTCTATTGAAAAAGTTCTGTTGAGTGGAATAATGTATGCATCAAGTGCTCAAGATGTGTGGCAAGATCTATATGAGATATTCAACATGGTTGATGGTTCAAGAACCTTCAACATACACAAAGAGATTGCAACCCTCACTCAAGGTACTACATCTGTTTATGCTTATTTCTCTAAAATCAAGAATTTGTGGGACGAATCTGAAGCTTTAGTCCCAACTCCAAGTTATAGTTGTGAAAAATCTAAGAGTTTGTAATTGATCTATAAAAATTAAAGTTGTGTCAATTTCTAATAGGATTAAATGAGACTTACAACCAGGCAAGGAGTCAACTATTACTTATGTCACCTATACTTACTCTAAACCAAGTTCTGCTATGATTCTAATTGATGAAGGACAAAGATCAATAGCTACAAGCTCAGCGATGCTTGGAGTTAATCTGGCCTCCATGGGAAATATGGATGTGGCCATGTATTTAAGAAAATCTGGTTCACATAGGTTCAATTCTTCTATGGAAAATATGGATGTTGCCATGTACTCTAGGAACTCTGGATCTCAAAAGTTTAAGAAAAAAATACAATTTGTTTTGTGAGTTTTGCAAGATGAAAGGACACATCAGAGAAAATTGTTACAAGATTGTTGGCTACCCAATGAATCTAGACTAAGGAAGAAATCACACACTACAGACAATGACAATCAATACAGGAAGCCATCAAATGAATCTGTAGGGAATTCTTCTACTGCTTCTTATAATGTGATGACTGATAGCAACTCACATCTTTCTCATAATCAAGGTTATCATAGTGGAGTACATAATAATATAAACAATTGTGGTGGCCTAGAAAATCAGCTGGAGTCTCATCCTTTTACAAGGGAACAATATGATCAGATTATAAGTTTGTTGAAAGGTAAAGGAAAGGCTGATACATCTTTCTCAACAGTCGCAACAAGTATAAATATTGCTTTATTAACATCTAAAAAGTTTCAAGAGTGGATAATTGACACTAGAGCTACTAATTATATAGTAGTAGACAAAGAGCTATTAGATGACCTCTCTATTACTCAGACTAGTAATCCAAAACAAGTCCTACTACCTAATGGAGATGTGTCACTAGTTACATACACTGGTTCAAGTACTATTTCAGATAGAAGTACTCTTAGTAATGTGTTCCATATACTTTTGTTTCATTTTAATCTAATGTCAGTCTCTAAAGTTACCAGAGAATTGAATTGCTCAGTCGGGTTCTTTTCTGATTTCTGTGTGTTTCAGGATCTCTATACTGGGAAGGTAATGGAGATTGGTAAGGAAGAAAATAAACTCTACGTACTTCTGAATCAAGTTGATAACAAACATAGGAGGATTTCATTGACAACCAATAAAACTAGAGATGATAAAGAGGTCTGGACTAAATAAAATATTCAACTTTGGCAAATGAGGCTTGGTCATTTGTCTACCACAACTCTGATTAGGATATTACCCATAAAAAAGGTGTCATACATGAAACACTTAATAAATGTACTGTTTGCCCTTGTGCAAGCAAAGTAGACAATCTTTTCTTACTAGCTGTGTTAGATCTACTGCTACTTTTGAGTTAGTACATATGGATGTATAGGGTACCTACAAAATTATTTTTTTTGATGGAAATAAATACTTCTTGACTATTGTGGATGATTTTACTAGAATGACTTTGATTTTTCTTCTCAAATTGAAGTTTTATGTGTGTGTGGTTATACAATAGTTCATGGTTTATGAAAAAACTCAGTTTGATAAGATTATAAGAATTCAAAGGTTTGTCAATGGAACTGAGTTTGTCAATTTAGTGTGTAGAAATCTGTTTAAATAATTGGGAATTGTTCATCAAACCACTCCTAAGCCAAATGGGGTTGCTGAGAGGAAGCACAGACATATACTAGAAGTAATAAGAGCCCTCAGACTTCAAGGGAACATACCAGTCAAATTTTGGGGTGTGTGTGTTCAGACTGCTGTGTATTTGATAAATAAGTGGGCAAGTGATGTTGCTCACAATAAAACACCCTATGAGTTGCTCGACAACATAAAACCATCACTTACTCATATGAGAGTAATTAGGTGTCTGTGCTTTGCTAAAGATCTCCAAGAGACTGATAAACTTAAGTCTAGGTCTAGAATGACTGTGCATATGGGATATCCAACTACACAAAAAGGAGATGTCTTATATGATCTTCAAGACAAAACATTTCTTGTGAGTAGGGATGTTCAGTTTAGGGAGAACATATTCCCTTTCCAAAATCAAACTCAATTCCCTCAATATTTAGTTGCTGTTAGTTCCAATAACCAACATGTGTATGAAGCAACATATTTCTGAGCTACAACCTAATGTTCCAGTATCTTTGAACATTCATCCTCAGACAAAAAATAATCCAGAAATAAAACTAGTGTCTACTACCTCTAAACATGTATCTATACAACATGAAAATAGGTTTGGCAGAGGGAGGAATCCTCCTATTTGGAAAGACTTTATGTCCCTTAATATACATTAGGGCACACCTTATGTTATGTCAAAGTTTCTGTCATATGATAGGATCTCTTCTAAATATCAAACATATAATGCAGCCTTCTCAACAACAAAGGAACCAGGTAGATTTCATGAAGCTATAAAAGACCTAGATGGATAGAAGCAATGAGGTCTGAAATAGAAGCACTTGAAAGCAATCACACTTGGGATACTATTACATTGCCAGAAGGGAAAAAAGTTGTAAGTAGCAAATGGATCTGTAAAATAAAGTACAAGGACAATGGAGAGGTGAAAAGTTTCAATTCTAGACTTGTAGCTAAAGGATATAGTTAATAAGAAGGAATAGACTATAAAGAAACCTTCTCTCCTGTTGGCAAGATGAAAACTGTGAGAACAATATTATCTATTTCTGCTATAGTCAGTGGAATCAAATAGATGTCCATAATGCATTTCTACAAGGAGACCTCTATGATGAGATTTACATAAGAGCTTCCACAAGGCATTAATATTCAGGGTGAGAATAAGGTATGTAGACTTATTAAATCTTTGTATGGCAAAAACAAGCACCAAGGCAGTGGAATGTCAAACTAAAAGATACTCTAATTAAAGCTCACTTTAGATAGAGTCAATATGATCATTCTTTGTTTATTAAAAGAACAAAAGAAGGTGCCACTATAGTGTAAGGTTATGTGGATGACATGCTCATAACAGGAAGTAATTTATAGCTAATTCAGAAAATCAAGACCACACTACAACAAGCTTTCAAGATGAAAGATCTTGGATAGCTTAAATATTTACTTGGCATTGAGTTTGCCAGATCCAAGGAAGGAATACTGATGCATAAAAGGAAGTATATGTTAGAAATCATCTCAGAAGTAGGATTGTCTACAACAAAACCAGCTAAGACTCCAACATACTCTAATGTCAAGCTAACCTCAAAACAGTTTGATGACCACTTAGTGTTCAAAACTCAGGATATGATCCATTTACAGACCAGACTGCATATCAAAGACTAACTGGCAAACTTCTGTATGTTACAGTGACAAGACCAGACATATAATTCAATATACAAACTCTTAGTTAGTTCTTACAACAACCTAAACAATCTCAAATAGAAGCTACACTAAGAATTATAAGATACTTGAAGAAACAACCAAGTCAAGGGGTTTTACATTCTAGCAGAGATAATAAAGATGTGACTACATATTATGTTGCAGACTGGGCTTCTTGTCCAATCACCAGGAGGTTAGTAATAGGATATTTCATCAAACTAGGAGACTCTCTAATTACCTGAAAATCAAAAAAATAGACAACTATTTCCAGAAGCTCTATAGAGATATAATATAGGAGTATAGCTATAACTATGTCAGAAATCATTTGGTTGCTTGGATTATTCAAGGAGTTGGGAATTGAAGTCAAGAACTCAGTCAACATTTTCAGTGACGGCAAGGAAACTATCCAAATAGCAGTAAATCCTATTTATTATGAAAGAAC
The DNA here is from genome assembly GCA_035772735.1 of Datura wrightii. NCBI lineage: Eukaryota > Viridiplantae > Streptophyta > Magnoliopsida > Solanales > Solanaceae > Datura > Datura wrightii. The sequence goes on along the minus strand of JASDFA010000002.1, from coordinate 52,244,154 downwards.
TAAATACTTTGAGATAGATTGTCACTTTATAAGGGAGAAAATAATGCAAGGGATAGTGGCAACTACCTATATACCTACTCAAGACCAACTAGCAGACATTCTCACCAAAGGACCCACGAAAGTGCTACATGAGTACCTAAGTTCCAAGCTAGGTTTGTTGAATATTCTTTCAATACCTTTTACCTAGATTAAGGGGAAGTGTAGAAGTATGGAATGAAGTAGAGATTGGTGAGAAGGAATATCTTTGACTTAGTTAGTTAAGCCTTTTCTAAAGTTAGTTAGGTAGTTAGTTATAGGCTGTTAATAGTTAGGATGAAATCTGTTAGCATAGTTTAATAGTATTAATACTCTAAACTATGTATACATATGTGTAGTATACTTCTGTATACAGAACACAAGACCAATAATAGAAAGAGAATTTGAAACTCTCTCGAGTCATCTTCTTCTTCCTCTTCTTACTGCTATCTCTTCCTCTATTCCTTTCTTACTATTCTTGAATGAATTGAGGGCTTATACTGCCCAGATTATAACAGTTATACACACACACACACACACACACACATACACACACACACACACATAAATATAGAGTAATACTTATAAGGCTTCTTATGGCCTTATCAATGAACTGTCACTGAAGTGATATATAGTTAAGAGTACTTAACATAACTATGATAGGAAATAACTTCTAGCTCCTAAAACTATTGATTAGAAAATGTTTTACTTTTCCTGACAATCGAGTGCATCCTAAACTAAAGAGTATTCAAGTAGGACACTTAAATAGGTTAGGAACAATAAGCCTCTGCTACAATTATAGATTCTAGTAAATGCATACTTGACTGCACATGAAATTATGTAAGCTTCTCAATATAATTTATTTCCATTGACAGGAAATGCATTTTAGTAATTTAGTTAAAATGCTTGTTTTCTATGTAACGCAGATGATGACTACCTCATAGATGGCACTCTTGACCAACTAACAGATCGGTTTCCAGGCATGAAGAATTTGAAACTTAAATACCTTCTCATCTTCCTTAGAACCACTGATCCTAATGATATCATGTTCGATTTCATAGGAGAGAAAGTTTAGAATTGCCTCAAAGCTTTTGCCATAATGTTCAATACATTCAAGGAATTTTACCATGAATTTTTACAAACTATAGTCTCAAATTTCAATTTCTCTAAAATTTACCCTTAGTGAGGAGGCATGTCCCAGATCATAGCCAAGTTTAAGATTATGGAAACCGGACTCTACAATCGTTGAATGGTTAGATAACAGGGGATTTGACTCTATTTTGTATATAAAGTACAGAAGTGTGACAACAATGATCAATAATCACTTGTAAGAATTTGCTTAGGGCCTTGCCAATAGCAAGCAACAATTTATATGGATAGTTCGCCAAGATATTATCAAGGGTGAATCGTCCACATTGTTTGAAGAATTTCTTGAGGAGATTAAGGGCAGAAAAATATTAATAAAAAATGGTGTGTGTAAGAACAAGGATTGTGGGTGGCTTCTTGACTCAATATGGATGGAACTCCATGATCGAAGATGTACCCGTCATTTATTGGCCTTTTTTCTTTGATCAGCAAACCAATTATTACTACTCATATGAAACATGGGTGATGGGGATTAAAGTAAATCATGATGTGGAATAAGAAGAGGTTGTGAAACTTTTGAGCAAGATGATGGTAGGGGAAAAGGCAAAAGAGATGGGATCCAAAGCTAGAGAATGGAAGACGAAAGCTGAAGAAGCCACTGTTATTGGGGGACCATCTTTTGAAGGGTTTCTTAAGTTAATTAAGGGGGGTCTACATTACAATGGTGTGAACTAGTAAATGATGATAGTCCACCTCTGGAATAATGCAATTCATTGTTATTATGAACAATATTTGATTTATTTGCTAATCAGAAATGTTATTTTGTAGTATGAAAGTCTCGAATTTCAGTTATAGATTGTAAACAAAAAAAGATCATGTATAAACTTACTTCATGAAATATAGTCCTCGATTACCATACAATCGGGGGAAGATTTACCTTAGGCTGAGGGGTGTAATGACACGTATATTATTACAAGGGAAATAAGTTTAGAACACACTAACTGGCTTAGGTTGTGGATAGAATGTTATTGTGGGAGATAGTGAAAGTTTTGATGTTGGGGAATGGGTTGAGAGCAAGATTGGGACTATTGGTTATAGGGGATCACTACAGTGGTGGGATTTCAGCTGCAGTGAGACCGTCATGAGAGTCGGAGTCCCGCTGTAACGAACCTGGAGAATAACCATTGGATCCGCCATAGAGGGTCTGCTGCAGCGGAAAAGTGACTACTGCAGCGGACAAGGGAATGAGAAAGTGGATTTTAAGTGGTATTTTAGGGGTTATACCCTTTTATTTCCAAAGCACGAACTCCCAAGAGCTAGAGGTGATTTTCCCCTAGAGCAGTCCAATTTCCCTTCTCAAGGTACGAGACTCAATTTATTTCTTCCATGGTTGATTACTTAATACTAGGAATCAAGGGGGACCTCTAATGGTGATTTTGCTAGCAAGAGAACCCTAGGTTGATCGAACTAGGGCTAAAATTAGGGAGTTTTAATGGGTGTTGATTCTAAGTTCAAATGGGAGTAATGATTACTCCCTAAGGTGTAGTTCTTATAGAACATGGTTTATGTGGAAATTGAAACATAGAACTAGCTAGAATTAGGACTTTACTCTTAAAGTTTCCTTAAAAAGGGTTTGAGGGAGTAATGGTTAAGAATTTGTCACGCCCCACCTTGGGGGGTATGACTGGCACCTGGTGCCCTACTAGGACCTGACCTGCTGAACTGCTAAGCCTGGGCGCATCTGGCGCCTGGCTGGTACTAACTCAAATTTCTGGAAACAAAGGGCTATATAACGGTTGTAAATACAGCCTCCGGCCCATTGGCCTATAGCCTCTTGTACCTGTATTACAGCTGACCAGAAACAAGGAAATTCAGGGGAACCTATGCGGGCCGACAAGGCCACCATGCTGTCTAGTTATCTGTAACTCAAGCATAACATACTGAAAAGCTACGTGACCGGCAAGGTCACCACTACTGGAAAACTATGGCCCCACACGGCCATCACAAAAGAAAGAAGGAGTAAAGGCAACTATACAACTGCACGACCTCACACGACCGGCTCATCTGACCACAGGGAATATATACAGACTGCAAGCCTCTAAGAAGGATAATAGAAATGATCAGGACAGGGCCCCAACCTACCTGTACTGTACAACAAAAGAACTGGACTACACCTCTAGAAATTCAGTCTCCAGATGACAGGAGCTGAATACTCAACCGCTGATGGGGATCACGTGGTATCGCCTGCTCGTCTATGGGTACCTGCAGGCAAGTAATGCAGCGCCCCACTGGGCGTCAGTACCGCTGGTACTGAGTATGTAAAGCAAACTGAATACAGCTGAATACAAGTAATATAGCTAAAAATCCTGAATAGTAGGAGATAACTGAATCTGTAAGAACTGAAGGGATATCTGCAATCAATAACATAACTGTCAAAATTGAAATAAGAAAGAGTAGATAACTGTCTGATGGTGTAGATCGTACCTGTTCTTAATCATACTGAAGGGAGTAGGAATCATACCTGGAGACATATCATTCTACTACTAATCTGCTCGTATCTACTGTAATATAGCATAACATACATAACATAACATTGCATACACAACCTTACCCGGCCCCCAAAAGCCGGGAGGTACAATCAACACAGAATCTATACCCCTACCCCGGTCAACCCATCTCCTACACTGGCTGTAAGCATCCTGCCGGTCCCCTGGGTATGCACTTGGGCTCGCTGAGCCCCTGACTATAACTGCATCTGAGTCCGGAGGACTCCTGAATCTGCACCCGGGCGTATCCGATCGACTGGGGTGTGTAAGGGCCGATCAAGGCACAAATATGGGGAAAAACTGGCATCCCATCTTCGTCCCCTGGCGGGACGGCATGCCACTCTGTAGAGTGACGTATCCTCGTCCTCTGGCGGACGAGTCGATACAGCTATTAACCCTGGGCGGTCATGGATGCTAGGTAATCCAACCCCAAACAATACAACGGTCTCAACTGGTAATACTGTCTGGGTATCTCACATGCTGAGGCTAATAGGGATAAAGTATCATATATATTACATGCTGGGCTACTGATAGTAATCTGTACGTATTTAATACGTGCTGAGGCAGGTAAAGATGTATAAATATGAACATAGTCTCCTGCCGGGCTGTACTGAGCAAATACTATATAAGATAATATTTCTGCTGAAAATTCTGCTGTTTACTAAGTTTCTGTATACACTATATGCTGGACTAGTGATAGAAATAAGTACATACTTAATACATGCTGAGGCTGGAAGTACTATATATATATATATGTACGAATATAGTCTTTCTGCTGAACTATGCTGTATACTAATTTTCTATAGTAACCTGATTTACTATTCCTGACATGCTTTCTGAACTTCATTTTAGCCTGCTATTCTATTTCTGAAGGGCTTTACGGATACTGTACTACTCCGCGGGGTTTCAGCTGAACACAACAATATCTTAACCTGGCATATTACATCACACTCTGAATATACTGGGCACTCTCTAACGCTTGCGTTAGAATCTATATCATACTGATAGGTTTCATACACATTACAACCCAATGTTTCTCACATCGTACCAACATTCATAATAACGCAACATCTGACTTCTGAACATTCTACTGGTCCGTAATTTGCTACACTACACTGATATTACTTAACGTGCCGAAGGAAACTAACTTTACATACCTTATCTTTGAATATTCATCCGTCGGACGAAGCTCGGCCGGTACTTCAACTATTTTCTCCCAACTGCATTCATAAATACGTCAATCAATACTAAATACAACATTATTATAAAGAGCGACGTTACTTTCGATTTAATTTATAGCCTAAACTTAGGCTTATCGAAAGACGGTCAAAAACTCACTATTTTCCAGGGGCCCAGAAGGGAGAATTATTTACTTCTCAGCTAGGAACACATAGACATTAATTTAGAGCAATTCTACTTACTTTAGTTTGGCGGCTCGCCGATTCGTCGGCTCGCCGATTCGTCGGCCGTTTTTCGCAAAACTAACTCCGTAGAAATGCTCTCTGCTGCTAAATACCTTGGTATCTAGGATTAATTTGGGTTTGGGCAGCGTTTGGCAGCGTAATCGGACGAAAATATTTAATCCCCCTTCGTTTTCCTCTGTTTAGCTGTGGGTTCTGGAAATTATAAGATATTAAATGAGTTTAAACCGAAGTGGGGCTTTATATACTTGGGCCTGGACACGGGCAACGTGTCACGGAGCCATCGCGGAGGCCTCACCTCCGTGACACGCTGCCATGGCGGAGGGGCTCTGCCTCGGCTCCTCCCGCGATGGTTCGACAGGTTTCTCGTCCGATCTTTTCCCGGGCCTTTCCCTAGCACGTATGGCTTTCAAATACGCTTAACCAATGTGCGAACAGGTCATCTAAGTGCCGGGAATTCTACGGGGTATAACATTCTCCCCCCCTTAGGAACATTCGTCCCCGAATGTATACTGCTGTCTAGAGAGCTGTTTACTCTAGTTTCTGGGAAAATTTTGGCAGAGTTTCCCCTGTAAAATGGACTATCGCAATGACCTGAAACGCAAAAAAAGTCCAACACAGGCACTGCACACAATATTCTACAATCCACTGGACAACTAAATATCACTTCTTTCTTTATCATTTACAACATACATACTAAAAAGTACTGTGTAAATAATGATACGGACATACCTGTCATCTGACTAGGCCTGAAATAAGTGAGGATATCTGGTTTTCATATCTTCTTCAGCCTCCCACGTCATTTCTTCCCGATTTCTGTTACGCCACAATACCTTGGCAGATGCAACATCTTTAGTTCTCAGCGTGCGAATTTGTCTGTCTAAGATAGCTACGGGAACCTCTTCATAGGCTAACTCCTCTGTGACCTGAACATCCTAGACTGGAACTACTGTAGAAGGGTCCCCTACGAACTTTCTTAACATAGAAACATGGAATACTGGGTGAACCGATGATAACTCTGGAGGCAAGTTCAACTCGTATGCCACGCGACCTATTCTTCGCCGAACCTGATACGACCCAATGAATCTTGGGCTAAGCTTTCCCTTCTTGCCAAACCTCATTACCCTTTCATCGGGGACACTTTCAGATATACCCAATCGTTTATCGAAAATTCTAGATTTCTGCGCCGCCTATCTGCGTATGATTTCTGGCGGCTCGGAGCGGTCAGTAAACGTTCCTGGATAAGCTTTATCTTTTCTTTGGACTGTCGAATAATGTCTGGGCCAACTAATGCAGATTCTCCTATCTCAAACCAGCCCACCGGCGATCTACATTTTCGCCCGTATAATGCCTCGAAAGGCGCCATTTGAATAGCTGAATGGTAGCTGTTATTATAAGCAAATTCAATTAACGAAAGATGTTCATCCCAGCTACCCCCAAAATCTAACACACACGCTCGTAACATATCTTCGAGCGTCTGAATTGTATGTTCAGCCTGCCCATCTGTTTGAGGATGGAATGCTGTGCTCAAATTAATCTGCGTCCCCAAACCTTTCTGAAACGATTGCCAGAATCTAGCTGTAAACTGTGCTCCCCTGTCTGAAATGATAGATACCGGCACGCCATGCAATCTAACTATTTCTCTGATATATAATTCGGCATAATCCTCAGCTGAGAAGGTAGCCCTTACTGGCAGGAAATGAGCTGATTTTGTCAGCCTGTCAACTATTACCCAAATGGAATCAGTTCTGCGTCTAGTACGGGGTAACCCTGTCACAAAATCCATATTTATTGCTTCCCATTTCCACATAGGTATTATTATCTCCTGAGTCAAACCGCCCGGTTTCTGGTGCTCTGCTTTCACCTGCTGACAATTAGCACACCTAGATACAAGTTCAGCTATCTCAGTTTTCATACCTGGCCACCAGTAGATGTCTCTGATGTCGTGGTACATTTTCGTCGCCCCTGGGTGAAGGGAATAGCGAGCATAGTGTACCTCATGCATGATCTGCCCGCGAAGTCCTGCGACAGTCGAGACACAAAGGCGGCCCTTACAATGTAGCACACCATCCTCGGTTATCTGAAAATCTGGCTCCTTACCTTTCTGAACTCTATCTCTGAGCTGGACTAAATCGGGATCCTCATACTGTCGTTCTTTTACCTCTGCAACTAACGATGATACTGCAGAATTCTGAATTACGGCCCCATTATCTCCTGTTTCCATTACTCGAACGGCTAGCCCAGCTAACTGATGAATCTCCTTAGCTAATTTCTATTTCTCAGGTCGCAAATACGCCAAACTCCCCATTGACTTACGACTCAGGGCATCTGCTACCACATTAGCCTTTCCGGGGTGGTACAAAATATTCACATCATAGTCTTTCAACAACTCTAACCAGCGGCGTTGACGCAGATTCAACTCCCTCTGGGTGAAAATGTACTGTAAACTTTTATGATCTGTATAAATATCAACATGGACGCCGTACAGATAATGCCTCCACATTTTCAAGGCATGAATTACTGCGGCCAACTCTAAGTCATGGGTGGGGTAATTCCTTTCGTGCTTTTTCAGCTGCCTGGAAGCATATGCAATTACCCTACCATGCTGCATCAATACACAGCCCAATCCGACACCTGGCGCATCGCAATAGACTGAATAACCTTCTGCGCCTTCCGGCAGTGCTAATACGGGAGCGGAGGTCAATCTATCTTTCAGTTCCTGGAAACTCTGCTCACATGCCTCCGTCCATTGAAACTTTGCTGCTTTCTGTGTCAATTTTGTTAAAGGTGCTGCAATGGTTGAGAATCCCTCAACGAACCTCCGGTAGTATCCTGCCAACCCCAGAAAGCTACGAACTTCAGTCGGGGTGGTAGGTCTAGGCCATGACTTAACTGCTTCTATCTTTTGCTTGTCTACCTGTATACCAGCGTCTGAGACAATATGCCCTAAAAAGGCCACTGAGTTAAGCCAGAATTCACACTTCGAAAACTTAGCATACAACTGGCGGTCCTTGAGAATCTGGAGCACTGTTCGCAAATGAGTCCGGTGATTTGCTTCAGAGCGAGAATACACCAGAATGTCATCTATGAGTACTATCACGAACAAGTCCAGGAAAGGTCTGAAAATACTGTTCATCAGGTCCATAAAAACTGCTGGGGTGTTCGTTAGCCTGAAGGACATAACCAGAAATTCAAAATGCCCATATCGGGTCCTGAATGCTGTCTTAGGAATATCCCTCTCACGTACTCGGACCTGGTGGTATCCGGACCGCAAGTCAATCTTAGAAAAGTATCTGGCTCCCTGCAACTGATCAAATAAGTCATCAATTCTGGGGAGCGGATACTTGTTCTTTACTGTAACTTTGTTTAGCTGCCGATAATCTATGCACATTCAGAGCGAGCCATCTTTCTTTCTCACGAATAAAACTGGTGCACCCCACGGTGAAGTACTCGGCCTGATAAAACCTTTATCTAACAAATCTCTCAACTTCTCCTTTAATTCTCTGAGTTCTACAGGAGCCATACGATAAGGAGGTATTGATATTGGCTGAGTGCCTGGTAGCAAATCAATAGCGAAGTCTATTTCCCTTTCTGGGGGAATACCAGGCAACTCATCAGGAAATACATCTGGGAATTCATTTACCACTGGAACAGACTGGAGTGTCGGAGATTCTGCTTGGACATCCTGAACTCTGACAAGATGGTAAATGCACCCCTTAGATATCAACTTCCTCGCCCGAAGGTAGGAAATAAACCTACCTTTTGGCGTCGCGGTGCTGCCCTTCCACTCCCGTACTGCTTCCCCCGGGAAGTGGAATCGGACCGTTTTGGTCCAACATTCAACATTGGCAAAGCATGGCACTAACCAGTCCATACCCATTATGGCATCGAAATCTATCATTTCTAACTCGACCAGATCTACTGTGATCTGACGGTCAACAATCTCTACTGTACACCCGCGGTAGATTCGGCTAGCTGTGATAGAGTCACCGACAGGCGTAGATACCAAGAAGGGTTGCCGTAATGATTCTGGTACAATACTAAACTTTCGTGCCACAAATGGAGTAATATAGGACAAAGTAGACCCTGGATCAATTAACACATAAGCAGGGTGTGAACAGATAGTTAACATACCTGTCACAACATCAGGCGATGCCTCTGAATCTTGCCTCCCTGGTAAGGCATATGTGCGGCTTGGACCCGCACCTGTACTGGAGGCCCCTAATCTGCCTCGACCCCTGCCTGCTGAAACTGGGGGCCTACGCCCAGTCGAGGATGTTGTGGCTCGTGACCCTACTGATGTCCTATCTTGTCTATCGCGGTCCTCTCGACCTCTGGCTGGGCAATCTTTCATCAAATGGCCTTCTTGGCCACAAATATAACATGCGGTGGAGCCATATCTACATGCTCCAAAATGGCGTCGATTGCATATAGGGCAAAGTGGTAGGGTATACCTACCCTGCTCTGCCCTCCTCTATGATAGTGAATCTGCCATCTGCGAGCCTCTACCAGTCCCTGACTGCCCCCTGCGGCTGAATCTACCCCCCTGTGACTGTGACGGAGGCGGGGGCCTGGGCGGCCTGTCTGATAATCGGGGCCTGGGTCCTCCCTGGGCCTCTCCCTGTAATTCGACTGGCCTGTCCCAGCGACGCTGTTCCTGATTAACCCTTCTGACCTCTCGTTGCCGCTGTCTGATGCCCTCAATATTCTGAGCAAATGCCTGAATGCGAGCAATATCCATGTCCTCTCGCAGTGTAGCTGTGGTACAAATCTCAACATATTCTGGATTCAAGCCCGTAATGAAACGATGCACTCTGGATGCCATGGTATCAACGAAGGCCGGTGCATATCGGGCTAGAGAATCAAACTGCAAAGAATATTCCCGAACACTCATGGCCCCCTGTTCTAGATGTAGGAACTGGTCTACCCGGGCCTGTCGAATCTCCCGCGGCAAATAATGATCCAAAAAGGCTCCTGAAAAGCCGGACCAGGTGGGAGGGGAAATATCTCTCCCTCGGGACCTTTCCCAGCTTTCATACCATAACACCGCAATATCCCGTAACCGGAATGCGGCCAACTCAACTGACTCGGTAGACGTGGCATGCATAACCCTGAAGATTCTCTGCATCTGATCCAGAAAATCTTGGGGGTCCTCTGTTCGGTCCGTACCTGTGAACTGTGGGGGATTCAGGGCTAAAAATTCTCGGACCCTCGAACTACCGGGCCTTCCTGATGATTCTGCAGCTGTAGATGGCATTGGCTGACGCTGAGCAGCCATCATTTGTGCTAATAAAACTACAGCACTCCTAACCTCCTGATCAGAAGGAGTCAATATAGGGGCTGCTGAAGGTAATGTCGCCCCAAGTGACTCCTGACGTGGTGGAGACTGCTGAGGAGGCTGAGGTGAAGCCTCTGTAGGGCCCTCTGATCGGGCTGTCTCCAAGTGAGGGGGAGGCATTCTGCTAGTGCCTTCTCCTGCTGCAATGTCTAAGTTCCGACCGGTAATAGGATGGCGCTGGTCTGACATTATCTGTAACCAAAGAGTATGGTAAGATTCTCAGGGACTCAACCCTAACTGTACCGCTCTACAGCACGACTGAATAAGAATAAAAGACAACCATCCTATCATGCCTTGCAGCCTCCTACCCATAGTATGTGGTGCATAACACATCCATGGACAGGACTCTACTTAGCACGGCTTGCAGACTCCCTGGGATACGACCTGCTCTGATACCAAGTTTGTCACGCCCCACCTTGGGGGGTATGACTGGCACCTGGTGCCCTACTAGGACCTGACCTGCTGAACTGCTAAGCCTGGGCGCATCTGGCACCTGGCTGGCTCTAACTCAAATTTCTGGAAACAAAGGGCTATATAACGGCTGTAAATATAGCCTCCGGCCCATTGGCCTATAGCCTCTTGTACCTGTATTACAGCTGACCAGAAACAAGGTAATTCAGGGGAACCTATGCGGGCCGACAAGGCCACCATGCTGTCTAGTTATCTGTAACTCAAGCATAACATACTGAAAAGCTACGTGACCGGCAAGGTCACCACTACTGGCAAACTATGGCCCCACACGGCCATCACAAAAGAAAGAAGGAGTAAAGGCAACTATACAACTGCACGGCCTCACACGACCGGCTCATCTGACCACAGGGAATATATACAGACTGCAAGCCTCTAAGAAGGATAATAGAAATGATCGGGACAGGGCCCTGACCTACCCGTACTGTACAACAAAAGAACTGGACTACACCTCTAGAAATTCAGTCTCCAGATGACAGGAGCTGAATACTCAACCGCTGATGGGGATCACATGGTATCGCCTGCTCGTCTATGGGTACCTGCAGGCAAGTAATGCAGCGCCCCACTGGGCGTCAGTACCGCTGGTACTGAGTATGTAAAGCAAACTGAATACAGCTGAATACAAGTAATATAGCTAAAAATCCTGAATAGTAGGAGATAACTGAATCTTTAAGAATTGAAGGGATATCTGCAATCAATAACATAACTGTCAAAACTGAAATAAGAAGGAGTAGATAATTGTCTGATGGTGTAGATCGTACCTGTTCTTAATCATACTGAAGGGAGTAGGAATCATACCTGGAGACGTATCATTCTAGTACTAATCTGCTCGTATCTACTGTAATATAGCATAACATACATAACATAACATGGCATACACAACCTTACCCGGCCCCCACAAGCCGGGAGGTACAATCAACACAGAATCTATACCCCTACCCCGGTCAACCCATCTCCTACACTGGCTGTAAGCTTCCTGCCGGTCCCCTGGGTATGCACTTGGGCTCGCTGAGCCCCTGACTATAACTGCATCTGAGTCCGGAGGACTCCTGAATCTGCACCCGGGCGTATCCGCTCGACTGGGGTGTGTAAGGGCCGATCAAGGCACAAATATGGGGAAAAACTGGCATCCCATCTTCGTCCCCTGGCGGGACGGCATGCCACTCCATAGAGTGACGTATCCTCGTCCTCTGGCGGACGAGTTGATACAGCTATTAACCCTGGGCGGTCATGGATGCTAGGTAATCCAACCCCAAACAATACAACGGTCTCAACTGGTAATACTGTCTAGGTATCTCACATGCTGAGGCTAATAGGGATAAAGTATCATATATATTACATGCTGGGCTACTGATAGTAATCTGTACGTATTTAATACGTGCTGAGGCAGGTAAAGATGTATAAATATGAACATAGTCTCCTGCCGGGCTGTATTGAGCAAATACTATATAAGATAATATTTCTGCTGAAAATTCTGCTGTTTACTAAGTTTCTGTATACACTATATGCTGGACTAGTGATAGAAATAAGTACATACTTAATACATGCTGAGGCTGGAAGTACTATATATATATATATGTATGAATATAGTCTTTCTGCTGAACTATGTTGTATACTAATTTTCTATAGTAACCTAATTTACTATTCCTGACATGCTTTCTGAACTTCATTTTAGCCTGCTATTCTATTTCTGAAGGGCTTTACGGATACTGTACTACTCCGCGGGGTTTCAGCTGAACACAATAATATCTTAACCTGGCATATTACATCACACTCTGAATATACTGGGCACTCTCTAACGCTTGCGTTAGAATCTATATCATACTGATAGGTTTCATACACATTACAACCCAATGTTTCTCACATCGTACCAACATTCATAATAACGCAACATTTGACTTCTGAACATTCTACTGGTCCGTAATTTGTTACACTACACTGATATTACTTAACTTGCCGAAGGAAACTAACTTTACATACCTTATCTTTGAATATTCGTCCGTCGGACGAAGCTCGGCCGGTACTTCAACTATTTTCTCCCAACTGCATTCATAAATACGTCAATCAATACTAAATACAACATTATTATAAAGAGCGACGTTACTTTCGATTTAATTTATAGCCTAAACTTAGGCTTATCGAAAGACGGTCAAAAACTCGCTATTTTCCAGGGGCGCAGAAGGGAGAATTATTTACTTCTCAGCTAGGAACACATATACATTAATTTAGAGAAATTCTACTTACTTTAGTTCGGCGGCTCGCCGATTCGTCGGCCGTTTTTCGCAAAACTAACTCCGTAGAAATGCTCTCTGCTGCTAAATACCTTGGTATCTAGGATTAATTTGGGTTTGGGCAGCGTTTGGCAGCGTAATTGGACGAAAATATTTAATCCCCCTTCGTTTTCCTCTGTTTAGCTGCGGGTTCTAGAAATTATAAGATATTAAATGAGTTTAAACCGAAGTGGGGCTTTATATACTTGGTCCTGGACACGGGCAACGTGTCACGGAGCCATCGCGGAGGCCTCACCTCCGTGACACGCTGCCATCGCGAAGGGGCTCTGCCTCGGCTCCTCCCGTGATGGTTCGACAGGTTTCTCATCCGATCTTTTCCCGGGCCTTTCCCTAGCATGTATGGCTTTCAAATACGCTTAACCAATGTGCGAACAGGTCATCTAAGTGCCGGGAATTCTATGGGGTATAACAGAATTGAACCATAGGAAATGAAGTGATTTATGATAATGGGTAGAATGAGGTAGGTTTGAATTCTCAAAACCCTTGTTTTGGTAATGGACTACTGAATTATTTTGATCTCTTGTTTTTAGACTTTTAGTGTTCATAAGCATTGAGGAAAGACAAGGCTTCAACTGAGTGATTTTCATTCGAATCCTCCAAATCGAGGTAGGTTATGGTTTAGAAGGAGATAGACTCTATGTAATGGAATGTATATGTGTGGAATGATGACGTGTTGGATTGGTCCCCGAACATTAGTTGTTGTGATAATTTCCCTGTTAAATTCAATCTCTGAAGTGAATTTTTTATGATGTTGTTACTAATGTGATGAGGAACTTGATGTTTGAGATGCTATGCGTGTTCTTTCATATAGTCATAAAAGTGAATGATGAAGTATTATATTATTAAGTTGAGTGAGGTAATATGATATCTCCTAAAAGTCATAAGAACGGACTTATTGATGGTATATTTACTATGAGAATGAATGTAGATAAAATGAATATCATAGAATTAGAGGCTCATGCCCGAGGGGAGCATCCAGGCGAGGAATATTGACTGAGTGGCTCATGTCCGAGAGTAGCATTTAGAAGAGCATATGAGTGGGAGAGGGTACCATGCCGGTATTGTATATGGAATTGTAGAGTCCCCTGCAGGTCATGACTGGAAAGGCAGAAATAAAATCCTCTAGCATGTGTGTATATTGATGTTCAGTGACTGAGTGTTCATGGTGATATCATGGAGGCGTGTGCTCCACATGTCACTATTTATTGTATTATTTGATTTATTGAAACATTGCAAGAATTGGAATGAGTATGTGTAACTAACTGAACTGAACTTGTGGTCACATGCTTGCATCTGAAATGTTGAGGCTTTGCAATGACTTGATGGATGAACTCTTTGAAGGGAATTAGTGATTGAATTATGTAATCTTGAGAATGATTCATTCTATATCTTATGTGGTTATGTAGTATCTATCGTTTACTGATGTCCATGAAACAACATGGATGATTATAATAATGTACATGATGTAAAGAGTTAGTGGAATGTTGAATGTGTAGCTAAGTTGAGCTATTTCCAAGGCAATACCGCTGCAGCAGAACTTAGTTCTGCTGTGGCGAGAAAGCGGCAGTGGTCAAGCGACCGCTGCAGCGATGGCCCAATCCAATGAGTAGGCTAGTTAGCACCTGAGTAGAATTAATGCATGAAATGAGAATAGTTATGTATGAATGATGTTCTAGGCTAATTGTATATTTTTGTTAGTATTTATGTATGTAATTATGTAAGGTCAGCCGATGATAACTATCAGTACTGTGTTTCGTACTGATGCTACTCCTGCACTTCTTTTCTGAGTGCAAAATCCAATCCTTAAAGTTCATCTCGACCTCACCTCTAGAACAACAGCAGACTATCTGAAAGGTGAGTGACGTAAGATGTTCTATTCTACTCCTCCTCCAAAGATGTTTTTTGTCAGTACATTACAGTTTTTATTTTGGTTTAGTTGAATTCCAGACAATGTTGAATAGTACGTCTTAAAGTTCAATGACAATCAAGTTCTAGGAATTGTTTTGTAGGAGTTGGTTTTCGGATCCTTATTATATTTATAAATTTATTTTCAAAGGTGCTATATTTATTCTAAATGTTTGCGGTTTTGGGAGGTAATAGTTGAGGATGGTTAGTTCGCCACCGAGGGGTTAGTGTGGGCACCAATCATGACCATTCAGGTAATGGAAAAGTTGGTATCAGAGCCCTAGGTTCTTCGATCTCATTGCACTAAGACAACTCTAGTAGAGTCTCACAGATCGGTGTAGAGACATCCGTAACTTATCTTCGAGAGGCTACTGGACTTTAGGAAAACTCCCTTCTTCTTTCCTTTTTGTGCGATTACTTGATTCCAATTGGTATCTGGTGATCCAAATATGTATCTAACCACTCTTCTTTATTTCTCTCGCAGATGGTGAGAATATGTGTAGGAGGAAATAGAGAGGAAGAACCGAGCTAGCAACAGTAGCTGCAGTTCATGACAGAGGACGGGGCTGAGGTCACGGGTGGAGGCCTACCACTACTAGAGGAGGGGGCCGCACTCCTTCTCTAGATCAAGATAGGTCAGCATCCCCCATATCACCGGCAGTCTAAGAGAGAGTGGCCGTGGAGGTGAAGGTTCTGACTTAGGAATAGGCTGCAGCCGCTCCAGCATCCTCCGAGGTCCTGCTCAGGTTCTTAACCTTCTTATTCACCTCATGGGTAATGAGGCAGTTCTAATGACTCCTGCGGGGCAGTAGTTGGGGATATAGCATGTAGCCGCTGTGGATCCTTATACTGATAATATGTCAGAGGCTGTGATATTCCCGAGGCCGGTACTTGGGCTGGTAATGACTGGGGAGGAACATGACCTGTTCTGGAGGTTCACCAAGATGAAGCCTTTCACCTATGAATTATAGTTGACTGTCATGAGAGGCTCCATAAAATGGGGGCAGTAGAGAAGTACGGGATGGAGTTTTTCACCTTCTAGCTATAGGTGATGCTAATCTCTAGTGGAGGGCTTTTGTGGAGTGCAGACCGAAAGGGTCACCACCATTGACTTGGACCCAGTTCTACTCCAATTTTCTGAAAAAGTCTATACCCCGTATCTTGAGAGATAGGAGGCGGGACGAGTTCACCACCATCGAGCATGGGGGCTCTTTAGTCGCAACATACAAGGCCCGATTTCACTTATTGTCTAGGTATGCTCTGCCCTCATTACCGACATAGGAGGAGAGAATCAGACATTTTATTAAAGGCCTGAATGTGGGTCTCTAACTTTCAGCCCTTCAGATGGTCCCTTCAGGTAAAACCTTTTAGGAGGTGGTGGAGTATGTGAAGAACGTGGAGGGGGTGAAATAGGATGGATACACAAAGAATGTCGAAAAGAAGGTTCTGAAGGTTGGTTCTTATAGCACCTCTTTTGCCAGGACGCCGATACCTCAGGGTTACTCAGGATGTCCTATTCAGTCAGTCATGCAAGTTTCAGTTGGGGGTCTACCAGGGACCATTCCACAACCAACAGGTATAGTCGGAGGTGACCAGATAATTCGCTCAAATTTTGGGGCTTGTCCTATTTCTTTAGTTTTGACTCACAGACCCGGTGATTGAGAAGGTGTGTCATGAGTGCGGAGAGTATGGCCACATCCGCAGATGGTATCCCATATTTGGAAAGGGTGGGTAGATTGTTCCTTACCCAGCTCCTCGAGCTCCGACCCCTACCGGGAGAGGAGGGAGTGCATTCAGTAGAGATTGCCCCCAGTTAGGGAGGGGCAGTTAGCCTGTGGTTAGAGGTGGCATCTAGACAGGTAGAGGAGGTGCTCAGATCGGAAAGGGTGGTATTTAGTCCAGTAGAGGGGTTGCACAACCCAACAAAGGCGATTGTCAAGCAGGTAGTTAAGCCCATTTCTATACATTCCCAAGTAGGCCCGAGGTAGAGGCTTCTAACACCGTTATCACAGGTAAGATCTTTGTGTTCAACAAAATGGCTATTGTATTGTTTGATCCTAGTTCTACTTTTTCCTATGTGTCTGCTTATTTTTCTTTGGGATTGAATCTTTCTTGTGATGTGCTTGATACTCCTATCCATGTGTCTACTCCTGTTAGAGATTCTGTGGTAGTGGATAAGGTCTATTGTGATTGCATCATTGACTTAATGGGTTTTAATGTTCTGGTAGATTTGGTGATCTTAGACATGGTAGATTTTGATGTGATTCTGGGGATGAGCTGGTTATCTCCTTACCATGCCATTCTGGATTTCCATGCTAAGACTCCACCATATCAGGCCCAGGGTTATCTAGGTTGGAGAGGAAAGGGAATTGTAGCCCTGCTCCTAAGAAATTCATCACTTATTTCATGCCCGTAAATTAATAGAGTAGTGGTGTTCATCATATTTAGCTCATATTCTGGATACCAGTTTCGAGGGTACTTCGATAGAGTCAGTCTCAATAGTTTGTGAATTTTTAGAGGTATTTCTTGTGGATCCGCTTGGCATGCCGTTAGACCGTAATATTAATTTTTGTATCAATTTAGAACTAGGGACCCCACCTATTTCTATTCTGCATTATAGATGGAACCATCTGAGTTGAGAAAACTCAAGGAGCAATTGGAAGAATTGCTTAGTAAGGGGTTTATAAGGATGAGGTCTCTCCGTGGAGTGCCTCGATCTTGTTTGTGAAAAAGAGGACGGTAGTATATGTATGTGCATTGATTACCATTAGTTGAATAATGTAACCATACGAAATAAATATCCTCTCCCTCGAATAGATGACTTGTTTGATTAGTTACAGGGAGCAGCGGTGTTCTCCAAGATTGACCCAAGGTCGGGCTATCGTCAACTAAAGGCTCGTGTTGAGTATATTCCCAAGACGATTTTTCGGACCAAGTATGGACATTATGAGTCCTTGTTCATGTCCTTCGGACTCATTAATGCTCCAACAACATTCATAAGCTTGATGAAGTATCTTCAAACCTTACCAAGATTCATTTGTAATTGTGTTCAGTAACAATATCTTGGTATACTCTAAGACTAAGCAGGAACATGGGAATCATTTGAGGTTTATGCTTGGGTTGCTGAAGGAGAAACAGCTGTACGCCAAGTTCACCAAATGTGAATTTTAGCTAGAGTTGGTATCTTTTCTGGGGCATGTAGTCTCCAAGAAGGGGATTAAGGTGGATCCACAGAAGGTGGAGGTCGTTCGAAACTAGGCTAGACCTACTATAGTGATCAAGATTCAGAGTTTCAATGGGGTTGACCAGTTATTACCGTTGGTTTGTGAAGGGAGTTGCATCCATTGCCTCGGTATTGACAAGGTTGACTAAAAAGGATGTGTCCTTTCAAAGGTCAGAGGAATGTGAAGAGAGTTTTTAAAATCTCAAGACTTTGCTAACCACGACACCAATTCTGGCCTTACTGGTGGAAGGTAAAGATTTTATAGTTTATTGTGATGCCCCACGGTATGGGTTGGATGCTGTGTTAATGCAGGAAGGACATTATGCTTTTAGGCAATTGAAGGTGCATGAGAAGAATTATCCCACACATGACCTGGAGTTGGTAGAGATGGTGTTCGCCTTGAAAATCTTGAGGCACTACCTATACGAGGCCCGATGTGAGGTAATTACAGACCATCACAGCCTGCAATATGTCTTCTCCCTAAAAATCTCAACCTGAGCCAGAGGAGATGGATGGAGATGCTTAAGGACTATGATGTGATAATACTATATCATCCAGGGAAGGCAAACATGGTGGTCGATGCCTTGATTTAGAAAGAAGTGAGTATGGATAGCTTAGCTTGCTTGGAAGCTACTCAGCGGTGGATGGCCAAAGAAGTCCAGACAATGGAAAACAGCCTGATGAGACTTTCATTAATGAAAATAGGTGGAATCCTAGCTAGCATGGAGGCTAATTCATCACTGCTGAAAAAGATAAAAGTTAGATAGCTTGAGGATGTGAAGCTGAGTAAGATTTGAGACAAGGTTTTGCAGGGGGAAGCTAAGGAAGCAGTGCTAGATGACGAAGGAGTCCTAAGGATAAAGGGACGTGTGAATTCCCTGGGTTGATGAGCTGACTAAAACCATCCTGGAAGAAGCTCACAACTCGAGGTACTCCATCCATCCTGGGGTTACCAAAATGTACCATGACTTGAAGTGCCATTATTGGTGGGGCATGATGAAGAGTTACATTATTGATTATGTTGCCAAGTGCTTGAACTGTCAGCAGGTTAAGTATGAGCACCAGAAGACCGGGGGAGTACTTCAGAGGATGCCCATCCCAGAGTGGAAATAGGAGAGGATAGCAATGGACTTCGTGGTTGGTCTTCTAAATATATTAGGGAAGTTTGGCTTCATTTTGATCATTGTTGACAAACTGACCATGTTTACCCACTTCCTGCCTGTCCAAGTAACTTACAATGCTGAGAGAATGGCCAAGCTATATGTGAAGAAGGTGATCTGGTTGCATGGGGTGCTAGTTTTAATCGTCTTAGACATGGGTAATCAGTTCACCTCCCATTTCTGGAGGACTTTGCAGGAAGAATTAGGTACCAAATTGGATTTGAGTACAACCTTCCTTCCACAGATAGACGGGTAGTGAAAAGGACCATTCAGGTAATAGAGGACATGCTTTAGGCCTGTGATAGATTTTGGTGGCCATTGGGATATATTCTTACCCTTGGCAGAGTTTCCTTACAACAACAGTTATCATTCAAGCATTGACATGGTGTCATTTGAAGCTCTGTACGGGAGAAAATGTAGGTCTCCAATTGGATGGTTCGAAGCATTTGAGGTGAGACCTTGGGGCACCGATTTGCTTAAAAAATCCTTGGGAAAGGTTTGGGTAATTCAAGAACGTCTAGTAGCTTCTCAAAGAATGCAGAAGCAGTGCGCAGACAAGAAAGTGAGAGATGTGGAGTTCATGGAGAGAGAGCAAGTGTTGATCAAGGTATCCCCCATGAAGGGAGTAATGCGATTTGGTAAGTGGGCAAATCTTAGCCCGAGATATAGTGGGCCGTTTGAGATTCTCCAATGTGTGGGGGAAGTAGCTTATGAATTAGCACTACTGCAAGGATTTTCAGAAATACATACCATCTTTCATGTTTCCATTTTGAAGAAATACCATGGAGATAGGTCATATATAATTAAATGAGACTTGGTGTTGCTGGATGAGAATTTGTTCTATGAGGAAGAGCTGGTGGCTATTGTAGATAGAGGTTCGAAAGTTGAGATCTAAGGAGATTGCAATGGTAAAGGTCCAGTGGGAGAATCATGTGTAATATCCCAAAAGTCTCTAAGATCAGATCCGAGGGTTGAAACTGAGCAAACAGGAAAATCCACACCAGGTCATAGAACAACCCGTCAATTGACCTATGAAGTCACTTAATGGATCGTTAAGTGGTCCATCAGATTGGGTGGAGTTGGATGTGGAGGAAGTGTTACCAGTGGCAATGGGTCGAGGAACGACTCATCAAGTGACTCAACGAGTCGTTAGGAAGCCCGTGGTGTTCAAAGGGAGTTAGAAAGATATTGAGGTCCAGGAGACCTAACTAATAGAGGGACGAGTTGTGGTATCACTTCATGACTTTTCAGGTGGCTCGTTGGTTGGGAGGGCTTGGATAGTGTGAAACTTACAGTGGTGACAATGATAGGAGGTAATGAGTCATCGTCCCTATTAATGACTCATTGTGTTATTCTTCAATTGAGGGAGTTCAGTGAATGCAGATTTTTTAAGTGAAGGTAACGAGTGTGGCCCACGAGTCATCAGTGGACCCAATGACTCATTAGGTCCCTCGTGATGACTGACAATATTAGTTTCCCTGTGAAATTAGTAAACGCATTTTCGTAAATCCTAAGCTCCTAAACCCTAAACTACATCATTTTAAGCTCTGAAAGATGTGTATTAAGAGAGGTTAAGCCTATTCTAACCATTCCCCTTCCATGCATGCAAGCCTAGACCTCTCCATTGAAGATCAAGCCTAGAACCCTCTAAATTCTTCTCAAAATCCTTTGGTCTTTCTAGGGAAAGTGTAGATTCAGTTCTACCAGGTATGTAGGGCCATGAATAAGAGTTTTCTTTCACTCTCATATCCAAATTTCTCCTCAAGTTCATGAATCCAAGTTCCAATTCAAGTTTTAACCCAATTTTATGAGATTCTCTATGATTTGTTTATAGGCCAATTCCCTTCATGTTCCAAATTATGTTTTAAGATGTATGGGAATATTTTACACTTATTTTTAATATATATATTCATGATTTCAAGTTTTAGAAAATTATGCCTAATTATGCGAGTTTCATGAAAAATCAATTTTGTGATTCATGATTTCAAGTATAATAAGATATCTAGCATGAAGAAATGTTTACAAATTACACATGTATGAATTTATGATTTTGACTTATGAAGTCTATTTCAAGTATGCATGATTTTAAGATTTTGGGTGATGTCACCCAAGCACATGCAAGTGCACATGGTTGTCAAGTAATATAGGATTTTAAAGTCCAGATATCATACCCAAGGGACTTGTTAATTTAATCATTATAAGGTTGTCACTTTAATTTCACTAATCTACAAAATAGTTAAAATGAGATTGGTTTGGAAAATTAAACTACTAAAACTTCAAATATAAAATTAACTAAAATAACTGCAAGCTTGATTGTATTTTGATGATGGTGAAAGACTAGGGCAATGACACTTGGTTGGTTTCAAGTTGAGTTTCCAAGACATAATTAAACTAGTATGATTCTTCCTACGGTTGATAGTTTCAAGTTACTATCCCATTTCTTGCTACAATCCTGAGAATTCAAGAACTATTTCCACAATGCCTATATCCCTATGGTCGTAGGAGAACAATGAAATGACGATTATGCCTACTTGTATTTCAACTAAACGAGGTTGAAGGGTATATCTCTATCCTCAACAACAACTTCTATCTTACCACCAATGAGTTCAAGTGTCTTTGAATTCTCGTTCAGTATTTATCTTTAACCCTTTTGATTCCCTTTTGCAAGTTCAATCAAAAGCCAACGGATTACTTACAAGGTGATCAATCTCACAAATAGTAAATTAACATAAATAAATACAAACAACCATAATTGAAGAATAAAAATCAAATTTAATTAGTCTTCCAAACAATCAACTATTCACAACGGCCACAACCCCAAAATATAAGTTTAGCCACTCATAGAAAAGCGGAACAACAAATATTTAGTAAGCATCATACGAAAATACGAGGTAAAGAAGAGAAAGCCTAGTTGTAGAACTATGTCTTCCTTCCAAACGCCTTAAAATCTTTCTAAACGAACTAAGAAATGTAAAAAGGATTAAATACTGTTCCAAGATGTCAAAAGTTGCTTAATAAATGACCTAAGGCCTTTATTTATGGATGAACCTTCAAACGACGCTTCTGCCTTCGAAACATGGCTTTAAAATCAGCATTTTCTGCCCCAAAATGACCATGGAACGCTGGCCCATGTATCTAGCCACATACTTAGTCAAATTTCCAACAATTTCAGCTTCTGGACAAGGCCTGGCATGCTGCCCCCTTTATCTCGCCAAGGTGTTCGTCAAATTTCTTTAAGTTTGGAAAACTCTGGCGCGGGGCGCCACTCATCTTGACAAGTGTGTGAAGTGCATTTCTCTGAAGTTTAGGATGGCACACCCCATCCTAAAGTTTTTGATCTCTGAAGTTTAGGACTTGGTGTCGGCCGCCAGCCATAGCACCAGATTTTTCAACACCTCAAATCTTCATTCCTTCCATCATATTGAGCCCATTTTCCTTTGTTTCCTGCTCAAATCAACCCACATCATTTGTTAGAGAATAAAACACACATACATGAAATTAAGCATAAACTAAGGATTATCAACTCAAAACATGATCACATATGGGTAAAATCATGGAAAATAGGCATAAAAATATGCCCAACATCACCACCCCACACTTAAACCATTGTTCGTCCTCAGACAATTCTTAAAACACACCTAAATTCATGTTTCACCATCACACTTGACACCCCTATCAACTCATACTCAACCAACTAGCATGGATCACGCATAGAGCAGTTTATCATATTACAACAATTCTCACAAAGAACATAGAAAATTTCATAATCAAGAACACACAACTTCTATAAATAACTCATCTTTTCAACATATAGGGCCAACATGATTAAGTGTGACACATGCAACAAGTAGTATACCGAATTAGACCTCTTGTGCCCGTTACTTTTAGCGATATTCCTCTCTCAAATTCATCAATGTAAAAACTTGGAACACAATAAGTAAGGCACACTCACATTCACCAATAATGTAATGCACATATGCAATCATACTATAGACTTGCCCTTCATGTACGTTAAGACTACCTAATTGCTTCAAGAGATTAAGATCACAAGGACTTTTCTTGGTTGTAATGTTCTGTAAGGGACGGGTAGGATTGATATTTCATTTTATAGTGACTACCACCCTAAGAACTTTTAAGACATCTTTCACTTTTCTTGTCCGCCACTTTTTCCTTATTTGTTCACCTTTCACCTAACTCACCCTTTTATGTTAAGACTACCTAATTGCTTCAAGAGATTAAGATCACAAGGACTTTTCTTGGTTGTAATGTTGTGTAACGGATGGGTAGGATTGATATTTCATTTTATAGTGACTACCACCCTAAGCACTTTTAAGACATCTTTCACTTTTCTTGTCTGCCACTTTTCCTTATTTGTTCACCTTTCACCTAACTCACCCTTTTTATTTTATTTTAATGCCCCATTTTTTCATTACTTAAATGCTACTTTTATAATCATAGATTCACTAAGAATTTTGCAATTAAAGCTCTTTTTTTCAATTCCCTAACAGTAAATAAACAACACAATTTTTATGGGTACCCCTTGTTCTAACTTTTCTTTTCTCACCACAACTTTTTCTTTTTCCCTTAACATTATACCTCAGTGGACCTTTATTTTTAAGTCTCAAAGTGCCTAAGACTAATTTGGATCAATAAGTATGAGGTCTCACAAAAAAAGGGATTAAGCTACTATTGAGGCTGAGAAAGAACAAACTTTTAGGCTCAAAGGAGGTAACTAGGGAGAATGATTAGGAAGTAAATTAACAAATGTGGGACAACATGGCTTTTCATATAAATTCCTTGATCGTCTCTCAACTCCCTACCAACTAGTTATCCTACATACACTAAGGCAAGTTCTAGATATTGTAATATATACATACAAAGCAATTCAGCTCACCTCTGATGACAACAAGAATCCAATTAGTTTCTAAAGCTACACATTCACATGATCATATGGAATGACAAGTTTAATTCATTATTAATCCCTAATGACAATCAAACTGACCACTCTATATACTCCAACATAGCAGCTGAGCAGAATTTCAACAAGAATACAAACGAATGACCTATGACTCAACCCTAAAAAAAATTTTAAAAAATGTGATGAAACTTCCCTTAAGACGGTCGTCATCCATCTATCATAGGGAAATTTCATTACTTTATGACTACAAAGACTCAAACAAAACAAAAAATTGACTCCAAGATAAAGTAACCAAACATGACATAGTCAAGATGAACAACAAGTCAAAGTATCTCAGGCATCCAAGTCAACATCACCATACTAGCTATTACAACCCATGACCCATGAATCATCAAACTACTACTACAAGGATTGACATAATAATGCTACGATCTACTACAAATATAGCAATCAAAGAACAACCAGAATCTATCTTTCCTCCACCCCATAGTTAAAAAGGTGCACTGTCCTCAGTATACGCATAATCACATCATAAAGGGAGAGAAAAAGAACTTACAGGGTCGCTAAGCATCATCCTTTGGATTGTACTCCTCATCTTCATCATCATCTTCGCCATCAACCTGCATGGAACCCGTAGCATGCATAATCCTCTTCATCCATATCTAAGTCATCAACACCATTAGTAAGGATTGTGTCCTCATCATCATCAAGCGTCTCCTCAAAGGTTGGGCCCACTCAACACATCAACATAGCACTCTCCATGAGCGGGTACTGTTCCTCTAAAGCTGTCATCTCCTTTGCAGTGGCGGGGTGGCCTCCTATCTTCAGCTGTAATTTCAGCATCCCAAATATATGACCCTACCAACTCTCATCTCGGGCTTTCCAATCAGTTATAGTAAGAAGAGGGACTGTGGAAGGGATAGTCTCCTTCACTTTTGTGACATCTATCATCTTTCTAGCCAGGTGTCCTGCCAAAGGTAAGACAAGGTATGCATCCTCCTTCTTAATACCTGTCTCCCTCAAGAACATGGTCAAGAGACTGCTATGACAATATTTTCATCTACAGTTGTCTCGTGATCTTCTCAAATTGTCATGAATCACAACACCAAAGTTGATCGGTATTCCCTTCATTAGCATGTATACCAAGACAATCCACTCTCGAGTCACTTCTGTCATATGTGTCCCAGGAAGAAAGCCAGCACACACCAACTTCACCCACACCTTTGCCTCCCTATTCAAATAAGAAAACTCCAAGGCGGAATGAGTGCCATTATAATCCCTCACCTAATGGGCGGATGAGTGCACACCACATAAAGTGTGATGGATGTCTCTATATGGAGGCTTCTCCAGCAAGATGAAATACTCCAAAGGGTATGCAACATGTGTCTCTAGGAAGGCATTAAACCTTTTAGCTGTAAATTGCACCACCTGACCTCTGATCTTTACCTTAGTGCTCTCTCTGAATGAAGTATCCCAATTTGCATAAAACTCCCTCACCAAAGTGAGGTTGCACCTCTCCAGCTCATTGAAGATATAAGCAACTCCCAACTCATGTATCTTGTACTATGCCTGGAACTCAAGTGCCAAGCGGCCCCATCTATCCAATTCTCAAGTGCATGCTTGGGTTGTTTTTGAGTGTTGAACCAAGTAAGCCCATGAGGCTCTACCGCTTCTTCTCTAAATCTCCTTGTGGGTACGACTTTGGAAGCCAAACAACTAGCCCCCCATTTTTCCTTTTCTGCTCTCTTGACACTTGGATCCACGATAACCACCTCCTTTCTATTTGAGGCCATGGTACCTAACAAGAAAAAATCAAAAACTTCACAAAATTAGCTTATGAACAAAATGGCTAACTAATTAAGTGTTGAAGGTGCAAAATCTACCACACACTTAATTTGCCAGAATTCTTGTGAGAATTTGCCAAATGGAGTACTCAAGACTTCCCCCATCATCATCCAATCTCAACAATTCAATTTAATTGACTAACTCTATACTACACCAAGTTCATGAATTTTTCTTTCTTTCTTTTCCACTCTCCTCTAACTTCAACTTTTTCAAGAAGCCTCAACTAGGCCATCCCTCTCACTTTCCTCCTCCAATTCATAATTCAAGTCATTCACATATATAAGTAACAATATTCAATTCAATCAACAAGTAATAATAAATTTATTACCATCCAAAATGAATTAAACAAGAATCTCACCAACTCAAGCATTTATAAGATTTTCAAGAATTTAAAGCTCATGTATTCTCTTTCTCTACAATTAACGCATCTACCCACCAATATTCAACAATTTAATTCACCAACCCTCATCATCCCCACAATTTCATATCTCCATATTCAACCAATAATCAAGCTATCAAACAAAGAACATACAATCATGGAAGAATTTAAGACATTAAGCTCATAAAACCCAAAACATAAAAATCAAGCTTTTCACCAATAATAGTGATTTTGGATTCTAAATCTTGGGGAAGGGGGGTATGGGAGCATGCTTTAATCATTAATCAAATAATAGAGAAGAAATATACTTACTTGAATTAAAGATGACAGCTTCACCAACTTATTGGAGAAGACAACAATGGAGGGAAGAGGGGAAAAGGAAGCTACGGCTAATGAGAGAGAGAGAGAGAGAGAGAGAGAGGAACTCTTTTCTTTTTTTTGTTTTTCAACTTTTTGAGGGAAAAGGATCAATGGTACTTTAAATAAAGAAGTGGGCATGGGTTTTTATGCAATTTTAAGGTCTTTTGAGTCAACATTGACTCAAATTGACCAAAAATTTTCATCCAGCAAGCCCTTGGTGCGCCACCCCCTCTGTCTCACCAAGACTTAGAAAAAAGTTTTTTCTGGAGATAGGGGTTGGCTCGGCGCGCCAACCATAGCCTCACCTGACAAATTTTTTTCTTCTAGGAGTTTTCTCCTGGCGCCTAATGCCAAGCATCACACCCTAGATTCACACTTTTTAGCTCAATATCCCAGCTTGTTCTTGCCTCCTACTCCCTGTTCGTCTCTACAAACAAAGAAAAATATACAAAATGTTAGAAGGATGAGTTGCCTCCCAACAAATGCCTTAGTTATAGTCGTGGCACAACATTCATGGGTTGCCTCCCATGCAACACTTGATTTAACATCATGACACAATTATGGCCCTCATCACTCCTTCATCTGAGTGGACTTGTGACAATACCAAGGATCTACTAAACTTTCATACAACACTTGCTGCTCTACTAACTGATTACACCCTCCAGGTTCCACTAGCTTCACTTTGAAGTCCTCATAATGAGGTAGCATTTGTGCTGGTCTGAACACTTCAAACACTGCCTTTGAACCATATACTCTCATAGACATCTTTCCCGACTGAACATGTATGACAACGTCAGTAGTGGCTAAAAATCCTCTCCCTAAAATGAGGAGAACTGATGCATCTTCCTCATAGTCCACGATTATAAAGTCCACCAGCAAGATGAAAGGTCCTACCTTAATCAAGACATCTTCAATGATTCCCTCAGGATAGGCCAGAATCGATCCGCAACTTGCAACGTCATTGTGGTAGGATGTGGTTCACCTAATCCCGGAGTTCTGAATAGGGATGCAAGCATAAAATTTATGCTCGCACCCAAATCACATAAGGCTGAACCAACTTCCTTGCTCCCAATAATGATAGGGATAGTGAAGCTCCCGGGATCTTTAGCTTTTTAGGAATTTTGTTCTTGATTTGGGAATCGCACTCTTCCGTAAGAGCAACAGTTTCAAACTCTATATGCCTCCTCTTATTCGCCATGATATCCTTGAGAATCCTGGCATACTTTGGAACTTCCTACAAAAGCTCCACCAACGGAATATTCACATGAACCTACTTTAACAACTCAAAAAACTTACTATAGGTTGTGTCCTCTATTTTCTTCTTCAACCTTTGAGGAAATAGGGGAGGTGGTATAGCTACTACAATTTTCAGTTGTGGTTTGCTAGAATCACCCACCTCAGTCTTGGATCTCATGGCCTGTTCCTCATCAACTTTTTCTTTTCTGGGGATAGCCTCACCCAATACTTTACCACTGCGCAAGAAAATAGCATTTACATTTTCCTTGGGGTTCTTCTCAGTGTTAACTGGGAGCGCCCCTTGTGGTTTATTGTTCTGCTATAGGGCCAATTGATCCATTTTCCCTTCAAGCTCACGGATGAACTTTTGCATTTCATTAACCACTTGCATCTACTGCACTATCCATTGCTCCATTGTCTCCTCAAGAAAACTGCTTTGTTGCTGGCCCTGTGGCCCTTGATAAGTGTTTTATGGCTTTTAGAAGTTTTAATTCCCTTACCATGTGGAATTTGCTCCATTTCGGTACCCCTAATTATAACCATTACCTACAAAACCTCCACCACGACCTTGTTGTCCCACAAAATATACAGACTCGAGATTAAGAGGACAACCTGAATAGGCGTGGCTTTCTCCATACGCCTCACATGATAGTGGTGGGATTTGTACCTATTGTACCTTCTGCACTTCGCCTCCTGCCGGTGTGGTCACCTTTACTAATCGAATTCACCAACTGGCTAATGTTTGCCCTAGTTGCCGCTACACCATCCACCTTAAGCTTTCCCGGTACCTATGCTGCTGCAAATCCTTTGCTTGAGTATTGATAATCCTGACTCCTAGCAGACATGAGGTTCAAGAGAACCTCAATTTCATCATAACTTTTGGACAAAATCTGTCTCTATGCGGTAGCGTCAAGGAGTATCTTAGACTCAGGCTTCACACCCTTCATGAAGTTGTGCCCAATTATCTTCTTAGGTTGCATATGGTGTGGAAAATCCCTCAAGTAACCCTTGTAACATTCCCATGGTTGAGATAGCATTTCTCCATCTTTCGATACGAATCCGGAGATCTTTCCCCTCAATTCTTTAGTTCTTCTCTATCACGACCCGAACATAGGCCTAGATCGAGACACGGGACAAAGAACCCCTAGAGGCTTCAAGTCAACCAATGACATGAACATATCATCTAACTAAATTGTAATAAAATGAAGATCAACGTAATCAATATAGCGGAAGCTGATAGTCTTACAACATCAGAATACATAACTCAAAACCAAAGCTGATTATATGCTATGTCTGAAAAGCCTGTACTACTGATGAGTTGATGGAAAAAGACCCCAACTAACTCCCTGAAGTCTGAAACTAAAAGTACCAGAGACAACTGAAAAGAAGGGCCCTCGAAAGATGAGGAGTCACCAACTCTGGCTGATAAGTGCAAATGTTGCAGATCTGGCTAATGACGACACTGAGCATGAATATCCAAGCCTGTATCATAAATAATACAATATAGAGTATGCGGTCAGTACATGCAATGTATCGAGTATGCAAGGTAAGTAAAACCAGTAAGTAAGTAAAATCATAAATCATGCATATTATAAAACATAATCAAGATAAGATTCTGAGAATAGGGCTTGCATGCTATTTTCTGAAATCATGATCTCAACATAACTGAATATCATAACTGAATCAAATGACCCAAAGCTAAAAATTGATAATCATAAGTAAAACTGAACATTGGGTCAAACCTACTGAAAACATAATATCATGGCTGATGAACATGCATGACCGAAATCATGAGGAACAATGGGAGACTCATCATATAACTGACATTACCACGATAGAGCTTACGTGGTCCCCGACTATCACATTCACGTGGGAAGAGCCGTCCAAAGCTTTACCAAGCTAAGGACGCTACCATGATATTGATATCAAGTTGAAGGCCCCTTAGAGGCAGGGGAAGCTCACAAGGGAGGTCCCAAATAATCTGAATATACCTACGTTGGTGGGTAGTTCTGAGGCATAGGGTTGACTGACCCTTAGCCTACTCGATGCTAGACACTACTCCCGAAAACATGCATATGCTCTCCATCATTTTTCAACGAAGCTGAACCATCGTCTAATGATGAAGCTGACTCATAACATACATACATAAATCTAAAATCATAACATGAGGAGCCTCGGGCTCAAACCATACCACAAGCTGAAAATAGTGGGAGACTAGACTCCAAAATCCATGTGGTAAGAGAATACATGAAGTTTAGATAAATCATGAAACATACTTGATCATATGGGCTTGACCAATTCTTAAACATGCTTGAAATGAACTTGATCATTCGAAAAGAATGAACATAGACATGGGTGAATCAAAATCATACTTTCTTCATATACTTCTCATCATGCTTGAATACATATTTCATAGATCTCAACTTTCATAAACTTTTCATGGATGGGAATCATGATTTACAAACTTGAAAACATAATTTATAATTGAAAATGTTGTAAAATATGCCCATTAATCATAATTCAACTTTAGAAACATGCTTGGATCATATCCATGATAGATTTTTAGGAAATTCACATACTGGGTTAAAACCCCATAGATTCAACAACTAGAATTTCATGAATTGAGAAGGGATTGGGTGTGGATGTGGAAAATTACACCCATTCATAACCCTACATGCCTGTAGAAATCTGATTTCACAACTTCTTGATTGCTCAATGAGAATTTGGGAAAGAACTTTGAAGAATTTAATCTTGATCACCCTTAGGAGCTTCTAGACTTGCATGCATGGAAGTGAATAAGCCTATAATGAATTTACCCCTCTTAAAACACTCTATTCTGAGCTTAAAACGACGTAGCTTAGGCCTTAGGAACTTAAAAATTACGGAAAAGCTCTTAATAAATTCCTAGGGAAAAATACACTACCAGTCCTAAGAAGGGACTGGATGACCCGTCGTCCCTGACCAGGACTCATGCTCACCTCTCATTGCCTGCACTGGAATTACATCTTCACTGGTCACCATAACGGACACCACGACTCGTGGTGTGCCCGACGGCTCGTGGTGACCCCGATTAGTGGTCCCACTCGTGGTCAGACTCAAACTAAAAATCTAATCCATGTGCAACCTCCTCCCCATAAGTCACTTAACGACTCGTGGCGCATCCAACGGGTCACTGGATGACTCTTCCTGTGACCTGGTGCAGGAAATCCAATTTTCTTTGCTTTAACTCCCGGGCCCGATCTTAGGATTATTGGGGTATTACAATATCTCTCCCTTGGTAATATTCATCCTCGAATGTGGAAAAACATACTAAAAAGTAGATAAATGCAATCATCATACTCAAATACTGAACATACATGTTGAAAACTGACAGAGTGACTAACTCCAAATTGAACTACATGACTGAACTGAATTCTTGAATCACACATATATTCATTGACATGAAAGAAACTGGGGAACATGAGATGAACATGAAACTGAATAGAGTACTAAGGAGGAAATTGATACTTCAAGCTGAAATTGAGCCTGAAGGGAATAGATGTGGATATTAAGCCATCATATCTGCTTCGGCTTCCGAAGAAGCTCCCTCAACATGTTGGTTCCTCTATAAAACCTTGACTGAGGCTACTTCTTGTTTCTTAGCTTTCCAACCTGACGATCAAGTATTTCTACTGGAACCTCCTCATAACTAAGGCTATTTTTCACACCGACACGGTCCACACACTGACACGGTCCACTAGAACAACTAGAGCTGGATCACCCAAAAACTTATTTAAGAGCGATACATGGAAAATTAGATGAACTGAAGCTAATTCTAATGGCAACTCCAACTCATATGCTACCTTGCCAACCTGTTTCACAATCCGATATGGACCAACATAATGGGGACTGAGCTTCTCTTTCTTTCCAAATCTCATAACTCCCTTCATGGGAGATACCTTTAGAAACACCCAATCATCGACTTCAAACTTAAGCTCTCTCCTCCTCACACCAGTATAGGACTTTTGGCGACTCTGAGTTGTTTCCAACCTGTCCTTTATAAGTTGAATCTTCTCCATAGCCTCATGGTTGAATCTGGTCCTACCGTTGTAGCATCACCGGCTTCAAACAAACCAATATGCAATATACATCTCCGCCTATAAAGAGCCTCAAACGGAGCCATCTGAATGTTGGAATGGTAGTTGTTGTTATAGGCAAACTCAATGAGAGGCAACTAATCATCCAAACTACCCTTTAAATCAATCACACATGCTCTGAACATATCCTCCAAAGTATGAATGGTACACTCTGCCTGACCATCCGTTTGCGGGTGAAAGGTCGTGCTAAGCTTGACCGGAGTACCGAGTCCCTTTTGAAATGATCTCCAAAACTGGGAGGTAAAATGAGTACCTCTATCTGATATGATGGACAATTTCACTCCATGCAACTGAACTAACTCCCGAATGTATAACTTAGCATAATCCTCCACTGATCGGTAGTTTTGACCGGTAGGAAATGAGCTTCCTTAACCTGTCTACAACCACCCAAATAGAGTCATACTATCGACGAGTGTGAGGAAACCCTATGATGAAGTCCATATTGATCTCCTCCCACTTTCAAGTAGGGATAGTAATGTCTTGGAGCATACCTCCAGGTCTTTGATATTACACTTTCACCTGTTGACAATTCGGATATTATGTCACAAATTCTGCTATGTCCTTCTTTATGCCACTCCACCAATAGACTTCCCGTAGGTCATGGTACATCTTGGTGGCACTTGGATGTATAGAGTATCTGGAACCATGAGCCTCGTGCAACAGTCGATCTCTCAAATTATCAACACCCGAAACACACAAGCAACCCTGGTATTGAAGCACCCCATCTCCCCTTTTGGAGAAGACTTCTACCTTCTAATTCTGAACAGCTTCCTTCAACTTTACCAAAATAGGATCCTCGTCTTGTCAAGCTTTAACTTCGGTCACTAAGGATGATTCTAACCCATCTGAACAATGACACCACCATCTGTCGAGTCAACAAGACAGACTCCTAGCCTTGCAAGCTGATGTACATCCTTCACTAACTTCTTCCTTTTCCCATCTATATGGAGCACATTCTCCACGGAAAGCCTGTTAAGAGCATTTGCCACCACATTAGCCTTGCCTGGATGATAGAGAACAATCATATCATAATCCTTCAAAAGCTCCAACCACCTTCTCTAACGTAGACTCAAATCCTTTTAGGTAAACATGTACTGGTCCATAAACACATTTACATGGATCCCGTACAAACGGTGTCTCCAAATCTTCAAGGCAAATACTACCGCCGCCAACTCAAGATCGTGAATCAGATAATTTTTTTCATGAACCTTCAACCGTCTGGAAGCATAGGCTATTACTTTACCATACTGCATAAGTACACAACCAAGGTCGATCCTTGAGGAGTCACAATATACCAGAAACCCCTCAGTACATTCATATAGGGTCAACACCGGTGCTGAGGTGCGTGGAGTCTTCAACTCTTGGAAACTCTTCTCACAAGCCTCTGGCCATTGAAACTTCACTTTCTTCTGGGTCAACTTAGTCAATGGGGCTGTAATAGATGAAAACCCCTCAACAAATCTTCGATTATAACCAGCCAAACCCAAGAAACTCCTGATATTCGAAGGACTCATCGGTCTAGGCCAATTCTTCACCCTTCTATCTTTTGAGAGTCAACCTATACACCCTCACTTGACACCACATGGCTTAAAAATGCCACCGAGTTCAACCAAAACTCACATTTATTAAATTTGGCATACAGTTGGAGATCTTTAAGAGTCTGTAGCACCACCCTCAGATGAGCGGCATGCTCCTCCTCGCTCTGAGAGTATATAAGGATGTAATCTATGAACACAATCACAAACATATCCAAATATGCTTGAACACCCTGTTCATCAAATCCATAAAAGTAGTAGGAGAATTCCTTAGTCCAAAAGACATAACTACAAACTTATAGTGACCATACCGAGTCCTGAAGGCTACTTTGGGATGTCACTCTCCCTGACTCTGAGCTGATGATATTCGAATCTGAGATCTATCTTCAAAAAGCACTTGGAGCCCTTAAGCTGGTCAAACAAATCATCAATCCTGGGAAGAGGATACTTTTACTTGATGGTAACTTTGTTCAATTGCTGATAATCAATACACATACGAAGAGAACCATCCTTCTTTCAGACAAAGAGAACTGGCGCACCCCATGGGGATTTTCTAGGTCTGATGAATCCCTTGTCTAAGAGGTCCTTCAACTACTCCTTCAACTCCTTTAGCTCAGTCAGAGCCATTTTGTAAGGAGGAATAGATATAGGCTACGGATTAGGAAGAAGGTCAATACCAAAATTGATCTCTCACTCGTGAGAAATTTCCAATAAATCATCTGGAAACACCTATAGATACTCACTCACTACAGGAACTAACGAGATAGTCGGGGTTTTAGACGTAGCATCCTTGACCCCAACTAGATGGTACACGCTACCCTTAGAAATAATTTTTCTGGCCTTAAGGTAGGAAATGAAATGACCTACAAACACAACTGAACTACCCTTCCACTCTAAGACTGGTTCACCTGGAAATCGGTACTCTACTGTATGGGTTCTACAATTCACTGAGGCATAACATGCATATAACCAATCCATGTTGAGGATAACATCAAAATTGGTCATGGCTAACTCCACTAAATCTGTTGAGGTGACTTTCTGAAGTACCGTGATAGGGCAATTTCTATATATCTATCGAGCTATAATTGAATCACCGACTAAGTAGAGACTAAGAAGGGTTCTGATAAGATTTCGAGACTGACTCTGAAACTACTAGCAATATATGGTGTCACAAAAGACAAAGTACCTTGGATCTAACAATGCATATACATCAAGGTGGAATACGAACATACCAGTAACTATGTCTACGGAGAGCTCCTGCTCCTGATGAGATGCTAAGGAAGAGAATCTATTTTGACGCTGACCACCATCAGCACTAGTAGATGCCCCATGCTGGGATAGGCGTGCTGGTGGAGCTGTTGAACTGGAGGCTGGGCCTCGGCCCATACAAGTGGACACACCCGCAAGGAAACCCATCTAGAAATGAGCGAGTTGCCTAAAACCTCTGTCACGCTTTGTACATCGCCACCAGGATCATTGAGGCCCCATGAAGATGGCTATGACCCTGTTTGGCTATTGGGCAATCTCTAAGCATACGTCTGGGCTTCCTGCACCTGAAACAAGCACCTGAACCTGCTAAGCATTGACCTACGTGTCTCTGGCCACATCTGCTACACTCGGAAGGATTGGACTCTGTGGATTTGCTACTCTGACCTCTCGATCCTGATGCTTATACCCTCTGATCACGCTTGGATTTGGATGGCTCACTCATAGCTGAAGGCGCTGGGGCTGAAGATCTCTGATGGAACTGCTGACAGTGCCCAGTAGGTCTCTGCTGGGACAATCTAAAGCTATCATTCCTAGCCCTCTTGGCCTCTCTCTCCCCCTCACTCATCTGCACTACCTCCATCTACTGGGCGTACAAGACTATCCTAGCAAAGTCAATGTCCTAATGAAGCATCGCGGTCCAACAATCCTTGACTAGGTAGTCTGCTATCCCATGCACGAACTGACCCACTCAAGCCTCTGATCCACCACCATCTCAGGTGCGTACTTGGACAGACGAGTGAACTCCAAGGCATACTCCTAAACTATCATCTTCCCTTTCTTTAGGTTCATAAACTCAGTTGTTTTGATCTCTCTCAACTCATGAGGAAAGAATCAATCCAAAAATGCGGCATGAAACTCCTCCCAACCAATAGGGCCTGCTCCCACTGTCCTACTATGCTTCCATTTCTTGAACCATATGTGCGCAACCCCTTTTAACTAATACGAGGCTAGATCATCGCACTCCTCTCCTGTCACCCCCATGATCTGGGTGATCTACAGAACTTCATCAATAAACTCATGTGGATCCTTGTCCACCATTGATTCAAGAAACTCCGAAGGGTTCATCCTCAGAAAATCTCTAACTCTTGCCGCCACCGCATTCCCGTTATGAGGGACATGCGCTACCGCCTACTGATTGACCTGGGTGGTCAAGGCCTGAGCTAACATCTGTATGGCTGCCCTGAACTCAGTGTGGGCAAACGACTCAGGTACATGCTCCTCATGGGCCTGTGGGGCCTTCTGGTGCCCATCTTGATTGCCATTCCCGTGGCCATTTCTGTTTCCATTTCTTCTTTCCTTAACTCGACAAGGAGGCATGATTCTGAAAACGCATATAGCACGAATTAGAAGGATAGAGAGACATTTCATCGCACAACATAGATCATGAAAGAAGAGAATATTTCCTAAACATATCATAGCCTCTTCATCATAAGTGTGGCACACTTCAAACCCATGAAAAATATTGTACTTAACACAACTTTCAGACACTGTAGAACACTTTAAAATCCAATGCTCTGATACCAAGTTTGTTATGACCCGAACATAGGCTCAGATCGAGACACGGGACAAAGAACCCCAAGAGGCTCCAAGTCGACCCATGGCATGGACATATCATTTAACTCAATTATAATAAAACAAAAGATCAACGTAATCAATATAGCATAAGTATGATAGTCTTATAACATCGAAATACATAAATCAAAACCAAAGATGATTATATGCTATGTCTGAAAAGCCTCCACTACTGATGAGTTGATAGGAAAATACCCTAACTAACTCCCTGAAGTCTAAAACTGAAAGTACTAGATACAACTGAAAAGAAGGGCCCTCGAAAGATGAGGACTCACCAACTCTAGCTGATAAGTGCAAATGTTGCAGATAGATAATGGTGACACTGAGCCTGAATATCCGAGCCTATATTATGAAACGATACACCATAGAGTATGCGGTCAGTACGTAGAATGTACCGAATATGCAAGGTAAGTAAAACTGCTAAGTAAAATCATAAATCATGCATATTATAAAACATAATCAAGATAAGATTCTGAGAGTAGGGCTTGCATGCTATTTTTTGAAATCATGATCTGAACATAACTAAACATCATAATGAATCGAATGACCCAAAGCTGAAAACTGATAATCATAAGTAAAACTGAATATTGGGTCAAACCTGCTAAAAACATAATATCATGATTTATAAACA
The DNA here is from genome assembly GCA_035772735.1 of Datura wrightii. Taxonomy (NCBI): domain Eukaryota; kingdom Viridiplantae; phylum Streptophyta; class Magnoliopsida; order Solanales; family Solanaceae; genus Datura; species Datura wrightii. The sequence goes on along the minus strand of JASDFA010000002.1, from coordinate 52,206,820 downwards.
TGCATAACTAAAATCATACGGAATAATGGGAGACTCGTCATATAACCAAAATTACCGCAATAGAGCTTATGTGGTCCCGACTATCACACTCAAGTGGGCAGAGCCGTCCAAAGCTTTTCTAGGGCTAAGGACGCTACCATAATATCGATATCAAGTTGAAGAACCCTTGGGGGCATGGGAAGCTCACAAGGGAGGTCCCATATAATCTGAACATACTTACGTTGGCGCGTAATTTTGAGGCATAGGGTTGACTGACCTTAGCCTATTCTGTGCTAGACACTACTCCCAAAAACATGCATATTCTTTCCATCATTTTTCAATGAAACTGAACCATCGTCTAATGATGAAGCTAACTCATAACATATATATATAAATCTGAATTATAACATAAGAAGCCTCGGGCTCAAACCATACCAAAATCTGAAAATAGTGGGAGTCTAGACTCCAAAATCCATGTGGTAAGCTAATACATGAAGTTTAGATAAATCATGAAACATACTTGATCATATGGGCTTGCCCAATTCTTAAACATGCTTGACATGGACTTGATCATACAAAAACATGAAGATAGACATGGGTGAATTGAAATCATACTTTCTTCATATACATCTCATCATGCTTGAATATATATTTCATAGATCTCAACTTTCATGAACTTTCATGGATGGGCATCATAATTTATAAAACTTAAAAACATAATTTATAGTTAAAAACATTGTAAAACATCCCTATTAATCATAATTCAATATTAGAAACATGCTTGGATCATGCCCATGATAGATATTTAGGAAATTTACATGTTGGGTAAAACCCACTAGATTCATCAACTAGAATTTCATGAATTGAGAAGGGATTGGGCAAGGGTATGGAAAATTACACCCATTCATAACCCTACATATCTGTATAAATCTGATTTTACAACTTCCTTGATTGCCCAATGAGAATTTGCGGAAGAACTTTGAAGAATTTAGGCTTGATCAACCTCTTAGGAGCTTCTAGACTTGCACGCATGGAAGTGAGTATGCCTAGAATGAACTTACCCCTTTTAAAACACTCTATTCTGAGCTTAAAATGACGTAGTTTAGGCCTTAGGAACATAGAAATTATGGGAAAGCCCTTAATAAATTCCTAAGGAAAAACACACTGCCAGTCCCAACGAGGGACCGAATGACCCGTCGTCCTTGACCACGACTCATGGTCACCTCTCGTTGCCTGCACTGGAATTCCATCTTTACTGGTCACCATGAGGGACACCATGACTGGTGGTATGCCCAACAACTCATGGTGACTGGTTGTTAGGTTAACTGCCCAAATCATTCATCCTTTATTCAACCATTGACCATGAACCACCTGACAACTCGTGGTCCCACCCATGGTCAGCCTCAAACTCAAAATCTCAGCCATATCCAACCTCCTCCCCATGAGTCACTTAACGAATTGTGGTGCACCCAACAGGCCACTGGATGACTCGTCCTATGACCTAGTGCAGGAAATCCTGTTTTCTCCGCTTCAACTCCCGGGTCTGATCTTAGGGCTTTCAGGGTATTACATTCTCAAAGAGAAAAACCGATTTATGAACTTATTGGAGAGAATATCCTAAGTGGTGATGGATCCCGCAGGCTCAATCTGAAGCCACTCCTTGGCTTCTCCGATCAGTGAGAATGAAAACAGAGTCAACTTGACATATTCATCTGACACGTTCTGGTAGTGTAAGTTTTACCTTTACTCAACAAACGTCATCAGATGCCTGTGGGGATCCTTATGTGGCTTTCCTTGAGGTTGAAAGTGTTTTAGACCAACTGCAAAGTCCTTTCTTTTAGCTCAAAGTTCCCAATGATGACCGGTTTGGTGATCGCTTTAGAAGCGTTCTCCAAATTAGGCCTACCAAAATGCATTACTGGAATACTCTCATTCTCTTCACCTACTGCCTACCAATTGTTTTCCATAGCTAACCTTAAATAGGTTCTCTCTATTTCAAGATCAAGAAAAGCCAAAGGTGGTCTCTGACTTCTCGTGCTTGGCATACGCTGAGGCAAACAACCCTGTGAACTTCAATTGAAAAAACCAAAAAAACAAATGTAAAATAAAGACTAGTGAATTAAAATTTTAACCTACAAATGATTAAACAATATTCAAGTCCCCAGCAACCGCGCCAAAAATTTGATGTCACCCAAGCACACATGGTCATCAAGTAATATAGGATTTTGAAGTCCAGATATTGTACCCAAGGGACTTGTCAATTTAATCGTTATAAGATTGTCACTTTAATTTCCCTAATCTACAAAATAGTTAAAATGATGATTGGTTTGGAAAATTAAACTACTAAAACTTCAAATATAAAATTAACTAAAATAATTGCAAGATTGATTGCAAATCAATGATGGTGAAAGACTAGGGCAATGACATTTGGTTGGTTTCAAGTTGAGTTTTCAAGAAGTACTTAAACTGGTATGATTCTTACTATAGCTGGTAGTTGCAAGTTACTATTTCATTTCCTGCCAATATCCCTAACATCCAAGAACTATTTCATAAACCCTGTTACACCCCATAAAAGTTAATCATTAGTAAGCGTATGCATGGATTTGTGATGAATAAAGAGAGTACAACACGTGTAGAAAAGCCTCGGGAGCAGGGTCGGACGAGGTGAGGCCGTGAAGGGCCAGCGCGACACGATAGCCGGCAAGGCACCAACCAGCGTGGTGCGCCAGGCCCACTGGCGTGATGAGGGGCATGGTGCGGGGCTATTCTGATACCTCGGGTGGCAGGGGGGCCCCCATCCATCGCCCATAATATAGATATAAAGCCCTATTTTCAATTATAGTTCATTTTCATCAATTAGTTTCGGCTAGAGAAAGAGGAAAACGAAGAAATCAATTATTTTTCTTTTGATTACGCTACCAAACATTGTCCAAACTCAAATTAACTCAAGGTATCGAGTTTTAAGACTGCGGAGAGCATTACTACGGAGTTATTTTCTCAAAATTCACTCGGCAAATCAAAACTCTACCATGTAAAATTTGTTAGAATTTCTCCAAATTGATTCCTAAATGATCACAGGCTTCAAGTAAGCATTTCTCCCTTCTGAACTCTCAAGAAATTATAGGTTTTCGGCCATATTTTGCGAAGTTCAACTATTATTGTTATTAGCATCAAAAGTTATCATTTTAAGTCGAATTTGGTATTGAAATTCATCTTTTTCTCCTAATATAACAGCTACAACTGAAAAGGGATAATGAATACAAGTTGAAACTCGTCAGTTATTCGAGAAACGACAGTTGAGGTATGTAAGGGTTATCCCTCGGCAAGTTATTCTCGTCGTACAATGCTATGACTTGTGTTCTTTAATGGAAACAATGGTCCTATATGTTGCAGATAGTTGCTACCAATAGATTGTGATTATACATGTTGTGGTCAGCTATTGTCTGTAGACTATGAATATATATGTTGTGGTTAGCTGCTAGAAAATGTATATAGATTATAACGCAGTATGCCTTGTCGGGAAAGAAAATATTAAGTGTGATACGCGCTAGAAACGTCATAGAAACTCTTCTATTCTCCAGTTCATTGTATTAGTACAATTGTAGGTTTTATTGCCAGGCCTAGACCTTAGAAACTCATGAATAGTTATCGGGCCTGAGTTAGAAAGTTGAACAGCATAGGCGCAGCTAGGTGATTTAACTACCAATTTGGTGCCTGTATTGTCAGGAAAGCACGCCTAGAGGCCATTGGCGGACCCTCACGCCCCAGGGCTAGAAACTTAGATAGGAGGGCCATACTTTAAAGTCAGAGGCACTAGAGTTGTCTAATGAGCTAAGTGATAGCCCACAGACTAATTAGCTACTACCAGTGTCAGTTCCAGTGTGTTCAGTATTCGTCATATAGGTTGCTCAAGAAGTCTTTCCAGCCATCAAAGTTGGATAGGACCTGCGGGCACCCTAAGGAAGGGGACCTTATTAGCAATTAGAGGCGGCGCCAACCCCCCAGCCTGCTCCCATGAGATACTCATGTACAAGTCGCCATGAGTGGCTAAGTCCAGATAAGCTTAACTGCAAGTTAGGAATTGCCCAGAGGAGTCATGTAAGATCCGAGAAGCCCAAGTTAAGGTCTAAAGGACTAGAACCATGTTAGTACAGTATTACCCTCAGGCTAAGAATTTCAGTAGGGTACCTGCGGGGGATTAGAGAACGACCGCTCAAAAGCATGTCCGATCAATAGCAGTCCTATAGCCGTTCTAAGTAAAGGGACTAAATAATTGGTCGTGTGCGACCCTACAGTTTCTTGTGAGTTATAGTTGCCCGAACAGGACATTCAAAATATTATTATAATCACCACCAGGATCCTCTGATCAGGTACAAGTGCACGGGGTGTACCTGCTAGCATCCATATAGATTATTCTAGGGGTGAGCAGAGGTCGTGTTAGGCCTAAAAGGCCAAATATGCCTTTTTAGTGGCTAAATTGAGACTTCAGTATAGCACCTCGAGTGGAGTTTCCCTCACTCAAAAGCCTTCCTAGACCACTCTAGGGTTTGTAGCTATGTCATTGCCCGTGAGGGGCTATATGATGTTGCTCCGAGGAGCAATATGCCATCCCGAGGGATGAAGATAAGGTCTGAAGGCCTTATACAGTCCATTCCATGGCTAGACTATTATTTCTATGCCATATTGGCAGTACACCCCCGTCGAGCCTAGTGCCCGGGGTTTAGTTATTAGGAGTCCACTAGACTCAGACACAACTACAGATCAGGAGCCAAGAAGGCTCAGTTGTAGACCCAGGGGGACAGGTAGGTTGGCTATAGCACTAGTAGAGTCATAGAAACTTGGATAGGGGTATATAGATTGAGGTGTACTTTCAAAGGCTTATGAGGGTCCTAGTAGGTTATTTCTGTGTTGTTTGTACCTTCCAGGTTTATGAGGGCCAGGTTAGGTTCTTGTTTGTATTCTTGTCTACTAGCTATAGCTTATGAATATATAATTGTACAGTCGTAGCTCATATACGTGTAGCATTTTGCTAGATGTATATTAAAAATAAGCCATCTTACAGGTTAATCTTTTTTCCCCTTCTCTCTATTTACTTTCAGTCTTTAACAACTTACTTAATGCCTTGCATATCGGTACATATTGTACTAACGCCCATCCCCAGCCGCTGCATTACATTCCTGCAAATTTAGACAAACAGAGTTCAGGCTCTCCAGCCGCAACTATTTAGAGTCAGTAGTTTGGCCATCTCCCTTCGTTCGGAGTTTCCAGGTTGTAGAGGTTACAGTCTTTCAGTTGTATAGCATTTGGGGTAGGCCAGGGCCCTGTCCTGACCATTATTTGTATTCTTGGAGGCTTGCAAACTACAATCGTCAGTTAGTTAGTTGTTGTTGGCCGTGTGGGGCCTAAATTAGTTATGTTTCATATGTTGGCCGTGTGGGGCCTAGTGTAGTGTCTTGTTCTCATTTATGTTATAACTATACAGCATGTTGGTCTTGTCGGCCCGCATAGGACTTTTTTGCTTGATGTTGGTTAGCTGTTTTTATTTACACGTGGCTATACGACTTTGTCGGCTGGGGGCTGTGTTTATAGCCAAGATATAACTCATTGTTTTCTTGAATTGAGTTGCAGGCATGCACTAGATATGCATCAACCCAGTCAGGTCAGTCAGATCCCAGTATGGCACTAGGTGCCAGTCATGCCTCCCAAAGTGGGGCGTGACAAACCCTAACACCAATATCCCTATGGTCACAGGAGAACAATGAAACCACGATTATGCTTACTTGTATTTCAACTAAAGGGGGTTGAAGGGTATATCTCTATCCTCAACAACTTCTATCATATCACCAATAGGTTCAAGGGTCTTTGAATTCCTATTTTGTATTTATCTTTAAACCTTTTGGTTCCCTTTCCCAAGTTCAATCGAATGCCAATGGATTACTTACAAGGTGATGATCTTGGGCATAATTGTGTGCCCGAGTGCTATTTTATAACTTAGTTTAGTCGTGTTTGTCTATTTGTATTTAATTTCTCATGTGATGTTATGTAGATTTGGATATATACTAACCAACATAATTAGTTCTTGTTTTTGTAGGGTTAAAATGCATTTGAGGAACCAATTTATGATGGGTGAAGTGGAGGAATGGAATCGGGAGCAAATTGCAAAAGTCGGCAAGAAGAAGGCCGCAAACAGGCCACCTGCGCGCCAGTGTCGTGCCACGCCAGACACATTTGCGCGACAGTGGCTGTGTCACGCCAGTCATCGCGCTGCATAAGCAGCGTGCCACACCGGCCATCACGGCAAGATTCAGCCGCATGTCAGTTTAGGTGCTTTCCAGTGTGTTTTCGCGATACCTCCATGTCACGGAGGAAAATTAGCGTGACCACCTCCGTGCCACAGAGCCATTCCATGACGGGAAAAAATTGTACATTCTCTATTTACTATAAATTGAACCCTTAGCTTCTAAAATCAAACTGTCACGAAATATTTTCTGAAAATCGTAAAGGAGCGGAGGGAGAATTGAAGAACTCACCTAGGGTTCACCAAATTTACCTTCTCTTTTATATATTCTTGTAAGTACATCACTTTAATTATGTTTTTAAGTATTTGTACGAACATGAGTGGCTAAAACCCTTCCTCTAGGGTTGAGGCTACGTGATATGATTGTAATTGCATGAATTCATTTTGGTTTGAGTTGTTAACTGTTGTTTTGTCTTACATTCTACATTATGATTGTTTTTATGCTTGATCACTATGAAAACAAAGGCGTTAGGCTTAGGTAAAATCTTGAAAGAGCAACCCTAGGTAAGAACAAGAGAATGTAGGGAGAAAGTTCTTATCTTTCGATATGATTTGCGGTTAGATACAAATTATACATAATTTGCCATGCTTGGTTGATAAAACGGGATGATAACAAGACACCCGCTTAGAATTGTCACTCCACCACTCATTGAAGTAGTTGTGAAGCTAAGTTGAGTAAAATGATTAGAGGTACGAAATTCCCTAATCAAGAACATAAACCCCATAAATCACATCCATGTAGTTGAATTGCCCACGAACTAGAATGTCACATTCCCGCTCAATGATGTAGTTGTGAGGCTAGTTTGTCGTATTTAGAGACTCGAGAGACCATGAACATCACATTTGCAACTATGTGAGACAACAATTGATAATTTCATACTTGAACCATTACAAAGTGTAGCATTGCATGATTATCCGGCCTTAGCTCTAGTTGCTTCTTATATTGTTTCAGAGTATTTTTGTGACCACCCTTGGATTTAATTATAATTTAACGAAAACTTCTATAATCAACACTGGTATAAGTTAATATCACACTTGAACTTGATAATTAGCTGAATTGGCCCAGTCCCTGTGGATTCGACATCCGGCTCTTTAAAAGGGTCACTGTATTACTTGTAAGACCACGTACACTTGCGTCTGCACTTGGGCGCAGTCACAACAAGTTTTTTGGCGCTGTTTCCGAGGATAGGCGAAGTTTAGTAAATTTTCTATTTTTGTGTGATTTTTAATTTCCTTAAGTGTTGAGAAACTTGGTCTTAGTCTGACATATTGCAGGTGACAGGTTGTCCTTGAAAAACTGGCAAGGAATAGAGAGCTAGTGAAACCGTTGCTTGCACCAGAGCGTCAAATTCATTTACGCAGGAGGGAAGCTCTAGAGAAAAAGCTAAAGAGACTTCAAGAGAGGGTACAACAACAACCACCAGCAGGACAAGCAAAGTTGTCACCTGAGATCATGGCAGCCAGACCAGTTCGCGAAGTGGCGATCCCACTAGCGACAAATGTAAACTCTAGTATCCGTAAACCGGAACCTGGAGGGAACTTTGAATTGAAGTAGAATATGGTGCAGCTATTACATTCTAGTGGCCAGTTCACTGGGATGACATATGAAGACTCACAACAGCACTTACAGAACTTTCTTGAGATCAGTGACACATTCGTCCCCACCGGAGTGTCCATAGATTATGTACGACTTACCCTCTTCCCATTTTCATTGTTTGGAGAGGCAAAGAGGTGGTTGAAATCTGAGCCACCGAATTCCATAACTTCTTGGGATGATTTGGCAAAGACGTTCCTTATCAGATTCTTCCCGTCAGGCAAGACTGCCAAACTTAGAAGTTAGATATTGAGTTTCAAGCAGAGGCCGGATGAGAACTTGTATTTGGCTTGGGAGATATTCAAGTCATTACTGAGAGACTGTACCTATCATCAGCAATCCAATAAAGTGCTGGCCCATACCTTTGTAGAAAGTCTAGAACCACACAAAAAATTTTTACTAGACTCTGCATCAGGGGGCAGGCATGAGAGAAGAGTTATGATGAGTTGTACACTTTGTTGAATAGAATTGCTCAGGGAAATCTAGAGTGGCACAGCGAGGCATCGAGAGGGGTAGGAAAGAGAGCAGGGCCAATAGAGGTAGATGGTATGAATGCCTTGGTGGCATAGCTAGCTTCATTCCAGCATCAAATTATGACTCAGTTTAATAAACTAAGTATGAACCAACAGCATGGTCAGGTAAACGCAGTTCAGCAAGCTCCGAGTTAGTGTGAAATATGCAGCAATAATGGGCACAATGCAGAATCATGCGGGGCCAATCCGGAACCAGTCAATTTTGTTGGGAATGTTCAAAGGAACAATCAGAATTTTGGGAACAATTACAACAAGAATTGGCAGAGACACCCAAATTTTTCTTGGGGTGGAAATCAAAGGCAAAGTTACCAGCAACCTCAGCAGCAGCAGTATCAGTAGAACAGGCAGATTGATGGCCAGTTGAGCAGCAAAATTAAGGAGACATTGCAGAAAATCATGGAGACCCTGACTCAATTAGCAGAGAATCAGGCAAGGATGGCATCGGATTTGAAAAATCAGCAGTTGGCCACCCGCAATCTAGAGAAGCAGATGGGTCAAATAGCAGCTGCTCACCACACGAGACCACAGGGAGGACCACCCAGTGACATAGATCCTAACCCCCGCCAGGTCAATGCCATCAGTCTGAGGAGTGGCAAGCAATTAGCTGATGCGACACCGAAAGAGAAGAGAAATGAGGTGCAACCAGAGTTGGTTAGAAAAGGACCATCCACTGACAAGGGAGAGAATCAGAGTGCTGCGCAACAAAATTCACAATCATCATTGCAACCAGCACAGAGACCACCACCACCATTCCCGTAGAGATTCAAAAAGAGAAAGGAGGAGGAATTCTTCAAAAAGTTCTTCGAGATTTTCAAAGAACTTAACAAAAATGTTCCTTTGCTTGATGTTTTACAAGGAATGCCCAAGTATGCTAAGTACTTGAGAGATGTTGTTTCCAATAAAGTCAAATTGGTGGATGTGCAAACAGTAACACTGACGGAGGAGTGCAGCCATAGGGTAATGAGCAAGATACCTAAGAAGCTCAAAGACCCAGGCAGTTTTACCCTCCCCATACAAATTGGTAAAATTGAGGTGATACGAGCTTTATGTGATCTAGGGGCAGCAGTTAATCTAATGCCCCTATCTTTATTTAACACCTTGGGGTTGGGTCAACCGAGACCAACAAGATTGATACTGCAGCTGGCAGATAAGTCGCGAGTGGCACCGGATAGAATTATGGAGGACCTTCTACTCAAAGTTGGTAAGTTCATTATACCCGCTGATTTTATCATATTGGATTTTCATGTTGATGATCAGGTACCCTTAATCTTGGGATGACCATTCTTGGCCACTGGAGGTGCCATTATCGATATGAGAGCAGGGACCTTGAAAATGAGGGTCAAGGATGAAGAATAACTCTTCCGAGTCTACCAAGAGATTAACCCACCCACACACTACAGAAACCTGTGTAAGGTCAGTATTTTGTCAGAGGATAAGTGTGGGGTGGCAGATTCCATAGGTCCACGATCAAAGGAGATGATTAGTTGTCAGTCCGAGTCTGATGAAGGGCTTTAGTATGAGAAGAAGTTGGATGAAGAGAGGGACAGAGTGGAGGTTGTTCTCTCTAAAAAATCAAAAGAGAATAAGATGGTTCTCGAAAGGGAACCCAGGTATGAGGATGTCCTGAAAAGGATAGTTCATGTCGTACCGCGATGTAAAATTAGGCGCTGCTTCGGAGGCAACCCAAGGGTACCATAGGTACAATTTGTAATTGTTGTTTGTGTTGATTTTGATTATTTTCATCGTGTTTGTGTTTTTGGTGGAAATTTAAGCACAGATGGAGGGGAAATCTGAGTGCCCTTGGAGGAGGAAGCTAAGAAGCATGGAAGAGGGAAAGTGTGGGGTCAAACACCCAATTGTGCAAATTTGAAGAAAAACATGTTGTTAGCTAGGCCTGGAGACCTTGGGGAGTACTTCTCACCCTTTTGAATTTTAAATTAGATGTTTTGGGGACATAGCATGATTCAAGTGTGGGGTGAGAGAAATTTCAAAAATTTTGTGCTTAATGATTTTGGTGAATGTAGTGCTTGATACATATTGGAAAATAATTTTTTGAGTTGAGCATGACTTCACTACCCGTTGGTTTTTCTTTTTGGTTCTTTTCCGATGGGGGGTCTTTGAACCGAAGAATAAAAATTCTCTTTGTCTGTATATAGTGTTTTTAGTCATAGTTAGAGACTATTTCTGATGATGGATGGATGACGACCGTCTTGAGGGAAAATTAGTCAACAAGTTTTTGTTTTGAACCTGTAGCTAATTGATTGTTTGATGTTCTTGCTGTGTGTTATACATGATTGTAAGATGCAAGTGTGGTTAGTGTTAAAGCATGTAAGAAGTGTATAACATTGTTTGAGACACCTAAGCTCGTGAATGTGACTCGATGTGATTCTAAGCTTAATCCTGAATTTATGTGATTAGCTGAGTTAAGAGTCTGCTGAATGTGTCTTGAATTGAGCATGTGCTGAGAGTGTAAGGTTTTTGAACTATTATGGAGTGTCTAGAACTTTCCTGGTGTGTATACAAACGAAATGAAGGAGATAGAGTGTAGGAGATGATTTAGGCATTTCTTTGAATGAGCCAAATTTCTAACCCTTGCCTTACCTACCTTGAATATTGAATCCTTGTTAGCCCCATTGAGCCTTAAGCCTATTCTTTGATAGCTAAAACATAAGATTAATCCTTTTTCTTTCATTAGCCTTGAATTTGTCCAAAACTCCTAAGCGCTTAAGTGAAAAATCTGAAAGAGTGAAGGAGTGAGAATCGTGAAAAAGAAGGATAAATAGCAGTTGTGAGAGTTGAGAAAAGGTCAAAGGTGCACTTGTTTGAAAATGCTTGGGTATTGGTAGGGAGTAAGAAAATAAATGAATGAAAAAGTTGCTTAAGTACTCCTTACTAATAAGCTAAGTGTTCTTAAAGAAGTGGGAACAAGAAGAGGAAATTCAAGAGTGAAAAGAACGAGGGTGAAGTAAGAGAAGACATGTCCATAATGAAGGTTCGATGTATTAAAAGATCTTGGGAAAGATAACCACTGTTATTATCCATAATAGTACCTACCCGCCCCTTAGCTTACATTACAACCTAATAAGTCCTACTTGATCGTACGCTCACACATCCGTAAATTAGTGGAGTAAAACACTAAAGGCAAGCTTATGGGTCACTACATGATGCATGTGAATTATTTGTGAGAGCGAGCTTAATTTCCATTTATATACCCATACATGGTGTGATTTGAAATTTTGTGAGTAAAAATGGGTAACTCTCTTGTGTTGTGAGGGCACATGTTTAATGAAAGATAAAAATTCATGTCGAATTTCTTGATCGGTTGATTTGCATTAGTTTGCTAAGATTGAGAGTTGATTCTTGAGGTTAGGAAGTCTTAACATAGTTAAATTTGACTTTAATGGTTAAATCTTGCATGCTCTATTTTTAACTTGCTATCTTAAATAGTCATTATAGTCGTAGCTTGAATTGTCTTGCTAAATTAGCTATGTAGGAATCTTTATGTGCATGAGATGTAAAAGGTTTGTTCGAGGACGAACAAGGCTTTAAGTGTGGGGTGGTGATCTTGGGCATAATTGTGTGCCCAAGTGCTATTTTATAACTCAGTTTAGTCGTGTTTGTCTATTTATGCATTTAATTTCTCATGTGATTTTATGTAAATTTGGATATATACTAACCAACATGATTAGTTCTTGTTTTTGTAGGGTAAAAATGCATTTGAGGAACCAATTTATAATGGGTGAAGTGGAGGAATGGAATCGGGAGCAAATTGCAAAAGTCGGCAAGAAGAAGGCAGCAAACAGGCCACCTGCGTGCTAGCGCCGTGCCACGCCAGGAACATCTGCGCAATAGTGGTTGTGTCACGCCAGCCATCCCGTTGCACAAGCAGCATGCCACGCCGGCCATCGCGGCAAGCTTCAGCTGCATGTCATTTTTAGGTGCTTTCCAGTGTGCTTTCGCGATACTTCCGTGTCACGGAGGCAAATTAGCCTGACCACCTCCGTTCCACGGAGCCATTCCATGATGGGCAAAAATTGTACATTCCCTATTTACTATAAATTGAACCCTTAGCTTCTAAAATCAAACTGTCATGAAATATTTTCTTAAAACCATAAAGGAGCGAAGGGAGAATTAAAGAACTCACCTAGGGTTCACCAAATTTACCTTTTCTTTTATCTATTCTTGTAAGTACATCACTTTAATTTTGTTTTTAAGTATTTATAAGAACATGAGTGGCTAAAACCCTTCCTCTAGGGTCGAGGCTACATGATATGATTGTAATTGCATGAATTCATTTTGGTTTGAGTTGTTAATTGTTGTTTTGTCTTACATTCTACATTATGGTTGTTTTTATGCTTGATCACCATGAAAACAAAGGCGTTAGGCTTAGGTAAAAGCTTGAAATAGCAACCCTAGGTAAGAACAAGTGAATGTAGGGAGCAAGTTCTTATCTTTCAATATGATTCGCGGTTAGGATAGAAATTATACCTAATTTGCCTTGCTTGGGTGATAAAACGGGATGATAACAAGACACCAACTTAGAATTTTCACTGCACCACTCGTAGAAGTAGTTGTGAAGCTAAGTTGAATAAAATGATTAGAGGTATGAAAGTCCCTAATCAAGAGCATAAACCCCTTAAACCATATCCATGTAGTTGAATTTCCCACGAACTAGAATGTCATATCCCCGCTCAATGATGTAGTTGTGAGGCTAGTTTGTTGTGTTTAGAGGCTCGAGAGACCATGAACATCGCATTTGCAACTATGTGATACAACAATTGATAATTTCATACTTGAACCATTACAAAGTGTAGCATTGCATGATTATCCGGCCTTAGCTCTAGTTGCTTCTTATATTGTTTCAGAGTATTTTTGTGACCACCCTTAGTTTTAATTATAATTTAACGAAAACTTCTATAATCAACACTGGTGTAAGTTAATATCACACTTGAACTTGATAATTAGCTGAATTGGCCCAGTCCATGTGGGTTCGACATCCGGCTCTTAAAAAGGGCCACTGTATTACTTGTAAGACCACGTACCCTTGCGTGTGCTCTTGGGCGCAGTCACAACAGGTGATCAATCTCATACATATTAAATTAACACAAATAAATCAAACAACCATAATTGAAGAATCAAAATTAAATTTAATTAGTATTTCAAACAATCAACCATTCCCCATGGCCACAACCTAGAATATAAGTTTAGCCACTATTAGAAAAGCAAAAAAATAAATATTTAGTCATCATCATATGAAAATACAAAGTAAAGAAGAGAAAACCTAGTTGTAGAACCGTATCTTCCTTCCAATCGCCTTACAAGATTTCACAAACGAACTACGGAATGTAAAAATAATTAAATACTGCTCCAAGATGTCAAAAGCTACTTAATAAATGACCTAAGGCCTCTATTTATAGATGATCCTCCAAATAACGCTTTTTCCCTTCAAAACATGACTTTATAATTAGCATTTTCTGCCCTGAAATGACCTTAGCGCATTTCCCCATATATCTTGCCACAGACTTAGCAAATTTCCAACTATTTGAGCTCTGGACAAGGCCTGGCGCATTGCCCCTCTATCTCTCCAAGGTGTTTATCAAATTTCTGTAAGTATGGACACCTCTGGCGCGAGGCGCCACTCATCTCGCCAAGTTTGTGAAGTGCATTTCTTTGAAGTTTAATGGCTGACATGGCCCAACCTGAAGTTTTTGTTCTCTAAAGTTTGGGAATTGGTGTGTGGCACCAGCCATAGCATCAGACTCTTCATCTCCTCAAATCTTCATTCCTTGCATCATTTTGAGCCTATTTTGCTTAGGTTCCTGCTCAAATCAACTCAACTCGTTTGTTAGCGCGTAAAAAACACACATACATGAATTTAATTAACTCAAAACATGATCAAATATGGGTAAATCATGGAAAATGGGCATAAAAATATGCCCAACATCATTCGGCACGCCCACACAAGTTAAGCATGTTTTCATCATTTAGCTCAGTTTTACAAAATCAGCTTACCATATGGTTTTAGAGTCTATACTCCCATTTTTAGCTTATGGTATGTCTTTAGCTTCGTTGAAAAATGATGCTGAGCATCTTGCATGTTTTCGGGAGTAGTGTCTAGCACCAAGTAGGGTAGGGGTTCAAGTAAACCCCGGGTTTCAAAACTACGCACCAACATAGGTTTATATATATACATTGGGACCTCCTTTATGAGCTTCACCCGCCCCACAGGTGCCTTCAGCTTGATATCGATATCATAGTAGCGTCCTTAGCCCTAGCAAGGTTATGGATGGCTCTGCCCACTTGAGAGTAATAGTTGGGGCATCACGTAAGCTCTATCGTGATGGTGTCGATTATGAAAAGTCTCCCATTGTTCCTCATGATTTTAGTTATTCACGTCCATGATTTATGATATTATGTTTTGTAGTAGGTTTGACCTAATATTCAATTTATAAGTTTGTATTAATGATTCAATTATAACAAGTCATGATTTCTCTCTTCAGCTTTGGGTCATTCTATTCAGATATGATATTCAGCTTGTTATTAAACATGTTTCAGACTCAGATTTCAGCATGCAACTTTACTCTCATGATCTTATGATTTATGTTTATACGCATGATTTCAGTTTATACCTACTCAGCATATCTTACTTACCTTACATACTTAGTACATTTCAAGTACTTACTGCATACTATATGTTGTATTGTTTCATGATACAGGTCCTAGTGATCAGACTTAGCCGCGTTGTTCGTCCTGCTCCCGTTCCAGTTCAGACCCTGCTTTGGGTGAGTCATTATCCTTTGAGGGCATTTATCTTTCAGTATCATTATGTCAATATGTTTTAGACTTAGAGATAGCTAGGGGCTTATCCCAGCATATCATCAATTAGTAGAGGCTTTTCATGCATAAATTTGTATATTCAGCTTTAGAGTCAGTGTTATGGTATTACCATTGGCTAGACATTTTTTTATTTAGACTTTTGCTTATTCATGTTTAGATTATCAATTTTCGTTAATGTACGCTCTTTAGCCGCTATGTTCATGTCATGGGTCGACTTGGATCCATTCATGGTTCTAAGTCCTGTATCTCGATCTGAGGTCCTAGCTCGGGTTGTGACAAACTTGGTATTATAGCATTAGGTTTTGAAGTGTCCTAGGGTGTCTGATCTTGGGCAGAATTATATTCCCAAGTGATGCTCAAATGCTCTATTTCGTCTTGTTTATCTATCGTTAATTGTAGATTCTCATGTGATTTCTAGTTAAAATGTGAATTTATAATAACCAATATGATTAGTGTTGTTTTTGCAGGAAAAATGTAATTTTAGGAAGCTAAGTTGCATGTTGGTGAAAATCGAGAATGGACTCGGAAGCGAGCGGTGGAAAAGGTCAAGGAAAAGTAGTAAATATAGGGGCTCCGCGATGGAGCCATGTCACGCTGCCATCGCGGAGGCAGTCTGCCTCGGATGATTTATTTTGGCAAATTTCCAGTGAAGGTTTGCGACGGCACCGTGGCACGTTGGCCAAGTCCCGCATTGCATGCCGTGGCATGTTGCCTATATTTACCTGGAACATAAATTTCCAGTGAGGGTCCGCGTTTGCACCGTGTCACGGAGGCAGTGCTCCGCGATGCACTCCGTGACACGTTGCTTGTTATTCCCGGAAAAATTCCCACTAGTATAAATAGCACACTTAGGTTTATTTTTAATTATTCTGACTTAGTTGAGCAAGGACATGGGTTACAGGTAGTTGAGGGGACGAAATTCTTAGGGTTCTTCTCTAACTCTTTCTCCTTTATTTCAATTGTTTGTATGATTTATACTCATTTGATGATGTTTAATCCACAAATGAGTGGCTAAATTCACTTCTTGCTGAGGTTAAGAACATTTGTAGTGGAATGTCATTGTTGATCATTTTGGTTTTTCATCTTTTCTTCCATGGTTGTTCTATCAATTCTTGTTCTTACTGCATTAATGTCTGGCCAATGTTAATGTATATCTAAAAAATCCAGCTTTATCTTGAAAAAGAAAGAAATTGGAAAGTTGTGAATTGGTAGGATATGATCTCTTCTTAGTTTGGGAAAATTGAGAATTGATTTACCTTCAGAATAGAAACATATCTGAAAGTCGTATTAGTCAATTAAGGAATTGGTTTCGTATGGCTAGAACATGAAATTCTTTTATCACAGAAATGTAGGTTGAAGGTTCATGATTCTTAAGTTGGGTAGAATACGAAAGTTTCTCTCCATAGGCAATAATTCTTGACTAGAAATCGAAGGAAAGATTAACCGAATTGTATCAATAAATTACTTCCCTGCATGTTCGTTTTGGCCTCAGCTTGCTCATTACTATAGTTCAGACTCACTTTATAATTTTGTCGTAGATTAGTATAAATTAGGAAACCAACTTCCAAAATCTTCTTTAAATTTTTGTCTGCATTTTTAGAGTTAGAGTTCATTAACACTTAATTCGATTATTACCTTGGTTCAGTCCCTGAGGGATCGATACTTGGCTTACTTTAGCCATTTTACTACTTGTTCGACCCCGTGCACTTGCATGTAGTTACGAAACGCTCCGAACAGTGTATAAAAGCCGCATTAAGTAGAGTCTTTTTCATGGGTGTGAAGCGCGCCACACTTATAACGAAGAGGCTATGAAATGTTTTAGGAAACTTCCCCTCATGATTCTACCTCGTGCTATGAAGTTCAACTCTTCTACTCTCCCAACTCATGATATACGCATTTGTAGAAGTATGTCTCCCTGAAAAAGCAACAGAGGTTAGCCAGCACCACTAACCCCAGCGGGCCCCCAGTTAGGGTAGGTTTCGGATGTGGAGCACGGGGCTGCCTTCAGAGTGTTTGTATGATCCATGATAACTCAGCTTAACTAGAAGGCAATTACATCTACGGACTTTACCAGAGAGACGACAGCTACTAGGGTTTGAGACTTCATAGGAAAGAGTCCGCCTAAGTTTCTTGGTTTGAAAGCGAATAGGGAGTTCAAGGGGAGAGGAATGGGAAAAAGAGGGCTAGGACGGGGAACTTTGAGTTTTCCCAGCAAGGGTCAGGTGGTGGAAATCACCCTCAGCTTCAAAAGGAATCTTTGGCTCCGACTCAAGAAATCATGTCATGACCCGAGTCTATACCCTAGATGAGACACGGTACTTGGAGTCACAAGTAACTCCCAGCCAACCCATTGTCTACCATAACACTGGTAAACTGAGTAAACATAAGCAGAAGATTTAAATAAATAAAAATCATTTAAGAAATCTAATTTGATAAAAGTCCGTACATGTAAAATAGTACTAAATATTTGAATCTATGATTGAAATCCATCTACTAATGATGAGTTTCTGGGACAAGCCCCCAGCTAACTCTAAAGTCTAACTAAAAGAAATTAACTGAAAATAAATATCATCCTCGAAAGATGAGGACTCACCAACTGCTGGTGTTGATATTGCTTGAAGGAATCTACTAATGATGCTGGGGCTGAACCTGCGCCTGTATCATGATACGATATAGCATAGAAGGTACACATCAGTACTTGGAATATACTGAGTAAGAGAGAGATATAGAAAACATGAAAGAGCAAGTAACTAAACTGAGATTACATGAAATGACCAACCAAAATACTAAAAACTGAACAACTAAAATATAACTGATATGGTCAATAATGACCCTGGCTGATGGTCATAGACACGTCTAGAATATAAGCTAAACTGAATTGAACTAAACTATACTAAACTGAAACTGTACTGATTAGTGGGAGAGTCCATAACCAACATATAACCACATGAGCTAAATGTGGAGTTTGATGTATACGCCCCATCGATCGGACTCAATATACCTTGCCAGGGTATAAAGGCATGAACTGGGTGATCACGAATTTGGGGCCATAAGTCAATGAAATAACCTACGGTGGCAACGTAGTTTTGGGAACCTGGGTGCATTGGAACCCCGGTCCTCTCGGTGCTATGTCCTACTCCCACTGGATAGTCCTAATCTGACTACTAATCTGATAGCTCAAAATTGGGGTCCAAGACTAAATCAGGGATACTTATCTAGAAGTACCCTGAGAGTCTTATCGGACTGGATTCTGTAATTGGTGTTCTAAAACTGGCCAGAGCTGCTTATCTGGAAGCATTGCAACCTTCTAAAGAACAAACTGAAACTGAAGCTGGTGGTTCTAAGACTAGTCAGAGATGCTTGTCTGGAAGCATCGTAACTGTCTAAAGAACTAACTAATATCGAATAACTGATATCTGGGAGGCACTACTGACACCTCAAGAAAAGACTATAGTCAAATTGATTAGTTGACATTTCTAAATATACTGAGTATGCTAACATTCTGACTGAAACATGTCTAGCATGCAACTGATTGAGATTTCAACTGATATTAATAGCATAGGGATCCCAACATTGATAGAATCCAGCAACAAGAATAATTAATCAATTATGCAAGACTCTAATTTACTACATTCAAGGCTAGGGCTAAAACCATCTTTATAGGTACAACTATCAACATGATCTCTAAGTAATAGAAACATAGCAGCTAACAATATGAACAACATTCCAAATGAATGACATAGAAATCTGACTGAAAAATTGTTAAATTTTGAAATCTCAGAGCTAGGACTGATAAGAAAATTTAAATGGGTTTTGGGTCATAAGAGAAGCACGATTCCCTCGCTAAATTCTCATATACTAGGTGATGAAAACCCCGAAGAAAACCCTTGAGAATATCTGAGAAGGAAAGTGGAACCCTTGCTTCTATTCTATACTTTCGGAAAAAGTTCTACGCTCTAACTTCGAAGGAATGAGAAGAATGAAGTATAATGTTGATTACCCCTCTAAATCCCCTAAATATAACCCAAAATGATGTATTTTAAGGATTAAAAAGGTGAGAAGTTACTAAATTAACCCTGGGAGAAAATATGGAAAATTGCACGACAGGGACCAACGGGTCACTCAACAAGTCGTTGGTCGATACCACGACTCGTTGGACCAGTCATTGGTCCTGGGAATAAATCTTGGGCTTATTGGAATGGGACCATGGGAGGATACCACAAATCGCTGGGAGAACTAACGAGTTGTTGGTACCTCTCGTTGTCACTGGTAGGGGAAATCTGGGCCCTAAGACAATAGAAGTCACTGCATCCACTAGTGCTCAACACTGGTAGGACCTGGGACTTAATTATGGGTGGTAGCAATGGCTCATTGGTGGGAACCATGAGCCTTTAGTTCCACTCGTTGATTTTGGGAGATGTCAGGTAGGTTTCTGAACTTGGGATGCAACAGATGACAGGATGGCTCGTTACTTCTTCTAAGATCCTTTGTCTGGGTCGTTCTGTGATAAATTTCCTGATTTCCCCTGGATTTTCATGCAAGGTTTGAAATTTTTCTAGGAAAGTGTTTGAGGGTTTTACAAAACAAGTCTCGGGTGAGGGAGATTACATATCTAGTATGCAAGAGATATAGGAATAACTACCCAGGGAAGTGCTTGGTGGGTTCAGGCATCTACTTTTGGTGTGGCCAGCCTGGTTATAAACTCAAAGACTGCCCATCAGCCAAGTAGAGTGGCCAGAAAGGCTGTGCCTCGGCCATCCCTCCAACAGTCCCGTCCAGGTGGGCAATGTGCCTGGAGTATGGTAGAAAACACCAGGAGAGTGTTTATCTAGTAGAGATGGTTGTTTCAAGTGTGGTAAGCCCGAGTATATGCTTAGAGATTGCTCATCGGATAGACAGGGCAAGGATAGAGCCAATGCTCTAGCCATAAGAAAAGCAACTCCATCAGCTCGCCCATCTCAGCAGGGTGGGTTACCTAGTACAGGTGCCAACTCCAGGTATAATCACGGGTATTTCATGAGCCTTTCAGGTTAATCCTTGCACATTATTAGACTTGAGATTCACAATATAAGGTATAAGATTCCATTTTGTATCCTAGCCTGGAATATTTCCATAGAAGGTATGAAATGCTTCTAAGTATGAAGCTTTCAGTGATAACTATAGGGGCGAATGGAAAGTCAGGGATTAGTGAGGTAGCCCAGCCTTAAGAAAAGATCCAAGAGCTTAGAATAATGACCTTAGGCTAGAGGGGGATGATAAGTTGAAGAGTCAAGTCAAGTCTTGAGTGATCTAGTAGGTAAGAACCAGGTATGGTAGCTTTGGGATGTCAATCCTTTCTATTCAGATGTTTCCTTTACGTTTCAGTCAACACTACATTGTACTCATGCTTATATTCAGGCTCCTAGAATTTATAGACAACTGCTTCAGACAGTGATCCCAGTCTTCTTTCATGATTTCATATATCTCAGCTTCATGTCATGACCCTCGTTATGTATGTAAACTCATGTCTCTCAGCAAGCTCAGCTCTATGAACTCAGTCCTTAAGATTTCCCTTAGTGGCTCATAAGATCGTGCTATATCAGGTATATGCCCAGCTTAGATTCTTGAAAAATTTGTGCTCACGATTTACTTACTCTAAACCCGATGTATGTTTCCTCATGAAGGAAATGATGGTTACAACATGTATGTTCAAGATAACTCTCTATCGTGCCATAGGGGCCAGGTTTGGAGAACTGCATGAAGTGTAGTTATTAGTAGCCAAGCTTGGAAGATAGGGGAATTATTGAATAATGTTATCTACAAGGATCCATGGGATAACCATAAGTGATAGGCTCAAATGAGGTGGTGATGTATAGGTAGACCATAGTATGGTGTAACTAGTGACTCATGATTGGAGCTCGATCTTGTATGATTTTCTTGTTTTAGGGGAAGAATGTTATTAGTGGTTATCTCTAGGTTTTCAGAGAGCATGAATGATGTTGTTATGTATTGTGATTCCTATCGGGTTGGTCTCGATTGTGTATTCATGCAACATGGTAAGGTCGTTGCGTATGCCTCTAGGAAGCTTAAGATTCATGAGAATAATTAGCCAATGCATGCCCTAGAGTTAGCAGCCGTGGTGTTTGAATTGAAGATTTGGAGGCACTACTTGTATGGGGTGCATGTGAATGTATTCACGGATTACAAAAGCATTCAGTATGTTTTCTTTCATAAGGACCTGAATTTGCGACAAAGGTGGTTGCTAGAGCTTTTCAAGGACTATGACATGAGTGCTCTTTATCATCCGGGCAAGGCCAATGTAGTGGTAGATTCCCTTAGTAGGCTATCCATGGAGAGTGTGTCTCACGTTGAGGATGGAAGGAAGAAGTTGGTGAAAGATGTCCATCGGCTTGCTCGTTTAGGGGTTTGCCTTATTGACTCAACAGATGGTGGTGTCATTGTTCAGAATAGGTTAGAATCTTCATTGATGACCAATATCAAGGCTAGGAAACAGGAGGATCTTATCTTGGTAAAGCTAAAGGAAGTTGTCCTGAAATAGAAAGTGGAAGTCTTCTCCCAAGGAGGAGATGGTGTACCTCGTTATCAGGGTCGTTTATGTGTTTCAGGTGTTGATATTTTGAGAGAACGAATGTTGCATGAGGCTCATGGCTCTCATTATTCTATCCACCTAGGTTCCACCAAGATGTACCATGACCTATGGGAGGTCTATTGGTGGAATGGCATTAAGAAGGACATAGCGGAGTTTGTGGCTAAGTTTCCAAATTGTTAACAAGTGAAAGTTGAGCATCAAAAACCTGGAGGTATTTTACAAGGTATTAGTATCCCTACTTAGAAGTAGGAAGAGATCAATATGGACTTCATCACGGGGTTGCCTCATTTCCGTCGATAATATGACTCTATTTGGATGGTTGTAGACAGGTTGACCAAAGCAGCTCATTTCCTACCAGTCAAAACTACTGATTCAGCTGAGGATTATGCTAAATTGTACATCCGAGAATTATTCTAGTTGCACGGAGTTCCCTTTTCCATCATCTCAAATAGAGGTACTCAGTTTACCTCACAGTTTTTGAGATTGTTCCAAAAGGAACTTGGTACTCAAGTCAAGCTTAGCATGGCTTTTCACCCGTGGATGGTCAGGCCGAGTGGACCATTCAAAATCTTGAAGATATGTTGAAAGTATGTGTGATTGATTTTAAGGGTAGTTGGGATGATCATTTACCTCTCATTGAGTTTTCTTACAATGAAAGTTACCCCACTCTAGCATTCAGTTGGTTTCGTTTGAGGCTCTTTATGGATGAAGGTAGATCACCTATCGGATGGTTTGAAGTAGGCGAGGCTAAGTTGATAGGGCCAGATTCAGTTCATGAGGCCATGGAGAAAGTCTAGCTTATTAGGGAAAGGTCGAAAATAGCTCAGAGTCGTCAGAAGTCTTATGTGGATGTTAGATAGAGAGACCTCAAGTTTGAAGTTGATGATTGGGTGTTTTTGAAGGTGTCTCCCATGAAAGGAGTGATGAGGTTCGGGGAGAAAGGGAAGCTTAGTCCCTGATATATTGGTCCTTATAGGGTTCTAAGGTGAGTGGGCAAAGTGGCATATGAATTGGAGCTACCAGCGGAGTTGGCTTCGGTAAATTCAGTTTTTCATGTATGAATTGGTGACTTGGCCTTATTTTTCCCAATGGAGAGCATAGGTGTGAAGGATAGAATTACCTATGAGGATTTTCCAGTTGATATCATTGATTGTCAGGTTCGAAAGTTGAGAAACAATGAATAGCTTCAGTGAAGGTTTTGTGGAGGAATAGCTTGTTGAGGGAGCTACAAGGGAAGCCGAAGAAGATATAATGACTAGATACCTGCATCTTTTCCTTTCCGGCTTAGTTTCAACATGAGGTATCGGTTTCCTCCTTAGTACTCTATTCAGTTTCATGTCAAGTTCATGTCTCTAAGACACTTTCATGTCATTGCATGTATGTATGTTTCATGAATTCAGTTCAGTCATGTATCTCAGTCCAAAGCTAATCACTCTATAAGTTTACAACTTTAGTTGTTCAATAATTGGGATTGCCGTTCTTTCCCAGCCTATTAGCACACTTATCCCAGATTCGAGGACGAATGCTCCCAAGTGGGAGATATTGTAATAACCCAAAAGTCTCTAAGATCAAGCATAGGAGTTGAATCAAAGAAAGAAGAAAAATATGCACCAGGTCACAGAACGACTGGTCAAGTGACCCGTGAAGTCACTTGATGGATCATTAAGTGGTCCATCAGATAAGGTGGAGTTGGATGTGGAGGATGTGTTACTAGTGGCGATGGGTCGATGAACGATTCATCACCTGACTCAACGAGTCGTCAGGAAGCCTCGGGTGCAAAAGGGAAGTTAGGAAGATGTTGAGTTTCAGGAGACCTAATGGTTAGAGGGACGATTCATGGTGTCACTTCACGACTCGTCAGGTGGCTCGTTGGTTGGGAGGGCTTGGATATTGTGAAACTTCCAGTGGTGACAATAATAGGAGGTAACGAGTTGTCGTCCCTGTTAACAACTCATTGTGTCAGTCGTTAGTTGAGGGAGTTCAATGAATGAAGATTTTTCCAGTGAAGGTAATGAGTGTGGACCATAAGTCATCAGTGGACCCAACGACTCGTTAGGTCCCTCATGATGACTGGCGATGTTAGTTTTCTTGCGGAATTAGTAAGGGTGTTTTTGTAAATCCTAAGTCCCTAAGACCTAAACTACATCATTTTAAGCTCTGAAAGAGGTGTATAAGAGGGGTTAAGCCTATTCTAACCTTTCCCCTCCCATGCATGCAAGACTAAACCTCTCCATTAAAGATCAATCCTAAAACCCTCCAAATTCTTCTAAAAATCCTTTGGGCTTTCTAGGGAAAGTGTAGATTCAGTTCTTACAGGTATCTAGGGCTATGAATGAGAGTTTTCTTTCACTCTCATGCCCAAATCTCTCCTCAAGTTTATAATCTTATGGGGTTTTAACCCAATTTTATGAAATTCTCTATGATTTTTTATGGGTCAATTCCCATCATGTTCCAAAGCATGTTTTAAGATGTATGGGCAGATTTTATACTTATTTTAAATATATATTTATGATTTCAAATTTTAGAAAATTATGCTCAATTATGCAAGTTTCATGAAAAGCCCAATTTATAATTCATGATATCAAGTATGATGAGATATCTAGCATGAATGAATGTTTACAAATTACCCATATGAATCTATGATTTTGATTTATGAAGTCTATTTCATGCATGATTTTAAGATTTTGGGCACACCTACACAAGTTACGCATGTTTTCATCATTTAGCTTAGTTCTATAAATTCAGCTTACCATATGGTTTTGGAGTCTATATTCCCACTTTCATATTATGGTATGAATTCAGCTTCATTGAAAAACGATGGTGAGCATCTTTCATATTTTTGGGATTAGTGTCTAATGCCGTGTAGGCAAGGGGTTCAGGTAAACCTCAGGTCTCAGAACTACGCATCAACATAGGTTTATATGTATACATTGGGACCTCCCTTGTGAGCTTCCCCTGCACACATAGGGGCCTTCATCTTGATATCGATATCACGGTAGCGTCCTTAGCCTTGGAAAGATTTTGGACAGCTCTGCCTACTTGAATGTAACAGTTGGGGCATCACGTAATCTCTATCGTGATGGTGTCAGTTATGACGAGTCTCCCTTTGTTCCTTATGATTTTAGTTATTTACATCCATGATTTATGATATTATGTTTTGCCGAAGGTTTGACCCAATGTTCAGTTTATAAATTTGCACTTACAATTCAGTTATAACAAGTCATATGATTTCTATCTTCAGCTATGGGTCATTCTATTCAGATATGATATTCAGCTTGTTATTAAACATGTTTCAGACTCAGATTTTAGCATGCAGCTTTTCTCTCATAATCTTATGATTTATGTTTATACACATGATTTCAGTTTATACCTACTCAGCATATTTTACTTACCTTACATACTTGGTAGATTCCAAGTACTGACTGCATACTCTATGTTGTATTGTTTCATCATACAGGTCCTAACGATCAGACTCAATCACGCCGTTAATCCTGATCCAATTCCAATTCAGACCCTGCTTTGGGTGAGTCCTCATCCTTCGAGGGAATCTATCTTTCAGTATCATTATGTTAGTTTGTTTCAGACTTAGAGATAGTTGGGGGCTTGTCCCAGCATCTCATCAGTTAGTAAAGGCTTTTCAGACATATATTTGTATATTCAGCTTCAAACTCGGTGTTATGATATTACCATTGACTAGACGTTTTGTTATTCAAACTTCGGCTTATTCATGTTTAGTTTATCAATTTCTATTAATGTATGCTCTTTAGCCGCTATGTTCATGCCATGGGTCGACTTGGAACTATTCGTGGTTCTAGGTCCTGTGTCTCAATTCAGGGTCCCAACTCGGGTTGTGACATCATCCCATAAAGGAAGACACTTGCGAGACCAAGGTCGACATGCGGATCAATCCTCAATTATTTGTGGAATTTGGTATGCTCTCTTCCTTGATTTTGTGAACTATTCGGGGATGAACAATATTCTAATTGATATTTGATGTAATGACCTATATGTCATTATGAAGGGAATAAGTTAATTGTCTTAGGTTATGGATAGAAAGGTGTTATTATGGAAGATAGTGAAAATTTTGATGTTGGGGAATGGGTTGAAAGCAGGATTGGGAGCTACTGGTTGCGGGGAATCACTGCAGCAGTGGAATTTCTTCTATAGCGAGACCGTCATGATGGTCTGAGTCCCGCTATAACGGACCTAGAGAATAACCATTGGATCTGACATAGTGGGTCCTCACAGCCATAGTGGGTCTGCTGCAATAAAAAGTGACCACTGCAGCAGACGACGGGAATCAAAAAGTGGGTTTAAGTGGGATTTTAGGGGTTATACCCCATTATTTCCCAAAGAATGAACTACCAAGAGCTAGAGGCGATTTTTACCAAGAGCAGTCCAATTTCCCTTCTCAAGGTAAGAGACTCAATTTACCTCTTATATGGTTGATTACTTAACACCTAGGAATCAAGGGGGGAACCCCTAATGGTGATTTTGCTAGCGAGAGAACCTAGGTTGGTAGAACTATGGATGAAATCAGGGGGAATTAACGGGTGTTGATTCTAAGTTTAATAGGGAGTAATGATCACTCGCTAAGGCGTAGTTCTTATTCAATGTGGTTCATATGGAAATTGAGACCTAGAACTGGGTGAAATTGAGACTTTACCTTTAAAGTTGCCTTAAAGAGGGTTTGAAGGAGTAATGGTTAAGAACTGAACCATGAAAAACGAAGTGATTTGTGATAATGGGTAGAATGAGGTGGGTTTGAATTCTCAAAACCCTTGTTTTGGTAATGGACTACTGAATTGTTTTAATCTCTTGTTTTTAGATTTTTAGCATTCAGATGCGTTGAGGAAAGACAACGTTCTAGTAGAGTGATTGTCATTCGAATCCTCTAAATCGAGGTGGGTTATGGTTTAAAAGGAGATAGACTTTATATAATGACATGTTTGTATGGAATGATAATGAGTTGGATTGGTTCCTAGACATTAGTTGTTTTGATAATTTCCCTGTTAAATTCAATCTCTGAAGTGAGTTTTTTATGATGTTGTTACTGATGTGATGAGGAACTTGATGTTTGAGATGCTATGTGTGTTCTTTCATATAGTCATAAAAGTGAATGATGAAGTGTTAGATAATTAAGTTGAGTGAGGTAATATGAGATCTCCTAAAATTCATAAGAACAGATTTATTGATGGTATATTTACTTTTAGTATGAATGTGGATAAAATGAATATCCTGGAATGAGAGGCTTGTGCCAGAGGGGATCATCTAGGCGAGCAATATTGACTGAGTGGCTCGTGTCCAAAGGGAGCATCCAGATGAGCATATGAGTGAAAGCGAGTACTTTTCTAGTACAGTACATGGATTTCTAGAGCTCTCTGCAGGTCATGACTGAAAGGGCAGAAATAAGACCTTCTGACATGTGTGTACATCAATGTTCAGTGATTGAGTGTTTATGGTGATGTGATGAGGCGTATGTCCCGCATGTCAATTTAGTGTAACATTGTGAGAATTGGACTGAGTATGTGTAACTAACTGATCTAAACTTGTGGTCACATGCTTACCGTCTGAAATGTTGAGACTTTGCAATGATTTGATGGATGAACTATTTGAAGAGAATTAGTGGTTGAGTTGTGCAATCTTGAGAATGATTCATTCTATATCTTATGTGGTTATGTTGTATCTATCGCGTATTGATGTCTATGAAATAACATGGATGATTATAATGATGTACAGATTGTATAGGGTTATTAGGATGTTGAATGTGTAGCTAAGTCAAGCTACTACCAAGGTATGTAGTACCGCTATAGCACATCTTGTTCCACCTTGGCAAGACCGCGCAGCGGTCAAGCAACCACTGTAACAATGGCCCAATCTAGTGAGTAGGTCGGTTAGCACCGGAGTAGAATTAATGCCTGAAATAAGCATGGTTATATAGAATGATGTTCTGGGCTAATTGTATATTATTGTCTGTATGTATGTATGTTATTATGTAAGGCTGGGCAGATGATGCTTACCAGTAATATGTTTCTTCCACTTTTTTCGAAGTGCAGAATTTGATTACGGAAGTTCATGTTGACCTCACCTCTAGAGCAGTAACAGACTATCTAAAAGGCGAATGATGCAGGATGTGGTATTCTACTCCTCCTCCGAAGATGTCTCTTGTTTGGACATTACAGTTTTTATTTATTTTTGTTTGATTTAATCCTAGACAATTTTGAATAGACATCTTAAAGTGCAATGACAATCAGGTTCTGAGAATTCTTTTGTAGTAGTTAGTTTTCGGATCCTTAAATTATATTGATTATTTATCAATTTATTGTCAAAGGTGTTATAATTATTCTGAGTGTTTGCAGTTTTTGGGAGTAATAGTTGAGGATGGTTGGTTCACCTACCTGGGGTTTGTGTGGGTGTCAATCACAGTCATTCGGATCGTAACATGAGTGTTACGTCAAACTACTTCATTGAAATTTTTTATTAAATGTTCTTTCTTCAATTTATTATAATACTTGTTTCAATGAACAAAAACATCATAGAAATAGCGTTTGATTGAACGGTAAGAAAATTATTCACTTTTACATGAGCACTTTAATGCATGCATTATATGTATATATAAATATTAATATTCTCTATATATTTCAAATAAGGTAGCATTTAATACATAAAATTTAGCTAATTAGAAAATTCTAAATATTAGAAAAATAATTGTATAACTATATTGTCAAGTGTGTACTCTATTTTTAAAAGTATTAAAAGGTGAATTATATTTTTCTACAAGGTTTCGTACTTTAAATATTTAATAATAACCTAATTTAAACTATTTATTTTACCCTTCAAGAGATGATTTCAGCTCAATTTTTTTTCTCTTTCTCTTAATCTATGTATTTAGTCAACTTTATATAAAATAAATTTCACATATATTGAAAAAAATTATGTAGATTTAACTAAAGAGAGTGAATAACAAGTGTACTCGATTAAAGGAAACAACTTAAAGCATGTTGTGTTTCTATTTAGAAAAAATAAAATTTGATTATAACATTTTTTTTTCAAAAGAAAAGAAGGAGGAGGAGGAGAAATATATGTATTAATACATAATAAAATCACACTTTTTAATTTATTTTTTTCATATTGAAATATTGTGATGGATTATTAGTTAGCTTAATAAAAATGGATAGATATATAAGTTAACAAATTTGTAATTGAAAGTCATAAATGTTAAGACTTTTAATATAGTTCAAATAATAAGAACAATTTTAGCCAATTTTAAAATACTAAGTATTAAGAGTTTTACTTTTTACAAATTAGTAAAAATCTATAATAATTAAATAATGTCTAATTTGAAAAAATAGTAAATAACAATTTTATCTATTGTAAAATCTTTTAATGAAGGCAAAAAGTTCAATCAACAATTATAAGGACCTTCAAGCTTATATCTACGAAGAATATTTTGTTAAATAAATAAAAACAAAATATTATGTATATATGGAATGTTAGATTGTTGATGAAATCTAAAGAAATTACCAAAGATTGTTCTATTACACTCCGAAAGTTCCTATCATTTAACCGATGTGTGTGTAGTATGTTGAAAGTTTTGGAGTACGACGCATATGAAAAGGGCTCAAGGAATGAACGCGTGAGTGCGTGATTGAGCGAGCGGGAGGAAATAGGTTGGAGGAAGGCCGCAAGGGCTAGCGCATCACGTACCTCCCTCCTCCGCAAAGGGTAGCGCGTCACACCCCTATCTAGATGCTATGGGACGTACGTTGCACCCCCTGCCACCGCCTCATATATATATGTTTTAAGAGTAAAATTTAATTTAATTGAAAACATTTCAAAAATAGACCCTCGGCCCTACGATGAAATTCTCTAACCTTTTCTTCAGTTTTTCATTAAATTACGTCGTTAACTCCGTCCAAATGAAAATTCATCTTGGAAAAAATGTTCTAGGCCTACGGGAAGCATCTCTGCGAAGTTATTTCTTGAAAATTCGCTCGGAATATAGGAAACCTACAGAGTAAAGATTGTCGGAATTACTTCAAATTGATTCCTAAACGGCCATAGGCAATAGGTAAGTATTCCCTCCTTCTAAACTCTCGAGAAATTATGAGTTTTCGGCCGAATGAAATGAAGTTGAAGTTATAATTAAACTTATTGAAGGATATTGTTATTCATCGACTCCTACTATTGAAATAGCCTTGTCTCCTCAGTGTAGAGACTACAATCAAATGGAATTATTGGCTTCAGGTTGGAAACAGTTTGAGTGAATAAAAAGTTGGCATTCAGGGTATGTTAAGGCTTATTCCTTTGGCAAGTTATTCTCATCATATAATGATACGACCTACGATTTTTGAACGTAGATAACGATCCCATGTATGGTATTAGCTTCTACTTGTAGATAATGCATATATATGTTGTGGTTAGCTGTTAGGAAGCATATTAAAAATAGATTATAGTATTCCTTATCGGGAAAGAGTATGCTAGGTGTGACCTACACTAGAAGCATCATAGTAAGCCCTTTGTTCTTCTGTTCACTGTATTAGTAGGATTCTGACGTGTTGCTACCATGCCAAGGCCTTAGAAGCTTAGGGTTAGCTGTTGGGCCTAATTCGATAAGTTGGATAGCATAGGGCGCAGACGGGCGATATAACTTTCAGTTTGACGCCCGTATAGATAGTAAAGCTTGCCCAGAGGCCGTTGGCGTACCTTCACGCCTCCAGGGCTAGTAAATTGGATAGGATGGTCATACCTTAGAGTCAGCGGAACCGGGGTGGCCTAGTGAATTGAGTGACAGTCGGCCACCTAGTTAGTTACTTCCAATGAATGTTAATTTCAGTCGACTTAGGGCTTGTCATACAGGTCACCCGGGAAGTTAGCCTAGTTGCACAAGTCAGATAGACCCGTAAGTACCCTAAGGAGGAAACTTTGTCAGTAGTTAGATGCGGGGCCAACGCCACAGCCTGCTGTTATGAGGTACTCAGGTCTAGGTCACTGTGAATGGCTAAGTCTAGATAAACTTACCTACGAGATTAGGAATCGCCAGAGAAAACATATGAAATCTGAACAGACCAAGTTAAGGTCGAAGGGACTTGAACCATGTTAGTACAGTATTACCTTCAAGCGAAGAATTATAGTAAGTTGTTTGTGGAAGGTTAGGGCTGATTGCTCAGGAGCATACCCGATTAGTAGCATCCCTACGGTCGCCCTAAGCAATGGGATTAAATATTGGTTGCCTGCAACCTTACTATTCGCTTACAAGCTACCATTGTCCTAGTATGACATTCAGGGTTTTGTTTAGGCCACTCTAGATCTCGCCCTATCCGGTCTAGACCATTAGAGATTATGAGCACTACCAGGATCCTCTAATCAGGTATAGGCACATGGGGTGTGCCTGTTGGTAGCTATACAAACTATTCTAATAGTGAGTAGTGTTCGCGTTAGGCCTTAAGTGCCAGATATACCTTTTGAGTGGATAGATTGAGACTAAAATGTAGTATAATGGTTGGGATTCACCTACCTAATATATCCTTCCATTGACCAACCTCAAGGTCTATATGGATCGATCCAAGGAGCTATGTGTTGTCCCAAAGGACTATATTTAGGCCCAAGTGCCATATTACCGTCCATTCATTGCTACCTCTATTTTTATATCGTATCGGCATAACTGACTTTCATCGACCCTTGTGTGCCAGGGTGTGCAGTTACAGGAGCCCTCTAGGCTCAAACACAACTACAAGATCCCAACAGGCTTAGTTGCAGACCTAGGGGCCAGGTAGGTTATCTATAGTTACCTGTTGACCCATATTAACCACGTTAGGGGTATATAGATTGGAGTGTGCTCACTAGGGCATATGCGAGCCCCAGGCATGTTATTCTATGTTGGTTGTACCTTTTAGGCTTGTGGGGGCCAGGTTAGGTTCTTGTTTGTATTCTTGCCTTATAGTTATAGCTTATGAGTGTATAGTTGTACAGTCTTAGTTCATATAAGCGTAGTGTTTTGCTAGATGCAGGTTATGGATAAGAAAACTTACAGGCTAATTTATGCTCCTTCTTTTTATTCACTTTTACTTCTTTATCAACATTTATTTAACTTCTCATTACTGTCTTACATATTCAGTACATATTATACTCACGCCCAACTATAAGGTGCTGCATACTTACCTAAAGGTTTAGACAGACAAGTTTCAGGATCTCCTAGCAGCAGTTTAGTGTCAGCAGTTCGGCCAACTCCTTTTGTTCAGAGTTTCCAAGTTTTAAAGGTTTATCTATCTTCTATTTGTTTAGCATTTTAGTAGGCCCGGGCCCTGTCCCGACCAATATTATCACTCCTAGAGGCTTGTAGACTACAATCTTCAGTTAGCGATTTGTGTTGGTCATGTGGGGCCTAGATTAGTTATGTTCTGTATGTTGGTATGTGGGGCCTAGTATAGTTGTCTGTTTTCATTCTGTTATAACTAGACAACATGGTGGTCTTGTTGGCCCGCATAGGATCCCTCTTTTTGTTATGTTGGCTGGGTTAGCTGTTTTTTTTATAGGTACACGTGGCCTTGTCAGCCCGAGGCTGTGTTTACAACCGAAATATAGAAATTTGTTTTCTTGATTTTCAGTTGCTGGTAGGCATCCCAGATCCCAGTGTGGCGTTAGGTACCAGTCATGCCTCCCAAGGTGGGGTGTGACAAACTTCGTATCAGAGCAGGTCGTATCCCAAGGAGTCTGCAAGCGATGTCTAGTAGAGTCTTATTTATAAATGTGTTGTGCACCACATTCTATAAACAGGAGGATATGAGGCATGATAGTATGGTTACCCCTCCTTCTTCTTAGATCGTGCTATAGAGTCGAGTTGTATAGGGTCGAATCTCTAAGCTTTGATTGTTATGTATGTCTAGAGGGATGTATGATATAAGATAGACTCCAACCAGCCGCAAGTTAGCTACAGAAGCAGGAGAAGGTACCAATGAGGTGCCACAGTTGGAGGACAATCAGACTGAAGGTGGAAGAAGATGTCCTTTTAATTTCCCCGGCATCCTCCCGGGGCACTAGGAATTTCACATGGTAATAGATATGCCAGCATCGTCCCCAGTTAGTTCTTCAGTGTCAGAATGGTAGGTCAGGAGTATAGTATATATATGAGTTGGCTCACTTAGTAGATATTTAGAATTAGGCAGGGACAACAGTTAACGTTGGATTACCTGAAATTCATGAAAGATTGTGCGAGGTTTGTACTTCTAGCCTTTAGAGTTGTTGAATTTCATGCCTTAGCCCCACTATAGAATGATAGGGTCACTTCCCACTTCCCATTTTGTTCTTTTAGTACAACAGAAAGCATAAGTATCAATGCCATGTTGCCTAGAATAAATAGTAAAGGAGGGCTAGAATTGTTGATCCCGAGAAGGATTAGAAAGTGGTTGAGACCCCTAGTGTTTACAAAGTTACCTAGACCCTCACAGTAGTAAATCAGGAGGGCTTATAAGATTGCCAGTAGCACTCGAGTACATGTGACAGTCTATAAGCGATAAACCCCCAGCAATAGTAACACTCAGATCTGAAATAAGTTGATTCCACTGCAGTGTGTTAATGACGGTGGGATATACCTGCATAATAATGGCTATGACCCTACTTTGTTATGTTGAAGGACAGGGCGATCATATGAATGAAATTTTCCCGAGTGCGAGTCAGAACGATACAGGTTGGTAAACTTGGTCTGTAATATCCTTGTCAGTACGATGTAGGGGGCACAAACCCTAGATCTCAAGCTATAGAAGTAAGGGGAAGGCACGAGTATCTAACTTTAGAGGAAACAAAATCACCTTCAAGATGTAGTAGGTTGACAGAGCATGGAGTGACCGTTGAATGTCGAGAAATAAGCATCGGCCTAACATTGAAAGGATAGTGAGGTTTGTAACCAGAATATTGCAAAATCACCACCAGTTGTGGAAGTAAAGAAGTGACGGCACGGATACTCTAACCTAGTACAGCCCAGAGACAAGGACCAGTGGAAAGTCATTGGCCTTTGAGATAATAAGGGGCAGAGTCATGAGACCCAGAGGTCGACTCTGCGTTCCAAAGGTGGCAGGACTTTGGTAGTAGACTATAGCAAAGGTGCACCATGTTCTTTACTCCCTCCACCCAGAGTTTAATGAAACACGCATCAGGTTGTAAAGAGAGACCTAGTGATGACATGGGAAGAGGGAAGATATTATTGAGTTGTAGCATAGAGCTCAATGACCAGCCAGGGAAGGCTGGATAGCACGAGCCGAGCAGGCCAATTCAGGAGATGGTCGTGCCTGCAAGAAGGTGGAGAGTAATCAACATGAATATAGTTATAGGGTTACCTCGTAGAAGGTGTTAATTGACCTTATTAGAGTCAGTGTAGAAAGCCTAATGAGATCAACTCATGTCTCATTGGATGGAATTAGGTTTCCGCAAAAGTTTACGCTGAATTAAATACTAAAGAAATATTCCAGCTATGTAGGGTCTTAGTGTCTCTTAACTTCTGGTAAAGGGGCATCGCTCACAGCTATATTTTGGAAAGGCTTTCAAAACAGATTGGAATGCATGTTAATTCTAGTACGATTCCTTATCCCCCAAAAAATAGCCAAGCGGAGCATACAATCCAGACGTCTGAAGGTCTGTTATGCGCAAAAATGTAGGTCCCTCCTAAATGATGACTTGAAGCAGATAAATTAAAGGTAGTCGAACCGGGCATATTAATACATCCTCCAAATGAAGGATGTTAAACTTATCGAGAAAGATGTACCGACAACCTTGGGTTATCGGTGGTCCTACCCTAACGTATGGCTTAAGGAGTTAAGAATTGAAGCAGCCATTGGGTATTCCTGAAAACTTCGCCAATAAAGGGTGGTATGAGGTCTGATAAGAAGGGCAAGCCCAGCGCTAGATTCATCAAGCCTTATCGGATCTTCCGTGAGACTGGCCAATTTGACCTATGAGATAGAGTTACCTTCGAGGATAGGACCTGTTTAACAACACTAGCAAGTGCATAGAAGATCTTGTCTCCGACTAATCTGATTGGGGATACTCCAGGTACAAAAATACTGTTCCATGGAGAGACTCCAATTAGTTATAGGAGCCATCTTAAAAGCCAAAGTTGTAGATTATAAGAGTATCATGGGGGGGAGGGGGGTAGGAATATAAAATAAAAGAATTGAAAAACTACACATGAAGGCTGGATAGTTTCAATTGTTCTAGGCTCTGTGATGACAGTATATAGACTTGGACAATTCAAGTTATGGCATGATAGTTTTAGATGCTATAGAGTTGAATTGTTTCCATTATTATTAGGTGGTTGTTCGGGTGTTCCGGTAGGGGTTAAAAACCGACACGCAAGTGCACGTGGTCAAACAAGTAATAAAGTGGCTAAGTAGCCAAGTATCGATCCAAGGAGGCTCAAGATATGTAAAGTTGCCTAGTTTACTATATTCCTATTTCACTTCTAATTATGCTAACAACAATGTAACCAACAGTTACTTGAGTTTTTGTTTCTAAACTATATATACTAAAATTAATAACAACTATTTACTGTGAATTTAGACAATGGATATGAACATGCCAAGGTTAAGAACAAGTAATGAACTTGATAATCATGATAATTTGGTTAATCTCTTCTTCATGTTGCTAGCCAAGAACATTCGCCTAGAAATTAAAACTCTCGTATTTAATTTCACATTAGAATCATAAACCATCCGTCTACATTTCTGTGATCAAATGCAATTTATGACCTAGCAATACAATTCCGGTTCCTAAATTGACTAATACGGCTTTCAAGTATATTTCTATCAGGAAAGCACATCAAAACCCAATTTTCCCAAATCAAGTTAAGAACAATACCCTATTAATTCACAACTTTCTAATTTCTTGCTCTTTCGAGTGAAATTGGACTTTTTAGATGTACATTAATGTCGGCCACACACTAATGCAGTAAGAACAAGAATTAATAGAACAACATGGAAGAAGAAGAAGAAAACCATATCAATTATAATCAAAATTCATTACAAGTGACAAAACCTCAGCAAGGAAGAGAATTAGCCACTCATTTGTGGATTGATCATCCTACAATGAGTGTAAATCATACATACAATTGATAGAAAGAAGAAAAGAAGAGAAGAAATCCCTTAGCTTTTTCGTTCCTCAACTGCTCCTAACCCACGTCCTTGCTCTCCACTTCTGAACTCAGTCTAAAAACTAAAAACTGCTTAAAATAAACCTAAGTGTGCTATTTATACTAGTGGGAAATTTTTCCCGGAATAACAAGCAACGTGTCATGGAGGCCAACGCGGAGCACTACCTCCGTGACACGGCGTGGACGCAGACCTTCACTGGAATTTCAGGGTCCGATAAATTAGCCTCAACGTGGCACGGAGGCCAACGCGGAGGCCTCTCTCCGTGCCACGGAGCTGACGCGATGGCACACTGGAAATTGCCATTTTAATTCCTGTTCAGGCAGTGTGCTACCGCGATGGTAGCGTGGCACGGCTCCATCGCGGAGCCCCTATAAAATGTGCATTCCAATGTCTTTTCCACGCTCGCATCCAAGTCCAACTCCGATATAGTTCCAACATGCATTTTAGCTCCTAAAAATCACATTTACCTGCAAAACAAATGCTAATCATGTTGGTTAGTATAAATTCGCATTTTATTACCAATTACATGATATTATATACACATTGCACAACAAACAAGGTAAAAATGATACGTTTGAGTATCACTTGGGCATATAAATCTGCCCAAGATCACTTACCCCACACTTAAATCCTTGTTCGTCCTCGAACAACATATACACAAATCATGCAAATTACATCCCAACCTTCGTCACTATGGTGCGACCATTTACGCTACGGTCATACTGATTATTCAATTTTTGCAAATCATCACGAAAACATGCTTGGTCTTACAATACAATGACCTTTAATACATCAAGACTTCCTAGACCTTTAAGAATTGATTCTTGATATCGGCAAACTCATGCAAATCAGCTAATCAAGAAATCCGACAAGAAAATCAATATTTTCTCAAGCATGTGCCCTCACAACTCGAGAGAATCTTCCCCTTTATGTTCATGCAGCACACAAACATTCAAGTAGGGGCATACAAAAATTAATTTCACTCACTCTCCCAAAAGAATTCACATGCCTCATGTCATGACCCATAAGCTTGCCCTTAGTGTATTACTCCACTAATATAAAGAAATGCAATGTAAGATCACGTAGGACTTTAATGGGTTGTAACGGGGCTATGGATCTAGTATATATATATTGGATTAGCCAATAATAGTCGCTAGCATCCTTAAGCGCCTTTTCAACTCATTCCCATCGACTTATGGACATTGTTCCTCTCTTTCCTCTTTTTCTCCCATTCATGCTGGTTTCCTTTCGTACAACCCATTTCATCAAACACACTTGACACAAAACAAAGGGTTTTCATGTACCCTCACTATCATTTAATTATAGCAGGTGCCTCTTCAACATCATCTTTTCTTTCTTCACTCTGCTTTTCTTTTTCTTTTCACTCTTTAACACTTTGGGAAACATTGTCTTTTCTTTGTAAGCGCTTAAGAGTTATAGACTTTAAGGCTAATGAAAAGAAGGAATAAAGCTTAGTTTATACAAGTTTGGACAAAAGAAAGAAAGAAATCGGCTAAAGGCTCAACGGGCTGACTAGGGTATACAACATATAAAAAGGTAGAATTTGACAAGAAAAAAAAATGGAATCTATCGGTTAAAACAAAGAAATGCCTACATCCTTTCCAACACAACACTTCCTTCATTTCGTTTTGTATACACACCAGGCAAGTTCTAGACAATTCACAATGGCATGGAATAACAATACCTCACTTCACACTTCGTGCACATGCTCGAATCAAGATGCATTCACAGACTCTCTAATTAGCCAATCACATGAATTCAAAATTAAGCCTCAATCATACTGAATCAAATTCTATAGCCTAGGTAACTCAACATATTTATCAAATTGCATGCTTTCAAATGAGTCATTTTCACATTTTGAACATCAGTTACACACGCAACGAAATTTTAGCAACCATAAGCAACTACAGTTTATTGATGCAATCCACCAAAGAAAAATTAAAAACAAATAAAAATCCTACTCCTACTGACTACATTTCCCTTAAGACGGTCGTCATCCATCCATCATAGGGAACGGTCACTAACTATGACATCGGTTCAATGGGACTATTCTCGGTAAAAGAACCGAAAACAAACTCCGAGAAACCCAAAAAAATAAAAATCGAAAAATTTTGCAACACATCGATCATTTCGATAGAAAGAAAATATTTACAAGTGCAAAATATTTTCGCACAAATTTGTGAAAAATATCGATCATCTCGATAGAAAAAAAATATTTACAAACTATTTACAAAATATTTACACTGACAACCATAACTTTTCATAACACACATCACTAGCCACAAAACAAATATATACAGATACATCACCAAACAGTTCACAACAGGGAAAGCACAAACATTCATCCAAACCAAGGAAAAACATACAGCAAATTAGAGCCCAAGTCCCAGCACCTAGCTACTCCCCACCCCACACTTAAATCGAACACTGTCCCCAGTGTTCACAAAAATTACAACACAAAAAATTCGGGTGGTGGAACTCCCTGATTAGTCGAAATATTTGACTTCTTCATCCGGTGCTGCGGCCTCGTCGCCCAAGTCTGAATCAGCTCCATCGTCGTCATCGGACTCCACATCGGAGTCCTCCCGACGCGTCTCCTCATCAGTAGGGACATCGTCATCCGTCGGTTCCACGAAGGCTGGTCCCACCTGACATAAGGCTTTGGCGTTCTCGCCAAAGGGGTAGTCCAGCTCCAGCTGCCATAATTCTTCCTCGGTGGTTGGTCTCCCACCAATCCGTAGTTGTAGCATCTGCATGCCAAACATACGGGCCATGTACTGATCGTCACGAGCATGTCGCTCGCCCAAAGTCAGTACTGGTCCGTGTGTAGTGTCGGGGGCCTTAGTCTTTGTCACATCGAGGGCCCTCCGCTCCAACTGCGGAATATAGTCCAAGGCTCCTTCCTCAATGTCGAGGCCTCAGAGGAAGGTGGTGATGAGTCCGCCAAACCCGTATCTGTGGCCCTGGTGCAGTCTGGCTCTCTTCATGGTAGATATTATTACCGCCCCAACATTAATCTCAAGCCCTTTCATAAGGGCATACACCAAGCAGACACGGTCCCGGGTCACGTCCGTCATATGAACTCTCGGGATCAAACACGAACACACAATCTTCAGCCATATTCTGGCCTCCCTGTTCATCTGCGAATAAGGCAGCGTCTAGTGGTAACCCCTCTCCTTATGTCTACTCCATCGGGCTGTGGATCGAGCCCCACACAACGTACGTCTGATGTCGGCGTACGGGGGGGTGATGTTTAGCTGGCGGAGAACGTGGGCGTCTGTGTCCCGCGCTCCAACGATGGCATTCAGCTGCTGGGGTTCCAGAGTGACAATCTGCGCTCTAATTTTCACTGTGTGGCTTCTGATGGCCGGGTTCCAATTTGCGTAGAACTCTCAGACCAAGTGAAGGTTGCACTCCTTGGGCTCTTGAAAAATAAAGCTGAGCCCAAATACTTCAATTCTCTGTACAATGCGAGGGAACTCCTGTGCGAGTGGTTCCCGTGCAATATGTTCTTCCGGGAAGTACTTGCTCTCCTTATGCTTATTATACCATTTCTTTCCTTCCTCGGTTACCCATCTTGTTCCGTATTGGCGGCGTTGGCCGCGCGGAACAGCGGGTGCAGCTGGGACTGCGGTGCCCAGTCTCATCCTTTTCCTACCGGTGCCTGAGGTAGAAGCACCCTTGCCTTGATCTTGTCTGCTCGCCATTGTACCTGTCAATTTACACAAACAAGCACAAAGTTAAGCTAAAAACTTGTTAACTTCGGCTAAGGTCGGGTTACACAACAGTTACCCCACACTTAGGCCTTAGCTACTTCTACAAATTACGGCAAGGATAACTCTAATTACACCACAAACAACACTATACACTTCATGCTTAGTGCGTTCACAAAAAAATTTCGACAGCATAACGGTTAGCGTACTACTCAGACTTCATACAGCTAATCCCAATCCTACTATCGCTAACAATTCACACATCGCACTTCGCAACAAAAACAACAACAAAATAAAAACAACGATAAAAACATTCTATATACAATCTAATCCAAACGATCTAACCAATTTACACACTTTTTGCATTTTCCCAA
Source organism: Datura wrightii (assembly GCA_035772735.1). Taxonomy (NCBI): domain Eukaryota; kingdom Viridiplantae; phylum Streptophyta; class Magnoliopsida; order Solanales; family Solanaceae; genus Datura; species Datura wrightii. The sequence goes on along the minus strand of JASDFA010000002.1, from coordinate 52,166,741 downwards.
AAAAAAATTCGAGAATTTGTCGTCTTTTAACATTTACACAATATTTACCACAACTTCTCTCAAATTACAAACACACCCTGGCATGTAATTTGCCGACTTATCAAGTCACTCAAGTTAAATTCAACAACTCATGCCCTAGAATACAATTCTATAATCAAATTCGAATTATTTACGCTATCGATAAGTTCAAACGCTAAATACAACAATCCAAACATATATCAATCACAAATAATCCAACATTCATGTTTAATTTCTACCTAGGGTGATATATCTCACCTCACATGCCCAAATTTGACTAAAATCGCCAAAAAAATTTGAGATAGACGATGAAAACATACCTTTGAATTGAGAAACCGAAGAAACTTGACGTATTCCTTGCCTAGGAACGTGGCACGGTGCTTGGGGAGGGGGAAATAGGTGTTTTGGTCGCGGAGGGAAGAGGGAATGGGAAGAAATGGGGCGAAATCGGGGGTTTTAATTTAAGAAAACACGCGGGTCACCCGGCAACCCGGTGTGACCTGGCACCAAATACACAGCAACGTGTCACGGAGGGTAACGTGGAGACCCTCCTCCGTGACACGGCGCCAACGCGTTGGCTTACTGGAATTTTTGAAAAATCCGGATTTTGCCTTCAACGTGTCACGGAGGGTAACGCGGAGCCCTACCTCCGTGACACGGCGCCAACGCGCCAGTGCACTGTTTCTTCAATTAATTTAATTTTTTATACCTTGCCTCATTTTCTCGATTCCATGTATATTTCCTCCGTTATACCTGAAAATCACCTCACTAAATAAAAATTGGTTAGATTAATAGATTTCCCTAACTAAAATAAAAAATACTAACTAAAATGAAAATCTAAACCTAATCAAGAAAAGAAAAAGAAAAATAACAATTGGAAATAAAAAAATAAAAACAAAAATAAAGATAAAAATTAACTACATTGTGCAAAAAGAAGAAAAATAAAATATTTTTCTCACGGGTTGCCTCCCGTGCAGCGCCTGGTTTACCGTCGCAGCTCGACGTCCTTTATGCTCACTTGTCTACTAGGGTGATGGACGATTTGTCCCGATCATGGTCATCCCCCCAGTAGTTCTCAACCTTATCCGGTGGCCTTCCTAGTAACTCTCGGGAATCACTCATTCCATTAGCATTCCCATGATCAATCACATTGATCACCGAGAGTTCCTTATAAATAGTCGGGAGCTTAGGTACCTTGTACACATCGAACACTTCGACCTTGTCATGTGCTCGCATCGTGAGTTGACCCGCAGCTACATCAATTAATGCTTTTCCGGTTGCCAAAAAGGGTCGTCCCAAAATAAATGGGACTTCAGCATCTGGTTCAAAATCCAGAACAATAAAATCGACCGGAAAAATGAGGGAGCCTACTTGCACTAACACGTCCTCAACAATGACATCCGGCTTAGCTAAAGACCTGTCTGCTAGCTGCAAGATTACCGTTGTAGGTCTAGGACTCCCTAGACCTAACTTTCTGAATACCAAAGATGGCATCAGATTTATGCTTGCCCCCAAGTCGCATAATCCACGAGCTCGGATACTTTGCCCAATCGTAAGCTGGATAGTAAAACTTCCAGGGTCTTTCAGTTTTGTGGGCAACCTATTCTGAATACGGGAAGTGCATTCCTCCGTTAAAGCTATCGTGGCATACTCAGTCAAACGACTTTTGTTAGCCACGATGTCTTTAATATATTTCGCATATTTTGGCACTCCCTCCAAGACATCAACAAGAGGTAAGTTAACATGTACCTGTTTAAGTACCTCCATGAATTTCTGGAAACACGCCTCCTCCTTGTGTTTCTTCAGTCGTTGAGGGAAAGGGGGTGGAGGCCTTTCTGGTTCAGCTTCTTTAGTCTTCCCCTTATCTGAGATTTGCTCTCCCTCAACATCTGCTGCTCCTGACTTTTGAGGCGGTCTTTCCGGTTCCACCTCCTTTAACTGCAAACCACTCCTCGTGGTCACTGCATTTACCTGCTTCGGATTAGGATCCGTGTCGCTAGGTAGTCCTCCTCTGGGTCTCGTATTTTGGGCACTAGCAAATTGCCCAAACTGATATTCAAGAGCCTTGGTCGCCAATTGATTATTCTTCACTTCGGCTGCCAATTTAACATAGTCAGCCTGCAATTGCGCCTGATTAGCGATCATGGTTTTGAACATCTCCTCAATGGTAGGTGATGGTGGTGGAGGAGGGGCATTGTGATTTCTGAATTGAGCTTGATAATTTTGTTGCCCTCCTTGATTTCTCTGCATACCCTGACCAGAACTTTGGCCTTGTTGGTTGTTGCTACCCCACGAAAAATTCGGATGGTTTCTCCAATTTGAGTTGTAGCCACTACCAAACTGCTGCTGATTTCTCTGTGCATTGCCCACAAAGTTAACAGAATCAGGATTTGCACCACAGCATTCAGCTGAATGCTCACTACTACCACACACTTCACACCACATCTGTTGAACTGCATTGACTAAAGCTGACGGCTGGTTCAAATTCATATTGCTGAAGTGAGTGTTTAACTGATTTTGCAAAGCGGCTATCTGTGCAGCGATAGCTGTAAACCCATCCACTTCAAGCACTCCCGTTGCTTTCCTTGCTCCACCTCTTGAAGAATCTGCATTCCATTCTGGATTGCCTTGTGAAATTCGGTTGAGCAAAGTGTACAGCTCCTTGTAAGTCTTTTTCAGCGCTTGCCCTCCAGCTGTTGAATCTAACAGAATTTTAGTGTGGGGTTCCAAACCCTCAATAAATGTGTGTACCAACACCTCATTGGACTGATGATGATGAGGACAGTCCCGCAACATGGATTTAAATCTTTCCCAGGCTTGATATAGATTTTCTCCCTTCCTCTGTTTAAAACTTAGAATTTGACTTCTAAGTCTGGCTGTTTTACCGGAAGGGAAAAATCTAATCAGAAACTTCCGTGCAAGATCATCCCACGTTGATATAGAATTGGGTGGTTCAGCTTTTAACCACCTCTTGGCTTCACCAAGTAAGGAAAACGGAAATAAGGTGAGCCGAACATAATCAGGTGACACTCCAGCGGGTATTTAAGTGTCACTTATCTCCAAAACGTTTTGGAGATGTTGTTGTGGATCTTCATGAGGGAGACTGGTAAATTGCCCGCTTGTGTGCAAAAGTTGCACCATATTCTGCTTTAATTCAAACCTCCCTCCAGGCTCTGGTTTGCGGATACTAGAATGTACATTGTTGGCATGTGGGATTGCCACCTCGCGAACCGGCCTTGCTGCTGCTTCATCGGGCATTAACACTGCCCTCACAACTGGTGGATTTTGTTGCTCCATAATAGATTGTCGGAACAATTGCAGCTTCTTTTGTAGAGCTTCTCTACGTTGACTATGAAATTCACGTTCAGGCTCTAAATAAGATTCCACCAGCTCCTTGACCCTTGCCAGTGTTCACAGAAACAAAATCTGCAAAATACAGGCTAAGACCAAGTTGTTAACACTTAAGAAAATAAAAATAAAAATATAGTAAATTTACACTAAAAACAATTTCACAAATCGCCTAGCCTCCCCGGCAACGGCGCCAAAAACTTGTTCGGGTGTTCCGGTAGAGGTTAAAAACCGACACGCAAGTGCACGTGGTCAAACAATTAATAAAGTGGCTAAGTAGCCAAGTATCGATCCAAGGAGGCTCAAGATATGTAAACTTGCCTAGTTTACTATATTCCTATTTCACTTCTAATTATGCTAACAACAATGTAACCAACAGTTACTTGAGTTTTTGTTTCTAAACTATATATACTAAAATTAATAACAACTATTTACTGTGAATTTAGACAATGGATATGAACATGTCAAGGTTAAGAACAAGTAATGAACTTGATAATCATGATAATTTGGTTAATCTCTTCTTCATGTTGCTAGCCAAGAACATTCGCCTAGAAACTAAAACTCTCGTATTTAATTTCACTTTAGAATCATAAACCATCCGTCTACATTTCTGTGATCAAATGTAATTTATAACCTAGCAATACAATTCCGGTTCCTAAATTGACTAATACGGCTTTCAAGTATATTTCTATCAGGAAAGCACATCAAAACCCAATTTTCCCAAATCAAGTTAAGAACAATACCCTATTAATTCACAACTTTCCAATTTCTTGCTCTTTCGAGTGAAATTGGACTTTTTAGATGTACATTAATGTCGGTCACACACTAATGCAGTAAGAACAAGAATTAATAGAACAACATGGAAGAAGAAGAAGAAAACCATATCAATTATAATCAAAATTCATTACAAGTGACAAAACCTCAGCAAGGAATAGAATTAGCCACTCATTTGTGGATTGATCATCCTAAAATGAGTGTAAATCATACGTACAATTGATAGAAAGAAGAAAAGAAGAGAAGAAATCCCTTAGCTTTTTCGTTCCTCAACTGCTCCTAACCCACGTCCTTGCTCTCCACTTCTGAACTCAGTCTAAAAACTAAAAATTGCTTAAAATAAACCTAAGTGTGCTATTTATACTAGTGGGAATTTTTTCCCGGAATAACAAGCAACGTGTCACGGAGGCCAACGCGGAGCACTGCCTCCGTGACACGGCGTGGACGCGGACCTTCACTGGAATTTCAGGGTCCGATAAATTAGCCTCAACGTGGCACGGAGGCCAACGCGGAGGCCTCTCTCCGTGCCACGGAGCTGACGCGATGGCACACTGGAAATTGCCATTTTAATTCCTGTTCAGGCAGTGTGCTACCGTGATGGTAGCGTGGCACGGCTCCATCGCGGAGCCCCTATAAAATGTGCATTCCAATGTCTTTTCCACACTCGCATCCAAGTCCAACTCCGATATAGTTCCAACATGCATTTTAGCTCCTAAAAATCACATTTACCTGCAAAACAAATGCTAATCATGTTGGTTAGTATAAATTCACATTTTATTACCAATTACATGATATTATATACACATTGCACAACAAACAAGGTAAAAATGATACGTTTGAGTATCACTTGGGCATATAAATCTGCCCAAGATCAGTGGTTACATACATGTAATACTACTGTGTTATTCAGCTACAAATAGCATCCTGTGAGGCACCGATGTTGGACTTTTCTGCATTTTAGATTTTTGGATGGTCCATATTACAGGAGAGACTTTGTCAAAATTTCTTTGGCAAAAGTTAAAGGAGTTGAATCATTTAAGTCTAAATACTACATTCGAGCACTAATGTTCCTAAGGGTGGGATGATGTTACACCCTGAAAGTTCCTATCATTTAATCGATGCGTGTGTAGTATGTTAAAAGTTTTGGAGTACAACGCATACGAAAAAGGGCTCATGGAATGAACGTGCGATTGAGTGATTAAGCGAGAAGGAGGAAAGAGGTCGGAGGCAGACCACAAGGGCCGGCGCATCACGGACCTCCCTCCTCCGCAAAGGGTGGCGCGTCACACCCCTATCTCGATGCGATGGGACGTATGTTGCACCCCCTGCCACCGCCTCATATATATATATATATATATGTTTTAAGTGTAAAGTTTAATTCAATCGAAAACATTTCAAAAATAGACCCTCATCCCTATGATGAAATTCTCTCAACTTTTCTTTAGTTTTTCAGCAAATTACGTCATTAACTTCGTCCAAATGAAAATTCATCTCGGACAAAAAGTTTTAGGCCTACGAAAAGCATCTCTACGGAGTTATTTCTTGAACATTCGCTCGGAATATAGGAACCCTGAAGAGTAAAGATTATCGAAATTACTTCAAATTGATTCATAAATGGCCATAGGCAATAGGTAAGTATTCCCTCCTTCTAAACTCTCGAGAAATTGTGAGTTTTCGAACGAATGAAACAAAGTTGAAGTTATAGTTAAACCTATTGAAGCATATTGTTATTCATCAACTCCTACTATTGAAATAGCCTTGTTTCCTCAGTGTAGAGACTGCAATCAAATGGAATTATTGGCTTCAAGTTGGAAACAGTTTGAGTGAATAAAATCGGCATTCATGGTATGTTAAGGCTTATTCCTTCGGCAAGTTATTCTCATCGTATAATGATACCACCAATGGTTTTTGAACGTAGATAACAATCCCATGTATGGTATTAGCTGCTACTTATAGATAATGCTTATATATGTTGTGGTTAACTGTTATAAAGCATATTGAGAATAGATTACAATATTCCTTATCGGGAAAGAGTATGCTAGGTGTGACCTACACTAAAAGCATCATAGTAAGCCCTCTGTTCTTCTGTTCATTGTATTAGTAGGATTCTGACATGTTTCTACCATGCCAAGGCCTTAGAAGCTTAGGGTTTGATGTTGGGCCTAATTCGGTAAGTTGGATAGCATAGGGCGTAGACGGGCGATATAACTTTCAGTTTGATGCCCGTATAGACAGTAAAGCTTTCCCAGAGGCCGTTGGCGTACCTTCACACCTACAGGGCTAGTAAATTGGATAGGATGGTCATACCTTAGAGTCAGCAGCACCAGGGTGGCCTAGTGAACTGAGTGACAGTCGGCCACCTAGTTAGTTACTTCCAATGATTATTAATTTCAGTTGACTTAGGGCTTGTCATACAGGTCACCCAGGAATTCAGCCTAGTTGTACAAGTCAGATAGACCCGTAAGTACCCTAAGGAGGAAACCTTGTCGGTAGCTAGATGCGGGGCCAATGCCCCAGCCTGCTGTTATATGGTACTCAGGTCTAGGTTGCTGTGACTGGCTAAGTCCAGATAAACTTACCAACGAGATTAAGAATCGCTAGTGAAGACATATTATATCTGAACAGACCAAGTTAAGGTCTAAGGGACTAGAACCATGTTACTATAGTATTACCTTCAAGCTAAGAATTATAGTAAGCTGTTTGTGGAAGGTTAGAGTTGATTGCTCAGGAGCATACCCAATTAGTAGCAGCCCTATGATCTCCCTAAGCAAGGGGATTAAATATTGATCGCCCGCGACCTTACTATTTGCTTAGAGGCTACCATTGTCCTCGCATGACAATTAGGGTATTGTTTAAGCCACTCTAGATCTCACTTTATCTGGTCTAGACCATTAGAGATTATGAACACTGCCAGGATCCTCTAATCAGGTATAGGCACACGGGGTGTGCCTTTTGGTAGCTATACAGACTATTCTAGGGGCGAGTAGCGGTCATTTTATACCTTATGAGCCAGATACACCTTTTGAGTGGCTAGATTAAGACTAAAATGCAACATAATGGTTGGGATTTACCTATCCTATGTAGTCTTCCATTGACCAACCTAAGGGTTTCTAGTTTTGTCGTCGCCTTGGGGGCTATATGGATCGCTCTAAGGAGCTATATGTTGTCCCAAGGGACTATATTCAGGCCCAAGGGCCATATTACAGTCCATCCATGGCTGAACTTCTATTTTTATGCCTTATTGGCATAACTGACCCTCGTCAAGCATTGTGTGCCCAGGGTGCATTTACACGAGTCCTCTGGGCTCAAACACAACTATAGTAGCCCAGTGGGCTCAGTTGCAGACCCAGGGGCCAGGTAGGTTGGTTATAGTTACCTGCTGACCCATATTGACCAGTTAGGGGTATATAGATTGGAGTGTGCTCGCCAGGGCTTATAGGGGCCCCGAGCGGGTTATTTTGTGTTGGTTGTACCTTCCAGGCTTATGGGGGCTAGGTTAGGTTCTTTTTTGTATTCTTACCTGCTAGTTATAACTTATGAGTGTATAGTTGTACAGTCTTAGCTCATATACGTATAGTATTTTACTAGATGTGCGTTATGGATAAGAAAGCTTACATGTTAATTTCTACCCTTTCTTGTTATTCACTTTTAGTTCTTTATCAGCATTTATTCAACTTTTCATTACTGCCTTACATATTCGATACATATTGTACTGACGCCCAACTATGGGATGCTGCAAACTTGCCTGCAAGTTTAGACAGATAGGTTTCAGGATCTCCTAGAAGCCGTTCATAGTCATTAGTTCGGCTAGCTCTTTTTGTTCAGAGTTTCCAAGTTGTAAAGATTTATCTATCTTCTATTTTTTTAGCATTTGGGTATGTCAGGGCCCAGTTGCGACCAATATTCTCACTCCTAGAGGCTTGCAGACTACAGTCTTCAGTTAGTGATTCATGTTGGAGTGGGGCCTAGATTAGTTATGTTCTGTATGTTGGCCGTGTGGGGCCTTGTATAGTTTCCTGTTTTCATTCTGTTATAACTAGAAAGCATGGTGGTCTTGTTGATCTATATAAGATCCCTATTTCTGTTATGTTGGCTAGGTTAGCTATTTTCTTTTACAGATTATGTGTGTCCTTGTCCGCCCAAGGCTGTGTTTACAGCCGAAATATAACTGTTTGTTTTCTTGATTTTGAGTAACCTATAGGCCCCATAGGTGCCTATGCCCAGCCAGTCCAGTCCAGATCCCAGTGTGGCATTAGGTACTAGTCATGCCACCCAAGGTGGGGCGTGACATGTTCCATTGAAATATTGTATTGCATCTTCAAACGTAATAAAATTATTTAAAAAAGTAATAGTACAAAGTAATTGTTGTATTCCTAAACTATAGTACTGTCGTTGAATCCAGCATCAATCTCCTTGTTTGCCAATAAAAAATTAGGATTAACACTATTAATGCGTCTGTTCATAATGTGATGGATCGTGTCTTGTCGTAAATATTTCTTCAACTTTTCAATATATAATATTGAAAAGTATAATACGAACTTTTGTGCCCTGCAAAAAATTAAACTTTAATGGTCTATATATATATATATATATATATAAGAACTCAAACATTTATGTAGATTTATAAAATAAAAATCTAGAATATAATACGAAAGAGAATTATCACCTATTCAGCAACTAATATTATAGTCATTCGTGTGTCTTCCTTTATTCCCCTTTTATATTCTTTTACTTTCGTGAAACTTTTTAAAATAAAAAAAAACTTTCATGGGCTTTTAAAAATTTTATGTTATTTTAATTTTTTTACACTATGAGTTATGCCACAAGTACAAAATTTAATATAATAAAATAAGGTAAAAAAATTCATGATTATAAAAAACAAATTCGACAAATTCTTTTTATGTTTTTATAAATTTACACCTGATGAATGGTGAATTTACGCATTTTTAGCCATATTTTGCCATACTTTACTATGTTCTGAGAAAAAATTATGTGTGTTTTCATGTTTTTTATGATATATTTGTGATAAAGAGCTAACACACATAATTAGATGATTCCAGGTATAAAACTGATGAATTCGGCTTAAATGGAGCTTAAAAGTGCAAAAATGGCAAAACAGGGTTGATGGAGCTAGTATATAGAAGTTGGCAGTGCACAGACATAACTCTGCTATGGCCTATGCGCCGCATAGGCCACTCCAGTGCACCCAGCAGCGCGGTGCACCAGTGATGCAGCACTATAGAGGCGTGGCACGCCACATGGTTCCAGACGGTCAAAAAAGTCAAATCCCAATTCTACTAGGAAGAGAAGCTACAAGCCCAATTCAAATCCAAGAAAAAACAACGAAGGCTGAATCTACTATTATAAATATCTTTCATAACATGTTTTAGGTGTCAATTTTTAGTCCAACAATTAGTCTAAGATTCGAATATTGTAGTCTTGTAGTGTTGTTGCACAATTCATACTTTGAGAATTTGTGTAATAATTTAGTTGATAATTGTTGGAAATTCATCAAGTTCTTGTAAAACCTTTTAGCTTGGAGATTTCTTTGAACAAGTATTTACTGAACTAAGTATTTCATTATGATTTCTTCTACATCTTCCATTTGTTTTCTCATAAACATGAGCGGCTAAATCTCTTAGGCTAGGGTTGTGGGAACCATGATAGATTAACGAGTGTAGGCATAATAAAAGAGTGATTCTTGAATGGTGAATTAAGTGGATTGTTATTCTCTTTTTTTCTTAATTAAGTTTTAGCGGTTGGAAATATTGAAACAAGCTCATATCTTCAACTTGCCCGACCAAAGAGTTTAAAGTTAGGAAAAGAGAGTAACAATGGCAATTTGACATTAACAATTTTCATCTAGTTAACTTGAAGTTTAATTGAGGATAGTTAAAGTCAAGACTTATTGCAAAGCTAGAATATACACACTTTTGAGACCGAGAGGAGATGGGTGGAAAGCATCTATTTTTATTGGCGTACGTAACACATGCACTTTGAGTTTGAGAAGAGATAAGTGTAATTCTTAAGTCGAGAAATAATAAGATGTACTAAACGTAAGTCTTCACAAAATTCACCAGGATAAATCACTAGTAAAAGCTTACTAAGTTATGAAATCATGGAGAACACAACCTAGTTTAATTTTAGTAATTTGATAAATAACTCAACAACTGTTAGTATTATTTTCTTTTAATTTTTATTTGCAAACCCCCCCCCCCCCTTTCAAAATATTGATTACAAGTTAGCTTATTTTCATCGTTAATATATTGATTCTGCCTATTTCCTGTGGGATCGACCCCACACTTTGTTGGGTTAATATATTTGATAATGACTACTTTATACTTCAATTGCGAGGTATAATTCAGGCGTGATCAAATTTTGGCGCCGTTCCCGGGGAATACGATTAAGAAACAGTTAATCTATATGTAAGCTAGGCTTGTAGTCTTTGTTTCCTACTTGTATCACTGTATTTTTTTCTCTTTTCTTTCTTGATGATCCATGTCCATATTATGGAGGATCCCACTTTTGGCAAGATTATAAATATGCCCCAAGAAGAGAGATGTGTGCACCTTCTCATTTTTATGATAAGTTCTTTATGTGGTGGTCAAGGCAGACCTTGGGGTGATTGTCCCAATTATTTCGCTTATCCATCTAGTTTCTATAACGAAAATTCTAGTTATACTTTTGAGTTTGATTGGAACGATGGCATGTCATGTGAAGGACAAAGCATTGCAATTGAACGCATGAAATCCGTGCTCCAAGCTTTTTTTGGTGCGGGAGTTAACTTGGAGAAGGATGTTACTTCCTCAATGCCTATGGAATTGTTTACTCCTTAAGAAGAAATGGTTGAAGAAGAGATTTAGAGCTTAATGGATAAATCAAAATATATTTATGACCACAATGAAAATTTTGGAATTGAATAAGAGGAACAGTTTCAAGAATAAATCTCTAGCTCTCGAAAAGAAGAAGTTGAGGAGATATTGAGAGGCATAATAGAAAAGAGTGAACAATGGTTCGAGTCTTGACTAATTGGTGGAAAAAAGTGCAACATGATTATGAGAAAGTTATCCAAAACATGGAGTTTTCCATAAAAGAATTTTTTCAAGAATTACAAAGTTCCTATCATGAATCAAAACTTGACCAAGTGGAAATTGTAAGCGATGATTGCCAACCAACCAACCCAACAATAATGCAAGACGCCGAAATTAAAGAAGAGACAATAGAGTGGAAAAGAGAGGTTGATCAAATCATTTTTGAGGACTCTAGTACATTTGATAGTGAGGATTTCAAGAAGAAAGCATGCTTTAAGGTCGAGCTACTTAGACCACATTCTAATTATTTTTCAATATTGTACTTGGTTGACGATATGAAAATTAAGGTAACTGAGTTTATGAAGGATTTTGGAGAGGAAAAGCAAAGTTGCACTAAAGTATTTCATGCCAATAGGGCAAAATCGCATACCTCCTTTAAAGTCCAAGAAGTGCAAGATGCGACATCTATTGCTTGGTGCCTATATCTTTACACCACTACCCCTCGAGAAGAGTAGAAAATTGAAAAAGCGGTTAAAGGTGCAATTCATAAGTTCAAAGTCGAAAGTAAATTGGTAAAAGTTGATGACATCGTGCCATGAAGTTAAATCAAGTGCTACCTGGGAGGCAACCCAAGGTAATTTAATTTTTTACTTTTTAGAGTTGATATGTTTGTTCAAATGTACAGGAATTAAGTCATAATTCACAAAATGAGTTTAAGAATGAAAATTTAAAAATGGGATGCAAATAAAAAAATCCGGCCAAGCAGCGCATGCCTTGGCGCGACGCATAGGCACTGGTGCCGCAAGGAGGGCCGCCATGTGACAGGTCAACTGGTGCATAGAAGCGTGTGACGCATTGTTGTGCAAAAAAGTGATTACCTTACTGAAGATGAGGATTAGAGGCCCAGGGAGTTCCTTTTTCACTCTTTTACTTTATGATTTATTGTTTTAGTACTAGGGACAATGCTACCAATTAAGTGTGGGGTGGGAGAAGTAAACTTTATTTCCATACATGCTTTAACTGCTAAATCTGTATATGGTGGGCCTAGTTTTTTTTTGTGATCATGATTTATCTTGCATACTTGGATTTTTTGTAATAGTTTTTATTAGTTTATTTTGTTTTGGGTTTCACCGATTTTGTTTTCGGTACTTTCTCGGTGGATAGTCCCTTAGAACTGACTAGAGAGTCTATTTTTTTGTTTTAGTCATAGAGTCATGACTTTTTCCAGTGATGGATGGATGATGACCATCTTAAGGGTAAATTAGTCATTAGGAGCAAGAGCTTGAGCCATGCGAATGCTAGATGCTTCACTTTAGGTATCATTAAGACTTTGTGAAATTCACTCAAAAATGCATGAAAAAGATAGAAACACTTAGTCTTTTGGAACTTGACTCTTGTACTTGAAAAAGGGGGGTTTAATTATGTTCTGAATATAATATGAATATATGTGCTTATGTAATTTTAATTGTCATTGTTAAACCATTTGCGCGATTGTGTGAGTGAGCTATTTTTGATATAGTCCATATTTGCAAATTGATGTCTAGACCTTGCCCCGTGTGTATACAAAACAAAATAAGAATGATGAATCTAGGAAGTGTCATATGCGTTTCTTTGATAGCCTATTTGTATCCTATTTTACCTACCTTGATGTGATTATCCCAGTTAGCCATTTTGAGCCTTAGCCTTTTTTTTTTTTATAGCCATATTATTAAGCTTAATCCCTTTTTGTTCTATTGACTTTTATTTGATTCAAATGACTCTTAGAGCACTTTAATTAATAATTTTTACATAAAAAGAGCATAAGTGGAGAAGTGAAGGAAAAAACTAAAAAGTGTAGAAATTAGAAGAAAAGAAAAGGGTAAAATTTGATAAACAAGGAGGGTGATGTTAGTGAAAAAACAGAAAGAAGAAAGAGCTTTAAAAAAATGGTAATGAAAAAATAATAATGTGTGAATGAGCTCAATGTTGAAAAAATACCCACTAGTCACCTAAAGTTGTAAAATTTGAAAAATAAGAAGAGGGTATAAGGAGAAAAATATGAGATTGAAGGTGCTAAAAATCAAAAGAGTTGTGAAGTATTAAAGTTCTTAGGGAGATTAGTCACTATCTTGGCAAAATAGTTCCTATCTATCCCTTAGCCTACATTACAACCATCTTAAATCCTAATTGATCCTTGATTCAAAGTTTTATACTAGTGGATTATTACACTAAGGGTAAGCCTATGGGTCATCTTTTGCATGCATGTTAAGTTCTTTGGGAGAGTGAGCGAAAATTATTTATGTATGCCCATGTTTATATTATTATATATATATATATATATATATATCTTGAGTGTATAAGGGCATCTCTCCAAATAGCGAGGGACACAATGGTAAGACTTTTGTATATCTTGATTGCTAAATAATATACTATTCATGTTGGCCCAAATATATCTTTTTGAGTTAGTTCTAAAAGCTAAGTGATTTCAAATATTGGGATTTTAATGTTGAACCTATATGCATGTGAGTGAAATGTTTGAGCTTTATTGATTTGTCTAATGATCCTAAGTGTAGGTAGACCTGTTCGCAGGGTGAATTTTATGCTTAAATGTGAGAAGGAAAGTAGTAGATTGTTCGAGGATGAACAATAATTTAAGTGTGGGATGATGATGAACGGTGAATTTACACGTTTCTTAGCCATTTTTGCCCATACTTTATTATATTTTGAGAACAAATTGTGTGTATTTTCATGTGTTTTATGATATATTTGTGAAAAGAGCTAATGCACATGAATAAATACTTTCGGATATAAAAGTTATAAATTTGGGCTTAAATGTAGCTTAAAAGTGCAAAAACGGCAAAATGGGATTGACGGATCTAGTATATAGAAGTTGGCAGCACACAGGCATAGCTGTGTTATGGCCTGCGCGCCACATAGGCCACTTCAATGCACCCAACAGCCTGATGCACCATTGATGCAGCGGTATGAGAGGTGCGGTGCGCCACACGGTTCCTAAAGGTCAAAAAAGTCAAATCCCAATTTTACTAGGAACAGAAGCTGTAAACCCAATTCAAATCTAAGAAGGAATAACAAAGGCTAAATTTTCTATTATAAATACCCTTTCATAAAATGTTTTAGGTGTCTATTCTTAGTCCAACAATTAGACTAAGATTCGAATATTGTAGTCTTGTAGTGTTGTTGTACAATTCATGCTTCGAGAATTTGTGTAATTGTTTAGTTGACAATTATTGAAAAATCATCAAGTTCTTGTGAAACCTTTTAGCATGGAGATTTTTTGAACAAGTATTTATTGAAGTAAGTATTCCATTATGATTTCTTCTACATCTTCTATTTGTTTTCTCATAAACATGAGCGGTTAAATCTCTTAGGTGATGGTTGAGAGAACCATGATGGATTAACAAATGCAGGCAAAATAAAATAGTGATTCTTTAATGGTGAATTAAGTGAATTATTATTCTCTTCATTTTAATTAAGTTTTAGAGGTTTCAAATGTTGAAACAAGCCGTATCTCCAACTTTCTCGATCAATGAGGTTGAAGTTAGAAAAAAAAAGAATAATAATGGCAATTTGAGATTAACAATTTTCATCTAATCAACTTGAACTCTAACCGGGGATAGTTAAAGTCAAGACTTATTGCACAGTTAGAATAAACACACTTTTGAGACAGAGAGGAGATGGGTGGAAAGAATTTATATTTATTGACATACGTAACACATGCACTTTGAGTCTGAGAGGAGATAAGTGTAATTCTTAAGTCGAGAAATAATTAAATGTACCAAACGTAAGTCTTACACAAAATTAACCCGGATAGATCACTAGTAAAAGCCTACTAAGTGATGAAATTATGGAGAACACAATCCTTGTTTAGTCTTAGTAATTTGATAAACAACTCAACATCTGTTAGTATTATTTTCTTTTTATTTTTATTTGCAAACCTGTCCTCTGAAATATTGGTTACAAGTTAGCTTATTTTCATCGTTAACATATTGTTTCTGCATATTCCCTTTGGGATCAACCCCAACCTTTGTTGGGTTACTATATTTGACAGCGACAACTTTATACTTCAAGTGCAAGGTGTAATTTGGGTGTGATCAACACCACGAATAGAGTTATGTCATAAATAGAAAACCTAATATTATAAAATAAAGTGATAAAAATAATTAAAAATAATAAATGTATAAAAATAGTAAATGACAATTTTGTCTATTGCGATGTTTTTTAGTGAAGGGAAAAAAGTTCAATCAACATTTCTGAGGATCTTCACACTTTTAATATAGTATAGATATGTATACATAATTGGAAAGCAAAACCAAAACATAGGACAAATACAATAAAGTGACACTACTTTTACTAAAGAGCATTGCACCTTAGTTGGTTAGGTTCCTCATTTTTCAATTTAAAGTTCTGAGTTCAAAACTCAGCTAGCACCTACAATAATTTTTTTGACGCCCTATATATGTATAAAAAAATCAAAAAAAGTTGTGAATTGTCCAGGTTTAAACACTAGATTAACAAAATTATGAACCAACTAGTTCAAAATTACAATATGATACACTTTAGGACAAGATAGTATCTAAATATTATTAAAAGGAGGGTAGTGAAGCATGAGGTTAAGCTAAGTGGTGAATTGAGAACTAGCCACTTGACACGTTTATAACAAAAAAGATATTTCATTTTATTATAATATGAAAAAAATTTAAATCTAATAAATAATATTAATATTATTATGTTTATTATATAGATATGGTAAAAAAATCATGCCATAATTAGAGTTATTTTACATTCTATCTATTTATCATTTAAATTATATAATTATGACGTTAATATGATATATATGGAAAAAATTAATTGATTGGTAGTAATATAATATATATGAAATAAATCATGTCATAATTAGATTATTTAAGAATATTGCAATATGAATACATATATATATATATATATATTATTATATTATATTATATTATATTAAAAGGAGAATAGTGAAGCATGAGGTTAAGCCAAGTGGCAAATTGACAACTAGTCACTTGGCACTTTTACAATAAAAAAATATTTCATCTTATTATAATATGGACAAAATATAAGTCTAATAAATATAATTAATATTACTATGTTTATTATATAGATATGGTAAAAAAATCACTCCATAATTAGAATTATTTTAAATTATATATATTTATCATTTAAATTATATAATTATGGCATTAATATGATATATATGAAAAAAAATTATTTGATTGACAGTAATATAATATATATGAAATACATCATGTCATAATTAGATTATTTCAGAATATTACAATATGAAAAAAATAAACATTCTAAATATTTTAACAAATAATATTAATATTATTAAGTTTATTATATAATATGGTAAAAAAATCACGTCGTAATTAGGGTTATTTTTTAGAATATATTTCTAGGATATATTCTATATATTTGTAATTTAAATTATATAGTTATGAAATTAACAGTAATAATATATATCTATATCTATATCTATATACTATTAAAAAGAGGGTAGGGAAGCACGAGGTCAAGCCAAGTGGTGAATTGAGAGCTAGCCACTTGACACTTTTACAATTAAAAAAAATCATCTTATTATAATAAGAAAAAAAAATCTAATAAATATTCTAATAAATTTATATATTATATTATTAAAAGAAGAGTAGTGTAGCGTGAGGTTAAGCCAAGGGGCGAATTGAGAGTTTGCCACTTGGCACTTATACAATAAAAAATCTCATCTTATTAATTATTTCTTATATTGTATATATAGCAATATATAATTATTTGATTGATAATTATTTGATATTTATGAAAAAAATCGCATCATGATTAATGTCATTCTGATAAAAAATATATGTGCAACATATCTATATATTGATAATTTAAATTATTTAATTAAATCACGAGATAATTGGAATCATTCTAATAGTAAATAATCTAATCAATATTATTTCCTGCAGATATAACACTCACATTTAACTTATTATAGTTTTATAATTAGATACTGCAGAAAATTATTTTGATTAGAATATTTCTATAATTATAGACATACCAGCATGTTATTTAGAATCATTCTAATAGAAAATAATCTAATCAATATTATTTCTTGCAATCATGCCATAATTATAGTCATTCTAATAGAAAAGATTACTATGAATTATTATATACATTTGGAGAATTTCGTTCAATATAATACGAACAGTTCATAGTATACAATATAGAAAAAAAACTACCTTGAAGCCAAAAAAATCTTCAAAAAATGCCTACTAAAATGACTTTAACAGTGAGATATCAAATGCCTACTAAAATGGCTTCCGATGACATATTCTATATATTTATAATTTAAATTATTGCATAATGTTTTTGAATTTAAATCAAATACTATAGGAAAAAATATTTATTAGATCATTTTGTATAATCTATATATAGTAGTATATAATTATTTGATTGACAATTATTCGATATATATGAAAAAAACACGCTATACTTAAAGTCATTCTAATAGACAATATTTCTATGATATATTCTATATATTTATAATTTAAATTATTAATTAAATCATGCGATAATTAGAGTCATTCTTATAGAAAATAATCTAATCAATATTATTTTATGTAGAAATAACACTCATATTTAACTAATTATAATTTTATATTGAGATACTGCAGAAAATAATCTTAATTAGAATACTTTCTATAATTAGAGACATACCAGCACATCATAATTAGAGTTATTCTAATATGAAATAATCTAATCAATATTACTTACTACAGTCATGCCATAAGTATAGTCATTCTAATAGGAAAGATTACTACAAATTATTATATATATGAGGATTTATTTAACATAATACGAATGGTTCATAGTAGACAATATAGGGGGAAAATCACGTCATAATTAGAGTCATTCTAATAAAATGACTTCCTACAACATATTCTATATATTTATCATGATGTATTTAAATTTAAATTAAATACTGCAGAAAATAATATTGATTAGATTATTTTCAATAAAATATATAACAGTATATAATTATTTGATTGACAATTATTCGATATATATGAAAAAAATCATGTCATAATTAGAGTATTTGTAATACAAAATATTCATGCACATATTCGACATATTTATAATTTAAATTATTTAATTGAATCACGTGATAATTAGAGCCATTCTAACAGGAAATAAGCTAATCAATATTATTTTCTGTAGACATCACTCACTAACTAATTATAATTTTATAATAAGATACTGTAGGAAATAATTTTGATTAAAATATTTTCTATAATTAGAAACATAGCAACAAACCATAATCAGAGTGTCGTGCCCCACCTCGGGGGGCATGACCGGCACCTGATGCCACACTGGGATCTAAACTAACTTGGCTAGGCTTATGCAATTTTGGTGCATGCTAGCAACTCAATTCAAGAAAACGACGAGCTATATCTCGAATGTAAACACAGCCTCCGGCCGACAAGGCCGCATAGCCACTTGTAAAAAAAACAATTAACCAACAACAAGCTGTAAAAATAGATCCTATGAAGGCTGACAAGACCACCATGTTGTATAGTTATATCATAATGAAAATAGGCAACCAAAACTATACTATAGTTGACAAGGCTACTAACTAATAGCTAATCTAGACCCCGCACGACCACCACGCAAAATAAAACATACATAGGCCCCACACGACCAACAACAAAAACTAACACTGGAAATCTGTAGTCCGCAAGCCTCTAAGAGTGGAATAATGGCTGGGACAGGGCCCCGACCTACCAATAAATTGCACAACAAAAGAACAAACCTTCTAACTAACAATCCCGGAGTAAAGAAGCTGATTAGACTGCTGACTCGGCTGATGACTAGGGAGGTCCAGAACCGCGTTTATTCGCACCTACAGGAAAGTGATATAGTGCCCCAAAGATGGGAGTCAGTACAATATGTACCGGATATGTAAGGCAGTAAATGAAAATGACTGAATGATGTTGATTATGAAACCGAAAACAATTCAATAGGAGGGATAGAGATATAACTTGAATAGCCCTTCAACCTGTTGTATATCTAACAATAAATAATGCAAACAAGAACCTTCCTTAGCCCCCATATGCCCGGAAGGTACAACCAGCACAGAATATCCCGCCCGGGGCCCCCATAAGCCCTGGTAAGCTCACTTCAATCTATATACTCCTAACTAGGTAAAAATGAGTCAACAGGTAACTATAGCCAACTTGCCAGTCCTCTGGGTCTGCAACTGAGCCCGCTCGACTCCTGTAGCTATGTTTGAGTCCAGTGGACTCTTGTAACTATACCCTGAGCACCAGGCTCAACGAGGGTTAGTGATGCCGATACGGTATGAAAATAATAGTCCAGCCATGGAATGGACTGTAATATGGCCCTTGGGCCTCCGCATAGTCCCTTGGGACAACATATAGCTCCTTGGAGCGATCCATATAGCCCCACAGGCAACGACACAACTATTAACCCTGAGGTTGGAAACCGAAAAGCTATATAGGGCAGGGTCAGTCTCAATCTAAATAAAAAATGCTAATCTCAAAGTAATAGTAGCAGCTAACCACAACAATCATGCCTCTGGTTTTCTTACAAGGATCTAGGTCATGTTATAATATGACAGGAATAACTTTCCGAAGGAATTCGCCTTAACATACCTCAAATGTTGGTGTTTGATTAACTGGCGAGTTCTAACTTGCAACCGGCAGTTCTACCCAACTACAACCCTTATACTGAGAGAATAGGACTAATTTTAATACTTAATTTGGCAAATAACGATAACTTTCGATAATAATATCAACTATAGTTCAACTTCGAATAACTCGGCTGAAACCTATAATTTCCCGAGAGTTCAGAAGGGAGAAATGCTTACCAAATGCCTGCGGCCGTTTAGGGTTCAATTTGGAGTAATTCTGACAACTTTTACTCAGCGAAGTCCCTGTATGTTGAGTTATTTTTTGAGAAATAACTCCATAGAAATGCTTCCTGTAGGCCTAGAACTCGTTATTCGATGTTAATTTGCACTTGGATGGTGTTTGATAGAGTAATTTGATGAAAATTCGACGAAAGTTACATGCTCCCTCTATTTATAACCGTGGGTTCTTTTTGGAAATCAATTGAAATAAGCAAAGGAGCTTAATATATAGGCCAAGGGGCGGTGACCTAGGGGCGCCTCGTGTCGGCCAAGGTGCCACAGGCCTGCCACGCCGCACCTCCCAGGGTGCCAGTGGGCCTGGTGCACCGCGCTGCCTAGTGCATAGGTCGGTTGGCGCATCTCGCTGGAACTTTATGGCCTGGGCTCGACTGTCCCTACTTTCAAAGCTCTTCCCACACGCTTCAAGCTCTCCTTAAACTTCACAAACCCACGCGTACGCCTACTAACCGTTAACATTTTATGGGGTGTAACATCCTCCCCCCTTAGGAACATCGTCCTCGAATGTCATCTTCAGGCTTAAAGGAGTTAACTTTTTTAACCAACACTTAGAAAAATTTCGGCAGAGTCTTCTCTATATTATGGACTATTCGAAAACCTGAAACATAGAAAAACCTATGGGCATCTCACAAGACGCTATAAACAGCTACTCCACCGTATAGAGATAACCAACTAGACAGTGCTAATAATATATACAGATAAATAACAACTGAATAGCCACCTCACCTCATTGCACATTCTGGGTCAGTCCTGGAATAAGTGAGGATACCTAGATCTCATGTCATCCTCAGCTTCCCAAGTCATCTCTTCTTTAATTCTGTTCCTTCACAAAACTTTAACGGAGGCTACATATTTACTCCTTAACCTACGAACTTGTCGATCTAGTATGGAAATTGGAACCTCTTCATAGGCTAACTCCTCAGTGACTTGAAATTCCTCAATTGGCACAACTTGGGATGGGTCCCGTATGCATTTCCACAACATTGATACATGAAAGACTGGATGGACAGATTCCAGCTCTAGAGGCAATTCTAGCTCATACGCCACTCAGCTTATTTTCCGGAGGATTCGGTATGGGCCAATGAACCTAGGGCTAAGCTTTCCCTTCTTACCAAACCTCATCACGCCCTTCATCGGCGAAACTTTGGGGAATACCCAATCATCAACCTCAAATTCCAAGTCTCTATGTCGTACATTAGAATAGGACTTCTGGCGACTCTGGGCTGTTAACAAGCGCTTTCTGATAAGTTTTAATTTCTCTTCTAACTAGTGGATCATATAATGTCCAACTAACCTTGATTCCCCTACTTCAAACCATTCGATGGGGGACCTGCATTTCTACCCATATAAGGCCTCATAAGGCGCCATCTGAATTGCAGAGTGATAACTATTATTATATGAAACTTTGATAAGGTGTAAATGATCGTCCCAACTTCCTCTAAAATCTAGCACACACGTCCATAACATATCCTTGAGCATCCGAATTGTTCGCCCTGCTTGACTGTCCGTCTGAGGATGAAATGTTGTACTCCAATTAACCTGTGTCCCCAAGCCCTTCTGAAAAGAATGCCAGAATCTAGCTGTATATTGTGCTCCTCTATCAGTAATAATAGATGTGGGGACACCATGTAGTCAGACTATCTCTTTAATATACAACTCAGCGCAGTCTTCGGTGGAGAATGTAGTCCTGACTGGTAAGAAATGAACTGACTTCGTTAATCTGTCAATAATGACCCAAATAAAATCGAATGTATGCTTGGTACGGGGTAATCTTGTGACAGAGTCCATGTTGATTTTGTTACACCCCGTAGAATTCCCGGCACCTAGATGACCTATTCGCACGTTGGTTAAGCATATTGGAAGGCCATACGTGCTAGAGAAAGGCCCGGGAAAAAGACCAGATGAGAAACCCGTCGAACCATCGCGGGAAGAGCCAGGCAGAACCCCTCTGCGATGGCAGCGTGTAACGGAGGTGAAGCCTCCGCGATGACTCCATGACATGTTGCCCAGGTTCAGACTCAAGTATATAAAGCCCCCACTTCGGTTTAATAACATTTAACTCATAAAAATTTCCAGAACTCGTAGCAAAACAGAGGAAGACGAAGGAGGGGTTATAATTTCCGTCCGATTACGCTACTAAATGCTGCCCAAACTCAAATTAATCCCAGATACCGAGGTATTTAGCAGCAGAGAGCATTCCTACGGATTCAGTTTTGTAAAATACGGCCGACGAATCGTCGAGCCACCGAGCTAAGGTAAGTGGAATTGCTCTAAATTAGTGTCTATGTGTTCCTAGCTGAGAAGTGAATATTTCTCCCTTCTGGGCCGCTGAAAAATAGCGAGTTTCTGGCTGTCTTTTGATAAGCCTAAGTTTAGGCTATAAACTACATCGAAAGTGACGTTGCCTTTTGAAATAAAGTTGTATTTAGTGTTAATTGATATGTTTATGAATGCAGTTGGGAGAAAACAGTTGGAGTACCGGCTGAGCCTCGTCCGACAGACGAATAGTTCAAGATAAGGTATGTAAAGTTAGTTTCCTTCGGCAAGTTAAGTAATATCAGTATAGTGTAATAAATTACAGACCAGTAGAATGTTCAGAAGTCGAGTATTGCGTTATTATGAATATTGGTACGATGTGAGAAACATTGGGTTGTAATGTGTATGAAACCTATCAGTATGATATAGATTCTAACGCAAGTGTTAGAGGTTGCCCAGTATACTCAGTATGTGATGTGATATGCCATGTTAAGATATTGTTGTGTTCAGTTGGAACCCCGTGAAGTAGTACAGTATCCGTAAAGCACTTCAGAAATAGAATAGCAGACTAAAATGAAGTTTAGAAAGTATGTCAGGAATAGTAAATCCTGTTACTACAGAAAATCAGTATACAGCATAGTTCAGCAGAAAGACTATATTCGTACACATATATATAGTACTTCCAGCCTCAGCATGTATTAAGCATGTACATATTTCTATCACTAGTCCAGCGTATAGCGTATACAGAAACCCAGTAAACAGTGGAGTTTTCAGCAGAAACATTATCTTGTATAGCATTTGCCCAGTACAGTCTGGCAGGGGATTATGTTCATATTTATATATATTCACCTGCCTCAGCACGTAACAGATACATAAAGATTACTATCATTAGTTCAGTATGTAATATATATACGGTACTTTACCCCTAGTAGCCTCAGCAAGTGAGATACACAGATAGTATTACCAGTTGAGACCGTTGTATTGTTTGGGGTTGGATTACCTAGCATACATGACTGCCCAGGGTTAATAGCTGTATCGGCTCATCCGCCAGAGGACGAGGATACGTCACTCTACGGAGTGGCATGCCATCCCGCCAGGGGACGAAGATGGGATGCCAGTTTTTCCCCATATTTGTGCCTTGATCGGCCCTTACACACCCCAGTCGAGCGGATACGCCCGGGTGCAGATTCAGGAGTCCTCCGGACTCAGATGCAGTTATAGTCAGGGGCTCAGCGAGCCCAAGTGCATACCCAGGGGACCGGCGGGATGCTTGCGGCCATTATAGGAGATGGGATGACCAGGGTAGGGGTATAGATTCTGTGTTGTTTGTACCTCCTGGCTTATGGGGGCCGGGTAAGGTTTGTGTGTGCTATGTTATGTTATTTCATGTTGTGCCATGTTATGTTAGATACAAGTAGATCAGCAGTAGCACGATACGTTTCCAGGTATGACTCTTATCCCTTCCAGTAAAGATTAAGAGAAGGTAAGGTTTACATTATCTGACAGTTAAGTTATTCCTTCTACTTCAGTTTCATCGGTCATATCATTGCTTTCAGATTTTGTCTTCAGTTATTGCTTTACATACTCAGTACCAGCGGTACTGACGCCTAGTGGGGCGCTGCATTACTTGCCTGCAGGTACCCATAGACGAGCAGGCGATACCACGTGATCCCCATCAGCGGTTGAGTATTCAGCTCCTGTCATCCGGAGACTGAATTTCTAGAGGTGTAGTTCAGTTCCTTTTGTTGTACAGTGCGGGTAGGTCGGGGCCCTGTCCCGATCATTTCTATTATTCTTCTTAGAGGCTTGCAGTCTGTTTATGTTCCCTGTGGTCAGATGAGCCGGTCGTGTGAGGCCGTGCAGTTGTATAGCTGTTAGTATTCCTTCCTCCTATTATGATGGTCGTGTGGGGCCATAGTTGTCAGTGGTGGTGACCTTGCCGGTCACGTAGCTTTTTAAAACGTTATGATTGAGTTGCAGATAACTAGACAGCATGGTGGCCTTGTCGGCCTTCATAGGCCCCCTCTGAATTAATATGTTTCTGGTCAGCTGCTAGTACAGGTGCAGAAGGCTATAGGCCGATGGGCCGGCGGCTGTAATTACAGCCGTTATATAGCCCTTTGTTTCCAGAAATGTGAGTTAGAGCCAGCCAGGCACCAGATGTGCCCAGGCTTAACAGTCCAGCAGGTTAGGTCCTAGTAGGGCACCAGGTGCCAGTCATACCCCCCAAGGCGGGGTGTGACAAATTTGGTATCAGAGCAGGTCGTATCCCAGGGAGTCTGCAAGCCGTGCTAAGTAGAGTCTTGTCTATGGATGTGTTGTGCACCACATACTATAGGCAGGAGGCTGCGAGGCATGATATAATGGTTACCTTTCCTTCTCTGTCAGTCGTGCTTTAGAGCGGTACAGTATAGGGTTGAGTCCCTGAAAACTTACCGTATTCTTTGATTACAGATACAAAGGCAGATCAGCATTTCCCTATCACAGGCAGAAGATCAGAGATAGCAACAGAAAAGAACCTCAGTCAGTTACATGATAATTACAGCAGCAGGAGGGGGTATCAGAGACCTCCCAGCGTGATACCGTTATTGACATTATTTCCAGTATATGTTGATAACGTCAGAATAGGAAGTCAGAAATATAATGTATATATGAACTCATTCATTTATTAGCTATATGAGATCTGATTATGATTGCAGATAAGGTCAGACCACCAGGTAAGTATAAGAAAGAGAGAAAAAAAATGCAGAAATCTCAAATACATCTTTTTGGATATGGTACAATTGAATGCTTTTTTTGTTGCAATAAGAAAGGGTTATTCCTACCTCTTAAGTTCGATACCAGTATAGTAAAGGAGCATAAGACTTGAGAGGGGGTTGCCAAATCATGCAGTAAGTAAAGATGGGTTGATTGATCCTAGTAAGTAGTAGAAAATATAGAGAGCCCTTATGATTACGTAAGTTGTGCAGACCCTTATGATAACAAGCCAGTAAAGAAAGTAAGACGGTTAGCTTACCCGAAGTAGGGGTAACAGACCTGCTAGTGATAAATGCCTAATAATGGTCAAGTTTGAGTTAGAAAAAGGCCAAGTCCGCCATATACGCCAGAAGAAGTATAGGCCGAGGCTTGATCAGTAATCTCATTAGCAATGAAAGGCAGGTACCTTGAACCCCAGAGTTCAGTCTAAGCAAGGTGAGAGGAAGAAGCAGGAATGTCAGATCTTGTGGGGAAATTAGAACTACCCCGGATTGATAAAGTATTGTATTAAGGATTAAGCTTCGCGCTGAAAGTAAGATTGCGATTCAGAATACCGCAGTACGTCCGCTATGGAAAAGTTAAGAAGTTACCGATACAGCAATTCTAATCTAGTGTAGCCTAGAGATAAGGCCCAGCAGACAGTTATGGGCTCTCAATATATGCCTAGTAAGGCTACATGATTTGAACATCGACCCCCACATCGCAAGAGTGGCGGAATTTCAAACAGCAGACAATAATTGGAATGTTTATGTTTGTTACTTTCAGAATGGGGTGACAATGCAATGAAACGATAAGTCAGGGCAGGAGATATTATTAGGTCGTAGAAGAAATGTATCTTGTACGATGTGAGACTCAGCAGAACCTGTCAGGGATTATGAATTACCGCAGAAATCAGTACATATTGTACGTAGCTAGCGATATATATGTATACAGATCATAGATATGTTGTGAGTGGTTGCCTATAAGGGCTACAATCATAGATGCTGATTAGTAATAGAAAGCCTATACAAATTGCATTGCGAAAAAAAAAAGAGAGAAGAAAGAGGGAGAAGAAAGAAAGAAAAGAAGAAGAGAAAGGGCGGATTAAGTGTGAGTTACGTATGAAGTCATAGAAACTATCTCAGTTCTCAGTTATTAGATTAACAGACTTATGTGTTGTTGTCAGATCTAGGCTCTAGGAGCTTACCAGAGTTATTGGCCTAAGACAGATGGCCAGATGATAAGGGCGCAGTTAGACGGTCTACCGACCAGCTAGCGCCTGCATTAGCAGGGAGGCATCCCTGAAGATCGGTAACAGTAGTGCATGTGCCAGAACCAGGATTAGAGACCGAGTAGGCAAATTTCAGAGATTAGCAATACTAGAATTGTTCTAGCATGTTAAGTGGTCATACATCGTTTTCCCAGCCTTGTGGGCGACAGTCGGCCTTAGTCAATCTAGCAGTTGTTATGTAGAACCCCCCATAAGTCAGCCAGCCGTCCCAGTCAGAATACCCGTGGGTACCCCAAGGAAGGGTCCACATCAGTAGTCAGTGACAAACTTGTGACAGACTAGTACTTCAGCTGGGTTTCGTAAGATATTCAGATACAGAGCCCTAGCGGAAGGCCAGTAGTTACAGAATAGCCTATAAGACCGAGAATTCCCCAGAACAGCAGTATAGATCCAAGTGGATATACGCAAGGCATAAGTAATTGATAGTACCCTGCTAGCATAGTGTTTATTAAGACCAGGGGATTAGTAGACTCCCCGTGAAGATCCAGAGATTGATCGCCTGGGAGTAAGTTGAATAAGTCCAGCCTTCCAGTGGGTTAAGCAAAATAACAGAGCAATTAGATGCCCACGAGTTTGCGGTTATGCATGAACTATAAGCACTCAAGTAGCACGGTTAGAGTATGGTGGGACTACTGCCACATTCGGGTCATTCAACCCGACTATTCAACTATTTAGGGTTATGCATCCAGATCATTAGAGGTCATGATCAATATCAGGACCCCCTGATCAGATGCGGGCACATGGTGGGCAGATAGTCGTTCAAGATCACCTTAGCAACAAGTAGCCTTAGCATGCGGCCAGAAGGCCAGATAAGCTCTAACTATACCGGTAGATTACTTGTCAGATTCTCCGGTATAATAAACCAGTAGGACCGTCAGTTATATGTCCAAAATCGTAAATGTGAATTTTGGTTGAGTCCAGTAGCCTTTTTGGTCACATGGTGTCAAAGGCTGGTGTACAGATACATACACAGAAAAATCGAAGTAATGAAGATCTAGCCTGGACCTACCACTCTGATCGAAGTACGCAGTCCCTGCGGTTAGCTGGGTACTGCAGAGGGTCCGTGGAAGGATTTTCCACCTTAGCAGCACCTCTGACTAAGTTGGCACAGAAGGCAGCGAAGTTCCAGTAGACTGAGGCGTGTGAGCAGAACTTCCAAGAGTTAGAAGCCAGGTTAACATCAACTCCAGTGTTAGTATCGCCAGAAGGTATAGAGGGTTGGTGCAGCATGGTAAAATAACAGTTTATACTTTCAGGCAATTGAAGAAACGTGAGAAGAATTATCTTACCCACGACTTGGGTATCACCTAGTTAGCTGCAGTAGCTTGTGCCTGAAAAAGCAAGAATTTTGTGTCACCCGGGAAGGGCTAATACGGTAGTAGATGCCCCTAGCCGTAGATCTATGGGGAGTTGGCATACTTGCCGCCTGAACAGTGGGAATAGACCCGAGAATCTTACTAGTTAGCCGGTCTAGCCGTTCGCATAGCAGAAATAAAGGATAACAGAACGATAATACAGAATGTCGCAGCATTGTCGTTAGTGGTGGAGGTAAAAGAACGGCAGTATAGAAACTCTAGCCAGGTTCAATTTAAATATAAGATTCAGTAAGGAGAGATGACATATTTTCAGATAACCGGGAATGAAGTGTGGCGATATAAAGGCCGCATTGCGCTCCAGATATTTTGGGGCATCATCAGCAGTTTATGAGCAAGGCGCATTACGCCCGCTATTCTCTTCATCCCGATATGACAAAGAGGTACCATGACATTAAAGAGAACTACTGGTAGCCTAGTGTCCTAACTGCCAACAGTTGAAGGCAGAATATCAGAAACCAGGCAGGTTAATTTAGAACATAGCTGTGCCTCTTTGAAAATGTGAAGTAGTGAATATGGATTTTGTGGCTGGATTACCCCGTACCAGACACAGAAATGATTCTATTTGAGTAATAAGTGACAGATCGACAAAATCAGCTCATTTCTTTCCAGTAAGAACTACTTTCTCGGCCGAAGATTATGCTGAGTTGTATATCAGAAAGATAGTCAGATTACGTGGAATGCCAGTATCCATTATTTCAGACCGGGGGGCACAATTCACAGCTAGATTCTGGCAGTCATTTCAGAAAGGTTTGGGAACACCGATTAATTTAAGCACAACGTTCTATCCTCAGACAGATTCGCAGATTGAGGAGTAAAGATATTGCGTCTATCAAGGTATTGAGGCGTAACAAGAACCGAGAAGAGATGACTTGAGGAGCGGAGGAAGAGGACTAGATATCCTCACCTATTTCAGGCCTAGTCAGGCAACAGGTACGTCCGTATTATTGCTTATGTGGAATCTCATGGTTGTATATGTATAAATGAGAAAAATGGATACGTAACCATCCAGTGAATCCTACCGTATTGTGTACAGTACCTGTATTGGACTTTTCTGCATTTCAGGTTTTCGCTATAGTCCATATACAGGGGAGACTCTGCCGAAATTTTTCTAGAAAGTAAGTAAGTAGTCCTCTAGATAACAGTGTGCATTCGAGGACGAATGTTCTTAAGGGGGGGGGGGGGAGAATGTTACACCCCGTAGAATTCCCGGCACCTAGATGACCTATTCGCACGTTGGTTAAGCATATTGGAAGGCCATACGTGCTAGAGAAAGGCCCGGGAAAAAGACCGGACGAGAAACCCGTCGAACCATCGCGGGAGGAGCCAGGCAGAACCCCTCCGCGATGGCAGCGTGTCACGGAGGTGAAGCCTCCGCGATGGCTCCGTGACACGTTGCCCAGGTTCAGACTCAAGTATATAAATCCCCCACTTCGGTTTAATATCATTTAACTCATAAAAATTTCCAGAACTCGCAGCAAAACAGAGGAAGACGAAGGAGGGGTTATAATTTCCATCCGATTACGCTACTAAATGCTGCCCAAACTCAAATTAATCCCAGATACCGAAGTATTTAGCAGCAGAGAGCATTCCTACGGATTCAGTTTCATAAAATACGGCCGACGAATCGTCGAGCCACCGAGCTAAGGTAAGTGGAATTGCTCTAAATTAGTGTCTATGTGTTCCTAGCTGAGAAGTGAATATTTCTCCCTTCTGGGCCGCTGAAAAATAGCGAGTTTCTGGCCGTCTTTCGATAAGCCTAAGTTTAGGCTATAAACTACATCGAAAGTGACGTTGCCTTTTGAAATAAAGTTGTATTTAGTGTTAATTGATATGTTTATGAATGCAGTTGGGAGAAAACAGTTGGAGTACCGGCTGAGCCTCGTCCGACAGACGAATAGTTCAAGATAAGGTATGTAAAGTTAGTTTCCTTCGGCAAGTTAAGTGATATCAGTATAGTGTAATAAATTACAGACCAGTAGAATGTTCAGAAGTCGAGTATTGCGTTATTATGAATATTGGTACGATGTGAGAAACATTGGGTTGTAATGTGTATGAAACCTATCAGTATGATATAGATTCTAACGCAAGTGTTTGAGATTGCCCAGTATACTCAGTATGTGATGTGATATGCCATGTTAAGATATAGTTGTGTTCAGTTGGAACCCCGTGAAGTAGTATAGTATCCGTAAAGCACTTCAGAAATAGAATAGCAGACTAAAATGTAGTTTAGAAAGTATGTCAGGAATAGTAAATCCTGTTACTACAGAAAATCAGTATACAGCATATTTCAGCAGAAAGACTATATTCGTACACATATATATAGTACTTCCAGCCTCAGCATGTATTAAGCATGTACATATTTCTATCACTAGTCCAGCATATAGCGTATACAGAAACCCAGTAAACAGTAGAGTTTTCAGCAGAAACATTATCTTGTATAGCATTTGCCCCAGTACAGTCTGGCAGGGGATTATGTTCATATTTATATATATTCACCTACCTCAGCACGTAACAGATACGTACAGATTACTATCATTAGTTCAGTATGTAATATATATACGGTACTTTACCCCTAGTAGCCTCAGCAAGTGAGATACACAGATAGTATTACCAGTTGAGACCGTTGTATTGTTTAGGGTTGGATTACCTAGCATCCATGACCGCCCAGGTTTAATAGCTGTATCGACTCGTCCGCCAGAGGACGAGGATACGTCACTCTACGGAGTGGCATGCCGTCCCGCCAGGGGACGAAGATGGGATGCCAGGTTTTCCCCATATTTGTGCCTTGATCGGCCCTTACACACCCCAGTCGAGCGGATACGCCTGGGTGCAGATTCAGGAGTCCTCCGGACTCAGATGCAGTTATAGTCAGGGGCTCAGCGAGCCCAAGTGCATACCCAGGGAACCGGCGGGATGCTTGCGGCCATTATAGGAGATGGGATGACCAGGGTAGGGGTATAGATTCTGTGCTGGTTGTACCTCCCAGCTTATGGGGGCCGGGTAAGGTTTGTGTGTGCTATGTTATGTTATTTCATGTTGTGCCATGTTATGTTAGATACAAGTAGATCAGCAGTAGCACGCTACGTTTCCAGGTATGACTCTTATCCCTTCCAGTAAAGATTAAGAGAAGGTAAGGTTTACATTATCAGACAGTTAAGTTATTCCTTCTACTTCAGTTTCATCGGTCATATCATTGCTTTCAGATTTTGTCTTCAGTTATTGCTTTACATACTCAGTACCAGCGGTACTGACGCCCAGTGGGGCGCTACATTACTTGCCTGCAGGTACCCATAGACGAGCAGGCGATACCACGTGATCCCCATCAGCGGTTGAGTATTCAGCTCCTGTCATCCGGAGACTGAATTTCTAGAGGTGTAGTTCAGTTCCTTTTGTTGTATAGTGTGGGTAGGTCGGGGCCCTGTCCCGATCATTTCTATTATTCTTCTTAGAGGCTTGCAGTCTGTTTATGTTCCATGTGGTCAGATGAGCCGGTCGTGTGAGGCCGTGCAGTTGTATAGCTGTTAGTATTGCTTCCTACTATTATGATGGTCGTGTGGGGCCATAGTTGTCAGTAGTGGTGACCTTGCCGGTCACGTAGCTTTTTAATACGTTATGATTGAGTTGCAGATAACTAGACAACATGGTGGCCTTGTCGGCCCATATAGGCCCCCCCTGAATTAATATGTTTCTGGTCAGCTGCTAGTACAGGTACAGAAGGCTATAGGCCGATGGGCCGAGGGCTGTAATTACAGCCGTTATATAGCCCTTTGTTTCCAGAAATGTGAGTCAGAGCCAGCCAGGCACCAGATGTGCCCAGGCTTAACAGTCCAGCAGGTTAGGTCCTAGTAGGGCACCAGGTGCCAGTCATACCCCCCAAGGCGGGGTGTGACAGATTTCTTCCCATTTCCACATAGGTACCGCTATCTCATACGTTAACCCTCCGGGTTTCTAATGTTCAGCCTTTACCTGCTGACAGTTAGGACACTGTGCTACAAATTTTGCTACACCCTTTTTCATTTCAAGCCACCAGTATATCTCCTTTATGTCATGGTACATCTTCGCCGAACCTAGATGAAGAGAGTAATGAGAATAATGTACCTTTGCCATGATTTGCTGTGAAGTCCTGCTATATCTGGAATGCAGAGGTGACCCCTAAATCTTAAGACCCCGTCTTCTGTCAATTCGAAGGCCGCTAATTCGCCTTGATGAACCTTAACTCCGAGTTGTACCAGGTTAGGATCCTCATACTGCTACTCTTTTATGTCCACAACAAGGGATGATACTGCGTTATTCTGAATCACAACCCCATTATCCTCTAGTCTACTATCCCGACGGCTAAACTAGCTAACCGATGCAGTTCTCGAGCCATTTCCTTCTGTTATGGCCTCAAGTGCGCCAAGCTTCCCATAGGTCTGTGGCTAAGTGCATTCGCTACAATATTGGTCTTCCCTGGGTGATACAAAATGTTTACGTCATAGTCTTTTAGTAATTCTAGCAAACGACGCTGCTGCAAATTCAATTCTTTCTGCGTGAAAATATACTGAAAGCTCTTATGATCAGTAAAAATATCCACGTGCACCCTATACAGGTAATGCCTCCATATTTTCAAAGCATGAACAACTGTAGCTAACTCCAGATCATGGGTGAGATAGTTCTTTTCATGCTTTCTGAGTTACCTTTAAGCATAAACAATTACCTTACCATGTTGCATCAGGACGTATTCCTAACCTAACGCCTGAAGTGTCACAATATACAGCGTAACCCTTTGAACCTTCTGGAAAAGTTAACACTAGTGCCGACGTCAACCTGTTCTTCAATTCCTGGAAACTCCATTCATAGGCCTCGGTCCAATGAAATTTGGATGCTTTCTAAGTCAATTTAGTCAAAGGCGCTGATAAGGTAGAAAATCCTTCCACAAACCTTTTGAAATACCCAGCTAATCCCAAAAAACTATGAACTTCTGTTGGAGTTGTAGGTCTAGGCCATGTCTTTACCACCTCAATTTTCTATGAACCAACCTGAATACCGGCCTCTGATACAATATGGCCAGAAAAGCCATGGAATTCAGCCAGAACTCACATTTAAATTTTTTTTGCATATAACTGGCGATCTTTGAGAATCTGAAGTACCATTTGCAAATGATCTTTATATTCTTCTTCTGAATGGGAATACACCAGGATGTCATCAATGAATACTATCACAAATAGATCTAAATACGACCTAAAGATACTATTCATTAGATCCATGAATATAGCTGGGGTATTTTTCAACCCGAAGGACATGGCTAGGAATACCTACTCCTAAACTTCGAAATGTCTTTCTCCCGAACCTATACTTGGTGATATCCTGACCTTAAGTCAATTTTGGAAAAATATTTTTCCCCTTTCAACTGGTCAAACAAATTGTCTATCCTGGTAAGAGGGTATTTATTCTTAATAGTAACCTTGTTCAACTGCCGATAATCTATGCACATCGGAGGGATCAATCTTTCTTTCTTACAAACAAAATTGACATAGCCCACGGTGGCGTACTCAACATGATAAAGCCGTTATCTAATAGATCTTTCAACTTTTCCTTCAATTCTATAAATCAGCAGGAGCCTTTCAGTACGGAGGGATGGATATAGGTTGAGTACCTGGTAGTAAGTCTATAGAGAAATTGATTTCCCGTTCTAGGGGAATACTAGTAGGTTCGTCTGGAAACACGTCTGGAAACTAACTGGAATGGATTAAAGAGTTAGAGATTCTTCTTGCATATCCTGAACCCTAACAATATGATAAATACAACCCTTTGCTATCAACTTTTTTGCCTGAAGATAGGATATGAACCTACCTTTTGGGATAGCTGCACTGCCTTTCCACTCTCGCACTACCTCCCTTGGAAAGTGGAATCATACTGTCTTGGTCCAACAATCTACATTGGCATAACATGGTGCTAGCTAATCCATACCTATAACTGCACCAAAATCAATCATTTCTAGCTCCACTAAATCTGCTAAAGTTTGGTGACTGAAGATCTCTACTGTACAACCCTGGTAGATCCTTTTATCTATAATGGAGTCACCGAGAGGTGTAGACATCGAGAAGGATCGCCGAAGCAATTACGGTGTTATACCAAATTTTCGGGCCACTAGTGGAGTAATATAGGAGAAAGTGGAACCTGGGTATATCAAAACATAAACTAAGTGAGAACAAATGTCCTGCATACCTATCATAATATCTAGTGACGACTCTGACTCCTACCGCCCAGGTAAAGCATAAGTGTGATCTGGACCGTTGCCTGGACTGGATGCTCTTGACCTGCCTTGTCCTCTGTCGGCTAGAGCTGAGGGCCTGCGCCCTGCTGAAGGTGCTGGGTCATGTGACCATGCTAAAGATTTGTGCTGTTGGTCCCGATCACCCTGACCTTTAGCTGGACAATCCCTCATTATGTTACCCTCTTTTCCACAAGTGTCACAAGCGGTAAAACCATACCTGCACGCCCTAAAATGACGTCGATTGCAAATAGCACAACGTGGCACTGTGGGCCTACTCTGATATGACCCCCTATGCTGCTGAGAACCTGATGCCCGTGAACTCTCACTGGGTCCTGACATGCGCAGCGGTTTGATCTACCACCCTGTTGCTGCTGAGAAAGTGGGGGTCTGGGTGGCTTGCCTGATATTCGTGGTCTAGGTCCACCCTACAATTCTACCTACATGTCACTGGATATGGCCCTACGACACTGCTCTTGATTTATTATTTCTATCTCCCGCTGTCGCTGCCTGATCCCCTCAATATTCTGAGAGAAAGCCTGAATTCAGGCAATGTCCATGTCCTCCCGCAGAGTAGCTGTCACACAAGTTTCCATGTACTCTAGAAGCAACCCTATAATAAACCGATGTACTCTGGCTGGCATAGTGTCTACAAAAGATGGCGCATATCTAGCCAAGGAATCAAATCTGATAGAATATTCCCGGACACTCATCGAGCCCTGCTACAGGTGTAAAAACTAATCCACCCAGGCATGTCGAATTTCCCACGGCAAGTAGTGATCTAGAAAGGCCTCTAAGAATCTAGACCAAGTCGGAGGGGAGCATCTTTTCCTCGGGACCTCTCCCAACTCTCGTACCATAATACTGCTATGTCCTGTAATCAAAATACCGCTAACTCAACCAACTCTACGTGTATAGCATGCATCACCCTGAAAATCTACTGTAATTGGTCCACGAAGTCCTAAAGGTCCTCTTCCCGGTTCGTCCCTATGAACTGTGGGGGACTCAGGGCAAGGAACTGTCGAACCCTCGAACTTCTAGGTCCTCCCAAAGATTCTGCAACCACTGGTACCATGGGCTAGCGCTGAGCGACCATCATCTGAGCTAACATATAGACAACGCTCCTAACCTCCTAATCGGATGGTATAGGTATAGGAACTGTTGGAGGTGGTGCCGACATGTACGCTGCCCTGGAGGATTCCTGGTGTGGCGGAGACTGCTGGGGAGACTGGGATGAAGTCTCCCTATTACCCTCGATTGAGCTGGCTCTGACTGGGGCCCCTACTAGTGCCCTCTCCTGCTGCAGCATCTGACTTCCGACCAGTCATAGTCTATCGTGTGTCTGATATTTTTCTGTAGATAAGCAGAATAAGGTAAGCTTAGGGATCAACCCTATACAAAATAGCTGTACAGCACGACTGAAGAAGAAGGAAGGGTAACAACACTATTATGCCCCGTAGTCTCCTGCCTATGGAATGTGGTGCACAACACACCCATAGACAGGACTCTACTAGACACGGATTGCAGACTCCCTCGTATGTGACTTGCTTTGATACAAAGTTTGTCACACCCCACCTCGGGGGGCACGACTGGCACCTGATGCCACACTGATCTAAACTGACCTGGCTACGCTTATGCACTTCTGGTGCATGCCTGCAACTAAATTCAATAAAATGACGAGCTATATCTCGGCTGTAAACACAGCCTCCGACCGACAAGGCCGCATAGCCACCTATAAAAATAAAATAGCTAACCAACACAAGCAGTACAAAGGGATACTATTCGAGCCAACAAGACGACCCTGCTATCTAGTTATATCATAATGAAAATAGGCAATCAGAACTATACTATAGACGACAAGGCTGCTAACTAATAGCTAAACTAGGCCCAATATGGCCATCACACAAAATAAAACATACATAGGCCCTACACGGCCAACAACAAAAATTAACACTGGAAATCTGTAGCCTGCAAGCCTTTAAGAGTGGAATACTGGTTGAGACAGAGTCCCGACCTGCCCATAAACTGCACAACAAAAGAATAAACCTTCTAAGTAACAACCCCAAAGTAAAGGAGCTGATTAGACTGCTGACTCGACTGATGACTAGGGAGGTTTGGAACCGTGTCTATCCACACCTGTAGGAAAGTAATGCAGCTCCCCAAAGATGGGCGTCAGTACAATATATACCGAATATGTAAGGCAGTAAATGAAAATGACTGAATTATACTAATAATGAAACTGAAACCAATTCAATAGGAGGGATAGAGATATAACCTGAATAGCACTTCAACATGCTATATATCTAACAATAAGTAATTCAAACAAGAACCTTATCTAGCTCCCATAAACTCGAAAGGTACAACCAGCACAGAATATCCCGCCTGGGCCCCCCATAAGCCCTGAGCTCACTTCAATCTATATAACCCTAACTAGGTCAAAATGAGTCAACAGGTAACTATAGCCAACTTGCCAGTCCTCTGGGTCTGCAACTGAGCCCGCTCGACTCCTGTAGCTATGTTTGAGTCCATTTGACTCTTGTAACTATACCCTGAGCACCAGGCTCAACGAGGGTCAGTGATGCCGATACGGTATGAAAGTAATAGTCCAGCCATGGAATGGACTGTAATATGGCTCTTGGGCCTCCGCATAGTCCCTTGGGACAACATATAGCTCCTTGGAGCGATCTATATAGCCCCGCAGGCAACGATACAACTATTAACCCTGAGGTTGGACAACGAAAAGCTATATAGGGCAGGGTCAGTCTCAATCTAAACAGAAAATGCTAATCTCAAAGTAATAGTAGCAGCTAACCACAACAATCATGCCTCTGGTTTTCTTACAAGGATCTAGGTCGTGTTACAATATGACAGGAATTAACCTTCCGAAGGAATTCGCCTTAACATACCTCAAATGCTAGTTTTCGATTAACTGGCAAGTTCTAACTTGCAACCGGCAGTTCTACCCAACTACAACCCTTATACTGAGAGAATAGGACTAATTTTAATACTAAATTTGGCAAATAACGATAACTTTCGATAATAATATCAACTATAGTTCAACTTCAAATAACTTGGCCGAAAACCTATAATTTCCTGAGAGTTCAGAAGGGAGAGATGCTTACCTAATGCCTGTGGCCATTTAGGATTCAATTTGGAGTAATTCTGACAACTTTTACTCTGTGGAGTCCCAGTATGCCAAGCGAATTTTCGATAAATAACTCCATAGAAATGCTTCCCGTAGGCCTAGAACTCGTTACTCGAAGTTAATTTGAATTTGTAAGGCGTTTGATAGCGTAATTTGATGAAAGTTTTGTGATCCCTCCGTTTATAGCCATGGGTTCTTTTTGGAAATCAATTGAAATAAGCAAAGGAACTTAATATATAGGCCAAGGGTGGTGACCTAGGGGCGCCTCGCACTGACCAAGGCACCACAGGCCTTCCGCGCTGCGCCTTCCAGGGCGCTAGTGGACCTGGTGCACCTTTTTGCCTAGTGCACAGGTCGGCTGGTGCGTCGCGATGGCCCTTCGTGGCCTGGCCTCGCCCCACCCTAGTTCCGAGGCTCTTCCCGCACGCGTACGCCTACTAACCATTAACATTTTACGGGGTGTAACAAAGTGTCATTCTAATAGAAAATAATCTAATCAATATTATTTCATGCAGATATGCCATAATTATAGTCATTCTAATATGAAAGATTTATCACACCCCAAACCCGGAATAGGGCGCGACTGGCACTCCATTCCAAAGAGATCAAGGAGCCGGTTATATAGCATCTTAACTGTAACCCTTAGGTCACCTGAGCCACCTATCACAGTCAATTATACATAAAAATGGACAAACCAGGTGTCAATAAACACGACAAGATAGAATGCTGACACGACCACAATAATATCTAAAAGAAACTATGGAAGGTCACCTAGGCCACAAAACACACTGGAACTGAACAATTTTACAACTAGTCCACAAAAGCCTCTAAAAGAGTACAACAATACTAAATCCACGGGACAGGGCCCCGGCTTACTCATCTGTACAACAAAACTCAAAATGATCCAATCAAACATAGGCTCCTGAAAGAGGGTAGCATACCAACTATATGCTGGATCTGAGCTCCTACTGAATCAGTCGATCTGAGCTCCTACCTGTACCTGCAGCATGATTGCAGGGTCCCATGCGAAGGGATCTCAGTACAAAGAAATGCACTGGTATGTAATACTGAAAGCTGTAAAAAAGTGATGCTAAAGATAAACTGAACCAAAGAAGGGGATAACTACAACCTGATACTCTGGAACCTGTCAACACAAATAATGGTAAATAGCAGCTAAACATAACTCAAAGATAGGGTAGAGAGATAATCTGTAACTCTGTAACTGACTACCTTATACGCAGACTTTGTGAATGAACATAACATAACATAACAGACTCATATGCCAACTCTTCTAATACTAGGACCGGAATTTATGATAATTAATTCGGTGGCTACCTGATACTTGGACCAGGACTTTAAGAGTTGCTTGATACTTGGACTAGGACTTTATACAGCCAACCTGATACTTGGACCAGGATTTTCATACATAGTTCCTCGCACATTCAGCCATATGATACTTAGACCAGAGAGGGCGTGTGGCATCACTCCCATGGCATCACACAATCAACCATCTAATACTTGGACCAGAGAGGACATGCGGTAAACATTGCAAATCATGCAAATGAGCAAACTGATATTGAGACTAGTAGCTGAATAATGCAATATATATCTACCTCAAATCACAGGTCCAACTCGGAGGACCAACTGAAAATGCAAAGTAACTGATGCAACAATGCAAAGTAGCTGACTCAAATAACGAGTCCAACTGAACATCATAACCCTAATAACTGACAAGAGGGTACATAAAATATAACTTGACTTGAAAGCTTAACACAAATGTGAGACTCGAGGAATATGACACTGGACCTCGCTTATGGGTTCTTGGAACCAACTATGGATATTTAAACCCAATTTTGGAATACTTGGATTACATATGAATATACAGATTCAACTTATAAAGATTAATTCAACTTGAACTCGACTTAGAGTATTTAAGCTCAATTATAGATACTTACCATGATCGTTGCTTAACTTAAACTTGCTAACCCGAGTTAAGGATTAGGAGTTGGAATCTCTTTTAGACTCTAAGAACTCTAAAACATATATACATAAGGATAGGTGACCATGATAGAGAATCGCTATATTAGCACCCTCATTTACCCTTAGAAACTCAACATTAACTTTCAGCGTATGTTATTCTCACATTGCTATCTTAGCTTCAATTTCTAATTTCACAAGGTGACCAGAACCTCACATATGATTAATATAACATAACGTAAAAGGACCAGCTAACAAGGCCGACAGTGAGGGGTCTCTAACTCAATGTACAACTACGACAACAATCAATACGATATCACACTTTAAATACCACATTTTCGGCTAGTCATAATCTTAACATTTAACCTCAATCAAACATGAAACTTTAAATCTTAAATGAAGCTTAACATACTGCCTCAAGACTTGTAAAGAGGTTTTTGGCTCATTCAATTAACAATGCATGAATCGTGCTTAAAAGAATGATGGAAGGGGCGTCTTACATACCTTTTTTTCCGCAGAGCTTTCTTATGCCGTTTCTTTCTTTCAGCAATCAGAAATTATCCCCCTTAAATTACATGAATTTATCACCAAGTGAGAAGGCTACTTCAAGCCAATTTATCCAGCCAAAATGTTACCCTAGTAGGCAGTCACAACACAAACAAATAAGGCAACATTTAGTATTTCTTACTTCAACTTGTTTCTACAACTTTGAGGGAAAATAGAAGTAGGAAATTACCTCACTTTTCTCATGAACAACTCCCAAAAATATAGAGTATATTCTCAGCAAAACACAGTTGTTCCAACCTTCAAAAATGAGCAGAAACTTCAATAACAACATGCCAACAATGGCAGCCCAACATAGCCTCCAACTTCTAGCTTTAGATAGGACTTTTATGCAAGTTTAGCAATTAGAAATACTTACCCTTTTCTTGAGATTATCCTTGGATATAATAGGAGTATTTTCCTCCAAATCACTTCCCAATAACACAACAATCTTTTTGCCCAAAATGCAGCAGCATAATAGCACAACAACTACCACAAGTCAATATATAAACCATAACTTTCTTCTTGTTTTCCTTCAAAAATTCCATAGACTTATTAGAGATTTCAAAAGAGGGAAATTACTTGCTCTTTATTATGAACAATTCCTACTATGATGGAGTATAACTTTAGCTCATAATAGTCCAAAACACACAGCAGCAACACTACCAAAATGAAGCTACAAGGTAACAAAAACTTCACTACACGTTGCCTTCATTTTCATGAACTTTTGCTTGAGTTTTGATGGTGTTTCCTTGAGGGATTCCTCTTGGTTTCTTAGGATTTTCTACTGAAAAAGAGAGAGGATTTCAGAGGGTAAGCAAGCACCTCAAATCTGAAAAAGTTGAAAATGATCTCATAGCACAACACCTAAAATATAGAGGTGTTTGGGTGGTGGCAACGTCACTATCCAATAGTTCCATGCTAAAATACCTATAGCTTTTTACTCCAAACTCCGATTGATGAGCGGTTTGATGTTATGAAAACTAGACTCAAAGACCTTTTATTTGATAGTCATGGGGCTTCTAATTCATTATATGTCGGGAGATATGGTTGTTTAGATTTGACCCTTACTTTTGAACTTCACATACTCTTCGCTTTTCTGTTCGTACACATTTCCCTTGTCATCTACGACCAATATACAACTAGTACTTCCCTTAATATAGCATATAAACGTTAAATACTCAACAAAAAATTTTTGGGGTGTAACATTTTCCCCCACTTAGGAACATTCATCCCCGAATGGAAATTAATTTCTCTTAACATGGTTCAAAATAGGCACTCCATAACTTAGGTATCAAACACATACCTTAATATCACGTCAACATTGTGAATAGGTGAGGATATTTCTTCTTCATTTTCTTCTCAGCCTCCCAAGTTACTTCATCGACATTATTACTTCTCCATAATACCTTGACTGAGGCAATTCCCTTAGTTTGAAACTTCCTGACTTGCCGATCAAGGATAGCAACTGGGACCTCTGCATAGGTTATCTCCTTAGAAATATGGACATCATCAATAGGTATAATACAGGTCAGACCTCCTACACACTTCTGAAACATCGACACATGAAATACTGGATGGACTGCTACCAATTCTGGAGGCAATTCCAGCTCATAGGCTACTTTGCCTATCCTTCAGGTAACTTTATAAGGTCCAACATATCTAGGGCTTAGCTTACCCTTCCGGCCAAATCGCATGATGCCTTTCATAGGAGACACCTTCAGGATTAACAATGAATTCCAACGCTCGACGACATATGCCAGTATAAGATTCCTATCTACTCTGAGTTCTCTAAAGCCTATCTCTGATAAGATTTACCTTGTCCACAGCCTGTTGTACTAGATCTAGCCCCAATAGTTCTGCTCGCTAAGTTCGAACCAGCTGATTGGCGATCTATACTTTCGCCTATACAAAGCTTCATATGGAGACATCTGAATGCTTGTCTAACAAAATATTATTATAGGTAAATTCTATCAAGGAAATATGATCATCCCAGCTTCCTCTAAAGTCTAGGGTATAGGCACGCAACATATCTTCAAGTGTCTGGATGGTGCGTTCAGCCTGTCCATCTGTCTGAGGATGAAATGCAGTGTTGAGATTTAATTGAGTGCCCAGGCCTTTCTAGAAAGACTTATAGAAGTTTGCTATGAACTGAGCGCCTCTGTCTGAAATAATGGTTAAAGGAATGCCATGTAGGGGAACTATCTCCTGGATATACAGCCTGGCATAATTCTTTGTGGCATAAGTCTTCCTGACTGACAGAAATTGAGTTGATTTAGTCAATCTGTCTACTATTACCTGATGGAGTCACACTTCCTGCTTGTCCGTGGCAACCCAGTAACAAAATTCATATTAATCATATCCCATTTCCAGGCTGGGATCTCCATATTCTAAGTCAAGCCTTCAAGTCTCTGGTGCTCGAGCTTCACTTGTTGGCAATCAGGACACTAAACCACAAAACCTATGATGTCCTTATTCATACTATTCCACCTGTATAGCTACTTCAGGTCATGATACATCTTCGTGCCACCTGGATGTACTGAATACCATGAGTGATGAGTTTCACTCAGGATTTGCTCTCGTAGCTTTCCCACATTCGACACACATAAATGAGTCTGATATTTGAGAAATCTATCTGGCCATTACTCAAACAAGGCCCGCTTCTGCTGTGGAATGCTATCTCATAGCACTACTAATTTCGGATCCTCATATTGTCGTTGCTTGACTTCCGACAGTAGGGAGGATTCTGCAGTGTTCTGAACTGCTAAACCTCCATCTTTAGTATCTAGCAATCGAATGTGCTGATTAGCTAACTGTTGTATGGTCTTCACCATTTCAACTTTGTCAGCTGCTATGTCACTCAAGCTGGCCATGGACTTGCGGCTTAAGGCATCAACCACAATGTTAGCTTTGCCAAGATAGTACAGAATGCTAACATCATAATCTTTCAGCAATTCTAACCACCTTCTCTGGCTTAAATTCAACTCCTTCTGCTGGAATAAGTACTAAAGGCTCTTACGATCTGTAAAAATATCAACATTTACACCATACAGTTAGTGACGCTAGATCTTCAGCACTAAAACCACCATTGCCAACTATAGATCATGCGTAAGGTAATGCTGCTCGTGGTTCCTCAACTGCTCGTGCTTCCTCAACTGCCTCGAAGCATAGGCAATGAATTTGTCTAAGTAGCTGAAGGTATCATAATAAACCACATAACCCTCTGTACCTTTTGGCAGAGTCAAGATAGGTGTAAGGTCAACCTATCCCTCAACTCCTAAAAACTGCACTCGCACGCCTCTGACCATTAGAACTTAGGTGCTTTATGAGTCAACTTTTTCAATGGCGCGGAGATAGTAGAAAAATAATTTACAAATCTGCGATAGTAACTTGCCAACCCTAGAAAACTATCAACCTCTGTAGGATTTAAGGGTCTGGGCCAAATCTTTCCTACCTCTATTTTTTGACCATCTACTCTAATACCTTCATCTGTAATTACATGACCAAGGAAAGTCACAGAGGTTAGCCACAATTCAACATTTAGAAAATTTTGCATACAACTTGTGCTCCTGGAGAGTCAGTAACATAGCTCTCAGGTGATCTGCATGCTCAACCTATGATTTTGAATAAATCAAGATGTCATCAATAAATACAATCATGAATACATAAAGGAAGGGCCTAAACACCCTATTCATCAAATCCATAAAAGTTGTTGGGGCATTAGTGTTACACCCCATAAGTTTCAAACATTTAGTCGGCCTATTTGTATATTGATTGAGAGTTTTAGAGTGTCATACGTACGAGGAAAGGGCCCGGGTAAAGGCCGAACGGTTGCCAAGTTGGGGTTTTGCGGGAGGGGGCCGAACCAAGCTGCCGAGAGGGGCAAAGTGGCACGGAGTATCTCCTTCGCGTTAGCCAACATGGCACGAAGCAGAATCAGCGCGATGGGTAGAGTGCCACGTTGCCTTGTCTGCTGCCTCAAGTATATAAAGTCCTCACACTTAGAAATTAGATTATTTTTCATATAACTTCGATCATAACAGAGGGAAACCGAGGAAAACATTTAATAATCGTCCGATTATGCCGCTAAACGCCGTCCAAATTCAAATTAACTCTGTGTATTGAAGTATAAGGCTGCAGAGAGCATCGCTGCAGAGTTATTTTTGTAAAATACGCCCGGCAAATCATCGTCCCACAGAGCCTAAGTTGATGGAATTGTTGCAAACTAGTGTCAATATGATCACATGCCTAAAGTAAGTATTTCTCCCTTCTAGATTCCTGAGAAATTACGAGTTTTCAATCATCTTCCAATAGGTTGAAATATAGTTACTATATATATATATAAAGTTATTATTTTCTTCGAATTCAGTAACAAAGTTGGCCCTATTCTTCTATTAATATGATTATAGTTGAGAAGGGCAGTTGAATACGAGCTGATACACATCAGTTAGTCAGAAAAAGGCGACGATGTATGTAAGGCTTAACTCTCGGCAAGTATCCTTGTCGTACAGTGTTACGACTTATGTTCACAAATAGAAATAACGATCTCAAGCGGTTGCTACCATTAGATTGTAATTCGATATGTTATAATTAGTTGTTATTGATATACATATATAAATATCAAATATGTTGCGAGTAGCTGTTAATAGGGATTACAGTTACATAAATTCTTGTTAGCTGCTAGAAAACATATCAGATCGTACTATAGGACCCCTCGCTAAAAGGGAGCAGGTTCAATGTGATTCGCGTTATGAACGCCATAGAAACTCTTTTAGTTCTTAGTTTATTGTGATGGT
Organism: Datura wrightii; assembly: GCA_035772735.1. Lineage (NCBI taxonomy): Eukaryota > Viridiplantae > Streptophyta > Magnoliopsida > Solanales > Solanaceae > Datura > Datura wrightii. The sequence goes on along the minus strand of JASDFA010000002.1, from coordinate 52,122,250 downwards.
AGACTTATATGTTTGTTGCCAGGCCTAGACTTCAGAAGCTCGTAAGAGTTATTGGCCTAAGTCAGTTGGTTAAATAGTATGGGCGCGGTTAGGCGGTCTATCGACCAGTTGGCACCTGTATTGGCAGGAAAGCATCCCTAGAGGTCATGGACGTTATCGCACGTTCCAGAACCAGAAATAGAGACAAAATAGGTATATTCTAGACTTAGTGACACCAGGGTTCTCTAGTGTATTGAGTGATCACCCGCCATCTTTTTAGCCTTATCAGCGATTATTAGTCTTAGTCGACTTAACAGTTATCAAGTAGGGCGCCCAGCAAGCCAGCCCAGTCATCTGAGTCAGATAAACCCGTGGGTACCCCAAGGAGGGGTCCACATCAATAGTCAGTGACGGGCCATCACCCTAGCCTGTTCTTGCAAGGTATTCAGGTACAGAGTGCCAGGAGAGGGCTAGTCTATATAGAATTGCCTATAAGATTGAGAATTGCCCAGAATAGTAATATAGATCCGAGTGGATTCAGACAAGGCCTAAGGAGTCAGTAGTACTCTGCTAGTACAGTGTTAACCACAAGTTAAGGAGATCGATAAGATCTCTACGAAGGACCAGGGTGCCGATCGCGTAGAAGCAAGTTTGACCAAGCCCAGCCCTATAGTTGTTTAATTAGAAGAATAAAGTAGTTAGCTAGCCGCAACCCCAGGGTTATTCATGATTTATAGATGTTCGAGTCAGACATTCAGAGTATTGTGAGGCCATTTCAGACCTCGCACTATTCATCCTAGACTATTAGAGATCATGATCACTATTAGGATCCTCTAATCAAATACGGGCACATGGCATGCCTGCGAACAACCATACCGATTATCCCAGAAGCTAGTAGCATTAGCATGAGGCCTAGATGGCCAGATACGCTCTCTTTATATAGATAGATTGATGTGTCAGTATAGCACCTGGGTCAGGGTTGCCCTCAGTTAGAAGCCTTCCATGACCGCCCCATGGTTAATAGCTGTGTCGCTCCCCTGCCAGGGGCGAGGATACGTCGCTCTACAGAGCGGCATGCCATCCTCAAGGGACGAAGACGGGGATCCAGATCCTCATATGCCGTGGTTGGCCTTTTACAAACCCCCGTTGGGCATTCATGCCCAGGGTGTAGATATTAGAGTCCTCTAGACTCAGACACAGCTACAGTTCAGGGGCCAAGCGGGCCTAGTTATAGACCCAGTGGACCGGTAGGTTGGCTATAGTACCAGTAGAGTTGTAGACACCTAAATAGGGGTATATAGATTAAGATGTGCTCTCCAGGACTTATGGAGGCCCAAATGAGTTATTTTGTGCTGATTGCACCTCCCGACTTATGGGGCTAGGTGGGGTTCTTGTATGAATTCTTGTCTGCTAGCTGTAGTGTATAAATGTGTAAGTATGCAGTCTTAGCTTATGTACACGTAGTGTCAGTTAGATGCAGATTATGAAGCAGCAGCCGTACATGTTAATCTTTCGGCTCTTCTTTTTATTGACTTCTAGTCCTATTCAACTTATCTATTGCTTGACATATTCGGTACATATTGTACTGACGCCTTGTTCTGGGGAGCTGCATTACTTTCCTGTAGGTGTAGATAGACGAGGAGCACGTCCCTCATAGTTCCAGTCAATCGTACAGAGCCGTCAGCTCCCTTATTTCAGAGCTTGTGTGATAGAGGTGTATTTTTTTTGTTTGTACAGTATGGGTAGGTCGGGGCCCTTTCCCAACCATCTTATTACTCCTAGAGGCTTGTAGATTGTGTTACTTCCCTGTGGTTAGTTAATATCGGTCGTGTGGGGCCTATATGTGTTTTAGACTATGTGTGTTGGCCATGTGGGGCCCTGTTTAGTGGTTGATTGGTGGCCTTGTCGGTCATAGCTCAGTTTTACATCTGATTTTACTTTCCAGTTATAACTACATATCATGGTGGGCTTGTCGGCCCGTATAGGACTCCCTATGTTTGTTTGTCTCTCGTTAGCTGTTTATTTTCACAGGTGGCTATAGGCCTTGTCGGCCGGGGGTTGTATTTACAGCCACTATATAGTGCGTTGTTTTCTTAATTCTAGAGTTAGAGTCAGCCCTGCACCAGAGGTGGTTAGGCTTAGTCAGCTCAGCAGTTCAGGTCCTAGTAGGGCACCAAGTGTCAGTCATGCCTCCCAAGGCGGGGCGTGACAGACTTGGTATCAGAGCAGGTCGTAACCCAGGGTGTCTGTAAGTTGTGCTAAGTAGAGTCTTGTCTATCGATGTGTTGTGCACCACATACTATAGGCAGGAGGCTGCAAGGCATGATAGGATGATTACTCTTTCTTCTTCTCAGATCGTGTTATAGAGCAAAGTTGTATCGGGTTAAAGTCCCTAAGTTTTCCTTGTTAAGTCTGTCTAGGGTAATGTTTAATATAAGACAGACACCATCCAGTTGAAAGATAATTATAGTAGCAGGAAGAGGTACCATTAAGACGCCACAGTTGGGAGATAGTCAGCCTAAGGATGGGAGCGGACGTCCTTGATCTCCCCAATACTCTCCCGAGGTACCAGGAACCTCACACTGTGATACATCTACCAACACCATCCCTAGTTCATTTTTATAACCTCAGAGTAGGAAGTCAGGAGTATAGCGTATATACAAGTCGAATTATCTGTTAGATATACAAGATTTGGTCAAGACGAACGTTAATATTAGATTACCTGGTAGATTTGAGAAAGAGAGGGAAATGCAGGATTTCCAAAGAGAGGGAAATGCAGGATTTCCACCTCCATCCTTTCGAATATTGTACAGTTCCATATTCCCATTTCATTGCGATAAGAAAAGGATATTCCTACCTCATAGTTTTGATTCCAGTATAGGAAAGGGCGTAAGAATTGAGGCGATGTTGCCTCGAGTAAATAGTAAGCGAAGGTTGGATTTGTTGACACCAGAAAGTGTTCGAAAAGAGTAGGGAGCCCTAATGTTTATGTAAGTTGTCTAGACCTTCATGGTAATAAGTCAGAAAAGCGGGTAAGACAACCAGATTACTCAAAGTGTGTGTAAGAAATCCTTTAGTGATAAATCCCTGTCTAATGATGGCAGGATATGCTTGCAAGATAATGGTTGTGATCTTAGTTTGTGATATCGAAAGACAGGGAGGTCATATGAGTAAAATGGGTCCGACTGCAAGCCAAAAGAAGTAAAGGCCGAAACATGGCCGGTAACCTTATTGACAATGTAAGGTAGGTACCATGAACCCCATAGCTCAGTCTAAGGAAGGTAAGGGGAAAAGCACCAATACCAGACTTTGGGGGAAATTAGAATCACCTCTAGGTTGATAGAACATCGTATATTGAGGACTAAGCCTCGGGATAACAGTTAAGAGACAGTGAGGTTGTAGCCTAAAATGTTGCGGTATGCCTGCCTAAGGGGAAGGTAAGAGAGTGCTGACACAGAGACTCTAATCTAGTGCAGCCTGGAAACAAGGCCCAACAGACAGTTACGGGCCTTCAATATAAAAACAAGCAAGGTCACAAGGTCCAAATGTTGACCTCACGTTCCAAGAGTGGAGGAACTTCAAATAGCAGACCATAGCTAAGGTGCATGTGTTCATTGCTCCCAAAATTTAACGAAAATGCAATGAGATGGTACGAGAGGACAGGAGATATCATTAAATCATAGAAGCAGAGCCCCAGTGATAGGCCAGAAAAGGTGAAATAGCAGGAACCAAGTTATCCACTATAAGAGATGGTTGTGTCTGCATGGGAGTTGAGAGTAATTAATATGAATACAGTCACAGGGTTACCTCACACCAGGTGTAGCCTGACCTTATTTGAGTTAGTATAATAAGACCAATGAGGTTGATTTGTGCCTCGCCAGATGAAATTATGTCACCATTAAGACTTATGTCAGGTTAAATACCCCAGAAGTAGATGGAATGCGTGGAGCCCCAGTGTTTGATAAACTCCGACAGAAGGGCGCAATCTATGATTAAATTTTAGGAAGGGACGTTGGAACAGACGGTGACACATGTTAACTTAAGCACAATTCCTCGTACCCCAATTGGTGGCTAAGTAGAATATACAACTCAGACTCTCGAGGCCCACTATAAATTGAAGTAGAAGCCTTCTGGATGATAACTTCAGGTAGATAGAGCAAACTTGGACATGTTAAAATGGGCAGAAGGAAAAAGTAAAGCTTATTAGGGAACTCTACTAACTGCTCAGAGCCGCCAGAAATCTTATGCTGATGTGCGGAGGAGAAACCTAGAGTTTAATGTAGGTGACTGGGTATTCCTGAAGGTTTCACTGATGGAGGGCATGATGAGATTTGGTAAGAAGGGCAAGATCAACCCGAGGTTTATTGGGCCTTATCAGATTCGCTGAAGGATAGGCCAGGTGGCATATGAATTGGATTTACCTCCAGAATTGCAATCTGTTAACCCTTTTTTTCATGTATCAATGCTGAGGAAGTGCATAGGAGGTCCCTCCGAAGTTGTCCCAGTCAAAGACGTCCGAATCACTAAGGAGTTAGCTTATGAAGAAGCTCCAGTAGCCATACTAAATCGGCAGATCCGAAAACCAAGAACTAAAGATGTTGCTTCTGTTAAAGTATTATGGCGAAATAAGAACCGAGAGGAGATTATCTGGGAGGAAGAAGATGATATGGAAGCTAGATATCCTCAGTTATTTCAGACTTAGTCAGATTGTGCAACTAGAGGTATGTTGTTGTTGTCGTTTCATAAGTTGCATTACATACATGTATATGTGAGATAATTGACTTCAGTCTATTGTGAAATGAACACTATAGTATTATGTGGAGTACCTATATTAGACTTTTTTGCGTTTTAGGGTTTTTGAATAGTACGTATTACAGGGGAGACTCTGCCGAAATATTTCCAGAATAAGTAATTGCAAAGTTAAGTTTCTGTCAAGCAGAAGTTAACATTCGAGGACGAATGTTACTAAGGGGGGAAGGATGTTACACCCCGTAAGTTTCTAACATTTAGTTGGCCTATTTATATGTTGATTGAGAGTTTTAGAGTGCTATACGTACGAGGAAAGAGCCCGGGGAAAGGCCGAATGGGTGCGAAGTTGGGATTTCGCGGGAGAGGGATGAACCAAGATGCCTAGAGGGGAAAAGTGGCACGGAGCAGCTCCTCTGCATTAGCCAACGTGGCATGAAGCAGAATCAGCGCGATGGGCAGAGTGCCACGTTGCCTTGTCTGCTGCCTCAAGTATATAAAAGCCTCACACTTAGAAATTAGATTATTTTTCATATAACTTCGGCCAGAACAGAGGGAAACCGAGGAAAACATTTAATAATCATCTGATTGCGCTGCTAAACACCTTCCAAATTCAAATTAACTCCGTGTATTGAAGTATAAGGCTGCAGAGAGCATCGCTGCAAAGTTATTTTCATAAAATATGAAAAATCGTCGTCCCGCCGAACCTAAGTTGATGGAATTGTTTCAAATTAGTGTCAATACGATCACGTGCCTAAAGTAAGTATTTCTCCCTTCTAGATTCCCGAGAAATTATGAGTTTTCAATCATCTTTCGATAGGTTGAAATATAGTTATTATATATATATAAAGTTATTGTTTTCTTCGAATTCAGTAATGAAGTTGGCCCTATTCTTATATTAATATGATTACAGTTGAGAAGGGCAGTTGAGTACGAGCTGATACTCATCAATTAGTCATTAAACGGTGAACAAGGTATGTAAGGCTTAACTCTCCGCAAGTATCCTTATCGAAAAGTGTTACGACTTATGTTCTCAAATAGATATAACGATCTTAGATGGTTGCTACCATTAGATTGTAATTTGATATGTTGTAATTAGTTGTTATTGATATACATATATAAATATCAGATATGTTACGAGTAGCTTCTAATAGGGATTACAGTTACATAAATTCTGGTTAGCTACTAGAAAATATATACAGATCGTACTGTAGGACCCCTCGCTAAAAGGGAGCAGGTTCAATGTGATTCGCGTTATGAACGCTATAGAAACTCTTTTAGTTCTTAGTTTATTGTGATGGTAGACTTATATGTTTGTTGCCAGGCCTAGACTTCATAAGCTCGTAAGAGTTATTGGCCTAAATCAGTTGGTTTAACAGTATGGGCGCGGTTAGGCGGTCTAACGACCAGTTGGTGCCTGTATTGGCAGGAAAGCATCCCAAGAGGTCATGGACGTTATCGCACGTTCCAGAACCTGAAATAGAGACAGAATAGGTATATTCTAGACTTAGCGACACCAGGGTTCTCCAGTGTATTGAATGATTGCCCGCCATCCCTTTAGCCTTATCAGCGGTAGTCAGTCTTAGTCGACTTAACAGTTATCACGTAGGGCGCCCAGCAAGCCAGCCCAGTCGTCTGAGTCAGATAAACCCGTAGGTACCCCAAGGAGGGGTACACATCAGTATTCAGTAATGGGCCAGCACCATAGCCGGTTCTTGTAAGGTATTTCGGTACAGAGTGCCAGGATAGGGACAGTCTATATAGAATTGCCTATAAGATTGAGAATTTCCCAGAATAATAATATAGATCCGATTGGATTCAGACAAGGCCTAAGGAGTCAGTAGTACTCTGCTAGTACAGTGTTAACCCAAAGTTAAGGAGATCGATAAGCTCCCTATGAAGGACCAGGGTGTCGATCGCGTAGAAGCAAGTTCGACCAAGCCCAGCCCTATAGTTGTTTAATTAGAAGAATAAAGTAGTTAGCTAGCCGTAACCCCACAGTTATTCATGAATTATAGATTTCCGAGTAGGACATTCAAAGTATTGTTAGGCCATTTGAAACGTCGCTCTATTCATCCCAGACTATTAGATATCATGATCACTATCAGGATCCTCTTATCAAATACGGGCAAATGGCGTGCCTCAGACAACCATACAGATTATCCCAGAAGCGGTAGCATTAGCATGAGGCCCAGAAGGCCAGATACGCTCTCTTTATACAAATAGATTGATGTGTCAGTATAGCACCTGGATCGGGGTTGCCCTCAGTTGGAGGCATTCCATGACCGCCCCATGGTTAATAGCTGTGTCGCTCGCCCGCTAGGGGCGAGGATACATCGGTCTACAGAGCGGCATGCCATCCGCAAGGGACAAAGATGGGGATCCAGATCCTCATATGCCGTGGTTGGCGTTATACAAACTCCCGTCGAGCGTTTACACCCAGGGTATAGATATCAGGAGTCCTCTGGACTTAGACACAACAACAGTTCAAGGGCCAAGCGGGCCCAGTTATAGACCCAGGGGACCGGTAGGTTTGCTATAGTACCAGCAGAGTTGTAGACACCTGAGTAGGGGTATATAGATTAAGATGTGCTCTCCAGGACTTATAGGGTCCTGAACAAGTTATTCCGTGTTGATTGCACCTCCCGACTTATGGGGGCCAGGTGGGGTTCTTATATGAATTTTTGTCTGCTAGCTGTAGTGTGTAAATGGGTAAGTATGCAGTCTTAGCTTATGTAGATGTAGTGTTAGTTAGATGCAGATTACGAATCAGCAGGCATACAGGTTAATCTTACGGCTCTTCCTTTTATTTACTTCTAGTCCTATTCAGCTTATCTATTGCCTGACATATTTGGTGCATATTGTACTGACGCCCTTTTCTGGGGCATTGCATTACTTGCCTGCAGGTGCAGATAGACGAGGAGCAGATCCCTCATAGTTCCAGTCAACAGTACAGAGCCGTCAGCTCCCTTCTTCCGGAGCTTGTGTGATAGCGGTGTATTTCTTTTTTTTTGTACAGTATGGGTAGGTTGAGGCCCTGTCCCGACTATCTTATTACTGCTAGAGGCTTTCAGATTGTGTTACTTCCCTCTGGTTAGATAATATCGGCCGTTTGGGGCCCATATGTGTTTTAGACTATGTGTGTTGGCCGTGTGGGGCCCTGTTTAGCGGTTGATTGGTGGCCTTGTTCGTCATAGCTCAGTTTAGCATCTGATTTTACTTTCCAGTTATAACTATATATCATGGTGGCCTTGTCAGCCCGCATAGGACTCCCTATGTTTGTTTGTCTCTGGTTAGCTTTCATCGGTGGCTATAGGCCTTATTGGTCAGGGGTTGTATTTACAGCTGCTATATAGCCCGTTGTTTTCTTGATTCTACAGTTAGAGTCAGCCCTGCACCACAGGTGGTTAGGCTCAGCCAGCTCAACAGTTCAGGTCCTAGTAGGGCACCAGGTGCCAGTCATGCCTCCCAAGGCGGGGCGTGACAATTAGTTAGCCCAAATGAAATCACTAAGAACTCGTAATTCCCATATCTGGTTCTGAAGGCAGTCTTGGGGATATTAACTTCCCTAACCCGTAACTGATGGTACTCGAATCTCAAGTCAATCATTGAGAAGCATCTGGAACCCTGTAACTAATCAAATAGTTCATCAATCCTAGGAAGTGTTTTCTTAATCATAACCTATTCAGTTGCCTGTAGTAAATACACATTCTTAACCACCCATATTTCTTTCGCACAAAGATGGTGAAGGGAGAGCCCTAATTGGTAGAAAAAAAACCATACCAGTGCACCCCAATGCTATATGCTAGGTCAAATGAATCCCTTCTCGAGAAGATCTCTCACCTACTCCTTCAATTCCCTTAGCTCTACTGGAGCCATTTTGTAAGGAAGGATTAATATGGGCTGAGTACCTGGAGTAGATCAATGGAAAAGTCTATCTCCCTCTCTGAAGGAACTCCAGGTAAGTCCTCTGGGAAGATAGAGGAAACTTATTTGCCACTAGGACTGACTAGAAAGTCATTGGCTCACTAGCCAAGTCCCTAATTCGGACTAAGTAAGAAATACAACCTTTGGATACTATCTTTTGGGCCTTAAGGTATGAAATAAACTTACCATTAGACGTATCAGCATTGCCCTTCCATTCTAGAACTGGCTCGTCTAGAAATTGGAATCTGATAATCTTTTCTCAACAATCAACATTAGCATAACATGCTGCTAACCAATCCAAGCCCATAATAACGTCAAAATCAACCATCCCAAGTTCAACTAGATCAGCTAATGTAGACCTATCACATACTTAAACCGTACAACCACGATACACTCTTTCAGCTAATACAGATTCCTTAATTGGCATAGATACAACAAATGGCTTAACTAACAATTCAGGAGCTATGTCAAACTGACTCTCTATCAAAGCGGTAACATATAAAAAAGTATAAAATAGATCAATCAAGGCATAAACAACATGAGAGAATGTAACTAAAGTACCTGTGATAACATTAGGCGATGACTCCTGGTCCTAGAAACCACCTAGAGCATAAAAGCAATTCTGCATTGTTCCTAAACAAGAAGCTTCTCTCCTCTTGCCCTTACCACGACTTGCTACAGGCTGAGAACAGTGCCTGGGAGGTTGAACTGAGGGTGATGATGCTTCTGCTGAACTTGTTGTATGCACGGTACCACCTCTGGTCCCCAACAGACACTATCGGATATAATGGCCAGGATGTCCGCACTGATAGAATACATCCTGACCCAAATGGCACTGCCCTGGATATTTCTTGCCGCACTGAGCATATGTTGTTACTAGAGGTCTCTCCTGATGTCGGAAACTAGATAAAGCTAAACTCTGGTCTCTTCTCAGCCCTTGAAACTAAGGCGGAGCACTCTCTATAGGTCGAGCCAGTTGTTTGGGTGACTGAACCCCGGAGTCTCCTCTAGACTCTCTATAAGACCTTCTAGTTCTAGCCCTCTTTCTCTGCTTCTGTCCCTATAAGTATCACAAATTGAGTGAACCAAATCCTCAGCCTTCTAAGCAAAAGCCTGGATCCATGCACTCCTAAATAGATACCCCCAAGCAATCACGAGCTATATAAATCCTTAGCCTTAACACGAACCAATGAACTCTATCCTCCATCATCTGAACCAGGTGTGGAGCATACCGGGCCAAGGAATTAGACCGGAGGCAATACTCCCATACACTCATACTTCCCTGTGTGCAAAAACTGCTCAACTAATGTGCTATGATTTTACAGCACTTTCGATGCTTAAAACTGAGAAAATAGCATGGAATTAGGTATGTTAATATGGATATAAGGTACTTTTACTTCGATTTCAGGGAAAATAGGTGTTGGAGCAAAAATGTGCAAAAGAGGCATAAAAGTGCAGAAAATCAGCCAAGTACTAGTCTCAGTACGAGTCATACCTTAATTGTAAGAGACGTATTGAAAATTGTGGTGAAAGTAAGAAGGATGGAATAAGAGGAAGGAAACATACGACTCTCAGTACGAGTCGTATAAAGATGGTGCGAGCCGTAACTGAAGTCGTGGAATTGTTCAGAGAAATTTGCACAAAGGTAGTCTCTTGGTATGGGTGGACTCACGGATCATAGCACTTAAATACGACCCGTACCATGATCCAATGTGAGCTTCAAGTGATTCTTCAACACTTGGAAGAACTTTAGATACAACAAGAAGTACGAGTCATAGGAGGAAGGTACGAGGCATACCACAAAACTCATGGAAAACCTTAGAAGATGTCAGAGTTCTCAAGGCCAGGCCATGGATGCATTCACGACTTGTAGGACTGTGGTACGAGTCGTACTAGCCTGAAACCACTTAGACAAATCTATAGTAGACAAGGATGTACGAGAAGCAAGTACGACTCTAAAATCCTGGTACGGGTCGTAGGATTAGTCGTGATACAGCCGGTGCCAGACATGAAAAATTCCCTGTTTGCTTAGGAAAAGATTTCTAATGTTTGTATAAATACCTTTTATGTTTTATTTTAGTTAGACAACATAGAAAGGAAGTAGTATACGTGTGATTGCTTAGTGAAGAGTATTTTTTGTGAATTTTTATCAAGTTTCGAAGAAGAATTCTTAGGATCAAACTCTTGATTTTATCCATTGTTCTTGAGATTATTCTTTGATGTTCAAATCAGGTTTTCTTCCAATTATTGTTGTAAGTATTTAATTATGTGTTTGTCTATGAATGCTAATTGTAATCCTTCCAATCATGAGAGGCTAAAACCTCCACAATTAGGGGTTGTGGGAACCATGGTGGAATAATGAAATAGGGTTACACAAAAGTGTTTCAAAACCAATGCCAAACACTTGTATTGTATTCTCTTCATGTTTAAACGTTTCTTAATGGTGTACAATGTTAGGACTTGTCCAAATTCTTTACTTGCTTGAACCTAGAGAACTAGAGATTAAGAAAAGAGAATTACAACAAGGCCTTGGTCTTTATGATCATTGTATTAACTTGAGCTATGGTCGCAAGATAGTTAAATTTGGAACATATTGGTAATAGTTAGTTTGAAATCGCTCATGATACCTGACCCAGTGGCTGATTATAGTCATCCAATAGGGATGAACCAGTCGTTTGGATGAACCTTAGTTATCAATTCTACAAGTAAGCATTGGTTTTGATCACTTTTATATACCCGAAGTAGTTTATGAACCCATGGAGAACACTTACCCTTGTTATTTTCAAATCTTGATGACAACCACGATTCTAATCTTGTTTTAATATTGTTTTTCCTTAAACCGTCCAATTTGGAGATAACTCACCAACAAGTTTAAATACCGACATTAGTCTAGATCTTACCCTATTTGCTGTGGGTTCGACCCCAACCTCTTTGTTGGGTTCTTTATTGACAACGTCCACTTCATACTTTGCCAGGAAGTTTGAGTTTGAGCATTATTAAAAAGTGGCGCCATTTCCAGGGAATACGGCTAAGATTAGATTAATTGCTTGTATTTGACTTTTGGTTGTTATTTCTTGAATTACGTTTTCTTTTTGTTTTTGGATTTCCATAGGTTGTCGCTTGGTGAATGCCAAGTACTCATCTGAGTTGAAACCCCTGATTCCTTTGGATCTCATACTCGGAAGAACACTGCAAAGAAAGGAGAACCAAGAGCCGAGAGATGGCCCGTATTGATGAAGAAGCTAGGAAAGGCGAGCTAGCTCAGCAAGCTACACTTCAGGATGCGAAGGATGCTCGAGACGAGGTTTTCAATGTTGGTCTCCATGGAAGGGGCAACAGAGGTCAATGATATTCCCTTTAATTCATTGATGAGGATGACCCAGACATTGATGAAGTCGGGTCAATCGAAGCTATTGTACCACCACCATTTCTTGTTGGGGAAAAATTTGACATCACTAGCACCATGATCAAATTATTGAACATGAAATGGGTGTTTAGTGATCAGCAGCTGATGATGCCAACTTGCACCTGATGAATATTGTGGGAATAAGCAAGGCATACGGGTTTCCCAAAGTCAGCCAAGATGCTATAAGGCTAAGACTCTTCCCTTTTTCTCTGTCTGGGGAGGACACTTTATGGTTATCAGAGTTGCCCAAAGACTCCATTACCAACTGGAGGGAGCTCAAGCAAGATTTTCTAGATAGATTCTTTCCACCCTCCAAGATGTTGTATCTTAAGGATGAAACCTATAATTTTCGACAACTAAAGACTAAGGCACTTCATGAAACCTGGTTGAGGTTCAAGAAGAAGTTGACCAAGTGCCCGAACTATAAAATTCCTGATGGCAGTTTGTCAGAGATTTTCTATAGATCATTGAACAACTGTACATAAGCAGTAGTAGACACAGTGGTGGGAGGAGCATTGATGAGCCACACCAGGGAGCAAGCTGCCACTATTCTAGACAGAGTGACCAAAAAAAATAGAGCACGACACACCCAGGAAGCGGAAGCAGCGGCTGGAACATATGCTATTGGTTTGACTGCAGACCAACGAAGGAAAGAAGAAGAACGTGACCAGGAATTGGCTCATACCCGCACATCATTGGACTTGCTCACTAAGCATATCATGGGCGCTGGAGACAAAAAAGTTAATGTAGTGGGGACATAGGGATAGGATCCAGGGCCTAACCACTTAGATTCCGAGGAGGAGGAAAACTTCTTGGACATCAAGTGGCGGGTTTTCGAGCTAACGCCCAAGGTTTTGGACAAGACACATGGTGCTAAGGTTCTGGAAACTAAGGTCGGAACCAATACAGAGACAATTACAACCAGAATGGGTATAGATATAGAAGTTGAGATCGTGCATGCAGGGGAGATTACAGAAGGAATGGCGGTTACTGCACGGCCGAGCAGGATTATATGTGCCTCCGAATGCACATGAGGGGGAGGCCTAACCGTCAAAGTTTGAGCATGATGGCTGAGATGCTAAAGAAGGTAAGATCCATAAATGATCAACTGAAAGACATCTGTAGTGATCTATCGAGCATGGGTCAGAGAGTTGAGTCATATGCTACGGCTATCAAGCAGATCGAACAGCAGCTAGGGAAACTGTCAGCATCCAAGAACCCTAGGCAAAATGGTACACTACCTAGCAACACAATCCAAGATCAAAAGAATAATGGTCATGGCATTGCTATGATGACTAGGAGTGGAAAGACCACGGTTGATCCCCGTTTGCCAGTTGTAGTTGAAAGGAAGAAAGAAAGCATGATCGATGATGAGAAGGATGTTGCTGAGAATGAGCATAATTAGAATGCTTAGTTGTTTGAGGCTCCAATTGTTGAAAAGGGTCCTGAAGCTGAACAAGGAGAGAAGCAAGGAGACACATAAATTTACAAGGCTATTCTATGACCACTGCCACCGTTCCCTCAAAGAATGAAGAAGAAGGTAGAGAATGGTATGTTTCAGAAATTTCTATCAATGCTCAAACAGTTATCTGTAAACATATCATTGGTCAAGGCATTGGAACAGATGCCGGGATATGCCAAGTTTATGAAGGACCTTGTTATAAAGAAAAGGTCCATGAGCTATGACCCTGTGGATAATGTGCATCATTGTAGTACTATAGCCTAATGGATCCTTGCCCAGAAAAAGGAAGATCCAGGTGCCTTCACCATTCCATATACAATTGGTGATGTTGAGTTTGCGAGAGCACTCTACCATTTAGGAGCAAGCATCAATCTGATATTGTTAGCTGTGTTTAAGCAGCTAGGCTTGGGAGCCCCCACACCGACTACAATGAGGTTGCTGATGGCCGACCGAACATTGAAGAAGCCTATGGGGATCCTATTCGATGTGCTTGTTAAAGTGGATAAATTCATAATCCTAGCGGACTTCGTGATCCTTGATTGTGAGGTTGATTTTGAGATCCCCATCATTTTGGGACGACTATTCCTTGCCACTGAGAGAGCTTTAGTAGATGTGGAGGTTGGTCAGTTGAAATTCAGACTCAATAAAGAAAAGGTCACCTTCAATGTCTGTTTATCAATGAAGCACCAAAGGAGTATAGAGTTGTATCAACAATTGAGGATGTATCCGAGTTCCTTGACAAAGTCTGAGTAGTCAAGAGACTTTATCGTGGAGCGATGTTAAATAGGTGATTCTTGGGAGGCAACCCATGTGGTTTTTTGGTGAATTTTGAGTAATCAAACCACCTGCATCGTGCCGCAACATTAAACCAAGCGCTTCTTGGGTGGAAACCCAAGTTGATTAACTTATGTGTGATCAGGGGAAAGAAAAACAGGTGGCAGAAGAACTGCTGAGTAGGTAGGTGCTACGGTTCTTAGTACGACTCATAAGAGTATAGTACGGGTCGTAGTACGAGTCATGGTGAGAAACAGAGATGTATTTTAGTGCATGAGTTCAGGGTAAAATGACGCAGAAACGAAAAGCATCCAAGGAAAATGCTTGGAGGACATTGATTGATGAGAACTCCAAATTTGAACAAGCAGGAAACACCCTTAGTGGTTAAGTAGAGGAATACAGGGTCGATATATTTGATACTGATGGGATCGAAACCACTAGGGCGATGGCGAAAGCCCAGGCTGTGTCGGCCACTTTTGCATTTGCTGGTGCTCCCCAGTCTGATGAGAGAGCGGAGGAAAGAGACCAAGAGTCTGGAAGCGACTTTAATAAAGATGAGGGGTCTGAGGAAGCCCAATCCACTGATGCAGCCAGTGAGTCTGGCTCAGAGGAGGAGAACCCAATGCTGAGCAGGAGTAGACTCCACCTAGGGAGAACCGCACCATTTAGTGGAGAGTACCAGGATCCTAGGAAATATATGAATAGGGTATTTCTCTCACCGCCAAGAACAAATCTAGGCGGAACATTTAGGAAGAGCCGTGGATCGTCACTAGTTCATTGAACGAGGCGGAGGAGAAGCGGTTATTTAGCTTCTATGGATTCGATAGGATGTCTAGAGCACCAAATCGATACACTTCATAAATCATCCGAGATTTCTACGCCAATTATTTGGAAAATATGGGGCAGAAAGCGAAAAAGGGGAAAAAGTTGAAAGATCAGCCCAAGCTAGAAAGTGTCATGGTAAGAGGCCAAGATGTGGATATATCCGAGCGTACTGTTGCTCAGGTATTATATGGACCCCAATTCTTACCACCATATGCTACTCCGGAATATGACTATTGGGTGGAGGCCTTGAAACAGATCAAGCAGCTAGACTTTGACGAGAGGTGTAGGAAAATTTAGTGGTCATACGGAGTGATTGTTGAGGAAAAAGAAAAGGCAGAATGGGTCACTAGAGGTAAGCTAGTCATAAAGAACTCTCTGAACTTCATAGCAGAAGCCTGCTGGACATTAGTGAGCCACCAGTTGGCCTTGACAATAAATGATAATACCCTCAGCGCAGACAAAGAATCCTTGGTGGCTTGTACCATGTCCAGATACCCCATCAATATCTCGAGGGTTATTGCAAAGGAGATTCGGGATTAGGCTATGGGATTGAGCACTACCATCCCATCCCTGAGTATCATATTTAGATTATGCATAGAGGCGGGTAATAACCCGTTAAGTCAGGCACGACTTTCTACTGCAGTCCCATTATCACGGATTGTTGGGGGCGCACAGGTGAATTCCCCCACTTCATAGGAGTAGGGCGAGACATCGGCTACAAATGTTGGTCATTCAATTGCAGCTCCTAACACCTCTTTCAAACCACCTATGAGCCTCCCAAGCCAGACTCTAGTCGGATACATGTTATTGCCTCAGGAATTTTCCATAAGCTGTTTGAGAAACTAACCGTAGCTGAGAAGAAGGTTCAGTCGATGATGGAGAACATCAAGGTTTAGGTAAAGGCTGAGATTGAGATAGCAGCACAAGCCCTATACACCAGACTAGATGGTTTTGAGAGTAGATTCAACATGCATATGGATGAGCAGACTGACATAAGTAGCCTCCATAAGGAGTTAGGGGCTCTTCGGAGTTAAGGGGCCCAGTTGTCATCATGGTATCTAACAATAATAGCAGCCCCCACTCTTCCTGACCTCGACATTGGTGTTGACGAGGAGCTTGATCTGGCGGCTTATTAGGAGCCTACAGGAGGCGAGAAGGAGAAAGGAAAAAAGAGGGTCTTTGAGGATGTTGGAGATGAGACCCCAAAGAAGAAGAGGAAGAGAGAAAAAAGAGAGTGCAAGTGGGCAAGATTGGAGAGTCAGCAGACTCACGATGTGCATCAGTCAGAGCTGGTTGAGAGAGTTAGGGGAGTGGGTAGCTCCACCACGGCCCAGGCTGAGCGTGCAGTGGCAAGGACCCTTCGGGCGAGCCACATTCAGCCCCAATGATTTCAGAGGTGATAGAGGCGATCATCACTATTGAGGGGGTAGCCGCTCCCCCTATCAATACACCAGTGAGTGTGTCGGCCAGCACCAATGCCACAATTACAGCGGAGGTACCTCCTCCGCATGATGATAGGACCTCTTAGTGTGTTCCCTTCCTTCTGCTTTACGTTCTATGCTTCGAGGACGAAGCATGCTTTTTAAAAAGGGGAGGTGCTATACTTGTATTTTTGGGATTTTGATTCGTCCGAGGATTTTTTTTGCCATGTTTCTTTTCCCTCGAGCATGCTATCTAGTAGAACTGGCATGTTTGGAATTTTATTTTTGTGATTTTTGTTTAATTAGAAATTAGCTTAGGAGTACTCAACTAATAAATTGCACTAGTTTTGAATTTGTGAAAATTGACCCTATTTTAAAATTTTTGATGATTAGCTATGTACTTGTTGATCGTGAAACATGATTTTTATGGATCTTTTTATGTCATTTAGTGTATTAGCATGAATAGTTTCTATTATCCATGTATAAACCGGACAGGTAGAATGAATGCAAGACATGTACTATGAGTGAGTAAGGTCTAATACCTAGTTCAATACTGCGTAGAGGATCTAGAACTTTCCCGGTTGGTCTTTACATAGGTTTTAGGATGGTTGGTTAAGAAAGGATCATAGGCCATTTTTGTTTAGCCCATTTTTGGCTTAAATGATCCTACTAAAATAATATGATTCCCTTGATCCAGATTTTGAGCCTTAAATGAACCATTTTTCTTTGATTAACCAATTAAGCATACCCATTTTATAATGAACCTGTTTTGGCCCTAGTCCCTCCTTGGACATTGTAAACCTCAACATAGGCAAAATTCCTAAGTTGAGGGTGGCTTGAGTGGGATGCATATATAATGAAAAAGTGAAAAAGGAAGGAAAAAGAAAAAGGTGAAAAATAAGGTGTGGTGTGACAAAAGAAAAAGAAAAAAGAAAGAAAAATCAAAAAGGAAAATGCAAAAAAGAATGATGAATGAAAAGTTTGAAGAAACACACGACACTCATACTATTGCATAGAAAGTGGGAAAAAGGAGAAAAAAGTGGAAAAAGTAAAAAGGGTGAAAAAAAAGTGAAAAAAATGGAGCCACATATATGTAGTGCCAAGGAGGGGTTTAGTCACTCAAAAAATTCATCTCTGTCATACCAAGCCTGAAAGCCTACATTACAAGCTGAAGCAAGTCGTATAATGATCCTAACCTGACCATCTAACAAAACCAAAATAGAGAAAATAAGGGCAAGCCTATGGTATCCGATATGCAGTATTTGAAACTTCTTTGTGAGAGTGAGAGTCTTACTTTTTCAATCCCATATTTCATATTTTACTATATTTGTGAGTGGGGGACTTCATTTTCTATGAGGGTACATGATTTTTGTTTAATTCTACCAGTGGTTTGTGTGAAAAGCATTTGTGATGACTTGACTATCTGTTAATAGCTAGATGAAATATCTTGAACCCTATTTATCATGTTTTTTGGTTGCTTGATGTGCATATGCTGATTTGGTGTAAGGGAAAGGGGTCAAAGCTATTTGAGTTTATTAGTGCAAATTTTGATTAATTGTTGGTTGTAGTATCCTAGGCTTATTTTCTAGTTAAGCGTCGTGTTTAGTTTCTTTGTTTTCTTTTCCTGAGGACATGCAAAAGTTTTAAGTTTAGGGTATTGATGTGTTGTGAGTTTGCAACACTTTCGATGCTTAAAACAGAGAAAATAGCATGGATTTAGGTATGTTTATATGGATATGAGGTACTTTTACTTCGATTTCAGGGAAAATAGGTGTTGGAGCAAAAATATGCAAAAGAGGCATAAGAGTGCAGAAAATCAACCAAGTACAAGTCTCAGTACAAGTCGTACTGAGAATCATGGTGAAAGTCAGAAGGCTAGAATAAGCGGAAGGCAACGCACAACTCTTAGTACGAGCCGTACCAAGATGGTATGAGTCGTAACTTGAGTCATGGAATTGTTCAGAGAAATTTGCACAAAGGCAATCTCTTGGTATAGGTGGACTCACGAATCGTAGCACTCACATACGACCCATACCATGAGCCGTAGTGAGCTTCAAGTGATTCTTCAAGACTACGCAGAGCTTTAGATACAACAAGAAGTATGATTTATAGGAGAAGGTACGAGGCATACCACAACACTCATGGAATACTTTAGAAGATGTCAAAGTTCTCAGGGTCAGGCCACGGACGCATTGTAAGACTCGTAGGACAGTGATACTAGTCACACAAACTTGCCAACATTTAGACAAATCTATAGCAGTCAAGGATGTATGAGAAACATGTACGACCTGTACAATCCTGTTACGGGTCGTAGTATCAGTCGTGATATAGCCAGCACCAGATATGGAAAATTTCCTATTAGCTTAGGAAAAGATTTCTAATGTCTGTATAAATACCTTTTATGTTTTATTTAGTTAGAGAACATAGAAAGGAAGTAGTAGACTTGTGATTATTTAGTGAAAAGTAATTTTTTTTTGAATTGTTATCAAGTTTTGAAGAGGAATTCTTAGGATCAAACTCTTGATTTCATCCATTGTTCTTGAGATTGTTCTTTGATGTTCAAATCAGGTTTTCTTTCAATTATTATTATGTGTATTTAATTATATGTTTGTCTATAAATAATAATTGTAATCTTACAATCATGAGAGCTAAAACCTCCACAACTAGGGGTTATGGGAACCATGGTGGAATAACGAAATAGGGTTACACAAAAGTGATTCAAAATCAATGCTAAATGTTTGTATTGTATTCTCTTCATGTTTAAACGTTTTTTAACAGTGTACAACATTAGGACTTGCCTAAATTCTTTACTTGCTTGAACCTAGAGAAGTAGAGATTAAGAAAAAAGAGAATTACAACAAAGCCTTGGTCTTTATGATCATTGTATTAACTTGATTTGTGGTCGCAAGAAAGTTAAATTTGGAACATATTGATAACGGTTAGTTTGAAATCGCTCGTGAGACCTGACCCGGTGATTGAGTATAGTCATCCAATAGGGATGAACCAGTCATTTGGATGAACCCTAGTTATAGTTCTACAAGTAAGCATTGGGATTGATCACGTGTGTATACCCAAAGTAGTTATGAATCCATGTGGAACACTTATCCTTGTTATTTGTAAATCTTGATAACAACCACGATTATAATCTTATTTTAATATTGTTTTTCTTTAAACCTCCCAATTTGGAGATAACTCACCAATAATTTCAAGTATCGACATTAATTTAGATCTCACCTTATTCCCTGTGGGTTCGGCCCCAACTTCTTTGTTGGGTTCTTTATTGATAATGTCTACTTCATACTTTTCCGGAAGTGTGAGTTTAAGCATGATCATTAGATCTGGCCTATCAAAGCTATCAAGGTAGATAGTAGCGCATAAAGGCCTCAAAGAACTCCTCCCACTTAGCTGGCAATGCATCAGCTCCTCTGATCGAGCCCAAGCCTCATACCAAAAAATAGCCACATCCCGTAGTCTGAATGCGACCAACTCTACCCCCTCTGTCCATATCGCCCGCATGACCTTCAACACTCTGTAGGTCTGATCAATGAAGTCCTAAGGATCCTCACTCGGGTCTGATCCGATAAATATTAGAAGGCTCAAAATCAAGAACTTGAGAGCTCTAGAATTCTCAGCTTCTTGACCTCTATGTCCCTCCATCACATCCAATCGTCGCTCCTGTCTAGCAGCAATACGAGCCATCAACTGAACGGCTCCCTTTAGAACCGATCCTTTCGGAGCAATTGGAGGTGCTACTTGAGTGAGAGGGGATGCCACTCTATCACTCTTAGGTACTGCTGGTGCTTGAGGAGCTAGAGGTCTATCTTCCACTACTCTGGCTGGGGAAGGGGGAACTGTAACACGTGGGCCAGAGGACTCGCTCTGAGCCTCTAATCTGTCCCCTTGATCCACTGGAGGGTGACTAGTAGCCTCTCCTGCAGTTGTGCCAATCAACTGCATAGTCATCCTCCTCGTCACAGGCATACTCTTAAACAATAACATGACTTAGATATCATAATACCTGTGACATCACTCTATAGTATGAACTATTAGTAAAAGAAGTGAAACAACTCCTAAATGCCCTGTAGCCTCTGATTATAAGCATGGTACACAACATACCCATAAGCAAGACTCTACTAGACACAACCTTGTGGATTCCCTAGGACATGACTTTACTTTGATACCAAGTCTGTCACGCCCCAAAACTGGGGTAGGGCGTGATAGGTACTCGATTTCGACGAGATCGAGGAACCGACTATATAGCGTCTGAACTACAACCCTTAGGCCATCTGGGCCACCTGTCGCAGTCAATTATACATAGAAATGGACCAACCAAGTCTCAACAAACAAGACAAGATTGAATGCCAACAAGGCCACAATAATATCTAAAAGAAATTATGGAAGGCCAGCTAGGCCACAAAACACACTGGAACTGAACAATTGTACAACTAGCCCACAAAAGCATCTAAAAGAGTAAAATAATAATGAATGCACAGGACAGGGCCGCGACGTATCCATCTTTACAATAAAACTCAAAATGACCCGACCAAACATAGGCTCCTGAAAGAGGGGAGCATACCAACTCTCTGTTGGATCTGAGCTCCTATTGAATTGATCGAGAGCTCCTACCTGTACCTGCAGCATGATTGCAGGGTCCTCAGGCGAAAGGATGTCAGTACAAAGAAATGCATTGGTATGTAAGATTGAAAACTGTAAAAAAGTAATGCCAAAGATAAACTAAATCAGAGACCTGATACTCTGGAACCTGTCAACATAAACAATGACAAATAGCAGCTAAACATAACTCAAAGATAGGTTAGAGAGATAATCTGTAACTCTATAACTGATTAACCTATATGCATACTTTGTGCATGAACATAACATAACATAACAGACTCTCATAAGCCAACACTTTCGATGCTAGGGCCGGAGTTTATGAGAATCGACTCGGTGGCTACCTGATACTTGAACCAAGATTTAAGTACGGCTGCCTAATACTTGGACCAGAACTTTAAGAGTTGCGTGATACTTGGACCAAA
Source organism: Datura wrightii (assembly GCA_035772735.1). Classification (NCBI taxonomy): domain Eukaryota; kingdom Viridiplantae; phylum Streptophyta; class Magnoliopsida; order Solanales; family Solanaceae; genus Datura; species Datura wrightii. The sequence continues at coordinate 52,100,674 of JASDFA010000002.1, read as the reverse complement.
ACGTTGTACACCGACCTGATACTTGGAACAATATTTGCAGATATATTTCCTCGCACATTTAGACATTTGATACTTAGACCAGAGACAGAATGTGGCATAGCTCCAATGGCATCGCACAATCAGCCATCCAATACTCAGACTAGAGAGGGGATGCGGTAAACAATGCATATCATGCAAATGAGAAAACTGATACTGAGACCAGCAGCTGAATAATACAATATATATATATATATATATATATATATATATATATATATATATATATATATATATATATATATATATATATATATATATATATATATATATATATATATATATATATATATATATATATATATATATATATATCTGACTCAAATCAGGGGTCCAACTTGGAGGACCAACTAAACAATGCAAAGTAACTGACTCAGATAACGGGTCCAACTAAACATCATAACCCTAGCAACTGATAGGAGGGACATAAAACATAACTTGACTTGAAAGCTTAACATGAACATGAGACTCGACGAATATGACACTGGACCTCGCTTACTAGCTCTTGGAACGAACTATGGATACTTAGACCCAATTTTGGAATACTTGGATTCCATATGAATATTTAGATTTAACATATAAATCTTAACTCAACTTGAACTGGAATTAGAGTATTTAAACTCAATTATAGATACTTAGCGTCATTGTTGCTTAACTTAAACTCGCTAAACCGATAACTTACCAATAGTTTAAGGATTAGGAGTTTTGGAATCTTTTTATACTCTAATAAATCTAAAACATCTATACATAAAGGTAGGTGACCATGCTAGATAATCACTACATCATCACCCTTTACCCTTAGAAACTCAACATTCACTTTAAGCGTACGTTATTCTCAAGTCGCTATCTTAGCTTCCATTTCTAATTTCACAAGGTGACCATAACATTACATGTGATCAATCTAACATATATGACATAATGTAAAGAACCAGCTAACAATGTCTATGCTGAGGGATCTCCAACTCGATGTACAACTATGACAACAATCCATACGATATCTAGGCATAATTTTAACATTTAACCTCAATCAAACATGAAAAATTAAAGCTTAACTGAAGCTTAACATAATTCCTCAAGACTTGTAAAGAGGTTTCTATCTCATTCAATTCACAATGCATGAATCGTGCTTAAAAGAACGATGGACAGGGCGCCTTACATACCTTTTTTCCGGCACGCTTTCTTATGTCGTTGCTTTCTTTCAACAATCCGAATTATCCCCCTTAAATTACTTGAGTTTATCACCAAGTGACAAGGCTGTTTCAAGCCAATTTGTCCAGCCAAAACGTTACCCCAATAGGCGGTTACAACACAAACAGATAAGACAACATTTAGCATTTCTTACTTCAACTTATTTCTACAACTTTGAGGGAAAATAGAAGTAGGAAATTATCTCACTTTTCTCATGGAAAACACCCACAAATATAGAGTATATTCTCAGCATAAAACAGCTATTGCAACCTTCAAAAACGAGCAGAAACTTCAACAACAACAAACCAACAACGGCAACCAACATATCCTCCAATTTCTAGCTTTACTTAGGATTTATAGGCAAGTTTAGAAATTAGAAACAATTACCCTTTTCTTGAGATTATCCTTGGATATAATAGGATTATTTTCCTCCAAATCACTTCCCAATAACACAGCAATCTTTCTGCACAAAAAGTATCAACATAACGGCACAATAACTACAACAAATCAACATACAAACCATAACTTTCTTCTAGTTTTTCTTCAAAAATTCCATAGACTTATTAGATATTTCAAAAGAGGGAAATTACTTACTCTTTATTATGAAAAGTTCCTACTAAGATTGAGTATTACTTTAGCTCAAAATAGTCCCAAAGATGCAGCAACAATACTGCCAAAACGAAGCTACAAGGCATCAACAACTTCACCACAACTTTGCCTTCACTTCCATGAACTTTTGCTTGAGTTTTGATGGTGTTTTCTTGAGGGATTCCTCTTGGTTTCATAGGATTTGCTACCAGAAAAGAGAGGATTTCAGAGAGTAACAAGCACCTCAAATATGGAAAAATTGAAAATGATCTCATAGCACAAAACTTAAAATATAAAGGTGTTTGGGGGATTGCCGTCTTTAGGGCGGTGGCCACGTCACTGCTTGATAGTACCACCGTAAAATGCCTATAATTTTTTACTCCGAACTCTGATTGATGAGTGGTTTGGTGTTCTAAAAATTAGACTCAAAGACCTTTAATGTGATCAGCCGTGAGGCTTCTAATCCATTATATATCGGGAGATATGGTCGCTTCAATTTGACCCTTATGAACTTCGCATACTCTTCACTTTTTCATTCGTACATATTTCCCTTGTCATCTACGACCAATATACAACCCGTACTTCCTTTAATCTATCATACAAATATTAAATAATCACCAAAAAATTCTTGGGGTGTACCAAAATCTTATGAATTATTATATATATTTAGGAGTATTCGTTCAACATACTATGAACGGTCAATAATATATAAAATAGAAAAAAGCTACTTTAAAGTCAAAAAGATCTGCAAAAAAATGCATAAAAATGACTTTATCAGTGAGATATCCAAAAAGAAAGATATAATGACGTTTGAAAGTTCGTGTCATGCGATTGTGGATGGATCCTAATCAGAAAAAGAAAGATATCCAATTTCAGTAGGGATGTTACTGCATAATGAAAAGATATTTGTATAATCTTATTATCACTATGAATACATATATTGACTACCCTCGCAATGGATATAATATAGATATTGAATTTTTGTACGGAGATCGTAGCCACACAAATGTGGGTAGGTATGTTATCCGCATGCTCAGAGAAAAATAAATGAGTTGAGACTGTATATCATGAAATTTTTTATTGTTGGTCCAAATAACACGAAATATAAGACTAACAAACACAATTTGAGGCTGACGTTTACTAATAAAATAACTATGAGTGAAATAAATGATCCAGAATTCGCTATGCATTTCTTCAATCTACAGCCTTATGAGCAGCTGATGGACCAATTTGATGTTGACGAGAATTGCTTATTTGGTAAATATCAAACTCACTTTTTATTTATATTGATCTTGTTTTAGCAAACTGATGAATATTGTTTTAAATGAACTAGATATCATAGAAGAGATTGTTAGTCACGAAGAAGTGCAATCACACAAGTAAGGGGGTAAGACCAGTATTTTTATGAATATGGAGCTACAAAATCATGAGCAAGCTCGCAAACATGATTAGAATTAACATATATATTTCAATATCATTATTTTTCTCAATGTGAAGTTGTATTTTTTCAAGTAGGATAAAGAATATTTCAACTGCCTTTTGGGGTGAATATGTAGAACAGATTATGTCATACTTGGAATGATCTAACGATAACCCTGTTGTAGTAGTTATTTAAGAAAACATAAGCCAAAGAAGACATGAACAATTATTTTATTAGTCTTTATTGGTTTACATGTTGGTCAAGTAAAAGAAATTTTTGTGATCATTTATTCATTTGATAATTTTGTAAATTTCAGTTATTCTTAATCTATATTTTTTAATAATTCTTTTCTTAAGTATATTCGCGCATCGCACGGGTACTAATACTAGTTAGATGCTTAAGGAAGGATGTTGTTGCTTTTCTAGTTTATCTTCTTTTTATTTGAATTTGAATAATAATAATTTTTAAAGGGATAACAGATAAATACAAGAAAGAGAGGGTAAATCTTACCTTTCTAATCTTTATGAGGTAACAAACATCTATTAATAAACACTGTTATTTCTCCAGTTAGTTGTGTGCTATGGTTTCTTTCATCTTCTTTCTCATCAATAAAATTGATTAAGATCGGTTTGTGAAATCAAATTAATGACGACCTTTTAGTTAGCATTTGGTACCTTATACATCATTCTTAATGAAATATAAATATTTAGTATAATTTCTAATAAGATTATTTTAAAACATTTCAAAAAATAAAAAATTATCGAGGAGAGTTATAGTAATATACATTAATGGTTCTTTATTATATAATGCTTTTTTTAAAATATGGGTTGTAGTATTTTATTTAAAATATGACACTACTTATAAAAAATCTTGTGTATGTCACTACAAATAGTAGTAATTTGCGTGACTTTTCATTAGGAAGCAATGAGCGTTTATTGAGTCTGTAATCTAACTTATGTGAAAAAGAAAAAATAAGATACAAAAATAAAAATTTTATTTTGTACTTATGACACACTAAATTAGTGTGCTACATAACTCCCTTAAATGGACCAGGCCTTAACGGCCATTATGGTCCATTTACTCCTATTGCACTAATTTAGTACATTATATGTATCATTAGAACTATGGCAAACTTCTAACTTTTACCATACTTTTTTATATTCCTTTTAATCATTTGTACTTGATTTGATCAAAAAATGTATAGTGGAGAAATTTAGTATGACATATGATATTTTTTTCATCAATTTTTCTTTAAAGCTCATCCATAATCTAAAGCATACTTTGGATGAGCTTAAAGTGTATCCATCTCTTATATTTCAAAGAACTTTGTTTAATCTACTCCCATATTCATTTGTTTGATATTTTTCAGTATCTTTTTGAAAAAGTGTTTGAATGATCAAACTATTAGGGTTACATTATTTCTGGATGGTGAGATCATTGATGATGGTAAATATCGTCCATTATAGTTGTCCACCACAGTCCAATGTTAAGTTTTCAGTTACACTGGAATACCCAATATTACTCAATGTGGTTTACAAAAGATTGAAAATTAGTAAACGAAATTTTAATTTATTTGTAATTAGGAGATATCCAATATCTTTTTCAGCATAAGGTTTAGTCAATTATGCATAGTTTAATATCAAGGACGATGAGACTTTGACTGATTTATTGAGAATGCCGAGTGATCTGCCTAACTATACTTGAAATGTATGTCAAAAAAAATCATGGGACTCATCCTTAAGTCTCTCCTACTCAGGATGTAGTTCCTCCTACTCAGGCTGAAGTCCCTCCTACTCAGACTAGTGCTTATTCTGATATGAATGTTTATGAAAACATTCTTACAGATCAAATTTCAAAAAAAGTTGTAAGGTCTAATTCGAACGAAACTTACAGGAAATGTATAAAAGTGAGTGATAGTTGTCTATTATTACTATTATTATTGTTATTTTTGTCATTATTGTTGTTGTTGTTATTCGTACTATGAATAATATTAGAAGACATGCGTCGCACCTCGACCCTAGTCCTAGGTAAGATCGGCACTCGATGTCTAAACTTGCTCGACAAACCAGCTAACATGACATTCATTAAGACACTTGCAGAAAAAGATGAAATATGTTCATAGCACAAGGTAAAGTGTTTAAAAGAAATTTCATTATGAAAGTGTTTGGGTTTCTTTTAAAAATATACATGACTTAAATAGTCCAATCTATGAAACCTCTAGTACATGATGTATGAATAGAAAATACCAGGACAAGGCCCGACATAACCAAAAAGACATAAATACATCAAAAGCGTAAATTGACCCTACATAAGACGTGAGGTTCACCAACTTTAATTGAATATAGACTGATAGACCTATAGAAGAAACCTGAACACATGAACCTACATTGTGAGATGCAGCGTTGCAAAGTAAAGGAACGTAAGTACATATGAAATTGTACTATACATAAAAAAGCTAAATAGGGTAAGGAACCTGAATATAAGAATCATAAAGAATCATTTCATCAATAATATAAGTATTTTCCCTTTTATGGGAGCTTTTTAAGAATAACCAATATAACCACTATGTGAGCAAATGAAGTCCAATATTTGCCGATCAGCTAAGCCATCTCATACCTTATCAAAGTATGGACGTACATAACACAGTCTAGAAATTGAATTTATATCATACTCACAAGTGGATAACATAGAGGAATTGTAAAAAAGTTTGGTATAACCCTTTTCTATTTTGGCATATGTAGTTTTAGGCGATAGTCGTTAGACTCGGCTTCTCGATTAAGAGTATTTCTCAAAAAACATTTACCATGAGGGTGGTTTAAGATCCCATTAACATAGTTCTTTCATCATATCATATTCATCAAGTCATATTTGTAATTCATAAAAATTATGAAGGCTTCTCATTTTAGAAGAAAAATCAGAAATCATGTAGTTGATGCTTTTCATAGAAGAATTCATAAAGCTCGTGGAACATAATAGTAATAAGCACACACGTGCGTGCGCACACACACTCACACACATATATATATATTGTCACGCCCCGCCTTGGGAGGCATGACTAGCACCTGGTGCCCTACTAGAACTTGAACTGTTGGGCTGTCTAAGCCTCAGCATCTCTGGTGCAAGGCTGGCTCTAACTCTAGAATCAAGAAAACGACAGGCTATATAGCGGCTGTAAATACAACCCCCGGCCGACAAGGCCTATAGCCACCTGTAAAAATAAACAGCTAAACAAGGCCCCACACGGCCGATATATCTAACCACAGGGAATGATACAATTTGCAAGCCTCTAGGAGTAATAAGACGGTCGGGACAGGGCTCCATCCTACCATACTGTACAAATAAAAGAAATAAGCCTCTGACACACAGCTCCGGAAGAAAGGAGCTGATGGCTCTATGTGGCTGACTGAAACTACGAGGGATCTGCTCCTCGTCAATCTATACCTGCAGGCAAGTAATGCAATACCTCGGGAAGGGCGTCAATACAATATGTATCGAGTATGTAAAGCAATAGCTGTAAATGATTGAAAGTAAAGAGTAAAGATGACCATAGCTGAAGTAAAGGAAATGGATTGAGGCTGACTGACGTAGTAAAATCAGTACTAGCATAGGTATACTGAGAAGAGTAGGAGTCATACCTGATGACATGGCATTCTACTGTCTATCTATCAGTAACTAAAACAACATAACATAAACCTTACCTGGCCCCCATAAGCCGGAAGGTGTAATCATCACAGAACAACCCACCTGGGCCCCTATTAGCCCTAGTGAGTACATCTCAATCTATTTACCCCTATCCAGGTCATACCCCACCACCTACTAGCTATAAGCATCCTACCGGTCCCCTGGGTATGCAGCTTGGGCCAACTGGGCCCCTAACTATAGCTATGCCCGAGTTCGGAGGACTCCTGAAATCTACATCCCAGGCGCAAGTGCTCGACGGGGGTGTGTATAGGCTAACCACGGCAAAATATAAGGAACTGGCTCCCCATCTTCGTCCCTTGGAGACGGCATGTCGCTCCGTAGAGCGACGTATCCTCACCCTCTAGCGGACGAGTTGACACAGCTATTAACCCTGGGGCAGTCACAGAAGCTATACAGGTAATCCAACCCAAACAATGCAAATACAGGTCTCAACTGATAACAATAACTACACACAATCACATACTCTTGACACGGTTTACTGAGGATCATACTGAATTACTATACTGGAGAAACTAATAAATCTATCTATATAGCAAGAGCGTATCTGGCCTTTTGGGCCTCATGCTAATGCTACTCGCTTCTAGGATAATCTGTATGACTGTCTACAGGCACACCATGTGCACATATTTGATCAGAGGATCCTAATAGTGATCATGATATCTAATAATCAGGGTTGAATAGAGTGAGGTCTGAAGTAGTCTAACAATACTCTGAATGTCCTACTCGGACATCTATACCTCATGCATAACTGAGGAGTCGCGGACAACTAACTACTTTATGCTTCTAATTAAACAATTGTAGAGCTGGGGTTGGTCGAACTTGCTTCTAGGCGATCGGTCCCTGGTTCTTCATAGGGAGCTTACCGATCTCCTTAACTTGGTAAACACTGTACTAGCAGAGTACTATTGACTCCTTAGGCCTTGTCTGAATCCACTCGGATCTATATTGCTGTTCAGGGAAATTCTCTATCTTATGGAAAATTCTATATAGACTGGCCCTCTCTTGGAATTCTATACCTGGATACCTTACAAGAACTGGCTAGGGTGCTGGCTCGTCACTGACTACTGATGTGGACCCCTCCTTGGGGTACCCACGGGTTTATCTGACTTGGAGGACTGGGCTGGCTTTCTAGGTGTTGTTCCGCTATCTGCTGCTCGGTATATATTATACACCGACACGCAAGTGTACGTGGTCAAACAAGTAATAAAGTGGCTAAGTAGCCAAGTATCGATCCAAGGAGGCTGCTCTAGATATGCAAAATTTCCTAGTTCACTATATTTCTATTCTATTTCTAACTATGCTAACAACTATCCAATCAAGAATTTAGGGAGTTTTGTTTCTAAACTAATTATATACTAAACTTAACAACTATTATTTACGTTAAATTCAGACAATGTATATGCTCATGCCAAGGTTAAGAACAAGTAATGGAGATGATAATCCTGATAATTTGGTCATCCTCTTCTTCATATTGCTAGTCAAGAACGTTTTCCTAGAAATTAAAACTTCCGTATTTAATTTCACTTTAGAATCATAAACCATTCGTCTACATTTCTGTGATCAAATGAAATTTATGACCTAACACTACAATTCCGGTTCCTAAATTGACTAATACGACTTTCAAGTATATTTCTATCAAGAACGCACATCAAAACCCAATTTTCCCAAATCAAGTTAAGAACAATACCCTATTAATTCACAACTTTCCAATTTCATGCTCTCTCGAGTGAAATTGGACTTTTTAGATATACATTAATGGTGGCCAATCAAGAATGTACTAAGCACAAGAATTAATAGAACAATATGCAAGAAGAAGAAGAAACCATATCAATTATTACCAATAATCATTACACAAGTTCAAAACCTCAGCAAGAAAGGAATTAGCCACTCATTCTTGGATTAATCATCCTAGAATGAGTGTAAATCATGCATACAATTGAAGGAAAAGAAGAAGGGAAGAGAAGAAAACTCTTATCTTTTCTATTCTTCAACTGCCACAAAACCACGTTCCTCTCTCCACTTCTGAACTCTGCTCCTAAAAACTAAAACTAAAAGAAGACCCCTTTAAAAATAACCTAAGTGTGCTATTTATACTAGTGGGAAATTTTTCCCGGAATAACAAGCAACGTGTCACGGAGGCCAACGCGGAGCACTGCCTCCGTGACACGGCGTGGACGCGGACCCTCTCTGGAAATTTCAGGGTCCGGATAATTGGCCTCAACGTGGCACGGAGGCCATCGCGGAGGCCTGTCTCCGTGCCACGGAGCTGTCACGAAGCCTCACTGGGTTCTGCCAATTAATTTCCTCTCCAGGCAGTGTGCTACCGCGATGGCAGCGTGGCACGGCACCATCGCGGAGCCAGTGTAAAATGTGCCATCCGAGGTCTTTTCCACGCTCGCATCCAAGTCCAACTCCGACATAGTTCCAACACGCATTTTTGGTCCTAAAAATCACATTATCCTGCAAAACAAATGCTAATCATGTTGGTTAGTATAAATTCGCATTTTATTACCAAATACATGATATTATATACACATTGCACAACAAACAAGGTAAAAAAGGTACGTTTAAGTATCACTTGGGCATATAAATCTGCCCAAGATCACTTACCCCACACTTAAATCATTGTTCGTCCTCGAACAACACATACACAAATCATGCACATCACATCTCAACCTTTGTCACTATGGTGCAACCATTTACGTTACGGTCATACCGATTATTCGATTTTTGCAAATCATCAAGAAAATATGCTTGGTCGTACAAGACAATGACCTTAATACATTGAGGCTTCCTAGACTTTTAAGAATTGATTCTTGATATCAGCAAACTCATGCAAATCAACTAATAAAGAAATCCGACACGAAAAGCAATCTTTCATCAAGCATGTACCCTCACAGCTTGAGAGAAACTTCCCCTTTTCTGTTAGTGCAGCACACAAACATGCAAGTAGGGGCATATAAAAATTAATTTCACTCTCTCTCCCAAAAGAATTCACATGCATCATGTCATGACCCATAGGCTTGCCCTTAGTGTATTACTCCACTAATATAAAGAAATGCAATGTAGGATCAAATAGGACTTTTAAATGGGTTGTAACTGGGCTATGGATCTAGTATATATATTGGATTAGCCAATAACAGTCGCTAGCATCCTTAAGCGCCTTTTTAACTCATTCCCATCGACTCATGGACATTGTTCCTCTCTTTTCTCTTTTTCTCCCATTTATGCTGGTTTACTTTCATACAGCCCATTTCATCAGGCACACTTGACACAAAACAAAGGGTTTTTCATGTACCCTCACTATCATGTAATTACAACAAGTGCCTCATCCACATCATCTTTTCTTTCTTCACTCTGTTTTTCTTTTTCTTTTCACTCTTTAACACTTTGGGAAACAATTTTCTGTTCTTTATAAGCGCTTAAGAGTTTCTTATAGACTTTAAGGCTAATGAAAAGAAGGAATAAAGCTTAGTCCATACAATTCTGGACAAAAGAAAGAAATCGGCTAAAGGCTCAATGGGCTGACTAGGATATACAACATATAAAAAGGTAGAATTTGACAAGAAAAAAAATGGAAACTAACGGTTAAAACTAAGAAATGCCTACATCCTTTCCAACACTACACCTCCTTCATTTCGTTTTGTATACACACCAGGCAAGTTCTAGACAATTCACGATGACAGGGAATAGCAAAACCTCACTCACACTTCATGCACATGCTCGAATCAAGACGCATTCACAGACTCTTTAATTAGTCAATTACATGAATTCAAGATTAAGCCTCAATCATAATGAACCAAATTCTATAGCCTAGGTAACTCAACATATTTACACAATTGCATGCTTTCAAAAGAATCATTTCCACATTTCGAACATCAATTACAACACGCAACGAAATTTTAGCAACCATAAGCAACTACAGTTTATTAATGCAATCCACCAAAGAAACTAAAAAAAAAAAATCTACTCCTATCGACTACATTTCCCTTAAGACGGTCGTCATCCATCCATCATAGGGAATGGTCACTAACTATGACATCGGTTCAATGGGACTATTCTCGGTAAAAGAACCGAAAACAAACTCCGAGAAACCCAAAAATAAAACTTCAAAATTTTTGCAACACATCGATCATTTCGATAGAAAATATTTGCAAACTATGTTGATAAATGCAAAATCTTTTCGCAAAAATTTTGAAAAATATCGATCATATCGATGGAGAAAAAAAATATTTACAAAATTTACAAAATATTTACAAGTGCAACCATAACTTTCAAAACACACATCATTAGACACAACACAAATATATACACGTACATCACAAATCAGTTCATACAACAGGGAAAACACAGGCATACATAACATCAACGACGAATTATACAGTAAGTTTAGAGCCTATGACCCAGCACCTAACTACTCCCCACCCCACACTTAAATCGAACACTGTCCCCAGTGTTCACAACAATACAAAGCACATAATTTTGGGTGGTGGAACTCCCTGCTTAGTCGAAATATTCGACTTCCTCATCCGGTGCTGCGGCCTCGTCGCCCATATCTGAATCAGCTCCATCGCCGTCATCGGACTCTACATCAGAGTCCTCACGATGTGTCTCCTCATCAGTAGGGACGTCGTCGTCAGTCGGCTCCACAAAGGCTGGCCCCACCTTGCATAAAGCTTTGGCGTTCTCGCCAAAGGGGTAGTCCAGCTCCAGCTGCCATAATTCATCCTCGGTGGCTGGTCTCCCACCTATCCGTAGCTGCAGCATCTGCATGCCGAACATACGGGCCATATACTGGTCGTCATGAGCATGTCGCTCGCCCAGAGTCAGCACAGGTCCGTGTGTAGTGTCGGGGGCCTTGGTCTTTGTCACATCAAGGGCCCTCCGCTCCAACTGCGGAATGTAATCCAAAGCTTCTTCCTCGATGTCCAGGCCTCGGAGGAAGGTGGTGATGAGTCCGCCAAACCCGTATCTGTGGCCCTGGTGTAGTCTGGCTCTCTTCATGGCGGATATTATAACCGCCCCCACATTAATCTCAAGCCCTTTCATAAGGGCATACACCAGGCAGACACGGTCCCGGGTCACGTCTGTCATATGCACTCCCGGGATCAAACACGAACATACAATTTTTAGCCAGATTCTGGCCTCCCTGTTCATCTGCGAATAAGGCAGAGTCTGGTGATAACCCCTCTCTTTGTGTCTGCTCCATCGGGCTGTGGATCGAGCCCCACACAACATACATCTGAAGTCGGCGTACGGTGGGGTGATATTGAGCTGGCGGAGAACGTGGGCGTCTGTGTCCCGCGCTCCAACGATGGCATTCAGCTGCTGGGGTTCCAGAGTGACAATCTGCCCTCTGATTTTAATAGTATGGCTCCTGATGGCCGGGTTCCAGTTGGCGTAGAATTCCTGGACCAAGTGAAGGTTGCACTCCTTGGGCTCCTGAAAAATAAAACTGAGCCCAGCTGCCTCAATCCTCTGCACTATGCGAGGGAACTCCTGTGCAAGTGGTTCCCTTGCAATATATTCCTCCGGGAAGTATTTGCTTTCCTTGTGCTTATTATACCATTTCTTCCCTTCGTCAGTGACCCATCGTGTTCCGTATCGGCGGTGTTGACCGCGTGGAACAGCAGGTGCAGCTGGGACAGCAGTGCCCAGTCTCATTCTCTTTCTGCCGGTGCCTGAGGTTGAGGCACCCTTGCCTTTATCTTGTCGGCTAGCCATTGTACCTGTCAATTTACACAGACAAGCACAACATTAAGCTAAAAACTTGTTAGCTTCGGCTAAGGTCGGGTTAAACAAAATTTACCCCACACTTAGTCTTTAACAATATTTACAACATTTTAGCAAGGATAACTCTATTTACACCCCCAAACACAATCAACTATAAACATGTTGCTTAGTGCGTTCACAAAATTTCGACAGCATAACGGCTAGCGAACTACTCAGACTTCATACAACTAACCCCATCCTACTATCGACAGCTATTCACCCATAGCACTCAGCAACAATAACAATAACAAAAAAAATAAAAACAACAACACAAACATATTATATACAACTAATCTAAGCAATTCAACCAATTTAAATATTTGGCACTTTCCCACGAAAATTCGAGCATTAGTCGTCTTTCAACAATTATACAATAGTTACCACGACTTATCTCAACTACTCAACACACCCAGGCACCAATTTCATCAAACTATCAAGTTACCCACGTTAAAATCCAACAACCCAAGCCCTAGAACTCAATTCGACAATCAATATGGAATTATTCAATCAATCGATAAGTTCAAACGTCAACTACAATAATCCGAACATAATCAATCACAAAATAATTCACATCATGTTTAATTTTTACCTAGGGTGATATATCTCACCTCACATGCTCAAAAGTGACAAAACTCGCCAGAAATTTGAGATAGAAGATGAAAACATACCTTGGATTTGAAGAACCGAAAAAAAACTTGACGTTTTCCTTGCCTATTAACGTGGCACGGAGCTTGGGGGTAGGGGAATGGGTGTTTGGTCACGGAGGGTAGAAGGAATGGGGAAATTTGGGCAAAAATCGGGGGTTTATTTAAAAGAACACGCGGGTCACCCGGAAACCCGGTGTGACCCGGCACTGGAATAAGGGCAACGTGTCACGGAGGGTAACGCGGAGCCCCTCCTCCGTGACACGGAGCCAACGCGTTGGCTTACTGGAATTTTGAAAAATCCAGATTTGCCTTCAACGTGTCACGGAGGCCAACGCGGAGCTTTGCCTCCGTGACACGGCGCCAACGCGCCAGTGCTCTGTTTCACCATCAAATTTTATTTTTCATACCTCGCCTCGTTTCCTCGATCCCAAGTATTTTTCCTCCAGTATACCTGAAAATCACCTCACTAAACAAAAATTGGTTAAATTAATAGATTTCCCTACTAAAAATTAAAAATTTCTAATTAAAATGCACATCTAAACTTAGTCAAGAAAAAGAAAATGAAATGAAATAAAAGAAAAACTTTACACTAAAGAAAGAAAAAATATGTTTCACGGGTTGCCTCCCGTGCAGCGCCTGGTTTAACGTCGCGGCTCGACAGCCTTTATGCTCACGTGTCTACTAGGGAGATGGACGATTTGTCCCGATCATGGTCATCTCCCCAGTAGTTCTCAACCTTGTCTGGTGGCCTACCTCGTAACTCTCGGGAATCACTCACTCCATTTGCATTCCCATGATCAATCACGTTGATCACCGATAGTTCCTTATAGACAGTCGGGAGCTTAGGTGCCTTGTACACGTCGAACACCTCAACCTTGTCATGTGCTTGCATTGTAAGTTTACCCGCAGCTACATCAATCAGTGCCTTTCCGGTTGCCAAAAATGGTCGTCCCAAAATAAATGGGACTTCTGCATCTGGTTCAAAATCCAGAACAATGAAATCTACCGGAAAAATGAGGGAGCCTACCTGCACTAGCACATCCTCAACAATGCCATCCGGCTTAGCTAATGACCTGTCTGCTAGCTGCAAGATCACTGTTGTGGGTCTAGGACTCCCTAGCCCTAACTTTCTGAATACCGAAGATGGCATCAGATTTATACTTGCCCCCAAGTCGCATAACCCACGAGCTCGGATACTTTGCCCAATCGTCAGCTGGATAGTAAAACTTCCAGGATCCTTTAGTTTAGTGGGCAACCTGTTCTGAATACGGGATGTGCATTCCTCTATTAAAGCCACCGTGGCATACTCAGTCAAGCGACTTTTGTTGGCCACGATGTCTTTGATATACTTTGCATATTTCGGCACACCCTGTAAGACATCAACAAGAGGTAAGTTAACATGTACCTGTTTGAGTACCTCCATGAATTTCTGGAAACACGCCTCCTCCTTGTGTTTCTTAAGTCGTTGAGGGAACGGGGGTGGAGGCCTTGCTGGTTCAGCTTCTTTGGTCTTCCCCGTATCTGAGGGTTGTTCTCCCTCAACATCTGTTGCTCCTGACTTCTGAGGCGGTCTTTCAGGTTCCACCTCCTTTAATTGTAAACCACTCCTCGTGGTCACTGCATTTACCTGCTTAGGATTGGGATCCGTGTCGCTAGGTAGTCCTCCCCTTGGTCTAGTATTTTGGGCGCTAGCAAATTGCCCAAACTGATATTCAAGAGCCTTGGTTGCCAATTGATTGTTCTTTACTTCGGCTGCCAGTTTGACATAGTCAGCCTACAATTGTGCTTGGTTGGAAATCATGGTCTTGAACATTTCCTCAATAGTCGGTGATGGTGGTGGAGGAGGGGCATTGTGATTTCTGAACTGATTCTGATAGCCTTGCTGCCCTCCTTGGTTTCTGTGCATACCCTGCCCTGAACCTTGGCCGTCTTGATTGTTGCTACCCCACGAAAAATTCGGATGATTCCTCCAATTCAAGTTGTAGCCACCACCAAACTGCTGTTGATTCCTCTGTACATTGCCCACGAAGTTGACAGAATCAGGATTTGCACCACAGCATTCAGCTGAATGCTCACTACTACCACACACTTCACACCACATCTATTGGACTGCATTAACTGAGGCTGACGACTGGTTCAAATTCATAGTGCTGAAGTGAGTGTTCAACTGATTTTGCAAAGCAGCTATCTGTGCAGCGATAGCTGTGAATCCATCCACTTCGAACACTCCCGCTGCTTTCCTTGCTCCACCCCTTGAAGAATCTGCATTCCATTACGGATTGCCTTGTGAGATTCGGTTGAGCAAAGTGTACAGCTCCTCATAAGTCTTCTCCAGTACTTGCCCTCCAGCTGCTGAGTCTAACAAAATTTTGGTGTGGGGTTCCAAACCCTCAATAAAAGTGTGGACCAACACCTCATTTGACTGATGATGATGAGGACAGTCCCGCAACATGGACTTGAATCTTTCCCAGGCTTGATAAAGATTTTCTCCTTCCCTCTGTTTAAAACTTAGAATCTGACTTCTAAGTTTAGTTGTTTTACCTGAAGGGAAAAATCTGATCAAAAACTTCCTTGCAAGATCATCCCACGTTGATATAGAGTTGGGTGGTTCAGCTTTTAACCACCTCTTGGCTTCACCCAGTAAGGAAAATGGAAATAAGGTGAGCCGAACATAATCAGGTGACACTCCAGCGGGTATGTACGTGTCACTTATCTCCAAAAAGTTCTGGAGATGTTGTTGCGGATCTTCGTGAGGGAGACCGGTAAACTTCCCGCTCGTGTGCAAAAGTTGCACCATATTTTGCTTTAACTCAAATCTCCCCCCAGGCTCTGGTTTGCGGATGCTGGAATGTACATTATTAGCGTGTGGGATTGCCACCTCGCGAACCGGCCTGGCTGCTACTTCCTCGGGCACTAACACTGCCCGTACAACTGGTGGATTGGGTTGCTCCATCGTAGACTGTTTGAGCAACTGCAGCTTCTTCCGAAGAGCTTCTCTACGTTGACTATGCAATTCACGTTCTGGCTCTAAGTAAGATTCCACCAGCTCCTTGTCCCTTGCCAGTGTTCACAGAAATAAAAATCTGCAAAATACAGGCTAAGACCAAGTTGTTAACACTTAAGAAAATAAAATACAAATACAGTAAATTTACACTAAACAAAATTTTACAAATCGCCTAGCCTCCCCGGCAACGGCGCCAAAAACTTGTTCCGCTATCTGCTGCTCGGTATATATTATACACCGACACGCAAGTGTACGTGGTCAAACAAGTAATAAAGTGGCTAAGTAGCCAAGTATCGATCCAAGGAGGCTGCTCTAGATATGCAAAATTTCCTAGTTCACTATATTTCTATTCTATTTCTAACTATGCTAACAACTATCCAATCAAGAATTTAGGGAGTTTTGTTTCTAAACTAATTATATACTAAACTTAACAACTATTATTTACGTTAAATTCAGACAATGGATATGCTCATGCCAAGGTTAAGAACAAGTAATGGAGATGATAATCCTGATAATTTGGTCATCCTCTTCTTCATATTGCTAGTCAAGAACGTTTGCCTAGAAATTAAAAATTCCGTATTTAATTTCACTTTAGAATCATAAACCATTCGTCTACATTTCTGTGATCAAATGAAATTTATGACCTAACACTACAATTCTGGTTCCTAAATTGACTAATACGGCTTTCAAGTATATTTCTATCAAGAAAGCACATCAAAACCCAATTTTCCCAAATCAAGTTAAGAACAATACCCTATTAATTCACAACTTTCCAATTTCATGCTCTCTCGAGTGAAATTGGACTTTTTAGATATACATTAATGGTGGCCAATCAAGAATGTACTAAGCACAAGAATTAATAGAACAATATGCAAGAAGAAGAAGAAACCATATCAATTATTACCAATAATCATTACACAAGTTCAAAACCTCAGCAAGAAAGGAATTAGCCACTCATTCTTGGATTAATCATCCTAGAATGAGTGTAAATCATGCATACAATTGAAGGAAAAGAAGAAGGGAAGAGAAGAAAACTCTTATCTTTTCTATTCTTCAACTGCCACAAAACCACGTTCCTCTCTCCACTTCTGAACTCTGCTCCTAAAAACTAAAACTAAAAGAAGACCCCTTTAAAAATAACCTAAGTGTGCTATTTATACTAGTGGGAAATTTTTCCCGGAATAACAAGCAACGTGTCACGGAGGCCAACGCGGAGCACTGCCTCCGTGACACGGCGTGGACGCGGACCCTCTCTGGAAATTTCAGGGTCCGGATAATTGGCCTCAACGTGGCACGGAGGCCATCGCGGAGGCCTGTCTCCGTGCCACGGAGCTGTCGCGAAGCCTCACTGGATTCTGCCAATTAATTTCCTCTCCAGGCAGTGTGCTACCGCGATGGCAGCGTGGCACGACACCATCATGGAGCCAGTGTAAAATGTGCCATCCGAGGTCTTTTCCACGCTCGCATCCAAGTCCAACTACGACATAGTTCCAACACGCATTTTTGCTCCTAAAAATCACATTATCCTGCAAAACAAATGCTAATCATGTTGGTTAGTATAAATTCGCATTTTATTACCAAATACATGATATTATATACACATTGTACAACAAACAAGGTAAAAAAGGTACGTTTAAGTATCACTTGGGCATATAAATCTGCCCAAGATCAGGTGTCCTACATGATAACTGTTAAATTGACTAAGACTGACAATCATCGATAAGGCTAAAGGGACGACATGCGATCATTCAATATACTAGAGGACCCTGGTGTCGCTAACTCTGGAATATATCTATTCTGTCTCTATTTTCGGTTCTGGAACGTGTGATAACGTTAATGACCTCTAAGGATGCTTTCCTGGTAATACAGGCGCCAACTGGTCGTTAGACTGCCTAACTGCACCCATACTATTTAACCAACTGATTTAGGCTACTAACTCTTATGAGCTTTTGAAGTCTAGGCCTAGCAACAAACATATAAGTCTACCATCCTAAAAGGCTGAGAGTAAGAGAGTTTTTATAGCTTCAAACGTGAATCACATTTAACCTACTTCCCTTTTAATGAGGGGTCCTGCAGTACGATCTGTATATACTTTCTAGCAGCTAACCAGAATTTATGTAACAATAATCTCTATTAGCAGTCACTCGCGACATATCCGATATTTATATATGTATATCAATAATAGCTAATTACAACATGTCGAATTACAATCTAATCGTACAAACCATTTGCAGCATCTGAGATCGTTATTTCTATTCGAGAACATAAGTCGTAACACTGTACGACTAGGATACTTGTCGAGAGTTAATCCTTACATATCTCATTCGCCGTTTACTGATTAACTGGTGAGGTTCGGCCGGTATTCAACTGTTCTTCCCAACTGTAATCACATTAGTGGAGGAATAGAGCTATCTTCACACTAAATTCAAAGAAAATAGTAGCTTTATATATATATACTGACTATTCTTCAACTTATCGAAGAACGATCAAAAACTCATAATTTCTCAGGAATCTAGAAGAGAGAAATACTTACTTTGAGCCTAGGATTGTATTAACACTAGTTTGAAGCAATTCCAATCACTTTGGCTCGGCAGGACGACGATTCGCCGGGCGAATTTCACGAAACTAACTCCGTAGAAATGCTCCCTGCAGCCTTATACTTCGATACCCGAAGTTTATTTGGATTTGGACGGCGTTTGGCGGCGTAATTGGGAGAAAATTATATGAACCCTTCGTCTTTATCTCTGTTCTGGTCGAAATATAATGGAAAATAACTTAAGATTTAAGGGTGAGGCCTTTATATACTTGAAGCCAGATGCATAACAACGTGGGCTCTGTGCCACGTTGGCTAACGCGGAGGTAGAACCTCCGTGCCACTTTTCCCCTCTGGCAGCTCGGTTCGGCCTCCTTTCACGAAATTCCAACTTGGTACTCGTTCGATCTTTCCCCGGGCCTTTTCCTCGCACGTATGACATTCTAAAACTCTCAACCAACATGCAAATAGGTCGACTAAATGCTAGAAACTTACAGGGTGTAACATATATATATATATATATATATATATATTATATTGCAAATATTGAGAAATCATAAGTCATAATTCATGTTTCACAATTGTGAAAAAATTATGTAAAAATATCATGAAGTTCATCTTTTTTGAAAAAAAAAGGAATTAACTGTAATTTCATAAAATTTGACGAAAATATCATGAAAAAAAGTGTAGTATGAGACATCAAATATATTCTATATAATTTGTAGGTCATGACAAAATGTTAATTTCCCGAGGTTTAATCTTGGGAATAAGAATTTTGGGGACTTGAATAGATTCAAAAACAACATTAAAACTTACCTTGGAGTATTCTGGATGCCTTGATCGAGCTTCTTCTCTCTCTAGAAAGTATTTTTGGACTTGGAATGAATGAGAAAATAAAACCCATCCAAACCTTTTAAAAGGAAATTCTTTATTTTTTTGTGGACTAATTCATCTAGACATTTCAGTTTTGTGTTCCAAATCGTATAGGCGATTTAATTTTGTGGACCAATTTGTCTATACGGTTTAGTTTCGTGACTTAAAAAGAACCTTCTTGTCCGGTGGTTTGCTTATAGGTTAAAAACCGACACGCAAGTGCACGTGGTCAAACAAGTAATAAACTGGCTAAGTAAGCCAAGTATCGAACCAAGGAGACTCTAGATAAGTAAAATTGCTTAAGTATACTATATTCTAGTTTACTTCTAATTATGCTGACAACAACGTAACCAAAAGCTAAATAATTTTTGTTTATAAATTCTATACTAAAACTATTAACAAATATTTACTTTGAATTGAAACTATGGATATGAGCATGCCAAGGTTAAGAACAAGTAATGAACTTGATTATAATCATAATTTGGTTATTCTTCTCTTCATGTTGCTAGCCAAGAACATTAGCCAAGAGATTAAAACTCTCATATTTAATCTCACTTTAGAATCATAAACCATTCGTCTACATTTCTGTGATCAACTGCAATTTATGACCTAGCAATACAATTCCGGTTCCTAAATTGACTAATACGGCTTTCAAGTATATTTCTATCAGGAAAGCACATCAAAACCCAATTTTCCCAAATCAAGTTAAGAACAATACCCTATTAATTCACAACTTTCCAATTTCTTGCTCTCTCGAGTGAAATTGGACTTTTTAGATGTACATTAATGTCGGCCACACACTAATGCAGTAGAAACAAGAATTAATAGAACAACATGGAAGAAGAAGATGAAGAACCATACAATTCAATAATCAAAATTCATCACAATTGTTCATAACCTCAGCAAGGAAGAGAATTAGCCACTCATTTGTGGATTAATCATCCTAAAACAAGTGTTAATCATACAAACAATTGATTGAAAGAAGAAAGAAAGAGAGAAAAACCCTTAGCTATTTCGTTCCTCAACTGCCTCTAACTCACGTCCTTGCTCCACCAAGTCTGAATTCATTAAAAATAAGCCTAAGTGTTCTATTTATACTATTGGGAATTTTTCCCGGAATAACAAGCAATGTGTCACGGAGGCCAACGCGGAGCACTGCCTCCGTGACACGGCGTGGACGCGGACCCTTACTGGAAAGCCAGGGTCCGGGAATATAGCCTCAACGTGGCACGGAGGCCAACGCGGAGGCTTATCTCCGTGCCATGGAGCTGTCGCGAGGCTTCACTAGAAATTGCCAATTAAATCACCCTCCAGGCAGTGTGCCTCCGCGATGGTAGTGTGGCACGGCTCCATCGCGGAGCCCCTTTACATTGCGCATTCCAATGTCTTTTCCATGCTCGCATCCAAGTCCAACTCCGATATTGTTCCAACATGCATTTTAGCTCCTAAAAATCATGTTTTACCTACAAAACAATGCTAATCATGTTGGTTAGTATAAATTCACATTTTATTACCAATTACATGAAAATGTATACACATTGCATAACAAACAAGGCGAAAATGATACGTTTGAGTATCACTTGGGCATATAAATCTGCCCAAGATCACTTACCCCACACTTAAATCCTTGTTCGTCCTCGAACAACACATACACAACTCATGCAAATTACATCCCAACCTTTGCCACTATGGTGCGACAATTTATGCTACGGTCATACCGATCATTCAATATTGTAAATCATCAAGAAAACATGCATGGTCTTAACAATGCAATGACCTTTAATACATCAAGACTTCCTAGACTTTAAGAATCAACTCTCGATATCGGCAAACTCATGTAAATCAGCTAATCAAGATATCCGACACGAAAATCAATCTTTCATCAAGCATGTGCCTTCACAACTCAAGAGAATCTTCCCCTTTATGTTCATGCAACACACAAACAGTCAAGTAGGGGCATGTAGAAATTAATTTCACTCTCTCTCCCAAAAGAATTCACATGCATCATGTCATGACCCATAGGCTTGCCCTTAGTGTATTACTCCACTAATATAAGAAAATGCGATGTAAGATCACGTAGGACTTTAATGGGTTGTAATGGAAGCTATGGAACTAGTATATATTGGATTAGCCAATAACAGTCACTAGCATCCTTAAGCGCCTTTTCAACACATTCCCATCAACTCATGACATTGTTTCTCTCTTTTCTTTTTTTCATCATCCCATTCATGCTTGTTTACTTTCGTATGGCCCATTTCATCCAACACATTTGACACAACAACAAAGGGCTTTCATGTACCCTCAATATCATTTAATTATGATGAGTGCACCCTCCACCTTTTTCTTTTCTTTCCTCACTCTGCTTTTCTTTTTCTTTTCACCCTTCTCACTCTTTGACACTTTGGGAAAAAATTTTCTTTTCTTCTTAAGCGCTTAAGAGTTTTGTATAGACTTTACGGCTCTTGAAAAGAAGGAATAAAGCTTAGTTTATACATTTTTGGACAAAAGAAAGAAAGAATCGGCTAAAGGCTCAACGGGCTGACTAGGGTATATAGTCACATAAAAATGAGAGTATGACAAGAAAAAAAATATAGAAACTCTCGGTTAAAACAAAGAAATGCCTACATCCTTTCTAACATTACACCTCCTTCATTTCGTTTTGTACCCACACCAGGCAAGTTCTAGACACTTCACAATAGCATGGAATAACAATACCTCACTTCACACGTCATGCACATGCTCGATTCAAGATGCATTCACAGACTCTTTAATTAACCAATTACATGAATTCAAAAATTAAGCCTCAATCACACCGAATCGAATTCTACAGCCTGGGTATCTCAACATATTTACAAAATTGCATGCCTTCAAATGAATCACTTTTACATTTTGAACATCAGTTACAACACGCAACCATAATTTCACAACCATATAGTAACTACAGGTTCAGTGATGCAATCCACCAAAGAAAAAACTTAAAATAAATTAAAATCACTACTCCTACCAACTACATTTCCCTTAAGACGGTCGTCATCCATCCATCATAGGGAACGGTCACTAACTATGACTTCGGTTCAATGGGACTATTCTCGGTAAAAGAACCAAAAACAAACTCCGAGAAACCCAAAAATAAAAATAAAAATTGAAAAATTTTGCAACACATCGATCATTTCAATGGAAAAGTATTTACAAAATATTTTAATATGTACAAAACATTTTCGCAAAATTTTGAAAATTATCGATCATTTCGATAAAGAGAGAAAACAAATATTTACAAAATTTACAAAATTTACACTGGCAACCACAACCTTTCACAACACACATCATTTACCACAAAAATATATACAGATACAACCCAAATCAATTCACAACCACAGGGAAACATAAAAACATACATGCAAAACAAAGGAAGAACATACAGCAGATTAGCCCAGGTCCCAGCACCTAACTACTCCCCACCCCACACTTAAATCGAACACTGTCCCCAGTGTTCACAAAAATTAAAAAGCACAAAAATTTCGGGTGGTGGAACTCCCTGATCAGTTGAAATATTCAACTTCTTCATCCAGTGCTGCTGCCTCATCGCCCATGTCCGAGTCACCTCCATCGTCGTCATCGGACTCCACATCGGAGTCCTCCCGACGTGTCTCCTCGTCCGTGGGGACATCATCGTCAGTGGGCTCAACGAATGCTGGTCCCACTCGGCACAAAGCTCTGGCGTTCTCGCCAAATGGGTAATCCAGCTCCAGCTGCCATAACTCTTCCTCTGTGGCTGGTCTCCCACCAATCCGGAGCTGAAGCATCTGCATACCAAACATCCGTGCCATGTACTAATCGTCACGAGCATGTCGCTCGCCTAGTGTCAGCACTGGCCTATGTGTGGTGTCGGGGGCCTTAGTTTTTGTCACATCAAGGGCCCTCCGCTCCAACTGCGGGATGTAGTCCAAAGCCTCTTCCTCTACATCGAGGTCCCGGAGAAAGGTGGTGATGAGTCCGCCGAACCCATACCTGTGGCCCTGGTGTAGTCGGGCTCTCTTCATGGCGGATATGATGACCGCCCCAACATTAATCTCCCGCCCTTTCATAAGGGCATACACCAGGCAGACACGGTTCCGGGTCACATCCGTCATGTGAACCCCCGGGATTAAGCACGAACACACTATTTTCAGCCATATTCTGGCCTCCCTGTTCATCTGCGAATAAGGCAGAGTCTGGTGGTAACCCCTCTCCTTATGTCTGCTCCATCGGGCTGTGGATCGAGCCCCACACAAAGTGCGTCTGATATCGGCGTATGGTGGGGTGATGTTTAGCTGGCGGAGAACGTGGGCGTCTGTGTCCCGCGCTCCAACGATGGCATTAAATTGCTGGGGTTCCAAAGTGACAATCTGCCCTCTGATTTTTATTGTGTGGCTTCTGATGGCCGGGTTCCAATTTGCATAGAACTCCCAGACTAAGTGTAGGTTGCACTCCTTGGGCTCCTGAAATATAAAGCTGAGCCCAGCTGCCTCGATCCTTTGCACAATACGGGGGAACTCCTGTGCTAGTGGTTCCCGTGCAATATGCTCCTCAGGGAAGTACTTATTCTCCTTATGTTTAGTGTACCACTTCTTCCCTTCATCGGTCACCCACCTCGTTCCGTATTGGCGGCGCTGGCCGCGCGGAACAGCTGGTGCAGCTGGGACTGCAGTGCCCAGTCTCATTCGTTTTCTCCCAGTGCCTGAAGTATAAGCACCTTTACCCTTATCCTGCCTACTTGCCATTGTACCTGTCAACATAAATAAACAAGCACAAAGTCAAGCTAAATACATGTTAACTTCGGCTAAGGTCGGGTCAACTAAGTTTACCCCACACTTAGTCCTTAGCTACTTTTACGATACTACGGCAAGGATCACTTTATTTACACTAAAACAAACAACTATACAATTTATTGCTTAGTGCGTTTACAAAAAAATTCGACAGCATAACTTTTAGCGTACTACTCAGACTTCATACAACTAATCCCAATCCTACTATCGCTAGCAATTCAACCATCGCACTTAGCAATGAAAACAACAAACAAAAACAACGACAAAAATTCTATATACATACGAATCAAAATAATCAAACCAATTTGAACAATTTTTACATTTTCCCAAAAACAGAGAATTCGTCGTCTATTACACTCTAACAATATTTAAAATGACTTATCTCAATTCACAAACACACCCCGACACATAATTCACCAATTTAGCAAGTTACCCAATTCGATTTCAACAACCCAAGCCCTAGAATTCAATTTTACAATCACATTCGAATCATTCAAGCAATCGACAAGTTCAAACGCTAATTACAACATTCCGAACATCTATCAATCAAAGAATAATTCAATATCATTCTAAATTGCTACTTAGGGTGATTTATCTCACCTCACATGCTCAAATTCGATTAGAATCGACAAAAACTTGAGAGAAACGAGGAAAACATACCTTTACGTTGAATAAACGAAGAAACTTGACAAATTGTTTGCTTAATAGCGTGGCACGTTGGTTGGGAGAGGGAACTTAGGTGCTTGGTCACGGAGAAGAGAGGAAATGGGGAAAAAAAAGGGCAAAAATCGGGGTTAAAAAGAAGAAAAACACGCGGGTCACCCGGCAACCCGGTGTGACCCGACACTGAATATAGGGCAATGTGTCACGGAGGGTGACGCGGATCCCCTCCTCCATGACACGGAGCTAACGCGATGGCTCACTGGAATTTTTTTTAAAAATTCAGATTTAACCTCAACGTGTCACGGAGGGTAACGCGGAGCCCTTCCTCCGTGACAAGGAGCCAACGCCCCAGTGCACTATCTCTTCATTTTATTCATTTTTTTCATACCTTGCCTTTTCCTTCCCGATTCCATGCATATTTTTCTCCGGTTGACCTGAAAATCACCTTACTAAACAAAATTGGTTAGATTAATAGATTTCACT
This sequence comes from Datura wrightii, assembly GCA_035772735.1. NCBI lineage: Eukaryota > Viridiplantae > Streptophyta > Magnoliopsida > Solanales > Solanaceae > Datura > Datura wrightii. The sequence continues at coordinate 52,074,960 of JASDFA010000002.1, read as the reverse complement.
AACTAAAATAAAAAATACTAACTAAAACGAAAATTCTATACTAACACAAGAAAAAGAAAAATTAAAATAAAAACTATTTACACTTTACTAAACAAAAGAAAAAAATAATTATTTTTCACGGGTTGCCTCCCGTGCAGCGCCTGGTTTACCGTCGCGGCTCGACGTCCTTTATGCTCAATTATCTACTAGGGTGATGGATGATTTTTCACGATCATTGTCCTCCCCCCAGTAGTGCTCAACCTTATTAGGTGGTCTTCCTATCAACTCTCGGGATTCACTACTGTGCTTAGCATTTCCATGATCAATTACATTGATCACCGAGAGTTCCTCATTTACTATCGGGAGCTTGGGTGCTTTGTACACATCGAACACTTCTACCTTGTCATGTGCTCGCATTGTAAATTGACCCGCAGCTACGTCAATTAATGCTTTTCTGGTTGCCAAGAAGAGTCGTCCCAAGATAAATGGGACTTCAACATCTGGTTCAAAATCCAGAACAATAAAATTGACCGAAAAAATGAGGGATCCCACTTGCACAAGCACATCCTCAACAATGCCATCCGGCCTAGCTAAGGATCTGTCTGCTAGCTGCAAGATTACGGTTGTAGGTCTAGGACTCCCCAGACCTAACTTTCTGAATACCGAAGATGGCATCAGGTTTATGCTCGCCCCCAAGTCACACAATCCACGAGCTCGGATACTCTGCCCAATAGTCAGCTGGATAGTAAAACTTCCAGGGTCTTTCAGCTTCGTGGGCAGTCTATTTTGGATCTGGGAAGTGCATTCCTCCGTCAAAGCTACCGTGGCATACTCAGTCAGACGACTTTTGTTGGCCACGATGTCTTTAATATATTTAGCATATTTTGGCACTCCCTGCAAGACATCAACAAGAGGTAAATTAACATGTACCTGTTTAAGCACCTCCATAAATTTATTGAAACACGCCTCCTCCTTGTGTTTCTTGAGTCGTTGAGGGAACGGGGGTGGAGGTCTTTCTGCTTCTGCTTCTTTGGTCTTCCCCCTATCAGAACTTTGTTCCTCCTCAACATCTACTGCTCCTGACTTTTGAGGCGGTCTTTCCGGTTCCACCTCCTTAAGCTGCAAACCACTCCTCGTGGTCACCGCATTTACCTGTTTCGGATTAGGATCCATGTCGCTAGGCAGTCCTCCTCTGGGTCTTGTGTTTTGGGCACTAGCAAATTGCCCAAATTGATACTCAAGAGCCTTGGTCGCTAATTGATTATTCTTCACTTCGGCTGCCAATTTAACATAGTCAGCCTGCAATTGCGCCTGATTAGCGATCATGGTCTTGAACATTTCCTCAATGGTAGGTGATGGTGGTGGAGGAGGGTCATTGTGATTTTTGAATTGAGATTGGTAGTTCTGTTGCCCTCCTTGATTCCTGTGCATACCCTGACCCGAACTTTGGCCTTGTTGGTTGTTGCTACCCCACGAAAAATTTGGATGGTTCCTCCAATTTGAGTTGTAGCCACTACCAAACTGCTGCTGATTTCTTTGTGCATTGCCCACAAAGTTAACCGAATCTGGGTTTGCTCCATAGCACTCAGCTGAGTGCTCACTGCTACCACACACTTCACACCACATTTGCTGGACCGCATTGACTGAAGCTGAAGGCTGGTTCAAGTTCATATTGCTGAAGTGGTTGTTTAACTGATTCTGCAAGGCAGCTATCTATGCAGCGATAGCTGTAAATCCATCCACTTCAAGCACTCCCGCTGCTTTCCTTGCTCCACCTCGAGATGAATCTGCATTCCATTCTGGATTGCCCTGTGGAATTCGGTTGAGCAAAGTGTACAGCTCCTCATAAGTCTTTTCCAGCGCTTGCCCTCCATCTTCTAGTCTAACAAAATTTTAGTATGGGGTTCCAAACCCTCAATAAATGTGTGTACCAACACCTCATTAGACTGATGATGATGAGGACAGTCCCGCAACATGGATTTAAATCTTTCCCAAGCTTGATACAAATTTTCTCCCTCCCTCTGTTTGAAACTTAGAATTTGACTTCTAAGTCTGGCTGTTTTACCAGAGGGAAAAAATCTTATCAAAAACTTCCGTGCAAGATCATCCCACGTTGATATAGAATTTGGTGGTTCAGCTTTTAACCACCTCTTGGCTTCACCAAGTAAGGAAAACGGAAATAGGGTGAGCCGAACATAATCTGGTGACACTCCAGCGGGTATATAAGTGTCACTTATCTCCAAAAAATTCTGGAGATGTTGTTGTGGGTCTTCATGAGGGAGACCGGTAAATTGCCCGCTTGTGTGCAAAAGTTGCACCATATTCTGCTTCAATTCAAACCTCCCTCCAGGCTCTAGTTTGTGGATACTAGAATGTACATTGTTGGCATGTGGGATTTCCACCTCGCGAACCGGCCTTGCTGCTGCTTCGTCGGGCACTAACACTGCCCTCACAACCGGTGGATTTTGTTGCTCCATAATAGACTGTCTGAGCAACTGCAGCTTCTTTTGTAGAGCTTCTCTGCGTTTACTATGAAATTCACGTTTAGGCTCTGTATAAGATTCCACCAGCTCCTTGTCCTTTGCCAGTGTTCACAGAAATCAAGTCTGCAAAATACAGGCTAAGACCAAGTAGTCAACACTTAAGAAAATAAAACAAAAATACAGTAAATTTACACTTAACACAACTTCACCAATTGCCTAGTCTCCCCGGCAACGGCGCCAAAAACTTGTCAGGTGGTTTGCTTATAGGTTAAAAATCGACACGCAAGTGCACGTGGTCAAACAAGTAATAAAGTGGCTAAGTAAGCCAAGTATCGAACCAAGGAGACTCTGGATAAGTAAAATTGCTTAAGTATACTATATTCTAGTTTACTTCTAATTATGCTGACAACAATGTAACCAAAAGCTAAATAATTTTTGTTTATAAATTCTATACTAAAACTATTAACAAATATTTACTTTGAATTGAAACTATGGATATGAGCATGCCAAGGTTAAGAACAAGTAATGAACTTGATTATAATCATAATTTGGTTATTCTTCTCTTCATGTTGCTAGCCAAGAACATTAGCCAAGAGATTAAAACTCTCGTATTTAATCTCACTTTAGAATCATAAACCATTCGTCTACATTTTTGTGATCAACTGCAATTTATGACCTAGCAATACAATTCCGATTCCTAAATTGACTAATACGGCTTTCAAGTATATTTCTATCAGGAAAGCACATCAAAACCCAATTTTCCCAAATCAAGTTAAGAACAATACCCTATTAATTCACAACTTTCCGATTTCTTGCTCTCTCGAGTGAAATTGGACTTTTTAGATGTACATTAATGTCGGCCACACACTAATGCAGTAGAAACAAGAATTAATAGAACAACATGGAAGAAGAAGATGAAGAACCATACAATTCAATAATCAAAATTCATCACCATTGTTCATAACCTCAGCAAGGAAGAGAATTAGCCACTCATTTGTGGATTAATCATCCTAAAACAAGTGTTAATCATACAAACAATTGATTGAAAGAAGAAAGAAAGAGAGAAAAACCCTTATCTATTTCGTTCCTCAACTGCCTCTAACCCACGTCCTTGCTCCACCAAGTCTGAATTCATTAAAAATAAGCCTAAGTGTTCTATTTATACTATTGGGAATTTTTCCCGGAATAACAAGCAATGTGTCACGGAGGCCAACGCGGAGCACTGCCTCCGTGACACGGCGTGGACGCGGACCCTTACTGGAAATCTAGAGTCCGGGAATATAGCCTCAACGTGGCACGGAGGCCAACACGGAGGCTTATCTCCGTGCCACAGAGCTGTCGCGAGGCTTCACTGGAAATTGCCAATTAAATCACCCTCCAGGCAGTGTGCCTCCGCGATGGTAGCGTGGCACTGCTCCATCGCGAAGCCCCTTTACATTGCGCATTCCAATGTCTTTTCCATGCTCGCATCCAAGTCCAACTCCGATATTGTTCCAACATGCATTTTAGCTCCTAAAAATCATGTTTTACCTACAAAACAATGCTAATCATGTTGGTTAGTCTAAATTCACATTTTATTACCAATTACATGAAAATGTATACACATTGCATAACAAACAAGGCGAAAATGATACGTTTGAGTATCACTTGGACATATAAATCTGCCCAAGATCACTTCTCACTCTCAAACTTAGAAAAATTCAAGTCTTCTACCATCAGAAATGTCACCATGAAATCAAAATGCGGGCATGATTTTGACTTTTTGATCTTCAATAAAATATTCATAACTTTTTCTCTAAACTTGAAATGATAAATGGTTCAATTTTTTGGAATCTAGACTCAAAGAGCTTTAATTTGATAGGCAGAACAACTTCTAATTCCTCGTATATTAAGATATATGATCATTTAAATTTTAATCTTTCTTTCTAAGTCAAGTACTATTTATATTTCCTACCATATACACATAGCCTTCCACCTACAACTAAGATATGGCCCATACATCCACTGTACAATCCGTAAATAGATCTTAACTCGCCAAACAGTAGATTTTTCATTTCGTTTCTATTCAAAACTCAATGTATGATCCGTATATTCAATCTATTGTCGTACTTTACACCAAACTTGATGCAAAACCTTCAAACTTGATTTTCCCAATCTAAAATCAACTCAAAACATACATAACAATATATCAAGCATAAATAAGTCCTCCAAAAATCGAACAATTACACAATATTTGCCTTATGTAATACGTTGAGATTATTTAGCTACTATGTTCACAAAAACAATAACCATTAAGAATTACCAAAAATTATTTGGGTTGGGTCAAGTCACCTATATTGGATCGGGTCAAATCTTAATTCGGAGGTATGGGTGTTAACATATTTCTCCCTTAGGATCATTCATCCTTGAATGATAATCATGGATAGAAATAGAATCTAACCCTGAAATTTTTCAAAAAAAAATTTAAAAGTCTCCTTTGTATATAGGCCTATCCCAAATATTTCAAATCATGCCATCTAACCGGAAATCACCTCAATAAACCACACAAGACATCACAAAGAGCATAAATATGAAGGAATATTTAATAAACATAAACATAACCCCTCTTGGCATTTCAAATCATTAATAAGGGAGTTTTTCCCAAAACTTACCTTCTATTTTGCTCATCATCATTGACATCATTATCATAAGAGAATTTCATAAGATTAAAGTAAATGAACTATATGCACGAAACATAGGAGATATTTGGACTTTAACATAGACATAACATAGCATAAGTTTATGGATCATGAATAGCATAACATAGAATATGAGTTCATGTGATCATAGAGTAAGGATAAGATATTTACCTTAAGCATTTTACTCTCGTTTAAGGAATAAATGAGGATACATTATTTTCATATCTTCTTCGACTTCTCGTGTAGTCTCTTTAGAATTGTGATTTCTCTATATCACTTTTATGGACGCTGCCTCTTTGGTCCTCATGCTCGAAAAAAACAGATAATTCTTAACATTTCTTGATTATTCTTACATATATTCTCATTTCATCAATGTGGATACGCTTTATGAAGATAAATAAAAGTATGTACATGGATACTTGCATGATGTAGATACATACAACTTACATAGACATGGATGTAATGGAACCTAAATCGCTCTGATACTGATGCATGGTCGTAATTATAGGAATAACAAAATTTCAAACTTTACATTCCAAACTTTCATTAGAGTTTTGTAGGATTCAATATATTTGGATCAAGTTCTTTGACATATTTCATCACTCCTTCTCATTGATGATATATCTAAGTAATTCAATCACTACATAATGTCACACATAGTTCATCTAATCTAATCCTAATTAGGCACACCTATATCAAAGCTCTGTTCGCAAAATTATATATGTAACTTGCAATAGTAACCATTTCATCATTTTTGACCTTTGCAAACATCATAGCAGGACACATAAGTGCACCAATTGTACTAAGACGTAATACTTTCTAATTATTTTTATGAGATCAAGACTAATATTTCTTTATGTTAAGCGATCTCACAATTATTAGGGTATTGAATGTAATCGTTTTATGACCTTTTAAATTCTTCAATGATTTTCATATAACCTTCATCGTCTAGCTAGACTTGACAAACCAACATTATACGTATTTAATCTTTCATCTATCATCAAACTGAAAAAAAAAACTCATTACATCCACTTCAGGAGATCACATCTTCATAAAATAATGTGAGGACTTTTTTGAAAAAAAATCTTTGTACCACAAGGCACAAGTCGTACTTTATATCTTACGATTTTGTTTTTTTATTTTGAACTTTCCAAAAAAATTTATTTGTAACCCACAGCCATTATACCTTGCTCTTTGAACTTATAAGTCCAAACATCACTTTTTAAGTGAAATAAAGCATGCTTGACTTATGTATTTTAATTTGGCCAATTATTTATCTATTCACACTTTTTGACAAATCTGATTTCAAGATCCTTGTCATCATTTATAACACTAAATGCTATTGTAGTGCCCCATACTTTTCAACACATATACGACTAAGCTAATATTAATGAAAGATTAATTAAACCTAGGATGGCAAGGTAGTATTTGAACCTATAGTTTGGATAATAAAAGTGTGTAAAAAGTTAATTAAGAAGAATATGAGTTGAAAAAAAGATGGAGTAAAGAAAGTCCAGTGCTCGTCAACTTAGTTAAGCTTATAACAGCAAGTCGATACACCATTTACCTAAACGGAATGGACATAGTTAAGAGGATCAAGTAGGTAAAATACCTACATGTATTAATGGGTCAAATAGAGACCCAATGGACCAGACAAAGTGACACCACATCTGCCCCAAAGTCCAATTGAATTAAGGGTCAAAGGGAGCCCAAATTTAAGTCAAGTAGGTGCATCACCTACTTAGAATTTTGAGGTACTTTAAGGTCCAAGTAGGTTCATAATCTACTTGATATTTTGATGGCGCAAAATGAGCTTGAAATAAGCTCAAAATATGGACAAAATGAAGACTAAAAATTTTCTCAAACCACACACTAATTTGATAAAGTTTGGCCCAAAAAGTCCAACCCAACTTGGCCCAAAATTGGGTCCAAAAATATTGGCCAAAGGGACCCCTTTTAGGGGGGTTAGACTTGTCTAGTTTTCCACAAAACAATCAGAAAATTTTAAAAAAATTCAAGGCATAAAGAGCCCTGTCTTTGCTTAGCAAAACAGCCACTCAAACACCCTCTTAAGGTTCAAAAGTATAATGCAATCTTTTCTTCAAGTTTAGGTAAGTAAAGTTGCTTAGTTCTTGATCAGTTCTTCTATGGAAAGCTAATATACCATTTTAGTTAATTTTATGAAGTATGCTCAATCCCTTTTCTAAGCTAGCCACCTATTTTACTCTTGAAAGTTAAGTAATTTTTTAATCCTCTTTAGTATAGTTGGAAGAGAAGTTCAAACTCCTACAAGTACTACAAGAAAAAGAGTATAAAATTCTCTACAATTAAGGTAACTTTCTGCCCATTCTCATTTCACTTTGTGTATAAGTTTTGAGAAAGAATCTCAATTGGTTTTGTTAAGAACACATGAGTGATGAGACGATGATCGAAAGCGGCGAGTTCAATCGATTATCCTAATGTTGGAAGAAATATGGATTGATTAGGGGATATTTTTATGTTGTTGTTTCTTATGGAAGTAAGGAGGCTAATGAGAGGAATAAAGAGTTGTTTTAAAGTCGATAAAGGGAAGCGTGGTGATATGCCAAGTATTTGCGTGTCATACAGGCATGCTACCCGTTAATTTGTTTAGTTGATGCCTTGCGACATCTCCATAGTTATTAGCTTCTAATATTAGCCTTATTAAATATTATTTATATATATTAAAATTTCAAAGGAAGGATATACTTATCCTACATTTTTCGAAATCTGAAAGCCATGTATGTAAGGCTAAAACCTCTTTTATTGTTAAGGCATAATCCCATGTCACATACTTTTATCGTGAGTCTATAAGAGCTTAGATTACAGAGTTAAGAGTCTTTAGATATTAAATATGTCAATTGATAATGCTCAAATCACACTCTTGTAGAAGTATGACGCGGACATTATCAATAAAGAACCCAATGAAGGTTGGGGTTGATCCACAAGGAATATGGTCAAGATGTAGAGTAACGCTAGTATTTATGCTTTTAGTGCAATTATTTCCTTAAGGGGGATTTCAATGAAGTAATTAAGTAAGAGTATTGTAAATTTAAGCTGTCAAATTTATGCAATTAACTAGGGAGGTGTTCTCCATGGATTCATAACTACTTTGGGTTTTACACTTGTAATCAATTCCAATACTTAGCTTGTAGAACTGATAACATAGGATCATCCAAATGAATAATTTTTCCCTATTGGATGACTATACTCAATTACCAGATTAGGTCTCTCGAGTGATTTCACTTTAACCATTATCAATATATTCCAAAGTAACTATCATGTGACCACAACTCAAGTTATATAATGAACCATAAAGTAGGCTTTGTTGTTCTTCTCTTTTCTTAATCTCTACCTCTAGGTTCAAGAAAGTAGAGAATTTGAGAAAGTCCTAACATTTCACTCCATTAAGAAACATTTAAGATAAAGAGAAGACAAAACAAGCATTCATATTGGTTTAGGGTAACATTATGCAAACCCTAGTTAGTTAATTCACCATGATTTCCACAACTCTAGCTGTGGAGATTTTAGCCTCTCATGGTTATAAGAGAAGAATTAGAATTCATAGACAAAAATACTTACAATCTGATTGCAATAAAAACCCATGTGATTAATTACACAACTAAACAATGATCACTCCAAGAACAATGAATAATCTTCAAGAATATTGACAAGAGAACTTTAAAGTACTTCTTCTCTATCCAAAAAGTCTAACTCAAAGTGTAATCAAGGCGTCCACAACAAAAATAACCTAGAAAAGTATTCTTACAAATAATTAGAAACCTTTTCTAAATTAACAGAAAAACTAATAAAACTATCCCTACCTTCTCCTACGACTCGTACCATAATCATATGAGTCATAGTTTCTACTCGTACAATGCTTGGAAACCCTAATTTTGGTTAAGTGCTAGCAGTTGGTATGACTCGTACAATACACCTATGAGTCATACATCTCTGTCATGATCTGAACCTGTGATTTCTGGCATCCTCTGAATATTTCCATGAGAGTCTTGGTACGACTCTTACTTGCTTTTATGACTCATGGTTGCCTCGCATACCATAGAATCTGCCATTCAACATCCTTTCTAATGTTCACCATGGCTCCTTGGTATGAGTCATAGGTATTCATCACAAATCGTGGTTCCTACCTATACCAGGAGAGTAGTCAAGTGTAGGATCTTCTGTAATTTGCCACGACTGCTCTGGTATGACTCATACCAGATTGGTACGACTCGTACCAGTAGTCATAGTTTCCCTTGGTCTTGAGCAGGCCTTCTAAAGTTTTCCACGAATCAATGTACGACTCATACCACCAAGGTATGACTCGTACTAAGGCCTGTACTTAGTCAATTTTTTGCAGTCTTTTCCCTTATTTTACAGATTGCAACTCCAATACCTAATTTTCCTAAAAACAAAGCAAAAGTGCATTATATTGTATAAACACACTTAATACCACTCATATTTTCTCATTTTAAGCATAGAAAGTATGGTAAATCCACAGCATATTAACACCCTCAACTTAAGAGTTTTGCATGTCCTCGGGAAAGTAAAATAGAAGACCTACAACCAATACAATAAAATTTGCACAAAAGACCATTATCAGATGCTGACCCCTTTTTCATTCAAACCAAGCCAGCTATACATACATGCGACTACAAATCATGAAATATAGGGATCTAGATATGGCATCCAACCATTAGCAGCAAACTAAGCCAACACTAATTCTATTTACACAGACAACTGGCAGAATGCAATACAAATCATGTACCCTCGCAGCAAATGATGTCCCCAACACTCACAGATATATATAAATGACTCCTGGGACTAGTCAAGTAGACTCTCACTCTCACAAACAAGTTCCAAATACTGCAAATCAGATACCATAGGCTTGTCCTTATTTTCTCTACTTTGTCTCTTCAGACAGTTAAGCTAGGATCACTAGGACTTTCATCGGCTTGTAATGTATGCTTCAGGTTGGGTATGGTAGATATGAAAATAGTGACTAACTCTCCTTGGCACTACACACTTTGAATTCACTTTTCACTTTTTTTTATTTTCATTTTTTACTTTTACCTCCTTTTTTCACCATTTAGCTTTCGTTTCCAGGTATGCTGACTTTTCTCTTTTATTTTTCAACTTTATTTCTTGCATTTTTCTTTTTCTTTTTCTCTTTTCTTTTACTTTTGCTCACCACACTCAACTTTTCATTAGTCAACCTTTTTATATTTTTCTACCCACCTTATCTATGTACCCCTATAATAGCCACCCTCAACTTACGCATTTTGCCTAAATTGAGGTTCATAATGTCCAAGAAAGGACTAGCGCCAAAACAGGTTCATTATAAATAAAATACAGAAGCTGAATGGGCTATCAACAAAAAGGGTCAACTTTAAGTTCAAATGTGGGATTAAGAGATTCATTTTATTTGGTTGGATAATTTAAGCTAAAAGTGGGCTAATACAAAAACGGCATATGATCCTTTTCTAACCAACTATCCTAAAACCTATGTAAAGACCAACTAGGTAAGTTTAGATCCTGTACGCGATATTTAACTAGGTAAGAATCCTCACCCACACATGGTATAAGTTTGCATTTATTCTACCTATCTGGTTCATGCACAACTAAGCTACAATTACACATGCCAATCCATCAAATGCCATAAAAAGATCCACAGTAGTCATGCTTCCCATTCAACATACACAGCTTGACACAAAAATTTTAAAAATGGGTCATTTTTTCAACACTTTCAAAAACATGTGCATTTATTAGTTGTAAAGTACTCCTAAGCCACTTCTAGTTAAACAAAAATAAAAAAAAATCCTAAACATGTAGAACTTCAGTTCTACTAGATAGCATGTCCAAGGAAAATGAAATACGACAAGAAAAGTCCTTAGAAGAACATCAAAACAAGTACAAGTACACCCCTTTTTTAAAACATGCTTTGTCCCCAAAGTAGGAAAAATGTAAGAACTAGAAGAGAGACATACCTATGGAGCTCTAGGTGTTTGTCAAGCCCCGAGTCTATACCCTAGACAGGACATGATACTTGGAGTCACAAGTAACCCCAAGTCAACCCATGGTCTATCATAACACTGGCATTCTGAGTAAAAACCTAGCGGAAGCCTTAAAATAAAAAACTAAAACATTTATGAAGCAAGAATAAATCATAAAGTTTAAAACAACTGAAACAAAGCTAAAAAATCAGAATCTATGTCTGTGTCTAAAAGCCATCTATCTGATGAGTTGCTGGGACAAGCCCCAGCTAACTGTAAATCTAACTGAAAGAAATTTAACTGAAAAGAAATAATCCTCGTCCTCGAAATATGAGGACTCACCAATGATGTAGCTGAAAACGTTTGAGCGAGATCTACTAATGGTGCTGAGTTTGAGAACATGCAGCTGTATGATAAAATGATAAGACATAAAAGGTATGCATTAGTACTTTGACTATACTAAGTAAGTAGGAGAAACCATACACAAAAAATAAAATAACTGAACTAAGCTAACTAGTGGGAGAGTCTTTAACCGACATATAACCACGTGAGCTAGACATGGAGTGCGATGTATACACCCATTGGTAGGACCGAATATACCTTTCTAGGGTATAAAGGCGTGAACTAAGTGATCAAAGGTCTGGGGTCATGAGGGCAGTAAAATATAACCTATGGTGGTAACGTAGTTTTGGAAACCTGGGTGCACTGGAACCCCGATCCACTCGGTGCTAAGTCCTTGTTATACCCCGGGAACCCAAGGATCAGACTTGGGAGTCAAAACGGTGAAAAACTAAAATTTTGCACTAGGTCACAAGACGAACCGTGAAGCGGCTCATGAGGAGTGACCATGAGTCATGAAGTGACTCGTGGTAAAGAAGGGAGGTAGATTGGTCTGGTGGTGACCACATGCATGACCATGATTCGTGGTCAGGCCACACAACTCGTGAGGTCACCCGTTGCCTGGACTGGATGTTGGGCAAGGATAGTTGGGAAGTGTAGACCACGAATGGTGGCCACGAGTCGTGGTCACTCACCACGATTCGTGGTGTCCTTCGTGGGGTCCAAGGATGGAATTTTGGCAGTGTAACTCACGATTCAGGCCACGAGTCATGGTCCCTGGCGACGAGTCATTCTGTCCCTCATGGGGACTAACAGTCAGCAAATTTATACGACTTTAGTAAGGGTTTTTCCTTAATTCCTAAGTAATATGACCTTTACTATTTATTAATAGTATTTGTCTTTTACTGTTTGCACAGTATTTGGCCTTTCCTATTTATAAATAGTAACTGACTCTTACTATTTACTACTATTTACTTTACGACTTTTACATAAAAAACAAAATTCTTCATCAATTTCCTCTTGGGAAATCTAGGGAAGTTAAGAACTAGCTATTCTCATGTATGTAAGGCTATCACTGGGTGATTCCTTCCACATCCATGCTCATCCTCTATGATCTTTACAAAAAACTTGTTAATAGCTCATGGAGTTTTGAAGATGATTTTTATAAAAGTCTAATGATTTGATAATGGGTTTTGTGATTTTAGATTCACATCAAAATCTATGGGTTTTAATCAGGTTTTATTATCTAAATTTATCTATAATTTATCAATTTCTATTTCTATGCAAGTAAGCCTAAATATGCATGATCCATGATTCATCAATTTATGATCTACTTTTCTATTATTGATGCTTACAAGCCCAACATGAATTATGAGTTAGATTATGCATTTAATCTAATATCCATCATGATTTTATGAATTTCAAGCTATATGTATGATTTACAAGTATGTATGAACCTATGAATCATGAATTATGTTTTGGCCGACTTACGGGCCTTGTTTCATGGCTATTTCATGTATGTACAAGTATGTTTATGATTATCATGATTTAACTATCCCATGAATTCATGCATATTATACTATGAGCACTATATATGTATTGGGAGTAGTATCGAACACAGAGTAGGTTCGGGGCCTAGGTTCTGCCCCGGATCTCATTAACTATGTGCCACTGTAGGTATGTTGGGACCTCCTATGGGACTGTCCCGGTCCAAATGGCCCTTTTAATGGTGATATCACACTTTCATGGTCCTACGCTTGGCAAGGTACGAACACCCTCTCGACTAGGGTTACAAGTCGGGCTTCATGTATGCTCATATGGGATATGTCGGGTAAGAGAATCTCCCACTGTTCCTCATGATTTATGCATGTTATGATTGTGTATTTTGGTTCAAGGCATGTTAAGTAAAGTTCTTTCATTATGATTATGACTATGTTTATATTATGAATGTTTTGAAAATCTTGAGCCTATATTATAGTATGATATTTATGATATGAGCATGATGTCCCACTCTTATGATCATTTATGAGAATTATGTATTTTAAATGTCAATTTTATTTACCTAGCATACTCAGTATGTCACACCCCGCCTTGGAGGGTATGACTGGCACCTGGTGCCCTACTGGGACCTGAACTGCTGGACTGCTAAGCCTGGGCACATCTGGTGCCTGGCTGGCTCTAACTCATATTTCTGGAAACAAAGGGCTATATAACGGCTGTAAACATAGCCCCCGGCCCATTGGCCTATAACCTCCTGTACCTGTGCTAACAGCTGACCAAAAACATATCAATTTAGGGAATCCTATGCGGGCCGACAAGGCCACCATGCTGTCTAGTTATCTATAACTCAATCCTGAAGTACTAGAAAGCTACGTGACCGGCAAGGTCACCACTACTGGCCAATTATGACCCCACACGGCCAACATAAAAGAAAGAAAGAGTACTAACAGCTATACAACTGCACGGCCTCACACGACCGGCTCATCTGACCACAGGGAAATATATACAGACTGCAAGCCTCTAGGAATAGCAATAAAATGATCGGGATAGGGCCCCGACCTACCCGTACTATATAACAAAAAAAAGGAACTGAAATACACCTCTGATATTCAGTCTCTAGATGACAGGAGCTGAATACTCGATCGCTGACAGGAATCACGTAGTATCGCCTGCTCATCTATGAGTACCTGCAGGCAAGTAATGTAGCGCCCCACCGGGCGTCAGTACCGCTGGTACTAAGTATGTAAAGCAATAACTGAAAGAAATATCTGAAAAATATAATACAACTGATGAAACTGAAGTAAGAAGAATTAGATTAACTGCCTGATACTGTAAGTCGTACCTTTTCTCATTTATACTGGAAGAAAATAGGAGTCATACCTGGAGACATATCCCTCTACTGCTGATCTACTCGTATCTAACGTAACATGGCATAACATGAAATAGCATAACATGGCACACACAAACCTTACCCGGCCCCCATAAGCCGGGAGGTACAACCAGCACAAAATCTACACCCCTACCCCGGTCATCCCATCTCCTATAATGGCTGTAAGCATCCTGCCGGTCCCCTGGGTATGCACTTGGGCTCGCTGAGCCCCTGACTATAACTGTACCTGGGTCCGAAGGACTCCTGAATCAACACCTCGGGCGTACCCGCTCGACGGGGGTGTATAAGGGCCGACCAAGTCACAATATGGGGAAATCTGGCATCCCATCTTCGTCCCCTGTGGGACGGCATACCACTCCGTAGAGTGATGTAACCTCGTCCTCTGGCGGACGAGTCGATACAGCTATTAACCCTGGGCGGTCATGGATGCTAGGTAATCTAACCCCAAACAATACAACGGTCTCAACTAGTAATACGGTCTGCATATCTCACATGCTGAGGCTAACGGGGTAAGGTATCACATACATTACATGCTGAACTAATGATAGTAATCTGTACGTATTTAATACGTGATGAGGTAGGTAAATATATAAATATAGTCTCCTGCCAGACTGTACTGGAGCACATGCTATACAAGATAGTGTTTCTGCTGGAAACTATGCTGTTTACTAAGTTTTTGTATTAACATGATTTCCTATTCCTAGCATGCTTTCTAAACTTCACTTTAGCCTGCTATCCCGTTTCTGAGGTGCATTACGGATACTGCATTGCTTTGCAGGGTTTCAACTGAATACAACAATATCTTAACATTTCGTATTACATCACATACTGAGCATGCTGAGCAGTTTCTAACACTTGTGTTAGAATCTATGTCATACTAGTAAGTTTCACGCAAGTTACAACTTGAGGCTTCTAATATCGTATCAACATTTACAATAAACGCAATACTTAACTTCTGAACATTCTACTGGCCTGTAAATTACTATACTGTATTAATATTACTTAACTTGCCGAGGGAACGAGCTTTACATACCTTATCCTTGAACTATTCATCCGTCGGACGAGGCTCGGCCGGTACTTCAACTATTTTCTCCCAACTGCATTCATAAGTATGTCAATTAATACTAAATACAGCTTTATTGTAAAGAGCAACATCACTTTCGATATAGTTTATAGCCTAAACTTAGGTTTATCGAAAGACGGTCGAAAACTCGCTATTTTTCAGCAGTCCAGAAGGGAGAAATATTCACTTCACAGCTAGGAACACATAGACACTAATTTAGAGCAATTCCACTTACCTTAGCTCGGTGGCTCGATGATTCGTCGGCCGTATTTTACGAAACTGAATTCCTAGGAATGCTCTCTGTTGCTAAATACCTCAGTATCTGGAGTTAATTTGAATTTGGGCAGCATTTAGCAGCGTAATCGGACGAAAATTATTTAATTTCCTTCGTCCCCCCTTTTCTCTCTGCGTGTAGCCTCTGTTTTTCTGAAATTTCCTTTGATTAAAATGAAATTAAACCGAAGTGGGGATTATATACTTGAGCCTGAACCTGGCCAACGTGTCACGGAGTCATCGCGGAGGCCTCACCTCCGTGACACGCTGCCATCGCAGAGGGGCTCTGCCTCGGCTCCTCCCGCGATGGTTCGATGGGTTTCTCGTCCGATCTTTTTCCCGGCCTTTCTCTAGCACGTATGGCCTTCAAATATGCTTAACCAACGTGCGAATAGGTCGTCTAGGTGTCGGGAATTCTACGGGGTATAACATTCTCCCCCCCTTAAGAACATTCATCCTCGAATGTACATTGTTATCTAGAGGACTACTTACTTTACTTTCTAGATAAATTTCGGCAGAGTTTCCCCTGTAATATGGACTATAGCAAAAACCTGATATGCAGAAAAGTCCAACACAGGCACTGCACATAATATTCTAGGATCCACTAGATAACTAAATATCAATCTTTCTCATTCACAGACATACAACCATAAGGTACTGCATAAGCAATAATACGGACATACCTGTCGCTTGACTAGGCCTGAAATAGGTGAGGGTATCTGACTTTCATATCTTCTTCAGCTTTCCACGTCATTTCCTCACGATTCCTGTTACGCCACAATACTTTGACAAATGCAACATCTTTAGTCCTCAACCTGCGAATCTGTCTGTCTAAGATAGCTACGGGAACCTCTTCATATGCTAACTCTTTTGTGACCTGGACATCTTGAACTGGAACTACCGTAGAAGGGTCCCCTACGAACTTCCTTAACATAGAAACATGGAATACTGGGTGAACAGATGCTAACTCTGGAGGCAAGTTCAACTCATATGCAACTCGGCCTATTCTTCACCGAATCTGATATGGCCTAATAAATCTTGGGCTAAGCTTGCCTTTCTTGCCAAACCTCATTACCCCTTTCATCGGGGACACTTTCAGATATACCCAGTCATTTACCGCAAATTCTAGATTTCTGCGCCGCTTATCTGCATAAGACTTTTGGCGGCTCTGAGCAGTCAGTAAACATTCTCGGATAAGCTTTATCTTTTCCTCTGACTGCCGAACAATGTCTGGGCCAACCAATGCTGATTCTCCTATTTCAAACCAGCCCACCGGCGATCTACATTTTCGCCCGTATAATGCCTCGAAAGGCGCCATCTGAATAGCTGAATGGTAGCTGTTATTATAAGAAAATTCAATTAACGAAAGATGTTCATCCAGCTACCCCCAAAATCTAACACACACGCTCGTAGCATATCTTCGAGCGTCTGAATTGTACGTTCAGCCTGCCCATCTGTTTGAGGATGGAACGCAGTGCTCAAGTTAATCTGCATCCCCAAACCTTTCTGAAACGACTGCCAGAATCTAGCTGTGAATTGCGCTCCCCTATCTGAGATAATGGATACTGGAACTCCATGTAATCTAACTATTTCTCTAATATATAATTCGGCATAATCCTCAGCTGAGAAGGTAGCCCTCACTGGTAGGAAATGAGCTGATTTTGTCAGCCTGTCAACTATTACCCAAATGGAATCATTTCTGCATCTCGTACGGGGTAACCCTGTTACAAAATCCATGTTTATCGCTTCCCATTTCAACATAGGCACCGTTATCTCTTGCGTCAAACCACCCGGTTTCTGGTGCTCAGCTTTCACCTGCTGACAATTAGAACATCTAGATACAAATTCAGCTATCTCAGCTTTCATACCTGGTCACCAGTAGATGTCTCTGATGTCGTGGTACATTTTCGTCGCCCCTGGATGAAGGGAATAGCGAGCATAGTGTACCTCGTGCATGATCTGCCCACGAAGCCCTGAAGCATTCGGGACACAGAGGCGGCCCTTACAGCGTAGCACATCATCCTCAGTTATCTGAAAATCTGGCTCCTTACCTTTCTGAATTCTATCTCTGAGCTAGACTAAATCGGGATCCTCGTACTGTCGTTCTTTTACCTCTGTAACTAATGATGACACAGCAGAATTCTGAATTACTGCTCTACTATTTTCTGTTTCCATTACCCGAACGGCTAGACCAGCTAACTGATGAATTTCTTTAGCTAACTTCTGTTTCTCAGGTTGCAAATACGCCAAACTCCCCATTGACTTTCGGCTCAGGGCATCTGCTACAACATTAGCTTTTCCGGGGTGATATAGAATATTCACATCATAATCTTTTAACAGCTCCAACCAGCGGCGTTGCCGCAGATTCAACTCCCTCTGAGTGAAAATGTACTGTAAGCTCTTATGATCTATGTAAATATCAACATGGATGCCGTACAGGAAATGCCTCCACATCTTTAAGGCGTGGATTACTGCGTCCAATTCCAGGTCGTGGGTAGGGTAATTCTTTTCGTGTTTCCTCAGCTGTCTGGAAGCATATGCAATTACTCTACCATGCTGCATCAACACACAACCTAACCCAACACCTGACGCATCACAATAGACTGAATAACCTTTTGTGCCTTCCGGTAATGCCAACACTGGAGCGGAGGTTAATCTGTCTTTCAATTCCTGGAAGCTCTGCTCGCATGTCTCTGTCCATTGAAACTTTGCTGCTTTCTGTGTCAATTTAGTTAGAGGTGCTGCAATGGTCGAGAACCCCTCAACGAACCTCCTGTAATATCCTGCCAACCCCAGAAAGCTACGAACTTCAGTTGGGGTGGTAGGCCTAGGCCATGACTTAACTGCTTCTATTTTCTGCTTGTCTACCTGTATACCAGCGTCTGAGACAATATGTCCTAAAAAGGCCACTGAGTTAAGCCAGAATTCACACTTAGAAAATTTAGCATACAACTGGCGGTCCCTGAGGATCTGGAGCACTGTCCGCAAATGAGTCCGGTGATCTGCTTCAGAGCGTGAATACACCAGAATGTCATCAATGAATACTATTACGAACAAGTCCAGGAAAGGTCTGAAAATACTATTCATCAGGTCCATGAAGACTTCTGGGGCATTCGTTAACCCGAAGGACATGACTAGAAATTCAAAATGTCCGTATCGGGTCCTGAACGTTGTCTTAGGAATATATCTCTCACGTACTCGGACCTGGTGATATCCGGACCGCAAGTCAATCTTAGAAAAGTATCTGGCTCCCTGTAACTGATCAAATAAGTCATCAATTCTGGGGAGCGGGTACTTGTTCTTTACTGTAACTTTATTTATCTGCCAATAATCTATGCACATTCGGAGCAAGCCATCTTTCTTCCTTACAAATAAAATTAGCGCACCCCACGGTGATGTACTCGGCCTGATAAAACCTTTATCTAACAAATCTTTCAACTGATCCTTTAATTCTCTGAGTTCTGCAGGAGCCATACAATAGGGAGGTATTGATATTGGCTGAGTGCCTGGTAACAAGTCGATAGCAAAGTCTATTTCCCTTTCTGGGGGAATACCAGGTAACTCATCAGGAAATACATCTGGGAATTCATTCACCACTGGGACAGACTGGAGTGTCAGAGATTCTGCTTGGACATCCTGAACTCTGACCAGATGGTAAATACACCCCTTAGATATCAACTTTCTCGCCTGAAGGTAGGAAATAAACCTACCTTTTGGCGTAGCGATGCTGCCCTTCCACTCCCGCACTGCTTCTCCTGGGAAGTGGAATCGGACCGTTTTGGTCTAACATTCAACGTTGGCAAAGCATGGTACTAACCAGTCCATACCCATTATGGCATCAAAGTCTATCATTTCTAACTCGACCAAATCTACTGTGGTTTGACGATCAGCAACCTCTACAGTACACCCGCGGTAGATTCGGCTAGCTGTGATAGAGTCACCAATGGGTGTGGATACTAAGAAGGGCTGCTGCAATGATTCTGGTGTAATACTAAACTTTCGTGCTACAAATGGAGTAATATAGGACAAAGTAGACCCTGGATCAATTAACACATAAGCAGGGTGTGAGCAGATAGTTAGCATACCTGTCACAACATCAGGCGACGCTTCTAAATCTTGCCTCCCTGGTAAGGCATATGTGCGGCTTGGACCCGCACCTGTACTAGAGGCCCCTGATCTGCCCCGACCCCTGCCTGGTGAAACTGAGGGCCTGCGCGCTGCCGAGGATGCTGTGGCTCGTGACCCTGCAGATACTCTATCCTGTCTATCTCGGTCCTCTCGGCCTCTGGCTGGGCAATCTCTCATCAAATGGCCTTCTTGGCCACAAATATAACATGCGGTGGAACCATACCTGCATGCCCCAGAATGGCGTCGACTGCATATAGGGCAAAGTGGTAGGGTATACCTACTCTGCTCCGCCCCCCTCTGTAATGGTGAGTCTGCCATCTGCGAGCCTCTACCAGTCTCTGACTGCCCCCTGCGGCTGAATCTACCCCCTGTGACTGTGGCAGAGGTGGGGGCCTGGGCGGCCTGTCTGACAATCGTGGCCTGGGTCCTCCCCGGGCCTCCCTCTGTAACTCAACTGGCCTGTCCCGGCGACGCTGTTCCTGATTGACCCTTCTGATCTCCCGATGTCGCTGTCTGATGCCCTCAATATTCTAGGCAAATGCCTGAATTCGAGCAATGTCCATGTCCTCTCGCAGTGTGGCCGTAATACAAATCTCAACATATTCTGGATTCAACCCCATAATAAAACGGTGCACTCTGGATGCCATGGTATCAGCAAAGGCCGGTGCATATCGAGCCAAAGAATCAAACCGCAAGGAATATTCCCGGACACTCATGGCCCCCTGCTCTAGATGTAGGAACTGATCTACCCGAGCCTGTCGAAACTCCCGCGGCAAATAGTGATCCAGAAAGGCTCCTGAAAAGCTGGACCAGGTGGGAGGGGAAACATCTCTCCCTCAGGACCTTTCCCAGCTTTCATACCATAACACCGCAATATCCCGTAACCGGAATGCTGCCAATTCAACTGATTCGGTAGGCGTGGCATGCATAACCCTGAAGATTCTCTACATTTGATCCAGAAAATCCTGAGGGTCCTCTGTCCGGTCCGTGCCTATAA
The DNA here is from genome assembly GCA_035772735.1 of Datura wrightii. Taxonomy (NCBI): domain Eukaryota; kingdom Viridiplantae; phylum Streptophyta; class Magnoliopsida; order Solanales; family Solanaceae; genus Datura; species Datura wrightii. Next base: position 52,054,119 of record JASDFA010000002.1, on the reverse strand, counting down.
ACTGTGGGGGATTCAGGGCTAAGAACTCTCGGACCCTCGAACTACCAGGCCCTCCTGATGATTCTGCAACTGTAGACGGCATTGGCTGACGCTGAGCAGCCATCATATGTGCTAACATAACTACAACACTCCTAACCTCCTGGTCGGAAGGTGTCGGTATAGGGACTACTGAAGGTAATGTCGCCCCAAGGGGCTCCTGACGAGGTGGAGACTGCTGAGGAGGATGGGACGATGCCTCTGTAGTGCCCTCTGATCGGGCTGTTTCTAAATGAGGGAGAGGCATCCTGCTGGTGCCTTCCCCTACTGCAATATCTAAGCTCCGACCTGTGATAGGATGTTGCTGGTCTGACATTATCTGTAACCAAAGAATATAGTAAGCTTTTAGGGACTCAACCCTATGTTGCACCGCTCTATAGCACGACTGAATAAGAACAAAAGACAACCATCCTATCATGCCTTGCAGCCTCCTATCCATAGTATGTGGTGCACAACACATCCATGGACAGGACTCTGCTTAGCACGGCTTGCAGACTCCCTGGGATACGACCTGCTCTGATACCAAGTTTGTCACACCCCGCCTTGCGGGGTATGACTGGCACCTGGTGCCCTACTGGGACCTGAACTGCTGGACTGCTAAGCCTGGGCACATCTGGTGCCTGGCTGGCTCTAACTCATATTTCTGGAAACAAAGGGCTAGATAACAGCTGTAAACACAGCCCCCGGCCTATTGGCCTATAGCCTCCTGTACCTGTGCTAACAGCTGACCAGAAACATATCAATTTAGGAAATCCTATGCGGGCCGACAAGGCCACCATGCTGTCTAGTTATCTATAACTCAATCCTGAAGTACTAGAAAGCTACGTGACTGGCAAGGTCACCACTACTGGCTAATTATGGCCCCACACGGCCAACATAAAAGAAAGAAAGAGTAGTAACAGCTATACAACTGCACGGTCTCACACGATCGGCTCATCTGACCACAGGGAAATATATACAGACTACAAGCCTCTAGGAATAGCAATAGAATGATCGGGACAGGGCCCCGACCTACCCATACTATATAACAAAAAAAAGGAACTGAAATACACCTCTAATATTCAGTCTCCGGATGACAGGAGCTGAATACTCGATCGCTGACAGGAATCACGTAGTATCGCCTGCTCATCTATGAGTACCTGCAGGCAAGTAATGCAGCGCCCCACCGGGCGTCAGTACCGCTGGTACTGAGTATGTAAAGCAATAACTGAAAGAAATATCTGAAAATATAATACAACTGATGAAACTGAAGTAAGAAGAATTAGATTAACTGCCTGATACTGTAAGTCGTACCTTTTCTCATTTATACTGGAAGAAAATAGCAGTCATACCTGGAGACATATCCCTATACTGCTGATCTACTCGTATCTAACATAACATGGCATAACATGAAATAGCATAACATGGCACACACAAACCTTACCCGGCCCCCATAAGCCGGGAGGTACAACCAGCACAGAATCTACACCCCTACCCCGGTCATCCCATCTCCTATAATGGCTGTAGGCATCCTGCCGGTCCCCTGGGTATGCACTTGGGCTCGCTGAGCCCCTGACTATAACTGTACCTGAGTCCGAAGGACTCCTGAATCAACAGCCCGGGCGTACCCGCTCGATGGGGGTGTATAAGGGCCGACCAAGGCACAATATGGGGAAATCTGGCATCCCATCTTTGTCCCCTGTGGGACGGCATACCACTCTGTAGAGTGACGTATCCTCGTCCTCTGGCGGACGAGTCGATACATCTATTAACCCTGGGTGGTCATGGATGCTAGGTAATCCAACCCCAAACAATACAACGGTCTCAACTAGTAATACGGTCTGCATATCTCACATGCTGAGGCTAACGGGGTAAGGTATCACATACATTACATGCTGAACTAATGATAGTAATCTGTACATATTTAATACGTGTTGAGGCAGGTAAATATATAAATATAGTCTCCTTCCAGACTGTACTGGGGCACATGCTATACAAGATAGTGTTTCTGCTGGAAACTATGTTGTTTACTAAGTTTCTGTATTAACATGATTTCCTATTCCTAGCATGCTTTCTAAACTTCACTTTAGCCTGTTATCCTGTTTCTGAGGTGCTTTACGGATACTGCATTGCTTTGCGGGGTTTCAACTGAATACAACAATATCTTAACATTTCGTATTACATCACATACTGAGCATGCTGAGCAGTTTCTAACACTTGTGTTAGAATCTATGTCATACTAGTAAGTTTCACGCAAGCTACAACTTGAGGCTTCTAATATCGTATCAACATTTACAATAAATGCAATACTTAACTTCTGAACATTCTACTGGCCTGTAAATTACTATACTGTATCAATATTACTTAACTTGCCGAGGGAACGAGCTTTACATACCTTATCCTTGAACTATTCGTCCGTCGGACGAGGCTCGGCCGGTACTTCAACTATTTTCTACCAACTGCATTCATAAGTATGTCAATTAATACTAAATACGGCTTTATTGTAAAGAGCAACGTCACTTTCGATATAGTTTATAGCCTAAACTTAGGCTTATCGAAAGACGGTCGAAAACTCGCTATTTTTCAGCAGTCCGGAAGGGAGAAATATTCACTTCATAGCTAGGAACACATAGACACTAATTTAGAGCAATTCCACTTACCTTAGCTCGGTGGCTCAACGATTCGTCGGTCATATTTTACGAAACTGAATCCGTAGGAATGCTCTCTGTTGCTAAATACCTCAGTATCTGGAGTTAATTTGAATTTGGGCAGTGTTTAGCAGCGTAATCGGACGAAAATTATTTAATTTCCTTCGTCCCCCCTTTTCTCTCTGCGTGTAGCCTCTGTTTTTCTGAAATTTCCTTTGATTAAAATGAAATTAAACCGAAGTGGGGCTTATATACTTGAGCCTGAACCTGGGCAACGTGTCACGGATCCATCGCGGAGGCCTCACCTCCGTGACACGCTGCCATCGCGGAGGGGCTCTGCCTCGGCTCCTCCCGCAATGGTTCGACGGGTTTCTCGTCCGATCTTTTTCCCGGCCTTTCTCTAGCACGTATGGCCTTCAAATATGCTTAACCAACGTGCGAATAGGTCGTCTTGGTGCCGGGAATTCTATGGGGTATAACACAGTACATTCCACGTACTGACCGCATACTTTCTATGTTGTATTGTTTCATAATATAGGACCCGACTCTCACGCTCAACCTCCTCAGTAATGTTTTAGAGATTGCTATCAGTGTACTTGGTGAGTCCTCATGTTCCGAAGGCCATATGTTTAGACTCTATTCTTTTCTTTCAGTTTCAGAATTTTTGGGTTTGTGGGGGAGTTGTCCCATCAGCTCGTCTTTCATGATTAGAGGCTTTTTAGACTACAAGTTGTATTCAGTCGTCATGTATGGATTGTGTATTGTCCTTTCTCCGTATTTATGACATGTTTACATTTTCTTATGTTAAGTCTTCTGCTTATATGATTGTATTAGATGTACTCTCATGCCATGGGTTGACTCGGGGTCTCTAGGGGCTCCTTTTCCCGTGTCTACTGTCCGGGTGTACATACGGGTCGTGACACTCCTACTTCCACTAGATGTCCTCGACTAACTACTAAGCTGATAGCTCGAAACTGGGCCCCAAGACTAAGTCAGGAATACCTATCTGGAAGTACCCTGAGAGGCTTATCGGAGCAATTTTGTCCTAGCATTCTAAGACTGGTCAGAGCTGCTTACCTAGAAACATTGTAACCGACTAAAGAACAAAGTATAATCTGAGGCAGGGGTGCTAAGTCTGGTCAAAGCTTGTTATCTGAAAGTATCATGACCGCTTAAAGAACCACGAAATTCCGATACTGATTCTAATACTGATAATCAGGAGCTGTCGCGGACACCTCAAGGATTAACTATAGTAAAACTGATCAGCTGACATTTTTGTATTATATCGGATATGCAAATAATTGACTGTGACTGGACTAACAAACATCTAACTGAGTTCTCAACATTTTCTAGCAATATGGGAAACCCAACTGATAAAATTGAGCCAAAAGGAATAACTAGTCCAACAAGAAAAAATTCTAATTTACTGAATTCAAGGCTAGGGCTAAAACCACTCTTACAAGAATGAGTATTAACATGATAACTAGGTAGTGAAAATATTACAACAATCAACACAGACCATATTCTACATGCTATAAATGAAGTCTGACATATCATTTGTTCACATTCGAAAGTTCAGGCCTAGAACTGATAGAGAAGATAGAGGAGATTTTCGGGACACAAGGGAAGAATAATTCCCTTGTTGAATTTCCACATACCTGGTGATGGAAATCCCTGAGAGAATCCCTTGAAAATTTGAGGAGAATTTGATTTCCCTAGCTTTTTCTATGATTCTTTCTGAGAGAATTCTACGTTCTAACTTTTGAGGGGATGTGATAAATGAAATAAACCATTTGTTACCCCCTCTAAAACCCCTATTTAAAATATGAAATGACGTAGTTTAGAGTCTAGGAGTTTAGAAAATTACATAAAACTCCCTAGGAGATTCATAGGAAAAAGGACCCTGCCAGTCCCCACGAGGCACTCCAGGAGTCGTGAGGTCAGGGACGACTCGTGGTGCCTAATCGTGATGTGCACTGGAAATTTTCTACAGTTTTCCCCAACCTGCCAACAATTGACTTCACAAGCCATCAGGAGACCTAACGACTTGTGACGTCTCCCATTGCCGCTGAACCAAAATTCCTTTTCAGGGCTTACCACAGGTTACTTGATGATTCGTTACTGGTGACCACGACTCTTTGTCACCTCCCGTAGTCCTCACTTCCAAAAACCACCTGGGGGTCACCACGAGCGACACCACGACTCATGGTGTCCCAAATGAGTCATGTGAGGACCCATTAAGTGCACTGCCTGAATTTTCCAACTTCCAGTCAACCCTTGATCACGACTCACATAACGACTCGTGCTCACACCTGTGGTCACTCAATTTCCCAATTTTTCAACCAAGTCTGGACTCTTCCCCATGAGTCACTCCATGACTCATGGCCTACCCACAGGTCACAGAACGACTCATTCTATGACTTGGTGCAGAAAATCCTGTTTTCTCTATTTCAATTCCGGGCCTGATCTTAGGGTTTCTAGGGCATTACAATATCTCCCCCTTGGGAACATTCATCTTTGAATTTTGGAGAACACATAGAAAAGCAGAGAATTGCAATTATTATACTCAAATACTGATCATGAAAGCTGAAAACTAACGGAATGACTACCTCCAAATAGAACTACATAATTGAACTGCACGAATCATACACACATTCATTAACTTGAAAGAAACTGGGACACATGGATTGAACATGTAATTGAATAGAGTTTTTAGAGAGAAAATTGATACCTTAAACTGGAACTAAGATGGAAGGGAATAAGTGTGGGTATCTAGCCATCATATCTGCTTCGGCTTCCCACATAGCTCCTTCTACATGCTGATTTCTCCACAAAACTTTGGCTAAAGCTACTTCTTTGTTCCTGATCTTACGAACCTGTCGGTCAAGGATATGAACTAGGACCTCTTCGTAAGAGAGACTATCTTTCACTCCCATGCTGTCTAGTGGCACCACTGAGGCTGGATCACCGATGCACTTCTTCAATAGTGATACATGAAAGACTGGGTGCACTGATCCCTACTCTAGGGATAGTTCTAACTCATATGCCACACTATCAATTCGCTTCAAAATTCTGTAGGGTCCCACATATCTCGGACTAAGTTTTTCTTTCTTCCTAAATCTCATCACCCCTTTCATGGGTGAAATTTGTAGATAAACCCAGTCATTCACTACAAACTCTAGTTCTCTTCTCCTCACATCAGCATAAGATTTCTGACGGCTTTGTGTTGTTTTCAACCTCTCACTAATAAGCTTTTGCATTGCCTCGTGAACTGAGTCTGGACCGATTAGAGTAGCTTCACCAACTCCAAACCACCCGATAGGAGATTTACACCTTCTACCATACAATGCCTCAAACAACGCCATCTGAATATTGAAATTGTAGTTGTAGTTGTACGCAAAATTGATGAGTGGCAAGTGATCATCCCAACTGCCATTTAAATCGATCACGCACACTCTCAGCATATCTTCCAAGGTCTGGATAGTCTGTTCAGCTTGTCGATCTATTTGTAGGTGAAAAGCTGTACTAAGCTTAACCTGGGTATCGAGTCCCTTCTGAAAAGATTTCCAGAAATGGGAGCTGAACTGGGTACCTCTATCTAAAATGATGGACAAGGGAACCTCATGAAGTCTGACCAACTCCTGAATATAAAGCCTAGTATAATCCTCGGCTGAGTTTGTAGATTTAACTGGGAGGAAGTGTGCTGACTTAGTCATTCGGTCTACTATCATCCAGATTGAGTCATGTTGCCAAAGAGTCCGAGGTAGACTTGTAATAAAATCCATATTTACTTCTTTCCACTTACATGTGGGTATGCTGATATCTTGAGTCATACCTCCCGGTCTCTAGTGTTCCACCTTAACTTGCTGGCAGTTCGAACACTTAACTACAAATTCTGCAATGTCTCTCTTCATGTCGTTCCACCAGTAAATATCCCGTAAATCATGGTACATCTTAGTAGCACTTGGGTGGATGGAATATCTCAAACTTTGTTCTTTAGCCAGTATTTTCTGTCTAAAATCACCAACATCCGATACACACAACCTACCCTGGTAACGGAGTGCACCATCTCCCCTTTGGGAGAAAGCCTCCACTTCTTTTCTGAGAACCGCCTCTTTTAGCTTAAGTAGTATGGGATCTTCATCCCGCCTTGACTTAACTTCAACTACCAATGAGGAATCTGATCCACTCTACACAACTACTCTGCCATCAGCTGTATCAACTAACTGTACTCCCAAACAAGCTAACCTATGGATATCCTTTGCCAGTTCCTTTTTCCCTCTTCAACATGAGCCACGCTCCCCGTAGACACTCTGCTTAGGGCATCATCCACCACATTGTCTTTGCTCGAGTGATACAACATGCTCAAGTCATACTCCTTTAGTAGCTCCAACCACCTTCTCTGATGAAGATTCAGATCTTTCTGACTGAAAACATACTGAAGACTCTTGTGATCAGTGAAAAAATCCACATGAGCCCCGTACAGGTAGTGCCTCCATGTTTTCAACACAAACACTACCGCTGCCAATTCCAAGTCATGAGTCGGATAGTTATTTTCATAAACCTTGAGCTGTCTGGAGGCGTAGGCTATCACCTTATCCCACTACATCAAAACGCAACTGAGTCCAACTCTAGAAGTGTCGCAATACACTACAAACCTATCTATTCCTTTTTGTAAGGTCAAAATTGGGGAGGTAGTGAGTCGAGTTTTCAACTCATGAAAACTATTCTCGCACGCATCTGACCACTGAAATTTCACTTTTTTTAGTCAAATTTGTCAGAGGGGATGCATAGAGCAAAATCCTTCCATAAAACATTGGTAATAACCAGCTAGACCCAAGAAAGTTCTAGTTTTGGTTAGGGAGGTAGGTTTGGGCTAGTCTTTCACCACTGCTGTCTTTTGAGGATCCATATGAATACCCTCACTCGAGACCACGTGACCAAGGAAAGTCATGGACTTCAACCAGAATTCACATTTGCTGAACTTGGCAAACAACTAGAGGTCTCTGAGTGTCTGAAGCACTATCCTCAGGTTATTAGCATGTTCTTTCTCATTTTTGGAGTATACCAGAATGTCGTCTATAAATACAATAATGAACATATCTAGATACTTCTTGAAGAATTTGTTCATCAGGTCCATGAAAGTTGCAGGGGAATTAGTCAGTCCGAAGGAAATAGCCATGAATTCATAGTGACCATACCAAGTTCTGAAAGCTATTTTTGGTATGACACACTCTCTGACTCTTAACTGATGATACCCCTACCTGAGATCTATCTTAGAGAAACAACTAGCTCCCTGAAGCTAACCAAACAATTCGTCAATCCTAGGTAGGGGATACTTGTTCTTGACGGTAACCTTGTTCAACTGAAGGTAATTGATGCACATTCTGAGAATACCGTCTTTCTTTCTCACGAATAGTACTGGAGCACCCCAGGGAGAGATGTTGGGTCTAGTAAAACCTTTGTCAAGAAGGTCTTTTAGCTTCTCCTTCAACTCCTAAGCTTAGGTGGAGCCATTCTATAAGGAGAGATGGAGATAGGCTGAGTATCTGGGAGAAGGTCTATATCGAAGTCTATTTCCCGCTCAGGAGGAACTCCGAGAAGATCTTCGGGAAACACATCAAGGAACTCAATGACAACTGGAACTAACTGTATAGTCAGGGTCTCAGAGATAGAATCCTTGACCCAAAATAGATGATAAATACACCCTTTGGAAATAAGATTTCTGGACTTAAGATAGGAAATAAACCGACCCTCAGGCGCTGAACTCGGCCACTCTAAAGCTGGCTAGGGAACTGAAACCTGAAAACCCTAGTTCTACGGTAGACTAAGGCGTAACCGAAGTGTAACCAACCCATGCCAAGAATGAGGTCAAAGTCAACCATGTCTAATTCTACCAGATCAGCTGGAATGACCTTATTCAAGATTGAGACTGGGCAGTTTCTATATACCCGACTGGCTCTAACTGCCTTGCCAACTAGGGTGGAGATTGAGAATGGTTCGGAGAGAACTTCCAGACTGATATCGAACTGGACTACTACATAGAGAGTCACAAACAAAAGTGTGGCTCCTGGATCTAGTAGGGCATACACATCTAGATGAAAAAGGTGTAACATACCTGTAACAACGTCAGGTGAGCTCTCCTGATCCGGAAGAGAGGACAAAGCGTAAAAAAGGTTTTGGCACTGGCCACCATCCGTACCTGAAGTGTTCGCCTACTGAGCTGGCCGGCCTGCTAGAGCTGCTAAAGCAGTGGATTGTGATCTCCCTTGTCCTGCTGACGGGCATTATTTGAGGTGATGACCAAGCCGTCTACAACCATAAAAAACCTCTCGACCCTAAAGGCATTCTCCTGGATGGTTCTTGCCACACTTAGGGCAAACTGGGTAGCTGTAGCGGTTGCTGGCACTACGAATCTGGGATTGTGAGCCACATACTCCATCCCTCCGATCCTTGGGGGACGAAAAAGTAGGGGCACTGACTGAAGTGGGTGCTGGAGCCTTCTGCTACTATTGCTGCTGCGGGTAGCTTCTACCTTTAGATATCTGATGGCCATAATCTGACTGGCCGATTCTTGCCCGTTTGTTCTCCCGGTCCAAGTCTTTTAATTTTTTGCCTCAATTTGTTGGGCATGAATTATTAGCCTGGAGAGATCAATGTCCCTAATAAGCATTGAAGTCCTGAACTCCTTGAGGACTAAGTTCGACACTCCATTAACAAATTTTAGCATACGAGCCCTTGGCTCAGCTACCATCTCTTGAGCATATTTAGACAACCTTGTGAACTCTAGTGCATACTCTTCCACCGTCTGATTTCCTTGTTTCAGATTCATGAATTCAGCCACTTTAGCCTCCTTGAGCTCCCGGGGGAAGAATCTGTCCAGGAAGGCTGTAGTGAACTCCTCCCATTCCATCGGTCCTGCTCCCGCTGGTCTCCCCTCCTTCTACTGTTCATACCAGATCTGGGCTACCCCTTTCAATTGGTAGGAAGCCAAGTCGGCACTCTCCGAGGAGTTGACACCCATAATACAAGTGATCTTTGTAATCTTATCCACGAACTCTTGTGTGTCCTCTCCCACCTTAGATCTATGGAAAACTAGAGGTTTCATCTGAATAAAGTCCCAAACTCCGGCAGCTGTTGTGGAGCCATTATTGTTGACCCAAACCACCTACCGGTTCACCTAATTAGTAACTATCTGTGTGACCAGCTGGATGGACACCCTAAACTCTGCGGAGGATACTGAGTCATCTTGAGGGGCTGCTGGAGTGGTGGAGCAGGTTGGCAAGTGTTACCGATCCTTCTTTCATCACCACATAATGGGGAATGATTTCACTAAAATGAAATAGAGCACGAGTTAGGAGAACGATTCTGGAAATGAATTTCAACGCACAATAAATAGTATGAATAAAGGGAGTTTTTCTAATAACATCTCGTAGCCTCCCCTTCATGAATGTGACACGATTCACACCTATGAAAAGGACTTTACTTGACACGGCTTTTAGACATCCTAGGATACTCTAAACCTGGTGCTCTGATACCAAGTTTGTCATGTACCGAGTCTATACCCTGAACAGGACATGGTACTTGGAGTCACAAGTAATCCCAAGTCAACCCATGATCTATCATAACATTTCATTCTGAGTAAAAATCTGACAGAAGCCTTAAAAATAATAAAATAAAACATTTATGAAGCAGGACGAAATCATAAAGTTTAAAACAAATGAAACAAAGCTGAAAAATCAGAATCTATGTCTATGTATGAAAGCCATCTATCTGATGAGTTTCTGGGACAAGCCCCTAGCTAACTCTAAATCTAACTGAAAGAAATTTAATTGAAAAGAAATAATCCTCCTCCTCGAAAGATGAGGAGTCACCAATGATGCAGCTGAAAACTTCTGAGTGAGATCTGCTAATAGTGCTAAGTTTAAGAACCTGTAGCTGTATCATAAAATAATACAACATAAAAGGTATGCATTAGTACTTTGAATGTACTGAGTAAATAGGAGAAACCATACACAAGGAATAAAAAACCAAACTGAAAAGACATTCAATGACCAACTGAAATACTGAAACTAAAAAACTGTGATATATTGAGATGGTCAAAATGACCCTGTCTGATGGTCAAAGACATGCCCTAAATCTGAGATAATGTCCTGAACTGATCTAAACTGACTAATCTGATACTGAATTGAGTTGACTAGTGGGAGAGTCTATAACTGACATATAACCACGTGAGCTAGACATGGAGTCTGATGTATACACCCCATTGGTAGGACCCAATATATGTTGCCAGGGTATAAAGGCATGAACTGAGTGATCATATGCCTGGGGCAATGAGGCCAACAAAATATAACCTACGATGGAAACGTATTTTTGCGAACCTGGGTGAGCTGGAACCCACGTCCACTCGGTGCTAAGTCCTACTCCCACTGGATAGTCCGAGACTGACTACTAAGCTAATAGCTCAAAAATGGGGCCAAAGATTAAGTCAGGAATACTGGAAGTACCCTAAGAGTCTTATCGGAACGGATTCTTACTAGCGTTCTAAGACTGGTCAGAGTTGCTTATTTGGAAGCTTCGTAACCGTATAAAGAATAAACTATAATATGAAACAAGAGTCCTAAGGCTGGTCAGAACTACTTATCTGAAAGTGTCATGACCGACTAAAGAACCACTAAAGTCCGATACTGGGTCTAATACTGATAACTGGGAGGTATTACGAATACCTCAAGGATTAACTATAGTCAAACTAATCAGCTGACATTTCTGTATTATACCGGATATTCTAATAATTGACTGGGACTGGATTAACAAACATCTGACTGAATTCTCAACATTTTCTAGCAATATGGGAAACCCAACTGATAAGATCGAGCCACAGCGACAAGGAATAACTAGTCCAACAGGCAAAAATTCTAGTTTACTGAATTCAAAGCTTGGACTAAAACCACTCTTACAAGAATGAGTATTAATGTGATAACTAGGTAGTTAAAATATGATAAAAATAAACATAGACCATATTCCACATGCTATTAACGAAGTCTGACATATCATGTGTTCACATTCGAAAGTTCAGGCCTAGAACTGATAAAGAAGATAGAGGATATTTTGGGGACACAAGGGAAGAACTATTCCCTTGATGAATTCCCACATACCTGGTGATGGAAATCCCTGAGAGAATCCCTTGAAAATCTTTGGAGAATTCAATTACCCTAGCTTCTGCTCTGAGTCTTTCTGAGAGAATTCTACGTTCTAACTTTTGAGGGAATGTGAGAAATGAAACAAACCTTCAGTTACCCACTCTAAAGCCCCTAATAAAACCCATAATGAAGTATTTTAGAGTTTAGGAGTTTAGAAAATTATGTAAAACTCCCTAGGAAATTCATAGGAAAAAGGACCCTGCCAGTCCCCACGAGGCACTCCACGAGTCATGAGGTTAGGGATGACTCGTGGTGCCCAATCATGATGTGCACTGGAAATTTTCTATAGTTTTCCTCAACCTACCAACAACTAAATTCATGAGTCGTCAGGATACCTAATCACTCATGACGTCTCCCATTGCCATCGAACCAAAATTCCTTTTCAGGTGTCACCACGTCCTACTTGACGATTTATTACCGGTGACCACGACTCTTGGTCACCTCCCGTAGTCCTTACTGCCGAAAATCACCTAGGGGTCACCACGAGCGACACCACAATTCTTGGTGTCCCAAATGAGTTGTGGTGAGGACCCATTAAGTGCACTGCCCAAATTTTCCAACTTTTAGTCAACCCTCGACCATGACCCATATAAAGACTCGTGGTGTTGACCACTACTTATGGTCACACCCTTGGTCACTCAATTTTCCAATTTTTAAACCAAGTCCGGACTCTTCCCCACGAGTCACTCCACTACTCATGGCCTACCCCATGGGTTACAGGACGACTCGTTCTGTGACCTAGTGCAGAAAATCTTTTTTTCTTCATTTCAATTACCAGGTCTTATCTTAGGGTTTTCAGGGCATTATAGCACTCCTATAATCCTATGGAGGTGGGTGTGCATGCACACTCTCTTCCGCTGCAGTTTGGCGCCAGCGGTGGTCGGTGCACTTAATGGTGTGGGACACAGGACAGTGGTTACCCACTCAACTATGCTGGCCTCCTCAATGACCTCTTCAACATCTCTAGCTAAATGTGGCTTACCCGAAGGATCCTGGCCACCCACAAGCTTTCTAGGGCCCGTGGTGGAGCTTCCCACTCCCCTAACTCTCTCTTGCAGCTTTGACTAGTGCTCGTCATGAGACTACAGGCTCTCCATTGTTGCCCTCTTGGGCTCTTTTTTCTTCTATCTCTTCCTCTTCTTTGAGGGTTCCTCATTAACTATTCCCTAGGCTCTCTTCTTCCCCTTATCTCCACTAGTTCTACCGGAGCCCAAGATACCTCAAGATCTAACTCCTCATCAAACTCGGCATCTAACCCAGGAATGGTGAGGGATGCTAGTATCACCAGTTGTCTATACAAAAACTCGGGTACCTAACTCCATAGAACCCCCAACTCCTCTCTAAAGGTACCTGTGTACGACTGCTCAGCCAAGCACTCAATGAAATGGAGCTCAAAGTTGTCCAACCGACTGTGCAATCCTCTAGCAACATTCTCTATCTTAGCCTTCACCCAAGGCTTGATGTTTGCTATTATCAAATTGACCTTTTTCTCAGCCAATGTCAATTTCTTTGCCATCTTATAGAGAAAATCCTAGGGAACCAAGATGTAGCCAGATGGAAATTGGCTAGGTATGCCCACTGGAGGAGTGGAGGATGTACCCGAAGCTGTTGTTGTATGGTCATTCTCTCTAGCCCAGCATCTCACTCTGCTCTTGTGAGGTGGGGGCATTTATATGCTCGCCTATTTTTGGTAATCTAACTTGACTCACCATGTTCATACCATCTCGAATCAACCATATATCCACAGTCTTGTGCCCCACGACCTCAGTACCAATGTCCCTTATTAGTGTCAATAGTATCAATTCGTATTCACCCATTGAACCAGTAGGGATGTTCTTTGCCTGTTCAGAGTCTGAGGGCTCATGTCTTGATGCCCTCCGAGTAGAAATTTCATCCCTGACCTCCTCGTCCTAGGCCTTCTTGGTTGTTCTCTTCTTTATTGTCATTGTACCTATGGAGAAAAGGGTTAGTAAATGTGATCTCAACAAAAGAAAGAAAGAAAATCATCTTCAGTACTTTACCATGACTCATCGGAATGAGTCATACCTAGGTGGTATGATCCAATACTAACTCGTAGTATTTCATGACACTATCACGACTTATTGGTACGACTCTTACCAGGTTGGTACGGTTCGTACTAATGGTCATAGGAGAAATCCCAAAAATGTGACTTTCAATATTTTTGTACGACTCGTTGTTACGGATCGTAGTTGGATTCTATGAGTCATACTGTTGCTTTTGAACTTGACCTTTTTTTGATACTTGGTATGACCACTAGGTAGGAATCGTAGTGAGATACCACGGGTTGTACTAGATCCCGCACCATGAGTTTCCAGTTTAGAATACTTGGGACAGTCCCAATGACCCATTTTATGATTCGTAGAATGAAACTACGTGTCGTAGAAAGGATCGTAAAGCTTGCCCTCACCATATGCAAGTTTAGTTGTGTAAGTAAGTACATTTTGAGATGAGTACTCAGAATTCCCCACCCCTTGATGCAAACTACCACTTTTTTACCAGCCCACTAAATCCCCAACATGTTTCATACCCCGTAACTCACTACCCATATTATAGATTAATGTTTAACCATTTTGAATTCCTAAACCGTCAACATATGTGCATATCAAGCCTTTGATCACCTTCCTCTTCCTCTTTTCATGAGTTTGAGGAATCACAATGTATTTTTAGCTATCACCTAGCAAGAAATTCAAATGAAAAGGTAATCTTTTACTTGAAATTTTGAGTTCTTGCTCGACTTCTTGCTTGCTTCAGTTTTGGGATAGGAATTCAAGTCGCTCATGCAACTTTATTTGCACAGATTTGTGCTTTGAATAATTATTCTTAAGTTAGAAGATTGAGGAGAGGTGTAATACCCCTAAAACCTTAATATCAGACTCGGGAGTTGAAATGGAGAATACAGAGTTTTCTGCACCAGGTCACAAGACGAGTCGTCCAGTGACCCATGGGGTGCACCACAAGTTGCGGAGTGACTCATGGGTAGGGGTTTGGCCATGGTTGGAATTTTCAATTTTGGGGTGACCACGGGTATGACCACGAGTCATGGTCAACACCACGATTCGTTAGGTCAACCATGGTCAAGAGTGGTTTGAAGGTCGAAGGAAAATTGGCAGTGTTCCTAACGAGTCATCACCACTAATTGTCAGCTACACCACGAGTTGTGGTATCCCCCGTGGTGACCAGGTGATCTTGGGCAGAATTGCATGCCCAAGTGATACTCAAATGCTTCATTTCTACTTGTTTATCTATTTTTATGTGTACATTCTCATGTGATTTTTAGTTAAATGTGAATTTATACTAACCAACATGATTAGTGTTGTTTTGCAAGTAAAAGGAAATTTTGGAAGCTAATATATATGTTGGTGAAGTGCGGGAAAGGACTTGGAAACAAGGAGTGGAAGTTGGCAAGGGAAAGAAGCAAAAATAAGGGCTCCGCGATGGCGCCGTGTCACGCTAGCATCGTGGAGGCATTCTGCTTCGAATGAATTAATTATGTCAAAATCTAGTGGAGGTTCGCGTTACCTCCGTGTCACGGAGGCAGTGCTCCGCGATGCAGTCCGTGTCACGTTGAGTGTGATTACCTGGAACCTCAAGTTCCAGTGAAGGTGCGCGATAGCACCATGGCACGGAGGCAAGGCTCCGCGATGCAAGCTGTGCCACGTTGAGGTGCAATCACCTGGGAGCCGACTTCCAGTGAGGGTCCGCAATACACTCCTTGCCACGTTGCTTGTTATTTCGGGAAAAATTCTCAATAGTATAAATAGCACACTTAGGTTTTATTTTAAACGTTCTGACTTGGTTGAGCAAGAACGTGGGTTACAGGCAGTTGAGAGGACGAAAATTCTAGGGTTATTCTCTTCCTTTTTCTCTTTAATTTCAATTGCTTGTATGAATTCTACTTATTTGAAGATGTTTAATCCACAAATGAGTGGCTAATTCACTTCTTGCTGAGGTTAAGGATAATTGTAGAGGAATGTAATTATCGATCATTTCAATTTTCATCTCTTCTTCAATGGTTGTTCTATCAATTCTTGTTTTACTGCATTAATGTTTGGCCAATGTTAATCTATATCTTAGAAATCCAATTTTGATTTTGAAAAAGAAAGAAATTGGACAGATGTGAATTGGTAGGATATGATCTTTTCTTAGTTGAGAAAATTGAGAATTGATTTACGTTCAGAATAGAAATATATCTGAAAGTCTTATTAGTCATTTATGGAATCGGTTATGTATGGCTAGAGCATAAGATTCTTAAATCACAGAAATGTAGAATAAGGTTTCATGATTCTTTAATTGGATAGGAGTCGAAAGATCCAATCCATTGGCAATTAATTCCTGACTAGCAACCGAAGAGAAGATTGACTGAAGTGAATTAAGAAATTACATCCTTGCATGCCTACCTTAACTTCAGCTTGTTCATTGCTATTATTCGGACTCAAATTATAATCTAGACTTAGATTCTTATTAATTAGTGATTTTAACTCATAAAACATTATTTATTTGGTTGTCTGCATTCATAGAGATATCGTTCACTGACACTTAAGTTAATTAATACCGTAGTTCAGTCCCTGTGGGATCGATACTTGGCTTGAAATAAGCCATTTTACTACTTGTACGACCACGTGCACTTGCGTGTAGTTTTGGAGTCGAGCAAGTTTTTTTTGGCACCGTTGTCGGGGACTGGAAATTGGTAAATTTAATTTCTTAGTGTTATTTTACAATTTTAATATAAGTGTTGATCTTAGCCTTTCTCTTGCAGGTATTGAATTTTTTTTGAACGCTGGCTAGAGATAAGGGGTTGGTGGATTCATTTATAGAGCCGGAGAGACAATTTCATCGCCAAAGAAGGGAAGCTCTAGAGAAGAAGCTGCAGTTGCTAAGACAGGCAATTCTGGAGCAACAACAGAATCTACCACTTGTGAGGGCAGTTTTAGTGCCCGAGGAGATGGCAGCAAGGCCGGTCCGCGAAGTGGCAATCCCACATGCAAACAATGTTACATCTAGTATTAGCAGACCAGAGCCAGGAGGGAGGTTCAAGCTTAAACAAAACATGTGCAGTTGTTGCACACCAGCGGGCAATTCACAGGTCTCCCTCATGATGATCCACAAAAACTTTTTGGAGATAAGTGACACTTACATTCCCGCTGGAGTATTATACGACTATGTGCGGCTTACATTATTTCCATTCTCATTATTGGGGGAAGCAAAGAGGTGGTTGAAAGTTGAACCACCTAATTCTATCACCACTTGGGATGATCTTGCAAGAAAGTTTTTGATATAATTCTTTCCATCTGGGAAGACAGCCCAACTTAGAAGTCAGATTCTAAGTTTTAAACAAAGAGAAAGAGAGAATTTGTATCAAGCTTGGGAGAGGTTCAAGTCTATGCTAAGGGACTGTCCTCATCATCACCAATCTAATGATGTGTTGGTGCACACATTTATTGAGGGTTTAGAACCACATACTAAAATTCTGTTAGATTCAGCAGCTGGTGGGCAGGCATTGGAGAAGACTTATGAGGAGCTTTACACTTTGTTAAACCGTATTTCACAAGGAAATCCAGAATGGAATGCGGATTCAACTCGAGGAGGAACAAGGAAAGCTGCAGGAGTTTTTGAGGTGGATGGTTTTACAGCTATTGCTACACAGATAGTTGCGTTGCAAAATCAACTCAACACCCACTTCAGCAGTATGAACTTGAATCAAGCACAAGCACCAGTAAATGCAGTTCATTAGGTATGGTGTGAAGTATGTGGGAGTAGTGAACACTCAGCTGAGTGTTGTGGTGAAAATCCAGACTCGGTGAATTTTTTTAGGAATGCCCAGAGGAACAATAATCAACAATATGGCAACACTTACAACTCAAATTGGAGGAATCATCCGAATTTCTCTTGGGGGAGTAATAGCCATCAAGGTCAGAGTTCGAATCAGGGTGTACAGAGAAATCAAGGTGGGCATCAGAATTTTCAGTCTCAATACAGAGGAAACAAGGCACCTCCTTCACCACCCAACAGCATTGAGGATATGTTCAAAACAATTATAGTTAACCAAGCGCAAATGCAGGCTGATTATGTGAAATTAGCGGCTGACATGAAAAATCAGTAGTTAGCTACAAAGGCGTTAGAGTACCAGTTTGGACAATTAGCTGGAGCTCAAAACACCAGGCCCAGAGGAGGACTACCGAGTGATACTGACCCAAATCCCAAGAAGGTCAATGCAGTGACCACAAGGAGTGGACTACAACTTAAGGAGGTGGAACCAGAAAGACCACCTCAGCAATTTGGAGCAGTGGAAAAAGATGGGGAACATGATGATGTGAGGGGGGAGGAAAAGGCAGCTGAGATAGGAAGACCACCACCCCCGTTCCCTCAAAGATTAAAGAAACAAAAGGAAGAAGCTTGCTTTAGGAAGTTCATGAAGGTGCTGAAACAGGTACACATTAATTTACCTTTGGTTGATGTTTTGCAGGGAGTGCCAAAATATGCAAAGTATATCAAGGACATCGTAGAAAACAAAAGAAGATTGAAGGAGTATGCCACAGTGGCGCTTACTGAGGAGTGCACTTCCCGGATACAGAACAGGTTGCTGACAAAGCTCAAGGATCCTGGGAGCTTTACCATTCAGATTACAATCGGGCAAATTTTTCGAGCTCGCAGAGAATGTGATTTCGGAGAAAGCATAAACTTGATGCCGACATCGGTGTTCAAGAAGTTGGGGCTGGGCATCCCTAGACCAACTACTGTGATCTTGTAGCTAGCTGACCGTTCTTTGGCCAGACCATATGGTATTGTGGAGGATGTGCTAGTGCAAGTGGGCTCCCTCATTTTCCTGGTGGATTTTATTATCTTGGATTTCGAGACGGATGCGGAAGTCCCATTTATTTTAGGACGTCCTTTCTTGGCAACCAGGCGAGCTTTGATTGATGTGACAGTTGGGCAGCTAACCATGCGAGCACATGAAAAAGTAGAGGTGTTTGATGTGTATAAGGCCATGAAGCTACCGACCATTTATGAGGAGTTATCAACGATCAATGTGCTAAATCGGGAAGCAATTCTGCAAATTGTTGACTCTCAGGACCCATTAGAGAGAGCCTTGATGGGCTCCCATCATTTTTGAGACTGTGCTACATACGAGATGGTGCAGACGCTGAATGAGCCAAAATGGTTTCCCAGGAAGCAAGACTTTGAGTCGTTGATGAGATCCTTGGAACCATTGCCAAAACCATCAATTGAGGAGGCACCAAAATTGGAGTTGAAGACGTTGCCTCCACATCTGAAGTATGTATTTCTGGGGGAAGATGACACCTTACTAGTCATTATTTCCATAGAACTGATAGAGGCACAAGTGAGTGAGGCATTGGTGGTCCTCAAGAGGCGGAAGAAAGCAATGGGGTGGCAAATGTCGGACATCAGAGGAATTAATCCAGCTTTTTGCACAGATAGGCTTTTTATGGAAGAAGGATCAAAGCAAACTGTACAACATCTGCAGAGGTTGAATCTGGTGATGAAGGATGTAGTTAGGAAGGAAGTGATTAAGTGGCTTGATGCAGGTGTGGTATATCTCATTTCAGACAGTGAATGGGTCAGTCTCGTTCAGTGTGTCCCAAAGAAAGGAGGGATGACCGTGGTCACCAACGAAATGAATGAGCTGATTCCTACATGCACAGTCACAGGCTGGCTAATTTGCATGGATTATAGAAAGCTCAATGAGGCCACGAGGAAAGATCATTAACCTATCCCATTTATTGATCAGATATTGGAAAGGTTGGCAGGTCAAGAATATTATTGTTTCCTTGATGGATATTCTAGCTATAACCAAATAGCCATAGCACCAGAGGACCAGGAGAAGACCACTTTTACATGTCCTTATGGGACATATGCTTTCATGCGGATGCCATTTGGTCTATGCAATGCACCAGCCACATTCCAGAGATGCATGATGGCGATCTTTCACAATATGGTGGAAGATTTTGTCGAGGTATTTATGGATGATTTTTGTGTTTTCGGTAATTCGTTTGCTACATGTTTGCAAAATCTTGATGAGGTTCCAACTCGATGTGAAAACTCTAACCTTGTGCTCAACTGGGAGAAATGTCATTTTTTAGTCAAGGAGGGTATCGTCCTTGTCCATAAGGTGTCATTCAAGGGGTTGGAAGTCGATCGTGCAAAGATCGAAGTGATCGAAAAGCTACCACCACCAGTGTCAGTGAAGGGTGTTCACAGTTTTCTCGGACATGCAGGGTTCTACAGATGGTTCATCAAGAACATCTCTAAGATTTCTAGACCGATATGCCAGTTGCTAGAAAAAGAGGTGAAGTTCGAGTTTGACAAGGATTGTGTTAAAGCATTCGAGGAGTTAAAACAGAAGCTGGTAGAAGCACCTATTCTCATTTCTCCGGATTGGGAGCAACTGTTTGAATTAATGTGTGATGCAAGTGACGTGGCTGTAGGAGCTGTATTGGGGCAGCGGAGGAATCAAATTTTTCATTCCATTCATTATGCAAGCAAAACACTTGACGCATCCCAAGTCAATTATACAGTGACGGAAAAGGAGATGCTAGCCTTGGTGTTCGCATTTGATAAATTCAGGTCCTACTTGGTGGGTTCTAAAGTAATGGTGTATACCGATTATGCAGCAATTCGGTATCTGTTTAACAAGAAGGATGCAAAGCCTAGATTAATTAGATGGATATTGTTGTTACAAGAGTTTGAACTAGAAATTCGGGACAGAAAGGGGAGCAAGAATCAAGTGGCAGATCACCTATCGCGACTGGAAAGCCGGTTGAATATAAAGGAAGGTGATATTATCAAAGAAGAGTTCCTAGATGAACAGCTCTTGGCAATAAGGGCAGCTAAAATCCCTTGGTATGCAGACATTGTGAATTTGTTGGTAAGTGGAATCTACCCACCGTAGGCTACGACTCAGCAAAGAAAGAAGTTGAGACATGATTGCAAGTATTACATATGGGATGAGCCATATCTATTTAAGCAGGGTCCAGATCAAGTGATGAGACGATGCATCCCAAAGAGACAAATTGCAGAAGTATTGAGGAGTTGTAACTCATCGTTGTATAGAGGGCACCACGGAGGTGAGCGGACAGCTCACAAGGTGTTACAGTCAAGTTTCTTTTTGCCTACACTGTTCAGAGATTTTATAGCATACGTAAAAATGTGCGATAGATGTCAACGAACAGGAACAATTGGTAGAAGACAGGAGATGCCACTGCAACAGATATTAGAGGTTGAGATTTTTGATGTATGGGGAATAGACTTCATGGGCCCGTTTCCACCGTCATTTGGTAATCGTTACATCTTGGTAGCGGTTGACTATGTATCTAAATGGGTCGAGGAAATAGCTTGTCCCAAGAATGACAACAAAGTGGTGACGAAATTTGTGAAAAAGCATATTTTCACCAGGTTCGGGACACCCCGAGCTATTATCAGTGATGGAGGGGCTCATTTTGTGAATGAGAGTTTCAAGAATTTGCTAGCTAAGTATGGGGTGCAGCACAAGGTAGCAACAACATATCATCCCCAAACTAGTGGGCAAGTGAAGGTGTTGAACAGAGAGATAAAGCAGATTCTACAGAAGACAGTGAATGCACAACAAATTGATTGGTCAAGCAAACTTGACGATGCGTTGTGGGATTATAGAACTGCATACAAGACACCCATTGGAACTTCTCTGTATAGATTGGTCTATGGAAAGGCATGTCATTTGCCTGTGGAGCTAGAACATCGAGCTTTTTGGGCCGTGAGAAAGTTGAACATGGATCTGGAGCTAGCAGGGAAGAAAATATTGATGCAACCCAGTGAACTAGATGAGTTTCGATGGCATGCCTATGAAAGTGACAAATGCTACAAGGAGAGAACTAAAAGATGGCACGACAGACATATGGTGCATCGGATCTTCTAGCTGGGGCAGAAAGTGTTGTTATTTAATTCAAGGTTGAAGCTTTTTCCAGGTAAATTGTGGCCCAAATGGTCAGGACCGTTCGAAGTGGTGAGAATGACCCCACACAGGGCAGTGGAGTTGTGGCAAGAAGATAGAAGTGCAACATTTTTGGTGAATGGTAAACGATGTAAGCATTATTAGGGTGAGGACGTTATTCGAGAGAAGACGTCCATCACTCTAGAGGATGATTGAGAATGAATAGCGTCGAGCCACGACAGTAAATCAGCCGTTGCACAGGAGGCAACCCGTTAATGTGTTGTAATAGAAGAGTAGAATTATTCGAAAAAAAAAGAAAAAAAAACAAAGAAAAAGAAAAATAAAAATTTTTGCGTTGCAACCTATGATTTCTAACTAATTTCTTGTGGTGAAATGATTTTTAGGTGGAACGGAGGGCAAAAACACTAAAAAAATGCAAAGGAAAAAATCGAGGTAAGAAAATAAAAATAGGCACATTCCAGTGAGCCTGCGCGATGGCTCCGTGTCACGGAGGAGGGCCTCCACGTTACCCTCCGTGACACGTTGAGGCTTATTCCGGATTTTTAAAAATCTAGAATGCCTGCGCGATGGCTCCATGTTACGGAGGCAATGCTCCGCGTTGCACTCCGTGACACGTTGAGGTGTATTTCGCGTCGGTTCACCTCGGGTCACCAGGTAACCTGCGCGAAATAACCTCAATTTAACCCTAATTCCTTCATTTTTTTCCTACTCATTTCCTCCGCGACCCACACCCAAAATCCTCTTCTCCCCCAACGTGACACGGACTTAGTGATCAACTTTCTTCAAGTTTTCTTCAATTTCATTGAAGAAAAGGTATGTTCTTGATTTTTTCCTTATTATTGCTCAAATTATTGATTCTTGAACATGTTTTGTGATTAAACCTTGCCCTAAGTAGGAAATAAGCTTGAAATCACTTGATTTATGATTGAATGATGTTCATAGTATCGTTGTTAGTAGATGAACTCAATGATTGCATGTTTTATTGAAATTCTTGCGAAATTGATAGCTAGGGTTGAGGATTGAATAGGAAGAACACTAAATGCTTTTAAAATGTTGATAAATTGGGTTGTGCATGTTGGGTGAAGTGAAATGTAGTGTGATTTATGTTGAATATGCTAAGTTAGACGAGGGATTTCCGGGAGAATGCAATTGGAGAATTATATAGGTTGTTGAAAAAAAAAATTTGCAAAGTGCTAATGATGATGTAATTGAATCGATGGAGAAATTTTTATTCATTGTACGAAGTCTGAGTAGTACAAAGTAATTATCCCATCGAATTATATGAATGCACTAAGCATGTTGAATGCTAAGAATGGCATGATCAGGAATGTCTTGTCGAATTATGTTGATTGTGGTTAAAGACTAAGTGTGGGGTGATCCAATTAAACCCAACCTTAGTGGTAGCTAATTATGACTTGCATAACATTGGGGCTGTATGTTTGAATGTACACGAACAATGTCAGGCCGACAGGATAAGGGCAAGGGCGCATCCACATCGGGCGCCAGTAGAAAGAGGGTAAGATTGGGAACAACAGTTTCAGCAACACCAGCGGTTCCTAGAGGTCAACACCGACAATACGGAACCAGGTGGGTGACTGATGAGGGGAAGAAGTGGTATGCCAAACATAAAGAAACCAAATACTTTCCGGAGGAGCAGATAGCATGGGAACCGCTGGCACAGGAATTCCCACGTATTGTACACCAGATTGACACCGCTGGGCTAAACTTCATTTTCAAAGAGTCCAGAGAGTGCAATCTTCATCTTATCCGGGAGTTCTATGCAAATTGGAACCCGACCATACGCAGCCACACCATAAAAATCAGAGGGCAGGTTGTCACTTTTGAACCCCACCATCTGAATGCAATCCTGGGGGTGCGGGATATAGACGCTTATGTCCTCCGTCAGCTGAACATCACTCCACCCAATGCGGACATCAGACGCACCTTATGTGGAGCCCGATCGATAGCGAGGTGAGGTTTCGACTATTCCATGCTATTGTGAAGTGTCTAGAACATTCCTGGTGTGTGTACTAAATGAAATGAAGGATGTGGATTGTAGGAAAGGATGTAGGCATTTCTTTGAATAAACCGAAAGTTTCTCCCTTATCATACCTACCTTGATTGTTACATCCTAGTTAGCCCCATTGAGCCTTTAGCCTATTCTTTGAGAGGTACAAACTGAGCTTAATCCCTTCTTTTCATTAGCCGTGAATTTGATCCAAAACCCTTAAGCGCTTAAGAAAAACAATTTTCCCAAAGTGTAAAGGAGTGAGAAGTGTGAAACGGAAGGAAAGCGGTAGTTGTGAAAGCTAAAGAAAAGGTCAAAGTTGCACTTGTTGAAATTGGTTAATTAATAGTAGAGAGTAAGAAAATCAATGAATGAGAAAAAAAATAAAGATACATAAATACTCTGTGCTAGCGAGTCGAGTGTGCTTAAAGAAATGGGAACAAAAACAAAGAGAAAAATTCAACAATGAGAGGATGGAGGAGGAAGCAATGCTGTAATGAAGGTGGGATGTATTGAAAAGCGCTTAAGGAAGCTAGTTGCTATTATTGGTTAGCCCATTATTGACTAGTTCCTCATCTTACATTACAACCCATTAAGTCCTACGTGATCTTACATCACGCGTCCTTATATTAGTGGAGTAAAACACTAGAGGCAAGCTTATGGTTCATGACATGATGCATGTGAATTCTTTGGGAGAGTGAGCGAAATTGTAATTGTATACCCCTACATGTAGTTCTTTGGAAATCTTATGATGGAAAATGGGGTAATTCTCTTATGTTGTGAGGGAACATGCTTGACGAGAGGTAAAATTTCGTGTCGGATGTCTTGATCAGTTAATTTGCATGAGTTTGCCAAGATCGAGAATCGATTCTTGAGGTTAGGAGGTCTTAATGTGGTGTACTTCATTGTATTGATGATACCATGCATGTCTTCTTGATGATTTTCTATCCTAAATAATCTGTATAGTTGTAGCTTGAATAGTCGAGCCAAATTAGTTATGCGTGGGTTTCAATTGCATGAGATGTGAAAGTATTGTTCGAGGACGAACAAGGTTTTAAGTGTGCGGTAAGTGATCTTGGGCAGAATTTCATGCCCAATTGATACTCAAATGCTTCATTTCTACTTGTTTATCTATTGTTATGTGTACATTCTCATGTGATTTTTAGTTAAATGTGAATTTATACTAACCAACATGATTAGTGTTGTTTTGCAGGTAAAAGGAAATTTTGGAAGCTAATATATATGTTGGTGAAGTGCGGGAATGGACTTGGAAACAAGGAGTGGAAGTTGACAAGGGAAAGCAGAAAAAATAAGGGCTCCGCAATGGCGCCGTGTCACGCTACCATCGCGGAGGCATTCTGCTTCGGATGAATTAATTATGTCAAAATCCAGTGGAGGTTCGCGTTACCTCTGTGGCACGGAGGCAGTGCTCCACGATGCAGTCCGTGTCACATTGAGTGTGATTACCTAGAACCTCAAGTTCCAGTGAAGGTGCACGATGGCACTGTGGCACGGAGGCAAGGCTCCACGATGCAAGCCATGCCACGTTGAGGTGCAATTACTTGGGTTGTAATGTATATATCTTTTGGGAGTAGTATTTAACATCGAGTAGATTCGGGATTCAAGCATACCCTGAGTCTCCGAACTACGTGCCAATGTGGCCATGATGGGACCTCTCTTGTGACCGATCCCTTATGCCCGTATAGGCCTTTCATGAGCAATATCACACCTATTTTCATGGTTCTACCCTTGGCAAGGTATGAACACCCTCCCGACTAAGGGTTTATAGGTTGGGCTCCATGTGTGCTCATGTGGGTATGTCGGTTATAAGAATCTCCCATTGTTCCTTATGTTTTATGTATGATCATGATTATGATACTTTGGCTCAATTTATGATTTTACAAGGTTTCTTTTATGATAATGATTATGACTGGTTTGTGAAAGTTTTGAAAACCTTGAGCCCTTCTGCTTATGTTATGATTATCGTCGCATGTTTAGAACTGTCCTACTCTTATGAACTCTTATGTGTTTTAAATTGTCAGTTTTACTTAACCCGCATACTCGATACGTTCCACGTACTGACCGCATACTCTATGTTGTATCATTTCATGATACAGGCTGGGATATTCAGGTTCAGTTCCGTCATTAGCCAGACCTGCAGCATTAGCACTTAACAGCCAGAGTTAGAGTCCTCATCTTTTGAGGGACCTTCTTTTCAATTGTATCTGTACGTTCAGTTTCATACTTTAGTGAGTTAGTTGGGGTCTTTTCCCATCAACTCGTCAGTAGTAGAGGCTTTTCAGACATAGAATGTCTCAGCTTCAGACTTGTAACATGTATTCTGATGTTATGATATTTTCAAACTTCCGCTATGTTAATCATGTTGACCTTCTGCTTTATTATTATTGGGTTAGATTTCATATTCATGCCATGAGTCTACTTTGAATCTCTTGGGGTTCTTTGACTCGTTAGAGATCTGGGGTTCTAGCTTGGGTCGTGACAAGAGGTGTTCATGGGTTGAAATTTTTGTTTTCATGGGAGTTAAGGTCCAAAAATTTGGGATTTAATTAGTTTAGGGAGAATTTAAAAATCCAAGTCGAGTTGGGCCATTCTATTAAAGTTAGCCTTCACGACTCGTACCACGAGTCGTAGGTTATACCTACAAATCTTCCCTTGGACAAGTAGTAGAAGTCTAAGAGAACTTACCTAGGGACCTACGAGTGTTTTGTATGAGTCATACTATGGTGTCACGACCCGTACCATGACTCGTAGGTGAGAGTTTCTACACTTCTATACTTAGAATAGTTCATTATTACAGTGGTTACTACGACTCGTACTATGGAGTTACGGTTCGTAATGACCAACCATAATGTGAACTCTTGCATTGTAAAAGTTTATGTTTTTCACCATGGACCATACTACGAGTCGTACAATCCCCTTACAAGTCGTACTAAGGCTCGTAGTACAGTTTTATTCTGTAATTTTTGTCCCATCAATTTTTGTTTCACCTGCACATTGAACACACATATGTCAAGATACTTGGATTGCCTCCCAAGAAGCGTCTAACTTAACGTCGCAGCACGATGCAGGTGGTCTGGTTACTCAAACTTCACCAAACTACCTCATCGGTTGCCTCCCAATAAGCGCCTAATTTAACATTGTGGCATGACGCAGGTCTCTTGACTACTCAGAATTCATCAAGAAGCATGGTATTATCCTCAATTGTTGATACTACTCTAAGATCATTGGGCTATTGGCAGACATTGAAGGTGACCTCCTACTTGTTCAGCCTGAACTTCAATAGGCCATCTTCAACATCCTCCAAAGCTCTCCCAGTAAGGGAATGGTCTCCCTAAAATGATGGGGACCTCAAAATCGACCTTGTAATCTAGGATCACGAAGTTGGCTAGGAAGATAAATCTGTCCACCTCAACTAGCACATCAAAAAGGATCCCTACTGGCTTCTTAACTGTGTGGTTCGCCATCAATAGCCGCATCGTAGTTAGTGTTGGGCTCCCAAGTGCAACTATTTGAACACAGCTAATGGCATCAAGTTGATGCTAGCTCCTAGGTCACACAGTGCATCTGCAAACTCGAAATCACCAATCTTGCACTGAATGGTAAAAGCACCTGGATCTTCCTTTTTCTAAACAAGGACCCATGAGGCTATGGCACTGCAATGATGCAAGTTACCTACCAGCTCATATCTCACGGACCTCTTTCTAGTCAACAGGTCCTTCATAAACTTAGCATACCCAAGCATCTGTTCCAATGCCTCGACCAATGGGATGTTCACAGACAACTATTTCGGCATTGAGAAGAACTTCTGGAACTTCCAATCTTCTACCTTCTTCTTCATCCACTGAGGAAATGGTGGTGGTGGTCGAGGGATAGGCCTATAAATCTGAGTTGCCCCTTTTTCCTTCCCTTTATCAGCTCTAGACTCCTTTACATCACTTGGAGCCTTGGTCAATTCAACCTCACCTATAAGATCTTGTTTAGCAATCTCATCTTCCTCATTCATCTCGATCTCCTTCCGTCTCTCCATCTCAACTACAACCGACATGGGAGGGTCAATGGTGGTCTTTTCACTCTTAGTCATCACAATCATGCAGTGACTGTCATTTTCTAGATTTTAGACTGTGTTTCTAGGAAGTGTTCCTTTCTATCTTTGGTTAGGGATGCAGACATCTTCCCTAGCTGTTGCTCAATCTGCTTTATCATTGTGGCATGCGATTCAACTTTCTGGCTCATGCTAGATATGTCTCCTTGAATGTCCTTCAGCTGATCATCTGTGGATTTTGCCTTTTTCAATAGCTCATCCATCATGCTCTCCAACTTTAATTGTACAGCATCGTCCTCACAAGCTCTAGGAGGAACATATAAACCTATCCGGTTGTTGCGGTACCCGTCATTCTTTCTCAACCACCTTCTCTCTCATGACCTCTGCTCTTGTCCCTATACCCATTCCTATTGTAGTTGTCTCTGTATTGGTTTTGACCTTGATTTTTGAGACCTTGGCGCCAATTGTTCTATCTAGACCCTTCGACATTAGCCCAAAAACCCGCCACCTAATTGTCCAAAAAGTTCACCTCCTCCTCGAAATTTGACTGCTGATACTTCGATTCCTGACCCTGAGCTCCCAATGCATTCACGTTTTGAACTCCAAAACCCATAATATTCTTCGCGAGCAAGTCTAGAGATGTACGAATGTGAGCTAACTCCCTATGTTCCTCCTCTTTTCTACATTGGTCCGCAGTCATCCCTATGGCATATGTACCTGCAGCTATCTCAGCTTTGTGTGTCAGGCCCTATTCGTTTTGGTCACTGTTCGACTCAAAACTACACGCAAGTGCACGTGGTCGTACAAGTAGTAAAGTGGATTTATTTCAAGCTAAGCATCGATCCCACAGGGACTGAACTACAGTATTAATTAACTTAAGCGTCAGTGAATGATATCTCTATGAATGCAGACAACCAAATAAATAATGTTTTATGAGTTAAGATCACTAAGTAATAAGAATCTAAGTCAAGATTATAATTTGAGTCTCAATAATAGCAATGAACAAGCTGAGGTTAAGGCAAGCATGCACGAATGTAATTTATTAATTCAATTCAGCTAATCTTCTCTTCGGTGTCTAGTCAGGAATTAATTGCCTATGGATTGGATCTTTCGACTACTATCCAATTAAAGAATCATGAAACCTTATTCTACATTTCTGTGATATAAGAATCTCATACTCTAGCCATACATAACCGATTCCATAAATGACTAATAAGACTTTCAGATATATTTGTATTCTGAACGTAAATCTTTTCTCAATTGTCTCAGCTAAGAAAAGATCAGATCCTACCAATTCACATCTATCCAATTCCTTTCCCTTTCAGAATCAAAATTGGATTTCTAAGTTATACGTTAACATTGGCCAAAGATTAATGCAGTAAAAATAAGAATTGATAGAACAACCATTGAAGAAAAGATGAAAACTGAAATGATTAATGATTACATACCTCTACAATTATCCTTAACCTCAGCAAGAGGTGAATTAGCCACTCATTTGTGGATTAAACATCTTCAAATAAGTAGAATTCATACAAGCAATTGAAATTAAAGAGAAAAAGAAAGAGAATAACCCTAGAATTTTCGTCCTCTCAACTGCCTGCAACCCACGTTCTTGCTCAACCAAGTCATAATGTTTAAAATAAAATCTAAGTGTGCTATTTATAGTATTGAGAATTTTTCCCGGAATAACAAGCAACGTGGCACGGAGTGTATCGCGGAGCACTCCCTCCATGCCACGGGGATATCGCGGACCCTCACTGAAAATCGGCTCCCAGGTAATTGCACCTCAACGTGGCACAACTTGTATCCCGGATCCTTTCCTCCGTGCCACAGCGCTATCGCGCACCTTCACTGGAACTTAAGGTTCCAGGTAATCACACTCAACGTGACACGGAGTGCATCGCGGAGCACTGCCTCCGTGCCACGGAGGTAACATGAACCTCCACTGGAATTTTAGATAAATAATTCATCCCAGGCAGAATGCCTCTGCGATGGTAGCGTGACACGGCTCCATCGCGGAGCCCTTATTTTTGCCAACTTCTCTTGTCAACTTCCACTTCTTGCTTCCAAGTCCATTCCCTCACTTCACCAACATATATATTAGTTTCCAAAATTTTCTTCTACCACCAAAACAACACTAATCATGTTGGTTAGTATAAATTCACATTTACCTAAGAATCACATGAGAATATACACATAACAATAGATAAACAAGTCGAAATGAAGCATTTGAGTATCACTTGGGCATGAAATTCTTCCCAAGATCACTTACCCCACACTTCAAACCTAGTTCGTCCTCGAACAATACTTTCACATCTCATGCGATTGAAACCCACGCATAGCTAATTTGGCTCGACCATTCAAGCTATGGCTATACAGATTATTTAAGATGGCAAATCATTAAGAAAACATGCATGGATTCATCAATACAATTAAATTCACCACATTAAGAGCTCCTAACCTCAAGAATCGATTCTCGATCTTGGAAAACTCATGCAAATCAACTGATCAAGACATCCGACACGAAATTTTATCTCTCGTCAAGCATGTGCCCTCACAACATAAGGGAATTACCCCATTTTCCATCATAAGATTTCCAAGGAACTACATGTAGGGGTATACAAATACGATTTCGCTCGCTCTCCCAAAGAATTCACATGCATCATGTCATGAACCATAAGCTTGCCTCTAGTGTTTTACTCCACTAATATAAGGATGCGTGATGTTTGATCACGTAGGACTTAATGGGTTGTAATGTAAGATAAGGAACTAGTAAATACTGGGCTAACCAATAACAGCAACTAGCATCCCTAAGCGCTTTTCAATACATCCCACCTTCAGTACGGGCATTGCTTCTTCCTCCATCCTCTCATTCTTGAATTTTCTTCTTTGTTTTTTTGTTCCCATTTATTTAATCTCACTCGACTTACTAGCAAAGAGTATTTATGCATCTTTATTTTTTTTCTCATTCATGGATTTTCTTACTCTCTACTATTAATTAATCATTTTCAACAAGTGCACCTTTGACCTTTTCTTTATCTTTCACAACTTCCGCTTTCCTTCCGGTTCACACTTCTCACTCCTTTACACTTTGGGGAAAAAAATTCTTAAGCTCTTAAGGGTTTTGGATCAAATTCACGGCTAATGAAAAGAATGGATTAAGCTCGGTTTGTACCTCTCAAAGAATAGGGTAAAGGCTCAATGGGGCTAACTAGGATATAACAGTCAAGGTAGGTATGACAAGGGAGAAACTTTTGATTTATTCCAAGAAATGCCTACATCCTTTCCTACACTTCACTTCCTTCATTTCGTTTAGTACACACATCAGGCAAGTTCTAGACACTTTACAATAGCATGGAATAGTCGAAACCTCACCTCACACTCATTGCAGATGCTCAACTTAAGACATATTCACAGACTCTTCAATCAGCTAATTACAAGAATTCACTATTAAGCCTCGATCACACCGAATCGAATTCTATGGCCTAGGTATCTCAACATGTTTAACACATTCGCATGCTTTCATACAAATCACCTTTGCATCTTAATATCATGTACAACACATAACAAGAATTCCAAACCATTAATTAGCGACATATTTGGGAAACAAACAAAAGAAAGAAGAAAAAGAAAAAAACTACTCCTATCGACTACATTTCCATTAAGACGGTCGTCATCCATCCATCATAGGGAACAGTCTCTATCTATGACATCGGTTCAATGGGACTATTCTCGGGAAAAGCACCGAAAACAAAAACCGAGAAACCCAACACAAAAAAATTCAAAAAAAAAAATTCGATAGAAAAGATAAAAATATAATTGAAAAATATTTACTCATCACACACAACAGCAGCTCAAGATTCATTACAACACCAACATTAATTATAGAACACGAAACACAGAGTCACAGGGTCACATTTAGCACAAGCACAACAAACATAAGCAAAACATAAACAAGACAGATAGCACCTAACTAGTCCCACCCCACACTTAAGCAGAACACTGTCCCCAGTATTCATATAATTGCAAAATATCACAAAGGTTGGGTGGTGAAACTCCCTGATCAATCAAAGTATTCAACTTCTTCATCAGGTGCCAGTGCTTCGTCTCCCATATCAGAATCACCCCCGCCGTCCTCGTCCGACTCAACATCTGAATCCTCCCGGCGTGTCTCCTCATCGGTAGGGACATCATCATCTACGGGCTCCACAAATATAGGCCCCACCCTGCATAAAGCTCGGGCATTCTCATTGAATGGGTAATCCAACTCGAGCTGCCACAGCTCATCCTTCGTTGCGGGCCGTCCTCTGATGTACAGCTGCAACATATGCATCCCGTACATGCGGGCCATATACTGATCATCCCGAGAATGTCGCTCGGCTAGTGTGAGTACTGGCCCATAAGTAGTGTTAGGTGCCTTGGTTTTGGTGACATCCAAGGCACGCCTGTCGATCTGAGGGATGTAATCTAGGGTCTCCTCCTCAATATTGTGGCCCCTCAGGAACGTGGTAAGCAGACCACTGAACCCGTATCTATGCCCCTGATGCAGTCGGGCTCTCTTCATGGCGGAGATGTTCACCGCCCCAACATTGAATTCCAACCCCTTCATCAGGGCATACACCAAGCAAACTCTATCCCGGGTGACATATGTCATGTGCACCCCCGAGATCAGGCATGAACAAACAATCTTCAACCAAATTCGGGCCTCCCTGTTCATCTGAGAATAGGGCAATGTCTGATGGTAGCCCCTCTCCTTGTACCTACCCCACCTGGCTATCGATCGGGCTCTACATAAGGTGCTTCTGATGTTCGCATAGGGTGGAGTGATGTTCAGCTGACGGAGGACATGAGTGTTTGTGTCTCGCGCCCCCTAGATTGCATTCAAGTGGTGGGGCTCAAAGGTGACTACCTGTCCTCTGATTTTTATGGTGTGGCTGCGTAAGGTCGGGTTCAAATTGGCATAGAATTCCCAGATAAGATGGATATTGCACTCCCTGGGTTCTTCGAAAATGAAGTTTAGCCCAGCGGTGTCAATCCTGTGTACAATCCGCGGGAATTCCTATGCCAGTGGTTCCCGTGCTATCTGCTCCTCCGGGAAGTATTTGGTTTCTTTATGTTTAGCATACCACTTCTTCCCCTCATCAGTCACCCATCTGGTTCCGTATTGTCGGCGTTGACCTCTAGGAACTGCTGCTGCTGCTGGAACTGCTGTCCCCAATCTTACCCTTTTTCTGCTGGTGCCCAATGTGGAAGCCCCCTTTCCCTTGTCTTGTCTTCCTGACATCATTCCTGTACATTCAAACATACAGTCCCAATGTTATTAAAGTCATAATTAGCTACAACTAAGTTTGGGTTTAATTGGATAACCCCACACTTAGTCTTTAGCCGCAATCAACACAATTCGACAAGACATTTATGATTTTGCCATTTTTAGCATTCAACATGCTTAGTGCATTCATATAAGTCGATGGGACAATTACTTTGTACTACTCAGACTTCGTACAATGAATAAAAATTTCTCCATCGATTCAATTGCATCATCATTAGCACTTTGCAAATTTTTTTTTCACAACAACCTATGTAATTCTCCATTTGCATTCTCCCGAAAATCCTTCTTCTAACTTAGCATATTCAACATCAATCACAATACATTGCACTTCAAACAACATGCACAACCCAATTTATCAACATTTTCATGCATTTTGTGTTCTTCCTATTTAATCCTCAACCCTAGCTAACAATATCGCAAGAATTTCAACAAAACATGCAACCAATGAGTTAATCTACTCACAACGATACTATGAACATCATTCAATCATAACTCAATTGATTTCAAGCTTATTTCTCACTGAGGGCAAGGTTTCACCACAAAACATGTTCAAGAATCGAAAATTTGAGCAATGATAAGGAAAAATTCAAGAACATACCTTTATTTCGGTGAAATTGAAGAAAACTCGAAGAAAGTTGATCACTAAGTCCGTGTCACATTGGGGGAGAAGGGGATTTTGGGTGTGGGTCGCGGAGGAATTGAGAAAATAGGAAAAAAATGAAGGAAATTGGGGTTTAAAAGAGGTTTTTTGCGCGAGTAACCCGGTGACCCGATGTGAAATACACCTCAACGTGTCATGGAGGGTAACGCGGAGCCCCTCCTCCGTGACACGGAGCCATCACGCAGGTATTCTGGAAATTTAAAAAAATCCGGAATACACCTCAACTTGTCACGGAGGTTAACGCGGAGGCCCTCCTCCGTGACACGGAGCCATCACGCAGGCTCACTGGAATGTGCTAATTTTTATTTTCTTACCTTGATTTTTTTCCTTTGTGTTTGTTTTGTATTTTTGCCCTCCGTTCCACCTGAAAATCATTTCACCACAAGAAATTGGATAGAAATCACAGGTTGCAACGTAACAATTTTTATTTTTCTTTTTCTTTATTTTTCTTTTTCTCTTTTTTTCCCAAATAATTATACTCTTCTATTACAACACAATCACGGGTTGCCTCCCGTGCAGCGCCTGATTTACCGTCGTGGCTCGACGCTACTCATTCTCAATCATCCTCTAAAGTGATGGACGTCTTCTCTCGAATAATGTCCTCACCCCAATAATGCTTACATTGTTGCCTGTTCACCAAAAATGTGGCACTTCTATCTTCTTGCCACAACTCCACTGCCCCGTGTGCGGTCATTCTCACCACCTCAAACGGCCCTGACCACTTGGACCGCAACTTACCTGGAAAAAGCTTCAACCTTGAATTAAATAACAACATTTTCTGCCCCAGCTCAAAGATCTGATGCACCATATGCCTTTCGTGCCACCTTTTAGTTTTCTCCTTGTAGCATTTGGCACTTTCATAGGCATGCCACCGAAACTCATCTAGTTCGCTGAGTTTCATTAACCTCTTCTTCCTGGCTAGCTCTGGATCCATGTTCAGCTTTCTCACGGCCCAAAAAGATCGATGTTCCAGCTCCACAGATAGATGACACGCCTTTCCATAGACCAATATGTACGGAGAAGTCCCAACGGGTGTCTTGTATGCAGTTCTATAAGCCCACAACGCATCGTCAAGTTTGCTTGACCAATTAATTCGTTGTGCATTCACTGTCTTCTGTAGAATTCTCTTTATCTCTCTGTTTGACACCTCCACTTTCCCACTAGTTTGGGGATGATACGTTGTTGCTACCTTGTGGCGCACCCCATACTTAGCTAGCAAGTTCTTGAAACTCGCATTTACAAAATGAGCCCCTCCATCACTGAAAAATTGCTTTTTCACAAATTTCGTCACCACCTTGTTGTCATTCCTGGGACAAGCTGTTGCCTCTACCCACTTAGATACATAGTCAACCACTACCAAGATGTAACGATTGCCAAATGAAGGTGGAAACGCGCCCATGAAGTCTATTCCCCATATATCAAAAATCTCCACTTCTATTATCTGCTGCAGTGGCATCTCCTGTCTTCTACCAATTTTGTCTGTTCTTTGCCATCTATCACGCATTTTTACGTATGCTATAGAATCTCTGAACAGTGTAGGCCAAAAGAAACTTGACTGGAGCACCTTGTGAGTTGTTCGCTCTCCTCTGTGGTGCCCTCCATACAATGATAAGTGAGAACTCCTCAACACTTCTGCAACCTGGCTCTCTGGGATGCATCGTCTCATCACTTGATCCGGTCCCTGCCTAAACAGATACGGCTCATCCCATATTTAATACCTGCAATCATGTCTCAACTTCTTTCTTTGCTGAGTCGTAGCCTCTGGTGGGTAGACTCCACTTACCAGCAAATTCACAATGTCTGCATACCAAGGGATTTCAGCTTCCCTTATTGCCAAGAGCTGCTCATCTGGGAACTCTTCTTTGATAATATCACCTTCCTTTACATGCAACTGACTTTCCAATCGCGATAGGTGATCTGCCACTTGATTCTCGCTCCCTTTCCTGTCCCGAATCTCTAGGTCAAACTCTTGTAGCAACAATATCCATCTGATTAGTCTGGGCATTGCATCCTTCTTGTTAAATAGATACGGAATTGTTGCATGATCAGTATACACCACTACTTTAGAACCCACCAGGTAGGACCTGAATTTATCAAATGCAAACACCAATGCTAGCATCTCCTATTCCATGACTGTATAATTGACTTGGGCTGCGTCAAGTGTTTTGCTTGCATAATAAATGGAATGAAAAATTTTATTCCTCCGCTGCCCCAATACAGCTCCTACAACCACGTCACTTGCATCACACATTGATTAAAACGGTTGCTCCCAATCCGAAAAAAAGAGAATAGGCGCTTCTACCAACTTCTGTTTTAACTCCTCGAATGCTTTAACACAATCCTCGTCAAACTCGAACTTTACCTCTTTTTCTAGCAACCGGCTTATTGGTCTAGAAATTTTAGAGAAATTCTTGATGAACCGTCTGTAGAACCCCGCATGTCCGAGAAAACTGCGAACACCCTTCACTGACACTGGTGGTGGTAGCTTTTCGATCACTTCAATCTTTGCACGATCGACTTCCAACCCCTTGCATGACACCTTATGGCCAAGGACGATACTATCCTTGACTAAAAATGACATTTCTCCCAGTTGAGCACAAGGTTAGAGTCTTCACATCAAGCTAGCACCCTGTCAAGATTATGCAAACATGTAGCAAACGAATTACCGAAAATAGAAAAGTCATCCATAAATACCTCGATAAAATCTTCCACCATATCTTTATAGATCACCATCATGCATCTCTAGAATGTGGCTGGTGCATTGCATAGACCAAATGGCATCCGCCTGAAAGCATATGTCCCATAAGGACATGTAAAAGTGGTCTTCTCCTGATCCTCCGGTGCTATGGCTATTTGATTGTAGCCAGAATATCCATCAAGAAAACAATAATACTCTTGACCTTCCAACCTATCCAATATCTGATCAATACATGGGATAGGATAATGATCTTTCCTTGTGTCCTCATTGAGCTTCCTGTATTCCATGCAAATTCGCCAGCCTGTGACTCTGCGTGTGGGAATCAGCTCATTCTTTTCATTGGTGACCACAGTCATCCCTCCTTTCTTTGGGAAACACTGAACGGGGCTAACCCATTCACTGTCTGAAATGGGGTATACCATACCTGCATCGAGCCACTTGATCACTTCCTTCCTAACTACATCCTTCATCACCGGATTCAACCTCCGCTGATGTTGCACAGTTGTCTTAGATCCTTCTTCCATAAAAATCTTGTGTGTGCAAAAAGCTGGATTAATTCCTCTGATGTTCGACATTTGCCAACCCATTGCTTTCTTTCGCCTCTTGAGGACCACCACTGCATCTCTCACTTGTGCCTCTGTCAATTCTGCGGACATAATGACAGGCAAGGTATCATCTTCCCCCAAAAATGCATACTTTAGATGTGGAGGCAATGTCTTCAACTCCAATTTTGGTGCCTCCTCAATTGATGGTTTTGGCAATGGTTCCAAGGACCTCATCAATGGCTAAAAGACTTGCTTCCTGGGAAACCATTTTGGCTCATTCAGCATCTGCACCATCTCATACATAGCAATGTCTCAAAAATGATCGGAGCCCATCAAGGCTCTCTCCAATGGGTCTTGAGAGTCAACAATCTGCAGAATTGATTCCTTATTTAGCACATTGATCGCTGATAGCTCCTCATAGATGGCCGGTAGCTTCATGGCCTTGTACACATCAAAAACCTCTACTTTGTCATGTGCTCGCATGGTTAGCTGCCCAGCAGCCACATCAATCAAAGCTCACTCGGTTGCCAAGAAAGGACGTCCCAAAATAAATGGGACTTCCGCATCTGGTTCGAAATCCAAGATAATAAAATCCACTGGGAAAATGAGGGAGCCCACTTGCACTAGCACATCCTCCATAATACCATCTGGTCTAGCCAAAGAACGGTCAGCTAGCTACAAGATCACTGTAGTTGGTCTAGGGCTGCCCAGCCCCAACTTCTTGAACACCGATGTCGGCATCAAGTTTATGCTTGCTCCCAAATCACATAATCCACGAGATGTAATACTTTGCCCAATTGTAATCTGAATGGTAAAGCTCCCAGGATCCTTGAGCTTTATCGGCAACCTGTTCTGTATCCGGAGGTGCTCCCCTATGTAAGCGCCACCGTAGCATACTCCATTAATCTGATTTTGTTTGCTACGATGTCCTTGATATACTTGGCATATTTTGGCACTCCCTGCAAAACATCAACCAAGGGTAAATTAATGTGTACCTATTTCAGCACTTCCATGAATTTCTTAAAACAAGCTTCTTCCTTGTGCTTCTTTAATCTCTGAGGGAACAGGGGTGGTGGTCTTTCTATCTCAACTGCCTTTTACTTCCCCCGCACATCATCATGTTCCCCATCTTTTTCCATTGCTCCAGATTGTTGAGGTGGTCTTTCTGGTTCCACCTACTTAAGTTGTAGTCCACTCCTTATGGTCACTATATTGACCTGCTTGGGATTTAGGTCAGTATCACTCGATAGTCCTCCTCTAGGCCTAGTTTTTTGAGCTCCAGCTAACTATCTAAACTGGTACTCCAACGCCTTTTTAGCTAACTGCTGATTTTTCATGTCAGCCGCTAATTTCACATAATCAGCCTCCATTTGCGCTTGGTTAGCTATAATTGTTTTGAACATATCCTTAATATTGTTGGGTGGTGGAGGAGGTGCATTGTTTCCTCTGTATTGAGACTGAAAACTCGGATGCCCCCCTTGATTTCTCTGTACGCCCTGATTCGAACTCTATCCTTGATGGTTATTACTCCCCCAAGAGAAATTCGGATGATTCCTCTAATTTGAGTTGTAATTATTGCCATATTGTTGATTGTTGTTCCTCTAGACGTTCCCAACAAAATTTACTGAGTCTGGATTGGCGCCACAACACTCATCTGAGTGTTCACTACTCCCACATACTTCACACCATACCTGATGAATTGCATTGACTGGGGCTTGTGCTTAATTCAAGCTCATACTGCTGAAGTGGGTGTTGAGTTGATTTTGCAATGCAGCTATCTGTGCAGCGATAGCTGTAAAACCATGTATCTCAAAAACTCCTGCCGCTTTCCTTGTTCCTCCTCGTGTTGAGTCCGCATTCCATTCTGGATTTCCTTGTTAAATACAATTTAACAAAGTGTAAAGCTCCTCCTAAGTCTTCTCCAATGCCTGCCCCCCAGCTTCTGAATCTAACAAAATTTTAGTATGTGGTTCCAAACCCTCAATGAATGTATGCACCAACACATCATTAGATTGGTGATGATGAGGACAATCCTTTAACATTGACTTGAACCTCTCCCAAGCTTGATATAAATTCTCACCCTCTCTCTGTTTAAAACTTAGAATCTGACTTCTAAGTCTGGCTGTCTTCCCAGATGGAAAAAATCGTATCAAAAACTTTCTTGCAAGATCATCCCAAGTGGTGATAGAATTAGGTGGTTCATCTTTCAACCACCTCTTTGCTTCCCCCAATAATGAGAACGAGAATAATGTAAGCCTAACATAGTCGGATGATACTCCAGCGGGAATGTAAGTGTCACTTATCTCCAAAAAGTTTTGGAGATGTTGTGGATCTTCATGAGGGAGACCTGTGAATTGCCCGCTAGTGTGCAACAACTGCACCATATTCTGTTTAAGCTCGAACCTCCCTCATGGCTCTGGTCTGCGAATACTAGATGTAACATTATTTGCATGGGATTGCCACTTCGTGGACCGGTCTTGCTGCCATCTTCTCGGGCATTAAAACTGCCCTCACAAGTGGTGGATTATGTTGCTGCTCTAGAATTGTCTGTCTTAGCAACTGCAGCTTCTTCTCTAGAGCTTCCCTTCTTTGGCGATGAAATTGTCTCTTCGGCTCTATAAATGAATCCACCAACCCCTTATCTCTTGCCAGCGTTCAGAAAAATTCAATACCTGCAAGAGAAAGGCTAAGATCAAGTTGTCAACACTTATATTGAATTTATAAACTAACACTAAAAAAATAAATTTACCAATTGCCAGTCCTCGGCAGCGGCGCCAAAAACTTGTTCGACTCAAAACTACACGCAAGTGCATGTGGTCGTACAAGTAGTAAAGTGGCTTTATTTCAAGCCAAGTATCGATCCCATAGGGACTGAACTACGGTATTATTAACTTAAGTGTCAGTGAATGATATCTCTATGAATGCAGACAACCAAATAAATAATGTTTTATGAGTTAAGATCACTAAGTAATAAGAATCTAAGTCAAGATTATAATTTGAGTCTCAATAATAGCAATGAACAAGCTGAGGTTAAGGAAAGCATGCACGGATGTAATTTATTAATTCAATTCAGCTAATCTTCTCTTCGGTGTCTAGTCAGGAATTAATTGCCTATGGATTGGATCTTTCGACTACTATCCAATTAAAGAATCATGAAACCTTATTCTACATTTCTGTGATATAAGAATCTCATACTCTAGCCATACATAACCGATTCCATAAATGACTAATAAGACTTTCAGATATATTTGTATTCTGAACGTAAATCTTTTCTCAATTGTCTCAGCTAAGAAAAGATCAGATCCTACCAATTCACATCTATCCAATTCCTTTCCCTTTCAGAATCAAAATTGGATTTCTAAGTTATACATTAACATTGGCCAAACATTAATGTAGTAAAAACAAGAATTGATAGAACAACCATTGAAGAAAAGATGAAAACTGAAATGATTAATGATTACATTCCTCTACAATTATCCTTAACCTCAGCAAGAGGTGAATTAGCCACTCATTTATGGATTAAACATCTTCAAATAAGTAGAATTTATACAAGCAATTGAAATTAAAGAGAAAAAGGAAGAGAATAACCCTAGAATTTTTGTCCTCTCAACTGCCTGCAACCCTCGTTCTTGCTCAACCAAGTCAGAATGTTTAAAATAAAACCTAAGTGTGTTATTTACACTATTGAGAATTTTTCCTGGAATAACAAGCAACGTGGCATGGAGTGTATCGCAGAGCACTCACTCCGTTCCACGGGGATATCTCGGACCCTCACTGGAAATCGGCTCCTAGGTAGCTGCACCTCAATATGGCACAGCTTGTATGGTGGAGCCTTGCCTTCGTGCCATGGCGCTATCGCGCACCTTCACTTGAACTTGAGGTTCCAGGTAATCACACTACTCAATGTGACACGGAGTGCATCGTGGAGCACTGCCTCCATGCCACGGAGGTAACGCAAACCTCCACTAGAATTTGACATAAATAATTCATCCCAGGCAGAATGCCTCCGCGATGGTAGCGTGACACGGCTCCATCGCAGAGCCCTTATTTTTGCCAACTTCTCTTGTCAACTTCCACTTCTTGCTTCCAAGTCCATTCCCACACTTCACCAACATATATATTAGTTTCCAAAATTTCCTTCTACCTGCAAAACAACACTAATCATGTTGGTTAGTATAAATTCACATTTACCTAAGAATCACATGAGAATATACATATAACAATAGATAAACAAGTCAAAATGAAGCATTTGAGTATCACTTGGGCATGAAATTCTGCCCAAGATCAGTCACTCAGTCAAGTATGATAGTTGCTTGCTCCCATTAGTGACTCAGCAATGCTCCTCCTGCCACTGTGTCTGCTATAGCCTTGGTACTGTTGTTCGAAGACCTGTAAAAAAATTTCAACAAACTATCATGAGGAATTTTGTGATTCGGGCACTTTGTTAGCTTCTTTTTGAATCTCAAGCCAAGTCTCATGTAGTGCTTCAGTCTTCAACTATTTGAAATTATAGATCTTATCCTTTATTCGCAACATCTGAGAAGGTGGGAAGAACCTTTTTAAGAAGGATTGCTTCATTTCCCTCCATTTGGCTGTGGAGTCTTTGGGAAACTTCGATAACCATAAAGTGGGCTCTCTAGATAAAGAGAATGGGAAGAGTCTCAGCTTGATAGCATCCTGGCTTACACCTGGAAACCTATATGCTTTGCAAATCCCCATAAAGTTCATCAGGTGAAGATTCGCATCATCAGCGGCATGACCACTAAACACCTCTTTTATGTTGAGCGACTGGGTCATGGTGCTAGTTATATCAAACTTTGCCCCAACAGGTAAAGGTGGTGGCACAA
This sequence comes from Datura wrightii, assembly GCA_035772735.1. NCBI lineage: Eukaryota > Viridiplantae > Streptophyta > Magnoliopsida > Solanales > Solanaceae > Datura > Datura wrightii. The sequence continues at coordinate 52,012,138 of JASDFA010000002.1, read as the reverse complement.
TGGCTCTGTTGATCCGGCCTCATCAATGTCTGGGTCCTCATCATCATTTGAATTGAGGAGCATATCTATGGCCTCTGTTACCCCGTCTGTGTCAGCCAACATTGTCCACCACTCCCTAGGGATCATCTACTCCCTGAAGAGCAACTTGCCATGCTAACTTTGCCCGACGAGCCTCACCAGCTAATCTGGCTTGCATCTGTTCAAGGGTTTCATTTCACTCCATATTTTGTAGTTTCCTTTCAAGCTCTGGATCAAGTGGGATTAAGGGGTTATCACTTCACCGAGTGCTTGGAATTCACCAAGTGGCAACCTGCGGGTGTCAAAAACAAAATAAAAACATAAATAAGGAAACAAAGACTAAAATATTAACACAGACAATTAATCTAATTCTAAATCATGTTCCCTAGCAACAACACCACTTTTGATAATGCTCAAATCACACTCCTGTAAACGTATGACGCAGACGTTGTTGATAAATAACCCAATGAAGGTTGGGGTCGATCCCATAGGGAATATGGTCAAGATGTAGAGTAACGCTAGTATTTACGCTTTTAGTGCAATATTTCATTAATGAGGGGTTTCAATGAAGTAATTGATTAAGAGTATTTTAAATTGAAGTTTTTGTCAAATTTATGCAATTAACTAGGGAGATGTTCCCCATATATTCATAACTACTTCAGGTTTTACACTTGTGATGTATTCCAATACTAATTTGTAGAACTGATAACATAGGTTCATCCAAATGACTAATTCGTCCCTATTGGATTACTATACTCAATTATAGAATTAGGTCTGCCGAGTGATTTCACTTTAACCATTATCAATTTGTTCCAAAGTATCTATCCTACAACCGCAACTCAAGTTATACAATGAACCATAAAGTTTAAGGCTTTGTTGTTCTTCTCTTTTCCTAATCTCTATCTCTCTAGGTTCAAGCAAGTAGAGAATTCAGGCAAGTCCTAACGTTGTGCTCCGTTAAAAAACGTATAAGATGAAGAGAAGACAATACAAGCATTAATATTGGTTTAGAGTCACATTGTGCAAACCCTAGTTAGTGAATTCACCATGGTTCCCACAATCCTAGTTGTGGAGGTTTTAGCCTCTCATGGTTATAAGAGAAGAATTAGAATTCATAGACAAACACATAATTAAAAACATACAATCTGATTGCTATAAATACCCATGTGATTAATTGCAAAAATTAAAAAATGATCACTCCAAGAACAATGAATAATCTTCAAGAATATTAACAAGAAAACTCAAAAGTACTTCTTCTCTATCCAAAAAGTCTAACTCAAAGTGTAATCATGACATCCCCAACAAAAATAACCTAGAAAATTATTTATACAAATAATTAGAAACCTTCCCTAGATTAATAGGGAACTGATAAACTGTTACCACCTTCTCCTACGACTCGTACCATGATCATATGAGTCATAGTAGTTGTTCGTATATTGCTTGGAAACCCTAATTGATTAAGTGTTGGGAGTTGGTATGACTCGTAAAATACTCCAACGAGTCGTACATCTCTATCGTGGTCTGAACCTGTGATTTTTGACATCCTCTGAATAGTTCCACGTGTGTCTTGGTACGACTTGTACCTTGCTCTTATGACTTGTGATTTCCTCTCTATGGAATTTGCCATTCAACATCCTTTCTGAAGTTCACCACGGCTCCTTGGTATGGGTCATAGGTAATCATCAGGAATCATGGTTTCTGCCCATACCAGGAGTGTAGTCAAGTGCAGGACCTTTTGTAATTTGCCACGACTGCTTTAATACGACTCGTACCAGGTTGGTACGGCTCGTACCAATAGTCGTACTTTGACTTCGTCTTGACCAAGCCTTTTGAAGTTTTCCACGAATCAATGTACAACTCATACCACCAAGGTACGACTGGTGGGAGTCCTGTACTTAGCCCATTTTCTGCACTCTTTTCTCTTCTTTCATAGATTTCAACGCCAAGACCTGATTTTTCTGAAAACAAAGAAAAAGTGAATCATATTTGTATAAACACACCAAAGACCATGCATATTTTCTCAGTTTTAAGCATCAAAAGTGTTGTAAACCCACAGCACATCATCAATAAGTATCTCATTTTCTTGTTTTTAAGTAAATCATTAAAGTTATGTAATAAAGTCTTATAAGCTTTAATTGATTTGTCCTTAGTGTTATATTGAAATTCTTTATGTTTCCCTAAGTTGAAGATGTTTATATTTAGTTACTAAGGCACTTATGAACAATCTTAACAAATCATTTATAGTATAACAAGCTTAGAAATACAAGTTTGATCCTATTAGGAAGATAAGAAGAGGTAAAACAAGAATGCCTAATTAATTTAGTTATTATATGTCTTGTTTTTTTCTATTTACTTTACATTTAAAGTATGCTTTAAGCCTCCAGAAGTGGATAATATTATTAGGCCCCCAGAAGTGGTCATCTATTATGAATCCCCCAGAACTGGCTATCTTTACTAAGTCCCCAGAAGTGGCTATATTTCGAAGCCCCCAGAAGTGGTTATTGTTACTAAGAACCCAAAAGTGGCTAACATTACTAGGCCCCTAGAAGTGGCCATTTGTTTGATTGATTTTAAAACTTATGACTTCAAGTGTGGTCGTGATTTTACTATTTGTTATTTTGCTAAAAAAATAAAGAGCAATAACTAAGTATGAGATTTGAAGTAACTAAGTAATCAAATTTAAAGGAATTTCGATATAACAGTTCTAGAATGTGTAAGATGTAATTGGTAAATGTTGTATCATGTCTTCAGCTTTAGGTACCTCTAGAAGTTCATCATTTTTATCCCTATCTTATAAGCTTTTTAGTTATGCCCTGTTATTCAATATGTCTTACATACGAGTACTGTTGATTTTTCATTCACGCCCCTTGGACTGGGGGTACGTCATTGCTAAATGTAGGATCATACACACAAGGTAGCAGACCATCTTGCTAGGCACATGCCTAGTAGTTCTACTTTTGAGTGGTAAACTCCACCTCTATCTGGAGCTGAGTCGAGTTTAATACTTTTTCATATTTATATATGGATAGTTTGGATAGATCACCTGGCAGTATGTTAGTTGTACAACTTTTCAGACTTTAGTAAAGGTTTCATGGAATAGTATTGTGTTTTTATTTAGTTTTTATGTCAGTGATTGTACACTTTGAGCTAGAAGCCCCTCATAGTGTACATATGCAGCTTTTACTCAGAATGAGCCCATTAGCTTCCCTTATATGTTTTCAAATTGATCAACACAGTATGATTTAATATGTATGCTTGTATCATGTTTATGTGTTCAAATAGAGCATAGTCCACTTTACCTAGGTTGGAGCCTGACAAAACTTGGTATCAGAACCTAGGTTCGAGTGTCCAAGGGAGTCTATGAAACAATGTCTAGTAGAAACTTACTTAAAAATGTGTTGCGCACCACATTTATAATTAAGGGGCTACTTGGACATCTAGAAAATGTGACTTTCTTTCATACTCTAGATCATGCAATAGAGCTGTTTTAAGAAGTTGATTTTTATCTATGTTCTTTCATATTTTTTATATATTATTCCTTCAAAAGGTAAGGCCAAAGTTGGTCAAAGATCCAACACTAGTAGGGATCCAGAGGCTGCAGTTGGTGGGTCATCCCCTGACATTGAGATTCAGCCTAGGGTTGAAGGAAGCTCCTCTAGTCAGACCCTCTACTAGGCCCCAATTGATTGGATCAGTAGGGTTGATAGGAGTTCATTCATCACTAGCAACTATGATAGCACCTAAACCACCTGTACCACCACCTAGCTCATTGAAGATATTCGAAAGGCAATTCAGTTACTTACTCAGTTAGTGGTTGCACAGGTACAGGGATAGGTGAAAGCCAACATAGCTCCTTAAGGAGAGTCGGCCAGTTCTATAGTTTAGGACTTTTTATGTATGAATCCATCGATCTTTACAAGATCTAGTCCAACAGTGGATCCTCAGAACATTATTGATGGTCTTATAAAACTTTCAAGGTTATGCATGTTTCTGACACAAAGGTTGTTGAACTAGCTTCATATTACTTGAAGGATGTTGTAGGTTCTTGGTAAGATGTGTGGGAAGATTCTATAGGACCTAATACACCTCCTGCAGTTTGGGACAAGTTCACAAAGGCCTTTGTGGAGAATTTTCTGTCGCTTGAGATCTGGGAGGCAAGGGCTGATGAGTTTGTAGATCTTAAGTATAATGAGATGAATGCTAGAGAATATTGCCTTAAAGTCACTCAGTTGTCCAAGTATGCTCCAGAATTAGGTAGTACTCCGCAGGCAAGGATGTGTCTGTCTGTAACCGGCCTTGGCCTCCACCTGTTTATATATTGTTCCATAGTAGCATTAAATAAAGAGATGGATATTTTTAGACTTATTTCCTATGCCCAATAGACAAAGGAGCATAAAAACAAGACGCGAGATGACAGAGAGAGAAGTCAGAATAAGAGGGCCAGGAAAGCTAGCAGTTATCAAGGTAGTGGTAGGGCATCTTCTAGTAGGAGGCCGGCGAAGCTTACACAATCGGCAGCCCAATCTATGGCTTGTACATTGTTCTAGTTTCTGAGGCCCATTATTGATCAGAGCAATCATTTAGGGTGAGGTCAGCACCCTAGAGCAGGAGGTTCACAGACATAGGAAAGTACAAATTAGATGAGGCCACCTCGACCTCTTTACAGCCAGTGTGGAAGGGCACATGTCGAAGTATGTTAGTATGGCTTAAATGCCCATTATCGATATGGGGTTGTTGTCCATACTATCAAGGATTGTCTTTCATTCGGGTAAGAGTATACAGATACTAGAGCCCTGCCCACATGGTCTGAAGCTGCATCATCCTTAGAACCACATTCTGAGGTCTCACTAGATATTATTATAGGTATATTATCTATTTTCTCACATGATGTGTATTGCACTGATATATCCAGGGTCTACCTTGTCATATATTACTCCGTATATTGCTGGAGAATTTGAGGTAGAACCAGAAAGGCTACGGGAACCATTTGCAGAATTAACCCCAGTTAGTGAATCAATTATAGTTAGATGAGTCTATTGTGATTGGACAGTTATAGTAGCTAGCAGATATACTAAGGCAGATCTAGTTGAGCTTAACATTGTTGACTTTGATCATATTATGGGCATAGATTAGCTATCTTCTTGCTATGCCACAGTTGAGTCCTGAACTAAGATTCTACAAATCCATTTTTTGGATAAGCCAGTCCTAGAGTGGAAAGGTAATGTTGTATGCTGGTGGATAATTTTATCTCCTACCTTAAGGCAAGAAAGTTGATATCAAAAGGTTATTTATATCACCTAGTCTGAGTAATAGACCTTGATGCTGAGAAGGAGGCACTAACCCTTCAATATGTGCCAATTGTAAATAAATATCCTAAAGTATTTTCAGAGGAACTTCCTGGACTTCCACCAGATAGAGTGATAGATTTTGGTATCGATGTGAATCTCGGTACCTAGTTTATATCTAATCCACCTTATAGAATGGCCTCAGCAGAGTTGGAAGAGCTGAAAGAACAATTAGAAGATCTTCTTTACAAGGGGTTTATCCAACCTAGTATATCCCCATGGGGTACGATGCGCCTGTATTATTTATACAAAAAGGAATATGGCTCTTGCGCATATGTGTAGGCTACCATTAGCTGAATAAAGTTACAATAAAGAATAAATATCCAGTTTCTCGAATAGATGACTTGTTCAATCAGTTTAAGGGTGTCAAATGTTTCTCAAAAACTAACGTAGGATTCAGATATCATCAGTTGAAGGTTAGAGTAGCAGATATTCCAAAGACAGATTTTCAAACTAGATATAGGCATTTTGAATTTTTTTGTGATGTCATTTGGCTTAGAAAATGCCCTAGCTACCTTTATGGACCTTATGAACAGTGTTTTTGAGCCCTTTCTTGATTTGTTTGCTATCATGTTTATAGATGATATTCTATGAAATCAAAGGGCATTACTTGAATGCTACTGCAGATACATGCAAAGAAATGATCAAAAGAGTTATATTTTCTTGAGAATTGGGCATTCCGATCATAATGCATGACTACTTAATGGGGGAATTTACTACAAATACTAGCTTGGCTCTATATACTCATACGACAAAGAAGACCACATAAATAATCTCATGGAAGTATTACAAACCCTTAAAGACCACCAACTATATATCAAGTTCTCCAAATGTGAGTTCTAGTTGGACTCAGTAGCAATTCTTGATCATGTTGTATCCAATGAGTGTATTAGTGTAGCTTTTTAGAAAATTAAAGCTCTAAAAGATTGTCCTAGACCTATGACACCCACAGAGGTACATAGTTTCTTTGGGCTAGTAGGATACTTAAGAAGGTTTGTTGAGGGCTTTTCTTCTATATCTACTCCATTTTCCAAGTTAAACCAGAAAGCTGCTAAGTTCCAATGATCAAAAACTTGTGAAAGGAGTTTCAAAGAGCTGAAAGGTAAATTAACATCAGCACAAGTATTAGTCTTGTTTGAAGGAACTGAAGGGTATGCAGTATATTATAATGCTTCTGGTATTGGTTTAGGTTAGTATTGATTCATCATGGTAAGGTGATTGCATATGTCTCTACACAAGTCAAAAAAGCATGAAAAGAATTATCCGACACATGATCTAGAATTAGCAGCAGTTGTATTTGCACTAAAAATAGGGCATCACTTTTATATGGGGTTCATTGTTCGGCGTTTGTTATATGGGTGTATAACTACACGCAAGTGCATGTGGTCGAACAAGTAGTAAAGTGGCTTAAGTAAGCCAAGTATCAATCCCATAGGGACTAAGATGAGGTAACAAATTACTTAAGTGTTACTATATTGATTCTAAAAGTGAAGACAACAGTGCAACGAGGAGTTTGATATATTTTGATTTCTAATTTTATCCTAAGTCTGCAAAGAGTATATAATTTGATTCTGAACTATGAATGTGAGCATGCTGAGGTTAAACGAACATGTAAGGAAATAAATTATCGATATAATTTGGTTAACTTTTCCTCCGGTTGCTAGTCAAGAACTAATGCCAATGGATTAAAACTCTCGTATTTAACCCAACTTAAGAATCGTGAACCGTCCACCTACATTTCTGTGATTAAACAAAATTCATGTTCTAGCCATACAAAACCGGTTCCTGAATTAACTAATATGACCTTCAGGTATATTTCTATCCTGAAGGTAAATCAATTCTCAATTTTTCCAAACCAAGAAAAGATCATATCCTATTGATTCACAACTTTCCAATTTCTTGCTCTCTCGAGTGAAACCGGACTTTTTTATATGTACATTAATATAGGCCACACATTAATGCAGTAAGAACAAGAATCAATAGAACAACCATGGAAGAAAATATTAAAAACCAAATTGATCAACAATCACATTTCAATACAATTGTTCTTAACCTCAGTAAGAAGAGGAATTAGCCACTCATTTGTGGATTAAACATCGTTAAATGAGTGTTAATCATACAAGCAATTGAATTAAAGAAGAAGGAGATAGAGAAAAACCCTGAGATTTTCGTCCCCTCAACTGCCTGTAACTCACGTTCTTGCTCCACCAAGTTAGAATATTGAAAAATGAACCTAAGTGTTCTATTTATACTAGTGGGAATTTTTCCCGGAATAACAAGCAACGTGTCACAGAGTGTATCGCGAAGCACTGCCTCCGTGACACGTTGTGTATCGCGGAGCACTGCCTCCGTGACACGGTGTGTATTGCGGAGCACTGCCTCCGTGACACGTTGCTGTTCCACCACAGGCCAAATTTTGCATTTTTTCCTTGTTGACATCCGAGTCCAACCCCAATCTTTTCCAACACGCATTTTAGCTTCACAAAATTACATTTCACCTACAAAACAACGCTAGTCATGTTGGTTAGTATAAATTCACATTTTATTATAAATCACATGAGAATGTATAAACATTAATAGATAAACAAGGCTAAAATGACACCTTTGAGTATCACTTGGGCATATAAATTTGCCCAAGATCACTTATCCCACACTTAAAGTCTTGTTCGTCCTCGAACAAACCTTTTACATCTCATGCACATGAAGACTTACACATAGCTAATTTTAGCAAGACAATTCAAGCTACAGCTACAATGACTGTTTAAGATAGCAAGCTAAAAATAGAGCATGCACGATTTAACCATTGAAATGGAATACAATTATGTTAAGACTTCCAAACCTCAAGAATTGACTCTCTATCTTAGCAAACTCATGCAAATCAACCGATCAAGAAATCCAACATGAATTATATCCTTCATTAAACATGTGCCCTCACAATAAGAGAGTTACCCATTTTCACACGCAAATTTTTAAATCACAACATGTATGGGTAAATGAATAGAATTACGCTCACTCTCATAAAGAATTCACATGCATCATGTAATGACCCATAAGCTTGCCCTTAGTGTTTTACTCCACTAATTTAAGGATGTTTGAATGTAAGATCTAGTAGGACATAATGGGTTGTAATGTAAGCTAAGGGATGGGTAGATACTATTCTGACCAGTAATAGTGACTATCTTCCCCCAAGCGCTTTTAATAACTTCAACCTTCATTAAGTATATCTCTTCCCTTACTTCACCCTCATTCTTTTCAATCCTGAATTTTCTCTTCTTGTTCCCATTTCTTTAAGCACACTCAGCTTAGTAGTAAGGAGTACTTAAGCAAAAAAAAAATTTCATTCATTTATTTCTTACTCCCTACTAATAATCAACCATTTTTACACAAGTGCACCTTTGTCCTTTTCTCAACTTTCACAACTTCTACTTTTCCTTCTTTTTCACGCTTCTCACTCCCTCATTCTTTGGAATTTTTTCACTTAAGCGCTTAGGAGTTTTGGATCAAATTCAAGGCTAATGAAAGAAAAAGGATTAAGCTTATGTTGTAGCTATCAAAGAATAGGCTCAAGGCTCAATGGGGCTAACTAGGATTAAATATTCAAGGTAGGTAAAGTGAGGGATAACATTTATGTTCATTCAAAGAAATGCCTAAATCATCTCCTACAATTCACATCCTTCATTTTGTTTTATATACACACCAGGCAAGTTCTAGACATTCCACAATAGCACGGAATATTCGAAAAACTTACACTCACAGCACATGCTCAATTCAAGACACATTCCGCAGACTCTTAACTCAGCTAATCACAATAATTCAAAATTAAGCTTCAATCATATCAAGTCAAATTCAAGAGCCTAGGTGTCTCAAACATAGGTATACCACTTGCATGCTTCAACACTAAACATACTTGCATCTTACAATCATTTATAGCACATAACAAGAATATCAAGCCATCAATTAGCTACGGGTTCAAAAACCAACCTACTGACTAATTTTCCTCAAGACGGTCATCATCCATCCATCGTTGGAAACAGTCTCTAACTATGACTAAAAACATTATATACAGACAAAGAAAAATTTTTATTCTTCGGTTCAAAGACCCCCCGTCGGAAAAGAACCGAAAAGAAAAACCAACGGGTGATGAAGTCATGCTTGACTCACACACAAAAAAAAAATTCAAATATTTCTAACAAGCATTACATTCACCAAAAATCGTTAAGCACAAAAATTTAAAAATTTTCCTCACCCCAAACTTGAATAATGCTATGTCCCCATAGCATCAACTTAACATTTAAAGAGGGTAAGAAATACTCCCTGAGGCCTTTAGTCTTAGCTAACAGCATGCCTTTCTTCAACTTTGTACAAGTGGGTGTTCGACCCCACACTTTTTCTCTTCCATGCTTGTTAGCTTCCTCCTCCACGGGTACTCAGACTTCCCCTCCATCTGTGCTTAACTTTCCACCAAAACAACACAAGATGAAAAATAAATAAAATCAACTTAAATGGAAGAAATTAAAATGGTACCCTTGGGTTGCCTCCCAAGCAGCGCCTAATTTTACGTCGCGGCACGACGTATAAAGTTTCACCGCTTTTTCCTCCACCTTGAGGATATGAATCTCACCCCTAATTTCTTCTCTAATTTCCTCTTATGCTCCAGGGGTGGTGGTGAAAAATTGTAAGGACCAAGCAGTAGATGTTGCCTTTTGAACTTATTGGCCCTCAAGTAAGCGAAGTCATTTTGTCTCTCCTAGTTAGCAAATTTCAAAATATACGGGGCTTGGTTCTCCTCTAGACATTTCTCTATAAGCTTGGAAGACTCTATCTCTATGTTGTCAACCAAACTTAATGTCAAAAAATGCTTCGAGTGTGGTCCAATAAACATCAACTCTGAAACTGCATTGTGCTTGACCTCCTTACTTGTAAACACCTTCTCAGCATCGACATCTATCTCTCCATTAATGTCAAATGGGGGATACTCTATCTCTTCTTCCATGAATGGATTTTCCATAAGTGTGAGCCCATCATGGGGACACTTACGAGATTCTAATTGTTGGGCTTCATCCAAAAATTCACCCTTGTCTTCCTCTTGTAGTTCCTCTTGAATATCGACTAAAACTGTTACCTGCAATTTATCACAAGCTTCAGCCTTAGCAATCATCTCCGTGACTCTGACGCTCATCCTTTCTAGAGCCTCTGCATTCTCTTCTTGCTGAATTCTCAATACTGCCATCGCCTCCTTCATTGCTTCTGATTTCTCCAAGAGTTGTTTCAGCATGTCTTCTATTTGAGCTTGGCGTCCCAAGTCCTCATTTTCAGAATGCCTATATTCAGAACAAACAACAGAAGGATCATAGTAGGGGCTTGGGGGAGGGGAATATGCATTCGGACAGCCATCCCAATGGCCATCTTGACCACCACATATATTGCACGTGTTACAGTGTTGCCACGAGTGGTGTCCTCCGTAATTCAGACAAGATTCGCCAAAATATGAGTATCCACCATTTAAACCATTTGTATTCTACGATGTTATGTCAATAAGGGTATCCGAAAAAAAATAAAAAAAAATTAAAACAAACACTAAGACCAAGTTGTCAGCACTTATATATAATTTGTAAACTAACACTAAGAAGACAATTTTACCAATTGCCAGTCCCCTGCAACGGTGCCAAAAACTTGTTCGGCGTTTGTTATATGGGTGTATAACTACACGCAAGTGCACGTGGTCGAACAAGTAGTAAAGTGGCTTAAGTAAGCCAAGTATCAATCCCACAGGGACTGGGATGAGGTAACAAATTACTTAAGTGTTACTATATTGATTCTAAAAGTGAAGACAACAGTGCAACGAGGATTTTGATATATTTTGATTTCTAATTTTATCCTAAGTCTGCAAAGAGTATATAATTTGAGTCTGAACTATGAATGTGAGCATGCTGAGGTTAAACGAACATGTAAGGAAATAAATTATCAATATAATTTGGTTAACTTTTCCTCCGGTTGCTAGTCAAGAACTATTGCTAATGGATTAAAACTCTCGTATTTAACCCAACTTAAGAATCGTGAACCGTCCACCTATAGTTCTGTGATTAAACGAAATTCATGTTCTAGCCATACAAAATCGGTTCCTTAATTGACTAATACGACCTTCAGGTATATTTCTATCCTGAAGGTAAATCAATTCTCAATTTTCCCAAACCAAGAAAAGATCATATCCTATTGATTCACAACTTTCCAATTTCTTGCTCTCTCGAGTGAAACCGGACTTTTTAGATGTACGTTAATATAGGCCACACATTAATGCAGTAAGAACAAGAATCAATAGAACAACCATGGAAGAAAAGATTAAAAACCAAATTGATCAACAATCACATTTCAATACAATTGTTCTTAACCTCAGCAAGAAGAGGAATTAGCCACTCATTTGTGGATTAAACATCGTTAAATGAGTGTTAATCATACAAGCAATTGAATTAAAGAAGAAGGAGATAGAGAAAAACCTGAGATTTTCGTCCCCTCAACTGCCTGTAACCCACGTTCTTGCTCCACCAAGTCAGAATATTGAAAAATGAACCTAAGTGTTCTATTTATACTAGTGGGAATTTTTCCTGGAATAACAAGCAACGTATCACGGAGTGTATCGCGGAGCACTGCCTCCGTGACACGTTGTGTATCGCGGAGCACTGCCTCTTTGACACAGTGTGTATCGCGGAGCATTGCCTCCGTGACACGTTGTTGTTCCACCACAGGCCAAATTTTGTTTTTTTTCCTTGTTGACATCCGAGTCCAACCCCAATCATTCCCAACATGCATTTTAGCTTCACAAAATTACATTTCACCTACAAAACAACGCTAATCATGTTGGTTAGTATAAATTCACATTTTATTATAAATCACATGAGAATGTATAAACATTGATAGATAAACAAGGCTAAAATGACGCCTTTGAGTATCACCTGGGCATATAAATTTGCCCAAGATCATTCATGTTGATATATTTATTGATCACAAGAGTTTTCAGTATATCTTTAAACATAAAAGTTGAACTTGAGGCAGAGTAGATGGCTGGAGATATCCTCTATCACCTAGGTAAAGCTAATGTGGTAGCTAATGCCCTCAGTCGGATGTCTATGGGTAGTATGTCCCATTTGCCAATAGAAAAGAAACAAATAACCAAAGACATTTGCAGATTAGCTATATTAGGAGTCCATCTCTTAGACTCCAAAGATGGTAGAGTGATTGTTCAAAATACTGCAGAATCATCTTTAGTAACGCAAGAGAAAGAAAGATAGTATGATAACCACATGTCACTGCAATATAAAGAAAAGATCCACCAACGTAAGATTATAGGATTTGAGCTTGGAGAGGATGAGATCTTAAGGAGCCAAGGCAGATTATGTGTTTTTAATATTATAAAACTTCGAGAAAAGATTATGATTGAGGAACGTAAATGATATTCTATTCATCTTGGCTCCACAAAAATGTATCATAACCTTAAAGAGATCTATTGGTGGGACAACATGAAAAGAAATATGGCAGAATATGTTGGGAAATATCCATATTGCCAACAGTTTAAGGTAGAACATCAGAGGCCAAATGGCTTAACATAGAATATTGTGATTCTCGAGTGGAAATTGGAGATGATTAACATGGACTTCATGACAGGTTTTCCTTGTTTCTTTTGTAAGTATGACTCAATTTAAGTGATTGTTGAATGACTCACAAAATAATCCCACCTTCTACCTACAAACACTATGGATTCTACTGAATATTTTGCTAAGACATATATTACGGAGATAGTACAGTTACATAGAATCCAGTGTCCTTTATATCTGATAGAGGGCCATAGTTGATAGAACCTTTCTAGAAATCATTATAGAAAGATTTGGGAATGCAGGTAAATCTCAGCATAGCCTTTCATCCCCAGATAGGTGGCTAAGAAGAACATACTATTCAAATGCTCGAAGATATGTTAAGAGTGTGTGCCTTGAATTTTAAAGGCAACTAGGATGAATATTTTCCCCTTATTGGATTTGCATATAATAGCAGTTACAATTCCAACATCAAGATAGCGCCATTTGAAGCTTTATATGAATGATGATGTAGGTCTCCTATTGACTGGTTTGAGGTAGTAAGCAGAGTTACTTGGGCAAAATCTAGTTCACCAGGCTATGGAAAAAGTTTAGCTGATACAGGAGAGATTAAAAATTGCTCAGAGCCGCTAGAAGTCTTATTCAGATATGCGGTGAAGAGATTTAGAGTTTGAGGTAAATAATTTGGTATTTTTTAAAGTTTCTCCTATGAAGGGAATAATGCAATTTAGAAAGAAAGGGAAGATTAGTCCGAGGTATATTGGGTCTTACCAAATTGTGTGAAGGGTTAGACAAGCAGCCTATGAAGTGGAATTACCTATAGAATTAGCTTCAATATATATAGTATTTCATATATCCAAACTATGAAAATGTATAGGAGATCTGTTCTCTGTTGTGCCCCTTAAAGATATTAAAATCACTAAGGACTTATCATTTGAAAAAGTGCTAGTAGCCATTCTTGATTGTCAAGTATGTAAGCTGAGAACTAAAGATATAGCTAATGTAGGGCATATTTACGCATTTATTAATATATTTTTCCCATATTTATCTATGTTTTGAGAATAAATTGTGTGTTTTATATTATTTATATGAAAAAGATCTAACACATATGATTAGATATTTTCAGGTACTAAAGTGATGGATTTGGACTTAACTAGGGCTAAAAAGAGCAAGAATGGCAAAATGGTGTTGATGAAACATGATAGGAGTTGGCATCGCACAGGCATACCTGTTCTGTAGCCTGTGCGATGCATAGGCATGAGTGGAGTACCAGAGGCACGACGCGACAAGGGGGCTTGCGCTATGCCAGGCGCGACACACAGGCAATTTCTAGGTGTGGTTCAATGCCAGCTCAACTAGGAATAGAAGTTGTAAAACCCAATTCCAATCCAAGAAGAAATGATGAAAGCTTAATCTACTACTATATAAATCCCTTCTTAACATGTTTTAGGCATGCATTTTTGGATTAAAAAACATTGTGAAATTTAGTGCAACTTACTTGAGTATTTGTAGGAGAATTCATCAAGTTCTTGTAATTCAATATAGCTTTGGAGATTTTACTAAACAATTTCATATACTAGTAAGTATTTCATTATGATTTCTTCTACATCTTATGCTATTATTCTCATAAACATGAGCGGCTAAATATCTTAAGCTAGGATTTTGGAAACCATGATGGATTAACGGAAGTAGAAAAAATAAAATAGTAAGTCTTAACTGGTGAATTGTGTGGATTATTATTCTTTTTGTTTTAATATTTAATTGCATGTACCTTCAACTTGCTCAACCAAAGAGGTTGAAGTTAGGAAAAAAGAATAATTGTAATACCTCGAAAGTCCCTAAGATCAAACCCGAGTGTCAAAATGATGAAATTAGGAAAACTGGCACCAGGTCACAAGACGAGTCGTCCAATGACCCATCAAGAGACCCAATGGGTCGTTGTATGGTCCATTATATGTGTTCCTTAGTTGAAGGTTTGGTGATCCTTGGGGATGATAACAAATGGGGTGACGATTCATTGTGTCAACCCACGAGTCAATAGGATGCCTGTTAAGTTCCCAATGATGGAGAAGGTGTCTTGTTGGCACTATTGACGACGGATCGTGGGAACGAGTTGTGGTGTCAGTGATGACTCATTTGGTTGGTTGGTAGGTGGAAAGGATCCAAGAATGAGGAGTAGTTTCCAGTGGAAACAGGTCAAGGGACGACCTATTACCTCCCCTAATGAGTCATTCAGTCCCTCGTTGGCATTGGTGGTGATCTTTTCCCAGACGAATTATTAATGGTATTTTTGTAAATCCTAAGTTCCTAAGCCCTAAAATACATCGCTTTAAGCCCTAAAAGGAGTTTTTTAGGGGAGTTTAACCGATTCTGTTTCATTCAACTCCCATGTAAGCAAAGTTTAGAAATTCCTTTGGAAGATCAAGATTGAATCCCTCAATTCTTTCCCAATTCTCTTGGGCTTTCAAAGTCAAGTTGAGATTCATTTTATCCAGGTAAGTAGGGCTATGAATGAAAGTTTTCATTTACTCTCATACACAAATTTCCCCTCAACTTCATGAACTCAAGTCCTAATTCAAGTTTATGATCTATAGGATTTTAACCTAACTTTATGAATTTCTCTATAATATGTCTATGGGTCAATTTCTCTCATGTTACAAAGCATGTTTTAAGATTCATGGGCAGATTATACATACAAATTGATTATAAAGTCATGATTTCAAGTTTTAGAAAATTTTGCCTAATTATGCAAGTTTCACGAAAAGTCAAGTTTATTATTCATGATTTCAAGTATGATGAGATATCTAGCATGAATGAATATTTATATATTACTCATGCATGAATCCATGATTTTGACTTATAAAGTCTACCTCAAGTACGCATTATTTTAATATTTGGGCAAGCCCATACAAGTTAAGTATGTTTTCATGATTTAGCCAAGGCTAATAAGACCAGCTTATCATATGTTTTGGAGTCAAGACTCCCACTACAGCTTATGATAAGTTTTGGAGTCAATACTCCCCATGTTCAGAGTCTAGAATATGCATGTAATTATGATTTTAGCTTCGTTGAAAAATGATGGGAGCACTATACATGTTTTTGGGAGTAGTGTCTAGCACCAAGTAAGCTTGGGGTTCCAAGGTTCCTCGGTCTCAAAACTACATGCCAATGTAGGTTTACATATTTAGTTGGGTCCTCTCAAGAGAGTTTCCCCCCACCGGCAAGAGGACTTTAGCTTGATATCGATATCATGGTAGCGTCCTTAGCCCTGGCAAGATTTTGGATGGCTCTTCCCACTTAAGTGTGATAGGTAGGGCATCATGTAAGCTCTATCATGATGGTGTAGTTTATGACGAGTCTCACACTGTTCCTCATGATTTTAGTTATTCATGTTCATTACTTATGATATTATGTTTTACAGTAGGTTTGACCCAATGATCAATTTACGAGTTTTTACGAGTTTTTACTTCTGATTTCAGCTATGGCAAGTTATATAATTTTTACTTTTAGCTTTGGGTCATTATATTTTGATATGATATTCAGTTTATGACTATACATGTTTTAGATTCAGATTTTTGCATACACGCTTACTCTCATGATATTATGATTTATGTTTAGATGTGTGATTTCATTTAATATTTACTCAGCATGTTTTACTTACCTTGTATACTTAGTACATTCCAAGTACTAACCATATACTCTATGTTGTATCATTTCTTGATACATGTCCGGACGATCAGATTCAGTTTCGCTGCTAGTCCAGCTCCCCGTAGTTTAGTTCAGTACCCATTATTGGTGAATCCTCATCTTCTAAGGACATTCAGTTTATCATTCAATTATGTTATATTCAATTTCAGATTTTAGCGAGCTAGTTGGGGATATTTTCCCATCAGCTCATCAGACAGTGTAGAGGCTTATCAGACATTATGTAGATTTTTAGCTTTGTTGAGTGTTGACTCTATTTCATGACCTTTATATTATTCATACTTCTACTTATTCATGTTTCAATTATCATATTCTACTTGAAATGTTCTTTAGTTATCATGTTCATGCCATGGGTCGACTTGGAGTCATTCGTGCTTCTAGGTCCTGTGTCTCAGCCCGGGGTCCTAGCTCGGGTGGTGACAAACTTGGTATCAGAGCAAAAGGTTTAGAGTTTCCTAGGATGTTTGAAAGCTGTGTTGAATAGATTCTTTTTTATGGGTGTGAAGTGAGCCACACTTTTGGGAAGAGGCTATAAGACATTTTAGGAAATTTCCCTTCTTTCATGATCTATGTCGTGTGATGAAGTATCTCTCTGCCCTTCTAACTCTTGCTATACGCGATTGCAAAAATATTCCTCCATGACGAGTAAATAGAATAAGGAATGGCAGTGAAAATGCCCATGAAAATGGCAACGGAGACTGGCATCAGCAGATTTATGCCCGAGAAGGTCACTCATGCTGAGTTTAGAGCGACATTTCAGATATTGGCACTGGCTATGACTGCTCAGGTCAATCAGCAGGCAGTGGCCCATGTTCCTCAGAATGGGACCATAGTAGAAACTAGAGTTCGAGACTTTCTCGGGATGAATCCACCTAAATTTCTGGGGTCGGAAATGGATGAGGACACGCATGAATTTATTAAGGAGGTGTAGAAGATCACCCAGATTATGGGGGTGACTGGAGAGGAGAGCACGGATTTAGCTTCCAATCAACTTAAGGGGGTTGCTTACGTATGATACCGCCAGTACAAGGATGTTAGGACAGTGGGAGCAGTTTCCGTGAGTTGAGATGAATTCGTGACTACCTTCTTGGATAGGTTCTTCCCTAGAGAGTTGAGGAAGACGAAGGCGGTGGAATTCGTCAACTTGAAGAAGTACCACAGGATTGTCCATGAGTATGCCTTGGAGTTTATCGGTTGTCCAAGTATGTGCTGGAGATGGTTGCAGATCCGATGGCTCATATGAACAGATTTGTAAATAGAGTATCAGACTTGCTGGTCAAGGAGTGCAGGACTGCTATGCTGAATAGTGATTTAGACTTCTCATGATTGGTCATATACGCCCAATAGATAGAGATGGATCAGATGAAGGAGAAGGAGAGAGAGGCCAAGAGAGCCAGGATAGGGAGTTGTGGACAGTTTTAGTAGAGGTACGATGGAGGACACTGTCAGCAGTCCCACTAGAGGCCATCAGCCCAACCGCCATCATCAGCCAGTGTTCCATCTAGATCAAGGCATGATCAGAGGGGTGGGGCATCAGGCTCCAGAGATCAGGGGAGCAGGCAGGAGAGCCCAACATTCTAGTTTATGGTAGGTGTGGTAGGAGGCACTCCAAAGAGTGCCTAGTGGGTTCAGGCACGTGTTACGGGTGTGGGAAGCCCAGATATTTGCTCAAAGACTACCCTTCATCCATACAGGGCCCTAGTAGAGGCCGTGACCTAACCACCAGTTCAGCAGCTCCATCAACAAGCTCAACTCAGTAGGGTGCATCCACTAGTACAGGTGGTGGTCAGCGTCAGAACATATTTTAGGCCCTTTCATCTCGTCAGGAGTAGGAGGTCTCTCCAAATGTGGTTACTAGTATGTTATAACTATTCCATCTTGATGTATATGCATTGTTAGATATAGGGGCTACCTTATCTTTTGTCACTCCTTATGTTGCTATTAGTTTCAGAGTCAGTCCAGAAATCATATCAGAACCATTCTCAGTCTCTACACTAGTTGGTGGCTCAACTATAGCTCGATGGGTATATAGAAATTGCTCTGTCACAGTCCTTCAAAAAGTCACCTCAACCGACTTAGTAGAGTTAGACATGACCAATTTTGATATCATCTTTGGTATGTATTGGTTGCATGCATGTTATGCCTCAGTAAATTTTAGAATCCGTACGGTAGAGTTTTGATTTCCAGGGGAGCTAGTCCAAGAATGGAAGGGTAGGAGGCTTTCCTTTGTTATAGAAATCCACAGACAACATCCTGGAACTTCCAAACTGGTAGTTCAGTTGTGCCTGTAGATCTCTTTGTTTCCTATCTCAAGGCTAGAAAGATGATTTCTAAAGGTTGTGTACCATCTAGTACGGGATAAGGATGCTACATTCGAGACCCCAACTCTCAGTCAGTCCCTATAGTGTGTGAGTATCCAGAGGTGTTTCTAGATGATCTACCAGGAGTCCCTCCTGAGCTGGAGATTGACTTTGGTATCGACCTTCTCCCTGATGCGCAACCTACATCTAATTCGTCCTTATAGAATGGCGCCAGCCAAGCTAAAGGAGTTGAAAGAGCAGTTGAAGGATCACCTAGATAAGGTTTTCATCATGTCTAGTAAATCCCCGTGGGGTGCACCAGTTCTCTTTGTTCAGAAGAAGAATGGTTCCCTTAGAATGTGCATTGACTATCGGTAGTTGAACAAGGTCACAATCAAGAACAAGTATCCCCTCCCTAGAATCGATGACTTGTTTGACCAACTTCAGGGTGCTAAGTGCTTCTCAAAGATAGATATCATATCTGGCTATCATCAGCTTAGAGTAGAGGGTGTGACATCCCAAAGACAACTTTTAGGACTCGGTATGGTCACTATTAGTTTGTAGTTATTTCTTTTGGTCTAACGAATGCTCCTGCATCTTCCACGATCTTGAGAACAGGATATTCAAGCCATATTTGGATATGTTCGTGATTGTCTTCATAGACGATATTCTTGTATACTCTCAAAGAGAGGAGGTGCATGTCGCTTATTTGAGGATCGTGCTACAGACTCTTAAGGATCGGCAGCTGTTTACTCAATTCAGCAATTGTGAGTTTTGGTTGAACTTAGTAGCATTTTTGGGTCATGTGGTGTCACATGAGGGTGTACATGTGGACTCTCAAAAGATAGAGGTGGTGCAGAATTGTCCTAGACCAGTTAGTCCTTCGGATATCAAGAACTTCTTAGGTTTAACTGGCTACTACAGGAGGTTTATTAAAGGATTTTCATCCATTGCAACACTGCTGACTAAGTTGACCCAGAAGAAGGTCAAATTTTAGTAGTCGGATGTTTGTAAGAAGAGTTTTCAGGGGTTAAAGTCTCGACTCACATCAACCCCAGTATTGACTCTACCCGAGGGCATTGATGGATTTGTTGTGTATTGTGATGCCTGTAGAGTTGGTCTTGATTGTGTGTTGATGCAGCATGGTAAAGTCATAGCGTATGCCTCTAGATAGCTTAAGACTCACGAGAAGAATTACCCGATGCATGACCTAGAGTTGGCAACGGTGGTATTTGCATTGAAGATTTGGAGACACTACTTGTATGAGGTGCATATGGATGTGTTCACGGACCACAAAAGCCTTCAATATGTGTTCACTCAGAAGGACCCGAATTTGCGACAAATGAGGTGATTATATTTCTCAAGGACTATGACATGAGTGTCCATTATCATCCAGGCAAGGCCAATGTAGTGGCGGAAGCCCTTAGCAGGCTATCCATGGAGAGTGTATCTCATTTTGAGGATGGGAGGAAGGAGTTGGCAAAGGATGTTCATAGGCTTGCTCGTTTAGGGGTTCGCCTTGTTGACTCAACAAATGGTGGTGTCATTATTCAAAATGGGTCTAAATCTTCATTTGTGACTAAGATCAAGGCTAGGAAAGATGAGGATCCTGTCTTGGTTAAGTTAAAGGAAGCGATCCAAACTCAGAAGGTGGAGGTTTTCTCCTAAGGGGGAGATGGTATACTTCGATATCAGGGTCTTTTATGTGTTTTGGATGTTGATGACTTGAGAGAGTAGATGTTGGACGAAGCTCATGGTTCTCAATATTCTATCCACCCAGGTTCCACCAAGATGTACTGTGATCTATGGGAGGTCTATTTGTGGAATAACATGAAGAAGGACATCGCGGAGTTTGTGGCTAAGTGTCCAAATTGTCAAAAAGTGAAAGTTGAGCATCAGAGACTTGGAGGTGGGCTACAGGACATTAGTATCCCTACATGGAAGTGGGAAGAGATCAATATGGACTTCATCATAGGATTGCCTCATACTCGCCAATAGTATGACTCTATTTGGGTGGTTGTGGACAGGTTGAACAAGGCAGCTCATTTCTTCTCGGTCAAAATTACCAATTCAGTGGAGCTGGTTTGTATATACGGGAGTTATTCCAGTTGCATGGGGTGCCTTTATCCATCATCTCAGACAAGGGTACTCAGTTTACCCAACAATTTTGGAGATCGTTCCAGAAAGGACTTGGTAGTCAAGTCAAGCTTAGCATGGCTTTTCACCCGTAGAGAGATGGTCAGACCGAGTGGACCATCCAGACTCTTGAGGATATTTTGAGAGTGTGCCTAACTGATTTCAAGGATAGTTGGGATGACCACTTGCCTCTCATCGAGTTTGTTTACAATAACAGTTATCACTCCAGCATTCATATATGTTACACTATGTAAGTTTCTGTCGTTTAAAAAATACGTGTGTATGTATGTTGAGAGTTTTAGGGTGCGACGCATACGAAAAAGGGCTCGGCAGTTAAGTATACAACCATGGCATTGAGCGAGCAGGAGGCGGGGAACAGTGGGCGCCGCGTCGCGCCTGCCAGCTCGGCACCATGGCTAGCGCATCGCGCCTCCTGCCTGGCATGATGGGTGGCACGCGCACCCCCTTGCCACCGCCATTATATGTATATATGTGTGTTAAGTTAAGTTCAATTCATTTTAAATATTTCATCAAATAGACCCATGACCCCTACGATATATTCTCTCAACTTTCTATCAGTTTTTAGCAGAATTACGTTGTTAATTTAGATGATGGCTGCCTAGCGTCAGCCTTAGCCAATAGTACCAGCTATTATCGAGCCTACTGAGGGGCTCGGGAGTTTGAGAGTCCGTGAGTTCCTTACTTTAAGTCCTCCGCAGTTTACAGGAATAGACCGTAGAGAGGACCCTCAGAACTTCATAGACCAACTACAGAGGATATACATTTTTCCTCAACAAAATTAGTTGAGTTAGCAGTGTTCCGATTACGAGAGATAGTAGTTTTGTGGTATGAAAGTTGGGAAAGGACCCAAGGTAGAGATGAACCTCCACCTACATGGCCTAGCTTCTCTGAAGCCTTTATAGACCACTATTTGCACTAGAGATCCAGCATGCCAGAGTAGAGCAGTTCTTACATTTAGAGCAGGGCAGAATGAGTGTCGGAGAATATGCATTGAGGTTTGATTCCTTGGCCAGATATGTGCCAACATTTGATGATACTATGCTAGCCAAGGTACATCGATTTATTATGGGGCTTGCACCAGAGCATGTGGAATCTTGTATCACAACGACACTATAAGAGGATATATACATCTCCTAGATTCAAGCCTTTTCTCAGAATATAGAGGAAATAAGGCAGCGTCAGTATTCAATTGATAGGGCAGGTTAGGAGCAGTGTCAGAGGGCTAGACCTGCTGACTTTTAGGAAGATTTTTAAGATAGTCCTAGGCCTCGTTTGTCATATAGACCACCTAGGACCCCATCTCAGCAGCAACAGGGCATAAGATCAAATCATCGTAGAAAGTCAGGTCCGGACGGAAGTTCACGAGCGTTAGGCTAACAGCAGTGGAGGAGTCCAAATCAGATGGGACCAGTTATACCACATTGCAGTACCTGTAATAGGCGACATCCGAGGAGATGCAGATATGACTCCACCACCTGTTATTCCTATGGACAAGAGTGACACATGATAAGGGATTATTCGACTAGACACCGGGGTGATCGGGACCAGCAGAGTAGGTTCTCAACAGGTTCATATGCTCCAGTACCTTTTGTAGGGTGCAGGCCCTCTCTCCAATAGGTAGAGGCAGAGGTAGGTCAGGGGCATCCAGTTTCGGTAGTGGTTTGTATCGCACTTACACCTTACCAGGGAGACAGGTTTCAGAATCCTCACCGGATGTTGTGACAGGTATGCTAGAAGTTTCCTCTCGCTCAGTTTATGCTTTGATGGACCCAGGTTCCACTTTATCTTATGTTACTCCATTAGTGGCCCAAAAGTTTGGTATAACACTAGAGTTACTCCAGCGACCATTCTCAGTGTCTACACCCGTCAGTGACTCTATTATTGCTAAGAGAATTTATCAGGGCTGTACAGTAGAGATTGTCGGTCGCCAGACTTTAGCAGATTTAGTGGAGCTAGAAATGATTGATTTTGATGTAATTATGGGTATGGATTGGCTAGCACCATGTTATGCTGATGTGGACTGTTGGACCAAGATTGTATTATTTTACTTTCCAGGGGAGATAGTGTGAGAATGAAAAGACAATGCAGCTACGCCAAAAGGTAGGTTTGTATCCTATCTTCGGGCAAGGAAGTTGATAATGAAGGGCTGCATTTACCATATTGTTAGGGTTCGGGATATGCAAGAAAAATCCTTGAACCTTCAATTTATTTTGGTGGTTAGTGAGTTCCCAGATGTATTTCCAGAAAAACTTCCTAGTATTCCCCCAAAACGGAAAACTCACTTCCCCGTCGACACACTACCGGATACACAACCCATATTTATTCCTCCATACAGAATGACCCTTGCCGAATTGAAAGAGATAAAAGAACAGTTGAAAGACTTCTTAGATAAGGGTTTTATCAGACTTAGTGCCTCGTCGTGGGGTGCGCTAGTCCTATTTGTGAGAAAGAAGGATGACTCCCTATGAATGTGTATAGACTAATAGTAGTAGAATAAAGCTACTATTAAGAACAAATATCCTCTTCCAAGGATAGATGACTTGTTTGATCAGCTACAAGGGGCAAAATGTTTCTCCAAAATCGACTTGAGGTCAGATTTCCACCAGGTGCGAGTTCGGGAGAAAGACATTGCAAAGACAGCTTTTAGGACCATATACGATCATTTTGAGTTTTTGGTTATGTCTTTTGGATTAACAAATGCCCCCGCAATGTTTATGGACTTGATGAACAACATCTTCAGGCCATATTTAGATTTGTTTGTGATTGTGTTTATTGATGATATTCTGGTGTATTCCTGCTCAAAAGCTGAACATAGAAAGCATTTGCGAACAGTACTCCAGATCATCAGTTATATGTGAAATTCTTGAAGTGTGAGTTTTGGTTAAATTCTGTAGCTTTCTTGGGTCACATTGTGTCAGATGCAGGTATCCAGGTTGATTAACAAAAAATCAAGGTAGTAAAACATGGCCTAGACCCACGACTCTAATTGAAGTTCATAGTGTCCTAGGGTTTGCCCAGGTATTACAAAAGGTTCGTGGAAGGATTCCCTGCCTTGTCAGCGCCGCTGACCAGATTGATGTAAAAGGCGGCTAAATTCCACTGGACCAAGGCTTGTGAGCAGAGTTTTCAGGAGTTGAAAAATAGATTGACATTTGCACCAGTATTAGCCTTACCGAAAGGTTTGGAGGGCTATGGCATATATTGTGATGCTTCAGGCGTTAGGTTAGGGTGTGTTCTGATGCAACATGACAGGGCGATTGTCTATGCTTCGAGGCAGCTAAGAAAGCATGAAAAGAACTACCCCACCTACGATTTAAAGCTAGCTGCAGTGGTGCATGCTTTGAAAATACAGAGGCATTACTTGTATGGCGTGCATGTGGATATCTTTACTGATCATAAAAGCCTTCAGTATGCTTTCACGCAAAAAGAGTTGAATTTGTTGCAGCGTCATTGGCTAAAGTTGTTGAAAGACTATGATGTGAATATCTTGTATCACCCGGGGAAAGCTAATATTGTAGTCGATGCCCTTAGCTGCAGATCCACGGGTAGATTAGCATATTTGAGGCCAAAATAGCGGGAAATGGCTCGAGAGATGCACTAGTTAGCTAATTTAGCAGTTCAGGTAGTGGATTCAGAGGATAGCGGAGTGGTAATTCAGAATACAGCAGTATCATCAT
Source organism: Datura wrightii (assembly GCA_035772735.1). Taxonomy (NCBI): domain Eukaryota; kingdom Viridiplantae; phylum Streptophyta; class Magnoliopsida; order Solanales; family Solanaceae; genus Datura; species Datura wrightii. Next base: position 51,987,350 of record JASDFA010000002.1, on the reverse strand, counting down.
CTCTAGTTATAGAGGTGAAGGAACAGTAGTATGAGGACCCTAGCCTAGTAAAACTCAGGGACAAGGTTCAGCAGGGTGAACCATCAGCCTTTAAGTTAATGGGAGATGGTGTCTTGTGGTTTAGAGGTCGACTCTATGTTCCCGATATAGCAGGGCTCTGCCAGCAGATCATAACAGAGATACATTATTCTCATTACTCTCTTCACCCGAGTTCGAATAGGATGTACCATGACATCAAAGAGATATATTGGTGGTCTGGATGAAGAAAGGTGTAGCTGAATTTGTAACACAGTGTCCTAACTGCCAACAGGTGAAAGCGGAACATCAGAAACTAGGCGGACTGACTCAAGAGATAGTTGTGCCTATGTGGAAATGAGAAGAAATTAATATAGATTTTGTTATGGGGTACCTCACACTAGATGTAAGTTTGACTTCATCTGGGCCATTGTTGACAGGTTGACAAAATCAGTCCATTTCTTGCTAGTCCAGACTATATTTTTAGCCGAAGATTATTCTAAGTTGTATATTAAGGAGATAGTCCAACTGCATGGTATCCCAGCATCTATTATTTTTGACAGAGGGGCACAATTTACAGCTAGATTTTGGAAGTTGTTTTAGAAAGGTTTGGGGACACAGGTTAACTTGAGTACAACTTTCCATCTCCAGATAGATGGCCAGGAAGAACGCACTATTTAGATGCTCGAGGACATGCTACGAGCATGTGTGCTAGACTTTAGAGAAAGTTGGGACGAGCATCTACCCCTTATTGAATTTGCATATAATAACAGTTATCATTCTGCTATTTAGATGGCACCTTATGAGGCTTTATATGGGCAGAAATGTAGGTCCCTCATAGGGTGGTTTGAAGTAGGGGAATTAGGGTTAATCAAACCCGATATGTTCAACTAGTCAGAAGAAAAAGTGAAACTTATTAGAGAGCACTTGCTAACAGCCCATAGTCGTCAGAAGTCCTATTCCGATGATCGACATAGAGACTTGGAGTTTGATGTTAATGACTGGGTAGTCCTTAAGGTTTCGCCTAGATTCATTGGCCTATATTGAATCCTTCGAAGGATAGGCGGAGTGACATATGAGTTAGAACTACCTTCAGGGCTAGAATTTGTTCATCCGATTTTCCATGTGTCAATGTTATGGAAATGCATAGGGGACCCATCCCGGGTTGTCCTGGTTGAGGATGTTCAGGTTAGTGAAGATTTGTCCTATGAAGAGACTCCAATTGCTATACTAGATCGGTAGGTTTGCAGATTAAGAAGTAAAAATGTAGCCTCCGTTAAAGTCCTACGGAGGAATAGAAATATGGAAGAGATGACTTAGGAAGCAGAGGACGACATGAGGTCTAGATATCCTCACTTATTCCAGACCTGACCTAGATTATGCAGTTGAGGTGAGATTGTTGTTCAGTTGTTACTTAATGCTTATATTATTAGTATTGTTCAGTTGTTTACTCCTATGTTGTGGAGTATTTGTTTATGGCATCTTGTGAGATGCCTATGTTAGACTTTTCTGCGCTTCAGATTTTTGAATAGTCCACATCACAGAGGAGACTCTGCCAAAATTTTTCTAGTAGTACTTAAAATAGTTTGAGTCCCTTAAAATTAAGATTGCATTCGAGGACAAATGTTCCTAAGGGGGGATGATGTTACACCCCGTAAGTTTTTTTTCTTTTAACTAATGCATGTGTATGTATGTTGAGAGTTATGGGGTACGATGCATACGAAAAAGGGCTTGGGGGTGAGTATACGACCATGGCATCAAGCGAGCAGGAGGCCGAGCGAATTGGGCGCAGCACTGCTCCTGCCAGTCCAGTGCCATGGCCGGTGTATCACGCCTCTTACCTGGCGCGAAGTGCGGCGTTGCGCCCCCTTGCCACCGCCCTTATATGTATATATATGTGTTAATTTAAGTTCAAGTCATTTTATATATTTTATCAAACAAACCCATGACCCCTATGACATACTCTCTCAACTTTCTATCAGTTTTTAGTAGAATTACGTTGTTAAACTCCATCCAAAAACAAATTTGTCCTGGATAATGAGTTATAGGCCTATGAATAACGTCCCTACAGAGTTATCTTTTGGAAATTCGCTTGGAGCATCGAAACTCGCTGAGTAAAAGTTGTAGAAATCACTTTTGATTAAGTCCTAAGTGGCTACAAGTAATAGTTAAGCATTTCTACCTTCTAAATTCTCGGAAAATTGTAAGTTCTCGGCTGAATTGTATAAAATTCAGTTATAGTTAATAATTTTGAAAGATATTGTTATTTTATGATTCTTAGTATTTAAATAGCCTTATTCTCGCAGTGTGAGGGCTGCCAATTAGTGGAATTACTGACTCCCAGTTGAAACTATTTGGATGAATATTAATCATCGATTAAGGTATGTTAAGGCTAATTTCTTTCAGCAAGTTATTCCTGTTGCTTAGCTGATGTGATTAGAACTATGTAGTAGCTTATTCCTGTAGTATGGTGGTTAGTTTTTATGAGACGAACTGAGGTTATAGCATAGTACCCTTTGTCGAGAAGTTTTGGTAAGTTTTGTCTATCGCCAGAAGCGACAAGGGCTTTCACTGTTCAGTTATCTACCTTTTAAGTAGATTAATAATGTGTTGCTACCATACCAAGGCCAAAGGGGCCCAAGATTAGTGGCTAGCACGCTTCATTAGTTAGGCAGCACACAACATAGTTGGGTGATACAGTAAAGCTCGCCTGCAAACCATTGGCGTGCCTCGACACCTATAGGACTAGAATCATGATAGAACGACCTTACCTCCCAGTTAGTGGCACCAAGGTTGACGAATAGATCAGGGGATATCTTTTCAAGTGAACTACCTAATGTTAGCAACTGAATAGCCATTTTCCACTCAGATATAGTTACAGGAGCCTAGACAGCTCAAATGCAGTTACTGGAGCCCAGACGGCTCAGACATGGTCACAGGAGCCCAGATGGCCCAGATACAGTTACAGGAGCCTAGACAGCTCAGACACGGTCACAGAAGCCCAAACGGCCCAGATACAGTTACAGGAGCCTAGACGGCTCACAGAGTCACAAGATCCCAAACAGCTCGAATATAGTAACAGGATCCCAATTGGCTCGAACACGATTACGGGAGCCCGATGGCTCACGCACAGTCATAGGAGCCTAGAAGGCTCGGCTATAGCTTCAGAGGTCGAATATACCTTAGTTACAGCGTGCCTACAGGCTTAAAGTAGTCAGATAGGTTGAGTGTGCATTGCTTATGCTTGTTGGGTCTTATGGGGGCGTAGGTAGGTTATTTTGTGCTGATTGTACCTTCAAGGCTTATGGGGGCCAGTTTAGGTTCTTATTTGTGCTATACTTGTTAGCTACAGTCCATATTGTAAGGTTATTCAGGTTAACTTCTGGCCCTTATTAATGATTACTTCCATCACTTTATTAGCTTTCATTCAGTCATTATTTACTACCTTACATATTCGATACATATTGTACTGTCGCCCACGGGTGGGGTACTACATACTTGCTTGTAGGTTCAGACAAACAAGGCTCGAGGTCGTCTCAGTAGCTGTCTAGATCTAGTAGATTGGCTATCTCTTTTCTTCCAAAGTTTTCGGACATTTAAGGTTTGCTCTTTTTATTGTACAGTATTGGGTAGGTCGGGACCCTGTTCCAGCCACTATTCCACTCTTCGAGGCTTGTAGACTATAGTTTTCAGTTATTGGTTATTGTTCGCCGTGTGGGGCCTATGCATATTATATTTTACGTGTTGGCCGTGTGGGGCCTAGTGTAACTTTTAAGTTAGCAGTCTTGTCGGTTATAGTATGAATATGACTGTCTGCTTTCCTTCTGTTATGCCTAGATAGCATGGCGGTCTTGTCGGCCCGCATAGGATCCTTTTATCGTCATGTTAGTTAGGTTAGCTGTTTTCTTTTATAGGTTGTTGTGTGGCCTTGTCAGCCCGAGGTTGTGTTTACAACCGAGATATAGCTCATTGTGTTCTTGATTTTGAGTTGCTGGCGAGCACCAGAGATGTCGATGCCCAGCCAAGTCAGCCTAGGTCCCAGTATGGCACTAGGTGTCAGTCATGCCTCCCAAGGTGGGGAGTGATAAGATGGCTCCTTTTGAGGCTCTTTATGGGCGAAGGTCTAGATCACTTGTCGGATGGTTTGAAGTAGGTGACGCTATGTTGATAGGGCCAGATTCAGTTTATAAGGCCAAGGAGAAAGTCCAGCTTATTAGGAAAAGGCTGAAAGCAGCTCAGAGTCGTCAAAAGTCTTATGTAGATGTTAGATGGAGAGAGCTTGAGTTTAAAGTTAATGATTGGGTGTTTTTGAAGGTGTCTCCTATGAAGGTAGTGATGAGGTTCCAAAAGAAAGGGAAGCTTAGTCCTCGATATATTGGCCCTTATAGGAATTTGAGGTGAGTTGGCAAAGTGGCATATGAGTTGGAGCTACCAGCGGAGTTATCCTTGCTACATCCAGTTTTCCATGTATCTCTACTAAAAAAGTGCATTGGTGATTAGTCTTTGGTTGTTCTAGTGGAGATCACAGGTGTGAAGGATAGCCTTACCTATGAGAAGGTACCCATTGAGATCCTTGAACCGTCAGGTTTGGAAGTTAAGGAACAAGAAAGTGGCTTCATTAAAAGTCTTAAGGAGGAATCAACTCGTTGAGGCAGCTACATTGGAAGCCAAAGCAGATACGATGGCTAAATACCCACATTTATTCCCTTCCAACTCCATTTCAGCGTGAGGTATTAGTTTCCTCTCTAATACTTAATTCAATTTCATGTCAAGATCATGAATTTCAGTTGCTTTCATATTTTAGCATGCATGTTTGATTCATGAATTCAGCTCAGTTATGTGTATTAGTCTGGAGTCAATCACTCCGTCAAATTTCAGCTTCAGATGTTCAGTATATGAGATTTTAGTTCTTTCCCCAGATTTTTAGTATGCTTAACCCATATTCCAGGATGACTGTTCCCAAGGGGGAGATATTGTAATACCTCAAAAGTCCCTACGATCAGACCTGAGGGTTAAAATGAAGAAATCAAGAAAACTGGCACCAAGTGACAGGACGAGTTGTCTAATGACCTGTCAAGAGACCTAACAGGTCGTTGTATGGTCTGTTGTATATGTGCGTGAGTTGAAGGTTTGGTGATCTTCGGGGTGAAAATGGATAGGGTGATGATTCGTTGTGTTACTCCATGAGTCATTAGGACGCCCTTAAGTGCCCAATGATGAAAAAGGTGTAACGTTGGCAGTGCTGACGATGGATCATGGGAACGAGTCATGGTGCCAGTAACGACTCATTTAGTTGGTTGTTATGTGGAAAGGATCCAAGAATGAAGAGTAGTTTGTAGTGGCAATGGGTCAAGGGATGACCCGTTACCTCCCCTAACAAGTCGTTCAGTCCCTTGTTGGGACTGGTAGTGATCTTTTTCCAGATGAATCATTAAGGGTATTTTTCATAAATCCTAAGCTCCTAAGACCTAAACTACGTCATTTTAAGCCGTTAAAGGTTTTTTTAAGAGAGTTTAACCTATCATAATTCATTCAACTCCCGTGCATGCAAAGTTTAGAAGTTCCTTTTAAAGATCAAGCTTGAATCCTTAATTCTTTGCCAATTCTCTTGGGCTTTCAGAGTCAAGTTGACATTCAGTTTACCTAGGTATGTAAGGCTATGAATGAGAGTTTCCGTTCACTCTTATGCCCAAATTTCCCCTCAAGTTCATGAATTCAAGTTTATGATCTTATAGGATTTTAACCCAATTTTATGCATTTCTCTATGATATGTCTATGGGCCAATTACCTGTTACACCCCGTAGAATTCCCGACACCTAGAAGACCTATTCGCACGTTGGTTAAGCACATCTGAAGGCCATACGTTCTGTAGAAAGGCCCGGGAAAAAGATCGGACGAGAAACCCGTTGAACCATCGCGGGAGGAGCCGAGGCAGAGGCCCTCCGCGATGGCAGCGTGTCACAGAGGTGAGGCCTCCGCGATGGCTCCGTGACACGTTGCCCAGGTTCAGGCTCAAGTATATAAGCCCCACTTCGGTTTAATTTCATTTTAAATCAAAGGAAATTCCAGAAAACAGAGGGCAAACGCAGAGAGAAAGGAGAAACGAAGAAATTATATAATTATCGTCCGATTACGCTGCTAAACGCTGCCCAAACTCAAATTAATCCCAGATACCGAGGTATTTAGCAGGAGAGAGCATTCCTACGGATTCAGTTTCGTAAAATACGGCTGACGAATCGTCGAGCCACTGAGCTAAGGTAAGTGGAATTGCTCTAAATTAGTGTCTCTGCGTTCCTAGCTGTGAAGTGAATATTTCTCCCTTCTGGACCTCTGAAAAATAGCGAGTTTCTGGCCGTCTTTCGATAAGCCTAAGTTTAGGCTATAAACTATGTCGAAAGTGACGTTGCCTTTTGAAATAAAGTTGTATTTAGTATTGATTGATATGTTTATGAATGCAGTTGGGAGAAAACAGTTAAAGTACCGGCCGAGCTTCGTCCGACAGACGAATAGTTCAAGGATAAGGTATGTAAAGTTAGTTTCCTCGGCAAGTTAAGAAATATTGATACAGTACAGTAATTTAAAGGCCAGTAGATTGTCCAGAAGTCATGTGTTACGTTTGTTACGACTGTTGGTACGATATTGAAAGTATCGAGTTACAACTTGCGTGAAATTTGCTAGTATGATAGAGATTCTAACATAAGCATTAGAAACTGCACAGTATGCTCAGTATGCGATGTTACACAGGATGTTAGTATATCATTGTGCTCAATCGAAACTCAGTAGAGCAAGTAGTACCTGTAAGACAGCTCAGAAATAGAATAATAAGTTGAAACGAAGTTAGAAAGCATGTTAGGAATAGTAAATCATGTTACTATAGAAAATTAGTATACAACATAGTTTCAGCAAAAGGACTATATCATGTTCAGCATTAGCCTTAGTACAGTCTGGCAGAAGACCATATTCGTACATACATATATATTATTTCCAGCCTCAGCATGTATTAAGTATGTACATATTTCTATCACTAGTCCAGCATATAGTGTATACAGAAACTGAGTAAACAACAGAGTTTTCAGCAGAAACATTATCTTATATAGCATTTGCCCCAGTACAGCCCGGCAGGAGACTATATTCATATTTATACATCTTTACCTGCCTCAGCACGTATTAAATACGTACAGATTACTATCATTAGTTCAGCATGTAATATATGTGATACTTTCCCCCTATTAGCCTCAGCATGTGAGATACTTAGACAGCATGGTGGCCTTGTCGGCCCGCATAGGCTTCCCTATAGTTGCTTGTTCTGGTCATCTGTTATTACAGGTACAGGAGACTATAGGCCAATGGGCCGGGGGCTGTGTTTACAGCCGTTATATAGCCCTTTGTTTCCAGAAATGTGAATTAGAGCCAGCCAGGAACCAGATGTGCCTACGCTTAGCAGTCCAGTAGTTCAGGTCCTAGTAGGGCACCAGGTGCCAGTCATACCCCCCAAGGCGGGGCGTGACAAACTTGGTATCAGAGCAGGTCGTATCCCAGGGAGTCTGCAAGCCATGCTAAGTAGAGTCTTGTCTATGGATGTGTTGTGCACCACATACTATAGGCAGGAGGCTGCGAGGCATGATATGATGGTTATCCTTCTTTCTCAGTCAGTCGTGCTTTAGAGCGGTACAGTATAGGGTTGAGTCCCTAAAAACTTACCGTATTCTTTGATTACAGATACAAAGGCAGATCAGCATTTCCCTATCACAGGCAGAAGATCAGAGATAGCAACAGAAGAGAACATCAGTCAGTTACATGATAACTACAGCAGCAGGAGGGGGTATCAGAGACCTCCCAGCGTGATACCTTTATTGGCATTATTCCCAGTATACGTTGATAACGTCAGAATAGGAAGTCAGAAGTATAGTGTACATATGAGTTGATTTACTTATTAGCTATATAAGATCTGATTATGATTACATATAAGGTCAGACCACCAGGTAAGTATAAGGAAGAGAGAAAAATGCAGGAATCCCAAATACATCTTTTTGGATATGGTACAATTAAATGCTTTTATTTGTTGCAATAAGAAAAGGGCTATTCCCACCTCTTGGTTTTTATGCCAGTATAGTAAAGGGGCATAAGACTTGAGATGGGGTCGCCGAATCCAGCGGTAAGTAAAGATGGGCTGATTGATCCTAGTAAGTATTAGAAAGTGTAAAGAGCCCCTAAGATTACGTAAGTTGTGCAGACCCTTATGACAATAAGCCAGTAGAGAAAGTTAGACCGTTAGCTTACCCGAAGCAGGGGTAAAAGACCTGTTAGTAATAAATGTCGGGTAATAGTCAAGTTCGGGTCAGAAAAAGGCCAAGTCCGTTACATATGTTAATAGATAGTAAGACAAAGACATACCTGTAAGATTATAGTTATGATTTAGTTGTGACATCGAAAGATATAGAGGTCATGTGAATCAGATGGGCTTAAATATACGCCAGAAGAAGTATAGGCCGAGGCTTGATCAGTAATCTCATTAGCAACGAAAGGTAGGTACCTTGAACCCCAGAATTCAGTTTAAGTAAGATAAGGGGAAGAAGCAGGAATGTCAGATCCTGTGGGGAAATTAGAATTGCCCCAGATTGATAAAATACCGTATTAAGGATTAAGCCCTGGGCTGACAGTAGGATTGCGGTTCAGAATACCGCAGCATGTCCACTATGGAAAAGTTAAGAAGTTACCGATACAGCAATTCTAATCTAGTGTAGCCTAGAGATAAGGCCCAGCAGACAGTTATGGGCTCTCAATATATGCCTAGTAAGGCTACAGGATTCGAACGTCGACCCCCACATCGCAAGAGTGGCGGAATTTCAAACAGCAGACAATAACTAGAATGTTTATGTTGTTACTTTCAGAATGGGGTGACAATGCAATGAAATGATAAGTCAGGGCAGGAGATATTATTAGGCCGTAGAAGAAATGTATCATGTACGATGTGAGACTCAGCAGAACCTGTCAGAGATTATGAATTACTGCAGAAATCAGTACATACTGTACGTAGCTAGCGATATATATGTATACAGATCATAGATATGTTGTGAGTGGTTGCCTATAAGGGCTACAATCACAGATGCTGATTAGTAATAGAAAGCCTATACAAATTGCATTGCAGGACAAAAAAAAAGAGAAGAAAGAGAGAGAATAAAGAAAGAAAAGAAGAAGAGAAAGGGCGGATTAAGTGTAAGTTACGTATGAAGTCATAGAAACTATCTCAGTTCTCAGTTATTAGATTAACAGACTTATGTGTTGTTGTCAGATCTAGGCTCTAGGAGCTTACCAGAGTTATTGGCCTAAGACAGATGGCTAGAGGATAAGGGCGCAGTTAGACAGTCTACCGACCAGCTGGCGCCTGCATTAGCAGGGAGGCATCCCTGAAGATCGGTAACAGTAGTGCATGTGCTAGAACCAGGATTAGAGACCGAGTAGGCAAATTTCAGAGATTAGCAATACCAGAATTGTTCTAGCATGTTAAGTGGTCATACGTCGTTTTCCCAGCCTTGTGGGCGACAGTCGGCCTTAGTCAACCTAGCAGTTGTTATGTAGAACACCCCATAAGTCAGCCGGCCGTCCCAGTTAGAATACCCGTGGGTACCCCAAGGAAGGGTCCACATCAGTAGTCAGTGACAGACTAGTACTTCAGCTGGGTTTCGTAAGATATTCAGATACAGAGCCCTAGCGGAAGGCCAGTAGTTACAGAATAGCCTATAAGACCGAGAATTCCCCAGAACAGCAGTATAGATCCAAGTGGGATACACACAAGGCGTAAGGGATTGATAGTACCCTGCTAGAACAGTGTTTATTAAGACCAGGGGATCAGTAGACTCCCCGTGAAGATCCAGAGATTGACCGCCTGGAAGTAAGTTTGATTAAGCCCAGCCTTACAGTGGTTCAAGCAAATAACAAAGCAATTAGATGCCCGCGAGTTTGAAGTTATGCATGAATTACAAGTACTCAAATAGAACAGTTAGAGTATTGCTAGACTACTGCCACATTCGGGTCATCCAACCCAACTATTCAGTCATTTAAGGTTATGCAGCCAGATCATTAGAGGTCATGGTCAATATCAGGACCCCCTAACCAGATACGGGCACATGGTGCGCAGATAGTCGTTCAAGGTTACCTTAGCAACAAGTAGCTTTAGCATGCGTCCAGAAGGCCAGATAAGCTCTAGTTATACCGGTAGACTACTTGTTGGATTCTCCAGTATAATAAACCAGTATGACTGTCAGTTATATGTCGAATTTTGTAAATGTGAATTTTGGTTGAGTCTAGTAGCTTTTTTGGTCACATTATGTCGGAGGCTGGTGTACAGATAGATACACAGAAAATTGAAGTAGTGAAAACATAGCCTAGACCTACCACTCCGATCGAAGTACGCAGTCCCTGCGGTTAGCCGGGAACTGCAGAGGGTCTGTGGAAGGATTTTCCACCTTAGCAGCACCTCTGGCTAAGTTGACATAGAAGGAAGCAAAAGTTCCAGTAGACTGAGGCGTGTGAGCAGAACTTCCAAGAGTTAACAGTCAGGTTAACCTCAGCCCCAGTGTTAGCATCGCTAGAAGGTACAGAGGGTTGGTGCAGCATGGTAAAGTAACAGTTTATGCTTTCAGGCAATTGAAGAAACGTGAAAAGAATTGTCTTACCCATGACCTGGAGGTAGTTGCAGTAGTTTATGCTTGAAAAAGCTAGAATTTTGTGTCACCCGGGAAGGGCTAATACGGTAGTAGATGCCCTTAGCCGTAGATCTATGGGGAGTTGGCATACTTGCCGCCCGAACAGCGGGAATAGACCCGAGAATTTCACTAGTTAGCCGGTTTAGCCGTTCACATAGTAGAAATAAAGGATAACAGAACGATAATACAGAATGTCGCAGTGTTGTTGTTAGTGGTGAAAGTAAAGGAACGACAGTATGGAGACCCTAGCCGGGTTCAACTTAAGCATGAGGTTCAGTAAGGAGAGGTGATATATTTTTAGATACCCGGGGATGAAGTGTGGCGATATAAAGGCCGCATTTGTGCTCCAGATATTTTGGGGCATCGCCAGCAGTTTATGAGCGAGGCGCATTACGCCCGCTATTCTCTTCATCCCGATACGACAAAGAGGTACCATGACATTAAAAAGAACTACTGGTAGCCCAGTGTCCTAACTGCCAACAGGCGAAAGTAGAACATCAGAAACCAGGTGGGTTTGACCCAGGACACAGCTGTGCCTCTCCGGAAATGAGAAGCGGAGGAAGATATAAGGACCAGATATCCTTACCTATTTCAGGCCTAGTCAGGCGACAGGTATGTCCGTATTATTACTTATGCAGTATCTTATGGTTGTATGTCTGTAAATGATAAAGAAAGATTGATATCTAGTTATCCAGTGAATCCTAGAATATAATGCGCAGTGCCTGTGTTGGACTTTTCTGCATTCCAGGTTTTTGCTATAGTCAATGTTACAGGGGAAACTCTGCCGAAATTTTTCCAGAAAGTAAACAAGTAGTCCTCTAGATAACAGTGTACATTCGAGGACGAATGTTCTTAAGGGGGGGAGAATGTTATACCCCGTAGAATTCTCGGCACCTAGATGACCTATTCGCACGTTGGTTAAGCACATCTGAAGGCCATACATGCTGTAGAAAGGCCCGGGAAAAAGATCGGACGAGAAACCCGTCGAACCATCGCGGGAGGAGTCGAGGCAGAGGCCCTCCGCGATGGCAGCGTGTCACGGAGGTGAGACCTCCGCGATGGCTCCGTGACACGTTGCCCAGGTTCAGGCTCAAGTATATAATCCCCACTTCAGTTTAATTTCATTTTAAATCAAAGGAAATTCCAGAAAACAGAGGGCAAATGCAGAGAGAAAGGAGAAACGAAGAAATTATATAATTTTCGTTCGATTACGCTGCTAAACGCTGCCCAAACTCAAATTAATCCCAGATACCGAGGTATTTAGCAGCAGAGAGCATTCCTATGGATTCAGTTTCGTAAAATACGGCCGACGAATCATCGAGCCACCGAGCTAAGGTAAGTGGAATTGCTCTAAATTAGTGTCTCTGCGTTCCTAGCTGTGAAGTGAATATTTCTCCCTTCTGGACCTCTGAAAAATAGCGAGTTTCTGGCCGTCTTTCGATAAGCCTAAGTTTAGGCTATAAACTATGTCGAAAGTGACGTTGCCTTTTGAAATAAAGTTGTATTTAGTATTGATTGATATGTTTATGAATGCAGTTGGGAGAAAACAGTTAAAGTACCGGCCGAGCTTTGTTCGACAGACGAATAGTTCAAGGATAAGGTATGTAAAGTTAGTTTCTTCGGCAAGTTAAGAAATCTTGATACAGTACAGTAATTTAAAGGCCAGCAGATTGTCCAGAAGTCATGTGTTACATTTGTTACGACTGTTGGTACGATTTTGAAAGTATCGAGTTACAACTTGCATGAAATTTGCTAGTATGATAGAGATTCTAACATAAGCATTAGAAACTGCACAGTATGCTCATTATACGATGTTACACGGGATGTTAGTATATCATTGTGCTCAATCGAAACTCAGTAGAGCAAGTAGTACCTGTAATACAGCTCAGAAATAGAATGATAAGTTGAAACGAAGTTAGAAAGCATGTTAGGAATAGTAAATCATGTTACTATAGAAAATCAGTATACAACATAGTTTCAGCAAAAGGACTATATCATGTTCAGCATTAGCCTTAGTACAGTCTGGCAGAGGACCATATTCGTACATACATATATATTATTTCCAGCCTCACCATGTATTAAGTATGTACATATTTCTATCACTAGTCCAGCATATAGTGTATACAGAAACTGAGTAAACAGTAGAGTTTTCAGCAGAAACATTATCTTATATAGCATTTGCCCCAATACAGCCCGGCAGGAGACTATATTCATATTTATACATCTTTACCTGCCTCAGCACGTATTAAATACGTACAGATTACTATCATTAGTTCAGCATGTAATATATGTGATATTTTCCCCCTATTAGCCTCAGCATGTGAGATACGTAGACAGCATGGTGGCCTTGTCGGCCCGCATAGGCTTCCCTATAGTTGCTTGTTCTGGTCAGCTATTATTACAGGTACAGGAGGCTATAGGCCAATGGGCCGGGGGCTGTGTTTACAGCCGTTATATAGCCCTTTGTTTCCAGAAATGTGAATTAGAGCCAGCCAGGCACCAGATGTGCCTAGGCTTAGCAGTCCAGTAGTTCAGATCCTAGTAGGGCACCAGGTGCCAGTCATACCCCCCAAGGCGGGGCGTGACATTACCCTCAAGTTCCAAAGCATATTTTAAGATTCATGGGCAGATTATATATAGAAAATGATTATAAATTCATGATTTCAAGTTTTAGAAAATTATGCCCAATTATGCAAGTTTCATGAAAAGTCAAGTTTATGATTCATGATTTCAAGTATGATGAGATATCTAGCATGATGAATGTTTTAAAATTACCCATGTATGAATCCATGATTTTTGACTTATGAAGTCTACCCAAGTATACATGATTTTAAGACTTGGGCAAGCCCACACAAGTTAAGTATATTTTCATAATTTAACCAAGGCTAATAATATCGCTTATCATATGTTTTGGAGTCAAAACTCCCACTATAGCTTATGATATGTTTCGGAGTCAAGACTCCCCATGTTCAGATTCCAGACTATGCATGTAATTATGATTTCAACTTTGTTGAAAAATGATGGGAGCACTATGTATGTTTTCGGGAGTAGTGTCTAGCACCGAGTAGGCTTGGGGTTTCAAAGTTCCCCAGTCTTAGAACTACATGCCAACGTAGGTTTACATATTTATTTGGGCATCTCAAGAGAGTTTTCCCACCCGCAAGGGGCCATCAGCTTGATATCGATATCATGGTCGCGTCCTTAGCCCTGGTAAAGATTTTCTATGGCTTTGTCCACTTGAGTGTGATAGTTGATGCATCATGTAAGCTCTATCATGGTGGTGTCAGTTATGACAAGCCTCACATTGTTCCTCATGATTTCAGTTATTCATGTTCGTTACTTATGATATTATATTTTACAACAGGTTTGACCCAATGATCTGTTTACGAGTTTTTACTTATGATTTCATCGATGGCAAGTCATTTCTATTTTTAGCTTTGGGTCATTCCATACATTTTTTAGATTCATATTTTAGCATGCAGCCCTTACTCTAATGATCTTATGATTTATGTTTGTATGCATGATTTCATTTAATATTTAGTCAGCATGTTTTACTTACCCTGCATACTCAGTACATTCAAGTACTGACCGCATACTTTATGTTGTATCATTTCATGAAACAGGCCCGGACAATCAGACTCAATTTTCTCGTTAGTTCAGCTCCCAACAGTTTAGTTCAGTTTCCATTATTGGTGAGTCCTCATCTTCTAAGGACATTCAGTTTATCGTTCGATTATACTTTTTTCATATTCAGATTTTTGCGAGCTAGTTGGGGATGTTTTCCTATCAGCTCATCAGACGGTTTAGCGGCTTATCAGATATTATTTAGATTTTCAGCTTTGTCGAGTATTAGCTCTATTTTATGATCGTTAAGTTATTCAGACTTCTGTTTATTCATGTTTCAGTTATCATATTCCACTTGATTTATATTCTTTAGTCATCATGTTCATTCCATGGGTTGACTTGGAGTCATTCGTGGTTCTAGGTCTCATGCTCGTCCCAGGGTCCCATCTCGGGTGATGACAATAATAGTGGCAATTTGAGGCTACCAACACTCATCTAATTAACTTGAGCTCTAACTGAGGATAGTTAAACAAAGACTTATGGCGAGCGAAAAATATACACAGCTTAAGTCCGAAAGGATTTGGATGAAATTTATCTGTGTAGGTTGAGAGACGTTAGATGAACTTAATCATCAGTCTTACACAAAATTCACTGGGATAGATCACTTATAAAATAAGCCTACTACATTATGAAATCATGGGGCACTAAATTCTAGTTTTGTCTTAATTATTGATAAACAACTCGAAATTATTAGCATTATTTTCTTCTTTTTATTTGCAATCGCCTTCTGAAATATTGACTACAAGTTAATTAAATCATCGTTAATATATTGTTTCTTCCCTATTCCCTATGGGATCGACCCTAACCTAATTTGGGTTATTATATTTGACAGCAATCTCTTTATACTTTATTGCTAGGTGTAATTTAGGAGTGATCAAATTTTGACACTATTGTCAGGGAATACGATTTTAAAATATTTAATTGGTGTTTAATTCTTCTTGTAGTATTTATTTCCTACTTTGCTTCATGTTGTTTTCATTGATTCTTTTAGGTGTAATAGTGAGAGTCATGCTGAGACGTTAAATAGAATGCTTCTTGGGAGGCAACAGAAGGGGTGTCTTGATGAAGTCTAAGTAATCAAGATACACACGTCGTGCCGTGAAGTTAAACTAGGCACTACTTGGGATGCAACCCAAGGTAACTTTGTCTTTCTCTTAATTTTTTGAATTTTTATCTTTAATTTGTGTGCTCAAGTGTGCAGAAAAAAATTCAAATTTAGTAGGGCACTTCGCAACGTGGAGTAGGTTTTTAGGTAAAATTTTTACCCCACAGAAGATGAGGATTAGAGGGTCAGGGAGTTCTTCTTTCACTCTTTTACTTATTCTTTATTGTTTTAACACTGAGGACAGTGTTACCGATTAAGTGTGGGGTAGGAGAAGTAAACTTATTAAACCATGTATGATTTCATTGATAAATTTGTTCATAGTAGGCCTAGATTTTTTGTGTGATTCATGACTTATTGTCATGCCCGACCTTGGGAGGCATGACTGACACCTCATGCCATACTGGAATCTGGACTGACCTGGCTGGGCTCGGGCACCTCTGGTGCCTATTACTGACTTAAATTCAAGAAAACAAATTGTTATATCTCGACTGTAAATACAACCTCGGGCCGACAAGGCCACGCAACACCTGTAAAAGAAAATAGCTAACCTATCAAACATCAATAGGAATCCTATGCGGGCCGACAAGACCACCATGCTGTCTAGTTATAACAGAAAGGAAAATAAACAGCTATACTAGGCACCACAAGGCCAACAACAACTAACTAACTGAGTATTGTAGTCTGCAAGCCTCTAAAAATACAAATAGTGGTCGGGACAAGGCCCCGGCCTACCCAAATACTATACAAATAAAAATGATAATCTTCTACAACCTGGCAACCCCGAATGAAAGGAGCTGGCCAATGTACTAACTCTGAGTAACTAATATTGAAGATCCTGAACTTTGTCTGTCTAAACCTGCAGGCAAGTAATGCAGCGCCCCATAGTTGGTCTTCAGTACAATATGTACCGAATGTGGATCAAAATGCAGACAGTGCCTTGGAAAGTGCGGCCAACAGATTGGCCACGAAATGCAAAGTTTTTCCCAAAAAAATATGATTTCAGCCCCTATTTAGAAATGTGATTTTGGATTCACTTCCTTATTTCTTCTCCCCAACTCGACCCTAATAGCCCCGAAAGCTCTCAAAAACCCTTCTAAGCATGGAGAAACATCTCCTATGATCTTACAACATAACACTATGAATCTCTCAATATTTTAACATCAAATCCTCTCTCTCTCTCTCTCTCTCTCTCTCTCTCTCTCTCTCTCTCTCTCTCTCTTTCTTTCTCCCTCTCTTCTCTAGCAAGGTCAAGAACGACTTTTGGGTTCAAGACTTGGAATTTTTAGCACGTATTTTTTCTCCAAGGTAAGTAACTTTTCAAAAATCTTGCAAAAGTATTATTTTCTACTCTTTAAGGATGTTTTAAGGTCAGTACTCATGGGATGGTGTTAGGAAGCCATGAGTTCACGTGATGATCATGGGTTAGGGTTTATAGGACATTTTTGGTGTTGAGGATGGATGTGGTTATTTTGGTTGGACTTGAAAAAGTTATTCATATTGTTAATGTGCGGTAGAAATAGGCAAGTGTTAGCACACCCCATCCATAGGAGGCTCGAATATCCTATGCCCTCCGAGTGTTCAATGAAATGCCTCTATGACTTGAAATTCATTGTTAAGGTGTTGATTGTAGTTCCTATCAATATAACTGTTGTAGATTGACGTCATAAAGGGATTGTTGCTTCACGGTGATTATTGTGAGGCCAAGGATAAGGTATGTAAAGCTATCTCACGTGTGAAAACCTCATTATTTTTCCCCACGCTACGTTATTCATTCCTATGAGCTTTTCCTCCGTGTTGAGTTAGAGTTATGATAAAAACGCTATTCCTTGATCTTGTTGATTGTTATAAAATCCAAGACTTTCCTATGATATTGCTCATCCTTTATGGTACCCCTTTTCTAAGAATTTTATGATTTTCTACACAAAATTATGAAAGCATGAAAGGTACGAAATTCCTTCGAAGTTAGAGTTGATGATTCCTTACTTATCAAATTCTTCTTATTCTTAAGTTCTTAGGGTTAAGGTCAAGAACATTATATTTATCATGAATTGCTTTCAAAACTCTATGAGTTCTTATGTATGATTTATGTTCATTCTTGATTACTCCATGAGTCCCTATATATGTATATGATCCTTCTGATTCTCCTATGAGTTCCATGAGTCCTCTTATGAAAAGTGTTAATTTCATAAACTATGATTTTTTCTTTAAAAGAGAAGTTTCAATGATTTTATGAACTATGATTTTCTACAATAGCAGTTTTAGTAACTTCATGAACTATAATATTTCCTCTAAAAGAGACATTTCAATGATTTTTATGAACAATAATTTTGACATGATGACTTATGAGTTTAAAGGTCTTACAACAATGATGAACTATGATAATGATATGATGATAAATTATGATGATAAGCTTGGTTTCTTAAATATTTTTTCGAGTAAATCTCGCTATGTAATGAAAAGGGGAGTAGTCTTATTAATCGAGAAGGCTTAGTTCCTGAAAATATGTATGCCATATAGGTAATGGATCGTTTTTGTTGGTTTGGGCGACTCCTTATGTGCCCCTGGTATAGGCTTATGTGGATCCTTGCTAGAAAACTATGTTATGATGTCTCATACACTGCCATGGTATGTGAGGGCTTAGCTGATCAGGCTGAGATAAGACTCCATGTTTACATGGTGAGTTTATTTCCGTTAAGTTAAGAACCTCCCAAAATAAAGTAATGAATGATGATGTAAATTTTGATTTATGAATAAATGTCAACCTATTGAATTCATATTCTTGAACTCCTTCATATTATGTTTACATTTATGCTTATGATTCATTCAGCCATTTTACATACAATATGATTCTATGTACTCACATCACTTTTGCTGAGGGCGCTGCATTATTTTATAATGCAGGCTTCTCATACCGACGTCAAGTTGTTCGCTAGGATTCTCTTATTCAACTATTGGTGTGACCTACTTGTTTTGGGCTTATTTACTTCACTCATCTTTATTACTTTTGACTATAAGGTATGTCGGGTACCTTGTCCTGGTAAAATAGTTATTCCAGTATGATAGAGGCTTCATAGATACTTATGGTTCATGCTTATATAAGCTTGGCATGTCCTTTTTATAAATTGATAATTTTTTTTATTTTTAAATATTGAGTCTAATGATTCCAATGATTCTTCCACTTATGTTAGATGTATGCTCTTCCTACCCATCCCTTAGCCGACATTACAATCATCTTAGTCCTAATTGATCTTATATTCGATATTCTATATTAGTGAATTATTACACTATGGACAACCCTATGGGTCGTCTTTTGCATGCATCTTAGGTTCTTTGGAAGAGTGAGTGATAATTTTATAATTATGCCCAAATTCATATTGTTATATATATTTTGTATGTGAAAGGAATCTCTCCAAATGGTGAGAGCACATAATGGTAAGATTTTGGTGTATCTTGATTAATTACCTATGATTCATGTTGGCCCAAATATATCTTGTTGAGTTAGTTCTAGAAGCTAAGTGATTTCAAACTTTGGCACTTGAATGTTGATCCTATAAGCATGTTGAGTGAATTGTTGGAACTTGATTTATTTGTCTAATGATCTTAAGTGTAAGTAGACCTATTCGTAGGGTGAATTTTGTGGTTGAATCTGAGAAGGGAAGTAGTAGATTGTTCGAGGACAAACAATAGTTTAAGTATGGGTTTAGGGTTTTGGGGTGGTAATGTAGAGCGTATTTACGCATTTATTAACCATATTTTGCCCATACTTAGCTATGTTTTGAGAACAAATGGTGTGTGTCTTCCTGTGCTTTATGTGATTTATGTGAAAAAGAGCTAACGCGCATGATTAGATAATTTTAGGTACTAAAGTGATGGATTTGGTCTTAATTGGGGCTAAAAAGAGTTAGAATGGCAAAATGGGGTTGACGAAACAAGTACAATAGAAGTTGGCATCGTTGTGTTATGGTCTACGAGATGCACAGGCATGGGTAGAGCACTAAGAGGTATGACGCACCAAGGGGTCTGGTGCTATGCTAGGCGCGACATGCAGGCAGTGTCCAGGCGTGGCCAGATTTCAATCTCAGTTCGACTAGGAACAGAAGCTGCAAAACCTAATTCCAATCCAAGAAGAAATAATGCAGGTTTAATCTACTATATAAACCCCTTCTTAACATGTTTTAGGCGTGAACTTTTAAATTAAAAAAACATTGTGAAATTTAGTGCAACTTAGTTCAGTATTTGTTGGAGAATTTATCAAGTTCTTGTGATTCAATATAGATTTGAAGATTTTGTTAAACAATTTCAGATAATACTAAGTATGTCATTATGATTTCTTCTACAACCTATGCTATTGTTCTCATAAACATGAGCGATTAAATCTCTTAAGCTAGGGTTGTGAGAACCATGATGGATTAATGGAAGTAGGCAAAATAAAATAGTAATTCTTAAATGGTGAATTGAGTGAATTATTATTCTCCTCGTTTTAATACTTAATTGCTTGTATCTTCAACTTGCTCGACCAAAGAGGTTTAAGTTAGGAAAAGAGAATAATAGTGGTAATTTGAGGCTATCAACCCTCATCTAATTAACTTGAGCTTTAACCGAGGACAATTAAATCAAGACTTATGACAAGGAAAAAATATACAGACCTAAAGTCCGAGAAGAGTTAGGTGAAACTCATCTATGTAGGTCGAGAGACGCCAGGTGAACTTATTCGTCAGTCTTACATAGAATTCACCAGGATAGTTCAATAATAAAATAATCCTACTGCGTTATGAAATCATGGGGAACACAATGCTAGTTTTGTCGCAATAATTTGATAAACAACTCAACAATTGTTAGCATTATTTTCTTCTTTTTATTTGTAAGCCCCCTTCTGAAATGCTAACTACAAGTTAATTTAATCATCATTAACATATTGTTTCTTCCCTATTTTCGGTGTGATCAACCCCAACGAATTTGGGTTACTACATTTGACGACGACCATTTTATATTTCATTGCGAGGTATAATTTGGACATGATCAATAGCCTCTGTTAAGGTATTATGGAGGGGCTAGAATATTGAGCAGGAAACATCGAAAGTGGAAGACGACAAGCTAAATACCCACGATTGTTTCAAATATCAATAGAAGGTACATGAAGTGTGACTAGAAGTTTGCTTCTATATGTTTTAATTATCTAAAAGAGTGAATGAGGTAAGTTATGCCAAAAGGATGTTCTTTATTTAAGTATATGGCTAGAAGCAATATTTATTTTTCATACACCTGTTTTGGATATAATACTTGTTAAGATATCTTGTGAGACTTGTCTGTTTATGGTCAGCTGATATGTTTTAAATAGCCCTGTTTATAAAGAAAACTCTAGTAAAATTTTTAAAAAATTTCAGAGTTAGTTTGTTAACAAACACCTTTCATTCAAGGATGAATAATCCCTAGGAGGGGGCGTTATGTAATACCCCATACTTTTCAATGCATTTACGACTAAGCTAATAATGATGAAAGTATTTAAAATCAAGATGGCAAGATGATATTTGAATATATAGTTTGGGTAATACAAGTTTGAACAAGAGTTAAGTAAGGAGATTAGGATTTGGAAAACAATGGAGTAAAGGAAGTCCAATGCTCGTCAACTCATTTAAGATTATAATGGCAGATCGTTACACCATCTACTTAAGCAAAATGGATAAGTTAGAGGGTCAAGTAGGTACAATATCTACATGTATTAATGGACTTAATAGTGTCATAAATAAGCTTAAAGTTGACCCAATAAAGTGTCTGAAACCCAATCAATCCAAAACGTCCACTTGAATTAAGGCCCAAAAGGAGCCCAAGTTTAAGTCAAGTGGGTGCATCACCTATGTAGAATTTTGAGGTATTTGAAGGGACAAGTAGGTGTATCACCTACTTGACATTTTTATGGAGAAAAATGATCTTAAAAGAAGCCTAAATTATGGACAAATGGAGGCTAAAGATCTTCTCAAACCAACCTACAAATTTGACAAAATTTAGCCCAAAAAGTTCAACCCAACTAGCCCAAAATTGGGTCCAAAAATGTCGGCCAAAGGGATCCCCTTTAAGGGGATAGACTTAGCCATTTTATTTATAAAAAAATATTCAGTAAATTCTATAAAAATTCAAGGCACAAAGATCCCTCTCTTTGCTTAGCAAAACAACCGCCCAAACACCCTCTTAAGGTTCAAAAAAATTCTGCAATCTTTTTTTCAAGCTTAGGTACGTAAAGTTGCTTAGTTCTTGATTAATTCCTTTATGAAAAGCTAATATATCATGTTGGTTAAGTTTATAAAGTATGAAAGTCCCTTTCTGAGCTTGCCTCCACATTTTACCCTTGAAAGTTAAGTGATTTTCCTCTCCCTTTGGCATAGTTGAAGGAGAAATTCAAGCTCCTAAAAGTACTACACAAAAAAGAGTATAAAATTCTCTACAATTAAGGTAAGGTTCTGCCCATTCTTACTTCTCTTTGTGTATATGTTTCTAGGAAGAATTCTAGATTATTTTGTGTAGAACTCATGGGGCGGTGATAGAAAGCCGAGAATTTAATACAATTATCGTAATGCTGGAAGAGTTGTGGATTTTGTAAGAGCTATTTTTGTGTTGTTATTGGTATGGAAGTAAGTAAGGTTAAGGAGATGCATAAAGAGTTGTTTTAATGTCGAAAAAGGGAAGGCATAGCGATATGCTAAGTATATACGTGTTATACAGGCATGCTGCCCGGTATTTGTTTAGTTGATGCCTTGTGACATCTCTATTATTATTAACTACTAATATAGCCTCATTACACCTTATTTATATAGTATTAAAGTCTCAAAGGAATAATCGAATTGTCCTACAATTTCCAAAATTCAAAAGTAATGTATGTAAGGGTAAAAAATATTTTGCCATTAAGGCATAATTCCATGTCATATGTTTCCATCATATGAGTCTGTAAGTGCTGAGATTACATGAGTTAAGAGTATTTGGATATTATATGTGCCAACGAGTAGCTTGCTACTCTGTTCTTAGATAAATGGTTAA
Source organism: Datura wrightii (assembly GCA_035772735.1). Taxonomy (NCBI): domain Eukaryota; kingdom Viridiplantae; phylum Streptophyta; class Magnoliopsida; order Solanales; family Solanaceae; genus Datura; species Datura wrightii. The sequence goes on along the minus strand of JASDFA010000002.1, from coordinate 51,964,871 downwards.
AGTTACATAGTCAAGTCTTATAAACTTCAATTGAGTTATCCTAAATGCTAGATTGAAATGATTTATATTTCCATCACTTGAAGATAGGCAGATCCAGTTAGTAAATATGAATAATCTTAACGAATTATTTTGTATTATAACAAGCTTAGCCATATATGTTAGGCACAATTAAGAAGATAAGAAGAGATAAATCAAGACCACCTAATTAATTTAATTTTTGTGTGCCTTGTTTGACCTATTTATTTTACATTCAAAGTATGCTTTAAGCCCTCAAAAGTAGATAATATATTAGGCTCTTAGAAGTGACCATCTATTGTTAAGCCCCCAGAAGTGATTATTGCTACTGATAGATAAAGAGAGGGGGGTGAATTTAAAAATGATAAATATAAGTTCGTCTAGTTGACTAACATAGTCAATCAGTCAACTTGATTCCTGCAGAAGATGATAATACCAAACAATTCAAAGAAAGTACAAGAGCATAAAAGTAAATGATAGAGTGATTTATATGGATTCGGATCACCAGGGTGGTGCCTATTTCAGTTTCCTTGGGTTACAAGGGTTCCCTTAGAGCTTATGAGAGTTTGAGATTACAGAGGAAATTTCACCAAATACTTTGACAAGCGGTGAGATTTGATACAGCCTCTACCTGTATATCTACCTTACTCTTTTCTATCTTTTGATCCCACTGATAATTCTTTTCAAATTAAAATGATTGAATAAGGCTAGAATAGTTAGGCTAATCAAGTGAAGTTGCATACATTATCTGAGACTTCTAACTCCCTTTTTAAGGGTCTCGTGAGATGATCTTGAAAAAGGAAGTAAGATCAATTCCTTTGATCTTGATAGATAGCTCATTAAGGAATAACTCAAGAAATTTTCTCAATCAACTGTCTTTGATATGATTGAGGAGGTGATTGATATCTTCTACTGACTATGGTAGATTTCTTCCTTCTAAAGATTTCAAGGATTTGTTATCCTTTTTTACGATTGTTGGTGCATTCCTTAGATTTCGCTAGATTCCAAGTGACTGATATCTTCGGTTGATTCTAATCATATATGGCACATTTCTTCTTTCTGAGGATGGCAGGGATTTGTTATCCTTTGACCACTATTGATTTCTTCCATAAATATCGATGGAGTCCCTATCTTCCTTTTGTGATTCTTGACCTTCTTATCTGTGAATCCCTGTGCTAACTTTGAATCCTTCTATGATGTGGTGCCTCCCTTTATGCTCCTTGAGGTTCCTTTTTGTACTTCCAACTCAATTATCCTATATTAAGTAGAAAGGTTAATTTGTTATCATTAAAACAATTTTAGAGAGATTTAGTTCAACAATCTCCCCCTTTTAGATGATGACATATTAGGAGCTATAACTTAGAGAGACTTCCCTGAATAATAGGATTTTGCATATTCCTCCCCCTCACTTGATGCACTTTGTCTACAGATAGTTCCTGATGTTTAAATAAACTTACAGATGCTAGAATATGAACTATGCATAGCAACGGTAAAAAAATAAGAAGATTAGCACATTCATAGGCATGCTTGCGACAGTTTAAGCTAGAAATATTTAACAATATGCACGGTCACAAATATGTAACAAAGAATTTAAACATCACAACCGAAATATTTAATAGGGCCATAGTCCAGAGAGTACTTCTCCCCGTTCATCATCAAAAAGGGTAACACCAACAACAAACAAGAGGATACCTACACAGGGGCCAGAAGTTCAAGGAAAAAAAACACAGAGGATAGAGAGATGCAGGAACGACCAAGAAAATATTTTAGCATATTTACGATAAGCTCTGAGAAGAAATGCTATGATTTTTCAAAACGAGCGGATATGGAGGAGTAAGAGTTCTAGACAGCAACAGCTAATTCATCATCAGAGATTTTGGGTTGAGTACAGGCAAAGTCGACTTGCTTCAGCACTGATTAAAGGACTTCACTCCTTCATGTTGAGTGAGAGTAGGCTAGAGCTTTTAGATTTTTCCACTTCAGAAATCAATTAAATCAAGGAGTCATTACACATGTGCACGTCACCTACCACTACACCAAGTGACTATTTGAAATTCTAGGCTTCAGTCAGAAGGAAATTTGTCATAACCTAAGTGATCGTGATTGGAACCCACACTAATCCCTCGGTGGGCGAACCAACGTGTCCCAACTTGTTCATCCAATTGCAACATTCATACTATTAAATAAGCACTCGTAAAATAAAAAGTAGAAGTCTTATAAAAATAAAAGAAATACTTGCAAAATCTTTACTTTATATCCCAAGAACTGAAAGTCATAGTATTGAGGACATTTACCTAATCATAGTCTACAAGGAATAACAACAAAAAAATAAGTCCATGTCTGAAGCAAAAGACATTTCCTCAGGAGAAATTGCATCAACTCGAAGAAATCATCTCACCCTCGGATGTCTCGCAGCTGCTCCTACAAATAAGGTTGAAAGGAACTTCCTAGATCGCAATCTATATTCAGAAAAGAAGTGCAGGAGTAGCATCAATACGACACAGCATATGGTAGGCATCATTGGCCGATCTTAGATAATAATGAATATACAAGTGAAATAGCAACATACATTCATGAAAACAATTACCCATTGCACAATCCTATTTCTAACATTATCCAAGGCAAGGTCTAAGTTGGCCTGCTCATTGAACCAAGCCTCACTGTAGTGGGGATGTGGCTGTAGCAGCGGTACTGCGTAGGCAGTATCTCGATCAAGTTGTCTACCTTAGGTTCCACACTTACCAGTTTTTCTCAATCAGTTCATCAACTCTGAATAAATGCATGCATGACAAAACTAAATGATCAATTCATCAACTTAGCGTATAGAATATGAACATGAATCCTCAACAATCAATTCATCAACTTAACACGTCGGATACACCCATGAATCCTCAATAATTAGTTTATCAACTTAGCACATTGGGTACACAATGAATCCTCAACAATCAATCCGTCAACTTAGCACCTTGGATACACATACGAATCCTCAACAATTAGTTCATCAAATTATCACATTGGATATACACACGAATCCTCGGCAATTAATTCATCTTCGCTGACTCCACTTAGGTAATGTGCCGAGCCACATGTTCGTCACATCACCTCACACCCACACTTATCGCTGGACACACATGTTAAAGGGTCTTATTTCTGCCTATCTAGTCAAGATAAGTAGGGGACTCTAGAAATCAATGTATTGTACAGGCATGGTACCCACTCCCACTTATCTGCTTATCCGAATGCTCTCTACGGACACGATCCACTCACTCATAAGCACTCGCACGAATGCCCCCCTCGGGCACGAGCCACTCAACTAAAATATAAAGAATAATATCCCCTTCCATTATCATATTGCATGTGTTACCACTCAGTCATTTAGTAGGACATCTCAGAGGTACCAAGTTATCCTCATCAGTATGATTATAGTCATCGATGTTCAACCACTCACAAGACTATTGAAAAAGCACATACAACATATTTGGGCACTTAACTTTCACAACAACATTTATTGACAACCATCTTCTTAAGTTTACTTTACAAACATAATCGACACATCATGGCATCAACAACAAATTATGTCCGAAGACCAATTAAGCATGTTATCACTTCACACATATACACATCATTATGTAAAGCCTAACTCCTTATAAACCATAACCTACCTCGATTGTAGGATAAGAAAAAAATAGCTACTCAGCAGGAACTTTGCCTTTTCTTATCACCTCCGAACGTTCAAAATCTGAATATCAAAAAAATAAAAAAACAATCAATTATATATTCTTCATTCAGGGTCTGTAAATCATGTTCTACAACACTCTACCCGATATCATGGTCAAATTAGATATACCAAGGGTTAATCTATTTGGTCTCTCCCCCACATAGGTCATTCCCCTCTTTTTCATGAAGTTTCTAGTCCAAAAACTCTTCCTATTCATTTTTAATGCAAAAAGGCTTCACCTTTATCAATTTTTAGGTTTTAACCCATAGTATAGGCATTCTACGGTCACATTCTTCCTAGAAAGTGCCAATTACCCACTTTTAGGCCTATAAACCAACAGTTCATCTTTTTTCCTTCAATTCCCCTAGTTTCCATAACCTAGGGTTTATATCTTTAAGAACATCCATTGGTTCTAGGGTCTTAGGGAATTGAAAGGGAAGAAACTAGTTAAGATTCTTACCTTGGGATGAACAATTGCTTCAACCTCTAAAACATCGACATCTGCCATATCAAAAATTGTGTCTTCGTGTTACGGTTGTAAAACCCCAAAAATCCCACTTAAAATTGTCTCACTGCCTCCCGTCGTCCATTGTCGCGGTTGCAATTCTGCTACAATAGACTCTCTATAATGGTCAGAACACCTTTATAGTGGATCAAATGGCTACCCTCCCCTTCCTTTATAGTAAACCACCTACCGTCATGACGGTCTCGCTGCAGTGGCACCTTCGCAGCTATAGCGGTCCTCGTTAACCAATAGGTCAAAATTTATTGTACCATTTCTCATTCCTTAAAACCAAGTTTAATTATAACTCACCAAACACTTTTGCCCATGCACCTAGCGAAAATAGGGTTTTCTGGACTTAATTCTCTATAACGACAGACAGGTCATTACATCATATACTAATTAAAATATTGTTCATCCTTGAATGGCCTAATACCTGATTCCACAAACAGCTGAGGTGTTTTTTTTGCAAATCTACTTCGTTCTCCCAAGAAGCTTCCTCTATGGAATGATTCTTCCATTGGTCCTTTACCATCACGACCTCTTTTGATCTTAACTTGCAGATCTCCCTGTTAATATTTCCACAGGCTCTTCCTTGTAATACATGTTCCCATCAAGCAGCACCGAATCCCATCGAATAATCTAAGACCCATCCCTATGGTATTTCTTTAGGATGAAGACATGAAATGTCGGATGTACTATGGAAAAACCTAGCGGCAGGGCCAGTTCATAAGCTACCTCTACCACATGCCAAAGAATCTCGAATGTCCCAACGTACCTTGGCATAAGCTTGCCCAATTTTTCAAACTTCATCACTCCTTTCATGGGGGAAACCTTGAGCAAGACTTGCTCTCCCACCATGAGCTCCATAACCCTCACCTTCCTATCTACATACTGATTTTTCCTACTTTGAGCAACTACCGGACTTTCCTGAATCACTTTGACTTTCTCCAAGGACTCCATTAACAAATCAGTGCCCCAACGTCTCATCTTGAACGCATTGAACTAGCCGATGGGGGATCTATATTTCCCCCATATAAAGACTAAAATAACATCATGTCAATGCTTGAGTGATAGCTATTTTTATATGCAAACTCCGCCAAATGTAAAAACATATCCCAATGGCCCCCAAAGTCGATCACACAGGCCTGAACCATGTCCTCTAACACCCAGATCATCCTCTTCAACTATTCATCCATCTGCGGGTGAAAGGCCATGCTCAAATCCAACCTGATACCTAGTTTAGCCTACAAGGTCCTCCAAAATTTAGAAGTGAATTGCATGCCTCTGTCTAAGACGATCGATACTAGCACCCCATGCAACCGAATCACCTCCTTCACATACAGTTTGGACAGCCTCTCTACATTGTAAGTCACCTGAATAGGCAATAAATGGGCAGTCTTAGCTAGTCTATCAACAATGACGTAGATGGAGTCAAACTTTTCCAATGTCTTCGAAAGGCCAACCACGAAGTCTATAGCTATCCGCTCCCATTTCCACTATGGAATAGGAATCCTCTGGAGCACACCCCGAGCTTATGATGTTCATATTTCACCTGCTGGCAGTTTAGGCATTGGTCAACATACTCAATGTTGTTGCTCTTTATTCTGTTTTATCAATAGTTTCACTTCAGGTCATGATACATCTTAGTGACTCCGTGACGTATGGAGTACCTCAAATTTTGCGCTTTTGACAAGATAGTTTTGATCAGCTCACTAACCCCAGGAACATATGCACACCCCCTTATCCACAAGATCATTTCATCATCTATCATTGCCTCCTTTACCTCTCCTTGCAAGAACTGATCATGAATCCTACTCAGCCTCGCATGCTCAAACTGCCTAGGTACTTCCTCTAGCAGTGACGATCTAGCCTCCACACTGGATAAAACCTCACCTGACTCTGCCAATGTAAGTCTCACAAGACTGTTGGCCAATGTCTGAAGTTCTATGGCCATTGAGCTCCAGGCAGCTTCCGAGGAAGCCAAACTACCAATACTTACTACTTTCCGGCTTAAAGTATTTGCCACCATGTTAGTGTTTCCTACATGATACAGAATCGTGACATCGTAGTCCTTAAGTAGTTCCATCAATCTTCGTTGTATCAGGTTGAAATCCTTCTAAGAGAATACATATTGTAAGCTGCAATGGTCTATGAACACCTCACAATGGGCCCCATATAAGTAATACCTCCATATTTTCGGGGCGAATACCACCGCTACCAATTCTATTTCATGTGTGGGGTACTTCTACTCATGCTCTTTCAGCTATTTTAAAGCATATGCAATGACCTATCTTTCTTGCATTAACACAACACCCAAGTCAGACTGTGAGGCATCACAATAAACTATGAAATCTTTACCTTCTACCAGTAGCGCCAAAATAGGTATCGTGGTTAACAAAATTTTTAGCTTTTGAAAGCTTTATTCACACTACTCTGACCACTAGAGTGACATGTCCTTATGGGTCAGCCTTGTCAATCGAGAGGCAATGGACACAAAACCCTTCACAAAACCAGCGGTAATAACTGGCTTGCCCTATAAAAATATGAACCGTGGTCAATGTAGTAGGCCTAGCCCAATTTTGGATCGCTCCAACTTATATGGATCCACTTTAATCCCTTCCTTAGAGACTACATGCCCCATAAATGACACTGATTCCGTCCAAAATTCACAATTAGTGAACTTTGCATAAAGTTGCTTCTTCTTTAGTATCCCCAACACAATTCTCAGGTGATTCTCATGTTTCTGCTTAGTCTTGAAATACACCAAAATATTGTCAATGAAAACGATTACGAAAGAGTCCAGATAATGTTTGAAGATACCGTTCATCAGGCTCATGAAAGCCGCTGGAGAAATAATGAGTCAAAATGACATGACAAGAAATTCATAATGCCCATACCTGGTCCAAAAAGCTATCTTTGGAATATCCTCAGCACGGATTTTCAGCTGATGATACCCTGACCTCAAATCAATCTTTGAGAACACTGTTACACCGTAAAGTTGATCAAATAGGTCATCTATTCGGAGAAGGGGATATTTATTCTGAATGGTTACCATATTCAGTTAATGGTAGTCAATGTACATCCGCATGCTACTGTCTTTCATCCTCACAAACAACATAGGGGCACCCCATGGAGGGACCCTTGGCTGAATGAACCCCTTACTAGGGAACTCCTATAATTGCTCCTTGAGTTCCTTCAACTCAGTCGATACCATCCTATATAGTGGTATAGAAATAGGTCAAGTCCTTGGCTCTAAATCTATGCAAAAATCAATGTCGCTGTCTGTCAAAATGCGAGGCAAATACACGGGAAACACATCTTGAAACTCAGGAATTATCGAAACAGACTCTATTAAGGGACTCTCTAAACTAGTATCCCGAATATGGGCTAGATAAACCGGACACCCTCACCCTATTAATTTACGAGCATGAATATATGAGATAAGCCTCCTAGGAGTGTGGCCACAATTCCTTTTCCGCTTCAACCTAGACAACCCTAGCATCGCTATGGTGATTGTCTTAACATGGCAATCCAAAATAGCATGCTAAGGATACAACCAGCTCATTCCCAGGATAACATCAAAGTCTACCATGTCTAATATCACCAAGTCTACCTGCATATCATAATCCATAAAAATTCACCAAACAAGCACGGTAAACTCTATCCACAACTATAGAATCTTGCACAAGAGTAACAACATGAATCAGGACACCAAGCGTCACAAACAAGATTTAATTCCACAGAAAAATAGGAAGACACATAGGAAAAAGAAGAGCCTGGATCAAATAAAGTCGTAGCCATTTTGTCACATACAAGAATAGTACCTGTGATAACTCCGTCTAAAGCCTCTGCCTCAAGTCGACCGGGAAATGCATAGAAGTGAGCCTGATTACCAGCCTACGACCCGCCCCTGCTAGGCTGTGTTACCCCTCTGTCGGACTAAGTACCACCCTTTCCTATGTGAACATCCTCTGTACTAAGCTGGGTACCACCCCTGCCTACTGAATAACTGCCCCGCCCAAGTTGAGGAAAGTCCTTGTCGAATGCAATACCTCCCCTCCCTATCGCAGCTGGAGCTCGGGGAGCTGGGTGCGGAATATTCTGCCTAATCTTTCCCTATATGGGAAACCATCTATGAACGTAGACATACTCATGACTACTTTATTTAGCGTTGGCCTCTGAGCCGAAATGGAGGACATAGGGCGAGCCCCAAAATCTTAGTGAACCACCTGTGTGCTCCTAACTGTACTTGAAGGCCATTGAATGGTACCTGGAGGACCCCCGGCTGATACCTGCATAGCTGACTGAACAGGGAACCCCAAGTACCCTTGGGAAATCAAAGCCTAGCAAAGGAACCACTAAAGTTACCCACCTCCCGAGCTTTCTACTCGGCATTTTATGCGTATCCATCTTGCTTGACCCCTTCCACATTCTTCACAAACTCCACCACTTCTTGAAATGTCTTACCTGCTGAGATATTCTGCAGAGATGACAACTGGAGTTCCACACTCAGGCCCTTAACAAACCTCCTGATCGTCTCCTCCTCAGTGGGTAGTAATGGTAGGGCATACCTAGACAGTGAGTGAAGCCGAGCCTCATAGGCTATAACTGAGTAGGTTCCCTGCTCAATTTTAGTGAACTCATCTCGCCTCTAGTCTCGTAAGGTACGGGGCACATATTTCTCCTTGAAAGTAGAGTAGAACTAAGCCCATGTCAATGGCGGTGACCCCGCTATCCTACACCCATAAACTCTCTCCACTCGAGCTTGGCATCTCCCATCAGTTTAAAGGTGACAATTCCACCTCGTACTTCTCCACTGCTCCCATCCTTTGGAGCCTCTCGTCAATGATGAACTCATAGGCGTCTTCCGCCTCAGTGCCATAAAAGGTGTGAGGCTTCATCTTTATGAACCTCCAAATCAAATCATGCTCATCCCCAGTTATTATTGATCCTACCATCGATCTCATAAATATGTCAGCCTCAAAAATATCATCATATGGGGAGCAACAGTGTTGCATGTTATACCCTCTGGTGCTATCCTTCTGGAGTCTCTGGTGCTACTCCATTACCCACGAGGCCACTCAGAAGATTTAGTACCTAAGCTAGGACCTTGGGGGAAGCCGGAGCGGCTGCAGGCTCTTCTTGCGTCGGTACCTCTACTTCTACTACCACTCTTTCCTAAAGAGTTGGAGGCACTGGGGATTCTGACCTCTCCCAAGTAGGACTAGGAGCATGGGCCCTACCTCTGGAAGTAGCAGTCCTTCGCCCGCGACCTCAGACTCATCCGTGGCCGCGAGCTACGACTGCTACCACTAGCTCTTGTGCTTCATCTCTGACCCCTCCTGTGCGTGTCCTCACCATATGTGAGAGAAAGAAAGAAGTTATTAGATACTAAATTAGATCACCAGATACCAATTGGAATCAAGTAATAGCACGAATGAGAGAGAAAGAAGGGAGTTTTTGTAAAGTCCTGTAGCCCCCCAAAGATAAGTAACAGACGTGTCTGCACCGATCCACGAGACTCTACTAGACTCGTCCTCATAGGATAATATCAATGAACCTAGAAATCTAATACCATCTTCGTCACTAGCCAAATGGCCTTGATTAGCACCCACATTAATTCCCCCCAGTGGGCGAACCAACATATCACCAACTTGTTCATCCAATTACAACATTCATACTATTAAATAAGCATTCGTAAAATAAAAAGGCAGAAGTCTTATAAAAATAAAATAAATACTTGAAACATATTTACTTTATATTCCAAGTCATTATATTGAAGATATCTATCTAATCATAGTCTACAAGGAATAACAACAAAGAAAATAAATAAGTCCATGTTCAAAACAAAATACATTTCCTTAGGAGGTATTGCATTAGCTTAAAGAAATCATCTCACCCTCGGATGTCTCGCAGTTGCTCCTATAAATGAGGTCGAGAAGAACTTCCTAGATCGTAGTCTATACTCAGAAAAGAAGTGCAGGAGTAGCATCAGTATGACATAGTGTACTGGTAGGCATCATCGGTTGACCTTAGATAATAATAAATATACAAGTTAAATAACAACATATATTCAAGAAAACAATTACTCATTGCACATCCCTATTCCTAACATTGTTCATGATAAGGTCTAAGCTGGCCTACTCACTGAATTAGGCCTAGCTGCAGTGGGGATATGGCCACGGCAGCGATCTCGCCGCAGCGGTAAGAGTACCGCTGCAGCAGCACTGCGTAGGCAGTATCTCAACCACGTTGTCAACCTTAGGTTCCACTATTAGCAATTTTTCCCAGTCAGTTCATTAACTCAGAATAAATGCATGTGCATGACAAAACTCATCAATCAATACATCAACTTATCACATTGAATATGCACATGAATCCCCAATAATCAATTCATCAACTTAAAATGTTGGATATACCCATGAATCCTTAATAACTAGTTCATCAACTTAGCACATTGGGTACACACATGAATCCTCAATAATCAATTCATCAACTTAGTACATTGGATACACACATGAATCCTTAACAATTAGTTCATCAACTTATCACATTGGATATGCACACAAATCCTTTACAACTAATTCATCTTTGCTGACTTCACTTTGGTGATGCATCGGGCACATACCTCTGTTACATCCCGCACACCCATTCACACTTAACACTGTACACACATGCCAGAGACTCTTATTTCTGCCCATCCAGTCATGAAATGTAGGGGACTCTAGAAATTCATATACTGCAATGGCATGGTACCCTCTCCCACTCATCTGCTCGTCTAGATACTCCCCTCAAACATAAGCCCCTCACTCATAATCACTCGCTTGGATGCTCCCCTCGGGCAAGAGTCACTCAACTCAGGATAAAGCATATTATCCTCTTCCATTCTCATATTGAATGTATTGCCACTCGGTTATTTAGTAGGACATCTCAGAGGTACTATGTTATCCTTACCAGTTTGACTGGACTTATCAATGTTCAACCGCTCACTAGACTATTAAAAGAACACATACAATATTTCAGGGAATTTAACTTTCACAACAACATTTTTCAATAAACATATTCTCAAGTTTACTTTACAAACATAATCAACACAACATGACATCAACGACAAATTGTGTCCGCAGACCAACTAAGCATGCTATCACTTCACATAAATACACATCGTTTGTAAAGTCTAACTCCTTATAAATCATAACCTATCTCGATTGTAGGGTAAGAGAAGACAACTACTACACAGGAGCTTTGCTTTTTTTTATCGCCTCCAAATGTTCAAAATCCAGACACAGAAAATAAACAACAATCAATTATCTATTCTTCATTCGGGGTTTGTAAATTCGGTTCTACCCCACTCTATCCGATATCATGGTCAAATTCGATATTCCAAGGGTTAATCTATCCCGTCTCTCCCCCACATAGGCCATTCCCCCTCTTTTTCATGAAGTTTCTACTCCAAAAACCCATCCTATTCAGTTCTAATGCAAAAGGGATTCACCTTTATCAATTTTTAGGTTTTAACCCATAGTGAGATAGGCGTTCTACGGTCACATTCCTCCTAGAAAGTGCTAATACCCACTTTTAGGCCTAGGAATCAACATTCCTTCCTTTTTCATTCAATTCCCCCCAGTTTCCATGACCTAGAGTTTCTATCTTTAAGAACACTATTTAAGAATACCCATTGATTCTAGGGTCTTAGGGAATCGAAAGGGAAGAAACTAGTTAAGATTCTTACCTTGGGATGAACAATTGCTCCAACCACTAAAAAATCGCCCTCTGCCATCTCAAAAATCATGTCTTAGTGTTATGTTTGTAAAACCCCGAAATCCCCACTTAAAACTGTCTTACTGCCTCCCGCCATCGGTTGCTACGGTTGCAATTCTACTGCAGCAGACTCACTATGACGGTTAGAACACCGTCACGACGGATCAAACGGCTATTCTCCCCTTCCTTTATAGAAGATCACTGACTGTCATTATACGATGGCATTCAATCTTTTTCTCTTTGCGGTTAAGCAATATGAGTGAGACCTGCTCTGATACCAGTTGATAGATAAAGAGAGGGTGAATTTAAAAATGATAAATATAAGTTTTTCTAGTCGACTAACAGATTCAATCGATCAACTTGGTTCCTGCAAAAGATGTTAATACCAAACAATTCAAAGAAAGTATAAGAGCATAAAAGTAAATGACAAAGTAAATTATACTGGTTCGGATCACCAGGATGGTGCCTAGTCTAGTCCCCTTAGGTTACAAGGATTCCCTTAGAGCTTATGAGAGTTTGAGATTATAGAGGAAATTTCACCAACTACTTTGACAAGTAGTGAAATTTGATACAGCCTCTACCTATATATATACCTAACTCTTTTCTATCTTTTGATCTCACTGATAATTCTTTTTAGATTACAATGATTGAATAAGGCTAGAATTATCAAGTTGATCAAGTGAAGTTGCATACATTATCTGAGACTTCTGACTCCCTATTTAAAGGCATCGTGAGTACCTCTTAAAAAGGTAGTAAGATCAATTCCTTTGATCTTGATTGATAGCTCATTAAGGGATAACCAAGGAATTTTTCTCAATCAACTCTTGATTTGATTGAGAAGGTGATTGTTATCTTCTAGTAATTATGGCAGATTTCTTCCTTCTAAAGATGTCAGGGATTTGTCATCCTTGTTGACAGTTATTGATGCCTTTCTTAGATTTTGTTGGATTCCAAGTGATTGATATCTTCAGCTAATTCTAATTGGATGTGGCAGATTTCTTCCTTGTGGGGATGACAAGGATTTGTTATCCTTTGACAGCTATTAATGCCTTCCATGAATCTTGTTGGAGTCCCTTTAATTTGTGATTTTTTACTCTGGTTGTTGAGTCCTTCCATAATCAGTATCTTCCTTTTGTGATTCTTGACCTTCTTATCCGTGAATCCTTGTGCCAACTTTGAATCCTTCCGTGATAGGTTCCTCCCTTTATGCTCCTTGAGGTCCTTTTTGTACTTCCAAATCATCTATCATTAGACAAGTAGAAAGGTTAAATTGTACTTATTAAAACATTTTAGAGGGATTTAGTCCAACTTTTACTAAGCCCCAGAAGTGTCTATCATTACTAGGCCCAAAAGTGGCCATTTTATTGTTTGATTTTAAAGCTTACGACTACCAGAATGGTCATAATTTTACTACTTGTTATTTTTCAGAAAAATAAAAAGCAACAGGTAAGTATGACATTTGAAGTTATTAGGTAATCAGAATTAAAAGAGTTTCAGCATAACAGTTCTAGAATGTGTAAGATATAATAGATAGATGGTTCATATCCTGTCTTCAGTTTTAGATACCTATGGTAGGTCATCTCTCATTTCTTTATCTTATAAGCTTTCTAGTTATGTCCTGTTATTCAGTTTGTTTTACATATGAGTATTGTTGATTTTGTACTCACACCTCTTGGACTAAGGATACTTCATTTCTTAATGCAGGATCAGATGCACAGGATAGCAAAACCACCTTGCTGGGCACTTGTCCAGTATTTTAGCTTTAGAATGGTAAGCTCCACCTCTATTTGGATCCGAGTTGAGTTCAATACTTTTGTTATTTATGTATGAATATTTTGAGTAAATCGGGGCCCTATCCCTAAAATATGTCAGTTGTACAGCTTTTAGTAGAGGTTTCACAAACAAGCGTTGTGTTTTTATTTATTTCACTATAAAAATTTGCTACTTTTTGACTGCCAAAATAGTTGGAACATAATAAAAAAAAATAGTTTTTTCTAATTCATTCCCAACTCTTTTTGAGTAGTCGGAATAATGAATATAAAAAATTATTTTTCAACTTCAGTAATCGAAAAGTTCCAACAACAGTAGTCGCACTATATAGAATTAGATACGACTTGAAAATTCTCGAATATTTTGATTACTGTAGTCGAAACATTATTAAAATGATTATTTATTAATTTAAATACTTTCAGCTACTGTAGTTTACATATTTAAATGATTAAATAATTAATTAATTTTCCGACTACTGAAGTCGGCATAACTAATTAGCTAATTAATTATTTGAAATTTTACTATAATTTAAAAAACATATAAAATTATCATTGATTGGTCTAACAGATACCATTAATGGAGTAATCTCAGTATCAATCTATTAAGAAATGAATCTCTTATATCTTTTCTTCCTGTAGAAGGTACATTTGTAATTCTTTCTTATGGTGTTGTCAAAGATAACCAGGAAAAAAAAGGAAGAAAAGTGAAAACAACACTTTTATCAGTGCTCTCTGCAGAGTAAAATTGGATGAATGATTGTAGATATTATGATGATATATTCTCCCATATCAGAGGCAGGTATTAATTGCTGATGTTGGCCATCTACCAACTACCAAGCTCAACTGTCTTCTCAATCTTGCGACATGACCTTGCACCTATAATATGAAACAAACCATGAAAAACATATCTTCTAATTTCAACTCCAGTATTAAAATTAAAAATACTCCTTATTAACAAAATTTCAAGTACAAGTTATATCTAAATGAAATATTTGTACTAATTGAGAATGTCACAACCAAAAATTTCTATGAACTGCATAACTCATATTCTAATTACATAAATGCTTGTAGATCATTCTAGAATTTTATTTTGTCTTGATCATGCGAGTCGAGTGCGTCTATTGAACCAAACAAGTTTATTAGATTTGAAACTTTTTTATCTTTAAATTACTATCAACAGCCATCTCATTCATTCCACAATTTGCAAATGAATCTCAATGCACGATAACAAGAATAAATACAATGATAAGGATTGTAGAGACTCGTGCTAGCCCTGAACTTAGGAAACAATTTGAGTTGTTAGATTTGGACAGTGGAAATATATTATTCATTTCAATGCACACCAAATAAATTAGTGTAAAGACAGTTTTAGCTCATCCTTACTTTGATAGAGAAGGTCTACTAGCCTTGTCCTTCATTCAGAACTTAAAGCTGCAATTATATTCTTTCGGCATACACAACAAGACTATAGTGAAGCTGCAAACTAGATTGTTCAACTAATGAAAAAGATTAGAAAAGAAACAAGATGACTTCACGAAAGCAACTTCAATAGCTTAGGGTATGTGTTATCATGACATATATAACTAGACAAGACACTTGGGCATTCTAACTTTGAAATCTTAGTTTCTCCTTGACATATTTATATGTTGAAAAATGTGGAAAACCACTTTCTCAAAACCATAGTAATTTCCTTATTTTTAGTAACTACGAAACTTAACTTACACAGCCTATCATGTTCAAGCACTCATACTTTATAAATCAGTCAAAAATTCTCCTTTTCCATTTCTTACTTACTATAAGAGAGACACAGAAGCATTAGTTTTTTTTAACTCACAGCAGTGACAACGAAAAGAAGAAAGAGCATTTTAAAAACAATAACCTGATGTCGAGCTGCTGTAAGTTTTAACAGCTCATTTGCTTCAAAGAAATTTTTGAACCATTGACTAAGAGGATGATCTTTGGTATCACCATGTTTCTTTTATCAAAATCTTCTATTGGTACCAAAGATAAAAACATCAAAATAAGTATCTTACATGAACTGAATAAATTGTGCTGGCCCCGCTAAGAGTTGAAATCTGTTGAGGAATGCAGTAAATAGTGAAGAAAGTGAAAAAAAAGGAAGTTAGTTAAAGTTAGTTAAGTTAGTTAAGGAGGTGGTTAAGTTAGTTATGTAGAGAAACTACCAAATGATAACTAACTCATAGCTATTATCTATAAATAGAGGAGCCTATTCATCTATGTAAATCACCTTGAATGATGATCAGTGTATACTATATTCAATACTGAAATCTATCTTCTTCTTCTTCTTACAGTTCTTCCTATTCTTCTTCATACTACTGCTTGCTGCCTCTGTTATTAAGTTTCTTCTTGCTCTTCTTAATATTCATGATCTAAGATTACAGATTTAACATGGTATCAGAGCTTTGCTAGAGAATAGCAGAGATCGATTCTGGTCATCTCAAGAAACTTCTTACAGCTGGACTAACAAGGCTTCAAGAACTGCTACAATGGAGATAGGGCTTAGTAATGGATCGACAATGGGTGATCCTTCTAATGTCAACAATGCTGCACCTTCAACAGTCATTCAAGCTCCAATGGATCACAATCATCCATTTTACTTATCGACATCTGATGTAAGTGGCATGACTATCATCTCTATTCAATTCAAGGGCAGTGACAATTATGTGATCTGGAGCAAATCAATGAGAATTACTTTATTAGGAATAAATAAATTGGGCTTTGTAGATGGAACTTGTAAAAAAGAAAATTTCCCAGTTGAGTTGTGGAATCAGTGGGAAAAAGTAAATGTCATTGTCTTATCATGGCTCATGAATTCAGTTGCAAGCAATTTGATTTGAGGAGTGGTTTTTGCATCAAATGCTTGTGCAGTTTGGCAAGACTTAAAAGAACTAGCAACTATGTCTCAAGGAGTCCAATCTGTAGTTGTGTACTATATAAGATTGAAGGATCTATGGGATGAATTTGAGTCTTTAGTTCCTCCTCCGGCATGCAGCTGTGAAAAATCAAGAGAATTCTTGTTGTAATTACAAAGACAGAAGTTATATCAGTTTTTAATGGGGCTTAATGAGTCATATGCTCAGGAAATGAATCAGATACTACCTATGACTCCTCTACCTATGGTTAGTCAAGCTTATGCCATGGTAATTAGTAATGAGAGTCAAAAAGCAGTCTCACAAACCAGCAATGCCACAGGTCTTCTAGGAGCTGCACCTGGTGTGGATGATGGACTGGCAATGTACTCAAAAATAGGATATCCTAAAGGCAAGAGGTATAACTCCAAATATAATCCCAACGATGTATGTGATCATTGCAAGCTAAAAGGTCACTACAAAAGGGATTGTTATCAGTTGGTAGGATATCCACCAGATCATCCTAGGAATAATGAAAGAAAAGATGCCAGAGGGTATGATAAGCAAAGGAATACTAATCATGGAGCTTATAATGTTATTTGTGATAAATGGAGTCAGCAACAAGCACATAGAGAAATTGCCAAACATAGCAGCAGGAACTCAAGTGCTTCATGATACTAAGGCAGAAATGATTGCCATGATGCCTCCTAGATTCACACAACAACAATATGAACAGATTTGCAAGATGATTGAACAAAATTAAGCTCCTGCAGCCAATGAGTCAGTAAACATGACAGGTAACAGTAGGGATTTGGTAACCAATGACAGTCCACCAAAATGGATTATTTATACAGGAGCCACTAACCATATGGTTGCAGATATTGAATTACTGAAAAAGGACACTATATCTAAACCTGAAAATCCAAAAAAGGTTTTTTTGCCTAATGGTGATGTATACTTAGTGTCTCACATTGGCACTAGTAATATATATATGTATAGTACTATCCTAAATGTGTTTAATATTCCTAAATTTAAGTACAACTTATTGTCAGTTTCCAAGGCAACAAGACAGCTTAACTGCTCTGCTACTTTCTTTCCTAACTTCTGCATTTTTCAGGATCTCTACAATGGAAGGGTGAAGGAGATTGGTAAAGAGAAGGATGGACTATACTTTCTGATGAGGCAACACCTTCCTGGACATAAGAAGCCAATATTCTGTTTAGTTAGCATTAATAAGGATAATATTGAACTATGGCATAAAAGACTTGACCATGTTTCACCTAGAGTTCTGAGTCATTTTTTTCCTGATCAGAAAGTCAATATTACTACAATCATGAATAATTGTACTGTATGTCCTGAGGCTAGACAATCTAGGTTACCATTTCCAAATAGTGTTACTAGCAGTAAAAGACCTTTTCCTTACTATTGTAGATGATTTCTCTAGAATGACTTGGATTTTTTTACTTAAACTAAAGTCTGATGTTATTATTATATTGAAGCACTTCATATCTTATATCAATACACAATTTGAAACAAAGATTAAAACTATAAGAACTAACAATGGTACTGAATTCACAGGCCAAATGTATTCTGATTTGTTTAACACTTTAGGCATTATACACCAGACATCTTGCCCTTATACACCTCAACAAAATGGCATAGTCGAAAGGAAACATAGACATCTTCTAGAACTGACAAGAGCTATGAGATTCCAAGCTAATATACCTCTAAGATATTGGGGACTTTGTGTGCAGGCTGCTGCTTACCTGATTAATAGATTACCATCATCAACATTGCATAATATTAGTCCATATGAAAAATTGTATGGTAGGAAACCTTCTCTTGATCATTTAAGAGTATTAGGATGTTTATGTCATGCTAAAATAGTCAATCAATATGACAAGTTGATGTCCAGAACTAAACATGTTGTACACATGGGATATTCTGAGACCAAGAACGGATATATTCTATTTGATCTAACTGGCAAAGTTTTTTTTGTGAATAGGGATGTTATCTTCAAGGAAGACATATTTTCTTTAAAGGAGAAGTGTTGGACTGGCTCTCAGCCAATATTTACAACATAACCAAATACTGTGGTTGATGATGAATTATGTCCAGCAATGATTGACACTAGAACCTCACAACTATCTATTACATCTCAGGAACTAACTACCAGTACAAGCACTATTTCTCCTGTTAGTGATGATCCAATCACTATTAGTGATGTGCCTCAAAGAAGATCTTCCAGAGGCAGACATCCACCAAGATGGTTAAAAGATTTTGTTTCACTAAATGTTCATGACAATGTGCCATATGCACTGTCAAACTCTGTTTCTTATGAGAGCTTATCTCCTAAATATCAAACCTATTTAGCTGCATTTTCTGATATTGTTGAACCTTCTACTTATGAAGAAGTTATCAAGGATCCAAGATGGATAGATGCAATGAAAGCTGAAATTGCAGCTTTAGAAAATAATCAAACTTGGCAAGTGGTTCCTCTTCCTCATGGAAAGAAACCAATTGGATGCAAGTGGATATTTAAATTCAAATATAAAGCTTTAGGTGAAGTTGAAAGATTCAAAGCTCGACTGGTTGCAAAAGGTTACAACCAAAAAGAAGGAATTGGTTACCAAGAAATATTTAGTCCAGTAGTTAAGATGGTCACACTCAGAACTGTTTTGGCACTGGCAGCAACAAGACAATGGCATATTCACAAAATGGATGTCTTTAATGCATTCTTGCAAGGTGATTTGGAAGATGAAATCTATATGGATCTGCCACAAGGATTTCAGAGTCAGGGGGAGCAGCAAGTATGCAGACTCTCTAAATCCTTGTATGGACTCAAACAAGCTCCAAGGAAATAGAATGCTAAGCTATCTAAAGCACTAATTGATTGTGGATTCAAACAAAGCCAGTATGACCATTCTCTATATATCAAAAGGTTAGGTAATGAACTATTATAATGTTGGTCTATGTTGATGATATACTAATTACTAGGGACAGATTAGATCAAATTGAAGAGACTAAGGCTGCACTACACAAGGCATTCAAAATTAAAGAACTTGGTGAACTGAAAGACTTCTTGGGAATTGAGTTTGCAAGGTCACAAGCAGGCATAGTTATGCATCAAAGGAAATATGCCTTAGAGCTAATATCAGATATTGGACTCAGTGCAGCAAAACCAGTAGTCACACCTATGTAAATCACTGTTAAGCTAACAACAAAAGAGTATGATGATCATATCAAAAGAGCAGCAACTTTTGGTGATGAAGAACTAGCAGACCAAGGATTGTATCAAAGACTTATAGGAAAGTTACTATATCTCACATTAACCAAACCAAACATAGCTTATAGTGTCAAAACACTAAGTCAGTTCCTATAAAAACCAAAGAATTCCCACCTAGATGTTGCACTTAGAGTTATTAGATATGTTAAAAGTACTCCAGGACAAGGAATTTTGTTATCAAGCAAAAACCAAGAGATTATAACTGCTTATTGTGATGCAGACTAGGCTGCATGCACTTTTTCAAGGAAATCTGTCATTGGTTTTGCTATCAAATTTGGAGAATCATTGGTATCATGGAAATCAAAGAAGCAGTCAACTGTATCTAGAAGTTCAGCAGAAGCTGAATACAGAAGTCTGGCTTCTACAGTGGCAGAATTAACTTGGTTGATTGGATTGATCAAAGACTTAGGTGTTCAAGTACAACTGCCAGTGAGTATCTATTGTGACAGCAAAGCAGCAATCCAAATGGCTGCTAATCCAGTCTATCATAAGAGGACTAAACACATAGAAATAGATTGTCACTTTGTGAGGAAAAAAAAATTCAACAAGGGTTGATGAAGACTGAGTATATTCCAACACAAGATCAGCCAGCAGATACATTAATTAAAGGGCTTACCAGAGTGAAACATGAGTACTTAATATCCAAGCTTGGGCTGTTCAATATCTTCATAAAACAAAACTTGAGGGGGAGTGTTGAGGAATGCAGTAAATAGTGAAGAAAGTGAAAAAAAAGGAAGTTAGTTAAAGTTAGTTAAGGAGGTGGTTAAGTTAGTTATGTAGAGCAACTACCAAATGATAACTAACTCATAGCTATTATCTATAAATAGAGGAGCCTATTCATCTATGTAAATCACCTTGAATGATGATCAATGTATACTACATTCAATACTGAAATCTATCTTCTTCTTCATACGGTTCTTCCAATTCTTCTTCATACTACTGCTTGCTGCCTCTATTCTTAAGTTTCTTCTTGCTCTTCTTAATCTTCATGATCTAAGATTACAGATTTAACAAAATCACCCCAAAAGGGGGTAAATATTGTCTAGTTATAATTAACATAAACTAGAAATTCAAACACAAAAGGACTTTTCTAATGTATCCATATTTACGGATTCATTACAATTACAATAGAACTGAAAATAAGAAAGAATAATACTGAAACATGATTCTAGAAACATTTGTATAAAATTTCAGTTAAGTTGAAACAACGACCACACTCTGCCCATATAGTTTCTAATACACGTCCCTAAAATCAATTCTAGGCATATACAAGATCATATACTGGAAGAAATCATGAGTTTCGAAAATTGACCTTGTTGAGCACGGTGAATTGGGTAGTCGACTTGAATCTACTCCCGCTTCACGAATGAATTAGGAATTTGAGCGGAACAAATTCAAAAGCCTCGTTATGATTTCAAAGACTACAGTATTAAATTAAAATTTTCAAACCAAGGATAAAAATCAAGAAAAAATTTTTATTTCTTAATCCTCAATCTTGAAATTAAATTAAACCTCAATTTTGTTATAATATTCAAAAATTTTATATATTTTTTAAATACTATTTTTAAAAATTCAGATGAGGATAACAAGTTCAATTCGGTGCTTACTCATGAATTCTTACGGATTGAAAGGATAGAAAGACTTACTTTAACTCATAGATGACTTGGGTTATACTAGAAGTGATTTTGATTATACCAAAATTCAATTGACTTTGTTTTCAACTATACCAATAGAAAATTAAAAAGCACGGAATTTCGCGCAAAAGTTGTCAACCACTGCAATATAAAATGTAGTCAGATAATTTTAACAAAAAAAACTATTTTTTTTTTGGTTTTTCGATTACTCTATATGGAAAAGTGGATGAAATTCTGACTACTGTTTTGTAGGTAGAATTGGTAGTTGGAAACAATGATTTTCTGATTGTGGTTGTTATATCAGTGCTTGTACACTTTGGGCCAAAAGCCCCTTGTATTGTACATTTCCATCCCTTACTCAAAATGAGTCCATTAGCTTCCCTTATATATTCTCAGACTGATTAGCACAATATGATTCAATTTGTATGCTTATATCATATTTATTTGTTCAAATAGAGCATAATCCACTTCACCTAGGGTTGGGACTTGACAACTATATTATATTAAAAATATTATCGAGGGTCATTTGATATAGATTCCAATATGACATAATTTATCAATATATCTTCATTTTTCATCATTTTTAGGTCTCTGAACCTTGCCAAAATCTTAGGAAGTATTATATCACAATGCACTTTTAAAGCATTTGCGTCATTATTTTAACCATCTTGATCATTTTCTCTCCTCCTTCTTCAAGGAGCTTTATCTTTGGAACCAATTGTCCTATCGCATTTTAGGCGTACCAAAGACTCTGTCCTTCAGGAACTTTAATTTTCATTGGAATATTAATAGCTAGATTACGAAATAAGGTATATCTGGCAATTGATTAGCGATATTTTGCAAATGAATTATCTCTTGAACTTTGAATTCACATTTTTTATGAGGATCTAGATAATTCATTTCATGCATAATTTTTCAGCTGCTAATCATTTCTTCCCCAACCTATTTAGAGACCATCTTTGTGCATGATGGAATGATTGAATCATATACCGCACAATCAAATTTTTAGATGTGAATTATTTGATTCCTAACCCTGAGTCAATTATGATAGGGGAACCTTGTTGGCTTGATGCATACAAATGATGTTACATGTTAAATAAACACATCTCATACCAAATTTTATTTGGTAGTTTTGTCTCATAACCAATGATTTAGCTATAACTGGAGGCATACAATTTCTATTAAACCAACTTAGATATAACCTAGCATTATCAATATAATTTTATAGCTATAACTCTGCTCTTGATTTAATAATTTGGAAAACACTCTTGCAAAAACCAAATTGCAAGTTGATATCAAACACACATGTGAGCATACCAAAAATACGTCATTTAAATCATATAATAACAAACAGTCCATATAGCAGGTGAACGGTATATTCACATTTTTATAAGTTTTAAAAATTCAAGGGATATAATTCTAATCTTAACTAATATAATAATTAATTTTTTATGGGAACATACAACACAAGAGAATTCATTAAGAATTTTTTATTTCTTCAATATAAAACCACGTGAATTCTCAATTATTTTCTCATTATATTTAAATTGTGATGGCCAACTAGTCATTCCAATTGATATTCATTTCAGTATATTTTTAATTTACTGTTGCATGTGATTCTATCATCATGTCCATATTTTTGTACTACAAATAAGAGAAAAATGCAAGTAACCTTTAATATAAATATTTACAACCTGCTTCGATTGTTGTAATATGAAAATATTAAATATTTTCATAATTTTGTAGTCTCAATATAATTTATTTTTGACCAATTCTTTTAAAACTTAATAAGTTTCTTTTGAGACTTACTATAATCCCAATATTATAAATAATTGCATTCTTCCATATAGTAACACATTGACTCTTCCAAAATTCTCAAATAATTTTATACTACCACATATTCCATAACACCATCTATATGGTGAACATCTCCTTTTAGGGAGAAATCATATTATTATTGTCATGATTTGCTTATAATAATTTTTATAAGATCTGACAAAATCTTTCACAACAACATTTTAGGCCTAAGGCCACATCAAATCTGGACAACATTTTCTAAGTGTAGCCAAAAGTATTTTCAGGAACACTTTGAAGGCGTGGCCTTAATTTTGAACTTTAGGCCACAAAAATATTGGCATCACTTTTAAAATATTCTTTTTAAAAATTATAAATTATGCTTTTTAAATGTTGCTAATCATACAACATTAAGCAGCGCATATTTATATATATGGCTGCCCTTTTAAATGTGTTATTTTTATAATTCTAAAAACAACATTATACAAGTGTGCTATAATAATTCTAAAACTTTCAGCCTAGATAATATTAGTTAGTTCCCTCCATACATCTAAAGTTCCCTCCAACTTATAGAAGGCAAAATATATCTAAAATGCCGTGAAGTGTTTGTACAAGCGAAACTGTGAATTGCTGCCGATTTATCTCCCAACTTCCGGTGATTTGCTGGAGATAAATTCTTTGTAAATTTCGGCAAATTGCTGCACTAATAGGGTTTTACAGCTCGCTTCAGTACCACTGTAAGGGTGCTTCAGTACCAGCGGTGTTTCTGCACTTCACTTCGTTCAAAATTGTTATTCCAATAGGGTTTTCTGCTCACTTCAGGTAGTGTTTTTTCTATTCATTACAAGTCTAAAAACTGAAAATTCTACACTTCCTTATGAGTTTTAGTTACAGACATCCATGAATTCACCCCGAAAAAAACTTTTTCCAGTTCTCCCAAGATCCAAGGTAAGCTCTATTATCTTGATTTCTTTTTAATTAGGTTTGTATTTTATTTTTATGAATCGTGATTTTCTAGTTAATAATTGTAATTTTTGGAAGAAAATAGAGAAAATTACTAAATACACATATATAAGTATTTGTCTTGTTCACCTATTTGGTAAGGGTTCTATTCCACGTCTTGTATATCCTTCCTAATTTCCTCTTTTTTAAAAAAAAAAAATTGAACAAAGAAAATATGGTGGTACCTTCAAGCTTGGTGTTGCTTTTTTGGTTTGGCAGAAACAACTTAGATTTTCATGCTCTAAAGAATGTTTGAGGGTGAACAACTTTATGTATTTGTTTTGAGCTTTTGTACATTTAGATTTTTCGGAGCTCACAGTTCTGGGCATTTCTTTGTGTGTTAGCTTGCTAAAACAGCCTCTTTGTTTTGTTGACATTAGTGGAAAAAAGTGGGTATCTTAAGGCATGAAAATAGTAATTGGGTGTGTTGTAGGAGGCTGGCACCTCCTAAGCCTTCTGTGTAAATTATATGTAATATACTAGAGATTTTGATGGTTCATAGTTTGTTGAAGACCAACAACCTTCTTGTTAAGATCTGGCTTGTTTTCAGTAGTGGATTTTAATTTTTTAATATTTTGTTATTATGCAGCCAAATTAGAGAATTCTTGAGAGTTTTCTCCTTAATTTTCTTAAACGATGTATATAAATTTTTAATCTTACAGAAATAAATTTAGATGAAGAAATTGAAAACTAAGTCATACTCCACCTGTCCAGAACTAAACAGTACTCCATTTGCATGAGATTGCTCATATTATCGGTCCCAAATCTAGATAAATGAGGGTTGATAATTACTGTTATAATATATATATATATATATATATATATATATATATATATATATGTTGTTCTAACTATTTAGCAAAGCAAGTTGAGTCATAGAAGTGTTGTAAAGAAAAATTGAAATTCCCTGTTACAATTTTCTTTAACAACTCTGATGATGGCAAACATTTAACATGTTTTAAGATTACATCATATAAGTAGCGTAATTGACATAACAAAATTGAATCTATCCTTTTTTAACCTCTATAAAAAATATATTATATACTAAAGTGAAGATAGTCTTAGAAACACAAGTATGAATTAAAAATATAAGCATCAAATTACCATCTCCTTGAAAAACACATGATTAAGTAATTTGTTTTAGCATTTGGACCGGCGTCTTCTCCTTCTTCTTCTCGGCTTCTACTGGTACGTCGTACGTCATCTTTGTCTTGTTCTTCTTCTTCAGTTCTTTCTCTTTTTTCTTCAATTTTGTTTTTTCTTCTTCTTATTCGACTTTCTTATTTCTTCTTCAGTTCTATTTCAGAGGTTAACTGAGTGTTTAACCTCTGTTTTTTTCTTCTTCTCAAGACAATTAACTCTGTTTTCTTCATTTTATAGTTTCCTCCTCTGTTCTAACTTCTCAACAGAATTTGTGTCTGCCCTCTGCCGCTACCCTTTTTTTTTTGGTCTTTTTATTTTTTTTTTTTTCCATCTCAATTTATTTATATTATAAAGAACCAATTTTCAAATGAAAGGGTAAGTGAATCCATAATAAGATTTTAGATGGATGTTATGACTTTCTGAGCTTTTTGTTAAAGAACAGACGTTTATAAATGCCAAAAATTAGCTTGGTAGTCATGGTATTTTTGAACTTCTATTAAATGCCCTTATTGATAAAATTCATGTGATTGCCTTTGACTTAATCATTTTTGTTGTATTGTTTGTGGGAATTAAAAGCAAAAGAATATGTCCATACCATCAAAATATTTAAAGGGTGTTATATACTTTCCTGGATAATTTTATCACTTTGGATGCCATTTGGATCTCAATAATCTTTATTTGTAAACCAAAAATGAATATTTAAAAGGTCTGCTTATTAGTTACGTACTTCAAGTCAGCCTTACTACTACTAATTAAGGCCTAAGGTATAGCAGTATCTGTATTAAACGTACTACCAATGACTTTTGAGGAATTACTAATTTAAAACTTTCTATTGCTACGCCCCTTTTAATACTATTGTCCGAGAGCAAAGAAAATGATTTAATCATTATTTTGATGGATATATGTGTGTTCAATCTTATCATTTTCTGCTAGTACTTATTTTCATGCCTAGATTACTTAACGATTTTTATATGTATATCTTTAGATAAATTTTGAAAGTCCCTGCTAGATTACCTGTGGTGAACTTGAAGTTGCATTTGACTGACCTAATAGAAGTCTCATGACTAGGTAAGAGATTCGTAATCTATTTGTTTTTTTATTATTCTATTACTATACAAAACTCTATTTTGAAAAATTACTTGTGATTTTTAGGATCTATTTATTAAGTATAGTTAATGGTTAAATGAATATATATTTATAATTTAACGTCTCCATTGATTTTAGATTTACAAATGATCCATCCAAGGCTTGAATGGATTTACCAAGATAGAGTAAAAAGTATATTGATGGAGTTCAACGTTTTTTGAACTTTTCTTATTCTGATGGAGATCCTCAGGGTGAAGAAATTCAATGTCCATATGCATAGTGTTGTAATATTCCTTGGTATCAAAGGAATGTAGTATACGATCATCTAATATGCTACGATTTTGTTAAAGGTTATACAAGATGGATTAATCATGGGGAATGAAAAATTTCCACAGATATTGATGGTGAATTTAACTCGTATGATGATATTGATTGGTTGTTGAATGATCAATTTAAAGATTTTGCACAAGCTGAAGGAGTTTATTAAGGCCAAAATGATGATGCCAAAAAATTCTATAAGTTGGTGGATGAGGCAAGCCAAGAATTATCTCCTGGTTGTAAAGGATTCTTTAAATTATTATTCACAATTCGGTTATATTTGTTGAAGCGTCTACATAGATGGAGCAATGTGTCCTTTACTTCCCTCTTAGAGTTGTTGAAAGAGGTAATGCCTGAGTTGAACATTTCTATATCCTACAATTAAAGCCAAGTCTATGGTAAAGGATCTAGGTCTTGATTATAAAAAAATTGATGCATGTCCTAATGATCGCATGTTGTTTAGGAATGAACATAAAGATGATGAATGTTGTCATGTTTGTGGAGCTTCTCGATATATTGAATGTCCTGAAGAAGATAATGAGCTTGAGCCTTTCAAAAAAGCTCATCGTGCTGTTGCTAAAACTTTAAGACACTTTTCATTAATTCCTAGACTTAAAAGGCTATTTATATGCTCAAAAACGGCGGATAAATTGAGGTGGAATGATGAGGAGCATTCAAAAGATGGAAAGTTAAGACATCCTGCAGATGGCCAAGCCTGGAAAGACTTTAATAGACTTCATCCAGATTTAGCAAAAGATTCTCGCAATTTGAGACTTGGCTTGGCAAGTGATGGATTTAATCCATTTTGGACCATGAGCATAACAAATAGCACATGGCCAGTTGTCTTAATGGTGTATAATTTGACTCCTTGAATGTGCATGAAACAAGAATATTGCATGCTTTCTTTGCTTATATCTGGGCCACGATCTCCTGGAAAGACATTGACATTTATCTATAACATTTAATAGAAGAGTTGAAGGTATTGTGGGGGTTAGGAGTAGACACATATGATTCTTCAAGAAATCAGACCTTTCAAATACGAGCAACTCTTATATGGACAATTAGGGACTTTCTTGCATATGTTATGTTATCTGGACGGAGTATAAAAGGAAAGTTGGCTTGTCCTTGTTGTAACTATGATACTAATTCTTGCTATCTGAATCATAGTCGAAAAATATGTTACATGGACCATCGTGTTTTTCTACCCATGGACCATCCCTGGAGATCTAACAAAAGATCTATCTATGGAAAAATAGAATTTAAGCATCCTCCACAATTGTTAAAGGGAACTGATGTTTTTAATATGTTACAAGATGTTGAAAATGTGTTTGAGAAGAAGCAAAAGAGATCAAATATCGTCCCATGAAAACAAAGTCAATTTTTTTAATTACATTACTGGCAACACAACTCGCATCACCACAACCTTGATGTAATGCATATTGAGAAGAACATATTTGATAACATAATTGGAACACTTTCGGAACTATTTGGAAAGATGAAGGATCATGAAAATGCTCGTTATGACCTCAAAGAGATGGGGCATGAGGAAGAACCTTCAACCAAAAGATATAAAGGGTGGAAAGAAGATAAAGCTTGGACAAGCATGCTTCTTTGTGACTAAGTGAGAAAGATCTACTTTTTATGGTATTTTGAAGAAGGCAAAACTATCCGATGGTAGTGCTTCTAATATTTCTCAATGTGTGCATCCAACTAAAAGAAAAATATCTAATTATAAGACCCATGATGCCCATTTCATGTTACATTACTTGTTTTCAGTACCAATTAAAAGCATACTTCCTGATCATGTTGTGATTCCTTTGATTCGTCTAAGCTTCTTTTTTCGTCGTTTATGTCAAAAGGTTATCACACTAGAAGATCTAGATTGTTTGGAAGCAGAGATTAGAGAAACAGAGAATCAATAGGAGCGATTCCTCCCTGTTTTTTTGATATAATGGTTCATTTGCCTATTCATTTGCCAAATGAGGTAAGATAAGGTCCGGTGCAGTGTCAATGGATGTATCCTCCTGAAAGATTAATGTATAGGTATAAGCAATATTTTCGCAATAAAAACCATCCAGAAGGATCTATTGCTGAAGTGTACCTGGTTGAAGAGTATCTAAATTTATGCTCAAGATAACCACATGGGGGTGTACATACTAGATTTAATAGAAGACCAAGAAACAATGATGAATGTGATTCAGCTGATGTACAAAGTTGTAGTTTATTTCCTAACAAAGGTTGTCCTTTAGGAGGTCAAAAGGGTGAGCCAGATGTTCTAGATGACAAGTCACTAAGTCAAGCACATAAATACATACTGAACAATTCTGATGAAATTCAAGAATATATCAGGTAATTCCATCGAGGAGTCCTTTCAACAAGGAAATGGTAAATTATCTATGCACAAATCCACCATCCTACTATCTTCGAAGGAAGTTCTTAGCACTTCACATATTATTGGAAAAATACAAGGAGAAGGTGAAAACAACTTGGTATTCATGAGCTACAAAATGTTAAAAAGTTGAAGAGGAAGTCAATCTTACCGACGACGAGTCTTGATCTTTTCCTACAACAAAAAGGAACACATGTGGATGGAGAAAACCAACCTGATATTCAGCCGGTAAACAATGCCAAATCTAAGTCGTCTCCTCTTGTTGATGAGCATAATATAGAATTAGATAATTTGGATGTACAAGAAGAAGTTGGTGAGGATGAGCGTTAGAGAAGAAGTTATGGATATTGATTCACATACAGATGGTATGCATAAAACCTTGTAAGTTTTGTTTGCATGCATTATATTTTTTTTCTTATGTTTTGGTTGTTACATCAATATAGGGATATCAGCTAAGAAGAAAGTTCGAGGGCAAACAAAATGTAAATTTGTTCACGCAAGAAATCTTGAGGAAAGAGAGGAGGTGACATTTGACAAAGGACAAGCCGTGGGACCAACCGGTAAAAGAGTCTTTGAACTAAGCAACTTTCTAGGAACAATTGCCAGAAATCCTAGAATTATCACATTGCTATTCACCAGTTGGCGTGTATCACATTGCTATTCACCAGTTGGCGTGCTGTTCCAGATGATACTAAACAACGGATGTGGGAATATGTAAAAGTAAGAATGGTCAATTTTTCAATTGTGTATTTTATTGTGTTTCTTACTAAATGAAGATACCATACATGTTGTTTTGCATAGACCAAGTTCATAATTCTAGCAGAAGGAAAGAAGTGGGTGATGGATAGTCTTCGTGATACTTGGAGGAGACACAAGAGAACTACTAAGAAGAATCATTTTGATGTGAATCTTAGTGTTGAAGATATGTTAGAAAATTGTCCCGCTGAGATACCAGAAGTTCAATTCCGCCAATTGTTTGAGTATTGGAAGGATAAAAATGTCCAAGTGAGATTAAACAAAGCATTTCATGACCCAATTTAGGACCGTGATCGACACTAAGGGATATAATCCCAAAGCAAGTCTTAATGGAAATCTACAGAAAATCGGGTAGAGTTTCCCCTATATTTAGGCCTATCCATAATTTACCTGTCTCAGAAATCAACAAGAAACAACCAATATAACCAAAACATTCCATAACTATCCTCAATCAATCATTTTCAGCATCACAATTTTAAAACAATCTCCAAAATATGGGAAGAACATGTAGTACTGGTCACAAGTCTATAATAATGAAAGAATACTCATGACGCTAATGAAATGACTATGGAGCGACTCTAAGAGTTCAAACGAAGATACTATAATAATTAAGTAAGCCTTTGCCCACGCGAACAAATATGAGGCTCACCAAAAATATACTAACTTAAACACTTTAGATAATAGAATCCTCGCCAACGACACCTGTGGTCTCTGAAAAAAATAATGGGGGGTGAGTCGCTAGCTCAGTGAGTAATAACACTTAACCACAACCGCTTTTAATGGGGACAAATCATAAATATTGCTAGTATGAAAATCAGCAAATATCACTAAATAAATGCCTCTTTCAAAAATGGTAAATCAAAAATCAGTTTTGTCTATGTCATATAAGCATAAATGTCACGCCCCGCCTTGGGGGGTATGACTGGCACCTGGTGCCCTACTAGGACCTGAACTGCTGGACTGCTAAGCCGGGGCACATCTGGTGCCTGGCTGACTCTAACTCATATTTCTGGAAACAAAGGGCTATATAACGGCTGTAAACACAGCCCCCGGCCCATTGGCCTATAGCCTTCTATACCTGTACTAACAGCTGACCAGAAGCATATCAATATAGGGAAACCTATACGGGCCGACAAGGCCACCATGCTGTCTAGTT
The DNA here is from genome assembly GCA_035772735.1 of Datura wrightii. Taxonomy (NCBI): domain Eukaryota; kingdom Viridiplantae; phylum Streptophyta; class Magnoliopsida; order Solanales; family Solanaceae; genus Datura; species Datura wrightii. Next base: position 51,933,669 of record JASDFA010000002.1, on the reverse strand, counting down.
ATCTATAACTCAACCCTAAAGTACTGGATAGCTACGTGACCGGCAAGGTCACCACTATTGTCGAACTATGGCCCCACACGGCCAACATAAAAGAAACAGAAGTACTAACAACTAACAACTGCACGGCCTCACACGACCGGCTCATCTGACCACAGGGAAACATATACAGACTGCAAGCCTCTAGGAATAGCAATAGAAATGATCGGGACAGGGCCCCGACCTACCCGTATTATACAACAAAAGAAAATGAAATACACCTCAGTAATTCAGTCTCCGGATGACAGGAGCTGAATACTCGATCGCTGACAGGAATCACGTGGTATCGCCTGCTCGTCTATGAGTACCTGCAGGCAAGTAATGCAGCACCCCACCGGGCGTCAGTACCGCTGGTACTGAGTATGTAAGGCAATAACTGAAAGAAATATCTGAAAACAATAATATAACTGATGAAACTGAAGTAGAGAGAAATAGATTAACTGTCTGATAATGTAAGTCATACCTTCTCTCAATTATACTGGAAGGAGTAGGAGTCATACCTGGAGACGTATCGTTCTACTGCTGATCTACTCATATCTATCATAACATGGCATAACATAACATAGCATAACATAGCACACACAAACCTTACCCGGCCCCCATAAGCCGGGAGGTACAACCAGCACAGAATCTATACCCCTACCCCGGTCATCCCATCTCCTATAAACCCTGTAAGCATCCTTCCGGTCCCCTGAGTATGCACTTGGGCTCGCTGAGCCCCTGACTATAACTGCATCTGAGTCCGGAGGACTCCTGAATCAACACCCGGACGTATCCGCTCGACAGGGGTGTGTAAAAGCCGACCAAGGCATAATATGGGGAAAACTGGCATCCCATCTTCGTCCCCTGTGGGACGGCATGCCACTCCGTAGAGCAACGTATCCTCGTCCTCTGGCGGATGAGTCGATACAGCTATCAACCCTGGGGCGGTCATGGATGCTAGGTAGTCCAACCCCAAACAATACAACGGTCTCAACTAGTAATATTATTTGCATGTCCCACATACTGAAGCTAACGATAATAAAGTGTTTGTACATACTGCATGCTGAACTAGCGATAGTGATATGTATATATTTAATACATGCTGAGACTGAACATAGCATATGTACATAAATATAATCTTCTGCCATACTGTACTGAGTCTAATGTTGAACATGATATAGTATTTCTGCTGAAAACTATGTTGTATACTGAGTTTCTATAGTAACAGGATTTACTATTCCTAATATGCTTTCTAACCTCATTTTAACTTATCATTCTGCTTCTGAGATGTCTTACAGATATTACATTGCTTTACTGGGTTTCAACTGAATACGATATTATCCTAACATTCTGGGTCACATCACGTACTAAGCATGATGTGCAGTTTCTAACACTTGTATCAGAATCTATATCGTGCTAGCAAGTCTCGCGCTGATCATAACATGACGTTTCTAATATCGTACCATCATTCATAGTAAACATCATACATGGCTTCTGAATATTCTACTGGCCTTTAAATTACTGTACTGTACCAAGATTACTAACTGGCCGAGGAAACTAGCTTTACATACCTTATCCTCGAACTATCCGGCTGTCGGACGAGGCTCGGCCAGTACTTCAACTATTTTCTCCCAACTGCATTCATAAATGTGCCAATCAATACTAAATACAGCTTTATTGTAAAGAGCAACGTCGCTTTCGATATAGTTTATAGCCTAAACTTAGGCTTATCGAAAGACGGTCGAAAACTCGCTATTTTTCAGCGGTACAGAAGGGAGAAATATTCACTTCACAACTAGGAACACATAGACACTAATTTAGAGCAATTCCACTTACCTTAGCTCGGTGGCTCGACGATTCGTCGGTCGTATTTCGCGAAACTAAATCCGTAGGAATGCTCTCTGCTGCTAAGTACCTCGGTATCTGAGGTTAATTTGAGTTTGGACAACATTTAGCAGCGTAATCGGACGAAAATTATATTATTTCTTCGTTCCTTTTCCTTCTCCTGCGTTTGCTCTTTGTTTTCTGGAAATTTGTAAGTGTTTTAATCATTTAAAACCAAAGTGGGGCTTATATACTTGGGCCTGAACAAGGCCAACGTGTCACGGAGCCAACGCGGAGGCTTCACCTCCGTGACACGCTGCCATCGTGGAGGGGTTCTGCCTCGGCTCCTTCCGCGATGGTTCGATAGGTTTCTCGTCCGATCTTTTCCCGGGCCTTTCTCTAGCACGTATGGCCTTCAAATATGCTTAACCAACGTGCGAATAGGTCATCTAGGTGCCGGGAATTCTACGGGATATAACATTCTCCCCCCCTTAAGAACATTCGTCCTCGAATGTACACTGCTATCTAGAGGACTACTTAACTTACTTTCTAGAAAAAAAATTTGGCAGAGTTTCCCTTGTAATATGGACTATAGCAAAAACCTGAAATGCAGAAAAGCCCAACACAGGCACTGCACATAATATTTTAAGATCCACTGGATAACTAAGTATCAATCCTTCTCATTCACACACATACAACTATACGGTACTGCATAAATAATAATACGGACCTACCGGTCGCCTGACTAGTCCTGAAATAGGTGAGGATATCTGGCTTTCATATCTTCTTCAGCTTCCCACGTCATTTCCTCACGGTTCCTGTTACGCCACAATACTTTGACAGACGCAACATCTTTAGTCCTCAACCTGCGAATCTGTCTGTCTAAGATAGCTACGGGAACCTCTTCATATGCTAACTCTTATGTGACCTGGACATCCTGAACTGGGACTATTGTAGAAGGGTCCCCTACGAACTTTCTCAACATAGAGACATGGAATACTGGGTGAACAGATGCTAACTCTGGAGGCAAGTTCAATTCGTATGCAACTCGGCCTATTCTTCGCCGAATTTGATATGGCCCAATGAATCTCGGGCTAAGCTTGCCTTTCTTGCCAAATCTCATTACCCCTTTCATCGGAGACACTTTCAGATATACCCAGTCATTTACTGCAAATTCTAGATTTCTGCGCCACATATCTGCATAAGACTTTTGGCGGCTCTGAGCAGTCAGTAAACGTTCTCGGATAAGCTTTATATTTTCCTCTGACTGCCGAACAATGTCTGGGCCAACCAATGCTGATTCTCCTATTTCAAACCAGCCCACCGGCGATCTACATTTTTGCCCGTATAATGCCTCGAAAGGCGCCATCTGGATAGCTGAATGATAACTGTTATTATAAGCAAATTCAATCAACGAAAGATGCTCATCCCAGCTACCCCCAAAATCTGCACACACGCTCGCAGCATGTCTTCGAGCGTTTGGATAGTCCGCTCAGCCTGCCCATCTGTTTGAGGGTGGGAAGCTGTGCTTAGATTAATCTGCGTTCCCAAACCCTTCTAAAACGACTGCCAGAATCTAGCTGTAAACTGCGCTCCCCTATCTGAAATGATGGATACCGGCACTCCATGTAATCTAACTATTTCTCTGATATATAATTCGGCATAATCCTCAGCCGAGAAGGTAGCCTTCACTGGTAGAAAATGAGCTGATTTTGTCAGCCTGTCAACTATTACCCAAATGGAATCATTTCTGCGTCTGGTACGGGGTAACCCTGTTACAAAATCCATGTTTACTGCTTCCCATTTCCAGAGAGGCACAACTATGTCTTGAGTTAACCCGCCTGGTTTCTGATGTTCTGCTTTCACCTGTTGGCAGTTAGGACACTGGGCTACAAATTCAGCAATTTCTCTTTTCATACCTGGCCACCAGTAGTTCTCTTTGATGTCATGGTACATTTTTGTCGTATCGGGGTGAAGAGAATAACGGACGTAATGTACCTCGTTCAGAATCTGCTGGTGGAGCCCTGAAACATTTGGAACATATAGACGGCCTTTACAACGCAGCACTCCACCCTCTGTTACCTGAAAACCTGGCGTTTTCCCCTGCTAACCAGGTCAGGATTCTTATACTACCGTTCTTTTATTTTCACAACTGATGATGACACGGCGGTGTTTTCGATTACCGCTCTGTTGTCCTTCATTTCTGTTACACGAACGGCTAAATTGATCATTTGATGTATCTTTCTGACCAACTCCCGTTGCTCGGGCTGTCCATACACCACACTTCTAATAGATCTATAGCTAAGAGCGGTTGTTGCTCCATTACCTCTTCTTGGCTGATATAATATTTTCATACTTAGAGAGCTCGACATATAATTAACGGTTATACTGACTTGTCTTGCCGAAGAGATTGACAGATAGTTTGCAAGCGTAGCTAGAGCTTACCTGGCCCTCCGGCCACATGCTAAGGCTACTTGTTGCTGAGATAACCTGAACGACCGTCTGCGCACCTTGTGCCTTTATCTGATCATAGGATCCTGATATTGACCATGACCTCTAATGATCTGGCTGCATAACCTTAATTAACTGAATAATCGGGTTGAATGACCCGAATGTGGCAGTAGTCTAATAATTGCTCTAACTATTCTACTTGAGTACTTATAGTTCATGCATAACTGCAGACTTGTGGGCATCTAATTGCTTTGTTATTTTGCTTGAACCACTGTAAGGCTGGGCTTAATCAAACTTACTCCCAGGCGATCAATCTCTGGGTCTTCACGGGGAGTCTACTGATCCCCTGGTCTTAGTAAACACTGTGCTAGCAGGGTACTATCAATTTCTTACGCCTTGTGTGTATCCACTTGGATTTATACTGCTATTCTGGGGAATTCTCGGTCTTATGAGCTATTCTGTAAATACTGGCCTTTTGCTAGGGCTTTGTATCTAAATATCTTACGAGAACCAGCTGAAGTACTAGTTTGTCGCTGACTACTGATGTGGACCCTTCCTTGGGGTACCCACGGGTATTCTGACTGGGACGGCCGGCTGTCTTATGGGGTGTTCCACATAATAACTGCTAGGTTGGTTAAGGCCGACTCTCACCTACAAGGCTGGAAAAATGACGTACGACCATTTAACATACTAGAACAATTCTGGTATTGCTAATTTCTAAAATTTGCCTATTCGGCCTCTAATCTTGGTTCTAGCACATACACTACTGTTACCGATCTTCAGGGATGCTTCCCTGCTAATGCAGGCGCGAGCTGGTCGGTAGACCGTCTAACTGCGCCCTTATCATCTAGTCATCTGGTTTAGGCCATTAACTTTGATAAGCTCCTAGAGCCTAGATCTGGCAACAACACATAAGTCTATTAACTTAATAACTGAGAACTGAGATAGTTTCTATGACTTCATACGTAATTCACACTTAATCTGTTCTTTCTCTTCTCCTTTCCCTTTCTCCTTTCTTCTCTCCTTTTCTTTCTTTCTTCTCCCCTTTTTTTTTGGCAAGGGGGGGGGGTCCTGCAATACAATTTGTACATGCTTTCTATTACTAATCAGCATCTGTGATTGTACCCCTTATAGGCAACTACTCACAGCATATCTATTATCTGTATATATATATATATATATATATATATATATATATATATATATATATATCAATAGCTACGTACAATATGTAATGAATTCTGCGGTAATACATAATCTCTGACATGCTCTGCTGAGTCTCATGCCGTACATGATACACCGCTTCTACGGCCTAATAATATCTCCTGCCCTGACTTATCATTTCATTGTATTGTCACCCCATTTTGAAAGTAACAAACACAAACACTTTAGTTATTGTCTGCTGTTTGAAATTCCGCCACTCTTGCGATGTGGGGTCAACGTTCAAATCTTGTGGCCTTACTAGGCATATATTGAGAGCCCATGACTGTCTGCTGGGCCTTATCTCTAGGCTACACTAGATTAGAATTGCTGTATCAGTAATTTCTTAAATTCTCCATAGCGGACATACTGCGGTATTCTGAACCGCAATCTTACTGTCAGTCCGAGGCTTAATCCTTAATACGATATTTTATCAATCCGGGGGTAATTCTAATTTCCCCACAAGATCTGACATTCCTGCTTCTTTCCCTCATCTTACTTAAGCTGAACTCTGGGGTTCAAGGTACCTGCTCTTCATTGTTAACAAGATTGCTGGTCCAGTATCAGTTCATACTTCCCCTGACTTGCAGTCAGACCTATCTGATTCACATGACCCCTCACCCTTTCGATATCACAACTGGATCATAACTACAATCTTATAGGTATGTCTTTGTCTTGCTATCTGTTAGCATATGTAACGGACTTGGCCTTTTTCTGACTCGAACTTGACCATTACCCGGCATTTATCACTAACAGGTCTTTTACCCCTGCTTCGGGTAAGCTAACGGTCTTACTTTCTCTACTGGCTTATTGTCATAAGGGTCTGCACAACTTACGTAATCCTAGGGGCTCTTTATACTTTCTAATACTTACTAGGATCAATCAGCCCATCTTTACTTACCACTGGATTTGGCAACCCCATCTCAAGTCTTATGCCCCTTTACTATACTGGCATCAAAATCAAGAGGTAGGAATAGCCCTTTTCTTATTGCAACAAATAAAAGCATTTACCTGTACCATATCCAAAAAGATGTATTTGGGATTCCTGCATTTCCCTCTCTTTCTTATACTTACCTGGTGGTCTGACCTTGTCTGTAATCTTAATCAGATCTTATATGGCTAATAAATAAATCAACTCGTATGTACATTACACTCCTGACTTCCTATTCTGATGTTATCAACGTATACTAGGGATAGTACCGATAAAGGTATCATGCTGGGAGGTCTCGGGTACCTTCCTCCTGCTGCTGTAGTTATCATGTAACTGGCTGATGCCTTCTTCTGTTGCTATATTTGATCTTCTGCCTGTAATAGGGTAATGCTGATCTGCCTTTGTATCTGTAATCAAAGAATACGGTAATTTTTTAGAGACTCCACCCTCTACTGTACCGCTCTAAAGCACGACTGACTGAGAAGGAAGGGTAACCATCATATCATGCCTCACAGCCTCCTGCCTATAGTATGTGGTGCACAACACATCCATAGACAAGACTCTACTTAGCACGGCTTGCAGACTCCCTGGGACACGACCTGCTCTGATACCAAGTTTGTCACGCCCCGCCTTGGGGGGTATGACTGGCACCTGGTGCCCTACGAGGACCTGAACTGCTGGACTGCTAAGCCTGGGCACATCTAGTGCCTGGCTGGTTCTAACTCATATTTCTGGAAACAAAGGGCTATATAACGGCTGTAAACACAGCCCCCGGCCCATTGGCCTATAGCCTCCTATACCTGTACTAACAGCTGACCAGAAGCATATCAATATAGGGAAACCTATACGGGCCGACAAGGCCACCATGCTGTCTAGTTATCTATAACTCAACCCTAAAGTACTGGATAGCTACGTGACCGGCAAGGTCACCACTACTCTCAAACTATGGCCCCACACGGCCAACATAAAAGAAACAGAAGTACTAACAGCTAACAACTGCACGGCCTCACACGACCGGCTCATCTGACCACAGGGAAACATATACAGACTGCAAGCCTCTAGGAATAGCAATAGAAATGATCGGGACAGGGCCCTAACCTACCCGTATTATACAACAAAAGAAAATGAAATACACCTTTGTAATTCAGTCTCCGGATGACAGGAGCTGAATACTCGATCGCTGTCAGGAATCACTTGGTATCGCCTGCTCGTCTATGAGTACCTGCAGGCAAGTAATGCAGCGCCCCACCGGGCGTCAGTACCGCTGGTACTGAGTATGTAAGGCAATAACTGAAAGAAATATCTGAAAACAATAATATAACTGATGAAACTGAAGTAGAGAGAAATAGATTAACTGTCTGATAATGTAAGTCATACCTTCTCTCAATTATACTGGAAGGAGTAGGAGTCATACCTGGAGACGTATCGTTCTACTGCTGATCTACTCGTATCTATCATAACATGGCATAACATAACATTGCATAACATAGTACACACAAACCTTACCCGGCCCCCATAAGCCGGGAGGTACAACCAGCACAGAATCTATACCCCTACCCCGATCATCCCATCTCCTATAAACCCTGTAAGCATCCTGTCGGTCCCCTGAGTATGCACTTGGGCTAGCTGAGCCCCTGACTATAACTGCATCTGAGTCCGGAGGACTCCTGAATCAACACCCGGGCGTATCCGCTCGACAGGGGTGTGTAAAAGCCGACCAAGGCATAATATGGGGAAAATTGGCATCCCATCTTCGTCCCCTGTGGGATGGCATGCCACTCCGTAGAGCGACGTATCCTCGTCCTCTGGTGGACGAGTCGATACAGCTATCAACCCTGGGGCGGTCATGGATGCTAGGTAGTCCAACCCCAAACAATACAACGGTCTCAACTAGTAATATTATCTGCATGTCCCACATACTGAAGCTAACGATAATAAAGTATTTGTACATACTGCATGCTGAACTAGCGATAGTGATATGTATATATTTAATACATGCTGAGACTGAACATAGCATATGTACATAAATATAATCTTCTGCCATACTGTACTGAGTCTAATGCTGAACATGATATAGTATTTCTGCTGAAAACTATGTTGTATACTGAGTTTCTATAGTAACAGGATTTACTATTCGTAATATGCTTTCTAACCTCATTTTAACTTATCATTCTACTTCTGAGATGTCTTACAGATATTACATTGCTTTACTGGGTTTCAACTGAATACGATATTATCCTAACATTCTGTGTCACATCACGTACTAAGCATGCTGTGCAGTTTCTAACACTTGTATCAGAATCTATATCGTGCTACCAAGTCTCGCGCTGATCATAACATGACGTTTCTAATATCGTACCATCATTCATAGTAAACATCATACATGGCTTCTGAATATTCTACTGGCCTTTAAATTACTGTACTGTACCAAGATTACTAACTGGCCGAGGAAACTAGCTTTACATACCTTATCCTCGAACTATCCGGCTGTCGGACGAGGCTCGGCCAGTACTTCAACTATTTTCTCTCAACTGCATTCATAAATGTGCCAATCAATACTAAATACAGCTTTATTGTAAAGAGCAACGTCGCTTTCGATATAGTTTATAGCCTAAACTTAGGCTTATCGAAAGACGGTCGAAAACTCGCTATTTTTCAGCGGTCCAGAAGGGAGAAATATTCACTTCACAGCTAGGAACACATAGACACTAATTTAGAGCAATTCCACTTACCTTAGCTCGGTGGCTCGATGATTCATCGGCCGTATTTCGCGAAACTAAATCCATAGGAATGCTTTCTGCTGCTAAGTACCTCGGTATCTGAGGTTAATTTGAGTTTGGACAACATTTAGCAGCGTAATCGGACGAAAATTATATTATTTCTTCGTTCCTTTTCCTTCTCCTGCGTTTGCTCTCTGTTTTCTGGAAATTTATAAGTGTTTTAATCATTTAAAACCGAAGTGGGGCTTATATACTTGGGCCTGGACAAGGCCAATGTGTCACAGAGCCAACGCGGAGGCTTCACCTCCGTGACACGCTGCCATCGCGGAGGGGTTCTGCCTCGGCTCCTTCCGCGATGGTTCGACAGGTTTCTCGTCCGATCTTTTCCCGGGCCTTTCTCTAGCACGTATGGCCTTCAAATATGCTTAACCAACGTGCGAATAGGTCATCTAGGTGCCGGAAATCCTACGGGGTAAAACAATAAATCAATTAACAATACGGTAATAATCTCAGTAAACACTATTATATCAAATCTTATATTTGGGAGGTTCTAAGAATGAATCATGTAATCGGTGTGGCTACCTACCTTGAGAGATAGCCAATAACTATGAACCCTTCGTAAAGGAGTCAAATATTATGGTAGGTCCCTATTTGAGGAAAATCAGTAACTATATGCTAGTTCTACTTTTTCAGTAGTAACGGTTGTACGGTAATCTGTAAATACAAGGTGCACCTGGTCTAACGAATCCGCCGTTAGCTATGGGATCCATCAAGGTCTAATCTCATTTATACTTTTATTTGTAAATAGTAAGTACTCATATAAAAGTATTTTTATAATAGTGTAGGACACTTAAGTTCTTATAAAAATCATATACTTTCTTTTCGGCAAGGATAATCATCTCAAGTAATAGTAAAACATGTTTAGTAATTTTGAGGACATCTAAAATAATGGTAAACATATCAAATGAATATTTCAATATCATATCAAGTAAAAGACATGCCCCACATGCAATTTCAAAGCATTGGGTAACACATTATTTGTAAAATCATTATAACTCATGCAAATTTTGAAAATACAAATTGCGGTAAGGTTACTACTCACTGTACTCGTGTCGAAGTATCAAACTCGTCTCCTAGAGGAAATCGTATAACTTTCTTCAATCAGTCTATAATCATTTCATATCAATCTCATGTTAGTTTTATCGTTTAGGCTAATTCATAACTAATTAAAAATACCCAATCCTTGGGATTTCATGTTTAACCATCGATGTCGAATTATATTTACCCATGCCATGAGTAATTTAATTGTTCAAAATATACTAATTTCATCTAATTCACATAATTTATTTGTCTAAATTCGTACCAAAATTTCTCTAAATTTATGCTTAAAACAAACTAAAATAACCTTCCTGTCCATTCTACTTTTTCTTGGTGTATGAAGAAATCTAAGAGTTTACACTCCAATCTTCTAATGTACTCACTAAGTTCATGAGAATTTAATGTGCCAAACAATATGCTACTTCCCCTATCCGGTCAAGTATCTCATATGGTCTTATAAACCTTGGACTCAATTTACCTCTTCTCCCGAACTGCATCACACCTTTCATAGGGGTGACTCGTAGGAAAACTTTATTTCCAACTGTGAATGCTAAATCTCTCCTTCTTTTATCCGTATAATACTTTTGTCTACTTTGAGCTGTGAGAAACCTCTGTCCATTTAACTGGACCTTGTCAATAGCTTCTTGCACCAAGTCTGGTACCAACACATTTACCTCTCCAACTTCAAACTATCCAATATGAGAACAACATTGTCTACCATACAAGGCTTCATATGGGACCATCTGGATACTTGATTGGAAACTGTTGTTGTAGGAAAATTCAGCTAAGGGTAGATAAGAATCCCAACTACCTTCAAAATCGAGAATACAAGCTCTCAACATATCCTTCAAAATTTGTATAGTACATTCGGACTGCTCATCTGTCTGTGGATAAAATGCAGTACTAAGATCTACTCGTGCACCCAATGCTCTTGAAGGGATTTCAAAAAGCGTGAAGTGAATTGTGATCCTCTATCCGAGATGATGGATACTGGAACTCCATGGAGTCGAAAAATTTCATTCATAAATAATTGGGCATATCTTACTCTACCATATGTAGTCTTTACTGACAAGAAGTGAGCTGATTTTGTTAGTCGGTCTACAATTACCTATACAGATTCATAACCTCTAAGGGTTTGTGGTAGCCCAATCACAAAATCCATTGTAACTTTTTCCCATTTCCACTCTGGAATTTTGATTTGTTGTAGTAATCCTGCGGGCCACTGATGCTCAGCTTTAACCTGTTGACAAGTCAAGCAATTAGAAACAAAGTTAGCAACATCTTTCTTCATACATTCCCACCAATACAACTTCTTTAGGTCACGATACATCTTAGTGGAACCAAGGTATATAGTATATCTGGAGTTGTGAGCTTCCTTAAGTATTACTCGTCTCAACCCATCTACTTCTGGTACACATAATCGATTGCCTAGTCGAAGGATACCATCATATTCAACAGTCATCTTCTTACTTTTTCCAGCTAAGACCTCATCTAGATATTTGCACAATTTTCTATCCTATATTGAGTGGACTTTATGCGCTCTACTAATGAAGATTTGGCTTGAACATAAGCCAACAATGTCTCTGAAGTTCCCACCCAAAATTTGACACCTGTGCTTTCGATTTTATGCATTTCCTTCACTATCAATCTTTTTTCAGGAGCTATATGAAAGAAACTACCAATAGATTTTCTACTCAACGCATCTACCACAATATTAGCTTTTTCAGGATGATATAAAATAGCACAATCATAATCCTTGAGCAGTTCCATCCACTAACGATGTCGAAGATTCAAATCTCTCTGTTGGAAAATGTACTTCAAGCTCTTATGATCAGTATAAATCTCACAAATTACACTGTATAGGTAATGCCTCCAAATCTTAAGAGCAAATAGCACTGCAACCATCTCTAAGTCATATGTGGGATAGTTTTTCTCGTGCTTCTTCAACTGTCTTGAAGCATAAGCTATAACACGACCACCTTGCATAAGAACGCATCCTAATCCTACTCTTGAAGCATCACATAAAATCGTGAATCCTTCAGAACCTGATGGTAAGGCTAATACCGGTGCAGTAATCAAACATGTTTTGAGTTTCTGAAAATTCTGCTCACATTCCTCTGTCCACTGAAATTTCACATTTTTTTTGTGTTAACTTAGTCAATGGGGTAGCTATTCTGGAGAAATCTTGCACAAAACGCCTGTAGTAACTTGCCAAGCCTAAAAAGCGATGAATCTCTATAGGTGAAGTAGGTCTTAGGCCATTTTCATACAGCTTCTATCTTTTTAGGATCCACCATAATTCCATTATTGGATACAAAATGCCCTAGAAATGCTACTGAGTCTAGCCAAAATTTGCACTTTGAGAACTTAGCATATGGCTTATGTTCTCACAATATATGCAACACAGTCCTCAAATAATTCTCATGTTCTTCCTGGCTACAAGAATATATGAGGATGTCATCAATAAACACTATCACAAATTTGTCTAGGAACGGCTTGAACATCCTATTATTCAAGTTCATGAATGCAGCTGGAGCATTTGTCAATTTGAAAGGCATCACAAGGAACTCGTAGTGCCCGTACCTAGTTTTGAATGTTGTCTTGAAAATATCTTCCTCCCTAATCCTAAGATGATGATAACTAGACCAAAGATCAATCTTGGAAATTGAATAGCTCCCTACAATTGATCAAACAGGTCATCTATACGAGGTAAAGGATACTTATTACGCATTGTTACCTTGTTTAGCTGCCTGTAGTCAATACACATTCTTAGAGACCCTTCTTTCTTCTTTACAAACAATATTGATGCGCCCTATGGTGTTACACCCCGTAAATTTTAAATAGATAAATAGCCTAAGGGCATGTTGGTTAAGGGATTTAGAAGGAAAAAAATAAAATAAAAAAAATAAAAAGTCGGCCTGTCATCTAAATATGCATATTTACAGCAAAGAACAAAAGAGGATAGTGAAAATGAAAACCCACGACAAAAATATATAATTTCCTTCCAATTACGCGACGAAACGCGGTCTAAACTTCATTCCGGCTTAGGTACAGGTGTATAAAGCTGCAGAGAGCAATCCTACGGAGTTAGTTTCGTGAAATTTGGCCGGCGAAACGTCGTGCTACCGAGGTAAAGTAAATAGAATTACTTTAAATTAGTACCAATGTGTTCCTACCGTTGCAGTGAGCATTTATCCCTTCTGGACTATCGAGAAATAACGAGTTTTCGACCGTTTTTCGAAAGGTTGAAGTTGGGATAAATATATATATCAAAAGTGATAATTTTTCCCGAATATTAATGTATTTAGTTCTAATTTATGTGTATATGAATGTAGTTGGGAGAAACAGCAGAAGTACCGACGGAAATCACATCGGTCAGTCGGGTACTCAGAAACCAGGTATGTAAAGTTATTCCTTCGGCAAGCCAGGAAGTACAGGGTAGAAAATAAATAGAATAAACGCTATTAACAGATACCCAGCGTACAGGAACGATTTTAGTACAATTTCCAGCAAGCATGCTAGTATACCAATTACGTATCATGCGATAATCAGAATAATAGATATTCAGGCAATACGTATTACATCTGTTGAGATTGTATCCAGTAGTAGATGGTGCATTTTATGTTATTGAGCTATATCCAGATATAATCAGATAGACAGATAAAGGCCAGGTAGCAGTTAGTCCAGCAATCAGAAACAGTGTGGAACAGAATATAGTATCAGTTATTTAATACAAACTGGCCTTGAGATACAAGAAGAGAATATGGTTAGTATTTTTCATTAAGCATGCTTGTTGTGTATGTGTTTTGTATGTTGAGACTTGTTGTGGCATGTGGGCACCCTTTTAGCATCCCCACCGCCCCTGGGTTATAGCTGTGTCGATACCAGATTCAGATACCGCCACCAGCTGGGCGATGCCGTCCGCCTAAAGGACGATGATGGCCGACCACCATGATAATACGGTCCAGACCACCCTGCTTGCAGGGGTAGTTCAGTTTACTCTGCGCAGAGCTAGCACACCCTGTTTACAGGGGCAGACCACTCTGTGTGCACACCTGTGCCCAGAGGCAGGAGTCTTCGGACTCAGACACAGTTTATTGTCAGAGGCCAAGGCCTGAGCTACGTACCCAAGGGGGCCGGTAGGAGGAGCTCACAGTTATCAGATGAGTGGAGTGACTTGTTTTTGGTTGGTTTAGACCCGGGTAGGGGTAAATAGATTGCTTGGTTGGTTGGCACCTTCCGGCTTATGGGGGCCGGTCAGGTATTGTGTGTATTATTATATATATTGATATGTGCTAGTAGATACTGATAGACAGAAGGACGACACGTCTTCAGGTACGCTCAGTTAGTTACAGAATGTATAAACTCTCCCCAGTTATCCTCAGCTAGATAGACTCAGCTACTTCTTGCTTAAATGTCATGTTATTGCGCTATTCGTTTCAGTTGCATATTTCAGTTTGCTTTACATGCTCAGTACCTGTGGTACTGACGCCCAGCGGGGTGCTGTATTGCTTTCCTACAGGTACTCACGGATGAGGAGCCGATCCCTCGTGATTCCAGCCAGCCAGTGAGTCATCAGCTCCTGTCATCCGAAGTCTGATTCCCAGAGGTGTAGCTCCTTTTCTTTTGTTGTGCAGTATGGGTAGGTCGGGGCCCTGTCCCGATCATTTCTATTAATTTCTTACAGTATTCGTAGAGGCTTGCAGTCTGTATATGTATTCCTTGTGGTTACTTGAGCCGGTCGTGTGGGGCCGTGCAGTTTGCTGTAGCTGTTTAGTATTTCAGTTTATGTTGGCCGTGTGGGGCCTTAGTTTGACAGTAGTGGTGACCTTGCCGGTCACGTAGTCTTACAGCAGTCTTGTGTTAAGTTACAGATAACTAGACAGCATGGTGGCCTTGTCGGCCCGCATAGGTTCCTTATTACAAGTCTGTTTCTGGTTAGCTGTTGTTACAGGTACCGATGGCTACAGGCCAGTTGGCCGGAGGCTGTATTTACAGTTGTTATATAGCCGGTTTATTTCTTGAAATAGAGCCAAAGCCAGCCAAAGCACCAGATGTGCTCAGGCTGGACCATTTAGTAGTCTAGAGTCTAGCAGGCACCAGGTGCCCGTCATACCCCCCAAGGTGGGGTGTGACATATGGTGATATACTCGATCTAATAATGCTCTTATCTAGCAAGTCCTGCAACTATTTGATTTAGCTCCCCCATCTCTGTCGGTGCCATATGATATGGAGGTATAGATATTGGTAGTGTCTCAGGTGTTATATCAATACCGAAATCTATCTCTTATACCGGAGGTAACCCTGGCAAATCCTCAGGAAATACATCAGAAAATTCTTTTGTCGCTGATACCTTCTCCAAGCTAAGTGTTTCCTCCCTAATGTCCCTTACCTTATCTAAGAGACCCATGCAACCTTTCTTTAATAATCGTTGGGTCCTTTATATGAGATATAATCTTACCAACCTCTGGAACTTGACCCCCTTTTAATACAAAAATAGGCTCATTGGGTATTTCAAACTTGACTATTTTTGCATGGCAGTTGACTGTAACATAGCAAGGAGATAACCAATCCATGCCCATCAGCACATCAAAGTCAATCATATCAAGTACTATCAGGTCATCTAGAGTATTTATACCCTCTACTCGAATGTGACATTCTCGATACACATATTCAACTAACAGAGAATCTCCTATAGGAGTAGCAACAAATCTCTGGCTATCTATCAAACCTCAAAGAAAAATAAAAGGACACATAAGAGTGCGTAGATCCTGGATCTATCAAAGCAAGTGCATCAAATGAATAAACTAAAAGAATAACTGTAACCACTGTATTTGAGGCCTAAACATCTTGTCTAGTAAATGCAAAAACTCTCATGTGGCCTCTACTAGCATTCCCCTATCCCTGATTCTTGATTGCATGATCTCTAGCACCTCGACCTCTATTTTATGTACCTAAAGTATTACGAATAGCCTGAGCAGGTGTGGCTAACTGAACGAAAGACTGGCTGGAATTTTTCGAAAGTTGAGGGAATTCCCTCAGGTCATGTCCCAATTGACCACAACGAAAATACCCTCCGGTCAATATATGACACTGGCCCAAATGTGCTCTGCCGTAGGTCTGGCAGGCTGGAGTAGTGGCATACATCTGCCTAGAACTATGATGTTCAGATGATGATGAAAATCCCTTATTACCCTATCTATAATATGGTCTATATGTGGATTGTGATACCATATCTATCCCTGTCTGTGCACCCTGTTACTAATGTCCCTGATCTTCTGCTCTACGATTTGCACTAAAGTTGCCAATCAAAGATCCCACTGTCTTAGCCTTTTTACGTACATCATTGGTTGCATGTTCCTCACATCCTTTATTTTCTATCTTTCTAGCAAGGTCAACTACATCTGAGTAGGTCAAAGTCTTCATCTGTGGAGCTACTGCATTGTATAGAAAACCAACCAACCCATTAACAAACCTCTGAACCTAAGCTGCTTCATCAGCCACTAAGCAAGGAGCATATCTATCCAGCTTACAGAATTTGGTGTTATATGTTGACACATCCATATCTGGAGTCTGGACTAATCTCTCAAAATCCCTGGCGTATTTCTGCCTCATACTGTCAGGAACAAAGTGATCCATGAATAACTTGGAGAACTCATCCCATGTCAATGGTGTTGCTCCTGCATGCCTTCCTAGCAATATGGTTACATACCATGTATTAGTCATGTCCTTTAGTTTGTATGTTGCAAGCTCCACGGCTCTCTCACTTGAACACCCTAATGCTTGTAATGCCTTGAGTGTTCCATCCAAAAAACTTTGAGGATCAGCTGAGCTATCACAACCTATTAATCATGGTGACTTCAAATTCAGAAATTCTTGCAAAGATACCTCTATATACCCAAAAGTATAAGTTTGTGCGGTTGCTTGAGATTGTGCCTGTTTCTGAGCTGGGGCAGTGTTTCGCTGTCCAATCCTCTCCCGCCTATCCATTCTGTCAACCAAGCTCTCTATGGCTCTCCGCAAGGAGATAAGTGCCTCAACAGTAACACCCTCATGTGATAGTGGAGGTAGACTAGAACTTCTTTAAGGAGTAGGCTCTCTTGTAACTTTAGTGATGGTACTACGGCTATTTGTGGTGGTACTACAACCCCTACCTCACCCTTTTCTATGAGCTCCACCTCTTCCCTTAGCGGTAGGAGTTGTCTGCCTATCCGAGGTGGAATTAGGTGCCTGTGGTGAAATTATCATAGCTCTGTCATTAGATGATTGAGTTTGAGCCATCTGATTAATAAAATAAATACTATTAGATTCATCTAGTTGGTCCTAAACATCACACATAAGGAGGAATAAGAAAAAAGACAAGACATGTCCTATCACGCCCTCGTAGAATCATGATTACAGAAATAGCCAGCTACATACCATAATTGAGATTCTACTACTGACATGTGCTCCATTAGTCACAGGAACGACCTAACCAAAGGCTCTGATACCAACTTTGTCATGACCCAATTTAGGAACATGACGGCGTTAAGGGATAGAATCCCAAAGCAAGCCTTAATGAAAATCTATAGAAAATTGGGCAGAGTTTCTCCTGTATTTGGGCCTATCCATAATTTACCTATCTCAAAAATCAACAAGCAACAACCAATATAATGAAAATATGCCATAATCATCCTCAATCAACCATTTTCAATATCACAGTTCTAAAACGATCTCCAAAATATGGGAAGAACATGTAGTACTGGTCACAAGTCTGTAATAATGAAGAATACTCAGGACACTAATGAAATAACTGTTTAGCGACTCTAAGAGTTTAAACGAAGAGATTATAACAATTAAGTAATCCTTTTTCCCATGTGAACAAATGCGAGGCTCATCGAAAATTTACCACCTTGAACACTTTAGTTAATAGAATCCTCGCCAACGTCACCTGCGTCTTTGAAAAAAATAGTGGGGAGTGAGTCGCTAGCTCAGTGAGTAATAATACTTAACCACAACCGCTTTTAATGGGGACAAATCATAACTATTGCTAGTATGAAAATCAGCAAATATCGCTAAATAAATGCCTCTTTCAAAAATGGTAAATCAAAAATCAGTTTTGTCTATGTCATATAAGCATAAATCAATTAACAATACGGTAATAATCTCAGTAAACACTGTTATATCAAATCTTATATTTGGGAGGTTCTAAGAATGAATCATGTAATCGGTGTGGCTACCTACCTTGAGAGATAGCCAATAACTATGAACCCTTCGTAAAGGAGTCAACTATTATGGTAGGTCCCTATTTGAGGAAAATCAGTAACTATATGCTAGTTCTACTTTTTCATTAGTAAGGGTTGTACGGTAATCTGTAAATACAAGGTGCACCTGGTCTAACGAATCCGCCGTTAGCTATGGGATCCATCAAGGTCTAATCTCATTTATACTTTTATTTGTAAATAGTAAGTACTCATATGAAAGCATTTTCATAATAGTGTAGGGCACTTAAGTTCTTATAAAAATCATGTACTTTCTTTACGGCAAGGATAATCATCTCAAGTAACAGTAAAACATGGTTAATAATTTTTAAAATATATCAAATAAATATTTCCATATCGTATCAAGTAAAAGACTTGTCCCACATGCAATTTCAATGCATTTCATAACACATTACTCGTAAAATCATTATAAATCATGCAGATTGTGAAAATATAAATTGCGGTAAGGTTACTACTCAATGTACTCGTGTCGAAGTATCAAACTCATCGCCTCGAGCAAACTATTATGACTTTCTTCGATCAATCTATAATCATTTCATATCAATCTCACGTTAGTTTCCTCATTTAGGCTAATTCATAACTAATTGAAAATACCCAACCCTCGGGATTCCATGTTTAATCATCGATGTTGAATTATATTTACCCATGCCATGAGTAATTTAACTATTCAGAATATACTAATTTCAGCTAATTCACATAATTTATTCGTCTAAATTCATATCCAATTTTTTTTCAATTTATGCTTAAAATAAATTAAAATAACTTTACTGTCTATTTTACTTTTTCTTGGTGTATGTCGAAATCTAAGAGTTTACACTCCAATCTTCTAATGTACTCACTCAGTTCATGAGAATTTAATAGATTCCTCTATTTTTTTCTAACCCTTAATTCTTGAAAACTCTCAACCCCAGTTCGATAGTCATGAATTATATCAATTAAATCTATAAACTAAGTTGAGAAATTTACCCTTTCTTTTCCTTCCCTCTTGAATCATCTATCAAAGCCTTGAATTCTCCGCTTAGTGTTCCTTTATTGGAAAATTGATCTACTCACTCACGTTTTTTTTTCTTTTCTGGTTTAGGTAGAAGCTCTAAGCTTCAGCCCTTTTTTTTCTGCTGCTGCATTGTCGAGTATTACCGCCTCCCCAGCACTTTGTTCCCCCTTTTCTTTTCTTTTTTTAATTTTCTATTGGATTGGGTCGTTGGCCCACAGATGTTTTTATTTTCTTTCTTTTAAATACTTATATTGTTATAAACATATTTGTATTATAGTGAATGTCTATAAAGGTATTTGTATTGTAGTGGATACATGTGTTTATATTTTAGTGAAAGTCTATCTTTTGGAGAAAAGCTAGGAGAAATTATCCCTATAAATAGAGGGGTTCTCCTTCATTGTATTTCATCCCATCAAGAGAAATAAAAACTTTTCTCCTTCTCTCTTTCTCTCTTTCTCTATAATATTTTGTTCTTTCTTTATTATTTCATAACACGTTATCAGCACGAGTCTCTGCCTTGAGCACTCATTTGAAAGATCTGAGGTAAGAAAAATTAAAATTTCTTTTTCGAAAGATGTATTACTTAACCACAGGAGTGATATTCCTTTGGTGATATTGTTGCTCTACGACTCTATTGTCTCAAAATTTGAAGGCCAAAGTATTTTTTTTCTTTCTTTTAATATGGCTAATCTTACGAAATTTGATTTCGTTGCCCTTCAAAGTTCGGGCAAGAACTACCTTTCATGGGTGTTGGATGCTGAAATTCATATGGATGTAATGGTCTTGGAGACACCATTAAAAGTGAAAACAAAGCATCAAAAATTCATATGGATGCAATGGGTCTTGGAGACATCATTATAAGTGAAAGCAAAGCATCAAAAATCCATATGGATGCAATGGGTCTTGGAGACACCATTAAAAGTTAAAGCAAAGCATCAAAAATTCATATGGATGCAATGGGTCTTGGAGACACCATTAAAAGTGAAAACAAAGCATCAAAAATCCATATGGATGCAATGGGTCTTGGAGAAACCATTAAAAGTGAAAACAAAGCATCAAATCAAGATCGTGCTAAGGCTATGATATTCTTGCATCATCATCTTGACGAAATTCTTAAAATTGAATATCTCACAATTAAGGATCCACTTGTTTTGTGGAATAGCCTAAAAGAAAGGTATGACCACCTGAAGATAGTCATCCACCCAAAGACACGATATGATTGGATCCATCAAGACTATAAGTCTATTCATGAGTATAGCTCATCAACATTCAAAATTATTTCTAAGTTGAAACTATTAATGATGTTGATATGATTGAATATGTGGTAGTACACAAAATTAATTGAGAGCTCCCGAAGAGCTAATGTATTACTACTTGAAGGAATGAAATTATTGTAGTAAGTCTCAAAAGAAAACTTATAAGTTTCAAGGACATTGAAAAAAAAATTGAGACTATAAATTACGGAAAGATCTAATATCTTCATGCTACAACAATTGAAGCAGGTTATAAATAATTATTTAAAAGATTACCCGCCGTTTTTTTTATTTGTAGTACATAAATATGGATATGATGATGAAATCACATATGAAAGTAAACTAGAAGTTTACTGAAATAAGTTGGCATAACTGGTTGGCCATCCCGGTTCAAATGTGATGCAAAAATAATTGAGAATTCACGTGGCTATATGTTGAAGAAATAAAAGATTCTTCAAGAATTCTCTTGTGTTGCTTGTTCTCGTGATAGAATGATCTTGATCAGTTAAGATTGAAATTATATTCCCTGAAATTTTGGAACTTATAAAAGGGTGAATATGGGCTCGTTCACCTACCATGTGAACCGTTTTCTAATAGATGCATCTATGGTATGGTCACATGTGTTTTGATATCAACTTGCAATTGATTTTTGTAAGGTTGTTGCTTGAATTATTAAATTAAGAGCATAGTTTCAAATTATAAAATCATGTTGATAATGTTGATTCATATCTATGTTGGTTTAGCAAAAATTGTATGCCTCCAATTATAGCTAAATCATTGGTTATGAGAATAAAACTCCCAAATAAAATTTGGTATGAGATATGTTTATTTAACATATAGCAACACTTGAATGCATCAAGCCAATAAGGTTTCCCCTATCACAATTGGTTCAGGATCAAGAACCAAATGATTCCATCTAAAAATTTGAATGTGCGATATATTGATTCAATTGCTCCACCACAACGCACAAAGATGGGTCCCCAAATGAGCTTATATTATTCTAACAATTGCAGTCCCAATCTTGTTGGTTATGCTGATGCTGGGTATTTATCTGACCCACACGAAGCTCGATCTCAAACTGGCCACGTGTTCATATGTGGAGGTACTGCCATATCTTGGAGATCTACAAAGCAGTCTCTCGTAGCTACTTCATCAAATCATGTTGAGATAATAGTTGTTCATGAAGAAAACCGACAATGTGTGTGGTTGAGGTCCATGATACATCTCATTAGAGAAAAATGTGATTTAAAATATGACAAATTACCCACAATTTTATATGAAGATAATGCAGCATGATAGCACAACTAAAGGGAGGATTCATTAAAAGGAGATAGAACAAAGCACATCTCGCCAAAGTTTTTCTACACACATGAGCTCCAAAAGAATGGTGATATCAATGTGCAACAGATTCGTTCAAGTGACAATGTGGCTGATTTATTCACCAAATCTCTACCAACTGCAACTTTCAAGAAGATGGTGCAGAAGATCGGGATGCAAAGAATCAAGGATGTTCTCATTAGGGGGAGTTAATACGCGTTGTACTCTTTTTCCCTTACGAGGTTTTGTCCCACTGGATTTTCCTTATAAGGTTTTTAATGAGTCAGCTAAAATGTGTATTATTAGATATGTGTACTCTTTTTCCTTCACTAGATTTTTTCCCACTGGGTTTTTTCTGGTAAGGTTTTAACGAGGCACATTATCTATCAAATAGACATTCAAGGGGGAGTGTTATAAACATATTTGTATTATAGTGAATGTCTATAAAGGTATTTGTATTGTAGTGGATACATGTGTTTATATTATAGTGAAAGTCTATCTTTTGGAGAAAAGTTAGGAGAAATTATCCCTATAAATAGAGGGGTGCTCCTTCATTGTATTTCATCCCATCAAGAGAAATAATAACTTCTCTCCTTCTCTCTTTCTCTCTTTCTCTCTTTCTCTATAATATTCTTGTTCTTTCTTTATTATTTCATAGCATATATTTTTTTTCCTTTTTTTAACGGGTATTACAATGCATTCTACCCTTGAACATATTATTGTATTATATGTTTTTTTCCTTTTTGATTAGTAGTTAATATACCTGTTTGGTGGGATTTTGGGCCATGTCCAAATTAAATTCCGAAAACAGAAAAAAAAGAAGTGGAGGCATTGGATGGGACCTATTAATTTTGCAAGAGTACGCATGGCATTGGTGATATTTATTTGACTCTTCGTAAAAAATATAACTTTTATTTATTATCATACTTTATTAGAATACATTGATGTTTATTTTCATGTTTCTTGCGATATAATTTGTAGTGTGTAACTAAAGAGATCAACAAGGAACCAATAAAGTCTGAAATGTTTATTGCAACTCGTACAAAGACGGGAAAGCAAGTTCATGAAGATGTCTAAATTGCGATAGAAGTAAAAAGTTGTAGCTAATATTTAATCATGGAGTAGAGATTCTATTAAGTTTTTCTTCTTCCGTTAACTTTAGTTTCCTAATTCTTTATATATAAATTTTCTTCTCACAAATTTTTTTTGGATAGTTTGAACTTCGGTACTGTTAAAATTCTGGGGAAACTGTGGATGAAGCATTTAGGGAAATTTTTAGAAAGGAGAGGCCTAGACGAGTACACTGCTATGGTAGATCAGTGGGAACAAGTTTTTTGAAAAAAGATGAGAAAATCAACAAGCTCCAACAAAAGCATAATATTGAAGTCTCTACTTTGAAAGAAGAAATGCAAGAATTGAGGCAATTATGACATTATTTTAATCTATTGGTGCAAAATAACTCTGAATTAAATGTTCAAGATATACCGGATTTTGTCAAATCTAATCAACCTTCTCCGGTTGATGGTACTACTTCATAGGGTGTAAGAGGCCATAATCTTCCACATTCTTCTGGATCAACTCATGATGGAATTCTTGAAAAGGTATTCATACTCCACATTTCCTCCAAACTTAAATGAATTTCACTTTCTAGTCTTTCAGCTATATAAGTAGTGATTTACTAGTAAATGCATTTTGTTCTTTCTTAAGGAAAAACTGATGACCTTTAGCTTTATAGTTCTCAAGCTTTGTGTGTTTGCAATTGCCTAGTTTTAGGATTCAGAAACCAGTACTGCAAATGCTAGTCAACCACCCAAAAGAATATGAGAAATTAATATCGATAGTTGTCCATCCAAAAAAATTAGCTGGCAATTGTATATTATATGTATATATTAGTTAGATGTTATAAATTTTTTTGATAGGACATTCAATTGTATAACTTCCTCCAGAAATATATTCAGCCAAAAGCCTGTGTTTTTTTACAAATTGTTAAATCATGCAACTTTACAAATTACAAACCAGGACACTACACTAGAGAAGAACTGACATTGGACAAGATATTGAATGCTCTCCTTATTTGACTCAATCTACTGGCCTTAAATTAATTAGAATATAATAAAAATTTATTTGGTCATATTGAACCAGTTTTGCTTCAGTTTTTGTGTTGTTTTGCTCTAGTTTTGGTCCCGTTTTTAGCTGCTGTTTTGGACAATTTTCTGGTCCAGTTTTTCTATTGTTCTGCAGTTTTCAGTGGATGTTGGTCCAATATATTCTCCAGTTTTGGCAGCTATTTTGGTGCAGTTTTTGCTGCAACTTTGGTGCAATTTTTGCTGATATTATGGTGTAGTTTTAACTGTAATCTTGATGCAGATATTATTGTTGTTTTGGTCCAAAAATTGTAATTTTGGTGCACCAAATAACTGCAATTATGGTGTTGTTTTTGCTGCAATTTTGGTGCAGATATTGCTGCTGGTTTGGTCCATTTTTGTTGCTGTCTTGGTGGAGTTTTGGTCCGATATTTACTGCTGATACAGTTTGTTGGTGGATTTTTTATTCGGAGCAATCCTACAACAACCAAATCTACCTACCAAGACACTAACTGGAATTAATTGATATCTTATACTTGTGGAACTAATACTTGTAGTTCTAAATATCCGACTAATTATGAAAATTTCTTAGCAGGGAACAACAATAAATTCAAGTATTATTTTATTCTAGTTTTGATGCAGATATTGTTGTTATTTTGGTCTAGTTTTGGTTCAAATATTGCTGTTATTTTGGGTCTAGTTTTGGTGCAGATATTGCCCTTGTGTTTCTCCTGTTATTCTCCTTGTCTTTATTAGTCTTGCCATTTAGCTCACATTTTGCTACTCTTATTCTACTTTGTATTGTACTTGTGCATATCTATTTGTGGGTTATTTGATGGACTGTTAATGTTCGCTAAACATAAACATATATACTTGTACGAATGTTATCTGTTCTACTGGTTGATTATCTTTCCCTTTGATGAAGTGTTAATGTTTGAAAAATATAAACATTACTTTTATGAAGGATCAAAGTTTGGGGTCTATCTAATTTTTTTTTAATTTTTTTGTAGGAGAATGTGGGTGACGCAATTGGCAATGGTAGGAATAAGTAAATTTGATCTATTGATGTGAATGATGAAGAATTTTGGCTAATTAATTAGGATGTCTATTATTCATGATACTATATGAATACATTTACTTTAATTTGCTAATGGGCATCTTGATATATTATTTTATTAGCATATGTAGTACATGACTAAGTCGAAGTTCATTATAAGTAATATCAACTTGAATTATTTTTTGGCATTTATTATTTAATTTAGTTCTTGATATCATATATTTATATAATATTAATGCATATTCTTGAAATTACAAAATTACATGATATATCCAAAAAAAATGAATCAGAAAAGTTTTGCTAATAAAAATATTAAAAATATACATATTATAACCTAGCCAAATTGTCATGTTTTAAAAGTGTGGTCATAGGGATTATATGTTTATTATGTATATAGGCAAATGCTACATTTTATAAGTGTTGCTTTAGAAGCCATGCTTAAAAAGTGAGGCCTATAAAATGCCTAAGGCCACACATTCAAACTGTAGCTCTAGGATGTAAAAGTGTGGCCAAATAGGGTGTAACAAGCGTAGTCTTAGTTATCTGATAGACCACATTTTGAGGGCATAGCTTGTAAGAGAACATTTTAGAAACGTGGTCTTAGGTCAAAGGTTACGCTTGTTTTGGCCACCTCCCGAAAAGTGTTGCCTAACATCAAAAATGTGGTCTTTGATAAAAGAAACCACACTTTTTCATAGTTTAGGCCACCCTTTTCTAGAGTAGTCAAAGACCTAAAATGTTGTAGTGTTTTAAAAAATTTTGCGTACTATATGTACACAATCAATGACAAATTCATACGGTCAGCCAATAATATTTATTTTGATTATGATTAGAATCAGACAAAAATTATTTCTTGCTTTTACCTTTCAATAGTTCATGATAAAATATAGTGCAAGATCTGTGACGTACTAAAAGTACGCAATCAATGACCATTTATGCCAAAATAATTTTTTCTTAAACCTATTATAGAGGTTAGTTGTGATATTTATTCAACCATAAATGTGCATGTCCTTTTTCCATATATTTTATCTCGCCATGACACATTCACTTTAAATGATAAGTGAGCATTCACGAGACTTAACAGAAGCCATGGACTATAGTCATTTGTACATGTTTCATAAAATTTTATTATAAGTATGTCATGCCTTAAAATTTATATTAAATACCTCAACATCACTTTGAAAGGTCAAGTGCACCACACTTTATATTCCTTTGATGGAGGATTTATAAAACTTGTCAAATTAGGTCTCATGACAACTGTTTGCCTAATACCTTTCTTAGCAAATTGATGGTAAAAGTTACCTTCACTTTTGAAGGATCATTTTGAGAATTCATAATGTTCTTACTTTTATAGTTACCACAATGATGACTATTATTGTTTTGTTATTTGTCACGCTCACATTTATTTGTACAACCACAATAATTATTTTATCATCTTTCAGACTTATCATGTACTGCTACCATATTTAGTTCATGGAATCGAGTAAATTCAGTGGGACGGATTTTATGAACTTTTAGAGTACATTATTTTACCTTAGTCATCATTAAATCATCAATATGGTGCTTTGAGACTGAAATTCAGCGCCTTATCCATATAAAGGGATGTGTTAGGCCATAATTTATCAGGACTCGGATCTAATATCTTATCATCGTGAGATATCAGGACTCAAACCCGACGTGTAACCCTCTTGGTGTCATAGGACTTGAATCTATAGTCTTACCCTCAACTAATGGCATAAAACGACAAAATATACTAGTATTCGCCCCCAAGACTTTGAAAATATTATCACTTTTGTGATTATATACTTAAATAAATTGAGTTTCAATTAAAAAAATATATAAAATATAACCATGTCACCACAAACTTAGATGAGGTTCTAGTTTTATTTAAATGTACTCAAGTAATCATAAATTTTCTCTTTAAGATAATCTGAATTATCATATTAAGAAATCTCTTTTGTCCGCTAATCTACAACTATGTAAATAATAACTTTTTTTTACAAAATAGTACATTCTTTTCACAAAATAGTAGCCTTTTTTCTATAAAATAATTGTCATGACCCAACTGACCATTATTGGCACCCACACTAATCCCCCTGGTGGGCAAACCAATGTGTTCCCGACTTGGTCATCCCATTGCAACATTCATACTATTAATTAAGCGCTAACAACCTCTTTACTGACAACCCAAGAATTGAAAATCATCGTAAGTGTACATCTATCTAATTATAGTCTAAAAGGAACAATAGAAAAATAAAAAAAATAAGTTCGAATAAAAGGACATTTCTTCCAGAGGAAAGGCATCATCTCGAAGAAATTATCTCACCCTCGGGTGTCTCCCAATTGCTACTAGTGGTGTCGAGAGGAGCTTCCTGGATCGAAATTTATACTCAGAAAGAAAGTGTAGGAGTAGTATCAGTATGACACAGAATACTAGTAGGCATCATCAGCTGACCTTAGATAATAATGAATACACAGTGAAGTAGCAACAAACATTCACAAAAATAATTACTCATTGCCCAACCCTATTTCTAATATTGTTCAGGGTAAGGTCTAAGTTGGCCTAGTCACTGGATTAGGCCTCGCTGTAGTGGGATGTAGTCGCGGCGACGGTCTTGCTGCAGCAGTATTGCGTAGGCAATAGCTCGACCCAGCTGTCAACCTTGGTTCCACACTTATAAGTTTTTCCCAGGTAGTTCATCAATTCAAAATAAATGCTTACATGACAAGCTCAACGATCAATTCATCATCCTATCACATGGAATACACACATGGATATTCAACAATCAGTTCATCAAATATGCACACATAAATCTTCAACAATAAATTCATCAACTGACTTATCAAATATGAACTCATGAATCCTCAACCATCAATTCATCAACTTATCACATGGAATATAACCACATGAACCTTCAACAATCAATTCATGTTTACTGACTTCACTTCGCTAATGTGCCAGGCACACACTTTTGTCACATCACCACACACTTATCGTTATACACACATGCCAGAGGTTTTATTTTTGTCCTTCCAGTCATGACCTACAGGAGACTTTAGAAATTCATGTACCATACCAGCATGGTACCCACTCCCATTCATCTTCTCATTTGGATGCTCCCCTCGGACATGAGCGACTCAATCATAATCGCTTGCCCGGATGCTCCCCTCGGGGACACGAGCCACTCATCTAAAGATAAAGCATATTATCCACTTCCATTCTCATATTTTACATATTTTAGCACTCAGTCATTTAGTATGACTTTTCAGAGGCATCAAGTTACTCTCATTTTCTTGGTTGTATTTACCAAGGTTCAACCACTTATATAACAATTCAAAAAAATGAATATACGTCTCAAGGTATTCAAGTTTCACAACAATCTTCATCGACAACTATCATCGCAAGTTTATTATACAATCATATTTAACACCTCATTGCATCAACAACAAATTAGTGTTTAAAGACCAACTAAGCATATTATCACTTCACGCTTATACACATTATTTTGTAAATTCTAACTCCTTATAAACCATAACCTACCTCTATTGCAGGGTAAGAGAAATCAACTACTTCGTAGGAGCGTTGCCTTTTCTCAAAGTCTTAGAACGCTCAAAATCTATGAACAACAATCACAAGAGTACTTTATTATCTTCTCTTCAAATAAGGGTTTTGGGAAATTTAACCCACCCAATTCTACCTAGTATTTACGGTCTAATCCCATGCTCGAAGGTTAAATTATCAAAACCCAATCCTACAATGGTCATTCTAACCTAGTCCATGGAGTTTTCTACCCCTCCAGACCCTTAAAGCAAATATTAAGGTTAAAGGTTCCAACTTCTTCGAGCTCTAGGTCTCGAAGTCTCACATAAACAAAGTTCTACAACCACATTAGCTCTAGGTAGCGTTCATAACTCATTCTTAGGTCTAGAAATCAACACCCAACTCTTGTCCTTCAATTAGCCCTAATTTCTACCAACATAGAGTTTTTAGCTTAAAATTCCACCATTGGAGGTTATCCTTAATTGAATGGTGTTAGGAAATCGAAAAATAGAAGGAATAACCCATAAACCTTACCTTGGGAAGAAGAATCATTCTGCCCTTGGAAAATCGCTCTTAACTTCTAAAAGTTTGTACCTTAGAGTAATGGGGTGAAAACCCCCTAAATCCCACTAAAAACTGACTCATTGCCCCCATTGTCTGATGCCGCAGTGGAAATTTCACTGCAGCAGACTCGTTATGGAGGTCAGGACACCGCCACGATGGATCCAATGGTCAACTCTCCTTCCCGCTACGATGCACCTCCGACCGTTATGATGGTCTTGTTGCAACACTGTCCCCCACGCTGCAACGGCCCGACCAGTAGCTCATATTTCACTGCACACATTTCATTCCTCAAACCCAACTTTAACTATCACTCACCAAACACTTTTCCCCGTGCACTGAAGTGAAAATAGGGTATTCTCTGGACTTATCTCCCCTTAACGATAGACAGGTCGTTACAATAATAGCTCAGGTCAAGAAATTACTTTTTATTTATCTAATAAAATAAATATGAATCTTCTACTTTCAGTTCATGTAAAATATTATAATATGGTAAAGATATTCACCAGAATTTTTGATGCAATGGTTTTCTGACAAGATAAAACGCAAAATCTTTTTTATCACTTGGCAAAGTCAAATAACATATGTTACTCCCATGTAGGCTTGAACACTTTGAGCCTTATTTTGATAATGTGCTGTAAAATGAAGTTCAAAATAATAACAGTAGATAAGAAATGTAAAGTACAAGAACAATAAAGAGAGATAAAAAATGAGAGCATTCTTATTCTTTCAAGTATTTTCGAGTCTTCAAGTGTCATACCCCGAGTCTTACCCTGGACGAGACATGGTACTTGGAGTCACAAGTAACCCCAAGTCAACCCATGGTCTATCATACACTGGCATTCTGAGTAAAACATAGCGGAAGCTTTAAAATAATAAAATAAAACATTTATGAAGAAGAACTAAATCATAAAGTTTTATACAACTGAAAACAAAACTGAATATTTGGATCTGTGCCTGTGTCTGAAAGTCATCTATCAGATGAGTTGCTGGCACAAGCCCCCAGCTAACCTTAAGTCTAACTGAAAAGAAATAATCCTCATCCTCAAAAGATGAGGACTCACCAATGACGCAGCTGAGAACTCCCGTTGCGATCTACTAACGGGGCTGAGACTGAGAACCTGTAGTTGTATCATAAAACGATACAGCATAAAAGGTATGCATCAGTACTTTGAATGTACTGAGTAAGTAGGAGAAACCATAACATGACGAATAAAACAACTGAACTAGAAGGACATCCGATGACCATCTGTAATATTGAAACTGAATAAACTAACCTATGTTGAGATGGTCAAAATGAGCCTATCTGATGGTCAAACACATGCCCTAAATCTGAGATACTGATTTGAACTGCGATACTAAACTGATAATTGTATTGAGTGTCTGAAACTGTTCTGAACTGAGCTAAACTGAGATTGAACTGACTAGTGGGAGAGGTTATAACCGACATATAACCACGTAAGCTAGACGTGGAGTCTGATGTACACACCCTATCGGTAGGACCCAATATACCTTGCCAAGGTATAAAGGCACGGACTGTGAGATTACTTTCTGGGGCTATGAGGCCAATAAAAAAACTAACCTACGGTGGTAACGTAGTTATGGAAACATGGGTGCGCTGGAATCTCGGCCCTCTCGGTTCTAAGTCCTACTCCCACCGGATAGTCCTAACATGACTACTACAGCCAATTAGATAGCTCGATACTGAGGGCCCAAGACTAAGTCAGGATACTGTCTGGGAGTACCATGAGAGTCTTACCAGACCAGATTTAGAACCTAGTGTTCTAAGAATGGTCAGAGCTGCTTATCTGGGAGCTTCATAACCGTCTAAGAACAAACTGAGGCTGAAGCTGGTGGTTTTAAGACTAGTCAGAGCTGCTTATCTGGGAGCGTCATAACCGTCTAAAGAACCACTAAAATCTGATAACTTATGTTTGAGTCTATATACTGATAACTAGGATACATCACTAACACCTCAAAATTTAACTGTAGTCAAATTGATAAGCTGACATTTCTGAACAACACTGAGTTTAATAATCTGACTAACAATGGACATGTAAATATCTTACTAAAATTTCCACATACACTAATAATATGGGGATTTCAAATCTGTTAGAATCAAGTTACAACGAAACTAGTCCAACACGCAAGATCCTAAATTCTACTGAACTGAGACTTAAGGCTAAATTATTCCATAAGATACAATTCTCATAAATGTCTAGAAATAGGGAATAATAGGCAGCTAAAATCATGAAAAATATACTACTCAAAATTTTAAAGATATAAGTCTGAAAATCTTCTACATTTCGAATCCACAGGGCTAAACTGAAAGAGGAAAATAATGAAGATTTTGGGGACACAAGGGTAGAACTATTCCCTTGTTTAATTCCCACAAACTTGGTGAAGAAATCCCGAAGAAAATTCCTTGAAAATATGAGAAGAAATCGATTTCCTTAATTCTAGCCTTGAGAGTTTCTATGTACAGAGTCTAAGTATTGAGAGAATGGGTGAGAGGAAAACGGTGATCACCCTTTTAACTCCCTCCTAGAAGAGCCCAAAATGACGTAGTTTAGAAAATTATGGAAAGACCCCTAAAATCTTGCAGAAGAATCATCCTACCAGTCCCAACGAGGGACTGGACGAGTCGTTCCTTGTGACCACGATTCGTGGTCTAACTCGTGAAGTACTCTGTCCAAAAATCCACTGTTGTGACCATGGGGGACATAACGGGTCGTTAGTAGTGACCACAACTTGTCCTCTACACTGTCATAAATCACCAAGGGGTCACCACGGGCGACACCATGACTCGTAGTGTCCTCAACGAGTCGTGGTGAGGACCGTTAAGTGCAATCCAACTTCCTTCATTTTTCAATCATCCCTTGGCCGCGGCTGACCTGACGATTCCTGGTCACACCGTGGTCACTCAACTTTCCAGATTTTTCAACCAAGTCCGGACCCTTCCCCATGAGTCACTCCACAACTCATGGCCTACCCCACGGGTCATAGGATGATTTGTTCTGTGACCTGGTGCAGAAAATCCTGTTTTTCCATTTCAACTCCTGGGTCTGATCTTAGGTTTTCTAGGGCATTACATCAAATGTCTCCAATATAATCCGTAAGACGTCTATTTATAAGGTTACATTGAGGAATATAAAAGATAATCATAAACATGACATTAAAAGAAAAGATTATGAAGGAGGTGTGAAACATAGTATTAAAGATTTGAGGTTATAGGAAAGGTTGATCATAATGGTGAGAAGCAGTGGAGAGATGAAGAAATTATATTTAGTGGGCATCTACGTAAAATATACTCCCTTCATCCACTTTTACTTGTCCATTATACTAATATATATATTCATTTTTTCTTGTTGAGTTTAGAAAATTAAGAGATAATTTATCATTTAGTTCTTAATTTTACCCTTATTATTAATTATTGTCATCTCCCAATGCATTTTTTAAAATATTAAATTTATTATATTCAAAAAATAATATAATAAAATATTATTTTATTTATTATTTCTTAAAATACATCAAATCAATATAGGAAAAACAAAAATAAATGAAAAGAAGCTTGTTATAACACACTACAACACAATGTATTTATAGCTACAAAATTTAAGCTGTGAATTTAAAATTTATAGCTATTATCTGGTAATAGCCACAATTATTTGAATTACATAGCTATCTTGAAATTCATAAAAAAATTTAGCTACGAAAATTAAATTGGCAAAGCTAATTTCTCATTTTTGTTGTACTTGCTAACAATCGTGGCAATAATTGCCTAAATAGCTACAACTTCATTGCTACAATAAGGTTTTGTAGCGTTGTAGCAATAATAACCTTTTTAGCCACAATAAACTATTTGAAATAAAATATTATAGCTAAATAAATATTTTTGCTTCAAGTTATAAAAAGATGTGGCAATAGTTAAATGATATAGCCACTAATCTTTTGCTATAATAATAATTGGTAGCCGGTTATTAATTTTTGTCACGAAATAAAACTTATTGTAGTAATAGTATGCTTTTAGCCACAATAAATTATTTAAAATAATATATTATACTTAAAAAATATTTTCTTCAAGTTATAAAACATGTAGCAATAGTTAAATGATATAGCCATTATTTTTTTATAGCAAACAAATTTTATAGCTAATTATTAATTTTTGTCACATGCTAAAACTTGTTGTAGTAATAGTTTTAGCTACAAAAGATCTTCAAAATAAAATATTATAGTTAAAATAAATATTTTTGTTTTGAGTATTAAAAAGTCATGGAAATAGTTGATTTAATAGCTATAATTATTTGTGTCATGATCCAAGTGGTTGTAATTGACACCCACACCGTACCCTCCGGTGGGCGAAACAATGAGTCCCCACTAATAACACAAATCATATAACAAATACGAGTAAATCACATCATAAAATAAATAGCGGAAATATTGCTCAAGTAAATAAATATAGTCGTAAAACTGTCTAATACATTCCCAGAACTTGAAAGTCATTGTATATAAGGACATCTATCTAATACTGTCTAAAAGGAGTAAATCAAGAAAATTAAACAAAAGTCAATGTTTGGAGAAAAAAAGACATCTGTTGCTATAGAATCGAAGCAAGCCATTCTAATCTGCTCACCTTCACTTTAGTTAGCTGCTTTCTCTAAAGATGGGTTGCAATGAACTTCTTGGGTCGAGGTCTGCACTCAAAACAGAAGTGTTGGAGTAGCATTAGTACAAAACAAAGTACTGGTAGGCATCATCGACCAACCTTAAATATTAACACATATAAAGCGAAACAAAAATTGCAATTATCCCATAACATAAGTTCAGTAACTAATACTCATTCAGAAATTAAATTTGTGTAGGGTGTTAGCCGACCTGCTCACTGAATTGGGCCTCGTTGCAGCGGTCACTTGATCGCTGTCACGATCTTGCTGCGGCGGAATAAGTTCCGCTACAATAGTACTGCCTTGGCAGTAACTCGACTTAGCTGCACCCCTACAGTTTCCTTTAACTTGACAAAGGTGAATCTATTTACCGGTCATGTCATATAGGCCTGAGACAGTAAAAATATTGTTACGTTTCCACCTCAAAGTGATGCTTTTTCAACATTCTACTCATCACAATCATCCAAGTTATCATAGTCGTTATTACAACATTCAGTATACCGCAATCACATAGAATACACATTGATCCACTCATAACCGATTTCACAACTTATCATGAGTTCTTACTTAACTTTACAATTACAGTCAAATCATCATAAACACATCAACAATTTCTAATACTTAGAATACATAGTCATGAATTTAGTTCATTCAAGTTCTCACATTCCCAAATAGGTCTTATTTCTTCACACTCAGTCAAATAACGTGACAAATGGTGATATGCCAGGCACTTGCTTCCTTCACATCACCACAAACACTCCGACACTGATCATCAATGTACACACATGCCAGAGGGTCTTAGTTCTTCTTTTCCAGTCATGACATACAAGGGACTCTAGAAATTCATGTACTGTACCGGCGTGGTACCCTCTCCCACTCATCTACTCATCCGGATGTTCCCCTTGGACGTGAGCCACTCAACCATAATCGCTCATCCAAATGCTTCCCTTGGGGACGAGCCACTCATCTTAGGACAAAAATATGTTATCCACTTTTATTCACATATCTCGGTATTTTACCACTAAGTCAATTAATTTGGCCCTTGGGAGGCCTCATCTTACCTCTCTCAACTTGAATACTCACACAATTCATGGATCACTTTCAACTAATAGAAAAGAACATGAACAACCTCTCAACATCCAATTCCACACTACATAAGTAACGATATCATAGTAAAATTATTCAACACTGGAGATCAACAAGGGAAATTACCCCAGAGATTATTACATCAAGCAATGTCCAGAGACTAATTCACATATAATTATTCCATACAAATTAATGCTATTATCCAAATTCTAACTCCTTCTAAACCATAACCTACCTCAATTGAAGGATTTGAATAACGAACACTTCACTGGAGCCTTTCCTTTCCGCAGTGCTTCTAAACATTCAAAATCTACAACAATGATTTTAGAGTAACCTATTATTTACTCTTCGAATAAGGGTCTTGGAAATTTAAACTCCACAAATTCTACTCCTTACCACGGTTCAATTCATTACCCAAGAGTTAGATTATCATGCCCTAACCTCTCATGACCATTCCAACCTAATTCAAGGATTTTCTACTCCCTCAACCCTTTTCAAGCGGTCTTTAATAATAAAGATCCAAGCTTTATGAATCTAAGTCTCAATTTATCTTAATGATAGAATAATGAATTCACATTCTCCCTAGGAATATGTTAATTACCTACTTCTAGGCCTAGGAATCAACACCTATTAATACCCATTCTACTTGCTCTAGTTTCCAATTCTAGGGTTTTTCAACCTATAATTTCCACCATTAGATGTCTCATTTTCAATTCTACAGGGTGAGGGAATCAAAAGTAGAGAGAATTGACTGAAAATCTTACCTTAGGGAAGGAAACTGCTCTGCTCTTGGAAATTCTCTTTGAGTTCTCAACAGATCGTGTTTTGGAATAATGGGGTAAACCCCCTAAAATCTCACTTAAAACCCACGTACTAATTTCCATTTCCCACTACAGCGGTCATATTTCCACTGCAGCACCCCGCTATAGCGCTCAAAATGCTACTACAGCGAATCCAATGATTATTATCATTGTCTATTATAGCAAGCCTCTGACTGTGCTAACAGTCTCTCTATAGCGGTCCCCCATAACCAGTTGCTCCTATTTCCTGCATACAACCATTCCTCATCCTCAAGTTCTAACCAGCACTCACCCAACACCTTTCCACCAATAACTTAGGCCAGAGAGGGTGTTCAAGACCTATTTTTCTCCCCGTTACGATGGATGGGTCGTTACATCGGATGCCACTTAAATATCGTTTGTCCCCAAATAGCCTACAAAAGAAAGAAAAGAGACATACCAAATTATATAAACAGTTGGGGTAATCTGTTCCGCGTGTAGACCTCGGTCTCCCAAGTGCCTTCCTCTATGAGACTATTCTTCCGCTGGACCTTCACCATTGCTATCTCCTTCGACCTCAGCTTGTGGACTTCCCTATCTAATATAGCCATTGGATCCTCCTCGTAAGATAGGTTCTCATTAAGCAGAACTGAATCCTATTGGATTATGTAAGACCCATCCCTATGGTATTTCTTCAACATAGAGACATGAGACGTTGGATACACTCCTAACAGCCCTAGCGATAAATCTAACTCATAGGCTACCTCCCCCACACACCGAAGAATCTCGAACAGCCCAATATATCTAGAGCTAAATTTGTCCTACTTCCCAAAACTCATCACTCCTTTCATAGTTGAGACCTTGAGAAACACTTGCTCTCCCAACATGAACTCCATATCTCTCACCTTTTTGACTGCATATTCTTTCTGGGTTTGAGCAGCTACTAGTTGCTCTTGAATCACCCTAACCTTTTCCAAGGACTCTTTAAGAAAGTCCATACCCCAAGGTCTCACCTCGAATGCATTGAACCAACCGATTGGAGACCTGCATTTCCTCTCATATAGGCTTCAGATGGCGCCATGTCAATGCTCGAGTGATAGTTGTTATAAAAGCAAACTCTGTCAGAGGTAAAAAGTTCTCCCAATGGCCACCAAAATCAATCACATAGGCCCGAAGTATATCTTCTAACACCTGAATTGTCCTTTCCAACTACCCATCTATATATGGATGGAAGGTTGTGCTCAAGTCCAATCTAGTCTTAGTTCACCCTGCAAAGTCCTCCAGAAGTGGGAGGTGAACTGTGTGCCCCTATCTGAGACGATCGAAACTGGCACCCTATGTAACCAAATCACCTCTTTCAGATACAGCTTGGCCACTCTCTCAGCATTGTAAGTCAGTTGAATAAGTAAGAAGTGGGCAGACTTAGTCAGTCTGTCAACAATGACCCAAACGGAGTCAAACTTTCCCAACATCATCAGCAGGCCAACCATGAAGTCCATCCCTATCCGCTCCCCTTCTACTCTAGGATGGCCATCCTCTGGAGTACTTCCTCAAGCTTCTGATGCTTATACTTCACCTGCTGACAGTTTAAGCACTGGGAGACATGCTCGACAATGTTCCTCTTCATTATGCCCCACCAATAAAGTCGTTTTAGGTCATGATACATTTTGGTAATCCTAGGATGGATAGAATACCTTGAGTTATAAGCTTTTGACATGATAGTTTTGATTAGCTCACCAACTCAGGGAACACATACATGCCCCCTTATCCTCAAAGTCCCTCAGTCATCTATTGTCACCTCCTTTGCCTCTCTTCATAAAACCTGGTCCGGATCTTACTCAGCCTTGCATCCTCAAACTGCCTGAATTTCACCTCCTTTAGCAGGGACGTCCTTGGCCTCCATACTGTCTAATATCCCATTTGTTTCTGCCAATGTAAGTCTCACCAGACTGTTTGCCAATGTCTGAACTTCTCTGCCAATCAGTTGTTGAATAGCTTCCGAACACGCCAGACTGCCCATGCTCACTGCTTTTCATCTCAAGGCATCTGCCACCACATTTGCCTTCTCTGGGTGATACAAAATTGTAATATCATAGTCCTTAAACAGTTCCATCCATCTCTACTTCCTGAGATTAAGATCTTTCTAAGAGAACACATATTGCAGGCTGTGATGGTCTGTGAACACCTCACAACGGGCCCAATACAAGTAAAGCCTATAGATTTTTAGGACGAAAACCACCGTTGCCAACTCCAGGTCATGTGTGGGTAGTTCTTCTCATGCACCTTTAGCTGCCTCGAAGCATAAGCAATGACATGTCCTTCTTGCATCAACACAGCACCCAACCCAGACCTTGAGGCATCACAATAGACTACAAAATATTTACCTTCTACTAGTAGTGCCAAAATATGTGTCGTGGTTAGCAAGGTATCGAGCTTCTGAAACTCTCTTCACATTCCTCGTACCATTAGAAAGGCACATCCTTTTGGGTCAGCCTTGTCAACACCGAGGCAATGGCTGCAAATCCCTTCACAAATCGGCGGTAATAGCTAGCTATCCCCACAAAATTCCGTATCTCTGTCACTATAGTAGGCCTAGCCCAGTTTCGGACTGCCTCCACCTTTTGTGGATCCACCTTAATCCCTTCCTTGGAGATACATTCCCTAGAAAAGACACCGACTCCAGCTAAAATTCACATTTGGTAAACTTGGCGTACAACTATTTCTCCTTCAGC
The DNA here is from genome assembly GCA_035772735.1 of Datura wrightii. Taxonomy (NCBI): domain Eukaryota; kingdom Viridiplantae; phylum Streptophyta; class Magnoliopsida; order Solanales; family Solanaceae; genus Datura; species Datura wrightii. Next base: position 51,895,098 of record JASDFA010000002.1, on the reverse strand, counting down.
AACCCCAACATAATTCTCAAATGATTCTCATGCTCCCCCTTAGTCTTAGAGTACACCAAAATATCATCAATGAAAATGATTACAAATGAATCTAGATAGGCTTTGAAGATACCATTCATCAAGCTCATGAACACTGTTGGAGTATTAGTGAGTCCAAAGGACATGACTAGGAACTCATAATGTCTATACCTAGTCCGGAAAGCTGTCTTGAGAATATCCTCAGCACAAATCTTCAGCTGATGATAGCCCGATTTCAAGTCAATCTTTAAGAACATTGTTGCCCCCTATAATTGATCAAACAGGTCATCTATTCAGGAAAGAGTGTATTTACTTGAAATAGTTACCTTATTCAGCTGACAGTAATCAATGCACATCGACATGCTAATGTCCTTCTTTTTCACAAGCAACATCTGGGCACTCCACGAAGAGACACTCGTCCTGATAAACCCTTTACTAAGTAATTCCTACAACTGCTCCTTAAGTTTCCTCAACTCAGTTGGTGCCATCCTGTATGGAGGCCTGGAAATGGGTCGGGTCCCTAGCTCTAAATCTATAGAGAAGTCAATATCGCGGTCCGATGGCATGCTAGGAAAATCCACGGGGAATACCTCTAGAAACTCACAGACTACCAGGACCGATCTATAAAATAACCCTCTGAACTGGTATCCGAAATATAGGCTAGATATGTAGAACACCCTCACCCTCTCAAATTTGGGGCACGAATATAAGAGATAAGCTTTTTAGGAGCAAAGCTATAATTCCCTTTCCACTCCAACCTATACAATCCTAGAATCGCTATGGTGAATGTCAAAGCTCAATCCAGAATGGCATGGTAAGGAGACAACCAGCTCATTCCCAGAATCACGTCGAAATCTACCATGTCTAAGATTACCAAGTCTACCCACGTGTCAAAACCCATAAAGTCTACTAAACAAGAATGATAGACCCAATCCACAACCGCAGAATCCCCAAAAAGAGTAGACACATGGATAGAAATATCAAGTACATTACAAGCAAGATCCAACCCCAGAGAAAATTAAGTAGACATATAGGAAAAATAGAGCTAGGATCAAACAAAGTCGTAGCCATTTTGTCACTTACAAGAACCGTACCTGTGATAATGCGTTTGAAGCCTGTACCTCGGGTCGACCAGGAAATGAATATAAGCGAGCTTGATTACCTATCTGAGACCCGCCCTTGTTGGGCTATGCAACCCCTCTTCTGGACTGATTACCACCCTACCTGCCTAAACACCTCCTCTACCAGGATGGGTACCCCCTCTAACCATTGGTTGACTTCCCCGCACAAGCTGTGGGTGATCCCTACTGAATGTGCTACCTCCTCTCCCGGTAGGGATCGAAGCTTGAGGAGCTGGGTGCGGAACAATCTGCCCGCCCTGACTAAACCTGGGACACCATCTGTGGATGTGGCCATACTCCCCACGCTCATGGCACACCTTATCAATCACTGGTTTTTGTGTCGAAATAGAGAAAACAGGACGAGCCCCAAAATACGAGTGAACTATCTAGGCGCTCCCAACTGCACCTGAAGGTCGCTGAGTGGTCCCTAGCGAACCCCCAATCAAAACCTGCATAACTGAATGAACAGGGCGCCCAGAGTTCCCATGGAGAACCAGAGTCCTAGCAAAGGAACCACTGAAAGTACCTTGGGTACCTCCCGATCCTTTTTCTCGACGTTCTTTGCATACCCATCCTATTTAACCCCTCCACATTCTTCACAAATTCTACCACTTTCTAGAAGGTCTTACCTGTAGAGACCATCTAAAGGAATGGCAGCTGAAGGCCCATATTCAAGCCCTTAACAAACCACCTGATTCTTTCCTCCTCAATGGGAAATAAGGGCAGAGCATACCTGGACAGTGACTGAAATTGAGCCTCATAGGCAGCAACTGAAAAGGTCCCCTACTCGATGGTGGTAAACCCATATTGCCTCTAACATCACGGGGTGCGAGGCACATAATTCTCCAGGAAGGTGGAGTGGAACTAGACTAGGTCAGTGGTGTTGATCCCGCCGGTTTGCACTCCATAAATGCTCTCTATCAGAGCTTCTTAGCATCACCCATCAGTTGGAGGGTGAAAAGTTTCAACCCATACTTCTCCACCGCCCCCATTTTATGGAGCCTCTTGAAGCAGTCGATGATGAACTCATAGGCGTCCTTCGTCTCAGTGTCATAGAAGGTGGGAGGCTTCATTTTTGTGAACCTCCAGAATAAGTCATACTCCTCCCTAGTCATTACCGATCCAGCTACCGGCCTCAGGAATATCATAGCCTCCGAAAATCATCTACACAGGGAGCCACAAAACTGCATGTTGTATCCCCCACTACTGTCCTACGGGAGTTGTTGGTTCTGCACCATTACCCATGAGGCCGCTCATAAGATTCAGGACCTCAGAGGATGCTGGAGTGGCTGCAGCCTCTCCCTGTTTCAGAACCTTTACCTTCACAGCCACCCTTTCTTGAATCGCTGGAAGCACTGGAGATGTTGACCTCTCCTAAACAGAAGCAAGAGTGTTGGCCCCTCCTTTAGCAGCAGCAGGCCTCCGCCCGCGACCTCTACCCCATCCTCTGCTGCAAACTGCGGCTGCTACTACTAGATCGGGTGCTTCCTCTCGATTTTCACCAACATGTGTTCTCACCATCTGTGAGAGAAAGAAAGAAGAATTTTTAGATACCAATTTAGATCACCATATACCAATTAGAATCAAGTAATCCTAGGAAAAGGAAAGAAAGAAAGGATTTTCCTAAATTCATGTAGCCTCTCGAATATAAGTAACCACGAGACTCTACTAGACTCATCCTCGTACAATGAGATCAAAGAATCTAGGGCTCTGATACCAAATTTGTCATGACTCAAGTGGATGTGATTGATACCCACACTATATCCCCCTGTGGGCGAACCAATGAATCCCTACTAATAACCCAAATCCGACAACAAATATGAGTAGATCACATCATAAAATAAATAGCAGAAACATTGCTCAAGTTAAAGAAATATAGTTGTAAAACTGTCTAATACATCCCTAGAATCTGAAAGTCATTGTACATGAGGAAATCTACCTAACACTATCTAAAAGGAGTAAATCAAGAAAATTAAAGAAAAGTTAATGTTTGGAGAAAAAAAAGACATCTACTGTGATGGAATCGAAGCAACCCATCCTGATCCGCTCACCTTGAGTTAAGTTAGCTGCTTTCTCTAAAGATGAAGTTGCGATGAAATTCCTGGATCGAGGTCTACCCTCAGAAAAGAACTGCAAGAGTATCATCAATACAAATCAAATTACTTATAGGCATCATCAGCCGACATTAAATATAACACATATAAAGCGAAACAACAATATGCAATTATCCCAGAACACAAGTTCAGTAACTAATACTCATTCAGAAATTAAATCTGTGCAGAGTGTGCTCACTAGATTAGGCCTCGCTGCAGTGGTCATTTGACCACTGCCACAGTCTCGCAGCATTGGAATAGGTTCCATTGTAGCGGTACTGCCTTGGCAGTAGCTCGACTTAGCATACCCCTATAGTTCCCTTTAACCCTTTTTCACATTTTATTCATCATAACCACCCAAGATACTCATAGCCATTATTATAATATTCAATATACTCTAATCACATGGAATACATATTGACCCACTCACAACCGATTTCACAACTCATCACGAGTTCTTACTTAAATTTATAATTACCGTCAAATCATCATAAACACATCAACGATTTCTAATACATAGAACACATAGCTAAGAATTTAGTTCATTCAAATTCTCATATTCTCAAACCGGTCTTATTTCTTTATACTCAGTCAAACAATATGAGAAATAGTGATATGTCAGGCACACACCTCCGTCACATCACAATAAACACTCCAACACTAATTATCAATGTACAAATATTTCAAAGGGTCTTATTTTAGCCCTTTCAGTCGTAAACTGCAGGGAACTCTAGAAATCTATATACTGTACCGGTGTGGTACCCGCTGTCACTCATCTACTCGTCCGGATGCTTCCCTTGGATTCGAGCCACTCAACCATGATCGCTTGTCCAGATGCTCCCCTCGGGCACGAGCCACTCATTTCGGGATAAAATATGTTATCCACTTTTATTCACATATCTCGGTATTTTACCACTAAGTCAATTTATTTGACCCTTGGGAGGCCTCATCTTATCTCCCTCAACTTAAATACTCACACAATTCATGGATCACTTTCATACAAGACAAAAGAATATGAACAAACTCTCAACATCCAATTCCACACTACATAGTAAAGATACCATAGTAAAATCATTCAACACTGGAGTTCAACCAGGGAAATTAAACAAGAGAATATTACAACAAGCAATGTCCAGAGATCAATTCACACGTAATTATTCCACACAAATACATTCTATTATCCAATGTCTAACTCCTCCCCAATCATAACCTACCTCGATTGAAGGATTTGGATAACGATCACTCCATTGGAGCCTTGCCTTTCCTTAGCACTTCTGAACGTTCGAAATCTACAAAAATAATTTCAGAGTAACCTATTATTTACTCTTTGAATAAGGGTGTTGAAAATTTAAACTCCACCAATTCTACCCCTTATCGTGATTCAATTCATTATCCAAGAGTAAGATTATCTTGTCCGAACCTCCCACGATCATTCCAACCTAATTCAAGAATTTTCTACTCTCTCAACCCTTTCTAAGAAGTCTTTAATACTAAAGGTCTAAGCTTTATGACCCGAAGTCTCAATTTATCTTAATGATGGAATAATGCATTCACATTCTCCCTAGAAAGTGCTACTTACCCACTTCTAGGCCTGGGAATCACCCCTACCAATACCCATTCCACTTTCCCTAGTTTCCAATTCTATGGTTTTCAACCTAGAATTTCCACTATTAGAGGTCTCTCTTTCGATTCTACGGGGTTAGGAAGTCAAAAGTAGAGTGAATTGATTGAAAATCTTACCTTAGGGAAGGGAAACTACACTACTCTTAGAAATTCGCTCTGAGTTCTCAACAGGTCGTATTTTGAAATAATAGGGTAACCCACCCACCCCTGAAATTCTACTTACTAATTCCAGTCATCTACTGCAACGGTCACATTTCCGCTGCACGGACCTGCTATAAAAACACCGTCATAGTGGATCCGACGGTTATTATCCTGGTCCATTACAGCTGACCTCTAACCCATGGTAACGGTCTCGCTGCAGCGGTTATCCCTCTGTTGTCGCAGTCCCCCATAACCAGTAGCTCCCATTCCCTGCACACAACCATTCCTCATCCTCAATTTCTAACTAACACTAACCCAACACCTTTCCATCAACAACCTAGGCTAGAGAGGGTGTTCAGACTTATTTTCCTCCCCCCCGTAACGATGGATGGATCGTTACAATTTGTCAGATAAAATAATATAATCACAAATTTATTATTGTGATAAAATTTCATAGCTAATAATTAATTTTTATCATAAGTTGAAATTTATCATATCAATACTAATCTAGTATAATTAGAGGTGTTAATCATTCTATTCGATTCAATTTTACAGACATACTTATAAATTTCAAATATAATTTCAATAACAAGTGATTATACCAAATTATTTTGATTAATTAATTATATTGAACTTAACAAAATTTCTCCAAGTCTCACTGAAGCATCATCTGGAACAAGTGCTTTCACAATTGTTATTTTCCTTAAACTTATTTTATCAAAATAATATCTTTAGATATGTGTAATTTGAGGTGTTGTTCATTTGATTCAACTCAATTTTACATCTTATAAATTTTTAATATAATTTAAATAAATTAATAAATAATTATATTAAATATATTAATTAACTAATTATACCAAATTTTAATAAAACTTCAATAAGTCTCGCTCAAAGTTCATTTTGATCAAGTATTTTTAGAATTGTTATTGACTCAAATATGATGTATTGGGACAGTACCTTTTGTCAATAGGTGTTAATCAGTTGACTTGATTCAACTTTACAGGATATTTCTCGTACAATTCAAATATAATTTAAATAAATAAGTGACTATATCTAATTACTTTTGATTAACTAGTTATATCAAATTTTAATAAAATTTCACTAAGTCTCACTCAAGCTTCATCTATGATCAAGTTTTTCGAGAACTCATGTTATTTTTGACTTGGACATGATCTATAACGACAAAACTTTTATCGATCTAGTGCAATTAGAGGTATTCATTATTCAATTCAATTTAATTTTACAGGATCTTGCTTGTAAGTTTCATATAAAATTTAAATAAATATAAGTGATTATATCTAAATTTCAAATATAAATTTAAATAAATAGGTGACTATATATAATTCCTTTTGATTAACTAATTATATCGAATTTAATATAATTTCACTAAGTCTCATTCAAGTGTTATCCTAGTCAAGAGTTTCAAGAATTATTATTATTAAACCTAATCTATCTAAACAATACCTTTATGATCTACTATTAATTTGAATTAATTAATAACTATTGAAAATATAATTATAATTAGTTGAGCTAAGGATTAATAATTAAATATAATTAATGTAAAAGTGTATCTATACTATAATTTATATCTAATACGTATGAACTTTAAACAATATTCAATAATAATAAGTTATAAAACAAAATGAGTAAATCTAATTATAATGCATGGAATGATGCTGTATTACATAAGATATTTTTTAATCAAATCATCTTTCATGATTATTAGGAGGAAAATAAATTGAAAATTGAGGATTTTGAAAAAGAATTAACCAAAAAGTTTAAAATTTCCTCCAAACTGTTTCCTTCTAATTTTTTGTGCCTAAATTAAAAGTTTCTTTTCCTATTGGAGAAATTAGAGAACAAAAATAAAATTTACAAAGACAATTGCAGAGATTAAAGAGCCAAAAATTCTAAACTCTCAAAACAGAGCCAAAAATCATTCTCATAAGAAAGGTATGTCTTCTTCCTTTGTCTCAATCGCCGAACCTATCCTCTTCCTCCTTCTCCTTACAAAGAAAATTGGAGAGATTAAAGAGTCAAAAATCCTAAACTCTCAAAACAAAGCCAAAAATCATTCTCATAAGAAAGGTATGTCTTCTTTCTTTGTCTCAATCACCGAACCTATCCTCCTCCTCCTCCTCCTCCTCCTCCTCCTCCTCCTCCTCCTCCTCCTCCTCCTCCTCCTCCTTCTTTAATATTTCAGTCACATTTCTTTTACTTTACTTACTCTTGAATTATCAATGTATAGCATTTTGCTACTTTGAAATGTCGTCTTTTGATTCAATTTTGATTAGAAATTAAACTTTTAGTGCTTTTTTTGGGTCTAAAATAATATAACTTTACTTTCAAACAAAATCTTTTCCCACATTATTGATATGTTAGAAGGATAAAAATATACTTTTTTTCTATGTGAAGTTCATATAATATTATATATTATATGGAACATTTTTTTAGTTGACTGTACTGATTTTAATTGTTGTAGTTTATCTTCTTCTTTTTAAAAAAATATTCTTATATATCATTCTTCTAATTGAATTGTTTTACTCACATTTATATTTTTATAAAAAATAATATTCAAATGGACAGAAAATTTTTGAATGATGTCTATAACTCAAGATCCACGGCTATTGCAACTTGTGGAGGAGTAATGAAAGCATCAAAATCGACGAGGACATAAATAATTATTTTTTTATTTTATAAAATTATACTGATATGTTTGAATAAAATAGCATTTCATTATTTTGAATGATATTGTTGAATCTTTATTAATTCCTTTTTTAGTGTTTTTCATTTATTCTATAATTGAGGAATATATTTATCTATAATTATCTATAAATTTCATGTCAAAAATAAACTTTCATCCAAATTATATGTGTCACGACCCGAACATAGGCCCGGATTGAGACACAGAACCTAGAACCATAAATGACCCCAAGTCAACCCATGGCATGAACATGATAACTAAAGATCATCATAACAAAGCTGATAACGAAATTCTGAAATAGCGGAAATCTGAATAACAAACATTTATCCAACAGAAACAGCACAACATAGAATCCAAAGCTGAAAATACAAGTCTATGTGTGAAAAAGCCTCTAACATACTGACGAGCTGATGAGACAATACTCCAACTAGCTCACTAGATGTCTGAAACTGAAAATAACATAGCTCAACTAACTGAAGGTCCTTGAAGGATGATGAATCACCAACTGGAGAATTGGACTCAAGCTCGGGAGACTGACTAGCGGCGAGACTGAGTCTGAACCTGTATCATGAAACGATACAACATAGAGTATGCGGTCAGTACTTGAAATATACTGAGTATGCTAGGCAAGTAAAACAGGCTGAGTAAGCAAAACTGAAATCATGCATATCATAAATCATAACATCATAAGATTCTGAGGATAAAGGTTGCATGTTGATATCTGAAAACATGAATAGACATAAATTGAAATAAGTGCATATGGCTTGACATATCCGAAATCATAGGTAAAAGCTCGTAAACTGATCCTTGGATCTAACCTGCTGAAAACATGATATAATATCTTATAATATCTTATAGTATATGCATTACTGAAATCATGAGAAACAATGGGAGACTCGTCTTAATCGACAACCACCATGTATGAGCACATGATGATCCCACGCTTGCCCACGTGGAGGAGAGCCATTCTAAGCCTTGCCAGGGCAAAGGATTAAATAAGGTATGATATCACGGTCGGCCCTTGGGCTGGGAAAATGCTCTCTTAAGAGGCCCCAAAGTATATCTATGTTGGCGCATAGTTTATTAGACTTGGAAACCTTGGAACCCCTAGCCTACTCGGTGCTAGACACTACTTTCAAAACATATATAATGCTCATATAATCATATATCAAAACATAACTTAAATCTTAACATATGGAGAGTCTTGACTCCAAAACTTGAGATAACTGAACTTATTAGCCTTGGCTAAATCATGAGATCATGCTTAACTTGAGTGGGCTTGCCCAAATCTTAATATCATACTTGCATGAAATAGACATCATAAATATATTCATAGGTAATTTGTAAATATTCATACATGCTAGATATTTCATCATACTTGAAACCCCCAATCATAAACTATACTTTTTCATAAACTTGCATAATTGGGCAAAATCTTCTAAAACATGAACTCATGAATTTGTAATTAAAAACATGCATAAAATCTACCCATTAATCATCAAACATACTTTAAAATATAGAGGGAATCAACCCATAAACAATTTGTAAGAAATCTATGAAATTAAATTGAAATCACTTTTAAATCATAATTTGAATTAACACTTGCTTCATGAAATTAAGAGGAATTATGGGCATGAGGGTGGAACAAATCCTCATTCATGGTCTCATATACCTGGGTAAGCTGAATCTACGCACTTCCTTTAAACCCCAAGAGATTTGGGAAAGAACTTGAAGAATTCTAGGTTTGATCTCCTATGGGATTCTCTAGACTTGCATGCATGGGAAGGGAATAGGTTAGAATAGGCTAAACCCTTTTAAAACCCTCCTAACAGAACTTAAAATGATGTAGTTTAGGGCTTAGGAGCTTAGAAATTACGGAAATGCCCTTACTTAAATTGCAGAAAATTTTACTTTGCCAGATGTCACGAGTCACCACTCACACCACGAGTCATACCTCCATAATAGGACTCGTGGTTACCATCCGTAGTCACCACTGTTTTCCCTGGATTTTCTGAAGTTTTCCACCGGTCAGACCACAACTCGTACCACTAACCTATGAGTCGTTAGATCCATCTGTGGTCACTGCTTCCAAGGTCCTTAGTTCCTCCTCACGGGTGCAGGCCACGACTCGTTGTTTCACACTACGAGTCGTACCCTGACTCGTTCCTTCCAAATTTGATACACAAGAGATCTCTTATGACTACTGACTATGAATTGTACCATCAACCTACGAATCGTGGCTTTCTCTCATAGTTCACTCGTTCTGCTCCTCTATCCTTCTAACGAATCGTATATTGACCCGTGGTTCCCCACAACGGGTCGTACAATGACTCATACCTTCTAACCAAGGTAACTCATTCCCTAAACCACGGTTCATTATACGACTCATGACATGGTCCCACGAGTCATACCTTGACTCATTGTCACTAAACTCCTCCTGCAACTTACCACGACACCTCATATGAGTCATACCTTCTCGTAAAGACTCGTACCATGAGTCGTCATGTGAAACATTTTCCTTTTTCTCTGTTGAACACATACCAAATCTTGGGTCTACTCTTAGGAACCTCTGGGGTATTACAATATCTCTCCCTTGGGAACATTTATCCTCGAATATGGTGAAACATACTAAATAGCTGGAGAAAGGAACTACCATCCCAAATACTGAATATCTGAAGCTGAAATCTGAAAGAGTGACTGACTCCAGACTGATATACATGACTGAACTAAATTCATGAATTTCACACACACATGCGCTAACATAAATGAAACTGAGATACATGAACTAGATATGAAACTAAATAGAGTACTAAGGAGGAACCGATACCTCATGCTGGGACGGAGCTGGAAGGAAATAAATGCGGGTATCTAGCCATCATATCTGCTTTCGCTTCCCGAGTAGCTCCCTCAACAAGCTGATCTCTCTACAGAACCTTTACTGACGCTACTTCTTTGTTTCTCAACTTCTAAACCTGACAATCAAGAATCTCAACTAGAACCTCCTCATAGCTAAGGTTATCCTTCACACCCACGCTCTCCACCGGAATAATCAAAGTTGGATCACTAATGTACTTCTTTAACAATGACACGTGGAAGACGAATGTACCGAAGCCAACTCCGTTGGTAACTCTAACTCATAGGCCACTTTGCCAACACGTCTCACAATACGGTAGGGACCAACATATCATGGACTAAGCTTCCTTTTCTTTCCAAACCTCATTACCCCCTTCATGGGAGATACTTTCAAGAGCACCCAATCATCAACTTGAAACTCAAGCTCTCTCCACCTAACATCAGCATATGACTTTGATGACTCTGAGTTGTTTTCAGCCTTTCCCTTATAACTTGAACTTTTTCAATAGCCTCATGAACTGAATCTGGCCCTATCAATGTATCTTCGCCTACCTCAAACCAACTAATAGGCGATCTACATCTCCTCCCATAAAGAGCCTCAAACGGAGTCATCTGAATACTGGAGTGGTAACTATTGCAGTAAGAAAACTCGACAAGAGGTAAGTAATCATCCCAACTACCTTTGAAGTCAATCACACATGCTCTCAACATATCCTCAAGAGACTAAAATGGTCCGCTCATCCCCATCCGTCTGCGAGTGAAAAGTTGTGCTAAGTTTAGCCAGAGTACCAAGTCCCTTCTAAAATAACTTCCAAAATTGCGAGGTGAACTGAGTACTTCTATCTGATATGATGGACAAGGGAACTCCATGCAACCGAACTAACTCCCGAATATACAATTTAGCATAATCCTCCACTGGGTTGGTAGTTTTGACCGATAAGAAATGAGCTTCTTTAGTCAACCTATCTACAATCACCCAAATAGAGACATACTATCGATGTCATGACCCGAACATAGGCCCGGATCGAGACATGGCACAACGAACCTCTAGGCTCCAAGTCGACCCATCGCATGAACATAATATCTAAGATCAATATTTTAAATGCGGAAATCTAACATATAACATAGCGGAAGTCTGAAAATCTGATAACATCGAATTACTGAATACATAACACAAGTCTGAAGCTGAATACAAACTATGTCTGATAAGCCTCTACTACTGATGAGTTGATGGGACCAGATCCCAACTAAATCACTAAAGTCTGAAACTGAAAACACTGAATATGACTAATAAGAAGGGCCCTCAAAAGATGAGGATTCACCAACTCTAACTGGGAGATGCAAACACTGAAGATCTGGCTAGTGGTGAGACTAGGCCTGAATGTCTGAGCCTGTATAAGGAAATGATACAGCATAGAGTACGCGGTCAGTACGTAGAATGTACTAAGTATGCAAGATAAGTAAAACCACTAAGTAAGTAAAATCAGAGATCATGCATATCATAAACATTTCATCATAAAAGCCTGAGAGTAGGGCTTGCATGCTATTATATAAAACATGACTTAAACATAACTGAATATCATAATTGAATTGAATGACCTAAAGCTGAAAACTATTAATCATAAGTAAAACAAAAAATTGGGTCAAACTTGTTGCAAACATAATAACATGACTGATGAACATGCATACTGAAATTATGAGGAACAATGGGAGACTCGTCATATAACCGACATTACCATGATAGACCTCATATGGTCCCGATTATTACACTCAAGCGGGAAGATCCGTCCAAAGTCTTGCCATGGCTAAGGAAGCTGGTGACTCCCACAAGTGTACGGGTCGTACAAGTAATATAGTGGCCCTTTTTAAGAGCAGGATGTCGAACCCACAGGGACTGGACCAATTCAGCTAATTATCAAGTTCAAGTGTGATACTAAATGCCGCAAGTGTTGATTATAGACTTTTTTGAGAAATTTAATTAAGTCTAGATGTGGTCAACGAAATACTCTGAATTCATTCAAGGAGCAACTAGAGTTAAAGCCGGATAATCATGCGATACTACGATTTGCAATGGTTTAAGTATGAAACTATCAATTATCATCTCACATAATTAAAATTGCATGTTCATGGTCTTCTGAACCTCTAAACACGACAAACTAGCCTCACTACTATATCGTTGAGTGACGATGTCATTTCTAGTTCGTGGGCAATTTCACTATGTGGATGTGATTTATGGGGTTTATGCCATTGATTTGGGTACTTCCATACCTCCAACCATTTAACCAATCTTAGCTTCACAACTACTCCTACAAGTGGTGGAGTACGATTCTAAGTTGGTGTCTTTCTATCTTCCCATTTTATCAACCAAGCAAGGTAATTAGGTATATTCCTATTCTAACCACAAATCTTATCAAAAGACAAGAACTTGCTTCCTACATTCTTATGTTCTTTCCTAAGTTTGCGTTCTCAAGCATTTACCTACGCATAACATGTGTGTTTTCATGGTGATCAATCATAAAAACAACCATAATTAAGAATGCAAGACAAAACAATAATCAATAACTTAATTCCAAAACAAATTCGTAAAAACACAGTCATAACTCATGGCTTCAACCCTAGAGGAAGGGTTCTAGGCACTCAAGTTCGTAAAATTATAAGAAAACACTATTAAACTAACATACTTACAAGAATTGGTAGAAGAGAAGATGAAATTGATGAACCCTAGGTGAGTTCTCCCACTTCTCCCTTCACTCCTGGGTGGTTTTTCAGAATAAAATCGTGACCCTTCACTCCTAGGTGGTTTTTCAGAATAAAATCATGACAAAATTTTTTAGGAGCTAAGGGACCTATTTATAGTAAATGAAAAAAAGCAGCTATTTAGCCCGAAGTGGAGTGGCTCCGTGTCACGGAGTGTATCGCGGAGCACTGCCTCCGTGACACGGAGTGTATCGCGGAGCACTGCCTCCGTGACATGGAGGTATCGCGGAAGCCCTCTGGAAATCGCCCAATTTAAATCCTGGAGGCAGAACACTGCCGCGATGGCTCCGTGACATGTTGCCCATCGCGGCACCCTTTAGTGATCCCTCATTTTGTTCCAACTTTGGTGTATCGCTCCCGATATCATTCCTCCACTTCACCAAATTCTCTTAAAACACACCTATCTAAGCTTAAAACGACATAGTTTAGGCCCTAGGAACTTAGAAATTACGGAAAAGCTCTTAATAAATTCACAAGAAAATACACACGCCAGTCCCAACGAGGGACTAGACGACCTGTCGTCATTGACCATGACTCGTGGTCTGAACTCATCACCAGAACTGGAAGCTTACCTTCATTGGTCATCAATAGGAACACCACGACTCATGGTGGCAAATCGTTAGGAACACTGTGTTGACATCCAATTTTGACCTCCCCACACCTTATTATGGCTTCTATTTACTTGTAATATTGTAAGCGTTTTCACATAATCACAAATATTTTATACTAATATTATTATTATTATTATATATATAATCATGTTACCATTTTAATATTGTGTTTAGTTAATTGCAAATGTCATTATTATTTTGTTACATTCACATGTACAAATTTTTCTTTGTGTATTATTATTATTATTATTATTATTATTATTATTATTATTATTATTATTATTAGTACTAGTATTAGTATTAGTATTATTATTATTATTATTATTATTATTATTATTATTATTATTATTATTATTATTATTATTATTACCACTTTTTAATATTGGCAGGATCGCTTCGATGTAACTACAGGTTCATTTATGATTCAGGTAGCCCAAGGATGGAAAGATCTTTTACAATTCCAACATAGCCTAGAAAAACGCCTCAACTATGGTTAACATGGGCCTCAGCAGGAATACCGGACTAATCCAAGATCTTTCCATTGTTGGGCTACACTATTTCGACCTTAGAAACATCGAAACAGTCCTTTTCAGGACCATGTTCTAATAGTTTAGGTTGATTTTATTCTAACACGAGGTATTTAGCCTTTCATTTAGGCTAATAAACTATTAAAAAGGTTTAAAATATATTTTTAAGATGAAGAAAAGAAGAATACCTTGATTTGGAGACTTCTAATAATAACTTCAAAGGTAGAAAGAAACCACAATCTTTATTTTATTAGGTGAAAATATACAAGAAAGGAAATACGAAGGATGGGTGGCTAAAGTCTGCTCTCTAACTACAAGAAGTGACCCTTTTATAGAAAGGATCAAGAGAAAAACTCTAACTTACATGACGTAAGTGCTTACATCATGTTAAATTATTGGACCGACATTAGGTCCCTTTACTTTATAAAAGTTTACAATTATTGAGAAGCATTTAACTTTATAAAAGCTAAATTGTCATTTTTTTCTAGTCCTTCACGCCCTCATTGCTTTTGGATGTGACAGAAGATTCTTCTACTTGATTTCGAAATTGTTGAAAAAATATTTCTATGTCCATTTCTTCTGTGCTATTAACACTCTGAGACTTCCTTGCTAGGCAGTTGTCTTCTTCTTCATTGGAAGTGGCCATGGACATGTTGTCTGAGAAATCTATTCCCAAATGTTTTACTAGATCTTTTTTAACTTCTTCCATGTATGAAGTAAGAAGTTCTGATTTGGAGATTGCTCCCTTCTTCATCTGCAATTTCCTGGATATTTGTTTAAAGGGACTAATCTTATTTTTTTCCGGTATAACCTCTGCCTGTCTTTTACTGACTTCAATGGATACATTAATTGAGTCTACAATCTCTCTTCCGTGAAGTTTCCCTTCCGCATCTTTATGGAGTAATTTACTCCAAAATTTTGTATAAAATTTTCTTTTTAGGCAAGGGAATCCTTCCTCACTATTTTGAACTTCTATCATCCATTTCATTATCCATGGGATAGAGAATTCTATAAAGAAGTACATCAAAGATATTCCCTTAAAATATATATCATCCTGTTGTAATTTTGCTATTTTGGGTGAAACATCCACCCACTCAGAATATAATTTCTTATAGTCTTCAGGAAGAATACTCAACGTTGGACCATACAAAGTCCACCATTTACAAAATCAATTTGGTATATGTTGTTTAAAAATATTAGAACATATCTTAATGAACTATGAATGTTTTCTATTAGTATTTTCATATAATAAAGCTTTATTAAAGCTTTCGATATAATTCCAGTAATTAAATTTAACTGTAACCTTTTGTTCAGAGTGGGTGTATTCCCTCTCTCGCATAGTGCTGATTCCCCATTCTTTTGGGGTGAATATCTTTTTTATTATAATTTTTTGAAAAGTTATAAACCTTTTTGGTATTTGTGGGGTAAAAGTGCTGGAATTCCGCAGACCCCATTGATGAGAGTATAATCTCATAATGCATTCTATATTTGTAAGTGGGAACGGCATAGGATGCCGTATCAAAATATCTTGCCATTATTTTCCAGGGATCATCCTTCCATTGTAAATCTCTTGGCTCCAAAAGAAGTATTATTTCATCTTTCTCATTTTTATCATATACTTCTATACTTTCATTGGCTTCATCATTGACGATTGCAGAGTATGATGGTGGAGTATCACCTTGAGGTTGTCTGGATTGTATAAAATCCATGAATTCTCTGTACATTGGGTGATCTGTATTAATTCCTGATATTCCGATGGAGGTCCCTGCAATATTGGAGGCTATTAACCTCTGATTTCCTATTTGGGCCAAAATATTATTTCTGCCAACTGATGCTCTTCCTCTCCCTCTTCCTCTATTAGAGGAAGAGCTTGCTGATGGCCGCATTATTTGTATTAAGAAAACAGAGAGTTATTAACTTATATATTCTCTAGTAAGAAAATCTGGAAGACTATTATCTGTGCCCTTTTTATAATGTATTTAAAAATCAAATGGCGCTAATAAGGCTTGCCATCTAGCAAACATTTGTTTAGAAACATCACGTTTAACATCTTTATTAAAGATGAATTTTGCGTCCTGACAATCAGTTCTTATAATAAATTTTTGATTATATAAATCTCCTTGGAATTTTAAAACACTTTTGACCATAGCAAAATCTCTTTGGCCACCGTAGCATAATTTTTTTGGCTATTATTCCATTTTTCAGAATAAAATTGGATAAGATATTCTTGCTCTTTATTAGCGGAGACTTGTTTTAAAATTCCCCCATAGCCAATATCAGAAGCATCTGTTTCTAATATCTTTTGCCAATTTGGATTAGCTAAAGTAAGACAGTGTAGGTTATTAACCTTGGCTTTAATATGCTTGACTGCCTCTGTATGCTTTTCAGACCAAGCTTTAGGATTCTTTTTAAGATGGTTATAAAGTATAGCAGTATCCCTAGATAAATCCTTTATAAAAGGAGAAATATAATTTAAGCTCCCTAAAAATCATTAGAGCTGAGTTTTAACAGTAATTACATCAGGGAATTTAGAAGCAAATTCAATACTTCTTTGAATAGGAATAATCTTTCCTTTTTCAATATTATGACCTAAAAATCTGATAGTTGTTTGAAAAATATGTGTTTTTGGTTTAGATATGACTAAACCATTTTGAATAATAGTCTTCTTGAATAAGTCAATATGCTTGAAATGCATTTCTAAGGTTTTAGAAAATACTAAAATATCGTCTATATAAACAATGATAAAATTGCTAAAAGGATTAAAAATATCATTCATAATTTTTTGAAATTCTGAAGGGGCATTTTTTAACCCAAAAGGCATGACATTCCATTCATATTGTCCCATTGGGACATTAAACGCTGTTCTATATTTATCTTCTTCAAAAATTTGAATTTGTCAATATCCTGATTTTAGATCAAATTTTGAAAATATAATAGCATCATGAAGTCTATCTAATAAATCCTTCTTATTAGGAATAGGATATCTAATCCATTTTAAAACTTTGTTTAGGGGTTTATAATTTATTACCAATCTAGGTACCCCTCTTTCCTGCTCTGCTTGTTTATTAACATAGAAAGCAGTACAAGACCATGGAGATTTTGAGGGCCTTATTAATCCCTTTTGGAGAAGAATATCAATTTCTTTTTTGCATAAATTCAGATATTCTGAATTCATTTAGCAAGGTCTTGCCTTAGTAGGAATATTATCCTCAGAAAAGTTTTCCTCATAAAGAAGACTTACCACATGTTTTTTTCTTTTCCAAAACACATTTGGGTGGTCTCCACATATTTGAAGTGAAAACTGATTTTTCAAATTTTCTATTTTTTCCCTTATCTTGGGGTTTTGAAGAGTATCTTCTATTGTAATACTACAAATTTTATTTTTTAGAAAATTAATATGTTTTGATTTTGAAGAAATCATATTTTTAATGTTATTAACATATTTTGAAAAAAGTTGAAAAATAAAATCAATTTTGATTTCCTTTTTCAAAAGTACTGGTTATTCCGATTTCATCCCATCTAGTAATTGGATATATATGCCAGAAAAAAGGTATGCCTAGAATTTCCTCGTTAGAGATATTTTTTACTAGCACAAATGATTCAGGAATACAAAGATTATTTGTACAAATATAGGCTCTGGGTAATTTATAATTAATACCCATCTTTTGTCCACTTGCATTGCGGAGACTATGAGTAGTTTTATGAAAATATCTTGAAGGTATTATCCCTTCTTGTATATAGTTTAAATCAGCTCTGCTATCAATTAAAGCAGTAAAATCTTTTTAATAAAAATAGTTATTTTTGCAATAGGTTTATGAGCTGTAATTAACTCAGTTGTTCCCAAAAATGATTCTTTTTCTGCTGGAGAAATATTAGAAATCTCCTGAAAATCATTTTGAAAGTATTTGAAGTAATTGGAAAATTTTCAATTAAAACTTGTTTTTCAGGGTGCTTACGGACCTCCTCTGCTTCTTCTATCAAAGAGATCCTTTCATCAAGGATTGTATTATGTCTTCTAAGAGAGGAAATTTTCTTTTTGAGATTCTCAATTTCTTCTACCAAATCTTGGATTGTAGTAGGAATATTATTACTTTGGGACCTTTCTTTGAGCTGTCTTATTACCTTTGTCATGGTATAACCTTTATTTGGAGAGGTAATTCCCTTAGAAGTATTGGTATTACTTGTAGAGGCTTGGGTATTTCCAATCTTATCAATAATCCGAGATCTTAAATTGGGATCATCAATCGCTTTGAGAATTTCCATCAGATTTTCACTTGTCAAGACATTTATATTTAAGTCTTTAAACTGGGAGTATAACTGGTAAAATTCATTCTTGTCCTTATCTTCACAAGGCTGTCCAATTTGACATGGCAAACATTCCTCTTCTGACGAACTTACATAATTTTCATCATGAAGAACTCTTAAATCTTCACTTGTTGAGGATTCTTCAATATCTGAATGTTCTAATCCAGAATTCTCTGGTGAAGAGTTCAATAAAATTTTGCACAATGAATCCTTGATATTATCCTCTAATTCAAGACTCTTAATCTTATCCTTGACCTTGCAGTCTTTTGCATAATAACCTATTCTTCCGCATTTGTGATATGCATTGGATCTATTATTTTTTCATAAATTCGATTCCTTATATTTCTTTTTCCTTTTTTCACGCTTTTCTAAGCGTTTTTCCTTTCTTTTAGGCTTATAAGACCTCTTCCTATACTTTTCTTTAATTTTCTCCTTCTCCTTTTGTCTATGAGACTTCCCGGAGGTTCCAGGCATTTCAATTGTGAATTGTTCGCAAAATTCCCCCAATTGTTGTTTTTCATTAAGATGGTACATTTTCACCTGTTGATTCTGTTGTTTTTGGCTCAAAGTCCCACATTGGAAGATGAGTAGAAATAGGGAGGCAACCTTAGACTATAAAAGGAAGCCTCCCCCTTTTGGTTTTATCACACCAAACTTGAAGCCTTCTAACTCTTCTAGAGGCTTAGTTTATTTTCTCTCTTGTAATATTTCTTGAAGAAATATATTTGTAGTGGTGTCCGGGGATTTAGGCATAATTGGCCGAACCTCGTCAAATCTTGGTATTCTCTTTATTCTCTTTTCTGTTTCTTATTTATCATTGTTAGCCATTATTAGTTTTGCTATTGGTGGAAAATAGCTCGAATTTCCACAACAATTGGTATCAGAGCGGTGCCGACATTATTTCATAGCGTCCTGCGCTCGCATGGAGAAAGGTGGTGTTGAGTTGAGGGATCCTCACATCACGAAGTGTCAAGTTTGAGAAGGGGTGAGCATTGTCGGACGATCCTTGGAAAACCTTCCCCTCGGCCTCCGAGTGTGTTGTGGTGTTGTAGGCACCCGGTGCAGAGGGCACTCCGAGCGGCAAGTGGCCGCAAGTCGGGCAGCTCGGGCGAGTGGCCGTGTACGAGGGCGTACACCGAGTTGGGTGGGGGAGGATGTCACGCCCTAGATATTGGGGTATCTTATGGCGGACAATTGCTGGTGGATGTGTCAAGATGCTGACAGAATGGCTTCAGAAAGGTGTGGCGTAGGGACGACTGTGTCCCCTTCTGAATTGACGGTGAAGAGGGGACTTGGCCAACCCTGCACAAACCTGGTCGGGAACTGGAGCCGTTCTCCTGAAGAGCCCATGGCAGGGCGAAACCAGTATATTGTCCCGGTGGGAGAGGCTGGCCTCGCGAGGCGAGGCGCCGCACGGGCCTCCGGAGCGTGCTGGAAGTCCGAGCCCGTGACAGATGCTCACAACCTAGTTGCATCTGACCCTTCATCATCAAGAGTTGCAACTGCAGCTGTCCCAACAATTGTATTACCATCATAGTTATACAAATTATTATTCCGGGTGCCTTTAAACATCACCAGAGCTCCAGAGACTATTTTCAAGACTCCATCTTGCATTGTCACCGTCAATCCTTTGGATTCTAGGACTCCCAAAGAGATGAGATTCTTCTTCATGTCAGGTACATACCTGACCTCTGTCAAAACTCTAGTTGTTCCATCATGATTCTTTAAGTTGACTGAACCAATTCCTATTGTTTCACAAAATATGTCGTTGCCCATATAGACAACTCCACCGTCTATCTCTTTAAACTCAAAGAACCACTCCCGGATATGACAAATATGTTGGTTGCATGCTGAGTCAAACAACCACTTGTCAGATCGCCTTGTGGAGGTTGTAAAAACCAGTGAAAGATCTGAATCTTCATCACTGTATTCAGCAGCACATGACTCTGCAACAGCTTTGCGTTTTTCAACTTTGCCCTTATTTTTCAATTTCGGGCAATCTTTCTTCCAGTGCCCCTTCTCTCTACAAAAGGCACATTCATCTTTACTCGGTCTGCCTCTTGACTGAGATTTCCCTCTTCTTCCTTTCTTCTGGTTTCTCTTCTTCAATAGCAATGTCTAGACCTTGCTGGAAAAACGCGTCTAGAACTTCACCTTGCCACATCCCGAAATGACCCGTACCGTCAAAAATCTCCACCGCAAATCTTGCATTTAGCACCGCAAATCTCGTCAAAATTGACGACGACGATGCTGCCGAAGTTGATGTAGTGGAAACTGTGGCTCTCGAAGTCTGCTCATTATTATCAGCCATTTTTGCTCTAAAGTGAAAAATTACCAGTAATAATTTAGCCAAAAAAATGCACCAAGAAAATTCCCAGGAAAAATTGGAGGGGTCACACGGTCCCACTTAAAAACCAGTTTCCTTAGACAGAACTTTCCTAGACATGCACTTAATTAGACAATATATTACTTAGCAATTTTAACACAAATTTACAAAAAAATAATATCAAGAAATTTTTTCTGATGTGGAGGATCAGTTAAAACTGCAACCACAGAGCATACTAAAATTTCAAGAGAAATCGCAACCAAAAGCTCTGTTTACTGTTTACATAAGGATAACCCTTCTTGGCTACGTACACTTATTAATTTTCCATATGTGCAAGCTTTATAATTTGTACTTACTCCATCTCCTCCGAGGGCTTTTCTAACCCTTTCTGCAAATAAGGTGGGAAGCCCGTCTATAAATTTAGACTTCCAATGAGGGTTATTACACTCAGGGAGTTCCATTACCCTGGACAAGAATACATCCTTATACCATCTAAAGGATGTCAAGGTTTTGCACCTAAGATTTTGGAGCATAGTCCTAATGGTCTCACTATTATCGGACCACCTTCCAGAAAAGTGTTCTATAATAGTAAGGATTAAAGAATACACTATATTCGATTCTGTTGTATCTCCTTCACTCTTGACAGCATTCAAAATTTTCATTCTCTGAACTTCAGTGAGATAATTATCCCACCATCCTTTAAGTTGTCTAGTAAATCTTGCTATAATCATATTAGCAGTCTTACTTTCAGTATTACCATTTGCCTTACAGATAGTACTGAACATCAATATTCTATGCATCAGTGTGTAAATCTGTTTATCAGTATAATCATCAATATTCCATTCATAGATCTCATTTGCATTGTAACTATTAGAGATGTAAGTTTCATGTTCTTCCAATAGAACATCTTGAGGAGTTGGCTTAGGATAATAGTTCATCCTTTGTATTGGCTTCCTAGCATGCTTCTCTGAGATTTTATTAATCTCATCCTTTGGAATATCATTCCATTTATTGGTAGAAGTATCTTCGTCTAGGTCCAAAGGCTGGAGATTTAATCCCTCATCATCATCATCATCATCATCATCATCATCACCATCATCAGCACCACCACCACCGTCACCACCACCTCATTCTTCGCTTGTAGAATTATTTTTTTTTACTTGCTTACATTTATTCACTATTTTTTTATAAACACTAGAGCAAATATTTTAGAGTTATTATTATTTTTCAATCATAAATGTTGATAAATTATTTTTTGATAATAAAATACAATTGTTAATTTTATAGTTTTTCAATTACTTAGTAATTTAGTAATTATTAGTTTTAAATATTTTGATAGAATATTATTTATACTCAAATAACAATATTGAGTAAATTATTTGATATACCAATTCTAAAAGATTGCGCCAAATATAGATATTCATGTCAACAGCTTATGATCTTATTTTCACCTCTTTTATTAATTTTTTTTTTTACTTTAGAACTTTTTTTTTTTAATCTAGTTAACTAAATAATTTTTTTTTCTTACGTAGTATATTACTATGTTTTATATATAGTATATATAGTATGATAGAGTAAGCCAAAAGAGAATCCTCTTGGATATATATATATTTTTTGTCCCGAAAAATTATTTTGAATACAAAAGGGAAATCTCTTTTTTCCATTAAAAAATTCTTACTCCATCAACAACTTTCATCCTTTTTGTTCATACTTTCATATGGAAAACTCTCATTGTCATGGAAGATCATCAGAGGAGGCATCACTGAAAAAGAAAGACAATTCCTTCCCCAGTGAGGAAGATCCCACGGAAAAAAAAAAGCACGCAAATAAAATACATACCCCGATAATACACATACAGAATGAAGGAGAGCGAAGCCGGCTTCTACTAATTTTTGTTATTAAGGAAATTTTTTTTAGAGGTATTTTCTTTTCCCATATTCTTTACATCTCATTTGTCTAGTTTCTGTAGTTTTGCATCTAAAATTGGTGATTAATGCATAATTGGTGTTCACAGTCTTTGTTTTCAAGTGATTGAATCTAAACCGTGTGCATAAACTTTTAGCAACTTATTATATAGTTCATTACTATTTTATGCTTGTAGTGTTTTAAATTCTTTATTAATAGGTTTGGTTAAGCTTCTACATATATTATTCAAACTTTCCTGGTTATACATTTTTGTAGTTTCTTTGGTGTATGTGATGTGGTTTCTTGCTAGATCCCCAGATTTATTTCATAAGCTGCTTTTTTAATTAAGTTTTTATTAACAAGTCGAGTTTTTGTTGGAAAGAAATTCATCCTATAAAATAATATATTTTTCTTATCTTTTCTTCACTATGTTTAAGTCTCGAACATGTATTTCAATAATTTGTATTAGCCTTATTTAATTATTTATTTTTACTTTTATATAAAATGGATTCATTCTTTTCTATACTAAAGTTCGTGTCTCACCATTTTGGTATATATAGTTTAAATGAATACTTATGATAAAAGTTTAAAAAATATTACCAACTTTATTTCATAGTTGGAGTTTTATTGTATGATTAGTGAAAATAATTTCTAGAATTCCGCCAATGATGTATTAGCATTTAATTCATTTTGGGTCATATTCAGTCCAACACTGTCATATACAAATGTAATTTATTCTTCCTTCTTTTGGTTTTAATTATTTATTTTTTGGAAGAATGTTGATAAGGAAAGTATATATTATGTGTAGAATTTTTGTGTTTCGTTAGTTTGGTTGTGGTTGTCTTTTCTTATTCAAGGAATTGCTATTCCAGTTTTTTTTTTTTTTTTTTTTTTTAAATATATATATATATATATATATATATATAGGAATCGAGTTACGTTTGATTTAGTCTGTTTCATCACTTTGATATTTAATTCTTCTTCTGATCAGTTAAATATTAAGAACAGACATACTCTCATCCTCTTTGAATATTCTTTACATGTACTACAATGGAGTAGAATCTTTTGGAGTTCAATCATTGCGAGTGTCAGATTTAACGCGCCAACCAGAGCTCAAGCAAATTATCACCTCAAAAGGGGTAAGGTAAGTTACGGGAAATGATGAAAAAGACATGCTATAATTGACTTCTTGTATGAAGCACAAGTATAGCTTTATAAAAAATAAAGCAATTCGTTACTCCCTTGTTTTCTACTTTTTATATGTCACCCTTTTAAAACTCTCAAAGTTTGACAACTTTTACTATTATGTTAAACTATCGACATACTTTCATGCAATTCAAAAATTAAAATATATACATGTATTTTGGCTATACACGATTTTTAAATAATTAAATATTTATTTCAGTAATCTTGTACATTTTTTGCAAATTATTTTATAATGTTTTAAGGCGTTTAAGAGAGTTGATCATACCAAAATTAGAATATATGGGAGTAACATCGCATTAGCCGTTTTTAGCGTTGTCATATCCTGATCCCACTCTTTTAACCTTAACTTTATGTGTTGTTAATTTATTTATTCTTAGTGTCTTACATTATATTTACCACCAGAATTAAGGTGGCATACACTTTACTAATAATTTCTTTTCTCTTGCAAGCTCTATAGTTCATGAGGTTAGTTAGAACATATTATGTGGAGTACATAATAATCAAAGGTGTTATTTATTAATTTGATGCTTTGCAAATAAGGTTAGTCTTTTGATCTTCACAGCATTTACTTCTGTCTGTACGTAGTTGTGTGTATAGATTAACCTTTATTTATTTATTTATTTTATATCATCTGAATGCTTTAAGTATTATGCTCGGAAGCGACCAGGTTAGTTCTGTTGTCCTTTACTTTTTTTTCCTTTCGCGCTTGTGTATTATCTAAATATTTTAAGCATTATTTTGGAAGCGCCCAGGTCAGTTTCTCTATCTTTCGATTGTCAATAATGCATATATTTTGTTTTTCTATTTGGTGGTCTGAGAGCATGCTTTGATTGATTGAATTCATGAATTCTGTGGCGTCATTGGCTCTCTATGTGTAACTTACTAATTTAACAGGCCTAATCACCTAATTTTAGATTCGCCTTAATTAAGATAATAATCAAATTATTATATCTAAATTGTACTTATTTTTAGGCTCATTTAAATAAAAAAATAGATTTACATGCTTAACCACTAATTAATCATCTTAGTTTAATTAATTAATACATGGCCTTATTTTATCACTTAATTTTTCCACATAATAATGAATCCAGAAGGGACCCACAGTTGTGGACCTCGAAAGGTGCTTAATACCTTCCTTTCGAGGTAACTTGAGCCCTTACTCGATTTTTGGTGATGTAGACTAGTTGAACAAAGTTAATATTTAGTTAATTTAGTACGGTGTCCTAGCGCACCATAATCCATTAGGTGGCAACTCTTATTTTGAAATAATCCTAAAAGATTTGTCACATGTCGAGTTCCGCTTTCCGCAAGAAAAATGGGGCGCGACACACTGCCAAAACTTTCAACCTTCGAGTCACACTCTTGACCATGGCTAACATGACAACTCGTGGTGCTGACCACGACTCGTGGCCTTACCCATAGTCAACCCCCAAACCAAGATATCTAACCAAGTCCATCCTTCACTCCACGAGTTACCTAACGATTTGTTTTGCAACTCACAGGTCACTGGACGACTCGTTCTGTGACTTGCTGCAGAAAATCTTATTTTCTCCATTTCAACCCTCGGGTCTGATCTTAGGGATTTCAGGGTATTAAAGCGATGTGTGCAAGGTAACCCTGTGATGAAATCCATATTGACCTTTTCCCACTTCCAAATGGGGATACTGATGTCTTGTAGCACACCTCTTGGTTTTTTATGCTCCACTTTCACTTGTTGACAATTCGTACACTTAGCAACAAACTCCACTATGTCCTTTTTCATGCCATTCCACCAATAGACTTCCCATAGGTCAGGGTACATCTTGGTGGCACCTGGATGTATAAAATATCTAGAACCATGAGCCTCATGCAACATCCTCTCCCTCAAATCATCAAAGCTCGGAATACACAAATGACCCTGATATCAAGTACTCCATCTCCCTCTTGGGAGAAGACCTCTACCTTCTAATTATGAACCGCTTCCTTCAAATTTACCAAAATAGGATCCTCATTTTTTCTAGCCTTGACCTCAGTCACCAAATAGGATTTAGAACCATTCTGAATAATGACACCACCATCCATCGACTCAACAAGGCGAACTCCTAAACGAGCAAGCCTGTAGACATCCTTCACTAGCTATATCCTTCCATCTTCTACATGAGAAACACTCTCCATGGATGTCCTACTAAGAGCATCTGCCACTATATTAGCCTTGCCCGAGTGATAAAGGATACTCAAGTCATAGTCCTTCAAAAGCTCTAACCACCTCGATTGTCACAAATTCTGGTGCTAAAGAGCAAACATATACTGAAGGCTCTTATGGTCTGTGAATATATTTATATGTACCCCATAAAAGTAGTGCCTCCATATCTTCAAGGCAAATACCACTGCTACCAATTCTAGTTCATGCGTTGGATAATTCTTCTCATGAGTCTTAAGTTGTCTAGAGGCATAAGCAATGACCTTACCATGTTGCATCAGCACACACCCAAGACAACCCTAGAGGCATCACAATACATAACAAATCTATCTATACCCTCAAAGAGGGTCAATATTGGGGCTGAAGTGAGTCGAGTCTTTAACTCTTGAAAATTCTTCTCACGGGCATCCGACCATTAAAATTTAACTTTCTTCTGAGTCAATTTAGTCAACAGCGCTGCAATGGATGAAAATCCTTTAACAAACCTCCTGTAATAGCCAACTAGACCCAAGAAACTCCTGATATCCGAAGGATTAACTGGTTTAGGCCAATTCTTTACAGCTTCTATCTTTTAAGAGTCCATCTGTACACCTTCTCTTGACACCACGTAGTCCAAAAATACTATTGAGTTCAGCCAAAACTCACACTTGCTGAATTTAGCAAACAGCTAATGATCCTTGAGAGTCTGTAGCGCAATCCTCAAATGAGAGGCATGCTCCTCCTCACTCTGAGACTATATAAGAATATCGTTTATGAAGACAATCACAAACATATCTAAGTATGGCTTGAACACCCTGTTCATCAAATCCATAAAGGCTGCAGGAGAATTCGTTAGTCCAAAAGACATAATTACAAACTCATAGTGACCATACCGATTTCGAAAAGCTATCTTCGGAATGTCACTCTCCCTAATTTTGAGCTGATGATAAACGGACCTAAGGTCTATCTTTGAGAAACACTTGGCACCCTAAAATTGGTCATACAAGTCATCAATTCTGGGAAGGGGATACTTGTTCTTGATTGTAACCTTGTTCAACTGCAGGTAGTCAATGCACATATGAATAGATCCATCCTTCTTTTGAACAAAGAGAACTGGTGCACCCCACAAGGACTTGCTAGGTCTGATGAAATCCTTATATAAGAGATCCTTCAACTGTTCTTTCAACTCTTTTAGCTCAGTTGGAGCCATTCTATGATGAGGAATAGATATAGGCTGCATATTTCGGGAAGAAGGTCAATACCAAAGTCAATCTCCTGCTTAGGAGGGACTCCTGGTAGATTATCTAGGAAAACCTTCGGGTTCTCACATACTATAGGAACAGATTGAAGAGTCAGGGTCTCGGATGTAGCATCCTTAACCCGACCAAATGGTAAACACAACCCTTGGAAATCATCTTTCTGGCCTTAAGGTAGTAAACAAATCGACCTACAGGCACAACTGAACTACCCTTCTATTCTAGGACTGGCTCACCCGGAAATCGAAAATCTACCATGTAGGTTCTACAATTCACTTAGGCATAACATGAATGCAACCAATACATACCAAAGATAACATCAAAATCAGTCATGTCTAACTCTACTAGATCGGTAGAGGTGACTTTCTGAAAGACTGTGACAGGGCAATTTCTGTATACCCCTCGAGCTATAACTAAGTTACCCACTAGAGTAGAGACTGAGAAGGGTTCTGATAGGATTTCGGGACTAACTCCAAAATTAATAGCAACATATGGAGTCACAAAATATAAGGTAGCCCCAAGAACTAACAATGCATATACATCAAGATAGAATACTCGTAACATACTAGTGACCACATCTGGGGAGACTTCCTGCTCCTGACGTTATGATAGGGCATAAAACCTATTACGACGTTGACCACCACCTACACTAGTGGATGTACCCTACTGAGCGGAGCATGCTGGTGGAGCTGCTGAACTGGAAGTTAGGTCACAACCTCTACCATGGCCCTGTCTGGCCGCTGGACAATCTCTGAGCAAATGTTTGGGCTTCCAACACCCGTCACACATACCTGAACCCGCTAAGCACTCTCCGGGGTACTTCCTACCACACTTGCCGCAAACTGGAATACTGGGCTCTAATGACCTGCTCCCTTGACCACGAGAGCTTGATTTCTCCCCCCTATGATCGCGCCTAGACCTAGATGACACACTGGATGATGATCGATGGCGGGACTATTGACGATGTCCGCCACCAAACTTTTGCTGGGAATACCCAAAACTGTCTGTCCTGGCCCTCTTGGCCTCTCTCTCCCTCTCCCTCATCTACACCGCCTACATCTGTTGTGTATACAAGACTAATAGAGAGAGGTCAATGTCTTGATGAAGCATAGCAGTCCTACAGTCCTTGACCAAATAATCTGCTACTCCATTCAGAAATCTGCTCACCTGAGCCCTTTGATCGGCCTCCATCTCTGGTGCATGTTTGGACAACCGGGTGAACTCGAGAGCATACTCTTGGACAGTCATGTTATTATGTTTCATATTCACAAACTCGGCCGCCTCGATTCCCTCATTTGCCGGGAAAAGAATCAGTCTAAGAATGCGGTGAGAAACTCATCCCAACCAACAGGGTCCGCTCCGACTCCCCGATTATCCTTCCACTGCCCATACCATATATAAGGAACTTCTTTCAACTAATAGGAGGCTAAGTCTGCACACACCTCGCCCATCACCCCCATAATATGGGTGATCTTCTGGATCTCCTTTATGAACTCATGTGGGTCCTCCTCTAATCTCAACCAAAGGAACTCAAGGGAATTCATCCTGACGAAATCTTGAACTCTCGTCGTCGTTGCGTTCCCATTATGGGGAACATGAGCCACTGCCTGTTGATTGACCCGAACGGTCAACGTCTATTCCAACATCTGAATAACTGCCCTAAACTCAGCATGGGCAACCTGCTGGGGCACGGGATCCGTTGGGGCTGGTGGGGCTTGCTGGTGCCCATCTCCATTGCCATCCTCATGGCCATTCCCACTTCCGTTGCCATTCCTTCTTCCATTAACTCGGTGTGGAGGCATGATTCTGCAAATGCGTAAAGCTAGAGTTAAGAGGAATAGAGAGAGTTGAACTCATAGCACGAATAGAATCATAAAAAAAAGGAAAGTTTCTTGAAATATTTTGTAGCCTTGTCGTTATAAGTGTGGCGCACTTCACATCCATGAAAAAGACTCAACTTAACATGGCTTTCAGACACCCTAGGACACACTAAACCTTTGCTCTTATTTTGTCACGACCCGAACAAAGGCCCGGACCGAGACACGGAACCTAGAACCATAAATGGAACCAAGTCAACCCATGGAATGAACATGATAAATAAAGATCATCATAACAAAGCTGATAAAAAAATTCTGAAATAGCAAAAATTTGAATAGCAAACGTTTATCCAACAGAAACATCATAGCGCAGAATTTGAAGTTGAAAATATAAATCTATGTGTGAAAAAGCCTCTAACATACTGACAAGCTAATGGGACAACACCCCAACTAGATCACTAGAAGTCTAAAACTGAAAATAACATAACTAAACTAATTAAAGGTCCTTGAAGGATGAGGATTTACCAACTGGAGAACTGGACTCAAGCTCGGGAGACTGACTAGCGGCGAGACTGAGTCTAAACATCTTAACCTATATCATGAGACGATACAGCATACAATATGTGGTCAGTACTTGGAACATACTTAGTATGCAAGGTAAGTAAAATAGGCTAAGTAAGTAAAACTGAAATCATGCATATCATAAATCATAACATCATAAGATTCTGAGGGTAAAGGTTGCATGTTGATATTCGGAAACATGAATAGACATAAACTGGAATAAGGGCATATGGCTTTCCACATTCAAAATCATAGGTAAAAGCTCGTTTAAACTGATCCTTGGATTAAACCTGCTGAAAATATTGTTGTTTTTTGGCTCAAAGTCCCACATCGGAAGATAATTAGACATAGGGAGGCAACCTTAGACTATAAAAGGAAGCCTCCCCCTTTTGTTTTTGACACACCAAACTTGAAGCCTTCTAACTCTTCTAGAGGCTTAGTTTATTTTCTCTCTCTTGTAATCTTCTCGGAGGAATATATTTGTAGTGGTGTCCGGGGACCTTAGGCATAATTGGTCGAACCTCATCAAATCTTGGTATTCTCTTTATTTGTTTTTATGCTTCTTATTTATCATTGTTAGCCATTATTAGATTTGCTATTGGTGGAAAAATAGCTCGAATTTCCACAACAATTGGTATCAGAGCTTTTTGGTTGCGATTTCTTTTAAAATTTTAGTATGCTCTGTGGTTGCGGTTTTAACTGATCTTCCACATCAGAAAAAATTTCTTGAGATTATTTTTTGTAAGTTTGTGTTAAAATTGCTAAGTAATATATTGTCTAATTAAGTGCATGTCTAGAAAAGTTCTGTCTAAGGAAACTGGTTTTTAAGTGGGGCCGTGTGACCCCTCCAGTTTTCCTGGAAATTTTTCTGGTGCATTTTTTGGCTAAATTATTACTGGTGATTTTTTCACTTTAGAGCAAAAATGGATGATAATAATGAGCAGACTTCGAGAGCCACAGTTTCCACTACATCAACTTCGGCAGCATCTTCGTCGTCAATTTTGACGAGATTTGCGGTGCCAAATGCAAGATTTGCGGTGGAGATTTTTGACGGTACGGGTCATTTTGGGATGTGGCAAGGTGAAGTTCTAGACGCGCTTTTCCAGCAAGGTCTAGACATTGCTATTGAAGAGGAGAAACCAGAAGAAATTGAAGAAAAAGAATGGAAGACCATCAATCGGTTGGCGTGTGGTACTATTCGATCATGCCTTTCCAGAGAGCAGAAATATTCATTCTCAAAGGAAACTTTTGCAAGTAAGCTATGGAAGGCATTGGAGGAAAAATTCTTGAAGAAGACGGTTAGAATAAGCACTTTATGAAGAAGAAGTTATTCCGGTTTAGTTATCAACCGGGTACCACCATGAACGATCATATTACTGCTTTTAACAAGGCAGTAGCTGATTTGAGGAACCTTGATGAAACTTTCAAAGATGAAGATCTGGCATTGATGTTGTTGTTTTCACTTCCTGAAGAGTATGAATTTATAGAAGCTATGTTACTTCATGGGAAAGAGAAAGTTTCCCTCAGTGAAGTATGTAGTACTCTATATAGTCATGAATTGAGGAAAAAAGACAGGGAGGAAAGCAAGCATGCAGAGGTGGTTGCAGAAGCACTGGTAGCTAGAGGCAGACCACAAAACCAGAAGAAAGGAAGAAGAGGGAAATCTCAGTCAAGAGGCAGACCGAGTAAAGATGAATGTGCCTTTTGTAGAGAGAAGGGGCACTGGAAGAAAGATTGCCCGAAATTGAAAAATAAGGGCAAAGTTGAAAAATGCAAAGCTGTTGCAGAATCATGTGCTGCTGAATACAGTGATGAAGATTCAGATCTTTCACTGGTTGCTACAACCTCCACATGGCGATCTGACAAGTGGTTGTTTGACTCAGCATGCAACCAACATATTTGTCATATCCGGGAGTGGTTATTTGAGTTTAAAGAGATAGACGGTGGAGTTGTCTATATGGGCAACGACACATTTTGTGAAACAATAGGAATTGGTTCAGTCTACTTAAAGAATCATGATGGATCGACTAGAGTTTTGACATAGGTCAGGTATGTACCTGACATGAAGAAGAATCTCATCTCTTTGGGAGTCCTATAATCCAAAGGATTGACGGTGACAATGCGAGATGGAGTCTTGAAAATAGTCTCTGGAGCTCTGGTGATGTTAAAAGCCACCCGGAAGAATAATTTGTATTACTATGATGGTAATACAATTGTTGGGACAGCTGCAGTTGCAACTCTTAATGATGAAGGGTCAGATGCAACTAAGTTGTGGCATATGCGATTGGGGCATGCAAGTGAAAAATCCTTGCAACTTCTAGCAAAGCAAGGATTATTGAAAGATGCAAAAACTTGTAAGCTGAATTTCTGCGAGCATTGCGTGATGGGAAAGCAGAAGAGAGTGAAATTTGGCACTGCAATCCATGATACTAAAGGTATTCTAGATTATGTTCACTCTGATGTGTGGGGTCCTTCCAAGACAACTTCTTTGGGAGGAAAACACTATTATGTTACTTTTGTTGATGACTTCTCTCAAAGAGTGTAGGTGTACACTATGAAGTCAAAGGATGAAGTGTTAAATTATTTCCTTAAGTGGAAAAAGGTGATTGAAAATCAAACTGACAAAAGGATCAAACGCCTTAGAACAAATAATGGAGGTGAATATAGAAGTGATCCGTTTGACAAAGTTTGTTAAGATGAAGGTATTGTGAGACACTTCACAGTTATACATACACCACAACAGAATGGGGTGGCTGAACGGATGAACCGAACATTGCTGGAGAAAGTTCGGTGTATGCTGTCTAATGCTGGGTTGGGCAGACAATTTTGGGCTGAGGCTGTGAGATATGCAAGCCATCTTGTTAATTGTTTACCATCAACAGCTATTGGTGGTAAAACTCCTTTAGAGGTTTGGTCTGGGAAAACTGTTAATGATTATGATTCCTTACGTGTGTTTGGTTCCACTGCATACTATCATGTGAAGGGATCGAAGTTGGATCCGAGATCCAAGAAAGCGCTCTTTATGGGGATCACTACTGGTGTTAAAGGATACCGCCTCTAGTGTCTTGAAACAAAGAAGATAATCCTTAGCAGAGATGTTACCTTTGATGAATCTGCCATGTTGAAGAAGGATGACATTCAACAGATCAATAGTGCTCCGCAACAGGTGGAGTTTGAAAGGAGAATCGATCCAGTTATGTACAAAGATGGAGAAACTCCTATGGTAGAAGAGGAGTCAAATGAAGAAGAGGTTCCAACCCAAGGACCTCACCAGCAAGAAGAACCTATTGCATTAAGGAAGCCACAACGGGTAAGACACAAACCTGCTCGATTTAGTGATATGGTGGCTCATGCATCTATAATAGTGAATGATGGAATTCCTACCACTTATCAAGAAGCAATTCAAAGTTCCAAAGATGAAGAGTGGAAGAATGCTATAAATGAAGAGATGCAGTCTCTTCATAAGAATCAGACTTGGAAGCTAGCAAGTCTACCGAAGGGAAAGAAGGCTATTAGATGCAAATGGATATATACAAAGAAAGAAGGATTTCCTGACAAGAAAAGCATTCGCTACAAGGCGAGATTGGTAGCTAAAGGCTATGCTCAGATGGAGGGAGTTGACTATAATGAAGTTTTTTCTCCAGTAGTGAAACATTCCTCTATCAGAATCTTATTGGCCTTGGTAGCTCAGCTGGATTTGGAACTAGTTCAACTTGATGTAAAAACTGCATTTTTACATGGAGACTTGGAGGAGGAAATCTATATGACTCAGCCAGAAGGGTTCAAGGTTGCTGGAAAAGAAAATATGGTATGCAAAGTTGAAAAATCATTGTACGGATTGAAGCAATCTCCAAGACAGTGGTACAAGCGATTTGACAAGTTTATGTTGGGGCAGATGTACACAAGAAGCAAATACGATCATTGTGTGTATTTGCGCAAGCTACAAGATGGATCTTTTATCTATCTTCTTCTTTATGTTGATGATATGTTGATAGCTTGAAGGAATTCTGGAGAAATTGACAAGCTGAAAGCTAAACTAAAGCAAGAATTTGAGATGAAAGATTTAGGGGAAGCTAAGAAGATTCTCGGCATGGAGATAAATAGAGACAGACGATTGGGGCAACTTCGTCTAACTCAGAAGCAATATCTGAGAAACGTGCTGCAACGTTTTGGCATGAATGACAAGTCAAAATCTGTGAGTACTCCGCTTGCTCCTCATATGAAACTTAGTGCTGATTTATCTCCGAAGAATGATGCTGAACGAGAATATATGGCAAAAATGCCTTATGCAAACGTTGTTGGTAGCTTGATGTATGCTATGGTGTGTACAAGACCTAACATTTCACAAGCAGTTGGGGTTGTGAGCAGGTATATGCATGATCCTGGTAAAGGACATTAGCAAGCTGTCAAATGGATTCTACGGTATATTCGGGCCACCGTGGATATTGTGTTATTATTTGAGCAGGATAAAAAGATTGATCAATATGTAGTTGGATATTGTGATTCAGACTATGCCGGTGATTTGGAAAAACGAAGATCAACTACCGGTTATGTGTTTACACTTACAAAGGCACCGGTTAGTTGGAAGTCTACTTTGCAGTCAATAGTCGCTTTGTCTACTACAGAGGCAGAGTATATGGCTGTTACCGAAGCTGTTAAGGAGGCTATTTGGCTTCAAGGGTTGCTGAAGGATTTGGGAGTTGGTCAAAAGCACGTCAAGGTGCATTGTGACAGTCAGAGTGCTATTTGTTCAGCAAAGAACCAAGTATATCACGCACGAACGAAGCATATAGATGTTCGATATCACTTTGTAAGGGAGATTCTGGAAGAAGGTCAGAAGATCCAGACAGCTGAAAATCCTGCAGATATGATGACCAAGATAGTGACATCGATCAAATTTCAACATTGTATGAATTTGATCAATATCGTGAAGATTGCAGATGGGTAGCACCATAGGTGCATTTGAAGACACCACTAGAGATAGTTGTGAGAGAAGATTTTGTAACTTTTGGGACTTTTCGCCAAGGTGGAGATTTGTTGTTTTTTGGCTCAAAGTCCCACATCGGAAGATAATTAGACATAGGGAGGCAACCTTAGACTATAAAAGGAAGCCTCCCCCTTTTGTTTTTGACACACCAAACTTGAAGCCTTCTAACTCTTCTAGAGGCTTAGTTTATTTTCTCTCTCTTGTAATCTTCTCGGAGGAATATATTTGTAGTGGTGTCCGAGGACTTAGGCATAATTGGCCGAACCTCGTCAAATATTGATATTCTCTTTATTTGTATTAATGCTTCTTATTTATCATTGTTAGCCATTATTAGATTTGCTATTGGTGGAAAAATAGCTCGAGTTTCCACAACAAATATGATATAATATCTTATAGTATATGTATTACTGAAATCATGAGGAACAATGGGAGACTCGTCTTAACCGACAACCACCGTGTATGAGCCCATGAGGATCCCACGTTTTGCCCACGTGGAGGAGGGCCATCCTAAGCCTTGCCAGGTCGAAGGATTAAATAAGGTGTGATATCACGGTGGGCCCTTGGGCCGGGAAAATGCTTTCTTGAGAGGCCCCAAAATATACCTAGGTTGGCTCATAGTTTATGAGATTGGGGAACCTTAGAACCCCTAGCCTACTCGGTGTTATACACTACTCCCAAAACATATGTAATGCTCATATAATCATATATCAAAACGTAACATAAATCTTAACATATGGGAGTCTTGACTCCAAAACTTGAGATAACTAAACTTATTAGCATTGAAAAAATCATAAGATCGTGCTTAACTTGAATGGGCTTGCCAAATCTTAACATCATGCTTGCATGAAATAGACATCATAAGTAAAATCATAAATATATTCATAGGTAATTTGTAAACATTCATACATGCTAGATATTTCATCATACTTGAAACCCTCAATCATAAACTATACTTTTTCATAAACTTGCAGAATTGGGCAAAATATTCTAAAACTTGGACTCATGAATTTGTAATTAAAAACATGCATAAAATCTTCCCATTAATCATCAAACATACTTTAAAATAAAGAGGGAATCAACTTATAAACAATTTATAAGAAATCTATGAAATTAGATTAAAATCACTTTTAAATCATAATTTGAATTGAGACTTGCTTCATGAAATTAAGGGAAATTTTGATCATGAGGGTGAAAGAAATCCTCATTTATGGCCTCACATACCTGGGTAAGCTAAACCTACACCCTTCCTTGAAAGCCCAAGAGATTTGGAGAAGAACTTGAAGAATTCTAGGTTTGATCTCTTATGGGATCCTCTAGACTTGCATGTATGGGAAGGGAATGGGTTAGAATAGGCTAAACCCTCTTAAAACCCTCCTAACAGAGTTTAAAATGATGTAGTGTAGAATTTAGGAGCTTAAGAATTACAAAAATACCCTTACTAAAATCGCAGAAAATTTTACTCTGCCAGATGTCACGATTCACACCACGAGTTGTACCTCCCTATCACGATTCGTGGTTGCCATCCGTAGTCACCACTGTTTTCGCTGACTTTTCTGAAGTTTTCCATGGCAAACCACGACTCGTACCACCAACCTACGAGTTGTTAGATCCACTCATGGTCACTGCTTCCAAGGTCCTTAGTTCCTCCTCATGGGTGCAGGCCCCGACTCGTTGTTTCACACTACGAGTCGTACCCTGACTCGTTCCTTCCAAATCTGATACACAAGAGATCTCTTACGACTACTGACCATGAGTCATACCATCAACCTATGACTCGTGGCTTGCTCTCGTAATTCACTCATTCAACTCCTCTATCCTTCTAATGAATCGTACATTGACTCGTGGTTCCCCCATAATGGGTCGTATAATAACTCATATCTTCTAACCAGGGTAACTCATTCCTCGAAACATGGTTCATCCTGCGACTCGTGACATGGTTCCACGAGTCGTACCTTGACTCGTTGTCACTGAACTCCTCCTGCAGATTCCTACCGCGACACTTCCTACGAGTAGTATCTTCTCTTAGTGACTCGTACCATGAGTCATCTATGAAACATTTTTTCTTCTTTTCTGATGAACACATACCAAATCTCGAGCTATTCTTAGGAACCTTTAGGGTATTACAATATGAATTAAAGTGGCTATACTATATTTATGAAAAAAAATTCAATTAATAACTATAAAACTTTTGAACCCGTAGCTAAATACACATAATTATCATATTACTATATAAGTGGGAAGCTCCTAACTTCAACGTTGGATTACCATTTTGCCCCTCCACTAAATAAAATAAATATGTAAAAATAAAAATATGTTATATTAAAAATGAAAAGATTTTAAAGGTAAAATTGAATTATTAAAATGTCGATTAAAAATTAAAGGACAATTTTATCTTTTACTTCAAACTTATTCATATAATTGTATTTTACTAAAATGTAACTACATCTTTCAATAAATAATAAAATAAACAATAAAATATAAAAGATGAATTCAATCATTGCTAATTAATTGAAGAATGTAAAAAAGTTAATATTACATTCAAAACACATTAAAAATCATTTTCATCTGTTAAATAATTGATTTTTAATCCATTTAGATGCTGACATTAATATATGTAAAAACATGAAAAAATATTTCACTATAGATAAATAGTTATATCGTTGCATTACCTATCCTTAGGATTATCTTTAAACAAGTATAAATTTTAAAAAGAAAAATACTATGTTATTCTATCCTTACTTGCAAATGAAAAGATTAGTATTATAATATTATTATTTAGGTTGATATGTAAGAATTACAATATCATATATTAAAAGTGAGAATATTTTATTTTAAAAGTTAAATTACCAAAATATTTTTTAAAAACCTAAGTGATCATTTTATTTTGAGCCAAAAATGACGCTTAATTAAATGATCACTTTTTATTATTTCCAACCTGATGAATATGAAGAGTTATTCCATTAGTTTTATAGCATATCAGTTTTATATGTTTAATTTTCTTTAATAATTTAATCCCATAGTCTACGTCCTTATCATTAAATTTAATTAAATTAAATGATGCAATAAAAATTTTAAAAAAAACTCATGATCCCTCAGTTTTTTACCATTACGAATTTGATAGCTAATTCATATTTGCTTCTCTACATTTCAGATTTTACTTTGCAATTGTGCACTCTTCACTTCTCAATCACATCATCAGCTATATAATAGATATAATGTTTAAAGCTCTTCTTCTAAAAATTATTACTGCAAAAATACAATATAATTAATAGAAAATATATGTATGAGATTTTGCTAAGTATAAAAGATATAAACGTTAGATACATACAAGATTATTTGTCCTTTATTTTTTTGTTGGATACTTACACACGGTGATCAACTCTTGTTATATTTTATAATATAATTATATTTAAATTAATTAACAAAGATTCTTCTGTCAAATTCACATATGATAAGAGTTATAATCTTGAATTAAACAAACGATGCATGTATATGTAAATATAATTTATATATATTGATTAGATATCAGTAAATATTAATTAATTATCTCTATCACAAATAGTTATTTTTTTCTTTTGCAAGTGTAGATCACGAAATTGGCACCAATATACTATATGTTCAAATTTATATACAATCTTTATAAAGTACTACTTTCATCTGATCATAATCTTTTGATATGTATGCGATTGTAAAGGAGAAGACTTCAGTTTTTTAAAGACAAGACACAAACTGATATTGGTCATATTTACATCTAAACCATGTGTTGTTAAAATAGCAAAAGACAAGAAAAATATTATCCCGAATATTTGATATATTAGAAGAACTACATAAGAAAAAGTTCGTACCAATTCAATTGATTGTGTATAGGTACAAATAATTACTTTACTTTTAAAATTTTAATTAATTGTTACTTACATATTTAATATTATCTATATTATTTAAAATTTATACTAATTGACATGATACACAGGTGCAACGCACATGTTTCAAAACTAGTATATATATATATATATATATATATATATATATAAAAGGATATAGCTACAAATTTTTATTTTCATGGCAAATGAAAAAAAAATTGTTACAATTTATTTTTCGTGACAAAAAAGTATGAGATTTTATCTATGAACTTTTAAATTTGTAGCTAAACATAAAATCTTTAACTGTCACGTATCAAGAACATGATTATAAATTTCACATTTCGTAGAAAATAAATTTTTCTAGCACTTCTATGTATTTTATGGCTAAATGTATGAATATTTAGCTACAGTATGAATATGTTTATGGCAAATAATTCAATTGATAGCTATGAATTTTTCTATTTGTAACTGAATACGGGCATTATTGCCACGATACTAAGTTATATAATTAGCTGTAAAATTTAAATTTACATGGCAAATAAATAAAATCTTTTTGCTATAATATAATAACCTTGTGGCTACAATATGAAGATAGCAATCAATATTATTTATCGTGGCAAAAGAATAAATCACTTGCTATAAGTATATTTGTTGTGGCAAGAATATTTTATTATCATAGCTACAACAAAAATATCTCATAGCTATAAGTATTAATCCTTAGCCACAAATTACACAAAGTCTGTAACTAATTTTTAATTATGTTATATCTTGCTACAAATGCTAGAAAATTAGCCACAAAAATTTTCATATTTAATTATGAAAATTTTCATATTCTGTAGTTAGACGTGCATTTTTGTTATAGTGACAAATTATCAAGGGTGACTTTTAGAAGTTACTTAACTATAAAATCTATGGAATGTAAATTCACTGGGAGTAGCTAGCATGACGAGAGACAAAAAGGCAATATCATAGACATATATAATAATGAGCTGGCAATTTTGACGGTCGCACATTTCACATGCTTTGGACAATTTGATTGGTTGGGGAAAATGTTACTCTTACTAATATATGCTTTTTCTGTCTGGCAACGTTATCTTCTTGTTGACAAATTATGTTTAAAATCCTTGTTTTGCTAGGCAAAGGCAAGAACTTTCCCAATGATGCATCTTCTCTTTTATGTTCATGGCCAGGTTTCATGCTCGTTTTAATATGGTTTACTGCAATTTTCTAACAGGTTCTTTTTATATTATTTTTTAATTTTTTTTTATGAATTATCTTCATTTTAGGTGATTTTTAATGTGGCATAATATATGAACAGATATTTAAATTTGGTCTTATCAGCAAGTAAATACTTTAACTTTGAGTGTGCAAATGTAAACACCTTAATTCGTCTTCACTGTGTCGGTTGAGTACTCCAACTTACAAAATGATTATCTAGGTATTTTCAAAATATGTGTCATGTCAACATCAGGTGTTTATTGAGACACAATGGAGACTAGTTGGAGGGTTTAGTTGTCAGTTGATACCAAGTTGAGGTGTTTAGATATACACTCTTAAAATTTGAGTATTTAATTGTTGGTTGAGGTCAAATTTGTGTGTATGCTTATATATTATGCTTTATGTCTTTAAATTTTCGCTTCTTAAATTTGTAGTCTTTAATTTTTACCTTTTTTGTTCATTTAATGAAAATATATGAACTAAAATATCCCTAATTATAACCCAATCTCGCTGAGGAAAGTTAAACTCGCAAGGCAAAACCTTAGAAAAGTTTGCCTTGGCATAAATTTCATAGTAGTTGATTCACAAGACAAGACTTCTAGAGAAATTAAGGCATAACTTCTATTACTGAACTTATGTCGTGTGGCATAGTTTTGTGGTTGAAAAAATAATTATTTCGTATCTCAAATAAAACTATTATTTTCTAATATTTGTATTTACATTTAAGAAGACAATTGATGCAAAGTTGAATTGCATTTATGACATTCATTATGAGGAATTTTGTTCAAATGTGCAAGGTTTTTAATTTGTCAATTGACACTTTTCTTAAATTCTGCTATCAATTGATTGTAAATCAATTGTCTTAATGGCTTTATTATTTCATCATTGTTAGACCTCACCCATTATTAGCCTCCCCCTCTCAATCTCTCTCTCTATATATATACATATATATAGAGACTATTGTTTAAAAGAAAAAACGAACAGAAAAATCTTACAAACAAATTTCTATTTCTGTATTTCTTAAACGCTCGGTTTCCTATCAATTCAAAATCGTTGTCAGATTTTGGCTCCTAGTTTTATATTAGAAAAGCTTGTTGAATTCTGAGGGATACACCTATACAGGGTGAAATATCCTTAAAAATAATGCCTTTGATACGCCTCAAGCTACGAGAATTTCCGTAATTTATAATATTTTTCAACAATTTCAAGGATAATTTTTTAGTCAGGGAAACGAAAAAATATTCCATTTACTTGGCTTTACCAGTATCCATTACCTAATTCAGTTCATCATATTTTTTGTGGAATTTTGAAAGCAACTTTTATCATATTACAATCATACATCCAGCTTTCCATGTAATCCAAACATCCAACTTTTTCATTTTCAAGAATATGATATTTGGGGGGTGTGAGGGCAGATACATGAAGAGTAAAGTTATAAAATGAACATAGAAACAGGCAGAAGAAGGCGACCACACTTTCATTCTTGATGGCACAAACACGCTGCAGGGTTACAAGTTAGTGGTGTGGTAATAGATCCTACCATTGGAGGTAATATTATATTAACTATGTTTCAATGATAATTTTGTGTCTGCCGTCATGAGATATTTCGACATGCTAAAATATCTACTATATTTAATATTTGAGAAATATGATTACTTTAAACTCAAAATTTAAAAATAAAATTTTTGGAAAAAGAGTTGAGAAAGTTGACACTCCAGCTAAGCCGAAAGTAATTTGGATGA
Source organism: Datura wrightii (assembly GCA_035772735.1). Classification (NCBI taxonomy): domain Eukaryota; kingdom Viridiplantae; phylum Streptophyta; class Magnoliopsida; order Solanales; family Solanaceae; genus Datura; species Datura wrightii. Next base: position 51,853,309 of record JASDFA010000002.1, on the reverse strand, counting down.
AGCAGATGATATTATTATTGTGGTCATTTCTCAAGTATATATTATGGCCAGTATGAGTGACTGGGTGATAGACTTTGTGTAAATAAAAATAATAAATTTATGGTTTACACCCAGGTCAATGGGGAGAAGAATTTATTTATCTTGGTGATTAAAGAACTATTCAAGTTCTTGGAAAAAAAAAGAAGAGAAAAGTTCTTCCAAACTCACATCTGAAGAAAATATTGGCTTTAACTGAAGTGGTAAATTTGGTTGATGTGAAATTATTAGAAAATATTGGAGAAAAAAATTCTTTTGAGAATGTTATGATTATTTTAATTAAGAATAATTTGCTTGTTGACTAAGAATATTGTAACTATGATTAAGTTATGCTGAATGTTTCTAGTCATGAATGAAAATGCAAGTAACTTGCTTGATTGATTTCTTTGATTTATGACATGTTAAAGTTTTAGTAAATTAGATTGTTTTATATTATGAGAATTCAATTTTAAACAGAAAATTTATGGTATAAAAAGATCAAAAGAGTAGATTTTTGTTGAGATGGTGAATTTATTCTGCTTAATTATTTTTGTAAAAAGAAATGAATTATTAATGAAGTTACTCCTTACTCACTTGAATATAAATTCTGCTTAATTATTTTTGTAAAAAGAAATGAATTATTAATGAAGTTACTCCTTACTCACTTGAATCGAATGGAATAGTCAAGAGAAGAATAATTTTTTTTCAAAATAATGTGCAATGTATATTTGCTAGTGTCACACCCCAAGCCCGGAGAGGCGTGACCGACACCTGGTGCCGCACTTGACCGAACGAACCTTGCAATCTTCTAACTACAACAAGCTAGAACTAATGAGGTTCGGCAATTACAACACAAGTTAAATCAAAATAAACGACGGATTAAAATGGAAGTTGGCTCACAGACCAACCAATAGATACACAATAGGCCGCCAAGGCCACAAAATGGAAAACAACTATACGATATGGTCCACCTGGCCTACAGCAATGCAATGATCATAACACACGTCTACGAGCCTCTATCAATACAACAATAGTCAACTGTCTGGGACAGGGCATCAAACTACCCTTAACTCAAACACCTAGAGACTCCGAAAGATTTGGAGCGCATCGACTCAGCTGAAACTCCACTCAGCAACCAAGAATTCGATCTACCAGCCCACCATCACCTGTAGACATGAATGCAGCGCTCCTATTAGGGCATCAGTACAATAATGTACCGGGTATGAAAGGCAGAAACAACTAAAAGACTCAAATTAGAGATCCACAGATATACCGGATATCGCAGAAGGAGAAACTCAACTTAAGTAAACATATAGAACCTATCTAGCCCCCATAAGCCTGGCAAGTACAAGCAAGCACACAAATAGAACCTATCTAGCCCCCAAAAGCACGGCAAGTCCAACAAATAAACAACATCACAGCACCTAGCTGATACCACTCACCTGTCATCACTTTTAGACCTCTCAACAGCCTTAACTAACACCAGTCAACATCTAGTATCCACTGGTATATAATAATAGATAAACGAGTAGCAATCATAATATAATGCCAAGAATATTAAAAGTAAACACCAGTCAATCAACATCATCAAAAAAGCATAACCGGAAACTCTCTCGGTTGCGTACAGTTAGCAGAGCTCAATCCATCCTGGAGAACCAATTGTGTTCCTAGGAAGGCTCAGATATGTCGGACCACTCTCGAATCATGTCTCAACTTGACACTACGGAGGATATCTTTCTCGACCCCGTAGGTCATTTCACTCCTTGGGCTCAACCCCTCAGTAAGAAACACTCTAATGCGACGGGTATCCATAAGCCACAAGGCACCTCGGGCTCGATCCCGAGCTGGAACAACTCTAGTGCATCGGATATCCACAAGCCACAGGGCCTCAAACACAACACACACACACACACAATCACAACATTCATAATCAGCAATAATAATAATACATGCTCAAACAACTCATAATCGGCTCTCGGACCCCACCAACCAATTATCATAATACAATAGTCATCCATCGACGAGCCACTAATCGAGCTAAGAATCACTATCCTAACCAATCTATCCCCAAACTTTACAAGCAGCCCACAAGACACTCTACTCACCACTAACAACAGGGGACACGGCCAAGCCATCCCAAGCGTCACCATTGCCGCCAACGTGCCATCGACACAACCGCGGACTCTAATATAACAAAAGATCGTCACAACTATTGATCTTAACTACTGTAAATCCTCATTCACTTTTCAATATCATAACCTAATATCATTTACATAAGCAGCCCATAAACTTCTACAAGTACCACATGGCCTTTCAACACGAGCCTAATAATTTATCATGACTATGATTCTCTGCACTCAAGCCCGAGACACTAATCAAATCAATACCTCATACACACATTTATCACCATATAAACAGCATCACAATGTCCAAATAACAATATAAAACAAAGCTTCAGAAATAGCCAATACAAAAGTCAATATTGACGACAATGACTACGGAATTCATGCCAACAAGGGGAGGGACACGCCTAACATACCTTGGATTTTTTGGCGAACCCGAGCTAAGCCAAACCTCCACCCTTATAAGCATCAAGTTACTTCCAACATGCATCAAACCCAACTCAACAATAAAATAAGACAAACGAAGCTTAGCCGACAAGATTCATACGAATTCAACAGTAGAAATGCCGAGACAACAACCTGACGGTATTAATACACCTATAACCAACCTCAAAAACTAAGGAAACCAAAGTAAGAAGTCTTACGAACAGCTTCATCATGAAACAGCCACCAAAAGCCTGAAAAAGACACCAAAACGCAAGCTTCACTAAGCTCCCGACTTCCCGACATCAAGAACCATGTTAAACCATGGCTTCCAGCCTCAAAACCATCAAGAACAAGTTGGAACACCTCTAGTGAGAGTTTTAGCTACAGGATATTTCTAGAAATGAGAAAAAGATATGAAATAACCGACCAAATGGACTTAAATAGTCCTCCACAGCCTTAGCCGCTTGTGACATTCTTGCTTGTGCAGTCTCGCGAATACATGAACATCTCTCTATTTCAAAGTAGGATTGATGAATGGTTTAATGCACTGGAAACTAGATTCATAGATCTTTAATTTGATAGGTTGCACACCCCCTAACTCCTTATAAATTGAGATAAAGTTTCGAGACATTTGACCTAAATTTCAAGGAATCTCAAGAAGAAAAATTTGCGATAACTTTTGCCGAATTTTGTTTTACAATTTGATCGACGTCAATCTTAAATACGATCATAGTATGACTCAAATATATCATAAAACTTCCTTCTTAGCTTATTAAGTACTTTTAGTCCTACCTCAAAAGTACGAATTTGTCGCTCAAGTTATCTGGGGTGTTACATCCTTCCCCACTTAGAAACATTCGTCCTCGAATGTTGAAGGACATGCACAACTCCAACTCAAGGATCGACACAACATGACATCGCACGACATAGCCTCACATGACAAGCCTGCTATAAATAACTCCAAACAACAAAACCTTGCACTATACCGAGGCGCGACATAACTATAACCTTAATCAAAATAAGAATCTTACCTGCCACTATATTTAGCCACTGGCTGACTATAATTCATCAGGTCACAAGCATTTTTTGCACAAGCCAGCAATCATGAGTCCAGACTCGACTCCTACGATAATTGACTTCTCGCACGATTTCAATCCAAAAAGAATGCTAACAATCCTAAATGTCTTGTAGCCTCATGTTTATAAGTACATTGTGCAATGCACACATAAATAAGACTTTACTAGACACGACTCATAGACTTCCTACAACATGAACCACTCTAATACCAAGTCTGTCATACCCCAAGCCCGCAGAGGCGTGACGAGTACCTGGTGCCGTACTTGATCGAGTGAACCCTGCAATCTTCTAACTACAATAACCCAGAACTGATGAGGTTCGGCAATTATAACACAAGTTAAATCACAGTAAATGACATACTAAAATAAAAGTTGGCTCACAGACCAACCAATAGATGCACAATAGGCCCCCAAGGCCATAAAATTGGAAAACAACTATACAATATGGCCCACTTGTCCTACAATAATGTTACAACCACAACAGACGTCTACGAGCCTATGTAAATACAACAATAGTCAACTATCCGGGATAGGGCCTCGAACTACCCTTAACTCAAACACCTAGAGACTCTGAAAGACCTGGAGCACATCGACTCAGCTGGAACTCCATTGAGCAATCAATAACTCAATCTACCAGCCTACCATTACCTGCAGGCATAAATGCAGCACTCCGACTAGGGTGTCAGTACAACAATGTACCGAGTATGAAAGGCAGAAACAACTGAAAGACTCAGATTAGAAATCCACATATATACCAGATATCACGGGAGGAAAAACTCAATGTAAATAAACACATAGAACCTACCTAGACCCCAAAAGCCTGGCAAGTAAAGCACACAAAAAGAACCTATATGGCCCCCATAATCCCAGCAAGCCCAATAAGTAAATAACATCACACAACACCTAGCCGACACCGCTCACCTGTCATCACTTTTAGACCTCTTAACGACCTCAACTAACACCAGCCAACATCTAGCGTCCACTACTATCAGATAACATATAAACAAGAAACAATCACAATATAATGACAAACATATCAAAAGTAAACACCACTCAATTAACATCATCAAACAAGCACTGCCAGACCCTCTCTCGGTTGTGCACAGTTTGTAGAGCTCAATCCATCCGAGAGAACCAATCACGATCCCAGGAAGGCTCAGACATGTCGGACCACTCTCGAATCATGTCTCAACTCGACACTACGGAGGATATCATTCTCGACCCCGTATGTCATTTCACTCCTTGGGCTCAATCCCTCAACCGGAAATACTTTCGTGCATCGAATATCCACAAGCCACTAGGCACCTCGGGCTCGATCCCTAGCAGGAACAAATCTCGTGCATCGGGTAACCACAAGCCACAAGGCCTCAAATGCACCATATATACAATCACAACATTCACATCAACAACAATAATAATACATGCTCAAACAGCTCATAACTGGCTCCCAAACCTCACAAATCGATTATCACAACATAGTACTTTTCTTTCACGTCTAGTCGTCCACCGATAGGCCACTAAGGATTACTATCCTAACCAGTCTATCCCCAAGATTTACAAGAAACCCATAAGCCACTATACTCACCACTAACAATAAGGGATATGACCAAGCCAACCCAAGCGTCACCACGGCCGCCAACGTGCCATCGACACTATCCACATAACCGCCGACTCTAATATAACAAAAGATCATCATAATAATTGATATTAACCACTCTAAACCCTCATTCACTTGTCAATATCATCACCTACTATTATTTACACAAGCAGCCCATAAATTTCAACAAGAACGACACACCTCACACAGGGCCTCTCGACATGAACCTAATAATTTATCATGATTACGAGTCTCCGCACTCAAGCCCAGCCACCAACCAAAGAAGTACCTCATATACACATTTATCACCATACAAACAACAGCATAAGAGTAAAATAACAATATAAAATAAAACTTCACAAAACAGCCAATACACACGTCAGTACCGACGACAATAGCTACGGAATTCATGCTGATAAAGGGAGGGACAAGCCTAACATACCTTGAATTTTTCGGCGAACAGCATCAAGTTACTGCCTAAGAGTAGTCCAAGTTACTGTCAAAATGCATCCAACACAACTCAACAATAAAACAAGACAAATGAAGCTTACCCGACAAGATTCATACGATTTCAATGGTAGAAACTCCGAGACAACAACTTAACGGCATTAACACACCTATAACCAACCTAAAAAACTAAAGAAAACTAAAAGAAGAAGTCTTACCAACAGCTTCACCGCGAAACAGCCACCAAAAGCCCGAAAAAAGACACCAAAATGCAAGCTTCACAAAGCTCCCGACTTTCCGACATCAAGAACCATGTTAAACCATGGCTTCCAGCCCCAAAACCATCAAGAACAAGTTGGAATACCTCTACGGAGAGTTTTAGTTGATAGATATTTCTAGAAATGAGGAAATAATATGAAATAACCAACGAAATGGACTTAAATAGTCCTCCACCGCATTAGCCACTTGTGACGTGTCTGCTTGTGCAGTCTCGCAAAAGCGCGAATATCTCTCTACTCCAAAGTTGGATTGATGAACAGTTTAATGAATTGAAAACTAGATTCATAGATATTTAATTTGATAGGTCTCACACCCCTAATTCCTTATAGATTGAGAGAAAAGTTTTGAGATATTTGACCTAAATTTTAAGAAATCTCAAGAAGGAAATTTTGGGATAACTTTTGCCGAATTTCGTTTTATAACTTGATCGATGTCCAATATTAAATACGATCATAGAGTGAATCAAATATCTCGTAATACTTTCTTCTTAGCCTATTAAGTACTCTTAGTCCTACCTCAAAAATATGAATTTATCGCTCAAATTATTCGGGGTATTACAGCTAGCTCTTGTGCACTTGATAATATTTGGAGAGAAACTTTTTTATGTGTATAATATTTGGACAGAAACTTTTTTATGTGTTTGCAAGATACATTAGAGTACCTTATTTATGTAAAACAATTAAATTAATTTCTTATGACTTGTGGAAATTTTATCTCCTTAGACCAAAATATTTGAAAATGTAGAGGTGACCTTGTTAAGGTTGTGCTACCTAATTACGGAAAAAGAAAAAAATATTTCTAGTTGTATGTTTATTATGTATGCTAACAATAAGTGTTACATATAAAATTTATGTTTATTAATATTGATGTTATTGGGGAGAAATATTATAGTGAAAATAAATAAATATTTGAGAATATATTTTCTTTGAAAGTGATGGAGTAATATTTTTATATGATCTTGTTGTTCAAAATAATTTTGAAAATGAGAAGTTAAGGAGAGGAAAAATTACAAGGATGGAAAAAAATATTTTGGTGAACGATTTTTATTCTTATCTTGTTTATAGTAATCCTAAAATGTATTATTATATTATTTCTTCTCTTGGTGTATTATTTGAAAAGAGAAATTGATAAAGTGCTACAATGAGCTAATATTTATCATACCAGAGAGGTACAATGATGCTAAGTGGATCCTAAAATCCGTCTCTAGTTATGTGTTTACCCTTGATGATGTGTAATAACATGAAATCAGTCAATAAACTATAATTGGATCAAATGAAATCCAGATTTGTGACTTTGGAGTTGGATGATAATGAGGCTAAGAAACCTTTTAGCGAAGTATTGAAATTGAGATAAAATTAACGTGTCTATATACTGTCGTTGCCCAACAACATTACCTGTAGTGAAAAAAATAATTTTTTCATGGCAATAAAATACCTGTGTTTGAGACATAATGTAGTAAAACAATTGTTAAGAGATGAAATTATATTCATAAATTATGTGATGTCAGAAGTAAATTAATTGGCCAATCCTCTGACTAAACATTTGAGAAATTATTTTATAAATGAACCTTCAACAGGAATGGAATTTTTGTCATGTTATATATCGAACATGATGGTAACCCAATCTATGTGATTGGAGATTTGATGAATTAGTTCATATGGGTAATAACAAGTCATTGTTTGATTTTGTGCACTATAAATTTATTTCATATGAGATCTATTATAATGTATGCATAGTTTCAATTTGCAAAAAAAGTAAGGTTGAGTTGTAAACTCTTAATCCATTATCATATCCTTTATAGGTAGTGTATTACTCTGTAAAATACACTTGACGGGTGAAACTATCTGAGTGTAGAGTGGTGTCGATTCTATAAAATTGTGACAGATTTCTAGAGCACTCATGAATACCACGACATGCGCATGACCTCTTAGCGCAAAACCGTAATAACGACAAAGATTGTGCAGGTATAATGTGATAAAATAAGCTTCTGGCTTACAAGAAAATTATTGGTTCATAGAAGTTTTAAACTTTAGCAATTAGTCTACGAGACACCAAATTCTATGCATTGTACTCATCATATATGAGAAAATCTAGCAAAAAATACTTATTTTTATTTTTTGATATTCTTTTTGAGATATATAAGGGACTGTTGAAAAAATAATTAAAAATATCTCAAATAGAATTATTATTTTTTAATATTTGTATTTACATTTAAGAAGACAACTAATGCAACATTGAATTGCATTTATGACATTCACTATGAGAAATTTTGGTCAAATGTGTAACATTTTATTAATTCAAACTTTTCTTAAATTTTGCTACCAGTTGATTTTAATAAAATCAATTTTCTTAATGATTTTATTGTTTCATCATTGTTAGACCTCATCCATTATCAGCCTACACACACACACACATATATACAGTCGACTTTTAGGAACGTTCACTCGACTTTGTTCCTGCAGAAGATGTTAGAGTAATAATAATCTAAAAGCACTAAAGGGAAGAAATATAAATGACATAGCAGGTTTATACTGGTTCGAATCACCAAGGTGGTGCATAGTCTAGTCCCCTTGGGTTACAAGGGTTTCCTTAGAGCTTGAGAGAGGTTGGATTATAACATGGTTCACCAACAGTTGACACAACCTCTACTTGTATATCTACCTAATTATTTCTCTCTTTTAAGATCACTAATATTTCTTTCCAAAATACAATGAATGAGTAAGACAAGAAGTTGTCAGGTTGATCAAGTGAAGTTGCGTAATCTTCATGAAGTCTTCAGTGCCCTTTTATAGTGCGAGATATCATTTGGAAGAAGGTAGAAGATCAATCCTTTGATTTTGATTGATTTTCTCTAAGATAACCCAAGGGTTTTTTTATCTCAATCATGCTAGATGTGTCACGCCCCGCCTTGGGGGGTATGACTGGCACCTGGTGCCCTAGTAGGATCTAGACTGCTAGCTAGTGAGCCTAAGCACGTCTGGTGCCTGGCTAGTTCTAACTCAGATTTCTGGAAACAAAGGGCTATATAACGGCTGTAAACACAGCCTCCGGCCAACTGGCCTATAGCCACCTGTACCTGTAATAACAGCTAACCAGAAACATACTCGTAACAAGGAACCTATGCGGGCCGACAAGGCCACCATGCTGTCTAGTCATCTGGGACTCAACAAAAGGAATACTGAACAACTACATGACCGATAAGGTCACCACTACTGTCAACTGAGGCCTCACACGGCCAACATAAACTGAAATGCTAAACAGCTATAACAAACTGCACGGCCTCACGCGACCGGCTCAACTGACCACAGGGAACTATATACAGACTGCAAGCCTCTAGGAATACTGATAAGATGGTCAGGACAGGGCCCCGACCTACCCGTACTGTACAACAAAAGGAAATGATGTAAACCTCTGAAATATCAAGCTCCGGATGACAGGAGCTGATGACTCTACGCTGGCTAGGATCACGAGGGATCGCCTCCTCGTCTATGAGTACCTGCAGGCAAGTAATGCAGCGCCCCACTGGGCGTCAGTACCACTGGTACTGAGTATGCAAAGCAACTGAAATAATACAACTTAATGCAGATAACATAACTAACAAGTCTGTGAGCAGAAGATAACTGAATCTGAAGAGCTGATAGGAACTAGATCAAACCTTTTTGCACTGATAAGCAGGAGCGTGTCTGTAGTCACGGCGGCCTGCTGTCTATTAACTAATATATATAAAGCACATAAATACATATACATTTAGCAAGCAAGAGCCAATACCAACCTTCATAAGCCGGATGGCGCCAAGCAGGCAAACAATCTATATACCCCTACCCGGGTCAAAACCAACCAAAAATAAGTCACTTCACTCATCTGCTCACTAGGAGCTCCTCTACCGGCCCCCTGGGTCTCTGACTCGGGCCATAGCCTCCGATATAAATAACCGTGTCTGAGTCCGGAGGACTCCTGTGCAGACAGTAACAGATAGGGTCTGGTTCCCTGGAACTCTCCTCAGGGCTATCTGAAACCGGAGTTGCACCTGTAATAAGATTTGTACTATAACTGTATCTGTATTTGTTCCCTGGGCGCTTGCGCACAACAGGGCTATCTGTACTGTAATGCTGATCAGCCTGATATGGGGAAAGCTTCATTCCATCTTCGTCCAAACTGGGGACAGCATACCACTCCTTGGAGTGACGTAAACCCACCCGCTCAGTGGGCGACACGATTACCAACCCAGGGGCGGCGAGGACGCTCAATAAGGTGCCCTCACGCCACATCAAGTCTCAACAAACAAATAGCACATATAAATAGCAAGCCTATATAACTGAAAAGACTATCTGAAATCTAACTTCTTATTCTGATATGTTTCTATATTGAACTGATTCTTTACTGATTATACTGATTCTGAAATCTTTCTTTAACTATTGGCTAATCTGTAGCCAATATTCCATCTGTCTGAATGGCCAGTCTATAGCCATAAAACTGTCTGTCTATCTGATTTTTACTTTATTAGCTTTTACTCTGAAAATCAGTATCTTTTTATTCTACAACATGCTTGCTAATCATACAAATAGCTATACTGAATCTGGAGTGCTAACTCGCCCTCTGGCGCATGCTTTACTAACTTTCGGACTAAATACGATACGGCAACACAACTCAAAATCTATTAGACTTACTTAATTCTCAACATTCAACTCCGAGAGTTTCAAATGTGGAGTTTACTATGATTTACCAAGCTAAGGCTTACTAACTTGCCGAAGAACAACTTCGCATACCTTAACCTCAAGTTATCGACTATCGGACGAGGCTCGGTCAGTACTCCAGCTATTTCTCCCAACTGCATTCATATACACGTCAATTAGTACTAAATACAACACTATTCTGAAAGAAAACATCACTTTCGATATAATTATAGCCTAAACTTAGGCTTATCGAAAGACGGTTGAAAACTTACTATTTTTCAAAAGTCCAGAAGGGAGAAGTATTCACTTTACGGCTAGGAGCACATAGACACTTGTTTGGAGCAATTCCACTTACCTTAGCCCGGTAGCACGATGATTTGTCGGCCGTATTTCGCAAAACAAAATCCGTAGGAATGCTCCCTACTGCTAAATACCTCGGTACCTGAGGTTAATTTGAGTTTAGATTACGTTTGACAACGTAATCGAACGATAATATCTTCACCTTCTTCGTCTCTCTCTATTTGCTGCGAGTTCTCTAGAAATTATAATGATTTAAATGAAAATAAATCGAAGTGGATCTTTATATACTTGGACCTGGACAGGCCCAACGTGTCACGGAGCCAACGCGGTGGCCCCACCTCCGTGACACGCTGCCATCGCGGAGGGGCTCTGCCCCGGCTCCTTCCGTGATGGTTCGACAGATTTCTTGTCCGGTCTTTTCCCGGGCCTTTCTCTAGCACGTATGGCTTTCAAATATGCTTAACCAATGCGCAAATAGGCCATCTAGGCGCCGGAAATCTTACGGGGTATAACAAGATGGATACATGATTGAGATCTTGATGATCGTTAATTGAGATGTCGTGAATATTTTTTCTCTCAGATGGTGCTGATCTTCCCTTTATAGAATCTTTGAATCTTGTTTTCTTAATATTCTTCGGCCTTCCAATTTGGTTAATGATTTGATTTTCTTCTTGGCTGATTGATAGTTGATTGACTCTGATACTTGATTTGCTCCTTCGCTGATTGATAGCTAATTGATTTCGCTTCCTCTTTCCTTCTTTTGATGATTTGATTTCTTTGTAGGCTATTGATCCATATCTGGACAGGATGTCTTGACTTCTGTTAATTGATTTGCGATCTTCGACATTTTGCTTCTCGGTCCTTCCTTGCAGCTAGTTGACTTCGAGTCCTTTCTTTAGTAGTGAATTTCTTGCAGTCTCTTTTTATCCTGCATTAAATAGAATTGATTAGTCATAATTAAAATATTATAATCGATTTTAGTTCCACAATCTCCCACTTTTTTATGATGACAATTCTGGGGATGTGATTTAGAAACACTTCCCTGAAGATGCGATCTTCTTTTGGCTTTCTCCCCCTTACTTGATGCATGTTGTTTAGAGTGTTCTCCCCCTCACTTGATGCATGTCACTCATTTTGCATATGTTGTCTAGCAGGACTTGACAGAGTGTGTTAGAAGCAATTTTCTTTGTGCCATATAAATTACCAGTAAAAATATCAGATCTTAAACAGACGATAAAAATGAGTCATTCAAAACTAGTTGATATAAGCACAAGTCACCATGTCAGCAAAACATTAACAGCCAAAAACATCCAAAAAAAACATCTGAAACATCAAGGCCTAATCACTAATCACCCAGACTAGACAAGTTATCTCCCCCTTCATCACAAAAAGGGACACAAAGACATGGCCCAACAGGGGCAGAGAGAGCCAAAAGAGTTCAAAAATGCCAAGAATTAACGACGACCAAGAAAGTAGCAAGTAGGGAGAGAGGAGTAAGAGTTCTAAACGGCAACAACTAATTCATTATTTGAGACTTCGACTCAGGCAGCAATAGAGTCAACTTGCTTGAGCACCAGGTTGAAGGATTTTACCCCTTCCTTTTGAATGAGAGAAATTTGGGCTTGCATACTTGACATATCAGCGGAAGCTTCCCCAGAAGTTCAGTGCACTCGTGCAGTTCACCTACTACTGCACCAAGTGACTGATTGATTTCCTGGGCTTCAGATAAGAGGGAGTTCAGAACAGCACCTGAGCTTCATCGATCTTGACACTTCTCAGACCTTCAGGAGACACATGTTTGATTTTAGGTTTGTAGTTGGGTTTCTTTACTCAGACTCCTTCATCTAGAACATAACCCATACTGGAAAAGGCTCGATCATTGTAGATTGAGGAGATTTCTTTCACAGGGAAACTTGATACATCAACACCCATGGCTTTTATTATCATAGTCACGATCATCCCATAGGGAAGACTGGTGTTACCACCAGGGATTTGGGAACTTTCTAGCATGAAACCCAAAATCCATTTCGACCAGTTTATCTTCAGCTTCTTCAAAAGACGATAGACAACGAACACATCTCTTGTAGACAGAGTGCTCAAATAGCCTTTCCTGGGGAGAAGAGTTGTGTCCACGATATGAGCAATAATTCGATTTTCAAAATAGATAGTGGCAGGTCCGAAATCAGCAAGCAGGGTGCCATCATCGGCTATGAAGGATTTTGCTTCATCAAGTGAAACCTCAAAGTTGTCTAGACAGGAACCAGAAAAGAAAGGTATGTACCCATAGAGGTGAGCATCAAAAACTTTTTCAAAGAGACTGTTGTCGCGCCCCATTCTTCTCGCGAAAAGCGGGATTCAACATGTGACAACTCTTAAGGGTTTATTTTGAAAGAAGAGTCACCACCTAACGATTTGAGGTGCGTTAGGGCACCATTCTTTACTACAAGTCCATTTCAATTAGCCTATGTAACCAGGTTCGAGCAAGGGTTTTAAATTACCTCGAAAGGAAGGTGTTAGGCACCTTTCGAGGTCCACAAATGTGATTTCCGGCCGGATTCATTAATATGTGGGGGGAAATTAACTAATGATCAAACAAAAGTTGATTTTAACTCTTAAGTTATTTTAAAAAAAAATAAACTAGATTGGAAAAATATAAATAAATAAATAAACTTACAGACAAGCGAGAAGAAAGAAAGTGAGACAGAAGTATTTCAAGACTATTATTATTATTACCTATTTCAAAAGTTACAACAATTGACAATTCGATCTAAAAGTTTACCAAAAATACAGCAAATTACGAATACAAAAAATTGATTGTAATAGACATTAACAACTAAATACAAAATTTGACAAACAAATAAATATTTTTTTTTAAATATGGGGCCAAACCTCAAAGAGACGCCTACGTATCCCTAAAGGGAATCAGACCAAACGTAGTTCTACAATAAAAAGGGGGTTATTTTAACGTAAAGGGATCACCCCGTGCAACTTAAATAATACTTCGCAACCATTTAGATTGCTCGTATTATTCAGCGAGCACAGACTATCATATCCCGTCTATCCACCTAGTTAATTGATTATTAACCCTAAAGCGTTTCTAGGCAAAGAAAACTAATGTCCTAATATTTGCCTACCCGTCCCGCGCCTAAGGTAGAAGAGGCATTGGACAACTAATTTGGGTTTGGATCTAAAAATCTTAGGCTATTTAAGGCGATTAAATGTCAAATAAATAGTAATCAAAACAATCAGCTTGTTAAGGTTTCAAATAGGCCTCTATGTTAAACATATGGTCATGATTTCTAAATAAGTGCAAGTAAATCCTATGAACATGATCTCTAATGCAGAAATGCCGGACTTCATATATGAAAATAAAATTTAATGTAACGTAGTGACAATTTGAAATAGATGCAGAAATGTAGATTAAAGAAAAATAAAATTTAATGTAAAAGTAGAGCTAGTTTGAAATAGATTCAAAAATGCAGATTAATGAAAATGAATTTTAATGTAAACATAGTGTCAGCCTGAAATAGATGCAGAAATGCAGATTAACGAAAATGAAATTTAATGTAAAAGTAGAGCCAGTTTGAAATAGATGCAGAAATGCAGATTAATGAAAACGAAATTTAATGTAAAAGTAGTGCTAGTCTGAAATAGATGAACATAATGAGCCATTGAACAAGAAAGGTGATTTAAACAAATTAATAACCTAACATATAGGTATGACTTCTAGGTTGAAAGGGAATGGTCAATAAACTAATCATTGTACATATATAAGCATAGCAACATCTACTAATTATATTAATATACCATGAGCAGAAATGTAAATACGGGCATGCATTCTAGGTTGAGTAATAAGAGGAAAATTGCACACATTGTTTAATTACTATATACCTAATTTCGAGTAAAGCAAACAGGTTGGTTTTAAATCCTATAGGCAATGTTACTGAAATTTAAACTTAACACACACTTCTGATTAACTATTTAAGTTCCTACAGGTATAATTTCTACATAATATTCATGTTTGTTATCCCTATAGCAAGTTTTCTAAGTGATTCTTCTTTAGCAATTAAGAAAGTAGTAAAGAAACATATCATCCCCACCGTCATAAGTCCCTTCCATTATTTATCAGAGTTTATTACATCATTACATGCTGACGAAAATAAATAAATACATTCATATTAAAATAATAAATAAGTAAAAAAAAATTAATTTACATCCCCTTGTCCCAGCAACTCTTCTTCTCCGTTCAAGAAGAACTCGTTAAACAAATAATGCAACTCTATGCATATACAAGTAAATATACCTAACTTTAATCACTTAATCGAATATTCATCCTTCAGGTAGGGTTTTAGACTCATATATGACAAAATAAATATAAAAAATCAAACATCACAGAACAACAGTAGTAGAAAATTAGACCGGACATTAGAATATACTAACCAGTTTATAATTATTCTGGCAAAGCAGCAAGTACCAAAGAGCAGATATCAATAAACTCTAAAAAAATTTCCACAATTGAGACTCCAAACCTCAACACATCAAGATCATGAGAACCTCAAGGGTTCCGAGCAGTGCTTGTGTCGAGGTGGGTTAAGGGAATTATAGGAAATAGGGCGAATAGCAGAGAAGTATTAAGAATAAAGTATTTTCAATTTTTCCTCAATGTTCGAATGAATATCAAAGAGGACAAAGAATTGCTTTTATAGCATAAGTAGGAAAGGTTTAAAAGGGAAAGGAATATTGAAAGCAATCAATTTCAAATAAAATATTACTATATGCAGCTAAATTAATTAATTTAATTAGATTCACCAAGGGAAAAGGAAATTGTTTTTTTCCATAATTGCAAATATTGAAAGAGGGAAAAGAATCAATCAATCATAAAATAATCAAAAAATCAAACCGTCATTTAATGTCAGGAAATCACAAGTTACCATAATTTTATGTAACAAACTTATTTACCGGGCAAGGAAAGGAAATAAAATAATACATGGTTAATCAAACAACCAATTCATACCAAAAATAATAAGGTTAAATTAATTAGAGAAGGAAACAAATTAAACAAAGGGAATTTGTTATGCATAGTGAATACTAAACTACTCAAATTCTATGAATAAAAATCTCACTACCATATTTACTATATATATATATATATATATATACACACACATATTTTTTAGCATGGAACAACATAATAATAATTCCTATATGAACAAAAATCTATAAAATGCAATCAAACAATAAACTACCAAAATTTACCAAGCTTAGATGTTTTACAACGATCAAGAGAAGAAAATAAACCAACAGTCCGGGGCGAGAGAAAACAACGAAGTACCGTTGCAAATATGCAGATCAAGAATGTCTAAACAAACAGCAAATGACTTTCGTAAAATTCAACAAGAACAGTGATATACGCATATACTCAAACATAACTATACAGTAATTTTTCTCTAAGAATATTAGGCTAGATAGCGTACGACAGAAATAGTATCGTATAAACACTCAATCGCGATTAAATGATATTCTAAAGGCAAGCACAATAATAATTGAAACATATTCATACAAGCAATATTACCAACAAGTATAATTTCCTTTATGTCTAAACTTGGCATAGGTAATAATAAATGAAAAAATCACTATCCCGGACAGATCTATGAGGATCTATCCAGTAAATAATTTTGGTCTCTGCGCGATGGTAGAGAAACTCGTCGGAGCTGAAAGAAAGAGTAAGAGATGGCATGTGGTATTGGTGAGGTTGTGGGAAAAGTTATAGAAGAAAAATATGGTACGGTGCTTTTGGCTGGAGGAGAAGGTGAAACAGTGAATGAGGAAGAGAACAGAGGGAGTTATGGCCACTGCCGGCATTTCGCTAGGTCTGCGAGTGCGGGCTATTTTCCGACGTTCTTGGTTTCGCCGGTGAAGGGGAAAAGAAGGCGACTAGAGGGGGAGAAATGGAGAAAGGGGAGGTGAGGGGTTTTTGGTGGTGCTGACTTGCCGGAACAGTGGAGACTATTTGTAGTGGTTCACGGCTGTCCAATGGGAGGCAGGAGAGAAAGAGAAGTGTTTGAAGGGGGTGTAGCGACTACTTGAGTTTTCGATGACTTCACCAGAAATGAAGAGGGAGAAGTAGAAAGATGGTGAGGGAGAGAGGAAGTTGCTGCTACACTGGGTCTGTGAGGAAAGGAGGGAGGTGCTGGTGTTAAGAAGTGAGAAAAGAATGAGAGATTAGGGTTTGGGGTGAAAGGGAATATTAAAGGAATGTGGGTAGGGTTTATTATGAGCCGTAGGATTAGATAGAATGAATGGATAGATTTAGTCTTAGGTCCTGGGTCGGGTCATGGGTTATTAGGCGGGTCGCGGGTTGGGTTAGATGGGTAGGATTGAATTAAAATTGAATTGAATTTAAAAAAGTGGCTAGATATGGTAAAAGTAGGCTAAAATTGAATGAAATTGAATGAAAAGTGGCTAGTTTTTTTTACATAAATTAGCTAAAAATTGAAATTAGCTGCTATTAAATTAATAAAATACTATTCTTATAAATGATTTATTAAATAGGTAACATAACAGTTTGAATTAAAGAAAAATTATATAAACGATATTATCAATATAAATAAATTATAAAATTGAGTAGACTCATGTAAATATTATATAATTAACAAAATATTACATTTGTAAATAATTCAATGACTAGGAAATAAAATTAATTTATCAAATATTATACTTTATAATTAACACAAATAATTTATAAATTCAAGTAATATTACTATGCAAATAAATTTGTAAAAATTAGTAAAATTATGTAAATAGTTTATAAAGATTAAGTAAAATATATTTCAAAATAAGAGCGTATATTAATATGAAATATACTATATATGACACAATTATTTAATACCATAAATTAATAAATTAAAATTAATGCAAATTATATATACATATATATGTAATTTAAGATAATTTCGCAAGATTATGATAATTAATTATTTTAAAAATACAAATGCAAGTCGAAAAAAGATAAATAAATATACATATATAAGCAGCGTATACGGGGCATAGAGAGGTCAAAATTGAGTGTCAACAACTGTGACTTAGGACGATTCTTTTTTCCAGCACCAGAGTTTCCAGATCACCAGAGTCATTACTTATTCGGAGATTTTCATAAAACATCTTGATGGATTCTTCCACTGCTTCATTAGCACATAACAAGAACAAACTAGCCAATCCTTGAAAGGTGAAAAGATAACTTACTGAGCATTGAGATTCTTCAAGTTGTTCAAGATAAATGACTCAGCCATGAGCAAACGATCGATCTTTGAAGGCAATGAATTTTTCCTTCTCGAAAACACTCCAGAACTTTTACATGTCATCCAAATCAAACGAGACTGAAAAATAGGTTTTCCCTTCTTAGGAACAGAGAAAGAGGGTTTTTTGAGAGAGGAGGCGGATTTAGGACATTCGTCGGAGGAAGATTCGAAAATCTCGACATGAGATGGGGAAGGAGTAGAAGTGTTTAATCTTTTGCTGGAGCGGCGAGATCCTTTAGGAGGGATTTTCTCCATGAGAGAGTTGAGAGCAGAGAGAGATGAGGGTTTTAAAAGGAGAAAATGATGGTTCAAAGGGATGTGAAGGGGTGAAAGACTTGAAGGGATATAAGTGAAAGGAAGGGTAATAATGACCTAGGGAAGGGAAAGCGATGCAAATAATTATGGTAGGTAAATATCACTTAATTTAAAATCGTAAGGAAAACAATTTAATTTTTGGAAAGAGAAATCACGCCGAGGCTTTTTCTAAAAAAATAAAATCTATTTTTCAAAAGTGATTTTGTAAATATATCAGCTAATTGATTTTTAGTATCAACAAATTCTAATGAAAAATCTCCATTTTCAACATGATCACGAATGAAATGATGCTTTATATCAATATGTTTAGACCTAGAATGATGCATAGCGTATTTAGACAGACTAATAGCACTAGTGTTGTCACATAAGATAGGAAAAACTTTCATAATTAAGATCATAGTCTAACAATTGATGTTTCATCCATAATAATTGAGCACCACATCTTTCAAGGTCCAAGTATTCGGCTTTTGTAGCTGAGAGAGCAACTAATTTTTGTTTCTTGCTTTGCCAGGATGTAAGAACTTCTCCAAAAATTTGACATGATCCGCTTATACTTTTTTATTGAATTTATCACCTGCAAAATCTGCATCTGAATAACCAATTAGATCAAAAATTGTTGACTGAGGGTACCATAGCCCGAATTCCTGGGTTCTAATGAGATAACGAATGATTCGTTTTACAGCAGTTAGATGATATTCCTTAGGAGTCGACTGATATCTGGCACATTTACACACATTAAACATGATATCTGATCGACTAGCTGTAAGGTAGAGCAATAAGCCAATCATTCCTCGATAGAGTTTTTCATCTATATTTTTCCCTAAAGGATCAGCATCCAGACTCATATGAGTTCCGACAGCCTTTTCATTTTCCAGACCAAACTTTTTGATCAACTCCTTGGTATATTTTGTTTGGCAGATAAAGGTTCCTTTAGTTGACTGATGAATTTGCAATCCTAGAAAAAATGTCAGTTCTCCCATCACGCTCATCTCAAATTCTCCTGTCACAAGATCTGCGAAATTCTTACAGAAAGAAGCATCAGAGCTGCCAAAAATAATATCGTCTACATAAATCTGTATAATTAAAATTCTAGAGGAGGAATATTGAATAAAAAGAGTATTGTCAATTTTTCCTCGACGAAAATTATTTTCAATAAGAAAAGAACTTAGTCGCTCATACCAAGCTTTTGGGGCTTGCTTCATACCATAAAGAGCTTTAGAGAGTTTGAAAACATGGTTACGGCAAGAAAAAATTTCAAAACTAGGAGGTTGTTTGACAAATACTTCTTCCTTAATAAATTCATTTAAAAAAATACTTTTGACATCCATTTGAAAGAGCTTAAAGCGTTTGGAAGCAGTATAGGCTAATAAGATACATATAGATTCCAACCTGGCTATGGGAGCAAAAGTTTCATCGTAATCAATATATATATTTTAAAAATTAATATAAGAATAGTCCAGTGGACTTTCAGGAACGTTCAGTCGACTTTGTTCCTGCATAAGATGTTAGAGAAATAATAATCAAAAAGCAATAAAGGGAAGGAGTATAAATGAAACAACAGGTTTATACTGGTTCGGATCACCAGGATGGTGCCTAGTCCAATCCCCTTGGGTTACAAGGGTTATTTTAGAGTTTGAGAGATGTTGGATTACAATGTGGTTCACCAATAGTTGACACAGTCTCTACCTGTATATCTACCTAGCTATTTCTCTCTTTTAAGATCACTGATATTTCTTTTCAAAATACAATGAATGAGTAAGATAAGAAGTTGCCAGATTGATGAACTGAAGTTGCATAATCTTCATGAAGTCTTCAGTGCCCTTTTATAGTGCGAGATATCATCTGGAAGAAGGTAGAAGATCAATCCTTTTGATCTTGATTGATTGCTCTAAGGTGACCCGAAGGTTTTGTTATCTCAATCATGCTAGATGGATACATGATTGAGATCTTGATGATCGTCAATTGAGATGTCGTGCATATCTTTTCTCTCAGATGGTATTGATCTTCCCTTTGTAGAATCCTTGAATCTTATTTTCTTGATATTCTTCGGCCTTCCAATTTCGTTGATGATTTGATTTTCTTCTTGGCTGATTGATAGCTGATTGACTCTGATACTTGATTTGCTCCTTCGCTGATTGATAGGTGATTGATTTGGCTTCCTCTTTCCTTCTTTTGATGGTTTGATTTTCTCCTTGGCTAATTAATTCCGCTTCCTCTTTCCTTCTTTTGATGATTTGATTTCCTTGTAGGCTATTGATCCATATCCGAATAGGATGTCTTAACTTCTGTTAATTGATTTGTTATCTTCAATATTTTGCTTCTCGGTCCTTCCTTGCAGCTAGTTGACTTCGAGTCCTTCCTTTAGTAATGAAATTCTTGCAGTCGCTTTTTGTCTCACATTAAATAGAATTGATTAGTCATCATTAAAATATTATAACCGATTTTAGTTCAACAATTTAAAAGAAAAAAACAAGAGAAAAATCTTACAAATAAATTTCTACTTATCTATTTTTTAAATGTTGGTTTTCTACCAATTTAAAATTTTTGTCAGATTTTGACTCCTACTTTTATACTAGAAGAGCTTATTAAATCCTAGGGGATACACCAACAACGGGTGAAATATCCTTAAGGACAGTGTCTTTGACACGCCTCAAGCTATGAGTATTTTCATGATTTACCATATTTTTCAATATTTGTGTCACTAAAATGATAACTTGAGCATAACTTGTACCACTTGACTTATGCATTGAGCTTACTTTCTTTTGTCTTCAGGCACTTGTGTCATGAGGAATAACTTATGGGCATAATTTCTTTTGATTTGGAGCATAACTCGTGTCACTGAAGACATAATTTGTGTCTTGAGCATAACTTGTGTCTTGAGCTCAATTTCTTTTACTTTTAGACGTAACTTGTGTGACTGCACTTATGCCTTGAGTATAACTTGTGTCTTAGGCATAATTTCTTATATTTTGGGGCATAACTTGTGACACTAAACTTATGCCAGAAGTATAACGTTAACTGAACTTATGCCTGACGAATTTTATTTTTGCCTTGTGATTCTTTTAACTGGTAAAAGTCTTTTTGACTATTTTTTATTACTTAAAATCTTAAAAAGTAAAAACTAATGGCCAATAATTTTAAAAGGAAAAAATTAAATCCCATCACGTGATAAAAGCAATCATCCATTTTCTAAAACTAAATCATTGTCCTAAAATTAATCAACGACCTAGTATTAATAAGCCTTTTTATGTTTACACAATATACAATTTAAGTTTATGCTCCGACTGTCCCTATTTTGGAGCAGTCTTTAATTTTTACCCCTCAAATTGGTGGTTTTTAATTTTTGCTCTTTAATGTTTTAAGTGATAAAAACGGGATAAAGATATCCCTTATATTTTTTCAAAAAAATTTCAAAAAAAAAAATTGCAAGTCAAATTTTTTTTCACAAGGCATAGGTTAGGTCTAGAAGACATAAGTTAATGCCACTGAACTTCTGCTCCAAAGCATAAGTTCAGTAGGCAAAAGTTCAATTGTATGAACTTTTGCCTATAGGCACAAGTTCTCTACTGAACTTGTGCGCAAGATATAATTTCATGTTATTGAAATTGTGCCTATAGGCAGAAGTTCATGCAATTGAATTTCTGTCTCTTAGTTACAATTTTAATTGCGTGAACTTCTGCCCTTTAGGCACAAGTTTATGTTTGCATGAACTTCTGCCCTTTAGGCACAAGTTTATGTTACTTAACTTATGTCTGTTAGACGTAATTTCATGTTATTGAACTTGTGTCTATGGGCAGAAGTAGACACAAGTTCAATGACATGACTTTATGCCTACCAGACATAAGTTATATTGCTTAACTTATGCCTACCAGATATAAGGCAATAACCTGTGCGAATTTATATCTTAAGGCATAACTTTGGGCAAAAACTTATGTTTTGCGAATTTTATTCTTGCCTTGCGATTTTTTTTTTGTGCCTTATGAGATTTTGTCTTATCAACTTCTGCCTTTAAGGCATAATTTGGGCAAAAATTTATGCCTTACAAATTTTATTTTTGCCTTGTAATTTTTTTCTATTAAAGGCATTTTTTACTTTTTTTATCACTTAAAATATTGAACGGCAAAAATTAAAGACCACCACATTTATCCGAATGACCCTAATACAATTCTTACTATACTTGTTCTTCAATTGTCTTTTTTCTTAACTATCAAGTTGTCCCTCGGCCTCAAGATTAATGTGTAATCCCATTTAGGATGATGTTAGTTAACATCTTAATGTTATATATTGACCATTTTTATTATATGAGTAGCAAAGGTTTTTTTTTGTTTTAAAGAAAAGCTCAGATATGCCATCGGACTTTAGAAAAAGGCTCATTCATGTCATTCATTAAAAATTGGGCTCATTTATGCCACTGCTGTTACTCAAATGAGTCATTTATTTCATTATTTTTTAACAGACCCCATATCTTATTTTTAAATCTCAGATTGGGCATGTGTCAAAATTTTATTGGGCCACTTCAATTAAAAACCTATTAAACTACTCATCCAACCTAAATCTATTGGATCCATAACCATAAAAAAAACTTTTTAACCCGACCCATTATTACCCATAAAATCTCATTTCCATTCAATTTTAATGCCTGTTTATGCTCCTCCAAAGACCTAACCCCCCACTTCCTAAGCTCCAATAGCCAAGCGTTTTGCATAGTCATCTGTTGTATGTTGTAAAATTTGATGTCTTCAACCTATATTCTCACTACATTCGGGTTCCTTTTGATGTTGATGTTGTAATATGGAACCAAAAGAAAGAAGCTAAGAGGGCTCACAAGATATAATATCCACTTAGCATACGAATATATCGCTTTAAAGCTGGCTGACTGGTTAGATCTTTGAAGGAGTATTAGCGGGTATTGAAATTGAACAAGGGATGGGGTTTTATGAATAACAATGGGTTGGGTTAAAAAAGTTTATGGATTTTAATGGTCATATGTTGGATAAATTCAGGTTGAATGGGTAGTTTAATAGGTGAGTTTTTAAATTGATGTGACCCAATAATATTTTGACAATCAAGTATTTAAAAATTAAATATTGAGTTTGTTAAAAAAGATAATGGCATAGATGACCAATCTGAGTAATATCAGTGGCATAAATGAGTTCAATTTTTAACGAATGACATGATTGAACCTTTTACAAGTTCTACGGCGTATCTGAGCTTTTTTTTTTTTCTAAATTTAAAATTCCTTCAACAACTTTTTTTTTTCCTTCTTTTAAATTTAAATGATTATTACGTATTAGGAAAGTTTTGCAGTTAAATCACACAGCGTCTTAGTGTCCAACTATGTATGTATCTCCAGAGCTCAAAGTAGAAACGCAACTTCCAGTTTGACTTTTGAGACAGAAAAGAAAAGGGAAGACTTCTCGATAAGATTTTTTCTTTTTTACTTGCTCCTTAATTGATTACAGTGGAAAAGTCAATAAAGAAGAAGATTCAAAGTACATATTCTGCTGTTTTTCTTTCCCATTTTCAAAGCCCTAAAGTTTGCGTAAGGTACTTCCCTACTTCCTCTTCTTTTACTTGTCTTGGATTACTAAAAAATGGCGTTACAAAGCTTTAGATATGATGATTTCTCTGTTTAAATCGGAATTAACAGTCAAAGTTCAATTTGTTGTGAGTAATGGAATTCCGAATTGGTTCTTGATTTTGTCATATTAGTTTCAGGTTTTTGTTTTATTGGATTGAAAAGGGAGTTGGGTTGTGCTTGAAATTTTGTGTTTACGTGTGTGCGAAAATTTATTTAATTTGCTATTTTTAATGGAAGACTGCTGATTGTCAATTAATTCTATAGCCTATCTTGTTTCATTAGATTTCTTAAACAACTCATTCCAAGTGTTCTTTTTTTTTTTTTAAAGTGGTTATTTAAAAACTTACCAATTGCTAAATCTTTTATTCTGATTCATATCTCGATTGCTATACTTCCATGAAAGAAACACTTAGGGGGCAGCATTTCCTTAGCTTCATCTTGATGAATTTGTACCTCCTAGCGATGTGCATATATGAGCAAGTAAGCAAGTGCTTGTCACTGTGATAAATAATTTTCATGAGATGATCACATACATATCTAATACAAAGGCCGACTGTTTTGGATGGATTTTGTTGATTTAGGAACTATATTAGGATCTACAAATGTATAGTGTTTTTCAATTTCCATTCAACTTTGATATGGTCACTGATGAGTTTTGGGACTGAGACATACTAGTTGTTGTTGTTATGGTCAAATAATGGTCACATCTTGGTTAGCGTTTTTCTGAAGATTCAGCTATTTTGTCTCTGAGGATCTGATAGTTTTCCTTTTTCCACATCTAGTTAGGTTTAAGTGTTGTCTTTCAGTTTTAACCAATTTCTCTTATTACCTTTAGTGTTTTGTAGACACCTGTTCATGGAAGATGGTGTCTTATGACACAGTGATAAATTGCAACAAGGATACATGACATAAAGTGCAATATCTGAAAGATGGAACTGTTCTTTGCAATTGTGGTATTAGCATGCCTCTGCTCATTTGTCTTACCTGATGGGCAAGGTACATGATTCTTTCAGTTTTACTTCATCAAACCAACTTTGTTTTTATTTATCTACTCAAACGGATTAAGAGAAATTCAGATTTGACTACTATATCTTGTTTCAATTTTGCTTATGGTTTGTTTACATTTTGCTTCTGCCTGTGAAATGTTGTCTGTGTTATCCTAATAAAATAGGGTAACATTCGGTTCTTTATTATCTGGCCCATTTTAGGAGATGCACTGTTTGCATTGAGGAACTCACTAAATGATTCAAGTGATCAACTTGCTGATTGGAACCAGAATCAAGTTAGTCCTTGCACTTGGTCCAAAATCACTTGTGATGATAAAGGCAATGTCATCATGGTGTAAGTTCTATTGTTAGAGCCATTAGAATCTCTATGCGCATATAATATAATGTTATTGATTTTATGCTCTAGAAAGGTTAATCTTTGGTTGGTCAACTTCCTTTCCTGGATGTGATTTTGATAGTGTCAATTTTTGTTTGCAGGTCATTATCAAGTATGGGATTTTCGGGCACTTTAACTCCCAGAATAGGTGTTCTGAAGAATGTGAATACACTGTATGTGTAGAGTACTAGGGCTGAGTTATTTTTGTCAGAATGTTGGCTTGACGCTGAGCACATATAATTTTCTAGATGCTATTTGTTGTTGTTGTTGTTGTCATGGCATTGCACAAGAAATAATTCCTTCAAATCATCAGATTTTAACTAAATGTTGAGAAAAATGAGGAATAATAATTTCAAGGTAGCTTCACATATTGGAAGGGGAAGGGGAGAGAGGGGGTGGGGGGTGACAAAAGTACCTACATATTGTTGTGTTATCAATGGACAAGGAGAAATATTTGTCCACTTCACAAAGGCAAGCAGTTTTTTAAGAGAGGTGGAAGTTATATGAACTGATATAGCAAATGGGACTCTCTGTCGGATGGCTGTCTTTTTTCTTGTGGTAACTGTGTGGTGTCTCTACACTTTTGACTGCTGGTTCCTTTGGACAAGGAGCAACCTAAGACATTTCACTAAGACAAGAAATGTGAACGATACAAGATTGATCCTCATTATCGATGGCTTTATCTTTTCTTCCCAAGCGGTCATTTTGACACATTGGTCTTTGCGCTTTGTCTACTTCTAAGAGCCCTATTTTAGTATTTGACTTATATATCTTTCAAATCATTAATTTGAATGCATAACCATATGGAAGGGTATATTTTTCTTTGGTGTAGCTCTTAATGAATGTTGATTGGCGAATATGTTGTTGAGCTCAAAATTGTTAGATCTATGACTAAAATCTTTGGGACGATTTCTTTGTCTTCTAGATCCATGAGTAAAATTTTTGGGATGATTTCTTGTCTTCCACTACTAACCTAGCTGACTATGTCATATACACTCCCTGCAGGTCCTTGCAAGGAAATGGTATCACTGGTAAAATTCCCAAAGAGATAGGAAATTTAACTAGCTTGACAATGTTGGATTTAGAAAATAACCGCCTTTCTGGAGAAATACCAGCTTCGCTGGGCAATCTTAAAAAGCTTCAGTCTCTGTAAGTCATATCATTTAATTTAATCAGTTCCGGATAGAACTTAGTTTACTTGTTAATTGGAATAGGTGTGAACTCTGTTGTTCCATTGAGCAGATTTTTGAGTCAAAACAATCTAACGGGGACAATCCCTCAGTCACTTTCGGGTCTTCCTAACTTGATGAACCTGTAAGTTATTTATCTTGCCTTTTCTTTATTCCATGTATAAATTACTTTTCTGAATAGGAGAATAATACATTTATTTTTTGGGAGGTCAACTTCAGACTGCAGTAATCCTTAGCTTGTTATCATTCGATTTTTGACTTGACTCTCTGATTCTGCTTTGCAGTCAGCTTGGTTCCAATGGGCTTACTGGCCAAGTTCCTGAACAGTTATTTCAAGTTCCAAAATACAAGTACACAGTGATTACAGTTTTTACTTTGGACAGTATATCAAGGCTGCTTAGTTTTTGCCTTCTCTACTGATGCATAATTGTTAATGTTAGTATAATTTCATTTGGTTATTCTAGTTTTACAGGGAATCGTTTGAATTGTGGCTTAAATCTCAGTCATCATTGTGAATCTGATAGTGAAGGTAAGTTTGTGTGCTCATGCTTCTCTGTATTCTGAAAGAATGAAAGTGACGTAGCTGAAAATTTAGATGTACTGCCATTATCTTAATTTCATTTGTTATTATCTTCTAGATAGGAAGTGGCTTTATCTTTAAGTTTACTTTGTGTTGAAGAATGAAAAAGGTCCCACATTGGTGGTTAATGAGATGGGTAGTCTCTTTATATGGACTTGAGCAATCCTTCCCTCGTAAGCTAGCTTTTGGGGTTGAGGTAGGCCCAAGATTCATTTCTTTACATGTTATGAGAGTAGAATTCATCTCACTCGATGTTGGGCCTCCAAATTAAATTGCCTATGTACCAGATGTCTAGCCCTGGGCGTGAGGTGGGGTGTTGAAGAATGGAAAAAGTCCCACATCGGTGGTTAATGAAATGAATGGTCCCCTTGTATGGACTTGGGCAATCCTCCCCTCATAAGTTATCTTTTGGGGTTGAGTTACGCCAAAGATCTATTTCTTTGCACTTTGTTAGAGAAAAACC
This sequence comes from Datura wrightii, assembly GCA_035772735.1. Taxonomy (NCBI): domain Eukaryota; kingdom Viridiplantae; phylum Streptophyta; class Magnoliopsida; order Solanales; family Solanaceae; genus Datura; species Datura wrightii. Next base: position 51,825,563 of record JASDFA010000002.1, on the reverse strand, counting down.
TTTAGTATTTCAAGCGGTCTAGCTTGTTAGGGGTTTCATATTTTGATACGACATTTGATGAATAGACACTATTAATTTCCTTAATATATCATCTACGTTTCTTGTTTCTTTCCCTTGCCATTCTTCCTTAGTCTCTTCTCCCTTTTCTTGGTGCAATTTCCTCCTTGTATGCAATTTTAGAGTTATACTTGCCATTGGTTGTGGGATATGTTTGTCGTGTTGAATTGGTGGTTTATACTGGTATCTTATTTAATGGATGAAAGAATCAAACACCTCATGGTGCTGCCTGCACTAGAAAGGATGAGTTTCTTTCCATTTGTACTAATTTTGGAGAGTTGTCACACTATCTCACTCATAGGTGTCGAGCATTCTCAACCGGTGGAGAATGATGTAGCTGAAAAATATAGCATTGTTTACTACCTTTACTGCTGATTTATTGTCATTATCATTTTGTTAAAGTTGAGGTTCGATATATTTCTTTAGAGATAAATCTTATTATAGTTAGAGTATTTTAATAATTTTAGGAATTGTAACGTTTTCAACAACATCATACCCCATATAATCTCACAAGTTGGGTCTGGAGAGGGTAGAATGTACTCTAGACCTTACCTCTACCTTTGTATGGTAGAAAGGCTGTTTGCGATAGGCCTTCGGCCCAAAGAAATGTAACCGAAGCAGGAGGAGTTGTAATGATTAATTTGATGAGTAAATATTGTTGATCTCTTTATTCTATTTCTCGTCCCCTTTTCTTCTCTTCCTTTTCCCTTAATCATCATGCTCATTCTCTCTCCTTTTGGTGCTATATCTCCAAAAGTTTCTGAAGTTGATAAAGCTGTTGATTACCTATCCACTGTATTAGCAATCCTTTAGTGAGGGTAGTTTCATTTAACATATGCACCTTGTTAAACTTTCTGAACAAGCCAAATTCTTAAGTTGAGTTTCTTGCAGGTTCTCCTAGTAAACCAAAGACTGGTCTCATAGTTGGTATTGCTGGTGGATTTCTTGGAATTCTCCTTCTTGGAGGATCTGTGTTATTGTTCTGGAGGAGAAGGCACCAAGGCTATAGACGTGAAATCTATGTTGACGTTGTAGGTTTGTAACATGTTTTTGACAATAATTATATCAGTTTAATGTACTTGTTATTCTTGGTGAGAAGGGTATTCCAGCCGTGCATTGTTATGTCTTGTAATTCCATCTTAAGTTAGTGAGCTTATTTCTTATACGCCAATACTTAGTTTACATGTACCTTAAAGATGGTGTGCTTCCTTTGAGTATATTATGATATTGTTTTTTGTGTTTTATTTGGCGCACTCAGGTGAGGTTGATCGACGAATTCCATTTGGTCAATTGAGGAGATTTTCATGGAGGGAATTGCAGCTTGCTACTGATAACTTTAGTGAAAAGAATGTTCTTGGACAGGGGGGTTTTGGCAAGGTCTATAAAGGAGTGCTCAATGATGGCACCAAAGTTGCCGTGAAACGATTAACTGATTATGAGAGTCCTGGGGGAGATGCTGCATTTCAGCGAGAAGTTGAGATGATAAGTGTGGCTGTTCATAGGAATCTCTTACGGCTTATTGGATTTTGCACCACACCGACTGAACGCCTGCTAGTATACCCATATATGCAGAATCTAAGTGTTGCTTATCGCCTACGAGGTATTGTTTCTTCACAGCAGTGCTTTCATTCATTGTACTTTCTTTTACATCGTGAGCATGCTATTTTCCCCTACTGTGCCTGTTTCATCTAATTTAGTTTATGTCAATCGCTAGATCCTTTATCTCATTTGTCTTACATCTCCTGCGCACATAGTTTTTTTTCTCAGCTTGGTTGTAGATGATCACATGTCATTTTCCCTCTTCAACTATGAAGAAAGTGTCATTTGTCCTTGTACGATCTAAATTGACTATTAAAGTACTGTAGAACTGCTGATTCTAGTAAAAGAACTTGTACATGGCATCAAGTTCGAGGGGCGTGTTTATAGAGTTAACGTGTGTCGCTTAATTGGCAGAAGCAATGTACCCTTTAGTTTGCATTCTCATACTTTATAATCTTATTCTTTTGACTTTGAGTAAAGTGTTGGAAGTTTAACGCCTTAGAGTTGCATCTACAATTTGCATGATTCCCTTTCTCCCCATAATATTGTAGGGAAAGACAAGTTTTGAGCAGATTTAGGGCCGGTTTGGATTGGCTTATTTTAAGTGCTTTTAAGCCAAAATAGATTTTAGGGGAAAGGGTCAAATTTATTCCTCTACTTTAGTTTAATAGCTAATTTTACCCTCCGTCATACTATGAGTCTATATTGGCCCCGCCGTCATCATACTATTCACTTCTACCCTCATTTAACGGAAATTCCCAAATTACAACGAATTGTCCGTTTTTAAAAATAAAACCCATAAACCCACAATATAACCCGGCCGCATGGATCCAAATTTCTAACCCGCCCACACAAAACCTTCTCTCTAAGGAAAAAAGCTCTCTAGAGGAGCTTAAGTGCCCCTAAGGGAAGCCATGGGGCCACAATCCCCTCCTGACCTCCAAAAACTTCATTCAAAAGACCAAGTTGTAGATCTTGATGAGACAAATCCAACACAATAATTGTCTCAAAATTTCATCCACAATTTCGGGAATTTGCAAAATAGAGACGATCACTGTAGCAGAGTCTATCTTGCTGGCTGCCACGGGCCCACAGGCTACTCCGGATCTCCAAACATTTCGTTTGAAAGATCAAGTAGTAGATGTTGATGAGAGGAATCCAACACAATAAAAATCGTCTCAAAATTTCATCCACAACTTTGGGAATTTGCAAAATACAGAGGCAGATCAAGGGTGGTACTACAAACCCAATAGGTGCGCCACCTCGAAACTCGCCGAAAGTAGGTGAAAATTGATGGGGACGCTGCTGTTGTGAGGGAGGCATAGTGGTGGTCTGGAGTTTCTCCAGCGCATTTCTCTTAAACGGGATGGAGTTTTGATCTGAAATTTGGGGAAGAGGTAGCTTATTGTTAGTACTACAAACCCCAATAGAAGCGCAGTCTTGAATCTCGCTGGAAAAGGGTGGGGAGGCGTTTTTCCCCACTATTTCGCTGCTCCCCGCCGAATATTCAGTATTTTGAAGATTTCCGGAGTTGTGGGTGGAATTATGAGGTGATTCTTTTTTCATTGGATTCGTCTCATCAAGATCTACAACTTGGTCTTTCAAACGACATTTTTGGAGGTTTTAAGTGGCCTGTCGGCCCGTGGAAGCCGGCCAGACAGATTTTGCTACAGTGATCGCTTCTGTATTTTGCAAATTTCCGGAGTTGTGGATGGAATTTTGAGACGATTCTTTTTGTGTAAGTCTCATCAAGATCTACAATTTGGTCTTCCTAACGAAATTTTTGGTGGTCAGGAGGGGTTGTGGCCCCATGGCATCCCTTAGGGGAACCTAAGCTCCTCTAGAAAACTTTTTCCTTAGAGAGAAGTTTTTGGGTGGGCAGGTGTTAACAGAATTGCAGGAATAGACTAGACTCGAGAATTCAAGGCTAAAAGACAGGAATTCAACAGAGGAATTCGAGTAGATTTAGCAAGGTGGATGAAGGGAAGAAGATGTAATAGAAGTAGTTGCAATTATGTCAATGCAGATTGTATTTCTGAATGAATCTTTTGTGAGAGTTTATACAATCTATATAGTGACTTGAAATCAGGATTCTAATTGAGATTCAACAATTGACACTAACTGCCCTAACTAACTTTCCCGCCTTTACAGTTTGCTGATCCTAACTAACATAACCAACTAATAAGCTGACGTGGCTTCTTCTAGCCTTCAACAATACGTTTCATGTAATAGTACTCCCGGCTGCAAAAGATCCTTGACCACAAGGATCAAAGGAAGGAAATCTGGTGTGGGGGACAGAAGCAAATTCCCAAGTAGCAGCATTAGTTGAAAGATCGTGCCATTTGACCAAAAATTGGGCAACAACCTTGTTTCCCTTCTTCACCATCCTCGTTTGCAAAATGGATTTAGAATTAGGACAATAAGGACTAGCAATATCAGGCACTGGTACAACATAACACCTCTTCAAAAGTGAGACATGTAATGTGGGGTGAATTTTGACAGAAGCAGGAAACAAAAGTGTATAAGCCACAAGCCCTACTTTTTTCACAATCTGGACAGGACCATAATACTTGGCAGCCAATTTGTGGTAACGTTGAGAGGAGACGCTAACTTGTTTGTAAGGCTGAACCTTGAAGTAAACCCATTCTCTAACAGCAAAAGTTCGGTCACTCCAATGCTTGTCAATCTGCTGCTTCATTCTCAACTGAGATCTCATCAAGTGGTGTTTGAGAAGCTGAAGTTTCAACTCTCTATTGATGAGAGTGTGATCCACTTCAGTGGAGGCGGACTCAGCAGGGAGGTAAGGTAAATGTAATGGAGGTGGTCGACCACAGAGAGCCTAATAAGGAGTCAAGTTAATATCAAAATGATGATTAGTATTATACCAATTCCTAGCCATAGGAAGGCAAGAAAACCAATCAGTAGCATCATCAGCACACCATCTTAGAAGTGTAAGACACCTGTTTAAGACTTCAGTCTGACCATCAGATTGGGGGTGATAAGCAAAAGACATATTCAACTGAACACCTTGCAAGGTAAAGAGCTCCTGCCAAAATGTACTTAAAAACACTACATCCCTGTCACTGGTGATGGCATCTGGAAGACCATGTAGTCTCATAATGACATCCATGAATACCTTGGCAACAGATTCAGCTGTATAAGGATGTTTTAAGGGAATAAAATGGCCATATATGCTTAATCTGTCCACTACCACTAAGATGACCTCACACCCATGTGATTTAGGTAATCCATCAATGGAATCCAAACTAATCTAGGAACACACCCCTTCAGTAGTGGGGAGAGGTTGTAGAAGTCCAGGGGAAGTAGCCAAATCAGCCTTACTCTTTCGGCAAACATCACAGCTTTCAACAAATAGCTGACGTCCTTCCTCAAGCTCTTCCAGTAAAAAAGAGTCAGTAGTCTCTTCAAAGTGGCATCTACGCCAGAATGACCTCCTTGTGCAGTGGAATGCCAAAGATTGATAATCTCCTTTCTCAGTGGTTCTGATTTGCCAACAACCAGTTTCCCCTTCCTCCTGAGCGTGAATTGAGAAGAGCTGGTGGGATCAAGTTGCAACTTCTCAATGAGGTTCTTCACATCCAAATCAGTTGACCAGCTATGCAAATAGATTGAAGGAGTTCAAAACTAGAATGAGAGATCACAGGAGACAACAACTCAGCACTAGATACTCTAGATAAAGCATCAACCACCTTATTCTTTACCCCTTCTTATACTCAATAGTATAGTCAAAGGGCTTAAGTTTGGTTAGCCACATCAACTGAGAGTTAGTATGTAACTTCTGTTCAATTGAGAACTTCAGAGCCTTCTGATTAGTTCTTATAACAAAATGTTTTCCCAAGAGATACTGAGACCATATAGTGACAACATATACCATAGCCAATAATTCTCTGTCATACCTGGATAATGCTGCATGCCTAGGTGATAGGGCTTTGCTGATAAAAGCAATAGGATGCCCTTGCTGCATCAAGACGACACCAATCCCATGACCACTTGCATCAGTTTCAACCACAATTGTTTTGGTCATATCAGGCAAAGCCAGTACAGGTGAGGCAGTGAGGGCTAACTTAAGCTTCTCAAAAGGAATAGTGGCCTGTGGAGACCATCTAAACTTATCCTTCCTCAAAAGGTCAGTTAAGGGTTTGCATGTCACTTCAAAGCCTTGGATAAATCTCCTATAATAACCAGCTAATCCAAGGAACCCTCTCAGTTGTTTAAGAGAAGTTGGAGTAGGCCAATATCTCACAAAATCAATCTTGTGGGATCAATGGATACCCCCTCCTCAGTGATGAAATGTCCCAAATATTCTGTCTTCTTTACCCCAAAAAAACACTTATTCTGCTTGGCAAATAGCTAATGTTTCTTAATCTCCTGAAAAATAGACTTCAATTGCCAAATATGATCCTCTAAGGTGCTGCTGTAAATCAAAATGTCATAAAAAAAAGACCAATACAAACTTCCTCAAAAATGGTTGGAACACAGTATTCATCAGTCCCTGAAAGGTTGCAGGTGCATTGAATAAGCCAAATGGCATAACCAAATACTCATAGTGGCCAGCATGAGTTCTAAATGCAGTCTTAGATATGTCCTCAATAGCCATTCTCAGCCGGTGGTAACCAGACCTAAGATCAATTTTAGAGAAGATTTTGGACCCTCGCAATTCATCCAACAAGTCTTCTACCACGGGGATTGGAAATTTATTCTTTTATATTGGCCTTATTTAGATCTCTGTAGTCAACACAACCTCCAAGTACCATCCTTTTTACTTACTAAGACTACAGGTGTAGCACAGGGACTACAGCTTGTTTGGATGATACCCTGATCTAACATCTGCTTAACCAAGGTTTCAATCACATCCTTCTTAATAGGAGGGTATCTATGTGGCCTTTTATTGATGGGTTCAGTTCCTTGGTGTAACACCATTCTATGATCAAATACTCCTCTAGAAGGTGGTAGTTGAGTAGGTTTTTCAAACAACTCCCTTAACTCAACTAATAAACTGAATAACCTAGTGTCAGTTTTCTGTGATTCCTTAGCTTCTACGAAGTACCATTGTACTTCATTACACATGGTAGATATCAACTGAATCATACATAATTGAGCTTGATCACTTGAGACTTTAGCTAGTTTCCCAGCTCTTATGCTCAGGACTTGCCTGCCAGCTCCCCTTAATACATACCTCTTGCCCTTGTAGATGAATCTCATTGTCAACTCTCTGAAATTCATCTTGATGTCACAGAGAGTGACTAGCCACTGAACTCCTAGTACTACCCATAGCTTTTCAATGGCAACAATAGAACGTCAGCTGAAAATTCTGCTCCTTATAATAACTAGGATAGCTTGCATAGCTTATCAACTCTCATGGTTCCATTAGTTGTTGCAACCAATCTGAGGAGTGGTATCTGTGACTGAGCATCCTAATTGCTCCTCTAATGCCGGATCAATGAAGTTACATGTGCTACCTATATCCACCAATATGTGTAAAGGCTTTTTGAAGTGATAGCCAGTAACCTTCAAGGTTCTATACCCCAATGACCCATTCAAGGCATGAATACGTATCTCCATTTGCTCCCGACCCTGTGTTTGCTCATACTCCTGAATCATCAACTCTTGTTGTCCCATTCCTTCAAGATTTTGATCCACCTCTTCATGTTGGTCCTGTTCAAGAATATACAACTGTTTTATGTTCTTACGTTTATGGCCAATAGCATACTTTTCATCATAGAAGAAGCATAAACCTTTTGCTCTCTTCTCATTCATTTCTTCAGGACTCAATGTTCTTCTGTTAAAACGTTGTGGTGGTGTAAACCCCTTGCTTGGAGTTGGTAGAATGGCCTTCTCTTGGCTTCTTTGTTCCACAAACCTTCTTGTATGATACCCCAAACTGTTAACAGAAGTAGTAGTAGTAGGTTGTCTGATAGCAATAAGGTGGGCTTCCTGCATTCTAGCAGTCTTGTAAACTTGTGACAATGTGGTAGGATTGGTGATCTTGACTGCCATATTTAACTCAGGTTTCAATCCTCCAAGAAAACAACTGATAGCATTCTCTTGAGATAAATTCATCCTGGTCAAGTTTCTTTCAAATATGGCCTGATAATCCTTCACAGTTCTTATTTGCTTCACCTTCTTAATCTTTTCCATGGGATCATCAAAATCAGTGCCAAATCTCTCTACCATAGCCATGACATATTCACTCTATGAGGCAGGCTGGAGGTACTGTTTCTATCTCATAAAAGAAAGGTGCCATTGTATGGCGTCACCTTCCAATTGCAAAGCAGCTACCCCTATCTTCTCCTTAGTTGGAACATTTTCCATGGAAAAAAAACTGTTCAATCTTGAACAACCAGGACTTCAGATCTTCTCCAGTAAATCTCAATAGCTCCATTCTTGACCATCAATTGAAGTTTGAATGTTGAGAATTGTAGCTGTGAAGCTCTTGTCCCTTTCCCTCTGGACTTTCTCCTCTGAGTGGCCATTTCTGGAAGACCTTCTCCGGTTGCGCTGGTGTTTTATCCCTTCGATTTTCCCAGCTGTTTCTTGGTTCTTCAGTTCGATCCCTGCTTGATCCAATCGCCTTAGAGAGGAAACTTTACCTGCTAAAGTTCCAACCTCTGTCATCAACTGTTGCATCATTTCTCGCAAGTCCCCTGCCTCTGTGGCTGGACTCTCACCAACTGGTTCTCTGTGGAACCTAGTCCCTTTTGCCATTGATGCCAAGGATTTGATAGCTCCAATGCCACTGTTAACAGAATTGCAGGAGTCAACTGGACTCGAGAATTCAAGGCTAAAAGAGAGGAATTCAACAGAGGAATTCGAGTAGATTTAGCAAGGTAGATGAAGGAAAGAAGATGTAATAAAAGTAGTTGCAATTATGTCAATGTAGATTGTATTTCTGAATGAATCTCTTATGAGAGTTTGTACAATCTATATAGTGACTTGAAATCAGGATTCTAATTGAGATTCAGCAGTTGAAACTAACTAGCTGTCCTAACCAACTTTCCTACCTTTATTGTTTGCCAATCCTAACTAACATAACCAACTAATAAGCTGACGTGGCTTCTTCTAGCCTTCAACAATACATTTCATGTAACAGCGGGTTAGAAATTTGGGTCCATTTTGGTTAAGTTGGGTTGGGGCGGGCGGGTTATATTGTGGGTTTATGGGTTCTATTTTAAAAAAACGGGAAACTTGCTGTGATTTGGGGATTTTCGTTAAAATGGGGGTAGAAGTGAATAGTTTGATGACGGCGGGGGCAAATATAGCCTCATAATATGACGGAGGGTAAAATTAGCTATTAAAGTAAAGTAGTGGGGTAAATTTGACCCTTTTCCTCAGATTTTAACTACTTTTGTAGTGTCTAGGTAAATTTAAAAAGTGCTTTTAAGAACTTGTTTTTAAGCCAAAATAATAAAAATAAGCCAGAAGTCATAAGTGAGAAATTCTAACTTATGATTTATAAGTCCTAAGCCAATCCAAACAGGCTCTTAGGCAGTTTACTGCATAGGTACTGTAGAAGTATTTCCAGATATTCATTAAAGGAGTTGAGTTTTTGAAAATTTCAATTTTCTTTGATCATCAAAAGAAATAGTCAAATAGTACCTCATTAGTCTTTAATAGATGTATTTGAATTGAGTTGGTATCACAGACCTTGACAAGAGATCTGTGACTTTATAAATTGATTCTAGTGCAGCGTCTTTCTACCAAAAGAGATTTGCCTCATTGACGGATTTTCCCTTTACACGTCGGTTTTTGAAATCCTCGCGTGAACTGGAAGGTGTTACCTGAAGTAGTTAGTGAATCTTAAGATTTCAGCAGTTCTCTGCTAGATTTGACAAGTTTTTAATTACTTGCAGAAATTAAACCTGGGGAGCCTGTTTTGAATTGGCCAACTAGGAAGCGTGTGGCTCTGGGTACTGCACGTGGACTTGAATATCTACATGAACACTGTAATCCAAAGATTATTCACCGTGATGTTAAAGCAGCTAATGTATTACTAGATGAAGATTTCGAAGCTGTAGTTGGTGATTTTGGCCTGGCAAAGCTAGTTGACGTTAAGAAAACCAATGTGACAACTCAAGTTCGTGGTACAATGGGCCATATAGCTCCTGAATACTTATCCACTGGCAAATCGTCAGAAAAAACTGATGTTTTTGGCTATGGGATCATGCTTTTGGAAATTGTAACAGGCCAACGTGCAATAGACTTCTCACGCCTAGAGGAAGAAGATGATGTCTTGTTGCTTGACCATGTGAGTGTACATAACTCAATGATCTCCATATAATACCAAATGGGTATCAAATTATTGCATTGAACTTTTCATATATCTCATCTCTACTGACCAAACCTCTTTTTTTTCTTTCTCTATTTTCTACTGGGATGACTCATTTGTCCTTTGCATGAGACCCTCCTGGATGATATACTTCTGTTTATCTTTTTCCTATTAGTGAAGCTGCTGCAATCTTTCTATTCTAATTGAAATGGCGCGAACAATTACTATTATTTTTCGCGTGGCGCCAGGATACAAATGCTTTGAATATGAGCTAGGTCTTAATATTGAGCCTTTTTGGTATAAGAAATATGATCTAATGCTTAAAAAAGAAAAACATAAGGGTGGATATGTCTCATAAGTGGACCCAGAGCTTCTCTTATAACTTTACATGATCATTCTTTAAGCTTCATAGGACCTCTCTATGTAGTATTAGTTGCTAAAAGGAGAGCATGTGTACCATGTTCAAGGTGAAAAAACTACAAAGGGAGAAAAGACTGGATGCAATTGTAGACGGGAACCTGAATAAGAAGTACAACATGGATGAAGTGGAGATGATGATTCAGGTGGCATTGCTGTGCACTCAGGCATCACCAGAGGACCGTCCGGCTATGTCAGATGTGGTGAGGATGCTGGAAGGAGAAGGGCTTGCTGAGAGATGGGAAGAGTGGCAGCACGTTGAAGTCAACCGTAGGCAAGAATACGAGAGACTTCAGAGACGATTTGATTGGGGAGAAGATTCAATGTTTAATCAGGATGCAATTGAGTTGTCTGGGGGAAGATGACAAATGAGTAAATTTTGAATAATTGTGTGCTGATATATAGATGCCTGGATGCTAAATGGCGAGCAATCCATGCTTTTTTTTTTAAAAAAAACTTTTATATTCTCTTATTTAATAGAGTAATTGTTATTATCTTAGTATGGTTGGCTCTGTGCAGCGACAAACATTTAAGGTTTCAAATTGTATTTTTTGTGAGTCATTTCTGTTTTCTTTGTAGCCTACGTACATGTGCATAGTTTAGCATCAATCCCAGTAACAGACGTTGCTTTTTGCTCCGCGATGGATTGGATATTTGATCTTTTCGTTGAGATAAAAGTATAAAAATCAAAAAAAAAATATAGAATTAGAATCGGTTTTTTGGCATTAAACCCCCCTTTATGTTTTGCAATCTCCACAAAGACTAAACAATTCACCAAAATATTATTATTTTCTTGGTGTTTTTGGTCTAACTGAAAACAGCATACCAATTATGTTAAGAGGAAGTAAATAGAATATTGACATGTTATAATAGAGACAAAGTAATATTGATGTATGTGTATGGGTTAAAGCTAAATCCTCAATCCATATGTGCTCGTTTTAACATATGTGCATTACTTATGTGTATCGTGGTAATCAATAAAAAATATAATAGATGATGCTAAAATAATTGCAAACAATTATTTTAAATTGATGAAACTAAATGTTACTATATTGCCGCAATAGCTTAATTTGAACATAATGATGAATATAATTATCGTGTAAGAAATTGATAGACAACTTTTAACAATTCTAATTTATGAAAAAATGCTCTTTTCTGAAGAATAAAAAGTAAAATTATATTTAAATCCGTCATATACTATTTAATATTTTCATGCATTAAATAAGAGATGGTAAAAATTAGAAACCTACTTTTTAATTTTATTTTTTGTGGGGGAGGATAGGTTCTTATTCTAATTTGTTTAGATCTTAATATTTGTAGACCTCATTTCAACATGGTGATGAAATTTATTTTTATAAGTTAAATATATTTTATCAGTCACAGTTTATCAAAATTATTAATAATTTTGTCTATTATAATCTCTTTGTATTATATTCACTCAAAAATCAAATAAAGATTAAGGCTATCCTAAACTTATTTTAATTTTATTATGGATGACTCTGTTAGGAGATGTCTTTAAATTTGAAGAGTTGTTAATGATGAGCGTAATTTTTCAAACTTATAGGAAAACAAACAGCATAACTTTACTATTATTCCAAGTTACAAATATATTAGTTCAAAGAAAGTTTAATAGCTATTGTAAAATAGAGCTAACATAATATCATCTATCAAATTTTATATTTGTGTAAACTATGTATCATATAATGTCAACAAACAATATTGATGAATAACATTAAATGTTTAAATTAGAGTGTTGAACATGCAAATTCTCATTTAAAACTAGTGTATATGCAAATTCATACTGACATATCTTTCAATAAACTATTAATTTTTAAAAAATCTTTGAGTAAGTAGCTGTAATTGTGTCTTTAAAATTATATTTTGACGATTCTTTCTTCACAAATATTAAAATTTGAATATTTTTATTACTTCAAAGAAACTCGATTACTTCTTTTCAAAAAATCAAACATTCTTCTTTTTATTATATTATTCTTATTAAAGCAACTGTACTTCACTAAGTGACTATGTGCTTCTAATATATATATATATATATGTGTTAATGGCCGTAAAATAAGTCCATATTTTAATAATTTATCCAATTCGCCCCTATTTTAGTGGGTTGGATAAATACTTTTTAGATGGGTAAAATATGGGTAAATATAGGTTAGCTTAATTAGTTAAGCTTCCAACTTTTATTCACTCAAAATTCATGATATCACAAAAAAGTTATAACTTCCCTTTCATTTTATGTTTTCTTCTTATTATAGTTGATCATTTTGAAACTTCTTTTTCTCTAAATATTATAAGTATTATTTACATTATTCAAAAATGTATCTTCTTTCTGTTGCATACTTAAATACCATTGCAAGAATAATAAATATATAATTGTCATGTTTTATATCGAGGTTGGGGTTGAAAATCGAGTCTTGAATCTCGAGCCAGTGTTAAGAATTGGGTCTCAGATGGGGATCGAAAGTAGGGTCTCAGGTCACTTTCGGGATTTGGGGTCGAAAGTCACGGTCGGGTCAGAATTAGGAGTTGGATCTCGAGTCAGGAAAGGGTGTTGGGATCGAGGTGAGGAGTTGAGGTCAGGAGTTGGGAGTCTGATCTCGGATCCCAGGTTGGGGTCGAAAGTCGAGGTCGGGAGTTAAGGTCAGGGTTTGAGGTCGGGAGTCGGAGTTAAGGTCGGGTTGGGGACGGGGATCAAGGTCGGGGGAAGGGGGAAGGATGTTGGGGTTTAGGTCGGGGTCGGGGTCAAGATCGAGTATTAGTGTCGAGATCGGATATTGAGGGTCGGTGTTGAGGAATCAGGGGTGAGAATTCGAGGTCGAGGTTGGGAGTCGATATCGGGTCGGGAGTCGGGTCGAGGGTCGAGGGCGAGACTTGGGTCCTGGGTAAGATATCGGGGTTGATATCAGGAGTTGAGAATCAGGACTTTGAAAAATATTTTGTTAAATTTATGTAGGAAAATTATTTTTCTTAAATTCGAGAAAGATAAGTCAATTTGAAAAAACAAAAATTCAAAATATTTAAATTAACTAAATATGCATAAATTAAAAAATATTTTTCAAAAGTATTTTTCTTTATACCAAACACACCCTTATAAGTGATTTATAAATATTTTAAATCATGTATTAGTATTGATATTCCTTAAAGTGCATTAAGCAGATTTTACTCCTAAGTCGTAAGTTTTCTTTACTTTTTAATTCAGTGATAATATTTTTCCCTTGTTATTACGTATTTTTTTAATTGAAAAGTTATAGAAAACTTTTATGACTTTTATAATAAAATAAACTAAATAAAGTATTTTTAATATTTCTCACTTTAAAAAAACTAAAGTATTTTTCTGATATTGAATTCTAAAGTAGAATAATATTTGTTTATAAAAATATGGGCAAACATGTATTTTACCCAATTTATTTTTACCCATATGAAATATGGGCAGGTTGAAATATTACCCATTTTACGTTGATTCATTTTCAACCCGCCCATTTGCCGCCACATATATATATACTAGTTTCTGGTCACGTGCTTCGCACGTATATATCCACATTAAATAATTAAATATAGAGTTGTGGTAAGTGTAAATTTAAAATGATTAAACTGACATTTTGGTTACCTTAGTTTACTAATCATGCTTTGATGACAATTAAGAATAAAGTGTGACAAGATCACCTAAATAAAATGAAAATATTTTTTTTTCAACATTTATGTAGAAAAGAGCAAGAATTACATAAAATACAAGTTACCATGATGGACATAAATATAACTCACGTGCCAAGAGTAAATTTAATCTACAGGTTTGAGGCTACTTCTATCAAGTTTATGGACATATCATACAAACGCAAATGCTAACAACAACAAAACAAGAAGGTAAATCAGAAAATATTTGAAAAACTATCGAAAAAGAAGAAAAAAAATGCAACTATTTCATATTACCTATTAAAAAGGGTAGAGTATGATCATGACACAAAGGCATATATTTGTTATATTGAGTCTGCTTAATGGTACAGATCTTCATTAGAGGATTGTGTATAAATACTATTGTAACCGGTAGAAGATTAGAAGATGAAATAATTTGAAGGTGAAAAGGTAGTATATGAAATAATAATTAGAAAATACAAAAGTGTAACCTACAATAATAATTATTGGCAGGTGAAATAATCCTCCTCATTTACTCGGTTCAATGCTGCTTAAAAGGACCTAGTTCCCTACTACCGTGTCATGGCGATATCCGCCTCGAAATCCTCTGCTTGCTTCGTCTCCTAGTGGTTGTTTCCCATGAATGACTTTATTCATTTCTTTTTGTTTTAATGAATATATATATATAGAGCCCTGTTTAACCAGAATCATCTCGTTAGCTTTTAGAGTCATCCCGGGATATTTGGCTTATGCCATGTGCTCCAAACTTGAACTCAACTTCCTTTTTTCACCAACATCCACTTCTCACTCAAGAAACTGGTGAAAGTCCTTTCTCTTTGCCGCAACTTTCACAGTCCCACTCCTCCTCAGACCAGACTGGGCTGCATTGCCGTACCTTTATACCTTTGCCCCAATGTCCTGTCTTAAGGTTTCCCCGAGCTACTTTATTAAAGAAGACTTTTGTTCATCATCTGCATCTTTAGCTGAAAGCTATTTCTTTTATAATTCCTTCTCTCACTTCTTGAAGACAAAATCAACCACGACTACCTTCTGCGGTCCATTTTCGTTCTCTTCCCTGCTCCGGAAGGGGGATCAAAGAAAGGTAGCTTGCTTCTCTCCTGGACGGATGGCGACTTATGTAGTGGTCGGCCTTCTTACCAGAATGCCTTCTTGGTCGAAGATCCCATTTTTTACTAGTAAAGACGCAGGAACCAAAAAACGTTGCGCGAAGGACCGAAATAACGAATAATGAAACAATTCATATATTGACATTTCGTGCTCATTTTCAAATTTCTGCTTTGTTAGTCCTATCATCCGGTAACCACAGGATGATCCACAAGAAATGTGACACCAACCAAAAGTACTCTTTCGAAATCAGGTGAGTTAAAGGTCAGGAGCTCAATCAAAACTAGCTACACTTCCCTCTCAGCCTGCCTGCAATCCGAACTGAGGACGGATTTTTGGGGTTTGCTCACCCTAGTTGGATCGCGACCTTTAGTCCTGGCCATTGTAGCACGTGTGTCGCCCAGGGCATAAGGGGCATGCTGACTTGATGTCATCCCCACCTTCCTCCGGCTTATCACCTGCAGTCTGTTCAGTGTTCCAAACTCAATGATGGCAACTAAACACAAGGGTTGCGCTTGTTGCACCTACTCAGGAGTTGAGGAATTGGCTTGCAAGGAAAATCTTGATTGAAAGTCCATATCTTTCTATTTTTCTCTATCTTCGGCTGGAAAAAAATGTACGCGTTAAACTTTGATGTCTCACTGGTTTAGATACGACGAAATAATTATCAAATTTTGGAAATCTCAACTAGAATACCTCACTGCATCGGTATCGGTTGTTGAGACCCAATTTTGACCTCCCTACGTCCCGCATAAGTTGCTTATATATGTATATTTTATTTACCTTTTTGTGCAATTGTTTGACTTGCATTCATATTTTAAAATGATTAATTATCATAATTCTTGCAAACATTGTTTTAAATTACATATATATATGTATGTGCGTGTGTGTGTGTGTGTATATATATGTATATGTATATATATATGTATATGTATGTATACATGTTATATAATTTGCATCAATTTTAATTTATTAATTTTGATATTAAATAATTGTGTTATATATAGTATATTTCGTGTTAATATGCGCTATTACTTTTTAAAAAAAAAATATATATTTTACCTGATTTTTTATAAACTATCTACATAATTTTTACTAAATTTTACAAATTATTTACGTAATGATATTACTTGAAAATTTATGTTGATAATAAAGTTTATATAATTTTTGATAAATTAATTTTCTAGTCATTGAATTATTTACAAAATATAATATTTTATTAATTATATAATATTTACATGAGTCTATTCAATTTTATAACTTATTTATATTGACAATAATGTTTATATGATTTTCCCTAATTTAAGCTATGATATTATCTATTTAAATTATTTACAAAATATGGTATTTTTATTTATCACATAGCAGCAGCCAATTTCAATTTCAGCTAATTTAATTAAAAACTAGCCACTTTTCATTCATTTTCATTTAATTCTAGCCACTTTTCATTCATTTTTATTCAATTCTAGCCACTTTTGATCAAATATGACCACATTTAAATCTAAATCTATTCAACCCAATTAATTTCAACCCATAACCTATCCCGGTGACCCAATTAACCCGCAACCCAACCAATTTTGTGAATTGTGATCTCGATTGTCCATTACAAAAGATCCAACGACTCACCATATACCTTTTAAAACCTTTTCACCCCCCAAACCCTAAAATATTCTTCATTTCCCCCCTCTTAGAAACAGCTGCCGCCTCTCATCTCTTTCTCCCCTCCCCATGTTCGGCCACCAACCGGAAAACAACCAACATCGCCGCCCCACTCCCTTCCCTTCCCTCTCACCTCAACGTCGACATCACCCTCTCTTCTTCTTTTCTCTTTCTCCTCCTCTCTCGGCCACCACGCTCGCACCGTCTCCGGCCACCAGTAAAACCCGACAACACCCACACTATCCATTCCTTCTTCCTCTCCACTGCTGCACCACTGTGAAACCCTCACCAAAAATGGCTGCTCCTCCCTCTTCCCTCTCTCCCAAAAACCCTCGGTTTCTCCCTTTCCGTCGGCCAACCACCATTGTTTTTCCCGAATCACACAAAGATGGCTGGAAAACCACCAAAACCCATCGGTCCCCGCTCCTTTTCTGCGACCTAGACACAACCAGCCATCCATCCCATGCCTCTATCCGCCTCATTGTTTTTCCATCAGTTCCAGCCACCATGGGCTGGAAAACAACAAGACCCGCCACTGCCACCGCGAGACAGCAAACATGCCCGTGTTTGGCTACTAATTATTGATATTTTTTCTTTTCGTATTGCCTTTACCTGTGCATATTAGATATGAAAATTATCTATGTGTGCTAATAATTTTTTGATTAGAAACGTTAGTATTCGTGTTCGCCTTTGAAATGTCATGAAATCCTAAATGTCTACAAAGTTTTTGTTTCTGGCATGTCTTGATCTAGCTGATTCTTTTGTTAAAAATCATTTTTATTTGATTTTCATGTTTTGACATAAAGGTTTGTACGTCATTGTTTTATCCCGTATCCTTGACATATACGAATACATGTTTGGTTCACTTTTACCCTATATTAAGCTTTAATATACAGTTGTTTGCTCACTTGACACTCTGTTGTCTTGTTAAAATTTTGCTTTTAGTTTTAATATTTGGTGAAACCCCATATTTAGTTGATAACTCTGCTGTTTGATTTTCCTTGACAACTATTTTTTTTAAAAAAGAATATGGTAGTAAATTAATTTAATATTTTTGCCTCTAAATTAGCCAAACAAATTATTTTTGGATTTGAATTTGCTATTACAACTACCGGCTTTGCTGCGTACGAAATGGTAATGAAATATTTTTTGAATTCTTATGACAGCTAATTCGTTTATTCTCTAAATTTATTGATGGTAAAAATAGATTTATTGATGGATCTTGATTTCTGATTTGCGTTAATTAAGGAAAATATTTTATTCTTACGGACTATTTTATGCTTTCCCTTAATTGATTTAATGTGAGTTTTGATTTGATTTGCCCTTTACTTGATTTATTATTATTTTCATTTATTTATAGTAAATATTCCATCAGGTTTGAATAATTAATGAAGGTGGTTAATTGATGATCCCTCTCTAATTGAATATTTTTCGTCTGTGGGAAATATTATTGTGTGGGGACTAATTTTGTCTATTTGTAAAAGGAAAAGTCCCTTTCTTGATTAGGATTGACTGCCTTATTTCCTTTAATTCCTTTCTCCCCAACTATTTAAAAAACCCTTCTCCTCCTTTTAATTCATTCGAACACCGGTATCCTCTTATGCAATATAAGTTTGAATAACCTTTCTCCTCTAAAAAATTTCCTCTCTTGGTGGTGCTTTAATAATACAAACTTGTTTTTAAGAGTTCTCTTTAGATTCCTTCAACCGGTTAGTATACCTTCCACATTATACTTTTATGATGGCATGCTTTAAATATGCTACGTGTATATTGTTACTGATCTCTTTGAATTTGTGATGTATTATTCCCTATGTGATGTGCTTTGAACCTAAAATATGACTTGCTTTTAGGTCTAGAGTGTATATGTGTTTGTGTATGTTTGTTGGCTTGTTTCCTTACTTAACAAGTTTATTCGAAGGCAAGTATTGAAGAGTCGTCTTGGGTTTAAACTCGAAAACAGATGGGCCAGTTGCTTATTAGTTATAAAATTAATTACGTTTTTTAATTATTTATGTCATTTATTATTCATCATCAGTTTTAATATTGTAATAAACGCTATTAATAGTGGAAATGGGTTTAAGGGGCGGCAGGGCGGCGGGGGGGGGGGGGGGGGTTAGTATAATTTCTTACTGCTTTTTAATTGTCAATCTCACTTAGAAAGCATGCCTATAGGATAAAAACACATAGAAATTATGCCTATAGAGTCTTAAATAATTTAAAGTATATTCTTATGTTTAAATTTTAATAACCCCGCTTGTAAGAACTATACAATGTGATTGTTTTGATTAGAAATTACCCTGATAGGACTATACCATTTTATAGAAATCATGTCTATAGGGTTTGAACAATTTAATTTGAACTAATCTTTCATTTAAATCTTAGCAACCCTTCCATAGGGGTAACAATTTAACTGTTTCAGTCAGAAATTACGCTTATAGGAATTTAATTAGTATTTTTCTTATGCAAATATATCATGTTAGTCTGCAGAAGTCATTCCTACAGTTTACTTGGTTTTAAGATTATTACTTATCCATTACTAAATGCTAGGGAGAATGTTCATATATATTTACATGCTAGATCAGATCCGTAAATCAGGTTTTTGCTAAAACAGAATTTTATGCTTATTGATACGTCAAAAGCATTCCTACTGTCGACTGTATTGCTTTGAATCTATTCGAATCTGTCCTAGATGTCAATGCCTATAAGAATTAAAACAATTTAATATGAATCATGTTTCATGCTATAGCGTAGATACCATGCCTATAGAAAATATTAGTAAAATCTTTCATCACGTCGCTTTTTGTATGCACAAAGCGTATTAAATATTCACCTCTATGAGTTATAATTGGTGGCATGTTTGTATGCATTAGACAACACCCTTATAGTGTTACTTATAGTAAATATTGTATTGAAAGAACCCGTCATGACTTGAACTTATTTTTTCAAACTATGGCGTGTTGCACATCCTGTCTGTAAATTATTTGCCTATAGAGTTTATTTCTCACATATAAATCTGTTAACTAGAAATCATGCCTGTAGAACCTGTGATATTATAAATCTGGTTGCACCTGTTTTGATGTCATGCTTTTAATAATTATGCATTTTAGTAGAGGCCAATTTGAAACCTTCTGTGTAATTAATTTGTTTGAAGCTTTGTTTGTTTGACGTTAATTCCCTTAACAACTTAAGATTTTTAGACACAAACCCAAATTAGTTGTCTGATGCCTCTTGGACCTTAGGCTCGGGACAAGTAGGCAAATTCTAGGCCGTTAGATTTTCTTCACCTAGAGTGTTTAAGTTAATAATTAATTAATTAGGTGGATAGACGTGATAGATAGTCTGTGCTCGCTGAATAATACGAGCAATTTAAATGGTTGCGAAGTATTATTTAAGTTGTACGGGGTGATCCCTTTAGGATAAAATACCCTTCCCTTTAAGCGTAGAACTACGTCTTCCTGATTCCCCTCGGGAATATGTAGGCGCCTCTATGAAGTTCGGTCCCTTAGTTTTAAAGTTCATTTGTTTGTTTGTAAAATTTTCGTATTTGTTTGTCAATGGCTATTATAATTATTTTTAGCATGCTGTATTTTGATTAATTTTTTTAATTAAATTGTAGAAACTGTTTTAATAATAATAATAATGATCTTTAAATACATTTGTCCTGCCTTCTTTCTTCTCGCTTGTCTATATATTTTCTTTATTTATTTTACCTTTATCAATCTAGTTTGATTTTTAAATAACTTAAGTTAAAATCAATCCTTATTTGATCAATAGTTAACTTCCCCACATATTAATGGATCCGGCCGGGAACCACATTTCTGGACCTCGAAAGGTGCCTAACACCTTTCTTTTGAGGTAATTTAAGCCCTTTCCCGACTCTGGTAACTTAGGTAGCTAAATATACTTTTAGCATAGAATGGAGTCCTAACGCACCTCAAATCGTTAGGTGGTGACTCTTCTTTCATAACAAACCCTTAAGAGTTGTCATATGTTGTATCCCGCTTTTCGCGAGAAAAATGGGGCGCGACAGCATCGCAACTCCGCTGGGGATTTTAGGCTTTAACCATAACTTGTTCATTTTATGTGGGGTTTATTTGAGTTTTGAAAAAAAAAATCTTTCACCTTTACTTGTTAATAATTTGACTTTATCTTCCTATTTGACAGTCTCTATAATATTTTATTTTCTTACGTTTTATTCTCATCATGAAGTTACTAACGTTTTTCTTTCTTTTCTTTTATTTTTGTTGTTTATTATTAATAATTTACCACTTGTGATTTGTTATGATTTATTTGCTAAGTGTTTATTTCATAAGCTGTCATATCACTCACATCTTCCTCCACTTGGAACCTCTTTTTATTTTTTTTTGGAACAGTTGGGTGGTCACACGGATGTTCATTCCTAAAATATCCTGTGTCGGAAAATGTCTCATGGATTGGTTGATCAGTGGTGCGTCGACAGTCATGAGCCTTCCCACTCTCAAGTTGTCCGCTTGAGGGAACCGTGTCTAAACTCACTCTCATTCTTAGAGCTTTACCGTGTAATCCTTTATTAAGGAATGCACCTTTTCTTAAACCTAAGTTATTCGACACCCAAGGTGTGTCAAGACTAATAGTTAAAACATTGCCCTGAGTTCCAAGAGATTTCAAAATCCCGAAGAGGACGTTTTCATCAAAACTATGTGCATTTTGAGAGAAAATATGGTTAAGTATTGTCACTTTGCTCTTGGGTGGGTAGGTTAGGGTAACATTTTTGTGATGCAGGTATAATAAATCCTCCTACATCATACCCCAGATTTAGCATGGTTTGGTGTGTTCCGACAATAATGAAATCTTGGTGGGCCGACTTGGGTGAAAACGACCAAAGGGAAGTAAGGAAGGTGCTGGGACACTTACCCTTACTCATGCAAATAACTCCCTGTAGGAAACTCATTGAAGCTGCCACAACATTTTGGGACGAAACGTGTTTTGTGTTTAGGTTCGGTGAGATCGAAATGACCCCACTCTTGGAGGAAATTGGGGGTTATATGGGAAATGTTAGTCGGCGCTGGAGAAACAGAAAATTGCAAAGGGCTGACGTTATAATACCAAAGAGTGTAACTCTAGAAGACATTCAAGATAAGTTGGGTTTGCAAGGGAGGAATCTTGTTGCCTGTGTTGTAAAAGGCAGAATTCCAGGTTCCTATTTGTATGATAGATTTGGCCACAATGCCGCTCGGAAAATTTATGAAGTTGAGAGTTCAGACCCTAGCTCGTGGGTTAACAAAAGTATATTCGCATTTATAGTTTATTTCTTGGGGTTGATGGTCTTCCCACGAGGACCCGAGGAAGACGTAAATGTTCGCCTTGTTCTGGTAGCCCATGCTTTATGCAATGGTATTGACAAAGGGACATTCACGATCATCCCTATGATTGTAGAAGATATTTATCGGGCCTTGGGGAAATGAAAAGAAGGGGCCAAACGTTTCAAAGGTTGCAACTTGTTACTGCAAATGTGGTTGATTGAACATCTGCAAAAAGTTAGGGGTAAATTGGCATTACCCGAACCCACCGAAACTGATCATATTGTGGCACATGAGACCAGAGTAACCATAGGTGTCAAGAAGATTAAAAGGTACAACGAGGTAGAGAAGTGGGGACGGATGCTGAACGCTTTGACAGAAGATTCAGTGCAATGGATGTTTGAATGGTCCTAGTTCGGACTTTGTGTCATACACCAAATATCATTGTTACATCGTCCTAATGGGACTTCATGGCCTACAACTTTATGCTCCAATGAGAGTGATGAGATAAGCAGGGAGAAAACAAATTATACCCAGAGTTGCTGATATGAGTGTTCATAGGGTTGACTATGAGGATGACAAGATTCCCAACGCCACCTACTTAGCCAAGATCTGGATGAAGAAAATGATCCTTGACGGGAAAAGCATTGAAGTGGATAGGTACCAAGCGGGTTGTGAGGTTGGCTACAGCGAGTGGCTGCGTGCAGATTTAGCAGGTGAGGCCATAAAAAGCCTCAAACGAGGCAAGCAAGTGACCGATAAAGAGGCACAGGCACAAACCCTCTATCACCGCCTAAAGAGAAAGGTCCAAGATTCTGAGGCTTGTAACCGACAGTTACACGACGACAATGTCAAATAAATTGCTGAGATGGGCAAAGAGTTGGAGTACTGGAAAGATCGCGCCTTAGATTTGGATTTAAAGATACAAGATTTGCGCGACGAATTCAGCAAACATGGGGAGGAATGCCTGAATGGGGGATCTATGGAGAAGGATCGAGCATTGGCCTATCTCCTGTCTAGTCGCCACCGTTTTGACAAAGTGCTGGAAGATCCAAAGAAAGCAGACCCCGATGAAGAAGTTTTTATGATTTAGTTGAATGTTATTTTTTTTTAGTCATTTTCTTGTATTTGCAATATTTTATCTTAATAAAGTTATCATTTTGGGGTTTACTTTTGGGAGCGAAATGACAATACTTAACAACATGTTTTCTCTCAAACTCATTAGGCCTACTTCTGGCATAAAAAGAGGCTCCAAAATTAGGAAATACGTCAATATTTTGTTTGATATTTACTTTAATCAGCATGATTTCTAACCTCTCTTACTAACTGTGGCTTTCTTTGCTGTTTGTCTTATTTTTCCCTTTCTCAAAGGTTGATTGTGCAAATCTGGCCTACTATACCAGGTCCAAAGGGGCTCCTCCTTCTCCTCCTCCCATTCCTAACCGCAACAAAGGGAAGAACAAGATATAAGAGCAACACAACATCTCAGACAAGAGTGGTAACGATACATCTAGGGATGCACGAGATAATTCTGAAGGGGTCTGCCCTCCAGGTTACAACGAGGTGATTATGAGGCTCAAGCAGAAAATCTTTGAGCTTCAAAAAGAGTTAGCATAAGTTTGCAGTTTAAACAACCAGACAACGTTATTTGGGGCTCAAGCTGACGCCTCAACTTCAAAAGCACTGGCCAGCCTCCCTATGTCTTCACAACCCGCAGCTCCACCACAAGATACCCCACCCCAATATTATCAATACCCTCCATATACATATCCAAATCCACCATCTCCCATTACTTCCCATTACCCATACCAGCCCTAGAAATACCTTCCCCAGCCAATATAAACGCAACATATGCCCGCACCCATACCAACCCAATCTATGTGGAGACTGCGTTTGTGACTCACCATCTGGAGGGATTCGAACCTTCAGAAAAGGATAGACTGATTCATACTCTAGCAGAGGAGTTAAAAAAGATAAACAACAGATTGCAAAGTGTTGAAGGCACCAAAGGAATAACGGGTCTAGACTATGAAGACCTGTGCATACACCCGAATATCGAACTACCGAAGGGTTACAAACCTCCCAAGTTTGAATTATTTATTGGAACCAGTGATCCAAGGGCCCACCTGAGGTTGTACTGTGACAATTTGGTAGGAGTGGGACGAAATGAGATGATAAGGATGAAATTATTCATGCGAAGTTTGACCGGTGAGGCTCTTAGCTGGTACGTGGAGCAAAATCCGAAGAAGTGGTTTACATGGGCAGAGATGGAAGCAGCCTTTGTGGAGCGTTTTGGATTCAATACAGAAAATGCACCTGACTTGCATTACATCCAAAACTTGAAAAGAAAACCCACTTAAACTTTTAGAGAATTTGCAACTCGTTGGAGAACCAAGGCCGCCAGAGTGCGACCCCCAATGGAGGAGGCATAGATGAAGGACATTTTCATACGGACTCTGGATCTGCAAGTTTATGATAGATTGATGTTGGTTAGCGAGAAAAGTTTTGTAGAGATCATTAAGCTGGGAGAGAAGATTGAAGATGGTATCAAGGATGGTTCCATTATCAATTTGAATACATTGCAAGCAGCTACAAAGCCTTGCAGTCTGGAGCTATTTCAGAAAGTCGCAAGAAGAAAGAAGTTGTCACTGTTATGATGGCCTAAGGGCCGAAGAATTATATTTACAGACCTCAGACTCCAACCCCGCACTACCAAATTCCAACACCACATTACCAAACTTCATCCTACCAAACTCCACCTCCACCATATCAAGCTCCATCATCACCTCATCAAACTCCACCACCATACCAAACTCCCCATTCTTACCAAGCACCATATCAAACTCCCCCTCTGACCCATTTCCAAACAGCTCCTTCACATTACCAAGCTCCCACTTATCCTATCTATAGCGCACAACCTTCTTATCCACAACCCTCTTATCCACAACCTTCTCACCCAAGACCTTCTTCCTCGTCAAGCCAAAGGCCTAGGGCCCAATTTGAAAGGAGGCCAACAAAAACCTATACCCCATTAGCCGAACCGATTGATCAACTGTATGTGAGGATGAAAAAAGCTAGTTACATTGAGCCTATACCTACCCTCCCGGTTGACACCCAAGCTAAGTGGTATGACCACAACAAAGTATGTATGTACCATTCGGGCATGAGGGGGAACACTACAGAGCCCTGAAGATCATTGAAGGACAAAACATAAAAGCTGATTGATACAAAGGTCATTCACCTCAAAGATCCGACACCAAACGTAACAAGTAATCTTCTGCCAAACCACCAAGTGAATATGATTTCTTGTGATGAGGGGAAGATTTGTTGAATACTATTGGGGTGATCGAACACAAAGCAGGTTCTTCTTCAGACCCATCCATGAAAGTGCAAAACGGTCCTCTGTTCGAGGTTCAGGTAGCTATGCCAAGGCCTCCATTTACAGTGGTAAGAGCTAGTCCAACTTCATACAAAATGGTACCTTAGAGCTACGAGGAAAATTCCCCACGAGGAGCAAAAGTGCTAGAGGCGGATGCGGCACAACGGGTAACTCGGTCTGGATGGGTATACACTCCCAACACTCTGGCTCAAGGGGCCGACAAAGAAAAACAACCGGCGTCGGAGGTTGAAAATAATGGTATCTGGAAGAAGGTGCAAGCAAAGGAATACTCTGTGGTGGAACAGTTGAGTAAGACCCCGACTCAAAATTCTATTTTGTCCCTTTTGCAAAGCTCTGATCAACACCAAAAAGCTCTGATGAAGGTGTTAGGAGAAGCATATATTCCTGCAAGCATATCTAACAGTGAAGTCGCCCATATGGTGGGTCAAGTATTTGAAGCTCAAAAGATCTCCTTCTACGAAGATGAATTGCCTGTGGAGGGAGTAGCTCACAACAAAGCACAACATATCACGGGGCAACACTCGGGCAAATTCATCACCAAGGTGTTAATTGATCCAGGTTCCGGCTTAAATATTTTCCCGTTGAACACTTTAACCCGGCTGGAAGTTGAACTCGCCCGAATCAAGTTATGAAAGATGAACGTCAAAGCTTTTGATGGTTCACAAAGAGACACCATGGGAGAAATCGATCTGGATGTGCTGGTTGGCCCTTCCACATTCATTATAACATTCCAAGTAATGGACATCCCAACCTCCTACAATCTGCTGTTGGGACGCCCATAGATTCATGCTGCGGGGGCTGTGCCTTCATCTCTGCACCAATGCTTGAAGTTCAAGTGGGATCACCAAGAGGTCATGATCCACAGGTATGAAAGCCGTCCAATTTATGCTACTCCTGTTATCCCCGTCATTGAACGAAAAGGAGGTTTAGAGGGGAAGAGTTTCCACACCTTAGAACTTGTCGGTGTCGTAGAGGAAGGAAGGTGGTGGAGAGACAAAGTTCTGAGTATGTTGTTGTGGTTGGAATTTGAGCCAAGAAAGGGCCTTGGAGTCAGATTACAAGGGATGGCGGAGCCTATGCGTGTGGCAACACAAAAAACCACTTTTGGATTGGGGTACCAACCCACTGCCGAGGAGCTGGGCAATTGAAAATATCCTTTGGGAAAGAAAAGTTTCTTGTTGCCAAATCCACTGCCTTCGCTTCAGCAAACTTTTTTATCTAATGGTTTTCTTGATATCAAGTGGGTCGAGGAAGACGCCGTGCTACTCAGTTTAAGGAATCTGTTTTTGGAGGATCCAAGTGATAGCTGTTGCCATCCCATTATTAATGAGGAGGATGGAGGGGCCCCACAACAGGAAACGAGAGCTCAAAGAGGAGTCGCCAACTGGACAACCATTCCATCCAGAGCTCGCCGGGCATCTGGGTAGACTAAAAGAATCAGTTTTTATTGTTTCAAAAAAAAATATTTATTTTTTGAAGTCGTTAAATTTTCTTTTGAATGTTATGTCAAAATTTTTAGTAAGTTTTTCAATTAATAAAATGATTTTCCTTTCATGTATTCAATTCTGTTTTAATTATATTTTCACCTATTCTAGTATTGAACGCGTTGAATCTAAGGCCATGGCTTGTAATGAAATTATACGACATAATCTAGGAAACTCATTAGAAGCCAAAGAGGATGAGGTACCGACCGAAATTGTCAAGGAAGTAGAAGGGTTTGAAGACAAGCCCAAAGAAAATCTAGCAGAGACCTATATGGTAACCCTGGAAGATGCAAAGATGCCTAAAGAGACCCAAGTCAGCACTCATTTGCCGAAAGATGAGGTTGGGGAGTACATAGAGTTTCTGAAAGAATACAAGGACGTCTTCGCCTGGTCCTATGCTGATATGACGGGGCTCAGCCATTCCATAGTAGCGCATAGGTTGCCTACTGATCCAGCATATCCTCCTGTCAAGCAGAAGCCGAGGAAATATAAGCCTGACATGAGTCTGAAAATCAAAGAGGAAGTGGCTAAGCCGATCGATGCTGGAATCCTTAAAGTAGTGGAGTATCTCACCTGGTTGGCTAATATCGTGTCAGTGTCGAAGAAGGACGGAAAGGTCAGAGCTTGAGTGGATTACATAGACCTCAACAAGGCCAGCCCTAAAGATGATTTTCCGTTGCCAAACATCCACATCCTTATTGATAACTGTGCCAAGCATGAGACATAGTCATTCGTGGATGAGGATGCTGAGAAAACTGCCTTCCTTTCGCCATAGGGTGTATATTGCTATAAGGTGATGCCATTCGTGTTGAAAAATGCCGGAACTACCTACATGCTGGCCATGACCACTATTTTCCACGACATGAGCCATAAGGAGATTGAGGTTTATGCCGATGATGTCATCATTAAGTCAAAGAAAAGCTTAGATCATTTGGAAGACCTTAGAAAGTTCTTCAACAGGTTGAGGAAATATAATCTGAAGCTAAATCCGGCAAAGTGTGCATTTGGTGTTCCATTGAAAAAATTATTGGGATTTATCGTCAGCCGTCAGGGTATTGAGCTAGATCCAACTAAGATTAAAGCCATTCAAGAGATACCTTCGCTAAGGAGTAAGAAGGAAGTCATGAGCTTTTTAGGACGACTCAACTATATCAGCCATTTCATTGCTCAGTCAACGGTTATTTGCGAGCCTATCTTCAAATTGCTGAAAAAAGATTTTGAGCAGAGTGGACTCCTAAATGTCAACAAGCTTTTGATAGAATCAAGGATTATCTGTCAAAGCCTCCGGTTTTAGTCCCACCAGAACAGGGAAGACCTCTGCTTTTGTATCTGTCAGTGCTAGAAAATCCCTTTGGTTGTGTTTTGGGACAACATGACGAGACAAGGAGAAAGGAGCAAGCCATATACTATTTGAGCAAGAAGTTCACACCGTACGAGGCTCGATATACATTGCTGGAGAGGACGTGTTGCGCTTTGACTTGGGTTTCTCATAATCTAAGACACTATTTGTCTGCTTACACGACCTATCTGATCTCTAGAATGGATCCGCTGAAGTATATCTTCCAAAAGCCCATGCCGACAAGGAAGCTGGCTAAATGGCAAATATTGATAAGTGAGTTTGACATTGTTATGTCACGCAGAAAGCCGTAAAAGGGCAGCCTCTTGCAGATCATTTGGCGGAAAATCCTGTGGACGAGGAGTATGAACCACTGAAGACATACTTTTCCGACGAGGAGGTAGCCTTCATAGGAGAAGATATTTCTGAAGAATATGATGGTTGGAGGTTATTCTTCGATGGAGCATCCAATTTTAAAGGAGTAGGCATTGGAGCTGTGTTGGTATCAGAGACTAGGCAGCATTACCCTGTATCAGCTAAGCTTCGATTCCCTTGTACTAACAACATGGCTGAGTATGAAGCTTGCATCTTGGGTATCCGGCTGGTGATTGACATGAATGTGAAGTCCATATAGGTAATTGGGGACTCAGATTTGCTGATGCACCTAGTAAGAGGAGAATGGGCCACGAAGAATCTAAAGATCTTGCCGTATTTGCATTGTGTGCAAGAACTATGTAAGAGGCTTGTCAAAATTGAGTTCCAGCATGTTCCTCGAATACAGAATGAATTTGCAGATGCTTTGGCTACATTGTCTTTGATGATCCAGCACCCCGATAAGAATTACATTAATCCCATTCCCATTCACAGACATAAGCAACCGGGTTATTATTTCCATGTTGAGGAAGAACCAGATGGAGAACCGTGGTATGCTGACATTAAAAGGTATTTAAAGAATGGGAGTTATCCTAAGCATGCTACAAGCATCCAAAAATGCACAGTTCGGAGATTAGCCAACCAGTTTTTCCTAAACGGAGAAATCCTTTATAGGAGGACCCCAGATTTGGAATTGCTAAGATGTGTGGATGCTAAGGAGGCAACAAATTTGATTGAGGAAGTCCACGCTGGAACTTGTGGTCCTCACATGAATGGTTTCGTGTTGGCGAAGAAGATTTTGAGAGCTAGCTACTTCTGGTTGACTATGGAGACGGATTGTAACAAGTACATGCAAAGGTGTCATCCATGTCAAACCCACGCAGATGTGATTCGAGCTCCTCCCAACGAACTTCATGCCACGAGCTCGACTTGGCCATTCTCATCTTAGGGAATGGATGTAATTGGTCCCATCGAGCCTGCAGCGTCTAATGGACATAGATTCATTTTGGTTGCGATAGACTACTTCACTAAATGGGTTGAAGCTACTTCTCACAAGTCTGTCGCAAAGAAGGTGGTGATAAATTTTACCTATTTGGGGTACCTGAGTCTATCATTACTGATAATGGTGCTAATCTGAATAGTGACTTGATGAGAACGACGTGTGAAAGTTTCAAAATCAAGCACCGCAATTCTACTGCGTATAGGCCATAGATGAATGGAGCTGTAGAGGCTGCGAACAAGAACATCAAGAGGATTTTGCGCAAGATGATCGATAACTACAGACACTGGCATGAGAAGCTGTCCTTTGCTTTGTTGGGATATCGTACCACTCTCTGGACGTCTACTGGAGCCACACCTTATATGCTGGTATATGGCAATGAGGCAGTGATACCAGCTGAGGTCGAAATTCCTTCCTTGAGGATCATTCAAGAAGCAGAATTGAGCGATGTAGAATGGGTGCAAAGTAGGTTTGAGCAACTAGGATTCATTGATGGGAAAAGGATAAATGCAGTCCGTCATGGTCAACTTTATCAAAACAGGATGACTAAGGCCTTTAACAAGAAAGTTCGACCAAGACTTTTCACGCCTGGGCAGTTGGTTTTGAAGCGGATTTTTCCACACCAAGATGAGGCCAAAGGAAAGTTCTCGCCTAATTGGCAAGGTCCTTACATGGTTCACTGAGTGCTGACAGGAGGAACACTTATCCTAGCAGAGATGGATGGAGAAATCTGGCCCAAACCTATCAACTCAAACGTTGTTAAGAGATACTACATTTAGATTGGGAATTTACTTTTTCTCTTCCTTATAACCTAAATTACGTTGGACCTGATTCCTGTTTAAGAGGGATACGTAGCCATACTTGTGGGACTCGGTCTATATCTTTATAAAATTTTCTTTTCCCTTTTTGTTAAGAAGGTTTCGTTGATGCTATCATGTTTTCTATGGTGATTCGATTAATAAGCTGCAAACTGGGGCAGAATTTTTGAGGGGACCTCAAAAATTCGCAACATTACGTCATTTGCAAGGTAATCTACATCATGTTCTACACTGGGGCAGAAAATTTGAGAAGGATCTCAAAATTTCGTCAAGACTAAGGATTGATCATTATAAAAGGACGTCGTATGATTTTAAAATATGTCATGGCCCGTGATTTAACTCAATATTTCTACATATTTCAAACTTACTTTTACTTTTACTGATTTTTTAAAATAAAAGTTCACCTTTTTATTTAAACCTTAGGCCCTAGCGTATACCTGGACAGAGTTCAACAACAGGTGTATAGCGAATAGAAGAGGGCTACAAGACAGACGCACAGATCAACCTCCCCTTTACAAGCTAATAATTTTTCTTTGAGTGCAGAAATAACGAAATGCAAAAGGCAGAGATGGAGAACATCTTGTCGCAAGGTGACACAGAGATAAGTCCTTCTAACCTTTGAACCCTTATTTATATCTTTCTATTCCCTCATCAAGGGCCCGTATTTGCATTTTAAGCTTTTATATGCATTCTTCGAGCCCGTGATATATATGATATATGCATTATTGAGCTCCATAATATACATGATATATACATTCGAGCCCGCATTTGCATATAGAGCTCGTCGTATGCATTTGAGGCCGTATTTGCATTTCAAGCTCATTATTTGCATTTTGAGCCCGTATTGCATTTTTGAGCCCGAATTTGCATATTGAGCCCGTCATATGCATTTGAGCCCGTATTTGCATTTTTTAGCCCTTTATATGCATTTTTCAAGCCCGTGATATACATAATAAATGAATTTGAGCCTGTATTTGCATTTTGATATACATCCCCTTATTTGCATATCGAGCCTGTGGTATACATTTTTATATATGCATCTGAGCCTGTGATATATATGTTATATGCAGTTAAGCCCGTATTCGCATTTTAAGCCCGTAATATACATTTTGATATATGCATTTGAGCCCGTGATATACATGATATATGCATTTTTTGATATATATCTGAGCCCGTATTTGCATATTGCGCCCGTGATATACGTGATATATGCATACAGTTGAGCCCGTTTTGCATGATGAACCTGTTATTTATATTTCGAGCCAGCTACTTGCATTCTTAGCCCGTACTTGCATTTTGATATACAGCTGAGCCCGCACTTGCATTTGAGCCCATTGAGCTCGTTATGTGCATTGCAAGCCCGTTTTATGCATTTGAGCCTGTTATTGCATTCTATGCCCCATGACTTATCTGCATTGAGCCTGAATAAACCAGAGTTATCATTTGAGTTACTTAGGCCCTCGAATAATTTACTTTCTTTAAGTTATCATTTTCCTACTCATCCGAAGGTGTCATGGTCCAAAGGCATTGTTTCATGGCCTGCGGACATCATGTCATGGCCTAAGGATTTACTTTCTGTTTATCATGTTCCTAAGGCGTCATAGTCTAAAGGCATTATTTTTCATGGCCCGCGGACATCATATCATGGGAAATTTATTTTCTGCTTATCATGCTCCTAAGACGTCATAGTCTAAAGGCATCATCTTTCATGGCCGGCAGACATCATTTTATGGCCCAAGGAATTTATTTTGCATATCATGGCCCAAGACATCATGGCTTAGAGACCTTATCCTTTTGTCTCGAAGAAAACTTCCATTGTCTAAAGGGAACTTGCATCATGCTTAATTTTTGCACCAATTTATTTTACAAAATATTTGATGCATATGCTTTAATTGTTTTGCTTACGCGAATGCCGAGGTTGAACAATCTACAAATAATAGCGCCTTTTCTAGTATCTTCTTTTCGAACCTTATTCCCACCTGTTTATTTTATAATGCATTCTAAATCTTGTCAATTCGTGCTACCACCATCCTTACCCAAGTCTCGTGTTGTCAATTTTTAGGGATTTCGTTCATCTCTAAATCTAGAACTACACGGGGCCAGATTCTCGTAAACCCGAGATATGTAGGCGACTTGATATCTCGGCCACAATATTTCACAGTTCATATTTCCTTTTCTTTCAGCCCCATCGAGATCGTTCCTCGGTCGGACAAAATTGGCCACTAGGTCAACGTTCTTTATTCACCAATTCATCCTTCATTCCCGAGTAAAGAAAGAGTAGTTGTTGACACCCAATTTTGACCTCCCTACGTCTCGCATAAGCTGCTTATATATGTATATTTTATTTACCTATTTATGCAATTGTTCGACTTGCATTCATATTTTGGAATGATTAATTATCATAATTCTTGCAAAGATTGTTTTAAATCACACACACACACACACACACACACATATATATATATATATATGTATGTATGTATGTATGTATGTATACATGTGTATATAATTTGCATCAATTTTAATTTATTAATTTTGATATTAAATAATTGTGTCATATATAGTATATTTCGTGTTAATATGCGCTATTACTTTTTTAAAAGTAAATATATTTTACCTAATTTTTATAAACTATCTACATAATTTTTACTAAATTTTACAAATTATTTATGTAATGATATTACTTGAATCTATAAATTATGTTGATAATAAAGTTTATATAATTTTTAATAAATTAATTTTCTAGTCATTGAATTATTTACAAAATATAATATTTTACTAATTATATAATATTTACATGAGTCTATTCAATTTTATAACTTATTTATATTGACAATACTGTTTATATGATTTTCCCGTAATTTAAGCTATTGTATTATCTATTTAAATTATTTATAAAATATGGTATTTTTATTTATCACATAACACCTAATTTCAATTTCAACTAATTTAATTAAA
The DNA here is from genome assembly GCA_035772735.1 of Datura wrightii. Classification (NCBI taxonomy): domain Eukaryota; kingdom Viridiplantae; phylum Streptophyta; class Magnoliopsida; order Solanales; family Solanaceae; genus Datura; species Datura wrightii. Next base: position 51,792,190 of record JASDFA010000002.1, on the reverse strand, counting down.
AATTAGCCACTTTTCATTCATTTTCATTTAATTCTAGCCACTTTTCATTCATTTTCATTCAATTCTAGCCACTTTTGATCAAATATGACCACATTTAAATCTAAATCTATTCAACCCAATTAATTCCAACCCATAACCCATTCGGGTGTCCCAATTAACTCGCAACCCGACCCATTTTGCGAATTGTGATCTCGACTGTCCATTACAAAAGATCTACTCGACTCACCATAAACCCTATCTTCTTACCTTTTAAAACCTTTCCACCCCCCAAACCCTAAAATATTCTTCATTTCCCCCCTCTTAGAAACAACCGCCACCTCTCATCTCTTTCTCCCCTCCCCATGTCCGGCCACCAACCGAAAAACAACCAACATCGCCGCCCCACTCCCTTTCCTTCCCTCTCACCTCAGCGCCGACATCACCCTCTCTTCTTCTTTTCTCTTTCTCCTCCTCTCTCGGCCACCACGCTCCCACTGTCTTCGGCCACCGATAAAACCCAAAAACACCCACACTATCCATTGCCTCTTCTTCTCCACTGCCGCACCACTGTGAAACCTAAACAAAAATGGCTGCTCCTTCCTCTTCCCTCTCTCCCAATAACCCTCGGTTTCTCCCTTTCCGTCGGCCAACCACCATTGTTTTTCCCGAATCACCCAAAGCTGGCCGGAAAACCACCAAAACCCATCGGTCGCTGCTCCTTTTCTGTGACCTAGACACAACCATCCGCCCAGCCCATTCCTTCATCAGTTCCGTCCACCATGGGCCGAAAAACAGCCAGACCCGCCACTGCCACCGTGAGACAGCAAACATGCCCCTGTTTGACTACTAATTGTTGATATTGTTTCTTTTCGTATTGCCTTTACCTGTGCCTATTAGATCTGGAAATTATCTATGTGTGTTAATAATTGTTTGATTAGAAACGTTAGTATTCGTGTTTGCCTTAATGTCACGAAATTCTAAATGTCTATAAAGTTTTGTTTCTGGCATGTCTTGATCTAGCTGATTTTTTTGTTAAAAATCATTTTTATTTAATTCTCATGTTTTGACATAAAGGTTTGTACGTCACTATTTTATCCCATATCCTTGACATATACAAATACATGTTTGGTTCATTTTCACCCTCTGTTAAGCTTTAATATATAGTTGTTTGCTCACTTGACACTCTGTTATCTTATTAAAATTTTTCTTTTTTTTTTAGTTTAATATTTGGTGAAACCCCATATTTAGTTGATAACTCTGCTGTTTGATTTACTTTGACAGCTATTTTTTTTTAAAAAAAATATAGTAGTAAATTAATTTAATATTTTTGCCTCTAAATTAGCCTAACAAATTATTTTTGGATTTGAATTTGCTATTACAACTACCGACTGTGCTGCGTGCGAAATGGTAATGAAATATTTTTTGTATTCTTGTGACAGCTAATTCGTTTATTCTCTAAATTTATTGATGGTAAAAATAGATTTATTGATGGATCTTGATTTCTGATTTGCGTTAATTAAGGAAAATATTTTATTCTTACGGACTATTTTATGCCCTCCCTTAATTGATTTGATGTGAGTTCTGATTTGATTTGCCCTTTACTTGATTTATTATTATTTTCATTTATTTATAGTAAATATTCCATCAGGTTTGAATAATTAATGAAGGTGGTTAATTGATGATCCCTCTCTATTTGAATATTTTTCATCTGTGGGAAATATTATTGGGTGGGGACTGATTTTGTCTATTTGTAAAAGGAAAAGTCCCTTTCGTTAATTAGGTTTGACTGCCTTGTTTCCTTTAATTCTTTTCTCCCCAACTATTTAAACAACCCTTCTTCTCCTTCTTAAGGGTTGGGTTCTAGTGGCGGGCTTCTATATCTTAGAACAACCCTGCTCTCTGATCGACGTTTTATAGTCTTCATATCTATGGAAAGAGGAAGCTAGGAGAGGATTCTAAACAATTCTATCGAGCCGAACAACAAAAAGAGAAAGATAGAGTTGTTCAATAGCCCCTCCACGTAGTTCTTCTGAATTTCGAATAGTATTCAAGATCCTCTGTTTTCGATTATCTAATAAATCACTTAATGAAAGTAGATTATTTTTCCATTCCTTTACAAAATTCCATAATCCCTTCGGGAAAGGCTATGCTAGGGCGTGTGGTCGATGGCTTGGGAGTACCTATTGATGGAAGGGGGGCTCTAAGCGATCACGAGCGAAGACGTGTGGAAGTGGTGATCAGTTGGACCTTTGATTAATTAACATTAACATCTCTTTTTGATTGACTCCTTTCTTTAATTCACAGGCACAGGAGGTCAAATTCCGATTGTTGTGAAAGCTGTAGGAACTAGAATAAATAGTGCAGTAGCAATAAATGCAAGAATATTTACTTCCATAATCTCTGTAACTAGAGAGGTAGGCAAACCTGAGTTTAGAGCCACCTCGATTCGGGATGTCGGAACATCAACCGGATCGGAAACCGAATCCATTTGCAACCCCTTTGGAAATCTTACCTGAATGGTATTTCTTTCCTGTATTTCAAATACTTCGTACAGTGCCCAATAAATTATTGGGAGTTCTTTTAATGGTGTCCATAGAAAGAATTAACTCCAGGCTGGCATGGCTTTGAGGTTCACTCAAGATCCGGATTCCCTCTGGGATTATTAATTACGTATACATAAGGAATATTTAACAAAGCAGACCAGCACTTTTTATTCATTAATAGCTGTTACATGGGAATACATCAAATAGGAAGCTTACACACAACAAAGACACTTAGTCAGCCCGCGCTTTTTCGAAGAATCCTGCACCCATGGGCATACGGCCTGGCAGGCCTTCCCTTTCCGCCGGAGCTTCATGGGCGTTGCCCTGTTCCCCAATCAGATGTTTGGATGTGAGCTATACTCCGCGAGGAGCCAAACGGGCGTATGGCCTTGCCATTTGACCTCTTTTCCCGTGTGACTAGGAATGCTCAGTGACAACCTCTAAAAAAGTTTTGAATTCTTAATTAATTGTTTCCGATTCACCGGATCTTACCTCTTTTGAAAGGAGTCAATAAAAAGTCAAAATATGGACTAACTTAAACTAATTTAAAACTTAAATCGAATTTTCTATTCTTACTTATTCTGAATCTTTGCTAAATACTTCAACTATTGAAATTAAGAAGTTACAATTGGATGCAAAACTTCCAATTAAAAAATGAAATAGAAAAGATACAAAATCAAAAAATAGAACGGCCTCTGGCGTCGAGGGAATTGCACGTATAGAGATTCAAAAAAGAATCGATCTGATCCAGGTCATAATCTTTATGGGATTCCCAAAATTTTTAATAGAAAGTCGACCGAGCCGGATCTGGTGTATCATAAGGGATTTCCTGGATATTCGGGTTCAAATACCCATGGATTCGCTGTTTGCTTACTGGCTTCATATAATTCAGAAAACACTAGTTTTCTCGAAGCTTCTTGTTCATATCTCTCATCAAAAGGTGCTATTCGATAATGTCTGTCTAGCAGACTCCCTGCTACCTTCTCCAACTTTTGAATTGTCGAAACAAGAACTTTATGTAAGAGTTGAAGCCCCAAAAGGAGAATTGGGAATTTTTCTCATAGGAGATCAGAGCGTTTTTCCTTGGAGATGGAAAATTCGCTCCCCAGGTTTTAGCAGCGGGAATGTCTTCACCACCAGATATTGCATTAAGAGCTTCTATTGCATCAAATCGGAACAATAGGGCCGTTATACTCATTACTAAACTTGTTGAAGAGATGAAATATAACCAAGGTATATCTTTTTGATCAGAGGTTGAATCGATCATCAGAAGAAGAATTGAGGGGCGCAGGAGTAGGGTTGTACTCTAGAGGTAATGCTATACTTCATTCTTCCTCCCGGCTTCCTTTCTATTCTCACTCTCATCCAACTGATGAATGCAATTGGAGTAGAATCGCTTTCCCTTACTAGGTTTAGGAATCCGTAATTCTTCAAGAAGACGAGATTAACCCGGATCAAAAGAAAGCTTCTTATCGAGAGACAGATTACAGCAAAAAAAGTGTATATTGTTACTGATCTCTTTGAATTTGTGATGCATTATTCCCAATGTGATGTGCTTTGAACCTAAAATATGACTTGCTTTTAGGTCTAGAGTGTATATGTGTTTGTGTATGTTTGTTGGCTTGATTCCTTACTTAACAAGTTTATTTGAGGGCAAGTATTAAAGAATCGCCTTGGGTTTAAACTCGAAAACAGATGGGCCAGCTGCTTAGATTAGTTTTAAAATTAATTACATTTTTTTAATTATTTATGTCATTTATTATTCATCATCAGTTTTAATTTGTAATAAATGCTATTAATAGTGGAAATGAGTTTGGGGGGGGGGGGGAAGGAATCGTATATTTTCTTACTGATTTTTAATTGCCAATCTCATCTAGAAAGCATGCCTATAGGATAAAAAACACATAGAAATCATGCCTATAGAGTCTTAAATAATTTAAAGTATATTCTTATGTTTAAATTTTAATAACCCCGCTTGTAGGAACTATACAACGTGATTGTTTTGATTAGAAATTATCCTCATAGGACTATACCATTTTATAGAAATCATGTTTATAGGGTTTGAAAAATTTAATTTGAAATAATATTATATTTAAATCTTAGCAACCTTCCATAGGGGTAACAATTTAACTGTTTCAGTCAGAAATTACGCTTATAGGAATTTAATTAGTATTTTTTTTGTGCAAATATATCATGTTAATCTGAAGAAGTCATTCCTACAGTTTACTTGGTTTTAAGATTATTACTTGTCCATTACTAAATTCTAGGGAGAATGTTCATAGGTATTTACATGCTAGAGCAGATCCGTAAATCAGGTTTTTGCTAAAACAGAATTTTATGCTTGTTGATACGTCAAAAGCATTCCTACTATCGACTGTATTGCTTTGAGTCTATTCGAATCTGTCCCTAGATGCCAATGTCTATAAGAATTAAAACAATTTAATATGAATCATGTTTTACGCTATAGCTTAGATACTATGCCTATAGAAAATATTAGTAAAATCTTTCATCACATCGCCTTTTGCATGCACAAAGCGTATCAGAAATTCACCTCTATGAGTTATAATTGGTGGCACGCTTGTATGCATTAGACAACACCCTTATAGTGTTACTTATAGTAAATATTGTATTTAAAAGAACCCGTCATTACTTGAACTTATTCTTTCAAACTATGCGTGTTGTGCATCCTGTCAGTAAAATTATTAACCTATAGAGTTTATTTGTCACATATAAATCTGTTAACTAGAAATCATGTCTGTAGAGCCTGTGATACTATAAATCTGGTTGCACCTGTTTAGATGTCATGCTTTCAATAATTATGCATTTTAGTAGAGGCCTATTTGAAACCTTCTGTGTTATTAATTTGCTTGAAGCTTTGTTTGTTTGCCGTTAATCCCTTTAACAGCCCAAGATTGTTAGACCCAAACCCAAATTTGTTGGTTGATGCCTCTTGGGCCTTAGGCTCGAGACAGGTAGGCAAATTCTAGGCCATTAGCTTTTCTTCACCTAAAGTGCTTTAAGTTATTAATTAACTAATTAGGTGGGTGGACGAGTTATGATAGTCTGTGCTTACTGAATAATACGAGCAATTTAAATGGTTGAAAAGTATTATTTTAAGTTGTACGGGGTGATCCCTTTAGGCTAAAATTACCCCTCCCTTTAAGCGTAGAACTATGTCTGGCCTGATTCCCCTCAGGGTTACGTAGACGCCTCTACGAGGTTTCGGTCCCTTAGTTTTAAAGTTCATTTGTTTGTTTGTAAAATTTTTGTATTTGTTTGTCAATGACTATTATAATTATTTGTAGCATGCTGTATTTTGATTAATTTTCTTAATTAAATTGTAGAAACTATTTTAGTAATAATAATAATGATCTTTAAATACATTTGTCCCGCCTTCTTTCTTCTCGCTTGTCTGTATATTTTTATTTATTTATTTTACCTTTATCAATCTAGTTTGAATTTTAAATAATTTAAGTTAAAATCAATCCTTATTTGATCAATAGTTAACTTCTCCACATATTAATGGATCCGGCCGGAAATCACATTTCTGGACCTAGAAAGGTGCCTAACACCTTTCTTTCGAGGTAATTTAAGTTGTTTCCCGGTTCTGGTAACCTAGGTAGCTAAATATACTTTTAGCATAGAATGATGTCCTAACGCACCTCAAATCGTTAGGTGGCGACTCTTCTTTCAGAACAAACCGTTAAGAGTTGTCACATGTTGTATCCCGCTTTTTGCGAGAAAAATGAGCTCGACATCGATTATGAGCCACATTCAGCGAAGAGTTTTGAGTCTTTGTCTCCTTAATGCATTATTAATTGCAAGAAAAAAGAAAAAAAAGCAAAATTCTATAGGTTTAGCTAAGACAATTTCGGAAAGTAGAAACTTATTCCTTTTTTGTTTGGTGCGAGCTCAACTTAAGCTATACATTGCCCGAGAAGAGTCGTTTGGGTGCACCCAAACAACTCTTCAACCACATGCGACAGAATTTCCAAATCTATTTAGTATGGAGATGTTGGCACAAGAAGATGAACTCTCATTATATATCAATCTTTTGCTCTGGCTCTCTCTCTCTCTCTCTCTCTCTCTCTCTCTATATATATATATATATATATATATATATATATATATATATATATATAATATAAAATTAGATATTTTATTATATTTGAATTTACTACAGGGGCGAAATGGTAATCCAATTTTTAAGATAAGGGCTTTCAACTTTAGTATAATATAATAATAATAATAATAATAATTTATTTATTTATTACTATGATTATTATTATTATTATTTATTATTTATTATTTATTATTTATATTTTTATTTTTATTTATTATTTATATTTATTTATTATCGTTATTATTATTTATTTATTTTAACTTTTCACTTTTTGACTTTCTACTTATATAGTAATAAATATATAAATATGATATGATATGATAAAATATTAATATTTAATTATGTATAATAAAATTTTAATTTAGTGAAGGAAAAAATAGTAATCTAACTTTCAACTTAGGGGCTTCCTACTTGTATAATAATATGATGTATGTATGTATGTATGTATGTATGTATATATTTTAAGAGAAACTTATAATTAATTTAAAAAAAAGATGAGAAAATTACAATTAATATTAAGGCTTTTAAGTAAGAAAATTTATACAAGGTAAATTTTAAGTTTGATCTAAAACTTTTAAATTCTATGATTTTCTATCAAGTTCAAATAAAAAAAAAATTCATAATAAAAAATTTAGCTAATTTAAAAGTCTTAAATATTTAAAAAGAAATTTAAATAACAATTATGTCGTCATTTTAAAGGATAAATAAATAAATAATATTTCATTAAGGTGTTTCTTATTTTTAATATTATATAGATGAGACAACTAATACGAGTCATAAAAATTGTACATCACTTATTTGAATAGTTTTTTTTGATGTTTTATAATGAATCCAACAATTATACGTAGAATATCTTTATTTAAGAAAAAATTTATAGTTATCATTCTTGACATAACGTATACAAGAGAAAATATGTAACAATAGAAACATATACATAAATGAGCTTAAAATATTAATTGTATATTATAAACATAATAATATTATTACATAAAATCATTCATTGCCATCAATAATGCTCATTATTTCTACACGTTCAACAAATATTTTGAGTCATAAAATGATCCGCAATCATAAGTTTGATGCTAATATATATATTCACTTGCATTTTAAAATTGCTAGACTTTTTCTTTAATGATAAGGTGTTTTCATTCTATATGTTTAGCACCTTTCAAATATATACAACTTCTAGTTTAAGCATACGCGCGTATCCCTTATATTAATAAGAATAAATCTATAAAAATAATATAAATAATATTTAAAAAGATGTGTTTGTATAACGATATAAGAATTTAGAAAAAAAAATTATGAACTTCAAATTGATAAATGATTATGTCTAAAAGTTTGATTAATCTACTTGTTCTTTTTTCAATTTGTTCTAATACTTGTTTCAATGAACAAAAACATCGTAGAAATAGTGTTTGATTGAGAGGTTAAAAATTCGTTTACTTTTACATAATCACTTAAATGCATCCAGTATATGTATATATAAGTATTAATATTTTCTATATGTTTCAAAAATAAAGAAGGATTTAATACATAAAATTTAGTTAATTTAAAAATTTCATATAAAAAAAATAATATAATAGCTATTTTATCAAGTGTGAATTCTATTTTTAAAAGGGTAAAAAAGTGAATCATCTTTTGCTATGAAGCTTCATACTTTAAATATTTAGTAATAGCTTAATTTTAAACTCTTCATTTTATCCTTTATGAGATGATTTCAGCTCAGTTTTTCTCTCTTAATCTATGTGTCTAATCAAACACCTTCACATAAATTAAAATTGAAAAAATAATATAGATTTAACTAAAGAGAGAGAATAACAAGAACACTCTGTTTGCAATAAATTTTAAGTTGATGAAAAATACATTACAATCACAAATAAAATATGATGAAATATATACTTCATTGAAAATATTTGTGAGTATAATTATGTTCCTCCCTGAATTCTTCTCTCCTGAATATTATCCATGATTCGAAGATTGTTAGTAGCATATTTCTTGAATGTATGATGATATGGATCTCCTTGTGATATATTGTTCGCCAAGAATGTCTGCAGCATTTTACTTCGAGAAAGACAATATTTAATATTTTAATCTCTTTGTGAATATTCAATATTTTAAAGGATATTCAAGATATTGATATCTTTATGAATACCCTAGGATTTGTGTGATATCTGATGCCTCTTCAAGGGAATATGTGCTTCTTTTTATAAGCGCGAGCTAGGGTTCAGGGTAAAGTAGCCTCCAAGAAACCCTAACTGACTTTAGAGTTTGAAAATGGATTGGACTCGTTTTGTAGAGTCCTATTTTGAATCCGGTATAATTCATCTTATAGAGTCCTGTTTTAAATCAGGTACAACTCATCTTGTAGCGTCCTATTTTAGATATAATGAAATTTCGATGTCTACAAATGCCCCATCTTCAAGGCTTGTCGGAGTATAGACTCGCCGAAACTCAAAGATGAGACTTTAAATACCCATAAAAATGAGCTTTCATCTTTGAGGTTTTGTTTCTCCAGATTTTGTCAGATTTAATTTGTAAGAAGAAGAGATAAAGGAAAATTTTGGTCCCACTGTCGTGCCTATTTATTTGCAATAAATTTTAATATGATGAAAAATAAATTACAATCACAAATAAAATATAAAAAAACAGATATTTTATTGTTAAATATTTGTGAGTATAATTTTTTTCCTCCTTGATTCTTCTCTTTGACCGTGATTCGAGGGTTGTTAATAGCGTATATCTTGAACATAGGATGATATGGACCTCCTTGTGATATATTTGGTTGCCAAGAATGCCAATAATATTTTACTTCGAGAAAGATAATATTTGATTTCTTGATTTCTTTGTAAATACCTAATATTTTATATGATATTTGAGATATTGATCTTTTTATGAATATCCTGAATTTGTGGGATATTTGAGATGCCTTTTAAAGAAAATATGTGTCCCTTTTTATAGACGCGAGCTAGAGTTCCGGGTAAAGTATCCTCCAAGAAACTCTAACTGACATTATTGTTTGAAGATGGATTGGACTGATCTTGTAGAGTCTTGTTTTATATCCAGTAAAGTTTATTTTGTAGAGTCCTATTTTAAATCAGGTACAACTCATCTTGTAGAATCTCATTTTAAATCAGGTACAACTCATCATCTTGTAGAGTCCAGTTTTAAATACAATAAAATTTTGATGTCTACACACTCATTTTATTGAAACAACTTAAAGTATGTTGTGCTTATATATATATATATATATATATATATATATATATATATATATATATGTATGTATAAAAGAAGAAGAAGAAAAAGAAGAAGAAGAAAAAGAAGAAGGAAGAGGAGGAATTCAACGTATTAATGCATAATGAAATTACATTCTTTAATTTATTTTCTCATACTGTGAGTTAAAATATTGTGATGGATAATTAGCAATATTCATTTTAAAGTTTTAAATATTAGGACTTTTAATATAGTTCAAATAAGAAAAAATTTAATAAGAAAATTTTAATCAATTTTAAAATATTTTTAAATATTAAGACTTTTTATCTTTTATAAATTAATAAAGATTTAATAGGTATAACTTTAATTAATTTAAAATACTAAATGTTAGGATACATATTTATAATGACTCTTATTTTCTTTATTAGCAAAATAGCGATAGGCAATTTCAGTCCGTCACATACTTAATTTGATCTTTATTTATTATATGTACAAATTCTCAAACTGAAGAAGAAGGAATCACACATATGCATTATATTAATAATCATATTTTCATTTAAATTAAGACTTTTTTATTTTCGTTCTTTTTTTTTTAAAGAAAAAATTGAGAATTCTTTTACAAAAATACTTTTCTTGTTTACTTTTGTAAAAATAGTTTTATGATACTTTTAATTTGTTGTAAAAAAAAGGTAACATTAATATTACTTAGTCTTTTTCATTAATTTGTACTTCTAAAGTTATAATATAAAATATGTAGTTCTAAACTCAAATATATATTTAAAAAAAAAAAGAAAAGGAAACCAAGATTTGAAGTATTAAATGAATTTAGTTTCGAACTTTGATTTAAGCAAGAAATCTCCCAACACAAATAATTAAAGTTTTAGTTTTAAGTCTTAAAGCCCATCGAATTCTAATATTTATTGGCTTAGGTCTAAATCTAAGCTAATTTGGTGCAAAACTAATTAAGTTGATTTTTAATCTTTCATAATACATCTTCTAAGTGGTATATGATAATAAAAAAATTATATATATATACGAATAGTATACAGTAATACCACTCACTTCGTTTACTTTAACTTGTTCACTATATTAAAAAATATGTCTTATTCTTAAAATTAATTACATATTCTTCAAATCATTTTTTAAGACCTAAGACTAAACATCAATTAATAAATTTTGATAAAATAATCATATCAATTATTATTTCTCAGGAAACATGCAAAATTTAAATTGAACAAATAAAAGTGAATGAAGAAAATATTATACACGCATCATAATTTTAGAAATAATATAAACATTGACCAATTTCATTAGCTACTATGCTTACTTTTATGTAGACCATCTAACTTTCAGAAAGAAAAAAGATAAAACCGTACGTTGAGTTAAGCAGGTAGAAAGTTATACCTCAAAGTAGTAATTGTATATATGGAGCTTAAATTTTTTGTTGATTGTCAAGGTCTTCACAAGAAAAATGATATGCCTCTTCACTTGACTCTAAATTTTTTGCATATCGTTGCATGGCAGAACAATAAAATTATCATTACAATAATTTATAGAAAACATAATAATTTAAAGCAGACAATAATAATTGACTTTTCAAAATGTTCAAAATAAAGTTAGTTTCATATATATTATCCTATAACGTTTTGTTCAAACAAATCAAGATTGTGGCAAACAATCCTTATTGTTTTTTTTTTATAAAGATAGTTTTATTGTATCTTGCAAAAGAAAAAAAAAAAGAGGCAAAATCTAAAATTCGAATGAGATCACAAATCTCCCAAAAAAATTTATTGCAACTAAAAGAATATGAAGTAATTTCAACTAAAATTAAGGATAACAACTCAAAGTCACACAAAACATGAATAAAATCACATAATTAGGTTCATGACTAAATAAAAAAACTCTTCAAACAACGAACATAAATTGACAGTAAAGATATGTCTGCGGTGATAGAGAAAACCCAAAAAAAGATTCAAATTATATAGGAAAGAAAATAAACGTAGACTCCTAGAATGACTTGGATGTTATTTTTTCACTATTTTCTTAATATTTTTTGAATCTTGACACCAAGCAGGCAGTGTTTACTTTAAAATTATTTCTTTTTTATTTTTTGCAACAACCCGTCCATCGTTATGGGGGAATAAGTTTAGAACACTCTCCTTTCGCCTAGGTTGTACGTGAAAAAGTATTGGGTGAAAGTTAGAGAAACTTGAGTTGAGGAATGGTAGGAGTGCAGGGGAATGAGAGCTACTGGTTAACAGAGGACCACTACAACATGGGAGAAACTGATGTAGCGAGACTGTTATTATGGTCGGAGGTCCGCGGCAGCAGACTACGAGGGCAGTAAGTCGGTTTTAAGTGGGATCTTGGGGTTCTCACCTCATTATTCTAATACACGAAAACTGAAAGAGCATAGGGGCGATTTTGCAAAGGCAGAAGGGTTTCATCTTCCCAAGGATAATTCTTGCTCATTCTGTCTTTCGATTCCCTAACACCCTAGGATCAAAGGGGATGATCCTTGCTAGTGAAATTCTAGATAAGAACCCTAAAACTGAAAAGTAGGGCAAGTGGAATGGGTATTGATAAGTGTTAATTCCTAGACCTAGAAGTGAGTAATTAACACTTCCTAGGGAGAATGTAAATGTATTATTTCATCTTTAAGATAATCTGAGACCTAGAGTCATAAAGCTTGGACTGTTAGCATTAAAAACTGCTTGAAAAGGGTTGAAGGAGTAGGAAATCTATGAATTAGTTTGGAATGGTCATTGGGAGGTTAGAGCATGATAATCTAACTCATGGGCAGTGAACTGAACTGGGTTAATGGGTAGAATTAGGGGAGTTTCAATTTTCAAGACCCTTATTTGAAGAGTAAATAATAGGTTACTCTGTAATTGTTGTTGTAGATTTCGAACATTCAGAGGCTTTAAGAAAAGGCAAGGCTCCTGCGGAGTAGCTGATTTCTCTTACCCTACAATTGAGGCAGGCTATGATTTATAAGAAGATAGACTTTATTTAATAATGTGTATATATGTGAAGTGACATCATGTTTAGTTGGTCTTTGGACAAAATTTGTTGTTGATGTTATGATGTGTTTCACATAATTTTAAAATACACTTGAGATGATAATTATTGATGAGGTTATTATGAAAATTGAATGTTTTGAAATGTAGGTGGGGTACTTTAAATTGTTGTATGAGTGGTTGTATATTGGTAGATATAACTACCTATCTATGAGAGCAACTGGATACCCCTGGAAGCTTATACTGAGTGACGAATGATAAAATCCATATGATATGATAATAAAAGGATAACATGCCTTATCTTGAGATGAGTTGCTCATGCCCGAGGGGTGCATCCAGCTGAGCAATTATGATTGAGTGGCTCATGTCCGAGGGGAGCATCAGGATGACCAGATGAGTGAAAGCGGGTATCACGTCGGCACAGTACATGAATTCTAGAGTCCCCTTCAGGTCATGGCTAGAAGGGCAGAAATAAAACCCTCTAGCATGTGTGTGTCCAGCGAAATTGTGAGTGAGTGTCTGGTGATGTGACGGAAACGTATTCCCGACACATTATAGAAGTGAAGTTATGAAGAAGTAATAGATTATTGAGAATTCATGTATTTATATTTGATCAATGAGATGATGAATATATTGTTGAGAATTCATGTGTTTATATTTGATCAATGAGATGATGAATTGATTGTTGAACATGTATTTATACTTGATAAATGAGATGGTGAATTGATTGATGAGAATTCATGTGTTCATATTTGGTAAATGAGTTGATGAATTGATTGTTATGAATTATATCTTCATAGTGGATATATAAGTTGATGAATTGATCATTGAACTTATCATGCATGCAATCATTCTAAGTTGATGACTGACCGGAGAAAAACTGCTAAGTGTGGGAACAAGATTGATAGTTGGGTCGAACTACTGCCTACGCAATATCGCTGCGCGACTCTTACCGTAGCCACAGCAGAAACCCTGCTGCAGCGAGGCCTAATCCAGTGAGCAGGCCAACTTAGACCTTGCTCTGAACAATGTTAGAAATAGGGCTATGAAATGAATATATATATATATATATATATATATATTATCTAAGGTTTGCCGATGATGCCTACCAGTACATTGTGTTGTACTAATACTACTTCTGCCTTCTTTTCTGAGTACAGACTATGATTCAAGAAGTTCATCTCAACTCTATTTGTAAAGCAGTCGCAGATAACTGAAGGTGAGAGAAGATTCGGTCGGGCTGCCATAATTCCACCGCAGAGAACGTCTTTTGTTCGGCCATAGACTTGTTCATTTTCTTAATTTGTTCCTCTTAGACTTAGTTATGTAGATATCCTTGAGTACAATGACTTTTAGTTTCTGGGAATGTAATAGATAGAGTTGGGATTGCTCTTTTATTCTATTTCAAGGCTTCCTCTATTTCTTTTAGAATGCTCATTTACTATATAACTGTTGCAATCGGGTAACTAGTTGGAATCATTGATTCGCCCATCGGGGGTATTGTGTGGGTGCCCATCACGATCACTTGGGTCATGAAAAAGTTGGTATTAGAGCTCTAGGTTCATTGATCTCATTATACACGGATGAGTCTATTAGAGTCTCGCGGGTGGGTGAGAAGACATAGGTTACCTATCTTGAAGAGCTTCTTTTCGTGCTATTACTTGATTTTAATTGGTATCTAGTGATCCAAATTGGTATCCAACAACTTCTTTGTTTCTCTCTTAGATGATGAGGACATGCGTAGGAGGAATTAGAGAGAAAGCACCCGAGCCTGTGATAGAAGCCGTAGTTCGCGGCAGAGGACGAGGCCGAGGTTGCAGGCGAAAGCCTTCTACTGTCAGAGGTAGGTCCAGTGCTCCTGGTCCTTCTCGGGAAAGGTCAGAATCTCTAGTACTTCCCGCAGATCCGGAAAGAGTGGCAGTAGAGGTGGAGGTACCAACATAATGAGAGGTTGAGGCTTCTCTGGCTTCCTCCGAGGTCTTAACTCAGGTATCAAATATTCTGAGTGGCCTCGTGGGCAACAGGATAGCACCAACAACTCCAGTAGGTCAGCAATCGAGGATACAACATGCAACTGCTGTGGCTCCTCGTATGGATGATATTTCTGAGGCAGTGGCATTTCCAAGTCTGGTGACTACTGGGGATAAGCATGACTTATTTTGGAGGTTCACAAAGATGAAGTCTCCCACCTTCTATGGCACTGAGGCAGAGGACGTATATAAGTTCATCATTAATTGCCACAAGAGGCTCTATAAAATAGGAGCAGTGGAGAAGTATAGGGTGGAATTTGTCACTTTTCAACTGATGGGAGATGCCAAGCTCTGGTGGAGAGAAATTGTGGAGTGCAGAATGGCAGGGTCACCACCACTGACCTAGATTCAATTTTACTGGAGAAATATATACCTCGTATTCTACGAGACCATAGGAGAGACGAATTCACCACCATCGGCCAGGGGACCTCTTCAGTTGCAGCCTATGAGGCTCGATTTCACTACTATCCAGGTATGCTCTGCCTTTATTGCCCACTGAGGAGGAGAGAATTAGGCGGTTTGTTAAGGTCCTGAATGTGGGCCTTCAATTGTCAGCTCTGCAGATAGTCTTAGTAGGTAAGACCTTCTAGGAAGTAATGGAGTTATTGAAGAATATGGAGGGGATTAAGCAAGACGGTTATGCAAGAAATGCCAAGAAGAAAGATCGAAAGGTGGATAACTTCAGTGGTTCTTTTGCTAGGGCTATGGTTCTCCAGGGATACTTGATGAACGGTGAATTTACGCATTTCTTAGCCATATTTTCCCCATAATTTACTATATTTTGAGAATAAATTATCTGTGTTTTCATGTATTTTATGATATATTTGTGAAAGAGAGCTAACACATATGATTAGATGCTTTCAGGGCTTAAAGTGATGAATTTGGGCTTAAAGGTGGCCAAAAAAACAAAAATGGCAAAATGGGATTGACGAGACGAGTGTATAGAAGTTGGCATCACGCAGGCACACCTTTGACATGGCCTGCACGACGTGTAGGCAGTATTAGTGCACCAAGCAGAGCGTCATGCCAATGGTAGTGGCGCCTTGATCTGTGCGAAGTGCAGGGGGGTGTTCAGCGGTCAAAAAAATCAAATCCCAAATCTACTAGGAACAGAAGCTGCAACAATTCAAATCCAAGAAGAAACAACGAAGACTAAATCTACTATTATAAATACCCTCTCATAACATGTTTTAGATATCACATATTCAATTATCACATTCAAGAGTGCTTACATAGTTAGTTTTGAACAATTCATACTCAAAAGAATTTGTACAGTAGTTTAGTTGAGTTTGTCTTGAAGAATTCATCACGTTCTTGTGAAACTTGTTAGCTTGGAGATTTTGTTGAACAAGTAAAGTAAGTATTTAATTATGATTTCCTCTACCTCTTTTATTTGTTTTCTCATAAACATGAGAGGCTAAATCTCTTAGGCTAGGGTTGTGGGAACCATGATGGATTAATGAATGTAGGCACAATAAAATAATGATTTTTGAATGGTGAATTGAGTGAATTTCTATTCTCTTCATTTTAATTAAGTTTTAGAGGTTGCAAATGTTGAAACATGTCCGTATCTTTAATTTGCCTAACCAAGGAGGTTGAAGTTAGGAAAAGATAATAACAATGGCAATTTGAGGTTAATAACTATCATCTAATAAAATTGAAGCTCTAACCGAGGATAGTTAAAGTCAAGACTTACTGCAAAGATAAAATATACACACTTTTGAGACTGAGAGGAGATGGGTGGAGAGAATTTATTGTTTATTGGTGCACGTAACGCATATACTTTAAGACTGAAAGGAGATAAGTGTAATTCTTAAGTCGAGAAATATTAGATGTACTAAACATAAGTCTTACATAAAATCCACCAGGATAGATCACTAGTAAAATCCTACTAAGTTATGAAATCATGGGGAAGACAGTCCTAACTTAGTTGTATCAATTTGATACAAACTCAATTATTCTTAAAATTATGTCCTTTTACTTGCAAACCCCCGTTCTGAAATATTGATTACAAGTTAGCTTATTTTCATCATTAACATATTATTTCTTCTTATTCTCTGTGGGATCGGCCCCACCTTTGTTGGGTTACTATATTTGACAACGACCTCTTATACTTCAATTACGAGGTGTAATTTGGGCGTGATCAAATTTTGGTGCCGTTGCCGAGGAATAAGGTTTTGAAATAGTTAATTGGTGTTTGAGCTTAACTTGTAATCTTATTTCGTGATTTATGTGTTTCTTTTCATTTTCTTTTATCACAAGCTAGCATGGCGAACCTTGTAGGACCAATAAATCTCCCATTAGAGGATATGATCGAAGCGTAGAGAGCTGAAGTTGCGCGATTGCCGGAAGAAGCTCAACTAGCTGAAGTAGTTAGGAGAGCTGGTGTTATAAATTTTGCTGCCACTTTGTTAGACAGGAACCGATAGAACCCCCCTTGTCATCATGGATGGAATGCTATAAGGAATGTGCTCTTCGATGGGGATTATGAGCAAGAGGAATTTGGTTACACGGGAGCCATTGTTCCACCCCCATTGTCAGCAAACGCTAAATTTGATATCACGAGTACTATGATGCAGTTGCTAAGCATGAAAGGGTTGTTCAATGGTCTATCTAGTGAAGATCCTAACCAACATCTAATAAACTTCACTGGTATCTACAATGCTTACAAATTGCCCAGAGTTTCTCAAGAGGCAATTAGACTCCGCTTATTTCCATTCTCATTAGCTGGGAAGCTACTTTGTGGCTGAACGAGTTTCCAGACGAGTCTATTCACCACTTGGGTAGAGCTAACCGCTGCTTTTTTTAGAGAGATTCTTCCCACCCTCACGTATGATTCAGTTGAGGGATGAAATTAGTAACTTCAAAAAATTACCTAGGGAAGCTCTACATGAAGCATGGCTACGGTTCAAGAAGAAATCGAAATAGTGTCTTAATCACAAGCTTCCTGAAGAGGTCCTTTTGGAGGTATTCTATAAGTCACTAAGTGCAACAAACAAAGCCGTAGTAGAAAGGATAGCTGATGGGTCTATGATGGCCCACACTTTTGCAGATGCCAGTAAAATACTATATAAGATGCCTAAAAACAATAGAGCATGGCATACTAGAGAATTCGAGGCCTCTGTAGAGAGCTACTCAAGAGGATTGACAACAGAGCAGTGAAAGAAAAAAGAGGAACGGTACCAAGACATGGCCCATCTTAAGACCCAATTGGAATTTATCACCAAGCACCTCACCACTTTAAACACTCAAAAGGTGCATGAGGTTAATGCACAAGATAGAGGACCTAGGTATGATGATCATTACCTTGAGGCTGATGAGGAAGCAAATTTTGTAAATAATCAGGGGGATTTCTAGGCCAACACCCAAAGGTCTAACCAAAACTCTTGGCGTCAAGGTCAAGGAAATCAAGATCGGAACTACCATGGAAACAATGGCTATGACCGCGCTGGGCCAAGGGACCAAGGTCAGTGGAGGAATTGAGAGGCCCCAAAGAACGATAGAGGTGGAGTATATGTCCCTCCACGAGCAAGAGAGCCTGCTGGGAACGACTTTAGGACTGAAGGGTTAGAAGATATGATGAGTCACATGATGAAGAAAGTTGACTCCACTGAGTTAGGAGTTAAAGCAATGAGAGGGGAACTATCAAGTTTGAGTCAATTGGTGGACTCACATTCAACCCCCATCAACTAGTTAGAGCAGCAGATGGGGAAAATCTCGACCATATTGAATCATAGGCAAAAGGGCACTTTGGCTAGTGATACCATTCCAAACCCTCAGAATGAGGGTAACTACATGTGATCATGAGCCCATTAGGTATCTTGATGAAGTCTGAGTAATGAAGATACCTACGTCGTGCTGCAACATTAAATCAGGCGCTACTTGGGAGGCAACCTAAGACAATTTTGATGTTTAGAGATAATGTATTTGTTCAAGTATGCAGGGGTTAAGTCATAATCTTAAAAAGGGGTTTTGAGCATAGAAGTTGAAAACGGAGTGCAAAGAAAAAAGTTGCACTGCAGCGCACGGATAGTATGTTGCACGGGTACTACCACACAGCAGGCGTTGCAATGCACAGAACTGTCTTGCATAGAAAGCCCCGCAACGTGCATCAACATTGGCGCAGTGGGCATCGCATCCCGCAGGGCTGGTCCCAGTAGAAAAAGTCGCAGGTCGGCGGGTAAAACCCAACACAAGGGCGTGTTTTTAAAAGCATAAAACCTAATTTTCTCCCCATTATTTCAGCTATCCGCGCCGCACACCCCCTTTCTAAAACGTTTTCTCGAAAAACTTCATCTTTTCTCAAAATTCTTCCATATTTTTTCACCAAAATCACAAAAGATAATATTTTTCTTGTTAATTCTCCAACAATGGCACCAAAACCAAGAAAAGGGAAGGGAGTGGCTTCTTCAAGCCATAGTTCAAAGAGGTCAAGAAGAGCTAATGAGGAGGAGTATGATGATGTGAGTCTACCACAACAACCATTGAGGCGTTTTGGGCTCCATTGAGTTATGGAGCAATAAGGTAAGAAATGGTTTAAAGAGCACAGAGAATCAAAGTACTCAGATAAAATGTTTATTGATAGAGAAAGTTCATTGGAGTTTCCACATATTGTAGATAGATTGTATACTCTTAGTCTTGACTTTATTATTAATGATCCAGGGAAGTTGAACATGGTGAGAGAATTTCTTGTTAATTGGGATCCTAAGAAAAGGTCCAACCAAGTAAAAATTAGAGGGAAAATTGTTAATTTTTTGCCCGTAGTTTTGAATAAAATACTTAATTCACCTAGAATTGACCCACAACTCTTCAAGAATTTGATTTTGAGACCTCTCTAGAGAGAAATTTGATATACTCTTAGTGAAACAAATTCGGTTGCATGATGGGCCCATCACCAAGAAGACGGGTATCATGTGTCTTTCCCCTATGCACAACTAGAGAAGTTAGAATTTGGTTGAAAATTATTTGTGCTTGTTTGGTACCCGGGAAGCACGTGACTCATGATACACAGGAGAAGGTGTGTTATTTATGCATTAATGACTGGGATGCCTATTAATGTTGGGGCAATTATCAAAGATGTGTTGAGAAGAGTGAGGGTGAAACAAGGGCAGAGGTTTAGTTTTGGGGGTCTCTCGACCCGATTTCTGTGAGGGTACCAAATTGAGGAGGAGAAGGTGGACTATAGGCCTAGGTATGGCCCAAAGGGAATTTACATGACAAAGACTAAGGATCTTGAGGGTATACATGGTTCGGTCCTATCCAATAGTGAGCGCCATGCAAGAATTGATAACATGTTGAGTCACCTATATGACACGTAAATACCGCAATTAAGAATGAATAGAGTGACTGAGGAGCAGCTGCAGCAGCTTAACATGGACTATCCCTTGAGCGAGCACTCGAGAGCTCTTAACAGAGTTGGGCTTGGATTTGAGGAGCCCCTTGATATTGATGTGGCCACTGATGAGGAGATAGAGAGAGTGGACTCTGACATAGAGTCCGATGATGATGATGAGGATTCTGAGATGAGGGAGGCTGCTCTTGCCCCCACTGACGACGAGGACTAGAGGCATAGGGAGTTCTTCTTTCACTCTTTTACTTTAGGCTCTATTATTTTAGCATTAGAACAGTGCTACCGATTAAGTGTGGGGTGGGAGAAGTAAACTTCGTTATACCATGCATGCTTTAATTGCTAAAGTCATACATGGTGGGCCTAGTCTTTTTTATGATCATGACTTATCTTGCATACTTGATTTTTTGTAGTATTTTAATTTTTTAGTTTTATTTTGTTGGGTTTTATCGGTTTTTATTTTCGGTACTTTTTCGATGGATAGTCCCTTAGAACTGATTAGTGGGTCTAGATTTTTTTTAGTCATAGAGTCATGACTTGTTCTAATGATGGATGGATGAAGACCGTCTTAAGGGAAAATTAGTCATTAGGAGTACTTGAAACCTTATAAATGTTAGGTGCTTCACTTAGGTATCATTGAGACTTTGCATGATTCACTCAAAAATGCATGAAAAAAAGTAGAAACACTTAGTTTTTTGAAACTTGACTCTTGTACTTAAAAAAGTGAATTTAATTATATTATGCATGCAATATGGATATATGTATTTATGTAATATTGATTTCAGTTGTTAAACCATTTGTACCATTGTGTGAGTGAGGAATTTTAGTATACTCCATGCTTGCAATCTGATGTCTAGAACTTGCCCGGTGTGTGTGCAAAACGAAATGAGGATGTTGAATCTAGGAACTAATATAGGCATTTCTTTAGTAGCATATTTGTATCCTATTTACCTACCTTGATATAATTATCCTAGTTAGCCATTTTGAGTTTTAGCCTATTCTTTTGATAGTCATATTACAAGCTTAATCCCTTTTTGTTATATTGACTTGTATTTAATTCAAATGACTCCTAGAGCACTTTAATGAAAAATTTTGCATAAAAGGAGCATAATTGGAGAAGTGAAGGGAAAAACTAAAAGTGTGAAAACTAGAAGAAAAGAAAAGGGTGAGATTTGCTAAACAAGGAGGGTGATGTAGTGGGAAGACAAAAAGAAGAAAGAGCTTTGAAGAAAAAAAAATGAAAAATAAAAAAACATTTATGAGCTTAAATGTTGAAAAATCCCCAGTAGTCACCTAAGTATAAATTGAAAAACAAAATGAGGTAAATGGGAGATTGAAGGATGTGCTAAAAAGTCAAGAGTTGTGAAGTATTAAAGTGTTTAGGGAGATTAGTCACTATCTTGGCTAAATAGTTCTTACCCGTCCCTTAGCCTACATTACAACCATTGTAAGTCCTAATTGATCCTTGATTCGATGTTCTAGATTAGTGGATTATTACACTAAGGGCAAACCTATGGATCGTCTTTTGTATGCATGTCGAGTTCTTTGAGAGAGTGAACGGAAATTGTTATATCTATGCCCAAGTAAAAAATTATTATATCTTGTGTGTAGAAGGGCACCTCTCCAAATAGTGAGGGGCACAATGATAAGATTTTGGTATATTTTGATTGCTAAATTACATATGATTCATGTTGGCCCAAATATATCTTGTTGAGTTAGTTTTAGAAGCTAAGTGATTTCGAACATTGGCATTTAAGTGTTGATCCTATATGCATGTGAGTGAACTGTTGGAGCTTTATTGATTTGTCTAATGATCCTAAGTGCAAGAAGACCTGTTCTTAGGGTGATTTTTACGATTAAATTTGAGAAGGAAAGTAGTAGATTATTCGAGAAGGATCAATAGTTTAAGTATGGGGTGGTGATGAACGGTGAATTTACGCATTTCTTAGCCATATTTTGCCCATACTTTACTATGTTTTGAGAATAAATTGTGTGTGTTTTCATGTGTTTTATGATATATTTGTGAAAAAGAGCTAACGCACATGATTAGATGCTTTCAGGGCTTAAAGTGATGAATTTGCGCTTAAAGGTGGCTTAAAAGAGCAAAAATGGCAAAATGGGATTGACGAGACAAGTATATGGAAGTTGGCATCGTGCAGGCACACCTGTGCCATGTCTTGCGTGACGTGCAGGCAGTATAAGTGCACCAAGTAGCATGACATGCCAAGGGTAGTGGCGCCTTGAGCTGTGCAATGCGCAGGGAGGTGTTCAACGGCTAGAAAAGTCAAATCCCAATTCTACTAGGAACAGAAGCTGCAAAACCCAATCCAAATCCAAGAAGGAACAACGAAAGCTGAATCTACTATACAAATACCCTCTAACATGTTTTAAATGTCACATATTCAATTATCACATTCAAGAGTGCTTACATAGTTATAGTTTTGCAGAATTCATACTCAAAAGAATTTGTGTAATAGTTTAGTTGAGTTACTCTTGAAGAATTCATCAAGTTCTGGTGAAGCTTGTTAGCTTAGAGATTTTGGTGAACAGGTATTTATTAAAGTAAGTATTTAATTATGATTTCTTCTACATCTTTTATTTGTTTCCTCATACACATGAGCGGATAAATCTCTTAGGCTAGAATTGTGGGAACCATGATGGATTAATGAATGTAGGTATAATAAAATAGTGATTCTTGAATGGTGAATTGAGTGAATTGTTATTCTCTTCATTTTAATTAAGTTTAGCAGTTGCAAATATTGAACCATGTACGTATCTTCAACTTGCCCAACCAAGGAGATTGAAGTTAGGAAAAAGAAAATAACAATGGCAATTTGAGGTTATTAACTCTCATCTAATTAACTTGAGATCTAACCAAGGATAGTTAAAGTCAAGACTTACTGTAAAGCTAATATATACACACTTTTGAGACCGAGAGGAGATGGGTGAAAAGAATTTATTGTCTATTAACACACATAACATATACACTTTGAGACTGAGAGGAGATAAGTGTAATTCTTGAGTCGAGAAATATTAGATGTACTAAACGTAGGTCTTACACAAAATTCACTAGGATAGATCACTAGTAATTGCCTACTAAGTTATGAAATCATTTGGAACATAGTCCTAACTTAGCTGCATCAATTTGATACAAACTCAATTATTCTTAGAATTATTTTCTTTTACTTGCGAACCCCCCTTCAGAAATATTGATTACAAGTTAGCTTATTTTCATCATTAACATATTATTTCTGTCTATTCCCTGTGGGATCGACCCCAATTTTTATTGGGTTACTTTATTTGACAACGATCGCTTTATACTTCAATTGTGAGGGGTAATTTGAGCGTGATCAGTACTCAGGATGCCCTGTTCAATTAGATATGTAGGTACCGATCAGGGATTCACCAGGGTCCATTCAGCGACCTTCAGGTACAATTGGGATCACCCAGATAGTTTGCTCAGACTTTGGGACTTGCCCTATCTTCTCTGTTCTGGCTCAGAAGCCAGTGTTTGATAAGGTATGTTATGAGTGTCGGGAGTATGACCACATTTGTAGATGGTGTCCTAGATTTGGATAGGGCAGGCAGATTGTTCCACAGCCAATTCCCCAAGCTCCGGCCACAGTAAGGAGAGGAGGTAGTGCATTCAACACGAATTTCCCTCAACTTGGGTGGGGCAGTCAGCCAATAGTTAGAGGGGGTACTCAACCTGGTAGAGAGGGTGTCCAGACAGGTAGGGGTGGTACTTGTCTCGGCAGAGGGGGTACACAGCCCAGTAGGAGCAGGTCTCAATAGGTAATCAGGCTTACTTCTATGCATTTTCCAGTCGGTCTGAGGCAGATACTTCAGGCGCAATTATTATAGGTACTATTCTTGTATATGACCGTATAGCTACGACTTTATTTGATCCTGACACTACTTTTCCATATGTGTCTTCCTATTTTTATGTGGGATTGGATCTTGCTTGTGATGTTCTTTATATTCCAATTCATATTTCTACTCCTTCCAGGGATTTTATGGTTGTGGATAGGGTTTGACGTGCTTATTCGATGGACTTTATGGCTTGTGATACACGGGTAGATTTGGTGATCTTAGACATGGTGGACTTTGATGTTATCCTAGGAATGAGATGGTTGTCTCCTTACCGTGCCATTCTGGATTACCATGCTAAGACAGTCCCCATAGCGATGCCAGGGTCGTCTAGGTTGGAGTGAAAATAGAATTGTGGCCATACTCCTAAGAAGCTTATCTCTTGCATTCCCGCTCGAAAATTAATAGGGCGAGGGTGTTCAACTTATCTAGCCCACATTTGGGATACCAGTTCAGAGGGTCCCTCCATAGAGTCAGTCCTGATAGTTCATGGGTTTCTAGTGGTATTTCCCCTAGAGTTGTCTGGCATGCCACTGGATCGCGATATTGATTTTTCCATAGATTTAAAGCTAGCGACCCGACCTATTTCCATAAAACCATACAGGATGGAACCAGTTGAGTTGAGGGAACTTAAGAAGTAGTTGCAAGAGTTGCTTAGTAAGTGATTTATCAGGTAGAGTGTCTCTCCATGGGGTGCCCTGGTGTTGTTTGTGAAAAAGAAAGATGGTAGGATGCGGATGTGCATTGATTACCATCAATTGAATAAAGTAACCATTCAGAACAAATATCCCCTTCCCCGAATAGATGGCTTTTTTGATCAGCTACAGGGTGCTGCAGTGTTCTCAAAGATTGATTTGGGATCAGACCACCATCAATTGAAAATGCATGTTGAGGATATTTCGGAGACCGCTTTTCGAACTAGGTATGAGCATTATGAGTTTTTGGTCATGTCATTTGGACTC
Source organism: Datura wrightii (assembly GCA_035772735.1). Taxonomy (NCBI): domain Eukaryota; kingdom Viridiplantae; phylum Streptophyta; class Magnoliopsida; order Solanales; family Solanaceae; genus Datura; species Datura wrightii. The sequence continues at coordinate 51,767,100 of JASDFA010000002.1, read as the reverse complement.
ACTAATGCTTCAACAACATTCATGATCCTAATGAACGATATTTTCAAATCCTATCTGGATTCCTTTGTAGTCATTTTCATTGACAATATTTTGGTGTATTTCAAGACTAAGCAGGAACATGAGAATCACCTGAGGATTGTGTTGGTGCTGCTGAAGGAGAAGCAACTTCACTAAATGTGAATTTTGGTTGGAATTGATGTTATTTCTGGGGATTTAGTATCCAAGAAAGGGATTAAAGTGGATCCACAGAAGGTAGAGGCGGTCCAAAATTGGGCTAGGCCCACTACGGTGATAGTGGTTTGGAGCTTTGCGGGGCTGGCCAGTTATTACCACCAGTTTATAAAGGGCTTTGCAACCATTCCCTCTCGATTAACAAGGCTTACCCAAAAAGACGTGTCATTTTAGTGGTCCAAAGAATTTGAAGAGAACTTCCAAAAGCTCAAAACATTGCTAACCACGACACTTATTCTGGCACTACCTATAAAAGGTAAAGATTTTGTGGTTTATTGTAATGCCTCACGGTTTGGATTACGTGTTGTGTTAATGCAGGAAAGATAGGTCATTGTGTATTCTTCGAGACAGCTGAAGGTGCATGAGAAGAACTACCCCACACATGACCTAGAATTGGCAGCCATTTTATTCGCCCTGGAAATCTGGAGGCATTACTTATATGGGGCTTATTGTGAGGTGTTCACAAACTCTCGCAGTTTACAGTATGTATTCTCCTAGAAGGATCTCAATATGTGACAATGGGGATGGATGGAACTGGTTAATGACTATGATGTTACAATCTTATATCAACCACGGAAGGCGAATATGGGCCAGATGCCTTGAGCCAGAAAGCAGTGACCATGGGTAGTTTAGCTTGTTTGGAAGCTACCTAGCGCCCGGTGGCCAGAGAAGTTCAGACATTGGCCAAAAGCCTGGTGAGACCCACGTTGGTAGATATAGGAGGGATATTAGCCAGTGTGAAGGCTAGGTCATCATTGTTAGAGAAAGTGAAATCTAGGAAGTTTGAGGATGCAAGGCTGAGTAAGATTCGTGACCAGGTCCAGGTCTAACGAGGGGAGACGAAGGAGGTGACAATAGATGAGAAAGGGACTTTGAGGATAAGGGGACGTGTATGTGCTCCCCGGGTTGGGGAGCTAATCAAAACTATCTTGTTAGAAGCTCACAGCTCAAGGTACTCTATATATCCTGGAGTTACCAAGATGTATCATGACCTGAAGCGACACTATTGGTGGAGCAGAATGAAAAAGGACATTGTTGAGCATGTTGCCCAATGCCTAAACTGTCAGCGGATGAAATATAACCATTAGAATCCTAGGGGAGTACTCTATAGAATGCCCATCCCATAGTCAAAGAGGGAGTGGATAGCGATGAACTTTATGGTTGACCTTCCAAAGACATTGGGAAAGTTTGACTTCATTGGATTATTATTGACCGACTGACTAAGTCTGCCCATTTATTGCCTATTCAGGTAACATACAATGCTGTGAGACTAGACAAATTATATGTTAAAGAGGTGATTCGGTTACATAGGGTGCTAGTCTCGATCATCTCAAACAGGGGTACGTAGTTTACTTCCCACTTTTGGAGGACCTTGCAGGCTGAACTAGGTACCGGGTTGGAATGAGCATACCTTTCACCCATAGATAGATGGACAGTCAGAGAGGACTATTCAGGTGTTAGAGGACATGTTTTGGGCCTGTATGATCAATTTTAGTGGCCATTGGAAATAAGTTTCTACTATTGGCCGAATTTGCTTATAATAATAGTTATCACTCCAGCATTGGCATGATGCTATTCGAGGCTCTATATGAAGGAAATGCAGATCTCCAAATGGCTGGGTCGATGTGTTCGAGGTGAGATCATGGGGCATTGATTTGCTAAAAGAATTCTTGAAAAAGGTTAGATTGATTCAAGAATGACTGGTGGCTTCTCAAAGCAGACAGAAGCAGCATGTGGATAAAAAGGTGAGAGATATGGAGTTCATAGTGGGAGAGCAAGTTTTACTCAAGGTTTTCCCTATGAAGGGAGTGATGAGATTTGGGAAGTGGGGCAAACTTAGCCTGAGGTACATTGGGCCATTCGAGATTCTTTGACGTGTGGGAGAGGTAGCTTATGAACTGGCTCTACCGCTAGGATTGTCAGAAGTACATTTGTTATTTCATATCTCCATATTGAAAAAATACCATGGGGATGGGTCTTAATAAATCCAATGGGATTTAGTGCTACTTGATGAGAACCTGTCCTATGAAGAACAGACTATAGCTATATTAGACAGGGAGGTCCGCAAGTTAAGATCGATGGAGATTGCGGCGGTAAATGTCCAGTGGAAGAATCGTTCCATAGAGGAAGCCACTTGGGAGACCAAATCTAATATGCGAGAAAAATACCCCTAGCTATTTGTGGAATCATGTATTTTCTTTTCCTTGCTTCTTAGGTCATTCGGGGGCGAACGGTGTTTTTAATTGGTATCTGATGTAAGGACCCATCTGCCGTTACGGGGAAATAAGTCCAGAACACCCTTCTTTCGCCTAGGTTATATGTGGAAAAGTGTTGGGTGAAGGTTACTGAAACTTGGGTTGAGGATTGGTAGGTGTGCAAAGGAATGAGAGCTACTGGTTATCGGGGGACCGCTGTAGCATGGGGAAAACCGCTGCAGCGAGACCGTTACTATGATTAGAGGTTCGCCATGGCGAGTCTGCCGCAGCGGAATTATGACCGCGACAGTGGACTAAGGGGGATAGTAAGTCGCTTTTAAGTGGAATTTCAGGGTTCTCACCCTATTTCTAAGGCACCAAAACTGAAGAACATAGGGGCGATTTCACAAGGCAGAAGGGTTTCATCTTCTCAAGGAAATAATTCTTTTTCATTCTTTCTCTCTTTTGATTCCCTAACACCGTAGGATCAAAGAGGGTAATCCTTGCTACAAAACTTCTAGCTGAGAACCCTAGAACTGGAAACTAGGGCAAGTGGAATGGGTATTGATAGGTATTTATTCCTAGGCTTAGAAGTGAGTAATTAGCACTTCCTAGGGAGAACGTGAATATATTATTTCATCTTTAAGATTATTTGAGGCCTAGAATCATAAAGCTTGGACCATTAGCATTAAAGATGCTTAAAAAGGTTTGAAGGAGTAAGAAATCCATGAATTAGGTTGGAATGGTCTTTGGGAGGTTAGAGCATGATAATCTAAATCATGGGTAGTGAATTGAACTAGGTTAATGGGTAGAATTGAGGGAGTTTCAATTTCCAAGACCCTTTTTTGAAGAGTAAATAATAGATTATTCTGTAATTTTTATTGTAGATTATGAACGTTCAGAGGCTTTAAGAAAAGGTAAAGCTCCAACGGAGTAGCTAACTTCTCTTACCCAGTAATCGATGTAGGTTATGATTTCTAAGGCGTTAGACTTTACTTAATGATGTGTATATATGTGAAGTGACATCATGTTTAGTTGGTCATTGGAAAAAAATTATTGTTGATGTTGTGATGTGCTTCATATATTGCAAAGTACACTTGAGATGATACTTTTTGATGAGGTTATTGTGAAAATTGAATGTTTTGAAAAGTATGTAGGGTATTTCAAATTGTGTATGATTAGTTGTACATTGGTAGATATAACTACCCAGCTGGTGAGAGCAACTGGTTGCCCTTACAAGGTTATACTAAGTAACGAGTGATAAAATCCATATGATATGATAATGAGAAATAAAATGTCTTATCCTGAGATGAGTGGCTTGTGCTCGAGGGGAGCATCCAGACATGTACTTGTGATTCAGGGCTCATGTCCATAGGGAGTATTTGAACGAGTAGATGAGTGGAGAGGGTACCACACTAGTACAGTACATGGATTCTAGAGTCCCTTGTAGGTCATGACTGGAAGGGTAGAAATAAGATCCTCTAGAATATGTGTACAACGGTAAGTGTGAGTTAGTTTGTGGTGATGTGACGGAGGTGTGTGCCCGACACATTGCCAAAGTGAAGTCATAAAAAAGTAATTAATTATTGAGAATTCATATATTTATGTTTGATCAATGAGATGACGCATTGATTGTTGAGAATTCATATGTTTATATTTGATCAATGAGATGATGAATTGATTATTGAGAATTCATGTGTTTATACTTGATAAATGAGATAGTGAATTGATTGATGAGAATTCATGTGTTCATATTTGGTAAATGAGTTGATGAATTAATTGTTATGAATTCATATGTTCATCGTGGATAAATAATTTAATGAATTGATTGTTGAACTTATCATGCATGCAATTATTCTGAGTTGATGACTGACTGGGGAAAAACTGCTAAGTGTGGGAACAAGGTTGACAGTTGGGTCGAGCTACTGCCTACGCAGTACTACTGTAGTGGTACTCTTACCGTAGTGGTGAGACCGCCATGGTGGCAGAAATCCCACTGCAACGAGGCCTAATCCAGTAAGCAGGCCAGCTTAGACCCTGCTCTAAACAATGCTAGAAATAGGGCTGTGAAATGAATAATTGTTTTTGTGAATGGTTGCTATGATATATATATATATAAAAGGTTGGTCGATAATCCTTACCAGTACATTGTGTAGTAGTAATGCTACTTCTTCACTTCTTTTTTGAGTGTAGACTATGATCCTGGAAGTTCATCTCAAATCCATCTGTAGAGCAGCAGCATATAACTGAAGGTGAGCATATATAACACCCCAAAAGTTTCTAAGTCTAGTCTCGGGATTTGAAATATGTTCAGCAGAAAAAGAGGGAAAATTTTCACAAGACGGCTCATGATACAAGTCATGATGAGAAGGTACGACTCGTGGGAAGTGTTCATGGTCATAATCTGCTAAAGGAAACCCAATAACGACGAGTAAAGGTATGACTCGTGGGATCATGTAATGAGTCGTTGTTAGGAGTCGTGGGAAGCTGCTTGTGTGTCAGGTTGGAAAGATACAGCTCTTGGTACAACTCGTTGTGGCAAATAATAGATCATGGTAGGGAGTCGTTGGTTGGTTTAGGAGTGTCAGATTTAGAAGGTATGGGTCATGGTATGACTCATTGTTGGGAACAACAGGTCGTAGTTTGCACTCTTAGGAAGGGGGCAGAGAAATTAATAGAAGTGGTAACAGATAGGTCCAATGACCCGTCGTTTGATGGTACGATTCGTGGTTTGATATGTGGGAAACTTTAGAAGTTAGGGAGAAACAATGGTGACGAAAGGTGGTAACCACGAGTCGTGGTATTGAGGTACGACTAGTGGTGTGAGTCGTTACTCCTAGCAGTGTTTAAATTTCTGCGAAATTAGTAAGGGTGTTTTCATAATTCCTAAGTTTCTAAACCCTAAATTACGTTATTTTAAGACTTGAAATAAGTGAATTAAGGGAGTTTAACCTATCCTAATTCATTCAACTCCCATGCATGCAAGTTTAGAGGTTTTCTATTGAAGATCAAGCTTAAATCCGTTAATTTCTTATCCAAATCTCTTGGGCTTTCAAAGACAAGTGTAGATTCAGCTCACCCAGGTATGTAGAGCTATGAATGAGAGTTCCTTTCACTCTCATTCTCAAAATTCTCCTCAATTCCATGAATTCAAGTTCTAAATCAAGTTAATCATCTTATGAGGTTTTAACCCAATTTTATGAAATTCTCTATGATTTACTTATGGATCAATTTCCTTCATATTTCAAAGTATGTTTTAATATTCATGGGCAGATTTTATACCATATTTCGATTAGAAATTTGTGGTTTTAAGTCTTAGAAAATTACTCCCAACTATGCAAGTTCCATGAAAAGTCAAGTTTATGATTTATGATTTCAAATGTGATGAAATATCTAGCATGATCGAATGTTTACAAATTACCCATGTATGAATTCATGAATATTCTTATGAAGTCTATTTCAAGTATGCATAATTTTAAGATTTGGGCAAGCTCACACAAGTTAAGTATGTTTCATGATTTAGCTAAAGCTAGCAAGATTTGTTGTTATATATGTTTTGGAGTCAAGACTCCCCAATATTTAGATTCAAGCTATTTTTTGAGAATATAATTGTATGAGCATTATACATGTTTTGGGAATAGTATCTAGCACCAAGTAGTCTAGGGGTACCAAGGTTCCTCGGTTTCATAAACTACGCACTAACGTAGGAACATATTCTGGGACCTCTCAAGAGAGCATTTCCCCGCGCAAGGGCACACTGTGATATCACACCTTACTTATCCTTCGCCCTGGCAAGTCTTAGGATGGCCCTCCTCCACGTGCAAAAGACGTGATATCATCATGCGCTCAGACATGGTAGTTGTCGGTTAAGACGAGTCTCCCATTGTTCCTCATGATTTCAGTTATGCATATTTATGACTTATGATATTATGTTTTCAGCAGGTTTGACCAATGATCAGTTTGTAAGCTTTTACTAATTATTTCAGTTATGGAAAGCCATATGATTCTATTTTCAGCTTTGGGTCATTCAATTCAGATATGAGATTCAGCTTACGACTATACATGTTTTCAGATATCAGCATGCAGTCCTTACTCTCATGATCTTATGATTTATATTTATGTGCATGATTTCAGTTATACTTACTTAGCTTGTTTTACTTTCCTTACATACTCAGTACATTCTAAGTACTGACTGCATACTCTATGCTGCATAGTTTTATAATACGTGTTCAGATGATCAGACTCAGTTCCGTCATTAACCAGTCCTCGCAGCTTAGTTTTTTCTCTCTTGTTGGTGAGTCCTCATCTTTCGAGGACCTTCATTTGATGTTGAGTTATGTTATTTCTCTTTTCAGATTTAAGTGAGCTAGTTGGAGGAATTGTCCTATCCGCTCTTCAGTTATGTTAGAGGCTTATCAGACAGTATGTAGCATTTCAGCTTTGTCAGTGTTGACTTTGTATGGTTGATATGTATTCAGACTTCTACTTATTCATGTTTCAATTATCATATTTCGCCTAATTTTTTTAGCTATCCTATTCATGCCATGGGTCGACTTGGAGCCATTTGTAGTTCCAAGTTCCATGTCTCGGTTCGGGGTCTCAGCTCAGGTCGTGATAAATTTGGTATCAGAGCAAAGGTTCAGTCTCCTAGGGTGTCTGAAAGCAGCATTGAGTAGAGTCTTTTTCATGGATGTGAAGCGAGCCACACTTATGGGAGAGAGGCTAATGACGTTTTAGGAAATTTTCCTTCTTTCATAATCTATGTCGTGCAATGAAGTATTTCTCTATCCTTCTAACTCATGCTATATGCATTTGCAGAATCATTCCTTCACGCCGAGTAAATGGTAGATGGAACAAAACTGGAAATGGTCATAAAAATGGCAATGGAGATGGGTACCAGCAAGCCTCGCCAGCACCATCAGGTCCTTTTCCCGAGCAAGTCTCTCATGCTGAGTTTAGAGCAACTTTTCAGATGTTGGCGCAGGCTTTGATCACTCAAGTCAATCAACAGGCGGTGACCCATGTCCCTCAGAATGGGAACGCAGCGGCGGCTTGAGTTTGGGACTTTCTCAGGATGAATCCGTTCTAGTTCCTTGGGTCAAGAGTGGATGAGGACCTGCATGAGTTTCTTGAGGAGATACAGAAGATCACTCAGATTATAGGGGTAACGGGAGAAGATAGCGTAGACTTAGCCTCCTACCAGCTAAAAAGGGTTTCTTATATTTGGTATCGTCAGTGGAGGGATGGTAGAGTGATAATGCTCGAACTCATACTCCTGACAAAGTATAAAGCGAACGTTGTTAACAAAGAACCCAACAAAGAGGTTGGGGTCGAACCTATAGGGAATATGGTAAGAACTAGACTAATGTAATCTTTAAGATTTTTGGTGGGTTATCTCCAAATTAGGGGTTTATAGAGAAACAATTGTAAAACAAACATGAAAATCAAGTGTTGTTAATCAAGATTTGCAATTAACTAAGGTAAGTGTTCACCATGGATTCATAACTACTTCGGGTTTACACTCGTGATCGATCCCAATACTTACTTGTAGAACTGATAATTAGGGATCATTCAAACGACTGGTTCGTTCCTATTGGATGACTATACTCAATCACCGGGTTAGATTTCATGACTGATTTCAAATTAACTTTAATCACTTTGTTTCAAATTAACTATCCTGCTACCTGAGCTCAAGTTATACAATGATCATAAAAATCAAGGCTTTATTGTAATTCTCTTTTCCTAATCTCTACCTCTCTAGATTCATGCAAGTAAAGAATTTGGACAAGTCCTAACATTGCGCTTCGTTAAGAAACATTAAAGACGAAGACAATACAATACAAGTGCTAGCATTGGCTTCGAATCACTTTGTGAAATCCTAGTTCGTTAATCCACCATGGTTCCCACAAGCCTAGTTGTGGAGGTTTTAGCCTCTCATGATTGTAAGATTGTGATTAGTATTCATATACAAAAATATAATTAAATACTTACAACAATGATTGAAAGAAAACCTGCTATGAATATTGCAATAGAATATGATGAACAAAATCAAGAACAATTGAGAAATCCAAGTTTTGATACTCAAGAATTTCTCTCCAATGTTGTCAAAAACTAATTACAAACTTGATAACAATTGACAATCAACTAATTCTAACTTTCCCTAACCCAAAATAAATATAAAACGAATTTATACAGACAATGAAATCCTTTTCCTAAGTTAACAGGGAAATAACCAAATCTGGTGCCGACACATCTTATAACTCATCATACGACCTGTAACAGGATTGTACGGGTTGTGCCTTGCTCTCGTACATTCCTTGACTTTTGAAAAATTGGCTAAGTGTTGGCAGCTGGTATGACTCATAATATGATCCCACAAGTCATACAATCCAATCGTGGTTTGGCTCTGAGAACTTTGACATCTTCTGAAGTTTTCTAGGAGTGTCTTGGTACGCCTCATACCTTGCTCCTACAACTCGTGATAGCTGGTTACATCATGAATTCTGCCAAGTCCTTCAAATCACTTAAGCTTCCCACTGCTCCCGGTACGAATCGTAGGTAGATGCTACGATCCGTAGGTGTCACTCGTATCAGGAGACTACTTGTGCAAAATAACTCTGAAATATTCCAAGACTCTAGTTACGGCTAGTACTAGCTTGGTATGGCTCATACTGAGAGTCGTACTTTGCCTTTGCAGTGTTCCAACCTTCTAAGCATTTCCACGAGTCTCAGTACGACTCATACAATCTAGGTATGACTTGTACTGAGATCAGTACTTGGCTGCTTTTCTGCACTTTTCTGCATCTTTTACACATTTTCTCTTCAACACCTATTTTTTCTGAAAACAAAGTAAAAACACCTTATATTTGTATAAACATACCTAAGTCCATGCTATTTCTTTAGTTTTAATCGTCGAAAGTATTATAAACTCACAACAAATCAATACCCTCAACTTACGACTTTTGCATGTCCTCAGGCAAAGAAAACAAAAACTAAAAACGATGCTTAACTAGAAAATAAACCTAGGATACTACAGCCAACACCAATCAAAATTTGCACTATGAACTTAAACAACTTTTGACCCTTTTCCCAGTAAACTAAATCAGCATATGCACATCAAGTAACCACAAACCATGACAAATAGGGATCAAGATATATCATCTAGTTATTAGCAGAGAATCAAGTCATTATCAATGTTTTTCATAGGGACAACTAGCAAGATAAAACACAAACCATGTACCCTCATAGCAAATGAAGTCCCCAACTCATAGATATATAAAAATATAAAATGTGGGACTGAACAAGTAAGACTCTCACTCTCACAAGGAAGTTCTAGATAGTGCATATCGGATACCATAGGCTTGCCCTTATTTTCTCTACTTCAGCTCTTTAGACAGTTAGGTTAGGATCACTATAGGACTTTATTTGGCTTGTAAAGTAGGCTTTCGGACTGGGTATGATAAATAAAAAATTTTTACTGACTAAATCCTCCTTAGCACTACATACATGTGGCTCCACTTTTCACTTACTTCACCCTTTTCAGTTTTTCAACTTTGTCCTCCCTTTTCTCTATTTTTATGCAATTGTATGGGTGTAGTGTGTTTTCAACTTTTTATTCATTTTTCTCTTTTGTATTTTCTTTTTAATTCTTCTTTTTCAGCTCTTTTTTCTTCTTTCGTTACACCACACTTCATTTTTAACCCTTTTTTCCTTTCTTTTCCATTTTCACCTCCCCATGATCTATGCAACCCTACTCTAGCCATCCTCAACTTAGGCATTTGTCTGAGTTGAGGTTCACAATGTTCAAGGAGGGACCTAGGCAAAGCCAGGTTTATTACAAAAAATGGGTAAGGTTAATCGGTTAATCAAAGAAAAATGGTTCATTTAAGGCTCAAAATCTGGATCAAGGGAATCATATCATTTTGGTAGGGTAATTTAAGCTAAAACGGGCTAAACAAAAATAGCCTATGATCCTTTCCTAACCAACCATCCTAAAACCTACGTAAAGACCAACCGGGAAAGTTCTAGATCCTCTACGCACTATTGAACTAGGTACATGGCCTCATTCACTTATGGTACATGTTTTACATTTATTCTACTTGTTCGGTTCATACATGGACAACTATAACTACTCATGATAATACACTAAATGACATAAAAAGATCCACAGAAATTATGTTTTGCAATCAACAAGTACACAGCTAACTATCAAAAATTTTAAATAGGGTCAATTTTAACTTCAAAACTAGTGTGGTTGAGTAATCCTAAGCTACTTTCTAATTAAACAAAAACATCTTAAACATGTCAGTTCTGCTAGATATATGCCCAAAGGAAAAGAAACACGGCATAAAAACCCTCAGATGAATCCAAAACTCCTAAAAAACTACAAGTACACCTCCTCCCCTTTTGAAAAGCATGCTCCATCCCCGAAGTATAGAATATAAAACATTAAGGAAGGGAACATACCTATGGCGCACTAAGAACTCCTATCATCTTGCGGAGGTGGTACCTCCACTGCAGTCGTGGCGCTGGCGGTGGCCGGCGCACTCAATGATATATCAACGGGGGGAATGGTCACCCCTTCAGCAGTAGTGGTCGCTTCTGCGACCTCTGAAATCACTAGGGCTGAATGTGGCTCACACGAAGGGTCCTTGCCACCCACAAGATCGATCTGAGCAGTGGTGGAGCTACCCGCTCCTCTCGCTCTCTCAAGTAACTCCGACCTATGCTCGTCGTGAGTTTGTTGACTCTCTAATCTCGCCCGCTTACGCTCTTTATTTTCCTTCTTTCTCTTCTTTTTTAAGCTCTCATCTTCAAAATCCTTCGAGACCCTCTTTTTTTCTTTTCCTCCCTCAGCTCCAGTCGAATCCCAATATGCCGCCAAATCAAGATCATTATCTACCCTGATGTCGAGGTCAGGAAGAGTGAGGCTAGTAGAATTTTTGGCTGTCGAGATGATAACTCAGTCATTTGGATTTGAAGAGCCCCCAACTCCTTATGGAGGCTACTAATTTCAGTCTGCTCGGCCATGCGATCGTTGAAGCGGCTCTCAAAACTATTGAGTCCGGCATGTAAAACCCGTGCAGCTGCCTCAATCTCAGCCTTCACCTAAGGCTTCACATTCTCCATCATAGACTGCACCTTTTTCTCAGCTACAGTCAGTCTCTTTGCCATCTTTTGAAGAAATTCCTAAGGCACGAGCATGTATCCTGCTGGGGTCTATCTCGGAAGGCCCATAGGTAATGTAACAGAGGTGCTGGGAGCTACCTCTGAATGACTGATATTTGTAGTCGGTGTCTCATCCTGCTCCTGTTAGGTGTGGGCATTCACCTGTTTGCTCCCAACTGCTCATGGTATCGAGACTACGGTAGAAACTCATGCTATGCTTATCAAGTTCATTTCATCCCAGATCAACCCAATGTTTGTTGTCCGCTGTCCTCTAATCAATTGCTCCTCACCAGGATGCACCTCGAGACTTGCCTCCATATATAGCATGAACACGAGACTCGGCAATGGGATAGTAGTGCTCAATCCCATAACCTGATCCCAGATCTCCTTCGGTGACCCTTGAAATGTTGATGTCGTATCTTGACATGATACACACCACCAATGCTGCTCTATCTGCACTAAAGGTATTGTCTTTCACTGTCGGTGCCAACCTAGGTGAACTAGCATCCAGTAGGCTTTTTCTACGAAGTTTAGTGAATTCTTGGTGACTTGCTTTCCGCTAGTTACCCATTCTACTTCCTTCTTATCTTCAACGATGACCCCTAATTGCCACTTAATCTAACTATTCCTCTCGTCATAGACTAACTGCTTGATTTTCTTCATGGAGTCCACCGGGTAGTCAAACTCTGGTATAGTATGGGTGGAATAAACTGAGGCCCATATAATACCCGAGCAATGGTACGCTCAGATATGTCAATAGTGCAGCTTCACACTATGATGCTCTCCAACTTGGGCTGATTTTTTACTTTCTGCCCCTCCTTTGCTTCTATTCCATGGTAGCCAAATAATGGCATAGAACTCCTGAACGATCTCTGAAGTGTATCAATCCGGGGTTTTAGCCGTCCATTCAAACCCATAGTAGCTAAATATTTTCTTTATCTCTTCCACCTCATCCAGTGCATTGGTGAGGATCCGCACCTCTTCTTGAATACTTTGTCTGGGGTTGTTCTTGGTGGTGAGAGCATGACCCTGTTCATAAATCTCTTGTGCACCTAGTAGTCTCCACCGAATAGTATAGTTCTCCCTAGGCGGAGTATGCTCTTGCTCAGAATTGGCTGCCTCATCATCGGATCCAGACTCATTATCTCCATCATCAGATTGGGCCTCCTCGAACCCCTCATCATCGTTAGAGCCACTACCAGACTCTTGGACTCTTTTCTCAGCTCCCTCCTCAGACTAGGGAGCATCAGCAGATGTGGCAGTGGCTGCCTCAGCCTGGGCTTTAGCTTTTTCCCTAGTGGTGCAGGTCCCATCGATGTCAGATGTATCGACCTTGTATTCTTCCACCGAACCATTAGGGGAGGTGTCTGCATGCTCAGAGTCGGAGGGCTTATCTCTTGACGCCCTCCTAGTTGCTATCTCTACCCTGGCGGCTTTGTCTTTGGTGGATTTGGTTGCTTTTCTCTTCTGAGTCATTATACCTGTGGAGAAAAAGGGTTAGAACTTAATATATGAGGAAAAGAAAATAAGAAATCATCCTCTAAATTTTTTCACAGGTCTACAGTATGAGTCGTACCTAGGAGGTACGATCCGTACTGAGACTCGTAACATCTCAGGTCATTGTTACGGCTCAGAGGTACGACTCATACCATGAAGATATGATCTATACCACGAGTCATATGAGGATACGTCTTAAAACCCATTGTTTTGTAGTTCTCCATGACTCATGGTGCGACCCGTAAGTCGATTCCACGAGTCGTAGGAAGGATTTTACTATTGCCTTTGGACTTGACCCTTTTCAGACTCCCGGTACGATTACCAGGTATGACTCGTAGCAGGATACTACGGGACGTACTAGGTTTCGCACCACTTAATTGTACACATTTGGATTGGGACATTCCCAACGAACCATTCTATGAGTCATAGTGTGAAACCACAAGTCATAGAAAGGCTTGTGAAGTCTGTCCTTGTCTTTGTTCATGTCAGTTTTGCAGGTGATTTTAATTTGTGTTGGGTACTCAGAATTTCTCAAGTCTAGGCATGCATTTTTCATGTTTTCACAACTACCCAGTCCTCCCCTTTTGATTCACAACCCATAACTCAATTTTGTAGCAGTTCAGATTCAATTTTTAGCTTGCTCGAATCTTACCCAGCCAACACATTTATTTTGCATATCACTGATCATTATCCTCCTATATTTTCATTCTCTTTGAGGACTCCTAGTTATTAAACAAGTTCACACAAACACTAATATTCTTTTACCCAATTCAAAGCATAATTACTTACTTGAATGTTGAAAAATCTTGCTCACTTCGTGCATGTTGGTGAATGGGGTTAGAATCCAACTTGAGCAGTCTTTAATCGAGCAAAAATATTGCGCAATAAATTTTGTTCTTGAGTTACGGGTGTGAGAGGAGTCATGGGAGTGTTCATGAGTTCAGGTTTTGAGTGCATGGGAGAAGGGTTTGAAGATTTTGAAGTTTAAATAGTTTTAGGGTAGAACCAGGATCGAGTCGGGTCATTTTAAGTAACTTGGCCCATCACGATAGTACCACGAGTCATAGGAAGGATCTATGACTCATCCCTAGGACTCGTAGTAGAGATTTTAAGGAATCTTACCTATGGACCTACGAGCACATCGTATGACTCGTACCTTGAAGGTATGAACTGTACCATGACTTCTAGGCCACTCTAAATTGAAGGTCCATACTTTGCATAGTTCATAACTACAGTGAGTACTACGACCTGTACAATGGAATTATAAGTCGTAGGACCAACCGTACCCTGAACTTATGCATTAGGCTACATCTCTACTTCTCACCACGACTCGTACTATGGCCCGTACAATCCTCATATGAGTTGTAATAAGGCTCGTAGCACCAATTTGTTCTACAATTTTTCTGCAATCTGTTTTTGTTTCACCTGCACACTGAGCACAAATAAATCAATGAACTTGGGTTGTCTGCCAAGAAGTGCTTGATTTAACGTGTTACTCAGAATTCACCAAACCACCTCATGGGTTGCCTCCCAAGAAGTGAATGTTTTAATCTCGCGGCAAGACGCAAGTCTCTTGACTACTCAAACTTCGTCAAGAAACTCAGACTCATCCTCAATTGCTGAGACCATCTAAACTCCTTTAGTTGCTTTATTGATCGGCAGACGTTGAAGGTGACCTCCTCTTTATTAAGCCTGAATTTCAGCCGGCCAGCCTCCACATCTACAAAAGCCCTTCTAGTGGCAAGGTATGGTCGCCCCAAAATGATGGGGACCTCAAAGTCAACCTCACAATCAAGGATCACGAAATACGCTGGGAATATGAATCTGTCCACCTTTACAAGTACATCAAACTGGATCCCCATAGGCTTCTCCATAGTTCGGTCGGCCATCAGTAGCCGCATAGTAGTCGGTGTGCGGCCTCTCAAGCCCAACTGCTTAAACACAGCTAATGGCATTAGATTGATGCTTGCTCCTAAGTCGTAGAGTGCCTTCGCGAACTCAACATCATCGATAGTACATGGAATGGTAAAGGCACCTGGATACTCTTTTTTCTGGGCAAGGACCCGTGAGGCTATAGCTCTACAATGATGCAAGTTACCCACAGGCTAATAGCTGACGAACCTTTTCTTGGAAATAAGGTCCTTCATAAACCTGGCGTATCCTGGCATCTTCTCCAATGCCTCGACCAATGGTATGTTTACAGATAATTGTTTAAGCGTCGACAGAAATTTCTGAAACTTACCTTCTTCCACCTTCTTCTACATTCATTGAGAGAATGGTGGTGGTGGTCGTATGATAGTTTTATAAATTTGTGTGGCCCTTGTTTCATTTTTTGTTTAGTTTCAAGCTCCTTCTCAATAACTGGAGCCTCAGTCAACTTAACATCTTCCTCATAATTCATCAAGACGGCTGCTAATGTGTCAATATTCATCATCTCTCCCATGGGCACTAGCAGCCTCTTATTTTCCATCTAGATGTATGCAGAGGTAGCTTCCTTGGTGTAACCTGAATACATCACAGAAGAAAAACAAAGAAAACGTAAATGGGGAAATAACAATCAAAAGTTAAATACAAACAATTAATCTAATCTTAGTCGTATTCCCTGCCAACAACGCCATTTTTTGATAACGCTCAAACTCACACTCCTTAGAAAGTATGAAGCGAACGTTGTCAATAAAGAATCCAAAAAAGAGGTTGGGGTCGAACCCACAAGGAATATGGTAAGAACTAGACTAATGTCGTATTTAAGCTTTTTGGTGGGTTATCTCCAAATTGGGGTTTATAGAGAATCAATTGTAAACAAATGTGAAAATCAAGTGTTGTTAGTCAAGATTTGCAATTAACTAGGGTAAGTGTTCCCCATGGATTCATAACTACTTCAGGTTTGCACTCATTATCGATTCCAATGCTTACTGGTAGAACTGAAAACTAGGTTCATCGAAATGACTAGTTCATCCCTATTGGATGACGATACTCAATCACCCAGTTACGTCTCATGAGCGATTTCAAATTAACCGTTATCACTTTGTTCTAAATTAACTATCCTGCAACCACAACTCAAGTTATAAAATAATCATAAAAATCAAGGCTTTATTGTAATTCTTTTTTCCTAATCTCTACCTCTCTAGATTCAAGTAAGTAAAGAATTCGAGCAAGTCCTAACGTTGCACTTCGTTAAGAAACATTAAAGACGAAGAGAATATAGTACAAGTGTTTAGCATTGGCTTCGAATCACTTTGTAAAACCTTAGTTCGTTAATCCACCATGGTTCTCACAACCCTAGTTGTGGAGGTTTTAGCGTCACATGATTGTAAGATTGTGATTAGTATTCATAGACAAACACATAGTTGAATACTTACAATAATGATTGAAAGAAAACCTACTATGAATATTATAATAGAATATGATGAACAAAATCAGAATAATTGAGAAATGCAAGTTTTGATTCTCAAGAATTGCTCTCCAATATTGTCAAAAACTAATTACAAACTTGATAGCAATTGACAATCAACTAATTCTGACCTTCCCTAACCTAAAAGAAATATAAAATGTATTTATATAGATAATGAAATCCTTTTCCTAAGTTAATAGGGAAATAACCAAATCTGGTGTCGACTCATCATATAACCTGTAATAGGATTTTACGGGTCGTGTTTTGCTCTCTTACATTCCTTGACTTCTGCATAATTGGATAAGTGTTGGCAGCTGGTATGACTCGTAACATGATCCCATGAGTTGTACAATCCAATAGTGGTTTGGCTCTAAGAACTTTGACATCTTTTGAACTTTTCTACAAGTGTCTTGGTATGCCTCGTACCTTGCTCCTACGACTCGTGAAAGTTGGTTGCATCATGAATTCTGCCATGTCCTTCAAATCAATGAAGCTTCCCACTGCTCCTGGTATGGGTCGTAGGTAGATGCTACGATCCTTATGTGCCACCTGTATCAGGAGACTACTTGTGCAAATAACTCTGAAATACTCCACGACTCTAGTTCGTGTTGCGAGTCGTACTTTGCCTTTGCAGTGTTCCAGCCTATTGAGATTTTCCACGAGTCTTAGTACGACTCATACAATCTAGGTACGGCTCGTACTAAGATCAGTACTTGGCTACTTTTCTGCACTTTTCTGCATCTTTTGCACATTTCACTTCAACACCTATTTTCTCTAAAAACAAAGTAAAAACTCCTCATATCCATATAAACGTATCTAAGTCCATGCTATTTTCCCAGTTTTAAGCATTGAAAGTGTTGTAAACTCACAGCACATCATAGAGCAATGGGCGCAGTTCTTAGACAGATTCTTCCCTAGGGAGTTAAGGGACACAAATGTGGCAGAGTTCGTCAACTTGAGGTAGAAAAATATGACTGTGCAAGAGTATGCTTTGAAGTTTACCCGATTGTCCAAGTATGCGCCGAAGATGGTTGCGGACCAGAGAGCCCGAAAGAAAAGATTTATGTATGGAGTATCAAATTTGTGACCTAGAATTCTCTTGATTGGTTATATATGCCCACCAGATAGAGGCGGATCAGATAAAGGAAAGGCAGAGAGAGGCCAAAAGGGCCAGGACAGGCAACTTTGGGTTTTCCTAGCAGAGGTCCAGTAGAGAACATCGCCAGCATTCCCATCAGAGACCACCAGCCCTAGCGCCGTCTTCAGCCAGTGTGCCATCCAGATCAAGGTGTGATCAAAAGGGAAGGACATTAGGCTCCAGAGGATAGGGGAGCAGTCCAGGAGAGCCCAGCATGCCAGTTTATGGAAAATGTGGCAGGAAGCACCCAGGAGAGTACCTAGCAGGGTCAGGTGAGTGTTTCGGGTGTGGGAAGCTCAGACATCTACACAGAGACTACATTGCAGCTAGAGAGGTCCATAGTAGAGGCCATGACCTAGCCATCAGTTCAGAAGCTACACTAGCACACTCAGCTCAGTAGGGTGCATCTACTAGTGCAGGTGGTGATTAGTGTCAGAACAGATTTTTTGCCCTCTCATCTCGTCAGGAGCAAGAGCTCTCTCTAGATATGGTCACTAGTATATTGAGAGTATTTCATCTTGATGTATATGCATTGTTAGATCTAGCGGCTACTTTATCTTTTTTGACTCCTTATGTTTCTATTACCTTTGGAATCAGACCCGAAATTCTATCAGAACCCTTCTCAATCTCTACTCCAGTTGGTGACTCAGTTATAACTCGATGGGGTATATAAAAATTGCTCTACACAGTCCTTCAGAAAGTCATCTCAGCCGATTTAATAAAGTTAGACATGACTGATTTCAATATTATCTTTGGTATGGATTAGTAGCATGCATGTTATGCCTCAGTGAATTATAGAACCCGAACGGTAGAGTTCTAATTTTCCCGAGTGAGCCAGTCCTAGTATAGAAGGGTAGTTCAGCTATAGGTCTCTTTTCTTCCTACCTTTAAGGCTAGAAAGATGATTTTCAAGGGTTGCATGTACCGCCTAGTTCGGGTTAAGGATGCCACTTCTAAGACCCTAACTCTTCAGTATGACCTAGTTGTATGTAAGTATCCAGAGATTTTCCCGGATGACCTCCCAGGAATCCTTCCCAAGTGGGAGATTGACTTTGGTATTGACCTTTTTCCCGATATGCAGCCTATATCTATTCCTCCTTACAGAATGGCTCTAGTTGAGCTAAAGGAGTTGAAAGAGCAGTTGAAGGATCTTCTAGATAAGGGCTTTATCAGACCTAGCAAGTCCCCATGGGGTGCACCGGTTCTCTTTATTTGAAAGAAGTATGGGTCTCTTCGTATGTACATTGACTATTGGCAGTTGAATAAGGTTACAATCAAGAACAAGTATCCCCTCCCCAGGATTGATGACTTGTTTGACCAACTTCAGGGTGTTAAGTGCTTCTCAAAGATAGACCTCATTTTCAGTTATTACAAGCACAGATTTAGGGAGAGTGACATTTCGAAGACAGCTTTCCGAACTCAGTATGGTCACTATGAGTTTGTAGTTATGTCTTTTGGACTAACGAATGCTCCTGCAGCTTTCATGGATCTGATGAATAGGGTGTTCAATCCACATTTATACTTGTTCATGATTGTCTTCATAGACGACATTCTCATATACTCTCAGAGCAAGAAGGAGCATGCGCTCATTTGAGGATTGTGCTACATACTCTCAAGGATTGCTAGATGTTTGCTAAATTTAGCAAGTGTGAACTTTTTTTGGATTCAGTAGAATTTTTGGGCCATGTGGTGTCAAGTGAGGGTGTGCAGGTGGACTCACAAAAGATAAAAGCTGTAAAGAATTGGCCTAGACCAGTTAATCCTTCGGATATCAAGAGTTTCTTCGGTTTAGTTGGCTCTCACAAGAGGTTTGTTAAAGGATTTTCATCCATTGCAACCTCGTTGACTAAGTTGACCAGGAAGAAAGTCAAATTTCAGTGGTCGAATGCTTATGAGAAGAGTTTTCAAGAATTAAAGACCTGAATCACTTCAGCCCCAGTATTGACCCTACCCGAAGGCACGGATAGATTCATTGTGTATTGTGATGCCTCTAGGGTTAGTCTTGGATGTGTGCTGATGCAACATGGTAAGGTCATTGCGTATGCCTCTAGACAGCTTAAGACTCATGAGAAGAATTACCCGATGCATGACCTAGAGTTGGCAGCGGTGGTGTTCGCATTGAAGATTGGAGATACTACTTGTATGGGGTCTATGTGGATGTGTTTACGGACCACAAGATCCTACAGTAGGTGTTCACCCAGAAGGACTTGAATTTGTGGCAAAGGAGATGGTCAGAGCTTCTCAAGGACTATAACATGAGTGCCCTTTATCATCCGGCCAAGGACAATATAGTGGCGGATTCCCTTAGCAGACTGCCCATGGAGAGTGTTTCTTATATGAAAGATGGAAGGAAAGATTTGGTGAAGGATGTGCATCTGCTTGCACGATTAGAGGTTTGCCTTGTGGATTCGACAAATAGAGGTGTCTTTATTCAGACTGGTTCATAATCCTCTTTGGTAACTGAAGTCAAGGCTAGGCAAGATGAGGATCCTATTTTGGTAAAGTTGAAAGAAGAAATTCAAAATGAGAAGGTGTGGGTCTTCTCCCAAGGGAGAGATGGTGTGCTTCGATATCAGGGTCATTTATGTGTTTTGGGTGTCAATGATTTAAGAGAATGGATATTGCATGAGGCTCATGGTTCCTGTTATTCTATACATCAAGGTGCCACCAAGATGTACCCTGACCTACAAAAAGCCTATTGGTGGAATGGCATGAAGAAAGACATAGCAGAGGTTTGTGGCTAAGTGTCCAAATTATGAACAAGTGAAAGTGGAGCATCAGATACCTAAAGCTATGCTACAATACATTAGTATCCCCACTTGGAAGTGGGAAGAGATCAATATGGACTTCATCACAGGGTTTCCTCGAACTCACTAACAGTATGACTCTATATTGGTGGTAGTAGACAGTTTGACCAAAGCAACGCATTTCTTACCGGTCAAAACTACTGATTCAGCTGAGGACTATGCTAGATTATACATTCGAGAGTTGGTTTGGTTGCAGGGGATTCCCTTTTCCATCATTTCAGATAGAGGTACTCAGTTTACCTCACAGTTTTGGAAATCATTCCAGAAGAGACTTGGTACTCAGGTCAAGCTTAGCATAGCTTTTCACCCGCAGACAGATGGTTAGGCCGAGCGGACCATTCAGACTCTTGAGGATATGTTGAGAGAATGTATGATTGACTTCAAAGGTAGTTGGGATGATCATTTACTTCTTTTGAAGTTCTCTTACAACAATAGTTACCATTCTAGCATTTAGATAGCTCCGTTTGAGGCTCTTTATGGACAGAGGTGTAGATCTCCTAATGGTTGGTTTGATGTAGGCGAAGTTATGTTGATAGGGCCAGATTCAGTTCATGAGGCTATAGAGAAAGTTCAGCTTATAAGGAAAAGGCTGTAAAAAGCTTAGAGTCGTCAAAAGTCATTTGCGGGTGTAAGGCGGAGAGAACTCGAGTTTGAAGTTGATGATTGGGTTTTCTTGAAGGTTTCTACCAAGAAGGGAGTGATGAGGTTCGGAAAGAAAGGGAAGCTTAGTCCCCGATATGTTAGCCCATACAGGATTGTGGGATGTGTTGGCAAGGTGGCTTCTGAGTTGGAGCTACCAGCAGAGTTAGCATCAGTGCGTCCAATTTTTCATATATCGTTGTTGAAGAAGTGCATTAGTGACCCAGCTTTGGTTATTCCGGTGGAGAGCACAGGTGTGAACTATAGCCTGACCTATGAGGAGGTAACCGTTGAGATCCTTGATTGTTAGATTCGAAAGTTGAGGAACAAGGAAGTGGCTTCAGTAAAAGTCTTGTGGAGGAATCAGCTCATTGAGGGAGCTACATGGGAAGCCGAAGCAGATATAATGGCTAAATACCAGCATTTATTCCCTTCCAGCTCCATTCCAGCATGAGGTATCAGTTTCGTCTCTAATACTCTATTCAGTTTCATGTCAAGTTCATGTTTCTCAGTTGTTTTCATGTTTTAGCATACATATATGATTCATGAATTCAGCTTAGTTATGTGTATCAGTCTGTAGTCTGTCACTCCATCAGTTTCAGCTTCAGATGTTCAGTATTTGGGATTGCAGTTCCTTTCCCCAGCTTTTCAGTATGTTTAACCCACATTCGAGGATGAATGTTCCCAAAAGGGAGATATTGCAATACCCCAAAAGTTTTTAAGGATAGTCTCGGGATTTGAAATGTGTTCAGCATAAAAAGAGGGAAAATTTTCATAGGATGACTCGTGGGAAGTGTTCATGGTCAGAATCTGCTAAAGGAAATCCAGTAACAGTAAGTCAAGGTACAACTCATGGGATCATGTAATGAGTCATTGTTAGGAGTCATGGGAAGCTGCTTGTGTGTCAGGTCGAGAAGGTACCACTCTTGGTACGACTCATTGTGGTAAACAACGGATCATGATAGGGAGGCATTGGTTAGTTTAGGAGTGTCAGGGTTTGAAGGTACAGGTCATGGTATGACTAGTTGTGGGGAACAACGAATCGTGATTTGCACTCGTAAGAAGGGGGCATAGGAATTGGTAGAAGTGGTAACGGATTGGTCCAACGACCCATCTTTTGATGGTACAATTCGTGGTTTGATCCGTGGGAAACTTAATCTCAGGGAAAAAATAGTGGTGACGACGGGTGGTAACCACGAGTCGTGGTATTGATGTACGACTGATGGTGTAAGTCGTTACTCCTGGTAGTGTTTAAATTTCTATGAAATTAGTAAGGGTGTTTTTATAATTCCTAAGCTCCTAAACCTTAAACTACGTAGTTTTAAGCCCTGAAAGAAGTGTACTAAGGGAGTTTAACCTATCCTAATTCATTCAACTCCCATGCATGCAAGTTTAAAGGTTTTATATTGAAGATCAAGCTTAAACCCTTCAATTTCTTCTCCAAATCCCTAGGGCTTTCAAAGACAAGTGTAGATTTAGCTCACCTAGGTATATAGGGCTATGAATGAGAGTTCATTTAAATCTCATGCTCAAAATTCTCCTCAATTCCATGAATTCAAGTTCTAAATCAAGTTCATCAACTTATGGGGTTTTAACCCAAATTTATAAAATTCACTATGATTTACTTATGAGTCAATTCCCTTCATGTTTCAAAGTATGTTTTAAGATTCATTGGCAGATTTTATATCTATTTTGATTATAATTTCATGATTTCAAGTCTTAAAAAATTATGCCCAATTATGTAAGTTTCATGAAAAGTCAAGTTTATGATTTATGAATTCAAATATGATGAAATATCTAGCATGATTGAATGTTTACAAATTACCCATGTATGAATTCATAAATTTCCTTATGAAGTCTATTTCAAGTATGCATGATCTTAAGATTTGGGCAAGTCCACACAAGTTAAATATGTTTCATGATTTACCCAAATTGTTGATATATATGTTTGGGAGTCAAGACTCACCTATATTTAGATTCAAGCTATGTTTTGAGAATATAATTATATGAGCATTATACATGTTTTGGGAGTAGTGTATAGCACCGAGTAGGCTAGCGATTTCAAGGTTCTCCGATCTCATAAACTATGCATTAACGTAGGAATATATTCTGGGACCTCAAGAGAGCGTTTCTCCGCCCAAGGGCACACCGTGATGTCACACCTTACTTATCCTTCGTCCTAGAAAGGCTTGGGATGACCCTTCCCCACTTGGGCAAGACGTGGGATTATCATGCGCTCATACATGGTGTTGTCTGTTAAGACGAGTCTCCCATTGTTCCTCATGATTTCAGTTATGCATTAATGTGGGATCTCATTTATGATATTATGTTTTCAGTAGGTTCGACCCAATGATCAGTTTGTAAGCTTTTACTAATGATTTCAGTTATGGCAAGCCATATGATTCAATTTTCAACTTGGGATCATTCAATTCAGATATGAGATTCAGCTTACGACTATGTATGTTTTCAGATATCAGCATGCAGTCCTTAATCTCATGATTTTATGATTTATGTTTATGTGTATAATTTCAGTTATACTTACTCAGCTTATTTTACTTGCCTTACATACTCAGTATATTCAAATTACTGACCGCATACTCTATGATGTATCGTTTCATGATATAGGTTCAGACGATCAGACTCAGTTTTGCCGTTAACCAGTCCCTGCAGCTTATTCAGTCTCTCTTGTTGGTGAGTCCTCATCCTTCAAGGAACTTCAGTTGATATTGAGTTATGTTATTTCTATTTTCAAATTTTAGTGAGCTAGTTGGGGGTGTTATCCCATCAGCTCTTCAGTTATGTTAGAGGCTTATCAAATAATATGTAGCGTTTCATCTTTGTCAGTGTTGACTCTGTATGGTTGATTTGTTTTCATACTTCCGCTTATTCATGTTTCAATTATCATATTTCGCCTGATATATGTTCTTTAGCTATCCTGTTCATGTCATGGGTTGACTTGGAGTCATTCGTAATTCTAGATTTTGTGTCTCGATCCGAGGTCTCGGCTGGGGCAGTGGCAGCGGATACGATCAGGCTACCATAACTTCACCACATAAAATGTCTTTTGTTCGGATATAGAGTTGCTCATTTTCTTAATTTTTTCCTCTTAGACATTGTTATCGAGTACAATGACTTTCAATTTCTGGAGATGTAATAGATAGAGTTGGGATTGTTCTTTTGTTCTATTTCAAGGCTTCTGTTACTGCTTTTAGAATGCTCACGTCATGCCCCACCTTGGGAGGTATAACTGGTACCTAATGCCACACTGGGACCTGGGCTAACTTGGCTGGGCATATGCACCTTTGGTGCCTGCCAGCAACTCAAAACCAAAAAAATAAACTGCTATATTTCGGTTGTAAACACAACCTCGAGCCGACAAGGCCACATAACAACCTGTAAAAGAAAATAACTAACCAAACAAACACAACAATAAAGGGATCCTATGCCGGGAGACAAGACCACCATGCTATCTAGTCATAACTGAAGGAAAGCAGGTAGTCATATTCATACTATAGCCGACAAGGCTGCTACCAACAAGCTACACTAGGCCCCACATGGCCAACACGCAAAATATAACATACATAGGCCCCACACGGCCAACAAACAACTAACTAAAGATTGTAGTCTGCAAGCCTCTAAGAGTGAAAATACTACCCAAAATCTGTATGATAAGGACAAGCAAACCTCTACTATCTGGAAACTCCAAATGGAAGGAGCTAACCAATCTGCTGACTCCGAATAGCTGCTAAGAAGGTCCTGAAACCTGTCTATCTAAACCTGCAGGAAAGTATGCAGCGCCCCGGGCATGGGCGTTAGTACAATATATACCGAATATGTAAGGTAGTAATAAAAGATGAATAGAAGCTGATAAAGAACTGAAAGTAATCAACGACAAGGAGCAGAAGTTAACCTGTATGCTTTAATAACCATAGCCTGCATCTAGTAGATAACTTATACAAGTAAGAGCATAAGTTGTACGGTTATACATTCATAAGCTATACCTAGCAAGCAAGTATGCAAACAAGAACCTAACCTGGCCCCCATAAGCCTGGAAGGCACAATCATCACAGAAATAACCTACCTGGGCCCCTATAAGCCCCGGCAGGCGCCAATCAATCTATATACCCCTACTGGTACCCCTGAGGTCCTGTAAGTAACTGTATCTGAGTCATCTGGGCTCCTGTAACTGTATCTGAGCCGTCTGGACTCTTGTAACTTAGTTCGGGTCTTTCAGGCCCCTGTGACGGCACCCCGAGCGCACAAGACTCTATGAAGGGTCTGTAATGCCACTGCAGCGTAGAAGAAGTCCATAAGTGAATAGACTTCAATATGGACCCATAGGCTTCACTTTAGTCCTTACAGACAATATATGGCTCCGTAAGCAATACAACATCGTAGCTCTGTAAGCAATCTATAGCTTTGTAAGTATTAGCAGCATCGTAACTCCGTAAGCAGTTCGTATAACTAGAAGCCTCTTAGCTATTCATGGCAAAGGCAGTACGAGATACGATCTACCCCAACTAGGGATGCTATGCTACAATCCACAAATCTAGTCACTCAAAAGGCGTACCTATTACCATAGGACTAATGCGGCCACTACTCATCCCTAAAACAGTTTATATAGGTACCAATAGGAACACCCCGTGTGCCTACACTCGGCCAGAGGGTCCTAGCAGCGATTGCAACCTCCGTCGGCTCAGACGGAAAAAGACGAGGCCTGGGTGACCTAAGTGATAGGGTGAAGGTCATGCTAGAACAATGATAGCTCATAAGCAAATAGTAAGGTCGCAGGTGACCAACTATTTTAGTTCCTTTGCTTAGAATGATTGTAGGACTGCTACTAATCGAACATGCTCCTAGGCAATCAGCCTTGACTTCCCACGGGCAGCTTACTATAATTCTTAGCCTAAAGGTAACACTGTACTACTATGGTTCTAGTCCCTTAGACGTTAACTTGGTATATTCCGATTTCATATAGCTCCTCAGGGCGATTCCTAGCCTCGTAGGAAGGTATATCTAGACTTAGCCCTTCGCGGTAACATGTACATGGGCATCTGTAAAAGTATCCCGGGGCGTTATCCCCACATCTAACTTATTAACAAGATTCCTTCCCTTAGGGTATCAGCTAGTCTATTAGACTTCTAATGACTGGGGTGGTTGCCTGAGTGACCTATACAACAAGCAGTACGTCAGCTGAAGCTAACAGTCCCTGATAGTGGCCAATCGTATGGCAGGCTATTACTCAGTTCATTAGGCAACTCTAGTGCCATCGACTCGAAGGTAAGACCATCCTATCAATATTCTGGCCCTGGAGATGTCAAGGTGCGCCAACGGCCTATGGGCGAGCTTTACTGTCTATATAGGCATCCACAAGAAAGTTATATTGCCTAGTTGCGCCTTATGTTGTCCAACTTCAAGAAGTCAGGCCCAACAACTAACTACAAGCTTCTAATGCCTTGGTACAACAGCAAGATATCAGAATCCCTCTAAACGGTAAACAAGTGAGCAAGGAAATCTCTACGATGCTCCTACCATTACTTACACTTGATAAACTCTTTCCCGTTGAGGGATACTACGAGACAATCTTAATTCATCTTGCAGCAGGTAATCACAACATACATACGTTCAATTTACTTACACAGGTAGGTCGTATCAACTATACGATGAGAATAATTTGCGGGAGAGGCTAGCCTTAACATACCTCAAATGCTAATTTCTGTTCACCTAAAACAATTCCAACCTGTAGCCAGTAATTCCACCAAATTGCAGCCCTTATGCTGAAAGAACAAGGCTATTTTCGATAATAGAAACGGCTAATAATAATATCTTTCAAGAACATTGACTATAACTCAAACTTTGTCCAATTCGGCCGAAAGCTTACAAATTCCTGAGAATTTAGAAGGTAGAAACGCTTACCTATCCCTTGTAGCCCCTTATGACTCAATTAGAGGTGATTTCTACAACTTTTACTCGGCGGGATTCTGGTACTCCGAGCGGATTTTTGAGAAATAACTCCGTAGCGATGTTCCTCGGAGGCCTGAAACTCGTTATCCAAGATGAATTTTCGTTTGGACGGAGTTTAGCAGCGTAATTTTGCTAAAAACCGAAGAGAAACTAAGAGAACCTCGCCATAGGGTCGTGGGTCTATTCTTAGAAATGTTTAAAATGAATTAAAATTTTCACTTAAACATAAATTATAGGGAGGCGGTAGAGGGAAGGCGCGGCGTGCCGCCTACAGCGCCACGAGTCGGGGCGCAACGCGCCGCTCAAGGCGCCGGGGCAGGGGCGCGACACGGCGCTCCTTGCGCCCTGCCTCTACTTCAGCCTCCTGCTTGCTCGATGATGCACTCGTGCGCTCCCCTCTCAGGCCTTTTCCCGCATGTGTTGTACCCCAAAACTTTCAGCACACGTACGCACGCACCGGTTAAGTGATAAGAACTTACGGGGTGTAACAACTCATTTACTGTATAACTGTTGCAATTGGGTAACTAATTGGAACTCGTTGGTTCGTCCACCGGGAGAATTGTGTGGGTGTCAATCATGGCCACTTGGGTCATGACATTTTCGGACTCATACCTAAATATCCTATATATTTTTGTTAATTGTGGGACACTTGAAATATTACAAAGATAATTAATTAATAATTTGAGAAAAATAGTAAATGACAATTTTATCTATTGCGGAGCCTTTTAAATGAAAGAAAAAAATTTCAATCAATATTTTTAATAGCTTTCACACTTTTAATATAGTATAAATTAAAGAAAAATATTATTGTAGAATTATCACGATAAATTTTTAGTGACCTGACAATATTATCAACAAACTAAAATACTAAAATAAAAATTGGTGGCGAATTAACTTGAAGTACGGACTCAAAGCACACCACAATTCAAGTCGTCATATATATATATATAACTAGTAAATATATCTGTTATTTGTGCGGTCATAAAAATATTAATCAATTTATCAAAAAGTTAACATGTTAATAATTTTTAAAAAATTTTCTTTTTTTTATGAGAAAAAAAATTTATAAATAGCACATATTTGAGTTAATTAATAATTTTATATTTAGAACAGATACTTATTTATAATATATTTTAAGCTTTATCTTAGTAAATAATATTTAAAGAGTATTAAAACGTTCAAACTTTAAATTAAAATAAAAAAATACATAAATTCCTACTAGATGTTGTCTCTGATTTAGAAATTTTTGTATGTCGCCTATAACCTTAAGACGATATGGTTTCTTTGATTGTCATATTCCCGTGGTGCAATCTCACCCTTCTTCTCAGAAATGTTATACAACTTGTTAGAAGTTTTTTCTCAATTCTTAAAGTCATTTGATTTTATTATCAACTAAATCTCTATAATATCAAATTTAAAAAATTTTGGTGTGTGCCTTTAAATTTTCTCTTGTTAAAGCTAAGTATTCGGCATTCAAACTATTAAAACTATCAAATGGATAGGCAGTAGTACTTATAGATACTTATTTATAATGTATAAAATATTTAAGTTTTATCTAATTAAGAAATATTTAATGTACAAAATCTATATATATATATATATACACACACACACACACACACACACACATATATACATTTAGATAAAACTAAGCGTAGACAAGATGATGTGATACCTCACTGTGGCCTATAAAAATATTTATCTTTTTTTCTCCTTTTTAAATTTTTTTTTTCTATTTTATGTGTCATGTTAAAAAACTCAAATGCCTCTCATTTAACTCTCTTAACTATATTAAATATTAAATATCCTACATTATATATATATATATATATATCTTTGATCAAGAATTCTATTTATCTTTTTTTTTTGCTTTTTTATTCTATTTATTCATTTTTTTGATATTTTTCTATTCTCTTTTCATTTATTTGCCATGTTAAAAAACTCAAAAGTCACACTTTTAACTCTACTTAACGATATTAAATATACCACATTAAAAGAATACATACATATATATATATATATATATATATATATATATATATATATATATATATATATATATATGATCAAAAATTCTATTTATCTTTTCTCTTTTTTTTTGTTTTTTCCCTTTTATTCTATTTATTTATTTTTTGATATTTTTTTTATTTTTTTCTCATTTATGTTCCATGTTAAAAAACTCAAAAGTCACTCTTAACTATATTAAATATTAAATATATTACATTAATATATATATATATATATATATATATATATATATATATATATATATTGGCATGATGATGTGGCAGACTTCATTAGCCAAGAACTTATTTTTTTGGCTTTTTTCCTCCATTTCTACTTTCTCAACTTTTAATTTTGTGAAATATTTTTTTCATTTATTTTGTGTTATGTTACCAATCTCAAAAGTCACTTATTTAATCCTTTTAATCACACTTTAATCATTTTCTTTTTTTAAAAAAAAAAATCTTTAATCCTCTTAATAATAATTCTCTATGATCACATTAATCATCTCTCTCTCTCTCTCTCTCTATATATATATATATAAGTATCTTTTTTCTCATTTTTTTTACTATCATTTTTTTTAAAAAAAATTAAAAAGTAATTTCTATAAATCATAACTTCTCATCTTCATAACATCTACTCTTAATTAATATTAGTAACATTCATAACACCCAAATTTTTATGTTTATAACTTCAATTATTTAATGGACAAGTTTATGACACCTAAATCACCTAAATAAATTTATTTTGAGTTGTATTAGATTTTAACTTAGTCAAGTCATGAATAAAAAATCTTTGAAATATAAGTTTACTTTTTGTTTTTTGTTTTTTTAAAAATAATTTGATTACGTTATGTTGCAATATAGTTTATCTTTCCCAATCAATTCTTAACTATCCGTGTTCTTTAAAATTTTCATTTGCTTAGTTAATTTTTTTTCTGTTCTTGTTATTGATAATGTTAATTTTTTATTTCTCCAGACCATTGTGTTTTCAAAAGTGAAAGTAGACCAGGAAATAAAATCAACTGCATGTGTAAAAAAAAAATTATTTGCAAGAATATATATACATACCTACATACATAAAAACATACTTGTGTGTGTGTGTGTGTGTGTATATATATAACAAAATAAATTTGAAAAATATTGTATGATATTATACGATCAAGATCATTCATAAAAAAAATTATAAAGAAAAATTCTCAAGAAACAGTGGAGTACATTCGTTAATACATTTATTGGCATGTGATCTTTAAAAATTTTGAAAAAAAATATGAAAAATAATCAATTATAATCAAAATTATTTATGAAGTTATTTTTAAAATTTTAATATAGCAAGAAATCATGAAAAATATTCTATTTTATTTTCTTCTCTGATATGCATCTGATTGCCTTAAAAATCGTGTCACTTATTTCCACAAGTCATAAATCACTTTTAAATATACAAAAATAATTATTGCGAAAAAAGAGTTATAATACTCAAAATGATCGGAAGAATCAGTATATCAAGTGTCGTCAGAATATTATTGCAACTCGAGAAAATACATATTAGAAGAGGTGAATGGAAATACATTGAAAGATTGAAGTCACAAAAGACAAACAAGACCTATTTGATGAAAAGACGTTAGTCGACTAAATTATCAACGGATGTTTTGTGACTTGTATGAATGCGACGTAGTTGGGAAGGTACAAGAATGAATCTCGATAAAATGGATATTGGAGAGAACAAAATGAGAATTTATTTGATGTTCAACAAATTTCCAACTTGACACGTTCTAGTCCTAGTCTGTTACAAGAGGTGCGAATAACACGTAAGAGATAAAAGGAAATGCTAAGGCATGACGTTGTGAAGAAAGATATAACTTTGGAGGTTATGGGAGCAACATGGATTGCTTCAGAAATTTAGATTGGCAGAGAATAACATAGTCAAATTTAAGTGATGTGAATCTCATGTTAACATTACTAAGCTCGTGAAAAATAAAGAATTTCCAAGTAAATATATGTTATAAATCCTTATGAGTGTGCAAAATTGGGTAGTTAAAATTTGAATCGACTACACTTATACAATATATGGAGAAAATATTATTGAAAGCAAAAGCATGATGTAGATAAGTTAGAGCTTCTAGCGAGCTAAAAAAATCTACATATCTGTATATACATATAAAAGAGAGCCTTCAGCACGGTGAGATAACATCCTTCTAAGTCGGAATTGTTATTTATCTAATTTTCTAATTTTTTTTTCCCTTCTCAATCAATTATTTGTTGCACCTTTTGAAAAAAGTAAACATAATTCGAAGAGTTACAACTTTTAGTCTATATATTTTCAAATAGTTGCATTAATTTATTTTTAACAACAATTACTTCTTGGCTTCTTGTGGTTACATCAATTCCTAAAATAATAGTCTTGGACTCCTGGCTGTTTCTTTACCCATTTTCGCTCTATCCTCTTTCATTTTCTCATTTTCTTTACTTTAAAAAGTTCACCAGCATTAAATATTTTGATTCTTTTCTCTTTTCATGCGTTTACATATTTTTATGTTAAATGATGACAAAACTCTTTGATTCCTTCACGTTATACCGGTACTTTTTGTTGGGAAGAGAAAAGCACCACAACTAAAGTTTGATATGATAATAAATAATGAAAATACGTTAGACACAATATTTTACGTGGAAAACCCTCAAATAAATAGAGAAAAAAAACCACGGGGTAGAAGGATTCACTATATAAATATGGGAGTACACTACTCTCAATTACAAGGAGAAAACACTTGTAAAAGGAATAACTCACTAAAAGGACACTCAAGACTACAATATTTGTCTTGGTGTATAACTCTCTTTATGTTCTTACTCTTTTGGATTGTAATTTTTGTGGGGATTTGTGAATTTGTGTATATCAAATAATGAAGCAAAACGTTCTATTTATAATAGAACTAAACCGTGTAGAAGGGTGTAAAGCAGAGATCAATTTGGACAAGGTTTGTCCTCTTTTTCCTTTTTCCATTTGGACAAGGTTTGTCCTCTTTTTTTCCTTTTTCTTGTCTGACTAACTTTGTTGACATTCTCCCACTTGAAGATTTAATTGAGAATAAATTATGTATTCACACTATCGTTTCTACCCAATCACTGCAATGTTACGTTTCTGCTAGGCCAATAGAAGATTGACACCATATAAACTTGTTACTGTTGATCGGCTTCGTAAACATATCTGCTAGGTTGTCATTAGTGGTGAATTTTCTGGATATCCACACTGCCTTCTTCCACCTTCTGTTATACCCCGTAGAATTCCCGGCACCTAGACGACCTATTCGCACGTTGGTTAAGCATATTTGAAGGCCATACGTGCTAGAGAAAGGCCGGGGAAAAGATCGGACGAGAAACCCGTTGAACCATCGCGGGAGGAGCCGAGGCAGAGCCCCTCCGCGATGGCTCCGTGACACGTTGCCCAGGTTCAAGCTCAAGTATATAAGCCCCACTTCAGTTTAATTTCATTTTAATCAAAGGAAATTTCAGAAAAACAGAGGCTACACGCAGAGAGAAAGGGGGGACGAAGGAAATTAAATAATTTTCGTCCGATTACGCTGCTAAACGCTGCCCAAATTCAAATTTACTCCAGATACTGAGGTATTTAGCAGCAGAGAGCATTCCTACGGATTCAGTTTCGTAAAATACGGCCGACGAATCATCGAGCCACCGAGCTAAGGTAAGTGGAATTGCTCTATATTAGTGTCTATATGTTCCTAGCTATGAAGTGAGTATTTCTCCCTTCTGGACCGCTGAAAAATAGCGAGTTTTCGACCGTCTTTCGATAAGCCTAAGTTTAGGCTATAAATTATATCGAAAGTGACGTTGCCTTTTAAAGTAAAGCTGTATTTAGTATTAATTGACATATTTATGAATGCAGTTGGGAGAAAATAGTTGAAGTACTGGTCGAGTCTCGTCCGACAGACGAATAATTCAAGGATAAGGTATGTAAAGCTAGTTCCCTCGGCAAGTTAAGTAATATCGGTACAGTACAGTGATTTTCAGGCCAGTAGAACATTCAGAAGTCAAATGTTACGTTTATTATGAATATTGATACGATACGAGAAGCATTGGGTTGTAATTTGTATGAAACCGACTAGTACGACATAGACTCTAACACAAGTGTTAGAGATTGCCAGTATGCTCAGTATGTGATGTAATATGACATGTTAAGATATCCTTGTATCTAGTTGAAACCCCGTGAGATGATGCAATATCTGTAAAGCACTTCAGAAATAGAATGGCAGGCTAAAATAAAGTTAGAACGCATGTTAGGATTAGCAGATCATGTTAATACAGAAACTCAGTAAACAGCATAGTTTTCAGCAGAAACACTATCTTGTACAGCATTTTCCCCAGTACAGTTTGGCAGGAGACTAAATTCATATATACATATTTACCAGCCTCAGCACGTATTAAATACGTACAGATTACTATCATTAGCTCAGCATGTAATATATACAGATACCTTACCACTATTAGCTTCAGTATGTGAGACACGCAGATAGCATTACTAGTTGAGACCGTTGTATTGTTTGGGGTTGGACTACCTAGCATCCATGACCGCCCCAGGGTTGATACCTGTATCGACTCGTCCGCCAGAGGACGAGGATACGTCGCTCTACAGAGTGGCATGCCGTCCCACAGGGGACGAAGATGGGATGCCAGTTTTCCCCATATTGTGCCTTGGTCGGCCCTTATACACCCCCGTCGAGCGGGTACGCCCGGGGTGTTGATTCAGGAGTCCTTCAGACTCAGTTACAGTTATAGTCAGGGGCTCAGCGAGCCCAAGTGCATACCCAGGGGACCGGCGAGATGCTTACAGCCATTAGAGGAGATGGGATGACCGGGGTAGGGGTATAGATTCTGTGCTGGTTGTACCTCCCGGCTTATGGGGGCCGGGTAAGGTTTGTGTGTGCTATGTTATGTTATGATGTGTTATACCCTGTTACAGTAGATACGAGTAGATCGACAGTAGCACGATAAATTCTTAGGTACGATTCCTACTCCTTCCAGTATGATTAAGAAAAGGTATGACTTACATTATCAGACAGTTAATCTATTCCTTCTACTTCAGTTTCATCAGTTATATTATTGTTTTCAGATATTCCTTTCAGTTATTGCTTTGCATACTCAGTACCAGCGGTACTGACGCCCGGTGGGGCGCTGCATTACTTGCCTGCAGGTACTCGTAGACGAGCAGGCGATACCACGTGATTCCTGTCAGCGATCGAGTATTCAGCTCCTGTCATCCGGAGACTAAATTCCAGAGGTGTATTTCAGTTCTTTTGTAGTATAGTACGGGTAGGTCGGGGCCCTGTCCCGATCATTTCTATTGCTATTCCTAGAGGCTTGCAGTCTGTATATTTCCCTGTGGTCAGGTGAGCCGGTCGTGTGAGGCCGCGCAGTTGTTAGCTGTTAGTACCTTTGCTTCTTTTATGTTGGCCGTGTGGGGCCATAAGTTTGACAGTAGTGGTGACCTTGTCGGTCACGTAGCTTTCTAGTATTTTGTTGCTGAGTTGCAGATAACTAGACAGCATGGTGGCCTTGTCGGCCCGCATAGGTTTCCCTATAGTTGCATGTCCTGGTCAGCTGTTATTACAGGTACAGGAGGCTATAGGCCAATGGGCCGGGGGCTGTGTTTACAGCCGTTATATAGCCCTTTGTTTCCAGAAATGTGAGTTAGAGCCAGCCAGGCACCAGATGTGCCTAGGCTTAGCAGTCCAGTAGTTCAGGTCCTAGTAGGGCACCAGGTGCCAGTCATACCCCCCAAGGCGGGGTGTGACAAACTTGGTATCAGAGCAAGGTCGTGTCCTAGGGAGTCTGCAGCCGTGCTAAGTAGAGTCTTGTCTATGGATGTGTTGTGCACCACATACTATAGGCAGGAGGCTGCGAGGCATGATAGGATGGTTACCCTTCCTTCTCAGTCAGTCGTGCTTTAGAGCGGTATAGTATAGGGTTGTGTCCCTAAGAACTTACCGTATTCTTTGATTACAAATACAAAGGCAGATCAGCATTACCCTATCACAGGCAGAAGATCAGAGATAGCAACGGAAGAGAGCATCAGTCAGTTACATGATAACTACAGCAGCAGGAGGGGGTATCAGAGACCTCCCAGCGTGATACCTTTATTGGCATTATTCCCAGTATACGTGGATAACGCGAGAATAGGAAGTCAGAAGTATAATGTACATATGAGTTGATTTACTTATTAGTTATATAAGATCTGATTAAGATTATAGACAAGGTCAGATCACCAGGTAAGTATGAAAAAGAGAGGGAAATGCAGGAATCCCAAATACATCTTTTCGGATATGGTACAGTTAAATGCTTTTACTTGTTGCAATAAGAAAAGGGCTATTCCCACCTCTTGGTTTTGATGCCGGTATAGTAAAGGGGCATAAGACTTGAGATGGGGTTGCCAAATCAAGCAGTAAGTAAAGATGGGCTGATTGATCCTAGTAAGTATTAGAAAGTATAAAGAGCCCTTATGATTACGTAAGCTGTGCAGACCCTTATGATAACAAGCCTGTAAAGAAAGTAAGACTGTTAGCTTACCCGAAGTAGGGGTAAAAGACCTGCTAGTGATGAATGCCTAATAATAGTCAAGTTTGAGTCAGAAAGAGGCCAAGTCCGCTATATATGCTAACAGATAGCAAGACATACCTGTAAGATTATAGTTATGATCTAGTTGTGACATCGAAAGATATAGGGGCCATGTGAATCAGATAGGCTTGAATATACGCCAGAAGAAGTATAGGCCGAGGCTTGATCAATAATCTCATTAGCAACGAAAGGCAGGTACCTTGAACCCCAGAGTTCAGCTTACGCAAGATGAGAGGAAGAAGCAGGAATGCCAGATTTGTGGGGAAATCAGGGTTACCCCCCCCCCCCCAGATTAATAGAGTATCATTTTAAGGATTAAGCTTCGGGCTGACAGTAGGATTGCGGTTCAGAATACCACAGTATGTCCGCTATGGAAAAGTTAAGAAGTTACCGATACAGCAATTCTAATCTAGTGTAGCCTAGAGATAAGGCCCAGCAGACAGTCACGGGCTCTTAATATAAGCCAAGTAAGGCTACAAGATTTGAACGTCGACCCAACATCGCAAGAGTGGCGGAATTTCAAACAGCAGACAATAACTAAAGTGTTTATGTTTGTTACTTTCAGAATGGGGTGACAATACAATGAAATGATAAGTCAGGGCAGGAGATATTATTAGGCCGTAGAAGCGGTGTATCAGGTACGGTATGAGACTCAGCAAAGCATGTTAGAGATTATGTATTACCGCAGAATTCAGTACATATCGTACGTAGATATTGATATATATATATATACAGATAATCGATATGCTGTGAATAGCCGCCTATAAGAGGTACAGTTACAGATGTTGATTAGTAATAGAAAGCATGTGCAATTGCATTGCAGGGCCCCCCCCCTTCCCAAAAAAAAAGGGGGGGGGAGAAGAAAGAAAGAAAAGGAGAGAAGAAAGGAGAAAGGAAAAGGAGAAGAAAAGGGACAGATTAAGTGTGAATTACGTATGAAGTCATAGAAACTATCTCAGTTCTCAGTTATTAAGTTAATAACTTATGTGTTGTTGTCGGATCTAGGCTTTAGGAGCTTACCAGAGTTAATGGCCTAAAATAGATGGCTAGATGATAAGGGCGCAGTTAGAGGGTCTACCGACCAGCTGGCACCTGCATTAGCAGAGAAGTGTCCATGAAGATCGGTAACATTGGTGCGTGTGCTAGAACCAGGATTAGAGGCCAAATAGGCAAATTTCAGAGATTAGCAATACCAGAATTGTTCTAGTATGTCAAGTGGTCGTACGTTATTTTCCCAGTCTTGTAGGTGAGAGTCGGCCTTAGTCAACCCAGCAGTTATTATGTGAAACACCCCATAAGTCAGCCGGCCGCCCCAGTCAGAATACCCGTGGGTACCCCAAGGAAGGGTCCACATCAGTAGTCAGCGACAGACTAGTACTTCAGCTGGTTCTCGTAAGATATTTAGATACAGAGCCCTAGCAAAAGGCCAGTATTTACAGAATAGCTCATAAGACCGGGAATTCCCCAGAATAGCAGTATAAATCCAAGTGGATACATATAAGGCGTAAGAAATTGATAGTACCCTGCTAGCATAGTGTTTATTAAGACCAGGGGATCAGTAGACTCCCCGTGAAGATCCAGAGATTGATCGCCTGGGAGTAAGTTTAATTAAGTCCAGCCTTACAGTGGTTAAGCAAAATAACAGAGCAATTAGATGCCCACAAGTCTGCGGTTATGCATGAACTATAAGCACTCAAGTAGAACAGTTAGAGCATTGTTAGACTACAGCCACATTCGGGTCATTCAACCCGATTATTCAGTTATTTAAGGTTATGCAGCCAGATCGTCAGAGGTCATGATCAATATCAGGATCCTCTAATCATATAAAGGCACAAGGTGCGCAGACGGTCATTCAGGTTACCTTAGCAACAAGTAGCCTTAGCATGCGGCCAGAAGGCCAGATAAGCTCTAGTTATATCGGTAGATTACTTATCAGATTCTCCGGTATAATAAACCAGTGTAACCGTCAGTTATATGTCTATTTTTTCTAAATGTGAATTTTGGCTGAGTTCAGTAGCCTTTTTAGTCGCATTGCGTCAGAAGTTGGTGTACAGATAGATATACGGAAAATCGAAATAGTGAAGACATAGCCTAGACCTACCACTCCGATCGAAGTACGCAATCCCTGCGGTTAGCCGGGTACTGCAGAGGGTTTATGGAAGGATTTTCCACCTTAGTAGCACCTCTGACTAAATTGACACAGAAGGCAGCAAAGTTCCAGTAGACTAAGGCGTGTGAACAGAACTTCCAAAAGTTAAAAGCCAGGTTAACATCAGCTCCAGTGTTAGTATCGCCAAGAGATACAGAGGGTTGATGCAGCATGGTAAAGTAATAGCTTATGCTTTCAGGCAGTTGAAGAAACGTGAAAAGAATTATCTTACCCATGACCTGGAGTTAGCTGCAAGTAGTTTATGCCTTAAAGAGTGAAAATTTTGTATCACCCAGGAAAGGCTGATATGGTAGCAGATGCCCTTAGCCGTAAATCTATGGGGAGTTGGCATACTTGCAGCCTGAACAGCGAGAATAGATCCGAGAATTACACTAATTAGCCGGTTTAGCCGGTCACATAGCAGAAATAAAAGATAACAGAGCGATAATACAGAATGTCGCAGTGTTGTCATTAGTGGTGGAAGTAAAGGAACGGTAGTATAGAAACCCTAGCCAGGTTCAATTTGAACATAAGGTTCAGTAAGGAGAGGTGACATATTTTCAGATAACCGAGGATGAAGTGTTACGATATAAAGGCCGCATTTGTGTTCCAGGTATTTTGGGGGCATCGCTAGCAGCTTATAAGCGAGGCGCATTACGCCCGCTATTCTCTCCACCCAGGCGCGATGAAAAGGTGCCATGATATCAAAGAAAACTACTGGTGGCCAGGTATGAAAAGAGAAATTGCTGAATTTGTAGCCCAGTGTCCTAACTGCCAACAGGTGAAGGCAGAACATCAGAAACCAGGTGTGTTAACTCAGGACATAGTTGTGCCTCTCTGGAAATGGAAAGCAGTGAGTGTGGATTGTGTGGCAGGATTACCCCGTACCAGACACAGACATGACTCTATATGGGTGATAGTTGACAAATGGATAAAATCAACTCATTTCCTGCCAGGGAAAGTTACCTTTTCGGCCGAGGATTATGCCGAATTATATATCAGAGAAATAGTTAGATTGCGTGGAGTGCCAGTATCCATTATTTCGGATAGGGGAGCATAGTTTACAGCTAGATTCTGGCAGTCGTTCCAGAGGGGTCTGGAAATGCAGATTAATTTAAGCACAGTATTCTATCCTCAGACAGATGAGCAGGCTGAGCGCACAATTCAGACGCTCGAAGACATGTTGCGAGCGTGTGTGCTAGATTTCGATAGTAGCCAAAGTGAGCATTTACTGTTAAACGAATTTGCCTACAATAATAGCTATCATTCAGCCATCCTGATGGCGCCTTTTGATAAATTATACGAGCGAAAATGCAGCTCGCCGATTGGTTGGTTTGAAATAGGAGAATCAGCATTGGTTGGCCCAGACATAAAGATAAAGCTTATCCGAGAACGTTTACTGACTGCTCAGAGCCGCCAGAAGTCTTATGCAGATATGCGGCGCAGAAATCTAGAATTTGCAGTAAATGACTGGGTATATCTGAAAGTGTCCCAGATGAAAGGGGTAATGAGGTTTGGCAAGAAAGGCAAGCTTAGCCCAAGATTCGTTGGGCCATATCAGATTCGACGAAGAATAGGCCGAGTTGCATATGAGTTGAATTTGCCTCCAGAATTAGAATCCGTTCGTCCGGTCTTTCATGTATCTATGCTGAGTAAATGCATAGGAGACCCGTCCAGAGCAGTCCCAGTCCAGAATATCCAGGTTACGAAAAAGCTGGCCTATGAAGAGGTTCCAATAACTATCTTAAACAGACAGATTCGCAGATTGAGGACTAAAGATATTACGTCTATCAAGGTATTGAGGCATAACAAGAACCTAGAGGAGATGACTTGGGAAGCGGAGGAATATATGAGGACCAGATATCCTCACCTATTTCAGGCCCAGTTAGGCGACAAGTATGTCCGTATTATTGCTATGTAGTATCTTATGGTTGTGTATGTATAAGTGAGAAAGATTGATACCTAGCCATTCAGTGAATCTTAAAATATTGTGTACAGTACCTGTATTGGACTTTTCTGCATTTCAGGTTTTTGTGATAGTCCATATTACAGGGGAAACTCTGCCGAAATTTTTCTAGAAAGTAAAGTAAGTAGAACTCTAGATAACAGTGTACATTCGAGGATGAATGTTCTTAAGAGGGGGAGAATGTTATACCCCGTAGAATTCCCGGCACCTAGACGACCTATTCGCACATTGGTTAAGCATATTTGAAGGCCATACGTGCTAGAGAAAGGCCGGGAAAAAGATCGGATGAGAAACCCGTCGAACCATCGCGGGAGGAGCCGAGGCAGAGCCCCTCCGCGATGGCAGCGTGTCACGGAGGTGAGGCCTCCGCGATGGCTCCGTGACACGTTGCCCAGGTTCA
The DNA here is from genome assembly GCA_035772735.1 of Datura wrightii. Lineage (NCBI taxonomy): Eukaryota > Viridiplantae > Streptophyta > Magnoliopsida > Solanales > Solanaceae > Datura > Datura wrightii. The sequence continues at coordinate 51,726,928 of JASDFA010000002.1, read as the reverse complement.
GGCTCAAGTATATAAGCCCCACTTCGGTTTAATTTCATTTTAATCAAAGGAAATTTTAGAAAAACAGAGGCTACACGCAGAGAGAAAGGGGGGACGAAGGAAATTAAATAATTTTCGTCCGATTACGCTGCTAAACGCTGCCCAAATTCAAATTTACTCCAGATACTGAGGTATTTAGCAGCAGAGAGCATTTCTACGGATTTAGTTTCGTAAAATACGGCCGACGAATCGTCCAGCCACCGAGCTAAGGTAAGTGGAATTGCTCTAAATTAGTGTCTATGTGTTCCTAGCTGTGAAGTGAGTATTTCTCCCTTCTGGACCGCTGAAAAATAGCGAGTTTTCGACCGTCTTTCGATAAGCCTAAGTTTAGGCTATAAACTATATCGAAAGTGACGTTGCCTTTTAAAGTAAAGCTGTATTTAGTATTAATTGACATATTTATGAATGCAGTTGGGAGAAAATAGTTGAAGTACCGGTCGAGTCTCGTCCGACAGACGAATAATTCAAGGATAAGGTATGTAAAGCTAGTTCCCTCGGCAAGTTAAGTAATATCGGTACAGTATAGTGATTTTCAGGCCAGTAGAACGTTCAGAAGTCAAATGTTACGTTTATTATGAATATTGATAGGATACGAGAAGCATTGGGTTGTAACTTGTATGAAACCGACTAGTACGACATAGACTCTAACACAAGTGTTAGAGATTGCCCAGTATGCTCAGTATGTGATGTAATATGACATGTTAAGATATCCTTGTATCTAGTTGAAACCCCGTGAGATGATGCAATATTTGTAAAGAACTTCAGAAATAGAATGGCAGGCTAAAATAAAGTTAGAACGCATGTTAGGATTAGCAGATCATGTTAATACAGAAACTCAGTAAACAACATAGTTTTCAGCAGAAACACTATCTTGTACAGCATTTTCCCCAGTACAGTTTGGCAGGAGACTATATTCATATATACATATTTACCAGCCTCAGCACGTATTAAATACGTACAGATTACTATCATTAGCTCAGCATGTAATATATACAGATACCTTACCACTATTAGCTTCAGTATGTGAGACACGCAGATAGCATTACTAGTTGAGACCGTTGTATTGTTCTGTCGCGCCCCATTTTTCCCCTCGCGGGCAAAAGCGGGATTCGACATCGAGGACTCTTGAGGGTGGAAAAGAAGAGTCGCCACCTAACGGATTAAGGTGCGTTAGGGCACCGTTCTAAGCTAATTTGTTACCTAAGTCAACCAGAGTTGGGTAAGGGCTTTAGTTACCTCAAAAGGAAGGTGTTAGGCACCTTTCGAGGTCCACAAATGTGGTTCCCGGCCGTACTCATTAAATGGGGGTATTTACTAAGTGATCAAATAAAGTCGATGAATTATTAAACATAAATAAAATACTAACATAAATACTAAATTAGCAAATTAAAAAGTTAACCTAAAAAGTGGGATCAGGTTTTGACAAGGCTGAAAATGGGTCCAATGCGATGTTACTCCCTTCTAATCAATTTTAAAATCAAGATAGTTTGAAGAGAATAACATATATATATATATATATATATATATATATATATATATATATATATATATAGTTTGAGTAAAGAAATGCATTTTAAGAATATCATGTATATGTATATATTATATATTTTTAACAAAATTTCTTTTTAAGGAAAATATATCAATATTTGAACATAACAATGATAATTTTAAAATATTTAAAGCTTCTTAGAAAAAATGAATTTTAGAAAAGATGGGAGTAATAGGTTGCTTTGTATTTACAAAACAAATATGCGCTTCATACGTGAAATCAGCAATAGCCTGTCTGTTTCATCATCTCCCGTCTACCCACCTAGTTAATTATTATTGTTAAGCTTAAACGATCTAGGTGGAAAAGACTAACGCCCCAACAAGTGCCTACCCGTCCCAATCCTTAAGGTCCAAGAGGCAATTGGACAACTATTTTGGATTTAGGATGTAAAAATCCTAAGGCTGTTAAAAGATTAATGTCAAACACTTAGCAAATAATAAAAGAAACACAAAAGGGTTTCACATAAGCCTCCACTAAAAATAAGTAATTAAACATGTTTTCAATAAAAAAAACCTATAGTCATGATTTCTAAGAATGCACAAGCAAGATAAATGTTTTGCAAATTGTAGACATAATCTCTAAATGCTACCTTATATTCACATGAAATAAATTGCTGCATTTTAAATTGAATTATTTAAGACCTACAGGCATGATTTCTATATGCATCAAATCAAACTATTTTAATTCCTATAGGCATGATTTCTAATAAAGCAAATAAGACGAGAAAATAAACCCCCGCCCTCATAACCCCCTTTTGTTTTTTACTATTATGAGTTTATTACAAATATTTACAAACGTAAAATAGAATGAATAATTATGATATATTAAAATAAAATAACATTAAAGAAAATCCGGCAGCCTCCTTTCGTCCCGGTAACTCTTTGATGAATGTCGGTATAAGACGATACCTGCTTAAGGGTTAGTACAATCATAGATACAAGAATAATATTCTGATATTCTTAGTCATGAGTTTGACTAAACTTGGAAAAATTACATTAAGGGCATATTAAACATATAGTCACGAGAAGAAAGCAATCAAAGAGATTAACATAGTAAATGATAATCAGATAAAGGTAAATAAACTAACCGACGAATGCCAAAGTTGAAAGGAAAATCACGAATTAATAATGCAACAAAACGCCTTGATTAGTACCCATCCTCAACGCGTCAAGGTCATGAGAATCTCAAGAATTCTGAGCAGTGTATGCATAGATGAGGTATAAAAGAGCCAGAGAATTAAATAGAGGAGCAGAGAGCGGAAAATGCTCGGGAGCCAAGCAAATTTCTAGTACTTATGTTAATAAAGGAATAGCAATATTTGAATGTTAAAAAATGAAATTCTTTTTCTAAAGAAGAAGTGGTCTCTCTCTAAGTCTTCTTCTTTTGTTCTTCTTGGGTTTAGGGTCTTCTACCCCTTTTAAAGAAAGCTTAATTCAAAATCAAAACCAAAAACTAAAAGCTAAAACACTTTTTCCTTAATTAACAGAACTAATTTGGAATAAAGAACCCTTGGGCCCTTTCATTTCAAAATAAAGTGAAAACAAAATAATTAACCATTATGAAAGCTAATAATGATGCTACCACTAAAAAAAGGTATCCTATGATAGTAATCATTTTGTCACCACTACACAAATAATAATAATAATAAATAATAATAATAATAATAACAATAACAATAATAATAATAATAATAATAATAAACAACAAAATTCATATTGTATATATATAAACGAAACAAAAGCCATACTAGATAATTAATCAACTGTATAATCAAATAATTAACAGACAATTAGTGTATATAAAAATGAAACAAGAGGCAGAATGATATATTAGACATGAAACAGAAAGGACAGCTATATATACTACTCACATACATATATTATACTATATAAATATTATGTATACGTTTCTATTATATATAGATGGACAGGAAAGAAAAACAGTAGATAATTATACACACATATATATTTCTATATTATATATTATATATTACGCCTATATTATATCATATATACTGATATACCTATGTTATACATATTATATACATATTATATACATATATATATAACAATAAACAGCAAAACAAAAATAAAATAAAAATAAAATAAATAATAAATGAATAAATAATTTACGGACAGATATGAGATCTGTCCGATCGGACTGTGACCGGAGCGACGGGAATTTTCCGGCGGCTATTCGGCGGTCGTTTTTTTTTTTCAGCGAGAAGAGAGGGAGGAGAGGAAAAAGTGGATGGTGGCGGCTTTGTTGTTTGGCCGGAATTAATGGAGATTATGGTGGTGGCCCGCGATGGGAAGAGGGAAGAAGGAGATCGCCGGAGCTTATGGAGGTTAGGAGAAGAGGAAGATGGAGAGGGAGAGAGGGAGATTCGGCGGCTAGGGAGAGAGGGAGCTGTTGCCGACGGCAGCTTGGTAGTGTTGTTGTTCGCCGGAAGTTATGGCGGTTTGGTGTTTTTCCGGCGATAGTTGTCCGGCCGGCCGAAGATGAGAGGGAGAAAGAGAGGAAGATGGAAAAGAAGGGGAGAAGATGATGCGACGCCGGCGGATTTGGGGAAGGGAAGGTCGGCGTTAATGGTGGAAAGGGAGAGGAGAAGAAAGAGAAGAGAGAGGAAGGAGGTAGGTGAAGGAGAGGGGAAAGGGAGAAAGAAGGCTGCTAGGGTAGGTGAGAAAGAGGGAATGTAGGTAGGGTTTAATCTAGACCGTAGGATTAAAGAAAAATGAACGGCTAGGATTTAATTAGTATGTTTGGGTCGGGTCGCGGATAGGAAAATGGGTAAATATTAATTTGGCTGAAATTTAATTTAAATTGTAGCCACAGTGGATCAAAAGTGGCTAAAATTGAAAACGAATTGAATAGAATCATATAAATATTATCACTAATAAATAAATTCTAAATTTAAATATACTTATCATATAATTAAAATATTATATTTATGAATAAATAAATGACTAAAGAAAATAAAAAATTAAATTATCGAATATTATAAAAATCACATTATTAACCTAAATAATTTATATATTAGAGTAATATTATTAGTCAAATAAATTTATAAAACTTATTAAAATTAGGTAAAATAATTTATTAAATAAAGAATATATTTCAAAATAAGGGCGCATATTAAAACGAAATATATGATGCACGATGTAATTTTTTAATATCAAAACTTAAAATTAATATAGGTCATATATATATAATTTGAAATGATTTTCGCAATATTATGATTATAAATTATTTTATAAATACAAAAATAAGTCAAATATTTGCACAAAATATATACATATATAAGCAGCATATTGAAGCGCAGGTCGGTCAAAATTGGGTGTCAACAGCTGCCCCTTCTTTGCTCGGGAATGAAGGATGAATTGTCGAGCAAAGAACGTTGACTTAGTAGCCAATTTTGTCCGACCGAAGGAAAAATTTCAGTAGGGCCAAGTAAAAAGGAAAGAAAGTCATGTAGATGTTGCGACCGAGACTTCAGTTTCAAGTCGCCTACATATCTCGGGTTTCACGAGAATCAGGCCGCGTGTAGTTCTGGATCTTAGGGACGAAAGAGATCCCTAAAAATTGATAGCACGAGGCTTGAATAAGAATGGGGTAGCACGAGAATGATAGGTTAAAAATAGCAGAGAGTAGCATAAGAATATCAAAGAGCGGGGGGGGGGGGGGTTTGAAAATGACGTGATAGTCATTTGATCAGATAACATGAGAAGGAACGCAATAGCAGCCTGCAAGCTAAAAAACTTGGATAAATGATTAGTCGATAAGCATGAAGTAGCTAACAATTAGCGCTTAATCGAATTAAAATTTAGGAGACAATGTTTAGCCCTTGAACAAATAATTTAGGGTAGTGCTTAACCCCAGGACAGTGCTTAGCCCTTGAACAAATAATTTAGGGTACTGCTTAACCCCAGGACAGTGCTTAGCCCTTGAACAAATAATTTAGGGTAGTGCTTAACCCCAGGACAGTGCTTAGCCCTTGAACAAATAATTTAGGGTAATGCTTAACCCCAGGATAGTGCTTAGCCCTTGAACAAATAATTTAGGGTAGTGCTTAACCCCAGGACAGTGCTTAGCCCTTAAACAAATAATTTAGGGTAGTGCTTAACCCCAGGACAGTGCTTAGCCCTTGAACAAATAATTTAGGGTAGTGCTTAACCCCAGGACAGTGCTTAGCCCTTGAACAAATAATTTAGGGTAATGCTTAACCCTAGGACAGTGCTTAGCCCTTGAACAAATAATTTAGGGTAATGCTTAACCCCAGGACAGTGCTTAGCCCTTGAACAAATAATTTAGGGTAGTGCTTAACCCCAGGACAGTGCTTAGCCCTTGAACAAATAATTTAGGGTAATGCTTAACCCTAGGACAGTGCTTAGCCCTTCAACAAATAATTTAGGGTAATGCTTAACCCCAGGACAGTGCTTAGCCCTTGAACAAATAATTTAGGGTAATGCTTAACCCCAGGACAGTGCTTAGCCCTTGAACAAATAATTTAGGGTAGTGCTTAACCCCAGGACAGTGCTTAGCCCTTGAACAAATAATTTAGGGTAATGCTTAACCCCAGGACAGTGCTTAGCCCTTGAACAAATAATTTAGGGTAGTGCTTAACCCCAGGACAGTGCTTAGCCCTTGAACAAATAATTTAGGGTAGTGCTTAACCCCAGGACAGTGCTTAGCCCTTGAACAAATAATTTAGGGTAGTGCTTAACCCTAGGACAATGCTTAGCCCTTGAAAAAAATAAATTTAGGGTAATGCTTAACCCTAGGACAGTGCTTAGCCCTTGAAAAATAATTTAGTAAATACCTTTGAAGATCCATATGGAATGATTGCAGATTTGGTACCTGTTGCATCCTGCGTTCAAAGAAAAGATTATAAGATTAAAATGGGGAAGGCTGATTTGTGTCTTTACTCGTCCGTTGCTATCCCAATTTCATGAGCTTGATGATCAGACTGGATGTCACGTCCTTTTGGAAATCAGCTCCTCGGCTTGACTGAGCTTTGATGAAATTTTGAGATCCTTCTCAAAATTTCTGCCCCAGTTACGTAGAAACCCTCGATCTATCGAATTTTTGAGGTCCTCTCAAAAATTCTGCCCCAGTGTAGACTTGGTTGCGAATGATGCAAAGTTGTGAATTTTTGAGGTCCTCTCAAAAATTCTGCCCCAGTTGGAAAAGGAAAGGAGAAAGGAAATTTTATTGAGATATAGACCGAACCCCATAAGGGCGCCTACGTATCCCTCTTAAATGGGAATCAGGTCCAACGTAGTTCAGAATTTTAGGGAAGAATGAAATCCCTAAAGAAATTAATCGAATAAGGATTGAATAAAGACGGAAGTGGACGACATGATAAGAATAGGAGATGAGAGATGAGGATTGCACGTTTAAATGTCATATTGCTAATCGACGACGGAAGGTTAGGTGAAAGCGAATATTACTTTCCTTTTGATCGATGTTACATTCGCACCTGCAAAACTCGAACGAGCACATATAAAACTACTTAGCATTGATGTATCCCATTTTAAGGTGGATAAATCTGATCGTCTCATTTCATAGTCGACAGGCTCAAACACAAATAACAGGCTTGAAACGTAAATCAAAGGGCTCAGAAAATATTAAATGTAGGGCTCAAATATAATTAGGACTCAAAATGCAATATCGAGCTCGATTGTCCTATTATAGGGTGGACTAACCCACTTGTCCTATTATAGGGTGGACTAACCCAATTGTCCTATTATAGGGTGGACTAACCCAATGTCCTATTATAGGGTGGACCAACCCAATTGTCCTATTATAGGGTGGACTAACCCAATGTCCTATTATAGGGTGGACTAACCCAATGTCCTATTATAGGGTGGACCAACCCAATGTCCTATTATAGGGTGGACTAACCCAATTGTCCTATTATAGGGTGGACCAACCCAATTGTCCTATTATAGGGTGGACTAACCCAATTTGTCCTATTATAGGGTGGACTAACCCAATTATCAGTAGCATAATTTAAGTGGCTCAGATTATAGTAGCTCAATTCACGGTAGCATAGTAAGTAGAATGATAATAGCTTGAATACTATAATAGCAGTTTGAAGTAATAAAATAGTGGCCCCAGAGTAGCACAGTAGTAACTCTAAAATAGCAGCAGTCACAATTGCATCTTGAAGTAGAAAATAATGGTAGCTTGAAGTAATACAATAATAATAACAGCGTGGTAGCTCCAAAGCAGCACAATGATATCTTGCAGTAGCATGATGATGGTACCAGCGTAATTGTAGCTTGATAATGATAAATAGATAGCTTGAAGATTGTGAAATAGTGGCTCGAAGGTACCATATTAGTGGCCAGATTGAAATAGTGGCATAATAATAATTTAGACAGTAGCATGATGGGCTTTATTGAATAACACAGCAATAGTATGGCAGAACTTGAATATTAGGTTGACGGTAGCATAATAACCACTTAGCGATGGTAGCTTGACCTGTGGCACAATATCTTGAATCCCAATGAACAATAATAATCTTGATAATAGCAGATTGGCGTCATGATAAAATTTGAATCTAGAAGCGTGTGATAACTTCGAAAGCAGCACAACAGATGTCAAATAACAATTGATCCAAAAATAGAATAGTCCAGCCTTCGTCTAAGGAATAGTTCCTTCTCGACCATGAGAATATGATTTTTTTTTTCTTCGGGTGTGCCTATACTCAAAGAAAAATTTGTGAGTTTTCAAAGGTAAGGTTAATGCATACCTTTTTGTATATCCTTTGTTCCTTGTCATTGTTTTGATCCTCTATAGACTTTGCATTTTGGTGAAATTTTTGAGGAATTCTCAAAAATTTCTGCCCCAGTTCAGAATGCAAAGTGTTTCGCAAACCTCCTTGCTGCCTGCTTGTGGGATTTTCCACGTCCCCTTAAAAATTCTGCCCCCAGTTTGACTTAAGGGCTTTATATTCCTGCTTCACTCAAACAAAAATTATTAGTTCAAAAGGAATGGTTGTCATACATTTGAACATCAGAATTCCGTTTCTGAATCTACATTTGGTCTTTTATGAGTCGAATGAAATTGCCAAAGATTTTATATTTGGATGCGGGGAAGGTATTTGATTGGGATATGAGGAGAAAGAAAGTTTTATTTGATTGAGACCGAACCCAAAATGGGTTGCCTACGTATCCAAAAGGAATCAGGTCAGACGTAGTTCGCATCATCTATGTGATGGATGACCGGAGCAGTCTCGATATAAATGGGCTTAGGGTACGATCTCTTGAAGCGTGAGACATGTTGGATGTAACTGTATGAGGTAAATAATGAAACATGGTGGGCGATTTTTTGCGGTATGGCTTGATTTGAATGAGTTGCATATGTATTATGCGAATGTTGATTTTGAGGAAGGGAGTAGGCATGACGAAGATTGTTTTGAGGATATAAGGTTGATGGTATGTCGGAGGAAAACTTATGAAAGTGATGCGAGGCTTGATAGAAGCATGATTTTAGGAAGGGGACCAAGATAAATAATAAACAGAAAAATTGAAGCATGACATGTAGTTGATGAAACAAACACATTAAATATATTTCACATGGTAAATAAAAAAAATTAAACACGTTTATACGTCTTCCTGATTTGGGGGCCTCTTTTATGCCAGAGGTAGGCCTAACGAGTTAAAGAGAACTTGTTATTAAATATCGTCATTTTGCTCCCAAAATAAACCCCAAAAAATAAACTTTATTATTATATAAGATCACAAGAATTACAATAAAACAGTAAATCTTAAAAACATCTTCGTCTGCATCCAACTTCTTCGGATCTTCTGATACTTTGTCGAAATGGTGGCGATCTCCTAAATTCGACCACCAAGCTAACCATGCTGAATCTTGGATACGAAGTTGGGAGACTCATTGTGCCTGCAATAAAAGAAAGGTTAGGCTATCCTACCCACCCGGGAGCACAATGACGATATTTTAAACAAAATTATCTTAAGATGCACACAATTCATGAATCGTCTTTTATCGGGATTAAAACTGATCCCTTAAGACTTAGGGCAAGTTCCTATTTAATCTTGACGTACCATGGACGTCGCGATTTTTCGAAGTTTTAAAAGAAGTGCAAGCCTTGCTAAAGGAGTACACGGTCACGATCTAAGAGTAGAAGTGGGTATGACACAGTTCCCTCGAGCGGACAACTCGAGAGTGAGGAAGCTTATGACCGTCGACGCACCGCTGATCGACCAAATCACAAACAATCCTTGAGGTGTTTTAAACTGGTGAACGGCCGTGAAACCACGCAACCGTCATTGTGTGTGAAAGTGTGAAATTCCCAAGTGGGGGAAGTATGAGCGATATGTCAGATAAATAAAAGAAAATTACAACAATTTATTTATCGACAATTACATAAGAAATAATAAAGAATAAGAAAACAAAGAAAACGGTTAGTAACTTCATGATAAAGTCAAAAATAAGAAAATAAATCGAACACTTAGCAAGTTAACAGTTAATTAAACCCCATTTAAATAAACACGTAATGGTTAAAGCCTAATATCCCCAGCAGAGTCGCCATTTTGTCGCGCCCCATTTTTCCCCTCGCGGGCAAAAGCGGGATTCGACATCGAGGACTCTTGAGGGTGGAAAAGAAGAGTCGCCACCTAACGGATTAAGGTGCGTTAGGGCACCGTTCTAAGCTAATTTGTTACCTAAGTCAACCAGAGTTGGGTAAGGGCTTTAGTTACCTCAAAAGGAAGGTGTTAGGAACCTTTCGAGGTCCACAAATGTGGTTCCCGGCCGTACTCATTAAATGGGGGTATTTACTAAGTGATCAAATAAAGTCGATGAATTATTAAACATAAATAAAATACTAACATAAATACTAAATTAGCAAATTAAAAAGTTAACCTAAAAAGTGGGATCAGGTTTTGACAAGGCTGAAAATGGGTCCAATGCGATGTTACTCCCTTCTAATCTATTTTAAAATCAAGATAGTTTGAAGAGAATAACATATATATATATATATATATATATATATATATATATATATATATAGTTTGAGTAAAGAAATGCATTTTAAGAATATCATGTATATGTATATATTATATATTTTTAACAAAATTTCTTTTTAAGGAAAATATATCAATATTTGAACATAACAATGATAATTTTAAAATATTTAAAGCTTCTTAGAAAAAATGAATTTTAGAAAAGATGGGAGTAATAGGTTGCTTTGTATTTACAAAACAAATATGCGCTTCATACGTGAAATCAGCAATAGCCTGTCTGTTTCATCATCTCCCGTCTACCCACCTAGTTAATTATTATTGTTAAGCTTAAACGATCTAGGTGGAAAAGACTAACGCCCCAACAAGTGCCTACCCGTCCCAATCCTTAAGGTCCAAGAGGCAATTGGACAACTATTTTGGATTTAGGATGTAAAAATCCTAAGGCTGTTAAAAGATTAATGTCAAACACTTAGCAAATAATAAAAGAAACACAAAAGGGTTTCACATAAGCCTCCACTAAAAATAAGTAATTAAACATGTTTTCAATAAAAAAAACCTATAGTCATGATTTCTAAGAATGCACAAGCAAGATAAATGTTTTGCAAATTGTAGACATAATCTCTAAATGCTACCTTATATTCACATGAAATAAATTGCTGCATTTTAAATTGAATTATTTAAGACCTACAGGCATGATTTCTATATGCATCAAATCAAACTATTTTAATTCCTATAGGCATGATTTCTAATAAAGCAAATAAGACGATAAAATAAACCCCCGCCCTCATAACCCCCTTTTTTTTTTTACTATTATGAGTTTATTACAAATATTTACAAACGTAAAATAGAATGAATAATTATGATATATTAAAATAAAATAACATTAAAGAAAATCCGGCAGCCTCCTTTCGTCCCGGTAACTCTTTGATGAATGTCGGTATAAGACGATACCTGCTTAAGGGTTAGTACAATCATAGATACAAGAATAATATTCTGATATTCTTAGTCATGAGTTTGACTAAACTTGGAAAAATTACATTAAGGGCATATTAAACATATAGTCACGAGAAGAAAGCAATCAAAGAGATTAACATAGTAAATGATAATCAGATAAAGGTAAATAAACTAACCGACGAATGCCAAAGTTGAAAGGAAAATCACGAATTAATAATGCAACAAAACGCCTTGATTAGTACCCATCCTCAACGCGTCAAGGTCATGAGAATCTCAAGAATTCCGAGCAGTGTATGCATAGATGAGGTATAAAAGAGCCAGAGAATTAAATAGAGGAGCAGAGAGCGGAAAATGCTCGGGAGCCAAGCAAATTTCTAGTACTTATGTTAATAAAGGAATAGCAATATTTGAATGTTAAAAAATGAAATTCTTTTTCTAAAGAAGAAGTGGTCTCTCTCTAAGTCTTCTTCTTTTGTTCTTCTTGGGTTTAGGGTCTTCTACCCCTTTTAAAGAAAGCTTAATTCAAAATCAAAACCAAAAACTAAAAGCTAAAACACTTTTTCCTTAATTAACAGAACTAATTTGGAATAAAGAACCCTTGGGCCCTTTCATTTCAAAATAAAGTGAAAACAAAATAATTAACCATTATGAAAGCTAATAATGATGCTACCACTAAAAAAAGGTATCCTATGATAGTAATCATTTTGTCACCACTACACAAATAATAATAATAATAAATAATAATAATAATAACAACAATAACAATAATAATAATAATAATAATAAACAACAAAATTCATATTGTATATATATAAACGAAACAAAAGCCATACTAAATAATTAATCAACTGTATAATCAAATAATTAACAGACAATTAGTGTATATAAAAATGAAACAAGAGGCAGAATGATATATTAGACATGAAACAGAAAGGACAGCTATATATACTACTCACATACATATATTATACTATATAAATATTATGTATACGTTTCTATTATATATAGATGGACAGGAAAGAAAAACAGTAGATAATTATACACACATATATATTTCTATATTATATATTATATATTACGCCTATATTATATCATATATACTGATATACCTATGTTATACATATTATATACATATTATATACATATATATATATATATAACAATAAACAGCAAAACAAAAATAAAATAAAAATAAAATAAATAATAAATGAATAAATAATTTACGGACAGATATGAGATCTGTCCGATCGGACTGTGACCGGAGCGACGGGAATTTTCCGGCGGCTATTCGGCGGTCGTTTTTTTTTTTCAGCGAGAAGAGAGGGAGGAGAGGAAAAAGTGGATGGTGGCGGCTTTGTTGTTTGGCCGGAATTAATGGAGATTATGGTGGTGGCCCGCGATGGGAAGAGGGAAGAAGGAGATCGCCGGAGCTTATGGAGGTTGGGAGAAGAGGAAGATGGAGAGGGAGAGAGGGAGATTCGGCGGCTAGGGAGAGAGGGAGCTGTTGCTGACGGCAGCTTGGTAGTGTTGTTGTTCGCCGGAAGTTATGGTGGTTTGGTGTTTTTCCGGCGATAGTTGTCCGGCCGGCCGAAGATGAGAGGGAGAAAGAGAGGAAGATGGAAAAGAAGGGGAGAAGATGATGCGACGCCGGCGGATTTGGGGAAGGGAAGGTCGGCGTTAATGGTGGAAAGGGAGAGGAGAAGAAAGAGAAGAGAGAGGAAGGAGGTAGGTGAAGGAGAGGGGAAAGGGAGAGAGAAGGCTGCTAGGGTAGGTGAGAAAGAGGGAATGTAGGTAGGGTTTAATCTAGACCGTAGGATTAAAGAAAAATGAACGGCTAGGATTTAATTAGTATGTTTGGGTCGGGTCGCGGGTTATGGAGTGCGGGTCGCGGATAGGAAAATGGGTAAATATTAATTTGGCTGAAATTTAATTTAAATTGTAGCCACAGTGGATCAAAAGTGGCTAAAATTGAAAACGAATTGAATAGAATCATATAAATATTATCACTAATAAATAAATTCTAAATTTAAATATACTTATCATATAATTAAAATATTATATTTATGAATAAATAAATGACTAAAGAAAATAAAAAATAAAATTATCGAATATTATAAAAATCACATTATTAACCTAAATAATTTATATATTAGAGTAATATTATTAGTCAAATAAATTTATAAAACTTATTAAAATTAGGTAAAATAATTTATTAAATAAAGAATATATTTCAAAATAAGGGCGCATATTAAAACGAAATATATGATGCACGATGTAATTTTTTAATATCAAAACTTAAAATTAATATAGGTCATATATATATAATTTGAAATGATTTTCACAATATTATGATTATAAATTATTTTATAAATACAAAAATAAGTCAAATATTTGCACAAAATATATAAACAAATATATACATATATAAGTAGCATATTGAAGCGCAGGTCGGTCAAAATTGGGTGTCAACAGTTTGGGGTTGGACTACCTAGCATCCATGACCGCCCCAGGGTTGATAGTTGTATCGACTCGTCCGCCAGAGGACGAGGATACGTCGCTCTACGGAGTGGCATGCCGTCCCACAGGGGACGAAGATGGGATGCCAGTTTTCCCCATATTGTGCCTTGGTCGGCCCTTATACACCCCCGTCGAGCGGGTACGCCTGGGGTGTTGATTCAGGAGTCCTTCGGACTCAGGTACAGTTATAGTCAGGGGCTCAGCGAGCCCAAGTGCATACCCAGGGGACCGACGGGATGCTTACATCCATTATAGGAGATGGGATGACCGGGGTAGGGGTATAGATTCTGTGCTGGTTGTACCTCCCGGCTTATGGGGGCCGGGTAAGGTTTGTGTGTGCTATGTTATGTTATGATGTGTTATACCCTGTTACAGTAGATACGAGTAGATCAACAGTAGCACGATAAATTCTCAGGTACGATTCCTACTCCTTCCAGTATGATTAAGAAAAGGTATGACTTACATTATCAGACAGTTAATCTATTCCTTCTACTTCAGTTTCATCAGTTATATTATTGTTTTCAGATATTCCTTTCAGTTATTGCTTTGCATACTCAGTACCAGCGGTACTGACGCCTGGTGGGGCGCTGCATTACTTGCCTGCAGGTACTCGTAGACGAGCAGGAGATACCACGTGATTCCTGTCAGCGATCGAGTATTCAGCTCCTGTCATCCGGAGACTGAATTCCAGAGGTGTATTTCAGTTCTTTTGTTGTATAGTACGGGTAGGTCGGGGCCCTGTCCCGATCTTTTCTATTGCTATTCCTAGAGGCTTGCAGTCTGTATATTTCCCTGTGGTCAGGTGAGCCGGTCGTGTGAGGCCGCGCAGTTGTTAGCTGTTAGTACCTTTGCTTCTTTTATGTTGGCCGTGTGGGGCCATAAGTTTGACAGTAGTGGTGACCTTGCCGGTCACGTAGCTTTCTAGTATTTTGTTGCTGAGTTGCAGATAACTAGACAACATGGTGGCCTTGTCAGCCCGCATAGGTTTCCCTATAGTTGCATGTCCTGGTCAACTGTTATTACAGGTACAGGAGGCTATAGGCCAATGGGCCGGGGGCTGTGTTTACATCCGTTATATAGCCCTTTGTTTCCAGAAATGTGAGTTAGAGCCAGCCAGGCACCAGATGTGCCTAGGCTTAGCAGTCCAGTAGTTCAGGTCCTAGTAGGGCACCAGGTGCCAGTCATACCCCCCAAGGCGGGGTGTGACACCTTCTCACGAACAAAGTGATACTGGACTGGTATGTGCTTTGTCCTTGAATGAAATGTCGGATTCTTTGCAAGATGCAAAGCGCTCTGACTGTCACAAAACAGAGCAACCTTCTCTTGCTTGTGCCCGAGCTTCTCCAATAACATCTGCATCCATATTGCCTCTTTGCTAGCTTGTGTAGCTGCTACATTTTCTGCTTCCGTCGTAGATGTAGCCACGATAGAATGCAGTTTTGAAACCCAGCTTACAGCTTCTCCAACAAGAGTAAACACATAACCTGTGGTGGACTTGCTTTTATCAAGATCACCTGCATAATCTGAATCAACATAACCTTTAACAGTAAAGTCTGATCCTCTATAACACATTGCAACATCTGAGGTACCCTTGATATATCTCAGGATCCTTTTAACAGCATTCCAATGCTCTCTACCAAGACTAGCCATGTATCGACTAACCACTCTCACTGCTTGTGCAATGTCTGGTCTTGTACATACCATGACGAACATTAAACTTCCCACTGTTGATGCATACGGTACTCGAGACATCTCCATCCTCTCTGCTTCATTGCTAGGATTCATACTTGAGGATAACTTGAAATTAATAGGAAGTGTTACAGTCTTGCATCTTGAAGCGTCACAAGATTTTCTTTAAGTAGTTCTCTTGACAAAGCCAAATCTTCCTATTATTTTTGTCTCGGTGAATTTGCATCTCTAGAATCTTGTTTGCTGGTCCCAAGTCCTTCATTTCAAACTCACTATCCAACTGTGCCTTTAAATTTGTGAGACGATCTTTTTTGGGGCCTGCTACCAACATGTCGTCAACATACAATAGCAAAATAATGAAATAACCATCACCAATTCTCTTGTAATAGACACAAGGATCTGCACTATGTTTGTTGTATCCAAGGCTTATAATGAAGGAATCAAATCTCTTATACCAACACCTTGGCGCCTGTTTGAGACCGTATAGAGATTTGTTCAACCTGCAAACCAAGTTCTCTTTTCTCTGTTCTTCAAAACCTTCTGGTTGAAGCATATATATTTCTTCTTCAAGCTCTCCATGAAGAAATGCAGTTTTGACATCTAACTGCTCCAAGTACAAGTCAAATGTAGCACACATCGCCAAGACCACTCAAATTTTTGTGAGTCGAACCACTGGAGAAAATATCTCGTTGAAGTCTATATCTTCTTTCTGAGCGAATCCTTTCACCACCAATCTTGCACGATACCTCTCCACTTGATCATTACCATTGCGTTTGATCTTGTAGACCCATTTGTTTCCAATGGCCTTCCTTCCTTGTGGTAATTGAACAAGATCCCATGTTTTATTCTTATGAAGAGCTTCAATTTCTTCTTGCATTGCTGCCATCTACAGAGATGATTCTTGGCCTTTCATAGCCTCGTGAAAAGTTGAAGGCTCTCCATCTTCTGTTAATAGACAGTATGCAAAATTGCCCTCTATATAATAATCTGAGTGCCAAGCTGGTTCTCTTCTCTCCCGAGTTGACCATCAAACTTGTGGAGTTTCAATCTCAGCTTGCTCTTGTTCTTCATGCTCTGGTGCTACTTCAGAAGAAACTGGGACTTCTTCTATCTTTTCAACTTCAACTGTAGTAGTCTCTGATTTTTCTGTTGAAGTGCTACCTTCTTTTGCTTGTATCTTGTTTTTAAGAAATACAACATCCCTACTGATTACCACCTTGCGGGCAGTGGGATCCCACAAGAGATACCCCTTGACTCCGTCAGCATAACCTAAGAAAATGCATTCCCTGGATTTCGGATCCAACCTCGACTTTTCTTGGGCGTTGTACATAATATAAGCAGGACTTCCGAATATATGTAAGCGAGAATAATCAGCTGGTTTTCCTGTCCACATCTCCATTGGCGTTTTCAGATCAATTGCAGTTGATGGTGACCGATTGATCACATAACATGCGATTTTGACTGCTTCTGCCCAGAATGGTTTTTCCAATCCTGCAGTTGCCAACATAGCTCTTGTCCGTTCCAACAAGGTTTTGTTCATTCGCTCTGATACTCCATTTTGTTGTGGAGTATATGCCACTGTGAACTACCTTTTGATACCTTCTTGTTTACAGAAGTTATCAAATTCATCACCAGTGTATTCTCCTCCATTATCTGTCCTCAAACACTTGATCCTTTTCTCAGATTCAAGTTCCACCCGCACTTTGAACTCTTTAAAAAATGAAAAAACGTCAGCCTTTCTCTTGATTGGATACACCCAACATCTCCTGGAGTAGTTGTCGATAAATGACACGAAATATTTTGCTCCTCCTAGGGACTCCACCGGTGCTTGCCAGACATCAGAGTGGACCAGGTCTAATATTTCCTTGCTTTTAGCAGAGGAACAGCTAAACTTCAGTCTATGTTGTTTACTGGTAATACAATGCTCACAAAAGGGTAGTGAAACCTTTTTGAGCCCTGGAAGAAGCTTTTGCTCAGCAAGAATCTTCAAACCTCGTTCCGACATATGGCCAAGTTTGCAATGTCACATCATCGTCGATTCTTCAAATGAACTTGCTGACGTGGTTGATGCTTCACCTTCTTGGTGGGTTTCACCCTTAAGCACATTTAGATTTGCAGCAAGTTTTTCCGCTTTCATCACTACAAGCGCTCCTTTCAATATTTTCATGACTCCACCATGAGTCTTATATGAACATCCATTATCATCTACTTGCCCCAAAGACAATAGATTCTTCTTCAAGTCTTTCACATGTCGTACCTCCTGAATGGTGCGTAACCTGCCATCATACATCTTTATTTTGATGGACCCAATACCAATAACATTCAAAGCATGATCATCTCCCATGAACACAGATCCTCCTGAGATAGGTTTATATTGATGGAACCATTCTCTCCGGGAAGTCATGTGCCATGTTGCTCCTGTGTCCATGATCCAGACATCAGTGAAACGTTTTCTGCCTTCATTACTTGATATTGCTTCACTACATAAAATATCACCATCATCCGAGGTATTTCCAACATTCCCTTGAGCATTTGATGACTCAGGGTGTTCACTCTTCTTCTTGAACCAACAATCTTTCTTGACGTGCCCTTTCTTGCCACAGTTGTGATACTTGATATTCTTCTTACTTCTTGATTTAGATCTACCATGATTGTGACTCCCACTGGGGCCACATTCCGTTGGTCTTCCTCTCACCATCGTCAAAGCTTCAGCTTGCTGCGAACTTGTTTGTCTGTCTTCCTTATTTTTGCGCCAATTTTCTTCTTCTAGGACAGCGGCTGCAATTTCATCGAAAACTAGACTGTTTGTATTGTTCGTCAGGTTGATGATGAGTTGATCATACGAGTCAGGAAGACTTTGAAGTAGAAGATCCGCACGTTCAGTCCCCTCTATTTTTCAACCCATTGTTGTAAGTTACGAAAACAGAGTATTCAAAGTATTGATGTGTTCAGTAACCGACATGGACTCTGCCATTCGAAGAGTATACAATCTTCTTTTTAAGAAGATTTTATTATGCAAAGACTTGGCCTCATACAATCCCGTAAGAGTATCCCAAATTTCCTTCACTGTCTGTTTTTCAGCCACACTAGACAACACTTGATCAGCTAGTGCCAAGTGTAGATCAGCAACTGCGTTGCTATCTACGTCATTCTACTTGCTGTCATCAGTAAAGTCTGTGGGTCTGCCTTCAATTGCAACTAGGCAATAGTCTTTTCTCAATATCGCCCTTATTTTCATTTTCCACAATGAGAAATTAGTCCCATTGAATTTCTCAATGTCAAACTTTGTTGTACTCGACATTGTTATTTGCTTCACACCCTTCTAGATCGTTTCTGAATATTTTTGCGAACAATCGTGACAAATTGTATCGTCACCAAATTTTACTATTCATGTGAATAGTATTTTCACCGAATCTTACTATTCACAAAAATTTACTATTCACGGATAGTACCTTCACATAAAACAGACAGAATAACTGAAGCTCTGATATCACTGTTGGGAAGAGAAAGCACCACAACTTAAGTTTGATATGATAATAAATAATGAGAATACGTTAGACACAATATTTTACGTGGAAAACCCTCAAATAAATAGAGAGAAAAAACCACGGGGTAGAAGGATTCACTATATAAATATGGGAGTACACTACTCTCAATTACAAGGAGAAAGCACTTGTAAAAGGAATAACTCACTAAAGAGGATACTCAAGATTACAAAATTTGTCTTGGTGTATAACTATCTTTATGTTCTTACTCTTTTGGATTGTAATTTTTGTGGGGATTTGTGGATTTGTGTATATCAAATAATGAAAGCAAAACGTTCTATTTATAATAGAAATAAACCGTGTAGAAGGGTGTAAAGCAGAGATCAATTTGGACAAGGTTTGTCCTCTTTTTTTCCTTTTCCTTGTCTGACTAACTTTGTTGACACTTTTCCCTATCTAAGGACTAAACATATTATTATCCCATGTCAATAAAAAAGATGAAAAAAATATTTGCATCCCTCATGTTAGATCACTCATTTTCTTCATATTATCCCTCTACACCCAATTTTGAACTAAATCTTACCCGCTAAACTCAGGTTCAGAATTAAACCAAAAGAAAGTATGTCTTTTTTATAAATATCAAATATTTTCAAGATCTTTTTCATGCTAGAGGGAATTACTTTTTGAGAACTGAGGCTCCTTTTCAGTTGAGGGCTTGAAGCATTTGTGAGATGAATTCTCTTTTATTTTTTTTCGCAGTGTTGAATATATTTTTTTTGTAGTATAATATTAACTATTCTAAATGTGTGTTCTACATTTTTTCCTAATACTAATTTTTATTTATGTAGTAATAAATTTTTATTTTACAATTCATTAGGTATATATTTTGATAAACTTGGATATTGTTAGATTCATCAAGTTGCTATAAAATGAAAGCTTTATGTTATATTCATAATTAGATTTATATACCATGTTAATATAAAAGATGAATTTTTTTTTGGCATCCCTCATGTTAGATCACTCATTTTCCTCATAGTATCCCTCTACACCAACTCTTAAACTAAATCTTACTCTCTAAACTTAAGTTCAAAATTAAACCAAAAGAAAGTATTTTTTTTTAAAATATAAATATTAAATACAAGATTTTTTTTCGTATTACGAAAAATTATCTTTTGAGAATTGAGGCTCCTTTCCAGTTGAAGCTTGAAGCACTTGTGACTTGTGAGATGAATTTTCTTCTTCTTTTTTTGCAGCATTGAATATACTTTTTTACAATATAATATTAACTATTCTAAATATGAATTTTATATTTTTTCTTAATATTAATTTTTCTTGTGTAATAATGAGTTTCTATTTTACAATCCATATATAATTTTTTGGTGAACTTGGCTATTGTTAGATTCATCAAGTTGCTATAAAATGAAAGTTTTCTATAATATTCATATTTGGATTAATATCCTATGTCAATTAAAAAGATGAAAAAATAAAAAGGCTTTGCATCCCTTATATTAGATCAGTCATTTTCTTCATATTATCCCTCTACACCAATTCTTAAACTAAATCTTACCCTTTAAACTCAAGTTCATAATTAAATCAAAAGAAAGTTTTTTTTTATAAGTATCAAATATTTTTCAAGATTTTTTTTTCCGTGCTATAGAAAATTATTTTTTGAAAACTGAGGCTCCTTTCTAGTTGAAGGCTTGAAGCACTTTGAAATGAATTCTCTTTTCTTCTTCTTTTCTCATAGCGTTGAATATATTTTTTTAGGGTATGATATTAACTATTCTAATTAAATGTGCATCCTATATTATTTCTTAATACTGATTTTCTTTATGTAGTAATGAGTTTCTATTTTACAATCCATTAGTATAATATTTTGGTGAACTTGGATATTTTTAGATTCATCAAGTTGCTATGAAATGAAAGCTTTCTGTAACATTATAATTGGATCATATGTTAATTTGTGCTTTATGCATTTACGCATAATTATTCTATTTATCCAGTTTGATAATTTATTGTATCATCTAAATTTGTTTTTGTTATTTAGTTACACACAACATCACAATTACCCTAAATTTTTTCTCTCTTTGAATCTCGACCCTCATGTGTTCCTAAAACTCCTCTTCCTTTTCATGAATTTAACAGGTGCTCGTACCACACACTCCTACAGTAACCTCTTAGGAATTAAAAGTCGTAGTAAGTAATTAAATTATTTTTCTCTCTCCCTGACCTTTTTCATCAAAAATAGAGAAAATGAACCTTTCTCAAAAGGAAAACTTAGATCAAGCGAGTGCCGAAGGGTCAAGAAGATGGCATGAGAAAGTGAAAGTAATCTTCAGAACTAAATAGCGGGTTTAAAAAATAAAATATATTTGCTTTACAAATATTTAGCTCTTCTCTTTTTAATACCAAAGACGTGAATAGTATTATAAATAGTAGTAACATAGAGCACTTAATAATAATACTATCTTAGATAATATTGATGTAATCATTTATTCAAAACCATATATATAAAATATTTGTCTCTTCTTTAACATTTGTTCTTTCCATGAAATTAAATGAAAAAATATCGTTTATGAATATTGTAGTTTCTTTCATAAAATGAATTTATTGAATTTTCACATATTGGAGGTCTTCTTTCTAAAAATACACTATCTTGGTAAACTTCTTTGAGGAGTACAATTTTCTATCCATTCGACAATTTTAAAAATTTGTAGAAACTTTTATATTTAAAAAAAAGAAAATTGAAAAGTTGACATCAAGTATTCTGGATTTGGTAGTCCGAAAATTTAGATGATGATAATGTTGGATGACTTTAGGAGTAGGAAAAAAGAGAATTTACATAGCATCTCTGAGAAAAAGAATGACTCTTTACCACAAAAATATGACAATCAAAGAAATCATGCTGCCTTAAAGTTACAAATAACATATAAAAGTTTCGTAACTATAAACAACTCCTAATAGAAATTTATGTAAGTCTTTAATTTAATTTGAACTAGTGAATTTGTCCACGCTTCGCGCGGTTATTTAGAAAAAATTCAAACAAAATAATTATTGTTAAAAAACTTTAATAAAAATTATTGATCTTTACACATCGATGGATTTTATTTTTTCTCTATTTTCATGTGTAAGATTAATATCAAACAGTAAAAGAAAATTCAACTGAACAATTATTGAAGAAATGACCCTCTTATTTAACTTATTAGTCTTAATTATTCTCTTAATATTGTCTGTAAATATTTTAAATTAAAATAATTTCATGAATTTAAGAATTTAATTAAGAAAAAGTAAAAAAAAATATTACCTTTTGATATTTTTTAGATCTCTTTTTTTTCTTTTGTTATTTTCTTGATAATTATTGTTTTTCTATTAATTTTAATCATATTTTTTATTATGTAATCTTATATTTTTTTTATTCACTCAAACATTATTTCTCCGTTCTCCTTTTTAATCGTTCTCTTTTTCGTTTATTAATTTTTGCTTCTTCAATTCCTCCATATAATTAATAACAATTATTATCGTTTCTTAAAATAATCAAGGTAATTCATCTTTATTTTTCTTCTAATTTTATGAAAAGTTCCAAAAAATATTTCTTAAGAATTGACCAGAGTCAGCAATTGGGCAAACGAGCTTGAAATTTAGGTTTCACGATTCCTAATCGTCTGGGGGATTATTTAGAACTCAGACGAGGGGCTCAGAAGTGATTTAGATGCTTGAGTTATATACTAGTTATATTGAAGCTTAAGATTTGACCATGGTCAAACATTTATTGAGACAACCTCAAATTAGTGTTTTGAGTGTTCCAATAGGCTTGTAACTTATTTTAGGAGTGATTCGCATATTTGGTTTGCATCCTAAATAATTTGAATGAGTACCAAGGGTTAATTTCATTAAATGAATTGTAAAGGATTTTCTGTACTTCATCTAATGTCTAGTGTAGCCACACCTGCAAAGGTCGCACATACGATAAGGATCTCGTAGGAGCGAAATAGAGTTGAGACAGTAGAATCTATGCCAGCAGGATGGAATGCACAACTGCGATGGATGGCTTGCACTTGCGGAAGGGGGCCAGACCAGCCTTGTTCGCACCTTCAAGGTGTGGATCGCATCTACGAGCAAACTATCACACTTGTGAAGGTCTTGGGCATATTCATATAATATTTCTCAAATTGAAATTAGTTATTTCAAAACATATTTTGAGACTTGGACCTCGAATTGATGTGGTTTTTAAAGAAATTTTTTGAGATAACAATACAACCTTCATTTTATCAATTATTTATGTTTTCTTTCAGATTTTAACTATTTAATTTATATCTTGGATTGAAAAATTAGGGATTTAAATATCAAACTCAAGAATATATTTTTTTTAAAAAGGATTTGGAGCTCAATTTGTGATCGGATTTGGATTAAATTTTATATATGATATCCCTACGTTATGGGTAAGTAAATTTTGAAAGAAAATATCAGTTTTAACCTCGAAAACTTGGGGTTAACTTTTCTATTAATTGTTATGACTACTTAATTTTTACACCAATATGGATATCAATGGACTCATATACATATGTAGAACTCATATTTGATAGATTGGGAAATGCTGAGGCTCTAAGTAAGGGGAAGGCTATATTATATGCGTGACACTTCAATTTGAGGTAAGTTAAGACTTTATAGACTCCGTTTGAGGGATATTTTTGTAAATAATGAAAATAAAGGTTCGGAATAAGGGGTACCATATAGGAGATATGACGAGCACATCTACGGATACCATGCAATATGTATGGGTATTAAGTTGATTCTTTAGCCGATTTATTTGATTATTTGGCATTATTTAAGATTAGTTGCAAAATTTGATACATGTTATGTCTGAGGTTGTATAATGATTATCTTGATTAAACTGATCGCTTATTAATATATCACTCAGATATCTCGAATACTTGTGATAATTGAGGTTGATTAAATGTAATTTTTTTGTGGTGTATATGCTTCATGTGCATATATGACATTCATACTTTCTCATGATTATTCATACTTATGCATGCTTGATGAAAACTGTTCTGAGTGGAGTGATTTATCTACTGAATTGATTGGATAACATATTTGATAGCTCAATGTCATCTGGATTGATTTGGTCCTAAGTTGAGTGATGGTATTATAGCCTTGATAGGAAGGTTGATATGATTAATAGTCCAATATGATATGGATTTAGTTCTAGGTAGGTATATGTACTTTGCAGGTCCTCCTTGATCACGACTTCCGGACACCCCTGTTGGAGTATGTATGTATACTTATTGCATACATGGTCATAGAATTTCATCATATTCATTTTATCTGAGTTGTTGGGTGCATTGCATGTCTTTGTATTTGTAAGTTAGGTAAACTATATCTATTGAACTTGAGTTATTTCGCACTTATTGTTGATTAATTGTTTATCATTAATGATTATACCTGTCTAATAATAACATATGAGGTCTCATCGATCAAATCTCATCACTATTTCGATGATGTTTGTTAATGGTACTTATTGGGTACGCATTATTTTATGTACTCATATTACACTTACTTGATCTTTCTGGGTTAGGTCCTGATCCGTACACTAGTGGAGTGTGAGGAGGAGTTTGAGTCTGTGGTTGTTCTTCTGGAGGTCTTGGGTGCCTTTCTTAGTTGATCTACAATATCAGACTTCCTCTTATTATTAGTTCTTGTCTTTATTATTCTAGACAGCTGTATTAGTCTATTTTATACTTGTATATTTTTAGAGGCTCTTGTACTGATGATTTTAGGCTTTGGGGGTGTAGTTCCTTTATTCTGCATTTTTACGATTATCAGGTTTTATTTATGACTTCATATCTTTCCTTCTTTTACGTTTTGCTTATTTTATGATTAATGGGTTAAAATAGGATTAAAGTTTAATAGGTTAAAATAGAATTAAAGTTTGCCTACATATTTAGGTGTAGGTTCTCTCACGACTTATAGATTTTGAGTTATGACAATTTGGTATCACAGACCCAGATTAACCAATTTCATGGGTACAAGAGCCGTGCCTAGTAAAATCTTGAGGGTCGGTATAGAAACATTTTTACGTATCTTTGAGAGGCTATGTGACAATAAAATTTCAATTATTTCATTCCTTATCGTATGTATTTGATTTGGTTTAAGGTTTAAACTTTTTAATTCACTCTTTCATAGGTGGGGATGACACAGTCATTCGGAGAAGGAGAGCAGGAGAGCAGGAGTCAATACCTATTGCTAAGGATGATGTTTGTGGAAGAGGTACAGGGCGAGGCATAGGTAGATCCCATGCAACAACACCTCTAGAGGTTGTGCGCCAACAACTACTCAGGGTCATGTATGCTAGAGTCATATCTGTTGAGTTAGAGGTTATTTATGATGATGAGTTAATTCAGATGGCTGAGTTTTGGCCAGCTTAGGCACCACCAAAATATATTACTAGTCTTATGCTTCAAGATACTTTAGTGGATGTTGGGTCTTCTCAAGCATACAGCTCAGGTGGGTGTTTTTGCTGTCAGTCCAGATGGTTCTCAGGATAAAGTTAGAGCTCAAACTCCCCATCAACATATTACTTCCGGTTTTTAGACTTTAGAGGCATAACTGGCTGCAATTGTAGCCCCCCAGTGCATAGGTGTGCCATTACTTGAAATCCACACCTAGTGGTTGCACCTACTATGACAGTGGAGGAGCAAAAGTGCTTCAATCGATTCAAGGGAATGAACCCTTCACAGTTTAATGGGGATCCAAGTGTTGATGCTTATGAATTTTTGGCGAGTTATCATGAGAGGTCACAATTTAGGATTAGTAGACTCCAATGGAGTTGACTTCACCTTTTTCAAATGATTGGGTTAATTCATATCTCATCATCTCAATCTGATATGACTTCCTTAAGGAACAATGCATGTATAAGCTGATTTTGTATGAAAACTACATAAAAATCTGAAAAGATAATCAAAATATGTACTTTTAAACATCTAAAGCTACTTATCATCTAATTTAGCTTTCAATTGATCCCCAGTGAGGCCGTTTGTGTGAACACTAATACGAATACGGTTATGATCACACGAACGAACATGAAAATCTCAAATGTAACAGTATTTTAAAATATAATAAAGCTCCATGTACCCACAAAATTACACTTGACACATTATTAATATACTAAGTACTTTTATATTAATATACAAAGAGTATACTTATTGACACTTCTATACACTTTATATATTAGTACAATTTGCAAAAAAAAAAAACAATTCATGTACACTAATTATACAGAGATTATAACATAACTAGAGAGAAGATATCTTCAAATTCAGACTGCTTGTGACTTTTTATCTTCTGACGAACACAAGATTTTCTTCTTTTTTATGATCCAACATGATCCTCATCATCATTAGGAGGATTGTGTTTCTTTGTCTTTTTAAAGTTTTAATGAATTTAGTGCAGAATCAGTGCCAATTCCATCACTTGTATTTCTTGCACTTTGTGACCTATTTATTCTCTTGGGGGAGGGGGGGGGTATATCAAAAATTAAATCACAAATATTCTTTAATCGGATAGTGAGAGTATCAATGGTGACTACACTATGAACACTCTTTGACAAGATAGTGAAAGTATCAATGGTGACTATGCCATGAATATTTTTTTGATTGGGTAGTAAGGTATTGGGTACAGTGAAATTACCATATTTTGAATGCTCCAAATCAACCCCAATTCCAAACCTCCTTGATGATTCAGTAAAATCATAATCAACAACAACAAAATTAAAATCCTAAGTTTTTACCTGCTAACTTCAAAATAGAGGTTGATTTCTTCTTTGACTTTATTCCAAAATATCCTCAATGAGCCAGATAATGGCAAGCTTACAAATGAAAAAATTGAAAAGAAAATTCAAGAAAAGGAAAAAAATGGCAAAAGAAACCTAATTTTGAAAAGAAAACAAAAAGCAAAGCATACTAACGGAAGGGTGTATTTGGCTAATGGATTTCGGAGGGTTACAACTTCTTAGTAAAATGGGCTGAAAATAGATTTTAGATCCAATAGTCAAAAATTGGGCTACTAAAATTTTGGACAAAAACACAAGTATATTATATAAGATTTAGCAATGTAAAATCTAACTAAAGTTTCCACTATTGAAAATATAACAGTAGAATTTTATCAAAATCTAATAAAAGGGTTCTAAAAATCGTGATAAAAATCTACCCTTAGATCAATGTTATTATAGAGGCTCATTCCCTTAAATAACATTTTCTTGATATTAATCCCCTAAATTTCTCCAAATATTGCCTTTCCTATTATCATGTTTTCATATCCATTCAGAACTGATATTACAAATATCCCTGATTTTCCTTCTTTCTTATTAAAATCTCCATTAAAACACCATTATTCTCTCTAAAAAGGAATAGGATTTACTCTTTCTTATAGATGTAAAGATTCGGACGTTGTTACGGGATAGTTAAGGGCATAAAATACAGAAAACTAGCTAAGGATGAGATAGGGAGGTTGTGAAATAAATTAAGTATAGAGCTGTAAAATTTTAGATAGCTACTGGTCTGACGGATCGCTATAGTGATGGGGTTCCTGCTGCAGCGAGACCATGGTAGCAGTCGGAGTTTCACTGTGGCGGAATGATGGAGTAACTGCTGGAACCACCCCAACGACCCTATGGCCATTGTAGCGAGTCCACTGCAGTAGAAATGTGGCTGCTGCAACGGATGATGGGAGTTAGAAAGTGTGTTTTAAGTGAAATTATAGGGTTTTACCCCATTATTCTCAAAAACTCGATCAGAAGGACTAAAGAACGGAAAATTTCTCCAGAGCAGTGAACTACTTTTGAAGGGAAGAATCTAAATTCTCCTACCTCTACTATGATTAGTGTTGATCCTAGATTGCTTGTGGACCTTCAATGGTGGAAGTTATACAGAGAAAAATCCTAAGTTGATGAACTAGGGCTGAGATTGCGAGGGAGCAATGGGAGGTTTGATTGTTGAAATATGAGTAATGTTTACTTCCTAGGGTCCCTCTTGTTAATATTGATGGGTTAGACAAGGTGGGGACCTACAACTTGGTGGAAGGAAAGAGTTTTCTATTAAATTGACCTGAAAAGAGAAGGGTTTGATCGAATTAGGCCCTATCTTGAGGAGTGACTAATCAATGATTATATGTGTGTAGATTTCAAAAAATCTAAAGAATTGAGGAAGGGCAAAGCTCCTGCAGAATAGCGAAATCGATAATTTTGAGTAATCGAGTTAGGTTATGGTTTATAGGGATAGACCTATATAATGGCATGTATATTGTGCAATATTGATATACGATTGGTCTTCAGACATTTATGTGATATGTGAGTCTATTATTGATACTTTATTTTAAGAATGTGACTATGATGTGATATTGAACTGTGATAACTTATTTAAAAGATTATGTATATGATAATGGAATTAATTGTGCTGAATGTTTAGTAAAATGATTATGCTCTGTTAATGAGAGAGTTGTTAGCTGATAATGGCTTACTTGACGAGTAGACCGTAACTTTCTATATGATGAAATGATGCACTTGATCTATTATTTTTATGAGAATGATAAATGATAGAATTTACATCCTAAAATAAGAGGCTTGAGCCCGAGGGGAGTATCTAGGTGAGCGAATAACATTATTTGAGTGGCTCATGTTCGAAGGGAGCATCCGGATGAACATATGAGTAGGGGCGGGTGCCACGCCAGCAAAGTACATAGATTTCTAGAGTCCCCTGCAGGTCATGAGTGGATGAGAAAAAATAAGACCCTCTGGCGTGTGTGTACATGATTCTTGTAGTTGAGTAATAAGGGGAGATGGCAGAGGAGTGTACTTGTGATGTTACCCTTGGTTGTGTTGTTTGCGTTTAGTTTTGTGATTTCATTTATGTTAATAAAGTGGATGAGAACGTGCTATGAGAATGTGCAAAATATCATGGATATGATGTGAATTGGTAACAACAAATGTGTTTTTAGTGCTAAGTGTGACTTTGTCACCGTGTGTAGTTATTGAGTAGTTGTCGCTATGAATAACTGAGGAATTATAGCTCTTAATAGTTGATGCGATTGTTGTTTTATTATACGTGTTTGATGGATTTATAGAGTATATGAAATGTTAACCTGTGGATCTATTGAACTGTGGGATGGATGAACTGAGAAGAGTGCAGCATGTCCGGTTACTGCCTAAGTAGTGGCGCTGCAACAGAACCATTTTTGCTGCGGGCGAGCTATAGCGGACAAGTGACCGCTGCAGCGAGAGGCCTAATCCAGTAAGCAGGCCAGCTGATTCCTGAGTAGAGTTAGTGTTCATAAAATGGCTTTGTATTTCTCTATAATGTTGTGGACCCTTTTTATATCACTTTTGCTTTAATTATATGTTATTATATAAGGTCGGTCGATGATGCCTATCAGTACTATGTCATGTACTGACCCTACCCCTATATTCTTTTCTGAGAGCATAGTTCGAGCCCCGTAGTTTTTCACACCCTCACCTGTAAACCAACAACTTTTGGGGTTTTAAAAGGTGAATAGATGAGGACGCAGTTCACTCCTTTATTACAGATGTCCTTCTTTCAGACATTTAGACACTTTATTTCATTTTTAGTTTTAGTTTCTTAGTTTGTGGAAACAGACTTCTTGTGCAATGACTTTTAGGTATTGGGTGTTATTTAGTAGTGTCGGTTTTTAGCGGTTGATTTATGATGTGAAGTTTGTTTCAATAATTAAATATAGCAGTTTACCTTTTTGCATGTCTCGTTTTGAGGGTAGTATGGGGATTCGTTGGTTAGCCCATCAGGAGTTAGGGTAGGTGTCAATTACGGCCATTCGGGTCATTACAAAGTTGGTATCCGAGCCAGGTTTCATTGATCTTATTGCACTAAGATGGGTCTAGTTGAGTCTCGCGGATCGGTGCGGAGACGTCCGTAACTTATCTTCGAGAGGCTGTAGGATTTTAGGAAAACTCCCTTCTTCTTTCCTTTCGTGTGACTACTTGATTCCAATTGGTATCTAGTTATCCAAATTGGTATCTAACACTTTTTTGTCTTCTTTCTCAGATGGTGAGAACACGCGCCAACGGCAATAGAGATAGAGCACCTGAGCCAGCAGTGGCGGCCCTAGTTTGCGGTAGAGGAAGGAGCATAGGTCGTGGCTGGAGACCCGTTGCGGCTAGAGGAGGGGCCCGTGCTCCTACTCCAATCAGGAAGAGGTCTGCATCTCCCCTGCCACCAGCAGTACAGGAGCGGGTGGTAGTTGAGGTCAAGGTCCTAACACAGGGAGAAGCTCCCGCCGCGCCAGCATCTTAGGAGGTCCTAACTCAGGTCCTCAACCTTCTGAGCGGCCTTGTGGGCACCGGGGCAACGCCAGCAACTCCAACGGGACAACAGTCAGGAATTCAGTATGCAACTGCTATGGCCCCACGGATTAATGACATATCGGAGGTTGTAGTGTTTCTGAGGGCGGTGGCAGGACCGACGATGACAGGGGAAGAGCACAACTTATTTTGGAGGGTCACCAAGATGAAGCCTCCCATCTTCTATGGCACAGAGGCATATGAATTCATCATAGATTGTCACAAGAGGCTCTATAAGATGGGGGCGGTGGAGAAGTATGGTGTTGAGTTCGTCATCTTCCAACTGATAGGTGATGCAAAGCTCTAGTGGAGGGCTTTCGTGGAGTGCAAACCAGCAGGGCCATTGTCATGGACCCAATTCTACTCCACATTCCTAGAGAAATATGTTCCCCGCACTCTGAGGGATAGAAGACAGGATGAGTTCACAACCATTGAGCAGGGGAGCTCATCAGTTGCTGCATACGAGGCCCGATTTCATTCTTTGTCCAGATATGCTCTACCCTTACTACCCACCGAGGAGGAGAGGATCAGGTGGTTTGTTAAAGGCCTGAATGTAGGTCTCCAGGTACCAGCTCTGCAGATGGTCTCTTCGAGTAAGACTTTTCAGGAGGTGGTAAAGTACATGAAGTCAATTGAAGGGGTGAGGCGGGAGGGTTATGCTAGAAATGCCGAGAAGAAAGCTCGGAGAGTTGGTTCTCTCAGTGGTTCTTATATGAAGGCTCCAGCACCACAGGATTTCTATGGGCACCCCATTCAGTCTACCATGCATGTGTCAATTGGAGATGCACCAGGGATAGATCTACGACCGTCAGGTGCAGTTGGGGGTACTCAGATAGTTCGTTCTGATTTTGGGGCTTGTCCAATTTCTTTTGTTCTAGCTCAGAGACTAGTTATTGAGAAGGCCTGCCATGAGTATGGTGAGTATGGCTATATCCACAGATAGTGCCCCAGGTTCGGACAGGGCGGGCAGATTATTCCTCATTCGGCTCCTCGAGCTCCAGTCCTTGCTGAAAGAGGAGGTAGTGCTTTCAGTTAGGATCATCCACAGCTGGGACAAGATGGTCCGCTAGCTACTATAGGTGGTATTTAGCAGGGCAGAGGACGTGCTCAGGTAGGTAGGGCTAGCACCCAGGCAGGTAGAGGGGTGGCACAGCCCAACCGGGGCGGTTCCTAGGCTGGTAACCAAGCTTATTTCTGTTATTTTCCTGGTAGATCGGAGGT
The DNA here is from genome assembly GCA_035772735.1 of Datura wrightii. Taxonomy (NCBI): domain Eukaryota; kingdom Viridiplantae; phylum Streptophyta; class Magnoliopsida; order Solanales; family Solanaceae; genus Datura; species Datura wrightii. The sequence continues at coordinate 51,695,116 of JASDFA010000002.1, read as the reverse complement.
AGAGGATTCAGACACCGTCATCATAGGTATGATCTTCGTTTCCAATAGAATGGCTATTGTGTTGTTTGACCCGGGCTCTACATCTTATGTGTCTACTTATTTTGCTTTGGATCTGAATCTTGTCTATGATGTACTTAATACTCTTATATGTGTGTATGCTCCTGTTGGGAATTCTGTGTTAGTGGATAGGGTTGTTCGTATTGCATTTTTGAATTCATGGGATTTGACACTCAAGCGAACCAGTGATCTTATACATGGTCAATTTTGATATAATCTTGGGAATGAGTTGGTTTTCCCCTTATCATGCCATTCTAGATTGCTATGCTAAGACGGTCACTATATCGAGTCCAGAGTCGTCTAGGTTGGAGTTGAAATGGAATTGTAGCCCTGCTTCTATGAAAATTATTTCTTATGTTCGTGCCCATAAGTTGATGGAATGGGGTTGTTCAGTGTATTTGGCACATGTTCGGGACATTAGTTCAGAGGGTCCTTCCATAAAGTCGATCCCGATTATTTGTGAGTTCTTAGAGGTGTTCCCTGCAGATTTGTCCGGCATGCCGCCGGACCGTGACATAGATTTCTGTATAGACTTGGAACCAGGTATCCAACCCATTTCTATTCCTCCATACCGAATGGCACCTGCTGAGTTGAGAGAACTCAATAAGCAGTTGCAAGAGTTGCTTAGTAAAGGATTCATTAGACCAAGTGTGTCGCCGTGGTGTGCCCCGATTTTGTTTGTAAAGAAGAAGGATGGTAGTATGTAGATGTGCATCGACTACCACCAGTTGAACAAGGTAACTATCCATAATAAGTATCCTCTTCCTCAAATAGATGATATGTTTGACCAGTTACAAAGAGCGGTTGTATTTTCAAAAATTGATTTGAGGTCAGGTTATCACCAGTTGAAAATCGGGGCCGAAGATATTCCCAAAATATCCTTCTAGACCAGTTATGGACATTATGAGTTTCTGGTCATGTCATTCAGACTCACTAATGCTCCGGCCGCGTTCATGATCCTAATGAATGGTATTTTAGGACATTATGAATTTCTGGTCATGTCATTCAGACTCACTAATGCTCCGGCCGCGTTCATGAGCCTAATGAATGGTATTTTCAAACCTTACCTGGATTTCTTTGTTATTATATTTATTGATGATATCTTGGTGTATTCTAAGACCAAGAAGGAGCACAAAAATCATTTAAGAATTATGTTGGAATTGCTGAAGCAGAAGCAGTTGTATGCCAAATTCACCAAGTGCGAGTTCTGGTTGGAATCAGTGTCCTTTGGGGGGGCATGTGATTTCCAAAGAGGGAATCCGAGTTGATCCACAGAAGGTGGAGGCAGTCAGAAACTGGGCAAGACCAGCTAATGTGACAAAAATTCAGAGTTTTGTAGGGCTGGCCAGTTACTACCGTTGATTCATGAAGGGATTCGTCTCCACTGCTTCGGCATTGACCAAGTTGAAACAAAAGATTTGCCCTTCCATTGGTCAGAGGAATGTGAAGCGAGCTTTTAGAAACTCAAGACTCTGCTAACCACAACACCTATTCTGGTGTTACCCATGGAAGGTAAAGATATTATTGTGTATTGTGATGTCTCAGGTCTGGGTTGGATGCTGTGTTGATGTAGGAAGGACAGGTTATTGCGTATGCCTCAAGATAGTTGAAGATGCATGAAAAGAACTACCCCGCGCATGATCTGGAGTTAGCAGTAGTGGTGTTTGCACTGAAAATTTGGAGGCACTATCTGTATGGAGCTCAATGTGAGGTGTTCATGGATCATCATAGATTACAGTATGTATTCTTCCAGAAAGATCTCAATTTGAGGCAGAGGAGATGGAGGGAGCTGCTTAAGGATTACGACATCACCATCTTGTACCACCCAGGAAAGGCCAATGTGGTGGCAGACGCGTTGAGTAGGAAGACGGTGAGCATGGGCAGTCTAGCTTGCTTGGAGGCTACTCAATGGCTGATGGCCATGGAAGTCCAGACCTAGGAAAATAGCTTAGTGAGATTGTTGCTAATCGAAACTGGTGGGGTGTTAGCCAACCTGGAGGCTAAATCCTCGCTATTAGAGGAAATCAAAACCAGATATTTTGAAGATGAAAATCTAGATAAGATCAGAGATAAAGTCCTGCAGGGAGAAGCCAAGGAAGTAGTGTTAGATTATGAAGGGGTCTTGAGAATAAAGGAGCAGGTGTGTGTACCCCGAATTGGTGAGCTAATTAAAATTCTCACAACTCGAGTTACTCCATTCACCTCAGAGTCACAAAGATGTACCACGATCTAAAACAACATTATTGGTGGGGTAGGATGAAGAGAGACATTGTGGACTACGTGGCCCAGCGTTTAAATTGTCAGCAGGTGAAGTACGAGCACCAAAAGCCTGGAGGAGTACTTCAGCAAATTCTATCCCCGAATAAAAATGGGAGAGGATGGCTATGGACTTTGTGGTTGGTCTTCCCAAGACTTTGGGGAAGTTTGACTCAATTTGGATTATAGTGGACAGGTTGACCACGTCTGTTCATTTCTTGCTGGTCCAAGTGACTTACAACACGGAGAAATTGGCTAAGCTATATGTGAAGGAGGTTATTCGGTTACATGGGCTGCTTGTTTCAATTGTATCAGACAGGGGCACTCAGTTTACTTCCCATTTATGGAGGACCTTGCAGGCCAAGTTAGGTATGAGGTTGGACTTGAGCACAACATTTCATCCTCAGACAGACGGACAATCGGAATGGACTATTCAAGTGTTGGAGGACATGCTCCGGGCGTGTGTAATAGACTATGGGGATCATTGGGACAAATTCTTACCCTTGGCAGAGTTCGCCTATAACAATAGCTACCACTCGAGCATTGGTATGGCACCTTTTGAAGCCTTGTATGGGAGAAACTGCAGGTCTCCAATTGGATGGTTTGATGTGATTGAGGTGAGGCCTTGGGGGACGTATTTGTTAAAGGAATCCTAGGAAAAAGTTCAAATAATTCAGGATCGTCTGGTAGCTGCTTAGAGTAGGAAGAAGATATTGCATAGACAAGAAAGTCAGGGACTTGGAGTTCATGGAAGGGGAGAAAGTGCCGCTCAAGGTGTCCCCCATGAAGGAGGTGATAGGTTCGAAAAGCGGGGCAAGCTCAGCCCGAGTTATATTGGGCTATTTGAAATACTCCGACGTGTAGGGAAAGTGGCTTATGAGCTGGCATTGCTGCCAGGATTGTCTGGAGTGCATCCGACATTTCATGTGTCTATGCCAAAAAAGTACCATAGGGATGGAACGTCTATCATCAAGTGGGACTTTGTGCTGCTGGATGAGAATCTGTCATTTGAGGAGGAGCCTATAGAGATATTGGCCACAGAGGTTCGGAAGCTGAGGTCCAAGGAGATTTCGATAGTAAAAGTCCGGTGGGAGAAGCCACTTGGGAGACAGAGACTGATATGTGGGTGAAGTATCCCTAGTTGTTCATAAATCTGGTACGTATCCAACCTACTTTTGTATAGACCTTTCAGGGACAAATAATATTTTAATTAGTATCTGATGTAATGAGTCGGATGTCGTTACGGGATGGTTAAGGGCATAGAGCACAGAAAACTGGCTAAGGATGAGATAGGGAGGTTGTGAAATAAACTAAGTATAGAACTGTGCAATTTTGGATAGCAACTGGTCCTGGGGGACCGCTGCAACAGTGGGGTTCCAGCTGCAGTGAGACCATGGTAGTGGTTGGAGTCCCGCCATGGCGGAATGATGGAGTAACCGCTAGAACCATCGTAGCGACCCTATGGCCGTTGTAGCGGGTCTGCTGCAGCGGAAATGTGATTGCTGCAGCGGATGACGGGAGTCAGAAAGTGGATTTTAAGTGGAAATTACGGGGTTTTACCCCATTATTCTCAAAAACTCAATCAGAAGGGCTAAAGGACGGAAAATTTCTCCAAGGCATGGAACTATTCTCCGAAGGTAAGAATCTCAATTCTCCTACCTCTACTACGATTAGTGTTGATCCTAGATTGCTTATGGATCTTTAATGGTGGAAATTATATAGAAAAAAACCCTAAGTTGATGAACTAGGGCTGAGATTGTGCGGGAGTAATAGGAGGTTTGATTGTTGAAATTTGAGTAATGTTTACTTCCTAGGGCCCCTATTGTTAATGTTGATGGGTTAGACAAGGTGGGGATCTAAAACTAGGTGGAAGGGAAGGGCTTTCTGTTAAATTTCCCTGAAAAAAGAAGAGTTTGATCGAATTAGGCCCTATCTTAAGGAGTGACTAATTAATAATTATATGTGTGTAGATTTCGAACAATCTGAAGCATTGAGGAAGGGCAAAGCTCCTGCTGAGTAGTGAAGCCAGTAATTTTGAGTAATAGAGGTAGGTTACGATTCATAGGGATAGACCTATATAATGACATATATATTGTGCAATATTGATATATGATTGGTCTTCAGACATTTATGTGATATGTGAGTCTATTGTTGATAATTTATTTCAAGAATGTGACTATGATGTGATATTGAATTGTGATGACTTGTTTAAAAAATTGTGTATAAGATAATGGAATTAACTGTGCTGAATGTTTAGTAGAGTGATTATACTCTATTAATGAGAGAGTTATTAGTTAATAATGGCTTACTTGAGGAGTAGATCGTAACTTTCTATATGATGAAACAATGCACTTGTTCTATTCTTTTTATGAGAATGATGAATGATAGAATTTACATCCTAAAATAAGAAGCTCGACACCGAGGGGAGTATCGAGCGAGTGAATAATATTATTTGAGTGGCTTGTGTCCAATAGGAGCATCCGAATGAGCATATGAGTGAGAGCGGGTGTCACGCCGGTATAGTACATGGATTTCTAGAGTCCCCTGCGATTCATGATTGGATGAGCACAAATAAGACCCTCTGGCGTGTGTGTACATGATTCGTGTGGTTGAGTGGTAAGGGGAGATGGCGGAGGCGTGTGCCCATCATGTTGCCCTTGGTTGTATTGTTTGCATTTTGTTTTGTGATTTTATTTATGTTAATAAAGTGGATGAGAACGTGCTACTAGAATGTGCAAAATATCATGGATATGATGCTAATTGGTAACAATGAACATGTTTTAGTGCTAATTGTGACTTTGTCACCATGTGTAGTTATTGAGTAGTTGTTGCTATAATAACTGAGGAATTGTAGCTCTTAATAGTTGATGTGATTGTTGTTTTATTATATGTGTTTGATGAATTTATGGAGTATGTGTAATGTTAACCTGTGGATCTATTGAACTATGGGATAGATGAACTAAGAAGAGTACAACATATCGGGTTACTGCCTAAGCAGTGCCGCTGCAGCGGAACCATTTCCGCTGCGGGCGAGACCGCTGTATCAGACAAGTGAACGCTGCAGCGAGAGGCCTAATCCAGTGAGCAGGCCAGCTGATTCCTGAGTAGAGCTAGTGTTCATAAAATGGCTTTGTATTTCTGTATCATGTTATGGACCCTTTTTATATCACTTTTTTCTTTAATTATCTGTTATTATGTAAGGTCAGTCGATGATGCCTACCAATACTGTGTCATGTACTGACCCTACCCCTGCATTCTTTTCTGAGTGCAGAGTTCGAACCTGGTAGTTCTTCACGCCCTCAACTGTAAACCAACAGCTTTTGGGGATTTAGAAGGTGAGCAGATGAGGACGCAGTTCACTCCTTCATTACAGATGTCATTCTTTCAGACATTTGGACACTTTATTTCATTCTTAGTTTTTGGAAACAGACTTCTTGTGCAATGACTTTCAGATCTTGGGTGTTATTTAGTAGTATCGATTTTCAGCGGTTGATTTATGATGTGAAGTTTGTTTCAATAATTAAATATAGCATTTTATCTTTTTGCATGTGAGAGTAGTATCGGGATTTGTTGGTTCACCCACCGGGGGTTAGGGTGGGTGCCAATCACGACTTTTTGGGTCGTGACACCAACATGGATGATGCTAACATTTATTCAATCTTGATCCAAAACGGAGGTAAACGAGCAGATCTTCCCCATATTTTGAAAGCAATATCAATATAATACAACCGATCGACTTTTGAATTATAGCTGACGTGATTTTCTCATTTTCATCCATGATTTTTTCTGATTTTTTTACAAAATATCGAATTCAGTGAACAACTTCATATTCTCGATCGACATCAACTTGTATACAAATTGCATACATAAAAAATGTGAAAAACAACGAAAAAAAATGAAGATACGATGATTTCTATACAAATTTCAGAACCCACAAAATGAAAACACACTTAAATTAGTTAAATTTGTCATATTTTATATAAAAATTTATACACTAAAATATGTTTTCATATAGTTTGATATAAAAAAAAATTAAGTAAATCAGTTTGTATTTAGCATATTTTATACACAATTCATACACTAAAAATATATTTATATATAACCTGATATAAAAAAATTAAGTAAACTAATTTATATAACCATCTCATACATATAAAAAAAAAAAGTTTAAGCATACTGTTCTGTATGCCTCAATTTGTTCAAAAAGGTGAATATACCATACTATATATCCATTCATACAATTATTTAATTTTAAAAAATTTTAAGACGCTAGCTGTTATACCAATTTAATAAATCAAAGAAGAGAAACAATTCTGATGAAAGTCAAGAAATCTTTAAAAAAAGAAAGATATGGAAGAGAGAGAAGTTTAATTGTTTGTTTCTTTTGAAAACTAGAATAATGATAAAGGAGAGAGAAACGTGTTCAATATCTTGTTACCTAAAAATTAGCCTATAAAAATCTCTTCAATTTCAAAAAAACGGCCCAAATTTTAGCAAAATTCTTCGCTGAAATTTCCTGCTATATTTTGTAATATAAAATTATATTTGATAAATAATTAAAAAAATATTTTTATATATTCTAATATAACATCTTATATATTTATGTTTTAGAAATTTTTCTAAAAAATTTTATGGCCACACAATATCATTTTTCCATAAAAGTAAGGTTTTGTTATAAGGGCCTTTGTGACAACTTTAGAGTTGTTTTGAGAAATCACTTTTGAATATTTAACAGAAATGATAAAAGTGTCCTTGGCACCACATTATTAAAACTTATGTCCAATAGGGGTAGCAAATAAGGTATTTGAGTGGGTTAAGATAGAGTTAAAGCAATAAATGAATTATTATTTAATTTTATTTAAAGTTGAGATGGATTAAAATGAAGTGGATTAAGATAAGTTAAATAATAGGTCATAAACTAATTTGTCCAATTTGACCCCATTATCTTTATAATTTTCAAACTTACAATTCATAATTTCATCTAATATAAAAGAAGCCCGTAAAATAAAGAAGTAACCATTCTAATTTTACAATTTCTTAAGTAGAATTTTTCATTGTTGCTGCCAATGTTTCAAATTTGAGAGTAAATATTCACATTTTTTTTTAATTTTCACCCAATGTTTTATACCTGTTTTAAGACCTCAACTTTTGAATTCACATCTCATAAGATTCAATCGTCCTACTATAATTTTTTTTAATTCAAAATTCAAAGTCAAGACTCATTGATTACCCAAAACTTGAAAGAAAATAAAAAAAAAAGTTATATAAATATTATTTCATGGGTGAAAAAAATTAAAGTGCTAGATTATCTATAGGACATTGATAATTTATTGATTAAAAAAATAAAATAAAACATTGATAATTCATGTCTATATTTAACGATTTTTATGTTATAAGTTGCATGAACAACTTTGTAACTTATTCGTCCTCAAAATGTATATATTTTTTAATTATTTTTTTCTTTACAAAAAGTAAGCAATAATCGTATTTCACCAGTAACAATAATTATAGTAATCAATATTTATAGGAATATATGATAATAAAAAAAAAATTATTCATATGCAAGAATCTTAATCTAAAGTTAAAATTAAGTATTTTCATGGGTCAAGATTAGTCATCATAATAAATATATGAAAAAAATTACATAACTAAGCATACTTAACTAGCTATTTACAATAATTAGCAAACCTATTAAAAAATTATTAAAAATAGCAAAATAATCACAAAAAGTAGCAAATTACTTTTTTATCATATTTTCTATATTCTCTTTCCAACTAAAGTGTGTTCTTTCTCCAATTAATCTTTTTTCTCTTCTCATTGTAACTGCCAAAAATTAATTGACCTAGTTTTTCTCTTTCAAATCCCCTCAATTTTTTTTTCAAATTATCTCTATCAAAGAAAAAAAAAATCCCCATGAAATCTGCAATTTTTTAAAGTTTTTGATCTGATATGGATTAATCAAAATATCTCTCTCTCTCTCTCTCACCCTCAATTGCAATAGCTGGTGCAATTGAATGCCACAAGGTTCGATTGAAAGCAGCTGCAGTAAGAATAACGGAGGGACAAATTCTTGCTGTAATTTTTTCAAACTTTTGTCTTTGTGTCTTAATGACGAATTAATACAGTATGTATCAATTATTATCAGACTGATACATTGATATAGATAATCTTCATCTTTTATTTTGATTTCAAGATGTTTTTGATGTAGACTGTATCAATTAGATATATAATGTACGAGAATGATCCTTCGATACTAGAATGATATAGACAATTTACATCTTGTATTTGAGTTATAACATTCTATGATATAATCTCTTTTTTTTTTTGGATACAACCAACGACTTGAATAATATCGTTTTCATATTAATGTTACAATACTAAAATGTATCAATTGATAATAGACTGATAAAGAATGGTGTAGAAAATGTTCATCTTGTATCTGAATTATCATATCCTATGCTATATACTTTATTTTCATATTAATGATATAATATATGATAAAACTACTTGGACAGTTTTTTTAGACGACTAGAACGTTAATACAACCAAAGAAATTATTTTTTTTTTCAAATCTGCAATGATGATACAATAAATAAAACGAAAAAATCTCCAAAATATACGATTTCAGATCTATACTAATTCCCCACGAAATCTGTGATTTTCGCAGATATTGATTAATTGTTTAAACTTTTCTAAATATGGTAAAAAAGTCGACATCAAAATAGAGAGAGATTTTCTCCCTAATTACGCAAATTTAGTTAATTAAATATTAAATAGATCTGTTATAGAAGAAAATTAAGGATTTGAATTTTTAATACAACGCTCAAGATTTTCATTAATCTGTATAAGAAAATAAATAAAAAATACTATTTTATATAATTAAAATAAAACATACTATTTTATATAATTATTTTACTATATAATACTATTTATGAAAATTATTCTAAATATATTTGATAATTAATCAACTCGAACTAGTCGAAATCAACTCCAATCTGATATAGAGTTAAGCTAATTTTACCGTCCATACATATCCAATATATCCAAAATTGAAAGCCAGAGGTTAGTTATTAAATGAAATTCCAACTTGGACAGGACCCAAAATCAAAAAGCAAGACAACTGGGAGAATAAATATCCCCAGCTAAAAGAATCAGAGTAGAATAGAATATAGAAGTGCATAAAATGGAAGTCAGAAGGGCATTTTCGTCCACAAGAACAGGATCAAAAGTTGCAGAGATGTTTGTCGTGATCATCAAGAGGGCAAAATTACCCTTCTCCCTTCTCGGATGCGTGTAGTAACATTTAACATGGCCTCCACTCTACTGGATACTCACACAATAGGTTGTAGTCTCGAAATCTGTGAGATGTGAGCCAAGAGGTGACATTTCTCCAAATGACGACGCTTTAATTAACCTGTTTTTCTTCACTAATTTTACGCATGTAAGATTTCTTCTTTCCATATATTATTGATCCACTTATTTGGCATTTCTTTTCTGCTGAATATATAGCATTCTCTCTGCTTGTTATTTGATATATGCTACTTTACTTTTATCATTCTCTCTGCTCTTATTTGTTTTCTTTCTATTATTATACATAAATAATGCCTCACTTGTTCTATCTATTTCACCAGAGACACACATACAATGGATGCTGCTGTATTACCTAATAAAGGAGTCATCGCCCCGCCATGTGATGAATCATATATTCATTTGCCTATCCTTTCAACTCCAACTTCTGTGAAAATACCAATTACCCGAAACCATGCCACCCTAAAGAATGATAGCACCCCATATATTTTGGATATAGACATTGAGAAAGCAAATCCAGAGGCTCTTAAATCCACTGCAAATTTGAAGAATGAGGATTCCCTGACTGTGAGTTCCTATTTTACATTTTGATTTTGACCTTACTGCAGGGGATGTGGGGGGACAATATGCTTTTCCACGTTTACTCAGATGATACTGCTAATTACAGTGCCTGTTTTATGATATGGTTTTGGGTTTGGTCCCTATAATCTGAAACATGTAACAAATTGCTTGCCTATTCAGACGATGTTGAATGGAGAAATTACATCGCAGATTGCAGGGAAGCTCATCCAATTCCTGCCTGATTTCACTTTTAAAGGTACATACCATTTTGCTCAACCAATTTGATACCTTTATTCCAAGTTTAGTTTAACATGTACTAATGGCGTTTCTCCTTACTGCATATTCTGTGTATGTTCAAAATCATTCTCTGCCAAGTTAACTAAGTCAATTGAATCCTCCTAATGAGATAGATCTGCTAGTGAACCCTCCTAGATCTTCCAATTATTACATCCCTATCTGACCAAATGATCTGCATATGCTTCAGAGAGATTAAAACCTTAAGATTGTTCCTACTGGAAAAAAGAGCAATCTAGTCGTAATTTGGTGAAGTCATAACTAGAGCTGTAGTTATTCTAACAAATATTATCACCATTGGAAGAATGAAATATTTCCTAGTAAAATTGCTATTCATACCCTTGGAAGTTGTGGAAACTTTTCAATTATCTATTAGAATGTATGTAGATTCATTTTATGTGTCCAGGTTTCATATTATATAATATCATATATATAATATTCTTAATAATTGTGTCATAATTAGAGATCTTGGCAATTGGGTTTTGATGTAGCTTAAACTTTTTTATTTCTTTTCATGTAAATTAAACTTGCAAATTAGAAGACCTCTTATACGTTGTTTATCATCAATTCAACAACAGTTTCCTCTTCCACTCCCCTTTGTTTCACATGGTATTAGAATGAGATCAAAATAGCTTCTTCTCACTGGAGCATGGCCTTGTACTACTCACCTGACAGTAGTTCTTTTTTTTGTAGTTTTAACAGTCTTTTCTTCCCCAATCACAGTCTTACCACCATTACATCTCTTACTCTCGCTGTCTTGTGTTTGCATCATTCCACATAATCTAACACCAGTGTTTCATCTCATTGAGATGAACATAATTCTGAGGGTCTATATTTGTCTGTGACTGATTTGATTATTTTACCTCGGCATGTTAAGTCAGTAGGTCCAGTATGCCCAGTCAGTATCATACCATCACATCGGCAACGCCATATCATTTCATCGTCATATCATTGCTAATTAGCATAAAGTCAGCACTGTGGATTGCCAACCATCAGGTCAAGCTGGCAGCATACTTTTCTTTGTCATCTATCTAGTCAGAATGGTAGCACATATTCTGAGTTTCACTCATGTCTCATGAATTCACAACGGTGCTACAACTCGATCAATTCTTTCTCATGGCTGTGACAACTGACAAGTCAATTCTATTCCGGCAGTACTTTCGACTGTACTATTCAAATGGTTGTTCCTTCGACATTAGCTTTTTACGACATCTAGATTTTTGACTTGGCTTTCCAGTTCTGATTAGAAAACTCAAGTTGTTCACTGTCTTGAGTTTGAGGGGGGCGTGTTGAGTGTCGAGAAAACAATTGCAAAAATATGTTAGATGTGTCTAAAGTTCACTAATATATCAAAATATTATCAAGTATTATTTAGAATTTCATTACTAAATCCTTTGGTGTTGCGGCCAAGGGTGTTCATAAGAGCTGTTGGGTCACATGATCGAAACTTACACTCTACAGTTACTGTGTATATTTTGACATGATATGTGCTTAAATGAAGAAATGAGGATTCATATAGTCGACCCCAACTTATTTGGGATTGAGGCTTAGTTGTTGTTGTATCCAGAATTTCATTAGGGACTGTGTCCCTAACAAAACAAAAGTAAATAAATAAAATTGTTGGTGATTTTTAAAAAAACAGTCCCTTACAAAACAAAAGTAAATAAATAAAATTGTTGGTGATTTTTAAAAAAAAAGAACCCGTGGTAATTAGTAAATTACCTTAACTTGAATTTTCCCCAGAAGAATCAATTTATCTTGGCTTATGTAAACTAAACTCCTACTAAGTAGTCCTCTGTATGTTGTTTAACATCAATTCTTTCCCTGTTTCTCAAATAAAAACTTCCGTAATCTTAGCGGCAAGATTATGTGTCGCTGGCTTTGTTTCCACCAGCCAAGCCATTGACACTGATAGAAAGAGCAGGTATGATGAGAGGAAAGACCACTCAATAAATGAAATGGACAGTTAAATTAAGTAGGTTTCTTAGGCTAGTAAAGTATCTGTTTACCTGTAGAAGCGCGGAGCAAAATCTAGAAAACTAAAGTATTCCGATTAACTTGAAGTTATCCACTGCATCAAAAAATATTTTGCCTAATCGAAGGGACCCAAAGTTGAACTTTAAAATCATTAGGCTAAACTGTAAATACCAACTCCCACATTTGATGGAAAAACCCTTACAGCATCCTCACTATCAATTAGCATTCCCATTTATCTGAAAGTATGAATCTGTTCCTTTATTTACCCTGACCACTTGCTTTAAGAATGTGAATGTTGGTATTGATGATAGATAGGTACCCTCATTTCATTGCTATTAATCAGAACTTCTCAAGCTTTTACCATCATCATATGCTGCATTAACTTTGTATTCTGTTACCCTTGGATCAGTCATTTCTAGCATGACATCTCATTGTGTCTCCTGATAAGGTTGCCTGATTACAACGAAGGAGTCCAATAATTTCCTTCTTAAAAGGAAAAAAAAGTTTCACTTCATATCAAGACCTGAATTTCTTGGGACTTCCATTTTGAGCATTTGTTATGTTACAAGTGTTGCTTGTTTTATGTTACAGATAAATGGGTGGCTGACGTAATATGTGATAATTCTAGCAACAGATTGATGAAATACAAGCACATGGCATCATTTAATTCAAGAAGAGTTGCTCTGCTCTTCTCTGTCCTGTAAGCTTATTAGTAGCTATTGTCAAATCATTTTTGTCATGTGAATTGTTTCTGCTCTCCTCCCCGCCCCCCCCCCCCCCCCCCCCCCCCTTCTATTTGGGCATTGGAAACATTTGCATCATTTTCAAGTTGATCATTATCTTCTGCTATCTATTTGCTGATGCAGTGGTCAATATTGAATTATTTGAACTTCTAATATGAACCACCAGAAAAATTGTGACAATTAGTTGTCCTCTGTGGTTGCACCTATAACTGAGTAACTCTATATCTATGTGCATGAATGAATGAACAAGAACATGTGCCTGACCAACTTAAACATTCAACAAAAGATGCATTTCACCAAGCTATGGTTTTTGCAACATGTGGATTTCCTCCTTTCTTTTGTTTTCTCTTTTTGATACTACTACTACTACAACCAGGCGTATATCCCAAACAAGTTGTACGTTCTAAATATAAGGTGTTTGGTTGCATTTTCTTGTACAAAACTATTAACTTGACTCTCTTTCCTTCCCAGGTCAAGTGTGGGAACGATTATACTGATATGTCTGACTCTGAGAGTTAGAATGAATGCAGATGACTCTGGTAATTTTTGATGTCTGCTTTTGTCGTCTTCCTGTTGCCCATTCATTTGTAAAACAAAAAGTAAAGCTTTTCCGGAATTCTTTTGCTTCTTTTTTGAACATTTATTGTATAATATTCTTAAATTGTAAAAATTAGTTTTAAAATTTAATGCAGAATGCTCTCAAAGTTTTTGTAGCCTGTAGGATAAGTTATTCCTTTTCATCACAGGGGAACGGTGCTTTATTGTTGGTCTCAATTCTGGGCTCTTGATAAGTAGTACTAATCAATTACAAGAATGTACCTTGAAGAAAACAGGTACACCCTTAGAATTTATTGATGCTAACCCAACCTTTAAGCTAGGGGATCTTTACACAAATAGCCGGTTAGATTCACTTTTTACTTTTATTTTCTAGTTGGTATATATAGATTCTATACTAATTATATATGGTTATACACATTATACATGAATTGTATATCTGCCGGCTATTTTAAGTTTATGCGATTGAGGAGGCAACTATTCGGATAAATTCTTCATGTATTATTATTTTGCCCTTATGATCATCATGCTGTTTCGCAAAAGTTGATTTTTTGAAACTGTAATTGTAAGTTTTTCTCATTGTAGTATTTGATTTACATGGGAGAGACTTTGATATTAGTCTTATTGACGTTCCGTAGCTAAAGTAAAACAATAATGTTTAGATGGATCGAATAGACTCTATTGGTAATAACACTAGCCTTAAAGGTTGCCTTTCTCCTGTCACCTAGGTTAATACATAGGTTGAGCTTAATAGGAAAAATGTATATTTGAGATTTTCTTTTTCTTTCAATTTTAAAATATGCTATAGTACTTAGTATCATTCCTTAACAAAGAAAGCTCAAGGCACAGGGGCGTAGCATCCTTAGAAATTTCTAAAACCAGCCAAGGTGGAAGTAGCAATATAACAAAATTAAAAACCTAAAATAATCTCTTTTCAAATAGTGTTCTAAGATTATTTCTCTTTGTATGCACAGTCGCGCTGCCTGTTAACTAATTAAACTTGGCTTATACTATCATGTTGGTACACTAATGAGTACATCTAAAATTGACAGCTAGCTTTCGTCAAATAAACAAACCCCAAAAAAATTCAATCTCTTTTTCTACAAACCCAAATCACCCTAGAAAGAGTTTACCTTTCACTTGCACCCCAAGGCCAAAAGGCGGGAAAGAAAGGTAAGAAAAGATGATATTGTTGTATGACGGAAGCAGCAAAGTAATGCATGAGGAACCTGGGAATGAATTGATTATGAAGATATATCGTTAGATTCAAAAACCTGCGGATGTTGTGACCACTTTGACAATAAAAAAGAACACCCTCTCTAAGTAATTGGTGTATCAATAAACATAAATAGGTTGTGCAACAGACTAAAATGTATGTGAAAAAGACGTGTGGCATCTCATTATATATTCAACTAGGAGTAGATTGATACGGAACAAATGGTTCCTGAACAAGTTAAGAACCATTACATATAAACACAACAAGTTTTACCAGGGCAAAAACAAAAATGTCTAACAATTTCGTACAAACTGTAATCAGCTATCTCCCTCCTTGATGGAGTACATCATGAAGACAAATCCATGTTGCAAACCTCATAAACTAAGAAATTCGCTAATTGTGAACACCCTAATAACTGGATGCAACTGTGTCTTTGTGTGTTTCCAACTTCTGTCTTTCTCTTCCTCATTAGGTACAATCTAACAAGCACAACCTCCCCCTTGCTGCTCTGTTTGGGATGTGTTTGTGGTAGGCTTCAAATTAACGTCAACCATATCTTCCTGTTTTGTCGATGAAAGCGTTTCCATCCCCGGTAAGGCAGCAGCAATCTTTCGGAACAGAGGCTGCAATTTTCAATTTCATATTCTTAGTATCATGTTATTTCAGTACGAAATGAAGTTATGCCAACTTCAATGTTTTGAGCAAAATCAGTCATCAGGATATTTGATCCTCAGTATAATTAACTTGACCAAGGGGCAAAATAACTTTCAATGGAAATCACAGCAAGGACTTAGGTATCTCTGTACCTTGATATTGAATCCAGCTTTAGCACTGGTTTCTATATACATTACTCCAAATTCACGAGATTTAGCATCTCCTTCTTCTGTGGAAACTTGCCTGTTTAAATCAGCATCATTGCCATAAGAGAAATGGTGGAACAATAAATCATAGTCTTGAAAAATTAAAATGTAATTTCCTCTTGATAATCTCTTAAAGAAACATTTTTCTTCTTTTCTACTGTGGAGAATTGGACCAGAGAAGGACATAGCAAGAGATCAATAGATCCAGACACAACCCCCAAGTCTTGTAGAAAACTAATAGGTTCTGTGTCTTACTTTCCAGATCTACATGGATCTACTGACATTTTGTTGGACCAGTATCTCATCACTAAAGACTCTGAACTCGAGACAAATTTCCATCAGATGTCAGTCGTCCAACTACGGAAATCTCTACTCGAGTGAAAAAATCGATGTCCATAACTCTCTTGTGAAACATAATGAAAAAGCAAAAACATGTATTATGGTTTTGCAAATTCGTGCTAGATTCCGACAGAATTTTAGGCCTGGTTTAAATCTTAACTATATGCAACTAATTTTACTAGGTCCCCACCAGAAATGAAAAAAGGAACTGACAGGTGGTAAAAGATAGGAGTGGAGAGGTTGTTTCCAATTAACCCTCGGCAACCCTCCTCCTTTATCCAGGCTTGGAACCGGCAATGTGCACGAACTCACGAAGGCGTAAAATAGCACTAACAAGCACACCGCCACACAAGTAGTAGGTAAAGTAGTTGTCAATCTCACAAGTGGGGTCTGGGAGGGTAAGACGTACACAGGCTTAACCCTACCTTTATGGAGTGGAGAGGTTGTTTCCGATTGACCCTCAGCAACCCTCCTCCTTTATCCGGAGTTAGGACCAGCAATGTGAGCGAACTCACGAAGGCGGAATAATAACATCTAAGAAGTACATAGCCACATAAGTAGTAGGTAAAGCAGTTTCACGCTGAAAACATCCATCCACACCCTACCTTTTATCAACGAGATCAGTTTTATTCCCAACAAGAACAATAATGACATCACTGCCTCGTTCAGTGCGTACTTCTTCGATCCATTTTGAAGTGTTCAAAAATGATTGGCGGTCTGCAGATATGATGATTTATCATCAAAACTTTGTTCATGGAACACCAGACAAAGAAATGAATATCATACTAGTTATAGAGAATCTATTACTATAGACTCCGTAGGAATCTTCTACTATCACCAAATATAAATTTGATCGAGCAGACCCCAGAGAGTTATATGTGTAGAAATTCCATGGGAACGATGTCAAGTAATCACTTACTGGCAACATCATATGCAATTACAGCAACAGAAGAATCTCTAATGTAGCTTGGAATAAGGCTTCTAAATCTTTCTTGACCAGCAGTATCCCTGCATCGGTTCAGATATTGCTTTAGAAAAAATAGATGCATTAGAAATTAATTCATTGTTCAGTGTCCAACACCACAATTGACAAAACCAGAGAGGAATGTTAACAGAGACTGGTTTGCCCAATATCACCCACGGAACAGATTTGAGATTACTTCCAATTCTTGCCTCGAAAGGAAAAGCATAAACATTTTGCCAAAAATAGGCAAAAGTAATGTTCTCTACTAGGTGAGTTTGTCTGCATGTGATCTTGTGATGGCATTTCACTCTAGTGTATCCTTGGTCTTTCGTCGTGATTTTAGCTCATAGAAAAACCAACCTTGTCAAAGCATTTCTCAAGATAAAAATTTTTAACTTTTAACAAATTTATTATGAAAGAAAATTTCCAGTTCTTCTTTTTTCCCCTAGTTTTCTATTTTTCTCATTCTAAAGATGTCAATTATGTTGTGGTATCACAAATAATCCAGCCTCTGAAAGTAACACCTCGACTTTTTTTTTCCCCAAGTCTGTTTTTCACATAAAATAACAATAACCAAAAAGTAGAGGGAACATAAACTAATTCAAATAAGTAAATCAGGTTTCTGTTTCACATTTTCAAGTACAATATGCTACTGATGATAACTTTGAAATAAGTAGAAGTGCAATTTTAGTTGAGAAGATCTAGCTAATCTAACCTAAAACTAAATATAGAGCCTACCAGAGCTGCAGGCGAACTGTTCGATCTTCAAGGTACATTGTCTTTGATAAAAAATCAATACCAATGGTAGCCTGATTATAGAAAAGGAAAAAAAGGTAACGAAGAGATTCACACACTAATATAACTGATATATTTGGAAAACATCAATCATATAAATTTAGAGGCAGATAAGAAGATATTTGTAAAATCAGAGTTTGTAGGAATGATGGATCGGATCACATTAAGCACAAGTGCTCATTCAAAAATAGATTGAAGTTCACATATATGTGAAGCCTGTAAGTCCTCATATAGTTTCTGGATATGAGAGAGAGAATATTGTATGTAATAGAAACAACTGGAAGGTAGTAATTCCGACACAAGAAAGAAGAAAGAGAGACCTGATAAGTGGTGTCGAATTTATCGTACATGAAGCGAGTAATGATGCTGGTTTTGCCCACAGATTGATCTCCTAAAAACACCAGCTTGTACTTTGCTAATGGCGACACCACCGCCATTGTGGATGATCAGATAGATAGATCTGAATCGGTAGGAATGAGGATAGAGAAAGAAAATAGAGAAAATTAAGGGAGAGAAAACCTCCCTCTGCCTTGCCTTTGAATTCTCTATACATTATATATATACACATACCCCAAACCGCCAACTCTTATTTCTCATCTTTTTTTTTTTTGAAATAAATGGTCCTTAATGTAATGACCATTTTGGTCCCTCATCTATCCCTTTCCCAAATATACTCCTTAATATATACAAAATTAACCATCATCTATTTAATCCAATAAACTCGGTTCCATACAAAAATAAGCCTACCACCCTGTCTGCATCGGCTTCTTTTTTTGTTTAGTTTCCACACTTTCTTTTATTTTGCATTAGAAAGGGTCGCACTTCAAATGTGTTTTCAGTTTGAGTATTTTTCTATTTATTTTCGTAAAAATATAAAAGCTCCACACTTTACTTTTACTGATTAATAGCTTTTCTTTATGAAACAAATGAATTATATTTGATAAAAATATGATTATAGAACCTGTTTCTGAGATATCCCAAATAATTTAATATTGGCATAAAAGGGGAATTTATGAAGCAATCTACAGAAGCCCTAACTAGTAATGTGTATTTGACTTCAAATCTCAAACATCAATATCACATTTACTGTCAGAATTGTGAATTGAAAGAGATGAATATTTGGAAAAATTGTCACCGCTTATTTTCATGTAATTACAAGGCTTTATACATCACTCTCACCAGGACTAGTAATGCAAAAAAACTTAAAAGACTAACCAAAAATAATACGAAATTATCTAACAAAAACCTAACAGATTTCGTACACCTGTCTATATTCTAGAAGATGCTAAAACTAACTCTGTACATATCCTCATTATTTAGTCTGCTGAATGTTGCCATTGGGTTTGGGCCTGAATTCTCAATCTTACATAGAAGCCCAACAATTCGTGTATCAAGTCTGGCCCAAATTCTCTATTCTTTTCTCACACTTTTCATTCCTTGCTCATACTTGATCTGTGGCCCAAATTTCCATTTGCTGTTTACACTTCTGACAATTGTAGAAATGTCTAGATCCTTATCACTTTGCGACTTTGTCGATGTTGTCTTCTTTCTCTGTCCAGTCTCTTTTTCAATGAGCTTTCGCTCATTAATGGTAAAAACTTGCTGTCCAACATCCCCCTAAAGTTAGGGATGAGTGAATGAACTCCCAGCCTGGTTAAGATGCGGTGATGAGGAACCCCTGAAAGGTTTAGTAAAAAGATCAACAAATTGGAGCTTTGTTGGAACAAAAGATAAGGAGATGATTCCAGAGAGAAATCGCTCCCGGACGAAATGGCAGTCTAGATTTACGTGTTTTGTCCGCTCGTGAAATACCAGATTGTGAGCAATGTGAATAGCGGCTTTGCTATCTGAAAAAAGCGGAATAGGAAGAGTCGGAGTGATGGACAGATCCTCAAGCAAGCGAACTAACCAAGTAATTTCTGCAGTAACTCTACGTATCGACTTGTACTCTGCTTCAACGGAGGATAAAGAAATCGAAACCTGTTTCTTAGATTTCCAAGAAATGGGTGCACCGCCTAGAGTGATAAAATATCTACTGACTGATCTCCATGTGTCCCTGCAGGAGGCCTAGTCGGCGTCATAGAAGGCAAGAAGATCAAATGATCGAGTAGAAGAAAGTAAGATCCCCTGCCCAGGGTCAGATCTAAGGTAACGGAGAACACAAAGGGCTGCATTGAAATGAGAAAGACAAGGCCGTTGCATGTACTGGCTAAGGGAGAGACAACAAAAGATAGATCCAGGCGTGTATGGGTAAGGTAGTTAAGCTTTTCAATTAAATGTCTGTATAGAATAGGGTCTGACAGTGGAGGATTGTCATCTTCTTGTAATTTGGAATGTGGATCTAGGGGGGAGAAACAGATGGTCTTGAACAATCAAATTCCTATAGAAGATCTTGGGTGAACTTCCTTTGATTAATGATGAACTCTTGTTCCTCCTGTATGATTTCCATACCCAAGAAAGAGTTGATGTCCCCTAAGTTGCGCACCCTAAACTCAGCATTAAGAAAAAAGACGATGGAAGATATTTCTGAAGAGTCATCGCCTGTAATCAAAATGTCATCCACATAGACAGCAACAAGGATAGAAGTGTGTTCACTAGTCACCTTAAAAAATAGAGAGTAGTCGTTTAGGGAACTGGTATATCTCTTATAGCTCAAAGCACCTACTAGTTTAGCATACCATTGGCGTGACGCCTGCTTTAGTCCATAGAGAGACTTTCTGAGAAGACATACATGATTAGGTGTAGGTGGAGTAAAACTAGTAGGAAACTTCATGTATACTTCCTATTGTAATTCTCCATGTAGAAATGCAATATTAACATCAAGTTGAGAGACCTTCTGACCCTTCTTTACTGCAACACTGAGAAGACATCTAATTGTAGTCATTTTGACTATTGGAGAGACAGTCTCGGTGTAATTAGTCCCTTCCTTTTGAATACCCCCCCCCCCCCATCAGTCGTGCCATTAATCTTTCAATAGAGCTATCTGACTTGTGCTTGACTTTGAAAACCCATTTGCAAAGTCGCGATTTCTTGCCAGGGGGTAAAGGAACAACATCCGGGGTGTGGTTAAGATTAAGTGCCTTGATTTCTGCATCTATAGCCTCACTCCAACCAGGATGATTAGAAGCTTCAGAATAACTCCTAGGTTCTGAAATGTTAGATAAGAAATGAAGGAGAGTCTGATTGGAGATAGATAAGGCACCAAAAGAGAAACTGGTAGGCTTGTTTGAATGAACAAAACAAGAATTTGTGACATCAGTAAGAAGTAAGGAGTTACATATGAAATCTTTGAGGTATTCTGGTCTGTGACTGATTCTGGTAGATCTTCTGAGAGAAGAAGGAGATGGTAAAGATTACCAGTATCAAAAATGGTAGGCTCAACATAAGAGGAAGGAATAGGGGCTGCAGGTTTAGAAAAAGGAAGAGATGTAGGTGTGAGATCTAGTTATGATATGTAAGGGTCACTCATAAGAAATAAATCAGAAGAAGAAATTGATGTAGCAAAAGGAAAATGGTCTTCATGGAACTTAACATCTCTAGAAACAAAAACAATGTTTGTGTTGATGTCCAATAGCTTGTATCCCTTTTGAGAGTATGTATAACCAAGAAAAACGCATTTCTTAGCTCTAGGCTGGAACTTATCTCTTGGATGACTCAGGGTAGAAGCATAACACAAACATCCAAAACACCTAAGGTTAGCATAGGATGGATACTTGCCAAAAAGAACTTCAAAGGGTGTTTTTCCTTGAAGAAATTTAGTGGGCAATTTGTTTATTAAGTAAGTGACAATAAGAATACATTCTCCCTAATATTGAATAGGTAAATGAAATTGGCAAAAGAGTAGCTATCTCTAAAAGATGTCTGTGCTTCCTCTCAACAACACCATTCTGTTGAGGGGTAGCAACACAAAATCTCTCATGAATAATTCCCTCTGAAATAAGAAAAGCAGCTTCTTGAGAACCTCTGCCAAGTTCCAAGAAATTATCAGATCTGATCCGTTTGACTTTAAATTCAAATTGTCTCTCCACCATAGTTAGGAATTCCTTTAAAACAGGAAAAGCACTCCCTTTTGTTTTTAAAAGAAAAATCTAGGCACTTCTGCTAAAATCATCTACAACGGTCAAAAAATAATTGTAACCATTATAAGTGGGATCCCTTAAAGGACCCCATGTATCGATGTGTATCAAATCAAAGACTCTTTGAGATTTAATGTTATTGACAGGAAAAGGTAATCTGTGATGCCTGGCTTGAGGGAAAATAGAACAAGTATGATCAAAGTTAGGAGGAAAATGAATGAAATACAGATTTTTCATTACTGAAAAAGGTAAATGCCCTAGTCTCATGTGCCAGAGAGTTACATCAAGAATACCATTACGAGAAACAGAAATTAAAACAAAAAGAAATTGTGACAAATCTGCAGAATGATTCCTATCTAGGCTAAATATAGATTGGCTAGAAACAACAGGAAAAGTATTTTTTGTGGAAACACAAATTTCTTTCTTAGTCGGCTCTAATTTGGTAGACTTGAGAAGGTATAGTCCTTCCCCTACTTCACCAAAAACTTGTTCCTTCCTCATTGAGAGGTCCTTTAACACACAACCACTTAGAGTGAAAATGACATTACACTGAAGTTGAAAACATAACCTATGAACTGATAATAAGTTATACTTAAAATCAGGAACATGAAGCATGTTATGCAAAGTAAGATTAGGCATAATTGAGATGCTGCCTATGTGAGTGACACTGATTCGAAAAGAATTGGGTAAACTGATAGTCAAAGACATAGAGAGAGGAGTTAGAGAAATAAAAGCAGTAGAATTGAAACACATATATTCTGAAGCATAGGAATCAATGATCCAAGAATTTGTATTATGCACTGACTCCTTGTATATTTCAGAATGGTACCAGCAATCGCATTAGGATTGATTGCTGATGTTGAGGGTCCTCCATGTTTCATTATGATATCCTTCTTGGCTTGTTCCACCAAATCAGCATAATACTCATTGCTAAGCATCTGCTTGTAGTTATGCTTTTCTGTAGTTCCTTGTGCATGATTGATTATCTTATTTTCCTTTTCTGTGACCACTACATTCCCCTTAACTGGACTCTGGAAACCCTTTGATTTTGTGAACTCAAAATCATCAGGAAAATCTATCAGTCTATAACAATCATCCTTGACATGCCATGTCCTTCCACAATGAGTACAACTCACATTAGGGTTGTATTTTGTCTTCCTTGGGGTATATTTTTTAGACGATTTTTAGATTTTTGTCCAAAAAATCCCAACTTCTGTGAAGTAGCACTTCCCTTGCTTACCTGGTTCCCTGATCTGTAAAAGCCTCTTCCCTGTCCTGTGACCAGAAAAGATGCTGAGTCAATAGGAGCATATGCATTAACATACACTTCCCTTTGGTTCTCATCTTGTAGTAGAAGAGAATATGCAACATCAATAGTTGGTAATGGACTCATCATCAGTATGTTTCCCCTAGCCTGAGCATAAACATCGTTTAGGCCCATGAGAAATTGAATAAGCCTCTGATCTTGAAAGGATTTCTCCAATTTTCCTTTCCTTTCACTTGTGCACACATATGTGCATTAGATGATTAGGGAAAGAGAATCTAGCTCATCCCATAGACGTTTGATTTTGGTAAAATATCCTGCAACATCATTGTTTTCCTGAAGTAAGCCTGATAATTCCTTTTGTAAGTTAAAGAGTTTCGCTCCATTGGATCTTCCAAATATGCTCTCCAAACTGTCCCACATCTCTTTACTGTTTTGAAATATATCATGCTCTCTGCAATGTCGCTGGACAGGGAATTGAGTATCTATGATATCACCATGTCATTACAACATTCCCACTGCTCATAATCTGCTGTAGTGACCTTTGGAGCTTTATAAGTTCCATTGATGAAGCCAAGCTTCTTTTTGGCTGATAATGCTATGAGAATGGATCTTCTCCACCCTTGAACTCCCCTACCCTCGAAAGAGAAATTGACCAGATTCATTCCAGGTGAATCCAAAGCATTTAGATAATAAGGATGATTAGGGCTGATAGTGTTGTTGGTGTTATTTGTATTTCCAGTTTCTGCCATTTTCTATTGTTTTCAAATGATATGGAGTGAAAATTTTTAGGATCGAGCTATCTCTCTGATACCATGTCAGAATTGTAAATTGAAAGAGATGAATATTTGGAAAAATTTTCATTGCTTATTTCCATGTAAGTACAACGCTTTATACATCAGTCTCACTAGGACTAGTAATGCAAAAAAACTTAAAGGACTAACCAAATGTCACACCCCACCTTGGAAGGCATGACTAACACCTACTGCCACACTGGGACCTGAGCTGACCCTGCTGGAGTTATGCGCTTCTGGTGCATGCCCACAACTCAAATCAAGAAAACAATGAGCTCTCGACTGTAAACACAGCCTCGACCGACAAGGCCACATAGACACCTATGAAAGAAAACAACTAAACCAACCAACAACGTAATAAAAGGAATCTTATGCGGGTCTATAAGACCACCATGCTATCTAGTTATAATAGAAAGAAAACAGGCAGTCATATTCAAACTATAGCCGGCAAGACTGCTAACTAACTAACTAAACTAGGCCCCACACGGCTATCCCGCAAAATATGACATACATAGGCTCCATACAGCCAACAACAACCAACAACTGAAAAACTGTAGTCTGCAAGCCTCTAAGAGTAGAATAATGATCGGGACAGGGCCCCGACCTACCTAAAACTGCACAACAAAAAGAGTAAAGCTTTCTAGTAATCAACTCCAGAGGAAAGGAGCTAACTGGACTGCTAACTCTAGCTGACAGCTAGGAAGGTCCTGAACCACGTCTATTTGCACCTGCAGGAAAGTAATACAGCGCCCCAAGGATGGACGTCTGTACAATATGTACTGAATATGTAAGGCAGTAGTAAAGACTGAATGAAACTGATGAATGAACTGAAAGTAATTAATAGGGGATAAGAATTTAACCTGAATAGTCTGGCAATCTAAATCATAACAAACAAGTAAATATACAAACAAGAATTTAACCGGGCCCCCATAAGCCTGGAAGGTACAAGCAACACAGAATAACCTACCTGGGCTCCCATAAGCCCTAGCAAGCGCCGATCAATCTATATACCCCTATCGGTACCCCTAAGTCCCCATAAGTGACTGTAACTGCGTCTCAAACAAGTCAGGCCATTGGGAGGGTCGATAATATCATCCCTGATATAGAAGGAGTTCATAGAAGACTCTAACGTGGCCTCGAAGTCTTTACTCTAGTCCCTTCAGATACTTAATAGCTCTGCAAGCAATTTGGTAGATCATAAGTAATACCGTAGCTCCGAAAGCAGTTTTGTAGTTCTTGTAAGTGATAGCAGTATCATGGCTCTGTAAGCAATCTATAGCCCCATAGGCATAAGCAGCATCGTAGCTTCGTAAGCAATTTATAGCTCCGTAAGCAGTTCGCATGATTAGCAGCTCCTCGGCTATTTAGACCGAGGGGTCGTACGAAATATGAGTTATCCCTACCAGGGATGCTACACTACAATCTCAAGTTTATTTGTAACAACTAACTATAACATTCAAGTTCCAACGTCACTATAGAAGTGCTAGTCGTATCACTATTACAATGGAAATAACTTGCCGAAGGGATAGCCTTAACATATCTCGTATGTTGATTCTTGTTTATTTGATTAGTTCTAACCTATAGACGGCAATTTCACTCGATTGCAGCCCTTATGCTAAAAGAATCGGCTACTTTCAATACTAAGACTTGGTAAACAACGATATCTTTCGATAATATTGACTATAATTCAACTCTATTTAATTCGGTCAGAAACTCACAATTTCTCGAGAGTTTAGAAGGGAGAAATGCTTACCTATTACCTGTAGCCGCTTAGGACTCAATTTGAAGTAATTTCGATAACTCTTACTCGGCGGAGTTCCGATACTCTGAGCAAATTTTTAAGAAATAACTTTGCAGGGATGCTTCTCGTAGCCTAGAACTCATTATCTAAGATAAATTTGCATTTAGACAGAGTTCAACAGCATAATTTAACGAGAAACGGAAGAAAAGTCGAGAGAAGTTGTCGTAGGGTCGCGTCTCTATTTTGGGGAAATATTAAATAATCTGATCTTGAACTTGAGTTGTATATATAGGTGGAGGTTGGTAGCCTAGGGGCACGACATGCCACCCATCGCGTCGGCCATGGCGCCAGGCTGGCTGGCGCGGCGCGGCGCCCAGTGTGCCAGGCCTCCGGTCCCGGCCTCCTATTCGCTAGATGTCGTGTTTGTATATTCGTCCCCCGGTCCTTTTCCCGCATGAGTCGTATTTCAAAATTCTCAAAATACATACGCATGCATCCATTAAATGATAGAAACTTACGGGGTGTAACTTCATCCCCCCTTAGGAACATTCATCCTCGAATGTAATCTCTAGGCTTAAAAGATGTAACTCCTTTAGCTACTGCTGGAAAATTTTTTTCGGTAGAGTCTCCTCTGCAATATCGACTATCCGAAAACCTGAAACGCAGAAAAGTCCAACATAGGCATCTCACAGGACGCTATAAGCAACAATACAATAAAGTTCCATATCATGGAAGCAAATAGCTCAACAATACGGATAATGTAAGCACATACAATAATTAAACAACGATGTTACCTCAACTGCATAATCTGGGTCAAGTATAGTATAAGTGAGGATATCTGGATGTCATGTCGTCCTTAGCTTCCCACGTCATCTCCTCTATATCTCTGTTTCTCCATAGGACTTTAATGGAGGTTACATCCTTAGTTCTCAACCTGTGGACCTTTCGATCTAATATAGCAACTGGAGCCTTTTCGTAGGACAACCCTTCAGTAACTTGAACATCCTCAACTGGAACAACCCGAGACAGGTCTCCTATACATTTCTGGAGCATTGACACGTGATAGACTGGATGAACAGATTCTAGCCTTGCAGGCAGTTCTAACTCATATTCCACTTTGGCCTATCCTTCGAAGGATTTGATATGGGCCAATAAACCTAGGGCTAAGCTTGCCATTCTTGCCAAATCTCATCATGCCCTTCATAGGCGAAACCTTGAAAATACCCAATCATCAATATTAAACTCCAAGTCTCTACGCCGGACATCGAAATAGGACTTCTGACGACTCTGGGCTGTCAACAGGCGTTCTCTGATAAGTTTCACTTTCTCTTCTGACTGACGGATCATATCTCCGATTAACCCTGACTCCCCTACTTCGAACCATCCTATGGGGGACCTACATTTCCGCCCATATAAAGCCTTATAAGGCACCATCTGGATAGCAGAATGATAATTGTTATTGTATGCAAATTCAATAAAAGGTAGATGCTCGTCCCAGCTTCCTTCAAAGTCTAGCACACACTCCCATAACATGTCCTCGAGCGTCTGAATGGTGCGTTCTACTTGATCGTTTGTCTAGGGATGGAAAGTTGTACTCAGATTGACCTATGTTCCCAAACCTTTTTTAAATAATTGCCAAAATCTAGCTGTAAACTGTTCCCCTCTGTAGGAAATGATAGATATTGGGACACCATGCAGTCAGACTATCTCCTTAATATATAACTCAGAGTAATCTTCAGCTGAGAATGTAGTCTGGATTGGCAAGAAGTGGGCTGATTTTGTCAACCTGTCAACAATAACCCAAATAGAGTCAAATTTGCGCCTGGTGTGGGGTAGTCCTGTCACAAAGTCCATATTAACGGCCTACCATTTCCACATAGGTACAACTATCTCCTGAGTCAGTCCATCGAGTTTCTTATGTTCAGCTTTTACCTGCTGGCAATTAGGACACTGTGCCACAAACTCAGCTATACTTTTCTTCATTCCAGGCCACCAGTATATCTCTTTTATATCATGGTACATCTTCGTCGAACCTGGATAAAGGGAGTAATGTACCTCTGCCATGATCTGTTGGTGAAGCCCTACTACGTCTAGGACGCAGATTCAACCTCTAGATCACAAGACCCGGTCTTCTGTTAACTCAAAGGCTGATATTTCGCCCTGCTGAACCTTGTCTCGGAGTTGTACCAGACTAGGGTCCTCGTACTATCGTTCGTTTACCTCTACCACCAAAGATGAACTGTTGTATTTTGAATCATAATCCCATTATCCTATGAATCTACTACCCAGACTGCTAAACTGGCTAACTGGTGCAGCTCTCGGTCCATTTCTCGTTGTTATGGCCTCAAATATGCTAAGCTTCCCATGGATCTGTGTCTAAGGGCATCAACTACAATATTAGCCTTCCCCGGGTGATACAAGATGTTCATGTCGTAGTCTTTCAGCAATTCTGGCCAACGACGCTACGTAAATTCAACTCTTTCTGCGTGAAATATACTGGAGACTTTTATGATCAGTAAAGATGTCCACATGTACACCATACAAGTAATGCCTCCATATTTTCAAGGCATGAACCATTGCCGCTAACTCCAAATAATGGGCGGGGTAGTTCTTTTCGTGCTTCCTTAGTTGCCTCTAAGCATAAGCAATCATCTTGCCGTGTTGCATCAGAACACACCCTAACCCAACGCCCGAAGCGTCACAGTATACAACATAGCCCTCTGAACCCTCCGGTAAGGCCAATACTGGTGTAGATGTCAACCTATTTTTCAGCTCCTGGAAACTCTGCTCACAGGCCTTGGTCCAGTAAAATTTGATTGTTTTCTGAGTCAATCTAGCTAATGGCACGAATAGGGTAGAAAATCCTTCCATGAACCTTCTATAATACCCGACTAACCCTAGAAAATGCGAACTTCAGTTGGAGTTGTGGGTCTAGGCCATGTCTTGACTGCCTCAATTTTTTGGGAATCAACCTGGATGCCAGCATCTGATACAATATGGCCTAAGAAAGCTACAGAGTTCAACTAGAACTCACATTTCAAGAACTTTGCATATAACTGGTGATCTCTGAGGATCTGGGGTACTATCGCAAATGATTTTTGTGTTCAGCCTCTGAGCGAGATTATACCAGAATATTATCAACAAACACTATCACCAATAGATCTAGATATGGCCTGAAGATGTTGTTCATCATATCCATGAATACTGCTAGGGAATTCGCCAACTCGAAGGACATAACCAAGAATTCAAAATGACTATATCTGGTTCTGAAAGCTGTTTTCTGAATATCTTTTTCTCGGACTCGCACCTGGTGGTATCCTGACCTCAAATCGATTTTAGAGAAATATTTTGCCCCTTGCAGTTGATCAAACAAATCATCCATCCTTGGAAGGGGATATTTATTCTTAATAGTAACTTTATTCAGCTGCCGATAATCTATACACATGCATAAAGAGTCATCTTTCTTTCTCACAAACAGGACTGGCACACCCCACGACAAAGTACTGGGCCTGATAAAACCTTTATCTAACAAGTATTTCAACTATTCTTTGAACTCTTTCAATTCAGCGGGAGCCATTCGATATTGAGCGGATGGATATAAGTTGTGTACTTGGTGGCATATCGATAGAGAAATCGATCTCCCGCTCTGGGGGAATACTGAGAAGCTCGTCTAGAAACACATCCGGAAACTCACTAACCACGAGAATGGACTGAAGAGTCGGGGTATCTTCTTGCATATCCCAAACCTTAACAATATGGTAAGTACATCCCTTCGCTATCAACTTTCTCGCCCGAAGATAGGATATGAGCCTACCTTTTGGCGTAGCGCCACTGCCTCTCCATTCTCGCACTACCTCCCCTGGAAAGTGAAATCAGACGGTTCTAGTCCAACACTCTACATTGGCATAACATGGCGCTATCCAATCCATACCCATAATTACATCAAAATCAATCATTTCTAGCTCCACTAAATTTGCTAAGGTCCGGTGACCGACAATCTTTACTGTACAGTCCCGGTAAATTCTCTTAGCAATAATAGAGTGACAGATAGGTATAGACACCGAGAAGGGCCGCTGAAGCAATTCTGGCATTATACCAAACTTCCGGGCCACTAATAGAGTAACATAAGATAAAGTGGAACCTGAGTCTATCAAAGCATAAACTGAGTGAGAGCATACATCCAGCATACCTGTCACAACATTCAGTGACGACTCTAACTCTTGTCGCCCTGGTAAAGCATAAGTACGATATGAACCAATGCCATAGATAGATGCCCTGATATACCTCGACCTCTGCCGGCTGGAGTTGAGGGTCTGCGCCTTGCTGAAGACCTATTCAACTGGTCCCGATTACTCTGATCTCTGGCTGGACAATCTCTCATCATATGGCCCTCTTGTCCACAAGTATAACAAGTGATGGAGCCATACTTGCATCTCCCAAAATGCTATCGATCGCAAGTCCTGCAACACGAGGCAACGAGCCTACTTTGATCAGAACCTCTCTGCTGTTGCGAGCTTGGTGCTCGTGAACTCTCGCCGGCACCTAACTGTCCACGACGATTTGATCTACCGCCCTGCTGTTGTGGAGGTAAAGGTCTAGGTGGACTTCCTGGTAATCGAGGTCTGGGCCCCCCCTAAAACTCTTCCTGCAAATCAGCGGGCCTAGCCCTTCGGTGCTGCTCCCGACTCACTCTCTCAGCCTCATACTAGTATTGACTGATTCCTTCTATGTTCTGAGCAAAAGCCTGAATATGCGCAATATCCATCCTCACGTAATGTGGCACTAATACAAGCCTCCACATACTCCTTAGCAAGCCCCATGATGAACCGGTGTACCCTAGCTGGTATCATATCAACAAAAGCTGGCGCATACCTTACCCAGGAGTCAAACCTCAGTGAGCACTCCCGACGCTCATTCTGCCCTGCTCCAGATGTAAAAACTGATCCACCTGGGTCTGTAGGATTTCCTGGGGCAAGTAATGTTCTAAGAAAGCCTCCAAAAAACTAGGCCAAGTAGGTGGGTACATTTCCACCCGTGGACCTCTCCCAACTCTCATACCACAGCACTGCTATGTCTCATAGACGAAACACTGCCAACTCAACTGACTCTATGGACGAGGCATGCATCACCCACACTAAATATTTGTTGTAACTGATCCAAGAAGTCATGAGGATCCTCTTTACGATCTGTCCCTGTGAACTGCGGGGGACTCAAGGCAAGAAATTCCCGGACCCTCAAACTTCCAGGCCGCTCAAGGGCTTCAACAGCAACTGGTGCTATTGGCTGACGCTGAGTGGCCAACATCTGAGCCAACATGTAAACTACGCTTCTAATTTCCTGATCTGATGGAACAGGGATGGCTGGGAGTGGTACTGGTATATCTTCCGCCCTAGAGGGCTCCTGGCGTGGCGTAGAATGCTGGGGAGACCGGGGATAAGTCTCCCTATCGCCCTCAGATCGGGCCAGTTTTGACTGGGCCCCCTTGCTTGTGCCCTCTCCCGCTGCAGTGTCCAACTCCCTATCAGTCGTGGTCTGTCGTGCATTAGACATTTTCTCTGTAGATAAGCAGAATAATGTAAGCTTAGGGAGTTACCCTATACAACATAACTCTATAGCATGACTGGAGAAGAAAGGAGGGTAACCACACTATTATGCCTCCTAGCCTCCTGCCTATAAATTATGGTGCACAACACACCCATAGAAAAGACTCTACTAGACACGGCTTGCAGACTCCCTGGGATACGACCTGTTTTAATCCCAAGTTTGTCACGCCCTACCTTGGAAGGCATGACTGGCACCTATTGCCACGCTGGGACCTGAGCTGACCTGGCTGGGCTTATGCACCTCTGGTGCATGCTTGTAATTCAAATCAAGAAAACAACAAGCTATATCTCGACTGTAAACACAGCCTCGGCCAACAAGGCCACATAGCCACCTGTAAAAAAAACAGCTAACCCAACCAACGATGCAATAAAAGGGATCCTATGCGGGACGATAAGACCACCATGCTGTCTAGTTATAACAGAAAGAAAACAAGCAGTCATATTCAAACTATAGCCGGCAAGACTGCTAACTAACTAACTAAACTAGGCCCCACACGGCTATCCCGCAAAATATGACATACATAGGCTCCATACAGCCAACAACAACTAACAACTGAAAAACTGTAGTCTGCAAGCCTCTAAGAGTAGAATAATGGCCGGGATAGGGCCCCGACCTACCCAAAACTGCACAACAAAAAGAGTAAATCAATCTAGCTATCAACTCCAGAGGAAAGGAGCTAACCGGACTGCTAACTCTAGCTTACAGCTAGGAAGGTCCTGAACCACGTCTATTCGCACCTGCAGGAAAGTAATGCAGCGCCCCAAGGATGGACGTCTGTACAATATGTATCGAATATGTAAGGCTACTAAAGACTGAATGAAACTGATGAATGAACTGAAAGTAATTAATAGAAAGGGATAAGAATTTAACCTGAATAGTCTCGCAATCTAAATCATAACAAATAAGTAAACATTCAAACAAGAACCTAACCGGGACCCATAAGCTTGGAAGGTGCAAGCAACATAGAATAACCTACCCGATCTATATACCCCTATCGGTACCCCTGAGGCCCCATAAGTGACTGCAACTGCGTATCAAACAAGTCAGGCCATTGGGAGGGTCCGTATATCATCCCTGACATAAAAGGAGTTCATAGAAGACTCCAACGTGGCCCCGAAGACTTTACTCTAGTCCCTTCAGAAACTTAATAGCTCTGCAAGCAATTCGGTAGCTCATAAGAAATACCGTAGCTCCGAAAGCAGTTTTGTAGTTCTTGTAAGTAATAGCAACATCATGGCTTCATAAGCAATCTATAGCCCCATAGACATAAGCAGCATCATATCTCCGTAAGCAATTCGTACGATTAGTAGCTCCTCGGCTATTTACAGCGAGGGATCGTATGAAATATGATCTACCCCTACCAGGGATGCTACACTACGATCTTAAGTTTATTTGTAATAGCTAACTATAATCAAGTTCCAACGTCACTATAGAAGTGCTAGTCGTATCACTATTACATAGAAATAGCTTGCCAAAGGGATAGCCTTAACATACCTCGTATGCCGATTCTCGTTTATCTGATTAGTTCCAACCTGTAGCCGGCAATTCCACTCGATTGCATCCCTTACGCTGAAAGAATAAGGTTATTTTCAATACTAAGACTAGGTAAACAATGATATCTTTTGATAATATTGACTATAATTCAACTCCGTTTAATTCGGCCGGAAACTCACAATTTCTCGAGACTTTAGAAGGGAGAAATGCCTACCTATCACCTTTAGCCACTTAGAACTCAATTTGAAGTAATTCCGACAACTCTTACTCGGTGGAGTTTCGACACTCTGAGCGAATTTTCAAGAAATAACTCTGCAGGGATGCTTCTCGTAGGCCTAGAACTGGTTATCCAAGATCAATTTGGGTTTGGACATAGTTTAACGGCGTAATTTGACGAGAAACAAAAGAAAAGTAGAGAGAAGTTGTCGTAGGGCCGCGTCTCTGTTTTGGGGAAATATTAAATGATCTGATCTTGAACTTGAGTTGTATATATAGGTGGGGGGTCGGTGGCCTAGGGGCACGGCACGCCACCCATCGCGCCGGCCAAGAGGTGCGACGCACCGTCCATGGCGCCAGGTGCTCCGGGCCTCCGGTCCCAACTCCTGCTTGCTCGATCTCGTGTTCGTATATTCGTCCCCCCCCCCCTTTTCTGCATGTGTCGTATTCCAAAGTTCTCAACATATGTATGCACGCATCTGTTAAACGATAGAAACTTACGGGGTGTAACATCAAAATTATACAAAAGTATCTAACAAAGACCTAACAGATTTCGTGCACCTGTCTATATTGTAGAAGATGTTAAAACTAACTCTGTACATATCCTCGTTATTTAGTCTGCTGAATGTTGTCATTGGGTTTGGGCCTGAATTCTCAATGTACATAGAAGCCCAACAGTTCGTGTATCAAGTCTGAGACCCCAATTCTCTATTCTTTTCTCATACTTTTCATTCTTTGCTCATACTTGATCCGTGGCCCAAATTTCCATTTGTTGTTTACACTTCCGACAATTGTAGAAATGTCTAGATCCTTATCACTTGGTGACTTTGTCCATCTTGTCTTCCTTCTCTGTCCAGTCTCTTTGTCAATGAGCTTTCGCTCATTAATGGTGAAAACTTGCTGTCCAACATTTACTAAACTGCGGCCAACCAAATTTTCATATCTATTATCTATTATATGTTATATAGAAAACTGAAAATTCATAACATAGGCGACAATGGCAATAAAAAATTGTACAAGGAGCGATTCAAATTCAAATTATACCATGTACTTGATTTTAATTTGTTTCCTTAGTATTAATTTTTAAATACGCATAATTTAATTTTTATATATTATATATTATTATATTTGTCTAATAATTTATATTCAAATGGTTAAATATCTATCACAATTATCAACTTTTTTTTAGAAAGTTTCACCCATATATCTTCTATATATTATATTTATCGTAACATCCAACTTAAAACAGTTGTATATCGTGTAAAGACAATATTAAAATTTTTAAAAAACTAATCAAATTTAAGTAAATTTTAATGGCTTTCGTGCATTAAAAGAGTAAAAAGATTCATATGTACATCTAAAACATGACTCATTTCTTATCTTTAAAAGGTTACTAGAGAAGTTATTTTTTAAAGTACTATTCAGGACCATACACTTTTTTTTCTTTTCTTATAACATCTAATCTAATTGTTCTATATTGTTATATCTTCACCTTAATTCATAACATATTTTCTATTTGTAATATGTACTAAAATAACCAATTTAATATAAAAAAAGTATTTATTTTAAATTTTGAAATATAATTACTTATTTTTTTACCTTTATTTTTGTTTTAATAAATATAGAAAAATTAGTGTTGTAAATGAATAATAGATTAAATGGAGATCAAAGAATAAATAAGGGTTATTTAATAAAAATATTTTTTAAAGCGTAAATATTAACATGATAAATAAAATGATCTTGATGGAATACTTGAAATTAAAGTAAATTAAAAGTGTTCACGAGATTTTAAAAATGATAGCTCTTCATTTAAACAGATGATCAAGTTTCTACTTTTTTCATTTAAATATTTTAAAATTAATTTAAACATTCAAACTAATGTAAGTTTGATTTAATTTTAAAGTTATCAAATCAAATTCTGATAAAAAGAATAAGTATTTCTTGAGTCCAATTTATGTATATTAACAATAGAATATCTTTATATTTTTAAATTAATCAAATTAAAATTTAATTAATTATAATAGATTACTTACTTTGTTTAAGTTATCGATAAATAGTTAATATTGCTATTCGTTTTTTCCTAAACAAGAATGGTAAAAAAAAAATCTTTTAAAGCAAGTTATCTCTTTTAAAAGATATTAATAAATCCTATGATATTATATTTGAGAAATTTGAATTCTTACAATCTTTATATTTACAGCAAAAATTAATAAAATAAAATTTTGAATATAAAATACGACATATTACATTAATCATGTTTTGAACATATAACTTATTAACAATTAGAGAAATAAATGAATTTTATTTTGCTTGTAAGTACTTATTTTCATGATAAATAGAATTAAAATAATTATAAAAAATAAAAATAAAAAAAGAATTATGCGGATTACTATTTAAAAAATAACAAAAATAACAAATGTATAATTATAATATAAAAAATTACATAACTAATTAACAATGATAATATCAAATTTTGAAATAAAATAAGAATACGAGCCAAGAAATGAATTTTCTATGTAACTATAGATATAAAATATGTAGATGACTTTCACAAATAAATTTAAAATTTAATCTAAATAAAAAGTTTAAAAAAAACTTATAATTTGAGGTTACACGTAATCTTTTTATTAAATTGATATAAATGATATAAGTATTCATTAATTATAGAGTATCATTTTAGGGGGAAAAAATCAAAAACAAATATTGTGTCATGCTAATAATTTTTTGATTATTGATTATTGATTAAGATGGGTTATATATTGAACTTCCAGTGATAATGAGAGCTTCTTAATTTTAATTTTTACTTGTGAGCAATAAATTAAAAATATTAGCCTTTAAGAAAATAATACACAAAATTCACGATTGTTATATTACTCTATTAACTCTAACATATAAATTATCTTCAAATTCTAATAAACTTGTTTCGTTATTCGATAGTAAAATACAAATTAAATGTTAAATCTTGAGTGTTTTACAACTTAAAAAATAAATGTTCCAAAAATTGACATCAATAATTCTTGAAAATATTTTTGGATTGAGCTATTTTATTCGAAACAAATAAAATACTAATCAGAATGCTATATAATATTTTTATGAACAATCTTTTAATATATTTTGCAAACAAATAAAATAATAGTGACAATATAAAATTTCTGTATATTAAATTAATTTTTAAAATTTTAATCAGTTATATTAAGTCCGATAGAAATGTAAAAGCTTTCTTGACATTTGCAGTCGTGAAATCATGTGAAAGAAAACTATCTTTAAGGGCTGAAAATTAATGAAATAAAGAAGCAATCTCCGAATCCACCACCGCATTACAATCATATATATTAGAACCTATCTATATACATGGTGATGGCAAGCTGGTCACAGGTGTACTAGGTGAACAAGCACTAATCATTGCTTTGAAGGTTCACATTTCAATGCACTTAAAAAAGCATATAACATGATCCATGCCACTATATTTACTTTTCCTTTGCTGATAGTGAATGTTATACTACTGCCAAGGATTTCATATTTACTTCTCCATACAACAATGACATTAGTAACAGAAAATTGCAAGAGATGAAGTTGTTTTCATCACCAACTGGATCTTTGCTTTGGTAGCCTCAAAACGATGTCATCATGGCCCTTGACCTACCAGCTGTAAAGTTAAATCTCAATCTTCCATCACCTGTTTTCTTTCTTTTTCTATATTTTGAGAAAAAGGGAACTTAATATTTCTACAAACTCATCTTCACTGCCAAAGCATGATTGCCGAAGAATATACAACATCATAAACTATTCCAAGATTGTCCAATGACAGGTCGCGTCTATGACTTCTTATCTGTACTATTAATAGGATCAATTATAACTAGTCACACACTCATACTCCAGAAATACATAAACAAAGATATTCCATGATCCAACTAGCTATAGGTACAAAGGCGGACATAGTAGACCTCATTTATGACAATCGTAGAAATGTATGTGTCAAAAGTTACAAATACCTTAAAATTCTTATTACATGTTCATCATTATGTCATTGCATTTCTTCTCTTATAGGTAGTTATTGATTAAAAAATTTTGTTTGTTGGACAAATTTCTGAAAAAGAATTATTTTTTTCTGAAAAAGATTTGTTGAACAAAGTAATAGCTTGTACTCCATCTTTACAGTCTATTATCTTTTATCATGGTGGTGCCCGCCCCACCTTATGCGCACCTCGACTAATTTCACCAGGTACCGAATAACTTCTCTCGATCTCTAGTCTATACGACTAGTTAAAGGACAAAGCCATCTCCTACTAGTACAAGTACTGAGCCACTTCGGACTTCAAGGTTTAAACAACAAGTGCCCCTCAATCCAAAACTAGTAGGGGTTTGTGTGAATCCTCAATATACAAGTACTATGTTTGAGTCCATAATATTTCAGTACTTCGTATTTAGAGATTATTTAACACTAATATAACTCTAATATACTCTAGTGGTTATATCTCTAATATACCAAGAGTCTTATAGTAAGTTCTAGCTTTCAAGGTTCTATAGGGAGTCGAACTTCAGTCCTCAAGGTTGTTACTCCAATTCATTGTCTGCTAGAACAACTCATTGAAGGACCTCTTATCTTAAGAAATATAAACACCATAGCCACCTAAATATCTATCAAAGTCATGCCTAAATTGGGATCCTAAATATATTGGACCACACAAATTGTTGTCAAACTATGCCTATAAGACAAGCACCATAGGCATTTCCATAAGTTCTTACATCAAATCATGTACCACAGGCCACACAACATAGTGGAACCTCCTAGAGTAAAGGAACAATACAAAAGTTTAAGCTAATGTCTTCACACGTGTAAGTAGATATCTTTTTCACTGAAATTGCAGTACCAATAAAAGGGAACAACTGAAGCGTTCAAGAAGCCTATGCAGGCGTAAGAAGCCACCAAAAAGAGGATAGGGGTCATCTAACCATGTAACTGAACATAAAACATAAATGCTAGAAGAGGGGTTGCTCCGATGGCAAGCTCCCTCTCCTTCAACCTTGAGGTCGTAGGTTCGAGTCACTAAGAGAGCAAAAAGGATGGGAGCTCCAAAAGAGGGGTAAAAAGAACCTTCTAGACAAAGTGAAACAATTTTGAATTTGCAAAGAGAAGTGACTTGCAGGTTGGGTTTCGCCGACCAAGTGAAGATAAAGGCAACAATACAATGGAATTATGGAAGGATCATGTAGCAGATGATGTTTACTCAGGCAAGGGAGTAGTTGGTGATATACAAAGAAGGAAGTTAAGTCCCTAAAAGAACAAGAGAACAACTTGGCAAAGAAAAAGTTCAAGCCACGGATCTTTTTGATCAGGAGAACTTTATAACTTAATGGCCAATGCAGGTCTCGAACAAAATGCTATTATATCTTCAAGCCACAGATTTTCTCCACTGAAAATTTACTATGCAGCTATGGAATCTCTTTTTCAACATTCTTGGCCTCAATTGGACTACGCCCAAGTCTACTCTGGATCTGCTGCACTGCTGGCACAAAAAAGGTCTGAGGAAAGCTTCTGCTAATGTTTGGAACTTGATCCCTGCAGCTATTTGGTGGTCTATTTGGAAGGAAAGAGACACTAGGACTGTTCAGTATTTGTAGTTAAACAAAGATGTATCTCCTTACTTTCTTTTTGGTGCAGCATGGCCTCAGTTAGTGATGTAGAAGCTATTCTTGATATTTTGAGCACATCACGAAATATGTAATTGTTGCTAGTGCCTAGTTGTATATACTTCTCAGCATTTTCTTAATGCTGGCAATCTATAATAGTACAATATATATATATTATATATATGTATATATTGATAATATGATAGTACTATCTTTTATTGATCAAAAAAATAAAGTTAAAGCCACAGAGTTTCAGAGGGACTACACTAGAGCTGAAACAAGAATATGATAAAAGTAAACAACTAATATATAAATTCATCAGGCTGGACATTTGGATGACTGTAAAAGGATCAGGTCTTTTTCATGGAAAACTGGACAGTGAAGAAACTGAAGAAAGCGAGTATACTATAATACCATTAAAGGTATAGATTACCAAAATTGTGGTTTTTCTCATATCTGATACATAAAACTGATCAAATTACCAATTTTTTTTTCTGGATATAGAAGATGCTCTAGCCTAGGCCAATATTGGATACATAATGTATCATTATCTCATTTTGTCACAAAAAAGATGAAATCATGATTATTCCTAGTTCTATCATCCAAAGCAGTCATAAAATGCACTTTGATGAACTTTTATTTCAATCAATTGTTTTTATTTAGCTTTGACTGCTCCATCAGCAAAAGACATCTTGAACTTTCTACTTTCCATTCCTAGATTAAACATAATAAACAAGTATATCCTAGTCCCTTCTTCCATAGAATACAATTTTCCCATATAAAAAAGGGCATGCCTACTTTTTTCTACCATTACTTTGATTCCATATAATACAATTTCTACCATCCCATATATAATATGATATAACCAGAAAGCAGCTCATCTTGTTCAAGCTACAAAATTTTACATACCTCCAATACACAACTAGCATAAAACCATAGGAACTCCATATAACTTTTTGGAATAAACTAGCAACATCTGGAGATAAATACATCATAATTGTAGTAAACACAATGATGGAAGCATACAAATTCAATTATTCCGAAGAAAGAGATAATCTACCTAGAAGCATAAGAGCTCATACTGCTCCAAGGGAACTTAGCCGCTGCAGCGCCAACATCCCGATGTTCTCCACCACGGTTACGGCCAACATCTGAACGTTCTCCACCACGACTGAATCTCATCTCCGACCTATTTCTTCCATCTTTCTTCTCCTCAAGCCAATGCATCTTCTTAGGTTCATCATCCTCAACAATGCTAGACTTAGATTTCTTGCTCATATTCTTCTTTTCCTCTTGGATCATTCGGATAGGGAAAAGGTCCGGCGATATAGACAATGGATTCTTAAGAGTAACATACGCTTTTTTGTAGTCTGGTTTAGCAATTAACAGCCCGCCTCTCTTCTTCTTCTTTCCATCCATGTTAAGGGTTTGGACCTTTTCAACTTCAAAGCCGTAAAGAGACTCCAAAACCCTTTTTATCTCAATCTATACATGAAAATTCAAGATATATTTAAATACTAAATTTTGTACCAGAGAATCCCAAATTATTGAATACATGATTCATACAACAGCCCCAACTAGTTTGGGATTGATGGGTAGTTTAATAATAATAAGTATGTGAAATATAATTAAGATATGTTACCTTGGAAGTAGAGGGGATGGTTTTGAGGGAGATCTCAGTGATGTTGGAGAAAGAGGAAGGCATGAGGAGTTTTATCGGAAGATTCGCCAAGTTTACAACCCTTCTTCTCAATCTACTTCCCATAACTTTTTCTGCCTTGCAGCCACCGAAATGTGCAGTTGAGTAGAGGGATGCGAAGCTCTCAGCAATGGCGTCGAGTACCAAGTGTAGGGGGAAAAGGGGATAACATTTGGGCTGGGCCTAATGTTTGTGGGCTGCTCTCAGCTTATTAGCAGAGGCGAAGTGCACAAATATTAGCCTATTTAACTAACGTCAGTTATATATATATATATATATGTTTATCCTTTTTAGAAATAATTCAGATATATGCAATTAAAAAAATTATATTTTAAATATATATAAAAATTATATTAAATCTCAGTCGCATGTATTTTGTCAATTATTATTTTTTTTAGGAATTTTAACATCAGATCAAATTTGAAATATAAATTTTATATATTATAAAAAATTAAATTTCAATCATTCATATATCAAAATAACAATTAAATCTAACAAACTTATTTAGCACCCTTTTATTTTTTTAAAATGCCTGAGTTTTAATCATATATGATTAAAATACATATCAAAATTGACTAAAATCTCAGTTATGAGCGTCTGAAAATTTTCATGTATGTGACTAAAATTTTAGGTATATGAGTCTGAATTTCTTTACCAAGTTTTTTTTTTTCTTCTAATTTTTCAAATTTCAATACTCAAATGTACTCCAAATAAGTTCAAATTTGAAACACAAATTTCATAGACTATAATGAATAAATTTTAATCATCATTTGTAAAATAATAACAAGTCTAACAAATCCATTTAGCATGCTTTTAATTTTTCATTTATGACCGCGACTCAATCATATATGTTAAAATTGATTAAAATTTCAAGCATGTGCGCTTGAAATTTTTTGCCAAAAATAATAATTTTATTTATCAAATTTCAACATACAAATCTACTCCTAATAATCTCAAATTTGAAACAAAAGTTTCAGAATCGTAAAAATCAAACTTCAATCACCAATTTATCAAAATAACAATAAATCCAACAAACCCATTTAGCACTCTTTTAATCTTTTCATGTATGCATGTACTCGATCATACATGATTAAAACACATATTAAAATTAATTAAATTTAAGTCAGATATGCCTGAATGTAAAAGCAGAAAAAGTAAAAAAGAAGCATGTGATTTTACCTGAAAGTTATCTAATACTAAATATTCATGCACAAAAAATATAAAGCAGATTTTACTTAAATGGGCAACCAAAATAATGCGCCTCATGAAACTTTTATGATTAGCAGTAACCGTATATAAAGTCAAATGTGTGCACGGATTGCTCCTATTTTAAGATGGTCTTTAATTTTTGCCCTCAAATTAATTGTCTTTAATTTTTATCCCCATTTTTATGTAATGAAAATTTATGGGGCAAAGTACCTTAACTATGACGCAATTTTGTAAAGTATAAGTTTAGAGAACTTTTGCCTTGTTCGACATAAGTTTAGAGAATTTTTACCTTGTCCGACAAAGTTTCTGTAGAAATAAGTTATGCGCTCTAAAGGCATAATTTTAAGGGTTTTAAAATTGGTCTAACTTGTGAGTTATAAACTCCTTAAAGCATAACGTTCTGAGACTGAATTTATATCTTACGAACTCTTTAGCCTTATAAGATATAACTTGTGTATTGCGAATTTAAATTTAAAAGATCCTTTCTTTTACACCTACCTTTAAAGCTTAAGTCTACCTATATGAGTAGAGATGACAATAAGGCGGGTCAAAGTGGGGCAAACTTTGACCTATTTAGATTGTAACCCGTCTTGCTCTGCCCCATTTAGCATTGTTAAAAAAAGCTGCCCTACCCCGCCCCGTTTATGTTATCTTTTATTTTTTTTATTTTTATTTAACAACATGAATTTTTTTAACTTCTTTACCATATATAAATAAAAGTTAATTGGATAAATACTTTATTGCAACGTCTCACTTTTCATCCTTCAACTTGATAAAAATAAATTATTCTAATTTGGTAAGTAAAATTTACTCTTTGATATAATTTATTTGGCTTGATTCGGAATATGAATGTTAAACTAACTAATATTCGGTCTGAATATGAACATACAATCTTCAATTTTTAAAAAATAAAATTTACATATTTAGAAATTACATAAAATTTACTATAAGTCATAATAGTTTACCGTTCAAAATATGTAAAAAAATATTTGAAAAATTATGATTAAAGAAAATATTCTTTTAATTACTTAAATGGTAACTAAGACAAATAAATTAAAACGAAATAATGAGCATAAATTTTTATGATAAAAGAACCAAAAATATACCTAGGATAATGTCTAGAGATGATAGTCCTCCCAATTTTTTAAAATATTGACATGACATTGAGCAAGAAGGCCACGTCCTTTTAGGTATAAACTATTACTGGCAATTTCAATTATTTTTAACTTGAATCTTACCTTGCCTACCCTACCTTAACCCATTAAAAAATTTTAAAAATAATATTTTTTCCTAACCCGTCCTACCCCGCCCTATTTAAAATTTTCCTTGACATGTCCTGCCCCATCTTGCCCTTGTCCTATTTAAATTTTTTCGCCCCATTAAAAACTTTTCCTGCCCCATTATATCCCGCTCCGCCTCAATTGCCACCACTATATGAACCTTTGACAACACTTTTTAGGTGTATCATTTTTAAAAGATTATCCGTCTACGTGTAAGTATCTTGGTGAAAGAAAACGAAAAAAAATTGAGTTATGAGATAACAACTTTTATCTGTCAAAGCTATTAACTTTTTGAATTAGTTGCTATCTCACTCGTAATTATAATAAAGTCACTTCGATTTATATAATTGTAAATAATTTATTTATTATGATTCTTTTTCAAGTTACTTTCTGTCATTATATGCGGAGCTTATTGCAATTTTAGTTAGTAGTAATACATGCATTATTACGAGGGAATTTATGTATTATTTTATGTAAAATTAATTGTGCAAATTTTAGTTATTCATGTATTAGTTATGTAGGTATTAGTTATATAAGTA
Source organism: Datura wrightii (assembly GCA_035772735.1). Taxonomy (NCBI): domain Eukaryota; kingdom Viridiplantae; phylum Streptophyta; class Magnoliopsida; order Solanales; family Solanaceae; genus Datura; species Datura wrightii. The sequence continues at coordinate 51,651,644 of JASDFA010000002.1, read as the reverse complement.
TTAATTATGTAGGTATTATTCATGTAGGGTTTTGTTATTGTGGCTTTTTTCCTGAAAGTTACTTAAAATTGAAGAAAAATATTTTCTCAAGTGAAAAATAAATAAATTTCATGAATGACGTTTTCCATTTTAAATTGAATGCAAAATTTTAAGAGACAAATAATATGGATCAGATATCATTAATTCTTTTCCCAAAATTTCTTTGTCAAATTTTCAAGCAAATGCAATGTATCTACAACATTCTCTAACACTATTTTGTGAGTTTGAAAAGAGCCTTCCACTTATATAATTCTCTCTACTTTTAGTAAAAATATCGATAATAATAATTGTTTCTTAATTTTAAACAACTTAAAAATTGATTATATAAATTCTCATTTTTTGGGTGAAAATCATTTTTACCCTCCAAATTTGCTTTAAAAATCAAACTTCTCCCTTAACTTTGAACCATAGACATTCTCTCCCCTTTATTCTAGTTGACTTTTTAAAATGTCTGTTTTACCCTTACATCCTCCATGTATGTAATACTTTTTTATATTATATATAATATTTATTTTTCAATTTAGGTATTTATAGTTTCTTATTTAAAATCATTAACATTATAAGTAGAACAATACTTTTATGAATTTCTCACAAAATCTAATGTTATTTAGTATTTTTTATCATTGTTATTAATATATTATGTGCATTACATGTATATATATGTATGTGAATGCATGTGTGTGTATTTATGTTTCTCCTATTTCTTATCATCTTTTGTCTATATAACTAAATAAAATTTGATTATTATTAATAGAATATTTCGTAACATATATATAATTTTAAATTAATTTACATTATAAATAAATAATTTTTAAATTTTTCTTTATTTTATTTTTTTAATTTCATACATTGAAATATATTTATAAAATTATTATTACTTTTTATTTTCACTTGTATAAACAAATACTAGAGTTTTGATTATTATTAGTAAAATTATTTTTTAATTTTGCTAATTTACTTCATTATAGAACATCACTAACTTATTTATTCAATTAGTATTTTTTTTATTTTATCTTTTCCAAAAGTTAATATTTATTAAAAAGTTATTACATAGATCTAAAAGAAATATGTATTATGATTTTAAGAAATGAAAAGAAGAAGACAAGGTTGATAATGTAAGGGAAAATAGACATTTTAAAAAAACAATTACAATAAAGGGGGGAAAATGTCTATTGTACAAAGTTGAGGGAAGAGTTTCATTTTTAAAACAAACTTGAGGGATGAAAATGACTTTTACCCCATTTATTTTATTCTATATCTCTTAATAATAAATTTTGCATATTAATAATAATTTTTTTTTGATAATATCAATGATCATTTATAAAAAAAAAAAACTAAAAAAGATTTTAAAAGTAAATTGATAGAGGTAAATGTGTAATTTTATTATGTTAATTCATATATAACTAATACCCACATAACTTATTCCACTTTCTACCTCGCATAAAATTATACATAAATTTTCTCATAAGTTATGTGAGTATTAATTATGTAGAATTACTAAAACACAGCCAAATACCGTATAAAATTAATACATGAATAACATTTATACAATATTTGAAACCTACCAACCAAACATTATTCAAAATTAATACATGAATAGTTTTTATCCTATTTAAAAATCAAACAATGTATAAAATTAATACATGAATAACCAAGTTATTCATGTATTAATTTGAATCTTGTCCAATAACCAAACGATCATAATTAAGGGGCCGTTTGGTTACTGGATAAGGGACAAAATAATACATGAATAACTTGGTTATTCATGTATTAATTTTATGCATTCTTTTATTACCAAATAGGATAAAAATTATTCGTGTATTAATTTATACAATGTTTGGTTGGTAGGTTTCAAAATATTATATAAAAGTTATTCATGTATTAATGTTATATAATGTTCGGTTGTATTTTTAGTAATTCTACATAATTAAAACTTACATAATTTATGAGGTAATCTATGTATAATTTTATGCAGGGTAAAAGGTGGAATAAGTTATGTAGGTATTAGTTATACATGGATTAAAATAATAAAATTACATATTTACCTCTATCAATTTACTTTTAAAATCTTTTAATTCACTACTTTTTAAAAAAAATTATACTTTCTTCTGTGTATATTTACCCAGAATTAGTTATTATTTTTTTATTTGGTGTATTTTTTTCTTTTTGATAATATGAATGTTATATATATATATATAATTAAACCATTATTGATCTACTTTTTTTTATTTGGTGTATATTTACACCTCCATTTTCTTCTTTTAAAAAAAAATTCAATTACGATAATTTTATACTATTTGTTTACTTATTTATTTGTAAATAATATATATTAAATTACAACAAATTAAATATTCAATAATCAATAATTCATGTATTGTAATCTCTACATAATTAACCCTACATAACTAATACCTATATAACTAATATTTGCATAATTAATACCTACATAACTAATACATGAATAACTAAAACTTGTATAACTAATCCCTGCATAAAATAACACATAACTAATTCATGTATTATTAATACATTCATAACTCTAACCTGTAAACAAACGCCCCTAAATGTATAATAATCTCTTTTCTCTTCACCAATTATCTTATTCTCCTTTTGTATCTTATTACTTTGCTATTATAATTCACCAAAACGCAGGCAGATCTATTGAGAGGTATAATTTGACATATATAATATAACTAGTCCTAGACACATGCGTTGTATGTGTGTATCATGTAAGTTTGTGCAGATTCATTAGATGATATATGTAGAATGATATATTATTGCTGACATATGATAAGTATAATTTTATAATCAAATAAAATTGATAGAAATTCAAGGTATTACTTTATGATATACATCCAAACAAATTATATTAGTTACTTATATAATTGTCATTTATCTGAAAATATTTTATCAAATGGTCATTAATATAAATTTATTATAAAAATGAGAAAAATAATATTCTCTTTAACTCTTGTTGAAGCTATACAATAATATTTTACCATTCATTGGATCAAAATCAAATTAAATATCTAACAAAATGATAATATTTTATCAACATTGAATCAAAACTAAATTAAATATCTATTAATATAGTAATATTTAAATCATGTCATATCATTTTAAATATTTAATTAAATAATAATATTTTATTATTTATTGAATCAAAACTAAATTGAATATCTAATTTAAATAATAATATTTGAAATCATATCATATCATATTATATTAAAAGTGGGAAGTCCCACATATCAGTCAATCAAATATTGAATGATTATTTTGCTTTACATTTAAACAATATATAATATTTTTTGTACCCAATAGTAAAAAAATCTCATTATATATATAAGATATTTGACTAAATAATGAGTTATAATATTCATATTTCAATATAGTTATTAAATTATGAAAGTGAAAAGTCACGAAATAAAAAATAAATGACTAAAATACCCATCAAATATTAAATGATATTTTTACCCTTCAACCAAATAGTATTTCAAAATATTTTAGTAGAAAACATATATATAAATTTTTTAAAGAAATAATAAAAAAATAATTAAATAAAAGAAATAACCATGATACTATGTCTTTGAATTTTTTTACATTCTGATGAAGATGCGATAAATAATTATGATTAAATTTGAATAAAGTGAAATAACGTAAATTAAATAAAAACATTAATTCTCTATTATGGCAATTATAGATTTCTTATTTAATTTAATAGTGTAATAATATTTATTATAATGTATATTTACTTTTTAGTACATAAAATATTATTGAAATAGTTTTAGATTGAAGAGGAAAATGATAATTCAAATTTTTAACTTGAAAACTTCCCACTTATCTAATAATATGATTAATTCCATGCGTATCTCAAATTAACAATATATGTTGGTGTGACTTTTGGGATGTCCAAATAATTTATCTTATTACCACAACTAGGAATTTCTCACCAGAGTGAGGAGATTGCGGGATGGAGTAGTACTTGTGTGTGACCACACCAAATCTATACTACCTATAAGGGAAATGGTAGAATTAATTTTAGATAAGTTTTGGAGGAGTAATGTTTGAGATTTCAAGTTGTTCATCCTTTTATTTGGAGGGGTATAGTGGTTTAATTTTGTATTCTCCTAGAATTAGCTATCTAGATCCAACCACTTCAGAGATGGTATAGTTACACCTGAAAAGTATTGAAATTTTTTAGATATGATCATAATCAGAAAAAAAATCATAGTCCTCTAACAAATACTAGTACTAGGCACTAGCTAACTAAGGACTCCAACTTGCTTTGCTTTAATAAGCATGGTTATGTATTGTACTTTGTATATATTTTAACTGCAGATAGTAAATATTATTATGAGTTGAAAAGAAAAGTTATAATACAAGTAAATCACAAGATGACTTTAGGTCTTTTGGTTTTTCTTCATTATTTAATAAATGACGTAATACTTTTGACGAAATTTTAAAAGGGAAAAAAGAATAATAAGTGTGCGCGATAAAGAGATCAGATTAAGTTATTTTGATTTTCCCTTTTTTCTAATTGGATCATTGTGATTTAAAAGGATAGAAGAGCTTCAATATCAATTAAACTCAGCTTATTGGGTGTTTCTACCTAAACAATATGATTTGATTCTGTTACTAGATTCAAAATCATGTAAGAAAACGAATTTGTTAGAATTACTTCTTTGCTAGTGTAAGATTTATATTCATTTTTCAAGTGAGTATTCTTACTATTACATGCATTCTTCTTCTTCTTCTCTCTCTCTTTTTCTTTGTTTTTTTTTAAATCAATTACAATCTCAATACTTAATTACTGCCTACATGATTGTTTATTAATATGAAATTTCAATTTTTCTTGTCATTTGAGAGTTTAAATTGTCCGACCATTGTAATTGAAAAAGTTTCAACCACTATAGTCTGAAAGCTATTTTTTGACATTCATTTTTATGACTACCCCTAAATAGTCGGAAAAACGGAATTTTCTGGTAGTAAGAAAAGGAAGATGAATAAACGGGGATCTGCTGAGTATTGTGCGTTTCGTGTCTCCATAAGTAATGAAGCGACACAACAACGAGGATTCCATGGCCCAATGGATAAGGCGCTGGTCTACGGAACCAGAGATTCTGGGTTCGATCCCCAGTGGAATCGTTCTTTCTTTCTTTTTATTTTCTTTTACATTACAATGCATTTCTGAGATAAATGTTGCCCTTTCCCTTTTTCCCTTAAACAACAAAGGAGTTACTGATCAAGGGAAAGGTTTAAGGTCCTTTAATTAATTTTTAAAAAATAGCAACATTCATTAGAACCCTCATAATAATCAAGCACTCAGTGGAGAACACTCAAACAATTACTACTAGTACAATAGTTTCATATCTTGACTATTGTAATATTTACTTTCTGTTTTGTCATTGTACTTGAGAAACATCATATAATTTTGGCATAGTATAACAATTATATACTAGTATGAAATTTTATAATTAGAAAAGTACTATATATCATTTCTTAAGTAGGCGAGATAATTCCATTTCTTTTCCAATTCTTCTGGATTAGCATAAGAACTTCCTTATGTATAAATATGAGAGTCATATGATTAAACTTTTAAAGAATTTATTTAGTGTAACAACTCGTTCATTGTTATCGGGGAATTAAATTCAGAACAACCTATTTTCTCCTAGATACACGGTGAAAAGTATTGGGAAAGTTGGATTTAAGACTTGTGTTTGAGGAATGGAAAATGTGCATGAAATTCCTAGCTGCTGGTTAATAGGGACCGCTGCAGTGGTGGGAGTTTCGCTGCAACGAGACCGTCATGACGGTCGGAGGTCTGTGACGTGCTGTGAGTTTACAGCACTTTCGACGGTCAAAACTAATAAAATAGCATAAATTTAGGTGTGTTTATATGGATATAAGACACTTTTTCTTTGATTATAGGAAAAATAAGTGATGGATCAAGAATGTGCAAAAGATAGCCTGAAAGTGCAGAAAATGGGCTACAGTCACAGTCTCAGTATGAGCCGTGGGTTGATGGTACAAGCCGTATTGAAGACCATGAAAAGTTTCAGATGGCTGAATTGAGAAGGGAGCAATCTACGCTCTCAGTACGAGCTGTAGCATTGATTCGTGGAAATATTCAGAAGAATTGCACAAGAGGCTGACTTTTGACACGGATAGACAGTATGAGTCGTGGCGGCAAGGTACGAGTCGTACCATCACACTCGTGACAAACTTCAGAAAAAATGAGAGTTCTTAGAGTCAAGCCACAGAAGAACAGTACGACTCGTAGGATGCATGTACGAGTCATACCAAGGCTCAAAACTTAGACAAATTTCAGCAAACCAAGGACATACGGTTAGCAGGTACGACCCGTACAATAATCCTGCTACGGGTCGTAGGATCTGTTGTGGCTCAGGCGGCACCAGTTATGAAAATTCACCCTGTTAGCTTAGGAAAAAAATTCTTATGTCTGTATAAATACTTTTTATGTTTTATTTTCAGAAAGAACATCTAGACAACACAGAGAAAAAAGTTGGAAGTAATTAGAGAAGGTTAGGAAGTAAGGGAAAACATAGAATTGAGTTGATTGGCTTGTGATTGATCTTTTCTTGATTTCTATCTTGATCTTTGTGAATTGTTCTTGAGTTATTTTGGAGATAATCAAAGAAGTCTTTTCTCTCATCTACAATTGTAAGCATAAAATTATGTGTTTAATTATGAATGCATATCACAACCTTACAACTATGAGAGGCAAAAACCTCCATAGCTAGGGTTGTGGGAACCATGATGGATTAATGAGCTAGGGATACACAAAAGTGATTCAAAACCAATGCAAAACGCTTGTATTGTATTCTCGTCATGCTTAAACGTTTCTTAACAGTGTACAACGTTAGGACTTACCCGAATTCTTTACTTGCTTGAGCCTAGAGAGGTAGAGATTAGGAAAAGAGAATTACAACAAAGTCTTGATCTTGATGGTCATTGTATTAACTTGAGCTGTGGTCGCAGGATAGTTAAATTTGAAACATATTAATAACGAACAGTTTGAAACCGCTCATGAGACCTGACCCGGTGATTGAGTATAGTCATCCAATAGGGATGAACCAGTCGTTTGGATGAACCCTAGTTATTAGTTCTACAAGTAAGCATTAGTATTGATCACGTGTGTATACCCGAAACAGTTATGAACCAATAGGGAACACAAACCCTAGTTATTCTTAACTCTTGATTTTACATCACAATTTCAATCATTATTTTAATTATTATTTTCTTGAAACCCCTAAATTGGAGTAACTAGCCAACAAGTTCACTTACCGGCATTAGTCTAGATCTTTCATATTCCTTGTGGGTTTGACCCCAACCTCTTTGTTGGGTTCTTTATTGACAACATCTGCTTCATACTTCAACAGGAGGTGTGAGTTTGAGCGTTATCAAAAAGTGGCGCCGTTTCCAGGGAATACGGCTTAGACTAGATTAATTGCTTGTATTTGAATTTTGGTAGTTATTTCCTTAATTACGTTTTCTTTTTGTTTGTGATACCCACAAGTTGTTTTCCGGTGGATGCCAAGCACTCAAAGTATTGGAAATCCCCTGATTTCATTGAACCCCGAAATTGAACGAACACTGCACAGAATGGAAAATCAGGAGCAGAGAGATGCCTGTATAGCTGGAGAAGTTAGACAAGCTGAGTTAGCTCGGCAAACTTCACTTTAGGATGCGGAGGATGCCAGAGAAAAGGTTTTTTAATTCCGAACGACATGGGTGGGGCAACAGAGGTCATCGATTTGCCCCTCAGTTCTTTGATGATGAGGACCCAAACATTGATGAAGTTGGGTCAACTGGAGCAATTGTACCACTGCCACTGCCAGCTGGGCCAAATTTGACATCACGAGCACCATGATTCAACTATTAAACATGAAAGGGGTGTTCAGTGGTCACGCAGCGGATGATGCCAACATGCACTTGATGAACTTCGTTGGAATATGCAAGGCATACAGGTTTCCTGAGTTAGCCAAGATGCCATCACTCAGACTTTTCCCCTTCTCTCTATTAGGGGAAGCCACTTTATGGTTATCGGAGTTGCCCAACGACTCCATAACCAACTGGAGGGAACTCAAGCAAGCCTTCTTGGAGAGATTCTTTCTTCCCTCTAGAATGTTACAACTTAAGGATGAGATTTATAATTTCCGACAACTCAAAACTGAGCACTTCATAAAACCCGGCTGAGGTTCAAGAAGAAGTTGACAAAGTACCCAAATCATAAAATTCCAGATGACAGTTTGTTGGAAATTTTTTGCAGATCTTTAAATAATAGCACAAAAGCTGTAGCAGATATAATGGCAGGAGGAACAATGATGAGTCACACCTGAGAGCAAGTAGATACTATCCTTGACAGCATGACTAAAACAAATAGGGAATGGCATACCCGGGAGGCAACGACAGCGACTGGTACATATGCTGTTGGTTTTGACTGCAGACCAACGTAGAAATGAAGAAGAACGCGACCAAGAGTTGTCTCATATGTGCACATCATTGGATCTGCTTACAAAGCACATTATGGGAGTTGAGCCAAAAAGGTAAATGCAGTGGGGACATAAGGACTAGAGCCGGGAGCAGATCACTCTGATTCCTAGGAGGAGGAAAATTTTCTGGACAACCAGGTGGCAGGTTTTCGAGCCAACTCCCAAACGTTTGGACAAGACAATTGGCGCCAAGGTTCTGGAAACCAAGGTAGGAACTAATACAGAGATAACTACAACCAAAACGGGTATAGAGACAGGAGCTAAAGTCGTGAGAGCGAAGGAGAATGGAGAAGGAATGATGACTATCTCAACGACCGAGCTAGAATATATGTGCATCCCAATGCGCGAGAGAGGGAGGCTGGACAGTCAAAGCTAGAGAGCATGATGGCTGAGATGTAGAAAAAGGTAAGGTCCACTAATGATCAGCTGAAGGAAATCCAAGGTGATATATCGAGCATGGGCAGAGAGCGAAATCTCACGCAACAACCATCAAGCAGATTGAACAGCAGCTGGGGCAACTGTCGGCATCACTAAACCCTAAACAGAAGGGTACACTATCTAGCAACACCATCCAGAACTCAAAGAATGATGGCCATGGCATGGCAGTGATGACTAGGAGTGATAAGACCATAATTGATCCCCCCTCTACCAGTTGTAGTTGAATTGAAGAAAGAGAGTGTAATTGAAGAATATGAAAATGATGCTGAGATGGAAGGTGCTGAGAATGCTGAGTTGCCTGAGGCCACAACTGGTAAAAAAAAGCCTGAAGAGGAACAAGGTGCAACATAGATTTACAAGGCTATCCCAAGACCACCGCCACCATCCCCCCAAAGAATGAAGAAGAAGGCGGAGAATGGTAAGTTCTAGAGATTCTAATCAGTGCTCAAACAATTATCTGTGAACATACCATTGGTCGAGGCGTTGGAACAAATGCCGGGATATGCTAAGTTCATGAAGGACCTGGTGACAAAGAAGAGGTCAGTGAGTTATGAGCCTGTAGATAATGTGCACCACTGTAGTGCCATAGCTACACGAGTCCTGGCCCAGAAAAGAGAAGATCCGGGTGCTTTCACCATCCCTTGCACCATTGGCAATGTCGAGTTCACAAGAGCATTTTGTAATCTGGGAGCAAGCATCAATCTGATGCCATAGTATATGTTCAAGTAGTTAGTCTTGGGAGCCCCCACACCGACTACCATGCGACTATTGATGGCCGACAAAACTATGAAAAAGCCAGTGGGGATCCTGTTTGATGTGCTTGTAAAGGTTGACAGATTCATATTCCCAGCAGACTTCGTGATCCTGGATTGAAAGGTCAATTATGAGGTCCCCATCATCTTGGGGCGACCATTCCTTGCTATCGGAAGGGCCCTAGTTGATGTGGAGGCTGGCCAACTAAAGTTCAGACTGAATAAAGAAGAAGTCACTGTCAACATCTGCCAGGCAATGCAGCAACTGAAGGAGTACAACATAGTCTCAGCAATAGAGGATGAATCTGAGTGTCTTGACGAAGTCTGAGTAGTGAAGAGACTTGCTTCATGCCGTGATGTTAAATCAGGCACTTCTTGGGAGGAAACCCAAGTGGTGGCTTGGTGAGTTCTGAGTAACCGGGCCACTTGCGTCATGTCGCGACGTTAAATCAAGCGCTTCTTGAGAGGCAATCCAAGGGATTTAACTAATGTATGTGCAGGGAAAAACAAAAACAGGTGATAGAACAATTTCTAAAAAGTAGGTGCTATGACTCTCAGTATGACTCGTGATAAGGTTGTACGAGTCGTAGCATGAGTTGTAGTGAGAATTAGAGGTGCTTCAGTGAAGGAGTTTAGGGTACGATTTGGTCCTACGACTCGTAACTCAAGTGTATGGGTCGTAGTACTTACTATGCCTATGAACCATGCAAGCTATGCAAGGAAAAGACCTACGACTCATCATACGGACCGTACTCATATGGTACGAGTCGTAGGAAGCTCTCATAGGTCCCCAAATACAATGACAGTCAAGCATAAAGCATCTAAAGCAACTGCCTGGAGAACATTACATGATGAGACCTCTGAATCCGAGCAATCAAGAAGTTCCCCTAGTGGTTCAATTAAGGAATACAGGGTCAACACATTAGACACTGACGGGACCAGAACCACTAGGGCAAAGGCCAAAGGCCAACGCCCAAGCTACTGCCACATCTGCCGAAGCTCCCTAGTTTGAGGAGGGGGCTAAGGAAGGTAATCAGGAGTCGGGAAGCGACTCAAATGGCAGTTCTGAGTTAGAGGAAGAGGCTCCCAATGCTGAGCAGCAGCAGATCCCACTTAGGGAGAGTCGTACCATCCGGTGGAGAGTGCCAGGAGCACAGGAAATCTATGAACAAGGCATTGATCTCACAGCCAAAAATAAACCAAGCCAGAGCATCCAAGAAGAACCGCATATCCTTACCAACACATTGAATGAAGTAAAGGAGATGAAGTGGATATTCAGCTTTTATGGGCTTGAATTGATGGTAGGACTCCGGACCAGTGCACTTCTGAGATAGTCCATGAGTTCTACGCCAACTACTTGGCAACCATGGAGGAAAAGGCAAAAAAAGGGTAGAAAGTGAAAGACCAGCCCAAATTGGAGAGTGTCATGGTCAGAGGATGAGAGGTCGACATCTCCGAACCCACTATCTCTAGGATCCTATACTAGCCGCAGTTCATACCTCCACATTCCACACCAGAATATGAGTATTGAGTGGAGGCACTAAAGAAAATTAGAAAGCTAGGATTTGAAGAGAGATAGAGGCAACTACAGTGGTTGGCGGGTGTTATAGCTGAGGACAAAGAGGAAGCAAAATGGGTCTCAGGTGGAAAGCAGGTTACGAAAAACTCACTCAACTTCATATCAAAAGACTGCTGGACATTAGTACGCCACCGATTAGCACCAAAAGTCAATGACAACACTTTGAGTGCAGATAGAGTAGATTTGGTGGCATGTCTCATGTTTAGATATCCCATCAACATCCCGAGGATCATCGTAGAGAAAATACGAGATCGGGCTGTGGGATTGAGCACTACCATCCCATTCTCGAGCCTCTTTTTCAGATTATGCAAAGAGGCAGGAGTGCCGGTGCGTCTGGGTGAGGAACGCTTGATTGGAGGGCAGAAGATAGCAGAAATTAGCTTAATCCGGGATGAAATGAACCTGGTAAGTCGAGCCCGACTTCCCACAACAGTTCCACAGACCCAGCCATCAGGGGGCACATAAGTGAATGCCCCCACCTCACAGGAGCAGAGTGAGTCACCAGCTACAAATGCCGGTCATTCAGAGGTAGCTCCCAGAACTTCTGCTACACCACTGTCTAGCCTGCCGACTCAAACTCCAACAGGGTATGTCCTAGCGCCCTAGGATTTTCTCTAGAAATTGGCCAAGAGGTTGACCATGGACGAAAGAAAAATTCAGTCAATGATGGAGAATGTGAAGCCTTGGGTAAAAACAGAGATTGATACAGCAACACAGGCCCTACATGCTCACCTTGACAGATTTGAGAGCTGATTCAATATGCATATGGCGGAGCAGACAGATACCTGTAGTCTCCGTGAGGAGTTGGGGGCTCTTTAGAGCCAAGTAGCTGAGTTGTCATCATGACAACTGGTAGTTATATCATCCCCGACTCTTTCGAACCTTTATGAAGAGCTAGATGAGGAGATTGACTTGGCGGCTTGGGAGCCAATGACAACGACAAAGGAAAAAGGAAAGAAAAGAGTCTCTGAGGATGTTGGAGAAGAAAGTTTGAGGAATAAGAGGAAGAAAGAAAGAAGAGAACCCAAGCGGGCACGAGCAGAGAGTATGCAGACTCATGACTCATATATGTCAGAGCTGCAGGAGCGAGCTAGAGGAGCAGGCAGCTCTACCATGGCTCAGCCTGAGCTTGCTAGTGGCAAGGACCCTTTGGGCGAGCCATATTTAGCCCCGATCACCACAGAGGCCGTAGAGACGGCCTACACAACTAAGAGGATAACCAATCCCCTTATTGACACACCATTGAGTGAGCCAGCCACCGCTAGCGCCATGATTGCAGCAGAGGTACCTCCTGTGCAGGATGACAGGAGCGCCATAGGTATGTTCCCTTCCCTCTGTTCTTGTAGTTCGTGCTTCGGGGATGAAGCACAATTTTCAAAAAGGGGAGGGGGTGTATTTGTGATTTTTGGAATTTTTGAATTCGTCCGAGGGTTTTTCTTGCAGTGTTTCTTTTTCCTCGGGCATGCTATCTAGTAGAACCGGCATGTTTAGGATTATATTTTCTTATTTTGTGATTTTTTTGAATTAGAAAATAGTTTAGGAGTACTTAGCTAAGGAAAGTGCACTAGTTTTGGATTTCTGAAAAAAGTGACCCTGTTTAAAAATTTTGATGCATTAGCTGTGTACTTGTGACTACATGTATGATTTTTATGGATCTTTTGATGTCATTTAGTGTATTCGCATGAGTATTCTTGTTAAGCCATGTGTAAACCAGACAGGTAAAGTGAATATAAATCATGGCCATGAGTGAGTGAGGTTTGATATTTAGTTCCGTACTGTATTGAAGATCTAGAACTTGCCTGGTTGGTCTTTGCATAGGCTAAGGATGGTTGGTTAGGATATGATCATAGGCCATTTTTTCTAAGCTTACTTTTAGCCTAAATAACCCTACGAAAATCATATGATTACCTTGATCCAAATTTTGAGCATTTAATAGACCATTTTTCTTTAATTAACCGATGAACCGTACCCATTTTTTTTATAATGAACCTATTTTGGCCCTGGTCCTTCCTTGGACATTGTGAACTTCAACATAGAAAAAATGCCCAAGTTGAGGGTGGCTAGAGTAGGGGTGCATAAATGGTGGGAACGAGGAAAAGGGAAATAAAAGAGAAAAGGTGAAAAATGAGGCGTGGTGTGACAAATAAAAAAGAGAGGGATGAAAAAGTTGAAAATCTTGAAAAAGAAAATTTCAAAAGAAAAAAAACAATGCTTGAAAAGGTTAAAAATACACCACACCCATACAAATGCATACAAAAGAGGTGAAAAGGGGGGAGAATGAAAAGAAAAGAGGGTGAAATAGGTGAACAATGAAGCCAATGTATGTAGTGCTAAGGAAGGGTTAGTAGATTAAAAATATCTCACATTTATCATGTCCAGCCCTAAATCCTGCATTACAAGCCGCAGCAAGTCCTATAATGATCCTAATCTGACCACCTGACAGACCAAAGCAGAAAAATAAGGGTAAGCCTATGGTATCCGATACACAATACTTGAAATTTCTTTGTGAGAGTGAGAGTCTCGCTTGTTCAGTCCCATGCAATATCTGACACTATATCTGTGAGTGTGGACTTCATTTGCTGTGTGGGTACAAGGGTTATGTTTACTTTTACCATTGGTTTGTGTGAAAAGTATCGGTGATGACTTGATTGCCTATTGATAGCTAAATGAGATGTCCTGATCCCTACTTATCATGTTTTATGGTTGCTTGGAGTACATTAGTTGATGTTGGTTCATGGAAGAAGGGTCAAAAGTCATTGAATGTATAGTGTAAATTTTGTTTGGGATTGACTGCAGTATCCTAGGTTTATTTTCTAGTTGAGCATCATGTTTAGTTTTTTTTTATTTGCCTGAGGACATGCAAAAGTCTTAAGTTGAGGGTCTTAATGTGTTGTGAGTTTACAACACTGTCGACGCTCAAAACTAAGCAAATAGCATGGACTTAGGTGTATTTATATGGATATAAGACACTTTTTCTTTGATTACAAGAAAAATAAGTGTTGGAGCAGGAATGTGCAAAATATAGCCTGAAAGTGCAGAAAATGGGCTAAAGTCACAGTCTCAGTAAGAATTGTGGGTTGACGGTACGAGCCGTATGGGCGACTGGCTCCGGTGCATGGTGCTCCTGGACTGGTGGGGCTTGATGGTGCCCATCTCCATTTCCATCCTCATGACCGTTTCCATTCCCATTCCTCCTACCGTTAACTTTGTGGGGAGCTATGAGTCTGTAATCGAGAATAGCATGAGTTAGAAGGATAGGGAGGCATTTCATTGCACGATATAACTCATGAAGAAAGGAACATCTCCTAAATGTCTCGTAGCCTCTTTTTCATAAGTGTGGCATGCTTAACACCCATGAAAAATACTCTACTTAACATGGCTTTCAGACATCCTAGGACACTTCATACCTGGCTTTGATACCAAGTTTGTCACGACTTGAATATAGGCTTGGATCGCAACACGAGACAAGGAGCACCGAGAGACCCCAAGTAGACCCATGGCATGAACATACATCTAACTCAATCAATAAAGACGGAAGATTTAACATGATAAACTTAGAGGAAGTCTAAAATAAGCATAACATCAGAAATATACATGAATCTGAAGCTGCATACATCCTTTTTGTCTGAAAAGCCTCTAAGTTTGATGAGTTTATGAGACAAGAACCCCAACTAACTCGCTAAGACTGAAAACTGAAAGTACATAAAGAAGACTGAGTAAGCATGGTCCTCGGAAGATGAGGATTCACCAGCAGATGTGGGATGCTAACTTTGATAAGCTGGCTAAGGATGGGGCTGAGTCTAAATGTCGGGGCCTGTATCATGAATTGGTATAGCATAGAGTATGCGGTCAGTACGTGGAATGTACTGAGTATGCAAGGTAAGTAAAACTTCTTAATGACTAAAGTCATTTAAAACATGCATAATATAAAACATACACAAAATAAGAATCTGAGAGTAGAGCTTGCATTCTATTTTCTGAAATCATGATCTGAACATAACATAACATCATAACTGAATCGATTGACCCAAAGCTAAAATTTGATAATCATAAGTAAAACTGAACCTTGGGTCAAACCTGCTTTGGAAGATATATATATATATATATATATATATATATATATATATATATATATAGCATGAATGGTAAACATGCATACTGAAATCATGAGGAACAATGGGAGACTCATCATATAACTGACATACCACGATAGAGCTTATGTGTTCCTAAGTATCACACTCAAGTGAGTAGAGCCGTCCAAAGACTTGACAGGAATAAGGACGATACCATGATATCGATATCAAGCTCGTGGCCCAATTGGGGCAGGGGATAGCTCACATAGGTGGTCCCAATATAATCTGATCATACATACATTGGAGCGTAGTTTTGAGGTGTAGGGTTGACTGAACCATAGCCTACTCGGTGCTAGACACTACTCCCAAAACATGCATGTGCTCTCCATCGTTTTTCAATGAAGCTGACCATCGTCTATTGACAAAGCTAAATGATTATAAATACATAAGTTTGAATCATACATGAGGAGCCTTTGCTCAAACCATAGCACAAGATGAACATAAATGGGAGTCGTCACTCCAAAACCATGTGGTAAGCTTAAACTTGTAAAATCATAATCATACTTGAACATATGGGCCTTACCCGATACTTTATCATGCTTAAAAATACATGATTCAGTCGAAAACATGATCTTAAATATGGGTAACTTGAAAACATGCTTTTCACCATAAATATCTCATCATGCTAGAACATTCATCATAAATATCTACTTTCATGAACTTCTCATCATTGGGCATCTTGGATTTATAAAACATGAAACATGATTTTTATTTGAAAACAATATAAAACTTTCCCATGAATCATAATTCAATAATAGAGACATCTTTAGATCATACCCATGTAGTAAATTAACAATCACATGCATTGGGTTTATATCCCATAGAATCAACATAGGAACTTCATGATTGAGAGAAAGAGATTGGGCATGGGTGTGAACGGATTCACCCACTCATAACCCTACATACCTGATTAAAGCTGATTCTTACACTTCCTTGATTTCCCAAGAGGTATTTGAGAAGAACCTTTAAGGATTAGCCTTGATCACCTCTTTAGACTCTTACTCTTGAATGCATGAATAGGAATGACTTAGAATAGATTTTTCCCCTCTTAAAACCCACTATTCATATCATAACATGGCATAGTATAGGACCCTAGAGCATAGGAATGACGAGAATACTTTTAATTACTTTGCAGAAAATAACTGCTCATCAGTCCCGATGAGGGACCTAACTAGTCGTTACCACCAACACGGGTAGTTACATTGATGTTCGGGTACTATCGAGGTTACCTAGAACCCATAACAGGTCATCATACGAGTCGTTACCAGTGACCACGACTGGTGGTCACCACTGCCTCAGCCTCAGATCATAGTTACTTGCTGACCACAATTCACCCGAAGAATCATGGTGTTTGACCACGACTCGTGGGGTCTATCTGTAAGGTGCACTGCCACTCACACTTGCCTTTTCAATTTCTTTGGCCATGGCTGACTTGACGAGTCGTAGGGCCTGACCACGATTCGTGGTCATGCCCGTGGTAACTCCATCAACAATTTTTCAACTCAATTCCAGTACCTCACCATGAGTCACCTCATGACTCGTGGTCTTCCCCATGGGTCGCAGAACGACTAGTGGAGATTTTGCAGTTTTCTCCGTTTCAATTCCCAGGTCTGATATTTGGGCTTCCGGGTTATAACAATTTAGAGGGGCTTAATGGGAAAGGGATGAGTCGTGGGTCACTTCATGACTCGCCAGGTCGGCTGTTGGTTGGACAAGGTTGGAAGAAAAATGGAAATTTCCAGTGGTGGTGACGAGGGAAGACAACGAGGCTTAAGACATCTCTTCCCACTTGAGTGTGATAGTTGGGGCATCACATAAGCTCTAATGTGATGGTGTCAGTTATGACGAGTATCCCATTGTTCCTCATGATTTCAGTTATTTATGTTCATGACTTATGATATTACGTTTTATAGTAGGTTTGACCCAATGATCAGATTGTGAGTTTTTACTTATGAATTCATCTAATGACAAGTCATATGATTTTTTTAGCTTTGGATTATTCTATTCAGATATGATATTCTGCTTACAACTATACATGTTTTAGATTCAGATTTCAGCATGCAGTCCTTACTCTCATGATTTTATGATTTTTGCTTATATGCATGATTTCAGTTAACATTTACTCAACATGTTTTTACTTACCTTGCATACCTACATTTCAAGTATTGACCGCATACTCTATGCCGTATCATTTCATGGTATAAGTCTAGACGATCAGACTCAGTTCCGTTGTTAGTCTAGCTTCCCACAGCTTAGCTTAGTTTCCCATTGTTGGTGAGTCCTCATCATCTGAGGACCTTCAGTTTAGTGTTGAGTTATGTTATATTCAGTTTCAGACTTTAGTGAGCTAGTTTGGGATGTTGTCCTATCAGCTCATCAAGTATGTTAGAGGCTTATCAGACATTATGTAGATGTTCAGCTTTGTCAAGTGTGGACTCTGTTTTATGATTGTTATGTTATTCAGACTTCTGCTCATTCATGTTTCAATTATCAAATTCTACTTCATATATGCTCTTTAGATGTTATATTCATGCCATGGGTCGACTTGGAGCCATTCGTGGTTCCAGGTCCCATGTCTTGATCCGGGTTCTCAGCTCAGATCGTGACAAAAAAACATGAACTAAAGTAGAATTTAAAACATAAGCATGGATAAGCGGAAACCTGCGTAACATAAAGCATAAGTATGAGTGACAATATCACAACGCTGAGTCATCTACTACATGTCTGTCTGAAAAGCCTCTAGTTGTAAGATGAGCTAATGGGACCCCCAACTAGCTTGCTAAAGTCTGAAACTAAAACAAGACATATCAATATAAACTGATAAACGTCCTCGGATGATGAGGACTCACCAAGATTGGGAAATAAGCTGGTCTAAGCAGCGTGAGCTAATGTCGGGACTAAGAAGGATCTCCCGAACCTATATCATGAGACGATATAGCATAGAGTATGCGATCAGTACTGTGAATGTACTGAGTATATAGAGAAAGTAAAACATGCTGGTAAAACAATAGTTGAAGTCATGAATATAAATCAAGATAGGTCATGAGAGTAAGGACAACATGCTAAAGGCCATATATCTGAAATATACATAATCATAAGCTATTCATCATAAGCTAAATATAATGATCCAAGGTTTAGAAATTGAAATAATATAGCGTACTATTCTTGAGAACATCAATGAAAAATCATAAAATTGATCAATAGGTCAAATATTTTACAAGACATTATATCATAAGACATGAACATGAGTACTGAAAACATGAGGAACAATGGGAGGCTTCGTCATAACCGACACCTTCATGATAGAGCTTACATGATACCCCAACTATCTCACTCATGTGGGCAGAGCCGTCCTAAGCCTTGCTAGGGCAAAGAATGATGGAGGTGTGATATCATGGGTGTGACATCGGGTAGGGAAACACTCTCTTGAGAGGCCCCAAATAAGAATATATCCTACATTGGTGCATAGTTCAGAGATCGGGGTCCTCAGAATCCCTGGCCTACTTGGTGCTAGACACTACTCCCAAAACATGCATATTGCTAATAATCATATTCTCAAAACATAGCTTAAATCTAATATTGGGAATCTTGAATCTGAAATATTTCATAAGCTGATCTTATAAGCCTTGACTAAAATCATGATAAAGCATACTTGACTCTTCATGGGCTTGCCCAAATCATGGAATCATACATACTTGAAATAAGTGTCGTAATTCGAAATCATGGAATCATAAGCTAGAAATTCATAAACATTCATGCATACTTGATAATTTATCATACTTTGAAATCATAGACTTATAAGCTTGAAATTCATTAATCATGCATAATAGGGCATAATCTTCATGAACTTGAAATCATGAACTAGTAAGTAAATTGAGATTTAAATATTCCCTAATAGAAATGAAACACCAGTTGAAGTATGAAGGGATTAAACCTATAGAGATAGCATGGAAGATTTCATGAAAATTGGGTAAAACCCTAGTAATCAATTTTTCATGCTTAACAACTTGAAATCATAGAATTGAGATGAAATTGGGCATGAGGGTGAAAGATTTTTCCCTATTCATAACCATACATACTTGGGTAATTGACTCCTAAACATGTCTTGAACACCTAATAAGATTGGGAGAGAAATTGATGAGGAACCCTAGCCTGGATCTTGAGACGCTTTCAAATCTACTATAGTTATGAGAGAATAAGGACTTAGGCTAGGTTAATCCCCATAAAATACTCTTTAAGAAACACAAAAGATGTCAGTTAGGGGATAAAAGCTTAGGAACTTATAGAAATACCACTAGAAACATGTAATAAAAATCTGACTGTCGGGTACCACGAGTCGTACCACCAAACAACGACTCGTGGTTTCTTTCTGTTGTTAGCTAGTCAAATTTTCCAAGTTCTCTGTTTCTCAAATCATAGACCTTACAATGACTCATTATTTCCTACAATGAGTCATACCATGACTCATGGTCAGGGGTTCCATCCTCTACATTTTCACCCCACGACTGCCTAGAATGAGTCGTACCATGACTCGTACCACGACCCATCAGACCATACTATGAGTCGTACTATGAATCCGTCATATTAGGGTTGATCCTGTAGATGCTTACTATGAATCAAGACCACGGGTCGTACCCGCTCACCATGATGCGTGGAGTGGACTCGTGGTCTGGGAAGTTGAATTCAGAACCTTACCACGACTCTCCCTACAACCCATGACATCAACCTATGATGTGTACAACGAGTCGTTCTGAGGGAATTTGCAGATTTTTCCACTGATTCTGCTACAATTCTCGGGCTTGATGTTAGGGACTTTTGGGGTGTTATATTATCTTCCCCTTGGAAACATTTGTCTTCAAATGTTGATTAAGCATATTGGAAGGCTAGGGAAAGCACTGCAAATCCCAAAACTGAACAGCTATAGCTAAAAACTGACGGAGTGACTGACTCCAGACTGATTTACATGACTGAACCGAATTCATGAAAAATACATGCATGCTATGACATGAAAGGAACTGAGAGACATGAACTTGACCTGAAACTGAATAGAATACTAACAAGGAATTTGGTACCTCATGCTGGAACTGAATTGGATGGGAAAAGATGCGGGTATCTAGCCATCATATCTGCTTTGACTTCCCACATAGCTCCCTCAACAAATTGATTTCTCCATAAAACCTTCACTGGAACTACTTCCTTGTTTCTCAACTTTCAAACCTGAAGATCAAGGATCTCAACTGAAACCTCCTCATACGTAAGGCTATCCTTCACACCAATGCTCTCTATCGAAGCAACTAAAGCTTGGTCACCAATGCACTTTTTCAACAGAGATACATGGAAAACTGGATACACCGAAGCTAACTCTGCTGGTAGCTCCAACTCATAAGCCACCTTGCCAACTCGCCTCAGAATCCTGTAAGGACCAATATATCGGGTTCTAAGCTTACCTTTCTTTTCGAACCTCATAAATCTCTTCATGGGAAACATCTTCAGAAACACCTAATCATCAAGCTCAAAGTCAATCTCTCTCCACCTAACATCCGCATAAGATTTATGTTGACTCTGAGCTATTTCTATCCTTTCTCTAACAAGCTGAACTTTCTCTATAGCCTCATGAACTGAATCTGGCCCTATCAACATAGCCTCACCTGCCTCGAACCATCCAATAGGTGAAGCCTCCAATGTAGCCATCTGAATGCTGGAGTGATAACTATTATTTTAGGAAAACTTGATGAGAGGCAAGTGATCATCCCAACTACCCTTTAAATAAATCACAGATGCTATCAACATGTCCTCAAGAGTTTGAATGGTCTACTCGGCCTGACCATCTGTCTGCGGGTGGAAAGCTGTGCTATGCTTCACCTGAGTACCAAGTCCATTTTAAAACGATCTCCAAAACTAAGAGGTGAACTAAGTACCCCTCTTGGGGATAATGGACAAAGGGACTCTATGCAACTGAACCAACTTCCAAATGTACAATCTAGCATAATTCTCAGCTGAATTGATAGTTTTGACCGGTAGAAAATGGGATGATTTGGCTAACCTGTCCATAATCACCCATGTAGAGTCATATTGTCAGTGTGTACGAGGCAAACTTGTAATGAAGTCCATATTGATCTCTTTCCACTTTCAAGTATGAATGCTAATATCCTGAAGCATACCTCCAGGTCTTTGATGCTCAACCTTCACCTGTTAACAATTTAATTATTTAGCCACAAACTCTGCTATGTCCTTCTTCATGCCATTCCACCAATTGACTTCCCGCAGATCACGGTACAACTTGGTGGAACTTGGTTGGATAGAGTACCGAGAGCCATGAGCCTTGCTCAACATTTGCTGTCTCACGTTATCCACAGTCGGAATGCACAATCAACCCTGATATTGCTAGTACACCATCTTCTCATTGGGAGAAAACCTCCACTTTCTGATTTTGAACAACTTCCTTTAACATCAGTAGGATGGATCATCATCTTGCCTAGCCTTGACTTCCATCACCACTTAAAGATTCCGACCAATTCTGAATAATAACACCACCATCCATTGAATCTATAATTACCCTAAACAAGCAAGCCTCTGTACATTATACACCAAATCCTTTCTCCCATTATCAACATGAGACACACTTTCCTTGGATATCCTACTAAGAGAATCCACCACTACATTGGCCTTTCCCGGATGATAAAGGATACTCATGTCATAGTCCTTGAGAAACTTTAGTCATCTCCTTTGTTGCAAGTTTAGGTCCTTCTGAGTAAACACGTATTGAAGGATCTTGTGGTCTGTGAACACATCCACATGCACCCCATACAAATAGTGCCTCCAGATCTTCAAAGCAAAACACCAATGCTGCCAACTCTAGGTCATGCATTGCATAATTCTTCTCATGGGTCTTAAGCTATCTAGAGGCATATGGAATGACCTTTCCATCCTGCATCAACACACAACCAAGACCAACCTTAGAGGCACCCCAATACACAACAAAATTATCCATGCCCTCCGGTAGGATCAGTATTGGGGCTGAAGTGAGTTGAGTCTTTAACTAATGAAAACTCTTCTTACAAGCATCTGAAAACTAAAATTTGACTTTCTTCTTAGTCGACTTAGTCAATGGTGCTGCAATGGATGAAAATCCCTCGAAGAACCTCCTTTAGTATCCATCTAAATTCAAAAAGCTCCTAATGTCTGTAGGACTGACAAGTCTAGGCCAATTCTTCTCCGTTTCTATCTTTTGAGAGTCCACCTAAACTCCCTCACTAGACACCACATGTCCCAAGAATACTACTGAGTTCAGCCAAAACTCACACTTGCTGAATTTGGCAAACAACTGGTGATCCTTGAGGGTCTGCAACACAATCCTCAAATGAGTGGCATTATCCTCATCACTTCGAGAGTATATGAGTATATCATCTTTGAAGACAATCACTAATATATCTAAATATTGCTTGAACACCCTGTTCATCAAGTCAATAAAAGCTGCTGGAGTATTCTTTAGCCCAAAAGAAATAACTAAAAACTCATAGTGACCATGCCGAGTTCTGAAGGTTGTCTTCGGAATGTCACTCTCCCTAACTCTGAGCTGGTGATAACCGAATTTGAGATCTATCTTTGAAAATCACTTAGCACCCTGAAGCTAGTCAAATAGGTCATCAATCCCGAGGAGGGGATACTTATTCTTGATTGTGACCTTGTTTAATTGCCGATAATCAATGCATATTCTGAGGAAACTATCCTTCTTCCAAACAAAGAGAACTGGAACACCCTATGGGGACATTCCAGGCCTGATGAAACCCTTATCTAGGAGATCCTTCAATTACTCTTTCAACTCCTTTAGCTCGACTGGAGCCATTCTATAAGAAGTAATGGATATAGGCTGCGTATCAGGGAGAAGATCAATGACAAAGTCAATCTCCCGCTCGGTAGGGACTCCTAGTAGATCATCTGGGAACACCTCTAGATACTCACACACAACAGGAACTAACTGAAAAGTCCGAGTCTCAAATGTAGAATCCTTGACCCAAACTAAATGGTACACACAACCTTTCGAGATCATCTTCTTGGCCTTAAGATAGGAAATAAAGCGACCTACAGGCACAACTGAACTACCCTTCCACTCTAGGACTAGTTCACCTGAAAACTGGAACTCCACCATATGGGTCCTAAAATTGACAGAAGCATTACAAGCATGCAACCAATCCATATAGAAGATAACTTCGAAATCAGTCATATCTAACTCCATTAAGTTGGATGAGGTGACTTTCTGAAGAATCGTGACAAGGCAATTTTTGTATATTGATCTAGCTAAAATTGACTCATCAACAAGAGTAGAGACTGAGAAGGGTTCTGACAGGATTTCGAGACTGACTCTATTACTAACAACAACATAAGGAGTTACGAAAGAAAATGTAGCCCTTGAATCTAACAATGTATATACATCAAGATGGAATACTCGTAACATACCAGTAACCATGTTGGGTCAGCACTCCTGCTCCTAAAGAGATGAGAGTGCTTATAACCTGTTCTAGTGTTGCCTGCCTGATGCACTAGAAGAGACGCCTCTACTAAGATGGCGAGCTGCTGGAGCTACTAAAGTGGTGGCTGGGGCACGACCACTACCATCGCCCTGTCTAGTTGAAGGACAATATTCGAGCATGTGTCTAGGCTTCCCACACCCAAAGCAACCATCAGTGCCAACCAAACACTCTTGGGGGTGCCTCCTACCACACTTCCTACAAGCTTGAAAAGTGTGCTCTAGTGTCATGCTCCTCTGGCCCAAGAACCTGACGCCTTGCTCCTCTAATCATCTCAACATCTGGATGGAATGTTAGCTGATGATGATACTAGGAATGACGACCTTTGGTGGGACTGAGGGCGATGTACACCACAAGATCTCTGATAGAAATGCCCATAACTCCCAGTCCTGGCCCTCTTGGCCTCTCTCTCCTTCTTCGTCATCTACTTTGTCTCTATCTGCTAGGCATATATTATAAGTTGGGAGATATCTGTATTGTTAATAAGCATGGTGGTCCTGCACTTCTTGACCAATGTATTTGCCACCCTATTTATGAATATGCTCATACGGCCCCTCGGATTAGCCACTACATCAATGCATACTTGGAAAATCAAGTAAACTCCAAGGCATACTCCTGGATAGTCATATTGTTATACATCAGATTGATGAACTCGGCTTCCTTAGCCTCCCTTAACCCTCGAGGAAAGAATCTGTCCAAGAAAGTGGTAACAAATTTATCCCAACCAATGGGAACCGTACCAACTCCCCTGCTCTCCTTTCACTGATGGTACCATATATGAGCAACCCCCTTCAGCTGGTAGGTGGCTAAATCTACACTCTCTTATCTAAAAACCCCCATAATCTGGGTGATCTTCTAAACCTCCTCTATGAACTCATGTGGGTCCTCATCTACTCTTGACCTAAGAAACTCAGGTGGGTCCATCCCGAGGAAGTCTCGCACTCTCGCAGCTGCCGCATTCCTGTCCTGGTGGATATGGGCCACTGCCTGCTGGTTGACTTAGGCTATCATAGCCTGAACCAACATTTGAAAAGCAACCCTGAACTTGGTATGAATAACTTTCTCAGGCAAGGGATCAATTGGGGCTAGTGGTGCTGGCTGATGCCCATCTCTATTGCCAACTCCATGGCTATTTCCGTTGCCATTTCTTCTTCTATTGTCTCAGAATGGAGGCATATTCTTGCAAATGCATATAGCACGAGTTAGAGAAATAGAGAGATGTACCCCATTACACGACATAGATTATTAAAGAAGAGAACTTTCCTAAAATGTCTCGTAGCCTCTTCCCATAAGTGTGGTGCTCTTCACACCCATGGAAAAAACTCTACTTAACACGGCTTCCAAACACCCTAGGACACACCTAAACCTTTGCTCTGATACTAAGTTTGTTATGACCCAAGATGAGAACCCGGACATAGACACGGGACCAAAAACCACAATGGCCTTAAGCTAACCCATGGCACATGCATAGCAACTCAAGAGCGTGAAATAAAGTAGAATTTAAAACATAAGCATGGATAAGAGGAAATCTGCATAACATAAAACATAAGTACGAGTGACAATATCACAATGCTGAATCATCTACTACATGTCTATCTGAAAAGCCTCTAGTTGTAAAACAAGTTGATGGGACAAACACTCCTAAATAGCTCCCTAATGTCTGAAACTAAAACAGGACATGAAAATATAAACTGATAAATGTCCTCGGATGATGAGGACTCATCAAGACTGGGAACTAAGCTAGTTTGAGCAGGGCGAGCTAACGTCGGGACTGAGAAGAATCACCGAACCTATATCATGAGATGATATAGCATAGAGCATGCGGTCAGTACGTTGAATATACCGAGTATGTAGAGAAAGTAAAACATGCTAGTAAAATGATAGTTGAAGTCATGAATATAAATCAAGATAGATCATAAGAGTAAGGACAACATGCTGAAGGCCATATATCTAAAATATATATAATCATAAGCTATTCATCATAAGCTGAACATAATGACTCAAGGTTTAGAAATTGAAATTATATAGCGCACTATTCTTGGGAACATCAATGAAAATTCATAAAACTGATCAATGGGTCAAATATGTTATAAGACATGATATCATAAGATATTAACATCAGTACTAAAAATATGAGGAACAATGGGAGGCTTTGTCATAACTGACACCATCATGATAGTGCTTATGTGATGCCCCGACTATCTCGCTCAACTGAGTAGAGATGTGTTAAGCCTTGCCAGGGCAAAAAAAATGGAGGTGTGATATCATGGGTGTGCCCTCGGGTGGGGGAAACACTCTTGTGAGGCCCTAAATAAGAATATATCCTATATTGGTGCGTAGTTCAGAGATGGGGTCCTTGGAATCCCTAACCTACTCGGTGCTAGACACTACTCCTAAAATATGTACATTGCTCATAATCATATTCTCAAAACATAGCTTAAATATGAATATTGGGAGTTTTGACTCTGAAATATTTCATAAACTGATCTTATGAGCCTTGGCTAAAAATCATGATAAAGCATACTTGACTCTTCATGGGCTTGCTATAACACCTCGAATGTTTCTAAGATCAGATTCCAGGCTTAAGGGGGGGGGTGGCGACGGGCGACTTGAAGAGTCGTCTGGGCAAGCCACGACTCGTCAGGTTGGTCGTTGGGTGGGCCAGATGTTTGGACAAGGTCTCAGGCAGTGGAGGTGATGGGTGCAGGAAACGAGTCTTCGTGTGAGAGAAAGACTCGTGAAGTGATTTGTTAGTGGAGTTGGGAATTTTGTGAGCTTGGGGAAGTGGACTTGACGGCTCGATCTCCATGAGTCATTATCT
This sequence comes from Datura wrightii, assembly GCA_035772735.1. Taxonomy (NCBI): domain Eukaryota; kingdom Viridiplantae; phylum Streptophyta; class Magnoliopsida; order Solanales; family Solanaceae; genus Datura; species Datura wrightii. The sequence continues at coordinate 51,624,841 of JASDFA010000002.1, read as the reverse complement.
GATCCCACGACTCGTGGGGTGCCTCGTGGGGTTTAACAGGGTGACATTTTCCTGCATTTTTCCAGGGGTGTTTCCGTAAAATCCCATATTCCTAACTTCTAAACCTCATCTCTTTGAGTGCTATTTGGGACGTTTTTAAGGGTTCTTTTAGCCTAAAATTTCATTCTCTCAAGATACCACTCAAATCCTCTCAAGATTCAAGGACCTCACCAAGGTGTTCCTTAAAGCTTCAAGATCAAGCTCAAGTGGGGGATTCTTCAAAGCAGGTATGCGGGTTTTTCAACAGGGATATTCTTCCATCCTTGTGCCCCAAAATGTTTTATCAAAATGCCCAAATTTCAATTATTCTAGAAGAGCATGATCGAGGGTCTTTAAATTGATGGCGAATTCTTCTACTATTCTCTAAATTCCAAGACCTAATATGATTATGAGTTGATTATGATGTAGAATAAGTGGGTTAACTTGAATTATGGGTTGGGGGATGAAAAATGTGGGGTTATAGAATGTTATTCATAAATGGTTTGAAATTTTGTATAAGCCTTTATTATTATTCACTCAATTATTGTAATTACTTAAATCCATGTTTGAATTTATGTGAAGATTGTATGGTTATCCCTAAGAACTTGAATGTGCCATTAATAGACATGTTGAGAAGAAATTAGAGTTTATAGACTTGAATAATTGAAATCAAAGTATGTATATCTCTTATGTCTTTGATGGAATTGATTGGGCATGAGGTAAATCCATGATAATGGTCTAATTAATGTATCCTTCTCATGAATTGGAGTAATATCGAAATGGGTCTTATGATATAAAGACGTATGCTTCTCCCATGATCTCGTTGAATATGTATAAGTTATGAGTCAAGTATATGGTTTCCCGTAAATCTAGAATTATATGAATCAATGTATGTGTGATAAGGTATAAATCAGATCTATGGATCATGAATGACTCTATGAAATATGTCGCATGATATGAATCCGGAACTTAAACGTTGTGAAAGTATTATGCATGATGTGAATCTAAAGATTCTCACTAATGTAAGACCTTTGAGGAAATATTGATATGGATCCATGACGATATGAATTATGATGATAAAGCATGATAATGATATTTCAGAATATTGGGCTTGTTGTTAGTAGAAAGTAGCCCCGGTCCTTTCAAAATGAATGTTGTATGACGAAAATTAGTAAATGCTCATGTCTCTGGTTAGCTGCAGTAGTTTATTATATATGATAAGATGTTATATTAATAGCCTGCATGTTTTAGTATAGACAGGGAACTTCCTTAGTCGAGAACATTTCCCTTAGTCAGTCAGGGAACTTCCTTAGTCGAGAACGTTTCCCTTAATCAGTTAGGGAACTTCCTTAGTCGAGAACGTTTCCCTTAGTCAGCCTGGAACACTCCTTAGTTGAGAATGTGTTCCTTTGTGCAGATTGGGACACTCCATAATTGAGAATGCGTCCCTTAGTAAGCCAGGGACTGTCCATAGTAGAGAATAACTCCCTTAGCTCATGTTATCAGTTTAAATCAATTGTGGTAGGAGGCATTCTCAGTTATCGGTAGATGTTCAATGTATGACCTTTATGCATGAATTAGATGATGTTTCCATGAAATGAGATCCAAAGGAAAGTTCCATATTTGTGTTTGTATAAGTGGCTCTCAAGAGGATTGATGCATGCTAAATCAGTGATGTTAATGTACTTGGTTATTTCCTTATCGTATACTTGTGTATTTATTGATCTATGATATCCCGCATGCTTAGTACATTCCAAGTACTAATCACATACATTTTGGTGCTATATTGTCTCATGATATAGATTTAGGGTTCCGTACTCAATCCCACGGTTAGATACGCTCCATCCCTTTTCAGTTGCTAGTGGTGAGTCCTCATCTTCCGAGGGCGCAATTTACATTTACATTTTTGTCATGTTCAATTTTCAGACTTTAGGAGTTAGCTAGGGGCTTGTCCCAGCAACTCATCAGTTTAATAGAAGGCTTTCAGACATGTTTAGACAGATTCAATGTTGTATCTAAGTATGGTTAGATGGTCTTTATGGTTCATATCATATTCTTGTATTTCTTCCACTTGTTCATATTGTTAGATGTTTTCCATGTTAAGTGTATGCTATGATAATACCATGGGTCGACTTGGAGCCTCTCAGGGTTCCTTATCCCGTGTTACGACCAGGGTGTGAACTCGGGTCGTGACACTTGCCCAAATCATGAAATCGTACATACTTGAAATAAGCTTTGTTATTCGAAATCATGGAATCATAAGTTAGAAATTCATAAATGTTCACGCCTACTTGATAATTCATCATACTTGAAATCATAGACTCATAAGCTTGAAATTCATTAATCATGCATAATAGAGCATAATTTTCATAAACTTGAAATCATGAACTAGTAAGCAAATTGAGGTTTAAATCTACCCTAATAGCTACAAACATCAATTGAAATATGAAGGGATTAAACCCATAGAGATAGCATGGAAGATTTCATGAAAATTGGATAAAACCATATAATTCAATTTGATATGCTTAACAACTTGAAATCATAGAATTGGGATGAAATTAGGCATGAGGGTGGAAGATTTCCCCCATTCATAACCCTACACGCCCGGATAATTGACTCCTAGACATGTCTTGAACACCCTAGAATATTGGGAGAGAAACTGATGAGGAACCCTAGCCTTGATCATGAGAGGATTTCAAATCTAATGCATTTATGAGAGCATAAGGAATTAGGTTAGGTTACACTCTTTAAGAAACCTGAAACGATGTCTTAGGGGTCAGAAGCTTAGAAATTTATAAAAATACCCCTGGGAACACGTAATAGAATCTGACTGCCTGGCACCACAAGTTGTACCACCAAACAGCAACTCGAGGTTTCCTTCCGATGTTAGCCAATCAAATTTTATAGGTTCTCTATTTCTCGAACAACGAACCTCACAATGACTCGTTGTTTCGTATAATGATTCGTACCATGACTCGTGGTTAGGGGTCCCATCCTCTACATTTTCACCCCACGACTTCCTATAATGACTCATTGTTCCCTATAATGAGTTGTACCATGACTCGTATCACCACCCATCACACCATACTACAATTCGTACTGTGACTTGTCATATCAAGGTTGACCCTGTAGATACTGACTACGAATCATGACTATGGGTCGTACCCACTTACACGACTCATGGTGTGAACTTGTGGTCTGGGAAGTTGAACTTAGAACCTTACTGTTACTCTCCCTACGACCTGTGACATCAACCCATGACTCGTACAATGAATCGTTCTAAGGGATTTGTCAGATTTTTCTGCTGATTCTATTGCAAGTCTCAAGCTTGAGCTTAGGGACTTTTGGGGTGTTACAGAAGAATACTAGAAAAGTTATACCATTGCAAGTCATAAGAAGGAGTAGCGAAGTCCAACACCCCCAAGGTATCTAAATGATTGATAAACTATTATTTTAAAATATTATATCAGTTAATACACAAGGTATTTTTTAGAGATTAACTGAATTAGAGAGGAGATATCATTACACATACATAATATTAATAGAGTCTTTTCAAGATCTATAGGAGATAAAATAGTATAGAAGAAGGTTAGGTCTTCAAAATACAATGGTTAAAACTTCACACATACTTTGGATATTTTGGGCAGAAGAGTGGAAAGGACATGTGATTTCAGATTCTATCCAAGAAGTAAAAATAAAGTTGAAGAATACTATTCTACAATAGGAAATGGTCATTGCCATATGTGCAAAGTGTATTGTTGCTGAAAAACTGGAATTATGGGACTTTATAGAATAGATTTCTCCAACAATTCAAATTCCTTAGATTGTAGGGGGCGATATCAATGCAATCCTATCAACTGAAGAAAAACTAGGCGGAGTTCCAGTTACTCATCAGGAGATAACTAACTGTGCTCTGTTTGTGAACAAATATGGTTTAAATGAGTTGAAGTATACTGGTAGAAAATACACATGGTGGAACGAGAGGATTGAGGATGACTGTATATAAAAAAGTTGGAAAACATTTTTGGAAATTAGGAAACTTTTGACATGTTCCCCTCAAATTAGATTTAATATTTAGTAAGGCTAGGATCAAACCATGCTTCTCTTCATGTAATGTGAAATACATAAGAGGATCCCATCATTAAGCCTTTTAAATTTTTAAACTTCTAGACTAAACATCTACAATTCTAATAGGTGGTTAAATGAAATTGGTCACTGGACTTTTCTGCAAATTCATTCATAAAATTCCATGCAAAGATTAAAAAGTGAAGTAGACACTGTTTAGGTGAGAAAAGATATCATTTGTAACATCTTTCAGAAAATTTTCACCATAGAAGATGTCATTAATGTTACAGAAATTTGTTTAAAGTTAGGCCAACTATGTAGAATAGGAAAGAACTACACAAGTGTTGTTTAGTTATTTTTATGATTGACTGTGATTGATAAAGTTTTTGTAGAGGTTGACAAAGTGAACCAGGTCCAATGAAAGTTGAATGATACCAGTGCACAAAGGTGAACCAGGTTCAACTCAGAAAGTTTGATACAGGTTTAGGCATGCTGAGGCAGAAATTGATTCCTACTCAAGCAAGGAGTATATACTTTTAGAGAAGAAAACCGGGAAGTGTATCAAGATAAGGAAGCTAGAAAGCCAGTGAAGTGTAACACTCCTACTAAAATACATCAAGCTAGGAGAGTACAATAAGGAGTCCACAAAGGATAAAAAATTACAATTGGAATTGGACTACTCTTGTAGATGGGATATTCATATCACATGAGGCAGCATAGAATGACTGACAATTGATACCAAGAAAAGGACCTGAAGCTTTCTATGAAATTTTCAAGATTTGAGAGACAGAAATTCTTGTGTTTTTAGCTTGTTCATTGTTAAGAGTTTTTATAATTAGTGATTCTTGAGGTACTAGAGTGAGTCCCTTGGATTGCAGAGTTGTAATTTAAAACCTTCTCATGAGTTTGAATAAGATTCTATTCGATAGGTCGTGTTTTTTTTACTCCCTTGAGCAAAGATGTTTTTCACATAACTACTATGTGTTCTTTACTCTTGTTATTTTGCACTTGTGATTTAACTAAACTTGGTTTAGGGTCATAGATAGTAGGTGGTGATTTCAATTGGTATCAGAGCAGGTTTTTTTAATAAAGTCTTACACCTTGAAATATCAATTGCGACTGCACCACCAATTCAGGAGGGATAATCAACCACAAGACGCCCCTTATTCAATGGCCACTACTACGGATGATGGAAAAATCACATGATTGATTTTCTCATAGGTGAAGATCACAACTTATGAAATATCGTCTTGGAAGGACCTACCATACCTATTGAAATTGGAAGAAGGTGGAAAAAGTCAATACCAAAAGGAAGATTGGAGTACATGAAGGAGGAAAAACTTATTATTGAAATCAACGCAAACACAAAGAAGATTTTGGTGTGTGGACTTGGTATTGATGAATATAATTGAGTCTTTTCATGTACCAGTGCAAAGGAAATATGAGATGCTCTCCAGGATGCTCATGAAGGAATAAATCAGGTGAAGAATCCCAAGATCGACATACTTAATCGTCAATACAAACTGTTTAGGATGAAGGATGGGGAATCCATTCATGACATCCACACCAAACTTCTCTTCCATTGTTAATGAGGTGTCATCACTTGGTGAAACAATTCCCATAAGTAAGGGTGTAAGGGAACTTCTGAGTGTCCTACCGGAATCTTGGGAAAGCAAAGTGGAAGCTATCTCTGAGGCAAGAGATCTTGACACACTAATTATGCATGACTTGATAGGGAACCTAAAGACTTATGAACTCAAAAAATCTCAAGAAAGAGAGTTAACCAGTAGGAATGATAACATGACCCTGCTTACTCAAAGATTTCAATGAATCATCAAGAAAGGTTTCAATCGAGAAAAATTTTTGAGATTTGATTTGCCAGAAGTGTGGTGAGTCTGGTCACTTCATGAAGAAGAATGCATCAAAATCAATCGAGAAAAATCTTTGAGATTTGATTTGCCACAAGTGTAGTGAACCTAGTCACTTCATAAAAGAATGTCCTCAATGGGAGTTAGAACACAAACATAATCTGACTGAAAAATCTAAGGAAGGAAAGAAGGATCAACTTCAAATTCCTAATAGAAGACTCACCATAAAAGAAGCAGATAGTGTGGTGAAGCAAGCTTTAGCTGCCATGGGAGACACTTCCAGTGATGAATATGAAGCAGCTACTGAACAAGATGATTTCTCACTTTTGGTCATAGATAATTCTAATGATGAAGATGTTTTGGCTTTGATGGCTAACTCAGATTTAGACAGTGAAGAAGAAAGAAATGAGGTGAGCTTCTTAGAGCTCAAATCAAAAATAAAAACTTATTCGAAGTTAGCTTCATTGTCTCTTATTTTTACTGATGAATATAACACTCTATCTATTTAAAAGGAACAGATCATGAATGCTTTTGCCTCTCTCTAGTTTGATAATGAAAAACTTGAGGAAGAGAAAAGGGACTTATTGGAAAAGGCATAGGAGTGTGAAAAGGTTCTCAAAGACAACCATGAAAAAAGAGAAATTATCAGAAAACTCACTCTAGAGTCACAAGCATTGAGCACAGAGAATCAAAAACTTCAAAAGATTTTAGAAAAAACCAAAGCTGAATTAGAAATAACCTTAAAATGGACCAGGTCCTCTAAACTTCTAATCTCTATGCATGAACATCACTCTAATAAAAGACAAGGATTGGGATACAAAAATGGCACATACAAAAGTGAGAAAGAGTCTAGGTTACATCACACTTTCTGTTCTTACTGTGGACTTACTGGATATTATCAAGAACAATGCATAATCAAGCAAAGAGCTACAAAGAAAATTTTTGAATATTCAAGTCCTAGATCAATGTTTGCAAATGTCAAGTCCAAATCTGGAAAATTGAAAATTAATAGGAATGCTATTTTGTCACATTGGACCAAAGGAGGTTTAATTCACCTATTCAAAAATGGAAAGGGACCCAAGCTAGTCTGGGTACCCAAATCTAGCTTCTCACTTTGTATGCAGGTGAAAGTGAGAGCAAGGAAGGGAACCTAGTATATGGATAGTGCGTGTTCCAGGCATATGACAGGAGTAGTTAAAAAATTTCTCACTCACCAATCACAAAAGCGGGAATGTTGCCTTTGGTAATGGAAAGAAGGGTGAAATTGCTGGAACTGGCAAAGTTGGGTGATCCATGTCCCAAGAAATTGACAATGTGTACTATGTGAAGAGATTGAAATGCAATCTATTGAGCATCTCTCAAATATGTGACAAAGGGAACACTGTTCTATTCACATTAGAGATTGCAAGGTTACCAGCTTGAAGACAGGGAACCTGGTACTCAAAGGTCAGAGGTACAAAAATATGTACAAGGCAAATATCATGGATACCATAGGAGAAGAGATTTCTTATTTGAGTGTAGTGATGGTAGCTCCTTACTCTGGAAAAGACATATGGGTCATGCCCACTTTTCACATCTGAACAAGCTTGTTGGAAAAGAACTGGTACTTAGTCTGCGTAAAATCAAGTTCAAAGATAGCTTGATTTGTGATGCCCTTGCAAAAGGAAAACATGTGAGGTCTTCTTTAGCCTAAGAAGGTAGTCGGTACCACCAGATGTCTGCAACTTATTCATATGGATTTGTGTGATCCCATGAGAGTCACAAGAAGAGGAGGCAAGAGATATGTGTTTGTCATTATAGACAAATATACCAGGTTCACTTTGACACTATTTTTGGCATATAAAGATGAAAAATTTGATGTATTCTCCATATTTGTCAAACAGGTGAAGAAGAAACTTAACAGTGAACTAGTGAGCATTAGGTCAGATCATGGAACCGAGTTTGAAAACTCAAAATTTCTTGAATATTATGCAGATGCAGGTATTCATCATAATTTCTCAGCACCAAGATCTCCACAACAAAATGGTGTAGTTGAAAGAAAGAACAGAACTCTAGAAGATATGGCTAGAACCACGTTGATAGCTAGTAGACTACCACGAGGATACTGGGCTGAGGCAGTCAATACTGCTCGCTACTTATTAAACAGGTGTATGATCAAACCTCTTATTGATAAAAACCCATATGAATTATTGAAGGGAAGAAACCCAAATCTCGCTTACCTCAGACCATTTGGGTGCAAGTGGTACGTTCAATAATAATGGCAAGGATGCATTGGATAAATTTGATGCCAAGAGTGATGAAAGAATTTTTCTTGGTTGCTCTGCTCATAGCAAGGCATACAAAATACTGAACAAGAGGACAAAGTGTGTGGAGGAGAGAGTGTATGTAAACTTTGATGAACAAAAAGAAGTGGACATAGTGAGTACACAGGAAGAAATTGAAGAAACTGGTATAACACTGTCTACCAACACTGAGAGGGAACCAGGTACACAGGATGAAAGCAATCAACATGACCATCTGGATACTTCCAGGATGCTTGATGAACAAGGTACTACACCAGATTTTTCACATCATGAAACTACATACGAACCAGAAACCCAGGACTACTCAGAATCTTTAGACAGAAGGACCTGGTTCATCGAGTGAAGTAAACCAGCGAGAGACACAAGTAGGAAACTAAAAACATAAAAGTTCTCATCCAATTCAAAATATGCTCTCCCCATTAGACTCTGGGATACAGACTGGGTCCATATTGAGAAACATGTATGCTTTCTCTGCTTATTTATCCATGATTGAATAAAAAAATATGAAAGGAGCACTGTTAGATACAAACTAGATTATTTTCATGCAGGGGGAGCTAGAATAATTCAAGTTTAGTAAAGTGTGGAACCTAGTCCCTCATCCTAACAATAGAATAATTATAGGAACCAAGTGGATCTTCAAAAACAAGCTTAATGATCAGGGAATCATTTTTAGAAACAAAGCTCGGCTGGTAGTTCAAGGATACAACCAAGAAGAGGCTATTGATTACAATGAGACCTTTGCTCCTATGGATAGGATGGAAGCTATCAAAATCCTTATTACATATGCCACACATATGGGATTCAATCTATTTCAGGTGAACTTTAAGAGTGCTTTCCTGAATGGCTATCTACAGGAAGAGTTTATGTAAGGCAACTTCCAGGATTTGAGGATCATGAATTTCCAGATTATGCGTACAGAATAAACAAGGCTTTGTATGGGCCTAAATAATCTCTAAGAGAATGGTATAATAGGCTCTCATGCTTTCTATTGGATCATAGGTACAACATGGGGAAGATTGATAACACCTAGTTTCTTAGAAAAAGGGGGAGGGACACACTTATTGTGATGGTCTATTTTGATAATATCATATTTGGAGCCACTGATCAAGCTCTATGCAATGAGTTTGCAAAGATCATGAACAATGAGTTCAAGATAAGCATGATGGGAGAGTTGGATTACTTTATAGGGTTACAGATAAGCATTCAAAGGAAGGAACGTCAATCCACCAACAAGAATATATCAAGGAATTGTTGATCAAGTACGACATGGAGAATTCCAAAACAAATGATACTCCTATTGCAACCACTACTCGCCTGGACATTGATGAACCTAGTTCAAAGGTGGAAGAAATAAAGTATAGGGGAATTATTGGATCTCTATTGTATCTGACTGCATGCAGACCAGGCATAATATTCAGTGTGGGGTTGTGTGCTAGATTTCAAGTGAACCCCGAAAAATCTCATATAAAGGTAGTCAAATGGATCTTGAGGTATCTCAAAGGAATAATAGTCCTGGTTCTTTGGTACCCTGCTAGTGATTCCTTCAAGATGATAGGGTATGCAGATGCGGACTATGTAGGGTTCTTGGTTGATAGGAACATTACATTTTGGATGACACATTTCTTGGGACCTTGTTTAATCTCTTGGGCAACCAAGAAGCAAAACACGGTGGCATTATCTACTGTAGAAGTTGAATATGTTGTAGCTGCTTCATGTTATGCTCAAGTATTGTGGATTAAGCAACAATTGGAGGATTATGGAATCAAGATAGAATGGATTCCCATACTGTGCGACAACATAAGTGCCACCAATATGGCAAAGAACCCGGTTCATCACAAAAGTACCAAGCACATTGATGTACGCCACCACTTTCTGAGAGATATTGTGGAAAAGGGGAACATCTTGATGGAATTCTGCAAAACAACGGATCAGATGGCTGATATCTTCACCAAGGATATGGAACAAGAACCATATGAAAAAGTTCATGTGGAGCTTTGACTCATCAAGCTCAACTGAATCTGTGCATCTCATTCTCTCTCAGTTTTGACTAGAAAGTAGTTTATTCTTATGCTCATTAGGATTCTTTGCATCTAAATTACTAATCCAGTCTTGTTCTTTTTACTAGGTTCACACCTCATGCAAGCTACAATGGCAGTGTTTGGAATTAATGATGTGATCCCTATTGTCTAACTGCTGCAGATTGGACAAGACTCAAGGAAGGGAACACAGGAGGAACCTGGTCCCTCTATAAGTCAAGTGGTACGTACTCTTTCCATTGCATATGTGTTTATTTACAGTTAAAGTTACAACCACCATTTCAGTGAACCTGGTCCATTCTCTCATGTCATGTCTATGGGATGTAACACATTTTATAAGTTTTTTAACAAAAAGGCGGCAAAAGTGTCCCACTATTCCCCTTCCCGCCTAGTTCCCATTCCATTCTAAAATCCGTCATTTCTTGAACACGATCTATCATCACCACGTCCCATCCCTATTACTCCCACAACCTTTTTCACTTCCCTATCTACTCTTTATATTTTAGATCCCTTTCATCACTTCCCCTTCTGACTCATACCAAATCTTCTCTTTCTTGATACTGCAAGATCTCTCTTCTTTTCATAGTTCTCTAATCTCTCTTCCACTCAAAATGGATGCTTCCTTAGACATTCTATCTGAAATTAAAGCTCCATCGACAGACACAACTCCTCCATCCACTCAGGGGGAACCTTCATCTGTACTAGGTCCATCCACCTTTACTTCACCAAGCTATGAAACCCTTTAGTCCCCACCAGTTCCTCCAACCACTAGAATTTTTTCATCCACCCAGTTCCACCAAACTTTGAAACTCCTTCAACTACTAATCCTGTGCGACCCCAGACACTATCTTGGGGGATGAAAAGATTTTTGACCCTACTCCTAGAAAGGTAAAGGCTATGGAAACTGAGGATGATGATGATGATGATGTTACGCTAAGTACAAAATAGGAGCATCTCAAGATATGAGGACCTCATTAGTGAGGAAACATCTAGCAATAAAATTGTCTCTCCTCAAGAGACCAAGAACTAGGGGAGCATTGAGAAAGTAGATGGAGATGAGGGTTGCTGCATCAAAAAATAAGAAACATCCTTCCAAGAAAAGTGAAGATAAAGAACAAACCCCAGCGACTGTGGATGTAGATAGCAGTAGTGATGAAGAGAACAACCCCAATAAACCTGGTCCCGAGTCTGAGGGACCAACTCCTAAAATATATAAACTAGGTTCATCATTCACTACCTCCATGCCTCCTGATACTCCTCAAAGCAAGAACGTGGATCGATTTTATGTTTTGAGAAAAGAACACGATTTTGGTTCTCAAAAGGTGTTAAAAGGAAGGGTTATTGATCTAGCTGTGGCTCAGAACCTGGCATGGCTAGATTGATTGAGAAGCCAAAGTTTCAGGGATGAGAATATATGTTCTTCTTCCCTCTTCTAAAATTTCATGAGTGTGAAGTGGTTGCTTTCTACACCAATCTTGCAGTAAAGAAGGATGGGGAGGTAAAGTCAACAGTGAATGATGCAAGCTTCACTTTGATTGAGAGGATTTTGAGTGACATTCTGCCAGTTCCCTAAGAAAGGTATGCTGAGTATGATGTGGCATAGCCAAAAGATGGATCCCTCACAACCAGGTGCACTCAAAGGAGGGTCACGACTGGACCAAGACATGTTCTAAAAGGGGAGATGGGGCCTGATGGGGGCCATTGATAGTTAGTAGAAAGTCAATCTTCCCTTAATGATGATTTGACATATGGCTAGGGTTATAAACCTAGCAAGAGGGGCTCATGTTTGGCGTATGGGTTTCTTTTAACCAAGATATTTGAGGTGCACCATATCCCCTTGTCAGCAAGGATGGTTGGTTCAAATATGGAGCTATTTGATAGGAAGACTTTTCAAGAATGCGATTCTGCAGATTGTATTAGGTTTAAAGGGGAAAGGACCTGTGAGTTAGATGCTTCTTGATCTGCAGAATGCAAATGCTTGAGTGACTAATTTGGAAATGGAGAATACTTAACTAAAAGCTAATCTATCCTCTGCTTAGGCTGAGATCTCCTCCCTTAAAGATAAAATGCTTAATAAGCAAACTGTGCACAACATCAGAATTGATAAGCTTCTATCTTCAACGGAGGAAAATTAACCTCCTACCATCTGTCCTTGCCAGTTTCTCTTCTATCTATCCTTTTTATTGTTATCTTTGTTAATCTAGTTGTGGTAGGTTCTTTTCTGTATGGACCACTCTTATTTTTTTTGCACTCTTGTGATGGTTGTACTATTTTTGTGAATTTAATGATATGAGCTGGGATGGGTGCATTACTTGATTATTATGTTCCTTTCTCGAAGTTTTACACCACGTGTGCTTTAGATGGATCACATCATTACTTGCTTTAACACTTTCTATTATTTAAAGCTTGCTCTTATAAGTGTTGCGTTAGTGGCCATGGGTTAGTAATTTTTCTTTCACATGCTTGATTCTTGATGGGTTCTTTGTCAAAAAACATTTCAATGATGTCAAAAGGAGAAAGGGGTGACGACACAAATGCATACATATTGTTTATCATAATCAAAAAGGGGAAATTTCTTGTTTAGTTGTTTTGTTGATTGACTATGAAAGATAAATGATATCGCCCAAGCGCATGTAAGCGCATGTGGTCATCAAGTAATATAGTACTGAAACTCCCGATTATCAATCCCTCAGAGACTAGTTAGTTCAATCATTTAAGGTTACCTCTTTTTTTCTATTCTATCAAATAGTTGAAATGGGGAATGGTGTAATGCCTCAGAAGCCCTAAGATCAGACCCGGGAGTTGAAACGGAGAAAATTGAAAATTCTGCACCAGATCACAGAACGGGTCGTTACTGGACCCATGGTGTTGACCACTAGTCATTAGGTGACTTATGGTGAAGTAGTTGCCTTAAGTTTTGGAAATTGTGACTTGAAGTCACCACATTCATGACCACGAGTCTTGGCCAGACCCCGCGACTCTTGAGTCAGCCATGCTTAGGGTTGGAGAAAAATCAGAGACTTTTGGGCAGTGAAGATCACGAGAGGTGACCACGGGTCTTGGTCACCAATGACTATTCATTAGGTCCCTCGTGGGGACCCTTTGAGGAAGAAGTGGCAGTGCACTTGACGACTGGAGGCCACGAGTCATGGTCCAAGATAACGACTCGTCCAGTCCCTTGGGAGGACTGACATTATGTTTTTCCTTGCGAATTTATAAAGGGCTTTTCCGTAATTTCTATGATCCTAAGGACTAAACTATGTTGTTTTAAGCTATGAATGATGAGTTTTAAGAGGGGTAAGTTCATTTTAGAACATTCTTACTCATGCATGCAAGAGTAGAAGTCTAGAGAGGAGATCAAGCCTAATTCTTTAAGGTTTTCCATCCAATTCTTCCTTGGGCGATCATAGGAGTTGTAGAATCAAATCCATTCAGGTATGTAAGGTTATGAATGGGTGAATTAGTTCAAACCCATGCCAAATCCCTCTTTAATTCATGAAATCTATGAGTTGATTCTACGGGGTTTTAACCCAATACATGAATTCTCTAAGTCAATATCATGGGTATGATCTATGCATGTTTTAATTGATGAATTATGATTCATGGGCACGTTTTATCATGTTTTCAATTACTAATCATGTTTACTAGTTTTACAAATTATGATGCCCATTCCTGAAGGATTTATGAGAAGTTGAGATTTATGATGTATGTTCAATTATGATAAATTATTAATGAGAAAAACATGTTTTCAAGCTACCCATGTTTATAATCATTTTTTCAAGCGAATTAAGTATTTTCAAGCATGTTAAAGTATTGGGAAATGCCCATATGTTCAAGTATGATTTATGATTCCCCGAATTAAGCTTACCACATGATTTTGGAGTTAAGATTCTCATTTATGTTCAGCTTGAGGTATGGTTTGAGAAAAATCTCCTCATATATGATTTTAGATTTGATATGTATTTGATTATTAAGCTTCGTCAATAGACGATTAAGCATCATTGAAAAATGATGGAGAGCATATACATATTTTTGGGAGTTGTATCTAGCACCGAGTAGGCTAAGGGTCGGATTACCCTATGCTTCAGAACTCCGCGCCAACATAGGTTTATACATATCATATATACTTTGGGACCTCCCTTGTGAGCTATCCCCTGCCCCAAATGGGCCTTGAGCATGATATTGATATCATGGTATCGTCCTTAGCCCTAACAAGGATTTGGACAGCTCTACCCACTTGAGTGTGATAGTTGGGATCACGTAAGCTCTATCGTGGTATGTCGGTTATATGACGAGTCTCCCATTGTTCCTCATGATTTTAGTATGCATGTTTATCATTCATGATCTATATACATATATATATATATATATTATATATATATATATATATATATATATATATATATATATATATATATATATATTCTAAAGCAGGTTTGACCTAATGTTCAATTTTAATTATGATTATCATATTTCAGCATTGGGTCAATCAATTTCAGTTATGATGTTAGGTTATGTTCATATCATGATTTCAGGAAATAACATGCAAGCCTTACTTTCAGATACTTGATTCAATTATGTTCTATATTATTCATGTTTTTAAATTATTTTACTTATTTAAGCGGTTTTACTTACCTTGCATACTTGGTACATTCCATGTACTGACCGCATACTCTTTGCTGTATCGTTTCGTGATACAGGCCCCGGTACTCAGACTTAGCTTCGTCCTTAGCTAGCCTTTTAGAGTTTGCATCCCACATCTGTTGGTGAGTCTTCATATACCGAGGACCATGTTTTATTAGTTTTCTTTATCTATTCAGTAACAGACTTAGAGAGGTAGTTGGGGTCTTGTCCCATCAACTCATCAGTATTAGAGGCTTTTGAGACATAGAATGTAATCAACTTCAGATTCGTGTGTTTTTCTAATGTATGCTTGTTTCAGACTTCCGCTAAGTTTATCATGTTGATCTTCCATTTTTATGATTGAGTTAGATGTTATGTTCATGCCATGGGTCGACTTGGAGTCCCTTGGGGTTCCTTGTCCCGTGTCTCGATCCGGGCCTATGTTTGGGTCGTGACAAACTTGGTATCAGAGCATTAGGTTTTGAAGTGTCCTATGGTGTTTGAAAGCTGCGTTAAGGAGAGTCTTTTTCATGTGTGTGAAGCGCGCTACACTTATGATGAAGAGGCTACGAGATGTTTAGGAAATGTTCTCTTTTTTCATGATCCATGTCGTGCAGTGTAATGTCTCTCTATCCTTCTAACTCATGCTATTCGCAATTGTAGAATCATGCCTCCATGCAGAGTTAACGGCAGAAGGAATGGAAATGGAAATGGCCACGAGGATTGGGGACGGGCACTGACAAGCCCTACCAATCCAGGAGCACCATGCACCAGAACCGGTTGCCCATGCTGAATTTTGGGCAGCCATTCAGATGCTAGCATAGGCCTTGACCACCCAGGTCAATCGGCAGGCAGTGGCACAGGTCCCGCAGAATGGGAATTCAACGGCAGCATGAGTCAAAGATTTCCTAAGGATGATCCCACCAGAGTTTCTTGGGTCAAAGGTGGACGAGGATCTACATGAGTTTATCGATGAGATTGTGAAGATCACCCAGGTCATGGGGTGAATGGAGTAGAATGTGCTGATTTGGCCTCATATCAGTTGAAGGGGTTCACACACATTTGGTTTAGATAATGGAAGGATATTAGGGCAGCTAGAGCAATCCCTATAGTTGGGAGGAGTTCCACGTTGCTTTTCTAGATCGATTTTTCCCTCATGAAATAAGGGAGTTGAAGGTAGCCGAGTTCATGAACCTAAAGTAGGGGAAGATGACGGTGCAGGAGTATGCCCTAGAGTTCACTCGTTTTTCAATGTTTCCCAAGAGTTAGTGGTTGATCAGAGGGCGCAAGTGAGCAAGTTTATTCATGGGGTGGCAGACTATTTAGACAAGGACTGTAGGACCGCTATGCTCCATCAGGACATGGATTTCCTTTGGGTAGTATTATACGCCCAATAGATGGAGGTGGCGCATATGAGGGAGAGAGAGGCTAAGAGGTCCAGGACAGACAACTATAGATTCTCTCAACCGAGGCTAGGTAGTGGGCACCGATAGCAGGCCCACCATAGATCTTCAGCCCCAACATCTTCAGCGATGAGTGTGCCATCCAGACCTAGGCATGATTAGAGAGGGCAAGCATTAGGCTCTAGGGGTTAGAGCAGCAGACTCGCGGATTCCAGTATCCCAGTTTGCGGCAAGTGTGGAGAGCCCGGACATATGCTTAGAGATTTCCCAACAGCTAGACATGGCCATGATAGGGGTTGAGGCACAACTTTTAGTTTAACAGCTCTACCAGTATGCCCATATCAGCAAGGCACATCTTTTAGTGCGGGTGGCGGACAACACCAGAAAAGATTCTATGCCTTAGCATCCCGACAGGAGCAGGAGGACTCCCCGGACATGGTTACGAGTTTTCCATCTTGATGTATATGCTTTGTAAGATCTAGGGGATACCTTGTCTTTTGTGACACCTTATGTGGCTAGTAGTTTCGGAGTCAGTCCCAAAATCTTGTCAAAACCCTTCTCAGTCTCTACTCCAGTAGGTGACTTAGTTGTAGCTAGACGGGTGTATAGAAGTTGCCCGGTCACAGTCCTTTAGAAAGTCACCTTAGTAGATTTAGTAGAGTTAGCCATGGACGATTTTGATGTTATCCTTGGCATGGATTGGCTATTCGCATGTTATGCCTTAGTTAATTGTAGAACTCAGGCAGTAGAGTTCAGATTTCTAGGTGAGCCAGTCATAGAGTGGAAGGGTAGTTCAGTTGTCCCTGTAGGTCGTTATTTCTTACCTTCAGGCCAGAAAGATGATTTCTAAAGGTTGTGTGTACAATCTAGTTAGGGTTGAGGATGCTACGTTCGAGACCCTGACTATCTAGTCAGTTCCAGTGGTATGTGAGTATCCAAAAGTGTTCCTAGATGATCTATTGGGTATTCCTCCTGAGAGGAAAATCGATTTTGTTATTGACCTCCTACCCGACACGCAACCTATGTCTATTCCTCCTTATAGAATGGCTCCAGCTGAGCTACAGGAGTTGAAAGATCAGTTGAAGGACCTTCTAGACAAGGGTTTCATCCAACCTAGCAAGTCTGCATGGGGTGCACCAATTCTATTTATTGGAAAGAAGGATGGTTCCCTTCGGATGTGCATTGACTATTGACAATTGAACAAAGTCACCATCAAGAAAAGGTACCCTCTCCCCAGGATTGATGATTTGTTTGACCAGCTTCAGGGTGCCAAGTGCTTTTCAAAGATAGACCTCAAATCCGGGTACCATCAGCTCAGGATTCGGGAGAGTGACATTCCGAGAATAACCTTCAGAACTTGGTATGGTCACTATAAGTTTGTAGTTATGTGTTTTGGACTAACGAATGCTCCTACAACTCTATAAAACCCGATGAATGGGGTTTTCAAGCAATATCTATACATGTTTGTGATTGTGTTCATCGATTATTTGAGGGTGGTGTTGCAAACTTTAAAGGATCATCAATTGTATGCAAAATTCAGGAAATGTGAGTTTTGGTTAAATTCTATGGTGTTATTTGGTCATGTGGTGTCTACTGAGGGTGTGTAGGTAGACTCACAGAAGATAGAGGCGGTGAAGAATTGGGCCAAATAGGTGAATCCTTCAGATACGAAAGTTTCTTAGGCTTAGTGGGTCACTATCAGAGGTTTGTTGAAGGTTTTTCATCTATTGCAGCACCGTTGACTAAACTGACCCAAAAAAAATTAAAGTTCCAATGGTCGGAGGCTTGTGATAGAAGCTTTCAGGAGTTGAAAACTCGACTTACCTCAACATCGGTATTAACTCTACAAGAGGGTACCGATGGGTTTGTGGTGTATTGAGATGCTTCTAGAATTGGCCTTGGTTGTGTATTGATGCAACACAACAAGGTTATTGCATATGCTTCCAGACAGCTGAATGCTCATGAGAAGAATTACCCGACCCATGATCTTGAATTGGCGGCGGTGGTATCTGCCTTGAAAATATGGAGACATTATTTGTATGGGGTCCATGTAGATGTGTTTACATACAATAAGAGACTTCAATATGTGTTTACACAGAAACATCTCAATCTATGGCAAAGGCTGTGGTTAGAGGTACTTAAGGATTATGAACTGAGTGTCCTTTACCATCCGGGCAAGGCTAATGTAGTAGCAGACACACTTAATAGACTATCTATGGAGAGTGTGGCCCATGTAGAGGAGGAGAAGAAGGAATTGGTGAATGAAGTGCATAGACTTGCAGAGTTGGGAGTTCATTTGGTTGACTTTACAGATGGTGGAATAATTGTTCAGAATGGGTCGGAATTTTCCTTGGTTACCAATGTAAAAGCTAGAAAAGACGAGGACCCTATCTTGGTGAAATCGAAGGAAGCTGTTCAGGATCAAAAGGTAGAGGTCTTCTCCAAAGGGGGAGATTATGTGCTTCGATACCTGGGTCACTTATGTGTTTCGGATGTCGATGATTTGAGAGATCGGATGTTGCACGAGGCTCACAGATCCAGATATTCTATACATCCAGATACCATCAAGATGTACGGTGACCTACGGGAAGTCTATTGGTGAAATGGCATGAAGAAGTACATAGCAGAATTTGTGGCTAAGTGTCCAAACTATCAACAGGTGAAGGTTGAGCATCAAAGACCCAGAGGTGTGCTCCAAGATATAAGCATCCCTACTTGGAAGTGGGAACAGATCAATATGGACTTTATTACAGGTTTGCCTCACACTCGCAGATAGTATGACTCCATTTGGGTTGTTGTGGACAGGTTGACCAAAGTAGCTCATTTCTTACCGGTCAAAACTACCGATTTCACAGAGGATTATGCTAAGTTATACGTTCGAGAGTTGGTTCGGTTTTATGGAGTTCCCCTGTTCATCATATCAGATAGAGGTAGTCAGTTTACCTTAGTTTTGGAGATCATTTCAAATGGGGTTTGGGACTCAGGTCAAGCTTAACACAGCTTTTCACGCATAAATAGATGGTCAGGTGGAATGGACTATTCAGACTCTTAAGGACATGTTGAAAGCATGTGTGATCGACTTCAAGGGGAGGTGGGATGACCATATGTCTCTTGTTGAGTTTGCATACAATAACAACTACTATTAGCATTCAGATGGCTCCGATTAAGGCTCTCTATGGGGGAAGATGTAAATCACCTATTGGTTGGTTTGAAGTTGGTGAAGCTGCGATGATAGGACCAAATTCAGTCCATGAGGCCATAGAGAAAGTTTGGCTCATACGGGACATGTTGAAAACACCTCAAAGCTGCCAAGTCCTATGTCGATATGAGAAGGAGGGAACTTGAGTTCGAAGTTGATAATTGGTTGTTTCTGAAAGTGTCTCCCATGAAGGGAGTGATGAGATTCGGAAAGAAAGGAAAACTCAGTCCCCGTTATGTTTGTCCCTATCGGATTGTGAAGCGGGTTGGAAAGGTGTCATATGAATTGGAGTTTCCCTCAGAATTAGCTTCCATTCATCTTGTTTTTCATGTATCGCTCTTGAAGAAGTGTTTGGGTGATCCAACTTTAGTGGTTCCAGTGGAGAGTGTGGGTGTAAGAAACAACCTTAGCTATGAGGAGATTTCAGTGGAGATATCGGATCATTAGGTTCGGAGGCTAAGGAAGAAGGAGGTAGCTTCAGTCAAGGTGTTATGGAGGAATTAGCATGTTGAGGGAGCTACGTGGGAAGCCAAAGTGGATATGATGGCTAGATACCCATACCTACTCCCTTTTGGCTCAATTTCAGATTGAGGTATCCGTTTTTGCCTTATTATTCTATTTAGTTTTCATGTTCAATTCATGTCCCCAAGTCTCTTTTATTTCAAGGTGTGTATGTATGGTTTGTGATTTCATTTCAGCTATGTAGTTCAGTTTGGAGGTAGTCATCCCGTCGGTTTTCAGCTTAAATGATCAGTATTTGAATGTAATAATTGCATTTCTCTACTTTTCTATATGTTTTCCAACATTCGAGGATGAATGTTCCCAAGGGGGAGATATTGTAATGCCCCAGAAGCCCTAAGATCAGACTCGGGAGTTGAAATGGAGAAAAATGGAAATTCTGCACCAAATCACAGAACGGGTCGTTACTGGACCCGTGGGGTTGACCATGAGTATTAGGTGACTGTTGGTGAAGTACTTGCCTTAAGTTTTGGAAATTATGACTTGAAGTCACCACGGGCATGACCATGAGTCATGGTCAGGATTGGAGAAAAATCAGGTACTTTTGGGCAGTGAAGATCACGAGAGGTGACCATGAGTTGTGGTCACCAATGACGATCCGTTAGGTCCCTCGTGGGGACCCTTTGAGGAAAAAGTGGCAGTGCACTTGATGACTGGAGGCCCCGAGTCGTGGTCCAAGGTGACGACTCGTCCAGTTCCTCATGAGGACTGACAGTATATTTTTCCCTGTGAGTTTATTTAGGGCTTTTTCGTAATTCCTATGATCCTAAAGCCTGAAATATATTGTTTTAAGCTATGAATGATGAGTTTTAAGAGGGGTAAGTTCATTTTAGGCCATTCCTAACTATGCATGCAAGAGTAGAAGTCTAGAGAGGTGATCAAGCCTAATTCTTCAAGGTTTTCCATCCAATTCTTCCTTGGGCAATCAGAGGAGTCGTACAATCAAATCCGTTCAGGTATGTAAGGTTATGAATGGGTGAATAGTTCAAACCCATGCCAAATCCCTCTTTAATTCATGAAAATCTATGAGTTGATTCAATGGGGTTTTAACCCAATACATGAATTCTCTAAGTCAATATCTTGGGTATGATCTATGTATGTTTTAATTGATGAATTATGATTCATGGGCATGTTTTATCATGTTTTCAATTACTAATCATGTTTACTAGTTTTACAAATTATGATAAATTATTAATGAGAAAAACATGTTTTCATGCTACCCATGTTTATAATCATGTTTTCAAGTGAATTAAGTATTTTCAAGCATGTTAAAGTATTGGGCAATTCCCATATGTTCAAGTATGATTTATGATTTTCCGAATTAAGCTTACCACATGATTTTGGAGTTAAGATTCTCATTTATGTTCAGCTTGTGGTATGGTTTGAGCAAAAGCTCCTCATATATGATTTTAGATTTGATATGTATTTGATTATTAAGCTTCATCCATAGACGATGGTAAGCTTCGTTGAAAAACGACGGAGAGCATATGCATGTGTTTGGGAGTAGTGTCTAGCACCGAGTAGGCTAAGGGTCGGATGACCCTATGCCTCGGAACTCTGCACTAACATAGGTTTATACATATCATATATATTTTGTGACCTCCCTTGTGATCTAACCCCTGTCCTGAATGGGCCTTGAGCTTGATATCAATATCATGGTATCGTCTTTAGCCCTGGTAAGGCTTTAGACGACTCTATCCACTTGAGTGTGATACTTAGGAACACGTAAGCTTTATCGTGGTATGTCGGTTATATGATGAGTCTCCCATTATTCCTCATGATTTCAGTATGCATGTTTACCATTCATGATATATATATGTTCTAAAGCAGGTTTGACCCAATGTTCAGTTTTACTTATGATTATCAGATTTCAGCTTTGGGTCAATCGATTCAGTTATGATGTTATTTTATGTTCAGATCATGATTTCAGAAAATAGCATGCAAGCCCTACTTTTAGATCCTTGATTTGATTATGTTCTATATTATATATGTTTTAAATGATTTTATTTATTTAAGTAGTTTTACTTACCTTGCATACTCGGGTTATTCCACGTACTGGCCGCATACTCTTTGCTATATCGTTTCATGATATAGGCCCCGATACTCAGACTCAGCTTCATCCTTAGCCAGCCTTTCAGAGTTAGCATCCCACATCTGTTGGTGAGTCCTCATCCCCCGAGGATCATGCTTTATCAGTTTTCTTTTATGTATTCAATATCGGACTTTGAGAGTTAGTTGGGGTCTTGTCCTATCAACTCATTTGTATTAGACGCTTTTCAGACAAAAAATGTAATCAGCTTCAGATTCGTGTGTTTTTCTGATGTATGCTTATTTCATACTTCCACTAAGTTTATCATGTTGATCTTCCATTTTTATGATTGAGTGTGATGTTATGTTCATTCCTTGGGTCGACTTAGAGACACTCGGGGTTCCTTGTCCCGTGTCTCAATTCGGGCCTATGTTTGGATCATGACAAATTGTTTAGATAATTAAACTATTAAAAACTTTAAATATAAAATTAACTAAATATGTTTCAAACTTGGTTTTATTTCAGATGATGATGAAAATTTAGGGAAATGACACTTTTGCTTCAAGTTGAGTTTTCAAGACGTGATTACACTATAACGATTCTTCCTATGGTTGCTAGTTGCAAGTTACTATCACATTCCTTGCCACTCTCTAGAGCATCCAAGAACTATCTAATGAACCCTAACACCTATATCCCTATGGTCGCAGGAGAAACATGAAATGACGGTTATGCCTACTTGTATTTCAACTAAACAAGATTGAAGGGTATATCCCTATCCTTAACGACAACTTCTGCCCTCTCACCAATGGGTTCAAGATTCTTTGAATTCCTGTTTTATATTTACCTTTAACTCTTTCGGTTCCCTTTCCCAAGTTCAACTGAAAGCCAACAGATTACTTACAAGGTGATCAGTCTAGTAAATAAGCAATTATAACAAGTAAATATAAACAGCCATTATAGAATAATCGAAACTAGAATAAATCAATCTTTCAAACTTCAACCATTCACCATGGATAAAACCCTAGAGTATGAGTTTAGCCACTCATAGACAAGTGAAAAAACAAAGACTTAATCATCATCATTCAAAGTAAAACAATAAATAAAAGAAGAAACCTAAGTAGAAACATGTCTCTCCTTCTAAGCTGCGTTACAACCCTCAAGAAATGAGATATGTAATGTAAAAATGATCCCAAGATTGCTAGTAAAGGACCTAGAGGCTTTATTTATAGTTGAGCCTTCAAATTTGTCTTTAAAATAAGCAAATTTCATCCCAGAATGGGTCTGGCGTGCCGCCTCCTCCATAGCTCCATGCTGGGTTCAAGTTTCCTCTGAAGTTTAGCTTCAGGCGCCCAGCCCCATCCATAGCACCAAGGAGTTATCCAAATTCCAACTCTTCTGGATCATTCGGGTGCCCCGCGCCACTCATAGCCCTCAAGTGTTAGTCAAATTTCTCGGCTCTAGAACCTCTCTGACGCCCAACCCCATCCATAGCACCAGAACTTTTGGAAAATTTCTCTAAGTCTGGAATGCTCTGGGGCTACGCGCCTCTCATCTCGCCAAGATGTTGAATGAAATATCTTCTGAAGTTAGGGACCTGGCGCCCGACACCATCCATAGCCCAAACTTTGGAGCACAATCATCTAAAGTTTGGGACTTGGCACCCAACACCAGCCATAGCCCTAGGTTCTTCTTCTCACACTCTCAAATCTTCACACATTGGGCTAATTTGGGTCCTTTTTTCCTTAGTTTCCTGCTCAAAATATCTCAGATCATTTGTTAGCTTACAAAACACACAAACACATGAATTTATGCATTTTCTAAGGATTATGAACTTAAAATAAGATAAAAGATGGGCAAAAACATGGAAAATAGGTATAGAAGTATGCCCACCATCAATAGAGTCGGCTAAGGGATGGGTAGGGATGATATTTATTTTATAGTGACTACCACCCTAAGCACTTTTAAGATATTTTTCATTTTTATTATCTACCACCTTTTCCTTGTTTTTTCACCCTTTAGCTAACTCACTACTTTTCTTTTCTTCTCATGCCCCTTTTTCACTACTTGACTGCTAGTGTCTTACTTATAGAATTAATAAGGATTTTGCAATTAAAGCTCTATTTTTCATTGTTCTAACAGTAAGTAAACAACACAAGTTTTTGTGGGCACCCCATTTTTCCTATTTTCTCTTCTTACAACAAATTTTCTTTTCCCTTAACATTATGCTTCTATGGACCTTCACTTTCAAGTCTCAAAGTGCCTAAGACTACTTTGAATCAATAAATCTGCGGTCTCACAAAAAAAAAGATTAAGCTACTTTCGTGGCTAAGAAACAATAAGGATTATGGCTCAAAGGGGGTTAACTAGAGAGAATGTGTCAGGAAGGTAAAACAAACATGGAAAATTATGGCTCTTTCAAAGAAATGCCTTGATCATTTTCTGACTTCCTAACAACTAGCTATTCTACATACACTAAGGAAAGTTCTAGATGCCATAATATGTACAAACAAGACAATTTAGCTCGCCTCTCATGGCAATCAAGAATCTAGTCGATTTTCTATTGCTACACATTCACACAATCATATTGAATGACATTTTTCATTGTCAAGCCAATAAAATCATCTTGAGTCAAATTAAAGAGATATGTATGTCTCTCATGGATTCCTCACTTATGCATTTAAGATGACTACTTTGTTGACTCTAGCATAGCCACAAAGTAGAATGTCAATAAGCACACAAGTGAATGATCTATGACTCAATCATAGAAATTAAAAAATGTGACTAATTTTTCTTAAGACTGTCATCATCCATCTATCATAGCAAAGGTTCCCTACTCTAAGACGATAAAAAATGAAAAAAATTTGACTCTAAAATAAAGCAAACAACTTACTACTTGAGATGAACAATAGTCACTACATGACAAGGCATCATCCAGTCATCATGAACAATATTAGCTCTTACAAACTAGGGCTAACAAATCATAGAGCTGCTACTACGGGGACTGACAACTCATGCTACAACTATGAATTTAGCAAAGATAGAATAAAAAAGAACTCTTTCCTCCAAACCACACTTAAACAGTATATAGTCCCCAGTGCACAAGCAAATATAACAAGTAGATAGAGAGAAAGAACTTCCTGGGGCCCTCTAAGGCCTAGCTAGTGGTAGGTTCTTGGATTATGGGTTGTATGACCCCACACTTAAGATCAGACCATGCTCCCCAGCCTTGATTCCGGGTACTCAGACTTATCCTTCTCTGCAAAAAAAATCAATAGTGACACTATATACAAAAACATGACAGTTACATTTTTACAGATCGGGTTGCCTCTTAACAAGCGCTTGATTTAATGTTGCGGCATGATGCAAGCCCCCTCAATCAATTTGCAAGAAAATTGAGGTCTTCACTATATCAAAGTTGTCCTCATAATAGTGCTTCACCCTTTGGCCATTAACCAAGAAGGTTCTGTGAGACCCCAAGGTTTTAACTCCATTGCTCCATGTGCATTCACATTCAAAATCTCAAATGGGCCCTACCACTTCAATCTCAACTTTCCCCCAAACAACTTCAACCTCGAGTTGTACAATAAGACTAACTGCCCTGCCTGAAACTCATAAGGTTGGATATGCCTATCATGCACTCTCTTAGTCCATGTTATACCCCGGAAGCCCAATGATCAAACCCAGGAATTGGAAGGGGGAAAATGTGAAGATTGTTGCCGCAGACTCAAGAAGAGTCGTGAGACGACTCGTGAGGACAGCCCACGAATCTTCAGGTGACACATGGGGAATGCTTGGGTTTTTGAGAGGAGTCCTGGAAGGGTTGAGAACCCATGGGCGAGACCACGTCTCGTGGTCAGGACCCACGAGTCATTGGGTCAGCCGTGGGGAGGAAATATAAATGGGGAAAGGAAAAATGGGCAGTGTACCAAAAGGAAGGTCCCCACGAGTCATGGTTAGTGCCCACAATTCATGGGGTGATTCGTTAGAAAGCTAGGAGAATGGATGAGGCAGTGTACTTGACGAGCGAAGTAACGAGTCATCAGGTCACCCGTTAGGGCCACCTGGCAGTTATTTTCTGCGAATTTAGTAAGGGCCTTTTCATAATTCCTAAGTTTCTAAAGCCTAAACTATGACATTTTGGGGTATGAATAATGGCCTTTTATGGGGTAAAGTTCAGATTACTCATTTTCCATCCATGTATGCGAAGTAGAAGAGATTTTAGAGGATGATCAAGCTATAAATCTTCAATTCTTTCAAACTTCTTTTGGGAATTCAAGGGAAAGTAAGATTCAGTCTCCATCAGGTATATAGGGTCACGAATGGGTGTTTCCGTTCACACCCATGCCCATTCTCCACCAATTTTATGAAAAATCTATCAAAATTTCATGGGGTTTGAATTCAACTTTGTGAAAATCCAATGTTTCGCTAATGGAATATTATGATTTATGATTTACATCATATTTTATGGATTTTGATCAGATTTTACACTTATCTTACTTATAAACTTATTGATTTCGATTTCTACCAAATTAAGCCTAATTATGCATGATCTATGATAAATCGATTTATGATCTACGCCTCAATTGTTGATATTTAAAAGCCCAACATGATTTATGATTTTAAATATGGATTTATTCAATTACCCATCATTATTTGAGGATTTACAAGTTATATGTATGATTTACAAGTATGCATGAAACCTATGATTCATGAATTATGTTTTTGGCCAACTCACGGGCCTTATGTCATGGCTAGTTGACGTATATACAAGAATGTTTATGATTATCATGATTTAACTATGTCATGAATTCATGCATGTTATACTATGAGTACTACATATGTTTTGGGAGTAGTATCGAACAACGAGTAGCTTGGGGCCTAGGTTCTACCCTGGATCTCATAAACTACGTGCCGCCGTGGTATGTTGGGACCTCCTTTGTGACTGTCCCCAGCCCAAATAGCCCTTTCCATGGTGATATTACACTTTCATGGTTCTACCCTTGGCAAGGTACGGATACCCTCCTGACTAGGGTTACAAGTCGGGCTTCATGTGTGCTCATATGGGGTAATGTCGGTTAAGAGAATCTCCCACTGTTCTTTATGATTTAGTGCATGTCTATGATTATGTATGTTGGCTCAAGTTATGTTCAATACAACTTTCTTCTGATGATTATGATTTCGAATGTATTATGAATGTTTGAAAACCTTGAGCCTTATGTTGTTATGTTACGATATTTACGATATGAGCATAAT
Organism: Datura wrightii; assembly: GCA_035772735.1. Taxonomy (NCBI): domain Eukaryota; kingdom Viridiplantae; phylum Streptophyta; class Magnoliopsida; order Solanales; family Solanaceae; genus Datura; species Datura wrightii. The sequence goes on along the minus strand of JASDFA010000002.1, from coordinate 51,597,525 downwards.
GTCCTACTATTATGATGTTTTATGAGTTTTAACATGTTTTAGATGTAGGTTTTACTTACCTTGCATACTCGGCACATTACACGTACTGATCACATACTTTCTATGTTGTATCATTTCATAGTACAAGACTCGACTCTTAGACTCATCCTCATCTTTAGACCATCTCAGAGTTCACCTTAAGCTTGTTGGTGAGTCCTCATGTTTTGAGGGCCATTTGACTATACCTCATGTTATTTTATGTTTCAATACTTGGCCGGGTTAGTTGGATGTGTTGTCCCATCTACCCATCTTATGCAGTAGAGGCTTTCAGAAAGTATGTAGTACTCAGCTGCGTGTATGTCTAGGGATTTCTTACATTATGATATGTTATCCTATGTTTACATTTCCACTATGCCTTATGTTCAGCCTTCCGCTTAAAGTGAATGTAGATGTATGCTCATGCCATGGGTCGACTTATGGTCTCTCGGGGTTCCTTGTGCCGTGTTACGATCCGGGTCTACGTTTGGGCCGTGATAAACTTGGTATCAGAGCCATAGGTTTTGCAGTTTCCCTGGATGTCTAAAAGCCGCATTAAGTAGAGTCTTTTTCATGGGTGTGAAGCGCGCCACACTTATGATGAAAAGGCAATGAGACATTTAAGAAATGTTCCCTGCTTTCATGATCTATGTCGTGTGATGAAAAGTCTTGCAATCATTCTAATTAGTGCTATTTGCGATTGCAGAATCATGTCTCCCAGAAGAATGAATGGAAGAAGAAATGAAAATAGTGAAGGCCACAAAGATGAAAATGATCATGGGCATCAGCAAGTCCCACCTGCTCAGGAGCCCCAAGCACCAGAGCTAGTTTCCCACGTAGAGTTTCGGGCAGCTATCCAGATGTTGGTGCAGGCCTTGATTTCTCAAGTCAACCAATAGGTTGTTGCGTATATCCCACAGAATGGCAATGCGGCGGCGAACTGGGTTAGAGATTTCTTGAGGATGAACCCTCTGGAGTTCCTTGGGTCCAAGGTGAATGAGGATCCGTATGATTTCATTGAGGAGATTTTAAAGTTCACCTAGGTTATAGGGGTGACTATGGAGATTGTGTTGATTTGGTCTCCTATTAGCTAAAGGGGGTGGCTCACATATGGTTCAAGCAGTGGAGGGATGCTAGGGCAGTGGGTGCAGGCCCTATAGGTTGGGAAGAGTTCCATATGACATTCTTGGATTAGTTTTTCCCTTAAGAGATGAGGGAGCTTAAGAAAGCTAAGTCTATTAACTTGAAATAGGGTGGCATCCATTCAGGAGTATGCATTAGAGTTCACCCACCTATCCAAGCATGCGCCAGAGTTGGTGGCAGACCAAATGGCTCGGGTGAGCCATTTTGTACATGGAGTGGTGGACTATCTGGATAAAGACTGCAGGATCTCCATGTCGCGTCGGGATATAGACTTCCCTGCATTGTGTTGCATGCTCAGCAGATAGAGTCAGTGTATCGGAGGTAGAGAGAGGCCAAGAGGGCCAGGACCGACAGCTATGAGGCATCTCAGGCCAGATCAGGGGGTGGGTAGCGTCAGCAATCTCATCATAGGTCTATTGCTCCAGCACCAACATCAGCCAATACGCCATCTAGATTCTGAGGGGATCGGAGGGGCAGGGCCCCAGACTCAAGAGGCCAGGGTGGCATGCAGATAGAGCGCACTTTCCCAACTTGTGTGAAGTGCGGCAAGAATCACTCAAGGAGGTTCCTAGTTGGTTTGGATTCTTGTTTCGGGTGTGTCAAACCCAAAAACAGACTCAGGGATTGCCCTTCATCCAGATCAGGAGACGGTGGAGCTTAGGTGCCAGCATCCAGTTCAGCCACTCTAGTAGCATGACCTCTCAGCAGGGTGCCTCGACTAGTTCAGCTGGCGGTCAGCGCCAAAATAGGTTTTACGGTTTAGCATCCATCCAGGAGTAGATGGTACCTCGGATGTGGTCATTGGTATGTTGCGTGTTTTTCATGTTGAAGTTTATGCTTTGCTAGATCCGGGGGCTACTATGTCTTTTGTGACTCCTTACATTAATGGTAGCTTTGGAGTTAGTTCCGAGACTCTGTCAGAACCATTTTCAGTTTCTACTCCTGTTGGTGATCTGGTTGTAGCTAGGCCAGTGTATAGAGGATGCCCGCTCATTATATTGCATAAAGTCACCTCCGCAGACCTTGTCGAGTTAGCCATGACTGATTTTGATATTATTCTTGGCATAGATTGGTTGTATGCATGTTATGCTTCTATTAATTGTAGAACTCGTGCAGTGGAATTTCATTTTTTAGGTGAGTCAGTCTTGGAGTGGAAGGGTAGTTCGGCTGTACCAGTAGGTCGATTTATTTCATATCTTAAGGCCAGGAAGATGATTTCTAAGGGTTGCATGTATCATGTAGTAAGGGTTAAGGATGTTGAGTCCGAGACCCCGACTATCCAGTCAATTCCGATGGTGTGTAAATACCCAGAAGTATTTTCAGATGATTTACCAAGTGTTTCTCCTGAGAAGGAAATTGATTTTGGTATAGATCTTCTACCCGATACGCAACCTATCTCTATTCCTCCCTACAGGATGGCCCCAGTGGAGTTAAAGGAGTTGAAGGATCAGTTGAAGGACCTGTTAGATAAGGGCTTCATTAGACCGAGCAAGTCTCTATAGGGTGCACCAGTCTTATTTGTTCGAAAGAAGGATCGTTCGCTTTGGGTGCATTGATTATCGACAATTGAACAAAGTCACTGTTAAGAACAGGTATCCTCTACCTAGGATCGATTATTTGGTTGACCAACTTCAGGGTGCAAGGTGTTTCTCAAAGATAGATCTCAGGTACGAGTATCATCAGCTCAGGGTTTGGGAGTGTGATATCTCGGAGACAGCCTTCAGGACGCGGTATGGTCATTATGAGTTTGTAGTTATGTCTTTTGTACTAACAAATGCTCCTGCAGCTTTTATAGACTTGATGAACAGGGTGTTCAAGCTGTACCTGGACATGTTCATGATCGTGTTCATTGATGACATCCTTATATACTCTTGAGCGAGGAGGAGCATGCTGCTCATTTGAGAGTAGTGCTTCAGACTCTCAAGGATCGCCAATTGTATGCAAAGTTCAACAAGTGTGAATTTTGGTTGAACTAGGTGGCATTTTTGGGCCATGTGGTAACAAGCGAAGGCATAAAAGTAGATTCTCAAAAAATGAAGGCGGTGAAGAATTGGCCTAGACCGGTGAATCCTTCGGATATTTGGAGCTTCTTGGGCCTAGCTAGCTACTACCGGAAGATTTGTTGAGGGTTTTTCATCAATCGCAGCACCTTTGACCAAGTTGACTCAGAATAAGGTGAAGTTTCAATGGTCGGAGGCTTGTGAGAAGAGCTTCCAAGAGTTGAAGACCCGACTTACTACCGCATCAGTGTTAACCCTACTTGAGGGTATGGATGATTTTTTGGTGTATTGTGATGCTTCGAGAATTAGACTGGGGTGTGTATTGATGCAGCGAGGGAAGGTAATAATAGCGTATGCCTCTAGATAGTTAAAGATCCATGAGAAGAATTACCCGACCCATGATTTGCAGTTGGCCACGGTGGTATTCGCTTTGAAGATATGGCGACATTACTTGTTGGGGTCCATGTGGATGTGTTTACGGACCATAAGAGCTTACAATATGTGTTGACACAGAAGGACCTCAATCTATGACAAAGGAGGTGGTTAGAGCCACTCAAATACTATGATATGAGTGTGCTTTACCATTCGGGTAAGGCTAATGTGGTAGTGTACGCACTTAGTAGACTTTCCATGGAGAGTATGTCCCACGTGGATGAAGGGAAAAAGGAGTTGGTGAAAGATGTGCATCGTCTTGCAAGGTTAGGAGTTAGGTTGATTGACTCTACGGATGGCGGTGTTGTTGTGCAAAGAGAATCTGAATCGTCATTAGTGACTGATGTGAAATCTAGACAAGATGAGGACCCAATTTTGGTAAAGTTAAAGGAAGCCGTTCGGAGTAAGAAGGTGGAGGTCTTCTCCCAAGGGGGATATGGTGTGCTTCAATACCAGGGTCGCCTATGTGTTCAAGATGTTGATAATTTGAGGAGCCAGATATTCCCTCCTCACCTACGGACAACATACAACCTTAATCCCCTTAATATGACATAACCATCAAATAATCATCAAAAAAAAATTCCGGGGTGTAACATCCTCCCCCCCTTAAAATCATTCGTCCTCGAATGAGGGTTATACCTCGGTAGCCGTAACTTTAGCCATAACATCTTTAACTTTTCCTTGCCTTGTGTCATAAACATACATTCTATTTTTGTAAGCACATCGTCTTTCTATTGCCGCTTCTTATCAAACCGTACTTACTCACTCCATCTATTTATTTGAAGTATGATAGACATGCTTTAGTACCATAAAATCGGTAACTTTTCTAACCCTAAGAAAATTAATACACTACCATGGGAGTTATGATTTACTCCAATACCACTTTTCCATTCATACCATTAGGAAATATCACAGAAAAAAAAAGTGAATCACAACTTAACCACTTAACATATAGAATCAGTGTCAAACCTGAAGTTGCTCTTTTACCTTTGCTTTTAACTGAAGGTACAACAGGTGCTGAAGGATCAATAACTCTACATTCTCTTAGCTCTACCGAATCTATAACAACAGCAGGGGCTGAATCCCCTCCCACAATAATTCTGACTGGAACTTGGAGGAACTATGGTACGAGGAATAGGAAACTTACTTTGAGCCTCTAATCTATTTCTCGGATTGGCAGGAGGGTGATTAGGACCCTTTCAAACATCAGTGCCAATAAATCTCGTAACAATTTGCCTTACTCCAGGCAAATTTTAAAACATAAGCACGATATAGATTTAACACACCTCTTACATCTTTGCTCTATAGCACGATCTATTAATGAACAAAGTAAAACAACTCCTAAATGCCCTGTAGCTTCCTGATTATAAGTATGGTGCACAACATACCCATAAGCAAGACTCTAATAGACACGGCTTTTGGACTCCCTAGGATACGACTTCGCTCTGATACTAAGTCTGTCACGCCCCAAAACTGGGATAGGGCGCAACTGGCACTCGATTCATGATTGATCGAGAAGCCGGCTATATGACATCTATAACTATAACACTTAGGCCATCTAGGCCACCTGTCATAATCAACTGAAGAATAAACTGGACCCATAAGGTCTTAACAATACGGGGTAAACAATCGAAATGCAACCAAGGCAATTAGTATGCTAAACCAAGCAACAATAAGCCGATGAGGCCACAAACTGAATAACACCGTACATACTAAGTCCACAAAGCCTCTAAAGAGTAAACTGACTGATGGTTGGAACAGGGCTCCGACCTACCCATAACCGCATCTCAAAACTCAAGCATAAATGACTAAGCCCTTGCTCCAGGAATAAAGGAGCATACCAACCATCTGTTGATCTCACAAACTTCTACTCAAATGGCCATCCTGACCTCTACCTGCACCTGCGGCACGAACGCAGGTCCCCAAGAAAGGTGACGTCAGTACGAATGAAATGTACTGGTATGTGAGGCTGAAACTGTAACCATGAGATAACAATCCTGTAATAACTAACTTAGCACATAAACATATAAAGGATAAATATAACCTGGAACTCTGCAACCTGTAATTAATATCAACTTATTATAACATAACTAAACTCAAGATAACTGAACCAGGAATAAGGAATGGTAACAACCTGGAATCCTGGAAACTGAAACCTAATAATAACTCTATAATGAGATGAAAATGCAATTAAGAAATGCACAAGAAAGAAACTATAACTATAATGCCAGCGACCAACCAACCTTAAATCCATATATAAACTTCGTCCAGCGGGTGTACCACACTGGGGTAAAATAAAAATATCTCCAACCGAAGTACCACACCGGGGTAAAATAAAAAGATCTCCAGCCGATGTTCCATATCGGGGTAAAATAAAAATATCTCCAGCTGGTGTGCAATACCGGGGTAAAATAAAAACATCTCCAATCGGTGTGCCATACTGGGGTAAAAATAAAAATATTCTCAATCATAATCATTAATGGAGACGATAAAGCTTATACCAAGTCAATTTAACACATGTAGCATTGAAATGACAAATGCTTAATATGTGGTCGTAATCGGTCTCTTTCATAACATATAAATACAAGTGAGCACATATACCATGTAAAATTAGAAAATGTGCATATATATCACGTAAAGCTGTCAAATTATATACAAACATGTCAACTCAGTGACTCGACAGACCTTCAGGAGGTTTAGCCAACATAAGAATTTTAGAAGACTTACAAGCAATGTCCCATAGATAGTCTTACCAATTTAACATATCGCTTGAGTAGAAGCACATAGATTCCTATTTCTATACAATACTTTGACATCTGGGAACTACATATATATACTGCCCACAGGGTGGTTCCTTTACATGTATCGACAACTATACATTGGAACTTCATTGCCAAAATTATCACGTCGATGAGCACATGAGGTTCTCAATTCATTTGCCTTATTTGCAGGAAAACATGGGACTTATAACTTGAAGCATGGACTTATTGTCATAACGCTTAACATATACATAGAGTTGAGAGCTGAATTACAGACATACAATGTATGAGACTTCTTTATAACGTATAAACTCGTATTAAGTTAGCTGAGTGACCTCCAGGTGACTTCCTGGGATTAGAAGTTCTAAGCTTAACTGATCATTTTCATAGTTTGTGCTTATACTTACTTAGATATTAGGAACATTGGTACATGGGAGAATCACTCTTCTGAATTTAGGGAATTCAAATGATAACTCAACAAGAGCTAAACATATAGATGAGTCACTTGAATATAACTGAAAAAAAATTAAACTGTATGTTATAATATGAAAATCATATACATTAAGACTTCTTACTGGAAAGAAATATAAAGACTTAAGTTCTTAGGCTGGTATGCAACTTCAAATACTTGATCGGGACATAAGCATGATTCTTGGAATATGATCTCTTGAAAACTTCTTAGATTAGCATAACACCCTTCAACATAACTTAGGGACTGGAAGACATTACTTAAGAATCTGAGATTTAGATTTTTTCAACTTGAGAATTCATAAGCAACTCTCCAAGTGCCGCCTTATAGGCAAATAAAGACTTATAACCATAATTCGGACGACGCTGGATTGACTTTCACAACTTTGTAATTAACCGAGGAGCTTACGAAAGCTTACATCATTACAAATGGATTAGAAGCTCCTAGGATCAGCCTTTTCGGTCATGGAAGACAATTTCAACACTTAGAATCGATAACTTAACATAAACGTTTAGGGGTATAGCAGAGAGCTTCTCTTTAACTTAAGTTACTATTTTACAAACGTTTAACTCTAGCTGATTTATACAAGGTGTTCACCTAATACTCATTATATCATTACCGCATAACGTATTTATATCACTTATTTAACTTAATGCCTTGTCGACTCTCAGGAGTTTCAGATAGCACAAGAGTTACAGTAAATTTACGGCGGCACTCTAAAGACAATTCTTGTTACCCTAGCGTGTAACTTGAACGTCGGAATAAGCAAAAATATATACTTTTTTTCGTATAACCTTCTAACATTAATAAACTGTGTATAACCTTCCCCCAAAGTTGGTTTCATAGAAATATCAATAATTTACACATTCGAGTTCTATCTTTCAAGTTCAACGTATCGGTTTGTTCAAAAACTCGTTAACTAGTCAGTTAGACAAAGGGAGAGAAATCAAGGAATCTCCTCTTCGCCTTATATACCTTAGAACATGTTCATACGAGGGTGGATAACTATTATAAGGAATTTTCATTTCATTATTCTCATTTACCCTTATTTAGCTTAAAATTGTTTTCTAGCGTTAAGTTCGTTTGCGTGTCGTCTTCTTGCCTTTTTACAAATTTCACATAACAAATAGAATTTTGAACACATTTGATATCACATGCATGAAATAATATCAAGGATCAGCTCACGGTGCCCACGCCGAGGGGACTTCAGACTCGATTTACAACTACAACCATAATCGTAAACAATACGCCTTCCACTTCACATTCGTTCACTGCAAGCATATTCAACTCTTCATGCCTTCTATGAAGTATTTCTAATACTTTGGGAAGAATCATGTATGCCTCATTATGAACACTAAAGATAGGAACATTGGCCCGATCAACAACAAGATTTCGTACTTGAAAAATTAGAATAGGGATGCCTTTACATACCTCACTTCGTCGCGTCTTTTTAGCCAATTTCTTGCGCTTGCTAGAAACTCCGACACCTTCAACTTCCTTACTTACACTACATGGAATGAGTACTGCTTATGCCAAGTTCCCAGTCACAATTCATGTCCCAAAATGTAAAACCAAACAGCCATATCATAATATAATTTTCAGCAATCCTACGTACCTTAGGCGTCTTAAACTTGAGGAAATTCAAGGGAGTTTCGCTTACGTGCTTTTGGTGTTTAACCTCCCCAAAGGTTTGGTGTACTCCTTCCATATTTTGGATAAATTCCAGCATCTATACAGCTGTAACAACCTCCCGAAAATGGGCAGAAACCTCAGTCAAATATCACATAAAATACATATTGACTTTATGTCATTTCCTTACTTTAGCTTGCGAATTTGAGCGGATAAACCAAGTAGGAACACTTACCTTTCACTTGTGTATATCCCTTGCCCATATGGGGTTCCTTTTCAGCTAAATTCCGTTCCAAAAATGTAGCAACCATGCTGCCAAACCGCAGCAACAACACACACCCATGCAACACATAAGTTCCAATTTTACTTCCAACATAACTTGTTAATTATAATTTAAAGAGTAAAAACACCACCTCATTTTGTACTCAACTCTCACCAATATGGAGGTAGAACTTCACCTCCTTACTATCCAAAAACTCAGCATCTTGGGAGCCAAAAATGCAGCAACTCAACAATTAGAAGCTCACAACATAAGAAACCATTTCCAAGCTTGGACTATAGGGAAATTTGACCTATCCATACAATTTATTACCTGGGGTTTGTTTTCACCATTGGATGGAGCTCTTAATTCTGTGAATTTTGAAAAAAAATGAAGTGAAACGGAGTAGAAATGAGCTTTTTAGCTCAAAATTACTTCATATAGGCAAGCTGGGCGGTGCCCGTGCGACGTGCCCTCGTGCGCGCGCACACCTGCTGCCTGCCTGTCTCGGCGCCCGCACGCATGGACGCTTTTCTAGCTGACGGTGCTGTCTTCAAACGAGCATAACGTTTTACTCCGAACTCCGATTGATGAGCGGCTTTTTTCACTGTAAACTAGACTCAAATATCTTTCATTTGATAGGCTATAGGACCTCTGAATTGTTATATATTTGGAGATATGTCCATTTAAAATTGATCTTTATTTACAAACTTCACACACTCTTCGCTTTTCCCTTTGCACATGCTTTCCTCCTCACCTACGGACAACACACAACCTATAATCCCCTTAATATAACATATAACCATCAAATAATCATAAAAAAAATAAATTCCGGGGTGTACCATAAACTTATTGATTTTGATTTCTACCAAATTAAGACTAATTATGCATGATCTATGATAAATCGATTTATGATCTACGCCTCAATTGTTAATATTTAAAATCCCAGCATGATTTATGATTCTAAATATGGATTTATTCAATTACCCATCATGATTTGATGATTTACAAGTTATGTACGATTTACAAGTATGTATAAAACCTATGATTCATGAATTATGTTTTTGGCCGACTCACGGGCCTTATGTCATGGCTAGTTGACGTATGTACAAGAATGTTTATGATTATCATGATTTAAATAGCCCATGAATTCATGCATGTTATACTATGAGCATTATATATTTTTTAGGAGTAGTATCAAACACCGAGTAGTTTGGGGCCTAGGTTCTGCCCAGGATCTCATAAACTATGTGCCACCGTAGGTATGTCGGGACCTCCTTTGTAACTGTCTCCATCCCAAATGGACCTTTTCATGGTTATATCACACTTTCATGGTTCTACCCTTGGCAAGGTATGGACACCCTCCTGACTAGGGTTACAAGTCGGGCTTCATGTGTGCTCATATGGGGTATGTCGATTAAGAGAATCTCCTGCTGTTCCTTATGATTTATGCATGTCTATGATTATGTATATTGGCTCAATTTATGTTCAATACAACTTCGCTCTTATGATTCTGATTTCGAATATATTATGAATGTTTGAAAACCTTGAGCCTTATGTTATGTTATGTTACAATATTTACGATATGAGCATGATGTCCTACTCTTATGATGTTTTATGAGCTTTTACATATTTTAAATGTATGTTTTACTTACCTTGAATACTCGGTACATTCCATGTACTAACTGCATATTTTCTATGCTGTATCGTTTCATGATACAGGACCTATCTCTCAGGCTCATCCTCATCTTTAGACCATCTCAGAGTTCACCTTAAGCTTGTTCGTGAGTCTTCATGTTTTAAGGGCTGTTTGACTAGACCTTATGTTATTTTATGTTTCAGTACTTGGCCAGGTTAGTTGGGGGTGTTGTCCCTCAACCCATCTTATGCAGTAGAGGCTTCCATATAGTATGTAGTACTCAGCTTGTATGTATGTCTAAAGATTTCTTACGTTATGATAGACTGTTGCTACCTTGTGCTTCACATATATTTAGCCAGCAAGTTATTGAAGAGTCGGTTACCGAAATATGTACCTTCATCGCTAATGATGGCTCTGGGTGTACCGAAATAGGTGAATATATTCTTCTTTAGAAAATTGGTTATTGCCTTTTCATCATTAGTAGGCAGTGCTACAACCTCCACAAATTTTGACACATAATCAACCGCCACAAAAATATACTTGTTCCCATTCGAAGGGATGAAGGGTCCCATTAAATCAATTCTACATCAGTCAAACACTTCCACTCCCATAATGCCTCTCTGAGGAATTTCCTACCTCTTCAAAATATTTCTTGTTCTATGACAACTGTCACAAGATTTAATAAAAAAATATGCATCCTTGTATCGGGTGGGCCAATAAAATCTAGCTTGAAGGACTTTTGGCTGCAGTTCTATCTCCCCTGTGGTGTCCGCCATAAGGTGAAGAATGGAAGCTTTCCAAAATCTAGGGCACTTCTCCCTCGGAAACACATCTTCTGACCAGCTGATAGGGACCTATCTTGTACAACAAGGGTTCATCCCATATGTAAAATTTGCTGTCATAGTTTCCTTTTTCTATCTAGGGTTACATCGGGTGGATACACACCACTAACCAAGGAATTTACCATATCAGCATATCATGGAAGCTCCTGACTATACAGAACAAATAACTGTTCGTCAGGGAAGGTTTCAACAATATCAGTCTCACAATCAATATACTCCTTGTCCTCCAGCAGAGATAGATGATATCTACCTGGTTTTCTATGCATTTCCTGTCTTAGATCTCAATGTCATATTCTTGCAGTAACAGTATCCACCTAATGAGCCTAGGTTTAGCGTCCTTTTTTGCAAACAAGTACCTGATTGCAACATAATCAGTATACACCACCACTTTTATCCCTACTAGATAAGCTCGAAATTTATCAAACGCACACACCACTGCCAATAATTCATTTCCGATAACAGTGTAATTTTTCCAAGCTTTATATAAGGATTTTCTTGCATAGTAAATGGGCTGAAACCTCTTCTCCCTATTCTTCCCCAAGACAGCTCCTATAAAAAAGTCACTGGCATGACATATCACAATGAATGGCAATGACCACTCTAGGGAAATGATGATTGGAGTTGTGGTCAACTTATCCTTCAATCTGTTGAAAGGCTGCACATATTCTTTATTGAACTCAAACATCACATCATTCTCTAAGAGTTTGCATATTGGGTTTGCTATTTTAAAAAAGTCTTGAATAAACCTCCTGTGAAACCCAGTATGTCCTAAAAACCTGCACACCCCTTTCACAAAGATAGGGGGTGTTAGTTTTTTTATGGCCTCAATCTTAGCCTTATCGACCTCAATACCCGCCTTTGAAATTTTATGACCCGAGACTATCCCTTCACGTACCATGAAATGACACTTCTCCCAATTCAGCACAAGATTAGTCTCCTCACATCTTGCTAGATAGCATCCAAATGAATCAAAGCAGTCATCGAAGTCACCCCCATAGACCGAGAAGTCATCCATGAACACTTTCATGAATTTCTTCACCATGTTTGTAAAAATAGCCAGCATGCACCTCCGCGATGTTCCTAGAGCATTACATAGTCCAAATGACATCCCTTTGAAATGCAAAGATGCCTAAAGGACAAGTGAAAGTAGTCTTCTCCTGGTCCTCCTATGCAATCATGATTAGATTATAAACTGATTACCCATCCAAAAAACAATAGTAATCATGCCCAGCTTACCTGTTTAACATTTGATCCAAGAAGGGCAATGAAAACTGATCCTTCCTAGTGGCCGCATTAAGCTTTCGATAGTCAATAGAAATCCTCCACCCTTTGACTATTCTCTACTGTATCAATTCTTCCTCTCATTATGCACAGATCCTCAAATCTTCATTTCTTCCATCATTTGGCGCCCATTTTGCTTAGTTTCCTACTCAAATCTACTCAAATCATTTGTTAGCGCATAAAACATACACATGCATAAATTTAAGCATTAATTAAGGATTATGAACTCAAAACATGATCAAATATGGTAAAAACATGGAAAATGGGTATAAAAATATGCTCAAGAACACCACCCCACACTTAAACCATTTTTCGTTCTCGAACAATCCTTAAACATTCCTAAAATCATGTTTCACCATCACACTTGACACCTCTATCAACTCATACTCAACCAACTAGCGTAGAGCATACATAAAGTGGTTTATCATCATACACCAATTCTCAACAAAGCAAATAGAAAGATTTCACAATCAAGAACGCACAACCTCTATAACTGACTCATCTTTTGTATAAAAAGGGCCAACATGCTCAAGTGTGACACATGCAACAAGTAGTACACCGAATTAGAACTCTTGTGCCCTCACTTTTAGTGATGTTCCTCTCTCAACTTCATCAATGTAAGACATGAAACACAATAAGTAAGACACACTCACACTCACAAATGATGTAATATACATATGCAACAAACCATAGGCTTGCCTTTCATGTACGTTAAGACTACCTAATTTCTTCAAGAGATTAAGATCACAAGGACTATACTTGGTTGTAATGTCAGCTAAGGGACGGGTAGGATTGATATTTCATTTTATAGTGACTACCACCCTAAGCACTTTTAAGACATATTTCACTTTACTTGTCCACCACCTCTTTCCTTGCTTGTTCACCTTTCCTCTACTCACCCTTGTCTTTTCTTTTCATGCCCCATTTTTTCATTACTTGGATGTTAGTTTTCTAATCATAGAAAAACTAAGGATTTTACAATTAAAGCTCTCTTTTTCAATTCCCTAGAAGCAAGTACACAATACAAATTTTTTTATGGGCCCCCCTTCTTCTCACTTTTCTTTCCTTACCGCAACTTTTCTTTTTCCTTAATATTATACTTCAGTGGACCTTTAATTTCAAGTCGCAAAGTGCCTAAGACTACTTTGGATCAATAAGTCTGAGGTCTCACAACAAAAGGGATTACGCTACTATTAAGGCTAAGAAAGAATATGTCTTTTAGGCTCAAAGGGGTTAACTAGGGAGAATGACTAGGAAGGTAAAACAACTATAGGAAAAAAAATGTCTTCTTCAAAGAAGTGCCTTGATCATCTCTCAACTCCCTACTAACTAGTTATCCTACATACACTAAGGCAAGTTCTAGATGCATTAATATATACATACAAAATAATTCAGCTTACCTCTCATGGAAACAAGAATCTAATCAGTTTCTATAGCTACACATTCACACAATCATGTTGAACGACAAGTTAAATTCATAATTAAGCCCTTAGGATATGTTGAGTCAAATAAAAGAGATATGCGCAACTCAAGGATTCTAACTCATGTAATCAAGATGACCACTCTATTTACTCTAGCATAGCAGCTAAGCAGAATATCAACAAGCATACAAGTGGATGACCTACGACTCAATCCAAAAAAATAAAAAATGCGACGAAACTTCCCTTAAGATGGACGTCATCCATCAATCATAGGGAAACGTCATTACTCTATGACTATAATGACTTGAACAAAACAAAACAAAAATTACCCGATTCAAAAGGTCTCCCCCTCGGAAAAGAACCGAGGCCATAATAAAAACCAAAGGGTGGGTGAGATACTGTTGCGCTCCAACACACTTGCAAGCGTACGCGGTCGTACAAGTAATACAGTGGCCGTTTTAAAGAGCCGGATGTCGAACCCACAGGGACTGGACCAATTCAGAAAATTATCAAGTTCAAGTGTTAAAATTAATCTTCACAAGTGATGATTATAGAAATTTTCGGAAAATTATAATTAAGTCTAGGGGTGATCAAAAAATACTTGAGAAACAATATAAGGAGCAACTAGAGTTAAGGCCTAATAATCATGCAATGCGACAATTCTCAATGGTTCACGTATGAAAATTTCAGTTGTTGTCACACATAATTAAAGTGCTATGTTCATGGTCTTTCGAGCCTCTAAACAAGAAAAACTAGTCTCACACCTACATCGTTGAGCGGGGATGTGACGTCCTAATTTATGAGCAATTTAACTACATGGATGTGGTTTACAGAGTTTGCACCCTTGATTATTGAGTTTCGTACCTCCAATCATTTAACCAAACTTAGCTTCACAATTACTTCTACGAGTGGTGATGTGATAATTCTAAGTTGGTGTCTAGCTCACCCTGTTTTAGTAACCAAGCAAGACAAATTAGGTATAATTTCTATCCTAATTGCGAATCCTATCATAAAAGTAAGAACTTGCTCCCTACATTCTCTTGTTCAAGCCTAGGGTTACTCTCTCAAGCTTTTACCTAAGCTTAACACATTCGTTTTCATGGTGATCAAACATAAAAACAATAATAATGAAGAATGTAAGACAAAACAACAACTAAAAACTCAAACCAAGAAGAATTCATGCAATTACAATCATCTTACGTAGCCTCAACCCTAGAGGAAGGGTTTTAACTACTCATGTTCGTAAAAATACTCAAAAACATGCATAAAGTAGAGTACTTACAAGAATAATTAAATTAGAATGAAATATAATCAACCCTAGGTAGAGTTCTTCACTTCTCACTTCGCTCCTTTACGGTTTCCCCAGGTTATTTCCTGATAAATGATTTTAGAAGCTAAGGGTTCAATTTATACTAAGCTGAAAAAATGCAAAATTTGGCCTGTGGTGGAACAGCTCCATGGCACAGAGGCTATCACAGAGATTTTCCTCTATGCCATGAAGCAAACGCGGAGGTTCACTGTTTGGTAGCCCCTGCTTATATAAATTAATTTTTTGCTCCGTGGCACGTTGTTGAACGCTCCAATGCTTCTTCGTGGCACAGAGTTGACTCCAAATGTCCCTTTTAGCTTGTCTCATCATCCATAATTCATTCCTTAA
Source organism: Datura wrightii (assembly GCA_035772735.1). Taxonomy (NCBI): domain Eukaryota; kingdom Viridiplantae; phylum Streptophyta; class Magnoliopsida; order Solanales; family Solanaceae; genus Datura; species Datura wrightii. The sequence goes on along the minus strand of JASDFA010000002.1, from coordinate 51,581,979 downwards.
CATTTATCTTCAATATTAGGACAATTATATTCACATTGAGCTTCATACATTGGTTTCAACATACAAAGAGAGCTAATCATATTTGTTAGTCCATGACCACAAATTACACAAAATACATGAGATATTCTTAAATTAAGGTACAACATGGGTATAAAATAGTATTTGGGCATGTAAATATGCCCAAGATCACTATCCCACACTTAAAGCCTTGTTCGTCCTCGAACAAATCCTTTCCATCTCATGCACAAGGAAGACTCACAAATTACCAATTGACGCAAGATGACTCAAATTAAGGCTACAATGACTGATTTAGATGACAAGTTCAAATAAAGCATGTTATATACATAATGTATAACATAATTCAAATCTAATACAACCAAGTAAAGACCTCCTAGCCTCAAGAATCGACTCTACAACCACAAAAAACTCATGCACATTAGCAATCAAGACTTTTAACATGAATTCTATCTTTTCTCACACATGTGCCCTCACAACAAGATAGATACCCGTTTTTCACTTGCAAGTTTTCCAATTATAACATGTATGGGTATATGAATAAGAATTCAACTCACTCTCACAAAGAATTCACATGCATCATGTATTGACCCATAAGATTGCCTTTAGTGTATTACTCCGATAATTTAGGAATGTTTGAAGGTAAGATCAAGTAGGACTTATCGGGTTGTAATGTAAGCTAAGGGACGTGTAGGTACTATTCTGCCAGTAATAGTGGCTATCTTCCCCAAGCGCTTTTAATACATCACACTTTCCTTAGGATCTTCCATCTTCTTACTTCACCTTTATTCATTTTTCTCCCATTTCGGCTTTTGTTTCCCCATTTCATTAAGCACACTCAAACTGCTAGTAAGGAGTACTTAAGAAATTATTTTATTTAATCTTCCTTTTCGATCTTTTCTTCTTTTACTCCTTACTAACTCTTGTTCAATTTTTTTAAAAAAAGTGCACCTCTGGTCTTTTCTTTAACTCCCACAACCACTAGTTTTCTTCTCATTCCAACTTCTCCCTCCTTAACCTCTTTGCAATTTCACATAAGTGCTTAGGAATTTTGGATCAAATTCAAGGCTAATGAAAGAAAAGGATTAAGCTTATGTTGCAGCTATCAAAGAATAGGCTTAAGGCTCAATGGGGTTAACTAGGATCAGACGTTCAAGGTAGGTAAAGCGACGAATAAAAATTAGGCTCATTCAAAGAAATGCCTAAATCATCTCCTACAATCGACATCCCTCATTTCATTTTGTATACACACCAGGCAAGTTCTAGACACTACACAATAGCATGGAATATTAAAAAATTTTACACTCACAACACATGCTCAATTCAAGACAAATTCAACAGACTCTTAACTCAGCTAATCACAATAATTCAAAATTAAGCTTTAAGTACATAGAGTCACATTCAAGAGTCTAGGTGTCTCAATCAAAGTTATACAACTGGTTAACATGCTTCTCTATTAAAACCACTTGCATCTTACAATCCTGCATAACACATAACAAGAACATCAAGCCGTCAATTAGCTAAGGGTTCAAAAACAAAAACCTATAGACTAATTTTCCATCAAGACGGTCGTTATCCATCCCTCGCCGGGAAAAGTCCCTAACTATGACTGAAAAGTTATGTACAAACAAATGAAAATTTTTATTTCTCGGTTCAAAGTCCCCCCTTCGGAAACGAACTGAAAAGAAAACCCAAAGGGTGGGTGAACTGTGCTCAATTCAATTTTTTCAACAAAAACATTATACCCAACACCATATTCACCCAAAATAACTTCGCACAAAATTCTTAAATTTCCCTCACCCCACACTTAATTTATTCTATGTCTCCAAAGCATCAATTACAATTAAAAAAAAGGTGAGAGGTACTTCCTGAGGCCTCTATGCCTAGCTAACAACATGTTTTTCTCTATTTTTTAATATGTGGGTCATCGACCCCACACTCATCTTTTTGTTATGCTTCTTAGCTTTTACTTTCATGCGTACTCAGACTTCCCCTGAATCTGTGCTTAAAAACCAAAAAAACAACAACAAGTGAAAAATAACCAAAATTACAAACAAACTGAAAAGAAAGTGTACCTGTGGTACTCTTGGGTTGCCTCCCAAGCAGCGCCTTATTTTACGTCGCGACACGACGCATCAAGTTTCACCACTTTTCCCTCCACTTTGAGGATATGAATCTCACCCCTAATTTCTTCTCCAGTTTCCTCTTATGCTGTAGGGGTGGTGGTGAAAAAATGAAAGGACCAAGCAATAGATGTCGCCTCTGGCACTTATTGGCCCTTACATAGGTGAAGTCATTTTGTCTCTCGGAATCAGCAAATTTCACAATGTACGGGGCTTGTTCCTCCTCTAGACCTTTCTCTACAAGCTTGGAAGACTCTATTTCTAGGTTGTCAAGCAAACTTAATGTCGAGAAATGCTTTGAGTGGAGTACAATACACCTCAACTCTGAAACTGCATTGTTCTTGACCTCCTTACTTGTGTACACCTTCTCCACATCAACATCTAACTCCACATGAATGTTAAATGGTTGGAACTCTATCTCTCGTTTCATGACTGGATTGGCCATATGTGTGAGACCATCATGGGGACTCTCAAGAGCTTCTAACTGTTGAGCTTCTTCCAAGAACTCACCCTTTTCTTCTCCTTGTAGTCCCCCTTGAGTATTGCATAAGACCGTCACTTCCAAACATAAGCAAGCTTCCGCCTCAACCATCATCTCCATGAACTTGGCGCTTATTATTTATAAGGCCTCGCCATTTTCCTTGGTCTGAACTCCTAATACTTCCATCTGCTCCCTTATTGCTTCTGTCTACTCAGAGACTTGTATTAACATGTTTTCTATCTGAGCTTGGTGTTCCAACTCCTCTTTTTCATCATTCCTATACTCATCAAAAACAACAGAAGGATCATAGTATGGCCTTGGGGAAGGGGAATATGCATTTGGACAACCATACCAATGGCCATCTTGACCACCACATATATTGCAAGTGTGACAGTGTTGCCATAAGTGGAGTCCTCCACAATTCAGACAGGACTCACCAAAATATGAGTATCCACCATTCAACCCATTTGTATTCTATGATGTCATGTCAAGAAGGGTATTAGACTTAAAAAAAATAAATCTAAAACTAATAATTTTTTTTCAACACTTAGAAAAATAAACACCAAGACAAAACAAGAAATTCACCAATTACACCAGTCCCCGGCAACATCGCCAAAAACTTGTTGCGCTCTAGCACACTCGCAAGCGTACGCGGTCGTACAAGTAATACAGTGGCCCTTTTCAAGAGCCAGATGTTAAATTCACAGGGACTGGACAAATTTAGCGAATTATCAAGTTCAAGTGTTAAAATTAACCTTCACAAGTGTTGATTATAGAAATTTTCGGGAAATTATAATTAAGTCTAGGGGTGATCACAAAATACTTGAGAAACAGTATAAGGAGCAACTAGAGTTAAGGCCTAATAATCATGCAATGCTACAATTGTCAATGGTTCAAGTATGAAAGCTTCAGTTGTTGCCTCACATAATTAAAATGCTATGTTCATGGTCTTTCGAGCCTCTAAACATGAAAAACTAGTCTCACACCTACATCATTGAGCGGGGATGTGACGCCCTAATTCATGAGCAATTTAACTATATGGATGTGGTTTACAGAGTTTGCACCCTTGATTATGGAGTTTCGTACCTCTAATCATTTAAACGAACTTAGCTTCACAACTACTTCTACGAGTGGTGATGTGATAATTCTAAGTTGGTGTCTAGATCATCCCATTTTAGTAACCAAGCAAGGAAAATTAGGTATAATTTCTATCCTAATTGCGAATCCTATCATAAAAGTAAGAACTTGCTCCCTACATTCTCTTGTTCTAGCCTAGGGTTACTCTCTCAAGCTTTTACCTATGCTTAACGCATTCGTTTTCATGGTGATCAAGCATAAAAACAACAATAATGAAGAATGTAAGACAAAACAACAACTAAAAACTCAAACCAAGAGGAATTCATTCAATTACAATCATCTTACGTAGCCTCAACCGTAGAGGAAGGGTTTTAGCTACTCATGTTCCTACAAATACTCAAAAACATGTTTAAAGTAGTGTACTTATAAGAATAATTAAAGTAGAATGAAATATAATCAACCCTAGGTAGAGTTCTTCACTTCTCCCTTCGCTCCTTTACGGTTTCCCCAAGTTATTTCCTGATAAATGATTTTAGAAGCTAAGGGTTCAATTTATACTAAGCTGAAAAAATGCAAAATTTGTCCTGTGGTGGAACAACTCCGTGGCATGTTGTTGAATGCCCCAATGCTTCTCCGTGGCACGGAGTTGACTCCAAATGTCCCTTTTAGCTTTTCTCATCATCCATAATCCATTCCTTAACATTTATCTTCAATATTAGGACCATTGTATTCACATTGAGCTCCATACATTGGCAATTTCAACCTACAAAGAGAGCTAATCATATTTGTTAGTCGCCACAAATTACCCACAATACGTGAGATTATTCTTAAATTTATGTACAACATGGGTATAAAATGGTATTTCGACATGTAAATATTCCCAAGACCAGATACGCCAATTTGTAAATTTTTTCAAACGAAATTTGATGGCGTACTCACCCTTAACCTCAAAACTAGGGAGACATACCCTCACCCACACTTAAAGTTTTCTCTGTCCTTAGAGCAACTAAAATTAGAGATCAGAATAGAGTGAGAAAATACTCCCTTAGGCCCTCTAGGGCCTAGCTATCAGTATGTCTTTTGGGTTCATAGGTCATATGACCCCACACTTAGGTTCAGACCATGCTCCTTAGCTTTTGATTTTGGGTACTTAGAATTCCCCTTTCTGCAAAAGAAAAATCAACAGTGTCACTATATATACAAATAAGATAGTTACATTTTTACATATTGGATTGCCTCCCTACCAGCACTTGATTTGACGTCATGGCATGAAGAAAGTCCCTTTAATCATTTTGCAATAAAATTGAAGTCTTTTCTCTGTCCTAATTTCCCTCATAATAATGCTTCACCCTTTGGCTATTAACCAATAAGGTTCTATCAAAACCCCAGGGTTTTAACTCCATAGCACCATGTGCATTCACACTTAATATTTCAAATGGTCCCGACCACTTTGATCTCAGTTTTCCACCAAATAGCTTCAACCTTGAATTATATAGTAACACCAATTGCCCTTCCTGAAACTCACGAGGTTGAATGTGTTTTTCATGTGTTCTCTTAGTCCTTTCTTTGTACATTTTGGTATTTTCATAAGTACTAAACCCGAACAAATCCTGCTCATGTAGTTGTAGCATCCATTTTTCTCCAGCAGCTTCCAAATCCATATTCAACTTTTGTATAGCCCAATATGCTCTGTTCTCAAGCTCAACTGGTAAGTGACACACTTTCCCAAAAACTAGTCTATATGGAGAGGTGCCAATAGGAGTGTTGAAAGCTATTCGGTAAGCCCCTAATGCATCATCCAACTTACTTAACCAATCCTTTCAATTTATGCTCACGGTCTTATCAAGAATTCTTTTGATTTCTCGATTTGATACCTCCACCTATCCACTGGTCTGTGGATGATAAGTAGTGGCTACCTTGTGTTTCACATTGTATTTAGCCAACAGATTATTGAAGAGTCAATTGCAGAAGTATGTACCTTCATCATTGATGATGGCCCTGTGTGTGCCAAAGCGGGTGAATATGTCCTTTTTCAAGAAATGAGTTACAGTCTTGGCATCATTGGTAGGCAGTGCTACAGATTCTACCCACTTCGATACATAATCAACTACCACCAAGATATACTTGTTCCCATTTGAAGGGATGAAGGGCCCTATGAAGTCAATTCCCCAATAATCAAATACCTCTACTTCCATAATGCCTCACTGAGGCATCTCCTGCCTTTTCGAAATGTTCCTTGTTCTCTGGCTATTATCACAAGACTTTGCGTACAAATATGCATCTTTGAACAGAGTAGGCCAATAAAACCCATCCTGTAGAACCTTTGCTGCGGTCCTATGTATACTATGATGTCCACCATATAGTGAAGAGTGGAAACTTTCTAGAACTTGAGTCACCTCACCTTCAGGAACACATTTTCTAACCAATTGATCAGGACCTATCTTGTACAAGAAAGGTTCATCCTATACGTAGAATCGACTATCATGCAGTAATCTTCTCTTCTTTTCTGAGTTCACACCAGGTGGGTACACCCCACTAACCAAGAAATTTACCATATCTGCATACCATGGAAACTCCTGGCTATGCATAAAAAATAACTGCTCATCAGGAAAGGTCTCCACTATGTTAGTCTCACAGTCAATATGCTCCCTGTCCTCCAACCTGGATAGGTGATCTTCCACTTGGTTTATTGTGCCCTTCCTATCTTTGATCTCAATGTTGAATTCCTGCATTAATAATATCCACCGAATGAGTCTGGGCTTGGCATCCTTCTTTGCAAACAAGTACCTGATTGCACCATGATCAGTATAAACTATCACCTTTGTCCCCACTAGGTACTCTCGAAACATGTCAAATGCATACACCACAACCAATAACTCCTTCTCCGTCACCGTGTAATTTTTTTGAGCTGTATCTAAAGACTTGCTTGCGTAGTAAATGGGTTGAAACCTCTTCCCCCTATTCTGTCCCAAGACAGCTCCTATCACATAGTCACTGGCATCGCACATCACAATGAATGGTATTGACAAATCTGGGGCAATAATGATTGGAGCTGTTGTCAACTTATCCTTCAATGTGTTGAAAGCCTGCACAGAGTCCTTGTTGAACTCAAACTTCACATTTTTCTCTAAGAGCTTGCACATTGGGGTTGCAATATTTGAAAAATCTTGGATGAACCTTCTATGGAACCCCGCATGTCCTAAGAAACTGTGCACTCCTTTCACCGAGACTGGAGGTGGTAGTTTTTTGATTGCTTCAACTTTAGCTCTGTCAACCTCAATACCTGCCTTTGAAATTTTATGGCCCAAAACTATCCCTTCACGTACCATGAAATGACATTTCTCCCAATACAGTAAAGATTAGTCTCTTCATATCTGGCTAGTATGGCATCCAAATGATTCAAGCAATTATCAAAGTCACTCCCATAGACTGAGAAATCATCCATGAACACCTCTACATATTTCTCCACCATGTCTGTAAATATAGCTAGCATACATCTCTAGAATGTTCTTGGAGAATTACATAATCCAAACAACATCCTTCGAAATGTAAAGGTGCCGAAAGGGCAAGTGAAAGTCGTGCTCTCATGATCTTCTTGTGTGATCATAATCTAATTGTAGCCTGAATACCCATATAGGAAGTAGTAGTAATCATGCCTAGATAATCTGTTTAACATTTGATCGAAGAAAGGCAAGGGGAAGTGATCCTTCATAGCGGCTGTATTGAGCTTTCGGTAGTCAATACAAATTCTCCATTCTATAACTGTTCTTTGGAGGACCAATTCATCCCTCTCATTACACACGACGGTCATTCCCTCTTTTATCGGAACACATTGAACTAGACTCACCCAATGACTGTCCGAAATTGGATAGATGATGCCTACATCTAGCCACTTTATAATCTCCTTCTTGATCACCTCTTTCATGATTGAGTTTAGTCTTCGCTGATGTTCAAAAATGGGTTTGGATCCTTCTTCAAGTAGTATATTATGGAAGCAAAAGGAATTTCTTATTCCTTTTATGTCAGCTATTATCCACCCTAGTGCTATTATACGCCTCCTCAGTACTTCCAACAACCTAAACCTATTCATCATTGAACAAAGCAGATATTATCACAGGAAGTATGTTATAACTTCCTAAATATGCATATTTCAAATGAGTGGGGAGGGGTTTTAATTCAAGAACTAGTGCCTTCTCAATAGAGGGCTTTGGCTTCTCCCAAATTTAGAGATTTGTCAAGTATCTCAGCAGGAATATCTCTCCGGATGTATGAACTGGTGGCATCTAGCTCTGCTAAACATTCTGCCATCTCTGACCCTTCTATCTGTTCTTCCTCATATACCAACACTCTTCCTAGTGGATCATCCTATGATAGATAATGCTCTAAGTTTGTATATGACAATTTTGGTTCAATTTCCACAATGGTTTTCATCTCCTCATGATGGGTGGCAATTTTGCTGCCTTGAGCATATCAAAAAATACTTCTTGATGATCCACTGTCATGGTTACCTTGCTTGATTTCACCTTTATTACAGCATCTGCTATGGCTAGAAATCCTCTCTCCAAAATTAGGGGAACTACTGCATCTACTTCACAGTCAAAGATTATAAAGTCCACCGGCAGGATGAAAGGTCCTACCTTAAGCAAGACATCTTCAATGATTCCTTTTGGGTGAACAATGGACCTATTTGCCAACTGTAAGGTCACTGTGGTGGGCATTGGATCACCTAGCCCTAATATTCTGAATAAGGATGCGGGCATGAGATTGATGCTCGTGCCCAAATCACACAAAGCTGACCCAAATTCTCTACTTCCGATGATCACTGGAATTGTGAAACTCCCAGGGTCTTTCAACTTTTTAGGAATTTTATCCTGCACCAGCGAACTATATTCCTCTATCAATGCTATAGTTTCAAACTCCGTTAGCCTCTTCTTATTTGCCACAATATCAGTCAAATACTTGGCATATTTTAGAACATCCTGAAAAATCTCCACCAAAGATAAGTTAACATGAACCTGTTTTAAAATCTCTGGCAAGCTATGTCCTCTTTCTGCTTCTTAAATTTTTGAGGAAATGGGGAAGGTGGTCTAGTTGCTACAATTTTTGATTTTTTTTGACATGGCTCACCCACTTTCTGTCTACCCATCACAGTTTGCTCCTCATCAGTCTTTTACTGTTTGGGGATCACTTCACCTAGCTCCTTACCACTGCGCAATAAAATAACATTTACATTTTCCTTTAAGTTCTTCTCGGTATTACCCGAGAGTGGCCCCCGTGGTCTGCTGTTCTATTGTAGGGCCAATTACCCCATTTGCCTTTCAAGCTCATGGATGGACTTTTGCATTTCATTTACCACTTGCGTCTACTACCCCATCTATTGATTCATTGTCTCCTTAAGAGAACTGTTCTGCTGCTGGCCCTGTGACCTTTGATAAGTGTTTGGGGCCTTTTGAAGTTTTAATTCCCTCCCTGTGGGGGATTTGCTCCATTTCGGTACCCCTGATTATAACCATTACCTACAAAACCTCAACCACGACCTTTTTGTCCAAAAAATATACAGACTCAGAATTAAGAGGACAACCTGAATAGGCGTGGCCTTCTCCACACGCCTCACATGATGGTGGTGGGATCTGTACCTGCTGCACTTGGCCTCCTACTGGTGTGGTCACCAACTACTGGCTAATGTCTGCCCTGATTGCCGCTACACCATCCACCTCAAGCTTTCCCGACACCTTTGTTGCTGCAAATCCTCTACCTAAATCTTGATAATCTTGACTCCCTGCAGACATGAGGATCAAGAGAGCCTCAATTTCATCATAACTTTTAGATAGAATCTGTCCTTGTGCAGTAGCATCAAGGAGTATCTTAGATTCGGGCTTCAGACCCTCAATGGAGTTATGCCCAATTATCTTCTTCGGTTACATGTGGTGTGAACAATCCCTCGAGTTACCCTTGTAACGTTCTTATGCTTGAGCTAGTGTTTCTCCATCTTTCTGTACAAATTCAGAGATCTTTCCCCCCTGTTCTTTAGTTCTTCTTGAAGAAAAAAATGGTTGATGAACTTATTAGAGAGGATCTCCCAAGTGGTGATGGATCCTGCAGGCTTATTTTGAAGCTACTCCTTGGCCTCTATGATTAGTGAGAATGGAAACAGAGTCAACTTGACATATTCATCTAACACGTTCTGGTAGTGGAAGTTTTCACTCAGCTCTACAAATATCATCAGATGCCTGTGGGGATCCTCGTGCGGCTTGCTATGAAATTGGCAAGTGTTTTGGACCAATCGCGCAGTCCCTTCCTTCAACTCAAAGTTCCCAGTGATGGTCGGTTTGAAAATCGCTTTAGAAGCATTTTCCACATTCGGCCTAGCAAACTGCATCACTGGAACTCTCTCATTCTTTTCACCTACTACTTGCCCGATGTTTTCTATACCTAACCTTCGAAAGGTTCTCTTTATTTCTGGACCAAGAGAAGCTAAGGTTGGTCCTTAACTTCTCGTGCTTGGCATACACTGAGGCAAACAACCCTATGAACTTCAACAAAAACAAGAAACAAATGTAAAATATAAACTAGAGAAACAAAATTCTAACCTACAAATGATTAAACAATATTCAAGTCCCCGACAATGGTACCAAAAACTTGAGGTTTCCCAAGCACACGTAAGCGCACGTGGTCGTCAAGTAATATAGGATTTTAAGTCCATATATCGTACCCACATGGACTTGTCAATTTAATCGTATAAGGTTGTCACTTTAATTTCACTAATCTATGAAACAAGTAAAATGAAGATTGGTTTGGAAAATTAAACTACTAAAACTTCAAATATAAAAATTAACTAAAATGAATGCAAGCTTGATTGTGTTTCGATAATGCTGACAGACTAGGGCAATGACACTTGGTTGGTTTCAGGTTAAGTTTTTCAGACGTAATTAAACTAGCATGATTCTTCCTACAGCTGTTAGTTGCAAGTTACTATCCCATTTCTTTCCGCTATCCCTAGCATCCAAGAATTATTTCATGAATCCTAACGCCTATGTCCCTACGGTCGCAGAAGAATAATGAAACGATGATTATGCCTACTTGTGTTTCAACTAAATGGGGTTGAAGGGTATATCCCTATCCTCAACAACAACTTCTATCCTATCACCAATGAGTTCAAGAGTCTTTGAATTTCCGTTCTATATTTATTTTTAATCATTTTGATTCCCTTTCCCAAGTTCAACCGAAAGCCAACAGATTACTTACAAAGTGATCAATCTCATAAATAATAAATTAACACAAATAAATACAAATAACCATAAAATAAGATTCAAAACTAAGTTTATTTAGTCTGTTAAACAATCAACCATTCACCATGGCCACAACCCTAGAATATGAGTTTAGCCACTCATAGACAAGCGAAAAAATAAATACTTACTCATCATCATGCGAAAATACGAAGTAAAGAAGAGAAAACCTAGTCGTAGAACCTTGTCTTCCTTCCAAACAGCTTACAAGCTTTCATCAATGAGCTACAGAATAAAAAATGAGTAAAGACTACTTCAAAGAAGTCAAAAACTACTCCCAAATGTCAAAAACTACCTAACAAATGACCTAAGGCTTATATTTATAGATGAGCCTTCAAATGACCTTTCTGTCCTTCAAAACTTGGCTTTAAAAATCAGCATTTTTCACCCCGAAATGACTCTGGCGCTCTGCCCATCCTGTCTCGCTGTAGACTTAGTCAAATTTCCAGCAATTTCAGCTCCAGATAGGGTCTGGCGTGCCCCTCCTTCATCTCGCCAAATTTTTAAAGTGAAATTCTTTGAAGTTTCAGGGCTAGCGCGATCACCAGATTGAGAGTTTATCTCTGAAGTTTGGGACTTGGTGCAGGGCGCTAGCCATAACATCAAACCCGTCAGATCCTCAAATCTTTGTTTCTTGCATCTTTTTGAGCCCATTTTGCTTAGTTTCCTGCTCAAATAAACTCAAATAGTTTGTTAGCGCATAAAAACATACACATACATGAATTTAAGTATAAATTAAGGATTATGAACTCAAAACATGATCAAATATAGGTAAAAATATGGCAAATGGGCATAAAAATATACCCAACATCAAATGTCAAAACTGGGGCTGACATGAGTCGAGTCTTCAACTTTTGAAAACTCTTTTCACAAGCATTGGACCACTGCAACTTAACTTTCTTCTAAGTCAAATTGGTCAATGGTGCCGCAGTGGATGAAAATCCTTTAACGAACCTCCTGTTATAGTTAGCTAAACCCAAGAAACTCCTGATTTCTGAAGGACTAACTCGTGTAGGCCAATTCTTTACCGTCTCTATCTTTTGAGAGTCCATCTGCACACCCTCGCTTGCCACCACATGACCCAAAAATGCTACCGAGTCTAACCAAAACTCACACTTACTGAATTTCACAAATAGTTGGCGATCCTTGAGAGTCTGTAGCACGATCCTCGAATGAGCGGCATGCTTCACCTCGCTCCGTGATTATATGAGAATATCATCTATGAAGACAATCACGAACATATCCAAATACAACTTAAAAACCCTGTTCATCATATCCATAAAAGATTCATGAGTATTTGTTAGTCCAAAAGGCATAACTACGAACTTATAGTGACCATGCTGAGTCCTGAAAGCTGTCTTCGGAATGTCACTCTCCATAACTTTGAGCTGGTGGTAACCGGACCTAAGGTCTATCTTTGAGAAGCACTTAGCACCCTGAAGTTGGTCAATCAACTCATCGATTATAGGGAGGGGATACTCGTTCTTGATTGTTACCTTGTTCAACTACCAATAGTCAATGCACATATGAAGAGACCCATCTTTCTTCCGAACAAAGAGAACAGGTGCACCCCATGGGGATTTGCTAGGTCTGATGAAATCCTTTGTCTAGGAGGTCCTTCAACTGCTCTTTTATCTCCTTTAGATCAGCTAGAGACATTCTATAAGGAGGAATAGATATAGGATACGTATCGGGAAGAAGGTCAATACCAAAGTCAATCTCCCGCTCGGGAGGGCCTCCTGGTAGATCATATGGGAATACCTTCGGATACTCACATACAATAGGGACAAACTGAAGAGTCGGGGTGTTAGATGTAGCATCCTTAATTCAAACTAGATGGTACACTCAACCCTTGGAAATCATCTTCCTGGCCTTAAGGTAGGAAATAAAGCTACCTACAGGTACAACTGAACTGCCCTTCCATTCTAGGACTGGCTCACCTGGTAACGGAAACTCCACCATACGAGTTCTATAATTGATTGAGGCGTAGCATGCATGCAACCAATCCATACCAAAGATAACATCAAATCCAGTCATGTCTAACTCTACTAGATCAGCTGATGTGACTTTTTGAAGAACTATGATAGGGTAATTTTTGTATACCCATCGAGCTATGACTGTGTAACTAACTAGAGTAGAGACTGAGAAGGGTTCTGATAGGATTTTGGGACTTACTCCAAAACTAATAGCAGCATAAGGAGTCACAAAAGATAAAGTAGCCCCTGGATCTAACAATGCATAAATATCAAGATGAAATACTCTCAACATACCAGTGAGCACATCTGGAGAGACCTCTTGCTCTTGAGGAGATAAGAGGGCATAGAATCTGTTCTGACGCTGACCACAACCTACACTAGTGGATGCCTCCTATTGAGCTGAGCGTGCTGGTGGAGCTGCTGGATTGGTGGTTGGGTCACAACCTCTACCATGGCCCTGTCTAGCTGAAGGTCAATCTCTGAGCATCTTTCTGAGCTTCCCGCACCCGCTGTGCCTCCTACCATACTTACCACAAATTGGGATGCTGGGCTCTCCTGACCTGCTCCCCTGACCTCTGGAGCTTGATGTCCTTCCCCTCTGATTGTGCCTGGATCTTGATGGCACACTGGCTGATGACGGCGCTAGGGCTGACGATCTCTGATAGGACTGGTGGCCATGTTCTCCTCCAAATCTCTGCTGGAACTGCTCAAAATGCCCTATCCTGGCCCTCTTGGCCTTTGTCTCCTTCTCCTTCATCTAATACACCTCAATCTACTAGGAGTATATTACCAATAGTGAGAAATCTAGATCAACTATTCAGCATACCATTCTTGCACTCCTTGACCAGTGAGTCTGACACTCCATAGAAAAACCTGTTCATATGAGCCCTTTGGTCCACAACCATCTCCAATACATACTTAGATAGCAGGGTGAACTCCAAGGAATACTCCTGGACAGTCATATTGTTCTGCCTCAAGTTGATGAACTTCGCCGCTTTTGCCTTCCTCAACTCCCTAGGGAAGAATCTGTCCAAGAAGGCAGCCATAAACTTATCTGAACTCATGGGGACTGCGCCCACTGCTCTACCATCCTTCCACTAATAGTAACAAATATAAGCAACCCCCTTTAGCTGATAGGAGGCTAGATCCGCGCTTTCCTCCCCCGTCACCCCCATAATCTGGGTGATCTTATCTATCTCCTCAAGAAACTCATACGGGTCCTAATCCACTCTTGACCCAAGAAACTTAGGTGGATTCATCTAGAGAAAATCCCAAACTCGAGACACTTCTGCGTTCCCATTCTAGGGAACATGGCCACTATCTACTGGTTGATTTGAGCAGTCATAGCCTGCGCCAACATCTAAAAAGCCTCTCTAAACTCGGCATGAGAGACTTGCTCGGGAAAAGAACCTACTAGTGCTGGTAGGACTTGTTGATTCCCATCTCCATTGACTTCTTCATGGCCATTTCCATTTTCGTTCCTTATACTATTTACTCGACATGGAGGCATGATTCTGCAAATGCATATAACATGAGTTAGAAGGATAGACAGATACTTCATCGCACGACATAGATCATGAAAGAAGGAAATTTCCGAAAACGTCTTGTAGCCTCTCCCCCATAAGTGTGGTGCGCTCGCACCCATGGAAAAGACTCTACTAAATGCGGCTTTCAAACACCCTAGGACACTCTAAACCTTTTATATGATACCAAGCTTATCACAACCCAAGTTGAGACTCTGGATGGAGACACAGAACCTAGAAGCACGAATGACTCCAAGTCGACCCATGGCATGAACATAGTGGCTAAAGAGCATACATCAAGTGGAAACTGATAAATTAACCATGACTAATAGGAAGTCTGAATACATATCAATCATAATAGAGTCAACACTGACAAAGCTAAATTCTACAAATTTGTCTAATAAGCCTCTAACATGTCTGAAGAGCTGATGGGACGACATCCCCAACTAGCTCACTAAAGTCTGAAACTAAAAATAACATAACTTGACACTAACTAAAGGTACTCAAAGGATGAGGACTCACCAATGATGGGAAACTGAACTAGGTTGCGGAAAATTGGGCTAATGGTGGAACTGAGTCTGATCGTTTAAACCTGTATCATGAAACGATACAACATAGAATATGCGGTTAGTACTTGGAATATACTGAGTATGCAAGGTAAGTAAAACATACTGAGTAAGTATAAACTAAAACCATGCATATAAACATAAAATCATAAGATCATGAGAGTAAGGATTGCATGTTGATATCTGAAAACATGTTTAATCACAAACTGAATATCATATCTAAATAGAATGACCCAAAACTGAAAATAGAATCATACAAATTGCCATAGCTGAAATCATAAGTAAAAACTTATAAATTGATTTAGGTCAAACCTGTTGTAAAAGATAATATCATAAGTAATGAACATGCATAACTAAAATCATGAGAAACAATGGGAGACTCGTCATAACCGACACCATCACGATAGAGCTTATGTGATGCCTAAACTATCATACTCAATTAGGCAGAGCCATTCAAAACCTTTCCAAGGCTAAGATCGCTAACATGATATTGATATCAAGATGAAGGACCATTGCAGCGGGGGAAAGCTCTTTTGAGAGGTCCCCAACTAAATATATAGACCTATGTTGGCGCGTACTTCTGAAATCGAAGAATCTTGAAACCCCAAACCTACTCGGTGCTAGATACTACTCCAAAAAATATGCATAGTGCTCCCATCCTTTTTCAACGAAGCCAAAATCATAATCACAAGCATAGTCTGAAAACTGAACATGGGGAGTCTTGACCCCAGAACATATCATAAGCTGTAGTGGAGTCTTGACTCAAAAACATATGATAAGTTGATCTTATTATTCTTTGCCAAATCATGAAAACATACTTAACTTGTGTGGGCTTGCCCAAATCTTAAAATTATGCATACTTGAAATAGACTTCATAAGTCAAAATCATAGATTCATACATGGGTAATTTGTAAACATTCATTCAATCTAGATAACTCATCATACTTGAAATCATGAATTATAAACTTGACTTTTTATGGAACTTGCATAATTGGGCATAATTTTCTGAAACTTAAAATCATGAATTTATAATCAAAATATGTATAAAATCTACCCATAAATCTTTAAAACATACTTTGAAATGTGAAGAGAATTCACCCATAAACAAATCATAGAGAATTTAATGAAATTGGGCTAAAACCCCATAAGATCTTAAACTTGAATTAAGACTTAAATTCATGAAATTTGAGAAGAAATTTGGGCATGAGAGTGAAAGAAAACTCTCATTCATAGACCTACATACTTGAGTAAGCTGAATCTAAACTTGAATTTGAAAGACCATAAGATTTGGGGAAGGATTGAAGAATTTCAATCTTGATCTTCAAAGGGGAACTTCTAAACTTGCATGCATGGAAGTCTAACGCATTAGGATAAGTTAAACTCCTTTGAAATACTCCTTTTAGAACTTAAAATGACGTAGTGTAGGGCTTAGGCGCTTAGGATTTATGGAAATACCCTTAATGAATTTGTAGGAAAAACTGAACTGCCAGCTGCTATGACACGTACCATGAGTCGTACAATCCTCATATGACTAGTGGTTAGCTCCCATAACCAACCATTAGAATTTCACCAACTCTCTGAAGATTTCCACGACTCGTACCAAGACCCATAACTCCATCCTACAAGTCATACCATTACCCGTATAATCAGTTACTTGATACCCAATAGACTTACTACGACTCTTGACCACGGGTCGTACCCATATACTACGACTCATAGTGGGGACTCATGACCCGGGGAACCAAAATCTCTGCTCTGAACCGCAGGTCTTTCTACGACCCATACTACCAACCTACGACTCGTAGGTTGAGTCGTCTGAGGTGTTATACCTCGGAAGCTCAAAGATCGGACCCGGGAATTGAAATGGGAAAATTCTGGAGTTTATGTTGCAAG
The DNA here is from genome assembly GCA_035772735.1 of Datura wrightii. Lineage (NCBI taxonomy): Eukaryota > Viridiplantae > Streptophyta > Magnoliopsida > Solanales > Solanaceae > Datura > Datura wrightii. Next base: position 51,565,039 of record JASDFA010000002.1, on the reverse strand, counting down.
CACAGGACGAGTCATGGGACGACTCATGAGGAGACCCTCACGAGTCTTAAAGTGACTCGTGGGCACTCCTGGAATAAAGGAAGGATCGAGGTCCCCTCGAGGGAGACAACAACTCGTGGTATGAGTCGTCATGTCACTCGTGGGGTAAGGTTGGGGTTAAGTTTAAGAAGCTCCCAGTGTACCTAACCGATGGGACCCCATGAGTCGTGGCCTGTCCCAATGACTCGTGAGATGATTTGTGAGCAAGCCTATGGACTTTTAATTGAGGATAAGGCAGTGTACTTGATGGGCCATACGGCGAGTCATTGCCCATCTTGACGAGTCGTCAAGTCACCCGTTAGGGTCACTTGGCAATTATTTTCTGCGAATTAGTAAGGGCCTTCTTGTAATTTCCTAAACTCTTAAGGCCTAAACTATGTCGTTTTAAGGTCAGAATAGGGTCTTTAAGGTGGGTTAAGTCCCTAATGCATACCCATTCCCATGCAAGAGTTTTTAGAGAGGTTTTGGGGAGATTCAAGGTCTTCTCCTCCATGTTTCCATCAATTTCTTTGTGGGTTTTCAAGGAACTTCTGAATCAATCCATCCCTAGGTATGTAGGGTTTAGAATGGGTGATTTATTCCACACCCATGTCCAAATTTCAAATTTAATCATGAATCCTCCTATTCAATTCCATGGGGTTTTACCCAAATGCATGAAAATGTGATTTCTCTTTATGGGTTTATTTTAAATGAGTTTTAATTGTTGAATTATGAATGATGGGAAGACTTTATATCATTTTCTTTAAAATCATGTTTCAATATTTTTAAATCTAAAATGCCCATTGATGAGAGTTCATGAAAGTTATGATTTATGATGAATATGCAATATTTGGAGTTTATTGATGATGAAAAAACATGATTTAAAGTTACCCATGTTTATAAGAATATTTCCGAAAGAATTGAGTATGTCAAAGTATTGGGAAATGCCCACATGTTGAAAGATGATTTACGATTTATGAACGAATTACATGATTTATTGATTTATGATGTCGGCCGATGAAAAGGGCCTTTGATTCTTGGATAAACTAGTTTTTTTAAAGGGGATCAATGATGAAAAATTTATATTTTATCCAATGAAATTTTAATGCATGAGGTTATTGATTTATGTATGAGCCATATGCATGTTTTTGGGAGCCGTGTCTAGCACCAAGTAGCTCAACGTTCAAAGGACTACGCTGGTGTATCATAACCACATGCCACCATGGGTTCTAATGTTATATATTTTATTAATACCGATCCCCTCAAATGTGATATCACACCCAATGCATGACCCTCGCCTGGAAAGCCGGGGTCGGCTCTGCCCACTTGAGTGAGATAGTTGGGGCATCATGGAAGGCTCTACCATGATGGTTTCGGTTATGATGAGTCCTTCCATTATTCCACGTGTTTTATGCATTATTATGTTTATGTTATTGGCTCAAGTTATGTTTTGATAAAGTTTACCTACGCTTATGATAATGAATGATTTGGAAGTCTTGAGCTTTATGTTTACTTATAGAATTTGTGATATAAGCATGATATCCTTCTCCTATGATTATTTATGAGTTTTATTTCCTTTTAAATGTCCGTTTTACTTACCCTGCATACTCGGTACATTCCACATACTGACCGCATACTTTCTATGTTGTATCGTTTAATGATACAAGGTCTGGATCTTAGGCTCAACCTTATCCTTAGTTCATCTCAGCTCTCGCTCTCAGCTTATTGGTGAGTCCTCATGTTCCGAGGGTCATTTGATAGACTTTCATGTTACTTATGTTTCAGTATCGGTGGGGTTAGTTGGGGATGTTGTCCATCAACCCATCTTATGTAGTAGAGGCTTTCAGATAGGATGTAGAACTCAACTTATGTATATGTCTAGTACTTCCAGGTGTTACACTATGAATACGTTTCCGCTATGATGATATGCTAAGTATTCCACTTATTTGATTAAGATTAGATACATGCTTATGCCATGGGTCGACTTGGGCTCTCGGGGTCCCTTGTCCCATGTGTATGATCGGGGTGTATGTCCGGGTCGTGACATGAGGCCATTTTCCCAACTTTTCTGTTGGTCACATTTCAAATCTCAAGCTAGTCTTAGGAACTTTTAGGGTATTACAATAGAAGTCAAGTCCCAAAAGTCTAAGTGTTTCTATCTTTTCGTGCAGTTTTTTTGAGTGAATTCATATGAAGTCTTAATGATATCCTAAGTGAAGCACCTAGAATTCGAAAGGTTTCAAGTTTTTGTTCTCCTACCAATGATTAATTTACCATTAAGACGGTCTTCATTCATCCATCAGATGGAAAATTCATGACTATGACTATAAAAGCTTTAAAACTACTCCTAAAAATTAAAAATTATTCAGTTCAAAGGTCTCCCCCTTGGAAAAGAATCGAGGTCGCAAAAAAAAACAAGGACTGGGTGAGATATGCCATTTTTCACAAATTTCAAGAAAGATACCCGATGGCATACTTACCCTCAATCTCAAACTTATTAGGAGATATAACCACCCTACACTTGAATTCATGCTATGTCCTCAGAGCATCTATAAGATAAAATAAGAACAAGGATGCGAAATACTCCTTGAGACCCTTTAGGGCGTAGCTAGCAACATGTTTCTTTGATTCTCAGATCGTACAACGCCATACTTAATCTCCAAGCATGATCCTTAGCTGGAATTTCGAGTATTCAAGCTTCCCTTTCTCAATTGGACTGTCTCCCAACAAGTGCCTGATTAAACGTCGGGACACTATGTGGGTATCTTGATTACTCAGACTTCATCAAGATACCCCTTGGGTTGCCTCCCAAGAAATGCCTGATTTAACATCGCAACACGAATCTCACCATTACACCTAAAAGAATAGAAAAACAATAACAAAAAGTAAAGTAGGAAATAAGGACTACAAGAAGAATTTAAACACTATTTATCTATTTCTAAATCGTATTCCTCGGCAACACCGCTAAAATTTGATCACGGCCAAATTACACCTCGCAATGAAGTATAAAGCGGTTACTGTCAAATATAGTAACCTAATAAGGTTTGGGTCGATCTCACAAGGAATAGGTGAGAAATAACACATTAACATTTAGTAATTCAATCGGTAGTCAGTATTTCGGAGGGGGCTGGAATAAAAAAAGTAAATTTAAACTAAGATTTCATTTGTATCTAATATATGAGAAGAAAGTAGGACTGTGTTCCCCACAATTTCATAATGTAGTGGGCTTATTTTATTAGTGATCTATCCTGATGAATTTCATGCAAGACTAACGATTATATTCATCTAACGTCTCTCGACCTATAAAGACGAATTTCACTCTAAATCCTCTAGGGTTTTAGGTTTCCGTATTTTGCCCTTATTATAAGTTTTGGACTAACTATAATTTTATGAGGGTTGGAAGCCTCAAATTTCCATTATTATTCTCTTTTCCTAACTTTAACCTCTTTGGCTAAGCAAGTTGATGATACATGCACGTTTCAATGTTTACAACCGCTAAAACTAATTAAAGTGAATAGAATAACAATACACTCAATTTCACTATTCAAGAATCACTATTATGTTTGCATATATCCGTTAACCCATTATGGTTCCCACAACCCTATCGGAAGACTTTAGCCACTCATGTTTGAAGAAACAATAACATAATATATATAAGAAGTCATGATGATCACTTACAATAAGATGAAATTATTTGATAAATCTTGAAAATCTAACTAGAATCACAAGAACTTGATATTTCTCTCAACAATGGTATGAAATAATGTGTTCCGCACTTAGAATATGCCGTGAATCAGTGTGAATTATACGTTACTAACTAAAACAAAACATCTTAAGGGTATTTACTGTAGTATAATAAGTCTGTATCTCTCCTATTTTGATTGGTATTTAACTTTGCAAGACCTTGCCCGAGTCAACATTGCTGCTCGTCGTGAGGCCCATTGTGGAGGTCAGGATCCGTGATACAGGGTTCCCTGTGGTGTCACTTCCCCATGATACGAAGCTTGGTGTGATGGAATGCCCTATGTGATGCCTTTCTCTATTTTAATCCTTTACTCTTGTCTTGTTCAAGTCTAGTTTAACAACACTTGTTTCTTAAGGCCAAATAAGTCAAAATCCATCACTTCTTATCCTGCAAATATCTAATCATGTGTGTTATCTCTTTTTCACAAATATCATATAAAATCAAGACAATCACACAATATTTATTCTCAAAATATATCTAAGTATGGGCAAAATATTGTAATTAAGTGCGTAAATATGCCCAACATCAAGGGACTCTTTTAACAGATCAGTACCCCATGGGCTTACATCAATGGCATCAAACCAGATAATAGGAGATCTACATCTTTTTACATATAAAGCCTCAAATAGTGCCATATCATTTTTTGAGTGATAATTGTTGTATGCAAATTCTTCCAATGATAAGAATGTTTCCTATTGACCCCCAAAATCTATCACACAAGCCCGAAGCATATCTTTCGATACTTAAATCATCCACTCGGTCTGACCATCGGTCTGAGGGTGAAATATTGTGCTCAAATCCAGTCTAGTACCTAGATCAACTTGTAAGGTTCTCCAAAAGTTAGAAGTAAACTACGTACCTCTATCTGAGATAATCGAAACTAGAATCCCATGCAACCGGACCACTTCTCAGATGTTCAACTTTGGCCAACTTTTATGTATTATAAGTAACTGGAACTGGCATAGAACGGGGCAGACTTAGTCAGTCTTTCAACAATGACCCAAATTGAGTCAAACTTTTCAAGGTCTTCGGAAGACCAACCACAAAGTCCATAGCTATTCTGTCCAACTTCCACCGAGGAATGGGCATCCTCTGAAGTACTCCCCCAGATCTCTGGTGCTTATACTTTACCTGCTGACAATTTAAACATTGGCTCATGTACTCCACAATATCATGCTTCATTCTGCCCCACCAATAGTGTTGTCTCAAGTCATGATACATCTTGGTAGCACCAAGATATATAGAATACCTTGAACTGTGAGCCTCTTACAGTATGGTCTTAATTAAGTCATTGACCCAAGGAACACATATACTCCCTTTTATTCTCAAGACACCTTCATCATTGATCACTGCTTTATGGCCTCTCCTCACAAGATCTTATCATGAATCTTGCTTAATTTAACATCTTTGACTATCTGGCCTTAATCTTATCCAGAAACGAAAACCTTGCCTCTAAATTAGCCAACATGCCACTTGATTATGACATTGCAAGTCTCACAAAACTGTTAGCCAATGCCTGAACTTCTCTTTGCCAGTGGACACTTAGTAGCCGCTAAATAAGACAAGCTACCCATACTCTCCGACTTCCTGCTCAACGCATCAACAATCATATTGGCCTTACCAGATGATATAGGATTATGATATCATAATCTTTGAGAAGCTCTATCCATCTTCTCTACCTCAAGTTAAGGTCTCTCTAGGTGAACACATGCCGCAAGATACGATGGTTAGTGAACACTTCAGAACAGAGCCTATAAAGATAGTGTCTCCGAATTCTCAAAGAAAACACCACCACTTCCAACTCTAAGTCATGCGTAAGATAGTTCTTCTCATGCACCTTCAACTGCCTGGAAGCATACACAATGACCTGCTTATCTTACATCTAAACATACACAAACCAGATCATGAGGCATCATAATAAACCTTAAAAATCCTTACCCTCCACTGGAAATGCTAGGATAGAGGCTGTAGGCAACAAAGTCTTGAGCTTTTGGAAGCTCTACTCACATTTGTCAGACCACTGAAATGGTATATCTTTTTGAGTTAATGGGTCAACTGAGATGCAATAACAATGAAGCCCTTCACAAACTGGTGGTAGTAGCTGGCCAACCCTATAAAGCTATGAATTTCTATTACCAACGTGGGCTAGCCCAATTTCTAATAGCCTTCACCATTTGCTGGTCAACCATAATCCCTTCCATTGAGACCACATGTCCCAAGAAGGGTACAAACACTAGTTTTCTAAGACCCCCTCTCTACTAGATTTTGGCAAAAATTAACGATATAAATTTTCTTAGGAATAGGGCTATAATCGTCCTTCTACTCAAGTATAGACATATCGGTTATCGTAATGGAGACTATCTTAACATGACAGTCAAGAATTGCATGATAGAGAGATAACCAACTCATTTTCAAGATAATATCAAAATTTACCATGTCAAAGATCACCAAAACTACCCAGGTTTTATACCCTATGAATTCTAGCGAACATGAACAATATACTCTATCAACAATTACAAAATCATCAACAGGAGTAGAGACATGAATTAGAGTATTAATTGCATCACATACAAGTCTCAAGCCCACAACAAAATATATAGACAAACAAGGAAAAGTAGAACCAGGATCAACTAAAGTAGTAGCCATGCAATTATAGCCAAGGATGATACATGTGATAACTGTATTTGAAGCCTCTTCCTTAGGTCTACTTGGGAAAGCATAGAACTGGGCTCGTCCCCTATTTATGTACTGCCCCCATCGGGCTGTATGCTACCTTTACCTGTGATCAATTTGAACACCACCACTTCTAAGATGGGTCCCACCTCTACTACTCAGTGGACGCTCTGCCTAAGCTAAGGGCGATCTCTACTAAAAGCACTGCCTCCCCTAATTGCTGTAACTAGGCCTTGAGAAGGCTGCTGTGGAACAATTTTATCACCATATCCTAAACTAGACATCACCTCTGAATGTCACTATATTCTCCACACTCGTGGTAGACCTTATCTATGATAGGCCTTTAAGTTAGAATCAAAGATATATGATGAACCCCAAAATTAATATGAACCCATGGTGCACTCACCATATGACCCAAATGTGTTGAATGGCCCCTGGAAGACCCCCAATTGTAACCTATATTGCTGATTGAATGGGGGGTCTAGAGTACCCCTGAGGAATATGGCCCTTAGAGAAAGAGCAACTGTAACTTCCCCCTTTCCAAGCATTCTTCTCCGCATTGTTCCTATATCCATCCTGCTTCACCCCCTCCACATTCTTGACATACTGTATCTCCTCCTTGAAGGTCCTACCTAACACTACCATCTGCAAGGACGATAACTAGAGTCCTATATTCAAGTCCTTTATATACAGTCTGATTATCTTCTCTTCAGAGTGCGAGGGACATACTTCTCCAACAAAGTGGAGTAGAACTGAGTCTAAGTCGACGATGCGACTCCCTTCAGTCTACATTCCACAAAATCCCTCCACCATAACTTGGCATCCCCCAATAACTAAAAAGTGAAAAACTCTATCCCATACTTCTATACCGATCCTATCTTGTGAATCCTCTTGTGACAATCTATTATAAACTCATAGGCATCCACAGCCTCAATGCCGTAAAATATGGGAGGTTTCATTTTTGTGAACCTACATAACAGATCATGCTCCTCTCTTGCCATCATCGACCCAGTCACCAGCCTCGAGAACATCCCTGTGTCAGAAATCTCATCCATCTGGAGAGCCATAATGGCAGCATACTGCACTCCCAAATGCTGTCCTGCCAGAGCTGTAGGTGCTACTCCAATACCCACTAATTCACTCAAAAAGTTTAATTCCTAAGCTTGTACATTGGCAGAAGTGGGAGAAGGTGCCACACCTCCCTGAACTAGTACCACTACCTCCTCTGCTACTTCCTCTACTACTCTCTCTTAGGTTCTAAGAGTATAGCAGATTCGATCTCTCTTGGGCTGGACCAGCAACTTGAGCTCTATCTCTGTCTACTGTAGATCTTGCATCCTCTTCCTCGTCCCCTGTCCCGTTCTTTATCACGAGCTACAACCACAGTGGCTAGCTCGGGTGCCTCCTCTCAGACTCCTCCTGGTCGTGTCCTTAGCATGTATGAGAAAAAAAAAGAGAATTGTTATATACCAATTTGGGTCACTAGATACCTATTGGAATCAAGTAATAGCATAAAAGAAAGAAGGAATTTGGGTTTCCCTAATGTCTTGTAGGCTATTCAAGAGTAGTATGGATGTCTTCGTACTGTTCTGCAAGATGCTACTTGACACGTCCTTGTACAATGAGATCGATGAACCTTGGGCTCTGATACTAACTTTGTCACCACCCGAGTGACTGTGATTGGCACCCTCACTAAAGCTCTGAGTGGGTGAACTAGCATCCCCAGCAACCCAACACATATACATTCATTCTAATCATAAAGATGCTTAAGAAATGACTAATAAGACATTTAAATTAAGGATTTCAAATTTAAAGTGGAAGACTAATATATTGCATTCCTAAGATACGAAAGTCAATGTATAAGCATTCTATCCAATAATGTCGATAAGTAGTGGAAAATAAAGAAAAACATAATTCAGTTTATGAAAATAAATAGGCATCTTCTAAGAGGATTCGCGGCAGCCTGGATCGAAGTCAACTTACACTCGAATCAAGTATCAATTATAGGCGCTAAAGGGTGTGGTCGAGATGAACTCCTTGGGTGACAGTTTACACTCAGAAAATAAATGCAGGATAACATCTGTACAAATACTATGTACTGGTAGGCATCATAGGTCAACATTCAATAATAGCAAGTATATATTATAAATCAATAAATACGAAGTCACTCAAAATTAGGCAACAAATCAACCAAGTCATGAACTCAGTAATTGTTAACAACAAAAGTCATAATTGCAACCTCAAGTGTAGCATGGTCAATCATCAAGGATACAAAGATAATCCTCAATAAAATCAGTTAACAAGACATCACAAACTTAAAATATAAGCAATTCTCAAGTATGCAATGGAATCACATCCATACAAAGCACACAGACATATGTAACCTTGTGTCTCATATCAATCCCTCATCTGCCTCATATCTTTCACAATCTGTATACATATCCCAGAAGGTATTATATTTACCCTTCTAGTCATGACCTGCAGGGGACTCTAGAAATTTATGTACTATACCAGCATAGTATCTGCTCCCACTTATCTGCTCATTTGGATGCTTCCCATGGATACAATCCATTCATACCATAATCACTCACTAGGATGCTCACCTGGGGCTTGAGCTATTCATCTCAAAATAATTAAGTATTCCTCAATTCAACACTCAATCCACTCATAACCGCTCACTGGGATACTTTGCTCGGGCACAAGCCTCTTATCTTATAGTAAGGATGTATTATCCCACATTCGTCAACATATTTTAATATTCTATTAATCAGTCATCACATAAGATAAACCATAACTACATATTGATTATCAAAACTCACTTTCAATTCATGAACCATATTCGCAATTTCATATAATTTAGAGTTCATTCATATAACATAGCATATCACCACAATCTCTATGACAATCAATGTTCGAAGAACATTCAGTCATGCTTATCAAGTCATAACACACACAAGGAATTAAATGAAGTCTAACTCCATATGAAATTGTAAGCTACCTCAATTGAAAGATTCAAAATGTCAACTACTTTGTAGGAGCCTTGCCTTTTCTCAATGCCTTAGAATGTTCAAAGTCTAGAATAAAAAATAAAGAACATTTAATAATCTATTTCATGGAGTTTCTACTCCTTTAAACCCTTTAAAAATAGTTTTTGACTCTAAGGTCCCATCTTTATCGAGGTCTAGGTGTCAAACTATCACATTGATAAAATAATACATTCACATTCATCCTAGGAAGTGCTAATTACTCACTTCTAGGCGTAAGAATCAACGCCCATTCAACTTGCCCTAGTTTTCATAATTCTAGGATTCTTAGTTAGAATTTCACCATTAAAGATCACCCATTGATTCTAGAGTATTATAAAATCAAATGATGGAAGGAATAATCAAGAAACCTTACCTTGGGAAGAAGAAACTATCTCGGCCTTGAAAAATCACCCCTCAGCTCTCAAAGTTTGTGCCTTAGGAAAATAGGGTGAAAGTCCTAAAATTCTGACTTAAACGGGCATTTCACCTCCCCTTGTCCACTACAGTGGTCTACTTCAGTAGACCCGCTATGGAGATCAGAGCCTCGCCATGGAAAACCTAGTGGTTTCCTCTTGGACCGCTATGGTGGAACTCCGACTGCTACGGCTGTCTCGTTGCAGTGAAAATCCTACTGCTACAGCCGTCCCTGTTGACCAATAACTCGATAATTCTGCATATTTTTCCATCCCAAACCACACTACTTTCATCTAGACTTCTCAACAGTTTTTAATTATGCACCTAGACGTAAAATGATGCTATGAATTTACTCGTAGTCTTAGAATTTTCTACGGAGGTCTAGTTTACTAGGTCACCCTAAAAAAATTAAAAATCATGAAAATAGAAGCAAGATAGACAAATTTCAATTTTTAAACCATTCCATCGTGTTTTATCAGCTCATTTTCGATATGTGATTTCTACAAGGGTGCTAAGGCCCTAACCATCCTATAACGTCTGAAGGGGTCGTTACAATAATGAATGTTTGATGACATTTCCCAGAGCCAATACATATTTGGAGCTAGTGTGTTATTTTCTTTCTGTACAATTCCTATTTTTTTCTCATCAAAATAAGCTTTGTTGTAATTAATAAACATATAGATAATTATAGGGTAAATCATAAAAGTTAAGAGGATAAGGTGCAAATTATTAAAAAAATGATTCATTTATCGGAGGTGCAAGATGTAAAGAACTCAAAAGTATGAATATATAATCAAAATAGACATGGAGTAAATTGCATAGAAAAATCAAGAAAATTTTGGTTTGAAAATATATGAACTTCTCTTAATGTGTATACTTATTTCTCATGATGAACAATAAGCTACTATCTCTATTAAAGGAATGATGAGGACAGAGAAGGTTGTTATCATGACTATTTATGCCAAATTATCCTATGCCCCCAAGGTAAGATCTTCGAAATTCCATTGATATTCAATTCACAAACACTGTTTGCTCCTTGGTGGGAGGGGTTTTTATTGGTGTCTTTAATGTAAACAAAAGTGCTGAGGAATAAAAAGGAAAAACCTTATAATATCTCAAAAAACACTAATTTCATCAATTGTATAAGGTATATTCGCCTTCAAGATGCAGAGTATTTTAGTGCTTCTTTTACATGGTATGGAAGTATAGCCGGTCTAAAGACTATATGGAAAAAGATTGGATAGGCTCCATACTAATACTAATTGAGATACCTTTTTCGACATGACTATAGTTAATCATCTTGCTAAGATTAATTCTGACCATGTATCTTTATTGATCAGCCTGAACAAGAGTGTTGACAATCTTTAAGATATTTTAGATTTCTCAATCTTTGGGTGGAACCTAAAGACTTTTTAGATGTGGTTTATTAGGTTTGGAATGTCAACATTATTGGCAATTCAATGTGGATATTTCATTAGAAACTTAAGGCTACTTGCAAGAGTGTTAGTGCACGGTTGAAAGTAGATTTGTCGATATCTTTGAAGAAGTTAAGTTACATGAATAGAAGGTGGATGATTTAAAGAAATTGTTGATTCATGCTAATTCTGTTACTAATCGGGCTATATTGAATCATGCAAATGCCTCATACTTCTTTTCACTCAAAAGAGAAGCTATTTTTCATAGTAAAAAATAAGAATCAAGTGGCTGAGTATGGTGATAACAATATTGCTTATTTTCATAGTATCATTAAGGATAGAATAAGGAAAATTAACACCCAACATATATAAAAACATGAATGCTAATTGGATCCTTGATAAGGAGGAGATAGCTGATAACGCTCAAATGCACTCCTTATTTAGAGAAAACGTAAGCGATTGTCGTATCAAAACAAATAACTCGACGGGTGTCGGGGTCGAATCCCACAAGAAATAGAGAATGATTTACAAAAGAGTTGTTTAGTGAATTACATTAATTCCCATCCAAGCAATGAAGACGTAAAAGTAAATTTTAGGGGAAATAAATGCAATAAAATTATGAACTCTAAAATCAGCTAATCAAGAAAACAAGATAACCAAAATAGAGAGACAAAAATGAGAAAAGGCTAGAGGTGTGGTGTAGATTGGTTGTCAATCAAATTCGAATTTACTAGACAATTAGGTTATTACTAATATATGTAAATAACCTTGGAAAACCCAATGTTTCTTCAACCACTTGGATGCCTTATCTTCAGGTCCTTTCGAACCTCATGGTGCAATTCAACTATTCTAATATGATTTGGGTTAAGGGCCGAGCTATTTCTAGCCATCAACCTCTAAAGGGATTATGACCATGAGTTTTTGCTATTTCTAGCCCAACCCCACGTAATCAAATCTCAATTCACTATTAAGTTCTTGTACATTACTTAATTCCTCTTTTTCATGCCCAAATTTAGTAAGAAAACAATACCCACATTTGCAATTATGAGAAATCAATTAAAATTTGAGGAGAATTCAATAGATCCCACACAATCAAATCCCAATCCACTATTAAGTTCTCCCTCATTATTTAATTCTTCTTTTTCAAGCCAAAATTAAGTAAGAAAACAATACCCATATTTGCAACTATGAGCAATCAATTGTAATTTGAGGAGAATCCAATAGATTTACACTAATTGAGTAATAACAATATAAATCTAGCAATACCTAATTAAATCAAACACCCACCATCACATACCTCTAGCTATAGATTTAGCTACTCATAATTGAGAAACACAAGAGCATATTTATCAGCAAACTCTACAATTTCATCATTAAGAGTAGGCATAATCAAGCTCAAACTATATCTACAATGGTGGTTATACTTTGCTGAAGAAGATGAAGATGAAAAAAAATAATATTCAAATATTTCTTCTCTTCTCCAATAGGATTCTCTCTCTCCCAAAAGTAATGGGAACAATCAATTATTGGTTTAGAGAACTTTTTATAGAATATGTACAAAAGTAGGTCATATCATTCTCCTCTTTTCAGGGCTAGACGTTTTTGCCCTATTCAAGCGTCTTTCACTTGCGATAGAACCGGCGGTTCGCTAGTGTCTATCCATGGACCGCTAGTTGATCTTAGCTATTGTCTAGTGAATTCTAGAGCATTTCGGAGACTGTCTGCGAGCCACCGATTGATCTCATATGTTGTCTAGTGAAGCCCATAATAATTTGGCGATGGCACCGGTGGTTCGCCGGTTGCTGTCTGCGAGTCACCGGTTTTACTTGTTCATCATTCTGGTGTTGCGCGGTTGACCGACGTTTCGCTGGTGTTCTCTAGTGGAGCACTGATTTTCACCTGAATCTCATCCTTTTTACTTAGTTTCTTCCTCCTTCTCTTCAAGTTAAGTATGTGCAACATCCAAAGGTAAAAGGGCATAAATCCAACTAAAAGACTAAAAAACTAAGCTAAAGCTCATGCTTAAAAGCCTAATGAATTGATATATTACCAACTCATCAAACCCCCAAACTTGAACCATTGCTTGTCCTCAGGTAATGCAATTCTTATTAGTTGAGCAAATGGAATAGCATGTCACTCCACGAGAGTCTATGCATCAATGACTGCTTAATCTATGACAATCGAAAAATGCTCACCAACTCATAGAAAAAGAGAAGCAATTCCCCCTAAAAATGTGGAAGAGTTTCAATAGGCAACCACAATTCTTCAGCAGGATTCACATCTGCTTTTATTTTGCAAAACAAGAGCATAGTTGATCTGATCAAATATATATAACATCTCAAATCATAATCACTTCACGTTCAAAGTTTTCCTTGGAGCTCACAGTGCTCATGCCTCAATCACACCTTTACCTTAATGCAAGTATGTCCTCAAAAGGGAGTGATGCCACTCATTACAAGAGAGAATCCCCTTTCTTTACCATAAATCAATGGACACATAAGGGATTATAGAAGAAGATGATCACAGTCATTCTCACAAAATCAAATCTCCATGCACACAATTTGATCCATAGGCTTTCCCTTCATGCAATTCTCCATTAATGTAGAGAAACTATACTCAAAATCAATTAGGACTTGTGGGTTATAATGAAGGCTAGGGTAATGGTAGGACAAATATTTACCTATAGTGACTAGTGAACCTCCCTACTGCTTTTATGTTAACACTTTTATCCTCGCCATCCAACTCTTTAGATCATTTCACCTTATTTCTCCTTTTTCATCCATCTTCATCTTTTATTTCTCAAAGGCCTTCCTGTAGCTCTTTTGCCTCTCACATTAGGCCTTTTCTAAGAAAGAGGTAACACCATTTCACTATTCATTTTATCTTTTGGCAATTCAAGGTTTCTCAACCCATCATTTCATTCCTTTTGATCACAATTTGGTGCTACCTCATATTTAGGCTCATCACATTTCTCCCTTTTTTTAAAACCCCAAACTTAGGATTTTTGCCTCTTTCTCATTGATTTCATTGTCTCTCCTTATGTCTTGGGCTTCAAGCCCACCATTATTTTCATTCATTCATAACTAGTAATTAGGGAGGATGGGTGCCAAGGAAGAGGGTTACAAAAAGGAACATTAGCTTGTAGTGTGGTTTCCAAGAATAAACAGTCCAAAGGGTCAATATTGGCTAGCAAAGGGAAGACATTTTCGAAGGTCATTATGGGTGAAGTGACTAATTAAACAAAAGCCTAAAATTATGTTCTAAGTGCAGCTACATCTAGGATTTGCCTTGAGTCACACTTAGGGAAAGTTCTAGACAAGAAGAGATGCATTAGATTCATTTAAAAATCCTTATCACACAAGGCATCATATCCATCACACAAGTCATTATTATCACAAGATTTTGATTCAAGACAATAGAGCATGCGAATTCACAAGCCAAACAGGGAATATGCAATGTATGAAAATAGAGTGCTACATTTCCCATTTCAAATGCCCATTTTCATTTTTTTATGTCACACAAATATTTTTGGTGGTACCTCTCAAAAATAGTTCCACAAAAGACTCAAAGAAAGACATGACATTTTCCCTTAAGAGAGTTGCCTCACAATCTATCATTGGGAAATGTCAACCCGGCTCGACAATAAAAAGAAAAAAAAATGCTCCTTGAGAAAGCACCGTGGTATGAAGAAAACTCTTGGAGTTTAATTACTATCTACTATTTACAAAGGTGAAAATCAAACTTGGGTCACAACTTAGGAGATAAGAACAAACACCCATCTATTAGCACTTACATCAAAGACAATTTTTCTATTCATCAATTCACAATTTTAACAAGACAAGCAGCCCGACAAGGGCAATCATCAAGCATAGTTAAAATGAGCCCAACAAAGGCTCACAACTCCTCACAAGTTAAAAAAAAGCCCGAAAAGGGGCACATCAAATTATAAACAACACAGATGACCACCCCAAAGGAACACTCATCCCACCCCCAACTCAAACGCTATATTGTCCCCAATATAAGCATGTCGAACAAAGACGGAGAGAACTCCCTGTGTTGGTCACTCCTGATCATCCTCATCATCATCAGCACCAGCTCTAGCCTCCCCATCAAGGCCTTCATCACCCAGATCCTCTGCCTCATCTGCTAAGCCCTCGAACAAATCATTAATGGGGCCTCGAACTATAGAAGGAACAACCATAGCTGCATCAAGGGCTCTTAAGTCCGACACCTCCATGGATTCCCAAATCTTCCACTCCTTTACTTCAGTTTGGAGAAAGGTAACAACCCCCTCTACAACATCCACCCCCTTGCACAGCTTGGTCAAACTCTCATACATGGACTTCATCTTCTTTTTCATAGTTTAGGCAATAAGGGTAGAGAGGCTCTTAGACAACTTCTAAAGCTAGCTCTTATAAGAGTTAGTCATTTCCAAAAGCTTGTGGAGACTGCTTGGTTGGGAGGATGTTGGAGGAGGTGATGCTCCCCTAATAGGGGCTTCACCTGAGGCTTGTATTGATGCCTCTGGGTGTGGCATGTTGAGATTGGGAGCCCGTGGAGATTGCTCAGAACCATGGGAGAAAGAACCTTCTGGCAAATCAAAGGCTTGCATCAGCTTTTTCTTACTCTTGGGTGCATCGGCGTTCCTTTTTCGATCTACTGTGATTACACCCGTGGCGGAGCTAGGTGCTTTGTCTGGGAATAGTGCCAATTGGGCTTTCAAGCAAAGCTTAGAGATGAGCACAACATATGGCATGGAGGTGTTGGTTTGACTTGCTTTCCTCTTCATTTGAACAACCATAATTTCCCCAAAGTTTACAGGGACCCGTTTCATAATGCAGGTGATAAGGATAGATGCTTCCAAGCTAACTCACTGCTCATTCTTTAAAGTTATTATCTAGCCACAAATGAAATCTAACCACAACTTGTCCTCAAACTTGAGATCATGGCGAGAAATATCACCGCCTATTTTGGCCTAGAAAGGTGTGACTGCAGCAACGACTGGAGCTATCCATAAGAACTAGTTCTCCTTATCATCAATTATGGCCATATATTCTGAGCCAGTGTCAAGCTCATCCTCCCAAAACAGATAATTAATGGCTGCTGGAGTGATGTCAACCTCCACACCTCGCACCCTAACTAAAGGCAGGCAGGGAAATTTGTCCACCTTTTTCCTTATGATGCATGCTCTCCTGCCTAGCCTGGTAGGAAGCGTAAAATTGCGGGATAAGGCTGGGGTGGTAATTCAGGAGTGGATTGGCAAAAGCATGACATTGCCTGTTATTGAACTAAGTGGTGATGTTGGGGAGGTCACCTCACAGCCCCACCAAGTCAAACCTTTTCTCCACAGTGATTGTACGACCCTTGGAAATGGTGTAGTGCCCCTTCATGTCGGGCAAATAGAACATTATGGCGTCGCAAGAGTTGGTGGGTGCTGCGGATGACTTTGCTTTCCCCTTTCCTTTTGTGGAAGATGAGGCTGGGTCCTTGCCCTTGCTTGGCTTCCTGGATGAAGTCATATTCTGTAAAACCCGTGTTAGTGCCAAACAACCATATTTTCTTTTTTGTGTTTTTGTATAAGAGAAAATAAAATGAATAAAAGTAATAATAACTATCATCTATCCTAAACTAAGACAAGGAATTATAACCATTGGATGACAAACAAGTAGAATTACTAAAATGTGAAGCACTGACAGTACCGGCGAAACGCAAAAGGGGATTCGCAAACCGCCGGACCAAAACAGAACACTGGGTCTTATAGGATCATCCGGCGAGACCGATGTTACACCGGTCTCAAATCATGGAATGCTAATATAACACAAGTCTAGAACAGTGACCTGAACCCTTGAGCCCTGGCCGGTGTTTCATCCGGGGTTTCCCTGGCCCTGACCGGCGGTTTGCCGGTAGATGCCTAGCAGTCAAATTCCTCCTAATCTTAGCAAAATGGCAAAAAAGTCAAATTTAAAGCTCACCCGCTCATCATAGTAATAATAAAGCAAGTAAAATTGACAATCTACCCTTAATAAAAACATCACTCCACCTATCATCGGGCAAATTGTGCATTATAAGCACACATGGGGTTACTCAGACTTCACCCCCAACTCAAATTCTACACACTAAAGAACAGGAATTTTATCAAAGGACAAAACCACATTGGTATTTACATGATATCACTACCCCCACACACTCAAGAAAGAATAATAGCAAAGTAGCATCTAGCAAAAGCAAGAGTGTAATGGGGATACATGATTTGGGGGTACTTCGGCGGTCCCAATCTCAAAAGCATTCATATTGTGCCAATTGATAGTTAAAAATAGAGTAAGAATGACAGGCCAGATGGATTGGAAAGTACAAAGATGAGAAGGATCAAAGTTTACACAAGAAAGCTTTACGTAATTTGTTCTTGCTTTAGTGTAGTTGAGAGTAGAGTGAGTAGTGAAAAAGATAAGGGATGGAGTGTGGCTTTTATAGGAGAGAAGGAGGAAAGGGGATTGGTTGGTGAAAAGGTGGGTTTAATGGTGGGAAGGTGGAAAGGTGATGTATGGGGAAGGTGAAAAGGTGTAATGGGAAAGTGGGAAGGTAGAAAAAGGGGGTTTATAGGGATCTGTAGGGGTTTGATCGGTGTTTTTAAATTTTTGGTTCAGGTCGGGTCGATCCATGGATCAATTAAAAATCTTAAAAAAAATGAACTTACCTGCACCTGGAAGTTATTTCAAGACTTCCACCTCCTATCTCTATTAAGGGTATCTGGAGTATTCTAGGGCATGCTGATTTTTATTGAAAGTTTATTAAAGATTTTTAAAAAATTGCTAACTATTTATGCAAGTTTGCAAAGTTTGTGTTTGATGATGCTTTCCTCAAGGCATTTGAGTGCATAAGGAGAAACTCATCACAACACCCATCACAGTGGCTCTCGATTGGAGTAAGCCATTTGAGATTATGAGTGACGCTAGTGGTGTAGCTTTGGATGCTTCCCTTAGACAAAGACATGATAAGATCTTTCATCCCATCTACTACGCTAGCAAGACTCTCAATGCAGCTCAAAAGAATTACACAATCACAAAGCAAGAGTTTTTAGCTGTAGTGTATGCATTTGAAAAATTTCATGCTTACCTCCTTGGAACATATGTTGTTGTGCATACTGACCATGCAACAATTTGGTATCTAATTGTATAAAGGATAAGAAACCTCAACTCATTCATTGGGTATTATAACTACAGGAATTTGACTTAGAGGTAAAAGATAGAAAAGGGACCAAAAACCAAGTTGCAGATCATCTACCCAGGTTGGATGAAGAAGGAAAAGAGGGAAATGAGTTGGAGATATATGATTCCTTTGCAGATGAATAGGTACTGTCCGCCTCACATGCCTTGATTCCATGGTTCACAAACTTCACAAATTACTTAATGAGTGATTGAATGCTCAAAATATGAACTTTCATCAAAAGATAAAGTTTCTCCATGAGGTAAGCAAATTTTATTGGGATGAGCCATATTTATTCAGAGTTTGTGTTGACAATATAATAAGAAGGTGTGTTCCATAAAATGAGATGATTTATATTCTTGAGGCATGCCATTTGTTTGCCACTGGAGGGAATCACAGTGGCATTCACACAACATAGAAGATACTACAGTGTGGTTACTATTACCGTACTATTCATCAAGATGCTCACGATTTGGCAAAGGCTTGTGGTAAATGTCAAAGAGAGGGAGGAGTGTCTCGGAGACATGAGCTACCTCTGACGCTCATTCTTGAGGTAGAGTTATTTGATGTGTGGGCCATTGATTTCATGGGACCATTTGTAGTTACTTTGGAATTAAGTACATATTGGTGATAGTCGATTATGTCTCCAAATGGGTGGAAGTTGTGGCACTTCCAAACAGTGAGAGTAAGTCAGTCACTGCATTTTTGCAAAGGAACATCTTCTCTAGATTTGGAACTTCAAGGGCAATTATTAGTGATGGTGGATCATACTTCTGCAATAGGTTATTTCGTCGCTTACTTGAGAAAGATGGAGTCAAGCATAAGGTGGCGACACCTTACCACCCGCAGGCAAGTAGAAGTCTCAAAACAAGAGATCAAGACAATTCTGCCTAGAACAATTAACGCCAGCAGAATAGTCTTGTTAAGGAGATTAGATGATGCTTCATGAGCATATCACACAATGTTTAAAACACCCATAGGTATGTCACCATAACATCTCGTGTATGAAAAATCATGTCACTTACCTATGGTGCTCGAACACAAGGCCTTATGGGTACTAAAGAAGCTAAATTGAACTGGAAAGAAGCCGCGAATCTTAGACTCACCCAACTCAATGAGATGGATGAATTTAGATTAATGGCTTATAAGAATGAGGTAATATACAAAGATAGAATAAAGATTTACCATGATTGAAAAATTGAGAAAAGGGAGTTCACACATGGGGACTTAATGTTGCTATCAATTTCTAGACTTCGCTTATTTTTAGGAAAATTGAGGTCAAAATGGTCAGTACCATTCAAAGTGGTTCAAGTGTTTTTACACGGAGCAGTAGAACTTGATACCAAGGATGGAACAAGATTCAAAGTGAGTGGACAAAGGGTGAAGCACTATTTTGGTAATCCTGAGGAGCTGAAAGTGATAGAGGAGATATACCTTGATAAAATCTGAGTAATCAAGGGATCTGCGTCATACCGCTATGTTAAACCAGGCGCTGCTTGGGAGGAAACCCAAGATAACTTAGGTTTTATTTTTGTTTGCTCAAGTGTGCAGGAATCAAGTCACAAAGTACATAACAGAGCTATAGGAACCCCGATAAGACTTGAAGCTCGTGCGTGCCCAACTCTACATGGAGCTTCGCAACACGCTGTCCAAGCTCCACATAGAGGGGGCGACGCAACGTGTTTGGGATTGCAATGGGAGGATTGATGCGCCTTGCGTATAGTAAAGCGTGAACTTCACATACATGATGAGTACTAAAGGCCCGAATTTCTTATTTTACTCTTTTACTTGTGATTTATTATTGAGGACAGTGCTACCGATTAACTATGGAATGGGAGGAGTAAACTTCATTAAACCATGCATGCTTTCATTGCTAAATTATTTCATGGTGGGCATAGTTTTTTTTGTTGATTCATGACTTATCCTACTAGCTTATAGTAATTTTTTTTTGTTTTGTGTGATGTTCTACTTTTATTTTGGTTCCTTTGATTTTTGGCACTTTTCTAGTGGGTAGTCCCTTCGAACCGAGTAAAGAGTCTAGATTTTGTTTGAGTCATAGTAATGATTTTTTCTCGATGATGGATGGATGATGAACGTCTTAAGAGAAAATTAGTTATTAGGAGAGCAAAAACTTGAGACCTTACAAATGCTAGATGCTTCACTTAGGGTATCATTGAGACTTTGTGAAGTTCACTCAAAAATGCATGAAAAAAGTAGAAACACTTAGACTTTGGGAACTTGATTCCTATGCTTGAAAATGGGGCTTAATAATATGAGACATTCTATATGAATATATGTATTTATGTATCTTGATTGCCATTGTTGAACCATTTGTGCCATTGTGTGAGTGAGATATTTTAGTATACTCCACGCTTGCAATTTGATGTCTAGAACATGCCCGGTGTGTGTGTAGAATGAAACGAGGATGTTGAATCTAGAAAGTGATATAGGCATTTCTTTGGTAGCCTATTTGTATCCTGCTTTACCTACCCTTGTATAACTATCCTGTTAGCCATTTTGAGCCTTAGCCTATTCTTTTGATAGCCATATTGCAAGCTTAATCCATTTTGTTCTATTACTTTTATTTGATCCGACTGGCTTGCAAGGCACTTTAATGAATAAAAGGAGCATAAGTGGAGAAAAGATGGAAAAAGCTAAAATGTAGAAATTAGAAGAAAATAAAAGGGTGATAAATGCATAACAAGGAGAGCGAAGTAGTAGGGAAAGAAAAAGAGAGAATGCCTTGAAAAAAATGAATGAATGAATCAAGAATTTAAAAAATTATGAATGAGCTTAAATTTGAAAAATTCCCTACTAGTCACCCAAGTTGTAAATTGAAAAATAAAAGGAGGTACAATGAGAAACATAGGAGATTGAAGAATATGCTAAAAAATCAAAGAGTTGTGATTTATTAAAGTGCTTAAGGATATTAGTCACTATCCTGGCCAAATAGTTCCTACCCATCCCTTAGCATATATTACCACTATCTTAAGTCCTAATTGATCCTTGATTTTATGTTCTATATTAGTGTAACACCTCGGACTTTCTAGACAGTTTTCCATAACAAGAGTAAAGTTTCTTGGGTTGATGGCATTTGACACCATGATTGACAACTCATCAAGTGGGTGATGGCCCCTCATCTTTGAATGTCAAAGAACCCCAAAATTTTGATCCTCTAGTTAAGTTTGAAGTGACAGACCATCGAGTGAGTGACAGCCCGTCACATTGGCCGTCACTTGATCCAAAAATTTTCACTATTTTGGTTAAGGGTGACGCTAGGGATGAGAACCTTCAAGTAAGTGATAGACAATCACTAGTGCCTCAAATTTATCAAATTTTGGTTAAGGGTGACACTACAAATGACGGACTGCCGAGTGAGTGATGGTCCATTGATGAAGGGCGTATTTATGCAATTCTTAGCCATATTTTGCCCGTACTTTACTATATTTTGAGAATAAATTATGTGTGTTTGCATGTGTTTATGATATATATTTGTGAAAAAAAGCTAACACACATGATGATATGCTTTCAGGGCTAATAATGATAGGTTTGGGTGTATTTAAGGATTTTAGATCGAATGTGAAGAAGTTGGAATGAACCAAGTCAAGATCATAGCATGAGGCAGTGCACTGCCATGCCCATGCGGCTAGCAGCGCGAGGCACCAGCACTGCTGCGCGACCAGAGGTGCGAGGCGCCAGCATTTCAGTGCTACATCATGCGTGACGCAGCCCTGGACTAGCATGATGGCATGCGCGAGGCGCAGCTCATCCAGCGAGATGGCATGTTCGGCGCACCAAGAGTGTTCAAATGGCCAACAAAGTCAAATCCTACTTGAACTAGGAAAAGGAGCTACAAATCCCAAATCAAATCCGCAATGGAACAAAGAAGGCATAAACCTATTATAAATACCCTTTATTTCTTTATAAAGTTGATTCATGTCTTAGAGAAGTCTAGACATAATTGACACGAAACAAGTGAAGCAAGTTGTAAAGTTTTATTTCACTACATACTTTGAGACAATTGTTGAATTGTTCTTCCTTATTTTTGCAATAATCAAATGAGTTTCTTCCTATCATCTTTGTAAGTATTAATTTATGTTTTTGTCTATGAATTCTATTAATTTACTTATAATTATGAGAGGATAAAACCTCCACAACTAGGGTTGTGGGAACCATGGTGAATTAACGAACTAAGGGTTTGCACGATGTGATTCTATACCAATACTAAACACTTGTATTGTATTCTCTTCATCTTTAAACGTTTCTTAATGGTGCGCAATGTTAGGACTTTCCCGAATTCTTTACTTGCTTGAGCCTAGAGAAGTAGAGATTTGGAAAAAAGAATTACAACAAAGCCTTGATTTTTATGATTATTGTATTAACTTGAGCTACAGTCGCAGGATAGTTATATTTGGGAAAAATTGATAATGGTTAAATTGAAATCGCTCATGAGACCTAACCTGGTGATTAAGTATAGTCATCCAATAGGGACAAACCAATCGTTTGGATGAACTCTAATTATCAGTTCTACATGTAAAGTATTGGGATAGATCACACGTGTAAAACCCGAAGTAGTTATGAATCCATGGGGAACACTCACCCTAGTTAATTGCATTAATTTGGAATCAACATTTGAATTCTCAACATTGTCACGTGTTAATGTTATAATCCCCTCCACTTAGGAGATAAGTGACTTAAAAGCTTGAATATTAGCGTTCTTCTATATCCTTCCATATTCCCTATAGGATCGACTCCAACCTCTTACTTGGGTTCTTTATTGACACGTCCGCTTCATACTTCGTCAGCAGGTGTGAGTTTGAGTGTTATCACCCATCACTCCTACTATCACTTTGAGTTTGCAGATTTTCTACACGTTTTTCTGAGGGCAGTTTCATAACTTCCCATAATTTTAACACCCAAACTCACACATTTTGGTATTTCTAAAGGTGTTATTTAAGTATTCCTAAAGCCTAAACACTCAGCCGTCTCCATTTCAATTAGAATTCAAGGATTCAAGCTCTCAAGTCTTAAAGAAATCTAAGGATTTTCTACTTCCGCAAAGTTAGGGTTCTTCAAGTTTGAGTCTAGGGCTGTTTCGAGGTAAGTAAGGCTAACCTAAGTAGGAATTCTAATCTTCTTCATATCCCAAATTCATTGTTGAGGTTGTTGAGCTTAAAGCTAGGGTTTGTCATTCAATTGATGGTTTTTCTACCTTAGTTCATATATTTTGAATTGTCTTCATTGAATTCTTCATATTTAGAGTAGTTCATTCATTGTAGTGTTATTCTATTGAGCTATTGGTCATTCTCTCTTGATAATTGTTATTGATTGTTTGATGGAGTTGGGTCATGTTCTTATCCTGTGAATCCTAATTTCATGAAAGCATGAAGCATGATTTTAAGAGCATTATTTTTGAAAGCATGTATTTTTGAAGTAAATGCATTATTTTCGTAAAGATTGAGCATGTTTTCAAGAGAGAATGCATGATGAGATTTTAAGCATAAAGAGATGGTTTTTAGAATTATTTTCAAAAAGCATAAGTAAAGTCTTAATTTGAAATTCATGAAATATTTTTAGCGAAAGGCTCCATATTGATGTTTAAAGATTGTTTTGAGCGAAAGGTTCTTCATGATGTTCTAAACTATGTTTTGAGTGAGAGGCTCGTAAGCAAGTTTAAAGATGATTTTTTTAGCAAAAGGATCCCAATATAATTTTAAACATTCATTATATATTATAGTTAAAGTGCTTTATAATGGTGTTTTGATGTTGCCTAAGAAAGACATTTGACTGAACATGAGCAAGATTGTTTTGGGAGGAGTATTTAGCACCGAGTGGGTGACCGAATTTCGAAAACTCCTAAGCCCCATAACTACGTCGCCAACGTAGGTAAGGATCATACCATTTTGTTTGAGCAACTCCACAGATAGTCCCTGGTAAGGACTTTGATTGTGAGAGATCCCAGATTGTGATCCTCCTCTACCCTATCAAGGTTTTGGATGGCTCTGCCAACTTAAGCGAGATAGTTGGACATCATGTGCTCATTCATGATGGTGTCTCCTATGAGAAACTCCCCAAGTTAAAGTTATGTATTTATTTGTATTTTTAGAGATTATGATGATGCACCGTTATTACTGTAACATGCCAAAAGTTTCTAAGACCAAACTCCATACTTGGAATGAAAACCAGAATGAAACCAGAAAACTTTCCACAGAATGACTCATCAGACGAGTCATTGTAAGAGACAATGACTTGTTAGGGCAGTCATAGTCGTCCCGTAGATTTCTTCCTTAGATTCAATGAATGATACAATGACCCATTATTAGAGGTAACGAGTCATTGGGTTGCCCGTTCTGACAAAGTCTAGAATTGTGTCAAAATCTTCCCCTGAACCAAAAAGCCTAGTGATGACGACTAGATTGGATGACTCGTTATATCCACCAACAGTTCATCCTATCAACCATTGCGAGAAATCTAGAGAACTAAAATTTCCATCACAAAAAGAATGACTGCATAAATGAGTTGTGGTCACAACCAATGACTCATCGTGAGGATCATTGGACCTGGACAACTAGATGTTGAAAATGTTACTAGGGGCATATTTGTAAAATCCTAAGCTAGGTCATATTATGGTATGTATAGAGTGGAATTAATAGAAATTGATCGATCTTCTCCTCTCTTTCACTCTCAGACTCACAGGAACAATACGTAGAAGATAGAAGACTCTCTCAAGTCTACTCTTGGGTTCCACTCAAGGGGCTGAAATTCCATGGTTCTTTAAATAGATTCTTCTACCTCAGGTATGTGGGACTTCGACTAGGGTCATCTTTCACCCTTGTGTCCCTATTATTTACAGTAAACTATAGCATGAAGTAGTCTAGAAAATCATGACCTAGGGCTTTCTTCTAATTGCTGAAATTCCCTACTTCTTGATGTTTAAAAACTTTCATTCCTAGCACTATGTTATAGTCAGGATGTTATTTTTGAACTTGTAGGAGGTCCATCTAGATTTTTGATTCTTGTAT
This sequence comes from Datura wrightii, assembly GCA_035772735.1. Taxonomy (NCBI): domain Eukaryota; kingdom Viridiplantae; phylum Streptophyta; class Magnoliopsida; order Solanales; family Solanaceae; genus Datura; species Datura wrightii. Next base: position 51,539,523 of record JASDFA010000002.1, on the reverse strand, counting down.
GATTTTGAGATTCTAATTCGCAAACTAGCAATGCTATGAAAATAGCATGAACTTTCAGAGTATATATGATTTCCGTGTGATCTATATAGCTAGGCTTTACAGTACTAATAGTATAGTCAGTATACTTAGTAATATCAGAAATCTTAGTATTTTCCATCATTTCAACATTTTCAGTCACCAGATCTTTTAGGGTCTCAAAACACTTCCAGACAAGTAATTTTGACTTAGCCTTAAGGCACCAATTCGATCTAATCAGTTTAATAGTTATGCTTAGGCTTTTAGTTGGGAGTAGTACTTAACACTGAGTTGGCCGGAGTTCAGCGGATCTAGGTTATCAGAACTACGTGCAACCATAAGATTTAACCCAAATGGGTTTTACAGTTCGTGGTATCACACAACCCAGTCACTGTATCCTGTCAAGGTACGATGGGCCTTATGGATGGGGAGTAAGCATCAAACTCCATGTCTAGCTCATATGGTTATATATCGATTAACAGACACTCCCACAACATAGTATAGTACAATCCAGTCCCAAGCCTCAGCATATGTTGATCCTTACTCAGTTCTTGCTAGCTTTGCAGTATTTTCAAATTTCAGACTTTTTACAGTATTTATGATTTTAGACAGGCATATTTCATATTGCATTCGATGGTTTTACTTATATTTTTTTACTATAATTACTATGTTTCTAAATGATAACCTCACATACTAAGTACATTCAAAGTATTGACGTATACATCCTATGCTATATCATTTTATGATATTGCCTCGGGTACTCAGGCTCCGGAACATGGTTAGTCTCTCCCTCTTATTTAGTGCATACGTGCCTATTGGTGAGTTCTCATCTTATGAGGATCGAAAATGTTCTTTCTAGTTTAGTAATATTAGTTCAATTTCCAGACATAGAGTTAGCTGGGGGCTTGTCCTAGCAACTCATTAGTTAGTAAAGGTTATCAGAAAATATGGTATTAGTTTTAGCTTATAATTCTTTCAGTATTGTTTACAACGTCTAGTGTTTTCCAGACTATCATTTCTTATGTAAGACTGTTTTGTATCTCAGTAGCTTCCGCTCAGTTTTCTATTTATGATTCTAATGTATAACTAATGTGCCATGCCATGGGTTTGCTTGGGGTAACTTGTGACTCTAAGTACCGAGTGACGTCCAGAGTGTGACTCTGGTCGTGAAAAACTTGGTATCAGAGCCTCAGGTTTAGAGTCTCCTTGGATGTTTGAAAGCCACGTCAAGTATAGTCCTTTTCATGAGTGTGAAGCGTGCCACACTTGAGGAGGAGGCTAAGAGGCATTTTAGGAAAACTCCCTTTTCTTCATGATTCTTATAATGAGTAAAGTGTGAATTTCTAAAATGTCCTTCTAACTTTCGCTCTGCCATTTTCAGTTAAGGAGGCCTCCTAAAAGAGGAAATCAAAGGAGGACTGGAAATGTCAATCAGCAAGCCCCACAGGCAGCCCCTCAAGATGATCAGGTGACACCTGCTGAGTTTCGGGCTGCTATTCAAATGCTAGCTCATGCGGTGACCAACCAGGCAATCAGCAGACCTTCATACTTGCTAATACAAGTGGTCCTACAGTTGTTTCCAGAGTTCGAGAGTTTACTAAGATGAATCCCCTGGAATTTCATGTGTCTAAGTAGATGAGGAGCTACAGGACTTCATTGATGAGGTACAGATGATCACCCAAATCATGGGTGTTACCTCCATTGAAAGTGTAGAGTTGGTTGCCTATCAGCTGAAAGGAGTGGCCCAGAAATGGTACAGACAAATGGAAAGAGGGGAGACACGTTTGTGCAGGTTCGGTGAAGTGGGATGAGTTTACGACTATGTTTTTGGACGGGTTCTTTCCACGGGAGTTAAGGGAAGCCAAAGCTGTGAAGTTCGTGATTTTGAAACAGAACAACATGATGATGTAGGAGTATGCCTTAAAGTTCACTCAACTATCAATGCATGCTCTGAAAATGGTTGCTGAGCCAAAGACTCACATGCTCAAACTTGTAAATGGGGTCTTAGAGTTGGTGGTAAAGGAGTACAGGACTTCCATGCTCAACAATGAGATGGACATCTCTAGGCTTATTATCCACGCATAGAAAATAGAGGCGTAGAAACTAAAGGAGATAGAAGGGGAAACGGACAAGGACAGATCAGGTTGAGTATTCGCAGTACAGGTCGGGCAGTAGTAGTTGTCCACTGCAACAACAGAGACCTCCAACACTCTTTTCAGCTAGTGCTCCTTCTTCAACAGTCGCACTTTCCAGTATGTCCTAAGTGTGATAAAAACCATCCAGGGGAGTTCCATCTGGGTAATGATAATTATTTTGATTGTGGCAAGCTGGGTTGCAGGTTGAGAGATTGCTCGTCAGCGGGATGGGGGAAGGCCCATTCCACTACATCAACAGCTTTGCCAGGCCTCTTAGCTAAGCAGGGTACTACCTCAGGTACAGGTGGTGGTAGCGCCAGAACTGATATTATTCCCTATCCTCCCGTAAGGACCAGGAGAACTCACATGACATAGTCACTAGTATGAGACGTCTCTTTTACAGAGATGTTTATGCTTTACTAGATCTAGGAGCCATGATGCGTTGGCATTTGACGGCGCATTTGATGCTTTTAACTATGAATTGAGGCAAGCTCTTGAGTAACTTTTGGTTATATTTGATTATTTTGTGAGTATTGTACAAGAAGATAAACCAAGGTAAAGAAATTGAGTGAAGCGGGCTGAAATACCAACTTGATGGCCTAGTTGACGAGCTGTCAATAGTGTGATGGACCGTTACTCTTATCGTCGGGCCTAAATAGGAGTTGAACAAAAAGATGTGACAGTGACGGTCCAGTTGACGATTTGTCACCTCTTTAACATACCTTCAATTTCACCATCACCAAGATGAAGATTTGATGACACACTAGATAAGGAGTATGGCCTAGGTGACGGACTATCACTTATTCGACGAACCGTTCAGTTCATCATCAGTAAGATGCGGACCTGATGACACACTGGACTAAGACACCCAAATGACAGACCATCACCTTGCCGATGGGACGTCAAGTTCACCATCACCTAAGAAGCAAGAAACCGACTTTCACTATAGTTTTGAAGTATTCTAAACTATAAATAGCACTTTCTATGTTTTTTTTCATTATCAGACATTTGAGAGAGAAAAGAGGGACAGACACGTTATTTTTGAAAGGTTCTTGAAGAAAATATTGTTGAGTTATTGGAATCATAATCAAGATTTCATCTCTTCTTTTTATGTTAAATCTTCTTTGATGAATATGATTTATGGTATGAACACAATGATCATGTATCACTAAGTTCCACTACTAGGGTCATGTGATTCATGGTAGAATAATGTAATGATGTTGAATGATGCAGGGATTAGTTTAATGCAATTGTGTGTATTATTAGTTCTTTTCTTTTGAAGGATTTTTAATGGTTGCAAATATTAGAATAAAACCTAGATTTGACATGCTTGAGTAAAGTGTATAAATCTGGATGAAAAGGATTAATAATAAGGATTCAAGGCGTTGACCCCTTGACTGATGATTAATGCTGTAATAAGTTTAATCAACCTAGATTAATTATTGAAACTCATTTATTATCATCCTTAGCTTGAGAAAGTTAATACTATGAGTAAGGAACTCTGAAGAATAAGCCAACTATTTGAATAACATAGAGGGTTTTCGGACCAATGGCCATAAAAACCAAGGTCGGAACTATTCAAAGTACAATTACTACGACTAAGATGGTTATAGGGATAGAGAATAGGGCAACTGGAAAAATGAAGAAAGATACAGGATTGATCATAGCGGAGTATATGTGCCCCCTGGAAATCGAGAGCAGAGCAGTAATGATGCAGGAAGTTTGAAGATGGAAGAGATGTTAGCCAAGGTACTGCAAAGAGTCGGAACTACTGACTCTGGAGTTAAAAGAGATGAGGAGTTACCTCTCCAATATGAGTCAACTGGTCGACTCGCACTCAACTGCTATTAAACAGCTAGAGTACCAAATAGGGAAAATGTCTATAGCCCTTAATCATAGGAAGAGTAGCACTCTGCCAAGTGATACAGTGTAGAACCTGAGGATAGGATAGCTACTGCATGGCTATTATAACAAGAAGTGGAAGGAAGTTGTCTAAGACCACACATATTGGTGCAGAGCAAGCTGAAGAGTTAGCTTTAGAAATAGAGCTTGTTGCTGAAGATGAGGTGGAGATGCTAAACCCAGCTAAGCCTATAGATCCAACAGTCATAGAGAGCAGTCAAGAAGATGAAGGTAAAGCAAAAGGAAATGAGGTGGTTAAGCCTTTGACTCAAATTCTGAGACCTCTGCCTCCATTCCCTTAGAGGTTGAAAAGGGAGGTGGAAGATGGAAAATTCCAAAAATTCATCTCCATGTTAAAGTAGTTGCCAATAAATATCCCATTAGTGGAAGCCCTCGAGCAGATGCCAAGTTATGCAAACTTCATGAAGGACTTGGTCACAAAAAAAAGGACTGTCAGTTATGAACCGTCGAACAACATTCATCATTGCAGCATGATCTCTTCATGTTCGCTTGTTCAAAAAAAAGAAGATTCAGGTGCATTCACAATTCCATGCACCATTAGAGCCTTCAACTTCACCAAAGCTCTATGTGATTTGGGTGCCAACATTAACTTTATACTGCTAGCCATATACAAATAGTTGGACTTGGGAGCCCCCAAACCGACTACCATGAGGTTGTTAATGGCAGATTGGGCAGTTTAGAGGCCTGTGTGTATTCTATGTGATGTGCTAGTTAAGGTGGAGCACTTTATATTTCTTGTAGACTTTGTTATCTTGGACTACGAAGTCGAATTTGAAGTCTCTATCATTCTTGGTAGGCCGTTCTTGGCAACTGGAAGAGCATTGGTGGATATGGAGAATGGAGAGTTGAAGTTTAGACTAAACAATGAAGAGGTAAGGTTCAAGGTCTGCAAATCCATGAAACAACCGAGAGACATGAATGTAGTCTCTATTATTGATGTTATTGATGAAGGGGTAGTTAAAGTACCTAGAGAAGAGAGCAATGCAGTTGATATTCTAGCTGTTGTGATGATGAATTTTGTTGATGATCATATTCAGGAGTACAAAGAGGTAGTAAATGCCTTAACAGGGATTGGATCTTATCCTTATGCTCCAAAGAATTTGGATTTGGTTTTGAAGAATAGACCGACTCCTCCGGCAAAACCCTCTATTGAAGAACTACCAGTGCTGGAGTTGAAAGCACTACCTGGCCATCTGTAGTATGTGTTCTTTGGAGATAACAACACATTTCAAGTCATTTTGGTAGCTAATCTATTAGAATGGCATTCTGAAGCTCTAGTTACCATGCTGAAAAGGTATAAGAGATCAATTAGATGGACAATTATTGACATTATCAGGATTCCCCTGGGGTCATGTACTCATAAAATTTAGCTGGAAGAAGAATGTGTCCGAAGTAGAGAACATAAATGCAAACTCAATCCACCAATACAAGAGGTAGTAAAAAAGGAGATAATTAAATAGCTGGATGCAGGTGTCATATACCCAATCTCTGATAGCAAATAGGTAAGTCTAGTGCGATGCTTCCCTAACAAGGGAGGCGTGACTGTGGTGGAAAATAAGCGAAATGAGTTGGTTCCATTGAGACCCAGCACGGGTTGGTGTGTCCGTATGGACTATTAGAAGTTGAACACTTGGACACTCAAAGATTGCTTCACAGTGTCGTTTATTGATCAAATGATGGATAGGTTGGCAAGCAACGAGTGGTATTTCTTCCTAGATGGTTATTTTATATACAACCAAATATCAATTGCACTAGAGGAACGAGAGAAGACAACATTTACTTGTCCTTATGGGACCTTTGCTTTCTGATGCATGCCATTCGGGTTATGCAATGCATTTGCAACTTTCTAGAGGTGTATGATGTCGATATTCTCTGATACGGTGGAGGATACTTTGGAAGATTTTATGGATGACTTCTTAGTCGTTGGTGACACTTTTGAAGATTGCTTAGCCAATGGCCTACTGGTGTTGAATTAGGATAAGTGTCATTTCATGGTGAAAGAAGGCATTGCTCTAGGACATAAGATATCAGAAAAAGGCTTAGAAGTGGACAAGGCCAAGATTAAGGTGATTGAGAAGTTGCCTCTACCAATCTCGGTGAAGGGAGTGAGAAGCTTTTTGGGTCATGCTGGATTTTACCGAAGATTAATAAAGGACTTCACAAAAATAACAAATCCATTATGCAAGCTATTAGAGAAAGAGACCAAATTTATGTTTGATGAAGAGTTCCTGAAAGCCTTTTCAAACTTGAAAGAAAGGTTAACGGCTGCCCCGATAATAATTGAACCAGATTGGTCACAACCATTTGAAGTGATGTTTGATGCTAGTGGGGTTGCACTCAAAGCTGTGTTGGGGGAAAAAGAGAGAAAAGATTTTTCATCCCATCTATTATGATAGTAAAGAATTGAATGGGGCACAAAAGAACTGCACAATGACTGAGTAGGAGCTGCTAGCGGTGGTATATGCCTTTTAAAATTTTAGGGCATATTTTCTTTCCACCAGAGTTATTGTGCATAGTGATCATACCTCCTTGAGATATCTCATGGAAAAGAAAAATGCAAAGCCAATCATGATAAGATGGGTCCTTCTGCTGCAAGAATTTGACTTTGAAGTCAAGGACCGTAAAGGATGTGAAAATCAAGTAGCGGATCACCTATCCAGACTTAAAGATGAGGGAAGAGTAACAAATGATGAGGAGATTGATGAATCATTCCTTGATGAACAGGTATTAGCTGAAATAGTCGATCTCATTTCATGGTTTGCTGACTTTGCCAATTACATTTTCAATGATATGATACCGGAGGACTTAACTTTCCACCAGCGGAAAAAGTTACTCCAAGATGTGAACAAATAAATCTGGGATGAGCCATATTTGTTCTCAGTATGTGCTAATAACATAATAAGGAGATGTGTCCCGGAAGCAGAAATGTTGAGTATCTTAGAGGCATGCCAGTTCATCTCTTGTTGGGGGACACCATGGGGTCGCTCGGATGGCCCAAAACATTTTGTAGTGCAGGTTCTACTAGCCTACAATACATCAGGATGCCCATGATTTTGTGAAGGAATGTGATCAATTCCAGAGACAGGGAGATATATTTAGAAGGCATGAATTACCTATGACCCCTATTTTGGAAGTGGAATTGTTTGACGTGTGGGGCATAGATTTCATGGGGTCATTTTTGAGCTCATATGGCCAGAAGTACATCTTGATAGCAGTGGACTATGTATCAAAGTGGGTAGAAGTTGTGGCATTGGCAGATAATAATGGCAAAAGTGTTGCAACTTTCTTTAAGAAGAACATCCTCTCAAGGTTTGGTACTCCAAGAGCTATTATCAACGATGCGGGATCCCAATTTTGCAACAAAGTTTTTAGTGCATTGCTGGCAAAGTATGGAGTTAAGAAGCACAAAAGTGGCTACCCCCTATCATCCGCAGTCTAGTGGGCAAGTGGAGGTGTCAAACCGGGTGATTAAAACCATCTTGGCCAAAACAGAGAATGCTAACCCAACAGATTGGTCTTGAAAACTGGATAATGCATTATGGGCATACCGAACAACATTCAAAACACCTATTGGGATGTCCCCATACCAGTTAGTGTTTGAGAAATCCTATCATCTACCAGTTGAGTTAGAACATAAGACATTGTGGGCACTCGAGAAGCTCAACTTGAGCAGGAGCAAGGTTGCGCATTTGAGGATGGATTTGATCAATAAGATAGATAAATTCCGTTTGAGGGCATATGAGAGGGCTGCTCTGTACAAGGAAAAGATGAAGTTGTACCATGACAAAAGGATTGAAAAGAGGGAGTTTATCCCTGGATATCTTGTGTTGCTGTTCAATTCTAGAGTCTGTATGTTTTCGAACAAACTTCGATCAAAGTGGTCTGGTCTATTCAAAGTGACACAAGTATTCCCATCATGAGCTATTGAGCTTAAAAATCAAAAAGGGGAATGCTTCAAAGTGAATGGCCAACGCGTGAAGCAGTACTATAGAGTATCAGAGGAAGTAAAGGAGTTGGAATTGGTGTACCTTGATGAAATCTGAATAATCAAGGTACCCGAGTTGTGCCGCGACATTAAATCAAGCACTGCTTGGGAGGCAATCCAAAGGTATTGTATTTTCAATGTAATGCCTATTTGATTTGATATTGTACTTGTTTTGAAAGGGGCGTTAAGTGTATAGGTGCAGGTATTCCTGAAGTAGGTGATGACCAAAACTGGCAGATTGTCGGAGACTCGACGGACCATCACTCGGGACTGTCAAGATGAAAGAAAAAATTGAGGATTTTGGATAAGCCCGATACTCAAGTTAATGAGCCGTCAAAATTATGATGGGCCATTAGTTGTGGCACCAGAAAGTGTCACAGAAACATGGAATCTGGATAGTAGTGATGGTATAGCTTACAAAACGTTAACATTATGACGGACCATCAACACCTCTATCACTTATGGAGAACTGAAAGAATCAGATGTTTGAGCTGATGAGCCAGTTGATGGAACGTCGTGCATCAGACAGACTGTCACTTGCACCGTCATCTAATCAGGTAAGTAAAATACTAAAAAGCCCAACCTGATCACCAAACCCTTCTAACCCACATCTGACCTACCTTCATTCCTAATTACCCCCGAATATTTGAATTTTTTTCTTTATTTAATTTTATTTTCCCTTCTCTCCCCCCACTTCTTCAATCCCGTAACTGCCATCCCCATAATCAAACCCAATATCCATCTAATCTCTTCCATTCCCCGTTTGATTGTTCCTCAATTTGTGGTCTCAGGCGAATAGAAGTGAACAGAAATTTGCTCGATTTCTGTGATTATCTTTCCCAAAACTTAGAGGTATGTCACATATGTTGCATTCTTGTTCACTATGTGTAGGGTGAATAATGTAAGTATTGATGGGAGTATAGCTAACCATATCCCTTGTGATGATTAGTCATGTTGAATATTTGCTATAGGTTTGAAACCCTAGGAGTCTCGTATTAAATATGTGTCAAGTAAGGTATAGAATGGAAACCTAAATCTATGTATAATGGCTATGCCCTATGATGGACTGAGTGACAACATTCTTAAGGGAAATAGTCAAATTTTCTATTGTTCTTACTGGTTCTTTTAGTCTAGGGATACATGGTGTGGGTAAGTCTTAGTACCCACCATGGTTGAGCCCAAAATGGTAGCATGACGAGATCACTGACGGGCCATCATATGTCCGACAGACCGTCATTAGTGCAATCGGGATTGAACTATGCAAAAATTTTCTATGACGGAAGGGGTGAGGAGCATCATCATGATGATGGATCGTCCCATTGACCATCACTTGTGGTTTCTAATGGGTGTCTACTAGGTAGAAGTATGAGTAAATGATGGACCGTCGCCATCATGATGGATCATCATCTTGCACCATCACCTACTTGTGAAATTATGTACATAGTGGATACACTCGACGGAGGAACTAACGAACCGTCGTTAAGGTGATGACCGATCATCCACTCCGTCACTGAAGTCACGCCTTCAATTAATTCTCATTATTTTCACATGATTTCTCTGATTATTATCTTGGAAACTAACGGTTCGATTATTGCAGGTAACCATGCCACCTAAGTTTCAACCTAGCAGGGGGGTGAAAGAAAGAGGATTGAGAGAACTGAAGCCGCTTGCCAACTCCGAGATGAAAACACCAAATTTGAGGGAGAAATAAAGGAGGTTGGAACTGAGGAATCACCCCAGGGTTACTAAACTAGATCCTTTGCTAGACACAAGCTGCAAATCCCTAGTCTCATGAGGGAGATCTCTTGGATGGATCTAGTTCAAGTGGTAACAATTCCGATTCAGATGAAGGGAGTGGCAATAAGGCCATCAATGGTCCACCAGGAGATTCTGAACCAATGAGGGGAGACATTATAAAGGGTAAAATGCTAGGGTTCAGAGATAGTCTGCGCTGTCAAGTAAAAAGGGCAGAAAAACAATTCCAAGAGGGTCTCACTACCACAGCAAGAGGACACCTCAAACGCAACATTACGGAGGAAGTGAGGATCATTAAATCTGAGTTTCTTGAGTACCTATATATTGAGCGAAAGTACAAGTTCTATTGCCTGGGATGGATGAGTGAAGCACCAGGCTATTATTACTCTACTATGGTTCGCGAATTCTATGTGAATTACATAACTATTCTGGAGGATCTTTGCAAAAAGGAAGAAACCATCAGAAATGCACATGAAAGGATGCATACCAGTCCAGGGAGAAATGGTAGACATCTCTCTAGAGACCATAAATAGAATGCTCTACAGGCATGACTTCACACTACCGGCTAGCATTGCTGAATTTGAATATCGAATGAGAGAGCGGCATAATCTTCATGGCTGGTTAGCGTAGGTCCTAACGGATGGACAACCCTCTTGGCTAGAAAATACCAAGGAAAGAATAGTGAAGTCCACGCTGACATTTGCATTAAAGTTTTGGTGGGTAGTGGTTTGGATTTGACTATTTCCAATAGGGGAAGATGACACTTTTGCTGAAGATAGAGTGGTACTAGTAGCCAGCCTGATGTTAAGGTTCCCATTGAACATGGGAGCAATTAATTCCAAGGAGATAAATTGTAGAGCAGTGAAGTTAAGTATATCATTTCCATTTCCCTACCTAATCACCCGATTGTGCAAAGAAGCTCATGTACCCATATTGGTTTGAAATGATATGGAGACTTATTCTACAAAGAAGTATGACCTAGAGAAGTCAACGGATCAATCCAGATATGACTTGAAGCTTCACAAACCAATTCCAGAGGTGTTCAAACTACAAGGGAAATAGACGCAACCATTGAGCCAGATGGAGAAGCTACATGAGAAGAGTTAGTTTGCCACGTTGCCCCAATTCATACATCCACACCATCTACTTTAGGTGAAGTTTAAACACACTCACGGGGGAGGGGGAGGGGGGAATCAGCTTAGACATTGTCTGCCATGACCCGATCCTCATAGTATCCATTCACACCATCAAAATTTTCTAGGGTGGTCAGAAAAGCAGATAGACAAGAGAGCAATTGATGTTTTTTGTTGAGTAGCTAGGCTTTTTTGTTGAATGAGCCATCACAACTGCTTTAGAACCATACAAGAACCTTCACACTCACATGGATGACATGGTAATGAGGGTGAATGATAGGCTAAAGGGCCTCACAGTGCCAGAGTTTACAAGGTTTATAGATGAGCTGAAAAAGGATCAAGATGACGTACTAAAGTTGCAACAACCGCAACAGTCCCCAAAGTTCTCGATTGCTGAATTTGAGGAGTCAGAGGATGATGTACCCTTCATTGATTTGCTGGGCGAGCAGCCTAAGGCTGCCGGAAAACATCCTCGAAATGGTGTTGTAGATGAGGGTAAATCCTACAAGAAGGAGAAATCTAAGAAGAGCAAACAAGAAAAAGCTGAGTTGCGAGAGGCTCTGAAACAGTATAGGGTAGAAGAGGAGATGCGCATGCGAGCCAGGGTTGGTGGGCCTCCTCCAGTTCATCACCCTGAGTTGAGGGGCATATCACAGGGGTCACAGTTTCTTTAGAGTCGCAGACTCTCGTCACATCGCCTCCAATTACAAAGGTTGCGCTGCCTGATCCTTTTAGTGCAACAATCACCACTAATGCCATTGCTAAGGTCCCTAGAGCCACTCCACCTCAAAAAGTTGTTCCAAAATTAGGAGAATAGCGCTCCTCAGGTTTACCCTAATTCACATTTGAGATTTTTAATAGAAGCATTAGGGACAATGCCATTCTTTCGTTTGGGGGGTGGGGGAGGGGGGTACCTATGAGTCTTTCATTGGCATGTTGTAGTTGCTTGTTATTTGATCTATAAAAGAAAATATTGGAAAATTATAGAAGTTATAGGAAATAATCACCTTTTTGTTTCAAATGTGGAGAATGAGACACCCACAAATTTTTATTGTTTTTGATGTGGCATGAGTATATTTTTGAAACCCATTGTCCTTGCAGGATCTGTGTGTGACATTATTTGTATATTGATATAGCAATTATGCTTAAGCTACAACATATTCTGATAATCAGTCATTGGAAGTGTAAATTGGTGCTAAGTGTGTGTGAGCTTAATTGTTGTTCTTACATTGTGCATGCATATAGAACTTTTGGTTTAGCTTGCTAAGGTTGTAGATAACTGACTAGGAAATTATGATAGGACATCTTTTGTAATTAGTCCCCTGAGCCTATATGACTACCAAAATAATGTGAGTAATATCTTGATCCATGATTTTTAGCCTAATTGACTCGTTTATTTCATTAGCCTATTACCTACCTATATTTTTTTTACAATGAACCTGTTTTGGCCCTTGTCCCTCCTTGGACAATGTGTACCTCAACTCAGGAAAATCACCTAAGTTGAGGGTGGCTATAGTAGTGGTGCATAAATAGTTGGGTATGAAAAGTAGAATCTGATGAGTGAAGAGAAGTGGGTGTGGTGTGATTGATGAATAAAAGAAAAGAAAGTAGAGAAAAGTTCCATATAAAGAAAAAGAGAAGTGATTTTTTGATGAGGAAAAAGAGAATCAAAATGAAGACCACACCCATTAGTTGAGAAGGAAAGTAAATAAAAGAGAATAAGGGAGAGGAAGTAAGAGTGCAACAAGAAAAATAGTGTAGTGCCAAGGAGGGTCAAGTCACTTTATCCATATGCACCATACCCATCCCAAAATGTACATTACAAGCCATGAAAGTCCTATAGTAATCCTAGTCAAATGTCCGAAGAACCTGAAACAATGATAATAAAGGCAAGCTTATGGTTTCGCATGTGCATTGTTATGAATATATTTGTGAGAGTGAGTGTCTTATTCTAGTCCCCATGTAAATAAATTTGGATGTAAGTTGGGACTTCATTGTACTGAGAGCACTGGAAAAACATTAATGATGGCTGGTTGTTAGGATTGTTGTTGTGGGTATATGTAGGGTACTATGCTGATATCATCATATCATATATAGATCCTCTTGAGTCAATATGTTTAATCAATGCCATATGTTCATATCCTATTTATAAAAGGGGAGTGTTAAATATTAAATAACCTACTTTGAGTATAACAACTGTTGTAGTACATCCAGATTTTCTTTTGTTTGAATGAGATGTCTGGTGTGTTTCTTGAGGACAAGAAAATATTCTAAGTTGAGAGTGTTAATGAGCTGGCATTTGATGGTGCATTTGATTCTTTTAACTATGAATTGAGGCAAGTTTTTGAGTAACCTTTTAGTTATGTTTGATTATTTTGTGAGTATTATATAGGAAGATAAACCAAGGCAGAGAAATTGAGTGAAGCAGGCTGAAATACCAACTTGACGACCTATCTAACGAGTCGTCAATAGTGTGACGGATCGTGACTCTCACCGTTGGGCCTAAACAGGAGTTTAACAAAAAGAAGTGAAAGTGAAGGTCCAGTTGATGGACCATCACCTCTTCGATGGACCGTCAAGCTCACGTCACCAAGATAAAGATTTGATGACACACTGGATAAGGAGCAACGGCCCAAGTGACGGGCCGTCACTTTATTCGACGAACCGTCAATTTCACTGTCACTAAGATGCAGATGTGATGGCACACTAGTTAAGGAGCGACGACCTAAGTGACATACTGCCACCTTGCCGACAAGATGTCAAGCTCACCGTCACCGGTGAAGCGGGAATCTGACTTTCAGTACATTTTTGAAGTATTCTCAACTATAAATAACACTTACTAGGTTTATTTTCATTATTAGAGTTTTGAGAGAGAAAAGAGCGACTGATACGTTATTTTTGAAAGGTTCTTGAATAAAGTATTATTAAGTTATTTGAATCATAATCAAGATTTCATCTCTTCTTTGTAAGTTAAATCTTCTTTGATGAATATAATTTCTTTTGTGAACACAATGATCGTGTGTGGCTAAGTTTCATTACTAGGGTTGTGTGATTCATGGTAGAATGATGTAATGATGGTGAATGATGCAAGGATGAGTTTAAAGGAATTGTGTGTATTATTAGTTCTTTATTTTTGAATGATTTCTAATGGTTGCAAACATTAGCAAACCTTAGGTTTGATATGCTTGAGTAAGGTATATAAATCTGGATGAAAATGATTGGTAATAGGGATTCAAGGAGTTAATCCTAGACTAGTGATTAATGTTGTACTAAGATAAATCAACCTAGGTTAATTATTATATCTCATTTATTATCACCCTTAGTTTGAGAAACAAGAGCGATATCTGTCTGAATAGATTTAGAAACATTTGGATAGGACAATTGAGTTAACAACCTACACTCATAGCATTAAATGAGTACAGTGTTGTAATTCATCAAATATCGTTAGGAAAACATGATGACCATAACCCAAGTTTACTTTCTTCTTGAGTTCAATAGTAATAAATCATAGTTGGTATTTCTTGTATTTGACTGATAGTGGATTTAAACATAATTTCCAAACCTCCAGTTTTACAGAAATATTTGACTAAAAGCAAATACTCACATAAGACGTAGTTTTCACCATATTCCTTGTAGGATTCGACCCCAACCTTGTTGGGTTCTACATTTGACATTGACCGCGTTATACTTCTTATCATAGAGGTGTAATTTGGGTGTATCAATTCCACACTTTCTTTTGTGACTCCATATATTGCTGTCTAGTTTGATAGTAGTCCAAAGATTCTCTCGGAGCCATTTTCAGTCTCTACTCTATTTGGTGAGTCAATTAGAGCCAGTCGGGTATTTAGGAATTATTCAGTAACAGTGTTACATAAGGTCACCATAGTTGGTTTAATAGAGTTAGATATGGTAAACTTTGGCCTTATTCATTGCATGCATGTTACATTCTTGTTATGCCTCAGTTGATTGCAAAACCAGAGTTGTTAGATTTCAGTTTCCTAACGAACTAGTCCTAGATTGGAAGGATAGTAGTTCAGCACCGAATGGTCAGTTTATCTCATACCGTATGGCTAGGAAAATGATCTCAAAGGGGCATATTTTCCACTTGGTTAGGGTCAAGGATTTTAGTTCCGAAGCGCCAACTCTTCAGTCAGTTCCAGTCATAAATGAGTTCTTAGACATGTTTCCACAGATCTTCATAGAGTCCCTCCCGAGCGGGAAATAGACTTCGGCATAGACCTTCTCCTAAATACCCAAACCATCTCAATTCCTCTTTACAAAATGGCCCCAACTGAGCTTATAGAGTTAAAAGAAATCCTGAAGCACCTCTTAGATAAGGGTTTCATTAGATCCAACATCTCTCCATAAGGTTCCCCACTCCTATTCATGCGAAAGAAGGACGTTACACTCAAAATGTGCATCGATTACCGTTAGCTGAATAAGGTCACAATCAAGAATAGGTATCCTCTACCTAGGATTGACGACTTGTTTGAACAACTTCTGGGAACTAGCTATTTTTCCAAGGTACATCTCAGATCAGGATACCATCAGCTCAGGGTCAGAGAATGTGACAGTCTGAAAATAGCCTTCAAAACTCCATATGGTCACTAACTCAAAAGAAGGTGAATTTATAGTGGTCTAATGCGTGTGAGAAGACTTTTTGTGAGTTGAAGACTCGACTCATTACAACCCTAGTTTTGACTCTACTAGAAGGTTTAGATGGGTTCGTGATCTATTGTGATGGCTCCAGAATTGGCCTTGGATGTGTTCTCATGCAACATGGAAAAGTGATAGCATATGCCTCCAGACAACTCAAATTTACTAAAAGAACTATTTGACTCATAATCTTGAGATAGCAACGATAGTATTTGCCTTAATTATTTGGAGGCACTACCTTTATGGTGTTCATGTAGAGGTGTTTATTGACCACAAAATCCTACAGTAAGTGTTCAGTCAAAAGGATTTGAATCTTTGTCTGAGGAGATGGATAGAATTGTTGAATGATTATGATATGAGCGTGTTGTATCACCAGGGAAAAGCCAATATAATGGCTGATGCCCTCAGCAGGTTAACTGTAGGGAGTGTTGTTCATGTTGAGGATGATAAGAAGGAGCTGGCAAAAGATGTTCAAACGCTAGCTCAATTAGGAGTACGATTGATAGATTCAGAAAAGGGTGGGATTATATTACAAAATGGAGCGGAGTCCTCTTTCATGGTGGAGGTTAATTCAAATTAAGATGAGGACCCAATCCTGCTCAAGTTGAAGGAAGCAGTCCTAAAGAAAGAGGTGGAAGCATTCTCCAAAGGGGAAGATGGTATGCTTCATTACCAGAGCGGATCGTGTGTTCTAGATGCAGATGATTCGAGGCAACAGATACTAATGGAAGCTCATAGCTCCAGGTACTCTGCCCATCCAGGTGCTACCAAGATGACGGGAAGTCAACTAGTGGAATAACATGAAGAAGGACATTATAGAATTTGTGGCTAAGTGTCGAAACTGCTAATAGGTCAAGGTTGAACATTAGAGACCTGGGTTGTATGAATCAGGATATTAGCATCCCTACTTGGAGTGGAGATAAGTCAACGTGGATTTTATTATAGATCTACCTCGTACACATTGACAACATGACTTAATTTGTATGGTTGTAGATTGGATAACTAAGTCTACATATTTCCTACCAGTTTTGACCACATATTTAGCAGAGGATTATACTAGAGTATACATCTGGGAGTTAGTCAGACTGCATGGAGTCCCCTTGTCCATCATTTCAGATAGAGGTACTCAGTTCACCTCATACTTCTAGAAGTCATTTTAGAAGGGACTTGGTAGTTAGGTTAAGCTCAACACTGCTTTTCACCCACAGATAGATGGCCATGCTGAGCAGTCTATACAGACTTTGGAGGATATTGTGAGGGCTTGGATGATCTATTTCAAGGGTAGTTGGTATGATCACTTACCTCTCGTAGAGTTTACATACAACAACAACTACAACTCCAGTATATAAATGGCCCTATTTGAGGAGTTGTATGGTAGGAGATGTAGGTCCTCTATAGTATGGTTTAAGGTTGGTAAAGCTACCCTAATAAGGACTGACTCAGTATATGAGGCCATGCAGAAGGTTCAGCTTCAACATAAATCCTATGTAGATGTAAGGAGAAGAGAGCTGGAGTTTGTTGTGGATGATTGGGTATATTTGAAAATTTCACCTATGAAAGTGGT
Organism: Datura wrightii; assembly: GCA_035772735.1. Lineage (NCBI taxonomy): Eukaryota > Viridiplantae > Streptophyta > Magnoliopsida > Solanales > Solanaceae > Datura > Datura wrightii. Next base: position 51,522,357 of record JASDFA010000002.1, on the reverse strand, counting down.
GATGTGGTTTGGGATGAAAGAAAACCTCAGTCCTAGATATGTTGGCCATTACAGAATCATGAGATGCATTGGCAATGTGGCTTATGTTTTGGATTTTCCTATAGGGTTAGCATCAGTGAATTCGATCTTCCATGTGTCTCTGTTGAAGAAATGCATCGGTGATCCGACTTTAGTTATACCCTTAGAGAGTGTTGGCTTAAAGGATAGCCTCTCTTATGAAGAATCCCAGTTCAGATTCTAGACCGTCAGGTTTGTAGGTTGAGAAACATGGAGGTCACTTCCGTAAATGTTTTATGGAGAAATTAGCTAGTTGAGAGAGCTACATGGGAGGCCAAAGTAGACATGATGTCTAGGTACCCTCACCTTTTCCTTCCAATTTAGCTTTAGCATCAGGTATTAAATTTCTTTACAATACTCTATTTAGTTTCCTATCAATTTCATGCTCATTAGCTATATTCATGTCCAAGTGTGCACTCTTGTTGCATGAATTCCGTTAGCATGTCTATCTCATTTTGGAGTCAGTCACTCCTTTAGTATTCAGTTGTAGTTTTCAGTGTGGTATTGCATCTTTTTCCTCATTCTTCCAGCTTACTTAGTCTTCATTTTAGGGAGAATAATCCTAATGGGATATATTATAACACCCCAAAAGTTCCTAAGACCAAACCCCAAACTTGAAATAAAAATAAAAAGAAACCAGAAAACATTCCACAGAAAGACTCATCAGACGAGTCATTATCAGAGACAAAGACTCGTTAAAATAGTTGTTAGTCATCTAGCAAAATTCTTCCTTAGATTCAATGAATGATACAACAACCTGTTTTTGCAGGCAACGAGTCATTGTGTTTCCCATTCTGACAAATTCCAGAATCTTGTCAAAATCTTCCCTTTAACCAAAGAGCCTAGTGACAAGCCATTAGAAGAAGTAATGACTCATCGTATCAAGTCGTTAGATGAAATCCAGAAATGGTTAAAATCACCCCAGTAACCATGGGTGGAAACAATGACTTGTTGTACCGTCTAACGGGTCATTCTGTCCATCCATTGGGAGAGATCCTGAAACTGTTCAAACTTCCTCCAGTGACAATGACTGGATTGGATGACTCGTTGTATCCACCAACGAGTCGTCCTATCAACTGTTGTGAGAAGTTCAGAGAATTGAAATTTCCATCCCGAAAATAATGACTAGCATCAATGAGTCATGGTCACAACCAACGACTCATTCACAGGCATACAGGAACAATATGTAAAAGATATAAGACTCTCTCAAGTCTAATATAGGGTTCCACTCAAGGGGCTGAAATTCAAAAGTTCTTTCTAAAGATTCTTCTACCTCAGGTATGTGGGACATCAACACGGGCCTTGTATCCCTATTATTTGTAGTAAACATAGCTTGAAGTTGTCTAGAAAATCATGAGCTAGGGCTTTCTTCTAATTGATGAAATCCATATCTTATCGATGTTTAAAAACTTTCATTCCTAGTACTATGTTATAGTCAGGATGTTATTTTTGAACTTGTTGGAGGTCCATCCAAATTCTTGATTCTTGCATGATTTTGAGATTCTTGTAATGCTTTGAAAATAGGATGAATTTTCAGAGTATATTTTATTTCCTCGCGATCTATGTAGCCAGGCTTTACAGTACTAATAGTCAGTATACTCAGTAATATCATAAATCCCAGCATTTCCAGCATTTTAGCATTTTCAGTCACTAGATCTTTTAGACTCTAAGAACACTTCCAGATAACTAGTTCTGACTTAACCTTAAGGCACTAGTTTGAGCTAATCAGTTCAATAGTTATACATAGGCTTTCAGCTGGAAGTAGTACTTAGCACAGAGTGGGCTGGGGTTTAACGCATTTACGTTCCCAAAACTACATGCCACCGTAGAATTTAACTCGAATGGGTTTTACAGTTAGTGATCACATAGCTCAGTCACTGTACCTTGGAAAGGTATGGTACGCTATATCGATAGGGAGTAAACATCTAAATCCACATCTAGCTCACCTGGTTATATGTTGGTTAAGAGACATTGCCACAGCATAGTACAATACAATCTTGTCCCAAGTCTCAACATATGTTTATGATCCTTACTGTTCTTACTAGCTTTGCAGTATTTTCAGATTTCAGACTGCTTACAGTATTTATGATTTGATACAGGCTCATTTCATATTGAGTCAGTGGTTTTACTTAAAATTTCATACTAGCATGACTATGTTTCTAAATTCATAACTTCACATACTCAGTACATTAAAAGTACTGAAGCATACTTCCTATGCTATATCATTTTATAATATAGGCTCAGGCACTCAGGCTCAGCAACATGGTTAGTCTCTCCCTCAAATTCAGTGCAGAAGTGCTCTATTGGTGAGTCCTCATCTTTTGAGGATCAGAAATGTTCTTTCTAGTTTAGTAGCATTAGTTTAGTTTCCAAACATAGAGTTAGCTAGGGGCTTATCCCAACAACTCATCAGTTAGAAAACATTTTCAGATAATGTGGTATTAGTTTCAGCTTATAATTCTTTGTGTTGTTTACAACATCCAGTGTTTTCCAGACATTATCTTTTCTAATAAAAGATTGTTTTGTATCTCAATAGCTTCCGCTCAGTTTTCTATTTATGATTCTAGTGTATAACTAATGTGCCATGCCATGGGTTTGTGGGGTCATTTGTGACTCTAAGTACTGTATCGCGTCCAGGGTGTCTTGGGTCCTGAAAATTGCATAAACTATTTTACACATTGTCATATCGTGTCGTATGTATCTATTAATTTCCAGAGTACGTTTCCCCTTTTATTTATTCATGTTAAGTTTATTGACTCCTTTTATGCCTTTCTATTGAGATAATGTTGTTTCACTCAGCTATATTACATACCTTACATTCCATGTATTGACGCCCTTTTGGCGCTGCATCATTTTACAATGCAAACTCAGGTAGACAGGCACAACAAGGGATACTTCGCTAGGACTTCACTTCATCCAACTATTTGGTGAGGCCTCCTACATCCGGACTGTCACAGTTTCATCGAGTCTTTTACTAATTGAGCTTGAGGTAGCCGTGGGAGCTTTGTCCCAAAACCTATTTTTAGTTTTAGAGGCTTCATAAATAGAGTTAGATATTCAGTCAATAATGTTACTTCATAACATTTATTTCAGTTATAGAATAAATTCTATTTCATTATATTGAGCTCACTCATGTATTAAGCTTTAACATTATTTATTGAGATCTAAACAGATAGTAAGCCAGGCCAAGGGTTCACTTGGATCACAAAAGTGGTTGAGTGCCGATCAATACCCTGGGTCTAGATTCATGGCATGACAAACTTGGTATCAGAGCTTTAGATTTTCAAGTGTCCTAGGGTGTCTATGAAGCCACGTATAGTAGTGTCCTTCTTATTAGTGTAAAAAGTGTCAAATCTACAATGAGGACACTGCGAAGTGTTAGGAAATACTTCTTTTGTTTCATACTCTAGATTGTTCTATAAAGTGTAACTCCATATAGACTTCCTCCTAACTTTTGCATTCACATGCTCCAAAGCGTAACGCTAGTCAGAGGAATAAGATGCACTCTCGAATCATTTCTTCCCGTAGGAGTTAAGAGAAGCTAAGGTAGAAAAATTCTTGAACTTGAAGCAAGGCACAAAAAGAGTGGAGGAGTATGCTCTTCTATTAACCCAGTTATCTGGATGTGATCTAAATATAGTTTTAGATATGAGAGCTCGAAAGAGGGAGTTTATATCCAGTCTAGGTAAGCACGTAAATAAGGAGTGCAAGGGTATACTGCTGCTTAAGGAGATGGACATCTCTAGACTTATGGTGTATACCTAGTAGTTAGAGGAGGATAAATAGAAGGATCGAAAAGAATATCAAGGATTAGAGAGTTTTTGAGGAATAAAACCACCAGTGTTCACAGGGTCTAAAGGCTGAGGAAGAACCCCAAAACTTTATCAATGTAATGAGGAAAATTTTGAGAATGATGCACATAACAGAAATAAAAGGAGTTGATTTTACTTCTTATTAGCTAAAGGATGTTGGCAATATATGGTATGATCAGTTAGAACTTTTTAGTGTTTCTACTCCGATCTGGGAGTCAGTTTTAGCTAAGAGAATCTATAGAGATTGTACAGTTTCGATCCATCCTAGAGACAACATAGCTGACTTGATAGAGTTTGATATGGTGGATTTCGATGTTATTTTAGGCATGGATTTGTTATATTCCTATTGTGCCACAGTTGATTGTAGGACCTGAATCATAGAATTCTAGTTTCCTAATGAGCCAGTTCTAGCTTGGGATGTAGTCCCATCACGCCTAAGGGTCATTTCATTATATACCTTAACTCCAAAAAGTTAATCTCTAAGGGGTGTGTCTATTATCTAGTGAGAGTGGGAGACTCTAATGTTGAGTTTCTTGAGGTCTTCCCCGATGATCTTCCAAGAGTCCCTCCAGATAGGGAAATAGATTTCAAAATTGATGTTATTCCTAATACATAACATATTTCTACTCTACCATATAGAATGGCTCCAGCTTAGTTGAAAGAGTTAAAAGAGCAGCTAAAGGATTTGCTATATAAGTGTTTCATCCCCCTAGTGTTTCACCTTGGGGTGCTCCAGTTCTCTTCATGCGTAAGAAAGATGGTTCCCTTAGAATTTATATATATTATAGATAGTTGAACAAGGTCACCAATAAGAATGATTATCCCCTTCCTAGAATCAATGACTTGTTCGACCAACCATTGGCTACTACTTGTTTCTTAAAGGTAGACCTCAGATCAGGCTATCACTAGTTGAAGGTGAGGGAAAGTGATATTCCCAAGACAACTTTTAGGACCCGCTATGGAATTATGAGTTTATTGTTATGTCTTTTGGATTGACTAACTGTCACGCCCCGCCTTGGGGGGTATGACTGGCACCTGGTGCCCTACTAGGACCTGAACTACTGGACTGCTAAGCCTAGGCACATCTGATACCTGGCTGGCTCTGATTCACATTTCTGGAAACAAAGGGCTATATAACGGCTGTAAACACAGCCTCCGACCCATTGGCCTATAGCCTCCTATACCTGTAATAACAGCTGACCAGAACAAGCAACTATAGGGAAGCCTATGCAGGCCGACAAGGCCACCATGCTGTCTAGTTATCTGCATTCTGCGATAAAATACTAGAAGGCTACGTGACCGGCAAGGTCACCACTACTGTCAAACTTATGGCCCCACACGGCCAACATAAAAGAAGCAAGAGTACTAACAGCTAATACTGCACGGCCTCACACGACCGGCTCAACTGACCACAGGGAAATATACAGACTGCAAGCCTCTAGGAATAGCAATAGAAATGATCGGGACAGGGCCCCGACCTACCCATACTATATAACAGCAGAAACAGAAGTACACCTCTGGAATTCAGTCTCCGGATGACAGGGCCTGAATGCTCAACGCTGACAAGAATCACGTGGTGTCACCTGCTCGTCTATGAGTACCTGCAGGCAAGTAATGTAGCGCCCCACCGGGCGTCAGTACCGCTGGTACTGAGTATGTAAAGCAATAACTGAAAACAAAATCTGAAAGCAATAATGTAACTAATAAAACTGAAGTAGAAGGAATAACTTAACTGTTTGATAATGTAAACCTTACCTTCTCTCAATCTTTACTGGAAGGGATGAGAGTCATACCTGGAAACGTATCGTGCTACTGCTGATCTACTTGTATCTAACATAACATGGCATAACATGAAATAAAATAACATAGCACACACAAACCTTACTCGGCCCCCATAAGCCGGGAGGTACAACCAGCACAGAATCTATACCCCTACCCCGGTCATCCCATCTCCTACAATGGCTGCAAGCATCCCGCCGGTCCACTGGGTATGCACTTAGGCTCGCTGATCCCCTGACAATAACTGCATCTGAGTCCGGAGGACTCCTAAATCTGCACCCGGGCGTATCCGCTCGACTGGGGTGTGTAAGGGCCGATCAAGGCACAAATATGGGGAAAACTGGCATCCCATCTTCGTCCCCTGTGGGACAGCATGCCACTCCGTGGAGCGACGTATCCTCATCCTCTGGCGGACGAGTCGATACAGCTATTAACCCTGGGCGGTCATGGATGCTAGGTAATCCAACCCCAAACAATACAATGGTCTCGACTGGTAATACTGTCTGTGTATCTCACATGCTGAGGCTAATAAGGGTAAAGTACCATATATTTTACATGCTGAGCTACTGATAGTAATCTGTACGTATCTGTTACGTGCTGAGGCAGGTAAATACATATAAATATGAACATAATCCCCTGCCAGACTGTACTGGGGCAACTGCTATACAAGATAGTGTTTCTGCTGAAAACTATGCTGTTTACTGAGTTTCTGTATTAACATGATTTCCTATTTCTAACATGCTTTCTAATCTTCATTTTAGTATATTATTCTAGTTCTGAAATGCTTTACGGATACTGTACTACTTCACGGGGTTTCAACTAAACACAACAATATCTTAACATGACATATTACATCATATACTGAGTATACTGGGCAATCTCTAACACTTGCGTTAAAATCTATATCATACTGGTAGGTCTCGTACACGTTACAACTCAATGCTTCTCATATTGTACCAATATTCATAATAACGCAATACTCGACTTCTGAACATTCTACTGGTCTGTAAATTACTATACTATCTCAATGTTACTCAACTTGCCGAGGAAACTAACTTTACATACCTTATCTTTGAACTATTCGTCTGTCGGACGAGGCTCAGCCGGTACTCCAACTGTTTTTTCCCAACTGCATTCATAAACATATCAATTAACACTAAATACAACTTTATTTCAAAAGGCAACGTCACTTTCGATATAGTTTATAGCCTAAACTTAGGCTTATCGAAAGACGGCCAGAAACTCGCTATTTTTCAGCGGCCCAGAAGGGAGAAATATTCACTTCTCAGCTAGGAACACATAGACACTAATTTAGAGCAATTCTACTTACCTTAGTTCTGTGGGTCGCCGATTCATCGGCCGTATTTCACGAAACTAAATCTGTAGAAATGCTCTCTGCCGCTAAATACTTCGGTATCTGGGATTAATTTGAGTTTGGGCAGCGTTTAGTAGCATAATCGGACGGAAATTATATAATTTCCTTCGTGCTTACCTTCTCTCTACCGCTTTGCTCTGTTCGCTGGAAATTTTAAAGGTTTTAATCAATTAAAACCAAAGTGGGGCTTTATATACTTGGGCCTGAACCTGGGCAACGTGTCACGGAGCCATCGCGGAGGCTTCACCTCCGTGACACGCTGCCATCGCGGAGGGGCTCTGCCTGGCTCCTCCCGCGATGGTTCAACGGGTTTCTCGTCCAGTCTTTTTCCTGGGCCTTTCTCTAGCACGTATGGACTTCAAATATGCTTAACCAACGTACGAATAGGTCATCTAGGTGCCAGGAATTCTACGGGGTGTAACATTCTCCCCCCCTTAAAAACATTCGTCCTCGAATGTACACTGTTATCTAGAGGACTACTTACTTACTTTCTAGAAAAATTTCAGCAGAGTCTCCCCTGTATATGGACTATAGCCAAAACCTGAAATGCAGAAAAGTCCAATACAGGTACTGTATACAATACGGTAGGATTCACTGGATGGTTAATTATCCATTTTTCTCATTTATACATATACAACCATGAGATTCCACATAAGCAATAATACGGACGTACCTGTTGCCTGACTAGGCCTGAAATAGGTGAGGATATCTGGTCCTCTTCCTCCGCTCCTCAAGTCATCTCCTCTCAGTTCTTGTTACGCCTCAATACCTTGATAGACGTAATATCTTTAGTTCTCAATCTGCGAATCTGTCTGTTTAAGATAGTTATTGGAATCTCTTCATAGGCCAGCTTTTTCATAACCTGGGTATTCTGGACTGGGACTGCTCTGGACGGGTCTCCTATGCATTTCCTCAGCATAGATACATGAAAGACCGGGCGAACGGATCCAAATTCTGGAGGCAAATTCAATTAACGGTAAATGCTCACTTTTGGCTACTACCGAGATCTAGCACACACGCTCGCAACATGTGTTCGAGCGTCTGAATTGTGTGCTCAGCCTGCTCATCTGTCTGAGGATGGAATGCTGTGCTCAATTTAATCTGCGTTCCCAAACCTTTCTGAAACGACTGTCAGAATCTAGATGTGAACTGTGCTCCCCTATCTGAAATAATGGATACTGGTATTCCATATAATCTGACTACCTTTCTGATATACAACTCAGCATAATCTTCGGCCGAGAAAGTAGCTCTTACTGGCAAGAACTGAGCTGATTTTTGTCAATCTGTCATTTATCACTCATATAGAGTCATGTCTGTATTTAGTACGGGGTAATCTTGCTACTAAATTCATATTCACCGCTTCTTATTTCCAAAGAGGCACAACTATGTTCTAAATTAACCTGCCTGGTTTCTGATATTCTGCCTTCAACTGTTGGCAGTTAGGACACTGGGCTACCAGTAGTTCTCTTTAATGTCATGGTACCTCTTTGTCATATCGGGATGAAGAGAGTAGCGGGCGTAATGCGCCTTGCTCATAAACTGCTGACGATGCCCCAAAATATCTGGAGCGCAATGCGGCCTTTATATCACCACATTTCATCCCCGGTTATCTGAAAATATGTCACTTCTCCTTACTGAACCTTGTGTTCAAGTTAAACCTGGCTAGGGTTTCTATACTGCCGTTCCTTTACTTCCACCACTAACGACAATGCTGCGATATTCTGTATTATCGTTCTGTTATCTTTTATTTCTGCTATGTGAACGGATAAACCAGCTAACTAGTGGAATTCTCGGGTCTATTCCCGCTGTTCAGGCGGCAAGTATGCCAACTCCCCATAGATCTACGGCTAAGGGCATCTACTACCGTATTAGCCCTTCCCGGGTGACACAAAATTCTTGCTTTTTCAGGCATAAGCTACTGCAGCTAACTAGGTGATACCCAAGTCATGGGTAAGATAATTCTTCTCACGTTTCTTCAATTGCCTGAAAGCATAAACTGTTACTTTTACCATGCTGCACCAACCCTCTGTACTTTCTGGCGATACTAACACTGGGGCTGAGGTTAACCTGGTTGTTAACTCCTGGAAGTTCTGCTTACACTCCTCAGTCTACTGGAACTTCGCTGCCTTCTGTGCCAACTTAGTCAGAGGTGCTGCTAAGGTGGAAAATCCTTCCACGGACCCTCTGCAGTACCCGGCTAACCGCAGGGACTGCGTACTTCGATCGGAGTGGTAGGTCCAGGCTAGATCTTCATTACTTCGATTTTTCTATGTATCTATCTATACACCAGCCTCCGCCACCATGTGACCAAAAAGGCTACTGGACTTAACCAAAATTCACATTTACGATTTGGCATATAACTAACGGTCATACTGATTTATTATACCGGAGAATCTGACAAGTAATCTACCGTTATAACTAGAGCTTTATCTGGACTTCTGACCGCATGCTAAGGCTGCTTGTTGCTAAGGTAACCTGAACGACCATCTGCGCACCTTGTGCCTTTATCTGATCCGAGGATCCTGATATTGATCATGACCTCTAACGATCTGGCTGCATAACCTTAAATAACTAAATAGTCGGGTTGAATGACCCGAATGTGGCAGTAGTCTAATCAATACTCTAACTGTTCTACTTGAATGCTTATAATCATGCATAACCGCAGAATTGTGGGCATCTAATTGCTCTGTTATTTTACTTAAGTCACTGTAAGGCTGGACTTATTCAACTTACTCCCAGGCGATCAATCTCTGGATCTTCACGGGGAGTCTACTGATCCCCTGGTCTTAATAAACACTGTACTAGCAGGGTACTATCAATTTCTTATGCCTTGTGTGTATCCACTTTGATTTATACTGCTATTCTGGGGAATTCTCAGTCTTATGAGCGGTTCTGTAAATACTGGCCTTCTACTAAGGCTCTGTATCTAAATGTCTTACGAAAACCAGCTGAAATACTAGTCTGTCGTTGACTACTGATGTGGACCCTTCCTTGGGGTACCCACGGGTATTCTGACTGGGATGGCCGGCTGACTTATGGGGGGTTCTACATAACAACTGCTAGATTGACTAAGGCCGACTGTCGCCCACAAGGCTGGGAAAACGACGTATGACCACTTAACATGCTAGAACAATTCTAGTATTGCTAATCTCTGAAATTTGCCTACTCGGTCTCTAATCCTGGTTCTGGCACATGCACTACTGTTACCGATCTTCAGGGATGCCTCCCTGCTAATGCAGGCGCCAGCTGGTCAGTAGACCATCTAACTGCACCCTTATCATCTGGCCATCTGTCTTAGGCCAATAACTCTGGTAAGCTCCTAGAGCCTAGATCTGACAACAACACATAAATCTGTTAATCTAATAACTGAGAACTGAGATAGTTTCTATGACTTCATACGTAACTCACACTTAATCCGCCCTTTCTCTTCTTCTTTTCTTTCTTTCTTCTCCCTCTTTCTTCTCTCTTTTTTTTTGTCCCGCAATGCAATTTGTATAGGCTTTCTATTACTAATCCGCATTTGTGATTGTAGCCCTTATAGGCAGCCACTCACAACCTATCTATTATCTGTATATCTATATATCGTTGGCTACGTACAGTATGTACTGATTCCTGCGGTAATTTATAACCTCTGACATGTTCTGCTGAGTCTCACATCGTACATGATACATTTCTTCTACGGCCTAATAATATCTCCTGCCCTGACATATCATTTCATTGCATTGTCACCCCATTCTGAAGGTAACAACATAAACATTCTAGTTATTGTCTGCTATTCAAAATTCCGCCACTCTTACGATGTGGGGTCGACGTTCAAATCTTGTAGCCTTACAAGGCATATATTGAGAGCCCATGACTGTCTACTGGGCTTTATCTCCAGGATACACTAAATTAGAATTGCTGTATCGGTAACTTCTTAACTTTTCCATAGCGGACATACTGCGGTATTCTGAACCGCAATCTTACTGTCAGCGCGAAGCTTAATCCTTAATACGATACTTTATCAATCCGGGGTAGTTCTAATTTCCCCACAAGATCTGACATTCCTGCTTCTTCCTCTCACCTTGCTTAGACTGAACTCTGGGGTTCAAGGTACCTGCCTTTCATTGCTAATGAGATTACTGATCAAGCCTCGGCCTATACTTCTTCTGGCGTATATGGTGGACTTGGCCTTTTTTTTTGACTCAAACTTGACTATTATTAGGCATTCATCACTAGCAGGTCTGTTACCCCTACTTCGGGTAAGCTAACAGTCTTACTTTCTTTACTGGCTTGTTATCATAAGGGTCTGCACAACTTACGTAATCATGAGGGCTCTTTATACTTTCTAATACTTACTAGGATCAATCAGCCCATCTTTACTTACCGCTGGATTCGGCAACCCCATCTCAAGTCTTATGCCTCTTTACTATACTGGCATCAATACTAAGAGGTGGGAATAGCCCTTTTTTTATTACAACAAATAAAAGCACTTAACTGTACCATATCCAAAAAGATATATTTGGGATTCCTGCATTTTTTTCTCTTTCTTATACTTACCTGATGGTCTGACCTTATCTATAATCATAATTAGATCTTATGTAACTAATAAGTAAATCAACTCATATGTACATTATACTTCTGACTTCCTATTCCGACGTTGTCATCGTATACTAGGAATAATGCCAATAAAGGTATCACACTGGGAAGTCTCTGATACCCCCTCCTGCTGCTATAGTTATCCTGTAAGTGACTGAGGTTCTCTTCTGTTGCTATTTCTGATCTCCTGCCTGTAATAGGGTAATGCTGATCTGCCTTTGTATCTGTAATCAAAGAATACCGTAAGTTCTCAGGGACTCAACCCTATACTGTACCGCTCTAAAGCACGACTGACTGAGAAAGAAGGGTAACCATCATATCATGCCTCGCAGCCTCCTACCTATAGTATGTGGTGCACAACACATCCATAGACAAGACTCTACTTAGCACGGCTTGCAGACTCCCTGGGATACGACCTGCTCTGATACTAAGTTTGTCACGCCCCGCCTTGGGGGGTATGACTGGCACCTGGTGCCCTACTAGGACCTTAACTACTGGACTGCTAAGTTTAGGCACATCTGGTACCTGGCTGGCTCTGATTCACATTTCTGGAAACAAAGGGCTATATAACGGTTGTAAACACAGCCTCCGGCCCATTGGCCTATAGCCTCCTATACCTGTAATAACAGCTGACCAGAACAAGCAACTATAGGGAAGCCTATGCGGGCCGACAAGGCCACCATGCTGTCTAGTTATCTGCATTCTGTGATAAAATACTAGAAGGCTACGTGACCGGCAAGGTCACCACTACTGTCAAACTTATGGCCCCACACGGCCAACATAAAAGAAGCAAGAGTACTAACAGCTAACACTGCACGGCCTCACACGACCGGCTCAACTGACCACAGGGAAATATACAGACTGCAAGCCTCTAGGAATAGCAATAGAAATGATCGGGACAGGTCCCCGACCTACCCATACTATATAACAACAGAAACAGAAGTACACCTCTGGAATTGAGTCTCCGGATGACAGGGGCTGAATGCTCAACGCTGACAGGAATCACGTGGTGTCACCTGCTCGTCTATGAGTACCTGCAGGCAAGTAATGCAGCGCCCCACCGGGCGTCAGTACCGCTGGTACTGAGTATGTAAAGCAATAACTGAAAACAAAATCTGAAAGAAATAATGTAACTAATAAAACTGAAGTAGAAGGAATAACTTAACTGTCTGATAATGTAAACCTTACCTTCTCTCAATCTTTACTGGAAGGGATGAGAGTCATACCTGGAAACGTAACGTGCTACTGCTGATCTACTTGTATCTAACATAACATGGCATAACATGAAATAACATAACATAGCACACACAAACCTTACCCGGCCCCCATAATCCGGGAGGTACAACCAGCACAGAATCTATACCCCTACCCCGGTCATCCCATCTCCTACAATGGCTGCAAGCATCCTGCCGGTCCACTGGGTATGCACTTGGGCTCGCTGAGCCCCTGACTATACTACATCTGAGTCCGGAGGACTCCTGAATCTGTACCCAGGCGTATCCGCTAGACTGGGGTGTGTAAGGGCCGATCAAGGCACAAATATGGGGAAAACTGGCATCCCATCTTCGTCCCCTGTGGGACGGCATGCCACTCCGTGGAGCGACGTATCCTCGTCCTCTGGAGGACGAGTCGATACAGCTATTAACCCTGGGCGGTCATGGATGCTAGGTAATCCAACCCCAAACAATACAATGGTCTCGACTGGTAATACTGTCTGTGTATCTCACATGCTGAGGCTAATAAGGGTAAAGTACCGTATATATTACATGCTGAGCTACTGATAGTAATCTGTACGTATCTGTTACGTGCTGAGGCAGGTAAATACATATAAATATGAACATAATTCCCTGCCAGACTGTACTGGGGCAACTGCTATACAAGATAGTGTTTCTGCTGAAAACTATGCTGTTTACTGAGTTTCTGTATTAACATGATTTCCTGTTTCTAACATGCTTTCTAATCTTCATTTTAGTCTATTATTCTAGTTCTGAAATGCTTTACGGATACTGTACTACTTCACGGGGTTTTAACTGAACACAACAATATCTTAATATGACATATTACATCACATACTGAGTATATTGGGCAATCTCTAACACTTGCGTTAAAATCTATATCATACTGGTAGGTCTCGTACACGTTACAACTCAATGCTTCTCATATTGTACCAATATTCATAATAACGCAATACTCGACTTCTGAACATTCTACTGGTCTGTAAATTACTATACTGTCTCAATGTTACTCAACTTGCCGAGGAAACTAACTTCACATACCTTATCTTTGAACTATTCGTCTGTCGGACGAGGCTCAGCCGGTACTCCAACTGTTTTCTCCCAACTGCATTCATAAACATATCAATTAACACTAAATACAACTTTATTTCAAAAGGCAACGTCACTTTCGATATAGTTTATAGCCTAAACTTAGGCTTTTCGAAAGACGGCCAGAAACTCGCTATTTTTCAGCGGCCCAGAAGGGAGAAATATTCACTTCTCAGCGGCCCAGAAGGGAGAAATATTCACTTCTCAGCTAGGAACACATAAACACTAATTTAGAGCAATTCTACTTACCTTAGTTCGGTGGGTCGCCGATTCGTCGGCCGTATTTCATGAAACTAAATCCGTAGAAATGCTCTCTGCCGCTAAATACTTCGGTATCTGGGATTAATTTGAGTTTGGGCAGCGTTTAGTAGCGTAATCGGACGGAAATTATATAATTTCCTTCGTGCTTACCTTCTCTCTGCCGCTTTGCTCTGTTCTCTGGAAATTTTAAAGGTTTTAATCAATTAAAACCGAAGTGGGGCTTTATATACTTGGGCCTGAACCTGGGCAACGTGTCACGAAGCCATCGCGGAGGCTTCACCTCCGTGACACGCTGCCATCGCGGAGGGGCTCTGCCTGGCTCCTCACACGATGGTTCGACGGGTTTCTCGTCCGGTCTTTTTCCCGGGCCTTTCTCTAGCACGTATGGCCTTCAAATATGCTTAACCAACGTGCGAATAGGTCATCTAGGTGCCGGGAATTCTATGGGGTGTAACACTAACGCTCATGTAGCATTTATGACCTCATGAACAAAGTGTCTAAGCCATATCTAGATATGTTTGTTATTGTATTTATTGATGATATCTTGGTTTACTCCAAAAGGGAGGAATAGCATGCCAACCATCTCAGAATAGTCCTTCAAACACTTAAGGAAAAGGAGCTATATGCAAAATTCTCTGTGAATTTTGGTCGAAGTCTGTGGCACTCTTAGGTTACATTGTCTTCAGCCAAGGTATTAAGGTTGACTCTCAAATGATTGAGGCAGTTAAGAATTTGCCTAGACCCACTACTCTGGCAGATATCTAGAGTTTCATGGGTTAAGCTAGCTATTAGAGAAGGTTTGTAGAAGGGTTTTCATCTATTGTTTCTCCATTGACTAAGTTGACCCAGAAGAAGGCCAAATTTCAATGGTTTGAAGCTTGTGAGAAAAGCTTTCAGGAATTGAAAACACTTTTGACTACTGCTCCTGTATTGACCCTTCCAAATTGTATAGATGAATTTGTGGTATATTGTGATGCCTCTCGAGTTGGCATTGGATGTGTATCGATGTAGAATGGTAAGGTTATAGCTTATGCTTCCAGATAGCTAAAAATCCATGAGAAAAACTATCTGACTCTTGATCTAGAGTTAGTAGTGGTTGTGTTCGCATTAAAGATTTGGTGCCATTACCTCTATGGTGCTTATGTTGATGTGTTCACAGATCATAAGAGTTTGCAGTATGTGTTTAACCAAAAGGAGTTGAATTTGCGAGAGAGAAGATAGCTTGAGTTGATTAAGGATTATGACATGAGTATTCTCTACCATCCAAAAGCTAATATAGTTGCTGATTCTCTTAGAAAGTTGTCCATGGGTAGTATTGACAATGTGGAAGAAGAGAAGAGAGAATTGGCTAGGGAGGTGCATAGACTCTCATGCTTGGGAGTTCGTATTTTGGACTCTGATGAAGGTAATGTGCTTATTCCAGAGTAGAGTTGAATCCTCTTTTGTTGTGGAAGTTAAGGAAAAGCAGGACAGAGATCCCCTCTTGCTTCAGTTAAAGGAAGGTGTCCAAAAGAAGAAAGTATTGGTTTTTGCACAAGGGAGAGATGGTGTCCTGAGGTATCAAAGTAGATTATGTGTTCCTAATGAAGATAGCCTCAGAGATAGAATTATGGAAGAAGCACACAGTTCTAGATATTCGATTCATCTAGTATCACGACCCGAACATAGGCCCGGATTGAGACACGGTAAAAGGAGCCTCGAGAGACTCCAAGTCGACCCATGGCATGAACATTCATCTAACTTCATATCATTAAGCGGAATACTTAACATGACAATATAGCAGAAACATAAACACAACATAACATAGCATGATAAATGGAACGTACTAAAATACATAACAACTAAGTACTACCATTTGTCTGAAAGCCTCTATCGTATCAGATGGGTTGATGGGACAACATCCCCAACTAACCCGAAAAACTAAAACAAAAGGAACATTAAAATCTGAACATATGGCCCTCGAAAAATGAGGACTCACCAAAAGGCTAGATGCTAAACTCTTAAACGGACTGCTAACGGGGCTGAGCCTAAGAGCTGGGTACTGTATCATGATACAATACAATACAAAAAATATACGGTCAGTACGTGGAATGTACCGAGTATAAAAGGTAAGTAAAACGCACATTTAAAATACATGAAAGCTCATAAATGATCATAAGAGTGGAAAACATGCTCATAGCATAAGTAGCATACAATAACAAAAGGTTCAAGGTTTTCACAACATTCGTAATTCAATCGTAATGATAATAATGAGAGAAAATCTTTAATTAAACATGACTTGAGCCAATGTGCATAATCATAAATATGCATAAATCATAAGGAACAGTGGGAGATTCTTATAACCGACATACGCTATATGAGCACACATGGAGCCCGACCTATAAATCCCTAGTCGGGAGGGTGTTCGTACCTTGCCAAGGTTAGAACCATGAAGGGCGTGATATCACACATGAAAGGGCCCATTTGGGCAAGGGGACAGTCATAAGGGAGGTCCTATCATGTCCTACGGTGGCACGTAGTTTTGAGATTCGAGGAAAAACCTAGGCTCTGAACCTACTCGATGTTAAATACTACTCCCAAAACATATATACTGCTCACAGTATAATATGCATGAGATTCATGGGCTAGTTAAATCATGGTAATCATAAAAATGCTTGTAAATACGTGAACTAGCCATGTGTGTAAGGCCCGAGGGTCGGTCAAAACATAATTAGTAAAATCATGAGATTCATGCATACTTATAAATCATATATAGACTTTGTAAATCATCAATTCATAATAGGATTTTGAATAAATCCATATTACATATCATAAATCATGATGAGTTTATGAATATCAACAATTGAGGTAAAGATCATAACTCGATTCATCATAGAACATACATAATTAGGCTTGATTTAGTAGAAATCAAAACAAATAAAGTTATAATCAAAATATTTGTAGAATCTGCTCACAATTCATAAAATATGATGTAAATCATGAAAAATAATAACCCATTGATGGATCATTAAAATTCCACTAGATTTAAGTTAAAACCCCATAAGATTTTCGATCAAACATCATGAATTATGAGAGATTGGGCATGGGTGTGAACGAAAACACCCATTCATAACCCTACATACTTGTAAATGGCTGATTCTTACCCCCCCCCCCCCCCCCCGAATGCCCAAGAAGGAATTGAAGAAAATTTTGAAGTATTTCCTTGATCACCTCTTTAGTCTATCACTCTTGCATGCATGAATATGAAAATGGCCTAAAATTAACTTATTCCCTTTAAAAGTCACTATTCATAATGGGAACTTATGCCCTTTAAAAGTCACTATTCATAACTCAAAATGATGTAGTTTAGGCCTTAGGATCTTAGCAATTACAGAAAAGCCCTTACTAAATTCGCAGAAAATAACTACCAGATGGTCCCAACGGGGGACCTAACGACTTGTTACCCTGGACCACGACTGGTGGAGTCTTCTGTGAAGTACACTGCCTCTCAAGTTTCCTGGGCTCATCAGGGATGACTCAACGACTTGTTTCCTGGTGACCACGACTCGTGGTCACCATCCGTGAAGTGCACTGCCTTTAACTACAACGAAAAACAATCCTTGCTTGTTCACGAGCCTCACCACGAATCGTGGGGATTGACCACGACTTGTGGGGTCCTTCCGTCGAGTACACTGCCCTTCTTCCTTCTCTTTTCCTTCTCGCCTACCCCACGACTAACCTAACGACTAGTGGGGCCTGACTACGAGTCATGGTCGTGCCCGTGGGTTCTCATTTCTCAAGTTTCAAATTCATTCCCTAGCCTCCCCACGAGTCACATCACGACTCGTGGGCTCCTCTCATGGGTCTCCTCATGACTCGTTCTGTGTCTGGTGCCAGATTTTAGGTTTTTCTCTGTTTCAACTCCCGAATCTGATCTTTGGGCTTTTGGGGTATAACAATATCTCCCCCTTGGGAACATTCGTCCCCGAAATGTTGGAAAACATATAGAAAAGCATAGAAACGCAATCATTATACTCAAATACTGATCATTTAAACCGAAAACTAACGGAATGACTACCTCAGATTCATACTACATAGCTTAACTGAATTCACTAATCATACATACACCCATATATATAAAAGAAACTTGGACACATGAACTAAACATGAAAACTAAATAGGGTTTGAGAGCAAGACTGATACCTCAAGTTGAAATTGAGCCGGTAGAGAATAAATGTGGGTATCTAGCCATCATATCCGCTTCAGCTTCCCAAGTAGCTCCTTTAACATGATGATTCCTCCATAAAAATTTAAGTGAAGCTACTTCCTCATTCCTTAGCATTCGAACCTGAAGATCCAATATTTCCACCGGAACCTCCTCATAACTAAGGCTATCTTTTACACCAACACGGTTCATCGGGATAACTAGAGCTAGATCGCCCAAACACTTCTTCAAGAGTGATACATGAAACATTGGATGCATGGAAGGTAATTCTAAAGGCAACTCCAATTCATAGGCCACCTTGCCAACACGTCTCACGATCCTATATGGGCCAACATAGCAGGGACCAAGTTTCCCCTTCCTTCTGAACCTCATCACTCCCTTCATGGGAGACACCTTCAAAAATCCCAATTATCGACCTCAAATTCTAATTCTCTCCTACTCACATCGGCATAGGACTTTTGGCGACTTTGGGCAGTTTTCAACCTGCCCTTTATCAACTAAAACTTCTCCATAGCCTCGTGAACCGAATCTGGTCATATCATCGCCGCTTTGCCAACCTCAAACCATCCGATGGGTGACCTACACCTCCGCCCATAAAGAGCCTCGAACGGTGCCATCTGGATACTGGAATGATAGTTGTTATCGTAGGAAAACTCGATAAGGGGCAAGTGATCATCCCAACTACCTTTGAAGTCAATCGCGCATGCTCTCAACATGTCCACTAGAGTCTGGATTGTCCGCTCCGCTTGGCCATCCATTTGCGGGTGAAATGCTATGCTACGCTTAACTTGTGTACCAAGCCCTTTTTGAAATGATCTCCAAAACTGAGAGGTAAATTGAGTACCTCTATCTGAAATGATGAATAAGGGCACTCCATGCAATTAGACTAGCTCCTGGATATGTAATTTGGCACATAATCCTCTGCCAAATTCGTGGTCTTAATCGGTAGAAAATGTGCAGCCTTGATCAACCTGTCTACCACAACCCAAATGGAGTCATATTTTCAATGAGTATGAGGCAAACCTTTGATGAAGTCCATATTGATTTCTTCCCACTTTCAAGTAGGAATATTGATATCCCAAAGCACGCCTCCTGGCCACTGATGCTCAACCTTTACTTGCTGACAGTTCGGGCACTTTACTATGAATTCTACGATATCCTTCTTCATGCCATTCCACAATTAGACCTCCCGTAAGTGACGGTACATTTTGGTGGCACCTAGATGGATAGAATACCTGGATCCATGAGCCTCATGCAACATCCGACTCCCTAAATCTCCAATATCTGGAACACATAGGCGACCCAAAGCACACCATCTCTCCCTTTAGAGAAGATCTCTACCTTATGATTGTGAATGACTTCCTTTAACTTTACCAATATTGGGTCCTTATCTTTCCTATATTTTTTTTCAGTCACCAAGGATGATTCTGATCCGTTCTAAACAACAACACCGCCATCAGTCGAGTCAACCAACCTAACTCCCAACCTTGCGAGTTGATGCACATCTTTCACCAGCTCCTTCTTACCCTCATCCACATGAGACACACTCTCCATAGAGAGTCTATTAATTGCATCCGCTACTACGTTGGCCTTACCTGGATAGTAAAGGACACTCATATCATAGTCTTTAAGTAGCTCCAACCATCTCCTTTGTCGAAGATTGAGATTTTTCTAAGTAAACACATATTGCAAACTCTTATAGTCTGTAAACACATCCACGTGGACCCCATACAAATAATGTTGCCATATATTCAACGTGAACACCACTGCGGCTAATTCAAGATCATGGTTCGGGTAATTCTTCTCGTGGACTTTTAGCTATTTGGAGACATATGCTATAACCTTCCCTTGCTGCATCAATACACACCCAAGTCCGATCCTTGAAGCATCACAATACACCACGAACCGATCAGTACCCTCCAGTAGAGTTAACACCGGTGCTGAAGTAAGTCGAGTCTTCAACTCTTGGAAGCTCTTCTCACAAGCCTCCAACCATTGGAATTTCACTTTCTTCTGAGTCAATTCGGTTAAAGGTGTTGTAGTAGATGAGAAACCTTCCATGAACCTTCGATAGTAGCCAGCTAAACTCAAGAAGCTCCGAATATCGAAGGATTCACCGGTCTAGCCCAATTCTTCACCGCCTCTATTTTCTGAGAATCCACCTTTATGCCCTCACTTGATACCACATGGCCCAAAACACTGCAAAGTTCAATGAAAACTCGCACTTGCTGAATTTGGCATATAATTGGCATTCCTTGAGAGTTTGAAGCACTATTTTCAAATGAGCGACATGTTCCTCCTCGTTCTGAGAGTATATCAGGATGTCATCAATAAACACAATCACGAACATGTCCAGGTATGGCTTGAGCACCCTTTTCATCAAGTCTATATAAGTTGCAGGAGCATTTGTTAGTCCAAAAGACATAACTACAAACTCGTATTGACCATACCGCATCCTAAAGGTTGTCTTCGGGATGTCACACTCCCGAACCCTGAGTTGGTGATACCCGAACCGGAGATCTATCTTTGAGAAACACTTGACACCCTGATGCTGGTCAAATAAACCATCAATCCTGGGCAGGGGATACCTGTTCTTCACGGTGACTTTATTTAATTGTCGATAACCAATACATATTCGAAGAGAACCATCTTTCTTCTAGACAAAGAGAATTGGTGCACCCCATGGAGACTAGCTCGGTCTAATGAAAGCCTTGTCTAACAGGTCCTTTAATTAATCCTTCAACTCCTTTAGCTCGGCTGGAGCCATTCTGTAAGGAGGGATAGATATAGGCTGTATGTTGGAGAGAAGGTCAATACCAAAATCAATCTCTCACTAGGGAGGGATTCTCGGTAAATCATTTGGGAAGACCTCTGGATACTCACACACTATGGGAACTGACTGAATAGTCGGGGCCTCAAACTCAACATCCTTAACCCTAACCAGATGATACATAAAACCCTTAGAAATAATATTTCTGGCTTTAAGGTAGAAAATAAAATGACCTACAGGCACGACCGAACTACCCTTCTACTCCAAGACTGACTCACCTGAAAAGAGGAACTCCACCGCACGGGTTCTACAATTAACAGAAGCATAACACGCATACAATCAATCCGTGCCCATAATAATATCAAAGTCAGTCATGGCCAACTCTACAAGGTTTGCGGAGGTGACTTTATGCAATACAGTGATCAGGCATCTACTATACACCCGCCTAGCTATAATCAAATCACCAATAGGAGTAGAAACTGAAAAATGATTCTGATAGAGTCTCGGGACTAACTCCAAAGTTACTAGCAATATAAGGTGTCATAAAAGACAGGGTAGCCCCTGGATATAACAAAGCATAAGCATCAATGTGAAACACTCATAACATACCAGTAACCACATCCGGTGAAGTCTCCTGCTCCTAATGGGTCACAAAGGCATAGAACCTGTTCTAGCACTGACCGCCAGCTAAACTAGTCGAAACACCCTGCTGAGAGGGATGTGTTGTTGGAGCGGCTGAACTAGCAGCTGGCATACGGGCTCTGCCGCTCCCTGATCTAGCTGAAGGGCAATCCCTGAGTCTGTGTTTGAGTTTTCCACACCCGAAACAAGGGTCTGATCCAACTAGGCACCTTCCTGGGTGATTCTTGTCGCACCTTGCGCAAGCTAGGAAAGTGCGCTCTATTTACATGTTGCCCTGGCCCCTCGAATCTGAAGTCCTTCTCCTCCGATCCCCTCATGATCTAGATGGTGTACTCGCTGATAATGGTGTTGGAGCAATAGACCTATGAAGAGACTGCTGGCGCTGCCCACCCCTCGATCTAGGCTAAGAAATCCCATAATTGTTTGTCTTGGATCTCTTGGCCTCTTTATGCCTCAGATATACTGACTCCATCTACTGGGCATGCAACACTATGCAGGGAAAATCTATATCCCGATGCAATATTGCGATCCTACAGTCCTTATCCAAGTAATCTGCCACTCCACGCACAAATCGGCTCACCCGAGCCCTTTGGTCTGCCACTAACTCTGGTGCATACTTGGATAAGCGGGTTAACTCCTGAGCGTACTCCTGAACCGAAATATCACCCTGCTTTAGATTTACAAATTCAGCCGCATTTAGTTACCTCATCTCATGAAGGAAGAACCGATCCAAAAAAGGCTGCATGAAACTCTTTCCAACCTATAGGGCCTGCCCCCTATGCCCTACTGTCTCTCCATTTCTTAAATCATATATATGCCACTCCTTTCAACTGATAAGAGTCCA
Organism: Datura wrightii; assembly: GCA_035772735.1. Classification (NCBI taxonomy): domain Eukaryota; kingdom Viridiplantae; phylum Streptophyta; class Magnoliopsida; order Solanales; family Solanaceae; genus Datura; species Datura wrightii. Next base: position 51,499,711 of record JASDFA010000002.1, on the reverse strand, counting down.
AATAAACGCACTCCCCATTTGTCACCCCCATGACCTGAGTGATCTTTAGAATCTCATGAATTCATGCGGGTCCTCATCTATCTTGGACCTAAGGAACTCTGGCGATTTCATCATCAAGAAATCTCTAACTCAAGCCATCGTTGCATTTCCATTTTGCAGAACATGCGCAACAGCCTGCTCGTTGACCTGAGTGGTCAAGGCCTACGCAAGTATCTGGAGAGCTGCCCGAAACTCAGCATGGGCAACTGGCTCCGGTGCCCGGTGCTCCTAAACTAGTGGGGCTTGTTGGTGCTCGTTCCCTTTGCCATCCTCGTGGCCATCTCCGTTTCCACTCCTCCTACCATTCATTCTTTAGGGAGCCATGATTCTGCAATCGTGAATAGCACGAATTAGAAGGATAGGGAGACATTTCATCGCACGACATAGATCATGAAAGAAGGGAACATTTCCTATACATCTCGTAGCCCCTTCGTCATAAGTGTGGCACACTTCACACCCATGAAAAAGACTCTACTTAATGCGGCTTTCAGACACCCTAGGACACTTCAAACCTATAGCTCTGATACCAAGATTGTCATGACCCCAACATAGGCCCAGATCGAGACAGGGGACAAGGAGACCCGAGAGACTCCAGGTTGAACCATGGCATGAACATTCATATAATTTTCATATCAATAAGCGGAATACTTAACATGAAGATATAGAGAAAACATAAACACAACATAACATAGCATGATAAGCGGAACGTACTAAAATACATAACAGCTAAGTACTACAATTTGTTTGAAAGCCTCTATCATATTAGATGGGTTGATGGGACAACATCCCCAACTAACCCAGCAAAACTGAAATAAAAGGAACATCAAAATCTAAACATATGGCCCTCAAAAAATGAGGACTCACCAAAAGGCAGGATGCTAAACTCTGAAATGGACTACTGACGGGGCTGAGGCTGAGAGCCGGGTCCTGTATCATGAAACATTATAGCATATAAAGTATGCGGTCAGTACGTGGAATGTACCAAGTATGAAAGGTAAGTAAAACACATATTTAAATACATAAAAGCTCATAAATGATCATAAGAGTGGGACAACATGCTCATAGCATAAGTAGAATATGATAAAATAAAGCTCAAGGTTTTCAAAACATAAATAATTCAATCGTAATCATAATAATGAGAGAAAAGCTTTAATTGAACATGACTTGAGCCAATGTGCATAATCATAAACATGCATAAATCATGAGGAATAGTAGGAGATTCTTAAAACCGACCTACCACATATGAGCACACATGGAGCCCGACCTGTAAATCCCTAGTCGGGAGGGTGTTCGTACCTTGCCAAAGGTAGAACCATGAAGGGAGTGATATCACACATGAAAGGGCCCATTTGGGAAAGGGGACAGTCACAAGGGAGGTCCCATCATGTCCTACGGTGGCACGTAGCTTTGAGATTCGGGAAAAAACCTGGGCCCTAAACCTACTCGGTGTTAAATACTACTCACAAAATATATATAGTGCTCATAGTATTATATGCATGAGATTCATGGGCTAGTTAAATCATGGTAATCATAAACATACTTGAAAATACGTGAATTAGCCATGAGGGTAAGGTCGTGGTCGGCCAAAACATAATTAGTAAAATCATGAGATTCATGCATACTTATAAATTATATATAGACTTTGTAAATCATCAATTCTTAATAGTCATTTGAATAAATCAATATTACAAATCATAAATAATGATGGGTTTATGAATATCAACAATTGAGGTAAAGATCATAACTTGATTCATCATAAAACATGCATAATTAGGCCTAATTTAGTAGAAATAAGAAAACTAAATATGATGTAAATCACAAAAAATGATAACCCATTGATGGATCATTAAAATTCCACAAGATTTAAGTTAACACCCCATAAGATTTTTTATCAAACTTCATTAATTAGGAGAGATTGGACATGGGTGTGAAAGAAAACACCCATTCATAACCCTACATACCTGTAAATGGCTGATTCTTACCTTCCCTTGAATTCCCAAGAAGAAATTGAAGAAAACCTTGAAGTATTTCCTTGATCACCTCTTTAGTCTATCACTCTTGCATGCATGAATATGAAAATGGCCTAAAATGAACTTACCCCCTTTAAAAGTCACTATTCATAATTCAAAACAATGTAGTTTAGGTCTTAGGATCTTAGGAATTATAGAAAAACCCTTACTAAATTCACAGAAAATAACTGCCAGATGGTCCCAACGGGGGACCCAACAACTCGTTACCCTGGACCACGACTCGTGGAGTCATCCATGAAGTACACTGCCTCTCAAGTCTCCTGGGCTCGTCACGGAAGACTTAACAACTCGTTGCCTTAACTTCAACAAAAAACACTCCCTTCTTGGCCACGACCCTCCCTATAAATCGTCGGGACTGACCACGACTTGTGGGGTCCTTCCGTCGAGTACACTACCTTCTTCCTTCTCTTTTTTTTCTCACCCAGCCCACGACTGACCTAATGACTCATGGGGCCTTACCACGAGTTGTGGTGATGCCCGTGGAGTCTCATTTCTGAAGTTTCAAATTCATTCCCTGGCCTCCTCATGAGTCACATCATGACCTGTGGGCTCTTCTCGAGGGTCTCCTCACGACTCGTTCTGTGCCTGGTGGCAGATTTTAGGTTTTTCTCCATTTCAACTCCCGAGTCTGATCTTTGGGCTTCCGGGATATAACATCTAGGTTCCACTAAGATGTACCATGACATGAGAAAAGTCTAATGGTGGAATGGTATGACGAGGGACATTGTTGATTTTGTTGGATATTGTTGATTTGTTGCTAAGTTTCCAAACTGTCAGCAAGTTAAGGTTGAGCTCCAAAGTCTATGTGGTGTTGCTTAGAATATAGCACTCCCTAAATACAACTAGGAGATGATCAATATGGACTTTATCACTAGTCCACCAAGACCCTGCAAACAACACGACTCTATTTGGGTGATCGTGGATCGAATGACTAAGTTGGCTCATTTCATAGCGCTAAAGACTATAGAGTCAGCGGAGGACTGTTGCGCTCCAGCGCACTCGCAAGTGTACGCGGTTGTACAAGTAATACAATGGCCCTTTTTAAGAGCCGGATGTCGAACCCATAGGGACTGGACCAATTCAGCAAATTGTCAAGTTCAAGTGTTAAAGTTAACCTTCATAAGTGTTGATTATAGAAATTTTTGGGAAATTACAATTAATTCTAGGGGTGATCACAAAATACTTGAGAAACAATATAAGGAGCAACTAGAGTTAAGGCCTAATAATCATACAATGCTACAATTCTCAATGGTTCAAGTATGAAAACATTAGTTTTTGTCTCACATAATTAAAATTCTATGTTCATGGTCTTTCGAGCCTCTAAACACGACAAACTAGTCTCACACCTACATCATTGAGCGGGTATGTGACGTCCTAATTCGTGAGCAATTTAACTACATGGATGTGGTTTAGGAGTTTGCACCCTTGATTATGGAGTTTTGTACCTCTAATCATTTAACCGAACTTAGCTTCACAACTACTTCTACGAGTGGTGATGTGATAATTCTAAGTTGGTGTCTAGCTCATCCCGTTTTAGTAACTAAGCAAGGAAAATTAGGTATAATTTCTATCCTAATTGCGAATCCTATCATAAAAGTAAGAACTTGCTCCCTACATTCTCTTGTTCTAGCCTAGGGTTACTCTCTAAAGCTTTTACCTAAGCTTAACGCATTTGTTTTCATGGTCATCAAGCATAAAAACAACAATAATGGAGAATGTAAGACAAAACAACAACTAAAAACTCAAACCAAGAAGAATTCATGCAATTACAATCATCTTATGTAGCCTCAACCCTAGAAGAAGGGTTTTAGCTACTCATGTTCATACAAATACTCAAAAACATGTTTAAAGTAGTGTAATTACAAGACTAATTAAAGTAGAATGAAATATAATCAACCCTAGGTAGAGTTCTTCATTTCTCCCTTCACTCCTTTATGGTTTCCCCAAGTTATTTCGTGATCAATGATATTAGAAGCTAAGGGTTCAATTTATATTAAGCTGAAAAAATGCAAAATTTGGTCTGTGGTGGAACAACTCCATGGAATGGAGGCTATCACAGAGATTTTCCTCCATGCCACGGAGAAAACGTGGAGGTTCACTATTTGGTAGCCCCTACTTATATAAATTAGTTCTTTGCTCCGTGGCACGTGTTGAACGCCCCAATTCTTCTTTGTGGCACAGAGTTGACTCCAAATGTCCCTTTTAGCTTGTCTCACCATCCATAATCCATCCCTTAACATTTATCTTCAATATTAGGACCATTATATGCACATTGAGCTCCATACATTGGCAATTTCAACCTACAAAGAGAGCTAATCATATTTGTTAGTCCATGGCCACAAATTACACAAAATACATGAGATTATTCTTAAATTAAGGTACAACATGGGTAAAACATGGGCATAAAATAGTATTTGGGCATGTAACTATGTCCAAGATCACTACCCCACATTTAAAGCCTTGTTCGTCCTCGAACAAGTCTTTTACATCTCATGCACATGAAGACTCAACCATAGCTAATTGAAGCAAGACAATTCAACTTAAGGCTACAACAATTGTTTTAGATAGGAAGTTAAAAATGGAGCATGCAAAGTTAAGACTTCCTAGAGTCAAGAATGAACTCTCAATCTCAACAACTCATGCGAGTTAACCGATCAAGAAATCCGACATGAATTTTATCTTTCATTAAACATGTGCCTTCACAACAAGAGAGTTACCCATTTTCACTCATATGTTTTCAAATTATAACATGCATGGGTATATTTATAAGAAATAAGCTCACTCTCCCAAAGAATTCACATGCCACGTGTATTGACCCATAAGCTTGCCTTTAGTGTTTTACTCCCCTAATTTAAGAATGTTAGGAAGTAAGATCAAGTAGGACTTATCGGGCTGTAATGTAAGCTAAGGGCGGGTCAATACTATTATGGCTAATAATAGTGACTATCTTCCCTAACCGCTTTTAATACACCACACTCTCCTTAAGAACTTTCATCCTCTTACTTCACCTTTATACTTTTCCACTCCCATTTTCCTCTTTTGTTTCCCCATCTCATAGGCATGCTTAAGCTGTTAGTACGGAGTCTTTGAGCCATTTTCTTTCAGCGACAATTGATTTCACAATTTTATTCTTTTACTCCCTACTAACTCTTATTCATTTTTAAACAAGTGCACCTTTAGTATTCTCTTCAACTTCCGCAGCTACTATTGTCCTTCTTATTTCACTTCGCACTCCTTAATTCTTTTGCAATTTCATATCAGCGCTTAGGAGTTTTGGATCAAATTCAAGGCTAATTAAAAGAAAGGATTAAGCTTATGTTGCATCTATCAAAGAATAGGCTTAAGGCTCAATGGGTCTAACTAGGATCAGACATTCAAGGTAGGTAAAGCGACGGATAAAAATTAGGCTCATTCAGGGAAATGCCTAAATCATTTCCTACAATCGACATTCCTCATTTCATTTTGTATACACACCAGGAAAGTTCTAGACACTACACAATAGCATGGAATATTCAAAAACCTTACTCTCACAGCACATGCTCAATTCAAGACAAATTCAGCAGACTCTTAACTCAGCTAATCACAAGAATTCAAAATTAAGCTTTAAGCACATCGAGTCACATTCAAGAGCCTAGGTGTCTCAATCAAAGTTATACAACTAGTTAACATGCTTCTAAATTAAAACCCCTTGAATCTTACAATCATGCATATAACATAGCAAGAACATCAAGCAGTCAATTAGCTAAGGGTTCAAAAACAAAAATCTATAGACTAATTTTCCCTCAAGACGGTCGTCATCCATCCATCGTCGGGAAAAGTCCCTAACTATGACTGAAAAGTTATGTACAAACGAATGAAAATTGTATTTCTCGGTTCAAAGTGCCCCCCTTCGGAAAAGAACCAAAAAGAAAAACCAAAGGGTGTATGAACTGTGCTCAATTCAATTATTTTCAACAAAAACATTATACCCGACACCATATTCACCCGAAATAACTTAGCACAAAATTTTGAAATTTCCCTCACCCCACACTTAATTTATGCTATGTCTCCAAAGCATCAATTACAATTAAAACAAAGGTGAGAGATACTTCCTGAGGCCTCTAGTCCTAGCTAACAACATGTTTTTCTCCATTTTTGAACATGTGGATCATCGACCCCACACTCATGTTTTTGTCATGCTCCTTAGCTTTTACTTTCATGGGTACTCAGACTTCCCCTGAATCTGTGCTTAAAAAAAACTACAACAAGTGAAAAATAACCAAAATTACAAACAAATTGAAAAAGAAAGTGTACCTGTGGTACTCTTGGGTTGCCTCCCAAGCAGCGCCTTATTTTACGTCGCGGCACGACGCATCAAGTTTCACCACTTTTTTCTCCACTTTGAGGATATGAATCTCACCCCTAATTTCTTCTCCAGTTTCCTCTTATGCTCCAGAGGTGATGGTGAAAAAATGAAAGGACCAAGCAGTAGATGTCGCCTCTGGCACTTATTGGCCCTTACGTAAGTGAAGTCATTTTGTCTCTCGGAATCAGCAAATTTCAGAATATACGGGGCTTGTTCCTCCTCTAGACCTTTCTCTACAAGCTTGGAAGACTCTATTTCTAGTTTGTCAACCAAACTTAATGTCGAGAAATGCTTAGAGTGGAGTATAATACACTCAACTCTGAAACTGCATTGTGCTTGACCTCCTTACTTGTGTACGCCTTCTCCACGTCAACGTCTAACTCCACATAAATGTAAAATGGTTGTAACTCTATCTCTCTTATCATGAATGGATAGGAGTATCCACCATTCAACCCATTTGTACTCCATGATGTTTTGTCAAGAAGGGTATCAAGTTAAAAAAATAGAATAACAGAATCTACGAAATAAATTTTTTTTCAACACATAGAAAATCTACATCAACACAAAAACAAGAAATTCACCAATTTCACCAGTCCCCGGCAACGGCACCAAAAACTTGTGGCGCTCCAGCGCACTCACAAGCATATGCGGTCGTACAAGTAATACACTATCGCTTTTTAAGAGCTAGATGTCGAACCCACAGGGACTGGACCAATTCAGCAAATTATCAAGATCAAGTGTTAAAATTAACTTTCACAAGTGTTGATTATAGAAACTTTTGGGAAATTATAATTAATTCTAAGGGTGATCACAAAATACTTGAAAAATAATATAAGGAGCAACTAGAGTTAAGGTGTAATAATCATGCAATGCTACAATTCTCAATGGTTCAAGTATGAAAACTTCAGTTGTTGTCTCACATAATTAAAATTTTATGTTCATGGACTTTCGAGCCTCTAAACACGACAAACTAGACTCACACCTACATCGTTGAGCGGGGATGTGACATCCTAATTCGTGAGCAATTTAACTACATGAATGTGGTTTAAGGAGTTTGTACCCTTAATTATGGAGTTTCGTACCTCTAATTATTAAACCGAACTTAGCTTCACAACTACTTCTACGAGTGGTGATGTGACTCTAAGTTGGTGTCTAGCTCATCCCGTTTTAGTAACCAAGCAAGGCAAATTAGATATAGTTTCTATCCTAATTGTGAATCCTATCATAAAAGTAAGAACTTGCTCCTTGTATTCTCTTGTTCTAGCCTAGGGTTACACTCTTAATATTTTACATAAGCTTAACAAATTTGTTTTCATGGTAATCAAGAATAAAAGAAAAAATAATGAAGAATTTAAGACAAAACAACAACTAAAAACTCAGACCAAGAAGAATTCATGCAATTATAATCATCTTACGTAGCCTCAACCCTAGAGGAAGGGTTTTAGCTACTCATGTTCATACAAATACTCAAAAACATGTTTAAAGTAGTTACTTACAAGACTAATTAAAGTAGAATGAAATATAATCAACCCTAGGTAGAGTTCTTCATTTCTCCCTTCGCTCCTTTAAGGTTTCCCCAAGTTATTTCGTGATCAATGATTTTAGAAGCTAAGGGTTCAATTTATACTAAGATGAAAAAATGCAAAATTTGGCATATGGTGGAATAGCTCCGTGGCACGGAGGCTATCACAGAGACTTTCCACGCCACGGAGCAAACGTGGAGGTTCACAGTTTGGTAGCCCTTACTTATATAAATTAATTCTTTACTCCGTGGCACGTTGCTGAATGCCCCAATGCTTCTCCGTGCCATGGAGTTGACTCCAAATGTCCCTTTTAGCTTATCTCATCATCCATAATCCATTCCTTAACATTTATCTTCAATATTAGGACCATTATATGCACATTGAGCTCCATACATTGGCAATTTCAACCTACAAAGAGAGCTAATCATATTTGTTAGTCCATGGCCACAAATTACACAAAATACATGAGATTATTCTTAAATTAAGGTACCACATGGGTAAAACATGGGCATAAAATAGTATTTGGGCATGTAACTATGTCCAAGATCAAGGACCTTGCAAAGTTGTGCCTTAGGGAGGTGGTGAGAATCCATGGAGTACCATTATCTTTTATTTGGAAAGATGTACTCATTTTACGACTCAATTTTGGAAGTCATTCTAGAAAGGTTTGGGTTCAAAGGTGAACCACTTTTCACCCGCAGACAAATTGTCAGGTAGAGTGTACTATTTAGACCTTGGATGATATGTTGAGAGCATGTGTTGTCAATTTTAAAGGAAACTTGGATGAACATTTACCTCTTATTGATTTTGCTTATAATAACAATTATCAATCTAGTATCCAATCCTTATAAAGCCTTATATGTGCGGAGGTGTACATCTCTGATTCGTTTGTTCGAGGTTTGCAAAGTAGAGTTGATGGACCAGACATAGTGCAAGCTATGGAAAAAGTTAATTCTATCCAAGAAAGGCTTAAGGCTGCACAGAGCCGCCAGATGTCTTATATTGATGTTAAACGAAGAGATTTAGAGTTTGAGGTTGATGATTGGGTTTACCTGAAGGTTTCACCCATGAAGGGTGTTATGAGGATTGAAAAGAAAGGGAAACTCAGTCCTTGTTTTATTGGTCCAAATAGGATTTCTAAGAGAGTTAGCAAGGTAGCTTATGACTTGGAGCTGCCAGCTGAATTAGCCTCAGTCCATCTGGCTTTTTACATCTCTATGCTTAAGAACTGTGTGGGAGACCCCTTACACATTATGCCAACAAAAAGTGATGGAGTTAATGATAGCCTATTGTATGAGGAGATTTGAGTTGAGATTTTAGATCGTCAAGTTTGTAAGCTAAATTTTTGTTGAGGTTGTTGAGCATAAAACTAGGGTTTGTTATTCAATTCATAGTTCTTCTACCCTAGTTCATATATGTTTGAATTGTCTGATTGAATTCTTCATATTAAGAGTATTGATGTCCATTGATTGTCAAGTTATTCTATTGAGCTATTAATCATTCTTTCTTGATTATTTTTTATTGATTGATTGATTGAGTTAGGTCATGTTTCTTATCTCATGAACCCTAATTTCACGAAAGCACGATTTTAAGAGCATTATTTTGAAAGCATGTATTTTTGAAGTAAATGCATTATTTTTGTAAATATTGAGCATGTTTTCAAGAGAGTTGTCACATCGCGAATGGAGGCCCGGATCGCGACATAGGACAAGGAGCCTCGACGGACCCTAAGTCGACCCATGCCATAAGCATACATCTAACTAGATCAAGAAATGAATAACCATCAATACATTCATAGCGGAAGCCTAACTTGAACATAACATCAAAATATAAATCCGAAGTTGAATACATATATATGCCTGAATAGCCTCTAAACATGATGAGTTGATGGGACAAGACCCCAACTAACTCAATAAGATGAAAACTGAAATACATAAAGAAAAGATAGATAGTTTGGTCCTCGGAAGATGAGGACTCACCAATAAGCGTCTTCTGAGGACTCACCAATAAGCAGACGCTAACTCTGATAAGCTATCTAGGAGCGAGGCTGAACCTGAGAGACAGGTCCTGTATCATGAAATGATTCCACATAGAAAATATGTGATTAGTACGTGGAATGTACCAAGTATGCAAGGTAAGTAAAACCTCTAAAGTAAGTCATATAATTGTATCAACCTACGTTGGTGAGTAGTTCTGGGGCATAGGGTGATGACCCTTAGCCCGCTCGGTGCTAGACTCTTCTCCCAAAAACATGTAATGCTCTACATCATATATAATGAAGCTCAACATCATCTATGGACAAAGCTCAATAATCAAATACATCTCAAATACGAAATCATGCATATGAGAAGCTTTAGTTCAAAACATACCACAAGCTGAAAACATACATGGGAGCCTTTGCTCTAGAACCATGTGGTAAGCTATGCATAGGAAGACTTAACTCAAAACATACCACAAGTTAGAATATAAGAGTTGGGAGTCTTCGCTCCAAAATAATGTGGTAAGCCTAGTTCGGGAAAAGCATCATTTAAACTTAACATGTGGGCATTGCCCAAAGCTTTATCATAATTAGAAATACTCAATTTTCATCGAAACAATAATTATAAACATGGGTAGCTTCAAATCATATTTTTCATCATAATATCTCATCATTATCACATATGCTTCACAAATCTCACTTTTCATGATCATATCATCAATGGGCTTCAACATTCACAAGACAGACATAATTTAATTGGAATCATTATAAAATTTGCCCATGCTTCACAATTCGATAATAAAATCATAATCAATTCATACCCATGTAAAGAAATTGAAGATTCATGCATTTGGGTAAAAACCCCATAACTTGATCATAGGAAATTCTCATATTTAGGTATAAATTGGGCATGGGTGTGGAAGGAAACACCCACTCATAACCCTACATACCTAGAAGGGATTGATTCTACCACTTCTCTGATTTTCCAAGAAGGATTTGAATGAAAACCTTGAAGACTTTCTCTATATCACCTCCTCAACCTCTCAAGTTTGCATGCATGGAAGGAAATAACTTAGCATAGGTTTCCCCCTCCTTAAACCCACTAAAACGAGTCTTAAAAACATAGTATAGGCTTTAGGAAATTAAGAATTATGAAAAGGCCCTTACTAAATTCACAGGAAATTACTGCCAGACAACATGACGACTCGTGGTCCAGGTCGATGACTCGTTCCCTCGCTCGTCAGGTACACTGCCTCATTCTCCAGGATTTTTCATCTGATTGGCAATGGAGGACCCTACGAATCATGGTGGCTGACCACGACTCATGTCCACCACTCGTGAAGTACACTATTTTCTTCGTTCTCTTTCACCCCATGGCTGGCCTAATGACTCGTGGTGTCTGACCATGAGTCATTCCCACGCTTGTGGGGACCCCTTTTCTCCAAACTTCCTAACTCCTCACTGGCCTTCCCCACGAGTCACCTGAAGACTCGTGGGCTGTCCTCGCAAGTCATCCCACAACTCATCCAGAGTCTGGAACACCACTTTTACGTTTTCCTCGTTTCAACTCCTATGTCTGATCTTTGGGATTTCGGAGTATAACAATACCTCCCCCTTGGGAACATTCGTCCTCGAATGTTGAAGGCAAGCAGAAAATAGAAACATGCAATTATCAATTTTAAATACTGATCATTTAAACCAAAACTGACGAAATGAATACCTCAAATTCAAAATATACAGCTGAACTGAATTCGCAGATCACATACACACTCATATACATAAAAGAAACTTGCGTTCATGAACTAAACATGAAACTAAATGAAGTCGTAGCGTAAAACTGGTACGTCAAGTTAGAACCGAGTCGGTAAAGAATAAGTGTGGGTATTTAGCCATCATATCCGCTTCGGCTTCCCATGCAGCTCCTTCAACATGCTGATACCTCCATAACACCTTCACTGAAGTTACTTCCTTGTTCCTCAGCCTCTGAACTTGGCAATCCAATATTTCAATTGGAACTTCCTCGTAGCTGAGGCCATCCATTACACCAACACTGTCCATCGAGACTACTAGGGCTGGGTCTCCCAAACATTTCTTCAAAAGCGACACATGAAACACGGGATGCATAAAAGATAACTTTGAGGGTAAGTCTAACTCATACTCTACCTTACCAACTCTTTTCATAACCTGGTAGGGACCAATGTAACAGGGACTGAGTTTTCCTTTCTTTCCAAACCGCATGACTCCCTTTATTGGAGATACCTCCAGAAATACCCAATCGTCCACCTAGAACTACAACTCCAACTCCCTCCTCCTCACATCAGCATATGACTTTTGATGAATCTGAGCGATTTTTAGCCTGTCCCTTATCAACTAAACCTTCACCATATCCTCATGAATCGAATCTGGCCCTATCATTGCTGCCTCACCAACCTCAAACCAACCGATGGGCGATCTACACCTCCTCCCATAAAGAGCCTCAAAAGGTGCCATCTGGATATTGGAGTGATAACTGTTATTATAAGAAAACTCGATTAGGGGCAAGTGATCATCCCAACTACCTTTGAAGTCCATCACACATGCTCTCAATATATCCTCGAGAGTCTAGATTGTTCATTCTGCTTGGCCATCTGTTTGTGGATTAAAGGTTGTACTGAGCTTAACCTGAGTTCCAAGCCCCTTCTAAAAAGACCACCAACACTGGGAGGTAAACTGAGTACCTCAGTTTGAAATAATGGACAAGGGCACTCCATGTAGTCGAACCAACTCTCTGATATACAACTTGGCATAATCATCCGCTAAGTCTGTGGTTTTCACCAGTAGGAAATGTACAGCCTTGGTCAATCTGTCTACCACCACCCAAATAGAATCATAGTGTCGGCGAGTATGAGGTAGGCTTGTAATGAAATCCATGTTAATATCTTTCCACTTTCAAGTAGGAATGCTGATATCCTGAAGTACGCCTCCCGGCCTTTGATGCTCAACCTTTATTTGTTGACAGTTCGGGCACTTGGCTATGAATTCTGCAATATCCCTCTTCATGCCATTCTACCAATATATTTCTCGCAAGTCATGATACATCTTGGTGGAACCTGGATAAATAGAATACCTAGTTCTGTGTGCCTCATGCAGTATCCGCCTCCTTAAATCATCCACATCTGGAACACACAAATTACCCTAGTACCGCAGCACACCACCTCCCCCTTAGGAGAAGACTTCCACCTTCTGTCTTCCAACGACTTCCTTCAGCTTTACCAAAATCGAATCCTCCTCTTGTCTACCTTTCACGTCAGTCACCAACAATGATTCTGATCTGTTCCGGACAACAACACCGCTATCGGTCGAGTCGACCAACCTAACTCCTAACCTTGCAAGTCGATGTACATCTTTCACCAACTCCTTCTTTCCTTCATCCACATGGGACACACTCTCCATAGATAGCCTACTAAGTGCGTCCGCTGCCACATTAGCCTTACCCGGATGATAAAGGACGCATATCATAATACTTGAGTAACTCTAACCACCTCCTTTGCCTTAGATAGAGGTCCTTCTACATGAACACATCTTGTAAGATCTTGTGGTAAAACACATCCACATGGACCCCATATAAATAATGTATCCATATCTTCAAGGCGAATACCACCGCAGCCAATTCAAGGTCATGAGTCGGGTAATTCTTCTTATGGACTTTCAACTGTCTTGAGGCATATGCTATCACTTTCCCATGCTACATCAACACACACCCAAGTTTGATCCTTGAAGCATCACAGTACACCACAAATCCATCGATACCATCGGGTAGGGTCAACACCACTACTAAATGAGTCGAGACTTCAACTCTCGGAAGCTCTTCTCACAAGCCTCCAACCATTAGAACTTCACCTTTTTCTGAGTTAACTTAGTGAAAGGTGTTGCAATAGTTGATAAACCCTCAACAAATCTCTGATAGTATCCAGCTAAACCCAAGAAACTCCAAATATCTGAAGAATTCACCGGTCTAGGCAAATTCTTCATTGCCTTGATTTTTTAAAAATCTACCGTTATGCCCTCACTCGACACCACATGGCCCAAAAAGGCCACGGAGTCCAACCAAAACTCACACTTGCTGAACCTGGCATACAATTGGCGGTCCTTGAGGATCTAAAGCACTATTCTAAAATGAGCGGCATGCTCTTCCTCACTCTGAGAGTATATAAGGATGTCATCAATGAAAACAATCACGAACATATCCAGATATTGCCTGAACACCTTGTTCATCAAGTTCATGAAAGTTGCAGGAGCATTTGTTAGTCCAAAATATATAACTACAAACTCATAATGTCCATACTGCGTCCTGCAGTTTGTCTTCGGGATGTCGCCCTCCCGAACCCTGAGCTTATGATATCCTGACCTGAGATCTATCTTTGAGAAACACTTGGCACCCTAAAGATGATCAAACAGATTATCGATTCTAGGTAAAGGATACCTATTCTTAATGGTGACCTTGTTCAATTACTGATAATCAATGTACATCTGAAGCGAACCATCCTTCTTCCGGACAAATAAAACTAGTGCACCCTATGGTGACTTTCTCGGTCTAATGAAGCCCTTATATAATAGGTCCTTCAACTATTCATTCAACTCTTTTATCTCGTCCGGAGCCATTCTGTAGGGAGGAATAGATATAGGCTGCGTGTTGAGAAGAAGATCAATACCGAAATCAATCTCCCGCTTGGGAGGAACACCTGGCAAATAATTGGGAAAAACCTCTAGGTACTCACGTACTACAGGAACTGACTGAATAGTCGGGGTTTCAGACTCAACATCCTTAACCCTAACTAGATGGTACATGCAACCCTTAGAAATCATCTTCTCGGCCTTAAGGTAGGAAATGAATTGACCTATAGGCACAACTGAACTACCCTTCCATTCTAAGACTAGTTCACTTAGAAATTTGAAATCTACTGCCCGAGTTCTACAACTAACTGAAGCATAGCATGCAAATAGCCAATCCATGCCGAGAATAACATCGAAATCGGTCATGGCTAACTCTATCAAATCTTCTAAGGTGACCTTATGAAGGACTGAGACTGGGCAACCTCTATATACCCGTCTAACTATAACTCAGTCACCTACTAGAGTAGAAACTGAGAAGGGTTCTAATAAGAATTCAGGACTGACTCCGAAGCTACTGGTCACATAAGGTGTCACAAAAGGCAAGGTAGCCCCCGGGTCTAGCAAAGCATATATATCAATATGGAAAAATCGCAACATACTAGTGACCACATCCAGGGAAACCTTCTACTCCTGACGAGATGCTAAGCCATATAATCTATTATGGCGGTGACCGCCAACCGTGCTAGTAGATGCCCCCAATATGTTGAGCGTACGGGAGGGGCTGTTGAGCTAGAAGCTAGGCCTCGGCCCCCAAACTGATCCGATCTCGTAGCTGGACAATCCCTAAGAATGTGTTCGGGCTACCCACACCCAAAACAAGCACCTGAACCTGCCAAACACTGGCCTGTATGCCCCCGACCACACCTGTGACAAGCTGGAATGCTGGAATCTACCGGTCTACTGCTATGACCCCTCGAGCTTGATGCCTGCCCTCTCTATTCATGTCTGGGCCTGGATGGGACAGTCAATGCTGAAGATTTTGGGGTTGATGATATCTAGTGGGTCTGCTGTTAGTGCGCACCACTGGACCTGTACTGAGAGAATCTATAGTCCTCTATCCTGGACCTTTTGGCCTCCCCCTCCCTTGAGTGTGCTCCCTCCATCTGCTGGGCGTAAAAAAATATTCGAGGAAAGTCCATATCCTGTTGAAGCATTGTCATCCTGCAATCCTTGTCAAAATTACCCGCTAGCCCATGGACGAACCTACTCACCCACATCCTCTGATCGGCTACCAACTCTGGGGAATATTTCGATAGTCGAGTGAAATCAAGGGCATACTCTTGTACAGTCATTCTCCCTTGTTTCAAATTCATGAATGCAGCTGCCTTCAGCTCCCTCATCTCTCGAGGGAAGAACTGGTCTAGAAATACAACATGTAACTCTTCCCAAGTGACCGGACCTGCTCCTATGAGCCTTCTATCTTTCCATTCGCGAAACCATATGTGCACAACCTCTTTTAACAAATAAGAGGTCAACTCGGTGCATTCAACCCTATTCACCCCCATGACTTTGGTGATCTTGACAATCTCATCCACGAACTCATGTGGGTCCTCATCCACCTTGGACCCAAGGAACTTCAGCGGGTTCATCCATAAGAAGTCTCTAACTCAAGTCGCTGCTGCGTTGCCATTTTGTAGAACATGCACAACGACCTACTGATTGACCTGAGCGGTCAAGGCCGGTGCAAGCATCTGAATAGCGGCCCGAAACTCAGCATGGACAGCTGGCCCCGGTACCTGGGGCTCTTGAACTAGCAGGGCTTGCTGATGCCCGTGACCATTGCCTTTCTCGTGGGCTTCACCATCTCCATTCCTCCTTCTGTTCATTCTTTGAGAAGCCATAATTCTGCAATTGCGAGTAGCATGAATCAGAAGGATAGAAAGACTTTTCATCACATGACATAGATCATGAAAGAAGGGAACATTTCCTAAACGTCTCGTAGCCTCTTCGTCATAAGTGTGGTGCGATTCACACCCATAAAAAAGACTATACTTAATGTGGCTTTCAGACACCCTAGGACACTTCAAAACCTATGGCTCTGATACCAAGTTTGTTAAGACCCAAACGGAGGCCCATATCGCTACACGGAACAAGGAGCCCCGAGGGACCCCAAGTTGACCAATGGCATAAGCATACATCTAACTCAATCAAAAACTAAATAACCATCAATACATTCATAGCGGAAGTCTAACTTGAACATAACATTAGAATATAAATCTGAAGCTAAACTCATACATATGTATGAATAGCCTCTAAACATGACGAGTTAATGGGATAAGACCCTAACTAACTCAACAAGCTGAAAACTTAAATACATAAAGAAAAGAGATAGCCTAGTCCTCGGAAGAGGAGGACTCACCAATAAGTAGACGCTAACTCTGATAAGCTGTCTAAGAGTGGGGCTGAACTTAAGAGCTAAGTCCTGTATCATGAAATGATACAGCGTAGAAAGTATGCGATCAGTACATGGAATGTACCGAGTATGCAAGGTACGTAAAACCACTAAAGTAAGTAAAAATCCTTTTAAACACAATGCGATAATTAAACATAAACATTAGTAAACTCATAGTAGGTCTTGCATACATTCTTTCTAAAATCATGATCTTTTCATAACATGAAAATACATAGTTTTATAACATCAAACTGACTCGAATGACTCAAAGCTGAAATATGACATTTATAGAAAAGCTGAACATTGAGTCAAACCTTACTTTTAGAACCTGCATGAGTATATAATAGCCATGAGTAATGAATATGCATAACTGAATCATATAGAACAATAGGAGACTCATCACTTAACCGACATACCATGATAGAGCTTACGTGGTCACGACTATCACACTCAAGTGGGCAGAGCCGTCCAAAGCCTTGTCAGGGCTAAGGATGCTAACATGATATCAATATCAAGATGAAGAACCATTCGAGAAAGGGAAAACTTGCAAGGGAGGTCCCAAGTCATATAATAGTATCAACCTACATTGGCGCGTTGTTCTGGGGCATAGGGTGATCGACCGTTAGCCCGCTCGATGCTAGACTCTTCTTCCAAAAACATGCATTGCTCTAAATCATATATAACGAAGCGCCCGCTCGATGCTAGACTCTTCTTCCAAAAACATGCATTGCTCTAAATCATATATAACGAAGCTCAACATTGTCTATGGACAAAGCTCAATAATCAAATACATCACAAATATGAAGTCATGTATATGAGAAGCTTTAGTTCAAAACATACCACAAGTTGAAAACATACATGGGAGCCTTTGCTCCAGAATCATGTGGTAAGCTATGCATAGGAAGACTTAACTCAAAACATACCACAAGCTATAATATAAGAGCTAGGAGTCTTCTGATCTTGGGCAGATTTATATGCCCAAGGGATACTCAAACGTATTATTTTCGCCTTGTTTGTGTGCAATATGTATATATTCTCATGTAATTGGTAATAAAATGTGAATTTATACTAACCAACATGATTAGCATTTGCTTTGCAGGAAAATATGATTTTTAGGAGCTAAAATGCATGTTGGAACTATATCGGAGTTGGACTTGGATACGAGCGTGGAAAAGACATTGGAATGCGCAAAGTATAGGGGCTCCGCGATGGAGCCGTGCCACGCTACCATCGCGGAGACACACTGCCTGGAGAGGCAATTAAATGGCAATTTCCAGTGAGGCCTCGCGACAGCTCCGTGGCACGGAGATAGGCCTCCGCGTTGGCCTCCGTGCCACGTTGAGGCTAATTTACCGGACCCTGAATTTCCAGTGAAGGTCCGCGTCCACGCCGTGTCATGGAGGCAGTGCTCCGCGTTGACCTCCGTGACACGTTGCTTGTTATTCCGGGAAAAATTTCCCTCTAGTATAAATAGCACACTTAGGTTTATTTTAATTAGTGGGAGTTTGAGTTCAGACTTGGTGGAGCAAGGACGTGGGTTAGCAGCAGTTGAGGGATGAAAAAGCTAAGGGATTTCTTCTCTTCCTTTCTTCTTTCAATCAATTGTATGTATGATTTACACTTGTTTTAGGATGATCAATCCACAAATGAGTGGCTAATTCTCTTCCTTGCTAAGGTTTTGAACATGTGTAGTGAATTTTGATTGTAATTGATATGGTTTTCTTCTTCTTCTTTCATGTTGTTCTATTAATTCTTGTTCTTACTGCATTAGTGCTTGGCCGACATTAATGTACATCTAAAAAGTCCAATTTCACTCAAGAGAGCAAGAAATTGGAAAGTTGTGAATTAATAGGGTATTGTTCTTAACTTGATTTGGGAAAATTGGGTTTAGATGTGCTTTCCTGATAGAAATATACTTGGAAGCCGTATTAGTCAATTTAGGAACCGGAATTGCATTGCTAGGTCATAAATTGCATTTGATCACAGAAATGTAGACGGATGGTTTATGATTCTTAAGTTAAATTAAATACGAGAGTTTTAATTTCTAGGCTACTGTTCTTGGCTAGCAACATGAAGAAGAGATTAACCGAATTATTATTATAATCAAATTCATTACTTGTTCTTAACCTTGGCATGCTCATATCCATAGTTTAAATTCACAGTAAATAATTGTTAATAGTTTTAGTATATATAGATTTTATAAACAAAAACTCATTTAACTGTTGGTTACGTTATTGTTAGCATAATTAGAAGTAAGATAAGAATATAGTATACTTAGGCAGATTTTACATATCCTGAGCCTCCTTGGATCGATAATTGGCTTACTTAGCCACTTTATTACTTGTTTGACCACGTGCACTTGCGTGTCGGTTTATAATATATAATACCAACCGAACAGACCAAAAAAGTTTTTGGCGCCGTTGCCGGGGAGACTAGGCAATTGGTGAAATTGTGTTAAGTGTAAATTTACTGTATTTTTGTTTTATTTTCTTAAGTGTTGACAACTTGGTCTTAGTATTTGTTTTAATTCTTTGTTCATTTTAATTTTTCTCTCTTTCGGATACCCTCATTGACATGACATCTTGGAATATAAATGGTGGATACGCATATTTCGGCGAATCTTGCATGAATTGCGGAGGACCCCACTTGTGGCAAAACTGTAACATGTGCAATATATGTGGGTGTCAATATGGCCATTGGGGTGATTGTCCAAAGGCATATTCCCCTTCCCCACGCCCCCGCGATGATCATTCTGTTGTTTTTGCTGAATATAGGCATGTTGAAAATGAGGACATGGGATGCCAAGTTCAAATAGAGGACATGATGAAACAACTCCTGGAGCAATCAGAAGCAATGAAGGAGTCGGTGGCAGAATTGATAATTCAGCAAAAGGAGAATGCCGAGGCTGTAAGCAGGATGAGCGTCAAACTCACGGAGATGTGTGCTGAGGCTGAAGCTTGTGATAATTCGCAGGTGACAGTTTTAGCCGATATTCAAGAGGAACTACAAGAGGAATACAAGGGTGAATTTTTGGATGAAGCCCAACAATTAGAATCTCTTGAGTGTCCCCGTGATCGTCTCATACCTATAGAAAATCCATTCATGGAAGAAGAGAAAGAATATCTCCCATTTGACCTTAATGGAGAAATAGATGTCGATGTTGAAAAGGTGTATACAAGTAAGGAGGTCAAGCACAATGTAGATTCAGAGTTGAGGTGTATTGGACCACACTCTATGCATTTTTCAACATTAAATTTGGTTGACAACATAGAAATAAAGTCTTCCAAGTTAGTAGAGAAATGTCTAGAGGAGGACCAAGCCCCGTATATTTTGAAATTCACTAATTCGGAGAGACAAAATGGCTTCGCTTACTTAAGGACCAATAAATGCAAAAGTCAACATCTACTGTTTGGTCCTTATAATTTTTCACCACCACCCCTGGAGAATAAGAGGAAATTATAGAAGAAATTAGGGGTGAGATTCATATCCTCAAGGTGGAGGAAAAAGTGGTGAAACTTGGTACGTCGTGCCGCGACGGTAAACCAGGCGCTGCACGGGAGGCAACCCATGAAAAATATTTTCTTTCTTTCTTTCTTTTCTTAGTGTAAATAATTTTTATTTTTTATTTTTCTTTTCTTGATTAGGTTTAGATTTTTGTTTTAGTTAATATTTTTCATTTTAGTTAGGGAAATCTATTAATCTAACCAATTTCATTTAGTGTAGTGATTTTCAGGTCTAACGGAGAAAAATATGCATGGAAGCGGGAAAAATAAGGCAAGGTATGAAAATAAATTTTATTGAAGAAATAGTGCACTGGGGCGTTGGCTCCGTGTCACGGAGGAGTGGCTCCGCGTTACCCTCCGTGACACGTTGAAGGCAAAATCAGATTTTTTAAAATTTCCAGAGAGCCAACGCGTTGGCTCCGTGTCACGGAGGAGGGGCTCTGCGTTACCCTCCGTGACACGTTGCCTTTTATTCAGTGCCGGGTCACACCGGGTTGTCGGGTGACCCGCGTGTTTTTCTTTAAATTAACCTAAGTTTTGCCCCTTTTCTCCCCATTTCTCTCCTCCTCCGCGACCAAAACACCCAATTCCCCCTCCCCAACCAACGTGCCACGCTAATAGGCAAGGAAAACATCAAATTTCTTTGGTTCTTCAACTAAAAGGTATGTTTTCATCGTTTCTCTCAAGTTTTTGGCGATTTTAGTCGAATTTGAGCATGTGAGGTGAAATATATCACCCCAAGTAGTAATTAAACATGATGTTGAATTATTTTGTGATTGATTATGTTCGGATTGTTGTAATTAGCGTTTGAACTTGTCGATTATGTGAATAATTCGAATTTGATTGAAATATTGCATTCTAGGGCTTGAGTTATTGAAATTGAATTGGGGAACTTGATAGTTTGATGAATTAGATGCCGGGGTGTGGTTGTAAATTGAGATAAGTCGATGGAAATATTGTATGAATGTTAAGAGAAGACGAATTCTCGAAGTGTTGAGGAAAATGCGAAAATTTTGTAAATTGGTTTGATTATTTAGATTTGTATGTAAATAGAATTGTCGTTGTTGTTTTTGTTTTTTGTTTTGTTGCTAAGTGCGATGATTGGATTGCTATCGATAGTAGGATTGGGAGTAGCTGTATGAAGTCTGAGTAGTACGCTAACCGTAATGCTATCGAAATTTTTCGTGAACGCACTAAGCAATATACCTTATAGTTGCTTGTGTTTGGGGTTGTAAATAGAGTAATCCTTGCCGAAGTATTGTAAATATAGTTAAGGACTAAGTGTGGGGTAAACTTAGTTTAACCCGACCTTAGCCTAAGTTAACTTGTATTTAGCTTAACTTTGTGCTTGTTTATGTATATTGACAGGTACAATGGCAAGTCGACAGGACAAGGGCAAGGGTGCTTCTACCTCAGGCACCGGACGGAAAAGATTCAGGTTGGGCACTGCAGTCCCAGCTGCACCAGTTGTTCCACGCGGCCAACGCCGCCAATACGGAACAAGATGGGTAACCGATGAAGGGAAGAAGTGGTACGCGAAACATAAAGAAAACAAGTACTTCCCCGAGGAACATATTGCACGGGAACCACTTGCACAGGAGTTCCCACGTATTGTGCAGAGAATCGAGGTAGTTGGGCTCAGCTTTATATTTCAGGAGCCCAAGGAGTGCAACCTTCATTTGGTCCGAGAGTTCTACGCAAATTGGAACCCGGCCATCAGAAGCCACACAATAAAAATCAGAGGGCAGATTGTCACTCTGGAACCCCAGCAATTTAATGCCATCGTTGGAGCGCGGGACACAGACGCCCACGTTCTCCGCCAGCTAAACATCACCCCACCGTACGCTGACATCAGACGTACGTTGTGTGGGGCTCGATCCACAGCCCGATGGAGTAGACATAAGGAGAGGGGTTACCACTAGACTCTGCCTTATTCGCAGATGAACAGGGAGGCCAGAATATGGCTGAAGATTGTGTGTTCGTGCTTGATCCCGGGAGTTCACATGACGGATGTGACCCGGGACCGTGTCTGCTTGGTGTACGCCCTTATGAAAGGGCTTGAGATTAATGTTGGGGCGGTCATTATATCCGCCATGAAGAGAGCCAGACTGCACCAGGGCCACAGATACGGGTTTGGCGGACTCATCACCACCTTCCTCTGAGGCCTCGACATTGAGGAAGAGGCTTTGTACTACATCCCACAGTTGGAGCGAAGGGCCCTCGATGTGACAAAAACTAAGGCCCCCGACACCACACACGGGCCAGTGCTGACTTTGGGCGAGCGACATGCTCGTGACGATCAGTACATGGCACGTATGTTCGGCATGCAGATGCTTCAGCTACGGATTGGTGGGAGACCAGCCACCGAGGAAGAATTATGGCAGTTGGAGCTGGATTACCCATTTGGCGAGAATGCCAAAGCCTTATGCTGGGTGGGACCAGCCTTCATGGAGTCGACGGATGACAATGTCCCTACTGATGAGGAGACACGTCGGGAGGACTCCGATGTGAAGTCCGATGACGATGATGGAGCTGACTCAGACATGGGGGACGAGGCAGCAGCACCAGATGAAGAAGTCGAATATTTCGACTGATCAGGGAGTTCCACCACCCGAAATTTTGTTTTGTAATTCTTGTGAACACTGGGGACAGTGTTCGATTTAAGTGTGGGGTGGGGAGTATCTAGGTGCTGGGACTTAGGCTCTAATCTGCTGTATGTTTTTTCCTTGGTTTGTATGTATGTTTGTTTTCCCTGTGGTGAACTGATTTGTGTGTATGTGTATATATTTGTTTGTGTGGTTAATGATGTGTGTTATGCAAAGTTGTGGTTGCCAGTGTAAATAGTTTGTAAATATTTCTTTCTTATCGAAATGATCGATATTTTTTTTCAAAAATTTTCGATCATATTTTGCACTTGTAAATATTTTCTTTCTATCGAAATGATCGATGTGTTGCAAAAATTTTTGGTTTTTATTTTTTTGGGTTTCTCGGAGTTTGTTTTCAGTTCTTTTACCGAGAATAGTCCCATTGAATCGATGTCATAGTTAGTGACCGTTCCCTATGATGGATGGATGACGACCGTCTTAAGGGAAATGTAGTCGGTAGGAGTAGGTTTTTAATTTGTTTTAAATTTTTCTTTGGTGGATTGCATCAATGAACTGTAGTTGCTTTATGGTTGCAAAAAATTTCGTTGCATGTGTAACTGATGTTCAAAATGTGAAAGTGATTCGTTTGAAAGCATGCAATTTGGTAAATATGTTGAGTTACCTAGGCTATAGAATTTGATTCAGTATGATTGAGGCTTAATTTTGAATTCATGTGATTGGCTAATTAGAGAGTCTTTGAATGCATCTTGATTCGAGCATGTGCATGAAGTGTGAAGTGAGGTATTGTTATTCCATGCCATTGTGAATTTTCTAGAACTTGCCTGGTGTATATACAAAACGAAATGAAGGAGGTGTAGTGTTGGAAAGGATGTAGGCATTTCTTTGTTTTTAACCGATAGTTTCCATTTTTTTTTCTTGTCAAATTCTACCTTTTTATATGTTGTATACCCTAGTCAGCCCGTTGAGCCTTTAGCCGATTTCTTTCTTTCTTTTGTCCAAAATTGTATAAACCAAGCTTGATTCCTTCTTTTCATTAGCCTTAAAGTCTATACGAAGCTCTTAAGCGCTTACAAAGAAAAGAAAATATTTTCCAAAGTGTTAAAGAGTGAAAAGAAAAAGAAAAGCAGAGTGAGGAAAGAAAAGATGATGTTGAAGAGGCACTTGTTGTAATTAAATGATATTGAGGGTACATGAAAACCCTTTGTTTTGTGTCAAATGTGTTTAATGAAATGGGCAGTACGAAAGTAAACCAGCATGAATGGGAGAAAAAGAGAAAAGAGAGGAACAATGTCCATGAGTCGATGGGAATGTGTTGAAAAGGCGCTTAAGGATGCTAGCGACTATTATTGGCTAATCCAATATATATACTAGACCCATAGCCCCGTTACAACTCATTAAAGTCCTACTTGATCCTACATTGCATTTCTTTATATTAGTGGAGTAATACACTAAGGGCAAGCATATGGGTCATGACATGATGTATGTGAATTCTTTTGGGAGAGTGAGTGAAATTAATTTTTATATGCCCCTACTTGAATGTTTGTGTGTTGCATGAACAAAAAGGGGAAGATTCTCTTGAGTTGTGAGGGCACATGCTTGATTAAAGATTGACTTTCGTGTCGGATTTCTTGATTAGCTGATTTGCATGAGTTTGCCGATATCAAGAATCAATTCTTAAAGTCTAGGAAGTCTTGATGTATTAATGGTCATTGTAGTGTAAGACCAAGCATGTTTTCGTGATGATTTGCAAAAATTGAATAATCGGTATGACCGTAGCGTAAGTTGTCGCACCATAGTGACGACGGCTGAGATGTAATTTGCATGAGTTGTGTATGTGTTGTTCGAGGACGAACAAGGATTTAAGTGTGGGGTAAGTGATCTTGGGCAGATTTATATGCCCAAGGGATACTCAAACGTATTATTTTCGCCTTGTTTGTGTGCAATATGTATATATTCTCATGTAATTGGTAATAAAATGTGAATTTATACTAACCAATATGATTAGCATTTGCTTTGCAGGAAAATATGATTTTTAGGAGCTAAAATGCATGTTGGAACTATATCGGAGTTGGACTTGGATACGAGCGTGGAAAAGACATTGGAATGCACAAAGTATAGGGGCTCCGCGATGGACCCGTGCCACGCTACCATCGCGGAGGCACACTGCCTGGAGGGTGATTTAATTGGCAATTTCCAGTGAAGCCTCGCGACAGCTCCGTGGAACAGAGATAAGCCTCCGCGTTGGCCTCCGTGCCACGTTGAGGCTATATTCCCGGACCCTGGATTTCCAGTGAGGGTCCACGTCCACGCCGTGTCACGGAGGCAGTGCTCCGCGTTGGCCTCCGTGACACGCTGCTTGTTATTCCGGGAAAAATTCCCAATAGTATAAATAGAACACTTAGGTTTATTTTAATTAGTGGGAGTTTGAGTTCAGACTTGGTAGAGCAAGGACGTGGGTTAGCAGCAGTTGAGGGACGAAAAAGCTAAGGGATTTCTTCTCTTCCTTTCTTCTTTCAATCAATTGTATGTATGATTTACACTTGTTTTAGGATGATCAATCCACAAATGAGTGGCTAATTCTCTTCCTTGCTAAGGTTTTGAACATGTGTAGTGAATTTTGATTGTAATTGATATGGTTTTCTTCTTCTTCTTTCATGTTGTTCTATTAATTCTTGTTCTTACTGCATTAGTGCTTGGCCGACATTAATGTACATCTAAAAAGTCCAATTTCACTCGAGAGAGCAAGAAATTGGAAAGTTGTGAATTAATAGGGTATTGTTCTTAACTTGATTTGGGAAAATTGGGTTTTGATGTGCTTTCCTGATAGAAATATACTTGAAAGTCGTATTAGTCAATTTAGGAACCGGAATTGCATTGCTAGGTCATAAATTGCATTTGATCACAGAAATGTAGACGGATGGTTTATGATTCTTAAGTTAAATTAAATACGAGAGTTTTAATTTCTAGGCTACTGTTCTTGGCTAGCAACATGAAGAAGAGATTAACCGAATTATTATTATAATCGAATTCATTATTTGTTCTTAACCTTGGCATGCTCATATCCATAGTTTAAATTCACAGTAAATAATTGTTAATAGTTTTAGTATATATAGTTTATAAACAAAAACTCATTTAACTGTTGGTTACGTTGTTGTTAGCATAATTAGAAGTAAGATAAGAATATAGTATACTTAGGCAGATTTTACATATCCTGAGCCTCCTTGGATCGATACTTGGCTTACTTAGCCACTTTATTACTTGTTTGACCACGTGCACTTGCGTGTCGGTTTATAATTTATAATACCAACCGAACAGACCAAACATCTTCACTCCAAAACAATATGGTACGCTTAGTTCAGAAAAAGCATCATTTAAACTTAACATGTGGGCATTGCCCAAAGCTTTATCATACTTAGAAATACTCAATTCTCATTGAAAACATAAATATAAACATGGGTAGCTTCAAATCATGCTTTTCATCACATTATCTCATCATTATCACATATGCTTCACAAATCTGACTTTTTATGATCATATTATCAATGGGCTTCAACATTCATAAGGCATTAAACATAATTTAGTTGGAATCATTATAAAATTTGCCCATGCTTCACAATTCGATAATAAAATCATAATCAATTCATACCCATGTAAAGAAATCAATGATTCATGCATTTGGGTAAAACCCCCATAACTTGATCATAGGAAATTCTCATATTTAGGTATAATTGGGCATGGGTATGGAAGAAAACACCCACTCATAACCCTACTTACCTTGAAAGGATTGATTCTACCACTTCTATGATTTCCCAAAAAGGATTTGAATGAAAACCTTGAAGACTTGTTCTAGATCACCTCCTCAACCTCTCAAATTTGCATGCATGGAAGGAATAACTTCGAATAGGTTTTCTCCTCCTTAAACCAATAAAATGAGCCTTAAATGATGTAGTATAGGCTTTAGGAACTTAGGAATTATGAAAAGGCCCTTACAAAATTTGCAGAAAATTACTACCAGGTGGTCCTAATGAACGACCTGACGACTCGTGGTCTAGGGCGACGACTCGTTCCCTCACTTGTCAGGTACACTGCCTCATTCTCTAGGATTTTTCATCTGACTGGCAATGGGGGACCCCACGAATTATTGTGGCTGACCATGATTTGTGGTCACCACCCATGAAGTACATTATTTTTTTTCTTCTCCTTCACCTCACAACTGGCCTAACGACTCATGTTGTCTGACCACGAGTCATTCCCACTTCCGTGGGGACCCCTTTTCTCCAAACTTCCCAACTCCTCACTGGCCTTCCCCACGAGTCACCTGAAGACTCATGGCTATCCTCACTAGTCGTCCCACGACTCGTCTTGAGTTTGCAACATCACTTTTACATTTTCCCCATTTCAACCCCCGGGTCCAATCTTTGGGCTTCTGGGGTATAACAACATGCATGAAGATATTTTAAGCTTAAAAAGATTATCTTTAGCATGATTTTCAAAAATCATAAGTCTTAATTTGAAAGTCATGAGATTTTTTGATAAAAAGGCTCCATATTGATGTTTAAAGATTGTTTTCAGCAAAAGGCTCTTCATGAAATTTTAAAGGTATTTTAGACTATGTTTGGGTGAGAGGCTCATAAGCAAGTTTAAAGATGATTTTTTAAGCGAAAGGCTCCACAGATGATTTTAAACATTTATTATATATTATAGCTAAAGTGTGTTATAATGATGTTTTGATATTGGCTAATATAGACATTTGACTGGACACGAGCAAGATTATTTTTCAGAGGAGTGTTTAGCACTAAGAAGATGATAGGGCTCAAACAAACCCTAAGTCCCATAACTATGTCGCCAACATAGGTAAGGATCATACTGTTGGTTCAGGAGACTCCACAGATAGTCCTTGGTAAGGACTTTGATTGTTAGGGATCCCAAATTGTAATTGTCCTCTATCCTGGCAAGGTTTTGGATGGCTTTGCCAACTTGAGTGAGATAGTTGGGTATCATATTCTTATTCATGATGGTTTCGGTTATGAGAAACACCCCTAGTTAATGTTATGTATTTATTTATGTATTTTTAGAGATTGTTGCTGATGCATTATTTATTGCATAAACTGTTTTACACATTATCATATCCTGTCCTATGCATCTATTGAGTTCTTGAGTACACTTCCTCTTTTATTGTTTTATGTTAGTTTATTGACTCCCTTTAAGCCCGTATATCGAGATATTCTTGCTAACATTGTTTCACTCGGCTATAATACATACCGTACATTCCATGTAATGACACCCTTTTGGCACTACATCATTTTATGACACAGATTCAGGTAGACAGGCATAGCAAGGGACGCTTTGCTAGGACTTCAATTCATCCAGCTATTTTGTGAGACCTCCTACATTCCGGAGTGTCATAGTTTTGATCTATTCATTAACTTATTGAGCTTGAGCTAGTTGTGGGAGCTTGTCCCGGCACCTATCTACTATTTTAGAGGCTTCTTAGATAGATTTAGATATTGAGTCGAGAATGTTACTTCTTAACATTTATTTCAGTTGTAGAATAAATTCTCTTTCATTATATTGAGCTCACTCATATATTAAGCTTCCATATTATTTATTGAGATATAAATTGATAGTAAGCCGGGCCAAGGGTTCGCTTGGATCACAAAAGTGGGCTGAGTGCCAGTCAGCACCCTGGGTCTAGATACGGTGCATGACAATTAGTGGAGTATTACACTAAGGGCAAGCCTATGGATCGTATTTTGCATGCATGTAGAGTTCTTTGTGATAGTGACTGATAATGTTCTAACTATGCCCAAGTTCATATTGTTATATTTATATCCTGAGTGTGAAAGGGAATCTCTCCAAATAGTAAGGGGCACATAATGGTAAGACTTTGGTATATCTTGACTGCTAAACTATGTATGATTCATGTTGGCCCAAATATATCATGTTGAGTTAGTTCTAGAAGCTAAGCGATTTTGACTTGTGACCTTTAAATGTTTATCTTATATGCATATAGAGTGAATTTTTGGAGCTTGATTGATTTTTCTAAATGATCCTAAGTGTAAGTAGACCTATTCGTAGGGTGAATTTTGTGATTGAATGTGAGAAGGGAAGTAGTATATTATTCGAGGATGAACAATAGTTTAAGTGTGGGGTCGTGATATAGGGCGTATTTGTGCATTTATTAACCATATTTTCCCTATACTTAGCTATGTTTTGAGAACAAATAGTGCGTATTCTCTTGTGTTTTATATGATTTATCTAAAAAAGAGCTAACGCACATGATTAGATACTTTTCAGGTATTGAAGTGATGGATTTGGTCTTATTTAGGGCTAAAAAGAGAAGTTAGGCAAAACAGGATTGAGAAAACAAGTATAATAGAAGTTGACAT
Organism: Datura wrightii; assembly: GCA_035772735.1. NCBI lineage: Eukaryota > Viridiplantae > Streptophyta > Magnoliopsida > Solanales > Solanaceae > Datura > Datura wrightii. Next base: position 51,470,253 of record JASDFA010000002.1, on the reverse strand, counting down.
CGCACAGACATAGTTATGCTATGCTTTGCGCAATGCACAGGAAAGGACAAAGCATCAAGTAGCGCGGCATGCCAAAGCATATGACGCCTTCACCAGTGTGGCGCACATCACTGTCTAGACGGCCAGAGCAGTCCAATCCCAGTTCGACTAGGAACAGAATCTACAAAACCCAATTCTAATCCAAGCAGTAATGATGAATATTTAATCTACTATTATAAATACCCTCTCTTAACATGTCTTAGTGGCACACTTTGGGATTAAAAACATTGTGTAACATGCGATTTATATTCTAACATAGTTCATTATAGTTGAATATTTAAGTCGAACCTTTGTTGGAGAATTCATTAAGTTCTTGTGATTCAATTCAGCTCGGAGATTTTGTTAAACAATTACATATTATTGTAAGTATTTTGTTATGATTTCTTCTACATCTTATGTTATTGTTTTATCAAACATTAGCAGCTAAATATCTTGAGCTAGGGTTGTTGGTACCATGATGGATTAATGATAGTACAAAAAATAAAATAGTGATTCTTGAATGGTGAGTTGAATGGATTATTATTCTCTTTGTTTTAATTAGATTTAGCGGTTGCAAATGTTGAAATGTTCCTATATATTCAATTTTCTCGACCTAAGAGGTTGAAATTAGAAAAAGAGAATAATAGTGGTAATTTGAGGCTACCAACCCTTATCTAATTAACTTGAGCTCTAACCAAGGATAGTTAATCCAAAACTTATGGAGAAGGCAATATATACACACCTAAATTCTGAGAGGATTTAGGTGATATTCATCTATGTAGGTCAAGAGATGTCAGATGAACTTAATCGTCAGTCTTACACAATTCACTGGGATGGATAACTAATAAAATAAGCCTACTATGTTATGAAATCATACAGAACACAATTCTAGTTGTCTCATTAATTTGATAATAACTTCATCAATATTTAGAATTACTTTTATTTTTATTTGCAGCTCCCGTTCTGAAGTATTGACTACAGGTTGATTTATTCATCATTAAAATTTTATTTGTTTTCTATTCCCCATAGGATCAACCTCATCCTAGTTGGGTTACTATGTTTGACAGCGACTACTTTATACTTCATTGCGAGGTGTAATTTGGGCGTAATATTTTCAAAATCCAGGTCATCGTGTTTTAGCTTATGATGAATATCTCATGATTATGATTATTTTCAAAAATATAGCTTTTAACATGTTGCCCTTAGTCTCATGTTCTATCTTGTTTTGTATTCATGATTTCAGACTATCATTTTACTAGCATTTTTTCTCTACATACACAGTACATTGAAAGTACTGACCACATACTCGATGCTATATCATCTTATAATATAGGTTCGGGTGACCAGTCTCAGTCTCGATGTTAGCTCCTCCCGCTTTAGTCCAGTACCATCCTAGTTTTGGTGAGTCCTCATGATTCGAGGATGACAGTTTTGATTCATGTCTCTTTTTCTTATGTCTTTTAGTTTCAGACTTAGCGAGCTAGTTTGAGGTATTGTATTATCAGCTCATCTTATGATTAGAGGCTTTTCAGATAGCTATGTATAGATGGTTCAACGTTGTTGACTCGTGTTTACGCTTATGCTTTTATGTTATAAAAACTTCTGCTTATGTTGTGTTCAAGTTTATTTCCACGTTAATTATGCTCTCTTTTATGCTGTATATGTACCATGGCTTAGCTTGGAGCCATTTGTGTTCTAGGTCTTGTGGTTCAATCCAGAATCCATGCTCGGGTCATGACAAACTTGGTATCAAAGCATTAGGTTTAAGGTGTCCTAAGATTTCTGAAAGCTGCATTGAATAGATTCTTTTGCAGGTGTATGAAGCGCGCCACACTTATAGGGAAGAGGCTATGAAAGTTTTTAGAAAATTTTCCTTCTTTCATGATCTATGTCATGTGAGGAAGTACAACTCTCTCTATTCCTCTAACTCGTACTATACGCGTTTGCAGAAATATGCCTTCTTGTTGAGTCAATATAAGAAGAAATGACAGTGGTAATGGCAATGAAGATGGGCATTAGCTAGCCCCACTAGCTTCAGCTAATCCCTTACCGAAGTAGGTTACTCATGTTGAGTTCAGGGCTGCATTTCGGATATTAGCACAAGCCATGACAGCCCAGGTCAACCAGTAGGTTGTGGCTCATGTGAACCAAAACGGGAATACGGCGACGGCTAGGGTGCGAGACTTCATCAAGATGAATGAGGATCTACAGGAGTTTATTGAGGAGGTCCAGAAGATTACCCAGGTTATGGGTATTTCAGGAGAGGAGGGTGTAGACTTGGCCTCCTGGCAATTGAAGGGGGATGGTCACATATGGTTCCGATAGTGGAAGAAAAGCATAGGAGTTGGTGCAGTCTTCGTTGGTTGGGATGAGTTTATTATGGCTTTCTTGGATAGATTCTTTCCCCGAGAGTTGAGGGAACAAAGACAACAGAGTTCGTCAACCTGAAGAAAAATGACATGACTGTTTAGGAGTATACCCTGAAGTTTACCTAGCTGTCCAAGTATGCCCAGGAGATGGTTGCTAATCCGAGGACTTGTATGAGAAAGTTCATGAATGGGGTTGCAGATTCATTGGTCAAGGAGTGTAGGACCACCATGATGATTAAGGATATAGATATCTCTCTACTGATAATATATGCCCAGCAATAGAGGAAGAGCAGATGAAGGAAAGGGAGAGATAGGTCGATAGGGCCCGGACAGGGAACTATGGGTACTCTCAGCAGAGATCCGGTGGGGGGCATCGCCCTCAGTCCCTCCAGAGGTCATCATCCCCAGTTTCACCATTAGTTAGTATTCCATCCAGACCTAGAGGTGATCAGAGGAACAGAGCGTGGAGGTATGCTTCAAGACATCAGCATTCCTACTTGGAAGTGGGAAGAGATCAACATGGACTTCATCACAAGGTTGCCTCGTACACCCCGATAGTATGACTCTATATCTGGATTGAAGGACTGCTAATAAAGATTAATTTCTTCTTATAGAGGACATGGAAAGAAAGGATATCTATTGATGATAATCTGAAAATGAAGAAAATTAGTATGGTATCAAAGTGATGATGTTTTGAGGAATATAGAAAGAAAATCATGAAAAATCTTTTTTCTAACATCTCTAATAGCCAAACAACTATGAAGACAATTTGTCTCTTGTGCGTGTTTTAATATTGATGGGTTGCAACAACAACAAGTCTTTCTAAAGTGATGGACCTCCCAATAGCTTCTATAAGTTCACATCATTTACAAAGCAATCCCAACTATCATCATGTGGGAGCTATGGAAGAGAAGAAAATGTGGGAAACATAAGGGTAACACTACCTATAACATAATAGTTTACCAGTTCAATTTATAGTAAATTAGTTGATTAAGGTCAATTATCCTTGGCTAACTGTAGTCCCAAAAAAAGGGCTTTCAACAAAATGGCTAGTAGTGATACAGTTTCTAAGAAACTACAAATCAAGATTATACCACTATCCAATCCATTAAGACAAATTAGTAACTCTATAAAGATTAACACAAATGGAGCTAGTAAAGGTAATCCTGAGAAGAGCTCATATGGGTTCTAATTAAAAGATGAAAGGGGTGACCCAACCTGTGCACAAGCAAGAAAACTATGAGAAACTACCAACATGATAGCAGAAACTATAGTAGTACAACAAGCAGTGCATTATTGTCTAACACAGGACATACAGAATGCAAATATAGAGACAGATGATACTAAAAATAATATAAAGGACTGTTGGAAGATACCTGGGAAATAATACATTAGATGGAGTAAATTAACCAAATAATGCAGCAACTCTAGATGAAAATAATACACACATAAGGGGAAGAAAATCAATTGGCTGACTATCTCAAAAATATAGCCTTTCAAGAAAAAGCTCAACTTCAATATCATAGCTTCCAAGGTATACCCTTTAAAGGAAAATTTACTCTGATGAGTCACAAACCCCAACCCTCAGAATCAAAGCTCGAAGAATAGTACAAGTATAATCATGCAAGTGGAAAAACTAACAGACAAAGCATAGAGAATAGGAATCACAAATAAATCTCAGACAATAAAGGCGCATAAGTCTACCGACATGAAATACATCTGATTAGGGCAAGATAAATTCAAATTAAATCGGCAGAATGAAATTATTAAGTAACTACAAGTGGCCAAACAAGTATTGGAACACATAAAGGCGAGTTGAGCACCTAAAACACAGATAAAGGCCCATCAAAATCCACTAAATTGAAGCTATATTCAAGATAACAAGACTCATCATTAAAGCTAAAAACACCACTGGAATCAACCATACTCCAAAGCGAAGGAACACGAATAGGAAAATCGAAGAGGTTCATAGTTACACACCACTGACAGCGACGAGGAAAGACGAGCAAGCTCACTGTTCACACCAAATTACTGATACAGAGAGAACTTCGTAGAGTTAACCTTAGGACATAATTTTAATTGCTTATTTTTTTTATTGTTAGTTATCTGCTTTTGTTTTGGGGCAACCCACTTCGGGTTGGGCTCTTTTTTATTTTCGACACCTTTTTATTTTTAGATATTGATAAATAAAAAATTGGCTCTAAGCCCAATTTCACCAAAAATAAATGCGTACATAAATTTTTTATTAGAATTATTAAAAGAGGTAAAAAAGATTTACCATATAAATATCTTTAGGCTACAACATTTACTGACAACATTAGTTTGCTTGTTTATTTTGTTATTGATCATTATATACATCTTTTTAAAAATTAATTCTCAACGATTTTTTCGTACACTGATATCTTGCGGTTAGATTGTCAATGTACATAAGTTAAGTCATTCTTATTTTTATATCTAATTAAACTTTATAACAAATAAAAAATACGCCTCAATCTAAAAATAATTTAGGGTCGACTGTATGTATGAACCATCACTAATTATGTTGCTTAATTTAAACTCATCTCATACTAATATTATGCCAATACAAATAAGAATTCTCTATATTTTCTAAACGGATAAATCCATGTAAGGAAAAAACACTTCGACAAAGCATATAGACCCATAGTAAAAGCACTAATATAATATATTATCAATTAATCAGTTTTTCCCATTATACTCTATCTTTCGCTATTAAGTTCATTTGTCTTATAACGATTCGTCTGTCATTTTGGGAGAATTAAGTCCAGAACACCCTATTTTTCTAGATACACAGTGGAAGTGTTACGGGAGTTAGATTTAGACTTGATTTTGAGGAATGAAAAATGTGTAGGAAAATTTTAAGCTATTGGTTAACAGGGACGGCTGCAATGATGGGAGTGACACTGCAGTGAGACCGTCATGACGGTCGGAGATCCACCATAGCGGGAAAGGAGGACTAACCCTTGGGTCCATCATGGTGGGGTCCTGGATACCGTAGTGAGTCCACTGTAGTGGAAATACGGCCACTGCAGCAGATGTTGAGAGGCAGTGTGACGGTTTAAGTTAGAATTTTGAGGTTTTTCACCCATAACTCTAAGGCACGATTTCTGAGAAAGGTTAGGGAGAATTTTCAGAAGCTGAGGCTATTGTTATTCTCAAAGTAAGTTCTTAATGATTTCTCTCCCCTTTTTGATTTCCTAACACTATAGAATCAATGGGTGGTCTTAGATGGTGTTCTCTAAGATAAAAACTCTAGGTTATGGAAAATAGGGAGACTTGAAGGAGAAGAATTAGGTGTTGATTTTTAAGCCTAAAAGTGGGTAATTAACACTTTCTAGGAGGAATGAAACTATAAAACTCCTGCTCCACCATGGTTTGACACCTAGAGTTCGATAAATGTTGGATGTTTTTGCATTAGAACTGATTAAAAAGGATTTTGGAGTAAAAACTTCCTGGAACAAGTTGGGATAACCTATACATTGATAAAATGTTTTAAATTAACCCTTGTAATATCGAATTTAATTGTGATATCGGGTAAAATGGAGGTAGAATCAAAAATCTAGGACCGGATAGAGTGTAGACAATTGTATGTGATTTTCCTTTACTTGTGTTAGATTTTGAATGTTTGGAGGTTTTACGAAAAGGCAAAGCTCCTGTGGAATAGCTAAATCCTTTCTTCCGGCAATCAAGGTAGGTTATGATTTTAGAAGGAGTTAGACTTTATATAATGATGTGTATATGTGTGGAGTGAAAACATGCTTAGTTGGTCTTCGGACACTAATTGTTGCTAATATGATGATGTGTTAAATATGCTTGTAAAGTGAGCTTGAGATGATAAATGTTTATAAATGTTATTGTGAAATTGAGGTGCATTGAGATGTTGTATGTGTTCTTTCAAATTGCTATGTGAATGGTTGAATATTTGGTAAATATAACCAAGTTCACAAGGGAAACTTGATGCCTCTGAAGAGTCATACTAATTGACTAATTGATAACATATCGAATAGGAGAATGAAAGTGGATAACATGCTTTATCCTTAGATGAGTGACTCATGTTCAAAGGGAGCATCCGAATGAGAAGATGAGTGGGAGCAAGTACCACACTGGTACAGTATGTTCGACTGTTTGGAATAACTACACGCAAGTGCATGCGGTCGAACAAGTAGTAAAGTGGCTCAACTAAGCCAAGTATCGATCCCACAGGGACTGGACTAAGGTATCAATCTAATCAAGTGTCAGTAAACTTTAACTCAAAACTGCAGACAACAGTGTAAAGAAGATTTTGATATTTTATTTCTTAATTTTATACTAAGTCTAAAATGAATATACAATTTGAGTCTGAACTATAAGTATGAGCATGCTGAGGTTAAAATGAACATGTAGAGAAATAAATTATCGATACAATTTGATTAATCTTTCCTCCGGTTGCTAGTCAAGAATTATTGTCTATGGAGTAAAACTTTCGTATTTAACCCAACTTAAGAATCATGAACCTTCCACCTACATCTCTGTGATAAAAAGAAATTCATGTTCTAGCCATACAAAACCGATTCCTTAATTGACTAATACGACTTTCAGGTATATCTATCCTGAAGGTAAATCAATTCTCAATTTTCCCAAACTAAGAAAAGATCATATCCTATCAATTCACAACTTTCCAATTTCTTGCTCTCTCGAGTAAAAAGGACTTTTTAGATATACATTAACATTGACCACACATTAATGCAGTAAGAACAAGAATCAATAGAACAACCATGGAAGAAAAGATGAAAAACCAATTGATCAATAATTACATTTCAATACAAATGTTCTTAACCTCAGCAAGAAGTTAATTTAGCCACTCATTTATGGATTAAACATCATCAAATGAGTGTAAATCATACAAATAATTGAAATAAGGAAGAAAGAGATAGAGAAGAATCCTAAGATTTTCGTCCCCTCAACTGCCTGTAACCCACGTTCTTGCTCAACCAAGTCAGAATTTATTAAAAATAAACCTAAGTGTGTATTTATACTAGTGGGAATTTTATCCGGAATAACAAGCAATGTGTCACGGAGTGCATCGCGGAGCACTGCCTCCGTGACACGCCACCAACGCGGACCCTTACTGGAATTCGATCGTCCAGGTATTTAAGCCCAACGTGGCATGGCGTGCAACGCGGGGCTAGGCCAACGTGCCACGGCCCCAACGCGCACCTTCACTGGAATTTGGCTCATCTTCAGCATCCGGGCAGAACGCATCTGCGATGGCAGCGTGACACGGCTCCATCGCGGAGCCCCTTTAATTCATGCTTTCCTTGGCCTTTTACCTGCTCGCTTTCGAGTCCAATCCCGATTTCTCCCAACATGCATCTTAGATTCATGAAATTATATTTTTCCTGCAAAACAACGCTAATCATGTTGGTTAGTATAAATTCACATTTGACTACAATTCACATGAGAATGTACAAACATCGATGGATAAACAAGACAAAATGACGCATTTGAGTATCACTTGGGCATATAAATCTGCCCAAGATCACTTACCCCACACTTAAAGCCTTGTTCGTCCCCGAACAATAATCTTACACCTCATGCAATTGACACCCAATCATGGCTACTTTGGCTCGACAATCCGAGCTACGGTTATACTGATTATTTAATATAGCAAATCATCAAGAAAACATGCATAGTCTTATCAATAAAATGACCTTCAACACATTAAGACCTCCTAGACTCAAGAATCGACTCTCGATATCGGCAAACTCATGCAAATCAGCTGATCAAGATATCTGACACGAAATTCAATCTCTCGTCGAGCATGTGCCCTCACAACACAAGAGAATTTTCCCCTTTTTAATCACATGAACTCAAAGACATTACATGTAGGGGCATATAAACATGATTTTGCTCTCTCTCCCAAAAGAATTCACATGCATCATGTCATGAACCATAGGCTTGCCTTTAGTGTATTACTCCACTAATGTAAGGACGCGTGATGTAAGATCACGTAGGACTTAACGGGTTGTAATGTAAGCTACGAAACTAGTAAATACTGGGCAAACCAATAATAGCAACTAGCATCCTTAAGTGCTTTTTCAATACATCCCATCAACTGTATGGGCATCGTTTCTTCCTTCATCCTCCCATTCTTGAAGTCTGTCTTTATTTTTGTTCCCATATCTTTAAGCACACTCGACTTAATAACAAAGATTAGTTATACCTCTTCATTATATTTAATTTATAGCAAGTGCACCTTTGACCCTTTTCTTTCCTTTCATCACTTTGCTTTTTCTTTTCTTTTCTCAATTCTCACTCCTTGACACTGTGGGAAAATTGTTTCTCCTGAGCGCTTAAGAGTTTTGGATCAAATTCACGGATAATGAAAAGAAGGGGTTAAGCTCGGTTTACACCTTTTTGAAAAAAGAAAAAAAATAGGCTAAAGGCTCAATGGGCTAGCTAGGATGTACATTCAAGGTAGGTACAATAATGAGAAAGAAAAACTTTCGGTTAAAACAAAGAAATGCCTACATCCTTTCGTACAATACACATCATTTCGTTTCGTACACACACCAAGCAAGTTCTAGACAATTCACAATAGCATGGAATAATCAAAACCTCTCCATACACTCTTTGCACATGCTCAACTCAAGACATATTCACAGACTCTTCAATCAGCTAATTACAAGAATTCAACATTAAGCCTCAATCACACCGAATCGAACTCTATGGCCTAGGTATCTTAACATATTTACAAAGTTGCATGCTTTCATATGAATCACCTTTGCATTTTAAATATCATGTACAACACGCAACCAGAATTCCGAACCATAAAGTAACGACATGTTTGGGATACAAACAAACAAAAGAAAAAAATTAAAAAGAACAAAAGAAATCTACTCCTATCGACTACATTTCCCTTAAGACGGTCGCCATCCATCCATCATAGGGAACGGTCACTAATTACGACTTCGGTTCAATGGGACTATTCTCGGTAAAGGAACCGGAAACAAACGCCGAGAAACCTAAAAATAAAAAAATTCACGAAAAATTTTAAAAATATCGATAATTTCGATAAAACAAAAATATTTACACAACCAGCTAACAACATTCAATAGCACACAATAGTTTCACATTAATTACAATATAGACATACACACAAAAATCACAGGGTCACACCAAGCACAACAAAAGAACAGAGACATTAATAACAACAACCAGCACCTAACTACTCCCACCCCACACTTAAATCGAACACTGTCCCCAGTGTTCACAAAATTTAGCATAGCACAAAATTGGGTGGTGAAACTTGTCCGGTGGTTTGGTATAGGGGTTAAAAACCGACACGTAAGTGCACGTGGTCAAACAAGTAATAAAGTGGCTAAGTAAGCCAAGTATCGAACCAAGGAGACTCTGGATAAGTAAAATTGCTTAGGTATACTATATTCTATCTTACTTCTAAATATGTTGACAACAACGTAACCAAAAGTTAAATAAGTTTTTGTTTGTAAATTATATACTAAAACTATTAACAACTATTTACTGTGAATTGAAACTATGGATATGAGCATGCCAAGGTTGAGAACAAGTAATGAACTTGATTATAATCATACTTTGGTTAATCTTCTCTTCATGTTGCTAGCCAAGAACATTAGCCAAGAGATTAAAACTCTCGTATTTAATCTCACTTTAGAATCATAAACCATCCGTCTACATTTCTATGATCAAATGCAATTTATGACCTAGCACTACAATTCCGGTTCCTAAATTGACTAATACGGCTTTCAAGTATATTTCTATCAGGAAAGCACATCAAAACCCAATTTTCCCAAATCAAGTTAAGAACAATACCCTATTAATTCACAACTTTCCAATTTCGTGCTCTCTCGAGTGAAATTGGACTTTTTAGATGTACATTAATGTCGGCCACACACTAATGCAGTAGAAACAAGAATTAATAGAACAACATAGAAGAAGAAGATGAAAAACCATACAATTCAATAATTAAAATTCATCACCATTGTTCATAACCTCAGCAAGGAAGAGAATTAGCCACTCATTTGTGGGTTAATCATCCTAAAACAAGTGTTAATCATACAAACAATTGATTGAAAGAAGGAAGAAAGAGACAAAAACCCTTAGCTTTTTCGTTCCTCAACTGCCTCTAACCCACGTCCTTGCTCCACCAAGTCTGAATTAATTAAAAATAAGCCTAAGTGTTCTATTTATACTATTGGGAATTTTTCCCGGAATAACAAGCAACGTGTCACGGAGGCCAACGCGGAGCACTGCCTCCGTGACACGGCGTGGACGTGGACCCTCACTGGAAATCCAGGGTCCGGGAATATAGCCTCAACGTGGCACGGAGGCCAACGCGGAGGCTTATCTCTGTGCCACGGAGCTGTCGCGAGGCTTCACTGGAAATTGCCAATTAAATCACCCTCCAGGCAGTGTGCCTCCGCGATGGTAGCGTGGCACGGCTCCATCGCGGAGCCCCTTTACATTGCGCATTCCAATGTCTTTTCCATGCTCGCATCCAAGTCCAACTCCGATATTGTTCCAACATGCATTTTAGCTCCTAAAAATCATATTTTATCTGCAAACAAATGCTAATCATGTTGGTTAGTATAAATTCACATTTTATTACCAATTACATGAAAATGTATACACATTGCATAACAAACAAGGCGAAAATGATACGTTTGAGTATCACTTGGGCATATAAATCTGCCCAAGATCACTTACCCCACACTTAAATCCTTGTTCGTCCTCGAACAACACATACACAACTCATGCAAATTACATCCCAACCTTCGCCACTATGGTGCGACAATTTATGCTACGGTCATACCGATCATTCAATATTGTAAATCATCAAGAAAACATGCATGGTCTTAACAATGCAATGACCTTTCATACATCAAGACTTTCTAAATTTCAAGAATCGACTCTCGATATCGGCAAACTCATGCAAATCAGCTAATCAAGATATCCGACACGAACATCAATCTTTCATCAAGCATGTGTCCTCACAACTCAAGAGAATCTTCCCCCTTATGTTCATGCAACACACAAACATTCAAGTAGGGGCATGTAGAAATTAATTTCACTCTCTCTCCCAAAAGAATTCACATGCATCATGTCATGACCCATAGGCTTGCCCTTAGTGTATTACTCCACTAATATAAAGAAATGCAATGTAAGATCACGTAGGACTTTAATGGGTTGTAATGGAAGCTATGGAACTAGTATATATTGGATTAGCCAATAATAGTCACTAGCATCCTTAAGCGCCTTTTCAACACATTCCCATCGACTCATGGACATTGTTTCTCTCTTTTCTTTTTCCTCTCATCCCATTCATGCTTGTTTACTTTCGTACTTCCCATTTCATCCAACACACTTGACACAATACAAAGGGTTTTCATGTACCCACAATATCATTTAATTATGATGAGTGCACCCTCCACCATTTTCTTTTCTTTGCTCACTCTACTTTTCTTTTTCTTTTCACCCTTCTCACTCTTTGACACTTTGGGAAAAATTTTTCTTTTCTTCTTAAGCGCTTAAGAGTTTTGTATAGACTTTACGGCTAATGAAAAGAAAGAATAAAGCTTAGTTTATACATTTTTGGACAAAAGAAAGAAATAATCGGCTAAAGGCTCAATGGGCTGACTAGGGTATACAGTCACATAAAAATGACAGTATGACAAGAAAAAAAATAGAAACTCTCGGTTAAAAACAAAGAAATGGCTACATCCTTTCTAACACTACACTTCCTTCATTTCGTTTTGTACACACACCAGGCAAGTTCTAGACACTTCACAATAGCATGGAATAACAATACCTCACTTCACACTTCATGCACATGCTCGATTCAAGATGCATTCACAGACTCTTTAATTAGCCAATTACATGAATTCAAAATTAAGCCTCAATCACACCGAATCGAATTCTACAACCTAGGTAACTCAACATATTCACAAAATTGCATGCTTTCAAATGAATCACTTTTACATTTTGAACATCAGTCACAACACGCAACCAATATTTCACAACCATCTAGTAACTACAGGTTCAGTGATGCAATCCACCAAAGAAAGAAAAAAAATCGAAAACTAATTAAAATCACTACTCCTACCGACTACATTTCCCTTAAGATGGTCGTCATCCATCCATCATAGGGAACGGTCACTAACTATGACGTCGGTTCAATGGGACTATTCTCAGTAAAAGAACCAAAAACAAACTCCGAGAAACCCAAAAATAAAAATAAAAAAATAAAAAATTTTCAACACATCGATCATTTCGATGGATAAATATTTCCAAAATATTTTAATCTGTACAAAACATTTTCGCAAAAATTTTAAAAATATCGATCATTTCGATAGAGAAAAAAAATATTTACAAAATTTACAAAATTTGTACTGGCAACCACAACCTTTCACAACACACATCATTTACCACAAAATTATATACAGATACAACACAAATCAGTTCACAACCACAGGGAAACATAATAACATACATGCAAAACAAAGAAAGAACATACAGCAGATTAGCCCAGGTCCCAACACCTAGCTACTCCCCACCCCACACTTAAATCGAACACTGTCCCCAGTGTTCACACAAATTACAAAGCACAAAAATTTTGGGTGGTGGAACTCCCTGATCAGTTGAAATATTCGACTTCTTCATCTGGTGCTGCTGCCTCGTCGCCCATGTCCGAGTCTCCTCCCTCGTCGTCATCGGACTCCACATCGGAGTCCTCCCGACGTGTCTCCTCGTCCGTGGGGACATCATCGTCAGTGGGCTCAACGAAGGCTGGTCCCACTCGGCACAAAGCTCTGGCGTTCTCGCCAAATGGGTAATCCAGCTGCCATAACTCCTCCTCTGTGGCTAGTCTCCCACCAATCCGGAGCTGAAGCATTTGCATACCAAACATCCTAGCCATGTACTGATCGTCACGAGCATGTCGCTCGCCCAGTGTCAGCACTGGCCCGTGTGTGGTGTCGGGGGCCTTAGTTTTTGTCACATCAAGGGCCCTCTGCTCCAACTGCGGTATGTAGTCCAAAGCCTCTTCCTCAACGTTGAGGCCCCTGAGAAAGGTGGTGATGAGTCCGCCAAACCCATATCTGTGGCCCTGGTGTAGTCGGGCTCTCTTCATGGCGGATATGATGACCGCCCCAACATTAATCTCCAGCCCTTTCATAGGGGCATACACCAGGCAGACACAGTCTCGGGTCACATCCGTCATGTGAACCCCCGGGATCAAGCACGAACACACTATTTTCAGCCATATTCTGGCCTCCCTGTTCATCTGCGAATAAGGCAGAGTCTGGTGGTAACCCCTCTCCTTGTGTCTGCTCCATCGGGCTGTGGACCGAGCCCCACACAAAGTGCGTCTGATATCGACGTATGGTGGGGTGATGTTCAGCTGGCGGAGACGTGGGCGTCTGTGTCCCGCGCTCCAATGATGGCATTTAATTTCTGGGGTTCCAGAGTGACAATCTGCCCTCTAATTTTTATTGTGTGGCTTCTGATGGCCGGGTTCCAATTTGCATAGAATTCCCGGACTAAATGTAGGTTGCACTCCTTGGGCTCCTAAAATATGAAGCCGAGCCCAGTTGCCTCGATTCTCTGCACAATACAGGGGAACTCCTGTGCTAGTGGTTCCCGTGCAATATGCTCCTCAGGGAAGTACTTACTCTCCTTATGTTTAGCGTACCACTTCTTCCCTTCATAGGTCACCCACTTCATTCCGTATTGGCAGCGCTGGCCGCGCGGAACAACTGGTGCAGCTGGGACTGCAGTGCCCAATCTCATTCATTTTCTCCCGGTGCCTAAAGTAGAAGCACCTTTACCTTTATCCTGCCTACTCGCCATTGTACCTGTCAACATAAATCAACAAGCACAATGTCAAGCTAAATACATGTTAACTTTGGCTAAGGTCGGGTTAAACTAAGTTTACCCCACACTTAGTCCTTAGCTACTCTTACGATACTACGACAAGGATCACTTTATTTACACTAAAACAAACACCTATACAATTTATGCTTCGTGCGTTCACAAAAACTTTTCGACAATATAACTTTTAGAGTACTACTCAGACTTCATACAGCTAATCCCAGTCCTACCATCGCTAGCAATTCAACCATCGCACTTAGCAACGAAAACAACAAACAAAAACAACGACAAAAATTCTATATACATACGAATCCAAATAATCAAATCAATTTGAACAATTTTCACCTTTTCCCAAAAACAGAGAATTCGTCGTCTATTACCTTCAAACAATATTTACAACGACTATCTCAATTCACAAACACACCCCGACATATAATTCACCAATTTAGCAAGTTACCCAAATTGATTTTTACAATCCAAGCCCTAGAAATCAATTTTACAATCACATTCGAATCATTCACGCAATCGACAAGTTCAAATTTAACCTCAGATTTAAAAAATTCAGATTTAACCTCAACTTGTCACGGAGGGTAACGCGGAGCCCTTCCTCCGTGACACGGAGCCAACACCCCAGTGCACTGTCTCTTCATTTTTTTCATTTTTTTCATACCTTGCCTTTTTCTTCCCGATTCCATGCACATTTTTCTCCGTTTGACCTGAAAATCACCTTACTAAACAAAATTGGTTAGATTAATAGATTTCCCTAACTAAAATGAAAAATACTAACTAAAACGAAAAATTTGGACTAAATCAAGAAAAAGAAAATTAAAATAAAAACTATTTACACTTTACTAAACAAAAGCAAGAAAAGAAAAAAAAATATTTTTCACGGGTTGCCTCCCGTGCAGCGCCTGGTTTACCGTCGCGGCTCGACGTCCTTTATGCTCAATTATCTACTAGGGTGATGGATGATTTTTCACGATCATTGTCCTCCCCCCAGTAGTGCTCAACCTTATCAGGTGGTCTTCCTATCAACTCTCGGGATTCACTCATGTACTTAGCATTCCCATGATCAATCACATTGATCACCGAGAGTTCCTCATTTACTATCAGGAGCTTGGGTGCTTTGTACACATCGAACACTTCTACCTTGTCATGTGCTCACATTGTAAGTTGACCCGCAGCTACGTCAATTAATGCTTTTCCGGTTGCCAAGAAGGGTCATCCCAAAATAAATGGGACTTCAGCATCTGGTTCAAAATCCAGAACAATAAAATCGACCGGAAAAATAAGGGAGCCCACTTGCACCAGCACATCCTCAACAATGCCATCCGGCCTAGCTAAGGATCTGTCTGCTAGCTACAAGATTACGGTTGTAGGTCTAGGACTCCCTAGACCTAACTTTCTGAATACCGAAGATGGCATCAGATTTATGCTCGCCCCCATGTCGCACAATCCACGAGCTAGGATACTCTGCCCAATAGTCAGCTGGATAGTAAAACTTCCAGGGTCTTTCAGCTTCGTGGGCAGTCTATTTTGTATTCGGGAAGTGCATTCCTCCGTCAAAGCCACCGTGGCATACTCAGTCAAATGACTTTTGTTGGCCACGATGTCTTTAATATATTTGGCATATTTTGGCACTCCCTACAAGACATCAACAAGAGGTAAATTAACATGTACCTGTTTAAGCACCTCCATAAATTTCTTGAAACACGCCTCCTCTTTGTGTTTCTTGAGTCGTTGAGGGAACGGGGGTGGAGGTCTTTCTGATTCTGCTTCTTTGGTCTTCCCCCTATCAGAACTTTGTTCCTCCTCAACATCTGCTGCTCCTGACTTTTGAGGCGGTCTTTCCAGTTCCACCTCCTTCAACTGCAAACCACTCCTCATGGTCACTGCATTCACCTGCTTCGGATTAGGATCCGTGTCGCTAGGCAGTCCTCCTCTGGGCCTTGTGTTTTGGGCACTATCAAATTGCCCAAATTGATACTCAAGAGCCTTGGTTGCTAATTGATTATTTTTCACTTCGGCTGCCAATTTAACATAGTCAGCCTGCAATTGCGCCTGATTAGCGATCATGGTCTTGAACATTTCCTCAATGGTAGGTGATGGTGGTGGAGGAGGGGCATTGTGATTTCTGAATTGAGATTGGTAGTTCTGTTGCCCTCCTTGATTCCTGTGCATACCCTGACCCGAACTTTGGCCTTGTTGGTTGTTGCTACCCCACGAAAAATTTGGATGGTTCCTCCAATTTGAGTTGTAGCCACTACCAAACTGCTGCTGATTTCTCTGTGCATTGCCCACAAAGTTAACCGAATCTGGGTTTGCTCCACAGCACTCAGCTAAGTGCTCACTGCTACCACACACTTCACACCACATTTGCTGGACCACATTGACTAAAGCTGAAGGCTGGTTCAAGTTCATATTGCTGAAGTGGTTGTTCAACTGATTCTGCAAGGCAGCTATCTGTGCAGCGATAGCTGTAAATCCATCCACTTCAAGCACTCCTACTGCTTTCCTTGCTCGCCCTCGAGAAGAATCAGCATTCCATTCTGGATTGCCCTGTGAAATTCGGTTGAGCAAAGTGTACAGCTCCTCATAAGTCTTTTCCAGCGCTTGCCCTCCAGCTGCTGAGTCTAACAAAATTTTAGTATGGGGTTCCAAACCCTCAATAAATGTGTGTACCAACACCTCATTGGACTGATGATGATGAGGACAGTCCCGCAACATGGATTTAAATCTTTCCCAGGCTCGATATAAATTTTCTCCCTCCCTCTGTTTGAAACTTAGAATTTGACTTCTAAGTCTGGCTGTTTTACCAGAGGGAAAAAATCTTATCAAAAACTTCCGTGCAAGATCATCCCACGTTGATATAGAATTTGGTGGTTCAGCTTTTAACCACCTCTTGGCTTCACCAAGTAAGGAAAATGGAAATAGGGTGAGCCGAACATAATCAGGTGACACTCCAGCGGGTATATAAGTGTCACTTATCTCCAAAGAATTCTGGAGATGTTGTTGTGGGTCTTCATGAGGGAGACCGGTAAATTGCCCGCTTGTGTGCAAAAGTTGCACCATATTCTGTTTTAATTCAAATCTCCCTCCAGGCTCTGGTTTGCGGATACTTGAATGTACATTGCTGGCATGTGGGATTGCCACCTCGCGAACCGGCCTTGCTGCTGCTTCGTCGGGCACTAACACTGCCCTCACAACCGGTGGATTTTGTTGCTCCATAATAGACTGTCTGAGCAACTGCAGCTTCTTTTGTAGAGCTTCTCTGCGTTTACTATGAAATTCACGTTCAGGCTCTAAGTAAGATTCCACCAGCTCCTTGTCCTTTGCCAGTGTTCACAGAAATCAAGTCTGCAAAATACAGGCTAAGACCATGTTGTCAACACTTAAGAAAATAAAACAAAAATACAGTAAATTTACACTTAACACAATTTCACCAATTGCCTAGTCACCCCAGGCAACGGCGCCAAAAACTTGTCCGGTGGTTTGGTATAGGGGTTAAAAACTGACACGCAAGTGCACGTGGTCAAACAAGTAATAAAGTGGCTAAGTAAGCCAAGTATCGAACCAAGGAGACTCTGGATAAGTAAAATTGCTTAGGTATACTATATTCTATCTTACTTCTAAATATGTTGACAACAACGTAACCAAAAGTTAAATAAGTTTTTGTTTATAAATTATATACTAAAACTATTAACAACTATTTACTGTGAATTGAAACTATGGATATGAGCATGCCAAGGTTAAGAACAAGTAATGAACTTGATTATAATCATACTTTGGTTAATCTTCTCTTCATGTTGCTAGCCAAGAACATTATCCAAGAGATTAAAACTCTCGTATTTAATCTCACTTTAGAATCATAAACCATCCGTCTACATTTCTGTGATCAAATGCAATTTATGACCTAGCACTACAATTCCGGTTCCTAAATTGACTAATACGGCTTTCAAGTATATTTCTATTAGGAAAACACATCAAAACCCAATTTTCCCAAATCAAGTTAAGAACAATACCCTATTAATTCACAACTTTCCAATTTCGTGCTCTCTCGAGTGAAATTGAACTTTTTAGATGTACATTAATGTCGGCCACACACTAATGCAGTAGAAACAAGAATTAATAGAACAACATAGAAGAAGAAGATGAAAAACCATACAATTCAATAATCAAAATTCATCACCATTGTTCATAACCTCAGCAAGGAAGAGAATTAGCCACTCATTTGTGGATTAATCATCCTAAAACAAGTGTTAATCATACAAACAATTGATTGAAAGAAGAAAGAAAGAGAGAAAAACCCTTAGCTTTTTCGTTCCTCAACTGCCTCTAACCCACGTCCTTGCTCCACCAAGTCTGAATTAATTAAAAATAAGCCTAAGTGTTCTATTTATACTATTGGGAATTTTTCCCGGAATAACAAGCAACGTGTCACGGAGGCCAACGCGGAGCACTGCCTCCGTGACACGGCGTGGACGCGGACCCTCACTGGAAATCCAGGGTCCGGGAATATAGCCTCAACGTGGCACGGAGGCCAACGCGGAGGCTTATCTCCGTGCCACGGAGCTGTCACGAGGCTTCACTGGAAATTGCCAATTAAATCACCCTCCAGGCAGTGTGCCTCCGCGATGGTAGCGTGGCACGGCTCCATCGCGGAGCCCCTTTACATTGCACATTCCAATGTCTTTTCCATGCTCGCATCCAAGTCCAACTCCGATATTGTTCCAACATGCATTTTAGCTCCTAAAAATCATATTTTACCTGCAAACAAATGCTAATCATGTTGGTTAGTATAAATTCACATTTTATTACCAATTACATGAAAATGCATACACATTGCATAACAAACAACGCGAAAATGATACGTTTGAGTATCACTTGGGCATATAAATCTGCCCAAGATCAAAACTCCCTGATCAATCGAAGTATTCCACTTCTTCGTTAGGTGTCGCTGCCTCGTCTCCCATGTCTGAATCGCCCCCGTCATCATCATCTGACTCAACATCTGATTCCTCACGACGTGTCTCCTCATCGGTGGGGACATCATCATCAGTGGGCTCCATAAAAGCTGGCCCAACTCGGCATAGAGCCCTGGCATTTTCGCCAAAAGGGTAGTCTAGCTCGAGCTGCCACAACTCATCTTCTGTTGCTGGCCTCCCGCCTATGCACAGCTAGAGCATCTGCATCCCGAACATGCGGGCCATGTACTGATCATCCCGAGCATATCGCTCGGCTAGTGTAAGAACTGGCCCGTGAGTGGTGTCGGGTGCCTTGGTTTTGGTGACGTCCACGGCATGCCTATCCATCTGTGGGATGTAATCCAGGGCCTCTTCCTCAATATCCAGGCCCCTCAAGAACACGGTCAGTAAGCCACCAAACTTGTACCTGTGCCCTTGATGCAAACGGGCTCTCTTCATGGCGGAGATAATCACCGCCCCAACATTGATCTCCAGCCCTTTCATCAAGGCATAGACCAAGCACACACGATCCCAGGTGACATCTATCATATGCACCCCCGGGATCAGGCAGGAACAAATAATTTTAAGCCATATCCTGGCTTCCCTGTTCATCTGTGAGTAGGGCAATGTCTGATGGTAGCCCCTCTCCTTATGCCTGCTCCACCGTGCTGTAGGACGAGCTCCACACAGAGTGCGTCTGATGTCCGCATATGGTGGAGTGATGTTCAGCTGTTGGAGTACATGGGCGTATGTGTCCCGCGCACCCAAGATGGTATTAAGGTGATGGGGCTCAAAAGTGACTACCTGCCCCCTTATCTTTATGGTGTGACTTCTGAGTGTCGGGTTCCAGTTGGCGTAGAACTCCCGAATCAGGTGGAGATTGCACTCCTTGGGCTCTTCAACGATGAAGTTCATCCCGACTGCATCAATCCTGTGGACAATTCTGGGGAATTCTTGTGCCAACGGTTCCCTAGCAATGTGCTCCTCGGGGAAGTATTTGCTTTCCTTATGCTTTGTGTACCATTTCTTCCCTTCCTTTGTCACCCATCGGGTTCCGTATTGACGGCGTTGGCCGCGCGGAACCGCTGGTTCTGCTGGGAGTGCTGTTCCCAGTCTAATTCTTTTCCTTTTGGCGCCTGATATAGATACGCCCTTCCCTTTATCTTGCTTGCTTGCCATTGTTTCTGTCAAATCAAACAGACAGTCCCAATGTTATTCAAATTAAAAGTAGCTTCGACTAAGGTTGGGTTGAGCTACGCCACCCCACACTTAGTCTTTAGCCACAATCACAACATTACAGCAAGACAATCCTCTTTTTCTAACTTACAAAATAAAATAAGACAATAACAAAAATGCCTCGTGCATTCAGAGGGTTCGACGGTATAAATTCTATGTACTACTTAGACTTCGTACAGCTAATCCACTATTACCATCGATAACATTTCATCACATAGCACTTAGCAAAAATTTCTATCAATAAAACCGATGCAATTCCCCCAATTTCTATGCAATTTCAACAATTTCATTATCCCGAAAATTCATTGCACCTTTAGCATATTAATGTTAAGCACAACATAATTTACCTCACTCAACATGCACAAACCAACAACAATTTCACATTTCAACTCAATTTTAACTTCTTCATATTCAAATTCTAACCCTAGCTACAATTTCACAAGAATTTCAATCACCCATGTATTTATCGAGTTCATATAATCACAACGATACTATGAACATCAATTAACAATAGCTTACATTAATTCAAGCTGAATTTACAATTAGGGAAAGTTTTCCTCACCCCTCAGGCTTAAAATCGGAAAAATTAGTCAAGAAATGAGATGAAGTTAACGAACATACCTTTAATTTGACGATATCGAAAAAAAGTTGAAGAATTTTAGCTCCTAGGTCCATGTCACATTTGGGAAGGGGGGGATTCTTGGGTGTTTGACGCGGAGGAGATGAGAAATGGGAAAACAATTAGGGAAAAAGGGGTTAAAAAGGGGTATTTTCGCGCGGGTCACCCGGCAACCCGGTGTGACCCGACGCGAAATTGCCTTCAACGTGTCACGGAGGGTAACGCGGAGCATGCTCTCTGTGACACGGAGCCATCGCACCAGTACTCTGGAATTTTTCAAAAATTCCAGGTTACACTTCAATGTGTCACGGAGGGTAACGCGGAGCATGCCCTCCGTGACACGGAGCCACTGCGCAGGCTCACTGTTTTTGCCCTCCGTTCAACCTGAAATTCATCTCACCGTAAGAAATTTGTTAGAATTCAAAGGTTTCAAACACAACATAATAAAAAAAAAATTCTATATATATATATATTTTTTTTCTTTTTATTTTTTTCTTTTCATTTAGCTAACTACTTCTACTTATCTCTTACAACAAATTCACGGGTTGCCTCCCGTGCAGCGCCAAACTTACCGTCGCGGCATGACGTATCAAGTTTCACCGCTTTTTCCTCCACCTTGAGGATATGAATGTTATACCCCGTAGAATTCCCGGCACCTAGGCGACCTATTCGCACGATGGTTAAGCATATTTGAAGGCCATACGTGCTGGAGAAAGGCCCGGGAAAAAGATCGAACGAGAATCCTGTCGAACCATCGCGGAAGGAGCCAAGGCAGAGCCCCTCCGCGATGGCAGCGTGTCACGGAGGAGAGGCCTCCGCGTTGGCTCCGTGAAACGTTGGCCTTGTCCAGGCCCAAGTATATAAAGGCCACTTCGGTTTTAAATCATTTAAACACATAATTATTTCCAGAAAACAGAGGGTGAGCGACAGAGAGAAGGTAAGAACAAAGAAATTATATAATTTTCGTCCGATTACGCTGCTAAACGTTGCCCAAACTCAAATTAACTCCAGACACTGAGGTATTTAGCAGCAGAGAGCATTCCTACGGATTCAGTTTCGTAAAATACGGCCGACGAATCGTCGAGCCACCGAGCTAAGGTAAGTGGAATTGCTCTAAATTAGTGTCTATATGTTCCTAGCTGTGAAGGGAATATTTCTCCCTTCTGGACCGCTGAAAAATAGCGAGTTTTCGACCGTCTTTCGATAAGCCTAAGTTTAGGCTATAAACTATATCAAAAGTAATGTTGCTCTTTACAATAAAGCTGTATTTAGTATTAATTGACGTATTTATGAATGCAGTTGGGAGAAAATAGTTGAAGTACCGGTCGAGCCTCGTCCGACGGACGAATAGTTCAAGAATAAGGTATGTAAAGCTAGTTCCCTCGGCAAGTTAAGTAATATCGGTGCAGTATAGTAATTTACAGGCCAGTAGAATGCTCAGAAGTCAAGTGTTACGTTTATTGGGAATATTGATACGGTAGTAGAAGCATCATATTGTACCGTGCGTGAAACTTACTAATACGATATAGCTTCTAACACAAGTATTAGAAATCGCTCAGCACGCTCAGTATGTGATGTGATACGGAATGTTAAGATATTATTGTATTCAATTGAAACCCCGTAAAGTGATGTAATATCCGTAAGCACCTCAGAAATAGAATGGCAGGCTAAAATAAAGTTTAGAACGCATGTTAGGAATAGTAAATCACGTTAATACAGAAACTCAGTATACAACATAGGTTGCAGCAGAAATACTGTATTTCGTATAGCATTTGCCCCAGTACAGTCTGGCAGGAGACTATATTCATATGTACATATTTACCAGTCTCAGTACGTATTAAATACGTATGGATTACTATCATTAGTTCAGCATGTAATATATACGATACTTTACCCCTATTAGCCTCAGCATGTGAGATACGCAGACAGTATTACTAGTTGAGACCGTTGTATTGTTTGGGGTTGAATCACCTAGCATCCATGACCGCCCCAGGGTTAATAGCTGTATCGATTCGTCCGCCAGAGGACAAGGATACGTCTCTCTACGGAGTGGCATGCCATCCCACAGGGGACGAAGATGGGATGCCAGTTTTCCCCATATTGTGCCTTGGTCGGCCCTTATACACCCCCGTCGAGCGGATACGCCCGGGGTGTTGATTCAGGAGTCCTCCGGACTCAGATGCAGATATAGTCAGGGGCTCAGCGAGCCCAAGTGCATACCCAGGGGACCGACAGGATACTTACAGGGTTATAGGAGATGGGATGACAGGGGTAGGGTTATAGATTCTGTGCTGGTTGTACCTCCCGGCTTATGGGGGCCGGGTAAGGTTTGTGTGTGCTATACTATGTTATGTTATGTTATGTTATGCCATGTGACTTAGATACAAGTAGATCAGCAGTAGAGTGATACGTCTCCAGGTACGACCCCTATTTCCTTTCCAGTATATATATGAGAGAAGGTATGACTCACTTTATTAGACAGTTAATCTATTTCTCCTTACTTCAGTTCATCATCTACATTGTTGTTTCCAGATTTTGCTTTCAGTTATTGCTTTACATACTCAGTACCAGCGGTACTGACGCCCGGTGGGGCGCTGCATTACTTGCCTGCAGGTACTCATAGACGAGCAGGCGATACTACGTGATTCCTATCAGCGGTCGAGTATTCAGCTCCAGTCATCCGGAGGCAGAATTTCAGAGGTGTATTTCAGTTCCTTTTTGTTGTATAGTACGGGTAGGTCGGGGCCCTGTCCCGATCATTTCTATTGCTATTCCTAGAGGCTTGCAGTCTGTATATAATTCCCTGTGGTCAGATGAGCCGGTCGTGTGAGGCCGTGCAGTTGTATAGCTGTTAGTACTCTTTCCTTCTTTTATGTTGGCCGTGTGGGGCCATAATTTGCCAGTAGTGGTGACCTTGCCGGTCACGTAGCTTTCTAATACTTCAGCATTGAGTTATAGATAACTAGACAACATGGTGGCCTTGTCGGCCCGCATTGGTTTCCCTATATTGACATGTTTCTGGTCAGCTGTCAGTACAGGTATAGGAGGCTATAGGCCAATGGGCCGGGGGCTGTGTCTACAGCCATTATATAGCCCTTTGTTTCCAAAAATGTGAGCTAGAACCAGCTAGGCACCAGATGTGCCCAGGCTTAGCAGTCCAGCAGTTCAGGTCCTAGTAGGGCACCAGGTGCCAGTCATACCCCCCAAGGCGAGGTGTGACAAACTTGGTATCAGAGAAGGTCGTATCCCAGGGAGTCTGCAAGTCGTGCTAAGTAGAGTCCTGTCCATGGATGTGTTGTGCACCATATACTATGGATAGGAGGATGCAAGGCATGATAGGATGGTTGTCTTTTATTCTTATTCAGTCGTGCTGTAGAGCGGTGCAATATAGGGTTGAGTCCCTAAAAGCTTACCATATTCTTTGGTTACAGATAATGTCAGACCAGCAACATCCTATCACAGGTCGGAGCTTAGATATTGCAGTAGGAGAAGGCACCAGCAGGATGCCTCCCCCTCGTTTAGAAACAGCCCGATCAGAGGGCACTACAGAGGCATCGTCCCAGCCTCCTCAGCAGTCTCCACCACGTCAGGAGCCACTTGGGGCGACATTACCTTCAGCAGTCCCTATACCGACACCTTCCGACCAGGAGGTTAGGAGTGCTGTAGCTATGTTAGCACAGATGATGGTTGCTCAACGTCAGCCAATGCCGTCTACAGTTGCGGAGTTATCAGGAGGGCCCGGTAGTTCGAGGGTCCGAGAGTTCTTAGCTCTGAATCCCCCACAGTTTACAGGTACGGACCGGACAGAGGACCCTCAGGATTTTCTGGATCAAATGCAGAGAATCTTCAGGGTTATGCATGCCACGCCTACCGAATCAGTTGAATTGGCAGCATTCCGGTTGCGGGATATCGCTGTGCTATGGTATGAAAGCTGGGAAAGGTCCCGAGGGAGAGATGTTTCCCCTCCCACCTGGTCCAGCTTTTCAGGAGCCTTTCTGGATCACTATTTGCCGTGGGAGATTCGACAGGCCCGGGTAGACCAGTTCCTACATCTGGAGCAGGGGGCCATGAGTGTCCGGGAATATTTCTTGCAGTTTGATTCCTTAGCCCGGTATGCACCGGCCTTTGTTGATACCATGGCATCCAGAGTACATCGCTTCATCATGGGGTTGAATCCAGAATACGTTGAGACTTGTATTACAGCCACACTGCGAGAGGACATGGACATTGCTCGAGTTCAGGCATTTGCCCAGAATATTGAGGGCATCAGGCAGCGACATCGGGAGATCAGAAGGGTCAATCAGGAACAGCGTCGCCGGGACAGGCCAGTTGAGTTACAGAGGGAGGCCCGGGGAGGACCCAGGCCACGATTGTTAGATAGGCCGCCCAGGCCCCCGCCTCAGTCACAGTCGCAGGGGGGTAGATTCAGCCGCAGGGGGCAGTCAGAGACTGGTAGAGGCTCGCAGATGGCAGATTCACCATTACAGAGGAGGGCAGAGCAGAGTAGGTATACCCTACCACTTTGCCCTATATGCAGTCGACGCCATCCTGGAGCATGCAGATATGGATCCACCGCATGTTATATTTGTGTCCAAGAAGGCCATTTGATGAAAGATTGCCCAGCCAGAGGTCGAGAGGACCGCGATAGACAGGATAGGGCATCAGCAGGGTCACGAGCCACAGCATCCTCGACTGGGCGTAGGCCCTCAGTTTCAGCAGGCAGGGGTCGGGGCAGATCAGGGGCCTCCAGTACAGGTGCGGGCCCAAGCCGCACATATGCCTTACCAGGGAGGCAAGACTCGAAAGCGTCGCCTGATGTTGTGACAGGTATGCTAACTATTTGCTCACACCCTGCTTATGTGTTGATTGATCCAGGGTCTACTTTGTCCTACATTACTCCATTTGTGGCACGAAAGTTTAGTATTATACCAGAATCATTACAGCAGCCCTTCTTAGTATCTACGCCCGTCGGTGACTCTATCACAGCTAGCCGAATCTACCGCGGGTGTACAGTAGAGATTGCTGACCGTCAGACCACAGTAGATCTGGTCGAGTTAGAAATGATAGACTTCGATGCCATAATGGGTATGGACTGGTTAGTACCGTGTTTTGCCAATGTTGAATGTTCGACCAAAACGGTCCGATTCCACTTCCCAGGAGAAGCTGTGCGGGAGTGGAAGGGCAGCACCGCTACGCCAAAAGGTAGGTTTATCTCCTACCTTCAGGCGAGGAAGTTGATATCTAAGGGATGTATTTACCATCTGGTCAGGGTTCAGGATGTCCAAGCAGAATCTCCGACACTCCAGTCTGTTCCAGTGGTGAATGAATTCCCTGATGTATTTCCTGATGAGTTACCTGGTATTCCCCCAGAAAGGGAAATAGACTTTGCTATTGACTTGTTACCAGGCACTCAGCCGATATCAATTCCTCCCTATCGTATGGCTCCTGCAGAACTCAGAGAATTAAAGGAGAAGTTGAAAGATTTGTTGGATAAAGGTTTCATCAGGCCGAGTACTTCACCGTGGGGTGCGCCAGTTTTATTTGTGAGAAAGAAAGGTGGCTCGCTCCGAATGTGCATAGATTATCGGCAGCTAAACAAAGTTACAGTAAAGAACAAGTACCCACTCCCCAGAATTGACTACTTATTTGATCAGTTGCAGGGAGCCAGATACTTTTCTAAGATTGACTTGCGGTCCGGATATCACCAGGTACGAGTACGTGAGAGAGATATTCCTAAGACAGCGTTCAGTTCTCGATATGGGCATTTTGAATTTCTAGTCATGTCCTTCGGGTTAATGAATGCCCCGGCAGTCTTCATGGACCTGATGAACAGTATTTTCAGACCTTTCCTGGACTTGTTCGTGATAGTATTCATTGATGACATTCTGGTGTATTCTCGCTCTGAGGCAGATCACCAGACTCACTTGCGGACAGTGCTCCATATTCTCAGGGACCGTCAGCTGTATGCTAAATTTTCTAAGTGTGAATTTTGTCTTAACTCAGTGGCCTTCTTAGGGCATATCGTCTCAGACGCGGGTATACAGGTAGACAAGCAGAAAATAGAAGCAGTTAAGTCATGGCCTAGGCCTACCACCCCAACTGAAGTTCGTAGCTTCCTGGGATTGGCAGGATATTACAGGATGTTCATTGAAGGGTTCTCGACCATTGCGGCACCTCTGACCAAATTGACACAAAAAGTAGCAAAGTTTCAATGGACAGAGGCATGTGAGCAGAGCTTCCAGGAACTGAAAGACAGATTAACCTCCGCCCTAGTGTTAGCATTGCCGGAAGGCACAGAAGGTTATTCAGTCTATTGCGATGCGTCAGGTGTTGGGTTGGGTTGTGTGTTGATGCAGCATGGTAGAGTAATTGCATATGCTTCCAGACAGCTGAGGAAACATGAAAAGAATTATCCCACCCACGACCTGGAATTGGCCGCAGTAATCCACGCCTTAAAGATGTGGAGGCATTACCTGTACGGCGTCCATGTTGATATTTACACAGATCATAAAAGCCTGCAGTACATCTTCACTCAAAGGGAGTTGAATCTACGGCAATGCCGCTGGTTATAGCTGTTAAAAGATTATGATGTGAATATTCTATATCACCCCGGAAAAGCTAATGTTGTAGCAGATGCCCTGAGCCGTAAGTCATGTACCACGACATCAGAGACATCTACTGGTGGTCAGGTATGAAAACTGAGATAGCTGAATTTGTATCCAGATGTTCTAATTGTCAGCAGGTGAAAGCGGAGCACCAGAAACCGGGCGGTTTGACGCAAGAGATAACAGTGCCTATGTGGAAATGGGAAATGATAAACATGGATTTTGTAACAGGGTTACCCCGTACTAGACGCAGAAATGATTCCATTTGGGTAATAGTTGACAGGCTGACAAAATCAGCTCATTTCCTGCCAGTGAGGGCTACCTTCTCAGCTGAGGATTATGCCGAATTATATATCAAAGAAATAGTTAGATTGCATGGGGTGCCAGTATCTATCATTTCAGATAGAGGAGCACAATTCACAGCTAGATTCTGGCAATCGTTTCAAAAAGGTTTGGGAACACAGATTAACTTGAGCACAGCATTCCATCCTCAAACAGATGGGCAGGCTGAACGTACAATTCAGATGCTCGAAGATATGCTACGAGCGTGTGCGTTAGATTTTGAGGGTAGCTGGGATGAGCACCTTTCGTTAATTGAATTTGCTTATAATAATAGTTATCATTCGGCCATCCAGATGGCACCTTTCGAGGCATTATACGGGCAAAAATGTAGATCGCTGGTGGGCTGGTTTGAAATAGGAGAATCAACATTGGTTGGCCCAGACATTGTTCGGCAGTCAGAGGAAAAGATAAAGCTTATCCGAGAATGTTTACTGACCGCTCAGAGCCGCCAGAAATCGTATGCAGATATGCGGCACAGAGATCTAGAATTTGCGGTAAATGACTGGGTATATCTGAAAGTGTCCCCGATGAAAGGGGTAATGAGGTTTGGCAAGAAAGGCAAGCTTAGCCCGAGATTCATTGGGCCATATCAGATTCGGCGAAGAATAGGCCGAGTTGCATACGAATTGAACTTGCCTCCAGAGTTAGCATCGGTTCACCCAGTCTTCCATGTCTCTATGTTAAGGAAGTTCGTAGGGGACCCTTCTACAGTAGTTCCAGTTCAAGATGTCCAGGTCACAGAAGAGTTAGCATATGAAGAGGTTCCCGTAGCTATCTTAGACAGACAGATTCGCAGATTGAGGACTAAAGATGTTGCATCTGTCAAAGTATTGTGGCATAACAAAAATCATGAGGAAATGACGTGGGAAGCTGAAGAAGATATGAAAGCCATATACCCTCACCTATTTCAGGCCTAGTCAGGCGACAGGTATGTCCGTATTATTACTTATGCAGTACCTTATAGTTGTATGTCTGTAAATGATAAAGAAAGATTGATATCTAGTTATCCAGTGGATCCTAGAATATTATGTGCAGTGCCTGTGTTGGACTTTTCTGCATTTCAGGTTTTTGCTATAGTCCACATTACAGGGGTAACTCTGCCGGAATTTTTCTAGAATGTAAAGTAAGTAGTCTGCTAGATAACAGTGTACATTCGAGGGCGAATGTTCTTAAGGGGGGGAGAATGTTATACCCCGTAGAATTCCCGGCACCTAGGCGACCTATTCGCACAATGGTTAAGCATATTTGAAGGCCATACGTACTGGAGAAAGGCCCAGGAAAAAGATCAAACGAGAATCCTGTCG
Source organism: Datura wrightii (assembly GCA_035772735.1). Taxonomy (NCBI): domain Eukaryota; kingdom Viridiplantae; phylum Streptophyta; class Magnoliopsida; order Solanales; family Solanaceae; genus Datura; species Datura wrightii. Next base: position 51,440,892 of record JASDFA010000002.1, on the reverse strand, counting down.
AACCATCGCGGAAGGAGCCGAGGCAGAGCCCCTCCGCGATGGCAGCGTGTCACGGAGGAGTGGCCTCTGCGTTGGCTTCGTGACAGTTGTCCATGTCCAGGCCCAAGTATATAAAGGCCACTTCGGTTTTAAATCATTTAAACACATAATTATTTCCAGAAAACAGAGGGTGAGCGACAGAGAGAAGGTAAGACCGAAGAAATTATATAATTTTCGTCCGATTACGCTGCTAAATGTTGCCCAAACTCAAATTAACTCCAGACACTGAGGTATTTAGCAGCAGAGAGCATTCCTACAGATTCAGTTTCGTAAAATACGGCCGACGAATCGTCGAGCCACCGAGCTAAGGTAAGTGGAATTGCTCTAAATTAGTGTCTATGTGTTCCTAGCTGTGAAGGGAATATTTCTCCCTTCTGGACCGCTGAAAAATAGCGAGTTTTCGACCGTCTTTCGATAAGCCTAAGTTTAGGCTATAAACTATATCGAAAGTAACGTTGCTCTTTACAATAAAGCTGTATTTAGTATTAATTGACGTATTTATGAATGCAGTTGGGAGAAAATAGTTGAAGTACCGGCCGAGCCTCATCCGACGGACGAATAGTTCAAGAATAAGGTATGTAAAGCTAGTTTCCTCGGCAAGTTAAGTAATATCGGTGCAGTATAGTAATTTACAGGCCAGTAGAATGCTCAGAAGTCAAGTGTTACGTTTATTGGGAATGTTGATACGGTAGTAGAAGCATCAGATTGTAACGTGTGTGAAACTTACTAATACGACATAGCTTCTAACACAAGTATTAGAAACCGCTCAGCACACTCAGTATGTGATGTGATACGGAATGTTAAGATATTATTGTATTCAGTTGAAACCCCGTAAAGTGATGTAATATCCGTAAGCACCTCAGAAATAGAATGGCAGGCTAAAATAAAGTTTAGAACGCATGTTAGGAATAGTAAATCACGTTAATACAGAAACTCAGTATACAGCATAGGTTGCAGCATAAATACTATATTTCGTACAGCATTTGCCCCAGTACAGTCTGGCAGGAGACTATATTCATATGTACATATTTACTAGTCTCAGTACGTATTAAATACGTACGGATTACTATCATTAGTTCAGCATGTAATGTATACGATACTTTACCCCTATTAGCCTCAGCATGTGAGATACGCAGACAGTATTACTAGTTGAGACCGTTATATTGTTTGGGGTTGGATCACCTAGCATCCATGACCGCCCCAGGGTTAATAGCTGTATCGACTCGTCCGCCAGAGGATGAGGATACGTCGCTCTACGGAGTGGCATGCCGTCCCACAGGGGACGAAGATGGGATGCCAGTTTTCCCCATATTGTGCCTTGGTCGGCCCTTATACACCCCCGTCGAGCGGATACGCCTGGGGTGTTGATTCAGGAGTCCTCCGGACTCAGATGCAGTTATAGTCAGGGGCTCAGCGAGCCCAAGTGCATACCCAGGGGACCGGCAGGATGCTTACAGGGTTATAGGAGATGGGATGACCGGGGTAGGGTTATAGATTCTGTGCTGGTTGTACCTCCCGGCTTATGGGGGCCGGGTAAGGTTTGTGTGTGCTATACTATGTTATGTTATGTTATGTTATGCCATGTGACGTTAGATACAAGTAGATCAGCAGTAGAGTGATACGTCTCCAGGTACGACCCCTATTTCCTTTCCAGTATATATATGAGAGAAGGTATGACTCACGTTATTAGACAGTTAATCTATTTCTCCTTACTTCAGTTCATCAGATACATTGTTGTTTCCAGATTTTGCTTTCAGTTATTGCTTTACATACTCAGTACCAGCGGTACTGACGCCCGGTAGGGCGCTGCATTACTTGTCTGCAGGTACTCATAGACGAGCAGGCGATACTACGTGATTCCTATCAGCGGTCGAGTATTCATCTCCAGTCATCCGGAGGCTGAATTTCAGAGGTGTATTTCAGTTTCTTTTTGTTGTATAGTACGGGTAGGTCGGGGCCCTGTCCCGATCATTTCTATTGCTATTCCTAGAGGCTTGCAGTCTGTATATAATTCCCTGTGGTCAGATGAGCCGGTCATGTGAGGCTGTGCAGTTGTATAGCTGTTAGTACTCTTTCCTTCTTTTATGTTGGTCGTGTGGGGCCATAATTTGCCAGTAGTGGTGACCTTGCCGGTCACGTAGCTTTCTAATATTTCAGGATTGAGTTATAGATAACTAGACAGCATGGTGGCCTTGTCGGCCCGCATAGGTTTCCCTATATTGACATGTTTCTGGTCAACTGTCAGTACAGGTACAGGAGACTATAGGCCAATGGGCCGGGGGCTGTGTTTACATCCGTTATATAGCCCTTTGTTTCCAGAAATGTGAGCTAGAACTAGCCAGGCACCAGATGTGCCCATGCTTAGCAGTCCAGCAGTTCAAGTCCTAGTAGGGCACCAGGTGCCAGTCATACCCCCCAAGGCGGGGTGTGACAATGAATCTCACCCCTAATTTCTTCTCTAATTTCCTCTTATGCTCCAGGGGTGGTGGTGAAAAACTGTAAGGACCAAGCAGTAGATGTTTCCTTTTGAACTTATTGGCCCTTAAGTAAGCGAAGTCATTTTGTCTGTCCGAGTTAGCAAATTTCAAAATATACGGGGCTTGGTCCTCCTCTAGACATTTCTCTATAAGCTTGGAAGACTCTATTTCTATGTTGTCAACCAAACTTAATGTCGAAAAATGCTTCGAGTGTGGTCCAATAAACCTCAACTCTGAAACTTCATTGTGCTTGACCTTCTTACTTGTATACACCTTCTCAGCATCGACATCTAACTCTACATTAATGTCAACTGGGGATATTCTATCTCTTCTTCCATGAATGGATTTTCCATAAGTGTGAGCCCATCACGGGGACACTCAAGAGATTCTAATTGTTGGGCTTCATCCAAAAATTCACCCTTGTCTTCCTATTGTAGATCCTCTTGAATATCGGCTAAAACTGTTACCTGCAATTTATCACAAGCTTCAGCCTCAGCAATCATCTCCGTGACTTTGATGCTCATCCTTTCTAGAGCCTCTGCATTCTCTTCTTGTTGAATTCTCAATACTGCCATCGCCTCCTTCATTGCTTCTGATTGCTCCAGGAGTTGTTTCAGCATGTCTTCTATTTGAGCTTGGCGTCCCAAGTCCTCATTTTCAGCATGCCTATATTCAGCAAAAACAACAGAAGGATCATAGTAGGGGCTTGGGGGAGGGGAATATGCATTCGGACAGCCATCCCAATGGCCATCTTGACCACCACATATATTGCACGTGTTACAGTGTTGCCACGAGTGGTGTCCTCCGCAATTCAGACAAGATTGGCCAAAATATGAGTATCCACCATTTAAACCATTTGTATTCCACGATGTCATGTCAATAAGGGTATCCGAAAAAGAAAAAAATAAAATAAAAAAGAATTAAAACAAACACTAAGACCAAGTTGTCAGCACTTATATAAAATTTGTAAACTAACACTAAGAAAACAATTTTACCAATTGCCAGTCCCCGGCAACGGCGCCAAAAACTTGTTCGGCTGTTTGGAATAACTACACACAAGTGCACGTGGTCGAATAAGTAGTAAAGTGGCTCAAGTAAGCCAAGTATCGATCCCACAGGGACTGGACTAAGGTATCAATCTAATCAAGTGTCAATAAACTTTAACTCTAAACTACAGACAACAGTGTGAAGAAGATTTTGATATTTTGTTTCTTAATTTTATACTAAATCTAAAACGAATATACAATTTGATTCTGAACTATAAGTATGAGCATGCTGAGGTTAAAATGAACATGCAGAGAAATAAATTATTGATACAATTTGATTAATCTTTCCTCCGGTTGCTAGTCAAGAATTATTGCCTATGGAGTAAAACTCTCATATTTAACCCAACTTAAGAATCATGAACCTTCCACCTACATCTCTGTGATAAAAAGAAATTCATGTTCTAGCCATACAAAATCGATTCCTTAATTGACTAATACGACTTTCAGGTATATCTCTATCCTGAAGGTAAATCAATTCTCAATTTTCCCAAACTAAGAAAAGATCATATCCTATCAATTCACAACTTTCCAATTTCTTGCTCTCTCGAGTGAAACCGGACTTTTTAGAAATATATTAACATTGGCCACACATTAATGCAGTAAGAACAAGAATCAATAGAACAACCATGGAAGAAAAGATGAAAAACCAATTGATCAATAATTACATTTCAATACAAATGTTCTTAACCTCAGCAAGAAGTTAATTTAGCCACTCATTTGTGGATTAAACATCATCAAATGAGTGTAAATCATACAAATAATTGAAATAAGGAAGAAAGAGATAGAGAAGAACCCTAAGATTTTCGTCCCCTCAACTGCTTGTAACCCACGTTCTTGCTCAACCAAGTCAGAATTTATTAAAAATAAACCTAAGTGTGCTATTTATACTAGTGGGAATTGTTTCCAGAATAACAAGCAACGTGTCACGGAGTGCATCACGGAGCACTGCCTCCGTGACACGCCACCAATGCGGACCCTTAGTTGAGTCTGGTCGTCCAGATATTTAAGCCCAACGTGCAACGCGGGGCTAGGCCAACGTGCCACGGCCCCAACGCGCACCTTCACTGGAATTTGGCTCATCTTCAGCATCCGGGCAGAATGCATCCGCGATGGTAGAGTGACACGGCTCCATCGCGGAGCCCCTTTAATTCATGCTTTCCTTGGCCTTTTCCCTGCTCGCTTCCGAGTCCAATCCCGATTTCTCCCAACATGCATCTTAGCTTCATAAAATTATATTTTTCCTGCAAAACAACGCTAATCATGTTGGTTAGTATAAATTCACATTTGAATACAATTCACAGGAGAATGTACAAACATCTATAGATAAACAAGATAAAATTACGCATTTGAGTATCACTTGGGAAATATAAATCTGCCCAAGATCATAGTACATGGATTTCTAGAGTCCCCTGTGGGCCATGACTGAAAGTGCAAAAATAAGATCCTCTAGCATGTGGGCACAGTGATGATCAGTGTTGAGTGTTAGATGACAATGTGACAGAGGCGTATACACGGCATATCACTAATGGTATGATACCAAGATAGGACCCAAAGAGTAAATATTGGTTAGAACATATGAGAACCAGGTGAAACTAAAATCCTTGCATGCATAGTTTACATATGATGTACTTTTTATGACTTGTTTATACTTGTAAAGTCATGTATGACTCTGTTAAGAGTTGATGAATTGATTATTGAGGATTTAATTGTATATTCCATGTGATCAGTGGTGAGTTGACTGCTGAAATTATAGTTATATATAAATCATATAGAGTTGATGAATTGATTGTTGAGAATTGCTAATTTAGAATTTAATATTGTCAATAGAGTTAAGTTACTGTCTACGTAGTACCGCTGCAGCGGTAATATTACTAATGTGGCAAAAACACTTCTGTGGTCATACCACTACTGCAACGAAGCCTAATCCAGTGAACAGACTAGCTTAACACCTTGCTCTTACTGGTTCTAGAATTCGTGTTATCTGATGACTATCTATTTTTGTGAATGTTTGTTGTTCATTTTACATATATATATGTTATTCTTTAAGGTCGGCCGATGATGCCTACCAATATATTATGTCGTACTCCGCACTTATTTTTTGATTACAGAATGCGGCCCAGGAAGTTCTACTTGACCCAATCCCTAGAGGCAGGAACAAGTTATCTGAGGGTGAGCTGATTTCCTTTCCAGAATGCTTCAATTCATCTTGAAAGAAGATGTCCTTTCTTCGGACATGGAATTTAATTGTTTTCTTATTTTATTCCTCGTTGACTGTGGTTAGGTAGTTGTCCTCAAGTATATTGAGTTTCTGTTTTTGGGGATGTAATAGATAGAAGTTTCAAGTAGTTCCTTATTGTTACAATACTTTCATTTCTTTAACTTTCAGAGTGGTTATTTAGTAGTATGAATGTTGAAATGGAATGAGTTAGTTAGGAAACGTTGGTTTATCCACCGGGAGATTAGTGTGGGTGCCAATCATGGGTACTTGGGTCATGACAAAGATGGAATCAGAGCCCAGGTTCATTGATCTCATTGTACAAGGGAAACTTTAGTAGAGTCTCGCAGATCAGTGCAGAGATGCTTTACTAATTTTCGGGAGGCTACAGGACTTTAGAAAAACTCCCTTCCTTCTCTCTACTTTATGCTATTACTTAATTCCAATTGGTATCTAACCACTTTTTTCTCTCTCACAAATAGTGAGGACACATGTAGTAGGAGTCCCAGAAGAGGCCCCAGAGCCAGTGGTGGCAATCGCAGCTCGCGACAGAGGATGTCGTAGGTGAAGGCCTGTTATTGCCAGAGGTAAGGCCCAGGCTTCTAGTACCATTTGGAAGAGGTCATAATTCTCAGTACCTCTAGAAGTTTAGGATGAAGTAGTGTAGAGGTAGAGGTACTAACACATGGAGGTGCTGCAGCTGCTCCGACTTTCTCTAAGGTCCTGGCTTAGGTACAAAATCTTTTGAGCGACCTAGCGGGTAATGGAGTGGCACCAACAACTCCAGCAGGGCATCACTCGAGGGTACAACATGTAGCAACTATAGTTCCCCTCTGTTGCGCCCAAGCAAAGGTGCAAGCATACACGGTCTTACAAGTAATATAGTGACTCTTGAAAAGCTGGATGTCGAACCCATAGGGACTGGACTATTTTAGCGAATGTTCAATTTCAAGTGCTATATTAAATTTCACAAGTGTCGATTTTAGAGATTTTGAATATTGGTATTTAAATCTAGTGGTGATCACAAAATACTCGGGAGACACTAATAAGAAGCATCTAGTGTTAAGGCCTAACAATCATGCAATGCTACACTTCACAATGGTTCAAGTATATAAATTTTAATTGTTGTCTCACAGAGTTAATATGCAGTGTTCATGGTCTCTTGAGCCTCTAAACACAACAAACTAGTCTTACACCGACATCATTGAGCGGGGACGTGATTCCTAATTCAAGAGCAATTTAACACTATGGATGTGGTTTACGGGGTTTATGCCCTTGATTATGAAATTTCGTACCTCTAATCATTTAACCTAACTTAGCTTCACAACTACTTCTATGAGAGGTGATGTGACAATCTAAGTCGGTGTCTAGCTATCTTCCCATTTTATAACCAAGCAAGGCAAATTAGGTATAATTTCTATCCTAACCGCAAATCCTATCATAAAGACAAGAACTTGCTCCCTACATTCTTTCTCCCTGCATTCTTTCGTCCTAACCTAGGGTTACTCTTTTAAGATTTTGCCAAAACATAACAAGTTTGTTTTCATGGTGATCAAGCATAAAAACAATGACAATTAAGAATGCAAGACAAAACAACAACTAAAACTCAAACCAAAGATGAAAATCAAGCAATTACATTTATATCATCTGGACTCAACCCTAGAGGGAGGGTTTTAGCCACTCATGTTCATAAAATTACTTTAAAACATATTTAAAGTAAAGTACTTACAAGAATGGTAAAAGAGAATGAAAGTTTTTGAACCCTAGTTAGAGTTTCTTTCGTTCTCCCTTCGCTCCTTTCCATTTCTCCAAAAATATTTTGTAATAAATGATTTTAGAAGCTAAGGGTTTAATTTATACTTAATGAACTTTTGCAAAAATTGGCCGGGCATGGAACAACTCCGTGTCACGCTGCCCATCGCGGCAGATAGTGTTATACCCCGTAGAATTCTCGGCACCTAGGCGACCTATTCGCACGATGGTTAAGCATATTTGAAGGCCATACATGCTGGAGAAAGGCCCGGGAAAAAGATCGAACGAGAATCCTGTCGAACTATCGCGGAAGGAGTCGAGGCAGAGCCCCTCCGCGATGGCAGCGTGTCACGGAGGAGAGGCCTCCGCGTTGGCTCCGTGACACGTTGGCCTTGTCCAGGCCCAAGTATATAAAGGCCACTTCGGTTTTAAAGCATTTAAACACATAATTATTTCCAGAAAACAGAGGGTGAGCGACAGAGAGAAGGTAAGAACGAAGAAATTATATAATTTTCGTCTGATTATGCTGCTAAACGTTGCCCAAACTCAAATTAACTCCAGACACTGAGGTATTTAGCAGCAGAGAGCATTCCTACGGATTCAGTTTCGTAAAATACGGCCGACGAATCGTCGAGCCACCGAGCTAAGGTAAGTGGAATTGCTCTAAATTAGTGTCTATGTATTCCTAGCTGTGAAGGGAATATTTCTCCCTTCTGGACCGCTGAAAAATAGCGAGTTTTTGATCGTCTTTCGATAAGCCTAAGTCTAGGCTATACACTATATCGAAAGTAACGTTGCTCTTTACAATAAAGCTATATTTAGTATTAATTGACGTATTTATGAATGCAGTTGGGAGAAAATAGTTGAAGTACCGACTGAGCCTCGTCCGACGGACGAATAGTTCAAAAATAAGGTATGTAAAGCTAGTTCCCTCGGCAAGATAAGTAATATCGGTGCAGTATAGTAATTTACAGGCCAGTAGAATGCTCAGAAGTCAAGTGTTACGTTTATTGGGAATGTTGATACGGTAGTAGAAGCATCAGATTATAACATGTGTGAAACTTACTAATACGACATAGCTTCTAACACAAGTATTAGAAACCGCTCAGCACGCTCAGTATGTGATGTGATACGGAATGTTAAGATATTATTGTATTCAGTTGAAACCCCGTAAAGTGATGTAATATCCGTAAGCACCTCAGAAATAGAATGGTAGGCTAAAATAAAGTTTAGAACGCATGTTAGGAATAGTATATCACGTTAATACAGAAACTCAGTATACAGCATAGGTTGCAAAAGAAATACTATATTTCGTATAGCATTTGCCCCAGTACAGTCTGGCAGGAGACTATATTCATATGTACATATTTACCAGTCTCAGTATGTATTAAATACGTACGGATTACTATCATTAGTTCAGCATGTAATATATACGACACTTTACCCCTATTAGCCTCAGCATGTGAGATACGCAGACAGTATTACTAGTTGAGACCGTTGTATTGTTTGGGGTTGGATCACCTAGCATCCATGACCGCCCCACGGTTAATAGCTGTATCGACTCGTCCGCCAAAGGACGAGGATACGTCGCTCTACGGAGTGGCATGCCGTCCCATAGGGGATGAAGATGGGATGCCAGTTTTCCCCATATTGTGCCTTGGTCGGCCCTTATACACCCCCGTCGAGCAGATACGCTCGGGGTGTTGATTCAGGAGTCCTCCGGACTCAAATGCAGTTATAGTCAGGGGCTCAGCGAGCCCAAGTGCATACCCAGGGGACCGGCAGGATTCTTACAGGGTTATAGGAGATGGGATGACCGAGGTAGGGTTATAGATTCTGTGCTGGTTGTACCTCCCAGCTTATGGGGGCCGGGTAAGGTTTGTGTGTGCTATACAATGTTATGTTATGTTATGTTATGCCATGTGACGTTAGATACAACTAAATCAGCAGTAGAGTGATACGTCTCCAGGTACGACCCCTATTTCCTTTCCAGTATATATATGAGAGAAGGTATGACTCACGTTATTAGACAGTTAATCTATTTCTCCTTACTTCAGTTTCATCAGCTACATTGTTGTTTCCAAATTTTGCTTTCAGTTATTGCTTTACATACTCACTACCAGCGGTACTGACGCCCGGTGGGGCACTGCATTACTTGCCTGCAGGTACTCATAGACGAGCAGGCGATACTACGTGATTCCTATCAGCAGTCGAGTATTCAGCTCCAGTCATCCGGAGGCTGAATTTCAGAGGTGTATTTCAGTTCCTTTTTGTTGTATAGTACGGGTAGGTCGGGGCCCTGTCCCGATCATTTCTATTGCTATTCCTAGAGGCTTGCAGTCTGTATATAATTCCCTGTGGTTAGATGAGCCGGTCGTGTGAGGCCGTGCAGTTGTATAGCTGTTAGTACTCTTTCCTTCTTTTATGTTGGCCGTGTGGGGCCATAATTTGCCAGTAGTGGTGACCTTGCCGGTCACGTAGCTTTCTAATACTTCAGGATTGAGTTATAGATAACTAGATAGCATGGTGGCCTTGTCGGCCCGCATAGGTTTCCCTATATTGACATATTTCTGGTCAACTGTCAGTACAGGTATAGGAGGCTATAGGCCAATGGGCCGGGGGCTGTGTTTACAGCCGTTATATAGCCCTTTATTTCCAGAAATGTGAGCTAGAACCAGCCAAGCACCAGATGTGCCCAGGCTTAGCAGTCCAGCAGTTCAGGTCCTAGTAGGGAACCAGGTGCCAGTCATACCCCCCAAGGCGGGGTGTGACAAACTTGGTATCAGAGCAGGTCGTATCCCAGGGAGTCTGTAAGCCGTGCTAAGTAGAGTCCTGTCCATGGATGTGTTGTGCACCACATACTATGGATAGGAGGCTGCAAGGCATGATAGGATGGTTGTCTTTTATTCTTATTCGGTCGTGCTGTAGAGCGGTGCAATATAGGGTTGAGTCCCTAAAAGCTTACCATATTCTTTGGTTACAGATAATGTCAGACCAGCAACATCCTATCACAGGTTGGAGCTTAGATATTGCAGCAGGAGAAGGCACCAGCAGGATGCCTCCCCCTCGTTTAGAAACAGCCCGATCAGAGGACACTACAGAGGCATCGTCCCAGCCTCCTCAGCAGTCTCCACCACGTCAGGAGCCACTTGGGGCGACATTACCTTCGGCAGTCCCTATACCGACACCTTCCGACCAGGAGGTTAGGAGTGTTGTAGTTATGTTAGCACAGATGATGGTTGCTCAGCGTCAGCCAATGCCGTCTACAGTTGCGGAGTCATCAGGAGGGCTCGGTAGTTCGAGGGTCCGAGAGATCTTAGCTTTGAATGCCCCACAATTTACAGGTACGGACTGGACAGAGGACCCTCAGGATTTTCTGGATCAAATGCAGAGAATCTTCAGGGTTATGCATGCCACGCCTACCGAATCAGTTGAATTGGCAGCATTCCGGTTACGGGATATCGCTGTGCTATGGTATGAAAGCTGGGAAAGGTCCCGAGGGAGATATGTTTCCCCTCCCACCTGGTCCAGCTTTTCAGGAGCCTTTCTGGATTACTATTTGCCGCGGGAGATTCGACAGGCCCAGGTAGACCAGTTCCTACATCTGGAGTAGGGGGCCATGAGTGTCCGGGAATATTCCTTGCGGTTTGATTCCTTAGCCCGGTATGCACCGGCTTTTGTTGATACCATGGCATCCAGAGTACATCGCTTCATCATGGGGTTGAATCCAGAATACGTTGAGACTTGTATTACAGCCACACTGCGAGAGGACATGGACATTGCTCGAGTTCAGGCATTTGCCCAGAATATTGAGGGCATCAGGCAGCGACATCGGGAGATCAGAAGGGTCAATCAGGAACAGCGTCGCCAGGACAGGCCAGTTGAGTTACAGAGGGAGGCCCGGGGAGGACCCAGGCCACGATTGTCAGACAGGCCGCCCAGGCCCCCGCCTCTGTCACAGTCGCAGGGGGGTAGATTCAGCCGCAGGGGGCAGTCAGAGACTGGTAGAGGCTCGCAGATGGCAGATTCACCATTACAGAGGAGGGCGGAGCAGAGTAGGTATACCCTACCACTTTGCCCTATATGCAGTCGACGCCATCCTGGAGCATGCAGATATGGCTCCACCGCATGTTATATTTGTGGCCAAGAAGGCCATTTGATGAAAGATTGCCCAGCCAGAGGTCGAGAGGACCGCGATAGACAGGATAGGGCATCAGCAGGGTCACGAGCCACAGCATCCTCGATTGGGCGCAGGCCCTCAGTTTTAGTAGGCAGGGGTCGGGGTAGATCAGGGGCCTCCAGTACAGGTGCGGGCCCAAGCCGCACATATGCCTTACCAGGGAGGCAAGACTCGGAAGCGTCGCCTGATGTTGTGACAGGTATGCTAACTATTTGCTCACACCCTGCTTATGTATTGATTGATCCAGGGTCTACTTTGTCCTACATTACTCTATTTGTGGCACAAAAGTTTAGTATTGTACCAAAATCATTACAGCAGCCCTTCTTAGTATCTACGCCCGTCGGTGACTCTATCACAGCTAGCCGAATCTACCGCGGGTGTACAGTAGAGATTACTGAACGTCAGACCATAGTAGATCTGGTCGAGTTAGAAATGATAGACTTCGATGCCATAATGGGTATGGACTGGTTAGTATCGTGTTTTGGCAATGTTGAATGTTGGACCAAAACGGTCCGATTCCACTTCCGAGGAGAAGCTGTGCGGGAGTGGAAGGGCAGAACCGCTACGCCAAAAGGTAGGTTTATTTCCTACCTTCAGGTGAGGAATTTGATATCTAAGGGATGTATTTACCATCTGGTCAGGGTTCAGGATGTCCAAGCAGAATCTCCGACACTCCAGTCTATTCCAGTGGTGAATGAATTCCCTGATGTGTTTCCTGATGAGTTACCTGGTATTCCCCCAGAAAGGGAAAAAGACTTTGCTATTGACTTGTTACCAGGCACTCAGCCGATATCAATTCCTCCCTATTGTATGGCTCCTGCAGAACTCAGAGAATTAAAGGAGCAGTTGAAAGATTTGTTGGATAAAGGTTTCATCAGGCCGAGTACTTCACCGTGGGGTGCGCCAGTTTTATTTGTGAGAAAGAAAGATGGCTCGCTCCGAATGTGCATAGATTATCGGCAGCTAAACAAAGTTACAGTAAAGAACAAGTACCCACTCCCCAGAATTGACGACTTATTTGATCAGTTGCAGGGAGCCAGATACTTTTCTAAGATTGACTTGCGGTCCGGATATCACCAGGTCCGAGTACGTGAGAGAGATATGTTCGGGTGTTCCGGTAGGGGTTAAAAACCAACACGCAAGTGTACGTGGTCAAACAAGTAATAAAGTGGCTAAGTAGCCAAGTATCGATCCAAGGAGGCTCAAGATATATAAAGTTTCCTAGTTTACTATATTCCTATTTCACTTCTAATTATGCTAACAACAATGTAACCAACAGTTACTTGAGTTTTTGTTTCTAAACTATATATACTAAAATTAATAACAACTATTTACTGTGAATTTAGACAATGGATATGAACATGCCAAGGTTAAGAACAAGTAATGAACTTGATAATCATGATAATTTGGTTAATCTCTTCTTCATGTTGCTAGCCAAGAACATTCGCCTAGAAATTAAAACTCTCGTATTTAATTTCACTTTAGGATCATAAACCATCCGTCTACATTTCTGTGATCAAATGCAATTTATGACCTAGCAATACAATTCCGGTTCCTAATTTGACTAATACGGCTTTCAAGTATATTTCTATCAGGAAAGCACATCAAAACCCAATTTTCCCAAATCAAGTTAAGAACAATACCCTATTAATTCACAACTTTCCAATTTCTTACTCTTTCGAGTGAAATTGGACTTTTTAGATGTACATTAATGTCGGCCACACACTAATGCAGTAAGAACAAGAATTAATAGAACAACATGGAAGAAGAAGAAGAAAACCATATCAATTATAATCAAAATTCATTACAAGTGACAAAACCTCAGCAAGGAAGAGAATTAGCCACTCATTTGTGGATTGATCATCCTAAAATGAGAGTAAATCATACGTACAATTGATAGAAAGAAGAAAAGAAGAGAAGAAATCCCTTAGCTCTTTCATTTCTCAACTGCTCCTAACCCACGTCCTTGCTCTCCACTTCTCAACTCAGTCTAAAAACTAAAAAATTGCTTAAAATAAACCTAAGTGTGCTATTTATACTAGTGGGAAATTTTTCCCGAAATAACAAGCAACGTGTGACGGAGGCCAACGCGGAGCACTGCCTCCGTGACACGGCGTGGACGCGGACCTTCACTGGAATTTCAGGGTCCGGTAAATTAGCCTCAACGTGGCACGGAGGCCAACGCAGAGGCCTCTCTCCGTGCCACGGAGCTGACGCGATGGCACACTGGAAATTGCAATTTTAATTCCTGTTCAGGCAGTGTGCTACCGCGATGGTAGCGTGGCACGGATCCATCGCGGAGCCCCTATAAAATGTGCATTCCAATGTCTTTTCCACGCTCGCATCCAAGTCCAACTCCGATATAGTTCCAACATGCATTTTAGCTCCTAAAAATCACATTTACCTGCAAAACAAATGCTAATCATGTTGGTTAGTATAAATTCGCATTTTATTACCAATTACATGATATTATATACACATTGCACAACAAACAAGGTAAAAATGATACGTTTGAGTATCACTTGGGCATATAAATCTGCCCAAGATCACTTACCCCACACTTAAATCCTTGTTCGTCCTCAAACAACATATACACAAATCATGCAAATTACATCCCAACCTTCGTCACTATGGTGCGACCATTTACGCTACGGTCATACCGATTATTCAATTTTTGCAAATCATCACGAAAACACGCTTGGTCTTACAATACAATGACCTTTAATACATCAAGACTTCCTAGACCTTTAAGAATTGATTCTTGATATCGGCAAACTCATGCAAATCAGCTAATCAAGAAATCCGACACGAAAATCAATCTTTCCTCAAGCATGTGCCCTCACAACTCGAGAGAATCTTCCCCTTTATGTTCATGCAGCACACAAACATTCAAGTAGGGGCATACAAAAATTAATTTCACTCACTCTCCCAAAAGAATTCACATGCCTCATGTCATGACCCATAAGCTTGCCCTTAGTGTATTACTCCACTAATATAAAGAAATGCAATGTAAGATCACGTAGGACTTTAATGGGTTGTAACGGGGCTATGGATCTAGTATATATATATTGCATTAGCCAATAATAGTCGCTAGCATCCTTAAGCGCCTTTTCAACTCATTCCCATCGACTTATGGACATTGTTCCTCTCTTTCCTCTTTTTCTCCCATTCATGCTGGTTTCCTTTCGTACAACCCATTTCATCAAACACACTTGACACAAAACAAAGGGTTTTCATGTACCCTCACTATCATTTAATTATAGCAAGTGCCTCTTCAACATCATCTTTTCTTTCTTCACTCTGCTTTTCTTTTTCTTTCCACTCTTTAACACTTTGGGAAACATTGTCTTTTCTTTGTAAGCGCTTAAGAGTTTCGTATAGACTTTAAGGCTAATGAAAAGAAGGAATAAAGCTTAGTTTATACAAGTTTGGACAAAAGAAAGAAAGAAATCAGCTAAAGGCTCAACGGGATGACTAGGGTATACAACATATAAAAAGGTAGAATTTGACAAGAAAAAAATGGAATCTATCGGTTATAACAAAGAAATGACTACATCCTTTCCAACACAACACTTCCTTCATTTCGTTTTGTATACACACCAGGCAAGTTCTAGACAATTCACAATGGCATGGAATAACAATACCTCACTTCACACTTCGTGCACATGCTCGAATCAAGATGCATTCACAGACTCTCTAATTAGCCAATCACATGAATTCAAAATTAAGCCTCAATCATACTGAATCAAATTCTATAGCCTAGGTAACTCAACATATTTATCAAATTGCATGCTTTCAAACGAATCATTTTCACATTTTGAACATCAGTTACACACGCAACGAAATTTTAGCAACCATAAGCAACTACAATTTATTGATGCAATCCACCAAAGAAAAACTAAAAACAAATAAAAATCCTACTCCTACCGACTACATTTCCCTTAAGACGGTCGTCATCCATCCATCATAGGGAACGGTCACTAACTATGACATCAGTTCAATGGGACTATTCTCGGTAAAAGAACCGAAAACAAACTCCGAGAAACCCAAAAAAATAAAAATCGAAAAATTTTGCAACACATCGATCATTTCGATAGAAAGAAAATATTTACAAGTGAAAAATATTTTCGCGCAAATTTGTGAAAAATATCCATCATCTCGATAGAAAAAAATATTTACAAACTATTTACAAAATATTTACACTGACAACCATAACTTTTCATAACACACATCATTAGCCACAAAACAAATATATACAGATACATCACCAAACAGTTCACAACAGGGAAAGCACAAACATTCATCCAAACCAAGGAAGAACATACAGCAAATTAGAGCCCAAGTCCCAGCACCTAGCTACTCCCCACCCTACACTTAAATCGAACACTGTCCCCAGTGTTCACAAAAATTACAACACAAAAAATTCGGGTGGTGGAACTCCCTGATTAGTCGAAATATTCAACTTCTTCATCCGGTGCTGCGGCCTCGTCGCCCAAGTCTGAATCAGCTCCATCGTCATCATCAGACTCCACATCGGAGTCCTCCCGACGAGTCTCTTCATCAGTAGGGACATCGTCATCCGTCGGCTCCACGAAGGCTAGTCCCACCCGACATAAGGCTCTGGCGTTCTCGCCAAAGGGGTAGTCCAGCTCCAGCTGCCATAATTCTTCCTCGGTGGCTGGTCTCCCACCAATCCATAGTTGTAGCATCTGCATGCCAAACATACGGGCCATGTACTAATCGTCACGAGCATGTCGCTCGCCCAAAGTCAGTACTGGTCCGTGTGTAGTGTCGGGGGCCTTAGTCTTTGTCACATCGAGGGCCCTCCGCTCCAACTGCGAAATGTAGTCCAAGGCTTCTTCCTCAATGTCGAGGCCTCGGAGGAAGGTGGTGATGAGTCCGCCAAACCCGTATCTGTGGCCCTGGTGCAGTCTGGCTCTCTTCATGGCGGATATTATTACCGCCCCAACATTAATCTCAAGCCCTTTCATAAGGGCATACACCAAGCAGACACGGTCCCGGGTCACGTCCGTCATATGAACTCCCGGGATCAAACACGAACACACAATCTTCAGCCATATTCTGGCCTCCCTGTTCATCTGCGAATAAGGCAGCGTCTGGTGGTAACCCCTCTCTTTATGTCTACTCCATCGGGCTGTGGATCGAGCCCCACACAACGTACGTCTGATGTCGGCGTACGGTGGGGTGATGTTTAGCTGGCGGAGAACGTGGGCGTCTGTGTCCCGCGCTCCAACGATGGCATTCAGCTGCTGGGGTTCCAGAGTGACAATCTGCCCTCTGATTTTCACTGTGTGGCTTCTGATGGCCGGGTTCCAATTTGCGTAGAACTGTCGAACCAAGTGAAGGTTGCACTCCTTGGGCTCCTGAAAGATAAAGTTGAGCCCAGCTGCTTCAATTCTCTGTACAATGCGAGGGAACTCCTGTGCGAGTGGTTCCCGTGCAATATGTTCTTCCGGGAAGTACTTACTCTCCTCATTCTTATTATACCATTTCTTTCCTTCCTCGGTTACCCATCTTGTTCCGTATTGGCAGCGTTGGCCGCGCGGAACAGCGGGTGCAGCTGGGACTGCGGTGCCCAGTCTCATCCTTTTCCTACCGGTGCCTGAGGTAGAAGCACCCTTGCCTTTATCTTGTCTGCTCGCCATTGTACCTGTCAATTTACACAAACAAGCACAAAGTTAAGCTAAAAACTTGTTAACTTCGGCTAAGGTCGGGTTACACAACATTTACCCCACACTTAGGCCTTAGCTACTTCTACAAATTACGGCAAGGATAACTCTAATTACACCACAGACAACACTATACACTTCATGCTTAGTGCGTTCACAAAAAAAATTTCGACAGCATAACGGTTAGCGTACTACTCAGACTTCATACAGCTAATCCCAATCCTACTATCGCTAACAATTCACACATCGCACTTCGCAACAAAAACAACAACAAAATAAAAACAACGATAAAAACATTCTATATACAATCTAATCCAAACAATCTAACCAATTTACACACTTTTTGCATTTTCCCAAAAAAAATTCGAGAATTTGTCGTCTTTTAACATTTACACAATATTTACCGCGACTTCTCTCAAATTACAAACACACCCCGGCATCTAATTTGCCGACTTATCAAGTCACTCAAGTTAAATTCAACAACTCATGCCCTAGAATACAATTCTATAATCAAATTCGAATTAGGTGAGCCGTGAGGAAGAGGCTGGAGATTTCAAAGGAAGGAGGTAGTGTACCCAACGAGGGACCTCACAAGTCATGGTCATTGACCACGACCCGTTAGGTCACTCGTGGGCAGGCACTAGTTGGTATTATATGTAGTCGTCCAGTGTACTTGACGAGTGGGTGCAATGAGTCGTTATCAGTGCAGACGACTCGTTAAGTTACCCGTCACAGGAATTGACATTAAATCCCTTTAATGAGGCAGTATGGTCCACGAATGGTGACCACGACTCATTGAGTCCCTCGTGGTGACATCAGTGAATCCAGGCAGTAGACCTAACGAGAGGTCCCAATGAGTCATGGTCCCAACCAATGACTCATTGAGTGACCCATTGGGACGCTGTCGACCAGTTTTCAAAATTTTACCAGGGTTATTTTAGTAATCTCCTATTTACTTAGTCCCTAAACTATGTCGTTTTGAACCTAAATTCAGAACTATTAGAGGGTTTGAGTGGTTTTCTCTCCTCATTCTCACGTCTACACTCAGAATTTCATCGACGATTCTCCCAAGAAAATCTCTAGTAAGACTTAGGGTTATTCATTCATCACAACAGTCCAGGTCCTCTTCTTTAGGGAATTCTTCACCAGGTATGTGGGGTTTTATCAAGGGGATTGTCCTTCCCTTGCATCCCCAAAGTCCTCTTCAATTTCTTCTATAAGTTTTAAGCCTTGAGCTTTCGAGTATGAGAAGCATTCATGTTTATTTTTGTTGATTTTCCTCAGAACAATGGTTATACTTATTGTTAATATAATCTTCATTAGTTCCGCATCAAATTGTCAGTATTATTACAAAAGTGAATTTGAGCCCTGTTTTTGAGTAATGGTTTTTACTTGTTAAATTCCGTCTAGTGAATGAAGAATGCTTTGGGTTGAATTCCTAGAATTTTCTTACTATGAGTATGTGTTGGGTAAATATCCCATGAATCAGAATGACTTTAGTACGTTAAATGAAATTCTCTATTAGCTGCTTAGTATTTTAGCCAGTTAGAACACAGAACTCTATCAGTCTAGTCTCAGTCAGAATCATATCAGTCGAGCTTCAGTCAGACTTTAGCAACCTTAGTGTTGTCCTGAAAATGTCAACTAATTAGTTTGACTCCAGTTATTTTGAGGTGTTAGTGGTGCCTCCCAGCTTTCAGAATCAGATTAAGATTTTAGTTATTTGGTCCATTAGGCGGTCATGATATTCAGTTATAGATCTTACCAACCCCTGGACCCTATTTCAGTTATTAGTTGTTCTGTAGACGGTTACAACGCTTCTAGATAAGCAGCTCTAACCAATCTTAGAACCCAATTTCAGAATCTGGTCTAATAAGACTCTCAGGGTACATGCAGTTATTCATCCCTGACTAGTCTTGGCCTGATTGGCCCTAGATATTGTTTTGTGATCATCAGTTCATGCCTTTATACCCTGGCAAGGTATATTGGGTCCTAGCGGTGGGGTGTATACATCGAACTCCATGTCTAGCTCACGTGGTTAAATGTCGGTTATAGACTCTCACACTAATCAGTCCAGTCCATTATTAGAATAAGCAGCTCAATTCGGTACAGTATCTCAGATTCAGTATTTCAGACTCAAGGCATGTCCTTGACCATTAGACAGGGTCGTCTTGACCATTTTAGATTATATCATTAGTTTAGTTCAGCTTACCTATTGGTCATGGCATGTCATTTTAGCTCAGACTTTATATCAGTATGTTTCTTCCACTTACTCAGTACATTCAAAGTACTGATGCATGCTTTTCATGTTGTATCATTTCATGAAATAGCTGCAGGTTCTCAGGTTCAACACAGATAGTTACTTCAGTTTTAGAGCATTCCATTTCAGCAAATCAGAGTATGGGTCATCATCATTCGAGGGCTTTGTTTATTTATTTCAATTGGATATGGTTTTTTATAGACTTAGAGTTATCTGGGGACCTGTCCCAGCAACTCTTTAGTAGTTGTCTTTCAGACCAGACTTGTCTTTCAGAATTGTATTTCAGATATATTATTTCTTCTCTACTTTTCAGTCTTTGCATTTTCCTAAACTGATAAAGCTGTTATTTAAAAGTTTCGTTGTGCATGTTTACTCAGAATTTTAGTGTATGATAGACCTCGGGTTGACTTGGGGTCACTTGTGGCTTCAGGTACCGTGTTATGTCCAAGGTGTAGGCTCGGGGCGGGACAACTAATAAGAAGCATCTAGAGTTAAGGCCAGACAATCATGAAATGCTATACTTCACAATAGTTCAAGTATATAAATTTCAGTTATTGTCTCACATAGTTAATATGTAGTGCTCATGGTCTCTCGAGCCTTTAAACACAACAAACTAGTCTCATACCTACACCATTGAGAAGGGATGTGACATCCTAATTCGTGAGCAAGTTAACACTATAGATGTGGTTTACGGGGTTTATGCCCTTGATTATGGACTTTCGTATCTCTAATCATTTAATCTAACTTAGTTTCACAACTACTTTTACGAGCGATGATATGACAATCTAAGTCAGTTTCTAGCTATCTTCCCATTTTATTAACCAAGTAAGGAGAATTAGGTATAATATTTATCCTAATCGCGAATCCTATCGTAAAGACAAGAACTTGCTCCCTGCATTCTTTCGTCCTAACCTAGGGTTACTCTTTTGAGCTTTATCCTAAGCTTAACAAGTTTGATTTCATTCTGATCAAGCATAAAAACAATGATAATTAAGAATGCAAGACAAAAACAACAACTAAAACTCAAACCAAAGATGAAAATCAAGCAATTACATTCATATCATGTGACCTCAACCCTTGAGGAAGGATTTTAGCCACTCATGTTTATACAATTACTTAAAACATGTTTAAAGTAAAGTATACAAGAATGGTAAAAGAGAATGAAAGTTTTTGAACCGTAGGTAGAGTTTCTTTTGTTCTCCCTTTGCTCCTTTCCGTTTCTCCAAAAATATTTTGTGATAAATGATTTTAGAAGCTAAGGATTTAATTTATTAGAAGCTAAGGGTTTAATTTATACTTAATGAAATTTTGCAAAAATTGGTCGGGCATGGAATAGCTTTGTGTCATGCTGCCCATAGCGGCAGATTGCCTCCTTGACATGTAGGTATTGCACTCAGCTACTGGAATTGGCATGTTGTTGGCGGTGGCCTTGCACGTTGCCTGTCGTGGCACGCTGCTGAATGAAGAGAAGCTTGGGCTTAGCACGGGCCTATCTCTCGACTTCACTGGAATGACATGCCTCTTGCACGCAGATGTTGGGCGTGGCGTGCTGCCTGTCGTGCAGCTGCCTTGTCCTGGCACGGTGCTCAGCGTGCTGCCCGTGTTGTGTGGCTCGACATGTGCATAAACTCATACGACGTCATGCGACTCTATTTCCTTTTATTCTGAGCTTCTTCCTTAAGCTTTAACCATCATATTTAGTCCCTTCTAAGCATTTTACACCAACAAAAAAGGGCTAATCATGTTGGTTAGTTCCAACACACAATTAAACATAAATATATGAGAATGTAAAAATATAATATGACAAACATGGCTAAACTAGGATATAAAATAGCACTTGGGCATGTAAATATGTCCAAGATCACCCGCATGGATGACATTTCTAAGGCAGACATATTTCCGAGGCTGGTGATAATTGGGGAGGAGCAAGATCTATTCTAGAGGTTCAAAAAGATGAAGCATCCCACCTTCTATGGAATAGAGTTAGAGGACACCTATGAGTTCATCATAGACTACCACGAAAGGCTCTGTAAGATGGGGTAAGGAGAAGTACGGGGTGGAATTTGTTAATTTCCAACTAATGGGAGATGCCAAGCTCTGTTGGAGGGTGTTTGTAGAGTGCAGGCTGGTAGAGTCACCACCATTGACATGGACTCAGTTCTACTCCACCTTCTTGGAGAAGTATGTGCCTCGCATCTTACGGGATCAGAGGCGTGATGAGTTCACCAACATTGAGGAAGGGACCTCCTCAGTTGTGGCCTATGAGGCCCAATTTCATTCATTGTCTAGGTATGCCCTACCATTACTACCTACGAAGGAGGAGAGGATCAGGCAGTATGTAAAGGGCCTAAATGTGGGGCTCCAGTTGTCAGCTCTGCAAATGGTCTCATCAGGTAAGACCTTCCAAGAGGTAGTGGAGTTTATAAAGAGTGTGGAGGAGGTTAAGCAGGATAGCTATGCAAAGAATGCTGATAAAAAGGCTTGAAAATGAGGTAACTTTAATGGTTCTTTTTCTAGGACTTTAATTAACGAGGCGTGCTCTGAGTGCCCTATTCAGTCAGCAATGCAGGTATCAGTCAGAGGTCCCCCATGGACCAATCAGTGCCCTTCAGGTATAGTGGGGAGTATACAGATGATTCGCTTAGATTTTGGGGCTCGCCTTATCTCTTCAGTTCCTGCCCAGAGGCCCATGCTCGATAAGGTGTGCCATGAGTGTGACAATTATAGCCATATTCGAAGATTGTGTCCCAGGTTTGGACAGGGTGGACAGATCATTACGCATTCGACTTCCTGAGCTCCAACTACAGTAGGGAGGGAAGGTAGTGCATTGATAACGCTCAAACTCACACTTCCTTGCAGAGTATGAAGTGGACGTTGTCAACAAAGAATCAAACTAAGAGGTTGGGGTGGAACACACAGAGAACAGGGTAAGATCTAGACTAATGCTGGTAATTAAACTTGTTGGTGAGTTATCTCCAAATTGGGGGTTTTCAAAGAAAACAATATTCAAGCAAAGATTATAATTGTGATTTAAATCAAGATTTGCAAACAACTAAGGTAAGTGTTCCCCATGGGTTCATAACTACTTCAGATATACACATGTGATCAATCCCAATGCTTACTTATAGAACTGATAACTAGGGTTCATCCAAATAACTGGTTCGTCCCTATTGGATGACTATACTCAATCACCGGGTCAGGTCTCATGAGCGATTTCAAACTAACCGTTATCAATATATTCCAAATTTAACTATCTTGCGACCACAACTCAAGTTAATACAATGATCATAAAGACCAAGGCTTTGTTGTAATTCTCTTTTCCTAATCTCTACTTCTATAGGTTCAAACAAGTAAAGAATACAGATAAGTTCTAACATTGTACACTGTTAAGAAATGTTTAAAGATGAAGAGAATACAATACAAGCTTTTAGCATTGATTTTGAATCACTTTCGTGTAACCCTATTTCATTAATCCGCCATGGTTCCCACAACCCCTAGTTGTAGAGGTTTTAATCTCTCATGGTTGTAAGACTACATCTTACATTCATATACAACCATACAATTAAATACTTACAACAACAATTGGAAGAAAACCATATCTAAATATCAAAGAACAATATCAAGAACAATGGAGAAAATCAAGAATTTAATCCAAAGAACTGCTCTGCAAAACTTGATAAAAATTCACAAATAATATTCTTCACACGTCTACTACTTCATTTCTATGTTTCTCTATGTTGTTCTCTGACTAAAATAAAACATAAAAGCTATTTATACAGGCATCAAAAATCTTTTCCTAAGCTAACATGGAATTTTTCATATCTGGTGCCGAATGTGTCACGACTGAACCTACGACCTATAGCAAGATTTTATGGGTTGTACCTGCTTCTCTTACGTCCTTGGCTGCTACAGATTTGTCTAAGTGTTGGCAGGCTGGTATGACTCGTGCCACAGTCCTACAAGTCGTACAATGCATTTGTGGTTTGTCCCTGAGAACTCTAACATCTTCTGAAGTTTTTCACAAGTGTTGTGGTACGCCTCATACCTTCCTCCTATAACTTATATGCTAGTTGTGTCTGAAGTTCTACCAAGTCTTGAATAATCTTCTGAATCTCACCACGGCTCATGGTACGGGTAGTATGTTGGTGCTACAATCCGTGAGTCCATCCGTACCAAGAGACTTCCTTTATGCAAATTTCTCTAAAAAATTCCACGACTCCAGTTACGACTCGTACCATCTTGGTATGGCTCGTACTAAGAGTCGTATGTTTCTTTCCTCTTAATCCATCCTTCTGACTTTTACCACGGTTCTCAATATGGATCACACTAAGACTTGTACTTGGCTGATTTTCTGTACTTTTAGGCTTCTTTTGCACATTTTTGCTCCAACACTTATTTTCTATGAAATCAAAGTAAAAGTGCTTCATATCCATATAAACATACCTAAGTCCATGCTATTCTCTCAATTTAAGCGTTAAAAGTGTTGTAAACTCATAGAATATCAACACCCTCAACTTAAAACTTTTGCTGTCCTCAGGCAAAGAAAACAAAAAACTAAACACGGCGCTTAACTAGAAAATAAACCTAGGATACTACAACCATCATCAACCAAAACTCTCACTATAACTCAAAAAACTCTTGGACCCTTTTTCCCCTGAACAAAATCATCACATGCACATAAAGCAACCACAAAAAAACATGATAAACAGTGATCAAGATATGTCATCTATCTATTAACAGATAGTCAAGTCATCACCAATGCTTTTTACACAGACAACTGGTAGAATTAAACACAAATCATGTACCCTCATAGCAAGTAAAGTCTCCCGCTCACAGATATAGTAAAATATGAAATATGGGACTGAACAAGTAAGACTTTCACTTTCAAAAAGAAGTTCCAAATACTACATATCAGATACCATAGGCTTACCCTTATTTTCTGTACTTCGGTTTGTCAGATGGTTAGGCTAGGAACATTATAGGACATGGTTTGGCTTGTAATGTAGGATTTCGGGCTGGGTATGGTAGATATAGAATCTTTTGAGTGACTAAGCCCCTCCTTGGCACTACATGTATGTAGCTCCATTTTTTTTACTTTTTCCACTATTTTTGCTTTTTTCACTTTTTCCTTCCTTTTCACCCTTTTTATGCACTTGTATGAGTGTGGTGTGTTTCTTCAAACTTTCCATTCATCATTCTCTTTTTATTTTTTTTAATTTTTTTCTTTTCTTTCTCTTTCTTTTGTCATACCACACCTCATTTTTTACCTTTTTGTTCTCTTTAATTTTCACCTTCCCATTATTTAAGCACCCCTACTCTAGCCACCCTCAACCTAGGCATTTTGCCTATGCTGAGGTTCACAATGTCCAAGGAGGAACCAGGTCCAAAATAAGTTCATTATAAAAATGGATATGGTTAATTGGTGTCAAATAAAAATGATCTATTTGAGGCTCAAAATCGGGATCAAGGGAATCATATCATTTTGGTAGGGTCATTTAAGCTAAAAATGGGCTAAACAAAAATGGCCTATGATCCTTTCCTAAACAACCATCCTAAAACCTATGTAAAGACCAACCTGTTACACCCTGTAAAATGTTATCGGTTAGTAGGCGTACGCATGGATTTGTGATGAGTAAGGAGCGCTTAACGTGTATGGAAAGAGCCTCGAGAGCAGGGTCGGGTGAGGCTCAACTGCGAGGGGCCAGAGCGACATGCCAACCGACAGTGCATTCACTAGCGCGGCGCGCCAGGCGTGCTAGAGCTTTGAGAGGCGCGATGCGACAGGCACTGTGGCGCCTTGGTTGGCGCGGGGCGCCCTTCTGCCACCGCCCTTAGTTATATATAAGTCCCTCCTTCATTTTAAATCATTCACAGAAGGAACCCAGGACTAAGAATAACAGAGCATGCAAGTCTTATTGATTTTTCATTCGATTACGCTACCAAATGTCGTCCAAACACAAATTAACTTCGATTAACGAGTTCTAGACCTGCAGAAAGCTTCACTATGAAGTTACTTCTTGAAAATTCGCTTGGAGAATCGGAACTCCGCCGAGTAAAAGTTGTTAGAATTACTCCAAATTGAATCCTAAACGGCCACAGGCATTAGGTAAGCATTTCTCCCTTATGAAACTCTCGAGAAATTATAGGTTTTCGGCCAAGTTATTTGGAGTGGAAATATAGTTGCTACTATTATTGACAATTATCGCTTTATGCCGAATTTAGTATTGAAATTAGCCTTATTCTCTCAACATTAGGATTGTAGTTGAGTGGAACTTCCATTTACAAGTTGAAACTCGCCAGCTAAACGAAAGTTGACATTCAAGTATGTAAAGTTTATCCCTTCAGCAAGTTATTCTCGTCATATAATGATACGACTTATGTTCTTGAATGGAAATAATGATCCCATATGTTGCAAATAGTTGCTATCAGTATATTGTTATTAGATATGTTATGGTCAGCTGTTGTTTGTAGACTACGAATATATATAGGTTGTGGCTAACTGCTAGAAAGCGTATTGAGTGTATATTGCAGTACCTTTCATCCGGAAAGAGTATATTAAGTGTGGCTCATGCCAGGAGTGTCATAGAGACTCCTTGTCCATCTGTCCACTGTATTAATAGAATTTTGATGTCTTTCTGTCACGCCAAGGCCTCAGAAGTTTAGGGTTAGTTATTGGGCCTGATTTCATAGGTTAGACAGTATCGGGCGTAGCCAAGCGATATGACTTTCAGTTGGACACCTGTATTGTCAGCGAAGCACGCCCAGAGGTCATTGTCATACCTTCACGCCCTAGGGACAGAAATTTAGATAGGATGGCCATACTTTAGAGTCAGCAGCACTAGGGTTGTCTAGTGAACTGAGTGACAGCTTGCCATCTAGTTAGCTACTTCCAGTGACCGTTAGTTCCAGTTGACATAGTATCCGTCATATAGGTCGCTCATGAAGCAATCCCAGTCGTTCAGGTTAGATAGACTCGTGGGTACCCTAAGGAGGGGACCTTACTAGCAGTTGGATGCGAGGACAACGCCCTAGCCTGCTCCTATATGATACTCAGGTATAGGTTTTCATGAGTGGCTAAGCCTATATAAACTTGCCTACAAGGTTAGGAATTACCCAGAAAGTCATATGAGATCTAAACAGACCAAGTTAAGGTCTAAAGGACTAGAACAATGTCAGTATAGTATTACCCTTAGGTTAAGAATTTCAGTAAGCTGCCAATGGAGGACTAGGGGCCGACCGCTCAAAAGCAAGTTCTATTAGTAGTAGTCCTACAGTCGTTCTAAGCAAAGAAACTAAGTAATTAGTCGTCTGCGACCCTACAATTGCTTATGTGTTATAGTTGTCCGAGCAGGACATTCAGAGTATTATTAGGCCATTTCAGACCAAGCCCTATCCGGTCTAGACCATTAGAAATTATGATCACTATAAGGATCCTTTGATCAGACACAGGTACACGATATGTGCCTGCTAGAAGCTATACAAACTATTTTAGGGGCAAGTCACGGTTGCATTAGGCCTGGAAGGCCAAATACGCCTTTGGAGTGGCTAGATTGAGACTTCAATGTAGTACGTCGGTTGGGATTGACCCCATCTAGGATAGCATTCCATCCACAACTTCATGGTTTCTAACTATGTCATCGCCTACAGAGCTATGATATTGCTCCAAGGAGCTATATGCCGTACCAAGGGATAATGCTGAGGCCCAAGGGCCATATTACAGTCCATTTCATGGCTGGACTATTATTTTATGTCGTACCGGCATCATTAACCCTCTTTGAGCCTGGTGCCCAAGGTGCAGTTACAGGAGCCCACCGGGCTCAGACATAGTTACAAGAGTCCAGTGGGCTCAGATGCAAACCCAGAAGCCAGGTAGGTTGGCTATAGCACCAGTAGAGTCATAGAACCTGGATAGGGATATATAGATTGAGTTGTACTTTCCTGGGCTTATGGGGGCCCCAAGAGGTTATTTCTGTGTTGCTGGTACCTTCCAGGATTATGGGGGCCGGGTTAGGTTCTTGTTTATATGATTGCTTGTTAGCTGTAGCTTATGAGTATGTAATTATGCAGTCTTAGCTCATATGCATGTAGTGCTTTATTAGATGCAGGTTATGAATAAGAAAACATCCAGGTTAATTTCTGCCCCTTCTTTCTACTTACTTTCAGTCTTTAACAGCTTTTATTTAGCTTATTTACTTCCTTACATACTCGGTACATATTGTACTGATGCCCAACTATAGGGCGCTGCATACTTGCCTGCAGTTTTAGACAGACAGGGTTTAGGACCTCCATTAGCAGCTATTCAGAGTCAACAGATCAACTAGCTCCTTTCATTCAGGGTTGCTAGGTTGTAGAGGTTACCTGTCTTTTATTTGAATAGCATTTGGGTAGGCTGGGGCCCTGATTTTCACTATTAGAGGCTTGCAGACTACAGTCTTTAGTTAGTGGTTTGTGTTGGCCGTGCGGGGCCTATATTTGTGATGTTTCGTATGTTGGCCATGTGGGGCCTAGTATAGTTGTCTGTTTTCATTCCTTTTATAACTAGACAATATGATGGTCTTGTAGGCCCACATAGGATCCCTTTATTGTTATGTTGGCTGGGTTAGTTGTCTTCCTTTATAGGTGTCGCGTGGCCTTATCAGCCCGAGGCAATATTTACAGTCGAGATATAGCAGTTTGTTTTCTCGATTTTAAGTCGCTAGTAGGCACCAGAGGTGCATATGGCCAGGCAGGTCAGCCTAGGTCCCAGTGTGGCATTAGGTGCTAGTCATGCCTCCCAAGGTGGGGCATGAAAAACTTGGTATCAGAGCAGGTTGTATCCTAGGGAGTCTGCAAGCCGTGTTCAGTAGAGTCTTGCTTATAAATGTGTAGTGCACCACATTTTATAGGCAGGAGGCTACGAGACATGATACTGTGGTTACCCTTTCTTCTTCTAGGATTATGCTATAGAGCATAGTCGTATAGGGTTGAGTCCCTAAGTTTTCATTGTTATGTCTGTCTAGAGTAATACGTGATATAAGACAGACTCCAGCCAGCCGTAAGATAACTACAGCAGCAGGAGGAAGTACCAGGAGGTGCCACGGTTGGGGGACAGTCAGCCTAAGGGTGGAAGCAGACATCTTTTAAATTTCCCCTATCACCTTCCTGGGGCACCAGAAACCTCATAAGGTGATAGATATGCCTGCACTGTCTCCAGTTCTTTCTGCAGCCTCGGAGTGGGAGGTCAGAAAGTATAGTATATATGTGAGTTGGTTCCCTTAGTAGACATTAAGAATTAAGCAGGGACAAAAGTTAAAATCGGGTTACCTGAAATACACAAAGGATCGTGTGAGTACAACAGAAAGTGCAAGTATCAATGCCATATTGTCCAAAATGATTAATAAAGGAGGGTTAAAATTGTTGCCTCCGATAAGGATTAAAAAGTGGTTGAGACCCCTAGTGTTTACAAAGCTACCCAGACCCTCACAATAGTAAATCAGGAGGGCGCATAAGATTGCCAATAGCACTCAAGTGTGTGTGTGAGGGAGTCCATTAGCGCTAAACCCCTAGAAACAGTAAAGTTCAGGTCAAAAATAGGCCGATGCTGCCACAGTGTGCTAATGACGATAGGCCATACCTACAAGATAATGGTTATGGCCCTAGTTTGTTATGTCAAGGACAGAGAGATCATATGAACAAAAATGGGCCCGAGTGCGAGTCAGAAGGATACAGGTTGGTAGACTTGGTTAGTAATATCTTTGATAGTGTGAGGCAGAAGGCACGAACCCCAGATCTTAGTCTATAGAAGTAAGGGGAAGGAAAAAGTGTTTAACTTTGGAGGGAAACAAAATCACCTCTAGGTTGAAGTAAATTGACAGAGCATGGGACTACCGTTGAATGTCAAGAAATAAGCATCGGGCTGACATTTAAGAGATAGTGAGATTGTAACCTAGGATGTTGCAATATCACCACCAGTTATGGAGAGAAAGGAGTGGCGGCATGGAGACCTTTACCTAGTACAACCCAGAGACAAGGCCCAGTAGAAAGTTATTGGCCTTTGAGATAATAAGGGTCGGAGACATAAGACCCAGAGGTAGACTCTGTGTTCCAAAGGTGGCAGGACTTCGTTAGCAGACATGGCCAAGGTGCACCATGTCCATTACCCCCTCCACCCAGTGTTTAATGGAAGCACAATAGGTTGTAAAGAGAGACCTACTGGTGATGTGGGAAGAGGGAAGGAATTATTGAGTCATAGAACATAGCTTTAATGACCAGCCAAGGGAGGCTGGACAGCAGGAACCGAGTAGGCCAATTTAAGAGATGGCCGTGCCTACATGGAAGTGGAGAGTAATCAACATGGATATAGTTATAGGTTTATCTTGTATCAGGTGTAAATTGACCTTATTTAAGTTAGTGTAGAAAGGCTAATGAGATCAACTCATGTCTCTCCGGATGGAATTATATTTCAACTAAAGGTTATGCAGAGTTAAATGTTTAAGAAGTAGTTTGATTACGTGGAGCCCAAGAGAGGCACAACGCACCGCTAGGTTCTGGAGAGCTGTTAGAATAGATTGGGGCACACATTAATTTAAGTACAACTTCTCATCACCAAACAAATAACCAAGCAAAGCACACGATTTAAATGCCCGGAGATCTGTTATGGGTGGAAATATAGGCCCCTATATGATGACTTGAAGCATGTAAATTACGAATAGTTGAGCTAGGGCATACTATATCAGGTAGACGGAGAAAGTTAAACTTACCAGAAAACAGGTACCGACAGCCCAGGGTCGTCGGAAGTCTTACCCTAATGTGTGGCGTAGGCAGTTAAGGATTGAAGCAGCGGCTGGATATCCCTAAGAACTTTTCCAACAGAGGTTGTTACGAGATTTAATGAAAAGGGTAAGCTCATCCTTAGGTTCATTGGTCGGAATCATATCCTCCGAAGGACATGCAAAGTGGCCTATGAGATAGAGTTACCTTCGGAGCTAGGATCTGTTCATCAGTATTACGCAAGCGCGTAGAAGACCTTGTCTCAGATAATCCAATTGGAGATACCTAAAGTGCAGAAGCACTGCTCTGTGGAGAGACTCCAATAGTTATAGGATCCATCTTGAGAACCAGACTTGTAACTCATTAGAGTATCATGGTTTACAAAAATATAGAAGAAGTGGATTTAAAAAAAGACCATGAACGATACAAAGTCTGAACATTTCAGTCATCCTAGGCTCTACGATGATAGTATCCAGGTCCAGATGGTTTAGGTTATGGCAAGATAGTTTCAGATGTTATATAATTGACTCTGTTTGCTATTATTATCAGTTGATTATGTCATATGTAATAGAGCTATGTTGCAGTTGCAAATAGCATCTTGTGAGATGCATGTGTTGGACTTTTACACATTTAGAGTTTCCGGATAGTCCATATTACAGAGGAGACTTTGCCGAAATTTTTCTAATTACTAGTTTCGGCATACGTGCGTTGCACGAATTTATTGCATCAATTGGTAAATTATATGTATGAAAAATATATAAAGTTGGATACTGAATCAAAGTAACGACAAAGTTGATGAATAAAATTATGAGATAAAGCTTGACAAATTTGATGAATAAGATTTCTAATAATTAGAACTTTAAAATCAACTAAGTTTAATTATTGTTTTAATACTTTCCTAATATTTAAACTTTAAAATCAACTAAATAATGTGTATTAAATCCTTCTTTATTTAAACTATATAACATAATAATTTTTTAAATTAAAAAAAAAAGTAACACCAAAACAAAATAGGAAAAGTTCCTGGACAAGATCTCATATTAGATTTAGCAGTTGTTATTTTTATTATATAATTATAACTACTTAATATTTATAGTTTTATTAATTTAATAAAAAAATAAAATTAAGCTCTTTTATGATGTGACAGATCTTTTCTTATTATAAATATTTTTTTCATATTTTTTAATATAATTATTGAAAAGTATAGCATGAACTTTTATGTCCAGTAAAAATATTATAGTTTAATGATTAAAAAATATTTATATAAAAATATATAATATAATAAGAATAGATAAGAATTCAATCATATATATAAAATATAAATATAGAATGTAAAAAAAAATTATTTACCTCTTTGTCAACTAATGTTATAGTTATTTGCGTGCCTTTTTTTGCTCCCCTTTTATACTCTTTTACTAATTCAACTCTTAATTACTAAAACTTTTATTATCCAATGAGAATCATACAGCCTTAAGTTGTCAATTGGTACAATTTTGTTCACGAGATCCTTTTAAGATTTCATTGCAAAATTATCTAAAATAAATTATGCACAAGAGTTATAATTATAATAATTTGTACTTTTATAAAACGAATATTTTTATGAGATAAAAATATTACTTTATCTGAATAAATGAAACTTGTAAATGTATAAGTAGATGAAGAATGTTAGTTAAAAATAACACAAGTTTTAAATCACATAATACCAATATAAGACTCAACGAAATGAGATAAAATGGTATCAATAGTAGACTCAACTAAAGGAGACAATTTAAGTAAAATTATTTTGAATATAAATACTTTGAACAGACATAGCTATTACTATTGTCTTTTTCAAATACACAATATGAAAAAAAAAATCACAAGAAGATAAATTAACATGAAACATACAAAGTTGGAGATTGAATCATATGTGTTAATGTAGAAGAGTTATAAATTAAATTATGTAATTATAATTTTATATATATATATATATATAAAAGTAGAAGAATTTATAAACTAAAAAGGATTTGAAAGTGTATATATATTAGGATACTACTTATAAAAATTTGGAGGTAATATCTCAGATGGTCACTCAAATAAAGGTATTTCTCTTAGAAAGTCACTCAACTTTGTTTTATAACCCAAAAGTCACTCAACTAAGGGTACCTCTCTCAGAAAATCACTCAATTATGGGTACCTCTCTCTGACAGTCACTCAACTAAGGGTAATTCTCTCACAAAGTCACTCAACTTTATTTTATAACTCAAAAGTCACTCAAAATTATTGATATTTCACCTATAAATTCATCCAACCAATTTAAATAATTTTTTAATTAAATTAATATGCTAAAATAAAATTTTTATTTTAAGCTAAGTTTTTAAGAAATAAAATGATATCCATTTAAATAATTTTATTGACCCGCCTCACTTGATACGACCCCTTAAGATTATATAGATCATCTTTGCTTAATTATACAATATTGAAAAACATATTACATAACTTTAGCACAAAAATTATTATATCAATTTAGCACAAAAAATACCCTTCTTTATATACCACCCAAACGAAATCCGCATCATTAGCCTAAAACCGCACTCATTAGTAACTTAATTTTTATTTTTGTCTCCTAAGACAAAAAAAGATTAAATAAAAGATGTCATTATAGATTTTCTTTCTTTTTTATTTTATATAATACACACTATTTAACACGCACAAATTTAATTATTTATAATTTTTTATTTATGATTTTCTTAATGTTTAAATATTTAAATCTTTAGCAATTCTAATATATATTGATGCCATAATTTGTTTTTAATATTCATAATTATGGTATATTTTTCAATATAAATATTTTATATTTTAAATATACCATTGATTTTGATAATATTTTAAATATAATAAATCACAATCATGCATATTCTAAGAAAATATTACTATACTTTATTTATACCATTAAAATAAAATCGGAATATGGTCTTTGAGAAAATTCAAAAAAGATATTTTAATATTCAATTCCTAATTTAATGAAAGAACGAGATATAAAATATTAAGAACTAAATTTAATTCATTATTTATCGAGAGATAAGGAGATATAATTAATAAAAATTAAAGATAAACTAATTCCTGATCTTTTTGGACACTATTCACTTTTTAATTATTGGCTATATCCGTTAAATAATATATTTTTATTTTTTGTAAATATTTAGAAAGTTCTGATATTAATGCAATTAACTTTTAGAAAATGAGTTACCACGTAAAATTTTCTTAAATAAAAGGGTATTAATAAATTTATATTTGACCTATATAATTTTACTGGGTCATATCAAGTAAGGCGGGTCAATAAAATTATTTAAATAGATATTTTTTATTTCTTAAGAATTTAGTTTTAAATAAAAATTTCATGTCAACAAAATTTAATGAAAAAATTATTTAAATTAATTGAATGATTTTTTAAATGAAATATCAATAGTTGAATGACTTTCCGAGAGAACTACCCTTAGTTGAGTGACTTTTGGGTTATAAAATAAAGTTGAGTGACTTTTTGAGAGAAATACCCTTAGTTGAGTAACTTTGTGAGAAAAATACTCTTAGTTGAGTGACTTTTGAGTTATAAAACAAAGTTGAGTGACTGAGAGATGTACCCTTAGTTGAGTGACCATTTGAGATATTATCTCTAAAAATTTGCGACTATCAAAAAGGGGAAAAAATAATCAAAAAGAGAGAAAATAAATTGTGACTTCAAAAAGAGAAAAAATTAAAAAATTTGCTGACTTTTAAAAAAGGGAAAAGAAATTATCAAAAAGGGGAAAAAAAGAACTTTAAAATTAGCCTCCATAAGAAAGGAAAAAATAAATTTTTGTGATTATAAAAAAGAAAAAAGAGCTTTTGGTGGTGAAATTTGATAAAATCTTTTTTTTAAGGTTTACATCACAAATAAAATTATGCTACAAATAAAAAGTCTAATATGATAAAATAAGGTTAAAATAATTTTAAATGATAATGATACAAAAATAGTAAATGACGATTTTGTCTATTGTGATGTCTTTTAATGAAGGGAAAAAAGTTCAATCAATATTTCTAAGGGTCTTCACACTTTTAATATAATATAGATTAGTTAAAAGAGTTAACTCTTGTAAGACTAAAGATGACATTCGAGGATGAATGTTCCTAAGAGGGGGAGGATGGTACACCCTGTAAAATGCTATTGGTTAGTAGGCATACTAGATTTATGATGAGTAAGGAGAGCTTGACGCGTGTGGAAAGAGCCTCAGAAGTAAGGTCGGGTGAGGCTCGATCATGAGGGGCCAGCGCAACGCGCCAACCCGCAATGCACTGGCCAGCGTGGTGCCCCAGGCCTGCTAGCACTTTAAGAGGTGCGGCACGACAGACACTGTGGGGCCTTGGCTAGCGCGGGGCGCCCCCGCTACCCCCCATAGTTATAAATAAGCCCCTCCTTCATTTTAAATCATTCACAAAAAGGAACCCACGGCTGAGAATAAAAGAGCACCCAAGTTTTGTTGATTTTTCATCCGATTACGCTACCAAATGCCGTCCAAATGCAAATTAACTTCGGGTAACGAGTTCTAGTCTTACGGGAAGCATTACTACGGAGTTATTTCTCGAAAATTTTCTCAGCGAACAAGAACTCGACCCGAGTAAAAGTTGTAAGAATTACTCCAAATTGAATTCTAAAAGACCAAAGGCATTAGGTAAGCATTTCTCCCTTCTGAACTCTCGAGAAATTATAGATTTTTAGCCGAGTTAATTGGAGTTGAATTATAGTTGCTATTATTATTGAAAGTTATTACTTTTTGTCGAATTTAGTATTGAAATTAACCCTATTCTCTCAGCATTAGGATTGCAGTTGGGTGGAACCGCCGTTTACAAGTTGAAACTCGCCAGCTGAATGAAAGTCAGCATTCGAGTATGTAAGGCTTATCCCTTCGGTAGGTTATTCTCGTCGTATAATGATACAACTTATGTTCTTGAATGGAAATAATGATCCCATATGTTGCAAATAGTTTTTATCAGTATATTGTGTTAGATATGTTGTGGTCAGCTGCTATCTATAGACTACGAATATATATAGGTTGTGGTTAGCTACTAGAAAGCATATAGAGAGTATATTGCAATACCCTTCGTCAAGAAAGAGTATGTTAAGTGTGGATCACACTAGGAGCATCATAGAGACTCCCTTGTCCGTCTGTCCACTATATTAATAGAATTTTGATGTCTTGCTGCCACGCCAAGGCCTCAGAAGTTTTGGATTAGTTATTGGGCCTGATTTTATAGGTTAGACAGTATCGGGCGCAACCAGGCGATATGACTTTCAGTTGGACGCCTGTATTGTTAGTGAAGCACGCCTAGACTCCATTGGCGTACCTTCACACCCCAGGGCTAGAAATTTAGATAGGATTTTTCCATACTTTAGAGTCAAAGACACTAGGGTTGTCTAGTGAACTGAGTGATAGCTTGCCATTTAGATAGCTACTACCAGTGACCATCAGTTCTAGTTAACTTAGTATCCGTCATACAGGTCGCTCAGGAAGCCATCCTAGTCATTCAGGTCAGATAGACCCGTGGGTACACTAAGGAGGGGATCTTAATAGTAGTTGGATTCGGGGCCAACGCCCCAGCCTGGGCATATAAGATACACAGATACAGGTTGTCGTGAGTAGCTAAGTCCATATAGACTTACCAACAAGGTCAGGAATCACCCAGAAAGTCATATAAGATTTGAGCAGACCAAGTTAAGGTCTAAAGGACTAGAACTATGTCAGTACAGTATTACCCTTATTTTAAGAAGGTGTGGAGGACTAGGGGCTGACCGCTCAAAAGCATGTTCGGTCAGTAGTAGTCCTACAATCATTCTAAGTGAAGGAAGTAAGTAATTGGTCTTCTGCGACCATACAATTGCTTATGAGTTATAGTTGTCCGAGTAGGACATTCATAGTATTGTTAGGAAACTCCAGATCTCGCCCTATCCGGCTAGACCATTAGAGATTATGATCACTATCACAATCCTTTAATTAGATACAGGTATACGGGGTGTGCCTGCTAGCAGCTATACAGACTATTTTAGGGACGAGTAGTGGTCGCATTAGGCCTGGAAGGCCAAATATGCCTTTTGAGTGGCTAGATTGAGACTTCAGTGTAGTACATCGGTTGGGATTGACCCCATCTAGGATAGCCTTCCATCCACAACTTCAGGGTTGCTAACTGTGTCATCGCCTACAAGGCTATAGCACCAGTAGAGTCATAGAACCTGGATAGGGATATATAGATTGAATTGTACTTGCCTGGGCTTATGGGGGCCCCGGTAGGTTATTTCTGTATTGCTTGTACCTTCCAGGCTTATGGGGGCCAGGTTAGGTTCTTGTTTGTATTCTTGCTTGTTAGTTATAGCTTATGAGTATGTAATTATGCAGTCTTAGCTCATATGCATGTAGTGCTTTACTAGATGCAGGTTATGAATAAGCAAACATCCAGGTTAATTTTTCTACCCCTTCCTTCTACTTACTATCAGTGTTTAACAGCTTTTATTCAGCTTATTTACTGCCTTACATACTCGGTACATATTGTACTAACGTCCAACTATGGGGCGCTGCATACTTTCCTGCAGGTTTAGATAGACAGGGTTCAGGACCTCCGTTAGCAGCTATTCAGAGCCAGCAGATCGACCAACTCCTTTCATTTGGGGTTGCCAGGTTGTAGAGGTTACCTGTCTTTTATTTGAATAGCATTTGGGCAGGCCACGGCCCTGTCCCGACTAAGAGGCTTGTAGACAATATTGTCTTCAGTTAGTGGTTCGTGTTGGCCGTGTGGGGCCTAGTATAGCTGCTTGTTTTCATTCTTGTTATAACTAGTCAGTATGGTGGTCTTGTCAGCCCACATAGGATCCCTTTATTGTTATGTTAGCTCGGTTAGCTGTCTTTCTTTACGGGTGTTGCGTGGCCTTGTCGACCCGAGGATGTATTTACAGCTGAGATATAGCAGTTTATTTTCTCAATTTTGAGTCGCTGTAGGCACCAGAGGTGCATATGCCCAGCCAGGTTAGCCCAGGTCCTAATGTGGCATTAGGTGCCAGTCATGCCTCCCAAGGTGGGGCGTGACACAACCGGGCAAGTTCTAGATCGTCTCCACAGTTTTGAACTAGGTGTTAGACCTCACTCACTAATGGTACATGTCGTGCATTCACTCTACCTATCTTGTTTATACATGGCTTGACAAAAACTATTCATTCTAATACACTAAATGACACAAAAATATCCTTAGAAATCATGCTTGCAACCACAAGTACATAGCTAATCATCAAAAATTTTAAAACAGGGTCAAATTTTACAACTCCAAAACTAGTGCAATTTATTGGATGAGTACTCCTAAGCTACTCTCTAATCAAAGAAAAATCACGAAAATAAAATCCTAAACATGTCGGTTCTATTAGATAGCATGCCCGAGGTAAAAGAAACATGACAAGAAAAACCCTCAAATGAATTAAAAACCCAAAAATACAAGTACACCCCCTCCCTTTTTTAAAAAGCATGCTTTATCCCCGAAGCATAGAATGTAAAGTAGAGGGAAGGGAACATACCTGTGAAATACTAAGCGCTCCTAACATCCTGCGGAGGAGGTATCTTCGCTGCAATCGTGGCACTGGCGGTGGCCAGCACACTCACCAGTGTATCAATAGGGGGAGTGGTTATCCCCTTAGTAGTGGCGGTTGTCTCTACGGCCTCTGGAATCATTATGGCTGAATGTAGCTCACTCGAAGGGTCCCTGCCACTCGTAAGCTGTGCCTGGGCCATAGTGGAGCTACCCGCTCCTCTAGCTCTCTCAAGTAGCTCCGACTAATGCACGTCGTGAGTCTGCTGACTCTCCAATCTTGCTCGCTTGTGCTCTCTCTTCTCTCTTTTCCTCTTCTTCTTTGGGTCTCATCTACAACATCCTTAGAGACTCTCTTTTTTCCTTTCTCCTTGTCTGCACCTGTGGGCTCCCAATAAGCCGCTAGATCAAGCTCCTCATCAATACCGGCATCGAGGTCAAGAAGAGTGGGGCTTCTATGATTGCTAGTTTCCATGATGACAGTTCGTCCACTTGACTTTGAAGAGCCCCCAACAACTAACGGAGGCTGTCGGTGTTAGTCTGCTTAGCCATACACATGTTGAATCTGGTCACAAAACCATCTAGTCTGGTGTGTAGGGCTTGTGCAGCTGACTCAATCTCAGCCTTTACCCAAGGCTTGACATTCTCCATCATCCACCGAACCTCTTTCTCAGCTACGGTCAGTCTTATGGCCAGCTTTTTGAGAAATTTCTGAGGCACTAGCATGTATCCGACAGGATTCTAGCTCAGGAGGCTTATATGTGGTGCGGCGGAGGTGTTGGGAGCTACATCTGAATGGCCGACATCTGTAGCCGGTGTCTCGCCCTGCTCCTTCGAAGTGGGGGCATTCACCTATGCGCCCCCAATTGTCCGTGATAATGGGATTGTGGTGGAAAGTTGGGCCCGCCTTACCAGATTCATCTCATCCCAGATTAGGCCAATATCAGCAATCCGCTGTCCTCCGATCAGGTTCTCCTTACCACGACAAATCTTTGATGCCTTCCACTGTGCACAATCTGAATACGAGACTCAGGAGTAGGATGGTAGTGCTCAATCCCATAGCCCTATCCCACATCTCCTCTACAATGACCCTCGGGATATTGATGAGGTATCTAGACATGATATAAGCCACCAAAATTGCTCTATCTATGTTGAGGGTATTATCATTTATAGATGGGGTCAAACGGTGGCACACTAATGTCCAGAGGGCTTTTGCTATGAAATTTAGAGAGTTCTTTCTGACCTTCTTTCCACTAGTAACCTATTCTGCCTCTTCTTTGTCCTCAGCGATCATGCCGGACAACCATTGAATCTGCCTCCGCCTCTCATCAAAACCAAGATGCTTGATCTATTTCAAAGCCTCCATCCGATAGTCATATTCTAGTGTAGCATGTGGTGGTATGAATTGGGGCCCATATAATACCCAAGAAATAGTGCACTCGAATATATCAACCTCTCGGCCTCTAACCATGATGCTGTCTAGCTTGGGCTGATCTTTCAACTTCTGCCCCTATTTCGCTTTCTGCTCCATGCTTGCCAAATAATTAGTGTAGAACTCCTGGACAATTTTTATAGTGTATCGGTCCGAGACCCTAGCCATCCAATCAAATCCATAGAATCTAAATATATGTTTCATCTCCTTAACCTAGTTCAATGAATTCATGAGGATCCGTGGCTCTTTTTGAATGCTCTCCCTAGGTTTGTTCTTGGCGGTGAGAGTAATGCATCGTTCATATATTTCCTGGGCTCCTGGTACTCTCCACTGAATGGTGCGGTTCTCCCTAGGTGGAGTCTGCTCCTTCTCAGAATTGGGTGCCTCCTCCTCTTATTCGAACTCACTGCTTGCATCTCCAGATTGGACCTCCTCGGACCCCTCTTCTTCGTTAGAGCCGGTTCCGGACTCTTGAGCTCTTTCCTCCGCTCCCTCCTCAAGCTGCGGAGCATCGATAGATATGGCAATGACTGCCATGACCTGAGCTTTAGCCTTCACCCTAGTGGTTCAGGTACCATTAGTATCAGATGAATCAACCCTGTATTTCTCTGATGAACCACTAGGGTAGTTTCCCTCTTATTCGATTTCGAAGGTCTCATCAATCAATGTCCTCCGAGCAGTTGCCTTGGATGCTTTACATTTCTGCATAATTGTACCTGTAGAGAAAAAGGGTTAGAATTCCAAATCTGAGAAAAAGAAAGCAAGAAAAATTCCTCTGTAATTTATCACAGGTCAACAGTACGAGTCATACCTTGGAGGTACGATTCATACTGAGACTCATAATATCTCAAGTCAATGTTATGCCTCTGAGGTACGACTCATACCACAAAGGTACGGTCCGTACCATGAGTTGTATGAGGATGCCCCTTTAAAACAAATGTTTTGTATTTTTCCATGACTCATGGTACGACTTGTAAGTCGATTCCACGAGTTGTAGGAAGGATCATACTGTCATTTGTGGACTTGACCCTTTTCAGATTCTTGGTACGATTTTCAAGTACGACTCGTAGAAGTAAACCACGAGCCATACTAGGATTCGTGCCTCATGATTATTACAATTTTGGCTTGGGAAAGTTCGAACAAGCCATCCTACGAGTCGTAGTATGAAACCACGAGTCGTAGAAAGGCTTGTGAAGCCTGTACCTGCTTTATTTTTAGTTCAGTTTGCAGGAGATTTCAATTTAGTGTGGGTACTCAGTATTCCCCAAGTCCAGGCATGTATTTAACATGTTTTACAGTTACCCATTCCTTCTCATTTTAATCACAAACCCGTAACTCAATTTTAATAGTTCAATGCAAAAAATTTTACAAGTTCAAGACCCTACCCAATCGCACACAACATGTTCACATCCCTGGTCATCGTCCTTTTTAAAAAAAATATTCAAGCATTGAGAGGACTCTCGGGGATTAAGCAGGTTTGCAACAAGAACACAGGTGATAATTATCAAATTCAACAAATACACTTACTTGATAACTGCTTACTTCGATTGGCAATCAAAAACTTAGGGTTGGAATTTGGGATTCTCGGTGTTAATGAGCCAGAACTTGCTCAATCAATCTTTAAATTTGAGTTACGGGTGTGAGGGATTCGTGGGTTATGGTCGTGACTTCAGTTTTGGGTGTGTGGGAGAAGAGTATGATTTGTTTGAGTTTAAATAGGTTATAGGGCAGATCTGAAAATCTAGGTCGAGTTGGGTGTTTTTAAAATTTTTGACCCGTCACGACTCGTACTATGAGTCGTGGGAAGGCCCTATGAATCGTCCCTTGGACACATAATAAAGAGATTGAGAAACTTACCTATAAACCTACGAGCACATTTTATGAGTCGTGCTATGGGGGTTCGATTCGTACTATGACTCGTAGGTCTTTCTTACATTGAGGTCCATGCTTTGCATAGTTCATAACCACAGTGAGTGCTACGACCCGTACAATGAAGTTACGAGTCATAGGACCAACCATACCCTGAACTCATGCACTGAAATACATCTCTGCTTTTCACCACGATTTATGCTACGACTCTTATAACCCTCTTACAAGTTGTACTGAGAACCGTAACACCTGCTTGTTCAGCAATTTTTCTACCACCTATTTTTGTTTCCCCTGCACATTGAACACACATAAGTTAATCAACTTGGGTTGCCTCCCAAGAAGCACTTAATTTAACGTTGCAGCATGATGCAGGTTGTTCGGTTACTCAGAATTCACCAAACCACCACTTGGGTTGCCTCCCAAGAAGCACCTTATTTAACATCATGGCACGACGCAAGCTCTTGACGACTCAGGCTTCATCAAGGAACACGGATTCATCCTCTATTACTGAGACAACTCTGTATTCCTTCGGTTGCTTCGTTGACCAGCAGACATTGAAGGTGACCTCTTCTTTATTGTATTTGAAATTCAATTGACCAGCCTTCACATCTACTAAGGCTCTCCCAGTGTCAAGAAATGGTCACCCCAAAATTATGGTGACTTCAAAATCAACCTCGCAATCTAGGATCACAAATTCTGCTGGGAATATGAATCTATCAACTTACCAAGCAAATCGAATAGGATCCCCACAGGGTTCTTCACAGCTCAGTCGGCCATTAGTAGCTGCATAGTAGTGGGTGTGGGGGCTCCTTAGCCCATCTGCTTAAACACAGCCAACGACATCAAATTGATGCTTGCTCCCAAATCGCAGAATGCCCTTGCGAACTCAACATCGCCAATTGTGCATAGAATAGTGAAGGCACCTGGATCTTCCTTCTTCTGGGCAAGGACCCGTGAGGCTATAGCACTATAATGATGCGCATTATCACAGGCTCATAGCTCACGAAACTTTTTTTTGAGATAAGGTCCTTCATAAACTTGGCATATCCCGACATCTACTCCAATGCCTTAACCAATGGTATGTTTATAGATAACTATTTGAGCATTGAGAAGAATTTCTAAAACTTACCATTCACCTCCTTCTTCTTCATTGTTTGAGGGAATGGTGGCGGTCGTCGTGGAATAGCCTTGTAAATTTGTGTAGCTCTTTGTTTTTCTCCTTGTTCAGCTTCAGGCCCATTTCGACATTTGGAGTCTCAATCAACTCAGCATCCTCATTATGCTCCTTCTCAGCAACATCTTCCTCATCTTCGATCATGCTTTCTTTCTTCCTTTCAACTACAACTT
Organism: Datura wrightii; assembly: GCA_035772735.1. Taxonomy (NCBI): domain Eukaryota; kingdom Viridiplantae; phylum Streptophyta; class Magnoliopsida; order Solanales; family Solanaceae; genus Datura; species Datura wrightii. The sequence continues at coordinate 51,398,255 of JASDFA010000002.1, read as the reverse complement.
ACAGAGGGGGATCAACCGTGGTCTTTCCTCTCCTGTCATCACAGCCATGCAGCGACCATCATTCTTTAGATTCTAAAATGTGTTGCTAGATAGTGTACCTTTTTCCCTAGGGTTCATGGATGCTGACAGTTGCCTTAGCTGTTGTTCTATCTTCTTGATAGTCGTAGCATGTGACTCCACTCTCTGACCCATGCTCGATATATCACTACGGATGTCTTTCAACTGATCATTTGTGGATCTTACCTTCTTTTTTATCTCAGCCATCATGCTCTCTAACTTTGATTTCCAGCCTCCCCCTCATGTGCATTAGGAGGCACGTACAATCCTGCTCGATCGTTGCGGTAATCTCATTCCTTCTCCACTCTCACTCGCGCTCACGACCTCGGCTTCTGTCTCTGTACTCATTCAAGTTGTAATTGTCTCTATATTGGTTCTGACCTTGGTTTCCTAAACCTTGATGCCAAGTGTCTTGTCCAGACGCTTGGGCGTTGGCTCAGAAACCTGCCACTTGGTTGTCCAAGAAGTTTGCCTCCTCATCAGAATCAGAGTGGTCAGGCCTTGAATACTATCCCTGTATCCCTACTGCATTAACCTTTCTGGCTCCAGCTCCCATGATGTGCTTAGTAAGCAAGTCTAATGATGTGCGCATACGAGCATATTCCTAATCATGTTCTTCTTCCTTCCTTCATTGGTCTGCAGTCAAACCAACAACATATGTACCAACAGCTGCTTCTGCTTCCCAGGTGTTCCATGCTCTATTTGTTTTGGTTACTCTATCTAGAATAGTGGCAGCTTGCTCTAGGTGTGGCTCATTAGTGCTCCTCCCGTCACTGTGTCTACTACTGCTTTTGTATTGTTGTTCACTGATCTATAGAAAATCTCCAACAGAATGTTATAAGGAATTTTGTGGTTCTATAACTTGGTCAACTTCTTCTTGAACCTCAACCAGGTTTCATGAAGTGCCTCAGTCTTCAGTTGTCAAAAATTATAGATCTCATCTTTAAGTTGTAGCATCATGGAGGGTGGAAAGAATCTCTCTAGAAAAGCTTGCTTAAGCTCCCTCTAGTTGGTAATGGAGTCATTGGGCAACTCCGATAACCATAAAGTGGCCTCCCCAAACAGAGAGAAGGGAAGAGTCTTAGTTTTATAACATCCTAGCTAACACCAGGAAACCTGTACGCCTTGCATATTCCAACGAAGTTCATCAAGTGCAGGTTGGCAGTATTAATTACATTACCACTAAACACTCCTTTCATGTTCAATAATTGGATCATGGTGCTAGTGATGTCAATTTTTTCCCTAGCATGTAATGGTGGTGGTACGATAGCTCCGATTGACCCGACTTCATCGATGTCTGGGTCATCTTCAACAAAGAATTGAGGGGCATAACTTTGGCCTTTGTTGCCCCTTCCATGGCGACCAGCGTTGACAACCTCATCTCGAGCATCCTCTACATCCTGAATTTGCAGCTTGCCGAGCTAGCTCGGCTTGCCTAGCTTCTTCAGCAATACGGACATCTCTCTGCTCTTGGTTCTCCATCTTTTGTAGTGTTCTTTCGAGTTCGAGATCTAACTGAATTAGGGGGTTTCCATTTTGACTAGTACTTGACATTCACCAAGCTACAACCTATGGATATCCAAAAGAAAATGGAAAATGTAATTCAGGAAATAACAACCAAAAGTCAAATACAAGCAATTAATCTAATCTTAGTTATATTCCCCGGCAAAGGAGCCACTTTTTGATAACGCTCAAACTCACACTTTTTGGCAAGGTATGAAGCGAACGTTATCAATAAGAATCCAAATAAGAGGTTGGGTCAAACCCACATGGAATGGGGCAAGATCTATACTAATGCTGGCAATTGAACTTGTTGGTGAGTTATCTCCAAATTGGGGTGTTTAAAAAGAAAACAATATTCAAGCAAAGATTATAATGGTGATTTAATAATTAAGATTTGAAAACAACTAGGATAAGTGTTCCCCATGGGTTCATAACTACTTCGGGTATACACACGTGATTAATCCCAATGCTTACTTATCGAACTGATAACTAGGGTTCATCCAAACGACTGGTTCGTCCTTATTGGATGACTATACTCAATCATCGGGTCAGGTCTGATGAGCGATTTCAAACTAACTGTTATCAATATGTTTCAAATTTTACTATCCTGCGATCATAACTCAAGTTAATACAATGATCATAAAAACCAAGGCTTATTGTAATTCTTTTTTTCTAATCTCTACTTCTCTAGATTCAAGCAAGTAAATAATTTGGGCAAGTCCTAACGTTGTACACTGTTAAGAAACATTTAAAGATGAAGAGAATACAACACAAGCTTTAGCATTGGTTTTTTAATCACTTTTGACCCTATTTCATTAATCCATCATGGTTTCCACAACCTCTAGTTGTGGAGGTTTTAGCCTCTCATGGTTGTGAGATTACAATTTGCATTCACAAATAAACACATAATTAAATACTTACCTCAACAATTGGAAGAAAATCATATCTGGGTATCAAAGAACAATCTCAAGAACAATAGATGAAATCAAGAATTTTATCCCATGAATTTCTCTCCAAAACTTGATAAAAATTCACAAATAACATTCTTCACATGTATACTACTTCGTTTCAATGTTTCTCTATGTTGTTCTCTGACTAAAATAAAACATAAAAGCTATTTGTTGATAATGTCCAAAATATATTCTTAAGTCAGAATATACACAGTCTTTGTATCAAAATAAGTAACCCGACGAGTGTCGGGGTCGAATCCCACGAGGACTAAGGAGTGATGAATTCAAGTGTCGATTGAGAAATTAATATTAGCTAGCACCATATAATTTAATATATAAACAAGGAAAATGAGGGGAATAAACTTTGCAGAGATTACATAAGTTGCTTTAGTGAACTAAAAGTAAAAGGATCAGCTAAGTTGTTGACAATAGTGTGAAATACTAGAGGTGTAGTATAGATGAAATACTAACTAGATTGGGATAGGCTAGGTCATCTCATAAGTTAAACAAGTGTAAATATTCTCGGGAAATAGGTAGCCTTAGCTTCCCAGCCTATTGAATACTCTAGCTAGAGTTTTCTCAAACTCTAGCTGCGATTTAGCTCACCCCAATTGATCTGGATCAACAACTTCACTATTCCTAGCTATCAGCTGCCAATTAGGAAGGAGAAAGTAATTTCAGTATTACTAGATTAATTTTACAATCTCTTATCCATACACACTACTATATTCCTTTCCAACACTTAATTATTCTCTCTCGAGCAACAATCAAGCAAGTATAGATAGACCCATATCATCACCAATGGATCTTCGTCAATAGATTGAAGGGAATCCAATAGATTTACATTTAGTTGAATATTATGAAGTTGACTCTAGCAATACCCAATCCAATTAAGTATTCATCATCACACACCTCTACTTAATGATTTTAGCTACTCATAGTTGAGAAATTCAAAAACACAATCATCAATAGCATCATTGAATTTATTAAGAGTAGATAAATAAGAAACACAATTATCCTTTGCTACAGCTGAAACTTAATAATATCAAAGAAGAAAATAGAGCAGAGTATCTTCTACAAAATTTCAATCAAAATCTCTTTATCAGCTACGAGGTTGTCTTCAGCTAAAAGAGGAAATAATGATGTGATGTGTACTTGACTTTTCTCTCAATCTCTCTAACTCTATATCTTCTTCCTCTCTCTTTTTCTCTCCTTTTGCAAAGTACTTCTCTTTCTATTTATACCCTGAAAAGTAGGGTACTTTTCCTTCCTTTTTCAATAATGGATAGTTATACCCTTAAAAGCATCATTCTGAAACCGGTGACGGTACCAACGTTTCACCGATGAAATCTGTGAACCGTCAGATACTTGCTCTTCTTTTGTATTTATTTCCAGGGAACTTCTACGGTTCACCCGTCATTTCGCCGATGCTAATTCGTGAACCGTCGGTTCCTCAATGCCAATTTCAGAATTTTCTGAGTGTCATTCAGCGACTACACTAGCGTCTCTCCACTGGTGACTTGTCACCGCCGGTAGCATTCCTCCCTTGAGGCAGTGATCTTCAGCTTTTAATCGGTGTTTCGCCGGTTAACACCTGCAATTCTTTGCTTATACTCATTTCCTTCTTTTTACTCCGTTTTACTCTTTTCTTCAAACATAGGCATCTGCACACAAAAAAAGTAAAAAAGGACATAAAATCCACATAATCAACTCGGGAACTAGACAAAAACTCAGGTTTAAGAGTCTAATGAGTTGGTAAATTACCAACTCATCAAACCCCCAAACTGGAATCATTACTTGTCCTCAAGTAATGCAATATTTCAACTATTCAGGAAAATGTCACATTTCTTCACAATTAGACTTCGCCAATCACCTGGACTATGACAACCCAAAAATACTCACCATAATCACTGAAAAGAGAAGGAAATACCCCAAAAGACCAAAACAATGAAGATGTTTCAGGAAGGCAACAACTTTTTATCCAATAAAGCTACAAGGAATCACCAATCACACAAGGGCATTTTTCAACCAAGTAACACACATAGCATCTCAAGTTATAATCACTGAAAATTCAAAGCTTGCCTTAGAGTTTGCAGTCCTTGTTCTATGTCCATATGAACTCTAAATTCTCTTTTATCCCTAAAAGGAATGATGTCACTCACCAAATTTAAGGATCCCTATTCTCTTGGATCTTTGATCATTTGAATGCATATCAGGGATTAATTGGAAGAGGCACTCACACTCACTCTCCCAAAATATATCTTCATGCATACACTTGACCCATAGGCTTGCCCTTCATATAGTTCGCCACTAATGTAGAGTAGTTGCATCTAGAATCATTTAGGACTTGCGGGTCGTGATGTAGGCTTAAGGTCAGGGTAGGATGAACATTTGGCTATAGTGACTAGATCCTCCCTAATGCTTTTCGTGACATGCCTTACATCAATTTTTCTAACTCAACCTTCTTTTTATTTCTCTTCTTGTTGTTGCCTTTTATTTCTTTAATACTCTCCCTTATAATCCCTCTTTTGTTTCTACCACTAACCTTATTACCTCAAGAGGGAACACCAATTCACACAAATAATCCTTTTTCTTATTCATCTTTTTGCGCACTTGGAAAAAAGGTGATGTTTTCTTCACACTATGATTCTTGTATTTCCCCCCTTATTTTGCATACCCCCAAACTTAGGCTCTTGCCTCATTTTCCACACTTGCTTTTCTTATTCCCTTCTTCTTAGGCTTTGACTCTTACTTCAGCACTTATCTTGTCATTAGCATTTAGGGAGAATGGGGGCCAAAAGAGGTATTAAGAATGGTCTTAAGGCTTGTAATATGGTTGCCATGGAAAGTTTTTAAGGCTCAAAATTGGCTAACAAGGATTAATGATCATGGAGGGCGTATGGTTGAAGTGACTAGACAACTGAGAGCCTAAACTCATTTTCTTGGTGCCACTACATCTAGGATTTCGACTTGAATCACATTTAGGAAAAGTTATATACAAGATGTAACGCACAAGATTCACAAAAATATCCTCGCCACACAAAAAATCACCCTTATAGGGTCTACAAGAGTCATTTTCCCAAACAAAACATCACATTAGGACATCAAGCAAGCAAACATCATAAGTCAAGCAGGGAATTTACAATATACAACCAAGATTACTATGCTATGGTGTCAACATTTGCTTATTATCTTCATCTTCATGCCCTTGTTTTCACATTCTCATTTCAACACAAGAAAAATTTTAGTTGGTGCCTCTTAAAACAACTTCACAACAAACTCAAAGTGACATGGCATTTTCCTTAAGAATGTCGCCACTCAATCCATCATCAGGAAAAGCCAACCCGGTTCGACCCCAAAAATAACTAAAATAAAATAAAATAACTGCTCCTTGGGAAAGAATCGGGGTCAAAAGAAAAACCTAAGAGCTTTAATTTCTACCCTACTATTTACAGTGGCGCAAAAGAAACACAATTTTAGGGTCATATCATTCGATATTTTCAAAAGATGATACATACAATCAAAGACCCCATTTAGTCACTACTTACCATTCAAAAACACACACAAACCAATTCATTCATTCATTCATAGAACAAAACACGCCCGACAAGGGCAACCATCAATCACAACAGCCCGACAAAGGCTGGACTTACTCAAACTTAAAATAAATAAAAAAAATCAAGAATTTTTTTAAGAAACAAATCTCCCCCTATCAACAGCTCTCATCCATCTCCCCACTTAAAATAATACGTTGTCCCAAATGTAAATATGCAAAAAGAACAACTGAAGAAGGGACAAGGAACTCCCTGAAAGGGTCACTCCTCTTCATTATCAGCCTCAGCGTCACCAACATCACCTCCACTAGCATACCAAGCCCAGCAAAATCATCGCCCAACCCTTCAAACAAGTCATCAATTAGCCCCCGAGCTAAGACGGAGCATCCATTACAGCATCCAAAGTACTCATGTAGGGCACTTCGATTGAAGTCCAATTTTTTCACTCCTGCACCTCAGTTCGAAAGGATGTGACTGCCCCTTCTACTGCACCCACAAAGTGGAAACATTCTCATACAATGATTTGAGCTCCTTCTTGATTGTTTTGGCAATGAGTGCTGAGAGGCTCTTAGCCAAATGTTGAAGCTGGCTTTTGTGTGAGTTTGTCATCTCCATAAAGCGATGGAGATCACTTGACTAGAATATTGGGGAGGTGGAGAAACTCTTTGCTGAGGCATGTCACCCGATTCTTGGCCTCACATGTCAGGCTGGGGCACGTTGGATTTAGGGGCGATTGGAGATTAGGTTGACCCATGGGAGAGGGCTTCTTCTTGTACGTCGAAGGCTTGCAAGCGCTTCCATTTCACTGGTGCCTCAGTGTCTCTCTTCCTGTTAATGGTAATCACTCCTAAAGAAGAGGAAGGAGTCCAGAAAAAGAGGCACTCCGGCTGCTGCACAAAGTTGGGAGATCAAAACAGCATATGGCATGGAAGTGTTGGACTACCGAGCCTTCTTCTTCATGTGTTGAGCTACAATTTTGCCAAAGTTGATGGGGACCCCCGACATAATGCAAACAATTTGGATGGCTGCCTCCATGGTTACCCGCTGCTCATTCGTGGAATGGATGATGCGAGAACAAACAAAGTCTAGCTATAGCTTGGCCTCAAACTTCAAATCATGGAGAGAGATTTCGGCACCCATGGAGGCCCAGAGAGGAGTATCAACAGCAATAATGTGAGCCACCCACGCATACTGATCTTTTATATTGGCCACCCGTGCCATGTACTCCGTAGCACAGTCTATTTCATCTTCCAAAATAGATTATTTATAGCAGCCGGGGTGATATCAACTTCCACCCCACGAATCATCATCGAAGGCAAGCAGGGAAACTCATCCAATTTACACTGATGTTGCATGCTCTCTTGGTGGGCCTGATAGGAGGCATAGAACTCCGTGATAAGGCTGGGGTAGTATGGTGGAAAAGGGTTGGCAAATGCATGTCATTGCCGGTGGGTGAACTGCTCGGTGATAATAGCGAAATCACCTTTCAACCCAGCCAAGTCAAACCTCTTCTCCACCGTGATAGAGTGTCCCTGGTAGATGATATAATGTTCCTTCATATTCGGAACACAGAGAATGATGGCTTCCTTCATGTTGGCTCATGGTGGAGCAGCCTTTGCTTTGCCTTTGCCCTTTCTAGTAGATGAAGCAGGGGCCTTTTCTTTGCTGGTGCTCCTGGAGGATGACATGATTTGTGTTTCTGCAAGAGGTATGTTAGTGAAGACACTAAAGTAGAATTTACAAGAAAAGAAACTAGTCTAAAGAAGAGCTGAGAAGAAAAGGAAAATCAAACAATCATTCAAAGAGCAGGTGGTACTGGTGGACAATCGGCGGTTCACTGAAGACAATGCGCAAGCCACCGACTGGCCGCCGATGCTTAATAGATCATTGGGGAAAATCAATCCATTTTCGGCGATTCAAGCGGCATTTCACCGGTCATGGTTCACGAACCACCGAAGTAGCACCAGATTCACTCAGTAGCCAGGACCAATTTCTGAGTGAACCGGTGCCCCAAGCGGCATTTTGCCAAATCTGACTGGCAAATTGCCGACCCCTGTTGTCCCAAATTACGACTCATTACTCATAAACACCCATTAACACACATTCACAACAAACATAATACCAGCAACTATACTCCATTCACACATATTCATGATGTTTAGCCCTTAAGATTGGTGTCACTCAGTCTATCATCGGGCAAAACGTTGTGCTAGATGTAAATGAGTTACTCAGACTTCACCCTATTCATAATTTCATCACAAAAACACATATCCACTCCATTTACAAGTATAATACATTCAAGATTTCAAAAAGAATGGAAGTGAAATATTACTCCTACAGAATCAGGTACCTATAATAAAATTAAAACAGGGGCAAGAGAAATATTATAGAATTGGGAGACTATATGCACACTCCTCTAACCTCAAGGAAAATAGCTCAAGATAGTGGCACCTTCAGGTGAGTATAGAGTAGATAGTATGAGTGAAGGGATTTTGATGGTGAAATATGGATGGATATTTATAGGTGGAGCGTGGGAATGTGTAGGTTGAGGGGAAGGTGGGGAGTTTAATGTGGGTGTGTTGGTGGGAAGTTGGAAGGTGAAAAGGTGGAAAAAGAAAAATGGAAGAATATAGGGAATTGGGAATGTTGGGTAATGGCGAGACAAAAATGCAAAGAAAAATATTGGACAAAAGGGAAGCTATGGGAATATTTGCAGAATAGGTTGACGGGGTAAGTATTTCGGATTTTATAGGCCAGTCTTTTTAAATTCCTCTTTTTTTTACTCAGTACGGCCCCGTCTGGCGCTACACTGGCGATTTGATGATTCCCTTTGGCAGTTCGCCGATGTGCCTTACCTCATCTTAAATTGTGCCAAGTTTTCTGGTTCCAGCCGGTGATGTACCGGCGGTTCGCGAATTGCATTTGCGTTCCGTCGGTCATTTGCCGAATCTGTGGTTTAACTTTAGGTTTTCTACTTCAGACCGGCAATACACCGGCTACCACGAATCTGGTTCAGCGGTTTTTCGGTGGCCCGCAGGTTCGTCAGTTCAAGTTGCAGCTTTCTTCTTTAAGCTCCATCATCCTTGGCGATCCACATTTCTGGACCGGCAGTTCGCTAGTTCTTTCTTCTTGATTTGCTTCTTACTTTGCTTCTCATTTCTCAGTTCCTACACAAACAAAAATAACAAAAACATCAAATAATTCAATAAACACTTGGGTTTCCTCCCAAGAAGCACCTTATTTATCATCGCGACACGATGTAGTCTTTTTTAAATTCTTCATTTTCGACTGGTCATCATCTACTTCCGTCTTCCTCAGCTTCAATCCCTTATCCTCATCATTATTTTGCAATACTCCAATCATCTTGCATTCGGGTGGAGTTCCAGCTAACGAACATACCTTGAAGGTGAATTCCTCACTACCAACTCGAAAGTTTAACTCTCCAAGCTCCACATCTACCACTGCTCTCTCGGTAGCCAACAAAGGTCTTCCCAAAATAATGGGAACTTCCACATCCATGTCACAATCCAGAATAATAAAATCATCTAGGAGAATGAACTTGTCCACTCACACCAGTACATTTTCTAGCACCCCCATTGGTATTTTCTTTGACCTGTCTACTATTAGTAGTCGCATCGATGTCGGTTTCGTGCTTCCGAGGCCTAATTTCTTAAAAATGAGCAGGGGCATCAGATTTATACTTGCACTAAGGTCACATCGAGCCTTCTTAAACACACAAATCCCAATCGTGCATGGAATTGTAAAAGCTCCAGGATCTTCCCTTTTGGGGAAAGGTTTCTCATTATTACCGCACTACAATGGTGCGTTTTCTCTTCATTTCCAGCATCAACCACCTTCTTCTTTTTCAATAAATCCTTCATAAACTTTGCATAACCGGGCATTTGGATCAAAGAATCCCCTAATGGTATGTTTATGGACAACTTGCTAAACATGTCAACAAACTTAAACTGATCCTCCTTTTTCTTGGTAAGCCGTTGTGGATACGGTGGTGGAATTCTTGATTCAACTCTATCATCAACCGGGACCTTCATGCCCGCCTCTTCATCATCAACTTGAATGTGGATTTCATCATCCTTTTTCTCTATTTCTTCCTCAATGTTTTCTTCATTCTCCGGAGTCATTGGCATTTTATCAACCTCATCTTCATCAACTACTTTCGGATTTTCCACCTCACTAGGCTTTCCTGGGGCATCTCCAATTCTCTTTCCACTTCTAGTGACAATAGCCATACATTGACCATCTTTATTCGGATTAGGCATTGTGTCACTACGTAATGTTCTCTTCATTCTAGGGCTCATTTGGGCTGATAGGTGATTCATTTGAGCTTCCAAATGCTTGATGGATGTGGAGTGTGAACTCACTATTTTAGTGAGGTTAGACACCTCCCCTCTTAATTCTTTCACCCCACTTTTAGTTGACTCCACCTTCTTCAAAACTCTTGAAAGCATTTCTTTGATTTTTGAGCTACCCGCATCACTTACTCCTGGCTGGTTTTGAGGATTTATAATCTTGGGAGGTGGAATATATGGATTTGAACTTCGATGGTAGCGATCACCTTTTTGGTTTGGCTCTCTATTGCTCCACCTCTCACTCCTTTTGGTCCATCCTTGTTGCTCACGATTTTGCCATCCTTGGTTATCATCCCTTGGGCACCATGGGCCTTGGTTTTATCCTTGGAATCCAGGTCGAGGCCCTCCCATTTGGTTACTCATATATTGACATTCTTCGTCATATCTTGGTGGTAAAGGCTCCCTTTCATATTGAAGGGACCTTGCATTCCCACAATATTTACTACCTTCGGACCTGCTCCCATCACATGATTGGTTATTAGTTCTAATTGTGTCATCATCTTTTCAAGAGTCTCATCCCGCTCCTCATCCCTTTTTCGCAACTCCGCTGCCAATGCACTTGAGCTGATCTCATGAGTGGACACACTTGTCTCCCTTGTGTGCCAAGCCCTGTTGGTTTTTGTGATTCGGTCAAGGAGCGCTTTGGCTAACCCATATGTTTGGTCTATAATTGAACCACCAACTAGGTTGTTGGCAACGAATTTTTTGATTGAATCAAGGGCCCTATAGAAGCTTTGGAGAAGTACTCTATTCGGTAATCCATGATTTGGGCAAAGAGCAACCTTCTTTTTAAACCTTAACCATGATTCATGCAAAGGTTCTCCTTTTTCTTGTCGAAAGTTTGTGATATCATCCCTCAGCTGTAACATCTTTGAGGGAGGGAAAAACCGATCCAGGAAAACCTTGGTTAACTCTTGCCACGAAGTAATACACCCCGGAGGAAGTTCCTCCAGCCACATTGTTGCTTCCCCCGTCAATGAGAAAGGGAAGAGTCTCAACCTGATTGAATCTTGACTAATGTTTGTGATGTTGAAGGGCTAGAAAATTTCTAAGAAATCACTCAAGTGCCGATTTGCATCTTCGCTTGGTTTGCCGAGGAAAATCCCTTTCATCCGCAATAAGTACAACATGGTGCTAGTAACATGGAACACTACATTCCCTACTGTTGGTGGTAGGTGAATGGCTCCTGCAACTTCTGGCATAACCGCATTATCTTCTTCAAGTTCCATGTTCCCCTCCACTGAGCTATCTCCTTCTAGGGAGTGATGGCTCATGAGGTGGTGAGATCCTAACAACACAGTAGTAAATCAAATCAAGTAGCTATGATACACACTAATTCAATTTAACAATCAATCACTAGATTATCAGCGCTAGTCCCCGGCAACGGCACCATTTTTTATAATGTCCAAAATATATTCTTAAGTCAAAGAATATACACAGTCGTTGTATCAATACAAGTAACCCCTGTCGGGGTTGAATCCCATGAGGACTAGGGAGTGATGAATTCAAGCATCGATTGAGAAATTTATATTAGCAAGCACCATATAGATTTAACATAAAAATGAGGAAAATGGGGGGATTAAACTTTGCATAGAATTACACAAGTTGCTTTAGTGAACTAAAAGTAAAAGGATTAGCTAAGCTATTGACAATAGTGTGAAATACTAGAGGTGAGGTGTAGATGAAATATTAACTAGATCGGGATAGGCCAGGTCATCTCATAAGTTCAACAAGTGTAAATAATCTCGAGAAATAGGTAGCCTCAGCTTCCCAGCCTATTGACTACCCCGGGCTAGAGTTTTCTCAAACTCTAGCTACTATTTAGCTCACCCGAATTGATTTGGATTGGCAACTTCACTATTCGTAGCCATTAGCTACCAATTAGGAAGGAGAAAGTAATTTCAGCTATTACTAGCTTAATTTTACAATCTCTTATCCATACCCACTACTTGATTCCTTTCTAATACTTAATTATTCTCTCCCGAGCAACAATCAAGTAAGTATAGATAGACCCATATCATCATCAATGGATCTTCGTTAATAGATTGAAGGGAATCGAATAGATTTACACTTAATTGTACATTATGAAGTTGACTCTAGAAATACTCAATCCAATTAAGTATTCATCATCACACACCTCTAATTAATGATTTTAGCTACTCATAGTTAAGAAATTCAAAAACACAATCATAAATAGCATCAGTGAATTTAATAAGAAGAGTAAATAAACCAGAAACATAATTATCCTTTGCTACAACTGAAACTTAATAATATCAAATAAGAAAATAAAGCAGAGTATCTTCTACAAATGTCAGTCAAAATCCCTTTATCAACTAAGAGATTGTCTTCAGCTAAAAGAGGAAATAATGATGTGATGTGTACTTGGCTTTTCTCTCAATCTCTCTAACTCTGTATCTTCTTCCTCTCTTTTTCTCTCCTTTTGCAAAGTACTTCTCTTTGTATTTATACCTTGAAAAGTAGGGTACGTTTCCTTTCTTTTTCAGCAATGGACAGTTATAACCTTAAAAGCATAATTCTAAAATCAATGACGGTACCAATGGTTCGTCGATGAAATTCGTGAACCGCCGCATACTTGCTCTTCTTCTGCATTCATTTCCAGGTAACTTTGATGGTTCACCCGGCATTTCGCCAATGCCAATCCATGAACCGCCAGATCCTCAATGCCAATTCTAGAATTTTCTGAGTGTTATTTGGCGACTGCACCGGTGTCTCGCCACTGGTGACTCGTGAATTACTGGTAGCATTCCTCCCTTGAGGCAGTGACCTTTAGCTTTTAACTGGCATTTCATCGGTTAACACCTGCGATTCTCCTCTTATACTCATTTCCTTCTTTTTACTCCATTTTTTCTCTTTTCTTCAAACTTAGGCATCTACACACAACAAAAGTAAAAAAGGCATAAAATCCACATAATCAACTCGGTAACTAGATAAAAGATCAGGTTTTAGAATCTAATGAGTTGGTAAATTACCAACTCATCATTTATAAAGACATTAGAAACCTTTTCCTAAGCTAACGGGGAATTTTCCATATTTGGCGCCGATTGTGTCATGACTGAATCTACAACCCATACAAGATTTTACGGGTCATACCTGCTTCTCGTACGTCCTTGGCTTCTGCAAATTTTTCTAAGTGTTGGAATACTAGTACAACTCGTACCATAGTCCTATGAGTCGTATAATGCATTCGTGGTTTGGCCTTGAGAACTCTAACATCTTCTTAAGTTTTTCACGAGTGTTGTGATATGCCTCATACCTTCCTCCTATGACTCGTACTACTAGCTGTGTCTGAAGTTCTGCCAAGTCTTGAATAATCTTCTTAATGTCACCACAGCTCATGGTACAGGGTCATATGTTAGTGCTATGATCCTTGAGTCCATCCGTACCAAGAGACTGCCTTTATACAAATTTCTCTGAACAATTCCACGACTATAGTTATGGATCGGACCATCTTGGTATAGCTCATACTGAGAGTCGTATGTTGCCTTCCTCTTAATCCAGCCTTCTGACTTTCACCACTGTTCTCAGTACGGCTCATACAATCAAGGTATGGCTCGTACTGAGACTTGTACTTGGCTAATTTTCACTTTTAGGCTTCTTTTGCATATTTTTGCTCCAACACTTATTTTCCTTGAAATCAAAGTAAAAGTGCATCATATCCATATAAATATATCTAAGTCCATGTTATTTTCTCAGTTTTAAGTGTCGAAAGTATTGCAAACTCACAACATATCATGCATTCAGCTACTTTCACCCTCAACTTGGACAAGGAAGTCACTCAGCGGGTACAGGTAGAGCTCAGCCTGGCAGAGGGGGTATTCAAATGGGAAGTGGTGGTACTCAATATGGTAGAGGGGTACACAATCCAGCAGGGGCGGGTCTCAGACAGGTAGTTAGGCTCATTTATATGCATTTTTTGGTCGATCAGAGGCAGAGCCTTTAGAGCAATCGTCACAGATACTATTCTTGTATGTGATAGAATGGCTACTGCTTTATTTGATCCTGTTTCTATTTTTTCATGTGTTTGCTTACTTTATTGTGGAGTTGAATCTTTTTTGTGTTATTCTTGGTGCCCCGATTCATGTTTCTACCCCCCACAGAGATTTTGTAGTTGTGAATAGAGTTTATCGTGTCTAACAGTGGGATTTATAGATTACGATACCCGAGTAGACTTGGTGATCTTAAACATTGTAGACTTTGACGTTATCCTAGGAATGAGATGGTTGTCTCCCTAGCATACCATTTTTGATTTCCATGCTAATATAGTCACCACATCGATGCTAGGGATGTCTAGAATGGAGTGGAAAGGGAATTGTAGCTCTGCTACTAAGAAACTTATCTCATATACTCGTGCTCGAAAATTAATAGGGAGGGGGTGTTTGGCTTACCTATCCTACATTGGGGATACCAGTATGGAGGGTCCCTCCATTGAGTCTGTTTTGGTAGTTTGTAAGTTCCTAGAGGTGTTCCCGCGGATTTGCCTGGTATGTCACTAGACTGCGACATTGATTTTTGCATAGACTTAGAGCCAAGAACCTGACCTATTTCTATACCACCATACAGAATGGCGCCAACACAGTTGATAGAACCCAAGGAGCAGTTACAGGAGTTTCTTAGTAAGGGGTTTATTCATCTGAGTGTCTCTCCTTGGGGTGCCCCTGTGTTATTTATGAAGAAGAAAGATGGTAGCATGTGGATGTGTATTGACTATCATCAACTGAATAAAGTTACCATTTGAAATTAGTACACTCTTCACCAAATAGATGACCTGTTTGATCAGCTTCAGGCTGTAGCAGTGTTCTCAAAGATTGATTTAATTGGGTTACCATCAACTGAAAATCCGTGTCGAGGATATTTCGAAGACAACCTTTCAAACCAGGTATGGGCATTATGAGTTTCTAGTCATGTCATTTGGACTCACTAATGCTCCAGCTACTTTCATGATCTTGGTGAATGATATTTTCAAGCCCTATCTGGACTCCTTTGTAATCATTTTTATTGACGATATTTTGGTGTATTCCGATACCTGGTAGGAACATGAAAATCATATGAGGGTTGTGTTAGGACTTCTAAAGGAGAAACAGTTGTATGCAAAGTTTACTAAATGTGCAGTTTGGTTGACATCGGTGTCCTTTTTGGGGCACATAGTCTCTAAGAAAGGGATTAAGGTGGATGCACAGAAGGTGGAAGAAATTTAGAATTGGGCTAGGCCCATTGCGGATTAAGAGGTCCGTAGCTTTGTGGGGATAGCCAGTTATTAATGCTGGTTTTTGAAAGATTTATGGCCATTTCCTCTCAATTAACGAGATTGAATCAAAATGATATATCATTCTAGTGGTCAGAGGAGTATGAAGATAACTTTTAAACACTTAAGACATTGTTGACCACGGCCCCTATCTGGGCACAACTAGTGAAAGGTACAGAGTTTGTGGTTTATTATGATTCCTTATGGTCTATCTTGAGTGTTGTGTTAATTCAGTAAACACAAGGTCATTGTGTATGCTTCAAGGAAGCTGAAAGTGCATGAGAAGAACTACCCCATGCATGACTTGGAATTAGCAGCACTAGTATTCGCTTTAGAAACCTGGAGGCATTACCTATATGGATTCCGTTGTGAGGTGTTCAAGAACCATCAAAGCTTACAACTCGTATTCACCCAGAAAGATCTTACCTGAGAAAGTGAAGATAGATGGAACTGCTTAAGGACTATGATGTCATGATCCTGTATCATCTGAGGAAGGCTAATATTGTGGCAAATACGTTAAGCCAGAAAGCTGTAAGTATGTGTAGTTTGGCTTGCTTGGAAGCTTCCCAAAGTTAAATGGCCAGAGAAGTTCAGACATTGGCCAATAGCGTTATAAGACTTATGTTGGCAAAGTCGGGTGGAATATTGGCTAGTGTAGAGGCTAGATCATTGCTGCTAGATAAAGTAAATCCAGGCAGTTGGAGGATGCAAAGCTAAGTAAGATTCGTGACCAGGTCTTATGAGGGGAAGCTAAGGAAGTGATGATAGACGATAGGGGGTGGTAAGGGTAAGGGGGTGTATGTGTTTCTCGGGTTGGTGATATCATTAAAACTATCTTATCAGAAGCTCACAACTTGAGGTACTCTATACACCCCGGAGTCACCAAGATATATCAGGACCTGAAGCAACACTATAGGTGGAGCAGGATAAAGAGAGACATCATCGAGCACGTTGCCTAATGCCTAAACTACCAGCAAGTGAAGTATGAGCATCAGAAGCCTAGCGGAGTACTCCATAGAATGCCCATCCTAAAATAAAAATGAGAGCGAATAGCTATGGATTTCAGTTTGACCTTCCGAAGACCACAGGGAAGTTCAACTCAATCTGGGTAATTGTTGACATACTGACTAAGTATTCCCATTTCTTGCCGATCCAGGTGACTTACAATGCGGAGAGGTTGGCCAAACTGTATGTGAAGGAGATGGTTCAGTTGCATGGGGTGCCAGTATTGATTATCCCAAACAGAGATACATAGTTTACTTCTAATTTTTAGAGAACCTTGCAGGCTGAACTGGGCACTAGGCTAGACTTGAGTATGACATTTCACCCGCAGAAGGATGGAAAGTTGGAGAGGACGATCCAAGGGTTGGAGGATTTGCTCTCGGCTTTTGTGATTGAGTTTAGCGGTCACTGGGATAAATTCTTATCCTTGGCAGAATTTGCATACAACAACAACTATCACTCAAGCATTGGCATGATGCTATTTGAGGCCTTATATGGGAGAAAATGTAGATCCCTTATCAATTGGTTCGATGCGTTAGAGGTGAGGCCATAGGGCACTGATTTGTTAAAAGATTCCTTAGGGAAATTTAGGATAATTCAGGAAAGTCTCTTGGCAGCTCAAAGAAGGCAAAATCAGTATGCAAATCAGAAGGTGAAAGATATGGAGTTCATGGTGTGAGAGCAAGTCTTGCTCAAGGTTTCCCCCATGAAGGGGGTGATGTGGTTTGAAAAGCAGGGCAAGATCAGCCTGAGGTACATTGGGACTTCTAAAATCCTTTGGCGTATGGGAGAGGTATCTTATGAATTGGCCATGTCGCCAGGTTTGTCTTGAGTACATCAAGTATTTCATATATCCATGCTGAAGAAATATAATACGGATGGTTCTTACATCACTCGATGGGATTCAGTGCTGCTTGATGAGAATCTGTCTTATGAAGGGAGCCAGTGGCTATATTAGACAAGGAGGTCCGCAAGTTGAGATCGAAGGAGATCGCGGCTTTAAAGGTCCAATTGAAGAATTGTCTAGTGGAGGAAGCCACTAGGGAGACTGAAGCAGACTTGTAAGACAAATATCCACGGTTGTTTATTGAGTCAGGTTTTCCCTTTTCCTTTCTTTCTTTGATAATTTGGGGACAAACGGTGTTTCAATTGGTATCTAATGTAATGACCTGTCTATTGTTACGGGGAAATTAAGTCCAGAATACCCTACTTTTGCCTAGGTATATGGTGGAAAGTGTTGGGGGAGTTGGATTTAGACTTGGGTTTGAGGAATGGAAAATGTGTAGGAAATTTTCCATCTACTTATTAATGGGGACCGCCTCAGCGGTGGGAGTACCACTGCAGCGAGATTTTCATGACTATCGGAGTTTCACCATAGAGGGAAAGAAGGACTAACTGTTGGATCCACCTTGGCGGGGTCCTAGCCGCCATAGAGGGTATGTTGTAGCAAAAATACAACCGCTGTAGCGAACGACAGGAGGTAGTGTGACAGTTTCAGTTGGAATTTTGAGTTTTTCACCCATAACTCTAAGGCACGATTTTTGAGAAAAGTTAGGGTGATTTTTCATAAGTTGAGGCTATTTTTCTTCTCAAGATAAGTTTCTTAATGAGTCTCTCCCCTTTTTGATTTCCTAACACTCTAGAATCACTTGGTGATCCTAGATGGAGTTTTCTAAGATAAAAATCATAGGTTATGAAACCTAGGGAGACTTCAAGAAAAATGGTTGGTGTTGATTTCTAGGCCTAAAACTGGATAATTAACATTTTTTAGGAGGAATGTGACTATAGAATGTCTGTTCACCATGGTTTGAGACATAGAATTCAATAAAGGTTGGACCTTTTTGCAGTAGAATTGATTTAAAAGGATTTTGGAGTAAAAACTTCCTGGAACAAGTTGGGATAACCTATGTGGGGATAGAACATGATAAATTAACCCTTGGAATATTGAATTTCACCGTGATATCAGGTAGAATGGGGGTAGAATCAAAATTCTTGGCCCGATCAAAGTGTAGATTATTGAATGTGATTTTTCTTTACTTGTGTTAGATTTTGAACGTTCGGAGGCTTTACAAATAAGAAAAGCTCCTAGAAAATAGATGAATCCTCTCTTCCGGCAATCGAGGTAGGTTATGATTTTATATGGAGTTAGACTTTATATAATGATGTGTGTATATGTGTGGAGAGAAAACATGCTTAAATAGTCTTCAGACACTAATTTTGCTAATATGATGATGTGTCAAATATGCTTGTAAAGTGAGCTTGAGATGATGAATGTTAATAAATGTTGTTGTGAAATTGAGGAGCATTGAGATGTTTTATGTTTTCTTTAAAATTGCCATGTAAGTGGTTAAATATTGGTAAATATAACAAAGTTCATGAGTGCAACTTGATGCCTCTAAAGAGTCATACTAATTGACCGATTGATAACATATAGAATAGGAGAATGAAAGTGGATAACATGTTTTATCCTGATATAAGTGGCTCATGCCCGAGAGTAGCATCCAGATGAGTGATTATGATTGAGTGGGTCATGTTCGAGGAGAGCATCCAGATGAGCAGATGAGTGAGAGCGGATACCACACACATATCTGGATTTCTAGAGTCCCATGCAAGTCATGACTAGAAGGGCAGAAATAAGACCCTCTGGCATGTGTGTACAGTAGTAATCAGTGTTGAGTGTTATATGGTAATGTGACAGAGGCATGTGCCTGGCACATCACTGATGGTACAATACCAAGACAGGATCCTAAGAGTAAAGATTGGTCAGGAAGTATGCAAAATAGGTGAAACTGAAATCCTTGCATGCGTAGTTTATAAGTGGTTGCAATGTTGATGTACTTTTTTATACTTATAAATTCATGTATGAGTCTGTGAAGAGTTAATGAATTGATTATTGATGATTCAATTGTATATCCGTTGACTATTGAAATTATAGTTATGTATAAATCATACAGAGTTGATGAACTGATTGTTGAGAATTGCTAAGTGAGAATTTAAGGTGGTCACTTGAGTCGAGTTACTGCCTATGCAGTACCACTGCAGCAGTACCCTTACCATTATGGCGAGACCGTGGCCACTAATGCAGTGAGGCCTAATCCAATGAGCAGGCCAGCTTAACACCTTACTCTGACAATTTCTAGAATTCATGTTATCTGATGACTATCTATTTCTATGAAAGTATGTTGTTTGTTTTACATGTAAATACATTATTATTTGAGGTTGGCTGATGATGCCTACTAGTACATTGTGTCGTACTGATGCTACTCATGTACTTATTTTCTGAGTGCACACTACGATCCAAGAAGTTCTACTCAACCCCATCTGTAGAGGAAGTGGCGAGTTATTGAGGGTGAGTTGATTTTCTTTCCAGACTGTTGCAATTCCTCCTGAAAGAAGATGTCTTTTGTTCAGACATGGAATTTCATTGTTTTCTTTTTTTATTCCTTGTAGACTATGGTTAGATTGATGTCCTCAGGAACAATAACTTTTAGTATCTAGGAATGTAACATATAGATGTTGCAAGTAGTTCTTTTTATTGTTACAAGACTTCTGTTTCTTTTACTTTTAAGAGTGCTTATTTAATAGTATGAATGCTAAAATGGGGCGTGTTAGTTGGGACACATTATTTTGCCCACCGAGGAGATTAGTGTGGGTGCCAATCATGGCCACTTGGGTCATGACATATCCCTAGAGATAATAGGTCCAAGATAACTTTCTTCAACATGAGCTTAGATCTACCTCATCTCTTTTAATATGTTATGACCTAAGTCTACACCTTGAATGCAACACAGTACTTAGAGTCATAAGTGATCCCAAGCTAACCCATGGCATAGCATAGTACTAACATATTGTAATTTAAATAGAAACTGAGCGGAAGCACAAACATCATTCATTATAGGAAATATGAATACTCCAAAACTCTGGATAACTCGTAAATAATAGAATACCATAACTATGTCTGAAAGCCTCTACGAAAGATGAGTTGCTGGGACAATCCCCAGCTAACTCCAAAGTATGAAGAACTGACATAGATGATAAACTAGGAAGAACTACTCCGGTCCTCGAAAGATGAGGACTCACCAAAAGAGTACTGCTATGTTGAACCCGATGGAGAACTAACCATGCTGCTGGGCCTTGGAACCTGAGCCTATATCATAAAATGGTATAGCATGGAAGGTATGATTCAGTACTTTGAATGTAATGAATATGTGAGAAATAAACAAAATATATGAATATTGATAATACATAAACTGTATTGACAAGACATGCAATGACCATATCTGACATTGTAAGTACTAAAAGGAATTAGAAAATCTGATAATATTGTAAGAACTAATAACTGAACAAAAGTCATAAGCATATAAAGAATTAATAACTGACCAAAAGTCATAAGCATATCAAGAACTATTAACTGACCAAAATTCATAAGCATATCTTGAAACCTGGAAGACTGAACTAGACAGGAGGCTACGACTGTTCTATACTGTGGGAGATACCGTAACCAATATATGACCAGATGAGCTAAACGAGGAGTTCAATGTTTACTCCTCATTGATAAGGCCCACCGAACTTGCCAGAATACAGTAACTGAGCTGTGTGATCACTAACTGAAAGAACCATTTGGGTTAAATCCTATGGTGCCACGCAGTTCTAGGAACCTGGGTGCGCTGAACCCTAGCCCACTCAGAGCTAAGTACAACTCCCATCTAAAATCCTAAATATACCTAACTACATTGATTAGCTCAAAACTGATGTCCTAAGGCTAAGTCAGAACTACTTGTCTGGAAGTGTCCTGAGAGCCTAAGGGACCTAATAATTGAAATACTAAATTCAATGATAGACTGATAAAGAGTCAAACTAATCAACTGAAAATTCTGGGGAATACTAAGTGTATTTAAAATCTGGAAAATGCTAACTTTAATTTGAAACATACATGCTGAGGATTATGCTCAAATAATATTCCATGGAAAATATAGCATTTTAGACCAGCTATTAAATCATAGAAGAATCAACCCAAGAGTCATGCTAGAAATTGAGAATATGGAGGTATTTTACAAGTCGAAAATAACATTCCAGGTATAATATAATACTAGGCCTGGAAGTTTAAAACATTGAGAGGATAAGGAATTTCAACAACTAGAGAGAAACTCTAGGTCATGATTTCTAAGATTTTAAGTCTAGGGTAACTGAAGATCTTGGGACACAAGGGTGAAAGGAAACCTTTTCTAAAGTCCCACATACTTGGAGAAGAAATCCCTTGTGAAGAAGCTTGAATTTCTGCAACTGACAAAGAGCCCTAGTTCCTGCTTAAGGGAAAAATCATGGATACTACTACGGTGTTTTGACACACTGAGGGGAAAATGAGGAGGGAGGATCGATTACCCCTCTAAATCCCTTGAAAACATACCCAAAACGACATATTTTAGGGACTAAAAGAGTGGAAATGTATGAAACTACCCCTGGGAAAATATTTAAAAATCTAAATTTAGGTTGTTGTGTGTCTGACAAAACAAGTGATGGGCCATCCCAATCCTGACAGTTCGTCATCTCCACCATTGGGCTTAAATAGAATTGCCCAAAATTTTTCCTTAAGTGATGGTTAGCGTCACGAGTCGTCGCACACCTGACGGTCCATCGGACCTCCGTCCTTCCTTAACAAGAATGGCCTGAACTTCTGTCCTAAGTGACGGTTGCCTTGATGGGTCATCACTCACTTGACGATCCATCAGGACCTCCATCGCCCATAAGCGAAAGGGACTGGACCTTGATGGTAAAAGTGATGGTTCGTTGTCTAGCTGATGACTGTCAGATCCACCGTTAAAGGTGTGACAAGCCGTCACTTCTCCTGTCACCCCAGCACCAGGTCTATAACATTATTCTTTTGCTACACTATATCACTTTGTAGGTCTGAGGTCTTACAATATCTCCCTTTTGGGAACATTCATCTTGGAATAAAGGCAAACTACACTGAAAAAGGTGGGGAAGAGTTGCAATCCTAGAACTAAGAACTATAGACTGAAAACTGATGGAGTGACCGACTCCGGCTTGAAATACATGACTAAATTGAATTCATAAACTATAAACACATGCTATGACATGAAAGAAACTGATAGGCATGATCTTAACAAGACACTGGATAAAGTGCTAAGGAGGAAACTTGTACCTGAAGCTGAAACTGAGCTAGAAAGAAAAAAGAGAGGGCATTTACCAATCATATCTGCTTCAGCTTCTTATGTAGCTCCCTCAACTTGCCGGTTTCTCCATAAAACTTTCACCAAAACTACCTCCTCTTTGTTCCTCAACTTACGAACCCGATGGTCCATAATCTGAACCAGAACCTCTTCATAAAAGAGACTATCTTTTACACCAACACTTTCTATAGGTACAACTAAAGTCGGATCACCGAGCATTTCTTCAACAAGGACACATGAAAGACTGGATGCACCGATGCTAACTCCACAGGAAGATCCAGCTCATACGCCACAATGCCAATGTATCTCAACATTCTGTATGGACCAACATACCTAGGACTGAGCTTTCCTTTCTTCCCAAGCCTCATCACCCCTTTCATAGGTGAAAATTTTAGATAAACCCAATCATCCACAGCAAACTCCAGCTTTCTTCTCCTTACGTCTGCATACAATTTTTGTCATCTTTGAGCTATTTTCAGTCGTTCCTGTTACACCCCATAAATGCTTGAAATTTAGATGGCCTATTCGCATGTTGATTAAGAGTTTTAGAATGCCATACGTGCTAGAAAAAGGGCCCAGGGAGAGACCGGACAAGCGCCAAGTCGGAGTGTCGCAAGGCAAATGCGACTTATGAATCGCATTCGACAAATGCGACTAAAAGGCCCCAAGTATATAAGCCCCCACTTCAGTTTTTAAGTGATAATTATAAATATTTCCAGTGAGTAAACCAGAGAACAGTAGATAAATAGAGAGGACGAAGGTTTCCATTAAAATTCCTTCCATTTACGCTATTAAATGCAGTCCAAACTCAAATTAACTTGAGGTAGCGAAGTATAAAGCTGTAGGGAGCATTCATACGGAATTAGTTTCGTGAAATTCGGCCGGCGAATCATCGTCCTACCGAGCTAAGGTAAGTGGAATTGCTCCAAATTAGTGTCAATATACTCCTAGCCCTAAAGTGAGTATTTCTCCCTTTTGGACTTCTGAGAAATAGCGAGTTTTCGGCTTTTTTCGATAAGTCAAAGTTTGGGCAACATATATATTCAAAGTAGTGTTTTATTCCAAAATATTGATGAATTTAGTTTTATTTGCTATGAATATGAATGCAGTTGGAAGAAATAGCTGGATATTGGCAGAGTTACGCCAGTAAGTCAAGAAGTCAGCAATTGAGGTATGTAAAGCCAGTTTCTTTGGCAAGATAGTAATTCTAGTATAGTAAAATAGAATAAATTCCAGAAGAACATTTCAAAGCCGAGTATTATGCCAGTGTGAATTCAGTAAGCATGCTTGAATAATTATTACGTCATATTTAGAATAAAAGTCAGTAAATTAGTATCAGACAGCGAGATATTATTTCAGACTCAGTATAACTTAGTATCAGATTCAGTATAATTCAGCAAGGGATTCAGAATAGAATATCAGAATATGGATAGTATTATCAGATTTAATATATATGTTATATGTGATGATTATTGTTGTTTGTAGAGACCTGATTGTTCTATGTTGGGCACCCTTAGAGCTTCCTTGCCGCCCCAGGGTTAACATCTATGTCGACACGCCCGCCAGAGGACGAAGATGGGATGCAACATTCCCTATAGCAGGCTGATCAGAATTATAGCATACCTCTGTCGAGCGCTTGCGCCCAGGGTACAAATTACAGATTGCAGAACACAGATCTCTGATTACGATTTACGGGAGTCCTCCGGACTCAGATACAGCTATAGTCAGGGGCCCAGAGAGCCCAAGTTGCACACTAGGGGGCCGGCAGGATGCTCATAGTTACTAGATGAGTGGAGTGAATTGTTATTTTTAGATGGCGACCCGGACAGGGGTATATATATTGCATGTTGATTGGTACCTTCCGACTTATGGGGGCTGGTATAGGTTCTTGTATGCTATATGTGTTATTTATTAAATTGATAGATAGCAGGATGCCGCATTGACAGGTATGATTCCCACCTTCTCTCCAGTACAGTTAAGCTTAGTTTAGATTCTGCCATCTCAAACAGTCTTAGCCATCTTCTGTTATTCAGTAACTATCAGTATTACTGTCTATTTTCAGTTATGTTTAGTTATTGCTTTGCATACTTGGTACTAGTGGTACTGACGCCCATTTGGGGGCACTACATTACTTGCCTGCAGGTACTCATAGATGAGGAGTCGATCCCTCGTAATTCCAGCCAGCACACAAATTAATCAGCTCCTGTCATCTGGAGCTTGACAGCTAGAGGTTTATTCCTTTTCTTTTGTTGTACAGTACGGGTAGGTCGGGTCCCTATCCCGACCATCTCATCAGTATTCTTAAGGCTTGTAGATTGTATATTTCTTGTGGTTAGTTGTACCGGTCGTGTGAGGTCGTGTCTATGTTTTAGTTTGTTTATGATGGTCGTGTGGGGCCTTATTCAGTTAATAGTTCGTGACCTTGCCGGTCACAGAGTAGTTTAGCATTTGATTCAGCGTTTTAGTGAAACTAGTCAGCATGGTGGCCTTGTCGGCCCGCATAGGTTCCTTTATACTACTGTTGTTCTAGTTAGTTGTTGTTGTCTTACAGGTGGCTATAGGCCTAGTCCGCCGGAGGCTGTATTTACAGTCGTTATATAGCCCGTTGGTTCCATGAACCCAGAGTTAGAGCCAGCCTGGCATCAGAAGTGCTTAGGCTCAGTAGTCCAGTAGTCCAGCTCTTAGTATGGCGCCAGGTGCCAGTCATGCCTCCCAAGGCAGGGCGTGACAAACTTGGTATCAGAGCAGGTCGTATCCCAGGGAGTCTGCAAGTCATGCTAAGTAGAGTCTTGTCTATGGATGTGTTGTGCACCACATACCATAGGCAGGAGGCTGCAAGGCATGATAGGATGGTTACTCTTTCTTCATAATCAGTCGTGCCATAGAGCAGTACAGTATAGGGTTGAGTCCCTAAAATTTATCATACTCTTTGTTTACAGATAAAATGGCCGACCAGTGACATCCTGTCACTGGTAGAAGACTGGATACTGCAGTAGGAGAAGGCACCAGCAGGATGACTCAGCCTCACTTAGAATCAGCCCGATCTGAGGGAGATACAGAGGCGTCATCTCAACCTTCATAGCAGTCCCCACCCCTCCAGGAGCCACTCAGGACGACATTACCTCCAACAGTTCCTGTACCCACACCATCCGACCAGGAAATTTGAAGTGCAGTAGTTAAGTTGGCACGAATGATGGCCACTCAGCGCCAGTCAGTGCCACCCATAATAGTAGAGTCATAAGGTGGGCCTGGAAGTTCGAGGGTCCGAGAATTCTTGGCACTAGGTCCCCCGTAGTTCACAAGGTCGGATCAGGCAGAGGACCCCCAGGACTTCCTAGATCAGATGTAGAGAATCTTCCAGGTCATGCATGTGACATCTATAGAGTCGGTTGAGTTAGCGGTATTCCGGTTACGGGATATTGCTGTGTTATGGTATGAAAGTTGGAAAAGGTCCCAAGGGAGAGATGTTGCCCTTCTGACCCGGTCCAGCTTTTCATAGGCCTTCTTGGACCGTTATCTGCCACGGGAAATCCGACAGGCCTAGATGGACCGATTTTTACACTTGGAGCAGGGGGCGAGGAGCGTACGGGAATGCGGCCTGCAGTTTGTTTCCTTGGCCCACTATGCTCCATCCTTTGTGGACACCATGCCATCTAGACTCCACCGGTCTATTATGGGTCTGAACCCAGAATATATTGAGGCATGCATGACAGCTACACTACGGGAAGATATGGATATTGCTCGAGTGCAGGCCTTTTCCCAGACTATTGAGGGCCTTAGACAGTGGCAACAGGATAGCTGACGAATAAATCAGGAACAGCGCCGCAGGGATAGATCAGATGAGATACAGGGGGAGATTTGGAGAGGGCCTAGGCCACGGTTGTCAGATAGGCCACCTAGACCCCCACCTCCATCACAGCAGCAGAGGGGTAGATTTGGTCGCCGGGGACAGACAGAGTCCGACAGGAGTTCTTGAACGGTAGATTCACCCCAGCAGAGGAGGGCAGAGCAGAGCAGGTATACACCCCCACCTTGCCCTATTTGCAGCCGACCCCACACTAGAGCTTGCAGATATGGCTCCATAGGGTGTTATATATGCTGGAAGGAGGGTCATGTGATGAGAGATTGTCCAGACAAGGGTCAGGGTAACCGAGATAAATAGGACAAGGCGTCAGCAGGGCCGCGAGCTCTAGCATCCTCGGCAGGGCATAGGCCCTCAGTCTTAGCAGGCAGGGGCCAAGGCAGATCAGGAGCCTCGAGTTCAGGTACGAGCCAAGCCGTACCTATGCATTACCAGAGACGCAGGACTCAGAGGCATCTCCAGATGTGGTAACAGGTATGATGACTATTTGCTCTCACCCTGCTTATGTATTGATTGATCCAAGATCTACCTTGTCCTATGTTACCCAATTTGTGGCTCGAAAGTTCAATATTGTACCAGAGTTGCTTCAGCAACCCTTTTCATTATCCACACCCATCGGTGACTCCATCATAACCAGAAGGATTTATCGAGGGTGTACAGTAGAGGTTGCTGATCGTCAAACCACAATAGATCTAGTGGAATTAGAGATGATTGATTTCGATGTCATTATGGGTATGGATTGGTTGGCGCCGTGCTATGCCAATGTACAATGCTAGACCAAGATGGTCCGATTCCACTTTCTCGGGGAGGCAGTACGAGAGTGGAAGGGCAGTACAGCTACGACGAAAGGTAGGTTTGTTTCCTACCTTCAGGCAAGGAAGTTGATAGCTAAGGGATGCATTTGCCACATAGTCAAAGTCCAGGATGTGCGGGTAGAGCCTCCGACTCTCCAGTCTGTTCCAGTGGTTAATGAATTCCCCGACGTATTCCCAGATGAACTACCTGGTATTCCCCTAGAAAGAGAAATAGATTTTGCAATTAATTTTCTACTAGGAACTCAGCCCATATCGATCCCTCCGTATCATATGGCTCCTGCTGAACTTAGAGAACTAAAGGAGAAGCTGAAGGATCTATTAGATAAGGGCTTTATTAGGCCGAGTACTTCACCTTGGGGTGCAGTGGTTCTATTTGTGAGAAAGAAGAATGGCTCCCTCCGCATGTGTATAGACTACCGGCAGTTGAACAAGGTTACAGTCAAGAACAAGTATCCGCTTCCCAGAATAGATGATTTGTTTGATCAGTTACAGGGGGCCAAATATTTCTCCAAGATTAACTTACGATCCGGATATCATCAGGTTCAAGTTCGTGAAAGGTACATTTCGAAGACTGTCTTCAGGACCAGATACGGCCATTTTGAATTCCTAGTCATGTCCTTTGGGCTGACAAATGCTCCCGCAGTATTCATGGACCTGATGAATAGCATATTCAGACCATGCCTAGACCTATTCGTGATAGTGTTTATTGATTATATTCTGGTGTATTCTCGCTCAGAGGAAGACCACTAGGATCATTTGCAGACAGTGCTCCAGATTCTCAAGTACCGTCAGCTGTATGCCAAGTTCTCTAAATGTGAATTTTGGTTGAACTCAGTAGCCTTCTTGGGGCATATCGTGTCGGATGCTGGTATACAAGTAGACACACAAAAAATAGAAGCAGTAAAAACATGGCCCAGACCTACCACTCCGACCGAAGTACGCAGTTTTCTGGGATTAGCAGGGTACTACAGAAGATTTGTTGAGGGATTCTCCACCATAGCGGCACCTCTGACTAAGCTGACGCAAAAAGCAGTAAAGTTTCAGTGGACGGAGGCATGTGAGCAGAATTTCCAGGAATTGAAAGACAGGTTAACCTCCGCCCCAATGTTAGCATTGCCAGAAGGTACAGAGGGTTATGCAGTTTATTATGACGCTTCGGGTGTTGGGTTAGGATGTGTGTTGATGCAGCATGGTAAAGTAATAGTTTATGCTTCCAGACAGCTGAGGAAACACGAAAAGAATTATCCTACCCATGACCTGGAACTAGCCACAGTGATCCACGCCCTAAAGATATGGAGACATTACTTGTATGGCGTCCATGTGGATATTTTCACTGATCATAAGAGCCTACAGTATATCTTCACTCAGAGAGAGTTGAATTTGCGACAGCGTCGCTGGTTAGAGTTGTTGAAAGATTATGATGTAAATATTCTGTATCACCCAGGAAGAGCCAATGTAGTAGCAGATGCCCTTAGCCGTAAGTCTATGGGGAGTTTGACGTACTTGCAGCCCGACCAGTGGGAATTGGCCCGAGAAATACACCAGTTAGCCAGTTTAGCCGTTCGTGTAGCAGAAACAGAGGACAACAGAGCTGTAATTCAGAACACCGCAGTGCCGTCATTAGTTGTGGAGGTAAAGGAATAGCAGTATGAAGATCCTGACCTGGTTCAGCTTAAAGACAGAGTTCATCAAGGAAAATCATCGGATTTCCAGGTAACTAAGGATGAAGTGTTGCGATGTAAGGGCCGCCTTTGTGTTCCAGAAGTTGCAGGGTTTCGCCAACAGATTATGGGCGAGGTACATTACGCCCACTATTCTCTCCATCCAGGCACGATGAAAATGTACCACGATATCAAAGAAATCTACTGGTGGCCAGGTATGAAGAGGGAAATAGCAGAATTTGTAGCCCAGTGTCCTAACTGCCAACAACTAAAAGCTGAACACCAGAAACCAAGCGAATTAACTCAAGACATAGCTATTCCTCTTTGGAAGTGGGAAGCAGTAAATATGGATTTTGTAGCAGGATTACCCCGTACCATGCATAAAAATGACTCGATTTGGGTAATTGTTGACAGATTGACAAAATCAGCCCATTTTCTGCCAGTGAGGGCTACTTTCTTTGTCGAAGATTATGCTGAGTTGTATATCAGAGAAATAGTCAGACTTCACGGTGTTCCAGTGTCCATTATCTCTAATAGAGGGGCACAATTTACAGCCAAATTTTGAATATCATTTTAGAGAGGCCTGGGAACACAGATTAACCTGAGCACAACTTTTCACTCTCAGACACATGGGTAGGCAGAACGCACTATTCAGACGCTCGAGGATATGTTGCGAGAGTGTGTGTTGGACTTTGGAGGTAGCTGGGATGAGCACTTACCACTTATTGAGTTTGCTTATAATAACAGTTACCATTCAGCTATCCAGATGGCGACTTATGAGGCATTGTATGGGCGAAAGTGCAGATCGCCAGTTGGCTAGTTTGAAGTAGGAGAGTCAGCGCTAATTGGGCCAGATATTATTCATCAGTCAGAGGAAAAGGTAAAGCTTATCAGAGAATGCCTACTGACTGCTCAGAGCTGCCAGAAATCGTATGCTGATGTGCAGTGCAGAAACTTGGAATTTAATATGAATAACTGGGTATTCTTTAAAGTCTCTCCAATGAAAGGGGTGATGAGATTCGGCAAGAAAGGAAAGCTCAGCCCGAGATTTGTTGGGCCTTATCAGATTCGCCGAAGAATAGGCCAAGTGGCATACGAGTTGAACTTACCTCCAGAATTAGAGTATGTTAACCCAGTTTTCCACGTGTCCATGCTGAGGAATTATATAGGAGACCCCTCCAGAGTTGTCCCAGTTCAGGATGTCCAGGTTACGGAGGAGCTGGCTTATGAAGAGGTTCCAGTAGCCATACTAGACCGGCAGATTCGCAGATTAAGAACTAAAGATGTTGCTT
This sequence comes from Datura wrightii, assembly GCA_035772735.1. Taxonomy (NCBI): domain Eukaryota; kingdom Viridiplantae; phylum Streptophyta; class Magnoliopsida; order Solanales; family Solanaceae; genus Datura; species Datura wrightii. Next base: position 51,367,735 of record JASDFA010000002.1, on the reverse strand, counting down.
CTGTCAAGGTATTATGGCGTAACAGGAACCGAGAGGACATGACTTGGGAAGTAGAGGAAGATATGAAAGTCAGATATCCTTAGTTATTAAGTATTAAGTAGTGGTGACCTTGTCGGTCACGTAGCAGTTTAGCACCTGTTTTCTTGATTCAGAAGTAACTAGATAGCACGATGGCCTTGTCGGGCCGCATAGATTCCTTCATACCACTGTTGTTCTGGTTAGCTGTTGTTTGCTTACAGGTGGCTATAGGCCTAGTCGGCCGGAGGCTGTATTTACAGCCATTATATAGCCCGTCGTTTTCCTGAATCTAGAGTTAGAGCCAGCCTAGCACCAGAAGTGCGTAGGCTCAGCCAGTCCAGCAGTCCAGGTCCCAGTAGGGCACCAGGTTCCAGTCATGCCTCCCAAGGCGGGGCGTGAAAAACTTGGTATCAGAGCAGGTCGAATCTCAGGGAGTCTGCAAGCCGTGCTATGTAGAGTCTTGCCTATGGATGTGTTGTGCACCACATACTATAGGCAAGAGGCTGCAAGGCATGATAGGATGGCTGCTTTTTATTCTTATTCAGTCATGCTATAGAGTTGTACAGTATAGGGTTGAGTCCTTAGAGCTTACTATATTCTTTGGTTACAGATAATGTCAGACCAGCGACATCCTATCACAGGTCGGAGCTTGGATATTGCAGCAGGGGAAGGCACCAGCAGGATGCCTCACCCTCGTTTAGAAACAGCCCGATCAGAGGGCAATATAGGGGCATCGCCACAACCTTCTCAGCAGTCTCCACCACATCAGGAGCCACTTGGGGCGACACCGCCTCCAGCAGTCCCTATACCGATACCTTCTAACCAGGAGGTCAGGAGTGCGGTAGTCATGTTAGCACAAATGATGGTTGCTCAGCGTCAGCTGATGCCGTCTACAGTTGCAGAGTCATTAGGAGGGCCCGATAGTTCGAGGGTCCGAGAGTTCTTGGGTCTGAATCCCCCAAAGTTTACAGGTACAGACCGTACAGAGGACCCTCAGGATTTTCTAGATCATATGCAGAGATTTTTAAGGGTTATGCATGCCACGCCTAAAGAATCGGTTGAGTTGGCAGCATTCCGGTTACGGGACATCGCCGTGTTGTGGTATGAAAGCTGGGAAAGGTCCCTAGGGAGAGATGTTTCCCCTATGACCTGGTCCGGCTTCTCAGGAGCTTTCTTGGATCACTATTTGCCACGGGAGATTCGACAGGCCCGAGTGGATCAGTTTTTACATTTAGAGCAAGGGGCCATGAGTGTTCGAGAATACGCCTTGCGATTGGATTCTTCGGCCCGGTATGCACCAGCTTTTGTTGATACTATGGCATCTAGAGTACACCGCTTCATCATGGGATTGAATCCAGAATATTTGAGACTTGTATTACGGCTACACTGTGGGAGGACATGGATATTGCTCGAGTTCAGGCATTCGCCCAGAATATTGAGGGAATCAGGCAGTGGCAGCGGGAGATCAGGAGGACCAGTCAGGAACAGCGCTGCAGGGATAGGCTAGTTGAGTTACAGAGAGAGGCTCGGGGAGGACCTAGGCCACAATTGTTAGATAGGCCGCCTAGACCTCCACCTCCACCATAGCCACAGAGGGGAAGATTTAGCCGCAGGGGGCAGTCAGAGACCGGAAGAGGCTCGCAGACTGTAGATTCACCACTATAGAGGAGGGCGAAGTAGAGTAGGTACACCCTACAACTTTTCCCTATATGCAGTCGACGCCATTCTGGAGCATGCGGGTATGACTCCACCGGATGTTATATTTGTGGCCAAGAGGGCCATCTGATGAGAGATTGTCCAGCCAGAGGACAGGAGGACCGGGATAGACAGGACAGGGCATCGGCAAGGCGTAGGCCCTCAGTTTCAGTAGGCAGGGGCTGGGGCAGATCAGGGGCCTCCAGTGTAGGTGCGGGTCCAAGCCGCACATATGCCTTACCAGGGAGGCAGGATTCAGAAGCATCACTTAATGTTGTGATAGGTATGATGACTATATTCTCATACCTTGCTTATGTATTGATTGATCCAGGATCTACTTTGTCCTACATTTCTCCATTTGTGGCTCGAAAGTTTAGTGTTGCACCAGAGTTGCTTCATTAACCCATTTCAGTATCCACCCCCGTCGGTGACTACATTATAGCCAGAAGGGTCTATGACGGGTGTACAGTAGAGGTTGCTTATCGTCAGACCACAATAGACCTAGTAGAGTTAGAAATGGTCGATTTTGACGTTATTATGGGTATGGATTGGTTGGCTCCGTGCTATGCAAATGTAAAATACTGGACCAAGATAGTCCGATTCCACTTTCCAGAGGAGACAGTACGAGAGTGGAAGGGCAGTACAATTACGCTAAAAGGTAGGTTTATTTCCTATCTTCAGGCGAGGAAGTTGATAGCTAAGGGGTGCATTTAGCACATTGTCAGAGTTTAGGATGTTCGAGTAAAGCCTCCAACTCTCCAGTCTGTGCCAGTGGTGAATGAATTCCCAGATGTATTTCCAGATGAGTTACCTGGTATTCCCCCAAAAAGGGAAATAGATTTTGCAATTGATTTATTACCAGGAACTCAGCCCATATCAATTCCTCTGTATCGTATGGCTCCTGCTAAACTCAGAGAATTAAAGGAGCAGCTGAAAGATCTTCTAGATAAGGGCTTTATCAGGCCGAGTACTTCACCTTGGGGTGCGCCAGTTCTATTTGTGAGAAAGAAGGATGGCTCGCTTCGCATGTGTATAGACTACCGGCAGCTGAATAAGGTTAAAGTTAAGAATAAGTATCCGCTTCCTAGAATAGATGATTTGTTTGATCAGTTACAGGGAGCCAGATATTTCTCCAAGATTGACTTACAGTTCGGATACCATCAGGTTCGAGTCCGTGAAAGGGACATTCCAAAGATAGCCTTCAGGACCATATATGACCATTTTGAGTTCCTAGTCATGTCCTTGGGCTGACGAATGCCCCAGCATTATTTATGGACCTGATGAACAGCATCTTCAGACCATACCTGGACCTATTCGTGATAGTGTTCATCGATGATATTCTGGTGTATTCTCGCTTAGAGGCAGACCACCAGGATCATTTGCGGACAATGCTCCAGATTCTCAGGGATCGTCAGTTGTATGCCAAGTTCTCTAAATGTGAATTTTGGCTGAACTCAGTAGCTTTCTTGGGGCATATTGTGTCGGATGTTGGTATATAGGTAGACACGTAGAAAATAGAAGCAGTAAAAACATGGCCTAGACCTACCACTCCGACCGAAGTCTGCAGTTTTCTGGGATTGGCAGGGTACTACAGAAGATTTGTTGAAGGATTTTCCACCATAGCGACACCTCTGACTAAGCTGACGCAAAAAGAAATAAAGTTAGTGGACAGAGGTGTGTGAGCAGAGTTTCCAGGAATTGAAAGACAGGTTGACCTCTACCCCAGTATTAGCATTGCCAGAAGGTATAGAGGGTTATGCTATTTATTGTGATGCTTTGCGTATTGGGTTGGGATGTGTGCTGATGCAGCATGGTAAAGTGATTGCTTATGCTTCCACACAGCTGAGGAAACACGAAAAGAATTATCCTACCCATGACCTGGAACTAGCCGCAGATATCCACGCCCTAAAGATATGGAGACATTACTTGTACGGCGTTCATGTGGATATTTTCACCGACCATAAGAGCTTGCAGTATATCTTCACCCAGAGAGAGTTAAATTTACGGCAGCGTCGCTGGTTGGAATTGTTGAAAGATTATGATGTAAACATTCTGTATCACCCAGGCAGAGCCAACGTAGTAGCAGATGCCCTTAGCTATAAGTCTATGGGGAGTTTGGCGTACTTGTAGCCCGAGCAGCGGGAATTGGCCTGAGAAATACACCAGTTAGCCAGTTTAGCCATTCGTGTAGCAGAAACAGAGGACAACAGAGCGGTAGTTCAGAAGACCGCAGTGTCGTCATTAGTTGTGGAGGTAAAGGAACGGCAGTATGAAGATCCTAACCTGGTTCATCTTAAGGACAGAATTCAACAAGGAAAAGCGCCGAATTTTTAGGCAACTGAGGATGAAGTGTTGCGATGTAAAGGCCGCATTTGTGTTCCAGATATTTCAGGGCTTCGCCAGCAGATTATGAGCGAGGCACATTACGCCCTCTATTCTCTCTACCCAGGCGCGACGAAAATGTACCATGATATCAAAGAAATTTACTGGTTGTCAGGTATGAAGAGGGAAATAGCAGAATTTGTAGCCAGTGTCCTAACTGCCAGCAAGTAAAAGCGGAACACCAAAAACCAGGCGGGTTAACTCAAGACATAGTTGTGCCTCATTGGAAGTGGGAAGCAGTAAATATGGATTTTGTAGCAGGATTACCTCGTACCAGATACAGAAATGACTCGATTTGGGTAATTGTTGACAGATTGACAAAATCATCCCACTTCTTGCTAGTAAGAGCTACTTTCTCTGTCAAAGATTATGCTGAGTTGTATATCAGAGAAATGGTCAGACTGCACGGTGTTCTAGTATCCATCATCACTGACAGAGGGTCGCAATTCACAGCTAAATTTTGGCGATCATTTTAGAGAGGCCTGGGAACGCAGATTAATCTGAGCACGACATTCCACCCTCAGACAGATGGGCAAGCAGAACGCACTATTCAGATGCTCGAAGATATGCTGCGAGCATGTGTGTTAGACTTTGGAGGTAGTTGGGATGAGCACTTACCACTTATTGAGTTTGCTTATAACAATAGTTACCACTCAGCTATCCAGATGGCGCCCTATGAGGCTTTGTATGGCCAAAAATTTAGATCGCTGGTTGGCTGGTTTGAAGTAGGAGAGTCAACGCTGATTAGGCCGAATATTATTCACTAGTCAGAAGAGAAGGTAAAGCTTATCATAGAATGCCTACTGACTGCTCAGAGCCGCCAGAAATCGTATGCTAATGTGCGGCGCAGAAACCTGGAATTTAATGTGAATGACTGGGTATTTTTGAAAGTATCTCCAATAAAAGGGGTGATGAGATTCGGCAAGAAAGGTAAGCTCAATCTGAGATTCATTGGGCCTTACCAAATTTGGCGGAGAGTAGGCCAAGTGGAATATGAGTTGAACTTGCCTCCAGAATTAGAGTCCGTTCATCCAGTTTCCCATGTATCTATGCTAAGAAAGTGCATAGGAGACCCCTCCAGAGTTGTTCCAGTTCAGGATGTCCAGGTTACGGAAGAGCTGGCCTGTGAAGAGGTTCCAGTAACCATACTAGACAGACAGATTCGTAGATTGAGAACTAAAGATTTTGCTTCTGTCAAGGTACTGTGGCGTAATAAGAACCGAGAGGAGATGACTTGGGAAGCAGAGGAAGACATGAAAGTCAGATATCCTCACTTATTCCAAGCCTAGTCAGCCAAGAGGTATGTAAGTATTGTTATCTTGTGAAATGCCTTACATTATATGTATAAACGAGATAGTTGACTCTAGTCTTTTGTCTGGTGAATACTGTAGTATTGTGTGGAGTTCCTGTATTGGACTTTTTTGCATTTCAGGTTTTTAAGATAGTCCATATTATAGGGGAAACTCTACCGAAATTTTTCTAGAAGTATGTCGAGTAAGTTAAGATTCCTGTAAGTAAAAGTTTGCATTCGAGGATGAATGTTCTTAAGGGGGGGAGGATGTTACACCCCGTAAATTCTTGATATTTAGATGGCCTATTCATGTTGGTTAAGAGTTTTAGGATGCCATACATGCTAGTGAAGGGCCCGGGGAAAGACCGAATAAGTGACACGTCGAACCATCACAAGAGGAGGCCGGCAGATCACCTTCGCGATGGCCAACGTGCCACAGAGGCTCACCTCCGTGATGGCCAACGTGCCACGGAGCTCACCTCCGCGATGGCCAACGTGCAACGGAGGTGAGGTGCAGCCTCAAGTATAAAAGCCCCCAAACTTCGGTTTTAAGTGATAAATTCATAAAATTTCAAGAGAATAATAGAGAGTACATAAGAAAACAGAGGGCACGAAGGTTTTATAGAAATTTCCTTCCGATTACGCCATTATACGCAGTCCAAACTCGAATTAATCTTGGGTAGTGAAGTATTAAGCTGTCGGGAGCATTCCTGCGGAGTTAGTTTTGTGAAATTCGGCTGGAGTCGTCCTACCGAGCTAAGGTAAGTGGAATTGCTCCAAATTAGTGTCAATATACTCCTAGCCCTAAAGTGAGTATTTCTCCTTTCTGGACTTCCGAGAAATAGTGAGTTTTCGGCTGTTCTTCGATAAGTCAAGTTTGGGCTATATATATATTCAAAAATAGTGTTTTCTTCCAGAATATTGATGGATTTACTCCTAATTACTATGTATATGGATGTAGTTGGAAGGAATAGCGGGATATTGGTCGAGTTATGTCAGTTAGTCCAGAAGTCAGAAACTGAGGTATGTAAAGCCAGTTTCTTCGGCAAGCTAGTAGTTCCGATATAGTAACATAGCTCAAGTACCAGTAGAATGTTTCAGAAGTCGCATATTATGCTTAGTATAAATTTTAGTATGATGTTGGAAGCATCATGTCATGTATAGCGTGAAACTTACTAGCACGATATAAATTCTAGTAGAAAGTGTCAGAAACAGTATAGCATGGCCAGTATGTAATTTAGTAGAGTATGTTAGGATATTATCGTGTTCAGTCGAAACTTAGTAAAGCAATATAAGTTACAGTAAAGTATTTCAGAAATAGAATAGTAGCCTAAAATGAAGTTTAGAAAGCATGTTTACTATGAAGCTCAGTTATACAGCATGATTCTCAGCAGAAAAATTATATCTTGTTTAGTACTAGCCTCAGCACAGTATGACAGATGATTATATATATACCATTATCAGTCTCAGCATGTATTAAATACATACATATCACTATCATTAGTTTCAACATGTAGTATATACATACACATTATTATCACTAGTTTCAGCATGTGGTATACGCAGTTAGTATTACTAGTTGAGACCTGACTGTATTGTTTTGGGGTTGGATTACCTAGAATTCATGACCGTCCCAGGGTTAATAAATGTATCGACTCATCCGCCAGAGGGTGAGGATATGTCGCTCTACAGAGTGGCATGCCGTCCCTCAGGGGACAAAGATGGGATGTCGGTTTCCCCATATTTTGCCTTGGTCGGCTATTATACACCCCCGTCAAGCGGGTACGCCCGAGATGTTGATTCAGGAGTCCTCCGGACTCAGCTACTGTTATAGTCAGGGGCTCAGCGAGCCCAAGTGCATACCCAGGGGACCGGCAGGATGCTTATAGTTACTATGGGAGATGGGATGATTGGGGTAGGGGTATAGATTGCGTGTTGGTTGTACCTCCAGGATTATGGGGGCCGAGTAAGGTTTATGTGTGCTATGTTATGTTATATTATGCCATGTTACGCTAGATATGAATAGATTGAGAATGGAGCGCTACATTTCTAGGTATGACTCCTACTCCTTTCAGCATAGTTGAGGACAGTCTTAAACTTATACTTTCAGTCAGTTACAGTCTATTTCTTACTATTCCAGTTTTATCAGTTATATTACTTATCTTCAGTTGTTTTCCAACTGTTGCTTTACATACTCAGTACCAGCGGTACTGACGCCCGTTTGGGGCGCTGCATTACTTGCCTGCAGGTACTCATAGATGAGGAGACGACCCCTCGCGATTCCAGCCAGCACACTGAGTCATCAGCTCCAGTCATCCGGAGCTAGATAGCTAGAGGTTTATCCCTTTTCTTTTGTTGTACAGTATAGGTAGGCCGGGGCCCTGTCCCGACCATATTATCAGTATTCTTAGAGGCTTGCAGATTCTATATTCCCTGTGGTTAGCTGTACCGGTCGTGTGAGGCCGTGTGTATGTTCTAGTTGTTTATGATGGTCGTGTGAGACCTCATTCAATTGGTAGTGGTGACCTTGTCGGTCACGTAGCAGTTTAGCACCTGTTTTCTTGATTCAGAAGTAACTAGACAGCATGGTGGCCTTGTCGGCCCACATATATTCCTTCATACTACTATTGTTCTTGTTAGCTGTTGTTTGCTTACAGGTGGCTATAGGCCTAGTCGGCCGAAGGCTGTATTTACAGCCGTTATATAGCCCGTCGTTTTCCTGAATCTAGAGGTAGAGCCAGCCTGGTACCACAAGTGCGTAGGCTCAGTCAGTCCAGCAGTCCAGGTCCTAGTAGGGCACTAGGTGCCAGTCATGCCTCCCAAGGTGGGGCGTGACATGAATACTATCACAAACAAATCCAGATACGGCCTGAAGATGTTGTTCATCAAATCCATGAACACTGTAGGAGCATTCGTCAACCTGAAGGACATAACTAGGAATTCAAAATGGCCATACCTGGTCTTGAAAGTTCTTTTGGGGATATCTCTCTCCCGAACTCGCACCTAGTGATACCCAGACAGCCGTTTTCGGGATATCTCTCTCCTGAACCCACACCTGGTGATACCCATACTTTAAGTCAATCTTAGAGAAATACTTTGCCCCTTGCATCTGATCAAACAAGTCATCTATCTTGAGAAGCGGGTATTTATTCTTGATGGTAACTTTATTCAGCTATCGGTAATCTATACACATGCAGAGGGAGCCATTTTTCTTTCTTACAAACAGAACTGGTGCACCCCACAGTTGTCATGACCCAAATGTTGACCCGAATCGTAAAATGGGACAAGGTACATTGAGAGGCCCCAAGTCGGCCCATGGAATAAGCATACATCTAACTTTATTCATTATAAGCGGAAGACAATTCACAAGGCATTGCGGAAATGTAAGCATAATCATGACATATCATAACAAACAGAATCACTTAGACATACACCAGCTAAATACTACACACTGTCTGAAAGCCTCTACTACATATGGTGGGTTGATGGTACAACACCCCCATCTAACCCGGACAAGTAATGAAACATAAAATAGCATGAATGTCTGTCAAACGGGCCTCGGAACATGAGGACTCACCAATAAGCTGAAAGTACACTTTGAGATGATCTAGGTATGAGGATGATCCTGAGAGCCGGAACCTGTATCATAAGACAATACCGCATAGAAAGTATGCGGTCAGTATGTGGAATGTACCAAGTATGCAAGGTAAGTAAAACGGACATTTAAAATATGTAAAATCTCACAAAACATCATAAGAGTAGGATATCATGCTCATGTCATAAATATCATAACATAACATAAGGCTCAGGTTTTCAAAATATTCGTAATACAAACGTAATCGTAATCATAGGAGAAAAGCTTTACTTAACATGACTTGAACCAAAATACATAAGCACAAACATGCATAAATCATGAGGAACAGTGGGAGATTCTCTTAACCGACATACCCCATATGAGCATAGATGAAGTCCGACTTGTAACCCTAGTCGGGAGGCCATTCGTGCTTTGCCAAGGGCAGAACCATGAAAGTGTGATATCACCATGAAAATGACCATTTGGGTCGGGAACATTCACAAGGAGGTCCCAACATACCTACGATGGCATGTAGTGTATGAGATCCGGGGTAGAACCAGGCCTCGAACCTACTCGGTGTTCGATACTACTCCCAAAATATATATAGTGCTCATAGTATAACATGCATGAATTCATGGGCTAGTTAAATCATGATAATCATAAACATAATTGTACATGCGTGAACTAGCCATGACATAAGGCCCGTGAGTCGGCCAAAACATATTTCATATATCATAGGTTTCATGCATACTTGAAGATCATACATATAATTTGTAAAATCATCAAATCATGATGGGTAATTGAATAAATTCATATTTCAAGTCATAAATCATGTTGGGTTTGTAATATCAACATTTTGAATAGTAGATCATAAATTGATTCCTCATAGATCATGCATAATTAGACTAAATTTGATAGAAATCGAGATCAATAATTTTGTAAGTAAATTGTTGTAAAATCAAATCAAAATCCATAAAATATGTTGTAAATCATAAATTGTAAAATCCCATTAGCAAATCATTAGATTTTTACAAAAATTGAATTAAAACCTCGATAGATTTTGGTAGACTTCCATAAATTAATAGAGAATGGGCATGGGTGTGAACGGAAACACCCATTTGTAACCCTACATACTTGGGTAAGATCAGATTCTAAAGTTCTTGAATGTCGAAGGAGGAATTGATAGGGAAAAGCTTGATTCTATGCTTGATCTCTCTAGAATTCTCTTAGTATGCATGCATGGGAATGATCTATGCAATAGGGACTTAACCTATCTTAAAATGCCCAAAACATACATAAAATGACGTAGTTTAGGGCCTTATAGCATGGAAAGGTCGAAAATGACCTTAGTGAATTTAGCTTGAAAATCTGCATAGGTTAACCAACGAGCGTACCAACAAGTCGTTGGAAGCTACCACAACTCGTGGTATGGATCATCATCTGCACTGCTCAATCCTTGCTTCCGGAATCAAACCACGGATAGACAGGACAACTCGTCCTTTGGTCCAATGGGTCGTTGAGTGGATCGTTGCTTGCCCCTCAAAAATTTCTGAACTTTCTCACAATGAGTTTCACCACGACTCGTTGTCTCATCTGTCTGTTAAGTCCACTATAAATTTGACCATGTAGACAACAATTGCTGATAATGAGTCGTTGTTACTCATGACGGGTCGTTGGGTGACCCGTTACGTCCCCAAATGCTAAATTCCATCTCTCATCACGACTACAAACGATGACCCGTTGTTTCCCACAACGAGTCGTTACATCGGTCGTTGCTTCCACTGCCACCCGGGACTCCTGAAATCACGATTGGTAATAACGTCTATGGTTTCCAACCACGAGTCGTTACACCTCTCGTCCTGTGATGTTTTTCCCAGTTTCAGCAGTTTTCAACTTTTAACTCCCAGGTCTACTCTGAGGCACTTCCGGGGCATTACAATATCTCCCCCTTGGGAACATTCGTCCTTGAATGTAGGAAACAAGCAGAAAACAAAAACATGCAATTATCATATTCAAATACTAATCATTTAAATCGAAAACTAACGCAATGACTACCTGCGATTCATATCACATAGTTGAACTAATTTCATGCTTCACATCCACATCCACATACATAAAATAAACTTGAACACATGATTTGAACATGAAAACTAAATAGAGTTATAGGGAAAAACTGGTACCTCAAGTCGGAACTGAGCTGATAGAGAATAAATGTGGGCATTTAGCCATCATATCCGCTTTGGCTTCCCACGTAGCTCCTTCAACATGCTTATTTCTCCATAATACTTTAACTGAAGCTACTTCTTTATTCCTTAGCTTTTGAACCTGATGATCTAATACTTTCATCAGAACCTCCTCATAGCTAAGGCTATCTTTTACATCAATACTGTCCACCGGGACTATTAGAGTTGGATCTCCCAAACATTTCTTCAAAAGAGATACACGAAACACAGGATGCACAGAAGACAACTCTGAGGGCAAGTCCAACTCATACGCTACCTTACAAACTCTTCTCATAATTCGATAGGGATCAACATAACGTGGACTGAGTTTTCCTTTTTTTCCCAAACCGCATGACTCCCTTCATGGGAGATACCTTCAGAAATACCCGATCATCCACGTCGAACTCCAACTCTCTCCTCCTCACATCAGCATATGACTTTTGACGACTCTGAGTGGTTTTCAGCCTACTCTGATACCAAGTTTGTCACGTCCCACCTTGGGAGACATGATTGGCACCTGGTGCCACACTGGAATTTGACTAACTGGCTAGGCTTATGCACGTCTGGTGTATGCCTGTAACTCAATTCAAGAAAACGATGAGCTATATCTCGATTGTAAGCCTCTGACCGACAAAGCCCTATAGCCATCTGTAAACAAAAACAGCTAACCAACAAAAAGCAATAGAAGGGAATCCTATGCGGGCCGACAAGACCTCCATGCTATCTAGTTATAATTGAAATGAAAATCAAACAACTATGACTATACTATAGCCGAGAAGGCCACTATTTAACAGCTAAACAAGGTCCCATATAGCCATCACATGAAATAAAACATATATAGGCCCCACACAGCCACAACAAACTAACCACAGGGAAACTGTAAATCTGCAAGCCTCTAGGAGTGGAATAATGCTCGAGACAAGGCCCCGACTTGCCCGTATTGTACAATAAAAGAGCAAACCTTCTAACTAATCAGCTCCAGAGGAGGGGAGCTAACTGTATTGCTGACTCTGGCTGAAATTTAAGGAGGTCCTGATCCAAGTCTATCCGCACCTGCAGGCAAGTAATGCAGCACCCCAAGATAGGCGTCAGTACAATATGTACCGAATATGTAAGGCAGTGACTGAGTATAATTGAATAAAACTTAAGATGAAACTGAAAGTAACTGAGTGGAAGGGATAGGGATATAACCTGATTAACTTAACTTCCTGTTGTCTAATCTATCAGTAAATAGTGCAAATAAGAACCTTACCTGGCCTCCATAGGCCAGAAGGTACAACTATCACAAAATAACCCACCCGGGGCTCCCATAAGCCCTGGAAAGTATACTTTAATCTACATACACCTAAAGGTCAAAACGAGTCAACTAATAACTATAGCCAACCTACCTGTCCCCTGGGTTGAACTGTAGTTGTGTCTGAGTCCTGTGGACTCCTAATAACTGCTGCCCGTGCACCAAGATCGACGGGGGTGTACTGCTGATACAGCGTAGAAATAATAGTCCATCCATGGAATGGACTGTATAATACCCTTAGGATGGCATATCGCTCCTCGGGGCGACGTCATATAGCCACTAGCAGGCAATGAGACAGCTAGTAACCCTGGGGTTGGTTATGGAAGGCTATATAGGGTAAAGTTTCAATCCCAAACTAAATATAGAGTACTGGTCTCAGCTAACAGCAACAGCTATTTACAACAATAATATTTCTAGCTCTCTTACTAGGATTCAAACTATAGTACAATGCTATAGAAACTAACTTGCCGAAGGAATTCTCCTTAACATACCTCAATTGCCGCTTTCCGAATAACTAACGAGTTTCAACTTGTAATCAATAGCTCTTTCCAACTATAACCGTAATACTAGGAGAAAGCGACTAATTTCAATACCAAATTTGTCTTAAAATGATAACTTTTAATACTAATAGAAACTATAATTCAACTACGTAAAATACGGACGAAAACCTATAATTTCCTGAGGGTTCAAAGCGTGAAATGCTTAGTCGATGCCTGTGATAATTTAGGAATCAATTTGGAGCAATTCTAACAACTTTTGCTCGACAGGGTTATGATTTTTCGGGTGTATTTTGAGAAACTAACTCCGTAGTAATGCTCCCTACATACATGAAACTCAATACCTAAAGTTAATTTGAGTTTGGACCGTGTTTGATAGCGTAATCGGATGAAAATTAATTGAAATCTTCGTGTCTTCTCACTTCTGGCTGAGGAAATAACTTGGAAATAAATCACAATTGAAAGGAGGACTTTATATATATATCATGGGTGGTAGCAGGGGGGACCCGTGCAGCCTAAGGCTCCAAAATAGCCCCGCATCACGCCCCTCATAACGGCCTTGTGCCTGGCGTGCCGCGCTGGCCAGTGCGCTGATAGCTGGCGAATCGCGCTGGCCCCATCAGAACCCACTTTCGAGGCTTTTCTACATGCATTAAGCTCTTCTTATTCATCAAAAATCAATGCGTACACTCACTAATCATTAACATTTACGCGGTGTAACAGTTTTGGTGTTGACTGCCACTTGAACCTGAGGTAGTACCCTGCTAAGCGAAACGACATGGCGGAGCTACCGATGTGGTAGAATGGGCCTTCTCCCATCCTACTCATGGGCAATCTCTAAATCTGTGACCCAGCTGGCCACAACCAAAACAACCTTTCTTTCCCGAACAATACTCACCCGGATGGTTCTTACCACACTTCGAGCATAGTAGAAAGGTGTGGCTGCTGGAGACATGGGTAATTTAAATTTTTCATCATATACAATTCATCATGCTTGAATACATATATCATAGATCTCAACTTTCATGAACTTTCATGGATGGGCATCATAATTTGTAAAACTTGAAAACATAATTTGTGAGATTGAAAACATTGTAAAATATGCCCATGAATCATAATTCAACATTAGAAACATGTACCCATGATTGACACTTAGAGAATTCACATGTTGGGATAAAACCCCATAGATTCATCAACTAGAATTTTCATAAAATTGAAGAGGTATTGGGCATGGGTGTGGATGAATATATCCAGTCATAACCCTACATACCTAGAGAAATCTAATTTCACAAACCCTCTTGAAAGCCCAAAGGAATTTGGGGAAGAACTTGATGAATCCTAAGTTTGATCACCCTTAGAAACCACTAAGTTTGCATGCATGGAAGAGAATAGGCTTAGAATGAACTTACCCCTCTTAAAACACACTCTTCTGAGCTTAAACCGACATAGTATAGGTCCTAGGAACTTAGAGAATTACGGAAAAGCCCTTAATAAATTCACAGGAAAATGCACAATGCCAGTCCCAACGAGGGACTGGATGACTCGTGCCCAACACCATGAATCTTGGTCTCAAGTCGTTGACTGCACTAAAATCTTGCCTTTTTAGGGTCACCACGAGGGACACCATGACTCGTGGTGCACCCAACGACTCGTGGTGACCAAATCGCAACCAACACTGCCCAAACTTCTTAAACCTTCAATCAACTCTTCACAAAGGATAACACAATGAATCGTGGTACTGACCACGACTCATGGTCACACCCATGGTCACCCCCAAATCCCAAAATTCAACCAAGTCTCCCTCCTCCCCATTAGTCACTTAACGACTCGTGGTGCACCTCACAGGTCACAGGACAACTCATCTTGTGACCTAGTGTAGAAAATCTTATTTTCTATGTTTCAACCCTTAGGTCTAATTTTAGGGCTTCCGGGTATTAAAATATCTCCCCCTTGGGAACATTCATCCTTGAATGTGGGTAAACATACAGAACACTTGAGAAATGCAACTGCCATATCAATTACTGAACATTTAAAGCTGAAAGCTGACAGAGTGACTGACTCTGCGCTGAACTACATGACTAAACTGAATTCATGAATCACACATACATACCTTGACATGAAATAAACTGGGTGACATGAACTGAACATGAAGCTAAATAGAGTAATAGGGAGGAAACTGGTACCTCAAGCTGGAACTGTGCTAGAAAGGAATAGATGTGGGTATTCAGCCATCATGTCTGCTTTGGCTTCCCACGTAGCTCCCTCAACATGCTGGTTCCTCCCCAAAACCTTTATTGAGGCTACTTCTTTGTTTTTAGCTTCCAAACCTGATGATCCAGTATTTCCACCGGAACCTCTTCAGAACTAAGGATATTCTTCATACCTACACTCTCTAACGAAACAACTAGAGCTGGATCATCCAGACACTTCTTTAAGAGTGATATATGGGAAACTGGATGAACTAAAGCTAATTTTGAGTGAAACTCCAACTCATATGCTACCTTGCAAAACATTTCACAATTCGGTACGGACCAACATAAAAGGGACTGAGTTTCCCCTTCTTTCCGAACCTCATTACTCCTTTCATGGGAGATACATTCAGGAACACCCAATCATCAACTTCAAACTCTAGTTCTCTCCTCCTCACATCTGCGTAGGACTTTTGACGACTCTGAGTTGTTTTCAACCTTTCCCTTATAAGATGAACCTTCTCCATCTCCTTGTGAACTGAATCTGGTCCTATCATCGTAGCTTCACCGACTTAAAACCAACCAATAGAAGATCTATATCTTCGCCCATAGAGAGCCTCAAATGGAGCCATCTGAATGCTGGAATGGTAGTTGTTGTTGTATGCAAACTCAATGAGCAGCAAATGATCATCCCAGCTATCTTGAAATTAATCACACACGCTTTCAACATATCCTCAAGAATCTGAATTGTCTGCTCGGCCTGGCCATCTGTTTGTGGGTGAAATGTTGTGCTAAGCTTTACTTGAGTACCAAGTCCGTTCTAAAATGATCTTTAAAACTGGGAAGTAAACTGAGTACCTCTATCCGATATGATGGACAAGGGCACTCCATGCAACCGAACTAACTCCCAAATGTATAATTTGGCATAATCCTCCGCTAAATCGGTAGTCTTGACCGGTAGAAAATGAGCTGCCTTAGTCAATCTGTCTACAACCACCCAAATAGAGTCATATTATTGACGAGTACAAGGCAACCATGTAATGAAATCCATAATGATTTCCTCCCACTTCCAAGTAGGGATACTAATGTCTTGGAGCATACCTCTAGGTCTTTGATGCTCAACCTTCACCTGTTGACAATTCGGACACTTAGCCACAAACTCTACTATGTCCTTCTTCATGCCATTCCACCAATAGACTTCCCGTAGGTCACGGTACATCTTGGTGGCACCTGGATGTATAGAATATCTAGAACTATGAGCTTCGTGCAACATCCGATTTCGCAAATCATCAACACCTAGAACACATAGATGACCCTGATACCAAAGCACATCATCTCCCCTTTAGAGAAGACCTCCACCTTCTGATTCTAAATGGCTTCCTTCAACTTTACCAAGATAGGATCCTCGTCTTGCCTAGCTTTGATCTCAGTCACTAAAGATGATTCTGATCCATTCTGAACAATGACACCACCATCTGCCGAATCAATAAGACGGACTCCTAGTCGTGCAAGCCAATGCACATCCTTCACTAATTCTTTCCTTTCCTCATCTACATATGACACACTCTCTATAGAAAGCCTGCTAAGAGTGTCTGCCACCACATTAGCTTTTCCCGGATGATAAAGGACACTCATATCATAATCTTTAAAAACCTCCAACCACTTTCTCTGACGTAGATTTAGATCCTTCTAGGTGAATAAGTACTGTAGGCTTTTGTGGTCCGTAAGCACATCCACATGGACCCCATACAGATAGTGTCTCCAAATCTGCAAGGCAAATACTACCGCCACCAACTCGAGGTCGTGAGTCGGATAGTTCTTTTCATGGACTTTCAGTTTCCTGGAAGAATAATCTATAACTTTACCATGCTGCATTAATACACAAACAAGGCCGATCCTCAAAGTGTCGCAATACACCACAAACCCATCGCTACCCTCAGATAGGGTCAACACTGGTGCTGAGGTGATTCGAGTCTTCAACTCTTGGAAACTCTTCTCATAAGCCTCTGACCATTGAAACTTCACTTTATTTTGGGTCAACTTAGTAAACGATGCTGCAATGGACGAAAAGCCTTCAACAAACTTCCGGTAGTAACCAGCTAAACCCAAGAAACTCCTGATATCTGAAGGACTAACCGGTTTAGGCCAATTCTTCACCGCTTCTATCTTTTGGTAGTCCACCTGCACACCCTCACTTGACACCACATGACCCAAAAATTCTATTAAGTTCAACCAAAACTCACACTTGCTGAACTTTGCACACAACTGGCGATCTTTCAAGGTCTGTAGAACCACCCTCAAATAAGCGGCATGCTCCTCCTCGCTCCGAGAGTATATAAGGATGTCATCTATGAACACAATCACGAGCATATCCAAATATGGCTTGAACACCCTATTCATCAAATCCATAAAAGCTACAGGAGCATTCATTAGTCTAGCAGACATAATTACAAGCTCATAGTGACCATACCGAGTCCCGAAGGTTATTTTCGGGATGTCACTCTCTCTAACTTTGAGCTGATAGTATCCGAATCTGAGGTCTATCTTTGGAAAGCACCTAGCACCCTGAAGCTGGTCAAATAAATCATCAATCCTGGGAGAGGATACCTGTTCTTGATGGTAACTTTGTTCAATTTTTGATAATCAATGCATATCTGAAGGGAACCATCCTTCTCTAGGATAAAGAGAACTGGTGCACCCCATGGGGATTTGCTAGGTCTGATGAAACCCTTATCTAAGAGGTCTTTCAATTGCTCCTTCAACTCCTTTAGCTCTGTTGGAGCCATTTTGTAAGAAGGAATAGATATAGTCTGTGTATCGGGAAGAAGGTCAATACCAAAATCGATCTCTTGCTCAGGAAGGATTCTAATAAATCATCTTGAAACACTTTTGGATACTCACGCGCTACGAGAACTAACTGGATAGTCAGGGTCTCAGAATTAGAATCCTTAACCCTAACTAAATGGTACAAACAACCCTTAGAGATCATCTTTCTGTCCATAAGGTAGGAAATGAAGCGACCTATAGGCACAGCTGAACTACCCTTCCGTTCTAGGATTGGCTCACCGAAAAATCGGAACTCTACAGCACGGGTTCTATAATTTACTGAGGCATAACATGCATGTATCCAATCCATGCCAAATATAACAGAAAAATCTGTCATGGCTAGCTCTACTAAATCTGCTGAGGTGATTTTCGTAAGAACTTGATAGGGCAATTTTAATATACCCGTCGAGCTATAACTAAATCACTGACTAGAGTAGAGACTAAGAAGGGTTTTGATAGGATTTTTGGACTGACTCCAAAACTACTAGCAACATAGGGCGTCATAAAAGATAAAGTATCCCCTGGATCTAACAATACATGTACATCAAGGTGGAATACTCGTAACATACCAGTGACTACATCTGGGGAGACCTCCTACTCCTGATGAGATGTTAGGGCATAGAATCTATTTTGGCGCCGACCACCACCCGCACTAGTAGATGCCCCCTGCTGAGCTGGGCGTGCTAGTGGAGCTATTGAATTGGAGGCTAGGTATCGGCCCCTATCTGGCTGCTGGACAATCTTTGAGCATATGTTTGGGCTTCCCACACCCGAAATAAGCACCTGAACCTACCAAACACTAACCTGTGTGTCTCTAGCCCCACCTACCACACTTTGGAATGCTGGACTCTACGGGCCTGCTACTTTGACCTATAGAGCCTGATGCTCGTCCCCTATAGTCGTGCCTGGATCTAGATGGCACACTCATAGTCGATGGCACTGGGGCTAAAGATCTCTGGTGGGACTGCTGACAGTGCCCACCAGGTCTCTTCTAGGAGAATCTAAAGCTATCAGTCCTGGCCCTCTTGGCCTATCTCTTCCACTCACTCACCTGACTGCCTCTATCTGTTGGGCGTACATTACTATCCAAGAGAAGTCAATTTCCTGATGAAGCATCGCAGTACAACAATCCTTGAACAAATAGTCGGCTTTACCATGCACGAACCGACTTACTCGGGATCTCTGATATGTTCAAGTGTATACTTGGACAAGCAAGTGAACTCCAAGGCAAACTCCTGAACTGTCATCTTTTCTTGCCTCAGGTTCACAAATTCAGCTGCTTTAATATCTCTTATCTCACGAGGTAATAATCGATCCAGAAATGCGGCACAGAACTCCTCCCAACCAATAGGGCCTGCTCCAACTACCCTGCTATCCTTCAATTGCTTGAACCAGATGTGTGCAACCTCTTTCAACTAATATGAGGCTATATCTGTGCACTCCTCCCCAGTCACCCCCATGATATGGGTGATTTTCAGAATATCATCAATAAACTCGTATGGATCCTCATCCACCTTTGGCCCAAGGAACTCCAAAGGGTTCATCCTCAGAAAATCTCTGACTCTTATCGCCGCCGTATTCCCATTAGGAGGGACATGCTCCATTGCCTGTTGGTTGACTTGTGCAGTCAAAGCCTAAGCTAGCATTTGAATGGAAGCCCTAAACTCGACGTGGGCAACCTGCTCAGGTACATGATCCTGGGGGGCTGGTGGGGCCTACTAGTTCCTATCCCCATTGCCAGTCTTGTGGCCATTTTCATTTCCATTCCTTCTTTCGT
Organism: Datura wrightii; assembly: GCA_035772735.1. Taxonomy (NCBI): domain Eukaryota; kingdom Viridiplantae; phylum Streptophyta; class Magnoliopsida; order Solanales; family Solanaceae; genus Datura; species Datura wrightii. The sequence goes on along the minus strand of JASDFA010000002.1, from coordinate 51,347,970 downwards.
TAACTTGGTGAGGATGTATGATGATGTAAACACATTTAGCACTAGTTAGAAGGATAGAGAGATAATTCAATCGCATGACATATATCATGAAAGAAGGGAACATTTCCTAAAATGTTTCATAGCCTTTTCGTCATAAGTGTGGCGCGCTTCACACCCATGAAAAAGACTCTACTTAGCACAGCTTTCAGACACCCTAGGATACTTCAAAACCAAATGCTCTGATGCTAAATTTGTCACAACCCGAACATAGGCCCGGATTGAGACACGGTACAAAGAACCTCGAGAGGCTCCAAGTTGACCCATAACATGAAAATGAACTCTAAATTCAACATAATTGAGCGGAAGTCTAACATATATAATATAATAGAAGTTTGAAACCATCATAACATCTGAATACATATCACAAGTCTGAAATTGAATACATGTTATGTCTGATAAGCCTTTACTACTGACGAGTTGAAGGAACAAGACTCCAACTATCTCACTATAGTCTGAAACTGAAAATACTAAATACAACTGATAAAGGGCCCTCGAAAGATGAGGACTCACCAACTGAGACCGGGAGATGCTAATACTGAGAGTCTGGCTAATGTTAGGACTGAGTCTGAATATCTGAACCAGTATCATGAAATGATACAGCATAGAGTATGTGGTCAGTACATGGAATGTACCGAGTATGCAAGGTAAGTAAAATTGCTAAATAAGTAAAATCAGTGATCATGCATAACATAAAACATTTCATCATAAGAGTATGAGAGTAGGGCTTGCATGCTATTATCTGAAAACATGATTCATACATAATTGATTATCATAACTGAATATCATAACTAAATCAATTGAGCCAAAGCTAAAACTAATAATCATAAGTAAAACTGAACATTAGGTCAAACCTGCTGAAAACATAATATCATGATTGATAAACATGCATAACTAAAATCATGAGTAACAATGGGAGACTCATCATATAACCAACATTACCATGATAGAGCTTCATGGTCCTGACTATTACACTCAAGTGGGCAATGTTATCCAAAGCCTTGCTAGGGCTAAGGATGCTACCGTGATATCGATATCAAGATGAAGGACCCTTGGAGGCAAGGGAAGCTCACAAGGGAGGTCCCAAGTAACCTGAACATACATAGTTGGCACGTATTTCTAAAGCACTGGGTTGACTGACCCTTAGCCTACTTGGTGCTAGACACTACTCCCAAAAATATACATATGCTCTCCATCATTTTTCAACGAAGTTGACCATCAGATAGTGAAGAAGCTGACTCATGAGATACATGCATAAATCTGAAATCATAACATGAGGATCCTTGGGCTCAAACCACACCACAAGCTAAAAATAGTGGGAGTCTAGACTCCAAAACTATGTGGTAAGCTAATACATGAACTTTAGATAAATCATGGAACATACTTTGATCATATGGGCTTGTCCAATACTTAAACATGATTTATCTTTCGAAAACATAAACATGGACATGGGTAATTTGAAATCATACTTTCATCATATACAGTTCATCATGCTTGAATACATATATCATAGATCTCAACTTTCATGAACTTTCATGCAAGGGCATCATAATTTGTAAAACTTGAAAACATGATTTGTGATTAAAAACACTGTAAAATATGCCCATGAATCATAGTTCAACATTAGAAACATGTATAGATCATACCCATGGTTGACACTTAGAGAATTCACATGTTGGGTTAAAACCCCATAAATTCATCAACTAGAATTTTCATAAAATAGAAGAGGGATTGGGCATGGGTGTGGATTAATACACCCATTCATAACCCTACATATCCGTAGAGATTTGATTTCACAAACCCTTTTGAAAGCCCAAAGGAATTTGGGGAAGAACTTGATGAATCCTAAGCTTGATCACCCTTTGAAACCACTAAAGTTTGCATGCATAGAAGAGAATAGGCTTAGAATGAACTTAACCCTCTTAAAACACATTTTTAGAGATTAAAACGATGTAGTATAGTCTTAGGAACTTAGAAATTATGAAAAAGCTCTTAATAAATTCATAGGAAAATGCACACTGCCAGTCCCCACGAGGGACTGGACGACTCGTGCCCAACACCATGACTCATGGTCTCAAGTTGTTGCCTGCACTGAATCTTGCCTTCTAAGGGTCACCACGAGGGACACCATGACTCATGGTGACCAAATCGTGACCAATACTGCCCAAATTCTTCAACCTTCAATCAACTCTTGACCACGGCTAACATAACAAATTATGGTGCTGACCACGACTTGTGGTCACACCCGTGGTCACCCCCAAATCCCAAAATTCAACCAAGTCCTCCCTCCTTCCCATGAGTCACTTAACGACTCATGGTGCACCTCACAGGTTATAGGACGACTCGTCCTATGACCTAATATGGAAAATTCTATTTTCTCCATTTTAACCCTCGGGTCTGATCTTAGGGCTTCCGGGGTATTACACCCGCACTCCTCGACTACTAAGTCTGAAACTCTATTTACGAACTTGAGCATGTGAGCCCTCGGCTCAGCTACCATTTCTGGAGCATACTTTGACAGTTGGGTGAACTTGAAGGCGCACTCCTACACTATCATGTCATTTTTCTTCAGGTTCATAAACTCAGCGGCCTTAGCTTCCCTTAACTCTCTAGGAAAGAATCTATCCAGAAATACCATCGCAAACTCATCCCACTCCATCGGACTTGAACCATTCCTCCTTCACTATTTCCACTACTTATACCAAATCTGATCCACTCCTTTTAACTGATAAGCAGCTAGATCTACACTTTCCACAGGAGTAACACCCATGATTTGGGTGATTTTTTCACCTCATCAATGAACTCCTACGGATCCTCATCAACCTTGGACCCGTGAAATGCTGGAGGGTTCATTCGATTAAAATCCCAGACTTTGGTAGCAGTTGCAGACCCATTAGTATTGATTGTATGAACTGTTGGTCGACCTGATTGGTCGTAGCCTGAGCCAGAATTTAGATGGCAGCACGGAACTTTGCATGCGACACCTAATTGTCTTGAGGGGCTATTGGAGCCGGTGTGGCTAGCTGGTTAGCATTCCCAGTCCTTCTTTTATTTCTCCTCTTGGGAGGCATCCCTAACTGAAAAGGGTAGAGCATGAGTTAGGAGGAAATTTCAAAAACCAACTTTACACATGATAAGAATCATGAAGAAGGGATTTTTTCTAAAAAAATTCATAGACTCCCCCTCATAAATGTGGCGCGCTTCACACCCATTAAAAGAACTCTACTCGATGCAGCTTTCAGACATCCTAGGAAACTATGCTCTGATACCAAGTTTATTATGACTCAAGTCTACACCCTAGACGCAACTCGGTACTTAGAGTCACAAGTGACCCCAAGCTAACCCATGGCATAGCATATTACCAACATACTAGAATTTAAATAGAAACTAAGCAGAAGCACAAACATAATTCATTATAGGAAATATAAATACTCCACAACTCCGGATAACTATAAATAGCATAATACCATAACTATGTCTGAAAGCCTCTACTAAAGATGAGTTGTTGGGACAAGCCCCCGACTAACTCCAAAGTCTGATGAACTGAAATAGCTAATAAACTAGCAAAAACTACTCCGGTCCTCAGAATATAATGACTCACCAAAAGAGTATTGTTGCGCTGAACCCAAAGGAGAACTAACCACATTGTTGGGCCTAAGAACTTGAGCCTATATCATAAAATGATATAGAATGGAAGGTATGAGTTAGTACTTTGAATGTACTAAATATGTGAGATATAAAAAAACAAAAGAATACTGATAATATATAAGTCGTACTGACAAGACATGCAATGACCATATCTGACATTATAAGTACTGAAAGGAATCTAATAATACTATAAGAACTAATAACTAACTGAAAGTCATAACCATATCCTAAAACCTAGAAGGCTGAACTAGATTGGAGGCTATGACTGTGCCAGAATGTGGGAGAGACTGTAACCAACATATAGCCACGTGAGCTAAACATGGAGTTCGATGTTTACTCCCCATCAATAGGGCCCACCATACCTTGGCAGAGTATAGTGACTAAGTTGTGTGATCACTAACTGAAAGACCCATTCGGGTTAAATCCTATGGTGCCATGTAGTTATGAAAACCTCAGTGTGCTGAACCTCGGCCCACTCGGTGGTAAGTACAACTCCCAACTGAAATCCTAAATATACCTAACTGAATTAATTAGCTCAAAATGATGTCCTAAGGCTAATTCAGAACTACTTGTCTAGAAGTTTCCTGAGAGCCTAAGGGACCTAATAACTAAAAATATTGAATTTAATGATAGACTGATAAAGAGTCAAACTGATCAGCTGAAAATTATGGGGAATACTAATTGTATTCAAAATATAGAAAATGCTAACTTTAATTTGAAACATACATGCTGAGGATTATGCTCAAATAATATTCCAAGGAAAATATAGTATTTTAGACCAGCTATTAAATCATACAAGAATCAACCTGAGAGTCATGCTATAAACTGAGAATATAGAGGCATTTTACAAGTCAAAAATAACATCCTATGTATAACACGATATTAGGGATGGAAGTTTAAAAACATTGAGAGGATAAGGAATTTCAACAACTAGAGAGAAACCCTAGGTCATGATTTCAAAAATTTTAAGGCTAGGGTTACTAAAGATCTTGGGACACAAGGGTGAAAGGAAACCCTTGCTGAAGTCTCACATAACCGGAGAAGAAATCCCTTGTGAAGAAGCTTGAATTTCTACAACTAACAAAGAGCCTTACTTCTTGCTTGAGGGAAAAATCTTAGATACTATTGCGGTGTTCTGGCAGATTGAGCGTAGAATAAGGGAGGAGGATCAATACCCCTCTAAATCCCTTGAAAACATACCCAAAATGACGTAGTTTAGTGACTAAAAAGGTGCGAATATACGAAACTATCCTTGGGAAAATATTTAGAAATTTGAAATTTTTGGGTTGCTGTGCATCTGACGGAATAGGTGATGGGCCATCGCAATCCTGAAGGTCTGTCGTCTCCACCGTCGGGCTTAAATAGAATTGTCCAAAATTTTTCCCCAAGTGACAATCAGTGTGACGGGTCGTCGCATACTTGATGGTCCGTCGGCCCTCCGTCCTTCCTTAACTAGAACGGCTTGAACTTCTCGCCTAAGTTACAGTTGCCTTGACGGACTGTCGAGACCTCCATCACCTATAAGCTAAAGGGACTGGACCTCGATGGTGCAAGTGACGGTCCATCGCCTGGTTGACGGCTGTCAGATCCACCATAGGAGCTGTGATGGGCAGTCACTTCCCCTGTCACCACGGCACCAGGTCTACAACTTTATTCTTTTGATGCAATATTTTACTCTATGGATCTGAGGTGTTACATAATATCTCTATTCATTATGATTACGCACCTATGAACCGATGCATTTGGAGATTGATATCGAATGTGATCGAACCATCTCAATTCTCAAGCGATCATTTCTTATTTTATCCGCAATATATGCTACTTGAACATTCTCACAAACATGATAATTTCTATTTTTATATGACCACATCTACTCTATCATTTTTTTATAGGTCAATGATATCATTTGCATATCTTTGTTTCTCGTGCCATAAACTTTCCTTTCAAGAAATATAACTCTATTGTATTTTTACCAAACAAAAATCCAAACTAGTTCTTTATCAATCTTGTATAAATTTAAATATATGTATCCACACCATAGTAGTCGATCGCTAGAATTGGATTCCCGAACAGCTTCTAGTGCAGTTCATATTATGGCATTGACAACAAATGAGGCAAAGATACAAGGCAAGAATTGAAAGGGCGTAGTTTTTTATCCTTTGTACCAAAAGGACATGTACAAAAAAATATAAAAAAAACTGGGCAGTTTGCTTGTTATTGGGAAAACTATATAAAGTAGTTAACCCCATATGATATCTCCATCAATAGGGGAAAAAACGTTTGTACCAGTTTGCCCAAAACTAGTGAACTACATGAATTCAATTTCTGCAGTTCTCTAGTTCTTGGGTGAACTGCTACAAAATTTTAATTTTTTAAAAATGTCTTTGGTTTCTTCCCATCAGTCTTTCTATCTCTAATGATTCTAGTTCCCCTTTAGATTTTTCTGATGACTTCCACTATATCACTTTCTTTATTCCACCACAACAGACTTGCCAGCATGTGTAAGGATTTTCTTTGCCTTGTCTCTCACTATCCCTTTTTTGGGGGGCTTTCCATATTTCCTGCATAGCTCTCTTTTTTATCTTTTGTAGAAAATCATGAAGGGGAAATGGTGTCTAATTTATGGCATATGTATGCACTTATTTATCATATTTTGCTCATGTTTAACTATATTTTGATAATAAATTATGTGTGTTTTCTTTGATTTTACGTGATATTTAGGAAAAGAGCTAATGCATACGATTAAATATTTATAGGGATTAAAATGAAAAATTTGAAGTTATTCGAGGCTTAAAAGAGCAAGAGTTGCCAAGACAAACTCAAAAGAAGCAAGTGCCAAAGCATAATATAAGATGGCATCGCGCAGGCACAACTGTGCAAGGGCCTGTGCAGAACCATGCTCCCATTGGCGTGATGCGGTGCCATTCTGGCGCAAGGAGAGGCGGGGCGCACGGCTAGGTTGGCCGACTCAAAATCTACAAAATTCCAATCCCAGTTCAAGTAGGAACATAAGCTGCAAAATCCAATCCCAATTCAATCAGGAAAAATGAAGACTTAATCTACTACTATATATACCCCCTTCTTAGGATGTTTACAAGACACAACTTAGAAAGTGTTTCACAAAATACGATAGTTTACATTAGATTGAGCATTATTATTGTAACTGTGAAAGATATTATTTGAGAATCCACCTAGTTCTTGTGATTCTAATTAGCTTTGGAGATTTTTCAAACAATTTCATATTATTGTAAGTATTTCATTATGACTTCTTATAAATCTTATGTTATTGTTCTCTCAAACATGAGTGGCTAAATCTCTTAAGATAGGGTTATGAGAACTATGATGAAGTAACAGAAGTAGGAAAAATAAAATAGTGATTCTTAAATGGTGAATTTAGTGGATTGTTATTCTCTTTGTTTTAATGAGTATTAGTGATTGCAAACGTTGAAACGTGCCTGTATCATCAACTTTCTTGACCAAAGAGGTTGAATTTAGGAAAAGATAATAACAATAAAAACTTAAGGCTACCAACCCTCATTTAATTATCTTGAGTTCTAACCGATGATAGTTAATTAAAGACTTATGTAGAGGACAAAATATACACACCTAAAGTCTGAGAGAGGATTTAGGTGAAATTCATCTATGTTGGTCGAGAGACGTTAGATGAACTTAATCATCAGTCTTACATAAAAGTTACCAAGATAGATCACTAATAAAATAAGTCTACTATGTTATGAAATCATGAAGAACACAGTCCTAGTCTTTTCTCATTAATTTGATAACAACTCAATCATTGTTTAGAATTACTTTTTCTTTTTATTTGCAAACCCCCTTTCGAAATATTGACTATCAGTTATTTACTCATCATTAACATATCATTTCTTCTCTATTCCTTGTGGGATAGACCCCAATCTAGTTGGGTTACTATGTTTGACAGCGACCGCTTTATACTTTATTGTGAGGTGTATTTTGGGCGTGATCAATTTTTGACGCCATGCCGAAGAATATGGTGTTGAAATAGTTAATTGGTGTTTAAATTCGATTTGTAGTCTTTATTTTATGATTTACATTTTTGTTTTTATTTTTTTTATTTGTCACAAGTTAGAATGGTGAACCCTGTGGCATAGCTTAATCCGGAGGAGATGACTGAAGCACAGCGAGTAGACGCTATGTGATAGGCAAAGGAAGCACAACTAGCTGATGCAGCTAGGAGAGCCAATGCTGCACACTTTGTTGCCGCCTCAGTAGAGAGGAACTATCAAAGCGCCCCTCGTCATCATGGTTGTAGTATTGCACAGAATATGCTCTCTGAGGGGGAGTATGAGCAAGAAGAAGTTGGTTATGTTGGAGCCATTGTTCCACCCCTTTTGCCAGCTAATGCCAATTTTGATGTTACAAGTACAATGATGCAATTGCTGAGTATGAAGGGGTTGTTCAGGTTTGTCTGATGAAGTTCTAAACCAGCATTTGATAAATTTTATTGGGATCTGCAATGCCTACAAACTGCCAGGGGTTTCCCAAGAGACCATTAGACTCAGATTATTCCCTTTCTCACTAGTAGGGGAAGCAACTCTGTAGTTGAATGAGCTTCCAGACGAATCTATTACTACCTAGGCAGAGCTGACTGCAAATTTATTGGAGAGATTTTCCCACCCTCATGGATGATTCAATTGAGGGATGAAATTAATAATTTTAGGCGATCACCTAGGGAAGCCTTACATGAGGTATGGATAAGATTTAAAAAGAAGCTCATGCAGTATTTTAATCACAAGCTCCTACAAGATGTTCTTTTAAAAGTATTCCACAGGTCACTGAGTGCCTCAAATAAAGCTGTAGCAGATGGGATAGCAGAGTGGTTCATGAGAGCCCACACTTTTGCAGATGCCAGTGAAATACTGGATAACAAGACGAAGACCAACAGGGCATGGCACACTAGAGAATCTGAGGCTGCTGTAATAAATAATTCAACATGCATGACAGCAGAGCAGAGGAAGAAGAAAAATGAACAAGACCAAGATATGGCCTATCTCTATCCAGTTGGAACTAATCACCAAGAATCTAACAAGAATGAACACACAAAAGGTGCATGCGGTGAATACTCAAGAAAGGTGGTCCAGGTATGAAGATAACTACCCTGATGTGGAAGAGAAGGCTAATTTTGTTAATAATCATGGAGATTTCTAGGCCAATACCTGGTCTAACCAAGACTCTTGGCATCAACGCTAAGGAAATTAAGGTCGGAACTACTATGGGAACAACAATTATAATAGGTTTGGGGTCAGAGATAGGGACCAAGGTGCATGACAAATTAGAGATGCCCCCAAAAAATGACAGGAATAGAGTCTATTGTAATACCCCGAAGGTTCCTAAGACTAGACCTCAGATTTGAAATGTGTTAAGCAGAAGAGAGGAAAAACTTTTCAAAGGAAAACTCGTGATACGAGTCGTTATGAGAAGGCACGACTCGTAGAAAATGTCGTGGTTAGAATCTGCAGGTGGAGTTCAGTGACAATGAGTCAAGGTAGGACTTGTGGAATCTGTAAAAAGTCACAGGATGAACCGTGGTTTGAGAACTGAGTTGACCTGGTTGGAAGATACGAATCATTATACGACCCGTTGTAGGAAACAATGAGTTGTGGCCTACACCCGTGAGAAGGAAATGAGGATCTTGGAAACAGTGATCACAGGTGGATCTAACAACTCGTAGGTTGGTGGTACAAGCCGTGGTGTGAGTCGTGGAAAACTTTAGAAAGTCGGGAAAGAGCAGTGGTGACTATGGATAGTAACCACGAGTCATGGTATCGAGGTATAACTCGTGGTGTGAGTCGTGACACTTGGCAGAGTGAAATTTTCTACGATATAAGTAAGGGGTATTGTTATAATTTTTAAGTTTCTAAGCCCTAAACTACATCGTTTTAAGCTCTTTTAGGAGGGTTTTTAGAGGGTAAACCCATTCTAAACCCTTCACCTCCCATGCATGCGATCCTAGACCTCTCCATTAAAGATCAAGCCTAGAATCCTCTAAATTCTTCTCAAAATCCTTTGGGCTTTCTAGGGAAAATGTAGATTTGGTTCTTCCAGGTACGTGAGGCCATGAATGAGGGTTCCTTTCACTCTTATGCTCATAACTCTCCTCAATTTCATGAATCAAGTCTCAATTCAAATTATAATCAAAAGGGATTTCGATCTAATTTCATAAAATTCTTACAAATTGTTTATGGGTCGATTCCCTCTATGTTTTAAAGTATGTTTGATGATTAATGGGCAGATTCTATACATGTTTTGATTATAAATTCATGAGTTCAAGTTTGAGAAGATTTTTCCCAATTATGCAAGTTGATGAAAAAGTTTAGTTTATGATTGATAATTTCAAGTATGATGAAGTATATATCTAGCATGTATGTATGTTTACAAATTACCCATATATGAATCTATAACTTTGACTAGCGAAGTCTATTTCAAGTATGCATAATCTTCAGATTTTGGGTAATCCTACTCAGATTAAGCATGTTTTCATGATTCAGTTTAGTTCTATAAATTAGCTTACTATATGGTTTTGGAGTCTATACTCCCACTTTCAACTTATGGTATGTCTTCAGCTTTGTTGAAAAATGATGGTGAGCACTTTGCATGTTTTTAGGAGGAGTGTCTAGCAAAGGTTAGGCCAAGAGTTCATGAAAACCCCGGATCTTAGAACTACACACCAACATAGGATTCCACATTTACTTTGGGACCTCCCTTGTAAGCTTCGCCTACCATGAAAGGGCCTTCAGCTTGATACCGATATCATGGTAGTGCCCTTAGCTCTGGTGAGGATTTGGATGGCTCTTCCCACTTGAGTGTAATAGTTGGGATCATATAAGCTCTATCATGGTGGTGTCGGTCATATGGAGAATCTCCCATTGCTCCTCATGATCTCAGTTATACATGTTTATCAGTTATGATATGTTTTCAGCAGGTTTGACCAAATGATCAGGTTATCAATTTTACTTATGAATTTCAATTTTAGCTTTGGGTTATTCGATTCAATTATGAGATACAGTTTATGACTATTCATGTTTTTAGATATCAGCATGTAGTCCCTACTCTTATGATGTTATGATTTATGATAATAAACATGATTCTAGTTTATACTTACTCAGCCGGTTTTACTTAACTTGCATACTCAATATATTTCAAGTCCTAGTGATTAGACTCAATTGTGTCGTTAGTCTTACTCCCATTCCAATTCAAACCCTACTTTGGGTGACTTCTCATCCTCCGAGGACATCTATCTTTCAGTATCATTATGTCAGTTTGTTTAGACTTAGAGATAGTTGGGGGCTTGTCCCAGCATTTCATCAGTTAATAGAGGCTTTTAAGACATAGATTTGTATATTTAACTTCGGACTCAGTGTCATGATATTACAGTTGGCTAGATGTTTTGTTATTCAGACTTCCACTATTTCAGAATTCAGTTATCAGTTTTGCTTAAATGTTGATCCTTAGTTATCATGTTCATACCATTGGTTCACTTGGATTCATTCATAGTTCTAGGTTCCATATCTAGATTCGTGCCTGTGTTCGGGTCATGACAAATTTAGTATCATAGAAAAGGTTCAGAGTATCCTAGGGTGTCTCAAATCCATATTAAGTAGAGTCTTTTTCATTGGTGTGAAGCGTTCCACACTTATGGGGGAGAGGCTACAAGACGTTTTAGGAAATTTTCATTCTTTCATGATCTATGTCGTGCGATGAAGTATCTCTCTATCCTTCTAACTCGTGTTATATGTGTTCACAGAATCATGCCTCCACGCCGAGTAAATGGTAGAAGAAAAGGAAATGGAAATGGCCATGGCAATGGCAATGGGGATAAGCATCAGCAAGCCCTGCTAGCACCAGCAGGTCCTTTGTCCGAGCAGGTCTCTCATGCTGAGTTTAAGGCAGCTTTTCAAATGTTGGCTTAGGCTTTGACCGCTCAAGTCAACCAGCAGGCGGTGGCCCATGTCCTGTAGAATGGGAGTGTAGTGGCAACTCGAGTTTGGGATTTCCTCAGGATGAATCCCCCTTAATTCCTTGGGTCAAGATTGGATGAGGACCCACATAAGTTTCTAGAAGAGATACAAAATATCACCCAGATTATGGGGGTGATAAGAGAAGAGAGCACAGGCTTAGCCTCCTATCAGCTAAAGGGGGTTGCTTATATTTGGGACCGTTAATGGAGGGACGATAGAGCAATGGGCGCAGTTCCCGTGAGTTGGGATAAGGTTATGACTGCCTTCTTAGTCAGATTCTTCCATAGGGAGTTGAGGGAGGCAAAGGCGACAAAGTTCGTCAATTTGAGGCAAAATGATATGATTGTACAATAGCACACCTTGGAGTTCGTCCGGCTATCCAAGTATGCACCGAAAATGGTGGCAAACCAAAGGGCCCATATGAACAGATTTGTGTATGGAGTGTCCTACTTGTTAGTTAAGGAATGTAGGATTGGAATACTTAATAGTGATCTTGATTTCTCCGATTGGTGATATACGCCAAGCAGATAGAGACGGATCATGTGAAGAAAAGGGAGAGAGAAGCCAAGAGAGGCAGGACATGCAGCTTTGGATTTTCCTAGCAGAGGTCTGGTGGTGGACATCGCCAGCAGTCTCATCAGAGGCCATCAGCTCTAGCGCCGTCATTAGCTAGTGTGCCATCTAGATCTCGACGTGATAAAAGGGGGAGGACATCAGGCTCTCGAGGTAAGGGTAGCAGGTCAGTAAACCCCTGCATTCTGATTTATGGAAGGTGTGGTAAGAGGCACACCGGACAGTGCTTACTAGTTTTAGGTGCATGTTTTGGGTGCGGGAAGCTCAGCCAAATGCTTAGAAATTATCCAGTGGCCAGACAAGTCCATGGTAGAGACCGTTACCGATCCACTAGTGCAAGTGGTAGTCAGCACCAAAATAGGTTTTATGCCCTCTCATCACGTCAAGAGTAGGAGGTCTCCCTAGATATGGTCATTGGTATATTACAAGTATTCCATTATGATGTTTTTGATTGCTAGATCTAGGGGATACTTTATCATTTGTGACACCCTATGTTGCTATTAGTTTTGGAGTCAGTCCCAAAATCCTATCAGAACCCTTCTCAGTCTCTACTCCAGTCGATGACTTAGTTATAGCTCAATGGATATACAAAAATTGCCCTATCACAGTCCTTTATAAAATCATCTCAGTTGATCTAATAGAGTTAGATATGACTGATTTTGATGTTATCTTTGGTATGGATTGGTTTCATGCATGTTATGCCTTAGTGAATTATAGAACCCGTACGGTAGAGTTTTGATTTTTGGGTGAGCCAGTCCTAGAATGGAAGAGTAGTTCAGTTTTGCCTGTAGGTCACTTTGTTTCCCACCTTAAGGACAAAAGGATGATTTCCAAGGATTGTGTTTACCATCTAGTTGGCGTTAAGGATGCAACATCCAAAACCCCGACTCTCCAGTCAGTTTCTATAGTGTGTGATTATCTGGAGGTTTTCCCAAATGATCTACTTGGAGTCCCTCCTGAGCGAGAGATTGACTTTGGTATTGACCTTTTTCCCGATACGAAGCCTATATCTATTCCTCCATACAGAATGGCTCCAGCTGAGCTAAAGGAGTTGAAAGAACAGTTGAAGGATCTCTTAGATAAGGGCTTCATCAGGCCTAGCAAGTCCCTGCGGGGTGCACTAGTTCTCTTTGTTCGAAATAAGGATAAGTCTCTTCGTATGTGCATTGGCTACCAGCAGTTGAACAAGGTTACAATCAAAAACAAGTATCCTCTCCCCAGAATTGATGACTTGTTTGACCAACTTGAGGGTGCTAAGTGCTTCTCAAAGATAGATCTCAGATCCGGGTATCATCAGCTCAGAGTTAGAGAGAGTGACACTCTGAAGACAACTTTCAGGACTCGGTATGGTCACTATGAGTTTGTGGTTATGTATTTTGGGCTAATGAATGCTTCTTCAGCTTTTATGGATTTGATGAACAAGGTGATTCAAGCCATATTTGGACATGTTCTTGATTGTCTTAATAGATGACATTCTCAAATACTCTCGGAGCAAGGAGGAGCATGCCACTCATTTGAGGATTATGCTATAGACCCTCAAGGATCGCCAACTATTCGCTAAATTCAGCAAGTGTCAATTTTGGTTGGACTCAGTAGCATTTTTGGGTCATGTGGTGTTAAGTGAGGGTGTGCGGGTGGACTCTCAAAAGATAGAAGCTGCAAAGAATTGGCCGAGGCCAGTAAATCCTTCAGATATCAGGAGTTTCTTAGGTTTAGCTGGCTATTATAGGAGATTTATTGAAGGTTTTTCATCCATTGCGGCACCGTTGACTAAGTTTACCTAAAAGAAAGTTAAATTTTAGTGGTCGGATTCCTGTGAGAAGAGTTTTCAGGAGTTAAAGACTCGACTCACTTCTGCCCCAGTATTGACCCCACCCGAGGGCACGAATGGATTTGTTGTGTATTGTGATGCCTCTTGGGTTGGTCTTGGGTGTGTGTTGATGCAGCATGTAAGGTCATTGTGTATGCCTCTATACAGCTTAAGACTCATGAGAAGAATTACCCGATGCATGATCTAGAATTGGCAACGGTGGTATTCGCATTGAAAATTTGGAGATACTATTTTTATGGGGTCTATGTGGATGTGTTTACAGACCACAAAAGCTTATAGTATGTGTTCACCCAGAAGGATTTGAATTTGCGACAAAGAAGATGGTTAGAACTGCTCAAGGACTATGACATGAGTATCCTTTATCATCCAATCAAGGCCAATATAGTGGCAGATGTCCTTAGTAGGCTATCCATGGAGAGTGTTTCTCATGTGGAAGACGGAAGGAAAGAATTTGTAAAAGATGTGCATCAGCTTTCATGGTTAGGGGTTCACCTGGTTAACTCATCAGATGGTAGTGTCATTGTTCAGAATGGGTCAGAATCCTCTTTGATGATGAGGTCAAGGCTAGGCAAGAAGAGGATCCTATTTTGGTGACGTTGAAAGAAGTGGTTCAACATCAGAAGGTAGAGGTCTTCTCCTAAAAGGGAGATGGAGTGCTTCATTATCAAGGTCGTTTATGTGTTTCAGATGTCAGTGATTTGAGAGAATGGATGTTTCATAAGCCTCATGGTTCCCAATACTCTATACATCCAGGTGCCACCAAGATGTACCGTGACCTATGGGAAGTCTATTGGTGGAATGTCATGAAGAAGGACATAACATAGTTTATGGCTAAGTGTCCGAACTATCAACAAGTGAAAGTGGAGCATCAGAAACCTGGAGGTATGCTACAAGACATTAGTATCCCCACTTAAAAGTGGGAAGAGATCAATATGGACTTCATCACGAGGTTACCTAGCACTCGTCCACAGCATGACTTTATATGGGTGGTAGTAGATAGGTTGACCAAGGCAACTTATTTTTTATCGGTCAAAACTATCAATTCAGCAAAGGACTATGCTAAATTGTACATCTGGGAGTTAGTTCGATTGCATGGAGTGCCTTTATCCATCATTTCAGACAGAGGTACTCAATTTACCTCACAGTTTTGGAGATCATTTCAAAAGGGCTTTGGTACTCAGGTCAAGCTTAGCACCACTTTTCACCCGCAAATAGATGGTCAAGCCGAGCGGACCATTCAGACCCTTTAGGATATGTGGAGATCTTGTGTGATTGACTTCAAAGGCAATTGGGATGATCACCTATCTCTTATCGAGTTTGTTTACAAAAAGAGTTACCATTCTAGCATCCACATGGCTCCGTTTGAGGCTCTATATGGGCGAAGATGTATATCTCCTATTGATTGGTTTGAGGTAGGTGAAGCTATGTTGATAGGGCTAGATTCAGTTCATGAGGCCATGGAGAAAGTTCAGTTGATAAGGGAAAGGCTGAAAATAGCTCAGAGTTGTCAAAAGTCATATGCAGATGTTAGGAGAAAAGAACTTGAGTTTGAAATTGATGATTGGTTGTTTTTTAAGGTATCTCCCATGAAGGGAGTGATGAGGTTCGCAAAGAAAGAGAAGCTTAGTCCCTGATATATTGGCCCCTTCAGTATTGTGAGACGTGTTGGCAAGGTGGCCTATGAGTTGGAGCTACCAGCAGAGTTGGCTTTAGTACATCCAGTTTTCCATGTATCATTGTTAAAGAAGTGTTTGGTGATCTAACTTTTGTTGTTCCAATGGAGAGCATAGGTGTGAAGGATAACCTTAGCTATGAGGAGGTTCCAGTTGAGATCCTTGATCATCAAGTTCGGAAGTTGAGGAACAAAGAAGTAGCTTCAGTAAAGGTTCTGTGGAGAAATCAGCTCGTTGAGGGAGCTACTTGGGAAGCCGAAGCAGATATGATGGCTAATTACCCACGTTTATTTCCTTCCAGTTCCATCTCAGCTTAAGGTACCAGTTTCCTCTCTAATACTCTATTCAATTTCATGTTTAGTTCATGACTCTCAGTTCCTTTAATGTCAGTACATGTATGTGTGATTCATGAATTCAGTTCAGTCATGTATATCAGTCTGGAGTCAGTCACTCTATCAGTTGTCAACTTCAGACGTTCAGTATTTGAGATTTCAGTTCCTTTTCCTAACTTTTAAGTATGTTCACCCTATATTTGAGGATGAATGTTCCTAAGAGGAGATATTGTAATACCCCAAAGGTTCCTAAGACTAGACCCGAGATTTAAAATGTGTTAAGCAAAAGAGAGAGAAAATTTTTCATAGGACAGCTCATGGTATGATTCATTATGAGAAGGTAAGACTCATAGGAAGTGTCGTGGTTAAAATCTACAGGTGGAGTTCAGTGACAACGAGTCAAGGTACGACTCGTGGAATCATGTTATGAGTCGTAGAATGAACAGTGGTTTGAAGACTGAGTTACCCTGGTTTAAAGTTACGAGTTATTGTACGACCCATTGTAGGAAATGAGTCGTGGCCTGCACCCATGAGAAGGAAATGAGGATCTTGGAAACAGTGATCACTGGTGGATCTAACGACTCGTAGGTTGGTGGTATGAGTTGTGGTCTAACCCGTAGAAAACTTCAGAAAGTAAGGGAAGAGCAGCGGTTACTACGGATGGTAACCACGAGTCGTGGTATCGCGGTATGATGTGGTGTGAGTCATGACACCTGGCAGAGTGAAATTTTCTACGATATAAGTAAGGGGTATTTTTATAATTCTTAAGCTCCTAAGCCCTAAACTTCATCGTTTTAAGCTCTGTTAGGAGGGGTTTTTAGAGGGTTAAACCCATTATAAACCCTTCACCTCCCACGCATGCGATCCTAGACCTCTCCATTAAAGATCAGGCCTAGAATCCTCTAAATTCTTCTCAAAATCCTTTGGGCTTTCTAGGCAAGTGTAGATTCAATTCCTCCAGGTATGTGAGGCCATGAATGAGGGTTCCTTTCACTCTCATGCTTATAAATTTGCTCAATGTCATGAATCAAGTCTTAATTCAAATTATGATCAAAAAGGATTTCAATCTAATTTCATAAAATTCTTACAAATTGTTTATGGGTCGATTCCCTCTATGTTTTAAAATATGTTTGATTATTAATGGGCAGATTTTATACATATTTTGATTATTGAGTTCAAGTTTGAGAAGATTTTGACCAATTATGCAAGTTGATGAAAAAGTTTAGTTTATAATTGATGATTTCAAGTATGATGAAGTATCTAGCATGTATGTATGTTCACAAATTACCTATATATGAATCTCTGATTTTGACTAGAGAAGGCTATTTCAAGTATGCATGATCTTTAAATTTTGGGTAATCCTACTCAGATTAATCATGTTTTCATGATTCAATTTAGTTCTATAAATCAGCTACCATATGATTTTAGAGTCTATACTCCCACTTTTAACTTATGGTATGGTCAGCTTTGTTGAAAAACGATAGTGAGCACTTTACATGTTTTTGGGAGCAGTTTTCAGCACCGAGTAGGCTAGGAGTTCATGAAAACCCAGGATCTTAGAACTACGCGCCAACATAGCATTTTACATTTATTTTGGGACCTCCTTTGTGAGCTTTCCCTTCCCCGGAAGGGCCTTCAGCTTGATATCGATATCATGACAGCGCCCTTAGCCCTGGCAAGGCTTTGGATGGCTCTGCCCACTTAAGTGTAATAGTTGAGGTCATGTAAGCTCTATCGTGATGGAGTCTATTATATGAAAAGTCTCCCATTATTCCTCATGCTCTCATTTATGCATGTTTATAAGTTATGATATTATGTTTTCAGAAGATTTGACCCAATGATTAGGTTATGAGTTGTACTTATGAATTTTAGTTTTAGCTTTGGGTCATTTGATTCAGTTATGAGATACAGTTTATGACTATTCATGTTTTCAAATATCAGCATGTAGTCCCTACTCTTATGATGTTATGATTTATGATAATATACATGATTTTAATTTATACTTACTCAGTCTTTTTTACGTACCTTGCATACGCAGTACATTCCAAGTACTGACTGCATACTCTATGTTGTATCATTTCATGATACAGGTCCTAGCGATCAAACTCAATCGTGTCGTTAGTCTTTCTCTCAATCCAGTTCAGACCCTGCTTTGGGTGAGTCCTCATCCTTCGGGGACATCTATTTTTCAGTATCGTTATGTCAGTTTGTTTCAGACTTAGAGATAGTTGGGGGCTTGTCCCAGCATCTCATCAGTTAGTAGAGGCTTTTCAGATATAGATTTGTATATTCAGCTTCGGACTCAATGTTATGATATTATTGTTGGGTAGACGTTTTGTTATTTAGACTTCCGCTATTTCAGAATTCAGTTACCAATTCTGCTTAAATGTTGATCCTTAGTTATCATGTTCATGCCATGGGTTTACTTGGACCCATTCATGGTTCTAGGTTTTGTATCTAGATCCGGGCCTATGTTTGGGTAGTGACATCCAGAGGCAAATCTAGAATTTCTAGAACATGATTGCACCACTTAAAAAAGAAGAAAAAAATATATTAAGTGGGAATAGATCCCAAAGTAGTCAAGATTAGTAACTCAATCTTAACCAAGTGCACCATTTAGACTTTTTGTAGTATAGGTGAAAGAATATAATATTATATCAATTTTTAAAAATATATGCATAAAATATCTAGTTTTACAGAGAGACCACAGGTTCACGTGCCCCAAAATTTATACATTGAGTCTCCCCTGGGGACATCTATGTACCTCCAAAAGCTAGAAAGTCTGATGCAAACGACTCTGGTACAACAAGATTGGAGGACATCTGTTATACTCCGGAAGCCCAAAGATCAAACCTGGGAGTTGAAACAGAGAAAACTGAAAATATGGCACCAAGTCACAAAACGAGTCATTCTGTGACCCGTGGGGTAGACCACAGTCGTGCGGAGGCTCGTGGTGAGGCTCTGGGTGTGAGTTGAAATTTTGGGTTTTGGAAGTCCCCAAGGACCTGACCACGAGTCATGGTCAGTCACTAAGACTCATTGAGTCAGTCGTGGGCAAGGATTATGGGAAGGTGAAGGGAAAGAGGCCATGTACCCTACATATGGTCACCACGAGTTGTGGTCAGTCACCACGATTCGTGGGATGAGTCGTGGTCAGCCGGTTGGATATGATTTGAGATTTGGGCAGTGAGGATGACGGGTGGTGACCACGAGTCGTGGTCACCAGTAACGACTCATGAGGTCCCCCGTGACGAGCCCCTGATGAACTATTGGACAGTGCACTCGACGACTGATGCCACGAGTCGTGGTCTTAAGTAACGAGTCGTCCAGTCCCTCGTGAGGACTGACAGTCAGTTACTTTCTGTGAATTTAGTAAGGGCTTTTCTGTAATTTCTATGATCCTAAGACCTAAACTATGTCGTTTTAAGCTATGAATGATGAGTTTTAAGAGGGGTAAGTTCATTTTAGGCCATTCTTACTCATGCATGCAAAGTTAGAGAGCCAGAGAGGTGATCAAGTCCTTTTTCCTTCAAGTTTTCCTTCAATCTTTCATTGGGAAATCAATGAGTGGTAAAATCATATCTTCCCCAGGTATGTAGGGTTATGAATGGGCAAATCCGTTCACACTCATGCCCAATCTCTCTCTAAATCATAAAATTCCTATGTTGATTCTATGGGGTTTTAACCCAATGCATGAGATTTCTAATTTACTACATGGGTATGATTTAAAGATGTTTCTATTATTGAATTATGAATCATGGGAAAATTTTACTTTGTTTTCAATTTAAATTATGTTTCAAGCTTTATGAATTAAAATGCCCAATTACGAGAAGTTTATGAAAGTTGAGATTTATGATGAATATTCTAGTATGATGAGATATTTATGATGAAAAGCATGTTTCCCAGTTATCCATGTTTATGATCATGTTTTCAAGTGAATTATGTATTTTCAAACATGTTAAAGTATCGGAAAATGCCCATATGTTCAAGTACGAGTTATGATCTTACAAATTAAGCTTACAACATGATTTTGGAGCGAAGACTCCCTTTTATATTCAGCTTATGGTGTGGTTTGAGCAAAGAGCTCCTCATATATATGATTTTAGTTTTGATATGTAAGTGATTATTGAGCTTCATCAATATACGATGGTAAGCTTCGTTGAAAAACGATGGAGAGCATATGCATATTTTTAGGAGTAATGTCTAGCATCCAGTAGGCTAAGAGTCGATCACCCTATGCCTCAGAACTACGCGCCAACATAGGTTTATACATATCATACATATTCTTTGGGACCTCCATTTTGAGTTATCCCCTGTCCCGATTGGGCCACGAGCTTGATATCGATATTATGGTATGGTCCTTAGCCCTGGAAAGGCTTTGGATGGCTCTACCCACTTGAGTGTGATAGTTGGAATCACGTAAGATCTATCATGGTATGTCAGTTATTTGACGAGTCTCCCATTGTTCCTCATGATTTCAGTTATGCATGTTTATCACTTATGATATATATTTATATAAATGTTCTAAAACGGGTTTGACCCAATGTTCAATTTTACTTATGATTATGAGATTTCAGTTTTGGTTCAATTGTTTCAGTTATGATGTTATGTTATGATCAGATCATGATTTCAAAAAATAGCATACAAGGCCTACTCTCAGATTCTTAACTTGTTCATGTTTTATATTATGCATGTTTTAAATGATTTTACTTATTAAGAGGTTTTACTTACCCTGCATACTCGGTACATTCCACGTACTGACCGCATACTCTATGTTGTATTGTTCCATGATATAGGCCCCAGTACTCAAACTCAGCCTTGTCCGTAGCTAGTCTTTCAGAGTTAGCATCCCACATCTGTTGGTGAGTCCTCATCCCCCGAGGATCATTCTTTATCAGTTTTCCTTATGTATTCAGTATCAGACTTAGAGAGTTACTTGGGGCTTTGTCCTATCAACTCATTAGTATTAGAGGTTTTTCAGACATAGAATGTAATCAACTTTAGATTCGTGTGTATTTTTTATGTTATGCTTATTTTAGACTTTCGCTAATTTTATCGCGTCGATCTACCACTTTTATGATTGAGTTAGATGTTATGTTCATGCTATGGGTCGACTTAGAGTCTCTCAGGATTCCTTATTCCGTGTCTCGGTCCAAGTCTATGTTCGGGTCGTGACAATATCATGACTCGAATAATGAAAAAGTTTGATTCCACTAAAGTAGGAGCCAAAGAGATGAGGGGTGAGCTATCAATCTTGAGTCAGCTGGTAAATTCACATTCGACCTCTATAAAGCAACTAGAGCAGCAAGTGGGGCAAATCTCAATAGCGCTTAATCAGAGACAAAAGGGCACCTTGCCTAGCGATACTGTTTCTAACCCTCGGAATGAGGGTCATTGCATATGATCAAGACCCAAACATGTATCTTGATGAATTATGAGTAATCAAGATATATGTATTGTGCCGCAATGTTAAATCAGGCACTACTTGAGAGGCAACTCAAGGTATTTTAACTTTTGATTTTTATTTAGTTTTAGACTTGATTTTTTTGTTCAAGCGTGCGGGAATTAATCCATAAACCACAAAAGAATTTTTGAGCATAACAGTTGAAAACTGGGTACGCGAAAACACAACCTTGTGTTGCACGCCAGGCGCGATGCCCAGAGCCTGCGCAGGCACGGGTGCGACACGAAGCCCATCCTGTGCATGGAAGGACGTGATGTGGGGAGGCTTGCCATGCAAAATCTTTCGGCCAAAATGGGTCAAACCTGAACCAAGGAGGACTTTAAAGTGTAAAAACCTAATTTTCTTTCTCCTGCTTTTCTTCCACTTCACGCCGCACACCACATTCTCCTTAAATTTTCTCTCCAAAACTTCATCTTCTTCCCAAAATCTTTCAAATTTTTTAATCTAAATCATAAAAAAAAGCTCATTTTTTCTTGAAATTTCACCAAATGAGGCTCCAAAATCTAGCAAAGGGAAAGGTGTGGCTTCTTCAGGCCATGACACTAAGAGGTCAAGAGTGGGTCAAGAAGCACAAAATGAGAATGCTAGCATGCCACAACAACCACTACGACATTATGGACTCCATTGGGTCACGGAGCAAGAATGTAAAAAATGGTTTAAAGATCATAAAGAATCAAAATATTCTCATGAATTATTTGTTGATAGAGATATCTTAGCATCTGAATTTCCTCATATTGTTGATAGAATACATACTCTTGGGTTGAATCTTATTTTCAATATTCTAGGGGAATGTAATTTAAATATGGTGAGGTAATTTTTGGCTAATTGGGAACCTAAAGAAAGGACTAACCAAGTCAAGATTAGAGGGCAAATTGTGAATTTTACACCCGCTGCTTTGAATAGATTGCTTGGTTCTCCTAGTATTGATCTACAGGGCATGAAAGACCTTATCTTGAGACCTCCTTATAGAGAGATTAGACATACTTTCAGTGGCCCAAATTCGGTAGCAAGGTGAGCCTGCCACCAACAGTATGGGTATCATGTGTCTTTTTCTTACGCACACATGAGCAGGGAAGCTAGAATATGGTTGAAAATTATTTGTTCTTGCTTGGTGTCTGGGAAGCATGTGATGAGGGAGAGAGTTTGTATTGTCTTTGCTTTGATGACTAGGAGGTCGGTAAATATTGAGGTGATAATCAAGGATGTTTTGAGGAGAGCAAGGGTGAAGAAGGGACAGAGATTTAGTTTTGGGGTCTCTTGAATCAATTTCTCAGAGAGAAGAAGATTGATGAGGAGGTGGTTGATTATAGGCCACGATATGACCCAAAGGGGATAGATGTGACAAAGACGAAGGAGCTCGAGGGTATACATAGTCCTGTGTTGTCTATCAGTGAGCGTAATACATGTATTGATAATTTTATTAGTCATTTGTATGGAATGTAAATGATGCGGCTGAGGATGAGTGGGGTAACGGAGGAGCAGCTACAGCAGCTAAATATAGACTACCCATTGAGCGAGCATTCTAGAGCTCTCTACAGTGTTGGGTTGGGTTTTGAGGAGCCCTTTGATCATGATGATGCTATTGATGAGGAGCAGGCTCGAGTTGACTCGGATTTGGAGTATGATGGTGATGATGGAGATGACTCAGAGATGAGGAACGTTGTTTATTCCCCTACAGACGATGAGAATTAGGCCCAGGAGTTCTTCTTTCATCCTTTTTTACTTGTGCATTATTGTTTTAGCATTGAGAAAAATGCTATTGATTAAGTGTGGGGTGGGAGAAGTAAATTTTCTTATACCATATATGCTTCGTTGCTAAATTTGTTCATGGTGGGTCTATATTTTTTTGTGATACATGACCTATTCTTGCTAACTTGTAGTAATTTTTTGTGATGCTTTTGGTGTATCTTTGATTGCTAAATTACATATGATTCATGTTGCCCCAAATATATCTTGTTGAGTTAGTTCTAGAAGCTAAGTGATTTCGATTTTTGACCTTTGAATGTTGACCTTATATGCATATTAAGTGGATTATTGGAGCTTGATTGAATTGTCTAATGACCCTAATTTATTCGTAGGGTGAATTTTGTGGTTGAATTTGACAAGGGAAGTAGTAGATTATTCGAGGATGAATAATAGTTTAAGTGTGGGTGGTGATGTAGGGCGTATTTACGCACTCATTTACCATATTTTGCCCAAGCTTAACTATGTTTTGAGAATAAATTATGTGTGTTTTCGTTGGTTTTATATGATATTTATGAAAAAGAGCCAATGCACATGATTAGATTTTGCGGGTATTAAAATGATGAGTTTGGACTTATTTGAGGCTTAAAAGAGCAAGAGTTTCCAAGACAAACTCAAAAGGAGCAAGTGCTAAGCATAATAGAAGATGGCATCGCGCAGACACACCTATGCAAGGGCCTTCACGACGCGCAAGCAGAACCATGCTCCCATTGGCGTGACCCGGTGCCATTCTGGCACAAGGAGAGGCCGGGCGCACGACTAGGTTGGCCGACTCAAAATATGCAAAAGATCAATCCCAGTTCAAGTAGGAATATAAGCTGCAAAATCCAATTCCAATTCAATCAGGAAAAATGAAGACTTAGTCTACTACTATATATACCCCTTCTTAGGATGTTTACAAGACACAACTTAGAAAGTGTTTCACAAAATACGATAGTTTACATTAGATTGAGCATTATTATTGTAACTGTGAAAGATATTATTTGAGAATTCACCTAGTTCTTGTGATTCTAATTAGCTTTGGAGATTTGTCAAACAATTTCATATTATTGTAAGTATTTCATTATGGCTTCTTATAAATCTTATGTTATTGTTCTCTCAAACATGAGCGGCTAAATCTCTTTAGCTAGGGTAGTGAGAACCATGATGGATTAACGAAAGTAGGCAAAATAAAATAGTGATTTTTAAATAGTGAATTGAGTGGATTGTTATTCTCTATGTTTTAATGAGTTTTAGCAGTTGCAAACGCTAAAACATGTCTATATCATCAACTTGCTTGACCAAAGAAGTTGAAGTTAGAAAAAGAGAATAACAATGGAAAGTTGAGACACCAACCCTCATCTAATTAACTTGAGCTCTAACCGAGAATAGTTAATCCAAGACTTATGGAGAGGGCAAAATATACACACCTAAAGTCCGAGAGAATTTAGGTGAAATTCATCTATGTAGGTCAAGAGACGTTAAATGAACTTAATCGTCAGTCTTACACAAAATTCACCAAGATAGATCACTAATAAAATAACCCTATTAGGTTATGAAATCATGGGAAACACAGTCCTAGTCTTGTCTCATTAATTTGATAACAACTCAATCATTGTTTAGAATTACTTTTTCTTTTTATTTGCAACTTCCCTTCCGAAATATTGACTACAGGTTGATTTATTGATTATTAACGTATTATTTCTTCTTATTCCTTGTGGAATCGACCCCAACCTAGTTGGGTTATTATATTTGACAATTGACCGCTTTATACTTTTTTGCGAGATGTAATTTGAGAGTGATCAGTGACTCAGTGTCATCCCCAATAATCTTCATTCCAATTTCCTTGACATTAACTGCCCTAAGATTCCTGTGAGTGCAGAGGATGAATCGGGCTCTCCGAAGTTGCCCGACTTGTTCTCTTTTCTTGGATTTCTCTGAAAAATCGAGCTAATCTTATGTAAACCCCTGTGAACATGACTTGGAGAATATGACTTACTTCCATTTTAAGACTTTCATCAAACCTGCATTCATTATTGTGAGAGGAGCCCCCTGATGTTGACTTCAAACTTCCCTTAGAATTATCATTCCCACTAAGAACTTCTCCATCAATAACCCTTCTCTTTCCCTTTCTTGGTTTTCATACTAATTGTGCTACTTCACTCCCTGGATGGTGTACCCATATCTCAGTCTCCCGCTGCCCTTTGATATTAATAGGTTCATACTTATCTCAGATTCAGTAGTTAAGGAGCTTTGTTCAGTTTTATCCATCTCAACAGATTTGCTATCCTGTTCATTGACCAAACTTTGGCTCTCATATGACTGCTTCGCGCCCTGGAAATTGCTGAAAACTTACTACTTCCTTATTTTCCTTCACTATTTATCATCAATAAACTGCACCTATAGCTCAGCGCAATTATTTTGGTTTAGTGCGTTCATCCATTATAAAGTAATGAGTAATGCTAAGCATTTTCAGGTGTAAAGAAGATAGATACCTGAGAAATTTTTTCTTCCTTAACATTCTAACTTAGTATTCATGACAAATGCACAGGAGAAATATATACCTTTTTGCCACATTCATCAACAGTTACAGCAAGGTGCAATCTCCTCACCTTAATGTTCTGAAGAGACGGCCACATGTCAGCCACAAAAACATTTTTTAAAAAAAATATTTGTAGCAGTTTGCAGAAGAACGAACTGCAAAAATTGAATTCATGCGGTTCATCATTTCTTGCTGGAACTGTTACAATGTTTTTTTGGATTCATGGAGATAACGGACAGGGAGAACTACTTTATGCAGTTCGCCCAATGATAGGCGGACTGACCATTTTGATTTATGTTTTTTGGGACATGTCATTTTGGTGTGAAGGGTCAAAAAACATGTTCTTTCCATACCGGACTCCCCAAAGATACTATAGATAGCAAATTTCTGAGCGCAGCCTCTTGTAAATGCATTGCGAATATGAACGAGACTGACATAAAAGAAATTAGGCAAAATTACTAATTTCTAACAAGGCTGAAAGCAACACTGAACCATTACAATTATCAATCATGCAATACTATGTACAAGATAGAAATCATATTTGATTAGTTAAGCTAGAGTAGTGCTACCTTTCTAGTGGTTCTTTCCACTAGGAAGGAGTAAAACACAGCTGCATGTGTTTCTTTTAGATTTGTGTGTTTTATATTAGACATTATGGTCCAGTGTGGCTTTTGTGACTAGTCCCGCGGTTCTTTTTTACTGTTTGACAGACTTACGCCAACACTGATCTTAGTGCTGAATATTTGAAAGACAAAATGATTAGACAACAAGCATTAAGCATCATCTTCTTCTTTTTCTTATTTGCAATTATATCTGAGTGCAAAAATATGCATTTACTGCGTCTAAGAACTTGCTACTTAATGGAGTAATAAATATGTATACATATAAGAATAACCCACATACTAGTGATCTCCTGTTGTCCGTCTAGCTGAATAGATCCAAATAACATATTGTTTATGCTCTAATTATCAAAGTCGCGATCCGCTGCGAAATTTATTCCAATTCCAATTCCAAGAGCTCGGATCGAATCGGTATTGATATACCGATTCGATCCGAGCTCTCTTATTGAGAATGCCCATTCAATTTGCATTATCAATATTATGCCTTGAAGAGGACTCGAACCTCCATGCTTTTTAGCACGAGATTTTGAGTCTCGCGTGTCTACATTTCACCACCAAGGCATCTTGAAACTGAATCGTATTCCATGAATATGATATCTATCTAGTGTGATATATGGAATATATGACAAAGGTGGATCTATTGATCGGTCATGTCATATAGGCCCGAGTTGGACATCCAATTCATATCCCGACATAAGAAGTCCAACGGGAGCAATACTTGAAATGGCAATCCATAAAAAAACACCAATACTAAGATCGGCTAGAACAAAGCAATCTAGTAATGAAGTAATAAATACGTATCACCTGCAGATGGAAAAATTGAAACGATGAGAACTACAGAGCATTCTTCTGCTTCCACCACGGGGATGCAGAACCTATATAAAAGTCTTTTTGATTTTCTTTCAACAGAAGAAGTTCCTCGTTAGCTTTTTTTTCAGCAACAAGCAGAAGATAAACTAATTTTCCATCATTGGCTAGAATCACTTTCAAAATTCTTATTCCTATCTTGGATACATTTCCACGCCAGCTAAGCAGGATACATTGATTTGAGGTAGGATGACACAATTCAATATCAGATAGGATCCATAGATCAACCGAACAAGCCCAACTACGGCAAATAGAATGGGTTATTGCTAATCTATAAGCTCCTACAACAGTTCAGCAGAGAAACACTCAATGGCTAACTACTCTGCATTTTTGTCGCAAATTAGAGAATTGACACATCAAATTTCACAATCCTCAATCCTAAATGCCATTAAGTCCTAACTAATCAGAAAACAACTGCAATGTGGGCACTACAGGTCAACATGAGAGCCATTTGATGAGATTAGACTAATCTGATAGTGCTTTCTCCACCAGGTGGTTTGCGCACACCGCCAAAGTGATCCCTGGATTCAATTTTTCCATCAGAAAATATATCATTACCACTCATTTCTTTCAGCTTTGCACTGCTCAGTGTCTTCTCCGCAGATCCAGGAGGAATATCTCCCTTGAAAATGTCATTGCCTGTCAATTCTGCAAACTTCTGGTTATGTATTTTCTTTGTTGTCTTGACAACAGATTCATCACCAAACAAGATACTGCTCTGCCCACCAGCAGGCTACAAAAGGCAGCAAGGGTTAGGTAAAGAAAAGTTTAAAACAATTAAGCAATAAACATCAATCTTAGACAGCATCAAACACGGGAGAAAATCAACCACTTGAGTCACTGATTCTTCTGATTCCACATTAAAAATGAGTCTCATCAGATAGCAACTCTTTTTGTTCTTTGAATTCTTAAGCCACCTGAGGCAATAAGACTAAGCTATTTGACTAGTTCTTATAACTTCCAGAGTAAGTTTAAAAGCATCTTACTGGATATTAACCTTTACTTTCTCGCAGCTTTAAAGCCACCTGAGGAATATCATCGGGTTAAAAACATCAAACATTGTCCTAACTCTTCATCATTTGTTTCTCAGTTAAGATAGTAGGAAAGGATCAGAACTTTCTGTTTTATATTTTAGGCTGAGTGGAAAAAGAAATAAGTTTCAAAGGCAACTCACATTAGAAACCCTAACAGATGTGCGTACAGTTCGTGGAGCAGGTTCACCCATGTCTTTGCTTTCTTTCGACTCCAAGGAGCGTGCAGCAGCCAGTGATCTAGGAACAACTTCTTCGGGAGGGCCAAAGATATCATTTCCACTAAGTTCCTTGGTCTTTGCATCTGATAGCTGCTTCTTGACTTTGCTATCTGACTCTCTTTCTAAATTTCCACTCAACTCGCGTTGCTTTGCCACTTCAGTCAGAGTGGTAGGCTTCTTTGGGGAAATATTTTCTTCAGTACTGAATGAAATTTGGCTTATTCCATTTGCAGCTTGCTACAATGCACCGTAAATATTTTCGTTAAATCTCCATTCACCGATTTCCTAATTAGGCCGTATGCTCACCCTGCTAGTCCAGAGTATCATTTTTCCTTAAAAAGAGGGGGGAAATACCTGAATAATACGCACTGATGTCCTGTTGGTAAAATTACCATCATCAGTTCCAGATTCTGCTGTACCATCTTCACCATGATCAGAAAATATATTGCTGCCACTGATCTCCCTCAGTTTATACCCTGAACAAGGTTTGCTGAAGACAAGTTTCAACAAGGCTTAGTCCAAAGGATCACAGTACATAACTTCAAAGCTGTTCTCAAGTATCTGGATGTTTCTTTTATTTTTCCTAAACAGAATCTCCTGTTTTTTATCAGTTTTCAAACAGAATCTCTTGGTTCAAATAAATTACGAGTTAAGACAAAAACATTAAACACAATCCAGATTTTGCTTCCACTAGTCTGAAGAGGTGAGAGAAAAGAAGTAACACAAAATTAAATGTCAACCTAGAAGTGTCATTAATCTCTGTACCCTAACTGAACAAGATCATTGATCAGTAAAGAAATAAAGGAGATTGATAATGCTAGATAGATATCACATCATGGTGCATAACAAGGACAAACAACTTGGAGTTCGTCCTCCATTTAGTTTTTGGCAGCCTTTTGCTACTTAAATTCTTAAGGAACATTAGCTTCAATATATCATACACAATTACTAATCTCCAAGGCTTCATAACTCTTCATTAAAAGAATATTTCAGTCCACGAAACTGGGTCCGAAACTAAATATGAGTAACTCTTGATCTTGACACTGGATGTGCAAAAATGAATACAACCTATTTCAAGTACGTCAAAGATGTGGGCATTAATAAAATTAAATGGTAATTTTGGCGTTTCAACGCAAACAGAACAGACCTGCATGAAGCTGTAATTTTCACCAATTTAATCCTGATGATGTCCAAATTTCTAGATTGTAGTAATATAATAATCTTAAGGGTCATAAAAACTTTGCCTTGTTCATCACGGACTTCTATTTTCCTAAAATATTGCCAGGAAGACTTCTCACTTGTTAGTGAAATACTTGAAGTTTTTATACTTTATCAACACGCTTCAAATGTCCAGTTTTAAAACCCATGAACGCTACCTATCAGATATCAACAGCAGAAGAGCAAATTGAAACGTCTACAAATAAATATCATGTACCACAAACAAGCAACTCAACTCTTTATGTGGTGACCACTTTGTCAACAACAATTTAGATTAAACCAATGATGCAAAAAATGTTGTTGGCTATGTGGACTATTCATATTCAACAAGGGGACTCATTGGGCCTCGCTTAACTGAGTTTTCAGTAATCACGTCAACTTCCCAAAGAAATAAAGCTCATTTTGATACCATAAGAGATTTGGAGTCACATTAAACAAACTTCCAGTTGAAACACGTTGGAAAAATACTTTAATCTTTTCCTCCTTTTACCCTTTGTTTGGATGGTGGTTACTTATAGTATAGGATCCTATCATTACTAAGAGTACCATGTTTGTTTTGATTGTTACTTAAAATATATGGTACGGTATAGTTTGATTCTATAGTTAGATAAGCATGTAAAGCCTCACTTTATGAAACCACCCATTTTGTATAATCCCATTGTTACCTAATTTCTCTTTCCAATTATGCTCTTACTTAATATTACATAATTCTATTTTATTTTTTTTTAATAACCGTGTGTCCGGGCCAGCTTGCGTGCACCTCGACTAATTCCACGGGATACCTGTCACCTCCCACCAGCAACAGTTTACTAAATATTACATAATCCAACAACTCCATAGATGATTGTTATTTATAGATAGGTCAAGCTATAAGAATTAGTAGAAGGGGGTTGAGAAAAAATGTTATTTAAGTAGAGAATCCAAATAGGTGGAGGTTTTTTGTAACTTATGATATATAATTAGATATAATAAATATGATAATTTTTTTAATTATTAAACAAATTGATTAATGAAAAAAATGAAGGAAAAAATTCAAAAAAAGGAGATAAAAGATAAATAATTTTCTAGGCCATAGAGATATGCTACATCACCTTATCTATGCCTAGCTTTATTATATAGATGGATACTTAGCTAGAAATACCCTCAACCTTGAAAATTTTAATATCTAGAGATTTGAAATTTTATTTTCTTTACTTTTAATTTTAGAAATTAATAAAACCGACATAGTATGCACATACAATCAAAAATATAAAATCAGAGGTTGTTTTGCATATTAAAATGTGAATTTTAATATATATTAATAATTTATTATTCAATCATGCATTTTTATTTAGAGGGCAAGCATACCCAATATTTGTTAAGTTTGAGAAAATTAATATTTAAAATATAAAAAATGATTTCTCAATTTCTAATCAAGGTGATCTAGAAATGTACTCATTGTTTTTTTTTAACTTTTAATTTTTCTTTGCATTTTATATTTTTGATTGTATGTTAAGTTGCTTGGACTCGAGTGCAGGTGTCCGATATGGGTGCGGATCTAGAGGTTGGATCCTTCATGGTCTAAATATTAAGATTCAGGGATACGGATCCAAGTACTGATACGGGTGGGGGAATTCGGCTTAAAATAATTCAAATATCTAAAAATAGAGTTATAAAACCTAGACTATGAGATATTATGTGGAAAACTTGAGGAGAAAATATTAAGCAAGAGAAGAATCTGGGAAGGAGATAAAAGAATAAGGAGAGACATAGAAATTTATATATACAATGTATTCTATTTTCTTCAATTTCATCTTAGCTTTTGTTTTGATTACAACAATCATTGAATCTGTTTGAAATTTCTCAGTTGATTTTGGTCAAAGTATCCAAAATCGATTAACCAGATCGGATACGGATCTCATCCCCACACCCACATCGTGTGGACATGGATGCGACACCGAAAGTGAAGAGTCCGAGCAACTTAGATTATATGTATAAATTATATTGATTTTATTAATTACAACCCAGTGAAATCCCACAACGTGAGGTCTGGGGAGGGTAGAATGTATGCATACCATACCCCTGCTGAGGTAGAGATGCTGTTTCCGATAAACCCTCAGCTTATAATATATAAAATAAAACTCTCAAAGAAAAATAAAAGGAAAAAAAACGTGACAAAAGAAAAAGAAGGAAGAGAAAAACAACACTAAAATATTGATCCTGATATGACAAACAAAACACAAATCAAGACAGGAGAAACAACACATAGCAACAGAACACAGGCCAAGCAACTATACAAGCAATACTACGCCAGGAATAAAATGTAAAGAAAATAAAAAGTAAAGATAATAAAATTTTAAACCTTTAAATATTAAATTTTCAAGGTTGCGGGTATTTTTAGACCAAAAGGTGAAAGGAGAATATTTATGAGCCATTTCTCATAGATTATGGCTATTTTTGGCCCTTTTCCCTTATTTTTACGAAAATAAATTTGAATTTGTTGTGAAAGTTAATTTTACGGAATATGGTTAAAAACCTAAAGCTAGTTGTTAAACCTTCAATGATGATTAATTGATTTGTGATGGAAAACTAGGTCATCATGCTCCTCAAATTGGACTTAGATTCGAGAGAAATGACAATTTCGCTAAGCCAAAAATAAATTTGGTTAAAACGAATGATATAATTTTTATGGTCATTTTGCGAGTGGATCTCGTGGTCAATATGAGAGATTGGGCGTTAGACTTTGGTGTTGCTGAATGCATTTGTGCTAATTAATATCATTTGTTTTTACAACCAAGTTGAAGAGAAGAACAATTTATTTATGTTGTTGATTCTAGAACAACTCAAGTTCTTGAAATGAAAAAGAAGTTCTTATTAAACTCAAATATAAAAAACACTTGCATTAACTGAGGTGGCACATGTTCCTAATATGGTTTAGCTGAGATTATTAAAAAAAGTTGGCGGCGATTTTAATTTGATTTTGACAAAATGTAAACAAATATAATCTTTTGATGGTTTGTACCTAATATCTTTCAAGATGAAAATGCTAGTACTTATATTACTTGATTGATTCATACAATTTATGAAATGTGAGACTTATAGTTTACTGATCAGTTTATCTTATATCAAGATATCAGATCTTTGGAAATCACCTGATTGTATGAAATATGTACGAGGAAAATGAGGATAGATATATATACTTGCTCCAATTCTTTCATTATTCAGTGGAGTTCAGAATTGCAATTTAGAAGATGGATGCAACCTTTGGTATTGCCATAATATTTATAGTTTCTGCTAATTTTTATTGTGTCTGTTCCATAGAAATTAACTATATATACTTATTTGGGTAAAGTTACATAATTAGTTTGTTATTTGTAAGATGAATTGTCTTGTGAAAAATTGAAATATCTTATAAAATTGTGGAAAAGTTATCTTCCTGTTGTGAAATAGTGTGGGTACCTTGCTAAGATTATGCTTACGGTATCTTATTGATCCTAAAAGGAATAAATATGTTCTAAAACATATGATTGTATGTTTATTGAATATGCTGAAAATAGTGATGCATATAAATTCTTGTTATTAGTACTGATGCAATTGAGCACACCACTATAGTTGAAACAAAGGGTTAATGCTGAGTTATCGAGAATATTAATCCAATAAAAAGTGATATATTTTCTAATGTTTCTATAATTCAAAATAAAAGTACTTATTGCTTAAATAATTTTGAAATTAAGGATTTGAGGAGAAGAAAAATTACGAGGATAGAAAAATAATTTGGTAAAGATTTTAATACTTGTTGATAGTGATCCTAAAATATATTATATTGTTATTTCTTCTCTTGGTACATTATTTTGAAAAGAAGCAATTGATGATGAAGTGTTATAGTCAATTAATGTGTTGTACTAGATGAGTACAATAATGTAAAGAGGATCTCAAAATCCACCAATGTTTGTGTTTATCCTTATTAGAGGTGTCATAACATGAAAATTAGCCAAACAGAATTTGTTATTTTGGAGTTGGTTGGTATTGAGGTTAAGTGGAAGTATTCCAATTGGAATAGAACCAATATCTTTGTGTCTATATATTGTGGTTTCCAAGTAGTAATAACTATATAGAAAAATAAATCTTTTATGGGCAAAACTAAACACATTGATTTGAGATATAATGTGATAAAGCAATTGCCGTGATGAAATTATTTATGTATCTGTAGTCAGAAGTGAATCTAATTAATTCATACACTAAAAGAAACATCGAGGGGAGTAAGATTTTTTGTCAATTTGGGAAGATCAACAATAATGGTAACCCTACCTATATGATTATAGATCCAATGAATTAGGTTTATATAGGTAAAACCAAGTCATTAGTTTATAAGTATGCACTATGAAATTATGTCCTTCCTATGATGAGCGAATATAGTGCAAAACTGCAAGCCAAAGTGAGGTTGGGTTAAACTCTTAATCCAATTCATATCCTTTATAGGCGATATATTACTTTGCAGAATACGCTTCTTGATTGGACCTATATGACTGTGGAGGAGATGCCACTCCAATGAAATTGTGACAAATTTCTAAATACTCATGAAAACAAAGCACACGCATGGCCTCTTAGCACAAAATCAGGATAACAACAAAGATTGTGCTAGTATAATGTGATAATAGAAAAAGACACTAGGCTTACAAAAAATTCTTGGTTCATAGAAGTTCTAAACTTCACCAATTGTTCTGTTAGTTTAATCTTGTTTTATCTAGATATAGTCTATCACACCCCAAATTTGACGCATTATACTCATATGTTAAAACCCATCAAGAATCCTTATTTCATTATATCCCTTAATATTCTTTTTGAAATATGTGGAGGATTGTTAGAAAAATATTTTACTATCTCAAAAGAAATATTATTTTTTCATCATTTTAATATGTCATTAATTATCCTTGAATGGGTGATTAATGAGAGAATATTTAAAATATCTCTAATGTTATTTTGACCAATTTAATTGACCATTTATTCTTAATAATTAGTAATCAAACCTTAGCCTTTTTATGATTATTAATCTTCTTAAACCATTGGGGGCATCTTCACAATTCTGGTTTTTGCCTCAAGTCTTTTTTCCTATATTTTATTAGTCTGCTCGTATTTATTCTTAAAATCTTTGTTAGTTTCTGTGTCACCAGTTTTATATTAGAAGAGCTTGTTGAATTCTGAAGATACACTTATATATTGGGTGAAATATACTTAATGACAGTGTCATTGACAGGCCAAAAACTACAAAGAATTCTCTACAGATTACGTAATCTAATTATTTTTTATAATATTTCCAACAAAATAAAGACCATTAGATAGGCAAACATATATACAACAAGAAAGGCATGCACGGGAAGATGAATATCAGCTTTAGTAAATAGTACTAAAATGAGATTACAAAAGAATGCAAAAATAAAATGCATTATCAGATCTAAGAGATTACCGAATCGCCAGTATATAAGGAGAAAAACATGGTTATGTCAAGCAGAGATCTGAACTTTTAAAAATTAATTATGCTAGCATAGAAGAGTAGAAAAGCACGCAGAGAAGAAAAAGTAAAACGAATTAAAATTAAATCACTTGTCTATCTTACCGTTTGTTTAAGCTATCAGCTTCTTCATCAGTGATCTGGCCACCAAACACCGCCTTACTGATTCCATTAGAAGGCTGCCAAGGAAACAGAAAAAGATAAGCAAAACCCCCAAATGACGCAAGAAAATGCATGACGAAATGATGACTCGCCTGATGAGAACGAGAGGCGCTGCCGTGGGCAGAGACAGAGGAAGAGTTGGAAGATGGCGGAACCTCCGACCAGGTCAGCAGATCGGCAGTGGAGGTATGGGAGCTCCGTACAGGTGTTGCTCTATCCATTGTGTACTTCCTCAGCTGATACCTCCACTTCTCGAATTAATACTGTAAATATCGAGTGAATAGTAGAATTGATTATTTTGTCAAAGAAAAGCCAAAAGATTTTAAAAACCAGCAACTTTTTGTAACGCTGTCAAAGGCGTTAGTCGGAAGCCCAAGCATCAGATTTTTTCTTCAACTTCTCATGGGATGGGACCCCCGGTACAAGCAATTTTTAAATGAAAGAATTACGGAAAAGTATTCTTAATACACATTTTAATTCACTTTTTAGTTTTTTTCTTTAAAAAAATTGCATAGGGACAAGAAATCTCCACCCGCTTTTAGTTACTTATTTATTTTTAACTTCTTTTTTTATATACTAAAGTCTCTAAATATGTGTTGAAAATATGTATCATATTAGTGAACATTTTTGCGCTTTATATGATTATAAATAATATTAATGAATTATTTAAATAATTTTTTAAAAAATAATTATCACAAAATTTTTTTTTATAAAAGCATTTATTTTCTTATAACCTCTTAAAAATTTATATATAAATGGGATGGGACCCCCGATACAAGCAATTTTAAAATGAGAGAATTACGGAAAAGTATCCTTAATACACATTTTAACCCACTTTTTAGTTTTTTTCTTTAAAAAAATTGCATAGGGACAAGGAATCTCCACCCGCTTTTAGTTACTTATCTATTTTTAACTTCTTTTTTTATATACTAAAGTCTCTAAATATGTGTTGAAAATATGTATCATATTAGTGAACATTTTTGCGCTTTATATGATTATAAATAATATTAATGAATTAT
The DNA here is from genome assembly GCA_035772735.1 of Datura wrightii. NCBI lineage: Eukaryota > Viridiplantae > Streptophyta > Magnoliopsida > Solanales > Solanaceae > Datura > Datura wrightii. The sequence goes on along the minus strand of JASDFA010000002.1, from coordinate 51,311,529 downwards.
TTAAATAATTTTTTAAAAATAATTATCACAAATTTTTTTTATAAAAGCATTTATTTTCTTATAACCTCTTAAAAATTTATATATAAATGGGATGGGACCCCCGATACAAGCAATTTTAAAATGAGAGAATTACGGAAAAGTATCCTTAATACACATTTTAACCCACTTTTTAGTTTTTTTCTTTAAAAATATTGCATAGGGACAAGGAATCTCCACCCGCTTTTAGTTACTTATCTATTTCTAACTTCTTCTTTTATATACTAAAGTCTCTAAATGTGTTTTGCACATATGTATCATATTAGTGAATATTATCGCGCTTTGCATGATTATAAATAATATTAATAAATTATTTAAATAATTTTTTAAAAATAATTATCACAAAAATTTTTTTTTATAAAAGCTTTTGTTTTCTTATAGCCTCTTAAAGATTTATATATAAAAGTCATTAACACAACTTATAGTTTTTTATTATATATTTATAATATTTTAGTACGTACTTTTTTGCACCTATTTCTGCACCTCATAGTGTTAATTAAGTGATATAATTAAATAATTCAAAGTCTTATAATAAAACAAACAAAAAGTTAGGATACAAAATGACAACCTCCCCCCCCCCCCCTCCAAAAAAAAAATGTAAAACTAAAAACTAAAATAGAAGGTTTTCTTAATCTAATAGAATTGTTATGCAGACATATTTTTATACAATCAAATGTATACGCAATATATATCTTCATATATACATATACATACATATATATATATCCTATCAATAAATCATAATTACTTAATTATATATTTCTACTTTCATTTATAACTTAATTATAATAAATTAATATAATTGATATAAGTATTGGATGTTTATAAGTTTTTAATTATCTAAGAGATTTTATCATTACTTAAAGAATTTTATTATAATTTATATTAATCGAGCGACTTTATATATAGCCTATATTTGACAAATGACAATTTATTTAAAAAGATATAATTATTTATGATCTCCAAAGACTAAATTCACAATATATATGTACTATGAAGCATGAAGAGAGGAATGTGTGACATTATTTTTCTTACTGTTTTTTTTTCTTATTTTTTTTTGTTTCTCCTTCTATTCTTTCTTCATTCTTTTCTTGATTTTCTTCTTTCTCCACTTAATATTTAAAAATTAAAAGAATAAAAGTTTCTCTTCCTTTTTCAATATCCAATTCAATTTACCTCTTTCCTTTATTTTTTTCTCCAAAATTTCAAACAATAATTCATCACATCATTTGATCCTTCTGTCATCCAAAAATTTTCTACAATCTCTTAAAAATCCAAAGAGTCCATCTAATGAAATTTGGTATAAAATTACTATGAAATTCTTCAACACAAAGAATTTTTTTATTTATTAAGCGTTTGATATTCATATTGGGGCCCTAATTCGCTCCATGTAAGGCTCATTAACGGAGAAACGTTTCTAATATAAAAAAAAATTCATATATAAGGGCTGAACTCGAAACCCTTGATTAAACATAGAAAGATTTTATCTATCCCACTACAACTCTTATTGATCATCGATACAAAAAGTTACAAATTACACATAAGATATATTTTAGGAAAACATATTAAGAAATTATAAAGATTAATTAATTAAGAATTTCTTGAAAAAAAAATAGCAATGGTATATAAGAAACCACGATAATAAGTAATAATCTATATTCTATTTTTTGTGGTATCACAATGCAATACTTATTGTGGAAATATTGTCAAGAAAAATTCACTAATAATAATGAAACATACCAAAAATTCTCTTTCGCCTTTGCTCACCTGCAACATCTGAAAAATATGAATTTCTTCTAGGATTAGACAATACTTAAACATCACCAAAAATCTCATCATCTTCTTTACCTTTTAATTGAGTAATACATTTACACAATTTAACTTATACATTTAGTAGCTGAAATTAAAGATAAAAAAATTCATATAAATAATTGTCATCTTTTTATGATTAAAAAATGTTAACTTTTATTTTAAATGATATGAATTATAAAGTATCATTAAAAAAAATTAAGTAATGATGAATATTAATGATTTAATGATAAGGAGTATGAAAAGTTAGGGTAATGATAATAATAATTGAGAATTTTATTTTACAATGGAATAAATAAGAAAATATAAGAGAAAATGTTCAAGAAAATGACAAAAAAGATAAATACTAATGATGGCCTAAGAGAGGTGCCACATTATTTTCTCAAAATCTTCCTTTATTATATATATAGATTATTTGAGGTTTCAACAACTTATGCAGAAACTTTTTAATAGATCGATTGTTACTTTCATGGGGCAATCCAACAGTCATTTGAACTAGACACCATCAAGAGGGAAAGAGGAGAAATTGATTTTTTTTTGAGTTTTTTCTTGTTGTTTTTGGTCAAGAAGATTGAATAATTAAACTATGAAAATGAATAATTAAATTTTGATTTTATTTTATGAGATATAACACGTAATAAAGAATATGTCAAATAATACTTTTTCATGTACATTATCCCTATTATATGTTTCTTTCATCTGTTTTAATTGCTTTTTCATGACCAAAATTGTTGCAATTACATAAATTATTTTACAATTATCATGAATATTATGAATAAGTCATATTTGAATCAATAACCGGTCGTTCTTGATAGTCTTACTATTTTCATAATAATGAATGAGATTGATTTATATATTCCTTGAGCCTTATAATCACGTGACCATTTATGTAATTAATATCTAATACATCCAAAATTATGAATTGTATAAAGAATATACAAAATAGTTCAATCTATCTTAGCATATCTTATTTCTTATAATAGTGTTGCAACAATTGCTATAAAATTATATTTTAATATCAAAATCTTAACATTTTTCTCTTGACCAAGATGTTTCACTTCATCTAATTATAAATCTTTATTGAAACAATAATCATTTATTATATATATATATATCGTATTTTATAGACCGCATGTAAAGTGCATATACAAACCCAATTAATCAAATCAGAAAAATAATAGTCATAACCTAATAATTGTACAATCGTTGGCTTAAGGAAATGACACCATCATTTTTGCTTCAGCAAAGGAGAAATCATTAAAGAAAATTGGTGTTAAAGGAGTATAAGGAAGTGTATGGTTAATTAATTAACAAGGAGAAGAGCTCAATATGTATCTATCGAAAGGTGAATGTCAATTTGTTTGAGAGAGTGGTACAAATCATCGGCTTTTCAAAAGGACACTTCCTCTTTGCATACTTGGGATGCCTAATCTTTATAATAAAAGGAAAATAAGTTGTACTAGAATGAGTTAATAAAGAAGATGAAGAATAAACTTCAAAATTTGAAAGACAAACTTCTATCTTATGGTGGGAAAGTGGTTCTAATTAATAGTGCCTTACAAAGTACTCTTGTATACTTGTTATCAGTCGCGGTGTTCACAAAATACATTATGAATGAATTACATAAGAAATTTGCTAGGTTCTTTTGGAGTAATAAGGAAGAAGGTAGAAGCAGCACTGGTTTCTTGGGCCAAACTTTGTATCCCAAAGAAAGAGGGAGGTCTAGGGTTCATATCACTATATGACATCTCCAAAGCTTTGTTTGCTAAACTCCAGTGGAATTATAAAACATCAACTTTATTATGATCTAACTTTATGTGGAACAAATATTGCAAAAAGCTTAAAACAATAGTAGCACTATGGAAAGGGGGGTCTCAGATTTGGAAAAAGATGCTGGAGGTAAGAGAACAGATAGATGATAAGATTTGTTAGGAACCAAGAGTGACACTTTAGATACTTGGGGAGACAATTGGACAGGGTTAGGGGATTTGAAAATTAGCCACCCAGAATTATCTAGATCCGACAATGTTGAAGATCTGGGATCCTTTATACAACTAGAAGGATGGGACATGGAAAATATGCAAGTATACTCGTCAAAATTTATTGTGGAACTTGTGATTGAGAAGCTGCATTTGTTAAAAAAAACTCAAATTTTTCTGACTAGACTTGGTGGAGTAAGACTAGCATTAGCAAATTCACTAGCAAAAGTACTTGTGAGTTAGTTAGACAAAAGGAGCGGGAGAGAGACGTTTTCTCTAACATCTAGATAAAAAGGGTACCATACAAAAAAATTGTGTGTGAAAAATGTGGAAGTACAAAGTACCAATTGATGAAGTGTTAAAGAGAATGAGAATTACATTGTTGTCCCGATGTAGATGTTGTGAACATTCACAAGAAGAAATAATTGTACATCTATTTGTCACTAGAGAGTTTGCAGAGTCTATATGGCAGTACTATACAGGCGTAGCAAGCATACTTAATCCTTTTGTCCAAGTACAATAAGCAATTCAAAAATGGTGGAACATGCAGTGTAATGCAAAGCGCAAGTCAATATATCAAGCTACTCCAGCATTTATATGTTGACAACTATGAAAAAAGAGGAATATTATAGAACATGGAGGGGTGATGAATAGAAGAAAGATAATATAGCACATCAACAATAACAACTTATACAAGTTTCTAAGGATGAGATACTCCTGGATGAGGGATATACCTTCACAATGGCCCCAACTAATTCTTAGAAGGTTACAGATCTTTAATAAAATATCAAATAGTAAAGTGGGAGAAACCAGGGCAGGCTGCTTCAAATACAACACTGATAATGCTTAGAGAGGAAATCTAGGAGAAAACTCAGCAACTTTCTGTGTTAGAGATTGAAATGGAGATTTGATCTATGTAGGGGAAATAAGACTACATAACACTACTAGTATCTTTGTAGAAGTGGCAGTACTTTGGATTTACTGACTATGTGGAGAAAGTAAAACATAATAGTAAAATAGAACAAAGAAATTATGAGAGTAAAATAGTATAAAATGTAAGATATTGATCATAAACTAACTATGAGAGCTCAAAGTTTTCAAAACTGTAACATAACTTTGAATACGACTTTCACAAGTAAAAATCTCGTAAAGAATGTTTTGAACCAAAATACCATAAGTCATAATATCATAAGACATGAACATAATGATATGTAGGAATTAAGGAATAATGAGAGTTTCTTATAACTGACATACCCCACGTGAGTATACATGGAGCCTGACCTGTAACCCTAGTCGAGAGGATGTCCATACCTTGCCAAGGATAGGATCATGAAAAGACGTGATATAACTCATGGTGGCCCATTCGGGCATGGTAGATACTCTCATGGAGGACCCCATCATGGTTATGTTGGCACGTAATTCTGAGATCCGGGGTTTTACCTGAACTCCTGGCCTACTCGATGCTAAGTACTACTCCCAAAATATATATTGTGCTCAATATCATAGTCACAAAAGCATACTTGAAGTATATGGACTAGTTGAAATCATGAAGTACATAAACATGCTTGAAATACATGGACTAGCCATGAACAAGACCTGTGGGCCAGCCATAACATAAATTGATATTCATGAAAGTCATTCATACTTAAGAAATCACCATATCTTGTAAATCATAGACTCGTGAGGAATTTTAGTAGAAAACACACATCGAAATCATAATTCATAGTTTGAATCTTAATAGACTTGAAATCATAGGCTCACAACTTGAATTCTATAAATCATGCATATTAGAACATAATTTTCATAAACTTGAAACCATGAATTAATAAGTAAATTGAAGGTTAAATCTTCTCTAATAGCCATGCAACATGAACTAAAACATGAGAAGGTTAACCCATAGAATTAGCATAGGAGATTTCATGAAAATTGGGTAAAAATCCTAGACTTCAATTTGACATGTTTAGAGACTTGAATCATCGAATTGGAATGAAATTGGGTATGAGGGTGTAAGAATTTTCCCTATTCATAACCTTATATACCTGGGCTTGAAGAATCTTCAACTAGATTGGAGACCCAAAGGGAATTGAGGAAGATTTAATGAAGAACCCTAGCTTCTCTTGAGGGGATTTGATCTTCACTTAAGGGTGTTAGGAGTAGAATGAGGGTTTAGTATGATTAGAAACCCTTAAAACACCCTTTAGAAGGCTTAAAACGACTTAGTTTAGTAGTTAGGAACTTAGGAATTACAAAAATACCCTTGATGAATCGACTAGAAAGAATCACCCTGCCAGACCCAATACCCACTTGACGATCTGTCGGGTCAAGTAACGGGTCATTGTCTGACCCGTTGCCACTAGATCCAAAACCCAAAATCTGGTTTTCTCTCACTCAACGAGTCACTTAATGGGTCTTCAGGGGACTTGTTGACCTGTTCCTCAATCCGTGAAGTACGCTGGAAATCAACATTTTCTGCACCACTGCACACTTAACGGGTCACTCAACAATCTGTCAAGTAACTTAACGGGTTACCTGATGAGTCATTGTGTGACCTAGTGTAGATTTTCTTATTTTCTTCATTTCACTCCTCAAGTCTGATCTTAGGGACTTTTAGGGTGTTATAATCTTTTTTTTGATAATTATTTTACTAGATTTCTTTCTAATAGCGGTTAACCTCCTCAGAGGCTCAATCTATTGAAAGAAACATAGTAGGAGAAAAATCAAAATCGAGTACACCACATATTATGTTACTTCATTGATTCAAGAAAGCCTAAAATGATACATGTGTTCATCATACAATGGAGACCACGATCTAATCTATAAATTTCTTCATTTGGGATCTAATACCAAAGCGTCTGGGGAGAGCTTAAAGACTGTTGAAAATATGATCAATCCAAGAGATTAGGTTAAAAAATTTTAACTAAGAAGACAATACCTAGACAGTAAGATTTATAAGAAAGGACAGAGATGAAGGAGATTACCTCAGCACAAATACTAGCTTTCTAGTAGATGACCACCACTGGTCTATTACTAAAGGCAACTGAAAAGGGTTTATGCATCGATTAAGTGTCATCATCAACAATGATGAAGTATAAGAGGATTTCCTCTCCTTTTCATTCTTTGATGAAGATAGAGCTTAGAAGAGTAGCATGTAGAAGCTCTTGAAGCTAATCCAATATTAACGAGCTTCCAAGAGGGATAGCTTGCTAGGAGGCGATGATCTAGGGTCTTCCGACCTTCCATTTCCACTAATTTATATGTTTAGTTTTATTTTTTCTTTCTTATGTATCTTAGTCCATTTTTATTTGTCTTGGTGATAAATACTTTGGCACAAGGTATTCAAGGTGAGGTGTCATGGTGTATGCTATTCACGGATGACATAGTTCTGATTAACGATACTCGCGGGTGATGTAAATGCTAAGGTTGGAGATTTGGAGACAAACATTGGAGTCTAAAGGCTTTAGGTTGAGCAGGACCAAGATAAAATATTTAGAGTTTAGATTTAGCGACGTGATGCACGAGGATTATGAGGAAGTGACGATGGGTACACAAGTCATCCAGAAGAGAGAAAGTTTCAAGTACCTTGGATCTATTATCCAAGAAAGTGGAGAGATTGATGAGGATGTTGCTCACTGTATTTGTGCAGGATGGATGAAATGGAGGCTTTCTTTGAAGGTTTATGTAATAAGAAGGTGCCGACAAAACTTAAAGGAAAGTTCTATAGAGTGGTGGTTAGACCGACTATGTTATACGGGGTAGAGTGCTGGCCAGTCAAGAACTACCATGTTCAAAAGATAAAAATTATAGAAATGAGGATGTTACAGTGGGTGTGTGGGTATAGTAGGAGTGATAAGATTAGAAATGTTGATATTTGGGCCAAGGTGGGAGTGGCTGGGGTGGAGGACAAGATGTGTGAGGCAAGACTGAGGTGGTTCGAACATGTGAAGAGGAGGTGTCTGAATGCCCTAGTGCAGAGGTGTGAGTGGTTGTCTTTGGATAATTTTAGGAGAAGTAGAGGTATATCTAAGAAGCAATAGAAAGAGGTGATTAGAAATAATATGAAATATTTGCAGCTTATCGAGGACTTGACCTTAGATATGAAGGTATTGAGTACACAGATTAGAGTAGTAGGGTAGTAAGGAGCTCTGTGTGACACTTCTTTCTCGTTCTTAGTGGTAGACCTAGTATTTCTCTTATAGTTTCTTGTCCTTCGATGCCTATTTCTAGCTGTTGTTACTTGTATCTCATTTATTGTATTATTGTTGTGTATGTGTGTGCAGGTACTAGTTGTTGTTTTGATATTATTGTTGCCTTTTGTGCTACTAATATTTTTTTAGGATTGTTTTCTTAAAGCTGAGGGTCTACGTGAAATAGTCGCTCTACCTCTCAAGTAGTGGTAAGGTCGGCATACATTCTACCCTTCCCATACCTCATTTGATGGGATTATTCTGTGTTGTTGTTGTTGTTGTTGTTTCTTTTGTATTGTCTTTGTTTGTTTATGTATTTGCGTTGATGTTGTTTATGGGCTGCATTGGTCTAGCAGAATCCTTTTGTTTTGTATAATAGATGTGCCGGATCTGGCCTCTTTAACTAAAAAAGAAGTATAGTCATTGTACAACTCAATAATCAAATAAAGAAATAATGTACATATATGTAAACTACACTATTTTAAAAAAAAGCATCATAAGAGCTGAACAACCTGGCCTTTAGCGCTTGAAAATCTTTTTGCAGGCCTCGGACCATTAAATTATAGCAGTCTTCTGAGTAAATTTAGTGAGTGGTGTAGATATGAATGAAAATCCTTTCATAATTTTTTGGTAGTAAACAAGCAAACTAAAAAAACTACGAACATCCATCACACTCATAGGCCTCGAGCAATCCTTAACAACTTAATATTCCAAGGATTAATGTCGATACTATCACTAAATATCACTTTACCTAAGAATTTCATAGAGTTAAGCCAAAATTCACACTTGAAAAATTTTGCTTAAAGATAATTCTCTTTAAGTGTATGCAAGACTATTCTCAAATGATTCACCTGCTCCTTATGGATGTTTGAATAAACCAGGATGTCGTCAATAAAATAATAATGACACAATTAAGGAATTGCTTGAAAACACGATTCATCAAATTCATAAACACAATAGTGCACTAGTCTAATCAAAGAACATCACCAAAATTCAAATGACCATAACGGGTATGAAAAGTTATTTTTGGAATATCTTGATCTTTTATCTTCAATTGATGATACCCTTATCGCATGCCAATCTTCAAAAAGAAACTAGCTCCTTGAAGCTGATCAAACAAATCAACAATCCTAGAAAAAGAATATTTATTTCTTGATGTTCATTTTATTAATTTGTTGATAATTAATACACATTCTGAATGACCCATCCTTCTTCTGGAAAAATAAAACTGGAGCTGTCAAAGATGAAGTACTTGGTCAAATTAATCTTTTCTCTATCAAATCTTTCAATAGCTCCTTCAACTCACCCAACTCGACAAGATCCATATGATAGGATGAAATAGAGATCTACTGAGTATTAGAAATAACATCGATCCAAAATAAATAATTCTGTCCAATGAGAAATCTGGGAGTTCCTTAGAAAATACCTTAGGGAACTTATTGACTATAGGCACTAATTCAAATTCTGATACAACATCCTGATGTCACTATCAACAACTAAATAATATACACGCCCCTGCAAAATCATCTTGCTAGACTTAAGATAAGAAATAAATCTATCTCGAGGCTTAGCGATGTCATCCTTCAAGCTATGATAGGTTCATTAGAAAATTCAAATCTGACCATTTTGAATCGGTAATCCACAGTTGCATAATAAGAGAAAAGTCACTTCCATGATCACATTGCAATCCAACATTTAAAGTTCAACTATATTAGTGGTGGTCTCTCTCCCTTGACCATGACTACACAATTTCTATAAACTCTAGAAGCGATAACAGAGATGCTAACAAAGGTGTTCACAGAAAAGAGTTCTAATAGTGGTTCAGGCTCACTCCAAAGTCAAGAGAAAAATATATATATCACATATGATAAATCTGATCCAGAATCAATAAAAAAATATGCATCATCAATGCAAACGATAAGAATACCTATAACTACATCATCAAAAGCTTCGGTTGTCTCTCCACAAGTCAAATGATAGAGTCTAGCTTTTTCACACAAAACTTCATCAACCATCATAGCTTGATGTTAGACCAGTGTAGACCCATTTCCTTTAGTCGAGGGTATATCTATCTCATTGAAAACCTTATCTATCTCAAAAAAGTATCTTGGGTCTACTGCAATTTTGGCAGAATTTCTCCTATAATTAGGACAAATGTTATCTTTATACTTGTCTCAAAACATTAACAACTACTCTCCACAATCACCGTATACACCAACAACTATCATAAAATTCTAACTGACTTTTTACCATCCATTAAACCATATGTTACAATCAATGTGTTTTCCATATCATCATTGTTCATTTGATTAGCATTCACAACACAAGTTAAAGTCATCTTCATAAGGCACGTGACCATGTTGAAATGACCCTAAAGAAGGTCAAGTTATACAACACAATTTAAAATCAGAAGAGTGAGAAATACCCATAAATGGCCTGGGAGTCCTTTGGTCATGTCGGATATCAGGTTGCAGGAGAAAGAATCCACTAGACACAGCTCAAGAGACAAATCCTAAGACACTTCTAAACCTAATGCCTAGATACCATATTTGCCACACTCCAAACTCAACACTGACGGAATAGACATCCGATGATATGAAATCACATCAGAAGCACATTATAAGAATACTACATCCCAGGATATTCCCTTTTTATTTACTTAAATTAACTAATCAAATTATGCATAATTATTGTTGACACCTAATTTTGTCCCTTTTTTTTTAATTTACATATTTGGGCTTTTATTTTAATTTGCGAGGCCAAAAATATTATTTTTCTTATTTTTATCAAATTTTATGCTAACAAGTCTTATTCACATTATTTTAGCATTATTTTATTATTATTTATTATAAATATTTTGACAAATAATTTAAAGTTATTATTCGTTAAAGTTTTTATTCTAAGTACTAGGTAAATTATATTTTATAAACAAATATATGATTTACTATTTTATATATTTTTAGTAGAATTTATTTAGATCCACTTATCAATATTGAGCTCAAATTTTAAATTTCAAACTTGGCTACCCATACCCTAAGATAAGATGGTTCCTGCCCTCAAGTCATGAAATCAAACACCCTTGATACGTATTCCCCACCAGAGTTCAGATCTCAACCTCTTGATTTGGAGATTTGATTGAATTTCATACGGGACTATTTACTTATCTAAAGTTCACTTTTGGCTTACCAAAAAAGTTGACCGAACGAATTGACATTTATGCCCAATCATTCCGGATAACACTTGCATCCTCTGTATTACCACGACTGGTGGCACAAAGTTAGCCGATGAGATCAAACTTTTTAGTATTCATTAAATTTTTCTTTACATTGAAAATATTACTTTTTCCCAAATTACTCCCAATACAAAGGAGATCATTCTTTTCCATTTTTTTATTCCCTCTTCCAATGTTTTTTTTTTGTGTTTTCTTCTTAAAAAAAAATTCGAGATCTAAGACACTGCGGGAGGCAAGGATCTTCTCAGGAAAGAGACACCAATTTGGTGGAATTTTATTTTTGGAGAAAAATAAAAGACACAAAAAAAGATATATCATAATATCCTCTCCATCTCTTGCCCGCCATGACAACCACTAGAGAAGTAGCCAAGGACCACTGTTGACGACATTCCTTTTTCTCCCCTTTTCTCCATTACACCACTAACAATTGTCTCGGAATCATGCTACACAGTATTCGAACTTGTTCGAGTTGGTGTCCGTTCTTTCCTTCTCTATTCACGTCCCATTCTGCATCAATTTGGGGTATGTAGATATGTGCTTTATCACCATGAGTTCATCCTATTTGAGATCTTAGATCTTAGCATCTATTTGGTTCGGCTATACAATCCATAACCTCTACATAATTTGATTGTGTATGTGTTTTTTTTTAAATTTTTTATATTAAAATATATGTAGTCACTTTTGATCTCTGAAACTTAAAAATTTCTACTTTGAAGCCATTGAATTTCATTGGTTTTTAGTCATTGTTTACTGTTGCAATAATAAAAGATAAAAAGCAAAGTCTAGTTTCAAATGTTTAGATATTTTTCTATTTACTTTCATGACTGGAGTGGTCTGTTAAAGCTTAAGGGTTTGTGATTAAAAAATACTCTTATGTTGTTGTAAGTTTGTTTAGAATTAGTTGTCACTAGGATATTTGTATGCTTTAGTATTTAATAAAATATCCTTAGTCAATATATATCTTGCTTCATGGTCCTAATTTCTAATAACCTATATATATAACTTAGTTAACCTTTACCTTAGTTTCTCCATTACTAATATTATTGCTTATAGAATTCCCTAAGACAAGATCTGTCATGCTTCGCATATAGCCTGAAAGTGTTTCAATTTGATCTTCTCTTATAAATAACATTTTTTTTGCTAATATGGGTTTGTACTTAATGGTCAGAATCTTTTATAATCCTTCTTTGATTGTTTATACATTTGCTAATGTGGTTGGTGAAGATAAGCACAAATCTCTTTTTATTTTTCTTATTTATCAAATCTCTTCTTTTATATTTGTTTGATTGATGACCTAATTCGTACCTCATGTTATTTTGTACGTGTACGTTGGTCATTAAAAGTGTGTCGATACCATCTTGAAACTAATTAATTTATTTAGAGAAAAAGAAGACTTTGAGGTCTAGTTTGCAAGTTAATCTTAAACGTTGTTTTCAAAATAACTAGCTTGTCTTTTGTTTTAAGCTCTTATTATTGAATAACATCTTTGTCACTATGAAAAAAGTTGTCTATCATGTGAAATCGTTAAGTGCTAGTTTTTTTGTATTGCTCGTCTTGATACTTGTTTTTGACCGAATAATCAAGTTAGGTGCTTTGTGTGATTAACAACTGTCATAATGCCACACTTGTAAGGTGGCATATATTATTACTAATAATTTCTTTTCTTTTGTGAGGAGCTGCTATCCATGGATCCTATCAAAAATTTGTTATTCAGAGAGTAATCAAATGGCATCACTTGAAGTTCAACCACGATGAATGGAGGAGTTAGCGCGCGCACGAAGCAAAGCTCAAGTGGAGTTTTGCCTAAATTGGGACCCAAATGAGTTTTGAAATATGATATAGGCTATAGATGACTTCTTGTATAAAGCTGATACACCAAAATTTACACCTTAATATGATGTAAGCGATCATCATGTAAATATAATAACCCAACAAGGTTGGTGGTTGAATCTTACAGGGAATGAGCGAGAAAAGATTATTGAAATTAGTAAATATATGATTTGTGTTCTAACAATGCTATTCCGTTGAGATTGAAGTAATCTGTATTTAGAACTAATTTAGGTGCTATAATGTAAGTAGTTGTAATCAATTAGAGAAAGAACCATGGTTGTGTTCCCTTTACGGGCTGCTCCACCTTGAGTTTCTCAATCAAGACACCAATAGCGACTTTCTATTCATATGCAGATAATCTCTATATGATCACGTAATATTTCTCAACAGTTAAGCAATACTTCTCTTAATTTAATCTCTCGAAGATATTAGAGTTTAGTACAATCGATTATATTCTGCCAAGTAAATTCAACTTATTCCTAAGCGAATTTATTAAATAAGGGTTAGCGCCTTGAGTCCTTATTGATCAATCCTACCAAACTATAATTTACTTTTTCAAGTGTAATGTTATACTCCGTAAAATTCCCAACACATAGATGGCCTATTCGCGTGTTGATTAAGAGTATTTGAAAGACATACATGCTAGAAAAAGGCCCGGGAAAAGACCGGACGAGAAACTTGTCGAACCATCGCGGAAGGAGCCGGGGCAGAGCCCTCCGCGGTGGCAACGTGTCACGAAGGTGGAGCCTCCGCGTTGGCTCCGTGACACATTGGCCCTATCCAGGCCCAAGTATATAAGCCTCCAACTTCGGTTTTTAACTTCATTTTCATCATTTAATTTCCAGAACACGAAGAGAAACAGAGGGTGTGAAGGTTTCTTGATAATTTCTTTCCGATTATACCGTCAAACGCGGTCCAAACTCAAATTAACTCCAGATACCGAGGTATTTAGCAGCAAGGAGCATTCCTACGGATTTAGTTTCACAAAATTCGGCCGACAAATCGTCGTGCTACCGGGCTAAGGTAAGTGGAATTGCTCCAGATTAGTGTCTATGTGCTCCTAGACTTAAAGTGAATATTTCTCCCTTCTGGACTTTCGAGAAATAGCAAGTTTTTGACTGTCTTTCGATAAGCCAAAGTTTAGGCTATAAATATATCGAAAGTGACGTTTTCTTTCAAAATATTGGTGTATTTAGTTCTAATTGACATATATGTAAATGCAGTTGGGAGAAATAGCTGGAGTACTGACCGAGCTTCGTCCGTTAGTCAGGTAAACCGAGGTTAAGGTATGTAAAGCCAGTTTCTTTGGCAAGTTAATAGTTTTAGCCTTGTATAGCACAGTAAACTCTGTAGTAAAATTCCCGGAGTTGAATATTGAGTATTGTGCAAGTTCAGTAAATCTGATTTGCGTTGTTATATCATACTCAGTCCGAAAGTTAGTAAAGCATGTGCCAAAATGGCAAGTTAGCATTCCAGACTCAATATAGCTCAGTATGTGATTAGCAAGCATGTTTCTAGAATAATATGACAGATATTTAGAATAAGAGTTAGTAAAGTAAAATTAGACAGTCAAATAGTATCTTGGCTACAGATTAGCCATACAGACAGATGATATCTTGGCTACAGTATAGCCATACAGTTAGATAGTATCTTGGTTACAGATTAGCCATGCAATAAAGATCACAGATTCAGTATAAAGCAGTATGAGAATCAGTATAATACATAAAGAGATCAGAATAAGAAATCAGAATTCAGATAGTATTTTTCAGTTTAAACATGCTTGTTGTATATGTGCTTATTGTTTGTTGAGACTTGGTTGTGTCGTGAGGGCACCCTTTTGAGCGTCCTCGCCGCCCCTGGGTTGGTAACTGTGTCGCCCACTGAGCGGGTGGGTTTACGTCACTCCAAGGAGTGGCATGCCATCCCCAGTTTGGACGAAGATGGGATGAAGCTTTCCCCATATCAGGCTGATCAGCATTACAGTACAGATAGCCCTGTTGTGCGCAAGCGCCCAGGGAACAGATTTAGATACAGTTATAGTTACAGATACAGTATAGGAGTCCTCCAAACTTGGACACGGTTATTTATATCGAAGGTTATGGCCCAAGCCAGAGACCCAGGGGGCCGACAGAGGTGGTCGTAGTTAGCAGATGAGTGGAGTGACTTATTTTTGGCTGGTTTTGACTCGGGTAGGGGTATATAGATTGTTTGCTTGCTTGGCGTCATCCGGCTTATGGGGGTTGGTATTGGCTCTTGTTTGCTATATATATATATATGTATTTATGTGCTATATATTAGTTAATAGACAGCAGGCCGCCGCGTCTACAGGTATGTTCCTGCCCTACCACAACACAGAAAGTCTGATTCAGTTCATATCAGTTCTTACAGATTCAGTTATCTCCTGCTATTCAGAATTGCTAGTTATGTTATTTGTATTTAGTTGTATCCAGTTGCTTTGCACACTCGGTACCAGTGGTACTGACGCCCGTTTGGGGCGCTGCATTACTTGCCTGCAGGTACTCATAAACGAGGAGGCGATCCCTCGTGATTCCAGCCAGCTTATAGAGTCATCAGCTCCTGTCATCCGGAGCTTGATATTCAGAGGTGTAGTTCATTTTCTTTTATTGTAAAGCATGGGTAGGCCGGGGCCCTATCCCAACCATTTCATCAGTACTCATAGAGGCTTGCAGATTGTATATATTCATCTCCCTCTGGTTAGTTGTGCCGGTCGTGTAAGGCCGTGCGTTTTGTTTAGCTGTTTAGCATTGTTGATTATGTTGGCCGTGTGGGGCCATAATCTGACAGTAGTGGTGACCTTGCCAGTCACGTAGCTGTTCAGCAATTGTTATATTGATTTAGAGTTAACTAGACAACATGGTGGCCTTGTCGGCCCGTATAGGTTTTCCCCTTTGTAAGTACGATTCTGGTTAGCTGATGTTACAGTACAGGTGGCTATATGCCCAGTCGGCCGGAGGCTGTGTTTACAGCCGTTATATAGCCCGTTGTTTCCAGAAATCTGAGTTAGAGCTAGCCAGGCACCAGATGTGCTTAGGCTCACCAGTTAGCAGTCTAGGTCCTACTAAGGCTCCAGGTGCCAGTCATACCCCCCAAGGCGGGGCGTGACATATAATTAGGGCAAATTGGTATGAATTGATGTTTGAAACTAGCAACCCTAACTTGAAAAAAATGATTAATCAAATATATTTAAACTCAATATCAGTGATCAAGATGAGATCTCTAGGTTTTGCAACCCTATTAGGTTCACAACCTTAGTATAAGAATTAGCTACTCATGAATGAGAGAAGAAAATCAAAAGGTTGAGTTAATCATATATTGTTTACAATAAGCTTGAGAAATTGTTAGATCTAGAAAATCCAAATTAATTCTTCACAAATTATAAGGAAAACTTGTCTAAGAACTTCTGCAATCTGATTCTCAAAAGTATTGTGTTATCCTTTTCAAAAAGACCTACAAAAATTATTTATACAAAGCTAAAAATTCAAATTCTAATTGCTTGGACTGTACCAGGTATCACTTACGGATCATATAATTAAGGTACGATCCATAAAATTAGCCACATATGTTATGCTCTTTAGTTATGATTCTTAGCTATAGATGATCTGCGGACCATAAGATCAATATATAGTCTGTAGAATCCTTTCGTAGATTTCTTTTATCTTCAGCACATGTTCACCGTACTTCATTCTATGGTTCGTGCATCTGATCTGAGTCCATATCTTCCTTCCCTTTGTTGAAACTCCAACTTATGGCTTCTTTGATTCTGACTTATGGTAGTACTATTTCCATACTTAGCATATTTTTTCTTCTGCTTGCACATCCTCTAAAGATCATTCATGATTCAATCGATGGGCCGCAGAATCAATTTGTGGTCCATATGTGGCACATTTTTGGTAGATTCTCCTAGTTTTTATATTGCTTTTCCATTTCATCCGAATTTCTGAAAATCAACAAAATAGTATTAGAAATACTTATTAAACCATTTAAAGATATTCAAAAATCTATAAAAAAGAGTACAAATGTGTCATAAAATTCTGACAAATCAACGCCCCCAACTTAAAGTTGTTGCTTGTCCTTAGGCAACTGAAACAAGAGTCTTTACTCTAAACTAATGTTCCTGTCTCACAAAGTGCACCTTGTCTATGATGGTTTTGACAACTAGCTATCAACATTCATTTTTAAAGTCCACCAACCCTCTATCACATTGAAAACATAATTTTCACAACTATCAATATTGACCATGCACTCTCTATTTCTGACATTGTTTCAAATTAAATCACTTAATTTATGGAAGACACCTAGGTTGGAAAGTAATCATACTCGTTCATTTTCATTCATATGCCATTACTTAACACCAAGAAATTTATCCATTTTTATAATATACTCACAGTTAACATAAGGATAATAGATCAAAAGAGAAGAGAAAGATGCTCAACTCTCACAAAGATATTCACAAGTCATGTTGCAACTATCATAGGCTTGCTTTTATTTTCAAATGTCTCTACTTTTGGAAACTCAGGTTGAGATCAGATAAGGGTTTTTCTAAGTGTCACGCCTCGAGCCTATACCCTGTACCTAACACGATACTTGAAGCCACAAGTTACCTCAAGTCAACCCCTGGTCTATCATTCACTAGTATATTGAGTAAACATGCACAACGAAAATTTAAAATAATACATAATGGCATTTATGAACAATTAAAGACTGAACATAGAGATTTAAAATATCTGAAAGAAAATCTGAAATCAAGTCTGGTCTGAAAGCCATCTAACTGAGGAGTTGCTAGGACAATCCCCCAGCTAACTCTAAGTCTAGCTGAAAATAATAAAGAAATTGAAATGAATAAAATGTGCCCTCTGAATATGAGGACTCACACTGCTGCTGCTGTTAGAGAGACCCGAACGTAATCGGCTAATGGTGTTAGGTCGGAGAACCTGCGACTGTATCATGAAACGATACAATATAAAAGTATGCGTCAGTACTTTGAATGTACTGAGTAAGTGAGAGAAACATGAATATTATGATAGAACTAATAACTCAACTGATACGACATGAAATGGCCAACTGAAATACTAAAAACTGATACAACTGGTCTAAAACTGATATGGTCAAAAGTAACCCTGGTTGATGGTCATAAACATGTCCTAAGTCTGAAATACTGAATCTGAGATACTGCACTAAACTGATCTGAACTGAGAAATCGGATAGTAAACTGAACTGACTAGTGGGAGTGGCTATAATCGACATATAACCACGTGAGATAGACGTGGAGTCCGATGTATACACCCCACCAGTAGGATCCAATATACCTTGACAGGGTATAAAGGTATGGACTGTGAGAATCACTGTCAAAGGGGGCCGTTAGGCCAAGTAAATAAACCTACGGTGGCAACGTAGTTCTAGAACCTAGATGCGCTGGAACCCAGCCCTTTCGGTGCTAAGTCCTACTCCCACTGGATAATCCTATTACTACTACTGACAAGCGGATAGCTCGGTACTGGGGTCCAAGACTATAACTGACCTAGGGATACTCTCTGAGAGTTCCCTGAGCCTCTTATAGGACCAGATTTGGAAAACTAAGTTCTAAGACTGGTCAGATCTGCTTATCTGGAAGCGTCGTAATCGTCTAAAGAACAAAATGATAACTAAACTGAGGTCCTAGGGCTGGCCAGAGCTTTATAACTGGAATTTCATGACCGCCTAATGGACCAAATAAAATAAATTCTGAGTCTGATTCTGATAACTGAGAGGCACCACTGATACCTCGGGAAAAGACTGGAGTCAAACTGATCTGCTGACATTTCTGCCTAACACTAAATATTCTAGTACTTTGACTGAAACTAAACTGTCAATTCTGAGAAATACAAAGTATATAGAATTTCTGATTGAATCTGAATAACATACATGTAAATGAGTTTTGAACATATACAATCATTATAAAAGCCCCTAATTCTGAGAGATGCAAGCAATTTTCAAGAATTCAAAACTTAAGTAGGATTCTAATTTCTGACTTTTCAAAAGTTAGGGCTAAATTTCTAAATTGATGGAAAAAGCATAATTTTGATTACAAGCTGGTGGAAAATAGATACAATTAACATAGGATGGGATTCCACATGAAATAATCCAAGATCAATAGCAATAATTCGAATTCACAATCTCAAGGCTATGACTGAAAGTGAACAGGGAGAGCTTTGGGGGATGCAAGGGGAGAAAAATCTCCTTACTGAATTCCCACATACCTGTAGAAGAAACTCTGGTGAAAATCTCTGAGAAAAAGTGAGAAGATTGTCGTTTGCCCTAGATTTTGCTCTGAACTCCCTGACTATTTCTATGCTCTAGTTTTTGAGGGGATGAGTAAAAGTGAAGGGGTAATGTCGTTCTACCCCTTTTCTCCCTCCTAAGTGACCTTAAAATGACATGGCTTAGGGATGAAAAAGGTGGGAAATTACAAAAGTAACCCTGGGAATTAAAACTGAAATATGGCCGATAGGAACCAACGAGCCTTAGAATGGGTCGTTGGTCAAAAAGACGACCCATTAAATCCATCCATGGTTTCTGGGTTCAGAAATTAAATTTACAAGGGTGACCCAGGGTTAGGTACAACGGTTCGTTGGAAGTAACAATGGGCCGTTGATACCTCCTATTAGAACTGGTAAGAAAATAGGGCACGGGGACAATGAATGATAACAACGACTCGTTGGTAGAACCAATGGGCCGTTACTCATGGTTCACACTGCTGGGTTCTGGAACTGAATGAAGGGTGGTCACAACAGCTCGTTGGAGGCTACCACGGGCCATTGTTCCCTCCTGTTGTCTCAGGGAAGGATCCGGTAGACCTCTGAACTTGGGATTCAACGGACGATAGGACGACTAATTTTTAGGTTCAACTGGTCGTTCTATGTCCCATTGTTTCCTACTTGAAGAAGCCTGCTGCAACCCACGACCCTATACAACGGGCCGTTGTGTGGGTCGTCTTAGACAGAATCTTTTTTGGTTTTTCTATGGTTTTTTATGCAACGTCTGAATTTGGTCTTGGAAAGTTTCGAGGTGTTACACTAAGTTTGTAATGTTGTCTTGGGGATAGGTAGGATAAACGTATGGAACTTTGTAGCTTTTACCCTCTTTTACATTACAATTCCTGTTACCTTTTTTCATCTCCTTCTTTCTCTCCCCTCCACTTCTTCTAACACATCACAAAATGTCACAACCTGAGCTGAGACTCCACACCGAGATACGGAACCTAGAGCCATAAATGACTCCAAGCTAACTCATGGAACATACATATCATGATTTAAGAGCATAATCAAGAAGAAATTAAAACATAAGCATGGATAAGCGGAACTCTAGATAACTTAAAACATAAGTGAGAGTGACAAATTCACAACGCTGAGTCATTTACTACATGTCTATCTGAAAAGCCTCTAGTCATAAGATGAGCTGATGGGAAAACACCCCCAACTAGCTCACTAAGTCTAAAAGGACATGGAAAAATAAACTGATAGACGTTCTTAAATGATGAGGACTCACCAAGACTAGGAAACTGAGTTGGTCTGAGCGTGGGCAAGCTAACGTTGGGACTGAGAAGGATCACCCAAACCTATATCATGAGATGATATAGCATAGAGTATACGGTCAGTACTTTGAATGTACTGACTATGTAGAGAAAGTAAAATATGCTAGTAAAACGATAATTGAAATCATGAACATAAATCAAAATAGATCATGAGAGTAAGAGTAACATGCTAAAGGTCATATATCTGAAATATACATAAATAATCATAAACTATTCATCATAAGCTGAACATAATGACCAAAGGTTTAAAAATAGAAATCATATAGTGTACTATTCTTGAAAATATCAACTAAAATTCATAAAACTGATGAATGAGTCAAATATGTTATAATACATGATATCATAAGACACGAACATGAGTACTGAAAACATGAGTAACAATGGGAGGCTTCGTTATAACTGCTACCATCATGATAGAGCCAACATGATGCCCTAACTATCTCGCTTAAGTGGGCAGAGCCGTCTTAAGTCTTGCCAGGGCAATGAACGATAGAAGTGTGATATCACTGATGTGTCCTCGGGCAGGGAAAACACTCTCTTGAGAGGTCCCAAATATATCCTACGTTGGGGCGTACTTCAGAGATCGGGGTTCTCGAAATTTCTGGCCTACTCAGTGCTAGACAATACCTCCAAAACATGCATATTGCTCATAATACTATTCTCAAAGTATATCTTAAATTTGTTTATTAGGAGTCTTGACTCCAAACATCTTTGTAAAACTGATCTTGTAAGCCTTGGCTAAAAACGTGATAATATATACTTGACTTACATTGGTTTTCCCAAATCATGAAATCATACATACTTCAAATAAGCTTCATAATTTGAAATCATGGAATAATAGGTTAAGAATTCATAAACATTTATGCATACTTGATAATTCATCATATTTGAAATCATAGACTCACAAGCTTGAAATTCATGAATCATGCATAATAGGGCATAATCTTCATAAACTTGAAATCATGATTTAGTAAGCAAATTGAGAGTCAAATTTTCCCTAATAGTAATAGAATATCATTTGAAATATGAGAGGATCAAACCCATAAAGATAACATGGA
Source organism: Datura wrightii (assembly GCA_035772735.1). Taxonomy (NCBI): domain Eukaryota; kingdom Viridiplantae; phylum Streptophyta; class Magnoliopsida; order Solanales; family Solanaceae; genus Datura; species Datura wrightii. Next base: position 51,289,810 of record JASDFA010000002.1, on the reverse strand, counting down.
AGATTACATAAAAATTGGGTAAAACCCTAGAATCTCAAGTTGACATGCTTGGAGACTTGTTAGGATGAAATTGGGCATGAGGATGGAAGAATTTCCCCCATTTATAACCCTACATACTTGGGCTTGGAGAATCTTCAACTTGATTGGAGACCCAAAGGAATTAAGGGGAAAACTGATAAAGAACCCTAGCTTCTCTTGAGGGGATTTGATCTTCAGTTAGGGGTTTTAGGAGTAGAACGAGGGTTTAGGATGATTAAAACCCTTAAAAACACCCTTTAGAAGGCTTAAAATGACTTAGTTTAGGAGTTTGGAACTTAGAAATTATGGAAACATCATTAAGATCTGACTGCAAAAAGGCCACTGCCAGTCCCAATTGATGGTTCGTCAAGTCCTCTCGTCGCCACTGGCCAGAATTCCAACTTTATGATCATGATTTGACTTCTCCACTTAACGATTTATTGTTACACTTAATGGATCATTTCATCACTTGTTATGACCCTCTAAATCTCGAGTTTCCAACCAAGCTTCACCCTTAATGGGCCACTTAACGAACCGTTAGGTGACTCAATGACTCATTGTGACAATTCGTCATGACTTTTTTATTTTGACCTTTCTCCAACACTACACAACCAACGAAAGACCTAACGAACCATGTGGTGACTTAGCGACTCATCGTCCCATCCATCAAGTCTCGTGGAATCAGTATTTTTGCCCACTCTTGCACACCTAGTGGGTCACTTAACGGCTCATTCTGTGACCTGATGCAGATTTTCCTATTTTCTCCATTTCACTCCTCGGTAATGACCTTAGGAACTTTTGGGGGTGTCACACAAAAGCAACTTATTGTGAGCTATTTCTTTTTTTCTTTCACTTTTTTTCCTTTTCTTTTTCTATTTGCGTTCTTTTTAAAACCTTCCCGCTCATGATGTTTCGAGAAGTGGTTTAAATACATATTTTCACCATTTTTATGCTTCACCCCCAACTTAAAACTTTTTATACCTCATATTCTTTTCTAGTGTCAAGGAGGAAGGGTTAAAAAAGGATCAGTTAAGATTTGGTTTCCATTTCACTATGCCTGATTAAAAAAAGGGTAGTAGGATTAAAGGGGAAGACTAGAGATATTTACATTATTCGTTGGGCTCATTTAGGGTAATAAGGTTTTTGAATCACAAAGAAGACCTAAGTTCATCTTTACAACCCAATGTTTCCTAGGCTAAGGCATTACTAACCAGACAAGTTGTAAAGTACAACATTGACAAGTGAACAAAGCTAAATTTCTTACCATACATTAGCACATAAATATAAAATAGACTATTCATTTTTACTCCCAACTAGATAGCCTAAGTTATAGTTATCAATGTAAATGTCAAAAACAAAGGTTTACATATCAATACTAAACAATTGTGGCAAAAAGGTTTTTAAGAGGGTATTTAATCACAAAAAATCACACATGTATGCTTTAAGCTCATTTTTCCACCACCAGTCAAAACCACTTTATTTAACCTAGAACAACACAGACTTGGACTGATTCCCTTAAGAAAGTCGTCTAGCAATCTATCATTGAGATTAATCACATGACTCTTTAACCCACTGTGCCAGATTCTACAAAAAATTAAATCTTACGAGAAAGAACCATAGCTAAGAAAATCTGGGAGGACTCTAAGGCACTTCTATTAACTATGTTTAAACTACACATGCATATAGCACAGACATAAAACTATCATCAAACACATCAACTATTATGCAATTCAAAACTATTACCCATAAAAGGAGATGGCATATTAGAGATGCCCCACCGCCAGCTTAATGATGCAGTGTCCTTAATGCATGAAAAAATAAAAGATAAAGTGGTTAGAACTCCCTATGGTGCACTTGGTGAACTAGTCAGTCTGGGCTCTATTATATCTGGGAAAACTGCTGGAGTGGTAGGCTTTGCTGCTTCAGAGATGTCAGCCTAATTGTCAATGTATGATCAAAAATAGTTTTCTAGCAAGGACTGCTCCTTTGTTGCCCAGATCTAAGTAGCCCCCTCTAGTGGGATGTCTGGATCATCATCTTCCTCTAAGGCATCCTCATTTGTCTCCTCATCATCCCCTCTTGACATTTTTCCTAGGTCCTGTGGAGGAGTAGAGTCTCGGGTTGGTGAGGCCAGTATGCTCATAATGGAGACTCCAATATCAGCAGCCAGCTGTTCCATTCCAATATTATACATTAAAAGTCTTTCATTTTTCCAATCTTGCACCGCTGCTTTTGTTTCATCCAGCTCAACTATGAGGTTAGCATCTTTGATAAGCTAGAGCTATGCTCCAGTTGAGTTATCCTCGCCTCTAGTTTATCCACTCAGGATGGCACAATTTACTGGGGGTCTAGCAAGGCATCTCTCATGGGATTTAGAGCCTTCTCAATTGTTGTATTCACAAAGACTAATAGATCACTCAGCAGGCTATTGAGATGCTTATCTTCCCTCTCAACCTTGGCTGCAATATTCTTGAAATTCTCTCGAGTGAGGAGAAAGGTCCCACATGTTGCTCCTGGCATGGATGGCCCTGTGGAGTGGTGCAGTGGTAGATGAACTATCCCTTTGAGGAGCTGGCTCGACTGGAGTAGCATCTGGAGCATCTTAGGCTAGAGGAATATTTGTGCCAGCTCTGTCAGGCTCGATTGATCTCAATAGGACCTTAGTATGGAAAGTTCATGTGGAGATAAACATTGAGGCTTGTCTCATCCCTCATTTTGGTAATATCTACCACCTGCTTTGCTTTTATAATGCAGTCTTCCCTCAATAGTGTTGGTACTCCTGCCCAGTTGCAAAGAGCAGTGATGAAGCATGGGCTGGGGGAGTGAGATGGCATTTTGGAGGGCTCTTTCCTTTAGGTCTATGGCCAAAAGATAGCCTATATCTATGCTTCTCTTCTCCATAAATGCAGTTATCACCATCACTCTGGCCATATGCGACAAATCGTAACACTACATGAAAACTTCATCCGGAGCTTGAGGTCCCTTTTGAAGATGGAATCTGGGGTTATGGTAAGCCACACCAAAGTCTACTTTTCTATGATAGGAGCCATCCATGGTATCTAGTTCTCTTTGTCATGGTCCTTCTCATCATAAGCTAGAGTATCAACTTGGGCATAATTAACACCCAGGTAGTATCAATTGATTACCTCGGGGCTGATATCTACTGGTACCCCCCGAACTATCATTCAATCTAAGGCCTCTAGATGTATTTGACCTTTCTTGGTTGCCTTAAGAATGTCCTTATAAGCTGCAAAGAACTTCCGAACTAGTTTGGGGTAATACTTTCTCGGAGGTCTAGTGATAAATTCCAGCATTTAGTGCTTGAGCTGGTCCATGATTTCTACGTATCGATCCAGCCCATTTATGCTGACCTCTTTCTCTTTATTGATGCTCCTTCGGAATTTAACACTAATGATTTGGCGCCCCTTCTGATATCTCTCCTGAGCCCCTATAACTAACCATCTGACATGGGCCAATTTCCAAGTGCTCTTCCTTTTGGTTCAACTCCTCCGCGCACATCTGCACTATTAGTGCTTTGTTGGGTTGCCCCTACTTTCACTGGCTGCTTTATTTTGGGAGTCCTTAGATGATGACTCTAATGGTGATGATTCACTAAGCTGCCCCCATTATATGTATGGGTCCTCTCTGGTAACTGAGAGGCTGAGGGGCCACCTTGGGTTGACTTGCTGCTGTCTGATTTCTGAGATAGAGTGTTTGTAGACCCTACATTGGTAGAGGCAGCAGGTAACAAGGCAACCTTCTTTGGAGCAGTCCTCTGTCTCTTCAATCGTGGTTGTGATTCTTGCCACTCTTCATCAGATTTAGTATTTGATCCACTAGCCGAGACCGCTTTGATGGATTTGCATTGCCACCTCTCTTCACGACTGGCTTTGGTGCCATTTCTGCAAAAAATTCATCTACATAATTTAGTTGGGTGTTGCATAACTTAAGCAAAAATGCAAGATACAACTTGTCACTAGTGCACATATTTGTCAGTTACGGGTCGTAAAACAAAAGTATGATCCATATGTCTATTTGCGAATTAGGTTTCAGTAGTTAGGGGGGACATGTGTAGTTTTGGACCATAAAATCATTTTATGATCCGTAATTGCTTTACAAAGGGGTTTTGTGGTGGTTTACCATTTATAGGTTGTACGATGCATTTATGGACCGTCTATTGGTTCGTAAGTCATGATCAGAGACTCAAATTTTTTGGCTCAACTTACGCTCCAACATATGTTTGGTAGATTCATAATATGGTCCCTAGATTCATGTACAAGGGTGTTTTACACTTCGCCAATTTTTATCCAATTTTAGTCTTTAGGCAAGTTATATAGTGTCTTCTACGAACCGTGAATTGAAATTTACGATCCATATTTTCACATGTTCATCAAGTTCATACACACACAATTTAGAACAATCCCCTATTTCTCTCCCCATGTCTGTTTATGCACAAAACTAATTCACCCATAGTTAAGCAATCAAGGGACTGTGCACAGTGATGAAAAGTACCTAGGGTTTACAGAGGAGAAATTGTGCTTTGTTTGTGAAGAAGTGGGTTCCTTTTTCTTCTCTTCCTTTGATTTTTACTACCAAACCCTAGTTCTTGAGAAACGAAGGAATGGTTGTGTGTGTGATGCAAAGTGTGTACGCAAAAATAGAGTGGATTGATTCTGCTTATCAATTGAGCTATTGTGCGCTAATGGAGGGAAAATGGTTCGGCTAAGAAGAAGGAAAAGAGAAACGGGAAACATGCACTTTTATTTAAGCAAAAAATCATAGGTCTATGATGGGCCGGGTCAAATACACCCATTTATGACCGTAAAGTAAATATACGAACCTTAAGTAATATCGTATATAAACCCTTAACATGCAATTCTCCTATTTTTAATAAGCAAACTTACAGATTCTTTTGCAAACCAAGCAATAGAAATATGGTCTGTCTGTTGAGTCTCAAATGAACATCAGAGATCAGATATTTGTGCCTTCCGTCTATGACTTAACCTATGATTCGTGAAATAAAAGTATGGTGCATCTGTTGAACCGTAAGTGATTTTCAGGTAGTCTATTTCGTGACTTTCAACATATGATACCACTTATGAGCTGAAAGTGAATTTTGTAGACCTTAAGTGGGCTCATAAGTTGAAGATTTCTACCCTTCCTTTGCTTTTGCGATTTTATCTATCACACCCCAAAATCTGGGGCATGATTGGCACCCTGTGCTACACTTGATCGAGCACACCCTGCCATTATTCTAACTACAACAGGCCATAACTGATGAGGTTCGACATCACAACAACTATAAGATTAGAGTAAACAACAGACTATAAAAGAAGCTGACTCACAAACCAACCAATAGACATACAATCGGTCGATAAGGCCACAGAATGGAATACCACTTGTACAAAATGGCCCTTCAAGCCTACAACAGTAATACAACTATCTCAGCGATATATATGTGTCTCTACGAATGTATCAGTAATCAATTATTCGAGACATGGGGGGCCTGAACTACCCATAATCACAATGACTAGCTACTCCGAAAGACATAGAGCTTACTGACTCAGCTAGAACTCCATTCAGTGACCGTGAACTCGAGCTACCTGTAGGAATTAATGCAGCGACTCTAACTAAGGCGTCAGTACGGAGATAAACTGAGTATGTAAGGCAAAAAATGATGATAAGATTCATATTTCAAATAAAAAAAATATTGAATATCCACAGGAAGTACAAAAGGCATTGATACAACATATCCTGGAAATCAAGTAAAGCAAACATAACCTACCTGGCCCTAATTAGCCTGGCAAGTCCAAATCAACAATTAAATAAACAATTAGAACAATCAGTCGACACCTAGCCGATATGACTCATCTATTACAACCTGTACCACACAAGATTCATCTAAATCATCTTACCTAGCTCAACTCTAGGCCCTCTAGAGACCACGACCATTACCAATCACCTCTAGCCTCCATAGATAAGCAACCAGAAACAAACACAACGTCACACAATATGTATATCAATTCCCAAACAAATCCTGGCCGGAGCAACTCTCGAGTCACAGGATATTCACGTTCACATAAGCTCAATCATACTGGAGGAAACTCATTGCAACCCTAAAAAGGCTTTGGCATGTCAAAAAAATCTCGCAAATGCTTCAGCTCGACCCTACTGGAGGAAGCACTCAAACTTCATAGGCTAACTTCAATCCCTGAGTTGAACTTGCAGTCGGAACAACTTTCATGCCTTAGGTGATCGATAAGCCTCAAGGTACCAAGTTAGTACACTTAATTTACACAAAGGCACTAGACAAATCACACAACGTGAAACCAACAATTACATAACCAAAACAAGTCCAACAATATATACATGCTTACAACTCTATCCCTAATTTTCCCATAGGGCAATCTATATTCATTGACAAGTGGATCACAATTATCGATACAAGTTTAATGACCATGGCATTGCACCACCGACCTTAATCACTACTAAGCCACCAATCATATACTTATAGATCATTTTCAAAACACAACCAGCAACCATCAAGACTTAAAATAAACAACTATTATCAACCAGTTAACCACACGACCCTCGACACAAACTTATCTATTATTCACAATTGCACCCCCTCATTAATCGATCCCGAACCACCTATCCAACACAAGTTATACACACACATACTATAAAAATGACCAACAACATTTCAAATACATATAGCATGATGCAAGGCGCCCCAAACAGCCACAAAAATGCAGCAAAAGATACAATAGTTTCAAATCTCACAATTTATCTTGATTCAACCCGTCGACATGCCTTTCGAGCTTAATTCTAAGCTCCGAACCAAGCTAGTAACTGACTCAAAGATCAGTATCCAGCAACTATCCAGGACTCAACATGACATTAGGATTTCAAAGGCAACCAACAACACCCGATTTTATCGACGACAATGGTTCAATGAAAACTATACTAACAAAAAAGAAATAATCCTTAAAATACCTTGAGTTTGGCGAACCCCTACTAAGATTAATCTAAGATGCCATCACCATGAGAATACTGCCTCAGAGTAGCTCTAACTACTGCCAAAAATGTATCCACAAATATTTAACAAAATGACAATACTAATGAAACTTAATCGATAAGATTTCTACGGATTCAACGATAGAAATTCCGGATTAACCATCTACCCCATCTACCAGCACCTACGAAATCATAAACATAATATCTAGGTGAAAATTTAAGAAGGAAGAAGCTTACCCATTGAAGCTACTCCAAACAACCACCAAACTCTCTGAACAATTAATTAGAACACGATCTATATGGACAACTTAACCTCCCGACCTTCAATTCCATCTTGGATTATGTTTCCTAAGACCAAAACCATCAAGAACATGTTGGAACACCTTTAGGGAGAGTTTCTGGTTGAAGAAAATTCCATAAATGAGAAATGGGTAATAACAACTGACCAAGAGGATTTATATAGTCCTCCACCAACCTGGCCCACTTTGACATGCCTGCTTGCATGATCTTGCGAAAATGCGAATATCTCCCTATTGCGAAGTCGTATTAGCGATAATGGGTTGGAAACTACACTCATAGACCTTTAATTTGATAGGTATTAGTACCCCTAACTCCTTATAGATTAATAAAAATCTATGAGATATCTGACCTAAATTTCAAAGAATTTATGAAATAAATTTGCAATAACTTTTGCCGACTTTTGTTTTACAACTTGATTGACGTCAAATATTAACATACGACTATAGAGTGATTCAAATACCTCATAAAACTTCCTTATTAGAATATCAAATACTCTTAATCCTACCTTGAAAGTAGGGGTTTATTATTTAAATTATACGGGTGTTACATCTTTCCCCCCTTAGAAACATCCATCCTCGGATGTTGGACAACATGCACGATTCAATTCTAAGTACTATCACAACATTACTAAGCTCACATAATCATAGAACTCTTGGGGATACCACAAAAAAACTCCAAAACAAGACGACCCTGCACCCTACCAAGGCGCAAAATACAACTCCAACAAAAATTAGGGTAAGGATCTTACCTGCCGCTATGTCTAGCCAATGGCCGGCCATAATCCATTATATTACAAGAATTACTTGCACAAGTCAGCACATGTGAGTCTAGACTCGACTTTTATCTCATCTAACTTCTCGCATGATTTGATCTAGAATGAAGGGTAACAATCTTAAATGTCCTATAGCCTCCTGTCTATAAGTATGCTGCGCAATGCATACATAAACAAGACTCCACCAGACACAGATCATAGACTCCCTAGGACATGACCTACTCTGAAACCAAGTTTTTCACACCCCAAACCCAGGGAGGCGTGATTGCCACCCTATGCTACACCTGATCTAGCACAACCTGCCACAATTCTAACTATAATATGCTAGAACTAATGAGGTTCGACATTACAAAAACTATAAAATTAGAGTAAACAATAGACTATAGAAGCTGGCTTACAAACAAACCAATAAATATATAATCAGCCGACAAGGCTATAGAATGGAATACAACATGTACAAAACGGCCCTTCAGGTTTACAATAGTAATATAACTATATTAGTGATGTCTACGAGCCTCTACAAGTGTATCAGTAATTTTTTAGGATAAGGCCCCAAACTAACCATAATCATAACAAATGGTAACTCTAGAAGACATAAAGCTTACTGACTCAGCTGGAACTCCACTCAGTGACCATGAACTCAAGCTACCTGCAGGAATGGATGCATCACCCCCAACTAGGGCGTCCGTACGAAGATGTACCGAGTATGTAAAGCGAAAAATGACAATAAGATTTAGAATTTAAAATAACAAATATACCTAATATCCACAGGAAGTACATAAGGCATCAATAAAAACATTTCCTAGAAGTCAAGTAAAGTAAACAGAACCTACCTAGCCCCCATAAGCCCTGCAAGTCCAAAGCAATAATCAAACAAATAATTAGAATAATCAGTCGACACCTAGCCAATACAACTCATCTTTCACAACATGTACCACACAGGTTTCATTTAAATTTTCTTACTTGGTTCAACTCTAGGCCCTCCAATGACCATGACTATCACTAGATCACCTCTAGCCTCCACAGCTAACCAATAAGAAACAAACAAAACATAACACAATATGTATATCAATTCATAAATAAAGCCTGACTAAAATGACTCTCGAGTTAGAGGCTATTTACGTCCACATGAGATTAATCATACTGGGGGAAACTCATTGTAACCCCAAGAAGGCTCTAACATGTCGGAACAACTCTAGAACATGCTTCAGCTCGACCCTACTAGAGGAGGTACTCAACCTCCATAGTCCAACATCAATCCCTGGGCTTAACCCACAGTTGGAACAACTCTCGTGCCTTGGTGATCGATAAGCCCCAAGGTACCAAGTTAGTTCATTTAATTTACACAAAGACACCACATAAATCACACAATGTCCAACTAACAATTACATAACAAAAATAAGTCCAACAATATACACATTCTTACCCAACTCTATCCCTAATTTTCCAGTAGACAATCTTTATTCATCAACAAGATGATCATAGTTACTGACACAAGTTTAGCGACCATGGAGTCGGACCACCGAACCTAATCTCTACTAAAATACGAATCATATACCTATCGACCATTTCATCAATAGAACCAACAAACATCAATCTTTAAAAGAAACAAAAATTATCAACCAGTTAACCATACGACCCCTAACACAAACTTAATGATTGTTCACACTGTGCTCCCTCATTAATTGATCTCGACCTACCTATCCATACAATGTTATGCACACACATACAACAAAATATGAACAAAAACATTTCAAATACATATAGCATGATGCAAGACCCCTAAAAATCCATAACAGGAAGAAAAAGATACAACAATTTCAAACAACATGATTTATCACAATTCGACTCGTTGATGTGCCTTTTGAGCACTCAAGTCTAAGCGTCAAACCAAGCTATTAACCGAATCAAAGATCAGTATATCTAACAACTATGCAATACTATAATAGCACGAAATTAGGATTTCAAAGGCAGCCAACAACACACAATTTTACCGGCGAGAATGGTTCAATGGAAATAATGCCGATAAAAGAGAAAAAAGTCGTAACATACCTCGAGTTTGGAGAACCCCAGATAAGTTGAATACAAGATACCATCACCATGAATATACTTTCTTAGAGAAGCTCTAACTACTACCAAAAATGCAGCCACAAAGATTCAACAAAATGATAATACTGGTGATACTTAATCTGTAAGATTTCTACGAATTCAATGATAGAAATTTTGGATTAACCACACCTATGAACTCATAGACATCATATCTAGATAAGAATTTAAGAAGAATAAGCTTATGCATCAAAGATACCCCAAAATGCCACCAAACTCTCTGAAAAATTCATCACAACACGATCTATACGGATAATTCAACCTCTTGACCTTCAATTCCACCTTAGATTATGTTTCTTAAGCCCAAATACATCAAGAAAATGTTGGAACACCACTAGGGAGAGTTTTCAATCAAGGAAATTTTTCAGAAATGAGAAATGAATAACAACAACCGACCAAGGATCTTTATAGTCCTAACCGACTTGGCCTGCTTTGGCGTGCCTGCTTGCACAGTCTCGCAAAGATGTGAATATCTCCCTATTTTGATGTCATATTAGTGAACAATTTAATGCATTGAAAACTATACTCATAGAAATTTCTTTTGATAGATCGTAGGCCCCCTAACTCCTTATAGATTAAGAGAAAGGCTCTGAGACTTCTGATACAAAATTCAGAGAATTTAAGAAATAAATTTGCAATAACTTTTGCCGACTTTTGTTTTACAGTTTGATAAACGTCACATATTAACATACAAACATAGATTAATTCAAATACCACATAAAATTTACTTCTTAGAATATCAAGTACTCTTAGTACTACCTCTAAAGTACGAGTTTATTACTTAAATTATACGACATGTTAGATTATCTTTCTTGTACGGTTGGCCATCAATTTTGTGGTCCATAACTGGGCTTTCCTATGCATTCTTCACCAATTTTCCAAGTGTCAATCCTGTACTCTCAACACCAATTAATATAAAACTTGGGTTACTTCTCAAAAAGCGCTTGATTTAATTTGATGGCATGATGCATATACTAAACATCTTAGTGCGCTTGATTTAATTTGATGGCATGATGCATATACTAAACATCTTAGTTTGCCTCCCAAGAAGCGCCTAATTTAATATTGGGGTATGATACAACTACTTGTTGTTGGTTAGGAATTGGATGATTCATCACTAGAATGAAACTTATTCAATCACTTGCCCCTTTTGGTATCACGAAGATAGTGCTTCACTCATTTGCCTTTTGACTTTAAGCGCTTGGTTTCTACCTTCTGGATCTGATCGCCTGAATCAATATCGACCTTAAGATAATGAATCACTAAAATATTCTCATAACCCTTGGGCATCTCAAATCTTTTTCCTGTCACAGATGTGACCTCATCATTATTCACTTAAAATTTTACCTCATGCCTTTTCGAATCTATAGGAGCTCTTCCTATAGCAAGGAATGAACGCCAAAAGATAATGGGAATCTCAAAATGATTACACAATCCAAAATCATAAAATCTACTAGGAGTGTAAATTGTCGAACAAACATCATCAACTATACCTACTAGCCCCTTGATAGATTATTTGTTATTTCAGCCGCATCTTAGTGGGTCTTAGCATACTGAGTCCAAATCTCTTATAGATATCAAGAGGCATCAGGTTGATGCTTGCACCATTATAACACAGAGTTTTAGAACATTTGATCACGCCCAAATTACATCTTGCAATGAAGTATAAAGCGGTCGCTGACAAATATAGTAGCCCAACTAGGTTGGGGTGGATCCTACAGGGAATAGGTTAAAAATAATATGTTAATAATGAGTTAACAAACCGATAGTCAATATTTTGGAGGGGGATTGCAATAAAAAGAAACAATATTTTTAAGTAGTGAATAAGTTGTTACCAAATGTATGAGAAGAAACTAGGACCATGTTCCCCATGATTTCATAACATAGTAGGCTTATTTTATTAGTGATCTATCCTAATGAATTTTGTGTAAGACTGATAATTAAGTTCATCTAATGTATCTCGACCTACATAGATGAATTCACTCCAAATCCTCTTGGACTTTAGGTGTTCGTATTTTTCCCTCGTCATATGTCTTGTTTTAACTATCCTCGGTTAGAGCTCAAGTTAATTGGATGAGGGCTGGTAGCCTCAAATTTCCATTGTTATTCTCTTTTTCTAACTTCAATTTCTTTGGTCAAGCAAGTCGATAATACAAGCACGTTTCAACATTTGCGACCACTAAAACTAATTAAAATGAAAAGAATAACAATCCACTCAATTCACCATTCAAGAGTTACTATTTTATTTTGTCTACTTCAGTTAATCCATCATGATTTCCCACACCCTAGATAAAGAATTTATCCACTCATGTTTGAAGAAACAATAATATAAGATTTATAAGAAGTCATGATAAAATACTTACAGTAATAAGAAATCATTTGAAAAATATTGAAAGCTAAATAGAGTCACAAGAACTTGATGTTTTTCCTCAAACAATTGTATAGAATAATATTTCTACACTTACAACAATAATGATCAAGGAATAGGTGGTGAATTCAACTTTCACAACTACTTAGACTAATTTTTTGACACCTAAAATATTCTAAGAAGGGGTATATATAGTAGTAGAATAGATTTGCATTTGTTTCTACTTGAACTGAAATTGGATTTTGCAGGTTTTGCTTTCGACACATTGGTCCGCGTCACGCCATCCCATGCGCCATACTGACGTCGCATCACATGTTTGAGCATGCCATAGTGACCTGCACATCGTGCAGGCTGGTGCTCAGGTGTCACGATTCGAGTTGGGACCTCGGACCGAGACATAGGATCTAGAACCATAAATGGCTCCAAGCTAACCCATGGCACATACATAAAGAGCATAGATAAGCGGAATTAAAGCATGACCATGATATAAGTGAAAGTATGCATATATCAACATGAACGTAAACGCAAACTAACATCGCTGAACCATCTATACATAGTTGTCTGAAAAGCCTCTAAATATTTGATAAGCTGATGGGACAACACCCTTAACTAGTTCACGAAGTCTGAAACTAAAATACATAAATAAAAGAGACATAATCAAAACTGACGTCCTCGGATCATGAAGAGTCACCAACACCGGAATTGAGTTGCACTGAGCGGGAGCGAGCTAATGAAGGGACTGAGATGGATCGCTCAAACCTATATCATGAGATGACATATCACAGAGTATGCAACCAGTACTTTGAATATACTAAGTATGTAGAGAAGTAAAACATGCTAGTAAAATGATAGCTCGAAATCATGAATATTAAACAATATAGAACATGAGAGTAAGGACAACATGATAAGAGTTATATTCCTGAAATAAATAGAATGATGAGATATTCATCATAAGCTGAACATAATGAACCAAGTTACATGTACCATACTTGAAATCATAAGTGAAAACTCATAAACTGATCAATTGGTCAAATATGCTATAAAACGTAATATCATAGGACATGAACATGAGTAGCTGAAAACATAAGGAACAATGGGAGGCTTCTTCATAATCGATACCATTATGATAGAGCTTACATTATGCCCCAACTATCTCTCTCAAGTGGGCAGAGCTGTCCCACACTTTCCAAGGAAAGGAACGATTAAGGCGTGATATCACTTGTGAATCCCCGTAGGGTTTGAACATGAATATATACCTACGGTGGCATGTAGTTTTGGGACTCGTGGTTTGCCTGAACCCTTAGCTTACTCAGTGCTAGACACTACTCCCAAAAATATGCAAATGACTCATAATCATTATTGTGAAAACATACTTGAACTTGCATGGGCTAGCCAAAATTTGAAATCATAATCATACTTGACATTTGAAATATCCATGAAAAAGGGTGCAATAGATTTAGCCATGATACTTGAACTTGAATTTCATGAAAATCATACATGCTTGAATAAATCTTCATAACTTGAAAACATAAAAATCATAAGCTTAAGAGTCATAAACTTTCATACATGTTTCTATAATACATCATGACTTGAAATCATGACTCATAAACTTGAAATTCATAAATCAAGCATAATTAGGCAAAAATCATCATAAACTTTCATGAATTAGTAAGTAATTTGAGAATCAAATATGCCCTAGTAACCATAATTCATCAATTGAAACTTGAGAGAATTGGATCCGTAGTGATATCATGAATAATTGCATTGAATTGGGTCTAACGTGAAAATTTTATAATTTAGAACTTGAGAAGTAGAGATTATGAGATTGAGCTTAAAAAGGGAATGAGGGAGAAAGAATTCCCCCATTTATAACCCTACACACCTGGGATTGATGAGATTTTTGCTAGAATTTGGTGCCCAAGAGAGATTGGAGAAGAAGTTTAGAAATCCTTTCTTCCTTGAGAGTTTGAGAGAGGAGTGCGGAATAAGCTAAGTAAAACCCTCAATTACACCCTTAAGGACCCCCAAAATGATGTCACTTAGGGATTAGAAGCTTAGAAAATTATAGCACTAACCCTGGAAATACGAGATGGACTGCATCAATGAACGTCTCAACGACGGCAATAACGGGCCGTCACACGCCCGACGGTTCGTCGCCCTTACGGTCACCCTTAATCAGTAGGGGTCCAAATTTCCACCTTACTGATGATAGGAGTGATGGGTCATCGCTCCCTTGATATTATGTTGATTCCTTCATCGCTTGGGAGTAGTGGAACCTGAGCATGAAGCCACATATGACGGTCTGTCGCGAACCTGACGGTCGTCATTCTCACCGTCAGAGCCTCGATGCCATATCGATGGGACATCACTAGGCTGATGGGTCATTAGCTCCTCCGTCAACCCCCTGCACCAGATCTGAAATTACCAGTCCTTTTTCTTTAAGGAGCCATTTCAAGACTTAAGGTGTTACAATATCTTCCCCCTGGGAATATTCATCCTCGAATGTTGACTTTAAGAATAGCAGAAGGTTAGGGAAGGAACTGTAATCCCAAATTGAACAACTATAGCTGAAAACTGACGGAGTGACTGACTTCGGACTAAAATACATGATTGAACTGAATTCATGAAACATATATCTATGCTATGATATGAAAGAAACTTAGAGACATGAAATTTACATGAAAGAATAAAGTACTAAGAAGGAAACTAGTACCTCATACTGGGACTGAGACAGAAGGGAAAAAATGCAGGTATTTAGCCATCATATCTGCTTTGGCTTCCCACATGGCTCCCTCAATAAGCTGATTTCTCCACATAACCTTCACGGAAGCTACTTCCTTGTTCCTCAAATTCCGAACCTGATGATCAAGGATCTTAACCGAAACCTCCTCATAAGTAAGTCTATCCTTCACACCAATGCTCTCTATCAGAATAACTAAGGCTGGGTTGCCAATGCACTTCTTCAACAAAGATATACGGAAAACTGGATGTACTGATGCTATCTCCGCTGGTAGCTCTAACTCATATGCCACCTTGACAACTCATCTGAGAATCCTATTAGGACCAACGTATCAGGGACTAAGCTTCCCTTTCCTACTGAACCTCATAACTCCATTCATGGGAGACACCTTCAGAAATACCCAATCATCGACCTCAAACTCAAACACTCTCCTCCTAACATCCGCATATGATTTCTGTCGACTCTGAGCTGTCTTCAGCCTTTCCCTAATGAGCTAAAATTTCTCTATCGCCTCATAAAGTGAATTGGACCTATCAACATAGCCTCACCTACCTCGAACCATCCAATAAGTTACCTATACCTCCACCCATAAAGAGCTTCAAATGGAGCCATCAGAATGTTGGAGTGATAACTATTATTGTAGGCAAACTCGATGAAAGGCAGTTGCTTATCCCAACTACCCTTAAAATCAATCACACACACTCTCAACATGTCCTCAAGAGTTTGAATGGTCTGCTCGACCTAACCATCTATCTACGAGTGAAAACCTGTGCTAAGCTTCACCTGATTACCAAGTCCTTTTTGAAATGATTTTCAAAACTGAGAGGTGAATTGAGTACCGCTATATGAGATGATGGAAAAAGGAACTCCATGCAACCAAGACAACTCCCGCATGTACAATCTAGCATAAACCTCGACTTAATCTGTAGTTTTGATCGGTAGAAAATGGCCCGATTTGGTCAACCTGTCCATAATCACCTACATAGACTTATACTATCAGCGTGTACACAGAAACCTTGTAATGAAGTACATATTGATCTCTTCCCACTTCCAAGTAGGAATGCTTATCTCCTGAAGCATACCTCCAGGTCTCTGATGCTCAACCTACACCTATGGCATTTCAGGCACTTAGCCACAAATTTCACTGTGTCCTTCTTCATGCCATTCCACCAATAGGATTCCTATAAATCACGTTATATCTTGGTGGCTAATGACATTCAAATCCACTCCTCACTAGGAGAAAGTGTACAGGATCATCGCAATATAATTTACCCAACTTGTGAGTTGGGGTCGAATCCATAGGGAATGAAGATTGATAGCAACAAAGTCATCAATCAAATCAAATCAATAGCATCATTGTATCAATACTGGGAAAGTAAATATTGGGGGTTGTATGATCATACTATGAATTCAAATTCAACCAACTTCGAAATAACAATATGAGCGAATATTAGGGGTATGCTATTGACGAGGCACTAATAGGATTAGGGTTAACTAGAAAATCAAAGAATTACTTACGAACATAAATAGTCGTGGAAAAGGAGACACCCGATGTTTATCAACCACTTGGGTGTCTTTTTCCTCGGATTTTCTCAAACCCCAAGGTCCCATACACGCCAACCACTATAACTTGGGTAAGAATTAAACTATCTCTAGCCTCAATTCTTTAATAGGTCAATGGAAATAGGTATTGGCTATCTCTAGACCAATCCTACACGATCAAAATCCAATTATCCACAATTATTTTCTCACCAATACTCTATTCCTTTTTTTCAAGCAATAGTAAAATAAGTAAACACAATCCATACTTGAAATTATAGATATTTCAATTATAATTTAGAGAACATAAAGGATTTGTGCTAACTAAGTAATTATAAGATTAAGCTAGCAACACCTAATCCATTTTAGCCCCTATCATGCACACACCCCTAGCAAGGTGTTTAGCTACTCATAGATAAAGAACAAGAGATAAAACCAATAAATAAATCACTATTATTCATCATTAATAAAAAACTTCAAACTCAATTTGTTCTTCAATGGAGGTTTTGTAACACTCCAAAAGTTTCTAAGATCAGACTCCATACTTGAAGAAAGAAAATAGCAGAAAGTGAAAATTTTTCCACAGGACGAGTCAGAGTACAACTCGTTAGATGATACCACGAGTCATTGTCAAACTCGCGGTAAGTAGCCAATAGAAATTTTGGCCACAGGACGACTCAAGGAACAAGTCCTTAGTAGGGACAACGACCCGTCATATCCCCTTTCACGAGTAGTAGTTCAGGAAATGGTGAAGTTTCTTCCAGTGACCACGAGTTAAAGGATGACTCGAGGTACCCCATGATGACCCGTTACAATGCCCATTATTTGGGATTTTAGAGAATTTATCCTAGAAGCAATGAAAGGATGTAACAACTCATCGTGACAAGCGATGACCCGTGGTGAGGACCCGTATGAAGGAATTTTAGAAGCTGTACAAGTGCGACAATGGTGACAACGAGAGTAGTGATGAGTCATCATTACATGTAATGACTCATCCTATCCAGTTGTTGGTTAGAGAATCTGAGGGAAGACCAGGCTTGACCTTTGACCACGAGTCATAGGACGACTTGTTTGACCAAGTAATGGGTCATGACGAGGAGCCATAGGAAGATTCAGAGAGTATGCAACATGATCTCAGTAACCACGGGAGGAAGTGGTGACTCGTGGAGAGAAGTGAGGAGTCGTGGTATAAGTCATAGTCACTGGACGAGGTAGTTTTTGGAACGAAATCCTAGGGGTATTTTAGTAAAATTCTATGCTTCTAACTCCTAAGTGAGGTTGTTTTGGGTATTCTAAGAGGTAGATTTAAGGAGTTTTCATATCCTAACCCCTCATTCCTTCTCAAAAAATCCGTAGAGTTCTTCTCCCTTCCTCTCAAGGCTCAAGAACACATAGGGTTCTTCTCCAAGAGCTTCAAGATTCAATTGCTAGTGAAGGATTTCTTCAATCCAGGTATGTGGAGCTTCAACAAGGATCTCCTTTCATCCTTGTGTCCCAATTTTATGTTCAAAACTCTAGCTACTTTGATTCCCTAGAAAAGCATGTCTTAGGGTTTTGATTTTTTTAATGATTTCTCTCATGTCTTCTATGTTTTCAAGGTCCTCATGATAAATAGCACATGAAGTTCATGAATACACTCTCAATCACATGATGAACTTCATGATTTGATGTTAGCATGATTTCCCAAAGTTCAGCCCATGAATTAGCTTGTTCTCGAAAATATGGTCTGTTTGAGATATATGATTTTACCATGAATTTAGTAAATATGATTTACACTATGACTTGGACTTATGATTTTCATGAAATTAGTATTATTAGCATGTTTTGTGATTTTTTAGACTCTCAGGACTCTTGCTAGTAGAAAGTAGCCCTGACCAGACTCTCATGAATTTAGTATTATCAGCATGTATATGGTTCTTTAGACTCTCAGACCACTTTCTAGTAGAAAGTAGCCCTGACTAGTCTTAGAACATCAGTTATGAGCCCTCAGTATTAGTATGTCATGGTCCTTTAGGCTCTTGAGACTCTTGCTAGATAAATTGGTCCCGACTAGTCTTAGGACATCAGTTTCAAATTTATCAGTTACATATATCTTTATGTTCAGTTGGGAGTAGTACTTAGCATCGAGTAGGCTAGGGTTCCGGTGTACCCAGGTCTCAAAACTACGTGTCACCGTAAGATGAAGGATTCTCCATAGTAGAGAATGTTTCCTTAGCCCGAGGAATATGGGATCCTCGTTATTTGAGAGTGTCTCCCTTACCTCAATGGGTGCATGCATGGGTCATCATTATTAGAGATTTTCTCCCTGAGTTCACAAGTGATATCACGCTAGTCAGAGTTTTTACCCTTGGCAAGGTATGAACACTCTTCCAATCGGGGTTACATGTTGGGCTCCATAAGGATCATATTTGAGTTTGTCGGTTAATAATCTCTCCTACATTACAGTTCAGTTTCAGTACAGTTATTTCAATCACTGTTTTCAATTTATGATTTCAGATTCAGTTTTTAGTGCATGTACATGACCCTTATAAATTAGTTTTGTATTTTATTTAACTGTTTT
This sequence comes from Datura wrightii, assembly GCA_035772735.1. Taxonomy (NCBI): domain Eukaryota; kingdom Viridiplantae; phylum Streptophyta; class Magnoliopsida; order Solanales; family Solanaceae; genus Datura; species Datura wrightii. The sequence goes on along the minus strand of JASDFA010000002.1, from coordinate 51,270,390 downwards.
CAAACTAGCATATCATATTAGTATCTATGCATCTCAAATAGGGTCATTGTATTTTGCTTTAGTTATGCATTCAGATATGTATTCAGATAAGTTTTTCTCAGTTACTAGCATGTCCCAACTTCAGTTACCTTTCTCACATACTTAGTACATTCTAAGTATTGACTGCATACTTTGTATGCTATATCATCTTATAGTATAGTTCCAGGTATTCAGACTTAGCCCCACGGTTAGACATGCTCCAGACTCTATAAACTGACAGTGGTGAGTCCTCATCTTTCGAGGATGAGATCTTGTTTTTCTTATTTTAGTTTATTTCTAATTTCAGATTTAGAGTTAGCTGGGGGCTTGTCCCAGCAACTCATCAAATTTAATAGAGGCTTTCAGATAGTGTAGTACTAGTTTCAACTTATAACCCAGTGTTGTAATCATATTTTTATCCTTTCTTTTTATTAGTTATGTTTCAGTTAAGCTTCCACTCAGATATGTTTTATTAGTTATTATTATGTTAGGATTATGCTATGCCATGGGTTAGCTTGGATTGATTCATGGTTGTAGGTCCTGTGTCTCGATCCAGGGTCCCAGCTCGAGTCATGACAGGTTTCTTCCTTAGAAAGATGAAGAAGATGAAGGAAAAAGCTCTCACTTCTCTCTATCTTTTTTCTCTCTAAACTTCAATACCAAAAACTAACTATGGAATGTAATGGAATGGAATATTATGTTCTTTACAAAAGGTGTGTAAAATAGGGTAAAGCTGCTCCTCTTTTTTATGTTGGATGATTTTACCCCTTTGATGATGGCCTCACTTGCGTGGCACATGCGTTTCAGATGTGTCCATATATGAGGCGCTGATCGATCGCAACGATGGGCTAGTAAATCCTGTCATAGTCCTGCGTTGGCACCTACATTTCACCGGTATTGACCCGCGTTCCGCAGGTGTTCCTTCAACTTTCAAGCAGTGCTCTCCTTCATTTGACCTGCGTTTTGCAGGTGTCATCCTGCGAAACACGGATCCTCTTGTTCTAGCACCAACCATGCATTTTGTTTAATTTCTTTGCTTTTTCTGTTTTAGTTGAATACCTGCAAAACTCAAAGAGAAAGGGCATAAAACCTTCCTAAATGACTTGAAAACCATGAGCTTTTAAACCAAGCAAAAGCTCATGTTTAAAAGCCTAATGAGTTTTACCAAAAACAAAAGCCTAATGAGTTGGTAAATTACCAACTCATCAAACCCCCAAACTAGCTAAACAATTGAATTAAGCATGTCACACCACATGAGTTTTGTACAAGGGACCACTTAGACTAAGACAACCCCAAAATCACACACCGACTCAATGGAAAGAAAAGACTCACAATTTATGCACTTCAAGAGATAACCATAAACAACTGGTATGATTCGCAAGTGTTTCTTTCATTCAAAGCAAGGGGCATGGTTGATCAAAATAAGCTCACATAGCATCTTAAGTGATTGCAAATTCACATTCAAAGCTTTCCTTAAAGCTCACTACACTCTTGTCTCAATTACATCTTTTACTTTGAACATATTCAAGCATGTTCCAAGAAAGTGATGCCACTCACATCAAGAGAGAATCCCATTTAATTTTCAAACAATTAACACATAAAGAGATTATAGAATAAGGCAAATACGCTCACTCTCACAAAGAAATTCTCATGCACACAACTTGACCTATAGGCTTGCCCTTCGTGTAACTCGCCACTAATGTAGAGTTGCTACACTCAAAATTAATTAGGATTTGTGGTTTATAATGAAGGCTAGGGGTAAAGGTAGGATGACTTTTTAGTTCTAGTGACTAGAGCGTCCCTAATGCCCTTTTGTGAACATTTTTCTTTCATAGTCCATTTTTCTATTGAGATTACCCCACCTTTTCTCTCCTTGATCATCATCTTCAATTTTGTCTCAAGAGCCACCCTTATATCTCCTTGGTTTCCACCTTTAGCTTCATCTAAGAAAGAGCGAGCACCTTTCAACTATTCTTTTTCTTCTAAGGTTTAGAGGTTTTTCAACCAACCAATTTACTCACTTCCTCACAATTTAGTGTACCTCACATTGAAGCTCACATATTTTTTCCATTTTCTCTTGCAAACCCCAAACTTAGGCTTTAGGTTCATTTCTGCCTTATCTTTCCCAAAATGTTGGTCCTTAAGCCCCATTTTTTTCATTTCTTTTCACAACTAGCACTAGGGATGATGGGTGCCAAAAGAGGAATTTCAAACAAATAATAGACTTGTAATGTGATTTTTCAAATAAAAGGGTTAAAGGCTCAACATTGGCTAGCAAAGATGGACGTTCAAGGAGGTCATATAGGTGAAGTGATTGTAAAAAAAAGTCTAAAATCATGTTCTAAGTGTAGCTACATCTAGGATTTCACCTCGAGTCAACTTAGAGCAAGTTCTAGACAACCATACATATATGAAAATTAAGCTAAAAGCCTCACCATACAAGGAAACATACTCCAAGGAGTTCACACAATTCTTACAACCAAATCAAGAGTATGAATTTAGAAAAGATAGAATGTGAATCAAAAAGCCAAATAAGGAATATGCCACTCGTGATAAAAGAGTGCTCAATTTTCAAATTCAAATGCCCCTTTTTCCTTAAAAATCCATTTTCAATGCCATTTGAAAATTTTCAGTGGTACTATTCAAGACCAAGGGCAACAACTGACTCAAAAAGACTCTAAACTCAATATTTTTCCTTACGAAAGTCACCTTTAATCTATCATTGAAAATGCCACCCAGTTCAACAATAAAAGAAAAGAAAAGGAAATCGCTCCTTTGGAAAGAACTTTGGCATAAAGAAAACCCTTGGACTTTATTTGCTAACTATTATGAATCAATAAGATTATTAAGACATGGATCATTAAATATTTAACAACTTAAAATGGACCCATCAATGGCACTAACAAGTCAAAAGTAAAATTTCATTCAACACAAGCCCAACAAGGGCATTCATCCAACTAAGTGAAAATTAAAAATGCGACACATTCAAAGCATAAGAATTTGAGCCTGATAAGGGCAATAAAAGACCGTAAAAAAACAACAAGAGAGAGACATCCCACCCCCAACTAAGAAATTACACTATCCCCAATGTGCATATTAAGAACATAGGTTGGTAAGAACTTCCTAATGTGGCTATTCTTTGGTATTATCATTGGCCTCTTTCTCATCATGGCCTTTATATCCCAAGTTTGCCTCATCATCCCCACATAAGCCCTCAAATAAATCATCAATAAGGCCCTGGGCTGTAGATGGGGAAACCATGACTGTATCCAGTAAGCTCATGTCTGGATCCTCCATTGGTGCCCGGCTCCTCAACTCTCCACTTCATCTTGGAGAGAAGTGACTTATCCCTCGACTACATCCACTAGGGAGCATAGATTTTTCAAGCTATCAAGCACATTCCTCATCTCCTTCTTCACCGTCTTAATGATAAGAGCAGGGAGATTTTGAGCCAACTTTTGGAGTTGGTTCTCATAAGAGTGTGTCATTTCAGCCAACTTCTGGATTCCAGTTGGTGGGAGGATGTAGGAGGAGGTGAAGACACTTTGAATGGTGCCTCTGTTGATGCATGACCCGTTGTCTCGGGGTATGGCATGTTGAGGTCGGGACATATAGGAGTCTCCTCTATGCCATGAGAGGTAGTCTTTGGGAGTCTCCCATGCTTGCATCCTTTTTCTTTTGCCCTTGGGTGCATCTGCATCCGTCTTCCTATCAACAACAATGACACTAGTAACGGAGCTGGGGGATTCATCAGGGAAAAGTGGAACCCAAGCTTTGAGACACAACTGTATGATGAGAATGACATATGGCATTAAAGTTCCTTGCTGTCTGGCCTTACACTTCATCTGTGTAGACACCACTTCCCCAAAATTAATGGGCATTCCTAACATGATACAGGAAATAAGTATGTCCACCTCAAGGTTGACTTGTTGATCATTTTTAAAGGGCATGATGCGACAGCATAAAAATTCAATCCATAATTTAACATCAAATTTTAGGTCCTGCCTTGCAATTTCACGCCAATGGAGGCCCACAAGGGCTGACCATTGGCGATAATATCCTTCACCCAACAAATTGGTCTTTTTTGTTTGCCACTCGTGTTGCATACTCTGTTTTGGAGTTGATCTCATCCTACCAAAATATGGCATTTATGACATCCAGATTGATGTCGACTTCCACATCCCGAACCATGATTAACGGGAGGCATAGGAACTCATCGACCTTTCCCTTATGTTTCATTGCCTCTTGTTGTGCCTGATATGATGCATAGAATTTTGGTAAAAGGTTGGTGTAGTAATTTGGGCTAGGCTTCATGAACATGTGCCATTATCTATCGTTGAATTGTGCAATAATATTTGGGAAGTCATTTCCCAGCCCCACCAAGTCAAAGTATTTTTCGGTAGTGATGGGCCTCCTTACACATATGACATAGTGTGCCTTCATGTCAGGCACACAATAAATGATGGCATCTAGTATTGGTGGGGGCTGGAGTTGCTTTCCCTTTGCCTTTACCCTTTGAGGTGGAAGGGGCCTTCCCTTTGTCAGCTTGCCTGGAAGAAGTCATGATTCTGCAAGAACATATTAGTGCCATAATACAATATACTTCTTTTTGTATTTTTGATAATTGAAATCAAAAAGAAAGAACTAATTCTAAGCTAATAAGGAGAAGAAAAATAAATTAAATGTTAAACAATGTGAAGAATTAAAATCAATAACTGGCAGCACCTATGCTGCACCGACATTTCACAGGTAGGGACCCGATGTTCGTCGATGTGTTGCAAATCCATGATAGAACACTGGGCCAATCAACCTTCTCCGGTGCTGAACCTGTATTTTGCCGGTCCTGATCAACAATTCACATGTGAAACGTAGTCGATGGGCAGTGGTCTAAAGCCCCAAACCCATAACTGCGCCTCAGCCTGTGTTTCGTAGAACCTGACCGGTGACTCGCAGGTGAGTGGTGTTCGGTCTGTTGTTATATGGGTATATAACTCACATGCAAGTGCACGTGGTCGAACAAGTAGTAAAGTGGCTTTAGTAAGCCAAGTATCGATCCCACAGGGACTGGGATGAAGTGCAATCTGCTCAAGTGTACTATATTTCGATTCTAAAAATGCAGACAACAGTGTAACCAAAAGTTTGATATTTTATTTTATAATTTTTATGCTAAATCTAAAATAACTATCTAATGTGAGTCTGAACTATGAATGAGAGCATGCTGAGGTTAAACGAACATGTAATGAAATTAATTATCGATATAATTTGGTTAGTCTTTTCCTCCAGTTGCTAGCCAAGAACTATTGCCAAGAGATTAAAACTCTCGTATTTAACCTCACTTAAGAATCATGACCATCCACCTACATTTCTGTGATTAAATGCAATTCATGTTCTAGCCATACAAACCCGGTTCGTAAATTGACTAATACGACTTTCAGGTATATTTCTATCCTGAAAGTAAATCAATTCCCAATTTTTCCAAACCAAGAAAAGATCATATCCTATTAATTCACAACTTCCAATTTCTTGCTCTCTCGAGTGAAACCGGACTTTTTAGATATACATTAACGTAGGCCACACATTAATGCAGTAAGAACAAGAATTAATAGAACAACATGGAAGAAAAGATGAAAAACCACTATGATCAACAATCCATTTCACTACAATTATTCATAACCTCAGCAAGAAGAGGATTTAGCCACTCATTTGTGGATTAAACATCGTTAAAATGAGTGTTAAACATACAAGCAAATGAATTAAAGAAGAAGGAAAGAGAGAAAAACTCTGATATTTTCGTCCCCTCAACTGCCTGTAACCCACGTTCTTGCTCTACCAAGTCAGAATATTGAAAAATGAACCTAAGTGTTCTATTTATACTGGTGGGAATTTTTCCCGCAATAACAAGCAACGTGTCATGGAGTGCATCGCGGAGCACTGCCTCCGTGACACGCTACGGACGCGGACCTTCACTGGAACTGGGGGTCCAAGAAATAAAGCCCAACGTGGCATGGCGTGCAACGGGGAGCCAAGCCACCGTACCACGGACCTATCGCGAACCCACACTGGATTTGGGCTGAAAATTCCCATCCAGGCAGAAGGCCTCCGCGATGGCAGCGTGACACGGCTCCATCGCGGAGCCCCTTTATTTTATGCTGTCCAATGTCTTGTCCCTTGCTCGCATCCAAGTCCAACCCCGATATCCTCCAACATGCATTTTAGCTTCCCGAAATTATATTTTACCTGCAAAACAATGCTAATCATGTTGGTTAGTATAAATTCACATTTTATTACCAATTACATGAGAATGTATACACATTGATGGATAAAAAAGGCTAAAATGGTACTTTTGAGTATCACTTGGGCATATAAAGTGATAGGTAAAATGGCAAGCTGGCAAGAGAAAGGGAAAGGCGCATCAACTTCGGGCGCAGGAAGGAAGCGAATCAGACTGGGCAAAGCAGCTGGTACTTTTGAGTATTTTGCAGACTTAATTTCTGTTGAACACTGGCAAGAGACAAGGAGCTGGTGGACTCGTATATAGAGCCAGAAAGGATATTTCACAGTAAACGGAGAGAAGCTCTACAAAGAAAGCTGCAGTTGCTCAGACAGACGATCATGGAGCAACAACAGAATCCACCGGTTGTACGGGCAGTGTTAGTGCCCGAAGAAGTAGCAGCTCGGCCGGTTCGCGAGGTGGCAATCCCACATGCTAATAATGTCACATCTAGCATCCGCAAACCTGAGCCAAGAGGGAGGTTTGAACTTAAGCAGAATATGGTGCAATAGCTGCACACTAGCGGGCAGTTTACCGATCTCCCTCATGAAGATCCACAGCAGCATCTCCAAAATTTTTTGGAGATAAGTGACACTTATATCCCCGCTGGAGTGTCATCAAATTATGTCTGGCTTACATTGTTCCCATTCTCACTATTGGGAGAAGCCAAGAGGTGGTTGAAAGCTGAGCCACCAAATTCTATTTCTACGTGGGATGATCTTGCAAGGAAATTCTTGATACGGTTTTTTCCCTCCGGTAAAACAGCAAGACTTAGAAGTCAAATTCTAAGTTTCAAACAGAGAGAGGGAGAGAATTTATATCAGGCCTGGGAGAGATTCAAGTCCATGTTGCGGGATTGTCCTCATCATCATCAGTCCAATGATGTGCTGGTGCACACTTTTATAGAGGGTTTGGAACCCCACACAAAAATATTTCTAGACTCAGCAGCTGGAGGACAAGCGCTGGAGAAAACTTATGAGGAGCTGTATACCTTGTTGAACCGTATTTCGCAGGGCAATCCGGAATGGAATGCTGATTCATCAAGAGGTGGGAAAGGAAAGCAGCAGGAGTGCTAGAAGTGGATGGGTTTATAGCTATTGCTGCACAGATAGCTGCATTGCAAAATCAACTTAACACCCACTTCAGCAACATGACAATGAACCAGCCTCAAGCCCCAGTTAATGCAGTGCAGCAAATGTGGTGTGAAGTGTGTGGAAGCAGTGAGCACTCAGCTGAGTGTTGTGGAGCCAATCCTGAATCGGTAAACTTTGTGGGTAATGTGCAAAGGAACCACCAACAGTATGGTAATAGCTACAATTCCAATTGGAGGAATCACCCTAATTTCTCATGGGGTAGCAACAACCATCAGGGGCAAAGTTCAGGTCAGGGTGATTAGCTGTACGAAGTCTGAGTAGTACACAGAAGATACACCGTCAAATTCTTCGAACGCACTAAGCATGATTGTATAGTTGGTTATTGTGTGTAAATAAGTATGATCTTGCCGTTTGGTTGTAACAGTAGCTAAGGACTAAGTGTGGGGTAACCTAGCTTAACCCGACCTTAGTCGAAGTTAATATCCGTTAGCTTAACATTGATCTTGTCTACTTGGGTTGACAGGTAAAATGGCAAGCAGGCAAGAGAAAGGGAAAGGCGCATCAACTTCGGGCGCCGGAAGGAAGCGAATCAGACTGGGCACAGCAGTCCCAGCAGCACCATCGTTAAAATGAGTGTTAAACATACAAGCAATTGAATTAAAGAAGAAGGAAAGAGAGAAAAACCCTGATATTTTCGTCCCCTCAACTGCTTGTAACCCACGTTCTTGCTCTACCAAGTCAGAATATTGAAAAATGAACCTAAGTGTTCTATTTATACTGGTGGGAATTTTTCCCGAAATAACAAGCAACGTGTCACGGAGTGCATCGCGGAGCACTGCCTTCGTGACACGCTACAGACGCGGACCTTCACTGGAACTGGGGGTCCAGGAAATAAAGCCCAACGTGGCACGACGTGCAACGCGGAGCCAAGACACCATGCCACGGACCTATCGCGAACCCACACTGGATTTGGGCTGAAAATTCCCATCCAGGCAGAAGGCCTCCGCGATGGCAGCGTGACACGGCTCCATCGCGGAGCCCCTTTATTTTATGCTGTCCAATGTCTTGTCCCTTGCTCGCATCCAAGTCCAACCCCGATATCCTCCAACATGCATTTTAGCTTCTCGAAATTACATTTTACCTGCAAAACAATGCTAATCATGTTGGTTAGTATAAATTCACATTTTATTATGAATTACATGAGAATGTTTACACATTGATAGATAAAAAAGGCTAAAATGGTACTTTTGAGTATCACTTGGGCATATAAATTTGCCTAAGATCAAGTGGCAGTGTTCATCATTGAGTGCCCCAACCCAACAAACAATACACTTCAATTCCATGCCTTACTCAACTCACTCAAACATCCAATTTTACCCACTACAAGCAGCACAAAAGAACAAAAATGACAATTGTCCCTTAAGAAAGACATCAACCTATCTATCATTAGGAAAATCATACATTTCGATCACATGGGGTTACTCAGGATTCACCCCTAACTATTATATCAAAACATGAGGCATACATAAGAGATAGAGCATTATCAAAAGTAGCCCTACCCACATGTTGCAATTTCAACTCCCCAACCATACCCACAACAAAGAAGGATATTCCAAAAATAAAGAACACGAGATGGGAAAAGGGGAACATGGGTCTAGAAAATTTTAAATTAACATGCTTTCTTTTGTACTAACATTCTCAAAGAGCAAGAAAAAACAAGAATAATAAGCGCACATACCAAGTGAGAAGAGAGAAAAGCAAATAGATTGAGAACTTTGGCTTCTTAGTCAACAATGGCCAACCCAACAATCAGGACTTCTTTTGCTTTAGTGAGAGTTTAATGAGATATGGTAAGATGAAGAAAATGGTGAAGGGGTTTTATAGGAGGAAGGGAGTGAAAATGATAGGTAGGTTGAAAAGGTGGATTTAATGTGAGTTAATAGGGGAAGATGGAAGTGTGAAATGGTTGGTAGTTGGGATCAGAGGGAAGGTGAAAAGGTTAAGAAGAAGGGTTTTTGGGAAGTTGAAAAGAATTTCCATCAGATTGGGGTGACCATGGGTCGGGTCAGTCAATGGGTTTGTTCAATAGTTTAAATGATATACTTACTTTCGCCTGCGTTGGACCTACGACCGTAGATGGGTACCCGCATTTCGCAGTTCCAAGTGTAGGTGACCTTATTTTTTCCCAGCTTACTACCCATGGGATGCGCTTGACCTGGATCTTGCGCAGGTGGCTCGCAGCTTATCCCCCAATTTTCAGATTTCTACTAGGTATTCTGGTTTAGGGCTATGCCAGACTTGCGTTTTTGCGGGTTGGAACCTGCATTTCATAGGCGAGGCGCAGGAGCCCTCCTTTGCTTTCAACTTTCTGGACCCTTCTTGCGCCTGGGCTGTGTCTCACGCTTGAGCACCCGCGTTTTGCAAGCCTCTAATTTCCCTGTTCTTCTTTCACTTGTTCCTCATCTAATTAACCTTTAAAACAGAAACAACAAAAACATCAAAGAACCAAAAATAAAAACACTTGGGTTGCTTCCCAAGAAGTGCCTTATTTATCGCCATGGAATGACAGATACCTCCTCAATCATCAATTCTCCAGAGGGTCATCATCCGAATCAACTTCCATCTCACAATATTTGTCTTGCTCCTCCTCTTCATCGAGGACCACTATCACTTTGCATTTATCCGAGGGTTTTGTTGGTTGACACAATTTGAAGGTGACTTCTTTTGCCGCCCACTCTATACTTTAGCTCTCCCAGCTCCACATCCACTAATGCTCTACCCGTGGCTAGCAATGGTCGCCCCAAAATAATGGGCACCTCGACATCCATTTCGTAATCCAACACGACAAAGTCAGCTGAAAGGATAAATTTATCCACTCAGACCAAGACATCTTCTAGCACTCCCACACGTCTCTTGATAGATTGACCCATCATCAATAGCTTCATTGTGGTAGGCTTGGGATTCTCCAACCCTAATTTCTTGAAAATTACAAGAGGCATCAAATTCATGCTTGCACAAAGGTCACATAAAACCTTTTGAAAATGCACATTCCAATGGTGCAAGGGATGGTAAAAGCTCCGGGGTCCTTTTTCTTAAGAGTAAGATTTCTCACCATCACTCACCATATGGTGCCTCACCTCCCCTGTTCCCGTGTCCACGATCTTCTTCTTTGTTAACTATTCCTTCACGAACATTGCATAGCCTGACATCTGAAGCAATGCATTCACCAATAGTATGTTTATGGACAACTTGCTAAACATCTCAATGAATTTCGTGAACTGGTTGTCCTCTTTCTTCTTGTCTAGCCACTAAGGGTAAGGAGGCAAGATTTCGGGCTCCTGGCCTTGTGCATTTGAGGCCTCATTGCCCTTTTTCTCATCAACAACATCCTTGGGAGCAGCAGTCACTCCCTCCCCTTCAAGTACCTCTTCATCATCAACAACACTCGGTGCTTTTGGCATCGCATCTTTCTCTCCATCAATAGTGATGGGATCACCAACTTGTTTGTCCTTCACACCCACATCAGCCAAAATTTTCCCACTCCTAGTAACAATCGCCATACAATGGCCATCCTTATTCGACTTTGGTACGGTGTCACGAGGAAGTGTGCCTTTCATTCGGGGATCTATTTTCAATGACAAGTGGTTCATTTGAGCTTCCAAGTGTTTAATAGAATTTGAATGAGAACTCATCATTTAGGTGAGGTTAGACACCTCCCCCTTTAGCTCTCTTAGCCCGCTGTTCGTAAACTCAACCTTATTTAGAACTCTAGCCAACATTTCCTCTATCTTGGAGCTGCAAACATCACTCACTCTGGGTTGCATTTGGGGGTCTCAACCTTAGGAGGGGGAACATATGGGTTTGAACTCCTATGGCCATATTTCCCTTCACAGTTTGGTTCACAATTTTCCAATCTTTCGTTCCTATCATACCACCCTCAGCTATCCTGATTTCTCCAACTTTGATTCTCGTCATAAGGATGCCAAGGGACTTGGTTGGCACCTTGATATCTCGAAAAAGAACCCTCGACTTGGCCAGGCATATATTGACACTCTTCCTCATATCTTGGAGGTAAAGCCTCCCGTTCATATTGTATGTGGGCTTGGGTTCCAACTGCATTACACTCTTGGCATCAGCTCCTACCACATACTTTGTCATTAACTCAAGATGGGTCATCATTTTGACAAAGGTCTCATCCCTTTCTTCATATTATTTTCTCATCTCTGCAGTCACAAGGCTAGACCTAGCACCACTTGAGGACACCTTAGTGTTCCTAGTATGCATGCTAGGTTTATCTTGTTCATCCGATCTAAAAGAGCTTTGGCCAACCTCTATGTTTGGTCCATCAACGACCCACCAGTGAGATTATTGGCCATGGACTTCTTGATGGAGTCAAGTGAGCGATAGAAGCTTTGAAGAAGATCTTCATCCGCCAACCCATGGTTTGGACATATGCAACTTTCTTTTTGAGTCGGAGCAAAGCCTCATGCAAAGGTTCACCCGAAGTTGTCTAAAGTTGGTGATTTCATCCCTCAACTATAACATCCTCTAGGGAGGGAAGAACCTATCCAAGAAAGCCTCCATCAGCTCTTTCCAAGAAGTAATACACCCCAGGGGGTGTACACGATCATCATAATATAATTTACCCAACTCGTAAGTCGGGGTTGAATCCAAGGGAATGAAGATTGATAGCAAGGAAGTCTTATATAAAATTAAATCAAATAGCATTATTGTATCAAAACTAGAAAACTAAATATTGGGGGGTTGTAAGATCACATTGTGAATTCAAATGCAACCATCAAAACAAGGCAACCAACTTTGAAGTAACAATATGAGCGAATACTTGGGGTGTGCTATTGACTGGGCATTAATAGGATTGGGGTTAACTAGCAAATCAAAGCATTATTTACGAACATAAATAGTCATGGACAAGGTGACAACATATATTTCTCAATCACTTGGGTGCCTTTTGCCTCGGGTTTTCTCAATCTCCAAGGTCCCATGCACGTCAACTATTATAACTTGGGTAAGAATTAAACTATCCCTAGCCTAAATTCTTTAATGGGTGTATGAAAGTGGGTATTGGCTATCTCTAGCCCAATCCCACACAATCAAACCCAATTACCCACTTATTTTTTCTCACCTATATTCTATTCCTCTATTTCAAGCAATAATAGAATAAGTAAAAACACAATCCATACTTGCAATTATAGATATTTCAATTATAATTTAGAGAAAATAATGGATTTATGCTAAATAGGTAATTCTAGGATTAAACTAGCAACACCCAATCCATTTTAGCCCCTATCATGCACACACCTGTAGCAAGGTGTTTAGCTACTCATAGATGAAGAACAAGAGATTAAACCAATAAATGAATCATTATCATTCATCATTAATCAGAAACTTCAAGCTCAATTTGTTCTTCAATGGAAGTTTTTACCTTAGAAAGATGAAGAAGATGAAGGAAAAGTCTCTCACTTCTCTCTTCCTAAAATTCAATACCAAAAACTAACTATGGAATGTAATAGATTGGAATATTCTATTATTTACAAAAGTGTACATAAATAGGGTAAAGCTGCTCCTCTTTTATTGTGGTGGATGATTTTACCCCTTTGATGATGGCCTCACTTGCGCGGCACCTGCGTTTCACCAGATGTCCATCTGCGAGGTGTTGGTCAATTGCAACTGTGGGCCTATGAATCCTGTCATAATCCTGTGTTGGCACCTGCATTTTGCTGGTACTGACCCGCGTTCCACAGGTGTGCCTTCAACTTCCAAGCAGTGTTCTCCTACATTTTGCAGGTGTCATCCTGCGAAACGTGGATCCTCTTCTTCCAGCACCAACCATGCTTTTTGTTCAATTTCTTTACTTTGTCTGTTTAAATTGAATACCTGCAAAAATCAAAGAGAAAGGACATAAAACCTTACTAAATTACTTGAAAACCAAGCAAAAGCTCATGTTTAAAAGCCTAATAAGTTGATAAATTACCAACTTATCAGTGACACTTGGATGGATAAAGTACCACAAGCCATAATCCTTGCTCAACATCGTTCTCTCAAGTCTTCTATAGACGGAACACACAATCAACCCTGGTAACAGAGTACATCATTCATTCAACTTCATCAAGATAAGATCCTCATTCTATCACCAATGAAGATTCTGATCCATTAGATCAATAACACCACCATCTGTCAAATCTGTAAGGCGAACTCCTAAATAAGCAAGCCTATGGACTTCCTTCACCAACTCCTTCCTCCCATCCTCAACATGAGACACACTCTCCCTGGACAGCCTATTAAGAGCATTCGTCACTATATTTGCCTTGCCCCGATGGTAAAGGAAACTCATGTCATAGTCCTTGAGAAGTGCTAGCCATCTCCTTTGCTACAAATTCAAATCCTTTTGAGTAAACACATACAGAAGACTCTTATGTTCCGTGAACACATCCACATGTACCCCATACAAATAGTGCCTCCAAATCTTCAAGGCAACCACCACTACTGCCAACTCTATGTCATGCGTTAGGTAATTCCTTTCATGAGTCTTAAGCTATCACGAGGCATAAGCAATGACCTTACCATGCTGCATCAACACACAACCAAGGCATATCTTAGAAGCATCACAATGCACAATGAAACCATTTGCGCCCTTCGGTAGGGTCAATATTGGGGCTGAAATGAGTCGAGTCTTTAACTCCTTAAAACTCTTTTTCGCAAGAATCAGACCACTAAAATTTGACCTTCTTCTGGGTCAACTTAGTCAACCGTGATGCAATGAATGAAAATCCCTCTAAAAACCTCTGGTAGTAGCATCTAGACCCAAAAAGCTCTTAATATCAATAGGAATGACGGGTCTAGGCCAACTTTTCATTGCCTCTTTCTTTTGAGAGTCCACGTGCACACCTTCACTAGACACCATATGACCCAAGAATGCTACTGAGTTCAACCAAAACTCACACTTGCTGAATTTAGCAAATAGCTGGTGATCCTTGAGAGTCTGCAACAAAATCCTCAAATGAGTGCCATGCTCCTCCTTGCTCCGAGAGTATATGAGAATATCATCTATGAAGATAATCATGAACATATCCAAATACTGCTTGAACACCCTATTCATCAAGTCCATAAAAGCTGTGGGAGCATTCATTAGTCCAAAAGACATAACTACAAACTCATAGTGACCATACCGAGTCCAAAAGGTTGTTTTCAGAATGTCACTCTCCCTAACTCTAAGCTAATAATAGCCGGATCTGAGGTCTATCTTTTAAAAGTACTTAGCACCTTGAGCTGGTCGAATAGGTCATTAATCCTATGGAGGGGATACTTGTTCTTGATTGTGACCTTGTTCAACTGCCGATAATCAATACACATTCTAAGAAGAGCCATCCTTCTTCCGAACAAAGAAAACTGCGAAACCTCACGGGGACTTGCTAAATCTAATGAAACCCTTATCTAAAAGATCCTTCAACCGCTCTTTCAACTCCTTTAGCTTAGCTGGAGCCATTTTGTAAGGAGGAATGGATATGGGCTGCGTATCAGGGAGAAGGTCAATATCAAAGTCAATCTCTCGCTCGGGAGGGACTCTTGGTAGATCATCTTTGAACACCTCTGGATATTCACATACAACAGGAACTGACTGAAGAGTCGGGGTCTCAAATGTGGAATCCTTAACTCGACCTAGATGGTATATACAACCCTTGGGGGTCATCTTCCTAGCCTTTAGACAGGAAACAAAGCAAGCTACAGGCACAACTGAACTACCCTTCCACTCTAAGAATGGTTCGCTAGGAAACTAGAACTCCACCGTACGAGTTTTGTAATTGACCAAGACATAACAAGCATGTAGCCAATCCATACTAAAGATAACATCGAAATCGATCATATCTAACTCCACTAAGTTGGATGAGGTGACTTTTTGAAGAATCGTGATTGGGAAATTTTTGTATACAGTTCGAGCTAAAATCTACTCATCGATAGGAGTGGAGACTGAGAAGGGTTCTGATAAGATTTTGGGACTGACACCAAAACTAATAGCAACATAAGGAGTCATGAAGGATAATGTGGCGCCTAGGTCTAACAATGCATAAACATCAATATGGAATACTCGTAACACAGCAGTGACCACATCAGCTGAGCATTCCTGCTCCCGATGAGATAAAAGTGCATAGAAGCTATTTTGGCGCTGTCCGCCACCTGTACGAAGAGGCGCCCTGCTGAGATGAGCGAGCTGCTAAAGTGGTGGCTGGGCATGACCTCTACTATCACCCTGTAGGAAAAGGTCAATCCCTGTGCATGTGCCTGGGCTTCCTATACCCGAAGAAAACATTGAGACTTACCAAACACTCTCCTAGATGGTTCTTACCACATTTCCTGCAAATGGGAAAAATGTGCTCCACTGTCATGCTCCTTTGGCCCCTAGAACTGATATTCTACTCCTATGATCACCTAGAGATCTAGAGAGAACACTAGCTGATAATGGAGCTGGGGCTGACGACCTCTAGTGGGGATGAGGGCAATGTCTACCATGGGATCTCTGCTAATGCCCATAGCTCCCTGTCCTGGCCCTTTTGGCCTCTGTCTTCTTCTCCTTCATCTGCATTGCCTCTATCTGCTGGGCATATATTATCAGTTGGGAGATATCTATATCATTAATCAGCATGGTGGTCCTGCACTTGTTCGGTGGTTTGTTGGGTATCAAAACCGACACGCAAGTGCACGTGGTCGAACAAGTAGTAAGTGGCTTTAGTAAGCCAAGTATCGATCCCTCAGAGACTTGGATTAAGTGAAGTTTGCTTAAGTATACTATACTATATTTAACTTCTAAATATGCTGACAACAACGTAACCAAAAAGTGAATAATTTGTTTTATAAATTATACTAAAACTACTAACAATTATCTACTTTGAATTTGGACTATGAATAAGAGCATGCTGAGGTTAAAGAACATGTAATGAAACTGATTATCATCATAAATTGGTTAATCTTTTCTTCCAGTTGCTAGCCAAGAACATTAGCCAAGAGATTAAAACTCTCGTATTTAATCTCACTTAAGAATCATAAACCATCCGTCTACATTTCTGTGATCAAATGCAATTCATGACCTAGCAATACAATTCCGGTTCCTAAATTGACTAATACGGCTTTCAAGTATATTTCTATTAGGAAAGCACATCAAAACTCAATTTTCCCAAATCAAGTAAAGACAATATCCTATTAATTCACAACTTTCCAATTTCGTGCTCTCTCGAGTGAAATTGGACTTTTTAGATGTACATTAATGTAGGACACACACCAATGCAGTAGAAACAAGAATTAATAGAACAACATGGAAGAAAAAGATGAAAAACCATATAATTCAATGATCAAAATTCATCACAAGTGTTCATAACCTCAGCAAGGAAGGGAATTAGCCACTCATTTATGGATTAATCATCCTAAAACAAGTGTTAATCATACAAACAATTGAATTAGAGAAGAAAGAAAGAGAGAAAAAACCCTGAACTTTTCGTCCCTCAACTGCCTGTAACCCACGTCCTTGCTCCACCAAGTCTGAATTATGAAAAATACACTTAAGTGTTCTATTTATACTAGTGGGAATTTTTCCCGGAATAATGAGCAACATGTCACAGAGTGCATCGCGGAGCACTGCCTCCGTGACACGCCGTGGACGCGGACCCTCACTGGAATTGGGGGTCCGGGAATATAACACCAACGTGGCACGACGTGCAACGCGGAGGCTAGCCACCGTGCCATGGAGCTGTCGCGAACCTCCACTGGAAATTGATGAATTTTCACCCTCCAGGCAGAATGCCTCCGCGATGGCAGCGTGACACGGCTCCATCGCGGAGCCCCTTTAATTTGTGAAGTCCAATGCCTTTTCCCTTGCTCGTATCCAAGTCTATCTCCTATATCATCCAACATGCATTTTAGCTCCTCGAAATCACATGTTACCTACAAAACAATGCTAATCATGTTGGTTAGTATAAATTCACATTTTATTACCAATTACATGAAAATGTATACGCATTGCTAGATAAACAAGCCGAAAATGATACTTTTGAGTATCAGTTGGGCTTATAAATCTGCCCAAGATCAGCACTCCTTAACCAATGAATCTGGAACTCCATTCACAAACTTGTTCATATGAGCCCTCAGATCAGCAACCATCTCCGGAGCATACTTGGACAACTGGGTAAACTTCAGGTCATACTCCTTAATAGTCATATCATTCTTCTTTAGATTAACGAACTTGACTGCCCTTGCTTTACTTACTTTTTCCTCGAAAGAACCTATTCCTTCTACTGGCTGATTTCCCCATAAAATCTTCACTCAAACCACTTCCTTGTTTCCCAAACTTACGAACTTGACGATCCAAGATTTCAACTGGGGCCTTCTCATAAAAGAGACTGTCATTCACCTCAACACCTCAACACCCCTTTCATGGGTGAAACTTTTAGAGACACCTCGTTAATTGCACCAACTTCCCTGAATGCCACCACACCATTCAAGCCTATCACTATAATCATCTTACGACTACTCTGTAGCTTATACGATTCAAGTACTTCTCTTTCTCCCCGGTACAACTAAGAACAACACTTCATGAACTTCCACATACTAGGCACCTATGGTATAAATAGAAAGTCATTCTAAACATACCTATTTCAACCATCATTTCTGTTATGGGTGAACGTACATAGGGCTTAGGACAAGGAAGTTATAAGCATGAATCATTCAAGAAATCTAAACTAAGCATATACATGATGTAGCATGATCTTAGGAGCCATTAAAGAGAATCTTAAGGAGTGAGTTCCTAGAACTGAGCATACTGTGAAACATGACTTTGCATACATGACGAGTTTCATGACATAAAACTGAGATTTATGGAATCATGGAGTAAGACTAGGATCGTTATCTGAATCAGTTACTCCTTATTCTAGGCATCTGAATACGGGTACACGTAAAAAGTACTTGGAATGTAGATGTGGGCATAACATGCTTACATATGACATAAGTGGAGTGTCATGTTGACTGAAGCATAGGGAAACACCTGAATAAGAATGGATCAACATCCCATAGTTACTGCTCCTAAAACCTTCACACTCGAAAATCAAGACTTGATTGGTCCTTGACCTTATCATCTCCCCCTTAGCTTAAATTCATCATTCTAAGGTTATAAACCCCTTATTAAGGCTAGGCCAATATCAGTAACTCTTGGCTCCTCATATGTCTATAAGGCTACCTCAGAAGGCTTTATACCTCCTCTAACGTGCTCCTCCATACATCTAATCCTGTAACCATTCAACACACTACACTAACTAAAACTTATACTAAGATTCTTAAAGGAATCATATTCCTTATACTGTAGCTCTTGGGCCTAGCAACATGTGAGGATCGACATGAAAAGCTCATTACATACCTGTGACTATTTTTGGCGAGCTCTCCTACTCCGGTCGTGATGACAAGGCGTAGAAGTAGTTTTGATGCTGTCCGCCAAATTGCGCTAGATGATGCTCCATGCTGAGGTAAGCGAGCTACTAGAGGTGCTAAAGAGGCGGCTAGGGTACAACCTCTACCTTCACCCCGTTTGGCTGTTGGGCAATTTATGAGCTTATGACCAGGCTTACCACACCCAAAGCAAGAATTTGAATCAGCCATGCATTCTCTAAGGTGGTTCCTTCTACAGTTCTTACAGGTTGGATATGTAATCTCCCTCACCTTGGACTTGGATAAAACACTGGCTGATGATGGCACTGGAGCTGATGACCTCTAAAAGGACTGTGAATGATGTCTACCCCCGTCCTCTATTAGGGATACTCTGAGTCTCCTGTCCTAGCTCTCTTGCTATCCCTTTCCCTTTCCTTTAGCTTTTCCTCCTCAATTTGCTGGGCATGGATCACAAGTCGAGAGATATCCATGTCACTGAAAATCATAACTTTTCCTACACTCCCTGACCATAAGATTTGAGATCCCTAACAAAACTTGTTCATACAAGCCCTTAGCTCAGCAACCACCTCTAGAGCATACTTGGGAAATTGAGTAAACTTCAAGGCATACTCCTGAACAATCATGTTATTCTTCTTCAAGTTGATGAACTCTGCTGCTTTTGATTCCCTCAACTCCCAGGGAAAGAACCTACCCAAGAAGGCTGTCACAAACACATTCCAATCCACTGGAATCACGCCTACCCTACGGCCCTCCTTCCACTGCCTGTACCATATATGAACTACCTCCTTGAGCTGATATGAGGCAAAATCTGCACTGTCCTTCTCGAAAATTCCCATAATATAGGTGTTCTTCTAGATCTTATCAATGAACTATTATGGATCCTCATCCACCTTCCAACCATAAAACTCCAACGGGTTCATCCTAATGAAATCATGCACCCTTATCGCTACGGCATTCCTGTTAGGTTTCATGGGTACAACAGCCTGATGGTTGACCTGTGTCATCACGACCTTTGCCAATTCTTGGAATATAGTCCAAAACCCTGCATAGGCAACCTGTAACACCCCAAAAATCCCTATGACTAAACCCTGGATTTGAAGTTGATCATATAGAGAAAATTGGAAAATGTCCTCAGAACGAGCCTCAGTACGACTCGTAGGAGGATTGTATGAGTTGTACCAAGGACTCGTAGTGTGTTCCATAGAGCTCAGCAAAATCTAATTTAGAAGTCATGGCAGGCTCTGCGACTTGTACCAAGTCAATACGAGTCGTACCAAGGGTTCGTGGTATGATTCAGAGAGTTTGGCAGGAAGAGGCAAGGAAACCATGACTGGATCCTATGATCCGTATCAAGGTGGTACAAGTCGTCGTGAAGGATCATAGATAGGAGGTTCAAAGAATTTGCAAGGAAGGATCAGTATTGAGTCGTAAGATGATGGTACGACTCGTGGTATGAAGATACAACTCGTACTAGGGGTTTCAGCAACCTTTTTAAGCCTTCCAGAAGCCACGAATGGCATACCATGACCAGTAGGAAGTCAGCACAAGTCATGGTATGACCAAGTAGCACTAGACAGATAGATTTTTGAGAACTTTTTCCCAGGGTTATTTTGTAATTTTAAAGCTTCTAACTCTTAAACTAGGTTGTTTTAGGCATCTTTTGGGACGAATTAAAAGGATTTTCCTATTCTAACCCCTCACTCTTCTCACAACAACTGTAAAGTTCTTCTTCTCCCTTCTTCTGTCACGGCTCAAGAACTAGGGTTCCTCTCCAAGGTGCAGCAGCTTCAAAATCTTTAGAGGGATCCTTCAATCAGGTATGTGTGACTTTTAACAAGGGTATCCTTTCACCCTTGTGTCCCAAAGTTTCTAGCAAACCCTGGATTTATAGTACTTTTAGAGATCATGATTTAGGGATTTTCTTTGACTGTGAAATTTCTCCACTTCCTCAATAGTGTTACACTACCATGACTAGCATTCTTACATGCGTATGATAGTATTTTCAACTATAAAGGAATTCCTTAAATTATATTATTTTCTTTAGTTTATATGAGTATTTTCTAACTGAATTCATGCTCTAATTCTATAGATTCAGTTTGCGTTCCTTAGTCTTGATCTTGATTATAAATTCGGGTAAAACGTGCATGATTTAGACTCAAACGGAAAGGTTATGTTGATAGGGTAGATGTTACTCAATTTATGAATTATTAGCATAAATACTTGAATAGAAGTTAATATCTTGGTATATTCAGTTTCAGAGTCTCAGTCAACACTCAACACTTAGAGTTTTACAGAAATGTCAGTTGATCAGTTTGACTATAGTCGTTTCTTGAGGTGTCAATGGTGCCTTGTAGTTATCAATTATTAGACTCAGATATAAGTTATCAGATTTTAGTGGCTCTTTATACGGTTATGACACTTCCAGATAAACAGCTCTAACCCGTCTTAGAACCACCAGCTTTAGCCTCAGTTTGTTCCTTAGACGGTTACGCTGCTTCTAGATAAGCACCTCTGACCAGTCTTAGAGCACCAGTTTCTAGATCCGGTCCGATAAGACTCTCAGGGTACCCCCAGATAAGTATCCCTTACTTAGTCTTAGGGCCCAGCTTCGAGCTATCAGCTTGGCAGTAGTAGTCATGTTAGAACTATCCAGTGGGAGTAGGACTTAGCACTGAGAGCGCCGGGGTTCCAACACACCCAGGCTCCTAGAACAACGTTGCCAGTGTAGGTTACAATATTATTTGTCCTGATTGGCCCCAAACTCTTGTGATCACCAATTCATGCCTTTATACCCTGGCAAGGCATATTGGGTCCTACAGATGGGGTGTATACATCGGACTCCATGTCTAGTTCGCGTGGTTATATACCGGTTATAGACTCTCCAACTAGTCAGTCCAGTCTAGTTCAGGATAAGCAGCTCAGTTCAGTTCCAGTTCTATTAGTTTAGCATAGTTCAGTACAGTATTTCAGACTCAAAACTTTCAAACTTAGGGCATGTCTTTGACCATCAGACAGGGTCATCTTAACCATTTCAGTTTACTTCAGTAGTTTAGTTCAGCTTACTTGTTGGTCATTGCACGTCATTTCAGTTCAGGCATTATATCCAGTTATGCTTTCTCACACTTACTCAGTACATTCAAAGTACTGGCGCATAGTTTTATACTGTATTATTTCATGATACAGCTGCAGGTTCCCAAACTCAGCATCGTTAGCTGCGGCGATTTAGATCATCCTCCGCCGCAGTTGAAGTGTGAGTCCTAATAATTCGAGGGCCTTATTTCATTTTCTTTCAGTTGGTTTATTATTTTTAGCTATACTTAGAGTGAGCTGGGGGCTTGTCCTAGTAACTCATCAGTTAGAGGGCTTTCAGACTACAAATGTTTTGAACTTTATGCTTCAAATTTTGATTTTATAAATGCTTTTATTTTATTATTTCGAAGCTTCCACAATGCATGTTTTACTTAGAATAGCAGTGTATGATAGACCGGGGGTTGACTTGGGGTCACTTGTGACTTCAGGTACCGTGTTACGTCCAGGGTGTAGGCTCGGGACATGACAAACTTCATGATTTAGACTCAAACAGAAAGGTTATGTTGATATGGTAGATGTTACTCGATTTACGAATGATTAACATAGATACTTGAATTGAAGTTAATATCTTGGTATATTCAGTTTTAGAGTCTTAGTCAACACTCAGAACACTTAGAGTTTTATAGAAATATCAGCTGATCAGTTTGACTATAGTCGTTTCTTGAGGTGTTAGTGGTGCCTCACAGTTATCAGTTATTAGACTCAGATATCAATTATCCGATTTTAGTAGTTCTTTAGATGGTTATGACACTTCCAGATAAACAGTTCTAACCAGTCTTAGAACCACCAGCTTCAGCCTCAGTTTGTTCCTTAGACAACCACGACACTTCCGGATAAGCAACTCTGACCAGTCTTAGA
Organism: Datura wrightii; assembly: GCA_035772735.1. Lineage (NCBI taxonomy): Eukaryota > Viridiplantae > Streptophyta > Magnoliopsida > Solanales > Solanaceae > Datura > Datura wrightii. The sequence goes on along the minus strand of JASDFA010000002.1, from coordinate 51,247,614 downwards.
ACACCAATTTCTGGATCCGATTCGATAAGACTCTCAGGGTACTTCTAGATAAATATCCCTGACTTAGTCTTGGGGCCCATCTTTGATCTATCAACTTGGCAGTAGTAGTCATGTTAGAACTATCTAGTGGGAGTATGACATAGCACCGAGAGGGCTGGGTTTCTAACGCACCCAGGTTCCCAGAACTACGTTGCCAACGTAGGTTACAATATTATTTGGCCTGATTGGACCCAGTCTCTTGTGATCACCCAGTTCATGCCTTTATACCCTGCCAAGGTATATTAGGTCCTACCTATGAGGTGTATACATCGGACTCTATGTCTAGCTCACGTGGTTATATGTCAGTTAATGACTCTCCCACTAGTCAATCTAGTCCAATTCAGGATAAGTAGCTTAGTTCAGTTACAGTTCTATCAGTTTAGCCTAGTTCAGTACAATATTTCAGACTCAAAACTTTCAAACTTAGGGCATGTCTTTGACCATCAGATAGGGTCATCTTAACCATTTCAGTTTACTTTAGTAGTTCATTTTAGCTTAGTTGTTTGTCATTGCATGTAATTTCAGTTCAGGAATTATATCCAGTTATGCTTTCTCCCACTTACTCAGTACATTCAAAGTACTGACGCATACTTTTATGCTGTATCATTTCGTGATACAACTGCAGGTTCCCAGACTCAGCATCGTTAGCCGCTGCGATTCAGATCCTTCTCCGCCGCAGTTGAAGTGTGAGTCCTCATCATTCGAGGGCCTTATTTCAGTTTCTTTTAGTTGGTTTATTTATTTTATCTAGACTTAGAGTTAGCTGGGGGCTTGTCCCAGTAACTCATCAGTTAGAGGGCTTTTAGACTGCAGATGTTTTGAACTTTATGTTTCAAATTTTATTTTTATAAATGCTTTTATGTTATTATTTTGAAGCTTCCTCTATCCATGTTTTACTCAGAATACCAGTGTATGATAGACTAGGGGTTGACTTGGGGTCTCTTGTGACTTTCTGTACCGTGTTACGTCTAGGGTGTAGGTTCGGGGCGTGACAAACTTAGTATCGGAGCACTAGGTTTACAGTATCCTCAGAGTGTCTTAAAGCTGTATCATGTAGAGTCCTTTTCATGGGTGTGAAGTGCGCCACACTTATGACAAGAAGGCTATGAGATGTTTTTAGGAAAACTCTTTTGTTCATACTCTTTATCATGCGTTAAAGTTCAATTCCAGAAACGTCCTTCTAACTCGTGCTCTGTTTCATTTCAGTGAACCATGCCTCCCAAATGCGGTAATGGAAGAAGGGTTGGTAATGCCAATAGACCTGCCCCACCAGCCCGGATAGCTCCTCAAGATGATTCGGTATCTACAGTCGAATTCAGGGCGGCCATTCAACTGCTGGCCCAAATAGTCACCAACCAGGTGAACCATCAGGTGGTTTCGGTAGCCACGAACGGGCCTGCAGCAATTGCGAGGGTGCGGGACTTCACCCATATTAACCCTCCATCATTTCAGGGATCCAAAGTAGGGGAGGATCCCCAAGAGTTCGTGGATGAGATCAAGAAGATTACCCGCATTATGGGTGTTAGCTCCTCTGAGAGTGCTAACTTGGCTGCCTACCAGCTAAAAGGGGTAGCCTAGGTCTAGTATGACCAATGGAAAAATGGGCAGCCAGCGGGAGTAGGACCAATAGAGTGGGAGGAGTTACACACAACTTTCTTGGATAGATTTTTCCATCGAGAGCTGAGGGAGGCAAAGATGGCGGAGTTTATGAATTTGAGACAGGGCAATAGAGTTGTGGAGGAGTATGCTCTAGAGTTTACTAGGCTATCTAAGTACGCTCCAGAGATGGTAGCCGAGCCAAGGGCTCACATGTTGAAGTTTGTAAATGGGGTGTTGAATCTGGTTCTCAAAGATTGTAGGACAGTGATGTTGATTAAAGATATGGACCTCTCCAGCTTGATTCTCTATGCCCAGTAGATTGAGGCCGAAAAGCTGAAGGATATAGAGTGAAAGAACAAACAGGCAAGGACTGGCCAGTCAGATTATTGCCATCAGAGGTCTAGCGGTAGTATCCGCCCACAACAGCAGTAGCAGCAACAACAACAGCAGAAAGCCCCAGCACCCAGTTCAGTCAGGGCCCCAACTCTTTCGATCCCGCTAGGATCGGAGGGGTGGGTCATCTGGTACTCCGTCTTGGACCCACAGATTCGGGAATAGGTATCCATCTTGCCCCAAGTGTGGAAAGAACCACCCAGGAGAGTGGCTTCAGGGTTGAGAGGGATTTTTTAATTGTGGACAACTCGGACATCGGCTCAGGGAGTGCCCATCAGCTGGGCGAGGGAGATCATAATCCACCACCTTACCAGCACTAGCAGGCTGACCAGCACAATAGGATAACATATCAGGTATGGATGGCGGTCAGCGCCAAAACCATTTCTATGCTCTGTCGTCCTGTTAGGATCAGGAGAGATCCCCTAACGTAGTCACGAGTATGTTACATCTCTTTCATCTAGATGTGTATGCCCTCCTAGATCTAGGAGCCACTCTTTCATTCATGACACCCTACATAGCAGTCCAGAGGTCCTCTCAGAACCATTCTTAGTCTCCACCCCAATTAGTGAGTCAGTTAGAGCAAGCCGGGTGTATAGAAACTACCCAGTCTCTGTTTTGAATAAAGTCATCCCAACTGACCTCGTAGAGTTAAACATAGTTAATTTTGACCTTATCCTTGGCATGGATTGGTTACACTCCTGCTATGCCTCAGTTAACTACAGACTAGAGTTGTCAAGTTCCAATTTCCAAATGAACCAGTGTTAGAATGGACGGGCAACAGTTCAGCGCCCAAAGGTAGGTTTATTTCCTACCTTAAGGCCCAGAAACTCATCTCCAAAGGATGTATGTATCACCTGGTTCGGGTCAAGGATTCCAACTCTGAGACCCAAACTATCTAGTCTGTCCCCGTGGTTAGTGAGTTCCCAGATGTATTTCCTGAGGATCTTCCTAGAGTTCCCCCCTGAACGGGAAATAGACTTCGGGATAGACCTTCTCCCAGACACTCAGCCCATCTCCATCCCTCCTTATAGAATGGCTCCAACTAAGCTTAAGGAGTTGAAGGAGAAGTTAAAAGATATTCTTGACAAGGGTTTTATCAGACCCAGTATCTCTCCCTGGGGTGCTCCAGTGCTATTCATGCGCAAGAAAGACGTCACCATCAGAATGTGCATAGATTACCTTCAGCTGAACAAGGTCATATTCAAGAACAAGTATCCCCTACCAAGAATTAACGAAATGTTTGACAAACTTCAGAGAGAAAGTAATTTCTCAAAAATCAATCTCAGGTCAGGGTACCATCAGCTAAGGGTCAGAGAGTGTGACATACCGAAAATAGCATTCAAAACTCGGTATGGTCATTACGGTTTGTGTTGATGTCCTTCGGGCTAAAAAACGCCCCAGTAGCCTTCGCGGACTTGATGAATAGGGTAATCAAGAAGTATATGGATATGTTCATCATTGTATTTATCGACGACATTCTGGTATACTCTTGAAATGAGGAAGAGCATGCCAATCACCTAAGATTAGCATTAGAGACACTCGGGGACTGCCAGTTGTTCACCAAGTTCAGCAAGTGCGAATTCTTGTTAAAGTCCGTGACTTTCTTAGGTCATGTGGTCTCAGGTGAAGGAATACAAGTAGATCCCCTCAAGATAGCAGCAGTAAAAGATTGGCCTAGACTTGCCTCTCCTACTAAAATTAGGAGTTTTCTAGGCTTAGTTGGTTATTATCGATGGTTTGTGGAAGGTTTCTCCTCTATAGCATCTCCTCTGACTAAGTTAACTTAGAAGAAGGTGAAATTTCAGTGGTCAGATGAGTGCGAGAAGAGTTTCCAGGAGTTGAAGACTCGACTCATTACCGCTCCAATTTTGACCTTGCCAAAAGGAACAGATAGGTTGGTTGTTTATTATGATCCTTCCAGTCTAATGCAGCGGGTCAAAGTGATAGTACGCTTCCAGACAACTCAAAGTTCATGAGAAGAACTATCCAACTCACGACTTGGAGTTGGCAGCGGTGGTGTTTGCGCTAAAAATGTGGAGACATTACCTATATGGGCCTCATGTGGATGTGTTTACGAATCACAAGAGACTTCAGTATGTGTTAAGTCAAAAGTACCTAAATCTTCAATAGAGGAGGTGGCTAGAGTTATTAAAAGACTACAACACGAGTGTGCTATATCACCTGGGTAAAGTCAATGTGGTGGCTGATGCCCTAGGTAGATTGTCTATGGGGAGCATAGCTCATGTTGAAGAGGGAAAGAAAGAAATGGTGAGGGATATCCATCGGCTAGCCCGATTGGGGGTACAATTAGTGGAGTCAGCTGAGGGTGGAGTAGTAATGCAAAGTGGGTCAGATTCTTCATTGGTTATGGAAGTCAAGTCCAGAAAGGATCAGGACCCAATCTTACTTAAGCTTAAGGGAGCAGTTCTCAAAAAAGAAATAAAAGCTTTCTTCTAAGGGGGAGACGGGGTGCTCCGTTACCAGGGCAGGTTGTGTGTACCAGATGTTGGTGAGTTGAGACAGTAGATACTGGTTGAGGTACACAGCTCAAGATACTCCATTCATCCTGGTGCTACTAAAATGTACCATGATTTATGGGATATCTACTAGTGGAACGACATGAAAAGAGATAATGCTGAATTTGTAGCCAAGTGCCTGAACTGCCAGCAGGTTAAGGTGGAACACTAGAGACTAGGAGGTATGACTCAAGACATCAACATACCCATATGGAAGTGGGAAGAAGTAAACATGGACTTCATTACGGGTTTACCTCGGAATCTTCGGCAACATGATTGAATTTGGGTAATAGTGGACCGTATGATTAAGTCAGCTCACTTACTCCTAGTCAAAACCACATACTCAGGTGAAGACTATGCCAGACTTTACATCCGAGAGTTAGTTAGACTCCATGGGGTGCCTTTGTCTATCATTTCAGACAGAGGAACTCAGTTCACCTCACACTTCTGGAAGTCCTTTAAGAAGGGACTAGGCACCGAGGTCAAGCTCAGCACAACTTTTCACCCACAGACCGATGGGCAAGCTGGGCGGACTATTCAGACCCTAAAAGATATGCTAAGAGCATACGCGATTGATTTTAAGGGTAATTGGGATGACCATTTGCCTCTTATCAAGTTTGCGTACAACAACAACTACCACTCTAGCATTCAGATGGACCCATTTGAAGCATTATATGGTAGGAGGGGTAGATCTCCTATAGGGTGGTTCAAGGTTGGTGAAGCTACCTTGATAGGGCCAGACTCAGTTCACGAGGCAATGCAGAAAGTTCAGCTCATCCTAGAAAGATTGAAAATATCTCAGAGCCGTTAGAAATCTTATGCCGATGTGATGAGAAGAGAGTTGGAATTTGCAGTAGACGACTAGGTTTACCTAAAAGTTTTGCCCATGAAACGGGTGATGAGGTTTGAAAAGAAGGGAAAGCTCAGTCCGAGATTTGTGGGACCTTATAGAATTTTGAGATGTATCGGGAATGTAGCCTATGAGATAGAATTACCTCCAGAACTAGCAGTTGTGCACCCGGTATTCCATGTGTCACTTTTGAAGAAGTGCATCGGGGATCCAACCTCAGTTGTGCCATTGGACAGTGTGGGAATAAAGGATAGTCTCTCATATGAGGAGGTACCAATCTAGATTCTTGACCGTCAAGTTCGTAAGCTAAGGAACAAGGAAATAGCTTCAGTCAAGGTCTTATGGAGAAATCAGCAGGTTGAGGGAGCTACATGGGAGGCTGAAGCATATATGATAGCCAAATACCCACACTTGTTCTCTAACGACTCTATTACAACTTAAAATATTAGTTTTGCATTAGAAACTAATTTGGTTGTTGGATTCAATTCATGTGTTTGAGATTCCTTTATGATTTTGGATGTATGTATGAAAAGTGAATTCAGTTTAGTTATGTATTTTCGGAGGTAGTCATTCTATCAGATTTGGAGTTAAATGAGCAGTATTTGAGCATCATAAATGTTATTCTCTATTTTCTCTGGGTGTTTTCCAACATTCGAGGATGAATGTTCCCAGGGGGGAGATATTGAAACACCCTAAAAATCCCTATGACTAAATCCTAGATTTGAAGTTGATCATACAGAGAAAATTGGAAAATGTCCTCAGAACGAGCCTCAGTACGACTCGTAGAAGGATTGTACGAGTCGTACCAAGGAATCGTAGTGTGTTCCGGAGAGCTCAGCAAAATCTAATTTAGAAGTCATGGCAGGCTCTCACGACTCGTACCAAGGGTTAGTGATATGATGCAGAGAGTTTGGCAGGAAGAGGCAAGGAAACCATGATTGGATCCTACGATCCGTATCAGGGTGGTATGAGTCGTAGTGAAGGATCATAGATAGGAGGTTCAGAGAATTTGGAAGGAAGGATCAGTAGCTACAAAGACTTAGTATGAGTCGTAAGATGATGGTATGTCTCGTGGTATGAAGGTATGACTCATACCAGGGGTTTCAAAAACCTTTTTAATCCTTCCAGAAGCCACGAATGGCATACCATGACCAGTAGGAAGTCACCACGAGTCATGGTATGACCCGTAGCACTAGACAGACAGATTTTTGAGAACTTTTTCCCAGGGTTATTTTTGTAATTTTCTATGCTTCTAACTCTTAAACTGGGTCCTTTTTGGGCTTATTTTGGGATGAATTAAAAGGATTTTCCTAGTCTAACCTCACTCTTTTCACAACCACCGTAAAGTTCTTCTTCTCCCTTCTTCTCTCAAGACTCAAGAACTAGGGTTCCTCTCCAAGGTGCAGCAACTTCAAGATCTTTAGAGGGATCCTTCAATCAGGTATGTGGAACTTTTAACAAGGTTATCCTTTCATCCTTGTGTCCCAAAGTTTCCAGCAAACCCTAGCATTATAGTACTTCTAGAGATCATGATTTAGGGGTTTTCTTTGACTGTGAAATTTCTCCACTTCCTCAATAGTGTTAAACTACCATGACTAGAATTCTTACATGCGTATGATAGTATTTTTATCTATTAAGGAATTCCTTAAATTCTGTTATTTTCTATAGTTTACATGAGTATTTTCTAACTGAAATTCATGCTCTAATTCTATTGATTCAGTTTGCCTTCCATAGTTTTGATCTTGATCAAAAGTTCGGGTAAAACTTGCATGATTTAGACTCAAACAAAAAGGTTATGTTTATATGGTAGATGTTACTCGATTTATGAATGATTAACATAGATACTTGAATAGAAGTTAATATCTTGGTATATTCTGTTTCAAAGTCTCAGTCAACACTCAAAACACTTAGAGTTTTGCAGAAATGTCAGCTGATCAGTTTGACTATAATCGTTTCTTGAGGTGTCAGTGTGCCTCCCAGTTATCAGTTATTAGACTTAGATATTAGTTATCAGCTTTTAGTGGTTCTTTAGACGGTTATGAAACTCCCAGATAAACAACTCTAACCAGTCTTAGAACCACCAGCTTCAGCCTCAATTTGTTCCTTAGACGGTTACGACACTTCCAGATAAGCAACTCTGACCAGTTTTAGAACACCAGTTTCCAGATTCGGTTCGATAAGACTCTCAGGGTACTTCAGATAAATATCCCCGACTTAGTCTTGGGGCCCATCTTTGATCTATCAACTTGGCAGTAGTAGTCATGTTAGAACTATCCAGTAGGAGTAGGACTTAGCACCGAGAGGGCCGGGGTTCCAGCACTCCCAGCTTCCCAAAACTATGTTGGCAGCGTAGTGATCTTGGGCAGATTTATATGCCCAAGTGATACTCAAAAGTATCATTTTCGCCTTGTTTATCTAGAAATGTGTATACATTTTCATGTAATTGGTAATAAAAGGTGAATTTATACTAACCAACATGATTAGCATTGTTTTGTAGGTAAAATGTGATTTCGGGAAGCTAAAATACATGTTGGATGATATCGGAGTTGGACTTGGATGCGAGCAAGGGAAAAAGCATTGGACTGCACAAATTAAAGGGGCTCCGCGATGGAGCCGTGTCACGCTGCCATCGCGGAGGCATTCTGCCTGGAGGGTGAAAAATTCATCAATTCCAGTGGAGGCTCGCGACAGCTCCGTGGCACGGTGGCTAGCCTCCGCGTTGCACGCCGTGCCACGTTGGTGCTTTATTCCCGGACCCCTAATTTCCAGTGAGGGTCCGCGTTCACGCCGTGTCACGGAGGCAGTGCTCGGCGATGCACTCCGTGACACGTTGCTTGTTATTCCGGGAAAAATTCCCACTAGTATAAATAGAACACTTAGGTTCATTTTTCATAATTCAAACTTGGTGGAGCAAGGACGTGGGTTACAGGCAGTTGAGGGACGAAAAGTTCAGGGTTTTTTCTCTTTCTTTCTTCTCTAATTCAATTGTTGTATGATTAACACTAGTTCTAGGATGATTAATCCACAAATGAGTGGCTAATTCCCTTCCTTGCTGAGGTTATGAACACTTGTGATGAATTTTAATTATTAATTATATGGTTTTTCATCTTTTTCTTCCATGTTGTTCTACTAATTCTTGTTCTTACTGCATTGGTGTGTGGCCTACATTAATGTATATCTAAAAAGTCCGATTTCACTCGAGAGAGCACGAAATTGGAAAGTTGTGAATTAATAAGATATTGTTCTTTACTTGATTTGGGAAAATTGAGTTTTGATGTGCTTTCCTGATAGAAATATACTTGAAAGCCGTATTAGTCAATTTAGGAACCGGAATTGTATTGCTAGGTCATGAATTGCATTTGATCACAGAAATGTAGACGGATGGTTTATGATTCTTAAGTGAGATTAAATACGAGAGTTTTCATCTCTTGGCTAATGTTCTTGGCTAGCAACTGGAAGAAAAGATTAACCAATGTATGATTATAATCAGTTTCATTACATGTTCTATAACCTCGGCATGCTCATATCCATAGTTTAAATTCAAAGTAGATAATTGTTAGTAGGTGTAGTATAAAATTTATAAAACAAATTATTCACTTTTTGGTTACGTTGTTGTCAGCATATTTAGAAGTTAAATATAGTATAGTATACTTAAGCAAACTTCACTTAATCCGAGTCTCTGAGGGATCGATACTTGGCTTACTAAATCCACTTACTACTTGTTCGACCACGTGCACTTGCGTGTCGGTTTAGATACCCATATAACACAGACCGAACAAGTTTTTGGCGCCGTTGCCGGGGACTTGGCAATTGGTGAAATTGTGTTAAGTGTAAATTTACTGTATTTTTATTTTCTTTTCTTAAGTGTTGACAACTTGGTCTTAGCCTGTATTTTGCAGGCTTAATTGCTGTGAACACTAGCAAGAGACAAAGAGCTGGTGGAATCTTATATAGATCCTGAACGTATATTTCATAGTAAACGGAGAGAAGCTCTACAAAGGAAGCTGCAGTTGCTCAGACAGACTATTATGGAGCTACAAAATCCACCGGTTGTGAGGGCAGTGTTAGTGCCCGAAGAAGCAGCAACAAGGCCGGTTCGTGAGGAGGCAATCCCACATGCCAATAATGTTACATCCAGTATCCGCAAACCAGAGCCTGGAGGGAGATTTGAACTCAAGCAAAATATGGTGCAATTGCTGCACACAAGCAGTCAATTTACTGGTCTCCCTCATGAAGACCCACAACAGCATCTCCAAAACTTCTTGGAGATAAGTGACACTTATATACCCACTGGAGTGTCACCTGATTATGTTCGGCTTACATTATTTCCATTCTCATTACTCGGTGAAGCCAAGAGGTGGTTGAAAGCTGAGCCACCAAATTCTATTTCAACGTGGGATGATCTTGCACGAAAGTTCTTGATAAGGTTTTTTCCCTCTGGCAAAACAGCAAGACTTAGAAGTCAAATTCTGAGTTTCAAACAGAGGGAGGGAGAAAATTTATATCAAGCCTGGGAAAGATTTAAATCCATGTTGCGGGACTGTCCTCATCATCATCAGTCCAATGACGTGTTGGTGCACACATTTATTGAGGGTTTGGAACCCCATACCAAAATTTTGCTAGATTCAACAGCTGGAGGGCAAGCGCTGGAAAAGACTTATGAGGAGCTGTACACCTTGCTAAACCGGATTTCACAGGGCAATCCAGAATGGAATGCTGATTCATCACGAGGTGGGGCAAGGAAAGCAGCAGGAGTGCTTGAAGTGGATGGATTTACAGCTATAGCTGCACAGATAACTTCTTTGCAGAATCAATTGAACAACCATTTCAGCAACATGACTTTGAACCAGCCTTCAGCTCCAGTTAATGCAGTCCAGCAAATGTGGTGTGAAGTGTGTGGAAGCAGTGAGCACTCAGCTGAGTGCTGTGGAGCAAATCCTGATTCGGTTAACTTTGTGGGGAATGCACAAAGAAATCATCAGCAGTATGGGAGTAGCTACAATTCAAATTGGAGGAACCATCCAAATTTTTCATGGGGTAGCAACAACCCTCAAGGCCAAAGTGCGGGTCAGGGTATGCAAAGGAATCAAGGAGGGCAACAGAACTACCAATCTCAATTCAGAAATAACAATGCCCCTCCTCCACCACCATCACCCAGCATTGAGGAAATGTTCAAGACCATGATCGCTAATCAAGCGCAATTGCAGGCTGACTATGTTAAATTGGCAGCCGAAGTGAAAAATAACCAGTTAGCGACAAAGGCTCTTGAGTATCAATTTGGGCAATTTGCTAGTGCCCAAAATACAAGGCCCAGAGGAGGACTGCCGAGTGACACGGATCCGAATCCGAAGCAGGTAAATACAGTGACCACAAGGAGTGGTTTGCAGCTGAAGGAGGTGGAACCAGAAAGACCACCTCAAAATTCGGGAGCAGCAGAAGTTGAGGGGAAGTAAAGTTTGGAAAGGGGGAAGACCAAAGAAGCTGAATCAGAAAGACCTCCACCCCCGTTCCCTCAATGACTCAAGAAACACAAGGAGGAGGCGTGTTTCAAGAAATTCATGGAGGTGCTTAAACAGGTACATGTTAACTTACCTCTTGTTGATGTCTTGCAGGGAGTGCCTAAATATGCCAAATACATTAAAGACATCGTGGCCAACAAAAGTCGTTTGACTGAGTATGCCACGGTGGCTTTGACGGAGGAGTGCACTTCCCGGATCCAAAATAGACTGCCCACGAAGCTAAAAGACCCTGGAAGTTTTACTATCCAACTTACTATTGGGTAGAGCATCCGAGCTCGTGGATTGTGTGACTTGGGAGCGAGCATAAATCTGATGCCATCTTCGGTATTTAGAAAGTTGGGTCTAGGGAGTCCTAGACCTACAACCGTAATCTTGCAGTTGGCGGATCGATCCTTAGCTAGGCCTGATGGAATTGTTGAGGATGTTCTAGTGCAAGTGGGCTCCCTAATTTTCCCGGTAGATTTTATTGTTCTGGATTTTGAACCAGACGCGGAAGTCCCATTTATTTTGGGACGACCCTTCTTGGCAACCGGGAAAGCATTAATCGACGTAGCTGCGGGTCAACTTACAATGCGAGCACATGACAAGGTAGAGGTGTTCGATGTGTACAAAGCACCCAAGCTCCCGATGGTGAATGAAGAACTCTCGGTGATCAATGTAATTGATCATGGTAATGCTAAACAGATGAATGATTCCCGAGAGTTGATGGGAAGACCACCGGATAGGTGTAAGCACTACTGGGGGGAGGACAATGATTGTGAGAAATCGTCCATCACCCTAGCGGACAATTGAGCGTAAATGAAGTCGAGCCGCGACGGTAAACCAGGCGCTGCACGGGAGGCAACCCGTGAAATTTTTTTTTTCTTTCATTTTGTAAAGTGTAAATAAATTTTTCCTTTTTTTTTCTTTTCTTGATTTATTACAAAAGTTTTCATTTTAGTCAGTATTTTTTATTTTAGTTAGGTGAAACCTATTATTCTAACCAATTTTGTTTAGTGAGATGATTTTCAGGTCAAACGGAGAAAAATGTGCACGGAATCGTGAAGGAAAAGGCGAGGTATGAAAAATTAATAAAATATAGAAGACAGTGAGCTGGGGCGATAGCTCCGTGTCACGGAGGAGGACCTCCGCGTTACCCTCCGTGACACGTTGAGGTGTAATGCGGAAATTTCAAAATTTCCAGAAGGCTATCGCGATGGCTCCGTGTCACGGAGGCAGTGCACCGCGATGCACTCCGTGACATGTTGCCGTATAAATTGTGACGGGTCACACCGGGTTGCCGGGTGACCCGCGTGTTTTCTACATTTTAAACCCCGATTTCTCCCTTTTTTCCCTCATTCTCATTTTCCTCCGCGACCAAACATCCCAAAATCCCTCCCCCACCAACGTGCCACGGCTTAAGGCAACGAATTACCAAGTTTTCTTCGCTTATTCAACGACAAGGTATGTTTTCCAATTCTCTCTCAAGTTTTTATCAATTTTATTCGAAATTAAGCATGGGAGGTGAACTAAATCACCCTAAGTCGAAATTAAGCATGAATTCAAGTTATTTATTGATTGATAAAAGTTCGGAATGTTGTAATGATTGTTTGAACTTGTCAATTGCATGAATTATTCGAAGTTGATTGCGAAATTCAATTCTAGGGCTTGGTTGTTGAATTTGAAATTGGTAATGTGTTGAATTTGTGAATTCTATGCCGGGGTGTACTTGTTAAATGAGATGAATCGTTGTAAGAAGTGTTTGAATGTAATAGATGACGAATTCTCGGGTTTTGGGGGAAAATGTTGAAATTTGTTCGAATTTGGTTGGTTGTATAGGTTCATGTGTATAAAATTTTGTTGTTGTTTTGTTTCTTCATTTTTTCTTGGCTAAGTGCGATGGTTGAAATGCTAGCGATGGTAGTGATTGGGATTAGCTGTACGAAGTCTGAGTAGTACGCAGAAGTTATACCGTTGAATTTTCATTTGAACGCACTTAAGCATGAGTGTATGGCTGGTATTTTGGTGTAAATAAAGTTATTCTTGCCGTAGTATCGCAACTGTAGCTAAGGACTAAGTGTGGGGTAAACTTAGCGTAACCCGACCTTAGCCGAAGTTAATATTCATTTAGCTTAACATTGAGCTTGTTTACTTGTGTTGATAGGTAAAATGGCAGGCAGGCAAGATAAAGGTAAGGGTGCATCAACTTCAGGCACCGGAAGGAAAAGACTCAGACTGGGCACAGCAGTCCCAGCTGCACCAACAGTTCCACGCGGCCAGCGCCGCCAATACGGAACGATATGGGTGACTGATGAGGGGAAGAAGTGGTATGCTAAGCACAAAGAGAACAAATATTTCCCCGAGGAGCATATAGCACGGGAGCCATTAGCACAGGAGTTCCCCCGAATAGTTCAACGGATCGAGGCTACTGGGCTAAGTTTCATATTTCAGGAGCCCAAGGAATGCAACCTGCACTTGGTCCGGGAGTTCTATGCTAATTGGAACCCGGCAATCAAAAGCCACACCATCAAGATCAGAGGGCAGATAGTCACTCTGGAACCCCAACAGCTAAATGCCATCATAGGAGCGCGAGACACAGACGCCCACGTTCTCCGCCAGCTGAACATTACCCCGCCGTATGCCGACATCAGACGCACACTGTGTGGGGCTCGATCCACAACTAGATGGAGCAGACATAAAGAAAGGGGCTACCACCAGACTCTGCCATATTCTCAAATGAACAGGGAAGCCCGAATCTGGCTGAAGATAGTCTGCTCGTGCCTAATCCCGGGGGTACACATGACTGATGTGACCCGGGACCGTGTTTGCCTGGTGTATGCCCTGATGAAAGGGCTAGAGATTAATGTTGGGGCGGTCATCATATCCGCCATGAAGAGAGCCCGATTACACCAGGGCCACAGGTATGGGTTCGGTGGACTACTCACCAACTTTCTCCGGGGCCTCGATGTCGAGGAAGAGGCTTTGGATTATATCCCGCAGTTGGAGCGGCGGGCCTTGGATGTGACCAAATTAAGGCCCCCGACACCACCCATGGGCCAGTGCTGACGCTTGGCGAGCGACATGCTCGTGATGACCAGTATATGGCGCGGATGTTTGGGATGCAAATGCTCCAGCTCAGGATCGGTGGGAGACCAGCCACGGAGGAGGAGCTATGGCAGCTCGAGCTAGATTACCCATTTGGCGAAAACGCCAGGGCTCTATGCCGAGTGGGGCCAGCCTTTGTAGAGCCCATAGACGACGACGTCCCCACGGACGAGGAGACACGTCGGGAGGACTCCGATGTGGAGTCCGATGACGACGACGGAGGCGACTCGGACATGGGAGATGAGGCAGCAACACCTGATGAAGAAGTGGAATACTTTGACTGATCAGGGAGTTCCACCACCCAATTTTGTGATTTTTAATTTTTGTGAACACTGGGGACAGTGTTCGGTTTAAGTGTGGGGTGGGTAGTTAGGTGCTGGGCTGGGCTGATTTGCTTGTATGCTTTACTCTGTATTTTTGTATGTATGTTTCCCTGTGTTTGTGAATTTTCAAATTGTTCTGTATCTGTACATGTTTGTGGAATTGATTTGTGTTGTGGAATGTTGATGTTGCCAGCTAAGTCTGTAAAATTTTTGTAAATATTTTTGCTTATCGAAATGATCGATAATTTTAAAATTTTGCGAAAATATTTTGTTCATATTTAAAATATTTTGTAAATAATTTTTCCATCGAAATGATCGATGTTTTGCAACATTTTTCAATTTTTATTTTTGGGTTTCTCGGCATTTGTTTTCGGTTCATTTACCGAGAATGGTCCCATTGAACCGACGTCATAGTTAGTGACCGTTCCCTATGATGGATGGATGACGACCGTCTTAAGGGAAATGTAGTCGGTAGGAGTAGTTATTTTAATTTATTTTCAGTTTTTTTCTTTCTTCGGTGGATTGCATCACGGAACCTGTAGTTACTATATGGTTGTGAAATGTTGGTTGCATGTTGTACCTGATATTCAAAATGCAAAAGTGATTCGTATGAAAGCATGCAATTTTGTAAATATGTTGAGATACCTAGGCTGTAGAGTTCGATTCGGTGTGATTGAGGCTTAATGTTTGAATTCATGTAATTAGCTGATTGAAGAGTCTGTGAATGCATCTTGAATCGAGCATGTGCATAAAGTGTGAAGTGAGGTATTATTATTCCATGCTATTGTGAAGTGTCTAGAACTTGCCTGGTGTGTGTACAAAACGAAATGAAGGAGGTGTAGTGTTGGAAAGGATGTAGGCATTTCTTTGTTTTAACCGAGAGTTTCTAATTTTTTCTTGTCATACTTCCCCTTTATGTGATTGTATACCCTAGTCAGCCCTTTGAGCCTTTTAGCCTATTCTTTCTTTCTTTTGTCCAAAAAGTATAAACTGAGCTTAATTCTTTCTTTTCATTAGCCGTAAAGTCTATACAAAACTCTTAAGCACTTAAGAAGAAAGAAATAATTTTCCCAAAGTGTCAAAGAGTGAGAATGGTGAAAAGAAAAAGAAAAGCAGAGAGAGGGAAGAAAAGAAAAGGTTGAAGGTGCACTTGCTATAATTAAATGATAATGAAGGTGCATGAAAAACCTTTGTTATCGTGTCAAGTGTGCTTAATGAAATGGGCCATACTAAAGTAAATCATCAAGAATGGCATGATGAAAAAAAAGAAGAGAAAAGAGAGAAACAATGTCCATGAGTTGATGGGAATGTGTTGCAAAGGCGCTTAAGGATGCTAGTGGCTATTATTGGCTAATCCAATATATACTAGTTTCATAGCTTCCATTACAACCCATTAAAGTCTTACGTGATCTTACATTGCATTTCTTTATATTAGTGGAGTAATACACTAAGGGCAAGCTTATGGGTCATGACATGATGCATGTGAATTCTTTTGGGAGAGAGAGTGAAATTAATTTTTACATGCCCCTACTTGAATGTTTGTGTGTCACATGAGCAAAAAGGGGAAGATTCTCTTGAGTTGTGAGGGCACATGCTTGATGAAAGATTGATTTTCGTGTCGGATATCTTGATTAGCTGATTTGCATGAGTTTGCCGATATCGAGAGTCGATTCTTAAAGTTTAGGAAGTCTTAATATATTGAAGGTCATTGCATTGTTAAGCCCATGCATGTATTCTTGATGATTCGCAATATTGAATGATCGGTATGACCGTAGCTCAAATTGTCGCACCATAGTGGCGAAGGTTGGGATGTAAATTGCATGAATTGTATGTTTGTTGTTCGAGGACGAACAAGACTTTAAGTGTGGGGTAAGTGATCTTGGGCAGATTTATATGCCCAAGTGATACTCAAAAGTATCATTTTCGCCTTGTTTATCTAGCAATATGTATACATTTTCATGTAATTGGTAGTAAAATGTGAATTTATACTAACCAACATGATTAGCATTGTTTTGTAGGTAAAATGTGATTTCGGGAAGCTAAAATGCATGTTGGATGATATCGGAGTTGGACTTGGATGCGAGCAAGGGAAAAAGCATTGGACTGCACAAATTAAAGGGGCTCCGCGATGGAGCCGTGTCACACTGCCATCGCGGAGGCATTCTGCCTGGAGGGTGAAAATTTCATCAATTCCAGTGGAGGCTCGCGACAGCTCCGTGGCATGGTGGCTAGCCTCTGCGTTGCACGCCATGCCACGTTGGTGCTTTATTCCCGGACCCCTAATTTCCAGTGAGGGTCCGCGTTCATGCCGTGTCACGGAGGCAGTGCTCCGCGATGCACTCCATGACACGTTGCTTGTTATTTCGGGAAAAATTTCCACTAGTATAAATAGAACACTTAGGTTCATTTTTCATAATTCAAACTTGGTGGAGCAAGGATGTGGGTTACAGGCAGTTGAGGGACGAAAAGTTCAGGGTTTTTTCTCTCTTTCTTTCTTCTCTAATTCAATTGTTGTATGATTAACACTTGTTTTAGGATGATTAATCTACAAATGAGTGGCTAATTCCCTTCCTTGCTGAGGTTATGAACACTTGTGATGAATTTTGATTATTAATTATATGGTTTTTCATCTTTTTCTTCCATGTTGTTCTATTAATTCTTGTTCTTATTGCATTGGTGTGTGGCCTACATTAATGTATATCTAAAAAGTCCGATTTCACTCGAGAGAGCACGAAATTGGAAAGTTGTGAATAATAGGATATTGTTCTTTACTTGATTTGGGAAAATTGAGTTTTGATGTGCTTTCCTGATAGAAATATACTTGAAAGCCGTATTAGTCAATTTAGGAACCGGAATTGTATTGCTAGGTCATGAATTGCATTTGATCACAGAAATGTAGATGGATGGTTTATGATTCTTAAGTGAGATTAAATACGAGAGTTTTCATCTCTTGGCTAATGTTTTTGGCTAGCAACTAGAAGAAAAGATTAACCAATGTATGATTATAATCAATTTCATTACATGTTCTATAACCTCGGCATGCTCATATCCATAGTTTAAATTCAAAGTGGATAATTGTTAGTAGTTGTAGTATAAAATTTATAAAACAAATTATTCACTTTTTGGTTACGTTGTTGTCAGCATATTTAGAAGTTAAATATAGTATAGTATACTTAAGCAAACTTCACTTAATCCGAGTCTCTGAGGGATCGATACTTAGCTTACTAAAGCCACTTACTACTTGTTCGACCATGTGCACTTGCGTGTCGGTTTAGATACCCATATAACACAGACCGAACACGTAGGTTACAGTATTATTTGGCTTAATTGGCCCCAGACTCTTGTGATCACCCAGTTCATGCCTTTATACCTAGTAAGGTATATTGGGTCCTACCGATTGGGTGTATACATTGGACTCCACGTCTAGCTCACGTGGTTATATGTTAGTTATATACTTTTCCACTAGCCAGTCCAGTCCAGTTCATGATAAACAACTTAGTTCAGTTCCAGTTCTATCAGTTTAGCCCAGTTCAGTACAATATTTCATACTCAGAACTTTCAAACTTAGGGCATATCTTTGACCATCAGACAGGGTCATCTTGACCATTTCAGTTTACTTCAGTAGTTCAGTTCAGCTTACTTGTTGGTCATTGCATGTCATTTCAGTTCAGGCATTATATCCAGTTATGCTTTCTTCCACTTACTCAGTACATTCAAAGTACTGAACGCATATTTTTATGCTGTATCGTTTCATGATACAACTGCAGGTTCCCAACTCATCATTGTTAGCCGCTGTGATTAAGATCCTCCTCCGCCACAATTGAAGTGTGAGTCCTTATCATTCGAGGGTCTTATTTCATTTTCTTTCAGTTGGTTTATTATTTTTAGCTAGACTTAGAGTTAGCTGGGGGTTTGTCCTAGTAACTCATTAGTTAGAGGGCTTTCAGACTGCAAATGTTTTGAACTTTATGTTTCAAATTTTATTTTTATAAATGCTTTTATGTTATTATTTCGAAGATTCCGCTATGCATGTTTTACTTAGAATACCAGTGTAGGATAAACTAGGGGTTAACTTGGGGTCACTTGTGACTTCAAGTACCGTGTTACCTCCAGGGTGTATGCTTGGGGCGTGACATAACTTGTTCGTTCGTTGGGTCTTCTAGAATGGTTGAGCTTGCTAATTCCTGTTTTTGTCTCTCCTTCCATTTGCTCATCTGGGAGGCATTGTCTACAAACGCGTAGAGCGCGAGTTAAAAGGAAAACTTAGAGTGTACACTCTATCGCATGATAAGAATTATTAAAGAAGGGAAATTTCCGAAAATGTCTTTTAGCCTTTTCCTCATAAGTGTGGCGCGCTTCACACCCATAAAGAAGACTCTACTTAGTGCGGATTTCAGAAACCCTAGGACACACCTAAACCTGAGACTCTAATACCAAGTTTGCCATGATCCGAGTCTACACCCTAAATGTAACACGGTGCCTAGAGCCATATGTGACCCCAAGCTAACCCATGACATAGCATATTTCTAACATGTTATAACTTATAAAAAATCTGAGTGGAAGATTGCTGAAATGTAAGCCATTCATTCATGCGTGAGGATATAGTCTGATAAAAACACTAAGTCATAAGATGAAACTAACACTAGACTGTATGAAAGCCTCTACTAACTAATGAACTGCTAGGAAAAGTCCCTAGATAACTCCAAAATATGAAAACTACAACAAGACAAAATAATTGAAATAAAGAAGATAACACCAGTCATTAGAAGATGAGGACTCACCACTGCTAGGTGATCAAGTCCGGAACATGTCTAACTGCAGGGCTGAGTCTAAGTACTTGGATCTATATCATGAACCGATATAGCATAGAGAGTATGCGGTTAATACTTTGAATATACTTAGAATACGGGATATGCAACTGTAGTTTAATGCATGCTAGTAATTTGAGAAAGTGTGTACCAAGTATATAATCGAATGATAAGATGAGGTATAACACAATGACCCTATCCAAGATGCATAAATATTGACATGACATGTTAGTCTTAGAATACTTAATGAAAATATGAGTGAAATTGATTTTAAGGGTCATGTGTAATCGAAGTTGTAACTAACTGAAAATTGTACTGAAACTGAAACTGAATTATAGGAGAGCCTATTAACTAACAAACTCCAATTTGCGCCTCATGGATCCCGACCTTTAACCCTAGTAGGGAGGATCTTCATACTTTGCCATGGGTAAGAACCATGACTGACATGATATCACTCACAAGTTCAGGGAGACCCTCTTAAATAACGAGACCCCTGCATGAGCCCATTGAGGCGAGCGAAACACTCTCAACTAGTGAGGATCCTATATTCCTTGGTAAAGGGAGACACTCTTTACTAACGAGGATCCCTTATCCTATGGTGGCACATAGTATTGAGACCCGGATGCTCTGAACCTCGGCCTACTCGGTGCTAAGTACTATTCCCAATAGAATATAAGCACTGATAATTTGAAATTGATGTCCTAATACTAGTCGAAACTACTTTATCTAAAAGTGTCCCGAGAGCCTAAAGGACCATGAACATACTGATGCTGATAGCCCAAAATTAATGTCCTAAGCTAGTCAGAACTACTTTATCTAAAAATCTATTGAGAATCTAAAGAAACATAACATAATAATCATACTAATATCATGAGAAAATCATAAGTTTAGATCATAATGTAAGTCATGCATACTGAGATCATGGTAGAATCTTATATTCAAAATGGACCATATTTTCGAAAACAATGCTAAATCATGGGCTGAATCTTAGATATCATACTAGTATAAAATCATGGGAATACATCATGCAATTGGGGGTGAAATCATGAACACTATATTCTATTCATCATAAGGAACTCAAAAAACATGAAAGGCATGAGAGAAATCATATTTAGAATGAAAACCCTAAGACATTATTTCTAACAAATTGAATTTTCTAGGGTTTCTAAAAATAACTGGGACACAAGGGTGAAAGGAAACAATTATTGAAGTCTCACATACCTATCTTGGAGAATTCCCTACTAGCACTTGAATCTTGAAGCCCTTGGAGAGGAACCCTAGGTGTTCTTGAGCCTTGAGAGAAGAAGAAGAGAAGAGCTATATGGTGATTGAGAAAAGAATGAGTGATTAGTCTAGGAAAACCCCTTTAATATACCCCTTAGAAAACCCAAAACGACCTTACTTAAGAGTTAAAAGCATAAGGATTTATGATAATAACCTTATGAACTTGTCTGAGAAAATCACCCCGGCAGTCCTAACCACCAACATAATGATCCTTTAGTCCCCCTAAGGGTTCTTTACTTCCTTCCATCACCCCTGAAGCAAAAATTCAACTCTCTGATCCTTACTTAATGCCTACTCTTAACAATTTTTTACTTAACTTAATGAACCGTTACTTCAACCATCAAGATTGGGCATAATTTGCAACATTCCAAAAATTTTCCCCTGGAAATGGATAACTTAACGGATCCGTTAAGTGTCCTAATGGGTCACTTAACAGTTCATTCTGTGTACTGGTTTATGCTATTTTCTTGCCTCATGTCTAGGATTTTATCTTAGGGACTTTTGAGGTGTTGCACTCAACTTCATCATGAACCTTTTCATCATTAAACTGGTCAGCATTAGAACTCAACATTTTTCCCCTTGGGGTAGTAATGGCCATACAACATGCATTGTAGATTCCCCCATTTCCCTTGGGCTTAAAAATTATGTCACTAGGTAGCTGCTCATTTTGCTTTTGATTTTGCTCCCTAGACAAGTCCCTCATCTATTGCTGCAACTTTTGAATAGATGTTATGTGGGAGGTTACGATCTTTTGCAGGTTTTAAGAGTAGCATCTAAACTCTCCTGATTTTGTAACACACTCTCTAGTATTCCTTCTAGCTTTGAGGTTTATCTTGTGACAGTCCTTTCCAATTTCGAGAACTAAATTCTTGGCCTCTAGTTTGGACATATCGGTTGAAGCTCCTATTACCAAAGTTGTTGTTTTACCATTTTTGGTTTTGGCCCCTTAATCATTCCTACCATATTTGTTTCCATGGGCTTGTGGCTGTGACCTCTATTTATTTTGGTAATTGGAGGACTGAAAGTTCTAATTCTAATTTGGATAGTATTTCCTCAGATATCCTTTGTGTATTGTTTATATAGCGAGCATCTTCAAACTACACAGGAGGTTGGTCTTGGTATTGTTGACCTTGGAATCGAGGATGATAACTTTGCATGTGAGGAGGATATAACCTTGATATCATCAACTACATTAAACCTTTTCAGCTCACTCTGTGTCAACCTCTTGGTGAGCAACACAATATTTGTGGCCATGGTTGCCATCATCTGGTCTCTCTCCTGCTTCTTCTTATAAGATGTCTTACGGATAGGGCACCAATATTGACACCTCGACTATTGTCTCTTGCAAGCCAAGCCTAGTTGTGCTTGGTTATTTTGTCCAAAATGGTGGAGATGCGATTATGAGTCTTGTAGATGAAATAATCACCATTTGTATTATTCATCACCGATTGATCAGGAGGGTCCAAATTAGTGTAAAACTTCTTTAGAAAAATATTTTCAGGGAACCCATGAGTGGAGATCTAAGAACATACTGCTTGGACCTATCATAAGCATCAAATAACCGTTTTCTTGATAATTGTTTGAAGTGAAAGATTTTGTCTCTCTGTTCTGCCTTTATGCTCGGGCGAAATCACTTCTATAAAATGCATTCACCAACTCAGTACATGTGGATATAGTTTGGTGGAAGGCGATGGATCCAGCCCTAGGCTTCCTCAGCAAGAGAATATTTAAAGACCCTAAGACGAATTGGATCATTTGATAGTTTATATTTGTTCATGTTGCACTCCTTCAGGAAATTCTTCAGATGATGATGTGGATCTTGATCAGTAGAGTTATCAAACTGACCCTTAACTTTCAACATGATATGTATGCTGCCATAAATCTTGAAGGTGGCATTAATATTGGAGGCACAATAACATTCACATAATATCGTCATTCACTTCAGCAAAGACATTATCAACCTTAATAGGTGGAAGAGTAGCCATGGTCATCTGGTTCACTAACAAAGAAAACAAGGTATGATAGAATATATCAAAACTAGAATAAGAATATTTATCACCCAGTAATTTCAAATTCTAATCCTTGGAAACGGTGCCAAAATTTTATACACTAAAATTTATATCTTACTATGATGTAAATTGATTGTACACAAATATAGTAACACAATAAGATTGGGATCGAATCCCATAGGAAATGGATGAGAAGAGATTACTTAAATGAGTAAATATATGATTTGTCATCGAATGGTGCTATTCCATTAAGAGTGAAGTAATTTTTATTTAAAAACTAATGTAGATGCTATAACATAAGTAGTTGTAATCAGTTAGAGAATGAACTAAGGTTGTGTTCCCTTTATGGGCTGCTCCACCCTAGTTTCTCAATCGAGACACTAATAGCAACTTTCTAGTCATATGTAGATAATTCCTACACGATCGCTTAATGTTTCTCAATAGTTAAGCAATGCTTCTCTTAATTTAATCTCTCAAAGAAATTAGAGTTCAATACAATTGGTTATATTCTACCAAGTATATTCAACTTATTCCTAAGAGAATTTATTAAACAAGGGCTAGCGCCTTATATCCTTGTTGATTAATCCTACCAAACTCTAATCAACTTTTCCAAATGTAATTAGGGAAAATTGGCATGATGTTTACAATCACCAACCCTAACTTGAAAAATAAGGATTAATTAGATATATTTAAATCTACTATGGGTGATCAAGATGAGATCTCTAGATTTTGCAATCCTATAAGGTTCATAGCCTTAGTATATGTATTAACTGCTCATGATGAGAGAAGAAAATAAAAAAATGAACTAATTATAACATAATTACAATAAGATTAAGAAATTGTTAGATTTAGAAAATCGAAATCAAGTCTTCACTAATTGCAAGAAAAACTTGTCTAAGAACTTCTACCATATGATTTTCAGAAGTATCATGTTATCCCTTCAAAAAAAGACTTACAAAAACTATTTGTACTAAGCTAGAAATCTAAATTCTAATTCTACTTGGACTTCCCCAGGTGTCACTAACGGACCGTATAATCAAGATAAGGTCCATAGAATTGGCCATAGATGCTATGCTCTTCAGCACTAATTCTTGACAGGAGATGATTTGAGGATTGTAAAATAAACATACAGTCTGCAAAATCATTTTTGTAGATTTCTTCTATCTTCAGCACGTGTTCACTATACTTCATTCTGCGGTTCAGACATCTGATCTGCGGTCCGTGTCTCCCTTCCATTTGTTGAAACTCCAATATGTGGCTTCTCTGAATTTGACTTATGGTGCCTATTAACGGTCTGTACATAGAATCTACGGTCTGTAACTGACACCATACAATTTCCATACTTAGCAGAGTTTCAATTTTGCTTGCACATCCTTTAAAACTCATTCATGATCTAATAGTAGGGACACAGAATCAATCTGCGGTGCAGATGTTTCACATTTTTGGAAGATTCTACTAGTTTTTGCATTGCTCTTCAATTTCATCCAAATTCCTGAAACACAGAAAAATGGAATTTGAAATACTTATCAAAGCTCTTACGGATATTCAAAAACCTATGAAAGAAGAGTGAGAATGTTTCTTAGAATTCTTACACATTAGAAGTGCACAATAGCTTTCTAGATATAAAGAAACTCATTACTCCCTTATCTTCTAATTTCATATGTCATCCTTATAAAAGTATCAAAGACTTTGAAAATTTTACTATTATGCTGTTGACATACTTTAAGGAAATCTAAACATCAATATATATATATATATATATATATATATATATATATATATATTAGCTACACACAACTTTTTAAATGATTAAATATTTTATAATACTCTTGTACATTATTTTTAAACAATTCTTTCATCTTATCTTAACGCATTTAAGATAGTCGATCATACAAAAATAGAATAAAGGGAAATAACATCACATTAGGACCATTTTCCACATTTTCATATGTAACACCCCAAAAGTCCCTAAGATCAGACCCCAAAATTGAAGTAGCAACAAGCAGAAAAATCTACAATTTGCCTCAGAATGACTCGTGCGACAAGTCATTGTATGCACCAATGACCCATCATGTGAGTCTTGGTAAGCCTCAACATTTTCAATTCTTGGACCATGAGTCCTTACCATGAGTCATGGTGACATGGTATGACTCATGGTTGTGAGCTGTTAGTTCTCAGGCAGCCAAGGGTCTGAACTTAATGAGTCATAAGATGACTCATTGGACCAAATAATGAGTTGTAGTGATGAGTCATTTGATGAAGTTCAGACATTTTGCAAGACTGGTCCATTGACCACGAGTCATAGGATGACTCATGGTATCCAGTGATGACCTGTACTGATCACCCATAGTGAGAAGATCAGAAGCGAAAATTGGGTCAAGAAGTAACAACTGTCACCATAAGTCGTAGGGACAACCAATGACTCGTGGTATGACCTGTAATGACTGGATAGGCAGATTTTTAATATGAGTTCCCAGAGGTATTTTCATAACTTCCTATAATTGTAACTCCTAAACTAGGTTGTTTTGGAATTTTCAGGGGGTATTTAAGGGTTATACTTAGCCTAGACTCCCATTCTATTCTAAAACACCATAGATTGAAGATCAAACTCCCAAGGATTCTCAAGGAAGCTAGGGTTCCTCTTCTCAATTTTTCATGGGTCAAGCTAGTATCAAGAGTTCTTCAAGCTAGATATGTTGGATCATGAATGGGGGATTTCTTCCACCCTCATGCCCAATATCAAGTCTAATTTTATTAATTTAATTTCTCAAGTCTCAAATTATGATTTTCATGAAATTAGACCTTTTTCATGTAAAAACTTTATGATCTCTTATGGATTTGATTCTCTCATGCGTCTACTTATGATTTATGATTATGATTATAGAATTTCTATGGAAAACTCTCATGATCTCCGCTCACAATACACACAAAAACATGAATTCACACACTTTATAAGGATTATGAACTCAAAACAAGGAAAAATATGGGTAAAAACATGGCAAATGGGCATAAGAATATGCCCAACATCACCATCCCACACTTAAAGCATTGTTTATACTCAAACAATCCTTAACTCCATGCACAGACTCATATTTTCCCACCACTTGTCACCTTTATCAATTCATACTCAAACAACTAGTAGAGAGAATATGATTAAGTGGTTCATCAAGTCACAACAATTCACATCAAGCACATGCAGAGTTTTCACAGTCAAGATTACATAATTTCTATAACCGACTCATTCATTCTTTTTTTTTAAAAAAAAAACAGGGCCAACATGATTAAATAAAAAACATGCAAAACGTAGTACGCTGACTTAGACATCTTATGCCCATCACTTTTAGTGATGTTCCTCTCACAAATTGTCAATGCAAAACATGGAACATCATAAGTAAGGCACACTCACACTCAGAAAAGATGTATCATACACACGTCACATACCATGAGCTTTCCCTTTATGTACACTTAGACTACTTAGTTATTTCAAAAGATCAAGATCATAAGGACTTTTCTTGGTTGTAATGTCGGATAACGGACGGGTAGGACTGATTTTTTTTATAGTGACTACCAATCCTAAGCAATTTTAAGACATTTATTCATTTTTCAAGTCCACCACTTTATTCTTATTGTTCACCCTTCACTTTACTCACCCTTTTTCTTTTATTTTCATGCCCCTATTTGCACTACTTGTCTTCTTGTCTTTGCTTATGGAATCACTAAGAATTTTTACTCTTAACACGCTTTCTTTCATTTTCCTAGCAGCAAGCAAATAACATATTTTATGGGCACCCCTTCTTCCTACTTTCTTTTCTTACTTCCCACACTAATTTCTTTCTTTCCTTTCCCTTATCATTCATGCATTGGTAGACCTTCACTTTCAAGTATCAAAGTGCCTAAGACTACATTGGATCAACAATTCTAGAGGTCACATAGAAAAAGAGAATAGGCTACTTTTGTGGCTAAGAAAGGAATAAGGCTTATTGCCTCAAGTGGGTTAACTAGGGAAAGTGTTCATGAAGGTAACACAAACATGGGAAACATGGCTTTTTCAGGGAAACGCCTCAATCATCTCTTAACTCTTTACACAATTAGCCATCCAACATACACTAAGGTAAGTTCTAGATGCACAATATGTACAAAATAAAACAAATATTCTCACCTCACATGGCATTAAGACTCTAGTCAATTTCCTATAGCTTACACATTAATACAATCACATTGAATAGCATTCTTCATTATTAAGCCCTACAAGTATATTGAGCCAAATTAAAGAACTTTGTGTGTCTCTCATGGAATTCTCACTTAAGATGACCACTTTATTGACTAAAGCTTAGTGTCTAAGTATAATGTCAAAGAGCACACAAATGATCTATATCTGACTCAAACAAAAAAAAACGTGAATAAATTCCCTTAACACGATCGTCATCCATCTGTCATAGGGAAGGGTCACTACTATATGACTACAACGACTCCTAAAAGTAAAAAATTACTCGATTCAAAGGTCTTCCCTTCGGAAAAGAATTGAGGCCATAAGAAAAACATAAGGGTGGATGAGGTATGCTAGTTTTTCAAAAAATATATTTCAAATTAAGTTCAAATGAGCTTGATGGCATTCTCACCCATGACCTTAAAATTTCAGAAGATACCTCAACCCTTACTTAAAGTCATGCTCTATCCTTAGAGCATCTATAAAGTAAAAATCATACAAGGGTGAGAAATACTCCCTGAGGCCTTCTAAGGCCTAGCTAGCAGCATGTCTCTTGGATGTGGGGGTCGTGGGTCATACGACCCCACATATAAGCTCAAGACATGCTCTGTAGATTTAACTCCGGGTACTCTAACTTCCCCTTTCCTACACCAAAAACAAATAGAAGTAACACTATATGAAAATATAGGAAAATCTACACTATTACAAGTTGGGTTGCCTCCCAACAAGTGCCTTATTTGATGGCACAAAGCGACTCCATCAAGTTTCACCACTTTTTCTTCCATTTTGAGCTTATAAATTTCACCCCTAGTTTCTTTTCCAAATTTCTATTATTCTTAAGAGGCGGTGGTGTAAACATGAAGGGACCAAGTAATAGATGTTGCATTTTGTACTTCTTGGCCCTTAAGTAAAGGATGTTGTTGTGTGTCTCTGGCATAATGAATTTTAGAATATAAGGGGCAGTGTTGCTTATCTAAACATCTCTCCATAGACTTGGAAGGCTCTAATTCTAGGTTCCCCACCAAACACAATGTCGAAAAGTGTTTAAAATGAGGACCAATATTCCCTAATTCTAACATTGCATTATGCTTGACATCTTTACTTTTATCCACCTCCTCAACATTAACATCAACCAACAAAATAAATCTAATGGTTGGGCTTCTTGTTCTTGTTCCATACACCCACCATACTTTGTAGTTGGGCCTCAGATGCCTCAACTTTCTCATTCAAAAGACCCTGCAGGTCATGGATACTTGAGACAAATTGGCCTATCTCTTGTCTAAACTCTATTCTCCATTTCACTTGAGGTTCCTCTTGAGTATTGCCTAAGACCGTGACTTGCAAATCATTAAAAGTTGCAGCCTCAACCATCATCTCTGTGAGCTTGGGAGTCAGCCCTTTTATGGCTTTTCCTTGTTCAATAAGATGCTCCTTCATTACTTCCATATGCTCCAGGATCAGTTTTTCCATATTTCTTATTTGAGCTTGATGTTCCTCCTCTTCATTATTCTTGTTGGCCTAAAAAACAATAGGAGGATCATAATATGGGCTTGGTGAATGGGAATGAAAATTTGGGCAACTACCCTAGTGTCCATCCACACCACCACATACACCACAAGTATGACAGTGTTATGGGGTCCTGCACAATTCAAACAACGATCACCAAAATACGAATACCCATTATTAGACCTATTTATATACCAATATGTCATGTTAAGAAGAGTGGTAAAATACTGAAAAGAGAAGAGTAAAAAATCTATATAATATACATACAAAAATTAATTACAAAATAGTGGAATAATAAATTCTAACCTACAAATGATCAATCAAACTTCAAGTCCCCGGCAACGACGCTAAAAACTTGGTGTCGCCCAAGTGCACATAGTCTTCAAGTAATATAGGACAGAGGAGTCCCCGATTATCAATCTCTCATAGACTTATCAAATCAATCATTTTAAGGTTATTTCATTATTTTTCTATTATGACAAAATAGATATAATAGGGAATGGTTTAGAGAATTAAACTACTAAAACTTGAAATGTAAAATTAACTAATGTCTAAGATTGTTGTAGACTTGGTTGTGCTTCAAATGATGATGAAAATCTAGGGAATTGGCACTTTCGTTTCAAGTTGAGTTTCCAAGACGTGATTACGCTAGATTAATTCTTACCAAGGCTGCTAGTTGCAAGTTACTATCCATTTCTTGCCACTCTCCCAAGCATCCAAGAACTATCTCATGAACCCTAATGTGTATATCCTTATAATCACAGGAGAAATATAAAATGACGGTTATGCCTACTTGTATTTAACCTAAACAAGGTTGAAGGGTATATATCTATCCTCAACAACAACTTCTAACCTTCAACCAATGGGACAAAGGATATTTGAATTCTTGTTTTACATTTACTTTTAACCATTTTGGTTCCCTTTCTCAAGTCAACCAAAAGCCAACAGATTTACTCACAAGGTGATCAGTCTACTGAATAAGCAATTAAAATAAGTAAATATAAACAACCTTTAATGAAGAATCAAAACTAGCATTAATCATTCTTTCAAACTTCAACCATTAACTAAGGCCAAAACCCTTGAGGGGCGTTTAGCCACTCATAGAGAAGCGGAAAAACAAAGATAACATCATCATTCAAAGTAAAATAATAAAGAAAAGAAGAAACCTAAGACTCGTCTATCTTCCAAAAGTTGTGTTTACAATCATCTATAATAAAACAAAATAATGAATGATATGATTAAAATGCCCTAGATGTTGTATTTAAATGTGAGCCTTCAACTGATGCTTTTGCCCTCAAGTATTTAGATTTAAAATCAGCAAAAAGCCATCCAGGAAGTGTCTGGCGTGCCGCCCCATCTATAGCCCCAAGTTTGGATAAACCTTTGAAGTATAGCTTTAGGCGCCCTAGTACAGTTGTAGCACCAAGGTGTTAGCCAAATTTCTTCACTTCTAAACACCTCTAGCGCCCCATTCCATCCGTAGCACCAGAGTGTTAGTCAAATTTCTGAGCTTTAGGACATTTTCGGTGCGCCACTTCATCCATAGCACCAGAACATTGGGAAAATTTCCCAAGTCTGGAATGCTTTTGGGGCTCTAGGCCATCCATATCGCAAAGGTGTTAGTCAAATTCTCATATCCGAAGCTAGGGACATGGCGCCCCACACCATCCATAGCACCAAATTTGGTACATATTTCTCTAAAGAACAACTGTTGACATGTCACGCTAGCCATATCCCCAGGCCAACTTTTGCAAACTCTTCTTCTTCATACCTCGGGTCATTTTTAGGCCTTTTTCCTTAGTTTCCTGATCAAAACATCTATACACATTCATTAGCTCACAATACACATGAAAACATGAATTCACACACTTTATAAGGATCATGAACTCAAAACAAGGAAAAATATGGGTAAAAACATGGCAAATGGGCACGACAATATGCCAACATCACCACCCCATACATAAACCGTTGTTTATCCTCAAACAATCCTTAACTCAATGCACAAACTCATACTTTCTGACCACTTGTCACATTTATCAATTCATACTCAAACAACTAGCAGAGAGAATATGATTAAGTGTTTCATCAACTCACAACAATTCACACAAGCACATGCAGAGTTTTCATAGTCAAGATTACATAATTTCTATAACCGACTCATTCGTTCTTTCTTTTTTTAAAACAAGGCCAACATGATTAAATAAAAACATGCAACACATAGTACACTGACTTAGACATCTTATGCCCCTCACTTTTAGTGATGTTCCTCTCTCAAATTGTCAATGAAAAACATGGAACATAATAAGTAAGGCACACTCACACTCAAAAAAGATGTATCATACACACGTCACATACCATGAGCTTTCCCTTTATGTACACTTAGACTACTTAGTTATTTCAAAATATCAAGATCATAAGGACTTTTCTTGGTTGTAATGTCGGCTAAAGGATGGGTAGGACTGATTTTTTTTATAGTGACTACCAATCCTAAGAACTATTAAGACATTTATTCATTTTTCAAGTCCACCACTTTATTCTTATTGTTCACCCTTCACTTTACTCACCCTTTTTCTTTTCTTTTCATGCCCCTATTTTCACTACTTGTCTTCTTGTCTTTGCTTATGGAATCACTAAGAATTTTTACTCTTAACACTCTTTCTTTCATTTTCCTAGCAGCAAGCAAATAACATATTTTATGGGCACCCCTTCTTCCTACTTTCTTTTCTTACTTCCCACACTAATTTCTTTCTTTCCTTTCCCTTATCATTCATGCATTGGTAGACCTTCACTTTCAAGTATCAAAGTGCATAAGACTACTTTGGATCAACAATTCTGGAGGTCACACAACAAAAGAAAATAGGCTACTTTTGTTGCTAAGAAAGGAATAAGGCTTATTGTCTCAAGTGGGTTAACTAGGGAAAGTGTTCATGAAGGTAAAACAAACATGGGAAACATGGCTTTTTCAGGGAAACGCCTCAATCATCTCTTAACTCTTTACAAAACTAGCCATCCAACATACGCTAAGGTAAGTTCTAGATGCACAATATGTACAAAATAAAACAATTATTCTCACCTCACATGGCATTAAGACTCTAGTCAGTTTCCTATAGCTACACATTCATACAATCACATTGAATGACATTCTTCATTATTAAGCCCTACAAGTATATTGAGTCAAATTAAAGAACTTTGTGTGTCTCTCATGGAATTCTCACTTAAGATGACCACTTTATTGCCTCTAGCTTAGCGTCTAAGTATAATGTCAAAGAGAACACAAATGATCTATATCTGATTCAAACCAAAAAGTAAAAAAAACGTGAATAAATTCTGTTAACACGATCGTCATCCATCTGTCATAGGGAAGGGTCACTACTCTATGACTACAATGACTCCTAAAAATAAGAAATTACTCGATTCAAAGGTCTTCCCTTCGGAAAAGAACTGAGGCCATAAGAAAAACATAAGGGTGGATGAGGTATGCTAGTTTTTCAAAAATTAAATTTCTAAATAAGTTCAAATGAGCTTGATGGCATACTCACCCTTGACCTTAAAATGTCACAAGATACCTCAAACCTTACATAAAGTCATGCTCAATCCTTAGAGAATCTATAAAGTAAAAATCATACAAGGGTTAGAAATACTCCCTAAGGCCCTCTAAGGCCTAGCTAGCAACAGGTCACTTGGATTTGCAGGTCGTGGGTCATACGACCCCACACATAAGCTCAAGACATGCTCTGTAGATTTAACTCTGGGTACTCTGACTTCCCCTTTCCTACACCAAAAACAAACAAAAGTAACACTATATGAAAATATAGGAAAATCTACACAATTACAAATTGGGTTGCCTCTCAACAAGTGCCTGATTTGATGGCGCGACACGACTCCATCAAGTTTCACCACCTTTTCTTCCATTTTGAGCTTATAAATTTCATCCCTAGTTTCTTTTCCAAATTTCTATTATTCTTAAGAGGCGGTGGTGTAAACATGAAGGGACCAAGTAATAGATGTTGCATCTTGTACTTCTTGGCCGTTAAGTGAGGGATGTCATTGTGTGTCTCTGGCATAATGAATTTTTGAATACAAGGGCAGTGTTCCTCATCTACACATCTCTCCATAGGCTTGGAAGGCTCTAATTCTAGGTTTCCCACTAAACACAATGTCGAAAAGTGTTTAAAATGAGGACCAATATGCCCTAACTTGCATTATTCTTGACATCTTTTCTTTTATCCACCTCCTTAACATTAACATCAACCAACAAAATAAATCTAATGGTTGGGCTCTTGTTCTTGTTCCATACACCCGCCACACTTTGTAGTTGGGCCTCAGACACCTCAACTTTCTCATTCAAATGACCCTGCAGGTCGTGGATACTTGAGACAAATCGGTCTATCTCTTTTCTAAACTCTATTCTCCTTTTCACTTGAGGTTCCTCTTAAGTATTGCCTAAGACCGTGACTTGCAAATCATTAAAAGTTGCAGCCTCAACCATCATCTCTGTGAGCTTGGGAGTCATCCATTTTATGGCTTTTCCTTGTTCAATAAGATGCTCCTTCATTACTTTCATATGCTCCAGGATCAATTTTTCCATATTTCTTATTTGAGCTTGATGTTCCTCCCCTTCATTATTCTTGTAGGCCTAAAAAACAATAGGAGGATCATAATAGGGGCTTGGTGAATGGGAATAAAAATTTGGGCAACTACTCCAGTGTCCATCCACACCACCACATACACCACAAGTATGACAGTGTTATGGGGTCCTGCACCATTCAAACAACGATCACAAAAATATGAATACCCATCATGTCACACCCCACCTTGGGGGGTATGACGGGCACCTGGTGCCTGCTAGACTCTGAACTGCTAAATGGTCCAGCCTGAGCACATCTGGTGCTTTGGCTGACCCTGGCTCTATTTCAAGAAATGAACCGGCTATATAGCGGCTGTAAATACAGCCTCCGGTCGGCTGGGCCTATAGCCACCTGTATAAAACTTCAGCTAACCAGAAACATACTTACAAATGGGGAACCTATGCGGGCCGACTAGGCCACCATGCTGTCTAGTTATCTGTAACTTAATAATAGAGTACTGAATAACTACGTGACCGGCAAGGTCACCACTACTATCAGACTATGGCCCCACACGACCAACATAATCAACCAAACACATATATACATGCACGGCCCCACACGACCAGCTCCACTACCATAGGAAACATCAGACTGCAAGCCTCTAGGAATACTGATAAAATGGTTGGGACAGGGCCCCGGCCTACTCATACTATACAACAAAAGAAAAATGAAATACACCTCTAAATATCAAGCTCTGGACGACAGGAGCTGATGACTCTGTAAGCTGGCTAGAATCACGAGGGATCGCCTCCTTATCTGTGAGTACCTGCAGGCAAGCAATGCAGCGCCCCTACGGGCGTCAGTACCACAGGTACTGAGCATGTAAAGAAAACTGAAATATACAACTGAAATGGGTAACAACAATAACATGACATATAAGCCGGAAGTAGCTGAAACTATCTGGCTGAGGATAACTGGGGAGAGTTTATCTGTTCCGTAACTAACTGGGCGTACCTGACAATGTGTCGTCCTACTATCTATCAGTATCTAATAGCACATATAGATATACATATAAATACACACAATACCTAACCGACCCCCATAAGCCGGAAGGTGCCAACCAACACACAATCTATTTACCCCTACCCGGGTCTAAACCAACCGAAACAAAGTCACTCCACTCATCTGATAACTGTGAGCTCCTCCTACCGGTCCCCTTGGGTACGTAGCTCAGGCCTTGGCCTCTAACAATAAACTGTGTCTGAGTCCGAAGACTCCTACCTCTGGGCGCAAGGCCACACGGGGTAATCTGCTGCTGTAACTGTGGCTGAAACTGTCCCTGGGTGCAAACACGCAACAGAGTAATTTTATAAAACATCTGTATCTGAAACTGCCCCCAGCCACAAGTGCACAAAGAGTAATCTGCCCCTGTAAACAGGGTAATCTAGCTCTGCGCAGAGCAAACTGAACTACCCCTGCAAGCAGGGTAATCTGGACCGTATTATCATGGTGGTTGGCCATCATCATCCTCTAGGCGGACGACATCAGCCAGCTGGTGGTGGTATCTGAATCTGGTATCGACACAGCTATAACCCAGGGGCGGCGGGGATGCTAAAGGGTGTCCACATGCCATAACAAGTCTCAACATGCAAAACACATACACAACAAACATGCTCAAATGAAAAATACTAATCATATTCTCCTCTTTTATTTCAAGGCCAGTCCGTATTAAACAACTGATGCTATATTCTGTTTTACACTGTTTGTGATTGTTGGGCTAACTGCTACCTGGCCTTTATCTATTTTTGGAGCTATATCTATATCTGGAGCTATTTCTATATCTGATTACTGATCTGGTTGTATCTGGATATAACTCAATAACATAGAACATGCCATCTATAATTGGATATAGCTCAATAACATAAGATGTGCCATCTGTTACCGGATACAGTCTCAACGAATGTAATACATACTGTCTGTAATCTAGCTAATTCATGTAGTACTCTTACAATTTCCATTTTGGGTATTACGTAAGAACATGCTGAGCTACTAGCTGAGACCACATTACTATCTAAAATCATCTGACTATCCGTTATTCTGATTATCAGATGATATGTAATAATATACTAGCATGCTTGCTGGAAATTGTACCAAAATCATTCTTGTACGTTGGATGTCTGTTAATAGCCTTTATTCCATTTATTTTCTAGACTGTACTTCCTGGCTTGCCGAAAGAATGGCTTTACATACCTGGTTTCTGAGTACCCGACTGACCAATGTGATTTCCGTCGGTACTTCTGTTGTTCCTCCCAACTACATACACATACATGTCAATTAGAACTAAATACACCAATAATCTGAAAGAAAACACCACTTTTGATATATTTATAGCCTAAACTTTGGCTTATCGAAAGACAGTCAAAAACTCGCTATTTCTCGAAAGTCCAAAAGGGAGAAATACTCACTTTAAGGCTAGGAGTATATTGACACTAATTTGGAGCAATTCCACTTACCTTTGTTTGGTAGCACGATGATTCGCCGACCGAATTTCACGAAACTAAATCCGTAAGAATGCTCCTTGCTGCTAAATACCTCGGTATCTGGAGTTAATTTGAGTTTGGACCGTGTTTGACGGCGTAATCGGAAGGAAATTATCAAGAAACCTTCGTTCCTCTTCCTCTATGCTTTTCTCCCTGTTTTTGCTGGAAATTATAAGAATTATATCATTTAAAACCGAAGTGGAGGGCTTATATAGTTGGGCCTAGACAGGGCCAACGTGTCACGGAGACAACACCGAGGCTCCACCTCCGTGACACGTTGCCATCGCGGAGGGGCTCTGCCCCGGCTCCTTGCGCGATGGTTCGACAGGTTTCTCGTCCAGTCTTTTCCCGGGCCTTTTTCTAACATGTATGGCTTTCAAATACTGCTAACCAACACGCGAATAGGCCATCTATGTGTTGGAAATTTTACGGGGTATAACACATCATTAGACCTATTTATATACCAAGATGTCATGTTAAGAAGAGTGGTAAAATACTGAAAAGAGAAAAGTAAAAAATCTATATAATATACATATAAAAATTAATTAAAAAATAATGGAATAATAAATACTAACCTACAAATTATCTATCAAACTTCAATTCCTCGGCAACGATGCTAAAAACTTGGTGTCGCCCAAGCGCACATAGTCTTCAAGTAATATAGGACATTGGAGTCCCCGATTATCAATCTCTCATAGACTTATTAGATCAATCGTTTTAAGGCTATTTCATTATTTTTCTATTCTGTCAAAATAGATATAATAGGGAATGGTTTAGAGAATTAAACTACTAAAACTTGAAATGTAAAATTAAGTAATGTCTAAGATTGTTGTACACTTGGTTGTGCTTCAAATGATGATGAAAATCTAGGG
The DNA here is from genome assembly GCA_035772735.1 of Datura wrightii. NCBI lineage: Eukaryota > Viridiplantae > Streptophyta > Magnoliopsida > Solanales > Solanaceae > Datura > Datura wrightii. The sequence goes on along the minus strand of JASDFA010000002.1, from coordinate 51,211,497 downwards.
AATTGGCACTTTCGTTTCAAGTTGAGTTTTCAAGACGTTATTACGCTAGATTAATTCTTACCAAGGTTTCTAGTTGCAAGTTACTATCCCATTTCTTGCCACTCTCCCAAGCATCCAAGAACTATCTCATGAACCCTAATGCGTATATCCCTATAGTCACAGGAGAAATATAAAATGATGGTTATGCCTACTTGTATTTCAACTAAACAAGGTTGAAGGGTATATCTATCCGCAACAACAACTTATAACCTCCAACCAATGGGACAAAGGATCTTCGAATTCCTGTTTTACATTTACTTTTAACCATTTTGGTTCCCTTTCTCAAGTCAACCAAAAGCCAACAGATTTACTCACAAGGTGATCAGTCTAATGAATAAGCAATTAAAATAAGTAAATATGAATAACCTTTAATGAAGAATCAAAACTAAAATTAATCATTCTTTCAAACTTCAACCATCAACTATGGCCAAAACCCTTGAGGGGTGTTTAGCCACTCATAGAGAAGTGGAAAACAAAGATAACATCATCATTCAAAGTAAAATAATAAAGAAAAGAAGAAAACTAAGTAGGAACTTGTCTCTCCTCCAAAAGCTGCATTTACAATCTTCTACGATCAAACAAAATGATGAATGATATGCTAAAAACGCCTTAGATGTTGTATTTATAGGCGAGCCTTCAAATGAAGCTTTTTCCCTCAAGTATTTAGCTTTAGAATTAGCAAAAATATATCCAGGAAGTGTCTGGCACGCTGCCCCATCCATAGCCCTAAGTCTGGGTCAATTTTCCTCTCAAGTATATCTTCAGGTGCCCTACTCCAGCCATAACACCAAGGTGTTTGCCAAATTTCTTCACTTCTGACCACGTTGGTTCCCCACTCCGTCCGTAGCACCAAAATGTTGGTCAAAGTTCAGGGATTTAGGACCCTCCAAGCGTCCTACATTATCCATAACACTAGAATATTGGGAAAATTTCCCAAGTATAGGATGCTTCTGGGGCTCCATGCCATCCATCTCGCCAAGGTGTTAGTCAAATTCTCATTTCCGAAGCTACGAACTTGGCGCTCCACGCCATCCATAGCACCATCTTTGGTGCATATTTTTCTAAAGCAAACGTATTAGAGCGCTATGCTAGCCATAGCCCTATGTCATGCGGTCAGTCCTCTGAATCTACTTAGTATGTAAAGTAAATAAAACATGCTAGTAAAACGATGGTATGAAATCATGAATATAAATCAAGAAAGTTCATGAGAGTAAAGACAGCATGTAAAAGCCATAAATCCGAAGTATGTATAATCATAAGCTATTCATTGTAACCTAAACATATTAACCCAAGGTTTATAAACAGAAATCACATAACTTGTCATGTTTGAAATTGTAAGTGAAAGCTCATAAACTGATCAATGAGTCAAGTATTCTATAAAAACATAATATCATAAGTCATAAACATGAGTAACTAAATATAGGAGGAACAATAGGAGATTCTTATAACCAACATATCCCGTGTGAGCATACATGGAACCCGACTTGTAAATCCCTAGCCAAGAGGGTGTTCATACCTTTCCAAGGGTGTAACCATGAAAAGGCGTGATATTATTGATGGGTGGCCCATACGGACATGGGAGACACTTTCAAGGAGGATCCCATCATAGCTATGATGGCACGTAGTTCTAAAACCTAGGTACGTTGGAACCTCAATCTACTCGGTGTTAAATACTACTCCCAAAGCATATATAGTGCTCATATCATACTCATGAACATATTTGAAATACATGAACTGGTTTAAATCATGAGATTTATAACACGCTTGAGATATGTGAACTAGCCATAAAATAGGCCCGTGAATCAATCATGATCATAAACTTGATATTCATGAAAGCTAGGCATATTGAGGAAATCATCATACTCTAAGATCCATAAATTCATGAGGGGTTCTTGTGGAAATCGTGTATTATATTCATAAAATATAATTTACTTCATCACACTTAAAATCATGGTTTCATAAGCTTAATTTCATAAATCATGCATAATAGGGCATAATCTTCATAAAACTTGAAATCATGAGTTACTAGTTAAGTTGAGAGTAAATTCTGCCCCATTAGTCTTAAATCATTAATTGAATCATGAGGCAATTGGACCCATAGACATAGCATGGATATTTGCATAGAATTGGGTTAAACCCTAGAATTTTTAATACACTTAATTGGAGCCTTGAATTCATTAGTTAGAGAAGAAATTGAGCATGAGGGTGGAAAAAGTCCCCCATTCATAGCCCTATATACCTGAGTAAATTGATTTCTAAGCTAGTATTTAAAGCCCAAGAAGATTTAGAGTGAATTTGATGAGGAACCCTAGCTTGATCTTGGAAGAAGATTTCAAATTCAATGAAATTATGAGAGCATAATGACTTAGAGGTTAAACCCTATTAAAAAACTCTTTAGGAAACCCAAAATGACATCATTAAGGAGTTAGAAGCTTATGAATTTACAAACATACCCCTAGGAACATGTAATTAAAAACTATCTGCCAGGCACCACCGGTCGTACCACGGGTCGTACCACCAAACAACGACCTGTGGCATCCTCTCATTGCTGGCCTATTAAATTTTCCAGGTTCACTATTTCTCAAACCACAAGCCTCACAACGACTCATTGTTTCCTACAATGAGTTGTACCATGACTTGTGGTTAGGGGTCCCTATCCCCTATACTATAACCCACGACTGCATATAATGACACGTTATTTCCTACAATGAGTTGTACCTTGACTCGTAGGTCCAAGATTTGACAACCAGTAGCATATCATGACTCCTAACCATGACTTATTACATCAATCTATGACTCATTCCATGAGTCGTTATCACTAGTTAGGGAAACTTCTGGCTCACCACGACTTCCTCCTACGACCCGTACCATGGAACAACGACTCGTACCATGAGTCCTTCTGAGAGAAAAGTGCAGATTTTTCTGCGGAATCTACTACAAGTCTAGGGCTTGGTCGTATGGACTTTAGGGTTGTTACAAGGGGACTTGATGACTAGTTCCTAAATCCATTAAATACACTGGAAATCAATATTTCTCCACCACTACACTATTAACGAGTCACACCATGACCCCTCGGGTCACTTAACAAGTCATACCACGAAACATTTTGTGACCTGATGTAGGTTTTCCTATTTTCTTTGTTTCAGTCCTTGGGTTTGATCTTAGGGAATTTTGGGTTGTTACATTATCTTCCCCTTGGGAACATTCATCACGAATGTAGATTAAGCATACTGAAAAGATGGGGAAGGAACTGCAATCCCAAAACTGAACAACCATGGCTAAAAACTAGCGGAGTGACCGACTCCGGACTGATTTACATGACTAAACTGAATTCATGAAATATACATGCATGCAATGAAATGAAAGAAACTTAGAGACATGAACTTGACATAAAACTAAATAGAGTACTAAGAAGGAAACTAGTACCTTATGTTGGAACTGGGCCGAAAGGAAAAAGATGCGGGTATCTAGCCATCATATCTGCTTCAACTTCCCACGTAGCTCCCTCAACAAGCTGATTTCTCCACAAAACCTTCATTGAAGCTACTTCCTTGTTCCTCAACTTTCAGACTTGATGGTCAAGGATCTCAACTATAACCTCCTCATAAGTAAGGCTATCCTTCACACGAATGCTCTCTACCAAAACAACTAAGGTTGGGTCACTAATGTACTTTTACAATAGAGATACATGGAAACCTGGATGCGCCGAAGCTAACTTTGCTAGTAGCTCTAACTCATATGCCACCTTGCCAACTCACCTCAGAATCCTATAAGGACCAACATATCAGGGACTAAGATTCCCTTTCTTTCCAAACCTCATAACCCTCTTCATGGGAGACACATCCAAAAACACCCAATTATCAATCTCAATTCAAACTCTCTCCTCCTAACACCCGCATAAGATTTCCAATGACTATGAGCTATTTTCAACCTCTGTCTAATGAGATGAACTTTCTACATAGCCTCATGAACTGAATTTGGCCCTATCAACGTAGCCTCACCTACCTCAAACCACCCAATAGGTGACCTACACCTCCCCCCGTATATATCCTCTAATAGAGCCATTCGAACGAAGGAGCGATAATTGTTACTATAAGCAAACTCGATGAAAGGTAAGTGATCATCCCAACTGCTTTTGAAATCAATCACCCATGCTCTTAACATATCATCAAGAGTCTGAATGGTCAGCGCGACCTGACCATCTGTTTTCTGGTGAAAAGTTGTGCTTAGTTTCACCTGAGTACCAAGGCCCCTCTGATACGACCTCCCAACCTGAGAGGTGAACTGAGTACCCCTATCCAAGATATGGACAATGGAACCAACTCTTGAGTGTATAATCTAACATAATCCTTAACTGAATTGGTAGTTTTGACCTATAGGAATTGGGCTGATTTGGTCCCCTTGTCCACAATCACCCATATAGAGTCGTACTATCAGCGTGTACGAGGCAAACCGCTAATGAAATCCATATTGATCTCTTCCCACTTCCAAGTAGGAATGCTAATTTCCTAAAGCGTACCTCCAGGTCTCTAACACTCAACCTTCACCTGTTGGCAATTTAGACACTTGACCACAAACTCCGCTATATCCTTCTTCATGCCATTCCCTCAATAGACTTTCTGTAGATCATGGTACATCTTGGTGGCACCTGGATAGATTGAGTACCGAGAGCCATGAGCCTCGCTCAGCATCCGCTCTCTCAAGTCATCTTTAGTTGGAACACACAATCGGCCCTAATATCGAAGACACCATCTCCCCCGTAGGAGAAAACCTCCATTTTCTTATTATAGACTTCTTCCTTCAACTTTACTAGAGTAGGATCCTCATCCTACCTAGCCTTAACTCCCATCACCACTAAATATTCCGACTTATTCTGAACAATGACACCACCATCCATAGAATCTGTAAGGCGAACACCTAAACGAGCAAGCCTATGAACATCCTTCACCAACCCTTTTCTCCCATCATTCAACATGAGACACACCCTTCGTGGACATCCTACTAAGTGCATCCGCCACTACATTGGCCTTGCCAGGATGATAAAGGACACTCATGTCATAGTCCTTGAGAAGCTCTAGCTATCTTCTTTACCGCAAATTTAGGTCTTCTTGAGTAAACATGTACTGAAGGCTCTTGTGGTCCGTGAACATATCCATATGCACCCAATACAAATAGTTTCTCCAAATCTTCAAAGAAAACACCACAATTGCCAACTTTAGGTGATGTGTCTGAGTCTGAAGCTGCCTAGTGGCATACGCAATGACCTTACCATGCTGCATCAACACACATCCAAGACCAACCCTAGAGGCATTACAATACACAACAAATCCATTCATGCCCTCCGGTAGGGTCAATACTAGGGCTGAAGAGAGTCGAGTCTTTAACTCCTGAAAACTCTTCTCACACACATCCGACCACTTAAATTTTACCTTCTTCTGGGTTAACTTAGTCAACAGTGCTGCAATGGATGAAAATCCCTCTATGATCCTCCAATAGTACCCAGCTAAATCAAAAAAGCTCCTAATATCTGTCGGACTGACAGGTCTAGGCCAATTCTTCACTGCCTCTATCATTTACAAGTCCACCTGAACACCTTCACTAGACACCACATGATCCAAGAATGCTACTGAGTTCATCCAAAGCACACACTTGCTGAATTTAGCAAATAACTGGCAATCCTTGAGAGTCTGCAATACAATCCTCAAATGAGCGCCATGGTCCTCCCCGCTCCGAGAGTATATGAGGATATCATCTATGAAGACAATCACGAACATATCTAAATACTTCTTGAACACCCTATTCATCAAGTCCATAAAAGCTTCAGGAGCATTCGTTAGTCCAAAAGATATAACTACGAACTTATAGTGACCAAATCGAGTCCTGAAGGCTGTCTTCGGGATGTCACTTTCTCTAACTCTAAGCTGATGATAGTCGGATCTGAGGCCTCTTTTTGAAAAGCACTTTGCACCTTGAAGCTGGTCAAACAAGTCATTAATCCTTGGGAGGGGATACTTATTCTTGATTGTGACCTTGTTCAACTATCAATAATTAATGCACATCCTAAGGGAACCATCCTTCTTTCGAATAAAGAGAATGGGAGCACCCCATGGGGACTTACCAGGCCTAATGAAACCCTTATCTAAGGATCCTTCAACTGTTCTTTCAACTCCTTTAGCTCGACTGGAGCTATTCTGTAAGGAGGATATGGGCTGCGTATTAGGGAGAAGGTCAATATCAAAGTCAATCTCCTACTCGAGAGGGTCTCCTGGTAGATTATTTGGGAACACCTCCAAATACTCACATACAATAGGAACTGACTGAAGAGTCGGGGTCTTGGACGTAGCATCCTTGACCCTAAGTAGGTGGTAGATATAACCCTTAGAGATCATCTTCCTGGCCTTGAGATAGGAGATAAAGTGACCTACAGGCATAGCAGACTACCCTTCCACTCTAGGACTGGTTCACGAAAAAATCGAAACTTCACCATGCGGGTTCTACAATTGACTGAGGCATAACAAGAATGTAACCAATCCATACTAAATATAACATCGAAATCAATCATATCTAACTCAACTAACTGGGTTGAGGTGACTTTTAGAAGAATTGTGATAGGGCAATTTATGTATACCCGTCGAGATAAAATTGACTCATCGATAGGAGTAGAGACTAAGAAGGATTGTGATAGGATTTTGGGACTGACACCAAAATTAACAGCAACATAAGGATTCACGACAGATAGTGTAGCCCCTGGATCTAACAATGCTTACATATCAAGATGGAATACACATCACATACCAGTGACTACATTGGGAGAGACCTCCTGCTCCTAATGAGATGAGAGGGCATAGAACCTATTCTGGCACTGTCTACTTGCTTTACTAGAAGAGGTGCCCTGCTAAGATGGGCGAGCTGGAGGAGCTGCTGAATTATTGGTTGGGGTGCGGACCCCACCATTACCCTGTCTAGCTAAAGGGCAATCCCTGAGTCTGTGTCTGGGTTTTCTATACCCAAAACAAGTATCTGAGCAAACATAATAAACCTACGTGATCCCAGCTATTACACTCAAGTGGGTAGAGCCGTCCAAAGCCTTCCCAGGGCTAAGGGCCCTTCCATGATATTGATATCAAGTTGAAGGCCCCTTGGGGGCACGAAAAGTTCACAGAGGAGGTTGTAATGAATTTTAATAAACCTATGTTGGCATGTAGTTCTGAGACCATGGAGTTTACCTGAACGCCGGGCCTACTCGGTGCTAGAGACGACTCCCAAAAATATACACGTGAAGGCTCATATCGTAATCATGAAGTCGTACGTGAAATTTAGGACTAGATAAATTATAACATACTTGATCATACTTGAAATATATGATTATCCATGAAATAGGGCCAGTGAGTTGGTCAATAAATCATAATCTAATAAATCATGAAGAACATACATGCTTGGAAAAATCGCTATACTTGAAATTCATAAATTCATGAAGAGTACTTATAGGGAATCATATCATAAATCATAAATTATAAGTTTTGGATTAGAAGAATCAAAATCATAATACAATCACAAACTTGACTATTCATGAAACTTGTATAATTGGGCATAAATTGGTTAAAATTTGAAACCATGAATTACTAATCAAAAATAGGTATAAAATCTGACCATAGATCTTAAAACCTAATTTGAAACATGAAGGGAATTGACCCATAGATAAATCATAGAGTATCTAATAAAATTTAGGAATAAGCCCCATAAGATCATGAACTTGATCTAGAACTTAAATTTATGGAATTGAGGAGAACTTTGAGCATGAGAGTGAAAGGAACTCTAGCCCTGCATAACTGGAAAATCTGATTCCGCACTCTTCCTTGAGAGTCCAAGAGAATTGGAGGAGAATTTGAAGAATTCTAGGCCTAATCTCTTTAGGAATTCTCTAGTCTTGCATGCATAGGGAGGGAATGGGTTAGAATAGGTTAAACCCTCTTACAATCCTCCTAGCTGAGCTTTAAACGATGTAGCTTAGAGCTTAGGAGATTAGGAATTATGGGAATACCCTTAATGAAATCGTAGGAAAAACTGAATTGTCGCCTGCTACGACCCTTACCACGAGTCGTACAAATGACCTATGACTCATTATAGCCTTCCATACTGACCAAGTCCCAAAAAATCACTCCTTTGAAAAACTATAACCCATAACTTCTACCTACTAGTCGTACCACCACTCGTACAATCAACACCTGAGAAGGTCCCCGGCTCTTGTTATAGTCCGTACCACGAGTCATACCCACACGTAGTGGGGACTCGTGGTTTCAAAGGTCAACTGTTGAACCCTTACTAAGGGTCATCCTGCGAGTTATACAATCCTCATACGACTCGTACCATCGATCGTACTAAGACAAAAATGCAGGTTCTTCCTTCTGAGCACTTTAAAAATCCCGAACTTAATCTTAGGAATTTTTGAGATATTACAATATCTCCCTCTTAGGAACATTCGTACTCGAATGTGTGTAAATATATCGAATAACTGGAGAAAGAAACTGCCATCCCAAATACTGAATATCTTAAGCTAAAAACTGACGGAGTGATTGACACCTGACTGAGTTGAATTCATGAATCACACATGCAAGCACCAACATACAGAAAACTGAGAGACATGAACTAAAAATGAAGCTAAAGAGAGTACTAAGGAGGAAACTGGTACCTAAAGCTGGAACTAAGCCGGAAGGGGAAAATGCTGGTATTTAGCCATCATATCTATTTCGGCTTCCCACGTAGCTCTCTTGATAAACTAATTTCTCCACAGAACCTTTATTGAAGCTATTTCTTGCTCCTCAACTTCCAAACCTAACGATCAAGAATTTCAAGTGGAACCTCTTCATAGCTAAGGTTATCATTCACCCCAATGTTCTCCACTGGCACAATCAATGTAGGATCACCAATGCACTTCTTCAAGAGTAATACGTGGAAGAGTAGATGTACAAAAGCCATCTCTGAGGGAAACTCCACCTCATAGGCTATCTTGTCAACACGTCTCATAATCCTGTATGGGACAACATATAGGGGACTAAGCTTCCCTTTCTTTTTCGAATCTCATTGTCCCCTTCACAGGAGACACCTTCAAGAACACCCAATCATCAACTTCAAACTCAAGTTCTCTCCTCCTCACATCCGCATAGGACTTTTCACGACTCTGAACTATTTTTAGACTTTCCCTTATAAGCTGAACTTTCTCAATAGCCTCATGGACAGAATCTGGCTCTATCAATGTAGCCTTACCTACTTCGAACCAATAGGCGATCGATATCTCCGCCCATAAAGAGCCTCAAACAGAGCCATCTGAATGCTGGAGTGGTAACTGTTGTTGTAAGAAAACTCGGTAAGAGGTAAATGGTCATCCCAACTACCTTTGAAGTTAATCACACATGCCCTCAATATATCCTCAAGTGTCCGAATGGTCCGCCCAGCCTGACTATCTGTCTATGGGTGAAAAGCCGTACTAAGCTTGACTTGGGCACCAAGTCCCTTTTGAAACGAATTCTAACAAAGTGAACTGAGTATCTCTGTCTGATATGATAGACAAGGGAACACCATGCAACCAAAGTAACTCCTAAATGTACAAATTGGCATAATACTTTGTTGAATTAGTAGTTTTGACCGATAGAAAATGAGTTGCTTTAGTTAACCTGCCCACAATCACCCAAATCAAGTCATATTGTTGAAGTGTACGAGGTAATCCTGTGATGAAGTCAATATTGATCTCTTCCCACTTCCAGGTGGGAATACTGATGTCCTGTAGCACACCTTCAGGTCATTGATGCTCCACTTTCACTTGTTGGTAGTTTGGACACTTAGCCACAAACTCTGCTATGTCCTTCAACATACCATTCCACCAATAGACATCTCATAGGTCATGGTACATCGTGGTGGCTCCTAGATGTATGGAATATCAGGAACCATGAGCATCATGCAACATCTAATCTCTCAAGTCATCAACATCTGGAACACACAAACGACCTTGATTCGAAGTACACCATCTCCCCCTTGGGAGAAGACCTCTACCTTTTTATTCAGAACCACTACCTTTAACTTTACCAAGATCGGAACCTCATCTTGTCTAGACTTGACCTCAGTCACCAAGGAAGATTCTGAACCATTTTAAACAATGACACAACAATCTGTTGTATCAACGAGATGAACTCCTAGTTGAGCAAGCCAGTGCACCTCCTTCACCAACTCCTTCCTTCTATCCTTCACATGAGAAATACTCTTCACGGATAGCCTACTAAGAGCATCCTCCACTTGCCCGGATGATAAAGGACACTCATGTCATAATCCTTGAGAAGCTCTAACCATTTCCTTTGTTGCAAATGCAGATCCTTCTGGGTAAAAACATACTTAAGACTCTTATGGTTCGTGAACACATCTACACACACCCCATACAAGTAGTGTCTCCAAATCTTCAATGCGAACACCAATGTTGTCAATTCTAGGTCATGCGTTTGATAATTCTTCTCATGAGTCTTCAGCTGTCTAGAGGCATGCGCAATGACTTTGTCATGCTGCATCAATACACAACCAAGTCCAACCCTAAAGGCATCACAATACACCACAAATCCATCTATGCTCTCGGGTAGGGTCAATACTGAGGCTGAAGTGAGTCGAGTCTTTAACTCTTGAAAACTCTTCTCATATCCGATCATTGAAATTTCACTTTCTTCTGGGTCAACTTAGTCAATGATGCTGTAATGCATGAAAATCCATTAACAAACCTTATGTAGTAACTAGCTAAACCCAAGAAACTCTTAATATCCGAAGGATTAACTAGTCTAGGCCAATTCTTCACAGCTTCTATGTTTTGGGAGTCCACTTGCACACCCTCACTTGATACCACATGGCACAAAAATGATATTGAGTACAGCCAGAGTTCACACTTGCTGAATTTAGAAAACAACTGGCTATCATTGAGAGTTTGGAGCATAATCCTCAAATGAGCGGCATGCTCCTCCTTACTCCAAGAGTATATGAAAATGTCATCTATGAACACAATAATGAACATGTCCAAATATGGTTTGAACACCCTGTTAATCAAATCCACAAATGTTGCAGGACCATTCGTCATTCCAAAAGACATAGCTAGAAACTCATAGTGACCATACCGAGACTTAAAGGTTATCTTTGGGATGTCATTCTCTCTAACTCTGAGTTGGTGATAACCGAACCTGAGATCTATCTTTGAGAAGCACCTAGCACCTTAAAGTTGGTCAAACAAATCATCAATTCTAGGAACATGATACTTGTTCTTGATTGTAATCTTGTTCAACTGACGATAGTCGATGCACATACAAAGAGAACATCCTTCTTTCGAACAAAGAGAACTGGTGCATCGCATGGGGATTTACCAAGTCTGATGAAACCCTTGTCTAAGAGATCCTTCAACTGCTCTTTCAACTCCTTTATCTCAACTGGAGCCATTCCATAAGGAGGAATAGATATAGGTTGTGTATCCGAAGGTCAATACCAAAGTCAATCTCCCGCTCCAGAGGAACTCCGGGTAGATCATCTAGGAACACCTCCGGATACTAGCACACTATAGATACTGACTGGAGAGTTGGGGTCTTAGATGTAGCATCCTTAACCCGAACTAGATGGTAAATACAACCCTTAGAAATCATCTTCCAGGCCTTAAGGTAGGAAATAAAGAGACCTACAGGCACAACTAAACTATCCTTCTACTCTAGGACTGGCTTACCGGGAATCAAAACTGTACAACACGGGTTTTATAATATACTGAGGCATAACATGCATGCAACCAATCCATTCCAAAGATAACATCAAATTTGTCATGTTTAACTCTACTAAATCTGCTGAGGTGACTTTTTGAAGGACTGTGACAGGGTAATCACTGTATACCCGTCGAGCTATAACTAAGTCATCGATTGGAGTAGAGACTGAGAAGGGTTCTGATAAGATTTCTGGACTGACTTCAAAACTACTAGCAACATAGGGTGTCACAAAAGTAGCCCTTGGATCAAACAATGCATAAACATCAAGATAGAATACTCATAACATATCCGTCACCACATCGGGTGAAGTCTCCTGCTCCTATCGTGATGGGAGGGCATAAAACCTGTTTCAACATTGTCCTCCACCTACACTAGTAGATGCACTCTGTCAAGAAGGATGTGGTTCTGAAGCCGCTATTGAACTGGTAGTCTGAGCCCGACCCCTACCATCGCCCTGCCTAGCCATAGGACACTCCCTGCGCATGTGACTAGGTTTCCCACACCCAAAGAAAATATTTGATCCGACTATGCACTCTCCTATGTGGTTCTTACCATATTTTCCATAGACTGGAAAGGTGTGCTCTACCAGTGTGTCCCTCTATCCTCTCAAACCTGATTCCCTGCTCCTTTGATCACCCCGAGATCTGGATGGAACACTGGCCGATGACAGTGCTGGGGCTAATGATCTCTGGTGGGGCTGCTGACAATGTCCACCACCTGACAACTATTGGGAGAATCCAAAACTATTTGTCCTGGACCTCTTGGCCTCTTTATCCCTCTCCCTCATATACACTACCTCCATCTGCTGGGCATATAAACCAATCGGGAGAAGTCGATGTCCTGATGTAGCATAGCAGTCCTACAATCCTTGACCAAGTAGTCTTCTACCCTATTCACAAACCCACTCACTCGATCCTTTTGATCGGCCACCATCTCCGACGCATACTTTGATAAATGGGTGAACTCTAGAGCATACTCTTGAACTATCATATTATTCTATCTAAGATTCACAAACTCTACTGCCTTGATTTGCCTCATCTCCCGCGAAAAGAATCGGTCCAAGAATGCGGTGAGAAAATCATTCCAACTAATGGGACTTGCTCTAACTCCCGGGCCATCCTTCCACTGCCTAAACCAGATAATAGCAACCCCCGAAAACTAATATGAGGCTAGGTCTGCACAATCCTCCCCCATCACCCCTATAATTTGGGTGATCTTCTGAATCTCCTTAATGAACTCATGTGGGTCCTTGTCCACTTTCGACCCAAGAAACTTTGGGGGATTCATCCTGAGGAAATCCATGACTCTAGCCACTGCTGCGCTCCCGTTCTGGGAAACATGAGCTACCTCATACTAATTGACTTGAGTGGTCAATGTCTGCACCAATATTTGGATGGCTGCCCTAAACTTAGCATGGGCAACCCACTCAGGCACATGATCCTCCAGGGCTGGTGGGGCTTGATGGAGCCCGTCTCCGTTGCCATTCTCATGGCCATTCCCATTTCCGTTGTCGTTCCTTCTTCTGTTAACTCAGTGTGGAGGTATGATTCTGCAAACACGTATAGCACGAGTTAGAAGGATAAATAGATACTTCATCGCACGACAAAGATCTTGAAAGAATAGGAAATTTCCTAAAACATTTTGTATCCTCTTCGTCATAAGTGTGGCACACTTCATACCCATGAAAAAGACTCTACTTAACGTAGCTTTCAGACACCCTATGATACACTATACCTTAGCTTTGATACCAAATTTGTCACGACCCAAACATAGGCCCGAATCGAGACACAAAACCTAGAACCATAAATGGCTCCAAGTCAGCCCATGGCATGACATGATAACTAACTCAACATAATCAAGGTGAAAAAAGATTGAATTCTGAAATAGCAGAAGTCTGAATATTAAAACATTTGAACAACAAAAATACATAACACTGAATTCAAAACTGAATACAACATTATGTCTAAAAAGCCTCTACATACTGACGAGTTGATGAGACAAGATCCCAACTAGCTCACTAACAGTTTGAAATTGAAAATAGCAACAAAAAAATTAATTAAAGGTCCTCGAAGGATGAGGACACGCCAACAGCTGGATGAACTGAACTCTGATGACCGGCTAGCGTAGAGATTGTCCTTGAATGTATGAGCCTGTATAATGAAATGATACATCATAAAGTATGCGGTCAGTGCTTGGAATGTATTAAGTATGAAAGGTAAATAAAATAGGTTAAATAGCACCTGAAAACATACATAACATAAATCATATCATTAAAAGATTCTAAGAGTAAGGACTGCATGCGGATATCTTGAAAACATGAATAAACATAACTGATCTTCATAATTGAAAAGAATGGCCCAAAGCTGAAACGATGATCATAAATAAATTTTGTAAATTGAACATTGGGTCAAACCTATTGAAAACATAATATCATAAATAATGAAAATGCATAACTAAAATCATGAGGAACAATGGGAGACTCGTCATGTAACTGACATAATCATGATAGAGCTTACGTGATCTCAACTATTACACTCAAGTGGGCAAAGCTGTCCAAAGCCTTGCCAGGGCTAAGGGCACTACCATGATATCGATATCAAGCTTAAGGCCCCTTGGGGATAGGGAAATCTCACAAAGGAGGTCCTAATAAATCTGAATAAACCCACATTGGCACATAGTTCTGAAACCACGGAGTCTACCTAAATGCCAGGCCTACTCGGTGCTAGACACGGCTCCCAAAAACATGCACATGACGGGTTATATCATAATCGTGAAACCATACATGAAATTCATGGCTAGATAAACCATAAGATACTTGATCATACTTGAAATACATGATTAGCCATGAAATAGGGCCCGTGAGTCAATCAAAAATCATAATCTAATATATCATGAAGAACATACATTCTTGAGAAAATCACTATACTTGAAATTCATAAATTCATAAAGATTACTTGTAGGGAATCATATCATAAATCATAAATTATAATTTAGGGCTTATAAGAATCAAAATCATAATAGAATCACAAACTTGACTTCTCATGAAACTTGCATAATTGGGCGTAAATTGGTTAAAATTTGAAACCGTGGATTACTAATCACAATGGGTATAAAATTTACCCATAGATCTTAAAACATAATTTGAAATATGAAGGGAATTGACCCATACATTAATCATAGAGAATTTCATAAAATTTAGGAATAAGCCCCATAAGATCATGAACATGATCTAGAACATAAATTTATGAAATTGAAGAGAATTTTGAGCATGAGAGTGAAAGGAACTCTCATTCGTAGCCCTACATACCTGGGAAATCTTATTCCATACTCTTCCTTGAAATCCCAAGAGAATTATAGGAGAATTTAAAGAATTCTAGGCTTGATCTCTTTAGGAATTCTCTAGTCTTGGATGCATAGGTAGGGAATGGGTTAGAATAGGCTAAACCCTATTAAAATCCTCCTAACTGGGCTTAAAATAATGTAGTTTAGAGCTTAGAAGATAAGGAACTATAGAAATACCCTTAATGGAATCATAAGAAAAGCTGAACTGTCAGTTGCTACAACTTGTACCACGAGTCATACAAACGACCTACGACTCATGGTAGCCTTCCATACTCACCAAGTCATAAAACATCACTCCTCTGAAATATTCCAAGAATCCTACTACAACATGTAACTTCTACCTACGTTTCGTATCACCACTCGTACAATCAACACTTGAAAAGGTCCTCGGCTTTTGTTATGATCCGTACCATGAGTTGGTAACACACCATGACTCGTAGTGGGGACTCGTGGTTTTGAAGGTCAACCGCTAAACCCTTACTACGGCTCATCCTACGAGTCATTGAATCCTCGTATGACTTATACCATCAATCGTACTGAGACCAAAATGCAGGTTCTTCCTGCTAAACACTTTTAAAATCCCTAACTAAGTCTTAGGAACCTTTGGGGTATTACAATACTCTCCTCCCATGCTCCCTGGCCCCTAGAGCCTGATGCTCTACTCCTCTGGTTATGTCTGGGTTTGGATAGAACACTGGCTGATGATAGGGCTGGGGCTGACGACCTCTGGTGGGACTGAGGACAATGTCGGCCATCCGACCTTTGCTAGAAGTTCCCATAGCTCTCTATCCTGGCCCTCTTAGCCTCTCTCTCCTTCTCCTTACTCTGCTCTGCCTCTATTTGTTGGGCATATATGATTAGTCAAGAGATATCAATTTCATTGATCAATATGGCGGTCTTGCACTCCTTGACCAAAGAGTCTGACACCCCATTCACGAACCTGCTCATACGATGTCTCAGCTCCGCAACCAACCATCTCTAGTGCATACTTGGACAA
This sequence comes from Datura wrightii, assembly GCA_035772735.1. Lineage (NCBI taxonomy): Eukaryota > Viridiplantae > Streptophyta > Magnoliopsida > Solanales > Solanaceae > Datura > Datura wrightii. The sequence continues at coordinate 51,195,348 of JASDFA010000002.1, read as the reverse complement.
ATGGGTAAAATCCAAGGCATACTCCTGGACATTCATGTTGTTCTACTTCATATTGAAAAACTCGGTTGCCTTTGCCTCCCTCAACTATCGAGAAATGAATTTATCCAAGAATGTGGTAACAAACTCATTCATCCAATGGGGACCGCACCTACTCCCCTGCTCTTCCTCCACTGCTAAAACTATATATGAGCAACCCCCTTCAGCTGATAGGAGGCTCTCTGCAGTCACCCCCATAATTTGAGTGATCTTATGAACCTCCTCTATGAACTCGTGTGGGTCCTCATCCACCTTCAACCAAAGAAACTTAGGTGGGTGCATCTTGAGAAAGTCTCGCACTCTTGTCTCTACTGCATTCCCATTCTGGTGGAAATGGGCCACTACCTGCTGGTTGACCTTGGTTGTCATAGCTTGAGCCAACATCTGAAAAGCGGACCTGAACTCAGCATGAGTAACCTGCTCGGGCAAGAGATCCGCTGGAGCTGATAAGGCTGGCTGATGCCGCATCTCCATTTCCATTACCATGGCCATTTCCATTAGCATTTCTTCTACCATTTACTTGGCATGGAGACATATTTTTGCAAACACATATATCACGAGTTAGAAGAATAGAAAGATGTACTTCATTGCATGACATAGATCATGAAAGAAGGGAACTTTCCTAAAACGTCTCATAGCCTATTCCCCATAAGTGTGGCGTGCTTCACACACATGGAAAAGACTCTACATAATAGGGCTTTCAGACATCCTAGGACACACCTAAACCTTTTCTCTAATACCAAGTTTGTCATGACCTGAGTTAGGACCCCCGATCGAGATACGAGACCTAAAACCACGAATGGCTCCAAGATAACCATGGTACATACATAGCATGACTTAAGAGAATGTTCAAGCAAAAATTAAACATAAGCATGGATAAGCTGATGTCTATATATATATCATAATGTGTAAATAAAGGAGACAATATCACAATGCTGAGTCGCAAAGCTGAACATACTAACTCTTTGTCTGAAAACCTCTACTAACAGATGAGCTACTAGGACAAGCCCCCAGCTAACTCCAAGTATGAAACTACAACAATGCATAACAACATAAACTGATAAACGTCCTCAGATGATTAGGACTCACCAACACTGAAAAAACTAGACTGGTCTGAGCAGGAGCTAGCTAATGACAAGAATGGGAGGTATCACCTAAACCTATATCATGAGACGATATAGCATAGAATATGGGGTTGATACTTTAAATGTACTGAGTATGTATGTTAAATAAAATATTCTAGTAAAATAGTATGAAGAATTTATGAGAGTAAAATAGTATAAAATGTAAGATATTGATCATAAACTGAACATGAGGGCCCAATGTTTTCAAAACTATAACATCACACTGAATATGAGTATTTCCACAAGTAAAATCTCATAAAGCATATTTTGAGCCAAAATACCATAAGTTGCAGCGTCATAAAGCATGAACATAATAATATATAGAAATTAAGGAACAATGGGAAATTCTTATAACCGACAGACGCCATGTGAGCATACATGGAGCCTGACCTATAAAACCCCAGCCGGGAGGGGGTCCATACCCTTCCAAGGATAGTACCATGTAAAGGTGTGATATCACTCACGGTGTCCCATTCGGGCATGCGAGACACTCTTGTGGAGGACCCCATCATACCTACATTGGAACCCCAGTCTACTTGGTGCTAAATACTACTCCCAAACACATATATAGTGCTCATATCATAGTCATGAAAGCATACTTGAAGTACATGGGCTAGTTGAAATCATGAAGTACATAAACGTGCTTGAAATACGTGAACTAGACATGAACAACGCCCGTGGGTCAGCCATAACATAAAATTGATATTCATGAAAGACATTCATACTTGAGAAATCACCATATCTTGTAAATCATAGATTCATGATGAATTTTAGTCGAAAACATGCATTGAAATCATAATTCATAGCTTGAATCTTGAGAGACTTGAAATCATAGGCTCACAACTTGAATTCAATAATCATGCATATTGGGGCATAATTTCATAAATTTGAAATCATAGTTTAATAAGAAAATTGAGGGTAAAATCATCCCTAATATCCATGAAACATCAATTAAATCATGAGAGGATTAACCCATAGAATTAGCATAAGAGATTTCAAGAAAAATTAGGTAAAAACCCTAGAATTCAATTTGACATACTTAGAGACTTGAAATCATAGAATTAAGGTGAAATTGGGCATGAAGGTGAAAGATTTTCCCCCATTCATAACCCTACATACCTAGGCTTGGAGAATTCTCAACTTGATTAGAAACCCAAAGGGAACTGCGGAAGATTTCATAAAGAACCCTAGCATTTTTTTTAGGGGATTTGATCTTCACTTAGGGGTGTTAGGAGTAGAATAAGGGTTTAGGATGATTAAAACCCCTAAAAACGCCCTTTAGAAGGCTTAAAACGACTTCGTTTAGGAGTTAAAAACTTAGAAAATTATGAAAATACCCTTAGTGAACCGACTGGAAAAATAACCCTACCGAACCCAACAACCCACTTGATGATCCATCGGGTCAAGTAATGTTCGTTGTCTGACCCATTGCCACTGTAGCCAACAAAATCCATTCTTTGATCTTTTCTCACTCAACGAGTCACTTAACGAGTCATCAAGGACTTGATGACTCGTTCCTCAATCCATTAAGTACACTTGAAACCAATATTTTTTTCACCACTACACACCTAATGGGTCACACCATGACCAATTGAGTCACATGATGAGTCACACCATGACTCGTTCTGTGACCTGGTGTAGGTTTTCCTATTTTCTTCATTTCAGTCCTCGGTTCTGATCTTAAAAAATTTTGGTGTGTTATACGGGTGATCTCAATGAGGGCATTGATGAGGCCTCTAGTTAGGCATGGTCGTAGTGTACACACCTTCCCAACTTCCCTTTTCAATTAACTGATTTGGGTAGCCCCTGTTTGGGGCTTGTAAGACAATCTCACTTATCCCTTTCTTGTTTTCGAATAATCCTCTTATTTTCCATTTGCAGTACGGGTGCCCATTTGGCATCCAGATGACAATGGCCTTGTTTGGACCTTTTCTATTATATTTGTCATTGTTTTCCCATATTAAAATTGATGGTTTATATCATAACCAATATATCTATTGTTGCCTTCAAAAAAGGGAATTCTTGAATCTTGCTTGGTAGGCGTCCGTTGCAGCGGTCATCCTGCTGCTACAATGGACCTGCTACGATAGTCCATTCCTGAAACACCCCAAATGTTTCTTAGACCAAATCCAGATTTGGAATAAAAACCTAGAAAAAGGAACCAAAAAATTTTGTCTCAAAACGACTTAACCAATGAGTCATTGTCAGTGACAACGGTCCATTGTCTAAGTCATTGTCAGCCCTATAGTTTACGTTCCGCTGATATAACAAGTGTTACAACCACCCGTCATTAGTGGCAACAAGTTTTTGTGTTTCCTGTTCAATCAGGTACAGAATAAGGTCAAAACCTTCTTACAAACAATGAGCTAGACGATGAGTCATTGCTGAAATGACTCATCGTAGGAAGCCGTTAGAATCTCTCCAGCGACAATGGTTGGAAACAACAACCAGTTATTTCGAACGATGGGTCATTCTGTCTGTCTGGTGGGAGAGATCCAGAAACTAATCAAAACTTTCCCCAGTGACAACAAGAGGAATCAGTGACCTGTTATCTGTTCTAACGAGTGGTTATTCCCATCCACTGGTCAAGTCTAGAAACTGTGAAAATTTCCTCCGGTGACGACGAGCGTAACACTGAACCATCGGACCCACCAATGAGTCATTCAATCTTTCATTGGGAGACTTCTAAAGAAGAGAAATTTTAAGCCCAGAAGCAACAATTTACACCAACGAGTGTGGTCACGTCCCACGACTCGTCATGGGACCTATTGGAGCTGGATAGTTAGATTTTTAAACTGTTACCCAGGGGTATTTTTGTAAAATTCTAAGCTCTTAACTCCTAAATTACATAGTTTTTGGGTATGTTTAGGGGGAATTAAGGGAGTTGATCAACTTTTCTTCTCATTCTCTCCCAAAACTCATAGAATCAGTACGTAGAAACTCAAACTGTCTTTTTCAAGAAAGAGCTAGGGATTCTTTTCTTCCACAAAGTTCAGGTATTTTTCTCATAGAAATCCTTCTTTCGGTATGTGGGATTTCAATAAGGAATTTCCTTCCACCCTTGTGTCCCAAATCATTTGCAAAACTCTTATTAGTTCCAGTCCTATAAAAGATTAAACAATGTATACTAACCAAACTCTACTATCAATTTACCCTTCTTTCACATTGAGCAACAATCACTTCAACACGCAATACAAAAATTATAGACGCATAGACCATCGCAAGTAAACTATTAACTCATTGACCAGCATGAACACATGAACCATCCTACCACCGACACGCATGATCATACTCTAGTCACCTTATTTGGGGCATACCTTAGAAGTAGCCATTAAGGCTTCCCACCTAAGATGAAAATCCAACAGTCTAGATTCAAGACTATTCGCACCTATGTGATTTCCTAATACAATAACTCTATTTCTTCTTTCTTATCTTGTCCTAATTACTTTTCTCTCATACTAATTACTTACTATAATCTGATTGGTTGTGATTAGCATGATAACTTTCATTTTACTTAGCAATGACATATCAACCATACACACATAAATGAATCGCTAATTATAGTCTAACACAAAGGTAAGCCATAGCCTACCTAGATGCCAAGTTGCTGTCAAGAAAACTAGGGTCTGTGTGCTTGCCTCGACTTCTGGGTTCATGCAGAAATTGTCGTAGCAGATGGTGAAGTCCTTGCCCTCTATAGCCTCCTACTTTCTTTCCTTGTTAGAAATCCTAACTTTTTCTTTTAGACATTTTTATTCACCAAAACTTATAGAAATAGGTTTTCAAATTCAAACCTGGACAGAATTATGGAGTACTGGTCAATGTCACCCGTTGCAGCGAGGGGTATTCCGCTGCAGCGATCTCGTTATAGAGGAATCAGTCTGCCACGACGTCCCTACAATGGGGCCCATCTGATTTTAACTTAGCCCATTCTAAATTTGTTAATCACATCATTACTTGATCTGAGGACGTAATCCAGACTCGCAAAACTTTTAAATTTTTCCTCATTTATGTTTTCAAGGTGCTAGAACGATGGGGTGAATCATTACTGAACAGCCTTTACATGTTATGCGTGTTAATTTGAATATTCTTATCGTGTACATTAGGAAGCTTCCTTATATGATTCTGTCTTAGCAAACCTAATTGTTTCTACATTGTCAATGTTTTAAGAAAAATCATGTTGTGTATTTATGGGACAACTCTCACGCTTGTCTATATTTGGCAAACTTGAACCACTATATGCTAAAATTGATCTGATTATTAAGAAAAGTCTTTGTGATTGATTCTTGATTATTTATTATATGATTCGTTATGGTAAAATCTTGAGTGATTGTCTTTCTTCCAAAGCAGCTCTTACTTAAGACAATTATGGTAACATTAATTATTGTTAATATGATTTTATAACGGCTTAAATACTTCGTTATTTATGGTATCTCTGGCCTTAGTTTGCACATTGACAATTCTAGTATCATGGTATATTTGGTGAACTATGATTGATTTTATGCTTATTTGTTCCTTTAATTAATTATAGACAACTTTAGTACTCATGTACTTTTGGAAGCTTTGATATTCAAGTCAATCTATGCTTTTAATTATGTGACAGTATTAGTATTTGCTTATTTATGGAAAACTTTGACATAATTGATGGACATGGCTATACTCTTTAAGGAAAATAATTTCTTTAATTGATTTTTTGGATATGTTCCCTTTCTTTAACTTTTCTTACAGATTAACTATATAAATATGCATTCCTCTCCCTATTCAGCATTCGAACTTTACTTGTTCTTTGGCAATACAACTTTTGTTTTATCTTTTCCTTAACATTCAAACACCACTGTTTAACATTCGAACACCACTGGCCTTCTAGTGATATAATATTTCCTCTCTTCTTTAATGCTCAAGGCGACTGCTTGATTAGAGACTCTTTTTTAGTTTTTCTACTATTCATTATTCAGATTCATGGATTTTTACAGTGCTTTTTATTCTTAATTTGTCCCTCACTAATTAGTCCATCCAATTATATGACTTTTATTTATTTTACTAGTTTGATCATTGGCATATGTTTAATGTGTATGTTTATTTGATATGTTGTTTAACTAGTTCCTTTATGTCTAAATGAAAAAGTGTTAATATTTGAATTTTATTCATAATTGTGATATTACTATTATACACACACACACACACACACACACACACGTGCTCGTATTGGTTTAGTCTGCTTAAAATAAGTATCCCTTGACTTTACTTGGAATGAAATGGAGAGTCACCCGGGATATGGAAGATAGAAAACTATTAGGATAGTTTATATTTAAATTTCCTTGTTCCTTTCTATTTGATTAAAATTAATTCCATATGTAATAATTGTATAAACATTGATATAAATAGTGAAAAAGGGTTATTATTTCAAGGGAAGTGGTGAAATGTGCTTATGTTTTTTTCCATAGTCCCTTTCCATTTTTCCATTAACTAGCTTGTTGATTTCATCATTATGGCTATATGTTAGAAAATCATGTCTTTAGTTTATTTGTGTTTTTAGCATGTTAGTCACTTAGAAAATCTGCTTATAGGTATTTATTCATGTCAAAAAATATATTTATATCGCTAAAATTATACATATGATTGCAAAACAAATATGATTATATCTGCCTATTTTTGTTAGATATCATGCCTATATGATTTAATTACCCGTTTAAAGCTGAATTTGACAAGATTAGATATCGTGCCTATAGGATCCAACTGTTGTAAAGATTTTTGAAAACATGTCTAATATGTGTTGTCATGACTATTCTGCTTATATAATCTCACCACCTTAGTAACGATATAAATATTGTTTTTAAAGACCAATCACGTGATCAACCACAATGTAATGTGATATTATGCCATCTTTCTAAAATCGCTTGAGTAGAAATCTTACTTATTGGTTGGTTTCTTATTAGGTTTAATTGCTTGAAATTAGAAATTAAACCTACAGAATTCATTTACCATAAGTAATATAGAGGCTTATGTGAGACCATTTCCTCTAACAACCTTAAGTATACTTCAGACCCAAAATTCAAAATAGTCGTCCAATAGATCTTAGACATTAGGATTGGAACAGGTAAACATTTGCTAGGACGATAGTATTTTTTTATTTAGAGAAATTTAGGATTAATAATTAATTAATTAAGTGGGTAGGAGGAAATAATAGTATGTGCTTGCTGAATAATACGAGCAATCTGAAATAGCTTGGGGACTATTATTTTAGTTTCATGGGGTGATTCCGTTAGGTTAAAATAACTCTCCCCTATCTAATTTTTTGAAACTATATTGGACCTGATTCCTGTTTAAAAGGGATATGCAAGTGTCTCTATGAAACACAGTCTAAATCTTAATGATTCTATTACATTTTGTAGGATTTGTGTGTTTTGCTAATTGTTTGTCTGTTTCTTTTGATTAATTAGGGTAGGTATGATTTGCTTTGTTCATAATAAATATTTTCATAATAGTATATATTCTTTGATATACATGGCTCAACATTCTTTCTTCTCTCTTATCAAATTTTTTTATTGTATTTGTTGTATTTTAGCCTTTTAATACTTAAATTGATTGATTTATTTTTGTTTAGAATCACCTAGGTATTTTAAGGCTTAATAATTATGAACCATTCTTGAGAATTTAGTCATTCCCCCACATAATTAATGATTAGGAATCACATTTGTGGCCCTTAAAAGGTGTCTAATACCTTCCTTTTGAGGTATTTCGAACCCTTGTCCAACTCTGGTGTCCTAGGTTAGTTAAATAGAGTTATCTCCATGTAATTAGTTTAGTACGGTACCCTAGCACACCATAATTTGTTAGGTGATGACTCTTCTCATTAAATAATCCTTTAAGAGTTTTCATATATCGAGTTTTGGTTTTCACGAGAAAAATGAGGCACGATAGATGGCCTATCAAATAAAGCAGGGGTCGTCAAATGCCTCGTCAAACAAATATGCAACCTTATTTTGCTTTAGTTTTCCATGACTGAGTTGACGAGCCATCTTTAAAAATGATGGATCATCCTATTGACCCTCAAAAACATTAGAGAGTTTAGTCCTTTCTTCTTCAAAATGACTGACCTATCCACGAGCCATCAATATTCCATGGCCTGTCATCCAGTTCGTGATTTCACGATTTCTTCCCACTTTGAGTTCCTATCTCCTGTACTCTCCAACAAATGTAAAAGATGTTTGAAATAAAAATTTTAAAAACCATAATTAAACATACAAGATATCTTGGGTTACCTTCAATGCAGCGCCTGTTTAACATCGCGACATGATGCAGGTATCTTGATTAGACAAACTTCATCAAGATACACCTCCTCAACTTCTCTCTCTTTTTCATCAACACTATCTATCACCGAAATGATACTCATGTCCCTCAGTTTCTTCAAGGATCTGAAAACCTTAAACATAACTTCCTCCTCATTCAATCAAAACCTCAGGTCACCACTCTCTACATCAACCAGTGCCCTTTCGGTGGCCAGAAACGGTCATCCCAAGATGATAGGGACGTCAAAGTCTACTTCACAGTCTTGGGTGATAGAATCTACTAAAAAGATAAAATTGTCCACCTTTATAAGAATATCCACTAACATGCCCACTGGTACCTTCACGAAGCAATCGTCCATGTGCCACATTATGGTCTGTCTAGGATCTCCCAAGCCTAATTGTTTAAAGATTATTTTCCCATATACACATTGATTTTTTATATGATAACCAATAAATCTATTGTTGCCTTCAAAAGAAGGAATTCTGGAATCTTGCATGGTAGCCGTCCGCTACAGCGATCGTCCTACCGCTACAATGGACCTGCTACGATGGTCCATTCCTGTAACGTCCCAAATGTTTCTTAGACCAAATCCAAACTTGAAATGAAAAACTAGAACAAGAAACTAGAAAATTTTGTTTCAGAACAACTCAACCAATGAGTCATTATCAGTTATAATAATCTGTTGTATGAGTCATTGTCAGCCCTGTAGTTTCCATTTCACTGATATAATAAGTGGTACAACCACCCATCATTAGTGGCAACGAGTTGTTGTGTTTCCCATTCTGTCAGATTCATAATAAGGTCAAAACCTTTTCCTAAACAATAATACGATGAGTCATTGTTAGCTGAAATGACTCGCCATAGAGAGCCATTAGAACGATTCCATAAAGAGTAGAAATCTCTCCAGTGACAATGATTGAAAATGATGACCCGTTATTTCGAACGACGGGTCATTCTGTCTTTCTGTTAGGAGAGATCCAGAAACTAATCAAAACTTTCCCCAGTGACAACGAGAGGAACCAGTGACCCGTTGTCTCTTCTAACGAGTCGTTGTTCCCACCCATTTGTGAAGTCCAGAAACTATGAATATTTCCTCCAGTGATGACGAGCAGTAATAATGACCCATTGGACCCACTAATGAGTCATTCTGTCATTCATTGTGAGACTTCTATAGAAGAGAAATTTTTAGCCCAGAAGCAACGATTAGCACCAATGAGTCCTGTTCATGTCCTATGACTCATTGTGAGGCCCATTGGAGCTGGACAGTTAGATTTTGAAACTGTTACCCAGGTGTATTTTTGTAAAATTCTAAGCTCTTAAATCCTAAACTACATCGTTTTAGGGTGCGATTAAGGGGGAATTAAGGGAGTTGGTCAACTTTTCTTCTCATTCTCTCCCAAAACTCATAGAATCAGTACATAGAAACTCAAATGGTCTTTTTCAAGAAAGATCTAGGGCTTCTCTTCTTCTAAAAAGTTTAGGTGTTTTTCGCAGAGAAATCCTTCTTCAGGAATGTGGGATTTCAACAAGAAATTTCCTTTTACCCTTGCGTACCAAATTATCTACAAAACTCTTATTATTTCTAGCCCTATAAAAGATTAAACAATGTGTACTATCCAAACTCAACTGTCAATTTACCCTTCTTTCACATGGAGCAACAATCACTTCAACACGCAATACAAGAATTATAGACGCATAGACCATCACAAGTAAACTATTAACTCATTGACCAACATGAACGCATGAACCATCTGGACGCCTACACCCATGACCATACTCTAGTCACCTTATTTGGGGCATACCTTAGAAGTAGCCCTTAATAATTCCCACCTAAGATGAAAATCCAACATTCTAGATTCAAACTATTCAGACTTATGTGATTTCCTAATACAATAACTCTATCTCTTGTTTATTATCTTTTCCTGATTACTTCCCTCTCGAACAAATTACTAACTATAATATGATTAGTTGCGATTATCATGATAACTTTCATTTTACTTAGCAATGACATATCAACCATAACACATAAATGAATCGCTAATCAAAGTCTAACACAAAGGTAAGCCATAGCCTTCCTATATGCCAAGTTGCTGTCAAGTAAACTAGGGTTTGTGTGCTTGCCTCGACTTCTGGGTTCATGTAGGAGATTGTCTTAGCGGATGGTGAAGTCCTTGCCCTCTATAGCCTCCTTACTTTCTTTCTTTGTTAGAAATTGTAACTTTTGTTTTTGGAAATCTTTATTCACCAAAACTTATGGAAATAGGTTTTTAAATCCAAACTTGGACAGAATTATGGAGTTTTGATTTGTGTCGCCCACTGCAGCGAGGAGTCTTCCACTTCAATGGTCCTATTACAGGAGAATCAGTTTGTCCTGACGGCCCTACATCGGGGCCCATCTGTTTTTAACTTTTCCCATTCTAAAATTTGTCAATCACATTATCACTTGATCCGACGACGTAACCTAGAGTCGCAACAATTTAAAATTTTTCCTTGTTTATATCGTCAAGGTGCTATAACAATCGGGTTAATCATTACTGAACAGTCTTTACATGTTATGCGTGTTAATTTGAATATTGTTGTCGTGTACATTAGGAAGCTGCCTTATATGATTCTGTCTTAGCAAACCTAATTATTTCTACATTGTTAATGTTCTAAGGTATATCGTATGTGTATTTTGGAACAACTCTTACACTTGTCTATATTTGGCAAACTTGAACAATTAAAATTGATCTGATTATTCAGAAAAATCTTTGTGATTGATTGTTGATTATTTATTATATGATTCTTTATGGTAAAATCTTGATTAATTGTCTTTCTTCCCAAGTAGCTCTTACTTATACAATTATGGTAACACTAGTTACTGTTAATATAATTTTATAACGGCTTAGATACTTCGTTATTTGTGGTAACTCTGGCCTTACTTTGCATATTGACAATTCAGTATCGTGTTATATTTGGTGAACTATGATTGATTTTATGCTTATTTTTTCTTTTAATTAATTGTAGACAACGTTAGTACTCATGTATTTGTGGAAGCTTTGATATTCAAGTCAATCTGTGGTTTTAATTATGTGATAACCTTAGTATTTGCTTAATTATGGAAAACTTTGACATAATTGATGGATTTGTCTATACTCTTTAAGGAAAATAATTTCTTTAATTGATTTTTTGGATATGTTCCCTTCCTTTAACTTTTCTTACAGATAGAAAAGTTGAGAAATCCATGTTTTTATTCTCAAGAATTGCTCTCCAATAATGTCAAAAACTAATTACAAACTTGATAACAATTGTCAACCAACTAATTCTGACCTTTTCTAACCTCAAATAAACATAAAATGTATTTATACAAACAATAAAATCTTTTTCCTAAGTTAATAGGGAAATGACCAAATCTGGTGCCGACACATCCTACCACTCATCATACGACCTATAATAGGATTGTACGGGTCGTGCCTTGCTCTCGTACATTCCTTGACTTCTGTAGAATTGGATAAGTGTTAGCATCTAGTACGACTCGTAACGTGATCCCATGAGTCTTACAATCTAATCGTGGTTTGGCTCTGAGAACTATGATATCTTCTGAAGTTTTCTACGAGTGTATTTTTACACCTCGTACCCCGCTCCTATGACTCATAACAGCTTGTCGCATCTTGAGTTTTGCCAAGTCCTTAAGATACATGAAGCTTCCCACGGCTCTTGGTACAGGTCATAGGTAGATGCTACAATCCGCAGGTGTTACCTGTACCAATAGACTTCTTTTGCAAGTAACTCTGAAATATTCTACAACTCCAATTATGGCTCGTACCAGCTTGGTACGGCTCATACTGAGAGTCGTACTTTGCCTTTGCATCATTTCAGCCTTCTGAGATTTTCCACGAGTCTAAGTACGGCTCGTACTGAGATCAGTACTTGGTTGCTTTTCTGCACTTTTCTGCATCTTTTGTACATTTTTGTTCCAACACTTATTTTTCCTAAAAACAAAGTAAATCCCTCATATCCATAATAAACATGCCTAAGTCCATGCTATTTTTTCAGTTTTAAGCATCGAAAGTTCTGGAAACTCACAGCATATCAACACCCTCAACTTAAAACTTTTGCATATCCTCAGGCAAAGAAAACAAAAACTAAAACGACACTTAACTAGAAAATTAACCTAGGATACTACAGCCAACACGAATCAAAATTTGCACTATGTACTCCAAACAAGTTTTGACCCTTTTCCCTGTAAACCAAATTAGCATATGAACATCAAGTAACCACAAATCATAATAAACAGGGATCAATACATGCCATCTAATCATTAGCAGAGAATCAAGTCATTACTAATGCTTTTCACACAAACAACTGGTAGAATAAAACACAAACCATGTACCCTCGCCGCAAATGAAGTCTCCAACTTACAGGTATAAGAAAATATGAAATATGGGACTGAACAAGTAAGAATCTCACTCTCACAAGGAAGTTCCAAATACTGCACATCGGATAACATAGGCTTGCACTTCTTTTCTCTACTTTGGCTCTTCGGATAGTCAGGCTAGATTCACTATAGGACTTTATTCGGCTTTTAATGTAGGCTTTTGGGCTGGGTATGGTAAATATGGAATTCTTAGTGAATAAATCCTCCTTGGAAATACATACATGTGGCTCCACTTTTCACTTATTTCATCCTTTTCAATTTTTAACTTTTTCGTCCCTTTTCTCCATTTTTATGCAATGTATGGATGTGGCGTGTTTTCAACTTTTGATTCATTTTTCTCTTTTGCATTTTCTTTTCAATCTTTCTTTTGTTTTCACACCACACCTCATTTTTAACCCTTTTTCTTTTCTTTGTCCTTTTTCACCTTCCCATGATCTATGCACCCCTACTACAGTCACCCTCAACTTAGCCATTTTTCCTGGGTTGAGGTTCATAATGTCCAAGAAGGGACCAGGCCAAAATAAGGTCATTATAAAAATGGGTAAGGTTATTAGTTAATCAAAGAAAAATGGTTCATTTAAGGCTCAAAATCGAGATCAAGGGAAGCATATCATATTGGTAAGGTAATTTAAGCTAAAATGGGCTAAACAAAAATGGCCTATGATCCTTTCCTAACCAACCATCCTAAACCTATGTAAAGACAAATAGGGCAAGTTTTAGATCCTCTATGCAGTATTGAACTAGGTACATAGCGTCACTCACTTATGATACATGTTTTGCATTCATTCTACCTATCCGGCTCATACTGGCCAACTATAACTACTCATGCTAATATACTAAATGACACAAAAGATCTACAGAAATCATATTTTGCAATCAATAAGTATATAGCTAACCATCAAAAATTTTAAATAGGGTCAAATTTTTTTTCAAAACTTCAAAACTACTGCATTTTATTGGCTCAGTAATCCTAAGCTACTTTCTAATTAAATAAAAACATCCTAAACTTGTTGGTCCTACTAGATAGGATGCCTGAGAAAAAGAAACACAATAAGAAAAACCCTTGAACAAATCCAAAAATCCCAAAAAAAAAAAAGTACACCCCCTCCCTTTTTGAAAAGCATGCATTGTATCTAAAGCATAGAATACAAAACATAAGGAAGGGAACATACCTGTGGTGCACTAAGCGCTCCACCTTCCATGGATTGCCTCCCATGCAGCGCTTGATTTAACATTTCGGCATGATGTAACTTCCATGACTCTTCAGGTGTCATCAAGGTACACCGCCTCAATTCCTCTTATTTCCTCAGTGTCCCCCCAGATACAGCTTTATCCTTTGACCGTTCACCTTTAACCTTTTACCATCTTTATTTTCAAGCTCCACTGCACCATATAGGTACACATTCACCACTCTATATGGTCCTATCCACCTAGATTTCAATTTTTCATTATCTCTTTGTTCAAAATTAACTATATATCCTGCGATCGCTTCTCAAGTTATACAATGATCATAAAAACCAAGGCTTCATTATAATTCTCTTTTCCTAATCTCTATCTCTTTAGATTCAAATAAGTAAAGAATTTGGGCAAGTCTTAACGTTGCGCTTCGTTAAGAAACACTAAAGATGAAGAGAATACAATACAAGTGTTTAGCATTGGTTTCGAATCACTTTGTGTAATCATAGTTCATTAATCCACTATGGTTTCCACAACCCTAGTTATGGAGGTTTTAGCCTCTCACGATTGTAAGATTGTGGTTAATATTCATAGACAAACACATAATTAAATATTTACAACGATGATTGAAAGAAAACCTATTGTGAATATTGCAATAGAATATGATGAACAAAATCAAGAAACAATTGAGAAATCTATGTTTTTATTCTCAAGAATTGCTCTCCAATGTTGTCAAAAACTAATTACAAACTTGATAACAATTGTCAACCAACTAATTCTGACCTTTTCTAACCTAAAAGAAACATAAAACGTATTTATACAAACAATAAAATCCTTCTCCTAAGTTAACAGAGAAATGACCAAATCTGGTGCCGACACATTCTACGACTCATCATACGACCCATAACAGAATTGTATGGGTCGTTCCTTGCTCTAGTACATTCCTTGACTTCTGTAGAATTGGCTAAGTGTTGGAATCTGGTGCGACTTGTATCAATGATCCCACTAGTCATACAATCCAATCGTGGTTTGGCTCTGAGATCTTTGACATCTTCTGAAGTTTTCTATAAGTGTCTTGGTACGTTTCGTACCTTGCTCCTATGACTCATAACGGCTTGTCGTATCTTGAGTTCTGCCAAGTCCTTAAGACACCTGAGGCTTCCTATGGCTCTTGGTATGGGTCGTAAGTAGATGCTATAATCTGTAGTTGCTACTGGTTGCAGGAGACTTCTTCTGCAAATAACTCTGAAATATTCCACGACTCCAGTTATGGCCCGTACCAGCTTGGTACAACTTATACTGAGAATCGTACTTTTCCTTTGCATTGTTTTAGCCATCTGATCTTTTCCATGAGTCTCAGTACAGCTCATATAATCTAGGTATGGCTCGTACTGAGATTAGTACTTGGCTGCTTTTCTGCACTTTTCTGCATCTTTTGCACATTTTTGTTCCAACACTTATTTTTCCTGAAAATAAACTAAAAACACCTCATATACGTATACACATACCTAAGTCTATGATATTTTCCCAGTTTAAGCATCGAAAGTGCTGTAAACTCAAAGAATATCTCTGCTCTCCATTGGAACAACTAAAGTCGGGTCACTAGTGCACTTCTTCAGTAGAGATACATGCGAAACTAGTTGTACTGAAGCTAACTCTGCTGGTAGCTCTAACTCATATGCCACTTTGCTGACTCGCCTCAGAATCCTATAAGGTCCAACATATTAGGGAAAAATCTTTCCTTTCTTCTCGAACCCCATAAGTCCCTTCATGAGAGACACCTTCTTAAATACCCAATCGTCAACCTCAAACACCATTTCACTCCTCCTCACATTCGCATAAGATTTTTGTTGAGTTTGAGCTATTTTCAGCCCTTCTCTAATAGATTGAACCTTCTCCATGGCCTCATAAACTGAATTCGCCCTATTAAAGTAGCATCACCTACCTCGAACCAACGAATAGGCGATCTACATCTCCGCCTATAGAGAGCCTCAAACGGAGCCATTTGAATAATGGAGTGGTAACTGTTATTGTAAGCAAACTCGATGAGAGGAAAATGATCATCCCAACTACCCTTGAAATCAATCACACATGTTCTCAACATATCCTCAAGAGTCTGAATGGTCCACTCAGCCTGACCATCTATCTGTGGGTGAAAAGCTATGCTAAGCTTCACCCGAGTACCAAGTCCCTTCTGAAACGATCTCCAATACTATGAGGTAAACTGAGTACCTCTATCTGAGATGATGGACAAGGGGACTCCATGCAACCGAACTAACTCCTTAATGTACAATCCAACATAATCCTCAGCTGAATCAATAGTTTTAACTGGTGAGAATGTGTTTCTTTAATCAACCTGTCCACAACCACCCATATGGAGTTGTACTATCAGTGTGAACAAGGCAATCTTGTAATGAAGTCCAAATTAATCTCTTCCCTACTGCCAAGTAGGAATGCTAATACCCTGCAGCATACCTCCAGGTATCTAATGCTCAATCTTCACTTGCTAGCAATTCAGACACTTCGCCACGAACTCTGCTATGTCTTTCTTCATTCTATTCCACCAATAAACTTCCCGTATGTCACATAACATCATGGTGGTTCCTGGATGGATAGAATATAGGGAACCATGAGCCTCATGCAATATCCGTTCCTCAATAATCAACACTTAGACCACTTAGACAACCCTAATATCGAAGTACACCATCTCCCCCTAGAGAGAAGACCTCCACCTTCTGATTGTGAACTGCTTTCTGCAACTTTACTGAGTTTGGGTCCTCATCTTGCCTAGCCTTGACCTCAGTCACCCACGAAGATTCTGACCCATTTTTCATAATGACACTACCATCTATCAAGTCAATAAACAGAACCCCTAATCTTGCAAGCCGATGAGCATCGTTCAGTAACTCCTTCCTCCCCTCCTCAATGTGGGACACGCTCTCCATGGACAATCTACTAAGGCCATCCGCCACTACATTGGCCTTGCCCTGATAATAAAGGACACTCATATTGTAATCCCTAAGAAACTCTAGCCATCTCCTTTGTCATAAATTCAGGTCCTTCTGAGTGAATACATACTAAAGGATATTGTGATCAGTGAGCATATATACATGCACCCCATACAAGTAGTTCCTTTAGATCTTCAAGAAGACACCACGGCTGCCAGCTCTAGGTCATGCATCGGGTAATTCTTCTCATGAGTCTTATATTGTCTAGAGGCATATGCAATGACCTTACCATGTTGCATCAATACACAACTGAGACAAACCATAGGCATCACAATACACAACAAAACCATTTTTGCTCTCCGACAACCTAGAGTTATCCACTAAGAACATTACTTCCCCTTAAACAAGAAAGTCGTACAAGTTCGAGCTCTAATCAAGAGTCACATGTCACACCATACTATTGTTTACCTGTACATCACCACCTCATTCGATCCTATCACTTATGGTTATCCCATGGCTCCTTGTAGCTAATGTTATTCAGGAATTCTCCTATGTTTCAAGCTCGGCTACTAAGAACTACGCCCTTCATGTACTTCTCCATACCTGGAACCTATGGCATGAATAGAGGGTTATCCTAAACATACATTTTGTGAGTAACATTTCCATCATGAGGGAACATTTGTAGGGCTTAAGAGTACGGAAATCGTGAGCATGAATTATTCAAGAAATCTAAGTTGGGCATATACTTGATATAGCACGATCCTATGAGCTGCTAAGTCAAATCTTAAGGACTAAGTTCATAGAGCTGAGCATGTTGAGAGACATAAGTTTACATACATAAATAGGGTCATGACATGAAGTTGAGATTTATGGAATCATAGAAGACTAGGATCACCATCTGAAGCGGTTATCTATAAATTCTAGGAGTCTGAACATAAGCATAAGTAGAACGTAGTGTTGACTTAAACATAAAGGAAACGTCTAAATGAAGGTTTGACATCCCAAAGCTTCCATACCCGGTTCTTCCCTACTAGAGCACTCAAGACTTGACTTGACACTTCAACTTATCATCTCCCCTTTATCTTAAGGCCATCATTCTAGGGCTCTTGGATCTTTTCTTGAGCTGACCTACCTCACTAATTCCAAACTTTCCATTCACCCCTACCGTTATCACTTGGAGGCTTTACACCTATAAGCATTTCATACCATCTAGGGATAAATCCCAGGCTAGGATACAAAAAGGAATCTTATACATTATACTGTGAATAATATGTCTAACAACGTGCGAGGATCAACCTGAATGGATCATGACATACCTATGATTATATCTGGAGTTGGCCCCCAGCTACACTAGGTAACCCATCTTGCTGAGGTGGGCAAGCTGATGGAGTTACTATTCTGGTAGCTGCAGCACTAGCTCTATCCTTGCCCTATCTAGCCGACGGGAAATATCTAAGCGTGGTCGGGGCTTACCACAATCGAAACAACCATCTTGTCAACTAAATACTCTCCCGGGTGTCTCCTACTGCACTTCAAGCACGCTGGCCACCTGGACGGGACTGCTGGAGGGGTAAGCGGGGCACGACCTCTCTGGCCACTCTGCTTGGTTGATGGGCAGTCTCTGATTTTATGACTAGGATGGCCTCACCAAAAGCAAACACCTGAACCCACCAAGTGCTTCCCTGGGTGGTTCTTTCCACATTCCTTGTAAGCTGGATATGTAATCTCCCTTACCCTAGAATTTCTCCCCTGAGTCAAAGCCAAAGATCTCTGTTGAAGCTAAGAGTTATTTCCACCACCTGACCCTTACTGGGAAACTCAAAGTTTCCTGTCCTGGCACTCTTGTTTCCCTTCCTCTCCCCTTGAACTCCCTATCAACTTTCAATCCACAAAACTTAGGCAGAATCTTTTCTATGAAGTCTCGAACCCTGGTAGTTGTCATCTCTCCAGTGAAGTCCGCGGATGCAATTGCTTGCTGGTTAAGTTGAGTGGTCATGGATCGTACCAATACCCTATAGGAAGCCCCGAGCTTCGCATCCGTAACCTGCTCGAACAAGGGGCCCCCTACAGTTGGTGGGGTTTGCTGACCTCCATTGGTTCTTCGGGGAGACATACTTCTACAAATGCATCTAGCACGAGTTAGGAGAGTAGAAGAGTTGAACTTCATAGCACGAGGTAGAATCATGAAAAAAGGGAAGTTTCCTAAAATATTTTATAGCCTTTTCGACATAAGTTTAGTGCGTTTCACACCCATGAAAAAAGACTCTACTTAATGCGGCTTTTAGACACCTTAGGACACTTTGAATCCTAATGCTCTGATACCAAGTTTGTCACAACCCAAGCTAGGACCCTGGATCGAGAAATGAGACTTAGAACGACCAATGACTCCAAGCTAACCCATGGCATATGCATAGAAACTCAAGAGCATAAATTTAAGCAACAACTAAAAATCATAACATGAATAAGCAAAAGTCAGAAGTATGTTAAAATAACATAAATGGAGTCAACACTCGACAAAAGCTGAAACATCTATATATATTGTCTGAAAAGCCTCTAGAGCACTTGATGAGCTGATGGAACAACACCCCCAACTAGCTCGCTAAAGTTTGAAACTGAAATAACATAACCAATAACTAAACTGAATGTCCTCGGAAGATAAGAACTCACTAACAATGGGAACTGAGCTAGACCGCAAGGGAGCCAGACAATTGGCAAAACTGAGTCTGATCAATTGGACCAATATCATGAAATGATACAACATAGAGTATGTGGTCAGTACTTGGAATGTACTAAGTATAAAGGTAATTAATGAAAAGTAAAATATATAAGAGTTCATGAGAGTAGGATAGTTCAAAACATGATGTAATAACCTTAACGTAAACATGAGGGTTCAAGGTTTTCAAAATTGTTCATAAACTAGTCATAATAGTAATAATAAGAGAAACCTTGTAAATCATAACTTGAGCCAAAGTCTCATAAACATGATCATGCATAAAACATAAGGAACAATGGGAGGACTCGTCATAACCGACACCATCATGAGAGAGCTTACATGATGCCCCAACTATCTCGCTCAAGTTGGCAGAGCCATCCCAAGCTTGCCAAGGAAAGGAACGATATGTGGCGTGACATCACTAGTAGGGACCCCATAGGGTTAAACCTAAATATATATACCTATGTTGACATTTAGTTCTGAGACTTTGGGGTTTTCCTAGAACACCGAGCCTATTCGGTGCTAGACAACCACTCCCAAAAACATGCACATGGCTCGTAATAAATATCGTGAAATCATAAATGATGTTCATGGGCTGTTTTAAATCATAATATTCATGAAAATGCTTGAAATACGTGGGCTAGCCATGAAAGAAGGCCCTTGATTCATCCATAAACATAAACTTGCTAACCGATACTTGAGAAAATCCTCATACTTGAAATTCAAAAATTCATGAAGAGTTTTTATACAAAACCAGGCATCATAAATCATAAAACATAAATTAGGACTTAAGAGAACTGAAAACATAAGAGGATCATAGAATCTCACAAAAAGGAATTTAGCCCTAAGAGTTCATAAATATACCTGTAACATAAAGGACCATAATTTCATGAGAACTTGTAGGAAAAATAAAACCCCAATTATGGAAATCATAAATTTGTGTCTGCTCATCTATACCCATAAGAGAATCATGGGGGAATTTCATAACCCAACCTAAACCCTAGAATTTCGAAAATGGGGCTTAGGGAATGGGTGATCATGAATTTTCTTAACGAAGGGGCATGAGGGTGAAAGAACCCATCATTGATAAGCCCACATACCTGGAATTGACAATCAATAATTATCCTTGAAAGCCAATTGAATTTAGGATGAACTTGAGCAAGAACCATAGAAAATCTTGAGAGGGTTCTAAGAGACTTGATCTCCAATTAAGAGTGTTACGAGAGGAATGGATGATATGGGTGGATAATACCCTTAAAAAACTCTTTCCCAAGATTAAAATAACTTAGTTTATAAGTTAGAAGCATAGGAAATTACAAAATTTCCCTTGAGAATCAGATAGAAACTGAACAATTAATGTGATCGTGATGGGTCGTCACCTGCCCGACGGTCCATCACCCGAGCCATCATCCTTAAATAGAACGACCAATCCAAAACCCCTTTCTGATGGTATAAGTGACGGGCCGTTAGTCCCTCGACGATCCATCAGGTATGCCATCACCCCTGGGCCCGAAAACCTTCCTTCGACGATTCAAATGACAGTTCGTCACTGAGCTGACGGATCGTCACACTCGCATTCTAGCCATAACTCCCTAGGTGATGGACCATCACTCTACTGAGAATCGTCATTTCACACCGTCGGAACCACGACGCCTTCCTGACAGGCCGTCACTAGGCTGACAGGTCGTCAGTTCCTCTGTCGACCTCTGCACTATATCTGCAATTTCAGTTATTTTCTTTCAAAAAGCTATTTTGAGTTCCAAGGTTTTACATTTTTATTTCTAGATACTATGCATCATGTGAAGCCAAAATAGGATCGATGCTCTATAAGTCCGTGATGGTTTCCAGTAGACTAAGCCCTGACTTGTGAAGACCTATAAGTTGGTGACGATTTTTGGCAGGGTCATACTTGTGACTTTGAATTCCTACAAGGTCGTGAAGGTTATTCTGGAAAGGCTATATTGGTTTTGATATCATCTTGTTGCTTATGTTTGGCTATACCTTTTTTGCCCAGAGTTGTAAACGTTACTTAACTTTGGATGTCTCGATCTTATGATATCGTCGGGTTAGTATTCTTGTTAAACTTTTTTCTTCTCTTATTGGATTTGATTTTGATGTTTCTATTATGCCTTACATACTAGGTATATTATTGTACTGACACCCTAGTTGGGGCACTACATTCATGCCTGCAAGTCTTGATCATCAGGCTAATCAAGGTCCTCAAGGTTGAGCT
The DNA here is from genome assembly GCA_035772735.1 of Datura wrightii. Classification (NCBI taxonomy): domain Eukaryota; kingdom Viridiplantae; phylum Streptophyta; class Magnoliopsida; order Solanales; family Solanaceae; genus Datura; species Datura wrightii. The sequence goes on along the minus strand of JASDFA010000002.1, from coordinate 51,173,411 downwards.
GAGTCTCTGTTTATTCGGTGAGCTCCATCTTGTTCGAAGTTTCCTTTTTGAGTTTTGTGTACATAATGCATAGGTTGGTTCCTATTCTGATAAATATTAACTTGCTAAACTCCGTAGAGGCTCATAGACTTTAACTGTCAGGTTATGTTGATGTAGTAGGTTTTTGATCGTCATATGTTTATATCTTTTCATTTGGCGTGACCTTGTATGCCCTTATACTTCATCTTGTAACCCCCGAGTTTTGGGTGTGACATAGGAAAATCAATCAAAAGACATATTTCCCTTTTTAATGAAATCGAACTTCAATAAATGTAAAATCAATATGGTTTGCCAAAAATAGATAATCAGTACAAGGAAAGGAAGCAATCAAGTGTTAGACTAATTGAAATATAACATAAATAATCATGTACTAGAGCTATCACCTAGCATGTAAAGATAAGGGTATTAAATCACCATAAATAGATAGACACTAATCTCTCAATAATTTATGGACATACATTAATCTTTTAGTATTAATTCAAGTAAAGGAGAGATGAAATACAACACATAAGGATTTTCCTTAAACAACATAATGGAATCAACTAAGTAAATAAAGTATCACAAGTTGCCTAAAATAAGTATATCAAATCAGTTAAAGAAAAGGAAAAAATCAACTGTATAACTCATCCTTAAATAGAACCAATTAATTGAAACATAGTTATACATAAATATGTATTCACGTTTATGGGGAGGAATTGAAAATGAAAAATACAGGGAATGATTCACATTTTATTAGAATAAGTAAGTAGTAAAGTTGTTAATGTTATAGCTTCTAACAGAGAAAGACAGAACCCCCTTATATGTCAAAGCAAAGCAGTACCAAATTCATCAAATTTCATGATGTTGTAAAATACTATGTCAATCAGGTAGGAAGTTCAACCACTATTAAGGAAATTACCATTTCAATCATAAAAGAAGTAAAATTACACATCATGCTCCATAAAATAAAGGAAACAAATCATTAGAGACTATTGGAGTTTATCATATATACAAGTACAATAAAATGTCATTTTATTCTATAAATGATATGCCGAAAGCAGAGATCTTAAGCTACTTCAACACGGCTAGGAATTCAATTTACCGTAGAAAGAGATAACTTCAAATAAAGTGGGGCAATAAAGTTGTCCCATAAAGATTTTCTTTAAACAAAATAAGAAAATCTTATTTAAAAAGTCAGTTCATTAGGTCACAAATAACAGATCTGGAGGAGATCATGAATCAATACTTAGACGAGGAAGGAGGTGAATCGAGCGGACTACCATATGAGTATATTTTCACATAAATCAACTATCTTTGAGCTAAATGTATCATATTTTGTCATAGATAGTAGAGTACTAAAACAGTTAAAGAATGGAGTAACTAATAGAGCCAGTCCTTTTCAATTACATGAAGGAGTATTAAATCCTACGATAAAGGAATAATTCATTTTCTATCTGTTGTCAAGTTGTCACAAATATATCTAGCACCCAAGCCATCAAGGAGTTGAACTTAAAAGAATAAAGTACAACATATTGCTCAAAGAAACTTATGCGACATTTCAATAACAGTCTAGTACACAAGAGGAAATATATCTCTAAATATTCAGAACTGAGAGTCAGACATAGCCATGTAGAACATGTGTATAAATTAACAACATAACCAAAATAAACAAGATACCATGGCATGGTAAAAATTTCAGAGAATGCTCAAGATTTTGGTTCACACATAATAATATAAACATAGAGGAATAGAAATCTGTAAGTTAGAAATAGACACTGGAAATCATGAATCTGAAGAACGCATTGATGAGATAAAATAGGGAGTTGTAAAATACATGTTTAAGATATTTACTAGTAAGAATCTGTCTTAAAATCGCCATGGCCGCATATTAGTGTCTTTCTAAGACTACTAAAAAATCTCATCCTCTGAACTGTCTTGGAAAAGATATGATCACATGTGTTCGAGTGGTAGAGGTCCAACAACGTATTGGAGTTTGGATGGAAAAATAAAGGCCTTGTGATTAGTGGTCGAAGGAGAAAGAGGTAGAGATGGAGCAGCGGCTTCTGGACGTGGTGGTTGGACTGCGTCCTGCTGGCCAGAATAGGAAAGAGGGGACAGTGAAGGTCAAGCGCTGAGGGGTCCATTAGGTGGTCGGAGGAAGATAAAGAGATGGAGATGGAGGTTCCACGGTTGACGAAGTTCTCTCTGGTTAGCACTTGCCAAAGTCAGAGAGAGGAGAGTGAGTGCGCGGCGGTTCTGAGTTACGGTGGTGCTGAGTGACAAGCTAAAAGAGAAGGGGCGTAGAGAAGGAGTGAAGGTGGCAGCTGATTAGGCTTTGGTAAATAGGATAGAGGAGAATGGAGGTGAACACCCTAGGTTGTGAGAAGAGTGAGAGAGAAGGGAATATTTATGGAGAATGGAGGTAAATGCCCTGGGTTCTGAGAAGAGTGAGAGAGAAGGGAAGATTTGTGGAGGTGATGTGGTGGTCGAAGTTGTTGGCTAGGGTTGGTGGATCATTGAGGTAGAGAGAATAGAGGGGAGGAAAGAAGGTGCGTCACAGTGGGCTTGAGAAGATGGAGGGAGTGAAAAAATGGCTTAGGGTCTATAGGGGTCAGGTGTAAAAAAATGGAAAGTAGGTATTTGATGTGAACCATAGATCAAGAAAAATGGATGGCTGAAATCAGATCTCGGGATTTTGGATCGGGTAGCCGGTCTAGATGGTTGTTGATCTTGGTTAAATAGATTATGTTCAACATTGGGGTTAAATTGGATTTAAATCTATGTGGAATTAGACTTGATTTTGGCTAGAATTAACATTATTTAGGTAAAAAATAGCTAGAATTCAAATGAATTGAGAAAGAAATTGAATTAAGTTGTTATTTAGTTGGTAAAATACTACACTTATATAAAATTTAGTAAATAGAATGAATTAATAATATAATTGATGATAATATTGTGTAAAAATATTATTATTTATGTTAATTATAAATAATTAAAAAATGTCATGTAAAATTATATTTATAATAAAATGTTCATTTAACTAAATATATACACGCAATGTATTATATATATGATATTTAAAGATGAAAAAGTATGACAAGTAATTATTAATAATGCATAATTATATAAAAATAGAGAAATTAATAACGATAATTAATGCAATAAAATATTTATAATTATGAATGTAAATTAGAAAATGTATAGAAATAGTAAATAATTATGTAAAAGAAAATAAGTGTAAAAGTGTAGTGCCCCGGAAACTCAAAGACTAGACCCGGGACTTAAATTAGACAAAAACTGGAAAATCTGCATCAGGTCATAGAACGAGTCATTCTATGACCTGTGAGGAGAGACCACGAGTCGTTCAGTGACTCGTGGTCAAGGATAAATTTGTAATTGGGAAATGTTAGGCAGTACACCTAACGAGTTGTCACCACGAGTCGTGGTCTGATACTACGACCCGTTAGGTAACTCGTGGTTAGGACTTGGTCAGGAATTAGGGGAGGCAAGCAGTTTATCCAACGGGTCCTCATCACGACTCATTTGGGATACCACGAGTCATGGTGTCACTCGTGGGGATTCCAGGACTTTAGACAGTGTGGTCCACGAGAGGTGACCACGAGTCATCGTCGCTAACCACGACTCTTTAGGTCCCTTATGGTGATCTTCAGTGTACTGCAGGCATGGTAGTCCCCGAGTTTGACCACAAGTCATGGTCACTGACATCCAGTTCCAATCGAAGCATATAGATTTGTAACCTCACCTCACTTACGAAGAAGTTGTTGGAGCTGGGCTCCGAACTATGAGAGTTTGCTTTTTATCCCGTTAGGTCACCTGTAGGGACTAACACTCAGTTTTTTCCTGCGAATTTCCAAGGGTCTTTCAGTAATTTCCTACCCTCCTAATCTTTAAACTATGTCGTTTTAGTCATAATTTCATACTTAATAGTGGGGTTAAACAGTTCCTTTCATCATTCCCCACTCAAACCTTCAGAAAAACATATCGTAGAATTCTCTGAGGGACTCTCAGAGAAAAAACTAGGGCATCCTACTTTTCCTTAGATTCTCAAGGAAATTTCATCAGATTTCTTCATCAGGTATGTGAAAATTCAACAAGGGGATGGTTCTTCCCTTGTGTTCCCCAAAACCCTTCTCTAGTTTCTTTATAAATCCTAGACCTGAGCTTTCAAATGTGAAGAGAATATATGTCAGTTTTCTTTGAATTCACATAGAATGATATCCATGATTATTTTAGACATGATTTCCATTAGTTCATGATTAAATTGATGATTCCCGTAAAAGTAAATTCTAGCCCTGTAAATTTTCGAATGTTGAGAAATTCTTGATAATGGTTTGTTTAATCTATGTGGAATTATTATATTATATTATATTAATTATGGGTATTTTCCACCAGTTAGTGATAGTGTTGATGTTTATCCCTATGCATTGAGTTTAGTCCTAGTCCTTGAGGATAAAACAGACTAGAAATCTTGCTGAAGTGATAAATCTTGAAATTTTCTTAATTTAAATCTGTGTGGTGAATTTCAGTATTATTTTATATGCTAAATACTTAGTCAGGTACATGGTTGCCTAGCTTTAATTAAAATGTGAAACTACTCAGTGTCTCTCATAAATGTCAGTTGATCAGTTTGACTACAGAATCTCCTGAGGTATTAGTATTACCTTCCAGTTAGTAGAATCAGATTAAGAATTCAATTTATTGGTCCACTAGGCGGTCATGAAACTTTATAAATATAGCTCTGACTAGCTTTAGGACCCCAGTTTAGATTACAATTTTTCTTAGACGATTACGACGCTTCTAGATAAGCAGCTCTGACTAGTCTAGAACCCAGTTTCATAATCTAGTCCAATAAGACTCTTAGGGTCCTTTCAGATATGTATACTTGACTAGTCTTAGGCCCCAGTTTCGAACTATCAACTTAGTATTCAATTAGGATTATCCAGTGGGAGTAGGACTTAGCACCGAGCGAACCGAGGTTCCTGCACACCCGAGTTCCCAGAACTACATTTCCAGTGTAGGTTCTAGTATTTATTGGCCCGATTGGTGCTAGACTTTTGTAATCACCCTGTTCATTCCTTTATACCCTGCCAAGGTATATTGGGTCCAACTGGTAGGGTGTATACATCAAACTCCATGTCTAGCTCACATGATTACATGTCGGTTATAGACTCTCCCACTAGTCAGTTCAGTCTAGTCTAAGTTCAGTTTAGTTCAGATCAGTATTATAGACTTAGAATGTGCTTTGACCATCAGACAGGGTCTTCTAGACCATCTCAGTATTTCACTTTTTCAGATCAGTAGCGTTAGTTGGTCATTGCATGTCTTTCAGTTCAGCATTCTCTTGTTATTTATTCTATTGTGTTATGTTCCTCTCACTTACTCAGTACATTCAAAGTACTAATGCATACTTTTATGTTGTATCTTTTTATGATACAACTGCAGGATCACAGTCTCAGCCCCGTTAGCCTACCGTTCACCGAAGAACTCAGCAGTCCTAGTTGGTGAATCCTCATCCTTCAAGGACGGAGCTTATTTGCTTTAGTTATTCTTTCATTTCGTTTATTTAGATTTGGAGTTAGCTGGGGGGTTTTCCCAGCAGCTCATCAGTCTTAGTGGCTTTCAAACGTTGATATGTTTTTCAGACTTAGATTGGTTTTATTAAATATGTAGCCTAGTTCTAACATTTTCAAGTATTTATATTTTTGTTATAAGTTTCCACTGTATGTATTTTGTGTTACTAATAATGCCAGTGTATGATAGAACAAGGGTTGAGTTGGGGTCACTTGAGGCTTCAAGTACCATGTTCCGTCCAGGGTGTAAACTCGAGGCATGACAAAACGTATATATATTTTAGAAATTAGTATGTTAAATAGCAACTTAGATGGGTATAGGGAGGTCAAAATTGGATATCAACACATAGTTGTACCAATCACGATCCTTCAGAACCTTATGCTTGTTAAATTGTTATACTCCGGGAACCCAAGGATCAGACCCGGGAGCCAAAATGGAGAAAAATTGGAAATTCGCACTAGGTCACAAAATGATTCGTGAGGTGGTACCATGAGTCGTGAAGTGACTCGTGGTCAGGATTGGGCTTGGCACAGTTTTGGGAGGCCACGGGGGTGACCACGAGTCGTGGTTAGCCACCACGATTCGTGGGGTCCCCTGAGCTTGGTTGGGCAATGTGGACCACGGATGGTGACCACGAGTCGTGGTCACCGACCACACTTCATGGTGTCCCTTGTGGGATCCCTAAGTGAATTCTGGCAGTGTGCCTGACGATTTAAGGCCACAAGTCATGGTCCCTGGCAACGAGTCGTCCAGTCCCTCGTGGGGACTGACAGTCAGTAAAATTCTACGATTTAAGTAAGAGTATTTTTATAATTCCTAAGGCCTATACTACGTCGTTTTAACATCAGAGAGGGTGGTTTAAGAGGGAATAGACTATCCTAAGCCCTCATTCAGGCATGCAAAGGTTTGGGAAGGTAATAAAAGGGTGATATAGGTGATCTAAAGGTGTTTTTCCTCAATTTCTTCTTGGGCAATCTAGGAAAAATTGAGAATCAGCTATCCCAGGTATGTAAGGTCATCAATGGGTGAATTCTTCCACACCCATGCTCCTACTCTATGATTTTACTTAAAATCTATTAAAAATTCATGAGGTTTTGTATTTGATTTGTATAAAATTAAATGATTTAATTATGGGTTTTTTGATTTTAAAATCTTATCATAATCTACGGCTTTCGATCATCTATTGAGATTTAAATTGATTATAATATTGTTGATTTGATTTCTAAGAAATTAAGCTTAAGTATGCATGCCCCATGATGCATCGATTTATGATCTAATTTCCCATTGATGTTCTTTGCAAGCCCAGCCTGAAGTATGTTTTAAATTATGAATTTATTATGTTACCCATTATGATTTTATGAAATTCAAGCTATATGCATGGATTATAAGAATGTATGGATCCTATAAATCATGAATTTTATTTTGGCTGATTCACGGGCCTCATGTCATGGCTAGATCACATATATTCAAGCATGTTATGATTATCATGATTTAACTAGCCCATGAACTCATGTATGTATTATTATGAGCACTAAATATGTTTGTGGAGTAGTATCAAACACTGAGTAGGTTCGGGGCTCAGGTTAAGCCCCGAATCTCATAAACTATGTGCCGCCGTAGGTATGTTGGGCCCCTTTCATGTTAGTCCCTGGCCCAAATCACCCCTTTGCATGGTAATATCACACTTTCATGGTTTTATCCTTGGCAAGGTTGAACACCCTCCGGACTAGGGTTACAAGTCGGGCTTCATGTTTGTTCATATAGGGAATGTTGGTTAAGAGAATCTCCCACAGTTCCTCATGATTTATGCATGTTATAATTATGTACATTGGCTCAAGTTATGTTAAGTAAAGCTCTCGTATTATGATTATGGCTATGTTATGCTATGAATTTTTTTGAAAACCTTGAGACGTATGATATGTTATGATGATTTACAATACGAGCATGATGTCCTACTCTTTTGATCACTTATAAATTTTTATACATGTTTTAAATGTCCATTTTACTTACCCTGCATACTCGGTACCTTCCACATACTGATCGCATACTTCCTATGTTGTATCGTCTCATGATACAGGTCCCAGTTCTCAGGCTCATCCTCACCCGTAGATAGATTCTGACTTTGTCTCAATGCACTTGGTGAGTCCTTATGTTCCGAGGACTGCATGTTCATACTCTCTGTTATTTCTTTCAGTTTCTGGATGTTGGATTAGTTGGGGAGTTGTCCCATCAATCCGCCTTTCATGTTTAGAGGCTTATCAGAGTACGAGTTGTATTCCGCCATATTGTTCAAGTCTTCTACTGATTTTCCCTTATGTTATGTTATGATTATGTTATCTATGTTAAGTCTTCCGCTCATGTGATTGAGTTAGATGTATGCTCATGCCATGTGTCAACTTGGGGTGTCTCAAGGCTCCTTGTCCCGTGTCTACGATCGAGGTGTATGTTTTGATCGTGACAAACTTGGTATCAGAGCCAATTTTATGTGTCGTAATAAGTCTAAAAGCCGCGTTAAGTAGAGTCTTTTTTATGGGTGTGAAGCGCGCCACACTTATGACGAAGAGGCTACTAGACGTTTAGGAAACATTCCCTTCTTTCATGATCTATGTCATTTGGTAAATGTCCTTTACTCCTCTAATTCATGCTATTCGCGTTTACAGAATCATGCTTCCATGTCGAGTAAATGGAAGGAGGAACGGAAATGGTAATGATCATGAGGGTGCCCATGATGGTGAGCATCATCCAGCTCCACCCGTTCGTGAGGAGCATGTACCAGAGCCAGCCGCCCACGCTGAGTTTAGGGCGGCAATTCAAATGTTGGCACAGGCCATGACAACTCAGGTTTAGAATCAGACTATGGCACATTATCCGCAAAATGGGAATGCGGCAGCTACTAGGGTGAGGGACTTTTTGAGGATGAGCCCTCCGGAGTTCACAAGGTCGAAGGAAGACAAGGACCCACATGACTTTATTGAGGAGATTTTGAAGATCATCCATGTTATGGGGGTGAAAAATAGGGAATGCGTTGATTTGACCTCCTATCAGCTAAAGGGGGTAGCACATATATGGTTTAAGCAATGGAAGGATGCCAGGGCGACGGGTGAAGGCCCGATAGGTTGGGATGAGTTTCACACCGCGTTCATGGATCGTTTCTTCCCTGGGGAGGTGAGGGAGCTCAAGGCGACTGAGTTTGTTAATCTGAAGCAAGGTAACATATCTGTCTAGAAGTATGCATTGGAGTTCAGCTAGTTATCTAAATATGCTTCGAAGTTGGTGGTGGATTAGCGGGCTCGGGTGAGCCGTTTTATGCATGGAGTAGTAGATTACTTTGACAAGGATTGTCGGATCACCATGCTTCACTAGGACATTGATTTTCCCCTTATTATGTTTCATGCGCAGCAGATGGAGTAAGTCTACAAGAGGTTAAGAGAGGCCAAGAGGGCCAGGATCGACAGCTACAGGGTTTCTCAAGCCAGGTCAGGAGGTGGACCATGTTAGCAGACCCAACACAGGTCCATTGCTCCAGCTCCATCATCGGCCAGCACGCCATCCAAGTTAAAGGGAGACCAGAGGAGCAGGGCTATTGGCTCGAGGGATCAAGGTATCATGCAGGTGGAACACACTTTCCTGGCTTGTGCGAGATGCATCAAAAATCATCTCGGGAGGTGATTGGTCGATGCGAATGCTTGTTTCGGGTGTGGAAAACCCAGACACAGGATCAGAGATTGCCCTGCAACTAGTTCTACCACTCTAGCAGCACGACCCCCTCAACAGGGCACTTGCACTAGTTAGTAGGTGGTTAGCGCCAAAACCGCTTTTATGCTCTAGTACCCTTCCGGGAGCAGGAGGCATCGCTAGATGTGGTCACGGGTATGTTGCAAGTCTTCCATATTGATGTTTATGCCTTGTCATATCTAGGAGCTACTTTGTCTTTTGTGACCCCTTATATTGCTAGTAGTTTTGGAGTTAGTCTTGAAATTCTGTTAGAACCGTTTTCTGTATCTACTCTAGTCGGTGAATCAATGATAGCTAGGTGGGTCTATAGAGGTTGCCCCATTATGGTGTTGCATAAGGCTACCTCTGCGGACATAGTAGAATTGGCCATGACTGACTTTGACATCATCTTGGGTATGGATTGGCTGTTTGCATGTTATGCTTTAATTAATTGTAGGACCCGTGCGGTGGAATTTCGGTTTCCGAATGAGTCAGTTTTGGAATGGAAGGGTAGTTCATCCATACCAGCCGATAGTTTTATTTCATACCTTAAAGACTGGAAAATGATCTCTAAGCGTTTCATGTACCACCTAGTTAGGGTTAAAGATGTAGAATCTGATACCCCGACTATTCAGTCAGTTCCAGTGGTGTGTGCGAGTATCTGGAGGTTTCCCTGATGATTTGCCAGGTGTTCCTCCAGAATGGGAAATTGATTTCAGAATTAATCTATTGCTTGATGTGCAGACTATCTCCATTCCTCCTTACAAGATAGCTCTAGCTGAGCTAAAAGAGTTAAAGGAACAGTTGAAGGACTTGTTGGATAAGGATTTCATTAGACCAAGCAAGTCTCCATGGGGTGCACTGGTTCTTTTTGTTCGAAATAAGGATGTATCCGTTCGAATGTGTATTGATTATCGGCAACTGAATAAGGTCACTGTCAAGAACAGGTACCCCTTTCCCAGGATTGATGATTTATTTGACCATCTCCAGGGTGCCAGGTGTTTCTCAAAAATAGATATCAGGTCTGGATACCATCAGCTCAAAGTTCGGGAGAGTGATATCCCAAAGACAGCCTTTAGGACCCGATATGGCCATTACGAGTTTGTAGTTATGTTATTTGGACTAACCAATGCTCCTGTAGATTTTATGGACCTAATGAACAGGGTGTTCAAGCAGTATATGGACATGTTCGTAATCTTGTTCATCGATGATATTCTTATGTACTCTCGGAGCGAGGAGGAGCATGTCGCTCACTTGCGAATAGTACTTCAGATCCTCAAGGATCATCAGTTATATGCAAAGTTCAACAAATTAGAGTTTTGGTTGGACTCGATGGAATTTCTAGGCCATGTGGTATCAGGTGAGGGCATAAAGGTAGATTCCCGAAAATCGAAGTGGTGAAGAATTGGCCCAGAACGGTGAATCTTCAGAAATTCGGAGTTTCTTGGGCCTAGCAGGTTACTACCAGAGATTTGTTGAGGGTTTATCATCTATAGTGGCACCTTTGACCAAGTTGACTTTGAAGAAGGTGAAGTTCCAATGGTGACGAGGCTTGTGAGGAAAACATTCAGGAATTGAAGACCCTACTCACTTCAGCACCAGTGTTGACCTTACCCATGGGCACGGATGGCTTTGTTGTATATTGTGATGCTTCGAGAGTCAGACTAGGATATGTGTTAATGCAGCGTGAGAAAGTAATAACATATGCCTCTCGACAGCTGAAAGTTCACGAAAAGAATTACCCGACCCATGATCTCGAGTTGGTTGCGGTGGTGTTCGCATTGAAGATATGGCGGCATTACTTGTATGGGGTCCATATGGATGTATTCACGGATCACAAGAGCTTACAATATGTGTTCACGCAGAAGGATATCAATATTCGGCAAAGGAGGTGGTTGGAGTTATTAAAGGACTACGATATGAGTGTTCTTTACAACCCGGGCAAGGCTAATGTGGTGGCAGATGCACTTAGTAGGCTCTCTATAGAGAGTGTGTCCCACGTGGATGAGGGAAAGATGGAGTTGGTGAAGGATGTCCACCGGCTCGCAATATTGGGAGTTAGATTGATCGACTCGATCGATGGCGACGTTGTTGTGCAGAATGGGTCAGAATCGTCCTTGGTGATTGATGTCAAATCTAAGCAAGATGAGGATCCGATTTTGAGGAAGCTGAAAGAAGCGGTGCGGAGTCAAAATGTGGAGGTTTTCTCCCAAGGGGGAGATGGTGTGTTAAGATACCAGGGTCACCTATGTGTCCTAGACGTTGATGAATTAAGTGTTCGGATATTGCATGAAGCACATGGTACCAGATATTCTATCTATCCGGGATCCATGAAGATGTATCGAGACTTGCGAGAAATCTATTGGTGGGATGGTATGAAGACGGATATTGCAGTGTTTGTAGCCAAATGTCCAAACTGTCAGCAAGTGAAAGTCGAGCATCAAAGGCTGGGAGGCGTACTTCAGGGTATTAGAATTCCCACATGGAAATGGGAAGAGATTAACATGAATTTCATTACAAGCCTACCTCGTACTCAACGACACTATGATTCCATTTGGGTGGTGGTAGACAGTTTAACCAAGGCTGCACACTTTATACCGATCAAGACCACAGATTCAGCGGATGATTATGTCAAGTTGTATATTCGGGAGTTGGTTAGACTTCATGGAGTACCCTTGTCTATTATTTTCGACCGAGGTACTCAGTTTACCTCCTAATTTTGGCGGTCTTTTCAGAAAGGGCTTGGGACTCAAGTTAAGCTCAACACAGCATTTCATCCACAAATGGATGGCCAAGACGAGCGAACAATCCAGACTCTTGAGGACATGTTAAGGGCATGCATTATGGATTTTAAAGGTAGTTGGGATGATCATTTTCCCTTAATCGAGTTTTCTTATAATAACAGTTACCACTCTAGTATCCAGATGGCACCATTCGAGGCTCTCTATGGGCGGAGGTGTAGATCTCCCATCAGATGGTTTGAGGTTGGTGAGGCAGCTATGATAAGGCCAGATTCGGTTCATGAGGTGATGGTGAAGGTTCAGCTGATAAGAGACCGGTTGAAAATCGCTCAGAGTCATCAAAAATCATATACCGATGAGAGGAGAAGAGATTTGGAGTTTGAGGTGGAAGATTGTGTATTTCTAAATGTATCTCCCATAAAAGGAGTCATGCGGTTTGGAAAGAAAGGGAAACTCAGTCCCCACTATGTTGGCCCCTACCGGGTTATGAGGAGAGTTGGTAAGGTGGCGTATGAGTTGGACTTGCACTCGGAGTTATCTTCAGTTCATCCTGTGTTTCATGTGTCACTTTTGAAAAAGTAAAAGTGTTTGGGTGATACAGCTTTAGTAGTCCCGATGGACAGCGTTGGTGTAAAGATAGCCTCAGCTATGAAGAAATTCCGGTGGAAATCTTAGATCGTCAAGTCTGTAAGCTAAGGAACTAGGAAGTATCTTAAGTTAAAGTATTATGGAGAAATCAGCATGGTGAAGGAGCTATGTGGGAAGCCGAAGAGAATATGATGGCTAGATACCCACACCTATTCTCCACCGGCTCAGTTTCGGTTTGAGGTATCAGTTTTTCCCTAATTCTCTAATCAGTTTCCAAGTTCAGTTCATGCGCACAAGTTTGTTTTATGATATGGTAAATGTATGTGATGTCTGAATTCAGTTCATTTATGTAGATCTTTTTGGAGATAGTCAATCCGTCAGTTTTCAACTTAAATGATCAGTATTTATATATGGTGATTGCTCGTTTTTGAGTTTTCTGCATGTTTCTAACATTTGAGGACCAATGTTCTCAAGGGGGGATATTGTTATACCCCGAGAACCCAAGGATCAGACCGAGGAGCCAAAATGGAGAAAAACTGGAAATTCGCACATGTCATAGGACGGTGCCTGAGGTGGCTCGTTAGGTGGGACCACGAGTCATGAAGTGACTCGTGGTAAGGACTGGGCTTGGCAGAGTTTTGGGAGGCCACGATTCGTGGGGTCCCTCGTGGGGTCCCCTGAGCTTGGTTGGGCAGTGTGGACCACCGATGGTGACCACAAGTCATGGTCACCCACCACGATTCGTTGTATCCTTCATGGGGTCCCTAAGTGAATTCTAGCAGTGTACCTGGCGACTCAAGGCCACGAGTTGTGGTCCCTGTTGACGAGTGATCCAGTCCCTTGTGGGGATTGGCATTCAGCAAAATTCTGCAATTTAAGTAAGGGTGTTTTCATAATTCCTAAATATCTAAGGCCTATACTACGTCATTTTAACATCAACTAGGGTGGTTTAAGAGGGAATAGACTAGCCTAAGCCCTCATTCATGCAAGAAAAGTTTTGGGAAGGTGATGGAAGGGTAATCTAGGTGATTTCAAAGTGTTCTTCCTCAATTTCTTCTTGGGCAATCTAGGAAAAATTGAGAATCAGCTATCCCAGGTATGTAAGGTCATCAATGGGTGAATCCTTCTAACCCATGCTCCTACTTTATGATTTTACTTAAAATCTATTAAAAACTCATGGGGTTTTGTATTTGATTTGTATAAAATTAAATGATTTAATTATGCGTCTTGTGATTTTGAAATATTATCATAATCTACGGCTTTTGATCATCTCTTGATATTTAAATTAATTATAATATTGTTGATTTGATTTCTAAGCAATTAAGCTTGAGTATGCATGCCCCATGGTGAATCGATTTATGATATAATTTCCCATTGATGTTCTTTACAAGCCTAGCCTGAAGTATGTTTTAAATTATGAATTTATTATGTTACCCATTATGATTTTATGAAATTCAATGCATGGTTTATAAGCATGTATGGATCCTATAAATAATGAATTTTGTTTGGACCGATTCACAGGCCTCATCTCATGGATAGATCACATATATTCAAGCATGTTACAATTATCATGATTTAACTAGCCCATGAACTCATGTATGTATTATTATGAGCACTATAGTTGTTTTGGGAGTAGTATCGAACACCGAGTAGGTTCGGGGCTCAGGTTAAGCCCCGAATCTCATAAACTATGTGCCACCGTAGGTATGTTGGGCCCCTTTCATGTTAGTCCCTGGCCCAAATCACCCCTTTGCATGGTGATATCACACTTTCATGGTTTTATCCTTTGCAAGGTATGAACACCCTCCGGACTAGGGTTACAAGTCGGGCTTCATGTTTGTTCATATAGGGAATGTTGGTTAGGAGAATCTCCCACAGTTCCTCATGATTTATGCATGTTATAATTATGTACATTGGCTCAAGTTATGTTAAGTAAAGCTCTCCTATTATGATTATGGCTATGTTATGCTATGAATATTTTTGAAAACCTTGAGACGTATGATATGTTATGATGATTTACAATACGAGCATGATGTCCTACTCTTTTGATCACTTATAAATTTTTATACATGTTTTAAATGTCCATTTTACTTACACTGCATACTCGGTACCTTCCACATACTGATTGCATACTTCCTATGTTGTATCGTCTCATGATACAGGTCCCAAATCTCAGGCTCATCCTCACCCGTAGATAGATTCTGACTTTGTCTCAATGCACTTGGTGAGTCCTTATGTTCCGAGGACTGCATGTTCATACTCTCTGTTATTTCTTTCAATTTCTGGATGTTGGATTAGTTGGGGAGTCGTCCCATCAATCCGCCTTTCATGTTTAGAGGCTTATCAGAGTACGAGTTGTATTCTGCCGTATTGTTCAAGTCTTCTACCGATTTTCCCTTATGTTATGTTATGATTACGTTCTCTATGTTAAGTCTTCCACTCATGTGATTGAGTTAGATGAATGCTCATGTCATGGGTCAACTTGGATTCTCTCGGGGCTCCTTGTCCCGTGTCTACGATCCGGGTGTACGTTTGGGTCGTGACATAAACCAATTAGCTCCCCAAAAACAAGTGACAACAATTCATGGGAAGCACATTACACCAAACCTCCTCATGGTATTCACCACATGTAAAGAATACATTCACACTCTCAGTAACCCAATATCCTTTTATGGTAAGATAAAAGTCTCATTTCAATGCACAAGGTATATCCAAACATTCTACCGTACAATGAGTATTGTAGTTTCTATAATACTGGTCATTGTGTATAAGAGAGGATCTCGAAGAACCACAAATATTCACTTCTATTTTAAAGAATTGCCTCTTCGGATTAACCTTTCCTTGAAAAATTGGGAGTCCTTGGATCTACAAGTACCTACAAAATGAGCAAACAAGATTAGTAATAAAAGCTCCTCAATGTCGTTATATTTGCACTCCATTGTGCTTGGTTGGCACCACTCAAATGATCCTACACACTCATGCATATTACCTCTCTAGGATTCGGACAAAGTTGCTACTCAATTTGATCAACCGCTTGTCAAAAGTCACAAACCAATTGTTTAATAAATATCGTATAACTAGAAAAAGTTGCAGACTTGAACCAATACATTAGCAACAAAGTAAAAAAAAAGCACAGAAGAGAATAGACATGAAAGAAATACGAACACTACATTAATTAACCCTAAGTAAGAGAAATTACCAAAGTTAACTAGTTTAGAAGATCCAAGAAAAAAAATACTAAAAATAGTGAAAGAAATAAATTTGGGGTCAATTGTAGAGTATCCTGAAAACCCACACTAGAAGCCCCACTTGATCCATGGTATCAATTTGAAACAACCAAATTTCAAAATTTCTAAGCTTTTTTTGGGATACACTCTGTATCTCAAAAGTACAAATCATAGATGAAATGAAATAGAATTCGATAGATAAAAGATTACTTGACCAAGACTCGTACCAAGAAAATCGTGTTTGAAAAAGTCGAGATGAAATTCATGGAGTCATTTCTAGGCTAGCTGTGCAAAATGTGGAGCCAAAACTGGATTCTGATTAAGGGCGTATGATGTCGCCCACGCTCATGCAAGCAGACGTGGTCGTCAAGTAATATAGGATTTTGAAGTCCAGATATCGTACCCAAAGGACCTGTCAATTTAATTATTATAAGGTTGTCACTTTGTTTTCACTAATCTACCAAATAGTAAAATGAATATTGGTTTGAAAAATAAAAGTACTAAACATCAAATATAAAATTAACTAAAACAGTTGCAAGCTTAATTATATTTCAATGGTGGTGAAAGACTAGCGCAATGGCACTTGGTTGGTTTCAAGTTGAGTTTTCCAAACATAATTAAACTGGCATGATTCTTCCTATGGTTGTTAGTTTCAAGTTACTATCTTATTTCTTTCCACTATCCCTAGCATCCAAGAACTATTTCATGAACCCTAACGCCTTTATCCCTATGGTCGTAGGAGAATAATAAAATGACGGTTATGCCTACTTCTATTTCAACTAAACGAGGTTGAAGGGTATATCCCTATCCTCAACAACAACTTCTATCCTATCATCAATGGGTTTAAGGGTCTTTGAATTCTCATTCTGTATTTATTTTGAAACATTTCGATTCCTTTTCCAAGTTCAATCGAAAGCCAACAGATTACTTACAAGGTGATCAATCTTATAAATAATAAATTAACACAAATAAATACAAACAACATAATTGAAGAATCAAAGCCAAATTTAATTAGTCTTTCAAACAATCAACCATTCACTATGGCCAGACCCCTAGATTATGAGTTTAGTCACTCATAGAAAAGAGGAAAAGCAAATATTTAGTCATCATTATACGAAATTACTCAGTAAAGAAGAGAAAACCTAGTTGTAGAACTGTGTATTCCTTCCAAAAGGCTTACAAGCTTTCATAAACAAACTACGAAATGTAAAAATAAATAAAGACTGCTCCAAGAATTCAAAAACTTGCTTAACAAATGACCTAAGGCCTCTATTTATAGATGAGTCTTCAAACGACGTTTCTTCCCTTCAAAACATGGCTTTAAAATCAGCATTTTCTGCCCTAGAATGACCCTGGTGTGCCGCCCATGTATCTCTCCATAGACTTAGTCAAATTTCCAATAATTTCAGCTTTGGACAAGGCCTGGCACGCCGCCCTCTCTATCTCGCCAAGGTGTTTGTCAAATTTCTCTAAGTGTGGACACCTCTAGAATGGGGCGCCACTCATCTCGCCAAGTTTATGAAGTGCATTTCTTTGAAGTTTAAGGGCTCGCGCGGGCCGCCAGCCAAAGCCCCAACCTGAAGTTTTTGTTCTCTGAAGTTAGGAACTTGGTGCGGGGCGCCAGCCATAGCACCAGACCCTTCAGCTCCTCAAATCTTCATTCCTTGCATCATTTTGAGCCTATTTTTATTAGTTTCCTGCTCAAATCAACTCAAATCGTTTGTTAGTGCATAAAACACAGATATACATGAATCTAAGCATAAATTAAGGATTATGAACTCAGAATATGATCAAATATATGTAAAAACATGGCAAATGGACATAAAAATATGCCCAACATCACCACCCATACTTAAATTATCTTTCGTCCTCGAACAATTCTTAAACCATACCTAAACTTATGTTTTACCATCACACTTGATACCTCTATGAACTCATACTCATCCAACTAGCATGGATCACTCATAGAGTGGTTTATCATCATACAACAATTCTCACAAAGCACGTAGAAAGATTTCACAATCAACAACACATAACCTATATAAATAACTCATCTTTTCAACACAAAGGCCAACGTGATTAAGTGTGACACATGCAACAAGTAGTATACTGAATTAGACCTCTTGTTCCCCTTACTTTTAGTTATGTTCATCTCTCAAACTCATCAATGTATAAACATAAAACACAATAAGTAAGACACACTCACACTCACAAATGATGTAATGCATATATGTAATCATACCATAGGTTTGCCCTTTATGTACGTTTAGACTATCTAATTGCTTCAAGAGATTAAGATCAAAAGGACTTTTCTCAGTTGTCAGCTAAGGAACGGGTAGGATGATATTTCATTTTATAGTGACTATGATCATAAGCACTTTTAAGACATCTTTCGCTTTTCTTGCTCACCATTTTTTCCTTATTTGTTCACCTTTCACCTAACTCACCCTTTTTCTTTTCTTTTCATGCCCCACTTTTCACTACTTGACTTCTAGTTTCCTAATCATAGAATCACTAAGAATTTTGCAATTGAATCTCCCTTTTTCATTTCCCTAGTAGCAAGTAAACAACACAAGTTTTATGGGCACCCCTTCTTCTCAACTTTCTTTTCTTACTACAACTTTTTCTTTTTCGCGTAACATTATACTTCGGTGGAACTTTAATTTCAAGTCTCAAAGTGCCTAAGACTACTTTGGATCAATAAATTTGAGGTCTCACAAAAAGAGGGATTAAGATACTATTGAGGCTAAGAAAGAATAAGGCTTTCAGGCTCAAAGGGGGAAACTAGGGAGAATGATTAGGAAGGTAAAACAACTATAGGAAGAAAAAAATGGCTTAAACAAAGAAATTCTTTTATCATCTCTCAACTCCGTACCAAGTAGTTATCCTACATACACTAAGGCAAGTTCTAGATGCTACAATATATACATACAAAGCAATTCAGCTCATCTCTCATGGCAATAAGAATCTAATGAGTTTCTACCGCTACATATTCACACAATCATATTGAATGACAAGTTTATTCATTATTAATCCCTAAGGATATGTTGAGTCAAATTAAAGAGATATGTGTGTATCTCATGGATCCTCACTCATGCAATCAAAATGACCACTTTATTTACTCCAGCATAGCATCTAAGCAGAATATAAAAAGCATACAAGCTGATGACCTAAAACTCAATCCTAAAAAAATGAAAAGAATGTGACGAAACTTCCCTTAAGACGGTTGTCATCTATCTATCATAGGGAAACATCATTACTCTATGACTACAATGACTCAAAAAAAAACAAAAGAATTGACTCTAAGATAAAGCAACCAAACATAACATAGCTAAGATGAACAACAAGTCAAATTATCTAAGGCATCCAAGTCAACATCACCATACTAGCTATTACAATTCATGACCTGTGAATCATCAAGCTACTACTACGAGGAATGACATAATAATGCTATGACCTACTACCCATATAGCAATCAAAGAAAAATAGGAATCTTCTTCCTCCACCCCACACTTAAAAAGGTGCATTGTCCTCGGTGCACACACAATCATATCATAAAGGGAGAGAAGAAGAACTTATTGGGTTGCTAAGCATTATCCTCGGGATTGTACTCCTCATCCTCATCATCATCTTCATTATCAACCTGCATGGCACCCGTAGTAACATCATCCTTTTTATCTATATCTAAGTCATCAACACCATCAGTAAGGATTGTGGCCTCATCATCATCAAGCGGCTCCTCAAAGGCCTGGCCCACTCGAAAGATCAACATAGCACTCTCCTTGAGCGGGTACCATGCCTCTAAAGCTTTCATCTCCTCTTTAGTGGCTGGTCGACCTCCTAGCTTCAGCTGTAATTCCAGCATCACAAATATATGACCCTGCCAACTCTCATCTCGGGCTTGTTGATCAGCTATAGTAAGAAGAGGGCATATGGAAGAGACAGTCTCCTTCACTTTTGTGATGTCTATCATTTTTCCAGCCAGATGTCCTGCCAAAGGTAAGACAAGGTCTGCATCCTCCTCCTCAATACCTGCCTCCCTCAAGAACATGGTCAAGAGACTGCTGTGAAAATATTTTCATCTACAATTGTTGCATGATCTTCTCATATTGTCATGAATCATAGCACCAAAGTTGATCGGTATTCCCTTCATCAGCATGTATACCAAGACAATCTGCTCTTAAGTCACTTATGTCATATGTGTCCCGGGGATAAAGACAGCACACACCAACTTCAACCACACCTTTGCCTCCCTATTCAAATAAGCAAATGCCAATGTGGAATGAGTGCCATTATGATCCCTCGCCCAACGGGTGGATGAGTGCTCACCACATAAAGTGTGACAGATGTCTCTGTATGGAGGCTTCTCTGGCAAGATGAAATACTCTAAAGGGTTTACTATAGGTGTCTCTAGGAAGGCATTGAACCTTTTAACTGTGAGTTGAACTACCTGACCTCTGATATTTACCTTGGATCTCTCTCCGAACAAAGTATCTTAATTTGCATAGAACTCCCTCACAAAAGTGAGGTTACACCTCTGCGGCTCATTAAAGATATAATCAGCTCCCAACTCACGTATCTTGTCTCGAATGTACGGGAACTCAAGTGCCAAGCGGCCCTCATCTATCTAATTTTCAGGTGCATACTTGGCTTCTTTTTGAGTATTGAACCAAGTAAGCCCATGAGGCTCTACCTCTTTTGCTCCAAAGCTCCTTGTGGGGCCTGCTTTGGAAGCCGAAGAACTAGCCCCTGTTTTGCCTTTGCTAGACCTCTTGACACTTGGATCTACAACAACCACCTTCTTTCCTTTTGATGCCATGGTACCTAACAATAAAAAATCAAGAACTTCACAAAATTAGCTTATGAACAAAATGGCTAACTAATTAAGTGTTGAAGGTGCAAAATCTACCCCACTTAATTTGCTAGCGTGCTTGTAGAATTTGTCAAATGGAGTACTCAAGACTTCCCCCATCATCATCCAATCTCAACAATTTTATTTAATTCACTAACTCCATACTATATCAAGTTCATAAATTTTTTCTTTCTTTCTTTTCCACTCTCCTCTAACTTTAACTTTTTCAAGAATGTCGCAACTAGGTCATCCCTCTCACTTTCCTCCTCTAATTTATAATTCAAGTCATCCATGTATAGAAGTAGCAATATTCAATTTAGTAAACAAGCAACAAATAATTTACCACCATCCAACATGAATTAATCAAGAATCTCACCAACTCAAACATTTATCACATTCAAGAATTTAAAACTCATGTATCCTCTCTCTCTCTCTCTACAATTAATGTATCTATCCACCAATATTCAAGAATTTAATTCATCACCCTCATCATCCCCACAAGTTCAAATTACCATATTCAACCAAGAATCAAGCCGCCTAAAAAAATAACATACAATCATGGAAGAATTTAAGACACCAAGCTCATAAAACCCAAAACATGAAATTCAAGCTTTTCACCAACTATGGTGATTTTGGATTCTAAATCTTGGGGAAGAGGGGTGTGGGAGCATGCTTTCATCATTAATTGAACAAGAGATAAGAAATATACTTACTTGAATCAAAGATGAGAGCTTCACCAACTTGTCAGAGAAGACAACAATGGAGAGAAGAGGAGAAGAGGAAGCTACGACTAATGGGAGAGAGAGGAACTTTTTGCTTTTTTGTTTTTTCAACTTTTTGAGGAAAAAGGCTGAATGGGACTTTAAATAAAGAAGTGGGAATGGGATTTTATATTATTTTAAGGTCTTTTGAGTCAATATTAACTCAAATTGACCAAAAGTTTTCGTCCAGCAAGCCCCTGGCGCGCTGCCCCCTCTTTCTCACCACAAACTTAGAAAAAGAAATTTCTCTAAAGATAGGGGGTTGGCGCGGCGCACCACCCATATACTTAACTGACAAAAAAAATTTCTTCTAGGATTTAACTCCTGGCATCTAATGCCAGGCATCTCACCCCAAACTTACACTCTTTAGCTCAATGTCCCAACTTGTTCTTTCCTCTTACGCCCTATTGATCTCTACAAACAAAGAAAAATATACAAAATGTTAGAAGGATTGGTTTCCTCCCACCAAGTGCCTTAGTTAATGTCACGACCCGAGTTCACACCCTAGCCGTAACACGGGACAAGGAACCACGAAAGACTCCAAGTCGACCCATGGCGTAATCATAGCACATCACTTAGCAATATAATCAACCAACAACTTAAGTAAGCAGAAGCTAACTGCAAGCGTCTAAATAAGAACCAAAATATAATTATAACAACACTATGATACAATGTTGAGTCTATCTAGACAAGTCTGAAAGCCTTCTATTAAACTGATGACTTGTTGGGACAAACCCCCAGCTAACTCCTAAAATTTGAAACTGAAACATAAAGAAGGCATAAACATAAATCACGTCCTCTGGAGATGAGGACTCACCACTGGCAGCTGAGAGGGCAGGAAGCGTATCTAACCACGAGGCTGAGTCTGGAGACCTAAATCTATATCATGAAACGATATAGCACAAAAGGCGTGCGGTCAGTACTTGAAATATACTGAGCATACGGTATAACATAGACAATAAATATATAATTATACGATAAGGAAAAAACCAAGTACATCAACATAACTAATTAACATGCAACTATCCTCTTATGATTCACATACAGATATATATACATGAAACTTTTCTTTGGATGCCATTTTATGAAACATCATCGAACTCATGAATAAGGTCAAGTTCTAAACGTTTAATAAAAGTTGAATCTGAAACTAGCATCACACATAGCATTGGATCACTGCTGATAACTGAGTCTGATTCTCATTATATTAAATTTGTTATAATCTGAAATCTAAATCATACGGAACTGGATCATGCTGATAACATAACTAAGGGAGTCATCCTCTACTATGGAGGGTCCCAGTTGTACTAAGAAAGTTATTCTCTACTATGGAGGAACCTGACTGAACTAGGGCTCTCCCCACTATGGAGGATCCCGACTGAGCTAGGGAGTCACTCTCTGCTATGGAGGATCCCGACTGAACTAGGGAATCTCTCTCTGCTATGGAGGATCCCAACTAAACTAGGGAGTCACTCTCTGCTATGGAGGATCCTGACTAAACTAGGGAATCTCTCTCTGCTATGGAGGATCCCGATTGAGTAGAGAGTCACTCTCTACTATGGAGGATTCCGACTGAACTAGGGAATCTCTCTCTGCTATGGAGGATCCTTGGCTAACTAGGACATTAGTAGTACTGATCTGACATCATATATCTGGTCTTGCTACTATAGCTAGTCAGAAACATAAACATACACTGCTTTCATCATACATCATTCATTTCGGAAGGATCGGGGCTACTTTCTACTAACAACAAGCCCAACATTCTGAAAACATAAATCTCATGTCTTATCATCATAATTCATATCACCATAAAGCCACATCAATATTTCTTCAAACATCTTACATTAGTGAGTATCTATAGACTCACATCATGCATTATACTTCCACCACATTAAGTTCCGGCTTCATATCATTCAACATGTATCATAGAGTCATTCATGATCCATAGATCCAATTCGTACCTTAAAATGCATATATATTATAGATTTACGGGAAGCCATATACTTAACTCATAACTTATACATTTACAACAAGATCAAGGGAGAAGCATACATTTTCATTCCATGAGACCCATTTCGAGATTTACTCCAATTCATGAGAAGGTTGCATTAATTAGGCCATTACCATAAATTTACCTCATACCCAATCAAATCCACCGAAAGCATAAGGGACATGCATGTTTTACTTTCAATTTTTCAAGCCCATAAACTCTGATTTCCTCTCAATATGTCTATCAATGTCACATTCAAGTTCTTAGGGATATTTATACGATCTTCACATATTTAAACATGGATGCAAGTAATTATGATAATCGAGTGACCAATAATAAGGCCTCATTCAAAGTTCAAGTAATTTTATGAAGACATTCTATAATCTCACAATTTTCATCACCCAACACATAATTCAAGGTAACCCAATTATTCTACATCATAATTAGTCTCATAATCTTAATTGATCTTGGAATTTAGAGAGATATAAACGAAATCACCCATCACAAAAACCCTAGGTCATGCTTTTCTAGAATAGTTGAAATTAGGCATTTTGATAAAACATTTTGGGGCACAAGGACAGAAGATTATCCTTGTTGAAAGACCCACATACCTGCTTCGAAGAATCTCCCCACTTAAACTCGATCTTGAAGTCCTTGAAAGCTTCCTTGAAGGATCCTTGAACTTGAGAGAGTGAAGGAAGAAGGGTTTGAGAGAGTATTTCGAGAGAATGAGAGATTAGACTAGGAGAAACCCTTAAAAATGTCCTAAATAATAATCAAAATGACGTATTTTTGAAGTTAGGAACATAGGTTTTTATGAAAATTCCCCTTGAAAAACGCAGGCAAAATCACCCTGCCAGGCCCCCATGAGGCACCCCACGAGTTGTAGGGCAAGTAACGACTCGTGGGTACCGAGTCATGGAGTACACTGCCCAACTCCTCAAAATTTCCCCAACACAACCCACGACTCACTTCACAAGTTGTGGTCTACCATGACGACTCGTGGCCTGCAATCCGTCACCTCCATTGGCTGAGACCTTATCCAGGAACCCTAGCCTCCACCAAACGATCAACCTAACGAGTCGTTGCCAGGTAAGATGACTCGTCAGGTCGTCCGTTACCACCGAACTTGACCAGACCTCAGAACTATTTCCCCATGAGTCTGACCACGATTCGTGGGGCCTCCTAACGAGTCTTCTCCCGACTCATTCTTCAAAAAACATCCATTTTCTATCTGATTTCTTTTCTTAAGCCTGGAATCTGATCTTAGAAACATCCGAGGTGTTACAATATCTCCCCCTTAGGAACATTTGTCCTCAAATGTTGGCGAAACATACTGAAAGGATGGGAACGAAACTAAAACTTCCAAAATCAATAAATCACCAGTAGAACCAATAAAGCCTCTGACCTCGGGCTAAGCTTACACATCAAAACTAAATATCTAAACTGATAATGCACGCTATGGCACAAGAGAGGCCGAAGAACATGAAACTAGATAGAACACTGAGAAGGATTCTTCTGCTCAAGCTGGCACTAAACTACTACGGAATGAGCCTTCGCTCTCAAGTCACTTTCTTATACAGGGTTAGAATTCATTTTGTCTTTTTTGACTTCAACTGAAGGTCTCATATGCTTGAATCATTAACGACATCTAAAATTGAGCACGTACATGAGATAACCTGAGTCTGCTGAGCTGCTAGGCATATTCTAAAGACTAAGTTCGAGCTGATCATACTGGGAAACATTAATTAACACACAAAACTGATTTGTAACATGAAAATGAGCCTAAAGGATTCGTAAAGTAAGATTGGCATCACTGTCTGAAGCGATTATCTAGAACTTTTGGGATTTCGCACATAGATAGACATAACTTAGCTTCAACCGAAGTACTAGAGAAATTATCTGAACCTGAAGGGATTGACATACCATGACTGCTAGGGTTAGGACTCCCTTACTATCATAATCAAGATCCGACAATCTCACATGTTTACCATATTCCCTGTAGCTTAAAGCCATCATTCTAAGGCTCCTAAATATTTCTCAAGGTTGGGACTAATTCACTAACTCGTAGCTCCCCCTTTCACCTCTAACCATCACAGCCAATCTTTCATTAACAGTTTATTCACATCACACATCAACAGCCTCTTCTTAACAACAACCACAAGCTCCTTATTTAGTACTGGGTTTCTGGGGCTAGCAACATACAAAGAGTTATGCAAGATTCACAACATACCTATGGCCACTACTAGCGACTTGCCCTTATCCTGGTGTGTTTTCACGACATAGGAGTGGTTTTGACGATGCCCGCCAACCAAGCTAGATGACGCACTCTGCTGAAATGAATGGGCTATCGGTGCTACTGAAGAAATGGTCGAGGATCTACTCTCACCTTGCTTTGCTGCTGCGCAATCTCGGTGCTTATAGCCCGACTGGCCACACCAAAAACAAACATTTGATCCGGCCATACATTCTCCCAAATGGTGCTTCTCATAACTGGTATACATCGTACACATAATCTCCCTTACTCTAGGTTTGTGTGGAGCACTGACTGTCGAAGATGCTGGGGCTGACAATTTCTGTTTGGAATGTGAGCGGTGTCCACCCCTCATCCTTTGTGAAGAAAACTCTGAATCTCCTACCCTGTCCCTCTTGGCCTCTCTCTCTTTCCTTCACTTGCTCCGCCCCCATTTGTTGGGCGAATATCACTAAACGTGGAAAGTCTATATCCCTGTGCAACATGGTAGTCATGCACTCTTTAACCAAGGAGTTTGACACTCAATTCATGAACCTACTCACTCGGGCCCTCTAATCAGCTACCATCTCCGGGACATACTTGGATAATCGGGTAAATTCCAATACGTACTGCTAAACTGTCATTTCATTCTGTTTCAGGTTGATGAACTCTGCCGCCTTAGCTTCTCTCAACTTGCTAGGGAAAAAACTGTCCAGGAATGCTGTCTCAAATTCATCCCAAACTACGGGGCCTACTCCAATCCCTCGATTGTCCCTCCACTGACAAAACCATATATAAGCAACTCCCTTTAGCTGGTAAGAGTCTAAATCCGCGCTCTAAATTCCCGTCACTCCCATGATATAGGTAATCTTCTGAAGTTCTTATAAGAACTCATATGAGTCCTCGTCTTCCTTTGACCCCAAGAACTCGGGTGGGTTCATTCGGAGAAAATACCTTACCCTTGTCACCGCTACGTCCCATTCTGGGGAATATGAGTCATTGCTTGCTGATTAATCTGGGCGATCATGACCTGTGACAACATGTTAAGAGTTGCCCGGAACTCGGCATGGGTAATATGGTCATTCTCACGACCCGAGAGTAGACCCGAATTGTAAACACAGGACAAGGAACCCCGAAAGGCTCCAAGTTGAACCATGGCATAATCATAGCATAACACTTAGCATAAGGAACAACCAACAACATGAATAACTGAAACCTAGCTACAATAATCTAACATAAATCATAAGGACAATCATAGCTACACTTGATACAACACTAGTCTATCTTGACAAGTCTGAAAGCCTTCTACTAAACTAACGAGTTGCTGGGATATGAGCTAAGGGAGTCATTCTCTACTATGGAGAGTCCCTGGCTTGCTAAGGGACACATTCTCAAATATGGAGTGCCCCAATCTGCACCAAGGAACACATTCTCAACTAAGGAGTGTTCCTGATAGACTAACGGAGATGTTCTCGACTAAGGAAGTTCCCTAGCTGACTAAGGGAAACGTTCTCGACTAAGAAAGCTCCCTGACTGACTAAGGGAAACGTTCTCGACTAAGGAAGTTCCCTGACTAACTAAGGAAAACGTTCTTAACTAAGGAAGTTCCCTGTCTGGGCTAGAACATGCAGGCTATTAATATAACATCTGATCGTATATGCTGAACTACTGCAGCAAACCAGACACATGAGCATTTACCGATGTCCGTCATACAACATTCATTTCGAAACAAGTCGGGCTACTTTATACTAACAACAAGCCCAACATTTTGAAAATATCATTCTTATGCTTTATTGTCATAATTCATATCATCATAGAGTCACATCAATATTTCTTTAATCATCTTACATTATTGAGTATCTAAAGATTCTCGTTAAAATTCTGGCTTTATATCATTCAACATGTATCATAAATTCATTCATGATCCATAGATCTGATTCATACCATAACACACATACATTGATTCATATAATTCTAGATTTACGGGAAACCATATATTGGACTCAAAACTTATACATAGTCATCGAGATCATGGGAGTGGCATACATCTTCATTTCATAAAGCCCATTTTGAGATTTCTCCAATTCATGAGAAGGATGCATTAATTAGACTATTATCATGGATTTACCTCATGCCCAGTCAAATCCATCGGAGACATAAGAGACATACATACTTTAATTTCAATTATTCGAGCCCATAACTCTAATTTCTTCTCAACATGTCTATTAATGGCACATTATTAGGGATAATCATACAATCTTCACATAATTTAAACGTGGATGCAAGTAATTACAATAATTGAGTGGACAATAGCAAAGCCTTATTCAAAATTTCAATCCATTTATGAAGAACATTCTATAACCCCACATTTTTCATCATCCAACCCATAATTCAAGGTAACCCTCTTATTCTACATAGTAATTAACTTATAATCATATTAGGTCTTGGAATATAGAGAATAACAGAAGAATTCACCATCAATTTAGAAACCCTAGGTCATGCTCTTCTAGAATAATTGAAATTGGGCACTTTGATAAAACATTTTTGGGGCACAAAGATGGAAGAATATCCTTGTTGGAAAACCCACATACCTGCTTTGAAGAATCCCCCACTTGAGCTTGGTCTTGAAGCTTTGAGGAACACCTCGGTGAGGTCCTTGAATCTTGAGAGGAGAGGAGGAAGAAGGGTTTTGAGAGGTATCTTGAGAGAATGAAATTTTAGGCTAAAATAACCCTTAAAAACGTCCCAAATAGCACTCCAAATGACAAGGTTTAGAAGTTAGAAACATAGGATTTTATGAAAACACCCCTGGAAAAACGCAGGAAAAAGTCACCCTGCCAGACCCCACGAGGCACCCTATGAGTTGTGGGGTCAGGTAACGACTCGTGGGGACCGAGCCGTCAAGCCATTGCCCCAAGTTCACCAAATTCCCTACTCCACTTACCACTCGCTTCACGAGTTATGCTCCCAGACAACGACTCGTTGCCTACACCCGTCACCTCCACTGCCTGAGACCTTTTCCAAACACCTAGCCCACCCAAAGACCAACCTGACGAGTCGAGGCCTGCCCAGAAGACTCGTCAAGTTTCCCGTTGCCACCTGCTCATCCTGCAAAATTTCCATTTTCTACTTGACTTCTCCCCCTTAAGCCTAGAATCTAGTCTTAGAAACATTCGGGGTGTTGCAATATCTCCCCCTTGGTAACATTCACCCTCGAATGTGGAAAAAACATATAGAACAGAGAAATACAATTCACCATAACCCATTACTGACTATGCAAGCTAGAAACTAACGAAATGACTACCTCCGAATGTAATTGCATATCTGAACAGAACCCCTAAATTGTACATGCATGCTACAACATAAGGGGGACTGAGGACATAAAACTGGCATGGAGCTGAATAGAACACTGAGAAGGATTCTCTCCCATCTAAGTGGCACTGAGCTACTATTGACTTAGCCTTCATTCTCGAATCACTTCCTCATACCAAGCTAGGATTTATGATATCTGGTCTAACTGAGGGAAAAGGACTTATTGAGCACGAATCATTCACGACAACCAAAACTGAACACGTAAAGGAGATATCTTCACATACTAGGCTATTAAGCACTTCTAAAGGCTGAAATTCCTCTACTAGCAACTCAAGATCTTTCCTGGCTCATAAAATTACCATCTCCCCCTTGGCTTCAAGCATCCTGGTAAGGCTCCCTTAAGGTTAGATTGCACACCACTAACTTGCCCCTCCCCCACTTCCAAAACTTCACCACAACCTCCTGTTAACAGCTATTTCACAATAGACATCAACAACTTCCTTTCAACAAACAACACCAGAATTCTATTCAATACAGGGGTTCAGGGCTTAGCAACACACAAAGGTAACAAGAACAATCTACAACATACCTGTGACTACTACTGGCGACTTTCCCTTATCCTGATGCGCTGCTGAAGTGGAAGGGCGGTTTTGATAAAGGCCGCCACCTATGCTAAATGATGCACTCTATTGAAATGGGCGGGCTGCGGGAACTACTGAAGAGTTGGTTGGGGCTCTACTCTCACCCCGCTTAGCTGCCGCATAATCCCGGTACTTATGGCCCAACTTGCCACACCAAAAACAAGCATCTAAGTCGGCCATGCATTCCCCTAAACGGTGCTTCCCACAGCTGGTACACAATCGATACGTAATCTCTCTTATCCTGGGTGTACTCGGAACACTGACTGTCGAAAGTGCACGGACGGATGACATCTGTTGGTAGCATGGGCGGTGTCCACCACTTGACCTATGCTGAGATAACTCTAAATCTCCAGTCCTAGACCTCTTGATCGTCTTCTCTCTAAAATGCACCGCCTCAATTTGTTGGGCGTACAAGACTATCTGAGGAAAATTCGTATCCTAGTGAAGCATGGTGGTCCTGCAATCCTTATCTAGGTAGTCTGCTACTCCATGGACAAACCGGCTCACTCAAGCCCACTCATCAACCACAAGCTCTAGCGCGTACTTAGACAATCGAGTGAACTCTAAGGAGTATTCCTAAACGGTCATAGTGCCCTACTTCAAATTCACAAATTCAGCTGCCTTGATCTCCCTCATCTCACGAGGAAAGAATCGCTCTAAAAATGTAGCCTGAAACTCAACCCAACTAATAGGGCCTGCTCCCTCTACTCTACTATCCTTCCATTGCTTGAACCAGATGTGTGCAACTCCCTTCAACTGATATGAAGCTAATTCACTACGCTCATGTCCACTCACTCCCTTGACCTGGGTGATCTTTAGTATCTCCTCAATGAACTCATGTGGGTCCTCATCCCCCTTTGACCCAAGGAATTCAGGTGGGTTCATTCTGAGGAACTCTCTTAGACGAGCTACTAGCGCGTTCCTATTCGAGGGCATATGATCCACCCCCTGCTGATTAATCTGAGCTATCGTGGCCTGCGCCAACATTTGAAAGGCTGCCCTAAACTCAGCATGAGTAACATGATCATCTATTGGGTTCGTCGGGGCTAGTGGGGCTTGCTGGTGCCCATTACCATTCCTTCTTCTATTCGCTCATCTAGGAGGCATTATCTGCAAGCGCGTAAAGTACGAGTCAGGAGAGGGACTGTTAGAGCTTCATATTCAATGCACGATAAGAATCATGAAGAAAAGGAAACATTCCTAAAACATGTCGTAGTCTCCTCTTCATAAGTGTGGAGCACTTCACACCCATGAGGAAGACTCTACGTAATGCGGCTTTCAGATACCCTAGGACATTCTAAATCTTTACTCTGATATCAAGTTTGTCATGACCCGAGAATAGACCCAGATTGTAAACATGGGACAAGGAACCCCGAAAGTCTCCAAGTCGACCCACGGCATAATCATAGCATAACACTTAGCATAAGGAACAATCAAAAACATGAATAAGCGGAACCTACTACAATAACTAACATAAATCATAAGGACAATCATAGCTACACTTGATACAATGTTGAGTCTATCTTGACAAGTCTGAAAGCCTTCTACTAAACTGACGAGTTGCTAGTATAAACCCCCAGCTAACTCCTATAATCTGAAAACTGAACATATCGACAATGTAAACATAAATCACGCCCTCGGAAGATGAGGGCTCACCACTAGCAGCTAAAAAGGGATGGAGTGTATCTAACCACGAGGCTTAGTCCGGAAACCTGAATCTATATCATGAGATGATATAGAACAAAAGGGGTGCGGTTAGTACTTGGAATGTACTAAGCATATCGTAGATCAATAAATACACAATTTTACGATAAGGAAATAACCAAGTACATTAACATAACTGATTTAACATGCATCAATCCTCTTGAGAGCAACTTATACATACACATATATGAAACTTTCCTTTGGATGTCATTGCATGGAAACATCATCGAACTATTGCATAAAGGTCATATACTTAACATCTACTGATAATTGAGACTGCTTCCTACCACGACTAATTTAAACCGATATGATAAGCTAAGGGAGTCATTCTCTACTATGGAGAGTCCCTGGCTTGCTAAGGGACGTATTCTCAACTACGAAGTGCCCCAATCTACACTAAGGAACACATTCTCACCTAAGGAATGTTCCTGATTGACTAAGGGAGATATTCTCGACTAAGGAAGTTCCCTAGCTGACTAAGGGAAACGTTCTTGACTAAGGAAGTTCCCTGACTGACTAAGGGAAACATTCTCGACTAAGGAAGTTCCCTGTCTGGGATAAAACATGCAAGCTATTAATATAACATTTGATCATATATTCTAAACTACTACAGCTAACCAGAGACATGAGCATTTACTGATGTCCGTCATACAACATTCATTTCAAAACGAGAAGGGCTACTTTCTACTAACAACAGGCCCAACATTTTGAAAATATCATTCTCATGCTTTATCGTCATAATTCATATCATCATAGAGTCACATCAATATTTCTTTAATCATCTTACATTATTGAGTATCTAAATATTCTCGTTACAATTCTGGCTTTATATCATTCAACATGTATCATAAATTCATTCATGATCCATAGATCTGATTCATGTCATAACACACATACATTGATTCATATAATTCTAGATTTATAGGAAACCATATACTTGACTCGAAACTTATACATAGTCAACGAGATCATGGGAGTGGCATACATCTTCATTTCACAAAGCCCATTTTGAGATTTCTCCAATTCATGAGAAGGATGCATTAATTAGACTATTATCATGGATTTACCTCATGCCCAGTCAAATCCATCGAAGACATAAGAGACGTACATACTTTAATTTTAATTATTCAAGCCCATAAACTCTAATTTCTTCTCAACATGCCTATTAATGGAACATTCACATTCTTCGGGATAATCATACAATCTTCATATAATTTAAACATGGATGCAAGTAATTACAATAGTTGAGTCAACAATAGTAAGGCCTTATTCAAAATTTCAATCCATTTATGAAGAACATTCTGTAACCCTACATTTTTCATCAGCCAACCCATAATTCAAGGTCCTCTTATTCTACATCATAATCCCACATTTTTCATCAGCACCCGTCACCTCCACCGCCTGAGACCTTGTCCAAACACCTAGCCCACCTAACGACCAACCTGACAAGTCGTGGCCTGCCCAGAAGACTCATCAAGTCGCTTGTCGCCACCTGCTCATCCTGCAAAATTTCAATTTT
The DNA here is from genome assembly GCA_035772735.1 of Datura wrightii. NCBI lineage: Eukaryota > Viridiplantae > Streptophyta > Magnoliopsida > Solanales > Solanaceae > Datura > Datura wrightii. The sequence continues at coordinate 51,140,519 of JASDFA010000002.1, read as the reverse complement.
CTTCTTGATTTCTCCCCTTAATCCTGGAATCTAGTCTTAGAAACATTTGGGGTGTTATAATCGTCCATCGGGTTTGCCAGGGATGGTGGTACCTGCTACTGATCATTACCATTTCTTCTTCCATTTGCTCGTCTAGGAGGCATTATTTGTGAGCACGTAAAGAGCGAGTCAGGGAAGGAACTGTTTAGAGCTTCTTACTCTACGCACGATAAGAATCATGAAGAAAAAGAAACATTCCTAAAATGTCTCGTAGCCTCCTCATCATAAGTGTGGGGTGCTGCACACCCATGATGAAGACTCTACTTGACGCAGCTTTCAGACACCCTAGGACACTCTAAACCTTTGCTCTGATACCAAGTTTTTCATGACTTGATTTCACACCCTAGTCGTAATACGGGATAAGGAACTCCAAAAGGCTCCAAGTCAACCCATGACGTAATCGTAGCACATCACTTAGCAACATAATCAACCAACAACTTAAGTAAGTGGAAGCTAACTGCAAGCATCTAAATAAGAACCAAAAATATAATTATAACAACGCTGAGTCTGTCTAGACAAGTCTGAAAGCCTTCTACTAAACAGATGAGTTGCTGAGACAAGCCCCCAACTAACTCCTAAATTTTGAAACTGAAACATAAAGAAGGCATAAACATAAATCACATCCTCGGGAGATGAGGACTCACCACTGGTAGCTGAGAGGGAAGGAAGCGTATCTAACCATGAGGCTGAGTCTGAAGACCTGAATCTATATCATGAAACGATATAGCACAAAAGGCGTGCAGTCAGTACTTGGAATGTATTGAGCATACGGGATAACATAGATAATTAAATATACAATTAAACGATAAGGAAATAGCCAAGTACATCAATATAACTAATTAACATGCAACTATCCTCTTATGATTCACATATACATATATACATGAAACATTCCTTTGGATCCCATTTTATGAAACATCATCGAACTCATGCATAAGGGTCAAGTTCTAACGTTTAATAAAAGCTTAATCTAAAACTAGCATCAAACACTGTACTGGACTGTTGATAATTGAGTTTGATTCTCATTATATTAAATTTGTTATAATCTGAAATCCAAATCATACGGAACTAAATCATGCTAATAACATAACTAACGGAGTCATCCTATACTATGGAGGGTCCCGGCTATATTAATAAAGTTATTCTCTACTATGGAGGAACCTGACTGAACTAGGGAATCTATCTCTGCTATGGAGGATCCCGACTGAGCTAGGGAGTCACTCTCTGCTATTGAGGATCCTGACTAAGCTAGGGAGTCACTCTTTGCTATGAAGGATCCTGACTAAGCTAGGGAGTCTCTCTCTGCTATGGAGGATCCCGATTGAGCTAGGGAGTAACTCTCTACTTTGGAGGATCCCGACTGGACTAGGGAATCTCTCTCTGCTATAGAGGATCCCGACTGAACTAGGAAATCTCTCTCTGCTATGGAGGATCTCGACTGATCTGCCTTTGTATCTGTATTCAAAGAATACGGTAAGTTCTCAGGGACTCAACCCTATACTGTACCGCTCTAAAGCACGACTGACTGAGAAAGAAGGGTAACCATCATATCATGGCTCGCAGCCTCCTGCCTATAGTATGTGGTGCACAACACATCCATAGACAAGACTCTACTTAGCACGGCTTGCAGACTCCCTGGGATACGACCTGCTCTGATACCAAGTTTGTCACGCCCCGCCTTGGGGGGTATGACTGGCACCTGGTGCCCTACTAGGACCTGAACTACTGGACTGCTAAGCCTAGGTGCATCTGGTACCTGGCTGGCTCTGATTCACATTTCTGGAAACAAAGGGCTATATAACGGCTGTAAACACAGCCTCCGGCCCATTGGCCTATAGCCTCCTGTACCTGTAATAACAGCTGACCAGAACAAGCAACTATAGGGAAGCCTATGCGGGCCGACAAGGCCACCATGCTGTCTAGTTATCTGCATTCAGCGATAAAATACTAGAAGGCTACGTGACCGGCAAGGTCACCACTACTATCAAACTTATGGCCCCACACGGCCAACATAAAAGAAGCAAGAGTACTAACAGCTAACACTGCACGGCCTCACACGACCGGCTCAACTGATCACAGGGAAATATACAGACTGAAAGCCTCTAGGAATAGCAATAGAAATGATCGGGACAGGGCCCCGACCTACCCATACAATATAACAACAGAAACTGAAGTACACCTCTGGAATTCAGTCTCCGGATGACAGGAGTTGAATGCTCAACGTTGACAGGAATCACGTGGTGTCACCTGCTCGTCTATGAGTACCTGCAGGCAAGTAATGCAGCGTGCCACCGGGCGTCAGTACCGCGGGTAATGAGTATGTAAAGCAATAACTGACAACAAAATCTGAAATCAATAATGTAACTGATAAAACTGAAGTAGAAGGAATAACTTAACTGTCTGATAATGTAAACCTTACCTTCTCTCAATCTTTACTGGAAGGGATGAGAGTCATACCTGGAAACGTATCGTGCTACTACTGATCTACTTGTATCTAACATAACATCGCATAACATGAAATAACATAACATAGCAGACACAAACCTTACCCGGCCCCCATAAGCCGGGAGGTACAACCAGCACAGAATCTATACCCCTACCCCGGTCATCCCATCTCCTACAATGGCTGCAAGCATCCCGCCGGTCCCCTGGGTATGCACTTGGGCTCGCTGAGCCCCTGACTATAACTGCATCTGAGTCCGGAGGACTCCTGAATCTGCACCCGGGCGTATCCGCTCGACTGGGGTGTGTAAGGGCCGATCAAGGCACAAATATGGGGAAAACTGGCATCCCATCTTCGTCCCCTGTGGGACGGCATGCCACTCCGTGGAGCGACGTATCCTCGTCCTCTGGCGGACGAGTCGATACAGCTATTAACCCTGGGTGGTCATGGATGCTAGGTAGTCTAACCCCAAACAATACAACGGTCTCAACTAGTAATGTTGTCTGTGTATCTCACATGCTGAGGCTAAGAGGGGTAAGGTACCGTATATATTACATGCTGAGCTAATGATAGTAATCTGTACGTATCTGTTACGTGCTGAGGCAGGTAAATATATATATAAATATGAATATAGTCTCCTGCCGGACTGTACTGGGGCAAATGCTATATAAGATAATGTTTCTGCCGAAAACTCTGCTGTTACTAAGTTTCTGCATACACTATATGCTGGACTAGTGATAGAAATATATACGTACTTAATACATGCTGAAGCTGGAAATAATATATATATATGTACGAATATGGTCTTCTGCCAGACTGTACTAAGGCTAATGTTGAACATGATATAGTCTTTCTGCTGAAACTATGTTGTAAACTAATTTTCTATAGTAACATGATTCACTATTTCTAGCATGCTTTCTAACTTCGTTTCAACTTATCATTCTATTTCCGAGCTGTCTTACAGGTACTTACTTGCTCTACTGAGTTTCGATTGAGCACAATAATATACTAACATCCTGTGTAACATCGCATACTGAGCATACTGTGCAGTTTCTACTGCTTATATTAGAATCTCTATCATCCTAGCAAATTTCATGCAAATTGTAACTCGATACTTTCAATATCGTACCAATAGTCATAACAAATGTAACACATGACTTCTGGACAATCTACTGGCCTTTAAATTACTATACTGTATCAAGATTTCTTAACTTGCCGAGGAAACGAACTTTACATACCTTATCTTCGACTATTCGTCCGTCGGACGAGGCTCGACCGGTACTTCAACTATTTTCTCCCAACTGCATTCATAAATACGTCAATCAATACTAAATACAGCTTTATTGTAAAGAGCAACGTTACTTTCGATATAGTTTGTAGCCTAAACTTAGGCTTATCGAAAGACGGTCGAAAACTCGCTATTTTCCAGCGGCACAGAAGGGAGAAGTATTCACTTCTCAGCTAGGAACACATAGACATTAATTTAGAGCAATTCTACTTACTTTAGTTCGGTGGATCGCCGATTCGTCGGCCGTATTTCGCGAAACTAATTCCGTAGAAATGCTCTCTGCTGCTAAATACTCGGGTATCTGGGATTAATTTGAGTTTGGGCAGCGTTTGGCAGCGTAATCGGACGAAAATATTTAATTTTCTTCGTCTTCCTCGGCTTCACTGCGTTTCTCTAGAAATTTATAAGTATGAAATGATTTTAAACCGAAGTGGGGGCTTATATACTTGAGCCTGAACTTGGGCAACGTGTCACGGAGCCATCGCGGAGGCCTCACCTCCGTGACACGCTGCCATCGCGGAGGGGCTCTGCCTCGGCTCCTCCCGCGATGGTTCGATGGGCTTCTCGTCCGATCTTTTCCCGGGCCTTTCTCCAACAAGTATGGCCTTCAAATATGCTTAACCAACGTGGGAATAGGTCATCTGAGTGCCGGGAATTCTACGGGGTGTAACATTCTCCCCCCCCCCCCTTAAGAACATTCGTCCTCGAATGTATACTATTATCTAGAGGACTGATTACTTTACTTTCTGGAAGAATTTCGGCAGAGTTTCCCCTGTAATATGGACTATCGCAAAAACCTGAAATGCAGAAAAGTCCAACACAGGCACTGCACACAATATTCTAAGATCCACTGGATGACTAAATATCCATTTTTCCTTTATCATTTACAGACATACAACCATAAGATACTGCATAAGTAATAATACGGACATACCTGTCGCCTGACTAGGCCTGTAATAGGGTGAGGATATCTGGTCCTTATATCTTCCTCCGTTTCTCAAGTCATCTCCTCTCGGTTCCTGTTACGTCTCAATACCTTGATAGACGCAATATCTTTAGTCCTCAATCTGTGAATCTGTCTGTTTAAGATAGTTATTGAAGCCTCTTCATAGGCCAGCTTTTTGTAACCTGGATATTCTGGACTGGGACTGCTCTGGACGGGTCTCCTATGCATTTCCTCAGCATAGTTACATAGAAGACCGGATGAATGGATTCTAATTCTGGAGGCAAATTCAATTGATGGTAAATGCTCATTTTGGCTATTACTGAAATCTAGCACACACGCTCGCAACATGTCTTCGAGCGTCTGAATTGTGCGCTCAGCCTACTCATCTGTCTGAGGATAGAACGCTGCGCTTAAATTAATCTGCGCTCCCAAACTCTTCTGAAATGACTGCCAGAATCTAGCTGTGAAGTGTGCTCCTCTGTCTGAAATAATGGATACTGGTATTTCATGTAATCTGACTATCTTTCTGCTATGCAACTCTGCATAATCTTTGGCCGAGAAAGTAGTTCTTACTGGCAAGAAATGAGCTAATTTTTGTCAATCTGTCATTTATCACTCATATAGAGTCATGTCTGTGTTTAGTACGAGGTAATCTTGCTACAAAATTCATCTTCACCGCTTCTCATTTCCAAAGAGGCACAGCTATGTTCTAAATTAACCTGCCTGGTTTCTGATATTCTGCCTTCAACTGTTGGCAGTTAGGACACTGGACTACCAGTAGTTCTTTTTAATGTCATGGCACTTCTTTGTCGTATCGGGATGAAGGGAATAGCGGGCGTAATGTACCTCGCCCATAAACTACTGGCGATGCCCCAAAATATCTGGAGTACAAATGCGGCCTTTATATCGCCACACTTCATCCCCGGGTATCTGAAAATATGTCATCTCTCCTTACTGAATCTTGTGTTCAAGTTAAACCTGGCTAGGGTTTCTATACTGCCGTTCCTTTACTTCCACCTCCAACCGCAATGCTGCGATATTCTGTATTACCGTTCTGTTATCCTTTATTTCTGCTATGCGAGCGGCTAGATCGGCTAACTAGTAAAATTCTCGGGTGTATTCCCGCCGTTCAGGCGGCAAGCATGCCAACTCCCCGTAGATCTATGGCTAAGGCCATCTACTACCGTATTAGCCCTCCTCGGTTGACACAAAATTCTTGCTTTTTTTTTTCAAGTATAAACTACTGCAACTACCTCCAGGTCATGGGTAAGACAATTCTTTTCACGTTTCTTCAATTGCCTGAAAGCATAAACTATTACTTCACCATGCTGCATCAACCCTCTGTATCTCCTGGCGATACTAACACTGGGGCTGAGGTTAACCTGGTTGTTAACTCCTGGATGTTCTGCTTACACGCCTCAGTCTACTGGAACTTCGCTGCCTTCTGTGCCAACTTAGTCAGAGGTGCTGCTAAGGTGGAAAATCCTTCCACGGACCCTCTGCAGCACCCGGCTAACCGCAGGGATTGCGTACTTCGATCGGAGTGGTTGGTCCAGGCTAAATCCTCATTACTTCGATTTTTCTGTGTATCTATCTGTACACCAGCCTCCGACACCATGTGACCAAAAAGGCTACTAAACTTAGCTAAAATTCACATTTACAAGGAATTGGCATATAACTAATGGTCATACTGGTTTATTATGCCGGAGAATCTGACAAGCAATCTACTGGTATAGACAGAGCTTATCTGGCCTTCTGGCCGTATGCTAAGGCTACTTGTTGCTGGGATAACCTGAACGACTGTCTGCGCACCTTGTGCCTTTATCTGATCAGAGGGTCCTAATACTGACCATGACCTCTAATGATCTGGCTACATAACCTTAAATATTGAATAGTCGGGTTGAATCACCCGAATGTGGCAGTAGTCTAATCAATACTCTAACTGTTCTACTCGAATGCTTATAATCGTGCATAACCACAGACTTGTGGGCATCTAATTGCTCTGTTATTTTACTTAAGTCACTGTAAGGCTGGGCTTAATCAAACTTGCTCCCAGGTGATCAATCTCTGGATCTTCACGGGGAATTTACTGATCCCCTAGTCTTAATAAACATTGTGTTAGCAGGGTATTATCAATTACTTATTCCTTGTGTGTATCCACTTGGATCTATACTGTTGTTCTGGGGAATTCTCGGTCTTATAGGCTATTCTGTAACTACTGGCCTTCCGCTAGGGCTCTGTATCTGAATATCTTACGAAACCCAGCTGAAGTACTAGTCTGTCACAAGTTTGTCACTGACTACTGATGTGGACCCTTCCTTGGGGTACCCACGGGTATTCTGACTGGGACGGCCGGCTGACTTATGGGGTGTTCTACATAACAACTGCTAGGTTGACTAAGGCCGACTGTCGCCCACAAGACTGGGAAAACGACGTACGACCACTTAACATGCTAGAACAATTCTGATATTGCTAATCTCTAAAATTTGCCTATTCGGCCTCTAATCCTGGTTCTGGCACACGCACTACTGTTACCAATCTTCAGGGATGCCTCCCTGCTAACGCAGGCGCCAGCTGGTCGGTAGACTGTCTAACTGCGCCCTTATCATCTAGCCATCTGCTTTAGGCCATTAACTCTGGTAAGCCCCTAGAGCCTAAATCTGACAACAACACATAAGTCTGTTAATCTAATAACTAAAAACTGAGATAGTTTTTATGACTTCATACGTAACTCACACTTAATCCGCCCTTTCTCTTCTTCTTTTCTTTCTTTCTTCTCCCTCTTTCTTCTCTTTTCTTTTTTTTTTTTGGTCCCCCAATGCAATTTGTATAGGCTCTCTATTACTAATCAGCATCTGTGATTGTAGCCCTTATAGGCAGCCACTCACAACTTATCTATTATATGTATATCTATATATCGCTGGCTATGTACAATATGTACTGATTCCTGCGGTAATTCATAACCTCCAACATGTTCTGCTGAGTCTCACATTGTACATGATACATTTCTTCCACGGCCTAATAATATCTCCTGCCCTGACTTATCATTTCATTGTATTGTCACCCCATTCTGAAAGTAACAAACATAAACATTCTAGTTATTGTCTGCTGTTTAAAATCCCGCCACTCTTGCGATGTGGGGGTCGACGTTCAAATCCTGTAGCCTTACTAGGCATATATTGAGAGCCCATAACTGTCTGCTGGGCCTTATCTCTAGGCTACACAGGATTAGAATTGTTGTATCAGTAACTTCTTAACTTTTCTATAATGGACACCCTGCGGTATTCTGAACCGCAATCTTACTGTCAGCCCGAGGCTTAATCCTTAATACGATACTTTATCAATCCAGGGTAGTTCTAATTTCCCCACAAGATCTGACATTCCTGCTTCTTCCTCTCATCTTACTTAAACTGAACTCTGGGGTTCAAGGTACCTGCCTTTTGTTGCTAATGAGATTACTGATCAAGCCTCGGCCTATACTTCTTTGGGCGTATACTCAAGCCCATCTGATTCACATAACCTCTATATCTCTCGATGTCACAACTAGATCATAACTATAATCTTACAGGTATGTCTTGCTATCTGTTAGCATATATGGCGGGCTTGGCCTTTTTCTGGCTCAAACATGACTATTATTAGGCATTCATCACTAACAGGTCTGTTACCCCTACTTCGGGTAAGCTAACAGTCTTACTTTCTTTACTGGCTGGTTATCATAAGGGTCTGCACAGCCTACGTAATCATAAGGGCTCTCTATATCTTCCACTACTTACTAGGATCAATCAACCCATCTTTACTTACTGCATGATTCGGCAACCCCCTCTCAAGTCTTATGCTCCTTTTCTATACTGGTATCGAACTTAAGAGGTAGGAATAACCCTTTTCTTATTACAACAATAAAAGCATTCGACTGTACCATATCCAAAAAGATGTATTTGGGATTCCTGCATTTTTTCTCTCTTTTTTGTACCTACCTGGTGGTCTGACCTTATCTGTAATCATAATCAGATCTTATATAACTAATAGGTAAATCAACTCATATGTACATTATACTTCTGACTTCCTATTCCGACGTTATCAACGTATACTAGGAATAATGCCAATAAAGGTATCACGCTGGGAGGTCTCTGATACCCCCTCCTACTGCTATAGTTATCCTGTAACTGACTGAGGTTCTCTTCTGTTGCTATTTCCGATCTTCTGCCTGTGATAGGGTAATGCTGATCTGCCTTTGTATCTGTAATCAAAGAATACGGTAAGTTCTCAGGGACTCAACCCTATACTGTACCGCTCTAAAGCACGACTGACTGAGAAAGAAGGGTAACCATCATATCATGCCTCGCAGCCTCCTGCCTATAGTATGTGGTGCACAACACATCCATAGACAAGACTCTACTTAGCACGGCTTGCAGACTCCCTGGGATATGACCTGCTCTGATACCAAGTTTGTCACGCCTCGCCTTGGGGGGTATGACTGGCACCTAGTGCCCTACTAGGACCTGAACTACTGGACTGCTAAGCCTAGGTGCATCTGGTACCTGGCTGGCTCTGATTCACATTTCTGGAAACAAAGGGCTATATAACGGCTGTAAACACAGCCTCCGGCCCATTGGCCTATAGCCTCCTGTACCTGTAATAACAGCTGACCAGAACAAGCAACTATAGGGAAGCCTATGCGGGCCGAAAAGGCCACCATGCTGTCTAGTTATCTGCATTCAGCGATAAAATACTAAAAGGCTACGTGATCGGCAAGGTCACCACTACTGTCAAACTTATGGCCCCACACGGCCAACATAAAAGAAGCAAGAGTACTAACAGCTAACACTGCACGGCCTCACACGACCGGCTCAAATGACCACAGGGAAATATACAGACTGCAAGCCTCTAGGAATAGCAATAGAAATGATCGGGACAGGGCCCCGACCTACCCATACTATATAACAACAGAAACTGAAGTACACCTCTGGAATTCAGTCTCCGGATGACAGGAGCTGAATGCTCAACGCTGACAGGAATCACGTGGTGTCACCTGCTCGTCTATGAGTACCTGCAGGCAAGTAATGCAGTGCCCCATCGGGCGTCAGTACCGCTGGTACTGAGTATGTAAAGCAATAACTGACAATAAAATCTGAAAGCAATAATGTAACTGATAAAACTGAAGTAGAAGGAATAACTTAACTGTCTGATAATGTAAACCTTACCTTCTCTCAATCTTTACTGGAAGGGATGAGAGTCATACCTGGAAACGTATCGTGCTACTGCTGATCTACTTGTATCTAACATAACATGGCATAACATGAAATAACATAACATAGCAGACACAAACCTTACCCGGCCCCCATAAGCCGGGAGGTACAACCAGCACAAAATCTATACCCCTACCCCGGTCATCCCATCTCCTACAATGGCTGCAAGCATCCCGCCGGTCTCCTGGGTATGCACTTGGGCTCGCTGAGCCCCTGACTATAACTACATCTGAGTCCGGAGGACTCCTGAATCTGCACCCGGGCGTATCCGCTCGACTGGGGTGTGTAAGGGCCGATCAAGGCACAAATATGGGGAAAACTGGCATCCCATCTTCGTCCCCTGTGGGACGGCATGCCATTCCGTGGAGCGACGAATCCTCGTCCTCTGGCGGACGAGTCGATACAGCTATTAACCCTGGGCGGTCATGGATGCTAGGTAGTCCAACCCCAAACAATACAACGGTCTCAACTAGTAATGCTGTCTGTGTATCTCACATGCTGAGGCTAAGAGGGGTAAGGTACCGTATATATTACATGCTGAGCTAATGATAGTAATTTGTACGTATCTGTTACGTGCTGAGGCAGGTAAATATATATATAAATATGAATATAGTCTCCTGCCAGACTGTACTGGGGCAAATGCTATATAAGATAATGTTTCTGCCGAAAACTCTGCTGTTACTAAGTTTCTGCATACACTATATGCTGGACTAGTGATAGAAATATATACGTACTTAATACATGCTGAAGCTGGAAATAATATATATATATGTACGAATATGGTCTTCTGCCAGACTGTACTAAGGCTAATGCTGAACATGATATAGTCTTTCTGCTGAAACTATGTTGTAAACTAATTTTCTATAGTAACATGATTCACTATTTCTAGCATGCTTTCTAACTTCGTTTCAACTTATCATTCTATTTCCGAGCTGTCTTACAGGTACTTACTTGCTCTACTGAGTTTCGATTGAGCACAATAATATACTAACATCCTGTGTAACATCGCATACTGAGCATACTGTGCAGTTTCTACTGCTTATATTAGAATCTCTATCATCCTAGCAAATTTCATGCAAATTGTAACTCGATACTTTCAATATCGTACCAACAGTCATAACAAATGTAACACATGACTTCTGGACAATCTACTGGCCTTTAAATTACTATACTGTATCAAGATTTCTTAACTTGCCGAGGAAACGAACTTTACATACCTTATCTTCGACTATTCGTCCGTCGGACGAGGCTCGACCGGTACTTCAACTATTTTCTCCCAACTGCATTCATAAATACGTCAATCAATACTAAATACAGCTTTATTGTAAAAAGCAACGTTACTTCCGATATAGTTTGTAGCCTAAACTTAGGCTTATCGAAAGACGGTCGAAAACTCGCTATTTTCTAGCGGCCCAGAAGGGAGAAGTATTCACTTCTCAGCTAGGAACACATAGACATTAATTTAGAGCAATTCTACTTACTTTAGTTCGGTGGCTCGTCGATTCGTCGGCCGTATTTCGCGAAACTAATTCCGTAGAAATGCTCTCTGCTGCTAAATACTCGGGTATCTGGGATTAATTTGAGTTTGGGCAGCGTTTGGCAGCGTAATCGGACGAAAATATTTAATTTTCTTCGTCTTCCTCGGCTTCACTGCGTTTCTCTGGAAATTTATAAGTATGAAATGATTTTAAACCGAAGTGGGGGCTTATATACTTGAGCCTGAACTTGGGCAACGTGTCACGGAGCCATCGCGGAGGCCTCACCTCCGTGACACGCTGCCATCGTGGAGGGGCTCTGCCTCAGCTCCTCCCACGATGGTTCGACGGGCTTCTCGTCCGATCTTTTTCTGGGCCTTTCTCCAACACGTATGGCCTTCAAATATGCTTAACCAACGTGGGAATAGGTCATCTGAGTGCCGGGAATTCTATGGGGTGTAACACCTAGCCTCCACCCAATGATCAATTAACAAGTCGTTGCCAGGCAAGATGACTCGTCAGGTAGTCTGTTACCACCGAACTTGACCAGAACTCAAAACTATTTCCCCACGGTTCTAACCACGATTCGTGGGGCCTCCTAACGAGTTGTCACCCGACTCGTTCTGCACAAAACTTTCATTTTCTGTCTGATTTATTTTCTTAATCCTGGAATCTAATCTTAGAAATATTCGATGTGTTACAGTTATAGTCGTGGAACGACATTCATAGGTTGCCTCCCATGCAGTGCCTAATTTAACATCGCGGCATGACTATGGTCACTGTCACTCCTTAATCCGAGTGTACTTATAACCATACCAAGGATATTCTAAACTTTCATGCAGCAGTTGTTGGTCCACTAACTGATTAGAACCTCCAGGTTCTCCTGTCGGCTTCTCTTTGATGTCCTCATAGTGAGGTGGCATTCGTGCTGCTCTAAACACTTCAAACACTTCCTCCTTACCATCTACTGTCATAAACACCTTGCCCAACAGAATATGTATGACAGCATCAGCGGTGGCTAAAAATCCTCTCTCCAAAATAAGGGCAACTGCTGCATCTGCCTCATAGTCTGGGATTATAAAGTCCACCGGTAGGATAAAAAGTCCTACCTTAATCAAGACATCTTGAATGATTCTCTTCGGATAGGCCAGAGACCGTTCCGCAAGATGCAATGTCATTGTGGTAGGATATGGTTCACCTAATCCTAGAGTTTTGAACAGGGATGCAGGTATCAAATTGATGCTCGCACCCAAATCACATTAGGTCGAACCAACTTCCTTGCTCCCAATAGTGACAGGGATAGTGAAGCTCCGGGGATCCTTTAACTTTTTAAGAATTTTGTTCTTAATTAGGGAACTGCACTCTTCCGTAAGATCCACGGTTTCAAACTCTATATTCCTTCTCTTATTGGTCATGATATCCCTAAGATACCTAGCGTACTTTGAAACTTTGTGCAACAGCTCCACCAACAAAATATTCACATGAACCTGCTTTAACAACTCAAGAAACTTACTACAGGTTGTGTCCTCTGTCTTCTTCTTCAACTTTTGAGGAAATGGGAGCGGTGGTATAGCTACTACAATTTTTGGTTGTGGGTTTCTAGACTCACCCACCTCAGTCTTGGATCTCACGGCCTGTTCCTCAGCAAGTTTTTCTTTTCTAGGGATGGCCTCACCTAGCTCCTTACCACTGCGCAAGAAAATAGCATTTACTTTTTCCTTAGGGTTCTTCTCAATGTTACCTGGGAGTGCCCCCTACGCTCTGTTGTTCTTTTGTAAGGCCAATTGCCCCATTTGTCTTTCAAGCTCATGGATGGACTTTTGCATTTCATTGACCACTTGTGCCTACAGCACCATTGTAATACCCTGAAAGTGCCTGAGACTAGACTTGAGATTTGAAATGGGAACAATAGAAAAATCTGAGATTTTGACTCAGAAAGACTCGTGGTACGAGTCATGGAGAGGAAGGACAAGTCATAGGAGGAGTCATGAAGAAGGCCTGGAGTCTAAGGTCCAGAACATGAGTCACACCACGAGTCATGGTATGTGGGTACAACTTGTGGTCAGGGTCTTGGGGGATGTGAAGTCACGAGTGACATTACAACTCATGGTATGGTAAAGTCTTGGTGAGAATCCAGTGAGTTGCCAAGTGGCCAATGGTGACCACGAGTCGTTACTTCATGGTACGACTTTTTGTGAGGCCCGTGATGACTAGCAGTGTTAAATTTTCAGATTTTTTCAAGGGTATTTTCATAAATCCTAAGCTCTAAGGTCCTAAACTACATCGTTTTAAGCTTAGTTAGAAGGGTTTTAAGAGTATTTAACCTATCATAAACCTTTCCATTCTATGCATGCAAGATTAGAGTGTTCCATTGGAGATTAAGCTTGAGAATTCCCCAATTCCTTCTTCAATTCCTTTGGGCTTTCAAGGGAGAGCGTAAGATCAGATTACCCAGGTATATAGGGTTATGAATGAGAGTCTCTCTTCACTCTCATGCCCCAATTTCCCTGTATGTTCATAAATTCAAGTATTAAAGTAAATTTGATGATCTTATGGGGTTTAAGCCCAAATTTATAGAATTCTCTTTGATTTGACTATGGCTCAATTCCCTTTATGTTCTAAATATTATTTTAAGATCTATGGGAATATTTTATATTTAATTGATTATAATTTTTTATGGATTCAAATCCTAGTCAATCTATGCGTAATTGTGCAAAGCTTCATAAAAAGTCAAGTTATGATTCTATTATGATTTTGATCTTCCTAACCCTAAATTATGATATTATGATTCATGATATAATTTTTCTTCAAGTACTCTTCATAGATTTATGAATGTCAAGTATATGAATTTTCACAAGTATGCATGTTCTTTATGATTTATGAATTTATGACTTTTGGCCGACTCACGGGCCCTTACTCATGGATAATCAAGTATTTCAAGTATGATCAAGTATGTTATGATTTATTTGGCCATGAACTTCATGAATGATTTCATGATTTCGATATGAGCCTCATGTGCATGTTTTTAGGAGAAGTGTCTAGCACTGAGTATATCCATCATTCAGGTAAACCCCGTGGTCTCAAAACTACGTGCCACCGTAGGTATATGTATTTATGGATTCCCCCTTGTGATATCACATCATGCACGTCTTTTGCCTAGAAAGCCTGGGACGGCTCTGTCCAGTTGAGCGAAATAGTTGGGCAGCTCTATCATGATGGTGTCGGTTAAGACGAGTTCTCCCATTGTTCATCATGATTTATGCATTGTCATGTTATGTTACTTTGGATCAAGTTATGTTTTTATAAGACTCCTCTTATGACTATGATTATGACTAGATTGTGAATGGTTTGGAAACCTTGAGTCCTCAAGTTTATATTATGATATCTACTTCATGTTAATGTTGTTCTACTCTTATGAACTCTTATGTATTTTAACTATCCATTTTTACTTACCTGGCATACTCAATACATTCTAAGTACTGACTGCATACTCTATGTTGTATCATTTCATGATACAAGTCCGAGGGATCAGCCTCAGCCGCACCATTAGTCCTGCTTTCCTCTCAAGTCTGTCTAGCCAATGTTGGTGAGTCCTCATCCTTCAAGGATATTTAGTTATCCATTGTTATGTTATTTTAGTTACAGACTTTCTCGAGCTAGTTAGGGATGCTGTCCCATCAGCTCATCAGTTATGTTAGAGGCTTTTCAGACAATATGTAGAAAATTCGCTCGTCAGTATTGACTTTGTTTTAGTTGTTATGTATGCAGACTTCTGCTTAAGCATGTTTTATTTTATCAGTTCCCACTTGTTGTAAGTTCTTAGCCTGTCACGACCCGAACATAGGCTTGAATAGGGACATGGGACAAAGAACTCTGAGAGGCTCCAAGTCGACCCATGGCTGAACATAACAAATAAGAGCATACTATGAGCATATAGTAATATAATAAAACATGCTTAAGCGGAAGTCTACATACATATCAATCTAAACTAGAGTCAACAATAACAAGCTAATTCCTATATAATGTCTGAAAAGCCTCTAACATAACTGATGAGCTGATGGGACAATATCCCCAACTAGCTCGACAAAGTCTATAACTAAAAGCACATAACAATGGATAACTGAATGTCCTCGAAGGATAAGGACTCACCAATACTGTCTAGACAGGCCTGAGGGGAAAGCAAGGCTAGTAATGCGGCTGAGAATGATCCCTCGGACCTATATCATGAGACGATACAACATAAAGTATGCAGTCAGTACTTAGAATGTACTGAGTATGCAAGGTAATTAAAACGGACAGTTAAAAATACATAAGAGTTCATAAGAATAGGACAACATGAACGTGAAGTAAATATCATAACATAAACATGAGGGCTCAAGGTTTTCAAACCATTCATAATCCATTCGTAATCATAATCGTAAGAGAAACTTTATAAAAACATAGCTTGAGCCAAAGTAACATAACATGACAATGTATAAATCATGAGGAACAATGGGAGGACTCGTATTAACTGACACCATCATGATAGAGCTTACATGATGCCCCAACTATCTCACTCAAATTGGCAGAGCCATCCCAGGCTTGCCAGGAAAGGGACGTGCAGTATAGTGATATCACAGGGATCCAATAATAAATATATACATATACCTATGGTGGCACGTAGTTCTAAGACCACGAGATTTACCTAAACGCCGGATCTACTCGGTGCTAGACACTACTCCCAAAAATATGCACATGAGGGCTCATATCATAATCGTAAAATCATTCATGAAGTTCATGGACAAATAAATAATAACATGATGGATCCCACATGAAATATAAGATTAGCCATGAATAAAGGCATGTGAATCGGCCAAGATTCATAAATCCATATATCATGAGACCATCCATATTTGTGAAAATTCATATACTGGATATTCATAATTTAATAAAAGTACTTGAGAGAAATCATAACGAACTGCGGAATGTAAAAATGAGTAAAGACTGCTCCAAGAAGTCAAAAACTTGCTTAACAAATGACGTAAGGCCTTTATTAATAGATAAACCCTAAAATGACACTTCTGCCCTTCAAAAATTAGTTTAAAATTAGCATTTTCTACCTCAGAATGACCCAAGCACACCGCCCCATGTATCTCACCACAGACTTTGTCAAATTTCCAATAATTTCAGCTCTGGACAAGGCCTGGCACGCTGCCCCCTCTATCTCGCCAAGGTGTTTGTCAAATTTCTCTAAGTCTGAAAACCTCTGGCGTGGGGCGGCACTCATCTCGCCAAGTTTATGAAGTGCATTTCTCTGAAGTTTAAGGGCTGGCATGTTATAGCCCCAACCTGAAGTTTTTGTTTTCTGAAGTTTGGGACTTAGTGCAGGGCGCTAACCATAGCACCAGACTCTTTAGCTCCTCAATCTTCATTTCTTGCATCATTTTGAGCTCATTTTGCTTAATTTCTTTCTCAAATCAACTCAATCGTTTGTTAGCACATAAAACACACACACACACACACACACATACACACACACACACACACACACACACATATATATATATATATATATATATATATATATGAATCTAAGCATAAATTAAGGATTATAAAAAAACATGATCAAATATGGGTAAAAACTTGGCAAATGGGCATACAAATATGCCCAACATCAGCGTATTTACGCATTTATGAACCATATTTTGCCCATACTTAGCTATGTTTTGAGAATAAATTATGTGTGTTTTCTTGTGTTTTATGTGATGTATGTTAAAAAGAGTTAATGCACATGATTAGATTCTTTCAGGTGTTAAAAGTGATGAATTTGGGCTTAATTATTTCTAAAAAGAGCTAGAATGGCAAAACAGGGTTGACAAAACTAGTATGATATAAGTTGACATCGCGTAGGCACACTTGTGCTATAGCGACATGCAGGCATGATCAGAGCACCCAGAAGCATGACGTGACAAGGGCAGTGGTGCATGGAGAGGCACAAGGCACTTCCCTGTTTGGAAACCCAGAAGTGAAATTATAGTTCTACTAGGAACAGAAGCTGCAAAACCCAATTCTAATCCAAGAAGGAACAACAGAGGCTTAATCTACTATTATAAATACCCTCTCTTACATTATTCTAGGTGTAAAATTTGATAGTGCAACATAGAGTTCCGTAGTTCAATCTTGTGCATAATTCATACTTTACGAATTTGTATAATAGCTTAGTTGAATATTTGTTGGAGATTTATGAATTTCATTGAATCAATATAATTTTGGAGATTTTGTTAAACAACTTGATATTATTGTAAGTATTTCATTATGATTTCTTCTACATCTTTTGTTGTTCTTCTCATAACATAAGCAGCTAAATCTCTTAAGCTAGGGTTGTGGGAACCATGATGCATTAACGAAAGTAGGCATAATAAAATAGTGATTCTTGAATGGTGAATTGGGTGGATTGTTATTCTTTTCATCTTAATGCTTAATTGCACATATCTTCAACTTGCCCGACCAAGGAGGTTGAAGTTAGGAAAAGAGAATAAAAATAGAAATCTAAGGCTAGCAACCCTTATATAAATTGACTTGAGCTTTAACCGAGGATAGTTAAGTCAAGACTTATGGCGAGGGCAAAATATACACACTTTAAATTCGAGAGGAGATAAGTGAAATTCATTTATGTAGGTTGAGAGATGTTAGATGAACTTAATCGTCAGTCTTACACAAAATTCACTAGGATAAATCACTAATAAAAACCTACTAAGTTACTAAAATTATAGGGAACACAATCCTAGTTTTATCTTGATAATTTGATACAAAACTTAGTCATTGTTAGCATTATTTTCTTCTTTTTATTTTTCTTTAACATATTGTTTCTTTCCTATTCCTTGTGGGATCGACTCCAATTGATTAGAAGTTAGTTTAAACATCATTAACATATTGTTTCTTTCCTATTCCTTGTGGGATCGACTCCAACCTATGTTTGGTTACTATATTTGACAGGGACCAATTTATACTTCAATTGCAAAGTGTAATTTGGACGTAATCAAATTTTGGCTCCGTTGTCGGGAAATATGGTGTTGATATAGTTAACTGGTGTCTATGCTTTACTTATAATGTTTATTTCATGATTTACATTTTTATTTTCTTTTTGTGTGGTCGAAGGGTAACATGGAAAATCCAGAGGTACAAATTGATCTCCTGCTGGAGGAGATGGTAGGGGCGCAAAGAGCCGAAGCTGCGTGCCAAACAAAAGAAGCTAGACTAGTTGAAATAGTTAGGAGAGCTGAAGCTACAAATTTTGCTGGCACCAAACCCCCCTCATCATCATGGACATAATGTTGTACGTAATGTGCTCTTCGAGGGGGAGCTTGAGCAAGAGGAAGTTGGCTACACAGGAGCCATTCTCCCACCCCCACTGCCAGCAAATGCGAAAATCGATGTGACCAGTACTATGATGCAGTTGCTGAGCATGAAGGGGTTGTTCAATGGTTTGTCCAGTAAAGATCCAAACTAGAATCTGATAAATTTCACCGGTATCTGCAATTCCTATAAACTACCAGAAGTTTCTCAAAAGCCATTAGACTCTGCTTATTTCCATTCTCACTAGCTGGGGGAAGCTACTTTGTGGATGAACGAGCTTCCAGACGAGTCTATCACTACTTGGACAGAGCTGATTGCAGCTTTCTTGGAGATACTCTTCCCACCCTCACGAATGATTCAGTTGAGGAATAAAATTAATAATTTCAGATAATTACCCGGGGAAGCTCTACATGAGGCATGGTTGAGGTTTAAGAAGAAATTGAAATAGTATCCTAATCACAAGCTTCCTAAGGAGGTCTTTTTGGAGGTGTTTATAGGTCACTGAGTGCCTCGAACAAATGGCACACCAGAGAATCTTAGGTAGCTGCAATAAACTACTCTAGAGGAATGACAGCATAGCAGCAGAAAAAGGAAGAAAAACGGGACCAAGACATGGCCCATGTCAAGATCTAGTTAAAATTAATCACCAAGAACCTCACTACGCTGAATACACAGAGGGTGCATATGGTGAATGCGCAAGACAAGGGACCCAGGTATGAGGATCACTACCCTAAATTGGAAGAGGAAGCAAATTTTGTAAGCAATCAGGGGGATTTTCGGGCTAATACCCAAGGATCTAACCAAAACTCTTGGCACCAATGCCAAGGAAATCAAGGTCAAAACTACTATGGGAACAATAATGTAACACCCCAAAAATCCCTAAGATCAAACCTTAGAACTAAAATGAATAAAATAGGAAAATCTACACCAAATCACAGATCGAGTCATTGAGTGACTTGTTATGTGACTCGACGGCTCGTTAAGTGACCCATTGTGTGTACTTGAGTTGGTAAAATGTTGGAGTTTCCTGGGTACTTAAAGAGTTAAAGGATGAGTCCTGGTGCCACTTCATGACTCCTCAAGGGAGTCATTGTCTGGGAGGGGTGGAAGGATGGAAAATTTTCCAATAGTGACGATGAGTGATTGTGACGAGTCATCGTGATCCCTAACAAGTCATTGGGTGTCACATTAGGTGTGATGAATGTTGGAAAACTTGAGTTTCAGATAGTCTTATCGAGTGGGGTAATGACTTGTTTAGTGTTATGACGAATCATTAAGTGGAGGCGTCAAGTTAAGATCAAAAGTTATAATTTTTGGCCAGTGGTGACGAGAGGACTTGACAAGTCGTCCAATGACCTAACGAGTCATTAGGTCACTCGTTAGGCCTGGCAGTTCCCATTTAACAGTCCGAAGTCCAGGGGCATTTTTATAACTTCCCGCTATTTTAATTCCTAAACTACGTTGTTTTGGGAATTATTTCAAAGGTTTTAGAGGGGTAAATAGTTCTTCTCCCTCATTCTCCACTAAGATTTTCAGAGTAATGTTCTTAGACCTCAGAGTTTCCCTCTCAAGCGAGCTAGGGCTTCTAATTCTCCTCAGAAATTTCAAGTTGCTTCTCAGAGATTCTTCTTCAGGTATGTGGGACTTCAACAAGGGTTTCCTTTCGCCCTTGTGTCCTAAGAACTATAGAACCCTAGCAAGTTAATTTCTCTAGAATCACGTCTTAGGTTTTTCATTCTATGATTTATTTCCCTTATCTTTTCTCAATGCTTAAAGGTTTCTATGACTAGAATTATATGATATTCATGATATTATTTTTTAGCTTGAAAAATGTATTTCCATAATCTTGATATTAGCATGATTTTAGATATTTCACTTCATGAGCTAGCATTGTATTCATATAGAATGGTTTTCCAAGTACATAAGATTTTCCCATGATTTAAGTATTCATGTTTTATAGTATGATCAACATTATCAGTATAATCAATATCAGTTTTGTTAGTTTTATTAGGTCCTTTAGACTCTCAGGACTTTTTCAAATACATAGTCCTAAATTAGTCTTAGGACATTAGTATTGAGCTATCAGTGTTATACAGATACCTATATTTATTTCTGTGTCTTCAATTGGGAGTAGTAATTATCATTGAGTAGACCGGGGTTCAGCGCACCCAGGCTCCCAGAACTACGAGCCACCATAGCCAGTCACTATGCCCTGTCAAGGTACGATGGGCTCTATCGATGGGGATGAAACATCAAACTCCATATCTAGCTCACGTTATTACATGTCGGTTAACACAAGCTCCCACAGTTTAGTACATTTAGAGTACTTAGTCCCAGTCTATAAAATTTCAAGATATGCTTATGACTCTAACTCAGTTTATCAGTTCGCATAGTATTCTCATATATGTCAGATTTATTATTATATTCATGATTTATGATAGAGTCTTTGCCATGTTATTTCAATTTAATTTTATGAATTATCAGTATATGTATGTGTTATTTACATCTCACATACTCAGTACATTAAAAGTAATGACGCGTGTTTTCCATGCTATATCATTTACAATATAGACATAGGCTTAGCATCTCTTTCAGGCTTCTTAAAGAAACATTTCATTAGTGAGTCCTCATCTTCTGAGGACTAGAGTTTTCATATTCAGCACTTGTTATTCTCAATTTTAGCTTCATACATTAGAGTTAGCTAGGGGTTTGTCCCAGCAACTCATCAGTTCTTTAGAAGGCTTTCAGACCGTATATGTTCGTTTCAATTTGAGACTCAGTATTTGAGAAAATATTAGTAATTTATCAGCTTCTCTTTATTTATTTAGTATTTAATTATTGTTTTAATTAGCTTTCACTTAATAGTCTTTTATGGTAGTTCAGTTACTATAGAATTGTGCCATGCCATGGGTTTTCTTGGGGTCACATGTGACCCTAAGTACCGTGTCTCTTCCAGGGTGCAGACTTGGGTCGTGACAAACTTGGTATCAGAGCCACAGGTTTAGAGTTTCTAGGATGTTGAAAGCCGCTTCAAGTAGAGTTATTTTCATAGGTGTGAAGCATGCCATACTTACGCAGGGGGTACTACGAGGCATTTTTAGGAAAAATTCCCTTTCTTAATGATTCTTATCATGCGTATAGTTTTAATCTCTAAAATGTCCTCCTAACTCGTGCTCTACCCTTTTAAGTTGACAATGCCTCCTAAAAGAGGAAATGGAAAGAGGAATGATAATGCTAACCAGCCAGCCCCACCAGCTCCAGCAGTCCTTCAAGACAATCAGATGTCATATGCAGAGTTTTGGGCTTCTATTCAAATGCTGGCTTAGGCGATGCCCAACCTGGTCAACCAGCAAGTCATCGTACCTGTCAATGCTGATGGGTCTATAGCTATTGCTAGAGTCTGAGATTTTACTCGGATGAATCCCCCAGCATTTCACGGGTCTAAGGTAGATGAGGACCCACAGGAGTTCATTGACAAGGTTTAGAACATCAGCCAAATCATGGGTGTTACTTCTGTCGAAAGTGCAGATTTTGCTGCTTAACAGTTGAAAGGGGTGGCCTAGATATGGTATAGGCAGTGGAAAGAGGGAAGGAATAATGGCGTAGGTCCGCTGGAGTGGGATGAGTTTGTGAAAGCATTTTTGGATAGATTCTTTCCCCGTGTATTTGTAAATTTAAAGAAGCATGACATGACGGTGTAGGAGTAGGCCTTAAAATTCACCCAATTATCAAGGTATGCTCCGAAAATGGTTGCTGAGTTGAGGGCTTACATGATTAAGTTCGTGAATGGAGTCTCAGACTTGGTAGTCAAGGAGTTCAGGACTGTCATGCTTATCAATGAAATGGACATCTCCAGGCTCATTATTCATACACAACAGATAAAGGCAAAATAACTGAAGGAGATAGAGAGAGAGAGTAAGCCGGCAAGGACAGGTCAGTTTGAGTACTCCAATAAAGGCCAGGCAGTGGTAATCTCCCCCAGCAACAACAGAGATCTCCAACACCCTCGTTAGGCAGTGCCCTTTCTTCTAGGCCCCATAAAGATCGAAGGGGTAGAGTATCAGGCTCCCATCCCCAGAGTTATATCTCCAGTAGCCGCACTTTTCCAATATCTCCTAAGTGTGGTAATAATCATCTGGGTGAAAGCCGTCTGGGAAAAAAAGGTTATTTTGGTTGTGCTCAGCCGAGTCACAGATTGAGGGATTTCCTGTCAGCAAGACGGGGAAAGGCCCAGTCAATAGCCCCCTTAGGTCACTCAGCTCAGGAGGGTACTACCTCAGGTACAGGTGGTGGTCAGCGCTAGAATCACTTCTATGCCCTATCTTCCCGTCAGGACCAGGAGAACTCACCTGACGTAGTCACTAGTATGTTACGTCTCTTTCAAATATATATGTATGCTTTACTAGATCTAGGGCCATACTTTCTTTTGTGACTCCTTTTATTGCATTCCAATTTTATATTAGCTTAGAAATCCTATCAGAGCCATTTTCAATCTCTACTCCGGTTGGTGAATCAGTTAGAGTCAATCGGGTATATAGAAATTATCTGATGACAGTGTTGCATAAAGTGACCTCAGTTAATCTAGTAGAGTTAGATATAGTTGACTTTGACCTCATTCCTGGCATGGATTGGTTACATTCCTATTATGCCTAAGTTAATTGCAGAATCAGAGTTGTTAGATTCCAGTTTCCTAAGGAACCAGTCCTAGAGTGGAAGGATAGTACTTTAGTGCCTAAGGATTGGTATATCTCGTACGTTAAGGCTAGAAAAATAATCTCCAAGGGGTACATCTATCATCTAGTTAGTGTTAAGGACTCTAACACTAAGACCCCGACACTTCAGTCAGTTCCAGTTGTAAATGAGTTCCCCGATGTGTTTCTCAAAGACCTTCTCGGAGTCTCTCCTGAGCAAGAAATAGACTTCGGCATAGACCTTTTTCCAAATACCCAGCCTATCTCAACTCCTCCTTATAGAATGGATCCAGCTAATCTTAAGAGTTAAAATAATAGCTTAAAGACGATATAGATAAGTGCTTCATCAGACCCAGCATCTCCCCATAGGGTGCCCAAGTCCTATTTTTGCAAAAGAAAGACAGTACACTCAGAATTGTGCATCGATTACCTTAGTTGAACAAGGTCACGATTAAGAACAGGTATCCTCTACCTAGAGATGATGACTTGTTCGACCAACTCTAGGGAACTAGTTGTTTTTCTAAGGTAGATCTAAGATCAGGATACCATCAGCAAGGTCAGAGAATGTGACATTTCGAAAATAGCCTTCAGAACTCGGTATGGTCACTACAAATTCATATTTATATCTTTTCGTCTAACCAATGCTCCTACAGCTTTGATGGATCTGATGAACAGGATATTCAAGAAGTACCTGGATATGTTCTCTATTATCTTTATAGATGATATTTGGTTTACTCCAGAATAGAGGAGGATCATGTAGACCATCTGAGAATAATTTTGCAGACTCTCATGGACTGCCAGTTGTTCGCTAAATTTAGCAAGTGTGAATTCTGGTTGAAATCAGTAGCATTCCTTGGTCATATGGTCTCCAGTACGGGTATTTAGGTGGATCCTCAAAACATAGCAACAATAAAGGACTGGCCAAGGCCCACCTCTCCATCAAACATCAAAAGTTTCTTGGGCCTAGTGAGTTACTATAGACGGTTCATAGAAGGGTTCTCCTCCATTGCTTCTCCTTTGACCAGACTGGACTAACTCAAAATAAAGTGAAGTTTAAGTGGTCCGATGAATGTGAGAAGAGTTTTCATGAATTGAATACTCGACTCACCACATCCCGAAGTTTGACTCTGCCAGAATGCTTAGACGA
Organism: Datura wrightii; assembly: GCA_035772735.1. Taxonomy (NCBI): domain Eukaryota; kingdom Viridiplantae; phylum Streptophyta; class Magnoliopsida; order Solanales; family Solanaceae; genus Datura; species Datura wrightii. The sequence goes on along the minus strand of JASDFA010000002.1, from coordinate 51,115,909 downwards.
GTTTATGATCTATTGCGATGCCTCTAGATTTGGCCTTGGTTGTGTTTTGATGCAGCATGGTAAGATCATAGCTTACGCTTCCATATAGCTCAAAGTTCATGAGAAGAACTATCTGACCCATGATCTTGAGCTAGCAGCGGTAGTATTTTCCTTGAAGATTTGGAGGCACCACCTTTATAGAGTTCATGTAGATGTTTTTACTGACCACAAGAGCCTACAGTATGTGTTCATCTAGAAGGACCTGAATTTGCATTAGAGAAGATGGTTGGAGTTGCTAAAAGACTACAATATGAGTGTGTTGTATCACCTGGGCAAGGCTAATGTAGTGGTTGATGCCCTCAGTAAAATGTCTATGGGGAGTATTGCTCATGTAGAGGAGGATAAAAAAGGACTGGCAAAGGATATCCACAGACTGGCTCATTTAGGGGTCCAGTTGGTTAATTCAGAAGAAGGTGGAGTCTAGTCCAGAACAGGTCACAATCCTCCCTAGTGGAGGAGGTTAAGTAAAAGTAGGATGAAGACCCAATTCTACTCAAGTTGAAGGAAGCAGTCTTAAGGAAAGAGGTGGAAGCGTTCTCCAGAAGGGGAGATGGTGTACTCTATTACCAGGGCAGGTTATGTGTTCCCAATGTAGATAATTTGAAACATCGGATACTAACGGAGGGTCACAGCACCAAGTATTCTATCCACCCATGTACCACCAATATGTACCGTGACCTACGAGATGTCTACTTGTGGAATGACATGAAGAAGGACATTGCAGGATACAAGAAAAATAAAAGGATAATTAACTTGACATAAACTTAGAAGGACAAGCAACCCTTGTTTACGAACAAGGACCTCAAATCCGCAATCCAACAAGCACCAAGTTCTTAGAAAGACCTCAAGAGAGATGATTCCCTTGCAACCCTCCTCTCTACAGAATTAACAATCCAAAGCTAGACAAAAGCTATGAAATTTACTACACTCAAAATATTCTTTGTTCAAAGTCATGAAAATCTCCCATGAAAATTAAAAGAAAACCTATTTATACTAAGTAAGAAAAAGAAAGACTATTACAAATATACCCTTAATGAATTAAGGGCCTTGTTTGGTTCTCGTTCTTTTTCTTGAAATCAAGGAATGGTCATTTGCAACATTAGTCCATCTTCTTTATCAATATGTACACCAGGCACTTCCATCCATCCTCCATCCTCCCAAGCTATCATTCATATATAGGCACCTTGGGAGGGTGAAGGATGGACGGGAGCGCAAGGTGGACATATTGATAAAGAAAATGGGCTAATGTTTCAAATGGCCATTCCTTGATTTCAAGAAAAAGGTAGAGAACCAAACAAGGCCCTTAATTCATTAAGGATATATTTGTAATAGTCTTTTTTTCCTTACTTAGTATAAATAGGGGTTCTTTAATTTTCATGGGAGATTTTCATGACTTTGAACAAAGAAAATTTAGAGTGTAGTAAATTGCTTAGCTTTTATCTAGCTTTGAATTTTTAATTGTGTAGAGAGGAGGGTTGCAAGGGAATCATCTCCCTTGAGGTCTTTCTAAGAACTTGGTGCTTGTTAGTTTGCGTATTTGAGGTCCTTGTTCGTTAACAAGGGTTGCTTGTCCTTCCAATTTTGTGTAAAGTAATTATCCTTATTTTTTCTTGTATCAACTCTTCTATCCAAAGGGACTAACTCTAGTACCTCAAGGATCACTAATTACCTCCAAGTAGTGACGCCTTTCTCAACTCACATTCTAAGTTAGAAACTTACAAAAACTCTTAACAATGAACAAGCAAAAAACACAAGAATTTCTCTCTTTCTCAGATCTTGACAGTTACGTAGAAAGCTTCAGGTCCTTTTTTTGCTATCAATCATCATTCTTCTTATGCTGCCTTGTGTGATATAAATATCCCATCTACAAGAGTAGTCCAATTCCAATTGTAATTCCTTGCTCTGTTTGGACTCCTTGTCATAATCTCCTAGATTGATGTGTTTTAGTAGGTGTGCAATACGTCATTGAGTACCTGGCTTCCTTATCTTGATACACTTCCCCATTGCCTTATCTACAAGTATATGCTCCTTTCCCGAGTAGGAATCAATTTCTGCCTTAGCATGCCTGTACCTATATCAAACTCTCTGAATTGAACCTGGTTCACCTTTGTAGACTAGTATAATTCAACTCTCGTTGGACTTGGTTCACTTTGTCAACTTTTACAAAAACTTTATTGATGTTCGGCATATTTCTATGCCCATTTGCCATGCTTTTGCCCATCTTTTACTTGTTTTGAGTTCATAATCCTTAGGAAATGCATAAATTCATATGTTTGTGTGTTTTGTAAGCTAACAAACAATTTGAGATGTTTTGATCAGGAAACCAAGGAAAAAGAATCCAAATTACCCCAAGGTGTGAAGATTTGAGAGTGTGAGAAGAAGAACATAGTCTAGGTGTCAGGTCCCAAACTTCAAATGATTGTGCACCAAAGTTGGGGCTATGGCTGGCGTTGGGCGCTAGGTCCCTAACTTTAGAAGATGTTTCATTCAACGCCTTGGATAGATGAGAGGTGCAAAGCCCCAGAGCATTCCAGACTTAGAGAAATTTCCCAAAAGCTCTGGTGCTATAGATGAGGCTGGCGCTAGAGAGGTTATAGAGCCAAGAAATTTGTCTAACATTGGGGGGCTATGAGTGGTGCGAGGCACCCGGATGATCCAGAAGTATTGGAATTTGGCTAACTCCTTGGTGTTATACATGGGGCTGGGCACCCGGAGCTAGACTTTAGAGGAAACTTGAGCCACACTTGGGGCTATGGAGGGGGCGGTGCGCCAGAACCATTCTGGGATGAAATTTGCTGATTTTAAAACCAAGTACTCGAGGAAAGAAGTGTCATTTGAAGGCTCAACTATAAATATAGCCTCTAGGTCATTTATTAGCAATCTTGGGATCACTTTTACATCACGTATCTCATTTGTTGAGGGTTGTAACGCAACTTGAAAGGAGAGACAAGTTTCTACTTAGGTTTCTTCTTTTCTTTATTTTTTTACTTTGAATGATGATAATTAAGTCTTTGTTTTTCTACTTGTCTATGAGTGGCTAAACTCATACTCTAGGGTTTTGGCCATGGTGGATGGTTGAAGTTTGAAAGATTGATTTATGATAGTTTCATTGTTCTTTAATAGTTGTTTTATTTATTTGTTATAATTGCTTATTTACTAGAGTGATCACCTTGTAAGTAAATATGTTGGCTTTCAGTTGAACTTGGAAAAGGGAACCGAAAGGGTTAATGGTAAATATAAAATAGAAATTCAAAGACCTTTGAACCCATTGGTGAGAGGATAGAAGTTGTTGTTAAGAATAGGGATATACCCTTCAACCCTATTTAGTTGAAATACAAGTAAGCATAACCGTCGTTTCATGATTCTCCTACGACAGTAGGGATATAGGTGTTAGGGTTCATGAGATAGTTCTTGGATGTTTGGGAGAGTGTAAGGAACGGAATAGTAACTTTCAACTAGCAACCATAGGAAGAATCGTTATAGCGTAATCACATCTTGAAAACTCAACTTGAAGCAAAAGTGTCATTTTCCTAGATCTTCATCATCATATGAAGTAAAACCAAGTTTACAACAGCTTTAATTAATTTTATATTTAAAGATTTTAGTAGTTTAATTATCTAAACCATTCCACATTTCAACTATTTGATAGAATAGCAAAATAAAGAAGTAACATTAAACGATTGAATTAACAAGTCTCTGAGGGATCGATAATCAGGACTTCCAGTCCTATATTACTTGTCAACCATGTGCACTTGCGTGCACTTGCGCGACATCAAGTTTTTGGCGCAGTTGACAGGACTTGAATATTATTTGTAGGTTAGGATTTTATTCTGCTACTCTATATTTACATTATTTTTTTTCTTTTTTGTGAAGTTTACAAGGTTGTGTGCTAAGTGTATGCCAAGTACAAGAAGTCAAGAATTACTTTTTGCTTCTCTTGATCCTAAAATAGAGAGAACCTTTCGATGGTTAATCATGGAGAATAACGAGTAGGTATAGGGCAACAATTAGGAGAGAGTTCCAGTGTTGAACTTTGCTAAGCCGAACTTGGAGAACGCTTCTAAAGGGACCGTCAAGCCGGCCATCACTGGAAACTTCTAGTTGAAGGAAGGGACTGTGCGGTTGGTCCAAAACACTTGCCAATATCAGGGTAAGTCGCACGAGGATCCGCACAGGCATCTGACGATGTCCGTAGAGCTGAGTGAGATTTTTCACTACCATAACATGTCATATGAATATGTTAAACTGACATTATTTTCGTTCCCATTGATTGGTGAAGCCAAGGAGTGGCTTCAAAATGGGCTAGCAGGTTTGTTCACCACGTAGGAGACTCTTTCCAACAAATTCATCAACAGGTTTTTCTCTTCGAGGAGATCCTAGGAGTTGAGATGGAAGATCTCCGGGTTCGTGCAGAAAGATGGTGAAACCTTAGCTCAGGCATGGGAATGTTACATGGGCTATTTGAGAGATTTTCCACACCACATGCAACCTAAGAAGATAATTTGGCACAACTTTATAGAGGGTTTGAAGCCCAAGTCAAAGATCTTGCTTGATGCTACTGCACAGGGACAGATCTATTCCAAGAGATATGATGAAATAGAGTCTCTTTTAAACCTCATGTCAGCGGGGAGTCAGGATTATCAGGACTCAGGTAGAGGATTCACAGCAGCTAAGGTTCCAGGGAAGCTTGAGGTAGATGGTGTTGCAGCAATCAGAGCAGACATTAGTCAGTTGGTGAATGTGATTAGCAAGTTTGTGACCACACCAGCAGGAAGCCAAGTACAGAAGGTACATCAGGTTCAGACTCCACCACCATCATGTGATGCATGTGGAGAAGGCCACACATATTCAGTTGTCCACTAAACTCGAATCTGTATATTTTATGGGAAAACAAGTTCATGGTGGAGGTTTTGCAGGTAATAGCAATAACTAAGGGTACCAAAATGTAGCCAATCCCTCATGGGGAGGGAATCAGAACTTTCAAAAGCCCTAGAATAATTATCCAAGGCCTCATGGCCAGCAGCCAGGCAGTTCTTTTGTGGATGGTTTATTATCTCAGGTGGTTAATGAGATGCAGAAGTCCATCCATGAGCTTGAGAGAAAAATGGGGCAATTATCCCTGCAACAGACTAACAAATCGCAAGGGGCATTTTCGAGTAACAGTCATAAGAACCCCAAGAAAAATGTGAGAGCGATCTCTTTGCACAGTAGTAAAGAGTTGGGTGAGGTAATCTCTAGAGAAAAGAAAGTTGATGATGAGCAGTTGTGAAATCCAAGAGTGAGGTCGATTAGTCAAGCAACTCAGAACCAACAGTCTAGTACCAGGCCACCGCCCCCATTTCCAAAAAGGTTTAAGAAGCAGAAGGAGGACTCAACCTGCCAGAAATTTCTTGATGTGTTGAAACAGGTACATGTTAACTTATCCTTGGTGGAGCTTTTGCAGAAAGTTCCAAAGTATGCCAAGTACCTGAAGAACATTGTGGCCAATAAGAGGAGGTTAATGAAGTTTGAAATTGTGGCTCTCATGGAAGAGTGTAGTTCTCGAGTTCAAAATAAAATTCCTAAAAAGTTGAACGAGCCCAGGAGCTTCACCCTTCCAGTAGTGATTGGAAATAAGGAAGTAGGTTCTGCATTGTATGACTTAGGTGCAAACATTAATCTGATGCCCACATCCCTATTAAAAACTTTAGATTTAGGTGAACCATGTCCTACCACAGTGGCTTTGCAGCTTGCAAACCAATCTCTTTCCTATCCTGATGGAATAATAGAGGATGTCTTGACAAAGGTAGGACTTTTCATCCTACCGGTGGACTTCATAATCCTAGATTATGAAGCAGATGCAGTAGTTCCCCTCATTTAGGGAGATGATTCTTAGCCACCAAAGACGCAGTCATAAAGTTGAATTTGGGTACAATGTCAATGAATGTGGATGGTCAGGAGGTAGTTTTTGATGTGATCGGGGCTGCAAGATTTCCACCCCATTATGAGGAGATTAAGGCCATTTTGGAAGTAGAGCCAAAAATGTCTACTAAGGCCTAAGAGCAATACTTATCACAGGAAGATCTATTTAGAAGAGCACTGGTATAGGAGAAAGAACAGGGTGACAGCTCAGAGAAGATTGAATGCTTAGCGGTTTTGGATACCACCAGTGCCCATGTTAGCAGAGAGGATTCTTTGGAAACACTTGAAAAACCTTTGACTTGGGAAAAGCTAAAGCCATCCATTGAGAAAATGCTAGTTCTTGAATTAAAACCTTAACCTGCACATTTGAAATATGCTTTTCTAGGCAGTGATAACACACTGCCAAAGTGATAATATCTACTTTATTTTCTGATAAACAGATTGATAGGTTGCTAGAAGTATTGAGGCATCGTGTGACGGTGCTTTGGTGGACAATAGCTTACATAAAAGGGATAAGAAGTTCCTTTTGCATGCACAAGATATTGCTAAAAGAAGGAGCCAAACCTAGTGTTGAACATTAGTGGAGACTGAACCCAATCATGAAGGAGGTAGTAAAGAAGGAGATAATAAAGTGGCTAGATGCAGGCGTCATCTACCTAATCTTGGACAGTCATTGGGTGAGCCCAATTCAATATGTCCCAAAAAAGGAGGGATGACGATGGGTTTGGTGCTATGGCTGGCGCCCCGCATCACATCCCAAACTTTAGAGAAAAAATCTCTGTCTGGTGTTATAGTTGGCGTGCCACGTCAGCCCTTAAACTTCAAAGAATTTCACTTCAAATATTTGGCGAGATGAAGGGGGAAACATGCTAGACCCTATCTGGAGCTAAAATTGCTAGAAATTTGACTAAGTTTGTAGCGAGATAGGAGGGGCGTAGTGCCAGAACCATTTCGGGGTGAAAAATGCTAATTTTAAAGCCAAGTTTTGAAGGGCATATAGGTCATTTGAAGGCTCATCTATAAATATAAATCTTAGTTCATTTGTTATGTAGTTTTGGACATCTGGGAGTAGTTTTGGACTTTTTTGAAGCAGTCTTTACTCATTTTTTATTATTTAGTTCATTCATGAAAGCTTGTAAGCCGTTTGGAAGGAAGACAAGGTTCTACAACTAGGTTTTCTCTTCTTTACTTCATATTTTCGCATGATGATGACTAAGTATTTGTTTTTCCAATTATCTATGAGTGGCTAAACTCATATTCTAGGGTTGTGGCCATGACGAATGGTTGATTGTTTGACAGACTAAAGAAACTTAATTTTGATTCTTATTTTATGGTTGTTTGTATTTATTTGTGTTAATTTATTATTTATGAGATTGATCACCTTGTAAGTAATCTGTTGGCTTTCGGTTGAACTAGGGAAAGGAAATCGAAATGGTTAAAAATAAATACAGAACAGGAATTCAAAGACTCTTGAACCCATTGGTGATAGGATAAAAGTTATTGTTGAGGATAGGTATATACCCTTCAACCCAATTTAGTTGAAATACAAGTTGGCATAATCGTCGTTTCATTATTCTCTTGTGACCATAGGGATATAGGCGTTAGGGTTCATTAGATAGTTCTTGAATGCTAGGGATAATGGTAAGAAATGGGATAGTAACTTGCAACTAACAATCATAGGAAGAATTATGCTAGTTTAATTATGTCTAGAAAAATCAACCTGAAACCAACCAAGTGTCGATACCCCAGTCTGTCATTATTAGCGAAACACAATCAAGCTTGCATTCATTTTAGTTAATTTTTACATTTGAAGTTTTAGTAGTTCAATTTTTCAAACCAATCTTCATTTTACTTGTTTCGTAGATAAGCAAAACTAAAGTGACAATCTTATAATGATTAAATTGAAAAGTCCCTGTTGGTACGATATCTGGACTTAATAATCCTATATTACTTGACGACCATGTGCGCTTGCGTGCACTTGAGAAACATCAACCTTACCTGAGGGTACCAATGGTTTTGGGGTGTATTGTGATGCTTTGAGAATTGGCCTTGGATGTGTACAGGGTACGATATTTGGACTTAATAATCCTATATTACTTGACGACCATGTGCGCTTGCGTGTGCTTGGGCAACATCAACCTTACCTGAGGGTACCAATGGTTTTGGGGTGTATTGTGATGCTTCAAATGGCCTTGGATGTGTATTAATGCTGCATGGAAAAGTGATTGCATATGCTTATAGACAGCTTAAGACCCATGAGAAGAACTATCCGACTCATGATCTCGAGTTGGAGGCGATAGTATTTTCCTTGAAGATTTGGAGGCATTACTTGTATGGGTTACATGTGGATGTGTTCACGAACTATAAGAGCCTTCAGTACGTGTTCACTCAAAAGGACCTAAATTTGTGACAAATGAGGTGGCTAGAACTTCTTAAGGACTATACATGAGTGTCCTTTATCATCCAGGCAAGGCCAATGTAGTGGCGAAATCCCTTAGTAGGTTGTCCATGGAGAGTGTGTCTCATGTTGAGGATGGAAGGAAGGAGTTGGCAAAGGATGTCCATAGGCTTGCTCATTTAGGGTTTTCCTTGTTGACTTAGAAGATACTGGTGTTATTGTTTAGAATGGTTCAGAATCTTCTTTGGTGACTAAAGTCAAGGCTAGGCAAGATGAGGATCCTATCTTGGTGAAATTGAAATAAGCGGTTCAAAATCAGAAGGTGGAGGTCTTCTCCCAAGGGGGATATGGTGTGCTTCAGTATCAGGGTCATTTATGTGTTCCAAGTGTTGATAATTTGAGAGAACAGATGTTGCATGAGGCTCATGGTTCCTGATATTCTATTCACCTAGGTGCCACCAAGATGTACCATGATCTACGGGAGGTCTATTGGTGGAATGGCATGAAGAAGGATATAGCGGACTTTGTGACTAAGTGTCTGAATTGTCACCAAGTGAAAGTTGAGCATCATAGGCCTGGAGGTATGCTACAATACATTAGTATCCCTACTCGGAAATCATTCCAGAAAGGACTTGGTACTCAGATCAAGCTTAGATGACTTTTCACCCGCAAACAGATGGTCAGGCCGAGTTGACCATTCAAACTCTCGAGGATAAGTTGAGATCATGTGTTATTGAGTTCAAAGGTGGTTGGGATGATCATTTACCTCTCATCGAATTTGCTTATAACAACAGTTACCACTCTAGCATCCAGATGGCTTCGTTTGAGGCTCTTTATTGGCAGAGGTGTAGATCTCCTATTGGTTGGTTTGAGGTGGTGAAGCTACATTGATAGGGCCAGATTTAGTTCATGAGGCTATGGAGAAAGTTTATCTTATAAGGGAAAAGATGAAAACAGCTCAGAGTCGTCAAAAGTCATATGCGGATGTTAGGCGGGGAGAACTCGAGTTTGAAGTTGATGATTGGGTGTTCATAAAGGTATATCCCATAAAGGGAGTGATGAGGTTCGGAAATAAAGGGAAGCTTAGTCCCTGATAAGTTGGCCCATATAGGATTGTGAGACGTGTTGGCAAGGTGGCCTATGAGTTGGAGCTACCAGCGGAGTTAGATTCGGTGCATGTGGTGTTCCATGTATCTCTATTGCAGAAGTGCATTGGTGACCCGACCTTGATTGTTCGAGTGGAGAGCATAGGTGTGAAAGATAGCCTTAGTTATGAGGATATTCCAGTTGATATCCTTGATCATCAGGTTCGGAAGTTGAGGAACAAAGAAGTAGCTTTATTAAAAGTCTTGTGGAAGAATCGGCTTGTTGAGGAAGCTACGTGGGAGGCCGAAGCAGATATGATGGCTAAATACCCGCATTCTCAGTTTCAGCATGAGGTACTAGTTTCCTCCTTAATACTCTATTCAGTTTCATGTCCAGTTTATGCCTTTTAGTTCCTTCCATGTTCTGGCATGTATGTATGTTTCATGAATTCAGTTCAGTCATGTGTACAGTCCAGAGTCAGTCACTTCATTAGTTTTCTGCTTTAGATTTTCAGTGTTTGGTATTACAATTCCTTTCCCCAGCTTTTCAGTGGGTTTAACGCACATTCGAGGATGAATGTTCCCACGGGGAAGATATTGTAATACCCCAAAAGTTTCTAAGACTAGACTTGAGATTTGAAATGTGATCAATAGAAAAGTTGGGAAAATGGCCTCAGTACGACTCAACCTACAAGTTGTAGGTTTGTAGTATGGGTCGTAGGAAGACCCATGGTTAAGAGAATAGATTTTGGTTCCCTAGAACACGAGTCCCCACTACGAGTAGTATGTGGATATGACCCATGGTCAAGAGTCGTAGTAAGTCTTTGGGGTTACCAAGTGACTGATTGTACAAGTGATGGTATGACTTGTAGGATGGAGTTACGAGTTGTGCAAATCTTCATAGAGTTGGTGAAATTTGAATGGTTGGTGATAGGAGCTAACCACGAGTCATAGGAGGATTGTACGACTCGTGGTACGGGTCATAGCAGCTGATAGTTCAGTTTTTTCTGCAAATTTATTAAGGATATTTTCGTAAATCTTAAGCTTCTAAACCAAACTACGTCATCTTAAGCTCTGAAAGTAGGGTTTTAAAGGGGTTTAACTTATCCTAATGCCTTAGACTTCCATGCATGCAAGTTTAAAAGTTCCCCTTTGAGGATCAAGCTTGAAATTCCTCAATTCTTCCCTAAATCTCTTGGACTTTCAAAGTCAAGTTTAGATTCATCTTACCCAGGTATGTAGGGCTATGAATGAGAGTTTCCTTTCACTCTCATGCCCAAATTTCTCCTCAAAGTTCATGAATTCAAGTGTTAATTCAAGTTGATCTTATGGGGTTTTAGCTCAATTTCATAAAGTTCTTTATGATTTATTTATGGGTTAATTCCCTTCATGTTTCAAATTATGTTTAAAGATTTATGGGCAGATTTTATACCTATTTTGATTATAAATTCATAATTTCAAGTTTTAGAAAATTATGCCCCACTATGAAAGTTTCATGAAAAGTCAAGTTTATGATTCATGATTTCAAGTACAACGAGATATCTAGCATGAATAAAATGTTTACAAATTACTCATATATGAATCAATGATTTTAACATATGAAGTCTATTTCATGTGTGCATGATTTAAATATTTGGGCAAGCATACACAAGTTAAGTATGTTTTCATGATTTAGCCAAGGCTAATAAGATCAGCTTATCATATGTTTTGGAGTCAAGAGTCCCACTACAACTTATGATATGTTTTGAATTCAAGACTCCTCATGTTCAAATTTTGGACTATGCATGTGATTATGATTTCAGCTTCATTGAAAAATGATAGGAGCACAATGCATGTTTTTGGGAGTAGTGTCTAGAACCGAGTAGACTTAGTGCTCCTAGGTTCCCCGATCTTAGAACTACGCACCAATGTAGGTTTATATATTCAGTTGGGGACCTCTCAAGAGAGCTTTCCCCTGCCCCAAGGGCCTTCATCTTGATATCAATATCATAGTAGTGTTCTTAGCCCTGGCAAGATTTTGGACGGCTCTGCCCACTTGAATATGATAGTTGGGGTATCACGTAAGCTCTATCATGATGGTGTCAGTTATAACGAGTCTCCCGTTGTTCCTCATGATTTCAGTTATGAATGTTCATGAATTATGATATTATGTTTTACAGCGGGTTTGACCCAATGATCAGTTTATAATATTTTACTTATGATTTCAGATATGGCAAGTCGTATGATTCTATTTCAGCTTTGGGTCATTCTATTCAGATATGATTTTCAACTTGTGATTGAACATGTTTTCAGATATCAGCATGCAATCCTTACTCTCATGATCTTATGATTTATGTTTATACACATGGTTTCTGTTTATACTTACACAGTATGTTATACTTACCTTGCATACCCAATACATTTCAAATACTAACCACATACTCTATGTTGTATCGTTTCATGATACAGATTCAGACCATCAGACTAAGTTCCGCCATTAGAGCAGTTTTTCGCAACCTTGTTTAGTTTCCCTTCATTGGTGAGTCCTCATCCTTCAAGGACCTTTATTTTGTGTCGAGATATGTTATTTTCAGTTTCATACTTTAGTGATTTAGTTGGGGATGTTGTCGCATCATCTCTTCAGACATGTTAGAGTCTTATTAGATATATTCATAGAATTTCAGCTTTGTTAATGTTGACTCTATTATGATTGATATGTATTCAGGCTTCTGCTTATTCATGGTTAGTTTATCAGTTTCCGGTTGATGTATGTTCTTTAGCCGCTATGTTCATGCCATGGGTCGACTTGATGTCATTCGTGGTTCTAGGTTCCATGCTTCGATCCGGGGTCTCAGCTCAGGTCATGACATCTACGCCTGAAAAATTAGGCTCAATAATGTGAGAAATTCAATGTGGATATGTGTGTTTATGTAATCTTGATCACCACTATTGAACCATGTGTTCCATTATATGTTTGAGATTTCTTTATATATACCCTATGCTTGCATATTGATGTCTAGAACTTGCTCGATGTGTATGCTAAGCGAAATGAAAATGTTAAATCTAGAAAGTGATATAGACATTTCTGTGGTAACCTACTTTTATCCTACCTTTACCTAGATTGATTGTCTTAGTTATCCATTTTGATCCTTAGCCTATTCTTTTGATAGTCATGATTAAAGTTAAATCTGTTTTATTCTATTGACATTTATTTGATCCAAATTACTCCTAAGACACTTTGATTGAAAATTTTGATATGAAAGGAGCACAAGTGAAGAAAAAAAGGGGAAAAGCTGGAGGGTGGAAATAGAAGAAACGAAAAGATGAAAAATGCAAAATAAAGAAGGTGATGTTAGTAGGGAAAGAAAGAAAAATTTTGGGAGAAAAAACGAAAAGAATGGAAAGCAAAAGATGAAAAAATGAAAAAAAAAATTAATGAGTCTAAAGGTAAATGGTGTCAAGAACTTCGTAGTAGTCACCATAGTTGTAAAATGCCAATAAATGGGAGGTATACGGAGAAAAATAAGAAGATTAAAGAATGTGTTAAAAAATTAAAAGAGTTGTAAAGTATTAAAGTGCTTAGGGATATTTGTCACTATCCTGGCCAAATAGTTCCTACTCGTCCCTTAGCCTACATTACAACTATCTTAAGTCCTAATTGATTCTTAGATTTGATATTTTATATTAGTGGACTATTTACACTAAGGGCAAGCCTATGATATGTCTATTGCATACATGTGAAGTTCTTTAAGAGAGTGAGCGATATTATTTTATTTATGCCTAAGTGAAATATGTTATACATCCTATGAATGAAGGGAAATATCACTAAATAATGAGGGGAACATAATGGTGAGATTTTGGTATATTTTGTATTGCTAGATTACACATGTTCATGTTGACCCAAATATATCTTGTTGAATTAGTTCTATAAGCTAAGGGATTTCGGCGTATGACCTTTGAATGTTTATTTTATCTACATATTGAGTGGACTGTTGAGCATGATTGATTTGTCTAAAGAGGCTGAGTGTAAATAGACCTATTCGTGAAGTGAATTTTATGGTTGAACCTTGAGTTGGGGGTAGTAGATTGTTTGAGGATGAACAATAGTTTAAGTATGGGGTGGTGATGTTGAGCTTATTTAGTACTTAATTATCATATTTTGCTCATACTTAGCTATATTTTGAGAATAAATAATGTATTCTTGTATTGATTTTATATGATATTTGTGAAAAAGAGGTAACACACGTGATTAGATATTTACATAATGAAAAGTGATGGATCTTGACTCAATCAACCTTAAGAAACAAGTATTGCTAAACCGTACTTGAACAAGACAAGAGCAAAGGCATAAAATAGAGGAAGGCATTGCGTAGGGCATTCCACCAAACCAAGCTCTACTCGTGGAGCAATGACACCATAGGGAACCCCGCGTCGTGGAGCCTAACCTCCACAATAGGCCTCGCGACGCACAACAATTTTGATCCTGGCAAGGTCTTGCAAAGTCAAATTCCAGTCAAAGCAGGGTAGATGCAAACTTATTCTACTACTACAAATACTCCTGGCACATTTTATTTTAGTCAGGAATGCATAATTCACAGTGATTCACGGCATATTCTAAGTATGGAACACATTATTCTACACTATTGTTGGGAGAAACATCAAGTTCTTGTGATTCTAGTTAGCTTTTCAAGATTTGTCAAACAATTTCATCTTGTTGTAAGTTATAATTGATGAGTTGGCAATTCACCAACTCATTAGGCTTTTAAACATGAGCTTTTTCTTTATTTTCACATCAATTGGGAAGGTTTTATGCCTTTTCCTTTGATTTTGCAGGTGTTGAACTTAGACAAGGAAAATAGAGGAATTGAATAAAAAACACTCTGCTAGAAGTTAGGACCATGTGTTCCGCACAATGGCACCTGTGAAATGCAGGTGCAAACATAGGACACATTGGAAAGAAGCTGAAGTGAACCTGCAAAGTGCAAGTTGGCAGCTGGGAAATGCAGGTGCAAACGCAGTTAGCTCTAGAACAAAACTGCCCTGGCTTGCGAAGCAGCTCCCAAATAACCAAAATGCTGACAAGGGCAAAATCATCCAACTGAGGCACAAGTGTATCTGAGAAGCTTCCAAGGGTGAATGTGGAAAGTTATGCCAAAGGAAAAGTGCAGAATTTACCCTAATTGTACACACCCATGTCATAACACACCTTAGCATAGCATTGAATTATAGAGAGAAGTAATGAGAGAAAGAGTAGAGTGCATTGTTCTTCTTCATCTTCACTATTTAAAGCTAAGTACACCATTTAGGTTTAAAAGATTGAATCTACTATTCATGATGATGAGTGTTGATGATTTATCCGTGGATGACATTTATCTATCTTCATTTATGAGTATCTAAATTGCTAGCTAGGGTTGTGTGCTTGATAAGTGTTTAATTTGATTGGGTATTGATCAATTGTTCTCAATTTTAATCTAAAAGCATGGATATATTGTTTCATACTAATTTAATAGACAATTAGTGGTTGTAAACACTATTTAGTTTACTTATCTTGCTTGAGCTTGAGAAAGAAGAGTGAGATAGCGGTGAGGAAACAATAGTGGGGATTTGGAGTGTGGATGTGTGGGGTTGAGGTAGCAATAGTCAAAACCCACACCCTCACTCTAGTAAAGGGTTAAGGCTAGAGATAGTTGACCCTTCCTCAAGCTTGGCATGGTAATTATTAATTGAGATCTTGGGATTTGAGAAAACCCAAGGAAAAAACTTCCTTGTGGTTGAAAAACAAGAGGATGTGCTTTGATCCATGCTATCCATGCTAGAAATTGAAGTTAAGGCAATTGATAAATTCTAGTTTAATTAACACTTCATCTATTGCACATCCCTAGCCCTTTTTCTATTACTTGCAATAAATTTGTTGTTCAATCTAATTTTATAAATTCAAATTTAATATTGTCTTCCTCTATTTCCTTCAAATCTTTACTTTAAACATATTGACAATGATGCACTCTAGTTTGAGTTAGTTTACAATTTTTGGTTTATCAATCTCGATTCCTTGTGGGATTTGACCCCGACACCCGTTAGGTATTTTATTTTTAACAATGACCGCCATCACCTCCCTTAATCGGGAGAGATGCATTGAGCGTTATCAAAAAAATGGTGTGGTTGCTGTGAGATTGAGTTGTGATTGCCTTTAGTTGTTTAGTAATCCAAATTTTTTTGTTGCATGTTGTGTTGCTTTTACATTAATTATGTGATTTTATTATTTGCTTAGGTGTGTGAAAATGAGTCGCGCTAGCAATGCAAGTAACGTGGATGGTTTAATGGAAGGAGAGGATGATCCAGTGATTAATGATGTGGTTGATGCCATTCGCCTATCACCCACAATAGGGAATGTGGTTTTCTATGTAACAGGCACCATGTTGCATATCTTGCAAATGAAAGGGTTGTTCGGAGGACAAGATAGTGAGGACGCTAATCGTCACCTCTGAAACTTCATTGAATCTATCAATCGTTCAATATAATCAACATCAGCCAAGAATCCATTCATTTGAGATCATTCATGTTCTCTTTGATGGGAAGGGCCACTGTTTGGTTGGAGGAGTTACCTCTTGGGTCCATTACATCATGAATGAGCTAACTGAAGCATTCCTCGATAGATTCTTCCCACCTTCCTGGATGCTCAGATTGAGAGATGAGATTAAAAATTTTAGGCAACTTCTGGAAGAGCCTATTCATGAGGTGTGGCTTTAATTCAAAAAGAAGGTTGCCATATTCCACAACCATGGTCTACCCGATGCGATGTTGCTCCAAAGTTTCTATAGATCTCTTGATTCTATCAACAATTTAGTGGGTAACAATCTTGCATTGGGTTCAATCATGGACCAAACATTTTGCATGGCTAAGGCACTTCTTGATAGGATGACCAAGACTAATAGAGCATGGAACACTAGAGATACCGAGGTGTCCTCAAATTGTACATCATCCATCCAATTAGCAGCTAAGTTAAAATGGTAGATGAAGAGCGACATAAAACACTAGCTAAGTTGATGACTCAATTTGAGTTGATGGCTAAGCACATTTTGGGATTCGGAGCTAAAGTCGTCATACTATTGGGATCCAAGATCACAACCCATATGAGGAAGATGTTCTGCAACCAATATATGATGAGGAGTGTCAATTCATGGCTTGCCGGATGATCTCGTCAAAGATATCAAGGTGCCAATCAAGGCCCTTGGCGTCCTTGTAATAGGAATCAAGGTTGGAGAGATCGAGAAAATCAAGGATGGGGTGATATAGATAACAGGTGGAGGAACCGAGAGCCCAAAAGAGATGGGGATATATACCATAGAAGTGAAAACCCATATATTCCCCTTCTTAAATCTTATGTGACCCAAAGATATGATGCCACATCCAAAGAAAGATGCTCATTGAATGGCAAAAACATCCTTGCGGTTGAAAAAAAGATGATGTGCTTTGATTCATGCTATCCATGCTAGAAATTGAAGTTATATGCAATTGAATAAATCCTATTTTAATTAACACTTCATCTATTGCTCATCCCTAGACCTTTTCCATTGGTTGCAACAAATTTGTTGTTCAATCTAGTTTTTATTAATTTGAATTTAATATTGTCTCCCTCCTTTTCCCTGAATCTTTGCTTTATACATGTTGACAATGATGCATTCTAGTTTGAGTTAGTTTACGACTTTTGGATTATCAATCTCGATTCCTTGTGGGATTCAACCACGACATCTATCGGGTATTTTATTTTTGACAACTACCATTGCCACCTCCCTTAATCGGGAGAAATGTATTGAGTGTTATCAATCATAATGACTTCTTATATATATAATATTATTGTTTCTTCAAACATAAGCAGCTAAATTCTTTAGCTAGGATTATGGGGACCATGATAGATTAACGGATGTAGGCTAACATAATAGTGATTCTTGACAGGTGAAATTTAGTGTATTGTTATTCTCTTCGCTTTAATTAGTTTTAGAAGTTGAAAACGTTGAAATATACACGTGTTAGCAACTTTCTTGAACAAAGAGGTTGAAATTAGGAAAAGAGAATAACAATAGAAATTTGAGGCTACCAACCCTTATCTAATTAACTTGAGCTCTAACCGATGATAGCTGGTCCAAGACTTATGACAAGGTCAAAATATGAACACCTAGAGTTTGAGAGGATTTAGAGTGAAATTCGGCTATGTAGGTTAAGAGACGTTAGATGAATATAATCATCAGTCTTGCATGAAATTCACAGGGATAGATCACTAATAAAATAAGCCTACTATTTTATGAAATTATGTGGAACACAGTCCTAGTTTCTTCTCATATATTTGATACAAATGAAATCTTAGTTTAAATTTACTTCTTTTTATTGCAACCCTCCTCTGAAATACTAACTACCGATTGAATTACTCACTGTTAACGTATTATTTCTCACCTATTCCCTGTGGTATCGACCCCAATCTTATTGGGTTACTATATTTGGCAGCAACTACTTTATACTTCATTGCGAGGTATAATTTAGGCGTGATCATAGTTTATACTAGAGCCTTTTATACTAGAGCCTTTTATACTTTTATCATTTTAATGGATGGCGGGAGGCAGAATACCTATTTAAGTCAGAATTTTGTGACTTTTACCCTATTCTTTCAAGGCACAATCTTGGAAGCTAAGGGACGGTTTTTCAAGGCCAAAATAGTTTCTTCTTCTCAAGGTAAGGTTTCTTAATTATCCTTTCATCTTTTGATTCCCTAACACCTTAGAATCAATGGGTGATCTCTAATGGTAAAATTCTAGCTAAGAACACTAGAACTATGAAAAGTAGGTCAAGTGGAATGGGTGTTGATAGATGTTGATTCTTAAGACTAGAAGTGAGTAATTAGCACTTCCTAGGTTGAATGTGAATGTATTAGTTCATCAATGTGATAGTTTGAGACCTAGACTTCGATGAAGTTGGGATCTTAGAGTCAAAAACTATTTTAAAAGGGTTTAAAAGAGTAGGAACTCCATGAAATAGATTATTGAATGTTCTTTATTTGTTGTTCTAGACTTTGAACATTTTGAGGTATCGAGGAAAGGCAAGGCTCCCGTAGAGTAGCATGACATTCAAATCCTTCAGTTGAGGTAGGTTACAATTTCATGTGGGGTAAGACTTTGTTTGATATCTTTTATGTGTTATGAATCGATAAGCATAATTAAATGGTCTTCAGACGTTGATTGTGATCGAGACTGTGGTGATATGGTATGTTATATTAAACTCTAAAATTGTAAGAAATTGTGAATATGGTTCATGAATTGAAAGCAAAATATGATAATCAATATCTACTTGTGGTTTGTCTTATGTGATGAGTGATTAATAGCATATTAAAATATGTTGATAAAAGTGGGA
The DNA here is from genome assembly GCA_035772735.1 of Datura wrightii. Lineage (NCBI taxonomy): Eukaryota > Viridiplantae > Streptophyta > Magnoliopsida > Solanales > Solanaceae > Datura > Datura wrightii. Next base: position 51,097,108 of record JASDFA010000002.1, on the reverse strand, counting down.
TAATACATCCTTATCCTGAGATAAGATGCTCATGTCTAAGAGGAGTATCTATATGAGCGGATAACAGTGGATTGAGTAATACTCCATTCTTATGAAATGGGTGGCTTATGCCTGAGGTAAGCATCCGAGGGAGAGATTACGGTATGAGTGGCTCGTGTCCAAGGGGAGCATCCGGACAAGTAGATGACTGAGAGTGGGTACCACGCCAATAAAGTACATGGATTTCTAGAGTCCCCTGCAGGTCATGACTGGAAGAAAAAATATAAGACCCCTTGACATGTGTGTGCATGTTGTAATAGATATGTGACTGATAACTGATTGATATGCGACACAAGGTTACATATGTTTGTGTTCTTTGTATTGACATTACTGCATACTCATGATTTGCTTACATTTTACACTTGTGATGTCTTGTTAACTAATTTTCTTGAGGATTATCTCTGTATCCCTGATGATTGACCATGCTACACTTAAGGTTGCAATTATGCCTGTTTGTTGTCAATGATTATTGAATTCATGACTTGGCTGATTTGTTGCCTGATTTTGAGTGTCTTCGTGTTTATTGATTTATAATATATACTTGCTATTATTCAATGTTAGCCTATGATTTCTACCAGTACATAGTGTTTGTACTGATGCCTCCTGCACTTGTTTTCTGAGTGCAGACTGTGAACCAAGAAGTTCATCTTGACCACACCTTTAGCACCAGCAGTTGATACTTGATTCGAGGATGAGCTAACTTCTATCCAGGCTGTCCCGGATCCTCTTAGCAGATGACTATTTATTTTCGAACACTGAATTATGTTTTTCTTCATTTTCCACTACTCGTAGATATTATTGGCTAGAGTTCTTATACGATGACTTGCATATTTTAAGGATGTAACAGATTAGTCTTCTACTTTTAAATCTAAGTCCTTAATTTAAATATTCTATTAATTATTTCTTGAGCATCTTTATGATTAGAATGAATGCATAAGTGTTGAGTTACTAGGGACATTAGTTTTCCCATCGAGGGAGGGGAGGAGGGGGTTAGTGTGGGTGTCAATCATGGCACTTGGGTTGTGACAATTATCTTCTCATCAAATGTTTAATTTAACCCTCTCTATTCAATGCAACTCTAACTTTACATAGCATTACCCCATGTAGACACTTGTTTTATGTAATTTCCCTTATATAAATAGCCCCCCCCCCCAGATTTTCAAATACTTTGGCAAGTTGTAACCATTATACGTGAAAAAGTTCTTGAAATCTTCTTTAGGCGGGAAAAACATCAATGATCTTTTGAGAGGAAAAACAAGACGAACATTCTCTACAGATTGAAAATACATTGTTCCCATCATATTGAATACGATCTTTCATGCATCACTGTGGTCTGAGAGTATCGTATTGGTCGAGGTTGTAATTGCCTTCTCTTCCAATACTTCTATAAATTTTATTTATTCGCATAAACCTTTATTTTTTTCATATCTTATGATTCCTTAACTTTCCTTTTTTATTCAAACCTTAAAATCTCCAAATTTTCATATCTTCAAATCTCCTTGTTCTTTAATAATGTCTTTATCTAAGAACACTGATTTATCTCGTTAGACTTTTTTTACTGGTGATGGGCCTAAAAGGAGCAAAAGGTATGAGGTCCTCCCTCTAGAATCCTTTTTTGGCATGATAGTTTCAAAAATCTTAAAACATTCAAAATGCCTTCAAGGCTCAAGCCAGCTGAACCAATCAAATCAGTAATCAGGGCAAACTTGTCGAAAAGTATATTTCTTCAACCATTGAATCCCATCTTTCCGCTATTTGGAGTGAGTGCAAGTGGAATGAAGAGAAAGTCTGTATTCTGCTCTCACTATTATCGAGAGAATAAGTCTCCACGAGCTGGACCATTCCTATGTGTATACGTATCTGTTCACTCTTGGTTATATATCTCTTGTTATCTACTGATAATAGTTCAGCTTTGCCAGACTTACCGAAATGTCTATCTCAGGTTGGTCCTTCATTTAGGAGGGTTATAGCTTATTTCCGTTATCTAGTGGGTAAATTCAGTCAATCTTTCTCCTTAGACCATCTTATTTTTCTTTAATACCCACATTTCTTTTGAAGAGGAATCTTGAATTTAACTTGCTAGGAAATATATTTATCCTTTTTAGCCTGGATGATGATTATTTTTGGGGCTGCATGGAAATGTTTGTGTGGTAATGACTGAGGACCTAGTTTTTGGATGTTCTAACCGAAATCATGGAACATTGCTCATAAGTTCTCTTTTCTCTTAAATCACCCTTTCCTTCTTTTGCTCTTTTGACTTTTCACATTTCATCATTAACTTTAGTTGTAAGTCTACTGTTCAGACCTTACCTGGTCACATTCGAGGGACATCCCTATTAAATTTGATTCAGACCATCCTGCATATTTTAATTCAAATCTCTGGTTCCAAAGGATGGAGAACAAAATACCATGGTAATTTTTGCTTCTGTTTTAAAAACCTATATACCATAGGTCTTCTGAAAGGTTCGTCTGAATTGCAAGTTGGGGGATTCCCATTTCCCAGAAAAGGCTTAAGCGCATATGTGTCGATTCCTAAAATGAGATATGGATCGAATAATTACAGTCGATGATCCACTCTATCCCCCTTCGCTCCTTCATCAAAAAAGAAGAAAACTAACCATAACCTACCTATTGATAAGGGAAAGGGAATAGGCGCCTCCACTTCATAGGGAGAAAAAAATAACACTTGTGCTGTTGAAATTTGGTAATGAAGAGATCGACGACAATATTTTGTTACTTAAGTGGAAATCTTCGATCACTCAGCCTTCAGTTTTGAGAGATGTTGGTCGACCTATTGTGGAAGCCAAATTAGTAAAAATTATGGATTCTCATTTCCCCATATCATATAACCCTGTTGTCCTAGTGCTTCGGGTGAAGAAATCTAGCACCATGCCTTTGTCAACCAGTATTTCTCAAAAGACCAAACCATCAATCTTCTCCACCGTCGCCCGCGCCCCCGACTCTGAGATCTAAACTTAGTCAATCTCCTAAATCCTCCAATTCCAAGTCTAGGTTAATTGATATTTTTCTTGCTCTAATACATAACTAGTAGAAAAATTGCATCCTCCTCTTATCGATTCTTGAAGAAACACATACACTTTCCGGTTAGTTACTACAACCAATTATCTAAAACCCCTATTACTAACAAAAACCAAAAAAAAGATGGATAAGGTTGCCTCTACATGCTTATTTAATAAATTTCGCTCAATCTTGTGCCAAGCTAAAGGTGTTAGCTAAGCACCCCTAAACTTCTCCACCTTCTATGTCTTAAACTAAAATGTTAATATTATTTTTCAAGGAAATGCTTGATCTCTGAGGGGCTTCAAAGAAAGCCGAATTGACCCATGAGCATGAGAAGCTAAGGCAAAAAATGTCAGAGTAGGTGTTTTATGAAGCATAGGTAGGTTTTTCGAAGTCAATTCCTTAAAAACAAATCTTGCTTAGGTCGAGGAGGAAAGAGATTTCTTCGGCCAAGAGGCTAGTAATTTGAGTTGAAGTAGCTAAACTTGAAAAGAAAAGGGCCATATATCTAGAGGCTCTTGATACTGGTGCCCAAAAAGAGTCTAAATTTGAAGAAGATCTAAGGGTACATGATGAAACTCTTGAGGCCCGGACACCATGGTGGAAAAATTTGAGAAGCGGGTTGAGTATCAAAGAAGAGAGTGAAATAGGAGCAAACCTTCAGCATCAAGACCACGTGAGAGATGTTCATTATTTATGAGCGAAATAAATATTGGTGCATTGCCTTGAGGATAAAAAGGTCAAAGTTGTTTCTCTCAAAGATCGACACAAAATGCAGAAGATCCGAGATACTTGGATTATTAGGCATAAAACAGTAAAGGAGGTTAAGGCTGGGTATCTAGATATCAATGAGCAGATCTCTAAGGCTTGATCTTTGACATTTGAAATTATATTTGAACTAAAGATGAAAGATTTTTAGAGTTATCAAATGATACATAATACGATACAGTTAAAATAAAGTATTAAAGTATGGTGGAGCTCTCTAGAAATGGTCTTCCTAAGATGGATCCGGAGGATCTAGCCTCTTTCACCAATAATGATCTCATGGATTTTGATATTGAGGAGGAAGTGGATAACTATGAGACCTTTTCTACATCTATATCAAGGACCAATCTCTTTCTCTGGCCTTTGTTCTGTCTTCGAATGTGAATCCTACTTCTTTATCAACCGAAGCTCAAGATCTCCCCTAAGAGCATGAAGCCCCTTGGAAGACACAATAGATTTTCTTGTGATTATCTACTATTTTTGCTTGTATAGTGTACTTTCGAGTCTTATAGTGCCCGTATTATTAACAAAAAACTTCTTGATTTTCTGTACTTAGTTTTTTCCTTTTCTATCACATTTATTTGCTTTCCTTTTACTTCTAAATTTGGGTTTGAAGCTTTCTTTTTGAATTTTAAGATTTGTAAACAAGTCTTTTATCCAATTTACTTTTTCTTTGAACATTTTTCTATAATAATTCTCGGTTGTAATTTTTAAATCGAGTCTTATCTCATCCATGTTTGTGCAATTTTTTTGGGGTCATTGTCAACCGACTTCCTTAACCGATTTTTTACTTTGTTTTTTACTAGGAGTTATAATCGATTGGTTTCAGAGTTATCCTTTTTTCCTGTGACTTCATGAGTTAAGGATCTTGTATTAAAATGGTGCTTATGAATAGGAAATCTAATATTCATATTAGGCATATAATGGATAAAATCAGCTTTCATATGGGATAAAAAGTAATAGGTAGAATATACCAGAAAAACTTTTATTTAACATGATTTTTGTCTTTGTACATAGTCAAATTGAAAGAAAATCATGCTTCATAAATTGTGTCTATATTTCCATATTAGGTCAATCATAAGCTTTTTACATAGGATAATGTACTCCAAAAGTCCTTAAGATCAGAATTGAGGGTTGAAATGGAGAAAACAGAAAATTGGACTAAGAGTTACATAACGACTCAAGGAACAAGTCGTTGTGGGAAACAATGACTCGTGGTATGCCTTGTTGTAGGCCTTCAGTCAATCCCCTCCCAGAAATAACAGACCCAGCAATGACTCATTGGTGCATTCAATGGATCATTCTAAGCAGTCGTTGAGTGGAGTTCAGTAAGGGGTCAAAGTTGGTTCAGAGACAATGGATGGTTATGACAGCTCGTTGTGTCAAGTAACAATCTGTGGTATGGACCCGTTGGAAGAAGTTAAACATTTATGTAGGCGAGGCAATGGTGAAAACGAAAGGAGTGACGAGTCGTTGTTTCATATAATGACTCATTCCTGTTCGATTGTTGGTGAGGAAATCAGCCGAGTACCAGAAATACCCCAAGAAACAACGGATGGTCCAATAAGTCGTCAAGTCCAACAATGACTCGTTGGAAGGGTCGTTGTAACGGTAGTCAGGTTTTTCGTGCGAGTTCACGGGGGTAGTTTTGTAAATTTTCAAGCTCCTAAATCTTTAATGATGTTGTTTTGAGCCCTGTAATGAGTGTTTTAAGAAGGTTTAGCCTAGCCTAAGTCATTAGGCTCTCATGCATGTATTGAATTGAAATCCTCTTCCAAGATCAAACTAGAATTCCTCCTCAATTCTCTTGGGCTTTCAAGACCAGTTTGGAAATCAGTTTACCTAGGTATGTAGGGCCATGATTGGGGGATTCCTTCCACCCTCATGCTCAAACTTCTCCTCTAATTCATGTATTCAAGTTTCTAATCAAGTGTATTGAATTCTAGGGTTTTAACCTAATTCTGTGAAATTATCTATGTTATGTTTATGGGTCCAATCCCCTTTTGTTCTAATATATGAATTAAGTCTAATGGGCAGATTTTACACTCAATTTGACTATAAATTCATGATTTTAGGTTATTAGAAACTATGCCCTATTATGCAAGTTTTATGAAAATTCAAGCCTATGATCCATGAAAGAATGCTAATTATAAAGTTTTTAAAGCTTAAGTACGGTGGGATAAAAAGAATGAAAAAGTGAATTGTAAAACAACTATTTAAATAAGGAAAAATTACAACTCTACGATAATTATGATAAAATAACTACTCATTTAGCCCATATTTCAGTTTATTACCTCTTTAATCAAGTCTCTTTTACTAGTTTATTTTTTCTTCTTCTTCGTTCTTCTTTATTCCTTCTTCTTTTGTTACTTTTTTTTCCCTTTTGCTTCTTCGTTCTTTCTTTTCTTTTTTCTATTGCTTCGTTCTTTCTTTCTTCTACATTCTTCTCTTTTTTTTCTGTCGCTTCTTTCTTTTTTTTCTTCTTCTTCTTCTTTTTTTATGATTTTTATATTCAGATCTGTAGATATTATGTGTAAATTTGATATTCTTTTATCATTATGAACTTAAACATTAATTGTTAGATAAATTAAATTGAAAAAATTTTAAACTCCATTGTTGGAATTCTTAAAATCTGAAAATTCACAAATGAATTTTGAATTTGTTGAAAATTTTAATAAATTGATAATTATAACTCGTTGGTGGTGTCATTTCGAAGTTGTGGTTAAAATTTGAAGCCATTTAAAAAAGATTTGACTCATTTCAATTGGAGTTTCATAGTTAAAGTTCGTACGAGATCAAATATAATTTTTTGTATAAATTGTGTAATTTTATATACGTAACTGTGTAAAAGTGTGTATAAGCACCTCTTATGCACTATAATGTTATATGGCATTGTATAATGTTGTATAAGCATTGTTGTAAAAAAAAAAAGCTATGCAGGTGTAACATAAAAATATGGGCTATGTAAATGTAATATTTTATATTAGACTGTATTTTTTTGTAAAAAAAATAATTTATATAATGAATGAAAACGTTGATTTGAATCTCTGGATTCGAAACATTTGGCATCATTATGTCATACCCCGCCTTGGGGGGTATGACTGGCACCTGGTGCCCTACTAGGACCTGAACTGATGGACTGCTGAGCCTGAGCACATCTGGTGCCTGGCTGGCTCTAACTCAGATTCAGGGAAACAACGGGCTATATGACGGCTGTAAATACAGCCTCCGGCCGACTAGGCCTATAGCCACCTGTACCTGTGCTGACAGCTAACCAGAAACATATCAATATAGGGAAACCTATGCGGGCCGACAAGGCCACCGTGCTGTCTAGTTATCTGCAACTCAACAATGAAATACTAGAAGGCTACGTGACCGGCAAGGTCACCACTACTGTCAAGCTATGGCCCCACACAGCCAACATAAAAGAAATAAAAGTACTAACAGCTATACAACTGCACGGCCTCACATGACCGGCTCAGCACACCACAGGAAAATATATACAGACTGCAAGCCTCTAGGAATAACAATAGAAATGATCGGGACAGGGCCCCGACCTACCCGTACTGTACAACAAAAGAAGACGAAATACACCTCTGGAATTCAGTCTCTGGATGACAGGAGCTGAATACTCGATCGCTGAAAGAAATCACGAGGGATCGTCTCCTCGTCTATGAGTACCTGCAGGCAAGTAATGCAGCGCCCCACCGGGCGTCAGTACCGCTGGTACTGAGTATGTAAAGTAATAACTAAAAGAAATATCTGAAAACAACAATACAACTGATGAAACTGAAATAGGAAGGAATAGATTAGCTGTCTGATAATGTAAATTATGCCTACTCTCAACTATACTGGAAGGAGTAGGAGTCATACCTGGAGACGTATCGTTCTACTGCCAATCTACTCGTACCTAATGTAACATGGCATAACATAACATAACATAACATAACATAGCTCACACAAACCTTACCCGGCCCCCATAAGCCGGGAGGTGCAACCAGCACAGAATCTATACCCCTACCCCGGTCGTCCCATCTCCTATAATAACTATAAGCATCCTGCCGGTCCCCTGGGTATGCACTTGGGCTCGCTGAGCCCCTGACTATAACTGCACCTGAGTCCGGAGGACTCCTGAATCAACACCCAGGTGTATCCGCTCGACAGGGGTGTGTAAGGGCCGACCAAGGCACAATATGGGGAAAACTGGCATCCCATCTTCGTCCCCTGTGGGACGGCATGCCACTTCGTAGAGCGACGTATCCTCGTCCTCTGGCGGATGAGTCGATACAGCTATTAACCCTGGGGCGGTCATGGATGCTAGGTAATCCAACCCCAAGATAATACAACGGTCTCAACTGGTAATACTATCTGCATATCCCATATACTGAAGCTAATAGTAGTAAAGTATTTGTACATACTATATGGTGAGCTACTAATAGTAATATGTACATACTTAACACATGCTGAGACTGACAATAGTATGCATGTATAATATATAATCTTCTGTCATACTGTACTGAGTCTAATACTGGACAAGATATAGTCTTTCTGCTGAAAACCATGTTGTATGCTGAGTTTCTATAGTAACCTGATTTGCTATTTCTAATATGTTTTCTAAACTTCATTTTAACCTATCATTCTACTTCTGAGATGTCTTACAGATATTACATTGCTTTACTGGGTTTCAACTGAATCCGATAATATCCTACATTCTGTATTACATCACATATTGGGCATGCTGTGTAGTTCCTAACACTTGTATTAGAATCTATATCGTGCTAGCAAGTTTCATGCTAATTATAACATAATGCTTCTAATATCGTACCAACATTCGTAATAAACATAACACATGACTTCTGAATATTCTACTGGCCTTTAAATTACTTTACTATACCGAGCTTACTAACTTGCCGAGGAAACTAACTTTACATACCTTATCCTCGACAATCCGTCTGTCGGATGAGGCTCGGCCAGTACTTCAACTATTTCTCCCAACTGCATTCATAAATATGTCAATTAATACTAAATATAGCTTTATTTTAAAGAACAACGTCACTTTCGATATAATTTATAGCCTAAACTTAGGCTTATCGAAAGACGGTCGAAAACTCGCTATTTTTCAGAGGTCCAGAAGGGAGAAATATTCACTTCACAACTAGGAACACATAGACACTAGTTTGGAGCAATTCCACTTACCTTAGTCCGGTAGCTCGACAATTCGTCGGCCGTATTTCGCGAAACTAAATCCGTAGGAATGCTCTCTGCTGCTAAATACCTCGGTATCTGAGGTTAATTTGAGTTTGGACTACGTTTAGCAGCGTAATCGGACGAAAATATATTTACCCTCTTCGTTATTTTCTTTCCTCTGGTCTTTCCTCTTTCTTTTCGCTGGAAATTATAAGAATGATTGATTAAAAACCGAAGTGGGGCTTTATATACTTGGGCCTGGACAAGGCCAACGTGTCACAGAGCCAACGCAGAGGCTCCACCTCCATGACACGTTGCCATCACGGAGGGGCTCTGCCTCGGCTCCTTCCGCGATGGTTCGACAGGTTTCTCCTCCGATCTTTCTCCCGGGCCTTTCTTTAGCACGTATGGCCTTAAATATGCTTAACCAACGTACGAATAGGTCATCTAGGTGACAGGAATCCTACGGGGTATAACATTCTCCCCCCCTTAAGAACATTCGTCCTCGAATGTAAACTTCTATTTAGAGGACTTCTCAATTTACTATCTAGGAAAATTTCGGCAGAGTTTCCCCTGTAATATGGACTATAGCAAAAACCTGAAATGCAGAAAAGTCCAACACAGGTACGGCACGCAATACTTTAGGATTCACTGGATAGCTAAACATCAATCTTTCTCACTTATTCATACCCAACTATAAGGCATTGCATAAGTAATAATACGGACATACATGTCGCCTGACTAGGCCTGGAATAAGTGAGGATATCTGGTCTTCATATCTTCCTCTGCTTCCCATGTCATCTCCTCTCGGTTCCTGTTACGCCACAATACCTTGACAGACGCAATATCTTTAGTCCTCAATCTGCGAATCTGTCTGTCTAGGATAGCTATTGGAACCTCCTCATAGGCCAGCTTTTCTGTAACCTGGATATCCTGGACTGGGACTGCTCTGGACGGGTCTCCTATGCATTTCCTCACCATAGATACATGGAAGACCGGATGAACAGATTCTAATTCTGGAGGCAAGTTCAACTCATATGCTACTCGGCCTATCCTTCGACGAATCTGATAAGGCCCAACAAACCTCGGGCTGAGCTTATCTTTCTTGCCGAATCTCATTACCCCTTTCATCGGGGACACTTTCAAAAATACCCAATCATTTACATCGAATTCCAGGTTTCTGCGCCACACATCTGCATATGATTTCTGGCGGCTCTGTGCAGTCAGTAGGTGTTCTCGGATAAGCTTTACCTTTTCCTCTGACTGCTGAACAACGTCTAGCCCAACCAACGCTGATTCTCCTATTTCAAACTAGCCAATTGGCGATCTGCATCTTCGCCCGTATAAAGCCTCAAAAGGCGCCATCTGGATGGCTGAGTGATAGCTATTATTATAAGCAAACTCGTATAGGGGCAAATGCTCGTCCCAGTTACCACCGAAATCTAGCACACACGCTCGCAACATATCTTCGAGCGTCTGAATAGTGCGTTCAGCCTGTCCGTCTGTCTGAGGGTGGAATGCAGTACTTAATTTAATCCGCGTTCCCAGACCCCTCTGAAACGATTGCCAAAATCTAGCCGTAAACTGTGCTCCTCTGTCTAAATTAATGGATACCGGTACTCCATGCAATCTGACTATTTCCCGGATATATAACTCTGCATAATCTTCGGGCGAGAAAGTAGCTCTTAATGGCAGGAAATGAACTGATTTTGTCAATCTATCAACTATCACCTATATAGAGTCATATCTGTGTCTGGTACGGGGTAATCCTGTTACAAAGTCCATGTTTACTGCTTCCCATTTCCAGAGAGGCACAGCTATGTCCTGAGTCAAATCGCCTGGTCTCTGATGTTCTGCTTTCACCTGTTGGCAGTTAGGACACTGAGTTACAAATTCAGCAATTTCTCTTTTCATACCTAGCCACCAGATATTTTTCTTTGATATCATGGTACATCTTCGTCGCGCCTGGGTGGAGAGAATAGCGGGCGTAATGCGCCTCGCGCATAATCTCCTGGCGAGGCCCCAAAATATTTGGAACACAAATGCGGCCTTTACATCGCAACACTTCATCCCCGGTTACCTGAAAATATGTCACCTCTCCTTGCTGAATCTTATGTTCAAGTTGAACCCGGCTAGGGTCTTCATATTGCCGTTCCTTTACTTCCACCACTAAAGACAACACTGCGACATTCTGTATTACCGCCCTATTGTCCTTTATTTCTGCTATGTGAACGGCTAAACTGGCTAACTGGTGTAATTCTCGGGACAATTCTCGTTGTTCAGGCTGCAAGTATGCCAACTCCCCATAGATTTACGGCTAAGGGCATCTGCTACCACATTAGCCCTTCCTAGATGATACAAAATATTCATTCTTTAAGGCATAAACTACTGCAGCTAACTCCAGGTCATGGGTAAGATAATTCTTTTCATGTTCCTTCAACTGCCTGAAAGCATAAGCTATTACTTTACCATGTTGTGTCAACCCTCTGTACCTTCTGGCTATACTAACACTGGGGCTGATGTTAACTTGTCTTTTAACTCCAGGAAGTCCTTCTCACACACCTCAGTCTGCTGGAACTTTGCTGCCTTCTGTGTCAATTTAGTCAGAGGTGCTGCTAAAGTGGAAAATCCTTCCACAAACCCTCTGTAGTACCCGGCTAACCGCAGGGATTGCGTACTTCAATCGGAGTGGTAGGTCTGGGCTATGTCTTCACTGCTTCGATTTTCTGTGTATCTACCTATACACCAGCCTCCGACACAATGTGACCAAAAAGGCTACTGAACTCAGCCCAAATTCACATTTAGAAAAATTGACATATAACTGACGGTCATACTGGTTTATTATACCGGAGAATCTGACAAGTAATCTACTGGTATAGCTAGAGCTTATCTGGCCTTCTGGCCGCATGCTAAGGCTACTTGTTGTTGGGATAACCTGAACGACACACTATTTGCCCATATCTGATCAAAGGATCCTGACAATGATCATGATCTCTAATAGTCTAGATGAATAACCTTGACTAACTAAATAGCTGGGTTAAATGATCCGAATGCTGCAGTAGTCTAACGATGCTCTACATGTCCTACTCGGATATCTGTAGCTCATGCATAACTGCGGGGTTGTGGACAGCTAACTGTTTCGTCCTCCTAATTGAACAATTGTGGTGTTGTGCTTAGTCCAACCTACTCTCAGGCGATCCGTCCCCGGATCTTCATAGGGAACCTACCGATCTCCTTGTCTTAGTAAATACTATGCTAGCAGAGCACTACCAACTTCTTACGCCTTATTCGTACCCCCTTGGATTTATATTACTGTCCTTGGAAATTCTCAGTTTTATGAGCCATTCTATAAAGACTGGCCTTCTGTTAGGGCTCTGTATCTGAATACCTTACGAGAACTAGCTGAAGTACTAGTCCGTCGCTGACTACTGATATGGACTCTTTCTTGGGGTACCCACAGGTTTGTCTGACTGAGACGGTCGGCTGACTTGCGGGGTGTTCCGCATAATAGCTGCTAGGTTGACTAAGGCCGACTCTCACCTACAAGGCTGGGAAAACGATGTACGACCACTTAACATGCCCCCCTCTCTTTTGGTGAGGGGTCCTGCAGTACAATCTGTATATATTTCCTAGCAACTAACTGCTCGGTGCTTTGGTAGGGGTTAAAAACCGACACGCAAGTGCACGTGGTCAAACAAGTAATAAAGTGGCTAAGTAAGCCAAGTATCGATCCAAGGAGACTCTGGATAAGTAAAATTGCTTAAGTATACTATATTCTAGTTTACTTCTAATTATGTTGACAACAATGTAACCAAAAGTTAAATAATTTTGTTTATAAACTATATACTAAAACTATTAACAAATATTTACTTGAATTGAAACTATGGATAAGAGCATGCCAAGGTTAAGAACAAGTAATGAATTCGATAGTAATCATAATTCAGTTATTCTTCTCTTCATGTTGCTAGCCAAGAACATTAGCCTTGAGATTAAAACTTTCGTATTTAATTTCACTTTAGAATCATAAACCATCCGTCTACATTTCTGTGATCAAATGCAATTTATGACCTAGCACTACAATTCCGGTTCATAAGTTGACTAATACGGCTTTCAAGTATATTTCTATCAAGAAAGCACATCAAAACCCAATTTTCCCAAATCAAGTTAAGAACAATACCCTATTAATTCACAACTTTCTAATTTCTTGCTCTCTCGAGTGAAATTGGACTTTTTAGATATACATTAATGTTGGCCACACACTAATGCAGTAAGAACAAGAATTAATAGAACAACATGAAAGAAGAAGACGAAAACCATATAATTCACAATCAAAATTCAATACACATGTTCAAAACCTTAGCAAGGAAGAGAATTAGCCACTCATTTGTGGATTGATCATCCTCAAATGAGTGTAAATCATACGTACAATTGATTGAAAGAAGAAAGAAAGAGAGAAAAACCCTTAGCTTTTTCGTCCCTCAACTGCTGCTAACCCACGTCCTAGCCCAAGTCTTAATTCTGAAAAATAAACCTAAGTGTGCTATTTATATTAGTAGGAATCTTTCCCGGATTAACAAGCAACGTGTCACGGAGTGCATCGCGGAGCACGGCTTCCGTGACATGCTACGGACGCGGAGGCTCTCTGGAAAATCACCCGAAATCGACCCAGGAAGCACCTTGCCGCGTTGGCAACGTGTCACGCTGCCTGGGCAGCGCGTTGTAGCCCCATGGTCGCGGAGTCCACCTGCCGTGGCACGTTGCCAACGCGCAGGTGGGCTGTTTTGAGCTTCTTCCTTGCCGACGTTCGCGTGTTAATTCCGTTTCCAAGCTTCTACTTCACCAACTCATGGATTAGTTACTCAAACATCATCAAAACCTACAAAACAAAGGCTAATCATGTTGGTTAGCACATATCTCCACATTATATAAAATTACATGAAAATGTATACAATAACTTAGATAAACAAGACTAATTGAAGTAATAAAGAGTATCTCGGGCATATATTTTTGCCCGTGATCACAACCCCACACTTAAAGCCTTGTTCGTCCTCGAACAACCTTTTATATATCATGCAAATGGAGACTCCTACATAACTAATTTAGCAAGAGAATTCAAGTTACGGCTATAATGATTACGTAGGATACAAGCTAAAAATAGAGCATGCCTGATTTGATCGTTGAAATGAAACACAACCATGTTAAGACTTCTTAACCTCAAGAATCGACTCTCAATTTTTAGCAAACTCATGCAAATCAACTGATCAAGAAATCCCACATGAATTATATCCTTCATTCAACATGTGCCCCTCACGGAAAGAGAGTTACCCAATTTCACACGCAAAAACAATTTTTATATCACAACATGTGTGGGTATATGAATAGAATTACGCTCACTCTCACAAAGAATTCACATGCATCATGTAATGACCCATAAGCTTGCCCTTAGTGTTTTATTCCACTAATATAAGGATGTATGAATGTAAGATCAAGTAGGACTTTTTTGGTTGTAATGTAACTCAGGTGCGGGTAGGTACTATTATGATCAGTAATAGTGACTATCTTTCCTAAGCGCTTTTAATACATCACGCCTTCATTACAAACTTCCCTTCCCTCACTTCACCTTTTTTCTCCTTTTAGTTTTCTTTTTCCTCTTTTGTTCCCCCATTTCTTTCGACACTTTTAGCTTATTAGTAAGGAGTACTTAAGCAATATGTTTCATTCATTCCTTTTCTTACTCCCTACTAATAACCAACCATTTTCACACAAATGCACCTTTTTCCTTTTCTCAACTATTACAATTGCTACTTTCCCTTCTTTTTCATTCTTCTCACTCCTTTACTCTTTCGGATTTTTTTTTCTTTAAGCGCTTCGGAGTTTTGGATCAAATTCAAGGCTAATGACAGAAAAAGGATTAAGCTTATGTTGCAGCTGTCAAAGAATAGGCTCAAGGCTCAATGGGGTTAACTAGGATTAATTTTTCAAGGTAGGTATAATGAGGGATAAAAAGTTGGTTCATTCAAAGAAATGCCTAAATCATCTCCTACAATTCACATCCTTCATTTCGTTTTATATACACACCAGGCAAGTTCTAGACATTCCACAATAGCATAGAATACTCAAAAACCTTACACTCATGGCACATGCTCAAATCAAGACACAATCAGTAGACTCTTACTCAGCTAATCACAAGAATTCAGAATTAAGCTTCCATCATATTGAGTCAAATTCAAGAGCCTAAGTGTCTCAAACAAAGTTATACACTTGCATGCTTCACACTGAACATACTTGCATCTTACAAACATTTATAGCACATAACAAGAACATCCAGCACCAATGAGTTATGGTTTCAAAACCCAAAACCTATCGACTAATTTTCCTCAAGACGGTCGTCATCCATCCATCATCGGAAACAGTCCCTAGCTATGACTAAAAAAACTTTATATACAGACCAAGGAAAGAAAGAAAAAAGAAAAGAAAAAAAAAATTTATTCTTCGGTTCAAATACCCCCCGTCGGAAGAGAACCGAAAAGAAAAACCAACGGGTGATGAAGTCATGCTTAATTCACAAAAATATTTCAAAATTTTCAAATTTCTCACCAACTTTTGCACAAGCATTACATCCACCAAAATCGTTAAGCACAGAAAATTTTGAAATTTCCTAGAAATTTCCCTCACCCCACACTTAAATCATGTTATGTCCGCATAGCATCAAACTAAAGGTTACAAAGGGTGAGAAATACTCCCTGAGGCCTTTAGGCCTAGCTGACAGCATGGTTGAACAACTATGGACAAGTGGGTGTTCAACCCCACACTTTTTCTTTTCCATGCTTGTTAGCTTCCTCCTCCACGGGTACTCAGACTTCCCCTCCATCTGTGCTTAACTTTCCACCAAAACAACACAAGATGAAAAATAAATAAAATAAACATAAATACAAGAAATTAAAATGGTACCCATGGTACCCTTGGGTTGCCTCCCAAGCAGCGCCTAATTTTACGTCGCGGCACGACGTACCAAGTTTCACCACTTTTTCCTCCACCTTGAGGATATGAATCTCACCCCTAATTTCTTCTCTAATTTCCTCTTATGCTCCAGGGGTGGGGGTGAAAAATTGTAAGGACCAAACAGTAGATGTTGCCTTTTGCATTTATTGGTCCTTAAATAAGCGAAGTCATTTTGTCTTTCTGAGTTAGCAAATTTCAAAATATATGGTGCTTGGTCCTCCTCTAGACATTTCTCTACAAACTTGGAAGACTCTATTTCTATGTTGTCAACCAAATTTAATGTTGAAAAATGCGTAGAGTGTGGTCCAATACACCTCAACTCTGAAACTGCATTTTGCTTGACCTCCTTACTTGTATATACCCTCTCGACATCGACATCTATCTCACCATTAAAGTCGACTGGGGGATAGGCTAACTCTTCTTCCAAGAATGGATTTTCCATAAGTGTGAGCCCATCACGGGGACACTCAAGAGATTTGAATTGTTGGGCTTCATCCAAAAATTCACCCTTGTCGTCCTCTTGTAGTTCCTCTTGAATATCGGCTAAAACTGTTGTCTGTGATTTATCACACGCTTCAGCTTCAGCGATCATCTCCGTGAATTTGATGGTCATCCTTTCTAGAGCCTCTGCATTCTCTTCTTGCTGATTTCTCAATACTGCCATCGCCTCCTTCATTGCTTCTGATTACTCCAAGAGTTGTTTCAACATGTCTTCTATTCGAGCTTGGCGTCCCAAGTCCTCATTTTCAGCATGCCTATATTCAGAAAAAACAACAGACGGATCATAGTAGGGGCTTGGGGGAGGGGAATATGCCTTTGGACAATCACCCCAATGGCCATATTGACACCCACATATATTGCACGTATTACAGTTTTGCCACAAGTGGGGTCCTCCACAGTTCAGACAAGATTCACTAAAATATGAGTATCCACCATTGAAACCATTTATATTCCACGATGTCATGTCAATAAGGGTGTACGAACAAGCAGAAAAATAAAATAAAATAAAGAAGAATTAAAACAAACACTAGACCAAGTTGTCAACACTTAAGAAAATAAAACAAAAATACAGTAAATTTATACTTAAAACAATTTCACCAATTGCCAAGTCTCCCCGGCAACGGCGCCAAAAACTTGCTCGGTGCTTTGGTAGGGGTTAAAAACCGACACGCAAGTGCACGTGGTCAAACAAGTAATAAAGTGGCTAAGTAAGCCAAGTATCGATCCAAGGAGACTCTGGATAAGTAAAATTGCTTAAGTATACTATATTCTAGTTTACTTCTAATTATGTTGACAACAATGTAACCAAAAGTTAAATAATTTTGTTTATAAACTATATACTAAAACTATTAACAAATATTTACTTGAATTGAAACTATGGATAAGAGCATGCCAAGGTTAAGAACAAGTAATGAATTCGATAGTAATCATAATTCGGTTATTCTTCTCTTCATGTTGCTAGCCAAGAACATTAGCCTTGAGATTAAAACTTTCGTATTTAATTTCACTTTAGAATCATAAACCATCCGTCTACATTTCTGTGATCAAATGCAATTTATGACCTAGCACTACAATTCCGGTTCCTAAGTTGACTAATACGGCTTTCAAGTATATTTCTATCAAGAAAGCACATCAAAACCCAATTTTTCCAAATCAAGTTAAGAACAATACCCTATTAATTCACAACTTTCTAATTTCTTGCTCTCTCGAGTGAAATTGGACTTTTTAGATATACATTAATGTTGGCCACACACTAATGCAGTAAGAACAAGAATTAATAGAACAACATGAAAGAAGAAGATGAAAACCATATAATTCACAATCAAAATTCAATACACATGTTCAAAACCTTAGCAAGGAAGAGAATTAGCCACTCATTTGTGGATTGATCATCCTCAAATGAGTGTAAATCATACGTACAATTGATTGAAAGAAGAAAGAAAGAGAGAAAAACCCTTAGCTTTTTCGTCCCTCAATTGCTGCTAACCCACGTCCTAGCTCCACCAAGTCTTAATTCTGAAAAATAAACCTAAGTGTGCTATTTATATTAGTAGGAATCTTTCCCGGATTAACAAGCAACGTGTCACGGAGTGCATCGCGGAGCACGGCCTCCGTGACACGCTACGGACGCGGAGGCTCTCTGGAAAATCACCCGAAATCGGCCCAGGCAGCACCTTGCCGCGTTGGCAACGTGTCACGCTGCCTGGGCAGTGCGTTGTAGCCCCATGGTCGCGGAGTCCACCTGCCGTGGCACGTTGCCAACGTGCAGGTGGGCTGTTTTGAGCTTCTTCCTTGCCGACGTTCGCGTGTTAATTCCGTTTCCAAGCTTCTACTTCACCAACTCATGGATTAGTTACTCAAACATCATCAAAACCTACAAAACAAAGGCTAATCATGTTGGTTAGCACATATCTCCACATTATATAAAATTACATGAAAATGTATACAATAACTTAGATAAACAAGACTAATTGAAGTAATAAAGAGTATCTCGGGCATATATTTTTGCCCGTGATCACTAACCAAAATCTGTTTGACTGTAACCCCCATTGCAACTACTTACATCATATCTATCATCTGTAGATATATATATATCAACAACTATGTACAATACATACTGAATTTTGTGGTGATACGTAATCTCTGACATGCTCTGCTGAGTCTCATACCGTACATTATACACCGCTACTACGGCTTAATAATATCTCCTGCCCTGACTTATCATTTCATTGTATTGTCACCCCATTCTGAAAGTAACAAACATAAACACTTTAGTTATTGTCTGTTGTTTGAAATTCCACCACTCTTGCGATGTGGGGTCGACGTTCGAATCTTGTGGCCTTACTAGGCATATATTGAGAGCCCATGACTGTCTGCTGGGCCTTATCTCTATGCCACATTAGATTAGATTTGCTGTATCGGTAACTTCTTAACTTCTCCATAGCGGACATACTGCGGTATTCTGAACCGCAATCTTACTGTCAGCCCGAGGCTTAATCCTTAATACGATATTTTATCAATTCGAGGGTAATTCTAATTTTCCCACAAGATCTGACATTCCTGCTTCTTTCCCTCATCTTACTTAAGCTGAACTCTGGGGTTCAAGGTACCTGCTCTTCATTGTTAACAAGATTGCTGGTCAAGTATCAGTTCATACTTCCCCTGACTTGCAGTCAGACCTATCTGATTCACATGACCTCTCACCCTTTCGATATCACAACTAAATCATATCTATAACCTTACAGGTATATCTTACTGTCTATTAGCGTATATGGCGGACTTAGCCTTTTTCTGACTCAAATTTGACTATTACTAAGCATTCATTACTAACAAGTCTTTTACCCCTACTTCGGGTAAGCTAATAGTCTTACCTTCTTTACTGGCTTGTTATCATAAGGGTCTGCACAGCTTACGTAATCATAGGGGCTCTTTATACTTTCTAATACTTACTAGGATCAATCAACCCATCTTTACTTACTGCTTGATTTGGCAACCCCATCTCAAGTCTTATGCCCCTTTACTATGCGGGCATCAAAATCAAGAGGTAGGAATAACCCTTTTCTTAGTGCAACAAATAAAAACATTTAATTGTACCATATCCGAAAAGATGTGTTTGGGATTCCCGCATTTCCCTCTCTTTCTTATACTTACCCGGTGGTCTGACCTTGTCTGTAATCTTAATCAGATCTTATATAGCTAATAAATAAATCAACTCGTATGTACATTACACTCCTGACTTCCTATTCTGACGTTATCAACGTATACTGGGGATAGTACCGATAAACGTATCATGCTGGGAGGTCTCGGGTACCTCCTCCTGCTGATGTAGTTATCATGTAACTGGATGGTGCCCTCTTCTATTGTTATATCTGATCTTCTGCCTGGGATAGGATTTCGCTGGTCTGACTTGTATCTGTATTCAAAGAATATGATAAGTTTTAAAAGGACCAACCCTGTACTGTACTGTGCTATGGCACGACTGAGTATGGAAGAAGGGTAACCATCCTATTATGCCTCGCAGCCTCCTGCCTATAGTATGTGGTGCACAACACATCCATAGACAAGACTCTACTTAGCACGGCTTGCAGACTACCTGGGACACGACCTGCTCTGATACCAAGTTTGTCACACCCCGCCTTGGGGGGTATGACTGGCACTTGGAGCCCTACTAGGACCTGAACTGATGGACTGCTGAGCCTGAGCACATCTGGTGCCTGGCTGGCTCTAACTCAGATTCAGGGAAACAACGGGCTATATGACGGCTGTAAATACAGCCTCCGGCCGACTAGGCCTATAGCCACCTGTACCTGTGCTGACAGCTAACCAGAAACATATCAATATAGGGAAACCTATGCGGGCCGACAAGGCCACCGTGTTGTCTAGTTATCTGCAACTCAACAATGAAATACTAGAAGGCTACGTGACCGGCAAGGTCACCACTACTGTCAAGCTATGGCCCCACACAGCCAACATAAAAGAAATAAAAGTACTAACAGCTATACAACTGCACGGCCTCACACGATCGGCTCAGCTGACCACAGGAAAATATATACAGACTGCAAGCCTCTAGGAATAACAATAGAAATGATCGGGACAGGGCCCCGACCTACCCGCACTGTACAACAAAAGAAGACGAAATACACCTCTGGAATTCAGTCTCCGGATGACAGGAGCTGAATACTCGATCGCTGACAGAAATCACGAGGGATCGCCTCCTCGTCTGTGAGTACCTGCAGGGAAGTAATGCAGCGCCCCACCGGGCGTCAGTACCGCTGGTACTGAGTATGTAAAGCAATAACTGAAAGAAATATCTGAAAACAACAATACAACTGATGAAACTGAAATAGGAAGGAATAGATTAGCTGTTTGATAATGTAAATTATGCCTACTCTCAACTATACTGGAAGGAGTAGGAGTCATACCTGGAGACGTATCGTTCTACTTCCAATCTACTCGTACCTAATGTGACATGGCATAACATAACATAACATAACATAGCTCACACAAACCTTACCCGGCCCCCATAAGCCGGGAGGTGCAACCAGCACATAATCTATACCCCTACTCCGGTCGTCCCATCTCCTATAATAACTATAAGCATCCTGCCGGTCCCTTGGGTATGCACTTGGGCTCGCTGAGCCCCTGACTATAACTGCACCTGATTCCGGAGGACTCCTGAATCAACACCCGGGCGTATCCGCTCGACAGAGGTGTGTAAGGGCCGACCAAGGCACAATATGGGGAAAACTGGCATCCCATCTTCGTCCCCTGTGGGACGGCATGCCACTCCGTAGAGCGACGTATCCTCGTCCTCTGGCGGACGAGTCGATACATCTGTTAACCCTGGGGCGGTCATGGATGCTAGGTAATCCAACCCCAAAACAATACAACGGTCTCAACTGGTAATACTATCTACATATCCCATATACTGAAGCTAATAGTAGTAAAGTATTTGTACATACTATATGCTGAGCTAGTAATAGTAATATGTACATACTTAACACATGCTGAGACTGACAATAGTATGCATGTATAATATATAATCTTCTGCCATACTGTACTGAGTCTAATACTGGACAAGATATAGTCTTTCTGCTGAAAACCATGTTGTATGCTGAGTTTCTATAGTAACATGATTTGCTATTTCTAATATGTTTTCTAAACTTCATTTTAACCTATCATTCTACTTCTGAGATGTCTTACAGATATTACATTGTTTTACTGGGTTTCAACTGAATCCGATAATATCCTACATTCTGTATTACATCACATACTGGGCATGCTGTGCAGTTCCTAACACTTGTATTAGAATCTATATCGTGCTAGCAAGTTTCATGCTAATTATAACATAATGCTTCTAATATCGTACCAACATTCGTAATAAACATAACACATGACTTCTGAATATTCTACTGGCCTTTAAATTACTTTACTATACCGAGCTTACTAACTTGCCGAGGAAACTAACTTTACATACCTTATCCTCGACTATCCGTCTGTCGGACAAGGCTCGGCCAGTACTTCAACTATTTCTCCCAACTGCATTCATAAATATGTCAATTAATACTAAATATAGCTTTATTTTAAAGAACAACGTCACTTTCGATATAATTTATAGCCTAAACTTAGGCTTATCGAAAGACGGTCGAAAACTCGCTATTTTTCAGAGGTCCAGAAGGGAGAAATATTCACTTCACAGCTAGGAACACATAGACACTAGTTTGGAGCAATTCCACTTACCTTAGTCCGGTAGCTCGACGATTCGTCGGCCGTATTTCGCGAAACTAAATCCGTAGGAATGCTCTCTGCTGCTAAATACCTTGGTATCTGAGGTTAATTTGAGTTTGGACTACGTTTAGCAGTGTAATCGGACGAAAATATATTTACCCTCTTCGTTCTTTTCTTTCCTCTGGTCTTTCCTCTCTGTTTTCGCTGGAAATTATAAGAATGATTGATTAAAAACCGAAGTGGGACTTTATATACTTGGGTCTGGACAAGGCCAACGTGTCACGGAGCCAACGCGGAGGCTCCACCTCCGTGACACGTTGCCATCGCGGAGGGGCTCTGCCTCGGCTCCTTCCGCGATGGTTCGACAGGTTTCTCATCCGATCTTTTTCCCGGGCCTTTCTTTAGCACGTATGGCCTTCAAATATGCTTAACCAACGTGTGAATAGGTCATCTAGGTGCCAGGAATCCTACGGGGTATAACACATTATTCTTGATAAGTATTCATTCAGTAAGCAAATAGAGTAATAGAAAAAAAAGCTTGAGAAATAAAAAAGTAGTCTTGTATTGCCCAAAAATCAATGACTTACAAATTTGACGATGTCACTATTTATAAGCATCATCTAAAATACATCAACCAATGAAAAGGCTGCACTTAGGCCATATAATACATTGACCAATAAAAATACTTTATTTGGGCAATATCCTTACATGTGTTGGCTACAAATTCACTGCAATTCGTAAAATTTTTGAATGAACTTGCTGACGTGTATCTGTCCCTTTTTTCCTCATGACTTCAGGCCACAAATCTGATTCCAGGCCTTGAATCCCTATCTTTTCTTAGTGATTAACTCATCTCTTCATCGTAACAAATATACCCGGTTCTAGATATGTGATGGTCTCGGGAGCTGTCACCGGACATTCATTACCTTCTCTTCGGATATTTAATTTGATCCTTTCTTTTCAATATAATTCTGACTTTACGTGACATTACCCTATACAGCCACGTGTTTGATGCAATTTCCTCGTACAATTTATATAACTCTGGTTCAATTATTCGTTCTCTGCAAATGGATAATTGCCGTTTGGTTCTTTTTCCAGTTAATTAAGATGATTAAGAAGATTTTCACTTTTATTATATGGACCGTCGCTTCATGAAGGAAAAGAAAGGATATAAATATACAACTAAACCTTGTGTTTGCTAATGCTCCAACTGATGAAAAAATGAAGAGAACATTTAATATGTTTGGATTAAATTTTTCAAGTTACGTGTAATTAATTCCTACTTTGTCCCCTATTATATGCTCTTTTTTGAATTTTGCGAAAAAATAAACAAAATAGGGGACATTTCATAATTTTTGAAAAGGTGCAAATTGAAAATCAGTAGATAGGTTAGGAGCAGATAACGCAAAGAACACCCGTACTTCCACTTAACTTGATCATTTAATATAGTGTTTCGTAACAAGATGGTTTCTAAGAGAGTAATTGTCTATACAAGGAAATTAAGGAGTGCAGTGAGATGTGAGATATATTTTTTAATTTGTAATTGAGGGTTTTACGATTTGAATTTTGAGAATGAAGAAATTATTAATAGAGAGTGTTTTCCTCTTTGATGATCCTATAAAGCGCGAATTTAAATTGACTGAGTTAGTAAATATTGAATATTAAATAGTTATACCAAAAAAGAATAATAAAAAAATAGATATTTCCTAATTATTTCTGAATTCACATGGGCACACAACTTTAGTTTTTGTTACAATTTGCACTAAAAATCTTATAAGAAATGAAGAGGCATTTTATAATTTGGACGTTCTATTAAGAGATTTTTACATTTTGTATCCCCCTACAAAATAATATTCAGCATATATATATATATATATATATGAATGAAAAATAATATGGGGCGATATAATTATGAGGCAATTTCATATAAACGCGCAAAAACATCAACCGACCCAACTCTCATAAAAAATATTTAACTGAATTTGATACTATTAAATACACACACACACACACACACACATATATATATATATATATATATATATATATATTTATAGATTTTTAAAAGGTTCATTTTCATGCTAAGCAGTATTAATTAAATAGATAATTAAGTCTAATGGCACCAAAGTGAAAGAGTTGGAAAATAACGAATAACAATGGCAATACCAAATTCTTAAAATTCATTCCAATAACAGTACCAGTACCAAACTATCCTAACTCAATTTTTGAAAGTCCTAACTCAAGTCCATAACCAAATACAACTATTTACCGTGAACTCGAATTAATCCAATTGATGCTGTGATATTGTGAGAGAGATGGAGAGCCGCATGTGAGAAGTGAAGAACCAAGACTAAACCCACACCCGCACTCTATTCGCAAAAAGTAATTTCTTTTTTCTCTGCTCTACTTTGCATTCGTATATATCTAAATCCATTCCATTCTGCACATGTCTAAAATGTTAATTTCACCACCCGATTGTTAGCCCATATAATTGTTAGCAAATGGGTCTTAGCATTTTAGGTAGTCCTATGGGCATTAGGATTTTAGATAGTCCTATTTCTATGGGCATTAGGATTTTAGTTTATGCCTATATATAGACACCTCCTTCCCCATTCTAGATTATTGTATTCAATTCTCAGTTAGCCTTTTTTGATTCTTTCTTTTCTTGTTCTTCAATAAAACCCTTGTTAAATATCAACACCGATGTCATCCCTATTTATATATGGCTAAAGATTGTAATTATTTTTAGTGAATACCCAAATATTCAAAATTCTCTCTTTGTTAAACTATCAACCTATAGTTCAAATTTATTGCAAATTATATGAAACAAATATTACGATCAACATTCAAACTGAAATATTGAACCTATTAAGTTATAAATCTTATGTGCTAGTTACAACAATGTTGAATTGTAATTTTTTTTTAAAAATTTCTTCTGATTTTACCTATTATCTAACTCCATTAAAGTGATGTATTTTGATTAGATATAAAATTTAAAACAAAAGAAAGAATTTTAAAATTTATGGTATAAAAATAGTTTTAGATATTTGTGTAGCTTTAAACTATTTCATTAAGGAAAAAATTAAAAGTTTAAAGGTAAATTATTTTTATACATGTATAATCTTGGCTAGGGCTAACAAAGTAGATGATATATGTGGTTATTCATCAAAATCAATCCATTTTAAATAGGTTGGATACCTGATGTCTTAGAAATAGGCTAAATATGAGTCAACTCATATTATTCATTTAAAATATAGATAATTTAATGGATAAAATGGATAAAAGCTACAGAATACACAACATATATTATTATTTTATGGATAAAGAAATTGAGCAATTTGTTTCTTGAAACACTACTAAGTAACTCATGAAGCCTACTTCTTTGAAATAGCTCGGAATAATATGAATATTCATATTATCCATCAAATAATTTATTTTTTATCCACATTAAATATAAATAAATCAAATATTTATTTATTTTTATTTAACTCATTTTTAACTTGCCAATATCTCATTCAATCCGCTAATTTATCCTTTTAATCTTGACGTATGTTGGATCATCAAAATTCAAGTACAGAATCGTGACGGATATCTGAAAACATAAATGCACGTAAATTTTAGATATTCTGAAGTGAAAAGATTGATATTCATTTCTTTGTCTATTGAAGTTTGATTTTATTTTTTAGTTTTCTAATTTAATCCCTTAGAATATGATTATTAATAGCTAACAGAAAAAGGGCAAAGAACTTAGTGTGAATTAGATATATCTGAATGAGCTTATATCATATGGCTTATAAATATAAATCATAATTTTTAATTTTTAATTTTTAACTTATTTTTGCTATTTTAATTTTTTTTATCTTTCACAAATACTATAAAAATATTTAAAAAATATTTTAATTCAAAAATACTTAAAAGAAATCAATATAAACAAACTCTAAATTCTGTTTAATTCTACTAGAAGAGGGGGCTGAATTAGAATTGCCTTTTGCCTAGGAGTTTTTTTTTTTTTAGGAAGTCACATAAATATTAAAATTGAGTAAAATATTTGATAATTTTTAGTTATTAACTAAATTATAGAATCTACAATATAAATCTTATAAATGTGTAAATAAGAAATTTTTTTAATATGACAATTTTCTTTTAAAATGAAGAAACTAATGTGATAATATATATTTCTTTCTTCAATTAAGTCGATTAAGTATGGGAATATTTAATAAAATTAATAAGTTCCTAAAAATTCTCTATTCTAATAAAAGTACTACTTATTAATAAAGAATTATTATTGGGTATATTTAATATATAGTATATCATATTCAGTAATATTATATTAACAATTTATATCATATTTACTATTAAATAGTGTTATATATAAAGTATTTAATATATAATATATTATGCTCGATATATATTATATTAATAGTTTATATCATGTTCATATTAAGTTGGAGAAGAGAGATTTTTGAGGATTTTTTTGGACAAATATACTATTAAGATAGAGATGAGAGATTCTTGGAGTTTTTTGATAGAATTATTTATACTATATAATAAGTGAAAGTCCTTGCTGCGATCAAGAGCATTTACATCATTTGGCTTGGTTGGAGTAACAAGCTTAGCCAGGTAACAGTATTGGAACAGTTCTCGTGGGACCAAATATTTTCTTGGAATAAAAAATTTCAATTAGGTAAATTAATGCTGCTGATACATGCACACAAATTTTTATTTTTTATTTTTAAAAAGGCGATGATAAAAATCCAATCGACGGCTTTGTTCCAAATGCCAAGAATATTTTACCTAAATATGAAAATGTTCTTCTTCTTTTTAGTTTTGTATAATTTATTGATGTGAGTTACTTTATTGTGACTGCATTTTGGACACAGTTGAGTTATAATCCACGTAATATAAATGTAAAGTAATAAAAAGCAGTAAAGTAAACCATCAATAGTGCTTGTCTATCTTTGCGTTTAAGTTTACTAATGTTGCTCTATTTTTCTATAAAAAGCAATAGTGATTGAAACTTATCATACAAGGAGAAATAAACATATACACGTAAAAAGAAAATGTGTTTTAAAGTAAAGGTTTCATGTGTGAAAAGATGGAGTAGCTACTCATCAATAAGAGATGACCAAGGGCATTTGCGTCATTTGGCTCTGTTGGAATAACAAGCTTAGCTAGGTAGCAGTATTGGAAGTGTCAGTTTCCTTGGGACCAGATATTTCCTTGGAATGAGAAATTTCAATTAGGTAAATTAGTGTTGCTGATACATGCACACAAATTTTTATTTTTTTTAAAAAAAAGTGATGATAAAAGTCCAATCGACGGCTTTGTTCCAAATGCCAAAAATATTTTACCTAAATATCCAAAGGGTTTCTGATCATGTGAACTAAAAAATATTTAAGTACCAGGGACATTTGCGTCATTTACGTGAAATTATAATTTTGTCTGTGCATTTTGCATTGATAGTAGTGGAACAACTGTTCATTGTGCAGTAATTTCAACAGAAACATACTCATACACCCTTCCCTCCTTTATTGACCACTGTCTCTCTCTCTCTCTAGAAATTTCTCTCGCTATTCTCAGCCATGGCCGCCGTTGAGTCACCCGCAGCACCGGAAAATCCTCTCCTCCGCCGTCGCAACTCGGTTATCCTACCTACAAAACTCAGCTTACATCATCGATCATCAGTTTCAACTGCCACCATCGCTACCGCCACGTCATCTTCCTCTGCTTCGTCGCCGTTGATGAACTCGGTAACCAATGATTTTGACCTTTACTCGATTGAGCCTGTATTTCAGTATATTTCCTGACCGAAGAAAACGAAAACTAATCTTTGGTTAACATTTACTATCGGTTGCTTGTTTTATGCGGTGATTTTGTTTTCCTTGACCTTCATAATGCAGATATCAATTCAAGATTTATTTCCAAAGGATCAATACATAAATTACTTAATAATATAGCGATGAGTTTTCACACTGCTTCTGACATTGAGCAGCAAAGTAGATCTCAGATATATTCACTGTTTTTGATGAACTTAAACTGCCCAAGATCTTTATATGATTTCACTTTGGAGCCTTCAAACACCACTGTGGAATTTAAGGTAAGATTTTTTGTTGGCATTTGTGATTGAATTTATTTTGTGGTGTCGGTGTTGTTTAAGGAAGGGAAAAGTTGACGCCGGAGGACGGCGGTGATGAGGCCAAGCCTTAACGCCGACGAATTCTTTAACCTTCTTCGCGGGTCGGATCCAACCAAATTGGAGCTCAATCGGTTCGAAAATGAAGTCAAAGGTCAGCCATGTTAGCTGGATCCAACCGATAAAAGCAAGGGCATTTCGGTAAATTAATTTTATTTTTACGTTATTCATTTTGCAATTCTCTATATTATGTTCTCTGATTTTTTAATTTTCTTACACGTGTTTTGCTGCATGTGTTAACACTGTCTCTTTTTTACACGTCTGTGTGTCTGTGGCTTTTTTGGGTTCTTTTCTGTTTTACCTCTCCCAGAATATAATCCTCTGTCTAATTTTGATCTAACCTAAAGATTCCTCTCATCAAAGGTATGCTTCTTCTTTCTTTAATAACTACCTTTCTCATAAGTCATTTCCCTTTTCCCATCTTTGAAGCTAATCGACAACATAGATAAGAGATTGGGGGCATATGTGTCTACATTTTTTTTTCAATTATGATTTTGTAAACATTGCAGTCCAATTGTCACTTTCGTAACATATCAAGATTGTCTACAAGGCTGAAATTAAAAAGAATCTTCAAATGTAAGTCCAAACTTAATTAAAAAGATTTAGAGGCGTAAAAAAGTTCAAATTTAGAACATAAATTCCATATTAAATAAAGAACAAACTTTAATTATCAATTCATTAAAACAACAATAAATCTACAAACCCATTTGACACCATTTTAATTTTTTTTGAAATATGTATAAGTTTTAGTACTAGAGAATTGAGACACATATTAAAATTGCTTGAAACTTTAGACGTGTGCATTCTAATGCGGAGGCAGAAATAGAAGTTAAAAAAAACGCGAAAAGAAAAACATATACTTTAGCTGAATTGCACCCAAAATAAATTGACAAAAATACGGCAGTAAACTTATGAGCGCAGTAAAACATTTTTTCTTTGTTTGCTTTGGCTTTTTGTTGATGTATTTTCTGCTTCTTCCTCTTTATTTTGTCTCTTGATTTTTCCCTAGAAGGCATCTACAACTAACAGACAGTTGTTAATATGCAAGCACAATATCAGGTAAGAATATGAGAATTAACAGGCGATACATGAAATTGAGGAAATAATGATAGAATTAAACCTATAAAAAAATAGAATTTATGGAGGTTGCTGTTTATACTAAAGCAGTAAATTTTTTCCCTTCTTTTTTACCAAATCAATCAGTAAGGCACATGCCACTTTTTAGAGGAAAAACTAATACATGTCTGAACAAAATTATGTTGATGTATAGCAGTCATTTGTTCCCTTCTTATTCTTAAATTTTGCTGCTAAATTTAGCAGTTATTCATTGTTGTCTTTATTAACGTCTATTTTGCTTTCCAGGTGTTCCTTCGCATATCTGTTTGGCTTCTCCTCTCTGTTTCTTTCAGGTAAATTTCCTTTCAGCTAAGTTGTTGTTCTTCCTTTCCAACTTCTTCGCCTTCTTCATTTGATGTTTTCTTTCATTTATATTATTTAGTTTATTTTAACTAAACGTGTTTTATACTTACAAGTTACAAATATGATTTACCTGCTCCTTATTTGGTAAATTAAATTTACTCGGGAATCACGTTTTGTGGATTCTAAAGGATGCCTAATATCTTTCCTTTAAAATAATTTAAACGCTTATCTAGAATCTAAATTGTTTTTTCACCGATTAAAATTTAAATTATACATAGCAATAGTTAAAAGGTTTTTTGATTTTTTATTTTACTCACAGCTCAAATAAAACATATCAAATTGAATAACTTTTAAAGATCAAATCTTTAAATTCTAAATCCATCTTTACCACAACCCAATAAGTTTCAAGAAAAAACAAAACAAGAACAAGAAAAGGAACTTACTGGTGTGAAAATGGGATAATCTTGACCAGAAAAAAGGTGAAAATCAACAGAAACAGTAGTAGGAGAAGCAGTTGTTTTAATCATCAATTCATTAAAACAACAATAAATCTAACAAACCCATTTAACACCATTTTAATTTTTTTTTGAAACATGTATAAGTTTGAAGCGATTACTTAAGTGAATCATTAAGACAAATATACAATTTATAATTTTATATTTTCGTGAACAAATTTTATCGATCATTCTATGCTATTTGCCCGCTATTTCCCTACTACTACGCTAACGTACAGGAGTGTTACTACAATTAATTGTAAACTTTTAATTCGAAGAATATTAATTATGTCAAATTTTTTAATTTTTTGTTTCAATTTTGCCTGCACAAAATTATATTTTTCCTTGGACAAAGACGCTACAGATTTCAGTATATATACTTTCTCCGCGAGGATGATGAATACTTCAATCATTATTAAATTAAAGACTCATTCATATTGTTTTTAAAAAACCGTTAAAAATATAGACAGCGTTAACAAGTAGCTGATTCTTATGAGTTTTTCTTTTTGTAGAAAGAGAAATTATAAATTTTTAAAAAAAAAAGATAATTTAATATACAAAATATTTCGTGTTAGCAAAAAACTGAGAAAAATCATATCCTAAAGAATGTAGTGTAAGTAATTTATTTTAATACAAATATTAATAACTATTTTCACATCTCGAATGTCAAGGATATTGATTACAAATTACAAATTACAAATAAAATAAAATTGTATATTTTATTAAAGTGGAAATATTAAATAATGGGTAAATAATTAAAGTCAAAATTGTTGATAAGATTGTAATTATTAATTCGTACAAGAGTCCCACCACAAGACTTGGGGATCAACCATTGAAATGTCAAACAGGTGCAATGATACTTGATCATGGAAGGAACATAAAATAAACAAATAAATAAATAGTACAAACGAATAAATCATGGCCTCAACGCAAGAATGACACGGATAAATTAAAATCTTAAAAGAATGTGCTGAGATGATCATGAGATTCGTCCCCGCTTAATAAAATTTTAGGTTTGAACTTTGAAAATATAGAAAATCTTGAAATAGAACGATGTTGAAGAGTTTTGAATCTGATGAAAAAGAGATAGATGGTGATCTTTATATGGTTTTCGACAATTCTTCCTTCTTGAACTAGATTTTAAGATTGATTGAGTTAAGTCAAACATTCATTTCTTTACAAACGATTCCCCTTTTAATGAGCCATAGGAAGCAAAATTTGAATTAGTTGAGCCATTAGGTATGACTAAATATTGGATGGCCTTCGACTCTAAAGAGTTGGACATAAAGTGCTCTTAATCCAATTGCTTTAGCAATTTCGGCTTTAATTTCTTGCCTACTAACAACTCAAAAATATTACAAAACAGAGTCTTTTTTCCGATCATACCTCCATATAAAGCTACTAATGAAAAGAATAAATATGAATCATCTACTAAATGACGAAATATATATATATATATATATATTTACATTTAAATTCGCATTGTATGACACGATAAAAAGGAGTACTATAAGGATTGATGAAAGGTGAATATACCAAAAATGTTGTAAGAATATTTCAATACGTATTATAACTAATATTGTACCGTCAAAATGATTACTTTTTATTATCTATATAATTCAATAGGTATTCTCTTCCTTGTCCTATCAAAACTTAATTTCATAAGTAGAATTTGCACAATTTGAATTTTTGTCGCATCTTAAATTTTATCGATAAATTCAGAAGTTGTTCATTGTTGTCTTTTTCCTTTGTTTGATTTGGCTTTTTGTTGATGTATTTTTTGCTTCTTCCTCTTTATTTTATCTCTTGATTTTTCCCTCGAAGGCATCTACGACTAACAGACAGTTGTTAATATGCAAGCACAAAATCAGGTAAGCATATGAGAATTAACAGCTACTACATGAAATTGAGGAAATAATGATAGAATTAAACCTATAAAAAAATAGAATTCATGGAGGTTGCTCTTTATACTAAAGCAATAATTTTTTTCTTTCTTTTTTACCAAATCAGTCAGTAAGGCCCATGCCATTTGTTGGAGCAAAAATTAATACATGTCTGAACAAAATTATGTTGATGCATAGCAGTCATTTCTTCCCTTCTTATTCTTAAATTTTGCCGCTAAATTTAGCAGTTGTTCATTGTTGTATTTATTAATGTCTATTTTACTTTTCAGGTGTTCCTTCGCATGTCTGTTTGGCTTCTCCTCTCTGTTTCTTTCAAGTAAGTTTTCTTTCAGCTAAGTTGTCGCTCTTCCTTTCCAACTTCTTTGCCTTCTTCATTTGATGTTTTCCTGTGCTTTTTCAATTATCATTTTGTTATTAAATTAAAAATGTTTGTTTTAAATTTCTTTAATATTTTCTGTTAGCTCTTCCGGGTAAAATTTTAGAAATCTCTTAACCAATCACGGCCGAACTGCTTTGCTTACCATTCCACTGCACCTTCTCCCCTGTACAACATATATTTTGGAGCGACACTGCATGCTTTTATTGTTTGAGTAAGTGTTTATCTTCTCTGTTCTAACTGCAATGATATAGTGGGTTATATCAGATGGATTAATTGGGGAAAGAAAAATTTATCATTCAAATAAATTTCTAACATAGAGATTTTAACTCCTGTAGGTCTTGTCTTTATCTCCTTTAAAATTAAAAAAAAATGCTTCAAGTCTTGCAACTGTAGATAGAGCTTTTAGTGAACCTCAGACAAGTGGAAAGCTAGATAATTCAAATTCTTATATTTAAAATAAAATGATGTAGATTTTTATTTTTTACAGTAATTGACATGAACAATTCACTTTCCTCGCTAAAATGGCGAGTGAACTTCTCTTATCTTGTATTATATGTAAGGATCCCTTCGGGGACATGGAATTAAAAGAAAATTTAAGAAAAAGTAGATAACAAGTTTATCTAGGGAACAAATTAAAACTAAAGTATGAGAGATTGAAAGGTGATGAAAGTAAAACTTAACTACTGCTTCTTGCTTATTAAGAGTTTTGCCTTGTTAAAAAGAAGTTAAAAACTCGAATAAGCTAAACTACTCAATTTAAAATTTGATATGATCTTTTTGTCTTTTTGAATTAACTTTTCAACTATTAATTAGCTGATCTTTTCTTACAGCTTGACTGTACAATATTCCCAATTTTCTTCCTCCCTTTTGCTTCTGCTTTTTCATACTCTCTCTCACACACTTTTGCAAAATATAATTATTTTCTGGGTTCATTTCATATTATAGTTCAACAGTTTTGTTAAAATTGGTAATACTCATACTTCTAAAATTTCTTCAACATTACTGGTACAATTTTTTTTTCTTTTTCTTATATTATTAAAACTTCTTATAATCTGTTAAGTGAAACGGTACAGTATTTTTTGTTTTTCTTATATTATTATAAAAGCCTCTTATAATCTGTTAATTGAAATGGAAAACTTACAATGCCAAAATTGCTTATCTGTACTGCAGAAGGTTCTATGGACATCATCTAAAGTCATTCCTTAGCTTTTCCACAATATAGATTTTTTTTTTGAATCATAGGAAATGTTATAATTTTTTTTAATTCTTTTTTGCATATAGTTTTTTCTAATCTTTTTTTAAAATCTTTTTTAATTCTCTATACGTGTTATCAGCTCATTTCGATCAGAGTACATAGTTTATCAACTATTTCTGGTTTCAAAAATCAGACAAATCAGCTCTTGCAATTCATTCCTTCTCATGTACTTCATCCCTTGTCTTTCTTTGATTCTTAACATGTATCTTTTGAAACTCATAAATATGAAATTAATAGAAATTACTTAATAAATCTATTGGGTCACACTAGAAAGAACACCGTATTAGTGTTTATCTTGTAGAAACTCACTAAAATATTTGTATGTAAATTCATATTCAAATCTTCCATACATCTTCTAAAATATTATTTCAAAAGAAATAAATCTTTTCAAATATTATTTTAACTATTGTTCAATCTTTATTAAAGAAACTTTTCGACATAAATTCAAATTTAGTTATGGACTAATACACATATCGACTTCTTTAACAAACCTTTCATGCATAAATTGCTAGGCTTATGTGCAAATAGGATGATAACTGCAGCCTTTTAGGAAATAAAATAACATTTAGTTGTCAATGTATTCCCTAATTATTGACAAGTTCATGAATTTATCCAACAAACATCAAAGTCTATAATCGGTAAATTGCTTCTTCTTATTAATCTGTAATTTGGTTCCCAGGTGTTGCCTTGCATCTCATTACACTTTTTCCCCTGCTTTTCTATTATTTGCTGACACGTATTTTTGGCACTACTGACAAATGTTTATCACTTTCGCAGTTGATTTTACTTTGTAATTTCCCGCTCTTTGTTCGTTTGGCTTCTCCTTTCTGTTTCTTCCAAGTAAGCAAGTTGTTGCTCGTCTTTTCCAGCTTTTCTTCCCTCTTTCATTTGATGTTTTCCCCTGCTTTTTGAATTATGCAGACACTGTTTTTTCTCTTCCTCTATTTTTATGTGTTAATATTTTCATTTACTATTATGTATATATTTTTATTTTCCTCCCGCTTCACATCCTCTTATGAAATTAAATGTTGTAGAAATGAACTAAATTTTGCCGACCTACCAGAGATAATTTAATATAAAACAATTAAAATAGATGTCTGACAAAAAAAGACAGATCATTGATGGCCAAATTGAGAAAAATCTTAAACGCCGTATTGCCTATAAGGAAATGCCTCCTGAACAAAAGCAAGAACTTTTACAGCATCGCAGACAACAATATGCTGCCAGAAAGCATGCTATCTCTGAAAAATTTCATGCTAGCACGTCCAATCAACCTCATGCTTCTTCTGAGCCTCAAATCGTTATTCCTGAACAAACTACTTCTTTTATTCAGGTCGATCCTTCTACTTCCCGAAATGGTTAGTTAATCAAATTTTATTCCTATTTCTCACCTTCTTTTACATTTAGCTCTTACATGTGTAAAATGTTGCAGGTCGTAAACCAACACAAACAGGTTGTTGGAATATCAAGCAACTACCTTCTTGTCCAACTACTTTAAAAAAAGTTCCTCACTGTAAATATTGCAAAGCCACAAGATTTCAATATGAAAGTCCAACTTTCTACTGTAATAATGGTTCCATAAGATTAGTTTCACACCAACTACCTACTGAATTAAAAAAACTCTATTCCGACAACTGTGAAGAATCCAAACATTTACGTACATACGTTAGAACATACAATAACATGTTTGCATTTACTTCGCTCGGAGTAAAGTACGATAAGAACTTAGCAACTAGAACTAAAGGTATCTACACATTCAAAGTTCAAGGACAAATGTATCATTTTCTGCCCAATCTTGCAACTTCAAATAATAAAACAAAAAATTTACAGATTTATTTTTATGACAATGAGACTAATATGATTGATAAAGTTGCTTTTTCTGAAAAACTGAACAAATCTATTATCGCAAAATTAATAGACATATTAAAAATTAATCCATACTCTCTATTTCTAAAATCTCTCAAATATATTCCAGACTTATCCAATTTTTATATCGCACTTAAATGTGATTCAACATTGGATCAACGCACGTACAACTTACCTGATGTTTCCGAAGTTGCAGCTATATGGACCAATGAAGAATTAGAAAATCCTTCCTCTACACCGCACATTCGTATTTATACCCATGACAACTATAACCAAATGGTTCACTATTACTATGGTTGTTATGATCCACTGCAGTATCCTTTGTTGTTTCCATTTGCTGAAAACGGATGGCATTGTGGGATTCAAAAAATTCCACCAAAAATAAACTTACCTAGAAATCGTTCTTCTTGCAAAAATAATCAACTTCCAAGTGTGGCCAACATGTGTGCAATTGATGGACTTCTGCATATTGAAGAAGAAATTTTGCAAAATAACAAAAATAAAAGGAACACTGTATCTTGTCGTGAATATTATTGTTACAAACTTCAAATTAGAGATGATGAAGAAAATGAAATTTTACATTCGGGCAGATTATTCCAACAATATTCTGTAGATCAATATATAAAGCTTGAAACACAAAGATTAGACTTCTTGTTATTCAACCAAGATTTGTTTCGCACTGAAGTATTAGCAGGATTAATTGATCTTCTAAGACTAGGAGAAAGAGAGGCTTCAAATATTGGACGAAAAACATTCCTCCTTGCTAGCTTTACAGGAGGTCCAAGAGATATGCGTCGTCGATATATGGATGCCATTGCTTTAGTTCAACACTATGGAAAACCCGACATCTTCCTCACAATGACTTGTAATCCTTCATGGCCAGAAATACAACACCTATTACTACCAAACGATGAAGTACAAAATAGACCTGATCTCCTAGGTAGAGTATTCAGAGCAAAAGTTGAAGAGCTAAAATCTGATATACTTAAAAAAAAAATATTTGGAAAAGTGTCTGCTTATATGTATACTATAGAATTTCAAAAAAGAGGTCTTCCACATGCTCATTTTCTTGTTATACTTGATGATGCTTATAAATTATTAACACCTGAGGCTTACGATAGAGTTGTCTGTGCTGAACTGCCTGATTGTGACACAAATAAATATTTATATTCTTTCGTAATTAAGAATATGATGCATGGTCCTTGCGGAAGCTTAAATCCTACGAATTCCTGCATGAAGAAAAAGGGTCATTGTAAATTTAGGTATCCTAAAAATTACTCCACTGAAACATCAAAAGGCGAAAATTCGTACCCAATTTACAGGAGGCGATATACTGGTAAATTTACAAAAGTTAGAACTCAATATCTTGACAACTCATGGGTTGTTCCATATAATCCATATCTACTTAGCAAATTTAACTGTCACATAAATGTTGAAATTTGCGCAGATATCAAAGTTGTTAAATATATCTATAAATATATTTGTAAAGGCCATGATAAAATTGCTTTCGACCTACAAAATAATGATCCTAATTTAAAAATAGATGAAATCAGGGAATATCAATTAGGCAGATAGGTATCACCTCCAGAAGCTATGTGGCGTTTGTTTGCGTTCCCTATTAGTGAAATGAATCTCAATGTTTACAATCTTCAGTTACATCTTGAAAATCAACAATTTGTTTCCTTTAAAACAACTGCAAATATAAATTCAATCTTAAAAAATCCATCTAATGGCAGAACGATGTTGACAGAATTTTTTTCTATGAATAAAACAAATAAACATGCCATAGAACTTAACT
Organism: Datura wrightii; assembly: GCA_035772735.1. Lineage (NCBI taxonomy): Eukaryota > Viridiplantae > Streptophyta > Magnoliopsida > Solanales > Solanaceae > Datura > Datura wrightii. The sequence continues at coordinate 51,059,558 of JASDFA010000002.1, read as the reverse complement.
TATTATACAAAAAATTTCCGGAGCACTTTGTCTGGTCATTTAGTGATAAAATGTGGACAGGCAGAAAACAAGGTCATGCTATTGGACGTATTGTTAGTTGTCATCCAACTGAAGGAGAAAGATATTACCTTCGGTTGTTATTGATGAACATACGTGGACCGAAGTCATACAAAGATCTTATGACTATAAACGGAAAGTATTACGCCACATTTAGAGAATCTGCAGAAAAAAGAGGCTTGCTAGCTTCTGATAACAACTTAATTGAATGCATGTCGGAAGCTTCTAATTACCAGATGCCATATAGCCTTCGACGTTTATTTGCTACACTATTAGCATACTGTAACCCTGCTAATCCAAAAGAATTATGGCAAAAATTTGAAAGTTCCATGTCTGAAGATTTTACAATTATACCAAACATACAATCAAATAATGTTCGGCTGCTGGTTTTAGATCATATAAATAATATATTACTTTCAATGGGACGAAATATAAACGAATTTAAACTCATACCAGAAAATATTACACCTTCTACAACTCTTCGTTTTAGAATAATGCAAGAGACTAGAGACATTCAATTAGAAAGAAATATAATTGTGGCAGAAGAAGATTTGCAGTTATATAAAAAATTAAATCAAGAACAACAAAAAGCATACACGACAATTATAAATAGAATATTTTCAAACGAATCAGCAGCCTTTTTTATCGATGGACCTGGAGGAACTGGTAAAACATTCTTATACCGTGCATTACTAGCTACGGTACGATCAAAAGGATTTATAGCTTTAGCGACAACAACTTCGGGTGTTGCAGCTTCGGTACTCCCTGGAGGACGAACTGCTCATTCTCGCTTTAAACTTCCTATTCATACAACCGAAAACTACAGTTGTAATATAAGTAAACAAAGTTCCCTTGCGTCTTTAATTCGAGATGCAAAATTAATAGTATGGGATGAGGTCTCAATGGCAAATAAAAAGCTTGTCGAAATTTTTGATTTAGTCTTGAAAGACCTTACATGAGTAAATACACTTTTTGGAGGAAAAATTATTATTTTCGGAGGCGATTTTAGACAGACTTTGCCTGTAGTAAAAGGCGATACAAAGGAAGATTTTATTCGTGAATGCTTATTGAACTCAGACATTTGGAATCATCTTGAAAAATTCTATTTGACAAAAAATATGCTAGCGCGAGAGGATCCTACATTCTTTGAGTACTTACTTAGAATTGGAGATGGAAAAGAACAGCTTAATGAACACAATAAAATTGAGATTCCAGAATCTTTTCTCATTCCTTTTACAGCTGAAAAAGAATCATTAAATATTTTATTTAAAACTATTTACTCCGATCTAGACCTACTCACACATAACATATCCAATGTAATATCACATGTTATCTTAACAACAAAAAATGAGTTTGTAAATGAAATTAATCAAATGTTTATAAACCAATTTTCCGGAACTACTATGACATTTGTTGGCATTGACGAAACTATAGAGCCAAATGATCAAACCCAATTTGAGGACTTTTTGCATTCTCTAAATCCGCTAGGTTTGCCTCCTTATAAGTTAGTACTAAAGCAAAATTGTCCAGTTATCCTATTGCGAAATTTGAATCCTTCTGAAGGTTTATGCAATGGCACGCGCTTAATCTGTTCTGACTTCAAAACTCATGTTATTAGTGCTAAAATTGCAACTGGTGACTTTAAGGACAAACATGTTTTTATTCCTCGAATACCATTATTATGTGCACAAGACGAAAAATTACCAATCCAATTCAAAAGAACACAATTTCCTATTCGATTATGTTTTGCTATGACTATAAATAAAGCTCAAGGTCAAACACTAGATTTTGTTGGAATTTATTTACGCCAACCTATTTTTTCCCATGGTCAACTTTATGTTGCTTTGTCAAGAGCAAAAAAAAAAGAATTGTGTAAAAATGCTAATTCGCCCACCAACAGCAGACGACCCTGATGATCATTCTACATACAACATAGTATATGATGAAATAATTAAAAAAATCTCTTCTTAATTATGTTATATCATCCCATAAATGGTTCCTTATATTTACGTCCTAATATTATCTTATATAAGTTTCTTGTTGATTAATTCTCAGGCTGCGAAAACATGGCACAAACACTTGGTATACAGGCCATCACTCCTGAGTTATCAGACTGGACATGTAAAATACAAGTTGTGGATATTTGCAAGCCAGAAGAAAGCAAAGAACGAAAAATAAAATATCTTAATATGATCTTCCAAGACGAACAGGTACTTTGTTGTTTTAAAAAAATAAAACAAAATTACCTGCATATATCTCTTCTGCTATTTATAGTTACAAATTGCTTTCAGGAACACCAAATAAAAGCGATTGTATATGGTGACGATATACCCGTTTATCAAGAAATATTCAAACTATTTCATACATACTTGATAACGAGTGCATGTATACAACAATCAAACTTGAGATTTGAAAAACCACTGCATACATTTGACTGGATCATCGACAAAAAAACCATAGTTGATTTAGTTGACAAAGATGACCCAGATGAACATCAGCTACCACCACCCACAAAGCTTAACCTTACATCATTTCTCGATATCAACAATCAAGCTTCCAGAGGCACCAAGGAACAACTTAGGAATGCAGAATACAGTATGACTATTCCGCTAAATCTATCACTAAACATGTTTTTCAACACAGGTTATTAATTTTTCTTCTCACCTATCCATCTATTGCTTACAAATTATTTTTCTCACAGATGTGCTTGCAATTGTTGTCAACTGCTTTCCAGCCAGATATATTACAACTTTGCAGAAAAGATTACAAGAGCTCATTCTCATCGATACTGAGTAAAAGCATTTGCATTATTTCCTTAGCCTTGTTGTTTTACAACTTAAAGTTTTACACTATACTAACAATTTCAATTAAAATAGGAAGCAAACTTTCATATTCACATTATGGGAAGAGTCTAGTATTGAAGACGAAGGAAATAAATTGCTTGCACAATTTCAGGAACGTCCAATTATCCTTGCTAGGCGTATTGGAGTATCCAAATACAACGGTAATCTATGAATAACAATCTACATAAATAAGATATTACTGTAATTCTATTTTTTGTTTCATGGAATGCTATTGCAATAAACGTATAGATATTCATAGAAATGAAAGGACTCTATGAAACCCTCCTCTTGCTTCTAGAACTGATTAGATCATGCATGAATATCATCTTGTCATTCCCATAATCAATCCCTTTTTATTTCCCAACATTTCAAAAAGTCTCTCCAGGTAATTAATTCATACTAACCATTATCTTTTCAGCTTAATTTCTCGTAAGTACATCTTGATTAATTGATTAAATAAATAAAGATTCAGAATTTAGATTTTTTGTTTTTTGAATTGAAAGAGTGAATGTGCTGTATTAAATTTTTCACATTACATGTATATATTTTTGAAAGCATAATTTGGTTATCACCGTTTCTTAGTTTATCTATTATTTTAACTGCTAAATACATATTACAGGTTTATCACTCTTCTAAAGTCTTGTTCTCAGGCTGTTCCTATTTCATATTGCTCTACTATCTGACATTACTTCTTCGCATTAAAAAAGTTTAACATAAGCTAACAATTTTGACCTTTTCAGTTAAGTTTTAAGACTAACGTTTTAGCAATTTAATTTTGAAAATAGACCAGACAATTGAAAAATTCAAACTTACTTTATTGCTGAAACAATAATATTTTATCTTATGATATTAGTCAAAATAATCATTGTTCTAATAAATATAGGCACATCATTGACTACAAAGTTTAATACCACGATCCAAATCAATCCGCCTTACACACAATGCCTCCAACTGCGTTCATGGTATGACATTGCTGTTACATATATTGTATTTATTTTTTCTTACTAATTATAACTATTTTAAGATCTTACCTTTTTTCCTACAAACAGGGCTGAAAAAAATACAGAAATGCTCAAGTCTTTTGCGGCAAGAAGTACATCTCACTCTGGTAGCCTCATCTCTGTTCCGGTGGATGAAGAGATAGTCCCAATTGCAAACGCTCAATCACAACAAGACGTAAGATCAAATTCTATTAATATTATCCATAATTTATATCGCTATTTATTCTTGTAATTAACATAATTACTAATCTAACTTTTTCTTTAAAAAGGGACATTTCTTTTAAATCGAAGCAAAAATGTCGCTCTCAAATAGACTCAAAAATTGTTATGTTTCAATATGTCCAAACTGTGGACAAGAAGTGAGAAGTCCAAGGAAAAGAAAAATTCGCTGTATGAATTGCAATCAGGAAAATATGTTAGTCCCAAGGTATTCAGACTCTAATTTTATGAATATATTCAAGTACAATATGCACAAAAAATTGCCTTATAATGTTACCGCAGGTGTCGATTTGACGTAAATCTGGAAGATGCTTCCGGCTCAACGACTGGAGTAATCATGGACACAGAAGCCGAAAATTATTATCTCTTACTGCTGCGGAGATTTATGATCTGGTTTTAGCCGAGGTAAATATTCTAACCAAACGATTTTTATTATATTTACTTTACAATTGCACTAACAAAAACTTTAAAATATATTCCCCTCTAGAATGACTCGCTGCCAATGGAAAATATTCAAATCAAGCTGAACCAAAACCTCTTCAGAATTCAAGTGAAAAAAATCCTTTTCTCGCACTGTTGGATCAGCATTTGCAAAACTGTTTATTCTGTCCTGCGTCGTAAAAGAGAACAACAAAAGATCAAAAAAGGACTTCGCTTCTTCTGATGAAGAAACTGAAATAGCAACGACGCGACATAACTTGTTGAAGCTCAAACAAAAGCTGGAGCCACCAACTCCAGTGAAAAAAAATAAAGGTCATCAAAAAATTCACTTTTGCACTTCAATTTAATAAACATTGTTTTCCTTTTGGCCTTCAAATATGTTGCTCTCTTTCATACTTTAAGTTACATGCGTGTGCAGGTTAACCAACTTCTTTTTGCAATCACTTTTGGCTTTTTTGGTGGAACAAAGGTAATTCATATAAAACATTTTTACCTTTTTCAAAGTTCCGCAAGTTCCTAAAATAAATTTATTATATATAAACTAATATTACTTTTCATATATATAAACAGTTCTTTTGTAGAAAGATAAACTCCTTGATAAAGCTTACTATATCTTTTGGTCTTGCACCGGGATGTTCAGATGACAATACTATCATAAAACAAGGTAACAAAAATAAAAATTTCAATTCTGATACTGCTTTTGAGATTAGATGCTACGACAGTCCAACATAATTTTGGTACTATATCTTCTTAAGCTGTAAACTTTGAAAATTGTTCAGCATTGATAGTCAGCTAAATTCAGTTCAAATTTTTTTCCCTAAAATTTTTAGCCTTTCACCTTAATACAGATTATATAAAATCAATTGCCTTTTTTAAGTTTATTTCCTTATGAAAACTTTGTCCTTTCGAAATGCATTTCACATATAGCCAATTTTTTCAATCCCTTCCGCTCACAGAAAACTTACTAATTTTACATTTCTAAACGCATTACAGCTCTTCGTATCAAGTGAAGCTTTTGATCAGTCTGGTTCTTTCTCTGCCACCTGAGGAATGAGTTTAATTTTCAATTTTGTTTCAATTTCTCACTTCTCAATCTGTTCTTGGTGAGTTTTTATTCTTCCTCTTTCTTTTCTCCCCAGTTTCTTAATTTTACTTTTCTTATTTACCACTCTCTAATATATACTGCTTCTTCCTCCTTCTGTGTTTTCTTTTCAAGAATACTCTCGCAACAATATTACTTTTTATGAATATTTTGGTATTTTAACTGGTCCTACTGCACCAAATAAAAAGATTTGTTTTTTTTCTTTTGAATATTTTGCATAACTGTTCTTACACTGTGGCCTGTGAATTGACTTTAGTTGACTTAGATAGCAGTTGTTCTTAGTTGGTACCCTAGAATTATTTGTTAACTATGTTGCTAAAAATTTATTTTGGATTAAGACGTTGTCGTTATAATGTTGTAAATGTGTAGTTTGTTTATGGGCAATCTCCAACAAAGGCTTTACTGTTATTCCTTTGAGGGTTGAGACTTCAACATATTTCTTGAAATAAACAAGTGCTACTTAACCATTTTGTAAACTGAGTTTCATCTGTATAAGCTAAACATATCTCTATATAAATCTACTATGGAAACTAAGAATTTTCTCTTTTTAAAACTCCTAAAAGAGATGAGAATCGTGTACTTCTCTAGGATAACTACTAATAAGCTTCTTACTTTTTATAACATTTGAAAATTGTCGTCAGAGATGTATAGATATAAGAAATGGAACTCTTTGATAGAAACCCATTTGATTTAGAAAGGTCCATGGTATCTTGCCATTCTTTTTGATGTAGGCTCTTTTCATCTTGTTATGAAATGCATGTTTATTACTCCATTCACATATGCACAGATTTCTTATTCAGCCATCTCAATTCATTTCTCGAAAAGAAAAGTTGCGAAACATGTTGTATTACAGAAGAAGTTAAATTGAACATGTTTTTGACTTCTAAACAACTTTTCTCTAATCCATGCCTACGGTTGAAAAGTAACTGATGTCAACTGAAGGCTCACCAAACCAATATTAAATCATCTTCAACTTCCCTGTCAGTGATGGCAGAAAAGTATGCAGGTTTCAGGGGAGAGATGCCCTTCTTTTATTTGCTTATATTTTTTCAATAAAATTATTTTTTCCGGATATTGTATATCTGACATGATGACTTACTACCTTTGCTTCTCTTCTGAATTGGTCCGTGGAAGGCTCTGTTGTTGGTACTTAGAATAAAAGTATTTATCAAGACCACGAGATTCATTTCTTTTTGTAGACCAATTGTTTAGGTTGTTGATAAGAATACCATCTTGACAAAAATTTGTTGTATTCTTTCTGTAGGTTTTGTTGGTTAATATTTCAAATTTTGTTTCTTGTGATTTTTCCCTTTCTTCCTTAATAACATTATGTGAATAAGACTGCAACTTCACATGTTGCATTTAGAGTTTTACTATTTTCCGGACTTAAGTATAGAATACTCTTCATTTTCAAGCCAAAGGCCATGGAAATGAAGCAGAACAACTGCACACTTATTTATTTATTTATTAAAAAAATATAGGACTGTGTCATTTCCTAGAATTTTTTTGATATCAGATATGGAGTTACAATTGGATTGCTACACTTGGAGAAAAGGAGCAAGATTATGCCCCATCCCGGAGACACAATACAATTTACCACTTACCCAAGAACATTCGCTACAGTATCCTTCTTGTAGACTTTAGAATAACAAACTAGATATCATTGTATTCTAATGCCAAAAGTAATAAGTTGATAGCTGAAGTTGGTGTTCTAGGGTATCTTTTTTGTTGTTGCATGACTGCATCCATTTTCACTATTTGGTTATCAGCATTCTATGGTAAGTGTTGTATCGAATGAGATGATTTATATGATCTGTTGGGATATCAAATGCAGTTTGATTATGGTTCATCCTGTGCTGATTGTATTGCAGGTGGACACCTTATGGAAATACAAAGTGCACTATTTGCAAGCAACAAGTGCATCAACATGGCAAGTATTGTCATACCTGCGCTTATAGTAAAGGTAACGAAGACTACTTTGGAATTGCGTATGATTTTTTTAGTGGAACTAATATTAGGGTAACATTTCTATCTTATCTGAAGTATTCTTCCTCTGCACGAGTAATTAATTTCTTGTTTCCTTTTCTAATTTCTCTTTTTTAACAATTCATATATTATCTAATATATTATCGTTCTTTCCTTTTGTCAGTTAATACTCATATCCAGACACAACGTATACTACACGCTTCACCTGTCCCGCTCAACAACTTTTGTAATAATTTGATAGCTTTTGGTCTGTATCTTATCAATATAATACTTTCACTTTGTTCTGCACAATAGAAAACATGTATATTCATATCTTATTGCTTAAAACTTTAATTGCTTTAATCCAACAATATTTAAAAAAATGCCCGTGCACAGCACGGGCACCAACCATCTAGTACTATTAATAAGGAGATGAGAGATTCTTAGATATTCTTAATGATAGCGCGTCTGACTCCAGATCAGAAGGTTGCTGAGTGTGTTTGATTCACGTCCCTAATCCCAATTACGGAATTCTCAAAACATTTTTTTATTGCTCTATTTCATCTCGTCTCCGGTGGAGTCCCTTCCTCTTGAATGAAGAAGTGCCCTAGCAGTTCGCTCATACTAAACATTGCAAATTTTTTCTTCAGAGCCTCCCATCCCACGTAAGCAGATATCACAAAAGAATAGTACTAAATCTTGTGTTTATTATATTGAACTACTATTTGGATACGCGCATTTCGCATGTATTTCATATCAAATATAAGTATAAAATTTTGTTATATCACATAAATATTATGAGTACTAAATTTGTGTTTGAGTTGGTAATTTAATTTTTTTTGTTTGGAAAATAAAAATAGAGTTGTTCAATGATTTAGCAAAAGCAAAACAGTATACATGTGTTCTTGAATAGAATAAACGCAAATCAAATTTATAAAAGAAATAGATGAAAAGTTGTCGACCTTACTAAATTCCTCAAAAAATAATTCTAAAAAATGTACTGTTAATCTTAAAATTTTAATTTTTGGCATCACCGCTATTCATTCAATTGACTTTCTTCCATATGTTGGCTCTTTCTTGACATGCAATTCTGTCTTTGTGTCCTGGACGTGGATACATTAAAATGTAAATTAAAGAACATAATAAGTTAATAAACCATAAAATAAATATGGTGTAACAGGAAAAAATAAACATTGTTTAGCAAATAAATGAAGACAATTGAGAAATAATTAAATAAAAAAAGTAATTAAAACACAACTTAGAAGACTTCACAGGCTCAAAATCAATGACTTGATTACATCACAACATCAACAGACCTCCATTGCATCATCTAAACAAAATGTCACCAATTAAAATAACGAAAGAGAAGTCTAATCATCACCAACAGGGACACACTTTGAACACGAAATATGTCATTGAACTTTTTTTTAAGTAATGAATGAATAAATATAATTTTCATCAGGAAGCTGAAAGATGAAGGAACTAAATATTGAATAGACCTATTAAAGATTGATATTAACGGACATTTGTAATAGATAGGGAAGATTAAAGTAAAAATTTAATTGATTACAATAAATAACATTAATTTTAGAAACATGGACCATCTTCATGTTATTATCTTTTACATTTATTATGTACTATCACTTTATTATTTTTTGAAATGTAAATTATATTTTAGTAGATGAATATGTTTGAAGTAAAGGGTAAATAAGGTCGTTCAATTTTTTAGATATTTTGGTCTTTTAACTTTAAACGTAGGCGCTTTCCACTTTTAGTACAATCATATTATTATATAAGCGGAAAGCCAAAAAGTGAAAAGTTAGATTACCATTAAAAGTAAATTAAAGATATATGATATATAAGAAAGTGTTCATGAAATATTGAATGAGTATTTTACCCTTCAATCTAAAATTACTCCTATAATATTATATATACTAAAAGCTAAAATTGCATAAAAATAAATATTATTAGACCATTAAATATTTCACAATGAATTATTTAGATGATGATGAAGGAGTAAACCTATTTATTATTTGAATGGTATATTAGTCTCTCAATATTTGCAGGTTATTTTAATATTTTAACTTTTCACTTTTTGCCTTCCCACTTATATAGTAATATGATTATTGTTATTATTATTTAGTTAGTTAGTTAGTTATTATTTATATTTATTTTTTATATTTATTATTTACATTTATTCTTATTCTTATTCTTATTCTTATTATTATTATTATTATTATTATTATTATTATTATTATTATTATTATTATTTATTAGTTATATTTATTTACTTATTTTAACTTTTTACTTTTTGGCTTCTCACTTATATAGGATTAAATATATAATTATGATATGATATGATAAAATATTAATATTTAATTAAGTATTTAATTAAATTTTAATTTAGTGAAGGGGCAAAATGATAATCTAACTTTTCACTTTTTCGCTTTCCACTTATATAATAATATGATATGATGATGATTTTTACATATTATATTTATTTTTATTTTATTTATTTATGTTATTTAGTGGAGGGTTAAAATGGTAGTGCAACTTTGAAGTTAGGAATTTTTCACTTTTATTATATTTTAATTTATTTTATTTTTATTTTTATTTCTTTATTTTTTCTAGTGGAGCTTGTTTAATGACATAACATTAAATGCCATTAATTAAATAAATAAAATAAAATAATAAATTTTAAAATAGAAAAAAAATTAAACAACAAGAAAAAAGAAAAATAAGAACGAAGGCCTCAGAGGCATACCGCGTCAGCACACCTTTAAGTCTATTTTATTATTTCTTATCCATTATTTAATTTGAAGTATTTAATGACAACTCTATATTAGTATCTCTAATACATTAAAAACTCTGATGAAATGAAAGACAGGACAGAGAAAAAAGAGAGAAGAAAGAATCGTGATTTGAATACAACACGAGTAGAGAAACGAAAATGTTTTGGAGTAATTCTATTACTGCTCCGCAATTCCCATCAGAACATTGTTGTAGTTAAATATGCTCATAGATACTAGATAATGCTAAAACTAATATATATATTATTTTCCCTAGATTCTAAAATAAATTTCTTATAATAAATCTTATATATAGTGTTGAAGTTATATGTGTGTTTTAATATTAAAATTAAAATGTATGATAAATTAGTAGACATTAAGCGAAAAAAGTAATGTCATTATTCTTTATAACTTATGTGATTATTATGACATGTACTTTCTATCATATTTTTTTAACTATCCCGCTACACCTTAAATTATTATTCACTTTCCTGATATTTACTTGTAAAAATCTTTAAAAAAATAAAAAATAAAAAACAAAAAACAAATGGCCAAAGGCCTTAGTATGAAAAAAAAAAGTCCAAATGAGTACATGGCCCAAAACCGGCCCAAGAGAAAGCAACAAAGGAAAAAGGGTCTAGAACAGAATAGGAAAGGCCAATCTTTGTTATTATCTATGTTCCGGATAGTATTTGTATAAATCAGTTTTTGTTTATATAAAAAAATAATAAAAAAATAATTCCACAGAAATATAGAAGAAGTAGAAAATTATTCCGAGCCCACAAGTTGCTTGTATGTTTTTAAGAAATTATAACTCCTTCACTGTTGCCAAGGTTTTAGATTACTTCCTCTCATGATGGAATGAAAAAAATATTTATGTAACAGTGGCAATGCAAATTATAGAACTCCAGCAACAAACGGAACAGATCACACGACACTTACTTTATTTTATAAAAAAACAATGCAAAAATGAGGAAAAGAAAAAGAATATTTTCTTTTTCTCTGTATCTAGAATTTGAGGCAAGACTTCTGAACTTATAGAGAATAAAAGGGTGAGAATTTTGGTGTAATCCAAAAGGTGTCTTTTCTCATTTCCCATTCACATATTAAAAAAACCCAACAATCCCCCACATGAATGGGGGATGACTATATGAAGAAATATGCATGAAAAAACTGTGTGATTTGCAAATAAGGACTAATTGCATTTTGATAAGTAGGTGTCCCGTTGAACTTTCCATAGTGAACATATATCGGATATACTCGGTCAATTGGTAGATTTGATATCTTTGAACCGTCGAACTTTGGTGTATACCTAGACAACATATGACACATAATTAACACTTAAACCGTTTTTAGTTCTTATTGTTTGATTCGTTTAGCCATGAACAACCTGCCTGGTTCATAAGTGCATAGAGAATTGGCCTTACATAATTCTCCTCGAAGCGGCTTACACTTCACACTTACATAGGTACTTTCTAAATGTGTTATCCTTTAGATACACTATTTGATATATTCTGTATCAAACTTAAAAATCATTAAAAATCCTTCATACTTTATCCTTGTTACTGAACATTGTCTCATTACGAGAATGGACCAAATATATTATTTTGACAATGTTGAACCATCAATCATAACTTTATTTTCCTCCTTGAACCTAGATCTTGGGATCTCCAGTCTTCTAGTGTAGAGTTACCGCCATGATGACTTTTCCTTGGCCATAGTCTCATTCCCTTTGATGGTGTCTCAACCGCCTCTCTAGATAGACCTTTTATAAATGGATTCGACACATTATCCTTTGACTTTACATAGTCAATCGTGATAATTCTACTAGAGAGTAGTTATCTAATGGTATTATGTCTTCGTCGTATGTGACGAGATCTTCCGTTATACATAATGTTCATAGCCCTTTCTATTGTCTCTTGACTATCAAATAATATGCAGATCATTATCAATGTTTTGGACCATTCTGGAGTGACTCAACTTTTTCACTGATATTACTTAAAGCTATCAATTGATCCGGTAATTCAGTATTAACTGCTGAATATTTATTATAGTGCAAAATACAACTTAAAAAATAGGCGTAGACTGATGACTACACTTAAAGTGGCATCATTGTACAAATACTCGTGGATAGTTGGAATAAATTGTGGCCACATCTATTTAATAATATACATTTTCCTCAACCATTCTATTTGTAAGTTTATTTCTTTAACACTAAACTAATAGCACATTCACCAATGTGAAATCCCAATCTATTGAGAATTTTTATCATTATCTGTTATACCTCGTAAGATTTCCAACACCTAGATGGCCTATTCGCACGGTGGTTAAACATATTTGAAAGCATACGTGCTAGGGAAAGGCCCGGGAAAGGATCAGACGGATAACCTGTCGAACCATCGCGGAAGGAGCCGAGGCAGAGCCCTTCCGCGATGGCAACATGTCACGGAGGTGGAGCCTCCGCGTTGGCTCCGTGACACGTTGGGCCTATCCAGGCCCAAGTATATAAAGCCCCCACTTCGGTTTGTGAGGTTATATTTCTTATTAAATTTCCAGAAAACGCAGAGAAACAGAGAGAGACGAAGAGGGGTAATATATTATCGTTCGATTACGCTGTCAAACGTAGTCTAAACTCAAATTAACCTTAGGTACCGAGGTATTTAGCAGCAGGGAGCATTCCTACAGATTTTGTTTCGCGAAATACGGCCGACGAATCGTCCAGCTACCGGACTAAGGTAAGTAGAATTGCTCCAAACTAGTGTCTATGTGTTCCTAGCTGTGAAGTGAATACTTCTCCCTTCTGGACTTCTGGAAAATAGCAAGTTTTCGACCGTCTTTCGATAGGCCTAAGTTTAGGCTATAATTATATCGAAAGTGACGTCGTCTTTCATAATAGTGTTGTATTTAGTGCTAATTGACATGTATACGAATGAAGTTGGGAGAAATAGCGAAAATACTGACCGAGCTACGCCGGTTAGTCGGGAAATCAGAAGCGAAGGTATGTAAAGCTAGTTTCCTCGACAAGTTAGTAGTCTCGGTATAGTAAAATAGTTTAAAGGCCAGTAGAATGTTCAAAAGTCGTGTATTATGTTTATTATGAATATTGGTACGATATTAGAAGCATCATGTTATGTATAGAGTGAAACTTGCTAGCATGATATAAAATCTAATACAAAGTGTTAGGAACTGTACAACAGGCCCAGTATATGATTTAGTAAAGTATGTTAGGATATTATCGTATTCAGTTGAAACTTAGTAAAGCAATATAAGTATCTGAGGGGTATTTCAGAAGTAGAAAGGAAGATTAAAATGAAGTTTAGAAAGCATGATTAGAAATAGTAAAGCATGTTACTACGAAACTCAGTGATCCAGCATGATTTCCAGCAGAAAAACTATATCTTGTTCAGCATTAGACTCAGCACAGTATGACAGAAGATTATATATATACCATTATCAGTCTCAGCATGTATTAAATACATACATATCACTATCACTAGTCAGCATATAGTATGTACAGATACATTATCATCACTAGCCTCAGCATGCGGTATACGCAGTTAGTATTACTAGTTGAGACCACTGTATTGTCTTGGGATGTATTACCTAGCATTCATGACCGCCCCAGGGTTAATAGCTGTATCGACTCGTCCTCCAGAGGACGAGGATACGTCGCTCTATGGAGTGGCATGCCGTCCCACAGGGGACGAAGATGGGATGCCAATTCCCCATATTGTGCCTTGGTCGGCCTTTATACACCCCCGTCGAGCGGGTACGCCCGGGGTGTTGATTCAGGAGTCCTTCGGACTCAGGTACAGTTATAGTCAGGGACTCAGCGAGCCCAAGTGCATACCCAGGGGATCGGCAGGATGCTTATAGTTATTATAGGAGATGGGATGACCGGGGTAGGGGTATAGATTGCGTGTTGATTGTACCTCCCGACTTATGGGGGCTAGGTAAGGTTTGTGTGTGCCATGCAATGTTATATTATGTTATGCCATGTTACACTAGATACGAGTAGATCGACAATAGAGCGATACATTTGCAGGTATGACTCCTACTCCTTCCAGTATAGTTGAGAGTAGGCATAGCTTTACATTTTTAGTCAGTTAGTCTATTCCTTCCCATTTCAGTTCCATCAGTTATATTGTTGTTTTCAGATACTTCTTTCAGTTATTATTTTACATACTCAGTACCAGTGGTACTGACGCCCAGTGGGGCGCTGCATTACTTGCCTGCAGGTACTCATAGACGAGGAGGCGATCCCTCATAATCCTTGCCAACGCAGAGTCATCAGCTCGTGTCATCCGGAGCTTGATATTTCAGAGGTTTATATCATTTCTTTTTGTTGTACAGTACGGGTAGGTCGGGGCCCTGTCCCGACCATCTTATCAGTATTCTTTGAGGCTTGCAGTCTGTATATAATTCTCTGTGGTCAGTTGAGCCGGCCGTGTGGGGCCGTGCAGTTTGTTATAGCTATTTAGCATTTTAGTTTATGTTGGCCGTGTGAGACCTTAGTTTGATAGTAGTGGTGACCTTGCCGGTCACGTAGTTATCCAGCATTTTATTGTTGAGTTGCAGATAACTAGACAGCATGGTGGCCTTGTCGGCCCACATAGGTTTCCCCCTTGTAAGTATGTTTCTGGTTAGCTGAAGTTTCATACAGGGGGCAGTCAGAGATCGGCAGAGGATCGCAGATTGTAGATTTACCATTACAGAGGAGGGCGGAGCAGAGTAGGTATACCCTACCACTTTGCCCTATATGCAGTCGACGCCATTCTGGAGCATGCAGGTATGGCTCCAGCGGATGTTATATTTGTGGCCAAGAGGGCCATCTGATGAGAGATTGCCCAGTCAAAGGTCAGGAGGACCGGGATAGACAGGATAGGGCATCCGCAGGGTCACGAGCTACAGCATCTTCAGCAGTGCGCAGGCCCTTAGTGTCGGCAGGCAGGGGTCGAGGCAGATCAGGGGCCTCCAGTGTAGGTGCGAGTCCAAGCTGCACATATGCTTTACCAGGGAGGCAGGATTCAGAAGCGTCACCTGATTGTGTGACAGGTATGATAACTATCTGCTCATACCCTGCTTATGTATGGATTGATCCAGGATCTACTTTGTCCTATATTACTCCATTTGTGGCACGAAAGTTCAATATTGCACCAGAATTATTGCAGCAGCCCTTTTCAGTATCCACGCCCGTCAGTGACTCTATTGTAGCTAGCAGAATTTACCGAGGGTGTACAGTAGAGGTTGCTGACCGTCAGACCATGGTAGATCTGGTCGAGTTAGAAATGATAGACTTCGATGCCATAATGGGTATGAATTGGCTAGTGCCGTGCTTTGCCAATGTTGAATGTTGGACCAAGACGGTCCGATTCCACTTTCCAGGAGAAGTAGTGCGGGAGTGGAAGGGCAGCACCGCTACGCCAAAAGGTAGGTTTATTTCCTACCTTCAGGCGAGGAAATTGATATCTAAGGGATGTATTTACCATCTGGTCAGAGTTCAGGATGTCCGAGCAGAATCTCTGACGCTCCAGTCTGTTCCGGTGGTGAACGAGTTCCCTGATGTGTTTCCCGATGAGTTACCTGGTATTCCCCCAGAAAGGGAAATAGATTTTGCTATTGACTTGTTACCAGGCACTCAGCCGATATCAATTCTTCCCTATAGTATGGCTCCTGCAGAACTCAGAGAATTAAAGGAGCAGTTGAAAGACTTGTTGGATAAAGGTTTTATTAGGCCGAGTACTTCACCATGGGGTGCGCCAGTTCTGTTTGTGAGAAAAAAAAGATGGCTCACTCTGTATGTGCATAGATTATCGGCAATTGAACAAAGTTACAGTGAAGAACAAGTACCCGCTTCCCAGAATTGATGACTTATTTGATCACTTGCAGGGAGCCAGATACTTTTCTAAGATTGACTTGCGGTCCGGATATCACCAAGTTCAAGTACGTGAAAGAGATATTCCTAAGACAGTGTTCAGGACCCGATATGGACATTTTGAATTTCTAGTCATGTCCTTTGGGTTAACGAATGCCCCGACAATATTCATGGACCTGATGAACAGTATTTTCAGACATTTCCTGGACTTGTTTGTAATAGTATTTATTGATGACATTCTGGTGTATTCTCGCTCTGAAGAAGATCATCGGACTTATTTGCGGACAGTGCTCCAGATCCTCAGGGACCGCCAGTTATATGCTAAATTTTCTAAGTGTGAATTCTGGATTAATTCAGTAGCCTTTTTAGGGCATATTGTGTCGGATGCTGGTATACAGGTTGACAAGCAGAAAATAGAAGCAGTCAAATCATGGCCTAGGCCAACCACTCCGACTAAAGTCCGTAGCTTTCCGGGATTAGCAGGATATTACAGGAGGTTCGTTGAAGGGTTCTCGACTATTGCGGCACCTCTGACTAAACTGACGCAGAAAGCAGCAAAGTTTCAGCGGACAGAGGTATGTGAGCAGAGCTTCCAGGAACTGAAAGACAGATTAACCTCCGCCCCAGTGTTAGCATTGCCGGAAGGTACATAAGGTTATTCGGTGTATTGCGACGTGTCAGGCGTCGGGTTAGGTTGTGTGTTGATGCAGCATGGTAAAGTGATTGCATATGCCTCCAGACAGCTGAGGAAACACGAAAAGAATTACCCTACCTACGACCTGGAGTTAGCCGCAGTGATCCACGCCTTGAAAATGTGGAGACATTACCTGTATGGCGTCCATGTTGATATTTTTACAGATCACAAGAGCCTACAATATATCTTCACTCAGAGAGAGTTGAATCTGCGGCAACGTCACTTGTTGGAACTGTTAAAGGACTATGACGTGAATATTCTGTACCATCTGGGAAAATCCAATGTTGTAGCAGATGCTCTCAGTCGTAAGTCCATGGGGAGTTTGACGTATTTGCAGCCCCAGCAGCGGGAATTGGTCAGGGAGATACATCAGTTAGCTAGCCTAGCCGTTCGTGTCGCAGAAATAGAGGACGGTAAAGCGGTAATTCAGAACACCGCCGTGTCATCGTTAGTTGTGGAAGTGAAAGAACGGCAATATGAGGATCTTGACTTGATCCAGCTCAAAGACAGGATCCAGCAGGGTAAAGCGCCAGATTTTTAGGTAACTGAGGAAGAAGTGCTGTTATGTAAAGGTCGCCTATGTGTTCCAGATGTTTCAGGGCTCCGCCAGCAGATTATGAACGAGGTACATTACGCCCGTTATTCTCTTCACCCCGGTGCGACAAAAATGTACCACGATATCAAAGAAAACTACTGGTGGCCAGGTATGAAAAGAGAAATTGCTGAATTTGTAGCTCAGTGCCCTAACTGCCAACAGGTGAAAGCAGAACATCAGAAACCAGGCGGTTTGACTCAGGACATAGCTGTTCCTCTCTAGAAATGGGAAGCAGTGAATATGGATTTTGTGGCAGGATTACCTCGTACCAGACACAGATATGACTCTATATGGGTGATAGTTGATAGATTGACAAAATCAGCTCATTTCCTGCCAGTAAGAGCTACTTTCTCGGCCAAAGATTATGCAGAGTTGTATATCCGGGAAATAGTCAGATTGCATGGAGTACCGGTATCCATTATTTCAGACAGAGGAGCACAGTTTATGGCTAGATTTTGGCAATCATTTTAGAGGAGTTTGGGAACGCAGATTAATCTGAGCACAACATTCCACCCTCAGACAGATGGACAGGCTGAACGCACAATTCAGACGCTCGAGGACATGCTACGAGCGTGTGTGTTAGATTTTGGAGGTAGCTGGGACGAGCATTTTCCGTTAATTGAATTTGCTTATAATAACAACTATCATTCAGCCATCCAGATGGCGCCTTTCGAGGCATTATATGGGTGAAAATGCAAATCACCGATTGGCTGGTTCAAAATAGGAGAATCAGCGTTGGTTGGGCCAGACATTGTTCAGCAGTCAGAGGAAAAGGTAAAGCTTATCCGAGAATGCTTACTGACTGCACAGAGCCGCCAGAAATCATATGCAGATGTGCGGCGCAGAGACTTGGAATTTGATGTAAATGACTGGGTATTTCTGAAAGTATCTTCAATGAAAGGGGTGATGAGATTCGGCAAGAAAGGTAAGCTCAGCCCGAGGTTTGTTGGGCCTTATCAGATTCGTCGAAGGATAGGCCGAGTAGAATATGAGTTGAACTTGCCTCCAGAATTGGAATCCGTTCATCCGGTCTTTCATGTATCTATGCTGAGGAAATGCATAGGAGACCCGTCCAGAGCAGTCCCAGTCCCAGATATCCAGGTTACAGAAGAGCTGGCCTATGAAGAGGTTCCAGTAGCTATCCTAGACAGACAGATTCGCAGATTGAGAACTAAAGATATTGCATCTGTCAAGGTATTGCGGCGTAACAGGAACCGAGAGGAGATGACTTGGGAGGCGGAGGAAGATATGAAGACTAGATATCCTCACTTATTCCATGCCTAGTCAGGCGACAGGTATGTCCGTATTATTACTTATGCAATACCTTATAGTTGTGTATGAATAAATGAGAAAGATTGATGCTTAACAATCCAGTGAATCTTAAAGTATTGTGTGCGGTACCTGTATTGGACGTTTTTGCGTTTCAGGTTTTTGGTATAGTCCATATTACAGGGGGAACTCTGCCGAAATTTTTCTAAATAAGTAAGTTGAGAAGCCCTCTAGATAGCAGTTTCCATTCGAGGATGAATGTTCTTAAGGGGGGAGAATGTTATACCCCGTAAGATTTCCGACACCTAGATGGCGTATTCGCACGGTGGTTAAGAATAGTTGAAAGCCATACATGCTAGAGAAAGGCCCGGGAAAGGATCGGACGGATAACCTATCGAACCATCGCGGAAGGAGTCGAGGCAGAGCCCCTCCGCGATGGCAACGTGTCACGGAGGTGGAGCCTCCGCGTTGGCTCCGTGACACGTTGGGCCTGTCCAGGCCCAAGTATATAAAGCCCCCACTTCGGTTTGTGAGGTTATATTTCTTATTAAATTTCCAGAAAATGCAGAGAAACAGAGAGAGACGAAGAAGGGTAATATATTATCGTTCGATTACGCTGTCAAACGTAGTCTAAACTCAAATTAACCTCAGGTACCGAGGTATTTAGCAGCAGGGAGCATTCCTACGGATTTTGTTTCGTGAAATACGGCTGACGAATCGTCGAGCAACCGAACTAAGGTAAGTAGAATTGCTCCAAACTAGTGTCTATGTGTTCCTAGCTGTGAAGTGAATACTTCTCCCTTCTGGACTTCTGGAAAATAGCAAGTTTTCGACCGTCTTTCGATAGGCCTAAGTTTAGGCTATAATTTTATTGAAAGTGACGTCGTCTTTCATAATAGTGCTGTATTTAGTGCTAATTGACATGTATACGAATGCAGTTGGGAGAAATAGCAAAAATACTGACCGAGCTACGCCGGTTAGTCGGGAAATCAGAAGCGAAGGTATGTAAAGCTAGTTTCCTCGACAAGTTAGTAGTCTCGGTATAGTAAAATAGTTTAAAGGCCAGTAGAATGTTCAGAAGTCGTGTATTATGTTTATTATGAATATTGGTATGATATTAGAAGCATCATGTTATGTATAGAGTGAAACTTGCTAGCATGATATAAAATCTAATACAAAGTGTTAGGAACTGTACAACATGCCCAGTATATGATTTAGTAAAGTATGTTAGGATATTATCGTATTCAGTTGAAACTTAGTAAAGCAATATAAGTATCTGAGGGGTATTTCAGAAGTAGAAGGGAAGATTAAAATGAAGTTTAGAAAGCATGATTAGAAATAGTAAAGCATGTTACTACGAAACTCAGTGATCCAGCATGATTTCCAGCAGAAAAACTATATCTTGTTCAGCATTAGACTCAGCACAGTATGACAGAAGATTATATATATACCATTATCAGTCTCAGCATGTATTAAATACATACATATCACTATCACTAGTCAGCATATAGTATGTACAGATACATTATCATCACTAGCCTCAGCATGCGGTATACACAGTTAGTATTACTAGTTGAGACCACTGTATTGTCTTGGGATGGATTACCTAGCATTCATGACCGCCCCAGGGTTAATAGCTGTATCGACTCGTCCACCAGAGGACGAGGATACGTCGCTCTACGGAGTGGCATGCCGTCCCACAGGGGACGAAGATGGGATGCCAATTCCCCATATTGTGCCTTGGTCGGCCTTTATACACCCCCGTCGAGCGGGTACGCCCGGGGTGTTGATTCAGGAGTCCTTCGGACTCAGGTACAGTTATAGTCAGGGGCTCAGCGAGCCCAAGTGCATACCCAGGGGATCGGCAGGATGCTTATAGTTATTATAGGAGATGGGACGACCGGGGTAGGGGTATAGATTGCGTGTTGATTGTACCTCCCGGCTTATGGAGGCCAGGTAAGGTTTGTGTGTGCCATGCTATGTTATATTATGTTATGCCATGTTACACTAGATACGAGTAGATCGACAATAGAGCGATACATTTCCAGGTATGACTCCTACTCCTTCCAGTATAGTTGAGAGTAGGCATAGCTTTACATTTTCAGTCAGTAAGTCTATTCCTTCCCATTTCAGTTCCATCAGTTGTATTTTTGTTTTCAGATATTTCTTTCAGTTATTGTTTTACATACTCAGTACCAGTGGTACTGACGCCCAGTGGGGCGCTGCATTACTTGCCTGCAGGTACTCATAGACGAGGAGGCGATCCCTCGTAATCCTTGCCAGCGCAGAGTCATCAGCTCCTGTCATCCGGAGCTTGATATTTCAGAGGTTTATATCATTTATTTTTGTTGTACAGAATGGGTAGGTCGGGGCCCTGTCCCGACCATCTTATCAGTATTCTTAGAGGCTTACAGTCTATATATAATTCCCTGTGGTCAGTTGAGCCGGCCGTGTGGGGCCGTGCAGTTTGTTATAGCTGTTTAGCATTTCAGTTTATGTTGGTCGTGTGAGGCCTTAGTTTGATAGTAGTGGTGACCTAGCCGTTCATGTAGTTATCCAGCATTTTATTGTTGAGTTGCAGATAACTAGACAGCATGGTGGCCTTGTCGACCCGCATAGGTTTCCCCCTTGTAAGCATGTTTCTGGTTAGCTGAAGTTTCATACAGGTGGCTATAGGCCTAGTCGGCCGGAGGTTGTAGTTACAACCGTTATATAGGCCGTTGTTTCCCTGAATCTGAGTTAGAGCCAGCCAGGCACCAGATGTGCTTAGGCTCAGTAGTTTAGCATTTCTGGTCCTAGTAGGGCACTAGGTGCCAGTCTTACCCCCAAGGCGGGGTGTGACATTATCATTAGTTGGTTCTTCTTTTTATAGACCAATAAACTTATATGTTCAATTAACCGTCTTGTCTTTACAAAAGTTGTCTTTCAACAAACACATCTAATCATGACAACTCACATTCTTTCAAGTAGCATCCGATCATAAAAGATCTTAACATTATATTTTAAGTGACTTTTCTTCACTAAATTAAAGATCAAGACATTTAATACAAAGATATATGATGAATCATCAAATGAATAGTTTGATCAACTACTCTTAGCAAGATAGAATGAGTTATGTGAAAATTTCACGAACTATCATACCAATCCACTAAGAACCTATATCGTGGGGTTGACATAATATATAATGTCAATAAATCTGCATTTTCTTATTCAATCAAAAATTGATATCCTTTACTATTGGTGGCATATCTTATGAAAACACAATCAAGAATTTTCAATCTTATTGTTTTTACCTTTTTGAGTTTAAAAACTTGCAGTTTAGTCAAATACTCCTACACTTGAAGCATTTCAAGTTTGACTTCTCTTCCTTTTCATTGTTCATATGGAATGGATTGTGTTTTGCTATGGAAAGCTCAATTGAGTATTTGGTTAATCGTAAGGATAGCCTCCCCACAAGTTTTGTGGTAAATCATAACTTACTAACGAACATTAATCATTATTAATAATTAATTAATCGTCATATTTATCGATCAATAAAAGGCGGGTAGTCTTTCACTAATATTTATGTCTATACAAAAAATTGTATATGTTCAATTATCAGTTTGGTGAATTTATATACTAGTAAAGAACTCAACAACCACCATATCACATATCCTTCACAGGTTTTGTGGGTTTAGAATAATACAAGAATGTCAATAGACTTCATATCTTGTTCTTCCAATTTAAGTTAGACATTAAATCTAATATTTACTCTATCATAAGTCAAGAACCCCCCACATTTTTCAAATATTATTTTTATGATCACAAAAATATTTACAAGTATTAGTGTAAGTCTAATTCATGCCTTACTATCTTGAAAATAATATTTTCTTTCACATAAATTTCTTGCTACGATATTGTATACCAATTAATCAATTTCATAATATGCAAATTGAATATATTTTGAGATCATGATGTAATGAACATCTATCCACATATTCATAGAAAATAGATCTTATAGATCATTCGGGAAGAATATGAAAATGATGTTTATGATCACTTAGGCCAACAACAACTTGAAACTTTCTCCCTTAGTAATACATTCTCACAATGTACTAGAAGTTTTTGGCCACAATCTTTCTCTTGAATATTTATCTCCACTTTGAGCAAAGATTGAAATCATTTGCAATAAAGGCAATACATCACAAAAAGGTGTAAAGTTCCATTGCTACATTAACCAGGGTGTACATAGTATGCATGCACTTACACTTTCATCCCCTGTGAAACCTGTAAATGATGAAGGCATACACATAGAAAGACTAATGAAATTGGTCTCTTCTTTCTTTTCAAAGACCCAAACTCTTTCACGCCAGACATATCTGGAATAATTTATGCTAAGAAGTCATTATTTTTTTTGAGAAAATTATTAGATACTGAACAATTTAGATTAAGAAGGCCACGAAGACTTTTATTGGTATCTAGTGTTACAACGGCAGAGAGACACAATCATTTGGTACTCCTGCATTTTACACGTTCTATTATCTGCTATAACATTGTGATGAACTGCAATGCAGTAATCTCGCAACAAATCTTGCACAAATGTTCTATCTTCTTAATCAGATTTAGTAAAATGGTGAAACTTTTATATCTTCAAACCAAATACAAAATCAAATTCAATAAAATGGTAAATTTTTTATATTTTCAAACCAAATATTAATTGGAGTAGAAAATTGTAAGGATTTTAATCTCCAAAACAAGAGTAGAAATCACTAGGATTTAGTCTCCCATAAGTAGAGACAGATGAACACACAAATAAAAATATAATTCTTTAAGATTATTGTTATATGTGTTCTGGATAGTATTTGTATAAAATCAGTTTTGTTAATATGAAAAAAATAGAAAAAAATTAATTTCACAGAAATATTGAAGAAGTAGAAAATTATTTAAAGCCCACAAGTTGCTAGTGTGTCCTTAAGGAATTATAACCCCCTCACTGTTGACAAGGTTTTATGTTACTTTCTCCCAAGATAGAGCGAAAAAAATATTTCTGTAATAGCGGCAATGCTAATCACAGAACTCCAACGAACTCAACAAACGGAACAGATCGCACCACACTTATTTTATTTTATTAAAAATAATACAAAAATGAGGAAAAGAAAAAGAGTATTTTCTTTTTCTCTGTATCTAGAATATGAGGTAGAACCTCTGAATTTATAGAGAATGAAAGGGTGAAATAGAGAAGTGCAATTCAAAAGGTACCTTTTTGGTGTAATTCAAAAGGTGTCTTTTCTCATTTCTCATTCACATCTTTAAAAAACCCAACAATCTTCTCAGTCTTTGTCATCTTCGTCAGTGATTGGAAAGGAACAACCCCAAGAGTGGCACCATCTTTGCATGCATTTGAGTTAGAACCATCATCTTTGTTTCTGTCATGCCCCAGCCCTGGGCCTGAGTGTGGCCAACATTCGATGTCATTGTTGGCCCAAGTGGATCTCATAGTGTGGCATAAATCATAAACCATTTATCTAACATGAGGAAAATATTAATAACTCAAAGCTTCCAAGAATATCCAAAATTTAAGTACTCAATAAATAAAGAAGTTTTGCCAAGTTTACATTATTGAACATACTAGACTCATCAAAATCATGAAGCCTCTAACATAAAAGAATAAACTATTTACCGGGATGAGGCACTGGAATACCTCTAAACCAAAAACTAGCAATGTTGAACATAAGAACAGAGCTAAAAAAACAAGTAGGGATGCTGAATTATATGGATCCTAACATGGGGCTCGATAGTCTACTTGAGTACCCAAGTCCGCGTTATTAAACAATATAGCGGCCCCCGGAAAAAGGGACATAAATACATATAGAATAATACTATGTAAAATAGCTGAATGAAAATATGAACATAACTGAAATAGAAGGACCACCGAAAACTGTAACACCGCAAAAGTCCCTATGATTAAGCCCTAGACATTTAAGCAGATTCAACAGAAAATCTATATTTTTTTGTCAAGATGAATCATACCACGAGGCATTGTACCATTTTATGGGTCGTAGGTTGAGTTGTGATGAGCTACTAGTTGTCAAGTGTTGTACCAATGAGTCAAGGTACGACTCATTATTTGGTGTGACGGGATGTGGTCAGGAATCATGGTTAACAACAGAGTCTTCTGGCCCAGTGACGACGGCTCATGGTACGAGTCATTGGAGGCTGTAACGGGTCAAGGTACGACCCATTGTAGGAAAAAATGAGTCTTGGGGTGTATTCATGATTTGGAACTGCTGACGGAAGGAATAATGTCATGAGTCAAGTTGCAACTTGTAGGAAACAATGAGTCATGGTAGGTATCCGTGGTTAGGATTAGAGAGTTGGAAATTTGGACTGAATGGCAATGGAAGGACACCACAAGTCTTGGTTTGGAGGTATGACTTGTGGTACGAGTCGTGGTGACTGGCAGTGACTTTTTCCAAACGAATCATTAAGGATATTTACGTAATTTCTAAGCTCTTAACTTATTAATGGCGTCGTTTTAAGTCATGAAATGAGTGTTTTAAGAGGGTTTAGTCTATCCTAAGTCATTAGTCTCCCATGCATGCATTGAATTGAGATTCCCTTCAAAGATCAAACTAGAATTCTCCTCAATTTCTTCCTCAATTCTCTTGAGCTTTCAAGGCTAGTTTGAAAATCATTTTACCCGGGTATGTAGGGCTATGAATGGGGGATTTTTTTTCCACCCTCATTCCTAAGATTCTTCTTAAGTTCATGAATTCAAGTTCTTAATCAACTATTGATTCTTAGGGTTTTAACCCAGTTCTATGAAATTACAGATACTATGTTTATGGGTCTAATCCCCTCATGTTCTAAAGTATGTTTTAAGTATAATGGGAAGATTTTGCACTCAATTTGATTATAAATTCATAATTTCAAATTATTAGAAATTATTCCCTATTATGCAAGTTTTATAAAATGTCAAGCTTATGATCCATAATTTCAAGTATTGATGAGATATCTAGTATGCATAAATGTTTATGAACTCATAACTTATGAATCCATGAATTTGACTTATGAAGTCTATTTAAAATATGTATGATTTTATGATTTGGGCAAGCCCATGCAAATTAAGTATGTTTATTATGATTAAGCCAAGGCTAATAAGATTAGCTTATTATATGATTTATAGTCAAGACTTCTGATGCATCTTATTATAAATTTGGAGTCGAGACTCCCAATGTTCAGATTCAAGCTATGTATGAGCTTATGATTTCAGCTTCGTTGAAAAATGAAGTGAGCACTATGCATGTTTTTGGGAGTAGTGTCTAGCACCGAGTAAGCTTGAGGTTCCTAGGCTCCCCGGCCTTATAACTACACGCCAATATAGGTATATGTATATATGTTGGGACCTCTCAAGAGAGTTTTCTCCCGCCCAAAAGGGCTCAGCTAGATATCGATGTCATGGTTTAGCGTCCTTTGCCCTAGCAAGATTTTGGATGGCTCTGCCCACTTCATTGTGATAGTTGGGGCATCACGTAAGCTCTATCGTGATGGTGTCGGTTATGACAAGTCTTCCAATGATCCTCATGATTTCAGTTATTCATGTTCATGATTTATGATATTATATTTTATAGCAGATTTCATCCAATGATTAATTTATGAGCTTTTATTTAAGATTTCAGCTATGACAAGTTGATAACGCTCAAACTCACACTTTCTGACAAATTATGAAGTGGACACTGTCAATAAAGAACTCAACAAAGAGGTTGGGGTCGAACCTAAAGGGAATAAGGTAAGAACTAGACTAATCCCGGTACTCAAACTTGTAGGTGAGTTATCTCCAAATTGGGGGATTTAAAAAAATAACAATAAAACAAGATTGCAATTATGATTTTTATCAAGATCTGTAAATAACTAGAGTAAGTGTTCTCCATGGGTTCATAACTACTTCGGGTATACACGTGTGATCAATCCCAATGCTTACTTATAGAACTGATAACTAGGGTTCATCCAAACGACTAGTTCATCCCTACTGGATGACTATACTCAATCACCAGGTCAGGTCTCATGAGCGATTTCAAACTAACCGTTATCAATATGCTCCAAATTAACTTTCCTGCGATCGCAACTCAAGTCATACAATGATCATAAAAATCAATGGTTTATTGTAATTCTCTTTTCCTAATCTCTCTACTTCTCTAGGTTCAAGCAAGTAAAGAATTCAGGAAAGTCCTAATGTTGCGCACCGTTAAGAAACATTTAAAGATGAAGAGAATACAATACAAGAATTTAGCATTGGTCTTGAATCAGTTTGTGTAACCTTAGTGCGTTAATCCATCATGGTTCTCATAACCCTAGTTATGGAGGTTTTTGCCTCTTATGATTGTAAGATTGAAACTAGTATTCATAGACAAACACATAATTGAAGACTTACAATAATAATTGGAAGAAAACCTTCTTTGAATATTAATGAACAAAATCAATAATAATTTGAGAAAACCAAGCGTTGATCTCAAGAATTGCTCTACAAAACTTGACAATAGTTCAAAAATAATTAACTAAAAACCTTCTCTCCATGTAATCACACGTCTCCTGATTGTCTTTCTACTAAAAAACATAAAAGGTATTTATACAGACATTAGGAACCTTTTCCTAAGCTAACAAGGAAATTTCCATATCTGGCGCTGACTCGTCCTACGACTGGTCATACGACTCGTAACAAGATTGTACAGGTCGTAACTTACTCTCATACGTTCCTTGGCTGTTGTAGAATTAACTAAGTGTTGGCAGGTTGTACAACTCGTACCATAATCCTACGAGTCATACAATCCATCCGTGGCTTTGCTCTAAGAACTTTGACATCTTTGAAGTTTTCTATGAGTGTTGTGGTATGCCTCGTACCTTTCTCTTACGAATCGTGACTGATTGTTGTATCTCGAGTTCTTCCAAGTCTGTAAGAATCACTTAAGCTCCTCAAGGCTCCTGGTATCGGTCGTAGTAGATGCTACAATCCGTAGGTTCCACCCGTACTAGGAGACTTCTTATGTAAATTTTCTCTGAAGTTTTTCGCGATTCTAGTTACGCCTAGTACCATCTTGGTACGGCTCGTACTAAGAGTCATACTTTGCCTTTGCATTGTTTCAGCCCCTGAGCTTTTCCACGAGTCTTAGTACAACTCGTACAATCTAGGTACGACTCGTACTGAGATTAGTACTTTGCTGATTTTTTGCACTTTTCTGCATCTTTTGCACCGTTTTGATCCAACACCTATTTTTCCTAAAAATAAAGTAAAAACACCTCATATGCATATAAACATACCTAAGTCCATACTATTTTCTCAGTTTTAACTGTCAAAAGTGCTATAAGCTCACATCACATCAACACCCTCAACTTAAGGCTTTTGAATGTCCTTAGGCAAAGAAAACAAAAATTAAAAACGACGTTTAACTAGAAAATAAACTTAGGATACTATAGTCAACAACAATCAAAAGTTGCGCCATAAACTCAAATAACTTTTGACCCTTTTTCGGTAAACCAAATTAGCATATTCACATCAAGTAACCACAAACCATGATAAACAGGAACCAAGATATGTCATCTAGTTATTAACAAATAGTCAAGTCATTACCAATGTTTTTCACACGGACAATTGGCAGAATAAAACACAAACCATGTACTCTCACAGCAAATGAAGTCCCCGCGCATAGATATACAAAAATATGAAACATGGGACTGAACAAGTAAGACTCTCACTCTCATAAGGAAGTTCCAAATACTGCACATCAGATACCATAGACTTGCTCTTATTTTCTCTACTTCGGCTCTTTGGACAGTCAAGCTAGGATCACTATAGAACTTGATTCGTCTTGTAATGTAGGCTTTCGGCCTAGGTATGGTAAATATAGACTTTTTAGTGACTAAACCCTCCTTGGCACGACATACACGTGGCTCTACTTTTCACTTATTTCACCCTTTTCACTTTTTTCAACCTTTTTTCAACCTTTTTCCATTTTTATGCAATTGTATGGGTGTGGTGTGTTTTCAACTTTTCATTTATTTTTCTATTTTGTATATTCTTTTTAATTTTTATTTCAGCTCTTTTTTTCTACTTTTGTCACACCACACCTCATCTTTTTAACCCTTTTTTCTTTTCCTTTTTCACCTCCCCAAGATCTATGCACCCCTACTCTAGCCAACCCTCAGCTTAGACATTTTGCCTAGGTTGAGATTCACAATATCCAAGGAGGGACCAGTGCCAAAACAGGTTCATTATAAAAATAGATAAGGTTAATCGGTTAATTAAAGAAAAATGGTTCATTTAAGGCTAAAAATCGGGATCAAGGGAATCATATTATTTTAGTAGGGTAATTTAAGATGAAATCGAATAAATAAACATGGCCTATGATACTTTCCTAACCAACCATCCTAAAACCTATGTAAAGACCAACTGGGCAAGTTCTAGATCCTCTATGCAGTATTGAACTAGGTATAGACCTCACTCACTCATGGTAAATGCTTTGTATTCATTGTACCTGTCCGATTCATACATGGCTAACTATAACTACTCATGCTAATACACTAAATGACATAAAAATATCCACAGAAATCGTTTTGCAATCAACAAGTACACAACTAACCATCAAAAAAATTTTAAATAGGGTCAATTTTAAAAGTTCAAAACTAGTGCATTTTATTGGTTGAGTAATCCTAAGCTACTTTCTAATTAACAAAAACATCCTAAATATGCCGTTCTACTAGATATCATGCCCAAGGAAAAAAATATGTCAAGAAAAATCCTCAAACGAATTCAAAAATCCCAAAAATACAAGTACACCTCTTCCCCTTTTGAAAAGCATGCTTCGCCCCCGAAGCTTAGAATATAAAACATAAGGAACGGAACATACTTGTAGCGCACTAATCGCTCCTGTCATCTTGCGAAGGTGGTAACTCCACTGCAGTCGTGGCGCTGGCGGTAGCCACCGCATTCAATGGTGCATCAATTAGGGGAATGGTCACCCTCTCAGCAGTAGTGGTCGCTTCTACGACCTCTAAAATCACTGGAGCTGAATGTAGCTCGCCCGAAGGGTCCTTGCCACCCGCAAGCTCAGCATGGGCAGTGGTGGAGCTACCTGCTCCTCTCGCTCTCTCAAGCAGCTCCGACCTATGCTCGTCGTGAGTCTGTTGGCTCTCTAATCTTGCCTGTTTGAGCTCTTTATTTTCTTTCTTTCTGTTCTTATTTAGGGTCTCGTCTCCAACATCCTTAAAGACCCTCTTTTTCCCTTTTTCTCCCTCAGCTTCTATCGGCTCCCAATACATCGCCAAATCAGGCTCCTCATCTATCCCCATGTCAAGGTCAGGAAGAGTGGGGGCTACTAGAATTTTCGGCTGTCGAGATGACAGCTCAGTCACTTGGCTTCGAAGAGCCCCCAACTCCTTATGGAGGCTGCTAGTGTTAGTCTGCTTGGCTATACGCTCGTTGAAGCGGCGGCTCTCAAAGTTATCTAGTCTGGCATGTAGGACCCGTGTAGCCACCTCAATCTCAGCCTTCACCTAAGGCTTCACATTCTCCATCATAGATTGTACCTTCTTCTCATCTATGGTCGATCTCTTGGCCATCTTTTGGAGAAATTCCTTAGGCACTAGCTTGTATCCGGCTAGAGTATGGCAGGGAAGACCTATAGGTAGTGCAGCAGAGGTGCTGGGAGCTGCCTCTGAATAACCGACATCTGTAGCCAGTGTCTCATCCTGCTCCTGTGAAGTGGGGACATTCACCTGCTCGCCCCCAATTGCCCGTGGTACCGATACTCTGGTAGAAAATCGTGCTCGGCTTACAAAGTTTGTTTCATCCCATATTAAGCCAATATCTACTATTCGGTGTCCTCTAATCAACTGCTCCTCACCATGATGCACCTTGATACCTGCCTCCATACACAGCCTAAATACGAGACTTGGGAATGGCATGGTAGTGCTCAATCCCATAGCCTGATCTCAAATCTCCTTTGTAATGACCCTTGGGATATTGAGGGCATATCTGGACATGATACATGCCACCAATGTTGCTCTGTCTGCACTATGGGTATTGTCATTCACAATCCGGGCCAACTGGTGGTGAACTAACACCCAACAAGCTTTTGCTATGAAGATTAATGAGTTCTTGGTGACCTACTTTTTGCTAGTGACCCATTCCGCTTTCTTCTTGTCCTCAGCAATAACCCCAAACAACCACTGAATTTGCCTCCTCCTCTCATCAATGCCTAACTGCTTGATCTTTTTCATGGCTTCCACTCGGTAGTCATACTCTGATGTAGTGTGTGGTGTTATGAATTGGGGCCCATATAATACCCGAGTAATAATGTGCTCAGATATGTCAACAGTGCGGCCTCGTACCATGATGCTCTCCAATTTGGGCTGGTCTTTCAACTTTTGCCCTTCCTTTTCTTTCTGCTCTATGGTCGCCAAATAATTGGCATAGAACTCCCGGACGATCTCTGAAATGTATCGATCCGGGGTCGAGTCATCCAATCGAACCCATAGTGGCTGAATATTTGCTTCATCTCCTCCACCTCATTCGGTGCACTGGTAAGGATCCGCAACTCTTGTTGAATACTCCGCTTTGGTTTGTTCTTGGAGGTGAGAGCGAGGCCCAGGTCATAGATCTCATGTGCACCTCATACTCTCCACCAAATGGTGTGGTTCTCCCTAGGTGGAGTATGTTCTTTCTCAACACTGGCTGCCATCCTCGGATTCGGACTCACTGTCTCCATCGCCAGATTGGGCCTCCTCGGACCCCTCATCATCATTAGAGCTACTACCGGACTCTTGGACTCTTTCATCAGCTCCCTCCTCAAATTGGGGAGCACCTAGTTGTTCGGTACCCATCGGTGTCAAATATATTAACCCTATATTCCTCCAATGAACCACTAGGTGTGCTGCCAACATGTTCAGATTTGGAGGTTTCATCTATCAATGCCCTCCGAGCAGTTGCTTTGGATGCCTTCCTCTTCTAGGTCATTGTACCTTTGGAGGAAAAGGGTTAGAATTCCAAATCTGAGAAAAAGAAAGTAAGAAAAATTCCTTTATAATTTTTCATGGGTCTATAGTATGAGTCATACATTGAAGGTACGATCCATACTAAGACTCATAATGTCTCTTATCAAACTCATGACTCTGAGGTACGACTCATACCACGAAGGTACGATCCGTACCACGAGTCATATGAGGATGCCCCTTAAAAATCCATGTTCTGTATTTTCCCACGGCACATGGTATGACCTGTAAGTCGATTCCACGAGTCGTAGGAAGGATTGTACTGTCAGTTTTGGACTTAACCATTTTTAGACCCATGGTACGATATCCAGGTACGACTCGTAGTAGATACTACCGGTCGTACTAGGTTTAGTACCTCTTAATATTTACACATTTGGCTTGGGACAGTCCCAATGAGCCATTCTATGAGTCATAGTGTGAAACCACGAGTTGTAGGAACGCTTGTGAAGCCTGTCCTTGCCTTTGTTCATGTCAATTTTGTTGGTGATTTCAATTTATGCTGGGTACTCAGAATTTCCCAAGTCCAGGTATGCATTTTTCATGTATTTACCACTACCCATTCCTCCCTTTTTTATTCACAACCTATAACTAAATTTATAGCAGTTCACTTTCAATTTTTAACATTTTCGAATCTTACCCAGTCACACATTTAATTTGCACATCACTGGTCATTGTCCTTGTCTATTTTTCATGCATTTTGAAGACTCACAATTGTTGCACAAGTTCACATAAGCATGCAGGTCTTTTTACCCAACTCAAAGCATAACCACTTACTTAAATTTTTTTGTAAATCTGGCTTAACCTCGAGTGTGAATCAGTGACTAGGGTTGGAACTTCATTTAACCAGTGTTAATTGAGCACAAAGTTTTCTCAATCGACTGTGATCTTGAGTTATGGGTGTGAGGGAGTCATGGGTATGTTCGTGATTTTCAGGTTTTGATTTTATGGGAGACAGGTGTGTCGATTTTGAAGTTTAAATAACTATTAGGGTAGATTTAAAAAAGCTGGGTAGAGTCGGGTCATTTTAAGTGATTTGGCCCATCGCGACTCATACCACGAGTCGCATGAAGGTCCTATGACTCGTCCCTAATACTTGTAGCAGAGTTGTTAAGAAAACTTACCTGTGGACCTACGAGCATATCATACGACTCGTACCATGAAGGTACGACCTGTACCACGACTCGTAGGTCACTCTTAATTTGAGGCCCATGCTTTGCATAGTTCATAACTACAGTGAGTACTACGAGCCATACAGTGAATTTACGAGTCGTTGGACCAATTGTACCCTAAACTTATGCACTAAAATACATCTCTGCTTCTCACCATGACTCATACTATGGCTAGTACATTCCTCTTATGAGTCGTACTGAGACTCGTAGCATCAGCCTGTTCTGTAATTTTTCTGCCACTTGTTTTTGTTTCACCTGTGCACTGATCACACATAAGTCAATAAACTTGGGTTACCTCCCAAGAAGTGCTTGATCTAATATCGCGACACGAAGTAAGGTGGTTTGGTTACTCATAATTCACCAAACCACCTCATGGGTTGCCTCCCAAGAAGCGCCTGATTTAACACAGCGGCACGATGCAAGTCTCTTGACTACTCAGACTTCGTGAAGAAACTCAGACTCATCCTCGATTTCTAGGACCACTCTATACTCCTTTGGTTACTTCATTGATCGACAGACATTGAAGGTGACCTCCTCTTTATTGAGTCTGATTTTAAGCTGGCCAGCCTTCACATATACTAAAGCCCTCCCAATTGCAAGGAATGGTCGCCCTAAAATAATGGGGACCTCAAAGTCAACCTCTCCATCAAGGATCACGAAGTTCACTTGGAAATATGAATCTATCCTCCTTGACAAGCACATCAAATAGGATCCCCACAGGATTTTTCACAATTCAGTCGGTCATCAGTAGCCGCATAGTAGTCGGTGTGGGGCCCCCCGAAGCCCAGCTGCTTAAACACAGCTAGTGGCATCAGATTGATACTTGCTCCCAAGTCACAGAGTGCCCTTACAAACTCAACATCACCAATAGTACACAGAATGGTGAAGGCACTTGGATCCTTCTTTTTCTAGGCAAGGACCTGTGAGGCTATAGCCCTATAATGATGCACGTTATCCATGGGCTCATAGCTCACGCACCATTTCTTAGTAACAAGGTCCTTCATAAACTTGGCGTATCCTGGCATATTCTCTAATTCCTAAACCAATGGTATGTTTACAGATAATTCTTTTAGCATTGACAAAAATTTCTGAAACTTACCATTCTCTGCCTTCTTCTTCATTCTTTGAGGGAAAGGTGGAGGTGGTCGTGGGATAGCCTTATAAATTTGTGTGGCCCCTTGTTTCTCTCTTTGTTCAGCTTTAGGCTCCTTCTCAACAACTAGAGCCTCAATCAACTCAACATCCTCCTCATGCTCATGCTCAGCAACCTCTTTCTCATCATTAATTATACTTTCTTTCTTTCTTCTAAGCACAACTACAACTGGCAGAGGGGGATCAACCGTGGTCTTTTCACTCCTAGTCATTATAGCCATGCAATGACCATCATTCTTTGAATTTTGGACTGTGTTGCTAGGTTTTCCTAGGGTTCATGGATGCTGACAATTGACCTAGTTGCTGTTCAATCTTCTTGATGGTCGTGGTATGTGACTCAACTCTCTGATCCATGCTAGATAAATCTCCACGGATCTCTTTCAGTTGCTCATCTGTGGATCTAACCTTTTTGAGCATCCCATCCATCATGCTCTCCAACTTTGACTGTCCAGCCTCCCCCTCACGTGCATTAGGAGGCACGTACAATCCTGCTCGGTCATTGCGGTAACCGTCATTACTTCTCTATTCTCCCTCTCGCTCATGACCTCGGCTTCTGTCTCTATAGCCATTTTGGTTGTAATTGTCTCTGTATTGGTTTCCAGAACCTTGGTGCTAAGGGTCCTGTCCAGACCCTTGGGCGTTGGCTCGGAAACCCACTACCTGGTTGTCCAAGAAGTTTGCCTCCTCCTAAAATCTGAGTGCTTTGACGCTGTTTCCTGTCCCTAGGTGCCCACTGCATTAACTTTTCTAGCTCCAGCACCCATGATATGCTTCATGAGCAGGTCCAATGATGTGCGCTTATGGGCCAATTCCTGGTCACGTTCTTCCTCTTTCCTTTGTTGGTCTGTAGTCAAACCAACAGCATATATACCAGCAGCTGCTTCCGCTTCCCAGGTGTGCCATGCCCTGTTCATTTTCGTCACTTTATCTAGAATAGTTGCAGCTTGCTCCCAGGTGTGACTTATTAATGCTCCTCTTGCCACTTTATCTGCTAAAGCTTTAGTACTATTGTTCAATGACCTATAGAAAATCTCCAACAAACTATCGTCAGGAATTTTGTGGTTTGGGCACTTGGTCAGCTTTTTCTTGAATCTCAACCAGGTTTCATGAAGTGCCATTGTCTTCAGTTGTCGAAAATTATATATTTCATCCTTAAGCTGCATCATCCAAGAAGGTGGAAAGAATCTCTCTAGAAAAGTTTGTTTGAGCTCCCTCTAGTTGGTAATGGAGTCATTGGGTAACTCTGAGAACCATAAAGTGGCTTCCCCAGACAGAGAGAATAGAAAGAGCCTTAACCATAAAGTGGCTTCCCTAGACAGAGAGAATAGGAAGAGTCTTAGCCTTATCACATCCTGGTTGACTTCAGGAAACCTGTATGCCTTGCATATTCCAACGAAGTTCATTAAGTGTAGGTTGGCATCGTCAGCTACTTGACCACTAAACACTATCCTTCATGTTCAACAATTGAATCATGGTGCTAGTGAGGTCAAAATTTTCTCCATCAGGCAAAGGTGGTTACAATAGCTCTAGTTGACCCGACTTTATCAATTTCCAGGTCATCCTCATCAAATAATTGAGGCACATATCTTTGGCCTCTTTTTCCCCTTCCATGAAGACCAGCATTAACAACCTCATCTCGAGCATCATTGGCTTCCTGAAGTGCAGCTTGCCGAGCTAGCTCGGCTTGCCTAGCTTCTTCAGCAAGATGGGCATCTCTCTACTCTTGGTTCTCCATCCTTCTCAGTATTCTTTCAAGTTCGAGATCCAAAGAAATCAGGGGGTTTCCACTCTTTTGAATACTTGGTATTCACCAAGCGACAACCTGTGGGTGTCTAAAAAACAAAAAGAAAATGTAATTAAGGAAATGAAAATCAAAAGTTAAATACAAGCAATTAATCTAATTCTAGTCGTATTCCCTCGCAACAGCGCCACTTTTTGATAACACTCAAACTCATACTTCCTAGCAAAGTATGAAGCAGACGTTTTCAATTAAAAAACCCAACAAATAGATTGGGGTCGATCCCACAAGGAATAATATAAGAACTAGACTAATGTCAGTACTCAAACTTGTTGGTGAGTTATCTCCAAATTGGGGGGTTTAAAGAAAAACAATAATAAAACAAGATTGCAATTGCGGTTGTTATCAAAATTTGCAAATAACTAGGGTAAGTGTTCCCCATGGGTTCATAACTACTTCGGGTATACACGTGTGATCAATCCCAATGCTTACTTGTAAAACTGATAACTAGGGTTCATCCAAACGATTGGTTCTTCCCTATTGGATGACGACACTCAACCACCGGGTCAAGTCTCATGAGCGATTTCAAACTAACCGTTATCAATATACTCTAAATTAACTTTTCTGCGACCGCAGATCAAGTCATACAATGATCATAAAAATCAATTCTGTGTTGTAATTCTCTTTTCCTAATCTCTACTTCTCTAGGAGATGATTCGAAATTCTATTTCAGGAAAGATCCGACATAGTTTTCTACGGATACTGCCAGGAGATAGAGTCAAAATTCAAGCAAGTAAAGAATTCAGGAAAGTCCTAATGTTGCGCACCGTTAAGAAATGTTTAAACATGAAGAGAATACAATACAATCTTTCAGCATTGGTTTCAAATCACTTTATATAACCCTAGTTCGTCAATCCACCATGGTTCCCACAATCCTAGTTGTGGAGGTTTTAGCTTCTCATGATTGTAAGATTGAAACTAGTATTCATAGATAAACACATAATTGAATACTTCCAATAATAATTGGAAGAAAACCTGCTTTGAATATTGATGAACAAAATCAAGAACAATTTGAGAAAACCAAGTGTTGATCTCAAGAATTGCTCTCCAAAACTTGATAATAATTGACAAAAAATTAACTAAAGACCTTCTCTCCATGTAATCATAGTCTCCTGATCATTTTCTACTAAACAAACATAAAAGGTATTTATACAGACATTAGAAACCTTTTCCTAAGCCATCAGGGAAATTTCCATATCTGGCACCGACTCGTCCTACGACTGGTCATACTACCTGTAACAAGATTGTGCGGGTCGTGCCTTGCTCTCGTACGTTCCTTGGCTGTTGTAGAATTGACTAAGTGTTGGCAGATGGTTTGACTCATACCATGATCATATGAGTCGTACAATCCATCCCTTGCTTGGCTTTGAGAACTTTGAAATCTTCTAAAGTTTTCTATGAGTGTTATGGTACGCCTCGTACCTTGCTCCTATGACTCGTAACTGCTTCTTGCTTCTTGAATACTGCCAAGTCTGTAAAAATCACTTAAGCTCATCATGGCTCCTGGTACGGGTCGTAGGTAGATGATATGATTCGAGGTTCCACTTATACCAGGAGACTTCTTGTGCAAATTTTCTATGAAGTTCACAACGACTCTAGTTACAGCTCGTACTGAGAGTCGTACTTTTCCTTTGCATTATTTCATCCTTCTGAGCTTTTCCACAAGTCTTTGTATGGCTCGTATAATATAGGTGTGGCTCGTACTGAGATTAGTACTTGGCTGATTTTTTGCACTTTTCTGCATCTTTTGTACATTTTTGCTCCAACACCTATTTTTCCTTAAAATAAAGTAAAAATACCTCATATCCATATAAACATACCTAAGTCTATACTATTTTCTTAGTTTTAAGAATTGAAAGTGCTGTAAACTCAGAGCATATCACAAGTCATATGATTTTTATTTCAAAATCTTGGGTCACTATGTTCAGTTATGATAACCAGCTTATGATTATATATATCTTAGCTACAGCATTCAGCATGTAGTCCTTACTTCCATGATCTTTTGATTTATATGCACGTTTTCAACTAACATTTTACTAAGCATGTTTTAGTTACCTTACATACTCAGTACATTTTAAATACTAACCGCATACTCTATGCTATATTGTCTCATGATATAGGTTCGGGTGATCCAGCTCAGTTTCTCCAATAGCTTGCTTCCATTTCTGTCCAGTTGAGCCCCTACTTTGGTTGAGTCCTCATCAGTTGAGGACATCTATTAGCTTAGATTTGTTATGTTAGTTTAGTTTCTTACTTGGAGATATCTGGGGGCTTTTTCCAATATCCTCGTTAACTAGTAGACGCTTTTTCAGACATATACTAGTATGATCATCTTTGAGATTCACCATTGTGATGTATTCACTTGATTTATATTTTATGATATTCAATATTCTACTTATTCATGTTCATGTCATTTTCCTCTTGATTATGTTATTAAGTCATACTATGAATGTACCATGGATTAGCTTGGAGCCATTCGTGGTTCTAGGCTCCGTGTCTTAATTCGGGGTCTCAGCTCGGGTCATTACAAACTTGCTATCAGAGAAAAGGTTTAGGAGTGTACTAGGGTGTCTGAAAGCCGCATTAAGTAGAGTCTTTTTTATGGGTGTGAAGCGCGCCACACTTGTGGAAAAGAGGCTACAAGATGTTTTAGAAAATTTTCATTCTTTCATGATCTATGTCGTGCGATGAATACCTCTCTATTCCTCTAACTCGTTCTATACACGTTTTTAGAAATATGCCTCCACGCCGAGTTAATGGTAGAAGAAATAGAAACAGAAATGGTCATGGCAGTGGCAATGGAAATGGGCATTAGAAAGCCCCACCAACACCAACGGATCTTTTGCCCGAGTAGGTCACTCATGCTGAGTTCAGGGTGGCATTTTAGATATTGGCGTAGGCGATGACCGCTCGGGTCAACCAGTAAGCAGTGGCCCATGTTCCCCAGAATGGGAACTCAGCAGCGGCAAGAGTGCAAGACTTTCTCAGGATGAACCCACCTGAGTTTCTTGGGTCGAAGGTAGATGAGGATCCACACGAGTTCCTTGAGGAGGTACAGAAGATCACTCAGATTATGGGGGTGATAGGAGAGGAGAGTACAGACTTAGCCTCCTATCAGCTGAATGGGGTTGCTCACATATGGTTTCGTTAGTGGAAGGATAGTAAAGGAGTTGGAGTGGTTGGAGTGGAAGGATAGTAAAGGAGTTAAGGGAGGCAAAGGCAGCGGAGTTTGTCAACTTGAAGAAGAACGACAGAACTGTCTAGGAGTATACTTTGAGGTTCACCCGGTTGTACAAGTATGCATTAGATATGGTTGTGATCCTGGGGCTCGTGTGAGCAAATTTGTGAATGGAGTGGAAGATTCTTTGGTCAAGAAGTGTAGGACCTCCATATTGATCAATGACATAGATTTCTCCCGGTTGGTCATATATGCTCGACAGATTAAGGTGGAGCAGATGAAGAAGAGGGAGAGAGAGGCCAAAAAGACTAGGATAGAGAGCTATAGGCATTCCCAATAGAGGTTCGGTGGCGGACATCGTCCCTAATTTCACTAGAGGTCATCGGTCCTAGCGTAGTCATCAGCCAGTGTTCTATTCAGACCTAGATGTGATCATAGGGGTAGAGCATCAGGCTCTAGAGGTCAGGGGAGCATGTCAGGAGAGCCCAGCTTTCCAGCTTGTAGGAGATGTGGTAAGAGGCACACTGGAGAGTGCTTAGCGGGTTCAAGCGTGTGCTTCGAACGTGGGAAGCGGACACATGCTCAGAGATTGCCCTTCATCCAGAAAGGGCCATGGTAGAGGTCGTGACCCAGCCACCAGTTCAGCAGCTCCACCAGCACGTTTAGCTCAGTAGGGTGCATCTACTAGTACAAGTGGCGACCAGTGCCAGAACAGGTTTTATGCACTTTCATCTCAGCAGGAGCAGGAGTGCTCACCCGATGTGGTTATCGGTATGTTACGGGTATTCCATCTTGATGTGTATGCATTGTTAGATCCAGGGGCTACTTTATCTTTTGTGACTCCTTATGTTTCTGTTAGTTTCATAGTCAGTCCCAAAATCCTGTCAGAACCCTTCTCAGTCAATACTCTAGTTGGTGAGTCAGTTATAGCTTGAAGGGTATATAGAAATTGCTCTATCACAGTCCTTCAGAAAGTCACTTCAGCTGACCTAGTAGAGTTAGACATGACCGAATTTGATGTTA
Source organism: Datura wrightii (assembly GCA_035772735.1). Classification (NCBI taxonomy): domain Eukaryota; kingdom Viridiplantae; phylum Streptophyta; class Magnoliopsida; order Solanales; family Solanaceae; genus Datura; species Datura wrightii. Next base: position 51,019,365 of record JASDFA010000002.1, on the reverse strand, counting down.
TCTTCGACATGAAATAGTTGTATGCTTACTTTTCTGCAGTAAAATGTAGAACCTATATAGTAGAGTTCTAGTTTTCAGGTGAGGCGGTCTTAGAGTGGAAGGATAGTTCAGCTGTGCCTGTAGGTCTCTTCATCTCCTATCTTAAGGCCAGAAAGATGTCTCTAGTACCATCTAGTTTGGGTCAAGGATTCTATGTCTGAATCCCAGACTCTTCACTTATTTCCTGTTGTATGTTGGTATCCAGAGGTTTTCCCTTATGATCTGCTAGGAGTCCCTCTTGAGCGAGAGATTAACTTTGGTATTGACCTTCTCCCAGATACACAACCCATATTTTTTCCTCCCTATAGAATGGCTTCAGTTGAGCTAAAGGAGTTGAAAGAACAGTTGAAAGATCTCCTAGATAAGTTTTTCATAAGACCGAGAAAATCCCTATGGGGTGCTCCAGTTCTCTTTTTCTGGAAGAAGGATGGTTCCGTAGAATGTGCATTAATTATCGGTAGTTGAACAAGGTCATAATCAAGAATAACTATCCCCTTACCAAGATTGATGACCTATTTGGAAAAATTTAGAGTGCTAAGTGCTTCTCAAAGATAGACCTAAGATCCGGATATCATCATCTCATAGTTAGGGAGAGTGACATTCTGAAGATAGCCTTCTAGACCCGATATGGTCACTATGAGTTCGTAGTTATGTCTTTTGTTCTAACGAATGCTCCTGCAGCTTTTATAGATCTGATGAATAAGGTTTTCAAGCCGTATTTGAATATGTTCATGATTTTCTTCATAGATGATGTTTTCATATACTCTCGGAGCGAGGAGGAACATGCCGCTCATTTGAGGATTGTGTTGCAGACTCTTAAGAACTGCCAACTGTTCGCTAAATTCAGCAAGTGTGAGTTTTGGCTTAACTCAGTAGCACTTTTGGGCCATTTAGTGTCTAGCAAGGGTGTGCAGGTGGACTCTCAGAAGATAGAAGCTGTGAAGAATTGGCCTAGACCAGCTAGTCCTATGGATATCAGGAGCTTCTTAGGTTTAGATGGCTACAACTGAAGATCTGTTGAGGGATTTTCATCCATTAAATCACTGTTGACTAAGTTAATCCACAAGAAGGTTAAATTTTAATGGTCGGATGCTTGTGAGAAGAGTTTTCAGGAGTTAAAGACTCGACTCACTTCTGCCCCCAGTATTGACCCTACCAGAGGGCATGGATGGTTTTGTTGTATATTGTGATGCCTCTAGGATTGGTATTGTTGTGTGTTAATTCATCATGGTAAGGTCATTGCGTATGCCTCTAGACATATTAAAACACATGAGAAGAATTACCCGATGCATGATCTAGAGTTGGTAGCCGTGGTGTTTGCTTAGAGAATTTGGAGATACTACTTGTATGGGGTGCATGTGGATTTGTTTACGGACCACAATAGCCTTCAGTATGTGTTCACCTAGAAGGACCTGAATCTATGACAGAGGAGATGGCCAGAGCTTCTCAAGGACTATGTCATGAGTGTCTTTTATCATTCAGGCAAGGCCAATATAGTGGCAGATGCTCTCGGTAGGCTGTCTATGAAGAGTGTGTCTCATGTTAAGGATGGGACGAAGGATTTGATGAAGGATACCCATAGGCTTGTGCGTTTGGGGATTCACCTTATAGATTCAACGGATGGTGGAGTGATTATTCAGAATGGGTCAGAATCTTCCTTGGTGACGGAGGTTAAAGCTAGGAAAGATGAGGATCTTATTCTAGTGAAGATAAAGAAAGTTTTCCGAAATCATAAGGTGGAGGTTTTCTCCCAGGGGGGAGATGGTGTACTCCGATATCAGGGCCGATTATGCATACCGGTTGTTGATGACTTGAGAGAGTGGATGTTGAGTGAGGTTCATGACTCTCGATACTCTATCCATACAGGTGTCACCAAGATGTACCATGATCTAGGGAAGTCTATTGGTGGAATGTCATGAAGAAGGACATAGCGGAGTTTATGGCTAAGTGTCCGTATTGCCAGCAGGTAAAGGTTGAGCATAAAAGACCCATAAGTATGCTTCAGGATATTAACATCCCCACTTGGAAGTGGGAATATATAAATATGTAGTTCATTACATAATTGCCTTATACACGTCGACAGTATGACTCTATATGGGTGATTGTGGATAGGTTGACCAAATCAACTCACTTCTTACCTTTCAAAACTACTGATTCAGCTGAGTATTTATGCTAGATTGTATATTTAGGAGTTATTTTGGTTGCATGGAGTTCCTTTGTCCATTATCTCAGATAGGGGTACTCAGTTCACCTCTCAGATTTGGAGATCGTTTTAGAAAGGACTTGGTAGTCAGGTAAAGCTTAGCAACTCTTTTCACCCATAGACAGATGGTCAAGCTGAGTGGACCATTTAGAATCTTGAGGATGTGTTAAGAGCATGTGTAATTGATTTCAAGGGTAGTTAGGATGATCACTTGCCTCTCATCGAGTTTGCTTACAATAATAGTTATCACTCCAGCATTCAAAAGGCTCCGTTTGAGGTTCTTTACGGGCGGAGGTGTAGATCACCTATTGGATCATTTGAGGTAGGTGAGACTTTATTGATAGGGCCAAATTCAGTTCATGAGTCCATGGAGAAGGTTCATCTTATTAGAAAAAGGCTAAAAATAACTCAGAGTCGTCAAAAATCGTATACGAGTGTTAGGCGTAGAGAGCTTGAGTTTGAGGTTGATGATTGGGTATTTCTGAAGGTGTATCCCAAGAAGGGGGGTGATGAGGTTTGGAAAGAAAGGGCAGCTTATTCCCTAATATGTTGGTCCTTATAAGATTCTATTGTGAGTTGGCAAGGTGACATATAAGTTGGAGCTACCAACGAAGTTAGCTTTGCTGCATCCAACTTTTTATGTATCTCTGTTGGAGAAATGCATCGATGACCCAGCCTTAGTTGTTCCGGTGGAAAACATAGGTGTGAAGGATAGCCTTACCTATGAGGAGGTTCCGGTTGAGATCCTTATTGACATGTTCAGAAGTTGAGAAACATGGAAGCAGCTTCAGTGAAGGTGTTGTGGAGAAATCAGCTTGTTGAGGGAGCAATGTGGGTAGCCGAAGCAGATACGATGGCTAGATACCCACATCTTTTCCCTTCCAGCTTAGTCCTATAATGAGGTATCAGTTTCCTCCTTAGTACTCAATTAATTTTCATGTGAAGTTCATGTCTCTAAGTTCCTTTCATGTCATTGAATGTATGTATGATTCATGAATTCAGTTTATTTCTGTATATTAGTCCGGAGTCAGTCACTCCATCTGTTTTTAGCTTCAGTTGTTCAGTTTTGGGATTGCAATTTTTCCCCAGCCTTTCAGTAAGCTTAATCTACATTCAAGGATGAATATTCTCAAGGGGGAGATAATGTAACACCCTAAAATTCCATACGATCAAGACCTAGACGTGTAAGCAGATTCAGCAGAAAATCTGCGTTTTTCTCTTAGGAAAACTCGTGGTCTGAGTCGTTGTAACATGGTACGGGTCGTAGGTCGAGTTTTGATGAGCTACCAGTTTTCAGGTCTTGGACCAATGAGTCGAGCTCATAGTTTGGTGTAATGAGTCATGGTCAGGAGTCGTGGTTAAAAACAGAGTCTTCTCGCCTAGTGACGACGACTCATGGTAGGCTGTAACAGGTCAAGGTATGACTCGTTGTTGGAAAAAACGAGTATTGGGATGTAATCATGGTTTTGAACAACTGAGGGAAGGAAAGATGTCGCAAGTCAAGTTACGAATCATTGTAGGAAACAAGGAGTCATGGTAGGCATCCGTGGTTAGAATCAGAGAGTTGAAATATTTGGATTGACTGGCAATGGAAGGACACCACGAGTGGTGGTTTGGAAGTACAACTCGTGGTACGAGTCGTGGTGACTGGTAGTGACCTTTTTCCAGATGAATTGTTAAGGGAATTTTCATAATTCCTAAAGTCCTAACTTCCTAATGACATCGTTTTAAGCCCTAAAATGAGTGTTTTAAGAGGGTTTTGCATATCCTAAGGCATTAGGTTCCCATGATTGCATTGAATTGAGATTCCTTTCCAAGATCAAACTAGAATTCTCCTCAATTTCTTTTCCAATTCTCTTGGGCGTTCAAGGCTAGTTTGAAAATTAGGGAAATGAATGGGGGATTTATTCCACTCACATGCCCAAGATTCTTCTCAAATTCATGAATTCAAGTTCTTAATCAAGTGTATTGATTCCTAGGGTTTTAACCCAATTCTATGAAATTACCTATGCTATGTTTATGGGTTTAATTCCCTCATGTTTTGAAGTATGTTTAAGTCTAATAGGCATATTTACACTCAATTTGATTATAAATTCATGATTTCAAGTTATTAAAAATTATGCCCTATTGTGCAAGTTTTATAAAAAGTCAAGCTTATGATCCATAATTTCAAGTATGATGAGATATCTAGTATGCATGAATTTCTATAAATTCTCAACTTATGAATTCATGGTGTTGACTTATGAAGTCTATTTCAAGTATGCATGATTTTATCATTTGGGCATGCCCATGCAAGTTAAGTATGTTTATTATGATTTAGCCAAGGCTAATAAGATCAGCCTATCATATGATTTGGAGTCAAGACTTCTAATGTAGAGCTTATGATTTCAACTTCGTTGAAAAATGATATGAGCATTATGCATCTTTTTAGGTGTAGTGTCTAGCACCGAGTAGACTTGGGGTTCGAGGTTCCCTGGTCTCATAACTACGCGCCAATGTAGGTATATGTATATATGTTGGGACCTCTCAAGAGAGTTTTCCCCCACCCAAAGGGGATCAGCTTGATATCGATATCATGATTTAGCATCCTTTGCCCTGGCAAGGTTTTGGACGGCTCTGCCCACTTGAGTGTGATAGTTGGGGTATCACGTAAGCTCTATCATAATGGTGTCGGTTATGTCGAGTCTCCCATTATTCCTCATAATTTCAGTTACTCATGTTCATGATTTATGATTTATATTTCTAAATCTTGGATCACTATGTTCAGTTATGATGACCACTTATGATTATGTATATCTCAGATACAGGTTTCAACATGCAGTCCTTACTCTCATGATCTTTTGATTTATATGCATGTTTTCAACTAACGTTTTATTAAGCATGTTTTACTTACCTTATGTACTCAGTACATTCCATGTGCTGACCGCATACTCTATGCTATATCGTCTCATGATATAGGTTCAGGTGATCCAGCTCAGTCTCGTCGATAGCTTGCTTCCATTTCAATCCAGTTCAGCCCCTACTTTAGGTGAGTCCTCATCATCCGAGGACATATATCAATTTAAATTTTTTATGTTAGTTTAGTTTTAGACCTGGAGATAGTTGGAGGCTTGTCCCAGCATCTGGTCAGCTAGTAGAGGCTTTTTCAGACATAAACTAGTATAATCAGCTTTGAGATTCAGCGTTGTGATGTATTCGGTTGATTTATATTTTATGATATTCAGTCTTTTGCTTATTCATGTTCATGTCGTTTTTCTCTTGATTATGTTATTAATTCATGCTACAATATACCATGAGTTAGCTTGGAGCTATTCGTGGTTCTAGGCTATGTGTCTTGATCTGGGGTCTCAGCTCGGGATGTGACAAAAACATAGTCATAGCATAAAGGAAATCAAGGATCCAAAATTAGTGGGTTGACCTTATTAAATTCATTTTTCATCATTCATTATTTTGTTATGGGAGTTTTTTTGTTTAACCTACATAATCCATGATGTAAGAATATGGAGTCAGATCTCTGCCCAATCAGCTGAGTCATCTCATACCTTGCCAGAGTATGAGATGTACATAACATTTTTTCTATCAAGGATCCATAATAACACCGACCAGAGGAGCATAGAGGATTCTCCCGAACCAATAGAAATGATCTATAACCTATGTTGGCATATGTAGTTTCGGGCATGAATTCCTTCTCGGTTATTAGTACTACTCTCATTCATTACGTAGATATATAAACTCAAAATCATCGTTTAGCGTTTATAAGCTCACGAGTCATAATTATTTATCATGTTGTAATCATAGTCATATTATTCAATACATTTTCGAAATTTATATTTATCCAGTCATACTCATAGTTTATAAAAATTCATAAAGGCTTCTCTTTTTTAGGAAACTCATAATTCATAAAATTGTATTTTTCAAAGGAAGATTCATTGAACTCATGAATAATAAATACAAAACATAGAAGTGTGTGTGTGTATGTGTATTTATACACACACATACACATAGGAACTCATGGAATTCGAAAACGAATGATGATGATAAAGTCATACTTATCTTAACCCTAACTACTCAAGAAGAAGGGTTTTGCATCAACTTTGATGGGATATGGCATGGGGAATGAAATAAAATATTCCAATATATGAGGTAGTCTTAAATACCTTAATTACAGTCAAGCAATTGGAGAAAAACTGAAGTCTTGATGAAGAACGCTCAAACTTTCGCCTTTTGCTTTGGGATGATGTTTTTCTTGAGATCCTAAGATGGTAGAAGATGATATTTACATACACCATCATAAAACCTCATCGAATTAGATGAGATAACTTAGAACATGCTTACCTTGATGTCGGAGGACTTAGAGAGGAAAGGAGTTCCAAATTAGGGTTGGAGAGAAGTGAAAATGTGAGAGAAAAGTGAGATTTCGTAAATTTATAACTACTGTGTCGACCGATATACAGAGGGCCTGGGGTCCAGTTATGTTATTGTAGAATTGACTTATGATTCATAAGTTGGGTCATACGTCAAACCAAATAATCAAAACATCCATCCACAGTACCAAGTACGTTCCATAAATCAGATCGTCTGTCAATTGAGATTTTCATCCTCTCTGAAGTTCCATCTATGGTGCTAGGTACAGCCCGTGGAATCCATCTACAGTTCATAAGTTGGATAGTCTGTTGATTCTGGCCTTTCTTATTCTCTGAAGTTTCATCTAGACGTGAAGTATGGCCTATAGATTCAACACATGAATCATAGGTTGGACCGTAAATCCTTAAATAGTCACTCAACACTTTCATATATGGTACCGAAGAATCCACTTACATTTCGTATGTCACTTATGGTACCTGCACATGCTACGGCCCAAGCATAGACTCGGGATGTAACATGGGACCTAGAACTAAGAATAACTCCAAGCTAATCCATGTCATAGCATAGTTCTAACATAGCAACAACTTATAAAGCATATCCGAGGGAAGTATACTGAAAAATAATTAATCATTATGCGTAAGGACATAGTTGTTAAAAATACTACGTCAAAAGCTAAAACTACACAACACTGTCTGCTCTACTAGTCTGGTGAGTTGTTGGGACAAGTCCCTAGCTAACTCCAAAATCTGAAACTAAAATCAAACAGAAATAAAGAAAACACAATCCTCGGAGGATGGGGACTCACTACTATTAGCTGATAAAGCCGGAACATATCTACCCGTGGGGCTAAGTCTGAATACCTGGATCTATATCATAAAACAAAATAGCACATAAAGTATGCAGTCAGTACTTGTAATGTACTGAGTATATGAGAACACAATTGAAAACGAGAACATACTATAAATTTGAGAAAAAGATTGTACATAAAATATGGCTGAATACACAAGCTGAGATAACGTACAGTGACCCTTTTTGAGATGCATGAATACTAACATGGTATGCTAGTTTGAAACATTTAATGAAATACAAATATAACTGGTTTTAAGGGTCATGCACATGTACTGAAGACTGAATTAGAAATCATAAGCTGAAAACTATAATTGAAAAAACTTCACTGAAAATGAAGTTTAAATTGTACTGTGGGAGAGCCTATTAACCAAAAAACTCCAATGTGGGCCTCATGGAGCCTGAACTGTAACCTTGGTTAGAAGGGTGTTCATTCCTTACCAAGAGTAAGAACTATGACTGGTGTGATAGAACTTGTAAACTTAGGGAGACAATCTCAACTAAAAACGACCCCGGCATGCGCCTATTAAGGCAAGGGAGACACTCTTACTAACGAAGATCCCATATTCCTCAGGCTAAGGGAAACATTCTCTACTATCGAGAATCCCTTATCCTGCGGTGGAACGTAGTTCTGAGACCTAAGTATGCTGGAACCCCAGCCTTCTCGGTGTTAAGTACTACTCCTAACTAAACATAAGAACACCGTAACTGATAATCTGAAGCTAATGTCCTAAGACTAGTCGGAACCACTTTATCTAACAAGGACCTCGATACCCTAAAGGACCATGAATATCTTAATACAGAGGGTTCAAAACTATTGTTCTAAGACTAGTCAGGACTACTTTCTAACTAGCAAGAAGCCTTGAAGTCTAAAGAACCATAAACATGTTTATCATACTGAACTCACGGAAATCATAGACTCAAATCATAGTGTAAAATCATATGTACTGAAATCATGGTAAAATCATATATTTCAAATGGGCCATATTTTCGAAAACCATGCTAAATCATGGCTAAAACTTAGAAATCATGCTAATATCATATCATGGACATAAATCATTAACTTAAGAGGAGAATCATGAACATATATAGCTATTAATCATAAGAAGCTTGAAATTCATGGCTAACATAAGAGAGTTCATATGTAGAATTGAAACCCTATGACATGAATTTCTAGGGAATCAAATTCCATAGGGTTTGGTCATTTATTGGGAAAAAAGGGTGAGATAAAATTCTTGTTGAAGTCCCACATACCTAATCGAAGAATCTCCTTAAAGAATTTAAAGCTTGTTGCACCTTGGAGAGGAACCCTAGTTATTGAGCCTTGAGAGAAGAAGGGAGAAGAAGACTTGCGGATGTTTTGGAATGGAATGAGGATTAGGCTAGGAAAATCCCTTTAATTTGTCCCTTAAAAGTCCCAAAATGACATCACCTAGGAGTTAGAAGCATTGGATTTTACTAAAATACTCCTGGACTGCCGAAATAAAAATTCTGTTGGTAGAACCAACGGCCCATATAATGGACCGTTAGTCCAAACAACAAGGCGTTGGTTCTTGACTCTGCTTTGAATCATCCTTTGATCCTGCTCCAATGACTAGAACCAACAGCCAATACAATCTAATAATGGGTCATACAATCTACTCGTCGGTTCTAGGTAAATTCTGATAAATTTTTGAAGTTCATTACCATAGGACAACCAACAAGCCAATCAATGACTCGTTGGTCCTAAAATGACCCGTTCTGAGGGTCAAACAATGACATGGTGCTATTTTTCTATTGGTTTCCTATTTCAAGTCCAGAATTTTATCTTTGGGACTTCAAGGTATTACATTATCTCTCTCTTGGGAGTATTTGTCCTCAAAAGAAGGCTAAATAAGCTAAAAAGATAGGGAAAGAGCTGCAATCCCAAGAACTGAATACTAAAGGCTGAATGCTGATGGAGTATCTTACTCCGAACTGAATTACATAGCTGAACTAAAATAATGATTCATGTATGTATGCTAAGACATGAGAAGGACTAAAATACATGAGACTAGCATGGAACTAAGTAGAGTACTAAGGAGGAACTATTTCTCCAAACTGAAACTAAGTTGGTGAGGATAGAGTTATCAATCCCGAATTGCTTTTTGATATCGGACTACCTAATCATGGTATTTGATCTGATTGAGAGTATGACTTAATTGAATACGTTTTTCCCAAGTTGCTCCTTCCACTGGTTAATTCCTTTGTGAAACCTTCACTGAGGCTAACTCCCTTATTTTTCCCAACTTACGAACCGGACAGTCCAAGATTTCAATTGGAACCTCCTTCTATTAGAGACTATTATTTCCATCAACACTTCATCACCCCCAGCATCTCATCTTTTCATATAAGAATACCATGCTAACTGCACCAACTTCCTTAATTCTAACACACAATTCAAGCCTATCACTAAACTCATCTTACCACTCCACTATAGCTTATACCATCTCAAAAGATCCTCAGACTCCCTAACATGACTGATAACAGCACTTCATGAACTTTTACCTACCGAGCATCTAAGGCATGAATGGAGAGTCAATTATGGATATATCCATTTCAACCATCATTTTTGTTATGGGTGAACATACATAGGGCTAAGAGTAAGAAAATCGTAAGCATGAATCATTCACAATATCTAAATTGAACACTTACATAAGGTAGCATGAACTACTGAGCCGTTAAGGAAAATTATAAAGACTGAGTTCATAGAGCTGAGCATAGTGGAAGACATAAGTTTATATATATAATTGGTTTCATGACATGATGTTGAGATTTATAGAATCATGGAGTCAGACTAGGATCGTTGTCTGAAGCGGTTACCTATCGTTCTGGAAATATAAACATAGGCATGAGTAGAGCGTAATGTTGACTAAAACATAAGGGAAAACATCTAAATAGGAGTGGGTCGACATCCCAATGATACTATTTTTGGAACTTCCTTACTAGAACACTCATGACCTGACTTGGCCCTTCAACTTATCATCTCCACCTTAGCTTAAAGTCATCATTCTAAGGCTCTTCGTTCCTTTATTAAGGCCAGACTAACTCCACTAACTCTTGACTTCTCCTTTGCCTCTAAAGCTATCACTGCAGGCTTTATACTTATAACTATTTCATACAATCTACAGGACAAATCTCATATTAGGATGCTTAAAGGAATCATATACCTTATGTTGTGGCTCATGGTCCTAGCAACATATAAGTACCAATATGAGAAGCTCATAACATACTTGGGACTACTTCTGGCGATTTCTCCTGATCTTGGTGTAACGCCAAGGCGTAGAATCGATTTTGACGCTGTCCACCACCTATACTAAATGATGCACCTTGCTGAGGTGGGAGGGCTGATGGAGTTATTGAAGAGGTAGTTGTGGCTCTACCTTTGCCCCGTTTGGCTGCTAGGAAATCTCTAAGCTTCTGGCCCGATTTGCCGCACCAAAAGCAAGCATCTGAACTCGCCATGCACTCTCCTGGGTGGTTCTTTCCATAGCTCTTGCAAGCTGGATACGTAATCTCCCTTACCCTGGATTTGGATGGAACACTAACTATCGATGGTGCAAGGGCTGATGACCTCTAATGGGACTATGAACGAGGTCCACCACTCGTCCTCGATTGAGAATACTCTGAGTCCCCTGCCCTAGCACTCTTGCTATCCCTTCTTTTCCTTTTAACTTCTCTTCCTCTATCTATTGAGCATGGATCAGTCGGAAGATGTCCATGTCACTAGTGAGCATGGTGATCCTACACTCTTTGACCACCAGGTTTGAAACTCCTGAGACGAACTTGCTTATTCAAGCCCTAGGTTCGGCGACCATCTCTGGAGCATATTGGGACAGCTGGGTGAATTTCAATGCGTATTCCTGAACTATCATGTCATTCTATTTCAGGTTGATAAACTCAGTAGTCTTTGCTTCCCTCAACTCCCAGGGGGAGAACCTGCCTAGGAAGGTTGCGACGAACTCATTCCAACTCATCAGAACTGAGCTTGCCCCACGGCCTTCCTTTTACTGTCTAAACCATATATGAGCTACACCCTTCAGCTGATAAGAGGCTAAATTTGCACTCTCATTCCTGGAAATCCTCATAATCTGGGTGATTTTCTGAATTTCTCGTCTATGAGCTCTTGTGGATCCTCATCCATCTTCAACCCATAAAACTCCGGCTAGTTCCTTCTAATGAAATCTCGCACCTTTGTCACCATAGCATTCCCATTGATCGTGGGCAGATTTATATGCCCAAGTGATACTCAAACGTATCATTTTTACCTTGTTTGTTGTGCAATGTGTATATAATATTATGTAATTGGTAATAAAATGCGAATTTATACTAACCAACATGATTAGCATTTGTTTTGCAGGTAATTGTGATTTTTAGGAGCTAAAATGCATGTTGGAACTATATCGGAGTTGGACTTGGATGCGAGCGTGGAAAAGACATTGGAATGCACATTTTATAGGGGCTCCGCGATGGAGCCGTGCTACGCTACCATCGCGGTAGCACACTGCCTGAACAGGAATTAAAATGGCAATTTCCAGTGTTCCATCGCGTCAGCTCCGTGGCACGGAGAGAGGCCTCCGCGTTGGCCTCCGTGCCACGTTGAGGCTAATTTACCGGACCCTGAAATTCCAGTGAAGGTCCGCGCCCACGCCGTGTCACGGAGGCAGTGCTCCGTGTTGGCCTCCGTGACACGTTGCTTGTTATTCCGGGAAAAATTTCCCACTAGTATAAATAGCACACTTAGGTTTATTTTAAGCAGGTTTTAGTTTTTAGACTGAGTTCAGAAGTGGAGAGCAAGGACGTGGTTAGGAGCAGTTGAGGAACGAAAAAGCTAAGGGATTTCTTCTCTTCTTTTCTTCTTTCTATCAATTGTACGTATGATTTACACTCATTTTAGGATGATCAATCCACAAATGAGTGGCTAATTCTCTTCCTTGCTGAGGTTTTGAACATATATAGTGAATTTTGATTGTAAATGATATGGTTTTCTTCTTCTTCTTCCATGTTGTTCTATTAATTCTTGTTTTTACAGCATTAGTGCTTGGCCGACATTAATGTACATCTGAAAAGTCCAATTTCACTCGAAAGAGCAAGAAATTGGAAAGTTGTGAATTAATAGGGTATTGTTCTTAACTTGATTTGGGAAAATTGGGTTTTGATTTGCTTTCCTGATAGAAATATACTTAAAAGCCGTATTAGTCAATTTAGGAACCGGAATTGTAGTGCTAGGTCATAAATTGCATTTGATCACAGAAATGTAGACGGACGGTTTATGATTCTAAAGTGAAATTAAATACGAGAGTTTTAATTTCTAGGCGAATGTTCTTGGCTAGAAACATGAAAAAGAGATTAACCAAATTATCATGATTATCAAGTTCATTACTTGTTCTTAACCTTGGCATGTTCATATCCATTGTCTAAATTCACAGTAAATAGTTGTTATAAATTGTAGTAGATATAGTTTAGAAACAAAAACTCAAGTAACTGTTGGTTACATTGTTGTTAGCATACTTAGAAGTGAAATAGGAATATAGTAAACTAGGCAACTTTACATATCTTGAGCCTCCTTGGATCGATACTTGGCTACTTAGCCACTTTATTACTTGTTTGACCACGTGCACTTGCGTGTCGGTTTTTAACCCATACCGGAACATCCGAACAAGTTTTTGGCGCCGTTGCCGGGGAGTCTAGGCGATTTGTGAAATTGTGTTTAGTGTAAATTTACTGTATTTTTATTTTTATTTTCTTAAGTGTTAACAACTTGGTCTTAGCCTGTATTTTGCATATTTTGTTTCTGTGAACACTGGCAAGGGACAAAGAGCTGGTGGAATCTTACTTAGAGCCTGAACGTGAATTTCATAGTCAACGTAGAGAAGCTCTACAAAAGAAGCTGCAGTTGTTCCGACAATCTATTATGGAGCAACAAAATCCACCAGTTGTAAGGGCAGTGTTAGTGCCCGATGAAGCAGCAGCAAGGCCGGTTCGCGAGGTGGCAATCCCACACGCCAACAATGTGCATTCTAGTATCCGCAAACCAGATCCTGGAGGGAGGTTTGAATTATAGCAGAATATGGTGCAACTTTTGCACACAAGCGGGCAATTTACCGGTCTCCCTCATGAAGATCCACAACAACATCTCCAAAACTTTTTGGAGATAAGTGACACTTATATACTCGCTGGAGTGTCACCTGATTTTGTTCGGCTCACCTTATTTCCGTTTTCCTTACTTGGTGAAGCCAAGAGGTGGTTAAAAGCTGAACCACCCAATTCTATATCAACGTGGGATGATCTTGCACGGAAGTTTCTGATTAGATTTTTCCCTTCTGGTAAAACAGCTAGACTTAGAAGTCAAATTCTAAGTTTTAAACAGAGGGAGGGAGAAAATCTATATCAAGCCTGGGAAAGATTTAAATCCATGTTGCGAGACTGTCCTCATCATCAGCAGTCCAATGAGGTGTTGGTACACACATTTATTGAGGGTTTGGAACCCCACACTAAAATTCTGTTAGATTCAGCAGCTGGAGGGAAAGCGCTGGAAAAGACTTACGAGGAGCTGTACACTTTACTCAACCGAATTTCACAAGGCAATCCAGAATGGAATGCAGATTCATCTCGAGGTGGAGCAAGGAAAGCAGCGGGAGTGCTTGAAGTGGATGGATTTACAGCTATCGCTGCACAGATAGCTTCTTTGCAAAATCAGTTAAACACTCACTTCAGCAATATGAATTTGAACCAGCCTTCAGCTTCGGTCAATGCTGTCCAACAAATGTGGTGTGAAGTGTGTGGTAGTAGTGAGCATTCAGCTGAATGTTGTGGTGCAAATCCTGATTCTGTTAACTTTGTGGGCAATGCACAGAGAAATTAGTAGCAGTTTGGTAGTGGCTACAACTCAAATTGGAGAAACCATCCGAATTTTTCGTGGGGTAGCAACAACCAACAAGGCCAAAGTTCTGGTCAGGGTATGCAGAGAAATCAAGGAGGGCAACAAAATTATCAAGCTCAATTCAGAAATCACATTGCCCCTCCTCCACCACCATCACCTACCATTGAGGAGATGTTCAAAACCATGATTGCTAATCAGGCGCAATTGCAGGCTGACTATGTTAAATTGGCAGCCGAAGTGAAGAATAATCAATTGGCGACCAAGGCTCTTGAATATCAGTTTGGGCAATTTGCTAGTGCCCAAAATACGAGACCCAGAGGAGGATTACCTAGCGACACGGATCCTAATCCGAAGCAGGTAAATGCAGTGACCACGAGGAGTGGTTTACAGTTAAAGGAGGTGCAACCGGAAAGATCGCCTCAAAACTCAGGAGCAGCAGATGTTGAGGGAGAGCAAATCTCAGATAAGGGGAAGACTAAAGAAGCTGAACCAGAAAGGCCTCCACCCCCGTTCCCTCAACGACTTAAGAAACACAAGGAGGAGGCGTGTTTCCAGAAATTCATGGAGGTACTTAAACAGGTACATGTTAACTTACCTCTTGTTGATGTCTTGCAGGGAGTGCCAAAATATGCGAAATATATTAAAGACATCGTGGCTAACAAAAGTCGTTTGACTGAGTATGCCACGGTAGCTTTAACGGAGGAATGCACTTCCCGTATTCAGAATAGGTTGCCCACAAAATTGAAAGACCCTGGAAGTTTTACTATCCAGCTTACGATTGGGCAAAGTATCCGAGCTCGTGGATTATGCAACTTGGGGGCAAGCATAAATCTGATGCCATCTTCGGTATTAAGAAAGTTAGGTCTAGGGAGTCCTAGACCTACAACGGTAATCTTGTAGCTAGCAGACAGGTCTTTAGCTAAGCCGGATGGCATTGTTGAGGATGTGTTAGTGCAAGTAGGCTCTCTCATTTTTCCGGTCGATTTTATTGTTCTGGATTTTGAACCAGATGCTGAAGTCCCATTTATTTTGGGACGACCCTTTTTGGCAACCGGAAAGGCATTAATTGATGTAGCTGCGGGTCAACTCACGATGCGAGCACATGATAAGGTCGAAGTGTTCGATGTGTACAAAGTACCTAAGCTCCCAACTATTTATAAGGAACTCTCGGTGATCAATGTGATTGATCATGGGAATGCTAATGGAATGAGTGATTCCCGAGAGTTACTACGAAGGCCACCGGATAAGGTTGAGAACTACTGGGGGGATGACCATGATCGGGACAAATCGTCCATCACCCTAGTAGACAAGTGAGCATAAAGGACGTCGAGCCGCGATGGTAAACCAGGCGCTGCACGGGAGGCAACCCGTGAGAAAAATATTTTATTTTTCTTCTTTTTGCACAGTGTAGTTAATTTTTATCTTTATTTTTGTTTTTATTTTTTATTTCCAAGTTTTATTTTTCTTTTTCTTTTCTTGATTAGGTTTAGATTTTCATTTTAGTTAGTATTTTTTATTTTAGTTAGGGAAATCTATTAATTTAACCAATTTTTGTTTAGTGAGGTGATTTTCAGGTATAACGGAGGAAATATACATGGAATCGAGAAAATGAGGCAAGGTATGAAAAGTCAAATTAATTGAAGAAACAGTGCACTGGCGCGTTGGCACCGTGTCACGGAGGTAGGGCTCCGCGTTACCCTCCGTGACACGTTGAAGGCAAAATCCGGATTTTTCAAAAATTCCAGTAAGCCAACGCGTTGGCTCCGTGTCACGGAGGAGGGTCTCCGCGTTACCCTCCGTGACACGTTGCCGTGTATTTGGTGCTGGGTCACACCGGGTTGCCGAGTGACCCGCGTGTTTTCTTAAATTAAAACCCCCGATTTTGCCCCATTTCTTCCCATTCCCTCTTCCCTTCGCGACCAAAACACCTATTTCCCCCTCCCCAAGCACCATGCCACGTTCCTAGGCAAGGAATACGTCAAGTTTCTTCGGTTTCTCAATTCAAAGGTACAATGGCGAGCAGACAAGATAAAGGCAAGGGTGCTTCTACCTCAGGCACCGGTAGGAAAAGGATGAGACTGGGCACCGCAGTCCCAGCTGCACCCGCTGTTCCGCGCGGCCAACGCCGCCAATACGGAACAAGATGGGTAACCGATGAAGGGAAGAAATGGTATGCTAAGCATAAGGAGAACAAGTACTTCCCGGAAGAACATATTGCACGGGAACCATTCGCACAGGAGTTCCCTCGCATTGTACAGAGAATTGAAGCAGCTGGGCTCAGCTTTATCTTTCAGGAGCCCAAGGAGTGCAACCTTCATTTGGTCCGGGAATTTTATGCAAACTGGAACACGGCCATCAGAAGCCACACAGTGAAAATCAGAGGGCAGATTGTCACTCTGGAACCCCAGCAGCTGAATGCCATCGTTGGAGCGCGGGACACAGACGCCCACGTTCTCCGCCAGCTAAACATCACCCCACCGTATGCCGACATCAGACGTACGTTGTGTGGGGCTCGATCCACAGCCCGATGGAGTAGAAATAAGGAGAGGGGTTACCACCAGACTCTGCCTTATTCGCAGATGAACAGGGAGGCCAGAATATGGCTGAAGATTGTGTGTTCGTGTTTGATCCCGGGAGTTCATATGAAGGACGTGACCCGGGACCGTGTCTGCTTGGTGTATGCCCTTATGAAAGGGCTTGAGATTAATGTTGGCGCGGTAATAATATTCGCCATGAAGAGAGCCAGACTGCACCAGGGCCATAGATATGGGTTTGGCGGACTCATCACCACCTTCCTCCGAGGCCTTGACATTGAGGAAGAAGCCTTGGACTATATTCCGCAGTTGGAGCGGAGGGCCCTCGATGTGACAAAGACTAAGGCCCCCGACACTACACACGGACCAGTATTGACTTTGGGCGAGCGACATGCTCGGGACGATCAGTACATGGCCCGTATGTTTGGCATGCAGATGCTTCAGCTACGGATTGGTGGGAGACCAGCCACGAGGAAGAATTATGGCAGTTGGAGCTGGACTACCCCTTTGACGAGAACGCCAGAGCCTTATGTCGGGTGGGACCAGCCTTCATGGAGCCTACTAATGACGATGTCCCTACTGATGAGAAGACACGTCGTGAGGACTCCGATGTGGAGTCCGATGACGACGATGGAGCTGATTCAGACTTGGGCGACGAGGCCGCAGCACCGGATGAAGAAGTCGAATATTTTGACTAATCAGGGAGTTCCACCACCCGAATTTTTTGTGTTGTAATTTTTGTGCACACTGGGGACAGTGTTCGATTTAAGTGTGGGGTGGGGAGTAGTTAGGTGCTGGGACATAGGCTCTAATTTGCTGTATGTTTTTTCCTTGGTTTGGATGAATGTTTGTGCTTTCCCTGTGGTGAACTGATTTGTGGTGTATCTGTATATATTTGTTTGTGTGGTTAATGATGTGTGGTATGAAAAGTTATGGTTGCCAGTGTAAATATTTTATAAATTTTGTAAATATTTTTTTTTTCTTCTATCGAGATGATCGGTATTTTTCAAAAAAATTTTGCGAAAATATTTTGCACTTGTAAATACTTTCTTTCTATCGAAATGATCGATGTGTTGCAAAATTTTTTGATTTTTATTTTTTTGGGTTTCTCGGAGTTTGTTTTCGGTTCTTTTACCGAGAATAGTCACATTGAACCAATGTCATAGTTAGTGACCGTTCCCTATGATGGATGGATGACGATCGTCTTAAGGGAAATGTAGTCGGTAGGAGTAGGATTTTTATTTGTTTTTAATTTTTCTTTGGTGGATTGCATCAATGAACTGTAGTTGCTTATGGTTGCTAAAATTTCATTGCGTGTTGTAACTGATGTTCAAAATGTGGATGTGATTCATTTGAAAGCATGCAATTTGATAAATATGTTGAGTTACCTAAGCTATAGAATTTGATTCATTATGATTGAGGCTTAATCTTGAATTCATGTAATTGACAAATTAAAGAGTCTGTGAATGCATCTTGATTCGAGCATGTGCATGAAGTGTGAAGTGAGGTATTGTTATTCCATGCCATTGTGAATTGTCTAGAACTTGCCTGGTGTGTATACAAAATGAAATGAAGGAGGTGTAGTGTTGGAAAGGATGTAGGCATTTCCTTGTTTTAACCGATAGTTTCCATTTTTTTCTTGTCAAATTCTACCTTTCTATGTGTTGTATACCCTAGTTAGCCCGTTGAGCCTTTAGCCGCTTTCTTTCTTTCTTTTGTCCAAAATTGTGTAAACTAAGCTTTATTCCTTCTTTTCATTAGCCTTAAAGTCTATACAAAACTCTTAAGCGCTTACAAAGAAAAGAAAATGTTTTCCCAAAGTGTTAAAGAGTGAAAAGAAAAAGGAAAAGCAGAGTGAAGAAAGAAAAGATGATGTTGAAGAGGCACTTGCTATAATTAAATGATAGCGAGGGTACATGAAAACCCTTTGTTTTGTGTCAAGTGTGTCTGAGGAAATGGGCTGTATGAAAGTAAACCAGCATGAATGGGAGAAAAAGAGAAAAGAGAGGAACAATGTCCATAAGTCGATGGGAATGAGTTGAAAAGGCGCTTAAGGATGCTAGCGACTATTATTGGCTAATCCAATATATATACTAGATCCATAGCCCCGTTACAACCCATTAAAGTCCTACGTGATCTTACATTGCATTTCTTTATATTAGTGGAGTAATACACTAAGGGCAAGCCTATGGGTCATGACATGAGGCATGTGAATTCTTTTGGGAGAGTGAGTGAAATTAATTTTTATATGCCCTTACTTGAATGTTTGTGTGTTGCATGAACATAAAAGGGGAAGATTCTCTTGAGTTATGAGGGCACATGCTTGATGAAAGATTGATTTTCCTGTCGGATTTCTTGATTAGCTGATTTGCATGAGTTTGCCGATATCAAGAATCAATTCTTAAAGTCTAGGAAGTCTTGATATATTAAAGGTCATTGTATTGTACGACCAAGCATGTTTTCTTGATGATTTGCAAAAATTGAATAATCGGTATGACCGTAGCGTAAATGGTCGCACCATAGTGACGAAGGTTGGGATGTAATTTGCATGATTTGTGTATATGTTGTTCGAGGACGAACAAGGATTTAAGTGTGGGGTAAGTGATAGTGGGCAGATTTATATGCCCAAGTGATACTCAAACGTATCATTTTTACCTTGTTTGTTGTGCAATGTGTATATAATATCATGTAATTGTAATAAAATGCGAATTTATACTAACCAACATGATTAGCATTTGTTTTGCAGGTAATTGTGATTTTTAGGAGCTAAAATGCATGTTGGAACTATATCGGAGTTGGACTTGGATGCGAGCGTGGAAAAGACATTGGAATGCACATTTTATAGGGGCTCCGCGATGGAGCCGTGCCACGCTACCATCGCGGTAGCACACTGCCTGAACAGGAATTAAAATGGTAATTTCCAGTGTGCCATCGCGTCAGCTCCGTGGCACGGAGAGAGGCCTCCACGTTGGCCTCCGTGCCACGTTGAGGCTAATTTACCGGACCCTGAAATTCCAGTGAAGGTCCGCGTCCACGCCGTGTCACGGAGGCAGTGCTCCGCGTTGGCCTCCGTGACACGTTGCTTGTTATTCCGGGAAATATTTTCCACTAGTATAAATAGCACACTTAGGTTTATTTTAAGCAGTTTTTAGTTTTTAGACTGAGTTCGAAGTGGAGAGCAAGGACGTGGGTTAGGAGCAGTTGAGGAACGAAAAAGCTAAGGGATTTCTTCTCTTCTTTTCTTCTTTCTATCAATTGTACGTATGATGTACACTCATTTTAGGATGATCAATCCAAAAATGAGTGGCTAATTCTCTTCCTTGCTGAGGTTTTGAACATGTGTAGTGAATTTTGATTGTAAATGATATGGTTTTCTTCTTCTTCTTCCATGTTGTTCTATTAATTCTTGTTTTTACTGCATTAGTGCTTGGCTGACACTAATGTACATCTGAAAAGTCCAATTTCACTCGAAAGAGCAAGAAATTGGAAAGTTGTGAATTAATAGGGTATTGTTCTTAACTTGATTTGGGAAAATTGGGTTTTGATGTGCTTTCCTGATAGAAATATACTTGAAAGCCGTATTAGTCAATTTAGGAACCGGAATTGTAGTGCTAGGTCATAAATTGCATTTGATCACAGATATGTAGACGGATGGTTTATGATTCTAAAGTGAAATTAAATACGAGAGTTTTAATTTCTAGGCAAATGTTCTTGGCTAGCAACATGA
Organism: Datura wrightii; assembly: GCA_035772735.1. Taxonomy (NCBI): domain Eukaryota; kingdom Viridiplantae; phylum Streptophyta; class Magnoliopsida; order Solanales; family Solanaceae; genus Datura; species Datura wrightii. The sequence continues at coordinate 50,998,750 of JASDFA010000002.1, read as the reverse complement.
AGAAGAGATTAACCAAATTATCATGATTATCAAGTTCATTACTTGTTCTTAACCTTCGCATGTTCATATCCATTGTCTAAATTCACAGTAAATAGTTGTTATAAATTGTAGTTGATATAGTTTAGAAACAAAAACTCAAGTAACTGTTGGTTACATTGTTGTTAGCATACTTAGAAGTGAAATAGGAATATAGTAAACTAGGCAACTTTACATATCTTGAGCCACCTTGGATCGATACTTGGCTACTTAGCCACTTTATTACTTGTTTGACCACGTGCACTTGCGTGTCGGTTTTTAACCCATATCGGAACATCTGAACACCCATTAGGGTTCATAGGTACAACTGCCTGGTGGTTGACCTGTGCCTTGACGGCCTATGCCAACACCTGGAATGCAGACCGAAATTCTGCATAGGTAACCTACTCATTCATCGATTTTTCTGGAGCGGGTGGCTGGCTGATTCCTGTTGTCATTCCTCCTTCAGTTGGCTTTTCTAGGAGGCATTGTCTGCGAACGCGTAGAGCATGAGTTAGAAGAGGAACTTTTTAGAGTTTCATACACTATGCACGATAAGAATTAGAAAAGAGGGGAAGTTTTCCTAAAATGTCTTGTAGCCTCTTCCTCATAAGTGTGACACATTTCACACCCATGAAAATGACTTTATTTAACGCGGCTTTCAGACACCCTAGGCACCACCTTAGACCTGATGCTCTAATATCAAGTTTGTCACGATCCAAGATTAGACCCCAGACATGACACGGGACCTAGAACTATGAACAGCTCCAAGATAACCCATGGCATAGAATAGGTATAACATAACAACAACTTATAAAGCATATCTGAGTAGAAGCTTACTAAAAAATAACTAATCATTATACGTAAGGACATAGTTGTTAAGAATGGTACGTCATAAGCTGAAACTACACTACACTGTTTGAAAGCTTCTACTAGTCTGATGAGCTGTTGGTATAAGTTTCAAGCTAACTCCAAAATCTGAAACTAAAATAATACTAAAATAAAGAAAACATAACTCCCGTCCTCGGAGGATGAGGACTTACCGTTGTTAGCTGATAACGCCTGAAACATATCAACCCGTGGAGTTGAGCCTGAACACCAGGATCTATATCATAAAATGATATAGCATACGCAGTATGCGGCCAGTACTTGAAATGTACTGAATATATGAGAAAAGCAACTAAAAACGAGAACATACTATAAATTTAAGAAAAAGACTGTACATAAAACATGGTTGAATACAAAAGATGAGGTAACGTTGAGATGCATGGATACTGACATGGTATGCTAATTTGAAACATTTAACGAAATACAAGTAAAACTAGTTTTAAGGGTCACGTACATATACTAAAGAGTAAATTAGAAATCACAAACTGAAAATTATAACTAAAACAACTGCACTGAAATTGTATTGTGGGAGAGTCTATTAACCGAAAACTCCATTGTGAGCCTCATGGAGCCCGACCTGTAACCCTGGTTGGAAGGGTATTCATACCTTGCCAAAGGTAAAAATCATGACTAGCGATATATCACTCGTGAACTCAGGGAGACAATCTCAACTAACAATGACCCCTGCATGCGTCCATTGAGGCGAGGGAGACACCCTTACTAGTGAGGATCCTATATTCCTCGGGCTAAGAAAATATTCTTGTTATACCCCGTAGGATTCCCGGCACCTAGATGACCTATTCGCACGTTGGTTAAGCATATTTGAAAGCCATACGTGCTAGAGAAAGGCCCGGGGAAAAGATCAGACGAGAAACCTGTCGAACCATCGCGGAAGGAGCCGAGGCAGAGCCCCTCCGCGATGGCAGCGTGTCACGGAGGTGAATCCTCCGCGTTGGCTCCGTGACACGTTGGCCTTGTCCAGGACCAAGTATATAAAGCCCCACTTCGGTTTATTTTGGAATTAAATCATAAAATATTCAGAAAACAGAGAGGAAACGGCAGAGAAGGAAAAAGGAACGAAGAGGTAATATAATTTTCGTCCGATTACGCTGCTAAACGTTGTCCAAACTCAAATTAACCTCAGATACTGAGGTATTTAGCAGCATAGAGCATTCCTACGGATTTAGTTTCGTGAAATACGGCCAACGAATCGTCGAGCTACCGAGATAAGGTAAGTGGAATTGCTCTAAACTAGTGTCTATGTTGTTATACCCCGTAGAATTCCCGGCACCTAGATGACCTACTCGTACGTTGGTTAAGTATATTTGAAGGCCATACGTGCTAGAGAAAGGCCGGGAAAAAGATCGGACGAGAAACCCGTCGAACCATCGCGGGAGGAGCCGAGGCAGAGCCCCTCCGCGATGGCAGCGTGTCACGGAGGTGAGGCCTCTGCGATGGCTCCGTGACACGTTGCCCAGGTTCAGGCCCAAGTATATAAGCCCCACTTTGGTTTAATTTCATTTTACCACACAATTATTTCCAGAAAACAGAGGCTACACGCAGAGAGAAAGGGGGGACGAAGGAAATTAAATAATTTTCATCCGATTACGCTGCTAAACGTTGCCCAAATTCAAATTAACTCCAGATACTGAGGTATTTAGCAGCAGAGAGCATTCCTACCGATTCAGTTTCGTAAAATACGGCCGACGAATCGTCGAGCCACCGAGCTAAGGTAAGTGGAATTGCTCTAAATTAGTGTCTAAATTGCTCTAAATTAGTGTCTATGTGTTCCTAGCTGTGAAGTGAATATTTCTCCCTTCTAGACCTCTGAAAAATAGCGAGTTTCTGGCCGTCTTTCGATAAGCCTAAGTTTAGGCTATAAACTATATCGAAAGTGACGTTGCCTTTTGAAATAAAGTTGTATTTAGTATTGATTGACATATTTATGAATGCAGTTGGGAGAAAACAGTTGAAGTACCGGCCGAGCCTCATCCGACAGACGGATAGTTCAAGGATAAGGTATTTAAAGTTATTCTTTCGGCAAGCCAGGAAGTACAGGGTAGAAAATAAATAGAATAAACGCTATTAGCAGATACCCAGCGTACAGGAACGATTTTAGTACAAATTCCAGCAAGCATGCTAATATATTATTACGTATCATGCGATAATCAGAATAATAGATATTTAGGCAATACGTATTTCATCTGTTGAGATTATATCCAGTAGTAGATGGTACATTTTATATCATTGAGCTATATTCAGTTATAGATGGCATGTACTATGTTATTGAGTTATATTCAGATATAATTAGATAGACAGATAAAGGCCAGGTAGCAGTAAGTCCAGCAGCCAGAAACAGTGTAAGACAGCATATAGCATCAGTTATTTAATACAGATTAGCCTCGAAACAAAAGAAGAGAATATGATTAGTATTTTTCATTTGAGCATGCTTGTTGTGTATGTGTTTGTATGTTGAGACTTTTTGTGGCATGTGGGCACCCTTTAGCATCCCCACCGCCCCTGGGTTATAGCTGTGTCGATACCAGATTCAGATGCCGCCACCAGCTGGGCGATGCCGTCCGACTAAAGGACGATGATGGCCGACCACCATGATAATACGGTCTCAGTTTACTCTGCGCAGAACTAGCACACCCTGTTTACAGGGGCAGACCACTCTGTGTGCACACCTGTGCCCAGAGGCAGAAGTCTTCGGACTCAGACGCAGTTTATTTTCAGAGGCCAAGGCCTGAGCTACGTACCCAAGGGGGCCGGTAGGAGGAGCTCACAGTTATCAGATGAGTGGAGCGACTTGTTTTTGGTTGGTTTAGACCCGGGTAGGGGTAAATAGATTGCTTGCTTGGTTGGCACCTTCCGGCTTATGGGGGTCGGTCAGGTATTATGTGTACTATTATGTATATTGATATGTGTTATTAGATACTGATAGACAGTAGAACAACACGTCATCAGGTACGCTCAGTTAGTTACAGAATCAACAAACTCTTCCCAGTTATCCTCAGCTAGATAGACTCAGCTTCTTCTTTCTTATACGTCATGTTAATGTTGCTAATCATTTCAGTTGCATATTTCAGTTTGCTTTACATGTTCAGTACCTGTGGTACTGACGCCCAGCGGGGCGCTGCATTGCTTGCCTGTAGGTACTCACAGACGAGGAGCCGATCCCTCGTGATTCCAGCCAGTCAGTGAGTCATCAGCTCCTGTCATCCGGAGTCTGATTCCCAGAGGTGTAGCTCCTTTTCTTTTGTTGTGCAGCATGGGTAGGTCGGGGCCCTATCCCGATCATTTCTATTAAATTCTTACGGTATCCGTAGAGGCTTGCAGTCTGTATATATTACCTGTGGATACTTGAGCCGGTCGTGTGGGGCCGTGCAGTCTGCTGTAGCTGTTTAGTATTTCAGTTTATATTGGCCGTGTGGGGCCTTAGTTTGACAGTAGTGGTGACCTTGCCGGTCACGTAGTTTTACAACAGTCTTGTGTTGAGTTACAGATAACTAGACAGCATGGTGGCCTTGTCGGCCCGCATAGGTTCCTTGTTACAAGTCTGTTTCTGGTTAGTTGTTGTTACAGGTACAGATGGCTACAGGCCAGTTGGCTGGAGGCTGTATTTACAGCCGTTATATAGCCGATTTGTTTCTTGAAATAGAGCCAAAGCCAGCCAAAGCACCAGATGTGCTCAGCTGGACCATTTAGCAGTCTAGAGTCTAGCAGGCACCAGGTGCCCGTCATACCCCCCAAGGTGGGGTGTGACAAACTTGGTATCAGAGCAGGTCGTGTCCCAGGGAATCTGCAAGTTGTGCTAAGTAGAGTCTTGCCTATGGATATGTTGTGCACCACATACTATAGGCAGGAGGCTGCGAGGCATGATATGATGGTTACCCTTCCTTCTCAGTCAATCGCGCTTTAGAGCGGTACAGTATAGGGTTGAGTCCCTGAGAACTTACCGTATTCTTTGATTACAGATACAAAGGCAGGTCAGCATTACCCTATCACAGGCAGAAGATCAGAGATAGCAACGGAAGAGAGTATCAGTCAGTTACATGATAACTACAGCAGCAGCAGCAGGTATCAGAGACCTCCCAGCGTGATACCTTTATTGGCACTATTCCCAGTATACTTTGATAACGTCAGAATAGGAAGTCAGAAGTATAATGTACATATGAGTTGATTTACTTATTAGTTATATAAGATCTGATTAAGATTATAGACAAGGTCAGACCACCAGGTAAGTATGAAAAAGAGAGGGAAATGCAGGAATCCCAAATACATCTTTTTGGGTATGGTACAGCTAAATACTTTTACTTGTTGCAATAAGAAAAGGGTTATTCCCACCTCTTGGTTTTGATGCCAGTATAGTAAAGGGGCTTAAGACTTGAGATGGGGTTGCCAAATCAAGCAGTAAGTAAAGATGGGCTGATAGACCCTAGTAAGTATTAGAAAGTATAAAGAGCCCTTATGATTACGTAAGCTGTGCAGACCCTTATGATAACAAGCCAGTAAAGGAAGTAAGACTGTTAGCTTACCCGAAGTAGGGGTAAAAGACCTGCTAGTGATGAATGCCTAATAATAGTCAAGTTTGAGTCAGAAAAAGGCCAAGTCCGCCATATATGCTAACAGATAGCAAGACATACCTGTAAGATTATAGTTATGATCTAGTTGTGACATCGAAAGATATAGAGGTCATGTGAATCAGATGGGCTTGAGTATACGCCCGAAGAAGTATAGGCCGAGGCTTGATCAGTAATCTCATCAGCAACGAAAGGCAGGTACCTCGAACCCCAGAGTTCAGCTTAAGCAAGATGAGAGGAAGAAGCAGGAATGCCAGATTTTGTGGGGAAATCAGGGTTACCCCCCCCCCCAGATTAATAGAGTATCGTTTTAAGGATTAAGCTTCGGGCTGACAGTAGGATTGCGGTTCAGAATACCGCAGTATGTCCGCTATGGAAAAGTTAAGGAGTTACCGATACAGCAATTCTAATCTAGTGTGGCATAGAGATAAGGCCCAGCAAACAGTCATGGGCTCTCAATATATGCCTAGTAAGGCCACAAGATTCGAACGTTGACCCCACATCGCAAGAGTGGCGGAATTTCAAACAGCAGACAATAACTAAGGTGTTTATGTTCGTTACTCTCAGAATGGGGTGACAATACAACGAAATGATAAGTCAGGGCAAGAGATAGTATTAGTCCGTAGAAGCGGTGTATCATGTACAGTATGAGACTCAGCAGAGCATGTCAGAGATTATGAATTACCGCAGAATTCAGTACATATTGTACGTAGCTAGCGATATATATGTATACAGATAATAGATATGTTGTGAGTGGCTGCCTATAAGGGCTACAATCACAGATGCTGATTAGTAATAGAAAGCATATAAAATTGCATTGCAGGACACCCCCTTGCCAAAAAAAAATAAGAAAAAGGGAGAAGAAAGAAAGAAAAGGAGAAGGGAAGGGGCAGATTAAGTGTGAATTACGTATGAAGTCATAGAAACTATCTCAGTTCTCCGTTATTAAGTTAATAGACTTATGTGTTGTTACCAGATCTAGGCTCTAAGAGCTTACCAGAGTTAATGGCCTAAAACAGATGGCTAGATGATAAGGGCGCAGTTAGACGGACTACCGACCAGCTGGCGCCTGCATTAGCAGGGAGGCGTCCCTGAAGATCAGTAACAATAGTGTATATGCTAGAACCAGGATTAGAGGCCGAATAGGCAAATTTCAGAGATTAGCAATACCAGAATTGTTCTAGTATGTTAAGTGGTCGTACGTCATTTTCCCAGCCTTGTAGGTGAGAGTCGGCCTTAGCTAACCTAGCAGTCATTATGTGGAATACCCCATAAGTTAGCCGGCCATCCCAGTCAGAATACTCGTGGGTACCCCAAGGAAGGGTCCACATCAGTAGTCAGTGACAGATTAGTACTTCAGCTGGGTTTCGTAAGATATTCAGATACAGAGCCCTAGCAGAAGGCCAGTATTTACAGAATAGCCCATAAGACCGAGAATTCCCCAGAATAGCAGTATAAATCCAAGTGGATACACACAAGGCGTAAGAAATTGATAGTACCCTGCTAGCACAGTGTTTATTAAGACTAGGGGATCAGTAGACTCCCCGTGAAGATCCAGAGATTGATCGCCTGGGAGTAAGTTTGAGTCCAACATTAAAGTGGTTTAAGCAAGATAACAGAGCAATTAGATGCCCACAAGTCTGCGGTTATGCATGAACTATAAGCACTCAAGTAGAATGGTTAGAATATTGTTAGACTACTGCCACATTCGGGTCATTCAACCCGACTATGCCGTTATTAAGGGTTATGCAGCCAGGTCATTAGAGGTCATGGTCAATATCAGGACCCCCCCCCCCCCGACCAGATACGGGCACGTGGTGTGCAGATAGTCATTCAAGGATTAGCAACAAGTAGCCTTAGCATGCGGCCAGAATGCCAGATAAGCTCTAAGCTATACCGGTAGACTACTTGTCAGATTCTCCGGTATAATAAACCAGTATGACCGTCAGTTATATGTCAAATTTGTAAATGTGAATTTTGGTTGAGTTCAGTAGCCTTTTTGGTCACATTGTGTCGGAGGCTGGTGTACAGATAGATACACAGAAAATCGAAGTAATGAAGATCTAGCCTGGACCTACCACTCCGATCGAAGTACGCAGTCCCTGCGGTTAGCCGGGTACTGCAGAGGGTTTGTGGAAGGATTTTCCACTTTAGCAGCACCTCTGACTAAATTGACACAGGAGGCAGTAAAGTTCCAGTAGGCTGAGGCGTGTGAGCAGAACTTCCAAGAGTTAAAAGTCAGGTTAACATCAGCTCCAGTGTTAGTATCGCCAGGAGGTACAGAAGGTTGATACAGCGTGCTAAGGTAATAGCTTATGCTTTCAGGCAGTTGAAGAAACGTGAAGAGAATTATCTTACCCACGACCTGGAGTTAGTTGCAGTAGTTTATGCCTTAAAGAGTGAAAATATTGTATCACCCAGGAAGGGCTAATATGGTAGCAGATGCCCTTAGCCGTAAATCTATGGGGAGTTGGCATACTTGCCGCTTGAACGGTGAGAATAGACCCGAGAATTTCACTAGTTAGCCGGTTTAGCCATTCACATAGCAGAAATAAAGGATAACAGAACAATAATACAGAATGTCGCAGCGTTGTTGTTAATGGTGGAAGTAGAGGAATGACAGTATGGAGACCCTAGCCGGGTTCAACTTAAACAGAAGGTTCAGTAAGGAGAGATGACATATTTTCAGATAACCGGGGATGAAATGTGGCGATATAAAGGCCGCATTTGTGCTCCAGATATTTTGGGGCATCGTCAGCAGTTTATGAGCGAGGCGCATTACGCCCGCTATTCTCTTCATCCCGATACGACAAAGAGGTACCATGACATTAAAGAGAACTACTGGTAGCCCAGTGTCCTAACTGCCAACAGGCGAAAGCAGAACATCAGAAACCAGGTGGGTTAACTCAGGACATAGCTGCGCCTCTCTGGAAGTGGGAAGCAGTGAATGTGGATTTTGTGGCAGGATTACCCCGTACCAGACACAGACATGATTCCATTTGGATGATAGTTAACAGGCTGACAAAATCAGCTCATTTCCTACCAGTAGGGGCTAGCTTCTCAGCTGAGGATTATGCCGAGTTATACATCAGAGGAATAGTTAGATTGCATGGAGTGCCGGTATCCATCATTTCAGATAGGGGAGCACAATTCACAGCTAGATTCTGGCAGTCGTTTCAGAAGGGTTTGGGAACGCAGATTAACTTGAGCACAGCATTCCACCCTTAGACAGATGAGCAGGTTGAGCGCACAATTCAGACGCTCGAAGACACGTTGCGAGCGTGTGTGCTAGATTTCGGTAGTAGCCAAAGTGAGCATTTACCGTTAGTTGAATTTGCCTATAATAATAGCTATCATTCAGCCATCCAGATGGCGCCTTTTGAGGCATTATACGAGCAAAAATGCAGATCACCGGACAGTGTTTGAAATCAGAGAATCAGTGTTGGTTGGCCCAGACATTGTTCAGCAGTCAAAGGAAAAGGTAAAGCTTATCCGAAGAATGCTTATTGACTGCACAGAGCCGCCAGAAATCATATGCAGATGTGCGGCACAGAAAAATTGGAGTTGATAGGTTACGAAAAAAAAAAAAAGCTGGCCTATGAAGAGGTCCCAATAACTATCTTAAACAGACAGATTCGCAGATTGAGGACTAAAGATATTACGTCTATCAAGGTATTGAGACGTAACAAGAACCGAGAGGGGATGACTCGAGAAGTAGAGGAAGATATGAGGACCAGATATCCTCACCTATTCCAGGCCTAGTCAGGCGACAGGTATGTCCGTATTATTGCTTATGTAGTATCTTATGGTTGTATGTGTATAAATGAGAAAAATTGATACGTAACCATCCAGTGAATCCTACAGTATTGTGTACAGTACCTGTATTGGACTTTTCTGCATTTCAGGTTTTTGGTATAGTCCATATTACAGGGGAAACTCTGCCAAAAATTTTTCTAAACAAGTAAGTTAAGTAGTCCTCTAGATGGCAGTATACATTCGAGGACGAATGTTCTTAAGGGGGGGAGAATGTTATACCCCGTAGAATTCCCGGCACCTAGATGACCTACTCGCATGTTGGTTAAGTATATTTGAAGGCCATACGTGCTAGAGAAAGGCCGGGAAAAAGATCGGACGAGAAACCCGTCGAACCATCGCGGGAGGAGCCGAGGCAGAGCCCCTCCGCGATGGCAGCGTGTCACGGAGGCGAGGCCTCCGCGATGGCTCCGTGACACATTGCCCAGTTTCAGGCCCAAGTATATAAGCCCCACTTCGGTTTAATTTCATTTTACCACACAATTATTTCCAGAAAACAGAGGCTACACGCAGAGAGAAAGGGGGGACGAAGGAAATTAAATAATTTTCGTCCGATTACGCTGCTAAACGTTGCACAAATTCAAATTAACTCCAGTTACTGAGGTATTTAGCAGTAGAGAGCATTCCTACGGATTCAGTTTCGTAAAATACGGCCGACGAATCGTCGAGCCACCGAGCTAAGGTAAGTGGAATTGCTCTAAATTAGTGTCTATGTGTTCCTAGCTGTGAAGTGAATATTTCTCCCTTCTAGACCTCTGAAAAATAGCGAGTTTCTGGCCGTCTTTCGATAAGCCTAAGTTTAGGCTATAAACTATATCGAAAGTGACGTTGCCTTTTGAAATAAAGTTGTATTTAGTATTGATTGACATATTTATGAATGCAGTTGGGAGAAAACAGTTGAAGTACCGGCCGAGCCTCGTCCGACAGACGGATAGTTCAAGGATAAGGTATTTAAAGTTATTCTTTCGGCAAGCCAGGAAGTACAGCGTAGAAAATAAATAGAATAAACGCTATTAGCAGATACCCAGCGTACAGGAACGATTTTAGTACAAATTCCAGCAAGCATGCTAATATATTATTACGTATCATGCGATAATCAGAATAATAGATATTTAGGCAATACGTATTTCATCTGTTGAGATTGTATCCAGTAGTAGATGGTACATTTTATATCATTGAGCTATATTCAGTTATAGATGGCATGTACTATGTTATTGAGTTATATTCAGATATAATTAGATAGACAGATAAAGGCCAGGTAGCAGTAAGTCCAGCAGCCAGAAACAGTGTAAGACAGCATATAGCATCAGTTATTTAATACAGATTAGCCTCGAAACAAAAGAAGAGAATATGATTAGTATTTTTCATTTGAGCATGCTTGTTGTGTATGTGTTTGTATGTTGAGACTTGTTGTGGCATGTGGGCACCCTTTAGCATCCCCACCGCCCCTGGGTTATAGCTGTGTCGATACCAGATTCAGATGCCGCCACCAGCTGGGCGATGTCGTCTGACTAAAGGACGATGATGGCCGACCACCATGATAATACGGTCTCAGTTTACTCTGCGCAGAACTAGCACACCCTGTTTACAGGGGCAGACCACTCTGTGTGCACACCTGTGCCCAGAGGCAGAAGTCTTCGGACTCAGATGCAGTTTATTGTCAGAGGCCAAGGCCTGAGCTACGTACCCAAGGGGGCCGGTAGGAGGAACTCACAGTTATCAGATGAGTGGAGCGACTTGTTTTTGGTTGGTTTAGACCCGGGTAGGGGTAAATAGATTGCTTGCTTGGTTGGCACCTTCCGGCTTATGGGGGTCGGTCAGGTATTATGTGTACTATTATGTATATTGATATGTGTTATTAGATACTGATAGACAGTAGAACGACACGTCATCAGGTACGCTCAGTTAGTTACAGAATGAACAAACTCTTCCCAGTTATCCTCAGCTAGATAGACTCAGCTTCTTCTTGCTTATACGTCATGTTAATGTTGCTAATCATTTCAGTTTGCTTTACATGCTCAGTACCTGTGGTACTGACGCCCAGCGGGGCGCTGCATTGCTTGCCTGCAGGTACTCACGGACGAGGAGCCGATCCCTCCTGATTCCAGCCAGCCAGTGAGTCATCAGCTCCTGTCATCCGGAGTCTGATTCCCAGAGGTGTAGCTCCTTTTCTTTTGTTGTGCAGCATGGGTAGGTCGGGGCCCTGTCCCGATCATTTCTATTAAATTCTTACGGTATCCGTAGAGGCTTGCAGTCTGTATATATTCCCTGTGGTTACTTGAGCCGGTCGTGTGGGGCCATGCAGTTTGCTGTAGCTGTTTAGTATTTCAGTTTATGTTGGTCGTGTGGGGCCTTAGTTTGACAGTAGTGGTGACCTTGCCGGTCACGTAGTTTTACAGCAGTCTTGTGTTGAGTTACAGATAACTAGACAGCATGGTGGCCTTGTCAGCCCGCATAGGTTCCTTGTTACAAGTCTGTTTCTGGTTAGCTGTTGTTACAGGTACAGATGGCTACAGGCCAGTTGGCCGAAAGCTGTATTTACAGCCGTTATATAGCCGATTTGTTTCTTGAAATAGAGCCAAAGCCAGCCAAAGCACCAGATGTGCTCAGCTGGACCATTTAGCAGTCTAGAGTCTAGCAGGCACCAGGTGCCCGTCATACCCCCCAAGGTGGGGTGTGACATATGTGTTCCTAGCTGTGAAGTGAATATTTCTCCCTTCTGGACCTTTGAAAAATAGCGAGTTTTCGACCGTCTTTCGATAAGCCTAAGTTTAGGCTATAAACTATATCAAAAGTGACGTTGCTCTTTAAAATAAAGCTGTATTTAGTATTAATTGACATATTTATGAATGCAGTTGGGAGAAAATAGTTGAAGTACCGGCCGAGCCTCGTCCGACAGACAGATAGTTCGAGGATAAGGTATGTAAAGCTAGTTTCCTCGGCAAGTTAAGTAATCTCGGTACAGTACATTAATTTAAAGGCCAGTAGAATGTTCAGAAGTCATGTATTATGTTTATTACGAATGTTGGTACGATATTAGAAGCATCGAGTTATAACTTGCGTGAAACTTGCTAGCACGATATAGATTATAATACAAGTGTTAGAAACTGCACAGCATGCTCAGTACGTGATGTGACACAAAATGTTAGGATATCATTGTATTCAGTTGAAAACCAGTAAAGCAATGTAATATCTGTAAGACATCTCAGAAATAGAATGATAAGTTAAAATGAAGTTAGGAAGCATTTTAGGAATAGTAAATCATGTTACTACAGAAACTCAGTATACAGCATAGTTTTCAGCAGAAACACTATATCTTGTCCAGCATTAGACTCAGTACGGTATGGCAGAAGATTACATATTATACATGCATACTATTGTCAGTCTCAGCATGTGTTAAGTATGTACATATTACTATTACTAGCTCAGCATATAGTAGGTACAAATACTTCACTACTATTAGCTTCAGTATATGGGATACGCAGATAGTATTACCAGTTGAGACCGTTGTATTGTTTTGGGGTTGGATTACCTAGCATCCATGACCGCCCCAGGGTTAATAGCTGTATCGACTCGTCCGCCAGAGGACGAGGATACGTCGCTCTACGGAGTGGCATGCCGTCCCACAAGGGACGAAGATGGGATGCCAGTTTTCCCCATATTGTGCCTTGGTCGGCCCTTACACACCCCTGTCGAGCGGATACGCCCAGGTGTTGATTCAGGAGTCCTCCGGACTCAGATGCAGTTATAGTCAGGGGCTCAGCGAGCCCAAGTGCATAACCAGGGGACCGGCAGGATACTTACAGCGATTATAGGAGATGGGATGACCGGGGTAGGGGTATAGATTCTGTGCTGATTGTACCTCCCGGCTTATGGGGGTCGGGTAAGGTTTGTGTGTGCTATGCATGTTATGATATGTTGTGTCGTGTTATAGTAGATACGAGTAGATCGATAGTAGAACGATAAATCCTCAGGTATGACTCCTGCTCCTTCCAGTATAATTAAGAGAAGGTATGATTTACATTATCAGACAGTTAATTTATTCCTTCCTACTTCAGTTTCATCAGTTATATTGTTGTTTTCAGATATTTCTTTCAGTCATTGCTTTACATACTCAGTACCAACGGTACTGACGCCCGGTGGGGCGCTGCATTACTTGCCTACAGGTACTCATAGATGAGGAGGTGATACCTCGTGATTCCTGTCAGCGACCGAGTATTCAGCTCCTGTCATCCGGAGACTGAATCCCAGAGGTGTATTTCGTTTCCTTTTGTTGTACAGTACGGGTTTTTATGGTTATTCCTAGAGGCTTGCAGTTTGTATATATTTCCCTGTGGTCAGATGAGCCGGTCGTGTGAGACCGTGCAGTTGTATAGCTGTTAAAACTTGTGTTTCCTTTATGTTGGCCGTGTGGGGCCATAGTTCGACAGTAGTGGTGACCTTACCGGTCACGTAGCTATCCAGTACTTCATGGTTAAGTTATAGATAACTAGACAGCATGGTGGCCTTGTCGGCCCGCATAGGTTTCCCTATATTGATATGTTTCTGGTCAGCTGTTAGTACAGGTACAGGAGGCTATAGGCCAATGGGCCGGGGGCTGTGTTTACAGCCGTTATATAGCCCTTTGTTTCCAGAAATATGGGTTAGAGCCAGCCAGGCACCAGATATGCCCAGGCTTAGCAGTCTAGCAGTTCAGGTCTTAGTAGGGCACCAGGTGCCAGTCATACCCCCCAAGGTGGGGTGTGACAATTCTCTACTATCGAGAATCCCTTATCCTATAGTGGCACGTAGTTCTGAGACTTGGGTGCACTGGAACCTTTGCCTGCTCAGTGCTAAGTACTACTCCCAACTAAACATAAGGATACACGTAACTGATAATTTAAAGTTGATGTCCTAAGACTAGTCAAAAATACTTTATCTAACAGGACCCCGAGAGCCTAAAGGACCATGAACATACTAATATTAAGGGCTCAAAATTGATGTTCTAAAACTAGTCAGGGCTACTTTATAACTAGAAAGAGGCCTGAGAGTCTGAAGAACCATAAACATACTGATCATACTGAATTCATGAAAATCATAGACTCAAATCATAGTGTAAATCATATGTATTGAAATCATGGTAAAATTATATATTTCGAACGGGCCATATTTTTAAAAATCGTGCTAAATCATGGCTAAGACTTAGCAATAATGCTAATATCATATCATGGACATAAATCATGAACTTTAGAGGAGAATCATGAACATACATAGGTATTGATCGTAATAATCTTGAAAGACATGGCTAACATAAGAGAGTTCATATGTGGAATCGAAATCCTAAGACATGAATTTTTAGGGAATCAAATTCGCTCAGGTTTGGCCATAAATTGGGACGCAAGGGTTAGAGAAAATCCTTGTTGAAGCTCCATATACCTGGTTGAAGAATCCCCTTAAAAAACTTGAAACTTGTTGCATCTTGGAGAGAAACCCTAGTTCTTGAGCCTTGATAGAATAAGAGAGAAGAAGATTTGGTTATGCTTTGGCATGGAAGGAGGGATAAGGCTAGGAAAATCCCTTTAATTCATCCCTTGGGAGTCCCAAAACGACATCACTTAGGAGTTACAAGCATGGAATTTTTCTAAAATACCATTGGATTGCCGAAATGAAAATTCTGCTGGTAGAATCCATGGTGCATACAACGGACCGTTAGGCCAACCAACGGGTCATTGGTTCATCCGTTGGTTCATGACTCTGCTCTAAATCATCCTCTAATCCTGCTCTAATGACTAGAACCAACTTCGGTACAATATAACAATGGGTCATACAATCCATTTGTTGTTTCTAGGTAAATTCTGATGAATTTCTGAAGTTCACACCACGGGACAACCAACGAGCCAACAAATGACTCGTTGGTCCTAAAAATGACCCGTCCTGAGGGTCGCACAATAGCTTGGTGTTATTTTTGTGCTGGTTTCCTATTTCAAGTCCAGAATTTTAATCTTAGGGACTTTCGAGGTGTTACAACACAGTTATTTTTCTACAATTTCATACTTTGGTTATTTCAACTCCAGGGTACTTCTATGCCTGGTTAAAGGCATTGCACACCATATATACTCCATAAATCACATAAACAATCATATCCCCTTAGTTAGGACCAATTTTCTTTTGTACTAAGGTCAAAATCCTTTCTGAAAGTACAGGATTTATAGTTTCCATAATCCACTCGACATACCTTTTTTAATGAAGAGCAGTAGTTGAATCTTAGCGGAGCTAGGTAGATCTATACTCTTGCGATCTAGGAAATTCCAGTGATGCTACCTTTACCTAACTTAATTGTGAACTTTCAGACTACCACTTTAGTTTAATGCCCTAGAACTACCTCATGGAGGATGATATGGAACAAAGACTTCAGTTTTGGTCTGAACCATTTCACAGGTCTCTATCCTTTCAATTAACTCCCTCACAAATGTTCCTCTACTAGACTCTAATTAAAATATTCTTTATTAAATCGTCCATTAAACTTCTTCACACAGATTGAACTTTCAGAATAAGTTAATACTAACCGTCGAACAGAACTTCAGTAGAGAATCTATCAAGAAATATAGACAAGTTGAATCTGTGTCTTTCGAATTCTGGTAGCATATCGTGCAATAATATGGTCTGTAAAAACTTATTTGTAGTTGTTGTATTTTATCTTTTGTTAGTTACTTCAATCAGTGTCTTAAAACGTAGGGGCGCGATGCGACATGTTTTATGCAATATTGGGCGAGGCGAAGCTTCGAGACACGGGGCATAAGTCCCAAAGATCTAAGGAGCGCATATCTCATATATCTTTAATTTTATAATTTTATTACTAAGTAAATAAATAAAATAATATTTTTAAAAATTCTACAAATAAATTTAAATAAATCACCAATAATATAAAAAAGAATATTATAATTATTATATGAGAAAGATAACAACAACAAAAAAAAATAGCCGAGATAATCTTTAAAATAAAATCATCATCGACTTCATCATTGATTTCCACATCTACTAGTTGTTCTCACTCTCAACTAATATTTGCATTGATTATTATTTATGTATATTTCAAAGAAGGAGAAGGATAAATAGTGCAAGAGTAATACCAAAATATAGGTAAAGTTGCCTCAGGAACATAGGGCTACATAATCTCTATCCTATCAATTTTAGACATAATCATCTAAAAATCCTATCATAACAACATCATTTTTTATGAGAGCTACTTTCTTTATTGATATATTTTAGAAAAAAAATTATTATAATATGAATACATGATAGTATAAAGTATAATTATTATTACACCAATAATAAAAATATTATTTATAGTAAAAATATTTTTAAAATAATAAAAATTAAATTTAACGTCCGGAGCATACATTTTTACGCCCGAGACTTACGCTTTTATACCCAAAACTTATGTTCTAACTTTCAATGCTTATACTTTATGGATCTACGCCTTTTATTTGCACTCCGATGCATTTTTGGTAAGCCCCATCTCAAGACTCACTCTTGAAACACCTTTGAAATACTGATTTCAATCAATCGAAGCAGTGACTAATTAACCAAACTAAAATTGAAAAATTGTAGAGTAAAACTTGCATGTTAGCCATATGTGAAAGAAATTTTACACTTATATAAAGAATGTTGTCTTTCATGAATTGAAATATGAGAAATAATATTGTATTGTGTATGATAAATGTGTGAAAAAATATAGTAGTGTGCGTGATAAAAGTGAGATAGGTGTTGAAGAGAGAGTTGAGAGAAAGAAAAATATTTTAATTCTCCAACTTATTCACAATACAAAAGAGAGTAATAATATATTGAAGGAAGATGTTTTTTATGTGGAGCTTTAGACTCTCCAACTAATTCAGAGTTGTTTGAGTTATACATATCTTGGAGGGAGAGTTATATTATTGGACTAGTGAAGATTATATTGCATTGGACCCGAATCTCCTTAAACAACGCGAAATATTTGTGCATGAGTCCAAATATTTTATTTATTTATTTATTTTATTTTTAACTGTAATTTATGGTATTTTTACTGATAATTTTGAGGAGATTAAAACCTATAATTCATGAGTCATATGTGAGGAAGCTCAATTTGGAGATTACAGATCCTATTACGAGCTTAAATGATGATCATATGATGACTTGTCATGAAATGCACTATTATATTTATTTATTACCTCCCTATGATCTGAATGTATTTAACCTATTATGATTTGTGAAAGTTGAGTCTATGAATTCTTAATTAAATTTTATAATCACGTATGAGTAGGTTTGTTAGAATTACAGGAGTACCTTTGACAGATTTCACCTATGTGAGTGTCGAAGTAGATTGCTTCCTATAAAAATCAAACTTGTTCTCAAGAACACTCATGAAATTCGAGATAGCACAAGACTATAATATGTTGTTTATTAAAACTTATATCAACATCTTGATTATTATGTGTAAGCAGTGATATTTTATTTTCCTTAAGCAGTTATAGTTTAAGTCTAAGATCACTACTGACTCTGAAGTAAAGATTATTGTTTTGCTAAGTGAAGGTTCCCTGCAGAGCACACCTTCATTATGCATAATAGTTTCTTAAACCGGTGAACTCTTAGTTTAATATTAAAATAAGTGAGGGATGTATTCTGCCCATCCCCAAGCCTATATTACAAGCTTAGAAAGTCCTTATGGGATGTCCACCGAACATTCCAAAGACAATGACAATCGAAAATAAGGTAAGCTTATGGTAGTTGCATTCGTGGCATGTGTAATTCTATGTGGGTGTTGAGTTTTCTCTTTTATGTAATCTCTTGTTCTAATTGTTCGATGTATATATGTGTGTATTGTTGGGACATTCTTTGATCTTTGCGAGGGCACTTGGATAAAAATAACTTAATTGAACGACTTTCCAAATTAGGTCTCTTATGCACAACTGATGAATAGATTGCATAGTGTCGTTGATAGAGGCTGCATAGCTAGTCTTGACTATTTTGGATAATGCAATATACTTGAAAAATATTAAATGAGGGGTTAGTAGACTTTGAAGATTTATGCCAGTAGCTAACAGTCAAAATCATTATAGAGAATGTACTTTGTGATATACATACGCATAGTAGAGTGTCTTGTTTTAGTTACTTGAGGACAAGTAAAGACATCAAGTTGGGATGATGCAGGGTGATTTTACCACGCATTCTAGCCTTTTTACTGTATTTTTTGTGTCCTTTACTCCTAATATGAGGATGTTTATGGTATGTATTTCTCTTGTCTCGGGTACATATGATTTGACAGTGGTTTGAGATGAAAATGAGTGAAATCAAGCAAAAAAAAAAGGGTAAAAAATAACTGAAGAAAGTACTGGCAAGAAACCAGTCTCAGATGTCGCAAAAGCGAATTGCAGGTTCACAATTGTGAAGTCAATGAGGCCAGTTAAATTTCACAATTACGAAGCCCGATCTTAGAAAGTAAATGTCAAAAATTTTGAAAAATCTCGTAATTGCAAGGTCTACTAGAAAACTCAGAAGTTCACATCTGTGATTGCGATGGTCAACATAAAAGTCTAAGTGTGCAATTCCAAAATAGACTTTGCATTTGCAAATCATGGGATCTAAATCCGGACAGAATTAGAATTTCACGATTTCTTCGGCCCAAAACCTATATAAATTGAATCATTTGCGTGGAAAAATCATCTTTTACATCTTGGGTAGCCTGAATTGGCTAAACAACTCAAGTCTTGAAGAAAGAGTTCTACACAATCACTGGGATTGAAAGTCTCAAGTTTTGAAGAGGAATTCCTACACTTGTCTTCTCTATTTCTCTAGTATTATTTATATTAAATATTTTCGTAGTGATTTTTGTATGCTAAAACTTGAGCCTTGTCTATGAGTTTTAAATTTTGATTACAACTCGTGTTATGCTTATGACGTACATGATTGTTATTGATCATTGAGCAAGTTCTTGATTTTTTTAATTAATCTTGTTGTTGATTGTTTTTAAAAGGAGCATCTAACCCTAGGACTTGCCCTTCTACTGCACGTTAAACTTATAAAAGACAATGGGTTGTTGGAAAGATTAATTAACAAGAATTTGGGGCATGAATCCTCGTATAGTAAATTCTCTTAGGAATAAGTAGAATTTACTTGGAATATATCTATAGCTCGGAATTAAATAACTCGATGAATATGGCAAGATCATAGTGAGATAAATAACTCAATTCTTGGGAAATATTGGGTGATGAAGCAAGAATGCAGTGCAAATTCTAAATATTTCACTGTTATTAGCAAAATTTTGACATGCATTGGATTGTTACTTGAGCATGTGTTCCTAAGTATTTCTGTTTGTTGCCATTGATCAACTTACTTGTTTTATAGATTAGAAATTAAATGTAATTCTATTTTTAGATAAATCCTTAATTTGTCTAGCACTATGATAGTTGATAATAAGTCTAAACTATCCTAATGAATTGGTAAGTACTCCTCCATTATTAATCAGAGATTTCATGTTAGAGTCTTTATATGGAGTACTCGTCTTTGGTAGGAATGTTTTACCCCTCAAAGTAAGACTTTTCAATACCCAATTCGAATTAGTCGTGCCCAAATTAGACTAGACATAAAATGATAAACAATAAAAAAAAGTCATATTAAATTATTAATTATTAGTGTAATTACATATAAGAAAATTATATTAAAATTAATACGAATAATGATGTTAGTACATATATAAAATCTAAATTTTGTGTTTAATACTTTTCATAACCTAATATTGTTAGATCAACTTTTTTTTATTATCACAATCAAACAAAAATGATTCATCCATGAAATTTTATTTTAAACAATTTATTATGGTTAAAATCTTTATGTAGCTTATTTTTAGTACTCGAAGTAAAATATTCATTTAGTTGTAATATTTTATTTTATATAACTTATTGTGGTTAAAGCCTATTACTGTTGTAGTGAGTTTTTACTCGTGGCAGAAATTAATAATTAGCTATGAAATTTTTTATAGAAGTAAACTTTAACGATAGCCATAATTATAATTACTTAACGCAAAAATATTTATTCAGCTATAAATTTTTGTTTCAAATAATTTATTGTGGTTAAAAGGTTATTGCTGCTTTGATAACTTTTATATTACATGGTAATAACTTATGATTAGCTATAAAATTTTACTATAGCAATAAATTTATGGTTGGTTATTTAACTATTGCCATGATTATTTACACTTGAGGCAAAATCATTTATTTAGCTATAAAATTTCATTTTAAGTAATCTTTTTGTGGCTAAAAAATATTATTGCTACAATAACTTTTATTACGTGGCAACAACTTATGATTAGCTATGAAATTACATCGTAGCAATAGATTTGTAGCTATTTAGGTAATTGTTGCCATAATTATTTGCAATTATAGAAAAAAGAAAAGAAAAAATTAGCTTTGCCAATTTAATTTTCGTAGCTAAGAAATTTTAAGAATTTATAAATAGCCATGAAATTCGAATTTTCATGGCTGTTATTAGGTACTAGCCACGATTTTTAAATTCGTAGTTAAGATTTTGTAGCTATATATCCTTAGTGTTGAAGTGACACTCATACCAATTTTTATGGTATTTGACCCCAACCTGATTGGATTACTATACTTACATAAAACCATGTTACATCATATTTAAGTGTAGTTTTAAGCATATCAATTTTATATATATAGATTATACATAAAATACATATTTACCTATTATTTTTATTTTAAACAACTAAATAAACGACTATTTAAGTTAATTCTTCTTAAATATGAAATCTCTCCCACAGTAAGGGATCATTTGGTTGATTAAATTAGCAAAATTTAATCAATTAGTTTGTCATAAGTTAGTTTGTCCTCCTTTCATATATTTGACCACGAAAATCCTTTAACATTAATTTTTGGATTAAAACTATTCATGCTTCCGCCTATTGAATCTCAACTGCCTTTTACTATTAAAAATGATCATCCTTTAACAAAATTATGAGATAGAATATTATTTTAAATTAAATAAGTGGTGCTAATTTATTAGTCCAAGCAAATATTGGATTTCAGCCTATTTGAATTTATTTGTCCGTTAGTTGTTGAGCTTGAATTTTTACGAATCCATCATTGTTACTGAATGAAGAAGTTGAATTAACCTAATCCAGAATTGGTTGGAGCTAGTTTGCACGAATTTTGAACCAAAATTCGAAGCTTCAAATGAAAAAGACATTGATGTCTTTTGAATCTCTTTAGTAGCAAAACGTGAAACATCAAAATTATTGAGTATGAACAAATTATTTCTAGCTGTTTTCGATTAACTCGTATGGGTCTGATTATTTAATAGTTGAGCTTATGTGTCCCAATAAATTAAGGGCAATTTTCATAAATAGCATCACATAGTAAAATAATTACACAAAATAGTATATTTTATCTTAATTATATAAAATAGTATTTTTAAAAAAAAATTGATACAGATTAACGATAATCTTGAGTGTTGTATCAAAAATTCAAACCCTTAATTTCCTCCTATAACGGCGCTAGTTAATATCTAATTAAGCAAACTTGCATATTTAATGAGAGTAAATCTCTCTCCATTTTGATCTCAATTTTTTTCTATATATAGGAAGTTTAAACAATTAAACCATATCAGATCAAAAACTTCAAAAAATCGCAGATTTTGTGGAATTTTCTTTTTCATTGGGTGTATCATTATTGCAGATTTGTGTGAAATTGATACTTATGCATGTATCAAAAAATATTGAAAGATATCTTACTGGGTATGTTTCATATGTATCATAAGTATCATTAGTAAATATCAACTGTCATTCTAAAAATTGATACAGACAATATTATTATAATGTGTTCAATTTATATATGTATCATAAATAAATTAAAACAGTTCTTTGTGTATCAGTCTATTATCGATTGATACATTTTAATATTGTATCATTAATATAAGAACGATATTATTCAAGTAATTGGTTGTATCTAAAAAAAAAGGAGAAGAGACTAATATATTGTATCATTAATATTAAACGATATTGTTCAAGTAGTTGGTTGTATAAAAATCGTCTGAATATTACTATTATAATGTGTTCAATGTATATATGTATCAGAAATAAATTAAAATAGTTCTTTGTGTATCAGTCTATTATCAATTGATACATTTTAGTATTATATTTTTAATATGATAACGATATTGTTCAAGTAGTTGGTTATATCCAAAAAAAAAAAAGAAAGGAGAAGAAACTGATATATTGTATCATTAATATGAAAAAGATATTGTTAAAGTAGTTGGTTGTATCAACAAAAAAAAACCGTCGTTACTCGCAGACGAATAGAGCTGCAGAATTTCTTCTCGTGTGCATCCGATCCCTTTGAAGTCCTTCAAAGCTCAAACTCAATAGCCTCAAACGGCTCTCTTCCTTTCAACTCAAGTCTGTAAATGTATCGCCGTGACAAAGAGAGAGAGATACTTCGATTGATCCATTTCAGATCACAATTTTTTAAAAATCGCATATTTCATGGGGATTTTCTTTTTCTTTGATAGAAATAATCGGAGAAAATTTCGGGGGATTTGACAGAGAAAAACTAGGGCAGTTAATTTTGCGCAGTTACAAATAAAGAGAAAAAGAGAGTAATTGAAGAAAGAACGCAGTAAGTTGGAAAGAGAATATAGAAAATTTGATACAAAAGTAATTTGCTACTTTTTGTAATTATTTTTTTTTTGTAATTTTTTAATAAATTTGCTAATTATTATAAATAACTAATTAAGTTTGCTTAGTTATGTAATTTTTCTATAAATTAATATCATATATTTAATTAAAACTACATGTGTGCAATTTTGTTGAAAAAAAATTATTTTTAACTCAAAAATTAACGTTAAAGGTAATTAAAGTCCAATTGATAGAAGAAGAAGCATTTTAATCCAAAAATTAGCGTTAAAGGCGAGCAGGATCAATGGATAGAATGATGGCAAATTTAAGTCATCTTAATACATTTGGGGGCATTTCTAACCCTTTTCGATGAATAAATTAATATAACATTCTCTGTGCTTTAATTATGCATCACAATTCATATATTATTATTTGTTATAATAATACTCACTCTATCTTTTTAGTTTTTTTTAAAATAAATGGTGATGGAATACATTAAAGAAAATTTTATATAATTAAAAAATTATAAAAAATTATATTTTTTAAAAAATATTTATTAAAAATAAATTAATTAAAATACATCTTATATTTTAAAAATAAATGAGTAATTTTTTTAAAAATATATTCAAACTAAGAACCTACCTATTTTAATATAGAAAAAATATGTAACAATTTTCACATTTATATTCATTAAATTGCAATAAATTATTATTTACTGCATAAGTAATTTTTAATACGTTATAATTTCTACCTAACTATAGCACATGACCAGAAAGAGCCTCGATGGATCCGAGTTGTGAGTTATGTTTTTCGTGTCTCCCGCTTAGAGCTTCTCCAACTCATTTCATTATTTTTTACATCAAAATGATGAAAATTAAGTCCATTCAATTACACTATCTTTTACACCAAAAAGATTATTCATGTTATTTTCTTTCTTTTTTATATTATATTTTTTTAATTTAAATTTTATTTTTTATTTCATAAAATAAATTCTCTTTTTTTTTTCTTTTTTACATGTTCATCCCATATAATTCATATTCCTTTTTTATATAACCATTTAATATAAAATATTTATACCATAAAATTTTAAATAATATAAATTGTAAGCAAATACTATACATTATACATATAATAGATCATTCAAATAAAAATAAAATTATTGTTAAAATATAATTAAATAAATATTATATTATGGTGAAAAATTATACATTAAAATTAAGATGTAAAATTAATATTATAAAAATATTACATAAAAAATAGTTAGGTATATTAGGGACCTAGATGAAAAAAATTAAAATTCATATTTGTTGATGTATAACCAAAGTTTATTGAAAAACAAGAAAGGAAAAAGTCAAAAGGCTAACTACAGAGTTACAGAAAAGAATAGAATACAATACTCTAGAATGGGGAAGGGGGTGCCTATATATATAGGCATAAGACTACCTAAAACCCTAAAGCACATCTGCTAACAAGTATATGGCCTAACAATATTATGTTAAAATTAAAGTGTTCTATACTGCAAAATAATAATAAAATATTGATGAATAGGAATGATGTTGATGAATAGTGTTACACCAAATTTGGCATTACACTATTCACACACCAAAATAATATTGGGTTGGAACATCAAAATATTAAATATTACACCAAAATAGGATTTAGGCATGTTTGGTCATGCGAGATGAAATCATAATTTGAAATCATAATATGAAATTATATGAGATGAAGTTGAAGTTTTGTTTGGATATGCAATTTGAAAATTTTAAGTTATATTTCTTTCTCATGAACATAAAACCTTAATAAGTTGTGAAAACTATCAAAATTTTCTCAATTCTTATGAAATCTTATCAAATAAATAAAGTTCATAACAAAAATATAATACACTATCACAAAGTCATTTTTAAAAAAAGACAACATTTATTGATGAACTTTAGTTCAATAAAAAGTAAAATTGAACATAAGTTGTAGTGTACTACTCTTTGATATAATCCTCCCATATGGTTGGCAAATGTTGGTAAGAGTAATAAT
The DNA here is from genome assembly GCA_035772735.1 of Datura wrightii. Classification (NCBI taxonomy): domain Eukaryota; kingdom Viridiplantae; phylum Streptophyta; class Magnoliopsida; order Solanales; family Solanaceae; genus Datura; species Datura wrightii. The sequence continues at coordinate 50,973,781 of JASDFA010000002.1, read as the reverse complement.
ACCAACTACAAATTTTATTTACATATGAAATAAATAATTGGTAAATATGATTGATATATATAAAATAGTGAATTTTTTTTTCTTTACAAAATATAACCTTGTGGATCAAAGTTTATATTTGTAAAAATTCATCTCATGATTTAAAATTAAAATCAAGATTTTACAAATTTGAAATTTCATCTAATAATTTAACATCGTGAAATGAAATAACACATTCAAATACTAATTTTATCTAATAATTTTAAATCAAATTACATGTACAAACATCTGGTTGAATAATATTTGGTGCTGGGTTGAAGATGATCTTACCAGTTTCTAAAACATAGCCACCGACACTATGCGTTCGTACTGTCGGTTGCCTTAATGCTTTAGAGCTCCTCCACAAATCAATTGAGAATTATTAATCACTATCCAATATTCTATTTAACAACCTTAATTATTCCTAAAATATTAACCTACGCAAATGGGATCTCTGTCTCTCAACCTTTAATCAAAACGTATATGAATCATGAGTCTCGTGGCATGTGGCCGTCACAGTATGGACTAAAGACCACTTGCTACGTAATTATTATGCAGAAGTACTACTGTGCATTCGACTTCATGGAGAATTGGATCTTATTGGAAAACGAAAAAGGACCAATTCCACTAGCTAAGACAGATATACAATTGTAAGCATTTTCATAGCAAAATGTGTTACGTTCAGCCGCAAAGAATGAACTTAATTTCTAACATGCAACTAAGACAGATATACAATTGTAAGCATTTTCATAGCAAAATGTGTTACGTTCAGCCGCAAAGAATGAACTTAATTTCTAACATGCAACTTTTCATCCTATTATTACATCGTCCTTTGTAATTTAAAGGATTGAAAAAAATCTTATAATGGTAGTTAATAAAATGGGTAATTTTTTTAAACGAATTTGAGCAATTATTCTTTTATAAGTTAGCTTTTTTTATTGAGTTAGATCTAAAATTTATTTCTTTACTGTATTATACAACAATAATTATGCATTTTCTCGTTCTAAGCTTACTCTCTTTCTCACATGTAGACCAATTTCGAGATGACATGACATTGGAAATCAAATTAATGCACTCACATTCAACATGAAAGAAACGAAAGGAGACTTATAAGAAAATAGAATGATGTCAAGGAAGTGCTTTTATCTAAAAACAAACATGAAATGTATTCCATAATTTATTAATAGCATCTTAATAAATTACAAATTGCAAGACATATATATAAAAGAAAAGATAAAATGTTGGTGACAACGAAAATTTTCTGTTTCCCCCATTTTTGCCATCTGGGTAGAAACTATAGACTATCAAGTGAAAACAAAAAAAAAAAAAAAAGGGTAAACAAAAAGTTTAGCTCTTTTTCTCCACCTCACCACCTTCTACTAAATAAGCTTTCTTCCTTCTATCTGCACTATTTGACAGGCAAATCACAAGGAAAAAAGTGGCATAAATGGCATGAACTCTCCAGCTAGTCTTAGGTGGTTGGTGGAGCACAGCCCTATGAAACACCGTCATGTAATAATGAAGCCCAACAGCAAAGCCCACAACTGTCTGGGCCAGGCTTATGAGCTTGGTTGTGGGCGCAGTCTCAGTGGAAAACACTAAGATCAGATACATTAGCAGCATCAAAAGGTACAACACATAAGCAAGAGTTTGCAACACCTGTAAGCAAATGTAGGTGGACTGTGCAGTAGCGTAGAAAAACTTCAGTGGCTCCAAGCCAGTGACCAAAGAGGAAAGGCAGAGGATAGAGAAGTAAATAGAGAGGTAAACTTGGATGAAAATCAAGAGCTTTTGGAGAGAGAAATAGGCTTTAATTTTATTGAAAATGAGAGAAACGAGAATGAGTGGGATCAAGATGAATGCAAATGAGATTATAGAGGCAATTGTTGGTGCATATTTGTTTCCCACATAGGGTTTGAAGTTCTTGGTGATTTCTTTGTTTGCTTTGTTGAGGTAAACCTGTGAGGTCTTAGAAATTCTCTCCAAATCTGGCAGAAGGGTTTCTTGGAATTTGGAGGGCAAGTCTCTGAATCTAGAAATCAAGTCATCTTCATCATCTTCAAGCCAGCTGTACTGTGAATTTCTCTGGGTCGTCTGTTGTGTCTTGGCTTTCTTGACTGCGGGGGGCTGGTTTTTACTAATTGGGGTTTTGGATTTGGACTCACTGGTGTCTTTTTTCAATTGGGTTTTAGTGGCTTGGGCTGTTTTGTCTGCGGGCTGGTTTTTACTTGTGGTTTTGGATTTCGACTCACTGAGGTCTTTCTCCAATTGGGTTTTAGTGGCTTTGGTTGTTTTGTTCTTGGGAGAAGAGCTTGAGCTGATTTTGGGTAGATCTGAGGAGTTCTTGGCGGTGGAAGAACTAATTTTGGTTGAACTTGAGGACTTATAAGGAGTGGGATTGAGCTTCTGGAGCTGGGATTTGAAGGTAAGTTTCTCTGATTTGGTAGTGGTAGAACCAGGATTGGAACTGGGCTTGACAAGCTTGGTTTTATTCTTGATTGGTGAATCAGATAAAGGAAGTTTTGATTTTGAAAGCTTTGTTTGGTTCTTGCTTGAACCAAAGCCAGAAGAAGTCTTGATTTGCTTGGTTTGATTCTTGGAAGAGCTAATGGTTGATTTGAGGAGTTTGGTTTGGTACTTGGAAGAAGAAAGTGAACTTGAACTTGTGCTGGTTTTCTTCTTAATTGGCTTTGACTCATTCTCTAGCTCCAACATTCTTCTGCTTCTAACATTATTCTGGGGTTGGACCTCACTTTGTGCAGGAATGACTGAAAGAATGAATAACACAAAAACAAGACAAAGTACTAAAAGTACCTTAGTAAAGCTGCAGGAGTGTGGAAGTGGAGCCATATGTACTGAAATCTATGGCTCTTGTTCTCAAGATCTAATGAGGCTTCTCCAAGATTTAAAGCCTCAAGTGGATCTGAATTTTAGACGATGATAAAAAAGAAGTGTGTGGGCATGGGGAGAATGGAGAAGTGAAGCACTAAAAAGGGTGATAGATTAAATCTAGGACTTTTTAGTGTGTGTGAAAAGGGGAAGGGAAGCAAGGTAGGAGACTTTAATGCCTCAATATGTCACGTCACATGGAGCACAGTATCCCTGTACTACGCGCTTTGCCTCATGTAATACTACCAGTAGTAACTAGTGAACTACACAGTAGTTCTTTTTCGTTACTCTAAAAAACCCCTTTTTCCTTAATATAGGCAGGCAGCAATTTTGCAATGAGGATTCTTCTTGTTATTAAGCCGCACAAGGAAGAAAGAAGAAAGAAATAGTCTAGTGTAAAGCTATAACTTGATAAGAATTTAATGCAAGCTAGACCACAGCTAACCTCAAATGTTTGTTCCTTTAAGCTGCTACAATCTTTGATGAAAGTAGTGTTAGTTGACGGTTAGATACGCATAAGGCCATTCGACTTTCGGCCGTCTTCACCGGAAATCATTACTATTTTGATTCTAAAAAAATTATTTTAAAGTAAAAGAGTTTTATAACCCAAATAGATTAGCCATATAAAACTACCCACCCATCCGATTAAAAAAGATCTCAAAATTCTAAACCCACAGCAGAAAGCTACAGTTTTCTTTAAAAAGTTTGTAGAAGAGGTACATTAAATACTTTTTTCCCTTCCATATTAAAATTGTGATCAGCAAGACCCCATATTTTGGAAGCATAAATTTTTGAAATTTAACATAGAACCAGGCGTATAGGCTCTGCCAAGGATATATATTACACTTCCTTTATGCTGTTTCAAATTTACATTATCATGCGAAATCAAAAGATGGGACTCTTGCTTGCTATTTCGTTGCTCACTCAGTTTTAAAATAAGAGGTGTTTTAATTTTTTATTTTATTTTACAATGTGGTATTTTAATTTTTTATTTTATTTCAAAATAAGAGGTGTTTTACATAATCAAGAAGAAATTAATGATGTTCCTCCAATTTTACTCCTGCTTAAATGAAAAGAGTTTTACATAATCAAAAAAATATTAAAGAGTTACATCTTTTTAAAAATATTTATGAGGGGTAAGTGGTAAAAAATCATTTTTCTTTCTAGGAATGAGTAGTATTCTTAAGGGGTGTGCATGAACTAAAAACACCACTTATTTTGAAATGGAGGGAGTATCAAACAACAAAGATAAAATTTACTCTCACCGTCCCAATTTATATGATGTACTTCAATTGAGCACGAAATCTAAAATATATAAGAAGACTTTTAAAATTTATGATCTAAAATAAGCCATAAATATTTGTGTAACGAGTCACATAAATTGAGACAGATGAAATAATAATTTTTCTCTAAACACTACTCCCTCTGTTTCAAAATAAGTGATATTTTACATAATCAAGAAGACATTAATATGTTCTTTCAATTTGGCCCTTATTTAAGTGGAGAGAGTTTACATAATTGGCCTTTTGATTTTGTTTCAAAATAAGTTGTGTTTTACGTAATCAAGAAGACATTAAAGTTGTTCTTCTAATTTTGCCCTTATTTAAGTGGAGAGAGTTTTACACAATCAAGAAAATATTAAAGAGTTACATCTTTTTCAAAATATTCATTAAAGGTAAGTGGGTAAAATTACATTTTACTGTCTAAGAATGAAGAGTTTTCTTAAAGGGTGTGTTTAAGCTGAAGACACCACTTATTTTAAAACGAAGAAAGTATTTCTATAATATAATTTTATTACGGTAGTTTGGAAAATTTGGGTTGGTCTTATTAATATCATGGATGGGGTTTTTGGATACGGGTAATTTATTTGAGGTCACGAAACTCTTTTAACTTTCGATAAAAATAATTTAAGTGAAAAGATTGTGATTGCCGGAGAACAACAAAAATGATATTGTATGAAGCAAAATACAAATTGAGTAATTCTATGACTAAAAAATAAATTTAATAATTCTATCACAATAGTGCTATACTTTTTAGTCATTTTTTTAGAATACACGCATCAAGAAATTAAATATTCTATCGACGCAGAGGAAAAGAGGTTGCAAGACGGGTAATAATCTTAGTTTGCCAACTGAATTTATTGTTAATTTGCCATCTCCGTTAATGACCCTAGAGACTTCTGTTTAGCTAATAAGCTCTTAGCCAGGAGATCTTGTTATTCCTAAGCTAATTTTGCTAGGATATCTCTCTAGGCACTTTTCATGCAAATATTTTGCTCTGACTTTTGTTAGCTAAATTTCTTGCAAAGTTTATTTGGTCAGTGTTGACTTTATAAAACAGCTAGGAATGATTATGATGAAATATAAATATAATTTTTTATATGATTTGAAATAAGATGAAATAAATAATGAAATACATTCAAATTTTCAAATAAGCATAATCATAGTACCATTAATTCTTGAATTATGAAGAAAAGTCTATTGGTAAATAAAACATGTACTAAATTTTAAAATCAATAACATAAATTATTTAAGATTTGTTTGGGAGTGAACCAACGCCATTTCACGGCGGTTGAGGAGTGAAATCAAGAATACGAGCCACAACAGCACGAACCACGATATTTACTTCAATTTTCATATTTTTTCGAATACTTGCTTGCATATGTTCCCGCATATTCATCACTCGTTTCTCCAATATATGATCAAGAAGTTGTTGAAACTCGGGTGTTTCAAAAATTTGTTTGATAAGGAACATTTGGAGGATTAGGAGCACCTCAGAGGATGCACAATTAGCATTCGATGAATCTGTTAGCAAATAATTTTTGGGACCAAGATCATATTCTTTCTTTTTTTGTTCCACTAGCTGTTTCTATCCAATTTTTCAGTAGTTGCTCCTATGATATAGTTTTCAACAAATTCACATCATTGTCTTTGCTAGTTTCTTCTCCTTCCTCTTCTCCATTTGTTGTCTTGTTTCTAAGTCTCTACATCTACTTGAAGACCTTCTTCATTCCTTGATGTTGAAGTCTCACCTATCCTCTCCTTAATAATTTTTGCAAATGAATTCTGAAAAAAAGAAAAAAATGAAGTAATTAGTTATCACACAGACTAACAAAATTGTCAATTAGCAAAAAGTGTAATGGAGTGCTCATAATTGTTCTGTAACAGGAGAAATAGGCTTACCTAATTGAAGAAGTAGCCGCCGCTACCACCACCAACATACTCGATAAAAAATTTACAAGTAGAATTTGAAAAGGATAACTCCAAACTACAACATTTAATTTCTCATTTATTATGTTAAATATATTTAACATATTACTTGATTAGCATTAAATACAATTAAGGAAAAGCAGCCTAACAGTAAAGGTCATACCTTTTCTGTGAAGTATAATGAGAACATTAGAGACAGACACGAATATGAAAGTGGTCGAATATTATCAAATTCAATCAAAGGGTAAACAGATTCTTAAATGATCAATCAAAACAAGAATCCAAAGATAGAACCCAAGAAACAACAATCCAATAATGAAATGGATTCATCAAACTTTTTGAGAAAAAATAACAAATATCCAAATGAAGAATCTTCCTATTGAACAACACCCAGATGAGAAAAATCAAAAAGATATAAAAAGGAGGCATAATATTAGAATCGAGGGCGATGTTCTTCCTCCTCTACATTGACCCTCTTACTTTTTATTCCCATTGTTAAAGTAGAAGAAGTAAACAATGAAAGAAATAGACTTTTCTATTTAATGAAGTAGATAATGAAAGTATTCTTGGAGAGACTATATCTGCAATTGGCATCTGAAGTTCCAACTTCGAAACTTCATTATTCTAGCTGCTAACACGATAAAATTTTAGGAAGATATCATTATACTAATTACTAGTAAAATGCTCCACCATTTCTATTAGAAGTAGTTTACATGCACGTTACATCAAAATAATAATATTAATAATATGTAGAAAAATCCTTTTGTCCTTTATTAATTTATAGAGTACTATACTTCTATATTCTTTTAAAATTATGGCACATTAATTCAGGACTAGTGATCATTCTGCTGGAAATTACTAAAAATTAATTAAAACAGACGTCCACATCTAATATAGATAACAAATTAAAGTAGTAATATATATCTAACACTGAAAAATTGTAGGTCCATGCATCTATAATCATTAAAAGTGAGAATTATATACATGCCCTCAATATATATTTTGATATGAAACAATTACAAAATTTGTAATTTCTTCATTTTCTTTTGACAAGTTCTTAAAAAATGCTGATAAAAACATAAATAAAATCCACATATTGTTATCTAAGTATCTTACTGAAACTTATATGTCTGTTGTGTCATGCTTAACAAGTTTATGAAATACTTTTAGAATAGATTTTTTTTATTCATATATCATTTTTTTCTACTATCGTATCCCCCAAAATATAGAGAAAATAACAAGCACTTTCAATACAAAATGTATATCTTTCATACTTTTCCAAAAGAATTTCGGTTTCAAAATAAACTGGAAATATATATAAATTAATAAAAAAACTTCAACCAAACTAAAATGCAAGGTTACAACTAAACTAGAATGACATTTCTCTCGATTGAGTCATTATCTTCAAGCTTCTCTACATTACTTTGAAAATTTAATCATGAAAAGTGGAAACTAATGTTACTATTACATACAATTTCATAAAAGACATCATTTCTAATGAGAAATTGTAATACTCTATGCAGTATTTTATTAATACTCCATGACTGAAAAAAATAAACTATTATATGTAATACAAGAACATGTGGACTAAATTCATATGGATTTTTTAACAAAACTTTAACTTTTATGACTCAAGATAAATTTCATTTGAAGAAGGCAACGACTATATCTCAACTATTTTTTCAGAGTTCGACGTACGTAACACCTCAGCTAACAACCAACTATACATAAAGTTCTCTCAAATGTGAATCTCTTTACTGGTGTTATCTCCAAGAATTAAAGGAAACAAATCTCACTAATAAAGTAATTCTTTTCTTCATTCAAAACACAATTCACATGGATTTTAATTTAGATAAAAATTACTTTTACAATAAATATCACTAAAAAAATGAGAAAAACATGCCCGCATCCTTTTTGACTTTCTGCTGATCCACTTTTTTTTTTTTTTTTTTGATTTTGTGAGTCTTCGAAAATAATTCATCATCTCAAAGATTTTTCTCCGTTAGCGACTTCTACAACCATTAAAAATATTATTAATTTTTAAGATAAATCATAGAATAACATAATACTAAATAATAATTAATACAAAAAAAGACAAAGAGTTACATGTCTTCTTCTATAGTAAGAAAATGCAACTGATCCTCCCGTGTGTAAGAAAGGAGCTATTTCATTATTAGATGATATTCTATTCTTCGAGTTGATTACTGAAATTTTCTTAAAATCGTCAGAGTTTCAGTATCGCATCAAACCATCCCATGATCTTGAGCAATCCACCTTGGTATTTTCTTTATTTTTGCAAATTCTTTCTTTTCTTTTCCCAAACTATCACTCAATCTTTCGCTACTCACCCGTCAAAAGTTTTACGAACAAAAACTTTATTCTCGTAAGGAAAAGAATAACTTTTCTGCGGTTAGAAAGCAAACAGTCAATTTATTATTGTTTATCAAGTTAAGACAAACATTTCTAATTAAAAAGAATAGTTGATTATATATTATGATTATAGTTGTCTTAGTGAAAATTCTTACTATTTTGCTATCACCTTCTAGTTTTTCATTATAAAAATTACACACACAGTTTTCTTGGCTCACACCACTATAAAAAGTTTGACATTTAAGTTTAATCCTAGGTTCTTGTGTAAGTATAAATACCTCAAAGTCATTGAACAATTTATCTCATACATGCTCGAAAACTTTGCTCCAACAATGTCATGGTCCGGTAAAGCTTTTCTTAAATGCTAACGACACATCCTGAACAGCCCCATGTGGATAGAATCTACAAAATAATTAGTACAAAATCTTATGTGAAGATTATTAAATAAAAATATATTTAGTCACAGCTTGTATAATTTTGATTTACTTACTTATCTCCGTTTACTTTTAAGGATCTTATGCCATCAAGAGTATCTTTGTCGTGGGTCCGGACCGAGACACGAAACCTAGAACCATTAATGCCTCAAAGTCGACCCATGGCATAAACATGATAATTAAAGCACATACTTCAAGAGAAAACTGATAACCAAAAACATGAATAAGCGGAAGTCTGAATACATATCAACCATATAGAGTCAATACTAACAAAGCTGAAATTCTACATATTGTCTGATAAGCCTATAAACTGTCTGATGAGTTGATGCGATAATACCCCCAACTAGATTGCTAAAGTCTGAAACTAAAAATAACATAATGCAGCCAACTGAAGGTCCTCGAAGGATGAAGATTCACCAACAAGAGAAAGGGAACTAAGCTACGGGGACTGTCTAATGACGAAACTGAGTTTGATCGTATGCACCTATATCATGAAGTGATACAACATAGAATATGCGGTCAGTACTTGAAATGTACTGAATATGTAAGGTAAGTAGAACATGCAGAGTAAGTATGAACTGAAATCATGCATATAAACATAAATCATAAGATCATGAGAGTAAGGACTGCATGTTGAGAATCTGAAAACATGTATAGTCATAAACTGAACTTCATATTTGAATAGAATGATCCAAAGCTAAAAATAGAATCATATGGCTTTCCATAGCTGAAATTATAAGTAAAAGCTTATAAACTCATCATTATGTCAAACCTGCTGAAAACATAATATTATAAGTCATAAACATGCATAACTGAAATCATGAGGAACAATGGGAGACTCGTCACAACCGATACCATCACGATAGAGATTATGCGATGCCTCAACTATCACACTCAAGTGGGAAGAGTTGCTCAAAATCTTACTAGGGCTAAAGACGCTACCATGATATCGATATCAAGCTGAACGCCTCTTTGGGGGAAGGGGAAACTCACAAGGGAGTTCCCAATGTAAATATATAAACCAACGTTGGCGCGTAGTTCTGAGACTCGAGGTTTACATGAACCCCTAGCCTACTCGGTGCTAGACACTACTCCCAAAAACATGCAAGGTGCTCACCATCATTTTTCAATGAAGCTGAAAGAATCATTTTTCAACGAAGCTGATAATGTAATTATATGCACAGTCTGAAATCTGAATATGGGGAGTCCTTGGTCGAAACATACCATAAGCTGAAAATAGGGAGTATCACTCTAAACCTTATGGGAAGATGATATTATAAAACTAATCTGAATCATGAAAACATGCTTAACATGTATGGGCTTGCCCAAATTTTAAAATCACGTGTACTTGAAATAGACTTCATAAGTAAAATTATGAATTCATACATGAGTAACATGTAAACATTCAATTATGCTAGACATCTCATCATATTTGAAATCATAAATCATAAACTTGACTTTTCATGAACTTGCATAATTGGGCATAATTTTCTAACATTTGAAATCATGAATTTATAATCAAATTAAAATAGATATAAAATCTTCTCATGAATTTTAAAACATACTTTGGAACATGAAGGGAATTAACCCATAAATAAATCACAGAGAATTTCATAAAATGGGCTAAAACCCCATATGATCATCAACTTGAATTAAGACTTGAATTTATGAGATTGAGGAGAGATATGGGCATGAGAGTGAAAGGAAGCTCTCATCCATAGCCCTACATACCTGGGTAAACTAAATCTACACTTGTCTTTGAAAGCCCAATAGATTTGGAGAAGAAATTGAAGGGTTTAAGCTTGATCTTCAATGGGGAAGTCCTGATCTTGCATGTATAAGAGTTGAATTAATTAGAATAGGTTAAACTCCCTTAAAACCCTCTTTTCAGAGCTTAAAAATGATATAGTTTAGGACTTAGGATTTACGAAACTTCCCTTAATAAATTCGTAGAAAAATTGATCCTATCAGCTGTCACGACTCATACCACGAGTTGTACAATCCTCCTGCTAATCGTGGTATCCTCCCGTACTGAACAAGTTCAAAACCTCCAATCCTCTGAATATTTCCACGGATCCTACTACGGCTTGTAACAGGCTATCACTAGTCATATCAATGCTTGTACAACGAGCATTTGAAAAATTCCAAGTACTTATTACAATCCGTACCACGAGTCATATTCACACACTATGACTCGTAGTGGGGACTCGTGGTTTGGAAAAATAAATCTCTGAACTGAACCGCGGATCTTCCTACAACCCGTACCACCAACCTATGACTCGTACATTGAGTCGTACTAAAGCAATTCTCCAACTTTTCCTACTGATCATATTTCAAATCTCGGATCTAGTCTTAGAAACTTTCGGGGTATTACAATCTCGTCCTCGCTGTGGGTTACTACTTCTAAAAGATACAAGTGTTTATTCACTGGAAACATCTCGAGAAGGAGTTGCTTGCTTAGCATGAACATTCTGAGAAAAAGGTGCGTGTTGACGATCAACATCCAGGGAAGTAGGGGTTTTTTGTTGACCACTAATGTTTTGAGGAGCAAGAATTATTTGTCGAGTACTAACATCTTGAGATGTATGTACAATCTGCAAAAATTCACTTTCACGTGACGAGACAATATGATGGTTTGGACCAACCTGTTGAGATGTAAGGTTGATGCTTCACTAATATCATTATAAGAAGTGTTTGCTAGCTATTAGTTGCCTCCTCCCCCTTTGTTAGACATGCTTCCACGACCTCCTTAACCACTATGTCTCTTTCCCTTGTTATATTTTCTGATCAAAATCTAACCAAAACAATAGAAAATACTTGAGGAATCAAAGAACATGTGAAACATTTCATACTTTGAATATATATGATCATCGTTTGCATTAACACTGATGAGATAAAAAAATAGGCATAAGAAATAATAGGATATTATTCTCTACTAGCAACTAAAGCGGATATGATAATAATTATAATGAGCCAACAACAACTATATGCATAACCCGGTCTAATTTGCAAGCATATGAAGATTTTAGACTCAAAATAACAAATCATGATTCCAGAAAGATTATTGGAGAAGTAAAAAAGAACTTGAAAGAAGTGTTCTATAAACATCATGAAACTATGTTGCAAGCTTGTACCTTTTGATTTATAGATGTGTTGCAACTATAAATAGTGATGTTTATATGTGCTGCATGGTCGGAGTGTTACATCCAATTTTGGACACAGAAATAATGAGATAACAATGAAGGTTTAATTTATGATTTATTAATCCTATATTATGATCCAAATATAGTTAAACTCTACTTTAGCATTCTGCCAGCATTTGCTAATTGAAGACTGCATTATATACTCATACTTATCTATATTATATTAATATTTTCAGCAATGAACTATTATGCTAAAAAGCGTAATAGAAACTTTAATTTATGACCACTAGGCAATATCAAGAAACTTCATCCAACATAGTCATGCTTAGCAGATGACATCACTGTAAAATAAAATTGCATTTAAAAGAGTGTTAGACGATCAATTTTACAGATTGATGCATCAACTTTGGAAAAATAACACATAAACTTCCATAAATGACATCGAACGGCAGAAACTATTAGTAATAGAAATAAAAAAAAACATGCTAGGAAAGGAATTACAGTAAATGCTCATCTACTATATTAAAGATCTTGTTATTATTCATTGTCATCAGTTTCACTAAAGTATTGCTCAAAGTTTTAATCACTTTGTTCATCTCCTTCATCTTTAGAGGATTCAAAATCAGATTCTTCTATCTCTTTATCATTTCCAATAGAATTAATATTATGCGCTCTTTCAGTTTCAGCAGTCTCTTTTTCAATATCATGTACTTTCACTTCACCATTTTCATGACGTAAACTATCAATATCATCAGTGATACTTGGGAGTAATGCGAGTAAAGTCTCATCTTCTTGATATGAGACATTGGGGAATCAATTCAATTTTTAACTTTTATTTTATACACTGCCCACTAGTCAACACTATCTTTCTTTTTACTAGGATATTCTATAAAATAGACTTGTTGCGCTTGTTCAGCCAACACAAAAGGTTCATAGGTATAGCTCGAGAACCTTTTCTTATAGTTGATATCAATTCGACCACACTGATTATGAACCTTCCACCCTTGGCCTATTGTTGGATCAAACCAGTCACATTTGAACAATACGAGAGTAGTTCTTTTCTTTGTTGGATTAGAATACTCTAGGTGTATCATCTCAATGAGCAATCCCTAGTACTCACTTACATAGTCACTCCAACTTGTCCCTTTTATGTACACACCACTATTAATAGTTGATCTGTTAGATCTATAACTAAGAGTGTCAAACATCCATTCATAAAATATTGAGGCTAGGTTTGCACCCACTTATAAGGACAAGAAGCCAAGTCTTCAACCGCTCATCAGTTATGTTATTTGTTGGATTAAGAACCTCTCAATACACAAAATAGGCAAATGGTATGTTTAGTTACATATAAACTATAAGTCGAGACAAATAAAGAGTAGAGTTTTTTTTTATAAAATTATATTTTACTCATATAAGCTTCAAATCAGTTGGAAAATCTACGATTTGTCTCCTTATCAATTTCCTTGAGGCTAATATTTTCTGAATTTCTTTTCAATTCAGCTATAAAGATACTACAAAAGTAATAAATTTTTGGTTAAATTAGTTATTCATGTAGTACATATAAATTGTATAGGTAAAAATAATAAACTTACAGGATGAATTGTTGTACCTCCTCATGATTTAACAAAACGTACATTTATGCTGCATCCCACTCCTTATCGGACAAAAAACGTTTTTATTTCCCCACTCGGATATCCTGGATGCAAAACGATGGATAGACAACCATCAAGTGCATCAACTTTACCTCCGTCATTCCGAGTAACTTTCTTCAACCTGGTTTGCACATTAGGCGGGAAAAAAGAAGAGCTAAATGTTGAAATTCTTGAATCATATAAGCTTCACACATTTATCCTTCTACACTAATATATATATATATATATATATATATATATATATATATATATTAGTGTGTTTTTAAGTAAATAAATTAATTAATTAAGAAAAGATTCGATTTAGACTCTTACTGTTCAAAAAGGTACATCAACCCAAACTGAACTGAGCCACTAGCTATTACCTTATATAATAAATAAATTGACAAATGTTCCATGGAATCAAAGAAACCAGGAGAAAATATTTTCTCTAACTTGCTGATTGTAACCTTAATCCTTTTTTCAAGCTTTTGTTGATCTTCTACTTTAACAAAGTTGCGCATAAACCTTTAAAGAATAAGCTTATCTATGCTAAGACATTCCAAATCAGATCTAGCAAAAAATCTCAAAAAGGCAGCAACCTTTATATAAATACATGAAAATCAACTCTTCATCCTTGATAATTTACAATCATCCATGTCTACACATCTAGACAAATTAGAAGTATAACTATCTGAAAATCTTAACATTTTCACCCATTCACATATCAACTTTTTTTGTTTTGTTGTCAATGAATAGGCTGCCTTTGCTTTCAAAATTTTTCCTTCATGCTCCATCAATTCAAGCTCTGGACAATTGCAATAAGTTTGCACATCCCTTCTAACTTTTAAATTGTCTTTTGTTTAATCCTTTACATCCATTACTATATTGAATATATTATCAATTATATTTTTCTCAATATGCATCATATCAAGATTGTGTTGAATAATATTTGTATGCCAATATGAAAAATCCCAGAAAATACTTTATTTTGTCCAATTATATTGAATCCCAAACCCCGACAACTTATCAGAGGCATGATCATCAAAAACTTTTGGTAAGGTATGCACATTGTTCCAAACTTCTTCACTAGACAACCTAGGAGAAGGAGCAGAGAGCTCAACACTTCCTTTTAAAAATGATTTTTTATCCCGCCAAAATGAATGACCATAGGAAAAAATTGACAAGGACAATCAAAGGTAAAATCATATAAAAATTATAGAAGTTATAAGAAAACATAAAATAAATGAAATGTGTATAGAATTGCTTAATCTTTAAACGCTAATTAGAATGATTAATTGACTAAAAATTGATTAGAATCATTTCATCTAAAAAAGAAACTAATCAAATTTCTAAAAAAATGAGTAAAATTTATAAGCTAACTTAAAAATAAAGAAAAGTCATGAAGGTACCTATATTAAGAAGCATCAAACTAGAGCAAAGTCATGATCTGCTTTTAAATTTGTGTGCAAAATATTTTATAACTTGGCTATTTAAAATAAATAAAATTTAGAAATATAAATTATTTTAAAAATATGAGCTTGATGTATCAATCCAAAATTTGGAGACATCAAACAAGGAACGTAGCAGCCCGTACCTTTGCGCACCATGACATACTAAACTACATCATGAAAGAAATAATAGAATGTCGATTTCACGAAAACTTATAGAACGACTGATCATATTTAAAATAAAAAATTAAAAAATGGAAAAAGAAGATGAAATGCCAAAGAGAGGAACAAAACAAATTTGTACCTGAGAAGAAAATTTATAGTGGAACAGATACAATCAAAACTGAGAAAAAAAGATACAATTGATCCAAGATCTTGAGCTGAAGATATCGAAGATGCAGAATAACACAAGACTTAGAACACACAAAGATGTTGACTCTTAGAACATTCCTATTTGCTTTCCTTTATTTTGCTTACCTGTAAACAATAGTTTATTTTTTTAATAAATAAAAAAATAGTCATTGGGATAAACACTTAGAGACCTTATTTTATATTTTATTTTAAAAAAAAAAATCAGAGCAACGGACTTCTAAAATCCTTAAAGGAATCCAACTTTAATTATAAATTAGTTTGGTGGGCTAACTATATTTTCTCAAATTATTATGTGAGTATCATATAAATATGATGTTGAAGTTGAATATTAATATAATTCAAACTCTAAATTCATTTAATCATACCAAGATACAGTTGAATTAGCCGAAATTACGAAGTTAATTCACTCGTCGAATTAATACAGAAATTAACTGCTAAATAATTTATTTTAAACAAAACTTATTAAAACTCTCCTTTTACAAACAAGTTACATTTCTTTAGCGACAATTTTGTTTTAAATTCGTTGGTAACTACATTTATGAATTTTTTGAGATTCTTAATATCTTCCTCAAAAAATCACGGAAACCCTTACTATTTTTACTAGTTTAAAATCAAAGACTTTTGAAAATTCCTTTTCAAAATTGTTTCCTAATTACTCTGATAATTAGAGCATAACTATATTTTTTTAAATAGCCAAGTTATAGAACATTCTGAATGCAAGTTTTAAAACGGATCGTAATATTATCAAAGTCGCAATGATACCTACACCTAACATGGCAGGCAAATCATAATCTATGTTTAATCTACTTTCAATTAATGAGCGAAAAAGTAAAGTAAGAACAAAAAATAAGTCTCATAATAAAAAAATGTAAAAATCCCCCAAATATCTGAGAATAACTATCAAATCAAGGGATTCTGCATGTTTCACTAGTGTACAAATCTAAATCTACACAAAAGAGCGTAGCAAGTGTAGTTTGAGTACAGATCAATGCGTAAATAGCAAATATCGTTGACCGATCCTAACGAAGTAGTGGCTAGAGTTGATCTTTGAAAATACTTACTTCTACAGCTTAATAGATGTAATACTCAACAGTAAAATAATCAACACATAAAAGAGAATTTAACTCAAAACAAAATTAAATGAAATCTCAGAATCAGACAAGTAGACAAACAAGCATAATTCACCACAAAAATCTAACAATAAGCTCCAACCACTTCAACAAGATCAAATAGATATCAAATATATGCAATGTTATAATAATCATATCATAGAGGTATGATTATATGTTAAAAGAAATAAAGTAAAATTAATAGAAATTACTATATATTAAAGCAACAAAGTTAAAAAAAGAAAAGTAACAAAGTCAAGAGATAAAAAGATTAGCTTCAAGGTTAATTAAGACAAACGACATGATTGAGAATATTAATTAGAACCAACACTACTAAGATGAATAGCTCATCCACAAGAGACTAAAAATTATAGAAATATAACTTTCAAATTTAAATATGGTTTCCTTCGATCATTTTTTTCTCTCTAATATGAGGAGTTCTTCACGAACTTAATAAGTATGGGGACAATTGAAGAGCAAGAGATCAGCTAGACAAAGGTCCCAATTTGATATCTTTTGGAGTGATTAAAAGAAATTCAAATTAATTACGGATCAAAATCTTTATTTTAATTATTCATAGAAAGCTATTATAAATATGTGGATTGATGTCATTACAATTTTGATAAACTATCGTATTGGAATCGTTTTAGTTTTCATAATTTTTAGGAGCGCGGATTAAAGAATTCTAATGGTGGATAGAAGAAGTAATTGGTCAATTTGAAGACGATAGGGTTCGACAAATTAAGAAGATGGAGGTATTTATACCATGTTTCTTTTTTTTTTTTTTTGCTTTTCTCCTTTTCTAATTTTCTATGAATTTAAACAAATGACTACAACAAAATAGAATTACCACTAAATTTTAATATGAAACAAATAAAAATAAAACATAAAACAACGAATAGATAGATATAAAAAATAAATATAATATTACCTCTATTTTATTTTATTAGGCACATTTTTTTAATTTATTCAAAAAAAATAACATCATTTTATATTTAAAAATAACTTAACTTTTAAATTTTTTATTCTATCTTTAATGGGATGATTTACATGCCTTAAAAATATCTATGACTTATTTTGAATCACAAAATTTAAATTCTTTTGTTATTTTCTTAAATTAATTATCGTGCCAAGCACCACAAGTAAATTGAGGCAATTGAAGTAACTAATATAGTGAAAGAGTAAATTGCACCTAAGAAATACCAAAATATTTATGAAAATTCTTATTATCAATATTTAGATACATTTCCTACAATAATAACAACAACAATAATAATATTTTTAGACATTAGTAAGGACTCAACTAGCTAAAAAAATTAATATTTCCTTTAAAACTTAGCTTTGCAGGGAAACTTCCTCAGTATTTTCAAAAAAATTTAATTGTTGATTTGGTAGGCAACTTTCCAAGCTAAAAAAGTAGCTAGGAATTAGCTACAAATTGTATCCCAGGTTAAACCATAAATTTTAGATAAAAAAGTTATCACCAAAATTATATCTCCACTAAAAATTAGCTATCGATTTTGCTAGACACTTCCCTAGCTGAATTATAGCTAGGAATTCACTACGGGATTGTATCCCTAGTTAATCCATAATCCCCAGAGGGGAAAATTTTAGTGTCCAATTTATTTTTCTGCAATCGATTAGAAAAATTCCTTGTTATGTATTAGCTTGGGATTGGCTGTAGCTAATTTCCTAGCTATCATTTGGCTAATTTTTCAGATGAAATATTTTGCTAGAAAATAGAATATTTCTAGCTAAATCCGTTGGTAATGATATATATTAGCTAGGAATCTAAGTTGTCTAGCTAAAATCCCTAGCTAATAGTATGTTCTCTTGGAGTATTAACATGGTTCAAGATACAATGGCCCCTCAAAACAATTTTCACATCCTTTTTTATCTTACTTGTAGAGGATATTTTTATTAATAAATAATTTTTTAAAAATTATGCAATGAATATTATTTTTAACACATCAAACCAAGTAATGCATAAGAAATAATTTCAGCAAAACTAATGCAAACATAACTACTACCAGCATTACTAATACAACTTATTCAATATTATTTTTATACATCCTATCAAACGACTCCTTAAAAGTATAAGGATCTCTGTATGACCATTCTAGTAGCTTAATCTTAACAATTTCAGTAGGTGATCACCGCTCAAATCCACTCCATTCTTTGAAAGTGTAAATGGTCGGAGCAAATACAGTACCCAACTTAGAGTCGGGTTGAATCCACAGAGACTACGTTAACCCCAGACTATCTAGCGCTTGTCAACTCAGTTTTTAAAGTTTAGGAACTATTTAGATTAGGGTTATGGTAAAATTATCTATAACTAAGGAATAAAAATTGAATTAAGTTGAAAACAATGAATGAAAAGTACAAGGTAAGTGACCCTAATTGTTGGTCGACCCTCCTAAATCACTTAATGTGGGTAAATTGAGAGTGGACTATAGATGAACATGCAAGCATTTATTTAGGCAACTCATGGGTATATTTTAATAGCATCATAGTGTCAATCTACTTTGATTTTTTCAAATAGAAGAGAATTTCCTTCTACCCAATTGCTTGTTGCCAATTGGAATTCAACTTATATCTAGGAGAATCCATAAAACAAGGGTTAGAGTCCTGAGTTATTGTTGATTGATGCTTACCAAACCTAAATTTTCTTTTCAAAGCATCATAAAGGTAATTGGGCAGGATTGACTGACTTTCATTATAAATCACACACTACAAAAAAAAAAATCAATAAAATGTTCTTAAACCCACAATCAATTTTACTAAATTGGGGTCTAGAGTTCACAACTCATTATGTTCAACCCTAGATATAGGTTTGGCTACTATAGCAAGAAGAAGAATAGAAAGAAAGTAATTAAATCCTTACCAAAAAATTACAAATTGAAGAAGAAAACATGAATTGATGAAATTGAAATCTTCAAACTTACAATCTAGATCTAAGAACTATTCTAGCTATGGATGAAAATAAAGTTTTCTATCAGCCTATTCTCTCTCCCTTGAAAAAAAAAAAGAAAAATCTATTTATTCTAAGCTTCAAAAAATTTAAAATAATTTAAACTCAAAGGGTCCCAGGTGTCTTTGGAAGGACGAACCATGCTTTACTCCGTCGATTAAAATCAGCCTCTACCTGAGTGTTGTCCATCCTTTGATTGGCGAACCGTCTTTTGGAAAGATGGTCCATCTCTTTCTTTGTTTTTTAAATTTGACTTCTGCCTGCAGATGGATCCGTCTTTTAATTGATTTATTGTGTTCTGGAAAGATGGTACGTCCTTCACTCCGTCAGTTATAGACCACTTCATATTAGTTTCCGTATCCAGTGGAGACTTGATGGGCAATTGAACAAGCGGATCGTCCTTCAGAAAGGTGGTCCATCCTTTGCTTTGCCTTTTGAATTATTTTTTTTGGCTTTGACTCATCTTTTCTTCATTTCACTTGGGTTCTTGAAATGTAGCATAGTGTGGTTAGTTTCAATTTAACAACTAAAGACATGCAAAACGCTATAACATAATGCAAATATGTGTCGCAAATTCTCGACATATCAACACCCCCCAGCTTAAAGCATTTGCTTGTCCTCAAGATACTAAAAAGAGAAAACTAACCTAACACCCAAACTAATGTCTCGGCATCACAAAATTCAATGACTAGGGTGGTTTTGACTAATGGCTACAAACACACATATTTCAGTCTAGCCACCCCCTCTATCTAACAAAACCAGTTTCTTGAAACTATTTGGAGTAAGTATGCAACCTCTACTAGTGACACCATATTAACTTGCATACACCTAGATTTGAGAAGTAAAATATTCCAGCCATTTGTATCCACATGCCCTCACATTTAAATTAATAAAATTGTCCATTTTCAGAAGTAATAATAATACACAAATCAAGGATACACAAGATCAAGAGAGGAGAGAAATGCACTCAACTCTTGAAAAGAAGTTCACGAGATAGGTCACAACTATCATATGCTTTCCTATTTACTCAAATGCCTTTTCTTTTGAATACCCAGGTTGGGATCACACAAGGCTTTTCTAGGCTTGTAATGATGGTCAAATGGCTGGTAGGGTACGAATATGGCTTTTAGTGACTCAGTTACCATCCTTGAATACATCTTTTTGATCCCTTCTTTTCTTTCCTTCTCTTTTCTTAGCAACTTTTCATACCTCAAAGTGTTTCTGTGAGCTCAATTTTCATTTTTCTCTTTTACTCTTTTATTTTATTTTCTTTTCTTTTTTAAGTTCATTGCTCCATTACAGCTTGAGATATGATCAAACCATCATCTTTGGTCTATTTCTTTCTTTCTAACCTTATCACCCTGAACTTACACCTTTCTGCTTATTTTTCATCACGTTTTAAAGTGTCAAGGAGGATGGATTCAAAAGAGAGTCAACTTGAGAATTAGTTTTGACATTCATTGCAGTTGATCAAGAAAAAGGTCAAAGGCTCAAAAGGGGAGAGTAGGGATACATGCATCATTTGATAGGTCTAGTTATGCAAATGTGACTTATGAAACACAAAGAAAGCCTAAGTTGATCTCTACAACTCATAGTCAATCCTAAGTTTAAGCATAAGTAGCAAGGTAAGTTCTAGAGTGTGACTAAATCAAGTACATAGGCAGTTCTTTTCCACACATTGCCATATGGATATTAAAATGACTAAATACGTCACTCTCAACTAGGGACACATTGCCATAATTACATGTCAAAGACGAGGTACATAAGTCAATACCAAACAACTACGTGAGTATGGGTATTATTTTCAAAAATCAATACAAGCATGTTAATAACTCAAGTTCCACCACCATCTAAGTCAAAAAATATTTTGTTCAACTAAAGAAGACTCAACAAGCAGGCTGGTATCTTTAAGAATGTTGCCTAGCAATCTATAATTAAGCCCACGCACTACAATACTTTAACTACATTATTATGCCAGATTCAATAGAAAGTAAGCCTCTTGGGAATGAAGCATAACTAAGTAAACCTAAGAGGACCCTAAGCTAGGAAAGCAATAACAAAAATCAAAGGAAAATCTATACTATGAAAGTAATAAAATGGGATATCACACCCATCGATCAACTCAACAAAATACATAATATCATAAAAAATATGAGTTCAAAACAAGCAACATTACAAACAATGATTTCCACACAGGGCCAAGTAATGTCCACCCCACCTAAAATTGTGCAGTGTCCTCAATGCACATAAAATAAAAAGAAGAGAAAAAGCTCAAGAGCGGTAGAAGCTTCTTGTAGCGCTCAGACCATGCCCCACTAGAGGTCATCACAGGGGTGGTACTGAGGGGCTAGCCTATGCATCATAAGATAGGCCCCAGATGTGAAGGAATGAGGCTGCTGTCACTAGGATTGGGCATATTTCGGTTCAAACAAAGAAAAAACTGACCAAACTGATTTTTTTAAAAATTTTGATTTTAGTTTTTCGATTAATTCGGCTGATTTCGATTTTAAATTTAATAATTTCAGTTATTCAATTTTGGTTTTGGTTTTTAATTAAGTCTACTTGGTTAACCGAAATAACCGAATAGATCAAAAATATTATACTACTACTACCCAGTACTCGTCTACCAGGCCAACTCCCAGGCCCAAAAATTATTAATAGTCAAGCCCAACTGGTCCCCACTCCCCAGCCCACTAAATCACTAATGCGGTAATGACCAACAAGCAATAGCCCAAGCTTAAGTTCCAATGGCTATTAGCACAATTGACAATACACATTATTTATAATTTTACAGAGAAGTGATAACTAAGAAGCCCTAATTTCCCACACTACAGTCACGACTCACGATTACAGTCTACATGCTACAGCGGCAAACCAACGGCCCCAGATGAAGAAGTTAAGAAGACGCCCGGATGCCCATTGGACACCCCCTACGCCCAGACGACAGACGTCCATCGGTCAATATTTTGAGCTTATAAGCTTAATTTATTTATTTCTTTTACGTAAGTTATTTTTCTATACTTTGTTTGATGCAGTTTACTCTTGGTCTTGGATGTTTGATGTGTGTTGTGTGCATATATATTATTAGATGGGGATATTTATGAAAAACTGGAAGGTATTTTGAATCTGGGAAAGGGCCAAAGGGGAACAGCCGAACAAGGAACTTATTGGAGAAATTCTGTTATTCTAAGATACCAAGGAGTTAGAGTTACTTATTAAACTTGTTGAAAAATGTTGAGGTTATTTATACTTAATTGGGACATTTTGATTTGTGATCAGATGATTATGGACTAGTTAAAGTGTATGTCATATATAAAATTATTAGCCAAACTTGGTTCAGTTGAGATTTTTAAGTTTTGGTATGCTTAGTTTGTGAACTATGTTGTAAGTGATCTGTAATAGTACAAGTGATGTTTGAATTTTAATGAGAATGTTCTTACTTAGCCTTACTTTTATTGAATAAGTTAGTTTGTGTTAGAGTGGCTTGAATTTTGGAATGGCCGAATGGCAGCTTGCTACTATGGTGCTGTAGGCTGCTCAGTGTGTGGTTGTGTGTCTAGTTTGTAAAACTAAAAATTAAAAATAAATTAACTGAACCGAACCAAAATTATTTTAGTTCAGTTTTGATTATTAATTTTATAAATAAAAAATCGAAAAAATCAAATCAAGTTTCTCAAACCGAACCGAACGCCAACCCTTAGCTGTCGCCATCTAAAGTCCTCAGTCTTTGCTGCTTGAAGATCTGGATCAACTAGCTGTTCCTCCTATACTTGGTTCTTACCCTTATCAAGTGGAGGGGCAGGGGTGGCTGTCTAAGCTAGAGTGGGAGAACGACCCTGCTCCTGCTGATCGCTATTAGTGGTGGACCTGAGAGCTGAAACTGGTGGTAGTGAGGACTGCTCATGGACTGGGTGTACTAGAACCATAGAAAGGAGAAACTCCATCAGACTGACAATGGCGGTGTACAATCCACACACAACATCTGAACTTCCTCAAGCTGCTACTCTCGCATTTGCAAAATCCATCACGTCAGCTCTGGTCTTAGCTAAATCTACTTTGAGGCTCAAGACATTGAATGAAATCACACCCTACTCTAGCTGGACCAACCTAGCATCCGTCTTTCCTAGACGGGAGCTCAAAGCCTCATAGGAACTCCTAATAGCATCCTAGAGCGGATGAAGATCACACTCACAAATAGTGGCGAGAAAGGCTGACAAGTCCTCAATCAGTCTATGTAACACCCCATAAGTTCCTAACATCAGACTTGAGGCATGAAACAGAGAAAATAATTGAAATTGCACCAGATAATAGAACAAGTCATCAAGTGACTCATTAGGACATGTGACGACTCATTAAGTGAGTCGTTTGGTGTAGTAAATGGTGAAAACTTGGGTGTTTAGAGAGTCTTAATGAGTGGTGAAGTGATCTGTCAAGTGTCATGACGAATCGTTAAGTGGGGGCGTCAAGAAGAAATTAGAAAGTTGGAAAATTTTCCCACGGATAGCTAGTCATGGTGACGACTTTTCAAGAGACCTAACAAGTTGTTAGGTCACTCATTAGGTTTGGTAGGGTTAAATTTCCAATCAGGTTATTAAGGGCATTTTTATAATTCATAAGTTCCTAACTCCTAAACTAAGTCGTTTTGAACTCTTAAAAGGGTATTTTAGAGGGTTTTATTCATCCTAAACATTCATTCTACTCCTAAAACTTCAAGTTGAAGATCAAAACCCTCTCAAGACTCAAGCATCAAGGTCCTCCTTCTCCTCCAATTATCTTGGGCATCAAATGCTAGCAAGATTCTTCAAGCTCAGTTATGTAGGGTTATGAATGGGGGAAATTCTTCCATCCTCATGTCCAATTTCATCTCTATCTCATGATTTCAAGTCTCCAAGCATGATTTATTGAAATTTTAATGCTAGACCCATTTCTCATGAAATTTATTATGATCTCTTATGAATTCAAGTCTCTTGTGATTAAATTTATGATTTATGATTATGATTATGATTATTTATTTTCTAATAAAATCTCTCATGGATCTATATTTTGAAGTTTATGGTAATTTTGCCCAATTATACATGATTTTATGAATTTCAAGCTTATGAGCCTATGATTTCAAGTTATGACTATTTATTCAAGTATGTATATGATTTTCATGAAACTCAAGTTTATGTCTCATGGCCCACTCAATGGCATTGTTTTCGTGGCTATTTCACGTATGTCAAGTTTGATTATGATTTTACGATTTAGACAAGCCCATGTAAGATCAAGTATGTTTCATGATGATGATTATAAGCCATGTGCACATTTTTTGGAGTAGTGTCTAGCATCGAGTAGGCCAGGGGTTCAAGCAAATCCCAAGTCTTTGAACTATATGCCACCATAGGTATTTATTCATGTTCAAGCCGAACGGAGATTCACGACTAATATAACGCTATTATCGTTCCTTGCCTTGGGAAGCTTGGGACGACACTGCCCACTTGAGCAAGATAGCTGGGGCATCATGTAAGCTCTATCATGATGGTGTCGGTTATGATAAGTCTCCCATTGTTCCTCATGTTTTAAGTTATTCTTGTTCATGACTTATGATATTATGTTTTATAGCATGTTTGACCCATTGCTTAGTTTATGAGATTTTACTTATGATTTCAAGTATGGTAAACTATATGATTTATACTTTAAAACCTTCGGTCATTATACTTTAGCTTATGATTAATAACTCATGTTTATGACAATTATACGATCGTGATTTCAGCACGTGCCCTATTCTTATGTTTTAGTTTATCCTTTACTCACGACCTTATTTTACTTTTTACGAGCATGTTTTACTTTCTTTACATACTCAGTATATTCAAAGTACTGACTGCATATTCTATGCTATATCGTCTCATGATATAGGTTGGGCTGATCAGTCTTAGCCCCGACGTTAGTTCGCTCCCATTTCAGTCCAGTACCATCCTAGTTTTATTGAGTTCTCATGATTCAAGGACAACGATTTTGGTTCATATCTCTTTCTCTTATGTCTTTCAGTTTCAGACTTAGCGAGCTAGTTGGGGGTGTTGTCCCATCAACTCATCATATGATTAGAGGCTTTTCAGAAAGCTATATATAGATGGTTCAGTGTTGTTGACTTGTTGCTTACACTTATGCTTTATGAGTTGCAGACTTCCACTTATATTGTGCTCATGTTTTATTTTCTCTTAGTTATGCTCGTAATCATGATGTGTATGTGCCATGGGTTATCTTGGAGAAATTCGTGGTCCTAGGTCCCGTATCTTAGTCTGGAGTCCATGATCGGGTCATGACAAACTTGGTATCAGAGCAAAGATTTAATTGTGTCTTAGGGTGTCTGAAAGCCGTGTCAGTGGAGTCTTTTTCATGGGTGTGAAGTGCGCCACACTTATGAGGAAGAGGCTATGAAACATTTTAGGAAACTTCCCTTCTTTCATGTTCTATATCATATGATAAAGTTAATCTCTCTTACTCTTCTAACTCGTGTTATACGCTTTTGCAGAAATATGCCTCCTCGCCGAATCAATGGAGAAGAAATAGCAACGACAATGGCCATTGGAATGGCAATGGAGATGGGCATCAGCCAGCCCCACCAGCTCTATTTCATCCTTTACATGAGCAGGTTACTCATGCTGAGTTTAGGGCTCCTTTTCAGGTGCTGGTTGGGCTATGACAGCCCAGGCCAACCAGCAGGCAGTTGCCTATATGAATCAAAACAGAAATGCAGCGGCATCTAGAGTACGAGACTTCACCAGGATGAACCCACTTGAGTTTCATTGGTCAAAGTTGGACGAGAATCCACAAGAGTTTATTGAGGAGGTCCAGAAGATTACCCAAATTATGGGAGTTACAGGAGAGGAGAGTGAAAACTTGGCCTCCTACCAGCTGAAGGGGGTTACTCATATATGGTTCTGACAGTGAAAAGAGAGCTGGGGAGTTGATGTAATCCCTATTGGCCGGGATGAGTTTGTTACGACGTTATTGGACCAATTCTTTCCTCAAGAGTTGAGAAAGCAAAGGCAGTAGAGTTCGTCAACTTGAAGAAGAATGACATGACTATTAAAGAGTATGCCCTGAAGTTCACCCGACTATCCAAGTATAATCCTGAGATGGTTGTAGAGCCGAGGGCTCGTATGAGCAAGTCGTGAACACAGTTGCGGATTCATTTGTCAAGGAGTGTAGGACTGCCATACTGATTAGTGATATAGATTTATCTCCACTAATGATATATGCTCATCAGATAGAGGAGGAGTAAATGAAGGTAAGGGAGAGAGAGGCAGAGAGGGTCAGTATAGGAAGTTATGGGTACTCTCGGCAGAGATCCGGTAGTGGACATCGCCCTCAGTCCCATTAGAGGTCATCAGCCCCAGCTCGGTCATCTGCCCCATCTCTATCATCAGCCAGCATTCCATTCAAATCTCGAGGTGATCACAGAGGTAAAGAGTCAGGCTCTAGGGATTAGAAGAGCATGATAGGGGATTCCACTTTCCCAACTTGTAAGAAGTGTGGTAAGAACTACCCAGGAGAGTGCTTGGTTGGCTCATATGTTTTCTTCGGGTGTGAGAAGCTCGGGCACATGCATAGTGATTATCCTTTAGCCAGACAGGGTGACAATAGAGGTCGTGCCCAACCATCACTTCAGCAACTCCATCAGCTTGCCCATCACAGTAGGGCACCTCTTCTAGTGCAGCTGGCGAACAGTGCCAGAATAGGTTCTCTGCACTTTTATCCTGTAAGGAGGAGTGCTCACCCAATGTGGTCACTGGTATGTTACGCGTTTTTCATCTTGATGTTTACACACTGCTATATCTAGGAGCGACACTATCTTTCGTAACTTTTTATGTTGCCATTAGTTTTGGTGTCAGTCTCAAAATCCTATCAAAATGTTTCTCAGTCTCAACTTCGGTCGATGAGTAAGATTTAGCTCAATGGGTATACAAAAATTTCCCTGTCATGTTTCTTTAGAAAGTCACCTCAGCCGATCTAGCAGAGTTAGACATGACCGATTTTAATATTACTGTCGGTATAGATTGGTTTTATACATGCTAAGCTTCGATTGATTGTAGAACCCAATCAGCAGAGTCTCAATTTTTGGGCGAACCAATCCTAGAGTGGAAGGGTAGTTCAGCTATGCCTGTAGGTCGCTTTGTTCCTATTTTAAGGCCAGGAAGATGATCTCTACGGGTTGTGTGTACAATCTAGTTCTGGTCAAGGATTCCACGTCCGAGACCACGATTCTTCAGTCAGTTTCGATTGTATGTGAGTATCCAGAGGTGTTTCCAGATGATCTACCAGTCCCTCTCGAGCGGGAGATTGAATTTGGTATTGACCTTCTCGCTGATACGCAACCCATATGCATTCCTTCTTACAGGACGACTCCAGCCAAGATAAAGGAGTTGAAAGAACAGTTGAAAGATCACCTAGATAAGGGTTTCATCAGGCCTAGTAAATCTCCATAGGGTTCTCTAGTCCTTTTTGTCTAGAATAAAGATGGTTCTCTCCGAATGTGTATTGATTATCGCCAGTTGAACAAGGTCACAATTAAGAATAAGTATCCCCTTCTTTGGATTGATGACTTATTTGACCAATTTCAGGGTGCTAAGTACTTTTCAAAGATAGACCTCAGATCCGGCTATCATCAGATCAAAGTTAGGGAGAGTGGCATTCCAAAGACAACTTTCAGGACTCGAAATGGTCAGTATGAGTTTGTAGTTATGTCTTTTGGACTAACAAATGGTCCTGCAACTTTTATGGATTTGACGAATAGGGTATTAAAGCAGTATTTGGATATATTTGTTATTGTCTTCATAGATGATACCCTCATATACTCTTGGAGCGAGGGGGATTATGCTACTCACTTGAGGAATGCGTTGCAAACTCTCAAGGACCGTTAGCTATTTGCTAAATTTAGCAAGTGTGAGTTTTGGATGGACTCAGTAGTATTCTTGGGTCATGTGGTATCTAGTGAGGGTGTTCAGGTAGACTCTCAAAAGATAGAGGAGGTAAAGAACTGACCTAGACCCATAAGTCCAACTGACATTAGGAGCTTTTTGGGCTTAGCTGGCTACTGCAGGAGATTCATAGAGGGATTTTCATCTATTGCAACACTGTTACTAAGTTGACCCGGAAGAAGGTCAAGTTTTAGGGGTCTGATGCTTGTGAGAAGAGTTTTCAGGAGTTAAATACCCGAGTCACTTCATCCCCATTATTGACCCTACCAGAGGGCACAAATGCCTTCATTGTGTATTGTGATACTTCTAGGATTGGCCTTGGTTGTGTGTTGATGTAGCATGATAAGGTCATTGTTTATGCCTTGAGGCAGCTTAAGACTCATGAGAGGAACTATCCGAAGCGTGATCTAGAGTTGGCATCAATGGTCTTTGCCTTGAAGATTTGGAGACACTATTTGTATGTGGTGCATGTGGATATGTTCACGGATCTCAAGAGCTTTCAGTACATGTTCACTCAGAAGGATCTGAATTTGCTGCAAAGGAGATGGCTAGAGCTTCTCAAGAATTATGACATGAGTGTTCTTTTCATCTGGGAAAGGCCAATTTAGTGGCGGATGCTCTTAGTAGACTGTCCATAGAGAGTGTGTTCCATGTTGAAGATGGGAGGAAGCAGTTGATGAAGGATATACATAGGCTGGATTATTTAGGAGTTGGCCTTACTGATTCAACTGATGACGGTGTCATTGTTCAAAATAGGTCAGAATCTTCATTGGTGATGAAAGTTAAACCAAGTCAAGATGAAGATCCTAGCTTAGTGAAGTTGAAGGAAGCAGTCCGAAATGAGAAAGTGGAGGTTTTCTCCCAAGGGGAAGATAGTGTGCTCCGACATCAGGGCCAATTGTGTGTTCCAACTGTGGATGACTTGAGGGTGCGGATGTTGAGCGAGGATCACAGTTACCTCATGGTTCTCGGTACTCTATCCATTCAGGTGACACCAAGATGTACCGTGATCTATGGGAAGTCTATTGGTGGAATGACATGAATAAGGATATAGCGGAATTTGTGGCTAAGTGTCTGAATTGCCAACAGGTGAAGGTTGAGCATTAGAGACCCGAAGGTATGCTTTAGAACATCAACATTCCTACTTGGAAATGGGAAGAGATCAACATGGACTTCATTACAGGGTTGCCTCATACGCACCGATGATATTACATTATATGGGTGATTGTAGATAGGTTGACCAAATTAACACATTTCTTACCGATCAAAACTACAGACTCAGTCGAGGATTTTGCTAGACTCTAGATTTAGAAGTTGGTTCAGTTGAATGGAGTTTCTTTATCCATCATATCGGATAGAGGTACTTAGTTCACCTCTTATGAAGATCGTTTCAAAAGGGCCTTGGTACTCAGGTAAATCTTAACACAACTTTTCACTCGCAGACAGATGGTCAGGATGAGTGGACCATTCAAACTCTTGAGGACATGTTGAGAGCGTGTGTGATTGATTTCAAGGGTAGTTAGGATGATCACTTGCTTCTCATCGAGTTTGCCTACAACAACAGTTAGCACTCTAGCATTTAGATGGCTCCATTTGAGGCTCCTTATGGGTAGAGGTGTAGATCACCTATTGAATTCTTTGAGGTAGGTGAGGCTACATTGGTAGGGACAAATTCAGTTCATGAGTCTATGGAGAATGTTCAGCTCATCTGAAAAAGGCTGAAGACAACTCAGACTTGATAGAAATCATATACGGATGTTAGGAGGAGCGAGCTTGAGTTTGAGGTCGATAATTGGGTGTTTTTGAAGGTGATTGGGTGTTTATGAAGGTGTCTTCTATGAAGGGAGTTATGAGGTTCAGTAAGAAAGGGAAACTTAGTCCCTGATATGTTGGTCCTTATAGGATTCTGAGGAGAGTTGGTAAGGTAGTTGTCACAACCCGAGCATGGAACCCGAATCGAGACACAGGACCTAGAACTACAAATGACTCCAAGCTAACCCATGACACATGTATAGCATAAATAAGAGCATCACTAAAGTGGAAATAATCATGAACACAATATAAGCGGAAGTCTGCATAACATAAGAACATAAACGTAGATACGAGTCAACAACACTGAACCATCTACACATAGTTTTCTGAAAAGCCTCTAACATATGATGACCTGATGGGAAACACCCCTAACGATCTTGTTAAGTCTGAAACTAAAAGACATATACAATAGAGTCATGAACCAAAACTACCATCCTCGGATCATGAGGACTCACCCGAATGGGGGCGAGCTAAGTCGAGACTGAGACTGATCACCCGAATCTATATCATGAGACAATATAACATAGAATATGTGGTTAGTGCTTGGAATGTACTGAGTATGTAGAGAAACTAAAACATTCTAGCAAAATGATAGTTGGAGATCATGAATAATAAGCAAGATAGATCATAAGAGTAGCAACAACATGATAAAAGCCATATTTCTAAAGTATTTATAAACATGAGATATTCATCACCAGCTGAACATAATGACCCAAGGTTTAGAAATAAAAGTCACATCGTGTACCATACTTGAAATCATAGTGAATACTCATAAACTGATTAATGAGTCAAATATTCTAGAAAATATAATACCATAAGACATGAACATGAATAACATAAAACATGAGGAATATTGGGAGGCTTCGTCATAACTGAAACCATCATGATAGAGCTTACATGATGCCCCAACTATCCCGCTCAAGTGGACAGAGTTGTCCAAATCCTTGCCAGGGCAAAGAACGATTAAGGTATGATATCACTAGTATGCCCTCGGCGGGGGAAACACTCTTTTGAGAGGTCCCAAATATGCACCTACAGTGGTGCATAATTATGAGACCTGGATCCTAAAAATCCATGGCCTACTCGGTGCTAGACACTACTCCCAAAACATGCACATCGCTCATATAGTATTCTCAAAACATATATTAAATCAATTTCTTGTGAGTGTTGACCCCAAAACATCTCTGTAAAACTTATCTTATAAGCCTTGGCTAAAAATCATGTTGAAATGTACTTGACTTTACATGGGCTTGCCCAAATCATGAAATCATACATACTTGAATAAGACTTCATAATTCAAAATTCATGGAATCATAAGTTTAAGAATTCGTAAACATTTATGCATCCTTTGATTACTTATCATACTTAAGATAATGGACTCATAAGCTTGAAATTCATAAATCATGCATAATACGGCAAAATCATCATAAACTTGAAATGATCAATTCATGAGGATTTTGAGAGTTAAATCTGCCCTAATAACTATAAATTATCAATTGGACCATGAGAGAATTGAACCTGTAGAGATATCATGGATTATTGTATTGAATTGGGTTAAATCCTAGAATTTCAACATAACATGCTTGGAGACTTGAAATCATGAGATAAGGATGAAATTGGGCATGAGAGTGGAGGAATTTCCTCCCATTCATAACCCGACATACCTGAGCTTGATGAAATTCTTACTAGGGTTTGATGCCCAACATAATTTGGGGGAGAAGGAGGACCTTGATGCTTGTGGCTTGAGAGGGTTTTGATCTTCAACCTGGAGTGTTATGACTAGAATGAGGGTTTAGGATATGTAGAACCCCTTAAAACCCCATTTTAGGAGCTTAAAATGACTTAGTTTAAGAGTTAGGAACTTATAAATTTCGAAAACACCTTTAAAAACCCAACTAGAAAAATATCTTTGGCAATCCCAACGAGTGACCCAATGACCCATTAGAACACTTGTCGGGTCGATATCAGATCCTTTGCCACTGGCCAAGTATTCCAATTTTTTTCTGATATATTCTTGATGTCTCCACTTAATGATTCATCATGATACTTAATGGGTCACTTAACCAATTGTCAAGACTCTCTGAAATACATATTTTCACCAGTCCTTCCCATTTAGTGGGTCACATGATGACCCATCAGGTCACTTGACGAGTCACATGATGACTCGTTCTGTGACCTGGTGCATATTTTCCTATTTTCTTCATTTCAGTCTTTGACTTTGATCTTAGGGACTTTCGGGATGTTATGTTATCTCCCCTTAGGAACATTCATTCTCGAATGAAGATTAAGCATACTGGAAAACTAGGGAAAGAACTGCAATGCCAAAACTGGACAACCATAGCTGAAAACCGATGGAATAACTAACTCCGGATTGAGATACATGACTAAACTGAATTCATGAAACATACATGCATGCTATGATATGAAAGGAACTTAGAGACATGAACTTGACATGAAACTGAATATAGTACTAAGGAGGAAACTAGTACCTCATGCTGGAACTGAGCCTAAAGGGAAAAGATCTGGGTATTTGGCCATCATATCCGCTTTGGCTTCCCACATAGCTCCCTCAACAAGCTAATTTCTCCACAAAACCTTCACTAAAGATACTTTCTTATTCCTCAACTTCCAAACCTAACGATCTAGGATCTCAACCGAAACCTATTCATAGGTAAGGCTATCCTTTACCCCAATGCTTTCTACCGGTATAACTAAAGTTGGATCACTAATGCACTTTTTCATCATAGACACATGGAAAACTAGATTCATCGAAGCTAACTCCGCTGGAAGCTCCAACTCATATGCCACCTTGCCAACTCACCTCAAAATTCTATAAGGACCAACAAATCATGGACTAAGCTTCCCTTTCATTTCGAATCTCATTACTCCCTTCATGGGATACACCTTCAGGAACACCCAATCATTGACCTCGAACTCAAGCTCCCTCCTTCTAACATCTGCATAAGATTTCTGTTGACTCTAAGCTGTCTTCAGCTTTTCCCGAATAATTTGAACTTTCTCCATAGCCTCATTAACTGAATCTGACCCTATCAGCATAACCTCACCTACCTCAAATCATTCAATAGGTGATCTATATCTCTGCCGATAAAGAGCCTCAAATGAAGCCATCTAAATATTGGAGCGATAATTGTTATTGTAGGAAAACTCGATAAGAGGTAAGTGATCATACCAACTATCTTTGAAATCAATTACACAAGCCCTAAACATATCCTCTAGATTCTGAATGGTCTGCTTGGCCTAACCATCTGTCTGTGAGTGAAAAGTTGTGCTAAGCTTCACCTGAGTACCAAGTCCCCTCTGAAACAACCTCCAAAACTAAAAGGTGAACCGAGTCCCCCTATATAAGATGATAAACAAAGGAAGCCCATACAACCGAACCAACTCCAGAAGGTAGATTCTAGCATAATCCTTGGTTGAATCTATAGTTTTGACCGATAAGAAATATGCTGATTTGGTCAACCTATCCACAACTACCCATATAGAGTCATACTGTCCGGTTGTACAAAACAACCCTGAAATAAAGTTCATATTGATCTCTTCCCACTTTCTAGTCAAAATGCTGATGTCCTTAAGCATACCTCCAGGTCTCTGATGCTTAACCTTCACCTTTTGGCAATTTAGACACTTAGCCACAAATTTCACTATGTCCTTCTTCATGTCATTCCCTCAATAGACTTTTCATAAATCATGGTACATTTTGGTGGCACCTGGATGAATAGAGTACCTAGATCCATGAGCCTTGCTTAACATCCACTCGCTTAAGTCATTCACAGTCGGAACACACAGTCGGCCCTGATATCGAAGCACACCATCTCTCCCTTGGTAGAAAACCTCTAATTTTTGATTTTGGACAACTTCCATCAACTTCACTAAGATAGGATCCTCATCTTGCCTTGCTTTAACCCGCGTCACCAATGAAGATTCCGACCTATTCGACACAATAACACCACCATCCATAGAATATATAAGGCAAACTCCTAAACGAGCAAGCCTATGGACATTCGTTACCAACTCCCTTCTCCCATTCTTGACATGGGACACACTCTCCATGGACAACCTACTAAGAGCATCCGCCACTACATTGGCCTTGCCTGGATGATAAAAGACACTCATGTCATAGTCCTTGAGAAGCTTTAGCCATCTCCTTTGTCGCAAATTTAGGTCCTTCTTAGTAAACACATATTGAAGGTTCTCTATGTCAGTGAACACATCTACATGCGCCCTATATAAATAGTGCCTCCAGATCTTTAAGGCAACTGCTGCCGCTGCTAACTCTATCTCAACTACCCTTCCACTCTAGGACTGGTTCACCCGGGAGTTGAAACTCTATTGATCAGGT
Source organism: Datura wrightii (assembly GCA_035772735.1). Lineage (NCBI taxonomy): Eukaryota > Viridiplantae > Streptophyta > Magnoliopsida > Solanales > Solanaceae > Datura > Datura wrightii. The sequence goes on along the minus strand of JASDFA010000002.1, from coordinate 50,939,052 downwards.
TCTACAATTAACTGAAGTGTAGCATGCATACAACCAATCCATACTGAAGTTAACATAAAAATCTATAACACCCCAAAAGTCTTTAAGATCAGACTCGAGGGTTGAAATGGAGAAAATAAGAAAATCTGCATAAGATCACAGAACAACATGTCAGGTAAGTCAATTCATGGATTGTTGAGTGACCCGTTAAGTGGTGCTAAGGACGACGAGTCGTTAGGTATCACAATAAGTCATAGTGTGATTTTTTAATTGTGCAATGGTGAATAAAGGGTTTATTTTCCATTGTTAAGAATGGGTTGAGGGGAGCCCTCGTATTTCCTAATGACTCGTTAGTGAGAGTATCAGGAAGTTGGAATTTTTCCAATGGTGACGAGAAGACTTGGCGAGCCATCATGAGGCCTAACGAGTCGTTAGGTCACTCGTAGGGTCTGACAGTGTGCAATTTTCTATCAAATCATTAAGGGTGTTTTCATAATTTCTAAGTTTCTATCTCCTAAACTATGTCATTTTAATCCTCCTAAAGGGCGTTTAAGAGAGTTTTACCTAGCCTAAGTCATTATGCTCGCAGAATTTCATTGAATTTGAAATCCTCTTCCAAGATCAAGCTAGAGTTCCTCCTCATTTTCTTCCTCAATTCTCTTGGGCGTTTAAGACCATCTTAGAAATCAAGCTACCCAGGTATGTAGGGCCATGAATGGGAGATTTCTTCCACCCCCATGCCCAATTTCTCCTTAATTCATGAATTCAAGTCTCCAATTAGTATATTGAATTTCTAGGATTTCAACCCCAATCCATGCAATTATCTATGCTATGTCTATGGGTCCAATCCCTTCATATTTTGATTGATGATTTCAGACTATTGGGGCAGATTTTACTCTTAATTTAATTATAAATTCATGATTTTAAGTTATTAGAAGTTATTCCCCATTATGCATGTTTTATGAAGATCAAGCTTACGATTCCATAATTTTTAGCATGATAAGTTATCTAGTATGCATGAATGTTAAGATTACGATTCCATGATTAGCATGATGAGTTATCTAGTATGCATGAATATTTATGAATCATTAACTCACGATTTCATAATTTTATACTATGAAGTCTATTTCAAGTATGTTATGATTTCATGATTTGGACAAGCCTATGCAATTTAAGTATGTTTACCATGATTTTTGCCAAAGCCTACAAGATCAGTTTTAAAGAGATATTTGGAGTCAAGACTCCTCTATTTGATCAGATTTAAGCTATATTATGAGAATACAATTATATGAGCAATATGTATATTTTGGGAGTAGTGTCTAGCACTGAGTAGGCTAGAAATTCTGAGGATCCCGATCTCTGAACTACACGCTAATGTATGATATATTTTATTGGGACCTGTCAAGAGAGTGCTCCTCTACCCTAGAGCACATCCATGATATCACACCTTATTCGTCCATTACCCTGGCAAGGCTTAGGATGAGTCTCCTCTATGTGGGCAAGATATAGGACCATCATGCGCTCATACATAGTGGTTGTTGGTTGTGACGAGTCTCCCATTATTTCTCATGATTTCAGTTACTCATGTTTAGGATTCATGATATTATGTTTTATAGCATATTTGACCTATTGATCAGTCTATGATCTTTCGTTAATGATTTCAAGCATGACAAGTTATTTGATTTCTATTTATAGACTTTGGGTCATTATGTTCAAATTGTGATGAATAGCTTATGATTACGTCTATGTCAGATTTAAGGCTTTTAGCATGCAGTCCTTACTCTCATGAGCTTTCTTGATTTACATTCATGATTTCAACTAATATTTTACTAGCATGTTTTGCTTACCTTACATACTCAGTACATTTCAAATACTGACCACATATTCTATGCTATATCGTTTCATGATATAGGTTCGGTGATCCATCCTAGTCTCTTTACTAGATCACACTCCCTCAGATCTACTCCATCCCACTTTGGATGAGTTCTCATTATCTGAGTACATCTATCAGTTTACGCTTGTTCTATTTTGTTTTAGTTTCAAACTTGTAGTTAGCTGTGGGATTGTCCCAGCATCTTATCAGATAGTAGAGGCTTTTCAGACATAGACTTAGCATGTTCAGCTTTGTGACTCAGCGTTGTGATATTATCGCTTTGTTTACGCTTTATGATATGTATACTTCCGCTCATCCATGCTTATGTTAATTTATGCTTAATTATGATCTAAAGTCATGCTATGTATGTATCACGGGTTAACTTGGAGCCCTTCTTAGTTCTAGGTCCCGTGTCTTGGTCTGGGGTCTCAGCTCGGGTCAAAGCAAAGTTTTAGGTGCGTCCTAGGGTGTCTGAAATCTGCATAAGTAGAGTCTTTTCCATAGGGTGTGAAACACGCCACACTTATATAGAAGAGGCTATAAGACATTTTAGAAAATTTTCCTTCTTTCATGATCTATGTCGTGTGATGGACTACCTCTCTATTCCTCTAACTCGTGCTATGTGCATTTGCAGAAATATGCCTCCATGCTTAGTCAATGGTAGGAGAAATAGAAACGGAAATGGCCATGGAAATGTCAATGGAGATGGGTATCAGCCAACCTCACCTGCTCTAGAGGATCCCTTGCCGAGCAGGTCACTCATGTTGGGTTCAGGGCAGCATTTCAGATGTTAGAATAGGCTATGACTGCCCAGGTCAATCAGTAGGTAGTGACCCAAGTTCCCTAGAATGGGAATGCAGTAGCAGCGAGAGTGCAAGATTCCTCAGGATGAACCTACCTGAGTTTCTTGGGTCGAAGATGGATGAGGACCCACATGAGTTCATTGAGGAGGTGCAGAGATCACCAAAAATATGGAGGTGACTGGAGAGGAGAGTGTAGACTTAGCCTCTTATCAGCTGAAGGGGGTTGCTCATATATGGTTCTGTTAGTGGAAGGACATTAGGGGTGTTGGAGTAGTTCCTGTGGGTTGGGATGAGTTTGTGACTGCTTTTTTGGATAGGTTCTTTCCTCGAGAGTTGAGGGAGGCAAAAGCAGCTAAGTTCGTAAATTTGAAGCAAAACAACAGGACTGTCTAGGAGTAAACTTTGGAGTTTACTTGATGGTCCAAGTATGCATCAAAGATGGTTGCTGATATGAGGGCTCGTATAAGCAAGTTTGTGTATGGACTGGTAGATTCACTAGTCAAAGAATACAGGAATGCCATATTGATCAATGATATAGATTTCTCTCGACTGATAATATATATCCAGCAGATAGAGGCGGAGCAGATGAAGAAGAAGGAGAGGGAGGACAAGAGGGCCAAGACAAGGAGTCATGGGCACTTTCAGTAGAGATCCAGTGGTGGACATCGCCCTCAGTCCCACCAGAGATCGTCAGCCCCAGCTCTATCATCAGCCAGTATCCCGTCCAGACCCAGACATGACCAGAGTGGTAGAGCATCAGGCTCTAGAGGTCAGAGGAGCACGTTAGGGGACGCACCTTTCTAGCTTATAGGAAGTGTGGCAGGAAGCAGCCTTGCGAGTGCTTGGTTGGTATTGATAGTTGTTTCGGGTGTGGAAAGCCCAGACATATTCTCAGAGATTGTCTTTCATCTAGGTAGGGCGATAGTAGAGGTCGTGCCCCAACTAAGACTTCAGCAGCTCCAACAGCTCGCCCATCTCAACAGGCCGCCTCTTCTAGTACAGCAGGCGGACAGTGCCAGAACAAGTTTTCTGCACTATCTTTTTGTCAAGAGTAGGAGGTCTTTCCCGATGTGGTCATTGGTATGCTAGGAGTATTCCATCTTGATGTGTATGTATTATTAGATCTAGGGGCTACTTTATCTTTCGTGACTCCTTATGTTGCTGTTAGTTTCGGTGTCAGTCCCAAAATCTTGTCAGAACCCTTCTCAGTCACTACTCCTATTGATGAGTCAGTTTTAGCTCGACGGGTATACAAAAATTTTCCTATCATGATTCTTCAGAAAGTCACCTCAGTTGATTTAGTGGAGATAGATATAACCAATTTTGGTATTGTATTCTGTACGAATTAGTTACATGCATGTTATGCCTCAGTTAATTGTAGAACCCGTATGGTAGAGTTTATATTTTTGGGTGAACCAGTCCTAGAGTAGAAGGGTAGTTCAGTTGTGCCTGTAGGACACTTTGTTTCCTATCTCAAGGCCAGGAAGATGATCTCCAAGAGCTATGTGTATCATCTAATTCATGTTAAGGATGCTACATCTGACACCCCGACTCTTCAGTATGTCCCTGTTGTATGTGAGTATCTGGAGGTGTCCCAAATGATCTACCAGGAGTCCCTCCCAAGCGGGACATTGACTTTAGTTTTGACCTTCTCCATGATATGCATCCTATATCTATTCCTCCTTATAGAATTGCTCCATCCGAGCTAAAAAAGTTGAAAGAGCAACTGAAGGACCTCCTCTTAGGTAAGGGTTTCATCAGACCTAGAAAATCCCCATGGGGTGCTCCAATTCTCTTTGTCCGGAAGAAGGATGGTTACCTTAGGATGTGCATCGATTATCGACAGTTGAGCAAGGTCACAATCAAGAATAAGTATCCCCTCCCCAAGATTGATGACCTGTTTAACCAGCTCTAGGGTACCAAGAGCTTTTTAAAGATAGACCTCAGATCCAGTTACCACTAGCTCAGAGTTAGGGAGAGTGACATCTTGAAGACAACCTTTAGGACTCGATATGGTCACTATGAGTTTGTAGTTATATCATTTGGACTACGAATGCTCCTGCATCTTTAATGGACTTGATGAATAGGGTGTTCAAGAAGTATTTGGATATGTTCGTGATTGTCTTCATAGATGATATTCTCATATACTCTCTAAGAGAGGACGAGCATGCCACTCAATTGAGGATTAAGTTGCAGACTCTCAAGGATCACCAACTGTTTGCTAAATTCAGCAAGTCTGAGTTTTGGTTGAACTCAGTAGCATTCTTGGGTCATGTCGCGTATAGCGAGGGTGCATAGGTTGATCTCAAAAGATAGAAGTGGTGAAGAATTGGCCTAGACCCGTCAGTCCTACAGATATTAGGAGTGTTGTGGGTTTAGAAGGCTACTGCAGGAGGTTCATAGAGAGATTTTCATCCATTGCAACACTGTTGACTAAGTTGACCCAGGATAAGGTCAAATTTCAGTGGGGGGATGCTTGTGAGAAGAGTTTTTAGGAGTTAAAGACTCGACTTACTTCAGCCTCAACATTGACCTTACCGGAGGGCACAAATGATTTTGTTGTGTATTGTGATGCTTCTAGAGTTGGTCTTGGTTGTGTATTGATGCAGCATGGTAAGGTCATTGTGTTTTCTCTAGGCAGCTTAAGGCTCATGAGAAGAATTATCCGATGCATGACTTAGAGTTTGTGGCTGTGGTGTTTGCTTTAAAGATTTAGAGGCATTATTTGTATGGGGTGCATGTGTATGTATTCGCGGACCATAAGATCCTTCAATACATGTTCACTCAGAAGGATCTAAATTTTCGACAAAGGAGATGGCTAGAGCTTCTCAAGGATTATGACATGAGCATTCATTATCATACGGGCAAGGCAAATATAGTGGCGGATGCTCTTAGTAGGTTGTCAATGGAGAATGTGTCTTATGTCGAGGATGGGAGAAAGGAGTTGGTGAAGGATGTCCATAGTCTTTCTTGTTTAGATTTCGCCTTACAGACTCTATGGATGGTTGTGTTCTCATTCAGAATTGGTTGAAATCTTCATTGGTGACGGAATTCAAAGCTAAGCAGGATAAGAATCCTATCCTAGTGAAGCTAAAGGAAGTTGTTCAGAATCAGAAAGTGGAGGGCCGATTGTGTGTGCCGGTAGTAGATGACTTGAGAGAGCGAATATTGAGTGAGGCACATGGTTCTCGATACTCTATCCATCCAGGTGCCACCAAGATGTACCGTGACCTACAGAAAGTCTATTGGTGGAATGGCATGAAATCGGACATAGTGGAGTTTGTGTCTAAGTGCCCGAATTTCTAAGTGCACTTCTCCACCACTGACGGAGGGCCCTATAGGAAACCCTACAACATATGTTCCACCCCCTAGTAAAACCAATGCTGATATGAGGGGGCTATTCAGATTCATACCCAATTGGTTGTAGCACAGACTCAACGTTAAAGTGCATTATTGCAAAGTATGGGATTTCATCAGGGCTCAGCTTCATCGAGGATTAGAGACTTCCTCAAGATGAATCTACCATTTCTTATGGGATCTAAGACCGAGGAGGATCCCCAGATTTTTATTGATGAGGTGTAGAGGATTTTACAAGTCATGCACGCTAGTCATACAGAGGTGGTGGAACTTGCCACCTATTAGCTAAAGGATGTCACTATTACTTGGTATGAGCAGTGGGAATTATCCCGAGGAGAAGATGCAGTCCCTGTTATGTGGGATGATTTCATGGATGCATTCATTGACCATTTCCTATTATTAGAATCGAGGAAGGCAAGAGCAGAGGAGTTTATATCTCTCAGACAAGGCTTTATGAGTGTGACAGAGTTACTCTGAAGTTCACACAACTTTCACGATATACTCCAGAGATGGTGGCTACTATGCGGGCAAGAATGCACTATTATGTATATGGTTTGGGGACTCACTTGGCTGATGAATGTACCTCAGCCTTGCTGAACAAGGAGATGCATATTTCTAGGCTAATGTATTATGTTTAACAGATGGAGGATTTAAAGAAAAGGATTAGAGAAGACGGAGAAAAGAACCAGCACAAGGGGGCTAGGTCAGTTGGCTATAATGATCGAAACACTGCCAGGAACTTCTTTAATGGGAGATCATCAGATAGGGCACCGTCTACCACTAGTGCACCTAATGATAGGCGAGCTCACCCATTCAAAAGCCAAAACTCGAGAGCACCAGGCTCTCAACTACAGGGTAGTGTGGCACAAGTAATTCGCAACAACTTCCTTGTAACAGATGCGAGAAGAGGCACCTACGAGAGTGTCGCATGGGTATCGATTTATTCTATGGGTGCGGTCTTGGAGGCCATATTAAGAGAAATTGTCCATCATCCAGACGAGGCAATGGAATCAATACAACTACATCCTAGAATGTATAGCCCCTCAGACAGCTCCTCCATGTGATTCTTAGGCCCCAATAGGGCATGGCACTAATAGAAGAGAAGGGGAATAGAATCTCCTATACACTTTAGTAGGTCAATAGGAAATGAAGGCATCCCCAGAAATTTCCATAGGTATGTTAAAGGTCTTCACTATGATGTTTATGTACTGATAGAACTTGGATCCACACTATCTTATGTGACCCCTTATATTGCCAAGAATTTTGGGCTAGCACCTGAATGATTACGTGAACCATTCTCTGTTTCCACTCCCGTCGGTGAGTCAGTTGTTTCCAAATTAGTCTATAGAGGTTGTACGATTATGGTGGGTCATAAGGCCACGATGGATGATCTTGTTGAATTGGAAATGGTTGATTTCAACGTTATTATGGGGGTGGATTGGTTGTCATCCTATTATGCTACCCTTAATTGTAGAACCAAAGTAGTTACATTCCAGTTTCCTAATGAACCAGTCTTAAAATGGAAGGGTAATGATGTCATGCCAAAGGGTAGGTTCATCTCCTATCTTAGAGCTAGAAAGCTAATTTCCAAGCAATGCTTGTATCATATGGTTCATGTGATTGACACTGGTGTTGAAGCACAGTCTCTTCAGTCCACACCTATAGTTAATGAATGTCCAGAGGTGTTTCTGATGAAGGGCGTATTCATGCACTTCATAGACATATTTTTGCCCGTACTTTAGTATGTCTTGAGAATAAATTTGTGTTTGCATGTGATTATGTTATATATTTGTGAAAATTAGCTAACACATGTGATTAGATATTTTCAAGGCTAAAAAGGATGGATTTGAATGTATTTGACGCATATGGAATGAAGAAGAAAAGAAGCTGAAGTCGCGGGCAAAGGTTGAGTTTGGAAGATGCAGAAATAGTGTACCTGATGTGTTGAGGGAACGACTCGTTACGTCTGGTTACGAGTCGTGAAGTCAGTCGTGGAGAATGAGAAGAGAGTTTTGAGAAAAATCTAGTAAAGGTAACGAAAGACATCACGAATCGTCAGGTGTTTGCACTACTCATTGTGAGAGCACCAGTAGGAATCGTTAGGTGCACTAGAATTTTGGAGAGTTAGACCACGAGGGTCCTAACGACTCGTGCCCATGCACAACGAGTCGTTAGGTGACCCGTTGCCACAACTGGCAACGCGGCATGGAGTACGCGACAAGGCTTCCAAAATGGGAAAAAAATGGATTTCCTAATTCAACTATGAAAGGGAAAATTAAATCCCAAGCCAAATTCATCAAGGAATGAGGAAAGCATCTAACTACTATAAATACCCTTTATTTCATGTAATAGCTATCAAGCTTCAAATTAAGTATCAAGCTTTAGATCAAGTTTCAAGTTCAAAAGTCTTCAAGTAGGATTAGAGTTTTAAGTCTCAAGTTTTTAGATACAAGTTTGGTGTCTTACGTTTGGAACTTCGAGACGATTGTTGAATTGTTCTTCTTTATTGTTGCAATAATCAAGTGAGTTTCTTCCTATCAATGTTGTAAGTATTAATTTTTGCTTTTATCTATGAATTCTATTAATTTACTTATAAACATGATAGGCTAAAACCACTACAACTAGGGTTGTGGGAACCATGACAAATTAACACACATAGGTAAAATACTTAGTGATTCTTGAACGGAGTTTATACATATATTGTTTCTTCCTTCGTTTTAATTGATTTTTGACAATTGCAAACGTTAAGACTTGCCTTATTCTTACTTACCGGATCAAGGAAGTAAAGAATGTGAAAAGGATTAACAACGGAAATTTAAGGCTACCAACCCTCATCTAATAGCTTGAACTTGTCCGGGCATAGCTAATCCGATATTAAGGGTAAGGGTCAATTATGGTACACGCGTAGACAGACCAAGTTGCGTGGTGAAAATCATCTAGATAGGAGACCAACCATTTAGGTGAACCTAACTTACCAATATTGCATGCTAAGCACCAGAATAGATCACTAGTATAAAGCGCCTTGTGGTTATGAAGTCTTGGGGAACATTTATCCTAGTTTGTTGCATTAATTTGGAAACAACAAACAATTTCTAAACATTGTTATTTATTAATTTTACAAATTCCCCCCTCTTAGGAAATAATTAACCAAAAAGTTTAAGCACTAGTGTTCTTCTAAATCCTTCTGTACTCTCTGTGGGATCGACCCCAACCTCTAGTTGGGTACTTTATTGACAACGTCCGCTTCATACTTTGTTAAGAAGTGTGAGTTTGAGTTTTATCAGTTTCTAGATGAACTTTTAGGGATTCCTCTAGATAGGGAGATTAATTTCGGGATTGATATTATTTTCGGTATCAAATCAATTCTATCCCTCTATACAAAATGGCACTAGTGGAATTGAAGGAATTGAAATAATAGTTGAAGGATCTACTTTACAAAGGGTTCATTCGACCTAGTGTCTCCCTATGGGGAGCACCAGTCTTATTTGTACAAAAAAGGATGCGTCGATACGTAGTGCCTCAACTACCAACAGCTGTACAAGGTTACCATAAAAAATAAATTTCCCACTTATGAGGATAGATGACTTGTTTGACCAAGTATACGGTGCCAAGTACTTCTCAAAGATTGATCTCAGGTCGGGTTATCACCATCTGAAGGTTAAAGAAGAAAATGTTCTGAAAATAGCTTTCAGGACCCAATATGGACACTTTGAGTTCCTTGTTATGTCTTTTGGGTTAACGAACACCCCAGCTACTTTTATGGACCTCATGAACAGGGTTTTTAATCTATACCTCTTCGTGATTGTATTTATTGATGACATATTAGTGTACTCACGTAACAATACTAAACATATAGACGCCCTTAGGTTAGGGTCGCAGACTCTTCGAGATCATCAGTTGTATGCAAAGTTTTCAAAGTGAAAATTTTAGTTAAACTCAGTGGCATTCCTAGGCCACATGGTATCCGATGAGGTTATCAAGGTGGACTCACAGAATATAGAAGTGGTAAGGAATTAGCCTGCGCCCACAACTCCTACAAAGATTAGGAGCTTTTTTGGATTGACAGGCTATTACAGATGGTTTATAGAAGGATTCTCGACCGTAGCTGCCCCACTGACTAAACTGACATAGAAAAAGGAAAAGCTCTAATGGTTAGATGCATGCGAGAGGAGTTTCCAAGAGTTAAAGATCAAATTGACCATAGCTCTAGTTTTAACCTTACCCAAAGGAATCAATGGGTTCGTGGTCTACTGTGATGCTTCGAGAACTGGTATTGGGGGTGTTTTGATGTAACACGAGAAGGTTGTAGCTTATGCATCCAGACAACCAAAAATCCATGAGAAGAACTACTCAACACATGATTTGGAGCTAGCCGTTGCAGCTTTGCACAAAAAATTATGGCATCACCATTTGTATGGAGTTCATGTGGATATCTTCCTAGACCATAAAAGTCTTCAGTACATTCTCAGGCAGAAAGAGTTGAACCTTAGATAGTGAAGATGGCTGGAATTTCTTAAGGACTATGTTCTTGAGATTCTCTATCATCCTGGTAAGGCTAATGTAGAAGCCGATTAGCGATGGTCCATGGGAAGTCTGGCATATGTTGAGGAAGGCAAGAGAGAATTGACCAGAGATATTCACAGGCTAGCTAGTCTAGGAGTTCAGTTGTTAAACTCTAAGGAAGGAGATGTTGTGGTTTAGAATAGGGCAAAATCGACCCTAGTAGTATAAGTGAAGGAGAAGCAGTATGAAGATCCAATATTGCTCAATATGAAAGAAGGGATTCAGAACCAAAGAATAATGGCTTTTGAGCTAGTGTGAGATGATACTCTAAGATACCAAGGTAGATTATGTGTTCCAGATGTGGACAAACTATGGGAAAGAGTTATGGTTAAAGAACACAATTTCAAGTACTCTATTCATCCAGGTTCTACTAAGATGTACCATGATATAAAAGAAATTTATTGGTCAGACGACATATAGAAAAACATAGCAGACTATGTAAGTGTTCAAATTGCCAACAAGTTAAAGCAGAGCACCAGAGGCCCGGTGGCCTAGCGCATAATATTGAACTGCCTGAGTGGAAATGGGAAATTATTAACTTGGACTTCATAATTTGTCTACCTCGTTCATACCAGAAACATGACTCAATTTGGGTAATTGTGGACCGGCTTACCAAGTCCCTGCACTTTAATTGGGTAATTGTGGACCGGCTTACCAAGTCCCTGCACTTTTTGCCTGTCAAAATGACAAATTTCGCAGAGGATTATTCCAGGTTATATATATGAGATATTGTAGAACTGCATGAGACCCTAATGTCCATTATCTCCGAAAAAGGTGCTTAGTTCATGGACCATTTTTGGAAGTCTTTCAAGAAAGGGTTGGGGACACATGTAAATCTTAGTACTGCTTCCACCTACAGACAGATGGACAGGATGAGCGCACCATTCAGACGTTCGAAGATATGTTGAGAGCATGTGCGTTGGACTTCAAAAGATATTCGGATGATCACCTATCATTGGTTGAATTTGCATATAATAATAGTTAAGATTCCAGTATAAAGATGGCACCTTATGAGGCTCTATATGGCACCTTATGAGGCTATGTATGGACTAGATCTTCTGTATGGGTGAAGCAGAGTTATTAGGACTAGATCCTCATAAGGGGGACTATATTTATATTTCTTACGTACTCCTGCATGTCCACCCATTTGTGGTGTTAGTAAGGCTTGGGAGTTTTTTAGTTAGCTGATGCACATTGAGGAATTGGGATAACCAAACATACAAGAAAAACTCTGCCAAAATTTCTGAAAAATTCAAAGTCTAGAAAATGCTAATGCCTTAACCATCATTCGAGGACGAATAATCCCAAGAAGGGAATATTGTAACACCTCATGTAAATTAGTCATCCTATGATTCAATCCATTCTTGAAGTGTTAGAGAAGTTGGAATTGGTGAGAAATCAAAAGGAGAAACAAGTACAAAGAGAAGATAAGGAACATGTGAAGTTCATGAGTGAGGGTCAATTTTAAATTACCATATTTTTACCTAAACATAGAATTTTGGAGTGTTCTACCTATCCAAATTAAAGCTCAAATGAATCTAGTTTCCAACACATCCAACCATCCATCAATCAAAGTTCGAAATAAAAAGTTATGAGTATTTTACTGAGGCATTGTCAAGCAGTGATGGATTTTTGGATTGGCCTCATATAAAAACGTGACTTGGGGCCCATTCCTCTTAATTTCGTTACCCCTACCTCGCTTCATCGGCCCAAAAGTTTTTCAAAACCCTCCTAAGGTTAGAGAAACATCTCCCACACTATACAATATCAAAATCACGAATGTTTTAGGTATTGACACCAAACTTTCTCTCTCTTTCTCTCCTTTAGCAAGGTCAAGAACGACTTTTGAGTCTCAATACTTGAGGTTTTGAATATTCCTCCTTCCTTCAAGATTATTGTGAGAATTGATTACTGCTTCATGGGAAATATTTATAAGGTCAATAACCAGGTATGTAAGGCTAATCCATGTGCGGGAGTGCCTCATTTCACTCCCCACATTATGTCCATGATATTCCCATGTAAAACCCTTTTCTTGAGTAGTTAGAAGTAAGATCAAGAATATATTTATGAGATGAATGATTTTCAATGCTTTATTTGTTCCTATGTATGCTTATTGATCACCCTTAATGGTATATGCTTGAGAATGAACAAGAGTACCCCTTAACCCTTGGTGAATTCGGATAAAGAGAAGAAAAACTAAAAATCCCATTCTGGGAAGCCCAAGATGCGGCGCGCCACTCATAGCGCCCATCTGTCAGGAAAATGTTCATTAGAAGTTCCAATCTAGGTGCGGCGCACCTCCTACTTCACCCACCTACTAGAAAATAAAATTTCTAAAGTACCCGCCTAGGCATGGCACGCCTCTCATCATGTCTATCTGTTGAACATTTTGTCGGAAGTTCTCACCCAAGCGCAGTGCGCCACCCATCGTGACCTTCTGCTTAGAATGTTGGTTGAGAGTTTACCCTCAGGTGTGATGTGCCCCATATCGCGCCCTCCTGTCCAAATCTTCCGACTGAAGTTAAGACTCGGGTGTCGGGCGCCTCCTATCACTCCAGGCTAGTCTCACCCAAAAACATTCCCAATTATGTTTCAAAGTTCTGAACCTCCCTTTTTAACTATTTTGGGTTGACCACGATCATACTAATGTAGATATGATCTTTTTAATAACCTACTAATGAACTTACTGAATGACAATGTAGATATGATCTTTTTGAATAAAAAAGGGTTTATACTTATTGATTTTCATTGTCCTTAATTCATTTCATGCTATACCTATTTCATGGTTATTCTCTTATGTGTTTTTCTACTATATTATGTTTAATTCAGTTGCTTTACATACATTATGATCCTATGTACTTATGTTCCTTTAGATAGGAGCACTGCATTGTTTTATAATGCAGATTCAGGTATGCGTGTCGACAATCGAGCTCCTCGCTAGGACTCCACATCATTCAGCCATTGTGAGCCCCTTGTTTGGCCCTAGTCTTTATTTAACTTTTTAGATATTGACTTAGAGGTATACCAGGTTCCTTGTCCCGATAAAAATAATTATCCTTTTACGATTAGAGGCTTCATAGGTTGCTAGTTTTGATGATGTAAAAGACTTGACAAGTTCTTCTTTGAATTGAGTATTTCCTCTTACTTTTGAATCTTAAATTAGATGTATTCTCATTATGTTCACCATGTTATGCAGTTTGCTCAGCCAGCAATGGTTTCAAGTGTTGGCCATGCCTCGGCCCAGGGGCCGAGCGTGACATTTGACCTAGTCATTTATGCAAAATATTTGAAGGATATTATGAAAGATGAATCAGGATGTTGGCATGTATGATTTGGGCACTTGAGTTTTGAAGCACTCAAACCATTGGGAGATAAGGGCATGGTGTTGAGTGTGCTTTTGATGATGATGAATAAAATATGGTTCTCGTGCAGTCAAAATAAAATAGCAATAAGAATTCTACAATTAATTAAAGTTTGGAAGGATAAAGTTTATTACTAATTTATCGTGATTTATTATTCTATACTATTAGTAAGTTTTGAGTTGCAGAGAAATAACAAAGAATGCTGAACTAAATAAGGAGTCAACAAAGATCCAAATCAGATAAGGAAAGAAATTTTAGTTGACCTCTACTTGGTTTCCCGGTTCCACTTGAACTCAACCAACATGGAGCATATAACATTCTATTTAACGAGTCCACCCACGTCTGGAATAGCATACATTCACAAAGTATTTACAACATCGATAATTCTCTGACATCAAGTAAAGAAAGATGAAATACAAAGGAGAGTTGAACAAGTGTCTAGTCTGTTCCAAAAGTTGTTATAGATTCTCTTTAGTATTAACTCTAGTGAATGTAATAGGTTCAAGATTGTGATATTTTATTCTATTTTGTAGAAGCAGTCTGTTAAGGTCAAATACATAAGTCCAAGTTTGTTGTTTATGTTTTTCAAGCAAAGGGTAGTTCGAAATAATAGCAACAAGTTAGGAATATTATAAAAACTTAGGGGTAGGTTTTTGAACTGCGATGGATAATCTAATTTAGCTCGGTGTTGTTTAATGAAGTTAAATTGATATCCTACAGGGGTGTAAGTCATGGTTTTTACATCCATTCAATCCTAGATGGTTTTTCATGTACAAATTTCATGTGTAATATTTTCTTTGGTCATCTATTAATTTCTGCTAACCTACTAAGGAACATCTATTGGAATAGTGTCTACCAGTGTTTCCTAAAATCTGAAAAACACTGGAAAATATTAAGTAATGAAAAATTAGGTATAGACTCAATTAACCCCCTATTTTGTCTAATTTGAAAGTCAATTATATCAATTGGTATCAATTCAGGTTGCTCATTTCTAGGTTAAACCCTTTGAAAGATCCGTAAAAATGACTTCTACAGCAATACAGTCGTAGGGACAATCTACCACTAGACCTCTTCTATTCAATGTCCAACATTATAGCCTATGAAAAAATTGAATGGAGATTGATTTAAGAGCATAGGTATACCAACTTTAGATGATCACATTGCAAAGGTCGTTGAACCCCACCAAAACAAAAGTTGATGGCACTAGAGAGCTCAAGTATGAAGACGAATTTGATCCAAACGATTTCAGGATGATGTAGAAGAGTGAAAAGGCCATCAAAATCATATACTTTAGATTGAAAATAGATGAGTACAATAGAATATTAGGCTGCTTTAGTGCCAAATAAATTTGAGATCCCTTACACTAACCCGTGAAGGTATGTCTCAGGTAACCCAATCCAGAATTGATATGCTTATAAGATAATACGAATTATTCGCCATGGGCGAAAAGAAATCAATCAAGGATATGTTTACCATATTCACTAACATAACTAACAAACATAAGTCTCTCAGAAAAGAATTCTATACTGAAGAAAATATCAAGAAAATCTTAAGAATTATTCCAGCATCAAAGGAATCAAGCGTCACTACTATTGAAGAAGCAAAACAGATGAGCATAATGCAAATGGATGAGTTGATTAGTAATCTGCAAACTTAAAAGCTCAACAAGATGGACAAAGTTAATGAGGAACACAAGAAAGGATGCAATTTGGTTTTGAAGGTTGTGCAATATGAGTCTGACTCAAATGATGACGAAATTGCCATGTTTGTTTGCAGGTTCAGGAAATTCTTCAAGAAGGAGAATTCCAAAAAAAAAAGAAATTTTGCAATAAGGGAAATCTACTAAAAAAGCAAAATTTAATGGGTGCTTTAAATGTGGAAAGTTGGATCACATGATTAAAAAATTTCCCTTCATGAAAGAGAAACAAAGGAAGGAACACTCTAATTCCCAAAGGCAACAAATGATTGCTTCAAAAATGTTCAAAAAGGTCATAAAGGCACACTGGGGAGAAACATATGATGAAAACTTAGAAGACAAAAATTGTGATGATGAACTAATGGCACTCATGGTCAAAAGTGACTTTGACTTTGATGAGAATATTTTTTAGGTAAGTCTAAACAAACTTAAAGCTCAGGTTCACAAATAATCCAAGAATAAAATTGTGAAACTGTCACTTTGATAGATGAATGTAATCTTATGAGTGTTGAAAAAAATGAATTATCTAAAAGTATTTCAAGTATAAAATTAGAATATAAAGCTTTTATGAAATACAACATCAAATTTAAAACTGTCCAGGGGACACTGAATAATGAAAACAACAAACTGAAGGAGACAATGTCCTCTTTAAAAGCTAAAATTCTTAACATTTAAAAAACTCAAGCTGCGATCAAGGGTCAAGGAAATAGTGATCAAAAATCTATTTAAAGTGAAATCACCATTCTGAAAAGGGATTTAAAAAAGAAGTTATAAAAAATTCAGAACATCAAAAGACTTTCGAACGTGTTAACTATGACCTTGAAATGATTAAAAGGTGGAGCAAATTCACTGAAGCTTTGAACTAGCACAATGAATATTACAATATGTGTCATAGTGGTCTTGGCTACAAAAGAAAATCGGTTAGATGGGATATCAAAAGAAAATATGTTGGTCTATACAAATATCATTTATGTAGTCACTATAGAAACACAGGACACTACAGGTTTGAGTGTTTATCTAGAACAAAAGCTCTTGAAAAAAATAGAAACATTGTTAAATGGATGAGAAAAGATTTAATTTGTCAAGTCACTCAAAGAAAGGGAACCAAACTGGTGCGAGTTCCCAAAACTAATGAGTGATTTTTCTTAGGATGAAGTGAGAGATAGCAGAGAGCAACAAAAACTGGTATCTAGATAGTGGTTGCTCCAGACACATGACAAGGAATAAGAAACTTTTTCTTTCACTAGAAGCCTTCAATGTAGGGAGTGTATCCTTTGGAGGAGGAAAAAAATGTATAGTAATTGGCATCGGTGAGATAAGTAAGTCCCTCTCTCATTCAATAGAATATGTGTATATAGTTGATGGATTAAAACCCAACTTGTTAAGCATATCTTAACTGTATGACCAAGGAAACACTATGTTATTTTCTTTCATCAGTTTCAAAGTCATAAATAACAAGTCTAGGGAAGATGTGATGGAAGGAAAGCAATATAAAAATGTTTATAGAACATGTATTCTCTTACTCTTCATAAATAGGCCAACTTTTTAAAGTGTTCTTGATGATGATGCTCTCTTTTGGCACAAATATTTGTGATATGCTAATTCAGCATTACTAAATAAATTGGTGTTAAAAATCTTATTATTAGTCTTCCTGAAATAAAGTTCAAATATGATAAGATATATGACACATGCGCTAAAGGAAAGCAAGTTAAATCATCATTCAAAACTGAAAAGGTCAAAAGCACCTCTAAACCCCTTGAACTGCTATACATGGATCTTTGTGGTCCTATGAGAGTGGTCGTGGAGGTATGAGCTTTGTTCTTATAATTATTGATGATTTATCATGCTTTACATGGACCCTGTTTCTGTCCATAAAGGAGGAAGAATTCGATATGTTCAAAATGATTGCAAAAAGGATTCAACGAACTCATAGAAATAATGTGGTAAGTATCCGGTCTGATCATGGTACCAGATTTAAAAATTCAAAATTCACTAAGATCTATAATAAAAATAGAATTGACCATAACTTCTCTTACCTTAGAAGACCAAAACAATATGGGGTTGTAAAAATAAAAAATAAAACCGAGTGGATATGGCACGAATAGTGCTTATTGCTTGTGGGCTGCCAAAACTATTTTGGGCTAAAGCCATAAACATGACATGTTACATAATAAATAGATACATGATCAAACCACTTCTCGACAAAACTCCATGTGAACTTCTCAAAGGTAGAAAGCCAAGTGTCAAGCACCTGTGAATCTTTGGTAGCAAGTGTCTTGTGCACACAATGGAAAATCTGCCTTAGGGTAGTTTGATGCGAGAAGCGATGAAGGAGTATTTCTCAGATATTCTCCATGTATAAAATCTTATAAAGTGTATAACAAAAAAATATGTTGAAGAAAATATTCATGTCATTTTCAATGAGGCTGACATCTTTGCTAGAAATCCTTACAGGAAAGTAATGATGTCTTCGACATTGGTTTCACCAAATCTCAACAAAAAATATAAGTACATTAGTTTAGTCTGACGGAATAGTCAATGGAACATAACCTAAGACTGCTTCCTCAGAACCTGATATATGATCTGGAAAACTGAAGGGGAACAAGTCATAAAACAGTAACAAATGTAGGATAGGGAACATATCAAGGAATAGTCTGTGATAGTGTTCTATATGAAGACGATGAAAATTAACAAAAGCTTAACCTAAGGCCTTGGAAGCACCAAATCTCTCACCTTCTAGATTTAATCATAGCTGATCTAAATAAGGAATCCAGACCTGATCGTTGATGAAAAACTTTTATGCTTTCACTGCTTTTCTATCTCACATTGAGCCAAAAAATTATGTTGAAGCTTTGCAGGACATGAAATAGGTAATGGTTGTGCAGGAGGAGCTAAACCAGTTCAAAAGAAACAAAGTATGGCACTTGAAACCACCACCAAAGGGTCGAACTGTGATTGAAACCAAATGGGCATTCCAAAATAAATTGAATAAATAGGGAACAATCACAGTGGACAAATATTGACTAGTGATTCAGGGATACCACCAAGAAAAGGGCATTGATCATTAAGAAATGATTGTTATAGTTGCCAGAATGAAAGCAATCAGGTTGTTCATTTCTTTTAAAACACACATAGAGTTCACATTCTACCAAATAGACATCAAAAGTGCCTTCCTAAATGGGTACCTAGAAAAAGAGGTATATGTATGTCAATCCCCCGACATTGAAAGTTCTGATTATCTTGGTTATGTTCACAAATTGGATAAGATTTTTATGATTTCAAACAAGTTCCTAGAGCTTGGTATGAACACGTGTCCAAAATTTTATAAAAATGAATTTCTAAGAGGAAAAATTGATAACATTTATTTCTTAAAATCAAAAACCAAAATTCCATATTAGTTGTACAAGTATATGTTGATAACATTAGGTCTATTGCAACTAAAAAGGAATTGCGCAAAGAATTTTCTTTGTTGATGGAGAGTAAATTCGAAATGAGTATGATAGGTGAGCTTAACTTATTCTTAGGCCTTCAAATCAAATGACTTCCGAATGAAACAATGATCCATCAATAAGAATATATAAGGAATTACTTAAGAAATATAGTATGAAATCTACCAAACCAATTGACACCCCTAGAGCCATGGCTACTAGGTTGGATCTAGATGAACATGGAAAATGATAAGTGACAATACTTATAGAGGAATGACAGGGTCATTTCTCTATCTTACTGCAAGTGGATTGAATATTATGTTTAGTTTTGGATTATGTGCTAGGTTTCAATTACCTCCTAAAGAATCACATATGACAGCAGTAAAACGTATACTGAGATACTTGAAAGGTTCAAATAACATGTGCCTATGATATCTAGAAAGATGCAATCTTGATCTAATAGGTTATGCAAATGCAGATTATGCAGGCTTTCTGATTGACAGAAAAAGCACCTCAAGCATGGCTCATTTTCTTGAAACTTGTCCAATATCTTAAGCAATCAAAAAATAAATTTTTGTTGCTCTATCCATAAAAGAAGTTGAATACATAGATGCAGCATCGTGTTATGCACAACTACTATGGATCAAACTACAACTTAAAGATTAAGAGTAGCAGTGGGGAGCGTGCCTATAATTTATGACAATATCAGGGCCATAAGCATTATAAAAAATTCATGCCAGCATAAAAGAATCAAACATAGATATCCGACATCACTTTTTGAGAGATAATATTGAAAAAGGTCTCATATATACAGTTCTGTCCATAAAAATGACATTTTTACGAAGGCACTTAGTAAAGAGAAGTTTGAGAAAAATAGGTTGGACCTTGGGATGATAAAAATTAACTAAGCACTCAGCATAGAATCTGCCCTTTCTTATTGAAAAAAATAATGAGTCTTTCCAACGATGGATGGTTGACGATCGTCTTTAGAAAAAGTGTAGTTATTAGTTAATAGGTAGAAGTAAATAGTTCAGTGATTCCATACATAGCTAAAAAAATTGGTGCAATAACTTCCACATGCACATAGCACAACTCTGAAAAAATGTCTACTAATATTGCCCTTATTATCTGGAATTGATATATAACGGTAAGCACGGAACACATAGGGAACAAGTCAAGTATGCATCTCTACCTTATACCTTTCACTGCTATTGTTCAAAAAAAATTTTGACCCAACCCGACCCATCCCAGGCCTATGTTGGTCAAAGATATCACTTTTTCACTTCCACATATGCTCACACTTACCTTTTTTTTTCTAAAAACTAGAAAACCACTTGTTTTATTCTATCTCTCTCCCCCTCTCTCTTTTTTCCCCGCCCTATGCCATAAACTGTCACATCAACTCTTACACACTATATCGATTGAGTCTTCGGCAATCCCGGCTAAGTCACCAAGTGCCACTATCCCCATCATCCCATCTAACCTATCCCCTCTAAATTCTCCTCCCTTCAATCCAACACCCGCAGCTTCTCCAAACTTTTCCTATTCAGATAGAAGTCTAGTCTTTCTTAGGGATTTAGGTGAGGCGAAAATCCCAGTAATTTAGGTGCTGCTCTAGGTTCCGACATTACTCCCTCTGTAACTCAGAGTCTTATCCCATGGTATCTTTGGGTGTATGATCAGGGTTCCTAAAATACCCCTTCCCCATCCTTGGACTTGTAATCTCTTGAGGCTTAAATTAAAGGTCAGTACATGTCTCATGTAGACTCAATTGACTGTGATTCTTTAAGTATTAGTGAGTCTGACGACAATGGGAATGAGTCATTGGAGAATGTTAGTGTGCACGAGGCCTCCCTATCTGACTCTGCTAATTCAAGTAATTTGGTATCTCTAGCAGCTTTGATGAAGTGTTCCTGAAAGTGGGCTCTCTCTGCTCCAAAGAAACCTCTTATAGCCAATAAACTCAAATTTTCAAGGGTCTCGAGGGATATGGGGATACATTCAATCTCTCCTCACTCAAGATAATGCACAAGAGTTATTTGGTTTAGGTCCTACTTCTAGAACCCACACACATAGAAATTCCTTACGTAAAATCGCCTCTAACCCTAGTACTTCTATAAGGAAAGTTCACAAGTTCAAGGTCAAAGCTTTCTCTGAGAAGCAGCTCTTGGAAAGTAAAATAATTCCATTATCCTCTGATCCTTCTATGTCATTGCTTTTATCTAAAGTTTTTGTCCAAGGATGAGAGTCACTACTTTTCAATACAAATGTCAAGGTTGCTCGATAGAAGTGATTGAATTCTTTGAAAACTTTTCTGTCTCTGTTGGGTGTTTCAAGAGTACGGTTGGAGGAGTGTTTATTAAGTTTGATATGCTCAAATTGGGTTCCCTTGTTAGGAGTCCCTTGTGATGGGTTTTCTATATGTCAGAAAAAGTATTCGCTTGCGCTTCCCCCACCCTTGACATCTTTGGGCATTGCTAGAAAACTTTTGGACAATTCACACAGGTCCTCAAATGCCAAGGTTCCCAAGAGGATCATGTTTGCTTACCATAAGTTGTTGTTCTTATTTATCATAAAGAATTTGGTGCCTCATCAGGAACTTCTGGACTCAGCCTCATATCTTGATTTACCTCTGATGGAATTAATTGATCATGAGATGATGATCAATCCTCTAGGGTTAATGAATTTCATATCTCACGAAGGTTGCCACCAATATGCAGTAGAATCACTCTCTGGCTTATGACTTTCTTCTGATAAGTGTCTTTGAAAAGTTAGGTTTTCTTATTTTATCCTTTGAACCCTACTTTCCATATGATGTCATTGAATACTATAAGACTAGAGGGACACACAGGGTTTCCAATACAGAGGAAACTTCTACTGGAATGGAACGTACTACCAACTTAGTTCCCCCTCTATTTGTGCTGGATCACCGAATTTGTCTGTTATGTCTGACCTTGCTAGGCTACTGGAAAATAAACTTTTGCGTCTAGAAAATAAGTGTCTTTAGGAATAAATCATTTGGAATGAGGAGCTTAATATTGCTCGTCATAATGACTTGATTGCCATGATTTAAGTATTGTCTCAGACTTCTCCCTTTTTGACATCCTTAGCCGCTTAGCTTCCACCTCTGCCCATCCTACTACCTCCAATTAATAGTCTCTTTTTATTTAAAACATGCTAGTGTCTGGAAGTATTGTGAGGATGTAACTAACTATTGTACCTGTTGATTCCTTTTTTTTTAGTTTTCTATGTTAAACTCTTAAGGATGGCTAATATCACTAGATTGTTTTAGTGAAATTGCCTTGTTTTGTGTCCTTTTTGGTTGTTACCCCAGTGGTGGTGAGCTGAGTGTTTGGGTTGATTGTCTCATCTCTTTTTCTATATTTATATTGTATTTTTTTTAGTGATGCTAAAAGGAAAAAATTAATTATGCTTAAGTGTCTTAGTGAAACTGTCCATTGAAAAGGTTTGGTTATTTTCCTTCTTAACTATGTTGTCTGTAAAGCTGTTCTTAGTACTTTACCTTGGTGAGAAAAAAAAATAAAAAAAGAAAGCACATTTTGTTTGTCATCATAAAAAGGAAAAATTTATTGAGTATGCTTTTGATGATGATAAATAAAATATACTTCTCCTGCGGTCAAAACAAAATAGCGATATGAATTTAGCAATTAATTAATATCTGGAAAGATAAAGATTATTTCTAATTTATCATAATTTATTATTTTATATCATTAGTAAGTTTTCAGTTGTATGGAAATTTTGAACTAAACAAGTAGTCAACAAAGATCCAAATTGAATAAAGAAAAGAATTTTAATTGACTTCTACCTAGATTTCTTGGACTCAACCAATATGGAATGTATAACATTTTATTGAAAGAGTCCATCCATGTCTACAATAGCATACATTCACAAAGTATTTTTAGCATCGATAATTCTCCAAGCATCGAGTAAAGAAAGATGAAATATGAAGGAGAGTTGAATAAGTGTATGGTTTGTTTCGTTGTCTGCCACAGATATTTTTTGTTACAGATTCTCTCTAGTGTCAACTCTAGTGAATATAATAGGGTTTTTATTCGCTTTTACAGAACTAGTCTATTAAGGTCAAATACATTACTCCAAGTTTGTTGTTTATGTTTTTCATGTAAAGGGTAGTTTGAATGGATAACAACAAGTTAGGAACATTATAAAGGGCCCAGAAGTAGATATTTTGTATTGTAGTGGGTAATCCAATTTGGCTCGGTGTTGTTTAGTGAAGTTAAGTTGAATCCTACAGAAGTGTAGGTCCTGGTTTTTGCATGCATTCAAACCTCAATGATTTTTCATATAAATCTCGTTTACAATATTTTCTTTGATCGTTTATTAATTCTGCTAACCTAGTAAGGAACATCTAGAGGAACAGTGCTTATCAGTGTTCCCTAAAATATGAAAAACATAGCAAAATATTAAGTAATAGAAAATTAGGTATAGACTCAATTCACCCCTCGCCCTCCCTTCTTGTGTCTAATTTGAAAGTCAGTTATATCATATGTTATATGGAATTCCTTCAACCAATCATTCCAATCAGTTGTGTGAAACTTTTCATTTTAAAGAACATGCGAGAAGGAGTTTACTGAAGGAGGCTACATTAAGAGGACTTTTGCAATTAGCTTTTTGTTTTCTGAACTAGAGGCTTAATTTGATGTCCTATCGATATTGGAGGTTCTCCTAAATTGTAAACAGACCAAAAAAGTGAGAAGAAATATTGAGTAGAGAGAGTAACTCACAGATAGTGTAAGAAAATAGTTTGTGAAAAGAAAATAGAAAGTGTGAGTAGTATTATAGTAAGCTGTGTGAAATAAAAGAGTGTCATTCTCTTCTAAAGAGTGTTATCTTTTTTTAAGTTTGTAATAATTTTTTGAGATTATAAAGCGTTAAATTTCTCGCCATAGTAATATTATATTACTCAGTTCCAATGTTATACTTTTCATGTTATAAGAACTCAAGTATTGGGACTTTGAAGTTTTGATGATTGACAAGATGATGAAACAGGTGAACAAAGCTGGTCCATTGAAGTGCTTAAACAGGTGTGTGATAAGATGAAAATATCCGGGAGCAAGGATGCAAAAATCTTGGAGTTGATAAGCATTAAATCATTCATATCTACATGTGCTGATTTGTAAGAGTTGGAGTTTGATTAAAACACAAAGGAAGCCAAGAGATAGACTTGAAGAGGGATTGCTACTTGAAGTAGAATTCTAATGTGGCTGCAAAGATGTGGAAGAATTGTGTATATATAGAAGTGTGAATTATGGGTACAGGCGTGCACTAAAAAAGAGAGAATATAGCAATTTGCCTTGGTGAGGTTGTGTCAACAAACTTGTCTAGTAAAGAGTCAAGCTAGAGTTAGCCATTCTTGTACTAGAAGTTTGTGATTTTGGTCTTGATCATTGTACTCTTATTTCAGTAAGTTATAAACTGAAGCAAGAACAATTTGTCTTCTAGTAAGTGTTGCTAGGAAGATATTGTGATTGTTGAATTAACGGTTAGGAGTTAGAGTTTATAATTCTGTAGATTGCATGAAGTTGTAATCAACCATTTGAAGAGGCTCTTTGAAGTTAGTGAAGTTGAAGAAAAATCCTGTGGAGTACAGGTCGTGGTTTTTCACCTTTAGAGTCGGGTTTTTTCCACGCTAAATCATAGTCTCTTTTATTTACTACTTCATTCACATAAGTGGAACACGTTTGACGACTTGGTTCATTCATTAGCAAAAAGTAGAGACAAGTCCTTAGGTCGTGCAACCCAACATGTGGTATCAGAGCTAGGTTTATCTTAAAAGGCTAACACCTAAGATAGATCATGATGAATTCAGCACCACCTCTTGGACATTGTGAAGGACAGTCAACCACCCGACCACCTCTCTTCAATGACTCTCACTTCATTTGGTGGAAAGCTTATATGGAAAACTTCATCCAGACTGAGGATTACGAACTATGGGATAGAGTCATTTCTAGACCAGTTATTCCAAAGAAGATGATGGATGGAGTAGAAGTTCTAAAAGTGAGATCTGAATTTATAGCAGATGACTTGTTGGCCCTCAATAAAAATGCTAAGGCTAAGAATATTCTTGTGTGTGAGCTAGGTCCTGACGAGTATAACCGGATTTCAAATTGCTCAACCGCAAAGAAAATATGAGATGCCCTGATCAATGCACATGAGGGAACAAGTCAAGTCAGGAAGTTCAGAGTAGCCATGTTGTTTACTGAATATGAAACTTTCAAGATGAAAGATGGTGAGACTCTGCAAGAAATGATAACCAGACTTACTTCACTGGTAAATGAGCTATCTTCACTAGGAAAAGTACTCCCCACTGAAGAACAAGTCGATAAGGTTCTAAGGGTGCTTCCTAAGGCCCAAATGGGATGTCAAATTCACTACTATTCTAGAGGCCAAAGACATTTCTACCATGACGCTGGATGAGTTGGCAGGAAATTTGAAGACATACGATATGAATATTGATGATTCAAGGAAAGGAGAGTTAGTCAAAGATAAATCATTGGCTCTCAAGGCTTGTGATACTGACGAATTTGATGGCGATGATGAACACATTGCCTTCCTGGCTAAGAAGTTCAAAAAATTTCTCAAGAAGGGGAAAGCATTTGACAAAAAGGGATTTGGTAACAAACGAAGCTCTAAAGAGAAGTCTTTACCTGGTTGCTACAAGTGCAATAAGACTGATCACCTGATCAAAGATTGTCCACTCTGGAAAATTGAGTGGAGAAAGGAAAGAGCTGAAAAAGAGAAAGCTGAAAAAGAAGCCAAGGAAAAAACAAAGAAGGAAAGCTATGCAATGATGACTGCTTAGGGGTCTGAATCCGATGAGTCAGATGCTGAACTTGATGAAACTGCTCTCATGGCAGTAGGAGATTCTGATTGTGAAGAAAATGACAAGAACTCTCAGTTATGTATCTCTAATATAAATGAAAATATTCATAATATGTCTAAAAAGAAACTGATATTAATGAGGAATGACGCAATGGAAAAACTTCAGGAAGTCACCTCTGATAGAGATCAATTGTTTAATCCTCTTTCTAGTCTAAAGTTTGAATTCATTGATCTAAAAAGAGGTAAAGAAGTTGTTGTAAAAGAAAATCATGCTTTAAAGAAACACATAGTTGAACTTGAGTCAATAAATAAGAGCTTGAAAAAATCCTCAGATCAAAATGAGGAAATCAGTGAAAAATTGAAGAAAGTTGAGATTGAACTGAAGTAGTGTAAAACTGATTTCCTTAGTAAAAAGGAAAAGGTAAGGAAGCTGAATCTGGAGGTCTCTAGTCTAAAAAGTGATCTCGAAAAAGCAAACAGGTGGACTAAATCCTCTAGGATTATAAATAATCTAAGTGGAAATAGTCATAATGAAAGAGCTGGAATAGGTTTTTTTAAGAAGTCTAATGTCTATGAAGATTTGTGCTACCTGTGAGGTCAACATGGTCACCCTACCACTGAATATCCAGTTGCAGTAAAAAGCAGAAATAGGAGCATCTTATTGGCTAAAGGAGTTAAAAAGAAAAATGCTAGCTGGAACAGGTCATCGAACTTGTTGCCACACTAGGCAAGAAGAAACTTGATTCATCCATTTTTCCATAAGGACCCAAGCTTGTTTGGGTTCTTAAAAACTAACCTCTAAGCTGTTTTGCAGGTAAGGGTGAAAGGAAGCAAGCATTGGTACATGAATAGTTCTTGTTCAAGACATATGACAGGAGATAAACAAAAATTTCTTTCCCTCACTCCACTAAAAGGGGGGAATGTATCCTTTGGTGATGGAGAAAAGGGTATTATTATAGGGATTGGTAGGATTGGAAGCTCAGAAAGAAGGGCATTGGAGGATGTAGATCATGTTGAAGGACAGAAACATAATTTACTGAGTATATCTCATCTGTGTGACAAAAGTAATAAAATAACCTTTACCTCTGCAGATTGCAAAGTCAAAAGGCTGGATACAAAAGAAATTGTACTAAGTGCAAGCCGACACAAAAATGTATATAAAGCAGACATCATGGGAATGCCTGATGCAAATCTGACTTACCTTAGTGCAATTGATTGTGATTCCCTTCTCTGGCACAAAAGACTGGGGCATGCCAGTTTGAAACAGATAAACAAACTTGCTTCAAAGGACATGGTAATAGGGCTGCCTAAGACTAAGTTCAAAAATGACAAAATTTGTAGTGCTTGTGTGAGGAGGAAGCAGGTGAGGTCTTCATTCATATCAACGAATCAAGCAAGTACAACCAAGTGTCTGGATCTGTTGCATAGGATCTGTGTGGACCTATGAGAGTAAAAAGTAGAGGTGGAAAAAGGTACATCTTTGTTATCATTGATGACTACTCCAGGTACACTTGGACTCTGTTTTTAGCCTCTAAAGATGATGTTTTTGATGTTTTCTACGTCTTTGTAAAAAGAATGGAAAATACATAGGATCTTCCTTAATTTCCATAAGATCTAACCATGGAACAGAATTTGAAAATGCTAAATTTTTAGAATTTTGTTCAGAAAATAGAATAGATCATAACTTCTCTGCTCCAAGAACACCTCAGCAAAATGGAGTAGTTGAAAGAAAAAACAGGACTTTAGAGGACATGGCTAGAACCATGATGATTGCAAGTAATCTTACAAAAAATCTGTGGGTTGAAGCCATAAGCACTGCTTGCTATATTTTGAATAGGTGCACGAATAGACCTTTTTTAGAAAAGACTCCCTATGAATTACTAAAGGGAAGGAGACCCAACATAGCTCATCTTAGAGTTTTTGGATGTAAATGATTTATTCATAACAATGGGAAAGATAACTTGGAAATATTTGATGCCCGGAGTGATGAGGGAATCTTCTTAGGTTATTCTCATAATAGTAAAGCTTATAGAGTATTGAACAAAAGAACAAACTATGTTGAATAAAGTGTGCATGTTATTTTTGATGAATCTTGTGTTATGCTTCAGACTAACGTGCAGGATGAAAGTGAAAATGAAGAACATACTCAGGAATAGGTTGTTGTACCTGTTTCATCTGTGGAACAAGATGGTGGCCTACAGACAGGGGGAACAACAAGGAATGAATCTGAGTCATCATCATTGCAGCAAATCAACTCAAATACAGGAGCTTCACAAGGACTGCAGCTGAAGAGCTACAAGTATCAGGATTCTCATCCAATTGAAAATGTCCTTACAGATCTCTCTTATGGTATTACTACCAGATCGGGCTTAAATAATTTGTGTGCCTTCAATGCCTTTCTGTCCAAAATGGAACCTAAAAAGGTAAAGGAGGCCCTCTTTGATGAGGACTGGATTATGGCTATGCAGGAGAAACTAAATTAGTTTGAAAGAAGCAAGGTTTGGCATTTGGTACCTCCACCTAAAGGAAGGACTATAATTGGCACCAAATGGGTATTCCGAAATAAGTTAGATGAATATGGAACTGTAATAAGGAACAAGGCTAGGCTGGTGGTCCAAGGGTATAGTCAAGAAGAAGGAATCGACTATGATGAGACATTTGCTCCTATTGCAAGACTTGAAGCAATCAGATTACTCATAGCTTTTGCAACCTTCAATGAAATCACTCTTTATCAAATGGATGTGAAGAATGCATTCCTCAATGGCTATTTGAAAGAGAAAGTTTATGTGAAGTAGCCCCTAGGGTTTGAAAGCTCTGAATTTCCAAACCATGTCTATAAGCTAGATAAAGCTCTGTATGGACTAAAGTAAGCTCCAAGGGCCTGGTTTGAAAGACTTTCAAAATTTCTTCTGGAGCATGGACATACAAGAGGAAAGATTGACAATACATTATTCCTAAGAACAAAAGGTGAGGATCTGCTTATAGTGCAAGTATATGAAGATGACATCATATTTGGATCTACAAGTAGTGACATGACTCAAGAGTTTGCCATGCTCATGAATGGAGAATTTGATATGAGCATGATGGGAGAGTTAAATTACTTTCTTGGATTACAAATCAAGCAGATTACTACTAGAATTATGATACATCAGCAAAAGTATGTGCAGGAGTTGCTTAAGAAATTCAAGATGGAGTCTGCTAAAGAGATTGACACCCCTATTGCCACAGCCACAAAATTGGACCTTGACGAAATAGGTCCATCCACAGATCAGACACAGTATAGAGGTATGATTGGTTCTCTGTTATATCTCACTGCTAGTAGACCTGACATTGTCTTCAGTATTGGCTTGTGTGCTAGATTTCAAGCAAATCCCAAGGAGTCACATCTCAAGGCTGTCAAAAGAATTCTAAGATATTTGAAGGGGACACCTGATCTTAGATTATGGTATCCTAAAGGTAGTAACTTTTTCTTAGTAGGATATTCAGATACTGATTATGCAGGATTTTTGGTGGATAGGAAAAGCACTACAGGGATAGCTCACTTTGTTGGACCATGTCTGATCTCGTGGTCCACAAAGAAGCAAAACTCAGTTTCCTTATCCACTATTAAAGCTGAGTATGTAGCAGCTGCTTCATGTTGTGCTCAATTGCTATAGATCAAGCAACAGCTACTGGATTTTTGTATTGATGTGGGATGTGTTCCAATCTTATGTGACAACACTAGTGCCATCAACATTGCAAAAAATCTAGTTCAACATAAAAGAACCAAACATATTGACATAACGAGCCATTTCCTTAGAGATAATATAGAGAAAGGTCATATCTCAATTATGTTTTGTTCCACTGAAGAACAAATAGCTGATATCTTCACCAAAGCACTAGGAAGGGATCTCTTTGAAAAGAACATGTTACAATTAGGGATGATTAAGATTGCATAGGTCACCTTCAATGATTGGTTAGATTATGCAATTTCCTTGTGTTATTGGTATCTATGTTAATTATCCTAGAATGGAACATTTAATTGTGTGTCTCTAGCCTATGATAAAATTTTAATTGAAAAGGGCTGGATCTTAACTTGTGCAGAGTTATCGAAGTCTCTAGAGGCAGTCATTTATCAGGTATGTTCTTTTCACTTAAATGCTCAACTGCTAAATGAGAAACAGTTATGCTTACCTGCTTCATCCCTCCATCATTATGATAACCGTCATATCCCTCATCTTCCACCATAAAAAGCTGCCACTACCATCCATTAACCATCACGTCTCCCACTGACACCCTGATCAACAGTCACATCCCACGTTTCACTTTCCTACTTTTGTCTATCTATAAAATTGAAGCTGGTTTGTGTTGTAAAGGCATCCATACCAAATTACCTTTCTCACCCCTCTCAAGAAAAAGCTTTTAAAATGGCTTCATCTTCTTCATCTTCGACCAATTCCTCCACAAGTAACTCTGCGAAGGCATCTTCTTTTTAAGAACTGGTGCCTCACCTTTTTGCAAACATTCCCACCCACATTCCATTCAAGATGTCTAATTTCGCAGCATGGAATGCCTTTAAAGCCCAATTTTCACACTCCGCAGTATTTCCTCTATTTTCTACTGGGTCTACCCTAAAAATTTGTGATGTTTCCCCTCTTCAATCCACACTAAATGAGCGCACTCCAATTGCAGACTTGATTCTACAAAGGGTACGCTCCAAGTTACGGAAGAAGTTCAATAAACCTGTGATTATTCCTGATGATGAACCCGAAAATGAGTCTGATCATGAAACACCTCCACCCACCAGTTCCACTCACACCCCTCTCACTCGACCCGTAAACATCAAGAAGATGAGCAACTTGCTCAAGCTCTTCAAAAGAGTAAAAAGAAGAAGTCTTTTACCTCTGGTGCTGGTGCAAAACAATCATCCTTCTCCAAGGATGTTTTGCTTAAATCTGTTCGCAAGTCTATTGTAGTCAAGAAAACCATACCAAAACCCACAACATTTGGGTCATCACTAACTCCTCCTCAACCTCCAACATCTTCAGAGCAAAATCCTGCTGAACCTATTGCTACATCTTCATCACCTACACCAAAACCCTCTTCCAAACCCACCTCCAAATCTTCTTCAATATCCACCCCTAAAGCATCCTCCAAACCTATCCCAAAACCTACTTCTGAAACCTCTTCACAGCCATCCTCCAAATTTACCTCAAAACCAACCCCAAACCAACTCCTAAAATATCCTTCAAACCCACCTCATCAGCTCCTTCTTCTTCTACAAAAATTAGATCATCGGAACGGGTTACTCAACCTGGTCCATCCATTGGTTCAGATTCAGATGACTCTGATAGGGATGTGGCTGGTGGTCTTGATACTGGTGGCCTTACTGATAGCCAACTATCCCACTTGGTCCATTTTTAAAAATGAGTTGTTCTTAGGGGTAGAGTGGTAATTGGGTTTGGTGGTCCGAAAATTGAGGTCTTGCTAGAAAAACTAGAAGTCCAAGGTTGGTCATCCCTGTTTCTTCAGGGCGATTTTCAAAGAAAATTTGGTAAACTAGAGGTTGTTGAGTTCTATGCGAATGGGGTTGCAAATGGTTCCCGTTTCTTTTCAACTGTTAGGGGAGTTTCTCTACATTTAGTTGCTGAGGATCTTGCTCATATCTTGGGAATTTTCAGTGGTGGCTGGGATCATTATGTTAAATTTGAATGGCCATCACTAGAAAATCTGCCTTCTGCTAGGGACATATGTAGGAAATTCTCAGGAAAACCTGGACTTGTTCAGCATAGACGCATTCAGAAACGAGAAATGTCTCCCCTTCATCAACTCTATTTTGATGTTGTTCACAAAATGGTCATTCCTAGGAAGGAAAGGAGGACTGAGGCCAACTATCTTGACCTAACCTTAATGGAATTTCTTGATACTGAGGTCAAGATTGACTTGCCCAGTCTTATGGTGAAACATATGCAACGGGTTCTTGCCAAAGATGATAAAGGACATGCCCTTCCTTATGCCTTCTGATTGTCTTATGTCTTTGAGGACTACTCACTCTCTGTGTAGGTTTGGACCTTCCAAACTATAAAGGATGTCCTGGGTGAAGTGAAACATGTTGATTTACCTGCTTCAATGAGAAGGGCTGACACTCCCTTTCAAAAGATGCGTAATGCCTTAGCTGAGAAGACTACTGAGCTTGAAGCTGCTCGAGCTGTTCATGCTTTGGAAAAAGCAGCTCTTGAAGCTAAGATCACTGAGTTAGAAGGGATTGTTTCATCTAAAAGGGTTGCCAAGATTGAAACCATCAGACGTCTCTCTGAATTACTTCCATCTGCACCTCGTTCTTACAACCCCTGAGTTGCTTTCCTAATTTTGTTATTCCTACTGTCAAGGCTTGGTTGTTTCTTATTTTTCAGTAGTGTATTTTTGTGTTAAGGACTTCCTGGATTAAATGAATTGCTTTTGTTGCTCAATTTTCACTGCCTTGTTAATATTTTCTCTTGTTTTTAAAATGTTATCATGGTTGTCTTGAGATTGCCCCAGTGGCAATAGGGTCATTTAACATTTTAATGGAAATAATTCACAGATTTAGCTTTTCAATGATGCCAAAAGGAGGAAGAAAAATGCAAACATATTGATCATGCTTATGCAATATTTATAACTCATTTGACTAACCTATTTCATTCGAGAGATGTCTTCCTTGCAGGAAGAATCTGTGTAGAAATGGGATTGTGTTTGTCATCATCAAAAAGGGGGAATTTTTTGGGACTTTGAAGTTTTGATGATTGACAAGATGATGAAACAGGTGAACAAAGCTGGTCCGTTGAAGTGTTTAAATAGCTGTGTGATAAGATGAAAATATCCGGGAGAAAGGATGCAAAAATCTTGGAGTTAATAAGCATTAAATCATTCATATCTACATGTGCTGATTTGTAAGAATTTGATTAAAACACAAAGGAAGCCAAGAGATAGACTTGAAGAGGGATTCCTACTTGAAGTAGACTTCTAATGTGGCTCCAAAGATGTGGAAGAATTGTGTATATATAGAAGTGTGAATTCTGGGTACAGGCATGTACTGAAAAAGAGAGAAAATAGCAATTTGCCTTGGTGAGGTTGTGTCAACAAACTTGTCTAGTAAAGAGTCAAGCTAGAGTTAGCCATTCTTGTACTAGAAGTTTGTGATTTTGGTCTTGATCATTGTACTCTTGTTTCAGTAAGTTATAAACTGAAGCAAGAACAATTTGTCTTCTAGTAAGTGTTTCTAGGGAGATATTATGGTTGTTGAATTAACAGTTAGGAGTTAGAGTTTATAATTCCGTAGATTGAAATGAAATTGTAATAAATCTTTTGAAGAGGGTCTTTAAAGTTAGTGAAGTTGAAGAAAAATCCTATGGAGTACAGGTCGTGGTTTTTCACCTTTAGAGTCGGGTGTTTTCCACGCTAAATCACTGTCTCTTTTATTTACTACTTTATTCACATAAGTGGAACATGTTTGACGACTTGGTTCATTCATAAGCAAAAAGTAGAGACAAGTCCTTAGGTCGTGCAACCCAATACCAAGGTTCAAATTTGTAGTTGGTTAGTTGCATAAGTCAGTTAAGTAGTAAGGTGTGTTGATTACAAGTAGGTCAACAACCAATATAATTAGTGTAATATACTTATAGAGTTAATAGACTTCATACTTTCCATTCATTCTATATCTATCAAGTTTTCACCTTTTCTCTCTCTAAACCGAAACCAAGAAACTCCATATACAACTGATCTCAAACTTAGATCTACAAATTTATCAAGACATCTATTTGAAAAAGTAAAGAAAAGATCATCAAGTAGATGAAAATTGTAAAGAAAGCATTTAAAACTCAATAAACAAAAAAAGAATTTCATTCTTGTGAAATTTTTCTATGCTACTACGGACAAAATGTTATCACAAGTAAATAACTTTTTGATTAAACTTAGTAATTCAATTTACACCAAAAATAAAATAAAAATTAAGATGATTTATATTATGTGTGATGTCAATATTGATTAAAAAGACAGATAAATAACTGAAAATTAAGGATTCTAAGACCTTAAGGGGTCATTTGGTACGAGGGATAAGGAAAAATAATCCTATAATAAAATACAGGATAATTTTATCTGGTGTTTGGTTATAGGTATTAATTAGTCTTAGGATCATTTATCCCACCATTTATACCATAGTGATTGTGTTGAACTCTTGAGTACAGAAGAAGAAGAAGAAGAAGAAGAAGAAGAAGAAGAAGAAGAAGAAGAAGAAGAAGAAGAAGAAGAAGAAGAAGAAGAAGAAGAAGAAGAAGAAGAAGAAGAAGAAGAAGAAGAGAAGAAGAAGAGCAATAAGAAAGAAGATAGAAGGTAATGAGAAGAAAGATGGAGAAGATAGTAGTTGTAGAATAGAGAGAATAAATTTCTGTATATTATTGAATACTTCAATACACAGTGGTACACACATATATATATATGTATATGGATCAATGATTCTTGTTAAAAGAACTAATCTCACACTTTAACTACTTAGTAACCACTTAACTAACTAATAACTAACTCCTACACATTGAACATTTTAACCTTCAAGTTATATTATCCTCAACACTCTCCCTCAAGCTAGGAGGTGCAAATATATTGAACATTCCTAGCTTGGAACATAGATATTCATGCGAAAGCTTGCTTAGTCCTTTTGTCAATAAATTTTCTTGTTGATGTCTGAGAGGTACAAACTCAGTTTTGATCTTTCCTCTTTGGATTTTTTTCTTATAAAGTGATAATCTATTTCCATGTGTTTTGTTCTTTCATGAAACACCGGATTTGCTGCTATCTGCATTGCTTCTTTGTTGTCTGCTTGACTTGTATTGGCAGATTAACTTGAATTCCAAGTTCTCTGATTCATCCCAGAATCCATGTTAAATTAGCCATTGTAGTAGATAAACTTCTATATTCAGCTTCATCTAAACTTTTGGACACTACACTTTGGTTCTTAGATTCCCAAGATATTAAAGAATCTCCCAGCTTAAGTAGAAATCCTGTTACGGATTTCCTTGAATTTGGGCAAGCTACCCAATCAGCATCACAATAGGCTGACACTTGTTCCTTACTACTGCTTGATAGAAGTATTTCTTGTCCAGGATATTGTTTGACATACCTTATAATCCTCATAGCAGCTTCTAGATGTGATCGCTTAGGCTACTGCAAGAACTGGCTAAGTGTCTGGACACTATAAGATATATCTGGTCTAGTAATGGTTAAATATAATAACTTCCCAATGATTTTTTGGTAAGCAGTCACATCTGTTGCAGGATCAGTATCTTTGTTGCCTGATTTATTCACATGATCATCAAACTCCTTGTATGTCAATTTCACATTTGGCTCAAGAGGTGTGACTATTGGCTTTGCAGCACTAAGTCCCAACTTATAGTTTAGTTCCAGCACATACTTTTTCTGATGCATTAGTACACCTGACTTTGATCTAGCAAATTCAATTCCTAAAAAATATCTAAATTCTCCTAAGTCTTTCATCTTGAATGCCTGACTCATCGCTTTTTTGGTTTCCTTAATCAGTTGTAGACTGCTACCAGTAATTAGCATGTCATCAACATACACTAGGATCACCACAAGATTTGTTTTAGTTGTCTTTAGAAATAGTGAGTGATCATATTGACTTTGTTTAAACCCAAGTTGTAGAATTTCTTCCATTGTCTTGGAGCCTGTTTCAGTCCATACAAGGATTTGAGAAGCTTGCACACTGGTCTTATCTCCCCTTAGCTTTTAAATCCTTGTAGTAAGTTTATGTAAATCTCATCATGTAAATCTCCTTGAAGAAAGTATTGTACACATCCATTTGATGGATATGCCAATTTTTAATAGATGCAATAGCCAAAAATGATCTGACAGTAACCATTTTGATTACAGGAGAGAATATTTCCTGATAATCAATTTCTTCTTGTAGGCTATAACCTTTGGATACTAATCTGGCTTTAAATCTCTTAACTTCATCTATGTCTTTGTACTTAATTTTGTACATCCACTTGCAACCAATAAACTTCTTTTCATCAGGCAGCGGAACCACAATCCATGTCTTATTGTTTTCAAGAGCATTAATCTCTGCTTCCATAGCCTCAACTCACCTAGGGTCTGAGATTACTTCACTATAAGATGAAGGCTCAATCTCAGTGGAACTAGCTACAACAAATGCCTGATAAGAGGTAGAAAGATGAGTATAACCTATATAGTTGGCAATATTGTATGGTGTAGAACTGGATTTTTGACTTGTAACAAAAGTCCTTAAGCTAAATAGGTGTTGTCTTAGTTCTACAAGACCTTCTGTGATACACATCAGACACAATTGTGTCTGGTTGAGTATGTTGGACCACTTCATCTGAAGTAGGTATCTCAATGTTAGAAGTAGGCACTGTAGGCTGACATACTATAGGTTAAGATGTTATATGTGTATCAGGTCTGCTAGACACTTGTCTTGACAGATCCAGATCAGAAGATAACACCAGTGAGTCACTAAAGACATCCAGAAATGGGGCTGATTGATCACCTCTCAAGTTTTGAAAAGGGAAAACACTTTCTTGAATTCAACATCTTTATTGACAAAGAACACATTATTAGGGAAATCAAAGAGAATGTAACCCTTTTGTGAGTGAGAATATCCCAGATGAGCAACAACTATGTTTCTTGATTTAAGCTTATCAGATTCATGTATATTTCTTAGCAAAACATAGACATCCTAGAACTCTAAGTTGATCTAAATTAGGCTTGGTCCCATGTAATATCTCATGGGGTGACTTGTTAGCAAGTACAATTGTAGGCATTCTGTTCATCAAATAAGTTGCTGCTAAGACATAGTGACCCCAAAATTTAATAAGAATGTGACCTTGGAACCTTATAACTCTAGATACTTCAAGAATATGCCTATGCTTTCTTTCTGCTACACCATTCTGTTGAGGTGAATAGGCACATGATGTTTGATGTATAATTCCAAGAGCCTTAAACATAGAAGTACATACTGAGTTTACAAACTCAGTACCATTATCTGTTCTAATACATTTGACCTTTTGATTAAATTGAGTATTCATATAAGCCAGAAATTGTTTTAATGCAATACATACATCAAACTTTAGTTTTAGTAAGAATAACCAAATCATTATAGAAAAGTCATCAACAATTGTTAAAATGTATTTATTACCATCATAAGAAGCAACTTTATAAGGTCCCCATACATCAAGATGTAACAAATCAAAATAGGTTGTACTTTTTATACTGCCGCTAGGGAAAAGGTAACCTCACTTGTTTTGCACAAGGAAACACAATACAGTTTCTAACTACCAAGGTTTAGTCATTTAAAGCAATTGAAATAGTTTGTTTAAGGTTTTTGATGAGGGGTGTCCAAGTCTTTTATACCACAAAAGTATATCAATATTATTGTCTTTAACGGACATAGAATGTTGTGAAACCAGAGAACATGCTTCTTCAGCTTTAACAGTGCTTGTAGTGACCAAGACAACAAGTATAAAGCATCCTTGTGTCTACCAATCACTTTCACCCTCCCATTGAAGAGATCCTGAAATATACAGAACTTAAGATAAAATGCAACAAGAAATTGTAAAGCTTTAGTTGTCTGGGATACTGATAGAAGATTAAATTTAAATTTAGGAATATGAAGAACATTATTTAGGACAGTCACCTCAGTTAGGAAACTAGACCCAGTGAGTAACAAATGCCATATTTCCAGTAGGTAAAAAAACCTCCTAGATTTGTTTGGCTCCAGCTTGGTAACTTTGTAAGCAGTCCAGGATCAGCCACCATATGATTGGTAACTCCTATGTCAATAACCATTCATGCTTACTATTAATAGTTATGAAAGCAGTATTAACACCTGCTGAGCTAGCCATATCAGTGGTGTGAGAACCATTTAGCAACTGGATGATCTGATCATATTGCTCCTTAGTAAAAAACAAGGTTGAGACACTTGACTTCCTTGTCCTGAGAAATTAGCATTTGAGCAGGTTTCATGTGCCATTTGTGTCACTTCCTGGGAACCACCATTTTATACATCAACCACAGTATTGTAGGCATTAGAAGCAGGAAGTACTCCTCCCCTTTTCTTGAATCTATCTGAAGGATATCCTATGATCTTAAAACAGTTCTACTTTGTATGATTCTTAAGTTTGCAAAACTCACAGAAGAGATTGTTATTTTTCTTGAACCTTGAAGCACTGCTCAGAGAATTTCTAGGCCTGGAAGGGTTGTACAAAGTAGTAGACTCATAGTTCCCACCATGTGCCACAGGAGGTACCCCTAGAACACTAGTTGAAGCAGTCATAGTTTTCTGACTCTCATTACTCATGAGCATGGAATAGGGTTGATTCACATTAGGAAATAGGGTCATAAGCAAGATTTGACTTCTTGCTTCAACGTAGGTATCATTCAAGTCCATTAGAAATTGATACAATTTTTGTCTTTGCAAATGAGTTAAAAAATCTCTCAATTTTTCACAATTACAACAAGAAAATGGTACTACAGTTTTAAACTCATCCCACAAATCCTTCAATCTAGAAAAGTAAGCAGAGATAGTGGAAGTACCTTGAGCACACATCGCAATTTCCCTATGCAAATTGAATGAACGTGACTCATCCACCTTGTCAAAACTCTCTTTCAAATCTTGCCATACAACACAAGCACTTGTAGCACATGCTATACCACTAATAAGATCCAGTGATACCGAATTCATAAGACACCAGAGTACAATTGCATTGCATTGTTCCCATTGAAAACCATATTTCTCATAAAAAATTTCTTTTTTCCATGATCCATCTACCATTCCTAATTTGTTTCGACCAAGAAGTGTGATCCTCGTGGATCTTTTCCACAGGAATAGTTATCAGTACCAGAAAGTTGAAAAGAGATCAGTGATTTATCACTTGTATCTCCAGAAGAAAGATACAGGGGATGTGTAGCTTTAATCGCGACACCTTGGCCCAGGCTTTCATCAATCAAAGAACTAGTTCCACTGGTTATCGTTCCTAGCCCCGAATCTCCTTTTCCATTTCCAGCCATCTTTGGACCTTCAAGATTTGTCGAAGTTTAACTTTGTATGCGAAATTTTAAGAACGAATTGAAATCATAGAGGAACTGCCTAGATTTTTAGAGCAAGCTGCAATTATGAGCTTGAACCATGTTGAATTAAAGGTAGTGAGAAGAAAGATGGATAAGATAGTAGTTGTAGAATAGAGAGAATGAATGTTTGTATATTATTGAATACTTCAATACACAGTGTTACACATATATACACAGATCAATGATTCTTGTTATAAGAACTAATCTCACACTTTAACTACTTAATAACCACTTAACTAACTAATAACTAACTCCTACACATTGGCCATTTTAATCTTCAAGTTACATATTAGAAATAATTCCTCCATGATTCTCATTAAGATCAACGTATATATACAAAACTAAAACATGATATGTGCCTAATTCTAAGGGATACAGGTAGCATGATATGTGCCTAATTCTAAGGGATACAGTTAGCATGATATGTGCCTAAATATATTTACATATATTTAACACACCCCCGCAGTCGAAGCCGGAGGTTGTCAGACACTGAGACTGTCACGAAAATCTTCAAATAGAACTCGCGGTAGACCCTTGGTAAAGATGTCTGCAATTTGATATCGGGAAGGTATATGAAGAACACGAACCTGACCACGAGCAACTTTTTTCCGTACAAAATGAATGTCCATCTCAATATGTTTGGTTCGTTGATGTTGCACTGGATTACCCAATAAGTAAATAGCACTAACATTGTCACAATAAACAAGTGTAGCCTGGTTAATCGGACAATGTAACTCCAAAAGCAAATTTCGTAACCAACATGATTCGGATACTACATTTGCCACACCCTTATACCCGGCTTCTGAACTGGACCAAGAAAGAGTAAGTGTGATCCTCGTGGATCTTTTCCATAGGAATAGTTATCAGTACCAGAAAGTTGAAAAGAGATCAGTGATTTATCACTTGTATCTCCAGAAGAAAGATACAGGGGATGTGTAGCTTTAATCGCGACACCTTGGCCCAGGCTTTCATCAATCAAAGAACTAGTTCCACTGGTTATCGTTCCTAGCCCCGAATCTCCTTTTCCATTTCCAGCCATCTTTGGACCTTCAAGATTTGTCGAAGTTTAACTTTGTATGCGAAATTTTAAGAACGAATTGAAATCATAGAGGAACTGCCTAGATTTTTAGAGCAAGCTGCAATTATGAGCTTGAACCATGTTGAATTCTTGAGTACAGAAGAAGAAGAAGAAGAAGAAGAAGAAGAAGAAGAAGAAAGGTAGTGAGAAGAAAGATGGATAAGATAGTAGTTGTAGAATAGAGAGAATGAATGTTTGTATATTATTGAATACTTCAATACACATTGGCCATTTTAATCTTCAAGTTACATATTAGAAATAATTCCTCCATGATTCTCATTAAGATCAACGTATATATACAAAACTAAAACATGATATGTGCCTAATTCTAAGGGATACAGGTAGCATGATATGTGCCTAATTCTAAGGGATACAGTTAGCATGATATGTGCCTAAATATATTTACATATATTTAACACACCCCCGCAGTCGAAGCCGGAGGTTGTCAGACACTGAGACTGTCACGAAAATCTTCAAATAGAACTCGCGGTAGACCCTTGGTAAAGATGTCTGCGATTTGATATCGGGAAGGTATATGAAGAACACGAACCTGACCACGAGCAACTTTTTTCCGTACAAAATGAATGTCCATCTCAATATGTTTGGTTCGTTGATGTTGCACTGGATTACCCAATAAGTAAATAGCACTAACATTGTCACAATAAACAAGTGTAGCCTGGTTAATCGGACAATGTAACTCCAAAAGCAAATTTCGTAACCAACATGATTCGGATACTACATTTGCCACACCCTTATACCCGGCTTCTGAACTGGACCAAGAAAGAGTAGGTTGTTTCTTAGAAGACCAAGAAATCAAATTATCACCCAAAAATACACAATAACCAGAGGTAGATCGTCTCGTATCCGGGCAACCACCCCAATCAGCATCAGTATAAGAAACAAGGGATGAAACAGAAGATGAGTAGAGATGGAGACCATGGTCAAGTGTACCTTGAATATACCGGATAATGCATTTGAGAGCGTGCATATGATCAACTCTTGGATCATGCATATGTAAACACACTTGTTGAACAACATAACAAATATCCGGTCGAGTAAACGTAGGATATTGAAGAGCCCCAACAAGACTCCTATATAAAGACGGATCCTCATAGGGAGTACTAGAAGTCGCACTAACCTTCTCCTTTGTGTCAACGGGAGTAGGAGATGACTTGCAAGAAGACATTCCGGCTCGCTCAATTATTTGCTCGGCATACTTGCATTGTGAAAGGAACATACCATCCTTATGTCGAGAAACTGCAATGCCAAGAAAATAATTTAAAGGACCAAGATCCTTCATAGCAAACTCTGAGCCGAGAAGCTTCATAATAGACAGCCGGAGAGCATTAGAAGATGCAGTGAGAATAATATCATCAACATAAAGCAAAATATATGTCATATCACGACCCTTGCGATAAATAAATAAAGAATTATCACAATTGCTATTAGAGAAACCAAGGGAAATGACATAATCAGCAAATCGCTTATACCAAGCTTGGGGTGCCTGTTTGAGTCCATACAATGACTTACGTAACAAGCATACATAATCTGGATGAGTACGATCCTGATACCCCAATGGTTGATGCATATACACTGTTTCTTGTAGCTCACCATGAAGAAAGGCATTTTTAACATCCAACTAATGAATAGGCCATGCCTTTGACAGAGAAAGAGAAAGAACTGTGCGAATGGTAGCCGGTTTCACCACCGGACTAAATGTTTCACCACAATCAATGCCCACCTGCTGAGTTTTCCCATCACCTACAAGACAGGATTTATGCCTCTCAAAAACACCAACAGATTTTTCTTTATGAGCAAAAATCCACATAGAACGAATAACATTCACATTAGGTGGACGGGGCACCAACTCCCACATCTTATTTTTATTAAAAGCATCATATTCATCATCCATGGCCAACTTCCAATTCGGATCACGAAGGGCTTCTACTGGGTTACGTGGTAGTGGGGACCGTGTAACTGTAGTAGCATATGCATGGTCATATTTTCTATTGGGTTTAAAAATACCCATTTGGCTTCTTGTGACCATGGTGGGCCGATTGGTGGGCAAGGAATTTGATGTTTGGGCAGGAGGTGTGGGGAGAGTAGGAGAAGCTGGATTGTGGGCGACAGCTGGGCTCATAGGAGTAGGCCGGTCAGTAGAAGGTGGAGGTGGGTCGTGTGTTTGGGCCATTTGTAGATGAGTAGAAGGAGAAGAATTCTGATTTCGTAAGTGATGCAATGTATATGGTGAAATATCATCACATAAAAAATCATAAGTAGAAGCAGAAGGAGTATGCAATTGGGCAAAAGGAAACACATGCTCATCAAACACAACATGCCGACAAATTATAATCTTATTTGAGGACAAGTCATAGAATTTATAGCCACGGTGATTTGAAGGATATCCCAAAAAGACACATGGAGTTGAACGAGGTTGCAACTTATTGATGGTTGTAGATGGAAAAAGAGGATAACACAAGCACCCAAAAACTCGAATGTGAGAGTAAGATGGAACCCGATGATAAAGAATTTGAAGTGGAGATATATTTCCCAAAAGCTTGCTTGGAAGCACATTAAGAAGATCGGTAACCATTTGTAACGCATGATGCCAAAAAGAAGGGGGAAGAGAGGTATGAGCTAAGAGAGTACGAGTAATATTATTTATAGACTGAATTTTTCGTTCGGCTTTACCATTTTGAGACGAGGTATGAGGACAAGAAAGACGGAAAGACATGCCATTTGTTTTACAAAACTCCCAAAAAGGGCCATTGTCAAACTCCCTCCCATTATCACATTGCACATTCTTAATATTACGTTCAAATTGGGTGAGAATATGAGCTTTAAAAGCTAAGAATTTTTCAAACACATCCGATTCTTAGCTATGGGAAAAGTCCACAGATAATTAGAATAATCATCTAAGAAAACAACATAATATTTATGCCCTATAGAACTCAAAATAGGAGATGTCCAAAGATCACTATGAATAATATAAAATGGCATAATAGTACTTGATTTTGAAGAAACAAATGGCAACTTAATATGTTTTCCAAAGACACAAGATCGAAAAATGCTAGAACTTGAATGACGATTACAATCAATGCTTTTATTTAGCCTAAGAGCATCTAAAACGGAAGCACCCGGATGACCCAAACGATCATGCCAAAGAGTAGGTGAAATGGCTACAAAGGTTGAGTGGAGGGCTTGATTGTTGATGGAAGAGGTAAGAGGATAAAGGTCGCCCCGACTATCACATCTCATTATTGGCTTCCCCGTCTGAAAATCCTTCACAGAAAAACCAAAAGGATCAAACTCAACTGTCACATAATTATCAGTAGTAAACTTACGGACAGAAATGAGGTTTTTAATGATTTTGGGAGCATGAAGAACATTGTGTAGGGACAAAGGAGGATTATGATTAGTCAAAGACGTGTGACCATAACCATGAATTGAAATAATATGACCATTTCCCACAGTAATACCACTATTATGATTACTCAAATTAAAATAAAATGAGAGATTACCATTGGAGAAAGTCATATGAGAAGTAGCTCCTGTGTCCATGTACCATGTCTGATCGGGGGGATTTAATGACATAGTATGCATTGTAGAAGCTAT
Source organism: Datura wrightii (assembly GCA_035772735.1). Taxonomy (NCBI): domain Eukaryota; kingdom Viridiplantae; phylum Streptophyta; class Magnoliopsida; order Solanales; family Solanaceae; genus Datura; species Datura wrightii. Next base: position 50,895,327 of record JASDFA010000002.1, on the reverse strand, counting down.
ATCAGTTGGTGCATATGTAGCGGACTGCCCACTGGTTGAACCCATAAAGGCCTGCTGTGGTCGTGGCCCAAGAAGACCAGGCTGCTGCTGCCCCTTGTTACTCATTGGATGCTGAGCCCACCCTTGTGATGGATATGGGCAAGGTGGAGTGGCCCATTGTGGCATCCAACCCCAAGGAGGAAAATTAGGCCACGGTTGTGACCCCCACTGTTGCTATCCATAAGGCTGCTGCCCAGAGCCAGATTGTTGGTGTTGTCCACCCCGAGCACCACCACCGTGAGACTGACCCTGGCGTCCCCCACCAGGACCTTTGCCGCCACCGGAACCCTTACGCCCAGAATTCTTGCGGTTGCCATGTTGCTTCCCACGATGATTAAAATGGTTCGAATGAGAGGATGGATAACCCGAATCCTCATACTCCAATCCCAAGGCAGCCACCATAGCGGACTCCGAACCTGCGGCAACCTCCTTCGCCAAGCCGGCCTCTTCTAAAGTCAACATCGACCGAGCTTGATAGAATGGAGGTAAAGGGTCACTTTGTCGAATCAAGGTACCAACACCCCGATATGCTCTCGTGAGACCCGAAACGAGTTGAATAACAAACCGACTATCCGATACCGGTGCTCCGACATTCTTTAATTGATCAGCAAATGTTATACCCCGTAGAATTTCCGGCACCTAAATGACCTATTCGCACGTTGGTTAAGCATATATGAAAGTCATACGTGCTAAAGAAAGGCCCGGGAAAAGATCGGACGAGAAACCTGTCGAACCATCGCGGAAGGAGCCGAGGTAGAGCCCCTCCGCGATGGCAGCGTGTCACGGAGGTGGAGCCTCCGCGTTGGCTCCGTGACACGTTGGCCTTGTCCAGGCCCAAGTATATAAAGCCCCACTTCAGTTTTAAATGATTAAACACTTATAAAAATTCCAGAAACAGAGAGGAAAACGCAGGAGAAGGGAAAGGAACGAAGAAGTAATATAATTTTCGTCCGATTACGCTGCTAAACGTTGTCCAAACTCAAATTAACCTCAGATACCGAGGTATTTAGCAGCAGAGAGCATTTCTACGAATTTAGTTTCGTGAAATACGGCCGACGAATCGTCGAGCTACCGAGTTAAGGTAAGTGGAATTGCTCTAAACTAGTGTCTATGTGTTCCTAGCTGTGAAATGAATATTTCTCCCTTCTGGACCTCTAAAAAATAGCTAGTTTTCGACCGTCTTTCGATAAGCCTAAGTTTAGGCTATAAACTATATCGAAAGTGACGTTGCTCTTTAAAATAAAGTTGTATTTAGTATTGATTGACATATTTATGAATGCAGTTGGGAGAAAATAGTTGAAGCACTGGCCGAGCCACGTCCGACAGCCGGATAGTTCGAGGATAAGGTATGTAAATCTAGTTTCCTCGGCAAGTTAGTAATCTTGGTACAATACAGTAATTTAAAGGCCAGTAGAATATTCAGAAGCCATGTGTGATGTTTATTACGAATGTTGGTACGATATTAAATACGTCATGTTATGATCAGCGCGAGACTTGCTAGCACGATATAGATTCTAATATAAGTGTTAGGAATTGCACAACATGCTCAGTATGTGATGTGACATAGAATGTTAGGATATCATTGTATTCAGTTGAAACCCAGTAAAGCAATGTAATATCTGTAAGACATCTCAGAAATAGAACGATAAGTTAAAGTGAAGTTAGAAAGAATATTAGGACTAGCAAATCATGTTACTATAGAAACTCAGTACACAGCATAGTTTCAGCAGAAAGACTATATCTTGTTCAGCATTAGCCCCAGTACAGTCTGGCAGAAGACTATATTTGTACATATATACTATTACTAGCCTCAGCATGCATTAAGTACGTACATATTACTATCGCTAGCTCAGCATATAGTATATACAAATACTTTACCACTATTAGCTTCAGTATGTGGGACATGCAGATAGTATTACTAGTTGAGACTGTTGTATTGTTTGGGGTTGGACTACCTAGCATCCATGACCGCCCTAGGGTTGATAGCTGTATCGACTCGTCCGCCAGAGGACAAGGATACGTCGCTCTACGGAGTGGCATGCCGTCCCACAGGGGACGAAGATGGGATGCCAGTTTTCCCCATATTTGTGCCTTGATCGGCCCTTACACACCCCTGTCGAGCGGATACGCCCGGGTGTTGATTCAGGAGTCCTCCGGACTCAGATGCAGTTATAGTTAGGGGCTCAGCGAGCCCAAGTGCATACCCAGGGGACCGGCAGGATGCTTACAGGGTTTATATGAGATGGGATGACCGGGGTAGGGGTATAGATTCTGTGCTGGTTGTACCCCCCGGCTTATGGGGGCCGGGTAAGGTTTATGTGTGCTATGTATGTTATGATATGTTATGCCGTGTTATAGTAGATACGAGTAGATCGGCAGTAGAACGATACGTCTCCAGGTATGACTCCTACTTCCTCCAGTATAACTGAGAGAAGGTATGACTTACATTATCAGACAGTTAATCTATTTCTTTCTACTTCAGTTTCATCAGTTATATTATTGTTTTCAGATATTTCTTTCAGTTATTGCTTTACATACTCAGTACCAGCGGTACTGACGCCCGGTGGGGCGCTGCATTACTTACCTGCAGGTACTCATAGACGAGCAGGCGATACCACGTGATTTCTGTCAATGATCGAGTATTTGGCTACTGTAATCCGGAGACTGAATTCCAGAGGTGTATTCCATTTTCTTTTGTTGTATAGTACGGGTAGGTCGGGGCCTTGTCCCGATCATTTCTATTGTTATTCTTAGAGGTTTGCAGTCCGTATATATCTCCCTATGGTCAGATGAGCCGGTCGTGTGAGGCCGTGCAGTTGTATAGCTGTTAGAACTTGTGTTTCCTTTATGTTGGTCGTGTGGGGCCATAGTTCGACAGTAGTGGTGACCTTGCCGGTCACGTAGCTATCCAGTACTTCATGGTTAAGTTATAGATAAGTAGACAGCATCGTGGCCTTGTCGGCCCGCATAGGTTTCCCTATATTGACATGTTTCTGGTCAGCTGTTAGTACAGGTACAGGAGGCTATAGGCCAATGGGCCGGGGGCTGTGTTTACAACCGTTATATAGCCCTTTATTTCCAGAAATGTGAGTTAGAGCCAGCCAGGCACCAGATGTGCCCAGGCTTAGCAGTCCAGCAGTTAAGGTCCTAGTAGGGCACCAGGTGCCAGTCATACCCCCCAAGGCGGGGTGTGACAAACTTGGTATCAGAGCAGGTCGTATCCCAGGGAGTTTGTAAGCCGTGCTAAGTAGAGTCCTGTCCATGGATGTGTTGTGCACCACATACTATGGGTAGGAGGCTGCAAGGCATGATAGGATGGTTGTCTTTTATTCTTATTCAGTCTTGCTGTAGAGTGGTACAATATAGGGTTGAGTCCCTAAAAGCTTACTATATTCTTTGGTTACAGATAATGTCAGACCAGCGACATCCTATCACAGGCCGGAGCTTAGATATTGCAGCAGGGGAAGGCACCAGCAGGATGCCTCACCCTCGTTTAGAAACAGCCCGATCAGAGGGCACTACAGAGGCATCGTCCCAGCGTTCTCAGAAGTCTCCACCACATCAGGAGCCACTTGGGGTGACACTACCTTCAGCAGTCCCTATACCGACACCTTCCGACCAGGAGGTTAGGAGTGTTGTAGTTATGTTAGCACAGATGATGGCTGCTCAGCGTCAGCCAATGCCGTCTACAGTTGCGGAGTCATCAGGAGGGCCTGGTAGTTCGATGGTCCGAGAGTTCTTAGCTCTGAATCCCCCACAGTTTACAGGTACGGACCGGACAGAGGACCCTCAGGATTTTCTGGATCAAATGCAGAGATCTTCAGGGTTATGCATGCCACGCCTACAGAATCAGTTGAGTTGGCAGCATTTCGGTTACGGGACATCGCCGTGTTATGGTATGAAAGCTGGGAAAGGTCCCGAGGGAGAGATGTTTCCCCTCCCACCTGGTCCAGCTTTTCAGGAGCTTTTCTGGATCACTATTTGCCGCGGGAGATTCGACAGGCTCGGGTAGACCAGTTCCTACATCTGGAGCAGGGGGCCATGAGTGTTCGGGAATACTCCTTGTAGTTTGATTCTTTGGCTCGATATGCACCGGCCTTTGTTGATACCATGGCATCCAGAGTACACCGCTTTATCATGGGGTTGAATCCAGAATATGTTGAGACTTGTATTACGACCACACTGCGAGAGGATATGGATATTGCTCGAGTTCAGGCATTTGCCCAGAATATTGAGGGCATCAGACAACGACATCGGGAGATTAGAAGGGTTAATCAGGAACAGCGTCGTCGGGACAGGCCAGTTGAGTTACAGAGGGAGGCCCGGGGAGGACCCAGGCCACGATTGTTAGACAGGCCGCCCAGGCCCCCACCTCCGCCACAGTCGCAGGGGGGTAGATTCAGCCGTAGGGGGGTAGATTCAGCCGCAGGGGGCAGTCAGAGATTGGTAGAGGCTCGCAGATGGCAGATTCACCATTACAGAGGAGGGCGGAGCAGAGTAGGTATACCCTACCACTTTGCCCTATATGCAGTCGACGCCATCCTGGAGCATGCAGATATGGCTCCACCGCATGTTATAATTGTGGCCAAGAAGGCCATTTGATGAAAGATTGCCCAGCCAGAGGCCGAGAGGACCGAGATAGACAAGATAGGGCATCTGCAGGGTCACGAGCCACAGCATCCTCGACTGGGCGCAGGCCCTCAGTTTTAGCAGGCAGGGGTCGGGGAAGATCAGGGGCCTCCAGTACAGGTGCGGGTCCAAGCCGCACATATGCTTTACCAGGGAGGCAAGATTCAGAAGCGTCGTCTGATGTTGTGACAGATATGCTAACTATCTGCTCACACCCTGCTTATGTGTTGATTGATCCAGGGTCTACTTTGTCCTACATTACTCTATTTGTGGCATGAAAGTTTAGTATTGAACCAGAATTATTGCAGCAGCCCTTTTTAGTATCCACGCCCGTCGGTGACTCTATCACAGCTAGCCGAATCTACCGCGGGTGTACAGTAGAGGTTGCTGACCATCAGACCACAGTAGATCTGGTCGAGTTAGAAATGATAGACTTCGATGCCATAATGGGTATGGATTGGTTAGTACCGTGCTTTGCCAACGTTGAATGTTGGACCAAGACGGTCCGATTCCACTTCCCAGGAGAAGCAGTGCGAGAGTGGAAGGGCAGCACCGCTACGCCAAAAGGTAGGTTTATTTCCTACCTTCAGGCGAGGAAGTTGATATCTAAGGGATGTATTTACCATCTGGTCAGAGTCCAGGATATCCAAGCAGGATCTCCGACACTCCAGTTTGTTCCGGTAGTGAATGAATTCCCTGATGTGTTTCCTGATGAGTTACCTGATATTCCCCCAGAAAGGGAGATAAATTTTGCTATTGACTTATTACCAGGCACTCAGCCGATATCAATTCCTCCCTATCGTATGGCTCCTGCGGAACTCAGAGAATTAAAAGAGCAGTTGAAAGATTTATTGGATAAAGGTTTTATCAGGCCGAGTACTTCACCGTGGGGTGCGCCAGTTTTTTTTGTGAGAAAGAAAGATGGCTCGCTCTGAATGTGCATAGATTATCGGCAATTAAACAAAGTTACAGTAAAGAACAAGTACCCGCTTCCCAGCATTGATGACTTATTTGATCAGTTGCAGGGAGCCAGATACTTTTCTAAGATTGACTTGCGGTCCGGATATCACCAGGTCCGAGTACGTGAGAGAGATATTCCTAAGACAGCGTTCAGGACCCGATATGGACATTTTGAATTTTTAGTCATGTCCTTCGGGTTAACGAATGCCCCGGCAGTCTTCATGGACCTGATGAACAGTATTTTCAGACCTTTCCTGGATTTGTTCGTGATAGTATTCATTGATGACATTCTGGTGTATTCTCGCTCTGAAGCAGATCACCGGACTCATTTGCGGACAGTGCTCCAGATTCTTAGGGACCGTCAGATGTATGCTAAATTTTCTAAGTGTGAATTCTGGCTTAACTCAGTGGCCTTTTTAGGGAATATCGTGTCGGATGCTGGTATACAGGTAGACAAGCAGAAAATAGAAGCAGTTAAGTCATGGCCTAGGCCTACCACTCCGACTGAAGTTCGTAGCTTTCTGGGGTTGGCAGGATATTACAGGAGGTTCGTTGAAGGGTTCTCGACCATTGCGGCACCTCTAACCAAATTGACACAGAAAGCAGCAAAATTTCAGTGGACAGGGGCATGCGAGCAGAGCTTCCAGGAACTGAAAGACAGATTAACCTCCGCCCCAGTGTTAGCATTGCCGGAAGGCACAGAAGGTTATTCGGTCTATTGCGACGCGTCAGGTGTCGGGTTAGGTTGTGTGTTGATGCAGCATGGTAAAGTGATTGCATATGCTTCCATACAGCTGAGGAAACATGAAAAGAACTATCCGACCCATGACTTGGAACTGGCCGCAGTGATCCACGCCCTAAACATTTGGAGGCATTATCTGTATGGCGTCCATGTAGACATCTTTACAGATCATAAAAGCTTGCAGTATATTTTTACACAGAGAGAGTTAAATCTGCGGCAGCGTCGTTGGTTAGAATTGTTGAAATATTATGATGTGAATATTCTATACCACCCCGGAAAAGCTAATGTTGTAGCAGACGCCCTGAGCCGTAAGTCAATGGGGAGTTTGGCGTATTTGCGACCTGAGAAGCGGGGGCTAGCCAAAGAAATTCATCAGTTAGCTGGTTTAGCCGTTCGAGTAATGGAAACAGAAAATAATAGAGCAGTAATTCAGAATTCTGCTGTGTCATCATTAGTTACAGAGGTAAAAGAAAGACAGTACGAGGACTCTGATTTAGTCCAGCTCAGAGATAGAATTCAGAGAGGTAAGGAGTCAGATTTTCAAATAACTGAGGATGATGTGCTACGTTGTCAGGGCCCCCTCTGTGTCCCGAATGTTTCAGGGCTTCGCGGGCGGATCATGCATGAGGTACATTACGCTCGCTATTCCCTTCATCCAGGAGCGACGAAGATGTACCACGACATCAGAGACATCTACTGGTGGCCAGGTATGAAAGCTGAGATCGCTGAATTTGTATCTAGATGTTCTAACTGTCAGCAGGTGAAAGCGGAGCACCAGAAGTCGGGCGGTTTGACGCAAGATATAACGGTGCCCACGTGGAAATGGGAAACGATAAACATGGATTTTGTAACAGGGTTACCCCATACCAGATGCAAAAATGATTCCATTTGGGTAATAGTTGACAGGCTGACAAAATCAGCTCATTTCCTGCCAGTGAAGGCTACCTTCTCGGCTGAGGATTATGCCGAATTATATATCAGAGAAATAGTTAGATTACATGGAGTGCCGGTGTCTATCATTTCAGATAGAGGAACGCAGTTTACAGCTAGATTCTGGCAATCGTTTCAGAAGGGTTTGGGAACGCAGATTAATTTGAGCACAACATTCCACCCCCAGACAGATGGGCAAGCTGAGCGGACTATCCAAACGCTTGAAGACATGCTACGAGTGTGTGTGCTAGATTTTGGGGGTAATTAGGATGAGCATATTTCGTTGATTGAATTTGCTTATAATAACAATTATCATTCAGCTATCCAGATGGCGCCTTTCGAGGCATTATACAGGCAAAAATGTAGATCGCCGGTGGGCTGGTTTGAAGTGGGGGAATCAGCATTGGTTGGCCCAGACATTATTCGGCAGTCAGAGGAAAAAATAAGGCTTATCTGAGAACGTTTACTGACTGCTCAGAGCCGCCAGAAGTCTTATGCAGATATGCAGCGCAGAAATCTAGAATTTGCGGTAAATGACTGGGTATATCTGAAAGTGTCTCCGATGAAAGGGGTGATGAGATTTGGCAAGAAAGGCAAGCTTAGCCCGAGATTCATTGGGCCATATCAAATTTGGCAAAGAATAGGCCGAGTTGCATACGAATTGAACTTGCCTCCGGAGTTAGCATCTGTTCACCCAGTATTTCATGTCTCTATGTTAAGGAAGTTTGTAGGGGACCCTTCTACAGTAGTTCCAGTTCAGGATGTCCAAGTCACAGAAGAGTTAGCATATGAAGAGGTTCCCGTAGCTATCTTAGACAGACAGATTCGCAGGTTAAGGACTAAAGATGTTGCGTCTGTCAAAGTATTGTAGCGTAACAGGAATCGTGAGGAAATGACGTGGGAAGCTGAAGAAGATATGAAAGCCAGATACCCTCACCTATTTCAGGCCTAGTCAGGCGACAGGTATATCCGTATTATTACCTATGCAGTACCTTATAGTTGTATGTGTGTGAAAGAGAAGGATTGATACTTAGTTATCCAGTGGATCTTAAAATATTGCGTGCAGTACCTGTGTTGGACTTTTCTGCATTTCAGGTTTTTGCTATAGTCCATATTATAGGGGGAACTCTGCCGAAATTTTTCTAGAAAGTAAGTTAAGTAGTCCTCTAGATAGCAGTGTACATTCGAGGACGAATGTTCTTAAGGGGGGGGGAGAATGTTATACCCCGTAGAATTTCCGGCACCTAAATGACCTATTCGCACGTTGGTTAAGCATATATGAAAGCCATACGTGCTAAATAAAGGCCCGGGAAAAGATCGGACGAGAAACCTGTCGAACCATCGCGGAAGGAGCCGAGGCAGAGCCCCTCCGCGATGGCAGCGTGTTACGGAGGTGGAGCCTCCGCGTTGGCTCTATGACACGTTGGCCTTGTCCAGGCCCAAGTATATAAAGCCCCACTTCGGTTTTAAATGATTAAACACTTATAAAAATTCCAGAAATAAAGAGGAAAACGCAGGAGAAGGGAAAGGAACGAAGAAGTAATATAATTTTCGTCCGATTACGCTGCTAAACGTTGTCCAAACTCAAATTAAACTCAGATACCGAGGTATTTAGCAGCAGAGAGCATTCCTACGGATTTAGTTTCGTGAAATACGGCCGACGAATCGTCGAGCTACCGAGCTAAGGTAAGTGGAATTGCTCTAAACTAGTGTCTATGTGTTCCTAGCTGTGAAATGAATATTTCTCCCTTCTGGACCTCTAAAAAATAGCTAGTTTTCGACCGTCTTTCGATAAGCCTAAGTTTAGGCTATAAACTATATCGAAAGTGACGTTGCTCTTTAAAATAAAGTTGTATTTAGTATTGATTGACATATTTATGAATGCAGTTGGGAGAAAATAGTTGAAGTACTGGTCGAGCCTCGTCCGACAGCCGGATAGTTCGAGGATAAGGTATGTAAATCTAGTTTCCTCGGCAAGTTAGTAATCTTGGTACAGTACAGTAATTTAAAGGCTAGTAGAATATTTAGACGCCATGTGTGATGTTTATTACGAATGTTGGTACGATATTAAAAACGTCATGTTATGATCAGCGCGAGACTTGCTAGCACGATATAGATTCTAATATAAGTGTTAGGAATTGCACAACATGCTCAGTATGTGATGTGACACAGAATGTTAGGATATCATTGTATTCAGTTGAAACACAGTAAAGCAATGTAATATCTGTAAGACATCTCAGAAATAGAACAATAAGTTAAAGTGAAGTTAGAAAGCATATTAGGACTAGGAAATCATGTTACTATAGAAACTCAGTACACAACATAGTTTCAGTAGAAAGACTATATCTTGTTCAGCATTAGCCCCAGTACAGTCTGGCAGAAGACTATATTTGTACATATATACTATTACCAGCCTCAGCATGCATTAAGTACGTACATATTACTATCGCTAGCTCAGCATATAGTATATACAAATACTTTACCACTATTAGCTTCAGTATGTGGGACATGCAAATAGTATTACTAGTTGAGACTGTTGTATTGTTTGGGGTTGGACTACCTAGCATCCATGACCGCCCCAGGGTTGATAGCTGTATCGACTCGTCCACCAGAGGACGAGGATACGTCGCTCTACGGAGTGGCATGCCGTCCCACAGGGGACGAAGATGGGATGCCAGTTTTCCCCATATTTGTGCCTTGATCGGCCCTTACACACCCCTGTCGAGCGGATACGCCCGGGTGTTGATTCAGGAGTCCTCCGGACTCAGATGCAGTTATAGTCAGGGGCTCAGCGAGCCCAAGTGCATACCCAGGGGACCGGCAGGATGCTTACGGGGTTTATAGGAGATGGGATGACCGGGGTAGGGGGTATAGATTCTGTGCTGGTTGTACCCCCCGGCTTATGGGGGCCGGGTAAGGTTTGTGTGTGCTATGTATGTTATGATATGTTATGCCGTGTTATAGTAGATACGAGTAGATCGGCAGTAGAACGATACGTCTCCAGGTATGACTCCTACTCCCTCCAGTATAACTGAGAGAAGGTATGACTTACATTATCAGACAGTTAATCTATTTCTTTCTACTTCAGTTTCATCAGTTATATTATTGTTTTCAGATATTTCTTTCAGTTATTGCTTTACATACTCAGTACCAGCGGTACTGACGCCTGGTGGGGCGCTGCATTACTTGCCCGCAGGTACTCATAGACGAGCAGGCGATACCACGTGATTTCTGTCAGCGATCAAGTATTCGGCTCCTGTAATCCGGAGACTGAATTTCAGAGGTGTATTCCATTTTCTTTTGTTGTATAGTACGGGTAGGTCGGGACCCTGTCCCGATCATTTCTATTATTATTCTTAGAGGCTTGCAGTCTGTATATATCTCCCTGTGGTCAGATGAGCCGGTCGTGTGAGGCCGTGCAGTTGTATAGCTGTTAGAACTTGTGTTTCCTTTATGTTGGTCGTGTGGGGCCATAGTTCGACAGTAGTGGTGACCTTGTCGGTCACGTAGCTATCCAGTACTTCATGGTTAAGTTATAGATAACTAGACAGCATGGTGGCCTTGTCGGCCCGCATAGGTTTCCCTATATTGACATGTTTCTGGTCAGCTGCTAGTACAGGTACAGGAGGCTATAGGCCAATGGGCCGGGGGCTGTGTTTACAGCCGTTATATAGCCCTTTGTTTCTATAAATGTGAGTTAGAGCCAGCCAGGCACCAGATGTGCCCAGGCTTAGCAGTCCAGCAGTTCAGGTCCTAGTAGGGTACCAGGTGCCAGTCATACCCCCCAAGGCGGGGTGTGACAGCAAGAGACTTGAGACGCTGACAATATGCCGAAACGTTCGGAAAATTCTCCATCTTTTATGGAAAATTCGGCTTCAAGAGTTACCACACGGAAATTTTTGTTATCTTGGAAAATATCACAGAGTCGATTCCAAGCTTCCATGGTCGTAGCATCGGGTTCGATAATAGTATGCAAGAGATCATTAGAGATTGTAGCATAAATCCATGAAAGAACCGTAGCATCAAGAGTCGACCATAATTCCTTTTCATCCTCGGTCGAAGGAACCTTCTCTTTGCCCCTGGCAGGAGGAATAATATGATGAAGGACCTTATGAGAACGTGCGGTGATTTTGAAGAGTTCCGCACATGTGGAGTATTGGACATTCTCCATTTCTAGAGTGATGGAGATATGGTTCCGAATGTTCGAAACCGCAAGTGCAGGATGAAAAGTGCTCTTGTTATCCGACATGGTGGACAGAAGAAGAATAGAAAAGAAGAGTAATGGAGACGAAGAAGAAGAAGGCTAGGGAGCTTTGCGGAAGGAAGAAGAAAAAGATCGTTTTTCCCTAGATAGCTGCTACCATATTAGAAATAATTCTTCCATGATTCTCATTAAGATCAACGTATATATACAAAACCGAAACATGATATGTGCCTAATTCTAAGGGATACAGTTAGCATGATATGTGCCTAATTCTAAGGGATACAGTTAGCATGATATGTGCCTAATTTTAAGGGATACAGTTAGCATGATATGTGCCTAAATATATTTACATATATTTAACATTACATTATCCTCAACAAATGGGATAAATTATCGCATATATACGGTGAAATAACTAATCCAATGAGATATCCAATTCATGAGAATAACTTTATATAAAACATGTGTAATGATATGGTTGTTTTTCATTCATATGTAAAAGTCAACAACTGGTAGGTTTAGTTAAATGGATTTTGAATATACCGGAATGTGAAACAAAATATTAAGCTATTAATATGTGCAACTGTCCAACATCAAATTTAAGAAATACATGACAGGTAATATTTTTATATCTTGAATTTGCATTATATAGTTTTACCAATCGAGTACTGTAAGGCACGAAATATATATTATATATAGTGCACGCTAAATAAGCTCATATTTTATTGACTCTCTCAATTCGCCTATATTTTAATCAATTGGGTGAGCGATATTTTAAGTGGATGATATTTGGATTTCAGTCTATATTTTATCCCGTAAAAATATAAATAATACCGAGTACAGAACGGATAAAATAGGGATTGCCTGTCTAACTGAATGTAGTATAAGATGATTATCATGAGCAATATTTTCTTTCTAGTATACAAGTAAATTCAGAATGTATGCATTAATAATAAACTCAAGCACATGTCAGTACAAACAAAAATTCTGAAAACTGTAGTACATAACACCATACACTTTTGATAAACATAGGAAAAATAAGTAGTTGCACACCAAAAGTTCGAATTCTTTGCTTATGACTCATAGGTAGAATTTTTGTATCACATATTACATATTAAATGGTTTGAGAGTGGAAAATTAATATGTAAATGTTGTTTTACCCCTTCTTGAAAGTGTTGAAGGTGGAAGGTATTTATGATTTGAGCAACACCCTTTTATTGATTGATATCATTTTGTTATTAACCTTGAATTAGTGCAGATTATGTTAAGATATAGAAATTTGTTTTTGTTGGCTCAAGTTCTTTTCTAATCCTTCTTTATGACCAAGAATAAAAAATAGAAAAAATAATCAAATTAGTTTCTTATATATTGGCCTTTCGAAAAGACCTTTACTTTTGATAACTTCCACATAAAGAACAACATTCTCTAGATTAGAAATAGTATTCCGAAAACAAAATGAAAGCTGATTCCTATAAAAAAGATGGGTACAGGAAATTTTAGTTAATAGGTAAAAATTGTTTTGTACTCAATCCAAATTTTATGCAACCCATTTTTTACCCTTACTAATATAGGGGGAATGAAAATCAATCCATTTTTATTAATTCATTTTCAATCTGTTCAAATTTAATTCAACTGATACGTTTGCCACCATTAATGACATGAAATGACAGTTCTGTTTCTATTCGAGAAAAAACAATATTTTTCCGAGTCATTGAGAGTAGTCAATTGTTAGAGGTTCACGTACGTTTTCACCTTTCGCTGCTGTTATTTGTGATGAAATCTCATGGTTGTAGAACACTAATGCGATGTTATAGAATGCAAATACACTTGAACTCTGTTTCAAGCTAGTGAAGTTCTCTTGGTGTTGAATTTAAGATGTGCAAAAGGAAAGAAAGGGGGCGAACCACCACTTTCATGCTTATTCTCTGGGAAACCGAAACAACTCGAAATTTATACTTTTAACTAGTAAATTTATCCGTGCGAAAACTATTAATTAATTTATAATTTAACATGTTAATAATTATTTTAAAATTATTCTACTTTTATGAGAAAGAAAATATTTATAAATAGCACATATTTGAGTCAATTAATAATTTTTTTATTTAGAGCAGATACTTATTTATAATGTATTTTAAATTTTATCTTATTAAGTAATATTTAAAGAGTATTAAAATGTATAAATTTCAAATTAAAATGAAATTATATATAAGTTCCTACTAAGATGTTGTTTCCGGTTTAGAAATTTTTGTATATCGTCTATAAGCTTGAGACGACATGATTTCTTTGATTGTCATATTTCTGTGATGCAGTCTCACCCTTCTTGTCAGAAATATTATATAACTTGTCAAGAGTTTTTTCTCTGTTTCTAAAGCTATATGATTTTATTATCATCTAAATCTCCATAATATCGAATCCAAAAAAATTTATTGTTTGCCTTTCAATTTTCTCATTTTAAAGCTAAGTATTCGGCCTTCAAACTGTTAAAATTATCGAATGGATAGGTAATGATACTCATAGATACTTATTTGTAATGTATAAAGTATTTAAATTTTATTTAATTAAGAAATATTTGATGTACAAGACTCAAATTAAAATAAAAATTTACATAAATTTCTACTAAGAGTTGAGTATGATTTAGAAATTTTTATATGTTATTTGTAACTTTAAGGAAACATGATTTCTTTGGTTGTCGTATTTTTGCGAAGTCTCATCCTTTTTCTCTGCTATATAAATTCTCTTTTTTTCTACTCCAAAAATCATATGATATTATCATCATCTAAATTTTTATAATACCAAGTGCAGAAAACTTGATGTCAGCTTTTCAATTTCCTTTTTTTAAATTTAAAAATTTTTCAAAAATTTTAAAGTTATTGAACGGATAGAAAATCATACTCCTTAAAGAAGTTTACCAAGATAGTGTATTTCTTTTTTTTTTTTATAAAAAAAAAAGACCTCCAAAATGTGAAAAATCTATAAATGCATTTTATGAAAGAAACTACAGTATTTATAAATAATTTTTTCAATTCATTTTCATGAAAGAACAAAGAATCTGTCTCTAGTTGTTAGACGAGAATAAATATTTTATATATATGGTGTTGAATAAATTATTAAATCAATATTATCTAAGATAGTATTAATATTATTAAGTGATAGTACTATTATTAAGTGGTGTATGATACTATTCACAACTTTGGTATTAAAAAAGAGAAGCACCAAATATTTGTGAATCACGTATAATTTCTTTTTAGATCCTGTTTCTTAATTCTGAAGGTTACACTTTCACTTTCTAATCATGTCATCTTCTTGACCCTTCGACATTTACTTGACCTTTTTTTTCCTTTCAAGAAAGGTTTATTTTCTCTATTTTTGATGAAAAAGGTCAAGTAGAGAGAAAAATAATTTAATTACTTATTACGACTTTTAATTCCCAAAATGTTATTGTAGGAATATGTGGTACGGACACCTATCAAATTCATAAAAAAGAAGAAGAGTTTTAGGAACACATGAGAGTCGATGTTCAAAAAAAGAAAAATTTTGGCGTAATTGTAATGTTATGTGTAACTAAACTAACAAAATTAAATTTAGATGATACAATAAAATATCAAACTGGATAAATAGAATAATTATGTGTGAGTGCATAAAACACAAATTAACATATGATCCAATTATGATGTTACGAAAAACTTTCATTTTATAGTAACTTAATGAATCTAATAATATCCAACTTCACCAAAATATTATACAAATGGATTGTAACAAAGAAACTCATTACTACATAAAGAAAATTAGTATCAAGAAATTTACGTAGAATGCACATTTAGAATAGTTAATATCATACTGTAAAAAAATATATTCAACGCTGCAAAAAAAAAAAGGAGAAAAGAGAATTCATCTCACAAGTTCTTCAAGCTTTTAACTGAAAAGGAGCCTCAGTTCTCAAAAAATAATTTCCTGTAGCACGAAAAAAAATTAAAAAATATTTAATATTTATAACAAAAAAAAAACCTTCTTTTGGTTTAATTCTGATCTTGAGTTTAGAGGGTAAAATTTAGTTTAAGAGTTGATGTAGAGGGATAATATGAAGAAAATGAGTGATCTAACATGAGGGATGCAAAAAAAAAATTTATCTTTTTTATTGACATGGGATATTAATCCAATTATGAATATTACATAAAGCTTTTATTTTATAGCAACTTGATGAATCTAACAATATTCAAGTTCAACAAATATATTAATGGATTTATATAAACTCATTACTACATAAAAAAAAATAGTATTAAGAAAAAAAATAGAATACACATTTAGAATAATCAATATTATACTGTAAAAAAATATAATCAACGCTGCGAAAAAAGAAGAAGAAAAGAGAATTCATCACAAATGCTTCAAGCCTTCAACTGGAAAGGAGTCTCAGTTCTCAAAAAATAATTTCCTATAGTATGAAAAAAAACCTTGAAAAATATTTGATATTTATAAAAAAATACTTTCTTTTGGTTTCATTCTGAACATGAGTTTGGAGGGTAAGATTTAGTTTAAAAGTTTGTGTAGAAGGATAATATGAAGAAAATGAGTGATCTAACATGAGGGCAAAAATATTTTTTTCATCTTTTGTACGGACATGGGATATTAATCCAATTATAAATATTACAGAAAGCTTTCATTTTATAGCACCTTGATGAATCTAAAAATATCCAAGTTCACCAAAATATTATACTAATGGATTATAAAATAGAAACTCATTAATACATAAAGAAAATTAGTATTAAGAAAAAACATATAATGCACATTTAGAATAGTTAATATTATACTGCAAAAAAATACATAACGCTGGAAAAAAAGAAGAAGAAAAGAAAATTCATGTTACAAGTGCTTCAAGCCTTCAACACGAAAGGAGCCTCAGTTATCAAAAATAATTTCATGTGGTATGAAAAAAATCTTGAAAAATGTTTGATATTTATAAGAAAATTAGTATTAAGAAAAAATATAGAATGCACATTTAGAATAGTTAATATTATACTGCAAAAAAATATAAACGCTGGAAAAAAAAAAGAAGAAAAGAGAATTCATCTTACAAGTGCTTCAAGCCTTCTACCGGTAAGGAGCCTCAGTTCTCAAAAATAGTTCCATGTGGTATGAAAAAAAATCTTGAAACATATTTGATATTTATAAAGAAAATACACTTTCTTTTGGTTTAATTTTGAATTTGAGTTTAAAGGGTAACATTTAGTTTAAGAGTTGATGTAGAGGGATATAAAGAAAATGAGTGATCTAACATGAGGGATGTAAAGTTTTTTTCTCATCTTTTTTATTGACATGAGATATTAATCTGTTCTTAGATAGAAAAAACTACCGGCATAACGTGAAGGAATCAAAAAATTTTGCCATTGTTTAACATAAAAATATATAAAGTCATGAAAAGAGAAAAGAACCAAAATATTTAATGCTTGTGAACTTTCTAAAGTGAAGAAAATAAGATGGAAGAGAATAGAGAAAAAACAGGAAAAGAAAGAATCAAAAGTCC
The DNA here is from genome assembly GCA_035772735.1 of Datura wrightii. Taxonomy (NCBI): domain Eukaryota; kingdom Viridiplantae; phylum Streptophyta; class Magnoliopsida; order Solanales; family Solanaceae; genus Datura; species Datura wrightii. The sequence continues at coordinate 50,878,302 of JASDFA010000002.1, read as the reverse complement.
AAAACTATTGTTTTAGTAATTGATGTAATCACAAGAAGTCAAGAAGTAACTGTTGTTGAGAATAAATTAATGCAACTATTCGAAAAATATATAGACTAAAAGTTGTAAATGTTCGAATTATGTTTACTTGTTTCAAAAGGTACAACAAACAACTGATTGAAAAAGAAAAAAAAAATCTAAAAATTTAAATAAATAACATTTTTGGCCTAGAAAAATATCACGTCGGATTGAAAACCCCTCTTTTTTATATGTATATATATAGATGAACTTTCCGCGCCAAACTGCAGATTTCACCACTACAAATGCAGCTAAAAATAAATATTAGGAGTCAGTGGTGGCCAGAGACATTATTCAAACAGTGGTCAGTGAAATCTTCTTTGTCAGAAAAGCATAGGTGAAATTATTTTGACGTGATGTATATAATTAGCACTAAGAAAACTTAAAATGTTGTGACAAAATGTTCAAAAAGTAAATATATCAGGCAATGGGTTCAACTTTCAGTTGTGACTTTAAACTTACGGTAACCCCCTCATCTGCAGTTCTGCCTCCGCCTAAGTAGGCTACTAATACGTAAATGAGAGCACTAATAATTGGAACATCAGAAAGACACACAATCGATCGAGACTCGCTGATTTTCCTTTACTTCTTTTTCCTCAATCCCCTAACAATATTTCGACCAACAGTCAAAAAAGAGACAGAGAAGTGCGTGCTATCACGTCGTAAAGCACGTCGGGTGGTGGCCGTCCACTGTCGGTTGGTCCTCCCTTAGTTTCAAATTAAATAATTGTCTTTTTTTTTTTCTTTTCCCAAATCCTTTTGAATGCTAGACTCTTATTCTTTTAGCACTCCACTAATCGCTTTCTCACTTCCTAACCCCCAAAAGCGACCCCCTACCCCATAAATACACAAAATAAATTCCCTGTTATTAGTTACCCCATTTCTCTTCCATAACACTTGTTTCAATCATTCACAGAATTATTTCTCACTCTCTATCCAGATGAGGACACTCTGCCCAAATTTGGATAGAGAAGATGGGCTGGAAACAGTGCTGGAAGTCCCCATCCCAGAAGAAATGTTTGCTTCTCCTAAGCACAGGACCCGGCAGAACATGAAATATCACACTGACAACAAGTCAGCTGCTTCCGTTTTTGGTAGCCGAAATGCTGAGATTCAACTATTGCTTGGCGTAGTTGGTGCTCCCTTGATCCCTCATCCTATCCGTTCTCAACACTCTCTCAACACAAAGATCAATGATCATCCCATCGTAAGTTATTATTCAACAATTCTTCGTTTTAATTCTACTGTTAGTTAAAAAAATTAGTATGTTTTATTAAATTGTGTGATCATTTCATCTATTTATTAAATCAACACATTTTTATTTATTTTAATTATATTTTCAACAAGTTCCTTTACTGGTCTGATTCTTTTTCATGTTCATAAGCAAAACATTTCTTTTGAAAAAAAAACAGCAATTGGCAATGAGTGAAAATGAACTTGGTACCTAGGACTTCTTGTCTGCCTTTACATGTTTAGTACTATATATTTAAATGTTTTTGACTTTTTGTGTGTTTAGTTTTTTATATTAATTTGGATTCACCTAGTAAAATCCTGACTCAGGTGATCATGATGAAATTTGTGCCCAAAATCTTTTGTCCGCTTTGATATTATGTTGAATTTATGATAAAAAGTTTAAAGTGACACATCTCGTTTACTTAATTATATCTTCAACATATTCAGGAGGCTTCAATGGCGAAATATATAGTACAACAGTACATAGCGGCAGCTGGGGGAGAACATGCTCTGAACTCCATTGATAGTTTGTACGCAATGGGAAAGATAAAGATGGTGGCGTCTGAGTTTACTGCCGGAGATGGTATGGGTTTGAACAAGGGAAACGTGATGAAGATAAAGAGTGTGAAAAATGGGACTGGTGAAATGGGAGGATTCGTGCTGTGGCAGAAGAGGCCTGACCTGTGGAGCATAGAGCTGGTGGTTTCAGGGTGTAAAATCAGTGCTGGAAGTGATGGTAAGGTGGCTTGGAGGCAAACTCCATGGCATCATTCCCATGCTTCCCGTGGTCCTGCAAGGCCTCTTCGTCGTTCCTTACAGGTACTTTATATATGAGCTCGTTGAAAATTAATTTCTCTATTGCATCGAGGTATATAAATTTTTTTCAAACAGCCATATTACTTAAGATAATCCTTCCTATAATTTGTATTGATTTGTAATAATCAGCAAAATAATATGTTATTCCATCTTAATTTATATGACAATATTTAATTAATCACATATTTTAAGAATACAAAAGAACTTTTTAAGCTTGTGCAGCAGACATTTATGTGGTTAAAAATAATCTTATCAATTACAAAATTAGAAATTTCAAATTAAATTATTTCAAATAAAGGAAGTATGACAATTTATATGAAGATACTTGCTATTTTTTTAGGAAGTATGGCAATTTTTAGGAAAGTGGCTTTTTATGTTATTACCCCTCCATGAGTTCAATTTCAAAATTGAAAGTAAATGTGCTTACCTGGACGTGATGAGTGGGTAGAGGGAGATTCTGACTGTTCCAACTGACAACCATGTATGTTCTTCCACTTTGCGTGGGACCTCAGGTATAATTAACCTCTTTAACTGGAGCTTTGGGAACTGTGAAATCATCGTCAAGATGATCAAAATTCCTTTGGTGCTTGTATTTTTTCGACTTTTACTTTGGAGGTGGAGGGAGGGCCTACTTATAAAGCTGATTGCCATATGGTTATGACAGCTTTTGCTTTTTCTTTTTCTTTCTTGGGGCCATATTCCGATGAGGACCTGAGTTGTCCTTCCAACCAAATCAATGATTGATTTAATCAGTACTCCAATTAGCATATATTATGAATGTGCACACATCTTAGCTTTAAATAACATCGATGATCTGGTTATCTACACCAAGAAGTCAACATTTATGTTGGGGGAAAGGGGGCGAATTTTCCCCTGAATTATATGAAAATTGACTATCCCTTTTCGTTTTAATTCATTTCATGACATTTAAATTTAAATAAATTATCTTTTTATATTTTTTAAAAGCTCAAATATGTTATTGAACTTTTAAAAATGATTTAGCTATGTCATCCGTTAATAGTTGGGTTTATTTATGTCATTGCCGTGACACATTTGGTTCATTCGTGCCACTAATTATTAACGGAACCCTACTACTATCAGATTTTGCCACGTGGCATTATCTAAGCCCTTCATTACTCACTAGGCCCCACCCTTTTTACGAGTGACATATGTGAGTCATTTCTTAAAGTTCAGTGGCATATTTGAGCTATTTCTCAATCTCTTATAATACATGACTCTCTTGGGTAATATTATTTTTCTGTTTATCTTGATGCATGACATTCAACCTTTTAGAATCATATTCATATATAAACCTCCATCTTTTCTAATTTAATGTAATATACTTATAATTTTATATACAACAAATTTATAAGGAAAAATTTCTCCCTTATACTACTAATATTATTATTTTATGTAAAAAAAAAACTATACTCTCTTATTTAATTGGATTATGAATCTAATCTTATAGTATATCATTCACAATTTTTACGTATTTTAGGACTTTTTACAAAGATTTAAAGAGCACATAAAATTTGCTAAAAAAAAAGATGGATTTAAAAGAATTAGTACACTAGTGAAAGTGTAGTTGCGTATGAAAAATACATATGAGTCTTTGAATTAAGAGTATGTGTATATTTTTATTGTGAGATTTAGGGTATTACAATGATTGGGGTGTGATGATGGCTTGAAAAATGACCTAACATTTATTTCGGATAAAAAAAAGGGTTTAAAAGAGTATACTAATGAGGTATAGATGGACGTGAAAGTACATATGAATGTGAGAATTAAGAGTATATACTTTTTATGGTGAAATTTGGGGTGTTAATAGTGGTTGCATCGTGATGAGAGATCATTGGGAAAAGACTCAAATATGCCACTGAACTTTCAGTAATGACTCACATATGTCACTCGTAAAAAAGGTGGGGCCTGGTAAGTAATGAAGGGCTTAGATAATGCCACGTGGAAAAATTTGGTAGTAGTAAGATTCTGTTAATAATTAATGGCACGAATGAACCAAATATGTCACGACAATGGCATAAATAAGCCCAACTATTAACGGATGGCATAGCTGAGCTATTTTTAAAAGTTTGATGGCATATTTGAGTTTTTTTCCTATTTTAAATTAGTAATATTGTGACTGATAATGTTTTTTTTATATAATTTTCAAATATGTAAATTTTATTTTAAAAAAATTATATTTTATATCGAATTCAGTTAAAACTAAAACGCATGTATCTAGAAATCCTAAAGATATCACATAAGTTAACACAAAGATGTGACTGATAACATTTTTTTTTAATATAATTTTCAAATATGTAAATTTTAATTTAAAAAACTTAAATATTTTATATCAAATTCAGTTAAAACTAAAATGTCTGACTCTAAAAATCCTAAAGATACCACATAAGTTAACACAAAGGTAGTAACATTTTCTCCTCTGCATTCTTAATCCAATATTACTCCTATCGTTAGGGGAAATTGTCCCAGTAACTCCATTCTAACGATAATTCTGATAGTAGCTAAAATTTGGTAAATTTATATCTTTCTAGAAGTTGAACATTGAAAGTCTATGCATTTCATGCTGGAGCTCCGTTAGTGAAAATAACAAATACAAAATTATTTATTAATGGCAAGAATATGAATGAATAAAAAATAGAATGACGCACAAAATTGAATAATTTCTAATGATACAAAAGTAAATGAGGAATTTTACCTTTGAAGTTATGATTTGTTGGCAATCCTTCCAGTTTTTCTAGTGTGTTTTGTAAGGGAAGATCAAATGACTAAAATAAAACAACATCCACAAATTTAAACAACTTGACCCGATCAAATTAATCTGTGGAAAAATATGTAATTACAAGCTAGAAGTCCGCACTTTCTGAAGATGGCGAAATTGTTGGACTTAAAGTACTCAAAATGAAAAGAAGAAAATGTTGAACAAGTGTAATATTCAGTATCAAAATTCACGGCCTACTGATATTGATGAAAGTCTTCCACACAAGACGTGTGTGTGGTACGATTCTCCGCATCCCCTTTCCCCTGCCCTGGCCATTCATGCCATGTTATAGAGTTTGTTTTGGATATAAATAAATAAAGCGTGTTTAGTATTCTGTTTATATATGAACTAACTGGCTGAAACTAAATGATGTGAACAGGGTCTTGATCCCAAATCCGTTGCTAATTTATTCTCCACATCCATTTGTATTGGGGAGAAGACAGTGAATGAAGAAGATTGCTTCGTACTAAAGCTTGAAGCAGAGCCCTCCACCTTGAAAGCAAGAAGCAGCAGCAAGGTTGAGGTAATGAGGCACACTGTGTGGGGCTACTTCAGCCAAAGAACAGGCCTCTTGTTCCAGCTCGAAGACACTCATCTTTTAAGAATTAAAGCCCCAGGAAACGATGTCTTTTGGGAAACAACAATGGAGTCATTGATCCTTGATTATCGAACGATCGATGGTGTTAATATTGCACATGCTGGAAGGACCTCTGTTTCTTTGTTCAGGTTTGGTGAGAACTCAGAAGGGCACACTAGGACAAGGATGGAAGAGGTTTGGTCTATTGAAGAAGTTGATTTTAACATAAAGGGACTATCTGCCGACTGTTTCTTACCGCCTAGTGACTTGAAGAAAGAAGATGAAGTGAGTCATGATGTAAACAAGAAGTCAAGATTGGGATTCAAGACTCCTAAACTAAGAACTGCTAGGAGAGGTGCATCTAAAATAATGGCTATTGATGAAGAAGATCTTGAAGACTATGAAGCAGATGAAGAATCTTGAAGTTTAATTGCAAAGCATATTTAATATTCTGTGGTCATTTTTGTACATGGAGCACCACAGTATATGTTATGTCATAAGTATTTCTTTCCTATAGGATTTAACTTGCATTACACTAACACTATAAAGAATTTCCAGTGACTCGGTTGGAAGGTTGTTTTTTGACTGATATCATGAGGTCAAACAAAAGTTAACTAATATATTAAGGAATTGAACGTGTGGATTCAGTCCCTGTTAAGTCTAGGCTAAGCTGCTTCATAGTACAAGTAGGTGGTGTAACAAAAAGGAAGAGATGTTGGTAGTCTTCGGTAGCCATTGTTTGTCCGTAGTGTGCCAAAATATCTGCCACGTTGTTGCTTTCTCAGTAGATATGGCTGAGAACTGGATCAGACAGCTCATCCAGCAGGTCCGTGCAATCAGAAGTAATTGATGAGTATTTTGTCGAAGTAGTATTTAAGATTTTGAGAAGTACCTGTGAATCAGTTTCGATGAGTAGTGGGTAAAAATTATTGCGAAGAGCTAAGCATAGACCAAGCATCAGTGCCAGCAGTTCTGCTTGTAGAATCAAGTGTCGTAGAGTGGTTTAGCATATCCAAATATCCAGGTTTGATGTGGTGTCTCTGAATACTCCACCCACGCCACCAAGTTGTGTATTGCTATCAAAAGCTCCGTCTGTATTTAGTTTATAGCAGTCTAGTGGCAGAGCATTCCAAGATACTTTTATGAGTGTGTGTTTGGGGAGAGTACGGGGAGTGATAGCCAGATGATTGGATTTGACCATCTGATTGATTAGATGACGAAGTGAAACAAGATGTTTGGTTGCATTAAAGTGATTGTTATTTCGATTGATCCATAGATGCCAAAGGTTAAAAGGAATAAGAATGACTTTCTTAACTATGAGGTGATGATGGATTAAATGAGTTGGTTATCGGTGCAAAACTGTTTGAGTGAGAATAGGGATGAGGTGGGAGGGAAAATCTCTGTTCTGCTGGGGGTGGGACAATGGCAGAATATGTGTAGTCGATCTTTCGTGTGATAGCCACTTATTTTGCATGTAGCTGCTGGTATAATTTATCTGTAAAAGTAAAGCATTTATAAGGAGACGTTAATGGAGGAGTATCCACATGAAGTGCTTTAGTTTGTTAGATGTCGTTGCTATCAAACCCAGTGTATGGACGAAGGTTGAGTTATGGGTGGATATTGCTACAAGAGAAGAATGACGAAGATACCAGAAAAATGGCCATAACTGGTAGGGTGCTGGTATGGTTGATCTGTAGATTGAGTGGTGCATGAAATGTATGTATTTAAAATAAGTTGTCGATTAGTTAGGATAAAGGAAATGAAATCCAAATTCCAAGCACGATTGGATATTATGCTCGCAAAGGTGAGAGTGGTTTCTTGTTTAGTTAGAGGACCATGCATAAGTTGCCGGAGAGTAATATGAAGGTATATCCAGGGGTTAATCCAGAGACAGATTGTCGAGCCGTTTGCAATATTCTATCCCATTCCTAATTTGCAGACTTCCTGTCCCTTGATAATACTTTTCCATAAGTAGGAGTTGTAGGTTTGAAAATGTATTGAGAAGTAGTACGTTGGGGATGGAGCAAGTATTTTGCTCTTAAAACTTTTGCCCATAATTGGTACAGAAGCGCAATGCTAAACTAGTAAGTAAATCAATATCTTTTTTCTTTATTTTTGTTATACCTAAGCCTCCACTCTTTGTGGGCATAGTGACAGAGTTTCAACCTATGAGGTGGAGGCGTTTTCTTTCAGGTACAAATCTTTAAAAAAAATTACGCTGAATACGATTAATATGCCGGAGAATTTTTAGCGGTAACAAATTTAATTGCATCGCAAAGACGAGAATGGAATTAAGAACAATCTGAATAAGAGTACTTAGTCTTGTGAAACTAAAAGGATGATTTTTCCAACATTCGAGTCTAGTTGACATGCAGTCCGATATGTATTGATAGTTGGTAGATTTGGGGTGAAGGTTTGTCATATGGAGACCCAAATATTTAGCAGAAGGGGATGCAGTAGGCATGTTAAGAGTAGTTGCCTGAGTAATTTTGAAAGTTGTCAGGTACATTTTACAAAAGATAATTTTGAATTTCTTAAAATTTATTTTTTGGCCTGACAAGTTACTAAGAGTGTTGAAAATGTTCTTTTATTATTGTGGCATTTGTGGAGTCGGCCCGAGCAAAGAGAACTAAATCATCTGCAAATAATACGTGTGAGATGATAGGGCCCATTCGTGCTAGTTTAATTGGTTGCATTGTTTGGAAGCAACAACATCATCAATCAGTTGAAAAATTATTCTCATACAAATAATAAAAATGTGAGGACATAAGAGATCCCCTTGGCGTATTCCTCTTAAAGATGAGAAGGTGGTTGGTTTACCATTAATAATTAGAGAAATCAAAGAGGTGGACACATAAGACATAATTAGTTGAATAAGTTTTGTGGGAAGTTAAGATTTTAGTAAGAATGTAGCAAGGACCATTCGAGGCAGTTAAAAGCTTTTCCAAAATCTATTTTCAAAATAGCTCTATTTTTGCCTTCAGAAATATTGAACGAATGTAGAACCTCTAGAACAATCATAGCATTATCCATAGCTCCATGGACTGGAAAAAAACTAGAGTTAGTAGGACTGATAATTATGGGTAGCAGAGGACAAATATATTAATAATGATTTTATAGATAGGGTTACAAAGGCTCATGTCCTGACCCAAAAATATCATTGAGTAGTGAGGCACCCACCATTCCCGTAAACGAATCTTATTTTTTTATTGACCAATTAATAATTTAAATAATGTAAAAATAACATAAAATAAGTAATTAACTTTTATAAATACGGAATAAAAGAGTCTAAAATCAAAACAAACCCAAAACATGATAATACTAGTACATGTAACGACCCGTAAAAGTCCCTAAGATTAGACCATAGACTTGAAGTAGAAACCAACAGGAAAGGGACAAATTTCACAGGACGAGTTACATCACGACTCGTGATGAGATGTCACGAATCATGACATGACCTGTGACAAGCAACCAAGATTTCCTAGTCCCTGATCCAACGAGTTATGCGACGACTCATTATGCCATGTAACGACTCATGACGATGATTCGTGGTGTGAGATTTAGAGAAAGTTCATGCCACGATCAATGAAAATGAGTCATTATACGACTTGTGGTGTCACTTGACGAGTCATGGTATGAAGCCGTTGTGAGAAAATCAGAGACTGACCAACTTGACTCCAGTGACCATGAGTCATGGTCAGTTACCACGAGTGGTATGACGACTCGTCGTCACTGGACGACAAGAATATCCAGACGAGTTCCTAAGGGTATTTTAGTAACTTTTCATATTTTAAGTACCTAAATCAGAACGTTTTGAGATTCTTAAGGAGTATATTTAAGGGTTTAATTAGTCTAAACTCTCATTCTCTTTCATTACAATGTAAGTTCAAGATCATTAAGCTCTCAAGTCATCAACCAAGCTAGAGATTCATCATCCTCAACCTAGGGTTTTTCAAGCTTGAGTCTAAGTTTCATTCCAGGTATGTAAGGCTAACTTAAGTGAGGATTTTTATTCTTCTTCATACCCTACATGGCTACATCTATGTAAGAATCATTGAGATTAAAGCTAGGATTTTTGTCCAAATTCTTGAACTAGTCTGCTTCCCTATATGTTGAATTGTTCATTATTGAATTCTTCAAATTGAATTGTATCTATTGTATCCCTTTGTTGTTGATTATGACTCTCTTGAATTCTTGATTGGTTGTGTCACGACTCAAGCTGGGACCCTAGATCGAGACATGAGACTTAGAACAACGAATGGTTCCAAGCTAACCAATGGTACATACATAACATGACTTAAGAACATGACTAAACGAAAAATAAAGCATGAACATGACATAAGCAGAAATCTGCGTAGCATATCAACATAAAGGTAACTGCAAACCAACATCATGGAAAACATCTATAGATACTGTTTAACATGCCTCTAAAACATCTGATGGGCTGATGGGATAATGCCCCCAACTAGCTCGCTAAAGACTGAAATTGAAAAATATGATAAAGAGATACCCAAAACTGATGTCCACGAATCGTGATGACTCATCAAGAGCGGGATGGAGCTAGATTGAGCAGAAGCGAACTAATGATGAGACTGAGATAAATCGCCCGAACTTATATCATGAGACGATATATCATAGAGTATGCGGTCAGTACTTTGAATGTACTGAGTATGTAGAGAAAGTAAAACATGCTAGTAAAATGATAGTCTGAAACATAAACATAGATCAAGATAGAACATGAGAGTAATGGCAATATGCTAAACATCATCTTCTTGAAGTAATCATAATCCTGAGATATTCATCATAAGCTGAACACAATGACCCAAGGTTTGGAAATCAAAATCAAGTAATGTACCATACTTGAAATCATAAGTGAAAATCCATAGACTAATCAATGGGTCAAATATGCCATACAACATAATATCATAATATATGAACATAAATAACTAAAAGAATGAGGAACAATGGGAGACTCGTCATAATCGATACCATCACTATAGAGCTTACGTCATGGCCCACTAACTTGCTCCAGTGGGTAGAGCCTGTTATACCCTGTAGGATTCCCAGCACCTAGATGACCTATTCGCATGTTGGTTAAGCATATTTGAAGGCCATACGTGCTAGAGAAAGGCCCGGGAAAACATCGGACGAGAAACCTGTCGAACCATCGCGGAAGGAGCCGAGGCAGAGCCCCTCCGCGATGGCAGCGTGTCACGGAGGTGAGGCCTCCGCGTTGGCTCCGTGATACGTTGGCCTTGTCCAGGCCAAAGTATATAAAGCCCCACTTCGGTTTAATTTCATTAAAACCTCTTAAAATTTCCAGAAAACGCAGGAGAACAGGGAGAGAACGAAGAAGTAATATAATTTTCGTCCGATTACGCTGCTAAATGTTGTCCAAACTCAAATTAACCCCAGATACTGAGGTATTTAGCAGCAGAGAGCATTCCTACGGATTTAGTTTCGTGAAATACGGCCGACGAATCGTCGAGCCACCGAGCTAAGGTAAGTAGAATTGCTCCAAACTAGTGTCTATGTGTTCCTAGCTGAGAAGTGAATAGTTCTCCCTTCTGGACCTCTGAAAAATAGCGAGTTTTCGACCGTCTTTTGATAAGCCTAAGTTTAGGCTATAAACTATATCGAAAGTGACGTTGCTCTTTAAAAATAAAGTTGTATTTAGTATTAATTGACATGTTTATGAATGCAGTTGGGAGAAAATAGTTGAAGTACCGGCCGAGCCTCGTCCGACAGACGGATAGTTCGAGGATAAGGTATGTAAAGTTAGTTTTCCTCGGCAAGTTAGTAATCTCGGTATAGTAAAGTAATTTAAAGGCCAGTAGAATGTTCAGAAGTCATGTATTATGTTTGTTACAAATGTTGGTACGATATTAGAAGCATCAGGTTATGATTAGCACGAAACTTGATAGCACGATATAGATTCTAATACACGTGTTAGGAAATGCACAGCATGCTCAGTACGTGATGTAGTACAGAATGTTAGGATATTACCGTATTCAGCTGAAACCCAGTAAAACAATGTAATATCTGTAAGGCATCTCAGAAGTAGAATGATAGGTTAAAATGAAGTTTAGAAAGCATGTTAGAGATAGTAAATCATGTTACTATAGAAACTCGGTATACAACATGGTTTTCAGTAGAAAAACTATATCTTGTTCAGTGTTAGACTCAGTACAGCATGACAGAAGATTATATTTATACATATATACTATTATCAGTCTCAGCATGTATTAAGTACGTACACATTACCATTACTAGTTCAGCACACAGTAGACACAGATACATTATAATTATTAGCTTCAGCATGTGATATATACAGATAGTATTACTAGTTGAGACCATTGTATTGTCTTGGGGTTGGATTACCTAGCATCCATGACCGCCCCAGGGTTAATAGCTGTATCGACTCGTCCGCCAGAGGACGAGGATACGTCGCTCTACGGAGTGGCATGCCGTCCCACAGGGGATGAAGATGGGATGCCAGTTTTCCCCATATTGTGCCTTGGTCGGCCCTTATACACCCCTGTCGAGCGGATACGCCCGGGTGTTGATTCAGGAGTCCTCCGGACTCAGATGCAGTTATAGTCAGGGGCTCAGCGAGCCCAAGTGCATACCCAGGGGACCGGCGGGATGCTTATAGTTATTACAGGAGATGGGATGACTGGGGTAGGGGTATAGACTCTGTGCTGGTTGTACCTCCCGGCTTATGGGGGCCGGGTAAGGTTTATGTGTGCTATGTGATGTTATGATATGTTATGCCATGTACAGTAGATATGAGTAGATCGACAGTAGGACGATAAATCTCCAGGTATGACTCCTACTCCTTCCAGTATAATTAAAAGAAGGTATGATTTACATTATCAGACAGTTAATCCATTCCTTTCTACTTCAGTTTCATCAGTTGTATTGTTATTTTCAGATATTTCTTTCAGTTATTGCTTTACATACTCAGTACCAGCGGTACTGACGCCTGGTGAGGCGCTGCATTACTTGCCTGCAGGTACTCATAGACGAGCAGGCGATACCACGTGATTCCTGTCAGCGATCGAGCTTTCAGCTCCTGTCATCCGGAGACTGAATCCCAGAGGTGTATTCCGTTTTCTTTTGTTGTACAGTACGGGTAGGTCGGGGCCCTGTCCCGATTATTTCGATTGCTATTCCTAGAGGCTTGCAGTCTGTATGTATACTACCCTGTGGTTAGATGAGCCGGTCGTGTGAGGCCGTGCAGTTGTATAGCTGTTAGTACTTTTGTTTCCTTTATGTTGGCCGTGTTGGGCCATAGTTCGACAGTAGTGGTGACCTTGCCGGTCACATAGCTATCCAGTACTTCAGCGTTGAGTTATAGATAACTAGACAGCATGGTGGCCTTGTCGGCCCGCATAGGTTTCCTTATAGTTGCTTGTTTCTGGTTAGCTGTTATTACGGGTACAGGAGGCTATAGGCCAATAGGCCGGGGGCTGTGTTTACAGCCGTTATATAGCCCTTTGTTTCCAGAAATGTGAGTTAGAGCTAGCCAGGCACCAGATGTGCCCAGGCTCAGCAGTCTAGTAGTTCAGGTCCTAGTAGGGCACCAGGTGCCAGTCATACCCCCCAAGGCGGGGTGTGACAAACTGTCCTAAGTCTTGCCAGGGTAAAGAATGATGGAGGTGTGATATCATGGGTGTGCCCTCGGGCGGGGGAAACACTCTCTCAAGAGGTCTCAAATATATACCTATAGTGGTGTGTTATTTATGAGACTAGGGTACTCAGAATTTCTAGCTTACTCGGTGCTAGACACTACTCCTAAAATATATACATAGCTTATAATTATATTTTCAAAATATATCTTAAATCTGAACATTGAGAGTCTTGACTCCAAAATATCTCTTTAAATTGATCTTGTAAGCCTTAACTAAAATCATGATAAACAAACTTAATTGTACATGGGCTTGCCCAAATCATGAAATCATAATTCTAGAAATTAATAACAATCATGCATACTTTGATAATTCATCATATTAGAAATCATGAACTCATAAGCTTGAAATTCATAAATCATGCATGATAGAGCATAATCTTCATAAACTTGAAATCATGAATTATTAAGTAAATTGAGAGTCAAATATAACCTAATAGCCATAATCATCAATTGAAACATGAGAGAATCGAACCTATAGATATAACATGGAAGATTGCATGTAATTGGGTTAACCCCTAAAATTTTACAATTTAGAACTTGAGAAGTAGAATTTATGGATTTGGACTTGAAAGGGCATAAGGGTGGAAGACTTTCCCCCACCCTACATGCCTGGGTAATTGACCCCCATACTTGTCTTGAAAATCCCAAGAAGATTTAAAGAAGTTTGATGAAGAACCCTAGCTTTGATCTTGAGAGGAAATTTCAACTATTGCTCTTTGAAGGGAATGAATAATTTAGCTAAGTTAAACCCCTTTAATCTGACCCTTAGAAAATATAAAAAGATGTCATTTAGGAGTTAAAAGCATAGGAGTTTACCAAAATATCCCCGGACTGCCGAAATTTGAAACCAATGACCCAAACAATGGGTTGTGGTCCCAAACAATGGACCATTGGTCTGTCTGTCGTTTCACCTTCTTCCTTCAAAATTCTTTGAATCAGCTTCAACGACACCAAAGAATGACCCGTTCAATCAATCCATGGTCCGTACAATCCCCTCGTGGATTGTGAAAATTTTTTTGATAGCTCTCTGGAACATCAAACAACGAGCACCACCAACGACCTGTTGGACCCTGCAAAAAACTATACTGAGGTTCGTTATTTGGTTCTGGTGTTATTTTCCTGTTGTTTTTTACTATAAGCCTCGAGTTTGATCTAAGAAACTTTTCGGGTGTTATAATATCTCCCTCTTGGGAAAATTCATCCTCGAATGTTGGCTAACTAAGCTAGAAGACTAGGGAAAGAACTGCAATCCCAAAATTGGACAACCATAGCTGTAAATTGATGGAGTTATTGACTCCAGACTGAAATACATGACTGAACTGAATTCATGAAACATACATACATGCTATGACATGAAGGAAACTTAGAGACATATACTTGACATGAAACTTAATAGAGTACTAAGAAGGAAACTGGTACCTCATGTTGGAGCTGATCCTGAAGGAAAGAGATGTGGGTATCTGACCCCATCACATCCGCTTCGACTTCCCATGTTGATCTCCCAACAAGCTAATTTCTAGACAAAAGTTTCATGGAAGATATTCCTTGTTCCTCAACTTTTGAACTTGATGATCAAGGACATAAATCTTAATCTCTTCATAAGTAAGCCTATCCTTCACACCAATGCTCTCTACCGGAACAACTAAGGTTGGGTTACCAATGCACTTCTTCAACACAGATACATGAAGAACTGGGTGCACCGAAGCTAACTCTGCTGGTAGCTCCAACTCATATGCCACCTTGCCAACTCACCTCAGAATCCTATAAGGACCAACATATCAGGGACTAAGCTTTCCTTTCTTACCTAACCTCATAATTCCCTTCATGGGAGACACCTTCAGAAACATCTAATCATCGACCTCAAACTCAAGCTCTCTCCTCCTAACATCCGCATATTATTTCTGACGACTCTTAGCTATTTTTGGCCTCTCCCTAATGAGCTGTACTTTCTCCATAGCCTCATGAACTGAATCTGACCCTATCAACATAGCTTCACCTACCTCAAATCATCCAATCGGTGATCTACGCTTCCACCCATGAAGAGCCTCAAACTAAGCCATCTGAATGTTGCAGTGATAACTGTTATTGTAGGCAAACTCGAGGAGAGGTAAGTGATCATCCCAACTACCCTTGAAATCAATCATACATTCCCTCAAGAGTCTGAATGGTTCACTCGACCTGACCATCTATCTGTGGGTGAAAAGTTGTGCCAAGCTTCATCTGATTATCAAGGCCCGTTCGAAACAACCTCAAAAACTGATAAGTGAACTGAGTACCCCTATCCGAGATGATGGACAAAGAAACTCTATGCAACCAAACTAACTTTCTAATGTACAATCTAGAATAATCCTCGGCTAGATTGGTAGTTTTGACAGGTAGAAAATGGGCTGATTTGGATAGCCTGTCCACAATCACCCATATAGAGTCATACTGCCGGCGCGTACAGGGCAAGCCTGTAATAAAGTCCATATTGATCTCTTCCACCTTCTATGTAGGAATGCTAATAT
Source organism: Datura wrightii (assembly GCA_035772735.1). Taxonomy (NCBI): domain Eukaryota; kingdom Viridiplantae; phylum Streptophyta; class Magnoliopsida; order Solanales; family Solanaceae; genus Datura; species Datura wrightii. The sequence continues at coordinate 50,862,643 of JASDFA010000002.1, read as the reverse complement.
CCTAAAGCATACCTCCAGGTCTTTGATGCTCAACCTTCACCTTTAGGCAATTCGGACACTTAGCCACAAACTTCGCTATGTCCTTCTTTATGACATTCCTCCAATAGACTTTCCATAGATCATAGTGCATCTTGGTGGCACCTGGATGGATAGAGTACCGAGAGCCATGAGCCTCGCTCAATATTCGCTCTCTCAAGTCCTCCACATTCGTAACACATAATCAACCCTGATATCTGAGTACACCATCTCCCCCTTGGGAGAAAACTTCCACTTTCGAATTTCGAACTGCTTACTTCAACATCACTAGGATAGGATACTCATCTTACTTAGGTTTGACTTTTTCCACTAACGAAGATTCCAACCCATTCTAAATGATAACACCACCATCCGCTGAATTTGTAAGGCGAATCCCTAAATGTGCGAGCCTATGAACATCCTTCACCAACTCCTTTCTCCCATCCCCAACATGAGACACACTTTCCATGGGCAGCCTACTAAGGACATCTATCACTATATTAGAGCTTACTCGGATGATAAAAAACTCTCATATCATAGTCCTTGAGAAGCTCTTGTCATCCCCTTTACCGCAAATTCAGGTCCTTCTGAGTAAATACGTACTGTAGGCTCTTGTGACCCGTGAAGACATCCACATGCACTCCATACAAATAGTGCCTCCAAATCTTTAAAGCAAACACCACAACTGCCAACTCTAGGTCATATGTCAGATAATTCTTCTCATGAGTCTTAAGCTATCCAGAGGCCTACACAATGACCTTGCCATGGTGCGTCAACACACAACCAAGACCAACCTTAGAGGAATCACAATACACAACAAAGCCATCCATGCCCTTCGATACGGTTAGTACTGGTGCTGAAGTGAGTCAAGTCTTTAACTCCTAAAAATTCTTCTCACAAGCATTTGACCACAGAAATTTGACCTTTTCCTGGGTCAACTTAGTCAACGGTGCTGCAATGGAAGAAAATCCCTCTACGAACCTCCTATGGTAGCTACCTAAACCCAAGAAACTCCTAATATCTATAGGATTGACAGGCCTAGACCAATTCTTCACCACTTCTATCTTTTGAGAGTCTACTTGCACAACCTCATTAGACACCACATGACCTAAAAATGCTACTGAGTTCAGCCAAAACTTACACTTGCTAAATTTAGCAAACATCTGGTGATCCTTGAGAGTCTGCAACACAATCCCCTAGAAACTTAGATGGGTTCATCCTGAGGAAGTCTAGCACCCTAGCTGCTGCTGCATTTCCATTCTGGTGAAAATGGGCCACTGCATGCTGGTTGACGTGGGCTGTCATAGACGGATCCAACATTTGAAAAAGGACCCTAAACTCGACATGAGTAACCTGCTCGTACAAGGGATCCGCTGGAGATGGTGGGGCTGACTGATGCTCGTCTCTGTTTCCACTTCCATGGCCATTTCTGTTTCTATTTCTTATTACGTTGACTCGGTGTGGAGGCATATTTATGCAAATGCATATGACACGAGTTAAAGGAATAGAGAGATATACTTAATGGCATGACAAAGATTATGAAAGAAGAGAAATTTCCTAAAACGTCTCGTAGCCTCTTCCCCTTAAGTGTGGCACGCTTCACACCCTTGTAAAAGACTCTACTTAATGTAGATATCAGATACCCTATGACACATATAAACCTTTGCTCTGATACAAGTTTGTCACGACCTGAGCTGGAACCTCAAACCAAGACTCGGGACCTAGAACCACGAATGGCTCCAAGCTAACCCATTGTAGATACATAGCATGACTTAAGAGCATAATTAAATAGAAAATAAAGCATGAACATGGCATAAGAAAAAATCTACATAGCATATCAACATAAAGGTAACCACAAACCAACATCGCAGAAAATATCTATACATGCTGTCTGACAAGCCTCTAAAACATCTGATGAGCTGATGGGACAATGCCCCCAACTAGCTTGCTAAAGAGTGAAATTGGAAGACATGATAAAGAGATATAACCTAAAATTGACGTCCTTGGATCATGAGGACTCACCAAGAATGGGATGGAGCTTGACTAAGAGGGAGCGAACTAATGATAAGACTAAGATGGATCACTCGAACCTATATCATGAGACGATATAACATAGAGTATGTGGTCAATACTTTGAATGTACTGAGTATGTAGAGAATGTAAAACATGCTAGTAAAACAATAGTCTGAAATATAAACGTAAATCAAGATAGAACATGAGAGTAAGGAGAACATGCTAAACATCATCTTCTTGAAGTAATCATAATCATGAGATATTCATGGTAAGCTGAACACAATGACCCAAGGTGTAGAAATCAAAATCAAGTAATGTACCATACTTGAAATCATAAGTGAAAACTCCTAAACCAATCGATAGGTCAAATATCCTATACAACATCATATCATAATATATGAACATAAATAACTGAGCATAAGGAACAATGGGAGACTCGTCATAAGCAACATCATCACGATAGAGCTTACGTGATGCCCCACTAACTTGCTCTAGTGCGTAGAGCCGTCCTAAGCCTAGCCAGGGCAAAGAACGATGGAGGTGTGATATCATGGGTGTGACCTCGGGAAGGAGAAACACTCTTTCAAGAGGTCGCAAATATATACCTACAGTGGCATGGAGTTTATGAGACCAGGGTTCTCGAAATTCCTGGCCTACTCGGTGCTAGACACTACTCCCAAAACATATACATAGTTCATAATTATATTCTCAAAATATATCTTAAATCTGAACATTAGGAGTCTTGACTCCAAAATATCTCTTTAAACTGATCTTGTAAGCCTTGGCTAAAATCATGATAAACATACCTAACTGTACATGGGCTTGCCCAAATATTTATATCATAATGTTGCACCCCAGCACACGTGCAAGCATACACGTTCGTACAAGTAATATAGTGGCTCTTTTAAGAGACGGATGTCTAACCAACAGGGACTGGACTAAATATTCAAGTTCAAGCGCTATATTAAATTTCACAAGTGTTGATTGTAGAAATTTTGTTTATTTAAACTAAATCTAAGTGATGATTACAAAATACTCGTGAAATAATAATAAGAAGCATCTAGAGTTAAGGCCTGACAATCATGAAATGCTACAATTCACAATGGTTCAAGTATATGAAATTTAATTGTTGTCTCACAAAGTTAATATGCAGTGTTCATTGTCTTTCGAGCATCTAAACACAACTAACTAGTCTTACACCTACATTGTTGAGTGGGGATGTGATGTCCTAATTCATGAGCAATATAACATTATGGATGTGGTTTACGGGGTTTATGCCCTTGATTATGGACTTTCGTACCTCTAATTATTTAACCTAACTTAGCTTCACAATTACTTCTATGAGCAGTGATGTGATAACTTTAATTCGGTGTTTAGCTATCGTCCCGTTTAATTAACCAAGAAAGGCAAATTAGATATAATTTCTATCCTAACCGCAAATCCTATTGTAAAGACAAGAACTTGCTCCCTGCATTCTTTCGTTCTAACGTAGGGTAACTCTTTTGAGCTTTTGCCTAAGCTTAACAAGTTTGTTTCCATGGTGATCAAGCATTAAAACAATAGTTAATAAGAATGCAAGACAAAATAACAAAGAAAACTTGAACCAAAGATGAATTCATATAATTACATTCATGTCATGTGGAAACAACCCTAGAGGAAGGATTTTAGCCACTCAGGTTCATACAATTACTCCAAAACATGTTTAAAGTAAGGTGCTTACAAGAATAGTAAAAGAGAATGGAAGTTTTTGAACCCCAGGTAGAGTTTCCTTCATTCTCCCTTCACTCCTTTCTATTTCTCTAAAAATATTTTTTGATAATGAACTTAGAAGCTAAGGTTTCAATTTATAATAAGTTGAAAAAATGCAAAATTTGGCTTGTGGTGAAACACCTCCATGTCACGCTGGCTATCGTGGAGATTTGCCTCCATGACACTCTGCTGTCGCGGATGCTCACTGTTTGGCAGCCCCTGCTCATATAAATTAATTCTTTGCTCCGTGGCACATTGTTGAACGCCTCAATGCTTCTCCGTGGTATGGAGTTGACTCCAAATGTCCTTTTTAGCTTGTCTCACCATCAATAATCCGTCCCTTAACATTTATCTTCAGGATTAGGACCATTATTTTCACCTTGAGCTCTATATATTGGCAATTTCAACCTACAAAGAGAGCTAATCATATTTGTTAGTCAATGGCCACAAATTACAAAAAATACATGAGATTATTCTTAAATTAAGGTACAAACATGGATATAAAATACTATTTGGGCATGTAAATATGTCCAAGATCACTACCCCACACTTAAAGCTTTGTTCGTCCTCAAACAAATAGTTTACATCTCATGTACAAGGAAGACTTACAAATTACCAATTAAGCAAGACGACTCAAATTAAGGCTACAATGACTGGTTTAGATGACAAGTTCAAATAAAGCATGCTATATATATATATATATATATATATATATATATATATATATATATATATATATATATATATAACACAATTCAAGTCCAATACAACCAAGTTAGACTTCCTAGCCTTAAGAATCAACTCTAGAACCATAGCAAAATCATGCATATTAGTTAATCAAGAAGTCTAACATGAATTCTATCTTTCCTCAAACATTTGCCCTCACAACAAGAGAGATATCCATTTTTCACTCGCAATTTTTCCAATTATAACATGTATGGGTATATGAATAAGAATTCAGCTCACTCTCACAAAGAATTCACATGCATCATGTATTGACCCATAAGCTTGCCTTTAGTGTATTACACTGCAAATTTAGGAATGTTTGAAAGCAATATGAAGTAGGACTTATTAGGTTGTAATGTAAGCTAAGGGATGGGTAGGTACTATTCTGGCTAGTAATAGTGACTATTTTCCCAAAGCGCTTTAATTACATCACACTTTCATTACGGATATCTCTTCTCTTACTTCACCTTTATTCTTTTTATTCATCAATTTTCTCTTTTGTTTCCCCATTTCTTTAAGCACACTTACCTTATTAGTAAGGAGTACTTAAGCAACTTTTTCATTCTTTTTTTCTCTTACTCCCTACTAATACTCATGCATTTTCAAACAAGTGCACCTCTAATCTTTTCCTCAACTCCCACCAATCATTAATTTTTCCTTCTTTTTCACGATTTTCACTCCTTTACTCTTTTGTATTTTTCACTTAAGAACTTAGGAGTTTTGGATAAACTTCAAGGCTATTGAAAGAAAAGGATTAAGCTTATGTTGCAGCTATCCATGAATAGGCTTAAGGCTCAATGGGGCTAACTGGGATCAAACATTCAAGGTAGGTAAAGCGAGGGATAAAAATTAGGGTCATTCAAAGAAATGACTAAATCATATCCTACAATCGACATCCCTCATTTCATTTTGTATATACACTAGGAAAGTTCTAGATACTACATAATAGCATGGAATATTCAAAAATCTTACACTCACAACACATGCTCAATTCAAGACAAATTCAGCAGACTCTTAACTCAGCTAATCACAAGAATTCAAAATTATGCCTTAAGCATATATAGTCATATTCAAGAGCCTAGGTGTCTCAACCAATGTTATACAACTGGTTAACATGCTTCTCAATTAAAATCACTTGCATCTCAAAATTATGTACAACACATAATGAAAACATCAAACTATCAATCAGCTCAGGGTTCAAACACAACACCTATTGACTAATTTTTCCTCAAGACGGTCGTCATCCATCCATCATTGGGAGAAGTCCCTAACTATGACTAAACAACTATTTAAAAATAACAAAAAAAATTATTTTACTTGGTTCAAAGTGCCCCCCAAGGAAAAGAACCAAAAAGAAAAATCAAAGGGTGGTGAAGCACCAAATTCACCCGAAATCACTTAGCACAAAATTTGAAATTACCCCTCACCCTACACTTAATTTATCCTATGTCTCCAAAGCATCATTTAAAAGAAAAACTAAAGGTGAGAGATACTTCTTGAGAACTCTAGGCCTAGCTAGCAGCATGCGTTGTCCATTTTTCAACTTGGGGATCCTCAACCCCACACTTGCGCTTTGACATGCTCCTTAGCTTCTACTACTAAGGGTACTCAGACTTTCCCTTTTTCCTGTGCTTACTTCACAAAAACAAAGAAAAAAGTGAAAATAACCCAAAATCAAAACAATAAAAAAAGAAAATTGTACATGTGGTACCCTTGGGTTGCCTCTCAAGCAGCGCCTGATTTTACGTCGCGGCACGATGCATCAAGTTCCACCACTTTTCCTTCCACTTTGAGGATATGAATCTTACCCCTAATTTCTTTTCCAATTTCTTATTATGCTCTAGGGGTGGTGGTGAAAAATTTAAGGGACCAAATAGTAGATGTCGCCTCTGGACTTATTACCCCTTACGTAAGTGAAGTCATTTTATCTCCCGAAATCAGCAAATTACAGAATATACAGGGCTTGATCCTCCTCTAGACCTTTCTCTACAAGCTTTGAAGACTCTGTTTCTAGGTTGTTAATCAAAATTAATGTCGAGAAATGCTTTGAGTGGGGTATAATACACCTTAACTCTTAAACTATATTTGCTTGACCTCCTAACTTGTATACACCTTCTCCACATCAACATCTGACTCCATATGAATGTAAAATGGTTGGAACTCTATCTCTCCTTTCATGACTAGATTGGCCATATGTGTGAAACCATCATGGAGACTCTCAGGAGCTTCTAAATGTTGAGCTTGTTCTAAGAGCTCACCCTTTTCTTCTCCTTGCAGTCCCTCTTGAGTATTGTCTAAGACCGTTACTTGCAAATCAATGCAAGCTTCAGCCTCAGTCATCAACTCCTTGACCTTGGCGTTTATCATTTCTTGTCCTTAGTATGAAACCCCATTACATCCATCTGCTCCCTCATCACTTCTGTCTGCTCAAGGACCTGTTTTAACATGTTTTCTATCTGAGCTTGGTGTTCCAAGTCCTCCTTTTCATCATTCCTGTACTCATCAAAAATAAAAGAAGGATCATAGAAGGGGCTTGGGGGAGGGTCATACGAATTCGGACAATCATTCCAATGGCCATCCTGACCACCACATATACTGCAAGTGTGACAGTGTTGCCACAAGTGGGGTCCTCCACATTTCAGACAAGACTCATCAAAATATGAGTATCCACCATTCAACCCATTTGTGTTCTATGGTGTCATGTCAAGAAGAGTATCAAACTCAAAACAAAAATAAAAGAAATCTAAAGATAATGTTATTTTTTCAACACTTAAAAGTTTTACATCAACACAGAAATAAGAAATTCACCAATTTTGCCAGTCCCCGACATCGATGCCAAAAACTTTTTGCGCCCTAGTGGATGCACAAGCGTACACCATCGTACAAGTAATACAATGGTTTTTTTAAGAGCTGGATGTCGAACCCACAGAGACTGGACTAATTCAGTAAATATTCAAGTTCAAGCGCTATATTAAATTTCACAAGTGTTGAATGTAGAAATTTCGATTATTTAAACTAAATCTAAGTGATGATCACAAAATACTAGGAAAACAATAATAAGAAGCATCTAGAGTTAAGGCCTGATAATCATGCAATGCTACAATTCACAATGGTTCAAGTATATGAAATTTAATTGTTGTCTCATAGAGTTAATATTTAGTGTTCATGGTCTTTTGAGCCTCTAAACACTACACACTAGTCTCACACCTACATTGTTAAGTGGGGATGTGACGTCCTAATTCGTGAGCAATGTAACATTATGGATGTGGTTTACGGGGTTTATTCCCTTGATTATGGACTTTCATACCTCTAATCATTTAACCTAACTTAGCTTCACAACTACTTCTATGAGCGGTGATGTGATAACTTTAATTCGGTGTCTAGCTATCGTCCCGTTTAATTAACCAAGCAAGGCAAATTAGGTATTTCTATCCTAACCGCGAATCCTATTGTAAAGACAAGAACTTGCTCCTTGCATTCTTTTGTTCTAACCTAGGGTTACTCTTTTTAGCTTTTGCCTAAGCATAACAAGTTTGTTTCCATGGTAATCAAAGCATTAAAATAATAGTTAATAAGAACGCAATACAAAACAACAAAGAAAACTTGAACCAAAGATTAATTCATGTAATTATATTCATATCATGTGGCCTCAATCCTAGAGGAAGGATTTTAGCTACTCATGTTCATACAATTACTCCAAAACATGTTTAAAGTGAGGTGCTTACAAGAATAGTAAAAGAGAATGGAGTTTTTGAACCCTAGTTAGAGTTTCCTTCGTTCTCCCTTCGCTCCTTTCCGTTCCTCTAAAAATATTTTGTGATAATGAAATTAGAAGCTAAGGGTTCAATTTATAATTAGTTGAAAAAATGCAAAATTTGGCCTGTGGTGAAACAACTCCGTGTCACGCTGGGTATCACGGAGATTTGCCTCCGTGACTCGCTAGCTATTGTGGAGATTTGCCTCTGCGACACTTTTCTGTCTCGGATGCTCACTGTTTGATAGCCCCTTCTCATATAAATTAATTCTTTGCTTCGTAGCACGTTGCTGAATACCCTAATGCTTCTCCGTGGTACGGAGTTGACTCCAAATGTCCTTTTTAGCTTGTCTCACCATCCATAGTTCACCCCTTAGCATTTATCTTCAAAATTAGGACTATTATCTTCATCTTGAGCTCCATACATTGGCAATTTCAACCTACAAAGAGAGCTAATCATATTTGTTAGTCCGTGGCCACAAATTACACAAAATACATGAGAGTATTCTTAAATTAAGGTATAAACATGGGTATAAAATAATATTTGGGAATGTAAATATGCCCAAGATCACATAAGTCTATAAATTAATAATAATCATGCATACTTTGATAATTCATCATACTAGAAATCATGGACTCATAAGCTTGAAATACATAAATAATGCATAATAGAGCATAATATTCATAATATTGAAATCATGAATTATTAAGTAAATTGAGAGTCAAATATAACCTAAAATCCGTAATCATCAATTGAAATATGAGAGAATCAAACCCATAGAGATAGCATGGAATATTGCATGTAATTGGGTAAAACCCTAGAATTTCACAATTTAGAACTTGAGAAGTAGAATTGATGGAATTGGACATGAAAGGGCATGAGTATAGAAGATTTTTCCATTCATAACCCTACATACCTGGGTAATTGGACCCTAGACTTATCTTGGAAAGCTCAAGAAGATTTGGAAGGAAATTCCTTTGATCTTTAAAGGAAATTCCAACTTTTGCTCTTTGAAGGGATACTTAGCTAAGTTAAACCCCTTTAATATAATCCTTGGGAATCCTAAAATGATTTTATTTAGTAGTTAAAAGCATAGGAATTTACCAAAATACCCCTCGATTGCCAAAATTTAAAAGCCACTAGCAAACCAACGGCCCAAAGAATGGATCGTGGTCCCAAATAACGGACCGCTGGTCTGTTCGTTGTTTCCCCTTCTTCCTTCTAAATTCTCTGAATTAGCTTCAAGGACACCGAACAACAACTCGTTCAATCAACCTGCGGTCCATACAATCCCTTCGTGGGCTCTGGAAAATTTTTGATAGCTCTTTGGAACATCAAAAAACGAGCACCACCAATGACCCGTTGGACCCTACAACGAACCATACTAAGGTTTGTTATTTGGTTATGGTGTTGTTTTCCTGTTGTTTTCTACTTTAATCCTTGGGTCAGATCTAGGAAACTTTTGGGGTGTTACATATTTATTATGGGTCATGCCTCTTAACCTGGGAACTCAATTGCATAAAATCATAATTTTTAAAAGCATTTTAATTGAAATTAAAGCATTACTTTCATCAAGATGAGAAGATTTTTGAAGAAAGTTCGATAAAGAGATTTTGAGAAAGGATGTGCAGTTTATAGCATGATTTTCAAAAGCTAAATTAAAGTCCTACTTTGAAAATCAAGAGTTTTGAGCATAGAAGCTCAAATTTTTACAAGAAATTTTGAGCATAGAGGCTCCCAAGTTTTCAAAGAAATATTTTGAGCCAAGGCTCAACAAGAGTTCTAAACATCTATTATATCTATAGCTAAAGTATTTTATAAAAGATGTTTTCAATTGCCTCAGATAGGCTATTTATATGAGCATAGTTTTGGAAAAATTATTTAGCACCGAGTTGGGTGAAGAGTTCAGGTAACTCGTAAGCCCCAGAACTATATAGCCAGTATAGGTTAGGATCATGCTGTTGATTCGGGTGACTCCTCAGATAGTCCCTGGTAAGGGCTCAGTTATGGATCCATAGCTTAGTGACCATTCTCTGTCTTGGAAAAGCTTTGGACGACTCTGTCAACTTGAGCGAGATAGTTGGGCATCATGTGCTCATTCATGATGGTGTCAGTTACGAAAAACTCCTCAAGCAAAGTTTTACATATAAACATATATTTTTCAAAGATTGTTTTGATGTGCAATTTCATTGCAAACTGTTTTGCACATAGTTCATACTTGTATTTTATGCATCATTCAAAGCTTTAGTTTTAGTCATATCATTTTGGTTAGATCATTCTTTCAGTTCATATATTCTTGCTTAACTGTTATTTCATTCAGCCATATTATATGCCATACATTATATGTATTGACACCTTTTTACGCTGTATCTTATTGTGATGCAAATTTTGTTTGATAGGATCAGACGCAGACGCTTCATTAGGATCTCATTTTCATCCAGCTATTGGTGAGACCGCGTACTTTCAAAGAGTCCCAGTCTTATTGAGTAATTTTATTTTACAAAGCTTGAGATAACTGTCGGAGCTATGTTATGGCACCTATTCTTCAGTTATAGAGGCTTCATAGATAGAGTTAGAATTGAGTAAATAATATTACTTTTTAACATTGATTTTGGTTTCATCTAATAAAATCTTATGTCATTTACACCATACAGTTATTACTTCCGCATTACTTTATTGTATTCTCAACTAGTAGTAAGTCAAGCCAGGGTTCTCTTGGATCACTAGGTGGTCTGAGTGCCGGTCACGTTTAGGGTGTAGACTCGGTACATGATAGTACAAGAGAATCTATGAGTACCAAAAAAGTCTGATAACTAAAACAACTATCCATAAGGAAATAAGACAGGGAATAAAATAAGAAGTCTCTAGAATTCAGTGATTGCCGAAGAGAAAGCGGCTCACCCTGAACTCTAGCTGGAATATTCTTGAACCATGTAGCAACTCAAGTATCACTAGTAGCTAGTGCAGTACCTGCAAGCAAAATAGTGCAGCAAGTATAGAGTGAGTATGGAAAACATGTGTACTCAGCAAACACGTCTTGTAGCCTCTTCCCCATAAGTGTGGCGCGCTTCACACCATGGAAAATAATCTACTTAACGCAACTTGCAGAAACCCTAGGACACACCTAAACCTTTTCTCTGATACCAAGTTTGTCAAGACCTTAGCTGAGATCCCTGACTGAGACACGGGACCTAGAACCACGAATGGATTCAAGCTAACACATGCTACATACATAGCATGATTTAAAATATAATAAAGCAAAAATTTAATTAAGCATGGATAAGCGGAAGTCTAAATATCATAAAGCATAAATAAAAGAGACAACAATATCACAACGCTGAGTCATAAGTTGAACATACTAACTCTATGTCTAAAAGCCTCTACTAACTGATGAGATGCTGGGACAAGCCCCCAGCTAACTCCAAGTCTGAAACTAAAAAAAAACATAACATGCATAAACTGAGAGTCTATAGTATGGGTCATACAATGGTGGTATGACTCGTAATAAGACTCGTAGTTTATAACAATCCTGTCACAACTCCTAGTTACGACTTATACTATAATGGTACGGTTCGTAATAAGAGTAGTACTGAGGGATTCCCTGAATTGTATTCTTCTGTGACTCATGTTATGGATAGTAATTTGTTTTCACAAGTTGTAGTTAGGGTTGTACAATATCCTTTGGATTTTGACCTTTACTACCTCATGGTATGATGACCAGGTATGACTCATAGTAGGATCCTACGAATCGTATCAGGCTTCATACTAATACTTACACTTTTATTGACCTGGGACAGTCCTAATAAGTCATCATACGAGTTGTGGTATATAACCATGAGTCATAGGAAGACTCATGAAGCCTACCCACCTCTTTATATTTTCTTAGTTGTTCAGGTAAATGTCACGCCCCGAGTCTACACCTTGACGTAACACAGTACTTGAAGCCACAAGTGACCCCAAGTCAACACTGGTCGATCATTCACTATCATTCTGAGTAACCACGAGCAACGAAACTTAAAATAATAGCATAAAATATTTAAGAAAAATAAATCTGAAAGTAGAAGTTCAAATCTTTAAATAACACTGAATAAACTGAAAGTCATGTCTGTTTGAAAGCCATCTAACTTAGGAGTTACTGGGACAAGCCCCCAGTTAACTCTAAGTTTAAATGAAGCTAATAAGTGACTGAAAGAAAGAAATTATGCCCTCGGATGATGAGGACTCACACTTCAACTGCTGAGGTGGGATACTTTGAAATGTGGCAACTATCTGTACTGAGTCTGAGAACCTATGGATGTATCATGAAACGATACAGTATAAAAGTATGCGTCAGTACTTTGAATGTACAGAGTATGTGAGAGAAACATAACACGAGATAAGTACTACCAATACTGAATTGAGAACACAGCAAGAATGAACTGAAACTGCTGAACTAAATAACTGATATAACTGGGAAGGTCTGAAAGACTCTGTCTGGTGGTCTAGCTTGTTTTAAGTCTGATTCTGATCTAAACTAAGCTAAACTGAACTGATACAACATGAAATGACTAACTGTAATACTGAAAAATGATACAACTGGGGGAGAACTGATAAGGCCAAAAATGACCCTGACTGATGGTCATAAACATGTTCTAAGTCTGAGATATGAGTCTGGACTACTACACTGTACTGATCTAGACTGAAGGATCTGAGAGTAACTACACTGACTAGTGGGAGAGGCTATAACCGACATATAACCACGTGAGCTAGATGTAGAGTCCGATGTACACACCCTATCGGTAGGACCCAATATACCTTGCCAGGGTATAAAGGCATGGACTGTGAAAAATCACTGTCAAAAAGGGGCCGTTAGGCCAAGTAAATTAAACCTACAGTGGCAACGTAGTTCTGGAACTTGGGTGCGCTGGAACTCCGGCCCTTTCGGTGCTAAGTCCTACTCCCACTGGAATAACTCTATTATTGCTACTACTGACACGCCAATAGCTCGATACTGGGGTCCAAGACTATACTGATCCAAGGATACTGTCAGAGAGTTCCCTGAGCGTCTTATAGGACTAGATTTGAAAGCTGAGTTCTAAGACTGGTCAGAGCTTATTATCTGGAAGCGTCGTAACCATCTAGAGAACCAACTGATAGCTGAACTAGGGTCCCGGGGGCTGGTCAGAGCTATAACTGAATGTCATGAACACCTAATGGACCAAATAATCTGAGCTATGAGTATGAGTCTGATAACTGAGAGGTACCACTGACACCTCAATAAGAAAAACTGAAGTCAAACTGATCAGCTGACATTTTTGAAATTTCTGAGTAGGCTAGTATTTTTACTGAAACTGGACTAGCATAATCTGACTATGAAAAACTACTGACATTAACAATGTGGAAAAATCCCAACACTAATAACAGACCTTTTTGAAGGACTCTACGTGTTTTGAGCGTGGACTGAGACTTTGAGACTGAATATGCCAGGACACTAACTCCTACTCAAGGATCTATATCAATCAATCATCACTCACTCATAACTTCACATAAGAACATAATATTTCTGTTGGAATCCAAGTCATGCAAGTTCTACCCTAATCTATGATAAGGACCAGGACTAACTTTCAGCTAATACGAATTCTGAGAGTCTAGGGAAATTATAGACATATGTTTTCTTACTCAAATTATGAAATCATGAGCAAAGAACACAAGGTAAATCATGGATTCTATATCCATACAATCTCAAGGATTCAAATCATTCTTTAAACATGTTTAAAAAGATCAAGGTACAAACAAACATATGCATACTCCATAAGAACCCTAGCTTGAAAATAATGCTAATGCACAGGGAAATTCTAGAAAACATGCTACTATCGTTTCATATGCCAAAATCATGAATTTAATAATTATTTCATAATATACATTGCTAATTATCATGAGGATCTGAAAGTTTATGAAAAACATATGAGAAATCATGCTAGATTGAAACCTCAAGACATAAATTCTTGTTAGAATTAAATGACTAGGTTTTTTTACATAAATCTTGGGACACAAGGACGAAAGGAAATCCTTGTTGCAGTCCCACATACCTGGCTTGACGAAATATCCCTCTAGAACTTGAATCTTGAAGTCGTTTAAGAAACCCTAGGTGTTCTTGAGTTTTGGAAAATAATAGGAAGAAGGATTTTTTGTGAGTTTTTGGATTCAATGAGGGGTTAGGCTAGATATTCCCCTTAGAACCGTCCCTCCAGGAACCCAAAATGACGTCACTTCAGAGTTAGAAGCATAGGTGCTTACAAAAATATCCCTGAAGAAAACTCGAATTTTCCCCCGAATCTGAGGGCACGACTCACGCAACGAGTCGCCGTCACAACCAATGACTCGTTGTCTCGCCCGTTAGGTACACTGGAGATCCACAAAAGTTTATCATTCGGCAGACCACGACCAATGTAACGAGTCGTTACTGCATCCAACGACTCGTTACATCCACTCGTGAAGTACACTGAAAATTTCTTTAAAGTCACAGCTTCTCCCCTCTAACGACTGATGACGAGTCGTTGCCTCACCTAACAACTTGACACATCCTTTCGTCAACTACACTGACCTCATAACTGATGCCACCACCCAACAACCGATATAACGAGTCATTCCCTGAGTCGTTCTGAAGCAAATTTCTACTGACTTTTCTGGTGAGTTTCTTCTTCTAACTTCGGGGTCGATCTCTAGGACTTTCGGGGTTTTACAATATCTCCCCCTTGGGAATGGCTGAGCATACTGAAATGATAGAGACGAAACCGATATCCAGATATTAAACAATCATAGCTAAACACCAACGGAGTATCTAGCTCCGAACCAACCCTATACATCAAATCTAAACATCCACATCTAACATGCATACCATGTCTCAAGGGAAGCCGAAGAACATGAAACCAACATAGAACTAGAAAAAACATTGAAAAGAATTCTTCCCCTTTTTTATCTGGTACAGAACTAATACGGACTGATTCTTCATTCTCAAATCACTTCCTAATACTAAGCTAGGATTCAGAATATCTAATTTGACTGAGGTTAAGGAGTTCATAAGCACGATTCATTCTTGAAATCTGACACTGAGCACGTACATGAGCTAGTCTGGTTCTACCGAACTTACTAAGTAATTTCTATAGTCTGAGTTTAAGCTGACTACACTGGAAAACACAAATTAACACACATAACTGATTCGTAACATGGAAATAAGAATAAACGACTCATAGAAAAAGACTGGCATCACTGTCTGGAAAGGTTACCTCTAAACCTCGGGAATCTGCACATAGGAAATAGACATACTTTAACTTTAACTGAAATACAAGGGAAATTATCTGAACCCTGGAGAGGTCGTCAATTGCAACCGCTAAAGCTAGAACTTCTTATGAGCATTCTCAAGGTCCAACTTATTTCACATATTCACTATCTCCCCCTTAGCTTAAATTCATCATTCTCAGGCTTTTAGATCCTTTCTTAAGGTTGGGCTAACATCGCTAACTCTTGACTTCTCATTCACCTCGGTAAATTATCACTAAAGGCTTCATACTTATAGCCATTTCATACTAGTCATGGGACAATTCTTATACTAACATGCTAAATAGTATATCATACCTTATACTATGGCTCTTAGGCCTAAAACATGCAAGGATCAAGATGAGAAGCATCCTAACATACCTGTTACTATATATGGAACTGTCGACCATCTGTATGGGATGTCGTGCTCTGGTGAGATGAGCAAGTTTCTGGAGTTACTAGGATGGTAGGTGGAGTCCTCCCATGTTCCGCCATAGGGAAATTCTTTATTCTATGGCCTGACCGACCACATCCAAAACATCCTTTCCTACCAAACAAACATTTTTCGGGGTGGCTCCTTCCACAATTCTCGCAAACTGGGTGACTTGACAAGGCTGCAGAAGAGTTAGCTGGAGCTCTACCTTCGCCCCATTTGGATACTGGGCACTCCAGAAGTTTATGGCCTGACTTGCCGCACCAAAAGCAACCGCCTGAGCCAGCCCTGCTTTCTCCCAAATGTTTCTTCCCACAATTCTCGCAAGCTAGGTATGTAATCTCCCTTACTCTGGGTTTGTTAGGAGAAATGGCTATCGATGGTGCTGGGGCTGATAATCTCTGACGAGACTGGAAATGAGGTCTACCACTCATCCTCTATTGGGAATACCTTATGTCCCTTGTCCTTGCTCTCTTGCTTCCATTTTCTTCTCCCTTGATCCTTCCATCTGCTTTCGGACCATAAAACTCAGATGGATTCCTTTCTAAGAAGTTTCGATCCCTGGTAACTATTATCTCTTCAGTAGGATTTGTAGGTGTGACTGCCTGCTGGTTAACCTGAGTGGTCGCATCCCGTATTAACACTTTAAGGGCAGCCCCGAGCTCCGCATCCGTCACTCGCCCACTAAGAGGGTCTACTGGGGTTGGTGGGACTGATGGATTCCCGCTATTCTTCCCTCTGTGAACACTCTTTCTAAGAGACATTATCTGTGAACGCGTTAAGCATGAATTAGAAGAGAGACCTTAAAGTTTACACTCTATTGCATGATTGGAATATCGATAAAAGGGGAATTTTCCTAATAACATCTCGTAGCATACTCGTCATAAGTGTGGCGCGCTTCACACCCATGAAAAGGACTCTACTCGATGCGACTTTCAGACTTTTCGAGGATACTCTAAACCTATTGCTCTGATACCAAGTTTGTCACGCCCCGAGTCTACACCTTGGACGTAATACGATACTTGAAGCCACAAGTGACCCCAAGTCAACCCTTGGTCTATCATTCACTAGCATTCTGAGTAACCATGCACAACGGAACTTAAAATAATACTATAAAATATTTAAGAAAAATAAATCTGAAAGTAGAACTTCAAATCTTTAAATAACACTGAATAAACTAAAAGTCATATCTGTTTGAAAGCCAGCTAACTGAGGAGTTACTGGGACAAGCCCCAAGCTAACTCTAAGTTTAAATGAAGCGAATAAATGAATGAAAGAAAGAAATTATGCCCCCGAATGATGAGGACTCACACTTCAACTGCTGAGGTGGGATACTCTGAAATGTGGTAGCTATATGTACTGAGTCTGAGAGCTTGTGGCAGTATCATGAAACGATACAACGTAAAAGTATGCGTCAGTTGTCACACCCCGAGCCTACACCCTGGACATAACACGGTACTTGAAGCTACAAGTGACCCCAAGTCAGCCCTTGGTCTATCATACACTAACATTTTGAGTAAACATGCACAATGAAACTTATAAATAACAGCTTCAATAATTTGGGAAAACATAAAGACTGAAAGTAATATATCGGAAATGCAATTTTTAAAGAAGAGTCTAGTCTGAAAGCCAACTACTGAGCAGTTGCTGGGACAGGCCCCCAGCTAACTCTAAGTCTATACAAAACCATAACCGAATGAAATAAATAAACAAGACCCTCGAATGATGAGGACTCACACTCTGATCTTCTGAAGTGGAATGCTCTGAAACTAAAGTATCTGAGCTGAACCTAATAACCAAACATAAAAAGCATGCGCCAGTACTTGAATGTACTGATTAAGTGGGAGAGACATATTGAATATAAAGTCTGAACTGAAATGACACGCCATGACCAACAAGTAAACTGAACTGAACTACTGATATAATCTAAAATGATCAAGACGACCTTGTCTGATGGTCATGGACATGCCCTAAGTCTGAAAAACTAAATCTGAGATACTATACTGAACTGAGCTGCTTAATTTGATACTGTACTGGACTGACTAGTGGGATAGTCTATAACCGACATTTAACCATGTGAGCTAGACGTGGAGTCCGATGTATACACCCCACCGGTAGGACCCAATATACTTTGCCAGGGTATAAAGGTATGAATTGGGTGATTAAAAAATATATCTGGGGCCAATCAGGCCAAGATATTGTAACCTACACTGGCAACATAGTTCTAGGAACCTAGGTGCGTTGGAACCCCGACCCACTCGGTGCTAAGTTCTACTTCCACTGAAAAATCTAAACTGAACTACTAAGTTGATAGCTCGAAACTGGGGCCCAGGACTAGTCAGGGACGAACAACTGCATGTACCCTGAGAGACTTATCGGACCAGATTCTGAAACTGGGTCCTAAGACCGGTTAGAGCTGCTTATGTAGAAGCGTCATAACCGTCTATAGAACAACTAATAACTGAACTGGGGTCCTGGGGCTGGTCAGAGCTATAACTAAATGTCATGACTGACTAATGGACCAAATAATTGTAATCTAAATCTGAGTTTGAAAACTGGGAGGCACCATTGACACCTCGAAAATAAACTGGAGTCAAACTGATCAGTTGAAATTTTCTGGACAACACTGAGGTTGCTAAAATCTGACTGAAGCTAGACTGATATGATTCTGACTGAGGCTAGACTGATAGAGTTCTGTGTTCTAACTGACTAAATTATTAAGCAGCTAATAGAGAGCTCATTTATGTCGATAACATGGATAAGTTCATAATATCAGAAAATTCCAAGAATTTTGGGAATCTCATTTAACAGAGCAAAAGTCATTCTAATTCATGGGGTATTTACCCAACACATACGATTAGTAAGAAAATTCTAGGAATTCAACCCAAAGCATTCTTCATTCACTTGAGGGATTTTAACAAGCAAGAACCATTACTCAAAAATTAGGGCTCAACTTCACCTTTACAATAATATTGACAATTTGATAAGGAACTGATGAAGATTATATTAACAATAAATATAAGCATCGTTCTGAGGGAAATCAACGAAAATAAACATGAAATACTTCTCATACTCGAAAGCTCAGGGCTTAAAATTGATAGAAGAAATTGAGGAGGGCTTTGGGGACGCAAGGGAAGGACAATCCCCTTGCTAAAACCCCACATACCTTGCGAAGAAACCTAGAGAATCTGCCTGAAAATCAAAGAGGAAAGTTCATCCATAGCCTTTGCTCTGAAATACCCTGAGAGAGGATTCTACGATGTTCTTCTGAGGATTAGCGTGATAATGAGAGAGGAACCACTTTTCCCCATTAAAACATCTGAAATTAGTCCTTAAACGATGTGGTTTAATGCTTGGGAGAATAGGAAATTACTAAATAGCCCTTAGAAATTCGCAGGGAAAAACTGTCAGGTGCTCCTAACGGGTGACTTAACGACTCATTACCTGGTCCAACGAGTCGTTGGGTTCTCCCATCAAGCTCACTGGAAAAATTCTATTGATTCCTGATGGGAACATGATGAGTCGTCATGACTGGGAAAAACTCGTCGTGTCATCCGTCAAGTACACTAGTAAGAGTGCTAGAAGGGACTGGAAACGAAGGGCTTGACGAGTTGTTACTGCTGATGATGACTCATGGTTACCTCCCGTCAAGTACACTATAATTTCCTCAAATTTTGAACTCCGGCTTGGCAATGGACGACTTAATGAGTCGTGGGGCCTGATAGTGACTCATGGGGTCGTCCATTAGGGACAATGAAACAAATTCTTGGCATCCTTCTCACGGTTGACCTAACGAGTTGTTGGGTCCCTTAACGACCCGTTAGGTTGGTCATTCTGCAACTTTTCTGCAGTTTCCAGATTTTTTGAATTAAGTCTCGGATATTGATTTTAAGCTTCCGGGGCATTACAATATCTCCCCGTTAGAAACATTCATCCTCGAATGTTAGAAAACTCATAGCAACCAAAAAAAAATAATCAAAGCATTCAAATACTGCTCATTCAACTTTAAAACGACCGAAATGACTACCTCCATTTCAGAGAATATAACTGAATTGAACTTTGTTTTTCATAACACAACCAAAGTCAGAAAAAAAATTTAGATACATGAACTGAATTCAACAACTAGTTCAGGTCTTAAAACAAAATTCACATATCATACTGCAATAAGGTCGGTAGAGAACAAGTGTGGGTATTGGGCCCTCATATCTGCTTCGACCTTCCACGTAGCTCCTTAAACTTGTTGATTCCTCCATAAAAACCTTGACTAAAGCTATTTCCTTATTCCTCAATCTACGAACCTGTCGGTCTAGGATTTGGACTGGTACCTTCTCATAGGCGAGGCTATCCTTGACTGCCACATTATCCAATGGCACCACAGAGGTTAGATCTCCAATACACTTTTTCAAAAGTGATACATGGAAAACTGGATGTAAAGCTGCTAGCTCTGAAGGTAACTCTAGCTCATAGGATACCTTGTTGATACACCTCAAAATTCTATAGGGTCCCACATACCTAGGACTGAGTTTCCCCTTTTTCCTAAACCTCATCACCCCTTTCATGGGCAAAATTTTTAGGTATACCCAGTCATCAACTAAAAACTCTAGCTCTCTTCTTCACACATCGGCCTAGGATTTCTGATGGCTTTGGTCCGTTTTCAATCTTTCTCGGATGAGCTGAACTTTCTGCATTGCCTCATGAACCGAGTCTGGCCCTATCAAAGTAGCTTCACCGACTTCAAACCATCCTATAGGAGATCTAGACCTCCTACCATACAATGCCTCAAACGGGGCCATCTGAATGCTAGAATGATAGCTGTTGTTGTACACGAATTCGATAAGAGGCAAATAGTCATCCCAATTAACCTTAAAATTGATCGCGCACACTCTTAGCATATCCTCTAGAGTCTGAATAGTCCGTTCAGCTTGCCCATCTGTCTGCGGGTGAAAAGCTGCATTGAGATTGACCTGAGTGCCAAGTCCCTTCTGAAAAGACTTCTAGAAATGGGAAGTAAACTTGGTACCCCTGTCTGAAATGATCACCAATGGCACCCCATAAAGTCTAACCAGCTCCCAAATATAAAATTTGGCATAATCCTCAGCTGAATCTATGTTTTTGACTTGGAGGAAATGTGCTGACTTAGTCATTCGATCTACTATTACCCAGATTGAGTCGTGCTATCAATGAGTCCGAGGTCGACCTGTAATAAAGTCCATATTTACCTCTTCCCATTTACACGTGGGTATACTGATATCTTGAGTCATGCCCCCCCGGCCTTTGATTATCCACCTTGACTTGCTGGCAGTTTAGGCACTTAGCTACGAATTCGGCAATGTCTCTTTTCATGCCGTTCCACCAGTAAATGTCCCTCAAATCGCGGTACATTTTAGTAGCACTAGGGTGAATGGAATACCTTGAGCTGTGTGCCTCAGCCAAAATTTGTTGTCTCAACTCACCGATATATGGCACACAAAACCTTCCCTGGTAACGAAGCACTCCATCTCCCCCTTGGGAGAAAGCCTCAACTTTTTTTTCTGAGAATCGCTTCCTTGAGTTTAAGTGGAACTGGATCTTCATCTTGTCTGGACTTAACTTCCACTACCAAAGATGAACCTGACCCGCTTTGTACTACTGCTCCACCTTCGGCTGAGTCCACTAGCTTTACCCCTTACCGGGCTAGTCCGTGAATAACCTTAGCTAACTCCCGTTTTACTCCCTCAAGGTGAGATACACTTCCTGTAGATCGACTGCTTAGGGCATTAGCCACCACATTGGCCTTGCCTGGGTGATACAACACGCGCATGTCATAATCTTTCAGGAGCTCTAACCACCTTCTCTGTCGGAGGTTTAGGTCCTTCTAGCTGAACACATACTGAAGACTCTTGTGATCTGTAAATACATCTATGTGAGCTCCGTACAAGTAGTGTCTCCATATTTTTAATGCGAATACCACCGCTGCCAACTCCAAGTCATGAGTTGGATAATTCTTCTCATGAACTTTGAGCTATCGGGAAGCAAGGCTATCACCTTGTCCCGCTACATCAGAACGCAACCAAGTCCAACTCTGGAGGCGTCACAATATACTACAAACCCATCTGTTCCTTCCGGCAGGGTCAAAATTGGAGCGGTAGTGAGTTGAGTCTTTAACTCCTAAAAACTCTTCTCACACTCATACGACCACTAAAATTTTACCTTCTTCTGGGTTAATTTGGTCATAGGAGAGGCTATGGAGGAGAAACCTTCTACAAACCACTGGTAATAACCTGCTAAGCCCAGAAAACTCCTAATTTCTATCGGAGAAGTAGGTCTGGGCCAATCCTTTACTGCTGCTACTTTATGAGGATCTACTTTTATCCCTTCTCTTGAGACCACATGACCCAAGAAGGTCACAGACTTCAACCAGAATTCACACTTACTGAACTTGGTGAATAGCTAG
The DNA here is from genome assembly GCA_035772735.1 of Datura wrightii. Taxonomy (NCBI): domain Eukaryota; kingdom Viridiplantae; phylum Streptophyta; class Magnoliopsida; order Solanales; family Solanaceae; genus Datura; species Datura wrightii. The sequence goes on along the minus strand of JASDFA010000002.1, from coordinate 50,840,223 downwards.
TGATCTTTAAGAGTCTGCAACACTAACCATAGGTGATTGGTATGCTCTTCCTTGTTTCTGGAGTACACCAGAATGTTGTTGATAAATATGATGACGAACATATCTAGGTACGGCTTGAAAACCCTGTTCATTAGGTCCATGAAGCCTGTTGGGGCATTTGTTAACCCAAAGGACATCACCACAAACTCATAGTGACCATACCAAGTTCTGCATACTATTTTCGGTATGTCACTTTCTCTAACCCTTAACTAATGGTATCCTAACCTGAGATCGATCTTGGAGAAACAACTGGCTCCGTGAGGCTGATCGAATAGGTCATCAATTCTAGGTAAGGGATATCTGTTCTTGATTGTGACTTTGTTCAGCTGACGGTAATCTATGCACATTCTGAGGGTACCATCTTTCTTATGCACGAATAGCACTGGAGCACCCCGGGGAGAGATGCTGGGTCTGATGAAACCCTTATCAAGAAGATCTTTTAGCTGCTCCTTCAACTTCTTAAGCTCAGTTGGAGACATTCCGTAAGGAGGGATGGAGATGGGCTGAGTATCTAGAAGAAGATCTATCCCAAAGTCTATTTCCTGCTCAGGGGGAAGTCCAGGAAGATCTTCAGGAAATACATCTGGGAATTCGCTGACAACTGGAACTGACTGAATGGTTGGGGTCTTAGAGTTGGAATCTTTGACCTGAACTAGATGATATAAACATCCCTTGGAAATGAGTTTCTGGGCCTTAAGGAAGGAAATAAACCTACCCTTAGGAACTGAACTATTGCCCGACCATTCTAAAATTGGCTCATTAGGAAACTAGAATTTGACAATTCTAGTTTTGCAATCAACTGAGGCATAGCAGGAGTTTAACCAATCCATGCCAAGAATATGGTCGAAGTCGACCATGTCTAGCTCTACAAGATCAGCTGGTATGACTTTACTCAAGACTGAGACTGGGCAGTTTCTATACACCCGGCTGGCTCTAATTGACTCACCAAGTGGGGTGGAAACTAAGAAGGGTTTTGATAGGACCTTTGGACTGATGCCAAACTGGACTGCTACATATGGAGTTACAAACGAAAGAGTAGCTCCAAGATCTAGGAGGGCATACACGTCTAGATGAAAGAGACGTAACATACTAGTAACTACGTCAGGTGAACTTTCCTAATCCTGATGAAAAGAGAGAGAATAAAAAAGATTCTGGTGTTGACCGCCATATTTACCTGATGGGTTGGCCTGCTGAGCTAGTCGGCCTATTGGAGCTGATAAGGTAGTGGATTGTGATCTTCCTCGCCCTGCTGATGGGCACTCCCTAAGCCTGTGTCCAAGCTGTCCACACCCAAGCAACCCTCTCGTCCCTGAAGGCTTTCTCCTGGGTGATTCCTACCACATTTGGGATAAGCTGGATACTTGCTTCCTGTACTGTGGGCCTGAGACTGAGTGCCAGAATGTCACGCCCCACCTTGGGGGGTATGACTGGCACCTGGTGCCCTACTGGGACCTGAATTGCTGGACTGCTAAGCCTGGGCACATCTGGTGCCTGGCTGGCTCTAACCCATATTTCTGGAAACAAAGGGCTATATAACGGCTGTAAACACAGCCCCCGGCCCACTGGCCTATAGCCTCCTGTACCTGTCCTAACAGCTGACCAGAACATGCAACTATAGGGAAACCTATGCGGGCCGACAAGGCCACCATGCTGTCTAGTTATCTGTAGCTCAGCAATAACATACTAGAAGGCTACGTGACCGGCAAGGTCACCACTACTGTCAAACTTATGGCCCCACACGGCCAACATAAAAGAAGCAAAAGTACTAATAGCCAACAACTGCACAGCCTCACACGACCGGCTCATCTGACCACAGGGAGATATATACAGACTGCAAGCCTCTACGAATAGCAATAGAAATGATCGGGACAGGGCCCCGACCTACCCGTACTGTACAACAAAAGAACTGAAATACACCTCTGGAATTCAGTCTCCGGATGACAGGAGCTAAATACCCGATCGCTGACAGGAATCACGTAGTGTCACCTGCTCGTCTATGAGTACCTGCAGGCAAGTAATGCAGTGCCCCATCGGGCGTCAGTACCGCTGGCACTGAGTATGCAAAGAAATAACTGAAAGAAATATCTGAAAACAAAAATATAACTGATGAGACTGAAATAGAGGGAATAAATTATCTGTCTGGTAATGTAAATCATACCTTCTCTCAATCTTTATTGAAAGGGATAGGAGTCATACCTGGAGACGTCTCGTGCTACAGCTGATCTACTCGTATCTAACATAACATGGCATAACATGAAATAGCATAACATGGCACACACAAACCTTACCCGGCCCCCATAAGCCGGGAGGTACAACCAGTACAGAATCTACACCCCTACCCCGGTCATCCCATCTCCTATAATGGCTGTGAGCATCCTGCCGGTCCCCTGGGTATGCACTTAGGCTCGCTGAGCCCCTGACTATAACTTTACCTGAGTCCGAAGGACTCCTGAATCAACAGCCCGGGCGTACCCGCTCGACCGGGGTGTATAAGGGCCGACCAAGGCACAATATAGGGAAAACTGGCATCCCATCTTCGTCCCCTTGCGGGACGGCATACCACTCCGTAGAGTGACGTATCCTCGTCCTCTGGCGGACGAGTCGATACAGCTATTAACCCTGGGGCGGTCATGGATGCTAGGTAGTCCAACCCCAAACAATACAACGGTCTCACTAGTAATACTGTCTGCGTATCTCACATGCTGAGGCTAATAGGGGTAAAGTATCGTATATATTACATGCTGAACTAATAATGGTAATCTGTACGTATTCAATACGTGCTGAGACCGGTAAATATATATATATGAATATAGTTTGCTGCCAAACTGTACTGGGGCAAATGCTATACAAGATAATGTTTCTGCTGAAAACTATGCTGTTTACTGAGTTTCTGTATTAACATGATCTGCTATCCCTGACATGCATTCTAAACTTTACTTTAGTCTGCCATTCTATTTCTGAAGTGCTTTACGGATATTGCATCATCTCACGGGGTTTCAACTAGATACAAGGATATCTTAACATGTCATATTACATCACATACTGAGCATACTGGGCAATCTCTAACACTTGTGTTAGAGTCTAGGTCGTACTAGTAGGTTTCATACAAGTTACAACCCAATGCTTCTCGTATCGTATCAATATTCATAATAAACGTGACATTTGACTTCTGAACGTTCTACTGGCCTAAAAATCACTATACTATACCGATATTACTTAACTTGCCGAGGGAACTAGCTTTACATACCTTATCCTTGAACTATCCGTCTGTCGGACGAGGCTCGGCCTATACTTCAACTGTTTTCTCCCAACTGCATTCATAAATATGTCAATCAATACTAAATACAACTTTATTTCAAAAGGCAACGTCACTTTCGATATAGTTTATAGCCTAAACTTAGGCTTATCGAAAGACGGCCAGAAACTCGCTATTTTTCAGAGGTCCAGAAGGGAGAAATATTCACTTCACAGCTAGGAACACATAGACACTAATTTAGAGCAATTCCACTTACCTTAGCTCGGTGGCTCGACGATTCGTCGGCCGTATTTTACGAAACTGAATCCGTAGGAATGCTCTCTGCTGCTAAATACCTCAGTATCTGGAGTTAATTTGAATTTGGGCAACGTTTAGCAGCGTAATCAGACGAAAATTATTTAAATTCCTTCGTCCCCCCTTTCTCTCTGCGTGTAGCCCCTGTTTTCTGGAAATAATTGTGTGGTATAATGAAATTAAACCAAATTGGGGCTTATATACTTGGGCCTGAACCTGGGCAACGTGTCACGGAGCCATCGCGGAGGCCTCACCTCCGTGACACGCTGCCATCGCGGAGGGGCTCTGCCTCGGCTCCTCCCGCAATGGTTCGACGGGTTTCTCGTCCGATCTTTTTCCCGGCCTTTCTCTAGCACGTATGGCCTTCAAACATACTTAACCAACATGCGAATAGGTCATCTAGGTGCCGGGAATTCTACGGGGTATAACGTTCTCCCCCCTTAAGAACATTCGTCCTCGAATGTATACTGCCATCTAGAGGGCTACTTAACTTACTTGTTTAGAAAAATTTTTGGCAGAGTTTCCCCTGTAATATGGACTATACCAAAAACCTGAAATGCAGAAAAGTCCAATACAGGTACTGTACACAATACTGTAGGATTCACTAGATGGTTACGTATCAATTTTCCTCATTTATACACATACAACCATAAGATACTACATAAGCAATAATACGGACATACCTGTCGCCTGACTAGGCCTGGAATAGGTGAGGATATCTGGTCCTCATATCTTCCTCCGCTTCTCAAGTCATCTCCTCTCGGTTCTTGTTATGCCTCAATACCTTAATAGACGTAATATCTTTTAGTTCTCAATCTGCAAATCTGTCTGTTTAAGATAGTTATTGGAACCTCTTCATAGGCCAGCTTTTTCGTAACCTATCAAACTCCAATTTTTCTGCGCCGCACATCTGCATATGATTTCCGGCGGCTCTATGCAGTCAGTAAGCATTCTTCGGATAAGCTTTACCTTTTCCTTTGACTGCTGAACAATGTCTGGGCCAACCAATACTGATTCTCTGATTTCAAACACCGTTCGGTGATCTGCATTTTTGCTCGTATAATGCCTCAAAAGGCGCCATCTGGATGGCTGAATGATAGCTATTATTGTAGGCAAATTCAACTAACGGTAAATGCTCACTTTGGCTACTACCGAAATCTAGCACACACGCTTGCAACATGTCTTCGAGCGTCTGAATTGTGCGCTCAGCCTGCTCATCTATCTAAGGATGGAATGCTGTGCTCAAGTTAATCTACATTTCCAGACCTCTGCCAAAATCTAGCTGTAAACTGTGCTCCCCTATCTGAAATAATGGATACCGGCATTCCACGCAATTTAACTATTTCTCTGATGTATAACTCAGCATAATCCTCAGCTGAGAAGGTAGCCCCTATTGGTAGGAAATGAGCTGATTTTGTCAGCCTGTCAACTATTACCCAAATGGAATTATGTCTGTGTCTGGTACGGGGTAATCCTGCCACAAAATCCACATTCACTGCTTCCCATTTCCAGAGAGGCGCAGCTATGTCCTGAGTTAACCCACCTAGTTTCTGATGTTCTGCTTTCGCCTATTGGCAGTTAGGACACTGGGCTACCAGTAGTTCTCTTTAATGTCATGGTACCTCTTTGTCGTATCGGGATGAAGAGAATAGCGGGCGTAATGCGCCTCACTCATAAGCTGCTGGTGTTGCCCTAACATATCTGGAAAACAAATGCGGCCTTTATATCGCCACACTTCATCCCCGGTTATCTGAAAATATGTCATCTCTCCTTACTGAACCTTGTGTTTAAGTTGAACCCGGCTAGGGTCTCCATACTGTCATTCCTCAACTTCCACCATTAACGACAACGCTGCGACATTCTGTATTATCGTTCTGTTATCCTTTATTTCTGCTATGTGAACGGCTAAACCGGCTAACTAGTGAAATTCTCGGGTCTATTCTCGTCGTTCAGGCGGCAAGTATGCCAACTCCCCATAAATTTACGGCTAAGGGCATCTGCTACCATATTAGCCCTTCCTGGGTGATACAAAATTTTCACTCTTTAAGGCATAAACTACTGCAGCTAACTCCAGGTCGTGGGTAAGATAATTCTCTTCACGTTTCTTCAACTGCCTGAAAGCATAAGCTATTACCTTACCACGCTGTATCAACCCTCTGTACCTCTTGGCGATACTAACACTGGAGCTGATGTTAACCTGACTTTTAACTCTTGGAAGTTCTGCTCACACGCCTCAGCCTACTGGAACTTTAGTACCTCCTGTGTCAATTTAGTCAGAGGTGCTGCTAAAGTGGAAAATCCTTCCACAAACCCTCTACAGTACCCGGCTAACCGCAGGGACTGCGTACTTTGATCAGAGTGGTAGGTCCAGGCTAGATCTTCATTACTTCGATTTTCTGTGTATCTATCTATACACCAGCCTCCGACACAATGTGACCAAAAAGGCTACTGAACTCAACCAAAATTCACATTTACAAAAATTGACATATAACTGACGGTCATACTGGTTTATTATACCGGAGAATCTGACAAGTAGGCTACCGGTATAACTAGAGCTTATCTGGCCTTCTGGCCGCATGCTAAGGCTACTTGTTGCTAAAGTAACCTTGAATGACTATCTGCACACCATGCGCCCGTATCTGATCAGGGGGTCCTGATATTGACCATGACCTCTAATGATCTGGCTGCATAACCTTAAATAACTAAATAGTCGAGTTGAATGACCCGAATGTGGCAGTAGTTTACTTGAGTGCTTATAGTTCGTGCATAACCGTAGACTTGTGGGCATCTAATTGCTCTGTTATTTTACTTAAGCCACTGTAAGGCTGGGCTTAATCAAACTTGCTCCCAGGTGATTGATCTCTGGATCTTCACGGGGAGTCTACTGATCCCCTAGTCTTAATAAACACTGTGCTAGCAGGGTACTATCAATTTCTTACGCCTTGTGTATATCCACTTGGATTTATACTGCTATTCTGGGGAATTCTCGATCTTATGAGCTATTTTGTAAATACTGGCCTTCTGCTAGGGCTCTGCATCTAAATATCTTACGAAAACCAGCTGAGTTACTAGTCTGTCGCTGACTACTGATGTGGACGCTTCCTTGGGGTACCCACGGGTATTCTGGCTGGGGCGGCTGGCTGACTTATGGGGTGTTCCACATAATAACTGCTAGGTTAGCTAAGGCCGACTCTCACCTACAAGGCTGGGAAAATGACGTACAACCACTTAACATACTAGAACAATTCTGGTATTGCTAATCTCTGAAATTTGCCTATTCGGCCTCTAATCCTGGTTCTAGCATATACACTACTATTACCGATCTTCAGGGACGCCTCCCTGCTAATGCAGGCGCCAGCTAGTCGGTAGACCGCCTAACTGCGCCCTTATCATCTAGCCATCTGTTTTAGGCCATTAACTCTGGTAAGCTCCTAGGGCCTAGATCTGGTAACAACACATAAGTCTATTAACTTAATAACGGAGAACTGAGATAGTTTCTATGACTTCATACGTAATTCACACTTAATCTGCCCCTTCCCTTCTCCTTTTCTTTCTTTCTTCTCCCTCTTTCTTATTTTTTTTGGCAAGGGGGTGTCCTGCAATGCAATTTGTATATGCTTTCTATTACTAATCAGCATCTGTGATTGTAGCCCTTATAGGCAGCCGCTCACAACATATCTATCATCTGTATACATATATATATCAATAGCTACGTACGATATGTACTGAATTCTGCGGTAATACATAATCTCTGACATGCTTTGCTGAGTCTCATGTCGTACATGATACACCGCTTCTACGGCCTAATAATATCTCCTGCCCTGACTTATCATTTCATTGTATTGTCACCCCATTCTGAAAGTAACAAACATAAACACTTTAGTTATTGTCTGCTGTTTGAAATTCCGCCACTCTTGCGATGTGGGGTTGACGTTCAAATCTTGTAGCCTTACTAGGCATATATTGAGAGCCCATGACTGTCTGCTGGGCCTTATCTCTAGGCTACACTAGATTAGAATTGTTGTATCAGTAACTTCTTAACTTTTCCATAGCGGACATACTGTGGTATTCTGAACCGCAATCATACTGTCAGCCCGAAGCTTAATCCTTAATACAATATTTTATCAATCCGGGGGTAATTGTAGTTTCCCCACAAGATCTGACATTCCTGCTTCTTTCCCTCATCTTACTTAAGCTGAACTTTGGGGTTCAAGGTACCTGCTCTTCATTGTTAACAAGATTGCTGGTCCAATATCAGTTCACACTTCCCCTGACTTGCAGTCAGACCTACCGGATTCACATGACCCCTCACCTTTTCGATATCACAACCGGATCATAACTACAATCTTACAGGTATGTCTTTATCTTGCTATCTGTTAACATATGTAACGGACTTGGCCTTTTTCTGACCCGAGCTTGACTATTACCCGACATTTATCACTAACAGGTCTTTTACCCCTGCTTCGGGTAAGCTAACGGTCTTACTTTCTCTACTGGCTTATTGTCATAAGGGTCTGCACAACTTACGTAATCCTAGGGACTCTTTACACTTTCTAATACTTACTAGGATCAATCAGCCCATCTTTACTTACCGCTGGATTTGGCAACCCCATCTCAAGTCTTATGCCCCTTTACTATACTGGCATCAAAATCAAGAGGTAGGAATAACCCTTTTCTTATTGCAACAAATAAAAGTATTTAACTGTACCATATCCAAAAAGATGTATTTGGGATTCCTGCATTTCCCTCTCTTTTTCTTACTTACCTGGTGGTCTGACCTTGTCTATAATCTTAATCAGATCTTATATAACTAATAAGTAAATCAACTCGTATGCACATTATACTTCTAACTCCCTATTCTGACGTTATCAACGTATACTGGAAATAATGCCAATAAAGGTATCACACTGTGGGGTCTCTGATACCCCCTCCTGCTGCTGTAGTTATCATGTAACAGACTGATATTTTCTTCTGTTGCTATCTCTGATCTTCTACCTGTGATAGGATAATGCTGATCTTCCTTTGTATCTGTAATCAAAGAATACGGTAAGTTTTTAGGGACTCAACCCTATACTGTACCGCTCTAAAGCACGACTGACTGAGAAGGAAGGGTAACCATCATATCATGCCTCGCAGCCTCCTGCCTATAGTATGTAGTGCACAACACATCCATAGACAAGATTCTACTTAGCACGGCTTGCAGACTCCCTGGGATACGACCTGCTCTGATACCAAGTTTGTCACGCCCTGCCTTGGGGGGTATGACTGGCACCTGGTGCCCTACTGGGACTTGAACTGCTGGACTACTAAGCCTGGGCACATCTGGTGCCTGGCTGGCTCTAACCCATATTTCTGGAAACAAAGGGCTATATAACGGCTATAAACACAGCCCCCAACCCACTGGCCTATAGCCTCCTGTACCTGTCCTAACAGCTGACCAGAACATGCAACTATAGGGAAACCTATGCGGGCCGACAAGGCCACCATGCAGTCTAGTTATCTGTAGCTCAGCAATAACATACTAGAAGGCTACGTGACCGGCAAGGTCACCACTACTGTCAAACTTATGGCCCCACAAGGCCAACATAAAAGAAGCAAAAGTACTAATAGCCAACAACTGCACGGCCTCACACGACCGGCTCATCTGACCACAGGGAGATATATACAGACTACAAGCCTCTAGGAATAGCAATAGAAATGATCGGGATAGGGCCCCGACCTACCCGTACTGTACAACAAAAGAACTGAAATACACCTCTGGAATTCAGTCTCCGGATGACAGGAGCTGAATACCCGATCGCTGACAGGAATCACGTAGTGTCACCTGCTCGTCTATGAGTACCTGCAGGCAAGTAATGCAGCGCCCCACCGGGCGTCAGTACCGCTGGCACTGAGTATGCAAAGCAATAACTGAAAGAAATATCTGAAAACAAAAATATAACTGATGAGACTGAAATAGAGGGAATAGATTATCTATCTGGTAATGTAAATCATACCTTCTCTCAATCTTTACTGAAAGGGATAGGAGTCATACCTGGAGACGTATCGTGCTACAACTGATCTACTCGTATCTAACATAACATGGCATAACATGAAATAGCATAACATGGCACACACAAACCTTACCCGGCCCCCAAAAGCCGGGAGGTACAACCAGCACAGAATCTACACCCCTACCCCGGTCATCCCATCTCCTATAATGGCTGTGAGCATCCTGCCGGTCCCCTGGGTATGCACTTGGGCTCGCTGAGCCCCTGACTATAACTGTACCTGAGTCCGAAAGACTCCTGGATCAACAGCCCGGGCGTACCCGCTCGACGGGGGTGTATAAGGGCCAACCAAGGCACAATATAGGGAAAACTGGCATCCCATCTTCGTCCCCTTGCGGGACGGCATACCACTCCATAGAGTGACGTATCCTCGTCCTCTGGCGGACGAGTCGATACAGCTTTTAACCCTGGGGCGGTCATGGATGCTAGGTAGTCCAACCCCAAACAATACAACGGTCTCACTAGTAATACTGTCTGCGTATCTCACATGCTGAGGCTAATAGGGGTAAAGTATCATATATATTACATGCTGAACTAATAATGGTAATCTGTACGTATTCAATACGTGCTGAGACCGGTAAATATATATATATATGAATATAGTTTGCTGCCAAACTGTACTGGGGCAAATGCTATACAAGATAATGTTTCTGTTGAAAACTATGCTGTTTACTGAGTTTCGATATTAACATGATCTGCTATCCCTGACATGCATTCTAAACTTTACTTTAGTCTGCCATTCTATTTCTGAAGTGCTTTACGGATATTGCATCATCTCACGGGGTTTCAACTAGATACAAGGATATCTTAACATGTCATATTACATCACATACTGAGCATACTGGGCAATCTCTAACACTTGTGTTAGAGTCTAGGTCGTACTAGTAGGTTTCATACAATTTACAACCCAATGCTTCTCGTATCGTATCAATATTCATAATAAACGTGACATTTGACTTCTGAACGTTCTACTGGCCTAAAAATCACTATACTATACCGATATTACTTAACTTGCCGAGGGAACTAGCTTTACATACCTTATCCTTGAACTATCCGTCTGTCGGACGAGGCTCGGCCTGTACTTCAACTGTTTTCTCCCAACTGCATTCATAAATATGTCAATCAATACTAAATACAACTTTATTTCAAAAGGCAACGTCACTTTCGATATAGTTTATAGCCTAAACTTAGGCTTATCGAAAGACGGCCAGAAACTCGCTATTTTTTAGAGGTCCAGAAGGGAGAAAGATTCACTTCACAGCTAGGAACACATAGACACTAATTTAGAGCAATTCCACTTACCTTAGCTCGGTGGCTCGATGATTCGTCGGCCGTATTTTACGAAACTGAATCCGTAGGAATGCTCTCTGCTGCTAAATACCTCAGTATCTGGAGTTAATTTGAATTTGGGCAACGTTTAGCAGCGTAATCGGATGAAAATTATTTAATTTCCTTCGTCCCCCCTTTCTCTCTGTGTGTAGCCCCTGTTTTCTGGAAATAATTGTGTGGTATAATGAAATTAAACTGAAGTGGGGCTTATATACTTGGGCCTGAACCTGGGCAACGTGTCACAGAGCCATCGCGGAGGCCTCACCTCCGTGACACGCTGCCATCACGGAGGGGCTCTGCCTCGGCTCCTCCCGCGATGGTTCGACGGGTTTCTCGTCCGATCTTTTTCCCGGCCTTTCTTTAGCACGTATGGCCTTCAAACATACTTAACCAACGTGCGAATAGGTCATCTAGGTGCCGGGAATTCTACGGGGTATAACACAGAAGACCCACCTCTCCAATCCTGGCGGGACCGAAAGGTTGGTGCGCTGGCTGAGCTAGGTGCTGGGGCCCTCTGCTGTTGCTGCTACGGGCGGATACCACCGCCAGATTTCTGGTGGCCAAAATCTGAATGACCAGTTCTTGCCCGCTTGTTTTTACATTCCATATCTTTTAGCTTCTCTACCTCAATCTGCTGGGCATACACAATTAAACTGGAAAGGTCCATGTCCTTGATTAGCATTGCCGTCCTGCACTCTTTGAGGACCATATTAGATACTCCATTTATGAACTTCAGCATGCGAGCCCTTGGATCGGCCACCATCTCTGGAGCATGCTTTGATAGTCTAGTAAACTCCCGAACATACTCCTCCTCTGTCCTGTTGCCCTGCCGTAGGTTCATAAACTCTGCCATCTTAGCCTCCCTCAGCTCCCAGGGAAATTACCTATCCAGAAAAGTTGTATAAAGATCCTTCAACTCAACCAGTCCTGCTTCTGCTGTCCTTCCCTCCTTCCACTGATCGTACCAAACCAGGGCTACCCCTTTTAGCTAGTAGGTAGCCAGGTCAGCACTCTCAGAGGAGCTGACACCTATGATCCTGGTAATCTTTCTGATCTCATCTACAAAGCCTTGTGGATCCTCTTTCACCTTTGTTCCGTGAAAGTCTAGAGGGTTCATCCGAGTGAAATCCCGCACCCTGGCAGCAGCCGTAGACCAATTTGTGGCTACTGGAACCACCTGCTGGTTCACTTGATCGGTAACGGTCTGAGAAAGCAACTAAATGGCCATCTTGAATTCGGCGATAGACACAGAGTCGTCCTGAGGAACTGTCGGAGCTGGTGGAGCGGGTCGGTTGGCGTTTCTGGCTCTGTGTCCATTTCCGCATCGAGGAGGCATGTTTTACTGAAAGGAAAAAGGACATGATTTAGAAGGACTTCTTTGGAATTGGAATTTAATGCATGATAAAGAGCATGAACAAAAGGGGAATTTTCCGAATAATATCTAGTAGCCTCCTCGTCATAAGTGTGGCGCGCATCACACCCATGAAAAGGACTCTACTCGATGCGGCATTCAGACTTGCCAATGATACTCTAAACCTAGTGCTCTGATACCAGGTTTGTCACGCCTCGAGCCTACACCCTGGATGTAACATGGTACATGAAGCCACAAGTGACCCCAAGTCAACCCCTGGTCTATCATATACTAACATTTTGAGTAAACACGCATAGCAGAACTTATAAATAACAGCTTCAACAGTTGGGAAAACGTAAAGACTGAAAGTAATATATCTGAAATGCAATTCTGAAAGACAAGTCTAGTCTGAAAGCCAAGTATTGAGGAGTTGCTGGGACAGGTCCCCAGCAAACTGTAAGCCTATACAAAACCATAACCGATTAAAATAAATAAACAAGGCCCTCGAATGATGAGGACTCACACTCTGATATGTTGAAGTGGAATGCTCTGAAACTGAAGTAACTATCTGTGCTGAACCTGACTATCATGAAACGATATAGCATAAAAAGCATGCTTCGGTACTTTGAATATACTGATTAAGTGGGAGAGACATACTGAATATAAAGTCTGAACTGAAATGACACGCCATGACCAACAAGTAAACTGAACTGAACTGAACTACTGATATGATCTGAAATGGTCAAGATGACCCTGTCGGATGGTCATGGACATACCCTAAGTCTGAAATACTGAATCTGAGATACTGTACTAAACTGAGCTGCTTAATATGATACTGGACTGGACTGACTAGTGGGAGAGTCTATAACCGACACTTAACCACGTGAGTTGGACGTGGAGTCCGATGTATACATCCCACCAGTAGGACTCAATATACCTTAAAGGCATCAACTGGGTGATCACAAAATATATTTGGGGCCAATCCGGCCATGTAATACTATAACCTACGCTGGCAATGTATTTCTGGGAACTTGAGTGTGTTGGAACCCCGTCCCGCTCGGTGCTAAGTTCTACTTCCACTGGAAAACCTAAACTGAACTACTATGCTGATAGCTCGAAACTGGGGCCCAGGACTAGTCAGGGATGAATAACTGCATGTACCCTGAGAGACTTATCGGACCAGATTCTGAAACTGGGTCCTAAGACCGGTTAGAGCTGCTTATGTAGAAGCATCGTAACCGTCTATAGAACAACTAATAACTGAACTGGGGTCCTGGGGCTGGTCAGAGCTATAACTAAATGTCATGACTGACTAATGGACCAAATAATTGTAATCTAAATCTGAGTTTGAAAACTGGGAGGCACCATTGACACCTCGAAAATAAACTGGAGTCAAACTGATCAGTTGAAATTTTCTGGACAACACTGAGGTTGCTAAAATCTGACTGAAGCTAGACTGATATGATTCTGACTGAGGCTAGACTGATAGAGTTCTGTGTTCTAACTGACTAAATTATTAAGCAGCTAATAGAGAGCTCATTTATGTAGATAACATGGATAAGTTCATAATATCAGAAAATTCCAAGAATTTTGGGAATCTCATTCAACAGAGCAAAAGTCATTCTAATTCATGGGGTATTTACCCAACACATACGATTAGTAAGAAAATTTTAGGAATTCAACCCAAAGCATTCTTCATTCACTTGAGGGATTTTAACAAGCAAGAACCATTACTCAAAAATTAGGGCTCAACTTCACCTTTACAATAATATTGACAATTTGATAAGGAACTGATGAAGATTATATTAACAATAAATATAAACATCGTTATGAGGGAAATTAACAAAAATAAACATGAAATACTTCTCATACTCGAAAGCTCAAGGCTTAAAATTTATAGAAGAAATTGAGGAAGGCTTTGGGGATGCAAGGGAAGGACAATGCCCTTGCTAAAACCCCACATACCTGGCAAAGAAACCTGGAGAATCTGCCTGAAAATCAAAGAGGAAAGTTCAGCCCTAGCCTTTGCTCTAAAATACCCTGAGAGAGGATTTGACGATGTTCTTTTGAGGATTAGCGTGAGAATGAGGGGAGGAACCGCTTTTCCCCACTAAAACATTTGAAATTAGTGGTTAAACGATGTGGTTTAATGCTTGAGAGAATAGGAAATTACTAAATAGCCCTTTGAAATTCGCAAGGAAAAGCTGTCAGGTGCTCCTAACGGGTGACTTAACGACTCATTACCTGGTCCAATGAGTCATTGGGTTCTCCCGTCAAGCTCACTGGAAAAATTCTACTGACTCCTGATGGGCACATGACGAGTCGTCATGACTGGGAACAACTCGTCGTGTCGTCCATCAAGTACACTGGTAAGAGTGCTAGAAGGGACTGGAAATGAAGGACCTTACGAGTCGTTACTGCTGATGACGTTCGTGGTGTCCTCCTGTCAAGTACACTATAATTTCCTTAAATTTCTGAACTCCGGCTTGGCAACATATGACTTAACAAGTCGTGGGGCCTGATAACGACTCATAGGGTCGTCCTAAAACATATTATTCACATCCTTCTCAAGGTTGATCTCACGAGTCATTGGGTCCCTTAACGACCCGTCATGTTGGTCGTTCTGCCAATTTTCTATAGTTTTCCAGATTTTTCTGAATTAAGTCTCGGATATTGATTTTATGCTTCCGGGGAATTACATCAGTACTTTGAATGTACTAAGTATGTCAGAGAAACATAACACGAGATAAGTACTACTAATACTGTATTGAGAACATATGCAAGAATCAACTGAAACTGCTAAACTAAATAACTAATATAACTAGGAAGGTCTGAACGACCCTGTCTGGTGGTCTAGCTTGTTTTATGTCTAATTCTGATCTGAATTGAGCTAAACTGAACTGATACGACATGAAATGACTAACTGCAATACTGAAAAATGATACGACTGGTGGAGAACTGATAAGGTCGAAATGACCCTAACTGATGGTCATAAACATGTTCTAAGTCTGAGATACTGAGTCTGGACTACTGTGCTGTACTGATCTGGATTGAAGGATATGAGAGTAACTGCACTGACTAGTAGGAGAGGCTATAACTGACATATAACCACGTGAGCTAGACGTGGAGTTCGATGTACACACGCTGCCGGTAGGACCCAATACACCTTGCTAGGGTATAAAGGCATGGACTGTGAAAAATCACTGTAAAAAAGGGGACGTTAGGCCAAGTAAATAAAACCTACGGTGGCAACGTAGTTCTAGAACCTGGGTGCACTGGAACCCCGGCCATTTCGGTGCTAAGTCCTACTCCCACTGGAATAATACTACTGACACACGGATAGCTCGATACTGGGGTCTAAGAATATACTAACCCAGGGGTACTGTAAGAGAGTTCCCTGAGCGTTTTATAGGACCAGATTTGGAAACTGAGTTCTAAGACTGGTCAGAGCTGCTTATCTAAAAGTGTCGTAACCGTTTAGAGAACCAATTGATAGCTGAACTGGGGTCTCGCGGGCTGGTCAGAGCTATAAATGAATGTCATGACCACCTAATGGACCAAATAATTTGAGTTCTGAGTCCGAGTCTGATAACTGAGTGACACCACTGACACCTCAACAAGAAAAAATGGAGTCAAACTAATCAGCTGACATTTTTGAAATTTCTGAGTAGGCTAGTATTTTGATTGAAACTGGACTAGCATAATTTGACTATGAAAAACTACAGACATTAACAATGTGGAAAAATCCCAACATTGATAACGAACCTTTTTGAAGGATTCTACGTGTTTTGAGCGTGGACTAAGACTTTGAGACTGAATATGCTAGGACATTAACTCCTACTCAAGGATCTATATCAATTAGTCATCACTCAGCCGAAACTTCACATAAGAACATAACATTTCTGTTGGAATCCAAGTCATGAAAGTTCCACCCTGATCTATGATAAGGACTAGGACTAACTTTCCCCTAATCGGAATCCTGAGAGTCTAGGGAAATTACAGACATACGTTTTCTTACTCAAATTATGAAATCATGAACAAAGAACACAAGGTAAATCATGGATTCTATATCCATACAATCTCAGGGATTCAAATCAGTCTTTAAACATGTTTAGAAAGATCAAAGTACAAATAAGCATGTGCATACTCCATAAGAACCCTAGCTTGAAAATAATGCTAATGCATAGGGAAATTCTAGAAAATATGCTACTACTATTTCTTATGCCAAAATCATGAACTTAATAATGATTTCATAATATACATTTCTACTTGTCATGACGGTCTAAAAGTTTATGAAAAACATATGAGAAATCATGCTAGATTGAAACCTCAAGACATAAATTCTTGTTAGAATTAAATGAGTAGGTTTTTTACATAAATATCGGGACACAAGGACGAAAGGGAATTCTTTTTGAAGTACCACATACCTAGCTTGATGAAATATCCCTCTAGAACTTGAATCTTGAAGTCATTGAAGAAACCCTAGGTGTTCTTGAGTTTTGGAAGAGAAGAGGAAGAAGGATTTTGGTGAGTTTTTGGATTCAATGAGGGGTTAGTCTTGATATTCCCCTTAAAATCGTCCCTCCAAGAACCCAAAACAAAGTCACTTCGGAGTTAGAAGCATAGGAGTTTACAAAAATGTCCTAGAAGAAAACTGGAATTTCCCCCGAATCTGAGGTCACGATTCACGCAATGAGTAGTTGTCACAACCAAAAACTCGTTATCTCGCCCATTAGGTACACTGGAGATCCACAAAATTTTGTCATTCTTTAGACCAAGACCAACGTAACAAGTCGTTACTACATCCAATGACTCGTACATCCACTTGTGAAGTACACTGGAAATTTCTTTAAAGTCACAGCTTCTCCCCTCTAACGACTGATTTGATGAGTCGTTGCCTCACCTAAGGACTCATCACGTCCTTCCATCAGCTACACTGACTTCATAACTGATGCCACCACCCAACGACTGACATAACAAGTCGTTCCCTAACTCATTCTGAAGCAAATTTCTGCTGACTTTTTTGCTGAGCTTCTTCTTCTAACTCCGGGGTCTAATCTCTAGGTCTTTCGGGGTGTTACAATAAAGCCATTATTTGTTCTGAGTACTCAGACTTCCCCATTTTAAACTACCAATTTTCATTGTTTATGCATACCCAGTTCACTCCCAACCTAGGTCACAACCGGTAACTCAACTTTTCAATTTTTAACTAACTCAATTAATTATTTTAACCATTTTGAAGTTCCACCCATTGAATAGAATCACAAGGGCTACTGTTATCTTCCTTAACCCATTCTTGGTGTGTTTAACGAATCACAGTCGGCTACAAGATCTTACAAAGCAAGCTTTTCACAAATTTAAACATGATTACTTACTTGAAGTTTCAAGTGTTTGCTGGCTTCAGTGATCTTATGTTAGGAATGACAATTGTGCAGGAGTAACTTACACAAACTTGAGCTTGAATCTCGTGGTGATTTTAAGTTAGGGGTGTGCGACAGTTGAGTGATAGTCGTGGGTTCGATATTGTATGTTTACGTGGGAGTGAATGTCAGCAAAATTCAAGTTTAAATAGGTTAGGGTGGAATTTTGGATATCTGGGTCGAGTCAGGCCAAAGTAAATTATTTAGCTCGTCATGGCTCATACCTCGAGTCATAGGTTAGACGTAAGGCTCGTTCCTTGGACTCATAGAAGAAGACTGAGAAAACTCAATTGGGGACCTATGAGTACAAGGTATGACCCGTACCATGAGGGTATAAACCGTACTATGACCTGTAGGTAGTCACTTTTTTGAACTTCCACACTTGGCATGGTTTACACCACTACAGTAAGTGCTACGACCTGTACAATGTAGGTATGACTCGTAATAACCAAACGTAACGTAAACTCATGCTTCAACTCAGTCTCTGCATTGAACCACAGCTGGTACTACGAACAGTCTTACGACTCGTACTGAGACTTATAGTACAACTCTGTGCTGCAATTTTTTCACCCACTTGTTTTTGTTTTACCTGCACACTGAACACATAAAAGTTAAGTTACTTGGTTTTCCTCCCAAGAAGCTCTTGATTTAATGTTGCGGCACGACACAGGTGGTCTGGTTACTCAGACTTCATCAACCACCACATGGGTTGCCTCCTAAGAAGCGCCTGATTTGACATCGCGACACAACACAAGTCTGTTGACTACTCAAAATTCGTCAAGAAACTAGGAATCATCATCAATTGCTAAGACAACCCTGAACTCATTGGGCTGCTTCATTTATCAACAAACATTGAAAGTGACCTCCTCTTTGTTTATCATGAACTTAAGTTGGCCAGCTTCCACATATAGCAAGGCTCTCCCAATGGCCAGGAATAGTTTCCTCAAGATAATGTGGACCTCAAAATCAACCTCGCAATCAAGGATTATGAATTCTGCTAGGAAGATGAAATGGTCCACCTTGACAAGAACATCAACTAAGATCCCCACTGGCCTTTTAACTATACGGTCTGCCATCAATAGCTGCATTGACGTTTGTGTGGGGGCTCCCTAGCCTATCTGTTTGAAGACCGCTAATGGCATCAGGTTGATGCTTGCACCTAAATCAGAAAGTGCCTTTGCAAACCCAAAATTACCAATCATGCATGGAATAGTGAAGGCACCTGGATCCTCCTTCTTTTGAGCAAGGACCCGTGAAGCTACAGCATTGCAATGATACAAGTTACCGACCGGCTCATAGCTCACACACCTTTTCTTGGTAACAAGGTCCTTCATAAACTTGGCATATCCAGGCATCTTCTCCAATGCCTCGACCAATGGTATGTTTACCGATAACTATTTAAGCATAGAGAGGAATTTTTGGAACTTACCATCTTCTGCCTTCTTGTTCATCCTTTGAGGGAATGGTGGCGGTGGTCTAGGGATAGCCTTATAAATTTGCGCACCCCCTTGCTTCTTACCCTTTTCAGCTTCAGACTCCTTTGCACCAACTGGAGCCTCTGTCAACTCAGCCTCTTCCTTAAGCTCTTGCTCAGGAACCTCATCTTCCACAATCTCTATCTCCTTTTGTCTTGTCATTTCAACTACAACCGACAGAAGGGGGGGGGGGAGTCAACTGTGGTCTTTCCACTCCTAGTCATCACATCCATAAAGTGACTGTCATTCTTTAGATTCTATACTATGTTGCTAGGAAATATTCCCTTCTGCCTCTGATTTAGGGAAGCTGACATCTGACCCAACTATTGCTTAATTTTCTTGTTTGTAGTGTCATGTGATTCAACTTTCTGGTTCATACCCAATATATTCACCCGAATGTCTCTCAGCTGATCATCAGTGGATTTTACCTTTTTAAGCATCTTATCCATTCATGTTCTCCAATCTTGAGGGTCCAGTCTCACCCTCAAGTGCATTAGGAGGACCATACAAACCTATGCGGTCATTGCGATAACCACCATTCTTTCTCTATTCTCCCTCTCACTCATGACCTCGACTCCTATCCCTATAGCCATTACGGTTGTAGTTGTCTCGATAATAGTTTCGACCTTGACTTTTGGAACCTTGGCGCCAAGTATCCTGTCCAGACCCTTGGATGTTGGCTTGAAAATCTACCACTTGGTTGTCCAAGAAGTTTGCCTCCTCAAAATCTGATTGCTCTTGCCCCGGTTCCTATCCCTGAGCTTCCATAGCATTTACCTTGATGGACCCAACACCCATGATATTCTTCGTGAGCAGGTCTAATGATGTACGCATGTGGGCCAATTCCAGATCACGCTCCTCCTCCTTCTTTCGTTGGTTTGCAGTCATACCAAAAGCATATGTACCTATAGCTGCTTCCGCTTCCCTGGTGTGCCAACCCTATTAGTCTTGGTCACTCTATCCAGAATAATGGTTGCTTGCTCCAATGAGTGACTTATCAGTGCTCCTCCCTCCATAGTATCTACTATAGCTTTTATGCTATTGTCCAAGGACCTGAAAAAGATCTCCATCAAAATGTCATCTGGAATTTTATGGTTTGGGCACTTGGTCAACTTCTTTTTAAATCTCAACCAAGTTTCATGAAGTGCCTCTGTTTTTAGTTATTGGAAGTTGTAGATCTCATCCTTAAGCTATAGCATCCTGGAGGGTAGAAAGAACCATTCTAGAAAAGCCCGTTTAAGCTCTCTCCAGTTGGTAATGGAGTCGTTAGGCAACTCCGATAACCATAGAGTGGCCTCTCCAGAAAGAGAGAAGGGGAAGAGTCTCAACCTTATTGCATCCTGACTTACACCAAGAAACCTGTATGCCTTACACATTCCGAAGAAGTTCATCAAGTGCAGGTTGGAATCATCTGCTGCATGACCACTAGACACCCCTTTCATATTCAGTAACTATATCGTGGTGCTAGTGATGTCAAACTTTGCCCCAGCAGGCAAAGGTGGTGGTAAAATAGCTCCAGTTGACCCGATTTCATTAATATTTGGGTTATCCTCATCAAAGAACTGAGGAGCATATCTCTGGCATCTATTGCCCCTTCCATGGAAACCTGAATTTATGACTTAATCTCGAGAATCCTCGGCTTCTTGAAGTGCAGCTTGCCGAGCTAGCTTGACTTGCCTAGCTTCTTCAGCAAGACGGGCCTCTCTTTGCTCTTGGTTGTCCATTCTTCGCAGTTTCACTCTAGTTCAAGATCAATAGGAATCAAGGGGTTTCTGCTCCGTCGAGTACTTGGCATTCACCAAGAGACAACCTATGGGTGTAAAAAACAAAAACAAAACATAAATAAGGAAATAACAACTAAAAGTTAAATACAAGCAATCAATCTAATCTAAAGCTATATTCCCCGGCAACGGTGCCACTTTTTGATAACGCTCAAACTCACACTCCTAATAAAGCATAAAGTGAATGTTGTCAATAAAGAACCCAATAGAGGTTGGGGTCGAACCCACAGGGAATATGGTCAAGATATAGACTAACGCAGGTATTTAAGCTTTTAGGTATGTTATCTCCAAAAGGGGGGTTTATAAAAACAATTATAAAAAAAGATTGAAAGTTGGTTGTTGTTTATCAAGATTTTCAATTAACTAGGGTAAGTATTCCCCATGGGTTCATAACTACTTCGAGTTTACACTCGTAATTTATCCCAATTCTTACTTATAGAACTAATAACTAGGGTTCATCCAAACGACTAGTTCGTCCATATTGGATGACTGTACTCAATTACCGGGTTAGGTCTCATTAGTGATTTCAATTGAATCATTATCAATTTGTTTCAAATTAACTATCCTGCCACTGCAGCTCAAGTTATACAATGACCCATAAAGATCAAGGCTTTGATGGAATTTGTTTTTCCTAATATCTACTTCTCTAGGTTCAAGCAAGTAAAGAATTTGGGCAAGTCTTAACGTTACACTTCGTTAAGAAACATTAAAGATGAAGAGAATACAATGCAAGTGTTTAACATTGGTTTTGAATCACTATTTGTAACCCTAGTTCATTAATTCACCATGGTTCCCACAACCCTAATTAGGGAGGTTTTAGCCTCTCATGATTGTAAGATTGTTATTAGCATCCATAGACAAACACATAATTGAATACTTACAACGATGATTGAAAGAAAACCTGCTATGATTATTGCAAGAATTGAAGTAGAAAAACTCAAGAACAGTGAAGAAATCCCCCAAAACAAAATCTTCTAGACTTAAATTAATTGTTAAACAATGTAAGAAAAACTCAATGTTGACTCTCGTCGTGTCTAATCACGCCTCCAATTGTGTCTCTTTACTAAAAATAACCTAAAAAGTATTTATATAAATAATTGAGACCTTCTCCTAAGTAAATAGGGAAACTACCAAAAAACTGTCACCACCTTCATATACGACCCGTAATAGGACAATATGGGTCATACCTTTACTCATATGTTGGCTGGCTTCTGCTGAATCTGGCTAAGTGTTGACTTTTGGTATGACTCATACCAAGAACCTATGAGTCATACAATCTTCCCATAACTTAAACTTGCAATTGCTGACATCCTCTGTTAACTTCCACGGATGGTCTAGTATGACTCGTACCTTTATTCCACCATCCTTGACTTCTTCTTGCACCTTGAGTTTTGCCAGTCTCCTATTCTTCTGGTATTTTCCACGGTTCCTTGGTACGGGTCTTAGGTAGGTCTCACTACTCGTGATTTCCACCTGTACCCGGATACTTGGCCTGTGCAATTTCTCTTGGAACTTTCCACGATTTCCATGGTATGGCTCGTACCATGAGACGTAACTTGCCTTTGCTTCACAATCTTCTTTCTGGACCTTTCCACGACTCTTAGTACGGCTTGTACTAGGATGGTACAACTCATACAGAGATCCATATTAAGCCACTTTTCTGTATTTTTCTCCATATTTTGCACAATTCATCTCCAACATCTATTTTTCCTGAAAACAAAATAAAAGTACTTCATATCCATATAAACACACCTAAGTCCATGCTATTTTTCCAATTTTAAGCTTCGAAAGTGTTGTAAACTCACATCACATCAACACCCTCAACTTAATACTTTTGCATGTCCTCAGGCAAAGAAAACAAAAACTAAAAATGACACTTAACTAGAAAGTAAACGTAGAATACCTACATCCAACATAATAAAATTTGCACTATGAACCATAATCAACTATTGATCCTTTTTCGGTTCAAACTAGGTCATGTATGCACACATTTAACCACAATCCATGAAATACAGGGATCAAGATATGGCATCCAACTATCACCAGAGAATTGAGCTATCACCAATGTAATTCACACAGATAATTGGTAAAATACAAGACAAACCAAATACCCTCACAGCAAATGATGTCCCCAACACACATAGATATATAAGATAATGAACTTGGGACTAAACAAATGGGATTCTCACTCTCTCAAAGAAGTTCAAAATACTGCACATTGGATATCATAGGCTTGCCCTTATTTTCTCTACTTCAGCTCTTCGTAGAGCTAAACCAGGATCACTATAGGACTTTGTTCGGCTTGTAATGTAGGCTTTCGAATGAATATGGTCATATATAACTCCACTAAATCGTATGAGGTGACATTTTGAAAAATTGTGACAGGGTAATTTTTATATGCCCGTCGAGCTAAAACTGACTCACCGATGGGAGCAGAGATTGAGAAGGGTTATGATAGGATTTTCGTGTTGACTCCGAAACTAACAACAACATAAAAAGTCACGAAATATAAAGTAGTGCTTGGATTTATAGATTCATGCACATCGAGATGGAATACTCGTAACAAACCAGTGACCATATCAGAAGAGACCTATGCTCCTGTCGAGAAGATAAGGTGTAGAACCTATTCTGGCGCTATCTGCCACCCGCACTAGAAGAGGCGCCCTGCTGAGGTGGGCGAGCTACAGGAGCTGCTGAAGTGGTAGCTGGAGAACGACTTCTATTGTCGTCCTACCTAGTTGAAGGATAATCTCTAAGCATATGTCCATCCTTCTCACACCTTAAACAACCATCAGTACCAACCAAGCACTTTCAGGGGTGCTTCCTGCCACACTTCTTACAAAATGGAAAAGTTTACTCCCCTGACATGCTCCTCTGACTCCTAGTGCCTATCGCTCTGCCTCTCTAATCTCCTTGAGGTCTGGATGGAACACTGGGTGATGAAGGAGATGGGGCTGACGACCTCTGATGGAACTGAGGTCAATTTCCACCACCAGATCTCCGTTGCAAGTGCCTATGACTCCCTGTAGTGGCCCTCTTGGCCTGCTTCTCCTTCTCCTTCATTTGCTCTGCCTTTATCTGCTGGACATATATGATTAGTCGGGAGAAATCCATATCGTTGATCAACTAGGTGGTCCTGCACTCCTTTCCAGTGAATCTGCTACTCCACTTAAAAACTTGCTCATATGAGCCCTCAGATCAGCAACCATCTCCGGTGCATACTTGGACAACTGGATAAACTCTAAAGCATACTTTTGGACAATGCTGTTGTTCAACTTCAAATTGACAAACTCAACTTCCTTTCCCTCTCTCAACTCCCTAGGGAAGAACCTATCCAAGAAAGCTATCACAAACTCATCCCAACACACGAGAACCGAACCTACTCCCCTGCTCTCCTTCCACTATCGAAACCATACGTGAGCAACCCCCTTCAGCTGGTAGGAGGCTAAGTATGCACTCTTCTCTCCGGTCACCCCCATAATCTTGGTGATCATCTGAACCTCCTCAATAAACTCATGTGGCTTCTCATCCACCTTTGACCCATGAAACTCAGGTGGGTTCATCTTGAGAAAGTCTTGCACTCTTGCCGCTACTGCATTCCCATTCTAGGGAACATGGGCCACTGCCTGCTGGTTGAACTGAGCGGTCATGGCCTATGCTAACATCTAAAATGCTGCCTAAACTCGACATGCGTAACTTGCTCAGGCAATGGATCCGCTGGAGCTGGTGGGGCTGGCTGATGCCCATCTCCATTGCCATTTCCATGGCTATTTTAGTTGCCATTTTCCTTTCGTTGACTTGGAATGGAGGAATATTTATACAAATGCACATATCATGAGTTAGAGGAATAGAGAGGTAGTCCATTGCACGACATAGATCATGAAAGAAGGAAAATTTCCTACAACGTCCTGTAGCCTCTTCCATATAAATGTGGCGTGTTTCACACCATATGGAAAAGACTCTACTTAACATAGATTTTAGATACCCTAGGATGCACCTAAAACTTTGCTCTGATACTAAGTTTTTCAAGACCCGAGCTGAGACCCTAGATCGAAACACGATACCTAGAACCATGAATAGCTCCAAGATAATACGTGGTACATACATAGCATGACTTAAGAGCGTAATCAAGAAAAAATTTACTTAAGCATGGATAAACGAAATTCTAATATCATAAAGCATAAATAAAAGAGACAATATCACAACACAGAGTCATAAGATAAACATACTAACTCTATGTTTGAAAGCCTCTACTAACTGATGAGATTCTGGGACAAGCCGTTATCTAACTCCAAGTATGAAACTAAAAAAAATATAACAAGCATAAGCTGACTGACGTCCTCAGATGATAAGGATTCACTAAAAGTGGGACAGAGCTGATCTGAGTAGGTGCGAGCTAGCAACGAGGCTGAGGAGGATCACCCAAACCTATATCATGAGATGATATAGCATAGAGTATGTGATTAGTACTTTGAATATGCTGAGTTTCAAGGTGAGTAAACAATGCTAACAAAATAATAGTCTAAAGCCATGAGCATAAATCAAGAAGTTTCATGAGAGTAAGAACTGCATGTTATGAGCCATAAATATAAAGTATATGTTTTCATAAGCTACTCATCGTAATTTGAACATAATTACCCAAAGTTTAGAAATAGAAATCATATAACTTGTCATGCTTGAAATCATAAACGAAAGTCAAAAACTGTTCCATGGGTCAAATATTCTATAAAACATATATCATCATGAGTCCAGAACATGAGTAACTGAAATCATGAGGAACAATGGGATCCTCGTACATTGGTGCATAGTTCAGAGACCGAGGTCCTCGAAATTCTTGGCCTACTCAGTGCTAGACACTATTTCTAAAATATGCATATTACTCATATAGTCATATTCTAAAAAATATAGTTTACATTGGAATATTGGGAGTCCTGACTTCGAAACATCTCATAAACTGATCCTGTAACCCTTGGCTAAAAATATAGTAAGCATACTTAACTTTGCATGGGCTTGCCCAAGTCATGAAATCATATATACTTAAAATAGACTTCATAATTTAAAATTATGGAATCATAAGTTAAGAATTCATAAACAATCATGCATACTAGATAACTCACCATGCTTGAATTCATAGAGTTATAAGCTTAATTTCATGAATCATGCATAGTAGGACATAATTTTCGTAAAAGAAGACATGAATTGATAATCAAATGGAGTGTAAAATCTACCCCTTAGTCTTAAATTATTAATTGAAATATGAGGGAATTGGATCCATAGATATTTACATAGAATTGGGTTAAAACCCTAGAATTGCTATACACTTGATTAGAGACTATTAAATTCATGAGTTAGAGGAGAAATTGGGCATGAGGGTGGAAAAAATCCCCTATTCATAGTCCTATACACCTGGATTTGATGGACTTGTAACCAAATTTGAAGACCTAGAGAGGATTTGAAAGAAACTTGATGAAGAATTCTTACCCTTGATCTTTCCCAAACTTGGTGTATGAGAAGAGTGACTAAGTAAAACCCTAAATTACACCCTTAAGGATCCCCAAAATGACGTCACTTGGGGATTAGATCTTTTGAGAGTACAAAATTGCCCCTGGAAATTGGGCTGAAATTGGACAACTAGGAATCCTGACAGTTGCTGTGTTGGGACGTCCACTAGCCCAAAGGTACGTCGCCCTTGCCGTCACATGTTAACCCGAGGAGGGTGCCAACAGGCCCTTAACGATGATACTCGCAACAGGCCATCAAACCCATGACTGTTTATCAGTTCCTCCATCACATAGGGACATAGAGGCTCACCTATGATGGTCCATCAATAGGATTATGGGCGACTAGGATCACCGTCGAGCCGCGATGCCACAAGCGAGGGGCAGTCGCTAGGCTAACGGGCTGTCGGTTTTGTTGTCAACCCTCTGTACCATACCTGCAACTTCAGTTCTTTTTCTTTCAAGGAGTCATTTCAAAGCCCGAGGTGTTACAATATGTATGCATAAATATATAACAAAATTTAATCAATCAACCCTACAAAAAAAAATTATCTAGTCACAATTAAGTATCACATAGTGCATAAGTCTCAGTAAATCGATCACATCACAAGTATGGAATACCATCAATATATCAATTTCACGTAAATTTACCCATATCAGGATATGAGTACCCATACAAATACTCGTCATATCATTTAGATGAGACCCCTTATTACCTATTCCCCTTAAATTCATTTAATATATCCAAAACTAACACCTCAGAGAATAAAAAGAAAATTTGTACATGCCTCAAATTGAAGACTAACTATCAAATTATGAATTTTCCTTTATGTAATGCTTTCGACGGTTAAAATCTTTTCAGATATATAATTTTCATAAAAATACAAATCCAATGACGCTGACAATGCTATATTTATTTTCTCCTTAAAAAATCAGGTCAAAAAGTCTCCATCGACTTCAGAGTCGAATCTGGATTTTTTCTCAAATTATCTTAACCCATAATGAAATAAACTCGTACATCAAATTTTAGCTAAAATAGGTTGTTATTCAACCCTTAAATCAAGAATTTTACTCTAAGAATCCTAGGTCTAGAACTTTCTTAATTTCTCATAATTTCTCCTTGTTTCTGCCAAAAAATTTATCCATAATCATGAAATAAACTCATAAGAAAGATTAGAAATATTACCTTGATTCTTTGAAATGAAAATCCCTATTTTTTCTCTTCACTTTTCATTTTTTTTCTCCTTTTTTTTTTCTCTTTTTGCATTTTCATTTTTCTGCTTCTGTGCCATTTCTGTTCTATTGCTTTCACATCTAATGGCTTATAACTCATGAAATATTCTTGTCCTTTTCTTTATTTTTATATTTGTTCTTATTATTATTATTATTATTATTATTATTATTATTATTATTATTATTATTATTATCATCATCATCATCATCATCATCATCATCATCATCATCATTATTACTATGAATTTTTTAATAAGAAAAATCATATTTATTTAGTTTATCATTCTATTTAATTATCAAATAACCCTTAAATTATGATTTACTATATACTACTCCAGTTTTGCTCTCAAAATAAACTATTTTTTTCCAAAACTCATCTGATCACTTTGGAAATCGTATCACCCATCTTCGCAGGTCATAAGCCACATACAAAAACTGTGGGGAGGATTAAAATGGGAAAACAGGTAAAATTCACAAAACGACTTCGAGGATCATTACGACTTATATGTCTATATTGTGTAATATTTTTTGGGTTTTTAACTTTCGATACTAAGGTTATGTATATAGTATTGATATCCTCAGGTATTTGGCAGTTTGTAAAAAGAAGTATGACAAATTTTAAAGATGACAGTCTTGGTTTCATCACAATATTTTTGAAAAATAATTGAGTGGAACCATCAGGTCCAGGAGCTTTTAAAGGTTTAAAAGACATAATAGTGTAATGTTTTTCAACATTTGTCAAAGATTTGTTAAGGTAGTTTGGTCTTCCAAAGCCCCGTCTACGTCACCATTTAATATTTTTATACCCACTATTGGCCAAAATCAACAAAACCACGTTGGGGATTGTCCGAGCAGATGCATTTTGGGGATGATAATAGTTGTGTGGTCTATAGTTCATCAAAATGATTTTTAATAAGTAGACGAATATTATCAAGGTCAAAAATTCAATTTCCATATGAGTCTTTTAACCCCAAAATATGATTATATTAACACCGTCGGATGGTTGTTAAGTGAAAAAATTTTAGTGTTTGCATCACCATCCATCAGTCATTGAATGCTGGATTTTAGTTTCTCAAACTCTTCTTCTTGTTTAAGGAGTAAATTAAAATCAGTTATAAGGTTATTTTCAAGATTAAAATGAAAGTTATTTTTCATTGTAGAATCCATGTGTTGCAAACCATGAAGACATGTCAGGAGTACCTTTCTTTAAAAAAAATATATTCTCAAAGTTATATTTATTCCATTAGGTGATAGAAGTAGTAAAATATTGGAGGGAAGATGTGTATTTTTCATTTTTAAAGAAAGAGGTATGAACAAAGGGTGCAAATTTGTGGTGGGTTAGCCACATGGGCTTCAAATCTGAAAAGACATGTAGTTTTTGGGTATGATTTTGTGAGTGATAGGAGGTCAATGGAAATAATAAGTCCAAGTTATATGTAATACTGACACATCCTTAAAAGGATTTAACCATTCAATATTTGCAAAGAATTAGTCCAAATGTTCTAGAATGAGGTTGTTTTTTCTTTTTTTGGTAGGTCATTCTAAGTCTAACGGTTCCTTGAGAAACCAATGTCAAGCGTACATATTAATATTATTAAGATAAGTGGTAAAGGCAGAAACTCATCAGTATGAGAATTTATTATGAACTAAAAGTATCCTATGCGGGTACTTCTATAAGGCATTGTTGATCTTCTTTTGATGAAGTTTGCCGACTTGAGTTGTTGCTTGAATGATGGGATCTTAGCTGGGAATCTGCTGAGGGTATAGTAGTTATAAGTGTAATGAGTATGATTTCTAAGTGGTGATCAGGTGATGTGATTATCGAAGATGAGGAATTTAATGTGGTGTTAATGAGAGATGAATCTATGCATGTGTTTTGGGGTAAAACATTTGGCATGGGCGAGGTTGAAGTAACTTTTAAGGGGTCTCTATGATTCACGTATTGTGGCTAGGAGTAGAGTTGATATCATCTGATGTGGGGTCTAAAGGAGTATTGGAATTGGAAGTTACAGGAAATAATTTAATTGAGGAACTAGAAGTGTCAGGTGTTAATCTTTTGGGTAAGAATAATTTTCTCTTTGAGAATTTGGATTATCTCCCTGATTTGTAATAAATATATCAGAGGTATTTTGAGGGAAAAATTATGCTGCAAGGTCAAAATTTATTTTTGTGTTCTAAAAAGTGAGTTTTATGCGTCTGTTGTGGCCATTTTATGATTTTTATGAGTCATGACAAATTTATTCTCCACAGGAAAAGCTTCGTGTGGCCTTGGTTTTGTGGCTAATGGATATAAGATTGCTGGAAAGTTGTTTGATGATGGGTATTTTTACATATCCATAGCGGCAGAAAGGGAGAACCTACTGTTAGTGGTAATGGAGTCTTATGGCGGAATTCTATTTTTAGATAAATAGAAGTTGAATGTGCTCGTAGTAAAAGGCGGATGTTGTGGTTTTGATGGAAATCAGTGAGAGTGCGTATAATGTTCAGGGATAATTTAAGTTCAACTTGACCTCATTATATGATTTCAAGAACCCAAGTGAAATGAAGAAAAGAGAAGTCAAAACCAAAAATCTGCTCAAGCTACAAAGTAGAAGATGGACTGCCTCTCAAAAGGATGGTTCGCATGTCCAAGAGTCCATCAAATCCGAACAGATCCAGAAACCACTTTTAAGTGGTCAGCAGCTGATGGAGTGAAGGAGGGATTGTCTTTCCAGAAGATGGGCCGTTAACTGAAAGACGTATCATTTGATAAAAGTTTGCCAGAGACAAAGGATGAAGCAAAGGATGGACTATCTTTCCAGAAAAAGGTCCACTAATCAAGGGACAGACAACACTTGGGCAAAATCATATTTTAATTGATGGAGAAAAGGAAGGTTCGTCCATTCACACTTAGGACCCTCCGTTTAAAATGATTTATGGATTTTTGAGGCTTTGTATAAATAGATTTTTCTTCTTTTTTCACATACACTTCAATAGACTTCAGTAGAACTTTACAATCTGCAATAGATAGAGTAGTTCATAGTTCATAGCATAAAAGGTAGATTTATTTTGTAAGTTTGAAGATTTCAATTTTCCAATTCAAGTTTTCTTCTCCAAATTGCAATTTTATTGGTAAGGATGTTCAATTACTTATTTTCTTCTTATCTTCTAGTTGTGTAAATAAAACAACATCTAGAATTGTGAGCCCAATGGGTTGTGAACCATAATGATCCCTATTCAGTAAAATTGATTTGGGCTTAAGAACATTTGATTGATCTTTGCTTTGTAAAGTGTGGTTGATGATGAAAGCAGTTCAATCTTGCCCAATTATCTTTATGGTACTTGAAAGAGCCAATTTAGGTTGGTTTAGCATCAAGAAATAATAACTCAAGGCTCTAATCCTTGTTTAATAGATTCACCTAGACATAGGATGAACTGTAATTGGCAATAAGTAATTGGATAGAAGGAAATTCTCTTCAATTTGGTAGAATTGAAGTAGATTGACACCATTGGTGTTATTGAAAGATACCCATCAGTTGTCTAAGTGATTTCTTGTATGTTCATTTATAGCCACTCTCAATATGTTCATATTAGGTGATTTAGGGGAATCGATCCAAAATTGTGGTCACTTCCCTAGTACTTCTCATAGTTGATTTCAAGCTAAAGCAATTTACATTCCTTAGTTATAGCTAAATTTCTCCTAATCGAATAGTCTTTAAACTCTCAAATCTAAGTTGACAAATGCTAGATTTTTTGGGTCTACCATAGTCCCTGTTGTTTCGACCCTGACTCTTAATTGGGTTCTATATTTGTATTGACCATTTACACTTTCAAAGATTGGAGTGGATTTGAGCAATAATCAGATACTAAGAGTACTACTGCAACACTTCCTCAAGTTCCTAAAGACACAATATTCTAGCACTTATTGGATTTAATTTTTACATAGACAGTTTCTGTAATACCCCAGAAGTGCGTAGGAGTAGACCCGGAAGTGAAAAGTTGAAAACTGCAGAAATTGGGGAAAAATTGCTCAAGACGAGCCAAGGGATGACTCGTGGTATGAAAACACGGGTCGTTGTGATGAGTCGTTGAATAGGGATAGCTTGGTATTAGTGTAGACAATGGATGATACCATGACTTGTTGTTGGAGACAATGAGTCGTTGTAAGAAGGTGGTGGAAAAGGTTGGGTTCAGCAGGTGGCATACAACGGGCCTTCCAACTACTCATTGTGGGTTGTAACGAGTTATTGTTACCGGTCGTGGTTATGGTGCATGAATTTCCAGTGTAGGTGACGGGTTGAGACTACGACTCGTTGGAAGGAACCACGAGTCGTGGTGAGGCTCGTGGTAGTGGGTTCAGTTCCTGTGGTGAGCAAGCAACAGATGATGTAACGGGTTGTCATTTCATAGGATGAGTCATCCTATCTGTCTGTTGGTCAGTTCCGGAAGTAAGCTTTGACAGTGCAAACAACGAGTGACAGAACGACTCATCGTTAGCTCAATGACCCGTTGTTTCTGTCAACTGGTTCAATCTGGCCAGTTTTCAGGGTAGGTTCATTAAGGGTATTCTCGACTTTTTCACGTTATAAGACCGTAAACTACGTCATTTTAGCTTATTAAAGGTGGATTTTTAGGAGAATGATCCATTCTAAGTCTTCATTCATGCATGCAAGAAATCAAAGGAGATTCTAGGGTCTTCCTTTCAATTCTTCCGATTTCATTCTTGGGCAATCAAGAGAGGTTAAGAACTAGTAATCCCAGGTATGTAAGGCCATCAATGGGTGAATTCTTCCACACCCATGCCTCTACTCTATGATTTGACTTAAAATTTATCAAAAACTCATGGGGTTTTGTATTTGATTTATGTCAACCTAATGATTTAATTATGGGCTTTGGGATTTTGAAATCTTATCGTAGTCTATGAATTTTGATCATCTTTTGAGATTTAAATTGATTATAATATTATTGATTTTGAATTTTCTAAGCAATTAAGCTTAATTATGCATGCCCCAATGATGAATCGATTTGTGATATGTTTTTCCATTGATGTTCTTAACAAGCCCAACATGAATTATGATTTAAATTGTAAATTTATTATGTTATCTATTAAGATCTTATGAGATTCAAGCTAGATGGATGATCTACAAGTATGTATGAATTTTACTAATTATGAATCATGTTTCGGCCGACTCATGGGCCTCATATCATTGTTAGTTCACATATGTTCAAGCGTGTTTACAATTATCATGATTTAACTAGCCCATGAACTCATGTATGTATTATTATGAGAACTATATATATTTTGGGAGTAGTATTGAACACAGAGTAGGTTTTGGGCTCAGGTTAAGCCCCGAATCTCATGAACTACGTGCCACCGTAGGTATGTTGGGACCATTTCATGTTAGTCCCTGGCCCAAATGGCCCCTTT
Organism: Datura wrightii; assembly: GCA_035772735.1. Lineage (NCBI taxonomy): Eukaryota > Viridiplantae > Streptophyta > Magnoliopsida > Solanales > Solanaceae > Datura > Datura wrightii. The sequence goes on along the minus strand of JASDFA010000002.1, from coordinate 50,807,090 downwards.
TCATGGTGATATCACACTTTCATGGTTCTATCCTTGGCAAGGTAAGAACACCCTCCCCACTAGGGTTACAAGTCGAACTTCATGTGTGCTCATATGGGGTATGGCAGTTAAGAGAATCTCTCACTGTTCCTCATGATTTATGCATGTTATAATTATGTATATTGGCTCAAGTCTTCTTAAGTAAAGCTCTTCTATTATCATTATGATTATGTTATGTTATGAATGTTTTGAAAACCTTGAGTCATATGATATGTTATTATGATTTACGATACGAGCATGACGTCCTACTCTTACAATTATTTATGAATTTCATATATGTTTTAAACGTCCGTTTTACTTAGTTTGCATACTCAGTACATTCCACATACTGACCGCATACTTTCTTTGTTGTATCATTTTATGATACAGGTCCTAGTTCTCAGACTCATCCTCACCCGTAAATAGTTTCAGATCTGATCTCAGTGCACTTGGTGTGTCCTCATGTTCCGAGGACTGTATGTTCATACTCTATATTTTTCTTTCAGTTTTTGGATGTTGGGTTAGTTGGGGAGTTTTCCCATCAACCTGTCCTTTATGATTAGAGGCTTATCAGACTACAGATTATATCCAGTCATATTTTATAAGTCTTACACTAATCTTTCCTTTGGCTATGTTATGATTACGTTCTTTTATGTTAAGTCTTCCGCTCATGTGACTGAATTAGATGTATGCTCATGCTATGGGTCGAATTGGAGTCTCTCGATTCAGTGGTGACTACTCATGTTATAAGTTGTTGGATGTAGTGATGTGTCGTTATCTCACTGGTCCTGAGGAAGTCTAGAACCAGTTGAATTTTTCCCCAGAACTAATGAGCCACAGGATGACTCAACCGATGACTCATGGTGTGGCTCATTGTCACTGACAGATAGAATTTTAAAACCCTCTGGCATGTGTGCGCAATCATATACAGTGATGTGTGCTATATAGTGATGTTATGGAGGTGTGTGCCTGGCACATACCGAGGTATGATATCGGAGAAGGGCCGAAAGAGGTCAAGATTAATTCTGGAATATGAGAAACATTTAAATCAATAATCCTTGATTATGTGGATTACATGTGGATTATGATTTTGTTGTACCTGCCTATATATTATTTTTATACTTGTACAATTATATGCCACTTTTGATGAGTTGATGAATTGATTGTTGAGGATTCAGTTATGTACAAACCTATACTGAGTTGATGAATTGAATGTTGAGGATTCAGTTATGTACAAAGCTGTATTTAGTTGATGAATTTATTGTTGTGAATTTGCTAAGTGAGAATCTAACGTTGTTAGCTTGGTAAAGTTACTACCTATGCAGTACTGCTGTAGAGTACTTTACCACTGTGGCGAGACCGCTATTATGGTCTAGTATTCACTACAGCGAGGCCTAATCCAGTAAGTAGGCCAACTTTTAACCTTGATCTGAATCATTCTAGAAGTCATGTTTCCTGGTCATTATCTATTTTAGTGGTTATATGTTGTTTAGTTTACATATATAAATATGTTATTCTTTAATGTTGGCCGATGATGACTCCTAGTACATTATGATTATACTGATGCTACTCCTGCACTTATTTTCTGAGTGCAAACTATGACCCATGAAGTTCTTCTCGACCCCATCTATAGTGGCAACGATAAGTTATCTGAGAGTGAGCTGATTTTCTTCCCATGTTGCTACAAATCCTCCTTGAAGATGTCTTTGAATCCAAACATTAATTTATTATTTTATTTTATTTCCACTACTCTTAAAAAATGTTTAAATTAGAGTGCTTTGTGCAAATGACTTTCATTTTCTGGAGATGTAATAGATATTTCACGAGTATTTTCTTTTGTTAATGCAAATATTCCACTATGCAATTCATGATAATTTAATTGATTAGCTTGAATGTTGCAATTTGGATGGGTTAGTTGGTACACGATGGTCACCCACTAGGGATTAGTGTGGGTACCAATCACAACCACTTGGGTCGTGAAAAAGATAGTATCAAAGCTTAGGTATTCGTTGATCTCATTGTACACGGACAGGTCTAGTAGAGTATATGGTGATCAAAATTGGCATTTAACAACTTCTTTCTCTCACAGATGGTGAGGACATGCTCCAGAGGATTCAGAGAAGAGGCACCTGAGCCGGCTGCTGGAGCTGTGTCTTGTGGTAGAGAAGGGGCTGGAGGGAAGGGTCGAGGACGTGGATAGAGAGCAACTCCATCCAGGGAATAAGTTCCAGTTTTCGTTCCAGCCTAAGAGAGGTCTGAGTCTCTATTGCTTCTGGAGGTTCAGGAGTAGGCAGCAGAGGAGGTAGCGATACCGGTACACGGTGAGTGTGATGTATCAGGAATTAGCAATACATCTTTATTTTATTTCATAGCATTTTGAATGTCTTTAGGAGTTATATTAGGTGGAAACTAACCTTATTATTCTATGTTTCAAGAATTCAAGCAATGAAAAGATGAAAGGAGTTTAGGCCAGAAAAATGCTCAAAGGATGAGGCAACATATGGACCATCCTTTCCCATCTACAAATTCCTAAAACCCAGCAAAAAGGTCCTTACAATATGGTTGGAGGGACGGGCCATCTTCCCAAACGATGGTCCTTCAACAGAAGTACGATGCAAGGAACGAACCATCTTTCCAAAGGATAGTCTGTCAATCGAAGGATGGCATGCTGCTGGACATAAGATGAAATGTAAAGTACGAACCAAAGGATGGTTTGTTCTTCCAAAGGATAGTTTGTCCCTATATACCTAGCACTCCGAACTTTGAATTAATTAGGCTACTTATGGCATAGTATAAATAGATTTTTCTTGTAATTATTAGGGAGCTTTTTCATTATTCAGTTCATACTTGGAGTAGAGAGTAGAAATTAGCTAGTGCAGCCCAAGTTTTCAAAGTAGATTCTAGATATTAGCTTGTAACTTGAAGATTTTAACTCATCTATTGAAGATTTCAATTTTCATTTGTCATGAACCTAGCATGGACCCCAAATCACAACATGGGACCTAGAACCATGAATGGATCCAAGCTAACCTATGACACATACATAGCATGTTAAGAGCACATGACTAAATGGATGTAAAACACAAATCATAACATGAGAAAAAGTCTAGCTTCATATAAAGCATAAACAGAACTACAAGCCAACATCTTTGAACATCTATGCATATTTGTTTGAAAAGCCTCTAGTCATAAATGAGCTGATGGGAAAACACCCGCAACTAGCTCTACCAAAATCTAAGAACTGAAAGACATAAAGAAAGAACATGTATCAAAGCTGATGCCCTCAGATCATGAGGAGTCACCCAAGATGGGGATGGACTGGGTTGATGTGGGAGCGAAGCTAACTTTGGGGTTGAGACATATCACCTAAACTTTTATCATGAGATGATATAGTGCAAAAGTATTGATAAGTTGGTAATATACCAACTTATTAGGATTTTAAACACGAGCTATTGCTTTGTTTTCACAAAAATTAGGAAGGTTTTATGATTTTTCTCTTTGTTTGTGTAGGTATTGGTCTTAGATAAAGAAAACAGAAGGATTGAACAAAAATCACTCTATTGGAAGCAAAGAAATTGCGTACCGCATATTGCACAGGTGCCACGCAGTTGGCATTGGGAATAAGCAAAAAAGAACCTGTGAAGCATAGGTTGGAACCTGCAAAATGCAAGTGCAATTGTAGAATGGTTGCTTGAACCTGTGAAACATAGGTTAGAACCTGCAAAATGCAAGTGAAACTGTAGAAGGATTTCAAGCAACACTGCTAATACCTATGAAGAACCTGCAGCTCGCGGATGGGCACTTGCAAAACGCAAGAGCCACACAAGTGATCCAGATGCTGATAAGAGAAAAATCATCTAGTTTGTCACAAAAGTACCCGAGAAGCTTTCAAGGCCAAATTTGGAAAGTTGTGCTAAGAGAATGTGTAGATTTTATCCCAATTGTACACACCCATATGAATTATCAAATCATATCACATCATAGTAGAGAATTGTAGAGAGAAATAGTGAGAGAGATTGAGATTACGCTTTCATTTTTCTTCTTCTTCTTCTTCTTCTTCAATTACATTGGAAAATACACCATTGCTGCAAATTTTTGGAAAGCTTAATCTAGTATTAATTATGATGATTGTTGATGATATATCCATATGTATAAATTTTCTATCTCCATTAATGAGTAGCTAAATTTCTAGCTAGGGGTATGTGCTTGATGGTGCTTAAACTTGATTAGCTATTGATAAATTGTTCTTAACTTCAATATATAAGAATAGATCTATTGTTTCCTATAAATTTTAATTGAAAAATCGGTGGTTGCAAACACTAGTTTAGTTTACTTATCTTGCTTGAGCTTGAGAAAGAAGAGTGAGATTTGGGTGAGGAAACAATAGGGAGGATTTGGAGTATAGATGTGTGGGATTGAGCTAGAGATAGTCAAAACCCATATCCCCACTCCATTAAAGGATTAGGGCAAGAAATAGTTTGACCCTTCCTCAAGCTTTGTGCGGTTGATATTTTTGACTATGACCTTGGGGTTAGAAAAAATCGAAAGCAAAAGCATCCTTGTGGTCGAAAAACAAGAGGATATATTTTGATCTATGATATCCATGATAGAAATGAATTTAAGGAAATTAAATCAATCCTAATCTAGTTAACACTTCATCTATTTCACATTCCTAGCTCTTTCCTATTGCTTGCAACAAATCATTTACTCAATCTAGTTTTATAAGTTTGAATTAAATATTGTTTCCCCTTTCTCCCTACTTTTTACTACATACTAAGTTGAGTTAGTTTACTACTTTTGACAATGACCACTGCCACCTCCCTTAATCGGGAGAGATGTATTTGAGTGTTAAAGAAATATGAGCCATTATCGGAGAATTGAGTTGTGAATTTCATTACTTGTTTAGTGATTCAAATTTATTTTTGCATCTTGTGTTTCTTTTAAGTTGTTTTTGTTATTTTTCTATTTTCTTAGGTGTGAGGATGATCCATCTAGCATGGATACTAAGAGACACCATGGCTTCTTGTCATGACCCGAACGGAGGCCCAGATCGCAACATGGGACAAGGAGCCCTGAGAGAGTCCAAGTTGACCCATGACATAACCATACATCTAACTCGATCAATAAAATAAAAGAATCAACAAGATAATCATAGCGGAAGTCTAAGTCAAGCATAATATAAGAATACACAATCCAAAGCTAAACACATCTTTTGTCTAAAAATCCTCTAAACATGACGAGTTGATGGGACAAGACCCCAACTAACTCAAAAAGATGGAACTGAAAGTACGTGAAGAAAATCTAAATAGTCTAGTCCTCGGGAGATGAGGACTTACCCACAACGTATGATGCGATCTCAGAAGACTGACTAAGAGCAGGGCTGAGCTTGAGAGCCGAGTCCTATATCATGAAGCGATACAACATAGAGTATGCTTCAATACATGGAATGTAACAAGTATGCAAGGTAAGTAAAACCTCTTAAGTAATAAAATCATTTAAAGACAATGCGTAATGTAAACATAAACATTAAGAATTTGAGAGTAGGACTTGCATGCATTCTTTCTGAAATCATGATATCATCATAACATAATATACATCATAGCTGAATGGATTGACTCAAAGCTGAAATCTAATATACATAAGTAAAACTGAACATTGAGTCAAACCTGCTTTAGAACATGTATCAATGTATAAATCTCAAGAATGATGAACATGCATAACTGAAATCATGAGGAACAATGGGAGATTCGTCTTTTAACCGACAACCATGATAGAGCTTACGTGGTCCCAACTATCACACTCAAGTGGGTAGAGCCATCCAAAGCCTTGCCAGGGCTAGGGACAATACCATGATATCGATATCAAGCTCGTGGGCCAATAGGGCTGGGGATAGCTCAGAAGGGAGGTCCCAAATATAGTATCAACCTACATTGGCACGTATTTTTGAGGCATAGGGTGATCGACCCATAGCCTACTTGGTGCTAGACACTACTCCCAAAAATATGCATATGCTCTACATCGTTATTCAACGAAGCTCAGCATCATCTATTGATGAAGCTCAGTAATAAAATACATCTCATGTATGAAATCATGCATATGGGAAGCTTCAACTCAAACCATACTCAAGCTAAAAGATAATTGGGAGTCTTCGCTCTAAAATCATATAATAAGCTTCATTCAAGAAATCATGAATAATACTTTGAACATGTGGGCATTGCCTAAAGCTTTATCATACTTGAAATTACTCAATTCATATCGAAAACATGATTATAAACATGGGTAGCTTGAAAATATGATTTTCATCATAATATCTCATCATCATCACACATTCATCACAAATCTCATCTTTCATGAACTTTTCGTCAATGGGCTTTTGAATTCATAAGACTAGAAACATGATTTTTAATTGAAAACATTATAAAATGTTCCCATGCTTCATAATTCGACAGTAACAACAAATTTAAATCATCCCCATGTAAAGAATTAGGAAATTCATGCATTGGGTTAAAACCCCATAGATTAGACATAGAATCTCATGATTTAGCGAGGATTGGGCATGGGTGTGAAAGGAATAACCCATTCATAACCCTACATACCTATTGGTAGTTGATTCTTACACTTTTTTTGTTATACCCCGTAGAATTTCCGGCACCTAAATGACCTATTCGCACGTTGGTTAAGCATATTTGAAAGCCATACGTGCTAGAGAAAGGCCCGGTAAAAGATCGAATGAGAAACCTGTCGAACCATCGCGGAAGGAGCCGAGGCAGAACCCCTCCGCGATGGCAGCGTGTCACGGAGGTGAAGCCTCCGCGTTGGCTCCATGACACGTTGGCCTTGTCCAGGCCCAAGTATATAAGCCCCACTTTGGTTTTAATTCATTATAAACTCATGAAATTTCCAGAAAACAGAGCAAACCAGCAGAAAAGGAAAAAAGAACGAAGAGGTAATATAATTTTCATCCGATTACGCTGCTAAACGTTGTCCAAACTCAAATTAACCTCAGATACCGAGGTATTTAGCAGCAGAGAGCATTCCTACAGATTTAGTTTCGTGAAATACGGCCGACGAATCATCGAGCTACCGAGCTAAGGTAAGTGGAATTGCTCTAAACTACTGTCTATGTGTTCCTAGCTGTGAAGTGAATATTTCTCCCTTATGGACCTCTGAAAAATAGCGAGTTTTCAACCGTCTTTCGATAAGCCTAAGTTTAGGCTATAAACTATATCGAAGTGACGTTGCTCTTTACAATAAAGCTGTATTTAGTATTAATTGACACGTTTATGAATGCAGTTGGGAGAAAATAGTTGAAGTACTGGCCGAGCCTCGTCCGACAGCCGGATAGTTCGAGGATAAGGTATGTAAAGTTAGTTTCCTCGGCAAGTTAGTAATCTTGGTACAGTGCAGTAATTTAAAGGCCAGTAGAATATTCAGAAGCCATGTTTGACGTTTACTATGAATGATGGTACGATACTAGAAACATTATGTTATGATCAGCGTGAGACTTGCTAGCATGATATAGATTCTAATATAAGTGTTAAGAATTGCACAGCATGCTCAGTATGTGATGTGACACAGAATGTTAGGATATCATTGTATTTAGTTGAAACCCAGTAAGGCGATATAATACCTGTAAGCCATCTCAGGAATAGAATGGTAAGTTAAAATGAAATTGGAAAGCATGTTAGGAATAGTAAATCATGTTACTATAGAAACTCAGTATACAACATAGTTTTCAGCAGAAATACTATATCATGTTCAGCATTAGACTCAGTATAGTATGGAGGAAGATTATATTTGTATATATATACTATTACCAGTCTCAGCATGTATTAAATACGTACATATCACTATTACTAGTTCAGCATGCAGTATGTACAAACACTTTATTATCATTAGCTTCAGTATGTGGTATATGCAGATAGTATTACTAGTTGAGACTGTTGTATTGTTTGGGGTTGGATTACCTAGCATCCATGACCGCCCCAGGGTTAATAGCTGTATCGACTCGTCCGCCAGAGGACGAGGATACGTCACTCTACAGAGTGGCATGCCGTCCCACAGGGGACGAAGATGGGATGCCAGTTTTCCCCATATTGTGCCTTGGTCGGCCCTTATACACCCCCGTCCAGCGGATACGCCCGGGGTGTTGATTTAGGAGTCCTCCGGACTCAGGTACAGTTATAGTCAGGGGCTCAGCGAGCCCAAGTGCATACCCATGGGACCGACAGGATGCTTATAGTTATTATAGGAGATGGGACGACCGGGGTAGGGGTATAGATTGCGTGTTGGTTGTACCTCCCGTCTTATGGGGGCCGGGTAAGGTTTGTGTGTGCTATGTATGTTATGATATGTTGTGCCGTGTTATAATAGATACGAGTAGATCGACAATAGAACGATAAATCTCCAGGTATGACTCCTATTCCTTCCAGTATGATTAAGAGAAGGTATGACTTACATTATCAGACAGTTAATCTATGCCCTCCTACTTCAGTTTCATCAGTTGTATTGTTGTTTTCAGATATTTCTTTCAGTTATTGCTTTACATACTCAGTACCAGCGGTACTGACGCCCGGTGGGGCGCTAATTACTTGCCTGCAGGTACTAATAGACGAGCAGGCGATACTACGTGATTCCTATCAGCGATCGAGTATTCAGCTCCTGTAATCCGGAGACTGAATTCCAGAGGTGTATTTCATTTTCTTTTGTTGTATAGTACGGGTAGGTCGGGGCCCTGTCCCGATCATTTCTACTGTTATTCCTAGAGGCTTGCAGTTTGTATATATTTCCCTGTGATCAGATGAGCCGGTCGTGTGAGGTCGTGGAGTTGTATAGCTGTTAGAACTTGTGTTTCCTTTATGTTGGCCATGTGGGGCCATAGTTTGACAGTGGTGGTGACCTTGCCGGTCACGTAGTTATCCAGTACTTCATGGTTAAGTTATAGATAACTAGACAGTATGGTGGCCTTGTCGGCCCGCATAGGTTTCCCTATATTGATATGTTTCTGGTCAGCTGTTAGTACAGGTACAGGAGGCTATAGGACAATGGGCCGGGGGCTGTGTTTACAGCCATTATATAGCCCTTTGTTTCCAGAAATGTGAGTTAGAGCCAGCCAGGCATCAGATGTGCCCAGGCTTAGCAGTCCAGCAGTTCAGGTCCTAGTAGGGCACCAGGTGCCAGTTATCCCCCCCCAAGGCAAGGTGTGACAAACATGGTATCAGAGCAGGTCGTATCCCAGGGAGTCTGCAAGCCGTGCTAAGTAGAGTCCTGTCCATGGATGTGTTGTTCACCACATACTATGGGTAGGAGGCTGCAAGGCATGATAGGATGGTTGTCTTTTATTCTTATTCAGTCGTGCTGTAGAGCGGTACAATATAGGGTTGAGTCCCTAAAAGCTTACTATATTCCTTGGTTACAGATAATGTCAGACCAGCGACATCCTATCACAGGCCGGAGCTTAGATATTGCAGCAGGGGATGGCACCAGCAGGATACCTCACCCTCGTTTAGAAATAGCCCGATCAGAGGGCACTACAGAGGCATCATCCCAGCCTTCTCAGCAGTCTCCACCACATCAGGAGCCACTTGGGGAGACACTACCTTCAGCAGTCCCTATACCGACACCTTCCGACCAGGAGGTTAGGAGTGCCGTAGTCATGTTAGCACAGATGATGGCTGCACAGCGTCAGCCAATGCCGTCTACAGTTGCGGAGTCATCAGGAGGGCCCGGTAGTTCGAGGGTCCGAGAGTTCTTAGCTCTGAATCCCCCACAGTTTACAGGTACGGACCGGACAAAGGACCCTCAGGATTTTCTGGATCAAATGCAGAGAATCTTCAGGGTTATGCATGCCACGCCTACAGAATTAGTTGAGTTGGCAGCATTTTGGTTACGGGACATCGCTGTGTTATGGTATGAAAGCTGGGAAAGGTCCCGAGGGAGAGATGTTTCCCCTCCCACCTGGTCCAGCTTTTCAGGAGCTTTTCTGGATCACTATCTGCCGCGGGAGATTCGACAGGCTCGGGTAGACCAGTTCCTACATCTGGAGCAGGGGGCCATGAGTGTTCGGGAATATTCCTTGCGGTTTGATTCTTTGGCCCGGTATGCACCAGCCTTTGTTGATACCATGGCATCCAGAGTACACCGCTTCATCATGGGGTTGAATCCAGAATATGTTGAGACTTGTATTACGAGCACACTGCGAGAGGACATGGACATTGCTCGAATTCAGGCATTTGCCCAGAATATTGAGGGCATCAGACAGCAACATCGGGAGATCAGAAGGGTTAATCAGGAACAGCGTCGCCGGACAGGCCAGTTGAGCTACAGAGGGAGGCCCGGGGAGGACCCAGGCCACGATTGTTAGATAGGCCGCCCAGACCCCCACCTCCGCCACAGTCGCAGGGGGGTAGATTCAGCCGCAGGGGGCAGTCAGAGACTGGAAGAGGCTCGCAGGTGGCAGATTCACCATTACAGAGGAGGGCGGAGCAGAGTAGGTATACCCTACCACTTTGCCCTATATACAGTCGACGCCATCCTGGAGCATGCAGGTATGGTTCCACCACATGTTATATTTGTGTCCAAGAAGGCCATTTGATGAGAGATTGCCCAGCCAAAGGCCGAGAGGATCGAGATAGACAGGATAGGGCATCTGCAGGGTCACGAGCCACAACATCCTCGACTGGGCGCAGGCCCTCAGTTTCAGCAGGCAGGGGTCGGGGCAGATCAGGGGCCTCCAGTACAGGTGCGGGTCCAAGCCGCACATATGCTTTACCAGGGAGGCAAGATTTAGAAGCGTCACCTGATGTTGTGACAGGTATGCTAACTATCTGCTCACACCCTGCTTATTTGTTGATTGATCCAGGGTCTACTTTGTCCTACATTACTCCATTTGTGGCACGAAAGTTTAGTATTGCACCAGAATTATTGTAGCAGCCCTTTTTTGTATCCACGCCCGTCGGTGACTCTATCACAGCTAGCCGAATCTACCGCGGGTGTACAGTAGAGGTTGCTGACCGTCAGACCACAGTAGATCTGGTTGAGTTAGAAATGATAGACTTCGATGCCATAATGGGTATGGATTGGTTAGTATCGTGTTTTGCCAACGTTGAATGTTGGACCAAGATGGTCCGATTCCACTTCCCGGGAGAAGCAGTGCGGTAGTGGAAGGGCAACACCGTTACGCCAAAAGTTAGGTTTATTTCCTACCTTCTGGCGAGAAAGTTGATATCTAAGGGATGTATTTACCATCTGGTCAGAGTCCAGGATGTCCAAGCAGAATTTCCGACGCTCCAGTCTGTTCCAGTGGTGAACGAATTACCTGATGTGTTCCCAGATGAGTTAACTGGTATTCCCCCAGAAAGGGAAATAGACTTTGCTATTGACTTGCTACTAGGCACTCAGCCGATATCAATTCCTCCCTATCGTATGGCTCCGGCAGAACTCAGAGAATTAAAGGAGCAGTTGAAAGATTTATTGGATAAAGGTTTCATCAGGCCGAGTACTTCACCGTGGGGTGCGCCAATTTTATTTGTGAGAAAGAAAGATGGCTCGCTCCGAATGTGCATAGATTACCAGTAATTAAACAAAGTTACAGTAAAGAACAACTACCCGCTCCCCAGAATTGATGACTTATTTGATTAGTTGCAGGGAGCCAGATACTTTTCTAAGATTGATTTGCGGTCCGGATATCACCAGGTCCGAGTACGTGAGAGAGATATTCCTAAGACAGCGTTCAGGACCCGATATGGACATTTTGAATTTCTGGTCATGTCCTTCGGGTTAACGAATGCCCCGGCAGTCTTCATGGACCTGATGAACAGTATTTTCAGACCTTTCCTGGACTTGTTCATGATAGTATTCATTGATGACATTCTGGTGTATTCTCGCTCTGAAGCAGATCACCGGACTCATTTGCGGACAGTGCTCCAGACTCTCAGGGACTGCCAGTTGTATGCTAAATTTTCTAAGTGTGAATTCTGGCTTAGCTCAGTGGCCTTTTTAGGGAATATCGCGTCGGATGCTAGTATACAGGTAGACAAGCAGAAAATAGAAGCAGTTAAGTCATGGCCTAGGCCTACCACTCCGACTGAAATTCGTAGCTTTCTGGGGTTGGCAGGATATTACAGGAGGTTCGTTGAAGGGTTCTCGACCATTGCGGCACCCCTAACCAAATTGACACAGAAAGCAGCAAAGTTTCAATGGACAGAGGCATGCGAGCAGAGCTTCCAGGAACTGAAAGACAGATTAACCTCCACCCCAGTATTAGCATTGCCAGAAGGCACAGAAGGTTATTCAGTCTATTGCGATGCATCAGGCGTCGAGTTAGGTTGTGTATTGGTGCAGCATGGTAGAGTAATTGCATATGCTTCCAGACAGCTGAGGAAACACGAAAAGAATTACCCTACCCACGACCTGGAATTGGCTGCAGTAATCCACGCCTTAAAGATATGGAGGCATTACCTGTACGGCGTCCATGTTGATATTTACACAGATCATAAGAGCCTACAGTACATCTTCACTCAAAGGGAGTTGAATCTACGGCAACGCCGCTGGTTGGAGCTATTAAAAGATTATGATGTAAATATTCTGTATCACCTGGGAAAAGCTAATGTTGTAGCAGATGCCCTGAGCCGTAAGTCAATGGGGAGTTTGGCGTATTTGCGACCTGAGAAACGGGAATTAGCCAAAGAAATTCATCAGTTAGCGGGTTTAGCCGTTCGAGTAATGGAAACAGAAAATAATAGAGTAGTAATTCAGAATTCTGCTGTGTCATCATTAGTTACAGAAGTAAAAGAACGACAGTACGAGGACCCTGATTTAGTCCAGCTCAGAGATAGAATTCAGAAAGGTAAGGAGTCAGATTTCCAAATGACTGAGGATGATGTGCTACGCTGTAAGGGCCGCCTCTGTGTCCCGAATGTTTCAGGGCTTCGCGGGCGGATCATGCATGAGGTACATTACGCTCGCTATTCCCTTCATCCAGGAGCGACGAAGATATACCACGACATCAGAGACATCTACTGGTGGCCAGGTATGAAAGCTGAGATCGCTGAATTTGCATCTAGATGTTCTAACTGTCAGCAGGTGAAAGTAGAGCACCAGAAGCCGGGCGGTTTGACGCAAGATATAACGGTGCCTACGTGGAAATGGGAGACGATAAACATGGATTTTGTAACAGGGTTACCCCGTAACAGACGCAGAAATGATTCCATTTGGGTAATAGTTGACAGGCTGACAAAATCAGCTCATTTCCTGCCAGTGAAGGCTACCTTCTCGGCTGAGGACTATGCCGAATTATATATCAGAGAAATAGTTAGATTGCATGGAGTGCCGGTATCCATCATTTCAGATAGGGGAGCACAGTTTACAGCTAGATTCTGGCAGTCGTTCCAGAGGGGTTTGGGAATGCAGATTAACTTGTGCACAACATTCCATCCTCAGACAGATGGGCAGGCTAAACGTACAATTCAGACGCTCGAAGATATGCTACGAGCGTGTGTGCTAGATTTTGGGGGTAGCTGGGATGAGCATCTTTCGTTGATTGAATTTGCTTATAATAACAGTTATCATTCAGCTATCCAGATGGCGCCTTTCGAGGCATTATACGGGCGAAAATATATATCGCCGGTGGGCTGGTTTGAAATAGGAGAATCAACATTGGTTGGCCCAGACATTGTTCGGCAGTCGGAGGAAAAGATAAAGCTTATCCGAGAACGTTTACTGATTGCTCAGAGCCGCCAGAAGTCTTATGCAGATATGCGGCGCAGAAATCTAGAATTTGTGGTAAATGACTGGGTATATCTGAAAGTGTCTCCGATGAAAGGGGTAATGAGATTTGGCAAGAAAGGCAAGCTTAGCCCGAGATTTATTGGGCCATATCAGATTCGGTGAAGAATAGGCCCAGTTGCATACGAATTGAACTTGCCTCCAGAGTTAGCATATGTTCACCCAGTATTCCATGTCTCTATGTTGAGAAAGTTCGTAGGGGACCCTTCTACAGTAGTTCCAGTTCAGGATGTCCAGGTCACAGAAGAGTTAGCATATGAAGAGGTTCCAGTAGCTATTTTAGACAGACAGATTCGTAGGTTAAGGACTAAAGATGTTGCGTCTGTCAAAGTATTGTGGCGTAACGGGAACCGTGAGGAAATGACGTGGGAAGCTGAAGAAGATATGAAAGCCAGATACCCTCACCTATTTCAGGCCTAGTCAGGTGACAGGTATGTCCGTATTATTACTTATGCAGTACCTTATAGTTGTATGTGTGTGAATGAGAAGGATTGATACTTAGTTATCCAGTGGATCTTAAAATATTGCGTGCAGTACCTGTGTTGGACTTTTCTGCATTTCAGGTTTTTGCTATAGTCCATATTACAGGGGAAACTCTGCCGAAATTTTTCTAGAAAGTAAGTTAAGTAGCCCTCTAGATAGCAGTATACATTCGAGGACGAATGTTCTTAAGGGGGGGAGAATGTTATACCCTGTAGAATTTCCGGCACCTAAATGACCTATTCGCACGTTGGTTAAGCATATTTGAAAGCCATACGTGCTAGAGAAAGGCCCGGGAAAAGATCGGACGAGAAACCTGTCGAACCATCGCAGAAGGAGCCGAGGCAGAACCCCTCCGCAATGGCAGCGTGTCACGGAGGTGAAGCCTCCGCGTTGGCTCCGTGATGTTGGCCTTGTCCAGGCCCAAGTATATAAGCCCCACTTCGGTTTTAATTCATTATAAACTCATGAAATTTCCAGAAAACAGAGCAAACCAGCAGAAAAGGAAAAAGGAACGAAGAGGTAATATAATTTTCGTCCGATTACGCTGCTAAACGTTGTCCAAACTCAAATTAACCTCAGATACCGAGGTATTTAGCAGCAGAGAGCATTCCTATGGATTTAGTTTCATGAAATACGGCCGACGAATCGTCGAGCTATCGAGCTAAGGTAAGTGGAATTGCTCTAAACTAGTGTCTATGTGTTCCTAGCTGTGAAGTGAATATTTCTCCCTTCTGGACCTCTAAAAAATAGCGAGTTTTCAACCGTCTTTCGATAAGCCTAAGTTTAGGCTATAAACTATATCAAAGTGACGTTGCTCTTTACAATAAAGCTGTATTTAGTATTAATTGACACGTTTATGAATGCAGTTGGGAGAAAATAGTTGAAGTACTGGCCGAGCCTCGTCCGACAGCCGGATAGTTCAAGGATAAGGTATGTAAAGTTAGTTTCCTCGGCAAGTTAGTAATCTTGGTACAGTGCAGTAATTTAAAGGCCAGTAGAATATTCAGAAGCCATGTTTGACGTTTACTATGAACGATGGTACGGTACTAGAAACAATATGTTATGATCAGCGAGAGACTAGCTAGCACGATATAGATTCTAATATAAGTGTTAAGAATTGCACAACATGCTAAGTATGTGATGTGACACAGAATGTTAGGATATCATTGTATTTAGTTGAAACCCAGTAAGGCGATGTAATACCTGTAAGACATCTCAGGAATAGAATGGTAAGTTAAAATGAAATTGGAAAGCATGTTAGGAATAGTAAATCATGTTACTATAGAAACTCAGTATACATCATAGTTTTCAGCAGAAATACTATATCATGTTCAGCATTAGACTCAGTACAGTATGGAGGAAGATTATATTTGTATATATATACTATTACCAGTCTCAGCATGTATTAAATACGTACATATCACAATCACTAGTTCAGCATGCAGTATGTACAAACACTTTATTATCATTAGCTTCAGTATGTGGTATATGCAGATAGTATTACTAGTTGAGACTGTTGTATTGTTTGGGGTTGGATTACCTAGCATCCATGACCGCCCCAGGGTTAATAGCTGTATCGACTCGTCCGCCAGAGGACGAGGATACGTCGCTCTACGGAGTGGCGTGCCGTCCCACAGGGGACGAAGATGGGATGCCAGTTTTCCCCATATTGTGCCTTGGTCGGCCCTTATACACCCCCGTCGAGCGGATACACCCGAGGTGTTGATTTAGGAGTCCTCCAGACTCAGGTACAGTTATAGTCAGGGGCTCAGCGAGCCCAAGTGCATACCCATGGGACCGACAGGATGCTTATAGTTATTATAGGAGATGGGACGACCGGGGTAGGGGTATAGATTGCGTGTTGGTTGTACCTCCCGGCTTATGGGGGCCGGGTAAGGTTTGTGTGTGCTATGTATGTTATGATATGTTGTGCCGTGTTATAATAGATACGAGTAGATCGACAGTAGAACGATAAATCTCTAGGTATGACTCCTATTCCTTCCAGTATGATTAAGAGAAGGTATGACTTACATTATCAGACAGTTAATCTATGCCCTCCTACTTCAGTTTCATCAGTTGTATTGTTGTTTTCAGATATTTCTTTCAGTTATTGCTTTACATACTCAGTACCAGCGGTACTGACGCCCGGTGGGGCGCTGCATTACTTGCCTGCAGGTACTCATAGACGAGCAGGCGATACTATGTGATTCCTGTCAGCGATCGAGTATTCAGCTCCTGTAATCCGGAGACTGAATTCCAGAGGTGTATTTCATTTTCTTTTGTTGTATAGTACGGGTAGGTCGGGGCCCTGTCCCGATCATTTCTACTATTATTCCTAGAGGCTTGCAGTTTGTATATATTTCCCTGTGGTCAGATGAGCCGGTCATGTGAGGCCGTGCAGTTGTATAGCTGTTAGAACTTGTGTTTCCTTTATGTTGGCCGTGTGGGGCCATAGTTTGACAGTAGTGGTGACCTTGCCGGTCACGTAGCTATCCAGTACTTCATGGTTAAGTTATAGATAACTAGACATCATGGTGGCCTTGTCGGCCCACATAGGTTTCCCTATATTGATATGTTTCTGGTCAGCTGTTAGTACTGGTACAGGAGGCTATAGGCCAATGGGCCGGGAGCTGTGTTTACAGCCGTTATATAGCCCTTTGTTTCCAGAAATGTGAGTTAGAGCTAGCCAGACACCATATGTGCCCAGGCTTAGCAGTCCAGCAGTTCAGGTCCTAGTAGGGCACCAGGTGCCAGTCATCCCCCCCCCCCAAGGCGGGGTGTGATATCTTTAATAGCCCAACAAGAAATTGAAGATAAATTAAGGAACACTAGGCTTCACCACCCTCTCTCACCTTCTACCTTGCATGCATGAATGTGAATGGCCTAAAATGAACTTAACATTCTTCAAAGTCATCATTCATAACTCAAAACGACGTAGTTTAGGCCTTAGGATCTTAGGAATTACGAAAAAGCCCTTACTAAATTCTCAGAAAATAACTGCCAGATGGTCCTAACGAGGGACCTAACGACTCGTTACCCTGGGCCACGACTCGTAGAGTCGTCCGTCAAGTACACTACTCATCTGATCATCTGGGCTCGTCACGGGCAACATCACGATCTGTTACTGGTGTCCACGACTCGTGCTCACAACCTGTTATGTACACTTCCTCCATACCTATTAATTCTTCAGCTAGCTGACCACGACCCTCCCTATGAATCATGGGGACTGACCATAACCCGTGGGGTCCTTCCGTCAAGTCCAGTGCCCCTCATCCTTTTCTTTTCTTACTCACCCACCCCACGATTGACCTAACAACTCGTGGGGCCTGACCATGAGTCGTGGTCACGACCATGGGGATCCTATTTCTCAAACTGCAACTTATCACCTGAACCTCCCCACGAGTCACATCACGACTCATGGGCTGCTCTCGCGGGTCTCCTCATGACTCATTCTGTGCCTGATGCCAGGTTTTATTCGTTTCAACTTTTGGGTCTGATCTTTGGCTTCCGGGGTATAACAATATCTCCCCCTTGGGAACATTTGTCCTCCAATGTTGGAAACACACAGAAAAGTAGAGAAATGCAATTATCATATTCAAGTATTGATCATTTAAACCGAAAACTAATGGAATGATTACCTCCGATTCAAACTACATAGTTGAACTGAATTCACTAATCATACATACATCCATATACATTAAAGAAACTTTGGCACACAAACTGATCATGAAACTAAATAGAGTTTGAGAGTAAAACTGATACATCAAGTTTGAACTGAGCCGATAGAGAATAAATGTGGGTATCTAGTCATCATATCCGCTTCGGCTTCCCACGTAGCTCCTTCAACATGTTGATTCCTCCATAACACTTTAACTGAAGCTACTTCTTTGTTCCTCAGCTTTTGAACCTGATGATCAAGTATTTCTACCGGAACCTTCTCCATAACTGAGACTGTCTTTTACACCAACACTATCTAACGGGATGAATAGAGCTGGGTCACCCAAACACTTCTTCAAGAGTGACACATGGAATACAAGATGCACGAAAGCTAATTCTGAGGGCAACTCCAACTCATAGGCCACCTTGCCAACACGTCTCATGATCTGGTAAGGGTCGACATAACGGGGACTAAGTTTCCCCTTCTTTCCAAACCTCATCACTCCTTTCACGGGAGACACCTTCAGAAATACACAATCATCAGCTTCAAATTCTAATTCCCTCCTATTCACATTAGCATAGGACTTCTGGCGACTTTGGGCAGTTTTCAACCTACCCCTTATCAACTGAACCTTCTCCATCACCTTATGAACAGAATATGGTCCTATCATCGCCGCTTCTCCAACCTCAAACCAACCAATGGGCGAACTACATTTTCGCCCATAGAGAGCCTCGAACGGTGCCATCTGGACACTGGAATGATAGCTGTTATTGTATGAAAATTCAATAAGAGGCAAGTGCTCATCCAGCTACCTTTGAAGTCAATCACGCATGCTCTCAGAATGTCATCGAGAGTCTGAATTGTCCGCTCTTATTGACCATCATTTGCGGGTGAAACCTATGCTGAGCTTAACCTGAGTACCAAGTCCTTTTTGAAATGACATCTAAAACTGAGAGGTAAATTGAGTAACTCCATCTGAAATGATGGACAAGGGCACTCCATGCAATTAAACTAGATCTCGGATATATAGTTTGGCATAATCCTCCGCTGAATTTGTTGTTTTGACTGGTAGAAAATGAGCGGCCTTGGTCAACCTGTCTACCACAACCCAAATGAAGTCATATTATCGACAAGTACAAGGTAGACTTGTGATGAAGTCCATAATAATTTCTTCAACTTCCAAGTAGGAATGCTGATATCCTGAAGCACACCTCCTGGCCTATGGTGCTCAACCTTTACTTGCTGATAGTTCGGACACTTAACTACAACTTCTGCAATGTCCTTCTTCATGCCATTCCACCAATAGATTGCCCGTAAGTCACGATACTTCTTGATGGCACCTGGATCCATGAGCCTCATGCAACATCCAGCTCCTCAAATCATCAACATCCATAACACATAGGTGACCTTGGTACCGAAGCACACCATCTCTGCCTTTGGAGAAGACCTCTACCTTCTGACTTTGAACGGCTTCCTTCAGCTTCACCAAAATCGGGTCCTCACCTTGTCTAGCTTTTACATCAGTCACCAAGGATGATTCTGATCCATTTTGAACAACAACACTGCCATCAGTCGAGTCAACCAACATAACTCCCAACCTTGTGAGTCGATGCACATCCTTCACTAGCTCCTTTTTCCCGTCACCCACATGAGACACACTCTCCATAGAGAGTCTACTAAGTGCATCCACTACCATATTAGCCTTACCCGGATGGTACAACACACTCATATTGTAGTCCTTGAGTAGCTCCAACCACATCCTTTGCCAAAGATTGAGATCCTTTTGGGTGAAATATTTTAAGCTCTTATGGTACGTAAACACATCCACGTGAACAACATACAAATAATCTCGCGAAATATTCAAGGCGAATACCACCGCGACCAACTCAAGATCGCGGGTCGGATAATTCTTCTCATGAACTTTTAGCTGTTTGGAGGCATATGCTATAACTTTCCTATGTTGCATCAATACACACCGGAGTTTGATCCTTAAAGCATCAAAATACGCCACGAACCCATCAGTACTCTCTGGTAGAGTTAACTCCGGTGCTGAAGTAAGTCGAGTCTTAAACTCTTGGAAGCTCTTCTCACAAGCCTCCGACCATTGGAATTTCACCTTCTTCTGGGTCAATCTGGTCGAGGGTGCTGAAATAGATGAGAAGCCTTCAACAAATCTCTGATAATAGCTAGCTAAACCCAAGAAGCTCTGAATATCCGAATGATTCACCAGTCTAGGCCAATTCTCCACCGCCTCTATTTTCTGACAGTCCATAGTTATTCCTTCTATCGATACTACATGGCTAAAAAAATACTACGGAGTTCAACCAAAACTCACACTTGCTGAATTTGGCATATAATTGTCGATCCTTGAGAGTTTGAAACACTATTCTCAAATGAGTGGCATTCTCCTCCTCGCTCTGAGAGTATATTAGGATGTCATCAATAAACATAATCACAAACATAACTAGGTATGGATTGAACACCCTATTAATCAAGTCCATAAAAGTTGCAGGAGTATTCATTAGTCCAAAAGACATAACTACAAACTCATAATGACCATACCGTGTCCTGAAGGTTGTCTTCGGGATGTCACTCTCCCAGACTCTGAGCTGATGATACCCTGATCTGAGGTCTATCTTTGAGAAACACTTGGCACTCTGAAACTGGTCGAATAAATCATCAATCTTGGGTAAATGATACCTGTTCTTGATGGTGACTTTGTTCAATTACTGATAATCGATACACATACTAAGAGAATCATCTTTCTTTCGGACAAGGAGAACTGGTGCACCCCATGGGGACTTGCTCAGTCTAATGAAGCCCTTATCTAACAGGTCCTTCAACTGCTCTTTCAACTCTTTTAGCTCGGTTGGAGCCATTCTATTGGGATGAATAGATATAGGCTGTGTGTCGGGAAGAAGGTCAATACCAAAATCGATCGCCTACTCAGGAGGGATTCCCAGTAAATCATTTGGAAAGACATCTAGATACTCACGTACTACTGGAACTGATTGAATGGTCGGGGTCTCGGACTCACCATCCTTGACCTTAACTAGATGGTACACACAACCCTTAGAAATCATATTCCTGGCCTTAAAGTTGGAAATGAAGCGACCTACAGGCACAACTGAGCAACCCCTACATTCTAAGACTGGTTCACCCGGAAATCTAAACTCTACTACCCGGGTTCTACAATTAACAGAGGCATAACATGCAAATAGCCAATCCATGCCGAGGATAACATCAAAATCGGTCATGGCTAACTCTATCAAATCTGCTGAGGTGACTTTCTGAAGGACTGAGAACGTGCAACCTCTATATACCCGTGTAGCAATAACTGAGTCACCTACTAGAGTAGAAACTAAAAAGGGTTCGGAAAAGACTTCGGGACAGACTCTAAAGCTAATGGCTGTTCGGTGTTTTTCACAACAACACGCAAGTGCACGTGGTCGAACAAGTAATAAAGTGGCTCAAGTAAGCCAAGTATCGATCCCACAGGGACTGGGCTAGGGTAACAATCTACTCAAGTGTCAATAAACCTTAACTCTAAAAATGCAGACAACAGTGTTAAGAAAAGTTTGATATTTTGGTTTCTAATTTTATACTAATTATAAAATGAATATACAATTTGAGACTGAACTATAAGTATGAGCATGCTGAGGTTAAACAAACATGTAGAGAAATAAATTATTGATACAATTTGGTTAATCTTTCTTCCGGTTGCTAGTAAAGAATTATTGCCTATGGATTAAAACTCTCGTACTTAACCCGACTTAAGAATCATGAACCTTCCACCTACATTTCTGTGATAAAACGAAATTCATGTTCTAGCCATACAAAATCGATTCCTTAATTGACTAATACGACTTTCAGGTATATTTCTATCCTGAAAGTAAATCAATTCTCAATTTTCCCAAACTAAGAAAAGATCATATCCTATCAATCCACAACTTTCCAATTTCTTGCTCTCTCAAGTGAAACCGGACTTTTTAGATATACATTAACATTGGCCACACATTAATGCAGTAAGAACAAGAATCAATAGAACAACTATGAAAGCAAAGATGAAAAATCCAATTTATCAATAATCACATTTCAATACAATTGTTCTTAACCTCAGCAAGAAGAGGATTTAGCCACTCATTTGTGGATTAAACATCGTTAAATGAGTGTAAATCCTACAAGCAATTCAAATCAAGAAGAAAGAGATAGAGAAAAACCCTAATATTTTCGTCCCCTCAACTGCCTGTAACCCACGTTCTTGCTCCACCAAGTCAGAATAAATAAAAATGAACCTAAGTGTTCTATTTATACTAGTGGGAATTTTTCCCCGAATAACAAGCAATGTGTCACAGAGTGCATCGCAGAGCACTGCCTCCATGACACGCCACTGACGCGGACCCTTACTGGAAATTGGTCGTCCAGGTATTAAGGCCCAACGTGGCACGACGTACAACGCGGGGCTAGGCCAAGGTGCCACGGCCCCAACGCGCACCTTCACTGGAATTTGGCAAAAATTCCATATCTAGGAAGAAGGCATCCGCGATGGCAGCGTGACACGGCTCCATCGAGGAGCCCCTTTAATTCGTGCCTTCAAGTGCTTTTTCCCTTGCTAGCGTCCGAGTCCAATCCCAATCTTTCCCAACATGCATCTTAGCTCCATAACTTTATATTTTTTCTGCAAAACAACGCTAATCATGTTGGTTAGTATAAGTTAATATTTTATTACAAATCACATGAGAATGTATAAACATCGATAGATAAAGAAGGAAAAATTGACACATTTAAGTATCACTTGGGCATATAAATTTGCCCAAGATCACTTATCCCACATTTAAATCCTTGTTCATCCCCGAACAACAATCTTACACCTCATGCAATTTACACCCCATCCTGGCTACTTTGGCTCGACAATTCAAGCTACGGTCATACCGAATATTTAATACAGCAAATCATAAAGAAAACATGCATGGTCCTATCAACACAATGACCTTCAACACATTAAGACCTCCTAGACTTCAAGAATCGACTCTCGATATTGGCAAACTCATGCAAATCAGCTGATCAAGATATCCGACACGAAATTTAATCTCTCGTCAAGCACGTGCCCTCACAACACAAGAGAATTTTCCCCTTTTTAATCACATGAACTCAAAAGATTACATGAAGGGACATGTAAACACAATTTCGCTCTCTCTCCGAAAAGAATTCACATGCATCATGTCCTTAACCATAGGCTTGCCTTTAGTGTATTACTCCACTAATATAAGGAAATGTGATGTAGGATCATGTAGGACTTAACGGGTTGTAATGTAAGCTAAGGGACGGGTAGGTACTATTCTGGATAGTAATAGTGATTATCTCCCCCAAGTGCTTTTAATACATCCAACATTCATTAAGGAAATCTCTTTTCTTACTTCCTCCTTATTCTTTTCAATCCTGAATTTTCTCTTCTTGTTCCCATTTTTTTAAGCATACTCAGCTTAGTAGTAAGGAGTACTTAAGCAAAAAAAAAATTTTTTCATTCATTTATTTTCTTACTCCCTACTAATAATCAACCATTTTTACACAAGTGAACTTTTATCCTTTTCTCAACTTTCACAACTCCTACTTTTCCTTCTTTTTCACGCTTCTCACTGCTTCACTCTTTCGGATTTTTCACTTAAGCGCTTCAAAGTTTTGGATCAAATTCAAGGCTAATAAAAGAAAAAGGATTAAGCTTATGTTGTAGCTATCAAAGAATAGGCTCAAGGCTCAATGGGGCTAACTAGGATTAAATATTCAAGGTAGGTAAAGTGAGGGATAACATTTAGGTTCATTCAAAGAAATGCCTAAATCATCTCCTACAATTCACATCCTTCATTTCGTTTTATATACACACCAGGAAAGTTCTAGACATTCCACAATAACATGAAATATTCGAAAAACTTACACTCACAACACATGCTCAATTCAAGACACATTCTGCAGACTCTTAACTCAGCTAATCACAAGAATTCAAAATTAAGCTTCAATCATATCAAGTCAAATCCAAGAGCCTAGGTGTCTCAAACATAGGTATACCACTTGCATGCTTCAACACTAAACATACTTGCATCTTACAATCATTTATAGCACATAACAAGAATATCAAGCCATCAATTAGCTACAGGTTCAAAAACCAAAACCTATTGACTAATATTCCTCAAGACGATCGTCATCCATCCATCGTCGGAAACAGTCTCTAACTATGACTAAAAACATTATATACAGATAAAGAAAAATTTTTATTCTTTGGTTCAAAGACCCCCCGTCGGAAAAGAACCGAAAAGAAAAACCAAGGGTGATGAAGTCATGCTTGACTCACAAAAAGCAAATTTTTTTTTTCAAATATTTCTCACAAGCATTACATTCACCAAAAATCGTTAAACACACAAATTTTAAAATTTTGCTCACCCCACACTTGAATCATGCTCTGTCCCCATCGCATCAACTTAACATTTAAAGAGGGTGAGAAATACTCCCTGAGGCCTTTAGGCCTAGATAACAACATGCTTTTCTTCAACTTTGCACAAGTGGGTGTTCGACCCCACACTTTTTCTCTTCCATGCTTGTTAGCTTCCTCCTCCACGGGTACTCAAACTTCCCCTCAATCTGTGCTTAACTTTCCACCAAAACAACACAAGATGAAAAATAAATAAAATCAACTTAATTGCAAGAAATTAAAATGGTACCCATGGTACCCTTGGGTTGCCTCCCAAGAAGCGCCTAATTTTACGTCGTGGCACAACGTACCAACTTTCACCACTTTTTCCTCCACCTTGAGGATATGAATCTCACCCCTAATTTCTTCTCTAATTTCCTCTTATGCTCCAGGGGTGGTGGTGAAAAATTGTAAGGACCAAGCAGTAGATGTTGCCTTTTGAACTTATTGGCCCTTAAGTAAGCGAAGTCATTTTGTCTCTCCGAGTTAGCAAATTTCAAAATATACGGGGCTTGGTCCTCCTCTAGACATTTCTCTATAAGCTTGGAAGACTCTATTTCTATGTTGTCAACCAAACTTAATGTCGAAAAATGCTTCGAATGTGGTCCAATAAACCTCAACTCTGAAAATGCATTGTGCTTGACCTCCTTACTTGTATACACCTTCTCAGCATCGACATCTATCTCTCCATTAATGTCAACTGGGGGATACTCTATCTCTTCTTCCATGAATGAATTTTCCATAAGTGTGAGCCCATCACGGGGACTCTCAAGAGATTCTAATTGTTGGGCTTCATCCAAAAATTCACCCTTGTCTTCCTCTTGTAGTTCCTCTTGAATATCGGCTAAAACTGTTACCTGCAATTTATCACAAGCTTCAGCCTCAGCAATCATCTCCGTGACTTTGACGCTCATCCTTTCTAGAGCCTCTGCATTCCCTTCTTGCTGAATTCTCAATACTGCCATCGCCTCCTTCATTGCTTCTGATTTTTCCAGGAGTTGTTTCAGCATGTCTTCTATTTGAGCTTGGCGTCCTAAGTCCTCATTTTCAGCATGCCTATATTCAGCAAAAACAACAGAAGGATCATAGTAGGGGCTTGGGGGAGGGAAATATGCATTCGGAAAGCCATCCCAATGGCCATCTTGACCACCACATATATTGCACGTGTTACAGTGTTGCCACAAGTGGGGTCCTCTGCAATTCAGACAAGATTCGCCAAAATATGAGTATCCACCATTTAAACCATTTGTATTCCATGATGTCATGTCAAGAAGGGTATCCGAAAAAAAAATCAAAAAGAATTAAAACAAATATCTACAATTTTTATTTTTATTTTTATTTTTCTTTCAAAAATAAGACTAACACAAGAATTCTATATCTGCAAGAGAAAGGCTAAGACCAAGTTGTCAACACTTATATAGAATTTGTAAACTAACACTTAAGAAAACAATTTTACCAATTGCCAGTCTCCGGCAACGGCGCCAAAAACTTGTTCGGTATTTTTCACAACAACACGCAAGTGCACGTGGTCGAACAAGTAATAAAGTGACTCAAGTAAGCCAAGTATCGATCCCACAGGGACTGGGCTAGGGTAACAATCTACTCAAGTGTCAATAAATCTTAACTCTAAAAATGCAGACAACAGTGTTAAGAAAAGTTTGATATTTTGGTTTCTAATTTTATACTAATTATAAAACGAATATACAATTTGAGTCTGAACTATAAATATGAGCATGCTGAGGTTAAACAAACATGTAGAGAAATAAATTATCGATACAATTTGGTTAATCTTTCTTCCGGTTGCTAGTCAAGAATTATTGCCTATGGATTAAAACTCTCTTTATTTAACCCGACTTAAGAATCATGAACCTTCCACCTACATTTCTATGATAAAACGAAATTCATGTTCTAGCCATACAAAACTGATTCCTTAATTGACTAATATGACCTTCAGGTATATTTCTATCCTGAAAGTAAATCAATTCTCAATTTTCCCAAACAAAGAAAAGATCATATCCTATCAATTCACAACTTTCCAATTTCTTGCTCTCTCGAGTGAAACCGGACTTTTTAGATATACATTAACGTTGGCCACACATTAATGCAGTAAGAACAAGAATCAATAGAACAACCATGAAAGAAAAGATGAAAAAACCAATTTATCAATAATCACATTTCAATACAATTGTTCTTAACCTCAACAAGAAGAGGATTTAGCTACTCATTTGTGGATTAAACATCGTTAAATGAGTGTAAATCATACAAGCAATTCAAATCAAGAAGAAAGAGATAGAGAAAAACCCTGATATTTTCATCCCCTCAACTGTCTGTAACCCACGTTCTTGCTCCACCAAGTCAGAATAAATAAAAATGAACCTAAGTGTTCTATTTATACTAGTGGGAATTTTTCCCAGAATAACAAGAAACGTGTCACGGAGTGCATCGTGGAGCACTGCCTCCGTGACACACCACTGACGCGGACCCTTACTGGAAGTTGGTCGTCCAGGTATTAAGGCCCAACGTGGCACGACGTGCAACGCGGGGCTAGGCCAACGTGCCACGGCCCCAACGCGCACCTTCACTGGAATTTGGCAAAAATTCCATATCCAGGCAGAAGGCATCCGCAATGGCAGCGTGACACGGCTCCATCACGGAGCCCCTTTAATTCGTGCCTTCAAGTGCTTTTTCCCTTGCTAGCGTCCGAGTCCAATCCCGATCTCTCCCAATATGCATCTTAGCTCCATAACTTTATATTTTTTATGCAAAACAATGCTAATCATGTTGGTTAGTATAAATTCATATTTTATTACAAATCACATGAGAATGTATAGACATCGATAGATAAACAAGGCAAAATTGACACTTTTGAGTATCACTTGGGCATATAAATTTGCCCAAGATCAATGGCCACATAAGGTGTCACAAAAGACCAAGTAGCCCCTAGATCTAGAAAAGCATAAACATCAAGATGGAAGAATCGTAACATACCAATGACTACATCTGGGGAGACCTCCTGCTCCTGGCGGGATGCTAAGGCATATAATATATTTTGGCACTAACCGCCACCTGTGCTAGTAGATGTCCCCTAATGTGATGAGCATACGGTTGGAGCTGTGGAACTAGAATCTGGGCCTCGGTGCCCATCATGATCCTGCCTCGCTTCTGGGAAATCTCTGAGCATGTGTATGGGCTTCCCACACCCGAAATAAGCACCTGTACTTGCTAAGCACTGGCCTGTGTGCCCCTGACCACATCTGCGGCAAGCTAGAATACTAGAATCTGCTGGTCTGCTGCTCTGACCCCTCGAGCCTGATACTCGCCCAATCTAATCGTGCTTCGGTCTGGATGGCACACTCAATTCTGAAGATGTTGGGGCTAATGACCTCTGGTGGGTCTGCTATTGGTGCCCACCACTTGACCTCGGCTGTGAGAATCATTGGTCATCGGTCCTGGTCCTCTTTGCCTCCCTCTCTCTTAGATGTGCTGCCTCCATCTACTGGGTCTACAAAACTATCTGAGGGAAATCCATGTCTTGGTGGAGCATAGCAGTCCTACAATCCTTGTACAAATAGCCTGCTACTCCATGAACGAACCTGCTCACTCGCGTCCTCTAATCAGCCACTAACTCCGGGTGTGTGTGTGGATGTACTTCAATAGGCGAGTGAACTCAAGAGCATACTCCTGCACCATCATTCTCCCTTGATTCAGATTTATGAACTCAGGTGCCTTCAGCTCCCTCATCTCATAAGGGAAGAACCGATCTAAGAAGGCAACATGGAACTTTTCCCATCCTGCTATCTTTCCATTGGTGAAACCAGATGTGCACGAACCCTTTCAACTGGTGCGAGGCCAACTCCACACACTCAACTCCATTCACCCCCATGATTTGGGTGATCTTCACAATTTCATCTATGAACTCATGCGGGTCCTCATATAATTTTGACCTGCGGAACTCTGGCGGGTTCATTTTCAAGAAGTCTTGGACTCGAGTCGCCATTGCATTGCCATTTTCTAGAACATGCGCAACTGCCTACTGATTGACCTGAGCGGTCAAGGCCTGCGCACACATCTGAATAGCTGATCGAAACTCATAATGGCAACCAGCTCCGGTTCCTGTGCTCCTGAACTGGTGGGGCCTGCTGGTGCCCATTCCCTTTGCCATCCTCATGGACTTCTCCATTCCCATTCCTTCTACCATTCATTCTTCGGAGAGCCATGATTTTGCAATCACGAATAGCATGAATTAGAAGAATAGGGAGACTTTTCATCGCACGACATAGATCATGAAAGACGGGAACATTTCCTAAACGTTTCGTAGCCTCTTCATCATAAGTGTGGCGCGCTTCACACCCGTGAGAAAGACTCTACTCAATGCGGATTTCAGACACTCTAGGACACTTCAAACCCATTACTCTGATACCAAGTTTTTCACGACCCAAATGAAGGCCCGGATCGCAACACGGGACAAGGAGCCTCGAGAGACTCCAAGTCGACCCATGGCAAACATATATTTAACTTGATCAATAGAATATAATAATCAACAATATAATCATAGAGGAAGTCTAAATCAATCATAACATCAGAATACACTGGAAAAGCCTCTTAACATGACGAGCTGATGGGAGAAGACCCCAACTAACTCAGCAAACTGGAACTAAAAGTACGTGAAGAAAATCTGAATAGTCTAATCCTGGGAGATGAGGACTAACTCACAACATACGATGCTATCTCACAAGACTGACTAAGAGAGGGGCTGAGCTTGAGAGCCGAGTCTTGTATCATGAAATGATACAACATAGAGTATGCGGTTAGTATGTGAAATGTATTGAGTATGCAAGGTAAGTAAAACCTCTTAAGTAAATAAAATCATTTAAAGACAATGCATAATGTAAACATAAACATTAAGAATTTGACAGTAGGGCTTGCATGCATTTTTTATGAAATCATGATCTCATCATAACATAACATACATCATAACTGAATCAATTGATTCAAAGCTGAAATCTGATATTTATAAGTAAAACTGAACATTGAGTCAAACCTGCTTTAGAATATCTATCAATGTATAAATCTCAAGAATGATGAACATGCATAACTGAAATTATGAGGAACAATGGGAGACTCATTTTTTAACCAACATACCATGATAGAGCTTACGTGGTCCCAACTATCATACTCAAGTGGGTAGAGCCATCCAAAGCCTTACCAGGGCTAGGGATGATACCATGATATCGATATCAAGATCGTGGGCCAATAGGGTCGGGGATAGCTCAGAAGAGAGTTACCAAAGTAATGTATATATATAGTATCAACCTACGTTGACGCGTAGTTCTTAGGCATAGGACGACCGACCCTTAGCCTACTCAGTGCTAGACACTACTCCCAAAAACATGCATATGCTCTACATCGTTATTCAACAAAGCTCAACATCAGCTATTGATGAAGCTCAATAATCAAATACATCTCATGTATGAAATCATGCATACGAGAAGCTTCAACTCAAACTATACCACAAGCTGAAAGACAATTGGGAGTCTTCGCTCCAAAACCATGTGGTAAGCTTCATTTGAAAAATCATGAATCATACTTTGAACATGTGGGCATTTCCCAAAGCTTTATCATACTTGAAATTACTCAATTCATATCGAAAACATGATTATAAATATGGGTATCTTGAAAACATGCTTTTCATCATAATATCTCATCATCATCATACATTCATCACAAATCTCATATTTCATGAACTTTTCATCAATAGTCTTTTGAATTCATAAGACTAGAAACATGATTTTTAATTAAAAACATTATAAAATATGTCCATGCTTCAAAATTCGACTAGTAACAAAACATTTAAATCATACCCATGTAAAGGATTAGAAAATTCATGCATTGGGTTAAAACCCCATAGATAAGAAAAAGAAATCTCATGATTTATTGAGGGATTGAGCATAGGTGTTAAAGAAATCACCCATTCATAACCCCACATACCTGTTGGTAGTTGATTCTTACACTTCTTTAATAGCCGAAGAAGAAATTGAAGAGAAATTGAGGAACACTAGGCTTCATCACCCTGTCTTACCTTCTACCTTGCATGCATGAATGTAAATGGCCTAAAGTGAACTTAAGCTCTTTAAAAGTCTTTATTCATAACTCAAAATGATGTAGTTTATGCCTTAGGATCTTAGAAATTACGGAAAATCCCTTACTAAATTCGCAAAAAATAACTGCCAGATGGTCCCTACGAGGGACCTAACAACTCGTTACCCTAGGCCACGACTCATTGAGTCGTCCATCAAGTATACTGCTCATGTGATCATATGGGCTCGTTAAAGGCAACATCACGATCTGTTACTAGTGACCACAACTCGTGGTCACCACCCGTTATGTACACTGCCTCCATACCAATTAATTCTTCAACTAGCTGACCACGACTCTCCCCACGAATTGTGGGGACTGACCACGACTTGTGGTCACCACCCGTTATGTACACTGCCTCCATACCAATTAATTCTTCAACTAGCTGACCACGACCCTCCCCACAAATTGTGGGGACTGACCATGACTTGTGGGGTCCTTTCATCAAGTCCACTGCTCCTCTTCCTTTTCTTTTCTTACTCACCCACCCCATAACTAACCTAATGACTCGTGGAGCCTGAATATGAGTTGTGGACATGCCCGTAGGGATCCTATTACTCAATTTGCAACTCATCACCTAGGCCTCCCCACAAGTAACATCACGACTTATGGGATGCTCTCACGGGTCTCCTCATGACTCGTTCTGTTCCTGATGCCAAATTTTAAGTTTTCTCCATTTCAACTCCTAGGTATGATCTTTGGGCTTCGGGGCATAACACTTCTTCATGTGCAAATTCTATCCAACTGATGAATGAGGTATGGAGAAGGGAGGAGGAAAGAGATGCGACATTGATAAAAATAATTCTTCAAATTGGGTTGTTAGAAAAGTGCATGAGGGTTTTTTTTGGGGTACAAAGATGCCAATCAAGGCTTATGGCATCTTCATGATGAGAATCATGGTTGGAACTATGACTATCTAACTGGGTTGAGAAGTCAGGAAAGAGAAAACTCTTTGCACTCAAAAATTGAAAGTATGTGTTATACCCCATAAGATTTCCGGTACCTAGATGACCTATTTGCGCGTTGGTTAAGCATATTTGAAAGCCATACGTGCTAGAGAAAGGCCCGGGAAAAGACCGGACAAGAAACCTGTCGAACCATCACGGAAGGAGCCGGGGCAGAGCCCCTCCGCGATGGCAACGTGTCATGGAGGTGGAGCCTCTGCGTTGGCTCCGTGACATGTTGGGCCTGTCGTGGCCCAAGTATATAAAGCCCCACTTCGGTTTTAAATCAATTCATTCAATATAATTTCCAGAAAATTCGCAGCAAACAAAGAGAGACGAAGAAGGTGAAGATATTATCGTTCGATTACGCTGCCAAATGTAGTCCAAACTTAAATTAACTCCAGATACCGAGGTATTAAGCAGCAGGGAGCATTGCTACGGATTTTGTTTCGCGAAATACGGCCAACGAATCGTCGAGCTACCGGACTAAGGTAAGTAGAATTGCTCCAAACTAGTGTCTATGTGCTCCTAGCTGTGAAGTGAATACTTCTCCCTTCTGGACTTCTGGAAAATAGAAAGTTTTCGACCGTCTTTCGATAAGCCTAAGTTTAGGCTATAATTATATCGAAAGTGATGTTTTCTTTCAGAATAGTGTTGTATTTAGTACTGATTGACGTATATATGAATGCAGTTGGGAAAAATAGCTGGAGTACTGACCGAGCCTCGTCCGACAGTTGGATAACTTGAGGTTAAGGTATGTGAAGTTGTTCTTCGGCAAGTTAGTAAGCCTTAGCTTGGTAAATTATAGTAACCTCCGTACTTGTAACCCTCAGAGTTGAATGTTGAAAATTAAGTAAGTCTAATAGATTCTGAGTTGTGTTGCTGTATCATATTCAGTCCGAAAGATAGTAAAGCATGCGCCAAAGGGCCAGTTAGCATTCCAGATTCAGTATAGTTTATTGTATGATTAGCAAGCATGTTGTATAATAAAAAGATACAGATTTTTAGAATACAGGCTAACAAAGTAAAATCAGATAGATAGATAGTTTTATGGCTACAGATTAACCATTCAGACAGATGTTGTCCCGTCTACAGATTAGCCCAATAGTTAAATAAAGATTTCAGAATCAGTATAATATAGAAAGAGATCATAATAAGGAAATTAGATTTTAGATAGCCTTTTTCAGTTATACAAGCTTGCTATTTATATGTGCTATTTGTTTGTTGAGACTTGATGTGGTGTGAGGGCACCTTATTGAGCGTCCTCACCGCCCCTGGGTTGGTAATCGTGTCGCCCACTGAGCGGGTGGGTTTACGTCACTCCAAGGAGTGGCATGCCGTCCCCAGTTTGGACGAAGATGGGATGAAGATTTCCCAATATCAGGCTGATCAGCATTACAGTACAGATAGCCCTGTTGTGCGCAAGCGCCCAGGGAACAGATTTAGATACAGTTACAGTTACAGATCCTATTACAGGTGCAGCTCCGGTTTCAGATAGCCCTGTTGAGTTGTGTCCAGGGAACCAGACCCTATCTGTTACTATCTGCACAGGAGTCCTCCGGACTTAGACACGGTTTTTTATATCAGAGGCTATGGCCCGAGACGGAGACCCAGGGGGCCGGTAGAGGAGCTCCGAGTGAGCAGATGAGTGGAGTGACTTATTTTTGGCTGGTTTTGACTCGGGTAGGGGTATATAGATTGTTTGCTTGTTTGGCGCCATCTGGCTTATGGGGGTTGTTATTGGCTATTGCTTGCTAAATGTATATGTACTTATGTGCGTATCTATACTAGTTAATAGACAGCAGGCCGCCGTGACTACATACACACTCCTACCTATCAGTGCAGAACGGTTTGATCTAGTTCCTATCAGCACTTCAGATTCAGTTGTCTCCTGCTATTCAGAACTGCTAGTTATGTATTTGTATTCAGTTGTATTATTTCAGTTGCTTTGCATACTCGGTACCAGTGGCACTGACGCCAAGTGGGGCGCTGCATTACTTGCCTGTAGGTACTCATAGATGAGGAGGCGGTCCCTCGTGATCCTACCAAGCGTAGAGTCATCAACTCCTGTCATCCGGAGCTTGATATTTTAGAGGTTTATATAATTTCTCTTTGGTTGTACAGTACGGGTAGGTCGGGGCCCTGTCCCAACCATTGTTCGGTCTGTTTGTTATATGGGTATATAACTACACGCAAGTGCACATGGTCGAACAAGTAGTAAAGTGGCTCAAGTAAGCCAAGTATCGATCCCACAGGGACTGGGATAAGGTAACAATTAATCAAGTGTTACTATATTTTCAGTTTAACAATGAAGACAACAGTGTAACCAAGAGTTGATATTTTTGGATTCTAAATTTTATGCTAAGTCTAAAACAAGTATCTAATGTGAGTCTGAACTATGAATGTGAGCATGCTGAGGTTAATTGAACATGTAAAGAAATTAATTATCGATATAATTTGGTTAACCTTTCCTCCGGTTGCTAGTCAAGAACAATTGCCAATGGATTAAAACTCTCGTATTTAACCCAACTTAAAAATCATGAACCGTCCACCTACATTTCTGTGATTAAACAAAAATTCATGTTCTAGCCATACGAACCCGATTCCTAAATTGACTAATACGACTTTCAGGTATATTTCTATCCTGAAGGTAAATGAATTCTCAATTTTTCCAAACTAAGAAAGGATCATATCCTATTAATTCACAACTTTCCAATTTCTTGCTCTCTCGAGTGAAACCGGACTTTTTAGATATACATTAACGTAGGCCACACATTAATGCAGTAAGAACAAGAATCAATAGAACAACCATGGAAGAAAAGATGAAAAACCAAAGAATCAATAATCACATTTCATTACAAGTGTTCTTAACCTCAGCAAGAAGAGGAATTAGCCACTCATTTGTGGATTAAACATCGTTAAATGAGTGTTAAACATACAAGCAATTGAATTCAAGGAGAAGGAAGGAGAGAAAAACCCTGATAATTTCGTCCCCTCAACTGCCTGTAACCCATGTTCTTGCTCCACCAAGTCAGAATATTGAAAAATGAACCTAAGTGTTCTATTTATACTAGTGGGAATTTTTCCCGGAATAACAAGCAACATGTCACGGAGTGCATCGCGGAGCACTGCCTCCGTGACACGCCATCGACGCGGACCCTCACTGGAAGTTGGGAGTCCAGGTAATCAGGCTCAACGTGGCACGACGTGCAATGCGGAGCTAGGCCACCGTGCCACGGACCCAACGTGAACCCTTACTGGAAATTGGGCAAAAATTCCCTATCCAGGCAGAAGGCCTCCGCGATGGCAGCGTAACACGGCTCCATCGTGGAGCCTCTTTATTTTGTGCCTTCCAATGCCTTGTCCTTTGCTCACATCCGAGTCCAACCCCGATCTATTCCAACATGCATTTTAGCTTCCCAAAATCACATTTTACCTGCAAATCAATGCTAATCATGTTGGTTAGTATAAATTCACATTTTATTACCAATCACATGAGAATGTATAAACATTGATAGATAAAAAAGGCTCAAATTACACATTTGAGTATCACTTGGGCATATAAATTTGCCCAAGATCACTTACCCCACACTTAAATCCTTGTTCGTCCTCGAACAACAATCTTACACCTCATGCAATTTACACCAAAACCTCGCTACTTTGGTTCGACAATTTAGGTTACGGTCATACCGATTATTCAATACAGCAAATTATCAAGAAAACATGCATGGTCCTATCAATGCAATGACCTTCAATACATCAAGACCTCCTAGACTTAAGAATCGACTCTCCATATTGCAAACTCATGCAAATCAGCTGATCAAGACATCCGACACGAAAATTAATCTTTCATCAAGCATGTGCCCTTACAACACAAGAGAATTTTCCCCTTTTTGATCATATGAACTCACAAAATTTCAAGCAGGGGCATAAAAACACAATTTCGCTCTCTCTCCCAAAAGACTTCACATGCATCATGTCATGACCCATAAGCTTGCCTTTAGTGTATTACTCCACTAATATAAAGAAGTGTGAGGTAGGATCACGTAGGACTTTAACAGTTTGTAATGTAAGCTACGGAACTAGTAAATATTGGGCTAGCCAATAATAGCCACTAGCATCCTTAAGCGCCTTTTCAATACATCCCATCAAACTCATGGTCATTGTTTCTTTCTTCATCCTCCCATTCTTGAAGTATTTCTTTAGTTTGGCCCATCTTATTAAGCACACTTGACACAACAACAAAGATTATTCATGCACCTTCATTATAGTTTATTTATAACAAGTGCACCTTCAACCTTTTCTTTTCTTCCATCACTCGGCTTTTCTTTTCCTTTCACCATTCTCACTCTTTGACACTTTGGGAAAATGATTTTCTCTTCTTAAGCACTTAAGAGTTTTGGATCAAATTTGCGGCTAATGAAAAGAAGGGATTAAGCTCGGTTTACACTTTTTGACCAAAAAAAAAATTTATAGGCTAAAGGCTCAACGGGCTGACTAGGGTACACAATCAAGGTGGGTACAATAATGAAAAATAGAAACTTTCGGTTAAACACAAAGAAATGCCTATATCCTTTCCTACAATACACCTCCTTCATTTCGTTTTGTACACACACCAGGCAAGTTCTAGACACTTCACAATGGCATGGAATAACAAAACCTCACGTCACACACTTATTGCACATGCTCAATTCGAGACGTATTCACAGACTCTCCAATCAGCTAATTACAGGAATTCAAACATTAAGCCTCAATCACACTGAATCGACTCTATGGCCTAGGTATCTCAACATATTTACAAAGTTGCATGCTTTCATACGAATCATATTTGCATTTTAAATATCATGTACAACACGCAACCAGAATTCCGCAACCATAAAGTAACGACAAGTTTTGGGATGCACCCCACAAAAGAAAAACAACTGAAAAATAAATGAAAAATCTACTCCTAACGACTACATTTCCCTTAAGACGGTCGTCATCCATCCATAGGGAACGGTCACTAACTATGACTTCGGTTCAATGGGACCATTCTCGGTAAAAGAACCGAAAACAAACGACGAAAACCCAAGAATTGAAATTTTTTTTTAAAAAAAATATCGATCAATTCGATAAACAAACATATGTACAAACTCATCTAGCAACATTCAGCAACACACAACAGTTTCACATATATTTACAATACAGAATAACAAATTAACAATCACAAGTCACAGGGTTAGAAAATTTTGTTCATAGACACAACAACAGATTAGGACATACATATCAGCACAACCAACACCTAACTACTCCCACCCCACACTTATCTCGAACACTGTCCCCAGTGTTCTCCAAAATTAAAATAGCATAAAAATTGGGTGGTGGAACTCCCTGATCAATCAAGGTACTCCACTTCTTCATCAGCTGCTGCTGCTTCATCTCCCATGTCTGAATCACCCCCATCGTCATCATCGGACTCCACATCGGAGTTCTCCCGACGTGTCTCCTCGTCTGTGGGGTCATTATCATCCGTGGGCTCTACAAATGCTGGCCCCACTCGGCATAGAGCCCTGGCATTTTCGCCAAAAGGGTAGTCTAGCTCGAGCTTCCATAGCTCCTCCTCTATTGCCGGCCTCCCGCCTATCCTCAGCTGGAGCATCTGCATCCCATACATGCGAGCCATATACTGATCATCACGAGCATGTCGCTAGCCTAGTGCAAGCACTGGCCCGTGGGTGGTGTCGGGAGCCTTAGTTTTAGTGACATCTAAGGCCCGCTGCTCCATCTGCGGGATATAATCAAGGGCCTCTTCCTCAACATCTAGGCCCCTCAGGAATATGGTGAGTAATCCGTATCTGTGCCCCTGATACAACCGGGCTCTCTTCATGGCGGAGATAATCACCGCCCCCACGTTGATCTCCAGCCCTTTCATCAGGGCGTACACTAGGCATACACAATCCCGGGTTACATCTGTCATATGTGCCCCCGGGATTAGGCAGGAACAGACGATCTTAAGCCATATCCTGGCTTCCCTGTTCATCTGTGAATAGGGCAAAGTTTGATGGTAGCCCCTCTCCTTGTGTCTGCTTCATCTAGCTGTCGATCGGGTTCCACACAAGGTGCGTCTG
Source organism: Datura wrightii (assembly GCA_035772735.1). Taxonomy (NCBI): domain Eukaryota; kingdom Viridiplantae; phylum Streptophyta; class Magnoliopsida; order Solanales; family Solanaceae; genus Datura; species Datura wrightii. Next base: position 50,769,497 of record JASDFA010000002.1, on the reverse strand, counting down.
ATGTCCGCATATGGTGGAGTGATGTTCAGCTGTCTAAGCACGTGGGCGTCTGTGTCCCGCGCCCCTATGATAGCATTGAGGTGTTGGGGCTCAAAGGTGAATATTTGCCCTCTGATTTTGATGGTGTGACTTCTGAGAGTCGGGTTCCAATTGGCATAGAATTCCCGAATCGGGTGCAAGTTGCATTCCTTGGGCTCTTCAAAGATGAAATTGAGCCCAGCTGCCTCGATCCTGTGGACAATCCTAGGGAACTCCTGTGCCAACGGTTCCCGATCTATGTGTTCCTCGGGGAAGTACTTGCTCTCCTTGTGCTTGGCATACCACTTCTTCCCCTCTTCTGTCACCCACCTGGTTCCGTATTGGCGGCGTTGGCCGTGTGGAACCGCTGGTGCTGCTGTGCCCAGTCTGATTCTCTTTCTTCCAGCACCAGACGTTGATGCGCCTTTCCCCTTTTCTTGCCTTCTTGCCATTTTTTTTCCTGTCAACCCAAATAGATAAGATCAATGTTTAGCCAATGAGTATTAGCTTCGACTAAGGTCGGGTTAAGCTAGGCCACCCCACACTTAGTCCTTAGCTACAATTACAACATTACGGCAAGATCATACCTATTTACACAACAAACAACCAAATATACAAACATGCTCAGTGCATTCGAAGAATTCAACGGTATATATTCTATGTACTCCTCAGACTTCGTACAGCTAACCACAACCATTACCATCGATAACATTTTATCTCATCGCACTTAGCAAGGAAAAACAAAGAAACGAAAACAACAAGAATTTATCTACACGAACCTATACAACTCACCCAATTCTTGCAAATTTCAATGTTCCCCTAACCCGAGAATCCGTCGGTCTTTTAGCATAATAACAACTAGCACATCGACTCATCTTACTCAACATGTACAACCCATCATGAATTTCACTAGTTCACAACATTTTTCCACTTCAAATTCAAAAACAAGCCCTAGCTATGATTGTATTGACAAAAATTCGATTAAATTATGCAATTAACGAGTTCAAGCGATCACAATGATACTCCGAACATCCATCAACAACAATTCAATTGAATTTATGCTTAATTTCTACTTAGGGAAAGTTTAGCTCACCTCACATGCTCAATATCGAAGAAAATCGACAAGAAATGAGATGGAATATAGGAACCTACCTTAACTTTGAAGAATTGAAGAAAACTCAATGAAATCCTTGGCCTATTCCGTGTCACGTTGAAGGGGGAGGGGTTTTAGGGAGTTTGGTTGCGGAGTGTGTGAGAAATAAGGAAAATTGAGGGGGATTCGGGGTTTAAAAGTGGAAAAATCGCGCGGGTCACCCGGCGACCCGGTGTGACCCGTCGCGATATACACAGCAACGTGTCACGGAGTGCATCGCGGAGCACTGCCTCCGTGACACGGAGCTGTTGCGAGGGTGTTCTGGAATTTTTTAAAATTCTAGATTTTTACCTCAACCTGTCACGGAGGGTAACGCGGAGGCCCTCCTCTGTGACACGGAGCTATCCCCCTAGCTCACTGTTTTGCCACTTTTTCTTGATTTTCATACCTCGAATTTTCCTTTGCGATTCCTTGTATATTTTCCCTCCGTTTGACCTGAAATTCATTCTACTACAAGAAATTGGTTAGAATTATAGGTTTCACTCAAAATAAAAATAAAAATAAAAATAAAAACTAAAATTTTTGTTGTTAATCAAGAAAAGAAAAGAAAATGAATAAAAATAAATAAATAAATCTATTCACAATTTTCAAAGAAAAATTTCACGGGTTGCCTCCCGTGCAGCGCCTGGGTTATCATTGCGGCTCGACGTCATTCAGCTCAGTTGTCCTCTACGGTGATGGACGTTTTCTCTCGAAAACCGTCCTCCCCCCAGTAGTGCTTACACCTATGCCCATTAACTAAGAACGTGGCACTCCGATCATCTTGCCACAACTCTACTGGCCCATGCGGGGTCATTCTCACCACTTCAAATGGCCCCGACCATTTGGACCTCAGCTTTCCAGGAAACAACTTCAATCTTGAATTGAAGAGCAATACCTTCTGCCCTGGTTCAAAAATGCGGTGCACCAGATGCTTTTCATGCTACCATTTTGTTCTTTCCTTGTAGTATTTAGCACTCTCATAAGCATGCCAGCGGAACTCTTCAAGTTCACTGAGTTGCATTAATCTCTTCTTGCCCGCTAGCTCCAAGTCCATATTTGATTTCCTCACGGCCCAGAAGGCTCGGTGCTCTAGCTCCACCGGTAGATGACACGCTTTCCCATAGACCAATCGTTATGGTGAGGTTCCTATCGGTGTCTTGTAAGCAGTTCTGTACGCCCACAATGCATCATCAAGTTTGCTTGACCAATCGTTCCGTTGTGTATTTACTATTTTCTGGAGAATCTGCTTCACTTCTCTATTTGACACCTCTACTTGCCCACTAGTTTGGGGGTGGTATGCTGTTGCCACCTTGTGGCGCACCCCATACTTGGCTAGTAGTTTCTTGAAACTTGCGTTGACAAAATGAGCCCCTCCATCACTGATAATGGCTCGGGGTGTCCCGAACCTAGTAAGAATATGTTTTTTCACAAATTTTGTTACCACCTTGTTGTCATTCCTGGGACAAGCTATTGCTTCCACCCATTTTGATACATAGTCTACAACCACCAAGATGTAACGATTACCAAATGACGGTGGGAACGGGCCCATAAAATCAATGGCCCATACATCAAAGGTCTCTACTTCCAGTATATTCTGCAGCGGCATCTCTTGTCTTCTACCAATTGTTCCTGTACGCTGACATCTGTCACACATTTTGACGTATGCCATAGAGTCTCTGAACAGTGTAGGCCAAAAGAATCCTGACTGTAGAACCTTGTGTGCTGTTCGCTCGCCCCCCTGGTGACCCCCATATAACGAAGAGTGACAGCTCATCAACACCTCTGCAATCTGACTCTCCAGGATGCATCTTCTCATCACCTGATCCAGTCCCTGTTTAAATAAGTATGGTTCATCCCAAACAAAATGCCAGCAATCATGCCTCAATTTCCTTCTCTGTTGGTCTGTTGCCTCAGGTGGGTAGACTCCACTCACTAGCAAATTGACTATATCTGCGTACCAAGGAACTTCAGCTTCCCCTACTGCCAAGAGCTTCTCATCTGGGAACTCCTCATTGATGGTGTCACTTTCCATCACATGCGACCGGCTCTCCAATCGCGATAAGTGATCTGCCACCTGATTCTCGCTCCCCTTTCTGTCCTTGATCTCAAGATCGAAATCTTGCAACAACAGGATCTATCTGATTAGTCTGGGCTTAGCATCCTTCTTGTTAAATAGGTATCGGATCGCTGCATGATCGGTGTACACCACTACTTTTGAACCCACCAAATAGGACCTGAATTTGTCAAATGCAAACACCAACGCTAGCATTTCTTTCTCTGTGACTGTGTAATTGCTTTGGGCCGTATTCAGTGTTTGCTTGCATAATAAATAGAATGAAAGATCTTATTTTTCCTTTTCCCCAATACAGCTCCCACAGCCACATCGCTGGCATCACACATAAACTCAAATGGTTGTCCCCAATCCGGAGAAGTAAGGATAGGTGCTTCTATCAATTTCTGCTCCAACTCTTCGAATTCTTTAACACACTCATCATTCAACTCAAACTTTACCTCTTTTTCTAACAATCTGCATAGTGGTCTAGAGATTTTGGAAAAGTTTCTAATGAACCGTCTGTAGAATCCTGCATGCCCAAGAAAACTGCGAACACCTTTCACTGACACAGGTGGTGGCAACTTTTCAATAACCTCGATCTTAGCACGATCGACTTCCAACCCCTTTCCAGACACTTTATGGCCAAGGAAAATACCCTCCTTCACTAAAAAGTGGCATTTCTCCCAGTTTAGTACAAGGTTGGATTCCTCGCAGCGAGCCAGCACCCTATCAAGATTAAGCAAACAAGTAGCAAACGAATTACCGAAAATAGAAAAATCATCCATAAATACCTCAACAAAATCCTCCACCATGTCGTGGAAAATAGCCATCATGCGTCTCTGGAATGTGGCGGGTGCATTGCACAACCCAAACGGCATTCGCCTGAAAGTATATGTCCCATAAGGACAGGTAAAAGTAGTCTTTTCTTGGTCCTCCGGGGCTATGGCTATTTGGTTATAACCAGAGTACCCATCAAGGAAACAATAATATTCCTGTCCAGCCAACTTATCCAATATTTGGTTAATGAACGGGATAGGGTAATGATCTTTCCTTGTGGCTTCATTAAGCTTCCTGTAATCCATGCAAATCCGCCAGCCTGTGACGGTTCGTGTAGGAATCAACTCATTTTTCTCATTGGTGACCACGGTCATCCCTCCTTTCTTTGGAACACACTGAACTGGGCTGACCCATTCACTGTCTGAAATCGGGCAGACCACACCTGCATCAAGCCACTTGATTATTTCTTTCCTCACCACATCCTTCATTGCTGGATTTAGCCTTCGTTGCGGCTGAACGGTTGGTTTGTCTCCTGTCTCCATGAAAATCCTGTGTGTGCAAAAAGCTGGAATGATACCCTAAATATCTGACATTTGCCAACCCATTGCTTTCTTCCTTTTTCTGAGGACATGCTCGGTGCTTTGGTAGGGGTTAAAAACCGACAGGCAAGTGCACGTGGTCAAACAAGTAGTAAGTGCCTTTAGTAAGCCAAGTATCGATCCACGGAGACTCTGGATAAGTGAAATTTGCTTAAGTATACTATATTCTATCTCACTTCTAAATATGCTGACAACAACGTAACCAAAATTTGAATAATTTGTTTTATAATTTCTATACTATAACTACTAACAATTATCTACTTTGAATTTAAACTATGGATATGAGCATGCCGAGGTTAAGAACATGTAATGAAACTGATTATAATCATACATTGGTTAATCTTTTCTTCCAGTTGCTAGCCAAGAACATTAGCCAAGAGATTAAAACTCTCGTATTTAATCTCACTTAAGAATCATAAACCATCCGTCTACATTTCTGTGATCAAATGCAATTCATGACCTAGCAATACAATTCCGGTTCCTAAATTGACTAATACGGCTTTCAAGTATATTTCTATCAGGAAAGCACATCAAAACTCAATTTTCCCAAATCAAGTAAAGAACAATATCCTATTAATTCACAACTTTCCAATTTCGTGCTCTCTCGAGTGAAATCGGACTTTTTAGATATACATTAATGTCGGCCACACACCAATGCAGTAATAACAAGAATTAATAGAACAACATGGAAGAAGAAGATGAAAAACCATATAATTCAATAATCATAATTCATCACAAGTGTTCATAACCTCAGCAAGGAAGGGAATTAACCACTCATTTGTGGATTAATCATCCTAAAACAAGTGTTAATCATACAAACAATTGAATTAGAGAAGAAAGAAGGAGAGAAAAAACCCTGAACTTTTCGTCCCTCAACTGCCTGTAACCCACGTCCTTGCTCCACCAAGTCTGAATTCTGAAAAATAAACCTAAGTGTGCTATTTATAGTAGTAGGACTCTTTCCCGGAATAACAAGCAACGTGCCACGGAGTGCATCGCGGAGCACGGCCTCCGTGACACTCTACGGACGCGGAAGCCTTCTGGAAAATCACCCGAAAATGGCCCGGGCAGCACCCTGCCGCATTGGCAGCGTGTCATGCTGCTTGGGCAGCACGTTGGCAGCCCTTGGTCGCGGAGGCCACCTACCGTGGCACGTTGCCAACGCGCAGGTGGGCTGTTGTGAGCGGCCTGCCTACCGTGGCACCTTGTCGATGCGCCGGTGGGCTGTTTTGTGCCTCCTCTTTGCCGACGTTCGCGTGTTGATTCCGTTTCCAAGCCTCTACTTCACCAACTCATGGATTAGTTACTCAAAAGTCATCAAAACCTACAAAACAAAGGCTAATCATGTTTGTTAGCACATATCTTTACTTTATCTAAAATTACATGAAAATGTATACAATAATCTTAGATAAACAAGACTAATTTAAGTTGTAAAGTGTATCTCGGGCATATATTTTTGCCCGTGATCACAACCCCACACTTAAAGCCTTGTTCGTCCTCAAACAACATTTTACATATCATGCATATGGAGACTCCCACATAACTAATCTAGTAAGAGAATTCAAGTTACGGCTATAATGATTACGTAAGATACAAGCTAAAAATAGAGCATGCCTGATTTGTTCATTGAAATGAAGTACAACTATGTTAAGACTTCTTAACCTCAAGAATCGACTTTCAATTTTAGCAAACTCATGCAAATCAACTGACTAAGAAATCCCACATGATTTATATCCTTCATTCAACATGTGCTCCTCACGGAAAGAGAGTTACCCAATTTCACACGCAAAAACAATTTTTATATCACAACATGTGTGGGTATATGAATAGAATTACGCTCACTCTCACAAAGAATTCACATGCATTATGTAATGACCCATAAGCTTGCCCTTAGTGTTTTATTCCACTAATTTAAGGATGTATGAATGTAAGATCAAGTAGGACTTTTTAGGTTGTAATGTAACTCAGGTGCGGGTAGGTACTATTATGATCAGTAATAGTGACTATCTTTCCTAAGCGCTTATAATACATCATGCCTTCATTACAAACTTCCCTTCCCTCACTTCACCTTTTTCTCCTTTTGGTTTCTTTTTCCTCTTTTGTTCCCCCATTTCTTTCAGCACTTTTAGCTTATTAGTAAGGAGTACTTAAGCAATATGTTTCATTCATTTCTTTTCTTACTCCCTACTAATAATCAACCATTTTCACACAAATACACCTTTTTCCTTTTCTCAACTATTTACAACTTGCTATTTTCCCTTCTTTTTCATTCTTCTCACTCCTTTACTCTTTCAGATTTTTCCTTTAAGCGCTTAGGAGTTTTGGTTCAATTTCAAGGCTAATGAAAGAAAAAGGATTAAGCTTATGTTGCAGCTGTCAAAGAATAGGCTCAAGGCTCAATGAGGTTAACTAGGATTAATTTTTCAAGGTAGGTATAATGAGGGATAAAAGTTTGGTTCATTCAAAGAAATGCCTAAATCATCTCCTACAATTCACATCCTTCATTTCGTTTTATATACACACCAGGCAAGTTCTAGACATTTCATAATAGCACAAAATAGTGAAAAACCATACACTCATGGCACATGCTCAAATCAAGACACATTCAGTAGACTCTTACTCAGCTAATCACAAGAATTCAGATTAAGCTTCAATCATATTGAGTCAAATTCAAGAGCCTAAGTGTCTCAAACACAGTTATACACTTGCATGCTTCACACCAAACATACTTGCATCTTACAATCACGTATAGCACATAAAAAGAACATCAAGCACCAATTAGTTATGGTTTCAAAAACCCAACACCTACCGACTACTTTTTCCTCAAGACGGTCGTCATCCATCCATCGTCGGAAACAGTCCCTAACTATGACTAAAAACACTATATACAGACAAAGGAAAGAAAGAAAAAGAAAATTTTTATTCTTCGGTTCAAATACCCTCCGTCGGAAAAGAACCGAAAAGAAAAACTAACGGGTGATGAAGTCATGCTTAATTCACAAAAAATTTTCAAAATTTTCAACTTTTTCAAGCATTACATTCACCACAAACTTGTTAGGCACAAAAATTTTTGAATTTTTCTCACCCCACACTTAAATCATGCTATGTCCTCATAGCATTAAATTAACATTTAAAGGATGAGAAATACTCCTTGAGCCTCTATGCCAAGCTAAAAGCATGCTTTCCTTTCAAGTTTTAAGAGGTGGGTGTTTGACCCCACACTTCTTCTATTCCATGCTCTTTAGCTTCCACCGTCTCGGTACTCAGACTTCCCGCCATCTGTGCTTAACTTTCCACCAAAAACACAAACAGAATAAAAATAACAAAATCAACACAAAATCAAAATTAACAAAGTGTACCTGAGGTACCCTTGGGTTGCCTCCCAAGCAGCGCCTAATTTTACGTCGCGGCACGACGTATCCAGTTTCACCGCTTTTTCCTCCACCTTGAGGATATGAATCTCACCCCTAATTTCTTCTCTAATTTCCTCTTATGCTCCAGGGGTGGTGGTGAAAAATTGTAAGGACCAAGCAGTAGATGTTGCCTTTTTAACCTATTGGCCCTTAAGTAAGCGAAGTCATTTTGTCTCTCTGAGTTAGCAAATTTCAAAATATACGGGGCTTGGTCCTCCTCTAGACATTTCTCTATAAGCTTGAAAGATTCTATTTCTATGTTTTCAACCAAACTTAATGTCGAGAAATGCTTCGAGTGTGGTCCAATAAACCTCAACTCTGAAAATGCATTGTGCTTGACCTCCTTACTTGTAAACACCTTCTCAGCATCGACATCTATCTCTCCATTAATGTCTAATGGGGGATACTCTATCTCTTCTTCCAGGAATGGATTTTCCATAAGTGTGAGCCCATCACAGGGACACTCAAGAGATTCTAATTGTTGGGCTTCATCCAAAAATTCACCCTTGTCTTCCGCTTGTATTTCCTCTTGAATATCGACTAAAACTGTTACCTGTAATTTATCACAAGCTTCAGCCTCAGCAATCATCTCCGTGAATTTGATGCTCATCCTTTCTAGAGCCTCTGCATTCTCTTCTTGCTGACTTCTCAATACCGCCATCGCCTCCTTCATTGCTTCTGATTGCTCCAAGAGTTATTTCAGCATGTCTTCTATTCGAGCTTGGCATCCCAAGTCCTCATTTTCAGCATGCCTATATTCAGAAAAAACAATTGAAGGATCATAGTAGGGGCTTAGGGGAGGGGAATATGCATTTGGACAGCCATCCCAACGACCATCTTGACCCCCACATATACTGCATGTGGTACAGTGTTGCCACGAGTGGTGTCCTCCGCAATTCAGACAAGATTTACTAAAATATGAGTATCCACCATTGAAACCATTTATATTCCACGATGTCATTTCAGTAAGGGTATTCGAAAAAGAAAAAGTAAAATGCAAAAGAATTAAAACAAACACTAAGACTAAGTTGTCAGCACTCGAAAAAAATAAAAATACAGTAAATTACACTTAAAACAAATTCACCTATTGCCAAGTCTCCCCGGCAACGGCGCCAAAAACTTGCTCGGTGCTTTGGTAGGGGTTAAAAACCGACACGCAAGTGCACGTGGTCAAACAAGTAGTAAGTGCCTTTAGTAAGCCAAGTATCGATCCACGGAGACTCTGGATAAGTGAAATTTGCTTAAGTATACTATATTCTATCTCACTTCTAAATATGCTGACAACAACGTAACCAAAATTTGAATAATTTGTTTTATAATTTCTATACTATAACTACTAACAATTATCTACTTTGAATTTAAACTATGGATATGAGCATGCCGAGGTTAAGAACATGTAATGAAACTGATTATAATCATACATTGGTTAATCTTTTCTTCCAGTTGCTAGCCAAAAACATTAGCCAAGAGATTAAAACTCTCGTATTTAATCTCACTTAAGAATCATAAATCATCCGTCTACATTTCTGTGATCAAATGCAATTCATGACCTAGCAATACAATTCCGGTTCCTAAATTGACTAATACGGCTTTCAAGTATATTTCTATCAGGAAAGCACATCAAAACTCAATTTTTCCAAATCAAGTAAAGAACAATATCCTATTAATTCACAACTTTCCAATTTCGTGCTCTCTCGAGTGAAATCGGACTTTTTAGATATACATTAATGTCGGCCACACACCACTGCAGTAAGAACAAGAATTAATAGAACAACATGGAAGAAGAAGATGAAAAATCATATAATTCAATAATCATAATTCATCACAAGTGTTCATAACCTCAGCAAGGAAGGGAATTAGCCACTCATTTGTGGATTAATCATCCTAAAACAAGTGTTAATCATACAAACAATTGAATTAGAGAAGAAAGAAGGAGAGAAAAAACCCTGAACTTTTCATCCCTCAACTGCCTGTAACCCACGTCCTTGCTCCACCAAGTCTGAATTCTGAAAAATAAACCTGAGTGTGCTATTTATAGTAGTAGGACTCTTTCCCGGAATAACAAGCAACGTGTCATGGAGTGCTTCGCGGAGCACGGCTTCCGTGACACGCTACGGACGCGGAAGCCTTCTGGAAAATCACCCGAAAATGGCCCGGGCAGCACCCTGCCGCATTGGCAGCGTGTCACGCTGCTTGGGCAGCGCGTTGGTAGCCCTTGGTCGTGGAGGCCACCTGTCGTGGCACGTTGCCAACGCGCAGGTGGGCTGTTGTGAGCGGCCTGCCTACCGTGGCACCTTGTCGACGCGTCGGTTGGCTGTTTTGTGCCTCCTCTTTGCCGACGTTCGCGTGTTGATTCTGTTTCCAAGCCTCTACTTCACCAACTCATGGATTAGTTACTCAAAAGTCATCAAAACCTACAAAACAAAGGCTAATCATGTTGGTTAGCACATATCTTTACTTTATCTAAAATTACATGAAAATGTATACAATAATCTTAGATAAACAAGACTAATTTAAGTCGTAAAGCGTAACTCGGGCATATATTTTTGCCCGTGATCAGGACACCCAATGCTTCTTTTTCCTGTGCCTCCATCAATTCTGCGGAGATGATGACTGGTAATGTCTCATCTTCCCCCAAAAAGACATATTTTAAGTGGGGAGGCAATTCTTTCAGTTCCAGCTTTGGTGCCTCCTCAACGGATGGTTTCGGCAACGGTTCTAGGGACCTCATCAAGGATTGAAATTCCTGTCTCCTCGGATGCCTTTGTGATTCATTCAACATTTGGACCATCTCATAAGCATCTCTATCTCCAAAATGATCGGAGTGCATCAACACTCTTTCCAGTGGGTCTTGAGATTCGACAATCTGACGAATTTCTTCTTGTTCAACCACACTGATTGCTGAAAGCTCCTCATGTATTGCTGGCAGCTTCATGGCTTTAAACACATCAAATACCTCACTCTTTTTGTGTGCTCGCATGGTCAGCTGCCCCGCAGCTACATCAATCAGCGCTTTCTCGGTCGCCAAGAAAGGATGTCCCAAAATAAATGGGACTTCCGCGTCTGGTTCAAAATCCAGCACGACGAAATCTATCGGGAAGATCAGGGAGCCAACTTGCACCAGAACGTCCTCCACAATGCCATCAGGTCTGGCTAAGGACCGATCCGCCAATTGCAAGATCACTGTTGTGGGTCTAGGACTTCCTAGACCCATCTTTTTGAATACCGATGGCGACATCAAATTAATGCTCGCTCCCAAATCACATAATCAACGAGCTCGGATACTCTACCCAATAGTAATCTGTATAGTAAAGCTCCCAGGATCTTTGAGCTTTGTGGGCAGTCGGTTTTGTATCCGGGAAGTGCACTCCTCCATAGGAGCCACCGTAGCATACTCAGTCAACCGACTTTTGTTCGCCACGATGTCCTTTATATACTTGGCATACTTCGGCACTCCCTGCAAAACATCAACAAGAGGTATGTTAATATGTACCTGTTTCAGCACCTCCATGAATTTCTTGAAACACGCCTCCTCCTTGTGTTTCTTTAATCGTTGAGGGAATGGGGGTGGTGGTCTTTCTGATTCAGCTTCCTTAGTCTTTCCCCTCTCATCACCTTGCTCCCTCTCGACTTCTGCTGCTCTCGATTGTTGAGGTGGTCTTTCTGGTTCCACCTCTTTCAGCTGCAAACCACTCCTTGTGGTCACTGCATTCACCTGCTTGGGGTTGGGATCTGTGTCACTCGGAAGTCCTCCTCTAGGCCTAGTATTTTGGGCTCCAGCAAATTGCCCAAATTGATATTCAAGTGCCTTGGTAGCTAACTGGTTGTTTTTCACCTCGGCTGCCAATTTCACATAGTCAGCTTGCAATTAAGCTTGGTTTGGTATCATCGTCTTGAACATCTCCTCAATGCTGGGTGATGGTGGCGGAGGAGGTGCATTGTTGTTTCTAAATTGTGCTTGATAATTCTGCTGCCCTTCTTGGTTCCTTTGCACACCCTGACTCGAACTTTGCCCCTGATGGTTGTTGCTACCCCAGTAGAAATTTGGATGATTCCTCCAATTGGAATTGTAGTTGTTGCCATACTGTTGGTGGTTGTTTCTTTGTACATTTCCCACAAGTTCACCGAGTCTGGATTTTCTCCACAACACTCAGCTGAGTACTCACTGCTCCCGCACACTTCACACCAAATTTGCTACACTGCATTCACTGGGACTTGAGGCTGGCTCATTGTCATGTTACTGAAGTGGGTGTTGAGTTGATTCTGTAAGGCAGCTATTTGTGCAGCAATAGCTGTAAAACCATCCACTTCTAGAACTCCTGCTGCTTTCCTTGTCCCTCCTCTTGATGAATCAGCATTCCACTCCGGATTGCCCTGCGAAATACAGTTCAACAAGGTATACAGCTCCTCATAAGTTTTATCCAGCACTTGTCCCCCAGCTTCTGAGTCTAGCAATATTTTTGTATGGGGTTCCAAACCCTCTATAAAAGTGTGCACCAGCACATCATTGGATTGATGATGATGAGGACAATCCCGCAACATGTACTTGAATCTCTCCCAAGCCTAATATAGATTCTCTCCCTCTCTATGTTTGAAACTTAGAATTTGACTTCTAAGTCTTGCTGTTTTACCGGAGGGAAAAAATCGTATCAAGAATTTCCTTGCAAGATCATCCCACGTAGAAATAGAATTAGGTGGCTCAGCTTTCAACCACCTCTTGGCTTCTCCCGATAGTGAGAATGGGAACAATGTAAGCCGGACATAATCTGATGACACTCCAGCGAGGATGTAAGTGTCACTTATCTCCAAAAAATTTTGGAGATGCTGCTGTGGATCTTCATGAGGGAGACCTGTAAACTGCCCGCTAGTGTGCAACAATTGCACCATTTTTTGTTTAAGTTCGAACCTCCCTCCTGGTTCAGGTTTGCAGATGCTAGATGTGACATTTTTAGCATGTGGTATTGCCACCTCGCGAATCGATCGAGCTGCTACTTCTTCGGGCACTAACATTGCCCGTACTACTGGTGGATTCTGTTGTTGCTCCATAAGTGTTTGTCTGAGCAACTGTAGCTTTCTTTCTAGAGCTTCTCTCCGCTGACGATGAAATAATCTTTCTGGCTCTAAATACGAGTCCACCAGCTCCTTGTCTCTTGCCAGTGTTCACCAGAGATTAATTCTACAAAATACAGGCTAAGACCAAGTTGTCAACACTAAGAAAATAAAAATATAGTAAATTAACACTTAAGAAAAATTCACCAATTGCCAGTCCCCGGCAGCGGCGCCAAAAACTTGTTCGATCTGTTTGTTATATGGGTATATAACTACACACAAGTGCACGTGGTCGAACAAGTAGTAAAGTGGCTCAAGTAAGCTAAGTATCGATCCCATAGGGACTGGGATAAGGTAACAATTAATCAAGTGTTACTATATTTTCAGTTTAACAATGAAGACAACAGTGTAACCAAGAGTTGATATTTCTGGATTCTAAATTTTATGCTAAGTCTAAAACAAGTATCTAATGTGAGTCTGAACTATGAATGTGAGCATGATGAGGTTAATTGAACATGTAAAGAAATTAATTATCGATATAATTTGGTTAACCTTTCCTCCGGTTGCTAGTCAAGAACTAATGCCAATGGATTAAAACTCTCGTATTTAACCCAACTTAAAAATCATGAACCGTCCACCTACATTTCTGTAATTAAACGAAAATTCATGTTCTAGCCATACGAACCCGGTTCCTAAATTGACTAATATGACTTTCAGGTATATTTCTATCCTGAAGGTAAATCAATTCTCAATTTTCCCAAACTAAGAAAGGATCATATCCTATTAATTCACAACTTTCCAATTTCTTGCTCTCTCGAGTGAAACCGGACTTTTTAGATATACATTAACATAGGCCACACATTAATGCAGTAAGAACAAGAATCAATAGAACAACCATGGAAGAAAAGATGAAAAACCAAAGAATCAATAATCACATTTCATTACAAGTGTTCTTAACCTCAGCAAGAAGAGGTTAGCCACTCATTTGTGGATTAAACATCGTTAAATGAGTGTTAAACATTCAAGCAATTGAATTCAAGGAGAAGGAAAGAGAGAAAAACCCTGATAATTTCGTCCCCTCAACTGCCTGTAACCCACGTTCTTGCTCCACCAAGTCAGAATATTGAAAAATGAACCTAAGTGTTCTATTTATACTAGTGGGAATTTTTCCTGGAATAACAAGCAACGTGTCATTGAGTGCATCGCGGAGCACTGCCTCTGTGACACGCCACCGACGCGGACCCTCACTAGAAGTTGGGGGTCCAGGTAATCAGGCTCAATGTGGCACGGCGTGCAACGTGGAGCTAGGCCACCGTCCCACGGACCCAACGTGAACCCTTACTGGAAATTGGGCAAAAATTCCCTATCCAGGCAGAAGGCCTCCACGATGGCAGCGTAACACGGCTCCATTGCGGAGCCTCTTTATTTTGTGCCTTCCAACGCCTTGTCCTTTGCTCACATCCGAGTCCAACCCCGATCTATTCCAACATGCATTTTAGCTTCCCAAAATCACATTTTACCTGCAAAACAATGCTAATCATGTTGGTTAGTATAAATTCACATTTTATTACCAATCACATGAGAATGTATAAACATTGATAGATAAACAAGGTTAAAATGACACATTTGAGTATCACTTGGGCATATAAATTTGCCCAAGATCAACCATCTTATCAGTATTCCTAGAGGCTTGTAGTCTGTATATATTTCCCTGTGGTCAGTTGAGCCGGTCGTGTGAGGCCGTGCAGTTTGATATAGCTGTTTAGCATTTCAGTTTATGTTGGCCGCGTGGGGCCATAGTTTAATAGTAGTGGTGACCTTGCCGGTCATGTAGTTGTTCAGTATTTCCTTTGTTGAGTCCCAGATGACTAGACAGCATGGTGGCCTTGTCGGCCCGCATAGGTTCCTTGTTACGGGTATGTTTCTGGTTAGCTATTATTACAGGTACAGGTGGCTATAGGCCAGTTGGCCGGAGGCTGTGTTTACAGCCGTTATATAGCCCTTTGTTTCCAGAAATCTGAGTTAGAGCTAGCCAGGCGCCAGCTGTGCTTAGGCTCACCAGTTAGCAGTCCAGGTCCTACTAGGGCACCAGGTGCCAGTCATATACCCCCCAAGGCGGGGCATGATAGTATGCTTGAAATGGTACTGGAGCTGGTGGTCTCCACTGACTTGGGGATCCGGAAGTTGAGAGATGATCTCTTAAAACTTACTCAAATAGTGAAAGGCCATGAAATCTCTATTAAACATTTAGAGGAAAGGATGTACCATTTGGCATCTCAAGGGAATCAGGGTTGGGTGTGAAGGAAAAGGAGCCGCTCATGGAAAATGTCAGTCCAAGCCCAAAAGATGGTGATGAGGAAGACATAGAGCAAGATATTGAGGAGACATTCTTCATGGAGTCATTTGAAGCCATTCTCTTGAATAACAATTTCAAAGACAGTGATGGGTTAGAAAAAACATATCATGCTATAACGGGTCTTGGGTCCTACTATTATCAACCGAATAAGCTAGACCTTGATATAAAAAATCAAAAAAGTTCGCCATCGCAACCTTTAATTATTGAACTGTCGATGTTATAGCTCAAATTGTTGCTTGCTCATTTGAAATATGCCAATCTTAGTCTTTTCGGCTAAACTAACCGAGCGGCAAGTAGAGGCACTTTTGGCAGTCTTCAAGAAGCATATATGGGCAACCAGTTGGACTATTGCTGACATAATTGGCATACCTATAGGAATTTGTACTCATAATATCAACCTACAAGAGAATTGTAACCCTTCCGTCGAGCATCAAATACATTTAAATCCACCTATGCAACAGGTGGTTAAGAAAGAGATTATCAAGTGGTTTGACGTGAGGGTTGTGTATCCAATAGTTCATAGTAATTGGGTGAGTTAGGTCCAATGTATTCCTAAGAAGGGAGGGATCACTGTGGTTCTAAATGAGAAGGATGAATTTATAGCTATGCGGCCAATCATCGGATAGAGGGTGTGCATAGATTATAGGAAGCTAAACTCATGAACCAAGAAGAATCACTTCCTGGTCCCATTCATTGATCAAATGTTAGACCAATGTAATACCCAAAAAGCCCCTAAGATCATACCTTAGGATTCAAGTAGAGAAAATAGGAAAATATTTCCCAGGTCGTAGGATGAGTCATCCAGTGACCCGTAAGGAGACTCCATGAGTGGTGGAGTGACTCATGAAGTGAAGGCTGGTGTGAGAAGTCGTGGTCAGGGGGTGGCCAAGAGTAGCAGTCGTGAGTCGTGGAGTACCTCACACCTCGTGAAGTGAGCCATGGTCAAGGTGGTTAGAGATCAAGGTTTGATTTTTCGGAGACGTCAAGATGGGAGTCAGGAGTTGCGGTGAGCTTTTGGCATGATGGTAAGCGCTTGATCCTAACAAGTGGTATCAGAGCCAAGTTCATAGTTTTGATTCCCCAGAATGCTGCATGATGTAGATATTAGGAGGGGGATTGTTGGGTAACGCCAACATCCTGCCTATGAAAAAGCCCACGAGGGGGCGGGTGGCCTGGGTCGGATTCATGATCAAACATGGCACTTTCTTGGTGGGCTTAGTTAAGAAATAAAGTCTCCCTCTTGCTATCGCTATAACTTTTGACATACTTGGTAGGATCAAGAACTTACCATCATGTCAAAAGCTATAGCTGATAGCAATGGCGCAATTTTATTTCTGAACTAAGCCCACAAAGAAAGCACCATGTTCGATCATGACTCCGACTAGGTCCAACCCACCCCCTTATGGGACTTGCCATAGGCAGAATGTTGGCGTTACCCAACAATCCCCATCCAAAACCTGCCTCATGCATCATGTTTCTCTTGGGAATCGAACCCATGACATTGGCTCTGATACCACTTGTTAGAATAAAGCTCTTACAATCATGCATGTATTGAAATACATATATTGACTATAATGTAGGTACTGACTAAAGATCATAACCACATACTAAAATTTGTAAAAAGCTAAAATGAACTAAAAATTGTGACTGTTCTGGACTGAGCGGTACTGAACTATACTGTGGGACACTGTGGGAGAGACTATAGCTAACATGTAACCACGAGAGCTAAATATGGAGTACAATGTATACTGTCCTTTGGGGAAGGCCCACTATACCTTGCCAGGGTTTAGTAGCTGAACTAGGTGATCACTATCTAATTCCCATTCAGGCTAAAACCTATGGTGGCAATGTAGTTCTAGGAACCTGGGTGTGCTGAACCCCGGTCCGCTCGGTGCTAAGTCCTACTCCCATTGGAAATTCCTAACTGTGACTACAAGGCTGATAGTTCGAACTTGATGTCCCAAGACTTACGTCAAGAATACTTATCTAGAAGTAACTTGAGGGTCTGAAAGACCTAATAACTGAAACTAAGGTATCTAAGACTGGCCAGAGCTACTTTAGTTGAAAGCGTCGTAACCGTCTAAAGAACACCCTGAAAACTGATTACTGAGGCTATGGAGTTTTATTGAACTCCTCAAGAGACTGAGTATAGTCAAACTGATCAGCTGACATTTCTATAAGATACTAAAAAAGTTAAGTACTGACTCAGACTGAACAAGAAATAAGCCAACTATTATTCATCTAACTGTAATATTAGGATGATTGAAAGAAATATCATGTCAGAATCAAGCAACATTCGTATCTGAATAATTATGCAAGACTCTAGCAACCACGTACAGGGATTTGGGCTAAAACACAAATTTCATGGGAAAAACTCCAACATGAATTATAACTAGTAATAACCTTCAAGAATTTACAAGAATCATTACAAGAAGGAAAGTCATAAACTAACTAAAGAATAACCCTAATTTTGATCTTTAAGAGACTAGAATTGATAGAATATCTGTAGGGGTTTTCAGAGCACAAGGGAAGAGAAATTCCCTCGCTGAAATCCCACATACCTGAAGTAGAAATCTCTGAGAAAAATCTTGGAGTAATCTGAGTAGAAGATTGAAACCCTTGATCTTTCCCTATACTTCTTGTCTGAGCTTTTCTATGTACTAACTATGAGAGAATGATAGAAATGATAGAAAACTATCAACTAACTCCCTAAATCCCTTTGAAATTACCCCAAAATGATGTAGTTTAGGACCCAGGAACTTGGGAATTACGAAAACACCCTTACTAAAATCGCTGGAAAATTGACCCTGCCAGCCCACAAAAGGGACATCACGACTTGTGAGGTATGAGATGGGTCATGAAGTCCAATTCGTTGTCAACACTAGAAAATGCCGTCTCAAATTTCAAAGCCCAGACGATGAATCACTTCACGTGTCATGAGGTACACCATGACTCGTGACACCCCTCATGAAATCTGCGAAAAAATAAACCTTCAATCATTGACCACCTTGACCACTTTGACCACGACTCACTTCACGAGTCGTGAGGTACTCCACAACTCGCGACTGCTACTGGTGATCACCCTCTGACCAAGACTTCTCACAACCAACCTCCACTCCACAAGTCACTCCACGACTCATGGAGTCTCCTCACGGGTCACTGGATGACTCGTCCTGTGATCTAGGAAATATTTTCTTATTTTCTCTGCTTGAACCCCTCGGGTCTGATCTTACAGGCTTTTGAGTCATCTAGTGACTCATGAGAAGACTCCATGAGTTGTGGAGAAACTCATGAAGTGAAGGCTGGTTGTGAAAAGTTGTGGTCAAGGGGTGACCACGAGTGGCAGTCACGAATTGTGGAGTACCTCAAGACTCGTGAAGGAGCCATGGTCAAGATGGTTAGAGATTGAAGGTTTGATTTTTCAGAGACGTCACGAGGGGAGTCATGAGTCGTGGTGTACCTCATGACTCATAAAGTGTGTCATCGTTTGGGCTTTGAGTTTTGAGATGGGATTTTCCAGTGTTGATAACGGATTAGACGTCATGACTCGTCCTGTACCTCACGAGTCGTGATGTCCCTCATGAGGACTTATAGGGTCAGTTTTCCAGCGAGTTCAGTAAGGGTGTTTTCATAATTTCTAAGCTCCTAGGTCCTAAATTACGTTGTTTTAGGGTTATTTTCAGAGGGATTTATGGAGTTAGTCGATAGTTTTCTCTTATTTCTCTCATTCTATCAAAGTTAGCACATAGAAAAGCTCAGTCAAGAAGCACAAGGAAAGATCAAGGGTTTCAGCCTTCTTTTCAAATTACTCTAGGATTTTTCTAAAAGATTTCTACTCCATCTATGTGGGATTTCAACGAGGAATTGCTCTTCTCTTGTGCCCCAGAAACCCCTACAGATATTCTATCAATTCTAGTCTCTTGAAGATCAAAAATAGGGTTATGCTTTAGTTAGTTTATGACTTTCCTTCTTCTGATGATTCTTGTAAATTCTTGAAGGTTATTACTAGTTATAATTCATGTTGATGTTTTTCCCATTATATATATGTTTTAACCCAAATCCCTGACGTGGTTGGTGGAGTCTTGCATAATTGTTCAGATACGAATGTTGAATGATTATGGTATGATATTTCTTTCAATCATCCTGATAGTACAGTTAGATGAATAATAGTTGGCTTTTTGCTTGTTCAGTATCAGTTAGTACTTATCATTTTTAGTATCTTATAGAAATGTTAGTTGATAAGTTTGACCATACTCAGTCTCTTGAGGAGTTTAGTAAAACTCTGTAGCCTCAGTTATCAATTGTCAGGGTGTTCTTTAGATGGTTATGACCCTTTCAGCTAAAGGAGCTCTGGCTAGTCTCAGAACCCTTAGTCTCAATTATCAGGTCCTTCAGACTCTCAGGGTACTCGCAAGTAAATATACCTGATTTAAGTCTTAGGACATCAATTTTGAGATATCAACCTAGTAGTCACAGTTAGGATTTCTAGTAGAAGTAGGACTTAGCATTGAGCAGGCCGGGGTTCAACGCATCCAGGTTCACAGAACTATGTTGCCGCCATAGGTTTTAGCTTGAATCGTCATTAAAGAGTTATCATCTAGTTCAGCTACTATACCCTGGCAATATATAGTGGGCCTTCCCCGATGGGGGGTATACATCTGACTCCATGTTTAGCTCACATGTTTACATGTCAGTTACAGTCTCTCCCATGGTGTCCCACAGTGTAGCTTAGTACCACTCAGTCCAGAATAGTCGCAATTTTTAGTTTAATTTAGCTTTTCAGATTTCAGTATGTGGTGATGATCCTCAGTCAGTACCTGCATTATAGTTACATTCAATGTTATCAGTTTAGTTGTGTATTTCAACTATTGTTACTTACATCTTTTATACTCAGTACATTCAAAGTACTGATGCATATTTTTTATGTTGTATCGTATTATGATACATGTGCATGTTCTCAGCCACAACATCGTCAGTAGTTCTATTTGGACGATTTTAGCCACTCTATTTTGGTGAATCCTCATCTTTTGAGGGCGGAGGATTTAGTTTATTTCAGTTTCCTGTTTTCAGATTTTTAGTTGGGGGCTTTTCCCAGCAACTCCTTAGTTCTTAGATGGCTTTCAAACACAGTTTTGTTCAGTATTTGTCAGATATGTATTCTCTTCATTTGAAAAGTGTTATATAGTTATGTTTTTCTCAGCTTCCGCTATGTTTAATTCAGTATACCAGTGTGATGTTAAGCTATGGGTTAGCTTCGGGATGCTTATGGCACCAAGTACTGTTTTGCTCCCACGGTGTAGACTTGGGTCGTGACAAACTTGGTATCAGAGCATTAGGTTTAGAGTATCCTAGGATGTTTGAAAGCCGTGTCGAGTAGAGTCCTTTTCATGGGTGTGAAGCACGCCACACTTATGGGGGGAGGCTACAAGGCGTTGCTAGGTAATTACCCTTTTGTTCATACTCCTTATCGTGCATTGAGATTAATCCCAAAATGTCCTCCGAACTAGTCTCTATTCCTTTCAATGATAACATGCCTCCAAAAAGAGGAAACGGGAGGAGAAATGGGAATGTAAACCAACTTGCCCCACCAGCTCCAGCAGCCCCTGAAGGTGATCAGGTGTCGCATGTCGAGTTCAGGGATGCGATCTAGATTCTTTCCCAGGATATGACCAACCAAATGAACCAGTAGGTGGTTCTGCTGAATGTGAATAGGTCTGCAACTGCTGTAAAAGTTTGGGATTTCACCCAAATGAATCCTATAGCTTTTCATGTATCTAACGTGGGAGAGGACCCGCAGGAGTTAGTCGATGAGGTATAGAAGATCATCTAGATCATGGTTGATACTTACGTAGAGAATGCTGATCTGGCTGCCTACCAGTTGAAAGGGGTGGCTCAGATTTGGTACAAGCAAGGAAGGGGGGGTGGCCGACTGGAGCAAGATCAATAGAGTGGGATGAGTTCAGTACAACATTTCTCGAAATATTCTTTCCTCGTGAATTGGGGGAGACCAAGATTGCTAAATTTATGAACCTAAGGCATAATAATAGGACAATGGAAGAGTATGCATTGGAATTCACTCGGCTGTAGAGGTATGCTCTAGAGATGGTCATTGAATCGAGGGCTCGTCTGCTCAAATTTTTAAATAGAGTTTTAGATCTGGTACTTAAGGAGTGCAGAACTACGATGCTTATCAAGGACATCAACCTCTCTAGCCTAATCATTCATGCACATCAGGTTGAGGCAGAGAAGTTGAACGAGATTGAGAGGGAGAACAGGCTAGTTTAAATATAGCTAGTAGGGGTCAGGTAGCAGTAGTCGCCTGCAGTAGCAACAATAGAGACCTCCAGCACCCACATAAGCTAGTTCTCCTTCTTCTAGGCCTCATAAGGACCGAAGGGGTGGAATGTCAGGTTCTCAATCTCAGAGTCACATCTCCAGCAACTGCTCATTTCCAGCTTGTTCTAAATGTGGCAAGAACCATCTGGGTGAGTGCCACTTAGGCAGAGATGGTTGCTTTGGGTGCGGCTAGTTGGGACATAAATTGAGATATTGTTTGTCAGCAGGACGGGGAAAGGCTCAGTCCACTATCTCAACAACCCTAGTAGTTCGCACAACTCAGCAGGGTACTACTTCATGTACGGATGGCAATCAGCACCAAAACTATTTTTATGCCTTGTCATCTCATCAGGGGCAGGAGAAGTCACCTGATATGGTTACGGGTATGTTGCGCTTTTTTCACATTAATATGTATGCTTTGCTAGATATAGGAGCCACACTCTCCTTTGTGACTCCTTGTATTGCCGTGTGGTTAGATATCAGTCCAGAAGTCCTCTCAGAACTGTTCTTAGTTTCTACTCCGATTGCTGGGTCAGTTAGAGCCAGACGGCTATATAGAAACTGCCCAATCTTAATATTGAGTAAAGTCATCCCAGTTTCTCTAGTAGAGCTAGATATGGTTGACTTCAACCTCATTCTTGGAATGGATTGGTTACATTTCGATTATGCCTCAGTCGACTGCAGAACTAAAGTCGTCAGGTATTTGTTCCCTAATGAGCTGGTCTTAGAATAGAAGGGTAGTGTTTCAGTGCCCAAGGATCGATTTATTTCCTAACTTAAGGCTAGGAAGATGATCTCAAGGGGTTGCATCTATCACTTAGTTAGGGTCAGGGATTCCATCTCCAAGACCACAACTATTCTGCCAGTCTAGTTGTTAGTGAATTTCTTGATGTCTTTCCCAAAGATCTTCCTGGAGTTACTCCCGAGCGGGAGATAGACTTCGTCATAAACCATCTTCTAGACACCCAGCCCATCCCTATTCCTTTTTACAGAATGGATTGAGCTGATCTTAAGGAGTTAAAGGAACCGCTGAAAGACCTTCAAGAAAAGGGCTTTATCAGACCCAACAGCTCTCCATGGGGTGCTCCAGTGTTGTTCCTGCAAAAGAAAGATGGTACGCTCGGAATGTGCATCGACTACCATCAACTGAACAAGGTCACAGTCAAGAATAGGTATCCCCTACCTAGGATTGACGACTTGTTCGATCAGCTACAAGGAGCTAGTTAGTTCTCCAAGGTAGATCTCAAATCGGGATATCATCAGCTTAAGGTCAGAGAATGTGACATACCAAAAATAGCCTTCAGAACGCAGCATGATCGCTATGAATTTGTGGTTATATCTTTTGGACTAACCAATGCTCCTGCAACTTTTGAGGACCTAATGAACAGGGTATTCAAGCCGTACATGGACATGTTCGTCATTGTGTTCATAGATGACATCTTGGTATACTACAAAAATGAGGAGGATCAGGCTAACGACCTGAGGATAGTGTTGCAAACATTTAGAGACCGGTAGCTATTCGCTAAATTCAATAAGTGTGAATTCTGGATGAAGTCAGTGGATTTTCACGGTCATGTGTTCTCAGGTGAGGGTATTCAGGTGGATCCTCAAAAGATAGCAACGGCAAAAGATTGGCCAAGACCCACTTCCCCAATAAATATCAGGAGTTTCTTGGGTTTAGCCGATTATTACCGACGGTTTATAGAGGGGTTTTCTTCTATTGCATCCCCTATGACTAAACTGACCCAGAAAAGGTAATGATTCAGTGGTCAATCTCAGATTCATATGAGAAGAGTTTCTAAGAGTTGAAGACTCGACTCAGTACAGCTTCGATTTTGACCATGCCAAAAGGAATAGATGGGTTCATAGTTTATTGTGATGCTTCTCAAGTTAGCTTCAGTTGTGTTCTGATGCAGTGGGGTAAGGTTATAGCTTATGCCTCAAGACAACTCAAGGTTCATAAAAAGAACTATCCGAATCATGATCTTGAATTGGCGGTAGTGGTATTTTCTTTGAAGATATGGAGACATTACCTTTATGGGGTTCACATGGATGTTTTCACTTACCACAAGAGCCTTTAATACGTGTTCAGTTAAAAGGACTTGAACCTTCATCAGAGGTGGTGGCTGGAATTATTGAAAGACCATGCCATGAGTGTGCTATACCACCCAGGAAAGGCCAATGTGGTGGCGGATGCATTAAGCAGGATGTCTATGGGAAGCGTTGCTCATATTGAAGAAGGCAGAAAAGAGCTGACGATATCCACAGGTTAGCTCAATTGGAAGTGCAGTTAGTTGATTCAGCTGAGGGCAGAGTTGTAGTCCAAAGTGGGTTAGATAGAGGTTAAGTCAAAGCAGGATGAAGACCTCATATTACTCATACTAAAAGAAGTAGTTCTAAGAAAGAGGTGGAGGCTTTCTCCAAAGGGGAGATGGTGTACTTTGTTACCACAGCAGATTGTGTGTTCCAGATGTAGATGACTTGAAACAGTGAATACTGGAAGAAGCACACAACTCCAGGTATTCTATTCATCTATGTGGGACTAAGATGTACCGTGATCTATAAGAAATCTATTGGTGGAACAACATTAAGAAGGACATCGCAGAATTTGTAGCTAAGTGTCCGAACTGCCAATAGGTTAAAGTTGAGCATCAAAGACCTGGTGGTATGACTCAGGATATCAGTATTCCTACTTAGAAGCGGGAGGAAGTGAATATGGACTTCATCAAGGGTTTATCTCATACATGCCAACATCATGATTTAATTTGGGTGGTTGTAGACTGGATGACTAAGTCAGTACTTTTCCTACTGGTAAAGACTACAGATTCACCTAAGGATTATGCCAGACTGTACATTCAGGAGTTAATCAGACTGTGTGGAGTCCCCTTGTCCATCATTTCATATAGAGGTACTCAATTCACCTCGCATTTCTGGAATTCATTTCAGAAGGGACTTGGCACTCAGGTCAAGCTCAGCACAACTTTTCACCCTCAGACAGATGGACTAGCTAAATGGACCATCAGACCATGGAAGACATGTTGAGTGCTTGTGTGATCGACTTCAAGGGCAGTTGGGATAATCATCTACCTCTCATTGAGTTTGCATACAACAACATCTACCACGTCAGTATTCAGATGGCCCCGTTTGAGGCATTATATGGTAGGAGGTGTAATTCTCCTATAGGGTGGTTTGAGGTTGACGAAGCTACTTTGATTGGGCCAAATACAGTTCTTGAGGCTATGTAGAAAGTGCAGCTTATCAGAGAAAGGTTGAAAACGACACAGAGCCGACAGAAATCATATGCAGAAGAGAGTTGGAGTTTGTTGTTGATGATTGGGTTTATCTGAAGATTTCACCTATGAAAGGGGTGACGTGATTTGGTAAGAAAGGAAAACTCAGTCCAAGATATGTGAGACCTTAACAAAATCCTGAGACGCATTTGCGATATAGGTTACGAGTTAGAGTTACCTGCAGAGTTAGCATCGGTCCATCCAGTCTTCCATATGTTGTTGCTGAAGAAGTGCATTGGTGATCCGACCTCAATAGTGCCTCTAGCGATTTTTGGTGTAAAGGACAGCCTCTTGATCTTAGGCATATTTACGTGCCCAAGTGCATTTCATAACTTAGCTTTAGCCGTGTTTGTAAATTAATTAATTATATTCTCATTTATTTCTGTATCTTTGTGTGCCGAAACTAACCAACGCGATTAGCCCATTTTTTGTAGGTGAAATATACTAAGGAGGGGCTGAAAATGGTGTTCAATGCATAAGAGGCAAGCATGGAAGTATTTGCACAAGATAATAAAACTGATGTGCCAAGAAGTAGGCTAGCTGCGCTAGGCTCCGTGCCACGCTAGGCGTGCACCGCATTCATGGCTGTGCCGCACCAGTGGCATGCGCATGTGCGAGGGCAAGCAACAGTAGTAGCACGTGATGGCACTGTACCACGCCTTGCATCCTGCGCGATCAGTGGCCTGCCACGCTAGGCGACGCGCACCAATGCAATGCTAAGACCTGCCAACCCCCTACTTCCAGTGAGCAGGCACAATGATGCCATGTCACCGAGGCAAAACTGTATGTCCAGGTCCGTAACAGGAAGCTGGTCATCCCACGGCCCAAATTTGTAATTTTCCCACTTTGTATAAATTAAAAACTTAGCTCTTATTTTCATTATCACGTAATATTTTTGGGAAGGCACAGAGAAGCGAAGGGAGAATACAAGAAACTCATCTAGGGTTCACTTTCTTTATTCTTCTTTACCATCTCTTGTAAGTACTTGAATTCAATGATGTTTTTTAATTATTTTATGAACATGAGTGGATAAAAACCTTCTTCTAGGGTTGAGGCCACATGACATTATTGTAATTACTTAATTTCTTTATTGGTTCAAGTTTTCATTTATGTTTTGTCTTGCATTTTTGATTTTATTCGTTGTAATGATTGATCACCATTAGAATGCACTTGTCAAGCTTAGGCAAAAACTCGAAAGAGCAAACCTAGGTTAGAACTAAGAATGCAGAAAGCAAGTTCAAAGTCTCTAAGACTTGATTCAAGGTTAGAATAGAGATATACCTAATTTGCCTTGCTTGGTTATAAAATAGGAAGATAGCTAGACACCGACTTAGAATTGTCACATCACCGCTCAATGAAGTAGTTGTGGAACTAAGTTAGGTTAAATGGTTAGAGGTTCTAAAGTCTATAACCAAGGGTGTTAACCCCGTAAACCATTCCATGTAGATAAATGCACATGAATTAGGACGTCACATCCCCGCTCAATGATGTAGTTGTGAGGATAATAGGTAATGTTTAGACGCTTGAAAAACCATAAACATTGAATATATCTTATGAGAAAACAAATGAATTTTCAGTACTTGAACAAGTTGAATGTAGCAGTGCATGATTCTCAGGCCTTAACTCTAGATGTTCTCATTATTTTTTTTCCGATTAATTTGTGATCACCTCTAGATTTAGACAAAAATCCAAATCTTTGAAACTTTAACAGTTATGAAATTTAGTTTAATACTTGAACTTGAATATTCACTAAATAGACTAGTCCCTATGGGTTTGACATCTAGCTCTTGAAGAGTCACTTTACTACTTGTACGACCGCGTACGCTGACGCATGCAGTGGGGCGCAACAAGTTTTTGGCACCGTTGCCATGTACTGGCAACTTTTGGTGAATTTTAGTTTTTATGTTAGTTTTATTTTTCTGAAAGTGTTAAAAATATTGGTCTTGGTCTGTAATTTGTAGGTAACAGGTTGTCCTTGCAGCAAGCTGGCAAGGAATAAAGAACTGGTGGATCAATTGTTGGAGCCCGAATGATAGTTGCATTTATCACGGAGAGAGGCTCTTGAACGGAAATTGCAGTTGTTACAAAGAGAGGTTCTTGAATGACAACCCCATCCATAAGTTGAGCATGAAGAGTTGTTTTCAAAGAAAATGGCAGCCAGACTAGTTTGTAAAGTGGAAATCCAACTCGCGACAAATATGACCTCTAGCATACGCAAACCGGAGCCCGAAGGCAATTTTGAGCTCAAACAGAATATGGTGCATCTGTTTCCCTCGAGTGGGAAATTTACTAGCATGACAAATGAAGACCCACAACAACACCTACAAAACTTTCTTGAAATCAGTGACACTTTCATCCCCACAGAAGTGTCAACTGATTATGTCGAACTTACTCTCTTCCTTTTTTCACCTTTGGGAAAGGCAAAGAGGTGGATGAAAGCAGAGCCACCAAATTCCATCACTACCTGGGTGACCTAGCAAGGAAGTTCCTTATCAGATTCTTTCCCTCCAGCAAGACTACAAAGCTCAGAAGCGAGACACTTAGTTTCAAGCAGAGACTAGAGGAAAATCTCTACTTGGCTTGGGAGAGATCCAAATCATTACTGAGAGACTGCCCCCATCACCAGCAGTCTGATAAAGTGTTAGCTCATACCATCATGGAAAGTATAGATCCTCAAACTAAAACTTTACTAGACTCCACATCGGGTGGGCAAGCACCTGAGAAGACCTATGATGAACTGTACACTCTGTTGAACAGGATTGCCCAAGGAAATCCAAAGTAGCGTAGTGAATCATCCAGAGGGGCAGGTAAGAGGGCAACCGAGCTATTGAGGTAGACGATGTCAACGCATTGGCAGCTCAGTTAGCTTCACACCAGCAC
The DNA here is from genome assembly GCA_035772735.1 of Datura wrightii. Classification (NCBI taxonomy): domain Eukaryota; kingdom Viridiplantae; phylum Streptophyta; class Magnoliopsida; order Solanales; family Solanaceae; genus Datura; species Datura wrightii. Next base: position 50,741,591 of record JASDFA010000002.1, on the reverse strand, counting down.
CAGATAATGACTCAGTTCAGCAAACTGAGTATGACACATCCGCAAGAATAGGTTAATGTACTTCAACCAACTCCTAGATAGTATGAGATATGTGGAAACAGTGGCCATGGTGCAGATTCATGCGGGGCCAATCTAGAGTCAGTAAATTTTGTATGTTATGTGCCAAGAGTTAATCAAAACTATGGAAACACCTACAACAAGAACTGACAGAATCACCCGAATTTCTCTTCGGGTGGTAATCTGAGTCAAAGCTACTAGCAACCTCAGAAATAGTAGTACCAGCAGCAGAGCAGGCAAAATAGTGGAAATCTAGCAACATTGAGGAGATTTTGTATAAGATCGTGGCCAACCAGACCCAGATGGTAGCCGATTAGACAAGGATGGCCTCAGACTTAAAAAAATAGTAGCTAGCTACCCGGAACTTGGAGAAGCAAATGGGTCAATTAGCAGCTGCACAACACAATAGACCTTAGGGAGGTGTACCAAGTGATACAGATCCAAACCCCGATAGGTCATGGCCATCAATTTGAGGAGTGGCAAGCAGTTTGCTAACGCACCACAAAAGGAGAAGAAAAATGAGATGCACCTAGAGCTAGTCAGACCTGGTCCATCATATGCGAAAGAGATAATCAGAGTGCCACAGTACATAATGCACAATCATCATTGCAGCCACTACAACGACTACCACCACCATTCCCGTAAAGGCTTAAGAAGAGAAAGGAGCCTGTATGTTTTCAGAAGTTCTTTGATATCTTCAAAGAACTTCATATAAATATTCCACTAATTGATGTTTTGCAGGGAATGACTAAGTACGCTAAGTACTTGAAGGATGTGATGGAAAACAAAGTGAGGCTGGTGGATGTCCAGACTGTGGCACTCACTGAAGAGTACAGTTTCAGGGTAACGAGCAAAATGCCCAAACAGCTCAAAGACCCAGGGAGTTTCACCCTCTTCGTACAAATAGGTGAAACATGCATAATAAGGGCCTTGTGTGATTTAGAGTTGGTAGTGAATTTGATGCCCCTATCTCTGTTCAATGTACTTGGTTTAGGGAAACCAAGGCCTGCAAGAGTGATATTGCAGTTGGAGGACAAATCAACGGTGGCCCCGGAAGGGATTATTGAAGACCTTCTCATCAAAGTAGGTAAATTTATCATACCTGCTGATTTATTATTTTAGATTTTAAGGTTGATGACAAGGTACCCCTCATCCTAGGATGGCCATTCCGGGCTACTGATGGAGTGATAACTGACGTAAGAGCTAGCACCCTGAAAATGAGGGCAAATGATGAGGAGGAGCTTTTCAGAGTATATCAGGAGATTAACCCACCCACACACTACATAGATATTTGCAAGATCAGTGTTGTGACAGATGCCAAGTGTGGGGCGATGGATTCCATGGGTCCACCTTTGGCGGACATCATGACAATTAAGCCTATGTCTGATAGGGGAAATAAGTTGAAGAAAGTGATGGAGGTAGAGAGGGACAGTGTGGAGGCTATTCTCTATAAATTCAAAAAAGAAGATGGTTCCCAAAAGAGACAAGTTGTTTGAGGATATCCTGAAAAGGATAGTTCACGTAATTTCGCAATGTAAAATCGGACGCTGCTTGGGAGGCAATCCAAGGGTACCACAGGTACAATTTTCTTTTTCTTTTGTTGTTGATTTTTGTTATTCTCACTTTTAGTTTTTTTATTTGTTCAAAGTAAGAACAGAAAAAGGGGAAGTCTGAGTACCCTTAAAAATAGAAGTTATGGAGCATGTTAGACATAAGTGTGGGTTTGATGACCCATGTGATGAAAACTGGACAACACATGCTGCTAGCTAGGCCTATAGACCTCAGGAAGTATCTCTCATTTCAATTTTGATTTTAAAAGATGCTTTGAGGACATAACATGATCTAAGTGTGGTGTGAGATTAAATTTAAATTTTTTGGGATGTTGGTTTTTAGATGAAGTGCTTCTTGGTGTGAAAATTAATTCTTTTAAAAGTTTGAGTTGAGCATAGTTCACCCACCCATTGATTTTTTTCCTTTTCGGTTCTTTTCCGAAGGAGGGCACTTTGAACCGAGAGTAAAAGTTTTTATGTGTCTGTAATTAGTTATTTTAGTCACAGTTAGGGACTTTTTCCGATGATGGATGGATGATGACTGTCTTGAGGAAAAATTAATCAGTAGGTTTTTGTATTTGAACCTTTAACTGATTGACTACTTGATGCTTTTGTGAGTGTTGTACATGATTGTTAGAGGTAAGTAGAGTTTTAATCGTGAAGCATGTTGATAAGTGTATGACTATGTTTGAGACACCTAGGCTCTTGAATACAACTTTGTTTGCTTATTGCTTAATTTTAAATTCACGTGATTAGCTATGTTGAGAGTTTATATGGGTCTGTCTCGAATTGAGCATGTCTATGAGTGTAAGGTTTCTTGTATATTCCATTCTAATGTATAATGTCTAGAACTTACCTGGTGTGTTTGCAAAATAAAATGAGGTATGTTAAATATAAGACATGATGTAGGCATTTATGTGAATGAGCATAATTTTCATCCTTTTGTCTACCTGCCTCAATGTCTAATCCTAGTTAGCCCCATTGAGTCTTAAACCTATTCTTTGCCAGCTACAACATAAGCTTAATCCTTTTCTTTCAGTAAACTTGAAATTGATCCAAAACTCCTAAGCTCTTAAGGAAAAATGCAAAAGAGTTAAAGGAGTGAGAATCTTGAAAAAGGGGGGAAAATAGTGGTTGTGGAAGTTGGAGGAAAGACTAGAGGTGTACTTGTTTAAAATACACAAGTATTGGTAGGAGGTAAAGAGAATAAAAGAATGAAAAAGAGTCTAAGGATGAAGTACTCCGTACTAACAGTATAAGTGTGCTTTAAGAAATGGGGTAAACGAAAAGGAAATTGAGAATTGAAAAGAATAAGAGGTGAAGTAAAAGAAGAGGATGTGCTTAATGAGCAAAAGTGATGTATTAAAAGAGCTTAGGGAAGATAGTCACTATTACTAGCCAGAATAGTACCTGCCATCCCTTAACTTACGTTATAACCTGATAAGTCCTACATGATCTTACTTCTAGATGTTCCTAAATTAGTGGAGTAAAACACTAAAGGCAAGCTTATGGGTTAGTACATGTTGCATGTGAATTGCCTGTGAGAACGAGCTTAATTCTTATTCATATACCCATGCTTATAATAACTTATAAAACTTGCGAGTGAAAAATGGGTATATCTCTTGTTGTGAGGGCACATGTTTGAGGAAGGATGAAATTCATGTCGGACTTCTTGATTGGTTAAATTACATGAGTTTGCTAAGTTTTAGAGTCGATTCATGGGGGGAGGTCTTAACTTAGTTGTATGTGATTTAAGTTGGTTATATTTATGGCATGATCTATTTCAAACTTGCTTTCTAAACCAATCATTGTAGCCTTAAGTTAAGTCGTCTTGCTTCAATTGGTTATGTGTGAGTCCTCCATATGCATGAGATGCAATGGAGCTATTTGAGGATGAACAAGGCTTTTAGTGTGGGGTAGTGATCTTAGGCATATTTACGTGTCCAAGTGCTATTTCATAACTTAGTTTTAGCCGTGTGTGTAAATTAATTAATTGTATTCTCATGTAATTGTGTATATTTGTGTGCCGAAACTAACCATTGTGATTAGCCCATTTTTTGTATGTGAAATATACTAAGGAGGAGCTGAAAATGGTGTTCAATGCACAAGTGGCAAGCATGGAAGTGATTTAACAACATAATAAAATTGATGTACCAAGAATTAGGCTGGCCGCGCTAGGCAGTGTGCCATGTCGGCATGGCTGTGTGCTAGGTGTCGTGCCACACTAGGTATGCACTGCATCAATGGCCATGCCATGCTAGTGGCATGCGCGCGTGTGAGGGCAAGGCAGTAGCAGTAGTGCGCGATGGCGCTATGCCACGCCCTGCATCCTACGCTGGGCGATGCGTACCTGTGCAATGCTAAGACCTTCCAACAACCAACTTCGAATGAGAAGGCGTGATGAGGACGTGTCATGGAGGAAAAATAGTGTGTCCAGGTCCATGACACGGAGCTGGTCATCCCACGACCAAAATAGTGGTTAGACAACAAATGAATTTTCAAATACTTAAACCAAGTTGAATGTAGCATTGCATGATTGTCAGGCCTTAACTTAGATGTTTCTCATTAATGTTTTTCGATTAATTTGTGATCACCTCTAGATTTAGAAAAAATCCAAATCTTTGAAACTTCAACACTTACAAAATTTAGCTTAACACTTGAACTTGTGTATTCGCTAAATAGACAAGTCCTTGTGGGTTCGACATCTGTCTCATCAAGAGTCAATTTACTACTTGTACAATCATGTACGCTTGCCCTGCACAGGGGCGCAACACCTCTCCTACGAAGAAGTTCTAGTTGAGATCCTAGACCGCCAGGTTCATAAGTTGAGGAATAAGGAAGTAGCTTCAGTAAAGGTTCTATGGAGAAATCATCTTGTTGAGGGAGCTATGCAGGAAGCCAAAGCAGATATGATGGCTAAATACCCACACCTTTTTCCTCTCGGCTCAGTTACAACTTGAGGTATCAGTTTCGTTTATGATACTCTCTTTAGCTTCATTTCTAAATCATTTCTCCTACTTCTTTTCATGTTAGTGTATGTATGTATGATTTCTATGCTCAGTTCAGTCATGTATTTTAGTTCGGAGTCATTCACTCCGACATTTTTCAGCTTCAAATGTTCAGTAATTGGGATGGTAGTTCCATTCCCCAAATCTTCAGTATGTTTACCCATATTCGAGGATGAATGTTACCAAAGGGGAAATATTATAATACCCCAAAAATCCCAAAGATCAGACCCGAGTGTTCAAGCAGAGAAAATAGGAAAATATTGCCCAGGTCACAAGATGAGTCATCTAGTGATCCATAAGGAGACTCCACGAGTCGTGGAGTGACTCGTGAAGTGAAGGCTGGTTGTGAGAAGTCGTGGTAGGGGGTGACCACGATGGTATTCGTGAGTCATGGAGTACCTCACAAGTCACTGGATGACTAGTCATCTAACCTGGGCAATATTTTCCTATTTTCTCCTGTTGAACCCTCGGGTCTGATTCCCAGTTTCTTTTATGTTAGTGCATATATGTGTGATTTCTATGTTCAATTCAGTCATGTATTTCAGTTTTGGAGTCAGTCACTCCATCACTTTTTAGCTTCATATGTTTAATAATTGGGATGGTAGTTCCATTCCCAGCTTTCAGTATGTTTACCCACATTCGAGGACGAATGTTCCCAAGGGGGAGATATTGTAATATCCCGGAAGCCCCTAAGATCAGACAAATCCCAATTATTAAACATCTGAATCTAAAAAATGATGGAGTGACTGACTCTACAATTGGGATACATGACTGAATTGAACATAGAAATCACACACATGCACTAAGACGAAAGAAACTGGGAATCAGACCCGAGGGTTCAAGCGGAGAAAATAGGAAAATGTTGTCCAGGTCACAGGGCGAGTTGTCTAGTGACCCGTGAGGAGACTCCATGAGTCGTGGAGTGACTGGTGAAGTGAAGGCTAGTTGTGAGAAGTCATGGTCAGGGGGTGACCACGAGTGGCAGTCGCGAGTCGTGGAGTAGCTCACGACTCGTGAAGTGAGACGTGGTGAAGGTGGTTAGAGATTGAAGGTTCAATTTTTTAGAGACGTCATGAGAGGAGTCATGAGTTGTGGTGTACCTCACAACTTGTGAAGTGTGTCGATGTCTGGGCTTTGAAATTTGAGATGGGATTTTCCAGTGTTGACAATGGATTGGAGTTCACAACTCGTCCCATACCTCACGAGTCGTGATGTCCTCGTGAGGGCTGACAGGGTCAGCTTTTCAGTGATTTTTGTAAGGGTGTTTTCATAATTCCTAAGCTCCCATTTCCTAAACAATGTAATTTTGGGGTTACTTTATGAGGGATTTAGGGAATTAGTCGATAGTTTCCTCTCATTTCTCTCATTCTCCCAAAGTTAGTATGTAGAAAAGCTCAGTCTAGAAGTATAGGGCAAGATAAAGGGCTTCAGTCTTCTTCTCAGATTACTCCAGGATTTTTCTCAGAGATTTCTACTCCATGTGGGAATTCAACAAGGGAATTGCTCTTTCTTTGTTCCCCAAAACCCTTCTGAAAATCTTTAGTAGTTCTAGCCCTGAAGATCAAAGTTAGGGTTTGTTTGTTAGTTAGACTGTGAATTTCCTTATTGTTATAATCTTCATGACTCTTGGAAGTTGTTATTAGTTATATTTCCTGTTGATATCTCTTTCTATGAAATACGTATTTTTTCCCTAGTTGATAAATGTGTTTTAAAGGAGTCTTGCATAGTTGACTAGAGACAACATTGTTTGATCCTGATTGCTCTTGAAATCACCAGGATAATACAGTTGTATGATTAAGAGTTGAGTTATTGGTTTTTTAGTCTAAGTTAGTACTTAGCCTTTTTAGTATCTTATAGAAATGTTAGCTTATCAGTTTGACTATACTCAGTGTCTTAAGGAGTTCAGTAAAATTCTATAGCAACAATTGTCATTTGTCAGAGGGTGTTCTTTAGACGGTTACGATGCTTTCAGCTAAAGCGGCTCTGGCCATTCTTAGAACCCTTAGTCTCAATTATCAGTACCTTCAGACTCTTAGGGTACTTCCAGATAAGAATACCTGACTTAAGTCTTTGGATATTAATTTCAAGCTATCAGCCTAGTAGTCACAGTTAGCATTTCCAGTGGGAGTAGGACTTAGCACTGAGCGGATCATGGTTCAGCGCACAAGGTTCCTAGAACTACATTGCCACTATAGGTTTTATCCGTAATAGGCATCAGACAGTGATCACCCAATTCAGCTATTGTACCCTGACAAGGTATAGTGGGCCTTCTCGGATGGGGGGTATACATTGGACTCCACGTTTAGGTCATGTGGTTTCATATCGATTATAGTCTCTCTCCATGGTGTCCTATAGTATAGTTGAGTACCGCTCAGTTCAGAATAGTCACAATTTTCTTTTCAGTCCAGCTTTTAAGATTTCAGTATGTGGTTATGATCCTCAGTCAGTACCTACATTACAGTTATATTCAATTTTATCAGTTCAATTGTGTATTTCTACTGTTCTTAGTTATATCTTTCAAACTCAATACATTCAAAGTACTAATGTATATTTTCTATGTTGTATCATATTATGATAAAGGTGCGAGTTCTCAATCACAACATCGAGTAGTTCTCTTTGGATGATTTCAGCTGCTCTATTTTGGTGAGTCCTCATCTTTCGAGGATGGAGGATTTAGTTTATTTCAATTTCTTGTTTTTAGATTTTAGAGTTAGCTGGGGGCTTGTCCCATCAACTCGTCAGTTCTTAGATGGCTTTCAAGCATAGTTTTGTTCAGTATTTGTCAGACATGTATTCTCTTCTTTGGAAAGTGTTATTTAGTTATGTTTTTCTCAACTTCCGCTATGTTTAATTTAATATACCAATGTGATATAAAGCCATGGGTTAGCTTGGGGTCACTTGTGGCACCAAGTACCTTGTTGTGCCTAAGGTGTAGACTCGGGTCGTAACAAGCTTGGTATCAGAGCCCTACATTTAGGGTATACTAGGATGTCTAAAACCCACATTGAGTAGAGTTCTTTTCATGGGTGTGAAGTGCGCCACACTTATGAGGGGGAGGCCACAAAGCATTTCTAGGAAATTTCCCTTTTGTTTATACGCCTTATCGTGCGTTGAGCTTAATCCCAAAATGTCCTCCTAACTTGTCTCTATTCCTTTTAGTGATAACATGCCTCCAAAAAGAGGAAACGGGAATGCAAACCAACCTTCCCCACCAACTCCAACAAGCCTTCAAGGCGATCTGGTGTCCCATGTCGAGTTCAGGGCTGTGATCTAGATTCTTGCCCAGGCTGTGACCAACCAAGTAAACTAATAGGTGGTTTTGGTGAATGTAAACAGGTCTACTGCAGCTGCAAGAATTCAGAATTTCACCCGAATGAACCCTCCAACATTTCATTGATCTAAAGTAAGAGAGGACCCATAGGAGTCAGTGGATGAGGTGAAGAAGATCATGCAAATCATGGGTGTTACTTCTGTAGAGAATGCTAACCTGCCTGCCTACTAGTTGAAAGGGGTGGCTCATATTTGGTACAAGAAATGGAAGGAGGGGAGGCCGATTGGAGCAAGATCAATAGAGTGGGATGAGTTCATTGCAATATTTCTCGATAGATTCTTTCCTCGGGAATTGAGGAAGCTAAGGTTTCTGAACCTGAGGAAAAATAATTGGACTATGGAAGAGTATGCATTGGAGTTCACTTGGCTATTGAGGTATGCTCCAGAGATGGTCATTGAGCCGAGGGCTCGTATGCTTAAATTTGTAAATAGATTTTCAGATCTGGAACTTAAGGAGTGCAGAACTGCGATGCTTATCAAGGACATCGACCTCTCCAGCCTCATCATTCATGCACAATAGATTGAGGCAGAGAAGTTGAAGGATATTGAGAGGGAGAACAAACGGGTGAGAACATAATAGTCTGAGTATAGCCAGCAGGGGTCATGCCGGTAGTAGTCGCCCACAGCAACAGCAATAGAGACCTCCACCACCCACATCAGTTAGTGCTCCTTCTTTTAAGCCCCACAAGGATCTAAGGGGTGGAAAATTAGGCTCTCGGTCTTAGAGTCACGTCTCCAGCAGTCGTTCATTTCCACCTTGTCCTAAATGTGGCAAGAACTATCCGGGTGAGTGCCGCTTAGGTAGAGATGGTTGCTTTGGGTGTGGCCAGCTAGGTCACAAATTGAAAGATTGTCCATTAGTAGGATGGGAAAAGGCTCATTCCAATACCTCAGCAGACCCAGAAGGTTGCCAACTCAGTAGGGTACTACTTTAGGTACGGATGGCGGTCAACGCCAAAACCGTTTTTATGCCTTATCTTCTCGTAAGGACTAGGAGAACTCACCTGACGTAGTCAAGGGTATGTTACGTCTTTTCCATCTAGATGTATATACCCTACTAGATACAAGAGCCATACTTTCATTCGCTACTCCTTACATAGTTGTATAGTTTGATATCAGTCTAGAAGTCCTCTCAGAACCATTCTCAGTTTCTACTCTAGTTGGTGAGTCGGTTAGAGCCAACTGGGTATATAGAAACTACCCAGTCTCAGTGTTGAGTAAATTCATCCCAGTTGATCTAGTAGAGTTAGACATGATCAACTTCAACCTCATTCTTGGCATGGATTGGTTATATTTTTGTTATGCCTCAGCCGACTGCAGAACTAGAGTCGTCAGGTTTTAGTTCCCTAATGAGCCAGTCATAGAATGGAAGGGTAGTGTTTGAGCACCCAAGGGTCAGTTTATTTACTACCTTAAGGCTAGGAAAGTGATTTAAAAGGGTTGCATCTCTCACTTAGCTAGGATCAGCGATTCTAGCTTTGAGACCCCGACTATTCAGTCATTTCCAGTTGTTAGCGAATTTCTCAAAATCTTTCCGGAAGATCTTCCTAAAGTTCCTCTCGAGCAGGAGATAGACTTTGGCATAGACATTCTTCCACACACCTAGCCCATCTCTATTCCACCTTACAGAATGGCTCCAGCTGAGCTTAATGAGCTAAAGGAACAATTGAAAGACCTTCTAGATAAGGGATTTATTAGACCAAGTATTTCCCCGTGGGGTAGTCGAGTGTTGTTTGTGTGAAAGAAAGATGGTACACTCAGAATATGCCTCATCTACCATCAATTGAACAAAGTCACAGTCATGAACAAGTATCCCCTACCCAGGATTAACAACTTTTTCGATCAGCTTTAGGGAGCTAGTTATTTCTCCAAGGTAGATCTCAGATCGAGATATCATCAGCTTAGGGTCAGAGAATGTGACATACCGAAAATAGCCTTCAGAATGCGTTATGATCACTATGAATTTTGTTTATGTCTTTTGGACTAACCAATGCTCCTGCAGCTTTTATGGACCTAATGAACAGGGTATTCAAGTCATACCTGTACATGCTCGTCATTGTGTTCATAGATGACATCTTGGTATTGTTAAGAAATGAGGAGTGTTTGGCTGATTTATGGGTATATAAAATGACACGCAAGTGCACGTGGTCGAACAAGTAGTAAGTGGCTTTAGTAAGCCAAGTATCGATCCTACAGAGACTTGGATGAAGTGCAAATTGCTCAAGTGTACTATATTTTACTTCTAAAAATGCAGACAACAGTGTAACCAAAAGTTTGATAGTTTGTTTTATAATTTTTATACTAAAGCTAAAACAATTATCTACTTTGAGTCTGAACTATGAATGAGAGCATGCTGAGGTTAAACGAACATGTAATGAAATTAATTATCATCATAATTTGGTTAATCTTTTCCTCCAGTCAATTAAAACTCTCATATTTAACCTCACTTAAGAATCATGAACCATCCACCTACATTTCTGTGATTAAATGCAATTCATGTTCTAGCCATACAATTCCGGTTCCTAAATTGACTAATACGACTTTCAGGTATATTTCTATCCTGAAAGCAAATCAATACTCAATTTTCCCAAACCAAGTAAAGAACATATCCTATTAATTCACAACTTTCCAATTTCTTGCTCTCTCGAGTGAAACCGGACTTTTCAGATGTACATTAACGTAGGCCACACATTAATGCAGTAAGAACAAGAATTAATTGAACAACATGGAAGAAAAGATGAAAAACCAAAGAATCAATGATCAAATTTCATCACAATTGTTCATAACCTCAGCAAGAAGAGGAATTAGCCACTCATTTGTGGATTATACATCTTAAAATGAGTGTTAATCATACAAGCAATTGAATTAAAGAAGAAAGAAAGAGAGAAAAAACCCTGATATTTTCGTCCCTCAACTGCCTGTAACCCACGTCCTTGCTCCACCAAGTCAGAATATTGAAAAATGAACCTAAGTGTTCTATTTATACTAGTGGAAATTTTTCCCAGAATAACGAGCAACGTGTCACGGAGTGCATCGCGGAGCACTGCCTCCGTGACACGCTACGGACGCAGACCCTCACTGGAACTGGGGGTCCAGGAATTAAAGCTCAATGTGGCACGGCGTGCAACACGGAGCCAAGCCACCGTGCCACGGACCAAACGCGAACCCTCACTGGAATTTGGGCGAATTTTCCCTATCCAGGCGGAAGGCATGGCAGCGTGACACGGCTCCATCGCGGAGCCCCTTTAATTCATGCTGTCCAATGCCTTATTTGTTGCTCGCATCCAAGTCCAACCCCGATATCCTCCAACATGAATTTTAGCTTTCCGGAATTACATTTTACCTGCAAAACAATGCTAATCATGTTGGTTAGTATAAATTCACATTTTATTACCAATTACATGAGAATGTATACACATTGGTAGATAAACAAGGCGAAAATGGTACTTTTGAGTATCACTTGGGCATATAAATTTGCCCAAGATCAAGGAGGATCATGCTAACGACCTGAGGATAGTGTTGCAAACTCTTAGAGACTGCCAGTTGTTCGCTAAATTTTATGAGTGTGAATTCTGGCTGAAGTCAGTGGCTTTTCTCGGACATGTAGTCTCAGATGAGGGTATTTAGGTGGATCCTCAAAAGATAGCAGAGGTAAAAGATTGGCCAAAACCCACTTCCCCAATAGATATCAGGAGTTTCTTGGGTTTAGCTAGTTATTACCAGTGGTTTTTAAAAGGGTTTTCTTCCATTGCACCCTCTCTAACTAAATTGACTCAGAAAAAGGTGAAGTCTCAGTGGACAGAATCATATGAGAGAGTTTCCAAGATTGGAAAACTTAACTCACTACAACTTCAATTTTTACCATGCTAGAAGGCAAAGATGGGTTCGTAGTTTATTGTGATGCTTCCCGAGTTGGCCTCGATTGTGTTCTGATGCAGCAGGGTAAGGTGCTAGTTTATGCCTCCAGACAGCTCAAGGTTCATAAGAAGAAATATTCGACTCATGATCTTGAATTGGCGGCAGTGGTATTTGCTTTGAAACTATGAAGATATTACCTTTATGGGGTTCACATGGATGTTTCCATTGACCACAAGTGCCTTCAATACATGTTCAGTCAGAAGGACTTGAACCTTTATCAGAGGAGGTGGCTGGAATTATTGAAAGACTATGACATGAGTGTTATACCACCTGAGCAAGGACAATGTGGTGGCGGATGCTCGAAGAAGGATGTCTATGGGAAGTGTTGCTCATGTTGAAGAGGGCAAAAAGAAGCTCGCAAAATGTCATGCCCCGAGTTTACAGCCTAGATGAAACACGATATTTGAAGCCACAAGTGACCCCAAGTCAACCCCTAGTCTATCATATACTGACATTTTGAGTAACATAAAAAAATATATGTGCGGCAGAAATTTCAAAGAAAAATAAAAACACTTGAACTAGATTACATATTTAATAAAATCAATCTAAGTCTAAAAACAACTCTACGTCTGAAAGCCACTAGGTCTGATGAGCTACTGGGAACCACCTTCCTCCCACAGCTAACTCCAAAGCAAAATAAAAGAAATGAAATCATAACTAAAGCAAGTAATCTTCGTCCTCGAAGGAATGAGGACTCACCAACTGGATAGCTTAGTTCTTTGGTAAAGGGTCTGCTAACGGGGCTGGAATTGTGATCCTGCAGCTGTATCATAAAACGATACAACATAAAAGTATGCATCAGTACTTTGAATGTACTGAGTAAGTGAGAGAAATATAATATAATAGAATAAATAATAAAAGAAACGCCGAACTGGGAGACATGCAATGACCAACTAAAGCTACTGAACTGAATAACTACAATACTGAGTTGGTATAGAAGACCCTATCGGATGGTCAAAGAGCGTTCTAAGTTTGGATTACTGATCTGAACTAAAATTGACTGATACTAGACTAAACTAACTAGTGGGAGTCTATAACCGACATGTAACCACATGAGCTAGACATGGAGTCCAATGTATACACTCCACCGGTAGGCCAATAAATATTGAAACCTATGTTGGGAACATAGTTTTAGGAACCTGGGTGCGCTGGAACCCCTATCCTCTCGGTGTTAAGTCCTACTACCACTCGATAATCCTAAACTGAATACTAGGCTGATAGCTCGAAGCTAGGGCCCAAGACTAGTGAGGAATACATGTCTGAAAGTACCCTGAGAGTCTTAATAGACCAGATTCTTAAACTGAGTTCTAGACTAGTCGGAGCTGCTTATCTAGAAGCGTCATAACCCTCTGAGAACAAACTATATCTGAACTGGGGTCCTAAGGATAGTCAGAACTATATGTCTAAAGTGTCATGACCACCTAGTGGACCAATAAATTGGATTTTGAATCTGATTCTGATAACTGAGAGGTTATACTGACACCTCAGTAAGTTCTATAGTCTAAATGATCAGCTGACATTTCTAATTGACACTGAGAAATTTCATATTTTGACTAAGGCTAGACAATCATATAGCTGACTGAGAATTTAGTATGTAGAATAGTAAGGGAGTTCACTTCATTGGAATAGTCAAGGAAATTCCAAGGTTTATCATTTCAAATCATGAATTTCTAGTATGTTCTACCCTCAAGAAATAGGGTTGAAGTCGATGCATAGAGATAAGCACCAATACTACCATTAGTTGATGGGAAAATACCCATAATTAATATACAAGATGATTCTACATGGATTAAACAAGACATTATCAAGGATTTCTCAACATTCGAGAATCTACAGGGCTAGGATTCACTTTTATGGAGATAATATCAATTTACTTATGAACTGATGGAAATCATGTCAACTAATAAACATGGATACCATTCTATGCGAATTCAAAGAAAATTTACATATAATCTCTTCGCATTCAAAAGCTCAAGGCTAAGATTCATAAGAAATTTGAGGAGAATTATCCACTTGTTGAATTTCCACATACCTGATAAAGAATATCCCTGAATCGTGGTTTGGACTAGTCCCTATTGAATGACTGACCAGTCCCTATTGAATGACGATACTCAATCACTCAACCAAGTCTCATGAGCGATTTCAAACTATCCGTTATCACTAAATTCCAGATTTTACCTATCCTGCGACCACAGTTAAAGTTAATACAATGATCATCAAGATCAAGGCTCTGTTGTAATTCTCTTTTCCTAATCTCTACCTCTTCGACCAAAGAAAGTAAAGAATTCGGGCACTTCCTAACATTGCACACCATTAAGAATTGCTAAAGATGAAGAGAATACAATATAAGTGTTTGTATTAGTTTTAAGATCACTTTGTGTAACCCTAGCTTGTTAATCCACCATGGTTCCCACAACCCTAGCTATAGAGGTTTTAGCCTCTCATAATTGCAAGGTTGTGAATTGCATTCATGATTAAAGACATAAAACAATACTTACAACAGTGATTGAGAAAAACACTTCCTTCGATTACTCCACAAAATCTTGAAAAACAAGTAGTAAGAACAACAAGAATTCAAGAACAGGTTGATCACAAGTTAAGACCAACTCAATCCTCTCTTTCTCAAGGTTCTCCTCTCTAATTTTATCAAAACTAACATCCCCATAAAAATAAAAAATAAAATATATTTATACAGACACAAGAATCGGTTTCCTAAACAAATAGGTTGAATTTCCATATCTGTCACTGCCAGTGCCACGACTCGACCTACAATCCGTAGCATTCTCCTACGATCCGTAGCTTCATTTCGTACAATCTCAATTGACTAAATTCTGGCTAAGTGTTGGATCTAGGTACGACTCGTACTATTGACTCACACCTCGTGCTGAGCTCCTGTACTTTGAATTAGAGATTTTGAAGTTTTCTGAAGTTCATCACGATGAGAATGGTATGACTTGTACCTTCATCTCACGGGTCGTACTTACTTCTCGTAGCAGGAGTCACACTCAAATACAATTCTTCTGGATTTCACCACGACTTACTCATCACGACTCGTACAAGCCTGCTACTAATCGTACTGGGACTCGTGGGTCACATCTTCTCAACCTTAAATTTCAGTAACTTCTTACGGCCATCAGTATGACTCGTAGGTCTTTCCTACGATCCATACTGTGGTCTGCAATTTTTGCCCATTTTGCACTTTTTAAGCTATCTTTTGCAATTTTTAGTTCCAACACCTATTTATCCTGTAACAAAAGGAAAAGTACCTCATATCCACATAAATACACCTAATTTCATGCTATTTTCTAAGTTTTGAGCGTCGAATGTGTTGCAAACCCATAACACAACAACACCCTCAACTTAATACTTTTGCATGTCCTCAGGCAAAGAAATGAAAAACCAAAACATGACACTCAACTAGAAAATATACTTATAATACTATAGCCAATACTCAAACAAACCTGCACTTTCTATACACACTCTATTGACCCTTTCTCATGGAACCACATTAGCTTATACATTACAAACAACCTCTAAACATCATAAACAGGGATTAAAACATGTCATCTAGCTATCAACAGGCAGTCAAGTCATCACCAATGTTTTTCACATAGACCAACAGTAAAAGCAAGCATAATCTATGTACCCTCACACAAATGATGTCCCCACTCAGATGTGATATGTCAAGCATGATATGGAACTAAACAAGTAAGGCGCCCACTCTCTCAAAGAAGTTATGAGTATTTTGTGTCAGATACCATAGGCTTGCCCTTATCTTTTTTTGTTTTGGTTCATTAGATGGTCGAGTTAGGATCACTATAGGACTTGGTATGGTTTGTAATGTAGGTTCAGGGCTGGACATGATAAAGATGGAAGATTTTATAAGTGACTATTTCTTTCTTGGCACTACATACATTGGCTACACAATTCACCTAATTCACCCTTTTATTCTTTCATTTCCCTTTTTCCCCTTTTCTCCCTTTTTATTCACTTTTACATGGGTGTGGTGAGTTTTCTCTTTTCAGATTTTTTCAAAATTTCTTTGAGCTCTATTTTTCAACATTTACAGCATACTTATTTTTTTTCATCTTTTTCTTTTCATCTCACCACACCTCATATTCCACCATTTCTTTTCTTTTCCTTTCTTCCATTCCCACCTTTTATGCACCCCTACTCAGCCACCCTCAACTTAAGCATTTTGCTTACATTGAGGTTCACAATATCCAAGGAAGGACCAGGGCCAGAACATGTTCATTACAAAAAAATGGATACGGTTAATCGGTAAATCAAAGAAACATGGTCTATTAAGGCTCAAACTTGGGATCAAGGGATTCATGCAACTTTTGGTAGGACAATATAGGCTAAAAGTGAGCTAAACAAACAATTGCCTATGATCATATCCTAACCAACCATCCTTAGCCTATGCAGAGACCAACCAGGCAAGTTTTAGATCTACACCATAATACCGAGTTGACTAATATACCTCACTCACACATGGTACATGAACTATTTTCTCCTAACCTATTTGGTTTATACATGGGTTAACAAAATTACTCATGCTAACAAAATAAATGACATCCAAAGATCTATAGAAATCATGCATGTTTTCACAAATACATAGCTACTGTATCAGAAAATTTTTAAACAGGGTCACATGGTCAATTTTTTTGCAAAAAACAAAACTAGTGCAATTTTCTTGGATGAGTACTCCTAAGATACTTTCTAATTAAACAAAAATCACAAACCAAAAATAAAAACCCTATACATGCTGGTTCTACTAGATAGCATGTCTAAGGGAAAAGAAACACGACAAGAAAAACCTTCAGATGGACAAAAATCTAAAAAATCAAAAGTACACCTCATCCCATTTTTTAAAAGTCAGCTTCATCCCCGAAGCATCATCTAAAAGATCATAGGGGAGAGAACATACCTGTGGTGCACTAGGTGCTCCTGTCATCTCGCGGAGGTGGTACCTCCGCTGCAATAGTGGCACTAGCAGTGGCCGGTGCGCTCAATTTTGTGTCAATAGGGGGAGTGGTCCCCCCAGCAGTCATAGCCGCTTGAACGGCCTATGAAAATGTTTGGGCTGAATGTGTCTCTCCTAAAGGGTCATGTCCATGGGAAAGCTCGGGCTGGGGTGCGGCCTGCTCCTCTAGCTCTTTCATGCAGCTCCGTCATATGTGTCATGAGTCTGCATGCTCGCTGCTCTAGCCCGCTTGTGCTCTTTCCTCTCCTTCTTTCTTCTTTTCCTCAAACTCTCCTCACTAGCATCTTAAGCAGCTCTCTTCTTGCCTTTATCACCAGCTGCAGTCAGCTCCCAGTATGCTGCGAAATCAATATCCTCATCAAGCTCATCATCAAGGTCCGGAAGAGTGGGGGCTGCTAAAACTGTTGGTTGTTGTGATGTCAACTCAACTACTTGGCTCCGAAGAGCCCCCAACTCCGCATGGAGACTGCTGGTATTGTTCTTCTCTGCCATTCTCTCATTGAAATGGCTCTCAAAACTATTTAGGCAGGCACGTAGAGCCTCAACTTCTACTTCTATCTCTGACTTGACCCATGATTTGACATTAACCATCATGACCTGAATCTTATGCTCTTCCATGGTCAATTTCTTAGCTAGCTTTTGGAGGAAGTCCTGTGGTACCAAGATGTACCCTGCTAGTGTCTGAGCCTGCATGTTGGGCAGTGGTGTAGCTGAGGTGCTAGGAGCCGACTTTGAATGACTGGCGTCTATAGCCGGTGTCTCGCTTAGCTCCTGTGTCATGGGGACATTCACCTGTACGTCCCCTACTGGCTGGGCTGCTGGGATAGCTGTAGGAATCCTAGATATACTTACCAGGTTCATCTCATCCCGGATAAGGCCTTTGTCTGCAATCCTTTGGCCTCAAATCAACCGCTCATCACCCCGTGGAACTTCTGCCTCCATGCATAATCTGAATACCAAACTTGGGAATGGGATAGTACTACTTACTACCACTGTCTGGTCTCGTATCTCATCGGCTATGATCCTTGGAATATTAATAGGATAACAAGACATGAGGCATGCAACCAAAGCTGCTATGTCTGCACTCAGTGTGTTGTCGTTGACCGTGGGTGCTAACCAATAGTGCACTAGTGTCCAACAAGCTTTTGCAATGAAGTTCAGTGAATTCTTTATCACATGCTTTCCTCCTATAACCCATTCAACCTCATCTTTATTCTCAGCAATCACCTCAACTAGCCTTTGCAGCTGCCTCTGTTGCTCCTGCACAGTCAAGGATATGATCTACTTCATGGCCTCCACCCTGTAATCATACTCTCGCATCATCCTGGTAGGCAAGAACTTTGGGTCATACAAAAATTGAGCAATGGTCTGCTCAGATATTTAAACTTCTCAACCTCGGACCATAACACTCTCTAGACGAGGCCAATCTTTTATTTTTTGCCCTTCTTTTACCTTTACCTCCATTGTGGCCAAGTGGTTGGCATAGAACTCCCGAACTATGTTTTCTGTGTACTGTGTTGGAGTCTTGGCCATCCACTCAAAACCATAAAAGCTAAAAATCCGCTCCATCTCCTCAACTTCATTCAATGCGGTTGTGAGGATCTGCGGTTCTTCTTGAATACTCCTCCATGGCTTATTCTTGGCGGTGAGAGAGATGCCTTGTTCATAGATTTCTCTGGCTCCCCACATTCTCCATCAAATTGTGCTATTTTCCCTGGGTGGGGTCTACTCTTGTGCATCAGCAGGAGCCTCTTCCTCCAACTCATCACTGTCGCTATCCTCTTCACTCTAAGTCTTTCTTAACCCTTCCTTAGCATTGGAGTCGCTCCCTGACTTTTGACGTTCCTCTCTAACTCCCTCTTTAGATTGGGGAGCTTGAGCGGATGTGGCAGTGGTTGCTTCAGCTTGGGCCTTTCCTCTCGCCCTAGTGGTTCGGGTTCCATCAGTGTTCGTGGTGTCTATTTGATATTCCTCAACTAAACCACTAGGTGAGTCTCTTGAATTGTCAGACTTTGAGTCAGTCGGTTCATCAATCTATCTCTTTCGGGCGCTGATTTATCTACCCTGCGTTTGTATGTCATTCTACATGTAGAGAAAGAAGTTAGCAATCCAGTTTTGAAAAAGAAGAGTTAGAAAGAAGGTGTTCTGAATTTCATCACGGGTCAATAGTACGGATTGTACCATGAAGGTAAGACCCATGGAAAGTCCCAGAATTTCGTTAGTTTTCAGTACAACTCGCAGGTACGACTCGTATCACAAGGGTACGATCTGTACTATGAGTCGTCTGATGAAGCCCAACTTTTATGTTGTTCTGAATATTTTCACGACTCATAGGACAATTCTATGAGTTGTAGGAGGGAAATTTTTACACCGCTATGTTCAGATTGAAGGAATGAGTGCTCAGTACAACTCGTAGTGGCATTCTAAGGTCCGTACTATTCCTTGTACCACTTTAAATTTTCGTTTCTCAGTTTTTGCAAGGACTCTTTTTTTTTAGTTTTTAGGGTACTTAGACTTCCCCCTAGGTATAGGCACATTTCAAACTTATTTCAATAATGCTCAACCCTCCCCTTAGTCTTTTAGCCATAACCCGTAGCCCAGAACCTCTAAGAAATTTTTTTTAAGTTTCAACTCAACTCAACAATCAACATTTATTCAAGTTTTCATGAGTATCACAGTTTCAACCCGATGAAATCGTATCTCCTTCTAAACCTATTTTTGACTTCACCAAAGCTTGAGTTTCGGCCCTTTTCACTTTTATTCAAGAGTGATTAAAGAAATTCAAAACGAAATACTTGTTTTTTGTTTCACGGACTGAAAATTAACTTCTAGGGATTTTCAATCTTAGTGGTGGCAAGGATTTTGCTTGATTCCTTGGTGATGAGAAGCTACGGGTGTGAGGGAGGTTACTTCGTTCGTGGGTTTGTGGTGTTTGCATGGGAGAGGGGTGCAATTTGAAGTTTTAAATAGGTAGGGACAGATTAAAAGAATCTAGGCCGAATCGAGTTATTTTGACCCGTTACTACTTGTACCACTAATCATTGGTACATCCCACGACTCATCCCCTGGACTCGTGGACTACTTTTTAAAGGAAACTTACCTGATGACCTACGAATACATCATACGACCCGTACCACTGAGGTACGATTCGTAGGATGAATCGTAGGTCGGGGCTTGGGATCTTTTTGTTCTAAACCTCACCACGACTGCTGCTACGGCTCGTAGTATCTTATTACGGGTCATACTGAGAGCCATAGCAGCTGATGTTTCCGCTTCCTGTTTTCAATTCTCCCTGCACACTGGGCACACATTAGTTCATTAACTTGTGTTGCCTCCCAAGAAGCGTTTGATTTAACATCGCAGCACGATGTAGGTAGGCTGGTTACTCAGACCTCACTAGTTCACCACTTGGTTTGCCTCCCAAGAAGCGCCTGATTTAACGTCGCAGCATGACGCAAATCTCTTTACTACTGAAAATTCGTGAAGTGATTCATACTCATCCTCCAGTGCTGAGATCACACTAAATTCCTTGGGTTGCTTCATTCTTTTCCAGATGTTGAATGTGACCTCTTCTTGATTTATCCTGAACTTCAATAGGCTAGCTTCTACATCTACTAGAGATCTCCCAGTCGCAAGGAATGGTCGCCCCAAAATGATGGGGGGCCTCATATTCAACCTCGCAATCAAAAATCACAAAGTCTTTTGGGAATAAAAATTTATCTACCTTGACTAGTACATCGATCAGGATCCCCACCGGCTTCTTAATTTTTCTGTCAGCCATCAGTAGCCGCATGTTGGTCGGTGTAGTAGTTCCCAACACTAACTTCTTCAATACAGCCAAGGGCATCAAATTAATGCTAGCTCCCAAATCACAGAGTGCCCTTGCGAACTCAACATTGCCAATAATGCATGGTATAGTGAAAGCACCTGGGTCCTCCTTTCTGTGCTAAAACCCTTGTAGCTATGGCACTGCAGTGATGCACATTGTCAATAGGCTCATAGCTCATAGACCTTTTCTTTGTTACCAGGTCCTTCATAAACTTTGCATATCCTGGCATCTACTCTAAAGCTTCAACCAATGGTATGTTCACAGGCAGCTGCTTAAGCATTGAAAGGAATTTCTGGAACTTACCATTTTCCACCTTCTTCTTCATCCTTTGGGGGAATGGTGGTGGTGGTTGTAGGATAGCTTTTTGTACTTGTGTTGCCCCTTGATCCTTGGCAAGTTCCTTCTCACCTATCAGGGCCTCTTGCAACTCCCAGTCTCTTTCTCAGCACTTGTGTCATCATCCTCCATTATGCTCTCTTTCTTTCATTCAACTTCAACTGGAAACGGGGGGTCAGCTGTGGTTTTACCACTCCTAGTCATTACCGCCATATAATGTGCATTGTTCTTTGAATTTTGGACAATGTTGCTAGGTAGTGTACCATTTTGTCTAGGGTTCATTGATGTTGAAAGTTGCCCAAGTTAGTGTCCAATTTTCTTGATGGCAGTAGAATGTGATTCCACCTTTTGACATTTACTTGACAAATATCCTCAGATCTCCTTCAGCTGATCATCGGTGGACCTCACATTTTTCAGCATCTCAGCCATCATGATTTCCAACTTTGATTGACCATCCTCCCCTTTTCGTGCATTGGGAGGAACATAGAATCCAGCCCAATCATTTTGATAGCCATCATTGCGCCTACAATCACCTTCGTGCTCATGACCTCGACTTTCTATCTCTGAACCTGTTTCTGTTGTAGTTGTCTCTATACTGGTTCCGACCTTGATTTCCAGAACCTTGGCGCCAATTATTTTTTCCAGACGCTTGGGATTGGTTCGGAAACCCGCCACCTGGCTATCCAAAAAGTTTTCCTTCTCCTCAATGTCAGAGTGATCAACTCCTTGCTCCATGCCTTGAGTACACACTGCATGTACTTGCTTGGCTCCAGCTCCCATAATATGCTTTGTCAGGAAGTCCAATGATGTGCGCATGTGAGCCAGCTCCTGGTCACGCTCTTCTTCTTTTCTTTGTTGGTTTGCAGTCAGACCAACAACTTATGTGCTTGCCACTGCATCAGTCTCCCTCATATGCCAGGCCCTGTTTGTCTTAGTCACCCTGTCAAGAACGGTAGCAGCTTGCACCCAGGTGTGACTCATGAATGCTCCTCCAGCTACCGTGTCTGCTACAGCCTTGGTACTGTTGTTTAGAGACCTGTAAAAGATTTCCAACAAACTATCATCTGGAATTTGTGGTTGGGGCACTTAGTCAACTTCTTTTTGAATCTCAACCAAGTTTTATGAAGTGCCTCAGTCTTCATCTGTCAAAATTATAGATCTCATCTTTAGCTGTAACATCCTTGGATGGGGGAAAGAATATCTCCAAAAAGGCCTATTTAAGCTCACTCCAGTTGGTTATGGAGTCATTAGGAAATTCTGATAACCACAAAGATCTTCCCCAGATAGAGAAAATTGGGAGAGTCTGAGCCGTGTTGCATCATGTCTTACTTCGGGAAACCTATACGCCTTGCATATATCTACAAATTTCATTAAGTGCGGGTTGGCGACATCAGCTGTGTGACCACTAAGCACCCCTTTCATATTAAGTAACTGAATCATGGTGCTTGTAATATCGAATTTGGCCCCAGAGGGTAGTGATGGTGGCACAATTGCTCTAGTTGACCCGACTTTATTAATATCTGGGTCATCATCATCATAAAAATATTGAGGGGCGAATCTATGAGCTCTGTTGCCCCTCCCTTGTCGACAAGAATTTACCACTTCCTCTCTCTCATCATCAGTATGTTGTAGTGTAGCTTGCCGAGCTAGCTCGGCTTGCCTAGCTTCTTCAGCTATGCGAGCCTCTCTTTGCCCAAGGTTTTCCATGTTACGCAGTGCTCTCTCGATTTCTAGATTTAATGGAACAAAAGGATCTCCTATACTCCGAGTGCTTGGCATTCACCGGAGAATAGCCTGTGGGTATCAAAAACACAAAAATAAACGTAATCAAAGAAATAACTACCAAAAAGTTAATTACAAGCTAATAACCTAGTTTCAACCGTATTCCCGGCAACGACGCAACTTTTTGATAATGCTCAAACCACACCTCTTACTGTAGTGAGAAGCAGATGTTGTCAATAAAGAAACAAACTAGAGGTTAGGGTCGAACCCACAGGGAATAGGGAGTCTGGATTATAGCCAGTAATTGAACTTGTAAGGTAGTTACTTCAAAATAGGGGGATTCTAAAATAAATCAATAGTCAAAATAAGTATCAAAATTTTGATGTTAAATCAATATCAAAGGGTAACTAGGATTTGTGTTCCCCATGGGTTCATAACTACTTCAGGTATACACTCGTGATTATCACCAATACTTGCTTATAGAACTGATAACTTAGGTTTATTCAAAAACCTGACCAGTCCCTATTGAATGACTATACTCAATCACTCGACCAAGCCTCATGAGCGGTTTCAAACTATCCGTTATCACTAAGTTCCAGATTTAGCTATCCTGCTACCACAACTCAAGTTAATACAATGATCATCAAGATCAAGGCTCTATTGAAATTCTCTTTTCCTAATCTCTACCTCTTCGACCAAAGCAAGTAAAGAAATCGGGCACTTCCTAACGTTGCGCACCGTTAAGAATCGTTAAATATGAAGAGAATACAATATAAGTGTTTGTATTTGTTTTAAGATCACTTTGTGAAACCCTAGCTTGTTAATCCACCATGGTTCCCACAACCCTATCTATGGAGGTTTTAGCCTCTCATAGTTGCAAGGTTGTGAATTGCATTCATGATTAAAGACATAAAACAATACTTACAACAATAGTTGAGAAAAACACTTCCTTCAGTTACTCCACAAAATCTTGAAAAACAAGTAGTAAGAACAACAAGAATTCAAGAATAGGTTGATCACAAGTTAAGACCAACTCAATCCTCTCTTTCTCAAGGTTTCTCCTCTCTAATATTATCAAAACTGACGTCCCCATAAAAATAAAACCTAAAATATATTTATACAGACACAAGAATCCTTTTCCTAAACAAACAGGGTGAATTTCCATATCTATCGCTTCCAATGCCACGACTCGACCTACGATCCGTAGCATTCTCCTACGATCCGTAGCTTCCACTCGTACAATCTCAATTGACTAAATTCTGGCTAAGTGTTGGATCTAGGTATGACTCGTACCATCGACTCACGCCTCGTACTGAGCTCTTGAACTTTGAATCATAGTTTTTGAAGTTTTTCTGAAGTTCATCATGACCAGAATGGTGTGACTCGTACCTTCATCTCATGGGTCGTAATTACTTCTCGTAGCAGGAGGCAGACTCAAATGAGATTCTTCTGGATTTCACCATGACTTCCTCATCACGACTCATACCAGCCTGCTACTAGTCGTACTGGGACCCGTGGGTAACATCTGCTCAAACTTAAATTTCAGCAACTTCTCATGGCCATCAGTATGACTCGTAGGTCCTTCCTACGATCCGTACTATGGTCTGCACTTTTTGCCCATTTTGCACTTTTTAAGCTATCTTTTGCAATTTTCAGTTCCAACACCTGTTTATCCTGTAACAAAAGAAAAAGTACCTCATATCCACATAAATACACCTAATTCCATGCTATTTTCTAAGTTTTGAGCATCGAATGTGCTGCAAACCCATAGCACATTAGCACCCCATTAATCCGGAACAACTCCCGAATTGAAAGTCTAGCATAATCCTCAGTTGAATTTGTAGTTTTAAGTAGGAGGAAATGGCTGACCTAGTAATCCGATCTATGACTACCTAGATGGAATCATGTCGCCGATGGGTTCGAGGTAGGCCTGTAAATCATGTCGCCGATGAGTTCGAGGTAGTCCTGTAATAAAGTCCATATTTATTTTTTTCCAATTCCACATGAGTATATGATATCTTGGGTTATACCTCACGGTCTCTGATGGTCTACCTTGACTTGCTGGCTATTCGTGCACTTGGCTAGGAATTCGGCGATGTCTCTCTTCGTGCCGTTCCACCAATATATATCCCACAAATCATGGTACATTTTAGTAGCACCAAGGTGGATGGAGTATCTCGAGCTGTGTGCTTTAGTCAGTATCTGCTGCCCCAAGTCACCGACATCCGATGCGCACAATCTACCTTGGTAATGAAGCACACCATCTCCCACTTTGGAGAAAGCCTCAACCTCCTTTCTGAGAATCACTCCCTTGAGTTTAAGAAGAATGGGATCTTTATCCTATTTGGACTTAACTTCAAAAACAAAAAAGGAGTCTAACCCGCTTTGCATCACCGCTCCACCCTCAGTTGAGTCAACCAAATACACCCCTAACTACACTAGCCTGTGAATATCCTTCTGCAACTCCTTCTTGCCATCCTATATATGAGCCGCGCTACCCATAGACACTCTGCTTAGGGAATCCGCTTTCACATTGGCTTTTCCCGGATGATGTAGCACACTTATGTCATAATCCTTCAAAGCTCTAACCACCTTCTCTAATAGAGATTCAGGTCCTTCTAACGGAATAGATACTGAAGGCTCTTGTGATCGGTGAAAACATCAATGTGAGCCTCGTACAGGTAATGTATCCATATTTTCAATGCAAAAACTACCACTACCAACTCCAAATCATGAGTTGAATAATTCTTCTCATGAATCTTGAGCTGTCTGGAGGAGTAGGCTATCACTTTGCCCTACTGCATCAGAACGCAACCAAGTCCCACTCTGGAAGCGTCACAATAAACTACAGATCCATCTGATCCTTCGGTAGAGTTAATATGGGAGCAGTAGTGAGTCGAGTTTTTAACTCCTGGAATGTCTTCTCACACGCATCTAACTACTGGAACTTCACTTTTTTTTGAGTCAGCTTGGTCAATGGAAATGCTATAGAATAAAATTCCTCTACAAAGCGTTAGTAGTAACCAACTAAACCTAAGAAACTTCTGATTTCGGTTGGGAAGGTTGTTCTGGGGCAGTCTCTCACTGCTACTATCTTTTGTGGATCAACCTGAAAACCTTCACCCGAGACTACGTGACCTAGGAATGTCACGAACTTCAACCAGAATTCACACTTGCTGAACTTGGAGAACAACTGGCGGTCTCTTAGTGTCTAAAGCATTATCCTTAGGTGATTAGCATGCTCTTCCTCATTTATGGAGTATACTAGAATGTCGTCGATGAATATGATGACGAACATATCCAGATACTACTGGAAGACTTTGTTCATCAGGTACATAAAGGCTACAGGGGAATTTGTTAGTCCGAAGGACATAACCATGAACTCGAAGTGACCATAACAAATCCTAAAAGCTATTTTTGGTATGTCACCCTCTCTGACTCTTAGCTAATGATACCCTGACCTGAGATCTATTTTGGAGAAACAGCTGGATCCCTGAAGTTGGTCGAACATGTCATCATTCTGGGTAGGGGATACCTATTCTTGATTGTGACCTTGATCAACTGACGGTAATTAATGCACATTCTGAAGGAACCATCTTTCTTTCGCACGAATAACACTGTAGCACCCTAGGGATCGATGTTGGGTCTGATAAAACCCTTATCAAAAAGATCTTCTAGCTACTCCTTCAACTCCTTAAGTTTAGCCAGAGCCATTCTATAAGGAGGGATGGAGATGGGATGACTATCTGGAATTAGGTCTATGCCGAAGTCAATTTCCCGTTTAGGAGGGACTCCGAGAAGATCTTCAGGGAACACATCTAGAAACTCTCTGACAAAAGGGGCTGACTCGGTAGTTGGGGTCTCAAAATCGAAATCCTTGACCCGACTAGATGATAAATATATCCCTTAGAAATAAGCTTCTTGGATTTAAGGTAGGAAATAAACCTACCCTTTATCACTGAACTACTGCCCGACCACTCTAGAGCTGGTTCATTAGGGAACTGAAACCTGACGACTCTAGTTCTGCAGTGGACTGAGGTATTACCGGAGTGTAACCAATCCATGCCAAGATTGAGGTCGAAATTGACCATGTCTAACTCTACAAGGTCAGCTGGAATGACTTTATTATAGACTGAGATTGGAAAGTTTCTATTCACCCGATTGGCTCTAACTAACTCGCCAACTGGGGTGGAGACCGAGAAAGGTTTTGATAGTACTTCTGGACTGATATCAAACTGAACTTCTATATAGGGAGTCATGAATTATAGTGTGGTCCCTGGATCAAGCAGGGCATTTACATCTAGGTGAAAAAGACGTAACATATCCGTGACTACATTTGATGAGTTCTCCTGATCTTGACGAGATGATAAGTCATAAAAACGGTTTTGGGTTGATTGCCATCTGTACCTGATGTGTTAGCCTGTTAAGCTGGTGGCTTGCTGGAGCTGCTGAGGTGGTGGATTGTGATCTCCCTTGTCCTACTAATGGGCATTCCTTAAGCTGATGGCCGAGTTGACCACAACCAAAACAACCCTCTCGACCTTGAAGACACTCTCCCGAGTGATTCTTTCTACACTTGGGGCAAGCTTGATATCTGTTCCCAGCATTGTAGCTCTGATACTGAGAGCCAGATGCTCCACCCCTCTGGTCCTGGCGGGACCGAAATATAGAGGCGCTGGCTGAGCTGGGCATTGGAGCCCTCTACTACTATTGCTACTGTGGGCGGTTATTATTGCCTGACCTTTGGTGGTCATAATCTGACTGACCAATCCTTTCCCGCTTATTCTTTCTTTCCATGTCTCTTAGTTTTTCAGTCTCGATCTACTGGGCATATACAATGAGACTGGAGAGGTCGATATCCTTGATCAGCATCACAGTCTTGCACTCTTTGAGAACTAGGTTTGACACCCCATTCAGGAGTTTTAGCATGCGAGCCCTTGGCTTGGCCACCATCTCTGAAGCATATTTGGACAACCTGGTAAACCTAGAGCAGACTCTTCCATGGTTCTATTTCCCTGTCTCAGGTTCATGAACTCCGCTACCTTGGCCTCCCTGAGCTCTCTAGGGAAAAAGCTGTGCAGAAAGGCGGTGTTGAAATCCTCCCACTCCATCAGTCCTGCTCCCGCTCGTCGCCCCTCCTTCCACTTTTCATACCAGACCTGGGCTACCCCTTTTAGCTGGTAGGAAGCCAGGTCAGCACTCTCGAAGGAGCTGACACCTATTATATAGGTAATCTTTCTGATATCATCTACGAACTCTTGGGGGTCCTCCCCCACCTTGGATCCCTAAAATGATGGAGGGTTCATTCGGGCGAGGTACCGCACCCTAGCAGTTGTTATGAACCCGTTGTTATTAACTGAAACCACCTGCTGGTTCACCTGGTTGGTCACAGTTCGGGCGAGCAGCTGAATGGCTGCCCTGAATTCTACAGTTGATATCGAGTCATCCTATGGGGCTGCCGAGGCTGGTGCAGTAGTATGCTGGGCATTTCTGGCCCTCCTTCCATTGCCGCATTGGGGAGGCATAGATCACTGAAATGAATTAGAGCACATGTTAAGAGAATGAATTTTGGAATTGAATTTCAACACAAGATAAGGAGTATGAAATGAAGGGATGTTTCCTAATGACATCTCATAGCCTCCCCATCATAAGTGTGGCGCGTTTCACACCCATGATGAGGACTCCATTCGATGCAACTTTCAGACATCCGAGGATACTCTAAACCTAGTGCTCTGATACCAAGTTTGTCATACCCCGAGTATACACCCTGGACGGAACATGGTACTTGAAGCCACAAGTGACCCTAAGTCAACCCTTGGTCTATCATACACTGACATTCTATGTAACATATAAAAAATATATGTGTAGCGGAAATTTCAAAGAAAAATAATAACACTTGAACAAGATTACATATCTAATAAAATTAATTTAAGTCTGAAAATAACTCTACGTCTAAAAGCCACTAGGTCCAATGAGCTACTGGGACAAAACCCTCCAGCTAACTCCAAATAAAAATAAAAGAAATGAAATCATAACTAAACAAGTAATCTTCGTCCTTGAAGGATGAGGACTCACCAACTGGATAGCTGAGTTCTTTGGTAAACTATCTGCTAACGGGGCTGGGATTGTGATCCTGCAGCTGTATCATAAAATGATACAACATAAAAGTATGCATCAGTACTTTCAATGTACTGAGTAAGTGAGAGGAACATAATAAAATAGATTAAATAATAAAAGAAATGTCGAACTGGGAGACATGCAATGAGACTAGACCCGTTTGATGGTCAAAGCACGTTCTAAGTCTGGATTACTGATCTGAACAGAACTGTATTGAGACTAGACTAAATTAACTAGTGGGAGAGTCTATAACCGACATGTAACCACGTGAGCTGGACATGGAGTCCAATGTATACACCCCATCAGTAGGACCTAATATACCTTGCCAGGGTATAAAGGCATGAACTGGGTAATCACAAAAGTCTGGGGCCAATTAGGCCAATAAATACAGAAACCTACACTGGTAATGTAGTTGTGGGAACCTGGGTGCACTAGAACCCCGGTCAACTTGGTGCTAAGTCCTACTCCCACTGGATAATCCTAAACCAAATACTAGGCCGATAGCTCGAACCTGGGGCCCAAGACTAGTCAAGGATACGTTTCTGAAAGTACACTAAGAGTCTTAATGGACCAGATTCTGAAACTGAGTTCTAGACTAGTTGGAGCTGCTTATCTAGAAGCATTGTATCCGTTTAAGAACAAACTGAAATCTGAACTGGGGTCCTAAGGATAGTCAAAACTACATGTCTAAAGTGTCATGATTGCCTAGTGGACCAATAAACTGGATTCTGAATCTGATTCTGATAATTGGGAGGTGGCACTAACACCTCAGGAAGTTCTATAGTCAAACTGATCAGTTGACATTTCTGGCTGATATTGAGAAATTTTATAGTTTGACTAAGTCTAGACAATCATGTAGCTTACTGAGAATTTATCATGTAAAATAGTAAGGGAGTTCACTTCACTAGTATAGTAAGGGAAATTCCAAGGTTTATCATTTCAAATCATGAATTTCTAGTCTGTTCAACCCTCAAGAAACAGGGCTGAAGTCGATGCATAGAGATAAGCACCAATAATACCATTAGTTTGTGGGAAAATACCCATAACTAATATACAAGATGATTCTACATGGATTAAACAAGACATTATCAAGGATTTCTCCACATTCGAGAATCTGCAGGGCTAGGATTCACTTTTGTGGAAATAATATGAATTTACTCATAAACTAATGGAAATCATGTCTACTAATAATCATGGATATCATTCTATGTTAATTCAAAGAAAATTTATGTCACGCCCCACCTTGGGGGGTATGACTGGCACCTGGTGCCCTGGTAGGACCTAGACTGCTATCTTGTGAGCCTAAGCACATCTGGTGCCTGGCTGGCTCTAACTCACATTTCTGGAAACAAAGGGCTATATAACGACTGTAAACACAGCCTCCGGCCCATTGGCCTATAGCCACCTGTACCTATACTATGAGCTAACCAGAACACATTCAATATAGGGAAACCTATGCGGGCCGACGAGGCCACCATGCTGTCTAGTTATCTCTAACTCAACAATGAAATACTGGAAAGCTACATGACCGGCAGGGTCACCACTACTGTCAAGCTATGGCCCCACACGGCCAACATAAAAGAAGTAGAAGTACTAACAGCTATACAAGTGCGCGGCCTCACACGACCGGCCCAACTGACCACAGGGAAATATATATAGACTACAAGCCTTTAGGAATAATAATAGAAATGATTGGGATAGGGCCCCGACCTACCCGTACTGTACAACAAAAGAAGACGAAATACACCTCTGGAATTCAGTCTCCGGATGACAGGAGCTGAATAATCAATCGCTGACAGCAATCACGACGGATCGCCTGCTCGTCTATGAGTACCTGCAGGCAAGTAAGGCAG
The DNA here is from genome assembly GCA_035772735.1 of Datura wrightii. NCBI lineage: Eukaryota > Viridiplantae > Streptophyta > Magnoliopsida > Solanales > Solanaceae > Datura > Datura wrightii. The sequence goes on along the minus strand of JASDFA010000002.1, from coordinate 50,710,884 downwards.
CGCCCCACCGGGCGTCAGTACCACTGGTACTGAGTATGTAAAGCAATAACTGAAAGAAATATCTGAAAACAACAATACAACTGATGTAACTGAAATAGGAAAGAATAGATTAACAGTCTGATAACGTAAATCATACCTACTCTTAACTATACTGGAAGGAGTAGGAGTCATACTTGGAGATGTATCGTTCTACTGCCGCTCTACTCGTATCCAATGTAACATGGCATATCATAACATAACATAACATAACATAGCTCACACAAACCTTACCCGGCCCCCAAAAGCCGGGAGGTACAACCAGCACAGAATCTATACCCCTACTCCGGTCATCCCATCTCCTATAATAGCTATAAGCATCCTGCCGGTCCCCTGGGTATGCACTTGGGCTCGCTGAGCCCCTGACTATAACCGCATCTGAGTCCGGAGGACTCCTGAATCAACACCCGAGCGTATCCGCTCGACAGGGGTGTGTAAGGGCCGACCAAGGCACAATATGGGGAAAACTGGCAGCCCATATTCGTCCCCTGTGGGACGGCATGCCACTCCGTAGAGCGACGTATCCTCGTCCTCTGGCGGATGAGTCGATACAGCTATCAACCCTGGGGCGGTCATGGATGCTAGGTAATCCAACCCCAAAACAATACAACGGTCTCAACTGTAATACTATCTGCATATCCCACATACTAAAGCTAATAGTAGTAAGGTATCCGTACATACTGTGTACTGAACTAGTAATGATAATGTATACGTACTTAATACATGCTGAGACTGATAATAGTATATATGTATAAATATAATCTTCTGCCATACTGTGCTGTATACGGAGTTTCTATAGTGACATGATTTACTACTTCTAACATGCTTCCTAAACTTCGTTTCAACCTACCATTCTACTTCTGAGATGCCTTACAAATATTACATTGTTTTACTGGGTTTCAACTGAATACGATAATATCCTAACATTCTGTATTACATCACATACTGAGCATGATGTGCAGTTCCTAGCACTTATATTAGAATCCATATCGTGCTAGCAAGTCTCGCGCTAATCATAACATGATGCTTCTAATATCGTACCAACATTCGTAATAAACATAACTCATGACTTCTGAATATTCTACTGGCCTTTAAATTACTTTACTATACCGAGCTTACTAACTTGCCGAGGAAACTAACTTTACATACCTTATCCTCGAACTATCCGTCTATCGGACGAGGCTCAGCCAATACTTCAACTATTTCTCCCAACTGCATTCATAAATATGTCAATTAATACCAAATATAGCTTTACTTTAATGAACAACATCACTTCGATGTAATTTATAGCCTAAACTTAGGCTTATCGAAAGACGGTCGAAAACTCGCTATTTTTCAAAGGTCCAGAAGGGAGAAATATTCACTTCACAGCTAGGAACACATAGACACTAGTTTGGAGCAATTCTACTTACCTTAGCTCGGTAGCTCGATGATTCGTCGGCCGTATTTCACGAAACTAAATCCGTAGGAATGCTCTCTGCTGCTAAATACCTCAGTATCTGAGGTTAATTTGAGTTTGGACAACGTTTAGCAGCGTATTCGGATGAAAATTATATTACCTTCTTCGTTCCTTTTCTTCCTCTGATTTTTCCCCTCTGTTTCACTGGAAATTTATAAGTTTAAAATGATTTAAAACCGAAGTGGGGCTTTATATACTTGGGCCTGGACAAGGCCAACGTGTCACGGAGCCAACGCGGAGGCTCCAACTCCGTGACACGTTGCCATCGCGGAGGGGCTCTGCCTCGGCTCCTTCCGCGATGGTTCGACAGGTTTCTCGCCCGATCTTTTCCCGGGCCTTTCTTTAGCACGTATGGCCTTTAAATATGCTCAACCAACGTGCAAATAGGTCATCTAGGTGCCGGGAACCTTACGGGGTATAACATTCTCCCCCCTTAAGAACATTCGTCCTCGAATGTAAACTTCTATTTTGAGGACTTCTCAACTTACTATCTAGGAAAATTTCGGCAGAGTTTCCCCTGTAATGTGGACTATAGCAAAAACCTGAAATGCAGAAAAGTCCAACACAGGTGCTGCACGCAATACTTTAAAATTCACTGGATAGCTAAGTATCAATCTTTCTCATTTATACATATACAACCATAAGGTACTACATAAGTAATAATACGGACATACCTGTCGCCTGACTAGACCTGGAATAGGTGAGGATATCTAGCTTTCATATCTTCTTCAGCTTCCCACGTCATTTCCTCACGGTTCCTGTTACGCCACAATACTTTGACAGACGCAATATCTTTATTCCTCAACCTGCGAATCTATCTGTCTAAGATAGCTACTGGAACCTCTTCATATGCTAACTCTTCTGTGACCTGGACATCCTGAAGTGGAACAACCGTGGAAGGGTCTCCTACGAACTTCCTCAACATAGATACATGGAATACTGGGTGAACAGATGCTAACTCCGGAGGCAAGTTCAATTCGTATGCAACTCGGCCTATTCTTCGCCGAATCTGATATGGCCCAATGAATCTCGGGCTAAGCTTGCCTTTCCTGCCAAATCTCATCACCCCTTTCATCGGAGACACTTTCAGGTATACCCAGTCATTTACCGCAAATTCTAGATTTCTGCGCCGCATATCTGCATACGACTTCTAGCGGCTCTGAGTAGTCAGTAAGCATTCTCGGATAAGCTTTACCTTTTCCTCTGACTGCTGAACAATGTCTAGTCCAACCAACACTGATTCTCCTATTTCAAACCAACCAATCGGTGATCTGCATTTTTGCCCGTATAATGCCTCAAAAGGCGCCATCTGGATGGCTGAATGATAGCTATTATTGTAGGCAAATTCAATTAACGACAAATGCTCATCCCAGCTACCACCGAAATCCAGTACACACGCTCGCAACATATCTTCAAGCGTTTGAATTATGCGTTTAGCTTGCCCATCTATCTGAGGATGGAATGCTGTGCTCAAATTAATTTGTGTTCCCAGACCTCTCTGAAACGACTGCCAAAATCTAGCCGTAAACTGTGCTCCTCTGTCTGAAATAATGGAGACTGGCACTCCATGCAATCTGACTATCTCTCGGATATATAATTCGGCATAATCCTCAGTCGAGAAGGTAGCCTTCACTGGAAGGAAATGAGCTGATTTTGTCAGCCTGTCAACTATTACCCAAATGGAATCATTTCTGTGTCTGGTACGGGGTAACCCTATCACAAAATCCATGTTTATCGTTTCCCATTTCCACCTAGGCACCGTTATATCTTGCATCAAACTGCCCGGCTTCTGGTGCTCCGCTTTCACCTGCTGACAATTAGGACATCTAGATACAAATTCAGCTATTTCAGCTTTCATACCTGGCCACCAGTAGATGTCTCTGATGTCATGGTACATTTTTGTTGCTCCTGGATGGAGGGAATAGCGGGCGTAATGTACCTCATGCATAATCTGCTGGCGAAGCCCTGAAACGTTAGGAACACAAAGGCGGCCCTTACAGCGTAGCACATCATCCTCAGTCATTTGGAAATCTGACTCCTTACCTTTCTGAACTCTATCTCTGAGCTGGACTAAATCAGGGTCCTCGTACTGTCGTCCTTTTACCTCTGTAACTAATGATGACACAGTAGAATTCTGAATTACCGCTCTATTATTTTTTGTTTCCATTACTCGAATGGCTAAACCAACAAACTAATGAATTTCTTTAGCTAACTCCCGCTTCTCGGGTCGCAAATACGCCAAACTCCCCATTGACTTACGGCTCAGGGCATCTGCCACTACATTAGCTTTTCCTGGGTGATACAGAATGTTTACATCATAATCTTTTAACAACTCCAACCAGCGACACTGCCGCAGATTCAGTTCCCTCTGGGTGAAGATATACTGTAAGCTCTTGTGATCTGTAAAAATATCAACATGGACGCCATACAAGTAATGCCTCCACATCTTCAAGGCGTGGATCACTGCGGCTAATTCCAGGTCGTGGGTAGGGTAATTCTTTTCGTGTTTCCTCAGCTGTCTGGAAGCGTATGCAATCACTCTACCATGCTGCATCAACACACAACCTAACCCGACACCTGATGCATCGCAATACACCAAATAACCTTCTGTACCTTCCGGCAATGCTAACACTGGGGCGGAGGTTAATCTGTCTTTCAGTTCCTGGAAGCTCTGCTCGCATGCCTCTGTCCACTGAAACTTTACTGCTTTTTGTGTTAGTTTGGTCAGAGGTGCCGCAATGGTCGAGAACCCCTCAATGAACCTCCTGTAATATCCTGCCAACCCCAGAAAGCTACGAACTTCAGTCGGAGTGGTACGCCTAGGCCATGATTTAACTGCTTCTATTTTCTGCTTGTCAACTTGTATACCAGCGTCCGACACAATATGCCCTAAAAAGGCTACTGAGTTAAGCCAGAATTCACACTTAGAAAATTTAGCATATAACTGGCGGTCCCTGAGGATCTGGAGCACTGTCTGCAAATGAGTCCGGTGATCTGCTTCAGAGCGAGAATACACCAGAATGTCATCAATGAATACTATCACGAACAAGTCCAGGAAGGGTCTGAAAATACTGTTCATCAGGTCCATGAAGATTGCCGGGGCATTCGTTAACCCGAAGGACATGACTAGAAATTCAAAATGTCCATATCGGGTCTTGAACGCTGTCTTAGGAATATCCCTCTCACGTACTCGAACCTGGTGATATCTGGACCGCAAGTCAATCTTAGAAAAGTATCTGGCTCCCTGCAACTGATCAAATAAGTGATCAATTCTGGGAAGCGGGTACTTGTTCTTTACTGTAACTTTGTTTAATTGCCGATAATCTATGCACATTCGGAGCGAGCCATCTTTCTTCCTCACCAATAATACTGGCGCACCCCATGGTGACGTACTCGGCCTGATAAAACCTTTATCCAACAAGTCTTTCAGCTGCTCCTTTAATTCTCTGAGTTATGTAGGAGCCATACGATAGGGAGGGATTGATATCGGCTGAGTGCCTGGTAACAAGTCAATAGCAAAATCTATCTCCCTTTCTGGGGGAATACCAGGTAACTCATCAAGAAACACATCAGGGAATTCATTCACTACCAGAACAGACTGGAGTGTCGGAGATCCTACTTGGACATCCTGAACTCTGACCAGGTTGTAAATACATCCCTTAGATATCAACTTTCTCGCCTGAAGGTAGGAAATAAACCTACCTTTTGGCGTAGCGGTGCTGCCCTTCCACTCCCGCACTGCCTCTCCTGGGAAGTGGAATCGGACCGTCTTGGTCCAACATTTAACATTGGCAAAGCATGGCACTAACCAATCCATACCCATTATGGCATCGCAGTCTATCATCTCTAACTCGACCAGATCTACTGTGGTCTGACGGTCAGCAACCTCTACTGTACACCCGCGGTAGATTCTGCTAGCTATGATAGAGTCACCGACGGGCGTGGATACTAAAAAGGGCTGCCGCAATAATTCTGGTGCGATATCAAACTTTCGTGCCACAAATGGAGTAATGTAGGACAAAGTAGACCCTGCATCAATCAATACATAAGCAAGGTGTGAGCAGATAGTAAGCATACCTGTCACAACATCCGGTGATGCTTCTGAATCTTGTCTCCCTGGTAAGGCATATGTGCGGCTTGGACCCGCACCTGTACTGGAGGCCTCTGATCTACCCCGACCCCTGCCTGCTGAAACTGAGGGCCTGCGCCCTACCGAGGATGCTGTGGCTCGTGACCCTACAGATGCCCTATCCTGTCTATCCCGGTCCTCTCAACCTCTGGTTGGGCAATCTTTCATCAAATGGCCTTCTTGGCCACAAATATAACATGCAGTGGAGCCATACCTGCATGCTCCAGGATGGCGTCGACTGCATATAGGGCAAAGTGGTAGGGTATACCTACTCTACTCCGCCCTCCTCTACAATGGTGAATCTGCCATCTGCGAGCCTCTACCAGTCTCTGACTGCCCCCTGCGGCTGAATCTACCCCCCTGCGGTTGTGGCGGAGGCGGGGGCCTGGGCGGCCTGTCTAACAATCATGGCCTGGGTCTTCCCCGAGCATCCCTCTGTAATTCAACTGGCCTGTCCCGGCGACGCTGTTCCTGATTGGCCCTTCTGATCTCCCGATGCCGCTGTCTGATGCCCTCAATATTCTGGGCGAACGCCTGAACTCGAGCATTGTCCATGTCCTCTCGCAGTGTAGACGTAATACAAGTCTCAACATATTCTGGATTCAACCCCATAATAAAGCGGTGTACTCTAGATGCCATGGTATCAACAAAGGCCAGTGCATACCGGGCCAAAGAATCAAACCGCAAGGAATATTCCCGAACACTCATGGCCCCCTGCTCTAGATGTAGGAACTGGTCTACCCGGGCCTGTCGAATCTCTCGCGGCAAATAATGATCCAGAAAAGCTCCTGAGAAGCTAGACCAGGTCGGAGGGGAAACATCTCTCCCTCGGGACCTTTCCCAGCTTTCATACCACAATACAGTGATGTCCCGTAACCGAAATGCTGCCAACTCAACTGATTCTGTAGGTGTCGCATGCATAACCCTGAAAATTCTCTGCATTTGATCCAGAAAATCCTGAGGGTCCTCTGTCCGGTCCGTACCTGTAAATTGTGGGGGATTCAGAGCCAAGAACTCTTGGACCCTCGAACTACCGGGCCCTCCTGACGACTCCGCAACTGTAGACGGCATCGGCTGACGTAGAGCAGCCATCATCTGTGCTAACATAAACTACCGCACTCCTAACCTCCTGGTCGGAAGGTGTCGGTATAGGGACTGCTGGAGGTAGTGTCGCCCCAAGTGGCTCCTGATGTGGTGGAGACTGCTAAGAAGGCTGGGACGATGCCCCTGTAGTGCCCTCTAACCGGGCTGTTTCTAAACAAGGGTGAGGCATCCTGCTGGTGCCTTCCCCTACTGCAATATCTAAACTCCAGCTTGTGATAGGATGTCGCTGGTCTGACATTATCTGTAACCAAAGAATATAATAAGCTTTCAGGGACTCAACCCTATATTGTACCGCTCTACAGCACGACTGAATAAGAATTAAAGACAACCATCCTATCTTGCCTTGCAGCCTCCTACCCATAGTATGTGGTGCACAACACATCCATGGACAGAACTCTACTTAGCAAGGCTTTCAGACTCCCTAGGATACGACCTGCTCTAATACCAAGTTTGTCACGCCCCACCTTGGGGGGTATGACTGGCACCTGGTGCCCTAGTAGGACATAGACTGCTATCTGGTGAGCCTAAGCACATCTGGTGCCAGGCTGGCTCTAACTCACATTTCTGGAAACAAAGGGCTATATAACGGCTGTAAACACAACCTCCGTCCCATTGGCCTATAGCCACCTGTACCTATACTATCAGCTAACCAGAACACATTCAATATAGGGAAACCTATGCGGGCCGACGAGGCCACCATGCTGTCTAGTTATCTCTAAGTCAACAATGAAATACTGGAAAGCTACGTGACCGGCAAGGTCACCACTACTGTCAAGCTATGGCCCCACACGGCCAACACAAAAGAAGTAGAAGTACTAACAGCTATACAACTGCGCGGCCTCACACGACCGGCCCAACTGACCACAGGGAAATATATACAGACTGCAAGCCTCTAGGATTAACAATAAAAATGATCAGGACAGGGGCCCGACCTACCCGTACTGTACAACAAAAGAAGATGAAATACACCTCTGGAATTCAGTCTCCGGATGGCAGGAGCTGAATACTCGATCGCTGACAGGAATCACGACGGATCGACTGCTCGTCTATAAGTACCTGCAGGCAAGTAATGTAGCGCCCCACCGGGCGTCAGTACCGCTGGTACTGAGTATGTAAAGCAATAACTGAAAGAAATATCTGAAAACAACAATACAACTGATGTAACTGAAATAGGAAGGAATAGATTAATTGTCTGATAACGTAAATCATACCTACTCTTAACTATACTGGAAGGAGTAGGAGTCATACCTGGAGATGTATCATTCTACTGCCGCTCTACTCGTATCCAATGTAACATGGCATATCATAACATAACATAACATAACATAACTCACACAAACCTTACCCGGCCCCCATAAGCCGGGAGGTACAACCAGCACAGAATCTATACCCCTACCCCGGTCATCCCATCTCCTATAATACCTATAAGCATCCTGCCGGTCCCCTGGGTATGCACTTGGGCTCACTGAGCCCCTGACTATAACCGCATCTGAGTCCGGAGGACTCCTGAATCAACACCCGGGCGTATCCGCTCGACAGGGGTGTGTAAGGGCCGACTAAGGCACAATATGGGGAAAACTGGCATCCCATCTTCGTCCCCTGTGGGACGGCATGCCACTCCATAGAGCGACGTATCCTCGTCCTCTGGCGGACGAGTCAATACAGCTATCAAACCTGGGGAGGTCATGGATGCTAAGTAATCCAACCCCAAAACAATACAACAGTCTCAACTAGTAATACTATCTGCATATCCCACATACTGAAGCTAATAGTAGTAAGGTATCCGTACATACTGTGTACTGAACTAGTAATGATAATGTATACGTACTTAATACATGCTGAGACTGATAATAGTATATATGTATAAGTATTATCTTCTGCCATACTGTGCTGTATACGGAGTTTCTATAGTGACATGATTTACTACTTCTAACATGCTTCCTAAACTTCGTTTCAACCTACCATTCTACTTATGAGACGCCTTACAGATATTACATTGTTTTACTGGGTTTCAACTGAATACGATAATATCCTAACATTCTGTATTACATCACATACTGAGCATGCTGTGCAGTTCCTAGAACTTATATTAGAATCCATATCGTGCTAGCAAGTCTCGCGCTAATCATAACATGATGCTTCTAATATCGTACCAACATTCATAATAAACATAACACATGACTTCTGAATATTCTACTGGCCTTTAAATTACTTTACTATACCGAGCTTACTAACTTGCCGAGGAAACTAACTTTACATACCTTATCCTCGAACTATCCGTCTGTCGGACGAGGCTCAGCCAATACTTCAACTATTTCTCCCAACTGCATTCATAAATATGTCAATTAATACCAAATATAGCTTTACTTTAATGAACAACATCACTTTGATGTAATTTATAGCCTAAACTTAGGCTTCTCGAAAGACGGTCGAAAACTCGCTATTTTTCAGAGGTCCAGAAGGGAGAAATATTCACTTCACAGCTAGGAACACATAGACACTAGTTTGGAGCAATTCTACTTACCTTAGCTCGGTAGCTCGATGATTCGTCGGCCGTATTTCACGAAACTAAATCCGTAGGAATGCTCTATGCTGCTAAATACCTCAGTATCTGAGGTTAATTTGAGTTTGGACAACGTTTAGCGGCGTAATCTGATGAAAATTATATTACCTTCTTTGTTCCTTTTCTTCCTCTGGTTTTTCCCCTCTGTTTCACTGGAAATTTATAAGTTTAAAATGATTTAAAACCGAAGTGGGGCTTTATATACTTGGGCCTGGACAAGGCAAACGTGTCACGGAGCCAACGCGGAGGCTCCACCTCCGTGACACGTTGCCATCGCGGAGGGGCTCTGCCTCGACTCCTTCCGCGATGGTTCGACAGGTTTCTCGCCCGATCTTTTCCCGGGCCTTTCTATAGCACGTATGGCCTTTAAATATGCTCAACCAATGTGCAAATAGGTCATCTAGGTGCCGAGAACCTTACGAGGTATAACAATTTACATATAATCTCTTCGCATTAAAAAGCTCAAGGCTAAGATTCATTAAGAAATTTGAGGAGAGTTTTGGAAAACAAAAGGGAAGAATTATCCCCTTGTTGAATTCCCACATACCTGATAAAGAATTTCCCTAAAGAAGAAAGCTTGTACTGCTGCAATGGAGGAAACCCTAGTCTTTCTTGAGAGCTTCTAAAGATGAAAGGTTACGGTATTTTTTTCTGAAGATGGGTGGGAATGAGGGGGAAACCATTTAACCCCACTAATAGTTATGAAATTATATCTAAAACTACGTACTTTAAAGTTTAGGAGGGTAGGAAATTACTGAAAGACCCGAGGAAATTCGTAGGGAAAACTGACTGCTAGTCCCTAGGGGGGACCCTACGACTCGTGCCTAGTGACCACAACTCATGGTCACGGTCATTGGGTCCACTTACCTAAATCCCCTATTGGTTACCACGAGGGACACCACGACTCATGGTGTACCCTAGACTCATGGTGACTCGCTCGTCAACTACACAGTTAATACCCATACTCTCACATCTATTTTAAACCACGATCACCTAATGTATCGTGGCTTTGATCATGACTCGTGGTGACTAATCGTGAAGTTCACTTCCCATATTCTCCTGGTCATCCCATTATCTATTACCACGAGTTATCTCACAACTCATGGGGTGGACCACAATTCGTGGTCACACCCGTAGTCACCTCAACCACCAAAATTTCAAAATAAGCCCCCAGGTCTCACTACGAGTCACTTAACGACTCGTGGTCACTCCCCATGGGTCACATAACTACTCGTTCTGTGACCTGGTGCAGATTTTTCAGTTTTCTTTAATTTAAGTCCTAGGTCTAGCCTTTGAGTTTTTGGGGCATTACACAAAAGATATCCATAGGTTAGCTCGATTTGGAGTGTAGTTAGTTGATTCAGCTGAGGGCGAAATTGTAGTCCAGAGTGGGTCAGAGTCCATACTGGTGGTAGAGTTAAATCAAAGCAAAATGAAGACCTCACTACTCAAACTGAAGAAGCAGTTCTAAGAAAAGAGGTGGAGGCTTTCTCCAAGGGGAGATGGTGTACTTTGTTACCTGGGTAGATTGTGTGTTCTTGATGTAGATAACTTGAAACAACATATACTGGTAGAAGCACATAGCTCCAGGTATTCTAGTCATCCAAGTGCCACTAAGATGTACCGTGATCTATGAGAAATCTATTGGTGGAATGACATGAAGAAGGACATCGCAGAAAGTTAAGTGTCCAAACTGCCAACAGGTTAAAGTTGAGCATCAAAGACCTGGGGGTATGAATCAGGATATCAGTATTCCTACTTGAAAGTGGGAGGAAGTGAATATGGACTTCATCATGGGTTTACCTGGTACATGCCGATAAGATCATTCAATTTGGGTTATTGTAGACCGGGTGACTAAGTCAGCATATTTCATACTGGTAAAGACTACAGACTCGGATGAGGATCATGCTAGACTTTACATTCCGGACTTTGTTAGACTACATGGAGTCCCCTAATCCATCATTTCAGATAGAGGTACTTAGTTCACCTCGCATTTCTAGAAGTCATTTCAAAAGGGACTTGGTTATTAGGTCAAGCTCAACACAACTTTTGATCCACAGACAGATGGACAAGCTGAGTGGACCATTTAGACCCTAGAAGACATATTGAGAGCTTGCGTGATCGACCTCAAGGTCAGTTGGGATAATCACCTACCTCTCATCGAGTTTGCATACAACAACAACTACCACTCCAGTATTCAAATAGCCCCGTTCGAGGCATTATATGGTAGGAGGTGTAGGTATCATATAGGGTGGTTTGAGGTTGGCGTAGCTACTTTGATAGGGCCAGATACAGTTCATGAGGCTATGCAGAAAGTGCAGCTTATCAGAGAAAGGTTGAAAACAGCACAGAGCCGACATAAATCATGTGCAAATGTAAGGAGAAGAGAGTTGGAGCTTACGATTGATGATTGGGTTTATCTGAAGATTTCACCTATGAAAGGGGTGATCAGGTTTGGGAAGCAAGGAACACTCAGTCGAAGATATGTGTGACCTTATAGAATCCCAAGATGCATTAGCAATGTGGCTTACGAGTGACAGTTACTAATTTAGCCAAAATTACACCTCGCAATTGAGATATAGAGCGGTTGATTGTCAAATATAGAACCCAACAAAGGTTGACGTCGATCCGACAGGGAATATGGGAAGAACTTTAGTTAATGTGAATAGCTATTACTATTGAGTTACTTATTTTCTAAGGGGGAAAGAAATAGAATAATAAAGATAACGATTTGACTAGGATTGTGTTCTCCAAGACTTCCTAACCACAAGACTTATACACTAATGATCTATTCTGGTGTTTAACATACAATATTGGTAAGTTAGGTTCACCTAAATGGTTGGTCCCCTATCTAGATGATTATCACCACGCAACTTGGTCCGTATATGGGTGTACTTTAATTAACCCTTACCCTTAATATCAGATTAGCTATCCCCAGACAAGTTCAAGCTATTAGATGAGGGTTTATAGCCTCAAATCTCCATTGTCAATCCTTTGTCCCATTTATTACCTCCTTGGTCCAGTAAGTAAGAGTAAGACAAGTCGTAACATTTGCAACCGTCAAGAATCAATCAAATTGAAGAGAAAAACAATACATGCATTAAACCCCGTTCAAGAATCACTAAGTATTTAACCTATGTGTGTTAATTCATCCTGGTTCCCACAACCCTAGTTATGGGTTTAGCTACTAATGTTTACATGATCATAATCACAAAATATTAAATAAATCATAATTGCAACTTACAAATTATCGTAGAAGAAAAACCAAGCAGATTGAATAAAACTCCAAAGTTGATGAATAAATTCCAATGTTGTTTTTGATCCTCAAATTCAAGAACAAAATTGTAAACCTTGTTTCTTGAATCAAGAAAAATCATACAACACCAATATCCTACTTGAAAAATAGTAATAATCTGCTTTTCTATGAAAATAAACCTAAAATGTGTATTTATAGTTCCAAGAAAACCTTTTCCTAAATAAAACTGGAAACCAGGTCGGCAGTGGCCACGGGCTAGGTGACGAATCGTTAGGACCTTTGACGAGTCCTTCCTTGCTAAAAATAATCATCCTCATCAATATACCCAATTATGGCAACAGGCCACCTAATGACTCATCGTGCCTGGGCACGAGTCGTTAAGCCCCTCGTGCTCTAACTCTTCCAAAATTCCTGTGCACTTTACGGTTGGTTCCAGTGATCTACCAGCGAGTCATTTAGTCAATTAACGACTTGTTAAGTCTGTCGTCAACTCCACTAGCTACTTTGGCAATATTTCCTCTCCCAGTCTTCATGACTTACTTTACGACTCATTACCAGGTGTAACGAGTCGTTCCCTCAACCCGTCAGGTGCATTGTCTTGCATCTTCAAAATTCATCTTTTGCCTGCGCCTTCAACAATGAGTTATTCTTCCTTCCAAAGACCTTTTAAGTGCATGACAGTCGCCCTTGTAGTTATTTTCAGCATAATTTTGCCCAGTTCACTTCTGAACCTATTTTCCTGCAACATTAAACACAAAACACATCATACCTATATAAACATACCAAGAATGTGCATAATTTCTTGGTTTTAAGCGTCGAAAGGTCCGTAAAATCACAGCACATCAAAACACTCAACTTAGAACTTTTGCATGTCCTCAGGAAAAAATAATATAAAATAAAATAAACTATACTACTTCGACGCTTCAATTGGACAAACTCTAGGAAACTTACGACAGTCACATTCATTCATCAAATCAAAATTTTATAACCCCTACCTCATCGTATCAACTCAAATCACTATGCATATATAAAATTTCCAACCATGACACAAAGAAATCAAACCATGGAAAAACACTGTCACTTGCAACCATGCACATAAATCTATAATACTGACCCAGAAAATTTGCAGACGATTTTGTTGACCAAATGCTCTCACCTAAAAGAAGTCCCACATTCACACATGTGTATATGGTTAACTCAATATATTTCTCTTAGGACTAGGTAAGATTCACTCACTCTCACAAAGAAATTTGAACTGCGTGCATACAATACCATAGACTTGCCTTTACTTTCAATACCTCGATTTTTAAGACAAGTAACTAGGATCACTATAGGACTTTCTATGCTTGTAATGTAGGCTGGGGCTCGGTTATGGTACATATGGAATTAGTAGATCAACCCTCCTTGGCTCCACTTTTCACCTTTTTTCCTATTTTCTCCCCTTATCCCTTTAACTGCTTCTTCTTTTCTTTGCTTTTGCAACTACAGATGCGGTTTCTCTTTATTCAAATACTCACTGATGTCGCATTTTTCTTTTCTTTTCTTTTGTTGCTTTTTGACTATAATTTTTTATTTCATTCTTTTCATTATGCATACCGCACCCCCTCTTTTCTTTTTTATTACCCAATTTTCATTCCTCCCAACTCTTATTAATCACCGCTATAGTTGCCACCCTCAACTTAGGCGATTTGCCTGAGTTGAGGTTCACAATGTCTAAGGAGGGACCAGGGCCAAAACAGGTTCATTCTTAATAAAAGCAAGAAGCTGAATTGGTGTAAACAAAAAGAAAGGTCAATTTAAGCTCAACCATTTGGATCAAGGGATTTTTATTCTCTTTTGGTAGGTCTTTTAAGGCTAAAGTGGGCTCATAAATCAAAAATGGCTTATGATCCTTTCCTAGTTTCCTATCCTCTATCTCGATACGACTGACCAAGCAAGTTCTAGATTGATGCACAAAACCGAATTCAGCTATTAAACCTCGCTCACACATAGCACAGGTGAACATCATCACTTCTACTAATTGCTAGTTCAGGTACAGCCATACAATGGTAAACATGTTCATAGTTTCAATGCCATGCAAAGATTCACAAAGGTCATACTCGCCAACTTTCACATACACATATAAAAAAATTTCAGAGGGGTATAAAATTATCAATCAACAAAAATCAACAATTTAAGCTCTTGACTGCCTTCAGTTTGCCTAACTTTCTTCTGACTGACACAAAAAACACAAAAAAAACATAAAATAAAATCCTAAACATGCCGATTCTACTAGATATGGAACACCCGAGTAAAAATATATCTAGCAAGTAAAACCCTCGAGTTATGTTCAGCAAAAACATGCACAGGTATGCCTCGCCAACCCCATCAAGCAAAGCATGCGTTGCTCTCAATGTATATATATATCAGTAAAAACTAGGGAAATAGGGAACATAACTGTGCGACCTAGGTGTCAGCTACCTAGTTGGTGGAGGATCCAAAAACTTGGTGTGCCCGCAAGTGTACGGGTCGTACAAGTAATATAGTGGCCCTTTTTAAGAGCCGGATGTCGAACCCACAGGGACTGGACCAATTCAGCTAACTACCAAGTTCAAGTGTGATATTAAATGCCGCAAGTGTTGATTATAGACGTTTTCGATAGAGTTAATTAAGTCTAGATGTGGTCAATGAAATACTCTTAATTAATTCAAGGAGCAACTGGAGTTAAAGTCGGATAATCATGGGATACTATGATTTGCAATGGTTTAAGTATGAAACTATCACTTTTCGTCTCAGATAATTGGAATTGCATGTTCATGGTCTTTTGAACCTCTAAACACGACAAACTAGCCTCACTACTACATTGTTGAGCGAGGATGTTATTTCTAGTTCGTGGGCAATTCACTACGTGGATGTGGTTTATGGGGTTTATGCTCTTGATTAGGGACTTTCATACCTCTAATCATTTAACTCAACTTAGCCTCACAACTACTTCTTCGAGTGGTGATGTGATAATTCTAAGTTGGTTTCTAGATCATCCCATTTTATCAACCAAGCAAGGTATTAGGTATATTTCTATCCTAACACAAATCATATCGTGAGATATAATCTTGCTGCCTACATTCTCTTGTTCTTGCCTAGGTTATCTTTCTCAAGCATGTACCTAAGCTTAACCCACTTGTTTTCATGGTGATCAGTCATAAAAACAACCATAATTCAGAATGCAAGACAAAACAACAATTAATAACTTAAAACCAAAACAAAATCGCAAAATCACAATCATATCTTGTGGCTTCAACCCTAGAGGGAGGTTCTAGCCACTCATGTTCGTATAATTACAAGAAAACATATTTAAAGTAACCTACTTACAAGAATTGGTAGAAGAGAAGATGAAATTGATGAACCCTAGGTGAGTTCTCCCACTTCTCCCTCACTCCTTGGCAGTTTTTCAGAAATAAATTGTGTCTTTTTTGTTTTTAGGAGCTAAGGGACCTATTTATAGTAAATGAGAATTGTACAAAATTATGCCTGTCGTGGAATGGCTCCGTGGCACGGAGTGTAGCGTGGAGCACTGCCTCCGTGACATGGAGTGTATCGCGGAGCACTTCCTTCATAACATGGAGTGTATCGCGGAGCACTGCCTCCGTGACATGGAGGTATCGCGGAAGCCTTCTAAAAATTGCCCAATTTATTTCAACTTTGGTGTTTCGCTCCCGATATCATTCCTCCACTTCACCAAATCATAGATTGGGTCCTCCAATGCATTATTTCCTTCAAAAACAAGGACTAACCATGTTGGTTAGTATATATTCAAATTTACATAAAAACACATGAAAATGTATTTAAATAAGTAGATAAACATGACTAAATTGAGTTATAAAGTGAACTTGGGCATGCAATTATGCCAAGATGAGGTGTAGATATGCCTCTAATGTTATCTCCAACATCACCGGCTTGACCCGGTGCATTTTCAGATCCAACAGAGCTCGTTCCTTCTCCACGAGCTCTCGCTGCCTTAGTCTCGGCTCTCTGTCGAGCCTCTTCTCTTGATACATGTAGCGCTTTCTCCATCTCACTCCGCTCTCATTTTTGTTGACGGAGCGGAGAAGCATCATATTCGAAACTTGTGTCCTCACGAGGCCTCCTTCCCTTATCATGTTCCACCGGCTCCTCTGTGATAAAGTCGAAAATCATTTGTAACTCTTATTCAAACTCATTGTCTATCACAGGAAGTACTGGTGGATGTACTGCAGCTACCTGTCATCTGGTCAAGTTCCGTACCTCGGCTCTGACTGCTTCTAGCTCTGAGTACCATCTTGACAACTCAGGCGCCTGTAACTGTGCAAGGTGCTCATCCATTCTCTTCTCAAACACATCCAATCGCCCATGCACATAAGTGGACAATTTCTCCAACTCCTTCGACACCCACGTCTTTACCTGCTCCATCAGAACTTTAACCTGTAAAGTCGTGTGTGCCTATTGCTTAGCTAGCCGCCTAGCCATATCAACTAAGAACTCTTGTGTAATCATAACTTGGCTGGTTGTAGTGGCTCGTGGAGGTGCAACTGGTGGTCTCGGTGCTGTTGCTGTGGATAGTGACTCGGGAACATTAGCAGGTGTGGAGGTGTCTGCTACATCTGTAGCCTCAGGCTAGCTACCTGTCTCTCTTCCCTCCATAGGCTCAGCCGCTAACTTAGCAAACTATGTGGCATCAGTCTGCATCCCGTTGCCAAATGCCTCTACTAATATGGTTGCTCCAGTGAATGCAGTTGCCTAAGTCCTTGCCCTTGATACCAGGTTTGTGTCATCTCGAATCAACTTGATATTTGTTATCTTTTGGACCAGTATTCTCTGGTCAACTGATGGCAACTCCAGCACCTTTGACTCCCAACAGAGTCTATCAATCGGGTAGGGAAAGGGGATTGTAGTACTGTCATTGATCGCCCGCTCTCTAATCTCCTCAGCAATGTACCACAGGAAATTGATGGCATATCCCTCCATTATACTTGCTACCAAAGCTACTCTGTCAGGTGAGAGGATGTTATCATTGCTGGTTGGTACCAGCCTGTGCCACACCAGTGACCACCAAAATTTTGCATGAAAGTTCAGTGTGTCCTTCTTTATATGAGATTTTATGCCATGTAGCTATTCAACTAGCAGACCTCTCGTAGCAATGATCCGAGATAGCCAAGGGTATTTCTGGATGTGCTCCTGGCTATTCAACTTTTTGGTCCTAACTTTCTTCAACTCATATAGCCTGTGGTCAAACTCGGCCGTGTTCATCAGAGCATGATAATCTGGTCCATACAACATCCTGAAGATGGTTCACTTAGTATATCTAATGGAGTCTCTCGCACCAACACCTGATTTATAATGAGCCTCTTTTTCCAGCCCTGGCCCCCTAATGCCAAACGTTGCAATGTGGTCGCATTGGCTACATAGAACTCTCGGACTAAGTACGGGCTGTAGCTACCTGATGGCTCAGTCAAGCACCCGAACCTGTACTTATCAAACACTGCTTGTATATTTGGAAGGTCTTTCAACCCTGTAGTGACAAGCCTTAGCTCCTCGTATATGCTGCTCTTCGGATTGCCTTTCTCATTTGGAGCAATATCTCTATTATATATGGCCCGCATACCATGAACACACCATCTCCGCATGTTCCATGGTTGCTTGTTTGATGTGTTCGAGGTCTCAGTTAGTTCATTATCAGAGTCTCCTTGCTGAGCATGTGATTTGTCAACTCTCTCTGTGTTTAGCACAGCTGTGGGAGCCTCGAGGGCACATGCAAGAGTAGCCTTGGCATTATCACTAGTGCGGCTGAGCGGATCCCTTGGCAATGGAGTGGGAGCATCGACCAGGGCTGTTGGATTTGAAGTTTGTTGAGCCCTAGACCTAGTTGACCTCCTCACTAACTGCTTCTCTAATACGTCATATTCTTCCTCAGAGCCACTTGACTCTTTAGAGGAGGACGAATCATCACGCAGTCTACGGTATGAAGGTTGACTGTGCTCAGGTGCTTGTTTCTTTTTGGGCCTTTGTTCGGTGTACCTCTTGGAGCCATTGTATCTATGGAAACATTGTTAATATGCAAGATGAGATGAAACAAAAAACATTTTTGAGCTAGTGCCCAGTGGTCCTGACAAGTGACTAAACGAGTCGTTTCCACTAGCAACGACTCGTGAGGTCGCTTGTTGTCACAAACTGGACTTCCTTCAAGTTGGGCCAGTGTATTTGATGACTGGTCCTAACGAGTCGTTGCCAAAGGCAACGAGTCGTTAGGTCAGTCGTTAGGTACACTGCCTTAGTGGTTTTAATTTTCCCACTAAGGATGAGCTACACAACGAGTCGTTTGGTGATCCAACGACTTGTGATGTAGCTCGTGCTCAAGTGTTTCAGTTCACCCATACGTTCATCTTCATCTGCTCCCTATTGTTCAACTCCACAAACACAGAACTTAATTTATCACACCAACCCAATATAAATTCAGTCGCAATCCATTTGTTTAAACCTTCCTAGGGTTCATTAACATCAAGAGGCACAGATTGAAACAAGCACAACATTACTTGAAATACATTCAATTTCATTCAAAACATGGGTCCTCAAAATTCTTGTTTAAATGCAAATATATTCAAATGCAATCGACACTCCAAATTAACTGGGAAAAAGGGTACTCACAAAATGCTTGATCGGAGATGGAAGTGAAATAGTGTGTGCGTGCAAATGTTGGGAGTGCAAGGTAAAAGATTTTTCAATGGGGTTTGAGATAAGAAGAGGAAGAGGGAAATTTGAAGTTGTTTGGGTTTAAGTTTAGTGGTGAGAATTTGGAAAAGGAAAAGAAATCGGGTTTTAGTGATTTAAATTAAAATTTTCCCCAATTCCAATCACGGGTTGGGTTGGATATGTTCATTAAAACTTATAATGCCCAGTGGGATAATTCGTTAACTGCTTAAATGAACCGTTGTACCCTTTCGTATCGTGACTGGAGATCAACAAACTTACCTAGGACCTAATGAATCAAGCAACGACTCGTGGTGTCACCCAACGAGTCATGGCCTGAGTTGTGGTCCTTGGACTAGTGTAGCTTCAAGACGTATCACTTAATCAATTATTTTGTCTCCCAATGCTTCATTGAGTGAGCCGTTATCACCCTTTTCCTTTTAATTCTCCTTTGATCCAGTGTACATGACGGAGGACCTCACGATTTGTTTCTTGAAGAAATGAATCGTTAAGTCACCCGTTGCTCCCCTTTTTTCTGCAGTTCTCTTCACGATTTGACTGAACGAGTCATTAGGTCAAACGACGACTCATTCTGTGACTTTTTGTACTAGAACTTATGTTCCAGATTTTGGTTCCAACTTCAAATTTTCCAGCTTAATCACCTTCACCCATCAACAAACGTAAACACTGCATATTTCTTACATTTACAACTTGGGTTGCCTCCCAATAAGCGCTTGATTTAATGTCGCGGAACGACGTGGGTGTTTTGGCTACTCAGACTTCACCAAAACACCTCCATAGGTTGCCTCCCATGCAGTGCCTGATTTAATATTGCAGCACAACGCAATTCCCCCAAGTTACTCAGACTTCACTTAGTGTCCACAGGTCTACCAATTTGAGTTCTTCACTTCTTCCCAAGTAAGTTTTTACCTGCTGACCATTTACTTTGAACTGTTTTCCTTCATGGTTTTCTACTTCGATAGCCCCATGGCAGAATACTTGGACCACTCGAAAAGGTCCCATCCACTTGGACTTCAATTTTTCAGGAAACAACCAAAGTCTAGAATTAAATAGTAACACTATATCACCCGGACTAAATTCTCTTTTTTCAATCTTCCGGTCATGTTGAATTTTCATCCTTAATTTTTAAATTTCAGATTCTCATAAGCTTTCAACCGAAATTCATCAAGCTCATTTAACTGATCAAGTCTCAAGTTCGCCGCTTCGTTCCAATTTAAGTTCAGCTTCTTGAGCGCCTGCATTGCTTTGTGCTCAAGTTCGACTGGAAGATGACATGCTTTACCATAAACAAGCTGATACAGAGACATACCTATAGGATTCTTGAAGGTGGTTCAATAGGACCATAAAGCATCATCTAGCTTTCTTGCCCAATCTGTCAAATTTGCATTCACAGTCTTCGCCAAAATAGTCTTTATTTCCTAGTTGGTGACTTCAACCTGCCCACTAGACTGCGGATGATAGGGGGTGGCCATCCTGTGTTTGACCCCATATTTTTCCAATAAAGAGCAAAACAACTGGTTACAGAAGCGAACCCCCATCATTAATGATGGCTCTGGAAGTCCCAAATCTAGCAAATATATTCCGCTTCAAGAACGTTGTGACACTCTTCCCTTCATTGTTTGGCAGAGAAACTGCTTCCACCCATTCTGAAACATAGTCAACAGCAACAAGTATGTACTTCATCCCGCTTGAGCTCACAAACGGACCCATGAAATTAATGCCCCACACATCAAATAACTTAATGACGAGGATGGGAGTAAGAGGAAGCTCATGCCTCTATGATATGCCTCCTTGTCTTTGACATGCATCACATGCCTTTGTAAAATCATGCGCATCCTGGTGAATGGTTGGCCAATAGTACCCACACTGTACAATTTTGTGGGCTGTGAGAATCCCGCTGTGGTGGCCTCCAAGAGGGGATGAGTGGCAGGCCTCCAATATACTCAGCATCTCCACCTCGGGTACGCATCTCCGAATAACCCCATCATCATATATGAGAAATAAGTAGGGCTTATCCCAGAAAAATTTCTGCACATCAGACATAAACTTCCTCCTCTGGTGAAAAGATAAGTTCTCCGGTACAACATCACTCATTAGCAAAGTCTACAAACCATGGGATGAGATATTGCAATGCTGCTAGAACCTTCTCGTCCGGGAATGCATCATCTATGTCATTCTTATTTCTATGTGTTGCATCAGGTTCCAATCTGGATATGTGATCCACAACATGATTTTTCATCCTTTTCCAATCTTTTACCTCAAACTCGAACTCTTGTAACAGCAAAACCCATCGAATCAATCATGGCTTGGCATCCTTCTTTTCCATCAGATATCTCAAAGCTACATGGTCTGTGTGGACTATCACCTTAGTTCTGAACAAGTATGCTTGAAACTTCTCAAATGCAAAAACTACAGCCAACAACTCCTGTTCTAACATGGTATAATTTTTCTGAGCTGCATTAAGAGCCTTGTTATCATAATAAATTGGATGAAAAATCTCCACGCCTTTGACCCAACACAGCTCCTAGGGCCACACTGTTAGCATCACATACAACCTCAAAAGGCAAAGACCAATAAGGTGCCACTATAATGGGGGTAGTGGTCAATCTCTATTTAAGACATTCAAACACCTTCAGACATGCCTAGTCAAAAACAAACTTCACCTCCTTCTCGAGTAGTTTACATAATAGATGTGCAATTTTGGAGAAGTCCTTGATGAATCTTCTGTAAAAACCTGCATGACCCAAAAAGCTTCGAAAATCTTTCACAAAAATTGGAGGGGGAAGACTCGCAATTATCTCAATCTTGGCCTGATCTACCTCCATACCCTTACCAGAAATCTTGTGGCCTAGCACTATTCCTTCCTTGACCATTAAATGACACTTTTCCCAGTTAAGCACCAAGTTTTTCCCTTCGCATCTCTGAAGCACCTTGCTCAAATGAGCCAAACACTCCTCGAAAGAATCACCCACCATCGAAAAATCATCCATAAAGACTTCAATGATGTCTTCCACCATGTTAGAAAATATGGACATCATGCAACGCTGAAAAGTAGCTGGTGCATTACCTAACTCGAACGACATCCTCTTAAAAGCAAATTTACCATATGGAAAAGTGAATGTGGTCCTCTCCTAGTCTACAGGGGCTATAGAAATCTGATTGTACCCTGAATAACCATCAAGGAAACAATACCATCCTCTACCTGCAAGTCTGTCTAACATTTGGTCCATGAATGGCATCGAAAAGTGATCCTTTTGTGTCTAACAATTCATCTGTCTGTAATCAATGCATACTCTCCAACCGATGGCTGGTCTTAGAGGAATGAGCTCATTGTTAGCATTTGGGACCACCGTGATTCCTCCCTTTTTCGGTACACACTGGACCGGACTCACCCATTTGCTGTCTGCAATAGGATAAACCACACCTGCATCCAACCACTTTATGATTTCCTTCTTGACCACCTCTTGCATAGGTGTATTCAACCTACGCTGATGTTCAATACTCAAAATACAATCTGGTTCTAGCTGGATCTTGTGAGTGAAAATACCAGCTGGGATTCCAATAATATCTGCAATGGTCCACCCAATGGCTTTTTTGTATCAATTCAAGATGGAGACCAAAGCCTCCATTTGCCATTCCTCCAAGTCAGCTACAACAATGACCAGTAGAGTGTTACCGACTCCCAAAATACATACTGTAAATGGGATGGGAGTGATTTGAGCTCCAACACCGGAGGCTCCTCAATAGATGGCTTGGCCGGTGGGGTCACCCGATTCTTCAAATCAAGATAGATCTTCTTTAGAGCATAAGTGTATGACCCCATGCCAGCAAGTGCATTTACAATCTTCTCACCCCCATGAATCTCCTCATCCCTAATGTCCATCAAGACGACTGCTAGGTCATCAAGAAACAATAACTCCTCCATGGGCGAGACCTATTTTAAATACAAAAATAAAAACAAAAAAAATAAAAAATAAAAAGGAAACAAGAACCAACAGTAAAGTAAACACAATTAACAAAAGCCTTAGCCGTATTCCTCGGCAACAACGCCAAAATTTGAGGTCTCCCAAATTACACATGGCAATTGAGATATAAAGTGGTCGATTATCAAATACAGAACCCAACAAAGGTTGAGGCCGATCCCACAGCGAATGTGGTAAGAACTTAAGTTAATGCGGATAGCTGTTACTATTGAGTTACTTATTTCCTAAGGGGGAAAGAAATAGAATAATAAACAAAAGTAAAGCTACTGAATGCTTAGATCAAATTCGGTTTGTATTCAATTAACGAATTGACTAGGATTGTGTTCCCCAAGACTTCATTACCACAAGACCTATACACTAGTGATCTATTACGGTGTTTAACATGCAATATTGGTAAGTTAGGTTCACCTAAATGGTTGGTCCCCCATCTAGATGATTATCACCATGCAACTTGGTCTGTATACTGGTTTACTTTAATTAACCCTTACCCTTAATATCGGATTAGCTATCTCGAACAAGTTCAAGCTATTAGATGAGGGTTGATAGCCTCAAATCTCCGTTGTTAATCCTTTGTCCCATTCATTACCTCCTTGGTCCTAAGTAAGAATAAGGGAAGTCCTAACGTTTGAAACCATCAAGAATCAATCAAAACAAAAAGAAAAACAATACATGCATTAAACTCCATTCAAGAATCACTAAGTGTTTAACCTATGTATGTTAATTCATCCTGGTTCCCACAACCCTAGTTATGGGTTTAGCTACTCATGTTTGTATGATCACAATCACAAAATATTAAATAAATCATAATTTGCAACTTACAAATTATCGTAGAAGAAAAAACCAGTAGATTGAATAAAACTCCAAAGTTGATGAATAAATTCCAATGTTGTTTTTGATCCTCAAATTCAAGAATAAAATTGTAAACCTTGTTTCTTGACTCGAGAATAATCGTACAACACAAAAATCCTACTTGAAAAATAATAATAATCTACTTCTCTATGAAAATAAACCTAAACTGTGTATTTATAGTTCCTAGAAAACCTTTTCCTAACTAAAACTAGAAACTAGGTTGGCAGTGGCCACGAGCTAGGTGACGCGAATTGTTGGGACCTCTAACGAGTCGTGCCTTGCTAAATAGTCGTCCTTAGCAATATAGCCAATTGTGGCAATGGCCACCTAACGACTCATCGTGCCTTGGCACGAGTCATTATGCCTCTCGTGGTCTAGCTCTTCCAAAATTCCAGTGCACCTTACGGTTGGTTCCAATGATCTGCCAATGAGACATTTAGTCAACTAAAACCTCGTTAAGTCTTTTGTCAACTCCACTGGCTACTTTGGCAATATTTCCTCTCCCAATCTTCACGACTGACTTTACGACTCATTACCAGGTGTAACGAGTCGTTCCCTCAACCCGTCAGGTACACTATCTTGCATCTTCAAAATTCATGTTTTTCCATGCCTTCAACAATGAGTCATTCTTCTATCGAACGACTCGTGAAAGTGCCTGGACGTCACCCTTTTAGTTATTTTTAGCAAAAATTTGCCCAGTTCACTTTCGAACCTGTTTTCCTACAACATTAAATCGAAAACACATCATACCTATATAAACATACCCGAAAAGTGCATAATTTCTTGGTTTTAAGTGTTGAAAGTGTCATAAAATCATGGCATATTAGTTACGTGCATAGTTAGCATCACTGCATCAAGTCTTGCATTTATTGTTGTTGAAGAAGTGCATCGGTGATCCAACCTCAGTAGTGCCTCTAGAGAGTGTTGGTGTAAAGGAAATCCTCTCTTACGAAGAAGTTCCAGTCGAGATCCTAGACCGTCAGGTTCGTAAGCTGAGGAAGAAGGAAGTTGCTTCTGTAAAGGTTTTATGGAGAAATCATCTTGTTAAGGGAGCTATGTGGGAAGTCAAAGCAGATATGATGGCTAAATACCCTCATCTTTTCCCTCACAGCTTAGTTACCACTTGAGGTGTCAGTTTCCTCTCTAATACTCTCTTCAGCTTTATGTCTAAATCATGTCTCCATTTTCTTTCATTTTAGTGCATGCATATGTGATTTCTATGTTCAGTTTAGTCATGTATTTTAATTTGGAGTCAGTCGCTCCAATTTTTTGCTTCAGATGTTAAGTAATGGGATGGCAATTCCATTCCCCATATTTTCAGTATGTTTACCCATATTCAAGGAAGAATGTTCCCAAAGTGGAGATATTGTAATACCCCAAAAGCCCCTAAGATCAAACCCATGGGTTCAAGTGGAGAAACTAGAAAAATATCGTGCAGGTCACAAGACGAGTCATCTAGTGACCCATGAGGAGACTCCACGAGTTGTGAAGTAACACGTGAAGTGAAGGCTGGTTGTGAGAATTCATGGTCAGGGGGTGACCACGAGGGGCAGTCGCGAGTCGTAGAGTACGTCATGACTCGTTTTGTAAGTTGTGGTGAAGGTGGTCAGAGATTGAGACGTCACTAGGAGAGTCACAAGTCGTGGGGTACTTCACGACTCGTGAAGTGTGTCATTGTCTGGGCTTTACAATTTGACATGGCATTTTCCAGTGTTGAAAATGGATTGGACTTCACAACTCATCTCGTACCTCACGAGTCATGATGTCCCTCGTGAGGACTGGAAGGGTTAGTTTTCCAACAATTTTATAAAGGGTGTTTTCGTAATTTCTAATCTCCCAGGTCCTAAACTACGTTATTTTGGGGTTATTTTTCAGAGGGATTTAGGGAGTTAGCGAGAGTTTTTCTCTCATTTCTCTCATTCTCTCAAAGTTAGTACGTAGAAAAGCTCAGTCAAGTAAGTACAGGGAAAGAATAAGGGTTTCAGTCTTCTTCTCAGATTACTCTAGGATTTTTCTTAGAGATTTCTACTCCAGGTATGTGGGAATTCAACAAGGGAATTGCTCTTCCCTTGTGCCCCAAAACCCTTCTGAAAATCTTTAGCAGTCCTAGCCTGAAGATCAAAGTTAAGGTTTGTTCGTCAGTTAGATTGTCAATTTCCTTATTGTTATAATCTCCATGACTCTTGGAAGTTGTTGTTAGCTATACCTCCTATTGATTTCTCTTTCCATGAAATACGTATTTTAGCCCTAGTTGATAAATGTGTTTTGAAAGAGTCTTACACAATTGTCTAGATACAACATTGCTTGATCCTGATTGTTCTTGAAATCACTAGGGTAGTAAATTTGTATGATTAAGAGTTGAGTTATTGATTTTTTAGTCTTAGTCAGTACTTAGCCTTTTTAGTATCTTACAGAAATGTTTGCTGATCAGTTTGACTATACATAGTCTCTTGAGGAGTTTAGTAAAACTCTGTAGCCTCAATTATCAGTTGTCAGGGTGTTCTTTAAACGATTACGACGCTTTAAACTAAAGTAGCTCTAGCCACTTTTAGAACCCGTAGTCTCAACTATCAGGTCCTTCAGACTCTCAGGGTACTTCCAGATAAGTATACCTGACTTAAGTCTTAGGATATCAGTTGTGAGCTATCAGCCTAGTAGTCACAGTTAGGATTTCCAATGGGAGTAGGACTTAGTACCGAGCGGACCGGGTTTAAGTGCACCCGGGTTCCTAGAACTATGTTGCCATCATAGGATTTAGCCCGAATGGGCATCAGACAGTGATCACTCAGTTCAGCTACTATACCCTAGCAAGGTATAGTGGACCTTCTCCGATAGGGCGTATACATCAGACTCCACGTTTAGCTCACGTGGTTACATATTAGTTATAGTCTCTCCCACAGGGTGCCAGAGTGTATTTTAGTACCGCTCCATCTAGAATAGTCACAGTTTTCAGTTTAGTTCATCTTTTCAAATTTCAATATGTGGTTATGATCCTCAGCCAGTACCTACATTATAGTTATATTTAGTGTTATTAGTTCAGTTGTGTATTTCTACTATTCTTACTTATATTTTGCATACTCAGTACATTCAAGGTGCTGATGCATATTTTCTATGATGTATCATATTATGATATAGGTGCAGTTTCTTAGTCACAGCATCATCAGTAGTTCTGTTCGGAAGATTTCAGCCACTCTTTCGAGGACGGAGGATTTAGTTTTTTTCAGCTTCTTGTTTTTCAGATTTTAGAGTTAGCTGGAGGCTTGTCCCAGCAACTTGTCAGTTCTTAGATGGCTTTCAGACACAGTTTTGTTCAGTATTTGTCAGACATGTATTCTTTTCTTTTGAAAAGTGTTATTCAGTTATGTGTTTCTCAGCTTCCGCTATGTAAAATTCAGTATACCTGTGTGATGTTAAGCCATGGGTTAGATTTGGGTCACATATGGCATCAAGTACCGTATTGCACCTAGGGTGTAGATTCTGGCCGTGACAAATGACTAGCCAGAAGAGAATATACTGCTTTTGAATGGTATTCGGGGTACAATCAAAATTTTATTGCCCCAGAGGACCAAGAGAAGACAAACTTTACATGCCCCTATAGGACGTTTGCATTTAAGGGGATGCTATTTGGGATTCGTAATGCTCCAACATCTTCATGTCGATTTTCTCAGTCATGGTTGAAGAAACCATGGAAGTTTTCATGGATGATTTCTCCATGGTGGGAAATTTGTTCGATGATTGCTTGGTCCACTTGAGTGATGTATTCAGAAGGTGCGAAGAAACAAACTTGGTTTTAAACTGGGAGAAATGTCACTTCATAGTGAAATAAGGCATTGTGCTGGGGCATAAAATTTTTGAAAAGGGGATAGAGGTGGACCAAGCAAAGATTGAAGTCATCTCCCACTTGCCCCCTCCAAAGACCATGAAAGGCATAAGAAGTTTCTTGGGTCACGCGGGCTTTTATCGTTAGTTTATCAAGGATTTTCCCAAAGCGGCTCATCCGCTTTTTTGGCTGTTGGAGAAAAATGCCAGGTTCCATTTGGATGATGCTTACATGAAGGCATTCCTTGATTTGAAGGAAAAAACTCATATCAGCTCCTATCATTATTGCACCTGATTAGTCCAAGCCATTTGAGCTAACTGAAGCATTCCTCGATAGATTCTTTCCACCATCCTAGATGCTCCAATTATGGACAAATTTTTGGAAGATTTCAGGAGAGCCTATTCATGAAGCATGGCTTAATTTAAGAAGAAGGTTTCTATGTCCCCAAATCATGGGCTGCCCAATGGGTGTTGCTCTAAAGTTTCTATTTGTCTCTTGATTCTATCAACAAATTAGTGGCTAAAAATCTTATACGTGGTTCAATCATGGACCAAACATTTGGCATGGATAAGTCACTTCTTGCTAGGATGAAAAAGACTAATAGAGCTTGGCACACTAGAGACACCGAGGTGTCCGCAAGTGGTACAACTTCTAATCAACTAGTAGCCAAGTTGAGAAGGCGAGATGAAGATTGGGACAAAACATTAGCTAAGATGATGAATCAAGTTGAGTTGATGGCCAAGAGCATGTTGGGATCCAGAACGAAAGTCGTCAATGTTGTTGGTACCTAAGGTCACAACCTATATGAGGAGGATGTTCATAGCCAAGAAATGATGGGGAGTATCAGTTCATGGTGGGCCAGATATGGGTTCCTGTCAAGGATATCAAGGTGCCAACCAAGGGCCTTGGCATCCTCATGATGGGAATCAAGGTTGGAGAGATTGAGATAACCAAGGATGGGGTGATAGAGATAACTGATGAAGAAACTGTGAGCGTGAACTGGATGGGGATAGGTACCATAAAAGTGCAAACACATATATTCCCCCTCCTAAAGCTGATGTGGCCCTGATGTATCCTAGTGTAAGTGATGTGGGTAGCTCCAAGACTTAAGAGATTCTTTTGAGAGTATTAAAGAAAGTGGAGTCCACCGATAGCGGTGTTAAAAAATTAAAATGGAAAGTGTCTAACCTTTCCCAAATGGTGAGCTCCCATTTATCTTTAATTAAAAACTTGAAGCCCAAATGAATCATCTATCCACCAAATGAACCCAAAGATTAAAGGAATCCTTCCTAGTGAAACAATTCCAAAACCAAAGAAAGATGGACATTACATGGCTATTTTCACAAGGAGTGGGAAGGTTGTTACTAATGGCGATGATAAGCCCAAAGTGGTTAATGGTTCTAAACCAATTGAATAAGACTTGAGTGATGAGGTGCCAAATGCACCTATTTGTGTTAAGGATAAAAAAGTGCTCGAGGAGGAAGAGGTTGAGACTCCTCCTAAAGATGTGAATGTTGATGAAGAGGACGAGGAAACCCCCAATGCTAAAGGCCAAGTTGCCTAGAGTTCAACCACCTTACCCTCAGCGGTTAACCAAAAAGAAAGAGGACAACCGGTTCAAGAAGATTATTAATATGTTTAGCAAGTTTTCCATCAACATACCTCTGGTAGATGCATTGCTCCAAATGTCGGGTTATGCTAAATTCATGAAGGAGCTTCTGAAGAAGAAATGAGTTGTGGATTCAGGCATAGTGTAGGTGTCGCATTATTGTAGTGCAGTAATGGAAAGCAACCTTGCTCCAAAAAGAGATGATCACGAGCATTCACTATTCCTTGGACTATTGGGGTGTATGTATTCAACAAAGCTCTCTATGACCTAGGGGCGAGCACAAATTTGATGCCCATTGTGATCTTCAAAATGATAGGATTAGGAAGTTCCAAGCCTACCACAATGAGGTCGCTTATGGCTGATTGATCTATAAAGCACCCCATGGGATTTCTTGTGGATATGTTGGTCAAGGTAGAAAAATTCATCCTTACATCCGACTTTGTTGTGTTGGATTGTGATGTGGATATTGAGGTTACCATTATCTTAGGGTGACCATTCTTGGCCATCGGGAAAGCTCTAGTAGACGTTGAGCGTGGAGAGCTGAAATTCCAAGTGGGTGTTAACAAAGTGACATTCAATGTGTGCCAACCATGAAACCGCCTGATGAATGCAAATTAATAGTTGTGATGGATGATGAAGATGAGCAGGGGAATGATCTTAAGGTGGAGGATAAACCTCCAGATGAGTTATACCATTGTGAGGTGACACTGTCATGCCACGACATTAAATCAAGCGTTTCTTAGGAGGAAACCCAAGTGTCTTTAAATTTATTGTTACTTCACATTTTTATTGTTTTTGTTGTGTAGGGTGGTTGGACTGTTAACAAAGAGGAAGAAATAGAGGATGAGAACATGCGTGGGACCTATTAAATGCAGGTAGAAATATGCAGCTCACAAGTCCAGCAAAGAATTGATCCAGAATGCCTGGTCAAATGAAGAGGACCTGTGCCTCACCTACAAAATACAGTCTCAGACTTGCGGAGTGCAGGTGTAGCACAGGTCTACAATAGCGTACCAGGGAGAAATCATGAAAAGCTAATGAGACTTGCGTCTCACCTGTGAAACACATGTGCAAATCTATGAGTCGCAGAACATTCAAAATAGTGCACCAGGGAAAGTGAGGGCCACCTGCGTTTGAATTGTGGTTCGCAGATTCAAATCTGCGATTGCAGGTCCAATACAAGCACAAGTATGACTAATAATTTGAAAAGTTGACTGACCCATTGACCAACTCAACCTAGGTCTGCCCCATGTCTTTTAAACGTCTTCCTTACTTTCCAAAATTCCCATTTTCTGCATCACTTTTCCATTTTCTTCACCCCATAACCACTTTCATCGATTTCCACAAGCGTTCATTAACTCACCATCAATTACACCAATCCCTTCACCTTCTTCCCTCCTATAAGAACCACCACTCCTTTCACTTCTTCACTATCAAACAACATTTCACCCACCAAAAAAAATAAGATAAAAACTCTTCGGTTAGCCATTTTGAAAAAAAGCTTCAAGTTTCAAATTTCATCTCTCTGCTCACTCTATTTGGTATGCCTCTTCAATTTTCATCTTTGTTTTCTTGAGCTTAATGATATATGTAGCACAATAAGAATGATAGTATATCTTTTTCCTTGACCTATGTTTTCCTCATTTCCCATTGTGTATTCTTCATATTCATGGTGTAATTTGATTCTTGTGCATATCTGAAGGGGGGATCGAAATTGCTAAATCAAATGGGTAGGAATTCTTGTTTTATGATGCTATATCCACTGGGTGTGATATAATGCTTTGAAATATTAGTTGGAGGTGAAGTCTGAGTAACCCATTTCCTTGAAATGAATGATTTTTCCTGATGATAGATAGGGTGACATCTTTCTTAAGGAAAAATCATCATTTCTTCCCGTGTGCTTGATAATGTGGGTGAATATTGTGAATTGTAAAAATATCTTTGATGAATGTGGTTCAGATTGGTCACTTGACATTTCCCAATAATTGATGGGGTAACATCTGTCACGCCCCGCCCTAGGGGGTATGACTGGCACCTGGTGCCCTAGTAGGACCTAGACTGCTATCTGGTGTGCCAAAGCACATCTGGTGCCTGACTGGCTCTAACTCAAATTCCTGGAAACAAAGGGCTATATAACGACTGTAAACACAGCCTCCGGCCAACAGGCCTATAGCCACCTGTACTTGAAAAACAGCTAACCAGAAACATACTATTGTCAAGGGAATCTATGCGGGCCGGCAAGGCCACCATGCTGTCTAGTTCTCTGTAACTTAACAATGGCATGCTAAATAATTATGTGACCGGCAAGAGCACCACTACTGACTGGTTATGGCCACACACGGCCAACAGGAACAGAAATAACAAATAATTATAACAAGCTGCACAGCCTCACACGACTGGCTCGACTGACCACATGGAAATATATACAGACTGCAAGCCTCTAGGAATAACAATAGAAATGATCGGGACAGGGCCCCGATCTACCCGTACTGTACAACGAAAGAAAACGAAATACACCTCTGCAATTCAGGCTCCGGATGACAGGAGATGAATACTCAATAGCTGACTGGAATCACGAGGGATCGCCTCCTCGTCTATGAGTACCTGCAGGCAAGTAATGCAGCGCCCCACTGGGCGTCAGTACCACTGGTACTGAGTATGCAAAGCAACTGAAGTAATACAA
Organism: Datura wrightii; assembly: GCA_035772735.1. Taxonomy (NCBI): domain Eukaryota; kingdom Viridiplantae; phylum Streptophyta; class Magnoliopsida; order Solanales; family Solanaceae; genus Datura; species Datura wrightii. Next base: position 50,678,673 of record JASDFA010000002.1, on the reverse strand, counting down.
CTAAAAACAACTGAATATAGATAGCATAACTAGCATTTCTGTATAGCAGGAGATAGTTGAATCTAAAAAAGCTGATATAAACTGACTCAAGCTTTTTATACTGATAAGGCAGAGGCATACCTGTAGACGCGACGGCCTGCTGTCTAGTAGCAAGTATATAATATATAGAGCACATAAATAGATATACAAGTAGCAAGCAAGAGCCAATACCAACCCCATAAGCCGGATGGCGCCAAGCAAGCAAACAATCTATATACCCCTACCTGGGTCAAAACCAACCAAAAATAAGTCACTCCACTCATCTGATAACTGTGAGCTCCTCCTACCGGCCCCCTTGGGTACGTAGCTCAGGCCTTGGCCTCTGACAATAAACTGTGTCTGAGTCCGAAGACTTCTGCCTCTGGGCGCAAGTGCACACGGGGTGTGTAATAAAAACTGCCCTTGGGTGCAAGCACACAACAGGGTAATTTTATAAAAATCTGTATCTGAGTCTGCCCCCGGACACAAGCGCACACAGAGTGTTCTGCCCCTGTAAACAGGGTGGACTGGCTCTGCGCAGAGTAAACTGAACTACCCCTGCAAGCAGGGTGGTCTGGACCGTATTATCATGGTGGTCGGCCATCATCGTCCTCTAGGCGGATGGCATCGCCCAACTTGTTGTGGTATCTGAATTTGGTATCGACACAGCTATAACCCAGGGGCGGTGGAGATGCTAAAAGGGACACCCACATGCCACAACAAGTCTCAACAACCAAATAGCACATAAAAATAGCAAGCATGTATAACTGAAAAGACTATCTGGAATCTAACTTCTTATTCTGATCTATTTCTATACTGAACTGATTCTTACTAATTATACTGATTCTGCAACCTCTGTTTAACTGTACGGCTAATCTGTAGCCATGATACTATCTATCTGAATGGCTAATCTGTAGCCATAACTGTCTGTCTATCAGATCTTTCTTTACTGACTGTTATTACGCAAATCTGTTCCTTTTTATTCTACAACATGCTTGCTATCCACATAATAGGCTGTACTGAATCTGAACTACTAACTTGCCCTTGGGCACATGCTTTTCTAACTTTCAGACTGAATATGATATCACAACGCAAACTAGGTTTACTAAACTTGCACAATACTTAACATTCAACTTCCGGGAATTCTACTACGGAGTTTATTGTACTATACAAGGCTAAAGCTACTAACTTGCCGAAGGAACTAGCTTCACATACCTTAACCTCGAGTTACTAGACTGTCGGACGAGGCTCAGTCAGTACTCCAGCTGTTTCTCCCAACTGCATTCATATATACGTCAATTAGTACTAAATATAACCTTATTCTGAAGAACAACATCACTTTCGATAAAATTATAGCCTAAACTTAGGCTTATCGAAAGACGGTCGAAAACTTGCTATTTTTCAGAAGTCCAGAAGGGAGAAGTATTCACTTCACAGTTAGGAGCACATAGAAACAAGTTTGGAGCAATTCCACTTATCTTAGCCCGGTAGCACGACGATTCGTCGGCCGTATTTCATGAAACAAAATCCGTAGGAATGCTCCCTGCTGCTAAATACCTCGGTACCTGAGGTTAATTTGAGTTTAGACCGCGTTTGACGGTGTAATCAGACGGAAATTATCAAGAAACCTTCATTCCTCTTCCTCTCTGATTTTCTCTCTGTTTTAGCTGGAAATTATAAGAATTGCAACTTTAAAACTGAAGTGGAGGGGCTTATATAATAAACACTGTAAATTGCATTCAGAGAATACGATTTATAAGTCGCATCTCTGGAATGCGATTTATAAGTCACATTTTGCCTTGCGACGCGCCGACTTGGCGCTGGTCCGATCTTTCCCCGAGCCTTTTTCTAGCATGTATGGTTTTTAAATACTCTTAACCAACACGCGATTAGGCCATCTATATGCCGGGAATTTACGAGGTGTAACATTCTCCCCCCCTTAAGAACATTCGTCCTCGAATGTAAACTGCTATATAGAGGACTACTCAATTAGCTTAACTTGTTCTTAGGAAAATTTTAGCAGAGTTTCCCCTATAATCTAGACTATCCCAAAAAAACCTGAAATACAGAAAAGTCCAATACAGGTACTCCATACGATACTACAAGATTCATTTGATAGCTAAACATCAATTTCTCTCACTTATATATAAACAACTATAAGGTACTGCATAGGTAACGATACTAACATACCTGTCGCCTAGCTAGGCCTGGAATAAGTGAGGATATCTAGCTTTCATATCTTCCTTCGCTTCCCACATCATCTCTTCTTGGTTCCTGTTACGCCACAATACTTTGACAGACGCAATATCTTTAGTTCTCAATCTGCGAATCTGTCTGTCTAGTATAGCTATTGGAACCTCTTCGTAGGCCAGCTCTTCTGTAACCCGGATATCCTGGACTGGGACTGCTCTGGACGAGTCTCCTATGCATTACCTCAACATGGATACATGACCGGATGAACGGATTCTAACTCTGGAGGCAAGTTCAACTCATCTGCCACTTGGCCTATTCTTCGACGAATCTGATAAGGCCCAACAAATTTTGGACTGAGCTTACCTTTCTTGCCGAATCTCATCACCCCTTTCATTGGGGATACTTTCAAAAATACCCAGTCATTCACATCGAATTCCAGGTTTCTGCGTCGCACGTCTGCATATGACTTCTGGCGGCTCTGTTCAGTCAGTAGGCGTTCTCTGATAAGTTTTACCTTCTCCTCTGACTGTTGAACAATGTCTGGCCCAATCAACGCTGATTTTCCTATTTCAAACCAGCCAATCAGCGATCTGCATTTTCGCCCGTATAAAGCCTCGAAAGGCACCATCTGGATAGCTGAGTGATAGTTATTATTATAAGCAAACTCGATTAGGGGCAAATGCTCAACCCAGCTACCACCGAAATCTAACACACACGCTCGCAACATATCTTCGAGCATCTGAATTGTGCGTTCCTCCTGTCCATCTGTCTGAGGGTGGAATGTTGTGCTCAAATTAATCTACGTTCTCAAATCTTTGTGAAACGACTGCCAGAATCTAGCCGTAAACTGTGCTCCTCTGTCTGAAATAATGGATACTGGTACTCCATGCAACCTGACTATTTCTCAGATATACAACTCCACATAATCTGGCCGAGAAAGTAGTTTCCACTGGCAGGAAATAAGATGATTCGGTCAATCTGTCAACTATCACCCATATAGAGTCATGTCCATGTTTAGTACGGGGTAATCCTACCACAAAATCCATATTTACTGCTTCCCACTTCTAGAGAGTCACAACTATGTCCTGAGTCAAACCGCCTAGTTTTTGATGTTCTGCTTTCACCTGCTGGCAGTTAGGACACTGGGCTACAAATTCAGCAATTTCCTTTTTTTTATCTAGCCACCAGTAGTTTTCTTTGATATCATGGTACATTTTTTGTTGCGCTAGGGTGGAGAAAATAGTTGCTGGCGCAGTGCACCTCGTTCACGATCTGATGGCGGAGGCCTAAAACATCTGGAACACATAGACGGTCTTTACAACGCAGCACTCCATCCTCTGTTATTTGTGAATCTGGCGCTTCCCTTGCAGGATTCTGTCCTTAAGCTAGACCAAGTCAGGATCTGCATATTGCCGTTCTCTTACCTCCACAACTAAAGACGACACGGCGGTGTTCTGGATTACCGCTCTGTTGTCCTTCATTTCTATCACACGAACGGCTAAATTGACCAATTGATGTATCTCCCTGACCAACTCCCGTTGCTCGGGTTGCACATACGCCACACTCCTAATAGATCTATAGCTAAGAGCGTTTGCTGCTCCATTACCTCTTCTTGACTGATATAACATTTTCATACTTAGAGAGCTCGACATATAATTGACGGTCATACTGGTTTGTCTTGCCGAAGAGATTGACAGGTAGTTTACAGGCGTAACTAGAGCTTATCTGGCCTTCCGACACATGCTAAGGCTACTTGTTGCTGGGATAACCTGAATGACCGTCTGCGCACCTTGTGCCTTTATCTGATCAGAGGATCCTGATATTGATCTTGACCTCTAATGATCTGGCTGCATAACCTTAAATAACTGAATAGTCGGGTTGAATGACCCGAATGTGGCAGTAGTCTAACAATGCTCTAACTGTTCTACTTGAGTACTTATAGTTCATGCATAACTACAGACTTGTGGGCATCTAATTGCTTTGTTATTTTGCTTGAACCACTGTAAGGCTGGGCTTAATCAAACTTACTCCCATGCAATCAATCTCTGGATCTTCACGGGGAGTCTACTGATCTCCTGGTCTTAGTAAATACTGTGCTAGCAGGGTACTATCCATTTCTTACGCCTTGTGTGTATCCACTTGGATTTATACTGCTATTCTGGGGAATTCTCGGTCTTATGAGCTATTCTGTAAATACTGGCCTTCTTCTAGGGCTCTGTATCTGAATATCTTACGAGAACCAGCTGAAGTACTAGTCTGTCACTGACTACTGATGTGGACCCCTTTCTTGGGGTGCCCACGGGCTTGTCTGACATGCGGGGTATTCCTTGTAATAACTGCTAGGTTGACTAAGGTCGACTCTCACCTACAAGGCTGGGAAAATGATGTATGGCCACTTAACATACTGGAACAATTCTAGTATTGCTAATCTCTGAAGTATACCTATTCAGTCTCTAATTCTAGTTCTGGCACATGTGCTAGTGTTATCGATCTTTAGAGATGCTTCCCTGCTAATACAGGCGCCAGCTGGTCGGTAGACCGCCTAACTGTGCCCTTATCATCTAATTACCTGATTCAGGTTACTAACTCTTATAGGCTTCTAAAACCTAGATTTGGAAACAACATATAAGTCTATTAACTTAATAACTAAGAGCTGAGACAGTTTCTATGGATTCATACGTAAATCATACTTAACTTGCCCCTTCTTTTCTCTTTTCTCTTTTTCTTCTCTCTCTTTTCTCTTTTTATTTTTGGCAAGGGGTCCTGCAATGCAATTTGTATATACTTCCCAGCACTAATATGCATCTGTGTGATTGTAACCCCTATTAGCAGCTGCTCACAGCATATTTATTATCTGCACAAATATATATTAATAAATACGTACAATACATACTGAATTCTGTAGTGATACGTAATCTCTGACACACTTTGCTAAATTTCATATTGTACATGATATACTGCTTCTATGGTCTAATAATACCTCCTGCCTTCTCTTAACATTTCATTGTATTGTCACCCCATTCTGAAAGTAACAAACCTAAACACTTTAGTTATTGTTTGCTGTTTGAAATTCCGCCACTCTTGCGATGTGGGGTCAACGTTCGAATCTTGTGGCCTTACTTGGCATATATTGAGAGCCCATGACTGTCTACTGGGCCTTATCTCTGGGACACACTAGATTAAATTCGCTGTATCGGTAATTTCTTAACTTCCCCATAAGCGAACATACTGCAGCATTCTGGACCACAATCTTAATGTCTTCTAACTGTCAATCCGAGGCTTAGTCCGTAATACGATATTCTGTCAATTTGGGGGTGATTCTATTTTCCCCACAAAATTTAGTATTCCTGCTTTCTCCCCTCATCTCACTTGAGCTAAGCTCTGGGGTTTAAGGTGCCTGCCTTTCATTGTTAATGAGATTACTGATCAAGCCTTGGCCTATACTTCTTCTGGCTTATAGTCAGGCCCATCTGATTCACATGACCTCTCTATCTTTCGATGTCACAACTGGATCATAACTATAATCTTACAGGTATGTCTTGCTATCTGTTAGCATATATGGCGGACTTGGCCTTTTTATGACTCGAACTTGACTATTACTAGGCATTCATCACTAGCAGGTCTTTTACCCCTACTTCGGGTAAGCTAACAGTCTTACTTTCTCTTTACGCTCACTAACACTTACTGGAATTAATCAATCTATCTTCACTAACTGCTTGTTTTGGGCAGCCTCACCTCAATTCTTATGCCCCTTTACTGTACTGGAATCAAGGTCAAGAGGTAGGAATAGCCCTTTTCTTGTTGCAACAGATAGAAACATATAACTGTACCATATCTGAAAAGATGTGTTTGAGATTCCTGCATTTCCCTTTCTTTCTCATACTTATCTGATAGTTTGACCTTGTCCGTAATCTTAATCAGATATTATATAGCTAATAAATAAATCAACTCGTATGTACATTATACTTTTGACTTCCTATTCTGACGTTATCAACGTATACTGGGAATAGTACCGATAAAGGTATCACGCTGGGAGGTCTCTGGTACCTCTTCCTGCTACTGTAAGTATCTTGTAACTGGCTGATGCCCTCTTCTGTTGCTATATCTGATCTTCTGCCTGTGATAGGGTAATGCTGATCTGCCTCTGTTTCTGTAATCAAAGAATACAGTAAGTTTTTAGGGACTCAACCCTATACTGTACCGCTCTAAAGCACGATTGGCTGAGAAGAAAGAGTAACCATCCTATCATGCCTCGCAGCCTCCTGTCTATAGTATGTGGTGCACAACACATCCATAGACAAGACTCTACTTAGCACGGCTTGCAGACTCCCTGGGACACGACCTGCTCTGATACCAAGTTTGTCACGCCCCGCCCTGGGGGGTATGACTGGCACCTGGTGCCCTAGTAGGACCTAGACTGCTATCTGGTGAGCCAAAGCACATCTGGTGACTGACTGGCTCTAACTCAAATTCCTGGAAACAAAGGGCTATATAACGGCTGTAAACACAGCCTCCGGCCAACAGGCCTATAGCCACCTGTACCTGAAAAACAGCTAACCAGAAATATACTACTGTCAAGGGAACCTATGCGGGCCGGCAAGGCCACCATGCTGTCTAGTTCTCTGTAACTTAACAATGGCACGCTAAATAATTACGTGACCGGCAAGGTCACCACTACTGACTGGTTATGGCCACACACGGCCAAGAGGAACAAAAATAACAAATAACTATAACAAGCGGCACCACCTCACACGACTGGCTCGACTGACCACAGGGAAATATATACAGACTGCAAGCCTCTAGGAATAACAATAGAAATGATCGGGACAGGGCCCCGATCTACCCGTACTGTACAACGAAAGAAAACGAAATACACCTCTGGAATTCAGGCTCCGGATGATAGGAGATGAATACTCAATAGCTGACTGGAATCATGAGGGATCGCCTCCTCGTCTATGATTACCTGCAGGCAAGTAATGTAGCACCCCACTGGGCGTCAGTACCACTGGTACTGAGTATGCAAAGCAACTGAAGTAATACAACTGAAAACAACTGAATATAGATAGCATAACTAGCATTTCTGTATAGCAGGAGATAGCTGAATCTGAAGAAGCTGATATAAACTGACTCAAGCTTTCTATATTGATAAGGTAGAGGCGTACCTGTAGACACGACGGCCTGCTGTCTAGTAGCTAGTATATAATATATAGAGCACATAAATAGATATACAAGTAGCAAGCAAGAGCCAATACCAACCCCCATAAGCCGGATGGCGCCAAGCAAGCTAACAATCTATATACCACTACCTGGGTCAAAACCAACCAAAAATAAGTCACTCCACTCATCTGATAACTGTGAGCTCCTCCTACCGGCCCCCTTGGCTACGTAGATCAGGCCTTGGCCTCTGACAATAAACTGTGTCTGAGTCCGAAGACTCATGCCTCTGGGCGCAAGTGCACACGGGGTGTGTAATAAAAACTGCCCCTGGGTGCAAGCACGCAATAGGGTAATTTTATAAAAATCTGTATCTGAGTCTGCCCCCGGCCACAAGCGCACACAGAGTGTTTTGCCCCTGTAAACAGGGTGGACTGGCTCTGCGCAGAGTAAACTGAACTACCCCTGCAAGCAGGGTGGTCTGGACCGTATTATCATGGTGGTCGGCCATCATCGTCCTCTAGGCGGACGGCATCGCCCAGCTGGTGGCGGTATCTGAATCTGGTATCGACACATCTATAACCTAGGGGCGGTGGAGATGCTAAAAGGGACACCCACATGCCACAACAAGTCTCAACAACCAAATAGCACATAAAAATAGCAAGCATGTATAACTGAAAAGACTATCTGGAATCTAACTTCTTATTTTGATCTGTTTCTATATTGAACTGATTCTTACTAATTATACTGATTCTGCAACCTCTGTTTAACTGTACGGCTAGTCTGTAGCCATGATACTATCTGTCTGAATGGCTAATCTGTAGCCATAACTGTCTGTCTATCAGATCTTTCTTTACTGACTGTTATTATGCAAATCTATTCCTTTTTATTCTACAACATGCTTGCTATCCACATAATAGGCTGTACTGAATCTGAACTACTAATTTGCCCTTGGGCACATGCTTTTCTAACTTTCAGACTGAATATGATATCACAACGCAAAGTAGGTTTACTAAACTTGCACAATACTTAACATTCAACTTCCGGGAATTCTACTACGGAGTTTATTGTACTATACAAGGCTAAAGCTACTAACTTGCCGAAGGAACTAGCTTTACATACCTTAACCTCGAGTTACTCGACTGTCGGACGAGGCTCAGTCAGTACTCCAGCTATTTCTCCCAACTGCATTCATATATACGTCAATTAGTACTAAATATAACCTTATTCTGAAGAACAACATCACTTTCGATAAAATTATAGCCTAAACTTAGGCTTATCGAAAGACGGTCGAAAACTTGCTATTTTTCAGAAGTCCAGAAGGGAGAAGTATTCACTTCACAGTTACGAGCACATAGAAACTAGTTTGGAGCAATTCCACTTATCTTAGCCCGGTAGCACGACGATTCGTCGGCCGTATTTCGCGAAACAAAATCCGTAGGAATGCTCCCTGCTGCTAAATACCTCGGTACCTGAGGTTAATTTGAGTTTAGACCGCGTTTGACGGCGTAATCAGATGGAAATTATCAAGAAACCTTCGTTCCTCTTCCTCTCTGATTTTCTCTCTGTTTTAGCTGGAAATTATAAGAATTGCAACTTTAAAACCGAAGTGGAGGGGCTTATATAATAAACACTGTAAATCGCATCTCTGGAATGCGATTTATAAGTCGCATTTTGCCTTGCGACGTGCCGACTTGGCGCTGTTCCAATCTTTTCCCAGGCCTTTTTCTAGCATGTATGGTTTTCAAATACTCTTAACCAATACGCGATTAGGCTATCTATATGCTGGGAATTTACGGGGTGTAACAACATCCTTCTTAAAGGAAGTCGTTAAGTGGTCATAATGGTCTTGATTATTGATTGATAGTGTTAGAAAATCTTTCAGGGAAGTATAAATACCCATTATATAATGTTTTTGCTCATTATTTTCGAAAAATTTGAAGCGAAAGCATGAACATTGAAGTTTAGGTACTATTGAGCAATTGCGGGCCGCAGATCTTACTCTGCGGAACGCAGACTGGAATGCAAGTATTGGTGTTGGGCTTCAGGCTCACTTCCCTACTCTTGCAGGCTACAGATCGCCATCTGGGAAACACATGTGTAACGTAGGTAGTGAGGCTATTTTGTAGTGATTCTGTACTGCACCTGCGAGCAACAGGTCTCCAACTACAAAATGCAGGTGTAGTGCATGTGCGGCCTGTGATTTTAATTGATGATTTATTTTGTAGCAATCCAATCTCATTATTTTTCTTTCCTTACATTAGAACAATTGTTTTTTCTTTTCCTTAAAGAAAAATACAAAAAAAGTATGGTTTATGTATGACACTCACATTGTCTTGCAGGAAAATGTCTTCATCTAGGTGGAAAGACAAGGGGACAGCCCTAGCTTCCTCTAAAAGCAAGGTAAAAGTCAAAACGAAGGAGGCCCAGGTCCCTACCAATAGCAGAGATACCATTCGGTTCTGTTTGGCCAGTCTGAAGAAATACTACATCAAGTATCAGGAACAGTCGATAACCTCTGAAAGATGCTTCAATCTAGCAGGACTGGAGAAAGACTTCCCCAACATCAATAACCAATTTCCTGAGTGAGATTGGCACTCATTCTTAGATGCCCTACTTGGATACTACCCCAACTTGGTGATAGAGTTCTATGCTTCCTATCAAGCGAGGCAAGACTTGATGAAACACAAAGAGAAGGTGGATGAGTTCCTAAATCTTCTACCAGTCAGAGTCTGTGGAGTGGAGGTGGATATCACCCCAGATGCAATAAATTCTATTTATTGGGGTGAATAAATTAAACTAGGGATCAAGTTCGTGGAAAAGGTGGCGACAAAAGGCGATCAATGTCTGTGGGTGGCTAGGACTACTGCAGATGGGAAACCACTGTAGGCCATCATAGGCAGAGAAATTCCAAGGTAAGACTTCCAATTCGAAGAGAAACTGTGGCTTGACTCACTGTAACATTTTAGGCTTTTAGCCGGCCCTGTAAAGTGTGGTATAAACTAATAAACAATTTTTCCTTTGATCAAAGGCCACACTCTTTTACTTTAGGTAACACTTTTTCAGGAGTGGCCTAAAGAGGCGTAACCTTTCACTTTAGGGTACTCTTTTTAAGTGTTGCCATAGTAGCTATGATTAAAATCATGGTCCATGAGGTACAAAGGCCACACTTTTATAGTACCTCATTAGCAACACTTTCATTTAATAAACTACACTTTTAAGCATGGTCTTTTCTTAGTTATTGGCCACTCCTCTAAACCGTTGCCTTTTATACCTCCTCTATGAAAACATTTTCTAAAGTGTTACCTTTCCTAATATACACACCACAATTTATAATTAATAAGCCACAGAATTGACTTCCTGTAGCCACACTTTTGAAGTGTGGCAATGTTGTCTAGAATTTTTCTTTCCACCATTGCTAAAAATAATTATTCTAGTTGCATATATGCACTAACACACAAATACACACATGCACATATATATGCATATAAATGATCTCAAAACATCAAATTAGTTAATAAATAATTCAAATGTATAGATTTGCAATAACGTTTGAAAAACATGTTTTGTACTACACATACTTATAAAGAAATATTTTAAAGATCTGTACTAGTAATTAATTTCATAAAAATAAATATATTTAAACATCACACTAGTTCAAACACTCTACATTCACTTCAATAGATCGAGTTGACTTGTGGCCTCCATTCAAATTCGATCACCCGCATTTTCCTACATATTAAAAATGAAATTAAAAATTAGAAAATGCAGTAACTTTGTAAAATCTACAATGTAAAATTTACTATGTGTAAAACAAATCCTTGAAAATTGAAAATAGAGTTCAGAAGTTATATCCAAGAACATGCAGACAAAGTAGTTAGAAGAAATAAGGATTCTAATGTTTTATGAATTATCCTTCTTATATGCAATTCAAGACCCATCTAAGAAAGAGGCATGCCCCATATCATGGGGCATTTTATATTCAAAACATACATATGAAGAAACCTTATATTCATTTTATATGCACAATATACATATGAGAGCCCGGTAATTGCTGACTAAAAAAAAAATCTTATTAAGGTGCCAATTCAGCCAAATGCCAGCAGCCTTCAAAGGGTATTAGTTTATTCTCTTTTTTCCCTTTTAATTTATTCATTCATTCACTATTGTTGTCTTGGTTCCAACTTCTTGCCATCCTCATTAATATCTTTCATTCATATATATGATCATATATACAAAAACCATTGCAGGCCAAGGAGGGGGGAAAATTATTTAATCAACAGTTGACCAATTTTTATCTACTACTTCCTTTTCTTTTCTGGACCCCTCAACCTAATTAATTTTTTTAATAATAATAACAATCCACCCTTAGCACGTGTAATAAAACTAACTCCTATACTGTTGATGAAAGTTTAATAAGCTCGAGTTATGTTATCAAGAATTTTAAAAAAATTCACATCCACTCCCTTACAAAAAAAAATCATTAGGATACAGATTAACCATAGGTTTCAGTTCTAACTCAAAGAATGAAAAACTTCTTAGATACGAATCAGAGCTAGCATTCTATTTACAAAGTTAAAATAGACCGTCTAGTACGACACACTTCTAATGTTATGTGCTTTGGTAGGTTGGTGGGTAAGGAAGCTAACCTAATTGAAGATAATTTGCTAAAGAGATGCCTACAGCTAGTCAATAGATGCTGCATATGTGAAGTAGATTCACAAACCAATAACCCCATCTTATATTTTTCTATCTTCTCTCAATTATGGCAAACTTTTCTAAATTTTTTGGGCACTAAATAGATCATGCCAAGTTATGCAACAGAAATTGCTCTCTTGTTGGTATAGAAGAGGTATCCAAAAACACCTGAAGATATCATGGAATACTGTCCTGCATCAATTTTGTGATGCATCTGGAAAGGGAATAACATAAGGTATTCTAAAGGTCAACGGAACTCAATTTTAACGATCAAGTCTGACTATTTTTTTGTTATTAGCTTCGTGGTAAAAAAAAGGTTGATACAAAGGTGTTTGTTGATGTATTAGGGTTTATTTGCAAAATCTATTTTGACATATTTTACTCTCTATCCCTTAACTTTCATCATTGTCACTTTGTCCTTTTGACATCTCATTTTAAACACACTTTCAGAGCAGCAAAAATGGCAACAGTAAATAATATACTTTGTTATAAATTATCAATTTGCATCAAAATACATCCATGAAGAAAGAAATTTACCTGTGATTCCACGCTGATACATTTATCACCATCATGAGATGGGTCTGCTCCAATAAGCATCGTCTTATCTTGTTGAGCAAAATAACATCTGCAGAAATTCATTAGAATAAGTAGTTTTCCATTGGACTATCTCAATATACACAATCTAAGAAACAACTATCCAGTATCTAGAAATAGTTATATTTGTGCTTTGTCTGGTTATATTGATTAGCCCATCATCATAATCATAAATAGAATAACGATCTATCCAAATGTGCCTAGAATTTGGTTCTATTTGAATGTCGTCAATGTTATGACCTCTACCACCTTCAAACTCCAAATTGCATACGATTATCTATTCACAATCCTTCAATTGTAAGCCTTTTAGTGAGTTTTATCCTTTGGTCACGACCATCAATAGTTTTATGAGATGACACACGTACGTAAGATGTGAGATGAATGGTTCCTTAAACATAAAAGACAATCCATAGTGGTTGTTTCATATGGCATTCATCAAGGAGTGATCCTAGACCATCATCTACAAACAAGAAAGTATAGGGTGTTTAGCGTCACACTGGAAAGGTTTCGTAAGCTAGGTACTACATTAATATTAGTAACAAATGACATTTTACCTAAAAACTGGCATGTCTCAATCTTTTGGATGCCCAATTAAGTTCTTAACAACAAACCATGATTATGCACAATAAGCACCAATTCGTTTAAGTTCTAATTTTTTTCTCTTCTTTATTAAGACTATTAAGTTCTACATAGAATTCATCTTTTCTTTCTTTGGAGAAACATGAAGTGGACAGAAAAACAACATACCATTTGTTAGAATGTAAAACACGACTGGAACTTCTTTGTTTGGCAAAAATATATAGAGATGAACCATCCCTACTGCAACAAAAACTGATACAATATAAGGCGTTTAGTTTTTGGTTTCTCGCTGGACTGCCCAACTAGTTTAGCTCGAGAGGAATCTAGAGGGTAAAACTACCCAAACCAATCCATGCTGACCATTAACTTTAATCATTAGAAAGAATTATTAGTTATTCTCATAACATCTTCTACATTCTAGCCAAGTTAATTTGAGGGGAATAATAGTGACTATACAAATTCATGTTGAAAATTATCACAAGTGAGCGATTTCGATCAAGCTTCTTTAACCTTTTCTTGAACATTAACTCTTTCAGAGCACATTATCAATTTGTTTAGACAACCCATATAAAAATGAATAGACCTCATTAAGTATAAATACATTACACCACCTTAACTATAACTATAATGATAAAAGTGAGAAGCAAAGTTGTATAAATGCTCCTTTTGGTTCTAATTGTTCGGTTGTTCGTTGGGTATCTAAACCGACACGCAAGTGCACGTGGTCGAACAAGTAGTAAGTGGCTTTAGTAAGCCAAGTATCGATCCCTCAGAGACTCGAATTAAGTGAAGTTTTCTTAAGTATACGATACTATATTTAACTTCTAAATATGCTGACAACAACGTAACCAAAAAGTGAATAATTTGTTTTATAAATTTTATACTAAACTACACACAATTATCTACTTTGAATTTGGACTATGGATAAAAGCATGCCGAGGTTAAAGAACATGTAATGAACTTGATTATCATCATAAATTGGTTACTCTTTTCTTCCTGTTGCTAGCCAAGAACATTAGCCAAGAGATTAAAACTCTCGTATTTAATCTCACTTAAGAATCATAAACCATCCGTCTACATTTCTGTGATCAAATGCAATTCATGACCTAGCAATATAATTCCGGTTCCTAAATTGACTAATACGGCTTTCAAGTATATTTCTATCAGGAAAGCACATCAAAACTCAGTTTTCCCAAATCAACTAAAGAACAATATCCTATTAATTCACAACTTTCCAATTTTGTGCTCTTTCGAGTGAAATCGGACTTTTTAGATGTACATTAATGTAGGCCACACACCAATGCAGTAAAAACAAGAATTAATAGAACAACATGGAAGAAAAAGATGAAAAACCAGATGATTAATAATCAAAATTCATCACAAGTGTTCATAACCTCGGCAAGGAAGGGAATTAGCCACTCATTTGTGGATTAATCATCCTAAAACAAGTGTTAATCATACAAACAATTGAATTAGAGAAGAAAGAAAGAGAGAAAAAACCCTGAACTTTTCGTCCGTCAACTTCCTGTAACCCACGTCCTTGCTCCACCAAGTCTGAATTATCAAAAATTGAACCTAAGTGTTTTATTTATACTAGTGGGAATTTTTCCCGGAATAACAAGCAACGTGTCACGGAGTGCATCGCGGAGCACTGCCTCCATGACACGCCGTGAACGCGGACCCTCACTAGAATTTGGGGGTCCAGGAATATAGCACCAACGTGGTACGGCGTGCAACGCGGAGGCTAGCTACCGTGCCACGGAGCTGTCGCGAACCTCCACTGGAAATTGATGAATTTTCACCCTCCAGGCAGAATGCCTCCGCGATGGCAGCGTGACACGGCTCCATCGCGGAGCCCCTTCAATTTGTGCAGTCCAATGCCTTTTCCCTTGCTCGCATCCAAGTCCAACTCCAATATCATCCAACATGCATTTTAGCTCCTCGAAATCACATTTTTCCTACAAAACAATGCTAATCATGTTGGTTAGTATAAATTCACATTTTATTACCAATTACATGAAAATGTATACACATTGCTAGATAAACAAGGCGAAAATGATACTTTTGAGTATCACTTGTGCATATAAATCTGCCCAAGATCACTTACCCCACACTTAAATCCTTGTTTGTCCTCGAACAACAAACATACCATTCATGCAATTTACATCCCAACCTTCGCTACTATGGTGTGACAATTTAAGCTACGGTCATACCGATCATTCAATATTGCGAATCATCAAGAAAATATGCATGGTCTCAACAATGCAATGACCTTCAATACATTAAGACTTCCTAGACTTTAAGAATCGACTCTCGATATCGGCAAACTCATGCAAATCAGCTAATCAAGATATCCGACACGAAAATCAGTCTTTCCTCAAGCATGTGCCCTCACAACTCAAGAGAATCTTCCCCCTTTTTGCTTATGTGACACACAAACATTCAAGTAGGGGCATGTAAAAATAATTTCACTCTCTCTCCCAAAAGAATTCACATGCATCATGTCATGACCCATAAGATTGCCCTTAGTGTATTACTTCACTAATATAAGAAATGCAATGTAAGACCACGTAGGACTTTAATGGGTTGTAATGGAAGCTATGGAACTAGTATATATTGGATTAGCCAATAATAGCCACTAGCATCCTTAAGCGCCTTTGCAACACATTCCCATCAACTCATGGACATTGTTCTTCTCTTTTCTTTTTTCCTCATCATCCCATTCTTGATGATTTACTTTAGTATGGCCCATTTCATTAAGCACACTTGACACAATAGCAAAGGTTATTCATGCACCTTCATTATCGTTTATTTATAGCAAGTGCACCTTCAACCTTTTCTTTTCTTTCCTCACTCTGCTTTTCTTTTTCTTTTCACCATTCTCACTCTTTGACACTTTGGGAGCATTATTTTCTTCTTAAGCGCTTAAGAGTTTTGTATAGACTTTACGGCTAATGAAAAGAAAGAATTAAGCTCAGTTTAAGCTTTTTGGGCAAAAGAAAGAAATAATAGGCTAAAGGCTCAAAGGGCTGACTAGGGTATACAATCACATAAAGGGGGAGTATGACAAGAAAAAATTAGCAACTCTCGGTTAAAACAAAGAAATTCCTACATCCTTTCCAACAATACACCTCCTTCATTTCATTTTGTACACACACCAGGCAAGTTCTAGACACTTCACAATAGCATGGAATAACAATACCTCACTTCACACTTTATGCACATGCTCGATTCAAGATGTATTCACAGATTCTTCAATCAGCTAATTACATGAATTCAAACATTAAGCCTCAATCACACCGAATCGAACTCTACAGCCTAGGTATCTCAACATATTTACAAGATTGCATGCTTTCATACGAATCACTTTTGCATTTTGAATATCAGGTACAACACGCAACCAACAATTCACAACCATATAGTAACTACAGGTTCCGGGATGCAATCCACCAAAGAAAACAACTGAAAATAACTTAAAATAACTACTCCTACCGACTACATTTCCCTTAAGACGGTCGTCATCCATCCATCATAGGGAACGGTCACTAACTATGACGTCGGTTCAATGGGACCATTCTCGGTAAAAGAACCGAAAACAAACGCCGAGAAACCCAAAATTAAAAAAATTGAAAAATTTTGCAAACCCTCGATCATTTTGATAGAAACATTATTTACAACATATTTTAAATATGAACAAAATATTTTCGCAAAATTTTAAAAATATCGATCATTTCGATAAGCAAAAATATTTACAAAAATTTTTACAGACTCAGCTGGCAACATTCCACAACACACATCAATTTCACAAATATGTACAGATACAGAACAATTTAAAAATTCACAAACACAAGGAAACATAACATACAAAAATACAGAGGAAAAACATACAAGAAAACCAGCCCAGCCCAGCACCTAACTACTCCCACCCCACACTTAAACCGAACACTGTCCCCAGTGTTCACAAAAATTAAATAGCACAAAATCGGGTGGTGGAACTCCCTGATCAGTCGAAGTATTCCACTTCTTCATCAGGTGCTGCTGCCTCATCTCCCATGTCCGAGTCGCCTCCGTCGTCGTCATTGGACTCCACATCGGAGTCCTCCCGACGTGTCTCCTCGTCCGTGGGGACATCATCGTCTGTGGGCTCTGCAAAGGCTGGCCCCACTCGGCATAGAGCTCTGGCGTTTTCGCCAAACAGGTAATCTAGCTCGAGTTGCCATAGCTCCTCCTCCGTGGCTGGTCTCCCACCAATCCTTAGCTGGAGCATTTGCATCCAATACATCCGCGCCATGTACTGGTCATCACGAGCATGTCGCTCGCCAAGTGTCAGCACTGGCCTGTGGGTGGTGTCGGGAGCCTTAGTTTAGGTCACATCCAAGGCCCGCCGCTCCAACTGCGGGATATAATCCAAAGCCTCCTCCTCGACGTCGAGGCCTCTGAGAAAGGTAGTGAGTAGTCCACTGAAACCATACCTGTGGCCCTGGTGTAATCGTGCTCTCTTCATGGCGGATATGATGACCGCCCCGACATTAATCTCCAGCCCTTTCATCAGGGCGTACACTAGGCAAACACGGTCTCGGGTCACATCAGTCATGTGTACCCCCGGGATTAGGCACGAGCAAACTATCTTCAGCCAGATTCGGGCTTCCCTGTTCATTTGAAAATATGGCAGAGTCTGGTGGTAGCCCCTTTCTTTATGTCTGCTCCATCTAGTTGTGGATCGAGCCCCACACAGTGTGCGTCTGATGTCGGCATACGGTGGGGTAATGTTCAGCGGGCGGAGAATGTGGGCGTCTGTGTCCCGTGCTCCGATGATGGCATTTAGCTGGTGGGGTTCCAGAGTGACTATCTGCCCTCTGATTTTGATGGTGTGGCTTATGATTGACGGGTTCCAATTTGCATAGAACTCCCGAACCAGGTGCACGTTGCATTCTTTAGGCTCCTGAAATATGAAACCTAGCCCAGCAACCTCGATCCGTTGAACTATTCTGGGGAACTCCTGTGCTAATGGCTCCCGTGCTATATGCTCCTCGGGGAAGTTTTTATTCTCTTTGTGCTTGGCATACCACTTTTTCCCCTCATCAGTCACCCATCTCGTTCCGTATTGGCGGCGCTAGCCACGTGGAACTGCTGGTGCAGCTGGGACTGCTGTGCCCAGTCTGAGTCTTTTCCTTCCGGTGCCTGAAGTTGATGCACCCTTACCTTTATCTTGCCTGCTTGCCATTTTACCTACCAACATAAGTAAACAAGCTCAATGTCAAGGTAAAAAGATATTAACTTCGGCTAAGGTCGGGTTACACTAAATTTACCCCACACTTAGTCCTTAGCTACAGTTATGATACTACGGCAAGAATAACTTTATTTACACCCAACAACCAACTATATAATCATGCTTAGTGCGTTCAAATGAAAATTCGACGGTATAACTTCTGCGTACTACTCAGACTTCGTACAGCTAATCCCAATCGCTACCGTCGCAAGCATTTTAACCATCACACTTAGCAAAGAAAAACAACGAAACAAAACAACAACAAAAATGTTATACACCTGAACCTATACAACCAACCAAATTTGAACAAAATTTCAACATTTCCCCAAACCCGAGAATTCGTCGTCTATTAACATTCAAACAATTTGTTCAACGTAACCAAAAAGTGAATAATTTGTTTCATAAATTTTATACTAAACTACACACAATTATCTACTTTGAATTTGGACTATGGATAAAAGCATGCCGAGGTTAAAGAACATGTAATGAACTTGATTATCATCATAAATTAGTTACTCTTTTCTTCCTGTTGCTAGCCAAGAACATTAGCCTAGAGATTAAAACTCTCGTATTTAATCTCACTTAAGAATCATAAACCATCCGTCTACATTTTTGTGATCAAATGCAATTCATGACCTAGCAATACAATTCCGGTTCCTAAATTGACTAATACGACTTTCAAGTATATTTCTATCAGGAAAGCACATCAAAACTCAATTTTCCCAAATCAAGTAAAAAACAATATCCTATTAATTCACAACTTTCCAATTTCGTGCTCTCTCGAGTGAAATTGGACATTTTAGATGTACATTACTGTAGGCCACACACCAATGCAGTAGAAACAAGAATTAATAGAACAACATGGAAGAAAAAGATGAAAAACCAGATGATTAATAATCAAAATACATCACAAGTGTTCATAACCTCAGCAAGGAAGGGAATTAGCCACTCATTTGTGGATTAATCATCCTAAAACAAGTGTTAATCATACAAACAATTGAATTAGAGAAGAAAGAAAGAGAGAAAAAACCCTGAACTTTTCGTCTCTCAACTGCCTGTAACCCACGTCCTTGCTCCACCAAGTCTGAATTATCAAAAAATGAACCTAAGTGTTCTATTTATACTAGTGGGAATTTTTCCCGGAATAACAAGCAACGTGTCACGGAGTGCATCGCGGAGCACTGCCTCCGTAACACGCCGTGAACGCGGACCCTCACTGGAATTTGGGGGTCCGGGAATATAGCACCAACGTGGCACGGCGTGCAACGCGGAGGCTAGCCACCGTGCCACGGAGCTGTCGCGAACCTCCACTGGAAATTGATGAATTTTCACCCTCCAGGCAGAATGCCTCCGCGATGGCAGCGTGACACGGCTCCATCGCGGAGCCCCTTTAATTTGTGCAGTCCAATGCCTTTTCCCTTGCTCGCATCCAAATCCAACTCCGATATCATCCAACATGCATTTTAGCTCCTCGAAATCACATTTTTCCTACAAAACAATGCTAATCATGTTGGTTAGTATAAATTCACATTTTATTACCAATTACATGAAAATGTATACACATTGCTAGATAAACAAGGCGAAAATGATACTTTTGAGTATCACTTGGGCATATAAATCTGCCCAAGATCACTTACCCCACACTTAAATCCTTGTTCGTCCTCGAACAACAAACATACCATTCATGCAATTTACATCCCAACCTTCGCTACTATGGTGTGACAATTTAAGCTACGGTCATACCGATCATTCAATATTGCGAATCATCAAGAAAACATGCATGGTATCAACAATGCAATGACCTTCAATACATTAAGACTTCCTAGACTTTAAGAATCGACTCTCGATATCGGCAAACTCATGCAAATCAGCTAATCAAGATATCCGACACGAAAATCAGTCTTTCCTCAAGCATGTGCCCTCACAACTCAAGAGAATCTTCCCCCTTTTTGCTTATGTGACACACAAACATTCATGTAGGGGCATGTAAAAATAATTTCACTCTCGCTCCCAAAAGAATTCACATGCATCATGTCATGACCCATAAGCTTGCCCTTAGTGTATTACTCCACTAATATAAAGAAATGCAATGTAAGACCACGTAGGACTTTAATGGGTTGTAATGGAAGCTATGGAACTAGTATATATTGGATTAGCCAATAATAGCCACTAGCACCCTTAAGCGCCTTTGCAACACATTCCCATCAACTCATGGACATTGTTCTTCTCTTTTCTTTTTTCCTCATCATCCCATTCTTGATGATTTACTTTAGTATGGCCCATTTCATTAAGCACACTTGACACAATAGCAAAGGTTATTCATGCACCTTCATTATCGTTTATTTATAGCAAGTGCACCTTCAACCTTTTCTTTTCTTTCCTCACTCTGCTTTTCTTTTTCTTTTCACCATTCTCACTCTTTGACACTTTGGGAGCATTATTTTCTTCTTAAGCGCTTAAGAGTTTTGTATAGACTTTACGGCTAATGAAAAGAAAGAATTAAGCTTAGTTTAAGCTTTTTGGGCAAAAGAAAGAAATAATAGGCTAAAGGCTCAAAGGGCTGGCTAGGGTATACAATCACATAAAGGGGGAGTATGACAAGAAAAAATTAGCAACTCTCGGTTAAAACAAAGAAATGCCTACATCCTTTCCAACAATACACCTCCTTCATTTCGTTTTGTACACACACCAGGAAAGTTCTAGACACTTCACAATAGCATGGAATAACAATACCTCACTTCACACTTTATGCACATGCTCGATTCAAGATGTATTCACAGATTCTTCAATCAGCTAATTACATGAATTCAAACATTAAGCCTCAATCACACCGAATCGAACTCTACAACCTAGGTATCTCAACATATTTACAAGATTGCATGCTTTCACACGAATCACTTTTGCATTTTGAATATCAGGTACAACACGCAACCAACAATTCACAACCATATAGTAACTACAGGTTCCGGGATGCAATCCACCAAAGAAAACAACTGAAAATAACTTAAAAATAACTACTCCTACCGACTACATTTCCCTTAAGACGGTCGTCATCCATCCATCATAGGGAACGGTCACTAACTATGACGTCGGTTCAATGGGACCATTCTCGGTAAAAGAACCGAAAACAAACGCCGAGAAACCCAAAATTAAAAAAATTGAAAAATTTTGCAAACCCTCAATCATTTTGATAGAAACATTATTTACAACATATTTTAAATATGAACAAAATATTTTCGCAAAATTTTAAAAATATCGATCATTTCGATAAGCAAAAATATTTACAAAAATTTTTACAGACTCAGCTGGCAACATTCCACAACACACATCAATTTCACAAATATGTACAGATACAGAACAATTTAAAAATTCACAAACACAAGGAAACATAACATACAAAAATACAGAGGAAAAACATACAAGCAAACCAGCCCAGCCCAGCACCTAACTACTCCCACCCCACACTTAAACCGAACACTGTCCCCAGTGTTCACAAAAATTAAATAGCACAAAATCGGGTGGTGGAACTCCCTGATCAGTCGAAGTATTCCACTTCTTCATCAGGTGCTGCTGCCTCATCTCCCATGTTCGAGTCGCCTCTGTCATCGTCATTGGACTCCACATCGGAGTCCTCCCGACGTGTCTCCTCGTTCGTGGGGACATCATCGTCTGTGGGCTCTACAAAGGCTGGCCCCACTCGGCATAGAGCCCTGGCATTTTCGCCAAATGGGTAATCTAGCTCGAGTTGCCATAGCTCCTCCTCTGTGGCTGGTCTCCCACCAATCCTTAGCTGGAGCATTTGCATCCCATACATCCGCGCCATGTACTGGTCATCACGAGCATGTCGCTCGCCAAGTGTCAGCACTGGCCCGTGGGTGGTGTCGGGAGCCTTAGTTTTGGTCACATCCAAGGCCCGCCGCTCCAACTGTGGGATATAATCCAAAGCCTCCTCCTCGACATCGAGGCCTCTAAGAAAGGTGGTGAGTAGTCCACTGAAACCATACCTGTGGCCCTGGTGTAATCGTGCTCTCTTCATGGCGGATATGATGACCGCCCCGACATTAATCTCCAGCCCTTTCATCAGGGCGTACACCAGGCAAACACAGTCTCGGGTCACATCAGTCATGTGTACCCCCGGAATTAGGCATGAGCAGACTATCTTCAGCCAGATTCAGGCTTCCCTGTTCATTTGAAAATATGGCAGAGTCTGGTGGTAGCCCCTTTCTTTATGTCTGCTCCATCTAGCTGTGGATCGAGCCCCACACAGTGTGCGTCTGATGTCGGCATACGGTGGGGTAATGTTCAGCTGGCGGAGAATGTGGGCGTCTGTGTCCCGTGCTCCGATGATGGCATTTAGCTGGTGGGGTTCCAGAGTGACTATCTGCCCTCTGATTTTGATGGTGTGGCTTTTGATTGACGGGTTCCAATTTGCATAGAACTCCCGAACCAGGTGCAGGTTGCATTCTTTGGGCTCCTTAAATATGAAACCTAGCCCAGCAGCCTCGATCCGTTGAACTATTCTGGGGAACTCCTGTGCTAATGGCTCCCGTGCTATATGCTCCTCGGGGAAGTTTTTATTCTCTTTGTGCTTGGCATACCACTTTTTCCCCTCATCAGTCACCCATCTCGTTCCGTATTGGCGGTGCTGGCCACGTGGAACTGCTGGTGCAGCTGGGACTGCTGTGCCCAGTCTGAGTCTTTTCCTTCCGGTGCCTGAAGTTGATGCACCCTTACCTTTATCTTGCCTGCTTGCCATTTTACCTACCAACACAAGTAAACAAGCTCAATGTCAAGGTAAAACGATATTAACTTCGGCTAAGGTCGGGTTACGCTAAATTTACCCAACACTTAGTCCTTAGCTACAGTTACGATACTACGGCAAGAATAACTTTATTTACACCCAACAACCAACTATATAATCATGCTTAGTGCGTTCAAATGAAAATTCGACGGTATAACTTCTGCGTACTACTCAGACTTCGTACAGCTAATCCTAATCGCTACCGTCGCAAGCATTTTAACCATCGCACTTAGCAAAGAAAAACAACGAAACAAAACAACAACAAAAATGTTATACACCTGAACCTATACAACCAACAAAATTTGAACAAAATTTCAACATTTTCCCCAAACCCGAGAATTCGTCGTCTATTAACATTCAAACAATTTGTTCAATGATTCAACCCATTCCACAAGTACACCCCGGCATAGAATTTACGAATTCAACACATTACCAACTTCAAATTCAACAACAAAGCCCTAGAATTGATTTCTTCCATCAAATTCGAATAATTCATACAATCGACAAGTTCAAACAATCATTACAACATTCTGAACGTTTATCAATCAACGAATAACTCGAATTCATGCTTAACTTCGACTTAGGGCGATTTATCTCACCTCCCATGCTTAATTTCGACTTAAATCGACAAAAACTTGAGAGAGAATCGGAAAACATACCTTGTCATTGAATAAGCGAAGAAAACTTGGTAGTTTGTTGCCTTAAGCCGTGGCACGTTGGTGGGAGAGGGGTTTTGGGATGTTTGTTCGCGGAGGAAAATGAAAATGAGGAAAAAAAGGGGAGAAATCGAGGTTTAAAAGGTAGAAAACACGCGGGTCACCCGGCAACCTGGTGTGACCCGACACAATTTACACGGCAACGTGTCATGGAGTGCATCGCGGTGCACTGCCTCCGTGACACGGAGCCATCGCGACAGCATACTAGAAATTTTTAAAATTTCCGGATTACACCTCAACTTGTCACGGAGGGTAACGCAGAGGTCCTCCTCCGTGACACGGAGCTATCGCCCTAGCTCACTGTCTTCTACATTTTATTAATTTTTCATACCTCGCCTTTTCCTTCACGATTCCGTGCACATTTTTCTCCGTTTGACCTGAAAATCATCTCACTAAACAAAATTGGTTAGAATAATAGGTTTCACCTAACTAAAAACAAAAAATACTAACTAAAACGAAAAATTTTGTAATAAATCAAAATAAAGAAAAAGAAAATCTATTTACACTTTACAAAATGAAAGAAATTTTTTTTTTTTCACGGGTTGCCTCCCGTGTAGCGCCTGGTCTACCGTCGCGGCTCGACGTCATTTAAGCTCAATTGTCCGTTAGGGTGATGGACGATTTCTCACGATCACTGTCCTCCCCCCAGTAGTGCTTACACCTTTGGCCATTTACTAAGAAAGTGGCACTCCGATCTTCTTGCCACAATTCTACAGCCCCGTGAGGGGTCATTCTTACCACTTCAAATGGTCCCGAACATTTAGACCTCAGCTTTCCAGGAAACAATTTCAATCTCGAATTGAAGAGCAAAACTTTCTGTCCCGGCTCGAAAATGCGATGCACCACATTCTTATCATGCCATCTTTTAGTTCTTTCCTTGTACTACTTGGCACTCTCATAGGCATGCCAGCGGAACTCATCAAGTTCACTGAGCTGCATTAGTCTCTTTTTGCCCTCCAGCTCTAAGTCCATATTTAGCTTTCTGGCAGCCCAGAAAGCTCGGTGCTCTAATTCCACCGGAAGATGACATGCTTTTCCATAGACCAATCGGTATGGTGAGGTTCCAATCGGTGTCTTGTAAGCAGTTCTGTAAGCCCACAACGCATCATCAAGTTTGCTGGACCAATCATTTTGTTGTGTATTCACCGTTTTCTGAAGAATCTGCTTCACTTCTCTATTTGACACCTCTACTTCCCCACTAGTTTGGGGGTGGTATGCTGTTGCCACTTTATGGCGCACCCCATACTTGGCTAGTAATTTCTTGAAACTTGCATTGACAAAATGAGCCCCTCCATCACTGATAATGGCTCGGGGTGTCCCGAACCTTGTGAGGATGTGTTTTTTCACTAACTTCGTTACTACCTTGTTGTCATTCCTGGGGCAAGCTATTGCTTCCATCCATTTTGATACATAATCTACAGCCACCAAGATGTAACGATTACCAAATGACGGTGGGAATGGACCCATGAAATCAATGGCCCATACATCAAAGGGCTCAACTTCTAGTATATTCTGCAGCGGCATCTCTTGTCTTCTTCCAATTGATCCTGTACGCTGACATCTATCACACATTTTGACATATGCCATAGAGTCTCTGAATAGTGTTGGCCAAAAGAAACCTGACTGTAGAACCTTATGCGCTGTTCTCTCGCCTCCGTGATGCCCTCCATACAATGAAGAATGGCAGCCCCTCAACACTTCTGCAATCTGACTCTCTAGGATGCATCTTCTCATTACCTGATCTGGTCCCTGTTTGAACAAATATGGTTCATCCCAAACATAGTGCCGGATATCATGCCTCAATTTCCTTCTTTGCTGGTTTGTTGCCTCCGGTGGGTAGACTATGCTCACTAGTAAGTTGACTATGTTTGCATACCTGGGAACTTCAGCTTCTCCCACTGCTAAGAGTTGCTCATCTGGGAACTCTTCATTTATGTTATCACTTTCCATCACATGCGACTGACTTTCCAGTCGTGATAGGTGATCTGCTACTTGGTTCTCGGTCCCCTTTCTGTCTCTGATCTCAAGGTCGAACTCGTACAACAATAAGATCCATCTAATCAACCTGGGCTTAGCATCCTTCTTGTTGAATAGGTACCGAATAGCTGCATGATCGGTGTACACCACAACTTTCGAACCCACCAAATAGGACCTGAATTTGTCAAATGCAAACACCAGAGCTAGCATTTCCTTCTCTGTGACTGTGTAATTGCTTTGGGCCGTATTCAGTGTTTTGCTAGCATAATAAATAGAATGGAAGATTCTATTTTTTATTTGTCCCAATACGGCTCCCACAGCCACATCACTAGCATCACACATCAGCTTAAATGGTTGTTCCCAGTCAGGAGAAGTAAGTATAGGTGCTTCTATCAATTTCTGCTTCAACTTTTTGAATGCTGTAACACACTCATCATTCAACTCGAACTTTACCTCTTTTTCGAGCAGTCTGCATAGCGGTCTAGAAATGTTGGAAAAGTTTTTGATGAATCGTATGTAGAATCCTGCATGCCCAAGAAAACTGCGCACACCTTTCACTGACACTGGTGGTGGAAACTTTTCAATAACCTCGATCTTAGCACGATCGACTTCCAACCCCTTTTTAGATACTTTGTGGCCAAGGACAATACCCTCCTTCACTAAAAAGTTGCATTTCTCCCAGTTTAATACAAGGTTGGATTCCTCACAGCGAGCCAGCACCCTGTCAAGATTCTGCAAACAAGTAGCAAACGAATTACCAAAAACAGAAAAATCATCCATAAATACCTCAACAAAATCCTCCACCATGTCATGGAAAATAGCCATCATGCATCTCTGGAATGTGGCGGGTGCATTGCATAACCCAAACGGCATTCGCCTGAAAGCATATGTCCCATAAGGACAGGTGAAAGTAGTCTTCTCTTGATCCTCCGGAGCTATGGCTATTTGGTTATAACTAGAGTACCCATCCAAGAAGCAATAATGTTCCTGTCCTGCCAACCTATCCAGTATTTGATCAATAAAAGGGATGAGGTAATGATCTTTCCTTGTGGCTTCATTTAACTTTCTGTAATCCATACAAATCCGCCAGCCTGTGACGGTTCGAGTAGGGATCAACTCATTTTTCTCGTTGGTGACTACAGTCATCCCCCCTTTCTTTGGAACACATTGAACGGGGCTAACCCATTCACTGTCTAAAATTGGGTAGACCACACCTGCATCAAGCCACTTGATTATTTCTTTCCTTACCACATCCTTCATTGCTGGATTAAGTCTCCGTTGCGGCTGAACGGTTGGTTTGGCTCCTGTCTCCATGAATATCCTGTGTGTGCAGAAAGATGGATTGATACCCTGAATGTCTGACATCTGCCAACCCATTGCTTTCTTCCTCTTTCTGAGGACACCCAATGCTGCCTTTTCCTGTGCCTCCGTCAAGTCTGCAGAGATGATAACTGGTAACGTCTCCCCCTCCCCCAAAAAGATATATTTTAAATGGGGAGACAATTCTTTCAACTCCAGCTTCGGTGCCTCCTCAACTGATGGTTTTGGCAAAGGTTCTAGAGATCTCATCAATGATTGAAATTCCTGTCTCCTCGGATGATTCTGTGCTCCATTCAACAATTGGACCATTCCACACGCCTCTCTATCTCCAAAATGATCGGAGTGCGTCAACGCTCTTTCCAATGGGTCTTGAGATTCAACAATCTACCTAATTTCTTCATGTTCAACCACATTGATTGCTGAAAGCTCCCCATTTATAGCTGGCAGCTTCATGGCTTTTAACACATCAAATACCTCTATCTTGTCGTGTGCTTGCATTGTCAGTTGCCCCGCAGCTACGTCGATTAATGCTTTCTCGGTTTCCAAGAAGGGTCGTCCCAAAATAAATGGGACTTCCGCGTCTGGTTCAAAATCCAGAACAATAAAATCTACCAGAAAAATTAGGGAGCCAACTTGCACTAGAACATCCTCAACAATGCCATCCGGCCTAGCTAAGGATCGGTCTGCCAACTACAAGATTACGGTTGTAGGTCTAGGACTCCCTAGACCCAACTTTCTGAATACCGAAGATGGCATCAGATTTATGCTCGCCCCCAAATCACACAATCCACGAGCTCGGATGCTTTGCCCAATAGTAAGCTGGATAGTAAAACTTCCAGGGTCTTTTAGCTTTGTGGGCAATCTATTTTGGATCCGGGAAGTGAACTCCTCTGTTAAAGCCACCGTAGCATACTCAGTCAAACGACTTTTGTTGGCCACGATGTCCTTTATGAATTTGGCATATTTCGGCACTCCCTGCAAGACATCAACAAGAGGTAAGTTAACATGTACCTATTTAAGCACCTCCATGAATTTCTTGAAACACGCCTCCTCCTTGTGTTTCTTGAGTCGTTGAGGGAACGGGGGTGGAGGTCTTTCTGACTCAGCTTCCTTGGTCTTCCCCCTTTCCGAACTTTGCTCCCCCTCAGCTTCTGCTGCTCCCAAATTTTGAGGTGGTCTTTCTGGTTCCACCTCCTTCAGCTGCAAACCACTCCTTGTGGTCACTGCATTTACCTGCTTCGGATTCGGATCCGTGTCGCTTGGCAGTCCTCCTCTAGGCCTTTTATTTTGGGCACTAGCAAATTGCCCAAATTGATACTCAAGAGCCTTGGTCGCTAACTGATTATTTTTCACTTCGGCTGCCAATTTAACATAGTCAGTCTGCAATTGCGCTTGGTTAGCGATCATGGTCTTGAACATCTCCTCAATGCTGGGTTATGGTGGTGGAGGAGGTGCATTGTTATTTCTGAATTGAGATTGGTAGTTCTGTTGCCCTCCTTGATTCCTTTGCATACCCTGACCCGAACTTTGGCCTTGATGGCTGTTGCTACCCCATGAAAAATTTGGATGATTCCTCCAATTTGAATTGTAGCCACTACCATACTGCTGGTGATTTCTTTGTGCATTACCCACAAAGTTTACCGAATCAGGATTTGCTCCACAACACTCAGCTGAGTGCTCACTGCTTCCACAAACTTCACACCACAATTGCTGGACCGCATTAAGTGGAGCTGACGGCTGGTTCAAAGTCATGTTGCTGAAGTGGTTGTTCAATTGATTTTGCAAGGCAGCTATCTGTGCAGCGATAGCTGTAAATCCATCCACTTCAAGCACTCCTGCTGCTTTCCTTGCCCCACGTCGTGATGAATCAGCATTCCATTCTGGATTGCCCTGTGAAATCCGGTTTAGCAAGGTATACAACTCCTCATAAGTCTTTTCCAGCGCTTGCCCTCCAGCTGCTGAATCTAGCAAAATTTTCGTATGGGGTTCCAAACCCTCAATAAATGTGTGCACCAACACGTCATTGGACTGATGATGATGAGGACAGTCCCGCAACATGGATTTAAATCTCTCCCAGGCTTGATATAAATTTTCTCCCTCTCTCTGTTTGAAACATAGAATTTGACTTCTAAGTCTTGCTGTTTTTCCAGAGGGAAAAAACCTTATCAAAAACTTTCGTGCAAGATCATCCCACGTTGAAATAGAATTTGGTGGCTCAGCTTTCAACCACCTCTTGGCTTCTCCGAGTAATGAGAACAGAAATAATGTAAGCCGAACATAATCAGGTGACACTCTAGCGGGTATATAAGTGTCACTTATCTCCAAAAAGCTTTGGAGATGCTGTTGTGGGTCTTTATGAGGGAGACCGGTAAATTGCTCGCTTGTGTGCAACAATTGCACCATATTTTGCTTGAGTTCAAATCTCCCTCCAGGCTCTGGTTTGCAGATACTGGATGTAACATTGTTGGCATGTGGGATTGCCACCTCGCGAACCGGCCTTGCTGCTGCTTCTTTGGGCACTAACACTGCCCTCACAACCGGTGGATTTTGTTGCTCCATAATGGTTTGTCTGAGCAACTGCAGCTTCCTTTGTAGAGCTTCTCTCCGTTTACTATGAAATATACGTTCAGGCTCTATATAAGATTCCACCAGCCCTTTGTCTCTTGCCAGTGTTCACAGTAATTAAGTCTGCAAAATACAGGCTAAGACCAAGTTGTCAACACGTAAGAAAAGAAAATACAAATACAGTAAATTGACACTTAACACAATTTCACCAATTGCCAAGTCCCCGGCAACGGCGCCAAAAACTTGTTCGGTTGTTCGTTGGGTATCTAAACCGACACGCAAGTGCACGTGATCGAACAAGTAGTAAGTGGCTTTAGTAAGCCAAGTATCAATCCCTCAGAGTCTCGGATTAAGTGAAGTTTGCTTAAGTATACGATACTACATTTCACTTCTAAATATGCAGACAACAACGTAACCAAAAAGTGAATAATTTGTTTTATAAATTTTATACTAAACTACAAACAATTATCTACTTTGAATTTGGACTATGGATAAAAGCATGCCGAGGTTAAAGAACATGTAATGAACTTGATTATCATCATAAATTGGTTACTCTTTTCTTCCTGTTGCTAGCCAAGAACATTAGCCAAGAGATTAAAACTCTCGTATTTAATCTCACTTAAGAATCATAAACCATTCGTCTACATTTCTGTGATCAACTGCAATTCATGACCTAGCAATACAATTCCGGTTCCTAAATTGACTAATACGGCTTTCAAGTATATTTCTATCAGGAAAGCACATCAAAACTCAATTTTCCCAAATCAAGTAAAGAACAATATCCTATTAATTCACAACTTTCCAATTTTGTGCTCTCTCGAGTGAAATCGGACTTTTTAGATGTACATTAATGTAGGCCACACACCAATGCACTAGAAACAAGAATTAATAGAACAACATGGAAGAAAAAGATGAAAAACCAGATGATTAATAATCAAAATTCATCACAAGTGTTCATAACCTCAGCAAGGAAGGGAATTAGCCACTCATTTGTGGATTAATCATCCTAAAACAAGTGTTAATCATACAAACAATTGAATTAGAGAAGAAAGAAAGAGAGAAAAAACCCTGAACTTTTCGTCCCTCAACTGCCTGTAACCCACGTCCTTGCTCCACCAAGTCTGAATTATCAAAAAATGAACCTAAGTGTTCTATTTATACTAGTGGGAATTTTTCCCGGAATAACAAGCAACGTGTCACGGAGTGCATCGCGAAGCACTGCCTCCGTGACACGCCGTGAACGCGGACCCTCACTGGAATTTGGGGGTCCAGGAATATAGCACCAACGTGGCACGGCGTGCAACGTGGAGGCTAGCCACCGTGCCACGGAGCTGTCGCGAACCTCCACTGGAAATTGTTGAATTTTCACCATCCAGGCAGAATGCCTCCGCGATGGCAGCGTGACACGGCTCCATCGCGGAGCCCCTTTAATTTGTGCAGTCCAATGCCTTTTCCCTTGCTCGCATCCAAGTCCAACTCCGATATCATCCAACATGCATTTTAGCTCCTCGAAATCACATTTTTCCTACAAAACAATGCTAATCATGTTGGTTAGTATAAATTCACATTTTATTACCAATTACATGAAAATGTATACACATTTCTAGATAAACAAGGCGAAAATGATACTTTTGAGTATCACTTGGGCATATAAATCTGCCCAAGATCACTAATCATATATCTTCTTATTCAGATAAGTACTTTCAACTTCAAACACGTAAAATACCAGAACGCCTGAGGCTATATCTCAAAAGAAGCTCTTATATATGTTTGCAAATAACAGATGAGATTCCTAGCTGAGGCAAAAAGATTAGACGATTCCAATGGCAAACTACTGATTCTAATGAATTTCTACAGATGCTATTTTGCTCAACATGATAAGATAATGCTTATTCGCGTAGACCAGTCTCATTTTGGTAATAGATGTATCAGAGTGACCATCCACCATTGCTTTTTTAATGGGCGGCAGAGGCAACCTCGGTTTGATTTGGAAAAGTTCATATGTACACAATTACAGTAGAAATTGGGGTATATATGCTACTTGTGCCAGCGTAGAATCACAACTAAATTTCTTTCTTCCTGAATGCATTTGATGCATATTGATAATTTGTAACCAAGTATATTGTTTCTTATAGTCGACTCCAGATATATTCTCAATGCAACATATATGATGCTACATAGAAAAAAAATCCTTTGAATACTACAAAAAGTGAAAGCACAATCAAGGGGGGAAATTTCACTTTTGTTTGAAACAAATACTAGTAATCCTTCAATTACAAAAGAGTAATAATGATAAACAAGATCTAATAAAGAAAGGACAAAATTACAGTTACTATAAATGAAGCATTTTCTCCTCTTCCTAGAAGAGAAGTGACCACAAAAATGGCTCATCGAACTTTTTCTAAGGAACATAAAAGAATAATACGAAAATGTCATCGGTATCACACAAGTGTTCATCGCTAATTACAACAATGAAAATTCCAAAGAGACCTTATATGGGCTCCTATTACACATACTCATTTTGTAAGTGGAGATTTAGGTTCTCTTCAGTTGTTTAGAAACACCAAGCACCAGATGTACAAGACCACACACCAATAAGGCCTCTATTGAAATAAAAACATATTGAATTTCATAGGGCCTGCTAGCATCACTATTTACTTTTAACTTGGACAAATGTATCAGACGATGTAAATGTCTACTTCAATTGCTCAAATGAACTATGTGAGCTGATTAATGAACGACTTTTCCTTACGTCTTAAATTTTTTCTGTCATTCAATTCCACCAGCATTCTTGCAAGCTTTCACTAATCACGCTTACTATTTTGAAACTATGAAAATATGGTATGAAAAGTTTATCACCTAAATCAGATGACAACACAAGAGCAATTAAAAAGAATAACTTGCAGGTGAACCAGATCATTCATCAAATAGAAGAACCAGAACAATGTGCCTTGAGCTATTACTTCAAATAAAGAATGAACCAGAACATTCATCTAGCTAGTTGTAATCAACAAAGGTAATAGAAAACTTACAGGTGATGAAGCATTGAAATCCTTTAGAAAATAATGAAACTTACAGTGATGAAGCACTGAAATCCTTTAGAAAACAATGAAACTCACAAAGCTCACAAAGCTCAGGCTCCTATGTGGATCATCCCCAACTTCCCACCGCCTCTCAAGTTTAATTCAAGCAAGTACTGAGGAGAATGTGTAAAACTAAGAAGAATACACCTATAATTTCTCTCTCTACACATCTTTCTCTGGTAATGGCAGATAACCGAGTGGTTCGATGGCAATACTCTCCATTGATGGTCGAGCCACTAGAGGAATTGGGTGATATGAAAAATAGTGTGGTTCGAGATGGCGATATTCTTCACTACGGTCGACGAGCTACTGTAGGAATTGGGTGATTGAAAAACATCATGGTTCGGCAGTGATATTCTTTATTGTGGTTGGTGAGCCATTGAAGAAATTGGGTGATATGAAATTTCAGAAACCCTTCTATTGACCGATGAAATTTTTGAAATTTAGAAAATTGGGTTTTGGGTGAAGGGCGGGTGTTTTTAGAATACAGAGGGAATTAGCTAAAATTTTATGAGAACTAATAGACTACACTTGTAAATTGTTATTTTTATAATGTATAATTATAGCACACTTAAGAGGGTGAATGTATGTATAAATATGCATTGCCAAGTATTTTATGATTTGGTAACACTTATAAAGTGTAGCCTATAATTCTAAAGATCATGCTTTAAAATTGTTGCCAATATTATTGTGGCCAAAAGCCTTTTACAAAGGCCACATTTAAAAAGTGTGCACGTAGATATTTTTGGCAACACTTTTTAAGCGTTGTCTAGAATTGGTGTGGTCATAGACCAAATTTGTTGTAGTGACTTGGTGTGTTGTCACATCATTCCCTCCAAGAATGACCAGCGAATAAATATTAAGGCCACCATCCTAATAGCATGCATCATGTCTGGAGTGGATGTCAATTTTAGAGATAGTCGCCACCCGATTCAAAGGGAAAGCTAGGCAACAAGGTCTCTCCATGCCCTTCTGCGTTCTAATAAACTAGCTATGTGCTAAAGTAGGGTCCCTTACTTTTTGGAAGAGCAGCCTAGCTCAGCTATTGGGGTGATTGACATTTTCAAAAAGAGGGATGCAAATTCTCCCACAAGCAAGTAGAAGAGAAAGTAGACCTGGGATGCCCCAGAAGACTCTGAAGCCCATGACTTTGATGAAGCCCCATTGTCCCCCGACCTTTATAATCCCACTATCAAAATGACGGGGCGTGTTTTGGAGGAGGTGCCACTTTAGGGGTATTTACCACCACCTTTCTCCTCTAGGCTGAGTGGGCTACAAAGGCTGGCTAATATAACCCACTCTTATGAGAATCAGCTTGTTAAGTTGGTCAACAATCTTCCAACCCTCATCCAGAAATTGGTGAAGATCACAATGAAAGATGTTTTTGATAGCTTGAACAAATTTGTGGGCTTGAGTTGATGTGATTAAGGGTGCAGTTTCTTTTCTCAAGGCTGATGTGAAAGAGTTGAAGGGCAGGGCCCCCTTCTCCGGTCAAGATATGAGCTTTTTAGATGAAGTTATGGCCGCCCCACATATATCTTGGGGCCATATTGAAGATTTTCTTGGAGTCTTAGGGGCGAAGGATGATGATGATGGTGGCAACACTGAGGTTGATGATAATGGGGAGGAATAACTAGTTCAGGGATTTCTTACCTTTCTCTATTCTTCATTTGTACATTGGGGAAAATGTGTAATTTTTAGTTAGCGGTGGGCGTGTTCTATCTTTCATTTCATCTTATCATTGATTCTTATTGACCTTGTTGAGCTTGTTTGCTTGTGAAATTTTAAGTATTGTGCATGGTTGCTTAGATGAATGAGTGCCCTCGTCGGACTTGATTTGAATTAACCAAATTGTTGGGTTGATTTTCTTATTTTGGTGACATTAGTTTCCATTAACAGGTTGGTTTTACATGCTAATTAAATCTTTATCCGTG
This sequence comes from Datura wrightii, assembly GCA_035772735.1. NCBI lineage: Eukaryota > Viridiplantae > Streptophyta > Magnoliopsida > Solanales > Solanaceae > Datura > Datura wrightii. The sequence continues at coordinate 50,643,772 of JASDFA010000002.1, read as the reverse complement.
CTTTCTAAATCGCCTTTGTAAATAGTATATAGTAATAAACTTCGAGGGTTTTTTTAATACCACGGTTCTTTCCCAATGAGCAAATTTTATTTTTCTTTTTGTGTGTTGAACCGTGTGACATTTCCCTATGATATATTGAGAGACAACTTTCTTAACTGAAAATGCCATGTCTTTGAGTCATTATTGCACTTACTTTAATCGGTACCACCAAAATCAAATGCTTTTTATTGGCATATAAAATTTGTGTTTGAAGTTGTAAAGGGGCTTGAATTTGAAAATAGAGAACTCTCTTTTCACGAGTCGTACATTCTTTGTTTGGCTTTTTGATTTGCAAATCGAGTGTGAAAAACTTAAAAATAGCTTGTCTAAAGTCATACCATTAAGGTAATTGTGAAAGTAGTTGAATTCCTTGGAATGTGATGCCTTGTGTTGTGAAATTTGTAGCTTGATTCTGGTGTATGCATATTGTGAACTTGCCCCGAATGTGATTCAAGCTGAAACCTAGATTTAACTGCACTTGAGAAATGACCTTAGGCTCTTTTTGGTTCGTCAATTCACCACTAAATGACCTTTATGAACATCAACCCTTGTTAACCACTGTTTGAGCCTTAAGCCTTTTCTTGATAACCACATTATAAGCCCTATACCCTTTCTAATATTCTATTTTGTCCCTAATTTCTAATAACAAAAAAAGATGGAGCTTGAAGCCCAAGAATTAGGGGTGAAATAACTAAAATGTGATGTAGGCAAAAGCCTAAGTTTGTGGGTGTGCAAGAAAGAGAAAAAAGGAATGAGCTTCTATGAGAGATAACACCCATTGCTTGATGAAAAGACAAAATTTCTAGTTGAAAAAACCGTGATCAAAAGAAGTAATAAAAAAGAAAAGTGGAATGGTGTTATCTCTTATTAAGATGAGACTTAAATAAAAATTGAAGGTGTTAAAAGGGTGGATCTTGAGAAAAATTGTGAATGATGAGAAGGAAGAGATAAGGTGAAGTAAACTCACTAAGTGTGTTGGGATGTTTGAATATATGCACAAAAAGGCATTAGGGAGATTCTAGTCCTAGAGCTAAATATTGTCCTACCCTTACCCCTAGCCTTCATTATAACCCGCAAGTCCTTAGCGATTCTGAGTGTAGGAACTCTACATTAGTGGCGAGTCACATGAAGAGCAAGCCTATGAGTCAATGTGTATGCACTTGAATATCATTGAGAGAGTGAGCGTCTTTGCATCTTTTTGATAATCCCTTTGTGTGAAGTGCATCTGTGATGGGATTATCTCATGTGGTTAGTGGCATTACTTCCTTTGAGTAAAGGCTAAAACTTGTGTTTTCAATTGAGAGATATGAATGCAACAAGTTGTGAAGTGAATTTTTAGGCAAACCTTGAATGTTGACTGTCAATAACTTGAGATCTTGTGGACCTTGATTTGATTAAAATATGCCCCTGTTTTGAATTGAAATAATGAAAGATAGATGTGTAAAATGTTTAAGGTTACCAATTAAATTTATGCAACATGTTTTCAATCTTTTTATTTTCTTAAGTTGGTGTTTGATTTTAGGGTTGTCTTAAGTTTTAGTGGTCTTGCTTGAGGACAAGCAATGGTTCAAGTTTTGTGGTTTGAGTTGGTAATTTACCAACTCATTAGGCTTTTAAACATGAGCTATTGCTTTGTTTTTACAATAAATTAGGAAGGTTTTATGTCTTTTCCCTCTGTTTTTGCAGATATTGGGCTTAGACAAAGAAAACACAAAGATTGAATAGAAAGCACTCTGCTCGAAGAAAAGAAATTGCATGCCTCATATTGGCACCTGCGTCCACAGGAAATGAGTATAAAAGAACCTGTGAAGCGTAGGTTGGAACCTGTGAAACACAGGTGCACCCACAGAAGGGCTTCAAGAAACACTGCTAAGACCTGCGGCTTCGCAGGTGCCGCGCAAGTGACCCCAATGCTGACAAGGGAAAAATCATCCAGTTTGGCATATAAATTCCTGAGAATCTTCCAAGGGCAAATTTGGAAAGATGTTCTAAGAGAATGTGCAGATTTTTTCCCAATTGTACACACCCATGTGAATTATCAAATCATATCACATCATAGCAGATAATTGTAGAGAGAAGTGGAGAGAGAGATAGAGCGTTACACCCTATAAATCTACGTAGTACGACCGTCGTGTGCATATGTACATTGAGAATTTTAATATATAAACATCTGGGAGAAGGCCCGGGGGTTGATCACGTGAGCGCAGCAGGCGCCGCATCGCACAGCCTTCCCCCGCGCAATCACTGGCGTGATGTGCTGTGTACACGGCGCAATGGGGGGCATGTCGCACACCCCCCTGCCACCGCCTAGTTATATATATACCCCTTTTGATGAAAATGTTTCATTTAATAAAACATCCCTTAGCCAACAGTAGAGCAACCATGCAAACTTCATCTAATTTCCTTCTAATTACACCATCAAATGCCATCTAAATATAAATTCTCCTTGGATAATGGGTTCTAGGCCTACGAGATGCATCACTGCAAAGTTATTTCGTGAAAATTGGCTCAATGAGCTGAAACCCCACCGAGTAAAGGTTGTTGGAATTACACCAAATTGAATCCTAAATGACCACAGGCAATAGGTAAGCATCTCTCCCTTATGAACTCTTGAGAAATTGGGTTTTCGAGTGAATTAACTAGAGTTGAGTTATAGTTAGCATTGTTATTAAAAGATATCATTATTTTTCGAATTTAGTATTGAAACTAGTCCTATTCTCTCAGTGTGAAGGTTGTAGTTGAGTGGAACCACTGGTTACAGGTTGAAACTAATCAGTTAAACGAGAATCGACATTTGAAGTATGTTAAGGCTTATTCCATCAACAAGTTATTTTCGTCATATAATGATACGACTTATGTTTTGAGCATAGACAACGATCCTACATGTTGTAATTAGCTGCTTCTAGTATATATGATTCATGTATGTCGTGATTAGCTGCTATCAGTAGATTATGATTACATATGTTGTGGCTAGATGCTAGAAAGCATATTAAGAGTATATTGCAGTAACCCTTGTCGGGAAAGAAGATGTTAAGGGTGACTCACGCTAGAAGCGTCATAGAAACTCCTCTGATATCCTATTCACTGTGTTAGTAGAAATGATGTTCTGCTGCCATGCCTAGGCTTTAGAAGTTTCTGGATAATAGTTGGTCTTGAGTTAGTAAGTTGAAAAGCATACGCGCAACTGGGCAATATAACTATCAATTGGGTGCCTATATTGTCCGTAAAGCTTGCCTAGAGGCTGTTGGTATACCTTGACTCCTCTAGGACCAGAATTATGTTAGTATGGTCGTACCCTGGAGTCAGCGACATCAGAGTTTCCTAGAGAGTTGAGGGTCAGTCTGCCACATAGTGGCTACCGCCAGTGACAGTTAGTTTTAATCGATGTGGTGCTTATCGTATAGGTCACTCAGAGCACCACCCCAGTTGTTACTAGTCTGATAGAGTAGTCGAAACCCTAAGGAGGAAGCTTTGTTAGTATCTAGATATGGAGCCAACACCCCAACCTATTCTTATAAAATACTTAGATACAGGTTACCAGGAATGGCTAAGTCTATATAAACATACCTACGATGTTAGGAATTGCCCAGAGAAGGCACATGAAATCCGATCAGACCAAGTTAGTGTCTAACGGACTGGAACCACAATATTTTAGTATTACCTCTGGACTAAGAGTTATAATAAGCTGCCTACGGAAGGTTAGGGATGACTGCTCAGGAGCATGTCTAATAAGTAGCAGCCCCACAGTTGTTCTACGCAGAGGACAAGTATTCTGGAGTAAGCCAATTATGGTCAGCTGCTACGAATAGAACTAAGACGACTGCGAAGACATAGTAACCCTCGTCTGAGTTAACCCTAGAGGGCTTGGTGTTTGCACACGACGTTTGGGTTGAGGGATATTCTGTTGCCAATAGGGCTATGCTCGGAGGAGCATTGTGATGCCCGCAGGGACCAGATTGCAGCCACTAGGGCCATATTGACACATACTAGATTGAGGTCATGAGAGCCGTATCTAGTTAACAGCAGTTACATTATGACCCATAGTTGAGCCAAGGCTCCGGGTCCAGTTACAGTAGTTACATTATGACGCATAGTTGAGCCAAGGCTTGGGGTCCAGTTAAAGCAGTTACATTATGACCCATAGTCGAGCCAAGGCTCGGGGTCTAGTTACAACATTTGAATTATGATCCATAGTTGAGCCAAGGCTCGGGATCCAGTTACAGCAGTCACATTATGACCCATAGTCGAGCCAAGGCTCAGGGTCCAGTTATTAGAGCTTATAGTTTGACCCTCAATCGAGCCAAGTCTTGGGGTCCAGATACAGTTACAGGAGCCCAAATGGCTCAGATATAGTTACAGTTACTTGCAGAGTCCACGGGGTACCAATAGGGGTATATAGACTGATTGGTACCTGTCGCAGCTTATGGGGGCCCAGGTAGGTTATTTTGTGTTGCTTGTACCTTCCTAGCTTATAGGACCGGGTTAGGTCCTCGTCTATTTGTCTGCCAGCTATAGCTTATGAATGAACAGTCGTGCAGTTTCAGCACATATACATGCGGTGGTTTACTAGATACAGGTTATGGATAAGAAAGCTTACAGGTTAACTTCTAGCCCTAGCTACTGTTCACTTTTAGTTTTTACCAGTTTTAATCAGCTTCTATTATTGCCTTACATATTCGGTATATATTGTACTGACCCCATCTATGGGGCGCTGCATACATGCTTGCAGGTTTAGACAGACAGAGTTCAGGACCTCCATTAGCAGTTGTTCAGGATCAGCAGTTTGGCCAGCTCCTTTCAATCAGAGTTGCCAATTGGTAGAGATTACAGTCTTTTATTTGTATAGCATTTAGGTAGGTCGGTGTCATGCCCCACCTTGGGAGGCATGACTGGCACCTGGTGCCCTACTAAAACCTGAACTACTGAGCTGACTAAGCCTAAGCACCTCTGGTATAGGGCTGACTTTAACTCTTGAATTAAGAAAACAACGGGCTATATAGCGGCTGTAAATACAACCCCCGGCCGACAAGGCCTATAGCCCCTGTGAAAATAAACAGCTAACCAAAGAAAAAAACATCATAGGGAGTTCTATGCAGGCCGACAAGGCCACCAATCAATAGTTAAACAGGGCCCCACATGGCCAACACACATCATCTAAAGCACATATGGGCCCCACACAGCCGATATCATCTAACCACAGGGAAGTAACACAATCTGCAAGCCTCTAGGAGTAATAAGATGATTAGGACAGGGCCCCGACCTACCCATATTGTACAAACAAAAGGAATAAACCTCTATCATACCAGCCCCAGAAGAAGGGAGTTGACGGTTTTATACGGCTGACTGGAACTACAAGGGACCTGCTCCTCGTTTTTCTGTACTTGTAGGCAAGTAATGCAGTGCCTCGGCAAGGGCGTCAGTACAATATGTACCAAGTATGTAAGGCAATAGATAAGCTAAATAGAATTAGAACTAAATAAAAAGAAGAAACGAAAGATTAACCTGTACGCCTGCTGATTCGTAATCTGCATCTAACTGGCACTACATGTACATAAGCTAAGACTGCATACTTACACATTTATACACTATAGCTAGCAGACAAGAATTCATACAAGAACCCTACCTGGCCCCCTTAAGCCGGGAGGTACAATCAGCACATCTCAATCTATATACCCCTACTCAGGTGTCTACAACTCTGCTGGTACTAGAGCCAACCTACCAGTCCCCTGGGTCTACAATTGGGCTCGCTTGGCCCCTGAACTGTTGTTGTGTCTGAGTCCGGAGGACTCCTGATATCTACACCCCGGGCGTAAACGCTCGGCGGGGGTGTGTATAAGGCCAACCACAGCAACATCAGGATCTGGATCCCCATTTTCGTCCCTTGCAGACAACATACCGCTTAGTAGAGCGACGTATCCTTGCCCCTAGCGGGCGAGTCGACACAACTATTAACCCTGGGGAGGTCATGGAAGGCTTCTAACTGAGGGCAACCCCAACCCAGTTGCTATAGTGACACATCAATCTATCTGTATAAAGAGAGCGTATCTGGCCTTGTGGGCCTAACGCTAATGCTACTTGCTTATGGGATAATCTGTATGGCTGTCTGCAGGCACGCCATGCACCCGTATTTGATTAGAAGATCCTAATAGTGATCATGATCTCTAATAGTCTGGGCTGAATAGAGCAAGGTCTGAAGTGGCCTATCAATTCTCTAAATGTCCTACTCGGACATCTATAACTCATGAATAACTGTGGGGTTGCGGATAGCTATCAACTTTATTCTTCTAATTAAACAACTCTAGGATTGGGCTCAGTCGAACTTGTAACTACGCGATTGGCACCCTGGTCCTTCATAGGGAGCTTATCGATGTCCTTAACTTGTGGATAACACTGTACTAGCAGAGTACTACTGACTCCTTAAGCCTTATTTTGATCCACTTGGATCTATATTACTGTTCTGGGCAATTCCCAATCTTATAGGCAATTCTATATAGACTGGCCCTCTCCTGGCACTCTGTACCTGAATACCTTACAAGAACCGGCTAGGATGCTGGCCCATCACTGACTACTGATGTGGACCTTCCTTGGTGTACCCACAGGTTTATCTGACTTGGATGACTGGGCTGGCTTGCTGGCATCCTAATGATAACTATTAGGTTGACTAAGACTGACAATCACTGATAAGGCTAAAGGGATGGCGGGTAATCACTCAATACACTGGAGAACCCTGGTGTCGCTAACTCTAGAATATACCTATTCTGTCTCTATTTCTGGTTCTGGAACGTGCGATAACGTCAATGACCTCTAGGGATTCTTTCCTGCCAATATAGGCGCCAACTGGTCGTTAGATCGCCTAACTGCCCATACTGTTTAACAACCTGATTCAGGACAATAACTCTTACGAGCTTCTGAAGTCTATAACTCTTACAACCTGGCAACAAACATATAAGTCTACCATTACAATAAACTGAGAACTAAAAGAGTTTCTATAGCGTTCATAACGCGAGTCACATTTAACCTGCTTTCTTTTAGTGAGGGGTCCTGCAGTACGATCTGTATATGTTTTCTAGCAGCAAATTAGAATTTATGTAACTGTAATCCCTATTACTAGCTACTCACAACATATCTGATATTTATATATGTATATCAATAATAACTAATTACAACATATCAAATTACAATCTGATGGTAGAAACCGTCCGCAACATCTGAGATCGTTATTTCTATTTGAGAACTTAAGTCGTAACACTGTATGACAAGGATACTTGCCCACAGTTAAGCCTTACATACCTCGTTCGCCGTTTTCTGACTAACTGATGAGTATCAGCTCGTGTTCAACTGTCCTTCTCAACTATAATCATATTAATGGAAGAATTAGGCCAACTTCGTCACTGAATTCAAAGAAAACAATAACTTATATATATATGCATATATTGACTACATTTCAACTTATCGAAAAACGATCAAAAACTCATAATTTCTCGGGAATATAGAAAGGAGAAATACTTACTTTAAGCTTGTGATCATATTGATACTAGTTTGAAACAATTCCACCAACTTAGGCTCGGCGGGATGATGATTTGTCGGGCGTAATTTATGAAAATAACTCTACAGTGATGCTCTCTACAACCTTATACTTCATTACCTGAAGTTAATTTAGATTTGCATGGCGTTTAGTGGCGAAATCAGATGATTTTTACTAGTTTTCCTTCGTCTCTAATCTCTGCTGGCCGAGGATTTATGAAAATGACTTAACATCTAAGTGTGAGGCCTTTATATACTTGAGTCAATAGACAAGGCAACATGGCAACTGCCCAATGCGCTGATTCTGCTCCGTGCCACGTTGGCTAATGCGGAGGAGAAGCTCCGTGCCACTCTTCCCCTCTGGGCAGCTTGGTTTGGCCTCCTCCCATGAAATCCCGACGTTGCACTCATTTGGCCTTTAGATCTATTAACAACAAGTAGATCTACGCCAGGAGAATTGGTAATGTGTCAGGAGAAATTAGTACAAGAAGCCGTGGATACACTTCTTGATAATGGAATCCGGGGACAACCAATGGTACATATGGCACTCTAAAACACTTAACCAAAATACAAATAGGCCGACTAAACGTTAGAAACTTACGGGGTGTAACAATCGGGGCCCTGTCCTAACCAATATTTCTAGTCTTAGAGGTCTACAGACTACAGTCTTTAGTTAGTTGGTTGTTGTTGGCCGTGTGGGGCCTATATATGTCTTATTTTACGTGTTGGCCATGTGGGGCGATAGTATAGCTGCTTGTTTTCATTTCTTCTATAACTAGAAAACATGGTGGTCTTGTCGGCCCTCATAGGATCCCTATCGTTTTTATGTTGGCTGGGTTAGCTGTTTTCTTTTACAGATGCTACGTGGCCTTGTTGGCCCGAGGTTGTGTTTACAACCGAGAGATAGTAGCTTGTTTTTTTGATTTTGGGTCGCTGGTATGCACCTGAGGTGTATATGCCCAGCCAGGTCAACCTAGATTCTAGTGCGGCATTAGGTGCCAGTCATGCCTCCCAATGTGGGGTGTGACAAACTTGGTATCAGAGCAGGTCATATCCAAGGTAGTTTGCAAGCCGTGTCTAGTAGAGTCTTGTTTATAAATGTGTGGTGCACCACATTTTATAAGCAGAGGATACAACATGATAGTATGGTTACTCCTCCTTCTTCTAAGATAGTGCTATAGAACCGAGTTGTATAGGGATGAGTCCCTAAGCTTTCCTTGTTATGTTTGTCCAGAATAATGTTTAATATGGGACAGACTTCAATCAGTTTCTAATTAGATACAACAGTAGGTGAGGGTACCAGTAATGTGCCATAGTTCAGGGACAGTCAACCTAAGGGTAAAAGTAGACGTATTTTAATCTACCCAGCATCCTCTGGGGGCACCAAGAATCTCATAAGGTAATAGATATGCCAGAAACATTCCCAATCCCTCCTTCAGCCTCGAAATAGGAGGTTAGGTGTATAGTACATATATGAGTTGGCTCCCTTAGTAGACAACTGGAATTAGAAAGGGACAACAATTAATGTTGGATTACCTAAAATATGTCAAGGATTGTGTGAGGTTTGTACCTCCACCCTTTAGAGTTTGTTGAATTTCGCGCCTTAGCCTTATTATAGAATGATAGGGTCATTTTCTAGCTCCCAGCTTATTCTTTCAATACAACGAAAAGCATAAGTATAAATGCCATGCTGCCCATAATAAAGAGTAAAGGAGGGCTAGAATGGTTGATTCCGAGAAGGATTAGAAAGTGGTTAAGAACCCTAGTGTTTAAAAAGTTACCTAGACCCTCACGGTACTAAATCAGGAGGGCAGATAAGATTACCAGTAGTACTCAAGTTCATGTGAGAGTCAATAAGAGATAAACCCCCAGCAATAGCAAAGCTCAGGTTAAAAATAAGTTGATTTTGTCGCGGCGTGCTAATGACGGTAGGATATACTTGCAGAATAATGGCTATGGCCCAAGTTTGTTATGTCTAGAGAGATTATATGAACGAAATTGGCCCAAGTGCGGGTCAGAACGATACAGGTTGGTAGACTTGGTCAGTAATATCCTTGTTAGTAAGATGCAGGGGGCACGAACCCTAGATCTCAGCCTATAGAAGTAAGGGGAGAGCACGAGTATCTAACTCTAGAGGGGAACCGAATCACCTCCAGGCGGTAGCGGTTTGATAAAGCTTGGAATCACCACTGAATGTCGTGAAATAAGCATCAATATTACATTTAGATGATAGTGAGGTTGTAACCTAGAATACTGAAATGTTACTACTAGTTGTGGAGGTAAAGGAGTGACGGTACGGAGACCCTAGCCTAGTGCAGCCAGAGATAAGGCCCAGCAGAGGGAGTCACCGACCTTTGAGATAATAGGGACAGAGTCCTGAGACCCAGAGGTCGAATCTATGTTCTAAATGTGGAAGAGTTTCGTCAGTAGATTGTAGCAAGGCATACCATGTTCGTTACTTCGCCACCCGTCTTTGAAGGAAACGCGTTAAGGTATAAACGAGATCTACTGCTGGAACAACAAGAAGAAGGATATTACCGAGTTGTGGCATAAAGCTCCAATGGACAACAAAGAGAGGTTGAACATCATAAATTAGGCAGGCTAATTCAGTAGATAGTCGTGCCTATGTGGTAGGGGGAAATAGACAGTATGAATATAGTTGTAGGGTTAACTCGTACTAGGGGTAAATTCGATCCTATTCGAGTCAGTATAGAAAGACCAATGAGATTAATTCATTTCTTGTCGGTCAGAATTATGTTCAGCTAAAGAATACGTTGAATTGAATATTAAAGAACTGTGTCGACGATATGATTTCCCACTGTTTATTAAATTTAGGAAAAGACCGCAACTTAAGGCTAGGCTTTGGAAAGGTTGCCGGAACAGATTGAAATGCAAGTTAATTTGAGTACAGCTTCCCGTCCCCAGATAGTAACCAAGTAAAGCGCACGACTCAAACACTCGGATTTATGTTAAGGGTGGAAATGTAGGTTCCCTATATGATGGCCTAAAGCAGGTAAGTCAGGGATAATTGAACTGAGCATACTGTATCAGTCGGAGGGGAATAGTTAAACTAATTTGGAAATATGTACTGGTAGCCTAGGGTGGCCGGAAGTCTTACTTTAGCTTATGGAGAAGTTAGAAATTGAAGCAAAAACTGGATGTTCCTAAAAACTTCGCCAATGAAGGATGTTATGAGATCTGACAAGAAGGACAGTCCAGCCCTAGATTTATTAAGTTATACTAGGTCCTCCGGGAGATTGGCCAAGTGGCCTATGAGATAGAATTGCCTTCAGGTCTAGGATCTGCGTATCAACACTATGCGAGAAAGTAGGAGGCCTTTCCTCAGATTGACCCAGTCGAGGATGCTTATGCTACAGAAGAGCCATCCTACATGGAGGCTCCAATAGCTATAATAGGTCGTCGGGTCCGTAAGGGGCTACCATAAGAGACTTAGAAAGGGACAGGAATATAGCAAAGATGAACTAAGGATCTAAGGATAAAGTGAGATCTAGATATCTTTAGTCGCTCCATGATCTACAGTGACAACATACAGATTCGAAAAATTTCAGAAATGAAAAGATATTTTCAGGTATTTAGTAGAGCCATTATTGTTGTTGTTATCAGTCATTATATATGTACTGCACTATATTATTCAGTTGATTATAGCGTCCTGTGAGACACTTGTGTGGGACTTTTTTGCATTTCAAGTTTACGGATAGTCCCTAATACAGAGGAGACTCTGCCAAAATTTTTCTATGTATTAGTTAAAAGAGTTAAACTCCTTTAAGCCTGAAGATTACATTCGAGGATGAATGTTCCTAAGGGAGAAAGGATGTTACACCCCGTAAATCTTCATAGTACGACCATCATGTACGTATGTACATTGAGAATTTTAGTATATAAACATCTGGGAGAAGGCTCGGGGGGTGAGCACATGAGCGCGTTGTCAAACGAACGGAGGCGGGGACTAAGAGGATGGGCGCGTCGGGCGCCGCGTCACACAGCCTGCCCCGGCATAAGCACTGGCGCGACGCGCCATGGACACGGCGCGATGGGGGCGCTCCGTACACCCCCCTCCACCGACTAGTTATATATATACGCCTCTTGATGAAAATTTTTCATTTAATAAAAGATCCCTAGTCCAACAGCAGCGCAACCACGCAAACTTCATCCAATTTCATTCAAATTACACCGTCAAACGCCGTCTAAACAGAAATTCACCTTGGATAACGTGTTCTAGGCCTACGAGAAGCATCGATGCGGAGTTATTTCGTGAAAATTCGCTCGGTGAGCTGAAACCCCACTGATTAAAGGTTGTTAGAATTACACAAAATTGAATCCTAAACGGCTACAGGAAATAGGGTAGCATCTCTCCCTTCTGAACTCTTGAGAAATTGTGGGTTTTCAACCGAGTTAAATAGATTTGAATTATAGTTAACATTGTTACTGAAAGATATCGTTATTTGTCGAATTTAGTATTGAAACTAGTCCTATTCTATTAGTATGAAGGTTGCAGTTTAGTGGAACCACTAGTTATAGGTTGAAACTAATCAGTTAACTGAGAATCGGAATTCGAAGTATATTAAGGCTTATTCCATCAGCAAGTTATTCTCGTAGTATAATGATACAACTTATGTTTTGAGCATAGACAATGATCCTGCATGTTGTAATTAGCTACTTCTAGTATATAAGGTTCATGTATATCGTGATTAGCTGCTATTAGTCGATTATGATTACATATGTTGTGGCTAGCTTCTGAAAAGCATATTAAGACTATATTGTTGTAACCCTTGTCGGGAAAGAAGATGTAAAGGGTGATTCACGCTAAAAGCGTCATAGAAACTCCTCTACTCTCCTGTTAACTGTGTTAGTAGAAATGATGTTCTGCTGTCGTGCCTAGGCTTCAGAAGTTTGTGGATAGTAGTTGGGCCTGAGTTATTAAGTTGAACAGCATAGGCGCAGACAGGCAATATAGCTATCAGTTGGGCGCATGTATTATTAGTAAAGCTCATCTAGAGGCTGTTGGCGTACCTTGACGCCTCCAAGCTAGAATTATGTTAGTATGGACGTACCCTAGAGTCAGTGACATAAGTGTTGCATAGAGAGTGGAGGGTCAGTCTTCCACATTATGGCTACCGCCTGTAACAGTTACTTTCAGACGATGCAGTGCTTATTGTATAGGTCACTCAGAGCACCACCCAGTTGTTACCAGTCTGATAGAGCAGTAGAAACCCTAAGGATAAAGCTTTGTTAGTATCTAGATATGGGGCCAACGCCCCAGCCTACTCTTATAAGATACTCAGATACAGGTTGCCGGGAACGACTAAGTCTAGATAAACATACCTATGATGTTAGGAATTGCCCAGAGAAGGTACATGAAATCTGATCAGACCAAGTTAGTGTCTATGGGACTGGAACCGTAGTATTTTAGTATTACCTCCGGGCTAGGATTTATAATAAGCTGCCTAGGGAAGGTTAGGGCTGACTGCTTAGGAGCATATCCGATTAGTAGCAGCCCCACAGTTGTTCTATGTAGAGGACAAGTATGACAGAGTAAGCCAATTATGGTCAGCTGCTACGAATATAACTAAGACGACTGTGATGACATAGTAACCCTCATCAGAGTTAACCCTAGTTGGCTTGATCTCTGCACATGACGTTTGGGTTGAGGGATATTATGTTGCCAATAGGGCTATGCTCGCAGGAGCATTATGATGCCCGCAGGGACCATATTGAGGTCGTAAGGGCCATATTAAGATACACTAGGTTGAGGAGGGTCGTATCCAGTTAACAACAGTTATATTATGACCCATAGTGGAGCCAAGGCTCGGGGTCCAGTTACAACAGTTACATTATGACCCATTGTCGATCCAAGGATTGGGGTCCAGTTACAGTAGTTGCATTATGATCCGTAGTCGAGCCAAGGATCGGGATCCAGTTACAGTATTCACATTATGACCCATACTCGAGCCAAGACTTGGGGTCCAGTTATCAAAGCTTACATTATGACCCTCAGTCAAGCCAAGGCTCGGGGTCAAGATACAGTTACTAGAGCCCAGATGACTCAGATACAGTTATAGTTACTTGTAGATTCCATGGGGTACCAATAGGGTTATATAGACTTATTGGCACCTACTGCAGCTTATGGGGGCCCAGGTAGGTTATTTTGTGTTGTTTGTACCTTCCTAGCTTTTGGGGGCCGAGTTAGGTCCTTGTCTACATATTTTTCTTCCAGATATAGCTTATGTATGAATAGTCGTACAGTTTCAGCTCATATACATGCAGTGTTGTACTAGATGCATGTTATGAATAAGAAAGCTTACAGGTTAACTTCTGGCAATCACTACTGTTCACATTCAGTTGTTATCAGCTTTAATCAGCTTCTATTATCGCCTTACATATTCGGTATATATTGCACAAACACACAACTATGGGGCGCTGCATACTTGCCTGCAGGTTTAGATAGACAGAGTTTAGGACCTCCATTAGCAATTGTTCGGGGTCAATAGTTTGGCCAGCTCCTTTCATTCGGAGTTGCCAGGTGGTAGAGATTACAGTCTTTTATTTGTATAGCATTTGGGTAGGTCAGGGCCCTATCTCGACCAATACTTCCAGTCTTAGAGGCCTGCAGACTACAATCTTCAGTTAGTTGGGTTTTCTTGGCTGTGTGGGGCCTATGTATGTCTTATTTTACTTGTTGGCCATGTGGGGCCATAGTATAGCTACTTTTTTTCATTTCTATTATAACTAGACAGCATGGTGGTCTTGTCGGCTCATATAGGATCCCTATTGTTATGTTGGGTAGGTTAGCTGTTTTGTTTTACAGGTGTTGCGTGGCCTTGTCGACCCGAGGCTGTATTTACAGCCGAGATATAGCAGTTTGTTTTCTTGATTTTGAGTCGCCGGTAAGCACCAGAGTTGCATATGCCCAACTAGGTCAGCCCAAATTCTAGTGTGGCATTAGGTGCCAGTCATGCCTCCCAAGGTGGGGCACGACATAGAGAGTACACTTTCATTTTCTTCTTCATCTTCAATTACATTGGAAATTACACCATTGTTGCAGATTTTTGGAAAGTTTAATCTACTATTTATTATGATGACTGTTGATGATTTACCCATAGGTATAAATTTTCTATCTCAATTAATGAGTAGCTAAATTTCTAGCTAGGGGTGTGTGCTTGATGATTGTTTAAACTTGATTGGGTATTGATTAATTGTTCTTAATTTCAATCTATAAGTATGGATCTATTGTTTCCTCTGAATTTTATTTGAAAAATTAGTGGTTGCGAACACTAGCTTGGTTTACTTATCTTGCTTGATCTTGAGAAAGAAGAATGAGATTTTGGTGAGGAGATAATAGGGAGGATTTGGTGTTTAGATGTGTGGGTTTGAGCTAGAGGTAGTCAAAATCGACATGCCCACTCCATTAAAAGGTTAAGGCTAGAGATAGCTTGACGCTTCCTCAAGCTTTGTGTGGCTAATTTTTTTGATTGTGATCTTGGAGATTGAAAAAACCCAAGGCAAAAGCATCCTTGTGCATTGAGAAACAATAGGATGTATTTTGATCCATGCTAGAAATTGAAGTTAAGGCAATTGAATCAATTCCAGTTTATTTAACACTTCATCTATTCCACATCCCTAGCCCTTTCCTATTGCTTGAAACAAATCATTTTCTCTATCTAGTTTTATATGATTGAATTCTATATTGTTTCACCACTTCTCCCACATTTTACATTCCAAATGTCAAGAAATAATTTATTCTAAGTTGAGTTAATTTACAATTTTTGGTTTATCCTTCTTGATTCCTTGTGGGAGTGGACCCCAACACTCGTCAAGTATTTTTATTTTTTGACAACGATCGCTGCCATCTCCCTTAATCCGGAGAGATGTACTTGAGCGTTATCAAGTAAACGATTAGTACTTTGAATATACTGAGTATATATGATAAGTAAAACATGATCATAAAACGGTATTCTGAAATCTTGATTATAAAGCAAGCTAAAACATGAGTTTATGATCTTAAACTGAGTATAATGGCTCAAGGTTTTCAATACTAAATCATAAAGCTGAACATGGCTGATTTCATAAGTAAAACCTCAAAAAATATATATTGAGCCAAAATATCATAAGTCATAAAAGCATAAGTCGTGAACATTAACATGCTTAGAAAAATCAAGGAACTGTGGGAGACTCTCATAACCGACACCATCATGAAGAGTACATGATGCCCAACTATTTCATTCAAGTTGGCAGAGCCGTCCAAAGCCATGCTAGGGAAAAGAATGAGCAATGCGTGATATCACTTCTGAGCCCCGAGTCGGGAAAGGGAACACTCTCTGACAAGGTCCCAAACATGAATATATACCTATGGTGATACATAGTTCTGAGGCCTGAGTGTGCTAAACCCCGACCTACTTGGTGCTAGATACTATGCCCAAAACATGCACATTTCTCATAGTCATAACCATGAAACATACTTGATTTTGCATATTCTAATTAGAAAATATGAAAATCATGATCATACTTGACATACGTGAACTAGCCATGAAAATAATGTCGCTGGTTCGGCCATGATACATAAGCTTGAGATTCATGAAATTCATGTATAGTTGAGTAAATCATTATAACTTGAGAAACATAAGTCATAAGAGATTCTTGTAGAAAACATGCATTCATAATCATAAAACATGGATTTTATAAGACATGATTGGAGGCTTGAATTCATAAAATTGATTTGAAATTACACATGAGGGTGGAAGAAATTCTCCATTCATGATCCTACATACCCATACCTGATGAATCCTTAACTTGATTTGAAGATCCAAGAAATATTGAGAAGATGAAGAAGATGAAGAACCCTAGCTTTTCCTTAAGAGAGAAATTCCAAATTATGGTGATTGAAGAGAATGAGGGCTTAGTTTAAGTATAACCCCTTACGTAGCCCTTTAGAAATCTTAAAACGACATCACTTAGGAGATAAAAAGTTAGGAAATTAAAAAAATACCTTTGGGAAAACAAACAGGGGAATTTCGATTTATCCCGTTGTACGTCTGACGGCCAACGTGATGGGCCGTCACTCACTTGATGGCCCGTCTTCTCCACTGTATCCCTTAAGCAGATAGGCCTAAAATTTTGGCTTAAGTGATAATCGAAGTGATGGGCTATCACTCACTTAACGGTCTGCCAGGTCTTCCATCAGCCTTACAGCAAGGGAACTTGACTTTGATTGTCCAAGTAATGGACCATCATCTAACTGATGTCCGTCAACTCTGTCGTTGAAAGGGTGATGCCCCAAGTGATGGTCATCACCTACTTGATGGGACGTCATTTCCTCCATCATCCAGGCATTAGGTTTAAGTATCTGATCTTTTTCTATAAGAAGCCACTTCGGGTTTTGAGGTGTTACACCAGTACTAAGCATGTCTAATTACTTTACTTCTCTTCTTTTTCTTGCTATGGGTAACTAAACCCAGATCTAGGGTTGTGAGTCATAATGATCCTAATTTGTTAAAATTGAGTTTGGGCTTATGAACATTTGATTGATTTTTGGTTTGTAGTGTGTGATTGGTGATGAGAGTCATCCAATCCTGCCCAATTACCTTTATAAGGCTTGAAAGAGCAAATTTAGGTTGGATTAGTATCAATTACCAATAACTCAAGGCCTAACCCTTGTTTAATGGGTTCTCCTAGGGATAGGTTGAATTCCAATTGGCAACAAATAATTGGGTAGAAGGGAGTTCTCTTAAATTTGACAAAATTAGAGTAGATTGACACCTATGGTGCTATTGAAAGATATCCATGGGTTGCTAAGCAAATTGGTTGCACCTTCATCCCTATCCCATTCTCAATTCATCCATATTGAGTATTTAGGAGGATCTACCCATAATTGGGGTCACTTCTCTAGAATAATCTCTAATTGATTACAAACCTAGCATATTGCACTCTTTAGCCATAGCTAAAATTCATTTCTATCGATTCAAATAGACTCTAATCTTGTAATACTTCACTGTTTAGTACTAGATAGTCTACGCTTCGAGTAGTCTCTGTGGGATCCGACCCCAACTTCTTTTTAGATTCTATATTTGCTGCGATCATTTACACTATTGGATATTGGGAGTGAATTTGAACGACATCAAATATTATGGCATTGTTGCCCTGGGACTACAGCATAAGCCTTATCTAGACCTAACAGTCTAGTTTGCTTGTTTAGACCTATTCTTTTATCTTTTCTTTTTGGTTTTGACTCTTTTTACAGGATTATGACCTCTCTTTCGGATAAAGATTTGGAAAATGAGTTCATAGAAACCAATGAGAAAGTTGACTCTGCAAGCGTGATCATCCCATCAAGGATAAATACGACGTCATTCAAGATTGATGGAAGCATCTACACTATACTAAGGGCGAAGAGACAGTTTCACAACTCTACGACATCGATCCCCATAACCACTTGAAAAATTTCTTTGGGGTGTGATGTGCCGATTTTTGACGGCATATTTGATGCTATTAACTACGAACAAGTGTATGTTCTTGAGCAATTTTTGTTAGATTTGATTGTCTTTATGTTGAATGTATAAAAAAAATAGTCTCAAGTTAAAGATGGTTTGAAAGAGGCCTAGAAGTTCAAAGTGATGACCCTTCTGATGATCCATCAACTCTGTGACGACCCATCAATTCCATCGTCACACTCCAGTAGTTCAGCAAGATTGTGCATGGAAGGTGACAGCCCATCAACCCTGTGACGGAGCGTCAGCTCTACCTTCAGGCTTAGACAGTGAGTGCATAAAGAGGTGTTGTTTTGACAGTGACTGTGACGAACTGTCAAGACTAGCGTCACTCTTGAAGAGATATAACAAGCTACAGGAGAAGCGGCATGTGATGGTGACGGATCGTCAGCTCTAGTGTCAAGCAAAAAGTAGGCTTTCATTTCAAAGTATATTTATGAATTTTCTTAGACTATAAATAGTAGGAGTCAGGTTATTTTCATTATTATACTTTTGGAGAGAAAAAAACAACTATATACTGTCACAACCCAAACATAGGCCTGGATCGGATACATGGGACAAAGAATCCCAAGATGCTCCAAGTCGACCCATGGCATGAACATAACATCTAACTCATTCAAATAAAATGGAAGATCAACATAACTAACATAGAGGAAGTCTGAACAATACATAACATCTGAATACATTCATAAGTCTGAAGCTAAATACATACTATGTCCGAAAAACCTCTAATACTGATGAGTTGATGGGACAAGACCCAAACTAAATCACTATACTCTGAAAATTGAAAATACGAAACGTAACTATTAAGAAAGGCCCTTGAAAGATGAGGATTCACCAACTCTCATCGGGGAGTACTAATGCTGGAAATCTGGCTAGCGTTGGGACTGAGTATGGATATCAGAGCCTGTATTATGAAACGATACAACATAGAGTATGCGGTCAGTACGTGGAACGTACCAAGTATGCAAGACAAGTAAAACTGCTAAGTAAAATCATAAATCGTGCATATTATATAACATAATCCAGATAAGATTCTAAGAGTAGGGCTTGCATGCTATTTTTTTGAAATCATGACCTGAACATAACTGAATCGAATGACCCAATGCTGAAAACTAATAATCATAAGTAAAATTGAACATTCGGCCAAACCTACTGAAAACATAATATCATGAGTGATGAACATGAATAACTGAAATCATGAGGAATAATGGGAGACTCATCATATAACTGACATTACCACGATAGAGCTTACGTGGTTCCGACTATCACACTCAAGTAGGCAGAGCCGTCCAAAGCTTTTCCATGGCTAAGGACGCTACCATGATATCAATATCAAGTTGAAGGCCCCTTAGAGGCAGGGGAAACTCACAAGGGAGGTCCCGAATAATCTAAACATACCTACATTGGTGTGTAGTTCTGAGGAATAGGGTTGACTGACCCTTAGCCTACTCGGTGCTAGATACTACCAAAAACATGCATATGGTCTCCATCGTTTTTCAACGAAGTTGAACCATCGTCTAGTGATGAAGCTGACTCATAACATACATGCACAATCTGAAATCATAACATGAGGAGCCTTGGGTCAAACCTTACCACAAGCTGAACATAATTGGGAGTCTAGACTCCAAAATAATGTGGTAAGCTAATTACATGAAATCATAAAACATACTTGATCAAATGGGCTTGCCCAATACTTAAACATGCTTAGAATAGACTTAATCATACGAAAACATGAACATAAACATTGGTATTTCAAAATCATATTTTTTTCATAAACATCTCATCATACTTGAACACATATTTCATGGATCTCAACTTTCAAGAACTTTCATGGCTGGGCATCATAATTTATAAATCTTGAACATAATTTATAATATAAGACATTGAAAACCTGCTATTAATCATAATTCAACATTGGAAGCATGCTTAAATCATACCCATGATTGAAACTTAGAGAATTAACACATTGGGTAAAAACCCCCATAAATTCATAAATTAGAATTTTCATGAATTGAGAGAGAATTGGGCATGGGTGTGGACAATTGCACCCATTCATAGCCTTACATACCTGAGGAGATCTGATTTCAAAACTTCATTGATTTCCCAATCAGAATTAAGGAAGAACTTTGAAGAGACTAGGCTTGATCACCTCTTAAACCTCTAAGCTTGCATGCATGAATCAGAATAGGTTTAGAATGGCTTACCCCTTCTTAAAACACACTATTCTAAGCTTAAAATGACGTAGTTTACGCCTTAGGAACTTAGGAATTACGGAAAATCCCTTAATAAATTCGCAAGAAATTGCCCACTGCCAGTCCCAATGAGGGACTGGACGAGTCGTGCCCACTGACCATGACTCATGGTCACCTCTCATTACCTGCACTGCCATTTTTCATCTGAGGGTCACCACGAGGGACACCATGACTTGTGCTGAACCCAATGACTCATGGTGACCAACCCGTTGCCAACACTATTGAATTTCTTCATTCTTCAGACCACCCTTGACCACGGGTGACCTAATGGATCATGGTGCTAACCACAACTCGTGGTCACACTCGTGGCCACCCCAAAACATAAAATTTCAACCACGACCAAACCTCTCCTCACGAGCCACTCCATGACTCGTTGTGCACCCCATGGGTCATGGGATGACTCCTCGTGTGACCTAGTTCTGTTTTCTCTGTTTCAACTCTCGGGTTTGATCTTAGGATTTTCGGGGTATTATAATATCTCCCCCTTGGGAACATTCATCGTCGAATATGGGAAAACATACTGAAAAGTAGAGAAATGCAATCATCATACTCAAATACTGAACATACATGCTAAAAACTGACGGAGTGACTGACTCCGATTTGGACCACATGACCGAACTGAATTCTTGAATCACACATTCATTCATTGACATGAAAGAAACTAGGACACATGAGCTGAACATGAAACTGAATAATGTACTAAGGAGGAAATTGATACCTCAAGCTGAAACGAGCTGGAAGGGAATAGATGCGGGTATTTAGCCATTATATTTGCTTTGGCTTCCCATGTAGCTCCCTCAACATGCTAATTCCTCCATAAAACTTTGACTGAGTCTACATCTATGTTTCTTAGCTTTCGAACCTGACGATCTAGTATTTCCACCGGAACCTCCTCATAACTAAGGTTGTCCTTCACACCTACGCTCTCCACCGAAACAACTAGAGTCAGGTCACCCAAGAACTTCTTTAAGGGCGATACATGGAAAATTGGATGGACTGAATCAAGTTCTGAGGGTAACTCTAACTCATATGACGCCTTGCCCACACATCTCACAATTCGGTATGGGCCAACATAATGAGGACTAAGTTTCCCTTTCTTTCTGAACCTCATCATTCCCCTCATGGGAGACACCTTCAGGAACACCCAATCATCGACTTCAAACTCAAGTTCTCTCCTTCTCACATCCGCATAGGACTTTTGACGACTCTGAGGTGTTATCAACCTGTCTCTTATAAGTTGAGCTTTCTCCATAGCCTCGTGGACTGAATCTGGACCTATCACCACAGCTTCACCAACCTCACACCAACCAATAGGCGATCTACACCTCCGCCCATAAAGAGTCTCAAACGGAGCCATTTGAATGCTGAAATGGTAGCTATTGTTACATGCAAAATCAATAAGAGGCAAATGATCATCCCAACTACCCTTGAAGTCAATCACACACACTCCCAACATGTCCTCGAGAGTTTGAATAGTCCGCTCTGCCTAACCATCTGCTTGCGGGTAGAATGTTGTGCTAAGCTTGACCTGAGTACCAAGTCCCTTTTGAAATGACCTCCAAAATTGGGAGATAAACTGAGTACCTCTATCAGATATGATAGACAATGTCACTCCATGAATTGAAATAACTCCTAAATGTACAACTTAGCATAATCCTCCACTGAATCAATAGTTCTGACCGGTAGGAAATGAGCTGCTTTAGTCAACCTATCCACAACCACCCAAATAGAGTCATATTGTAGGCGAGTACGAGGCAACCCTGCGATGAAGTCCATATTGATCTCCTCCCACTTCCAAGTAGGGATACTAATATCTTGAAGCATACCTCCCAGACTTTGATGCTCAACCTTCACCTGTTGACAATTCGGACACGTAGCCACAAATTCTTCCATTCTTCATGCCATTCCACCAATAGACTTCCCGTAGGTCAAAGTACATCTTGGTGGCACCTGGATGTATAAAGTATCTGGAACCATGAGCCTCATGCAACATCCGATCTCTCAAATCATCAACATCTGGAACACACACATGACCCTGATATCGAAGCACACCATATCCTCCTTTGGAGAAGACCTCCACCTTCTGATTCTAAATAGCTTCCTTTAACTTTACCAAAATAGGATCCTCATATTTTCTAGCTTTAACATCATTCACTAAAGATGATTTTGATCCACTTTGAACAATAACTCCATCATCAGTTGAGTCAAACAGATGAACTCCCAACTGTGCAAGCCGATGCACATCCTTTACTAACTCCTTCTTTTCCCCACCTACATGGGAAACACTCTCCATAGAAAGTCTACTAAGAGCGTCTGCTACCACATTAGCCTTGCTCGGATGATAAAGGAGACTCATATCATAATCCTTGAGTATCTCCAACAACCTCCTTTGTCGTAGATTTAGATCCTTCTGGGTAAACACATATTGTAGGCTTTTGTGGTCCATAAACACATCTACATAGACCCTGTACAAATAGTGTGTCCAAATCTTCAAGGCAAATACTACCGCCGCCAGTTAGAGATCATGAGTCGGATAATTCTTTTCATGGACTTTTAGCTACCTAGAAGCATTGGATATAACTTTACCGTGCTGCATGAGTACACTACTAAGGCCGATTCTTTAAGTGTTACAATACGCCACAAACCCATCGGTATCCTCAAGTAGGGTTAACACCAGTGCTGAGGTGAGTCGAGTCTTCAACTCTTGGAAGCTCTTTTCACAAGCCTCTGACCATTGAAGCTTCACTTTCTTATGGGTCAATTCGGTCAAAGGTGCTGCAATAGATGAAAACCCCTCAACAAATCTCCAATAATAACCAGCTAAATCTAAGAAACTCCTCATATCCGAAGATTCATCGGTCTAGGCTAATTCTTCACCGCTTTTATCTTTTGAAAGTCTACCTACATACCCTCACTTGACACCACATGACCCAAAAATGCCACCGAGCTCAACCAAAACTCACATTTACTGAATTTGGCATACAACTGGCGATCATTAAGAGTCTATAGCACCACCCTCAAATACGCGGCATGCTCCTCCTCGCTCTGAGAGTATATAAGGATATCAACTATGAACACAATCACGAACATATCAAAATATGGCTTGAACACCATGTTCATCAAATCCATAAAAGTCGCAAGAGCATTCGTCAGTACAAAAGACATAACTAAAAACTCATAGTGACCATACTGAGTTCTGAAGGCTATTTTCGGGATGTCACTCTCTCTAACTCTGAGCTGATGATACCCGGACCTGAGATCTATCCTTGAAAAGCACTTAGCACCCTGAAGCTGGTCAAACAAATCATCATTATTGTGAAGAGGATACCTATTCTTGATGGTGACCTTGTTCAATTGCCGATAGTCAATGCACATCTGAAGAGAACTATCCTTCTTGTGGACAAAGAGAACTAGCACACCCCATGGGGATTTGCATGGTCTGATGAAACCCTTGTCTAAGAGGTCTTTCAACTACTTTTTCAAGTACTTTAGCTTAGCTGGAGTCATTCTATAAGGAGGAATAGAATAGGTTGTGTATCGGAAAGAAGGTCAATACCAAAATTAATCTCCCGCTCGAGAGGGATTCCTGGTAGATCATTTGGGAATACTTCTGGGCACTCACACACTATAGGGGCTAACTGGATAGTCGGGGTTTCATATGTAGCATCCTTAAACCTAATTAGATGGTACACGCAACCCCTAGAGATCATTCTAGCATTAAGGTAGGAAATAAAGCGACCTACAAGCATAGCTGAACTACCCTTCCACTCTAGGACTGGCTCACCCAAAAATCTGAACTTTACTACATGGGTTCTACAAGTGACTGAGGCATAACATGCATATAAACAATCCATGCCGAGGATAACATCAAAATCGGTCATGGCTAACTCTACTAAATCTGCTGAGGTGACTTTCTGAAGGACTGTGATGGGGTAATTTCTATATACCCATCTAGCTATAACTGAATCACCAACTAGAGTAGAGAATGAGAAGGGTTCTGATAAGATTTCAGGACTGACTCCGAAACTACTAGCAACATAGGGCGTATAAAAAGGCAAGGTATCCCCTGGATCGAACAATGCATATACATCAAGGTGGAATACTTGTAACATACCAGTGACTACATCTGGGGAGCCCTCCTACTCCTGACGGGATGCTAGGGCATAGAATCTGTTCTGGCGCTAACCACCACCTACACTAGAGATGCCCCCTACTGAGCTGGGCGAGGTTGTGGAGCTTCTGAACTGGAAGCTGGGTCTCAACCCCTATCATGACCCTATCAGATGTTGGGCAACCTCTGAACAGATATTTGGGCTTCCTGAACCCGAAACAAGCAACTGAAACTGCTAAACACTAACCCAAGTATCTTCGACCACATCTGCTACACTCTGGAGTGCTAGTCCCTACGGGTCTACTACTCTGACCTCTCAAGCCTGATGCTCGGCCCCTCTGATCGCTCCTGGATCTGGATGGCAGACTCATAGCCAAAGGCGCTGGGGCTGAAGATCTATTATGAGACTGTTGACGGCGCCCACTAGGTCTTTTCTGGGAGAATTCGAAGCTATCAATCCTAGCCCTCTTAGCCTCTCTCTCTCTCGCTCACTAACTGCACCGCCTCCATCTGCTGGGCGTACAGGACTATCCGAGCAAAGTCAATGTCTTGATGAAGAATTGATGTTAGGTAATCCTTGACTAGGTAGTCTGTTACCCCATGCACGAATCGGCTCACTCGGGTTCTCTGATCCACCACCATCTTAGGTGTATACTTGGACAAACAAGTGAACTCCAAGGTATACTCCTGACCTTCCCTTACTTTAGTTCACAAACTCGACTACTTTAATCTCCCTCATCTCCCGAGGGAAGAACTAATCCAGAAATGAGGCTAGTCAGTGCACTCATCTTCGGTCACCCCCATGATCTGGATGATCTTCAGAATCTAATCAACGAACTCATGTGGATCTTCGTCCACCTTTGATCCAAGAAACTCCGAAAGGTTCATCCTTAGAAAATATCTGACTCTTAACGTCGCCGCATTCTTGTTCTTAGGGACATGCGCTACCTCCTGCTGATTGATCTAGGCGGTTAAGGCCGGAGCTATCATCTAAATGGCTTCCCTGAACTCGGCGTGGGAAACCAGCTCGGGTACATGCTCTTCATGGGCTGGTGGGGTCTTCTGGTTCCCATCTCCATTACCATTCTCCTGTCCATTTCCATTTCCATTTCTTTTTCTGTTAACTCGGCAAGGAGGCATGATTTCTCAAACACGTATAGAACGAGTGAGAAGGATAGAGAGACACTTCATTGCACGATATAGATCATGAAAGAAGGGAACATTTCCTAAACATTTCGTAGCCTCTTCTTCATAAGTGTGGCGTGCTTCACACCCATGAAAAAGACTCTACTTAATGTGGCTTTCAGACACCCTAGGACACTTCAAAACCTAATGCTTTGATACCAACTTTGTCACGACCAGAACATAGGCCCAGATCGAGACACGGGATAAAGAACCCTGAGAGACTCCAAGTCAACCCATGGCATAAAGATAACATCTAACTCATTCAAATAAAATGAAAGATCAACATAACTAACATAGCGGAAGTCATATAATACATAACATCTGAATACATACATAAGCCTGAAGTTGAATACATACTATGTCGAAAAAGCCTCTAATATTGATGAGTTAATATGACAAGACCCCAAACTAACTCACTATAGTCTAAAAATTGAAAATAAAGAACATAACTAATAAGAAAGGCCCTTAAAAGATGAGGACTCACCAACTCTGATCGGGGAGTACTAATGCTGGAAATTTGGCTAGCGGCGGGCTGAGTCTGGATATCGGAGCCTATATCATGAAACAATATAGCATAGAGATGCGGTTAGTACGTGAAATGTACCAAATATGCAAGGTAAGTAAAACCGATAAGTAAAATCATAAATCATGCATATTATAGAACATAATCAAGATAAGATTCTGAGAGTAGGGCTTCTATGCTATGTTTCTGAAATTTTGATCTAAACATAACTGAATCAAATGAACTAAAGCTAAAAACTGATAATCATAAGTAAAACTGAACACTGGGTCAAACTTGCTGAAAACATAATATCATGACTGATAAACATGCATAACTGAAATCATGAGGAACAATGGGAGATCCGTCATATAACCGACATTACCATGATAGAGCTTACATGGTCCCGACTATCACATTCAAATGGGAAGAGTTGTCCAAAGCTTTGCCAGGGCTAAGGACACTACCATGATATCAATATCAAGTTGAAGGTCCCTGGGGATAGGGAAGCTCATAAGGGAGGTCCTGAATGATCAGAACATACCTATGTTGGCACGTAGTTATGAGGCATAGGGTTGTCTAACCCTTAGCGTACTCGGTGCTAGACACTACTCTCAAAAACACGCATATGCTCTCCATCATTTTTCAATGAAGATGAAACATCATCTAGTGACGAAGCTGACTCATAACATACATGAATAATCTGAAATCATAACATGAGGAGTCTTGGCTCAAACAGTACCACAAGCTGAACATAATTGGGAGTCTAGACTCCAAAACTATATGGTAAGCTAATTACATGAAATCGTAAAATATACTTGATCATATGGGCTTACCCAATACTTAAACATTCTTGGCATAGAATTAATCATACAGAAACATGAACATAAACATGGGTATTTCTAAATAATACTTTCTTGATAAACATCTCATCATACTTGAACACATATTTCATGGATCTCAACTTTCAAGAACTTTCATGGCTGGGCATCATAATTTATAAAACTTGAAAATATAATTTATAATTTAAAACATTGAAAGTATGCCTATTAATCATAATTCAACATTGGAAACATGGTTAGATCATACCCTTGATTGAAACTTAGAGAATTCATACATTGAGTAAAAACTCCACAAATTTATCAATTAGAAATTTCATGAATTGAGAGAGAATTGGGCATGGGTATGGACAATTGCACCCATTCATAGCCTTACATACCTAAAGAGATCTGATTTCACAACTTCTTTGATTGCCCAATAAGAATTGAGGAAGAACTTTGAAGAGACTAGGCTTGATCAACTCTTAAACATCTAAGCTTGCATACATGAATTAGAATAGGCTTAGAATGACTTAACACTTCTTACAACACACTATTCTGAGCTTAAAATGACGTAGTTTAGTCTTTAGGAATTTAAAAATTACGGAAAAGGCTTTAATAAATTCATAGGAAATTGCCCACTGCCAGTCCCAACAAGGGACTGGATGAGTCGTGCCCACTGACCATGACTCGTGGTCACCTCTTGTTACCTGCACTACCATTTTTCATCTAAGGATCACCATGAGGGATGCCATGACTCGTGGCAAAGCCAATTACTTGTGGTGAAACTTGTTGCCAACACTATCGAATTTCTTCATCCTTCAGACCACCATTGACCACGGGTGACCTAATGGATCATGGTGCTGATCATGACTCGTGGTCACACCCATGGTCACCCCAAAACATAAAATCTCAACCACAGCCAAACCTCTCCCCATGAGCCACTCCATGACTCGTGATGCACCCCACGGGTCATGAGACAACTCGTCCTGTGACCTGGTATAGAAAATTTTATTCTCTCTATTTGAACTCCTGGGTCTGATCTTAGGGTTTTTAGGGTATTACATGTACATTACTTTCAAAGAGTTCTTGAAGAAAATATTAGTGTGTTCTTGAAATTACAATTAAGATTTCTTATTTTCTTTGTAAGTTGAATCTTCTTTGATGTATGTAATTGTTGTTGTCATTTGAATTATAATTTGTGGCTAAGTTTCATTCCTAGGGTTTGTAGGATTCATTAGAGATTGATATCGCTATGGTGATTGTCATGTGGGTTCGTTTGATGTAATCACATGCATTTTTAATTCTTTCATTTTGAATGATTTCTAATGGTTGCAAACATTATAATAAACTCTAGGTTTAACTTGATTGAGGAAGATGTATAAATTTGGAAAAAAGGTGATAATAAGAATTCAAGGTTTTAACCCTTGTCTAATGATTAAGGCTGTAACAAGATTAATCAACTTAGATTAACTATTAAAGTTTTATGTTCATCACTCTTAGTTTGAGAATATAAGGGTGATATATGTCTGAATAGGTTGAGAAATGTTTGGATGGAGTAATCAAATCATTAACATGCATACGTAGCATTAAATGAGCCTACTAGAGTCAATCATTGAATGTCGTTTAGAAACCATAATGATCAAAATCGTAGTTTTATCTCTTCTCTGATTTAATAGTAATAAATTATAGTTGGTGCCTCTTGATTTTGACTAATATTGAAGCATAAACAATTTTCCCAACCCCCTGTTTTTACCGAAATAATTGACTAAAAGTAAACAACCACATAAGATTTAGTATTCACCATATTCCCTATGAGATTTGATCCCAACCTTGTTGAGTTCTATATTTGACAACGACTGTGTTATACTTCTTATATTATAGGTGTAATTTGGGTGTATCAAATTTTGACGTCTTTGCTATGGAGTACGATCTTAGATTAAGTCAAGTGTGTTTATTTGACTCTTAGTCTTATTTCCTAATTTTACTTTGTTTGTTGTTTCTGTTTATACAGGGTACGGGTCAGTGCACCAAGTACCTGAAGTCGAGGCGAACAATTAACTCCTTATAATCCCAATCTTGAGAGAACTTTGAGGAGAGCAATGAATGCATAAGAGCGTGAGGCAGCAAGGTTACAACAACTTTCTAATGCTCAAGCTAGGGCAACAATCAAAATGCACCTAATAATGAAAATGCTGATGTTGTTAGGGAGGAGCTAAATGAACTAAATGTTGAGAATATAACCCCTAAAAATCAACGTCAACCCTAGAAAGCTAGGGGACAACGTCATCAGGCTATTTTGATTATGAAGAGGAAGATGATGCCGACTTGGATGGGCTTTGCGCTATTGGAGCCATTGTCCCTCCACTACTAGCTCCAAGAGCTAAATTCAACATCACAAGTACTATGATTCAACTGTTGAACTTGAAGGGCTTATTGAGAGGAGTAGTTAGTGATGATCTGAATTCGCATCCGATGAACTTCATGGGAATTTGCAAGTCATTTGAGTTGCCAGGAGTTAGTCAAAATGCAATTTTTGTGAGGTTGTTTCCGTTGTCTTTATCTGTGGAGGCAACAATGTGGTTGAATGATTTGCCACATGACTTGATCATGAATTAGAGAGAATTGAAAGATGCATTCCTTGAGAGATTCTTTCCATCTTCAAGAATGTTGTAGCTGAGAGATGAGATTAATAATTTTAGGAAACTACTCAATGAGGCATTGCATGAAGCATGGCTGCGATTCAACAAGACGCTCAACCAGTGTTCCAATCGCAAATTAGTTTATGAGCATCTGATGTAGACTTTCTACAAGTCTCTAAATTCTGCAACTAACACGATTGCTGACATAGTGATTGGAGGGTCTTTCATGTCATGAACTTACACTGAGGCAGCAACTGTATTGGACGGAGTCACCACGACTTACAGGTCTTGGCACACTAGATACTCTAAAGTCTTTGATAGCACATATTCAGTTAGGTTAACTACGAAGCAGTGCCATAAGGAAGAGGAGAGAGACCAAGATATAGCGTACATAAACCCAAATGGAGCTGATCATAAAACATTTACTTGCACGGGGTGCTGAAAAGGTAAATATTGTGGGTTCATAGGGTAAGGCTACCAGACATAAAGAGAATAACTCAGACTCTGTGGAAGAAGCTAAGTATCTGAATAATATGGGGTTTTTACGAGCCTATGGCCAGAGAAACCAAGGTCTCAACTATCAAATGGATAATTATCATGATAGAGCTAGTTATAGAGATTGAGATCAAGGTAGCTAGAAGAAAAAAGAGAATTATAGGAATGATCGTAACGGGGTGAATGTGCCTTCCAAAAATTGTGAGTGAAACAGTAATGAGGTAGGAAGTTCTAAAATGGAAGAGATGGTGAAAAAGGTCTTGCAAAGAGTCGAATGTACTGACTCTAGAGTTAAGGAGATGAAGGGTGACCTTTCCAACATCAGTTAACTCGTGGACTCACACTCTGCGACTATTAAACACCTAGAGTATCAAATGGGGCAGATGTCTGCAGCCTTTACTTAGAGGAAGATTCGTACCCTACCTAGTGATACAGTGCAAAACCCAAGGAAGGATGGCCACTATTTGGCTTTCACAACCAAAAGTGGCAAAGTGTTGACTGAAACAACTCCTATTAGTGCTGAGCTGGCAGACTACGTAGCTTTAGAGTCAGAACTTTCTGATGGAGATGAGGTTGACTAGGTCATTCCTGCTAAATCTATAAAGTCGGTAGTTACTAGGGATGATCATGAAGATTGAGTAAATAAAAAGGAAAGGAGGCAGTAAAGCCTTTGACTCAAATTCCTAGACCACCACCTCCATTTCCACAGAGATTGAAAAAGAAGGTGGAAGATGGCAAATTCCACAAGTTTATGTCTTTGTTGAAGCTGCTGTCAGTCAACGTTCCATTAGTAGAGGCTCTTAAACAGATGCTAGGTTATGCTAAGTTCATAAAGGACTTGGTTACTAGGAAGAGAACTGTTAGTTATGAGTTGGTTGATAATCTTCATCACTATAGTGCGATCCCTCGCGCTTACTGGTCTAGAAGAAGGAAAACCCTAATGCATTCATTATTCTATGAACCATTGGCACATTCAAGTTTACCAAAGCATTATGTGACCTTGGAGCTAACATCAATTTGATGTCGCTGGCTATATATAGGCAGTTGTGCTTAGGAGCCCCCAAACCGACTACTATGAGTTGCTGATGGTTGACCGTTCAGTCAAAAGGCCAGTGGAATTCTATGTGATGTGCTAGTAAATGTGGAGAACTTTATATTTCCTACTGACTTTGTAATCTAGGATTTCATGGTGGACTTTGAAGTCCCTATAATTTTAGGGAAGCCATTCTTAGCTACAGGGCAAGCTTTTGTTGACAAGGATAATGGTGAGCTGAAGTTCAGATTAAATAATGAAGAAATGATCTTCAATGTATGCCAGTCTGTGAAGCAACTGAGAGACATGAATATTGTCTCCATTATTGATATCATGGATGAAGGAGCGATTTAAGCTCCCATGGAAGAGAAGTTCACGGTTTAGACATTAGTTGCAGTAATGATGAACTTCGATGGTGACAACATAAAGTGCTATGAAGAGACATTGAATGTTTTAGCAAGGATGAGGACTTATTGTTATGCCCCCAAAAAATTTAGACTTGGACTTGAAGCATAGACCAACTCCCCCAGCTAGGCCCTCAGTTGAAGAACCTCCGATATTGGATTTGAAAGCATTGCTAAATCACCTCCAATATGCTTTCTAGGAGAGAAGAATACCCTACTGTTATTGTGGTGGTTGACTTAGTTGAATGGAAGGTTGAAGCCCTAGTTTTATGTTGAAAAGGTTCAAGAGAGAAATTGGGTGGTGTATTACCAATATTATCAAGATCCCTCCAGGATTAAGAACTCATAAAATTCAGCAAGAGAAACAATGTGTTTCGAGCAGAGGGCATCAACAAAAGATTAATCCACCAATGAAAGAGGTGGTGAAGAAGGAAATAATAAATGGCTGGATGCAGGTGTGATATAACAAATATCTGACAGTAAAAGGGTAAGCCCTATGCAATGTTGTCACGCCCCATAACTGGGGGGAGGGCGCGACTGGCTCCCCATACCAGACTAACTGGGAAGCTAGCTTTATGACATCTGTAACTGTAATACTTAGGCCGTCCAAGCCATCTGTCCAATCAGCTGGAGCACAAACTGGACCCATAATGTCTCAACAATACAGGGTAAACAACCGAAAGGCAAACAAGGCTATGAGTATGCCAAACTAAACAACAAAAAGCCGACAATGCCACAAACTAAATACTATTGTACACACTAAGTCAACAAAGCCTCTAGAGAGTAAACTGACTGATGGTCGGGACAGGGCTCCGACCTACCCATAACTACATCTCAAAACTCTAACTGAAACAAAACCATTCTTAGCTCCAGAAAGAAAGGAGCATACCAACACATCCGCTAATCTCATGAACTGCTACTGCAACTGGCAATCCCGACCTCTACCTGCACCTGCAGCATGAATGCAGGTCCCCAGGTGAAGGGACGTCAGTACGAATGAAATGTACTGGTATGTAAGGTAGAAAACTATAAACATGTAAGATAGCAATGATAGTTAAGCCAGAAATAAGGAATAACAACAACCCGGAATCCTGGAAACTGAAACCTGGCAATAAGTCAATACTGAAGTGCAAATGCAACCAAGTAATGCACAAGAAAAACTATAACTGTAATGCCAACAACCAACCAACCATAAATCCATATATAAAATTCGTCCAGCTGGTGTACCATACCAAGGAAAAATAAAAGTATCTTCAGCTGATGTATCACACCGGGGTAAAATAAAAATATCTCCAATAGATGTACCACACCGGGGTAAAATAAAAATATCTCCAGCCGATGTACCACACCGGGGTAAAATAAAAATATCTCCAGCCGATGTACCACATAGGGCTAACATAAAAATATATCCAGCCAATGTACCACACCGGGGTAAGATATAAATATCTCCATCCGATTACCACGCGGGGGTAAAATAAAAATAATTCTCAATCATAATCACAAATAGGGTCGATATGGCTTATATTGAGTCAATTTAACACATATGGCATATAAATGACAAATGTTAAATCTGTGGCCGGAATAGGCCTCTTTCGTAACCCATAAATGCAAGTGAGCACCCATATCATGTAAAGCTACAAAATATGTATATATGTCACGTAAAGTTGTCAAATTATACATGAACATGTCGACTTAGTTACTTGAAGGACCCTCAAGAGGTTTAGACAACATAAGAACTTTTGTAGGCTTACAAACAATGTCCTACAAATAATCCTACCAATTGAACATATTACTTGGATAGAAACACATAGAGCACATTTCTACACAATTCTTTAACATTTGGGAACTGCAAATATATACTGCCTACCAGGTGGTTCCTTTACCTGTATCGTCAACTATACATTGGAATTTCATTGTCAAATTTATCATGTAGATAAGCACATATAGTTCTTAACTCATTTGACTTATTTGCAGGAAAACATGGAAATTATAACCAGGAACTTGGAGTTACTTGTCATATACATAGAGATGAGAACTGAACTATAGACATACAACGTGTGAGACTTCTATATAATGTATAACTCATATTTAGTTAACTGGGTGACCTCCAGGACATTTCCTGGTATTCAAAGTTCTGAGCTTAACTGATCATTATCATAGCCTGCACTTATACTTACTTAGACATTAGGAACATTAGTACATGGGAGAATCTCTCCTCTGAATTTAGGAAATTCAACTGATAACTCAACAAGAGCTAAATATAAAGATGCATGACTTGAATATAACTGAAAGAATTCAACCGTATGTTATAACATGAAAATCATATACATTAAGACTTCTTACTGGAAAGACATATAAAGACTTGATTTTTAGACTCGTATACTAGTCAGATACTTGACCGAGACATTAGCATAATTCTCGAAATATGAATTATCAAGAACTTCTTAGATTAGGTAGCACATTTCAACATAAATTAGGGACGTAAAGACATAACTTAAGGATCTGAGACTTCGAGCTCTATAACTTATGAACTCATGAGTAACTCTCTAAGTGATTCCTTATAGGCAAATAAAGATATATAGCCATAATTCAGGTGATGCTGGATTGACTTACATAATTTTGCAATTATCTGCGGAGCTTAAGAAAGCTTACATAATCATAAGTGACTTAGAAGGTCCTAGGATTACCCTTTTCAGACATGGTAGAAAATTTCAACACTTAGAATAGATAACATAACATAATCCTTTAGGGGTATAGGAGAGAGCTTCTCAACTTAAGTTACTATTTTGCAGACGTTCAACTCTAATTATTTCGTAGAAGGTTAACACTTTGGTCGTTATTCATCAATGTAATACATATTAAACATACACAACTTAATTTATAACTCTTTTGCTAAACGTCTTTAGAAAAGGGTTAATCTTCCTAGCTGTTGCCTACCTCGTTCACCATTGTAACCCGTATTGTCTAATTTAACAATATTTAGCTCTACTTTTCTTATTCATCTTAACTTATTTGCCAAAAATTATTCACTCTTCACTCAAGTTTTTACCGTCGTGTTCACTATTCCATCAATTCTTATATGCACTTATCTCTTTGCCTAATTGACAACTTAGCCACGCTTTCCCCGTTAACATGTATCTATTTAGCTTATTCGCTATGTGCCGCTTGCTTAGCTTTAGCGAGAAAAAATATAATATCTACTTTTTACCTTAAGCACTTTAAAACATAACCATATAGGAGGGATTAACAATATTATTAAAACGTCATTTCAATAAGCTCGTTTACCCTCAATCGACTTAGCATCATCTTCTTAGCTTAAGTTCAATTACATATCGTCGTCTTAGCATTTCATACCAATTTCACTAAGTGACCAGATCTTAACATATATTCAACATCACATATACAGTATACTGAAAAGGACCAGCTCACAGTGCCCACGTTAAGGGGACTTCAGACTCGATTTAGAACTACGACAACAATCGTATAAAAATTACGCCTTTCGCTTCACCTTTGTTCTCTTCAACCATTCTTAACGATTCAAGCTTTATATCAAGTAGTTCAAACACTTTGGAAAGGATCATACATGCCTCAATATGATTTTAAAAACATAGGAATATTGATCCTTTCAATAACTTAGTTTTGTGCTTGAAAAACAAGGAAAGGGTCGGCTTTACATACCTCACTTCGTCGCGTCTTTTTAGCCAATTTCTTCCGCTTTCTAGAAACTCCGACACCTTCAACTTCCTTCATTACACTACATGGAATGAGTATTGTTTATGCCAAGTTCCCAGTCACAATTCATTTCCCAAAACATACAACCAAAAACCACATCATAATATAATTTTCAGCAATCCTACATACCTTAGGCGTCTTAAACTTGAGGCAATTCAAGAGAGTTTCGCTTATATGCTTTTTGTGTTTAACCTCCCCAAAGGTGTGGTGAATTCCTTCCATCTTTTGGATAAATTCCAGCGTCTATACAACTGTAACAACCTCTCAAAAATGGGCAGAAACCTCAGTCAAATATCACATAAAACACATATTGACTTTATGTCATTACCTTACTTTAGCTTGCGAATTTGAGCGGATAAACCAAGTAGGAACACCTTTCACTTGTGTATAACCCCTACCCATATGGGGTTCCTCTTCAGCTAAATTCCTTTCCAAGTAGCAACCATGCTGCGAAACAGCAACAACAACACACACCCAAGCAACACATAAGTTCCAACTTCACTTCCAACATAACTTGTTAATTCATGATAATTTAAAGAGTAAAAACACCACTTCCTTTTGTACTCAACTCTCACCAATATGGAGGTAGAACTTCACCTACCTACTGCCCAAAAATTCAGCATCTTTGTAGCCAAAAAGGCAGCAACTCGATGATTAGAAGCTCACGACATAAGAAACTCATTGCAATCTTTGACTATAAGGAAATTTGACCTATCCATATAATTTATTACCTGGAATTTATTTTCACCATTGGATAGAGCTCTTAATTCTGCGAATTTTGAAAAAAAGAAAGAGGTGAAACGGAGTAGAAATGAGCTTTTTAGCTCAAAATTACTTCATATAGGCAGGCTGGGCAGTGCCCACGTGCGGCGCGCCCGTGCGACGTGCCCCCCCGCGCGCGCCCCTACTGCCTGCCTATCTCGGTGCCCGCGCGCATGGGCGCTTTTCCAGACGACGGTGCTGTCTTCAAACGAGCATAACATTTTACTCTGAACTCCGATTAACGAGCGGATTTTTTCACTGTAAACTAGACTCAAATATCTTTTATTTGATAGGCTATGGGACCTCTAAATCAATATATATTTGGAGATATTTGCATTTAAAGTTGACCCTTATTTACAAACTTCACATACTCTTCGCTTTTCCCTTTGCACATGTTTCCCTCCTCATCTACGGACAACTTACGACCAATAATTCCCTTAATATGACATACAACCATCAAATAATCATCAAAAAAAACATTTCCAAGGTGTAACATCCTCCCCCCCTTAAAATCATTCATCCTCGAATGAGGGTTATACCTCGGTAGCCGTAACTTTAGCCATAACATCTTTAACTTTTCTTGGGCATGGGTATGGACAATTGCACCCATTCATAGCCTTACATACCTAAAGAGATCTGATTTCACAACTTCTTTGATTGCCCAATAAGAATTGAGGAAGAACTTTGAAGAGACTAGGCTTGATCAACTCTTAAACATCTAAGCTTGCATACATGAATTAGAATAGGCTTAGAATGACTTAACACTTCTTACAACACACTATTCTGAGCTTAAAATGACGTAGTTTAGTCTTTAGGAATTTAAAAATTACGGAAAAGGCTTTAATAAATTCATAGGAAATTGCCCACTGCCAGTCCCAACAAGGGACTGGATGAGTCGTGCCCACTAACCATGACTCGTGGTCACCTCTCGTTACCTGCACTACCATTTTTCATCTAAGGATCACCATGAGGGATGCCATGACTCGTGGCAAAGCCAATGACTTGTGGTGAAACTTGTTGCCAACACTATCGAATTTCTTCATCCTTCAGACCACCATTGACCACGGGTGACCTAATGGATCATGGTGCTGATCATGACTCGTGGTCACACCCATGGTCACCCCAAAACATAAAATCTCAACCACAGCCAAACCTCTCCCCATGAGCCACTCCATGACTCGTGATGCACCCCACGGGTCATGAGACAACTCGTCCTGTGACCTGGTATAGAAAATTTTATTCTCTCTATTTGAACTCCTGGGTCTGATCTTAGCGTTTTTAGGGTATTACATGTACATTACTTTCAAAGAGTTCTTGAAGAAAATATTAGTGTGTTCTTGAAATTACAATTAAGATTTCTTATTTTCTTTGTAAGTTGAATCTTCTTTGATGTATGTAATTGTTGTTGTCATTTGAATTATAATTTGTGGCTAAGTTTCATTCCTAGGGTTTGTAGGATTCATTATAGATTGATATCGCTATGGTGATTGTCATGTGGGTTCGTTTGATGTAATCACATGCATTTTTAATTCTTTCATTTTGAATGATTTCTAATGGTTGCAAACATTATAATAAACTCTAGGTTTAACTTGATTGAGGAAGATGTATAAATTTGGAAAAAAGGTGATAATAAGAATTCAAGGTTTTAACCCTTGTCTAATGATTAAGGCTGTAACAAGATTAATCAACTTAGATTAACTATTAAAGTTTTATGTTCATCACTCTTAGTTTGAGAATATAAGGGTGATATATGTCTGAATAGGTTGAGAAATGTTTGGATGGAGTAATCAAATTATTAACATGCATACGTAGCATTAAATGAGCCTACTAGAGTCAATCATTGAATGTCGTTTAGAAACCATAATGATCAAAATCGTAGTTTTATCTCTTCTCTGATTTAATAGTAATAAATTATAGTTGGTGCCTCTTGATTTTGACTAATATTGAAGCATAAACAATTTTCCCAACCCCCTGTTTTTACCGAAATAATTGACTAAAAGTAAACAACCACATAAGATTTAGTATTCACCATATTCCCTTTGAGATTTGATCCCAACCTTGTTGAGTTCTATATTTGACAACGACTGTGTTATACTTCTTATATTATAGGTGTAATTTGGGTGTATCAAATTTTGACGTCTTTGCTATGGAGTACGATCTTAGATTAAGTCAAGTGTGTTTATTTGACTCTTAGTCTTATTTCCTAATTTTACTTTATTTGTTGTTTCTGTTTATACAGGGTACGGGTCAGTGCACCAAGTACCTGAAGTCGAGGCGAACAATTAACTCCTTATAATCCCAATCTTGAGAGAACTTTGAGGAGAGCAATGAATGCATAAGAGCGTGAGGCAGCAAGGTTACAACAACTTTCTAATGCTCAAGCTAGGGCAACAATCAAAATGCACCTAATAATGAAAATGCTGATGTTGTTAGGGAGGAGCTAAATGAACTAAATGTTGAGAATATAACCCCTAAAAATCAACGTCAACCCTAGAAAGCTAGGGGACAACGTCATCAGGCTATTTTGATTATGAAGAGGAAGATGATGCCGACTTGGATGGGCTTTGCGCTATTGGAGCCATTGTCCCTCCACTACTAGCTCCAAGAGCTAAATTCAACATCACAAGTACTATGATTCAACTGTTGAACTTGAAGGGCTTATTGAGAGGAGTAGTTAGTGATGATCTGAATTCGCATCCGATGAACTTCATGGGAATTTGCAAGTCATTTGAGTTGCCAGGAGTTAGTCAAAATGCAATTTTTGTGAGGTTGTTTCCGTTGTCTTTATCTGTGGAGGCAACAATGTGGTTGAATGATTTGCCACATGACTTGATCATGAATTAGAGAGAATTGAAAGATGCATTCCTTGAGATCAGACCCAGGAGTTCAAATAGAGAGAATAAAATTTTCTATACCAGGTGACCTGGTATAGAAAATTTTATTCTCTCTATTTGAACTCCTGGGTCTGATCTTAGGGTTTTTAGGGTATTACATGTACATTACTTTCAAAGAGTTCTTGAAGAAAATATTAGTGTGTTCTTGAAATTACAATTAAGATTTCTTATTTTCTTTGTAAGTTGAATCTTCTTTGATGTATGTAATTGTTGTTGTCATTTGAATTATAATTTGTGGCTAAGTTTCATTCCTAGGGTTTGTAGGATTCATTAGAGATTGATATCGCTATGGTGATTGTCATGTGGGTTCGTTTGATGTAATCACATGCATTTTTAATTCTTTCATTTTGAATGATTTCTAATGGTTGCAAACATTATAATAAACTCTAGGTTTAACTTGATTGAGGAAGATGTATAAATTTGGAAAAAAGGTGATAATAAGAATTCAAGGTTTTAACCCTTGTCTAATGATTAAGGCTGTAACAAGATTAATCAACTTAGATTAACTATTAAAGTTTTATGTTCATCACTCTTAGTTTGAGAATATAAGGGTGATATATGTCTGAATAGGTTGAGAAATGTTTGGATGGAGTAATCAAATCATTAACATGCATACGTAGCATTAAATGAGCCTACTAGAGTCAATCATTGAATGTCGTTTAGAAACCATAATGATCAAAATCGTAGTTTTATCTCTTCTCTGATTTAATAGTAATAAATTATAGTTGGTGCCTCTTGATTTTGACTAATATTGAAGCATAAACAATTTTCCCAACCCCCTGTTTTTACCGAAATAATTGACTAAAAGTAAACAACCACATAAGATTTAGTATTCACCATATTCCCTATGAGATTTGATCCCAACCTTGTTGAGTT
This sequence comes from Datura wrightii, assembly GCA_035772735.1. Classification (NCBI taxonomy): domain Eukaryota; kingdom Viridiplantae; phylum Streptophyta; class Magnoliopsida; order Solanales; family Solanaceae; genus Datura; species Datura wrightii. Next base: position 50,604,001 of record JASDFA010000002.1, on the reverse strand, counting down.
CTATATTTGACAACGACTGTGTTATACTTCTTATATTATAGGTGTAATTTGGGTGTATCAAATTTTGACGTCTTTGCTATGGAGTACGATCTTAGATTAAGTCAAGTGTGTTTATTTGACTCTTAGTCTTATTTCCTAATTTTACTTTATTTGTTGTTTCTGTTTATACAGGGTACGGGTCAGTGCACCAAGTACCTGAAGTCGAGGCGAACAATTAACTCCTTATAATCCCAATCTTGAGAGAACTTTGAGGAGAGCAATGAATGCATAAGAGCGTGAGGCAGCAAGGTTACAACAACTTTCTAATGCTCAAGCTAGGGCAACAATCAAAATGCACCTAATAATGAAAATGCTGATGTTGTTAGGGAGGAGCTAAATGAACTAAATGTTGAGAATATAACCCCTAAAAATCAACGTCAACCCTAGAAAGCTAGGGGACAACGTCATCAGGCTATTTTGATTATGAAGAGGAAGATGATGCCGACTTGGATGGGCTTTGCGCTATTGGAGCCATTGTCCCTCCACTACTAGCTCCAAGAGCTAAATTCAACATCACAAGTACTATGATTCAACTGTTGAACTTGAAGGGCTTATTGAGAGGAGTAGTTAGTGATGATCTGAATTCGCATCCGATGAACTTCATGGGAATTTGCAAGTCATTTGAGTTGCCAGGAGTTAGTCAAAATGCAATTTTTGTGAGGTTGTTTCCGTTGTCTTTATCTGTGGAGGCAACAATGTGGTTGAATGATTTGCCACATGACTTGATCATGAATTAGAGAGAATTGAAAGATGCATTCCTTGAGAGATTCTTTCCATCTTCAAGAATGTTGTAGCTGAGAGATGAGATTAATAATTTTAGGAAACTACTCAATGAGGCATTGCATGAAGCATGGCTGCGATTCAACAAGACGCTCAACCAGTGTTCCAATCGCAAATTAGTTTATGAGCATCTGATGTAGACTTTCTACAAGTCTCTAAATTCTGCAACTAACACGATTGCTGACATAGTGATTGGAGGGTCTTTCATGTCATGAACTTACACTGAGGCAGCAACTGTATTGGACGGAGTCACCACGACTTACAGGTCTTGGCACACTAGATACTCTAAAGTCTTTGATAGCACATATTCAGTTAGGTTAACTACGAAGCAGTGCCATAAGGAAGAGGAGAGAGACCAAGATATAGCGTACATAAACCCAAATGGAGCTGATCATAAAACATTTACTTGCACGGGGTGCTGAAAAGGTAAATATTGTGGGTTCATAGGGTAAGGCTACCAGACATAAAGAGAATAACTCAGACTCTGTGGAAGAAGCTAAGTATCTGAATAATATGGGGTTTTTACGAGCCTATGGCCAGAGAAACCAAGGTCTCAACTATCAAATGGATAATTATCATGATAGAGCTAGTTATAGAGATTGAGATCAAGGTAGCTAGAAGAAAAAAGAGAATTATAGGAATGATCGTAACGGGGTGAATGTGCCTTCCAAAAATTGTGAGTGAAACAGTAATGAGGTAGGAAGTTCTAAAATGGAAGAGATGGTGAAAAAGGTCTTGCAAAGAGTCGAATGTACTGACTCTAGAGTTAAGGAGATGAAGGGTGACCTTTCCAACATCAGTTAACTCGTGGACTCACACTCTGCGACTATTAAACACCTAGAGTATCAAATGGGGCAGATGTCTGCAGCCTTTACTTAGAGGAAGATTCGTACCCTACCTAGTGATACAGTGCAAAACCCAAGGAAGGATGGCCACTATTTGGCTTTCACAACCAAAAGTGGCAAAGTGTTGACTGAAACAACTCCTATTAGTGCTGAGCTGGCAGACTACGTAGCTTTAGAGTCAGAACTTTCTGATGGAGATGAGGTTGACTAGGTCATTCCTGCTAAATCTATAAAGTCGGTAGTTACTAGGGATGATCATGAAGATTGAGTAAATAAAAAGGAAAGGAGGCAGTAAAGCCTTTGACTCAAATTCCTAGACCACCACCTCCATTTCCACAGAGATTGAAAAAGAAGGTGGAAGATGGCAAATTCCACAAGTTTATGTCTTTGTTGAAGCTGCTGTCAGTCAACGTTCCATTAGTAGAGGCTCTTAAACAGATGCTAGGTTATGCTAAGTTCATAAAGGACTTGGTTACTAGGAAGAGAACTGTTAGTTATGAGTTGGTTGATAATCTTCATCACTATAGTGCGATCCCTCGCGCTTACTGGTCTAGAAGAAGGAAAACCCTAATGCATTCATTATTCTATGAACCATTGGCACATTCAAGTTTACCAAAGCATTATGTGACCTTGGAGCTAACATCAATTTGATGTCGCTGGCTATATATAGGCAGTTGTGCTTAGGAGCCCCCAAACCGACTACTATGAGTTGCTGATGGTTGACCGTTCAGTCAAAAGGCCAGTGGAATTCTATGTGATGTGCTAGTAAATGTGGAGAACTTTATATTTCCTACTGACTTTGTAATCTAGGATTTCGTGGTGGACTTTGAAGTCCCTATAATTTTAGGGAAGCCATTCTTAGCTACAGGGCAAGCTTTTGTTGACAAGGATAATGGTGAGCTGAAGTTCAGATTAAATAATGAAGAAATGATCTTCAATGTATGCCAGTCTGTGAAGCAACTGAGAGACATGAATATTGTCTCCATTATTGATATCATGGATGAAGGAGCTATTTAAGCTCCCATGGAAGAGAAGTTCACGGTTTAGACATTAGTTGCAGTAATGATGAACTTCGATGGTGACAACATAAAGTGCTATGAAGAGACATTGAATGTTTTAGCAAGGATGAGGACTTATTGTTATGCCCCCAAAAAATTTAGACTTGGACTTGAAGCATAGACCAACTCCCCCAGCTAGGCCCTCAGTTGAAGAACCTCCGATATTGGATTTGAAAGCATTGCTAAATCACCTCCAATATGCTTTCTAGGAGAGAAGAATACCCTACTGTTATTGTGGTGGTTGACTTAGTTGAATGGAAGGTTGAAGCCCTAGTTTTATGTTGAAAAGGTTCAAGAGAGAAATTGGGTGGTGTATTACCAATATTATCAAGATCCCTCCAGGATTAAGAACTCATAAAATTCAGCAAGAGAAACAATGTGTTTCGAGCAGAGGGCATCAACAAAAGATTAATCCACCAATGAAAGAGGTGGTGAAGAAGGAAATAATAAATGGCTGGATGCAGGTGTGATATAACAAATATCTGACAGTAAATGGGTAAGCCCTATGCAATGTTGTCACGCCCCATAACTGGGGGGAGGGCGCGACTGGCTCCCCATACCAGACTAACTGGGAAGCTAGCTTTATGACATCTGTAACTGTAATACTTAGGCCGTCCAAGCCATCTGTCCAATCAGCTGGAGCACAAACTGGACCCATAATGTCTCAACAATACAGGGTAAACAACCGAAAGGCAAACAAGGCTATGAGTATGCCAAACTATACAACAAAAAGCCGACAATGCCACAAACTAAATACTATTGTACACACTAAGTCAACAAAGCCTCTAGAGAGTAAACTGACTGATGGTCGGGACAGGGCTCCGACCTACCCATAACTACATCTCAAAACTCTAACTGAAACAAAACCATTCTTAGCTCCAGAAAGAAAGGAGCATACCAACACATCCGCTAATCTCATGAACTGCTACTGCAACTGGCAATCCCGACCTCTACCTGCACCTGCAGCATGAATGCAGGTCCCCAGGTGAAGGGACGTCAGTACGAATGAAATGTACTGGTATGTAAGGTAGAAAACTATAAACATGTAAGATAGCAATGATAGTTAAGCCAGAAATAAGGAATAACAACAACTCGGAATCCTGGAAACTGAAACCTGGCAATAAGTCAATACTGAAGTGCAAATGCAACCAAGTAATGCACAAGAAAAACTATAACTGTAATGCCAACAACCAACCAACCATAAATCCATATATAAAATTCGTCCAGCTGGTGTACCATACCAAGGAAAAATAAAAGTATCTTCAGCTGATGTATCACACCGGGGTAAAATAAAAATATCTCCAATAGATGTACCACACCGGGGTAAAATAAAAATATCTCCAGCCGATGTACCACACCGGGGTAAAATAAAAATATCTCCAGCCGATGTACCACATAGGGCTAACATAAAAATATATCCAGCCAATGTACCACACCGGGGTAAGATATAAATATCTCCATCCGATTACCACACGGGGGTAAAATAAAAATAATTCTCAATCATAATCACAAATAGGGTCGATATGGCTTATATTGAGTCAATTTAACACATATGGCATATAAATGACAAATGTTAAATCTGTGGCCGGAATAGGCCTCTTTCGTAACCCATAAATGCAAGTGAGCACCCATATCATGTAAAGCTAGAAAATATGTATATATGTCACGTAAAGTTGTCAAATTATACATGAACATGTCGACTTAGTTACTTGAAGGACCCTCAAGAGGTTTAGACAACATAAGAACTTTTGTAGGCTTACAAACAATGTCCTACAAATAATCCTACCAATTGAACATATTACTTGGATAGAAACACATAGAGCTCATTTCTACACAATTCTTTAACATTTGGGAACTGCAAATATATACTGCCTACCAGGTGGTTCCTTTACCTGTATCGTCAACTATACATTGGAATTTCATTGTCAAATTTATCATGTAGATAAGCACATATAGTTCTTAACTCATTTGACTTATTTGCAGGAAAACATGGAAATTATAACCAGGAACTTGGAGTTACTTGTCATATACATAGAGATGAGAACTGAACTATAGACATACAACGTGTGAGACTTCTATATAATGTATAACTCATATTTAGTTAACTGGGTGACCTCCAGGACACTTCCTGGTATTCAAAGTTCTGAGCTTAACTGATCATTATCATAGCCTGCACTTATACTTACTTAGACATTAGGAACATTAGTACATGGGAGAATCTCTCCTCTGAATTTAGGAAATTCAACTGATAACTCAACAAGAGCTAAATATAAAGATGCATGACTTGAATATAACTGAAAGAATTCAACCGTATGTTATAACATGAAAATCATATACATTAAGACTTCTTACTGGAAAGACATATAAAGACTTGATTTTTAGACTCGTATACTAGTCAGATACTTGACCGAGACATTAGCATAATTCTCGAAATATGAATTATCAAGAACTTCTTAGATTAGGTAGCACATTTCAACATAAATTAGGGACGTAAAGACATAACTTAAGGATCTGAGACTTCGAGCTCTATAACTTATGAACTCATGAGTAACTCTCTAAGTGATTCCTTATAGGCAAATAAAGATATATAGCCATAATTCAGGTGATGCTGGATTGACTTACATAATTTTGCAATTATCTGCGGAGCTTAAGAAAGCTTACATAATCATAAGTGACTTAGAAGGTCCTAGGATTACCCTTTTCAGACATGGTAGAAAATTTCAACACTTAGAATAGATAACATAACATAATCCTTTAGGGGTATAGGAGAGAGCTTCTCAACTTAAGTTACTATTTTGCAGACGTTCAACTCTAATTATTTCGTAGAAGGTTAACACTTTGGTCGTTATTCATCAATGTAATACATATTAAACATACACAACTTAATTTATAACTCTTTTGCTAAACGTCTTTAGAAAAGGGTTAATCTTCCTAGCTGTTGCCTACCTCGTTCACCATTGTAACCCGTATTGTCTAATTTAACAATATTTAGCTCTACTTTTCTTATTCATCTTAACTTATTTGCCAAAAATTATTCACTCTTCACTCAAGTTTTTACCGTCGTGTTCACTATTCCATCAATTCTTATATGCACTTATCTCTTTGCCTAATTGACAACTTAGCCACGCTTTCCCCGTTAACATGTATCTATTTAGCTTATTCGCTATGTGCCGCTTGCTTAGCTTTAGCGAGAAAAAATATAATATCTACTTTTTACCTTAAGCACTTTAAAACATAACCATATAGGAGGGATTAACAATATTATTAAAACGTCATTTCAATAAGCTCGTTTACCCTCAATCGACTTAGCATCATCTTCTTAGCTTAAGTTCAATTACATATCGTCGTCTTAGCATTTCGTACCAATTTCACTAAGTGACCAGATCTTAACATATATTCAACATCATATATACAGTATACTGAAAAGGACCAGCTCACAGTGCCCACGTTAAGGGGACTTCAGACTCGATTTAGAACTACGACAACAATCGTATAAAAATTACGCCTTTCGCTTCACCTTTGTTCTCTTCAACCATTCTTAACGATTCAAGCTTTATATCAAGTAGTTCAAACACTTTGGAAAGGATCATACATGCCTCAATATGATTTTAAAAACATAGGAATATTGATCCTTTCAATAACTTAGTTTTGTGCTTGAAAAACAAGGAAAGGGTCTGCTTTACATACCTCACTTCGTCGCGTCTTTTTAGCCAATTTCTTCCGCTTTCTAGAAACTCCGACACCTTCAACTTCCTTAATTACACTACATGGAATGAGTATTGTTTATGCCAAGTTCCCAGTCACAATTCATTTCCCAAAACATACAACCAAAAACCACATCATAATATAATTTTCAGCAATCCTACATACCTTAGGCGTCTTAAACTTGAGGCAATTCAAGAGAGTTTCGCTTATATGCTTTTTGTGTTTAACCTCCCCAAAGGTGTGGTGAATTCCTTCCATCTTTTGGATAAATTCCAGCGTCTATACAACTGTAACAACCTCTCAAAAATGGGCAGAAACCTCAGTCAAATATCACATAAAACACATATTGACTTTATGTCATTACCTTACTTTAGCTTGCGAATTTGAGCGGATAAACCAAGTAGGAACACCTTTCACTTGTGTATAACCCCTACCCATATGGGGTTCCTCTTCAGCTAAATTCCTTTCCAAGTAGCAACCATGCTGCGAAACAGCAACAACAACACACACCCAAGCAACACATAAGTTCCAACTTCACTTCCAACATAACTTGTTAATTCATGATAATTTAAAGAGTAAAAACACCACTTCCTTTTGTACTCAACTCTCACCAATATGGAGGTAGAACTTCACCTACCTACTGCCCAAAAATTCAGCATCTTTGTAGCCAAAAAGGCAGCAACTCGATGATTAGAAGCTCACGACATAAGAAACTCATTGCAATCTTTGACTATAAGGAAATTTGACCTATCCATATAATTTATTACCTGGAATTTATTTTCACCATTGGATAGAGCTCTTAATTCTGCGAATTTTGAAAAAAAGAAAGAGGTGAAACGGAGTAGAAATGAGCTTTTTAGCTCAAAATTACTTCATATAGGCAGGCTGGGCAGTGCCCACGTGCGGCGCGCCCGTGTGACGTGCCCCCGCGCGCGCGCCCCTACTGCCTGCCTGTCTCGGTGCCCGCGCGCATGGGCGCTTTTCCAGACGACGGTGCTGTCTTCAAACGAGCATAACATTTTACTCTGAACTCCGATTAACGAGCGGATTTTTTCACTGTAAACTAGACTCAAATATCTTTTATTTGATAGGCTATGGGACCTCTAAATCAATATATATTTGGAGATATTTGCATTTAAAGTTGACCCTTATTTACAAACTTCACATACTCTTCGCTTTTCCCTTTGCACATGTTTCCCTCCTCATCTACGGACAACTTACGACCAATAATTCCCTTAATATGACATACAACCATCAAATAATCATCAAAAAAAACATTTCCAAGGTGTAACATCCTCCCCCCCTTAAAATCATTCATCCTCGAATGAGGGTTATACCTCGGTAGCCGTAACTTTAGCCATAACATCTTTAACTTTTCTTTGCCTTGTGTCATAAACATACAATCTATTTTTCGTAAGCACATCCTCTTTCTATTGCCGCTTCTTGTCAAACCGTACTGACTCAACTCCATCTATTTGTCTGACGTATGATAGACATGCTTTAGTACCATAAAATCGATAGCTTTTCTAACCCTAAGCAAATTAATAAACTACCATGGGAATTATGATTTACTCCAATAACTCCTTTCCATTCATACCATTAGGAAATATCACAGAAAAAAGTGAAAATCACAACTTAACCACTTAACATATAGAATCAGTGTCAAACCTGAAGTTGCTCTTTTACCTTTGCTTTTACCACAGCCTGTCACTACCTATCTTGGAAATGAGGGCTAAAAGAAATTGTAGTCTAATCTACAAACAAAGTAGAGACTGAATCTTAAGGAGAAACTGAATGTCTGGCTAGTCGGGGTCAAGAACTACGAGGGTCCTTAAATAGTCTTATTAACCTGGTTTCCTTACTCTGTTCCACTACCTTGTCATTACTTGGGAGACGGTGAATAAGATCGTCTTTCTTTTGAGAAAATACTAGCATCCAAGCAGTAGATAATTTTGTCAAGGTAGACATTCCCAAACACATTCGGACCAAATGGGGTCCCAAACCTAATACAATCGATATACTTTATCCCTCATATTCCGCACCCTATCTGAAACATATTGGGCCAAAGGATTAACCTCGAAACTATTTTCGTGAATACTCATGCTGCCCTGCTCTCGGTACAAAACCTTATTAGCTCGAACCCGTCGAAGTTCCCGTGGTAAGTACTAATTCGTGAAGGCTAGGGCATTTAGGCTCAAAACCTATGGGCACTAGAGCTCTCAAAAGTTCCCTTGGACCCCACCATTAATATCAATTATTTATTTTGAAATGTCACTGCTCGGGCTAACATTTGAAATGCTTTCTCAAAATCTCCTCCCTTTGATATACTTGAAGGTACAACAGGTGTTGAAGGATCAATAACTCTACATTCTCTTAGCTATATCGAATCTGAAACAATAGGAGGGGATGAATCTCTTCCCATAGTAATTCCGACTGGAACTTAGAGGAACTATAGTACGAGGAATAGGAAACTCGCTTCAAGCCTCTAATCTATATCTCGGATTGGCAGGAGGGCGATTAGGACCCTTTCAAACATCAGTGCTAATAAATCTCGTAGCAATTTGACTTACTCCAGGAGAATTTTAAAACATAAGCATGATATAGATTTAACACACCTCTTACATATTTTCTATAGCACGATCTATTAATGAACAAAGTGAAACAACTACTAAATGCCCTGTAGCTTCCTGATTATAAGTATGGCGCACAACATACCCATAAGCAAGTCTCTACTAGACACGGCTTGTGGATTCCCTAGGATATAACTTTGCTCTGATACCAAGTCTGTTATGCCCTATAACTGGGGGGAGGGCGCGACTGGCTCCCCATACCAGACTAACTGGGAAGCCGGCTATATGACATCTGCAACTGTAATACTTAGGCCGTCCAAGCCACATGTCCAATCAACTGGAGCACAAACTGGACCCATAATGTCTCAACAATACAGGGTAAAACAACTGAAAGGCAAACAAGGCTATGAGTATGACAAACTAAATAACAAAAAGTCGACAATGCCACAAACTGAATACCATTGTACACACTAAGTCCACAAAGCCTCTAGAGAGTAAACTGACTGATGGTCGGGACAGGGCTCCGACCTACCCATAACTACATCTCAAAACTCTAACTGAAATAAAACCATTCTTAGCTCCATAAAGAAAGGAGCATACCAACACATCTGCTAATCTCATGAACTGCTACTGCAACTGGCAATTCCGACCTCTACCTGCACCTGCGGCATGAATGTAGGTCCCCAGGCGAAGGGACGTCAGTACGAATGAAATGTACTGGTATGTAAGGCAGAAAACTATAAACATGTAGCATAACAATGATAGTTAAGCCAAAATAAGGAATAAAAACAACCCGGTATCCTGGAAACTGAAACCTCGCAATAAGTCAATACTGAAGTGCAAATACAACCAAGTAATGCACAAGAAAAACTATAACTGTAATGCCAACAACCAACCAACCATAAATCCATATGTAAAATTCGTCCAGCCGGTGTACCATACCAAGGAAAAATAAAAGTATCTTCATCTAATGTATCACACCGGGGTAAAATAAAAATATCTCCAGCCGATGTACCACACCGGGGTAAAATAAAAATATATCCAGCCGATGTACCACACCGGGGTAAAATAAAAATATCTCCAGCCGACGTACCACACCGGGGTAACATAAAAATATCTCCAGCCGATGTACCACATCGGGGTAAAATAAAAATAATTCTCAATCATAATGACAAATAGGGTCGATATAGCTTATATTGAGTCAATTTAACACGTATGGCTTATAAATGACAAATGTTAAATCTGTGGTCGGAATAGGGCTTTTTCGTAACCCATAAATGCAAGTGAGCACCCATATCTTGTAAAGATAGAAAATATGTATGTATGTCAGGTAAGTTGTCAAATTATACATGAACATGTCGACTCAGTTACATGAAGGACCCTCAAGAGGTTTAGACAACATAAGAACCTTTGATGGCTTACAAACAATGTCCTACGAATAATCCTACCAATTGAACATATTACTTGCATAGAAACACATAGAGCTCATTTCTACACAATTCTTTAACATTTGGGAACTGCAAATATATACTGCCTACCAGGTGGTTCCTTTACCTGTATCGACAACTATACATTGGAATTTCATTGTCAAATTTATCATGTAGATAAGCACATATAGTTCTTAATTCATTTCACTTATTTGCAGGAAAACATGGAAATTATAACTAGGAACTTGGAGTTATTTGTCATATACATGGAGCTGAGAACTGAACTACAGACATACAACGTGTGAGACTTCTATATAATGTATAACTGGTATTTAGTTAACTAGGTGACCTCCAGGAGACTTCCTGGTATTCAAAGTTCTGAGATTAACTAATCATTATCATAGCCTGCACTTATACTTACTTAGACATTAGGAACATTGGTACATTGGAGAATCTCTCCTATGAATTTAGGAAATTCAACTAATAACTCAACAAGAACTAAACATAAAGATGCATGACTTGAATATAACTGAAAGAATTCAACTATATGTTATAACATGAAAATCATATACATTAAGACTTCTTACTGGAAATACATATAAAGACTTGAGTTTTTAGACACGAATACTAATCAGATACTTGACCGAGACATTAGCATAATTCTCGAAATATGATCTCTCAAAAACTTCTTAGATTCGGTAGAACATTTCAACATAAATTAGGGATGTAAAGACATAACTTAAGGATCTGAGACTTGGAGCTCTATAACTTAGGTACTCTTGAGTAACTCTCTAAGTGATTCCTTATAGGCAAACAAAGATATATAGCCGTAATTCGGGTGATGCTGAATTGACTTACATAACTTTGCAATTACCTGCGGAGCTTAAGAAAGCTTACATAATCATAAGTGACTTAGAAGGTCCTAGGATTACCCTTTTTAGACATGGTAGAAAATTTCAACACTTAGAATAGATAACTTAACATAATCCTTTAGTGGTATAGTAGAGAGCTTCTCAACTGAAGTTACTATTTTGCAGACGTTCAACTCTAATTATTTCGTAGAGATTAACACTTTAGTGGTTATTCATCAACGTAATACATATTGAAGATAAACAACTTAATTTATAAATCTTTTGCTAAACGTCTTTAGAATAGGGTTAATCTTTCTAGTTGTTGCCTACCTCGTTCACCATCGTAACCCGTATCGTCTAATGTAACAATATTTAGCTCTACTTTCCTTATTCATCTTAACTTCTTTGCCAAAAGGTATTCACTCTACACTCAAGTTTTTACCCTCATGTTCACTATTCCATCAACTCTTATACACACTTACCTCTTTGGCTAATTGACAACTTAGCCACGCTTTCCCCGTTAACATGTATCGATATAGCTTATTCGCTACATGCCGCTTGCTTAGCTTTAAAGAGGAAAAATATAAAATCTACTTTTTATCTTAAGCACTTTAAAACATAAACATATAGGAGGGATTAACAATATTATTAAAACTTCATTTCAATAAGCTCGTTTACCGTCAATCGGCTTAGCGTCATCTTCTTATCTTAAGTTCAATTACATGTCGTCGCCTTAACATTTTGTACCAATTTCACTAAGTGACCAGATCTTAACATATATTCAACATCACATATACAGTATACTGAAAAGGACCAGCTCACGTGCCCACGTTAAGGGCACTTCAGACTAGATTTAGAACTATGGCAATAATCGTATAAAAATTATGCCTTTCGCTTTACGTTTGTTCGCTTCAACCATTCTTAACGATTCAAGCTTTATGTCAAGTAGTTCCAACACTTTGGAAAGGATCATACATGCATTAATATGATTTTAAAAACATAGGAATATTGATCCTTTCAATAACTTAGTTTCGTGCCTGAAAAACAAGGAAAGGAACACCTTTACATACCTCACTTCGTCGCGTCTTTTTTGCTAATTTCTTCTGTTTGGTAGAAACTCTGACACCTTCAACATCCTTAATTACACTACATGGAAATGAGCACGTTTATGCCAAGTTTCCAATCACAATTCATGTCCCAAAACGTAAAACCAAACAACCACATCATAATATAATTTTCAGCAATCCTAATACCTTAGGCGTCTTAAACTTGAGGCAATTCAACAGAGTTTCGCTTACGTGCTTTTGGTGTTTAACCTCCACAAAGGTGTGGTATATTCCTTCCATCTTTTGGATATATTCCAGCATCTATACAGTTGTAACAAACTCCCGAAAATGGGTAGAAACCTTAGTCAAATATCACATAAAACACATATTGACTTTATGTCATTACCTTACTTTAGCTTGCGAATTTGAGCGGATAAACCAAGTAGGAACACCTTTCACTTGTGTATAACCCCTGCCCATATGGGGTTCCTCCTCAGCTAAATTCCGTTCCAAAAATGTAGCAACCATGCTGTGAAACCGCAGCAACAACACACACCCAAGCAACACATAAGTTCCAACTTCACTTCCAACATAACTTGTTAATTCATGATAATTTAAAGAGTAAAAACACCTCCTTTTGTACTCAAATCTCCCCAATATGGAGGTAGAACTTCACCTACCTACTGCCCAAAAATGCAGCATCTTGGCAGCCAAAAACGCAGCAATTCGACGATTAGAAGCTCACGACATAAGAAACCCTTTCCAAGCTTGGACAATAAGGAAATTTGACCTATCCATACAATTTATTACCTGGAATTTATTTTCACCATTCGATAGACCTCTTATTTCTGCAAATTTTGAAAAAACAATGAGGTGAAACGTAGTAGAAATGAGCTTTTTAGCTCAAAATTACTTCATATAGGCAGGCTGGGCAGTGCCCACGTGCGGCGCCGTGTGACGTGCCCTCGCCTGCGCGCGCACCCCTACTGCCTGCCTGTCTCAGCGCCCGCGTGCATGGGCGCTTTTCCAGCCGACAATGCTATCTTCAAACGAGCATAACATTTTACTTCGAACTCCGATTAACCAGAGGATTTTTTCACTGTAAACTAGACTCAATTATCTTTTATTTGATAGGCTATAGGACCTCTGAATCATTATATATTTGGAGATATGTCCATTTAAAGTTGACCCTTATTTAGAAACTTCTGATAATCTTCGCTTTTCCCTTTGCACATGTTTCCCTCCTCACCTACAGACAACATACGACCCATAATTCCATTAATATGACATATAACCATCAAATAATCATCAAAAAAAATTTCGGGGGTTAACAAATGTGTCCCTAAAAAGGGAGGCATGATCGTAGTGGCTAATAAGCAGAATGAGTTAATTCCTCTTAAAACCATCACAGAATGACGTGTCATATGGATTATCATAATGAGCGGAATGAGTTAATTCCTCTTAAAACCATCACAGAATGACGTGTCATGTGGATTATCAAAAGTTGAACACCTGGATGCTAAAAGACCATTTCCCAATGTCGTTTAGGATCAAATGCTAGATAGATTGGTAGACAGGGATTGGTATTATTTCTTTGATGGTTATTAGAGATATACCCAAATATAATTACACCTGAAGATCAAGAATAAACCACATTCACTTGTATTTATGGGACATTTATCTTCAGACACGTCATTTGGACTATGCAATGCGTCTGCAACCTTTTAGAGGTATATGATGTCGATTTTTTCTGACATGGTAGAAGATACTTCGGAGGTCTTTATGGAAAACGTTTCAGTTATAGGTGAAACATTTGAGGATTGTTTGGCTAATCTGAGCAAAGATTTACAAAGATGTGAAGTAACAAATCTCGTGCTGAACTGGGAGAAAGGCCACTTCATGGTGAAAAAGGGAATTATTTTTGGTCACAAGATTTCCGATAAAGGTATTGAAGTAGACAAAGAAAATATTGAATTAATTGAGAAATTGCCTCAACCAATATCTGTGAAGGGAGTAAGAAGTTTCTTAGGCCATGCAGGGTTTTACAAGAGCTTTATATAAGACTTATCAAAAATTTCCAACGCATTATGTCAATTATTAGAGAAGGATGCTGAATTCACATTCGATGAATCTTGTATGAATGTTTTCTTATGCCTTAAAGAGAGGTTGGTAGCTGCCCCGATAATTATTGCTCCACATTGGTCGCAACCATTTGAGGTGATGTGTGACGCAAATGGAGTCACTGTCACGATCCGAGCTGGGACCCTAGATTGAGACACGGGACCTAGAATCACGAATGGATCAAAGCTAACCTATGGTACAAACATAGCCTAACAAGAGCCTTTCTAAGCAGAAATAAAGCATGAGCATGATACAAGAGGAAGACTGCGTATCATCAGGACTAAAGCGTAAACAGAAATCAACAACGTTGAACTGTCTATACATGATTGTCTGAAAAGATTCTACTACTATGATGAGCTGATGGGACAACACCCCACAACTAGCTCACTAACTCTGAAACTTAAAGACATTATTAAAATAAAGCTAATAATGTCCTTGGAGAATCAGGACTCAGTTAAGTGGGAATAGGGCTGGACTGATAGGGAGCGAACTATCGGTGGGACTGAGATGGATAACTTGAACCTATATCATGAGACAAATACTTTGAATGTACCGAGTATAAAGGTAAGTAAAATGTTCTAGTAAAATGATAGTATGAAATCATGAGTATAAATCATGAAAGATCATGAGCGTAAGGTCAGCATGCTAAAAGCCACAAATAGTAAGTGTGTATATATGTGTATGTGTGTGTGTGTATGTATATATATATATATTCATAAGCTACTAATCGTAATCTGAACATAATGACCCAAGTTCTAGAAATACAAGCCATATCACTTGTCATGCTTTAAATCGTAGATAAGAGCTCATAAACTGATCAATGGTTCAAGTATGCTATAAAACATAATATCGTAAGTCATGAACATGAGTAAATGAAAACATGAGGAGTAGTGAGAGAATATTATAACCAACATACCCCATGTGAGCATAAATGGAGCCCAACCTATAAATCCCTAGTCGAGAGGTGTCCTTACTTTGACAAGGATAGAACCATGAAAAAGGCGTGTTATCACTCATGGGTGGCCCATTCAGGCATGGGAGAAACTCTCGTGGAGGACCCATCAAGGCTATGTTGGGACATAGTTCTGAGGCCTGAGTGCGCTGGAACCCCAATCTACTAGTTGAAATCATGAGATTCATCAACATGCTTGAAATACATGAACTAGCCATAAAATAATCCCGTGAGTCGGCCATGATCATAAACTTGATATTCATAAAAGCCATGCATACTTGAGGAAATATTCATACTGTAAAATTCATAAATGCATGAAGGGTTCTTGAGAAAATCATGCATTATAATCATAAATAATTTAATTCATCATACTTGAAACCATGGGCTCATAAGCTTAAGTTTCATAAGTCATGCATAATAGTGCATAAACTTGATAAACTTGAAATCATGAATTAATAATTAAATTGAGGTTTAAATCTTCCCTAATAGTCATGAAACATCAATCAAAACATAAAGGTATTATACCCATAGAGGAAGCATGGATGATTTCATGAAAATTGTGTAATAACCCTAGAATTCAATTTGACATGCTTAGAAACTTGAATTATAGAATTGGGATGA
The DNA here is from genome assembly GCA_035772735.1 of Datura wrightii. Taxonomy (NCBI): domain Eukaryota; kingdom Viridiplantae; phylum Streptophyta; class Magnoliopsida; order Solanales; family Solanaceae; genus Datura; species Datura wrightii. The sequence goes on along the minus strand of JASDFA010000002.1, from coordinate 50,587,986 downwards.
AATTGGGCATGAGGATGGAAGATTTTCCCCCATTCATAATCCTACATACCTGGGTTGATAGTCCCTTAACTTTTCTTGAACACCCAATAAGATTGGGAGAGAAATTGATGAGGAACCTTAGCTTTAATCATGAGAGAGGATTTCAAATCTAATGTAGTTATGAGAGCATAAGGACTTAGACTAGGTTAAAGCCCTTAAAACACTCTTTAAGAAAACCAAAATGACGTCACTTAGGGGTTAGAAGCTTAGGAAATATCCTTGGGAAAACGTATTAATATTACTGACTACCAGCTACAACAACCTATCCAACGAGTCGTTGTCAGACTTGGCGACACGTTGGATCCACCCGTTTAGTCTGGAGTACTTCTGTTACTCTTCTACTTCCCTAACCAACGGCTAGATAGGAAGACTCATTATATGCAAGAATGACTCATCATTCTCTCGTTGTCACCACTTTCACACCTGGTCTGATTTTGAAATCCTTCTAATAGATCAATGGATCGTCACATTACCCAACGAGTCGTGGTATCCTTCCATTGTCTCAAAACCAAATTTTGATCCCTTTTTGAGCTCCACTTAATGACCCCTTAGGGCGACCTATTACATGAACTAATGAGTCGTCACTTGACTCGTTGTATCTGGGAAGCTTTAATTGAGGGCTTACAATGATGCACACAATGGGTTGTTGTTCTCATAATGACTTGTTCCTTGAGTTGTTCTGTGACTCTGGTGCCATTTCCTGCTAAAAGTCTCATCTCTGATCTAAGGAACTTTTGGGGTGTTACATTATCTTCCCCTAAGGAATATTCATCCTCAAATGTAGATTAAGCATACTGAAAGGCTAGGGAAAGAACTATAATCCCAAAACTATATGACCATAGTTGAAAACTGACAGAGTGACTGACTACAAACTGATTTACATGATTGAACTGAGTTCATGAAACATCCATGCTTCCTATAACATAAAAGGAACTAAGAGACATGGATATGACATGAAACTGGATAAAGTGCTAAGAGGGAAACTAGTATCTCATGTTGGAACTGAGCCGGAAGGGAAAAGATGCGCATATCTAGCCAAATATCTACTTCGACTTCCCACTTAACTCCCTCAACAAGCTGATTTCTCCATAAAACTTTAACCGAAGCTACTTCCTTGCTCCTCAACTTCTGAACATGATGATCAAGAATCTCAACCATAACCTTTTCATATGTAAGGCTATCCTTCATACCAATGCTCTTGACTGGAACAACTAAGGATGGGTAACTAATGGACTTATTCAAAAGAGATACATGGAAAATTGGATGTACCGAAGCTAACTCTGTTGGTAGCTCTAACTCATATGCCACCTTTCTAAGTCGCCTCAGAATCCTATAAGGGATAACATATCAGGGACCAAGCTTCCCTTTATTACTGAACCTCATCATTCTATTCATGGGAGACACCTTCTAAAACACCCAATCATCAACCTCAAACTCAAGTGCTCTACTCTTAACATCCACATAAGATTTCTGACGACTCTGAGCCATTTTCAGCCTTTCTCTAATAAGCTAAAATTTCTCCCCAGCTTCATGAACTGAATATATCCCTATCAAAGTAGCCTCACCTTCTTTAGACCATCTAATGGGTGATCTACAACACCGCCCATAAAGAGCCTCAAATGGGGTCATTTGGATGCTGGAGCGATAGTTGTTATTGTAGGAAAACTTTATGAGAGGCAAGTGATCATCCCAACTACCCTTGAAATCAATCACATACACTCTCAACATATCCTTAAGAGTCTGAATGGTCCGTATATCCTAACCATCAATCTGCGAGTGAAAAGTTGTACTAAGCTTTACTTGTGTACCAAGCCCCTTCTGAAATGATCTCGAAAAGTGAGAGGAGAACTAAGTACCCATATTTGACATGATGGAAAAAGGAACTCCATGCAACTGAACCAACTCCCGAATGTCCAATCTAGCATAATCCTCAATTGAATCTGTAATTTTGACCAATAGAATATGGGCTGATTGGGTAAACCTGTCCACAATCACCCATATAGAGTCATACTATCGGCATGTACGAGGCAATCCTATAATGAAGTACATATTGATCTCTTCCCACTTCCAATTTGGGATGTTGATCTTGAAGCATACCTCCAGGGCTCTTATGCTCGACCTTCACCTGGTGGAAATTTGGACACTTAGCCACAAACTCCACTATGTCTTTCTTCATGACATTCCACCAATAGACTTCCCATAGATCACGGTACATCTTGGTGGTACCTGGATGGATAGAGTACCGATATCCACGAGCCTCACTTAACATCCGCTCTTTCAAGTCATCTATAACTGAACACACAATTAGCCCAGATATTGGAGTACACCATCTCCCCTTTGGTAGAAAACCTCTACTTTCTGATTTTGAATAACTTCCTTTAGCTTCACTAGGATAGAATCCTCATATCGTTTTTCTTTAACCTTCATCACTAATGAAGACTTTGACGCATTCTGAAACAACAACACCATCGTCCGTTTAAACTGTAAGGTAAACCCTTAAACGAGAAAGCCTATGGACATCCTTCATCAAGTCCTTTCTTCCATTCTCTACATGAGACACACTCTCCATAGATAGCCTACTAAGAGCATCCACCACTACATTTGCCTTGCCTGGTCGATAAAGGACACTCATATCATAGTCCTTGAGAAGCTCTAGCCATCTCCTTTGTTGAAAATTTAGGTCCTTCTTAGTGAACATGTATTGAAGGCTCTTTTGGTCCGTGAACACATCCACCTATACCCTATACAATTAGTGCCTCCTAATTTTCAAAGCAAATACCACAGCTGCTAACTCTAGCTCATGCATCGGATAATTCTCTTCATGAGTCTTAATTTGTATAGAGGCATACATAATGAACCTTACCATGTTGCATCAACACACAACTGAGACTAACCCTTGAAGAATCATAATACACAACAAAGCATTTCCCTTTGGTAGGGTCAATACTGGGAATGAAGTGAATCGAGTTTTTAACTCTTGAAAACTCTTCTCATAAGCATCCAGCCACTAAAGTTTGACCTTTTTCTAGGTCAGTTTAGTCAACAGTGCTACAAGGAATGAAAATCTCTCTATGAACCTCCTGTAGTAGCCAGCTAAACCCAAGAAGCTCCTAATATCTATAAGATTAACAGGTCTAGGATAATTCTTCACTGCCTCTATCATTTGAAAGTCCACCTGAATAACCTCACTAGACACCACATGACCCAAAAATACTACTAAGTTTAGTCAAAACTCACATTTTCTAAATTTAGAAAATAGTTGGCGGTCCTTGAGAGTTTGCAACACAATCCTCAAATGAGCGGCATGATCCTCTTCGCTTCGAGTGTATATGAGGATATCATCTATGAAGACAATCACGAACATATCCTAATATTTCTTAAACACCCTATTCATCAAATCAATAATATTTGCAGGAGCATTCGTTAGTCCAAAAGACATACCTACGAACTCGTAGTGGCCATATTGCATCCTGAAGGCTATCTTTGAAATGTCACTTTACCTAATTCTGAGCTGATAATAGTTGGATCTGAGGTCTATCTTTGAGAAACACTTGGCACCCTGAAGTTGGTCAAATAGGTTATCAATCCTGGGAAGGGGATACTTGTTCTTGATTGTGACCTTGTTCAACTGTCGATAATCAATGCACTTTGAATGAAACTATCGTTCTTCTGAACAAAGAGAACTAGGGCACCCCATAGTGACTTACTAGGCCTGATGAAACCCTTATCTAGGAGATCCTTCAACTGTTCTTTCAACTCTTTTATCTCAGTTGGAGCCATTCTATAGGGAGGCATAGATATAGGCTGCGTATTAGCAGAAGGTAAATACCAAAGTCAATCTACCACATGGAAGGGACTCCTGGTAGATCATCTGGGAACATCTTTGGTTACTTATATAAAATAGGAACTGACTGAATAGTCGGGGTCTTGGACATCGAATCCTTGATCCGAACTAGATGGTACATGCAACCCTTAGAGATCATCTTCCTAGCCTTGAGGTAGGAAATAAAGAGATCTACAGGCACAACTTAACAACCTTTCCACTCTAGGACTGGTTCATCCAAAAATCGAAACTCTACCGAATGAGTTCTACATTTAACTGAAGCATAACGAACATGTAACCAATCCATATCGAAAATAATATCAAAATTGATCATATCTAAATCCACTAAGTCGGATGAGGCGACTTTCTAAAGAATCTTGATAGGGCAATTTTTGTGTGCCTGTTGAGCTAAAACTGACTCATCGACTGGAGTAGGGACTGACAAGGGTTCTGACAGGATTTCGAAACTGACTCCAAAACTAACAGCCACATAAGGAGTCACAGAAGATAATGTAGCCTTTGGATCTAATAATACATAAACATTGATAATGTAGCCTTTGGATCTAATAATACATAAACATTAAGATGGAATCCTCATAACATACCAATGACCACATTGGGAGAGACATCCTGCTCCTGTCGAGATGATAGTGTGTAGAATTTAATTTTTCAATATCTGCCACCCGCACTAGAAGAGGCACCTTGTTGTGATGGGCAAGCTACTGGAGGTGCTAAACTAGTGGCTGAGGTGTGTATCCCACTATTGCCTTGTCTGGTTGAATAGGCAATTCCTGAGTCTATTTTTGGGTTTTCCACACCCGAAACAAGCATTTGAGCCAACTAAGTATTGCCCTGGGTGGTTCTTATCGCACTTCACACAAGCTAGAAAAGTACGCTCCCCTGACATGCTCCCTAGGCCTCTAAGGCCTGATGCTCTACCCCTTTGGTCGTTGGCTGATAATGGAGCTAGAGTTGACAATCTCTAGTGGGTCTGAGGGCGATGTCCACTGTCGGATCTCTACTTGAACTTCCCATAGCTCCCTATTCTGGCATTTTTGGCCTTTCTTTCTTTCTTCTTCATCTACTCTGCCTCTATTTGTTGGGCATACATGATCAGCTGAGAGACATCTATGTCATTGATTAGCATGGCGGTTCTGCACTTCATGAACAAGGAGATTGCCACTCTGTTCTAAACCTACTCATGCTAGTCCTCTGGTCAGCCACCATCTCTGGTGCATACTTGGACAACCGGGTAAACTCTATGGCATACTCCTGGACAGCCATGTTGTTCTACTTCAAGTTGACGAACTCAACTGCCTTTGCCTCTCTCAACTTTTGAGGTAAGAATTTGTCCAAGAAAGCGGCAAAAAACTCATCCTAACCCATGGGAACCGCTCCAATTCCCTTGATGTCCTTCTATTGCCAAAACCATATATGAGCAACCCCCTTTAGCTGATAGGAGGCTATGTTTGCACTCTCCTCTCCAGTCATCCCCATTATCTGGGTAATCTTCTAAACCTCCTCTATAAACTCATGTGGGTCCTCATCCACCTTCGATCCAAGAAACTCAGGTGGGTTCATCCTAAGAAAATCTCACACTTTCGCCACTCCTGCATTCCTATTATGGTGAACATAGGCTATCAAATCCTAAGCCAACATCTGAAAAGATACCATGAACTCGGTATGAGTAACCTCCTCGGGCAAGGAATTCACTGGAACTGGCAGGGCTAGCTGGTGTCCGTCTCCGTTTCCATTATCATGGACATTTCTACTGCCATTTCTTTTACCATTGACTCGACGTGCAAGCATATTTCTGCAAATGTGTATAGCACGGGTTAGAGGAATAGAAAGAGGTACTTTGTCACATGACATAGATCATGAAAGAATGGAAATTTCCTAAAACGTCTCATAGCCTCTTCCCTATAAGGGTGGCACACTTCACACCCATGGATAATACTCTACTTAACGCGGCTTTCAGACACCCTAGGACACACCTAAACCTGGCTCTAATATTAAGTTTGTCATAACCCGAGCTGGGACCCTAGATTGAGACACGGGACCTAAAACCATAAATGGCTCCAAGCTAACCCATGGTACAAACATAGCCTGATAAGATCCTTACGAAGCCAAAATAAAGCATGAGCATGATACAAGAGGAAACTATGTATCATTAGGACAAAAGCATAAACACAAATCAATAATAATGTTGAACTATCTACATGATTATCTAAAAAGCTTCTACTACTACGACGAGCTTATGAGACAACATCCTCAAATAGATCACTATGTCTAAAACTGAAAGACATGATAAAACATAAAGCTAATAACACCATCAAAGAATGAGGAATCACCCAAGAGGGAATAAGGCTGGACTGATTGGGAGCTAACTATCGGTGAGACTGAGATGGATCACCCGAGCATATATCGTGAGACAATATAGCATAGAGTATGCGGTCAGTACTTTGAATGTACTGAATATGTAAGGTAAGTAAAGCATGCTAATAAAATGATAATATGAAACCATGAGTATAAATTAAGAAAGATCATGAGAGTAAGGTCAGCATGCTAAAAGCTATAAATACTAAGTGTGTGTGTGTATTCATAAGCTATTCATCATAATCTGAAGAAATAGAAATCATATAACTTGTCATGCTTGAAATCGTAGATAAGAGCTCATAAACTGATCAATGGGTCAAGTATGGTATAAAATATGATATCATAAGTCATGAACATAAGTTACTAAAAACATGAGGAACAGCGGGAGATTCTTATAACCGACATACCCCACGTGAGCATACTTGGAGAACAACCTATAAATCCCTAGTCGGGGGGGGGGGGGGGGGGTGGGTGTTCGTACCTTGACAAGGGTAGAACTATGAAAAATATATGATATCACTCATGGGTGGCCCATTAGGGAATGGGAAACACTCTTACGAAGGTCCCCATCATGGCTATATTGGCACGTAGTTTTAAGACTTAGATGTGTTGGAACTCCGATCTACTCGGTGTTAAATAGTACTTCCGAAACATATAGAGTGCTCATATCATAATCATGAAACATACTTGAAGTACATGGACTAGTTGAAATCATGAGATTCATGAACATGCTTGAGATACGTGAACTAGCCATAAAATAGGCTCGTGAGTCAGCCATGATCATAAACTTGATATTCATAAAAGCCATGCTTACTTGAGGAAATCATCATACTCTAAAATTTATAAACTCATGAAGGGTTCTTGAGAAAATCATGCATTACAATCATAAAACATAATTTAATTCATCATACTTGAAATCATGGCTCATAAGCTTAAATTTCATAAATCATGTATACTAGGGCATAAATTTCATAAACTTAAAATCATGAATTAATAATTAAATTGAGGTTTAACTTTGCCCTAGAGGTCATGAAACATCAATCAAAACATGAAGGGATTATACTCATAGAGGACGCATGGAAGATTCCATGAAAATTGTGTAATAACCCTCAAATTCAATTTGACATGACTAGAAACTTGAATCATAGAATTGGAATGAAATTGAGAATGAGGGTGGAATATTTTCCCCCATTCATAACCCTACGTACCTGGCTTGATGGTCCCTTGACTTATCTTGAACACCCAAGAAGATTGGGAGAGAAATTAATAAGGAGCCCTTGCTTTGATCTTGAGAGAGGATTTCAAATATAATATAGTTATGAGAGCATAAGGACTTAGGCTAGTTCTAACCCCTAAAGCCAATTTAAGAAACCCAAAATGATGTCACTTAAGGGTTAGGAGTTTAGGAATTTACAAAAATACCCCTAGAAAAATGTATTAAAATCCCTGATTGTCAACTGCAGCGACCCATCTAACGAGTCGCTGTCAAACTTGGCGACTCGTTGGATCCGCAAGTTGAGTATAGAGTACTTCTATTACTCTTTTACTTCCCCAACCAATAGCTAGACAGGACAAGTCGTGATATACAATAATGAGCCATCACTCCTCTTATTGTCACCATTGTCACATCTACCCTGATTATGAAATCCTTCCAACAGATTAATACCAAGGGTCGTCACATTCCCTAATGAGTCATGGTATCCTTCCATTGCCTCTTAACAAAATTTGACCCTTTTTTGAACTCCACTTAACGACTCCTTATAACGACCCGTTACATGAACTGACAAGTCATCACTTGACTCATTGTCTTTGAGAATCTTTGAATGAGGGCTCAGAATATGGCATACAATGGGTCATTTTTCCTCACAATGACTCGTTCCTTGAGTCGTTCTGTGACTCTGGTGCCATTTCCTTCTTAAAGCCTCGGGTTTGATCTAAGGGACTTTTATATTATTATAGTTTCACTTGGGGCAGTGTTGGGGAAGAAGAAAGAAAATATTTTCCATGCCATTTATTATGCTAGTAAGGCATTGAATGGGGCCCAAAAGAACTACACGATGTCGAGCAAGAATTGCTTGTTGTGGTGCATGTCTTCAAAAAATTCTAAGCATACTTGCTTGGCACCAGAGTGGTTGTGCACACTGACCATGTTACCTAGAGATATCTCTTGGAAATGAAAGATGCAAAACCATGGTTGATAAGATGGGTGCTTCTGCTACACGAATTTTACTTTGAAGTCAATGATCACAAGGAATGTGAAAATCAGGTAGCAGATCATTTATCTAGACTTGAGGATGAGGGAAGAGTATCAGATGAAAGAGTGATTGATAACTCATTCCCTGATGAGTAGGTACTAGCTGCATCTCTTGATCTTATTCCTTGGTTTGTTGATTTTGCTAATTATCTTATTAGCGACATGATGTTGGAAGTTTACATTTCATTAGAGGAAGAAATTCCTTCATGATGTGAATAAGTATTTTTGGGATGGGACATATTTGTTCTGGCTCTGTGTTGATAATTTGATAAGGAGATATGTTCAAAAAGCATAAATGATGAGCATCCTAGAGGCTTTCCATTCATCTCCAATGGGGGCCACCAAGGTATTGCTTGAACAGCTTAGAAAATCCTACAATATAGGTATTATTGGCCCACGATACACTAGGAGGCACATGATTTTGTAAAGGCATGTGATCAATACCAAAGGCAGGGAGATCTATCTCGAGGACATGAATTACCTATGACCCCATCCTGGAAGTTGAATTGTTTGATGTATGGGGCATAGACTTTATGGGTCCATTTATGAGCTCCTACGGACAAAAGTACATCTTGGTGGTAGTACATTATGTTTCGAAATGGATGGAAGTTGTGGAATTGGTAGATATTGATGGCAAGAGTTTCACTGCTTCCTTTAAAAAGAATATCTTTTCAAGTTTTGGTACTTCAAGATCTATATTAGTGATGGGGGTTCCCACTTCTGCATTAAAGCTTTCAGTGCCCTACAGGAAAAGTATGGAGTTAAGCAGCATAAAGTGGCTACTCCTTATCATCCACAATCAAGTTGTCAAGTGGAGGTATCAAATCAAGAAATCAAAACCTTCATGGCAAGACAGTAAATACTAACTGAACTGACTGGGCTCGAAAACTTGATGATGCACTATCGGCATGCCGAATGGTATTCAAAATGCCCATTGGGATGTCCCCGTACTAGTTAGTGTTTGGCAAGGCTTTTCAATTTACTGTTGAGTTTGAGCATAAGGACTTGTGGGCACTCAAGAAGCTCAACTTGAGCTGGAGAGAGGCTGCAAATTTGAGGCTTGATCAGATAAATGAGATGGATGAATTCCGCCTGATAGCATATAATAGGGAAACTTTATACAAGGAAAAGATGAGATTTACCATAATCAGAGGATCGAAAAGAGGGAGATCAACTCCAGAGACCTTGTGTTGTTGTTCAACTGTAGACTCCATCTGTTTCTGGGCCAACTCAGGTCAAAATGGTCACGGCCAGTCAAGGTGGCACAAGTATTCTCATCTGGAGCTATTGAGTTGGAAAACCAAAAAATGAAACATTTCAAAGTGAATGGCTAACATGTGAAGTAGTACTATGGAGTGTCTGAGGAGGTAAAAGTGTTAGAGTTGGTATACCTTGATAAAATCTGAGTAATCAAGGTACCCAACTCATGTTTGCGATATTAAATCAAGCGCTACTTGGGAAGCAACCCAAGATTGTTTTATTTATAATTTAGCATAGTTGATTTTGTATTGTTCATATTTGAAAGTGATGTTAAGTGTTCATGTACAGGTTCTCTAGAAAAAGGTGATGGAACAAATGACAGGCCGTCGGTCTGAACCGTCAAAAGAGAGATTTTTGTGCATTTTGGATAAGCCTGATGATACAGTTGATGAGCCATTAGAGCCATGATAGCCATCACTATGTGTCATCAAAAGTAGAAGAAATTACAGGCATTGTGGATAAGCACGATGGCAGAGTTGACAAGCCATCAAAGCATCGATGAGCCATCATTTGCTCCATCAGAGGTGATCATAAAGAAATTGATATTCTGGATAAGAGTGATGATGTCGCCTAAATGCACGCAACAGCATGTGGTCGTCAAGTAATATAGGATTTTGAAGTCTAGATATCGGACCCAAGGGACTTGTCATTCAATTGTTATAAGGTTGTCGATTTAATTTCAATAATCTACAAAACAGTTAAAATGAAGATTGGTTTGAAAAATTAAACTACTAAAACTTCAAATATAAAATTAACTAAAAACAATTGCAAGCTTGATTGTATTTCGATGATAGTGAAAGACTAAGGCAATGGCACTTGGTTGGTTTCAAGTTGAGTTTTCAAGACGTAATTAAACTGACATGATTCTTCCTATGGTTGCTAGTTGCAAGTTACTATCTCATTTCTTGCCACTATCCCTAGCATCCAAGAACTATTTCATAAACCCTAACGCCTATATCCCTATGGTCGCAGGAGAACAATGAAACGATAATTATGCCTACTTGTATTACAACTAAATAGGGTTGAAAGGTATATCCCTATCCTCAACAACAACTTCTATCCTATCACCAATGGGTTCAAGGGTCTTTGAATTTCTGTTCTGTATTTATTTTTAACCTTTTTGATTCTCTTTTCCAAGTTCAATCGAAAGCCAACGAATTACTTACAAGGTGATCAATCACACAAATAGTAAATTAACACAAATAAATAAAAACAACCATAAATAAAGAATCAAAACCAAATTTAATTAGTCTTTCAAACAATCAACCATTCACCATGGCCACAAACCTAGGATATTAGTTTAAACACTCATAGACTAGAGGAAATATAAATATTTAGCCATCATCATACGAAAATACAAAGTAAAGAAGAGAAAACCTAGTGTAGAACTGTGTCTTCGTTCCAAACGGCTTACAAGCTTTCATAAAAGAATTACGATATGTGAAAATGATTCAAGACTGCTCCAAGATGTCAAAAGTTGCTTAACAAATAACCTAAGGCCTATATTTATGAGCCTTCAAATGACGTTTATGCCCTTTAAAACATTACTTTAAAATCAGTATTTTCTGTCCCAAAATGACCCTAGCGGGCCGCCCCATGTATCTCACCATAGATTTAGTCAAATTTGCATCAATTTCATCTTCGAAAAAGCTCTAGCGCATCGTCCCCTCTATCTCTCCAAGGTGTTCATAAAATTTCTCTAAGTCTGGACACCTCTGGCGTGGGGTACCACTCATCTCGCCAAGTTTGTGAAGTGTAATTCTCTGAAGTTTAAGGGCTGGCGTAGCATGCTAGCCATAGCCCCAACCTGAAGTTTTATTCTCTAAAGTTTGGGACTTGGTGCGGGGCACCAGCTATAGCACTAGGCTCTTCAGCTCCTCAAAGCTTCATTCCTTGCATCATTGTGAGCCCATTTTGCTTAGTTTCCTGCTCAAATCAACCCAAATCATTTGTTAGCACTTAAAACACACATATACATGAATTTAAGCATAAATTAAGGATTATGAACTCAAAACATGATCAAATATATGTATAAACATGGCAAATGGCCATAAAAAATATGACCAACATCAAGCGAAGGCCACTCTGACGGGCTGTCAATCACTTGATGGACTGTAATGTACTCTATCAAAAGAGGGAATACAAAAACACTATTTGTATAAGGGTCGACTCTCTAACGGGTCGTCACTCCTTTCGTAATCTATTTTTAATGAGCCTTACTCAATCCAACCCAAACTCTCATGACCCAGAACTGACCCGACCCCTATGTATTTATTTCAAGAACATTTTTAAATGTTCTATTTTTATTCTCTCCCACAACTCTTAGCATTTAACCTCCATAATCCTCACATTCAAACCTATCATCCCTCTTTCACTCCATTTCTTTTCCCCATTCACTTATTACCCAAAGTTGTGGTCACGTTTTGATTTGGTTGATTAGAGAAAAGTGTGATATTGTGCTTCATCTTCTCACTACTCAAAGGTATGTTTTATTTTTCTTCCTATCCTTAGTATAAGGGGTAAGTTTTGTCAGTTAATGATGTGGGTAAAGTTGAAAGTATATTATTCTTTATTTCTCGTACCTAATCTTCGTGTTAATCTGGAAACCCTAAGGGACTTGAAGTTGAAAATGGATTTTTCCTTGTTCTCATGCCTAATTGCTATGTTAATATGAAAACCCCTAATGGACTTAACTATGTAATATGACTATTCCCTAGAGCTTGTAAATTTCTATCTTCGTCTAGTCCTTGTAAATCCCTTAACAAAGTACATATGTCTCTTACACTTAGCAAAACTCTTTCTTGTAAATATGACTATCTTTACGAAGTAGATATACTCCCAGATGAAACAAAAGTGTCTTCTACCTACTTACCTCTCCTAAATCCCTAATCTTCTATTGCCAAAAAGACGACCTATCCATGGGTACAAATTCGTTCCCTAGTACAACATAAATCAAAAGGAGAAAGAATATGTTGTTGTTTTGAAACTCGATCCACACCCTATTCTTGCAACCCAAGAGGAACAATTTGTTACCCTGCAAATTCTCAATGATTTTCCAAAGCAATGGAAATATCATGGATTTACCCATAGTCATTTTGGTGTTGTCCAAATCGCCTTATCGTATCACGAAAGGAAAGGCCAACATGTTGTTTCCCACCTTTCACTCTTTGATACCAGATATAGAGAGTAACAACATGCTAATTTTGGTACAATTAAGGTCACCTTGAATGCTGGGACAGTGTTTGTAATGCTATTTCCAAATTTCAACATGTCCCTAAGTGATCCATATCTGACAGAGGCCTTAAAGATCCAAGTCCAAATAAAGGGAGCTCCACAAGATAGAGATGCTATCCAGGAAACTCTTCACTACCAAATAGCTTGGAGAGTTCAGAACCATGCCATGGATCTTTCATTCCCGCGTGGAGATAATGCTCTGCTACTACATGTAGACGTCACCAACGGAACTACTATATGTACCCAGATACCCAGAAAAATATCGAAGGAAGAACTTGTCAAAATTCTTCCTGACTCATGGGTTACCAACTATGAGCGGATGAGAGAACCTCCTGTTGAACCTCTTCAATCCACTGAACCAATATTTGTCAAAAAAAGGATAAAACCGTAGCCATCAGTTTTGACCACTATCATCTCAAAAAACCAAACAGTGCAACCTATTATCTTCAGATATACCAGCCTGTATCTACCTGAAGATAACGAGCTACACAGGAAGAGAGCCAAACCTAAAAAGAAGGGAAGATGCTCAGTAAAGGAATTCTGAAAGTGATATGAAGATGGGGATCTGTTTATTGGTTCCCTGAGCCGCCTTGGAAAATATGAATTCCTTATTTCCTACAAACCTCAATATTGTCCAACTCTATCCACTCCAGCCAAACAATCTCACAACCTTCAAATCTTTATGATGAGTCCATCTAGCTCTAGTATTACTCCAGAATTTCCCTCACAACGACACTTTGAAAAAGATGGTGTAATCCATGCACCAAATATACCAATGAAAAATGTTGTGCTTCCCACTAGAGAAAACCCACCATAAGTTACGTAGAGGATACCATCAACTGGCAATTGGAGAATGCAATCTGCCAGAATAATGTACTGACCAATATCGTCACTTCCCTCAAGAGCGTTTCTCACACACAGAACAGATGATGAGCAAGGTGGAAAAAATCAAGAAGAAAGTGGAATAGGCATCCACTCAACATGCCGACCTTAATAGAGCCCTGGAATTGTGACTGACCAATAAGCAGTATCAGATTTGTCCACCAGACACCTAAGACATGGAACTTTTGAGCCACAAAGAACCCAAAGCCATTCTACAAAGTCCTTTTTTCCCTATTCATCACAAACATACTCACTACCTAAATTGGGCCACCCTGCTACTACATCCCCTTTCATTCTGCACGAACCCATGTCCTTTACTCAAAAATCAATGTTGAGCCTGAATTTGATACTGCCAAATTGGTCTAGGAAAGAAAAGATGCTCTTGCAGCAAAAAAGCAGTCCAAAAGAAGGAAGGAGGTGGGAGAAAGTTTTAAAGATCCAGATCTAGGAAACTTGATGATCTCATATCAAGTTTTTCTGGACCTTTATGGCTTGGAAGAAGATGCCAGCTTAGGATCCAATACTGAAGAGATAATAGAGAGTGATCCTACTGCAGAAACTGAAGATGAAGATTAGGAGACAAGTGAGAATTTCTCAATAGAAACCTCCGAAGAAGATAATCCATCGATATACATAAACCAACCAAGAGAACTAGAAGTCTCTGAAGTTGAGGATGATCAGGATGGGATGAAAGATGATCCAATTCTGGAAAGGAGACCAGAACATCCAACGCCAAAATTGGTTTGAACTAGGTTCCATACTTTCACTCTCGATGATGTCAAGGTTATAATATGGCCTTAAAGGATCCAAGATTTCCTTACTTGGATGGTGATAAAACACTTGGTAAAGTGAGAAAAGGATGTAATCATGTTAGAATTCATGTCAAGGTTCTTTGGTATCCTTAGATATTAGTGGATCTCACTACGGATACATGATAAAAATACTTTCCTTACATCCCAAGACTTTAATTTCATTTTCAGAATCCTACATGAAGTCTTTAGCTGAGATACTGGACAAAGGCAAGAAAAACTGCAAAGACAATTCTTTAAGATGAAGTGTGTGTCATTCTACAGAGATATCATTGATGTTCACTTCCAAAAGATGGAAAAAATATACTTCGAACTAGGTGGATATGTTAGTTTGAAGCAAGCCTTTGTTTCATCCTTGCTAAATATGTTAGTGGGACAAACCATTATGATTGTTGAAGAAAAGTTCCAGTCAATCACAATCTCCCAAGTTGACTATATCAGGCAAGTAATTTCCTTGGCACTAGAAGCTATTTGTACAAAGAGATCTATCCGAATATAGATCATTCACAATATTCCATCCCCGATAAAGCTTGCAGAAGAACTGACCTAATCACTGGGTCTAGTTTCTCTTTCCATGCCCCTAAAAGGCAAAGCAGGTTCAAGAGATGCAAGAAATTCAAATGGACGAAGCCTATAAGCAGCAGATCTAAATTCACTAGGCGAACAAAATATTCAGGAGTAAGGGTCCAGGAAGGTTGTAGAAGAATGACAGATTTTTTATCTACCACAAGATTGGAAACGTTACAAAGAACTGTCCTCAAGCTAGAAGATCTATCCAACTTATTGTCGAGATAGAAGAATATGCTGATGTCAAGAAAAATTATGTTAGAGATTTTATTGCTAAAGTATTTACATCCATCTCTACACCTATGAAGATGCTTAAGAAAAATTCCCAAGGTTGGGGCAAGGAGCAAGATGAAGCAGTCCAGAAAATCAAACAAGTGTCCCAATAGGTGAAAACTATCCATATCCCATCCGACAGAAACAAGATATTTTAGACTGATGCCAGCAATGAATATTAGAGTGCATTTCTTCTAGAGGAAAAAGATGGTCATAGGAAGATATGCAGATATGCAAGCGAACGATTCAAAGATGCAGAACAACATTATCATTTCACCTTTAAGGAAATTCTTGCTATGAAGAATGGGATCAAGAAGTCTAATTTCTTTTTAATTCATACTGAATTCCTGATCGAGATGGACATGAGAGCATTTTCGAAGATGATCCAGATAAATCCAAAGATACTTCCACATCCACAAAATTCTTAAATTGGCACAATGGTTCTCCCCTTACAAATTCCAAGTTAAGCACCTGAAAGGAAAGGATGCTATCCTGGAAGATTTCCTTTCCAGATAAATGAATTTTTGAGAAGGTTTTTTCCAGAATAAAAAAAGAAGAAGAAGCAACTAGTTGGTCAGGTTTTCATGGTCTCCAACCCACCAGGTCCTACTTCATCGAAGCTTCCAAGACATCACCAAACTTATTCATTTAGTATGTAGACCCGGTTGATCCATTCATCCAGATAGAATGACCCACTTTCTATGAGCTATAAGTATTTAGAAAATATGGAGGATCGATCTTTAGACCGTATGGAGTCAACCCAGAATACCCATTTTGTCATGTGTTCATACCACTTGCCAATGATTTTCCACAAGAGCTCTTATGGTTCTTCTGGTACTTCTGTCACCAGTATTATATCCTTATGGAGTTCAAGTGTAACGTATTTCAGAATTATGACAAGATTGAACCATCCCTACAGATATTCTTACTGTGGTTCATGCCATGAAAATATTGGGTCCAATGTTTCAAGAATTCATACGATGCAAAGGTGCTTATGCTACGTCAGCCGATTATGGTAATTGACGAGAAAGTGTTACACCCCGTAAATTTTAAATGAATAAATAGCTGAATGGCATGTCGGTTAAGGGATTTAGAAGGCAAGCAAAAAAAAGAGAGGGAAAAGTCGGTTTTTTTCATATATATCAATAATTTCCCGAAAACAGAGGAATATAGATAGGGAAAAGGAAACCCACGACTATTTACTTATATTTCTTGCCGATTACGCTATGAAACACGGTCTAAACTCCGTTTCGGCTTAGATACCGAGGTATAAAGCTGCAGAGAGCAATCCTACGGAGTTGGTTTCGTGAAATTTGGCTGGCGAAATGTCGTGCTACCGAGGTAAAGTAAATAGAATTGCTTTAAATTAGTACCAATGTGTTCCTAGCCTTGCAGTGAGCATTTATCCCTTCTGGACTATCGAGAAATAACGAGTTTTCAACCATTTTCTGATAAGTTGAAGTTTGGGATAAATATATATCAAAAGTGATAATTTCTCCCGGATACTAATGTATTTAGTTCTAATTGACATATATGTAAATGCAGATGGGAGAAATAGCTGGAGTACTGACCGAGCTTTGTCCGTTAGTCGGATAAACCGAGGTTAAGGTATGTAAAGCCAGTTTCTTCGGCAAGTTAGTAGTTTTAGCCTTGTATAGCACAGTAAAATCCGTAGTAGAATTCCCGGAGTTAAATGTTGAGTATTGAGCAAGTTCAGTAAATCTGGTTCGCGTTGTTATATCGTACTCAGTCTGAAAGTTAGTAAAGCATGCGCCAAAATGGCAAGTTAGCATGCCAGACTCAGTATAGCCCAGTATGTTATTAGCAAACATATTTCTAGAATAATATGACAGATATTCAGAATAAGAGTTAGTAAAGTAAAATCAGACAGTCAGATAGTATCTTGGCTAGAGATTAGCCATGCAGTTAGATAAAGATCACAGATTCAGTATAAAGCAGTATGAGAATAAGTATAATACAGAAAGAGATCAGAATAAGAAATCATAATTCAGATAGTATTTTTTAGTTTAAACATGCTTGCTATATATATATATGTACTTATTGTTTGTTGAGACTTGGTTGTGTCGTGAGGGCACGCTTTTGAGCATCCTCGCCCCCCCTGGGTTGGTAACTGTGTCGCCCACTGAGCAGGTGGGTTTACGTCACTCCAAGGAGTGGCATGCCGTCCCCAGTTTGGACAAAGATGGGATGAAGCTTTCCCCATATCAGGCTGATCAGCATTATAGTACAGATAGCCCTGTTGTGCGCAAGTGCCTAGGGAATAGATTCAAATACAGTTACAGTTACAGATACAGTATAGGAGTCCTCCGGACTCAGACACAGTTATTTATATCAGAGGCCATAGCCCGAGCTGGAGATCCAGGGGGCCGGCAGAGGTGCTCGTAGTTAGCAGATGAGTGGAGTGACTTATTTTTGGCTAGTTTTGACCCGTGTAGGGGTATATAGATTGTTTGCTTGCTTGGCACCATCCGGCTTATGGGGGTTGGTATTGGCTCTTGTTTTCTATATATATATATATATATATATATATGTATTTATGTGCTATATATTAGTTAATAGACAGCAGGCCGTCGCGTCTACAGGTACGCTCCTGCCCTATCACAACACAGAAAGTCTGATTCAGTTCATATCAGTTCTTACAGATTCAGTTATCTCCTGCTATTCAGAATTGCTAGTTATGTTATTTGTATTCAGTTTTATTCAATTTGCTATGCATACTCGGTACAAGTGGTACTGACGCCCGTGGGGGCGCTGCATTTCTTACCTGCAGGTACACATAGACGAGGAGTCGATCCCTCGTGATCCAGTCAGCAGATTTATCAGCTCCTATCCTTCGGAGCTAGACAGTCGGAGGTTGTTCCTATTTCCTTTTCTAATACAGTTTGGGTAGGTCGGGGCCCTGTCCTGACCAATCTATTATTACTTCCTAGAGGCTTGCAGTCTGATATTTCCTTGTGGTGGTGGAGCCGGTCATGTGGGGCCGTGCATGTATATATGTGTTTAGTTGTTGATGTTGGCCGCGTGGGGCCTTCTTCTGGTTATAGTTAGTGACCTTGTCGGTCACAAATGACAATAGCAGTTGCTTCAGATTATAGTGTCATCGTTCTGGTTAGCTGTTGTGCATTGTAGGTGGCTATAGGCCTAATTGGCCAGGGGCTGTATTTACAGCCGCTATATAGCCGGTTCGTTTCTTGAAATAGAGCCAGAGTGTAGCAGGCACCAGGTGCCCGTCATACCCCCCAAGGTGGGGTGTGACAAACTTGGTATCAGAGCAGTTCGTGTCTCAGGGAGTCTGCAAGCCGTGCTAAATAGAGTCTTGTCTATGGATGTGTTGTGCACCACATACTATAGGCAGGAGGCTGCAAGGCATAATAGGATGGTTACCCTTGTTTCGTACTCAGTCGTGCCATAGCACAGTACAGTATAGGGTTGGTTCTTTTGAAACTTACCACCCTCTTTGTCTACAGATACTATGACAGATCAGTGGCACCCTGCTATAGGCAGGAGATTAGATACAGCGGCAGGTGAGGGCACCAGCAGGATGCCTCACTTATAGCCAGACTGAGCCCGGTATGAGATCGATACAGAGGTGTCATCTCGACCCTCCAAGCAGTCTCCGCCTCGTCAGGCACCATTTGAGGCAGCACCGCCTCCCACAGCTCCTGCACCCACTTCATCTGATCAGGAGCTACGTAGTGCGGTGGTTATGTTAACCAGATGCTAGCTACTCAGCGTAAGCCAGTACCACCTGCAGCAGCAGAATATCTAGGTAGGCTAGGTAGTTCTAGGGTTAGAGAATTCTTGGCATTAGAACCCCGCAGTTCACTGGGTCAGATCAAGCAGAGGACCCCCAGGATTTCCTAGATCAGATGCAGAGAATTTTTCGGGTTATGCATGTGACCCCTACAGAATCAGTTGAGCTAGTAGTGTTTCGATTGCGGGACATAGCTGTATTATGGTACGAGAATTAGGAAAGGTCTCAAAGGAGAGATGTTGCCCCTCTGACCTAGTCCAGCTTCTCAGAGGCCTTCCTGGACCGTTACTTGCCACGGGAGACCCGGCACGCCCGGATGGATTAGTTTTTCATTTGGAACAGGGGGCGAGGAGCGTACGAGAATATGCTTTACAGTTTGACTCCTTAGCCCGCTATGCTCCAGCCTTTGTAGACACTATGCCGTCCAGAGTTCACAGGTTTATTATGGGTCTGAACCCAGAATACATTGAAGCATGCATGACGGCTACGTTACGAGAAGATATGGATATTCCCCGTGTACAGGTCTTTGCCCAGACCATTGAGGGCCTTAGACAGTGGCAACAGGTTAGTAGACAGATAAATCAGGAACAGCGCCGCAGAGACAAATCAGATGATATGTAGAGGGAGGTTCAGAGAGGACCCAGGCCCCGGTTGTCAGACAAACCCCCTAGACCCCCACCTCCACCATAGCAGCAGCGAGGTAGATTTGTTCGTCGAGGGCAGTCAGAGTCTGGTGGCAGTTCTCGAATAGTAGATTCCCCGCAGCCGAGGAGGGGAGAGCAGAGCAGATTCACACCCTCACCCTGCCCTAATTGCAGCCTACCTCACGCCGGAGCTTGTAGATACGGCTCCTCAGGATGTTATATTTGCGGGAAGGAGGGGCACTGGATGAGAGATTGTCCGGCCAGGGGGCAAGAGAGCAGAGATAGTCAGGACAACGGATCTGCAGGGCCACGAGCTCCAGCAGCCTCAGCAGGGCGTAGGCCCTCAGGTTCAGCATGTAGAGGCCGAGGTAGATCAGGAGCCTCTAGTTCAGGTACGTGCTCAAGCCGTACCTATGCATTACTTGGGAGACAGGACTCAGAGGCGTCTCAAGACGTAGTGACAGGTATGATGACTATCTGTTCATGCCTTGCTTATGTACTGATTGATCCAGGGTCCACTCTGTCATATATTACCCCATTTGTGGCTCAAAAGTTTAATGTCGCACCAGAGTTATTACAGCAGCCCTTTTCAGTATCTACACCCGTTGGTTACTCTATTATAGCTAGAAGAATTTATCGAGGGTGTACAGTAGAGGTTGCTGATCGTCAGACTACCGTAGATCTGGTAGAGCTAGAAATGATTGATTTCGATGCCATTATGGGTATGGATTGGTTAGTGTCATGCTATGCCAATGAAGAATGTTGGACCAAGATGGTCTGATTCCACTTTCCAGGAGAGGCAGTGCGAGAGTGGAAAGGCAGCACAGCTACTCCAAAAGGTAGGTTTATTTCCTACCTTCAGGCGAGGAAATTGATAACTAAGGGATGTATTTACCACCTAGTCATGGTTCAGGATGTTCGGGTAGAATCTCCGACACTTCAGTCTGTTCCGGTGGTGAATGAATTCCCTGCTGTATTTCCAGACGAGTTACCTGGTATTCCCCCAGAAATGGAGATAGATTTTGCAATTGACTTGCTACCAGGCACTCAGCCTATATCAATTCCTCCATATCGCATAGCTCCTGCTGAACTCAGAGAATTAAAGGAGCAGCTAAAGGACCTTCTAGATAAGGGTTTTATCAGGCCGAGTACTTCACCGTGGGGTGCGCCAGTTCTATTTGTGAGAAAGAAGGATGTCTCGCTTCGCATGTGTATAGATTACCGGCAACTGAATAAAGTTACAGTAAAGAATAAGTATCTGCTTTCCAGAATAGATGATTTGTTTGATCAGTTACAGGGGGCTAGATATTTCTCCAAGATTGACTTGCGGTCCGGATATCATCAGGTTCGAGTTCGTGAAAGAGACATTCCCAAAACGGCTTTCAGGACCCGATATGGAAACTTTGAATTCCTAGTTATGTCCTTTGGGTTGACGAATGCCCCAGCAATATTCATGGACCTGACGAATAGCATGTTCAGACCATACCCTGGACCTGTTCGTGATAGTGTTTATTAATGATATTCTGGTGTATTCTCTCTCTGAAGCAGATCCCTGGGCTCATTTATGGACAGTGCTCCAGATTCTCAAGGATCGTCAATTATATGCTAAGTTCTCCAAGTGTGAATTCTGGATGAACTCAGTAGCCTTCTTGGGGAATATTGTGTCGGATGCTGGTATACAGGTGGACACACAAAAAATAGAGGCGGTCAAGACATGGCCCAGACCTACCACTCCGACCGAGGTCCGCAGTTTCCTGGGTTTAGCAAGGTATTACCGGAGATTTGTTGAAGGATTCTCCATTATAGCAGCACCTCTGACAAAGCTGACACAAAAAGTAGCGAAATTTCAGTGGACGGAGGCATGCGAGTAGAGTTTTCAAGAGTTGAAAGACAGATTGACCTCCGCCCTAGTACTAGCATTGCCAGAGGGAACAGATGGGTATGCGGTGTATTGCGACGCTTCAGGCATTGGACTGGGTTGTGTGCTGATGCAGCATGGAAAGGTAATTGCTTATGCTTCCAAACAGCTGAGGAAGCACGAAAAGAACTATCCGACCTATGACCTAGAACTGGCTTCAGTGATCCACGCTCTGAAAATCTGGAGGCATTATCTGTATGGCATTCATGTAGACATTTTTACAGATCACAAAAGCCTGCAGTACATTTTCACACAGAGGGAGTTAAATCTGCGACAGTGTCGCTGGTTAGAATTGCTGAAAGATTATGACGTAAATATTCTCTACCACCCAGGGAGAGCTAATGTAGTAGCAGATGCCCCCAGCCGTAAGTCAATGGGGAGTTTAGCGTATTTGCGACCCGAGAAGCGGGAGTTATCCAAGGAAATTCATCAGCTAGCTGGTTTAGCCGTTTGAGTAGTAGAAATAGAAAATAACAGAGCGGTGATTCAGAACTCTGCTGTGTCGTCGTTAGTTACAGAGGTAAAAGAACGGCAGTACAAGGACCCTGACTTAGTCCAGCTCAGAGATAGAGTTCAGAAAGGTAAGGAGCCAGATTTCCAAGTGACTGAGGATGAAGTGCTGCGTTGTAAGGGCCACCTATGTGTCCCGAATGTTTCAGGGCTTCGCCAGCAGATCATGCATGAGGTACATTACGCTCTCTATTCCCTCCATCCAGGAGCAACGAAAATGTACCACGACATCAAAGACATCTATTGGTGGCCAGGTTTGAAAGCTGAAATAGCTGAATTTGTATCTAGATGTCCTAACTGCCAGCAGGTGAAAGCAAAACACCAGAAACCGGGTGGTCTGACACAGGATATAGTCGTGCCTTTGTGGAAATGGGAAGCGATAAATATAGATTTTGTAACAGGGTTACCCCATACCAAACGCAGAAATGATTCTATTTGGGTAATCGTTGACAGATTAACAAAATCAGCCCATTTCCTGCCAGTACGAACTACATTCTCTGCTGAGGATTATGCTGAACTGTATATCATAGAGATAGTCAGATTGCACGGTGTTCCGGTGTCTATTATCTCAGATAGAGGAGCACAATTTACAGCGAGATTCTGGCAGTCGTTCCAGAGAGGCCTGGGGACACAGATTAACTTAAGTACAACCTTTGATCCTCAGACAGACGGGCAAGCAGAACGAACTATCCAGACGCTCGAAGATATGCTACGAGCGTGTGTACTAGATTTTGGGGGTAGCTGGGATGACGATCTGCCGTTGATTGAATTTACCTATAATAACAGTTATCATTCAACTATCTAGATGGCGCCCTTTGAAGCATTATACGGGCGGAAATGTAGATCACTCATTGGCTGGTTTGAAGCGGGGGAGACAACACTGATTGGGCCGGATATTATTTGTCAGTCAGAAGAGGCGGTGAAGCTTATCAGAGAACGCCTACTGACTGCTCGGAGCCTCCAGAAGTCTTATTCAGATATGCGGCGCAGAAATTTAGAATTTGCAGTGGATGACTGGGTATATTTGAAAGTGTCTCCGATGAAAGGGGTGATAAGATTTGGCAAGAAAGGCAAGCTTAGCCCGAGGTTCATTGGGCCATATCAGATTCAGCGAAGAATAGGCCGAGTAGCATACGAATTGAACTTACCCCCAGAATTAGAGTTTGTTCATCCAATATTCCATGTATCTATGTTGAGGAAGTTCGTAGGAGACCCTTCCATAGTTGTTCCAGTTCAGGATGTCCAGGTCATAGAAGAGTTAGCATATGAAGAGGTTCCAGTAGCTATCTTAGACAGACAGATTCGTAGATTGAGAACTAAAGATATTGCATCTGTCAAGGTATTGTGGCATAACAGGAACCGAGAAGAGATTACCTGGGAAGCCAAGGAGGACATGAAAGCCAGATATCCCCACTTATTCCAGGCATAGGCAAACTGGAGGTATGTTAGAACTGTTTTTCCTTATGAATGCTTATATTTCATATATGAAAGCAGGCGATTGATTATAGACAGTTATATATGAATATTATTATATCATGTGGAGTACTTGTATTGGGCTTTTCTGCTTTTCAGGAATTTTGAGATAGTCCATAATACAGGGGAAACTCTGCCGAAATTTTTTTTTTCAGGGATAAGTCAGCCAGTTAAGATTTCTATAAGCCAGAATGTCATTCGAGGATGAATGTTCTTAAGGGGGGGGGAGGATGTTACACCCTATAAATTTTAAATGAATAAATAGCCTAATGGCATGTTGGTTAAGAGATTTAGAAGGCAAGCAAAAAAAAAACAAAAAAAAAGGGGGAAGAGTCGGTTTTTTTCATATATATTAATAATTTCCAGAAAATAGGGGAATATAGATAGGGAAAAGGAAACCCACGACTATTTACTTATATTTCTTGTTGATTACGCTATGAAACGCGGTCTAAACTCCGTTTTGGCTTAGATACCGAGGTATAAAGCTACAGAGAGCAATCCTACGGAGTTGGTTTCGTGAAATTTGGTCGGCGAAACGTCGTGCTACCAAGGTAAAGTAAATAGAATTGCTTTAAATTAGTACCAATGTGTTCCTAGCTTTGCAGTGCATTTATCCCTTCTGGACTATTGAGAAATAACGAGTTTTTGACCGTTTTTCGATAAGTCAAAGTTTGGGATAAATATATGTCAAAACTGATAATTTCTCCCGGATATTAATGTATTTAGTTCTAATTGACATATATGTAAATGAAGTTGGGAGAAATAGCTGAGTACTGACCGAGCTTCGTCCGTTAGTCGGATAAACCGAGGTTAAGGTATGTAAAGCCAGTTTCTTCGGCAAGTTAGTAGTTCTAGCCTTGTATAGCACAGTAAACTCCGTAGTAGAATTCCTGGAGTTGAATGTTGAGTATTGTGAAAGTTCAGTAAATCTGGTTTGCGTTGTTATATCGTACTCAGTCCGAAAGTTAGTAAAGCATGTGCCAAAATGGCAAGTTAGCATGCCAAACTCAGTATAGCCCAGTATGTGATTAGCAAGCATGTTTCTAGAATAATATGACAGATATTCAGAATAAGAGTTAGTAAAGTAAAATCAGACAGTCAGATAGTATCTTGGCTACAGATTAGCCATGCAGTTAGATAAAGATCACAGATTTAGTATAAAGCAGTTTGAGAATCACTATAATACAGAAAGAGATCAGAATAAGAAATCAGAATTCATATAGTATTTTTCAGTTTAAACATGCTTGCTATATATATATGTGTGCTTATTGTTTGTTGAGACTTGGTTGTGTCGTGAGGGAACCCTTTTGAGTGTCCTCGCCGCCCCTGGGTTGGTAACTGTGTCACCCACTGAGCGGGTGGGTTTACGTCACTCCAAGGAGTGGCATGCCGTCCCTAGTTTGGACGAAGATGGGATGAATCTTTCCCCATATCAGGCTGATCAGCATTACAGTACAGATAACCCTGTTGTGCGCAAGCGCCCAGGGAACAGATTCAGATACAGATACAGTTACAGTTACAGATACAGTATAGGAGTCCTCCGGACTCAAACACAATTATTTATATCAGAGGCCATAGCCCGAGCTGGAGACCCAGGGAGCTGGCAAAGGTTCTCGTAGTTAGCAGATGAGTGGAGTGACTTATTTTTGGCTGGTTTTGACCCGGGTAGGGGTATATAGATTGTTTGCTTGCTTGGCGCCATCCGACTTATAGGGGTTGGTATTGGCTCTTGTTTGTTATATATATATATATATATATATATATATATATATATATATATATATATATATGTATTTATGTGCTATATATTAGTTAATAGACAGTAGGTCACCGCGTCTACAGGTAAGCTCCTGCCCTATCATAGCACAGAAAGTCTGATTTAGTTCATATCAGTTCTTACAGATTCAGTTATCTCTTGCTATTCAGCATTGCTAGTTATGTTATTTGTATTCAGTTGTATTCAGTTTGCTCTGCATACTCGGTACCAGTGGTACTGACGCCCGTAGGGGTGCTGCATTGCTTGCGTGCAGGTACACATAGACGAGGAGTCAATCCCTCGTGATCCAGTCAGCAGAGTTATCAGCTCCTATCCTCTGGAGCTAGATAGTCGGAGGTTGTTCCTATATCCTTTTTTATTACAGTTTGGGTAGGTCGGCGCCCTGTCCCGACCATTCTATTATTACTTCCTAGAGGCTCTTAGTCTGATGTTTTCCTGTGGTGATGGATCCGGTCGTGTTGGGCCGTGCATGTATATATGTGTTTAGTTGTTGATGTTGGCCGCGTGAGGCCTTCTTCTGGTTATAGTTAGTGACCTTGTCGGTCACAAATGTGAATAGCAGTTGCTTCAGATTATAGTGTCATCGTTCTGGTTAGCTGTTGTGCATTGTAGGTGGCTATAGGACTAATCCGTCTGGGGCTTTATTTACAGCCGCTATATAGCCGGTTCGTTTCTTGAAATAGAGCCAGAGTCTAGCAGGCACCAGGTGCCCGTCATACCCCCCAAGGTGGGGTGTGACAAAAATTCCATGATGAGATAGAACTCTCATTCTGTTGGAAACTTTTGATCTCCATTTTGTACTTGGAAGAAGAATATTATGAAGTACAAAGGTTTATGTTACAGCCAAATAAGTGCATTCCAAAAGAACCTTTTGGCCGAAAGAATGGGCACCATGTAACCACACTGATAAACATCCTCACTGGGAACAAGTTTGACAAGCAGCGAAGGAATAGCAAGCACCTTTCGAGATCACCAGAGATGAGATGACTCAATCCATCCGAAGGATATTTTTAAATATTCTATCAAATGTTCCATCATTATTCTATCAATATATGGAGCATGCCATGGAAGGAACATCCAGAAGAAAATGTTACTTCATAATATCATTGAATAGAAGTTTGGAAAATACAAGATCCTTCAAAAGAAAACATGGCTCCGATAGAATACGGATGAAGGATGCTCATACCCACCAGTAGCATCATCACAAGATACCCCATCGAATAATGGTTGATAATGTGTGAGAGATTTTGGAAGCTTACCACCTCGGATTATCCCGTTGATGTTTACTACCCATACCAAGACAAAAGTGGGCCCTACTTCACATGCCATCACATGGGATTCCATTGGACATATTAGTCTAGATGTTTTATTAGGAAATTTGTTTCATTAAGCATCTGTTATTAATAGGTTGTGTAGATGTGTGTGCCTAGATAAGCATGTCATGTTTATTTTTATTAGGATATGTAAATAGGTGTGCCATGTTTGTTTTATTAGGCTATCTAGAAAGGTGTGTCGAGTCTATCTTGTATCAAGTCCATCTTGTAGTCTCCTAACCCCTATATAAAGGAGGCTAGGTTGTATATTGTAAGGCAACGTTCAGTGAAGTTAGAAAGTCTTGTAAAAATTTCCTATGTTCAATAATATGAGTGTTTGCTAAATTCTCTCTTGTTCTTTCTTTCAAAAGGCATGGTATGGTTGATCCTTAAAGTAGTATAGGGCCTCGACATATCGGGTAAGTTATCCTGTCACAAGTATAATAGTATTCCAAAGTTTATAAAGCTAAATTTATAAGTAAAATAAAAGTTTTTCCAAGTTGAGTAGCTTGGCAAACTGTCCGGGTGGATATAGAAGCCAGCCCATTTTGTAGGGAAAATCTTTTATAGTATAGACACAGGGCTTGGAAACAGTGGGCAAGGAGGAAAAATTGCAGGCACAATAGTTTTCATACGAAGGGGGACTGGACTTCAACATCCCGAAGGATGGCTTTTCACAAACTCGGCTTCAACATCCCGGAGGACAGCTTATCAAGTCAGTCGAACAGTAAATTTCATCATAGAAATAAAAGATTTTTCCTACAAAACAGGCTGGATTCGACATCCACTCGGACGGTTTGCCAAGTTACTCAACTCGAAAAAAAATTTACTCTACTTATAAATTTAGTTGTTATAAACTTCAAAAAACTATTGTAATTGTAACAAGCTAACTTACTCGATGTTTGGAAGCCCTATACTACCTTAAGGATTAGTCATACCATGCCTTTTGAAAGGAATAACAAGATAGAATTTAGCTGACACTCATTATTGCACATTGGAAACTTTTACAGGACTCTTTCAAACTTGGAACTCTACCTTACAATTTACAACCTAGCCTCCTTTATATAGGGGTTAGGAGACTACAAGATAGAAACGATACAAGGTAGACTTGGCACACCTTTCTAGATAGCCTAATAAAACAAACTTAGCACAGCTATTTACATAGCCTAATAAAACAAACTTGGCATGCTTATCTAGACACTCTCATCTACAAAGCCTAATAATAATAGATGCCTAACAAAATAAATAGCCTAATACAACAGCTAGCCTAATATATCCAATAGAAGCCCATGTGATGGCATGTGAAGTAGGGCCTTCTTTTGTCTTGATATAGGTAGTAATCGGCGGGATAATTTGAGGAAGTGAACTTCCCGAATCTCACACACGTTATCAACTATTATCTGGTGGGATATCGTGTGATGATGTTGCTGGTGGGAATGAGCATCCTTCATCCGTGTTCCATCAGAAGCCATGTTTTCTGTTGAAGGAACTCGTATTTTTCAAGCTCCTCTTTAATGATCCCGGATGTTCCTACCATGGCATGCTCCTTATATTGACAGCTTTGTGATGGAACATTTGATGGAACATTTGATGGAACAGTTAATATTATCCTTGTGATGGCTTGAGTGATCTCATATCTTGTGATCCAGTAGGGTGCTTGATACTCTTTTACTGTTTGTCGGACTTTTTCATAGTGAGGATGTTTATCAGTGTGGTTCCATGGTGCCCATTCTTTTGGCCAAACTTCTTTTGAAATGTACTTATTTTATTGGAAGATAAACCTTTGGGCTTCATAATATTCATATTCCAAGGACAAAATAGAGACTGAAAATTTCCAACAGAATGAGAGTTCTGGCTCAGTATGGACTTTTCCGTCAATTATCTTTATCGGCTACATAGCATAAGCACCTTTACATCATATGAATTCATAAAAGATTGAACCCACTATTTTCGTGGCCTGAACCACAGTAAGAATATCGTTAGGGCTAGATCAATCCTATCAAAATCTCGGAATACGTTGCACTTGAACTCTATAAGGATATATTACTGGTGATATAAGTACTGAAGAAACACAAGAGCTCATGTGGAAAACCATTGGCAAGTGGTATGAACTCATGACAAAATGGGTATTCTGGGTTGACTCCATATAGTTTAAGGATGGATCCTCCATATTTTCTAAATACTTTTAGCTCATAGAAAGTGCGTCATTCTATTAGGATGGATGGATTAAACGGATCTATGTACCGACTGAATAAGTTTGGTGGATGACTTGGTGCTTCGATGAACTGGGACCTAGTGGGTTGGCGACTATGAAAACCTGGCCAACTAGTTGCTTCTTCTTCTTTGTTTATTCTGGAAAAAGCCTTCTTGCAAATTAATTTGGTCTGCATTGGAAAGCTGCCAGGATATTATCCTTCCCTTTCAGGTGCTTGACTTGGAATTTGTAAGGGGAGAACCATTGTGCCCATCTAAGAATTTGTGGATGTGGAAGTATCTTGGGATTTAACTGGATAATCTTCGGAAATGTTATCATGTCCATCTCGATCAGGAATTCAGTGTGAATTAAAAAGAAATTGAACTTCTTGATCCCATTCTTCACAGCAAGAATTTCTTTAATGTTGGAATGATAGTGTTGTTCCGCATCTTTGAATCGTCTGCTTGTATATCCGCATATCTTCCTATGACCATCTCTTTCCTCTAGAAGAACTGCACTCCAATATTCATTGTTGGTGTCAGTCTACAATATCTTGTTTTCGTTAGATGGGATGGAGAGTTTTCACCTATTGAGACACTTGTTTGATTTTCTGGATTGCTTCATTTTGCTCCTTACCCCCAATACCTGTCTCCCTCAAGAACATGGTTAAGAGACTACCGTGACAATATTTCTATCTACAATTGTCTCATGATCTTCTCATATTGTCACGAATTATAGCACCAAAGTTTATCGGTATTCCCTTCATCAACATGTATACCAATCCGCTCTCAAGTTACCTCTATCGTATGTGTCCCTGGGAGAAAGACAACACACACCAATTTCATCTATACCTTTGCCTCCTTAATAAAATAAGCCAACGCCAGTGTGGAATGAGTGCCATTATGATCTCTCGCCCAATGGGCGGATGAGTGCTCACGACATAAAGTGTGACGGATGTCTATGTATGGAGGCTTCTCCAGCAAGATGAAATACTCCAGAGGGTCTGCTGCAGGTGTCTGTAGGAAGGCATTGAACCTTTTAGTTGTAAATCGCACCACCTGGCCTCTGATCTTTACATTGGTGCTCTCTCCCAATGAGGTATACCAATTTGCGTAGAACTCCCTCACTAATGTGAGGTTGCACCTCTTCTGCTCATTGAAGATGTAACTTGCTCCCAACTCACGTATATTGTCTTGAATGGCTGGGAGCTCAAGTGCCAAGCGGCCCTCATCTATCTAGTTCTCAAATGCCTTGGCTTCTTTTTGAGTGTTGAACCAAGTAAGCCCATGAGGCTCTACCGCTTTTGCTCCAATTCTCCTCGCGTGGCCGACTTTGGAAGTCGAAGAACTAGCCCCCCTCCCCCCTTTGTCCTTTTCTATCCCTCTTGACACTTGGATCCACAACAACCACCTATTTTCCTTTTGATACCACAACAAACAACGACCAAAACAATGGCTCGTTGGTCTAATGGATGGCTCGTTCTGAGAGTCGTTGTTTGGTCCTGGTGTTGTCTTCCTGCTGTTTTCTATTGTAATCCTTGGGTCAAATATAAGGAACTTTTTGAGTATTACATTATCTCTCTCTTAGGAGCATTCGTCCTTGAATGTGGGATAACTAAGCTGGAAGACTAGGGAAAGAACTGCAATCTCAAGACTGAATAACCATAGCTAAAAACTAACGGAGTGACTGACTCCGGACTGAGATAGATGACTTAACTGAATTCATGAAACAACATACATGCTATGAAATGAAAGAAACTTAGGGACAGGAATATGACATGAAACTAAATAGAGTACTAAGAAGTGAACTGGTACCTCATGCTGGAACTGAGCCGAAAGGAAAAAAGATGTGGGTGTCTAGCTATCATATTTACTTTGACTTCCTATGTAGCTCCCTCAACTAGCTGATTTCTCCAACAATTTACAAGGAAGCTGCCTCCTTGTTTCTCAACTTCCGAACTTGATGATCAAGGATCTCAACCGGAACCTCCTTATAAGTAAGGCTATCCTTCACACCAATGCTCTCTACCAGAACAACTAATGTTGGGTTGCCAACGCACTTCTTCAACAGAGATAATGAATGCACCGAAACTAACTCTGCCGGAAGCTCCAACTCATATGCCACCTTGCAACTCGCCTCAGAATCCTAAAAGGACCAATATATTGGGGACTAATCTTACCCTTCTTACCGAATCTCATAACTCTATTCATGGGAGACACCTTCAGAAACACCCAATCATCAACCTCAAACTTAAGCTCTCTCCTTCTAACATCTGCATAAGATTTCTGACGACTCTAAGTTGTTTTCAGTCTCTCCCTAATGAGTTGAACTTTCTTCATAGCCTCATGAACTAAATCCATTCCTATCAACGTAGCCTCACTTACCTCGAATCATCCAATCAGTGACCTATACCTCTGCCCGTAAAGAGCCTCAAACAGAGCCATCGGAATGCTGGAGTGATAAATGTTATTGTAGGCAAACTTGATGAGAGGCAAGTGATCATCCTAACTACCCTTGAAATCAATCACACAAGACCTCAACATTTCCTCAAGAGTTTGTATAGTTCGCTCAGCCTGACCATCTGTCTGCGGGTGAAAAGTTATGTCAAGCTTCACCCAAGTACCAAGGCCTATTAGAAATGACCTCCAATATTGAGAGGTGAACTGAGTACCACTATTCAAGATGATGGACAAAGGAACTACATGAAACCAAACCAACTCCCAAACGTAGAGTCTAGCATAATCCTCGGCCAAATATGTACTTTTGACCGGTAGGAAATGGGCTGATTTGGTCAACCTATCCACACCACCGATATAGAGTCATATTGCCGACAAGTATGAGGCAAATCTGTAATGAAGTCCATATTGATTGTTCGGGGTGTTATATGGGTTATAAAACCGACACGCAAGTGTACGTGGTCGAACAAGTAGTAAGTGGCTTTAGTAAGCCAAGTATCGATCCCACAAAGACTTGGGTTAAGTGCAATTTGCTCAAGTATACTATATTTTTACTTCTAAATATGCTGACAACAACGTAACCAAAAAGTTGATAGTTTGTTGATAAATTTTATACTAAAACTAAGAACAATTATCTACTTTGAATCTGAACTATGGATAAGAGCATGCTGAGGTTAAACGAACATGTAATGAAATTGATTATCATCATAAATTGGTTAATCTTTTCTTCCTGTTGCTAGCCAAGAATATTTACCAATAGATTAAAACTCTCATATTTAATCTCACTTAAGAATAATGAACCATCCGTCTACATTTCTGTGACCAAATGCAATTCATGTTCTAGCCATACAATTCCGGTTCCTAAGTTGACTAATACGACTTTCAGGTATATTTCTATCCTGAAAGATAATCAAAACTCAATTTTCCCAAACTGAGTAAAGAACAATATCCTATTAATTCACAACTTTCCAATTTCGTGCTCTCTCGAGTGAAATCGGACTTTTTAGATGTACATTAATGTAGGCCACACACCAATGCAGTAGAGACAAGAATTAATAGAACAACATGGAAGAAAAGATGAAAAACAAGATAATCAATAATCAAATTTCATCACAATTGTTCATAACCTCAGCAAGGAAGGGAATTAGCCACTCATTTGTGGATTAATCATCATAAAACGAGTGTTAATCATACAAGCAATTGAATTAAAGAAGAAAGAAAGAGAGAAAAAACCCTGAACTTTTCGTCCCTCAACTGCCTGTATCCCACGTCCTTGCTCCACCAAGTCTGAATTATGAAAAATGAACTTAAGTGTTCTATTTATACTGCTGGGAATTTTTCTCGGAATAATGAGCAACGTGTCACGGAGTGCATCACGGAGCACTGCCTCCGTGACACGCCATGAACGCGGACCCTCAATGGAACTGGGGGTCCGGGAATTCAATCTCAACATGGCACGACATGCATCACGGAGCACTGGCTCCGTGCCACGGAGCAAACACGGACCTCCACTGGAAATTGGGTGAATTTTCCCATCCAGGCAGAATGCCTCCGCGATGGCAGCGTGACACGGCTCCATCGCAGAGCCCCTTTAATTCATGTTGTCCAATGCCTTTTCCCTTGCTCGCATCCAAGTCCAACTCCGATATCATCCAACATGCATTTTAGCTTCCTGAAATCACATTTTACTTGCAAAACAATGCTAATCATGTTGGTTAGTATAAATTCACATTTTATTGCCTATTACATGAAAATGTATACACACTGATAGATACACAAGGCGAAAATGATACTTTTGAGTATCACTTGGGCATATAAATCTGCCCAAGATCACTTACCCCACACTTAAATCCTTGTTCGTCCTCGAACAACAAACATACAATTCATGCAATTTACATTCCAACCTCGCTACTATGGTACGACAATATAAGCTACGGTCATACCGATTACTCAATACAGCAAATCATCAAGAAAACATGCATGGTCTTATCAATGCAATGACCTTCAATACATTAAGACTTCCTAGACTTTAAGAATCGACTCTCGATATCGGCAAACTCATGCAAATCAGCTAATCAAGATATCCGACACGAAAATCAATCTTTCATCAAGCATGTGCCCTCACAACTCAAGAGAATCTTCCCCTTTTTGCTCATACGACTCACAAACATTCAAGCAGGGGCATGTACACACAATTTCACTCTCTCTCCCAAAAGAATTCACATGCATCATGTCATGATCCATAAGCTTGCCCTTAGTGTACTACTCCACTAATATAAAGAAATGCAATGTAAGATCACGTAGGACTTTAATGGGTTGTAATGGAAGCTATGGAACTAGTAAATATTGGATTAGCCAATAATAGCAACTAGCATCCTTAAGCACCTTTTCAACACATCCCATCACTCATGGACATTTGTTTCTCTCTTTTTTTTTTCATCATCCCATTCTTGATGATTTTCTTTAGTATGACCCATTTCATTAAGCACACTTGACACAACAACAAAGATTATTCATGCACCTTCATTATCGTTTATTTATAACAAGTGCACCTTCAACCTTTTCTTTTCCTTTCCTCACTCTGCTTTTCTTTTTCTTTTCACCTTTCTCACTCTTTGACACTTTGGGAAAATGATTTTCTCTTCTTAAGCGCTTAAGAGTTTTATATAGACTTTACGGCTAATGAAAAGAAGGAATTAAGCTCGGTTTACACTTTTTGGACAGAAGAAAGAAATAATCGGCTAAAGGCTCAAAGGGCTGACTAGGGTATACAATCACAGAAAAAGGGGGGTATGACAAGGAAAAAAATAGAAACTCTCGGTTAAAACAAAGAAATGCCTACATCCTTTCCTACAATACACCTCCTTCATTTCGTTTTGTACACACACCAGGCAAGTTCTAGACACTTCACAATAGCATGGAATATCAACACCTCACTTCAGACTTTATGCATATGCTCGATTCAAGATGTATTCACAGACTCTTCAATCAGCTAATTACAAGAATTCAAACATTAAGCCTCAATCACACTGAATCGAACTCTACAGCCTAGGTATCTCAACATATTTACAAAATTGCATGCTTTCATACGAATCACCTTTGCATTTTGAATATCATGTACAACACGCAACCAAACTCTCGCAACCATATAGTAACTACAGGTTTCGGGATGCAATCCACCAAAGAAAAAAATTGAAAAATAAAAAAAAATAAAATAAATCTACTCCTAACGACTACATTTCCCTTAAGACGGTCGTCATCCATCCATCATAGGGAACAGTCACTAGCTATGACTTCGGTTCAATGGGACCATTCTCGGTAAAAGAACCGAAAACAAACGCCGAGAAACCCAAAATTAAAAAGTTAAAAAATTTGCAAAATATCGATCATTTCGATAGAAAAAGAAAAAAAATTTATGTACACAATATTTTAAAGAAATTTTTTTAAAATATCGATCATTTTGATAAACAAAAATATTTACAAGATCAACTAGCAACATTCAGCAACACACATCAATTTCACATCAATTTACAAATACAGAACAACACTTAAACAATTCACAAATCACAGGGACAAACAACATACACAATAACAGAGGAGAACATACAAACAAAATAGCCCAGCCCAGCACCTAACTACTCCCACCCCACACTTAGTCTGAACACTGTCCCCAGTGTTCACAAAAAGTCAAATAGCACAAAATCGGGTGGTGGAACTCCCTGATCAGTCAAAGTATTCCACTTCTTCGTCGGGTGCTGCTGCTTCATCTCCCATGTCCGAGTCGCCTCCGTCGTCATCATCGGACTCCACATCGGAGTCCTCCCAACGCGTCTCCTCGTTCGTGGGGACGTCATCATCCGTGGGCTCTACAAATGCTTGCCCTACTCGGCATAGAGCCCTGGCGTTTTCGCCGAAGGGGTAATCTAGCTCGAGCTGCCATAGCTCCTCCTCCGTCGCTGGCCTCCCACCTATCCTTAGCTGGAGCATCTGCATCCCATACATCCGTGCCATGTACTGGTCATCACGAGCGTGTCGCTCGCCAAGTGTAAGCACTGGCCCGTGGGTGGTGTCGGGAGCCTTAGTTTTAGTAACATCTAAGGCCCCCCGCTCCAACTGCAGGATATAGTCAAGGGCCTCCTCCTCAACATCGAGGCCCCTGAGAAAGGTGGTGAGTAGTCCACCAAAACCATACCTGTGCCCCTGGTGCAACTGGGCTCTCTTCATGGCGGATATAATAATCGCCCCGACATTTATCTCCAGCCCTTTCATCAGGGTGTACACCAGGCAAACACGATCCCAGGTTACATCAGTCATATGTACCCCCGGGATGAGGCATGAGCAAACTATCTTCAGCCAGATTCGGGCTTCCCTGTTCATCAGTGAATATGGTAGAGTCTGGTGGTAGCCCCTTTCTTTGTGCCTGCTCCATCTAGCTGTAGATCGGGCCCCACACAATGTGCGTCTGATGTATGCATAAGGTGGGGTAATGTTCAGCTGTCGGAGAACGTGGGCGTCTATGTCCCGCGCTCCTATGATGGCATTGAGTTGGTGGGGCTCCAAAGTGACTATCTGCCCTCTGATCTTGAAGATGTGGCTTCTGGTTGACGGGTTCCAATTGGCATAGAACTCCCGAACCAGGTGCAAATTGCATTCCTTGGGCTCCCCAAATATAAAATTGAGCCCAGTTGCCTCGATCTGGTGAACCATCCTGGGGAACTCCTGTGCCAATGGCTCCCGTGCTATATGCTCCTCAGGGAAATATTTGTTCTCTTTGTGCTTTGCGAACCACTTTTTCCCCTCGTCAGTCACCCATCTTGTTCCATATTGGCGGCGTTGGCCGCGTGGAACTGCTGGTGCTGCTGGGACTGCTGTGCCCAGTCTGAGTCGCTTCCTTCCGGTGCCTGAAATTGATGCACCTTTCCCTTTCTCTTGCCGGCTTGCCATTTTACCTGTCAACCCAAGTAAACAAGCTCAATGTTAAGCTAAATACATATTAACTTCGGCTAAGGTCGGGTTACGCTAAGTTACCCCACACTTAGTCCTTAGCTACATTTACAACACTACAGCAAGAATAACTCTATTTACACAAAACAACCAACTATACAATCATGCTTAGTGCGTTCGAAAGAAAATTCGATGGTATAACTTCGGCGTACTACTCAGACTTCGTACAGCTGATCACAATCACTATCATCGCTAGCATTTTAACTATCGCACTTAGCCAAGAAAAACAAAGAAACAAAAATAACAACAAAAGCTTATATACATGAACCTATCCAACCAACCAAATTCGAACAAATTTCAACATTTCCCCAAACCCGAGAATCCGTCGTCTATTAACATCCAAACACTTTGTACATCGACTCATCTCATTCAACACATACACCCCGGCATAAAATTCATGATTTCAACACATTTCCAACTTCAAATTCAACAACAAGCCCTAGAATTGATTTTATCAATCAAATTCAAATAATTTATACAATCGACAAGTTCAAACAATCATAACGACATTCCGAACATTTATCAATCAACAAATAACTCGAATTCATGCTTAATTACTATATAGGGCGATTTAGCTCACCTCCCATGCTTAATTTCGAAGAAAAGCGACAAAAACTTGAGAGGGAATTGGAAAACATACCTTGAAGTTGAAGAATCGAAGAAAACTCGGTAATGTGTTGCCTTAAGCCGTGGCACGTTGATGGGGGAGGGGTTTTGGGATGTTTGGTCGCGGAGGAATTAGAAAATGAGGGGAAAAGGGGAGGTTTCGGGGTTAAAAAGGTAGAAAAATACGCGGGTCACCCGGCGACCCGGTGTGACCCATCGCGATATACACGGCAACGTGTCACGGAGTGCATCGCGGTGCACTGCCTCCGTGACACGGAGCCATTGCGATAGCATTCTGGAAATTTTAAAATTTCCGGATTATACCTCAACGTGTCACGGAGGGTAACGCGGAGGTCCTCCTCCGTGACACGGAGCTATCGCCCCAGCTCACTGTTGTCTACTTTTTATTAATTTTTCTTACCTCGACTTTTCCTTCACGATTCCGTGCACATTTTCCTCCATTTGACCTGGAAATCATCTCACTATACAAAATTGGTTAGAATTATAGGTTTCACCTAACTAAAATTAAAAACAATAACTAAAATGAAAAATTTTGTAATAAATCAAGAAAAAGAAAAAGAAAAATCTATTTACACTTTACAAAATGAAAGAAAAAAATTTTCACGGGTTGCCTCCCGTGCAGCGCCTGGTTTACCGTCGCGGCTCGATGTCATTTAAGCTCAATTGTCCGCTAGGGTGATGGAAGATTTCTCTCGATCACCGTCCTCCCCCCAGTAGTGCTTACACCTATCCGGTGGTCTTCCCATTAACTCTCGGGAATCCTTCATCTGCTTGTCATCCCATGATCAATCACATTGATCACCGAGAGTTCTTCATGCACCATCGGGAGCTTGGGTGCTTTGTACACATCGAACACCTCTACCTTGTCATGTGCTCGCATTGTGAGTTGCCCTGCAGCTACATCGATTAATGCTTTCCCGGTTGCTAAGAAGGGACGTCCCAAAATAAATGGGACTTCCGCGTCTGGTTCAAAATCAAAAACAACAAAATCTACCGGGAAAATTAGGGAGCCAACTTGCACTAGAACGTCCTCAACAATGCCATCCGGCCTAGCTAAGGATCGATCCGCCAACTGCAAGATTACCTTTGTGGGTCTAGGACTCCCTAGACCCAACTTTCTGAATACCGATAAAGGCATCAAATTTATGCTCGCCCCCAAGTCACACAATCCACGAGCTCGGATGCTCTGCCCAATAGTAAGCTGGATAGTAAAACTTCTAGGGTCTTTTAACTTTATGGGCAGTCTATTTTGGATCCAGGAAGTGCACTCCTCCGTTAAAGCCACCGTAGCATACTCAGTCAACCGACTTTTGTTGGCCACGATGTCCTTTATGTACTTGGCATATTTAGGCACTCCCTGCAAGACATCAACAAGAGGTAAATTAACATGTAACCTCCATGAATTTCTTGAAACACGCCTCCTCCTTGTGTTTCTTGAGTCGTTGAGGGAACGGGGGTGGAGGTCTCTCTGATTCAGCTTCTTTGGTCTTCCCCCTTTTCGAACTTTGCTCCCCCTCAACTTCTGCTGCTCCCGAATGTTGAGGTGGTCTTTCTGGTTCCACCTCCTTCAGCTGCAAACCACTCCTTGTGGTCACTGCATTTACCTGCTTGGGATTCGGATCCATGTCGCTTGGCTGTCCTCCTCTAAGCCTTGTATTTTGGGCACTAGCAAATTGCCCAAATTGATACTCAAGAGCCTTGGTAGCTAACTGATTGTTTTTCACTTCGGCTGCCAATTTCACATAGTCAGCCTGCAATTGAGCTTAGTTAGCTATCATGGTCTTGAACATCTCCTCAATGCTGGGTGATGGTGGTGGAGGAGGTGCATTGTTGTTTCTGAATTGAGCTTGGTAGTTCTGTTGCCCTCCTTGATTCCTTTGCACACCTTGACCCGAACTTTGGCCTTGATGGTTGTTGCTACCCCATGAGAAGTTAGGATGATTCCTCCAATTTGAATTGTAGCTACTACCATACTACTGGTGATTTCTTTGTGCATTACCCACAAAGTTTACCGAGTCAGGATTGGCTCCACAGCACTCAGCTGAGTGCTCACTGCTTCCACACACTTCACACCACAATTGCTGAACTGCATTAACTAGAGCTTAAGGCTGGTTCAAAGTCATGTTGCTAAAATGGTTGTTCAATTGATGTTCTAGCCATACAATTCCGGTTCCTAAGTTGACTAATACGACTTTCAGGTATATTTCTATCCTGAAAGCTAATCAAAACTCAATTTTCCCAAACCGAGTAAAGAACAATATCCTATTAATTCACAACTTTCCAATTTCGTGCTCTCTCGAGTGAAATCAGACTTTTTAGATGTACATTAATGTAGGCCACACACCAATGCAGTAGAAACAAGAATTAATAGAACAACATGGAAGAAAAGATGAAAAACCAGATAATCAATAATCAAATTTCATCACAATTGTTCATAACCTCAGCATGGAAGGGAATTAGCCACTCGTTTGTGGATTAATCATCATAAAACGAGTGTTAATCATACAAGCAATTGAATTAAAGAAGAAAGAAAGAGAGAAAAAACCCTGAACTTTTCGTCTCTCAACTGCCTGTAACCCACGTCCTTGCTCCACCAAGTCTGAATTATGAAAAATGAACTTAAGTGTTCTATTTATACTGCTGGGAATTTTTTCCGGAATAATGAGCAACGTGTCACGGAGTGCATCGCGGAGCACTGCCTCCGTGACACGCCATGAATGCGGACCCTCACTGGAACTGGGGGTCTGGGAATTCAAGCTCAACGTGGCACGGCGTGCATCGCGGAGCACTGGCTCCGTGCCACGGAGCAAACGCGGACCTCCACTGGAAATTGGGTGAATTTTCCCATCCAGGCAGAATGCCTCCGCGATGGCAGCGTGACACGGCTCCATCGCGGAGCCCCTTTAATTCATGTTGTCCAATGCCTTTTCCCTTGCTCGCATCCAAGTCCAACTCCGATATCATCCAACATGCATTTTAGCTTCCTGAAATCACATTTTACCTGCAAAACAATGCTAATCATGTTGGTTAGTATAAATTCACATTTTATTGCCTATTACATGAACATGTATACACATTGATAGATAAACAAGGCGAAAATGATACTTTTGAGTATCACTTGGGCATATAAATCTGCCCAAGATCATTGATCTCTTCTCACTTCCAAGTAGGAATTTTGATGTCCTGAAACATACCTCCAGGTCTCTGATGCTCAACCTTCACCTATTGGCAATTCGGACACTTAGCCACTAACTCTGTTACGTCCTTCTTCATTCTGTTCCACCAATAGACTTTTCATAGATCATTGTACACCTTGGTGGCACCTAGATTAATAGCGTACCAAGAGCCATGAGCGTCACTCAACATCCGCTCTCCCAAGTCATCTATTGCCGAAACACATAATTGGCCCTGATATTGGAGCATACCATCTCACCTTAGGAGAAAACCTCTACCCTCTGATTCTGGACAGCTTCCTTTGCTTCACTAAGATAGCATCCTCATCTTGCCTTGCTTTAACCTCCATCACCAATGAATATTATAACCCATTCCTAACAATAACACCACCATCCAATGAATATGTAAGGCAGACTCCAAAATGAGCAAGCTTATTGACATCTTTCACTAACTCCTTCCTCCCATTCCTAACATGAGACACACTCTCCATGGATAGCCTACTAAGAGCATTCGCCACTACATTGGCCTTGCCCAAATGATAAAAGACACTCGTGTCGTAGTCCTTGAGAAGCTCTAGCCATCTCCGTTGCCGCAAATTCAGGTCCTTCTGAGTAAACACGTACTGAAGGCTTTTGTGGTTCGTGAACACATCCACATGCACCCCATACAAATAGTGCCTCCAAATCTTCAAAGAAAACACCAAAGCTTCCAACTCTAGGCCATACATCAGATAATTCTTCTCATGAGTCTTAAGTTGTGTAGAGGCATACGGAATGACCTTACAATGCTGCATCAACACACAACCGAGACCAACCCTGAAAGCATCACAATACACAAAAAAGCCATTTGTGCCCTCCAGTAGGGTCAGTACTGGGCTGAAGTGAGTCAAGTCTTTAACTCCTGAAAACTCTTCTCATAAGTATCCGACCACAGAAATTTAACCTTCTTCTGGGTCAACTTAGTCAATGGTGTTGCAATGGATGAAAATCCCTCTATGAACCTCCTGTAGTAGCTAGCTGAGCCCAAAAAGCTCCTAATATCGGTAGGACTGACAGGTCTAGGCCAATTCATCACCGCTTCTATCCTTTGAGATTCCACCTGCACACCCTCAATAGACACCACATGACCCAAGAATGCTACTGAGTTCGGCCAAAACTCACATTTGCTGAATTTAGCAAATAGTTGGCAATCCTTGAGAGTCTGCAACACAGTCCTCAAATGAGCAATATAATCCTCCTTGCTCCGAGAGTAATGATAATATCATCAAAGAATATAGTCATAAACATATCCAAATACCTCTTGAGTGCCATGTTCATCAATTCCATAAAAGTTCAGGAGCATTCATTAGTCCAAAGACATAACTACGAACTCATAGTGACGATGCCGAGTCCTAAATGTTGTCTTCGGAATGTCACTCTGCCTAACTCTGAGCTAGTAGTAGCCGGATCAGAGGTCTATTTTCGAAAAGCACTTGCCACCCTGAAGTTGGTCAAATAGATCATCAATCCTAGGGATGGGATACTTATCCTTGATTGTGACCTTGTTCAACTACCGATAATCAATGCACATCCTAAGGGAACGATCCTTCTTCCAAACAAAGAGAACTGGAGCACCCCATAGGGACTTAACTAGGCCTAATGAAAACCTTATCTAGGAGATCCTTCAATTGCTCTTTCAACTCCTATAGCTCGGCTGGATCCATTTTGTAAGGAGGAACAGATATAGGTTGCATATAAGGGAGAAGGTCAATATCAAAGTCAATCTCCTTCTTGGGAGAGACTTTTGGTAGATCATCTAGGAACACCTTCGATACTCATATACAACAAGAATTGGCTGAAGAGTTAGGATCTCGGATGTAGTATCTTTAACCTGAACTAGATGGTACACATAACCCTTGGGGATCATCTTTCTAGCCTTAAGGTAGGAAATAAAGCAACCTATAGGACGGCTGAACTACTCTTCCACTATAGGACTGGTTCACCTATAAATCGAAACTCCACCTTACGGGTTCTACAATTGACTGAAGCATAACAAGAATGTAACCAATCTATGCCGAATATAATATCGAAATCGGTCATATCTAACTCTACTAAATCTGTGGAGGTGACTTTTTGAATAATCGTGACAAGGAAATTCCTGTATACTCATTGAGATAAAACTGAATGACTGACAAGAGTAGAAACTGAGAAGGGCTCTGACAAGATTTGGAGACTGACTCCAAAACTAACAGCAAGATAAGAACTCACAAAAGAGAATGTAGCCCCTAGATCTAACAAGCATGTACATTAAGATGGAATACTCGTAACATACCAGTGACCATATTAGGTGAGATCTCCTACTCCTGTTGAGAAGATACTGCATAGAACATGTTCTGGCGTTAGCCGCCACTTTTACTAGAAGATGCGCCCTGCTAAAATAAGCGAGCTATTGAACTGGTGGTTGGGGTGCAGAACCCACCGTCACCCTATCTGGCTGAAGGGCAATCCTTGAGCCTTTGTCTAAGTTTGCAAAACCTGAAACAAGCATCTGAGCC
This sequence comes from Datura wrightii, assembly GCA_035772735.1. Lineage (NCBI taxonomy): Eukaryota > Viridiplantae > Streptophyta > Magnoliopsida > Solanales > Solanaceae > Datura > Datura wrightii. Next base: position 50,545,071 of record JASDFA010000002.1, on the reverse strand, counting down.
AACTAAGCATCACCCTGGGTGGTTCTTACTACACTTCACACAAATGGAAAAGTACGCTCTCCTGACATGCTCCCCTGGCCTCTAGACCCTGATGCTCTACCGCTCTAGTCACGCCTGGGTCTGGACGGAACACTAACTGATAATTGAGACAGAGCTGATGACCACTGGTGAGACTGTGGGTGATTTTCTCCCCTTAACCTCTGTTGGGAGTGTCCGTAACTCCTTTCTTTGGTCCTCTTGGCCTCTCTCTCCTTCTCCTTCATCTACTCTGCCTCTATTTGTTAGACATATATGATCAGTCGAGAGATATCTATATCAAATCAGCACAGTGGTCTTGCACTCCTTAACCAATGAATCTGCTGTCACACCCCGCTTTGGGGGGGTATGACTAGCACCTGGTGCCCTACTAGGACCTGAACTGCTAGACTACTAAGCCTAAGCACATCTGGTGCCTGGCTGGCTCTAACTCAGATTCAGGGAAACAACGAGCTATATAACGGCTATAAATACAGCCTTCGGCCGACTAGGCCTATAGCCACTTGTACCTGTACTAACAGCTAACCAGAAACATATCAATATAGGGGAGCCTATGCGAGCCGACAAGACCACCATGCTATCTAGTTATCTGTAACTCAACAATGAAGTACTGGAAAGCTACGTGACCAGCGAGGTCACCACTACTGTCAATAGAGGCCTCACACGGCCAACATAAACTGAAATGCTAAGCAGCTATAACAAACTGCACGGCCCCACACGGCCGGCTCAACTGACCACAGGGAATTATATACAGACTGCAAGCCTCTAAGAGTACTGATAAGATGGTCGGGATAGAGCCCCGGCCTACCCATGTTGTACAACAAAAGAAAAGGGATAAACCTCTAGCTATCTAGCTTCGGATGACTGGAGCTGATGACCCTGTGAGCTGGCTGGAATCACGAGGTATCGGCCCCTCGTCTATGAGTACCTGCAGGCAAGTAATGCACTGCCCCACTGGGCGTCAGTACCACTGGTACTCAGTATGTAAAACAACAACTGAAATATATCTGAAAGCAACAATACAACTGGTGGAACTGAAATAGAGAGGAATAGACTAAACTTGACTGAAAATGTAAAGCTATGCCTACTCTTAACTATACTGGAAGGAGTAGGAGTCATACCTGGATATGTATCGTTCTACTGTCGATCTACTCGTATCTAGTGTAACATGGCATAACATAACGTAACATAGCATAGCACACATAAACCTTACTCGGCCCCCATAAGCCGGGAGGTACAACCAACACGCAATCCATACCCCTACCCCGGTCGTCCCATCTCCTATAATAACTATAAGCATCTTGCCGATCCCCTGGGTATGCACTTGGGCTCGCTGAGCCCCTGACTATAACTGTACCTGAGTCCGGAGGACTCCTGAATGAACACCCCGGGCGTACCCGCTCGACGGGGGTGTATATAGGCCGACCAAGGAACAATATGGGGAAACTGGCATCCCATCTTCGTCCCCTGTAGGACGGCATGCCACTCCGTAGAGTGACGTATCCTCGCCCTCTGGCGGACGAGTTGATACAGCTATTAACCCTGGGGCGGTCATGAATGCTAGGTAAATCCAACCCCAAGACAATACAGTGGTCTCAACTAGTAATACTAACTACGTATATCACATGCTGAAGCTAGTGCTGATAATGTATCTATACATACTATATACCGAACTAGTGATGGTGATATGTATGTGTTTACTACATGCTGAGACTGATAATGGTATATGCAAATAATCTTCCGACATACTGTGCTGAGTCTAGCGTTGAACAAGATATAGTTTTTCTGCTGGGGATCATGTTGTATAACTGAGTTTCATAATAACATGATTTACTATTTCTAGCATGCTTCCTAAACTTTATTTTAATCTATCATTCTACTTCTGAGATACCTTACAGATACTTACATTGCTTTACTAGGTTTCAACTGAATACGATAATATCCTAACATTCTTTACTAAATCACATACTGGGCATGTTGTACAGTTCCTAACACTTGTATTAGAATTTATATCGTGCTAGCAAGTTTCACGCTATACATAACATGATGCTTCCAATATCGGACCAACATTCGTAATAAACATAACACATGACTTCTGAACATTCTACTGGCCTTTAAACTACTTTACTATACCGAGACTACTAACTTGCCGAGGAAACTAGCTTTACATACCTTCGCTACTGATTTCCCGACTAACTGGCGTAGCTTGGTCAGTATTCCAGCTATTTCTCCCAACTGCATTCATATATATGTTAATCAATACTAAATACAACTTTATTCTGAAGGATGACATCACTTTCGATATAATTATAGCCTAAACTTAGGCTTATCGAAAGACGGTCGAAAACTATTTTCCAGAAGTCCAGAAGGGAGAAGTATTCACCTCACAGCTAGGAACACATAGACACTAGTTTGGAGCAATTCTACTTACCTTAGTCCGGTAGCTCGAAAATAAACCGAAGTGGGGCTTTATATACTTGGGCCTGGACAGGCCCAACGTGTCAAGGAGCCAACGCGGAGGCCCCACCTCCGTGACACGTTGCTATCGCGGAGGGGCTCTGCCCCGGCTCCTTCCGCGATGGTTCGACAGGTTACTTTGTCTGATCTTTTTCCGGGCCTTTCTTTAGCATGTATGGCTTTCAAATATGCTTAACCAACGTGCGAATAGGCCATCTAGGTGTCGGGAATCTTACGGGGTATAACATTTGCTACCCTATTCCTGAACCTGCTCATACGAGCCCTCAGATCGGCCACCATCTCCGATGCATACTTAGACAATCAGGTAAGCTCCAAGCATACTCTTGGACATTCATGTTCTTCTACTTCATATTGACTAACTCGACTTCCTTTGCCTCCCTCAGCTCTCAAGGAAAGAATCTGTCCAAAAAAGAGGTAATAGACTATCCCAACCAATAGAAACTACACCAACTCCCCTGCTATTCTTCCACTGTTGAAACTATATATGAGCAATCCCCTTCAGCTAATAAGAGGCTAATTCTGTACTCTCCTCTCCAATCACCCCCATAATATGGGTGATCTTATCAACCTTCTCTATGAACTCATGTAGGTCCTAATCCATCTTCGACCTAAGAAACTCAGGTGGGTTCATCCTGAGGAAGTCTTGTACTCTCGCACTGCCGCATTCTCATTCTAGTAGACATAGGCCACTGCCTGCTGGTTGACCTGGAATGTCATAGCCTGAGCCAACATCTAAAGAGCGGCCTTGAACTCAGCGTGAGTAACTTGCTCAGGCAAGGGATCCGTTAGAGCTGGTGGAGCTAGCTGATGCTCGTCTCCATTGCCATTGTCATGGCCATTTCCATTGCCATTTCTGTTATACCCCGTAGAATTCCCGACACCCAGATGACCTATTTGCACGTTGGTTAAGCATATTAGAAGGCCATACGTGCTAGAGAAAGGCCGGGAAAAAGATCGGACGAGAAACCCGCCGAACCATCGCGGGAGGAGCCGAGGCAGAGCCCCTCCGCGATGGCAGCGTGTCACGGAGGTGAGGACTCCGCAATGGCTCCGTGACACGTTGCCCAGGTTCAGGCCCAAGTATATAAGCCCCACTTTGGTTTAATTTCATTTAACCAAAGGAAATTTCAGGAAAAAAACAGAGGCTTCGGCAGAGAGAAGTAAGGACGAAGGAAATTATATAATTTTCATCCGATTACGCTGCTAAACGCTGCCCAAACTCAAATTAATCCCAGGTACCAAAGTATTTAGCAGCAGACAGCATTCCTACGGATTCAGTTTCGTAAAATACGGCCGACGAATCGTCGAGCCACCGAGCTAAGGTAAGTGGAATTGCTCTAAATTAGTGTCTATGTGTTCCTAGCTGTGAAGTGAATGTTTCTCCCTTCTGGTCCACTGAAAAATAGCAAGTTTTCGACCGTCTTTCGATAAGCCTAAGTTTAGGCTATAAATTATATCGAAAGTAACATTGCTCTTTACAATAAAGCTGTATTTAGTATTAATCGACATATTTATGAATGCAGTTGGGAGAAAATAGTTGAAGTACCAGTCGAGCCTCGTCCGACGGACGAATAGTTCAAGAATAAGGTACGTAAAGCTCGTTCCCTCAGCAAGTTAAGTAATATTGAGACAGTATAGTAATTCACAGGTCAGTAGAATGTTTAGAAGTTAAGTATTGCGTTATTGTAAATGTTGATACAGTATTAGAAGTATTAAATTACAACTTGTGTAAGACTTACTACTACGATATAGATATCAGCATAAGTGTTAGAAACTGCACAGCATGCTCAGTATGTGATGTAATACGAAATGTTAAGATATTGTTGTATTCAGTTGAAACCCTGCAAAGCAATACGGTATCCGTAAGGCACTTCTGAAACAGAACAGTAGGCTAAAATGAAGTTTAGAAAGCGTGTTAGGAATAGGAAATCATGTTAATACAGAAACTCAGTAAACAGCCTAGTTTTAGCCGAAACACTATTTTGTATAGCATTTGCCCCAGTACAGTTTGGCAACAGGCCATATTTATATATATACATTTACCAGCCTCAGCATGTATTAAATACGTATAGATTGCTATTACTAGTCCAACATGTAATATATACGATACCTTACCCCTGTTAGCCTCAGCACGTGAGATACGCAGATAGCATGACTAGTTGAGACTGTTGTATTATTTGGGGTTGGATTACCCAGCATCCATGACTGCCCCAGGGTTAATAGTTGTATCGACTCGTCCGCCAGAGGACGAGGACACGTCACTCTACGGAGTGGTATGCCGTCCCGCAAGGGGACGAAGATGGGATGCCAGTTTCCCCATATTGTGCCTTGGTCGGCCCTTATACACCCCCGTCGAGCGGGTACGCCCGGGGTGTTGATTAGGAGTCCTTCGGACTCAGGTACAGTTATAGTCAGGGGCTCAGCGAGCCCAAGTGCATACCCAGGGGACCGGCAGGATGCTTACAGCCATTATAGGAGATGGGATGACCGGGGTAGGGGTATAGATTCTGTGCTGGTTGTACCTCCCGGCTTATGGGGGCCGGGTAAGGTTTGTGTATGCCATGTTATATTATGTTTGTTATGTCATATCGCATTAGATACTGGTAGATTAGTAGTAGAATGATACGTCTCCAGATATGACTCCTACTCCCTCCAGCATGATTAAGAACAGGTACGATTTACACCATCAGACAGTTAATCTAGTTCTTCCTGTTTCAGTTTCATCAGTTATGTTATTGATTTCAGTTATTGCTTTACATACTCAGTACCAGCGGTACTGACGCCCGGTGGGGCGCTGCATTACTTGCCTGCAGGTACTCGTAGACGAGTAGGCGATACTACGTGATTCCTGTCAGCGGTCGGGTATTCAGCTCCTGTCCTCCGGAGGCTGAATTTTAGAGGTGTATTTCATGTTCCTTTTTGTTGTATAGTACGGGTAGGTCGGGGCCCTATCCCGATCAGTTCTATTGCTATTCTTAGAGGCTTGCAGTCTGTATATATCTCCCTGTGGTCAGATGAGCCGGTCGTGTGAGGCCGTGCAGTTGTATAGTTGTTAGTACTCCTTCTTTCTATTATGATGGTCGTGTGGGGCCATAGTTTGCCAGTAGTAGTGACCTTGCCGGTCACGTAGCTTTTTGGTGCTTTATGATTGAGTTGAAGATAACTAGACAGCATGATGGCCTTGTCGGCCCGCATAGGTTCCCTTGAATTGATATGTTTCTGGTCAGCTGTTAGTACAGGTACAGAAGGCTATAGGCCAATGGGCCGGGGGCTGTGTTTACAGCTGTTATATAGCCCTTTGTTTCCAGAAATGTGAGTTAGAGCCAGCCAGGCACCACATGTGCCCAGGCTTAACAGTCCAGCAGGTCAGGTCCTAGTAGGGCACCAGGTGCCAGTCATACCCCCCAAGGCGGGGTGTGACAAACTTGGTATCAGAGCAGGTCGTGTCCCAGGGAGTCTGCAAGCTATGCTAAGTAGAGTCTTGTCTATGGATGTGTTGTGCACCACATACTATAGGCAGGAGGCTGCGTGGCATGATAGGATGGTTACCCTTCCTTGTCAGTCAGTCGTGCTTTAGAGCGGTACAGCATAGGGTTGAGCCCCTATAAACTTACAGTATTCTTTGATTACAGATACAAAGGCAGATCAGCATTACCCTATCACAGGCAGAAGATCAGAGATAGCAATGAAAGAGAGCATTAGTCAGTTACATGATAACTACAGCAGCAGGAGGAGGTATCAGAGACCTCCCAGCGTGATACCTTTATTGGCACTATTCCCAGTATACGTTGACAACGTCAGAATAGGAAGTCAGAAGTATAATGTACATATGAGTTGATTTACTTATTAGTTATATAAGATCCGATTAAGATTATAAACAAGGTCAGACCACCAGGTAAGTATGAAAAAGAGAGGGAAATGCAGGAATCCCAAATACATCTTTTTGGGTATGGTACAGTTAAATGCTTTTACTTGTTGCAATAAGAAAAGGGCTATTCCACCTCTTGGTTCTGATGCCAGTATAGTAAAGGGGCATAGGACTTGAGATGGGGTTGCCAAATCCAGCGGTAAGTAAAGATGGGCTGATTGATCCTAGTAAGTATTAGCAAGTGTAAAGAGCCCCTAGGATTACGTAAGTTGTGCAGACCCTTATGACAATAAGCCAGTAAAGAAAGTAAGATTGTTAGTTTACCCGAAGCAGGGGTAAAAGACTTGTTAGTAATGAATGCTTAGTAATAGTCAAGTTCGAGTCAGAAAAAGGCCAAGTCCGTTACATATGTTAACAGATAGCAAGACAAAGACATACCTATAAGATTGTGGTTATGATCCAGTTGTGATATCAAAAAGGGTGAGGGATCGTGTGAATCAGATAGGTCTGACTGCAAGTCAGGGGAAGTATGAACTGATACAGGACCAACAATCTTGTTAACAATGAAGAGCAGGTACCTTGAACCCCAGAGTTCAGCTTAAGCAAGATGAGGGAGAGAAGCAGGAATGTCAAATCTTGTGGGGAAATTAGAATTTCCCTCGGATTGATAAAATATCGTATTAAGGATTAAGCTTCGGGCTGACAGTAGGATTGCGGTTCAGAATACCACAGTATGTCCGCTATGGAAAAATTAAGGAGTTACCGATACAACAATTCTAATCTAGTGTAGCCTAGAGATAAGGCCCAGCAGACAGTTATGGGCTCTTAATATAAGCCAAGTAAGGCCACAAGATTTGAACGTTGACCCCACATCGCAGGAGTGGCGGAATTTCAAATAGCAGACAATAACTAGAGTGTTTATGTTTGTTACTTTCAGAATGGGGTGACAATGCAATGAAATGATAAGTCAGGGCAGGAAATATTATTAGGCCGTAAAAAGCCATGTATCATGTATGATATGAGATTCAGCAGAGCATGTCAGAGATTATATATTACCGCAGAACTCAGTACATATTGCACGTAGCTAACGATATATATATATATATACAGATAATAGGTATGCTATGAGTAGCTGCCTCAGGGGGTATAATCACCGATACTGATTGGTAGTAGAAAGCTTGTACAATTGCATTGCAGGATTCCCTTACTAAAAAGAAGAAGAAGAAGAAAGAGGGAGAAGAAAGAAAGAAAAGAAGAAGAGAAAGGGCGGATTAAGTGTGAATTACGTATGAAGTCATAGAAACTATCTCAGTTTTCAATTATTAGGTTAACAGACTTATGTGTTGTTACCAGATTTAGGCTCTAAGAGCTTACCAGAGTTAATGGCCTAAAACAGATGGCTAGATGATAAGGGCACAGTTAGACGGTCTACTGACCAGCTGGCGCCTGCATTAGTAGGGAGGCGTCCCTGAAGATCGGTAACAGTAGTGTATATGCTAGAACCAGGATTAGAGGCCGAATAGGCAAATTTCAGAGATTAGCAATACCAGAATTGTTCTAGTATGTTAAGTGGTTGTACGTCATTTTCCCAGCCTTGTAGGTGAGAGTCAGCCTTAGCTAACCTAGCAGTCATTATGTGGATACACACAAGGCGTAAGAAATTGATAGTACCCTGCTAGAACAGTGTTTATTAAGACCAGGGGATCAGTAGACTCCCCGTGAAGATCCAGAGATTGATCGCCTGGGAGTAAGTTTGATTAAGCCCAGCCTTACAGTGGCTTAAGTAAGATAACAGAGCAATTAGATGCCCACAAGTCTGCGGTTATGCACGAACTATAAGCACTCAAGTAGAACGATTAGAGCATTGTAAGACTACTGCTGCATTCGGGTCATTCAACTTGATTATTTAGTTATTAAAGGTTATGCAGCCAGATCATTAGAGGTCATGGTCAATATCAGGACCCCCTGACCAGATACGGGCGCATGGTGTGCAGCTAGTCGTTCAAGGTTACTTTAGCAACAAGTAGCCTTAGCATGCGGCCAGAAGGCCAGATAAGCTCTAGTTATACCGGTAGCCTACTTGTCAGATTCTCTGGTCTAATAAACCAGTATGAATGTCAGTTATATGTCAATTTTTGTAAATGTGAATTTCAGTTGAGTTTAGTAGCCTTTTTGGTCACATTGTGTCAGAGGCTGGTGTACAGATAGATACACAGAAAAATCGAAATAGTGAAGACATAGCCTAGACCTACCACTCCGATCAAAGTATGCAATCCCTGCGGCTAGCCAGGTATTACAGAGGGTTTGTGGAAGGATTTTCCACCTTAGCAGCACCTCTGACTAAATTGACACAGAAGGCAGCAAAGTTCCAGTAGATTGAGGTATGTGAGCAGAACTTCCAGGAGTTAAAAGACAGGTTAACATCATCCCCAGTGTTAGTATCGTCAGAAGGTACAGAGGGTTAATGCGGCATGATAAAGTAGTAGCTGATGCCTTCAGGCAGTTGGAGAAACATGAACAGAATTATCTTACCCATGACCTAGAGTTAGCCGTAGTAGTTTATGCCTTAAAGAGTGAATATTTTGTATCACCCAGGAAGGGCTAATGTGGTAGCAGATGCCCTTAGCCGTAATTTATGGAGAGGTGACATATTTTCAGATAACCGGGGATGAAGTGTGGCGATATGAAGGCCGCATTTGTGCTCCAGATATTTTGGGGCATCGCCAGTAGTTTATGAGCGAGGCGCATTACGCCCGCTATTCTCTTCATCCCGATACGACAAAGAGGTACCATGACATTAAAGAGAACTACTGGTAGCCCAGTGTCCTAACTGCCAACAGGCGAAAGCAGAACATCAGAAACCAGGTGGGTTAACTTAGGACATAGTTGTACCTCTCTGGAAATGAGAAGCAGTGAATATGGATTTTGTGGCAGGATTACCCCGTACTAGACGCGGAAGTGATTCTATTTGGGTAATAGTTGACAGGCTGACAAAATCAGCTCATTTCCTACCAGTAGGGGCTACCTTCTCAGCTGAGGATTATGCCGAGTTATACATTAGAGAAATAGTTAGATTGCATGGAGTGCCGGTATCTATCATTTCTGATAGGGGAGCACAGTTTACAGCTAGATTCTGGCAGTCGTTCCAGAGGGGTCTGGAAACGCAGATTAATTTAAGCACAGCATTTTATCCTCAGACAGATGAGCAGGCTAAGCGCACAATTCAGACGCTCGAAGACACGTTGCGAGCGTGGGTGCTAGATTTCGGTAGTAGCCAAAGTGAGCATTTACCGTTAATTGAATTTGCCTACAATAATAGCTATCATTCAACCATCAAGATGGCGCCTTTTGAGGCATTATACGAGCGAAAATGCTGATCGCCGAACGGTGTTTGAAATCAGAGAATCAGTGTTGGTTGGCCCAGACATTGTTCAGCAGTCAAAGGAAAAGGTAAAGCCTGTCCGAAGGATGCTTACTGACTGCATAAAGCCGCCAGAAATCATATGCAGATGTGCGGCGCAGAAAATTGAAGTTTGATGTTGACTGGGTATTTCTGAAGTATCCCCGATGAAAGAGGTAGTGAGGTCCGCCAAGAAAGGTAAGCTCAGCCGAGGTTTGTTGGGCCTTGTCGGATTCGTTGAAGGACAGGCCGAGTAGCATATGAGTTGAATTTGCCTCCAGAATTAGAATCCGTTCGTCTGGTCTTTCATGAATCTATGCTGAGGAAATGCATAGGAGACTCGTCCAGAGCAGTCCCAGTCCAGAATATCCAGGTTACGAAAAAAAAACTGGCCTATGAAGAGGTTCCAATAACTATCTTAAACAGACAGATTCGCAGATTGAGGACTAAAGATATTACATCTATCAAGGTATTGAGGTGTAACAAGAATCAAGAGGGGATGACTTGAGAAGCGGAGGAAGATATGAGGACCAGATATCCTCACCTATTTCAGGCCTAGTCAGGCGACAGGTATGCCCGTATTATTACTTATGCAGTACCTTATGGTTGTATGTCTGTGAATAAGAAAGATTGATATTTAGTTATCCAGTGGATCCTAAAATACTATGTGCAGTGCCTGTGTTGGACTTTTTTGCATTTCAGGTTTTTGCTATAGTCCATATTACAGGGGAAATTCTGTCGAAACTTTTCTAAACAAGTAAGTTAAGTAGTCCTCTAGATAACAGTATACATTCGAGGACGAATGTTCTTAAGGGGGGGAGAATGTTATACCCCGTAGAATTCCCGGCACCCAGACGACCTATTCGCACGTTGGTTAAGCATATTAGAAGGCCATACGTGCTAGAGAAAGGCCGGAAAAAAGATCAGACGAGAAACCCGTCGAACCATCGCGGGAGGAGCCGAGGCAGAGCCCCTACGCGATGGCAGCGTGTCACGGAGGTGAGGCCTCCGAGATGGCTCCGTGACACGTTGCCCAGGTTCAGGCCCAAGTATATAAGCCCCACTTTGGTTTAATTTCATTTAACCAAAGGAAATTTCAGAAAAAAAACAGAGGCTTCGGCAGAGAGAAGTAAGGACGAAGGAAATTATATAATTTTCATCCGATTACGCTGCTAAACGCTGCCCAAACTCAAATTAATCCCAGGTACCGAAGTATTTAGCAGCAGAGAGCATTCCTACGGATTCAGTTTCGTAAAATACGGCCGACGAATCGTCGAGCCACCGAGCTAAGGTAAGTGGAATTGCTCTAAATTAGTGTCTATGTGTTCCTAGCTGTGAAGTGAATGTTTCTCCCTTCTGGTCCGCTGAAAAATAGCAAGTTTTCGACCGTCTTTCGATAAGCCTAAGTTTAGGCTATAAATTATATCGAAAGTAACGTTGCTCTTTACAATAAAGCTGTATTTAGTATTAATCGACATATTTATGAATCCAGTTGGGAGAAAATAGTTGAAGTACCAGTCGAGCCTCGTCCGACGGATGAATAGTTCAAGAATAAGGTACGTAAAGCTCGTTCCCTCGGCAAGTTAAGTAATATTGAGACAGTATATAGCTGTATCGAATCGTCCGCCAGAGGACGAGGACACGTCACTCTACGGAGTGGTATGCCTTCCCGCAAGGGGACGAAGATGGGATGCCAGTTTTCCCATATTGTGCCTTGGTCGGCCCTTATACACCCCCGTCGAGCGGGTACGCCCGGGGTGTTGATTAGGAGTCCTTCAGACTCAGGTACAGTTATAGTCAGGGGCTCAGCGAGCCCAAGTGCATACCCAGGGGACCGGCAGGATGCTTACAGCCATTATAGGAGATGGGATGACCGGGGTAGGGGTATAGATTCTGTGCTGGTTGTACCTCCCGGCTTATGGGGGCCGGGTAAGGTTTGTGTATGCCATGTTATATTATGTTTGTTATGTCATATCGCATTAGATACTGGTAGATTAGTAGTAGAATGATACGTCTCCAGATATGACTCCTACTCCCTCCAGCATGATTAAGAACAGGTACGATTTACACCATCAGACAGTTAATCTAGTTCTTCCTGTTTTAGTTTCATCAGTTATGTTATTGATTTCAGTTATTGCTTTACATACTCAGTACCAGCGGTACTGACGCCCGGTGGGGCGCTGCATTACTTGCCTGCAGGTACTCGTAGATGAGCAGGCGATACTACGTGATTCCTGTCAGCGGTCGGGTATTCAGCTCCTGTCCTCCGGAGGCTGAATTTTAGAGGTGTATTTCATGTTCCTTTTTGTTGTATAGTACGGGTAGGTCGGGGCCCTATCCCGATCAGTTCTATTGCTATTCTTAGAGGCTTGCAGTCTGTATATATCTCCCTGTGGTCAGATGAGCCGGTCGTGTGAGGCCGTGCAGTTGTATAGTTGTTAGTACTCCTTCTTTCTATTATGATGGTCGTGTGGGGCCATAGTTTTCCAGTAGTGGTGACCTTGCCGGTCACGTAGCTTTTTGGTGCTTTATGATTGAGTTGCAGATAACTAGACAGCATGGTGGCCTTGTCGGCCCGCATAGGTTCCCTTGAATTGATATGTTTCTGGTCAGTTGTTAGTACAGGTACAGAAGGCTATAGGCCAATGGGCCGGGGGCTGTGTTTACAGCCGTTATATAGCCCTTTGTTTCCAGAAATGTGAGTTAGAGCCAGCCAGGCACCAGATGTGCCCAGGCTTAACAGTCCAGCAGGTCAGGTCCTAGTAGGGCACCAGGTGCCAGTCATACCCCCCAAGGCGGGGTGTGACAATTTCTTCTTCCATTAACTTAGCGGGGAGGCATATTTCTGCAAACACATATAGCACGATTTAGAGGAGTAGAGAGATGTGCTTCATCGCATGACATAGATCATGAAAAAAACATAAATTTCCTAAAACGCCTCGTAGCCTCTTCCGCATAAGTGTTGCCTTCTTCACACCCATGGAAAAGACTCTACTTAATGCGGATTTTAGACACCCTAGGACACACCAAAACCTTTTCTCCAATACCAAGTTTTTCACGACCCGAGCTGAGACCCCAAACCGAGACATGGGACCTAGAACCACAAACGGCTCCAAGCTAATCCATGGCATATACGTAACATGACTTAAGAGCATAACTAAGTAGAAATTAAAACATGAACATGATGTAAGTAGAAGTCTGCATAGCATATCAACATAAATGTATACACGAATCAACATCACTGAAAATATATATACAAGCTGTCTGAAAAGCCTTTAAACATCATATGAGCTGACGGGACAATGCTCCCAACTAGCTCAATAATGACTAAAACAAAAATACCAAAACTGACATCCTCGGATCATGAGGACTCACCAAGAGCGGGATAGAGCTGGACAGAGCGAGAGCGAGCTAATGACGAGACTAAGACTGGACGCTCGAACCTATATCTTGAGACGATATAACATAGAGTATGCGGTTAGTACTTTGAATGTAGTAAGTATTCAAGGTAAGTAAAACATTCTAGTAAAACAGAACAAAAGAGATCAAGATAGTAAAAATGGTATAATATGTAAGATGTTGATCATAAACTGAACACGAGGGCTCAAAGCTTCCAAAACTGTAACATAAAGTGGAATATGACTGTTTCCACAAGTAAAACCTCGTAAAGCATATTTTGATCCAAAATACCATAAGTCATAATATCATAAGGCATGAACATAATAATATATAGAGATTAAGGAATAATGGGAGATTCTTATAACCGACATACCCCATGTGAGCATACATGGAGCTTGATCTGTAAAACCCTAGTCGGGAGGCTGTCCATACCTTACTAAGGGTAGGACCATGAAAAGGCGTGATATCACTCATGGGTTGCCCATTCAGGCATGGGTGACACTCTCGTGGAGGACCCCATTTTGGTAACGTTGCCACATAATTCGGAGACCTAGGTAAACTAGAGCCCCCGCCTACTCGGTGCAAAATACTACTCCCAAAACATATATAGTGATCATATCATAATTATGAATTATGGGTTTACATGGCTAGTTTAGATTATGAAATTCATAACATGTTAATACACGTGAGCTAACCATGAAAATAGTGCCGAAGATCGTCCATATGATATATAGACTTTAATTTCATGAAAATCATGCATAATGGGTTAAAATCACCATATCTTGTAAATCATAGCTTCATGAAGAATTATAGTAAAAAAACATGCATCATAATCATAATTCATAACTTGGATCTTAAGAGACTTGAAATCATAAGAGAATCATGAAATTTCATGCAATTTGAGTCAAACCCTAAAAGTTCATAAAATCATACTTGAGACTTGAGATTTACAGATTCATGAGGGAATTGATAAGGGACATGAAATCATAATCATAGGAACGTAAATCAAATCATGAGAGGACTGATTTCATAGAGGAACATGAGAGAATTCAACCATTATTGCTCAAAACCCTATAATTCAAAAAATTTGGGCATGGAAGGTGGAAATCATAAATTCAACTTGGAAAGAGAATGAGGGTGGAAGAAATCCCCTATTCATATCCCTATATACCTAGGTTGAATGATTTATAAGCTTGTTTTGAAGACCCATGAAAGATTTGAAGAGGTTGATGAAGAACCCTAGCTTTGATCTTGAGAGGAATTTCAACTATCGTTCTTTGAAGGGAAAGAATTATTTAGCTAAGTTAAACCCCTTTAGTCTGACCCTTAGGAATCCTAAAACGACATCATTTAAGAGTTAAAAACATAGGAGTTTACCAAAATTCCCCTAGACTGTCGAAATTTTAAATCAATTAGTAGAACTAATGACCCAAACAATGGGTTGTGGTCCCAAACAATGAATCGTTGGTCCATTTGTTATTTCACATTCTTCCTTCGAAATTCTCTGAATCTACTTCAATGACCCCAAATGATGATCCATTCAATCAAACAACGATCCGTACAATCCCCTCGTGGGTTCTGGGCCAATTTCTGACAGCTCTTTGGAACACAAAACAATAACCAAAATAACAACTCATTGGTCTGATTGACGACTCATTCTGAGAGTCGTTGTTTGATCCTGGTGTTGTCTTCCTTCTATTTTTTGTTGTAAGCCGCGGGTCTGTTCTAAGGAATTGATTTATCATCCGCCCGTCCTATAATATCAGGAACGTGATTTATCATCGGGCGTTGGTGGTAGCCGCTATTCTGAGTGGGGTGAGGGTCAATGTGGTGGCCCAGATTATTAAGGAGTGGAGGTATGTCCGCACAAAGACCATCACTGACCTGCCGTTTCCTTCCCTTATCACTTGGCTATGCAAGCGGGCCCGAGTGCACAAGAGTCCCAGGATGTCATCGTGGATTGTGAAAGGCCCTTTGATCCCTTGAGGGTGAAGGGGGCTCCAGCGAGGAGCATGAAGAAGAGGAAGTCTGCCTCAGCTGAGGGTGATGACGGGGATGACACTTTTACACCCTCAGGGCCGTTCGAGAGGATATACGCCACGATGGAGGCCATGCGTGAACTCCTCAGATGGTTCTCCTGACCTTCTTCCCCTAGTAGGCCTTCCTCCAGTCGACCCTCTAATGCATCCATCGCCAATTCAGGAGAGATACAGGGGGTGATTGCTGCTCTAGCCCATTCCTATGTTAAGCTCTGGGAGGACTTGAGCAGGAGAGGAGGAAACAGTGCTCTCGAAACTAGCAGCTCGTACAGATATGGAAAGGGATAATGAAGATTCTGAAGACCCTAGCCCCCAGATAAAGGCCTCCACAGGTGACCCGGTAGGATCTCCCCGAGTTATCCTTCCTTAGGGGTTTTAGGAGGGAGCGGACGAAGACGCAGGTAATGGCAGCGACGAGGCCTCCAGGTAGATGGGTTGCAGTAACCCCCCCCCCCACTTTTAGCTTTATAACTATTTTTTGGGTAGCCCCATTTGGGGCTTGTAAGACAATCCAAATTTCTTTCTTTTTTGGTTTTTATTGATGGATGGTAATATCGGTTCCTCCTTGATGTATGAATGCCCACTTGGCATCCTCAGAAATTGACAGTGTTGGCCCTCTTTATGATATCATAGTAATTTACTTATACTTGCATAGCTTACCATTTTTTACTAGGTGTTATTTGTTATCTGATGTTCGTAAAAGGGTACTAAAATTTTGAAATCTATCATTTTGCCTGACCACGTCCCCTGCAGCAGTCATCCTACCGCGATAGTAGGTTTGTGGAAGAGGTACCTCTTGTACTATAGTGAGCCCACTGCAGCGAGATAGTCTTCACTGCAGCGAAACTCGCTAAGCGAAACAATCTATATCAAGATTTCTTTCGTCTCTTTGGTCAACTCAAGTCAATCCCGCCCTACTAGTCTTATCGCGAGTTTTCAATAATCATTCTTGGGCAGATGCCAATTAGGCTTGTCGATATACCAATTGGACTCAACTCAGTGATTGACACAATCGGACAGCATGATGGGAAAGAAATAAGTTTGATTTCCTAAATGCCTTATAGCTTTCTGAAGATTAGATGTGGACGTCTACACACTAATCCGCTGGAGTCTACTCGACATCGCTCTTGTACTTGTAGACTGGTAACCTAGACACTCTAATACCAACTTGTCTCGGCCCAAATGGACAGGCCATGCAAGCACCTACATCGACAGGACCCTTACAACATAACTATTAATATACGAGAAAATAATTTCCATTACTTTTCATTAATTGATAAAAATCTCAAACAACATAAAATTATAAGATTTTCCAAACATGACTCTCTCAAGATCTAGTCTAGACTGGTGCAAGATCTCTATTTGAAATACCTGACAAAACAAAATGACCCAGCTTCATCTGGAAAGAAAAACACTGAAGCTGGTGCCAAGTACTCCACCCTAATCAAGGAACTTCAACCTGCCACAACCTACAGCAAAAAAGTGTAGTAAGGTAGTATCAGTACACTACACGTACTGGTAAACATCATTGGCCAACTAGGGTTAGTTAACACAACAGCATAATAATCAATATACAATCAATGCCATTAAATGCAATGTTATCTCACTCCTAAACATCAAACTAGGTGTAACTACTACATTCACGTTCTTACATCTCATCAAAGTTTACAAAAATGCTTTTACGAACCTATTCATTATTAAAGTCCTTCAATCTATCTCCCTTCGTTTCCACTGCAATGAGTACTTGGATCCCTGCAGCGATCCTGCTACCACGGTTATTTGCCTGATGCAGTGATATACCCAACAGTCAGTACCCGCTTTATCCCTAACCCAGTTCTATTTATTTCTGCTGTAAAATTCCATATCACCGCTATCTCTCTAACCATTTCACTAGGATTAACCAAGTACGTTTCTTCCATTTATTAACCTATTTAATTATCTATAGGATCTTCCAACCCTTCTTAGTGAGGTACATCAAATACTAAAGTCTACTCTCTATCTCACGGTAATGCGCTATCTTTTGTTAAAACCCATCATGCTATATTTTGTAGCTTAGAAGATCAATTTAAACAATACAAACAATCACAAATACGCATTAAGTAATCTCAAGTACACACAAATGTCGTAAAAACATAATGAGGGAGTCAATCTTCACCAACATTAAAGTACATGCACATACCTGACTTCATACCCCAAAAATGGAATAAGATATCATACCTGAAATGGATAGCCATATACGGTATTCCACACCTATTGCTCACCTCAAACCCTATTCGTATCGGTATATCTTTTATCACACTTGTATTTTGAGTATCTTTCTGTATCTGTAGTCATATGTATATCAAACTATACCCATATAATCTCTGTCTCACAATCATACCATCGGTGATATGCTAGGCACACGCCTCCATCATATCACTATATACACATGCCAGAGGGTCTTATGTTTGCCCTTCCAGTCATGACCTGTAGGGGACTCTAGAAATCCACGTACTGTACACCCATCCATATGAAACATTCATCATACCTTTCGGTGTACTCACTTGTACATCCAGTCGAATGGTTCTTAAGCAATACCTTTCTGTGTACTCACTCATACCGCTCGGCCAAATGCTCACTTCGGGCACGAGCCATTCATGTATGCAATCCTTATTCGAAACCTGATGGCACTAACCTATTCATCTGAGTTCCTTACCTTCGGCCATAGGCCTCTCAGTTTCCATCACATAATGACTTTCCTTTCACATTACCTGTCACCTAAGTCACTCATTCATTCGATGCCAATTCACCCCTTAATCTCGGGATGCATAATGTAACACAACATATAATAAATCATCACACGACAAGAATTACACATTCACCACAACAAGTACACTCACATGAATTTAAATCAATATCGTGTCTGAACAATAGTAATAACAGTTATTTTAGCACATTATAAGACTTCTGACTTGGCCCGCTCTCTGTTGTGGACTCCGCTGCAGCGGCATCACTGCCGTTATAGCGGTCTTGCTGCAGCGGTACTGCTAGCAGTACTGCGACCAGTCTTTATTCTTGTTTTCTTTAGTGTTTATTTCTTTATACCCACCATAAAAAAAAGCAACGTCATATCAATCTTACTTCAACAATCAAAGTTGCAATAGTGTCACTATTAATGCGAACAACAGCATCACTCCAGAAAATACGATACCTACCACAGCACTTACAAGTCATTACGCGGAGGATTACTTTCCTACATCACTCGCTTCAATGCTCAAATATGGTTATAACTTATTAATCATCCCATTATTTACATATCCTACACAGAGTCTACGTTATTACCCATCCAAGGTTTTGATTCAGAGAAAGAAGACTCTCATAATTTATACCCGGGATTATTCTAATAATGACACCCAAAAGTTAATCTACTCAACAATGTTTGACTCAACGTATATCCTAGAATAGGAACCCATTTATTAGTTGAATTATTCCCCGTAGGGATTTACCTCATTATGGCTTTCATCACTCCTCTTCTAATCCGCTTGTTCTTAGATTTTCACCGATTCCGATTAACAGACAATACATGGTTAAATATACCAATTTATATTATCGAAAGCATATAAACTATACGCATGTATATGTTTAGCTAACCAAACTCTAATACAAAAGAGAGTATACCATAGCCTACCTAGGCGCCAAGATATCGTCCCAATTGTTCTTGACTGCCAGGCTGCATCATTTTCTTGATTTTCTCGCTGGAACTGCTAGCTATGGAGGTCGAATTTCCACCTCTTGGATCCTCTTGTTTTCCCCAAAAAAAACATATTTTCTATTTTTGGAGTCTTTAGTAAGTCCTCCTTAAGGACTAGGTTTTCAAAATTCTAATCAGAACGGGATTGTAGATTTCTGGTCTGTGTCATCCACTACTGCAAACACCCTTTCCACTACAGCGGCTTCGCTGTGGTGGAAATCTTCTCACTACGGCGGACACCCGCTTGGGTCCACCCGATTGCAACTAAGACCATTCAAATTTTCTCTCTGTGCGCCCTTCGTCTCTCAGGGATTTATCATGAACTTCTACAAATTTAAATTTTTCCATTTTTATGCAGTCGGAATGTTATAAAGGGCAGGCGAGTCATTACGGCTGTACTCTTTTTCCTTCACAAGATTTTGTCCCACTGAATTTTCTGTGTAAGGTTTTTAATATGGCAGCTACCAATGCGTATTACAAGATATGTGTATTCTTTTTCCTTCACTAGAATTTTTTTCACTAAATTTTTTTCTAGTAAGGTTTTAACGAGGAACATTATCTATCAAATAGACATCCAAGTGGGAGTGTTATAAATATACTTTATTATTATAATAAATGTCTAATTCTTTTAAGGAATGTTAGGGTTAGTAACTTTGGGATCAACTTTGTTTTTCTATAAATAAGAGGGGTTTATTCATTGTAATTCATCCTTAAAAAGAAATAAGATGTCATAACCTAAACATAGGCCTGGATCTAAACACGAAATCTAGAACCATAAATGGCTCCAAGTCGACCCATAGCATGAACATGATAACTAACTCAACATAATCAAGACCGAAAGGAACCGAATTCTGAAATAGCGGAAGCCTAAATAGTAAACATTTGAACAACGGAAATACATAACACTGAATTTGAAGTGAATACAACACTATGTCTAAAAAGCCTCTACATATTGACGAGCTAATAGGACAAGACCCCCAACTAGCTCACTAATAGTCTGAAACAAAAAATAGCAAAATACAACTAACTAAAGGTCCTCAAAGGATGAGGACTCGCCAATAGCTGGCTGAACTAAACTCTGATGACCGACTAACGGAGAGACTGACCCTAAACGTCCGAGACTGTATCATAAAATGATACAGCATAGAGTATGTGGTTGATACTTAGAATGTACTGAGTATGCGAGGTAAATAAAATGGACTAATAAAAATATATAAGAGTTCATAAGAGTAGGATAGTACAAAACATGCAAGGATAGTCATAACATAAAATTGAGGCTCAAGATTTTCAAAAAAATTCATAATCTAGTCATAAGCATAATCATCAGAGAAACCTTGTAAAAGCATAACTTGAGCCAAAGTATTGTAACAGGAAAATGCATAAGTCATGAGGAACAATGGAAAAACTCGTCTTAATTGAAACCATCATGATAGAGCTTACATGATGCCCCAGCTATCTCGCTCAAGTGGGTAGAGCTATCCCAGGTTTGCCATGCCAAGGACGTTCATGACGTGATATCACCAATAGGGACCCACCTAGAGTCCATAAACACAAAACTATGTTGGCGCGTAGTTCTGAGACCACGGTGTTTACCTGAACGTCGAGCCTACTCGGTGCTAGACACTGCTCCCAAAAATATGCACTATAAAGTCTCATATAGTAATCGTGGAGTCACAAATGAATTTCATGGCTATATAAAGCATAACATACTACATCATACTTGAAATATGTGGTTATCCATGAATTAGGGCCCGTAAGTCGGCCAAAATCATAAACTCATAAATCATGAAGAACATATATGCTTGAGAAAAAATCACTACACTTGAAATTCATAAATTCATGAAGAGTACTTGTAGGAAATCATATCATAAATCATAATTTAGGGCTTATGAAGGTCAAAATCATAATAGAATCATAAACGACTTTTCATGAAACTTGCATAATTGGGCATAAATTGATTAAACTTTGGAACTGTGAATTAATAATCAAAATAGCTATAAAATCTGCTCATTAGATCTTAAAACATTATTTGAAACATGAAGAGAATTAACCCATAGATAAATCATAGAGAATTTTATAAAATTAGGAATAAACCCCATAAGATCATAAGCTTGATCTAGAACTTAAATTCATGGAATTGAAGAGAATTTTAGGCATGAGAGTAAAAGGAACTCTCATTCGTAGCCCTACATACCTGGAAAATCTGATTCCACACTCTTTCTTGAAAGCCCAAGGGAATTGGAGGGTTTCAAGCTTGATAATCAAAGAGAAACCTCTACTCTTGCATGCACGGAAGTTGAATGAATTAGGATAGGTTTAACCCTCTTAAGGTCCTCCTAACAAAGCTTAAAACGACATAGTTTAGGACATAGAAATTATGAAAATTCCCTTTAATGAAAAATCTTGAAAAAGGAGACTTTCAATAATCACGACACTCACCACGAGTCGTACCACGAAGTAACAACTCATGGTTACCTCTCGTGGTTACCACTGCTCCTCCCTATAGCGTCTCTGAATCTCACCACAGTTGCATATCATGACTCGTGTTGTCCTACCACAAGTCGTACTATCAGCCGTGACACCATCCTCTTCACCTGCCAAATCCTAACCACGACTTCCATCACGACTTGTTGTTACTTATTATGATTCATACCATGATCCATGGCATCATACCCTAGCACCCCAAGGAAACTCATCATGACTCCTAACCATGATACGTACCTACACCTCATGACTCGCGGTGTGACTCATGTTCTGGACCCTAACTTCAGAACTCCACCACGACTGAAACCACGACCCGTCACTTCTTATCACAACTTGTACCACGAGTCATTCTGGTGCAAAAATTTAGATTTTTCTGCAAAACTCATTTCTAATTTTCCCAATCCATTTCTTAGGAACTTTTGGGGTATTATAACATATCTCCCTTGGGAACATTTGTCCTCGAATGTGGCTAAACACACTAAATAACTGAGGAAAGGATCTGCTATCCCAAATACTGAACACCTGAAGCAGAAAACTGACGGAGTGACTGACTCTGGACTGAAACTCTTGACTGAACTGAATTCATCAATCATACATATATGCATTGACATACAGGAAACCGAGAAGTATAAGCTAGACCTGAAACTAGATAAAGTACCAAGGAGGAAACTAGTACCTCAAGCTGAAACGGAGTCAAAAGGGTAAAGGTGCAGGTATTTAGCCATTAAATCTGCTTCAATTTCCCACGTGCTCCCTCATCATGTTGATTCCTCCACAAAACCTTTAATGAAGCTACCTCTTTGTTCCTCAACTTCCGAACCTGACAGTCAAGAATTTCAACTAGTACCTCCTCACAGCTATGGTTATCCTTCACACCTATGCTCCCCACTGAAATAACCAAATTAGGTCACCAATGCACTTCTTTAAGAGTGGGACATGGAAAATTAGATGTACTGAAGCCAACTCTGAGGGAAACTCTAACTCATAGGACACCTTGCCAACACGTCTCACAGTCTTGTTGGGGCCAACATATTGAGGACTAAACTTCCCTTTCTTCCTGAATCTCATCATTCCTTTCATGGGAGACACCTTCAGAATTCAAGTTCTCTCCTCCTCACATCCGCATAGGACTTTTGACGACTCTAAGTTGTTTTCAGCCTTTCCTTATAAGCTGGACTTCCTCCATATCCTCATGAATTGAGTGTGGACCTATCAAAGTAGCTTTCCCGACTTCAAACCAACCAATAGGCGATCTACACCTCTGCCTACCATCTAAATGTTGGAATGGAAACTGTTGTTATATGAAAACTCGATAAGAGGTAAATAATCATCCCAATGACCTTTGAATTCAACCACACATGCTCTCAACATATCATAAAGAGTCTGAATGGTCCACTCCGCCTAACCATCTATCTGCGGGTGAAAAGTTGTGCTAAGTTTGACCTGAGTACCGAATCCCTTCTGAAACGACCTCCAAAACTGTGAGGTAAACTGCTACCTCTGTCTGATATTATGGACAAGTGCGCTCCATGCAACCGAACTAACTCCCGAATATACAATCTGGCATAATCCTCGACTGAGTCGGTAATTTTGACCGGTAGAAAATGATCCGCTTTAGTCAACTAGTCTATAACCACCCAAATAGAGTCATACTGTCAACAAGTACAAGGCATCCCTGTAATAAAGTCAATGTTGATCTCTTCCTACTTCCGAGTAGGAGCACTGAAGTATTATAGCAAACCTCTAGGTCTTTGATGCTCAACTTTCACTTGTTGACAATTTGGACACTTAGCCACAAACTCTGCTATGTCCTTCTTCTTGCCACCCTACCAATAGACTTCCGTAGATCACAGTATATCTTAGTTGCACCTAGATTTATAGAATATTAGGAACTGTGTGCCTCATGCAACATCTGATCTCTCAAACCATCAATAACTCGAACATACAGACGATCCTAATATCAAAGTACGCCATTTCCCCCTTGGGAGAAGATATCAACCTTCTGATTTTGAACCGCTTCCTTCAACTTTACCAAAATAGGATCTTTGTCTTGTCCAGCCTTAACCTCAGTCACAAAAGAGGAGTCTGAACTATTTTTCATAATGACACCTCCATTTGTCGAATCAATAAGGCAAACTCCTAATCGTGCAAGTTGATGCACATCCTTCACCATCTTTTTCCTCCCCTCATCTACATAAGACACAGTCTCCATAGAAAGTCTGCTAATGGTGTCTATCACCACATTCGACTTGCCCGGATGATAAAGAACACTCGTATCATAATCTTTAACAAGCTCCAACCACCTTCTTTGATGTAGATTTAGATCCTTCTGGGTAAACACGTATTGTAGGCTATTGTGGACCGTAAACACATCCATATGGACCCTGTACAGATAGTGTCTCCAAATCTTCAAGGCAAATACTATCGCTGCTAACTCGAGGTCATGAGTCAGGTAGTTCTTCTAATGGACCTTAAGCTACCTAGAAGCATAGGCTATAACCTTACCGTGCTATATTAATACACAACTAAGGCCGGTCCTTGAGGCATCACAATATACCACAAATCCATCGGTACCTCTGGTAGGGTCAACACTGGTGCTGAGGTGAGTCGAGTCTCCAACTCTTGAAAGCTCTTCTAACAGGCCTCCGACCATTGAAAGTTCACTTTCTTCTGGGTCAAATTATTCAATGGTACTGCAATGGATGAAAACCCTTCAATAAACCTCTTGTAGTAGCCAGCTTGACCAAGAAACTCTTGATATCTAAAGGAGTAACTAGTCTAGGCCAATTTTTCACAGCTTCTATCTTTTGAGAGTCCACCTGTACACCCTCACTTGCCACTAAATGACCCAAAAATTCTACTGAGTTCATCCAAAACTGACACTTGCTGAATTTAGCAAACAACTGGCAATGCTTAAGAGTTTGTAGCACCACCCTTAAATGAGCGGCATGCTCCTCCTCGCTCTGAGAGTATATGAGAATGTCATTCTCTCTAACTCTAACTGATGATATCTGGATCTTAGGTCTATCTTTCAAAAATACTTGGCACCATGAAATTGGTCAAACAAGTCATCGATTCTAAGGAGAGGATACCTGTTCTTGATTGTGACTTTGTTCAATTGTCGATAGTCAATGCATATTCAAACAGAACCATCCTTCTTTTGGAAAAAGAGGACTAGTGAACCCCACAGGGATTTTATAGGTCTGATGAAACTCTTGCCTAAGAGGTCCTTCAGCTGCTCCTTCAACTCCTTTAGCTCAATTGGAGCCATTCTGTAAGGGGGGATAGATATGGATTGCGTATCGGAAAGAAGGTCAACACCAAAGTCGATTTCTCTCTCGTGACGGACTCCTGGTAGGTCATATGGGAACACATATGGATACTCACACACTCTAGGAACTGACTGGATAGTCGGGGTCTTGGATGTAGCATCCTTAACTCAAACTAGATGATACACGCAACCCTTAGAGATTATCTTTTCGGCCTTAAGGTAGGAAATAAAGCAACCTACAAGCACAGTTGAACCACCCTTCTACTCTAGGACTGGCGCACCGAAAACTGGAACTCTACCACACGGGTTCTACAATTTATTGAGGCATAACATGCATGTAGCCAATCCATGCCAAAGATAACATCAAAATATGTCATGGCTAACTCTACTAAATCTGCTGAGGTGACTTTCTGAAAGACTGTAATAGGGTAATTTCTATATTTTTTCACGCTATGACTGAGTCACCATCTAGAGTAGAGACTGAGAAGTGTTCTAATAGGATTTCAGGACTGAATCTAAAACTACTGGCAACATAGGGTGTCACAAATAATAAAGTAGCCCCTAGATCTAACAATTCATAAACATCAAGATGGAATACTCGTAACATACCAGTAACTACATCTAGGGAGACCTCCTACTCCTGACGAGATGCTAGGGCATAAAACCTATTCTAGAGCTAACCACCACCTACACTAATGGATGTACCCCATTGAGGAAAATCTGCTGCTGGAGCTGCCATTGAACTGGTAGCCTGAGTACGACCCCTGCCATCGCCCTTCCTAGCCAAAGCACACTCTCAGTGCATGTGCCGAGATTTCCGACACCTGAAGCAAATATCTGATCCAATCAAGCACTCTCCTATGTGGTTCTTGCCATATATTACATAGACTGGAAATGTGCTCTCCGTAGGGGGATTCCTCTATCCCCTTGAACCTGATGCCCTGCTCCTCTAATTACCCCAAGACCAGGATAGAACACTAGTTGATGATGATGTTGGGGCCAACGACCTCAGGTGAGACTGCTGACTATGTCCACTTCCCGACCTCTGCTGGGAGAACCTAAAACTATCTGTCCTGGCTGTCTTGGCCTCTCTCTCTCTCTCCCTCATAGGCACTACCTCCATTTGTTGGGCATACAAAATCAATTGGGAGAAGTCGAAGTCCTGATATAGCATAGTAGTCCGGCAATCCATGACCAAATAGTCTGCTACCCCATTCACAAATCCACTCACCCGAACCCTCTGATCAGCCACCATCTCTGGCGCATACCTGGACAACAGGTGAACTCTATAGAATACTTTTTAACTATTATGTTTTTCTGTCTCAGGTTCACAAACTTTTCTACCTTGATTTCCCTCATCTCCTGGGGAAAGAATTTGTTCAAGAACACGGTGAGAAACTCATCCCAAACAAATGGACCCACTCTGACTCCCTGGCCATCCTTTCACTACTTGTATAAATTATAAGCAACCCCTTTCAACTGATAAGATGCTAGGTCTGCACACTCTTCCCCCGTCACTCCCATAACCTAGGTGATCTTTTAAATCTCCTTAATGAACTTATATGGATCCTCGTCCACTCTTGACCCAAGAAACTCGGGGGGATTCATCCTGAGGAAATCCCTAACCCTAGCCGCTGCCGCGTTCCCATTTTGGGAACATGAGCCACCGCCTACTGATTGACCTAGGCAGTCAATGCCGGTGCCAATATTTGGATGGATTCCCTAAACTTCGCATGGGCAACCTACTCAGGTACATGATCCTTGGGGGCTGGTGGGGCCTGA
The DNA here is from genome assembly GCA_035772735.1 of Datura wrightii. Taxonomy (NCBI): domain Eukaryota; kingdom Viridiplantae; phylum Streptophyta; class Magnoliopsida; order Solanales; family Solanaceae; genus Datura; species Datura wrightii. Next base: position 50,518,584 of record JASDFA010000002.1, on the reverse strand, counting down.
TAGTGCCCATCTTCGTTGCCATTCTTGTGCCCATTCCCGTTTTCATTACCGTTCCTTCTTTCATTAATCCGACATGGAAGCATGATTCTGCAAATGCATATAGCATGAGTTAGAAGGATAGAGAGACATTTCACCGCACGACATAGTTCATGAAAGAAGGAAAATTTTCCAAAATGTCTTGTAGCCTCTTCCTCATAAGTTTGGCGCACTTCACACCCATGAAAATAGACTCTACTTAATGCATCTTTCAAATACCCTAGGACACTCAGGTCTAGCTCATGCTTCTCAGTTTCCTATATCTCAATGCATATATATATGATTCATGAATTCAGTTCAGTCAAGAGTTTCAGTCCAGAGTCAATCACTCCGTCAAATTTTAGCTTCAGGTGTTCAGTATTTGGGATGGCAGATCCTTTCCTCAGTTATTTAGTGTGTTTAGCCATATTCTAGGACAAATGTTCCCAAGGGAGAGATGTTATAATACCCCAAAATTTCCTAAGAAATGGATTGGGAAAATTAGAAATCAGTTTTGCAGAAAAATCTAAATTTTTGCACCAGAAGGACTCGTGGTACAAGTTGTGATAAGAAGTGACGGGTCGTGGTTTCAGTCGTGGTGGAGTTCTGAAGTTAGGGTCTAGAACAGGAGTCGTGAGGTGTAGGTACGACTTTTACTAGAGTGATGAGTTTCCTTGTGGTGCCAGGGTATGATGTCACGAATCATGGTATGACTCATAGTAAGTAACAACGAGTCGTGATGTTGTGGTTAGGATTTGGCAGGTGAAGGGGATGGTGTCACGAATGACAGTACGACTTGTGGTAGGATACCACGAGTCATGATATGCAATCATGGTGAGATTCAGAAATATTGCAGGGAGGAGCAGTGGTGACCACGAGAGGTAACCACGAGTCTTTACTTCGTTGTACGACTCGTGGTGAGAGTCGTGATGATTGCCAGTCTCCATTTTTCAGTTTTTTTATTAATGGTATTTTCATAATTCCTAAGCTCTTAAGTCCTAAACTACATTGTTTTATGCTCTGTTAGGAGGATCTTAAGAGGGTTAAACCTATCCAAATTTATTCAACTCCCGTGCATGCAAGAGTAGAGGTTTCTCTTTGAAGATCAAGCTTGAAACTCTCTAATTCTCCTCCAATTCCCATGGGCTTTCAAGGAAGAGTGTGGAAATCAGATTTCCTAGCTATGTAATGAGATTTCCTTTCACTCTCATGCCCAAAATTCTCTTCAATTCCATGAATTTAAGTTCTAGATCAAGCTTATGATCTTATGGGGCTTATTCCTAATTCTATGAAATTTTCTATGATTTATCTATGGGTCAATTCCCTTCATGTTTCAAATAATCTTTTAAGATCTATGGACACATTTTATGACTATTTTGATTATTAATTCATAGTTTCAAATTTTAATCAATTTATGCCCAATTATGCAAGTTTCATGAAAAATCAAGTTTATGATTCTATTATGATTTTGACCTTCCTAAACCCTAAATTGTGATTTATGATTTATGATATGATTTCCTTCAAGTACTTTTTATGAATTTAAGAATTTCAAGTATAGTGATTTTTTCTCAAGCATGTATGTTCTTCATGATTTATGAGTTTATGATTTTGGCCGACTCACGAGCCCTAATTCATAGCAAACCACATATTTCAAATATGACTAAGTATGGTGTGCTTTATTTATCCATGAACTTCATGTGTGACTCCACGATTACTATATGAGCTTTCATGTGCATATTTTTTAGAGCAGTGTCTAACACCGAGTCAGCTGACATTCAGGTAGACCCCGTGATCTCAAAACTACACGCCAACATAGATTTATGTTTATGGACTCTAGGTGGGTCCCTATTAGTGATATCACGTCATGCACATCCTTGACCTGGCAAACCTAGGATGGCTCTACCCACTTGAGCGTGAGACGGGGCATCATGTAAGCTCTATAATGATAGTGTCGGTTAAGATGAGTTCTTCCATTGTTTCTCATGATTTATGCATTGTCCTGTTATGATACTTTGGCTCAAGTTATTCTTTTACAAGGTTTCTCTTATGATTATGCTTATGACTAGATTATGAATAGCTTTGAAAATCTTGAGCCTCGCATTTATGTTATAACTGTCCTTGCATGTTTTTTACTGTCCTACTCTTATGAACTCTTATGTAGTTTGATTAGTCTGTTTTACTTACTTTGCATACTCAGTTCATTCTAAGTACTGACTGCAAACTCTATGTTGTATCATTTCATAATACTGGCTCGAACATTCAGGGTCAGTGTCTCCGTTAGCCGTTCATCAGAGTTCATTTCAGCTAGCTTTAGATGAGTCCATATCCTTCGAGTACCTCCAGTAAGTTGTATTGTTGCTATTTTCTTTTTCAGACTATTAGTGAGCTAGTTGGGGGTCTTGTCCCATCAGCTCATCAGTATGTAGAGGCTTTTCAAACATAGTTTTGTATTCAGTTCGGATTTAGTGTTATGTATTTCTGTTGTTCAAATGTTTAATATTTAGGCTTCTGCTATTTCAGAATTCAATTTCTTTCCATCTTGATTATGTTGAGTTAGTTATCATGTTCATGTCATGGGTCAACTTGGAACCACTTATAGTTCTACGTTTTGTGTCTAGATCCGGGCCTATTTTTGGGTCATGACAAATAACAATTTTGTCACGACCCGAACATAGGCCTGGATCTGAGGTCTATCTTTGAAAAACAGTTGGCACCCTGAAGTTGGTCAAACAAGTCATTGATTCTGGGGATGGGATACCTGTTCTTGATTTTGACTTTTTTCAACTGCCGATAGTTAATGCACATTCGAAGGGAACCATCCTTCTTTCAGAAAAGAGGACTAGTAAAACCCACAGTGATTTACTAAGTATGAGGAAACACTTGTCTAAGAGGTCCTTCAACTCTCCTTCAACTCCTTTATCTTAGCTGGAGCCATTTTGTAAGGAGGAATAGATATGGGTTGCGTATCGGGAAGTAGGTCAATACCAAAGTCGATTTTCCTCTTGGAAGAGACTCCTAGTAGGTCATCTAGGAACATCTCTGGATACTTACACACTATTGGAACTGACTGGATAGTCGGGGTCTCGGACGTAGCATCCTTAAACCAAACTAAGATGATACACGCAACCCTTAGAGATCTTCTTTCTGGCCTTAAGGTATGTAATGAAGCAACCTACAGGCACACCTGAACTACCCTTCCACTCTAGGACTGGCTCACCCAGAAACTGGAACTCTACCTCACGGGTTCTACAATTTACTGAGGCATAACATGCATGTAGTCAATCCATGCCAAAGATAACATTCAAATCTGTCATGGATAACGCCACTAAATCTATCGAGGTAACTTTGTAAAGGACTATAACAGGGCAATTTCTATATTTTTTCACGCTATGACTGAGTCACCGACTAGAGTAGAGACTAAGAAGGGTTCTAATAGAATTTCGGATTTGACTCTGAAATTACTAGCAACATAGGGCGTCACAAATGATAAAGTAGCCCCTGGATCTAATAATGTATAAACATTAAAATGGAATACTCGTAACATACCAGTGACTACATCTGGGGTGACCTCCTATCCTGACGAGATACTAGGGCATAAAACCTGTTCTGGCGCTAACCACCACCTGCACTAGTGGATGTACCCTGTCGAGGAAGATGTGCTACTGGAGCTGCCACTGAACTAGTATCCAATTTACAACCCCTGCCATCACCCTGCCTAGCCAAAGGGACACTTCCAGTGCACGTGCTCGGATTTCCCACAACCGAAGCAAATATCTAATCCAATCAAGCACTCTCCTATGTGGTTTTTGCCACATTTTCCACAGACTGGAAATGTGTACTCCGCCGACAGTTCCTTAGTCGCCTCAAACTTGATGCCCTGCTCCTCTAATAACCTTGAGACCTGGATAGAACACTGGCTGATGACGGTGCTGGGGCCGACGACCTCTGGTGGGACTGCTGACGATGTCCACCACCTGACCTCTATTTGGAGAACCCAAAACTATCTGTCCTGGCCCTCTTGGCCTCTCTCTCTCTCTCTCTCTCTCCCTCATACGCACTGTCTCCATCTGTTGCGCATACAAAACCAATCAAGAGAAGTCAATGTCCTGATGTTGCATAGCGATCCAGCAATCCTTGACCAAATAGTCTGCTACCCCATTCACACATCTGCTAACCCGAACCCTCTGATCGGCCACAATCTCTGGCACGTACTTGAACAACTGGGTGAACTCTACAGCATACTCTTGAACCGTCATGTTGTTCTGTCTTAGGTTCAAAAAATCTGCTCCTTAATTTCCCTCATCTCCGGGGGAAATAATCTTTCCAAGAATGTGGTGAGAAACTCATCCCAACCAATGGGACCCGCTCCTACTCTCCGACCATTCTTCCACTTCTTGTACCAAATATAAGCAACCCCTTTCAACTGATAAGAGGCTAGGTCTGCACATTCCTCCCCCATCACTTCCATAACCTGGATGACCTTCTAAATCTCCTCAATGCACTCATGTGGATCCTCGTCCACTCTCAACCCAAGAAACTCAAGGCGATGGGTTGGGTCGGATAGGACCAGATCCAATCGGATCTGATCGTAGCTTCGAGTTCAGGTGCTGTACTACTGCCGGACTGTAAAGGAGGGGGACAGCGAACCTCCTGCCAAGAGGCCAAGGTTTCTTGCTAACTCTCAGCCACTTGTTAGAAGGAATTGCAACTTGATTGTCGAGGGGAATCAACGGGAATGAAAAAAAAAGGTAGATTATTCTATTCTATTTCCTCCTTTGGTAAGGATTGGCTTTTTGATCAAGGGTATGTTAAAAACCATCGTCTTTTCTCATCCTGAGGAAATCCCTGACCCTAGCCACTACAGCGTTCCTATTTCGGGTAACATGAGCCACCGCCTGCTGGTTGACCTGGGCAGTCATGCCTGTGCCAACATTTGGATGGCTACCCTAAACTCTGCATGGGCAACCCACTAAGGCACATGATCCTCGGGAGCAGGTGGGTCCTGATGGTGCCCATCTTCGTTGTCATTCTCATGGCCATTCCCATTTCTGTTGTCGTTTCTTCTTCCATTAACTCGGTGTGGAGGCATGATTCTACAAACATGTATAGCATGAGTTAAAGGGATAGAGAGACATTTCATTACACGACATAGATCATAAAATAAGGAAAATTTCCTAAAACGTCTTGTTGTCTCTTCCTTATATGTGTGGCGCACTTCACACCCATGAAAAAAGAATCTACTTAACGCGGCTTTCAAACACCCTAGGACACTTCAAAACCTAGTTCTCTGATACTAGATTTTTCATGACCCCCACATAGGCTTGGATCTAGACACGGAACCTAGAACCATAAATGGCTCCAATTCGACCCACGGCATGAACATGATAACTAAATCAACATATTCAAGACGGAAAGGAACTGAATTCTGAAATAGAGGAAGTCTAAATATTAAACATTTGAACAATGGAAATACATAATACTAAATCCGAACTGACTACAACACTATGTCTAAAAAGCCTCTACATACTGATGAGCTCATGGGATAAGACCCCCAACTAGCTCACTAATAGTCTGAAACATAAAATAGGAACAATACAACTAACTAAAGGTCCTCGAAGGATGACGACTCACCAGCAGCTGGCTAAACTAAACTATGATGACCGGCTAACGGAGAGACTGACCCTAAACATCTGAGCCTGTATCATGAAACGACACAGCATAGAGTATGCGGTCAGTATGTAGAATATACTGAGTATGCAAGGTAAGAAAAATGGACTAATAAAAATATATAAGAGTTCGTAAGAGTAGGACAGTACAAAACATGCAAGGATAGTCATAACATAAACGTGAGGCTCAAGATTTAAAAACTATTCATAATCTAGTCATAAGCATAACCATAAGAGAAAACTTGTAAAAGCATAACTTGATCCAAAGTATCAAAACAGTACAATGCATAAGTCTAGAGGAACAACGGGAGAACTCGTCTTAACTGATACAATCATGATAGAGCTTACATGATGCCCCAGCTATCTCACTCAAGTGGGCAGAGCCGTCCCAGATTTGCCAGGAAAAGAACGTGCATGATGTGATATCACTAATAGGGACCCACCTGAGACCACGGGGTTTACCTGAACGCTGGGCCTACTCGGTGTTACACACTTCTCCTAAAAACATGTACATGAAGGCTCATATAGCAATCATCGAGTAACACTTGAAGTTCATGGTTAGATAAATCATAATATACTTGATCATACTTGAAATACGTGATTTGCCATGAATTAGGACCCGTGATTCAGCCAAAATCATAAACTCATAAATCATGAAGAACATACATGCTTGAGAAAAATCACTATACTTGAAATTCATAAATTCTTGAAGAATACTTGAAGGAAATCATATCATATATCATAAATCATAATATAGGGCTTAGGAAGGTCAAAATCATAATGGAATCATAAACTTGACTTTTCATGAAACTTGCGTAATTGGGCATAAATTAATTAAAATTTTAAACTATGAATTAATAATCAAAATAGGTATAAAATCTACCCATAGATCTTGAAACATGAACGAATTGACCCATAGATAAATCATAGAGAATTTCATTGAATATCATTGATCTAGAACTTAAATTCATGGAATTAAAGAGAATTTTTGGCATGAGAGTGAAAGGAAATCTCATTCATAGTCATACATACCTGGAAAATCTGATTCTAGACTGTTCCTTGAAAGCCCAAGGTAATTGGAGGAGAATTGGAGAGTTTCAAGCTTGATCTTCAAAGAGAACCTCTATCTTGCGTGCATGGGAGTTGAATGAATTAGGATAGGTTTAACCCTCTTAACATCCTCCTAACAGAGCTTAAAATGATGTTGTTTAGGACTTAGGAGCTTAGAAATTATGAAAATGCCCTTAATGAAAAATTTGAAAAATGGAGACTGCCAGTCATCACAACTCTCGCCACGAGTCGTACCACGAAGTAATGACTCGTGGTTATCTATCATGGTCACCACTGCTCCTCTCTACAACATCTGTGAATCTCATTACAATTGCATATCATGACTTGTGATGTCCTACCACGAGTCGTACTATCAGTCATGACACCATCCCCTTCACCTACTAAATCCTAACCAAGACTCTCATGACGACTCGTTGTTACTTACTACGAGTCATACCATGATCCGTGACATCATACCTAGCACTATAAGGAAACTAATCACGGCTCCTAACCATGAGTCGTACCTACACTTCACGACTCGTGATGTGACTCGTGGTCTAGACCCCAACTTCAGAATTCCATCACGATTGAGATCATGACCCATCACTTCCTATCAAGACTCGTACCACGAGTCGTTCTGGTGTAAAATTTTAGATTTTTCTGCATAACTTATTTCAAATTTTTCCCATATATTTCTAAGGAACTTTAGGGGTATTACAATATCTCCCCCTTGGGAACATTCGCCCTCAAATGTGGGTAAACACAATAAATAACTGAGGAAAGGGTTTGCCATCGCAAATACTGAACACTTGAAGATGAAACTAATGGAGTGACTGACACTGAACTGAAATGAACTCATGAATCATACATATATTCATTGATATACAGGAAACTAAGAGGCATGAGCTAGACCTGAAACTAGTACCTCAAGTTGAAACGGAGTCAGACGGGTAAAGGTGCAGGTATTTAGCCATTATATCTGCTTCAATTTCCCACGTGCTCCCTCATCATGCTAATTCCTCCACAAAACCTTTAATGAAGCTACCTCTTTGTTCCTCATCTTCCAAACCTAACAGTCAAGAATTTCAACTAGTACCTCCTCACAGCTATGGTTATCCTTCACACCTATGCTCTCCACTGAAATAACCAAATCAGGTCACCAATGCACTTCTTTAAGAGTGGAACATGGAAAATTAGATGTACTGAAGCCAACTTTGAGGGCAACTTCAACTCATAGGCCACTTTGCCAACACGTCTCACAATCTTGTACGGGACAACATATCGAGGATTAAGCTTCCCTTTCTTCCTGAATCTCATAACTCTCTTCATTGGAGACACCTTCAGAAACACCCAATCATCAACTTCAAATTCAAGTTCTCTCCTCCTCACATCCGCTTAGGACTTTTGACGACTCTAAGCTATTTTCAGCCTTGCCCTTATAAGCAGGACTTTCTCCATTGCCTTGTGAACTGAGTCTGGCTCTATCAACGTAGCTTCCCTGACTTCAAACCAACCAATAGGCGATCTATACCTTCACCCATAAAGATCCTTAAAAAGAGCCATCTGAATGCTAGAATAGTAATTGTTGTTATATGAAAACTTGATGAGAGGTAAATGATCATCCCAACTACCTTTGAAGTCAATCACACATGCTCTCAATATATCCTAAAGAGTCTGAATGGTCCACTCCGCCTAATCATCTGTCTGCGAGTTGAAAGCTATGCTAAGCTTGACCTGAGTACCGAATTCCTTCTAAAACGACCTCCAAACTATAAGGTAAACTGCTACCTCTATCTGATATGACGAACAAGGGCACTCCATGCAACCGAACTAACTCCTGAATATACAATCTGGCATAATCCTCCACTGACTCAATAATTTTGACCGGTAGAAAATGAGCTACTTTAGTCAATCAGTCTACAACCATCCAAATAGAGTCACACTGTCGACAAGTACGAGGCAATGAAAAAAATCAGTCGCTTCATATGACACAAAATAATATTCTAAAAATTTGAATATTTAAATGTGAAGAATAGAATCAAATACACGGTTTGCAGGATCATTGAATTTTCTTTCACTAGTCAGATAGTGTAATCACATACAAAGACGAACTACACCGTATAAAATCACAGTCTAAAATCGTACCTTGTTACAGTTGTTCCAACTCTTTACGGAGAAGAAGTCTACACAAGAATCTTCAAGGGAACTCTTATAAGAATTGGAGAAGGAAGAAGAAGAAGTTTCTCTGTCTGTTGTTTGTTCTGTATCACGTTAGAAAACACAGAGGCACCACTCTTATTTAAAGAACTCAAGACACCGGTTCAGGAGGACTCCTAACCAATGTGTCTTTTCATCCTTTAAATATAAAATAATATATATCAAATATATATATTATTTATTATTTATATAGATCCGGGTTGGCCCACATGGGTGACCCAAATCTAATTCCTTCATCTCCCACTCACACATAGTGGGTCCACTCTCATTCTTATTCTGTAACTTTCATACACTACGACTAGACCATGTGACCAGTGCATACTTTTTTGTTAGGAATGTATAGCATCTCGATCAATAAAACTTAGAGGAGATTATAGTATGCAGTACCCTAGACCATTTATCACATTCATATTGCTCACAATCTCTTTCTTAAATTTGAGTTCATCATTATGTTATTGTCTCAAAACAAACATAAAGGACTGGTCGATGACCAAAACTAATGTGATAATACTTAATGATCTTCCTCATATTATAATTCTCTTAATATCAATGTGATATGCTTTTCTAGAGGTGTCCCGCCAGACTGAATCAAGCATGATCTCTTGGCAACATTCTAAGATAGTAAACACCAAATTGAATATCAAGAAACTGATCAAAGTCATGAGGGTATAATGTAAAGAAAATTTCTTATAATTTTCAGGGTGTCACATGATAACAAGTAGAGATTTAAACTTGTATCGTCCTTATGGGTCATCATATACATACATGGTATGAAACATATACCACAGTATCAACTCCTTTCCCATGGAGCGTATGTCTTTTATAGTTAGATATTGTGTAGATGATAGTTTAGATAACTCATGTCTAACTTTGAGTTTATAAATCTACTCAGTTATTTTATTTATCAAAAACTCACATCTGGCATTAAGAACATACTAACTTATTTTAATCACATATGATTAAATACAAAACAAATGACATTCATATTATAAACTTCCAGGTCTCTTTTATCATCACTTCTGACAATAATTAGTTTATAATTGTCTCATCTCTATCTGTCTCTTAGACAATAGAGGTGATTGCCTATGTGAATAGGCCAATCTTTTGTCTGCTGACATACTTCTTATACTAAGAATTTATGTACTATTCATAAAAATATTATATGTATATGGACCAACAAGTATGGATAATTAGGCACAAACTAACATTAACTTCAATAATATAGATTTACGTGAACATAATTGGGAAAAATAAAAAATATAAATACATTATCATCTACGCAAACCCAATGACTTCACATATCTTTCATAAGCATCACATGCAATGGGTTTTGTTAAGGGATCTACTATCATTTGATGCGTAGATATGTCTTTCATGTTCACTTTCTTTTGTACAATCATGTCTCTAACAAAATTATACTTAATATCAATATGTTTCTTTTTTCCATGGTACTTGGGATCCTTCATATAGGCTATTGCAGCTTGACTATCACAATAGATGGTCACTAACTCAATAGTGTTACGATTCACACCCAAGTGTCCCATAAAATGTTTAAGCCAAATAGCTTCTTACACAGTTGATGAAAGTGCTACGAATTCAGCTTCCATTGTTGATAAGGCTATGCATGACTGCTTCTTGCTACTCCATGATATGGGCAAGAATACATGTCCAGAGGTAGATTTTTTCTCATCTAAATCTCCTCCCCAATCAGCATCAGTGTAGCCTTTGAGTTGCAGATCATTCCCTTGATAACTTAAGGAATAGTCAATTATTCTTTTAAGATACCTCAATATCCTTTTAACTACTTTCAAATGTCGTTGTCCTGGGTCAGACTGATATCTACTAACTAGTCCAACAGCATAACAGATATCAGGTCTAATACACATCATAGCATACATTAGACTTCCGATTACATTGTCATAAGGAACCTTTCTCATTTGTTCCTTTTCTTGTGGAGTCTGTGGGCACATCCTTCGACTTAAAGCTGAACTTTTGGAAATAGGAGTGTTTATGGATTTGTAGTCTTGCATGTTAAAACGTTCAAGAACTTTCTTAATGTAGGATTCTTGTGAAAGAGATAACAATCTTTCCGAACGATATCTTGACATCTTAACTCCAAGAATGTATGATGCTTCACCCATGTCTTTCATCTCAAATGTAGATGATAAACACTCTTTTATTTCTCTTACATACTCAATATCACTAGCAGCTATAAGTATGTCGTCAACATACAGTGATAAGATCACAAACTTATCTTTAGATCTTTTGATGTACACACAATGGTCTTCCTGAACCATAATAAAATCATATGATATGATCACATTATGAAAACATAAATACCATTGTCTATAAGATTGTTTAAGGCCATAAATCGACCTATGAAATCGACATACTTTATGCTCTTTGTCTTTCTTCATGAAACCTACAGGTTGTTCCATGAAGATTTCTTCTTCTTGTTCTCTATTGAGAAAAGCTGTTTTATACCCATTTGATGCAATTCAAGATCCAAATTGGCCGTTATTGACAAAATTAACCTTATTGAAGCAAAATGTATAACAGGCGAAAAAGTTTCTTAATAATCAATTCCTTCCTATTGTGTGTACCATTTAGCTACTAGGCAAGCTTTAAATCTCTCGATACTACCACCAGCCTTATGCTTGATTTTGAGAACCCACTTGTTTCCAATAGCTTTATGCACCATAGGTAGATCAACCAATACCCATACATGGTTTGATTTCATTGACTCCAGATCCTCCTCCATTGCTTTTAACCATTTTTCCTTATTGTAAGAGCCTCATTTATATTTTGTTGCTCTTCTTTATCTTGTGGAGTAACTATAAATGCTTCCTGTTCGATCTCAAAATGACGACGGGAAACTTTTGGACGACTCGTTCATCGAGGTTGAGATTGATAAATTGAATTATCAATTGGTAAGTTACTCCTACTCGGACCAGCAATATCCATAGAATTTGATTCATATGGTGTATTTGTGGAAATAGGAATGGATCCATTGTCATTAAACTGACTCCCACTCATATCCATTTAAATGTTTGTAGCAGAAGTGCTCTGGTCCGTAGTTTCATAAAGAGACAAGTCTTCCTGTTTAGGAAAATCATTCTCTATGAATGTAACATTGCGTGATTTGCCACTGTCTTATTCACATATGAACACATAACCCTTAGATTGTACAGAATATCATATAAAGATACATTTTCTTCCCCTTGGACCTAATTTTTCATGTTGAGGAAAAGGATTATGAATAAAAGCAGCATAACCCCAAGGCTTCAAAATGCTCAAATCGAGCTTTCATTTAGTCCATAACTCATATTGAGTAGATGTAACTAATTTAGAAGGGACACGATTAAGTATAAATACAGCACTGAGCAAAGCATCCCCTCAATAGGTGATAGGTAATTTTTCTTGTGCCATCATTGACCTAACTATTTCTAACAAGGTTCTGTTTCTTCGCTCCGCAAAATCATTTTATTGCGGAGTATAGAAAATAGTCAATTATCTTTGAATTTCCTTTTCATCACACAATTGTTTGAATTCATCAGACAAATATTTTCTCCATCAATCAATTCTTAAAACTTTAATTTTTCTATCTAGTTGATTTTAAGTTCATCAACTTAACAAAGAAACTAAAAGCTTCAGATTTATGAGAAATCAAATAGACATAACCATATCGAGTAACGTCATCAATAAATGTGATGAAATAAATAGCACCATGTCTTGCCCTTACGTTCATTGGACCACAAATGTCAGAATGAATTAAGTGCAATAGAGTTTTGGCTCTTGTACCTTTTCCAAATTGTTTTCTTTTAAGTTTTTCCAGCCAGACAATATTCGCAAATAGAAAATTTTATTTTTTCTACAGATCCAAGAAGACCTTCTTTGGCTAAGTGATTCATTCTTTGCTGGCCAATATGGCCAAGTCTAGCATGCAATATATTTAAATCATTTTCACAATTAGAAGTAGACGTAAATAAGGAAAAATAAATATTATTATTATTGAAACTTTGAACAACATCCAATACAAAAAATCTATCAAAAAAGTAACCAGTGCCATATTTTATTTTGTCCAAATACATATCTAAACTATGTTCATGAAAGAAAAAATTAAATCCTAACTTAATCAACATTCTGACACAGACTAGATTTCGACGAATTGACAGGGCAAATAATACATCATGTAGAAATAGAGTTCGGCCACCACGTATTTCAAGTTTGCAGGTACCAATCCCTTTGACCTCCTATTTGGAGTTATTTCCTACATAAATCCATTTGGTTCCTCGTGGAATTCATCAAAAATCAATGAAACCATTCTTTCCGTCGTTATATGTTCGGTGGCTCTTGAGTATACAATCCACATAGGAAGTGATTCAGTTAAATAAGCAGAACAAGAAATATTTACATCACTATGTAAATTATTAATAAGGTCATATACCTTTTTAGGCTCAGGACAATCATGAGAAAAGTTTCCCTTTTTCTCAGAGTTGTAGCATTTGACCCTAGCCATGTTCAGCTTTTTTTGAGGAGCAGAAACATCTTTCTCTCCTTGTTGATTAATCTTAGGCTTCTTTGAGGTTTTTCCTTTCCCCTTTTCTGAGAAAAACTTTCATACTTGCGTTTTTTACCATGTCACGTTTTGGATTAGAACTAGCCATATACGCATTTGTAGCTGTATTATCAATCCCGAGGCGCTCTTCCTCGAGTTCCAAATGATACTTAGCATCTTCCATAGTTTTGATGCTAATATTATGGATCAAGTGCATTTTTCATATTTTTCCAGCTTTGGGGTAGGGATCGAATCACAACTTGGATTTGTTGCTCTTTGGTCAACACATGACCGGCATCTTTCAATTCATTCACCATATTCTTCATATGGCGCAGATGTTTATGCATAGTATGATCAGGACGTTTCTTATAAGTATCAAACTTAATAGTAAGAGCCCTTAACTTGGCAATTGAAGTATGACCAAAATTTTCTTTTAATGCATACCACATGTCCTTGGCATTTTCATACTGTCAGAATTCTCTCATGGTATCATTATCCATGCTGCTTAGCATCGTTATGCGAGCAAGAGAATTTTTCTTTTTTCAAGCTTGATAAACCTCAAGATTTCTTGCATGTTGGGGTGTATTGCTACTTTTAGGAAGTTCTATAGACACATTAAGAACATCAAGAGCATCCTGCTCTTCTAGGACATACTGGATTTTCATGCTCCATATTTTATAATTATCATCGTTAAGCTTATCACCCTTGTTAAGCTCAGCGATGATGTTCTTTGCAGCAGTAGACATACTGTTTTTGAAGAAAAGTATAAACTATCGTGAGACAACTATGTACAATTATTGTAGCCTAAATTCATATATATAATAATTCTTAACATATATAACTATGTCAATATTTATTTCATATTAGGTTCAAAATCGAAAGTTCACTAAGTTCCCAATCATCATCTGAATTCTAATATGTTGCAAATCTAACATAATTATTCATCTAAGAATTAGTAAATCACATAAATTCAAGATATAATTAAAATACAAATTCTATAACAAATATAGAAACATTAAATAACAATAATAATCTAAAGAATTAAATTCTATAACAAACATAGAAATGTTAAATAACCAAAATAATTCAAAGAATTAAATCAAGAATTCATACAAATCATATCACATAGAAACAATCATTGTACAAAATAAATACACATTTTCACATTTTTTTATGTCAACTGGAACATATTTGATAAAATCTTGCCGCAAGTCTTTAAGCAATAATGATATCCCTCTTGGAACTACGGGTCTCACTAGCTTTGACCTATTATTATTTCTTATAGGCAACCCAAGAGAACGACACATAGTCTTCTAAACCTTCAAGTCAATGTACTTATTCACAAGATCTTGAACTAACGCCCTATAAGATATCAACATATGGTGATCAAACTTATGCCACGATATATCAAGCAACTCCTTTTGAAAATCGTTAGGCAAGGCAGATTGTAAAGTCATGTATTTCTTTTCAACACTTAATAAACCCCCAACCCAAATGATTTCTTGATTAACTTATTAATTATCATAATGTGTTCCACAAAAAGTGAAAGATCATCATCTTGTCATCGGATTCTAACGGTAGATTGACCAAATTGTCAATCATAGCTTTCACCCTATCATTTTATTATTTTGTGAAAACTCATTTGGGTGTCCTTATCATCACCATGATTTTCTGTAACACATACAGAAAAATAATCAGGACTAACCACATAAAAAGGATTATACAATAATTTGTATGAAAGAAAAATTCTAATATGAGGTTTGAAAAGGAAATACTAAATGCTGCCCATGAACTAACTTTTTTTATTCAAAGTCAAAAATTCTAGAACTCACTTCACTTAGAACATAGAAGTCAGAATCTATCTTAATATGCACAAACAAGATTTTCCATAACATGAAAAAACTTATGGAACGGATTAAGAGTAAGTGCTATATAAGACAAAAAAAACATTACTCCCTTTAAAAGTTGAAATCTTTTTAATACTTAATTTGAAAAGAAATTTAAAAAAAGTCCGATAAATTTTGGACCACACAATTTTTTTATAACAAGAATTGCAAACTTCATTGAAGCTTACACAGATAGACCGTCAATACCGAGTAAGAATAACAATAAATTTCACACAGAGAGGATGAAATTTCTCTTCCTACTTACTGACTAACTTCTTTTCACTTGTTATTTGTTACATCCAACAAAAAAAATGAATGGAATCAACTGAACAGAAAATCTTTCAACAGAAGTGTGTGTGTATATATTTTTCCACAAGCCAAGACTAGAAAACAAATAAAACTATGCTCTGATACCAATGAAGAATAGAATCAAACACACAGTTTTCAGGATCAATCAATTTTGTTTCACTAGTCAGATAGTGTAATCACATACAAAGACGAACTACACCATAAAAAATCACAGTCTAAAATCATATCTTGTTACAGTTGTTCCAACTCTTTACGGAGAAGAAGTCTACACAAGAATCTTCAAGGGAACTCTTACAAGAATTGAAGAAGGAAGAATAAGAAGTTTCTCTGTCTGTTGTTTCTTCTGTATCACGTTAGAAAACACAGAGACACCACTCTTTTTTAAAGAACTCAGACACTGATTCAGGAGGATTCTTAAGCATTGTGTTATTAATATATATATATATATATATATATATATATATATATATTATTTATATGGATCCAGGTTGGCCCACATGGGTGACCCAAATCTAATTCTTTCAAAATGTATATGGTTAATAACATATTAACAGAAAATTTGCGATCTTATGACTCTCGTGCACAATAAAAATAGATTTACATTTCAAAAGAAATAGAAAAAATAAAGATCAAATCTAAAAAATTAATGATTAATTAATTTGAGATTAAAATTATATAGTATAGCATCCTTTCAAATAGTAAAACAACTATTGTCCTCATCATCAGCAATAAAATTTTTTGACTATATCGATCGTCATCGTTGTATTCATTCAATAATTTTTTACTTCATCCTTGAATGACCTCACTTCTCCTTCTATTTTCTTTATTTCATTGTCTTTTTTATCAGATAAAATTATAACCAATAGGCAATATGTTAGCATAAAATACTATAAAAGGAAGAAAAAAAGATCGAATGAGAAGAAAATAAAATTTTATATTTTGAAAATAATTTGCTAAAGCTATAATATCATTTTTCATACACATAAACTTCGATATAAATTATGTTACGAATATTTAATATTCTTTATTTTTACTAATGAAGAAATTAGCTAGACATTTGATATATCTATTTTAGAAATAAAAGGTGTAACATTCAAATGCAAGATAATAATTACGTAACATATGAGTAAATTTGAAGAGAAGGTAATGAACTTACTTGAGAACAAATCCTCTTATTGCTAGTTTAGAAGTTAAAAAATTTTAATAAATAAAATAAATTATAGCAAAAATATAGAAGAAAACGATAAAAATGAAATTCAGAAAATAAGTGACAAAGAAAATTAGAATTAGAATTAGAAGATAAAATAAATCAATACCTATAAAGAGAAAAAGGCTTATGCAAATTTTATTTATAAGCAAAAGATTCAGACGTAGCTTCCTTCTTTTTTATGGAGGTGTGAAGTAGTATCAAACCAAAATACCCAACAAGCATTAGCTCTCCCTGAAAATGAGGTGATCCAACAGCACCTTCCAGTACATCTATTACAAGAAAAAGGCTCATGCATTAACTATTCATAATTGTGGTATTTAATTCATTTTATGAAGAAGAAATTAGAACAGACAGAAATAGAGAAACTCTATGAATTAAAGTAATAATAATAAATAGTTTTAATATTGAAAGAGATAAACCAAGTAACTTAATATTTTTACTATTTTTAAAATAAAAAAATGAACTAAACCTCAAAAAATTGATTAAAAAAATAAATAACTTTCCTAACATCTAAGAGGTTCCATATCACTTTGTTTTTTCCTAACTTTAATATATATATATATATATATATATATATATATATATATATATATATATATATATATATATATATATATATCAAACATCGTCCATGACTCTATATCTCTTTATAATTCTTTTAATTTTTATATAAAAGATTTTGAATAAAAAAATTTACAAAAAATGTTAGTACAGTGCGGTGTATTAAGAGGAAATTGAAGATTGCTTATAATTTAATTGAAATTTTTTTAGTGATTTTATCGAATTTGTTAATGTAAATCATGAATAATAATTATACACATAGATATATATCATCCTACCCTATTTTATAAAAATACAAAAATTATGGACGAAAAGAAGTTCTTAGTTTTCTTATAATTAAAAAAGAAATAAGAATAAAATGAAAAAAAGAAAAATGAAAAGAAATGAGAAAAAAGAAGGAAAATAGTGAATTCCTAATCTCGCAACGATAGCCAAGAAAACTATCTAATTCTTTTCTTGTTTATTTTTTCTGCACATACACCGTCTCTCTCATGCCTATCCAGTCATAAAAGTTTCTGATTTTTCTCCTTATAATCACAATGATTGTGCCTTATGAAATTATATATCAAAGATAAAGTAAACTCTTTAGAGTCTTCTTCCTATTCTCTTTCTTTTTTGGTGTTATCCACACATAGCAGCGACATCACCACCAGCCGGAGCGGTGACAATCGAAACACTATTATCTTCAGAAGATACTAAAGTGATCTTATTCATCGTTAAATCCTTTTCAGCGTATTCAAAATCTTAGAAATTCACATGAACCTATTGAGCATAAATCGCTAGGCACGTATCACTCTTAGAGATCTCAGATCTAGCAGTCTAACATCTTTAAACCTTCGGGTAAACTAATAGGCAGAAATGTAAATATTTAATTTTTGAGAGATTAAAATTATGCATGAGGATTTGGTTCTGTGATTCGTATGTTAAAGTATGTACTTACATGAGTTAAGAAAATTTTTCAAGCATTTATGGGGTAATTAAAATAGTGTATTAAGAAAAATAAATTGTAAAGTAATGAGATATTCAAGGGGAAGTTACGAAGAAGAAGTGACTCGTAATAAGGGGAAAAATAATAGTATATGTCACACCCCACCTTGGGAGGCATGACTGGCACCTGGTGCCCTACTAGGACCTAGATTGCTGAGCTGATTAAGCCTAAGCGCTTCTAGTGCAGGGCTAATTTTAACTCTAGAATCGAGAAAACAACGAACTATATAGCGGTTGTAAATACAACCCCTGGCCGACAAGGCCTACAGCCACTTGTGAAAATAAACAGCTAACCAGAGAAAAACAAACATAAGGAATCCTATGCAGGCCGACAAGGCCACCATGATATCTAGTTATAACTGAAAAGTAAAAGCCGATGCTAAACTGAGCTATGACCTACAAGGCAACCAATCAACAGCAAAATAGGGCCCCACACGGACAACATCAACTAACCATAGGGAAGTAATGCAATCTGCAAGCCTCTAGGAGTAATAAGATGATCGGGACAGGGCCCCGACCTACCCATACTATACGAACAAAAGAAGTAAACCTCTATCACACAAGCTCTGGAAGAAAGGAGTTGATGGCTCTGTACGGATGACTGGAACTACGAGGGGCATGCTCCTCGTCTATGTGTACCTGCAGGCAAGTAATGCAGCGGCCCAGAAGAGAGCATCAGTACCACATGTACTTAGTATGTAAAGCAGTAACTTTAAATAACTTAAAGCAAGGAAATAGAACTGACAATAACTGAAGTAAAGGGAATGGACTGAAAATGACTGAAGTAGTGAAATCAGGACTAAACATAACTGTGATAAGGAGGGTAGGGGTCATACCTGACAAACGAGGCATCCTGCTATCTAACTGTCAGTAACTAAAGCAACATAAACCTTACCTGGCCCCCATAAGCCGGAAGGTACAATCAGCACAGAACAACCCACCTGGACCCCATTATCCCTAATGAATACACCTCAATCTATACACCCCTATCCAGGTCATACTGAGTCAACTACCAACTATAAGCATCCTGCCGATCCCCTGGGTCTGCAACTGGGCCCTCTCGACCCCTGACTATAGCTGTGCCTGAGTCTGGAGGACTCCTGATATCTACACCCCGGGCATAAGCGCTCGGCGAGGGTGTGTATAAGGCCAACCACGGTAAATATGAGGATCTGGATCCCCATCTTCGTCCCTTGCGGACGGCATGCCGCTCCGTAGAGCGACGTATCCTCGCCCCTGCCGGGCGGCGACACAGCTATTAACCCTGGGGCGGTCATGGAAGCTATACAAGTATAATCCAGCCCAAAACAATACAATTAATGAGTCTCAACTAACAACGACAACTAAACATGATAACATACTCCTGACATACTTTACTGGGATTCATACTGGATGACTATGTTGGAGAAACTAACTTGCCGAAAGAAAATGCCTTAACATACCTCGATCGTTGTTTATCGATTAACTGACGAGTTTCGGCTCGTGTTCAACTGCTCTTCTCAACTGAAATCGTGTTACTGGAAAGATAGGACTAGTTTTAACACTAAATTCGGCAAAAAGGAAAACTTTATATATAAATATTAACTATATTCCAATTTTACGAAACACGGTCAAAACCTCGTTATTTCTTGAGAATCTAGAAGGGAGAAATGCTTACTTTAAGCCTGGAATCGTATTGACACTAGTTTGGAGCAATTTCAACAACCTTGTCTCGGCGGGATGACAATTCACCGGACGATTTTCACGAAACTAACTCCGTAGAAATGCTCCCTGTAGCCTTATACTTCGATACCCAAAGTTAATTTTCATTTGGACAGCGTTTTGTAGCGTAATTGGATGAAAATTATATGTTTTCCTTCGTCCCTATCCTCTGCTGGTCGTGGTTTATAAACTATAACTTAACTTCTAAGTGTGAGACCCTTATATACTTGAGGCAGCAGACAAGGCAATGTGGCACGTAGCCCAACGTGCTGATTCTGCTCCGTGCCACGGTGGCTAACGCGCTGATTCTGCTCCGTGCCACGGTGGCTAACGCGCTGATTCTGCTCTGTGCCACTTTTCTCCTCTAAGTAGCTTGGTTCGGCCTCCTCTCACGAAATCCCAACTTGGCACTCGTTCATCCTTTCCGCGGGCCCTTTCCTCATATGTATGGCATTCTAAAACTCTCAACCAACATGCGAATAGGCCGACTAAACGCTAGAAACTTACGGGGTGTAACATCCTTCCCCCCCTTAAGAACATTCGTCCTCGAATGTTAACTTCTACTTGCAAGAATCTTAACCTTGCAATTAATTATTCTGGAGAAATTTCAGCAGAGTCTCCCCTATAATATGGACTATCCAAAAACCCTGAAATGCAGAAAAGTCCAATACAGGTACTCCACACAAGATTATGGCATTCACTTCACGATAGACTGAAGTCAACTACTCCACATATACATGTATATAATGCAACTTATGAAACAACAATAACAACATACCTCTGGCTGCACAATCTGACTAAGTCTGGAATAACTGAGGATATCTGGTTTTCATATCATCTTCTACTTCCCAGGTCATCTCCTCGCGGTTCTTATTTCACCATAACACTTTAACAGAAGCAACATCTTTAGTTCTTAGTCTACGGATCTACCGATCTAGTATGGCTACTGGAGCTTCTTCGTAAGCCAACTCCTTAGTGATTTGGACGTCTTTGACTGGGACAATCCAGGAGGGATCTCCTATATACTTTCTCAGCATTGATACGTGAAAAACTGGGTGAACGGATTCTAATTCTGGAGGTACATCCAATTCATAAGCCACCTGGCCTATCCCTCGGCGAATCTAATAAGGCCCAATAAACCTCGGGCTGAGCTTCTTTCTTATCAAATCTCATCACACCCCTTTATTAGTGAAACCTTCAGGAATACCCAGTCATCCACATTAAATTCTAGGTTTCTCGGCCGCACATCAGCATAAGATTTCTGGCGTCTCTAAGCAGTCAGCAGACGTTCCCTGATAAGCTTTACTTTCTCTTCTAACTGACAAATAATATCTGTCCCAATCAATGCTGATTCCCCTACCTCAAACCAACCAGCTGGCGACCTGCACTTCCGCCCATATAACGCTTCATAAGGCGCCATCTGAATTATTGAATGATAACTGTTATTATAGGCAAATTCAATAAGCGGTAGATGTCCATCCCAACTGCCTCCAAAATCTAGCACACACGCCCGTAACATATCCTCGAGCGTCTGGATTTTACATTCTGCCTGCCCATCTATCTGAGGATGGAAGGCTGTGCTCAAGTTAACGTGCGTCCCCGGCCCCTCTGAAAAGATTGCCAAAACTTAGCTGTAAACTGCGCTCCTCTGTCAGAGATAATTGTAGCAGTACACCATGCAATTGGACTATTTCTCTAATATACAGCTCAGCATAATCTTTGACTGAAAAAGTAGCCCTTACTAGCAGAAAGTGAGCTTATTTTGTCAACCTGTCGACAATTACCCAAATAGAATCATATTTATGCCTGGTATGAGGGTAACCCTACTATGAAATCCATGTTAACTACCTCCCATTTCCATAAAGGCACAGCTATATCCTGAGTCAGTCTGCCTGGTTTCTGATGTTCAGCTTTCACCTGTTGGCAATTGGGACATTGAGCTACAAATTCTTCTATCCCCTTTTTCATTCCCGGCCACCGGTAAATCTCTTTTATATCATGGTACATCTTTTTCGAACCTGGATGGAGAGAGCAACGGGCATAGTGTACCTCGCTCATAATTTGCTGGCGAAGCCCTGCCACGTCTGGAACACAAAGGCGATCCCTATATCTCAGAACTCTATCCTCGGTTACATGGAAATCTGCCACTTCCCCTCGCTGGACCTTATTTCTGAGCTGAACTAGTCTAGGATCTTCATACTGCCATTCTTTCACTTCCACAACCAATGATGACACTGTGATATTCTGGATTACCGCTCCATTGTCTCCTAATTCTACTATATGATCGGCTAAACTGGCTAGCTGATGCAATTCTCGGGCCAATTCCTGTCGCTCGGGCTGTAAATATGCAAGGCTTCCCATGGATTTGTGGCTAAGGGCATCTGCTACAACATTGGCCCTTCCTAGGTGATATAAAATATTCACATCATAATCCTTTAACAGCTCCAACCACTGATGCTGCTGCAAATTCAACTCTTTCTGGGTGAAAATATTCTGCAGGCTTTTGTGATTAGTGAAAATATCTACATGGACGCCATACAGGTAGTGTCTCCATATTTTCAAGGAATGAATCACCGCGGCTAACTCCAGTTCATGGGTAGGGTAGTTCTTCTCATGCTTCCTCAGCTGCCTGGAAGCATAAGCAATCACCTTATCATGTTGCATCAAAACACATCCTAACCCAACACCCGAAGCGTGACAACAGACTGCATAGCCCTCTGTTCATTCTGGCAATGCTAGCACCAGTGCTGATGTCAATTTGTCTTTCAATTCTTGAAAGCTCTGCTCACATGCCTCAGTCCAATGGAATTTTGCTGCCTTCTGCGTCAGTTTGGTTAAAGGTGCGGCCAAAGTGGAAAATCCTTCTACGAACCTTCTATAATACTCGGCTAACCCCAGGAAACTACGTACCTCGGTCGGAGTGGTAGGTCTAGGCCATGTTTTCACCGCCTCTATCTTCTGTGTATCTACCTATATACCAGCATCTGACACAATATGGCCCAAGAAGTCTACTGAATTCATCCAAAATTCACATTTAAAAATTTTTGTATATAGCTGGCGATCGCTGAGAATCTGGAGCACTGTCTATAGATGATCCTGGTGATCTGCCTCTGAGCGGGAATACACCAGAATATCATCAATAAATACTATCACGAACAAGTCCAGGTATGGTCTAAAAACGTTGTTCATCAGGACCATGAACACTGCTGGGGCATTTTTCAGTCCGAAGGACATGACTAGAAATTCAAAGTGGCCATATCTAGTCCTGAAGGCAGTCTTTGGAATATCTCTTTCATGAACCCGGACCTGATGATATCCTGACCTTAAGTCAATCTTTGAAAAATACCTCGCCCCCTGTAGTTGATCAAATAGGTCGTCTATTCTGGGAAGCGGGTACTTATTCTTGATAGTGACTTTATTCAGTTGCCGATAATCTATACACATACGGAGGGAGCCGTCCTTCTTCCTCACGAATAGAACTGGCGCACCCCATGGTGAGGTTCTTGGCCTGATAAAGCCCCTGTCTAGCAAATCCTTCAATATTTCCTTTAGTTCTCTAAGTTCATCAGGAGCCATCCAATATGGAGGAATAGATATAGGCTAAGTGCTTGGTAATAGATTGATTGCAAAATCAATTTCCCTTTCGGGGGGAATACCAGGAAGCTCATCTGGAAATATGTAGGGAAATTCATTAACCACTGGGATAGACTAAAGGGTCGAAGGCTCTGCCCGAACATCCTGAACTCTGACAATATGATAAATGCACCCTTTTGCCATCAATTTTCTCGCCCGAAAATAGGAAATAAACCTACCTTTTGGCGTGGATGTACTACCTTTCCACTCCCGTACTGCCTCCCCTGGAAAGTGGAATCGGACAATCTTGGTCCAACATTCGACGTTGGCATAGCATGGAGCTAGCCAATCCATACTCATAATAGCATCAAAATCAACCATTTCTAGTTCTATCAAGTCTGTTGTAGTCTGACGACCGGCAATCTCTACAGTACACCTCTGATAGACCCTTTTGGCTATAATAGAGTCACCAACGGGTGTAGACACTGAGAAAGGTAGCTGAAGCAATTCCGGCATAATACTAAACTTCTGAGCCACCAACGGTGTAACATAGGACAAAGTGGATCCTGGATCTATCAACACATAAGCAGGATGAGAGCAAATGTTCAACATACCTGTCACAACATCTAGTGACGACTCTGACTCCTATTGCCTCGGTAGTGCATAAGTACGGTCTGGGCCAGCACCTGAACTGGAGGCCCCTGATCTGCCTCGGCCTCTGCTAGCTGAAACTGAGAGCCTACGCCCTGCTGTGGATGCTGGAGCTCGTGATCCTGCCGAGGACCTATCCTGTCGATCCCGGTCACCCTGACCCCTAGCTGGACAATTCCTCACGTGATGACCCTCCTGTCCACGAATGTAGCATGCTATGGAGCCATACCTGCATGCTCCGGAGTGGCGTCGACTGCAAATAGGGAAAAGTGGTATTGTAAACCCACTCTACTCCACCCTCCTCTACTGCTATGAACCTACTACTTCCGAACCTTTGTCGGGCTCTAGCTGCCCTCGGCGACTAGACCTGCTCCTCTGCCACTGCGGTGGAGGCGGGGGTCTAGGCGGCCTATCCGATAACCGTGGCCTAGGTCCTCCCCGGGACTCCTCCTATAATTCATTCGGTCTGTCCCTGCGGTGCTGCTCCTAACATGTCCTCCTAATCTCTCGTTGCCGTTGTCTGATACCCTCAATATTTTGAGCAAAAGCCTGCACACGGGCAATATCCATATCCTCTCATAGTGTAGCTGTGATGCAGGTCTCAACATATTCTGGGTTCAGCCCCATAATAAAGTGGTGTACCCTGGATGGCATTGTGTCCACAAAGGCTGGCGCATATCGAGCCAAGGAATCAAACCGCATGGCATATTCCCGAACACTCATCGACCCCTGCTCCAAGTGTAGGAACTGATCAACCTGGGCCTGTCGAATCTCCCGCAGTAGGTAATGATCCAAGAAAGCCTCTAAAAATCTTGACCAGGTTGGAGGAGAAACATCTCTCCCTCGGGACCTCTCCCAACTCTCATACCACAGTACGGCAATGTCCCGTAGCCGGAATACCGCCAACTCCACTAACTTTGTGGGTGTAGCATGCATCACCCTAAAGATCCTCTACATCAAGTCTAAGAAGTCCTAAGGGTGCTCGGTCTGATCTGTGCCTGTGAATTGCGGGGGACTTAGTGCTAGGAACTCTCGGACCCTCGAACTACTAGGCCCTCCTAATGACTCTGCAACTGTAGATGGCACTGACTGGCACTGAGCAGCCATCATATGTGCTAGCATAACCATCGCGCTCCTGACCTCCTGATCGGATGGTACGGGTATAGAAACTGCCGGAGGTGGTGCCATCACACCGACCGTCCCAAGCGGCTCCTGACATGGTGGAGACTACTGGGGAGATCGAGATGATACTTCCGTATCATCTTCATATCAGGCCGATTCTGACCGAGGATGAGGCACCCTGCTGGTGCCCTCTCCCGCTGCTATATCTAGCCTCCTACATGTCGTAGGGTGTCGCTGGTACGACATTTCTCTACAAGCATAAGAGTATAATGAGCTTAGGGACTCAACCCTATACTGTACCGCTCTATAGCACAACTGAATAAGAATAAAGAGTAACCATCCTATCATTCCTTGCAACCTCCTGCCTATAGTATGTGGTGCACAACACATCCATAGACAAGACTCTACTTAGCACGACTTGCAGACTCCCTGGGATACGACCTGCTCTGATACCAAGTTTTTCACACCCCACCTTGGGAGGCATGACTAGCACCTGGTGCTGTACTAGGACCTGGACTGCTGAGCTGTCTGAGCCTAAGCGCTTCTGGTGCAGGGCTGACTCTAACTCTAGAATCGAGAAAACAACGGGTTATATAGAAGCTGTAAATACAACCCCCGGCCGACAAGGCCTATAGCCACCTGTGAAAATAAACAGCTAACTAGAGACAAACAAACATAGGGAGTCCTATGCGGGCCGACAAGGCCACCATGATATCTAGTTATAACTGGAAATTAAAAGCAGATGCTAAACTGAGCTATGACCTATAAGGCCACCAATCACCAGAAAAATAGGGCGACACGGCCAACATCAACTAACCACAGGGAGGTAATGCAATCTGCAAGCCTCTAGGAGTAATAAGATGGTCGGGACAGAGACCCGACCAACCCATACTATACGAACAAAAGAAGTAAACCTATATCACACAAGCTCCGAAAGAAAGGAGCTGATGGCTCTGTACTGCCTACTGGAACTATGAGAGGCCTACTCCTCGTTATGTGTACCTGTAGGCAAGTAATGCAGCACCCTAGAAGAGGGCGTCAGCACCACAGGTACTGAGTATGTAAAGCAGTAACTTTAAATAACTGAAAGTAAGGAAATAGAACTGACAATAACTGAAGTAAAGGGAACGGACTGAAAATGACTGAAGTAATGAAATCAGGAACCTGACAAACGAGGCGTCCTACTGTTTAACTGTCAGTAACTAAAGTAACATAAACCTTACCTGGCCCCGATAAGCCGGAAGGTACAATCAGTACAGAACAACCCACCAGGGTCCCCATTAGCCCTAGTGAGTACACCTCAATCTATATACCCCTATCCAGGTCATACTGAGTCAACTACCAGCTATAAGCGTCCTGCCGATCCCCTAGGTCTGCAACTAGGCTCGCTCAACCCCTGACTATAGTTGTGCCTGAGTCCGGAGGACTCCTGATATCTACACCCCAGGCGTAAGCGTTCGGCGAAGGTGTGTATAAGGCCAACCATGGCAAATATGAGGATCTGGATCCCCATCTTCGTCCCTTGCAGACGGTATGCCGCTCCGTAGAGCGACGTATCCTCCCCCCTAGCGGGCGACGACACAGCTATTATCCCTGGGGCAGTCACGGAAGCTATACAGGTATAGTCCAGCCCAAAATAATACAATTAATGAGTCTCAACTAACAACGACAACTAAACATGATAACATACTCCTGACATACTTTACTGGGATTCATACTGGATTACTATGCTGGAGAAACTAACTTGCCGAAAGAAAATGCCTTAACATACCTCGATCGCTGTTTGCCGATTAACTAACGAGTTTCAGCTCGTGTTCAACTACCCTTCTCAACTGAAATCGTGTTACTGGAAAGATAGGACTAGTTTTAACACTAAATTCGGCAAAAAGGAAAACTTTATATATAAATATTAACTATATTCCAATTTTACGGAACACGGTCGTAACCTCGTTATTTCTTGAGAATCTAGAGGGGAGAAATGCTTACTTTAAGTCTGGAATCATATTGACACTAGTTTGGAGTAATTCCAACAACCTTGGCTCGGGGGGACAACGATTCACCAGGCGAATTTCACGAAACTAACTCCGTAGAAATGCTCCCTGCAGCCTTATACTTCGATACCCGAAGTTAATTTGGATTTGGACGGCATTTAGCAGCGTAATTGGATGAAAATTATATGTTTTCCTTCGTCCCTATCCTCTGGTAGTCGTGGTTTATAAATTATAACTTAACTTCTAAGTGTGAGACCCTTATATACCTGAGACAGCAAACAAGGCAACGTGGCACATAGCCCAACGCGCTAATTCTGCTCCGTGCCACGTTGGCTAACGCGCTGATTCTGCTCCATGCCACTTTTCCCCTCTAGGCAACTTGGTTCGGCCTCCTCTCGCGAAATCCCAACTTGACACTCGTTCAGCCTTTCCCCGGGCCCTTTCCTCGTATGTATGGCATTCTAAAACTCTCAACCAACATGCAAATAGGCCGATTAAACGCTAGAAACTTACAGGGTGTAACAGTATAGCAGTAATAAAGAATAGTAACATTAAAGGATGTAATAACATTAAAGGTCCATAATTAAATAAATGGATTTAAAAAATAATTTTAAAATAAAAAAATACTCAAAAAAATAAAATAAAAAAAAGATAAATAACAATGGAGCTTTTAGAGGCATGCCACATTAGCATGTCCATAAGCTTCTTTTATATACTAGATGAGATAGGCCCATGCAAACAAGGGCTCAATAATTTGTATAATTACATATTTTATTTTGATATATATAATTTGTTACTGCAATATATAATATTCAATTAAAGAATATATTAGGATATATGCTATCAATTATGTGTTTATATATATTATTTATTATAAGATAATTATTTTTAAAAAAAATAAAGTAGCTCATGTTTTATTTGTGCATGTTCTTTACTTATATAACAGATGATTTAGTTTATAAAATTTAGTTTATATAAGGAAGATTAAATTATCAATTTTCATAAGTTATAGAAATTATGTTCACAATCTAAGATGGGACCAAATAAGCCTTCGGAGTGATTATAGGACACGATTAAATATAATATATCTTGATTGTCAGAGTGGTATAATTTAACTTTTTGTGCTAGTACACCTTGTATGTATTCAATGCACCAAGTAGAGATAAATATTTTATATTGACTTGATAAAATAATTCTCTAGTCCATTAATATATTTATACTCTTAATTTTGATATAATTATTATTTATTGCGTATATTATTAATTATTTTGATTAATTAAAATAATAAATTCTTTTGTGGGTCAATATGTCTGAAAAATTGGATGATATCAATATACATTGCAACAGTAATAGCTAGTTGACGAAGTTCATGTCTTGGTCTAGAGATTGATGACGAAAGCTTATAAGTTTCGCATGTAAATTCTACATGTGAACTTTATATTCAGCATATAAAATTAGCTAAACAAAAATGTTTAAAAAATTAATTAACAAACTAAATTGCCAGTAATTTGATTAATTAGTATCTAAATATTAATATGAAAAGTTAAATAAGGTTTGATGAAAAAATTACAAAATTGAATTGAGTAGTACAATTATGAATTTTTAATAGAATGCTTTGTAATTTACTATTGTAGAATTAATTCAAATATTTTGAATTAATTCCGTAATAGAAAGCTTTGTTAATTAAATTATGTGTCTTTGTTGTGCTTGAGTAATTAAGAATTAAATGAAATCCGATTTATTGATAAAAAAAAGACCCCACAGGTTTAGAAAAAATTTTAAACTTTAAAACATGTGGCGATATAAAGGGTATTATTTGATAAGGAGATTATCACTTTGATATGCTTTCTACACATTCTTACGTAAAAATTTATCCCAAAAATTTTATAATTTTCAATAATACTTGTGTTATGCAACAAAAAGATCGTGTAACTAGTGGTGATTGCGATATGGTGAAGATTTTTCTAAAATTGAAGATCAATTGTATTGATTAGTTATGTTCATCCTTCAAAAGGAAATTCAGAAATAAAATATATTGTATTTACAAATCTGACTTACTGCATATGAAGAGTCCCTGCACTAACTAAATTATATTCTCTAAGTACAAATATAAACTTATCAGTTGTTTCCAATTTAGTTCAATTCTATCATAATTTTTATAATTATAATTTTTAAATTAAATATAATCACAATATAAAATCATATTTTAAAACGTTAAACTAAACTCAATAATAATATTATTTTACATAGTGCACTAAATTTCAAATAAGGAGTTAAATTTTGTATAATATAATTTTCGTATATGATTTATATATTAATTTGAATGCATTCTATATGTTTGTTAGTACAAGTTTATTTATAATAATTTTTGAATTAAGATAAAATTTTAGAAGTTTTAAATTTTAAAAATATATTTAGAGAACTTCAAAAGCACGATTGATATTTAAAAGTATTGTATATTTATGAAATGCACCATTCTATAAATAATAAATATTTAGTGAAATATAAATAATTAAAAAATTGAATAATAATTAAAACATGAATAAAAATTGATAATGGTTGAATATTTTAAATTTTATGAAATTAAATAAATCTTTATTTAAAAAACCTCACTTATAATAGCTACATGATATAAAAAGAATGGGTCCAACAAAAATGTAATTATTAACCATTTATATTACACATGTTTATAGATAAAAGGTGAGAAAATAAAATAAAAATGAAATATATAGTATAGTACAATTTGAATTGCTCTTCGTACAACTCTTCATAGTCATAATCATCTATGTTATGACTTTTTGTGGATCTCAATAATATTCGTGTTATGACAAAAAAAATGTGGAACCGATGGTGATTGTGATATGATCATAATTTTTCTAAAATTCTAGGTCAATTGCATTAATTAGTTATGTTCACGCTTCAAAAGAAAATTTTATGTATCTCTGTATGTATTCATTATCTATGTTACGTAAGAAATACAAAATAAAATATATTATAATTGCAAATCTAATTTACTGCCTATAAGGGGTTTAAGTATATCAGATTCAAATACTAACTAAATTATTTTCTCTAAATATATGTAAACATATCATTTATTTATATTTTAGTTCAATTTCATCATAATTTATTTTATTTTATTAAATGTTTAAATTAAATATAGTCACAATTTAAGTCATTAAAATTTTAAACTTAACTTATTAATAATTATATTTCACATAGTGCACTAAATTTTAAATAAGGAATCAACTTTCATATAATATAATCTTTGTATATAATACATAGACTAATTTTAATGCATTTTATATGTTTGTTAGTACAAGTTTCTAAAATATAATTTTAGAAGCTTTGAATTTTGAAAATAAATTTAGAGAAATTCATAAGTCGAAGAATTGAGTAATTTTTTATTTGATTTCTCTTTTGATGTATGGTACTTATATTGGAACCTCATTAATCTGAATTCGCGTCGCGTAAGGCCCATATAGGAAAAGCGCTCTCTACCAAAAAAAATTATATCCAGAACTCGAAGCCGAGACCTTTAGAGGCGCAGTTTCATATGTTGCACCACATTCTTTGATGATCCATGAGT
Source organism: Datura wrightii (assembly GCA_035772735.1). Lineage (NCBI taxonomy): Eukaryota > Viridiplantae > Streptophyta > Magnoliopsida > Solanales > Solanaceae > Datura > Datura wrightii. The sequence continues at coordinate 50,487,501 of JASDFA010000002.1, read as the reverse complement.
AATTTTCAACTATTGATAAATTGTCTTAGAATTTATATTTTGTAATTTTATGTTATGTCATTATGAAAATTAACATATGACATATTTATAAAAACAAAAAATAATTCTTATCTCCTTAACATGAATTATTGTATTTACTTATTATCTATTAAATTAATTAAAGAAGGCTATAACTCTTATATTGAAAAGAATTAAAATATAATAATTTATGAAATTATATGCAAATTTTTATTATTTTGTCACTAATTAATGTCATTTAGAAAGAGTTATATAAAATATAATTTTAGCTACCTCATTGAATTACTACAACTTCTATTACGTTAATCTTTGTTATTATTTTTAGGGTTCTCTTTATTTGAGGTAATACATTGTCTCATCATACATGTAAATCCCTTTGAAAGCTCTCTTTGCTTATTGTACTAATTTTTTTTTTTTTGAATTTATTGTGTATAAGATTATTTGACTGAATATATATATATATATATTCATGTTTGATCATGTATAAAGAATAATGTGCTACATTTTGACTTTCATCAAGTAAACAACATATTGTATTTGCAAATCTAATTTACTGCCTATAAGGGGTTTAAATATATCTGATTCAAATACTAACTAAATTATTTTCTCTAAGTATGAACGTAAACAGATCATTTGTTTTCATTTTAATTCAATTCCATCATAATTTTTTTATTATATTATAATTTTTAAATTAAATATAAAAACAATTTAAGTCCTATTTTAAAATTTTAAACTGAACTCATTAATAATTATATTTCATATAGTGCACTAAATTTCAAATAAGGAATCAACTTTCGTATAATATGGTCTTTATATATAATATACAGATTAATTTTAATGCATTTTTATATGTTTGTTAGTACAAGTTTCTAAAATATAATTTTAGAAGCTTTAAATTTTAAAAATAAATTTAGAGAAATTCATAAGCCGAATTGATGTTTAAATGTGTTATATTTTTGTTATATGTACATTCTATCAATAACAAATAATTAAAGAAATAAAATTTCTTTAAAAAGGTGAAGAAAAACATAAAATATGAATAAAAGTTGATAATGGTTGAATATTTTAAATTTTAGGAGATTGAATAAGTCTATGTAAAAAAAGTCCCTAATAGTTAAATATTTTAAATTTCAGGAGATTGAATATGTCTATATAAAAAAAAAAGTTCCTGATTATGATAGCTACTTAACTTTAAAAAGAATGGACCCAATAAAAATATAATTACCAATCACTTATATTACACGTGTTTAGAGATAATTGGTGAGAAATAAGACGAATACCAAATATATCATACAGTACAATTTGAATTGCTCTTTGTACAACTCTTCATAGCCATGGTCATCCATGTTATAAAAAAATATCTAGTCATAATTAATAAAAAAAGGAGGATGGATGAAGAATTATATACAATGAAGTTAAGGTAAAACTAAAGAAGTAGTAAATAAATTCAATGGAAAAAGAGAAGAAAAAATCAAGAGAAATAGAACATTATAGTATTTTTGTATTTTTTAATGAAAGAATATTAATTTTTAAGTTTCAACATATATTCTTCAAGCATTTATGAGTTAGATGTGAAATTATAATATTATCCTTGGTCGTCCTTAGATTCACTCTTCTATATAATAGAAATACATATAGATTGACACCCAATCCCATAAAACATGATTTCACATATTTATTCTTTAATCTCTCCCCTCCCCCCTCATGAAATAGAAAAATTAACTCAATGTAAATTTAAATTTGATACATAGTATATAACATAAAATAATATATGAGTAATGTATTTGCTTCTTCAGTACAACTAACATATGAATATCGATAATATATGCTCACGCGCGCGCGCACACATATAAGTAACATATAACACTTATTGTGCAATATATATAAGAATAATACTATATATAATAAATAATATTTAATATATAAAAATAATATTATATATTATATATAATAGTTCAATATACGTAATATATAAGTACAAATAATATATGTACTTGTTCAAATAATTGTAAATATCATATAAGTAGTAATATACTAGTTTATGAATTAGAATGCTGGTTGAGTATGTTGAAACTTTTAGAAAAGTAATTAATATATTTGATATGTATTTAATTTTACTATCACTAATATAAAAAACTCCTTATCTTTAGTCTTTTCTTCATAGTAAAATTTTTTTTCAAGGGTGTAAAATTATATATACCTTGTATATATAGAGTATATATTGTATATTATGTAATTTAGTTAATAGTTGTAGATTATTAAATATCTTACTCATTTACTAGTATTTATGTAACTTTTTCAAACATAAATTGAGCCACAACGGCTGCAAACTAGTGGTATGGCCAGTATATATGAGAATTTTTTTAAAATCTTAGCTTTCGTTTAGTCATAGATTTTAGAAGTATTTTTTTAAAAATATCTATTTGATCATAGAATTTATCTATTTTTGGAAGATTTTAAAAATCAAAATTTCAAATTTCATAATTTGCTTCAGATATATTTTTGGTAAAAGATATAACCGTTGGCCTATTTTAAAATTTTAAAACTTACCCAACATTTTTTATATGTTTTTAAAAAGCTCCCATCTATTTATGATCTCAACTAATCTCTATCTATCATTTTTCCCTAAAAAGCACGTCTTCTCTATAGCCGTTTTTTAAAAAATAATAATGCATCTTTGTAACTAATTGTAGTTTAACAAATTGTAGTAGTTAATAATCGTGTTATTAATAGGTTTAATTAAAATAATAAAAAAATATTAGTACCCCAACAACTTATGATCGAATTTTCAGCAGCACATCCTATCTTTACGGGGGGAGGAGGAGAGAAGGGTATTACCCCTAAACATATATCTCTTATTTCTTTGAACCTTATGTGTTGACATGGAGCCAATACATGAAAACACTTACCTCAATTGTATGGGAACATTTAAAAAAAGGCTCTAATCAATACGAAATTGGTCAGTCCCAAAGTTGATTTTCAAAAACTTGAAAGAATATACAATGTTCTTCATCTTCTTCAATTTTTGGTCTTAAAATCCAACGAGAACTCAACTTAATCCGCACCAATCAAGATCAAATTTTAATGACAGCTTCATATATATATCAGCACCAAACCCCAATAACTATTTGGCCAACAATCAAGAATTTCAACAAACTCATTTATTTTGTTCTTCAAATTTTGCCAAGGTTCAATAATGGTGGAATTCAAATTCTTTCTCCATTTTTGAACCTCAACAGTTACTAAGATTTAGAATGAGTTTAGCACTTGAATTTCAACTTTAAAACTTCAACAACCTTCGAATATGATCAACACCTTCAATTCTTTTTCAAGTTCACACAAACACAATAAATATTAAAATTTTCATTTGGATTGGATTGAATGTATTATATTTTAGAATTAAAAAAAAATAAAGAAAGAAAATAAAATAGATTTATTTTTTTGTAAAAATAAAAATAAAAATTATACGTGGCAATTCATGTAGTTCATTGCCTCCCAAGAATTTGATTCTCCATGTGATGAAGCATAGATATTGAAATACTATGCCTTGTTTTGATGATTTGACAAACCTGATGAGGCACCAGATTCCTTGGTCTTGAAGTCAACTTTAATAGCTGTAAAGCTTCTACGACAACTGTAAGATGCTACCACAGTAGCAGAGCCACAGCAACAGAAAAACTACTACAGTCCCAGCTCTTTATCCAACGTTCCAAGGAGCTCATCTCTCTCAAAGTTCTCTCACATATATTGAACATCACAAGATACATACCTAATAAAACCATATACGAGGAACCTGGTGAGTGACTAGATATGTTGTTGTTCCCTATTCTCGGAGTCAATATTTATAGATGTAAAGCTGTTTTACAGCTGTCATTACAGCAGAGCCACAGGCATTAGCAGACTGATGTTGTCCTAGGTCTTGTCCAATGGTCAAAGACTTCTTTTATCTCTCCCATATCTCATATAAATTCGATAACACAAGATGAAAAATTGAGTTTGGCAAAACATAAACATTGAGCATCTTCTACATCTGCAAAGCAACCTCTCCATTCCACAAGACAAAGCTGCAACAACTTGAAGAATCCATTCCTTATCAATGAGTTTTGTCTTATGCTCTATGTTGTTGAGTCATTGTATTTTTCTCTTTAAATTATAAACCTACTCTTTAATGTCACCCAAATTATACCTCGTAAATAAGATTTACAGCGGTCGATGTCAAATATATAACCCAACTAGGGTTGGGGTTGAATCCCACGAGGAATACGACGAGAACTTGAGTTAATGCATTTAACTAATACTATTGACTTACTTATTTCTTGGAGGGGGTGAGATATAAAACAGAAAATAATAAACAAGAGTAAAGACTAGTAGATGCATAATTCAATTTCGGTTGTATTCAATCAATAAGTTGACTAGGATTGTTTTTCCCATTACTTCATAACCACAAGACTTTTATACTAGTGATCTATTCCGGCGTTTAGCATGCAATATTGGTAAGTTAAATTCACCTAAATGGTTGGTCCCGCAACTAGATGATTATCACCATGCAACTTGGTTCGTATACGGGTGTATGCTTAATTAACTCTTACCCTTAATATCAGATTAGCTATTCCCGAACAAGGTCAAGCTATTAGATGAGGGTTGATAGCTTCAAATCTCCGTTGTTAGTCCCTTTTTCCATTCACTACCCCCTTGATCCAGTGAGTAAGAATAAGACAATTTCCAACATTTACAACCGTTAAGAAGCAATTAAAACGAAGGGAAAAATAATACATGCATAAACCCCATTTAAGAATCACTAAGTATTTTTACCTATGTATGTTGATTCATCACGATTTTCACAACCCTAGTTATGTGTTTAGCCACTCATGCTTGTATGATCACAATCACAAATAAAGAAGAAATTTAATTGTAACTTACAAATATTCGTAGAAGAAAACCACTTGAATTGAATAAAACACCAAAACCGATGAACAAACTTCAATGTTGCTTTAATCCTCAAAATCAAGAACAAAGTTATAAACTGTGTTTCTTGAACCAAGAATGACCGTTAACAACACTAAAATCTACGTGAAAAGTGGTAAAATAAGCTGTACTTTAAAAATAAACCTAAATAATGTATTTGTAGTTCAAAACAAAACTTTTTCTAACTAAAAATGAAATCCAGGTGGGCAGTGGTAACGGGCCAATTAACAACTCGTTGGGTTTCCTAACGAGTCATGGCCAATGAAATTGAGTCATCCTTGACAACTTGTCCAGTCCTGGTGATGGGTCACCTAACGAATCGTTAGGTCAAGGCATGAGTCATTAGGTCCCTCGTAGCCTTGAATTACCAAAACTCTAGTGCACTTGATGGATGCTCCTAGCATCTCATGATGAGTCGTCACTTCACCTGACAACTCGTTATGTCTTCCGTTGTGTTCCTTGAGCATTTTTCAAAAATCTTCCTCCTAGACTTCACGACTAGCATAACGACTCGTTACCAGATGTAACGAGTCATGCCTTCAACTCGTTAGGTGCACTGTTTCTTCTCAATAAAGCTCGATCTCTTCCCATGACTCCAGGAACGAGTCGTCCACTTGGACTACGATTCGTGCCTTGACTAGCATTCTGAACTTTACTCTATTTTGGCCTTACTTTGCCCGTGTAGTACCGCAGAAAGGCCTAAGAATAGAACCGGGAGCTAAAATTGAAAAGTGCAGAAAATTGGCAAAAACATCACAGAACAGACGACCCTACGACTCGTGGTAGGGTACCATGAGTCGTCACAAGCTGTTGTGATTTGGGAAGTCAGGGAAATATTAGAGACAATGGACGGTGCAACGACCTGTTGCCAAGAACAACGAGTCATTGTCACCAGTCGTGGGGAGGTTTAGACTTAGGTTGAGGAGGAAGCAACGGGGCATCCCACGATTTGTGGTTAAGAGGGACGACCCGTTGCTTCAAGTCGTAATTCATGGGTTGAAGGTTCCAGTGCAGACAACGGATGGAAACCACGAGTCGTGGCGAGGCTCATGGGAAGGAAAGCCAGATTTGGTCAAGGAGTTGATGACGGTCGATCCAACGACTCGTCCTTTGAAGTCACGACTCATCTTGACGAGCCGTGGGAAGGGTCCGAGGCAGGAGATGAAGCAGTGGACTCAACGACTCGATACCACGAGTCGTGGTATGTCGTCACGACCCGTTGGATCGGTCATTGGTCCGTCCGAGATAGTTTTTAGGGATTTAATTTTAAGGACAATTTCGGCTTTTCTACGCTTTTAGACCCTAAACTACGTCGTTGTGGATATTTCTTTAGTATGATAATATGAGTTAAGTCCTTTATGCATGCCCATTCTCATGCAAGAATTTTAGAGATATTTTTTTGGAGATTCAAGGACTTCTTCCTCAAGTTTCCATCAATTTCTTTGTGGGTATTCAAGGAGTTTCGAATTAACCCATTTTCAGGTATATAGGGTTTTAAAATGGGTGAAATTCTTCCCCACCCATGCCCAAATTCTAAGTTAATTCATGAATTCTCCTATTCAAACTCCGTGTGGTTTTACCCAAAGCATGAGAATATGAATTTCTCTTTACAGATATGATTTAATTGAGTTTTAATTATTGAATTATGCATTTTGGGTAGATTTTATGTTATTTCCTTCAAAATCATGTTTCAATATTTTTAAATCTAAAATGCTCATTGATGGAAGTTCATAAAAATGATGATTTATGATGAATATTCAATATTTTGAGTTTATTGATGATGGAAAAGCATGAATTCAAGTTACCCATGTTTATGAGAATATTTTGAAAGAATTGAGTATGATGAAGTATTGGGCAATGCCCCACGATGAAGAATAATTTACGACTTATGAAACGAAATTCATGATTTATAGATTTATGATGTTGGCCGATAAAAAGGGCCTTTCATTCTTGGCTAAGCATGTTAAGAAGGGGATCAATGATGATAAATGTTATTTTCTAGCCAATGAATCATAATGCATGATGTTAATGATTTATGTATGAGCCTATATGCATATTTTTGGGAGCCGTGTCTAGCACCGAGCAGCCCGGCACTCAAAGGACTACGCCGGTGTCTCATAACCACGTGCCACCGTGGGTTTCTAATGATGTATTGTAATGATGATGATCCCCTCAAATGTGATATCACGCCTTATGCACGACCTTCGCCTGGCAAGCCAGGGTCGGCTCTTCCCACTTGAGCAAGACAGGGGACATCATGAAAGGCTCTACCATGATGGTGTCGGTTATGACGAGTCCTCCCATTGTTCCGCATATTTTATGCATTTATATATTATGTTATTGGCTCAAGTTATGTTTTGATAATGTTTACTCACGATTATGATTATGAACTCTTTATGATTGATTTGAAATCCATGAGCCTTATGTTTTTCTATGAAGTTTACTATTTACGCATTATGTCCTTCTCCTATGTCTATTTATGAGTTTTACTTTATTTTAAGAATGTCCGTTTTACTACCTTGCATACTCAGTAGATTCCACGTACCGACCGCATACTTTCTATGTTGTATCATTTCATGATACAGGGTCCGGATCTCAGGCTCATCCTCATCCTTAGTCTATCTCAACTTACGTTCTCAGCTTATTGGTGAGTCCTCATGTTTCAAGGGCTATTTGACAGGCTTTTATGTTATCTTACATTTCATTACTGTTCGGGTTAGTTGGGGATGTTGTCCCATCAACCCGTCGTATGTTGTAGAGGCTTTCAGACCATGTGTAGTATTAAGCTTATGTGCATGTCCAGTATTTTCTAATGTTATGCTATGATTTTATGATTATCATTCCGTTTATTTGAATGAGATTGGTTACATGCATGTTTCATGGGTCGACTTGGGGTCTCTCGGGGTCCCTTGTCCGTCTACGATTCGGGTATACGTTCGGGTCGTTACAACCCATTTCATGTTCTGGACTTGTTTTCCTGCAACACTTAACACAAAGACATCATATATACATAAACATATATGGAATTTGCATATTTTCTTGGTTTTAAGCATCGAAAGTGCCATAAAGTCACGACACATCAACACCCTCAACTTAGAACCTTTGCATGTCCTCAGGCAAAAAACAAATATAATAAAACCACTTCGATGCTTCCATCAAAAGAACTCTACGAAACCTATGGCAGTCACATATCTTAATCAAATCAAGTTTTCTAACCCCTCCTTTATCATACAAACCAAATCATAATGCATATGTAAAATTTTCAACCATGACACCGAGGAATTGAAACATGGCAATATACTGTCACTTGCAACCATACACATAATGCTATAATACTGACCCAGACAGTTTGCAGACGATTTTGTTGACCAAATTCTCTCACCACAAAGAAGTCCCACACTCACACAAGTGTACATGATCATATGACTATATTTCTCTTGAGACTAGGTATGATCATATTCGCTCTCACAAAGAAATTCTAACTGTGCACATGCAATACTATAAGCTTGCCTTTACTTTTAATACCTCGATTTTTAAACGGGTTAACCAGGATCACTACAGAACTTTTTAAGCTTGTAATGTAGGCTCGGGTTTGGATATGGTACATATAGGACTAGTAGCTTAACCTTCCTTAGCACTACACACACTTTGGCTCCACTCTTAACCTTCTTTCACATTTTCTCCCTTTTTCTTTCTTCTTTCTTCTTCTTTTACTTTCTTATGCAACTACGAGTGCAATGTTCCTTCTTTCAAGTATTCATTACTTTCATCTTTTTCTTTTTTCTCTTTTTATCTTTAACAAAAAAATTTCTTTTCTTTCATTATGCACACCGCACCTGCTCTTTCATTTTCATTACTCAATTTCATTCCACCTGCTCTTCTTAATCACTCCTATGATAGCCACCCTCAACTTAGGCGATTTGCTTGAGTTGAGGTTCACAGTGTCCAAGGAGGGACCAGGGTCAAAACAGATTTATTTTAATCAAACCAGGAAGGTGAATTGGTGTTAACAAAAAGAAGGGTCAATTTAAGCTCAAAATTGAGATCAAGGGATATTTATTTCCATTTGGAAGGTTTTTTAAGGCTAAATTTGACTCATTCATCAAAAATGGCCTATGATCCTTTTCTAGTTTCCCATCCTCTACCTTGATACGACTGACCATGCAAGTTCTAGATTGACACACACGGTAGGATTTAGCTATTAAACCTTACTCACACAATGCATAGGCCAATGTCATCAATTCTACTAACTAGTTCAGGTACAGTCATACAATGGCAAACTTGTTCACAGTATTAATGCCATGCAAAGATTCACAAAGGTCATGCTTGTCTACTTTAACACATACACATTTGAAAAAAAATTAGGAGGGGTATCACATTATTAGTTCAAGCAATTTCAAAAATCCATGCTATTGACTGCCTTAAGTTCACCTAATTTTCTTTCAACTGACACATACAAACACAAAAATATAAAAACCTAAACGTGCCGGTTCTACTAGATAAGGAACACCCGAGGGAAAGATATCCGTCAAAAAAATCCTTGAGTTATGTTCAACAAAAATACACAGGTATCCCTCCCCACCCCCATCAAGAAAAGCATGCGTCGTACTCGACGCATATATAAAATAAAACATGGAAATAGGGAACATACCTATGCAACCTATGGCCTGGTTAGTGAGGGTACAAATATACCTCCAATATCTTCTCCAGTACCACCGTGTTGAACCAGTGCATTCTCAAAACCTACTAAGCTCGTACCTTCTCCACGAGTTCTCGTTGCCTCAACTGCGGCCCTCTGTAGAGCCTTATCTCTAATAACTGCAGTGCTTCCTCCATCTCTCTTGGCTCTCGCTTCTGCTCATGGAGCAGAGAATCATCCTGTCACATCCCAAAATACCCCCTAGACATGACTGGCACCCGCTAATACCGCTGCCAGGCGAACCTATTTTTTCAAACACTTAACCCTTTTCTACAAGCATTGAAATACACTATATGCAACTCCAAACACATCAATAGTCATAAAAATGAAATGATTATCCAACCAAAATCAAGTCTCAATTTATAAGAATGCACATGACCGTTTAATTAGTGTATCTTTAGTCCAAATGCCACACTAAGACCATGGAGCATCTACTAGAGTAACATGAGTTTAGTTGTTAGGCATGCATACCCCAAGAAAAGAAAATATATATAAAGAGTAGATAAAGCTGAAATGATAGCCTCCACAAATCGATGCGAAGGCTCACCTCAGCAATAGAATCTGCACGAACGAACTCGTCAGCCACTAGTCTCACCTCCCGTAATAGAATCTACGTAGACATGCAAGTAAAGAGTGAGCTATATATAAATATAACTCAGTCAGATCCTCGACCCGCTACTTTATTACCCTTGGAACAAGTGTTAGAAAATGCAATACAACGAGCACAAAAAAATAATATGTACAACAACAAATTTCTAAAATATAAAACTCAGTAAAGTCCAAACAAATGTTCAACAAGATCACTAAATATATAGATATATATCTCAACGCAACTCACACTTAGTACTTGTCAAACGACAGTGAAAGAGATCAACCTAACACCCCGACTAGCCCCCCACAGAATATACCCCAATAGTATACTACGACAGCAAGTACAAGGCCCCTAACATTCTAAGGTAGCACATGTATGCCCCTAGTAACTATATCACGGTAGCGAAGGAAGGATATCCAATGCCCCAACACCATGGTACGAGACCACGCCACAACAAAAATTAGTTATGAAATAATTTTCCTTAAAAGTATATTTTTCTCAAAGTAACATATATGCGGTTGGTGAAAGACCACCGATTCTGCCAAGTACACGCTTTTCCCAACACATGGACCAGGCAGACAAAACATAATTTAAAAAAATAGATTTAAAAAGCAAGCACCAAAGCTTAAAGTCTCACTTACTTCCAATATACAACTCAAGCACACTTTTCAATATTTTAGAACTATGCTCTCAAGTCCCCGGATCACCTCAAACTACACAAAAATGGGTTTAGAATGGTCAAAAACCCTTCGATAGAAGTTTGCTTAATTTTTAACAAAATTCAAATTAGCGGTCAAAGGTTTGACTGAAAAAGTGAACTCTGGTTAACGGGGAAGAATTCCCGAACTATGAACACCAATAGATTTTCCTTGATGAGATGATTCCATAATATTAATCAAAATCAAATTTGAATAAAATTTTCTCTTTCAAATTGATGATTTAGGCTGAAGAACCCTAGGGCTAAACTTTATCAATTCTTCAAAATTTCTCCATGTTCTATCCTATAAACTTTCTTATAATCGCGTAATAAACTCAAGAAAAAGATTAGGATCATTATCTTTATTATTTATATCGAAAATTCTTATTTTTCTCTCCTCTTTTCTTCTCTTTTCTCTTCCTTTCTTCTCTCCTCTTCAACGTTTTTTTTCCTGATGCGTTTCTTTTTTTTTCTAGTAGAAATAGTGTTTTATTTTTCTAGTTCAATTGGGATTTGGCCTTTATTATTATTATTATTATTATTATTATTATTATTATTATAAATTATTTTAAATTATTATTTTTCTTTTCTTTTATTGCGTAATTACTAAATAGCCCTTTATTAAATTAGGATTATTACATTCTCTCCTTCTAAAAATAACGTTCGTCCTCGAACGGGTTTAGACTCATTCCTACAGTGTTAAATAGGTGAGAATATCTACCTCTCATGTCCGGTTCAGACTCCCTAGTAGCCTCCTCGGTTGGATGATTGCGTCAAAACACTTTGACGGAAGTCACCTTCTTAGACCTCAATTCTCGCACTTGTCTATCAATAATAGATATTGGACCTTCCTCATAAGTCAAATTTTCATCAAGTTCCAAATCCTCCGGCTGGATCTTATGACTATCATCATGAACGTATCGTCTAAGCATGGACACGTGAAACACAAGATGAACAGCGTACAATCCCGGAGGTAAGGCAAGTCTATATGCCACCAACCCAATTTGATCTAAAATCTCATAAGGACCAATATATCTAGGACTTAACTTACCTTTCCGGGCCAAATCTCATAACTCCTTTAATAGGGGAAACTTTTAGAAAGACTTTCTCACCCTTCATGAACTCCATATCACGGACTTTCTTATCTGCATAGGACTTTTGTCTGCTTTGTGCTGTCTTAAGTCGTTCTCATATCAATGCAACTTTATCCAAAGCTTGCTGAACTAAATCTGGACCTAATAATAGTGCTTCATCAGATTCAAACCATCCAACTGGCGAACGACACTTGTGACCATATAGAGCCTCAAATGGCGCCATTTGTATACTCAATTGGTAGCTGTTATTATAAGCAAACTCTGCCAAAGGCAATTGATTGTCCCAATGGCCACCAAAATCGATCGCACAAGCCCTAAGAATGTCCTCCAAGATCTGAATAACCTGTTTAGACTGTCCGTCAGTTTGCAGATGAAAAGTTGTACTCAACTCGACTTGCGATGTAATACCCCGGAAGTGCCTAAAAGTAGACTCAGGGGTTAGGAATTTAAAACTGCTAAAAACTGGGGAAAAGTTGCAGGATGAGGGGTGTAATGACTCGTGGTTAGAAACCACGAGCCGTTGTTTGAATTCTTTGTTTGAGGAGCTCAGGTGGCAATGTAAGCCACGATTGATATAATGACTCATTATGAGAAACAACGAGCCGTCGTTTACAGTCGTGGTGCGAGGAGGACTTCAGCAATTGGGGATGCAACGGGTCACCCCACGACCCGTTGTGAAATATGACAGACCGTTGTCACCAGTCGTGGGTTGAGTAGTGAATTTTCTAGTAGGTATAACAGAAGGTAAGCATGACTCATTGGAGGGTGCAACGAGTCATGGTGAGGCTCGTTGTAAGGTGAGGACCAAAGTGGAAGGAGGATACAACGATTGAAGGAACGACCCGTTGCGAGCAAGGACGACTCGTCCTGTCGAGTTGTGGGATCAAAACTGAGATTTGGGAACTTCTGCAGTTTGAAAAATGGAAGGTCACCATGAGTCGTGGTAAGGACCACCGACTCGTGGTGAGGGTCGTGGGTTCCAGTTCGGCCTGATTTTTAAGTTTTCTTCAGGGGCTTTTTTGTAAACTCCTACACTTTTAACTTCTAAACTATGTCGTTTTGGGTTCTACCTTGCATGATTTTCAGGGCTTTTCATGCCTAAACCCTAATTCTCTCAACTCTCCTTCTTCCTCGTCTCTTCTAAAAAAATTCTAGGGTTTCATTAAGGTGTTCTTCAAGCTTCAAGGAAGATTTTCGAGTGGGATTTTCGTCTACCTGGTATGTGGGTTTTTCAACAAGGATACTCTTTCATCCTTTTGCCCCAAAAATATTTTCATTAAATACCGATTTCGATTATTCTAGAAAAGCATGGTATAGGGTTGGTAAAAAGGGTAAATTCTTCCTTATTTTTCTTAGATGCTAATATCTACCGCGATTATAAATTTAATTGGATTAATTATTGATGGGTTACCTTGATTTATAAAATATAGGTTGAGTACATATGTGTGTGGTATGCTCTTCCTAAATTGAATTGAGTATTGAATGGAAATTGTTCATTTCTCCCTTGATTATCGTAGAAATTCATGATCATTATGGAAGTGCGAAAATATTGTCTAATTAACCCTAATGACTTGATTATGATATTGACGACCATGTTGGGTTGAGTAGGAGTTGTGGGATTGAGTAATTGAAGTAAATTTTGTACCATCACCATGTTTTAGATTTAATTGATTGGGCATGACTAGATTGCATCTATATTTTTGAACTATGTAGCTTGGGCGGATTCTATATTGTTTTCCTTAATAAAATTGTTTTTATAAAATCCTAGAATCTAAAACACCCGTGGCTAAAGAGTTCATAAAAGGAGTGATTATGACAAGTGTGTGAAATATTTGTAAACCTAAATAAAACGAAGTCATGCACCTTTATAGAGTATGAGTTGAGTTTTATAAACCATGTGTGATCTTATATTACCTATTGAATGAGGTGAATTCGATATTGAAATGCCATGATAGAATAATGCTAGTACGAATTTATAGGATGCTCGTTTGGGGTGAGAGGTTAAAGCTAATGAGGAAATTGGCTCTGTGATGATGTAAATCATGATGTTACGGCCTGTGACTAATATGTCAACTTGTTGAGCTTGTGCCTATCATAAGATAATTCTAATCCTGTTAAAGATAAGTATTGTATGATGAAAGTGGTGAATGTTCTTGTCTCTGATTTGCTGTAGTAAATTAGACTAGCTTAGTCGTTAGTGGAGTATGTCTTCTCTTAGTCGTTAGTGGAGTATGTCTTCTCTAGTCCGCCAGTGACTCTCTATATCAGAGTTTTCTCTCCCTTCGAGAATCAAGGATTCTCTTTAGATAAGAATGTTCCTTTGATAGTCAGGGACGCTCTCTTCAACAGTCAGGGACTCCCCCTTAGACAGTCAGAGACCCTCTTCACATCCATTAGAACATTGGAATACTACACCTTTCTGAGTTAAATGTGTCAATGGAGCAGCTATCTTTGAGAAGCCCTCTACAAACCTTCTATAATATCCAACTAGTCCTAAGAAGTTACACATCTCTGTAGGAGTACTGGGTTGAGGTCAATCTCGAACCGGTTCAATCTTCCCTGGATCAACTTGGATTCCATCCCATGACACTACGTGTCCCAAAAAGGAAACTATGCCCAACCAGAACTCACATTTTGAGAACTTGGCATAATGCTTTCATTCTCTAAGTGTTTGTAACACTACTCTCAGGTGTTGTTCATGTTGTACCTCACTCTGAGAGTAGACTAGAATGTCATCAATGAACACAATCACAAAATGGTCTAAGTATGGCTTGAATACCCTATTCATGAGGTCCATAAATGCTGCAAGTGCATTAGTCTACCCGAAGCCAGCACCAAAAATTCAAAGTGCCCACATCTGGTCCGAAAAGCTGTCTTAGAGATATCCTCGGTCTTGAATTTCAGCTGATGGTAACATGATCTCAAGTCAATCTTGGAAAAGTGAGTAGCACCCTATAGCTAATCGAATAAATCATCATACGAGGCAACAGATATTTATTCTTGATCGTCGCCTTATTCAACTGTCTGTAATCAATGCATATTCTCATTGTACCATCTTTCTTTTTCACAAATAACACAGGTGCACCCCAAGGCGATAAACTAGGCCTAATGAACCCCTTATCGAGTAGCTCTTGGAGTTGAACCTTCAGTTCTCTCAACTCAGTTGGAGCCATACCGTATGAAGGAATAGAAATAGGTTGAGTTCCTAAGACTAAATCAATGCTGAACTCAATTTCTCTTATTGGGGGTAGCCCAGGAAGATCTTCTGGAAATACATCTACAAATTCTCAAACAATAGGAACATTGTCAATAGTAACATCCTCCGCTCGAGTATCATGAACTGTAGCAATAAAACCCAAACACCCATGATTAATCATTCGACGTGCCTTTACATAAGATATTATCTTTCCTTGGGTCACAAGAGTCAAGCCTTTCCACCCCAAAGGTGGTTCTCCAGGAAAATTAAAACGTATAAGCTTAGCATAGCAATCAACAAAAAGCATAACATGATAACAACCAATTCATACCCATAATCACATCAAAGTCATACATGAGTAACTCTAGTAGATCAACTACGGTGTCCCTATCCTGAACAGATATCACACAGTCTCTATAAACTCTATCCACTGCCAAAGTCTCCCTCACTGGGGTCATAACCATATATGGCACAATAAGAGACTCAACTCTTTGTTCTAAGAATATAGCAAAAGATGGAGATACATACAAATACATAGAACTAGGATCAATAAGGGAATGTGCCCCATGAGAATTGATAATGATAATACCTGTGACTACTACATTAGATGCCTCGACATCCTGTCTAGCCATAGAAAAGAATCTCGGTGGTCCACCTACTCCCTAAGCAACCTGTGCACCTTGTCGACCCTGTCCACGAGCACCCTCTTGAGCGGCCCTAATTGGCTGAGCTTGAGTAGGTGTACCTGTAGCAGTTTCCTGCAGATGTGTCGTAGCTTGAATAGTACCAGAGTTCCCCTTAGGATAATATTTAGCAATATTCCCCTTTTTACCACAAGTAAAATACGGACCAGCAACGCCATAGCAACAACTGCCATGATACCTACCACAATTAGGACACTTCTGACGTGGACTTGACTGATATGAGCTGTTACCCTTTCTCTGCATCTGTTGTTGACCCCGTCTAGCTGGATTATTTACCTCTTGAAGACTGTATCACTGACTCTGACTGCATAGGCCTGGATTGCCTATGATGGTAGCCGTTCTTGCCCCCAGATGGAGCACCACTGAACCCGCCCGTGTTGCGTTCCTTTTTGCTCTCTCGCTCATCTCTTTCCATTTCTAAATAGGACTTACAACAGAGGGCAGTGTCAACTACATCTGAATAGGTGCCACTTTGCACATCTCGTATCATAGAACCACGGTAACGATGCTCAAGTCCATCCACGAATTGTCTCACCTTCTCCCTCGAGTCTTTAACTAAAAATGGAACATACCTAGATAACTCAGTGAAATTAGCCTCATACTCTGTAACTGTCATAGCTCCCCGGCGTAGGTTATCAAACTGACGTCTCATGTCATCTTGTTTGCTCAAGGGAATGAACTGTCCTTAAACATTATTGAAAACTCTGACCAAGTGATACGTAGTAACCCTACATTTTGCCTCTCTGAACTGAAGTCCACCATGCCTCTGCAGACCCTGAGAACAGGAAAGTGGTAAATTCCACACTTCGAGTCTCTTTCAACCCCAATGTGGTCAGTATCTTTTCACAACGATCAATGAACTTCTGAGGTTCAATAGAAGCTGGCGTGGCATCGAACTCTGGTGGCTTAAGACCCATGAAATTCTTAAGATCTTTGGATCGCCCAGTAGTTGCAACTAAATGAACAGTCGATTGAGGGGTCAACTGGGGTGTCTGTGTAGCTGCAACATTCAACTGAACTTTTGTTTGCGCTTGCGAATTAGTTTGCGAAACCGGAAGTCTACCATGCTTAGGCAAATATTCAACATCTCATTACTACATCTGTAGGCAAGGCAATGGTAGGTACAGTAGCTTGCACTGTCGATGGAGCATCTTGAACAACCTATTCCAATACTCGCTTCGGAGCAGCAACTCGGGGCTAACCCCCATTCACAATTTCAGGCTGAGGATTGGTCTGTTCCCTAGTTTGAGCCCTTGTTTGATGGGCCCCAGCTTGACTACCACCGGGGGTAGTACCATGCCCTGCACCCTGTCAAGCTACCCATGTTTATAATCATGTTTTCGATGTGAATTGAGTATTTTCAAGAATGTTAAAGTATTGGGCAACACCCACATGTTCAAGTATGATTTATGATTTTCCGGATTAAGCTTACCACATGATTTTGGAGCGAAGATTCCCAATTATTCTTTAGCTTGTGTTATGGTTTGAGTTAAAGCTTCTCATATGCATAATTTCATATTTGAGATGTATTTGATTATTGAGCTTCATCAATAGATGATGGAAAGCATATGCATGTTTTTGGGAGTAGTGTCTAGCACCGAGTAGGCGCCGGTGCCTTTGATCGACTAGCAGATGAAGATGCATGTCCTTAGCCATCTGCAAAATATATATTTCAAGAAGTATGGGCAACTACATACCTATGAACAAAACTCTACTAAACACTGCTCCATGACGCAGGACTTAAAGCCTAAGCTTTGATACCAACTTTGTCATGTCCCAAAATACCCCCTAGACGTGACTGGCACCCGCTAACACCACCTCCAAGCGAACCTCTTTTTTCAAACACTTAACCCTTTTCTACAAGCATTGAAATACAATATATGAAACACCAAAAACATCAATAATCATATAAATGAAGTGATTATCCAACCAAAATCAAGTCTCAATTTATAAGAATGCACATGACCATTTAAGTAGTGTATCTCTAGTCCAAATCCCACACTAAGACCACGGAGCATCTACTATAATTACATGAGTTTAGCTGTCGAGCATGCAAACCCCAAGAAAAGAAGATATATATAGAGTAGATAAAGATGAAACAATAGCCTCCACGAATCGATGCGAAGGCTCACCTCAACAACAGAATCTGCGCGAACGGACTCGTCAGCCACTAGTCTCACCTCCCATAATAGAATCTGTGTAGACATCTAAGTAAGAAGTAAGCTATATATATATATATATATATATATATAACTCAGTAAGATCCTCGACCCACCACTTTAATACCCTTGGAACAAGTGTTAGAAAATGCAACCACAACGAGCACAAAAAAATAATATGCACAACAAAATATTTCCAAAATATAAAAATCAGTAAAGTCCAAACAAATGTTCAACAAGATAACTAAATATATAGATATATATCTCAACGCAACTCACACTTAGGATTTTTCAAATGGCAATGAAAGAGATCAACCTAACACCCCGACTAGCCCTCGTCAGCATATATAATGCCCCAATAGTATACTATGGCAGCAAGTACAAGGCCCCTAATATGCTAAGGTATTGCATATATGCCCCTAGTAACTATATCATAGCAGCAAAGGAAGGATATCCAAAGCCCCAACGCTATGGTACGAGACCACGCCACAACACAAATCAATTATGAAATAATTTTTCTTAAAAATATATTTTTCTCAAAGTAACATATTGCGGTTAGTGAAAGATCACCGATTCTTCCAAGTACATGCTTGTCCCAACATATGGATCAGACAGACAAAACATAATTTAAAAAAAAACAGATTTAAAAAGTAAGCACCAAAGCTTAAAGTCTCACTTACTTCGAATTTACAACTCAAGCACACTTTTCAATATTTTAAAACTATGCTCTAGGATCTCCGGATCACCTCAAACTACAAAAAAATGGGTTTATAATTGTCAAAATCCCTTAGGTAGAAGTTTTCTTAATTTTTTAAAAAAGTCAAATTTGCGGTCAAAGGTTTGACCGAAAAAGTCAACTCTAGTCAACAGGAAAGAATTTTTGAACTATGACCACCAACAGATTCTCCTTGATGAGAGGATTCCAAAACATTAATCAAAATCAAATTTTGATAAGAGTTTGCCCTTTCAAATTGATGATTTTGGTTGAAGAACCTTAACACTAAACTTTCTCAATTCTTCAAAATTTCTCCATATTCTATCTTATAAACTTTCTTATAATCGCGTAATAAACTCAAGAAAAAGATTAGGATCATTATCTTTATGCTTCGGATCGAAAATTCTTATTTTTCTCTCCTCTTTACTTCTCTTTTCTCTTCCTTTCTTCCCTCCTCGTCTGCGTTTTTTTTCCCGACGCGTTTCTTTTGTTTTTTTTTCTAGCAGAAATAGTGTTTTTTTTTTCAGTTCAATTGGTCTTTGGCCTTTATTATTTTTATTTATTATTATTATTATTATTATAAATTATTTTAAATTATTATTTTTCTTTTTTTTATTGCGTAATTACCAAATAGCCCTTTATTAAATTAGGGTTATTACATATCCTCATCAACACTTGCCTCCTCACGAGACCTCTTGCCCTTATCCTGCGCACCGTCTTCTCAGTGATAAAGTCAACTAATGGTGGTAGCTCTTCCTCACTCTCTTCATTAATCACTGGAAGCACGAGTGGAGGGATAGCAGCTACCTGTCGCACGAACAACTCTCGCACCTCAGCTTGGAGTGTTGCTACCCCCACATACCATCTCACTAGCTCGGGCGCCTATAACTGTGTAAAGAACTCATCCATACGCCTCTCAAAGGCATCCAACCAGCCATGCACTGAACTAAAGAGCGTCTCCAACTCCTTTGTAACCCACGACTTTACTTTCTCCATTAGTACCTTAACTTGAAGAGTCATGTGTGCTTGCTGTTTTTCGGCTTTAGCCAGCTGCCTAGCCATGTCAGTAAGAAATTCTTGAGAAATTGTAACTAGAGCGAGAAACACGTGAGGGTACAACAGGTGGTTGAGGTGTTGCTTCTATAGATGAAGACTCTGGAACCTCAGCAGGTGCGGGAATGCCGGTTGTATATGTAGCCTCAGGCTGGCTACCACTCTCTCTGGCCTCTATGGGCTTTACCGCGAACTCGGGTAAACAATGCAGCCTCAGTCTACATACCGATGCTCAATGCCTCTACGAATAAAGTCGCTCTAGCGGATGCGACAGACTGCTTGCTCTCGATACCGGGTTTATCTCGTCTCTTATCAACCCAATATCGGTGATCTTATGGACACCACTAGCTGATCAACCGACGGTAATTCTGGCACCTTTGACTCCTGCAAAAGTCAATCTATGAGGCATGGAAAGGGAATGGTGGTGCTGTCTACTATCGCCCGCTCCCGAATTTCTTCAGCAATATATCACGGGAAGTTTATGGTGTACCCCTCCATGATGCTCGCTATTAGTGCAGCTTTGTCAGGTGAAAACACATTGTTATTGTTGGTCGGTGCCAGCCTGTGTCAAACCAATGACCACCAGAATTTAGCTTGGAAGTTCAGTGTGGCCTTTTTTATCTCGGACTCGGTTCCATGCAACCACTCAACTAACGGACCCCGTGTGGCAATGATGCGTGACTGCTGAGTGTACTGCGTGATTCGTTCTTCACTGTTCAGCTTCTTGATTTTGACTTTCTTGAGTTCGAACAATCTTTAATCAAACTTGGCTCTGTCTATTGGGGCATGATAATCTGGACCATTGAGCATCCTAGAGATGGTCCTCTCAGAAATGTCTACAGGTCTCTCCTGAACCAACACCTGCATCAATGGGGGCCTCTTCTTCCAGTATTGGGCTCCTAAAGCCAGACGCTATAACGTGGCTATGTAGGTGGCATAAAACTCCCTGACCAGGCAAGGGCTGTAGCTCCCCGATAGCTTAGTCAACCACCCGAACCTGTATCTCTCAAATAATGCCTACAGCTCGGGGAGGTCCTTGAGCCCTGTGGTGACCAGTCTGGGCTCCTCATAAATGCTCCTCTTCGGATGGCCCTTTCTATTCCGAGCAATGGCTCGCATGCCCCTGACACACCATCGCCTTACCGTCCGTGGCTGTTCAGAGGATGTGTATGAGGTCTCTGTCAGCTCATCATCCATGTTCCCCTGTTGGGCAAGGGATTCATCTGCACCCTCTGCATTTGCCGCAGCTGTGGTGCCCTTGGGGGAAATCAGGACTGTGGCCCTAACATTCTCTTCTGCTCGGCTAGGTGGGCCTCTTGCAAGTGGAATAGGAGAATCAACTAGGGTTGTTGGATTTGTAGGGCGTTGTTTCCTAGCCCTGGTTGACCTCCTCTCAAGCTTCTCTTCTGAAACTTCTTATTCATCCACCGAGCCATTCGACTATTCTGAGGATGAGGGCTCGTCCCTAAGTCTGTGATATGAGGGATGACTTTTCTCCGGCACTTGTTCCTTGGCCGAATCATTCTTTGGTGTACCATTCGGTGCCATTGTACCTATGGAATAATAGTTAGTATGCAAGATGAGATGAAACAAAAATAAGATTTTAACTGTGTTCCTGCAGACTGGATGAGGGACTCAACGAGTCGTTGCCACTGGCCACGACTCGTAAGGTCACCCATCGTCTGCAGGTCAGTTTTTCTTTTGCTGAACCAGTGCACTTAAAGACTAGTCATGATGAGCCGTTATTTATGGCAACGACTCGTTAGACCAGTGATGAGATAACCAGTTTAGATCTCCCATTTCCCTACTTAGGACGAGCTACACAACGAGTCGTGAGGTGATACCACGAATCGTTATGTGGCTCGTGCTCAAGAGTTTATTTATTGGGTTACAGTGGTGGTGATAGGTCATGTAATGACTCATTAGGCTTGCCCACGAGTCATTACATGAGGCGTCATCACTTGTCCATGAAGAACAATAACACCCATGTATCATCTCACCTAGTTATTCAATCCCACAAGCACAAATCCTATTTTTCCTAAAATGACCATTATTAAATTCAACTGGAAATCAATGGAAACTAGAGTTTATCGGGAATTTCCTCATAGTGTTTGAATTCACAATTTTACGCAAAAAAAGAGTAGGTTTGAGCCTTAAATAATTGAATACTCACAAGTGTAAGAGCAGAGATGGGATATTAGTAGTGGGTGATTTCAACTCGAGATTGCGATTTGATGTGGCAACTTGGAGCAGATTTACGTAATGAGTGTGCTTTGAGAGTGGATGTGTGTTTGCAAATTATTTGGAAGTGTGAGATGATTTGGGAGAAGAAGAAGTGGGAAATGTTTTCTTAAGAGTTTGGAGAGTTTGAACTTGCAAGTGAATTCAGTGGGAAAAATGTGAGAGTTTTAATTCGTTAAAACTTGATTGCCCTATTTAAACGTGGATCGGGTTGGGTGAACATTTTAATTAATGTAAACCACGACCCACATAACGGGTCTTTGGGTGAAGCCATGACTCATTTGGTTCTTTCGTTCAATTAAACAGATCAAAATCTTACCTGGGACCTATGACTTATTGAACAACTCGTGGTGGTACCCAATAAGTTGTGATATGAACCTTTGTGAATCTTTGCATGACATTGAAAATGTGAACATGTTTACCATTGTATGGCTGTACCTGAACTAGTAGTTAGTAGAAGTGATGATGTTGACCTGTGCTATGTGTGAGTGAGGTTTAATAGCTGAATTCGGTTGTGTATATCAATCTAGAACTTTCCTGGTCAGTCGTACCGAGATAGAGGATAGGAAACTAGGAAAGGATCATAGGCCATTTTGATTTATAAGTCCACTTTAGCCTTAAAGAGCTACCAAAAGAGAATAAAAATCCCTTGATCCAAATGTTTGAGCTTAAATTGACCTTTTTTTTTGTTTACACCAATTTACCTGCCTGATTTTATTATGAATGAACCTGTTTTGGCCCTAGTCCCTCCTTGGACATTGTTAACCTCAACTCAGGAAAATCGCCTAAGTTTAGGGTGCTATTATAGAGGTGATTAAGAAGAGTCAGGTGGAAGAAAATTGGGTAATGAAAAAGGAAAAGAGCGGGTGCAGTATGCATCAAAAATAAAAATTGTTGTCAAAAAAAGCAAGAAAAGAAAAGAAAAAATGTGTGACATCAATGAGTGCTTAAATAAAGAGAAACCGCATCAGTAGTTGCAAAAGCAAAGAAAAAGAAGCAATTAAAGGCAAAAAAGGGAGAAAATAGAAATAACGGTGAAAAGTGGAGTCAAGAGGTGTAGTGCCAAGGAGGGTCGAGCTACTAATTCCATATGTACCATACCCAAACCCGATCCTACGTTACTAGCCTAGAAAGTCCTATAGTGATCCTAGCTACTTGTTCGAAAATCGAGGTATTGAAAGTAAAGGCAAGCCTATGGTATTGTATGCATGCAGTTCAAATTTCTTTGTGAGAGAGAGTGAATCTTACCTTGTCCCAAGAGAAATATATCAAGTTAATCGAATACACATGTGTGAGTGTCGGACTTCTTTGAGGTGAGAGTGTTTGGTCAACAAAATCATCTGCAAATTATCTAGGTCAGTGTTATAGATTTATGTGCATGGTTGCAGGTGACAGTATTTTGTTATGTTTTGATTCCTCTATGTTATGGTTGGAAATTTTGCATATGCATAGTGATTTGAATTGATACGATGAGGGAGAGGTTAGAAAATTTGATTTTTATGTGTAAATGTGACTGCCGTAAGTTTCCTAGAGTTCTTCTAATTGAAGCATCGAAGTAGTTTAGTTTGTTTTGTTTTATTTTGTTTTTGCCTGAGGACATGCAAAAGTTCTAAGTTGAGGGTGTTGATGTTCCATGATTTTACGACACTTTCAACGCTTAAAATCAAGAAATTATGCACATTCCGGGTATGTTTATATAGGTATGATGTGTTTTGTGCTTAATGTTGCAGGAAAATAGGTTCGGGAGTGAATTGGTCGAATTAATGCCGAAATTAACTGAAAAGGTGACTGCCAGGCACTTCACGAGTCATTGGCAGGAGGTACGACTCGTTGCTTAAGGCGTGGGCAAAAGAAGGATTTTTGAAGATGCAAGACAGTGTACCTGACGAGTTGAGGAAATGACTCGTTACACCTGGTAACGAGTCATGAGGTCAACCGTGAAAGCCGAGAGAGGAAATCTTAACAAAGTTACCAGTGTAGTTGATGACAAACATAATGAGTCGTCACACGAAGGAATGACTCGTTGGCAGATCACTGGGACCAACCATAGGGTGCACTGTACTTTTTGAGGAATTAGACCACGAGAGACCTAACAACTTGTGCTCAGGCACGACGAGTCATTAGGTGACCCGTTACCACAACAGGATACATTGCTGAGGATGACTGTTTTAAGCAAGGCACGACTCATCAGAAGGCCAAATGAATCGTCACCAAGCCCGTTGCCATTGCCGACCTGGTTTCCAGTTTTAATTAGGAAAAGGATTTCTTAGAACTATAAATACACAATTTAGGTTTGTTTTTGAGAGAGGAATTTTCTGACAGTTATAGAGTAATTGAGAGAGCCGATTGACTTAGTTTTCAACTAGAATTTTGGTATTGATAAATTGTTCTTGATTCAAGAAACAAAAGCAACATTGAAGTTTATTCATCTATTGTGGAGTTTTTATTCAACCTACGTGGTTTTTATTCTACAATAATTTGTAAGTTGCAATTATTATTTCTTCAATATTTTTTTATTGCGATAATATAAGCATGAGTAGATAAACACATAACTAGGTTTGGGGGAACCAAGATGAACTAACACACATAGGTAAAAACACTTAGTGATTCTTGAACCGGCTTTTATGCATGTATTGTTTTTCCCTTCATTTTGATTGATTCTTGATGGTTGCAAATGTTAGGGCTTGCCTTATTCTTACTTACCGGACCACGGAGGTAGTGAATGGGAAAAGGTATTAAGAACGGAGATTTGAGGCTATCAACCCTCATCTAATAGCTTGAACTTATCCGGGGATAGCTAATCCGATATTAAGGGTAAGGGTCGACTAAAGTACACCCGTATACGAACCAAGTTGCGTGGTGATAATCATCTAGATAAGGGACCAACCATTTAGGTGAACCTAACTTACCAATATTGCATGTTAAATACTGGAATAGATCACTAGTGTATAAGCCTTGTGGTTATGAAATCTTGGGGAACACAATCCTAGTCAAGTTGTTAATTGAATACAAACCGAATTTGATTTCATCATTTAGTAATTTTACTTTTGTTTATTATTCTATATTTTCCCCCCTTCGAAAATAAGTAACTCAATAGTAATAGTTATTCGCATTAACTTAAGTTCTTACCATATTCCCTGTGGGATCAACCTCAACCTTTCTTGGGTTCTATATTTGACAATCGACCACTTATATCTCAATTGCGAGGTGTAATTTGGGCGACATCAGAGTGTATTAAGATAGGTTAAGTCTTTCTAACCTATTCAAAACCCATGCATGCAAGAGTGATAGTCTAGAGAGGTGATCAAGGGAAATCCTTCAAGGTTCTTTTCAATTACTTCTTGGGCATTCAAGGGAGTGTAATAATCAACCATAAACAGACATGTAAGGTTATGAATTGGTGTTTTCATTCACACTCATGCCCAATTTCTTCTAATTCATGAAGTTTTATTTAAAAATCTTATGGGGTTTTATCTTAAATCTTGGGAAATTCTAATGATCTATCCATGGGTTATTACTACTCATGATTTACATCATATTTTATGAATCATGATCAGTTTTTACAACTAAATTCAATCATAAATTTATTGATTTCAATTTCTAATAAATTATGCCTAAATATGCATGTTCTATGATGAATTGAGTTATGACCTTCACCTCTACTGTTGATATTCATAAACCCATCATGATTTGTGAGTCATAATATGGATTTATTCAAATTTCCATTATGAATTTATGATTTAAAAAGCCTATACATGATTTACAAGTATGCATGAACCTCATGATTTACTAATTATATTTTTGGCCGACTCACGGGCCTTACCCTTATGGCTAGCTCACGTACTTACAAGCATGCTTATGATTATCATGATTTAACTAGCCCATGAATTTCATGCATGTTATACTATGAGCAATATATATGTTTTTGGGGTATTGTTTACCACCGAGTTGGTTCCAGGCCCAGGTTTTGCCCCGAATCTCAGAACTATGTGCCACTGTAGGACATGATGGGACCTCACTTGAGATTGTCCCCTTTGCCTAAATGGCCCCTGTCGTGTGTGATATCATTCCCTTCATGGTTCTACCCTTGGCAAGGTACAAACACCTTCCCACTAGGGATTTACAGGTCGGGCTCCATGTGTGCTCATATTAGGTATCCCGGTTATAAGAATCTCCCATTGTTCCGCATGTTTTATGTATTATTATATTTATGTTAATTTGGCTCAAGTGATGATTTATAAATTTTCTCTTATGACTATGGTTTTGAATGGACTATGAATGATTTTAAAATCTTGAGCCTTATGTTATTGTTTGATATTTATGTTATGAGCATGTTGTCCCATTCTTATGATCTCTTATGAGTTTTTATGAATTTATAAATGTACGTTTTACTTACCTTGCATACTCAATACATTTCACATACTGACTGCATACTTTATGTTATATCATTTCATGATACAAGCCCCGATCTTCAGACCCAGCACCGTCAGTAGATCATCTCGGAGTTTAGCATCCAGCTCTTTGGTGAGTCCTCATCCTCCGAGGACCAGTTCGATTTCAATTATCTTTTCATGTTCAGTTTTCTTGACTTGTCCGGTTAGTTGGGGATGTTGTCCCATCAACCCATAGGATATGTTAGAGGCTTTCAGACTATATGTAGTATTCATCTGTTATGTATGTAGTACGTTCTACTTATCTTGTTATGTTATGTTTATTCTTCCGTTTTATTGTTATGCTAAGTAATCCTCTTTATTGATATTAAGTTACATGTATGTTCTTGTCATGGGTTGACTTGGAATCTCTCGGGGCTCCTTGTCCCATGTTACGATCCAGGTCTATGTTCGGGTCGTAACATAAGTGTTGAGGAAAAGGTAACTTACTGCTCATGGTACGAGTCATACCATCCTGGTACGATCCATACCATAGTAGTTGTAGAAAGCTTCAGAAGATTTGCATAGGCCAAGTCTCCTGGTACGGCTATATCGTTACGTGTAGCATACCGATACACCTTGCTGCACCTTTTTTGGTGTAGGTTGTGGTAGGGGATTTTCAATTTCATGATTGACATGGAGATACTCATCATCAGCTTCCGCATTCTTTCCATAGGTGAAGCTCTGTCATTTTCTTATTGTCAGTATTTCAAGTAACGCTCTTGCACCTGTCTAGACTAGATCATTGGGAGAGTTGTCATCCTGAAGGGTTTGTATCATAAAAGACTAAACATTGTTGACTTATGTAAGTTAATAAGAATTTTAATATTTTTATATATGTTATTTGACAAGAGGTTTTCCTATCGAACTAGAGTCGATGTAAGTGCCCGCATGATCTACCCATTTTGGGTCACGTCAAGTCTGGCAAGTAAAAGAGCAATGTCAAGTAGAGTTTAATGGATTGATGTGTAGACGTCCACATCTAATCTTTGAGAAGCTACAAGACATTGAGGAGGCTTTCACTTTATTTTTTTCTTATCATGCAATCTAAGCGTGTTATTCGCTTGAATTGAGTCCAATTGGTATCTGAAGAATTCAATTGGCATATCGACGGGGTCAATTGGTATCTATGATATTCCAATTGGTAATTGTAATTCCCCGAAAACCATAAGATCATACCCGGGAGTTGAAACAGGGAAAATAGTATTTTATGCACCAGGTCACAGAACGAGTCATCCTATGACCCATCAGGATAACCACAAGTCATTAAGTGACTCATGGTGATGAGTTGGACTTAAGTTGGAATTTTTTGTTTTTGGGTCACTACGGACATGACCACGATTCTTGGTCAGCACCACGACTCATTGAATTAGTCGTGGTCAAGGGCGAGGCAAAGGAAGAATAAAATAGGTAATAAAGGCAATGGTAGGTGACCACGAGTTGTGGTCACCAGTAATGACTCGTTAAGTCCCTCTTGATGATCCCTAGTTAAATTTTAGCTGTGCGCTTGATGACTTAAGGCCACGAGTCATGGCATTGGACGACAACTCGTCCAGTCCCTCGTTGGAACTGACAGTCTATTTTTTCCTGCGAATTTAGTAAGGGTTTTTCCGTAATTCCTATGATCCTAAGACCTAAACTACATCATTTTAAGCTCTGAATAGTGAGTTTTAAGGAGGGTAAATTCATTCTAAGCTATTCCTAATTCATGCATGCAAGTTTAGAAGTCTAAGATGGGTGATCAAGCTTAATCTCTCAAGGTTATTCCTCCAATCAGAAAAGTTGTTGAATCAGATTCTCTCAGGTATGTAGGGTTATGAATGAATGAATTTGTTCACACCCATGCCCAATCCTTCTCTAATTCATGAAAATCTATATGTTGTTCCTATGGGGTTTTAACCCAATACATGAATTTCCTAAGTTTCTACCATGGGTATGATCTAAGCATGTTTCTATTGTTGAATTATGATTCATGGGCAAGTTTACAATATTTTCATTTATAAATCATGATTTCAAGTTTTATAAACTATGATGCCCATCCATGAAAGTTCATGAAAGTTGAGACATATGATGTATTTTAAAGTTTATTGAGATATTTATGAGAAAAGTATGTTTTCAAATTACCTATGTCTATGATCATGTTTTCAAGTGAATCAAGTATTTTCAAGCATGTTTAAGTACTGAGCAAGCCTATATGTTCATGTATGATTTATGATTTCAAGTCAATTACCTTACCACATGGTTTTGGAGTCAAGACTCCCAATTATGTTCAGCTTGTGGTAAGGTTTAAGCCAAGGCTCCTCATGTATGATTTCAGATTTTATATGTACATGATCATTCAACTTCATTGAAAAATGATGGAGAGCATATGCATGTTTTTAGGAGTAGCTTCTGGCACTGAGTAGGCTAAGAGTCAGTCAACCCTATGCCTCAGAACTACATGCCAACATAGGTATAATTAGATTATTTGGGACCTCCTTTGGAGCTTTCCCCTTCCCTAAGGGGCCTTCAGCTTCATATTGATATCATGGTAGCGTCCTTAGCCCTTGCAAGGCTTTGGAAGACTCTGCCTACTTGAGTGTGATAGTCGGGACCATGTAAGCTCTATCGTGGTAATGTCGGTTATATGACGAGTCTTCCATTGTTCCTCATTATTTCAGTTATGCATGTTTATTATTCATGATATATATATATATATATATGTTTTTATGAAGGTTTGACCCAATATATTTTACTCATGATTATTAGTTTTCATCTTTGGGTCATTCGAATCAATTATAATATTCAAAAAATAGCATGCAAGCCCTACTCTCAGATTCTTATATTGATTATGTTTTATATTATGCATGTTTTAATGATTTTACTTACTTAAATGGTTTTCCATACCTTGCTTACTCGGTACATTCCACGTATTGACCGCATACTCTATGCTGTATCATCCAGACTAGGCTCCGACATCCAGACTCAGCCCCGTCATTATCTAGTTCCCAGAGTTAGCATCCAGTCTCAATTGGTGAGTCCTCATCTCCCGAGGACCATTCCTTATCATTTATCTTTGTATTTTCAGTTTCAGACTTAGAGAGTTAGTTGGAGTCTTATCCCATCAACTCATCAGAATTAGAGGTTTTTCAAACATAGATTATAATCAACTTCAGATTCGCATTTGTATTCTGATGTCATGTTATGTTTAGACTTCCCCTATGTGTATTATGTTTTATCTTCCACTTTTATTGATTGAGTTAGATGTATCTTCATGCCATGGGTCGACTTGGAGTCTCTTACGGCTCCTTGTCCCGTGTCTCGATCCGAGCGTATGTTTGAGTCATGAGAAACTTGGTATCAAAGCCATAAGTTTTGAAGTGTCCTAGGGTGTATGAAAGACGCGTTAAGTAAAGTCTTTTTCATGGGTGTGAAGAGTGCCACATTTATGATGAAGAGGCTATGAAATTCTTAGAAAATGTTTCCTTCTTTCATGATCTATGTCGTGCGGTAAAATGTCTCTCTATCCTTCTAACTCGTGCTATATGCATTTGTAGAATCATGCCTCCCCTGCAGAGCTAACGACAGAAGAAATAGAAACAAAAACAACCACGAGGATGGCAATGGGGACGGGCACCCACAGGCCCCACCAGCCCACGAGAACCATGCATCGAAGCCGATTGCTCACGCTGAATTCAGGGCAACCATTTAGATGCTTGCATAGGCCTTGACCGCCCAGGTCAATCAGCAAGCGGTGGCGCATGTCCCTCAGAACGGGAATGCGGCGGCCGCATGAGTTAGATATTTTCTAAGGATGAACCCTCCATAGTTCCTTGGGTCAAAGGTGGACAAGGATCCACATGAGTTTTTTGACGAGATTCTAAAGATTAACCAGGTCATGGGGGTGACTAGGAAGGAGTGCATCGATTTAGCCTCATATTAATTGAAGGGGGTTGCGCACATTTGGTTTAAGCAATGAAAGGATAGTAGGAAGGTTGGAGCAGGCCCTATCAGTTGGGATGAGTTCCATGCCTCTTTTCTAGATCGGTTCTTCCCTCATGAGATGAGGGAGCAGAAAGTGGCTGAGTTTGTTAATCTAAAGTAAGGAAAGATGACAGTGCAAGAGTATTCCCTAGAGTTCACTCTTCTATACAAGTATGCGCCAGAGTTAGTGATTGATCAGAGAATTCAAGTGAGCAAGTTTGTACATAGAGTGGCGGACTACCTGGAAAATAGTTGCAGGACTGCCATGCTTCATCAGGATATGAATATTCCTCGGATAGTCTTGTACGACTAGGAGATAGAGGGGGGACAGACATATATGGGTTCTCTCAGTAGAGACCAGATGGTGGACACCGTCAGCAGTCTCACCAGAGATCGTCAGCCCCGGTGTCGTCGGCTATGAGTGTACCATCCAGATCTATTAACGACCAAAGAGGACAAGCATTAGGCTCTAGAGGCCAGAGCAGCCGGCCCACAGATTCCAGTATCCCAATTTGCGACAGGTGTGGCTAGAGACACACAAGATAGTGCTTGGCAAGTACAGGTGCTTACTTCGGGTGCGAGAAGCCCAAGCACATGCTAAGGGATTGTCCAGCAGACAGACAGGGTCTTGATAGGGGCCTAGGCCTAGCTTCTAGTTTAGCATCTCCACCAGCACACCCAGCTCAGTAGGGGGCATCTATTAGCACAAGTGGAGGACAATGCCAAAACAGATTTTATGCCCTAGCATCCCGTCAGGAGCAGGAGGTCTTCCCGAATGTAGTCACTGGTATATTATGATTTTTCCACCTTGATGTATATGCTTTTTTAGATATAGAGGCTACTATCTTTTGTGATGCCCTATGTTTCTAGTAGTTTCAGAGTCAGTCCCTAAAACCTATCAAAACCATTCTCAGTCTCTACTCCAGTTGGTGATTCATTCATTGCCAAACAAGTGTATAGAAATTGCCCTATCACAATTCTTCAGAAAATCACCTCAGTAGATTTAGTAGAGTTAGCCATGATCGACTTTGATGTTATCCTTAGCATGTATTGGCTATTTGCATTCTATGCCTTAGTTAATTGTAGAACTCGTGCGGTAGAGTTTCTATTTTGGGGTGAACCAGTCCTAGAGTGGAAGGGTAGTTCAGTTGTGCCTATAGGTCGTTTCATTTCCTACCTTAAGGCCAAAAAGATGATTTCTAAGGGTTATGTGTACCATCTAGTTAGGGTTAATGATGGTATGTTTGAGATCCCGACTATCCAGTCAGTTCTAGTAGTATGTGGGTATCCCGAAGTGTTCCCCGATGATCTATAGGGAATCCCACCTGAGAGAGAAATCGATTTTGGTATTGAATTTCTTCTCGATATGCAACCTATATCAATTCCTCTTTTCAAAATGGCTTTAGCCGAGCTAAATGAGTTGAAGGAGCAGTTGAAGGACCTTTTAGATAAGGGTTTCATCAGACCGAGCAAATCCCCATAGGGTGCACCAGTTCTCTTTGTTTGTAAGAAAGATGGTTTTGTTCTTATGTGTATTTATTATTGGCAATTGAACAAGGTCATCATCAAGAACTGGTATTCTCTCCCCAGAATTGATGATTTATTTGACAAGCTTCAGGGTGCAAAGTGCTTTTCAAAAATAGATCTTAGATCTGAATACCATTAGCTCAGGGTTCCGGAGAGTGACATCCCGTAGACAGCCTTCAATATGCGGTATGGTAATTATGAGTTTGTATTTATGTCTTTTTGACTACAAATTCTCCTGTAGCTTTTATGGATTTGATGAACAGGTTGTTCAAGCCATACTTGGATATGTTCGTGATTGTGTTCATAGATGACATCCATATATACTGTTGGAGCGAGGAGGAGCATGCTGCTAATTTGAGGGTGGTGTTACAGACTCTCAAGGACCGCCAATTATATGCTAAATTCAGTAAATGTGAGTTTTGGTTGAAATCAGTGGCATTATTGGGTCATGTGGTGTCAAGTGAGGGTGTTCAGGTAGACTCTCAAAAGATAGAGGTGATAAAGAATTAGCCTAGACCGGTGAATCCCTCGTATATCAGGAGTT
This sequence comes from Datura wrightii, assembly GCA_035772735.1. Taxonomy (NCBI): domain Eukaryota; kingdom Viridiplantae; phylum Streptophyta; class Magnoliopsida; order Solanales; family Solanaceae; genus Datura; species Datura wrightii. The sequence continues at coordinate 50,454,904 of JASDFA010000002.1, read as the reverse complement.
TCTTTGATTTAGCTAGGTATTATCAGAGGTTCGTTGAGGGGTTTTCATCTATTGAAGCACCATTGACCAAATTGACCCAGTGGCAAGTGAAGTTTCAATGGTCAGAGGCTTATGAGAAGAGCTTCCAAGAGTCGAAGACTCGACTCACCTCATCACCGGTGTTGACCTACCCGAGGGTACCGATGGGTTTGTGGTATATTTTGATGCTTCGAGGATCACCCTTGCTTGTGTATCAATGCAACATGGTAAGGTTATAGAATATGAATCCAGGTAACTGAAGGTTCATGAAATGAATTACCTGACTCATGATCTCGAATTGGCGGCGATAGTATTCGCTTTGAAGATATGGAGACACTACTTGTATGGGGTCCATATGGATGTGTTTACGGACTACAAAAGCCTAGAATATGTGTTTACCCAGAATGACCTAAATTTACGCTAAAGAAGGTGGTTGGAGCTACTCAAGGATTATGATATGAGTGTCATTTACCATCTGGGTAAGGCTAATGTAGTTGCAGATACACTCAGTAGGCTCTCTATGGAGAGGATGTCTCATGTAGACAAGGGGAGGAAGGAGCTGGTGAAGGATGTGCATCAACTTGCACGGTTGGGAGTTCGTTTGGTTGACTCGATTGATGGCAGTGTTATTGTTCAGAATGGATCAAAATCATCCTTGGTGACTGACGTAAAATCTATACAAGACAAGGATCCTATCTTGGTGAATTTAAAAGAAGCCGTTCAGAATCAGAAAGTAGAGGCCTTCTCCAAAGGGTGAGACGGTAGGCTTCAATATCAGGGTCGTCTGTGTGTTTCGAGTGTTAGTGATTTGAGAGATCAGATGTTGCACAAGACTCGTGGTTCCAGAAATCGATACATCCAGGTGCCACCAAGATATACCATGAGCCACGAGAAGTCTATTGGTGGAATGGAATGAAGAAGGACATAGCAGAATTTGTGGTTAAGTGTCCCAATGTCAATAGGTGAAGGTTTAGCATCAAAGACCTGGAGGTGTTCTTCAAGATATTAGCATTCCTACTTGGAAGCGGGAAGATATCAATGTGGACTTCATTACGTGTTTGCCTCACACTCGACGGCAATATGACTCCATTTGGGTTGTTGTAGACAGGTTGACCAAAGCCGCTCATTTTCTATCAGTCAAAATTACTGATTCGGAGGAGGATTATGCCAAACTATACATTCGGGATCTAGTTCGGTTGCATGGAGTGCCCTTGTCCATCATATTGAATAGAGGTACTCAGTTTACCTCCCAGATTTGGAGATCGTTTCAAAAGGGACTTGGTACTCAGGTCAAGCTTAATACAACATTTTACCAACAAACGAATGGTTAGGCATATCAGACTCTCGAGTACATGTCGGGAGCATGTGCGATTGACTTCAAGGGTAGTTGGGATGATCATTTGCCTCTCATTGAGTTTGTGTATAACAATAGCTACCATTCCAGCATTCAGATGGCTCCATTTGAGGCTCTTTCTGGGCAGAGGTGTAGATCATCTATTAGCTGGTTTGAAGTCGGTGAAGCTATGATGATAGGACCAGATTCAGTCCATGAGGCTGTGGAGAAAGTTCAGCTCATAAGGGAAAGGTTGAAGACAGCTCAAAGTCGCTAAAAGTCCTATATAGATGTGAGAAGGAGAGAACTTGAGTCTGAAGTTAATGATTGGGTGTTTCTGAAGGTCTCCCCCATGAAGAGTGTGATGTGATTTGGAAAGAAAGGAAAACTCAGTCCTCATTATATTGGCCTGTACCGGTTTGTGAAACAGGTTGTCAAGGTAGCATATGAGTTGGAGTTGCCCTCAGAATTAGCTTCAGTCCATCCAGTTTTCCATGTATCACTCTTGAAGAAGTGTTTGGGTGATCCAGATATAGTTGTTTCGGTGGACAGTGTCGGTGTGAAAGACAACCTTAGTTATAAAGAGGTTCCGGTAGAAATACTGGATCGTCGGGTTTGAAAGTTAAGGAATAGGAAGCAGCTTCAGTCAAGGTTTTATGGAGGAATCAGCAAGTAGAGGGAGCTACATGGGAAGTCAAAGTAGATATGATGGCTAAATACCCACATTTATCATTCTGGCTCAGTTCCAGCTTGAGGTATTAGTTTTTGCCCTAAAACTCTATTCAGTTTCATGTTCAGTTCATGTGTCCCAGTTTCTTTCACATCAAAGCATGCATGTATGATTTGTGGATTTAGTCCAGTCATGTAGTTCATTTCGGAGGCAGTCATTCCATCAGTTTTCAGCCTATATGATCATTATTTCAATATGATGATTGCATTTCTCTGCTTTTCTATATGATTTCCAACATTCAAGGACAAATGCTTCCAAGGGGGAGATATTATAATGCCGTGAAAACCCTAAGATCAAATCCGGGTGCTGAAACGAAGAAAACATGATTTTCTGCGCTAGGTCACAGAATGAGTCATCCAGTGACTCATCACGATGAACACGAGTCGTTAAGTAACTCGTGGTGAGGAGTTGGACTTAAGTTGGAATTTTTGGTTTTTGGGTCACCACAGACATCACCACGAGTCGTGGTCAGCACCATGACTCATTGAGTCAGTTTTGGTCAATGGCGAGGTGAAGGAAGAAGAAAATGGGCAGTAAAGGCAACGGGAGGTTATCACTAGTCATTGTCACACCCCACCTTGGAGGGTATGACGGGCACCTGGTGCCTGCTAGACTCTGGACTGCTAGATGGTCCAGCCTAAGCACGTCTGGTGCTTTTGGCTGGCCCTGGCTCTATTCCAAGAAACCAACCGGCTATATAACGGCTGTAAATACAGCCTCCGGCCAACTGGCCTATAGCCACCTGTACCTGTACTATCAGCTAACCAAAACATATTCAATATAGGGGAGCCTATGCGGGCCGATGAGGCCACCATGCTGTCTAGTTATCTGTAACTCAACAATGAAATACTAGAAAGCTACGTGACCAACAAGGTCACCACTACTGTCAGGCTATGGCCCCACACGGCCAACATAAAAGAAGTAAAAGTACTAACAGCTATACAACTGCACGGCCTCACACAACCGGCTCAACTGACCACAGGGAAATATATACAGACTGCAAGCCTCTAGGAATAACAATAGAAATGATCGGGACAGGGCCCTGACCTACCCGTACTGTACAACAAAAGAAAACGAAATACACCTCTGGGATTCAGTCTCCGGATGACAGGAGCTGAATACTCAATCGCTGACAGAAATCACGAGGGATCACCTCCTCGTCTATGGGTACCTGCAGGCAAGTAATGCAGCGCCCCACCGGGCGTCAGTACCGCTGGTACTGAGTATGTAAAGTAATAACTGAAAGAGATATCTGAAAACAACAATACAACTGATGAAACTGAAATAGGAAGAAAAAGATTAACTGTCTGATAATGTAGAACTATGCCTACTCTTAACTATACTGGAAGGAGTAGGAGTCATACCTGGAGATGTATCGTTCTACTGTCGATCTACTCGTATCTAATGTGACATGGCATAACATGACATAACATAACATAGCATACACAAACCTTACCCGGCCTCCATAAGCCGGGAGGTACAACAAGCACAAAATCTATACCCCTACCCCCATCATCCCATCTCCTAAAGTAACTATAAGCATCCTGCCGGTCCCCTGGGTATGCACTTGGGCTCGCTGAGCCCCTGACTATAACTGTACCTGAGTCCGGAGGACTCCTGAATCAACACCCGGGCGTATCCGCTTGACAGGGGTGTGTAAGGGCCGACCAAGGCACAATATGGGGAAAACTGGCATCCCATCTTCGTCCCCTGTGGGACGGCATGCCACTCCGTAGAGCGACGTATCCTCGTCCTCTGGCGGACGAGTCGATATAGCTATTAACCCTGGGGCGGTCAGGGATGCTAGGTAATCCAACCCCAAGACAATACAGTGGTCTCAACTAGTAATACTATCTACATATATCACATGCTGAAGCTAATAATTATAATGTATCTGTGTCTACTGTATGCTGAACTAGTGATAGCGATATGTATGTACTTAATTCATGCTGAGACTGATAATAGTGTATATGTACAAATATAATCTTCTGCCATACTGTACTGTATACTGAGTTTCTGTATACATGATTTACTATCCCTAACATGCTTCCTAAACTTCATTTTTAACCTATCATTCTACTTCTGAGATGCCTTACAGATATTACATTGTTTTACTGGGTTTCAACTGAATCCGATAATATCCTACATTCTGTATTACATCACATACTGGGCATGCTGTGCAGTTCCTAACACTTGTATTAGAATCTATATCGTGCTAGCAAGTTTCATGCTAATTATAACATAATGCTTCTAATATCGTACCAACATTCGTAATAAACATAACACATGACTTCTGAATATTCTACTGGCCTTTAAATTACTTTATTATACCGAGCTTACTAACTTGCCGAGGAAACTAGCTTTACATACCTTATCCTCGACTATCCGTCTGTCGGACGAGGCTCGGCCAATACTTCAACTATTTCTCCCAACTGCATTCATAAATATGTCAATCAATACTAAATATAGCTTTATTTTAAAGAACAACGTCACTTTTGATATAATTTATAGCCTAAACTTAGGCTTATCGAAAGACGGTCGAAAACTCGCTATTTTTCAGAGGTCCAGAAGGGAGAAATATTCACTTCACAGCTAGGAACACATATACACTAGTTTGGAGCAATTCTACTTACCTTAGCTCGGTAGCTCGATGATTCGTCGGCCGTATTTCACGAAACTAAATCCGTAGGAATGCTCTCTGCTGCTAAATACCTCAGTATCTGAGGTTAATTTGAGTTTTGACAACGTTTGGCAGCGTAATCAGACGAAATTATATTACCCCATTCGTTCTCTCCTATCCTCTGGTTTTTCCTCTCTGTTTCACTGGAAATTTATAAGTTTAAATGAATTAAAACCGAAGTGGGGCTTTATATACTTGGGCCTGGACAAGGCCAACGTGTCACGGAGCCAACGCAGAGGCTTCACCTCCATGACACGCTGCCATCGCAGAGGGGCTCTGCCTCGGCTCCTCCTGCGATGGTTTGACAGGTTATCCGTTCGATCCTTTCCCGGGCCTTCCTCTAGTACGTATGGCTTTCAAATATTCCTAACCACCGTGCGAATAGGCCACCTAGGTGTCGAAAATCTTTCGGGGTATAACAGTCATGGTCACTAGTAACGACTTGTTAAGTCCCCCGTGATGAGCCCCAGTGAAATTTTGGCAGTGCACTTGACGACTTGTAGCCACGAATCGTGGCCTTGAAAGAGGACTCATCCAGTACCTCATTAGTACTGGCAGTGTGTTTTTCCCTGCGAATTTAGTAACGGATTTTCTATAATTCCTATAATCCTAAGGCCTAAACTACATCGTTTTAAGTTCTGAATAGTGAGTTTCAAGGAGGGGTAAGTTCATTCTAAGCTATTCCTAATTCATGAATGCAAGTTTAGAAGTCTATTGTTAATTACAATTCATGGGTAAGTTTTACAATGTTTTCAATTATAAATCATGTTTTCAAGTTTTATAAACTATGATGTCCATCCATGAAAGTTCATTAAAGTTGAGATATTTATGAGAAAAGCATGTTTTCAAATTACCCATATCTATGATCATGTTTTCAAAATCAAGTATTTTCAAGCATGTTTAAGTATTGGGCAAGCCCATATATTCATGTATGATATATGATTTCAAGTCAATTAGCTTACCACATGGTTTTGAAGTCAAGACTCTCAATTATGTTCAGCTTGTGGTATGATTTGAGCCAAGGCTCCTCATGTATGATTTCAGATTTTATATGTACATGATTATTCATCTTCGTCAATAGACAATGGTCAGCTTCCTTGAAAAAATATGGAGAGCATATGCATATTTTTGGGAGTAGTGTCTACCACCAAGTAGGCTAAGGGTCAGTCAACCCTATGCCTCAGAACTACGCGCCAATGTAGGTATGATCAAATCATTTGGGACCTCCTTTGGAGCTTTCCCCTGCCCCAAGGGGCCTTTCGCTTGATGCCGATATCATGGTAGTTTTCTTAGCCCTAGCAAGTCTTTGGACGGCTCTGCCCACTTGAGTGTGATAGTCGGAATCACGTAAGCTCTATCGTGGTAATGTCGGTTACATGATGAGTCTCCCATTGTTCCTCATGATTTCAGTTATTCTTGTGTATCATTCATGATATATATATGTTTTTAAGTAGGTTTGAACCAATTTTCAATTTTACATATGATTATCAGTTTTTAGCTTTGGGTCATTCGAATCAGTTATGATATTCAGTTATGTTCACATCATGATTTCAAAAAATAGCATGCAAGCCCTACTCTTAGATTCTTATATTTATTATGTTTTATATTATGCATGTTTTAATGATTATACTTACTTAAGTGGTTTTCCATACCTTACATATTCGCTACATTTCACTTACTGACTGCATACTCTATGTTGTATCGCTTCATGATAAAGGATCCAACATCCAGACTCAACCCCGTCATTAGCCAGTTTCTAGAGTTAGCATCCAGTCTTAGTTGGTGAATCCTCATCTCCCAAGGACCATTCCTTATCAGTTATCTTTGTATTTTCAATTTCGGACTTAGAGAGTTAGTTGGGGCCTTGTCCTATCAATTCATCAGAATTAGAGGCTTTTCAGACAGATTGTAATCAACTTTAGATTCACATTTGTATCCTGATGTTATATTATGTTTAGACTTCTGTTATGTTTATTATGTTTGATCTTCTGCTTTTATTGATTGAGTTAGATGTATGTTCATGCCATGGGTCGACTTTGAGTCTCTCGGGGATCCTTGTCCCGTGTCTAGATCCGGACTTATGTTCGGGTCCTGACAAACTTGGTATAAGAGCCATAGGTTTTGAAGTGTCTTAGGGTGTTTGAAAGCCTCGTTAAGTAGAGTTTTTTCATGGGTGTGAATCATGCCACACTTATGACAAAGAGGCTAAGAAATGTTTAAAAAATATTCCATTCTTTCATGATCTATGTCATGCGGTGAAATGTCTCTCTATCCTTCTAACTTGTGCTATACGCATTTGCAGAATCATGCCTCCCCACAGAGTTAACGGCAGAAGAAATGGAAACAAAAATGAACATGAGGATGGCAATGGGGACGGGCACCCACAGGCCCCACCAGCCCATGAGAATCATGCATCGGAGCCGGTTGCCCATGCTGAATTCAGGGCAGACATTCAAATGCTAGTACAGGCCTTAACCTTCTAGGTCAATCAGCAAGTGGTGGCGCATGTCCCTTAGAACGGGAATGCGGTGGCAGCATGAGTTAGAGATTTTCTAAGGATGAACCCTACAGAGTTTATTGGTTCAAAGGTGCACGAGCATACATATGAGTTTATCGACGAGATTCTAAAGATCACCTAGGTCATGGGGTGACTGGGGAGGAGTGCACCGATTTAGCCTCATATTAGTTGAAGGGGGTTGCGCATATTTGGTTTAAGAAATGGAAGGATTGTAGCGATGTTGGAGAAGGCTTTATCAGTTGGGATGAGTTCCATGCCACTTTTCTAGATCGGTTCTTCCCTCATGAGATGATGGAGCTGAAAGCGGTCGAGTTTGTGAATCTAAAGCAAGGAAAGATGATTGTGCAGGAGTATTCCCTAGAGTTCACTCGTCTGTCCAAGTATGCACTAGAGTTAGTAGTTGATCAGAGAACTCGAGTTAGTAGGTTTGTACATGGAGTGACAGACTACCTGGACAAAAATTGCAGGACCGCCATGCTTCATCAGGATATGAATATTCCTCAGATAGTCTTGTACGGCTAGAAGATGGAAAGGGGACAGACATATATGGGTTCTCTCAGCAGAGACCAGGTGGTGGACACCGTCAGCAGTCTCACCAGAGATCGTCAGCCCCAGTGTCATCAGCTATGAGTGTGCCATCCAGATCTATTAATGACCAAAGAGGATAAGAATTAGGCTCTAGAGGCCAGAGCAACAGCCCACAGATTCCAGTATCCCAATTTGCGACAGGTGTGGCCGGAGACACACAGGATAGTGCTTGGCAGGTACAGGTGCTTGCTTCGGGTGCGGGAAGCCCAAGCACATGCTAAGGGATTTTCCAGCAGACAGATAGGGTCTTGATAGGGGCCTAGGCCTAGATTCTAGTTTAGCATCTCCACCAGCACGCCCAGCTCAGTAGGGGGCATCTATTAGCACAAGTGGCGGACAACGCCAAAACTGATTCTATGCCCTAGCATCCCGTCAGGAGCAGGGGGTCTCCCCTAATGTAGTCACTGGTATGTTATGAGTTTCCCACCTTGATGTATATGCTTTGTTAGATCCAGACGCTACTATCTTTTGTGATACCCCATATTTCTAGTAGTTTCACAGTCAGTCCCGAAATCCTATCAAAACCATTCTCAGTCTCGATTTTCGGGTGAGCTAGTCCTAGAGTGGAAGGGTAGTTCAGTTGTGCCTGTAGGTCATTTCATTTCCTACCTTAAGGCTAGAAAGATGATTTCTAAGGGTTGTGTGTACCATCTAGTCAAATTAAGGATGGTAGGTCTGAGACCCCGACAATTTAGTCAGTTCTAGTAGTATGTGAGTATCCCGAAGTTTCCCCTATGATATACCAGGAATCCCGCCTGAGAGAGATCGACTTTGGTATTGGCTTTCTTCCCGATACGTAGCCTATATCTATTCCTTCCTATAGAATGGCTCCAGCCAAGCTAAAGGAGTTGAAGGACCTTCTAGATAAGGGTTTTATCAGACCGAGCAAATCCCCATAGGGTGCACCAGTTCTCGTTGTCCTTAAGAAAGATGATTATCTTCGTATGTGTATTGATTATCGGTAATTGAATAAGGTCTCCATAAAGAATAGGTGTCCTTTCCCCAGAATTGATGATTTATTTGACAAGCTTCAGGGTGCTAAATGCTTTTCGAAGATAGATCTTAGATCCGGATATCATCAGCTCAGGGTTCGGGAGAGTGACATCCCGAAGACAATCTTTAGGACACCATATGGTCATTATGAGTTTGTAGTTATGTCTTTGGATTAACAAATGCTCCTGCAACTTTTATGGATTTGATGAACAGGGTGTTCAAGCCATACTTGGATATGTTCGTGATTGTGTTCATAGATGACATCCTTATATACTCTCGGAGCGAGGAGGAGCATGCCGCTCATTTGAGGGTGGTGTTATAGACTCTCAAGGACCACCAATTATATGCTAAATTTAGTATATGTGAGTTTTGTTTGAATTCAGTGGCGTTCTTGGGTCATGTGGTGTCATGTGAGGGTGTTCAGGTAGACTATCAAAAGGTAGAGGCGGTAAAGAATTGGCCCAAACCGATGAATCCCTCGAATATCAGGAATTTCTTGGGTTTAGCTTGGTATTATTGGAGGTTTGTTGAGGGGTTTTCATCTATTGCGGTACCATTGACCAAATTGACCCAGAAGCAAGTGAAGTTGCAATGGTCAGAGGCTTGTGAGAAGAGCTTCCAAGAGTTGAAGACTTGACTCACCTCAGCACCGGTGTTGACCCTACCCGAGGGTACTGATGGGTTTGTGGAATATTGTGATGCTTCGAGGATCGTCCTTGGTTTTTGATTGATGTAGCATGGTAACTTTATAGAATATGCATCCAGGCAGCTGAAGATTCATGAAAAAAATTACCCGAATCATGATCTCGAATTAGCGGCGGTAGAATTTGCCTTAAAGATTTAGAGACACTACATGTACGAGGTCCATATGGATTTGTTTACGAACCTCAAAAGCCTGCAATATATGTTTACTTAGAAGGACCTAAATTTACACCAAAGAAGGTGGTTGGAGCTACTCAAGGATTATGATATGAGTGTCCTTTACCATACGGGTAAGGCTAATATAGTAGAAGATGCACTCAGTAGGATCTCTATGGAGAGTTTGTCTCATGTAGATGAGGGGAGGAAGGAGCTGGTGAAGGATGTGCATCGACTTGCATGGTTGGGAGTTTGTTTGGTTGACTCGACCGATGGCGGTGTTATTGTTCAGAACGGATCAGAATCATCCTTGGTGATTGACGTAAAAGCTAGACAAGATGAGGATCCTATCTTGGTGAAGTTAAAAGAAGCCGTTCAAAATCAAAAAGTAGAGGTTTTCTCCAAAGGGGGAGATAGTGTGCTTCGATATCAGGATGTTCCGGATATTGGTGATTTGAGAGATCGAATGTTGCACAAGGCTCATGGTTCCAGATATTCGATACATCCAAGTGCCACCAATATGTACCATGACCTACGGGAAGTCTATTGGTGGAATGGAATGAAGAAGGACATAGTGGAATTTGTGGCTAAGTGTCCCGATTGTCAACAGGTGAAGGTTGAGCATCAAAGACCTGGAGGTGTGCTTCAAGATATTAGCATTACTACTTAGAAGTGAGAAGAGATCAATATGGACTTCATTGCGAGTTTGCCTTGCACTCAATGATAATATGATTCCATTTGGGTTGTTGTAGACAGGTTGACCAAAGTTGCTCATTTTCTACCTGTCAAAACTGTTGATTCAGTAGAGGATTATGCCAAACTATACATTTGGGAGCTAGTTCGGTTTCATGGAGTGCCCTTTTCCATCATATTAGATAGAGGTACTTAGTTTACCTCCCAGTTTTGGAGATTATTTCAAAAGGGACTTGGTACTCAGGTCAAGCTCAATACAGTATTTCACCCGCAAACGGATGGTTAGGAGAAGCAGACTATTCAGACTCTTGAGGACATGTTGAGAGCATGTGCGATTGACTTCAAGGGTAGTTGGGATGATCATTTGCCTCTCATTGAGTATGCGTATACAATAGCTACCATTCCATTATTCAGATGGCTCCGCTTAAGGCTCTCAATGAAGTGGTGTAGATCACCTATTGGTTGGTTTGAAGTCGGTTAAGCTGCAATGATAGGACCAGATTCAGTCCATGAGGCTATGGAGAAAGTTTAGCTCATAAAGGAAAGGTTGAAGACAGCTCAAAGTCGCCAAAAGGCCTATGCGGATTTGAGAAAGAGAGAACTTGAGTTTGAAGTTAATGACTGGGTGTTTCTAAAGGTATCTCCCATGAGGAGGGTGATGAGATTTGGAAAGAAAGGAAACTTAGTCCCCGTTATGTTGGCCCATACCCAATTTATGAAATGGGTTGGCAAGGTAGCATATGAGTTGGAGTTGCCCTCACAATTAGCTTCAGTCCATCCAGTTTTCCATGTATCGCTCATAAAGAAGTGTTTGGGTGATCTATCTCTAGTTGTTCCAATGGACAATGCGGTGTGAAAGACAACCTTAGTTATGAAGAGGTTCCGATGAAAATACTGGATCATCAGGTTTGAAATCTAAGGAACAATGAAGTAGCTTTAGTCAAGGTTTTATGGAGGAATCAGCATGTTGAGGGAGCTATGTGGAAAGCCAAAGCAGATATGATGGCTAAATACCCACATCTATTTCTTTCCAGCTTAGTTCCATCTTGAGGTATCAGGTTTTTCCCTAAAACTCTATTCAGTCTCATGTTCAGTTCATGTGTCCTAGTTTCTTTCACATCAAAGCATGTATGTATGATTTGTGAATTCAGTTCAGTCATGTAGTTCAGTTCGGAGGCAATTATTCCATCAATTTTCAGCCTACATGATCATTATTTGAATATGATGATTGCATTTCTCTGCTTTTTTGTATGATTTCCAACATTCGAGGACTAATGTTCCCAAGGGGAAGATATTATAATGTCGCGAAAATCCTAAGATCAGACGCGGGAGTTGAAATGGAGAAAATAGGATTTTATGCACCAAGTCACAAAATGAGTCATCCTGTGACCCCTCAGGATGACCACAAGTTGTTAAGTGACTCATGGTGAGGAGTTGGACTTAAGTCGGAATATCTGGTTTTTGGGTCACTATGGACATGACCACGAGTCGTGGTCAAGGTCGAGGTGAAGGAAGAAGAAAATGGGCAGTAAAGGCAACGAGAGGTGACCATGAGTCGTGGTCACCAGTAATGACTCGTTAAGTCCCCCGTGATGAGCCCCAGTGAAATTTTGGCAGTGCACTTGATGACTTGTGGCCACGAGTCGTGGCCTTGGACGACTACTCGTCCATTCCCTTGTTGGGACTGGCAGTCTGTTTTTCCCTGCGAATGTAGTAAGGAATTTTCCATAATTCCTATGATCCTAAAGCCTAAACTATGTCGCTTTAAGCTCTGAATAGTGAGCTTTAAGGAGGGTAAGTTCATTCTAAGCTATTCCTAATTCATGCATGCAAGTTTAGAAGTCTAAGATGGGTGATCAAGCTCAATCTCTCAAGGTACTTCCTCAATTATTCCTTGGGAAATCAGAAAAGTTGTTAAATTAGATTCTCTCAGTTATGTAGGATTATGAATGGGTGAATTTGTTCACACCCATGCCCAATCCCTCTCTAATTTATGAAAATCTATATGTTGATCCTATGGGGTTTTAACCCAATGCATGAATTTTCTAAGTTTCTACCATGGGTATGATCTAAGCATGTTTCTATTTTTGAATTATGATTCATGGGAAAGTTTTACAATGTTTCCAATTATAAATCATGTTTTCAAGTTTTATAAACTATGATGCCCATCCATGAAAGTTCATTAAAGTTGAGATATATGATGTATGTTCAGGTATGTTGAGATATTTATGTGAAAAGCATGTTTTCGAATTACCCATGTCTATGATCATATTTTCAAGTGAATCAAGTATTTTCAAGCATGTTTAAATATTGGGCAAGCCCATATTTTCATGTATGATTTATGATTTCAAGTCAATTAGCTTACCACATGGTTTTGGAGTCAAGACTCCCAATTACGTTCAACTTGTGGTATGGTTTGAGCCAAGTCTCCTCATGTATGATATCAGATTTTATATTTACATGATTATTTTGCTCCATCAATAGACGATGATCACCTTCGTTGAAAAATGATGGAGAGCATATGCATAATTTTGGGAGTAGTATCTAGCACTGAGTAGGCTAAGGGTCAGTCAACCCTATACCTTAGAACTGCGCACCAACGTAGATATGATCAGATTATTTGGGACCTCCTTTGGAGCTTTTCCCTGCCCCAAGGGGCCTTCAGCTTGATATCGATATCATAGTAGTGTCCTTAGCCCTAGCAAGTCTTTGGAAGGCTCTGCCCACTTGAGTGTGATAGTCGGGATCACGTAAGCTCTATCGTGGTAATGTCGGTTATATGACGAGTCTGCCGTTGTTCCTCATGATTTCAGTTATGCTTGTTTATCATTCATGATATATATATGTTTTTAAGTAGGTTTGACCTAATTTTTAGTTTTACTTATGATTATCAGTTTTTAGCTTTGGGTCATTCGAATCAGTTATGATATTCAATTATGTTCAGATCATGATTTCAGAAAATAACATGCAAGCCCTACTCGCAGATTCTTATATTGATTATGTTTTATATTATGCATGTTTTAATGATTTTACTTACTTAAATGGTTTTTCATACCTTGCTTACTCAGTACATTCCACGTATTGACCGCATACTCTAGGTTGTATCATTTCATGATACAAGCTCTTACATCCAGACTCAGCCCCGTCATTAACCAGTTCCTGGAGTTAGCATCCAGTCTCAGTTGGTGAGTCCTCATCTCCCGAGGATCATTCCTTATCAGTTATCCTTGTATTTTCAGTTTCAGACTTAGAGAGTTAGTTGGGATCTTGTTCCATCAACTTATCAGAATTAGAGGCTTTTCATACATAGATTGTAATTAGCTTCGGATTAGCATTTGTATTCTGATGTTATATTATTTATGTTTGATTTTCTGCTTTTATTAATTGAGTTAGATGTATGTTCATGCAATAGGTCGACTTGTAGTCTTTCGGGGTTCCTTGTCCCATGTCTCGATCCAGGCCTATGTTTGGGTCATGACAGTAATTGATGGTATAAATTTTTGTGTAGTACAATACGATAGGGTATGTAATAATAATGATGAATGATGAATGACAGTCACCTGGAGACCAGTGGTCTGGAAAATGCATTCTGCTTAGCGAGTTTTCACTGTCGCAGACTCGCTACAGAGATAAGTGGACCGCTAAGCGGGTCCACTGTAGCAAAAAAGAGACCATTGCAGCGGGCAACTGCAAAGAAGAATTCAATCCCCTGCTTTTGAAAATTCTTTCAAGTATTACAAGGTTGAAAAACGAGTATACATCTATGTAAAAAATGTGAGTTATGTAAGTAAAGGGCCAAAAACAAGGCCATTGTCATTCGAGTGCCAAAATGGTCACCCGCGCATCAAAAGCAGATGATAGGTTATCTAACACAAGAAAAAATAAAGATGAAATTTTTTAACAAGCACTAAACGGGGGCAACCAATCAATTAACTAAGGGAAAATAGGGAAGGGAGGTACACCTTAGCTATACCTAACTAAAGGCGTGGTTGTTGTCGCCACTAAGCTCATCAGCCTCTTGATGTGCTGTGAGTTTACAACACTTTCTATGTTTAAAACTGGAAAATGAGCATGGACTTAGGTGTGTTTATATGGATATGAGACATTTTTACTTTGTTTACAGGGAAAATAGATGTTGGAGTTGAATTAGTGCAAAAGATGGAGAAAATTGCAGAAAAGTGGCTAAGTATGGACCTCAGTACGAGCTGTACCATCCTAGTACGAGCCGTATTGAGAGTCATGGAAAGGTACAAGACAAAAGTGTTGAGGCAAAGTCGTACCATCCTAGTATGAGCCATACTAAGAGTCATGGAAAGGTAAAAGACAAAAGTGTTGAGGCAAAGGTAACTTAGATCTCATGGTACGAGTCGTACCATCCTGGTATGAGCCATACCATAGCAGTTGTAGAAAGCTTCAAAAGATTTGCATAGGCCAAGTCTCCTAGTACGGCTAGCAACCACGAATCATGAGATCTACCTAAGACCCATACCAAGGAGCAATAGAAAATTTTAGAAGAAGTGAATACTGACAGGTCTAAAGGTACGAGAAGGAGTCACGGGCCGTAGAACTGAGGAACGAGTCGTGCCAAGCCATTTGTTAAAAAGTTCAGAAGATTTCCAGAATTCTCAATATCAAACCACGACAGGTTGTGCGACTCGTAGGTTCATTCTATGAGTCATACCAGTTCCCAACACTTAGCCATATTCCGCAGATGCCAGCCAACATATGAGTTAAGATACGATCATACAATCTTGTTACGAGTTGTAGGTGAAGTGGGCGACAGTTTTAGCAGTTTCCCTGTTTACTTAGGAAAAGGTTCTAAATATTTGTATAAATACTTTTTAGGTTATTTTCAGTCAGAAAAAGTCTTAGCACACGAAATACATTGAGAAAAGTTGTTGTTAACTTTCTATTCAAGTCTTGAAGATTTTCTTGCTTTGATTTTCTTCATAAATTCTTGCAATAATCAAGTGGGTTTTCTCCAATCATCTTTGTAGGTATTAAATTATGTGTTTGTCTATGAATGCTTATAATTTTCTTACAATCATGAGAGGCTAAAACCTCCACAACTAGGGTTGTGGGAACCATGATTAATTAACAAACTAGGTTTGCACAAAGTATTCTATACCAATGCTAAACACTTGTATTGTATTATCTTCATCTTTAATGTTTCTTAATGGAGCGCAATGTTAGGACTTGCTCGAATTCATTACTTTCTTGAACCTAGAGAAATGGAGATTAGGAAAAGAAAATTACAACAAAGCCTTGATCTTTATGGGTCATTATATGACTTGAGCTGCAGTCGTAGGATAGTTAATTTGGGACAAATTGATAACAGTTAAAGTGAAATCGCTCATGAGAGCTAACTCGGTGATTAAGTATAGTCATTCAATAGGGATGAACCAGTCATTTGGATGAACCCTAGTTATCAAGTTCTATAAATAAGCATTGGGATAGATCACAAGTGTAAAATCTAAAGTAGTTATGAACCCATGGGGAACACTTACCCTAGTTAATTGCATAATCTCGATAAACAACAATCAATTCTCAAAATTGTCAGATAATTGCTTTTATAAAGCCCCCCTTTTGGAGATAAAACACTTAAAAGCTTAAATACTAGCGTTATTCTATATCTTGACTATATTCCCTGTGGGATCGACCCTAACCTTTGTTGGGTTTTTTGTTGACAACGTCCGCTTCATACTTTATTAGGAGTGTGATTTTGAGCGTTATCAAAAAGTGGCGCCATTGCTGGAGAATACGGCATAGGATTAGAGTAATTGTAGTGTTTAACTTTTAGCTGTTATTTCCTTATTTAGGTTTTTCTTTTTGGTTTGTGATTCATTCAGGCTACAACAAGGATGCCTCATCTCAGGAACCACTTGTGGGAACACCCAGATGGGAGATAAGAGGCTGCTAGTGTCCATGGGAGACATGATGAGTATTGATACACTAGTGGTCGTCCGATGAATTATGAGGGAGATAGAGTACTGGGGTATACAGAGTTGGTAAATTCCCTAGAGGGAATGGGGTCGTATAACTTCAGGCCAAAGAAATTAGACCTTGACTTAAAGAACCGTGCAACTCCTCCAGCAAAATCATTAGTGGAGGTACCACCAGTTCTAGAACTTAAGACATTACCTCCCCCATCTAAAATATGCATTTTTGGGAGAAAAAAACACGTTGCTAGTAATTATTGCAACAGAATTAGCAGCTTGGGAAATGGGGGCTCTAGTTGTAGTATTGAAAAAGCACAAAAAGGCAATTGGATGGACCATTGCGGACATCTTTAGGATCCCTCCAGGAATATGCACCCACAAAATCTAGCTCGAGCCAAATTGTGTACGATTTTCCAATGTCGTTCACAGATCAGATACTTGACAAGTTGGCAGGTAAAGGATGGTACTATTTTCTTGATGGTAATTCGGGATAAAAAAAGATCTGTATAACCCTAAAAGACCAAGAGAAGACCACCTTCACTTGCCCGTATGAAACATTTGCTTTTAGGAGAATGCCCTTTAGGTTGTGTAATGCTCCATCCACATTCCAGCACTGTATGATGTCAATCTTCTCAAAAATGGTAGAGGACACCATCGAGGTATTTATGGATGATTTCTCAGTTGTTGGTGAGTCATTTGAATCCTACCTCCAGCATTTGAGCAAAGTGTTGAATAGATATAAAGAAACTAATATGGTATTAAATTAGGAGAAATGTTACTCCATGGTCAAAGAAGGGACAGTGCTGGGTCACAGAATCTCAGAGAAGGGGATAGAGGTGGACAAGGCTAAAATTAAAGTAATAGTTGGATTGCCATCGCCTATCTCTGTAAAAGGGGTCATAAGCTTTTTAGGGCATGTAGGATTCTATAGGAGGTTCATCAAGGATGTGCAAACTTCTTGAGAAGGAGGAGAAGTTCGTGTTTGATGAGGCATGTTTGAAGGCTTCTGAATGCCTGAAGGAGAGACTCACCACCGCTCTTATTATTATAGCTCTATATTGGTCTCTCCCATTCGAGGTAATGTATGATGCTAGTGCGGTGGCCCTTGGTGCTGTCCTAGGCCAATGGAGAATGAAGATTTTGAACCCCATCTATTATGCCTGTAAGACACTTAATGCATCTCAAAAGAACACAGTCCCTGAACAGGAGCTACTAGCAGTGGTCTTTGCATTTGACAAGTTTCGGGCATACTTGCTTGGAACTAAGGTAATCGTCTATAAAGACCACACTGCACTGAGGTACTTGATATCATAAAAGGATGTTAAACCCATGCTGATCAAATTAGTTTTGTTGCTCCAGCAATTTGAATTTGAGGTAAAAGACTGAAAGGGAGTAGAAAATTAGGTGGCCGATTACTTGTCTAGACTGGAAGCAGAGGCTAGAGTGAAGGATGAGGTCAATATCAATGATGCCTTCCCAGATGAATAGGTATTGGCTGCATCTCAAGATTTGATCCCTTAATTCGCTGACTATGCAAATTATTTGGTGAGCAACATGATTCCAGCAGATATGATGCCCCAGCAAAGGAAGAAGTTCTTGTTTGATGCCTGGAGGTACTATTGGGATGAACCATATCTATTTTGCATTTGTTCAGATGGGCTGATTTGAAGATGTGTGCCAAAGGTAAAGATGTTGAGTATTTTGGAGGCTTGCCATTCATCCCCGGTTGGGGATCATCATAGTTGTATCCGAACTGCGTACAAAATTTTGCAGTGCGGGTATTATTGGCCCTCTATCCACCAATATGCTTATGATTTTTCCAAGTAATGTGAATGCAAGGTGGCATTACTCGTAAGCATGAGCTACCATTAACCCCTATCCTTGAAGTAGAGTTATTTAATGTATAAGGTATTGACTTAATGGGCCTATTAATGAGCTCATATGGGATGAAATACATCTTGGTCGTTGTGTACTATGCCTCAAAATGGGTGGAAGCTATTGTACTCCCTAACAATGAAGGGAAAAGTGACACAACATTTCTGCGGAAGCACATATTTTCTAGATTTGGTACTCCCATAGCAATCATCAGTGACAGTAGGTCACATTTTTTTAATCGCCTCTTTAAAACTCTGCTGGAGAAATATAGTGTGACACATAAGGTGGAAACACATTACCATCCTCAATCAAGTGGGCAAGTGGAAGAGTCCAACAGGGAGGTTAAGACTATTCTGGCCAAAACAGTGAACACCTGTCGGACAGACTGGTCTAGGAAGCTTGATGATGTACTGTAGGCATATCAAACAACTTATAAGACCCCCATTGGCTCATCTCCGTATCAGCTTGTCTATGGCAAGTCGTGTCATCTACTGGTAAAGTTAGAGAATAAGGCACTATGGGCATCGAAAAAGTTGAATTTGGATTGGAATAAAGCAGTCAAGTTGAGATTAGATCAGTTGAATGAGTTAGCTGAGTTCTAGCTTCGAGCTTATGAAAGTGAAACCATTTATAAAGAAAGGATGAAAATATACCATGACTGGAAAATAGAAAAAAAAAGGGAGTTCAATGCTGGTGATTTGGTCTTACTGTTCAATTCAAGGTTCCGCCTCCATCTCAATAAATTGAAATCTAGGTGGATGGGACCGTATAGAGTGATGATCGTGTCCCTATATGGTGTAGTGGATCTTGAAAACAAAGATGGTAAGAGGTTCAAGGTGAATGGTCAAAGAATAAAGTTGTATATAGGAGATACTAAAGAGATCAGAGAGATTGATTCAGTTTACCTTAATGAAGATTGAATAATAAAGGATGTTACATTGTGCCGCGATGATGTTGGGCATATTTTTATGCTCATTTGCCATGTTTTTACCCATATTTGATCATGTTTTGAGTTCATAATCCTTAATTTATGCTTATATTCACGTGTGTGTGTATTTTATGTGCTAACAAATGATTTGAGTTGATTTGAGCAGGAAACTATGCAAAATGGGCTCAAAATGATGCAAGGAGTGAAGATTTGAGGAGCTGAAGGGCCTGGTGCTATGGCTGGCACCCCGCACCAAGTACCAAACTTCAGAAAACAAAACTTCAGGTTGGGCCTATGGTTGGCACAGCAACTTCAGAGAATTACACTTTACAAACATGGCTAGATGAGTGGTGCCCCGCGCTAGAGATGTTCAGACTTAGAGAAATTTGACGAACACCTTGGCGAGATACAGGGGGCAGCGCACCAGGCCTTGTCCGAAGCTGAAAATATTAGAAATTTGACTAAGTATATGGTGAGATACATGGGCCCGTGGGGTAGAAAATGCTGATTTTAAAGTCAAGTTTTGAAGGGTATAAGCGTCATTTGAAGGCTCGTCATTTATAAATAGAGGCCTTAGGTCGATTGTTAAGAAGCTTTTGACATCTTGGACCAGTCGTTAATTATTTTTTACGTTCGGTAGTTTGTTTATGAAAGCTTGTAAGTTGTTTGGAAGGAACACACAGTTCTACAACTAGGTTTTCTCTTCTTTACTTCGTATTTTCATATGATGATGATTAAACATTTGTTTTTCCGCTTATCTATGAGTGGTTAAACTTATATTCTAGGGTTTTGGCCATGGTGAATGGTTGATTGTTTGAAGGATTCATTAAATTTGGTGTTGATTCTTCAATTATGGTTGTTTGTATTTATTTGTGTTAATTTATTATTTACAAAATTGATCACCTTGTATCTTTCAATTGAACTTGGGAAAGGGAATTGAAAGGGTTAAAAGTAAATACGGAATGGGAGTTCAAAGATCCTTGAACCCATTGGTGATAGGATAGAAGTTGTTGTTTAGGATAGAGATACACCCTTCAACCCCTTATGGGGAGGGAATCAAAATTTCCAAAGGCCCCAAAACACCTATCAAATGCTATATGCTAGAAGCAAAGCAGTTCTCTTGAGGAGAGAATGAAACAATGAATGGTGCAGAAGACACAAATGGTCAATGAAATGCAAAACTCCATCCATGAGCTTGAGAGGCAGATGGGGCAATTCGCCCTACAACAGAACAATTTACCACAGGGAGCACTCCCGGGGAACACCAAGAAGAACCCAAAGGAAAATGTGAGTGCAATCTTCTTGTGTAGTGGTAAAGAGCTGGGTAAGGCTATTCCCAGAAAAGAAAAAGTTGATAAGGAATAGGCTGTGAGTTCTAAGATTGAGATGGGGGAGTCTAGCAACCCACAACCGAAGATTGTGATAGCTAGACCACCTCCCCCATTCCCTCAAAGGTTGAAGACGAAGACAGAGGACACAACTTGTAGTAAGTTTATTGAGTTGTTAAAGCGGGTTCATGTGACTATTCCATTGGTGGAGCTTTTGCAGGAAGTCCTGAAGTACACCAGGTATCTCAGGGATATCGTGGACAATAAGAGGAGGCATACAGAGTTTGAAACCGTGTCTCTTATAGAAGAATGTAGTTTCCAAATTAATAATAAAATTTCTAAAAAGCTAAAGGACCCCGGGGGCTTCAATATCCCCGTTACTATTGGAAGCCAGGAAATAGGTTCGGCCTTATGTGATTTGGGTGCGAGCATCAATTTGATGCTTGCATCCCTATTCAGAACTTTGGGATTAGGTGAACCACGTCCTACCACAGTAATGTTGCAGCTTGCAGACCAATCTCTGTCCTATCTTGAGGGAATCATTGAAGATGTATTGATTAAGGTAAGACCTTTCATCCTACCGGTGGAATTTATAATCTTGGACTATGAGGTAGATGCAGTAGTTCCCCTCATTTTGGGGAGAGAACTTTTATCCACCACCGATGTTGTCATACATGTTCAGTCTAGCAACATGTCTATGAGAGTTGATGGCCAAGAGGCAGTGTTTGAAGTGTTCAGAGTAGTACGAAGGCCACCTCATTATGAAGACTACACAGTGAAGGTTGTAATTAGTTAGTGGAGCGGCATGTGCTGCATGAGAGTTTAGCAGATCCTTGGTATGGTTACAAGTCCACTCGGATGAAGGAGTGACGGGGACCATACTCGTGCTGCAATATTAAATCAGGCGCTGCATGGGAGGAAACCCCTAATTGTTGTGCCACGACTCTAACTAAGGCACTTGGTGGGAGGTAATCCATCCTTCTAACATTTTGTATATTTTTCTTTGTTTTATAAAGACGAACAGGGCATAAGAGGAAAGAAAAAGCTGGGACATTAGAAGAAACAACTTTTGTTAGATGAGGCTATGGGTGGCGCACCAGGGTTTATATGGACGAAAATTTTTGGTCAATTTGAGTCAATGTTGACTTAAAAGACCTTAAAATTACATAAAAATCCCATGCCCACTTCTTTATTTAAAGTCCCATTCTTCCTTTTTCCTTAAACAATTGAAAAACAAAAAGCAAAAATTCTTCTCTCTTAAGCCGTAGCTTCCCATTCCCCCCTCTCCTCCATTGTTGTCTTCCCAAAAAGCTCTAGTGAAGCTCTTATCTTCAACTCAAGTAAGTATATTCCTCCTCTCTTATTTAGACAATGATGAAAGCATGCTACCACACCCTTCTCCCCTAAGATTTAGAACCCAAATCACCATTGTTGGTGAAAAGCTTGAATTTCATGTTTTGGATTTGATAAGCTTAAAGTCTTAAATTATTCCATGATAGTATATTATCTTGTTGGGTAGCTTGATTTTTGATTGAATATAGTGATTTGAACTTATGGGGATGATGGGGGTTGGTGAATTGAAGTCTTGAATGTTGGTGGGTAGATGTATTAATTGTAGAGAGAGAAAGTATATAAGTATTGAATTCTTGAATATGGATAATGATTGAATTTTTGAAATTCTTGATTAATTCATGATAAATGGTAGTAAATTGATTATTGTTTGTTGAGTGAATTGAACAGTGCTACTTCATTACATGAATTACTTGAATTATGAATTGGAGGAGGAAAGTGAGAGGGATGGCCTAGGTGAAGTATTCTTAAAAAGCTAAAAGAGATTTGAAAAGAAGGAAAAAATCCATGAACTTGGTGTAGTATGAAGTTAGTGAACTAAATTAAATTGTTGAGATCAGATGATGATGGGAGAAGTCTTGAGTACTCCATTTGACAAATTCTCACAAGCATGCTAGCAAATTAAGACCTCATTTCTTTGCACTTAATGGAGGTCTGAATCTGAGTAGTTCAGACCTTAGACCATTAAATGAATTTGTTTTTATTAAGATTTCAACACTTATTTGGTCTGAATAGGTCTTAATCATTAAGATCTTAAACAAAGTCTTAATATCATTAAGAGGTCTGCTTGTGTGGATAATTTTCACCACCACTATATCCAAACCACCAACCATCACCACTAACCACCTGTGTCATCATAACCACCACCACCATTGTCGTCGCCAACCACTAACCACCACCACAACCTCCGCCACCATTATTAACCACCACTATTGTCAGCCATTATCACATATACCACCTCTATCATTATGGTTACAATTACTTTCATCGTCGATGCCACCTCTACCACACCTATAGTCACTACCACAACTACAGTCAATTCCTACTACCAACCACCTCTACCATCACAATTACCACCGCCACCAACTATACCAACATATATTCTTTGGCCATCACCATCAAACACTGCCAACTACTAATGTCAACTAAGTTCACCATCACAACCATCACTACCAACCGCCACCATCACGCTAGCCATTACAACACCAACCATCTTCATCATCACAACTATCGCCACCACCATCACGTCAGTCACTACAACACCAACCACCTCCATCATCACAACTATCACCACCACCATTACTAGCAACTATCCCCACCACCTTTACTAGCCAGTAACACCAGTTATTACAACTACCATCGCTAGTAAACATAAATATTTTATTTTCTATCAAATAATAAATTTATTTTATTAAGTCTATATTTTTATGATATTTAAATATTTTTATTTGAATTTATTTAACTTTTTTTACAATAAATATAGTATACACATTTAGATGTTGAAAACAAATGGTCTTAATCATTCAGTGCTTAGATCTAGAGACAACATCTTAATTATTCAGATGTGCATTCAGATTCAGATGTTTTAATCTTAATGAAAATAAATGAGGCCTAAGTGTGGGGTGGATTTTGCACCTTCAACACTTAATTAGTTAGCCATTTTGTTCACAAACTAATTTTTTGAAGTTCTTGATTTTTTCTTGTTAGGTACCATAGCATCAAAAGGAAAGGAGGTGGTTGTTGTGGATCCAAGTGTCATGAGAGCAACAAAAGGCAAAAAAGGGCTAGCTCTTCGGCTTCCAAAGCCGGTCTCGTGAGGAGATTTGGAGCAAAAGTAGTAGAGCCTCATGGACTTACTTCGTTCAACACTCAAAAAGGAGCCAAGTATGCACCTGAGAATTGGATAGATGAGGGATGCTTGGTACTTGAGTTCCCAGCCATTTGGGACAAGATACGTGAGTTGGGAGCAGGTTACATCTTCAATGAGTCGGAGAGGTGCAACCTCACATTGGTGATGGAGTTCTATACAAATTGGGATACCGCATTCGGAGAGAGCACCAAGGTAAAGTTAGAGGTTAGGTGGTTTGATTCACCACTAAAAGGTTTAATGCCTTCTTAAAGACACCTGTAGTAGATCCTTCGGAGTATTTCATCTCGCTAGAGAAGCCTCTATACAGAGACATCTGTCACACTTTATGTGGTGAGCACTCATCTTCCCATTGGGCAAGGGATCATAATGACACTCATTCCACACTTACATTTAATTATTTGAATAGGGAGGTAAAGGTGTGGGTGAAATTGGTGTGTGCTTTCTTTCTCTCTGGGACACATATGACAGAGGTGACTCTTGAGCAGATTTTCTTGGTATACATGTTGACAAAGGGAATATCGGTCAACTTTGGTGCTGCGATTCATGAAAATATGAGAAGATCACAAGAAAATTCTAGATGAAAATACTATCATGGAAGTCTCTTGACCATGTTCTTGAGGGAGGCAGGTATTGAGGAGGAGGATGTAGACCTTGTCTTACTTTTGGTAGGACACTTGGCAAGAAAGATGATAGACGTCATGAAGGTAAAGGAGACTGTCCCTTCCACAGGCCCTCTTCTTACTATAAATGATCGACAAGCCCGTGATGAGAGTTGGTAGGGTCGTATATTTGGGATGCTGGAATTACAGCTAAAGCTAGAAGTTTAACCTGTTATTGCAGAAGTGATAATAGCTTTAGAGGCATGGTACCCGCTCATGGAGAGTGCTATGTTAATGTGCCGAGTGGGCCTAGCCTTTGAGGAGCCTCTTGATGATGATGGGGCCATAATCCTTACTGATGGTTTTGATGACTTAGATATGGATGAGGAGGATGATGCTGCTACGGGCCACATGCAGGTTGATGGTGAAGATGATGATGAGGATGAGGACTACAATCCCGAGGATGATGCTTAGCGACCCAGTAAGTTCTTTTTCTCTCCCATTATGATATGATTGTGTGTGCACTGAGGAAGTGCATCTTTTTTACTGTAGGGTGGAGGAAAGATAGATTCCTGTTGTTCTTTGATTGTTATATTTATAGTAAGTCATAGCATTATTATGTCATTCCTCGTAGAAGTAGCTTGATGATTCATAGGTAATGGGTTGTAATAGCTAGTATGGTGATGTTGACTTTGATGCCTGGGATATTTTGACTTGTTGTTCTTCTTGACTATGTGTATGTTTAGTTGCTTTATTTTGGAGTCAATTTTTTTAGTTTTGTTTGAGTCATTGTATTCATAGAGTAACGACGTTTCCCTATGATAGATGGATGATACCCGTCTTAAGGGAAGTTTCATCACAGTTTTTTAATTATTTTTTAGGATTGAGTCGTAGGTCATCCGCTTGTATGCTTGTTGATATTCTGCTTAGCTGCTATGCTGGAGTAAATAGAGTGGTCTTCTTGATTGCATGAGTGAGGATTCATGAGACACACACATCTCTTTAATTTGGATCAACATATCCTTAGGGCTTAGTAATAAATAAACTTTTCATTCGATATGATTGTGTGAATGTTTAGTTGTAGAAACTGATTAGATTCTTGTTGACATAAGAGGTGAGATAAATTGCTTTGTATGTATATATTGTAGCATCTAGAACTTGCCTTAGTGTATGTAGGATAACTAGTTGGTAGGGACTTGAGAGATGATCAAGGCATTTCTTTGAAGAAACCATTTTTTCCTGTAGTTGATTTATCTTCCTAGTCATTCTCCCTAGTTACCCCCGTAGAGCCTAAAAGCCTTATTCTTTCTTAACCTCGATAGCAGCTTAACCCTCTTTTTGATGAGAACTCAAAGTTATTTATCCAAAGTAGTCTTAGGCACTTTGAGACTTGAAAGTAAAGGTCCACCAAGGTATATTGCAAGGGTAAAATAAAATATTTTGTGGAAAGAAAAGGAAAGTGAGAAGAAGGGGTGCCTATAAGACTTGTATTGTTTTCTTGCTATTAGGAAATTGAAAAAAAAAAGAGATTTAATTCCAAAATCCTTAGTGATTCTATGATTAGAAATCTAGCAATCAAATAGTGAAAAATGGAGCATAAAAACAAAAGACAAGTGCAAGTAGATGAAAGGTGAGGAAACAAGGAAAAAAGTGGTGGACAAGAAAAGTGAAATATGTTTTAAAAGTGATTAGGGTGGTAGTCACTATGAAAAGAAATATCATTCCTACCTGTCCCTTAGCCGACATTACAACCAAAAAAATTCCTTATGATCTTAATCGCTTGACGCAATTAGGTAGTATTAACGTACATGAAGAGCAAGCCTATGGTATTGTTACATATGTGCATTACATAATTTGTGAGTGTGAGTGTGCCTTACTTATTATGTTTCATGTCTTTATATTGATAAATTTGAGAGGTGAACATCACCAAAGTGAGGGGCACAAGAGGTGTGATTTCGTGTACTGCTTGTTGCATGTGTCACTCTTAATCATGTTGGCCCTTTGTATTGAAAAGATGAGTCAGTTATAGAGGTTGGGTGTTCTTGATTGTGAAATCTTTCTATGTGCTTTGTGAGAATTGTTGTATGATGATAAACCACTCTATGAATGATCCATACTAGTTTGTTGAGTATAAGGTGATAGAGGTGTCAAGTGTGATGGTGAACATGAGTTTAGGTATGTTTTGAGGATTTTTCGAGGATTAACAATGGTTTAAGTCTGGGATGGTGATGTTGGGAATATTTTTATGCTCATTTGCCATTTTTCTACCCATATTTGATCATGTTTTGAGTTCATAATCCTTAATTTATTCTTAGATTCAGGTATGTGTGTGTTTTATGCGCTAACAAATCATTTGAGTTGATTTGAGCAGGAAACTAAGCAAAATGGGCTAAAAATGATGCAAGGAATGAATATTTGAGGAGTTGAAGGGCTTGGTGCTATGGCTGGCGCCCCACACCAAGTCCCGAACTTTAGAGAAAAAAAGTTCAGGTTGGGGCTATGGCTGGCGCGCCGTGCCAGCCCTTGAACTTCAGAGAATTGCACTTCACAAACTTGGCGAGATGAGTGGCGCCCCGCGCTAGAGGTGTCCAGACTTAGAGAAATTGGACGAACACCTTGGCAAGATTGAGGGGCAGCGCGTCAGACCTTGTCCGTAGCTGAAATTATTGGAAACTTGACCAAGTCTGCAGCAAGATACATCGAGAAGCACACCAAGGTCATTCTGAGGCATAAAATGCCGATTTTAAAGCCATGTTTGAAAAGCAGAAGCGTCACTTGAAGGCTTGCCTATAAATAGAGGCCTTATGTCAATTGTTAAGCAACTTTTGACATCTTGGAGAAGTCTTTAGTCAGTTTTTACATTCTATAGTTCATTTATGAAAGCTTGTAAGCCATTTGGAAGGAAGACACAATTCTACAACTAGGTTTTCTCTTCTTTACTTCGTATTTTCATATGATGATGATTAAATATTTGTTTTTCCACTTGTCTATGAGTGGCTAAACTTATATTCTAGGGTTTTGGCCATGGTGAATGGTTGATTGTTTGAAAAACTAACTAAATTTGGTGTTGATTATTCAATTATGGTTGTTTGTATTTATTTGTTTTAATTTATTATTTATAAGATTGATCACCTTATATGTAATCTATTGGATTTTGATTGAGCTTGGGAAAGGGAATTGAAAGGGTTAAAATAAATACGGAATGGGAATTCAAAGACCCTTGAATCTATTGTTATAGGATAGAAGTTGTTGTTGAGGATAGAGATACACCCTTCAACCCTGTTAAATTGAAATACAAGTAGGCATAATAGTCGTTTCATTGTTCTCCTGCCTCCATAGGGATATAGGCGCTAGAGTTCATAAAATAGTTCTTGGATGCTAGGGATAGTGGCAAGAAATGGGATAGTAACTTGCAACTATCAACCATAGGAAGAATCATGTCAGTTTAATTACGTCTTGAAAACTCAACTTGAAACCAACCAAGCGTCATTGCCCTAGTCTTTCACCATCATCGAAATATAATCAAGATTACAATTGTTTTAGTTAATTTTATATTTGTAATTTTAGTAGTTTAATTTTCCAAACCAATCTTCATTTTAACTGTTTGGTAGATTAGTGAAATTAAAGTGACAACCTTATAATGACTAAATTGACAAGTTCGTTGGGTACGATATCTGGACTTCAAAATCCTATATTACTTGACGACCACGTACTTTTGCATGCACTTGGGTGACATCACATGATGTTAAATCAAGCGCTGCATGGGAGGCAATCCATGGAAGGTGAAGTCTGAGTAGCCACAGGTATGTCCCTTTCCCTTGTTCTTACAGTTTATGCTTCGGGGAGGAAGCATGTTTTCCGGGGGGAGGGGGGGTACTTGTAGTTTTTGGGTATCTTGTTTGTCCGAGGGTTTTTGTTGTTGTGGTTCTTTTTCCTCATACGTTCTATCTAGTAGAACTGGCAGGTTTAGGTTGTTTTTTCGTTTAATTAGAATTGGCATAGGATTACTTTACAGCCAATAAATGCACTAGTTTGATGTTTTTGAAAATAATTGACCCTGTTTAAAATTTTGATGTTAGCTGTGTAGTTAATTCCAATTGCATGACTTATGTGGATCTTTGTATGGCATTTATATTATTAGCATATGTATTTGTACCTTATTCATGCATGAACTGGATAGGTAGATTCAATGCAAATCAGTACAGTGAGTGAGTGAGGATTCATACATAGTTCAATACTGCGTTAAGGATATGGAACTTGCCCAATTGGTTTTTACATAGGTTTTAGGATAATTGGTTAGAAAATGATCATAGGCCATTTTTTATTTTATTCACTTTAGCTTAAACTACCCAACCAAATAATCCCTTGATCCCGATTTTGAGCCTAATATTGATCATTTTTCTTTGATTAACCCTTCACCTTTCCCATTTTTTATAATGAACCTATTTTGGCCCTGATTCCTCATAATGAACCTATTTTGGCCCTGATTCCTCCTTGGACATTGTGAACCTCAACTCAGAGAAAATGCCTAAGTTGAGGGTGGCTATAGTAGGGGTGCGTAGATTGTGGGGAGGTGGAAAAGAAAGAAAAAAGTTAAAGAAAGGTGAGATGTGGTGTGAAAAAAAAAGAAATAAAAAGAGATGAGAAAGAAAAAGGAAAAGAAAATAAAATAAAAGAGAAAAATAAATGAAAAAGATGAGAAAAACATGTCACACTCATATATTGCATTTAAATGGAGAAAAGGGAGGAAAAGTTGAAAAAGAGAAAAATTGGGTAAAAAGTGAAAAGTGAAGCCACAAGTACGTAGTGCCAAGGAGGGTTTAGTCACTAAATTCTATATCCACCATACCCAGCCTGAAGCCTACATTACAAGATGAATAAAGTCCTTTAGTGATCCTAGCTTAACTGTCCGAAGAGCCAAAGTTCAGAAAATAAGGGCAAGCCTATGGTATCCGATGTGCAGTATTTAGAACTTCTTTGTGAGAGTGAGAATCTCATTCGTTTAGTCCCATGTTTCATAATTATATATATCTGTGAGTGTTAGAGACTTCATTTGCTGTGAGGGTACTTGGTTTGTATTGTATATTATTAATTATCTGTGCGAATAGCATTGGCGATAACTCAATTCTCTGCTAATAGTTGGATGCCATATCTTGATCCCTATGTGTCATTGGTTGTGGTTATATGTGTGCAGGGCCAACTTAGTTTGAACAGAAAAAGGGTCAATAGCTATAATGGTTTAGAGTGCAAATTTTGTTGTGTTGGTTGTAGGTATTCTAAGTTTGCTTTCTAGTTAAGTGTCACTTTTAGTTTTGTTTTCTTTGCCTAAGGACATGCAAAAGTCTTTTGGTGTTGACGTATTGTCAGTTTATAGCACTTTCAACGCTTAAAACTGGAAAATAAGAATGGATTTAGGAGTGTTTATATGGATATGAGCCACTTTTACTGTCACACCCCACCTTGGGGGGGTATGACTGGCACCTGGTGCCCTACTAGGACCTGACCTGCTGCACTGTTAAGCCTGGGCGCATCTGGCGCCTGGCTGGCTCTAACTCACATTTCTGGAAACAAAGGGCTATATAACGGCTGTAAATACAGCCCCCGGTCCATTGGCCTATAGCCTCCTGTACCTGTACTAACAGCTGACCAGAAACATAGTAATTCAGGGGAACCTATGCAGGCCGACAAGGCCACCATGCTGTCTAGTTATCTATAACTCAAACATAGCATACTAAGAAGCTACGTGACCGGCAAGATCACCACTACTGGCGAACTATGGCCCCACACGG
The DNA here is from genome assembly GCA_035772735.1 of Datura wrightii. NCBI lineage: Eukaryota > Viridiplantae > Streptophyta > Magnoliopsida > Solanales > Solanaceae > Datura > Datura wrightii. Next base: position 50,424,815 of record JASDFA010000002.1, on the reverse strand, counting down.
CCATTACAAAAGAAAGAAAGAGTAAAGGAAACTATACAACTGCACGGCCCCACACGATCGGCTCATCTGACCACAGGGAATACATACAGACTGCAAGCCTCTAGGAATAGTAATAGAACTGGCCGGGACAGGGCCCCGACCTACCCGTACTATATACAACAAAAGAAACTGAACTACACCTCTGAAATTCAGCCTCCGGATGACTGGAGCTGAATACTCAACCGCTGACAGGGAGTCATGTAGAATTGCCTGCTCGTCTAAGAGTACCTGCAGGCAAGTAATGCAGCGCCCCACCGGGCGTCAGTACCGCTGGTAATGAGTATGTAAAGCAAAGACTGAAAAAAAGATATCTGAAATCAATAACATAACTGACGAAACTGAAATAAGAAGAACCAGATTATCTGTCTGAAGATGTAAGTCGTACCTGTTCTCAATCATACGGGGAGGAATAGATGTCATATCTGGAGACGTATCGTCCTACTACTAATCTACTCATGTCTAATATAACATAGCACAACATACATAACGTAACATGGCATACACAACCTTACCCGGCCCCCATAAGCCGGGAGGTACAATCAACACAGAATGTATGCCCCTACCCCGGTCATCCCATCTCCTACAGTGGCTGTAAGCATCCTGCCGGTCCCTGGGTATGCACTTGGGCTCGCTGAGCCCCTGACTATAACTGTATCTGAGTCCGAAGGACTCCAAATCAACACCCCGGGCGTACCCGCTCGACGGGGGTGTATAAGGGCCGACCAAGGCACAATATGGGGAAACTGGCATCCCATCTTCGTCCCCTTGCGGGATGGCATATCACTCCGTAGAGTGACATATTCTCGTCCTCTGGCGGATGAGTCGATACAGCTATTAACCCTGGGCGGTCAGGGATGCTAGGTAATCCAACCCCAATCAATACAACGGTCTCAACTAGTCATGCTGTCTGTGTATCTCATAAGCTAAGGCTAACAGGTGTAAGGTATCATATAAATCACATACTGATCTAATAATAGTAATCTGTACGTGTCTGATACATGCTGAGACAGGTAAGTATAAATATAAATATAGCCTCCTGTCAAACTGTACTGGGGCAAGGTTATACAAGAAGGTGTTTCTGCTGAAAGCTATACTGTTTACTGAGTTTCTGTATTAACATGATTTCCTACTTCTAACATGCTTTCTAAACCATATTTAGTTACTATTCTATGTTTGGAATGCCTCACGAATACGGTACTACTTAGCAAGGTTTCAGCTAAACACAACAATATCATAACATGGCCTATTACCTCACATACTGAATATACTGGGCAATCTTAATCACTTACGTCAGAATCTATATCATACTGATAGGTCTCGTACACATTACAACCCCAAGTTTCTCATATTGCACCAATATTCATAATAACACAATAATCAACTTCTGAACATTCTACTGGTCTGTAAATTACCATACTGTCTCAATATTTCTTAACTTGCCGAAGAAACTAACTTTACATACCTTATCTTTGAATATTCGTCCGTCGGACGAGGCTCAGTCGGTACTTCAACTATTTTCTCCCAACTGCATTCATAAATACGTCAATCAATACTAAATACAACGTTATTGTAAAGAGCGACGTTACTTTCGATTTAATTTATAGCCTAAACTTAGGCTTATCGAAAGACGGTCAAAAACTCGCTATTTTTCAGCGGCCCAGAAGGGAGAAGTATTCACTTCTCAGCTAGGAACACATAGACATTAATTTAGAGCAATTCTACTTACTTTGGTTCGGTGGCTCGCCGATTCGTCGGCCGTATTTCGTGAAACTAATTCCGTAGAAATGCTCTCTGCTGCTAAATACCTTGGTATCTAGGATTAATTTGAGTTTGGGCAACGTTTGGCAGCGTAATCGGACGATAATTTATAATTTTCCTTCGCTTTCCCTCTGTTCACTGCGGTTTCTGGAAATTATTAAGTGATGAAATGATTTTAAACCGAAGTGGGGGCTTATATACTTGGGCCTGGACAAGGCCAACGTGTAACGGAGCCATCACGGAGGCCTCTCCTCCGTGACACGCTGCCATCGCGGAGGGGCTCTACCTCGGCTCCTTCCGCGATGGTTCGACGGGCTTCTCGTCCGATCTTTTCCCGGGCCTTTATCCAACATGTTTGGCCTTCAAATATGCTTGACCAACGTGGGAATAGGTCATCTATGTGCCGGGAATTCTACGGGGTATAACATTCTCCCCCCCTTAAGAACATTCGTCCTCGAATGTACACTGTTATCTAGAGGACTGCTTGCTTTACTATTCTAGAAAAATTTTGGCAGAGTTTCCCCTGTAATATGGACTATCACAAAAAAACCTAAAATGCAGAAAAGTCCAACACAGGCACTGCACACAATATTCTAAGATTCACTGGACAACTAAATATCACTTCTTCTTTATCATTTACAAACATACAATCGTAAGATACTGTATAAGTAATGATACGGACATACCTGTCGTCCGACTAGGCCTGAAATAGGTGAGGGTATCTTATTTTCATATCTTCTTCAGCCTCCCACGTCATTTCCTCCCGATTTCTATTACGCCATAATACTTTGACAGACGCAACATCTTTAGTTCTCAGCCTGCGAATCTGTCTGTCTAAGATGGCTACGGGAACCTCTTCATAGGCTAATTCTTCTGTGATCTGAACATCCTGAACTGGAACTACTGTAGAAGGGTCCCCTACGAACTTCCTTAACATAGAAACATGGAATACTGGGTGAACCGACGCTAACTCTGGAGGCAAGTTTAACTCGTATGCCACGCGGCCTATTTTTCGCCGAATCTGATACGACCCAATGAATCTTGGGCTAAGCTTGCCTTTCTTGCCAAACCTCATTACCCCTTCCATCGGGGACACTTTCAGATATACCCAGTCATCTACCGAAAATTCTAGATTTCTGCGCCGCCTATCTGTATAAGACTTCTGGAGGCTCTGCGCGGTCAGTAAACGTTCTCGGACAAGCTTTATCTTTTCCTCGAACTGCCGAACGATGTCTGGGCCAACTAATGCTGATTCTCCTATTTCAAACCAGCCCACCAGTGATCTATATTTTTGCCCGTACAATGCCTCAAAAGGCGCCATCTGAATAGCTGAATGGTAGCTGTTATTATAAGCAAATTCGATTAACGAGAGATGTTCATCCCAGCTACCCCCAAAATCTAACACACACGCTCGTAGCATATCTTCGAGCGTCTGAATCGTACGTTCAGCCTGCCCGTCTGTCTGAGGGTGGAATGCTGTGCTCAAATTAATCTGCGTCCCCAAACCTTTCTGAAACGACTGCCAGAACCTAGCTGTAAACTGCACTCCCCTATCTGAAATAATAGATACCGGCACTCCATGCAACCTTACTATTTCTCTGATATATAATTCGACATAATCCTCAGCTGAGAAGGTAGCCCTTACTGGCAGGAAATGAGCTGATTTTGTCAGCCTATCAACTATCACCCAAATGGAATCATTTCTGCGTCTAGTATGGGGTAACCCTGTTACAAAATCCATATTTATTGCTTCCCATTTCCCACGTAGGTATCATTATCTCTTGCGTCAAACCACCCGGTTTCTGGTGCTCTGCTTTCACCTGCTGACAATTAGCACATCTAGATACAAATTTAGCTACCTCAGTTTTCATACCTGGCCACCAGTAGATGTCTCTGATGTCGTGGTACATTTTCGTCGCCCCTAGATGAAGGGAATAGCGAGCGTAATGTACCTCGTGCATAATCTGCCCACGAAGGCCTGAGACGTTCGGGACACAAAGGCGGCCCTTACAACGTAGCACACCATCCTCGGTTATCTGAAAATCTGGTTCCTTACCCTTCTGAACTCTATCTCTGAGCTGGACTAAATCGGGAACCTCATACTGTCGTCCTTTTACCTCTGTAACTAACAATGACACTGCAGAATTCTGAATTACGGCCCCATTATTTTCTGTTTCCATTACTCGAACGGCTAGCCCAGCTAACTGATGAATTTCTTTAGCTAATTTCTATTTCTTGGGTCGCAAGTACGCCAAACTCCCCATTGACTTACGCTCAGGGCGTCTGCCACAACATTGGCTTTTCCCGGATGGTACAGGATGTTCACATCATAATCCTTCAACAATTCTAACCAGCGACGTTGCCGCAGATTTAACTCCCTCTGAGTAAAAATGTACTGCAAGCTCTTATGATCTGTATATATATCAACATGGACGCCGTACAGGTAATGCCTCCACATCTTCAAGGCATGAATTACTGCGTCCAATTCTAGATCATGGGTGGGGTAATTCTTTTCGTGCTTCTTCAACTGTCTGGAAGCATATGCAATTACTCTACCATGCTTCATCAACACACAACCCAACCCGATACCTGACGCGTCACAATAAACTGAATACCCTTCTGTGCCTTCCGGCAGTGCTAGTACTGGGGCGGAGGTTAATCTGTCTTTCAGTTCCTGGAAACTCTGCTCGCATGCCTCCGTCCACTAGAACTTTGCTGCCTTTTGTGTCAATTTGGTTAAAGGTGCTGCAATGGTTGAGAATCCCTCAACGAACATCCGATAGTATCCTGCCAACCCCAGAAAGCTACGAACTTCAGTCGGGGTGGTAGGCCTAGGCCATGACTTAACTGCTTCTATCTTCTGCTTGTCTACCTGTATACCAGCGTCTGAAACAATATGCCCTAAAAAGGCTACTGAGTTAAGCCAGAATTCACATTTTGAAAACTTAGCATACAACTGGCGGTCCCTGAGAATCTGGAGCACTGTCCGCAAATGAGTCCGGTGATCTGCTTCAGAGCGAGAATACACTAGAATGTCATCAATAAATACTATCACGAACAAGTCTAGGAAAGGTCTGAAAATACTGTTCATCAGGTCCATAAAGACTGCTGGGGCGTTCGTTAGTCCGAAGGACATAACCAGAAATTCGAAATGCCCATATCGGGTCCTGAATGCTGTCTTAGGAATATCCCTCTCACGTACTCGGACCTGGTGATATCCGGACTGCAAGTCAATCTTAGAAAAGTATCTGGCTCCCTGTAGCTGATCAAATAAGTCATCAATCCTGGGGAGCGGATACTTGTTCTTTACTGTAACTTTGTTTAGCTGCCGATAATCTATGCACATTCGGAGCGAGCCATCTTTCTTCCTCACAAACAAGACTGGCGCACCCCACGGGGAAGTAATCGGCCTGATAAAACCTTTATCTAACAAGTCTTTCAACTGCTCCTTTAATTCTCTGAGTTCTGCAGGAGCCATACGATAAGGAGGTATTGATATTGGCTGAGTGCCTGGTAGCAAGTCAATAGCAAAGTCTATTTCCCTTTCTGGGGGAATACCAGGTAACTCATCAGGAAATACATCTGGGAATTCATTTACCACTAGGACAGATTGGAGTGTCGGAGATTCTGCTTGGACATCCTGAACTCTGACCAGATGATAAATACACCCCTTAGATATCAACTTTCTCGCCTGAAGGTAGGAAATAAACCTACCTTTTTGCGTCGTGGTGCTGCCCTTCCAGTCCCGTACTGCCTCCCCCGGGAAGTGGAATCGGACCGTTTTGGTCCAACATTCAACATTAGCAAAACATGGTACTAACCAATCCATACCCATTATGGCATCGAAGTCTATCATTTCTAACTCGACCAGATCTACTGTGGTCTGACGATCAGCAACCTCTACTGTACATCCGCGGTAAATTCGGCTAGTTGTGATAGAGTCACCAACGGGCGTAGATACTAGGAAGGGCTGCTGTAATGATTCTGGTACAATACTAAACTTCCGTGCCACAAATGGAGTAATATAGGACAAGGTAGACCCTGGATCAATTAACACATAAGCAGGGTGTGAGCAGATAGTTAGCATACCTGTCACAACATCAGGCGATGCCTCTGAATCTTGCCTCCCTGGTAAGGCATATGTGCGGCTTGGACCTGCACCTGTACTGGAGGCCCCTGATCTGCCCCGACCCCTGCCTGCTGAAACTGAGGGCCTGCGCCTAGTCGGGGATGCTGTAACTCGCGATCCTGCTGATGCCCTATCCTGTCTGTCCCGGTCCTCACGACCTCTGGCTGGGCAATCTCTCATCAAATGGCCTTCTTGGCCACAAATATAGCATGCGGTGGAACCATACCTGCATGCTCCAGAATGGCGTCGACTGCATATGGGGCAAAGTGGTAGGGTATACCTACTCTACTCCGCCCTCCTCTGTAATGGTGAGTCTGCCGTCTGCGAACCTCTACCAGCCTCTGACTTCCCTCTACGACTGAATCTACCTCCCTGTGACTGCGGTGGAGGTGGGGGCCTGGGCGGCCTGTCTGACAATCGTGGCCTGGGTCCTCCCCGGGCCTCTCTCTGTAACTCAGCTGGCCTATCCCGGCGATGCTGCTCCTGATTGACCCTTCTAATCTCCCGATGCCGCTGTCTGATGCCCTCAATATTCTGGGCAAATGCCTGGATTCGGGAAATATCCATGTCCTCTCGCAGTGTGGCCGTGATACAAGTCTCGACATATTCTGGGTTCAACCCCATAATAAAACGGTGCACTCTGGATGCCATGGTATCCACGAAGGCTGGTGCATATCGATCCAAAGAGTCAAACTGCAAGGAATATTCCCGAACACTCATGGCCCCCTGCTCTAGATGTAGGAACTGATCTATCCGGGCCTGTCGGATCTCCCGCGGCAAATAATGATCTAGAAAGGCTCCTGAAAAGCTGGACCAGGTGGGAGGGGAAACACCTCTCCCTCGGGACCTCTCCCAGCTTTCATACCATAATACCGCAATATCTCGTAACCGGAATGCGGCCAATTCAACTAACTCAGTAGGCGTAGCATGCATAACCCTGAAGATTCTCTGCATCTGATCCAAAAAATCCTGAGGGTCCTCTGTTCGGTCCGTGCCTGTGAACTGTGGGGGATTCAGGGCTAAGAACTCTCGGACCCTCGAACTACCGGGCCCTCCTGATGCTTCTACAACTGTGGATGGCATTTGCTGACGCTGAGCAGCCATCATCTGTGCTATCATAACTACAGCACTCCTAACCTCCTGGTCGGAAGGTGTCGGTATAGGAACTGTTGAAGGTACTGTCGCTCCCAATGGCTCCTGACGTGGTGGACTCTGCTGAGGAGGCTGGGATGAAGCCTCTGTAGGGCCCTCTGATCGAGGTGTCTCCAAATGAGGGGGAGGCATCCTGCTGGTGCCCTCCCCTACTGCAATGTCTAAGCTCCGACCTGTGGTAGGATGGCGTTGGTCTGACATTATCTGTAGCCAAAGAATATGGTAAGATTTTTGGGAATCAACCCTATACTGTACAGCTCTATAGCACGACTGAATCGGAATAAAAGACAACCATCCTATCATGCCTTGCAGCCTCCTATCCATAGTATGTGGTGCACAACACGTCCATGGACAGGACTCTACTTAGCACAGCTTGCAGACTCCCTGGGATACGACCTGCTCTGATACCAAGTTTGTCACACCCCACCTTGGGGGGGTATGACTGGCACCTGGTGCCCTACTAGGACCTGACCTGCTGCACTGTTAAGCCTGGGCGCATCTGGCGCCTGGCTGGCTCTAACTCACATTTCTGGAAACAAAGGGCTATATAACGGCTGTAAATACAGCCCACGGCCCATTGGCCTATAGCCTCTTGTACCTGTACTAACAGCTGACCAGAAACATAGTAATTCAGGGGAACCTATGCGGGCCGACAAGGCCACCATGCTGTCTAGTTATCTATAACTCAAACATAGCATACTAAGAAGCTACGTGACCAGCAAGATCACCACTACTGGCGAACTATGGCCCCACACGGCCATTACAAAAGAAAGAAAGAGTAAAGGCAACTATACAACTGCACGGCCCCACACGACCGGCTCATCTGACCACAGGGAATACATACAGACTGCAAGCCTCTAGGAATAGTAATAGAACTGGCCGGGACAGGGCCCCGTCCTACCCGTACTATATACAACAAAAGAAACTGAACTACACCTCTGAAATTCAGCCTCCGGATGACTGGAGCTGAATACTCAACCGCTGACAGGGAGTCACGTAGAATCGCCTGCTCGTCTAAGAGTACCTGCAGGCAAGTAATGCAGCGCCCCACCGGGCGTCAGTACCGCTGGTACTGAGTATGTAAAGCAAAGACTGAAAAAAAGATATCTGAAATTAATAACATAACTGACGAAACTGAAATAAGAAGAACCAGATTATCTGTCTGAAGATGTAAGTCGTACCTGTTCTCAATCATACAGGGAGGAATAGATGTCATATCTGGAGACGTATCATCCTACTACTAATCTACTCATGTCTAATATAACATAGCACAACATACATAACGTAACATGGCATACACAACCTTACCCGGCCCCCATAAGCCGGGAGGTACAATCAACAAAGAATCTATGCCCCTACCCCGGTCATCCCATCTCCTACAGTGGCTGTAAGCATCCTGCCGGTCCCTGGGTATGCACTTGGGCTCGCTGAGCCCCTGACTATAACTGTATCTGAGTCCAAAGGACTCCAAATCAACACCCCGGGCGTACCCGCTCGATGGGGGTGTATAAGGGCCGACCAAGGCACAATATGGGGAAACTGGCATCCCATCTTCGTCCCCTTGCGGGACGTCATATCACTCCGTAGAGTGACGTATCCTCGTCCTCTGGCGGATGAGTCGATACAGCTATTAACCCTGGGCGGTCAGGGATGCTAGGTAATCCAACCCCAATCAATACAACGGTCTGAACTAGTCATGCTGTCTGTGTATCTCATAAGCTAAGGCTAACAGGAGTAAGGTATCATATAAATCACATACTGATCTAATAATAGTAATCTGTACGTGTCTGATACATGCTGAGACAGGTAAGTATAAATATAAATATAGCCTCCTGTCACACTGTAATGGGGCAAGGTTATACAAGAAGGTGTTTCTGCTGAAAGCTATACTGTTTGCTGAGTTTCTGTATTAACATGATTTCGTACTTCTAACATGCTTTCTAAACCATATTTAGTTACTATTCTATGTTTGGAATGCCTCACGAATACGGTACTACTTCGCGAGGTTTCAGCTAAACACAACAATATCATAACATGGCCTATTACCTCACATACTGAATATACTGGGCAATCTTAATCACTTACGTCAGAATCTATATCATACTGATAGGTCTCGTACACATTACAACCCCAAGTTTCTCATATTGCACCAATATTTATAATAACACAATAATCAACTTCTGAACATTCTACTGGTCTGTAAATTACCATACTGTCTCAATATTTCTTAACTTGCCGAAGAAACTAACTTTACATACCTTATCTTTGAATATTCGTCTGTCGGACGAGGCTCGGCCGGTACTTCAACTATTTTCTCCCAACAGCATTCATAAATACATCAATCAATACTAAATACAACGTTATTGTAAAGAGCGACGTTACTTTCGATTTAATTTATAGCCTAAACTTAGGCTTATCGAAAGACGGTCAAAAACTCACTATTTTTCAGCGGCCCAGAAGGGAGAAGTATTCACTTCTCAGCTAGGAACACATAGACATTAATTTAGAGCAATTCTACTTACTTTGGTTAGGTGGCTCGCCGATTCGTCGGCCGTATTTCGCGAAACTAATTCCGTTGAAATGCTCTCTACTGCTAAATACCTTGGTATCTAGGATTAATTTGAGTTTGGGCAGCGTTTGGCAGCGTAATCGGACGATAATTTATAATTTTCCTTCGCTTTCCCTCTGTTCACTACGGTTTCTGGAAATTATTAAGTGATGAAATGATTTTAAACCGAAGTGGGGGCTTATATACTTGGGCCTGGACAAGGCCAACGTGTAACGGAGCCATCGCGGAGGCCTCTCCTCCGTGACATGCTGCCATCGCGGAGGGGCTCTGCCTCGGCTCCTTCCGCGATGGTTCGACGGGCTTCTCGTCCGATCTTTTCCCGGGCCTTTATCCAACACGTATGGCCTTCAAATATGCTTGACCAATGTGGGAATAGGTCATCTACGTGCCGGGAATTCTACGGGGTATAACATTTACTTTGTTTACAAGGGAAAATAGATGTTGGAGTGGAATTGTGCAAAAGATGGAGAAAATCGCATAAAAGCGGCTAAGTACGGACCTCAGAACGATCCATACTGAGAGTCATGGAAAGGTCGAGGCCAAAAGTGTTGAGGCAAAGGTAACTTACGGCTCATGGTACGAGTCATACCATCCTGGTACGAGTCGTACCATAGCAGTCGTAGAAAACTACAGAAAATTTGCATAGGCCAAGTCTCTTGGTATGGGTAGAAACCACGAATCGTGATATCTACCTAAGACTTGTACCAAGGATACATGGAAAAGTTCAGAAGAAGTGAAGACTAGCAGGTCTAAAGGTACGAGAAAGAGTCACGCATCGTAGAACTGAGGTACGAGTCGTACCAAGCCATTCGTGGAAAAGTTCATAAGATTGCTAGAATTCTCCTTATCAAACCACAACTGATTATATGACTCATAAGTTCATGGTACGATTTGTACCAGTTCCCAACACTTAGCCAGATTCAACAGATGCCAGCCAACATACGAGTCAAGGTACGACCCGTACAATGTTGTTACAGGTCGTAGGTGAAGTCGGTGGCAGTTTTAGCAATTTTCCTGTTTACTTAGGAAAAGGTTCTAAATATTTGTATAAATAATTTTTAGGTTATTTTCGGAAAAATGTTTTAGCCCACGAAATACATTGAGAATAGTTGTTCTTAAATTTCTACTCAAGTCTTGGAGATTTTCTTGCTTTGATTTTGTTCATTGTTCTTGAATCATTCTTCATAAATTCTTGCAATATTCAAATGGGTTTTCTTCCAATCATCTTTGTAAGTATTAAATTATGTGTTTGTCTATGAATGCTTATAATTCTCTTACAATCATGAGAGGCTAAAACCTCCACAACTAGGGTTGTGGGAATCATGGTGAATTAACAAACTAGGGTTGAACAAAGTGATTTCAAACCAATGCTAAACACTTGTATTCTATTCTCTTCATCTTTAACATTCTTAATAGAGCGCAATATTAAGACCTGCCCGAATTCTTTACTTGCTTGAACCTATAGCAGTAGAGATTAGGAAAAGAGAATTACAACAAAACCTTGATCTTTGTGGGTCATTGTATGACTTGAGCTGTGATAACACCCAAACTACACCCTACTTTATGAAAGAGTGTAAAGCGTTGTATCAAAATAAATAACCTATTGAGTGTCGGGGTCGATCCCAGAAGAAATTCCAACTGATCACACAATAATCGTTTATTAAATTAAACTAATTTGCATCAATGTCACAAGACAAATAATAAAAAATTGGGGGAATCACGATTTACAAAATAAAATATGGAACTACACACTAAAAACAGGGGCAAAGAATAGAAAAGATCAAGGAGAGACTACTAGGGGTGTGATATTGATAACTGCTTCAATGAGTTGGAATTTTTAATTGCTCCTATCTTTACTCAATAATATGATTAGCTTTGGATTAGGAGACATATTAAATTTTTCAACTAATTAGATGTCTTATACCTCGGGTTTTCTCAAATTTCAAGGTTCCTCTTCACAATAACCACATCAGCTTGGGTATGGATTCACTATTTCTAGCTCCAACCCTTAATGGATGTGTAACAATAGATTTTGGTTATGTCTAGCCCAACCCTACATAATTACCGCCCAAATACCCATTAGTGTTTCCTCACCCATACCTTAATTTCCTTTTTCAAGAAAAATCAAAGTAAGGAAATGCAACCCATATTTCCAACTATGAGTTTTCAACTTAAAATTCAGAGGAAACACTAAAATCATACTAATTGAGTAAATCTAAGATCAAATATACAATACCCAACCCAAATCAACCCCAATCATTCACACACCCCTAGAAAAGAATTTAGGTACTCATGTAAGTAAAGTAAGGCATTGCATTAAACAAAAATTCAATATCCATTCACAAACTTGAGTAAGAGAAATTCAAGCAAGGTCTGAACTCTAATGGAGTTTTCTACCTTCTCAATTAAGAAAATGAGTCTTTCTCTTTCTACTTCTCTCTACTTTCTATATAAGACAAAAGCAATAGAATAATCAATACTTTCTAGAATGGAATATTTAGTTCTTTTATGAGAGGTAAAAAAATAGGGTACAGATCTGCTCCTCTTTTTTCGTGCTTGAGTTGTTTACCCCTGGCTGATAGGCCTCACTTGTGATTCATCGGTGGTTCATCAGTGCAGGTTTGCGAAACGTCAGTTATCTCTAGCTGAAGGACAGTGAGGTTTTGGCTCTTTGGCGTTGGCACCGGCAATTTTTCGATGCTGATCCGCGGACTGCCGGTTGGTCACAGCTCCTAGCAGTAAGTTCCTTAGCATTTCAGCATTGGTACCGGCTGTTCTTCAGTGCTCATCTGCGGTTGGCTATACTTCAACCTTCTTCTAGACAGTAGGCAACTGCGATCAATCCGGCATTTCACCGGTGTCCTCCGATGGTGCGTCGATCATCAACTCTATCTCCATGATTTTTGCTCAATTTCATGCTTTTCTCCATTCAAGTTAAGTACCTGTAAAGAGAAAAGGCATAAAACCCACCTAATTGACTTGAAAACTAAGCAAAAACTCATGTTTAAGAGCTTAGTGAGTTGGTAAATTACCAACTCATCAAACCCCTAAACTTGAACCATTGCTTGTCCTCAAGTAATGCAATTCTTTTCTATTGAGCAAATGCACAACATGTCAAATATGAATTTATGCATCAAGGATCAATGAACCTAAGACAACCCGAAAACACTCACCAACTCAAGGAAAAAGAGAAATGACTCCCCCTAAAATGTGAAAAAGTTTCAAGAGGTACCACAATGAATAGGCATGATTCTCAACTCAATATCATTTTTTAAAAACAAGGGCAAGGTTTATCCAATCAAACACACATAACATCTCAAGTCATAATCATTTCATATTCAGAGCTTGCCTTGAAGCTCACATCGCTCATGCCTCAATCACATCTTTATATCAATGCAAGCATGTTCTCAAAAGGAGTGATGCCACTCAGTACAAGAGAAAGTCCCTCTTTCTTTATCATAAATCATTCACACACAAGGGATTATAGAATAAGATGATCACACTCACTCTCACAAAAGAAATCTCTATGCACACAACTTGACCTATAGGTTTTCCCTTTGTGTAATTCGTCACTAATGTAGAGCAACTACACTCAGAATCAATTAGGACTTGCGGGTCATGATGAAGGCTAGGGGTAAGGGTAGGATAAATATTTAGCTTTAGTGACTAGAACCTCCCTAATGCCTTTTTGTGAAGACTTTTAACCTCCCATCAAACTCTTTAGATCACTCCATCTTATTCCTCCTTTTTCATCATCTTCATCTTTTATTTCTCAAAAGTCCTCCTTGTAGCTCCTTTGGCTCTCACATTAAGCCTCGTCTAATCAAGAGGTAACACCATTTCATTATTTTTTTCTCCTTTTGATGATTCAAGGTTTCTCAATCCATCATTTCATTCATTTTGATCACAATTTGGTGCTACCTCACATTTAAGCTCATCACATTTCTCCCTTTCTTGTAACGCCCAAACTTAGGCTTTTTGCCTCTTTTCCATTGATTTCCTTATCTCTCCCTATGTCTTGGGATTCAAGCCCCCATTATTTTTTTTCATTCATTACTAGTACTTAGGGAGGATGGGTGCCAAAGAAGAGGATTACAAAGGGGCATTGGGCTTGTAATGTGATTTTCAAGAATAAATAATCCAAAGGCTCAACATTAGCTAGCAAGGAAAGACGTTTTCAGAAGTCATTTTGCGTGAAGTTACTAATCAATAAAAAGCCTAAAATCATGTTCTAAGTGCAGCTACATCTAGGATTTCTCCTTGAGTCACACTTAGGGCAAGTTCTAGACAAGCAGAGATGCATGAGACTCATCCAAATGACCTTTCCACACAAGGAATCATACCCAAAGAGTTCACACAAGTCATTATTATCACCAGATCTTGATTCAAGATAATAGAGCATGCGAATCCACATGCCAAACAGGAAATATGGAATGTATGACAAGAGAGTGCTACATTTCTCATTTCAAATGCCCATTTTTCTTTCAAATTCGTTTTTCATGCCACACAAAAAAATTTGGTGGTACCTCTCAAAAGCAGTTTCACAAAAGACTCAAAGAAGAACATGGCACTCAAAGAAGACCATGGCACTTTCTGCAGCAATAACTGGAGCTATCCAGCTAAACTGGTTCTCCTTGTTAGCAATTCGGGTTGTATATTCAGAGCCAGTGTCAAGATCGTCCTCCTAGAATAGAGAATTAATGGAAACTGAAGTGATGTCAGCCTCCACACCTCTCACCCTAACTGAAGGTAGGAAGGGAAATTCATTGACCTTACTCCTATGATGCATACTCTCCTGCCTGGCTTGATAAGAGGTGTAAAATTTTGGGACGAGGCAGGGGTAGTAATCTGGGAGTGGATTGGTAAAAGCATGCCATTGGTGGTCATTGAACTAAGCAGTGATGTTGGGGAGGTAACCTCTCAGCCCCACCAAGCCAAACCGCTTCTCCGCATTAATTGATAGGCCCTTGCAAATAGCATAATGCCCCTCCATGATAGGCACACAGAATATTATGGCCTCTCGGGAGATGGTGGATGCTGCTGATGCCTTTGCTTTCCTTTTTCCTTTGGTGGAAGAGGAGTCTAGGGCCTTTCCCTTGCTTGAGTTCCTAAATAAAGACATATTCTACAAAAGCCATGTTAGTGCCAAACAATCGTACTTTCTTTTTGTATTTCTATGTTAGAGAAAATATAATATAATGACATAAAAAATAAAAAAAAACTAACACTATCCTAAACTAAGGCAAGGAATTATAACAACAGGATGACAACTGACATGCCCTTATTAGCGCGTCCGCAAGTGTATGGGTCATGCAAGTAATATAGTGGCTCTTTTTAAGAATCGGAATGTCGAACCCACAGGGACTGGACCCATTCCTCTAACTATCCATTTCGAGTGTGATCTTAACTTTCACAAGTTTCGGTTACAGAAGTTTTCGAGGGAGATTTAATTAAGTCTAGTTTTAGTCAACGAAATATCCTCAATTTACTCTAGGAGCAACATAGAGTTAAAACCCGATAATCATGCGATGATACGATTTGCAATGGTTTAAGCATGGAACTATCAATTATTATTTCACATAATTAGAATTGCATGTTCATGGTCTTTCGAGCCTCTAAACACGGCAAACTAGCCTCATTGCATCATTGTGAGTGAGGATGCTAATTTCTAGTTCGCGGGCAATTAATTATGTTGTGGTTTACGAGGAAACGATTAGGGACTTTCGTGCGTCTAATCATTTAACTCAACTTACCTTCATAACTACTTCTTCGAGTGGTGATGTGATAATCCTAAGTTGGTCTCTTAATAACCCCCGTTTATCAACCAAGCAAGGTGTTAGGTATATTTCTATCCTAACACGAAATTATATCGTGAGATACAAACATGCTCCTTACATTCTCATGTCCTGACCTAGGTAATTCTTTCTCAAGAACTTGCCCAAGATAACGTATATGTTTTCATGGTGATCAATCATAAAAACAACCAACAATCCAGAATGCAAGACAAAAACAACAATCAATAACTTAATTCTAAAACAATTTCATAAGATCACAATCATAATTCATGGCTTCAACCCTAGAGGAAGGGTTCTTGCCATTCATGTTCGTAAAACTACAACTAACTACTACTAAACTAACATACTTACATGAATTTGGTAGATGAGAAGGGAATTTTCCAAACCCTAGATGAGTTCTCCCACTTCTCCCTTCACTCCTAGGTAGTTTTCCAGAATAAAATCGTGACAAAGTGGTTTTAGGAGCTAAGGGACCTATTTATAGTAAATGGAAAACGTGCATAATTTAGCCTGTCGTGGAACGGCTTCGTGTCACAGAGTGTATCGCGGAGCACTGCCTCCGTGACACGGAGGTAACGTGAAAGCTCTCTGAAAATTGCCTCCCAAAGCCGAAACTGCCGAGTGCCACCGCGTTGGCAGCGTGTCACGCTGCTTGGGCAGCGCGTTGGCCTTGCTCTGTCGCGCAGATGGCACGGCATGGCACGTTGCTGGCGCGCTGGTGCTGCCTGCCTGCCGCATCTGCTCCCGACTCCATTCCGCTACTTCACCAACTTATAAATTAGTTCCTCAAAATTATTGAAACCTACAAAATAAGGACTAATCATGTTGGTTAGCACATATATTCACATTTATATAAAATCACATGAAAATGTATACAATTACTTAGATAAACAAGACTAAATTAAGTTATCAAGCGTCACTCGGGCATACTATTTTGCCCGAGATCACAACCCCACACTTAAAGTCTTGTTCGTCCTCGAACAACCTTTTACATCACATGCATATGGAGACTCACCCATAACACATTTAGCAAGATTATTCACGCTACGGCTATAATGATTACGTAAGATAACAAGCTAAAAATAGAGCATGCACGACTTGATCATCGAAATGAAGTACAACTATGTTAAGACTTCTTAACCTCAAGAATCGACTCTTAATCTTAGTAAACTCATGCAAATCAACTGATTAAGAAATCCCACATGAATTATATCCTTCATTCAACATGTGCCCTCACGGAAAGAGAGTTACCCAATTTCACACGCAAAACAATTTTTAAATCACAACATGTGTGGGTACATGTATAGAATTACGCTCACTCTCACAAAGAATTCACATGCATCATGTAATGACCCATAAGCTTGCCCTTAGTGTTTTATTCCACTAATTTAAGGATGTGGGAATGTAAGATCAAGTAGGACTTTTTAGGTTGTAATGTAACTCAGGTGCGGGTAGGTACTATTATGGCCAGTAATAGTGACTATCTTTCCTAAGCTCTTTTAATGCATCACGCCTACATTACGAACTTCCCTTCCCTTACTTCACCTTTTTCTCCTTTCAGCTTTCTTTTTCCTTTTTTGTTCCCCCATTTCTTTAGGCACTTTTAGCTTATTAGTAAGGAGTTTTATAAGTAACTTTTCATTTATTTATTTTCTTACTCCCTACTAATACTCACCCGTATTCAAACAAGTGCACCCTCGACCTTTCTCAACTTTTACAATTGCTACTTTCCCTTCTTTTTCATTCTTCTCACTCCTTTACTCTTTCGTATTTTTCCTTTAAGCGCTTAGGAGTTTTGGTTCAAATTCAAGGCTAATGAAAGAAAAAGGATTTAGCTTATGTTGCAGCTGTCAAAGAATAGGCTCAAGGCTCAATGGGGTTAACTAGGATTAATTTTTCAAGGTAGGTAAAATGAGGGATAAAAATTTTGTTCATTCAAAGAAATGTCTAAATCATCTCCTACAATTCACATCCTTCATTTCATTTTATAAACACACCAGGCAAGTTCTAGACAATCCACAATAGCACAGAATACTCAAAAACCTTACACTCATGGCACATGCTCAATTCAAGACACATTCAGCAGACTCTTACTCAGCTAATCACAAGAATTCAGAATTAAGCTTCAATCATATTGAGTCAAATTCAAGAGCCTAAGTGTCTCAAACAAAGTTATACACTTGCATGCTTCATACTGAACTTACTTGCCTCTTACACTCACGTATAGCACATAACAAGAACATCAAGCACCAATTAGTTATGGTTTCAAAAACCCAAAACCTATCGACTAATTTTTCTCAAGACGGTCGTCATCCATCCATCGTCGAAAGCAGTCCGTAACTATGACTAAAAACACTATATACAGACAAAGGAATGAAAAAGAAAATTTTTATTCTTCGATTCAAAGACCCCCCGTCGGAAAAGAACCGAAAAGAAAAACCAACGGGTGATGAATTCATGCTTGACTCCCAAAAATTTCAAATTTCTCCCAAATTTCACACAAGCATCACATTCACCAAAAACTTATTAAGCACAAAAATTTTGAAATTTTTCTCACCCCACACTTAAATCATGCTATGTCCTCATAGCATTAAATTAACATTTAAAGGATGAGAAATACTCCCTGAGCCTCTATGCCAAGCTAAAAGCATGCTGTCCTTTCAAGTTCCAGAGATGGGTGTTCGACCCCACACTTCTTCTATTCCATGCTCTTTAGCTTCCACCTTCGCGGTACTCAGACTTCCCTCCATCTGTGCTTAACTTTCCACCAAAAACACAAACAAAATGAAAATAACAAAATCAATAAAAAAAATCAAAATTGTAAATTGTACTCGAGGTACCCTTGGGTTTCCTCCCAAGCAGCGCCTTATTTTACGTCGTCGCACGACATGGACTGTCCTTTTCAGGACATCCTCATACCTGGGTTCTCTTTTGAGAACCATCTCCTTTTCTTTTGTTGTTTAGAGGAAACAGCCTCCACTCTGTTCCTCTCTTCCTCCAACTTCTTCTCAATTTGAAGCCCTTTATCAGACTTGGGTTGAACACTTGTCATTGCCTTTGGCCCTGCACCTGTGGAATCCTCCACCCCACACTCATCCTCTGCCAACACACTAACCTGACAAAGGTTTCTGTAGTGTGCAGATGGGTTCATTTCTTGGTAAACGCGGAAGATTTCTTCTTCATCCTCAACCCTCATTTTCAGGGTTCCTGCTTTCAAGTCAATCACCGCTCCTCCAGTGGCCAAGAATGGTCGTCCCAAGATCAGGGGTATCTGGTCATCAACCTGAAAATCTAAGACAATAAAATCAGCAGGTATGATGAACTTACCTACTTTGATGAGAAGGTCCTCTATTATTCCATCAGGTGTCACTCGCGACTTGTCAGCCAGCTGCAGCATCAACCTTGTCGGCCTCGATTTTCCCAACCCTAGGGTGTTGAATAAGGATAGGGGGATTAGATTAACTGCTTCCTCTAAGTCACACAAATCTCGTAGCACCTCAGCTTTACCACTTTGTATGGGGAGGGTAAGACTCCCTGGGTCTTTGAGCTTCTTTGGCATTTTGCTCACTACCCTGTGACTGCATTCCTCAATCAGTGCTACAGTCTGGACGTCCACCAATCTAACTTTGTTCGCCATCACATCCTTCAAGTATTTAGCATACTTGGGCATTCCCTGCAAGACATCAATAAGAGGCAAATTTATGTGAAGTTCTTTGAAGCTCTCAAAGAACTTTTTGAAGCATTCCTCCTCCTTGCTCTTTCTGAATTTCTGAGGGAATGGTGGTGGTGGTCTTTGTGCTGGATGTAATGAAAGTTGCGTATTTTGTTGCCCAGCACTCTGATTATCTCCCATGTTGATGGATGGTCCTGGCCTAATCAACTCCGATTGCACCCCCTTTCTCAGCTCTTTTGGCACTACATCAGCTAATTGCTTACCGCTTCTCAGATTGATGGCATTGATCTGCCGGGGGTTAGGATCTGTGTTGCTTGGTAATCCCCCTTGTGATCTCATGTTTTGAGCAGATGCTATCTGACCCACTTGTTTTTAAAGATTGTGGGTGGCTACTTGCTGATTCATTAAGTCTGTTTCCATCCTCGCCTGATTTTTTGCTAACTGATTCTGGGTCTCCATAATTTTCTGCAGTGTTTCCTCAATGCTGCTGCTCAATTTCCCATCATTCTGCCTATTCTACTGATACTGCTGTTGTTGAGGGTGCATATAACTCTGCTTTGGTTTCCACCCCAAGAAAAATTCGGGTGGCCCTGCCAATTTCTGTTGTAACTGGTTCCAAAATTCTGATTGTTGCGCTGCACATTACCAACAAAATTGACTAACTCTGGATTGGCTCCACAAGATTCTGCATTGTGCCCATTATTACCATAAATTTCACACCAACTCGAAGCTTGCTGAACTGCATTAACCTGGCCCTGGTGTTGGTTCATACTCAGTTTACTGAACTGAGTCATCATTTGATGTTGGAACGAAGCTAACTATGCTGCCAAGGCATTCAAACCATCTACTTCTATCAACCCCGATCTCTTTCCTGCCCCCCTCAATGACTCGTTGTGCCACTCTGGATTTCCTTGTGCAATTCTATTCAACAAAGTGTACAACTCATCATATGTCTTCTCCAAGGCTTGCCCACCCGATGCAGAGTCTAGTAATATTTTTGTGTGTGGGTCTAGACTTTCTACAAAGGTATGAGCCAGCACTTCATTTGATTGCTGGTGATGGGGGAAGTCTTTCAACAATGACTTGAATCTTTCCCAAGCCATATATAAGTTCTCATCAGGCCTCTGCTTGAAACTGAGTATTTCACTTCTCAACTTTGCAGTTTTTCCTGAAGGGAAGAATCTGATAAGGAACTTCTTAGCCAAGTCATTCCATGAAGTTATGGAGTTCGCTGACTCAGCCTTCAGCCACTTTTTCACCTCTCCCAACAGTGAAAATGGGAAGAGGGTCAGTCAGACATAATCTGTGGACACGCCGGTGGGGACAAACCTGTCACTAATCTCTAAAAAGCTCTGTAGGTGTTGCTGCGGGTCCTCATGTGCCATCCCAGTGAATTGACCACTAGAATGTAACAGCTGCACCATGTTCTGTTTAAGCTCAAAGTGCCCTCCAGGCTCCGGTTTACGGATGCTAGAGGTCACATTCGTCGATAGTAAGATTGCCCCTTCGCGAACTGGTCTAGCTGCCATTACTGCTGATGACAATTTTGCTTGTCCCGCGGGTGGTTGTTGTTGTACCTTTTCTTGAAGTCTCTTCAGCTTTTTCTCTAGAGCTACTCTCCTTTGCAAATGGATTTGACGTTCAGGTTCCAACAATGGTTCCACAAGCTCTCTACTTCTAGCCAGCTCTGTAGGACAACCTGTCACCTGCAAATAAACAACTAACACCAAGTTTCTCAACACCTAAGGAAATTTCAAAAATCACACAAAAATAGATAAATTATCAAAACTTCGCCGAATCCCTGGCAACGGCGCCAAAAACTTGACGTGCCCTTATTCGCGCGTCCGCAAGTGTACGGGTCGTGCAAGTAATATAGTGGGTCTTTTTAAGAACCAGAATGTCGAACCCAAAGGGACTGGACCCATTCCTCTAACTATCCATTTCAAGTGTGATCTTAACTTTCACAAGTTTCGGTTACAGAAGTTTTCGAGGGAGATTTAATTAAGTCTAGTTTTAGTCAACGAAATATCCTCAATTTACTCTAGGAGCAACATAGAGTTAAAACCCGATAATCATGCGATGATACGATTTGCAATGGTTTAAGCATGGAACTATCAATTATTATTTCACATAATTAGAATTGCATGTTCATGGTCTTTCGAGCCTCTAAACACGGCAAACTAGCCTCATTGCATCATTGTGAGTGAGGATGCTAATTTCTAGTTCGCGGGCAATTAATTATGTTGTGGTTTACGAGGAAACGATTAGGGACTTTCGTGCGTCTAACCATTTAACTCAACTTACCTTCACAACTACTTCTTCGAGTGGTGATGTGATAATCCTAAGTTGGTCTCTTAATAACCCCCGTTTATCAACCAAGCAAGGTGTTAGGTATATTTCTATCCTAACACGAAATTATATCGTGAGATACAAACATGCTCCTTACATTCTCATGTCCTGACCTAGGTAATTCTTTCTCAAGAACTTGCCCAAGATAACGTATATGTTTTCATGGTGATCAATCATAAAAACAACCAACAATCCAGAATGCAAGACAAAAACAACAATCAATAACTTAATTCTAAAACAATTTCATAAGATCACAATCATAATTCATGGCTTCAACCCTAGAGGAAGAGTTCTTGCCATTCATGTTCGTAAAACTACAACTAACTACTACTAAACTAACATACTTACATGAATTTGGTAGATGAGAAGGGAATTTGCGAAACCCTAGATGAGTTCTCCCACTTCTCCCTTCACTCCTAGGTAGTTTTCCAGAATAAAATCATGACAAAGTGGTTTTAAGAGCTAAGGGACCTATTTATAGTAAATGGAAAACGTGCATAATTTAGCCTGTCGTTGAACGGCTCCGTGTCACGGAGTGTATCGCGGAGCACTGCCTCCGTGACACAGAGGTAACGCGAAAGATCTCTGGAAATTGCCTCCGGAAGCCGAAACTGTCGAGTGCCACCGCGTTGGCAGCGTGTCATGCTGCTTGGGAAGCGCGTTGGCCTTGCTCTGTCGTGCAGATG
The DNA here is from genome assembly GCA_035772735.1 of Datura wrightii. Lineage (NCBI taxonomy): Eukaryota > Viridiplantae > Streptophyta > Magnoliopsida > Solanales > Solanaceae > Datura > Datura wrightii. The sequence continues at coordinate 50,402,665 of JASDFA010000002.1, read as the reverse complement.
GCATGGCGTGGCACATTGCTGGCGCACTGGTGCTGCCTGCCTGCCGCCTCTGCTCCCGACTCCATTCCGCTACTTCACCAACTTATAAATTAGTTCCTCAAAATCATTGAAACCTACAAAACAAGGACTAATCATGTTGGTTAGCACATATATTCACATTTATATAAAATCACATGAAAATGTATAAAATTACTTTGCTATACAAGACTAAATTAAGTTATCAAGCGTCACTCGAGCATGCTATTTTGCCCAAGATCAACAACCAAGTAGAATTTCTGATATATGAAGCACTGGCAGTGCCAGCGAGACACTAGCAAAATGCAGATGAAGATCCACGAACCATCGGACCATAACAGAATACTGGGAATACCAAGGACATCCGGCGACACACCGGCGTTTCACTAATCTCGACTTGCGGAGCGCCGGTGTAACGTAGTCTGGGATAGTGGCCTGAAGCCCTGAACCCTGGCTTGTGTTTCATCCGGCGGTTCGCCGGTGGACACCTAGCAATGAAATTCCTCCCAAACTTAGTGAAATAGGAAACCACTTAGATTCAAAACTCACCCACTCAACATAGAATAACAAAGCAAGTAAATGTGACAATTTACCCTTAAGAAGGACGTCACTCCATCTATCATCAGGAAAATTGTGCAAATGAAGCACACATGAGGTTACTCAGATTTCACCCCCAATTAAAATCAAACACACTAAGAAGCAATAATTTTGGCATAGAGAAAATCTACATTTGCATTCAACATTATATCACTTCCCCGCATACCCATAGAATGAATAATAGCAAAATACCAGCAAGTATAATCATGGGAGTAATGGAGAGATATGAGTGGGGGAATTTGAATTTTCACAAGCTCATAATAATCCATACCTTCGACTCAATAATCAAAAATAGAGTAAGAGTTACTCACCAAATAGATTTTTAGAGTAAAGACAGGATAAAAATCAAAGATTGAACAAAAGAGCTCCACACAACTTTTTCTTGCCTTGGGGTATTTGAGAATAAGAGTGAGTAGTGATCAAAATGGGAAATGAAGTGTGGATTTTATAGGAGAGAAGGAGTGAAGGGGATTGGTAGGTGAAAAGGTGGGTTTAATGGTGGGAAGGTGGAAAGGTAGTGTATGAAAAAGTTAAAAAGATGTAATGGGGAAGTGGGAAGGTCGAAGAAAGGGTTTATTGGATTTGGAGGGGTTTTGACTAGTATTTTAAAATGCCCGGGTCGGGTTGATCCACAAAGTAGTCAAAAAAATTTAAAAGATGGACTTACCTGCACCTGCGCTTAACTGGGAATCGTTGGTAGGGACAGGTGGTTCTCCGGATCTGAGGCTGATGCCTATTACCTTTCCAGTTCACTATTAATCCATTGGCGATTGGCCGGCAGTTTGTGAATTGGCACCGGAGAGTCGCCGGTTGGATCGCCAAATACACCCCAACTTCTAGGTGCACTGTTTGAGGTTGGCGCTTCACCTGCGGTCCGCGGATTAGTATCAGTGTTCCGCCTGGCAAGTCGCCAGTTTCCTCTGTTCTCTCCCTTATTTTGTTCATCATTTGCGGTAGGGAGGCATTTTGCATGTTTGCACCAGCGCCTTTTCCAGGGACTTGAATATTGTTTAATCATTTGTAGGTTAGAATTTTATTTCACTAGTCTGTATTTTACGTTTGTTTCTTGTCTTTGTTGAATTTCATAGGGTTGTTTGCCTCAGTGTATGCCAAGCACGAGAAGTCAAGGACCACCTTTGGCTTCTCTTGATCCTGAAATAGAGAGAACCTTTCAAAGGATAGCTATGGAAAACAACGGGCAAGAAGAATGTGAAGTGAATGAGAGAGTTCTAGTGATGTATTTTGCTAGGCCTAATTTGGAGAACGCTTCTAAAGCGATCATCAAACCGTCACTAGGAACTTTGAGTTGAAAGAAGGGACTGTGTGGTTGGTCCAGAACACTTTCCAATTTTAGGGCAAGCCACACGAGGATCCCCACAGGCATCTGATGACGTTTGTAAAGCTGAGTGAAAACTTCTACTACCAGAATGTATCAGATGAATATGTCAAGTTAACTTTGTTTCCATTCTTACTAATCGGAGAAACCAAGGAGTGGCTTCAAAATGAGTCTGCATGATCCATCACCACTTGGGAGATCCTCTCCAATAAGTTCATCAACCGATTTTTCTATTCGAGAAGAACTAAAGAGCTGAGGGGAAAGATCTCCAGATTTGTATAGAAAGATGGAGAAATGTTATCTCAAGCATGGGAATGTTACAAGGGTTACTTGAGGAATTGTCCACATCACATGAAACCTAAGAAGATAATTGGGCACAACTTCATTGAAGGTCTGGAGCCCGAGACTAAGATACTCCTTAATGCAAAATGCCTCCCTACCGCATGCAAATGTGTCGGGAAAGCTTGGGTGTAGTTGGTATAGCGGCAATCAGGACAGCCATTAGCCAGTTGGTGAATGCAATTAGTAAGTTGGTGACCACACCAGTACGAGGCAAAGTACAGCAGGTACAAATCCCATCACCATCATGTGAGGCATGTCGAGAAAGCCACACCTATTCAGGTTGTCCTCTTAATCCTGAGTTTGTATATTTTGTGGGATAACAAGATTGTGATGGAGGTTTTGCAGGTAATGGCTATAATCAGGGGTATCAGAATAGAGCAAATCCCTCATGGGGAGGGAAACAAAACTTCCAAAGGACCCAAAACACTTATCAAAGGATACAGGGCCAATAGCAGAACAGTTCTCTTAAGGAGACAATGAAGCAATAGATAGTGCAGCAGATGCAAGTGGTCAATGAAATGCAAAAGTCCATCCATGAGCTTGAAAGGCAAATGGGGCAATTATCCCTACAGCAGAACAACATACCACAGGGGGCACTCTTGGGTAACACCGAGAAGAACCCCAAGAAAAATATAAATGCTAGTTTCTCACGCAATGGTAAGGAGATAGATGAGGCTATCCCCAGAAAAGAAAAAGTTGACAGGGAACAGGCCGTGAAATTCAAGACTAAGGTGGGGGAGTCTAGAAACCCACAACCGAGAATTGTAGTAGCTAGACCACCTCTCCCATTTCCTTAAAGGTTGAAGAAGAAGACAGAGGACACAACTTGTAGTAAGTTTCTTGAGTTGTTAAAGCAGGTTCATGTGAATATTCCATTGGTGTATCTTTTGCAAGAAGTTCCAAAGTACGCTAGATACCTCAGGGATATCATGGCAAATAAGAGGAGACATACAGAGTTTAAAATCGTTACTCTTACGAAAAAGTACAGTTCCCGAATCAAGAACAAAATTCCTAAAAAGCTAAAGAACCCCAGGAGCTTCACTATCCCTGTCACTATTGGAAGCAAGGAAGTTGGTTCAGCTTATGTGATTTGGGTATGAGCATCAATTTGATGCCTGCATCCCTATTTAGAACTCTAGGATTAGGTGAACCATGTCCTACCATAGTGACATTGCAGCTTGCGGATCGGCCTCTGACCTATCCCGAGGGAATCATTGAAGATTTTTGGATTAAGGTAGGACCTCTCATCCTGCCAGTGGACTTTATAATCCTGGACTATAAGGCAGATGCAGTAGTTCCCCTCATTTTGGGGAGGGAATTTTTAACCACTATCGACGCTGTCATACATGTTCAGTCAGGCAAGATGCCTATGAAAGAGATGGTCAGGAGCTAGTGTTTGAAGTGTTTAGAGTAGCACGAATGCCACCTCACTATGAGGACTTCAAAGTGAAGTTGGCGGGAGAACCTGGAGGTTGTAATAAGTTAGTAGAGCAACAAGAACTACATGAAAGATTAGCAAATCCTTGGTATGGTCACAAGTCAACTCGGAAGAAGGAGTGACGGGGACCATAGTCGTGTCGCGACGTTAAATCAGGTGTTGTATGGGAGGAAACCCATGAATGTCATGCCACGACTATAAATAAGGTGCTTGGTGGGAGGTAACCTATCCTTCTAACATTTGGTATATTTTTCTTTGTTTGTAGAGACGAACAGGGCGTAAGACGCAAGAATAAGCTAGGACATTAAGCTAAAAAGTGTTAGTCGGGGGTGAGATTCCTAGCATTAGGTGCCAGGAGTCAAATCCTAGAAGAGAAAAAAAATTGTTAGATGAGGCTAGGGGTGGCCTGCCGCACCAGCCCCTATCTCTAGAGAAAATGTTTTTCTAAGTCTGTGGTGAGATAGTGGGGGTGGCGCACCAGGGGCTTGCTGAATGAAAATTTTTAGTCAATATTAACTTAAAAGACCTTAAAATTATATAAAATCCCATGCCCACTTATTTACTTAAATTCCCATTCATCCTTTTCCCTCAAAAAGTTGAAAAAGAAAAAAGGGCAAAAATTCCTCTCTCTCTCTCTCTCTCTCTCTCTCCCCTCTTAGGTCGTAGCTCCCACTCCTCTTTCCCCTCCATTGTTGTCTTTCTCCAACAAGTTGGTGAATCTCTCACCTTCAATTCAAGTAAGTATATTTCTTCTCTCTTGTTTGATTAATGATAAAAACATGCTCCCACACCCCTCTTCCCCAAGATTTAGAATCCAAAATCACCATTATTGGTGAAAAGCATGAATTTCATGTTTTGGATTTTATGAGTTTAATGTCTTAAATTCTTCCATGATTGTATGTAATCTTTATTGGGTAGCTTGATTCTTGGTGAAGTATGGTGATTTGAACTTTTGGGGATGATGGGAGCTGGTGAATTAAAATCTTGAATGTCAGTGGGTAGATGTATTAATTATAGAGAGAGAAAGTACTTGGGTATTGAATTCTTGAATGTGATAAATGCTCAAGTTGGTGAGATTCTTGATTAATTCATGTTGGATTATAGCAAATTGCTTATTGCTTGTTGACTTAATTAAATATTGTTACTCCATTACATGAATTACTTGAAATATAAATTGGAGGAGAAAAGTGAGAGGATGACCTAGTTAAGGCATTCTTGAAAAAAAGATGAAGTTAGAAGAGAGTGGAAAAGAAAGAAAAAGAAAAAAAATATTTCATGAACTTGGTGTAGTATGGAGTTAGTGAATGAAATTGAATTGTTGAGATTCGGTAATGATGGGGGAAGTCTTGAGTACTCCATTTGACAAATTCTCACAAGCACGCCAGCAAATTAAGCGTGGGGTGGATTTTGCACCTTCAACACTTAATTAGTTAGCCATTTTGTTCATATGCTAATTTTGTGAAGTTCTTGATTTTTGCTTGTCAGGTACCATTGCATCAAAAGTAAGGAGGTGGTTGTTGCAGATCCAAGTGTCAAGAGGGCTAGGAAAGACAAAATGGGGGCTAGTTCTTCGGCTTCCAAAGCCGGCCCACAAGGAGATTTGGAGAAAAAGCATTAGATCCTCATGGGATTATTTGGTTCAACACTCAAAAATAAGCCAAGTATGCACCTGAGAATTGGATAGATGAGGGCCACTTGGCAACTTGAGTTCCCGGCCATTCAGGATAAGATACGTGAGTTGGGAGTTGGTTATATCTTCAATGAGCCAGAAAGGTGCAACCTTACTTTGGTGAGTGAGTCTTCGCAAAAGGGGATACTTCATTCAGAGAGCACTAAGGTGAAGATCAGAGGATAAGGGTGCAATTCACAACGAGAAGGTCCAATACCTTCTTAGAGACACCTGTAGTAGACCCTTCAAAGTATTTCATCTTGCTAGAGAAGATTCCATACAAAGACATCCGTCACACTTTTATGTGGTGAGCACTCATCCACCTATTGGGGGAGGGATCACAATGGCACTCGTTCCACATTGGCATTTGCTTATTTGAATAGTGAGGCAAAAGTATGGGTGAAGTTCGTGTGTGCTGTCTTTCTCCCTAGGACACATATGACAGAGGTGACTTGAGAGTGGATTTGTCTTAGTATATATGCTGATGAAGGGAATACCGATCAACTTTGGTGTCGTGATTTGTGACAATATGAGAAGATCACGAGACAATTGTAGATGAAAATATTGTCACGATAGTCTCTTGACCGTTTCATTGAGGGAGGTAGGTATTGAGGAGGAGGATGCACACCTTGTCTTACCTTTGGCAGGACACCTGGCTAGAAAGATGATAGACACCACAAAGGCGAAGGAGACTGTCCCTTCCACAGGCCCTCTTCTTACTATAGCTAATCGGCAAACTCGGAATGAGAGTTGGTAGGGTCGTATATTTGGAATTCTGGAAATACAACTGAAGCTAGGAGGTCGACCCTCCACTGCAAAAGAGATGATAGCTTTAGAGGCACAGTACTCGCTCATGGAGAGTGCTATGTTGATATGCTGAGTGGGCCTAGCATTTGAGAAGCCGCTTGATGATGATGAGGCCACAGTCCTTATGATGATCATGACTTAGTTATGGATGAGGAGGATGATGTTGCTAAACGGGTGCCATGCAGGTTGATGGCGAAGATGATGATGAGGATGAGGAGTACAATCCCGAGGATTATTCTTAGCAACCCAGGAAGTTCCTTTTCTCTCCCTTTATGATGTGATTGTGTGTGCACAGAGGACAATGCACCTTTTTATGTGTTGGGTGGAGGAAACTTAGATTCCTGTTGTTCTTTGATTGCTATATTTGTAGTAAGTCATCGCATTATTATGTCATTCCTCGTAATAGTAGCTTGATGATTCATAGGTCATGGGTTGTAATAGCTAGTATGGTGATGTTGACTTGGATGCCTGGGATATTCTGACTTGTTGTTCATCTTAACTATGTTATGTTTGGTTGCTTTAACTTGGAGTCAAATTTTTGTTTTATTTTGTTTGAGTCATTGGAGTCGTAGAGTAATGACGTTTCCCTATGGTAGATGTATGACGACTGTCTTAAGGGAAGTTTTGTCACTTTTTTTTAGGAGTGAGTCATAAGTCATCTACTTGTATGCTTGTTGATATACTGCTTAGCTGCTATGCTGGAGTAAATAGAGTTTTCATCTTGATTGCATGAGTGAGGATCCATGAGAGACGCACATATCTCTTTAATTTGGCTCAACATATCCTTAGGGCTTAATAATGAATAAACTTGTCATTCAATATAATTGTGTGAATGTGTAGCTACAGAAACTGATTAGATTCTTGTTGCCATGAGAGGTGAGTTGAATTGCTTTGTATATATGTATTATAGCATCTAGAACTTGCCTTAGTGTATGTAGGATAAGCAGTTGGGAGGGAGTTGAGATATGATCAAGGCATTTCTTTGTATAAGCCATGTTTTTTCTTTCTTTCTACATTTGTTTTACCTTCCTGTACATTCTCCCTAGTTACTCCTGTTGAGCCATAAGCTTTATTCTTTCTTAGCCTCAATAGTAGTTTAATCCCTCTTTTTGTGAGACCTTAGACTTATTGATCCAAAGTAGTCTTAGGCACTTTGAGACTTGAAAGAAAAGGTCCACCGAAGTATAATGTTAAGGGAAGAAGATAAAATATTTTGTGGAAAGAAAAGAAAAGTGAGAGAATGGGTGTCCATAAAAATTATATTGTTTACTTGTTGTTAGAGAATTGAAAAAGAGAGTTTTAATTGCAAAATTCTAGTGATTCTATGATTAGAAAACTAGCAGTCAAGTAATGAAAAAATGGGGCATGAAAAGAAAAGACAAGGGTGAGTAAATGAATGGTGAACAAGAAAGGACAAAGGTGGTGGACAAGAAAAGTGAAATATGTCTTAAAAGCGCTTAGGGGGTAGTCACTATAAAATAAAATATCAATCCTACCCGTCCCTTAGCCGACATTACAACTAAGAAAAGTCCTTGTGGTCTTAATCTCTTGAAGCAATTAGATAGTCTTAACGTACATGAAGGGCAAGCTTATGGTATGAGTACATATATACATTACATCATTTGTGAGTGTGAGCGTGTCTTGTGTTCCATGTCTTTACATTAATGAATTTGAGAGAGGAACATTGCTAAAAGTGAGGGGAACAAGAGGTCTAATCCGGTGTACTATTTGTTGCATGTGTCACACTTAATAATTTTATCCCTTTGTGTTGAAAAGATGAGTCATTTATAGAGGTTATGTGTTCTTGATTGTGAAATCTTTCTATGTTCTTTGTAAGAATTGTTGTATGATGATAAACCACTCTATGAATGATCCATGCTAGTCGGTTGAGTATAAGTTGATAGAGGTGTTATGGGTGATGGTGAAACATGAGTTTAGGTATGTTTTTGTTATACCCCGTAGGATTCCCGGCACCTAGATGACCTATTTGCATGTTGGTTAAGCATATTTGAAGGCCATACGTGCTAGAGAAAGGCCCGGGAAAAGATCGGACGAGAAACCTGTCGAACCATCGCGGAAGGAGCCGAGGCAGAGCCCCTCCGCGATGGCAGCGTGTCATGGAGGTGAGGCCTCCGCGTTGGCTCCGTGACACGTTGGCCTTGTCCAGGCCCAAGTATATAAAGCCCCACTTCGGTTTAATCTCATTAAAATCTCTTAAAATTTCTAGAAACCGCAGGAGAACAGGGAGAGAACGAAGAAGTAATATAATTTTCATCCGATTACGCTGCTAAACGTTGTCCAAACTCAAATTAACCTCAGATACCGAGGTATTTAGCAGCAGAGAGCATTCCTACGGATTTAGTTTCGTGAAATATGGCCGACGAATCGTCGAGCTACCGAGCTAAGGTAAGTAGAATTGCTCTAAATTAGTGTCTATGTGTTCCTAGCTGTGAAGTGAATATTTCTCCCTTCTGGACCGCTGAAAAATAGCGAGTTTTCGACCGTCTTTCGATAAGCCTAAGTTTAGGCTATAAACTATATCTAAAGTGACGTTGCTCTTTACAATAAAGCTGTATTTAGTATTGATTGGCATATTTTTGAATGCAGTTGGGAGAAAATATTTGAAGTACTGGCCGAGCCTCGTCCGACAGCCGGATAGTTCGAGGATAAGGTATGTAAAGCTAGTTTCCTCGGCAAGTTAGTAATCTTGGTACAGTACAGAAATTTAAAAGCCAGTAGAATATTCAGAAGCCATGTAGGATGTTTATTACGAATGTTGGTACGATATTAGAAATATCATGTTATGATCATCGCGAGACTTGCTAGCACGATATAGATTTTAATATAAGTGTTAGGAACTGCACAGCATGCTCAGTATGTGATGTGACACAGAATGTTAGGATATCATTGTATTCAGTTGAAACCCAGTAAAGCAATGTAATATCTGTAAGACATCTCAGAAATAGAACGATAAGTTAAAGTGAAGCTAGAAAGCATATTAGGACTAGTAAATCATGTTACTATAGAAACTCAGTATACAGCATAGTTTCAGCAGAAAGACTATATCATGTTCAGCATTAGACCTAGTGTAGTCTGGCAGAAGACTATATTTATACATATATACTATTACCAGCCTCAGCATGTGTTAAGTACATACATATTACTGTTTCTAGCTCAGCATATAGTATATACAAATACTTTACCACTATTAGCTTCAGTATATGGGACATGCAGATAGTATTACTAGTTGAGACTGTTGTATTGTTTGGGGTTGGACTACCTAGCATTCATGACCGCCCCAGGGTTGATAGCTGTATCGACTCATCCGCCAGAGGACGAGGATACGTTGCTCTACGGAGTGGCATGCCATCCCACAGGGGACGAAGATGGGATGCCAGTTTTCCCCATATTTGTGCCTTGATCGGCCCTTACACACCCCTGTCGAGCGGAAACGCCCGGGTGTTGATTCAGGAGTCCTCCGGACTCATATGCAGTTATAGTCAGGGGCTCAGCAAGCCCAAGTGCATACCCAGGGGACCGGCAGGATGCTTACAGGGTTTATAGGAGATGGGATGATCAGGGTAGGGGTATAGATTCTGTGTTGGTTGTACCTCCCGGCTTATGGGGGCCGGGTAAGGTTTGTGTGTGCTATGTGATGTTATGATATGTTATGCCATGTACAGTAGATACAAGTAGATCGACAGTAGGACGATAAATCCCCAGGTATGACTCCTACTCCTTCCAGTATAATTCAGAGAAGGTATGACTTACATTATCAGACAGTTAATCTATTCCTTCCTACTTCAGTTTCATCAGTCGTATTGTTGTTTTCAGATATTTCCTTCAGTTATTGTTTTACATACTCAGTACTAGTGGTACTGACGCCCGGTGGGGTGCTGCATTACTTGCCTGCAGGTACTCATAGACGAGCAGGCGATACCACGTGATTCCTGTCAGCGATCGAGCATTCAGCTCCTGTCATCCGGAGACTGAATCCCAGAGGTGTATTCCGTTTTCTTTTGTTGTAGAGTACGGGTCGGTCGGGGCCCTGTCCCGATCATTTCTATTGCTATTCCTAGAGGCTTGCAGTCTGTATGTATATTACCCTGTGGTCAGATGAGCCGATCATGTGAGGCCGTGCAGTTGTATAGCTGTTAGTACTTGTGTTTCCTTTATGTTGGTCGTGTGGGGCCATAGTTCGATAGTAGTGGTGACCTTGCCGGTCACGTATCTATCCAGTACTTCATGGTTAAGTTATAGATAACTAGACAGCATGGTGGCCTTGTCGGCCCGCATAGGTTTTCCCATATTGATATGTTTCTGGTCAGCTGCTAGTACAGGTACAGGAGGCTATAGGCCAATGGGCCGGGGGCTGTGTTTACAGTCGTTATATAGCCCTTTGTTTCCAGAAATGTGAGTTAGAGCCAGCCAGGCACCAGATGTGCCTAGGCTTAGCAGTCTAGTAGTTCAGGTCCTAGTAGGGCACCAGGTGCCAGTCATACCCCCAAGGCGGGGTGTGACAGTTGTAAGGATTGTTCAACGACAACAATGGTTTAAGTGTGGAGTGGTGATGTTGGGGATATTTTTGTATTCCCATTTGCCATGTTTTTACACATATTTGATCATGTTTTGAGTTCATAATCCTTAATTTATGCTTAAATTCATGTATGTGTGTTTTTTATGCGCTAACAAATGATTTGAGTTGATTTGAGAAAAAAAAACTTGGCAAAATGGGCTCAAAATGATGCAAGAAATGAAAATTTGAGGAGGTGAAGGGTTTGGTGCTATGGCTGGCACCCCGCACCAAGTCCCAAACTTCAGAGAGCAAAAGCTTCAGTCTGGTGCTATGCCGCGCCAGCCCTTAAACTTCACAGAATTTTACATAACAAATTTGGCGAGATGAGCGGCGCCCTACACCAGAGGTGTCCTGACTTAGAGAAATTTGACGAACACCTTGGCGAGATAGAGGGGGCAGCGCTCTAGACCTTATCATGACCTGAAATTGCTGGAAATTTGACTATCTCTATGATGAGATACATGGGGCGGTATGCCAGGGTCATTCTGGTGGCGAAAAATGCTGATTTTAAAGCCAAGTCTTGAAGGACAGAAGCGTCACTTGAAGGCTCATCTATAAATAGAGGTCTTAGATCATTTGTTAAGTAGTTTTGGACTTATTGGAGAAGTCTTTACTCACTTTTACATTTCGTAGTTCATTTTTGAAAGCCTATAAGCCGTTTGGAAGGAAGACACAGTTCTACAACTAGGTTTTCTCTTCTTTACTTCGTATTTTTGTATGATGATGTCTAAGTATTTCTTTTTTCTCTTGTCTATGAGTGGATAAACTCATATTCTAGGGTTGTGGCCATGGTGAATAGTTGATTGTTTGAAAGACTAATTAAATTTGGTTTTGATTCTTCTTTTATGGTTGTTTGTATTTATTTGTGTTAATTTATTATTTATAAGATTGATCACCTTGTAAGTAATCTTTTGGCTTTCGATTGAACTTGGGAAAGAAAATCGAAAGGGTTAAAGATAAATACAGAACGGGAATTCAAAGACCCTTGAATCCATTGGTGATAGGATAGAAGTTATTGTTGAGGATAGAGATATACCCGTCAACCCCGTGTAGTTGAAATACAAATACACATAACTGTCATTTCATTGTTCTCCTGCAACCATAAGGATATAGGCATTAGGGTTCATGAGATAGTTCTTGGATGCTAGGGATAGTGGCAAGAAATGGGATAGTAACATGCAACTGCTGATCATAGGAAGAATCATGCCAGTTTAATTACGTTTGAAAAACTCAACTTGAACCAACCAAGTGTCGTTGCCCTGGTCTTTCACCATCATTGAAATACAATCAAGCTTGCAATTGTTTTAGTTAATTTTATATTTGAAGTTTTAGTAGTTTAATTTTCCAAATCAATCTTCATTTTAACTGGTAGATTAGTGAAAACAAAGTGACAACCTTATAACGATTAAATTGACAAGTCCCTTGGTTACAATATCTGGACTTCAAAATCCTACATTACTTGACAACCACATGCACTTGCGTGCATTTGGGTGACATCAAAGGGTTAGAACTTCAGTGATATCGCTCCCTTTCGCGATTTTGCTCTCTATTCCCCCATCGATCATTTATCACCACTCATCCAAGATTATCACGATTTCTCCAACCTTGATTCTCTTCCCTTGGGAACCAAGGGCCTTGATTGGCACCTTGATATCTAGGGTGAGAACCCCCCAAATTGGCCTGACATGTATTGACACTCCTCCTCATATCTCGGGGGGTGAAGTATCATCATCAAAATGAGAATGGGTTTGAGAAGCTACAGCATTCACATTCTTTGTACTAGCTCCCATCACATGTTTTGTCATCAACTCTAGTTGGGTCATCATTGTTTCATCTCTAGCCTCATCTCTCATCCTTAATTCAGCACTCAACAGATTTGGGGCAACACCACCAGAAGATACCTCCGCTTCTCTAGTATGCCATGCTCGATTGGTCTTCGTCATTCTATCAAGTAATGCCTTGGCTACTCCATAGGACTAATCCATTATGGATCCCCCAGCCAAATTATTTTCCACATACTTATTGATATAATCCAATAATCAGTATAAGCTTTGAAGTAGAACCCCATCGGGTAAGCCATGGTTTGGACAAATGGCTATTTTTATCTTAAACCTCAACCATGCCTCATGGAGTTGTTTCCCCGAAAGTTTTTAGAAATTAGTAATGTCATCCCTTAGCTGCAAAATCCTCAAGGGAGGAAAGAACCTATCCAAAAATGCCTCTGTGAGTTCATTCCAAGAGGTAATAGACCCGGGAGGCAACTCCTCCAACCACGCGGTTGCTTCCCCAGTGAGTGAGAATGGAAAGAGTCTCAATCTGATTAACTCTTGACTGATATTAGTAATGTTAAAGGGTTGAAAAATCTCCAAGAAGTTGTGGAGATGCATGTTTGCATCCTCATTGGGCATTCCACCGAAGAGTCCCTTCATTTGAAGTAAGTGGCGCATTGTACCTATCACATGGAAGATTGCATTCCTTATCATAGGAGGTAGGTGAATTGCACCTGCTACATCAGGCATCATGGGGTCATCATCCTCATGATCCATATGTCCATCCATCGAAACTTCTCCTTCTAGTGAGTGTTGGCTCATATCAAATTCAACCTAGAAGGAACCAACCATGATTGCAAAGTCAAACTTATTAAGCTGCAAGATCAATTCAAAATAACAACTAGAGGCTATCAAACTACATTCCCCGGCAACAACGCCATTTTTGATAATGTTCAAACTAAACTCTTCTTTACAAAAGAGAGTAAATGGTCATTGTATCAAAATAAATAACCCGACGGATGTCGTGGTCAAATCCCACAAGGAATGTCAGCTGATCACACAATAGTCATCTATTAAATTGAACTAATTCGCATCAATATTGTAAGAAAAATAAGAGAAAATTGGGGGAATCATGATTTATAAAATAAAATATGGAATTACACAGTAAAAATAGGGGCAAAGTATAGAAAAAACCAATGGAGAGACTACTACTGGGGTGACATTGATAAGGGCTTCAATAGGTTGGAATGGTTAATTGCTCCTATCTTTACTTGACAATATGATTAGCTACAGATTAGGTGACACCTTAAGTTTCTCAACCAATTAGATGTCTTATACCTCGAGTTTTATCAAATCCCAAGGTTTCTCTTCACAACAACTGCATCAGCTTGGGTATGGATTCACTATCTCTATCTCCAATCCTTAATAGATATGTAATAATAGATTTTCGCTATGTCTAGCCCAACCCCACAAAATTACCACCCAAATACCCATTAGTGTTTCCTCACTCATACTTTAATTTCCTTTTTCAAGTAAAATCAAAGTAAGGAAATACAACCCATATTTGCAACTATGAGTTTTCAACTTAAAATTCAGAGAAAACACTAAAATTATACAAATTGAATAAATTTAAGATTAAATACACAATACCCAACCCAAATTAACCCCAATCATTCACACACCCCTAGCAAAGAATTTACCTACTCATGTAAGTAAAGTAAGAGATTGCATTAAACAAAAATTCAATATCCATTCACAAACTTGAGTAAGAAAAATTCAAGCAAGGTCTGAACTCTAATGGAGTTTTCTACATTCTTAATAAAGAAGATGACTCTTTCTCTTTCTACTTCTCTTTACTTTCTATAAAATCCAAAAGCAATAGAATAATCAATACTTTCTAGAATGAAATATTTAGTTTTTTAATGAGAGGTACAAAAATAGGGTATAGATCTGCTCCTCTTTTTTCATGCTTGACATTTTTACCCCTAGCTGACGGGCCTTACTTGCAATTCATCGGCGGTTCACCGGTGCAGGTTTGCAAAACATCGGTCATCTCTAGATGAAGGACAGTGAGGCTTTTGGCTCTTCGGCGCTAGCACCAGTGGTTTGTTGGTGCTGATCTGCGGACCGCCAATTGGTCACAGCTCTTGGCAGTAAGTTCCTTAACACTTCGGCGTTAGTCGGTGCTCATCTTCGGTCTGCCGGTCTCCGACCTTCTTCCAGAGAGTAGGAACTGCGATCAATCCAGCGTTTCACCGGTGTCCTCTGGTGGAGCATCGGTCATTAACTCTATTTCTATACTTTTTGCTCAATTTCATGTTTTTCTACATTCATGTTAAGTACCTTGAAGGATCAAGGAGAAAAGGCATAAAACCCACCTAATTAATATGAAAACTAAGCAAAAACTCATGTTTAAGAGCCTAGTGAGTTGGTAAATTACTAACTCATCAAGCTGCAGTTGTAGGATAGTTAATTTGGGACAAATTAATAATGGTTAAAGTGAAATCGCTCATGAGATCTAACCTGGTGATTGAGTATAGTCATCCAATAGGGAAGAATCAGTCATTTGGATGAAAGTTCTACAAGTAAGCATTGGGATAGATCACAAGTGTAAAACCCAAAGTAGTTATGAACTCACGGGGAACACTTACCCTAGTTAATTGCATAATCTTGATAAACAACAATCAATTCTCAATATTGTCATATAATTGCTTTTGTAAAAAACCCTTTTTGGAGATAGCACACTTAAAAGCTTAAATACTAGTGGTATTCTATATCTTGACCATATTCCCTATGGGATCGACCCCAACCTTTTGTTGGGTTCTCTATGACAACATTCGCTTCATACTTTATCAGGAGTGTGAGTTTGAGAATTATCACCTCCTCATCCTCAAACCTACTAAGCCGAACTGCTGGATGTCCTCTTTGGCCACCTGAGGCATCTTGGAGTCAAGGGAAAGGATCTTTAGGATCTTCTTGATTCATTTTCACATATGGATGAAGAGATTTTCCTTGGAGTGTCGCTTCCTCTTCTTTCTCTCTAAGCCTTCTCGAAGCTTTACATGATCCTAGGACAAGGAGGCAATTGCCCCTTGTAGCCCCTCAGGATCTGCAACAGCTACACTGGACGGCCTATCACCTTGGGGAAGGTCTAGAGAGCCCTTCCAATAGCTCTCTTATAGTGGCCATCTTCGTCTCTATTCGCTCAAATGGGTCGGCAAGCCTGGAAGGGCCGACCCCACTAGCCTTTAGGCCCTCATCATTTGAGTTTACCCTTCTCTTCTTTCTGCCCCTCCCTGGTGCACCTTTCACCCTTGGGTGGTTGAAGGGCACGTCACAGGCCACCATCAAATCCCTCACCTCCTTGTGCATCCTAGCCCGCTGATAAAGTAGGGTGATAAGAGAGGGAAAGGGCAGGCTAGTTCATCTCATTGCAGAAAAGTACCTCCACTCCACCACTTGTGCTCCCACATTAACCGGCACCCAATCCAAGATGCATGCTACCTTCAATGCCCGAGGGTAGGTCACATAAGAGACATTGGTAGATGGACGTATCTGCTGGGACACCAGGTTCAGCCACCTCCATGCCTCGATAGTAAAGTGAGTGACTCTGATGCCTGTGTGCATAAAACCCCAATAAGACGAGGCTCTCTTCTCCTCCACCACCAGAGTGTCCATGAGCCACTGCCCATTTCCCGCTACATCCTTGGCCTTCAAATTGGCCTTAGAAGGGTTTGGCAGACCAAATATTGCATTGATGAAAGAGCGCTGATACTGATGTGCACTCTCCAGATATAAGCTACCGGTTCTGAACGGAACCAGTTCATAGTGGAGAGATTAGCATAGAACTCCCTCACTCATTTCTCATTGGGCTTGCACGGCTCCTCAGTGGGGGGCCCTATCCCATCTCCTAGAGCCTGGCATAAAACTTTGGCTCCTTTTCCACCATATCCTGCATAACTAACCCCCCTCGTGCACTAAATCCTTGGCCGCCTGCTTGTTGTGTCGAAACTGGCACTGACTGTTTACGAATCTTATGTAGCCAGAAGTGTTGTTGTTGTTAGACATGATTATCATAGCGTCTTTTGGAACAGTAAATATGTTAGGCAGATACCCATGAAAAGGAAACAGTAAAATAGGGGCAGTGTGGTATTCTTCCTAAGGGGCGACCGTTTCAGTGAGTCCACTACAACGGACGTGGATTGATCTTGGGCAGATTTATATGCCTAAGTGATACTCAAACGTATCATTTTTACCTTGTTTGTTGTGCAATGTGTATATAATATCATGTAATTAGTAATAAAATGCGAATTTATACTAACCAACATGATTAGCATTTGTTTTGCAGGTAAATGTGATTTTTAGGAGCTAAAATGCATGTTGGAACTATGTCGGAGTTGGACTTGGATGCGAGCATGGAAAAGGCCTTGGAATGCACATTTTATAAGGGCTCCGCGATGGAGCCGTGCCACGCTACCATCGCGATAGCACACTGCCTGAACAGGAATTAAAATGGCAAATTCCAGTGTGCCTTCGCGTCAGCTCCATGGCACGGAGAGAGGCCTCCGCGATGGCCTCCGTGCCACATTGAGATTAATTTACCGGACCCTGGAAATTCCAGTGAAGGTCCGCGTCCACGCCGTGTCATGGAGGCAGTGCTCCGCGTTGGCCTCCGTGACACGTTGCTTGTTATTCCGGGAAAAATTTCCCACTAGTATAAATAGCACACTTAGGTTTATTTTAATTAGTTTTTTGAGTTTTTAGACTGAGTTCAGAAGTGGAGAGCAAGGACGTGGGTTAGTAGCAGTTGAGGAACGAAAAAGCTAAGGGATTTCTTCTCTTCTTTTCTTCTTTCTATCAATTGTACGTATGATTTTCACTCATTTTAGGATGATCAATCCACAAATGAGTGGCTAATTCTCTTCCTTGCTGAGGTTTTGAACATGTGTAATGAATTTTGATTGTAAATGATATGGTTTTCTTCTTCTTCTTTAATGTTGTTCTATTAATTCTTGTTCTTACTGCATTAGTGCTTGGCCAACATTAATGTACATCTAAAAAGTCCAATTTCACTCGAAATAGCAAGAAATTGGAAAGTTGTGAATTAATAGGGTATTGTTCTTAACTTGATTTGGGAAAATTGGGTTTTGATGTGCTTTCCTGATAGAAATATACTTGAAAGCCGTATTAGTCAATTTAGGAACCGGAATTGTAGTGCTAGGTCATAAATTGCATTTGATCACAGAAATGTAGACGGATGGTTTATGATTCTAAAGTGAAATTAAATACGAGAGTTTTAATTTCTAGGCTAATGTTCTTGGCTAGCAACATGAAGAAGAGATTAACCAAATTATCATGATTATCAAGTTCATTACTTGTTCTTAACCTTGGCATGTTCATATCCATTGTCTGAATTCACAGTAAATAGTTGTTATTAATTTTAAGTATATATAGTTTAGAAACAAAAACTCAAGTAAATGTTGGTTACATTGTTGTTAGCATAATTAGAAGTGAAATAGGAATATAGTAAATTAGGCAACTTCACATATCTTGAGCCTCCTTGGATCGATACTTGGCTACTTAGCCACTTTATTACTTGTTTGACCATGTGCACTTGCGTGTCGGTTTATAATATATAATACCAACCTGAGCAGCAGACCGCGAACAAGTTTTTGGCGCCGTTGCCGGGGAGGCTAGGCGATTTGTGAAATTGTGTTTAGTGTAATTTACTGTATTTTTATTTTTATTTTCTTAAGTGTTAACAACTTGGTCTTAGCCTGTATTTTGCAGATTTTGTTTCTGTGAACACTGGCAAGGGACAAAGAGCTGGTGGAATCTTACTTAGAGCCTGAACGTGAATTTCATAGTCAACGTAGAGAAGCTCTACGAAAGAAGCTGCAGTTGCTTAAACAGTCTATTATGGAGCAACAAAATCCACCAGTTGTGCGGGCAGTGTTAGTGCCCGATGAAGCAGCAGCAAGGCCGGTTCGCGAGGTGGCAATCCCACACGCTAATAATGTACATTCTAGCATCCGCAAACCAGAGCCTGGAGGGAGGTTTGAATTAAAGCAGAATATGGTGCAACTTTTGCACACAAGCGGGCAATTTACCGGTCTCCCTCATGAAGATCCACAACAACATCTCCAAAACTTTTTGGAGATAAGTGACACTTATATACCCGCTGGAGTGTCACCTGATTATGTTCGGCTCACCTTATTTCCATTTTCCTTACTTGGTGAAGCCAAGAGGTGGTTAAAAGCTGAACCACCCAATTCTATATCAACGTGGGATGATCTTGCACTGAAGTTTTTGATCAGATTTTTCCCTTCTGGTAAAACAGCCAGACTTAGGAGTCAAATCCTAAGTTTTAAACAGAGGGAAGGAGAAAATCTCTATCAAGCCTGGGAAAGATTTAAATCCATGTTGCGGGACTGTCCTCATCATCATCAGTCCAATGAGGTGTTGGTACACACATTTATTGAGGGTTTGGAACCCCACACTAAAATTCTGTTAGATTCAGCAGCTGGAGGGCAAGCGCTGGAAAAGACCTATGAGGAGCTGTACACTTTGCTCAACCGAATTTCACAAGGCAATCCAGAATGGAATGCAGATTCTTCAAGAGGTGGAGCAAGGAAAGCAGCGGGAGTGCTTGAAGTGGATGGATTCACAGCTATCGCTGCACAGATAGCTGCTTTGCAAAATCAGTTAAACACTCACTTCAGCAATATCAATTTGAACCAGCCTTCAGCTTCAATCAATGCAGTTCAACAGATGTGGTGTGAAGTGTGTGGTAGTAGTGAGCATTCAGCTGAATGTTGTGGTGCAAATCCTGATTCTGTTAATTTTGTGGGCAATGCACAGAGAAATCAGCAGCAGTTTGGTAGTGGCTACAACTCAAATTGGAGGAACCATCCGAATTTTTCGTGGGGTAGCAACAATCAACAAGGCCAAAGTTCAGGGCAGGGTATGCACAGAAACCAAGGAGGGCAACAAAATTATCAAGCTCAGTTCAGAAATCACAATGCCCCTCCTCCACCACCATCACCGACTATTGAGGAGATGTTCAAAACTATGATCGCTAATCAGGCACAATTGCAGGCTGACTATGTCAAATTGGCAGCCGAAGTGAAGAATAATCAGTTGGCGACCAAGGCTCTTGAATATCAGTTTGGGCAATTTGCTAGTGCCCAAAATACTAGACCCAGAGGAGGACTACCTAGCGACACGGATCCTAATCCGAAGCAGGTAAATGCAGTGACCACGAGGAGTGGTTTACAGTTGAAGGAGGTGGAACCGGAAAGACCGCCTCAAAAGTCAGGAGCAGCAGATGTTGAGGGAGAGCAAATCTCAAATAAGGGGAAGACTAAAGAAGCTGAACCAGAAAGGCCTCCACCCCCGTTCCCTCAACGACTTAAGAAACATAAGGAGGAGGCGTGTTTCCAGAAATTCATGGAGGTACTTAAACAGGTACATGTTAACTTACCTCTTGTTGATGTCTTGCAGGGAGTGCCAAAATATGCGAAATATATTAAAGACATCGTGGCTAACAAAAGTCATTTGACTGAGTATGCCACGGTAGCTTTAACGGAGGAATGCACTTCCCGTATTCAGAATAGGTTGCCCACAAAACTGAAAGACCCTGGAAGTTTTACCATCCAGCTTACTATTGGGCAAAGTATCCGAGCGCGTGGATTATGCGACTTGGGGGAAAGCATAAATCTGATGCCATCTTCGGTATTCAGAAAGTTAGGTCTAGGAAGTCCTAGACCTACAACGGTAATCTTGCAGCTAGCAGACAGGTCTTTAGCTAAGCCAGATGGCATTGTTGAGGATGTGTTAGTGCAAGTAGGCTCCCTCATTTTTCCGGTCGATTTCATTGTTCTGGACTTTGAACCAGATGCTGAAGTCCCATTTATTTTGGGACGACCCTTTTTGGCAACCGGAAAAGCGTTAATTGATGTAGCTGCGGGTCAACTCACGATGCGAGCACATGACAAGGTCGAAGTGTTCGATGTGTACAAGGTACCTAAGCTCCCGACTGTTTATAAGGAACTCTCGGTGATCAACGTGATTGATCATGGGAATGCTAATGGAATGAGTGATTCCCGAGAGTTACTAGGAAGGCCACCGGATAAGGTTGAGAACTACTGGGGGGATGACCATGATCGGGACAAATCGTCCATCTCCCTAGTAGACAAGTGAGCGTAAAGGACGTCGAGCCGCAACGGTAAACCAGGCGCTGCACGGGAGGCAACCCGTGAGAAAAATATTTTATTTTTTTCTTTTACACAGTGTAGTTAGTTTTTATCTTTTTTTTTTTATTTATTTGTTTATTTCCAATTTTTATTTATCTTTTTCTTTTCTTGATTAGGTTTAGATTTTCATTTTAGTTAGTATTTTCTTATTTTAGTTAGGGAAATCTATTAATTTAACCAATTTGTGTTTAGTGAGGTGATTTTCAGGTATAACGGAGGAAATATACATGGAATCGAGAAAATGAGGCAAGGTATGAAAAATCAAATTAATTGAAGAAACAGTGCACTGGCGCGTTGGCGCCGTGTCACAGAGGTAAGGCACCGCGTTACCCTCCGTGACACGTTGAAGGCAAAATCTGGATTTTTCAAAAATCCAGTAAGCCAACGCGTTGGCTCCGTGTCACGGAGGAGGGGCTCCGCGTTACCCTCCGTGACACGTTGCCCCTTATTCAGTGCCGGGTCACACTGGGTTGCCGGGTGACCCGCGTGTTTTCTTTAAATAAACCCCCGATTTCGCCCCATTTTTCCCCATTTCCCTCTTCCCTCCGCGACCACACACCCATTTCCCCCTCCCCAAGCACCGTGCCACGTTCCTAGGCAAGGAAAAACATCAATTTTCTTCGGTTCTTCAATTCAAAGGTATGTTTTCATCGTCTATCTCAATTTTTTGGCGATTTTTGTCAAATTTGGGCATGTGAGGTGAGATATATCACCCTAGGTAGAACTTAAACATGAATGATGGATTATTTGTGATTGATACATGTTTGGATTGTTGTACTTAGTGTTTGAACTTATCGATTGCATAAATAATTCGAAATTGATCATAGAATTGTATTCTGGGGCTTGGGTTGTTGAATTTGACTTGGGTGACTTGAAAAGTCGGCAAATTAGATGTCGGGGTGTGTTTATTATTTGAGAGAAGTCGTGGTAAATATTGTGTAAATGTTAAAAGACGACGAATTCTCGAATTTTTGTGGGAAAATGCATAAAATGTGTGAATTGGTTAGATCGTATGGATTCGTTTGTATATAGAATGTTTTTATTGTTGTTTTTATTTTATTGTTGTTTTTGTTGCTTGTGCGATGTGTGAATTGTTAGCGATAGTAGGATTGGGATTAGCTGTATGAAGTATGAGTAGTACGCTAACCGTTATGCTGTCGAAATTTTGTTGTGAATGCACTAAGCATGAAGTTATGATGTTGTCTGTGGTGTACTTAGAGTTATCTTTGCCGTAATTTTGTAGAAGTAGCTAAGGCCTAAGTGTGGGGTAAATGTTGTGTAACCCGACCTTAGCCGAAGTTAACAAGTGTTTAGCTTAACTTTGTACTTGTTTGTGTAAATTGACAAGTACAATGGCGAGCAGACAAGATAAAGGCAAGGGTGCTTCTACCTCAGGCACAGGTAGGAAAAGGATGAGACTGGGCACCGCAGTCCCAGCTGCACCCGCTGTTCCGCGCGGCCAACGCCGCCAATACGGAACAAGATGGGTCACCGATGAAGGGAAGAAATGGTACGCTAAGCATAAAGAAAACAAGTACTTCCCCGAGGAACATATTGCACGGGAACCACTTGCACAGGAGTTCCCTCGCATGGTACAGAGAATCGAGGCAGCTGGGCTCAGCTTTATCTTTCAGGAGCCCATGGAGTGCAACCTTCACTTGGTCCGGAAATTTTATGCAAATTGGAACCCGGCCATCAGAAGCCACACAGTGAAAATCAGAGGGTAGATTGTCACTCTGGAACCCCAGCAGCTGAATGCCATCGTTGGAGCACGGGACACAGACACCCATGTTCTCCGCCAGCTAAACATCACCCCACCGTACGCTGACATCAGACGTACGTTGTGTGGGGCTCGATCCACGGCCCGATGGACTAGACATAAGGAGAGGGGTTACCACCAGACTCTGCCTTATTCGCAGATGAACAGGGAGGCCAGAATATGGCTGAAAATTGTATGTTCGTGTTTGATCCCGGGAGTTCATATGACGGACGTGACCCGGGACCGTGTCTGCTTGGTGTTTGCCCTTATGAAAGGGCTTGAGATTAATGTGGGGGCGATAATAATATCCGCCATGAAGAGAGCCAGACTGCACCAGGGCCACAGATACGGGTTTGGCGGACTCATCACCACCTTCCTCCGAGGCCTCGACATTGAGGAAGAAGCCTTGGATTATATTCTGCAGTTGGAGCGGAGGGCCCTCGATGTGACAAAGACTAAGGCCCCCGACACTAAACACAGACCGGTGCTGACTTTGGGCGAGCGACATGCTCGTGACGATCAGTACATGGCCCGTATGTTTGGCATGCAGATGCTGCAGCTACGGATAGGTGGGAGACCAGCCACCGAGGAAGAATTATGGCAGCTGGAGCTGGACTACCCCTTTGGCGAGAACACCAGAGCCTTATGTCGGGTAGGGCCAGCCTTCGTGGAGCCGACAGATAACGATGTCCCTACTGATGAGGAGACACGTCGTGAGGACTCCGATGTGGAGTCCGATGACGATGATGGAGCTGATTCAGATATGGGTGACGAGGCCGCAGCACCGGATGAAGAAGTCGAATATTTCGACTAAGCAGGGAGTTCCACCACCCAAAATTTTGTGCTTTGTATTTTTGTGAACACTGGGGACAGTGTTCGATTTAAGTGTGGGGTGGGGAGTAGCTAGGTGCTGGGGACATAGGCTCTAAATTGCTGTATATTTTTTCCTTGGTTTGTATGTACGTTTGTGCTTTCCCTGTGGCGAACTGATTAGGGATGTATGTGTATATACTTGTGTGTGGTTAATGATGTGTGTTTTTGAAAGTTATGGTTGCTAGTGTAAATATTTTGTAAATTTTGTAAATATTATTTTTTTAATCTATCGACATGATCGATATTTTTCAAAATTTTTGCGAAGATATTTTGCAATTATCAAAATCTTTTGTAAATATCTTTCTATTGAAATGATCGATGTGCTGCAAAATTTTTTTGATTTTTATTTTTTGGGGTTTCTCGGAGTTTGTTTTTGGTTCTTTTACCGAGAATAGTCCCATTGAACCGATGTCATAGTTAGTTACCGTTCCCTATGATGGATGGATGACGACCATCTTAAGGGAAATGTAGTCGGTAGGAGTAGGATTTTTATTTGTTTTTAATTTTTTTTTGGTGGATTGCATCAATGAACTGTAGTTGCTTATGGTTGCTAAAATTTCATTGCGTGTTGTAACTGATGTTCAAAATGTGAAAGTGATTCGTTTGAAATCATGCAATTCTGTAAATACGTTGAGTTACCTTGGCTATAGAATTTGGTTCAGTATGATTGAGGCTTAATCTTGAATTCATGTAATTGACTAATTAAAGAGTCTGTGAATGCATCTTGATTCGAGCATGTGCATGAAGTGTGAAGTGAGGTTTTGCTATTCCATGTCATTGTGAATTGTCTAGAACTTGCCTGGTGTGTATACAAAACGAAATGAAGGAGGTGTAGTATTGGAAAGGATGTAGGCATTTCTTTGTTTTAACCGATAGTTTCCATTTTTTTCTTGTCAAATTCTACCTTTTTATATGTTGTATACCCTAGTCAGCCCGTTGAGCCTTTAGCCGATTTCTTTCTTTTGTCCAAAAGTGTATAAACTAAGCTTTATTCCTTCTTTTCATTAGCCTTCAAGTCTATAAGAAGCTCTTAAGCGCTTACAAAAAAAAGAAAATGTTTCCCAAAGTGTTAAAGAGTGAAAAGAGAAAGAATAGCAAAGTGAGGAAAGAAAAGCTGATGTTGAAGAGGCACTTGTTGTAATTAAATGATAGTGAGGGTAGATGAAAACCCTCTGTTTTTGTGTCAGGTGTGTCTGATGAAATGGGCTGTATGAAAGTAAACCAGCATGAATGGGAGAAAAAGAGAAAAGAGAGGAACAATGTCCATGAGTCGATGGGAATGAGTTGAAAAGGCGCTTAAGGATGCTAGCGACTATTATTGGCTAATCCAATATATATATACTAGATCCATAGCCCCGTTACAACCCATTAAAGTCCGACGTGATCCTATATTGCATTTCTTTATATTAGTGGAGTAATACACTAAGGGCAAGCTTATGGGTCATGACATGAGGCATGTGAATTCTTTTGGGAGAGAGAGTGAAATTAATTTTTATATGCCCCTACTTGCATGTTTGTGTGCTGCATGAACATAAAGGGGAAGTTTCTCTCGAGTTGTGAGGGCACATGCTTGATGAAAGATTGATTTTCGTGTCGGATTTCTTGATTAGCTGATTTGCATGAGTTTGCCGATATCAAGAATCAATTCTTAAAGTCTAGGAAGCCTTGATGTATTAAAGGTCATTGTATGGTACGACCAAGCATGTTTTCTTGATGATTTGCAAAAATTGAATAATCGGTATGACCGTAGCGTAAATTGTTGCACCATAGTGACGAAGGTTGGGATGTAATTTGCATGATTTGTGTATATGTTGTTCGAGGACGAACAAGGATTTAAGTGTGGGGTAGGATCTGCTATAATGGGTCTATTGCAGCGGTAGAGAATCCACTACAACAAAAGTCATCTTCCCAAGCAAACCTCCGACCCTAAAAATGGGGGACCAACATTTTAACCATGATTTTTCCCCAATACAAGTAGAGATTAGGAAAGGGAAGGATACTTTCAAGCCCCACAACTAGTTATTCAACTCAATAGCCATCTCCTTCAAGCCTTAAGGGATCAAACAAGTTCAAACCACCACCCCACCTCAACCCCACCATTTCTAGTGAAAAAATCCCATGAAGGTAGTCAATAACATGCAGAGAACTATGTGAATACTTGGCAACATAAATGAACAAAGCATGCTTCAAAATCGAACCCCCATAAGTGTAACAAGATAATCTATCCTCACCACCCCAAACCAAACCCAAAAGCATGCATTGGGCATGGAAACACTACCATTAAAGAGTAAATAAGGCAATAAAGTTGCGAAAAGTTGAATCATCTATATCTATAGAAAAATCAAGAAAAAATAGGAGATTTTTATAACCGATATACCCTATGTGAGCATATATGGAGCCCAGCTTGTAAAACCCTAGTTGAGAGGTGTTTCCTTACCTTGACAAGGGCATGGACCATTAAAGCATGATATCACCTATGGGTAGCACATGGAGGACCCCATCATGGCTCTGGTGGCACATACTTCTGAGACCTGAGTGCGCTGGAACCCCGGCTTACTCAGTGTTAAGTACTACTCCCAAAACATATATAGTACTCATATATTTTCATGAACATAGGTTTACATGGACTAGTTTAAATCATGAAATTCATAACATCTTTAACATACTTGAACTAGCCATAAAAACAATGCCGATGGATGGCCATGATGCATAAGCTTGAGATTCATGAAATTCATGCATACTTGAATAAACAGTCATAACTTGAAATTATAGATTCATAAGCTTAAAACCCAGAAAAGTCATGCATAATTGGGTAAAATCATTATAAACTTGAAAACATATATTCGTGAGAGATTCTAGTAGAAAACATGTAGTCATTGTCATAAATCATAAATAGAAGAATGAGAGAATTGAATTCATAAAGAGTCATGAGAATTTCATCATATTGGGTCTAACTCTAGAATTACCAACTTGGAACTTGAGAAATAGAGATCATGAGATTGAGCTTGAAAAGGGCATGAGGGTGGAAGAATTTTTCTCATTCATAAACCTACATACCTAGGTAAATTGATTCCTTAACTTATCTTAAAGATCCAAGAGAAATAGAAATGAGAGAGGAGATGAACCCTGGCTTGACTTGAGAGAGAATCTTCAATCTATGGATGGTTTAAGGGAATGGGGATCTAGGGAAAGTTAAACCCTTTAATCTAACCTTAAAGAGGCTTAAAACGATGTCACTTAGGAGTTAAAAGCATAAGAGTTTACCAAAATACCCTTAAATTGCCGAAATAAAGCTGGAAGCTGGAAGAACCAATAACCAAAGGGATGGCTCATTGGTCCATACCATGGCTAGTTGTTTTGCTCGTTGGTTCCTGTCCTTCCTCCGAATCACTCTCTGAACCTGCTTCAACGACTAGAAATAATGACCGGTATAATCAAACAACGGGTCATACAATCCACTTATTTGTTCAGGACAGATTTTTTCCATTTTAAGAAGTTGGATACCACGAGCTGAACCAACAGGTCATTGGTTGATAGGAGGATCCCTACAGTGGTTCGTCCAATGCCTGGTGCTATTTTTTTCCCTGTTGTTTTCTACTGTAAGCCTTAGATCTAATCTTAGGGACTTTTCGGGGTGTCACAAGAGTCCCCTGCAGGTCATGACTGGACGGAAAAAATAAGCCTCTCTAGTAGGTGTGTATAGATATACAGATGTGTGACAGACATACATGTATACAGATGTGATACGTGATATACCGACATAATTCAGACATGATATGAGAGATACATATGTGATATAAGATATACTGATATGATATAGGTATGATACTAGATGATACGGATATGGTGCAGATGTGTACAAAGGGACACTAAGGAGGTGCAGCTATATACATGTATTTGTATCTCTGGTGTGGACATGATTCCGCTGAGATGGTTGATTGTTTTACAGTTGATAAATTACTTGTGTTGCTTGATGGTTTTTTATGATTGTAAATTAATGTAGTTACACACACTTTATGGTTAATTGCTTGAGTTTACTGAGTATAAATCGATCGAGCTAAGTTAATTTTGCTATTGGTTCCTTGTAATGGTTATTCATGTTAATTTTCTTCATACTAGGTTGGTCTTGACTGTGGAAATGGTTTCGTTAATAAGTTAAAGAGTTAGAAATTATAATATGATAATATGGTTTATTAATGATTAGTGATGGCTAAATATATAGATAACCGGTGCTCTTAAGATATTTCTAGGTCAATAAATGAATCTTGAGTGACGAGAACAGACTCCGTTAATGGTAATTGAAACATTTAATGGGTAAGGAGATCATAGTCTTAAAAAGGGTGTTGAAAAAGAGAAGTGTGAGTGATACCGAGCTACTGCTTAGGTGGGGTACTGCTGCAGGGGGCAAATTCCCGCTGTTCGGAGACCGTTGTAGCGGACAAAACCCTCGCTACAGCGAGACAATGGAAATAATATAGATGTAAAGGAGAGTTTCTAAATGGATTGTTGAATCTAATTATATATAGATGTAAAATGGAGTTAACGAATTGATTGTTGAATTTGATAGTATATAGATGCACAATTGTATTACCTAATCGATGAATTGATTAAGAACTAGATGGGGTGTAACTGTATGTTATTGTTGTGGCTAGTAAGGGTTAATTGATTGCATGTTGATTTTATACTGTTGCGTGAACTAATCCTAGTCGGTTGCTGATGCTTATCGGTATGTGTAGTGTCACTACAACACAATGTATTTATAGTTATGAATTTGAAAATCATAGCTATTTCATAGTAATATCCATAAAAATTTAAATTTTGTGGCTATCTACTAATTCGTAAATTTTTTTAGCCACGAAAATTAATTTGAAAAGTCAATTCCTTATTTTTTCTATAACTGCAAACAATCATGGCAATAATTACCTAAATAGCTATGATTCTATTGCTACGATAAGATTTTATAGTTAATCATAAGTTTTTACCATGTGAAAGAAGTAACTATAGCAATAGTAACCTTATAGCCATAATAAATTGATTGAAATCAAATATTGTAGCTAAATTACATTTTTGCTTCAAGTTATAAAAAACTGTAGCTATAGTTAAATGATATAGCCATAGATTTTTTGCTATGATAAAATTTTATGGCTATATTAATTTTTGCCACAAGTTAAACTTACCGTAGTAATAGTAACATTTTACCCACAATATATTATTTGAATAAAATTTGTAGTTAAATAAATATTTTTCTTCAAGTTATTAAAATGTGGTAATAGTTAAATGATATAGTCCTAAATTTTTTGTTATAATAAAATATCATAGTTAATATTAATTTTAGCCGTGAGTTAAAATTTATTGGAGCAATAGTAACCTTTTAGTAATAAAAGCAATTTAAAATAAAATTTTATAGCTAAATAAATATTTTTCTTTCAAGTACTAAAAATAGTGACAATAATTGATTTAATACCTATAATTATTTTCCATAAAAAAAAGATATATCCACAAAATTTTGGCTATCATAAATTATGTAGCTAATAATGATCTTTTACCTCAAGTTAGAAATTTATTGTACCAATACTAATCTTTTGCCCATATTGAATAATCTTTTCTTACGCCTTACATGCAAATTTAAAATGTTAATTTAATAAATAAGTGATTATATCTAATTAATTTTAATTAACAAATTATATCGAACTTAAACTACACTTCACTAGATCTAAGATGAAGTGCTTTCAGAATTATTATTTGACTCAAATTTGTTTCATCAGAATAATACCTTTGTAGATCTAGTATAATAAGAGTTGTTAATCATTTGTTTGAATCAATTTACAATTGGTAAGTTTAAAATATAATTAAATAAATAAGTGATTATATTAATTTCGATTAACTAATTATATCAAATTTAAACAAAACTTCAATAAATCTCACTCAAATTTCATGCCAAATAAGTGTTTTGAGAATTATTATTTGACTCGGACGTGATCTATTAGGACAACCTTATTGATTTAATGTAATTACAAGTGTTTATCATTTGACTTGATTCAATTTTATAAGATCTTTCTCATAACTTGTAAATATGATTTAAATAAATAAGTGATTATATCAATTATTTTTTGTTGACTAATTATATCAAATTTAAATAAAACTTCATCACTAAGCCTCACTCAAGCTTCATGCATGATCAAGTGTTTCAAAAATTCATGTTATTTGACTTGGACATGATCTATTGGGACAACCTTATTTTAATGTAATTACAGGTGTTCATCATTCGACTCGATTCAATTTTATAATATCTTTCTCGTAAGTTTCAAATATAATTTAAATTAATAGGTGATTATATCTAATTATTTTTATTAATTAATTATATCAAATTTAAACAAAATTTCATCACTGAGTCTCACTCAAACTTCATGCATGATTAACTGTTTCATAAATTCATGTTATTTGACTTGGACATGATCTAGTTAAATAGTACTTTTATCAATCTAGTGTAACTAGAGGTGTTCATCATTCAACTCGATTCCATTTTACATGATTTTACTTATTTTAAATATAATTTAAATAAATAGGTAATTATATCTAATTACTTTTAATTAGCTAATTATATCGAATTTAAATAAAACTTCATTAAGTTTTGCTCAAATTTTTTCTAGATCAATATTTTGAGAATTGTTATTTTTACTCGAACCTAATCTATTTGAACAATACTATCATGATTAACTATTAATTTGAATAAGTTAACAATTATTATAAATATAAATATAATTATAATTATGTCTAATATGTATTAATGAGTTAACTGTATTACATATGGAAAATCTTACCAAATCTCTTTGGCTGCTATAGTTATTAGGAGGGAAAAATTAATTTGACTATGAAAGATTGAGAACGAAAATAAAAAAGATTCCCTTCAAATTATTTCCTCTATTTATTTATTTTTCCTAAATTTCAGTTTTTTCCCTATAGTAGAGAGACTAGAGAATATAAATAATATTGACAAGGAAGATTGAGAGATTAAAAAATTAAAACCTTAAATTTTCAAAGTAGAGCCAAAATTTATTCCAAGGAAGAAAGGTATGTTTTCTTTCACGTCTCAATAACCAGAGCTTGATTTTTTATTTTTTTTTTTGTTTGTTATAGATTGCAATCATCAATCTCTTTCATTTTTCTTGATTTTAGATTATCACATATATTCTTTTTACTATTTTGAGTATTTTTTTTTCATTCAATTTTGATTTAAAAAAATAACTTTTAAGTAATTTTTTCGTGGGTCTCAAAGATATACAATTTCATATAATATTTAATAATTTTACTACTATCAACAAAGAAAAGTGCTGAATCTTCTAAAAGAACAAAAGGAGGTTGGCGATGCCCTAATAGTTGAAGGGATTAAAAAAATCTTTTTTTTGTCCTTACGAAGTTCATATTATATTATGAACTCCATTATTGTGAATCATCTTTATAGTTGAATGTAGTGATATTTATTTGTTGTGATTTATTTTTCCTGTAAGAATTTTGTGCATTATTCTTCTAATTGAGTTGCTTTGCTCATATTTATTTTTTATTTTATAAACAATTATAGTTTGATAAAATATTTCACAACTTAAAGTTCTCAATTGCACCCGTTGATATAAAATTATTTAAGTATATGCATTTTTCAAAAAGTCGAATTAAACTGAATGATGCTTACAATTATTATGACGAAAAAGTAAACAACTAACAAATGCTTGTATAACAAATAGTTAAAATATATATACCATTTAGATTTGTATTTATGAAGAAGTATTTTAGTATCTTACAAAGGCTTGTTTGTAATCAAACATGGGTAAGCACGGTCTTCAAAAAAAAACTTAATCACTTGCCTGACAAAGATGATGTGGAACTTGTTACGAGTACTACGAAGATTTCTGGTAAAGAAAATTTATCCACACAACATGCGGAAGAAGTTGTTGGTAATTCTATAAATTTGTGTAATATTATTTATTTTTTTAATTATCTAAATTAGCGTGTTTATTTAATCTTATCTAGTAACTGATGTTTAAGATTTTTTTAGGAAGCGTGCATATGCTAAGTCAGGTATCAATTAGCTTTCACTATGGTGGCTATTTTATATGTTCTCCTTCTAAAAAATATGTGAGTGGACACTTAATGAAAACAAGTATGGACACGGATTTTCTTAGTTATTTTGATGTGTTGATCTAAAAAAGAATGTAATTTTACTATTTTAGATGGAGATAAGTTCTTTTATTTAGAAAAAAAAGTTAGAAGAATTGTATTCACATATATATTTCTTATTCAATTAACGGTAATGATTTTTATTTTCACAGGAGAAAAATATTGGAAAAGCTCCTTCTCGTGTTGAAGAATAATCTGGTAGAAGACCAATAATGGTACAATTCATAAAACAAGTAGAATTGACCAGAAAAGAAGCAAACAAGTGTGTGGAAGAAGTTAAAAGGCAAGCTAAAGAAGAAGCTGAAGAAAGAAATAAAGAAAGAAATGGAGAATAAGATAGTTGAGTTCCATAAATGATGAGAAGAAAAATTTAGAACGATGTCTGCAGCTTAAGGTCAATAGTCATTGCAACTTGCAAAGGAGTGATGAAAACTTCAAAATTGATAAGGACATAAATAATTATATTCTCTTGCAAAAGCATATAGATTTGTCTTAATAAAATAATATTTTACTATTTTGAATGATTTTGTTGAATCTTTATTAATTTTTTAAATATTTTTTATTTGTTAAATAATTGAAAAATATATTCTTCTATAATTATCTATAAATTTTATATTAAAAATAGATTCTCATCTATATTATATGAATTATCGTGGCGAATAATATTTGTGAAAAAAATTAATTAGTAGCTCTTAGATAAATATATAATATAATTTCCACGTATTAAGGACATGGCTACACATTTTCATTTTCATAGCTAAGGAAGATAATCTTTTTCTACAATTTTATTCCCTGTGACAAAAAAGTATGAGATCTCAGTTATGAATTTTTAAATTTGAAGCTAAATATAGACTCTATAATTGCCGTGTACCAAGAACATGGCTATAGATTTTCACTTTTTATAGCAACTGAAGAAACTCTTTTGCTACAATTCTATATATTTCATGACTAAATATATGAATTCTTAGCTATAATTCTAACATGTTTATGGAAAATACGTTAATTTATAGCTATGAATTTTTTTTATTCGTAACTAAATAGGAGTACTATTGCCACGAGATAAAACTATATAAATAGCTATAAAATTTAAATTTGCATGAAAAATAAATTATTTTTTTGCTACAATACCACACTTTGTGGTTATAATATGAAGATAGCTACTAATATTGTTTGTCGTGGCCAAAGAATAAAATCACTTGCTATAAGTGTATTTTTCATAGAAAGAACTTTTTATAATCACAACTACAATACAAAAAAATTTAAAGGTATAAGTAATAAACCTTAGCCACAGATCATATAAAGTTTGTAGCTAACTTTTAGTTACACTTTATCTTGCTACGAAAGCTATGGAAAAAAATATTTGTGGCTAAAGTATTTAGCCACAGACATTTTCATATTTGGCTATGAGATACTCTGTAGCTATATATGCATTTTGTTGTAGTTTATACTGGTACTACCTTGCTGTATCTTTTTGGGTGTAGGTTGTGGCAGGTGATTCGCAGTTTCATAGTTGACATAGTGATACTCATCATCAGCTTCTGCATTCTCTCCAAAGGTAAAGCTGTGTCATTTTCATATTGTTAGTATTCCAAGTAGAGCTCTTGTATTTGTCTACACTAGATTTTTGGGAGAGTTGTGATTTTGAAGAGTTTGTATCACAAAAGACTAAACATTGTTGACTTATGTGAATTAATGAGAAATTTAATATTTTTTATATATATTGTTTAACAAGGAAGTTCTCCTATAGAACAAGAGTCGATGTAGGTGCTCACACAATCCATACATTTTGAATCGTGTGAAAGAATTAGATAACTATATCATGAAAAATATAAAATATATCATTCTAAGTTAAGCACCTCATATCCAAAAATCAAAAGGAAAACAGAGGAGTATGAAGCTAACGAAAATCATCTAATAAGTAAATACGATAACAATTAGTAAGGAAAATAGTTAAAGAATGTACAAGGCAATATAATATAATAACATGCAATGCAATACAATATGATGACCAATGATCCTGTCAACATACACTCACTCAACAATAGTGTTCTAAAAAGTAGGGGCACGAAGCGAGGCGTTTTAACCAATACGGGGCGAGGCTTAAGCTCCGAAACATGGGGCATAAGTCATACAAATCTATGGGACATATATATCATGTATCTTTAACTTTCTTACTTTTATTACTAAGAAAATAAGAAAAAAATAAATAATTTTTAATAATTTTACAAATAAATTCAAATTGATCACCAATAATATAGAAAAATATTATAATTATTATTTGAGAAAGATAACAACACAAACAATGATAATAATCGAGATAATCTTTAAAATAAAATCGTCATCCACTTCATCATCGATCTCTACATCTACTAATCCTTCTTACCTCAACTAATATTTACACTGATTATTATATATATATATATATATATATATATATATATATATATATATATATATATATTTCAAAGAAGGAGAATGATAAATATTGCAAGAGAAATGCGAAAACATAGATAAAGTTGTCTCTGGAACATAATGATATGAAATCTCTATCCTATCAATTTTAGGCATAATCCTCCTAAAATTATTTATGACAACGTCATTTTCTATGAGAGTTGCTTTCTTTGTTAATATATTTTTGAAAAAATCTCTACAATATGAAAACATGATAGTATAAAATATAAATATCATGCACCAATAATGAAAAGTATGAGTTTTAGCAAAAGTAACTTCTAAAATTATTTTAAAAAAAATCAAATTTAAGCCTAGAGAGTATGCTTTTACACTCAGAACGTACACTTTCATGCCCATATAAATTGAAACGGAAGAAATAATGTAAATTAACTTAAGAAAGTGAATAACAAGAAGACTCGACAAATTAAAACAACTTAAAGTATATTGTGTTTCTATATTTTTTACACTACTAAAAAATAACTATTTTTCATTGAAATTTTTACAAAAAAATATTAAATGGCTATCATACAGATATTTCAATTGAATCAGTGGAAAAAAAATAGCAGTTTCACATAAAAAATCATGAAACTTTTCACTATTTCAATGAGAATTTATTTTCCATCATGCATTTTTCTAGTGATCCAGTTCGATAAAAAATAGGTGAAAATCATGTCTAATTACATAAATTTTTCATTGATTTGCGGTGGGAAAAATCTCTATTTCTAGTAGAGTTCAAATTACACAATCTTTTGTTAAAAAAAAGGAGGAGGAGGAATTCAATATATTAATATAATATGAAGTTACACTCTTTAATTTACTTTCTCGTACCGTGAGTTGAAGAACTATGATGGATAATTAGTTAATTTAATATAGAAATAATTGTTATAAGTTAACAAAATTATAATTGAGTTTAAAATTTTAGATGTTATGACTTTTAATGTAGTTGACATAAGAAAAGATTAAAAAATAAAGTTTTAGTCAATTTTAAAGTACTAAATATCAGAAGTTCTTACATCTTTCAAATAAGTGAAGATTTAATATCTATAACTTTAATTAAGTTCAAAGTGCTAAATATTAGGATGATAATTGTTTGAGAAAAATATTAAATGATAATTTTATCTATTGTAAAGTTTTTTAATGAAGGACAAAAAGTTCAATCAATATTTCTAAGGGTCTTCATGCTTTTAATATAGTACTAGTTTCGCGTACATATGTTGCATATCTATCTTATATTTTTATCATAAATTTATACATATATACATACACACACACATATATATGTGTGTGTGTGTGTAAGTTATTGAAAAATAACAGCTTACATCAAAATAAATGTAAAATTTATTTCAATAATGTAAATAAATATTATACATCAAATATGTTATTGTTAAATAAATATTGTATCTCAATTATGTTATTGTTTATTGTAGTTGTATCTCAGGTGATAGTTTTTTACAAGATATTGTTAATTTATATTTTCTTTTGTTGTTTTGACTGCTTTATCATGATAAAGAAATTTATTATCTCCATTGATAATCATCTTGAAAGTGTTGTGTCTACCGATGTGGGGACACTAGTGTATTATAGAGTTTTTTAATGAAAGGCAAAAAGTTTAGTTAATATTTTTAAAGACCTTTCTACTTTTAATATAGTATAGATAGATAAGTTAATAATAAATTAAGATGGAAAGAGTAGTAATTAACCTTTATCACAAAGTTAAACTCATTGATAGTACCTTCAGTGCATATAACTTATTATATCTTTAAACTGTCAAGTGTATTTCTAAACTCATAATGACTTGGGGATTCCCATATTTCATTCAAGCACCCTATTAACGCAAAATAAAGTTACACACTTTAATTTATTTTCTCGTATCATGATTTAAAAAATTATAATAGATAAATAGTTATTTAATAAAGAAAGAATTTAATTTCAAAGTCTTAGATACTAAGATAATAATTAAATAATAATTAATTAAAAAAATAATAAATAATAATTTTATCTAATGTAGAGTCTTTTAGCGAAGGGTAAACAATTCATTCAACATTTTTAATGGTCTTCATATTTTTAATATAATATAGATAGATAGATTAGTTTCTTAGGACGTGCGTTGCATGTGTATGCCGAGTCATGTAATATACAAATTTATAAAATAATATTTGTCATGTCAAAAATTCAATTGAGCTATGAGGGCACCCACCATCTTGTAGGCGAACCCCATTCCTTTATATACCAATTAACAATTTAAATAATATAGAAATAGTATAAAACAAGCAACTAACTATTATAAATGCAGAATGAATGAGTTTAAAATCAAAGTAACTCCAAAATCTGGTGACGATAGTACAAGAGCATCTACGAGTATCATACAAATCTGAAAAACTAAAACCACCATCTGAAAAGAAATATGATTAGCAAAAAAAAGAAGTCTCTAGAATTCAGTTCTACCGAAGAAAGCAGCTTACCATGACTTCTAATCGCAGTAATCTCGAACAGCGTATCATCTCAAGTGCCGCTAGTACCTAATTCAGTCCCTACATGCAAATAAGTGCAACAAGTATAGAGTGAGTATAAAAATACTTGTACTCAGCAAACATTGTTAACTAACCCTTTATTAGAAGTGATGACGAGATATGATTCTAACAATTTATTTTCAACAGTTATAAATATATAATAATAATGATGATAATAATTCACCTGAACAAGAGTTTATAGATTTAATATTAACACAATGAAGCAAATAAAAGGTGTATTATTCAACATAAGCTACACCACTAATAATATCACGATAAGCCTCAAATGTAACAGGTCAAATCAATCTCACAACCATATAAATATTTCAATACTCAACTCAATATGAAATGTAATGTACTGGCCAAGAACCTATATACATCCGCTTCCTATGATGGATAGTCGGGACTAATGGAGGACTCGCGAGGTCCATATACCTGCTGAAATCATTTTCATCGGCAGTAACATACGCTGAAACTATTTCTGTCGGCAATAACACATGTCAAAACTATTTTTCATCCACAATAACACATATACTGAAACTATTTTTCATCGGCAATAACATACGCAAAAATAATTTTCCATGAACATCACAAGAGTATAAATTTTAATAAAATAACTCATTGTGCACTATTAGCCGATAATTATAATACAACAATAAGAGTGACATGAATATGTATGCACAAATATATGACACAAGTTGATCAGTCAACCCTACAACCAAGGATCATTAAGTCACAATAAAGTATCACGTAGTGCATAAGTCTTAGTAAGTCAATCACATCACAAATTGTGGAATACCATCAATATATTAATTTTGTATAAATTGACCCATATCATGATATCGGTACCCACATAAATGCTCGTCATATAATTTATATGGGACCCCATTGTCACGCCCCGCCCTGGGGGGTATGACTGGCACCTGGTGCCCTACTGGGACCTGAACTGCTAAACTGCTGGGCCTAAGCACTTCTAGTGCCTGGCTGGCTCTAACTCTAGATTCACGAAAACAACGGGCTATATAACGGCTGTAAATACAGCCTCCGACCGACTAGGCCTATAGCCACCTGTACTATAACATCAGCTAACTAGAATCACATTCATATAGGGGAACCTATGCGGGCCGACAAGGCCACCATGCTATCTAGTTATCCCTAAATCAAGAAAACAAGTGCTAAACCGCTACGTGACCGACAAGGTCACCACTTCCAACTGAGTAAGGCCTCACACGGCCATCATAACAAGCTAAAACGTACACGCAACCTCACACGACCGGTATAACAAACCACAGGGTATACACAATCTACAAGCCTCTAAGAATACTGAAAATATGATTGGGACAGGGCCCCGGCCTACCCATACTGTACAACAAAAGAAAAGGGATAAACCTCTAGCTATTTAGCACTGGATGACTAGAGCTGATGACTCTGTGAGCTGGCTGGAATCACGAGGTATTGGCTCCTCATCTATGAGTACCTGCAGGCAAGTAATGCAGCGCCCCCAACGGGCGTCAGTACCGCTGGTACTGAGTATGTAAAGCAACAACTAAAAAATATCTAAAAACAACAATACAACTGATGGAACTGAAATAGAAAGAAGTAGACTAAACTGACTGGAAATGTAAAGCTAAACCTATTCTCAACTATGCTGGAAGGAGTAAGAGTCATACCTGAAAATGTATCGCTCTACTGTCGATCTACTCGTATCTAGCGTAACATGGTGTAACATAACATAACATAACATAGCATAGCACACACAAACCTTACCCGACCCCCATAAGCCGAGAGGTACAATCAACATGCAATCTATACCCCTACCCCGATCATCCCATCTCCTATAATAACTATAAGCATCCTGTCGATCCCCTGGATATGCACTTGGGCTTGCTGAGCCCCTGACTATAACTGTACCTGAGTTCGGAGGACTCCTGAATCAACACCCCGAGCGTACCCGCTCGATGGGGGTGTATAAAAGCCGACCAAGGCAAATATGGGGAAACCGGCACCCCATCTTCGTCCCCTGTGGGACGGCATGCCACTCCCTAGAGTGACGTATCCTCGCCCTCTGGCGGACGAGTCGATAAAGTTATTAACCCTGGGGCAGTCATGAATGCTAGGTAATCCAACCCCAAAACAATACAGTGGTCTCAACTAGTAATACTAACTGCGTATATCACATGCTGAAACTAGTGACAATAATGTGTATGTATATACTACATGCTAAAACTAATGATAGTGATATGTATGTACTTAATACATGCTGAAACTGATAATGGTATATATATATATAAAATCTTCTGTCATACTGTGCTGAGTCTAATGCTGGACAAAATATAATTTTTTTGCTGGAAATCAGGCTGTATAACTGAGTTTCATAGTATCATGATTTACTGTTTCTAACATGCTTTCTAAACTTCATTTTAGGCTACCATTCTATTTCCGTAATACCTTACAGGAACTTATATTGCTTTACTCAACTGAACACGATAATATTCTAACATACTTTACCAAATCACATACTGGGCATGTTGTACTGTTTTGGTCACTTTCTTCTAGAATTTGCATCGAACTAGTAAGTTTCACGCTACACATGACATGATGTTACTAATATCATACTAAAATGCATACTAAACATAATATGCGGTTTCTGAAACATTCTACTGGCACTTGAACTATTTTACTATACCAAAACTACTAGCTTGCCGAAAAACTGACTTTACATACCTTCGCTTCTGATTTCCCGACTAACTGGCGTAGCTCGGTCGGTATTTTCGCTATTTCTCCCAACTGCATCCATATATATATATATCAATTAGGACTAAATACACTAATATTCTGGAAGAAGATAACACTTTTAATATATATATAGCCAAAACTTTGACCGATCGAAAGATGGTCGAAAATTCACTATTTCTCGAAAGTCCAGAAGGGAGAAATACACACTTTAGGGCTAGAAGTATATTGACACTAATTTGGAGCAATTCCACTTACCTTAGCTCGGTAGCACGACGTTTCGCCGACCAAATTTCACGAAACTAAATTCGTAGGAATGCTCCTTGCTGCTTAATACCTCGGTATCTGGAGTTAATTTGAGTTTGGACCGCGTTTGGCGGCATAATCGGATGAGAAATGGATAGGATTGTTCTTTCCTCCTTCTCTCTGGTTTACTCTCTGTTCTTACTGGAAATTATAAGTTAATTAAAGCAAAAATCGAAGCTTGGAGGCTTTTATACTTGGGGCTGCACCTCACCTCCGTGACACGCTGTGTATCGTGGAGCCTAGCCTCTGTGACACGCTGTGTATCGTGGAGGTGAGCCTCCGTGACACTCTGGCCATCGCGGAGGGGGTCTGCCAGCCTTCTCTTGCGATGGTTCGACGTGTCACTTATCCGGTCTTTCCCCAGGCCTTTTTCTAGCATGTACGGCATTCAAAAACTCTTAACCAACATGCGAATAGGCCATCTACATGTCAAGAATTTATGGGGTGTAACATTCTCCCCCCCCCCCCCCTTAAGAACATTCGTCCTCGAATGTAAACTTCTATTTATAGGAATTCTCAACTTACTCAACTTATTTCTAGAAAAATTTTGGCAGAGTTTTCCCGGTAATATGGATTATCGCAAAAACCTGAAATGCAGGAAAGTCCAATACAGGTACTCCACACAATACTATAGTATTCATCTCATAAAAGACTAGAGTCGACTATCTCATTTATACATATACTATAAGGCACTATATAAAATAACAATATTAACATACCTGTTGACTGACTAGGCTTGAAACAAGTGGGGATATCTGATTTTGATATCTTTCTTTGCCTCCCAAGTCATCTCCTCTCCGTTCCTGTTACGCCACAGTACCTTGACAGACGCAATATCTTTAGTTCTCAATCTACGAATCTGTCTGTCTAAGATAGCTACTGGAACCTCTTCATAGGCCAGCTCCTCCGTAACCTAGACATCCTGGACTGGGACTACTCTGGTTTGGTCTCCTATGCACTTTCTTAGCATAGATACATGGAAAACTGGATGAACGGATTCTAATTCTGGAGGCAAGTTCAACTCATATGCCACTTGGCCTACTCTTCGACGAATCTGATAAGGCCCAATGAATCTCGGACTTAGCTTACCTCTCTTACCGAATCTCATCACCTTTTTCATCGGAGATACTTTCAGAAATACCCAATCATTCACATCAAATTCTAGGTCTCTACACCGCACATCAACATACGATTTCTGGCGGCTCTGTGCAGTCAGTAGGCGTTCTCTGATAAGCTTTACCTTCTCCTCTGACTGTTTAATAATATCTGGCCCAATCAGCGCTGACTCTCCCACTTCAAACCAGCCAACTGGCGACCTATATTTTCGCCCGTATAATGCCTCAAAGGGCGCCATCTGGATAGCTGAGTGATATCTATTATTATAAGCAAATTCAATTAGCGGCAAATGCTCGTCCCAGCTACCTCCAAAGTTTAGCACACACGCCCGTAGCATATCCTCGAGCGTCTGAATAGTGCGTTCAGCCTGCCCATCTGTCTGAGGATGGAATGTTGTGCTCAAATTAATCTGCGTTCCCAGACCTCTCTGAAATGACTGCCAAAATCTAGCTGTAAATTGTGCTCCTCTGTCATAGATAATAGATATTGGAACACCGTGTAATCTAACTATTTCTCTGATATACAATTCGGCATAATCTTCGACAGAGAAAGTAGCTTTCACTGGCAGGAAATGGGTTGATTTCGTCAGTCTGTCAACTATTACCCAAATGGAATCATGTCTATGCCTGGTACGGGGTAATCCTGCTACAAAGTCCATGTTTTCTGCTTCCCACTTCCAAAGAGGCACAGCTATGTCCTGAGTCAATCCGCCCGGTTTCTGGTGTTCCGCTTTTACTTGTTGGCAGTTAGAACACGGGCTACAAATTCGGCTATTTCCCTTTTCATACTTGGCCACCAGTAGATCTCCTTGATATCGTGGTACATTTTCATCGCGCCTGGGTGGAGAGAATAACGGGCGTAATGTACCTCACTCATAATCTGCTGGCGGAGCCCTGAAACATCTGGAACACAGAGACAACCCTTACATCTCAGCACTTCATCCTCAGTTACCTAAAAATCTGGCACTTTCCCTTGCTGAATTCTATCCTTAAGCTGGACCAGGTTAGGATCTTCATACTGGCGTTCTTTTACCTCCTCAACTAATGACGACACCGCGGTGTTCTGAATTACTGCTCTTTGTCCTCTGTCTCTACTACACGAATGGCTAGGCTGGCTAATTGATGTATTTCTTTGACCAACTCCCACTGCTCGGGCTGCAAATACGCCAAACTCCCCATCGATTTACGGCTGAGAGCATCTGCTACTACATTGGCTTTCCCCGGATGATACAGAATGTCCACGTCATAATATTTCAATAACTCCAACCAGCGGCGCTGTCGCAAATTCAACTCCCTCTGAGTGAAGATATACTGTAAGCTCTTATGATCTGTGAAAATATCCACATGAACGCCATACAAGTAATGTCTCCATATCATTAAAGCGTGGATCACTGCGGCTAACTCCAGGTCATGGGTAGGATAATTCTTTTCGTGTTTCCTCGGCTGTCTGGAAGCATAAGCAATCACTTTACCATGCTACATCAACACACATCCCAACCCAATACCTGATGCATCACAATACACTGGATAACCCTCTGTACCTTCTGGCAACGCTAATACTGGGGCGGAGGTCAACCTGTCTTTCAATTCTTAGAAAATCTGTTCACATGCCTCTGTCCACTGAAACTTTACTGCTTTCTGCGTTAGCTTAGTCAGAGGTGCCTCTATGGTGGAGAATCTCTCAACAAACCTTCAATAGTATCCCGCTAATCCCAGAAAACTGTGGACTTCAGTCGGAGTGGTAGGTCTGGGCCATGTTTTGACTGCTTCTATTTTCTGCGTATCTACCTGTATATCAGCATCCGACACAATATGCCCCAAGAAAGCTACTGAGTTCAGCCAGAATTCACATTTGGAGAACTTGGCGTACAACTGACGGTCCCTGAGAATCTGGAGCACTGCCCGTAAATGAGCCTGATTATCTGCCTCTGAACGAGAATACACCAGAATATCGTCGATAAACACTATCACGAACAGGTCCAGGTATGGTCTGAAGATACTGTTCATCAGGTCCATAAATACCGCTGGGGCATTCGTCAGCCCAAAGGACATGACTAGGAATTCAAAGTGGCCATATCGGGTCCTGAAAGCTGTTTTGGGAGTGTCTCTTTCACGAACTCGAACCTGATGATATCCGGACCATAAGTCAATCTTGGAGAAATATTTGGCCCCTTGTAACTGATCAAATAAGTCATCTATTCTGGGAAGGGGATACTTATTCTTGACTGTAACCTTATTCAACTGTCGGTAGTCTATACATATGCGGAGCGAACCATCCTTCTTTCTCACAAATAGGACTGGCGCACCCCACGGTGAAGTTCTCGGCCTAATAAAGCCCTTATCTAACAGGTCCTTCTGCTTCTCTTTTAATTCTCTGAGTTCGGCAGGAGCCATACGGTATGGAGGAATTGATATGGGCTGAGTGTCTGGTAGCAAATCAATTACAAAGTCTATTTCTCTTTCTGGAGGAATACTAGGTAGCTCATCTGGAAATACGTCAGGGAATTTATTCACCATTGGGATTGACTGGAGAGTCGGAGGCTCTATCCGAACATCCTAAACTCTGACAAGGTGGTAAATGCACCCCTTAGCTATCAACTTCCTCGCCTAAAGATAGGAAATAAACCTACCTTTTGGCGTAATTGTACTGCCTTCCACTCTCGTACTACCTCCCCTGGAAAGTGAAATCGGACTGTCTTGGTCCAACATTCTACATTTGCATAGCACGAAGCCAACCAATCCATACCCATAATGGCGTCGAAATCGACCATTTCTAATTCTACCAGGTCTACTGTGGTCTGATGATCAGCAACCTCTACTATACACCCGCTATAGACCCTTCTGGCTATAATGGAGTCACCGACGGGGGTGGATACTGAAAAGGGTTGCTGAAGCAACTCTGGTGCAGCGCTAAACTTTCGAGCCACAAATGGAGTAATGTAGGACAAAGTAGACCCTGGATCAATCAATACATAAGCAAGGGTGTGAGAAGATAGTCATCATACCTGTCACAACATTAGGTGACGCTTCTGAATCTTGCCTCCCTGGTAAACCATATGTGCAGCTTGGACCCGCGCCTACACTGGAGGCCCCTAATCTGCCCCGACCCCTGCCTGCTGAAACTGAGGGCCTGCGCCCTACCGAGGATGCTAAAGCTCGTGACCCTGCGGATTCCTTGTGATTTTGTGGCAGCATCACCCCGTACTAAACATGGATATGATTCCATTTGGGTAATAGTTGACAGGCTGACAAAATCAGCTCATTTCCTACCAGTGAGGGCTACCTTCTCGGCTGAGGATTATGCCGAATTATATATCAGAGAAATAGTAAGATTGCGTGGAGTGCCGGTATCCATTATTTCAGATAGGGGAGCACAGTTTACAGCTAGATTCTGGCAGTCGTTCCAGAGGGGTCAGGAAATGCAGATTAATTTAAGCACAGCATTCTATCCTCAGACAGATGAGCAGGCTGAGCGCACAATTCAGACGCTCGAAGACATGTTGCGAGCGTGTGTGCTAGATTTTGGTAGTAGCCAAAGTGAGCATTTACCATTAATTGAATTTGCCTACAATAATAACTATCATTCAGCCATCCAGATGGCGCCTTTTGAGGCATTATACGAGCGAAAATGCAGATCGCCGAATGGTTGGTTTGAAATCGGAGAGTCAGTGTTGGTTGGCCCAGACATTGTTCAGCAGTCAAAGGAAAAGGTAAAGCTTATCTGAAGAATGCTTACTGACTGCACAAAGCCGCCAGAAATCATATGCAGATATGCGGCGCAGAAAATTGGAGTTTGATGTGTATGATTGGGTATTTCTGAAGTATCCCCAATGAAAGAGGTAATGAGGTCCAGCAAGAAAGGTAAGCTCAGCCCGAGGTTTGTTGGGCCTTATCGGATTCGTCGAAGGACAGGCCGAGTAGCATATGAGTTGAATTTGCCTCCAGAATTAGAATCCGTTCATCCGGTCTTTCATGTATCTATGCTGAGGAAATGCATAGGAGACCCGTCCAGAGCAGTCCCAGTCCAGAATATCCAGGTTACGAAAAAGCTGGCCTATGAAGAGGTTCCAATAACTATCTTAAACAGACAGATTCGCAGATTGAGGACTAAAGATATTACGTCTATCAAGGTATTGAGGCGTAACAGGAACCGAGAGGAGATGACTTAGGAAGCGGAGGAAGATATGAGGACCAGATATC
This sequence comes from Datura wrightii, assembly GCA_035772735.1. Taxonomy (NCBI): domain Eukaryota; kingdom Viridiplantae; phylum Streptophyta; class Magnoliopsida; order Solanales; family Solanaceae; genus Datura; species Datura wrightii. The sequence continues at coordinate 50,357,742 of JASDFA010000002.1, read as the reverse complement.
CTCACCTATTCCAGGCCTAGTCACGCGACAGGTATGTCCGTATTATTGCTTATGTAGTATCTTATGGTTGTATATGTATAAGTGAGGAAAATTGATACGTAGCCATCCAGTGAATCCTACAGTATTGTGTACAGTACCTGTATTGGACTTTCTGCATTTCAGGTTTTTGGTATAGTCCATATTACAGGGGAAACTCTGCCGAAATTTTTCTAAACAAGTAAGTTAAGTAGTCCTCTAGATGGCAGTATACATTCGAGGACGAATGTTCTTAAGGGGGGGAGAATGTTATACCCCGTAGGATTCTCGGCACCTAGATGACCTATTCGCACGTTGGTTAAGCATATTTGAAGGCCATACGTGCTAGAGAAAGGCCCGGGAAAAGATCGGACGAGAAACCTGTCGAACCATCGTGGAAGGAGCCGAGGCAGAGCCCCTCCGCGATGGCAGCGTGTCACGGAGGTGAGGCCTCCACGTTGGCTCCGTGACACGTTGGCCTTGTCTAGGCCCAAGTATATAAAGCCCCACTTCGGTTTAATTTCATTAAAACCTCTTAAAATTTCCAGAAAACGCAGGAGAACAGGGAGAGAACGAAGAAGTAATATAATTTTCATCCGATTACACTGCTAAACGTTGTCCAAACTCAAATTAACCCCAGATACTGAGGTATTTAGCAGCAGAGAGCATTCCTACGGATTTAGTTTCGTGAAATACAGCCGATGAATCATCGAGCCACCGAGCTAAGGTAAGTAGAATTTCTCCAAACTAGTGTCTATGTGTTCCTAGCTGAGAAGTGAATAGTTCTCCCTTCTGGACCTCTGAAAAATAGCGAGTTTTCGACCGTTTTTCGATAAGCCTAAGTTTAGGCTATAAACTATATCGAAAGTGACGTTGCTCTTTAAAATAAAGCTGTATTTAGTATTAATTGACATGTTTATGAATGCAGTTGGGAGAAAATAGTTGAAGTACCGGCCGAGCCTCGTCCGACAGACGGATAGTTCGAGGATAAGGTATGTAAAGTTAGTTTTCCTCGGCAAGTTAGTAATCTCGGTATAGTAAAGTAATTTAAAGGCCAGTAGAATGTTCAGAAGTCATGTATTATGTTTGTTACAAATGTTGGTACGATATTAGAAGCATCAGGTTATGATTAGCACGAAACTTGATAGCATGATATAGATTCTAATACACGTGTTAGGAACTGCACAGCATGCTCAGTACGTGATGTAGTATAGAATGTTAGGATATTACCGTATTCAGCTGAAACCCAGTAAAACAATGTAATATCTGTAAGGCATCTCAGAAGTAGAATGATAGGTTAAAATGAAGTTTAGGAAGCATGTTAGAGATAGTAAATCATGTTACTATAGAAACTCGGTATACAGCATGGTTTTCAGTAGAAAAACTATATCTTGTTCAGTGTTAGACTCAGTACAGCATGGCAGAAGATTATATTTATACATATATACTATTATCAGTCTCAGCATGTATTAAGTACGTACACATTACCATTACTAGTTCAGCACACAGTAGACACAGATACATTATAATTATTATCTTCAGCATGTGATATATGCAGATAGTATTACTAGTTGAGACCATTGTATTGTCTTGGGGTTGGATTACCTAGCATCCATGACCACCCCAGGGTTAATAGCTATATCGACTCATCCGCCAGAGGACGAGGATACGTCGCTCTACGGAGTGGCATGCCGTCCCACAGCGGACGAAGATGGGATGCCAGTTTTCCCCATATTGTGCCTTGGTCGGCCCTTATACACCCCTGTCGAGCGGATACGCCCGGGTGTTGATTCAGGAGTCCTCCGGACTCAGATGCAGTTATAGTCAGGGGCTCAGCGAGCCCAAGTGCATACCCAGGGGACCGGCGGGATGCTTATAGTTATTACAGGAGATGGGATGACCGGGGTAGGGGTATAGATTCTATGCTGGTTGTACCCCCCGGCTTATGGGGGCCGGGTAAGGTTTGTGTGTGCTATGTGATGTTATGATATGTTATGCCATGTACAGTAGATACGAGTAGATCGACAGTAGGACGATAAATCTCCAGGTATGACTCCTACTCCTTCCAGTATAATTCAGAGAAGGTATGACTTACATTATCAGACAGTTAATCTATTCCTTCCTACTTCAGTTTCATCAGTCGTATTGTTGTTTTCAGATATTTCCTTCAGTTCTTGTTTTACATACTCAGTACTAGTGGTACTGACGCCCGGTGGGGCGCTGCATTACTTGCCTGTAGGTACTCATAGACGAGCAGGCGATACCACGTGATTCCTGTCAGCGATCGAGCATTCAGCTCCTGTCATCCGGAGACTGAATCCCAGAGGTGTATTCCGTTTTCTTTTGTTGTACAGTACGGGTCGGTCGGGGCCCTGTCCCGATCATTTCGATTGCTATTCCTAGAGGCTTGCAGTCTGTATGTATATTACCTTGTGGTCAGATGAGCCGGTCATGTGAGGCCGTGCAGTTGTATAGTTGTTAGTACTTTTGTTTCCTTTATGTTGGCCGTGTGGGGCCATAGTTCGACAGTAGTGGTGACCTTGCCGGTCACGTATCTATCCAGTACTTCATGGTTAAGTTATAGATAACTAGACAGCATGGTGGCCTTGTCGGCCCGCATAGGTTTTCCCATATTGATATGTTTCTGGTCAGCTGCTAGTACAGGTACAGGAGGCTATAGGCCAATGGGCCGGGGGCTGTGTTTACAGCCGTTATATAGCCCTTTGTTTCCAAAAATGTGAGTTAGAGCCAGCCAGGCACCAGATGTGCCCAGGCTCAGCAGTCTAGTAGTTCAGGTCCTAGTAGGGCACCATATGCCAGTCATACTCCCCAAGGCGGGGTGAGACAAACTATGTCTATCCCGATCCTCCTGACCTCTAGCTGGGCAATCTCTCATCAGATGGCCCTCTTGGCCACAAATATAACATCCGATGGAGCCATACTTGCATGCTCCAGAATGGCGTCGGTTGCATATAGGGCAAAGAGGTAGGGTATACCTACTCTGCTCCGCCCTCCTCTGTAATGGTGAATCTGCAATATGCGAGCCTTTGCCGATCTCTGACTGCCCCCTGCGGCTAAATCTTCCCCTCTGCGGCTGTGGTGGAGGCGGGGGTCTGAGCGGCCTATCTAACAATCGTGGCCTAGGTCCTCCCCGAACCTCCCTCTGCAACTCAACTGGCCTATCGCTGCGGCGCTTTTCCTGATTGGTCCTCCTGATCTCCCGATGCCGCTGCCTGATGCCCTCAATATTCTGGGCAAATGCCTAAACTCGGGCAATATCCATGTCCTCTCGCAGTGTGGCCGTAATACAAGTCTCAACATATTCTGGATTCAACCCCATGATAAAGCAGTGTACTCTGGATGCCAAGGTATCAAAAAAGGTCTGTGCGTACCGGGCCAAAGAATCAAACCGCAAGGCGTATTCCCAAACACTCATGGCCCCCTGCTCTAGATGTAGAAACTGGTCCACCCGGGACTGTCGAATCTCCTGTGGCAAATAGTGATCCAGAAAAGCTCCTGAGAAGCTGGACCAGGTCGGAGGGGAAACATCTCTCCCTCGGGACCTTTCCCAGCTTTCATACCACAACACGGCGATGTCCCGTAATCGGAATGCTGCCAACTCAACTGATTCCGTAGGCGTGGCATGCATAACCTTGAAAATTCTCTGCATCTGATCTAGAAAATCCTAAGGGTCCTCTGTCCGGTCCGTACCTGTAAACTGTGGGGGATTCAGAGCTAAGAACTCTCGGACCCTCGAACTACCGGGCCCTCCTGACGACTCCGCAACTGTAGACGGCATCAGCTGACGCTGAGCAGCCATCATCTGTGCTAACATGACTACCGCACTCAAAACCTCCTGGTCGGAAGGTATCGGTATAGGGACTGCTGGGGGTGGTGTCGTCCCAAGTGGCTCCTGATGTGGTGGAGACTGCTGAGAAGGTTGGGACGATGCCTCTGTATTTCCCTCTAATCGGGCTATTTCTAAACGAGGGTGAGGCATCCTGCTGGTGCCTTCCCCTGCTGCAATATCCAAGCTCTGGCCTGTGATAGGATGTCGCTAGTTTGACATTATCTGTAACCAAAGAATACAGTAAGCTCTAGGGACTGAACCCTATACTGTACCGCTCTACAGCATGACTGAATAAGAATAAAAGGAAACCATCCTATCATGCCTTGCAGCCTCCTACCCATAGTATGTGGTGCACAACATATCCATAGGCAAGACTCTACTTAGCACATCTTGCAGACTCCCTGAGATTCGACCTGCTTTGATACCAAGTTTGTCACACCCCGCCCTGGGGGTATGACTGGCACCTGGTGCCCTACTGGGACCTGAACTGCTAAACTGTTGGGCCTAAGCACTTCTAGTGCCTGGCTGGCTCTAACTCTGGATTCAGGAAAACAACGGGCTATATAACGGCTGTAAATATAGCCTCCGGCCGACTAGGCCTATAGCCACCTGTACTATAACATCAGCTAACCAGAATCACATTCATATAGGGGAACCTATGCGGGCCGACAAGGCCACCATGCTGTCTAGTTATCCCTAAATCAAGAAAACAAGTGCTAAACCGCTACGTGACCGACAAGGTCACCAGTTCCAACTGAGTAAGGCCCCAAACGGCCATCATAACAAGCTAAAACGTACACGCGGCCTCACACAACCGGTATAACAAACCACAGGGTATACACAATCTGCAAGCCTCTAAGAATACTGAAAATATGATCAGGACAAGGCCCCGGCCTACCCATACTGTACAACAAAAGAAAAAGGATAAACCTCTAGCTATTTAGCTCCGGATGACTGGAGCTGATGACTCTGTGAGCTGGCTGGAATCACGAGGTATTGGTTCCTCGTCTATGAGTACCTGCAGGCAAGTAATGCAGCGTCCCCAACGGGCGTCAGTACCGCTGGTACTGAGTATGTAAAGCAACAACTAAAAAATATCTGAAAACAACAATACAACTGATGGAACTTAAATAGAAAGAAGTACACTAAACTAACTGGAAATGTAAAGCTAAACCTATTCTCAACTATACTGGAAGGAGTAGGAGTCATACCTGGAAATGTATCGCTCTACTGTCGATCTCGTATCTAGCGTAACATGGAATAACATAACATAACATAACATAGCATAGCACACACAAACCTTACCCGGCCCCCATAAGTCGGGAGGTACAATCAACACGCAATCTATACCCCTACCCCGATCATCCCATCTCCTATAATAACTATAAGCATCCTGCCGATCCCCTGGGTATGTACTTGGGCTCGCTGAGCCCCTGACTATAACTGTACCTGAGTCCGGAGGACTCCTGAATCAACACCCCGGGCGTACCAGCTCGACGGGGGTGTATAAAAGCCCACCAAGGCAAAATATGGGGAAACCAGCATCCCATCTTTGTCCCCTGTGGGATGGCATGCCACTCCGTAGAGTGATGTATCCTCGCCCTCTAGCGGACGAGTCGATACAGCTATTAACCCTGGGGTGGTCATGAATGCTAGGTAATCCAACCCCAAAACAATACAGTGGTCTCAACTAGTAATACTAACTGCGTATACCACATGCTGAAACTAGTGACAATAATGTGTATGTATATACTACATGCTAAAACTAATGATAGTGATATGTATGTACTTAATACATGCTGAAATTGATAATGGTATATATATACACAATCTTCTGTCATACTGTGCTGAGTCTAATGCTGGACAAGATATAATTTTTCTGCTGGAAATCAGGCTGTATAATTAGTTTCATAGTAACATGATTTACTGTTTCTAACATGCTTTCTAAACTTCATTTTAGGCTACCATTCTATTTCCGTAATACTTTACAGGAACTTATATTGCTTTACTCAACTGAACACGATAATATCCTAACATACTTTACTAAATCACATACTGGGCATGTTGTACTGTTTTGGTCACTTTCTACTAGAATTTGCATCGAACTAGTAAGTTTCACGCTACACATGAAATGATGTTACTAATATCATACTAAAATGCATACTAAACATAATATGCGGTTTCTGAAACATTCTACTGGCACTTGAACTATTTTACTATATCGGAACTACTAGCTTGCCGAAGAAACTGACTTTACATACCTTCGCTTCTGATTTCCCGACTAACTGGCGTAGCTCGGTCGGTATTTTCGCTATTTCTCCCAACTGCATCCATATATATATCAATTAGGACTAAATACACTAATATTATGGAAGAAGATAACACTTCTAATATATATAGCCAAAACTTTGACCTATCGAAAGACGGTCGAAAACTCGCTATTTCTCGGAAGTCCAGAAGGAAGAAATACTCATTTTAGAGCTAGAAGTATATTGACACTAATTTGGAGCAATTCCACTTACCTTAGATCGGTAGCACGACGTTTCGCCGGCCAAATTTCACGAAACCAAATCTGTAGGAATGCTCCTTGTTGCTTAATACCTCGGTATCTAGAGTTAATTTGAGTTTGGACCGCGTTTGGCTGTATAATCGGATGAGAAATGGATAGGATTGTTCATTCCTCCTTCTCTCTGGTTTACTTTCTGTTCTTACTGGAAATTATAAGTTAATTAAAGCAAAAACCGAAGTTTGGAGGCTTTTATACTTGGGGCTGCACCTCACCTCCGTGACACACTGTGTATCGTAGAGCCTAGCCTCCGTTACACGCTGTGTATCGCAGAGGTGAGCCTCCGTGACACTCTGGCCATCGCAGAGAGGGTCTGCCAGCCTTCTCTTGCGATGGTTCGACGTGTCACTTATCCGGTCTTTCCTCGGGCCTTTTCCTAGCATGTATGGCATTCAAAAACTCTTAACCAACATGCGAATAGGCCATCTACATGTCGAGAATTTATGGGGTGTAACACCCATTATTATTGATTACTATTAAATTCGTCTAATATATACAAAACTAACACCTCAAGGAATTAAAAAATCTCTACTTGCCTTAAATCGAAACTCGAGCATCAAATTATAAATTTTTCCTTCTGTAACTCTTTTGGACAATCAGAATCTGTCCAATACATAATCTTCATAAGAATATGAATCCAATGACATCCATATTCCTATATTTATTTTTGGCTTAAGAAACTCGGGTCAAAAAGTCACCCTGAACTCCGAAGCCAAATCTGAAATTTTCTTTCAAATTATGTTAACCCATGATAAACAAACTAGCGCATAAAATATTAGCTAAAAATGAGTAGTTATTTCACCTATAAATCAAGAATTTTTACTCTAAAAACCCTATGCCTAAACTTTCTTAATTCCTCATAATTTCTCTATGTTTCTACCGAAAACTTTACCTATAATCACAAAATAAACTCATAGAAAAGATTTTAACTTATACTTTGGGATGAAAATCCTTATTTTTCTCTTCTCTTTTCTTCCTTTTTTTTTTCTTTCTCTATGTAATTTTTTTCTATTTCTGCTTCTGCCTCTTTTCTTTTCTTTCTTTCTTTGGTGTTACATCTGATGGCTTAAGCCATCAAATATATATAAATTTCCTTTTCTTCCATTCTTATTCACTTATTATTATTATCATCGTTGTTGCTGTTGTTTTTGTTATTATTATTATTGTTTAAAATTTTTTTTGGTCAATTACCAAATAATCTCTAATTAAGTTCGGTTCATTACATCATCTACCACTAAAACACACATTCTTCCTCAAACGGAAAAATAAGTCAAGTACCTGAACTATCGAATAACTGAGGATATATGCTCCGCATGTCAGACTCAATCTCTCAAGTGCTTCCTCCATAGGACGAAACCTCCACCGCACCTTCATAGATGCTATCTCTTTGGATCTCAATTTCCTAGCCCGCCATCTAGAATAGCTATAGGTTTTTTTCTCAAATATGAGATTTTGGTCTAACAACATCGAGTCCCATTGTATCAAGTGAAAATCATCACCAGATATTTCTTCAACATTAAAACATGAAATATCGGATGAACATCTAATAAGGCTGGTGGCATAGCCAATTCATAGGCCACCTCACCAATATGTCTAAGTATCTCAATCGGGCCAATGAACCTAGGGTGGAGCTTGCTCTTTTTTTCAAATCTCATAACGCCCTTCATAGCTGATATTTTTAGCAAAACCTTTTCTCCAATTGTGTACACTAGATCTCGAACATTCCGATCCACATAACTCTTTTATCTACTTTAGGTTGTGAGAAGTTTATCCTGAATTAGTTTCACCTTGTTTAAGAAATCTCTTAAAAAATCTGTACTCCAGGGCCTGACATCAAATGCAAGGAACCAACCATCGGAGAACGACATCTCCTACCATACAAAGCCTCAAAAAAGGCCATCTGAATGCTAAAATAGTAACTATTATTATAGGCAAACTCTGGTAACATTAACAATTGGTCCTAATGACCACCAAAATCTATCAGACACGCCCGTAGAATATCCTTCAACACCTGAATAGTCCACTCGAACTGACTATCCATTTGTGGATAGAAAGTTGTACTAAGCTCTACCCGAGTACCCAACTCCTTCTACATAGACTTCCAAAAGTGGGATGTGAACTAGGTACCTCAATCTGAAATGATGAAAATAGGCACACCATGCAAACACACTCTCTTGGATGTAAATCCTAGCCAATCTCTCTGAATTATAGATAGTTTGAATTGGCACAAAATGAGTTGATTTGGTCACTATATCCATGATGACCCAAATAACATAGAATTTTCTCAAAGTCTATGGCAATCCTACCACGAAGTTCATGGAAATCCTTTCCCACTTTCACTCAGGCATGGGCATCCTCTGAGTCATACTATATAGTCTCTGGTGCTCATAGTTCATCTGCTGATTGTTCAACAATCTAGAGGCATACTCTACAATGTCTCTCTTTATTCTACACCACCAGTAATGTTGCTTCAAATCTTGATATATTTTTGCTGCTCTCGGATGAATAAAGTATCTAGAGCGATGAGCATTTTTCATAATCAACTTGGTTAAATCACCAACTCTAGGAACACAAATACGACCCTTAATTCCCAAAACACCTTCCGGATCTAGAATTGCTTCTTTGGCCTTACCTCTTAACACTGTCTTGAATCATCTTCACCTTTCATCTTTAAACTGTCTAACCTTGATCTGATCCAATAAAAGAGATCATGCCTCGACACGAGAAAGAATCCTACCAGGCTTTGAAATGTCAAAGACTGAACATCCATGGCCAAAGGACGCTCCTCCACTTGTAACATAGCCAAATTGCCAATACTAATTGAATTTTGACTCGACTCATCTACTATCATAATCGCCTTGCCGGGGTGATATAAGATAGTGATGTCATAATCCTTAAGCAACTTCAAGTATTTTTTGCCTCAAATTTAGATCATTCTGACTGAAAATACATTGAAAACTATGATGATCTATGAACACCTCACAATGCACTCTATATAGGTAAAGCCTCCAAATTTTCAAAGCAAAAATCACCTCTAACAACTCCAAGTAATGAGTAGAGCAGTTCTTCTCGTGAACCCTCAACTACCTCAAAGCATACACTATCACCTTACCTTTTTACATCAAAACACACCCAAGGCCTATTCGTGAAGCATCATAATACACCATAAGGTCCTCACCTTCTATTAGTAAGGTCAAAATCGGGGTTAAAGTAAACAAAGTCTTAAGCTTTTGAAAGCTTTCCTCACACTCCTCACACCACTAAAAAGTCACATTTGTCTGAGTCAGTTTTGTCAATAGAGATGCAACATATGAGAATCCTTCTAAAACCCACCTGTAGTAACTAGCCAAGCCCACAAATCTTCATATCTCATTAGGTGACGTGGGCCTAGCGTAATATCTCACATCCTCAATATTCTTTAAATCTATCGTAATATCATCCTTGATCTCCACATGCCCCAAAAATGTCATAGAATTGAGATATAATTCGCACTTAGAAAATTCTGCACATAGTCGCTTTCTTCAAAGTCTAAAGCATAATTCTCAAATGCTGCTCATGCTCTTCTCTACTATAAGAATAGATAAAAATATCATCAATGAAGACTCATAGACTACATATTCAGCAAGATCAACAACGCTCAATAAGGGAAGAAAGAATGGAAGTTTCCTAAAGTTTGTAGCCTCTCAAAGATAAGTAACTAAAGTCTTCACACCGATCCGCAAGACTTTACCAGATTCTGATCTTGTACTTAGTGGGACCTATAAACCATGCTCTGATACCATGTTAGCACGACCCAAATTCTATTGAGCTGTGAGGGCACCACCATTCCCGTAGGCGAACCTCGTTTCTTTATTGACCAATTAACAATTTAAAGAATACAAAAATAGTATAAAATAAGCAACTAACTCTTATAAATGTTGAATAAATAAGTCCATAATCAAAGCAACCCAAAAACCTAGTGACACTAGTACAAGAACATCTATGAGTATCAAACAAGTCTGAAAAAACTAAAAACACTTTTGGTGTTACATCTGATGGCTTAAGTCATCAGATACATATATTCTTTTTCTTTTTGCCATTATTGTTGTTGTTGTTGTTGTTGTTGTTTAAAATTTTTATTTTTTTTAAAATTAAATATCAAATAACCTTTAATTGAATTCAGTTCATTATAATATCGATAATGTTATAAATAAATATTTATAAAAAGATAAAATACAAGATTCTATGAATAATTAAGATAAGTCGGCACATAATGACTTATTTGTTAGAGTTTCATCAATTGAATATCATTTGAATCTAAAAAAATAAAAGAGATAGATAAATATAAATAGATTATGACATCTAACATTTCAAATATAAATCAAAACCAAATTCAATGACGATTTTAATTAAAACAAATAAATAAAAGAAAACGAAAAGGATATCTTCTACTAAAAAAATAAGAGACTAAAATAACAAATAAAACGTGACTCTCCCAGGCTCGGGTCACAGAAAAGGTCATTTACGTATTCCAATCAACGACTGCATTCTCTGAGGAAATGATTTTGGCAGAAACATATTGCAGGATAAGTATCAAGAAATACAATAAATAAAATACTAGAGGGTTACGAGACAAGAAAAGAAAAGAAATTTTTATAAAATAAATATAATTTAATATAAAATATTATATTCACATAATTTATATTTTTATATTATATTTATAGAGTTTTTTTTTGTGATACTATTCATACACAATATATAGTATTATATAATATTATATATTTACAATATAAAATATTATAAATATTGTATAAAATTATACGATAGTATATAAGAGCTGGTTATGCATACTTTTACACTGTCATAAATTTATATAAGTTATACAAGAAGTTGTATTTGCTCTCCTATGAACTTCAACTATGAAGCTCCATTCGAAATGGTTAATTTTTTTAAATAGCTCCAAATTTTAACTTACAATTTTGAAATTAGACCACCAACGAACCACAATCGTCAATTTGTTAAACTTTTCAACAAATTCAAATTCATTTGTGAATTTTCAAGTTTTTAAGAGCTCCAACAATGAAGTTTTAAAATTTTCAATTTAATTCACCAACCAATATTTAAATTTATAATGAGAGTATCACTCTAAATCAATTTCTAGTATCAAAATATGAAATTTATAATCACATTAAATACATTAGATATTAATAATGTAATATATTAATACTATAAATGTATCTTAATTATAGTAACGTATTTATAAAAAAATTCATATCATTTTAAAAATATTAAATTTATATGTAATATCTATAAATTTAAATATAAAAATTATAAAAGAAGAAGAAAAAACGGAAGTGAAGAAGGAAGAAGAAGAAGAAGAAAAGGAAAAAAGAAAAGAAAAAGAAAGAACGAAGAAGATGAAGCCTGCAGGTTGCTAAAAAAACTAGCGACAGAAGAAAATTTTAAAAATGATTAAACAAATAATAAATTAAAATAAATAATTATTTTATGATAACTCTATAACATTCCCAAAACAAAGAAAATATATAATAGTAACGTATTCAGTAGCATGCATAGAACGTCAGTAGAACATCAAAATAATCGTTGAACAAATTGCAAAGAATAAATATCACTTTACCTAATGTATTTGAAAAGTAAAACAGCCAGACAATAATTAATTCTTAAGGGATTTTTAAAAAATTATAAGTACCTGCTTTTTTTCATAAAATATATATATACTAGTCTAAAGATATGGGAGAATCATTTGCGGATCCTGTAAAGTCAGAAACAATATCATCTCCCGCCGAGTAAATCCAAGCTTTTCTTAATTATTTTATTGGAGAAAAAAACATTTAATTTACAGAAAAGCAACATCTTATCTTTTATTATGAAGAAGCCAAGAAAACAGCAGACCAGGTCAAGTATTTCCAAAACTTTCCAGCTGCTTTCATCATCAGCAATGCGGTCCAATTTTACTATATTCTATGCAATATGACCCTATCTTGATGTTTCCACTCTATTTGATTATTATTATCTTTGGGCTTCTCAGTGCATCGCTTTTTCATTTTCGCCGTTTGGTTTGCCGCTTGATAATTCAGTGCAAGTTATAATGTATGAATTGTTTAATTATGTGTTAAAAATAATTAATAAAATGAATATGATATGGGTGAGTAAGTTGGAAATAGCAGGTAGCATATATCAAGATGAAACCTCAATCAGAGTCCAAGAAATTAAATTAAGAATGTCAGTTCCTCACGTACTCATTTTCCCGTTGCCTCTACAAGGTCCAGTGAATTGCATGCTAAAACTAGCAGAGCTCTTGTGCCTTAACCAAGATATTCATGTCACTTTCCTCAACACTGAGCATATCCAGCAACGTCTGCTGAACTGCACGGACGTTCAAATCCGTTTCGAGAAATATCCGAACTTCAAATTCCTGACAGTTCCAGATGGACTTCCAGAAGATAATCCAAGAAACGGAGACCAAATAAGGAAGATTATTGAAGGTATAGAGGAGGTGAGCAGCCCACTGTTCAGAGAGATGGTGACTTGTGCTTCAACTACTGAGAAGCCACTCACTTGTCTCATAGTTGATGGTATTTTTACCTTTGCTCTTGATGTAGCTCAACAGGCTGGAATCCCACTTCTTTATTTTGATACTATAAGCCCTTGTGGTCTCTGGACTTATTTGTCTGTTCCCAAACTCATTGAAGCTGGAGAAATTCCTTTCAAAGGTTAGGCATTAAATAATAAGCCTTCTTCGATTATGAATTTCATCACTTATTTTGAATTTTTGCTTAATTAATGCGTTTCCACCATATATATATATATATATGAATCCTCTAAATTTAACTATATCTAACACCATCAAAGACTCTTTGCAAGTCAAAGGTGTCCGATTGTACAACAGCTAAATTCTGCTCTAGCAAGTACCACCTTGTCTTTTTATTATCTTATCCATGTAAAAGAATGATGACAAATTAATATTCAAATTAGGTGATAGAACAGCAAAGCTGGCTGAACTGATGAGATAATTTTTCATGGAGACCGGGTTATTCTGATAACAAAGTTTAACTTAAAATGACATTTTATATGACACTATGATTCATATATATTATATGTTCTATGTTTTGAGTCCATGCTGATGTTCTTAGGCGCAATATTGGAAAATGAATTTGTATTAACCAATCCACGATCGTTTCGGTCTTGAGCCATCAATATAGTATATTTTACTTAAAGTTTTGAAAATTAAATCAAAATATATATTTTCTTTCTTATAGGATACATGTAAAAAATGATAATTTGTTTTTGCTTGGTGCGTACAGGAAATGACTTGGATGCATTAGTAAATAGTGTGCCAGGAATGGAAGGTTTCATGAGGCGCCGAGACCTTCCTAGTTTCTGCCGTGCACCTAACCTTGATTCCCCCATTATCCAACTTGTAATCAAAGAGGGGAAACATATTGTCCAAGCTCAAGGTCTAATATTCAACACTTTTGAAGCCCTTGAAGGGTCCATTCTCTCACAATTCCGAGCTCTGTGTCCAAACATCTACACCATTGGGCCTCTTCACAGTCAAATGAAGGCAAAACTAGCTTCCCAGTGTTTGCCAAAGACAGAAACGACCAACAGCCTCTGGAAAGAGGATATGAGTTGTATGGATTGGCTCGACGAGCAGCCCAATAAATCAGTTCTATTTGTCAGCATTGGAAGCCTTGCGACAATGAGCAAGGCCCAATTTTTCGAATTTTGGTACGGTTTGGTGAACAGTAAGACTCGATTCCTGTGGGTCCAGAGGCCTGGTTCAATTACTTCACTTGAAGAGGACGACATTAATGTTCCCAGGGAATTGTCTGAAAGTACAAAGGAGAGGGGTTGTATTGTCAGTTGGGCTCCACAAGAAGAGGTTCTAGCTCACCCGTCAATTGGTGGGTTCTTAACCCATAGTGGGTGGAATTCAACTTTGGAAAGTATAGCAGAGGGAGTGCCAATGATTTGCTGGCCCTATTTTGTCGATCAACAAGTAAATAGTAGGCATATTGGGGAGGTGTGGAAGCTTGGGCTAGACATGAAAGATGTATGTGATAGAGTAACAATTGAGAGGATGGTTAGAGAATTGATGGAGCTGAGGAAAATTGAATTTTTGGAAAGGGCAAAACGAATGAGCAATTTGGCAATAGCAAGTGTTGGTGAAGGTGGCTCTTCGTACCAAGATTTGGACCGTTTGATTGAGGATATTAGGCTTATGAAGATATAACGTCCACACATGTCTAAAGAATTTTTTGGGATCTTCGTGATGCTTAGCTAATGTTCTTCATTTGGTCTACAAAAAGTGTTTAATTCTCCTTGCTTTGTTTAAAATAAACTCTTAATATGGATAATTCAATGGCTTGGGTAAAATTATGTTTGTTCATATGAGATGGCCTCATCATTCCTGGGTAGTCGATCCAAGCACAAAAATTATACAATCTAAAGAGTTACTCCATCCATTTTAATTTATGTAACTGTAATTTAATTTGGCATGAAGTTCAAGAAAAAAATTGAAATTTGTATAAACATATCACAAGGGAACGATTTAACAAAGTTAGTACCTCTAGGGCTTTTTATCTACATAAGGAGATCGCTATCCTAACACAGAGGATTTACTCTTTTTCTATTTATTTCCCTAGACTAATATATGGGGTTAAAACTGGGTTTAACACATGAGTGACTCAGGAAGCGACACATGACAGGAAGCGATACATGAGTTGGTCAGACATGACTCAACATGGATAGCACAGGTTATTGCTTTCAGAGCATGACTAATGAGGATAGTCGTATTCATAAAAGAGCCGGAGACAAGATAGTCAGGATTGAGACCGTATCAGTAACGCCCGTCTAGCCCCAGAAATATGAAATTAGATACTAGTGCAGATTGGTCAATATAGGATTGAAAGATCAATCATTATAGGAAGCCCTTCATCTCCGCCAAACATTACATAAATGTAAGAATATATAGTTTATGAACTTTATGTGGGTAAGATTTAGCTCAAAATTCTTTTTTCAGTATTGGTGCCCACCAGCTATATTGAGATTCAGACTAACTCTGGATTGATGATCAAACCCTGCCTGGTGAAAGGAGCGAAACTCCCCCCCTGAAGAGTATAATTAGCGGAAGAAGAGTCGGACGCTTAACAATTTCGATGATGATGAGAATGATAATCATGTAAATGATACGTGTTTGGAGGAAATAGTAAGGATTTTTACTGCTTAGCAGGGCGTAATTATGAGGCACCTCTCACGGCAAGACCGGAACATGGTTCAACTCCAACAAGCAGTAATAGAGTTCTCGAATAATACAAATCTGAGTGCCTTGACACCACCTTATAGGCTCCCAATCTGGGGGCCCTATTTGTCACCCAAAATGCTTTAGAATCAGAGAATCAATCAGAGGATGACATAGCTGGTGATTTCAGAAGTGTCTTTAGGAGCGGAATATGCCAAAAAATCCTTTTGATTCGAATTCATGAAGTATGTGAAAGAGATTTACTCTTAAATGGATTAGATCCCGGGGCACCCCTAGTTTACAAAGGTCCAGATTTGAAGAAATATACCCAGTTTCCATACAAACCAGTGCAATATCAATGTTGATTCCTAAAAGGTTCAAAATATTGGATATTAGTTAATGGTACTAATAAGGTTAGGGAGATCCAAAATCTAGAATTAAATATTAAAGTGCAAAAGCAACAATAGAAAATAATCAGCAAACTAGAAATAAAGATATAAAAATTCAAAGGAACAATCTAAGAATTTTCAAGGATTTGATGTTCTAAAGCCTTGATAAGATCCAAGTAGCAACATATAGATCTATAAAAGAAATCTAATGCCTTTACTTGAAAATATGAATCAAAATAAGAATCAATCTGAGGATGACATAGCCGGTGATTTCAAAAGTATCTTTAGGAGCGGAATATGCCAAAAAATCCTTTTGGTTCGAATTCATGAAGTATGTGAAAGAGATTTACTCTTAAATGGATTAGATCTCGGGGGCACCCCTAGTTTACAAAGGTCCAGATTTGAAGAAATATACCCAGTTTCCATACAAACCAGTGCAATATCAATGTTGATTCCTAAAAGGTTCAAAATGTTGGATATTAGTTAATGGTACTAATAAGGTTAGGGAGATCCAAAATCTAGAATTAAATATTAAAGTGCGAAAGCAACAATAGAAAATAATCAGCAAACTAGAAATAAAGATATAAAAATTCAAAGGAACAATCTAAGAATTTCCAAGGATTTGATGTTCTAAAGCCTTGATAAGATTCAAGTAGCAACATATAGATCTATAAAAGAAATCTAATGCCTTTACTTGAAAATATGAACCAAAATAATAGATTTAGATCATGAACACTTTATGAGTAACTTAAGACAATAATAAGTATGTAGATACTAATCGCCTTCTAAAGAATACCAAAAAAAAATGAAAGATATCACAAGAAGAAATTACCTTATACCTTAAACTATGAAACTAGTAAATGTTGAATAAAAAATTCTTAAATTCTAAGAAACAAAGGTTTAAAAAAACTTCCAAAATATTATTAATCACAATATAATGTGTTCTTAATGAATGAAAAATTATTCCTATTTATAAAATAAAAAAGGTGGTTGCCAGTCCTAATAAAATCCTAAAAAAACAATCTAGAATTTGGGAAAATAAAACCCTAGCTTGGTGGCCAGGATAAAAACTAAAATGTGAATAATTGTGGCTGAACTAAGGACTTTTTAGGTTCTCTTGGTCGTGGCCTTTGAGCCCCATTTGGGCTTGATTAGGCTGTTGATTTCATCTCCATTAAGGGCTAAAATTGGACTCATTTTGGGATGATTTTTGGCTCTTTTCGATACCACTTTGGACCTCTTTAGGCCTGACTTTTAGATCCCAATATTCCTCATCTAGGAGTTCAACTTGGGACCAAATAGTTGTAGCATTTGGATAATTCATCTCCCTTGGGCTTGAGCTTTTCTTTCCCAACAAAACACCTTGAAGCCCATTGAGCTTGTCATTAAACTCCTTGGTTTGAGATCTTTTCATGGGCCTCCTTGGAGCCTGTAAAGCTTCATCCTTGTCCCTCAATGGAGTAGAGCTTCCATGGATGTTATCATTCCCCTCTTCTTGAAGAGAATTTGTCCTCGAATTCAAGTCTATATCAAATAGGAAAAAAATCAGAAACATTAAATGTAGCACTAACTTGGAACTCATCTGGAAGATCAAGCTTGTAAGCATTGTCTCCAATCATTTCAAGGACTTTATACGACCCACTTCCTCTAGGATCTAGCTTTGTCTTTCTTTTGAAAGAAAATATTTCCTTTCTCATATGTACCCAAACCAAGACTTCAAGCTTATAAACAACATATTTTCTTTCCTTATTTCTTCACAAGGCAACTTTCTTATTCTTCTTTCAATTGGAAGCCTTGTTTTTTCATGAATCTTCTTCATCATATCAACCTTCTTCTTACCATCAAGATTACTAAAATCATTAGTAAGCAAAGATAGTAATTTATGGGGAGTAAGGGGGTTGAATCCATAAACAACTTCAAAAGGAGTCTTACTAGTAGAAGAATGAAAAGTTCTATTATAAGCAAATTTCACTATAAGTAAGTAATTTTCCTAAAAGTGAACTTTCCTTTCAAAAAAACCCTCAATATATTCTCTAAATTTCTATCAGCCACTTTTGTTTACCCATCAGTTTGTGGGTGATAAGATGTGGATAATAGCAATTCAGTTCCCAATTTCCCACAAAGAATTCTCCAAAAGTGACTTAAGAACTTGGCATCCCTATTACTAACAATAGTTCTAGGTATGTCATGCAATTTAACTGCTTCTTTTACAAACAAGTCAGCTACATAAGCTGCATCATTAGTCTTTTTACATGAAAAAATAAGTTATTTTAGAAAATCTATCTACTACCACAAATATATTATCCTTACCATATTTAGTCATTGGTAACCTCAGAATAAAATCCATAGGAATATCAATCCAAGGGAATTAGAAATAGGTAAAGGAGTGTAAAGACCATGTGGTAATGTTTTAGACTTAGCTTGTTTGCATTCAAGACAATGAGAACACACGTTTTTAACATCCTTTCTCATGCTAGGCTAATAAAAGTATTCAGAAAGTATTTTCAATATTTTGGATACACCAATATGTCCCATTAGCCCTCCACAATGTGCTTCCCTA
The DNA here is from genome assembly GCA_035772735.1 of Datura wrightii. Taxonomy (NCBI): domain Eukaryota; kingdom Viridiplantae; phylum Streptophyta; class Magnoliopsida; order Solanales; family Solanaceae; genus Datura; species Datura wrightii. Next base: position 50,339,118 of record JASDFA010000002.1, on the reverse strand, counting down.
ACAAATAGTTCACACAAAGAGCGATTAGGAATACATAACTTATTTTCCTTGAATAGAAATTCATCTTGAAGATTGAACTTCTCAAAAAGACCCTCAACTCGCATTCTACAAAAATCTTACCAAAATTAGAATCATTAGCATGAAGTAACTTGATTTGGTCAAAATCTGACAACTTTGAATTAAAGGTAGAGACCAAGATATACCTTCTTGAGAGTGCATCAACAACCACATTTTTTTCTTGTTTGTAGGCAATTACATAAGAAATGTTCCAATAAATTCCACCCATTTAGCATGGCTATGACTAACCTTACCTTGGCTCTTAAAGTACTTTAATAACTCATGAAAAAGTTATGACCATAAATTCTTGAGGCCCCAAGTAGTGTTGCCATGTAGCTAATGCCCTTACCAACTCATATAGCTCCTTATCATAAGTTGATTAATTCAATGTTGCTCCATTTACCTTTTCACTAAAATATCAAGCAATTGATTTGGAGTGTTATATCAAAACAACACCTATGCCTTTACCAGAAGCATCACCAACTTCAAGAGACTTAGAAAAATAAGGTAATGAAAAAGAAGAGCAGAACACAGTTTATCTTTTAGCAAGTTAAATCCACCTCTTGTTCTTTTTCCTATGCAAAAATCTTATATTTCTTAATAACTTCAGTTAAAGGAGCAACAATGGTGCTAAAATCTCGCACAAACCTCCTACAAAAAGTAATAAGTCCATGAAAACTCCTAACTTTAGTTACACTATTAGGTTTAGACCATTCTTTTATTGCCTTGATTATCTTCTCATCTACTTCAAGTCCCTTAGAACTGACCATAAAACCTAAGAAAATCACATGATCCACATAAAAAGTACACTTTTTGAGATTAGCAAGTAAGTGTTGGTTATTAAGAACTTCAAAAACTTATTTTAGGTGTTCATCTAGATTTTGAGAAAAGATCAAGATGTCATTAAAATACACCACAATAAAATTTTCATGAAAATCTTTAAAAACATGATTCATTAGTCCCATTAAAGTGCTTGGTGCATTAGTCAAGTCAAAGGGCATAACTAACCACTCATAAAGTCCATATTTGGTTTTAAAAGCAATTTTTCATTCATTTCCAGTATACATTCGAATTTGATGGTAACCACCCTTTAGATCAATTTTAGAAAAGATTTTGGAACCATGAAGTTGGTCCGACATATCATCAAGATGACAGATAGGATGGTGATACTTTCCAGTTTTGTTGTTGATAGCTCTACAATCTACGCACATCCTTTATGTTCCATCCTTTTTGGGCACCAATAGGATAGGAATAAAGCAAGGGCTCATGCTCTCTCGCACAAATTCCTTCTTGAGCAGTTCTTCAACTTAGCTTTGTAATTCTTTGGTCTCTTCAGGATTACTCCTATAGGAAAGCTTATTAGGAATTTGAGACCCAGGTAAAATTCTATTTGGTGCTCAATACCTCTCAGAGGTGGTAATCCCTTTGGAGTGTCATCACGAAAAACATCTTCAAAATTCTGCAAAAGAGAAGAAACACCACTAGACAAAGAAGGAGTTAGTAGTTCAAAATTAATTAACACTTTTTTATAAGCAGTATATGGGTAGCCTCTCTTTACTATCATTTAAACACCCTTTGTCTTTTATATAAGGAATCTCCTTTTTCTTTTCCTTAGCCTCTTTCCTCTCACCAAATCTTTTCAATTTTTTACTCAAACCCTCTTTTACCTCTCTACTTAGGTTGCTGTCCTCTATCTCTTCCTCTCTACCGTCTCCTTTTTTTTCTATCTCTTTGCCCTTTTCATTACCCTCAAGCTCACTTTTTATCTCTCTTCTTCGTTTTTTCATTATTTTCCTCAATCTTTGTTGATCGTCAAAAAATTGAGAAGGAGATAATGGTGCAAGAGTAAACTTCCTACCACTATGCAGAAGGATATCTATTTTTTTCCCATGATGAGTAGTATCTCTATCATATTGCCAAGGTCGTACAAGTAAAACATGACATACTTGCATCAAAACTACATCACGAAGAATTTCATCTTCATACCTACCAACATTGAATAAAATCATGCGCTGTTTGTTTAGTTTTAATTCTCCACGATCATTCAATTTCTAGTTTATCCACCAAGTTTAAAATCACCACATTTGCATAACTTTCCCCATCAATAATCATAGAATAAGTCTTTTTATTTTATCCCACATCGTGGAACAAATTCTCCCTATTCCCTTCACCAATACTATCCAAATTGATAGTTATAATTCTCCTAACCACCCCAATTATACCATCGTTAGGAAGTTCTATATTATCTTCCTCACTTACACCTCTCTCTTCTTCTTCGCACTCTCCTTTTTCACTCTTATATTCTCTATTCTCCAAGTATGAAGTTTCTTCTACTTGGACATTCATGCATCATATATCCCTTTCCATGACATTTGTGACATTGAATAGAACTAGAAGGTTTAGAAGATTTAGGATTAAACCGTTTTACCTCTCTCCTCAACTTTACCTTTACCTCTATCTTCTTAAGGTCTAGAAGGAGCTTTTACCACTTGATTTGATCATGGCTTCTTGGAGATGGTGTTTGCCAACTTCTCCATGAGTTACTTTGTCGCTTTTTTAAAAAAAAAATTATTTTTCTACCTTTATAGATAAATCAACTAACTCATCTAAAATTACATATTGTTGTATCTCTACTACATCAACTATTCTCGTATTTAAACTATTTAAAAACCTAGCTATTGTAGCCTTTCTTCATGCAGTTAGCTTGGATCATAACCATATCCATGCTTTTGAAGTACTCATCTTCAAACATGGAGCCTCACCTCAAGTGTTGAAGGCGAGACTGTAGATCTCTTTGAAAGTATGATGACACAAACCTCCTCTTCCTCATCACCTTCTTCATCTCCACCCAAGTAGCAATAGGAGGTAGTTCATCTTACAGTTTGTCCCCAGAAATCTTTTTCCACCAAGATGCAGCATAATTAGAAAAATCAACAACAACAAATTTAAATTTCTTACCCTCACAGTAATTGTGGCAGCCAAAGATGGCTTCAACTCGTCTCTCCCAATCAAAGTACAAGTCTGGATCCCTTGCCCCCTTGAAAGATGGCATCTTCATATATTATCATCTTCTACTCTACATCTTTGTCCCCTCCTCTTTTTTCTAGATTAAATTCAACATCAAATCATCATTATCATGTTCTGAATTTACAATTGGAATATGGGGTATATTCCTTCTAACTTGAGGTCTAATATTATTAGGGGGTGGTACAACATTATTCTCCTTTCTAAATGTAGCTATAATATCAATATGCTTTGTATGATATTCCTCATATCTTGAAAGTGTAAGTTCCATCTTCTCTCAAATTGTTGGTACATAGCTTGAAGGGTCAAGTCGTTCCTGACTTTGATCTCGGCTTCTAGATGAGCCTTTTCCTCATCACTACCCATATTGGACATCTAAAAAAATTAAGTAATACACTTTCAGTATGGCTTTTACCCTCTTTTAAACTCACCTACACTTGCCTTTTTTTCATCAAAATAATCTTTGAACAAATACCTACAAGATTTATAATTCTACCAAAATGAGTATCAAGTTATAGATTTTTGGGGGATAAAAGAAAGTAAAGAACTAGTCCTAGAACAAGTAGGATTTAGTTGAAACAAAACATGAATTAAAAAAAGAAAGTATTTAGAATTAAATCATAAGAATAAGAAAGGAAAATTCTCTTATTTTGAATGATCTAGGATCTCCTCTACTTATTTCCTCCTTGTTTGAAAAAAAAATGTCTTGGAGAACAAGTAATTAGATTTCTTAGAGAGCAAATTATCACTTTTTTAATCCTTTTTTTCTCCTATTTTGGAATGTGTACTATTTACTGTTACAGTAACTTTTTTATATATATACTTCTTTTTATTTTTTTCTCTTGATATTCAAGAAATCTCAAGACTTACCAAGAACAGAATCTTGATAGAACCTCGCTCTGATACCACTTGATAATAACGAGGTTAGGAAGATCCCAAATTTAGAATTGAATATTAAAGTGCGGAAGCAAAATAGAAAATAATTAGAAAACTAGAAACAAACATATGAAAAATTCGAAGGAACAACCCAACAATTCCAAGGATCTAATGTTTTAAAGCCTTGGCAAGATCCAAGTAACAACGTATAGATCTATGAAAGAAATCTAATATCTTTATTTGAGAAAATGAATCAAAATGATAGATTCTGATCTTGATCACTTTATGAGTAACTTAAGATAACAATTAGTATATAGAAACTAATCGCTTTCTAAAGAATACCAAAAAGGAATTAAAGATATCACAAGAAGAAATTACCTTATACCTTAAATTATGAAACTAGTAAAAGTTGAAATATAAATTCTTAATGTATAAGTAATAAAGGTTCAAAAGAACTCTTAAAATATTATTAATAAATATCTGTAGTATGCAGTCCCGTGAAGGAGAACAAGCTAAAATAGAAATGTTTATTAAATTAAAAAAAATATGCTATTTTCATTCCTTGAAAGAGAGTATTCTTAATAAATGAAAAAGAATTTCTATATATAAAATTAAAAAAAGGTGGCTACCAACCCTAATAAAACCTAAAGAAATAATTTAGAACTTAGGAAAATAAAATCCTAGCTTGGTGGCCAAGGTAAAAATTAAAACCCTAATAACTATGCTTGAACTGAGGATCCTTTTAGGTCCCTCTTGTCATGGCCTTTGAGCTCTATTTGGGCTTGATTAGGCTGTTGATTTCAGCTCCACTTAAGGACTGAAATTGACCTCCTTTTAGGCTGATTTTTGGCTCTTTTGGATACCACTTTAGACCTCTTCAAGGCTAATTTTGGACCCCAATATTTATCCTCTAGGACTTCAACTTGTGCCATCAAATAATTATAGCATTTGGACGATTCATCTCCCTTGGGCTTGAGCTCTTCTTCCCCAACAAAACACCTTTGAATTTGCGATTAAAGTCTATTGAGCTTGTCATTAAACTCCTTAGTTTGAGATCTTGTCATGGATCACCTTGGAGCCTCTAAAGCTTCATCTTTGTACATCAATGGAGTAGAGCTTCCATGGATGCTATCACCTACTATGATGGTATAACGAATACATAGGAGCACATAATGGCATACACTACTGTCGTTAAAGGGAATGACTTGGCACAAGATGAAATAAAGTTGATTCTAATAAAGAAGTTTGGTGAAATATTACCCAAGGAAATCTTGGCCTGGTATTCTATCTTATCTGAGCATTCTATTGGTTCATTGTAATGCTTATAGATGCCTTTATTAAAGCACACACCGGAGATAGAAAAGTGAAAATTCGAAAAGCAAATATATTCAAAATGGTACAAGGTAGCATGAAATTGCTTCAAAAATGCGTGACAAGATTTGAAAGGGAGAGAATGATGTTCCCATCTCCATCAAATGATTGGGCAGTAGAGACCTTCAGCAATGCTCTAAATACTTTGAGTTCAGTTACTTCATAGAAAGTTGAAAAGAATTTACTATAGTTCTCAACAACCACATGGGTGGACATTCACAAATGGTATGAATAAAAAATTAAGAGTCATTTGGTAGGTTGTATTAATTAAAATAGTCATTGGATTAAAATTTAATCCATCTAACATATTGTTTGGCTACTCAATTCAACTAATACATGGATTACTTTGTCACGCCCCATCCTGGAGACATAACTGACACCTGATGCCACACAGGATCCTGAGCTGACTCAGTTGGACATACACACCTCTGGGGCACACCAACATCACATAATCAAGAAACAATCAAGTATATCTCAGCTTAAAGAAGCCCTTGGCCGACAAAGCCACAATATAAACACATACGCAGATATTCAGCTAACCCAATAGAAGATTTTCTTGTCGCTTTTAACGGGTGGCAGCATCTAATCAAGACCAATCTCGAATAGGGAAGCTCATATATACACACATATATAATTCCAGCAGCCAACTCAATCAACAACTATTATGGCTCAAGTACTATAGCGAATAAGAATAAGTTGTATCAATTAAATGACGAAAGAAACTTGCCGAAAAAAGTTTTTCCTAAACATACCTTGTAACAGATCTGATAGCTCAACTATTCTCAACCAATCCTTCAATTATATACTGAAGCACATTAACCACCACGTTATACAACTCCATAGCCACTTAAGATAGTCCACAACACAACAAATGGAAAGAGTTTCCAACATCGATTGTCGTTTCGATATATAGCGCATAACCTTTGAATTAACAATGGAGGGAGGATTAGAAACTCTTACCTTACAATATACAAGAGAAAAGAAGTCATAAATAGCCTTCTCAACAATCTTCCCCTTTGAAGAACTCGCAAATAAAGCCGAAATCAATGAAACAAATGTGTGCTAGTTGTTCTTCGCGACAACCTCGACTTCTACTTCAATTTTGGGAGAGTTGGGATGGTGGAATCACCTATAGTGAACCTTGGAGCCCTTAGGGAACCATTAAAGAGATGAGCTAAAGATTTTGGAACTGTTTGGAATGAAAAAAATTATATCAAAGTCATGAAGATATATTCCCGCCAATATTGGTCCCACCTCCACATTCCTGCTTGTGCAGTCTCGCGAAAATATGAATATCTCTCTGTTCTGAAGTCATATTGGAAAAGCATTTTCTGTGTTGGAAACTCGAATCATAGAATTCAATTTGATGGGTAGTAGGTCACCTAAATCCTTATAGATTGAGAGAAAAGCTCCGATATATTTGATCCAAATTTCAAAGAATTTCTAAAAGTAACCTACGATAACTTTTGCCGGTTTTCATTTTACAACTTTCTCAACTTCAAATCTTAATGTACGATCATTGAGTGACATGAATACCTCATAACACATCCTTATTTTGGTACAACTGCTATTGACCATAGCTCAAAAGTACAAGTTTATCTCTTAAACTATACGAGGTATTACATCCTTCCTCCTTTAAGAACATTCGTCCTCAAATATAACTTACATTCACAAATTCAAGCTTATAGGAGTAGTCAAAAAAATTCGGCAGAGTCTCCCCTGTAATATGGACTACCTGAAAATCTAAAATGCAGAAAAGTCCAACCTAGAAGTCTAACAAAACAAAAAAAACAACTAAACAACATAGCTCTGCAACAATAATGCACACAAAGCACAACAACAATAATAATAAGCAATAGTATAGAGTCCGAATAGGTATCTCACCTCAATTGTAGTAATATGAACTGATATGTCATCACCCTAGGGGTTGAAACAAGTGCAGATATCTAGTCTCATGTTGTTCTCAGCTTCCCAAGTCACTTCTTCCACATTCTTGTTTCACCAGAGGACTTTAACGGAAGCCATATCTTTGGTCCTCAATCTACGGACTTGTCAATCTAATATGGCAACTAGAGTTTCCTCATAGGACAACTCTTTTGTGATCTGAACATCCTCAACTGGGACAACCGGAGAAGGGTCTCCTATGCACTTTCGTAGCATCGATACATGAAAAACTGGATGAATAGATTCTAGACCTGGAGGCAACTGAAGCTCGTAAGCAACTCAACCTATCTTTATAAGGATTCAGTATGGTCCAATGAATCTCGAGCTAAGCTTGACCTTCTTGCCAAATCTCATAACACCCTTATAGGAGAGACTTCCAGGAATACCCAGTCACCACAAAACTCCAATCTCTACGTCATATATTAGAATAAGATTTCTAACAAATTTGAGCTGTCAACAATCACTCTCTAATGAGATTAACTCTCTCTTCAGACTGATGAATCAAGTCAAGTATAATCATCCCTAATTCACCTACCTCAAATCATCCAATAGGGGATCTGCATTTCTGCCCATACAAGGCCTCATAAGGTGCCATCTTAATGCTATAATGGTAACTCTTATTATATGTAAACTCAATAAGAGGTAGGTGATCATCCCAAATTTCCCTAAAGTCTAGAACGCATGCCCGTAATATATCCTTGAGTGTCTGAATTATGCGCTTAGCCTGGCCATCTGTCTGGGGATGAAAAGTTGTACTCAAATTAACCTGTGTCCCCATTCCCTTTTGGATGACTTTCGGAAATTGGCTGTAAATTGTGTCCCTCTGTTAGAAATAATAGATACTGGGACACCATGCAGTTTGACTATCTCTCGGATATACAATTCAGCATAATCTTCAGAATGTAGTCCTGACTGGCAAGAAATGGGTTGAATTTTTCATCCTGTCAACAATGACCTAAATAGAGTAAAATTTACACCTGGTATGGGGTAAACCGGTAACAAAATCCATGTTGATTGCTTTCCATTTCTACATAGGCACATCTATCTCCTGTGTTAATCCGCTGGGCTTCTAATGTTCAGCTTTTACCTACTAGCAATTGGGACATTGTGCTACGAACTCAGTGATGTCTTTCTTCATCCTAAGCCACCAATAGATTTCTTTTATATCGTGGTACATCTTTGTCAAACCCGGGTGAAGAGAATAGCGGGAATAATGTACCTCTTCCATGATCTACTGGTGAAGCCCTGCAACATTTGAAACACAGAGTCGACCTCTGAATCTCAAGACTCCATCTCCTTCTATCTGAAAGGCCAATGATCCATCTTGTTGAGCCCTACCTCTGAGCTGAACTAAGCTAGGATCCTCATATTGACATTCTTTCACCTCCACGACTAGCAATGACATTGCACTATTATGAATCACAACCCCGCTACCATCTGAGTCTATCAATCGGACTCCCAAACTAGCCAACTGGTGTAGGTCTCGAGCCAATTATCTTTTTTCTGTGCTCAGACATGACAAGTTGCCCATAGATCTGCGAATAAGGGCATCGACTACAACATTATCCTTTCTTGGGTGATACAAGAATCCATGTCATAGTCTTTCAGCAACTCAAGCCAACGACGTTGTTGCAGGTTCAACTCTTTCTGTTTGAAGATATACTGGAAACTCTTGTGATCTGTAAAGATGTCGACAATTACAGCCAACTCTAAATCACGGGTCAGGTAATTTTTCTTATGCTTCCTCAATTGCCTCAAAGCATAGGCAATCACCTTGCCCTGCGAATTAGAACACACTCTAACCCAATTCCTGAAGTGTCACAATATATAACATAGCCCTTTGAGCCTTCTGATAAGGCTAATACTGGTGCAGATGTTAGTCTGTCTTTCAATCCCTGAAAACTCTACTCACAAGCCTCAGTCCACTAAAACTTAGCTGCCTTTTGAGTCAGCCTCGCCAGTGGTGCCACTAGGGCAGAGAATCCTTCCACAAATCTTTTGTAATACCTAGATAACAGTAAAAAGCTGCGAGGTGGGAGTTATGGGTCTAGGCCAAGTCTTCACGACCTCTATTTTTTGCGAGTCAACCTGAATACCTGCGTCTGACATAATGTGGCCCAAGAAAGACATAGAATTCAACCAGAACTCGCATTTAGAGAACTTGGCATATAACTCATGATCTCTAAGTACCTGAAGTGTTGCTCGCAGATGATCTCTATGCTCAGCCGCTGAACGTGAATATACAAGGATATCATCAATAAATACTATCATCAAAAGATCAAAGAATGGCCTGAATATACTGCTCATTAGATCCATAAACACTACTGGGGCATTCGTCAATTCGAAAGACATCACCAAGAACTCAAAGTGGCCATATCTGGTTCTAAAAGCTGTTTTTGGAATATCTTTCTAACCGAACTCATACCTGATGGTACCCTAATCTCAAATCAATCTTTGAAAAATATTTAGTACCTTGCAGCTAATCAAACAAGTAATCTATCCTCGGGAGAGGATATTTGTTCTTAATAGTGACTCTATTTAGCTGCCAGTAATCTATGCACATTCGTAGGGAGCCGTCTTTCTTTCTCACAAACAAGACTAGGGCGCCCCAAGATGAAGCACTAGGCCTAAAACTTGCAGCAGCCAACTCAATCAATAATTATTATGCCTTCGAGTACTATGGAAAATAAGAATAAGTCGTATCAACTAAACGACGAAGGAAACTTGCCGAAAAAGATTTTTCCTTAACATACCTTGTAAGAGATCCGATAGCTCAACTATTCTCAGTCAATCCATCAATTATATACTGAAGCACAATAACCACCATATTATACAACTCCACATCCACCTACAAAAGTCCACAACACAACAAACGGAAAGAGTTTCCAATATCGGTAGCCGTTTTGATATATATTGCATAACCTTCGAATTAACAATGGAGGGAGGGTTAGAAACCGTTACCTTACAATATACAAGAGAAAAGAAGTCATAAACAACCTTCTCAACAATCTAACCCTTCGAAGAACTCGCAAACAAAGCCAAAATTAACGAAACAAATGTGTGCTAGTTGTTCTTTGCGACAATCCCTACTTCTACCTCGATTTTGGGAGAGTTTGGATAGTGAAATCACCTATAGTGAACCTTGGAACCCTAGAGGAACCACAGAAGAGACTATCTGAAGTTTTGGAACTGTTTGGAATGAAAAAAATCACATCCAAGTCATGAAGATATATTTCTGCCAACATGGGTCCCACATCCACGTGCCTACTTGTGCAGTCTCGCGAAAATACGAATATCTCTCTATTTTGAAGTCGTATAGCAAACTGTTTTGTGCATTAGAAACTAGACTCATAGACCTCAATTTCATGGTAGTGGGCCTCCTAAATATTTATAGATTGTGAGAAAAACTCTGAGATATTTGACCCAAATTTCAAAGAATTTCTAAAAGTAACTTGCAATAACTTTTGCCAATTTTGATTTTACAACTTTCTCGACTTCAAATATTAACGTACGATCATTGAGTGATATGAATACTTCATAACACATTCTTCTTGTGGTACTAATTACTCTTAGCCATAGCTCGAAAGTACGAGTTTATTGCTCAAATTATACGGGATGCTACATACTTATACACCATAGGGTGTATTATTTTATACCAAGGAAATAAAGGAATAAATAATCATGGGATAACTAATTCCTGGATAAGACCCATAAATGACTAGGCTACCTCTCAATCCCTTTCTCTAAAATTTTTTATACAAAAATTGAAGGGTATAATTGTTAAGAATATTTTTGTAGAGTTTAAAATTAACACTGTACATGGTATATCTAATTTTTAACATAATGAACCAAACATTTGACTAAAAATAATCCCTGCATTACTAATCCTTCTATCAACAATCTATGCATTACTAATTCATGTATTGCTAATCCTTGCATTACTTGTCTTCGTACCAAACGACCCGCGGGAGTTTTTGCTTCCCTCATTGCAGCATATTATTCTTTGCTCGTGGGCGCATTTCCCACCACTCACTTTCTCTTTCCTTCGGTTCTTACTTTTTCCCTCCTATTTTTCTCTGTTCTTTTTATTCTCAACACACTGCACCCAAAGTATGAATTTAAGTCCCACAGATGTACTTCCTCCTTTTTCCTTTTCCTTAACTACACTTTCATTCAAAAAAGAAAAACACAAAAAGATATCACATATACTAGTATTCATTCAGTCAAAATTTATTTGATTTACTTTTATTTTTAGTTTAGTTTAAACAAATACTTTGTTCCTTTTTTGACAATTTTTTATTTTCGACTTTACACATGACATGTTTAAAATTATAAGATTAAAAGACATTTTAATATATTTTACATATTTTTAATTTAAGAGTATAAGATTTAATTTTTTCTTAAATTTTATACTAAGTCAAAACTAGACAAATAAATTAAAATGGAGGAAGTAATAGTTTCTCTATATAGTTTTCTAATTAAAGCAAAAGAAAACAAATAGTAACCACATTAAAGAGTATTCAATTTAAGTAAACAATAGCTTGTTTGGATGATTAACGTTACACATAGTTTCAAAATATATCGTATTATAAAATATTACTTTATTATATTATTTAAATAATACAATAATTGGACATATTATATCATCTCTGGTTTTTGGAGAATGTTATACATTAATAATACGAAGAATAAACTTATAACATCATAAAGAAGTAGGATACAAGGTAGTGTTATTTTATATATAAAAAAAAGCTAAGGTTAAGAATAAAATAGAATTATTAAATCATAAGAAAATTTAAAAGCAGAAGAAAAAAAAAGTTAACAAGGCGACCACACCCAAATTAGTCGTTGTATAAAATAAGACTTTTCATTGTTACGTAACGACCGATTGAATGCTATACTACTATAAAAACACTATCAAAAACGCCTAAAACCGACCTGAAAAACGACCTCCAGAAGAAGTTAGGAAAAATTGACCTTCAGAGGTCGAATTTTTTGGCACCAAAATTAGGAAAAAGAAAATTGATCTTTGGATTCGATTCTTTTAGTTCCAAAACTGAAAAAAAAAACAATGTTCAAAGGTTGATTTCTGTAGATTTTATTCGTTGTGACCTCCAAAAATTAATTTTTTAAGCAAAAATGAAATTTGAAGAGTAAAAATTAAAAAAAAATAAAAGCAACAAGAATCAATATCTAGTGACAGAAATATATCCTACCACAGTAAAGATGGGGTTCGATCCTCGAATATTGTATTTTATAATTGTGCAATTTTAAAAACTAACCTACAAAGGCCGGTATATTTCAAGAAAAAAAAAACTAAACTCGAAAAAATGAGGTTTTAAGGAAAATCGACCTCGATTTTCTGGGTTGATTTTGACAATTTTTGAAGTAGTGAATTTAAATAATAGTTGAAATAAATATTGTATTTAGAACAATAATATAATATAATATAATACCCCATTTATCCCAATTTATGTGACACAGTTCTCTTTTTAGTCTGTACCAAAAAGAATAACACATTTCTGTATTTAGTAACAATTTAACTTTAAAATACCCATTTCATCCTTAAGGAGATGATTTATAGCCACACAAACATCTATGACTTATTTTAGACCTTTTCAAAAGTCTTCCCATATTTTTTAAAATCCGTACCAATTTCAAAGTACATCAAATAAATTGGGACGGAGAAAATAGATAACAACCATCCAAGCAAGATGTAATTTTAGTTTTTTCCTGTTATAAAATTTGATTTGAAAAAGTAGCTCCGCAAAAATACTCCAGCCATCTTTTAGAAGACAAAATTTCAGATCGTCTTTTTACCATTGTAAGAAAGAAAGAGGACAAATGTGTTAGGAGCAGAGAGGAAAACAAAAAGAAAAGGGAGTCGCTTATTTATGCCCACAGAGAGTAAGAAAGAAAAGAGAAAATGTTACTACTAATAACATCTAAATCTTATGTTTTGGTTACGTGTTTTCTTTGTTACTCCGTCTAATGTCTTTTTTTTAATTTATAAAACGTTATTGGAAAATTGAAAATTTTCAAAGTACTATATTACTCTTGTTAATCTTCATAAAATAGTGATTTAGTTAGGGAAAAAAACAATGAGGAGTTAGTGTTTATTAATAAATCGATACAATTAAATTTATGACAAGGTCAAGAATACGCGAACTCACAGATGCGATATTAATATAAATTGATAAGGCGACAATTGAGACGTTTAAATCGTGAGAGAGATAAGAAAGTAAAGATATGTAGAGTAGAAACAGTCTTTGAAGCAAAGAGTTATAATATTATGTCTTGGTGATGTATTAGTAGCCTCTGAATTTTGGCTCTGTGGAACATTCGTTCTCAGTGAGCTCTGGTGAGCAAAAGAGAGCAAGAGAACTTTTCCTGTAGAGCAAGCAATAAAGTTTATTGTATTTCAATCTATTCTTCAGTTGTCCTTTTACAAGTGAATAATGCACCTATTTATAGAAATTTACAATAATAGAATGACCAATGATATGACTCTATCTGGGCCCTATAATACATAAACCAATAGAAATCATTATAATATTATGCCATTGCAAATGTCAGCTATCAATTTGTCATTATTGACAGATTCTTTGTATGACTTCGTCTACGTGTCACTATTCCTTTCGCCGCAACTTCAATTCAAGATCACTAATGTCGGACACGGAGTTGGTGCCTTATCTTAACAATCTTCCCCAAATAATTCTTGCATCAGGCCTTCCTAGCCCCGGATGGTGATTTCGAATATAGCCTCTAGAATCTCGTTTACTCTTTGCTTAGATAACTTGTCATCTCCTTTTCCCCTTAATTTTCGAATGCTAATCAAGAAGCATCCAGGAAGCGAAAAAGTCACCGAGATCTTCTTTAGACGGACAAAATAAAAAATTCTTCTAGGTGAAAAAATCACCTGAAACTTTGTCTAATAGCTGAAAGGACATCTTTCCCATCACATTAAATATGATCCGCTACACATGGTTTTTTTTATTGCACTTTATATTCGTATAGGACTTGTAAGCTTTAACTATTTTCTCAATCTTATATGCAATAAGCTTATCACTGATTTTTTTAATCAAACTCATTCAATATTTTTCCAGGAACAACTGCTTCGATGGAGGTCATAATTACCCCTTCCCCAATAAATATCCTTTTGCCTCTATTTCATTTTACTTTACTACTTTGAGCATCCCTTTTCATCTTTTAATCTCTCATATCATCATTTCTTCAAATATTCATCTCTTTCAGTCATGACTCCTTTCAGTAATATTAATCGGTCCAATTCATCCACTTTGTTCGGAGATAGATCAAAGAAAGGGAAAGGGCTCGAGGCTCCCCCTCACGAGTCTATTGTAGACTCAATTGCTCTTAAATTTTGGAGCTTTCAAAATGATTTCAGAGCTCAGGCTGCCTATACTAGCCATGCCAATGACCGAGACAGACTTGCTAGTGAGTATTCCTCATCGATCATCGAGAACTATCTTATAACCGTTTGGGCTGATTGCCGATGGTCTGTAGGGAAATTTTATATCTCCGTCTCTAAGAGTTTGAGATCTTAAATTTTCACAAATTGGACCATTATTATGTATATAATTATCCTTTCACCCTCGATTTCAGTTCTCCAACCATCAACACAATTATTTTGCAGCTTTGCCAGACTTACTGGATTTGTCTGGCAAAGGTCGCTCCTTTTGTCTGGAGAGTTGTGACCTATCTTCGATATCTGGTGGATGAGACCGACTAATCTTTCTCCCTATATCACCTCATTCTCCTTTATTCTCCCTATTTCTTCTAGGAAAGGTTCTAAACCTGACACATTGCCGAAAGAATGTCATTTCTCTCCAGCCTAGATGATGATTATGATCCGGGATAGATGGAGAGATTTGTGTTGGTTGCAAGGAAGGATCTTGTTTTAGGTTCCGGGATAGATGGAGGTAATGGATGGAAGGACAAAAACCTTGGTAACATTTTGACCCTATTTTTTATTTAATTTAGACCAAGAGTTTTGTTTCTAAAATTAACATTTTTCTATTGTAGGTCTTCTAAAGGGTTCCTTCGAGTCTCAGTCCCATGAGGTCTAGGCTTGCTCTGAGGAGGCGTAGGCCATTGTGCGCCGTGTTCTCAAATGGGTGCAGAGTCTAAGCACTACCATCGAAGGGAACGCTTCGACTTCAAGTATATCTTCTCCAAAAACACAAAAGTTTGACCAATCCCCCCCCCCTTAATAAGGGCAAAAAGTCAACGAATTCTACTTCGAGGGCAGAAGGGTTCCTTCCGAGTGTCGTGGAATTCGAATGATGAAGGAAAAACTGGCGATGATTTGCTCAAAATCTAGAGAAAATACTCAGCTTCTCAGCCTTAGGTTTTGGGAGACACTGGAAAGGTTTTGAGAGACGATGAACGCTTGTTTACAAAGGTTGATCTTGTAGTATCGGTCGATTCTCCCTTCTCGATGTTGTTTGACTCTGTGTCATCGATCTTTTTATATAAAGGCATAACACCCCAGAAGTTTCGTAGACCAAAATCCAAGACTTAGCATGAAAAATCATAAAGAAACTAGAATTTTTTTGTCTCAAAACGATGACCAATCAATGACCCATTTTCAGCTTTGTAGTTCTCTTTCCTCAATACAACCGGCAGTACAATGATCTGTTGTATCTAGCAATGGGTCATCGTGTAGTCCATCGTGGTAACCTAGTCTAGAACATGCTAAATCCTCTTCCCAAATAATGGGACAGATGACGAGTCGTTGTTTGATATAACGACTGGTCCCATGTAGCCTCTGAGTGAGATACAAAATATGCTCAAGTCACCCCAGTGACAACGGATGGAAACAACGACCCGGTGTTTTAGGTAATGGGTCATCCTGTCCATCCATTGGGGAATACCCAAAGTTGGTTCAAATCCCTCCCAGTGAAAATGAGTGGAACCAATGACTCGTTGTTCCATCCCACGAGTTGTTCTTGTCCATGAGTTAAAATTCAGAACCTGTTCAGAATGTATTATATTTGCATCGACCGTGTATACTTTCTAATTAGAGTGCATTTGAGCGATGAGTAACATTTTATTTACTCTATATAAAATTAGATTTTTAGGATTGAGCGACACGACTTGATATGATATGACACATGGTTCTTTAAGGTTAGATTAGCTATCAAATAGATGTATTAGTACATAATGCTCAAGTTATTTCTTTTGGAGACTTATAGATTCATTTCTAGACTCTTGCAAAAAAGAACAGAATAGCCTTTAACATGCTTTTTTTCAACAACCACGACTAACATGGGGTTGGACTTTTCTTTATTAGATTAATTTACAAAATAAGTGCATGACAAAACTAATATTACCCTGCAAACACAACCTTACCTTGCCAAAATAATAGCTAAATATAATTCAGATAGAATAGACAATTGGAATTATTTAAATGATGTAACATCACACCCTTCTCCCTCATTGTAATACAAGTATATAGACACTAATTTTACTGCCCAAACTTCACAACGTTACAAATAGTAGCTAAATGCATTTCGGGCAAAATGTATATCAATGTCAATTAAATGAAATATCGCTATACCTTTCTTCCCCATTCCAACACCACACACACATAAATCAACCTTACTGTGAAAAATATCCTATACACAATAGCAACAAATTAAACGCATGTTTTCCAATCAACATTCCGTGAATTCTTAATAACAAAACAACTAGAATTCTCCACCCAAACGTTTATTAAAAAGGGGTGAAATTGGCAGTAGCTCTTACCTCATTAGGTGGTTGTTTTCACTTCCTTTTTGTAGTCTTCAAGAGGTTAAACATCCTTTATATACCCACCAAAAGAAGATGAGAAAATCTCTTTAAAATTGGTCAAAGTGGGGCAGCAGTGTGGTTGGAGTGGACTGCCATACCCCTTCAATTAATACACAAGATTTTCTTGTTGCCATGGAAGAACTGAGCAAGAATTTAATCAACATTTACTTACCTTAAAATTGATGAAATATTTAAAGAACCTTAAGAACCCTATGGGAGAAATAGGCGGCTGCTTTGAGCTAAGAAGAGAGGAGAAAAAGCTTTGTGATTATCTGATTTTTGGATAAGTGTGGAATAAAAGGAAATTGGATGACTTTGCCCCTTTAAAGAGGTCCTTTTACAACCCATTCTTTGGACCCAAATGGGTCATATTTTACCACTCAATTAGGCCAACTTGAATCACATAATAGGCTGTCGTTGTGTTCAATTTTGGGTAACGAATTGGGTCAACATTGGTGGCTGATTGTGATCTATTTGGGCCCCAAATTGGTCAAATTTCTTGGATTCTTTTGGGCTTATTTTGGGCCACAAATGGTCAAGTAGGTAATGAACCTACTTGTCCCTTACTAGATTGAATCATTCTACTAGGCACCTCACTTATTTTATTTCAATTTTCAAACCTTCATCCTTAGACTTCAACTTAATACTTGTACATTTTTGGCCATTTCAAATTCTAAGCTCAAATATCACCTTACCATCCCGATCTTAAGTACTTTCATTGATGTTAACTTGGTCATGTGTGAGTTGGATTAAAGAAAAATATTTATAGGGTGTTACATCCTTTCCTCCTTAGAATCATTTGGTCCTCAAATTAGGGTAACATGTATGAAACTTAAGTCCATAGGATTTTCTCATAATTTCAACAGAGTTTCCTCTGTACTCTAGATTACCCAAAAATTTGAAAATTGGCAAAACCCAACATGTATGTCTCATAAGGCAATGCAAAATATTAAGATGAGCATAATAACTGAAATAATCATATCAATTTATTATTTAAATATACAATTTGAACAAAGTACTCACCTTACTTCCTTGACTTTTGAACCTATTCTCCTTCGATTTTGAATTTTTTACTTTAGTTTGAAAGCAAGTGAGTTATTTAGCTTTCATATCTTCTCCAACTTCCCACGTCCCTTCTTTCATATTATTGTTTCTTTAAAACACTTTCGCGGACGCTATCTCTTTAGTCCTCAACTTTCAAACCTGACGGTCAAGAATAGCGATGGAAACCTCTTCTTAAGATAGATTTTATGTAATCTGAACATCTTCTAAAGGAATAACATGAGAGAAATCTCCAGTACATTTTTGTAATATTGACACTTGAAAGACTAGGTGTACTTCCTCTAATTCTAAAGGCAACTCTAGCTTATACACTACTTGGCTTATCTTTTAAATGATTATGTACGACTCATGTATCTTGGGCTAAATTTTTCTTTCCCGTTGAATCTCATAAAACCCTTTATTAGTGGAACTTTTAAGAATACCCAATCATCAATATAACTCTAACTCCCGACGTTGCACAGTTGAATATGGCTTTTACCAACTCTAGGCCGCTAGTAATGGTTCTCGTATTAGGTTAATCTTTTCTTCGGCTTGATGAAGCAAGTTAGGCCCAATAATTTAGCTTATCCGACTTTAAACAAGCCAATCAGATATCTACACTTTCGCTCATATAAAGCCTCATAAAGAGCAATTTGAATGTTTGCGTGGTAGCTATTATTGTATGCAAACTTAATAGGGATAAATGATCATCCCAACTCTATTTGAGGTCCAACACACACGCGTGCAATATATCTTCGAGCATCTGAATAGTGTGCTCAGCTTGACCATCAGTTTATGAATAAAATACTGTATTAAGGTTTACCTGAATGCCTAGAACTCATTGGAAATATCACCAAAAATGTGTTGTAAATTGAGCATCCCTATTTAAGATAATAGAAATAGGTATACCATGAAGTTGTACTATCTCTTTTATGTAAAACTTAGCATGATCTTCGGCTGTATAGTTAGTTCTAATAGGTAGAAGAGAGAAAACTTTGTGAGCCTATCTACTATCATCCATATAGAGTCATACTTTCGACTAGTGTGAGGTAAACTTCTAATAAAATCCATATTAATCACCTCCCATTTCCACATTGCAACCACTATTGTTTGGGTTAATCCCCCAGGTTTCTAGTGATTGGTCTTTACTTGTTGACAAGTTGGAAATTGAGTCATAAATTCTGCAATATCTCTTTTTATATTATTCCACCAATAGATCTCTTTGATGTCATGGTACATCTTTGTAGCCCCTGTATGAGCTGAGTATCGAGAATGATGAACTTCTTCCATAATTGTTTAGGAGTCTCCCTACATCTAGCATACATAGTCGGTCTTGATACCTGAGAACTGTCTTATGTAAGCTCCAATATAGGCTTCTTTTATTTTGGAATCTCATTCTTCAATTCTACTAACATTGGATTACTGTACTACCGTTTCTTTACTTTTGATATCAATGATGAGTCTGTCATATTTTGAATGACGACTCCTCCATCATTTAAGTCTAGGAATCAGACTCTCAAACTAGTCAGCTGATGTAACTCTTTTGTCATTTTTATCTTTCCTAATCTTACATGCTTCATGCTCCCAAAGATTTATGACGAAGAGCGTCTGCTACTACATTAGCCTTGTTCGGATGGTATAGGATATCAACATTTATAATCTTTTAACAACTTGAGCCATATTCTTTACCTCAAATTCAAATCTCATTGCTTAAAGATATACTGAATATTTTTATGATTCGTGAATATATCAACGTGAACTACATACAAATAATGTCGCCATATCTTTAAGGCGAACACTACAACTTCTAACTGGAGATCATGAGCTAGAAAATTCTGCTCGTGTTTCATCAATTGTCTTGACGTATATTCAATGACCTTGCCATGTTGCATCAGAACATAGGCTAAGCCAACTCTTGAAGCATCACAATATACAACATACCTCTTTGTCCCTTCCAAAAAAGCCAACACAGGTGCAGATGTAAGTCTATTTTACAGCTTCTGAAAGCTCTGCTCACATGCTTCTGACCACTAAAACTTGACTGCTTTGTTGATTAATTTAGTCAAGGATGTGGAAATAGAGGAAAAGCCTTCCATGAATCTCTAATAGCATCCAACCAAGCCTAACAAACTATGTACTTTTATGGGTGTCGTAGGTCTAGGCCAACTCTTCACTGCTTCTATTTTCTGGAAGTCCACACATTATCTTTACTCCGAATGCCCTAAAAATGCTGCTGATTCCAGCCAGAACTCACACTTGAAGAATTTGGCATATAGTTGGTGATCTCTGAGTGTCTATAATACTGCCCTAAGATGACCTGCATGACCTTCTTCTCTTTTGTGAATATATATGAATGCCATCCACAAACACAATCACGAACAGATCAAGAAAGGGTTTGAATACTCTATAAATAAGGTCCATAAAGGCTGTTAGAGCACTAATTAAGCCAACAGACATGACAAGAAATTCAAAATGCCTGTATCTTATCTAGAAAGCTATTTTTGGCATGTTTACTTTCCTAATCTTTAGCTAGTGGTATTTGGACCTCAAAATAATTTTTGAAAAAACATTTGGCCCCCTACAACTGATCAAATAAGTCATCAATCATGGGGAATGGATATTTGTTCTTTATAGTGAATTTATTCAGTTTTCTATAACTATACATATTCGCAATGAGCCATCTTTCTTGCATACAAAAAATGCGGGCACACCCTAGGAGAATATACTAGGTCGAATAAACCCATTGTCAGGAAGATCTTTCAATTGTTCTTTTAGCTCTTTCAACTCTATTGGGGACATCCTATAAGGTGGAGTAGATGTGGGTTGGTACCAAGATTTACATTGATACCAAAGTCTATTATACTATTTGGTAGAAGCCCAAGAAGTTCCTCAGAGTACATATTACAATTCGCACACATTGGAGAGTCGGTGCCTTCTCTTCAGCATCAAGATCCCTTACTCGGACCAAGTGATATAGATTCACTTTTGAGAATAATTTCCTTACCTTAAGGTAGGAAATAAATTGACCCATATGCATCACAATATTAGCTTTCCATTCCAGGATAGGCTCGCCCAAAAATTAGGATCTTACAACTTTAGCTCGACAGTCAATGATGGCATAACAAGTAGATAACCAATCAATGCCCCTAGCAAGATCAAAGTCAATCATTTCAAGATTAATTAGATCTTCCATAGTGTCTCTGCAACTCACTGTAATGGTACAATTTCAATAGACCCATCTAGCTATAACTGACTCTTCAACTAGAGTTGACACTGCAAACGGTTCCCACAACTTTTTTGGTTCTACCCCAAATTTCCCCAAAATATAAGGAGTAACGTATGACAATGCATACCTTGGATCTATTAGTACGTATACTTCATGTGAGAAATAGATAATATGCCTATGACCATGTCTGAGGATGCCTCGAAGTCCTGACGGCCTGTCAAAGCATAGGTGCAATTCTGGCCACCGCCTGAACTAGATGCTCTACTTTCTCTACCCCTTCCTCGACCTGTATATATCTTAGAACATTCCCCTAGAGAAAGAACACTAGAGGAAGAAGTATTGTCGACCCTACTAGCTTTGTTATACCACCCATAACCTTATTCAGACAGTGCTGCATAATATGGCCTGGAAACCTACACCAATAGCAAACATCCATACCATGAAGGCATGTTCCAGAATGTTCTCTTATACACTAAGTACAGGGTGGAAAAGGTGGCCTTATTTGACAAGTACGCTTCTGGCAATGGGAGTTGGGTGCCTCCGGATTCTGAACTAACCCGGCTTGAGCATACTAATCATATCTAGGTGTTTGCAACTGGAGTGGAACACTATCTACAAAATAAGTTGTCCATATATCACCTTAGGATCCTCCAAAAGACTTTGAAGATCTAGCCCTTTTTCCCTGTTGTCTTCCTTTATTCTAACTATCCTAAAACTGATTCCTGAGATTTTCCAAGTTCTAAGCAGCTACTTGGATTCAGGAAATATCCATATTCTCGCTCAAGGATGCCATGGTGCAATATCTAAACAGATAGGGTCCCAAATAATGCACAAACCAGTGGACTCTGCTTTTATGGCATCCATAATACAAGGAGCGTATCTGGCTAAATAATCAAACTTGAGGCCATTCTCGAACACTCATGCTACCATGTCTGAGGTTCAAGAACTGATTAACTCTAACTTATCTATATTCTCATGGAAGATACTAGTTTAGAAAAGCCATGAAAAATTCCTCCCATTTAGTTGGAGGTGCATCTGACCCTCTGGATCTCTCCCAAGCCTCATCCACTGAACATCCATGTCTCGCAACCTAAAGGAAGCCAATTCTACTGCTTCTGTAACTAAAGTATGCATAACATGAAATATTTTGTGAAGCTGGTCAATAAACTCCTAAGGGTCCTCTTTTGGGTTAGAAACTATGAATATAGGTGGATTCAAGCTAACAAACTCCCAGACTCTAGAACTTTTGGAATTATCAGAAGAGCTGGCCATCTGTTGTTGCTGTAATACCTCTATCTTCATCAACAATCGAATTGTCTTTTCCATGTCTGTAACTGTCACGCCCAATCAGGGAGGTGGGTTCTCTTACTTCTCCCTTAGGGATGGGTGGAATATGAGGAGCTGGCATCGTTGAATCTTTCTCCACTTCCTCAGCCTCTGGCAACACAAGGTGTGTCAATGATGATGACTCACTTTGTGCTTCTAGCCCAACTTCCTAGACATGCAAGGCACAACTGGTGCCTTCTCCTACCTCCGGACTTGTTGATCTACGAGAAATATTCAACCTAGTCACAGGCATTGTTGTAACAATATTATAAAGAATAAGTTAGGCTCAGAGTCTTATGAATCAACTTTATTCGCACGATTCTAAGAGATAAAGAAAGGTCACCACTCCTAAATGTCGTGTAGCCTCCTGATTAAAAGTGTGGTGTACAATACACCCATAAGCAAGACTCTACTAGATACGGCTTGTAGATTTCCCAAAACCCGACATACTATGATACCATGTTTGTTAGCCCCAAACTTGGGGAGGTATCACTAACACCCGGTGACTCATTGGAGCGAGCTAGCCACTGAACTCCTATGACTTGTGTGATAATTAGGCCAACAAGGCTTCCATGATAACACTACTATAGCATATAGAGGAGTAAAATCGATAAGATCATGAAAAGTATATATCTTAAGTAGCCGGCAACCCAAAACAAGATATACAAAGCTAAAAAGCTACCAAGTACCTTAATTATCCAACACTAAGCCAACAAGGCTATAAACTGTACAACCAACAAACAGAAAGTCGATAAGGCAATAAATGACATACTGAAAACTCATAGCAAGTGTCTACAAACCTCTAAGAGTAATATGACTGACATATAGTCGGGACAGGGCATCGACCTATCCATCTTCTATATACATACTCAAAATAAAGTTGGACCTCAAATGCTTCAGCTCCAGGAAGAATGGAGCTTACCGAAATCACTGAACTTTGCAACTCCTACTAGAGAGGTCTATCTGGATCTCAGTCTAGACCTTCAGACAAGAATGCAGCATCCCAAACAATAGGGACATCAGCACGAAAGAAAGAACTAGTATGTAAGGTAGGAATAGTAATGGAATGAGCTGCAAATAGTAAATGAGAGCAGAATATAGTATGAAACTTGAAACTGAAACCTGTAAGACTTATTAAGCTTCTATTTTCTTTGTTCTTTTTAAACACAATGTACGCCTTAACTCACACTGTAACTCACGCTGAATCACCATAGAGACTTGGTGCACACTATATACATAATAATGGCCACAATAGGGGCAATAGATCTTTGGCGCACACTATATATATAATAGCCTCAATATTGCAGTAACGCCTTGGCGCATCCTAACACATGCAACTCACACATAATTAATATATAATAGGCCTCAATATAAAAGTAGCGCCTTGGTGCACCCTAACACACACAACTCATGCTTAAGGCAGTAGCACCTCGGCTCACCCTAGCACACACAACTCATGCTTAATCAGTATATTAAGTGGTTAAGTTTTTGAAATCACTTCCTTTAGCCAATTCTTAAAATCCAGTTCGCTACTAGATATTTTAAGGCACTTTTACACTTTTAATTCAATAATTACACAAGTAAGGCCTTGACTCACTAAGCCTTTTCTTTTTCGATGCGTAATGCTTGAATTTGGATTATAGTAAAAGGGAACTCGATACACGAGTTACTTTTTATTTACTCTATATAAAATCAGATTTCGAGGATAGAGAGACACGACTCGATATGGTGTGACACTATGGTTCTTTAAGGTTCGATTAGATATCAAAATAGATGTATTAATACACAATGCTCAAGTTCCTTCTTTAGTAGACTTATGGGTTCATTTCTAGATTCTTGCCGAAAAGAATAGAAAAACCTCAAAACACCTTATTTTCTTTGACAACCACGACTAGCACGAGTTGGCCTTTCTTTTATTAGATTAGTCTACAACATAAGTGTATAATAAAACTAATATTAGTCTATAACACAAGCTTACCTTGCTAAAACAGTAGCTAAAAAAGCCGATAAGAATGTAAGTATTGGCATTATTTAAATGTTATAGCACTATAGCCTTCTCCCTAATTGTAGTACAAATATATATATAATGCACCAAATAGTAGCTAAATGTGTTCAGGGTATAAAGTATATATCAACATTAATTAAATGAGATATTGCTACACCTTTCTTCCGTATTCCAACACCATACACAAAAATCAACCTTACTGCCCCAATTACAAGAAACAAGCAAAGCAGCCCCTATACATAACAACATATTGACTCATAGCTTTCGATTATCATCCCGTGAATTCTGAACAACAAAATAACAAGAATTCTCTACTCAAACATACTAAAGAAGGGCGAAAATAGCAATAAATCCTGCATCAATTAATGGTTATTTTCACTTTTACTTTTCTTGTAGTCTTTAAGAGGTTTAACACCCGTTGTATACACACCCAAATAAGAAGAGAAAACCTATTAAAAATTGATGAAAGTGGGTGGGCATCTTGGTTAGAGTGGATTTCCATACCCCTGCATTAATACACAAGATTTCCTTATTTCCTTGGAAGTAATAAGAAATAATGAATCAATTTTTTCTTACCTTAGACTTGAAGAAATGTTGAAGAACCCTAAGAACCCTAGTAGAGAAATAGGGCGGCTACTTTGAGCTAAGAAGAGAGGAGAGAGAGCTTTGTAATTTTTTGATATTTGGCTAAGTGTAGAATAGAGGAAAATTGGATAATTTTGCCCCTTTAGAGGGGTCCTTGGCCGTGCCACTCTTTGGATCCAAATGGGTCAGATTTGACCCACTTAATTAGGCTAACTTGGGTCACATAATTGGGCTACCATTGTGTTCAATGTGGCCACAGATTGGGTCAATATTGGTGGCTGATTTGTGCTTTAATTTGGGCCCCAAATTGGTGAAATTTGCTGCCTGCTTTTGGGCTCATTTTGGATCACAAATTGCAAGTAGGTGATGCATCCACTTTTCATTTACTAGCTTAAATAATTCAAAAAGGTACCTCACTTATATTTTTTTTTATTTTTAAACCTTCATTCTTAGACTTCAACATATCACTTATACAATTTTGGCCATTTCAAATCCTAAGCTCAAATATCACATCACTTTTCCGAGTTTAAGTACTTTCATCGATGTTAACTTGGTCTTGTGTGAGTCAGATAATTTTTTTATAGGGTATTATAGGTGGTGTATATACAACCTTACCTCTACCTTGTGAAAGTAGAGAACAACAACTCAAGTAAAGTAGAATATATAGGCAACGTTGGATATTATTTTTAAATATATATGAAATATTCATATGACCACCACTAAATATATCATGACTCAGTGCAATATGCTAGATGGTCAAGCAGGGAACGACTGAAAATATGTCAATTTTGAAGCTCGAAATGAAAAAAGAAAAATAGTGAAATGAGTGACATTCATATAGATCCATTGCCCAAAATTAAATCCATCCTAATAAACTAATGAAGCAAATGTCAGATATTAGAAGGAGAAAAAAATAGGAGGGTTATCCCTGTATACCAAGAACGGGGATAACCATAATATGCAAAAAAATAAAAACAAGCTAATGATTCTAACTTTCCATCAAGTTGTCCAATAACACTTAAAGAGATCAAAAAATTTATTTCACCTACTATTATCTTCTTTATATATTATTTTTCATTTTATTATAATCAGCTATAACAAAAGAAATAGTGCTTATATAATAAATGAGGGGTTTATTTCATTAGTTCTATAGTTTGGTGAACAAAGAACAACATGCTCTAAATAGTGGGATATATTCTTAGGATTCTCAATTGAATATGTTAATTCAGCAAAATTTTTATAAATCCAAATGCTAAATTTTTAAATCTATTAACTGCTTTGGATGATTATTCATCCATAATTTATACTATATTAAAAGTGTGGAGGTCCTTGAAAATATAACTTTTTTCCCGTCATTAAAAAATATTGCAATAGACAAAATTGTCATTTACTATTTTTATACAATTATTTTAATTATTTTTATCACTTTATTTTATCATATTAGATTTTCTATTAATGGCATAACTCTATTTGTGGTGTAAATCTATAAAAAAAATTAAAAAAAAAAAGTTCGCCGATTTTTCTTTCTTTTTGATAGCCACAAATGTTTTAAATAATTTTTTTATTATATTAGGTTTTCTACTTGTGGGTATAACTCTATTTATAGTGTAAAAAAATAAAAAAAATCGAACGAAAGTTTTTTTAGTTGGATTGAAACTTTTCCCCTTTTTGATTTGAAAGTTTTTATTTTTTTCAAGAATATTTGTAAAAGCTTTTTTTAATTTTTTTTTCTGTTTTCATAGTCAGGAAAAGTCTTTTTTCTTTTTTTTTTTTGATTTTTTTTTCTGTTTTAATAGTAATTTCCTAAAATGATTATACTTTCAAATTCTTTTGATTTATAAATCTTTCCACCTCTATAAAAGAATTTATAATTGCATAATTTAAATCATCAACTCCACTACTTCAACATCTTTGATTCAATCTCTAACCTTGTATATCTTTGATTCAATCTCTAACCTTGTATAATATGTTAATCTATCTTCTTTTTTATGTTGTGATTTGAAAAATACAATAGTAATTGCTATCCCAGTTTAAGTTGTTTGTATTCAAAATAATTTAACTTAGATTGTTTCCTTTATTTGAGTCTAATATTGATATAATGCTATCTCCTTTAATTGATTCTTATATTGATATTATGTGATTTAGATTTTGTATTATTTATAACTGACATCCTTCATCTATTCATAAATTCACAAGTTTCATTCATTCAGGTAAAGTCATTATTCATCTCATGAAATAAATTTTTTTATAAAATTATAAATTATTAGAATTATAACTGTTATGCCTAATTTATTTAAATAATATTGCAATGAAATCTGAAAAGAATTTTGTGAACAAAGTTATGCCTATTAATAACTTAAGGCAATATGATTCTCATTGGAGAATAAAAGTCTTAGTAATTGGAGTTGGATTAGTAAAAGAATATAAAAAGGAAAAAAAGGAAGGCACACGAATGACTACAATATTAGTTGACGAAGAGGTAATAATTTTTTCATATTATATTCTATATTCTATATTTTATAATTTTACATATATGGTTGAGTTATTATCTATTTTTATTATATTTTATATTTTTATATAGATATTTTTTGACTATTAAAGTTTAATTTTTTTCAGGGTACAAAAGATCATGTTATACTTTTCAATAATTATATATTGAAAAGTGAAAAAATATTTACAACAAGACAAGATCCATTACATAATAAACAGATGCATTAATAGTGTTAATCCTAATTTTGTATCACTAAACAAGGAGATTGATTTTGGATTCAATGACAATACTATAGTTCAGGAATGTAGCAGTGTCACGATCCAAGTTCACACTCTGGACGCGACACGATACTAAGTCACTAGTGACCCCAAGCAAATCTTGGTAGAGCATATTCTACTAAAACTGATCTGTTGAGAATAATCATAATAGAAAAGAGCGGAAGCTGATAAAAGAAATAATTACTACTGAATAAATTTTAAGATGTGATCATACACTGAAACTCAACTGAATCTCTAACACTGTTTGAAAGCCTTCTAACATGAACTGATGAGTTGCTGGGAAAAGCCCCAGCTAACTCCAATGTCTGAAACCAAATAAGAAAAAATATAACTGAAATGAAACTACGTCCCTCAGCAGATAAAGGCTCACCAAAGACGCTGCTGGAAGTCATCGAGTGACTAGTTGTGGTGCTGAGGCTGGGTACCTGAGCCTATATCATAAAACGATATAGTATAAACATATGCATCAATACTTTGAATGTGCTGCGTATGCGAGAAGGAACTAAAACATACATAAACTGAGTAATAGAAAGCTACATTGTAATGCTGTAAAAATAGACTAAAATCTAAAGAAACTGAACTGAACTAAAATCATAACTGAACAGAACTAAACTATGTTGTCTTGTACTATGGGAGAGATTATAACCAACATGTAACCATGTGAGCTAAATGTGGAATCCGATGTATACCCCCCATCCGAGAAGCCCACAATACCTTGCTAGAGTATAGTAGCTGAACTGAGTGATCACTATCTGGAGCCCATTCGAGCTAATAACCTATAGTGACAACGTAGTTCTAGAAATCTGGGTGCGCTGAACTCCGGCCCGCTAGGTGCTAAGTACTACTCCTACTGAAAATCGTAATTGTGCTGATGACTCGAAATTGATGTCCTAAGACTTAAGTTAGAACTACTTAGCTGAAAGTATTCTGAGAGTCTAATAACCTAGAAGAAACTATGTTCTTAGACTCATCAGAGTTGCGTAATCTGAAAGTGTCGTAACGGTCTAAAGAACAACTAACAAGCTGATAACCTGATACTTCTTATTTTACTGAGTTTCTCAAAAACTGATAATAGTAAAACTGATCAGCTGACATTTCTGGAGAATACTAAGTATACTGAGTATTGACTAAGACTCTAAGACTGAATATACCAAAGTATTATCTTCTATTCAAGTATGTGTGCTAATCATTCAAGAATCGAGTAAAATTTACCATAACAAGTTAGCATTTCTGTCTGAGTCTAAATCATGCAATTTTTACTCAAATTTATGCTAAAGATTAAAACTAAGAAAGTAAACTGAACAAATAAAACTAGGACATGAATTTCAATTAGGAATACTTATATAAACTAAGGAAATTAACCAGATTAAGGAGTTCCTTAATAATTAAAAACCCTTGATTCAACTATTCTGCAGGGATAGAATTTAGAAAGTTTTCTAAAAACTAAATTGTACACAAAGGGGAAAGGAAACCCTTGTTGAATTTCTACATACCTGTAGAAGAATCCCCTACTAAAGCTCTTGGAAATCTGGAGGAGAAATAGAACTCTAGTTATTTCCCTAAGAAACCTGTCCGAGCTTTCTTTGTATTGACTTTTGAGAGCAAGGTGAGAAATGAGGGAGGACTATCGACTAACCCTCTAAATCCCCAGAAAAATAGCCCCAAAATGGTGTAGTTTAGGAGTTAAAATGACGGGAAATTACTAAAATGTTCCTAGAAGAAATTCTAAAAAACTGCCCATCGGGATCCAATGGGTCACACAACAAGTTATTGATTGATACCACGACTAGTCGGTGGTAGTCGTTGTTTCTGATCTAGAAATTTCCTTATGGATTCACATGATGGATGACATAACGACTTGTTGGTTGGACCAATGGGTCATTACCACCACTCGTTGTCATTACTATATATTCTGAATAGTTTTTGAATTTTAACCCATGGACAGGAATAACGACTTGTGGGATGAAATAATGGGTCGTTGTTTCTATCTGTTGTCACTGGGTGACTTGAGAATATTTGGGATCTCACTCAATGGCTACCTGGGATGAGTCGTTATATCAAACAACGACTCGTCATCTAGCCCATTGTTTGAGAGGAGGGTTTAGCAAGTTCTAGACTGAGTTGTTACAATGGATTGAATGACGACCTGTTACTAGGTACAATGGGTTGTAGGTACAATGGATCATTGTATCGCTCGTTGTATTGAGGAAAGAGAACTATAGAGCTGACAACGACGTTGACAACAACTCGTTGGTTGAGTCGCTCTGAGACAAAATTTTCTGATTTCTTTATGATTTTTCATGCTAAGTCTGGATTTTGGCCTTGAAACTTTTGGGGTGTTACAATATCTCCCCCTTGGGAACATTCATCCTCGAATGAAGGCTAAGTAAGCTGAAAGACTGGGAAAAGAGCTGCAATCTTGAACTGAAAGCTATAAACTAATTTACTGAAGGAGTGACTGACTCCGAACTGAGATAGACATGCTAATTGAACTTATGCAACTAAGGTGCATATTTAAACATGAATAGGACTGATAATTATGGAACTAAATAGAGTACTGAGGAGGAATTTAGTACCTGATGCTGAAGCTAAACTGGAAGGGAATAAGTGAAGGTATTTAACCATCGTGTTCACTTTTTCTTCCCATGTAGCTCCCTCAACTATATAGTTCCTCCATAAAACTTTTACTGAGGCGACCTCCTTGTTCCTCAAATTACGGACTTGACAGTTTAGAATCTAAACAGGAAATTCTTCGTAAGAAAGACTGTCCTTTACACCTATGCTCTCTATAGACACTATTGAAGTTGGGTCACTGATGCATTTCTTCAACAAGGACACATGGAAGACTGGGTGCATCAATGCTAACTTCGCACGTAACTCCAGCTCGTAAGCCACATTGCCAATGCGTCTCAGGATTTGTAGGGACCAATATATCTAGGACTGAGCTTGCCTTTCTTATTGAATCTCATCACCCTTTTCAAAGGTGAAACTTTTAGGTATACCCAATCATCCACAGTAAACTCGAACTCCCTTCTCCTTGCATCTGCATACGATTTCAGTCGGCTTTGAGCTATTTTTAGCCGTCCCTGATAAGTTGAACCTTCTGCATTGCCTCATGTACTGAATTAGTTCCTATCAAGGTAGTTTCACCAACCTCCAACCACCCTATAGGAGATCTATACCTCCTACCATATAATGCCTCGAACAAGGCCATCTGAATATTAGAGTGGTAGTTGTTGTTGTATGCAAATTCAATAAAAGGTAGGTGATCATCCCAACTGCCCTTGATATCAATCACGCAAGCCCTCAACATATCTTCCAAAGTCTGAATAGTTTACTTAACCTGGCCATTTGTCTATGGATGAAAAGCTATGCTAACCTGAGTACCAAGTCCCTTCTGAAATAACTTTCAGAAGTGTGAGGTGAACTGAGTACCCCGATCTGAAATGATGGACAAGGGAACCCCGTGTAGTCTAACCAAATTTCGGATGTACAGTCTAGCATAATCCTCTGCTGAGTTTATCGTCTTAACTGGTAGAAAATGTGCCAACTTAGTCATCCGGTCTACAACCACCCAAATGGAGTCATGTTATCCGCGAGTACGAGGTAGGCCTATGATAAATTATTCAGTTCTTCCCACTTCCAAGTAGGAATAGTAATATCTTGAGTCATATCCCTGGGTCTCTGATGTTCAACTTTGACCTTCTAGCAATTTGGACATAGCCACAAATTCTATGATGTCTTTCTTCATGCCACCAGTAGACTTCCCGTAAATCACGGTATATCTTGGTGGAACCTGGGTGGATAGAGTACCTGGAGCTGTGTGCCTCCATTAGTATTCACTTCCTCAAATCATATACATCTAAAACACATAACCTGTCTTGGTAACGGAGCACACCATTTCCCCCTTTGGAGAATGCTTCCACCTCTTTCCTTAGGACTACTTCCTTCAGCTTGAGCAAAATTGGGTCTTCATTCTACTTTGACTTAACCTCCACCACCGGGGAGGATTTTGACCCACTCTAGACTACAACTCAACCTTCTGTTGAGTCAACCAATTGAACCCCCAACCGAGCCAGTCTGTGAACATCTCTAACCAGCTATATGTTTCCATCTTCAACATGAGCAACACTCCCCATAGACAATCTGTTGAGGGCGTCAGCCACTATATTGGCCTTACCTGTTGATACAAAACGCTCTTGTCGTAGTCTTTTAACAACTCTAACCACCTTCCCCGATGCAGATTCAGGTCTTTCTAGCTGAACATATACTGTAAACTATTATGATCAGTAAAAAATACACATGAACCCCATATAGATAGTGTTTCCAAATCTTTAATACAAACACCACTGCTGCAAATTTAAGATCATGAGTTGGATAGTTCTTCTCATGAACTTTGAGTTGTCTAGAAGCATACACTATGACTTTTCCATGCTGTATCAAAACACAACCGAGGCAACTCTGGAGGCATCATAATAAATCACAAATACATATGAACCTCTGGCAGAGTCAGGACAGGGGTTGTAGTGAATCGAGTCTTAAGCTCCTGAAAGCTTTTCTCACATGCATCCAACCACTGAAACTTCACCTTCTTCTGAGTTTGTTTGGTCAAAGAGGAGCAATGGATAAGAACCTTTCAACGAACCGTCTGTAATAGCCGGCTGAGCCTAATAAACTCCTAATGTCTGATGGAGAAGTGGGTCTTGGCCAATCCTTGACTATAAATATCTTTTGAGGATCCACCTGAATACCTTTTTTGGAGACCACATAGCTGAGGAAAGCAACCGATTTTAGACAAATTTACAATTGCTAAATTTGGCAAACAACTGGCGATCTTTGAGAGTCTGCAGAACTAGTCTCAGATGGTCTTCATGCTTCTCCTCTGTTCTGGAGTGTCACGACTCGAGTCTATACCCTGGACGAGACACGGTACTTGGAGTCACAAGTAACCCCAAGCCAACCCATGGTCTATCATAACACTGGCAATCTGAGTAATCTTAGCGGAAGCTTAAATAAATAAATCATTTAAGGAAAACTGAATAATAAAAGTTTATACATATGAAAACAAAAGTGAAAGTCAGAATCTACGTCTGAAAGCCATCTATATCTGATTAGTTGTTGGGAGAAGCCCCCAGCTAACACTAAGGTCTAACTGTATGAAAATAATAGAAGAAAATAAACATCGTCCTAGAAAGATGAAGACTCACCACTGGTGCAGCTGATAACCCCGAGAGAAGATCTGCTTACAGTGTTTAGACTGAGAACCTGCGATACAATATAGAAGGTATGCATCAGTACTTTGAATGTACTGAGTAAGTAGGAGAAAACATAACACAGAGAATAAATAACTGAACTGCAATGACATGCTATGACCAACTGAAAATACTGAAACTAAGTAAACTGAAATATAACTAAAATGGTCAAAATGAATCTATCTTATGGCTAAAGCAATGCCCTAAATCTGAGATATTGATCTAAATTAATTGTATTGAACTAATCTGAACTGAGTAGCTGAAAAGGTTCTGAGCTGAGCTAAAATGAAACTGTACTAACTAGTGGGAGAGTCTATAACCGACATATAACCACGTGAGTTAGACGTGGAGTCCGATATATACATCCCATCGGTAGGACCCAATATACCTTTCCAGGGTATAAATGGATGAACTATGAAAATCACTATACGACCCATTTGGGCAAAAATAACCTACGGTGGCAACGTAGTTCTGGGAGCCTGGGTGCATTGGAACCCCGACCCTCTCTGTGCTAAGTCCTATTCCTACTGGATAGCCCTAACATGACTACTACTACTGAGTTGATAGCTCGAAACTAGGGCCCAATACTAAGTTAGGGATACATATCTAGAAGTACCCTGAGAGTCTTATCGGACCGGATTCTATAACTAGTGTTCTCAGACTAGTCAAAGCTGCTTATCTGGAAGCGTCGTAACCGTCTAAAGAACAGACTGAAGCTGAAGCTGGTGGTTCTAAACTGGTCAGAGCTGCATATCTGGAAGAACAATAAATGTCTAAAGAACTAATTGAAACTGATAACTGATATCTGCGAGGCACCATAGACACCTCATGAAAAGACTATAGCCAAACTGATAACTGATAACTGATAACTGAAATTAAGACTGGGAGGTATTACTGACACTCCAAGTAAACTAACTATAGCCACACTGATAGTTGACTTTTCTATAAAACTCCAAGTGTTTTGAGTGTTGAATGAAATTTTGAGTCTAAATATACCAAAATATTAACCTCTACTCAAGGATCTATATCAATCAGTCATAACTCAAACAAAATATAATATATCAATATAACATTTCTGCTTGAGTCCAAATCATGCAAGTTCTACCCTAATTTATGATAAGGACCAAGACTAAGGAACTTTCAGCTAACCAGGGACCTGATAGTCTAGGGAATTCATAGACATGCTTTTTCTTACTCAATTCATAGAATCATAAACCAAGGGATAATATACATTATGGGTTCCATATTCATGCAAACTCATAGATTCAAATCATACTTTAAACATATAGAGTGAAATCATGGTAAAAATCATGTACATACTTCATAAGAGCTATAACTTGAAAATAGTGATAATGCCAAGTAAAATTCTAGAAAACATGGTACAATCATTTCAAATATCTAAATCATGAATTTGGGAGAAATTTCATAACATACATTACTGCTTATCATGAGGGTATTTAAATTAATGGAAGACACGTGAGGGATCATGCTGAGATTGGGATCTTAAGGCATACTTTTCTAAAATAAGTAACTAGGGTTTAAACATGAAACTCAGGACACAAGGACGAGAGGAGATCTTTGCTGGAGTCCCATATACCTAGTTGAAGGATCTCTCTAAAGATCTTGAAGCTGCTGCACTTGGAGAGGAGCTCTAGTTCTTGAGCCTCAAGAGAAAAAGGGAGAAGAAGGATTTGTGAGTGCTTTGGGATAGAATGAGGGGTTAGGATAGATATTCCCATTAAAAGTGTCCCACCTGATTCCCTAAGCGATGTAGTTTAGGAGTGAGGAGCTTAGGAAATTACAAAAACACCCTAGGAAATTCACAGGATAAAGACCTTTCCAGTTCTCACGAGGAATTCCATGAGTTGTGGGGTCAAGGACGACTCATAGTGACAAGTCGAGTACTGGATATTTTCTTCACATTCAAAAGCTTGCCAACGACTCACTCAACGAGTCATGAGGTACCCCACGACTCGTGATTCCCTTCGTTACCACTGAAACCAATTTCTGCTCCTTCACCCCACGACCGGACATGACAAGTCGTTACTTGGCCCAACGACTCATCCTTTCCTTCGTCGTCACCACTGCCTCAGGTGATATACTTTCCAAAAATTCTTCCAACAATCGGTATAACGAGTTATTGCCTGTCCAACGGCTCGTTGTGTTGTACGTTGCCACTGAGCCATACGAGCACTTCTTTCTGAACTTCCATTTGATGACTCCTCAGGACGACTCATTACCTAACCCAAAGAGTCATCACTTCCCTCGTGGTCAACTGAAAACTTGACCCCAACTCACTGAACTGCTACTCGCAACAGTGGACTCCACGACTCATTACCTCAGTTCACGAGTCGTGAGGTGAGTCATTACCCCTGAGCTCTGGAAAGGAACATTCACTGTCTGCTTGTCACGTGTCTTACCACGACTTATAGGATCACCTAATCGGTCATACCACAACTTGTTCTGAGGCAAATTTTCCACTTCCAACTGAATTCTTTCTTTAAGACTGGGGTCTGATCTTAGAAACTTTTGGGGTGTCACAATATCTCTCCCTTGGGAACATTTTTCCTTGCATGTAGGTTAAGCATACTGAAAGGATAGGGACGGAACTTAAATCCCAAATACTAAGCACTCGAAACGAAGAACTGACGGAGTGACTGAGATGAAAGGCTAGGGAAAGAGTTGCAATCTCGAGAACTGAATGCTAAGGCTGAATGCTAATAGAGTATCTGACTTCGAGCTAAACTACATATCTGAACTGAGTTTCTGAATCGTACATACATGCTAAGATGAGAAAAATAACTAAAGGACATGAAGCTGACATGGAACTAAGTAGGGTACTAAGGATAAACTATTCCCCTCAAGCTGGAATTGAGTGGTTAGGGACGGAGTTGTAAACCCCATAACTGCTTTCTGATATCTTAATAGGTGGCCTTATCTAGATTCGGTTTCCCAAGTAGTTCCTCCTACTAGTTGATTTTTCCCTAAAACCTTCACTGAAACAACTTATTTATTTCCCCCAACTTACGATCTTAACGGTCAAAAATCTCAATTGGAACCTCTTTTAAAAGAGACTGTCATCCTCACCAACACCACATCACCCCTTTCCTGGGTAAAATCTTTGGAGACACCTTTCTAACTACAATAACTTCCCTGAATACCACCACACCATTCAAGCTTATCAGCAAAATCAGCTTACGACTCCTCTACAACATATACCATCCAAGAATTTCCCTGTCTCCCTAGTAGGACTAACAACTGTATCTCATGAACTTCTTCATATGAGCATCTAAGGTATAAATAGAAAGTTATTCTGAGTATATCTATTACAAAAATCATTCCTGATATTGGTGAACATACACATGTCTTAGAGTAAGGAAATCGCAAGTATGAATCATTCAAGGAGCCTAGTCTAAGCCTACACATAAAGTAGCATGATCTACTGAATCGTTAAGGAGAGTCTGAGGGACTGGGTTCTTGGAGCTGAAAATATTGTGAGACATGAGTCTGTACATAACGAGTTTCATGACATGAAGCTGGGATTTTCGGAACCATGGAGTAAGACTGGGATCGCTATCTGAAATGGTTATCTATAATTATAGGAGTCTAAACATAAGCACAAGTAGAATGTATTTTCAACTAAAATACAAGAGAATACATCCGAATAGGAAGGATTAACATCCTATAGCTGTTATTTCTGGAGCCCTTCTACTAAAACACTTAGGGCTTGACTTTGCCTTCTTAACTTATCATCTCCCCCTTAGTTTAAAGTAACCATTCTCAAGATCTTAGATCCTTTATTAATTCTAGGTTAACATCACTAACTCTTGATTTCTCACTCGCCTCGAAAGCTATCACATAAGGCTTCATAGCCATTTCATATCAGCAATGGGATAATTCTCATACTGGCATTCTAAAGGCATTTCATACATTATATTATGTCTCCTAGGCCTAAAACATGCAAGGATCAACACAAAAAGTTCATAACATACGACAACTATATCTGGAGCTGTCTGCCATCTACACTAAATGTTGCGCCCTGCTGAGATGCGTGAGCGACTAGAGCTGCTGGAATAGTTGGCTGAGTCTTCCCATGTCCACCAAAAGGGAAATTTTTTATTCTATGGACCAATTGACCAAATCCAAAGCATCCTTTCTTATCGAGCAAACAGTTACCGGGGTGGCTCCTTCCACATTTCTCGCAAGCTGGGTAACCTGACAAGGCTACGGGAGAGGTAGCCGAGGCTCTACCTTTGCCCCATTTGGCTATTGGGCAATCTCTGTGTTTATGGTCCGACTTGCCACACCAAAAGCAACCACTTGAACTAGCCATGCATTCTCCCAAATGGTTCTTCCCACAATTCTTGCAAGTTGGGTATGTAATCTCCCTTACTCTATGTCTGGTTGGAGCACTAGCTATCAGTGGAGCTGGGGCTGATGATCTTCGACGGAACTGGAAACGAGGTCCACTACTCATCCTCTGTTGGGAATACCCCAAGTCCCCTATCGTTGCTCTCTTGCTCCCCTTTTCTTTTCCCTTGAACTTTCCATTTGCTTTTGGACCGTGAAACTCAGGTGGACACTTTTTTGTGACATTTTGAACCCTAGTAGCTATTGTCTCTTTGGTAGGGTTCCTAGGTACGTCTGTCTGCTGGTTAAACTGAGTGGTTGTGGCCCGTATTAACACTCTAAGGGCAGCCTCGAGCTCTGCATCCATCACTTGCCCACTAAAGGGGCCTACTAGAGTTGGTAGGATTTGTAGATTCCTGTTATTTTTCCCTCTTCCACTATCTCTTCTGGGAGGCATTGTCTGCGAACGCGTAAAACATGAGTTATAAGAGAAACTTTAGAGTTTACACTCTATCGCACGATGAGAATAATCAAAGAAGGGAATTTTTCAAAAAACTCCTTGTAGCCTCACCCTCATAAGTGTGGCATGCTGTAACACCCCAAAAACTTTCGTAGATCAGACTTAGACATTTCAAGAAAATTTAGCAGAAAAACAAGAAATTTTATTGCAGAACGACCCAGAAAACGGGCCGTGGTGGGCTCCAACACACCATTGTTTGAGTCGTTATCAGTGTAGAAATTTTCTTTGGGGGTAACAACGAGGCATAGGATGACCAGTTGGTTGAAATAACGACTCATCTTGTCGTCCATTAGATTCTAAGTTCAGAATACTATCGGGCTCTTCCCTGAGGCAACGAGGGGAAAAAACGGCACGTGGTTCCTACCAATGAGCCATTGCTACCACCCGTTGCCCAGTCCCAGGCCTTGGCAGTATGGACCATGAGTCGAAGCAATGACCCATTGGTTCTACCAATGGGTCGTGGTGTTGACTGTTGTCTTAAGGCCTAATTTCCCTACCTGTAATAACGAGAGATACCAATGACCCCTCTGTTGTTCCAATGAGTCGTGGTATCCTCCCGTGTCCCTTTTCCAGTGAGTATGATTTCTGGACTCAGAACCAATAGTGGGTTCCAATGGGTCATGGTTTCAACCAACGACCCGTTCTGAGGCCTATTGTCCGTGTCAGCCAGTTTTCAGTTCTTTCTTCTAGGGGTATGTTGGTAATTTCCCACCTTTTTATTACTTAAAACCAATTGTCTTGGGATCGTTTAGGAGGGAGTTAAAGGGGTAGAACGACCTTTTCCCCTTCATTTCACTCTTTCCTCAAAGTCTAAGCGTAGAACAGTCAAGAAGTTCAAAGAAGAAGCTAGGGAGGGCGTTGTCTTCTCAAAATTTTATCAGAGATCTTCTCCAGAAATTCTTAGCCAGGTATGTGGGAATTCAACAAACGAATAGTTCTTCCCATGTATCTCTAAAAATCCTCCATGTCTCCTCTATCAGTTCTAACCCTGAAATTTTTGAATGTGAAGAAATTACATGTCAGACTTCATTTAATTCATGTGGAATCTTGATTATGTTAATTGTAGATATTTTTCCACCAGTTTGTGACTATATAGTTGCTTGTTCCTGTAAAGTGACTTCTAGCCCTAGCTGTTGAATGCAGAAAAACTAGAATCTGGCATAATTGATTCATTATCAAAATTATTTGATTCTTTCAATGTTGGGGATTCCCATATTGTTAGTTAGTATTAATATCTCAATCAGATTTATATCAGTTCAGTTTCAGTAAAAATGTTAGAATACTCAGTGTTAGTCAGAAATGTAAGTTGATAAGTTTGACTATAGAAACTCTCGAGGTGTCAATAGTGTCTCCCATTATCAGAATTAGACATAGTATCAGTTTTAGTGGTTCTTTAGGTGGTCATGACTCTTTAGATAAGCAACTCTAACCACCTTTAGGACCCCAGCTTCAGATTACACTTTGTTCTTTAAACGGTTACGATGCTTTCAGATAAGCAGCTCTGACCAGTCTTAGAAGCCAATTATAGAATTTGGTCCGATAAAACTCTCAGGGTGCTTTCAGATAGGTATTCTTGACTTAGTCTTGGGCCCCAGTTTCGAGCTATCAGCTTATTAGTCAATCTTAAAATATCCAATGGGAGTAGGCCTTAGCACTGAGTGGACCAGGGTTCTAGTGCACCCATGTTTCCAGAACTACGTTACCACCATCGGAAATATTTATATTGGCCCATGGCCCCAGACCTGTGATCACCTAGTTCATGCCTTTATACCCTGGCAAGGTATATTGGGTCCTATCGATGGGGTGTATACATTGTACTACATGTCTAGCTCACGTGGTTATATATCAGTTATAGACTCTCCCACTAGTCAGCTCAGTTCAGTCTCAGATTGGTCAGTTCAGTTTCAATTTACTCAATTCAGCACAGTTAGTTCAGACTCAGAAATCTCAGATTTAGGGCATGTCTTTAACCATCAGACAGGGTCATCTTGACCATCTCAGTTTATTTCAGTTATTTCAATTTAGTATGTCAGTTGGTCATTGCATGTCATTTCAGTTCAGTTATTTATATCCAGTATTATGTTTTCTCCTACTTAGTACATTTAAAGTACTAACGTATACCTTTTATGTTGTATCATTTTATGATACAGCCGCAGGTTCTCAGACTCAGCACCATTAGTAGATTTCCTCCGGCGATATCAGTAGCAGCAGTGGTGAGTCCTCATCTTTCAAGGATTTACTTCGGTTCACTTTCTTTCAGTCAGACTTTAGAGTTAGCTGGGGGCTTGTCTCAACAACTCATCATTAGTAGATGGGTTTTAGATAGAATTTCAGATGTTCAGTATTGTTGTTCTTTCAGATGTATGGACTTATTAAATTAGTTTTGTTAAATGATTCCATTATTTAAAGCTTCCGCTATGTTTTACTCAGAATTTCCAGTGTTATGATAGACCATGGGTTGACTTGGGGTTACTTGTGATCCTAAGTACCGTGTCTCATCTAGGATATAGACTCGGGGCATGACAAACATGGTATCAGAGCACTAGGTTTAGAGTATCCTAGGATGTTTAAAAGCCACATTGAGTAGAGTCCTTTTCATGGGTGTGAAGTGCGCCACACTTATGAAGGGGAGGCTACGAGATGTTATTAGGAAAAAAATCCCTTTTGTTCATAATCTTTGTCGTGCGTTGACATTCAATTCCAGAATCGTTCTCCTAACTCGTGCTCTATTTCATTTTAGTGAATCATGCCTCCTCGATGTGGTAACGGAAGAAGGGCTGGTAACGCTCACCAACCTACCCCACCTGCTCTAGCAGCCCCTCAGGATGACTCAGTGTCCACTGTAGTGTTTAGGGCGGCTATCCAGCTCCTGGCACAGACAGTTACCAACCAGGTGAACTAGCAGGTGATTCTAATAAATAATAATAGGTTCGCAGCAGCTGCCTGAATTCGAGACTTCACTAGGATGAACCCTCCAGATTTCCATGGATCTAAGGTGGGAGAGGATCCACAGGAGTTCGTGGATAGGATTAGAAAGATCACCCGGATTATGGCTGTCAGTTCCTCAGAGAGTGCCGACTTGGCTACCTACCAGCTGAAAGGGGTAGCCTAGATCTAGTACGAACAATGGAAGGAGGGGAGACCAGCGGGAGAAGGACAGGTGGAACAGGAGGAGTTCACTACAGCCTTCCTAGACCGATTCTTCCCTCGAGAGCTTAGGGAGGAAAAGGTGGCGGAATTCATGAACCTAAAGCCGGGCAATAAAACAATAGAAGAATATGCACTTGGGTTCACCAGGTTGTCTAAATATACTCCGGAGATGGTAGCCGAGCCAAGGGCTTGCATGCTGAAGTTTGTGAATGGAGCTTCTAATTTGGTCCTTAAGGAGTACAGGACGGAAATGCTTATCAAGGACATTGATCTCTCCAGCCTCATAGTTCATGCCTAACAAATTGATGCATAAAAATTAAAAGAGCTAGAGCAGGAGGACAAACGGACAAGAACAAATCAGTTAGATGATGACCATCAAAGATCCGGGGGTAGTAGCTGCCCACAACAGCAACAGCAGCAGAGGGCTCCAGCACCCAATTCAGCCAGTGCCCCTACCTTCTGGTCCCACAAGGATCGGAGCGGTGGAGCATCTGGCTCTCAGTCACAGAGCTTCAGCGCCAGTAATTGCTACCCAACTTGCCCTAAGTGTGGCAAGAACCATCCAGGAGAGTGTCTTCAGGGTCGAGAGGGCTATTTTGGTTGTGGACAGCCTGGTCATCGGCTTAAGAAATGCCCGTCAGCAAAACAGGGAAGGTCATAATCCACTACTTCAACAACTCCAGTTGGCCGACTAGCTCAGCAGACCAACACTTTAGGCACAGATGGCGGCCAACGCCAAAATTGTTTCTATGCATTGTCTTCTCTTCAGAATCAAGAGAGCTCACCTGACGTGGTCACGGGTATGTTACGCCTTTTTCATCTAGATATGTATGCCTTACTAGATCCAGGAGCCAGACTTTCATTCGTGACTCCCTATGTAGCAGTACAATTCGATATCAGTCCGGAGGTCCTCTCAAAACCATTCTTAGTCTTCACCCTAGTTGGCGAGTCAGTTAGAGCCAATCGGGTGTATAGAAACTGCCCAATATCAATCTTGAATAAAGTCGTTCCAGCTAATCTAGTAGAGTTAGACACGGTTGACTTTGACCTCATTCTTGGCATGGATTGGTTACACTCCGGTTATGCCTTAGTCGACTGCAGAACTAGAGTCTTCGAGTTTCAGTTCCCTAATGAGCTAGCTTTAGAGTGGATGGGCAGTAGTTCAGCACCTAAAGGTTAGTTTATTTCCTACCTTAAGGCTAGAAAGCTTATTTCCAAAGGGTGCATTTATCATTTAGTTCGGATCAAAGATTCCAGCTCTGAGACCCCAACTATACAGTCAGTCTCAGTTATAGCAAGTTCCCTGATGTGTTTCCCGAAGATCTTCCTGGAGTCCCTCCGGAGTAGGAAATAGACTTCGGCATAGATCTTCTTCCAGATACTCAGCCCATCTCCATCCTCCTTATAGAATGGCTCTAGCTGAGCTTAAGGAGTTGAAGGAGCAGCTAAAAGACTTTCATGATAAAGGTTTTATCAGACCAAGCATCTCTCCTTAGGGTGCTCTAGTACTATTCGTGCGAAAGAAAGACGGTACCCTCAGAATGTGCATCGATTACCGTCAATTAAACAAGGTCACAGTCAAGAACAGGTATCCCTTACCCAGGATTGATGACTTGTTCGATTAGTTTC
Source organism: Datura wrightii (assembly GCA_035772735.1). Classification (NCBI taxonomy): domain Eukaryota; kingdom Viridiplantae; phylum Streptophyta; class Magnoliopsida; order Solanales; family Solanaceae; genus Datura; species Datura wrightii. The sequence goes on along the minus strand of JASDFA010000002.1, from coordinate 50,296,180 downwards.
AGGGAGCCAGTATCATCAACTAAGGGTCAGAGAGTGTGACATATCAAAAACATCTTTCAAGACTCAAAATGGTAACTACAAGTTCGTGGATATGTACTTTGGACTCACAAATGCCCCTGCAACTTTTATGGACCTGATGAACAGAGTCTTTAAGTAGTATCTGGATATGTTTGTCATTGTATTTATCGACGACATTCTGGTATACTCCAGAAATGAGGAAGAGAATGATGATCACCTAAGGATAGTGCTTCAGACACTCAGAGACCATCAGTTATTTGGTAAGTTCAAAAAATGTGAATTTTGGTTGAAGTTCGTGACTTTCCTAGGTTATGTGATCTCAGGTGAGGGTACTCATGTTGATCCTCAAAAGATAATAGCGGTAAAAGACTGGTCCAGACCTACCTCCCCAATCGAAATTAGAAGTTTGTTGGGTCTAGCCAATTATTACCGGTGCTTTTTGGAAGGCTTTTCCTCTATAGCATCCCCACTGACTAGGCTGACTCAGAAGAAGGTGAAATTTCAATGATAAGATGCATGTGAGAATAGCTTTCAGGAGTTAAAAACTTGACTCACTACCGCTCCAATGTTGACCCTGCCAGAAGGATCAAATGGGTTTGTAGTCTATTGTGATGCTTCCAGAGTTGGACTCGATTGCATTCTAATGCAGCGGGGCAAGGTGATAGCCTACGCCTCCAGACAACTCAAAGTTCATGAAAAGAATTATCCGACTCATGACTTGGAGTTGGCAGTAGTGGTGTTTGCATTGAAAATATGGAGACACTACCTGTATGGAGCTCACATGGATGTTTTCATTGATCACAAGAGCCTTCAGTATGTGTTCAGTTAGAAAGATATAAATCTTCGTCAGAGAAGGTGGTTATAGCTACTGAAGGACTATTATATGAGCGTGCTGTATCACCGGGCAAAGCCAATGTGGTAGATGATACCCCAAATAGAGTGTCTATGGGGAGCGTGACTCATGTAGAGGAAGGAAAAAAGTAGTTGGTAAAGGATATCCACAGATTAGCTCAGTTGGAAGTACAGTTGGTTTATACTGCTGAGGGTGGAATAGTTGTGCAGAGTGGATCAGATTCCTTATTGGTAGTTTAAGTTAATTCAAGGTAGGATGAAGATTTTGTATTGCTTAAATTGAAGGAGGCGGTTCTCAAAAAAGAAGTGGAGGCTTTCTCCAAGGGGGAGATGGTGTACTCCGTTACTAGGGTAGATTGTGCGTACCAGATGTGGGTGATTTGAGACAGTAGATACTGGCTGAAGCATACAGTTTGAGATATTCCATTCACCCTGGTGCTACTAAGACGTACCACGATTTACAGGATATTTACTGGTGGAACGACTTGAAGAGAGACATTGCTGAATTTGTAGCTAAGTGCCCGAACTGCCAGCAAGTCAATGTAGAACACCAGAGACTGAGAGGTATGACTCAAGATATCAGCATACCCACATGGAAGTGGGAAGAAGTAAATATGGATTTTATTATGGGTCTACCTCGGACTCGTTGGCAGCATGATTTAATCTGGGTGATAATAGACCGGATGACTAAGTCAACACACTTCCTCTCATTTAAAACTACAGATTCAGCTGAGGACTATGCTAGGCTTTATATTCGGGAGTTAGTCAGACTTCATGAGGTGCCCTTATCCATTATCTCAAACAGAGGTACCCATTTCACCTCTCACCTCTGGAAGTCCTTTTAGAAGGGACTTGGTACCCAAGTCAAGCTCAACATAGCTTTTCACCTGCAGACGGATGGACAAGCTGAATGGACTATTCAGATCTTAGAAGATATATTGAGGGCCTGCGTGATCGATTTCAAGGGCATTTGGGATGATCACTTGCCTCTCATCTAGTTTGCTTACAACAATAGCTACCACTCCAGTATCCAGATGGCCCCTTTGAGGCATTGTATGGTAGAAGGTGCAAATCTCCTATCGGGTGGATTGAGATTGGTGAAACTACTCTGATTGGGCCCGACTCAGTTCATGAAGCTATGCAGAAAGTACAGCTCATCAAAGAAAGATTGAAAATAGCTCAGAGCCGTCAGAAATGTTATGATGATGTGAGGAGAAGAGAATTGGAGTTTGCAGTGGATGACTGGGTTTATCTGAAAATTTCACCCATGAAGGGGCTGATGAGATTTGGGAAGAAAGGAAAGCTCAGTACGAGATATATGGAACCCTATAGAATTCTAAAGCGACTTGGCAAGGTAGCCTATGAGCTGGAATTACCTTCAGAATTGGCATCTGTGTACCCAGTATTCCATGTGTCACTATTGAAGAAGTGCATTGGTAATCCAACTTCAGTTGTGCCATTGGACAATGTGGGAGTGAAAGATAATCTCTCATACGAAGAGGTCCCAGTTCAGATCCTTGACCATCAGATTTGTAAGCCGAGGAACAAGGAGGTAGCTTCAGTCAAGGTCTCATGGAGAAATCAACATATAGAAGGAGCTATGAGGGAAGCCGAAGTAGATATGATGGCTAGATACCCACACTTATTCCTTTCCAATTCAGTTCCGGCATTAGGTACTAAATTCCTCCCCAGTACTCTAGTCAGTTTCGTACTCATCAGCTTTATTTATATTTCCTATATGCATTCTAGTTACATCAGCTCTGTTAGTACGGTTAAGTCAGTTCGAAGTTAGTTACTCCTTCAGAAACCATCTCATAGTCTCAGTCTAGAAATCTCAGCTTTTTTCCTAGTTTTACTGCACTTTTAGTCTTCATTTGAGGACGAATGATCCCAAGGGAGAGATGTTGTAACACCCCAAAAACATTCCTAGACCAGACTTAGACATTTCAAGAAAATTCAGCAGAAAAATCAAAAATTTTATTGCAGAATGACCTAGACAACAGGCCGTGGTAGGCTCCAACGGACCACTGTCTAAGTCGTTGTCAGCGTAGCAATTTTCCTTCGAGGGAAACAATAAGGCATAGGATGTCCCGTTGGTTGAAACAACGAACTATCCTGTCGTCTATTGGATCCCAAGTTTAGAATCCTATCGGACTCTTCTCTGAGGAGACAAGAGGAACCAATGGCTTGTGCTTTCTATCAATGAGCCGTTTCTATGACCCATCGCCCAGTCCCAGGCCCTGGAAATGAAGACCATGAGTCGATCGATGACCCATTGGTTCTACTAACGAGTCATGGTGTTGACCATTCTGAAGGCCTAGTTCCCCTACCTGTAATAATGAGAGGTACCAATGAACCGTCTATTGTTCCAATGAGTCGTGGTATCCTCCCGTGGCCCCTTTCCAGTGAGTATGATTTCTAGACCCGGAACCAATGGTGGGTTCCAACAAGTCATGGTTTGAACCAACGACCCCTTCTGAGGCCTGTTGGTCCGTGTCGGCCAATTTTCAGTTCTTTCTTCCAGGGGTATGTTGATAATTTTCCACCTTTTTATTACTTGAACCCCATCGTTTTGGCTCGTTTAGAAGGAAGTTAAAGGGGTAGAACGACCTTTTCCCCTTCATTTCACTCGTTCCTTAAAGTCTAAGCGTAGAACAATCAAGAAGTTCAAAGCAGAAGCTAGGGAAGGCGTTGTCTTCTCAGAATTTTCTTAGGGATATTTTCAGAAATTCTTAGCCAGGTATGTGGAATTCAACAAAAGAATAGTTCTTCCCTTATATCCCAAAAATCCTCCATGTCTCCTCTATTAGTTCTAGCCTTGAAATTTTCGAATGTTAAGAAATTAAATGTTCGACTTCGTTTAATTCATGTGGAATCTTGATTATGTTAATTGTAGATATTTTTCCACCATTTTGTGACTATGTAGTTGCTTGTTCCTATAAAGTGACTTCTAACCCTAGCTGTTGAAGACAGAATAACTAGACTTTGGTATAATTGATTTATTATCGAAATTATTTGATTCTTTCAATGTTGGGGGTGCCCATATTGTTAGTTTGTATTAAAATCTCAGTCAGATTTATGTTAGTTCAGTTTTAGTCAAAATGTTAGAATACTCAGTGTTAGTCAGAAATGTAAGCTGATCAGTTTGACTATAAAAACTCTCATGGTGTCAGTAGTGTCTTCCGGTTATCAAAATTAGTCTCAGCATTAGTTTTAGTGGTTCTTTAGGCGGTCATGACACTTTCAGTTAAGTATCTTTGACCAGCCTTAGGACCCAATCCTCAGATTACAGTTTGTTCTTTAGACGGTTACGACACTTCCAAATAAGCAGCTCTGACCAGTCTTAGAACCCAGTTATAGAATCTGGTTCAATAGGACTCTTAGGGTGCTTTCAGATAGGTAATCTTAACTTAGTATTGGGCCCCAGTTTCAAGCTGTCGGCTTATAAGTTAGTCTAGAAATATCCAATGGGAGTAGGCCTTAGCACCAAGCGGATCGGGGTTCCAACGCACCCAGGTTCCCAAAACTACGTTGCCACTGTAGGATATATTTATATTGGCCTCATGGCCCCAGACCTGTGATCACCCAGTTTATGCCTTTATACCATGGCAAGGTATATTGGGTCCTACAGAAGGGGTGTATACATCAGACTCCATGTTTAGCTCACGTGATTATATGTCGGTTATAGACTCTCCCACTAGTCAGCTCAATTCAGTCTCAGATTAGTCAGATTAGTTTGAGTTTGCTCAGTTCAACACAATTAGTTTGGACTAAGAAATCTTAGATCTAGGGCATGTCTTCGACCATTAGACAGGGTCCTCTTGGCCATCTCAGTATATTTCAGTTATTTTAGTTTAATATATAAGTTGGTCATTGCATGTCATTTCAGTTCAGTTATTTATATCTAGTATTATGTTTTCTCCTACTTACTTAGTATATTCAAAGTACTGATGCAGACGATCTATGCTGTATCATTTTATGATACAGCCGCAGGTTCTCAGACTCAATTTGCTCTAGTGATATCAGTAGCAGCAGTGGTGAATCCTCATCTTTTGAGGACGTTATTTGATTTACTTTAGTTCATTTTCTTTCAGTCAGACTTTAGAGTTAGCTAGAGCTTGTCCCAATAATTGATCATTAGTAGATGGCTTTTAGACAGAATTTCAGATGTTCAGTATTGTTGTTCTTTCAGATGTATGGACTTATTAAATCAGTTTTCTTAAATGATTCCATTATTTAAAGCTTTCTCTATGTTTTACTCAGAATTTCCAGCGTTATGATAGACCATGGGTTGACTTGGGGTTACTTGTGATCCTAAGTACCGTGTATCATCCAGGATATAGACTCGGGGCGTGACACACGCTTCACACCCAATGGGAGTTTACTCGATGTGGCTTTTAGACATCCTAGGTTACTCTAAACCTAGTGCTCTGATGATAAGTTTGTCACGACCTGGGTCTATACCCTTGATGAGACATGGTACTTGGAGTCGCAAGTAACCCCAAGCCAATCCATGGTCTATCATAACACTGGTAATCTAAGTAATCTTAGTGGAAGCTTAAATAAATAAATCTTTTAAGGGAAACTAAATAATAAAAGTTTATACATATGAAAACAAAACTGAAATTCTGAATCTACGTTTGAAAACCATCTATATTTGATGAAAGCAACTGAAGAAAATAAACATCATCCTCAAAAGATGAGGACTTACCACTAGTGCAACTGATAACCACGGGAGAAGATCTGCTAATGGTGTTGAGACTGAGAACCTGCGGCTATATCACAATATGATACAACATAGATGGTATGCATCAATACTTTAAATATACTAAGGAAGTAGGAAAAACCATAACATAGAGAATAAATAACTGAACTGTAATGACATGCCATGATCGACTGAAAATACTGAAAATGAGTAAACTAAAATATAACTGAAATGGTAAAAATGACCCTGTCTTATGGTCAAATCAATGCCCTAAATCTGAGATACTGATCTGAACTGAGTAGCTAAAACTGTTCTGAGCTGAGCTACTGAAACTGTACTGACTAGTGGGAGAGTCTATAACCGACATATAACCACGTGAGCTAGACGTGGAGTCTGATGTATACACCCTATCGGTAGGACCCAATATACCTTACTATGGTATAAAGGCATGAACTGTGAAAATCACTCTGTGGCTCATTTGGGAAAATAACCTATGGTAGTAACGTAGTTCTAGGAACCTGGGTGCACTAGAACCCCGACCCTCTCAGTGTTAAGTCCTACCCCCACTGGAAAGTCCTAACATGACTACTACTACCAAGTTGATAGCTCGAAACTGGGGCCTAAGACTAAGTCAGGGATACTTATCTGGAAGTACCCTGAGAGTCTTATCAGACCGGATTCTATACCTGGTGTTCTCAGACTGGTTAGAGCTGCTTATCTGGAAGTGTCGTAACCGTCTAAAGAACAGACTGAAGCTGAAGCTGGTGGTTCTAAAACTAGTCAGAGCTGCTTATCTGGAAGCGTCATCACCATCTAAAGAACTAACTGAAACTGATAACTGATATCTGGCAGGCACCAGTGATACCTCATGAAAATACTATAGCCAAACTAATAACTGAGAACTGAAACTATGACTAGGAGGTATTACTTACACTCCAAGTAAACTAACTATAGCTACACTGACAATTGACTTTTCTATAAAACTCTAAGTGTTTTGAGTGTTGATTGAGACTCTGAGGATGAATATTCCAAGATACTAACTTCTACTCAAGGATCTATATCAATCAGTCATAACTCGAACAAAATGTCACACCCCACCTTGAGGGGTATGATGGGCACCTGGTGCCTGCTACTCTGGCTCTATTTCAAGAAATGAACCGGCTATATAGCGACTGTAAATATAGCCCCCGGTCGATTAGGCCTATAGCCACCTGCAATACACAACAGCTAACCAGAACAATGACACTATAATCTGAAACAACTACTATTCACCTTTGTGACCGACAAGGTCACTAACTATAACCAGAAGAAGGCCCCACACGACCAACATCAACAACTAAACACATATATACATGGACGGCCCCACACGACCGGCTCCACCACCACAGGAAACATCAGACTGCAAGCCTCTAGGAGGTAATAATAGAATGGTCGGGAAAGGGCGCCGACCTACCCGTACTATACAACAAAAGAAAATGAAATACACCTCTGAATATCAAGCTCCGGATGACAGGAGTTGATAACTCTACGCTGGCTAGGATCACGAGGGATCGACTCCTCGTCTGTGAGTACCTGCAGGCAAGCAATGCAGCGCCCCACGGGCGTCAGTACCACAGGTGCTGAGCATGTAAAGCAAACTGAAATATACAACTGAAATGAATAGCAACAATAACATGGCATATCAGCAGGAAGTAGCTGAGTCTATCTAGCTGAGGATAACTGGGGAGAGTTTATTTATTCTATAACTAAACTGAGCGTACCTGATGACGTGTCGTCCTACTGTCTATCAGTATCTAATAGAACATATAGATATACATATAAATACACACAATACCTGACCGACCCCCATAAGCCGGAAGGTGCCAACCAACAGAACAATCTATTTACCCCTGCCCGGGTCTAAACCAACCAAACATAAGTCACTCCACTCATCTCATAACTGTGAGCTCCTCCTACCGGCCCCCTTGGGTACGTAGCTCAGGCCTTGGCCTCTGACAATAAACTGTGTCTGAGTCCGAAGACTCCTACCTCTGGGAGCAAGTGCGCAACGGGGTAATCTACTGCTGTATCTGTGACTGAAACTGCCCCTGGGTGCAAGCACGCAACAGGGTAATTTTATAAAAATCTATATCTGAAACTACCTCCGGCCACAAGCGCACATAGAGTAATCTGCCCCTGTAAATAGGGTAATCTGGCTCTACGCAGAGTAAACTGAATTGCCCCTGAAAGCAGGGTAATCTGGACCGTATTATTATGGTGGTCGGCCATCATCGTCCTCTAGGCAGACGGCATCGCCCAGCTGGTGGCGGTATCTGAATCTGGTATCGACACAACTATAACCCAGGGGTGGTGGGGATGCTAAAGGGTACGCACATGCCACAACAAGTCTCAACATGCAAAACACATACACAGTAAGCATGCTCAAATGAAAAATACTAATCATATTCTCTTCTTTTATTTCAAGGCCAGTCCGTACTAAACAACTGATGCTATATTTTGTTTTACACTGTTTCTGATTACTATGCTAAGTGCTACCTGGCCTTTATCTGTTTATCTAATTATTGTTATCCGTGATCTGAAGCTATATCTATTCCTAGAGCCATATATGTTTCTGGAGCTATTGCTATATCTGATTACTGATCTGATTATATCTGAATATAGATCAATAACATAGAACATGCCATCTATAACTGGATATAGCTCAATAATATAAAATGTGCCATCTATTACCGGATACAGTCTCAACAAATGTAATACATACTATCTGAAATCATCTGACTATCCGTTATTCTGATTATCGCATTATACGTAATGATATACTAGCATGCTTGCTGGAAATTGTACTGAAATCGTTCCTGTACGCTGGGTATCTGTTAATAGCCTTTATTCTATTTATTTTCTAGACTGTACTTCCTAGCTTGCCGAAAGAATAACTTTACATACCTGGTTTCTGGGTACCCGACTTACCGATGTGATTTCCGTCGGTACTTCTGTTGTTTCTCCCAACTACATTCATATACATATCAATTAGAACAAAATACATTAATATCCGGGAGAAATTATCACTTTTGATATATATTTATCCCAAACTTTAACCTTTCGGAAAACGATCGAAAACTCATTATTTCTCGAAAGTCCAGAAGGGATAAATGCTCACTACAACGCTAGGAACACATTGGTACTAATTTAAAGCAATTCTATTTACTTTACCTCGGTAGCAGGACATTTCGACGGCCAAATTTCACGAAACCAACCCCGTAGGATTGCTCTCTGCAACTTTATATCTCTGTATCTAAGCCAGAACGAAGTTTAGACCGCGTTTCGTCGCGTAATTGGAAGGAAATTATGTATGTTTGTCGTGGGTTTGCCTTTCATGGCTATACCCTCTTTGTTTGCTGGAAATTATGCTATATTAAGATGAAAAACCGACTTTGACTTTTTTTGACTCTTTTTTTTTGCTTGCCTTCTAAATCCCTTAACCAACATGCCATTAGGATATTTATTCATTTAAAAATTTACGGTGTGTAATATGCTCCCCCCTCAAGAACATTCGTCCTCGAATGACATTTTGTCTAGAGGGCTTCTCAACTTACTCAACTTGTTTCTAGAAAAATTTCGGCAGAGTTTCTCCTGTATTATGGACTATCTCAAAATTTCTAAAAAGCAGAAAAGCCTAATACAGGTACTCCACACGATATAATAACATTCATATATGAAATATAAGCATTCATAAGAAAAACAGTTCTAACATACCTCCTGTTTGCCTATGCCTGGAATAAGTGGGGATATCTGGCTTTCACGTCCTCCTCGGCTTCCCAGGTCATCTCTTCTCGGTTCCTGTTACGCCAAAATACCTTGACAGACGCAATGTCTTTAGTTCTCAATCTATGAATCTGTCTGTCTAAGATAGCTACTGGAACCTCCTCATATGCTAACTCTTCTGTGACCTGGACATCCTGAACTGGAACAACTGTGGAAGGGTCTCCTACGAACTTCCTCAACATAGATACATGGAATACTGGGTGAACAGACGCTAACTCTGGAGGCAAGTTCAATTCGTATGCAACTCGGCCTATTCTCCGCCGGATCTGATATGACCCAATGAATCTCGGGCTAAGCTTGCCTTTCTTGCCAAATCTCATCACCCCTTTCATCGGAGACACTTTCAAATATACCCAGTCATCTATTGCAAATTCTAGATTTCTGCGCCGCATATCTGCATAAGACTTCTGGCGGCTCTGGGCACTCAGTAGGCGTTCTCTGATAAGCTTTACCTTCTCCTCTGACTGTTGAATGATGTCTGTCCCAATCAACGCTGATTCTCCCACTTCAAACCAGCCAACCGGTGATCTACATTTTCGCCCATATAATGCTTCAAAGGGCGCCATCTGGATAGCTGAATGATAACTGTTATTATAGGCAAATTCAATCAATGACAGATGCTCATCCCAGCTACCCCCTAAATCTAGTACACACGCCCGTAGCATATCTTCGAGCGTTTGGATAGTTCACTCAGCCTGTCCATCTGTCTGAGGGTGGGATGCTGTGCACAAATTAATCTGCGTTCCTAGACCCCTCTGGAACGACTGCCAAAATCTAGCTGTAAACTATGCTCCCCTGTATGAAATAATAGATACCGGAACTCCATGTAATCTAACTATTTCTCTGATATATAATTCGGCATAATCCTCAGCAGAGAATGTAGTTCGTTGGCAGGAAATGGGCTGATTTTGTTAATCTATCAATGATTACCCAAATAGAATCATTTCTGCGTCTGGTGCGGGGTAACCCTGTTACAAAATCCATATTTATTGCTTCCCATTTCCACAAAGGCACAGCTATATCCTGCGTCAGACCGCCCGGTTTTTGGTGTTCTGCTTTCACCTGCTGGCAATTAGGACATCTAGATACAAATTCAGCTATTTCAGCTTTCATACCTGGCCACCAGTAGATGTCTCTGATGTCGTGCTACATTTTCGTTGCTCCTGGATGGAGAGAATAGCAAGCGTAATGTACCTCATGCATGATCTGCTGGCAAAGCCCTGAAACATTCGGGACACATAGGCGGCCCTTACAACGCAACACTTCATCCTCAGTCACTTGGAAAGCTGGCTCCTTACCTTTCTAAACTCTATCTCTGAGCTGGACTAAGTCAGGGTCCTTGTACTGCCGTTCTCTTACCTCTGTAACTAACGATAACACAACAGTGTTTTGAATCGCCGCTCTGTTATTTTCTATTTCTACTACTCGGACGGATAAACCAGCTAGTTGATGAATTTCCTTGGCTAACTCCCGCTTCTCGGGTCGCAAATACGCCAAACTCCCCATTGACTTACAGTTGAGGGCATCGGCTACTACATTAGCTCTCCCTGGGTGGTAGAAAATATTTATGTCATAATCTTTTAGCAATTCTAACCAGCAATGCTGCCGCAGATTTAGCTCCCTCTGTGTGAAAATGTATTGCAGGCTTTTGTGATCTGTAAAAATGTCTACATGAACGCCATACAGATAATGCCTCCAGATTTTCAGAGCGTGAATCACTGCGGCTAATTCCAGGTCATGAGTCAGATAGTTCTTTTCATGCTTCCTCAGTTGTCTGGAAGCATAAGCAATTACCTTTCCATGCTGCACAAAACCCAGTCCAAAGCCTGAAGCATCGCAATACACTGCATACCCATCTGTCCCCTCTGGCAATGCTAGTACTGGGGCGGAGGTCAATCTGTCTTTCAATTGTTGAAAACTCTGCTCACATGCCTCCGTCCACTGAAATTTATCTTCTTTCTATGTCATCTTTGTCAGAGGTGCTGCTATAGTGGAGAATCCTTCAACAAATCTCCCGTAATACCCTGCTAAACCCAGGAAACTGCGGACCTCAATCGGAGTGGTAGGTCTGGGCCATGTCTTGACCGCCTCTATTTTCTGTGTGTCTACCTGTATACCAGCATCCGACACGATATGCCCCAAAAAGGCAACTGAGTTCAGCCAGAACTCACACTTAGAAAACTTGGCGTACAACTGACGGTCTCTAAGGATCTGGAGTACTATTCGTAAATGGTTCTGGTGATCTATCTCTGAACGAGAATATACCAGGATATCATCGATAAATACTATCACGAACAGATCCAAATACGGTCTGAATATGCTATTCATCAGGTCCATAAACACTGCGGGAGCATTCGTCAGCCCAAAAGACATGACTAGAAATTCAAAGTGACCATACCTGGTCCTGAAAGCAGTCTTTGATATGTCCCTCTCACGAACCCGGACCTGGTGGTATTCGGACCTTAGATCTATCTTAGAGAAACATCTGGCCCCCTGTAATTGGTCAAACAAATCATCTATTCTAGGGAGCAGGTATTTGTTTTTAACCATTACCTTATTCAGCTGCCGGTAGTCTATACACATACAGAGTGAGCCATCTTTCTTCCTTACAAACAGTACTGGCGCACCCCACCGGGAAGTACTAGGCCTGATAAAGCCTTTGTCGAGAAAATCTTTTAACTGCTCTTTCAACTCTCTAAGCTCAGCTGGTGCCATGCGATATGGGGGAATGGATATAGGTTGAGTCCCTGGCAACAAGTCAATTGCAAAATCTATCTCCCTTTTAGGAGGGATACCAGGCAACTCATCTGGAAATACGTCAGGGAATTCATTGACCAATGGAATAGACTGAAGAGTCGGAGGTTCCACCCAAACGTCCTGGACTCTAACTAGGTGGTAAATACATCCCTTTGCTATTAAATTTCTTGCCTGAAGGTAGGAAATAAACCTACCTTTTGGTGTAGCTGTACTCCCTTTCCACTCTCGCACTGCTTCCCCCGGAAAGTGAAATCGGACCGTCTTGGTCCAGCATTCTAAGTTGGCATAGCATGGCACTAACCAGTCCATACCCATAATGGCATTGAAATTGACCATCTCAAGTTCTGTTAAGTCTACTGTGGTCTGGCGATCAGCAACCTCTACCGTACACCCTCAGTAAACTCTTTTAGCTGTAATCGAGTCACCGACTGGTGTAAGCACTAAAAAGGGTTGCTGAAGCAATTCTGGTTCGATACCCAACTTCTGGACCACAAATGGTGTAATATATGACAAGGTAGACCCTGGATCAATCAATACATAACTAGGGTATGAGCAGATAATCAATATACCTGTGACCACGTCGGGAGATGCCTCTGAATCCTACCTCCCTGGTAATGCATAGGTACGGCTGGGGCCTGCACCTGAGCCAGAGGCTCCTGATCTACCTCGGCCCCTATTCGCTGAACCTGAGGGTTTGCGCCCTGCTGAGGCTGCTAGAGATCATGGTCCCGCTGATGCTCTATCCAGACTATCCCGGTTACCCTGTCTTCTGGCCGGACAATCTCTCATTAAATACCCTTCCTGTCCGCAGTGATAGCACCCTGAGAAGCCTTGCCTGCAGGCTCCAGAATGGGGTTGGTGGCATATAGGACAAGGGGTAGGTGCAAATCTACTCTGTTCTGCCCTCCGCTGCTGAGGTGATGCTATTGTCCGTAAACTGCTACCGGACTCTGACTGACTCCGACAAACAAATCTGCCTCTCTGCTGCTGTACCGGAGGTAAAGATCTGGGTGGCCTATCTGAAAACTGTGGTCTCGGCCCCCTAGGGGTTTCCCCTGGATCTCAGCGGGTCTATTTCTACGGCGCTGCTCTGAAGTCGCCTGCCTGTCGCCCCGCTGCCGCTGTCTCAGGCCCTCAATTGCCTGTGCGAAGGCCTGTACCCTAGCTATGTCCATGTCCTCTGTCAAGGTAGCCGTCATGCATGTCTCTATGTAATCTGAATTCAGGCCCATAATAAAGCGGTTGACTCTGGACGACATGGTGTCCACAAATACTGGAGCATAGCGGGCTAAGGAGTCGAACTGTAAAGAATACTCACAGACGCTCCTGGCCCCCTACTCTAAGTGTAAGAACTGGTCTATCTGGGCCTGTCTGACCTCCCAGGGTAAGTAGTGGTCCAGGAAGGCCTCTGAGAAGCTAGACCAAGTAGGAGGGGCTGCATCTCTTCCCCGAGATCTCTCCCAACTTTCGTACCACAAAACAGCAATATCCCTTAACCAGAACACTGCTAACTCAACTAATTCTACTGGGGTTACGTGCATGACTCTAAAGATTCTCTGCATCTGGTCCAGAAAGTCCTGAGGGTCCTCCGCTGAATCCGACCCTATAAACTGAGGGGGTCCCAATGCCAAGAATTCTCTAACCCTGGAACTACCTGGCCCACCTAGGGATTCTGCTGCTGCAGGTGGTGCTGGCTGATGCTGAGTAGCTAGCATCTGGGTCAACATAACCACCGCACTACGTAGCTCCTGATCAGATGAAGTAGGTGTAGGAGCTGTGGGAGGCGGTGCTGCCTCAAATGGTGTCTGGTGAGGCGGAGACTGCTGGGAGGGTCGAGATAACACCTCGGTATTGCTCTCAGACCGGGCTGAATCTGGCTGTAAGTGAGGCATCCTGCTGGTGCCTTCGCCCGCTGCTGTATCCAATCTCCTGCCTGTAGCTGGGTGCCACTGGTCTGCCATAGTATCTTTAAATAAAGAGGGTGGTAAGTTTCAAAAGAACCAACCCTATACTGTACTGTGCTAGGCACGAATGAGTATGAAAGAAAGGTAACTAGCCTATTATGCCTCGCAGCCTCCTGCCTATAGTATGTGGTGCACAACACATCCATAGATAAGACTCTACTTAGCACGGCTTGCAGACTCCCTGGGACATGAACTGCTCTGATATTAAGTTTCTCACACCCCACCTTGGGGGTTATGATGGGCACCTGGTGCCTGCTACTCTGGCTCTATTTCAAGAAACGAACCAGCTATATAGCGGCTGTAAATACATCCCCTGGCCGATTAGGCCTATAGCCACCTGCAATACACAACAGCTAACCAGAACAATGACACTATAATCTGAAACAACTACTATTCACCTTTGTGACTGACAAGGTCACTAACTATAACCAGAAGAAGGCCCCACACGACCAACATCAACAACTAAACACATATATACATGGACGGCCCCACACGACCGGCTCCACCACCACAGGAAACATCAGACTGCAAGCCTCTAGGAAGTAATAATAGAATGGTCGGGACAGGGCGCCGACCTACCCGTACTATACAACAAAAGAAAATGAAATACACCTCTGAATATCAAGCTCCGGATGACAGGAGTTGATAACTCTGCGCTGGCTAGGATCACGAGGGATCGGCTCCTCGTCTGTGAGTACCTACAGGCAAGCAATGCAGTGCCTCATGGGCGTCAGTACCACAGGTACTGAGCATGTAAAGCAAACTAAAATATACAACTGAAATGAATAGCAACAATAACATGACATATCAGCCGGAAGTAGCTGAGTCTATCTAGCTGAGGATAACTGGGGAGAGTTTATTTATTCTGTAACTAAACTGAGCGTACCTGATG
Source organism: Datura wrightii (assembly GCA_035772735.1). Taxonomy (NCBI): domain Eukaryota; kingdom Viridiplantae; phylum Streptophyta; class Magnoliopsida; order Solanales; family Solanaceae; genus Datura; species Datura wrightii. The sequence continues at coordinate 50,281,170 of JASDFA010000002.1, read as the reverse complement.
ACGTGTCGTCCTACTGTCTATCAGTATTTAATAGCACATATAGATATACATAATAATACACACAATACCTGACCGACCCCTATAAGCCAGAAGGTGCCAACCAACAGAACAATCTATTTACCCCTACTCGGGTCTAAACCAACCAAAAATAAGTCACTCCACTCATCTCATAACTGTGAGATCCTCCTACCGTCCCCCTTGGGTACGTAGCTTAGGCTTTGGCCTCTGACAATAAACTGTGTCTGAGTCCGAAGACTCCTGCCTCTGGGCGCAGGTGCGCAACGGGGTAATCTACTGCTGTATCTGTGACTGAAACTGCCCCTGGATGCAAGCACGCAACAGGGTAATTTTATAAAAATCTATATCTGAAACTGCCCCCGGCCACAAGCGCACACAGAGTAATCTGCCCCTGTAAATAGGGTAATCTGGCTCTACGCAGAGTAAACTGAACTGCCCCTGCAAGCAGGGTAATCTGGACCGTATTATTATGGTGGTCGGCCATCATCGTCCTCTAGGCAGACGGCATCGCCCAACTGGTGGCGGTATCTGAATCTAGTATCGACACAACTATAACCCAGGGGCGGTGGGGATGCTAAAGGGTGCCCACATGCCACAACAAGTCTCAACATGCAAAACACATACACAGTAAGCATGCTCAAATGAAAAATACTAATCATATTCTCTTCTTTTATTTCAAGGCCAGTCCGTACTAAACAACTGATGCTATATTCTGTTTTACACTATTTCTGATTACTGGGCTAACTGCTACCTGGCCTTTATCTGTTTATCTAATTATTGTTATCCGTGATCTGAAGCTATATCAATTCCTAGAGCCATATCTGTTTCTGGAGCTATATCGGTATCTGGAGCTATTGCTATATCTGATTACTGATCTGATTATATCTGGATATAGCTCAATAACATAGAACATGCCATCTATAACTGGATATAGCTCAATAATATAAAATGTGCCATCTATTATCGGATATAGTCTCAACAAATGTAATACATACTATCTGAAATCATCTGACTATCCGTTATTCTGATTATCGCATGATATGTAATGATATACTAGCATGCTTGCTGGAAATTGTACTAAAATCGTTCCTGTACACTGGGTATCTTTTAATAGCCTTTATTCTATTTATTTTCTAGACTGTACTTCCTGGCTTGCCGAAAGAATAACTTTACATACCTGGTTTCTGAGTACTCGACTGACCGATGTGATTTCCGTCGGTACTTCTGCTGTTTCTCCCAACTACATTCATATACATATCTAAATACATTAATATTCGGGATAAATTATCACTTTTGATATATATTTATCCCAAACTTTAACCTTTCGAAAAATGGTCGAAAACTCGTTATTTCTCGAAAGTCCAGAAGGGATAAATGCTCATTGCAATGCTAGGAACACATTGGTACTAATTTAAAGCAATTCTATTTACTTTACCTTGGTAGCACGATGTTTCGCTGGCCAAATTTCACGAAACCAACTCCGTAGGATTGCTCTATGCAGCTTTATACCTCTGTATCTAAGCCGGAATGGAGTTTAGACCACGTTTCGTCGCGTAATTGGAAGGAAATTATGTATGTTTGTCGTGGGTTTGCCTTTCATGGCTATACCCTCTTTGTTTGCTGGAAATTATGCTATATTAAGATGAAAAACTGACTTTTTTTTACTCTTTTTTTTTTGGCTTGCCTTCTAAATCCCTTAACCAACATGCCATTAGGATATTTATTCATTTAAAAATTTAAGGGGTGTAATACAAAATCTAACATATCAACATAATATTTTTGCTTGAGTCCAAATCATGAAAGTTCCACCCTAATTGATGATAAGGACCAAGACTAAGGAACTTTTAGCTAATCAGAGACCTGAGAGTCTAGGGAATTCATAGACATGTGAAATGTCCAAAATATATCCTTCATGCAAAGAATATGCATGGTCGAAATATCAAAATAAGTAACCCAACAGGTGTCGGGGTCGAATCCCACAAGGACTACTGAATGATAGTTAGAAGTGTCAGTTGAGAAATTGAAGTTAGCTTGCACCACATAGAGTTAACATAAAAACAAAAAAATTGAGGGGAATTGGAATTTGCAGTGGATTATATTTGGTAATATGATTGAATAAAATAGCAAAATTAGCAAGGTAGTCAACAAGAATGTGAAATACTAGAGGTGTGGTGTAGATGATATACTAACTAGATAGGGATATGCTAGATTATCTTATAAGTTTAATTAGTGTAAATAATCTCGGGAAGTAGGTAATTACAACTTTTCAGCCTTATAATTAGCTTAACTCGATCAGATTTGGATTAGTAGCTGCACTAATTTCTAGCTATTAGCTACTAATGAGGAGTGACACTGCAATTTTAGATATTTCTAGCCCAACTTCAAAATCTCTCATCCATACCGACTATTAAATTCTCTTCCAATACTTAATTATTCTCTTACAAGCAACAATCAAACAAGAATAAATAGACCCATATCATAATCAATAGATCTTTCTTAATAGATTGAACAGAATCTAACATATTTACACTTATTTAGACAATATGAAGATGACTCTAGCAATACCCACTCTAATTATGTATTCATCATCACACACCACTAGTTAATGATTTAGCTACTCATTATTAAGGAATTGAAAAGCATATTCATCAATAAACTCATTGAATTTAATAACAAGAGTAGTAAATCAAATCCACAAATAGTGTCCAACAATGGTTGTACCTCACCATTAAGAAGAAGAAGTAGAGAAGAGTACTTTCAAAGTATACCAATCAAAATCTCCTTTCTCTACTAAGAGAATGTTCTAAAGCTAAGAAAGGAAAAGATGATGTGATATTCTTTGCTCTCTATATGCTCCAGTACACAGTACTTTCTCTAGTATTTATATCTAGGAAAACAGGGCATCTTCTATCTATTTTTTCGTGCTGGAAAATTTTACCCCTGAGCATTGTTCTGGAATCGGCGGAGGCACCTTCACCGGTTCAAATCCGTGAACCACTGGGTATCTTATCTGAGCCATCACTAAACTCTAGCGAGCATCGGCGGTTCATCTGACGTCTAGCCGATATCAATCCATGAACCACCGGGTCTTTGTTCTTCATTCTAGAAAATTGGGTGCCCTTTGATGACTGGACCGGCTAGTCTCCATTGACAACTCACATTTTGCCAGTGGCATTTTTCCTCTGAGGCAGTGATAATCGTCCTTTGACCGACGTTCTTTCAGTTGTCATCGGTGGACCGCTGATTTGCTCTCACTTCCTTCTTTTTGCTCCATTTTTGCTCTTTTCTACACATTTAGGCATCTGCACATAACAAATGAAAAAAGGGCATAAAATACATCTAATCAACTCAAAAACTAAGCAAACTCAAACTTTAGAGCCTAATGAGTTGGTAAATTACCAACTCGTCAAACCCCCAAACTTGAACCATTGCTTGTCCTCAAGTAATGCAATTTTCATTCATTGAAAAACATGCCACTTCTACACAATTAAACATCACCAATCACTTGAGCTATGACAATACAAAATATTCTCACCAATCTCACCAAAAAAGAGAAGTAAATATCCCAAAAGACCAAAACAATGAAGATATTTCAACAGGCTACCAGTTTACACTAACAAGGTTCATGAAAGGATTCATTTAGTAAAACAAGGGCATTTCTCAACCATGAAATACACATAGCATCTCAAGTCATAATCAGTGCACATTCAAAGCTTACCTTAGAGTTTACACTTCTCATGCCCTATTCACATATTAATTTTGAATGCCCTTGTGTCCTCAAAAAGGGATGATGCCACTCACCGAAATAATAATCCTATTTTTTTGTCATGTAATCATTGAATGCACACAAGGGATTGTTTGGAAGAGATAATCACACTCACTCTCCCAAAAGAAGTATTCATGCACACACTTGAACCATAGGCTTTCCCTTCACATAATTCACCACTAATGTAGAGCAGCTGCACTTAGAATCATTTAGGGCTTGTGAGTTATGATGTAAGCTCGGGTTAAGGGTAGGATGAAAATTTGGTTGTAGGAACTAGATCCTCCCTAATGCTTTTTGTGAACATACCTCCCATCAACTCCTTCCACTCACTTCACTTTGTTTCACTTCTTTCATTGTTTCTGACTTTCATTTCTCAATAACCCTCCTTATACCCCCTTTAGCTTTCACCACTAGCCTTATCACCTCAAGAGGAAGCACTGGTTCACACAAATTTATTTTTCTCTTTTTGATTTATCCTTTTATGCATTTTGACACAATGTGGTGCAACCTCAAACTGAAATTCTTATTTTTCCCTTTTTGCACACCCCCAAACTTAGGCTTTTGCCTTATTTCTCATTTTTATCACTCCCTTTTTCTTAGGCTTAAATACTCATTTCATCACTATATTATCACTAGAATTTAGGGTGGATGGATTCCAAATAGAGGTATTAAGAATGGTCTTAAGGCTTGTAATGTGGTTGCTAAAGAAAGGGTCTAAGGGTCAACATTGGCTGAGAAGGATAAATGCTCAAGGAGGGTATATGGGTGAAGTGGCTAGACAAAGGAAAGCCTAAAATCATATTTTCGGAGCAACTACATCTAGGATTTCGCCTTGAGTCACATTTGGGGCAAGTTCTAGATAAGAAGTCATGCATGAGACTCATCTAAAATTCCTTAGTACACAAGGCATCACCCTTAAATGGTCCACATGAGTCATTCTCATCACAAGATTTTAATTTAGGACATCAAAGCAGGCACACTTATAAGTCAACAAAGAATTCACAATGTATGGCAAAGAATGCTATGCTATTGTATCAACATTTGCTCATTATCTTCATTTTCATGCCCACATTTTAAAATTCCATTTCAACAATTTTTTTTGGTGGTGCCTCTCAAAACAACTTCATAAGAGACTCAAAACAACATGGTTTTTTCTCTTAAGAATGTTTCCACTCAATCTATCATCGAAAAATGCCAACCCGATTCGACAAGGAAAATAAAAAGAAACATGCTCCTCAGGAAAGAATTGTGATCTAAAGAAAACTCTCGGAGTTTTGATTACTACACTACTATTTACAAAGGCGAAAATGAAACAAGACTTTGGGTTATTTGATGCAAAATTTCTCAATTTAAAGAAAAGACCCCATTTAATCACTAACCATCATCCATCAAGAACTAAACCAAATCATTCATTCATTTTCTTCAAAATAGAACGAGCTCGGCAAGGGCACTCATCAATCATCAAAGACAACAACTCGACAAGGGCTCTACTCAATCAATTCAAACAAAAAGAAAACATTCAAAGAAAACATCCATCAGTGACCCCTCATCCCTCCCCCACTTAAAAGAGTACATTGTCCCCAATGTATGTATGCAAAAGGGAAAGGGACTAGAAACTCCCTGAGCAGGTCATTCTTCCTCATTGTTAGCCTTTGCATCACCTGCACCACCTCCACTGGCATCACCTAGCCCAACAAAATCATCTCCCAGACCCTCGAAGAGATCATCAATAGGGCCTCAAACTGAGGAACGACAGCCACTGTAGCATCCAGTGCGCTCATATATGACACTTCTGTTGAAGTCCCATTCTTCCACTCTTGCACCTGAGTTCGGAGGAAGGTGACAACCCCTTCAACCGCATCTAACCTCTTGCATAGTGTAGTGACACTCTCATATAAATACTTGAGCTCCTTTTTGATTATTTGAGCAATGAGTGCGGGGAGGCTCTTAGCCAATCTCTAGAGTTGGCTCTCATGAGAGTTGGTCATTTCCACAAGTCTGTGGAGACCACTTGGTTGAGAGGATTGTGGAGGGGGAGATGCTCCCCCCTGAGGCATGTTTCCTGAAGCTTGGCCTGACATTTCAGGCTGGGGCACGTTCAACTCTGGGGCCTGTAGTGATTGGTCCGACCCATGGGAAAGGAATCCTCAGTGACTCTAAAGGCTTGCAATCTCTTTCTTTTCATTTCTGGTGCCTCAACATCTCTCTTTCGATCAATGGCTATCACTCCTAAAGTAGTGGAAGGGGTTTCATCTGGGAACGGAGGCACTCCATCTTGTGAGCAAAGCTGGGAAATGAAGATGATGTAGGGCATTGAAGTGCTAGACTGTCATGCCTTTCTCTTCATTTGTTGGACAACAATCTCCCCGAAGTTGATGAGGACTCCAATCATGATGAAGACAATGAGAATGGCAGTTTCTAAACTGACCCTTTGCTCGTTCTTGGAGGGGATGATACGAACACAAATAAAATCCAGCCACAACTTAGCCTCGAATTTCATATCATGGAGAGAGATTTCACCACCCATGGAGGCCCAAAGATGAGTATCAGTAGAAATGATTGGGGCTAACCAAGAAAATTGGTCTTTCATATCAGCAACCCAGGCCATGTACCCCGCACCAGATTCAATTTCATCTTCCCAAAACAGGGAGTTAATGGCCGCTGGGGTGATGTCAACTTCCACACTCCTTGGCATAACTAATGGTAGGCATGGAAAGTCATCAACTTTTTCCCTATGTTGCATGCTATCTTGTTGGGCTTGATAGGAGGCATAAAATTCGGACACCAAGCTGGGTAGTAATGCGGGAGAGGATTAATCAATGCATGCCATTGTCGTGCTGTGAATTGGGCGGTCATGTTGGGAAGATCAACCCTCAATACCTCTAAATCAAAATGCTTCTCCACTGTAATGGATCGGCCTTGACAGATGACATAATGCTCTAGCATTTTTGGTACGCAAAACATGATTGCTTTCTGGTGTTGGCACACGGAGGAGCGGCCTTTGCTTTGCCCTTGCTCTTGCTAGAAGATGAGGCGGGGGCCTTTCCCTTTCCTGTATTTTTGGATGAAGACATGGTATTTCTGCAAGGATGATGTTAGTGACAACTATTCTAGAAATAAACTCAAATAACAAAAACTATCCTAAGGGTGAACTGAAAAAGAAAGATAAGAAAACATCATATAAAGAACCACCAGCATCAGTGAAGCACTAGCGAGTCGCAGGAGGAATTCGCGGACTACCACTAGCTCACCGATGTAAAATAGAAAATTGGTAAAACCAAAAGCATACCGGCGATTGGGCAGCGAGTCGCCGGTCCTGATTCATGAATTGCCGATGTAACAGTGGGATCTACTCAGTGGCTTGAAGCCATTTTTAAAAGTGGATCGGCATTCCATTGGTGGTTCGCGAACCCGACCGGCGAAACACCGAACCTTATCATCTCCAAATCGAATTTAAACAACTCAAAGGCACCTATTAACAAACACCCACACATAGCTTGATGGAAATAACACTACTACATTTTAAACAAAATCACATGATGATTTTCCCTTAAGAATGGCATCACCCAGTCTATCATCAGGCAAAACATTGTATTTCATTCCAATTAGGTTACTCAGACTTCACCCATTTAAAAATTCACCCAAATAGAACACGTATTCCCCATTCCTTTCAACAAACAGAGCATATTCATGAATCCAATAGGAAAGGAAAGAAAAATATTAAGACTGAAAGAACTAAGAACCATTGAAAAAATCATGAAAAGGGTAAGAAAGCTTTACCACAGTATCAGAATGCTTGCACATTAGAGCTTGAAAATCTTGATAACTTTCAACAATGGCACTTCAAGAGATGTGTAGTAGAGAAAAGGAGATGTAAGTGTAGTGAGTGTGGTAGTGATAGGAGGGAGAGGTTTTTATAGGTGAGAAGTGGAAGATTGATAGGTTGAGGGGAAGGTGGAGAGTTAATGTGTTAGTGTGTTGGTGGGAAGTGGGAAGGTGGAAAGGTGGGAAAGTGGAAAGGTGAGAAAGGGGGAAATATGGGGAAGTGGAGAGAAAAAAAAGGTATGAAACAATGGTGAAAATGGGAAACTAAAGGAATATTATGCAGAATAAGGCAACTCAACGGGTACTTGGGATTAGGCGGGTCCACTCTTATTTTCTATTCTGAGACAAATTCATACCTTGAAGGCAATGCATCGGCGGTTCGCCAAAACAAACTGGCATTCTGCTGCTCTACCTTTTTTCCAAAGTATTTGTGCCCAGTTCTCTATTTCTCCATTGGTGGCTTACCGATGATTCACGAATTAGATTGGTGACCCACTGGTGACCCACTGCTTGGCGCCAAAGCTTTAGGTATTCTGTATTGCATCGGCGGCCCATCGACGATCTAGTGCTCCAAGTCCCAGCCTTCTATTTGCAATTGTCTTGAAATATTGTTTTGCGCTTCTGGATAGGTGAATCGCTGGTTCAGCGCAATTTTGCTCTTATGTGGGTTTTTTTCTTTCTTTGTTCCTCACTTCATAGCTCCTAAAAAACCAAAAACAACAAAGCCATAAAAGCAATCCACTAAACACTTGGGTTGCCTCCCAAAAAGTGCCTTAGTTAACATTGTGGCACGATGTAGCTCTCATTTAACACCTCTTTTTTGACAAATCATCCTCCGACTCCATCTCCTCCATCTCAAGTCCTTTCCCCTCATCCTCATTTTGCAACACCCCTATTACCTTGAATTCAGGGGGAGTTTTCGCTAATGGGCACACCTTGAAGGTGACTTCCTCACTTTCAACTCAGAATTTGAGCTCCCCAAGCTCCACGTCAACTACAACTCTCCCTGTCGTGGACCTCCCATTTGGTTTCCCATGTATTGTCATTCTTCCTCATATCTTGGCGGTGACGATTCCCTATCATATTACAAAGGACCTTGCATACATACAACATTTACCACCTTGGGACCTGCCCCCATTACGTGCTTTGTCATCAATTCCAGTTGTTTCATCATCTTGGCAAGATTCTCATCCCATTCTTCATCCCTTTTTCGCAATTCGGCTACCAATACACTTAGAGAGGTATGACTAAATATTCATATCGGTGGGTGTAAGGATACGAGTACACAGACAGGTATGATGAGAGATTCATAAGATTGGGTATACAGTACATGGAGTTCTAGAATACCCTGCAGATCATGATTGGAAGGAAAAAAATAATACCCTCCAACATGTGTGTATAGTGATGTGATGGAGGCACATCACCGATGATATGATTGTGACAGAGAGTAGTATGGATATGTCATGATATACATATGGATGTGAGACAGAGATCAGTACAGGTATGTTCGATATAGTACGACTATATGACAGAGTTTAGTGACAAGATTACTCCAATATGTGTACAGACATTGAATGAGATGAAATTAATGATGATAGATCTAATTATCTTGTGTTTAGTGTGCATTTGATTTGTTGCAAAATTGTATCTTACTTATATGGTAAGCATTGGTGTTTTCATGAATTTGTTTGTGAATGAGTTAATGTTTGTATGTAAATTTATTGGGTAAATGTTATTTAGATGTTCTTGCTTGGTTGATCTTGACCATGAGAATGTTTCATCAAAAAAGGAAAAAATGAATAACTGTGATCAGATGAAAGGTGGTGAAATGTATATCCGCTTGAGTCTAAACTGCTATTTTTCTGTATGATGTTAGATCTTGTGTAATTGATGAGTTGTTAAAAGAGGTAGGGTTTCCAGAAAAGTCGAGTTACTGCCTAGAATAATACCACTGCAGCGATGCAGTTTTTGCTGTGGCGAGACCGTAGCAGCGGTGAAGTGACCTCTACAGCGAGGCCTAAACATGTGTAGGTCAGCCTATGTGGATAAACTGGACAGAGAGATACAGATGCATAGTTAAATAACTGTCGTAAATGAAGAGTAAGGAAATTGTCCTAATAAATTGTTGAGTGATTGTTTAAACTGGATTATTGATTGCATATCAATTTTATGCGGTTGCATAAACTAATTGAAGTCGGCTGATGATGCCTACCAATACGTGTGGTGTACTGATACAACTCTTGCTATACCTTTTTGGCTGTAGGTTGTGGCAGGTGAATTGCAGTTTCATTATTGACAAAGCAATACTCAACATCAGCTTCTGCATTCCTTTCACAGATGAAGCTGTGCCTTTTTACTTGTCAATATTCTAAATAGATATCTTATACCTATCTAGACTAGATTCTTGGGAGAGTTAAGGTTTAGGGGAGGTTTTCTTTTTAGTTTGATAGTATTTCAAGAATAATGTGGGTTGGTGTAAGTTTATGAGATCCATAATTAATATTTCATTTGATTAGAAAGAGGGTTCTCCTATCGAGTCATAGTCGATGTAGGTGCTCGCACGACCCACCCAATTGGGTCATAACAAGGTTGTATCAGAGCGTCTAGGTTACCGGTCTACAAGTACAAGAACAATGTCAAGTAGACACCTGCAGATTGGTGTGTAGTCATCCACATCTAATCTTTGAGAAGCTATAAGGCATCTAGGAAGTTCGCACTTTATTCTTTCCTATCGCATCGTCCGAGTGTGTTGATTACTTGGTTAAGTCCAATTGATATCTAGAATATTCTAGTTAGTATCTCAATAGGCTCAATTGGTATCTAAAAGATTTCAATTGGTATCTAAATGATTCCAATTGGTATCTGGTGATGTAGCCATTCTAACACGTGAGTTGATGAGGCAGTGTGAAATATTGGTGTTAATGAAGTGTAGTAAGGGTGGGAAAGGGAGATCAATGTTGAACGGAGAGACGAATAACCCAATTTTTGTTCTATCTAGTGGGTTTTACTGTAGCAAGGTGTGCCTTGCACCAGTGGACACGCTACAGCGAGAAGTGGACCATCATAGCAGGTCCACTGCTACAGCAAAGTGACCTCTATAGTGGATAGTTGCTAGAAAAAATCCAATTCCCTCTGTTTGGAAAATTTTCAGTTAAGTCAATGGGGCTAATCGAGTATATGTGTATATGAGAACTGCGGTTTATGTAAAGATGGGGCCAAAACATAACGATTGTTATTTGAATGTTCCAATGGGCACTTGTACCTCAAACACAGAGAAAATGAGAAAAAAGAGAAATTGTTCAGTAATTGGCCCTTTGAGAGTAGATAATGTCTGAGCTAAAGGGGAACAATGGGAGGGAAATACATTGTGACCCCAACTAGTTGGTGGCCTCGTGTTGTCATCTCCTGGGTCACTGGCCTCCTTGTCTTCGCCACCAATAAGGAAGGACTAGTCAAGGAGATTTCTCGTGGACAATGAGGGAACCCTAAGGCATAGAAGGAGGGTGTGGTAGATCTTCTTCACCCCTTCCACATGCAGACAAAAAGCTAGTCCCAAAATCATCTTTCCTTCTTTTCCTTCTTTAAATCCTTCTGGAGCTCAACATTGGCCTAGACTAAAGAGGTAACCGCTTCCTATAAGCCCTAGAGGTTCACAACAGCTACATTAGATGACACACCACCCTCGAGCAGTCTAGGAAACCCACCCAATAACTCCTGCATAGCTTCCAAACCAGCTCCATCACTGCCAGGGTCATCACTGTCATTCTTTGAGTCGGTCTTCCTCTCCTTCCTACCCTTTTCCATGAGCAATTTCACCCTCAAGGAATTGAAGGGCGCATTAAACCCAAGCTTACAACCCTCAATTTTTTAGGCATACTTGCCTATTGATAGAGCATAGTGGCGAGGGAGGAAAACAACAGACCAGTCCCACTCTAAGCTTGAAAAAGTTCAAATCGCCATCCCACCCTAAATCTACCATTTCTAGAGCAAAATCCTCACGAAAATAGCCTATAGGAGGACTATTTAGATTATATAAGAATATAAATACTAGTAGAAGTGGTGTACGTGGGACTCTATCCCAGTTGGAGATTAGGGGATGGGAGAATTAAGTTTGTGTGTCATGCTCGTGTAGTACGCCTATTAGCATTGTAGGACCTCAAAAATAAAGTCTTCTAAAGTTTTGGTTAAGTCCGACAATGATAACGGTAAGACCGTGGTAGAAAGGGTATACTATAATTATGAGCCCGCATGGATTTGGGATATTAATGCAATAGAAAACCCTACATATCTTGTGAGGCCGTTCGGGGATGAATGGTTGTTTAATTAGTATCTGATGTAACAACCTATCTAATCATTATACAGCCTCGTTGATATTCGTGTAATGATTCAAAATTTTGCAGGCAGTAGGACCACCGTAGCGAACGATTCTCCGCCATAGTGAGACCGCTGTAGCAGACGGTGCGAGGGAGAAATTTAAGTTAGAATTTTAGGATTTTCACCCAATTATCTTAAGGCACGAAGTTTAAGAGCTCTGCTGGAAATTTCCAACGGCTAGAGCAATTTCTTATTACAAGGTATGATTTTTGTGTTAATCCTTCCATCTTGTGATTCTCTAACACCTAGAATTAAAGATAGTCTCTAATGGTGAATTCCTAGCTAAGAACCCTGAGTTTGTGAAAACTAAGGCTAGGGTTATGGAATAATTTGGTGTTGATTCCTAGGCCTAAAAGTTGTAAACTATCACCTTATAGGGTGAATCTGGTTATAGAACATTGTTTTGGTGATAGTTTGAGAGCTAGAATTTGTTAGATCTGAAACCCCTAACCTTAAAAACTATTTAAAGAAGGTTAGAGGGGTAAAAACTCCATGAACTATGGTTGAATGATCATTATAGATTTAGGTTATGATAATTTAAACTACAATTATTGAATTAGGCTATAAAAATAGGTAGAATGGAGTGGGTTGAGTTTCCAAGTCCTTGAATCGAAGAAATAGCATATTGATTAATTCCTTAATGTCTTATTTCTAGACTTTGAATGTTCGGAGGCGTTGAGAAAAGGCAAAGCTCCCAGAGTAGCTGCATATTCCAGTTCTATAATCTAGGTAGGTTATGACTTACCTTTATATTATATTATAATTAGTGAATCGTATATTTGTTTACTATTGATGTACAATCAATGATGGTACAGGGATCATAAAATATGATTACTTGATGAAATACTTGTAGTGACGTAGCTATAAAAGTAGAGGATTAATCCTAACTATGAGAACACGTGGAGATTAAACCAAATTGATGATTAACAATGGGGGTGCACTCTTAATGTGATGTTTCTTGACAAGTACTCTTGATTGGATATTCTTGATAAGGTGTTATTGATGTTATGATCTTGGTAGTGGAGTCATGACATGATGTTCTTGATAGCGGGTTTGATGACATATGATTGTAGTTGTTCTTGATGGTATATATTAATAGTGTGTTTGATGATATAAATTATGAATATATCTTTGTGCATGTGTTGTATAAAAGGAGATGAACAAGAATGAAGCGAGATGAATAAACCTAATGGGATTATGTGAACTTGTTGGTTCCCTTTTATATGCTATGAATAAGAAGGTGAATCGATGATGTAAATTAACTAGCTTAGAACGAATCTGAGGTAAGGAAAGAACAAGTAATCGTATGAATTCGTAGTCAACTAGGGTGAGTGCTTTACTCGATTTTATCTAATTAATTTTATTTGTTGATGAACTGACTTACAGAAATATTAGAATTATTAATGGAGCAAAATTTGACCCAAATAGACTGCCTTAAATGGAAATTCACAGAACTGGGGTAACAAATAATGGTTGGGAGAACTTGAATGAATGATGGGTCCCTAGGTAATAAGAGGGCTAGTAAATTTAGCCTGAGGAATTGTGACTAATATCTTTACGAAGACTTGATTATGAATTTTGATTCAAGCAAGACTATGTATTTAATAATTGATAATTAATAAATTAATGAGTAATGGTATAGGAAGAATATTGGTAAATGTGGTGTGTTGTGGGTATAGCTAATGGGTCTTCGTGCCTTGATCATGTAGAATAATGTTGATATATTATATGAGTGTAGATGAGTTTTGAGAAGCTTAACGCAATAATTATCATGGTGAGACTTAAGGGTAATTGGGATGAACAATGCATGCTTATGTGGTTTCATATGTGTCGATCTAATGAAATGCTTCATGAACTGTGCTGACGATTGTTGATTTTTATACATGTTTGAGTGGTCACCTGAGTTGACCGAGTTTAATTGCATGATAAATACGTTGTTGTTGTTGATTCATTTTTTCTTTATGAATGGTCACATGAGTTGACGAAGTATAATGTATGAAACGCTATGTTGAGGATTCGTGGTTGATGATTGGGTTTGCCAAGTTTTCATATGAGTTAACTGGTTGATATCATGTTGCATATGTTGATGAGTGAGGGATAATAGATTCTTATCCTGTAGTACACGTGAATGAGATTGCTGGTATGCCTTACACTGATATTAGAGGCTCATGTCCAAAGTGAGCATCCGGATAATGGAATGGAATTGTATGTGTATGAGTACTAGGATATGAGTAGATCGTGCCTAAGTTGAGAATCCAGGCGAGCAGTATGAATAAGTACATAGACAGGTATGACTAAATGTTAATACATCTGGGTGTACGGATACGAGTACATAGAAAGGTATGATGGGAGATTCATACAGCTGGGTGTACAATACATGAATTTCTAGAGTCCCCTGTAGGTTATGACTGGAAGGGAAAAAATAAGACCCTTTGACATGTGTGTACAGTGATGTGACAGAGGCATGTGCCCGACACATCACCAATGATATGATTGTGATTGAGAGCAGTACAGGTATGTCATGATATACATACGACTATGAGATAGAGATCAGTACAGGTATTTTTAGTATACATATGGCTGTGTGATAGAGTTCAATAACAGGATGACTCCGATATGTGTACAGACATCGAATAAGATGATATTAATGATGACAAATATAATTATCATGTGTTTAGTGTGCATTTGATCTGTTGCATAATTGTGTCTTACTTATATGGTAAGCCTTGGTGTATTGGTGAATTTGTTTGTGAATAAGTCAATGTTTGTAAATTTATGGGTAAATGTTATTTAGATGTTCTTTCTTGCTTGATCCTAACCGTGAGAATGTTCTGTGAAAAAGGGAAAAAATGAATAATTGTGATCAGATAAAAGGTTGTGAATTGTATACCTACTTGAGTGTAAACTGCTACTATTTTTTATGATGTTAGATCTTGTGTAATTGATGAGGTGTTGAAAGAATTAAGGTTGCCAGCAAAGTTGAGTTACTACCTAGAACAGTACCACTACAACATGGAGTTTCCGCTGTGGAAAGACCGCGACAGTGATCAGGTGATCGTTGCAGCGAGGCCTAAACAATATGCAGGCTAGCCTGTGTGGCTAAGTTGGACAGAGAGATATGAATGCATAGTTAAATAACTTTCGTAAATGAAGAGTAAAGATATTTTGAGTGATTGTTTAAACTGGATGATACCTATAGTACGTGTTGCGTAAAATAATTATAGTCGGTCGATGATACCTACCAGTACGTGTAGTGTACTGATACTGCTCTTGCTACACCTTTTTGGGTGTAGGCTGTGGCAAGTGAATTGCAGTTTCATGATTGACGAGGCGATACCCAGTATCAGCTTTTGCATTTCTTTCGTAGGCAAAGCTGTGTCTTTTACTTGTGATTACTCTAAATAGAGCTCTTGTACTTGTCTAGACTACGTTCCTGGGAGAGTCAAGGTTTTGGGGAGCATTTTCTTTTTATTTTAATAATATTTCAAGAATAATATTGGTTAGTGTAAGTTTATGAAATCCATAATAATTATTTCATTTGATTAGAAAGAGGGTTATCCTATCGAGTTAGAGTCGATGTATGTGTCCGCCTGACCCGCCCAATTGGTTCATGACAGCTATGCAATAAGATACCATGACTTTTGACCATGACCCCTTACACCAAACAATGAGTCGTACCTTGACTCGTAGATCCAAAATCTAACATCTAGTAGCTCATCACGACTCCTGACCACGACTCATTACATCAACCTACAACTCATTTCACGAGTCGTTATCACTCGTTTGGGAAACTGATGGCTCACCACGACTCCCTTCTACAAGCCGTACCAAGGAACAACGACTCATACCATGAGTCATTTTAAGTTAAAAATGCAGATTTTTGTACTGAATCTACTACTTGTCTAGGTTTTTGGTCGTAGGGACTTTTGTGGTGTTACATTATCTCTCTCTTGGGAATATTCATCCTCAAATTTAGATTAAGATATTGCTGGGGAAAGAACTGCAATCCCAAAACTGAACAACTAAAGTTGAAAACTGACGGAGTGACTGACTCCGGACTGAGATACAAGACTGAACTGAATTCATAAAACATACATACATGCTATGACATGAAAGAAACTTAGAGACACGAACTTGACATGAAACTGAATAGAGTATTAAGGAGTAAACTGGTACCTCATGCTGCAATCGTGTCGGAAGGGAAAAGATGTGGGTATCTAGCCATCATATTTGCTTCAGCTTCCCATGTAGCCCCTCAACAAGTTGATTTCTCCACAACACCTTCACTGAAGGTACTTCTTTGTTTCTCAGCATTAGAACCTGATGATCAAGGATGACAATTGGAACCTCCTCATAGGTAAGGTATCCATCACACCTATGCTCTCTACCAAAATAACTAAGGCTGTGTCACCAATGCAATCCTTCAATAGAGATACATGGAAAACTGGATGCACCGAAGCTTACTCTACTGGCAGCTCAAACTCATACAACCTTGCCAACTCACCTCAAAATATTATAAGGATCAATATATCGGGGACTAAGCTCCCATTTCTTTCAAAACCTCATCACTCTCTTTGTGGGAGACACCTTTAGAAACACCCAATCATCAGCCTCAAACTCAAGATCTCTCCACCTAACATTCGCATAAGATTTCTGGCAACTCTAAGTAGTTTTTAGCCTTCCTCTAATAATCTGAACTCCTTCATGGCCTCATGAACTGAACCTGGACCTATTAACGTAGCCTCACTTGCCTCAAACCATCCAATGGATGACCTATATCTCTGCCTATAAAGAGGCTCAAACAGAGCCATCTGAATGCTGGAGTGATAACTATTATTGTAGGAAAACTTGATGAAAGAAAAGTAATCATCCTAACTACCCTTGAAATCAATAACACATGCTCTCAGCATATCCTCAAGAGTCTGAATGGTCCACTCGGCTTGACCATCTAGCTACAGGTGAAAAGCTGTGTTGAGCTTCACCTGTGTACCAAGGCCCCTCTGAAACGACCTCGAGAATTGATATGTGAACTGAGTACCCTTATATGATATTATGGACAAAGGAACTCCATGGAATCGAACTAACTCCTGTATGTACAATATAGCATAATCCTCGACTGAATTGATAGTTTTTACCGATAAGGAATGGGCTGATTTGGTCCAGCTATCCAAAATCACCCATATAGAGTTATACTGTCGGTGGGTACGAGGCAAGTCTTTTGTAATGAAGTCCATATTGATCTCTTTATACTTCCAAGTAGGAATGCTAATGTCCTGAAGCATACCTTTAGGTTTCTATTTCTCAACCTTCACCTGTTAGCAATTCGGACACTTAGCCACAAACTCCGCTGTCTTTCTTCATGCCATTCCACCAATAGACTTTATATAGATCATGGTACATCTTAGTGGAACCTATATGGATAGATTACTAAGATCCATGAGCCTCGCTAAACATGCGCTCTCTCAAGTCATCTACAGTTGGAATACACAATCGGCCCTGATATCGAAGTAGACTATCTCCCCCTTGGGATAAAACCTCCACTTTCTAATTCTGAACCGCTTCCTTCAGCTTCACTAGGATAGGATCCTCATCTTTCCTAGCTTTGACTTCCGTCAGCGATGATGATTCTTGCCCATTATGAACAATGACACTACCATCCGTAGAATTTGTAAGGGCAACCCTTAAACGAGCAAGCTTATGGACATCCTTCACCAACTTCTTTCTCCCATTCACGACATTAGACACACTCTCCATGGACAACCTACTAAGATCATCCACCACCACATTGGCCTTGCCTAGATGATAAAGGACACTCATGTCATAGTCCTTGAGAAGCTTTATCCATCTCCTTTGCTGCAAATTCAGGTCCTTCTGAGTGAATACATACTGAAGGATCTTGTGGGATGTGAACACATCCACATTAACCCCATACAAGTAGTGCCTCCAAATCTTTAATATGAATACCACAGCTACCAACTCTAGGTCATTCGTCGAATAATTCTTCTCATGAGTCTTAAGCTGTATAGAGGCATACGCAATAACCTTACCATGCTGCATCAATAGACAACTAAGACCAACTCTAGAGGAATTGAAACACACAACAAAACCATATGTGCCCTCTAGTAAGGTTAATACTGGGGCTGAAGTGAGTCGAGTCTTTAACTCCTAAGAACTCTTCGTGCAAACATCTAACCACTGAAATTCGACCTTTTTTTGTCAACTTAGTCAATGCAGCTGTAATGGATGAAAATCCCTCTATGAACCTCCTGTAGTAGCCAGGTAAACCCAAGAAGCTTCTAATACATGTAGGACTGACAGATCTAGGCCAATTCTTCACCGCTTCTATCTTTTGAGAGTCCACCTGCACACCCTTGCTAGATACTACATGACCCAAGAATGCTACTTAGTTCAGCCAAAGCTCACACTTGCTGAATTTAGCAAATAGTTGGTAATTCTTGAGAGTCTGCAACACAATCCTCAAATGAGCGGTATGCTCCTCCTTGCTCCGAGAGTATATGAGAATATTATCTATGAAGACAATCACGAACATGTCCAAATACTACTTGAACACCCTGTTCATCAAATTCATAAAAGCTGCAGGAGAATTCATTAGTCCAAAATACATAACTACGAACTCATAGTGACCATACCGAATCTTGAAGGCTATCTTCGAAATGTCACCCTCCCTAACTCTGAGCTGGTGGTAACCAGATCTGAGGTCTATCTTTAAAAAGCACTTAGCACATTGAAGCTGGGAAAATAGGTCATTAATCCTAGGGAGGGGATAATTATTCTTGATTTTGACCTTGTTTGATTGCCGATAGTTGATGCATATCCTAAGGGAACCATTCATCTTCCAGACAAAAAAAGCTGGAGCACCCCATGGGGATTTGCTAGGTATGATGAAACCCTTATTTAGGAGAAGGATTCTGAAAGGATTTCGGGACTGAGTCCGAAGCTAACAACAACATAAAGAGTCACGAAAGACAATATAGCCCCTGGATCTAATGATGCATACACATCAAGATAGAATGCTCCTAACATATCGGTGACCACATTGGGAGAGACCTCATGCTCCTGATGATATTATAGTGCATAGAACCTATTCTAGTGTTGACCGCCACCTGCACTAGAAGATGCGCCTGCTAAGATGGGCAAGCTGTTGGAGCTGTTGAGGTGGTTGCTGGGGCATGACCTCTACTATCGCCCTGGCTAGTTGAAGGACAATCTCTGAGCATATGTCCGAGCTTCCCACACCCAAAACAACCATCAGTACCAACCAAGCACTCGGTAGGGTGCTTCCTACCACATTTCCTGCAAGCCAAAAAAGTGTGCTCCCCTGACATGCTCCTCAATCTCCTAAAGCCTGATGCTCTGCCTCTTTGATCTCCTCGAGGTCTAGATGGATCGGTGGCTAATAAAGGAGCTGGGGCTAATGAAATTTGGTGGAACTGAGCGTGGTGTTCTCCATAGGATGTTTGACGAAAGTGCCCATGACTCCCTTTCCTGGCCCTTTTGGCCTCTCTCAACTTCTCCTTCATCTGCTCCGTCTCTATCTATTTGGCATATACGATCAGTCGAAAGAAATCTATATCATTGATCAACATAGTGGTCCTGCACTCCTTAACCAGTGAATCTACTACTCCATTCAAAAACTTGCTCATATGAACCCTTGAATCATCAACCATTTACAGTGTATACTTGAACCATTGGGTAAACTCCAAGGCATACTCTTGTACAGTCCTATTGTTCTACTTTAGATTGACGAACACGGCTGCCTTTGCCTCTCTCAACTACCTATAGAAGAACCTGTCCAAGAAGTAGTCACAAACTCATCCTAGCCCACAGGAATCGCACCTGCACCCCTGCTCTCCTTCCACTATCAGAAGCATATATGAGCAACCCCCTTTAGTTGATAGGAGTATTAGTGTGCACTCTCCTCTCTGGTGACCACCATAACCTGGGTGATCTGCTGCACCTTCTCAATAAACTCATGTGGGTCCTCATCCACCTTCGACTCAAGAAACTCAAGTGGGTTCATCTTGAGGAAGTCTCTCTCTCTCGCCGCTGCTGCATTCCCATTCTGGGCGATGTGGACCATTGCTTGTTGGTTGACCTGAGCAGTCATGGCCTATTCTAACATCTGAAATGCTGCCCTAAACTCGGCCTGAGTGGCCTGCTCAGGCAAGGGATGCGATGGAGCGGGTAGGGCTGGCTGATGCCTCTCTCCATTACAATTCCCATGGCCACTTCCGTTGCAAGTTCTTCTACCATTGACTCAATATGGAGGCATATTTCTACAAATGCATATAGCATGAGTTAGAGGAATAGAGAGGTAGTTCATTGCACGAAATAGATCATGAATGAAGGGAAATTTCCTAAAACATCTTGTATCCTCTTCCTCATAATTGTGATGTGATTCACACCCATGGAAAAGACTCTACTCAATGTGATTTTAAATACCCTAGGACACACATAAACCATTTCTCTGATACCAAGTTTGTCATGATCCGATCTAAGACCCCCGACGGAGACATGGGACCTAGAACCACAATTGGCTTCAAGCTAACCCATGGTACATATATAGCATGACTTAAGAGAATAATCAAGTAGAAATTAACATAACCATAGATAAGGGGAAGTCTAAATATCATGAAGCATAAACAAAAATAATAACATCACAACACTGTGTCACAAAGCTGAACATGTTAAGTCTATGTCTGAAAAGTGTCTACTACATGATGAGATGCTGGGACAAGCCCCTAGCCAAGTCCAAGTTTGAAACTAAAAAAAACATAAGTAGCATAAATTGATAGATGTCCTCGGATGATAAGGACTCACCCAAAGTGAGATAGAGCGGAACTGAGCGGGTGCGTGCTAGTGATGAGACTGTGAGGGATTATCTAAACCTATATCATGATACAATATAGTATGTAGGGTAAGTAAAACATGCTAGTAAAAATATTAGTTGAAATCGTGAATATAAATCAAGAAAACTCATGAGAGTAAGGTCTGCATGCTAAAAGCCAGAAATCTGATGTATACATATTCATAAGCTATTCATCATAATCTGAACATAATGACCCAATGTTTCAAAATAGAAATAACTTATCATGCTTGGATCGTATACGAAAGCTCATAAACTAATCAATGGGTCAAATATGCTATAAGACATAATATCATAAGTCCTGAACATGAAAAACTAAAAACATGAGGAATAATGGGAGAATAACCGACAACCATCATATATGAGTGCATGATGATCTCACGTCTTTCCCACATGGAGGAGAGCCATCCTAAGCCTTGCCAGGGCAAAAGACGAACAAGGTGTGATATCACAGGTGTGCCCTTGGGCGGGGGAAGCACTTTTTTGAGAGGTCCCAGTGAAAATATATATTCTATATTGGCACGTAATTCAGAGATCGGGGTCCTCAAAATTCCTGGCCTACTCAGTACTAGACACTACTCCCAAAATATGCATATTTCTCATATAATCATATTCTCAGATAAAATCTTAATACTGGGTGTCTTGAAACCAAAACATTACATACTAATCTTGTATGCCTTGGCTAAAATCACGATAAGCATACTTAACTTGCATGGTCTTAGCCAATCATACAGTCATACATACTTGAAATAAGCTTTGTATTTCGAAGTCATGAGATCATAAGATAAGAATTCTTAAACATGTATGCATACTAGATAACTCATCATACTTGAAATCATAAAATCATAAGCTTAATTTCATAGATCATGCATGGTAGGGAATAATTTTAAAAAAACTTAATATGAATTGATAATCAAATTGAGTTTAAAATTTGCCCATTAGTCTCAAATCATTAATAGAAATATGAGGAAATTGGACCAATAGACATGACATGGATATTTACATAGAATTCGGTGAAAACCCTAGAATTTTTACACTTGACTAGAGATTTGAATTCATGAGTTAGAGGAGAAATTGGGCATGAGGGTGAAAGAAATTTCCCATTCATTGCCCTACAAACCTGGGTAAACCGATTTCTAAGCTGGTCTTATGAGCTTAAGAGGATTGAGAGTGATTTGAGGAGAAATCCTAGCTTGATCTTGGAGGAGGATTTCAATTGAATGCATGCATGAGAGTATAATGACTTAGGCTAGGTTAAAACCTCTTAAAACACTCTTTAGAAAGCTTAAAACAACATATATTTAGGAGATAGGATGTAGGAATTTAGACACGTAATTTAATGTTAACTTCCAGCCACCACGGGATGTACCACGCATCATACCCACAAACAAAGACTCGTCGTTTCCTCTCGTTGCTAGACAATTACATTTTCCAGGCTTACTATATCTCAAACCATGTGCCTCACAATGTCTCATTGTTTCCTACAACAAGTCATACCATGGCTCGTGGTTAAGGGTCTGATCTCCCATACTATCATTCCATAATTGCATACAACAACTCATTGTTACCTACAATGAGTTGTACTATGGAACATTACTTCCCCCAAGTTTGCTACTCAATCAGATACTCCTTGACTTGTAGGTCCAAGATTTGACATCCAGTAGCTCATTAAGACTCCTAACCAAGACTCATTACATCAACCTATGAATAATTCCACAAGTCGTTATCACTAGTTTGGGAAACTGCTGGCTCACTACAACTCTCTTTTACAACTCGTACCAAGGAATAATGACTCATACCATGAGTCATTTTGAGAGAAAAATGTAGATTTTTCTGCTGAATTAGCTACATGTCTAGGATGTGATCGTAGGGACTTTTGGGTTGTTACATACACCCTTAAGGATCCCCAAAACGACTTCACTAAGGGATTAGAAGCTTAGGAAATTACAACACTGACCTTGGAAAATCGGGTTGGATTGAATCATGAACGTTTGGAAGTGGCAGGCAGTTACTCGCTCGACGATCGGTTGCCCTTAATGTCACCTTTAACCAGGAGGGTCCTATCTTTTCCCTCCCTGATGGTAGAAGTGACGGTCTGTCACTACCTTGATAGTCCATCGACCTTTCATCACTTCGGGAACACTGAGAGCTGATTGCCATGGGACATGTGATGGTCCATCACTAGACTAACGACTGTCAAACTTGCCGTCGGAGTCGTGATACCACAGACGATGATCCGCTGCGCACCGATGGGCCGTCGATTTCCTCCATCACCTCCTGCACCAAATTTGAAACCAGTAGTTCTTTTGTCATGAGAAGTCATTTTGAGGTTTGAGATGTTACAATATCTCCCCCTTGAGAACATTCCTCCTCGAATGTAGATTAAACATACTGAAAGGCTAGGGAAGGAACTGAAATCCCAAAATTGAACAACCATATTTGAAAAATGATAGGGTGACTAACTCCTGACTGAGATATATGACAAAACTGGATCCATGAAACATTCATGCATGCTATGACTTGGAAGGAACTGAGAGACATGCTTTACATGAAACTAAATAGAGTATTAAAGAGGAAACTGGTACCTCATATTAGAGCTGAGCTAGAAGGTAAAATATGCGTGTATCTAACCATTATATTTTCTTTGGCTTCCTATATAGCACCCTCAACAAGATGATTCCTCTGCAAAACCTTAACATAAGCTACCTTCTTATTCCTCAACTTGCAAACTGATGATTAAGGATCTCAACTAGAACTTCCTCAAAGGTAAGGCTATTATTCATCCCAATGCTCTCTACTAGAATGACTAAAGCTGGGTCACCAATGCACTTTTTCAACAAAGACACATGGAAAATTGGGTGTACTGAAGCTATTTCGCTGGTAGCTCCAACTCATATGCCACCTTGGCAACTTACCTCAGAATCCTCTAAGGACTAACATATCGAGGAGTAATCTTCTCTCTCTTATTGAACGCATAAATCCCTTTGTGGGAGACATCTTTTATAAACATCCATATATGATTTCTAATGACTTTGAGCTGGTTTCAGCCTCTCCCTAATAAGTTGAACTTTCTCTATGGCCTAATGAACTGAAATCGACCCTATCAACATAGACTCACCTACTTCGGACCATCCAATCAGTGATCTACACCTCCGCCCTAAAGAACCATAAATAGAGCTATCTGAGTTCTGGAGTGATAAATGTTGTTATAAAAAACTCGATGAGAGGCAAGTGATCATCCCATCTACCCTTGAAATTAATCGCACACGCTCTCAACATGTCCTCAAGAGTTTGAATGGTTTCCTTGGTGATAATGCTCAAACTCACACTCTTGATAAAGCATGAAGTGGACCTTGTCAATAAAGAACCTCACAAAGGTTGGGGTCGATCCCACAATGAATATGGTCAAGATATAAAATAACATAGGTATTTAAGCTTTTAGGTATGTTATCTCCAAAAGCAAGGTTTATAAAAGCAATTATAAGACAATATTGAGAATTGGTTGTTATTTACCAATATTTGCAATTAACTAGGGTAAGTGTTCCCCATGGGTTCATAACTAGTTTGGGTTTACACTTGTGATCTATCCCAATTCTTACTTGTAGAACTAATAATTAGGGCTCATCCAAGTGACTGGTTTATCCCTATTGGATGACTATACTCAATCACTAGGTTAGGACTCATGAGCGATTTCAATTCAATCGTTATACAATTTGTTCCAAATTAACTATTCTGCGACCGCAAGTCAAGTCGTACAATGACCCATAAAGATTAAGGCTTTGTTGTAATTCTCTTTCACTAATCTCTACTTCTCTAGGTTCAAGCAAGTAAAGAATACGGGAAAGTCTTAATGTGGCGCTTCATTAAGAAATATTAATGATGAAGAAAATATAATACAATTTTTTAGCAACGGTTTAGATTCACTTTGTGTAACCCTAGTTCATTAATTCACCATGGTTGCAACCCTAGTTGTGGAGGTTTTAGCCTGTCATGATTGTAAGATCATTATTAACATTAGTAGACAAACACATAACTGAATAAATACAAAGATGATTGAAAAGAAAACCTTCTTGATTATTATAAGAATTGATGTTGAATAATTCAAGAACAAGGAAGAGATCAAAGCAAGAAAATCTCCAAAACTTGAATTAAATCTCTCATTGAAAAAAATTAATGTTCAACTCTCTAATTTGTTGTTCCTACTGAAAATAACCTAAAATGTATTTATACAAACAATTGGAACCTCCTCCTAAGTAAATAGGGAAACTACCAAAAACTGTCGTTGTCTTCACATATAACCCGTAATAGGATTGTATGGGTTGTACCTTGACTCGTATACTGGCTGGCTTCTTCTGAATCTGGCTAAGTGTTGACTTCTAGTATGACTCGTACCAAGAACCTATGAGTCATACAATCTTCCCGTGGCTTGAACTTGCACTTGTTGGCATCCTCTGTTAACTTCCACGGATGTCTTGGTACGACTCGTACCTCAGTTCCATGATCCGTGAGTCCTTTTCGTACCTTGAGTTCTACCAGTCTTCTCTTAGAACTTTTCCATGATTCCTTGGTACGAGTCTTAGGTAGGTCTCACAACTCATGGTTGCCACCCATACTAGGATATTTGGCTAGTGCAAACCTTCTAGAATTTACTACAACTGCTATGGTACGGCTCATACTAGGATAGTACGGCTCATACCATGAGCCGTAAGTTGCCTTTTCCTCATGCTTTGGTCCTGGACCTTTCCATGACTCTTAATACTGCTCATACCAAGATAGTACGGCTCGTACTGAGACTCGTACTTAGCCAATTTTCTGCATTTGTTTCCATCTTTTTCACAATTCATCTCTAATATATATTTTCCCTGAAAACAAAGTAAAAGTGTCTCATATCCATATAAGCAGACCTAAGTCTATGCTTATTTCCCAGAATGAAGTGTCGAAAGTGTTGTAAACTCACAGCACATCAACACCCTTAACTTAGGACTTTTGCATGTCCTCAGGAAAAGAAAACACAAATTAAAAACAATGCTCAACTAGAAAGTAAACCTAGAATACCTATAGCCAACACAACAAAATTTACACTATGAACCACAATCAGCTAATGATCACTTTTCCGTTCAAACTAGGTCAGCTATGCACACATTTAACCACAATCAATGACATATAGGGATCAAGATATAGCGTCCAACTATTAGCATAGAATTGAGCTATCACCAATGCTATTCACACAAATAATTGGTAAAATACAACACAAACCAAGTACCCCCACAGCAAATGAAGTCCCTAATACTCACAAATATATAAAATAATTAACTTGGGACTAAACAAATGGGACTCTCACTTCCCAAATAAGTTCCAAAATATTGCACATTGGATACCATAGGCTTGCCCTTATTTTCTTTACTTCGGCTCTTTGGACAGTTAAGTTAGGATCACTATAGGACTTTGTTCGGCTTGTAATATACTCTTCGGGATAGGTATGGTAAATATGGAATTAAGTGACTAAACCCTCCTTGGCACTACATAATTGTGGCTCCACTTTATATTTTTTACCCTATTTTTAACTTTTTCTACTTTTTCCTTCTTTTTCTCCATTTGTATGCAATATATGGGTGTGGTGTGTTTTTCTCATCTTTTTTGTTCCTTTTTCTCTTGTATTTTCTTTTCTTTTCATTTTTCTTTTTCAGCTCTTCTTTTCTTTCTTTTCTTGTCACACCACACCTCAACTTTAACCTTTTTCCTTTCTTTTCCTTTTTCACCTCCCCACAATCTATGCACTCCTCCTATAGCCATCCTCAACTTAGGAATTTTACCTAAGTTGAGGTTCACAATGCCCAAGGAAGGACTAGGACAAAATAGGTTCATTATAAACAATGGGTAAGATTAAAGGTTAATCAAATAAGAATGATCAATATAAAGCTCAAACTCGGTATCTAGGGATTCATCACCATTTTGTAGGGTAATTTTAGCTAAAGTGGTTAAAAGCAATAACAACCTATGATCAGCGCCAACCAACTATTGTAAAGCATATGCAAAGACCAACTGGGCAAGTTCTAGATCCTCTATGCAGTATTGAACTAGGTATACATCTTCACTCACTCATGGTACCGGTTTGCATTGAATCTACCTATCCAGTTCATGCATGGCTAAGCTGCAACTACTCATGCTCAAAATTTAAATGCCACACAAAGATCCATATAAGTCATGCAATTGTGATTAATTGTTGATCTAATAACAAAATTTTTTAAACAGGATCAATTTTTCAAAAACATCAAAATAGTGCATTTATTGACTGCAACGTAATTCTAAGATACTTCTAATTAATCAAAAATAACCTAAAATGTCGGTTCGACTAGATAGAAGGCCCGAGGTAAAAGACACACTACAAAAAAAACCTCGGATGAATCAAAATCCCAAAAATACAAGTACACCCTCCTCTTTTTGAAAAACATGCTTTGTCCCCGAAGAACAAAATATGTAAGAAAAAGGGAAAGGGACATACCTATGGCTACTTAGACTTCACCTACCATACGTTTCCTCCCATGCAAAGCCTGATTTAACATCGTGGTACAACGTAACTTCCTTGATCATTCAGGCATCATCAAGGTACAAAACTCTATCCCTCTTATCTCTTCACTGTCTCCCATAGACAACTTTATTCTTTGACTATTCACCTTGAACGTCTTACCATCTTTATTCTTAAGCTCCACTGGACCAAATGTAATACCTCAGAAGTGCCTATGACTAGAATTGGGAGTTGAAATAAAGTGCAGCAGAAAAGTTGAGATAGCTTCTCGGGACAACCTATTGTACGAGTCGTGGGAAGCTCCCACGGACCTTGGGTCCCTATCATGGTGAGAATGTTGGTCGGCAGGTCCAGGACCAACGAGCCATGGAACGACCCATTAGTCAGTGTAACCGATCGTGGCAAGCAGTCATTGTGAGAGTTGTCCTTGTCAAAGTGACCGACACAAGTCGTGGTACGACTCATTGTATGGAACAATGAATAATGGTATGTTTCCATTGGGAGGACTGCCAAAAGGTAAGTAGTTGAGGGAAGTGGTGGCAACCGGCAGTACCGAAAAGTCGCTGGGACAAGTAATGACTCGTCTTATCCAGTCGTGGTTGTAGACCCGAGTTTGGGAAAATTGAGCAAAGCAACAAGCGAAGTAATGACCCGTTGGAGCCAACGATGACCCGTTGGAGCCAACGATGACCCATTGGATGAGTCTTTACTTCGGGCAGTATTTATTTTCCTGCAAAGTTAGTAAGGGTAAATTTGTAATTCCTAAGCTCATAAGTCCTAAACTATGTCATTTTAAGCTCATATTAGGGGAGTTTTAAGAGGGTTAAATCTATTCTGACTTATTTCTTCCCCATGCATGCAAAACTAGAGGATTCTTAAGGAAGGTCAAGATCAGAACTCTTTAATTCTTCTCCAATCCCTTTGGGCTTTCAAGGAAGACTGTAAGACCAGATTTTCCAAGCATGTAGAGTTATGAATGGGAGTGTTCCTTCACTCCCATTCCCAAATCCACTTCAAAATTCATGAAATTCAAGGTTGATGAATCTATGGGTTTTAATCCAATTTGTGAAATTCTTTAAGTATCTATCATGGGTAAATTCTATTCATGTTTCTAATGTTGTTTTAAGATTCATGAGCGTGTTATATAGTGATTTGAATTAAAAACTTATGATTTCAATATCTTATAATAATGATGCCCAATTTTGAAAGTTCATGAAGAGTTGAGATTATGATCTATGTTTTCTACTATGATGAACTTTCTGTGAAAAAAATATGCTTTCGAATTACCCATGTTTGTGTTCAAGAGTTTGACTATCAAGTCTATTTTAAAGCATGTATAACTTTGGGCAAGCTCATATGATAAAGTATGTTTCATGATTTACTTCAATTTTATGTTATTAACTTACCACATGATTTTGGAGTCTAGACTCCCACTTTTAAGGTTGTGGTATGATTTGAGCCGAGGGTCCTCAAGATATGTTTTTAGATTATTCTTGTACTATTCTGATTTAGCTTCTTTTCAAGACAATGGCTCATCTTCATTGAAAAATGATGGAGAGCATATGCATGTTTTTCGGATTAGTGTCTAGCACCCAGTAGACTAAGGGTTCGGTCAACCCTATGCCTCAAAACTACGTGCCAACATAAGTATGTTCAAATTCTTTGGGACCTCTCTCAGCTTTCCCTACCCCCGAGGGGCATTCAGCTTGATATATATATCATGGTAGAGCCCTTATCCCTGGAACGACGTTGGATGGCTCTTCCTACTTCATTATAATAGTCGGGACCACGTGATCTCTATCGTGGTAGTGTTGGTTATATGATGAGTCTCTCATTGTTTCTCATGATTTCAGTTATGCATGTACATTAGTCATGATATTATGTTTTTAACAAGTTTGAACCAATGTTCAGTTTTACTTATGATTATCAGTTTCAGCTTTGGTTCATTCAATTTAGTTATGATATTCAGTTATGTTTAAATCATATTTTCAGATAATAGCATGCAAGCCTTACTCTTATAATCTTATGTTGAAGTGTTTTATTATATGCATGATTTAAATTTTCATTACTTAGCAGTTATACTTACCATGCATACTCTATACATTCCAAGTATTGAACACATACTCTATCTTGTATTATTTTATGATACAAGCTTGGACATTTAGGTTCAGTCCCGCCGCTAGTAAGATCCTCAGAGTTAGCATTTCCTAGCTTGTTGGTGAGTCCTCATCCTTCGAGGACCTTCTTACCAGTTTATTTTCATTTTCAGTTTATTAGTGAGTTAGTTGGGTTCTTGTCCCATCAACTCGTTGGGTTGTAGAGGCATATTAGACGTAGAATGGATTCAGCTTCGGATCAGTGTTATGTATTCCTTTGTTGAGATGTTATTGAATTTTTGACTTTTGCTATTTCAAATGTTAGATTTCTACAAATATTATGTTGAGCTTTAGTTTTCATGTTCATGTCATGGGTCAACTTGGAGCCGTTTATTATTCTATGATCTGTGTCTAGATCTGGGCCAATGTTCTGATCATGAAAAACATAGTATAAGAGCATTAGGTTTTGAAGTGTCCAGGGTGTCTAAAAGCCGCGTTAAGTAGCATCTATTTCATGGGCATAAAGCGCGCCACACTTATGACGAAGAGGGTACAAAACATTTTAGGAAATTTTCCTTCTTTCATGATCTATATCATGAGATGAAATGTCCCTCTATCCTTCTAACTCATGCTATATGCGTTTGCAGAATCATACCTCCTCGTCGAGTAAATGGAAGAAGGAACCTGAACGAAAATGGCCATGAGAATGTCAAAGGAGATGGGCACTAGTAGGTCCCACCAGCCCCCGAGGATCATGTTCCCAAGTAGGTTTCCCATGCTGAGTTTAGGGAATCCATTCAGATGTTGGCACATGCATTGACCGCCCAGGTCAACTAGTAAGTGATAGCTCAAGTTCCCCAAAATGGGGATGCGGTAGCGGCAAGAGTAAGGGACTTTCTCAAAATGAATCCTCTTGAATTCTTCCGATCGATGGTGGATGAGTATCCACACAAATTTATTGATGTAATCCAAAAGATCACCTAGATTATGAGGGGTGAAAGGGGAGGAGTGTGCAGACCTTTCCTTTTATCAACTAAAAGGGGTTTTCCATATCTGGTTAAGACAGTGGAAGGATAGTAGAGCAGTTGGAGTAGGTCCCATTGGTTGGGATGAGTTTCTTACCGCGTTCTTGGTTCTATTCTTTCCCTGAGAGATGAGGGAGATCAAGGCAGCTGCATTTTTGAACCTGAGGCAGAACGACATAATGGTCCAAGAGTTTGCTTTAGAGTTCACCCGCTTGTCCAAACTTGCACCAGAGATGGTGGCTGATCAGAGGGCTCAGGTGAGCAGGTTCATACATAGGATAGCAGACTATTTGATCAAGGATTACAAGAATGCTATGCTTCATTAGATTATGGACTTCCTGCGGTTGGTTTTGAAAGCCTAGCAGATAGAGGCGGTACAGGTGAGTGAGTGAGAGAGAGAGGCCAAGAGGGCCAAGACCAACTGTTTTGGGTTATCCCAGCAAAGTCTTGTTGGTGGGCATTATCAGAAGTCTCGCCAAAGATCATCAGCCCCGGCTGCCAGCAGCAAGTGTGCCATTCAAATCTAGGCGTGCCCAAAAGGGACGAGTGTCAAGCTCTTGAGGTTAGGGGAGCAGACCTATAGAGCCTAGCATTCCAGGTTGTGACAGGTGTGGCAAGAGTCACACTGGGCAGTGTTTAGCAGGTATAGGTGCTTGCTTCGGGTGTGGGAATCTTTGACATATACTTAGAGACTACCTAGCAGCTAGACAGGAACAGCCTAGAGGCCAAGACCCTGCCACTAGTTCAGCAGCCCCACCAGCACACTCAGCTCAGTAGGGTGCATCCACTAGTGCAGGTGGTGGCCAGCACCAGAATAGGTTCTACGCCCTTGCGTCTTGTCAAGAGCAAGACGTCTCTCCAGATATAGTCACTGGTATGTTACGAGTATTTCACCTTGATGTATATGCATTGTTAGATCAGGGGATACTTTATCTTTTGTGACGCCTTATGTTGCTAGTAGTTTCAGAGTCAGTCCCGAAATCCTATCAAAACCCTTCTAAGTTTCTACTCCAGTCGGTGATTCAGTCATAGCTTGACGAGTGTACAAAAATTTCCCTATCACAGTCCTTCAGAATGTCACCTCAGTAGATTTAGTAGAGCTATCCATGATAGATTTTGATGTTATCTTTGACATGGATTGGCTACATGCATGTTATGCCTCAGTAAATTATAGAACCTATGCAATAGTGTTCTAGTTTTCAGGTGAGCCAATCCTGAGTGGAAGGTAGTTCAGTTGTGCCTATAGGTCACTTCATTTCCTACCTTAAGGGCAGAAAGATGATCTCTAAAGGCTGGTGATCTTGGGCAAATTTATATGCCCAAGTGTTACTCAAAAGTACCATTTTAGCCTTGTTTATCTACCAATGTGTATACATTCTCATGTAATTGTTAATAAAATGTGAATTTATACTAACCAACATGATTAGCATTGTTTTGCAGGTAAAATGTACTTTTGGGAAGCTTAAATGCATGTTGGATGATATCGGGGTTAGACTTGGATGCGAGCACGGGATGAAGCATTGGACAGCATGAATTAAAGGGGCTCCGCGATGGCGCCGTGTCACGCTGCCATCGCGGAGGCCTTCTATCTGGATAGGGAAATTTCGCCCAAATTCCAGAGAGGGTCCGCGTCTGGTCCGTGGCACGATGGGTTGGCTCCGCGTTGCACGCCGTGCCACGTTGAGCTTTAATTCCTGGACCCCCAGTTCCAGTGAGGGTCCGCGTTCGTAGCGTGTCACGGAGGCAGTGCTCCGCGATGCACTCCGTGACACGTTGCTCTTTATTCCGGGAAAAATTCCCAGCAGTATAAATAGAACACTTAGGTTCATTTTTCAATATTCTGACTTGGTGGAGCAAGAACGTGGGTTACAAGCAGTTGAGGGATGAAAATATCAGGGTTTTTTCTCTCTTTCTTTCTTTTTTAATTCAATTGCTTGTATGATTAACACTCATTTAAAGATGTTTAATCCATAAATGAGTGGCTAATTCCTCTTCTTGCTGAGGTTATGAACAATTGTGATGAAATGTGATCATTGATTCTTTGGTTTTTCATCTTTTCTTCCATGTTGTTCTATTAATTCTTGTTCTTACTGCATTAATGTGTGACCTACGTTAATGTACATCTAAAAAGTCCGGTTTCACTCGAGAGAGCAAGAAATTGGAAAGTTGTGAATTAATAGGATATGATCTTTTCTTGATTTGGGAAAATTGGGAATTGATTTACTTTCAGGATAGAAATATACCTGAAAGTCGTATTAGTCAATTTAGGAACCGGATTTGTATGGCTAGAACATGAATTGCATTTAATCACAGAAATGTAGGTGGATGGTTCATGATTCTTAAGTGAGGTTAAATACGAGAGTTTTAATCTCTTGGCAATAGTTCTTGGCTAGCAAATGGAGGAAAAGATTAACCAAATTATGATGATAATTAATTTCATTACATGTTCGTTTACCCTCAGCAGGCTCTCATTCATAGTTCAGACTCAAAGTAGATAATTGTTTTAGCTTTAGTATAAAAATTATAAAACAAACTATCAAACTCTTGGTTACACTGTTGTCTGCAGTTTTAGAAGTAAAATATAGTACACTTGAGCAGATTGCACTTCATCCAAGTCTCTATGGGATCGATACTTGGCTTACTAAAGCCACTTACTACTTGTTCGACCACGTACACTTGCGTGTAGTTATATCCCCATATAATGAAACACCCGAACAAGTTTTTGGCGTTGTTGCCGGGGACTTGGCAATTGGTGAATTTGTTTTGAGTGTTAATTTACTGTATTTTTATTTTCTTAGTGTTGACAACTTGGTCTTAGCCTGTATTTTGCAGACTTAATTTCTGTTGAACACTGCCAAGAGACAAGGAGCTGGTGGAATCGTATATAGAGCCAGAAAGGATATTTCACAGTAAACGGAGAGAAGCTCTACAAAGAAAGCTGCAGTTGCTCAGACAGACGATCATGGAGCAACAACAGAATCCACCAGTAGTACGGGCAGTGTTAGCGCCTGAAGAAGTAGCAGCTCGGCCGGTTCGCGAGGTGGCAATCCCACATGCTAATAATGTCACATCTAGCATCCGCAAACCTGAGCCAGGAGGGAGGTTTGAACTTAAACAGAATATGGTGCAATTGCTGCACACTAGCGGGCAGTTTACCGGTCTCCCTCATGAAGATCCACAGCAGCATCTCCAAAATTTTTTAGAGATAAGTGACACTTACATCCCCGCTGGAGTGTCATCAGATTATGTCCGGCTTACATTATTCCCATTCTCACTATTGGGAGAAGCCAAGATGTGGATGAAAGCTGAGCCACCGAATTCTATTTCTACGTGGGATGATATTGCAAGGAAATTTTTGATACATTTTTTTCCCTCCGGTAAAACAGCAAGACTTAGAAGTCAAATTCTAAGTTTCAAACAGAGAGAGGGAGAGAATTTATATCAGGCATGGGAGAGATTCAAGTCCATGTTGCGGGATTGTCCTCATCATCATCAGTCCAATGATGTGCTGGTGCACACTTTTATAGAGGGTTTGGAACCCCACACCAAAATATTGCTAGACTCAGCAGCTGGAGTGCAAGCACTGGAGAAAACTTATGAGGAGCTGTATACCTTGTTGAACCGTATTTCGCAGGGCAATCCAGAATGGAATGCTGATTCATCAAGAGGCGGGACAAGGAAAGCAGCAGGAGTGCTTGAAGTGGATGGGTTTACAGCTATCGCTGCACAGATAGCTGCATTGCAAAATCAACTTAACACCCACTTCGACAACATGACAATGAACCAGCCTCAAGCCCCAGTTAATGCAGTACAACAAATGTGGTGTGAAGTGTGTGGAAGCAGTGAGCACTCAGCTGAGTGTTGTGGAGCCAATCCTGACTCGGTAAACTTTGTGGGTAATGTGCAAAGGAACCACCAACAGTATGGTAGTAGCTACAATTCCAATTGGAGGAATCACCCTAATTTCTCATGGGGTAGCAACAACCATCAGGGGAAAAGTTCGGGTCAAGGTGTGCAAAGGAACCAAGGAGGGCAGCAGAATTATCAAGCACAATTTAGAAACAACAATGCACCTCCTCCACCACCATCACCCAGCATTGAGGAGATGTTCAAGACCATGATAGCAAACCAAGCTCAATTGCAGGCTGACTATGTGAAATTGGCAGCCGAAGTGAAAAACAACCAGTTAGTTACCAAGGCACTTGAATATCAATTTGGGCAATTTGCTAGTGCCCAAAATACAAGGCCTAGAGGAGGAATGCCGAGCGACACAGATCCCAATCCCAAGCAGGTAAATGCGGTGACCACAAGGAGTGGTTTGCAGCTGAAAGAGGTGGAACCAGAAAGACCACCTCAACAGTCGGGAGCAGCAGAAGTTGAGAGGGAGCAAAGTACTGAAAGGGGGAAGACTAAGGAAGCTGAATCAGAAAGACCTCCACCCCCGTTCCCTCAACGCTTAAAGAAACACAAGGAGGAGGCGTGTTTCATGATATTCATGGAGGTGCTGAAACAGGTACATGTTAACTTACCTCTTGTTGATGTTTTGCAGGGAATGCCAAAATATGCTAAGTATATAAAGGACATCGTGGCAAACAAAAGTCGGTTGACTGAGTATGCTACGGTGGCTCTAACGGAGGAGTGCAATTCCCGGATTCAAAATAGACTGCCCACAAAGCTCAAAGACCCTAGGAGCTTTACTATCCAGATTACTATTGGGCAGAGCATCCGAGCTCGTGGATTGTGTGATTTGGGAGCGAGCATAAATTTGATGCCGTCATCAGTATTCAGAAAGTTGGGTCTAGGGAGTCCTAGACTCACAACAGTAATCTTGCAATTGGCGGATCGATCCTTGGCCAGACCTGATGGCATTGTGGAGGACGTTCTGGTGCAAGTTGGCTCCCTAATTTTCCCGGTAGATTTTGTCGTGCTGGATTTTGAACCAGACGCGGAAGTCCCATTTATTTTGGGACGTCCTTTCTTGGCAACCGGGAAATCACTAATTGACGTAGCTGCGGGGCAGCTAGCAATGCGAGCACACGACAAGGTGGAGGTGTTCGATGTGTACAAGGCACCCAAGCTCCCGATGGTGCACGAAGAACTCTCGGTGATCAATGTGATTGATCAAGGTGAGGATAAGCAGATTAAGGATTCACGGGAGTTGTTGGGAAAACCACCGGATCGGTGTAAGCACTACTGGGGGGAGGACGGTGATCGAGAGAAATCGTCCATCACCCTAGAGGACAACTGAGCTTAACGACGTCGAGCCGCGATGGTAAACCAGGCGCTGCACGGGAGGCAACCCGTGAAAAATTTTTCTTTCTTTTTGTAAAGTGTAAATAGAATTTTCTTTTCTTTTTCTTTTTCTTGATTTACTATAAAATTTTTCGTTTTAGTTTTTGTTTTATTTGTATTTAGAGCGAAACCTATAATTCTAACCAATTTTGTATAGTGAGATGAATTTCAGGTCAAACAGAGGAAAATATGCACGGAATTGCGAAGGAAAAGTCGAGGTATGAAAATTAATAAAAAGTGGCAAACAGTGAGCTGGGGCGACAGCTCCGTGTCACGGAGGTGGACCTCCGCGTTACCTCCGTGACACGTTGAGGTATAATCTGGATTTTTTTAAAATTTCCAGAACAGGCTCGCGATGGCTCCGTGTCACGGAGGCAGTGCACCGCGATGCACTCCGTGACACATTGCCGTGTATATCGCGATGGGTCACACCGGGTCGCCGGGTGACCCGCGCGATTTCCCTACTTTTTAACCCCGAAAACCCTCCCTTTTCCCTTATTTTTCAATCTCTCCATGACCAAACCCCCCAAAACCCATCCCCCATCAACGTGACACGGAGTAGGCTAAGAAATTCAACAAGTTTTCTTCAATTATTCAAAGTCAAGGTATGTTTTTCGATTCCCTATCAAATTCTCGTCGAATTTCTTCGATATTGAGTATGTGAGGTGAGCTAAAATGCCCTAAGTAGAAATTAATCATGAATTCAATTTGAATTGTTGTTGATGAGTGTTCGGAATGTCGTCATGATTGCTTGAACTTGTCAATTGCATAAATTAATCAAATTTGCTTGATAATATCAATTCTAGGGCTTGTATTTTGAATTTGAAGTTGAAAATGTAGTGAACTTGTGAGTTTCATGTCGGGATGTACATGTTGAATGAGATAAGTCGATGTACTAATTGTTAGGATGTTAATAGAATGACGGATTCTCAGGTTAAGGGAATGTTGAAATTTGTAAGAATTTGGTTGGTTGTATAGGTTTGTGTAGATAAATTTTTGTTGGTTGTTTTCATTTCTTTGTTGTTCCTTGCTAAGTGCGATGGGTAAAATGTTAGCGATGGTAGTGATTGTGATTAGCTGTACGAAGTCTGAGTAGTACACAGAAGATATACCGTCGAATTTTTCGAACGCACTAAGCATGATTGTATAGTTGGTTATTCTGTGTAAATAAAGATAATCTTGCCGTATTGTTGTAACTGTAGCTAAGGACTAAGTGTGGGGTAACCTAGCTTAACCCGACCTTAGCCGAAGTTAATATCCGTAGCTTAACATTGATCTTGTCTACTTGGGTTGACAGGTAAAATGGCAAGCAGGCAAGAGAAGGGGAAAGGCGCATCAACTTCGGGCGCCGGAAGGAAGCGAATTAGACTGGGCACAGCAGTCCCAGCAGCACCAGCAGTTCCACGCGGCCAACGCCGCCAATACGGAACAAGATGGGTGACTGATGAGGGGAAAAGGTGGTACGCGAAGCACAAAGAAAACAAATATTTCCCCGAGGAGCATATAGCATGGGAACCATTGGCACAGGAGTTCCCTAGGATGGTCCACCGAATCGAGGCAGCTGGGCTCAATTTCATCTTTGAAGAGCCCAAGGAATGTAATTTGCACCTGGTTCGGGAGTTCTATGCCAATTGGAACCCGACGATCAGAAGTCACACCATCAAAATCAGAGGGCAAATAGTCACTTTGGAGCCTCACCACCTCAATGCCATCATAGGAGTGCGGGACATAGACGCCCACATACTCCGACAGCTGAACATTACCCCACCGTATGCGGACATCAGACGCACATTGTGTGGGACTCGATCGACAGCTAGATGGAGCAGACACAAAGAGAGGGGCTACCACCAGACTCTGCCCTATTCACAGATGAACGGGGAAGCCAGAATATGACTGAAGATTGTATGTTCCTGCCTCATCCCGGGGGTACATATGACAAATGTAACCCGGGATCGAGTATGCCTGGTGTACGCCCTGATGAAAGGGATGGAGATCAACGTGGGGGCGGTAATTATCTCCGCCATGAAGAGAGCCCGGTTGCATCAGGGGCACAGGTATGGCTTTGGTGGACTACTGACCACCTTCCTCAGGGGACTAGATGTCGAGCTAGACTACCCCTTCGGCGAAAACGCCAGGGCTCTATGCCAAGTGGGGCCAGCATTTGTAGAGCCCACAGATGATGATATCCCCACAGATGAGGAGACACGTTGGGAGGACTCCGATGTGGAGTCCGATGATGACGACGGGGGCGATTCAGACATGGGAGATGAAGCAGCAGCACCCGACGAAGAAGTGGAATACTTTGACTGATCAGGGAGTTCCACCACCCGATTTTGTGCTATTTTAATTTTTATGAACACTGGGGACAGTGTTCAAGCTAAGTGTGGGGTGGGAGTAGTTAGGTGCTGGGCTATGCTATTTTGTATGTATGCTCTCATTTGTTGTCGTGCATGTGAAATTTTGTGTTCCCTGTGAGTTGTGAATTGTTAAGTTGTTGTTCTGTATTTGTAAATTTATGTTAAATTGATGTGTGTTGCTGAATGTTGCTAGCTGATTCTGTACATATTTTTGTTATCGAAATGATTGATATTTTTTTTAATAAAAAATTTTAAAATATTTTGTACATATTTTTTTATCAAAATGATCGATATTTTCGACTTTTTTTTTGTTACTCTTGGGTTTCTCGGCGTTTGTTTTCGGTTCTTTTACCGAGAATGGTCCCATTGAACCAAAGTCATAGTAGTGACCGTTCCCTATGATGGATGGATGACAACCATCTTAAGGGAAATGTAGTCGTTAGGAGTAGATTTTTTTCAATTATTTTTCAGTATTTTTTTCTTTGGTGGGTTGCATCCCAAAACCTGTAGTTACTGTATGGTTGCGAAATTCTGGTTGCGTGTTGTACATGATATTTAAAATTCAAAGGTGATTCGTATGAAAGCATGCAACTTTGTAAATATGTTGAGATACCTAGGCCATAGAGTTTGATTCAGTGTGATTGAGGCTTAATGTTTGAATTCCTGTAATTAGCTGATTGAAGAGTCTGTGAATACATCTTGAATTGAGCATGTTCAAAAAAGTGTGAAGTGAGGTGTTGTTATTCCATGCTATTGTGAAATGTCTAGAACTTGCCTGGTGTGTGTACAAAACGAAATGAAGGAGGTGTATTGTAGGAAATGATGTAGGCATTTCTTTGTTTTAACCGAGAGTTTCTATTTTTCCTTGTTGTACCCACCTTGATTGTATACCCTAGTCAGCCCGTTGAGCCTTTAGCCTATTATTTTTTTCTTTATTTTGTCATAAAGTGTAAACCGAGCTTAATTCCTTCTTTTCCTTAGCCGTAAAGTCTATACAAAACTCTTAAGCGCTTAAGAAGAGAAAATCATTTTCCCGAAGTGTCGAAGAGTGAGAATGGTGAAAAGAAAAAGAAAAGCAGAGGGAGAGAAGAAAAGAAAAGGTTGAAGGTGCACTTGCCATAAATAAACTATAATGAAGGTGCATGAATAATCTTTGTTGTTGTGTCAAGTGTGCTTAATACGATGGGCCATACTAAAGAAAAACATCAAGAATGGGATGATGAAAAAAAAAAGAAACAATGTCCATGAGTTGATGGGATGTGTTGAAAAGGCGCTTAAGGATGCTAGTGGCTATTATTGGCTAACCCAATATTTACTAGTTCCGTAGCTTCCATTACAACCCGTTAAAGTCCTACGTGATCTTACATCACACTTCTTTATATTAGTGGAGTAATACACTAAGGGCAAGCTTCTGGGTCATGACATGATGCATGTGAATTCTTTTGGGAGAGAGAGCGAAAGTGTGTTTACATGCCCTTGCTTAAAATTTTGTGAGTCATATGAGCAAAAAGGGGAAGATTCTCTTGTGTTGTGAGGGTACATGCTTGATGAAAGATTAATTTTTGTGTCGGATATCTTGATCAGCTGATTTACATGAGTTTGCCAATATCGAGAGTCGATTCTTAAAGTCTAGGGGGTCTTGATGTATTGAAGGTCATTGCATTGATAAGACCATGCATGTTTTCTTGATGATTTGCTGTATTGAATAATCGGTATGACCGTAGCCTAAATTGTCGAACCAAAGTAGCGAGGTTAGGATGTAAATTGCATGAAGTGCAGGATTGTTGTTCCAGGACGAACAAGAATTTAAGTGTGGGGTAAGTGATCTTGGGCAAATTTATATGCCCAAGTGATACTCAAAAGTACCATTTTAGCCTTGTTTATCTACCAATGTGTATACATTCTCATGTAATTGTTAATAAAATGTGAATTTATACTAACCAACATGATTAGCATTGTTTTGCAGGTAAAATGTAATTTTGGGAAGCTTAAATGCATGTTGGATGATATCGGGGTTGGACTTGGATGCGAGCACGGGATGAAGCATTGGATAGCATGAATTAAAGGGGCTCCGCGATGGAGCCGTGTCACGCTGCCATCGCGGAGGCCTTCTGCCTGGATAGGGAAATTTCACCCAAATTCCAGATAGGGTCCGCGTCTGGTCTGTGGCACGGTGGCTTGGCTCCGTGTTGCACGCCGTGCCACATTGAGCTTTAATTCCTGGACCCCCAGTTCCAGTGAGGGTCCGCGTTCGTAGCGTGTCACGGAGGCAGTGCTACGCGATGCACTCCGTGACACGTTGCTCTTTATTTTGGGAAAAATTTCCAGCAGTATAAATAGAACACTTAGGTTCATTTTTCAATATTCTAACTTGGTGGAGTAAGAACGTGGGTTACAGGCAGTTGAGGGATGAAAATATCAGGGTTTTTTCTCTCTTTCTTTCTTTTTTAATTCAATTGCTTGTATGATTAACACTCATTTAAAGATGTTTAATCCATAAATGAGTGGCTAATTCCTCTTCTTGCTGAGGTTATGAACAATTGTGATGAAATGTGATCATTGATTCTTTGGTTTTTCATCTTTTCTTCCATGTTGTTCTATTAATTCTTGTTCTTACTGCATTAATGTGTGACCTACGTTAATGTACATCTAAAAAGTCCGGTTTCACTCGAGAGAGCAAGAAATTGGAAAGTTGTGAATTAATAGGATATGATCTTTACTTGATTTGGTAAAATTGGGAATTGATTTACTTTCAGGATAGAAATATACCTGAAAGTCGTATTAGTCAATTTAGGAACCGGATTTGTATGGCTAGAACATGAATTGCATTTAATCACAGAAACGTAGGTGGATGGTTCATGATTCTTAAGTGAGGTTAAATACGAGAGTTTTAATCTCTTGGCAATAGTTCTTGGCTAGCAAATGGAGGAAAAGATTAACCAAATTATGATGATAATTAATTTCATTACATGTTCATTTACCCTCAGCATGCTCTCATTCATAGTTCAGACTCAAAGTAGATAATATTTTTAGCTTTAGTATAAAAATTATAAAACAAACTATCAAACTCTTGGTTACACTATTGTCTGCAGTTTTAGAAGTAAAATATAGTACACTTGAGCATATTGAACTTCATCTAAGTCTCTGTGGGATCGATACTTGGCTTACTAAAGCCACTTACTACTTGTTCGACCACGGTATGGACATCCTTCAGAACTCGGTATGGACATGATGAGTTTGTAGTTATGTCTTTTGGACTAACAATGCTGCTACATCTTTTATAGATTTGATGAATAGGGTGTTCAAGCCATATTTGGACAAGTTTGTAATTATGTTCATAGATGGAATTCTCATATACTCTCAGAGCTAGGAGGAGCAAGCCACTCACTTGAGGGTGGTGCTATAAACTATTAAAGATCGCCAACTGTATGTTGAATTTAGCAAGTGTTAGTTTTGGTTAAACTCGGTAGAATTTTTGGGTCATGAGGTGTCAACTGAGGGTGAACAGGTGTACTCTCAGATGATAGAAGTTGTGAAAAATTAGCCTAGACCAGTTAGTCCTTCAAATATCAGGAGTTTTTTAGGTTTAGCTGGTTACTACCGGAGATTTGTTGAAGGGTTTTCATCCATTGCAACACCATTGACCAAGTTGACCCAGAAGAAAGTAAAGTTTTAATGGTCAGAGGTTTGTGAGAAGAGCTTCCAAGAGTTGAAGACTCGAGTCACTCAACACCAATGTTGACTCTACCTGAGGATACCAATGGGTTTGTCGTATATTATGATGCCTCAAGGATTGGCCTTGGTTGTGTATTAGTGCAGCACACTGAAGTTATAGCCTATGCTTCTAGGCAACTTAAGGTCCATGAGAAGAACTATCCTACTCACGACCTCGAGTTGGCAGTGATAGTATTTGCCTTGAAGATTTGGAGACAGTATATGTACGGGGTCCATGTGGATGTGTTTACAGACCTCAAAAGCCTACATAGTATGTGTTTACCCAATAGGATCTAAATCTACGTCAAAAAAGGTGTTGGAGCTTCTGAAAGATTATGATATGAGTGTCCTTTATCATCCGAGCAAAGCTGATATGGTGGCAGATGCTCTTAGCAGGCCTTCTATAGAGAGTGTGTCTCATGTAGATAAGGGAAGGAAAGATTTAGTGAAGGATATGCATCAGCTTGCACGACTAGGAGTTCGTCTTGTTGACTCGGCAGATGGTGGTGTCATTGTTCAAAATGGATCAGAATCTTCTTTGGTGACCGAAGTCAAGTCTAGGAAAGACGAGGATCCTATTTTGGTAAAGCTGAAGGAGGCGGTTCAAAATTAGAAGGTGAAGGTTTTCACCCAAGAGAAAGATGGTGTACTACGATATCAGAGTCATTTGTATGTTTCGAGTGTTGATGATTTGAGAGAGTGGATGTTGCATGAGGCTCATGGTTCCCGGTATTAGATACATGCAGGTGCCACCAAAATAAACTGTGACCAGCGAAAAGTCTACTGGTGGAATGGCATGAAGAAGTACATAGTTGAGTTTGTAGCTAAGTGCCCGAATTGTCAACAAGTGAAAGTTGAGCATCAAAGACCTGGAGGTGTGCTTCAAGACATTAGTATCCCCACTTGGAAGTGGGAGAAAATCAATATGGACTTAATTAAAGGGTTTCCTCGTACTCGTTGATAGTATGACACTGTTTGGGCGGTTGTAGATAGGTTGACTAAAGTAGCTCATTTTCTACCTATCAAAACTACCGATTCAGCAGAGGATTATGCCAAATTGTATATTTGGGATTTGGTTTGGTTGCATGGAGTGCCCATGTCCATCATATCAGATTGATGTACTCAGTTTACCTCCCAATTCTGGTGATCATTTCCGAAGGGACTCGATACTCAAGTCAAGCTTAGCGCAGCTTTTCACCCGTACACAGATGGCCGGGAAGAGCAGATCATTTAAACTCTTGAGAACATGTTGAGAGCATGTGTGATTGATTTTAAATGTAGTTGGAATAATTATTTACCCCTCATTGAGTTTGCATATAATAACATCTACCATTCCAGCATTCAGATGGCTCCGTTTGAGGCTTTCTATGGGTGGAGATATAGATCATCTATTGGTTGGTTGGAAGTTGGTGAAGCTACATTGATAGGGCCAAATTCAGTCCATGAGGCTATGGAAAGAGTCCAGCTTATAAGGGAAAGGTTGAAAATAGCTTAGAGTCGACAAAAGTCCTATGCTAAAGTAAGGAGGAGAGAACTTGATTTTGAAGTTGATGATTAGGTGTTTCTGAAGGTTCTCCCATGAAGGGAGCATGAGATTCGAAAAGAAGGGGAAACTTAGTCCCCGCATGTTGGCCCGTACAGTATTATTAGATGTGTTGTCAAGGAGGCTTATGAGTTGGAGTTACCCTCAGAATTGGCTTCAGTACATCTAATTTTCCATGTATCGCTCTTGAAGAAGTGCATGGGTGACCCGACTTTGGTTGTTCCCATGGAGAGTGTAGGTGTGAAGGATAGCCCTAGGTATGAAGAGGTTTCAGTTGAGATACTTGATCGTCAGGTCCAGAAGCTAAGGAATAAGGAAGTAGCTTCAGTAAAGGTTTTGTGGAGAAATTAGTATGTTGTGAGAGCTATGTGGGAAGCCGAAGCAGATATGATGGCCAAATACCCGCACCTTTTCCCTTCCAGCCCAATTTCAACTTAACATATCAATCCCCTCCGTAGTACTCTACTCAGTTTCATGTTCAGTTCATGTGGCGCTGTTTCTTTCATGTCAATGCATGTATATGTTATTCATGAATTTAGTCATGTATTTCAGTCCGTAATCAGTTACTTTATTAGTTTTTAGCTTTAGATGTTTAGTATTTGGGATGACAGGATTTTCCCCAGTTATTCATTGTGTTTACCCCACATCCGAGGAAGAATATTCCTAAGGAGGAGATATTGTAATACCTCGGAAGTGCCTAAGACTAGACTGGGGTGTTGAAATAAATTGCAACAGAAAAGTTGGGAAATCATTTGTGGGTCCCTGTCGTTGTGAGAATTGGTCGGCAGGTCCAGGACTAAAGAACCATGGAATGACCCATTGGTTAGTGTAATGGGTCGTGGCAAGCAATCGTTGTGAGAGTTGTCCTTGTCAAGGTGACTGACATGAGTCGTGGTACGACTCGTTATATGGAATAATGAATCGTGGTATGTTTCCGTTGGAAGGATTCCTAGAAGGTGAGTAGTTGCGGGAAGTGGTGGCAATGGGAGGAAGTGACGAATCTTTGGGAAAAGAAATGAGTAGTCATATCCAGTCGTGATTGCAGACCTGAGTCTGGCAAAATTGAGCGAAGTAACGACCCGTTAGAGCCAAGGATGACCCGTTGGATGAGTTGTTACTCTGGGCAGTATGTATTTTTCTACGAAGTTAGTAAGGGTAAATTCATAGTTTCTAAGCTCCTAAGCCCTAAACTACGTCGTTTTATGCTCAAACTAGGGGAGGTTTAAGAGGGTTAAATCTATTCTAACCTATTCCCTCCCTATGCATGCAAAACTTGAGGATTCTTAAGGAAGATAAAGCTTAGAAATTGTCATTTCTTCTCCAATCCCTTTGGGCTTTCAAGGAAGAGTGCAAGACCAGATTTTCCAGGTATGTAGGGTTATGGTTGAGTACTCCTTCACACCCAAAATCCTCTTCAAAATTTATAAAATTTAAGGTTGATTA
The DNA here is from genome assembly GCA_035772735.1 of Datura wrightii. Lineage (NCBI taxonomy): Eukaryota > Viridiplantae > Streptophyta > Magnoliopsida > Solanales > Solanaceae > Datura > Datura wrightii. The sequence goes on along the minus strand of JASDFA010000002.1, from coordinate 50,236,304 downwards.
ATCTATGGTGTTTTAATCTAATTTGTGAAATTCTCTAAGTATATACCGTGGGTAAATTCTTTTCATGTTTCTAATGTTGTTTTAAAATTCATGGGCATGTTTTATAGTGATATCAATTATAAATTTATAATTTCAATGTCTTACAATAGTGATGCCCAATTATGAAAGTTCATGAAAAGTTAAGATTATGATGTATGTTTTCAAGTATGATGATAGTATGATTTCGAATTACCCATGTTATGTCAATGATTTTGACTATCAAGTCTATTTCAAAGCATGTATAACCTTGGTCAAGCCCGTATGATCACATATGTTTCATGATTTACTTCAATTTCATGTTATTAGCTTACCACATGGTTTTGGAGTCTAGACTCCCACATTTTAACTTGTGGTATGGTTTGAGCTGAGGCTCCTCATGATATGTATTCATATTATTCTTGTACTATTATGATTCAGCTTCATCGCAAGATGATGGTTTAGCTTCATTGTAAAATGATGGAGAGCATATGGATGTTTTTGGGAGTAATGTCTAGCACCGAATAGGCTAAGGGTTCAGTCAACCCTATGCCTCAGAACTACGTGCCAACGTAGGTGTGTTCAGATTCTTTGGGACCTTCCTTGTGAGCTTTCCCTACCCTCGAGGGGCCTTCAGCTTGATATCGATATTGTGGTAGCACCCTTAGCATTGACAAGGCTTTGGACGGCTCTACCCACTTCAGTGTCGGGACCACGTAAGCTCTATCATGGTAATGTTAGTTATATGACGAGTCTCCCATTGTTCATCATAATTTCAGTTATGCATGTTCATCAGTCATGATGTTTTCAAAAGGTTTGACCCATTTCTCAATTTTACTTATGATTATCAATTTTGGCTTTGGGTCATTCGATTCAGTTATGTCTAAAACATATTTTCAGATAATAGCGTGCAAGCCTTACTCTCAGAATCTTATGTTGAAATGTTTTATGATATGCATGATTTCAGTTTTACTTACTTAGAGATTTTACTTATCTTGCATACTTAGTACATTTCAAGTACTGGCCACATACTCTATATTATATCATTTCATGATACAGGCTCCGACATTCAGGTTTAGTCCAACTGCTAGTAAGATCCTCGGAGTTAACATTTCCCAGGTTGTTGGTGAGTCCTCATACTTCGAGGACCTTCTTACCAGTTTATTTTCAGTTTCAGTTTACTAGTGAATTAGCTGGGGTCTTTTCCCATCAACTCATCAGATTGTAGAGGTGTATTAGATGTAGTATATATTCAGCTACGGATCATTGTTATGTTTTCCGTTGTTCAGATGTTATTGAATTTTCAAACTTCCGCTATTTCAAATGTAGGATTTACTCAAATATTATGTTGAGATGTAGTTGTCATGTTTGTTCCATGGGTCGACTTTGATCCATTTATAGTTCTAGGTTCTGTGTCTAGAACCGGGCCTACATTTACGTCATGACACCATATGGGGACACATTCACCACTCTATATGGTCCCATCCACCTAGATTTAAATTTAACGTGATGTAGATGGAGCTTTGAATTAAATAGTAAGACCAAATCGGTGGTGTTGGAATCCCTTTTTGCAATCTTCCTATCATGGTAGATCTATATTCTTTCTTTATAAATAGCCGCACTCTCATAAGCTTGAAGCCAGAATTCATCTAACTCATTGAGCTAATCTAGTCTCAACAGGGCTGCTTCTTTCCAATCTAAGTTTAGCAATTTTTAGTACCCATAATGCTTTATGCTCTAACTCTACCGGCAGATGACATTACTTGCTATATACTAGCTGATATGGAGATGAGCCGTTGGGGGTCTTATGTCACACCCCACCTTGGGTGACATGACTGGAACCTAATGCCATACTAGGATCTGGGCTGACCTAGATGGGCATACACATCCTCAGTGCCCTACCAGGGACTCAAAATCAAGAAAATAAACCGCTATATCTCAGTTATAAATACAGCCTCGGGTCGACAAGGGCACACAACACCTGTAAAAGAAGACAGCTAATCTAGCCAACCTGACAAGAAGAAAGGATCCTATGCAGGCCGAAAAGACCTTCATGCTTTCTATTTATAACAAAATGAAAAATAGGCAGTCATATAAACACTACCGCCGACAAGGCTGCTAACTAAAAACTATACTAGGCCCAATACAATCAACATAGACAATTAACTGAAGAGTATGGTCTACAAGTATCTATGAGTGAAAATATTTGCTGGGACAAAGCTCCAGCCTACCCAAATGCTATACAAACAAAAGAAAGATAAACCTCTACAACCTGTCAACTCCGAAAGAAGGAGCTAGTCAATCTACTAACTTTGAATACCTGATAAAAGATCCCACAATCTGTCAGTCTAAACCTACAAGAAAGTATGCAACGCCCCATAGTTGGACGTCAGTATAATATGTACTGAATATGTAAGGCAGTAATAAAATCTAAATAGAAACTGATAAAGAACTACTAATGAAAAGCAAGAAGGGGCAGACGTTAACTAGTAAACTTCTTACCCATAACTTGCATATAGTAAGTCGCTACACGAAGATGAATTGAAGTTGCATGACTACACATTCATAAGTTATATCTAGTAGGAAAGTACACAAACAAAGAACCTAACCTGGCCCCCATAAGCCTTGAAGGTGCAAGCACCACAGAAATAACCTACAGGGGCCCCTATAAGCCCTAGCAAGTAAAAGTCAATCTATATACACCTAACAAGGTCTTTATAATTCTACAGGTACTATAGCAAACCTACCTGGCCTCTGGGTCTGCAACTGAGCCCGTTGGGCTCCTATAACTGTACGCTGGAGACAAAAGACTCGACGGAGGGTCAGTAATGCTGGTACGACATAAAAAGAGGTCCATACGTGGATGGATGTAAATATGGCCTAGGCCTGAGTGTGGTCCCATCGAACAACACACAGCTTCTCTGAGCAACATCATATAGCTCCTCTGAGTGATCACTAGCCTCGTAGGCGATGACACAGTTAGTAACCCTGAAGTTGGTCAACGGAAGGCTATCCTAGGTGGGATCAATCCCAACCGATATGCTACATTTTAGTCTCAATTTAGCCACTCAAAAGACGTATCATTCTCTTAACTCTTAACACGACTACTACTAGCCCCTAGAATAGTCTGTATAGCTGCCAAAAGGCACACCCCGTGTGCATACACCTGATCAGAGGGTCCTGACAGTGATCATAATCTCTAATGGTCTAGAAAAAATAGGGTAAGGTCTGGAGTGGCCTAAATGATGCTCTGAATGTAATGCTAGGAAAATGACAGCTCATAAGCGAATGGTAAGGTCGTAGGCGACCAACTATTTAGTTCCCTCACTTAGAATGACTGTAAGGCTGCTACTAATCAAACATGCTCCTAAGTAGTCAACCATAACCTTCCACAGAAAGCTTTCTATAATTCTTAGCCTGAAGATAATACTGTACTACTATGGTTCTAGTCCTTTAGACATTAACTTGGTCTGCACAAATTTCATATGACTTCTCTGGGCGATTTATAGCCTCGTAGGTAGGTTTATCTACACCTAGCCACTCACGACGACCTGTACCTGGGTATCTAGAAGAGCAGGCTGGGGTGTTGGTCCCATATACAACTACTAATAAGGTTCCCTCCTTAGGATACCTATAGGTCTATCTGAATTACACAATGGGGATGATTTCCTAGCGACCTGTATGAAAAGACTATGTAGACTAAAACTAACAGTCACTGACAGTAGCAACTATATGGCAGGCTGCCACTCAGTTTACTAGGAAACCCTAGTGCCACTAACTCTAAGGTAAGATCGTCCTATCCAAATTCTAGCCCTGGAGGTGTCAAGGTACGCCAGTCGGCCTCTGGGCGAGCTTCACTAACAATACAGGCGTTAAACTGAAGATTATATCACCCGACTACTCCCTATGCTGTCCAACTTACCAAATTAGGACGAACAGCTAACCATAAACTTCTAAGGACTTAGCATGACAGCAAAACATCATAATACTTCTAAGTGGTAAACAGTAGAACGAGGAACTCTCTACAACGCACCCAACATTAGTCACAGTTAACATGCCTCTTTCCCGACAAGGGATACTACAATATACTCACAATACATCTTTTTGCAGCTAACCATAACATATATAATCATTATGTACTGACAACAACTAATCAAAACAAACATAACCCTTATCTACTAGCAGTAGCTATTTACAACATATAGGATCATTATCTCCATTCAAGAGCAATAGGTCATATCATTATACGACGAGAATAACTTGCCGAATGGATAAGCCTTACATACCTCGAATGTTGAATCTTATTTTCCTATGTAGTTCCAACCTGAAGCCGGCAATTCTACTTAATTATAGACTCCACGCTGAGAGAATAAGGCTATTTCAATAGTAGGAATCCGCAAATAGAAATATCTTTCAATAGGGTTAACTATAACTTCACCTTCGATTAATTCGGTCGAAAACTCAGAAATTCTCAAGAGTTTAGAAGGTAGAAATGGTTACCTATTGCCTGTAGCCTCTTAGGAATAAATTTGAAGTAATTTCGATAACCTTTATGAGGTGGGGTTCTAGTACACCGAGCGAATGTTTAAGAAATAACTCCGCAAGGATGCTCCTCGTAGGCCTAAAAGTCATTTTCCAAGATGAATTTGTGTTTGGACGGAGTTTATCAGTGTAATTTGATGAAAAAACGGAAGAAAAATGTAATTTTTCTCTCTCTTCTCTGCTGAGGAAAATATTTGAATGAAGCCTTCTATCATTTGATCTCATATATATATATATATATATATATATATATATATATATATGTTAGGCGTTGGCCTAGGGTGCACGGCGCGCCACCCATAGTGCCAGCCAAGAGGCGCGGCGAGCGCCCAAGTTACCTGGCCTCCTGCTGGAGCATGAAAGCGAATAACTCAACAGTACCGATAATATAAGCACATGAAAATAGGTAAACAACTATCTCACCTCAACTGCATAACCTGAGTCAAGTCTGAAACAAGTGAGGATATCTAGACCTCATGTCGTCCACATCTTCCCAAGCCGTCTCCTTTAAATTTCTGTTCCTCCCTAAGATTTTGCTAGGATACCACTTTGGTCCTCAAGATAGCCCATACGGACCTGCCAGTCTAATATAACTATTGGGGTCTCCTCTTGGGATGGATTTTATGTGATCTAAGCACCCTCGACTAGGATAACCCAAGAAGGGTCCCTTGCGTGATTCCGTAGTGTTGATGAACAAATCGTAGCCCCGAAGGCAACTCTATCTCATAGGCCACTTGGTCGATCTTTTGGCGGATTAGATATAGCTTAATGAATCTAGGGTTGAGCTTACCCTTCTTGTTAGATCTCATAACGCCCTTCATTGGCAAAATTTTCAGGAATACGCAGTTGTTACTTCAAGCTCTAACTCTGTATGCCATATGTTAGAATAGAACCTCTGACGACACTGGGTTACTGATACATATCTTCTAATAAGTTTCACGCTTTCCCTTGACTGATGCAGTATGCCTAGTTTAGTTGTTCCTAACTTACCTGCTTCAGGCCATCATTTAGGGGACCTGCACTTCAACCCGTAACACATCCTCGGGCGTCCAAATTGTGTGCTCTGCTTGCCCATTCATCTTGGGACGAGAAATCATACTCAAATTAACTCGCATTCCAATCTATTCTGATAGCTTTCCCAAATCCTAGCTATAAGTTGTGGCCCTTGTCAAAATTTAATAGACATTGGAACATCATGTCACCAACATATTTCTCTAGTATTCAATTCGGCATAATCTTTAGCTGAAACGTAATTTTGACCGGCAAGAAATAAGTTAATCACATTGTTCTTTCAAAAATTACTCAAGTAAGTCTATAATGAAATTCATATTGACTACTTCCTATGTAAATGCAGGCACAGCTATCTCCCGAGTTAACCTGGTTGATTCCGGTGGCCCTGCCTTTCCCTGGTGGCCCTTGGAGCTCTGTATTATATCTCGACCATATATATTCCTTTTTCTTATGCTATTAATAGATCTCTTTTGTCACACCCCACCTTTAGGGGTATGACGGGCACCTAGTGCCTGCTAGACTCTAGGCTGCGAAACGGTCCAGCCTGAGCACATCTAGTGCTTTGGCTGACTCTGGCTCTATTTCAAGAAACGAACAACGGCTGTAAATACAGCCTCCGGCCGACTGGGCCTATAGCCACATGTGCTGTAATACCAGCTAACCAGAATCGTACTCATATAGGGAAACCTATGCAGGCCGACAAGGCCACCATGCTGTCTAGTTATTTGTAACTCAACAATAGAATACTGAATAGCTACGTGACCGGTAAGGTCACCGCTACTATCGGGCTATGGACCCACACGGCCAACATAATCAACAATGCTAAACAACTAAACACATATATACAAGCACAACCCCACAGGACTGGCTCCACCACCACAGGAAACATCAAACTACAAGCCTCTAGGATATAATAATAGAATGGTCGGGACAGGGCCCCGACCTACCCACACTGTAATCAAAAAGGGAATAGGAGAAACCTCCGACTGTCTAGCTCCGGAGGATAGGAGCTGACAACTCTGCTGACTGGATCACAAGGGATCGACTCCTCGTCTATGTGTACTTGCAGGCAAGTAATGCAGCGCCCCCACAGGCGTCAGTACCACAGGTACTAAGCATGTAAAGCAAACTGAAATATACAACTGAAATGGGTAACAACAATAACATGAAGTATAAGCAAGAAGTAGCTGAATCTATCTAGCTGAGGATAACTGGGGAGAGTTTACATATTTTGTAACTAAACTGGGCGTACCTGACGACGTGTCATTCTACTGTCTATCAGTATCTAATAGCACATATAGATATACATATAAATACACACAATACCTGACCGACCCCCATAAGCCGGAAGGTGCCAAACAACAGAACAATCTATCTACCCCTACCCGGGTCTAAACCAACCAAAAACAAGTCACTCCACTAATCTGATAACTGTGAGCTCCTCCTACCGGCCCCTTTGGGTACGTAGCTCAGGCCTCGGCCTCTAACAAAAAACTGTGTCTGAGTCCGAAGACTCCCGCCTTTGGGCGCAAGTGCTCACGGGGTAATCTGCTGTTGTATCTGTGATTGAAACTACCCCTGGGTGCAAGCACGCAACAGGGTAATTTTACAAAAATCTATATCTGAAACTGCCCCCGGCCACAAGCGCACACAGAGTAATATGCCCCTGTAAATAGGGTAATTTGGCTCTGCGTAGAGCGAACTGAACTGCCCCTGCAAGTAGGGTAATCTGGACAGTATTATCATGGTGGTCGACCGTCATTGTCCTCTAGGCGGACAGCATCGCCCAGCTGGTGGTGGTATCTGAATCTGGTATAGACACAGCTATAACCCAGGGGCGGTGGGGATGCTAAAGGGTGCCCACATGCCACAACAAGTCTCAACATGCAAAACACATACACAGCAAGCATGCTCAAATGAAAAATACTAATCATATTATCTTCTTTTATTTCAAGGTCAGTCCGCATTAAACAACTAATGCTATAATTTGTTTTACACTATTTCTGATTGCTGGGCTAACTACTACCTGGCCTTTATCTGTTTATCTGATTTTCGTTATCCGCGATTTGAAGCTATATCAGTTTCTGGAGCTATATCTGTATCTGGAGCTATTCTATATTTGATTACTAAACTGATTACATCTAGATATAACTCAATAACATAGGACATGCCATCTATAACTGGATACAACTCAATAACATAAGATGTGCCATTTGTTACCGGATACAGTCTCAACAAATGTAATACATACTATCTGTAATCTTGCTAATTCATTATACTGCTTCTACAACTTCCATTCTGGGTATTACGTAAGAACATGTTGAGCTACTAGCTGATACCACTTTACTATCTAAAATCATCTAACTATTCGTTATTCTGATTATCGCATAATACGTAATAATATACTAGCATGCTTGCTGGAAATTGCACTAAAATCGTTCCTGTACGCTGGGTATCTGTTAATAGCCTTTATTCTATTTGTTTTCTAGACTGTACTTCCTGGCTTACCGAAAGAATAACTTTACATACCTGGTTTCTGAGTACCCGACTGACCGATGGGATTTCCGTCAGTACTTCTGCTGTTTCTCCCAACTACATTCATATACATGTCAATTACAACTAAATACACCAATATTCTGAAAGAAAACGTTACTTTCGATATATTTATAGCTTAAACTTTGGCTTATTGAAATACGGTCAAAAACTCGCTATTTCTCGAAAGTCCAAAAGGGAGAAATACTCACTTTAGGGATAGGAGTATATAGACACTAATTTGGAGCAGTTCCACTTACCTTATTTCGGTAGCACGATGATTCACCGGCCGAATTTCGCGAAACTAAATCCGTAGGAGTGCTCCTTACTGCTTAATACCTCGGTATCTAGAGTTAATTTGAGTTTGGACCGCGTTTGGCGGCGTAATCGGAAGGAAATTATCAAGAAACCTTCTTTCCTCTTCCTCTCTGATTTTCTCTCTGTTTTTGCTGGAAATTATAAGAATTTTAACATTAAAACCGAAGTTGGAGGCTTTATATACTTGCTCCTGGATAGGGCCAACGTGTCACGGAGCCATCGCGGAGGCTCCACCTCCGTGACACGTTGCCATCGCGGAGGGACTCTGCCCCGGCTCTTTCCGTGATGGTTCGACAGGTTTCTTGTCCGGTCTTGTCCCGGGCCTTTTCCTAGCGTGTATGGCTTTCAAATACTCTTAACCAACACGCGAATAGGCCATCTATGTGTTGGAAATTTTACGGGGTATAACATTCTCCCCCCTTAAGAACATTCATCCTCGAATGTAAACTTCTATTTAGAGGACTTCTCAGCTCACTCAACTTGTTGCTAGAAAAAATTTCGGCAGAGTTTCCCCTGTAATATGGACTATCCCCAAAACCTAAAAAGTAGAAAAGCCTAACACAGGTACTCCATACGCTATAATAATAATATTCATATATACTGTCTATAATCAATCGCCTGCTTTCATATATGAAGTATAAGCATTCATAAGGAAAAACAGTTCGAGCATACCTCCTATTTGCCTATGTATAGAATAAGTGGGGATATCTGGCTTTCATGTCCTCCTTGGCTTCCCAGGTCATCTCTTCTCGGTTCCTGTTACGCCACAATACTTTGACTGAAGCAACATCTTTCATTCTTAGTCTAAGGATCTGTCTGTCTAGTATAGCTACTGGAACCTCTTCATATGCTAACTTTTCTGTGACCTGGACATCTTGAACTAGAACAACTGTGGAAGGTTCTCCTACAAACTTCCTCAACATAGATACATGGAATACTGGGTGAACAGACGCTAACTCTGGAGGCAAGTTCAATTCATATGCTACTCGGCCTATTCTCCGCCGAATCTGATATGGCCCAATGAACCTCGGGCTAAGCTTGCCTTTCTTGCCAAATCTCATCACCCCTTTCATCGGAGACACTTTAAAATATACCAGTCATCCACTGCAAATTCTAGATTTATGCGCCGCATATCTGCATAAGACTTCTGGCGGCTCTGAGCAGTCAGTAGGCATTCTCTGATAAGCTTCACCACCTCTTCTGACTGACAAATAACATCCGGCCCAATCAGCGCTGTCTCCCCCACTTCAAACCAGGCAACGGGTGACCTACATTTCCGCCCGTATAATGCTGCAAAGGGCACCATCTGGATAGCTGAATGATAACTGTTATTATAGGCAAATTCAATCAACGGCAAATGCTCATCCCAGCTACCCCCAAAATCTAGTACACACGCTCGTAGCATATCTTCGAGCGTCTGAATAGTGCGCTCAACCTGTCCATCTGTCTGAGGGTGGAAAGCTATGCTTAAATTAATCTGCGTTGCCAGACCTCTCTGGAATGACTTGCCAAAATCTAGCTGTAAACTATGCTCCTCGATTTGAAATAATAGACACCGGCACTCCATGTAATCTAACTATCTCTCTGATATACAGTTCAGCATAATCCTCAGCAGAGAATATAGTTCGTACTGGCAAGAAATGGGCTGATTTTGTTAATTTGTCAACGATGACCCAAATAGAATCATTTCTGCATCTGGTGCGGGGTAACCCTGTTACAAAATCCATATTTATCGCTTCCCATTTCCACAAAGGCACAGCTATATCCTGCGTCAGACTGCTCGGTTTTTGGTGTTCTTCTTTCACCTGCTGGCAGTTAGGGCATCTAGATACAAATTCATCTATTTCAGCTTTCATACCTGGCCACCAGTAGATGTCTATGATGTCGTGGTACATTTTCGTTGCTCCTAGATGGAGGGAATAGCGAGCGTAATGTACCTCATGCATGATTTACTGGCGAAGCCCTGAAACATTCGGGACACATAGGCGGCCCTTACAACGCAACACTTCATCCTTAGTCACTTGGAAGTCTGGTTCCTTACCTTTCTGAACTCTATCTCTGAGCTGGACTAAGTCAGGGTCCTCGTACTGCCGTTCCTTTACCTCTATAACTAACGATGACACAGCAGAGTTCAGAATCACCGCTCTGCTATTTTCTGTTTCTGCTACTCGAACGGCTAAACTGGCTAGCTGATGAATTTCCTTAGCTAACTCCCTCTTCTCGGGTCGCAAATACGCCAAACTCCCCATTGACTTACGGCTGAGGGCATCTGCTACTACATTGGCCTTTCCTGGATGATACAGAATGTCCACGTCATAATCTTTCAGAAATTCTAACCAACGACGCTGCCGCAGATTTAACTCCCTCTGTGTGAAAATGTACTGCAGGCTTTTATGATTTGTAAAAATGTCTACATGAATGCCATACAGATAATGCCTCCAGATTTTCAGAGCGTGGATCACTGCGGCCAGTTCCAGGTCATGGGTCAGACTTTTCGTGCTTCCTCAGCTGTCTGGAAGCATAAGAAATTACCTTCCCATGCTGCATCAGCACACAACCCAGTCCAACGCTTGAAGCGTCGCAATACACCGCATACCCATCTGTTCCCTCTGGCAATGCTAGTACTGGTGCGGAGGTCGATCTATCTTTCAATTCTTGAAAACTCTGCTCACACACCTCCGTCCACTGAAATTTCACTGCTTTATGTGTCAGCTTGGTCAGAGGTGCTGCTATAGTGGAGAATCCTTCAACAAATCTCCGGTAATACCCTGCTAAACCTAGGAAACTGCGAACCTCGATCGGAGTGGTAGGTCTGGGCCATGTCTTGACCGCCTCTATTTTTTGTGTGTCCACCTGTATACCAACATCCAACATGATATGCCCCAAAAAGGAAACTGAGTTCAGCCAGAACTCACACTTAGAAAATTTGGCGTACAGCTGACGGTAGTCTATACACATGCGGAGTGAGCCATCTTTCTTTCTTACAAACAGAACTAGCGCACCCCACGGGAAAGTACTAGGCCTGATAAAGCCTTTGTCGAGCAAATATTTTAGCTTCTCTTTCAACTCCCTAAGCTCATCTGGTGCCATGCGATACGGGGGAATGGATATAGGTTGAGTCCCTGGCAACAAGTCAATTGCAAAGTCTATCTCCCTTTTGGGAGGGATACCAGGCAACTCATCCGGAAATACGTCAGGGAATTCATTGACCACTGGAACAGACTGAAGAGTCAGAGGTTCCACCCAAACGTCCTGGACTCTAACTAGATGGTAAATACATCCCTTTGCTATTAATTTTCTTGCCTGAAGGTAGGAAATAAACCTACCTTTTGGCGTAGCTGTGCTCCCTTTCCATTCTCGCATTGCTTCCCCTGGAAAGTGAAATCGGACCATCTTGGTCCAGCATTCTAAGTTGGCATAGCATGGCACTAACCAATCCATACCCATAATGGCATCGAAGTCGACCATCTCAAGTTCTATCAAGTCTACTGTGGTCTGGCGATCAGCAACCTTTACCGTACATCCCGATAAACTCTTTTAGCTGTAATTGAGTCATCGACCGGTGTAAGCACTAAAAAGGGCTGCTGAAGCAATTCTAGTTCGATACCCAACTTTCAGGCCACAAATGGTATAATATATGACAAAGTAGACCCTGGATCAATCAATACATAAACAGGGTATGAGCAGATAATCAATATACCTATGACCACGTCGGGAGATGCCTCTGAATCCTGCTTCCCCGGTAATGCATAGGTGCAGGTGGGGCCTGCAGCTGAGCCAGAGGCTCCTGATCTACCTCGGCCCCTATTTGCTGAACCTGAGGGTCTGCGCCCTGCTGAGGCTGCTGGAGCTCGTGGCCCCGCTGATGTTCTATCCAGACTATCCCGGCTACCCTGTCCTCTGGCCGGACATTCTCTCATTAAATGCCCTTCCTTTCCGCAGTAATAGCACCCTGAGAATCCTTGCCTGCAGGCTCCAAGATGGGGTCGGTGGCATATAGGACAAGGGGTAGGTGAAAATCTACTCTGTTCTTCCCTCCGCTGCTGAGGTGATGCTACTGTCCATAAACTGCTACCGGACTCTGACTGACTTCGGCGAACAAATCTGCATCTCTGCTGCTGTACCAGAGGTAAAGATCTGGGTGGCCTATCTGAAAACCGTGGTCTCGGCCCCTTAGGGATTTCCCCCTGAATCTCAGGGGGTCTATTTCTACGGCACTGCTCTGAAGTCGCCTGCCTGTCGCCCCGCCGCTGTCTCAGGCCCTCAATTGTTTGTGCTAAGGCCTGTACCCTGGATATGTCCATGTCCTCTCTCAAATTAGCCATCATGCACGTCTCTATGTAATCTGAATTCAGGCCCATAATAAAGCGATGGACTCTAGACGACATAGTGTCCACAAATGCTGGAGCAAAGTGGGCTAAGGAGTCGAACTGTAAGGAATACTCACGGACGCTCCTGGCCCCCTGCTCAAAGTGTAAGAACTGGTCCATCCGGGCCTGTCTGACCTCCCGGGGCAAGTAGTGGGCCAGGAAGGCCTCTGAGAAGCTGGACCAAGTAGGAGGGGCTGCATCTCTTCCCCGAGATCTCTCCCAACTTTCATACCACAAAACAGCAATATCCCTCAACTGGAACACTTCTAATTCCACTGATTCTGTTGGGGTTACGTGCATGACTCTAAAGATTCTCTGCATCTGGTCTAGAAAGTCCTGAGGGTCCTCCACTGAGTCTGACCCTATAAACTGAGGGGTCCCAGTGCCAAAAATTCTCTAACCCTGGAACTACCTGGCCCACCTAGGGATTCTGCTGCTGCAGGTAGTACTGGCTGACGTTGAGTAGCTGGCATCTGGGTCAAAATAACCACCGCACTATGTAGCTCCTGATCAGATGAAGTAGGTGCAGGAGCTGTAGGAGGCGGTGCTGCCTCAAATGGTGTATGGCGAGGCGGAGACTGTTGGGAGGGTCGAGATGACACCTCCGTATCGCCCTCAGACCCGGCTAAGTCTGGCTGTAAGTGAGGCATCCTGCTGGTTCCCTTGCCTGCCGCTGTATCTAATCTCCTGCCTGTAGCAGGGTGTCGCTGATCTGCCATAGTATCTATAGACAAAGAGGGTGGTAAGTCTCAAGGAACCAACCCTACACTGTATTGTGCTATGGCACGATTGAGTATGAAAGAAGGGTAACCATCCTATTATGCCTCGCAGCCTCCTGCCTATAGTATGTGGTGCACAACATATCCATAGACAAGACTCTACTTAGCATGGCTTGCATACTCCCTGGGACACGAATTGCTCTGATACCAAGTTTGTCACACCCCACCTTCGGGGGTATGACGGGCACCTAGTGCCTGTTAGACTCTGGGCTGCTAAACGGTCCAGCCTGAGCACATCTGGTGCTTTGGCTGACTCTGGCTCTATTTCAAGAAACGAACACGCTATATAAAGGCTGTAAATACAGCCTCCGGCCGACTGGGCCTATAGCCACCTGTGTTATGATACCAGCTAACCAGAATCGTACTCATATAGGGAAACCTATGCGGGCCGACAAGGCCACCATGCTGTCTAGTTATTTGTAACTCAACAATAGAATACTGAATAACTATGTGACCGGCAAGTTCACTGCTACTATCGGGCTATGGCCCCACACGACCAACATAATCAACAATGCTAAACAGCTAAACACATATATACAAGCACGGCCCCACACGATCGGCTCCACCACCACAGGAAACATCAGACTTCAAGCCTCTAGGAAATAATAATAGAATGGTCAGGACAGAGCCCCGACCTACCCACACTGTAATCAAAAAGGGAATAGGAGCAACCTCCGATTGTCTAGCTCCGGAGGATAGGAACTGACAACTCTGCTGATTGGATCACGAGGGATCGACTCCTCGTCTATGTGTACTTGCCGGAAAGCAATGCAGCGCCCCCACGGGCGTCAGTACCATAGGTACTGAGCATGTAAAGCAAACTGAAATATACAACTGAAATAGGTAACAAAAATAACATGAAGTATAAGCAGGAAGTAGATGAATCTATCTAGCTAAGGATAACTGGGGAGAGTTTACATATTCTGTAACTAAACTGGGCATACCTGACGACGTGTCAATCTACTGTCTATCAGTATCTAATAGCACATATAGATATACATATAAATACACACAATACCTGATCGACCCCCATAAGCCAAAAGGTGCCAAACAACAGAACAATCTATCTACCCCTACCCGAGTCTAAACTAACCAAAAACAAGTCACTCCACTAATCTGATAACTGTGAGCTCCTCCTACCGGCCCCCTTGGGTACGTAGCTCTGGCCTCGGCCTCTACAATAAACTATGTCTGAGTCTGAAGACTCCTGCCTCTGGGCGGAAGTGCTCACGGGGTAATCTGCTGCTATATCTGTGACTGAAACTGCCCCTGGGTGCAAGCACGCAACAGGGTAATTTTATAAAAATCTGTATCTGAAACTGCCCCCGGCCACAAGCACACACAGAGTAATCTGCCCCTGTAAACAGGGTAATCTGGCTTTGCGCAGAGCGAACTGAACTGCCCCTGCAAGCAGGGTAATCTGGACCGTATTATCATGGTGGTCGGCCATCATCATCCTCTAGACGGACGGCATCACCCAGCTGGTCGCGGTATCTGAATCTGGTATCGACACAGCTATAACCCAGGGACGGTGGGGATGCTAAAGGGTGCCCACATGCCACAACAAGTCTCAACATGCAAAACACATACACAGCAAGCATGCTCAAATGAAAAATACTAATCATATTCTCTTCTTTTATTTCAAGGCCAGTCCACATTAAACAACTAATGCTATAATCTATTTTACACTGTTTCTGATTGCTGGGCTAACTGCTACCTGGCCTTTATCTGTTTATCTGATTTTCGTTATCCGCGATTTGAAGATATATCAATTTCTGGAGCTATATCTGTATCTGGAGCTATTCTATGTCTGATTACTGATCTGACTACATCTAGATATAACTCAATAACATAGGACATGCCATCTATAACAGGATATAGCTCAATAACATAAGATGTGCCATCTTTTACCGGATACAGTCTCAACAAATATAATACATACTATCTGTAATCTTGCTAACATTATACTGCTTCTACAACTTCCATTCTGGGTATTACGTAAGAACATGCTGAGCTACTAGCTGATACCACATTACTATCTAAAATCATCTGACTATCCGTTATTCTGATTATTGCATAATACGTAATAATATACTAGCATGCTTGCTGGAAATTGCACTAAAATCGTTCCTGTACGCTGGGTATCTGTTAATAGCCTTTATTCTATTTGTTTTCTAGACTGTACTTCTTGTCTTACCGAAAGAATAGCTTTACATACCTGGTTTCTGAGTACCCGACTGACCGACGGGATTTCCGTCAGTACTTCTGCTGTTTCTCCCAACTACATTCATATACATGTCAATTATAACTAAATACACCAATATTCTGAAAGAAAACGTTACTTTCGATATATTTGTATCTTAAACTTTGGCTTATTGAAATACGGTCAAAAACTCGCTATTTCTCGAAAGTTCAGAAGGGAGAAATACTCACTTTAGGGATAGGAGTATATAGACACTAATTTGGAGCAATTCCACTTACCTTAGTTCGGTAGCACGACGATTCGCAGGCCGAATTTCGTGAAACTAAATCCTTAGGAATGCTCCTTACTGCTTAATACCTCGGTATCTTGAGTTAATTTGAGTTTGGACCGCGTTTGGCAGCATAATCGGAAGGAAATTATCAAGAAACCTTCGTTCCTCTTCCTCTTTGATTTTCTCTCTGTTTTCGCTAGAAATTATAAGAATTTTAACATTAAAACCGAAGTTGGAGGCTTTATATACTTGGGCCTGGACAGGGCCAACGTGTCATGGAGCCATCGCGGAGGCTCCACCTCCGTGACACATTGCCATCGCGGAGGGGCTCTGCCCCAACTCCTTCCGCGATGGTTCGACATGTTTCTTGTCGGTCTTGTCCCGGGCCTTTTCCTAGCGTGTATGGCTTTCAAATACTCTTAACCAACATGCGAATAGGCCATCTATGTGTTGGAAAGTTTACAGGGTATAACATCTTTTTATAACCTACCACATTTTCGTCAAACCCGGGTGGAGGGAATAGCGGACATGGTGTACCTTTGCCACAGTTTACTAACGAAGCCCTACCACATTCGGAAGGCAGAGTCGACCTATGGGTCTTAAGACTCCATCCCTCACTAGCTCAAATGCCAATGACTCCTTTGGCTAGGCCTTATATCCACCTACACTAGGCAAGGGTCTTCGCACTGTCACTCCATTGCCTCCACAACTAAAGGTGATACTGCGGTATTATAGATTACAATCTCACTATCCTTTAAAGGCCAAACTGATGCTCATTTCTTGATATTCTGTGGCGTTTCCAAGCTCTATCAACCCGCTGCAACCTAGAGGTGGTTCTACTCTCCTCCAGATCTTGATGTTCATGTCTTTCCCTTACTTCTATATGCTGAAAATCGAGGTTCGTGCCCCATGCACTGTACTGGCAAGGATATTACTGGCCAAGTGTACCAACCTATATCGTCTTGACCCATACTCAGGCCGGTTTCCCTTATAAAATCTTTCTATCCTTCAACATACACTAGGGCCGTAGCCAGTATTCTTCAAGTATCCCCCAACCGCCAAACCCATACTGTGGTAGGATTAGTCTATTTCTGATCTAAGCTATGCTATTATTGGGAATCTGCTGCTTATGGACTCTCACCTGCACTTGGGTGCAGCTAGCAATATTATCTACCCTCCTGATTTACTATCGTGGGGGTCTAGGTGACTTATTTAATAATTAGGGGTCTTAACCACTTCCTAACACTTTCCAAGAATCAATTGGTTTAGCCCTCTTTTACTACTTATTCTAAGCAGCATAGCGTCAATACTCACGCCCTCTACAGTATTGAAAGAAAAAACTGGGAGGTGGAAAATGACCATATCATTCTGTAATGGGGCTAAGGTCTGAAACTCAGCAAACTCTAAAAGTTGGAGGTACAAGCCTCGCAATTACACAATACTTCGCATATTTCAGGTATCCCAACATTAACTGTTGCCCCTGTCTAATTCTGATTATCTACTATGTAAGCCCACACATATACTACACTCTTGGCTTCTTGTTCCAAGGGTGGAGGAATAACTGGAAATGATGCTGGCTTTTCTATTACCTTATAAGGTTCCTGGTGCCCCCAGAGGATCTGGGAGATTAAAAGACACCCCCTTTTGCCTTTAGCCTAAACTGTCCCACCCTAACTGTGGCACCTCGCTGGTACCCTTTCCTATTGGTGTAACTAACTTGCGACTGACTGAAGTCTTTTCCATATCAAACCTTATTCTGGATAGACATAACGATGAGAGCTTAGGGACTCAACCCTATACAATTCAGCTCTATAGCACGATCTGAAAAGAAGGAGAGGTAACCATACTATCATGCCTCATAGCCTCCTGCTGATAAAATATGGTGCACAACATATTTATAAACAAAAATCTACTAGACACGGCTTGAAGACTCCATAGGATACGACGTTGCACTGATACAAAGCCTATCATGACACACCTTGGGAGGCATGACTGGCACCTAATTCCATACTGGGATCTGGGCTGACCTGGCTAGGCATACACACCCCTGGTGCCTACCAGCAACTCAAAATCAAGAAAACAAACTGTTATATCTAAGTTGTAAATACAGCCTCAGGCCGATAAGGACACGCAACACCTATAAAAGAACAAAGCTAACCCAACCAACCTAAATAAAAGGATCCTGTGTGGGCTGACAAGACCATCATGTTATCTAGTTATAACAGAATGAAAAATAGGCAAATATAAACACTATTACTGACAAGGAAACTAAATGAAAGCTATACTAGGCCCCACACGGCCAATGTGGAAAACTAACTGAAGACTGTAGTCTACAAGCCTCTAAGAGTGAAAATATTGGTCTAGATAAGTCCTCGGCCTACCCAAATGCTATAAAAACAAAATACAGATAAACCTCTACAAACTGGCAACTCTAAATGAAAGAAACTAGTTAATCTGCTGATTCTAAATAGCTAGTAAAACATCCTGCAATATATCTGTCTAAACCTGCAGGAAAGTATGCAACGCCTTATAGTTGAGTGATAGTAGAATATGTACTGAATATGTAAGGCAGTAATAAAAGTTGAATAGAAACTGATAAAGAATTACTAATGAAAAGCAAGAAGGCGCAGAAGTTAACCTGTAAGGTTTCTTATCCATAACCTACATCTACTAAGTTGCTACACGAAGATGAACTGAAGCTGCATGACTACATATTCATAAGCTATATCTAGAAGTCAAGTACACTAATAAGAACCTAACCTGGCCTCCATAAGCCTGAAAGTTGCAAGCAACATAGAAATAACCTATCGGGGCCCCCATAACCCCTGGCAAGTACAAGTCAGTTTATATACCCCTAGTAAGGTCTTTATGATTCTACTGGTACTATAGAAAACCTACCTGGCCTCTAGGTCTGCAACTGAGCCCATTGGGCACCTGTAACTACACCTTGGGCACAAAGGACTCGATGGAGGATCAGTAATGCCGGTACGACATAAAAAGAGGTCCATACATGGATGGACGTAAATATGGCGTGGGCCTGTGTGTAGTCCAATCGGAAATCACACAGCTCTTCTAAGCAACATCATATATCTCGTCTGAGTGATCAATAGTCCCATAGGCAATGACAAAGTTAGTAACTCTAAAGCTGGTCAACGGATATCTATCCTTGGTGGAGTCAACCCCAACCGATATGCTACATTTTATTCTTAATCAAGCCACTCAAAAGGTGTATATAGCTCTTAAAGCCTAACTCGATCTCTACTCACCCCTATAATAGTCTGTATAGCTGCCAACAGGCACATCCCGTGTGCCTACACCTGATAAAAGGGTCCTAGCAGTGGTGGTAATGTCCAATGGTCTAGACAGAATAGGGCGAGGTCTGGAGTGGCTTAAATGATACTCTGAATGTCATTCTAGGACAATGATAGCTCATAACAGAATATTAAGGTCACAAGTGACCAACTATTTTGTTCCCTCGGTTTGAACGGCTGTAGGGCTGGTACTAATCAGACATGCTCCTAAGAAGTCATCCCTAACCTTCCACAGGTAGCTTGCTATTATTCTTAGTATGAAGGTAATATTGTGCTACTATGTTTCTAGTCCCTTAGACATTAACTTAGTCTGCTCCGATTTTGTATGACTTCTCTGGGCAATTTATAGCCTCGTAGGCAGGTTTATCTGGACCTAGCCACTCGCGGCGACCTACAGCTAGGTATCTATAAGTGCAGGTTGGGGAATTGGCCCCACATCCAACTATTAATAAAATTCCCTCCTTAGGGTACCCACGAGTCTATTTGACTTGCACAACTGGGATGACTTTCTTGTGACTTGTATGACAAGCAGTAAGTCGGCTGAAACTAATAGTCACTGACAGTAGCCAACCATATGGTAGGATTCCACTCAGTTCTCTAGGAAACCATAGTAGGGATAACTCTAAGATAAGATCGTCCTATCCAAATTCTATCCATGGAGGCTTCACGGTACGCCAACGGCCTCTAGGCGATCTTCACTAACAATATAGGCATCAAACTGAAGATTATATCATCCGACTATGCCCTATGCAGTCCAACTTACCAAATCAGGCCCAACAGCTAACCATAAACTTCTAAGGGCTTGGTATGACTGTAAAAAACGTTAGAATACTTCTAAGTGGTAAACAGTGGAACGGGGAACTTTCTATGACACACCCAACACTAACCACACTTAACATGCCCTTTTCCTGACGAGGGATTCTACAGTATACTCAAAATACATCTTTTAGAATCTAACCACAATATATATAATCATTATCTACTGACATCAGCTAACCACAATATACATAATTCTTATCAACTAGTAGTAGCTAATTACAACATATAAGATCATTATCTCCGTTCAAGAGCATAGGTCATATCATTATACGACGAGAATAACTTGCCGAAGGGATAAGCCTTAACATATGTCGAATGCTGATTATCATTTACCATTGTAGTTCTAACCTGAAGCCGGAAATTCTACTTAATTGTAGCCTCCATGCTGAGAGAATAAGGTTATTTTAATAGTAGAAATTGGCAAATAGCAATATCATTCAATAACGTTAACTATAACTTCACCTTCAATTAATTCAACCAAAAACTCACAAATTCTCGAGAGTTTAGAAGGTAGAAATGCTTACCTATCACCGTAGCCACTTAGGACTCAATTTGAAGTAATTCCGACAATCTTTACTCGGCAGAGTTCCGGTACACCGAGCGAATTGTGAAGATGTTCCTAGTAGGCCTAGAACTCATTAACCAAGATGAATTTGCATTTGGATGGAGTTTAGAGGCATAATTTCACAAAAAACGAAAGAAAATGTACGTTCTTCTCTCTTCTTTGTTGAGGAAAATATTTGAATGAAGCCTTTAATTATTTGATCTCATATATATATAAGTTGTGCGGTGGCCTAGGGGTTGCAGTGCACCGCCCAAGGCGCCTGGCCTTCGGCCCCGACCTCCTGCTCTCTAGATGCCATGCTCGTATATTCATCCTCCGAGCCTTTTTTCATATGCGTTGTACTCTAAAACTCTAGACATACGTATGAATGCATCGGTTAAATGATTGGAAAATATAGGGTATAACATCTTATAAGTTGTTCGATATGCCCACAATGCATCATTGAGCTTCCTAGACCAATCTGTCTGGTTGGTATTCACCATTTTGGCCAAAATAATTTTTATGTCCCTGTTAGACATTTCTAACTACGCACTTTATTGAGGGTGGTAAGTTGTTTCCACCTTATCTTTCACACCATATTTCTCTAACAGAGTTCTAAAGAGGCAGTTACAAAAATGTGATTTACCATCACTAATGATTGCTCTGGGAGTACCAAACGTAGCAAATATGTGCTTCGCAGAAATGTTGTGACACTTTTTCCTTCATTGTTAGGAAGTGCAATAGCCTCCACCAATTTGGATACACAATCTACATCCGCCAAGATATATTTCATCGCATATGAGCTCATAAATGGGCCTATGAATTCAATATCCCATACATCGAATAAATCTAATTCTAGGATATGGGTCAATAGTAGCTCATGCTTACGAGTAATGACACCTTGCCTTTAGCACTAGTCACATGACTTTTCATAACTGTAAGCATCTTGGTGGATAGAGGGCCAATAATACCCGTACTACAAAATTTTATGCACAAGTTGGAATACCACTATGACGACCCCCAATCAGGGATGAGTGGGAAGCCTCCAAAATGCTAAACATCTCTACCTCTGAAACACACCTCCGAATCAACCCATCTGCACAAATATGGAATAGATATGGTTTATCCCAATAGTATCTCCTCGCATCAAATAGGAACTTCTTTCCTTTGCTAGGGCGTCATATCTGCTTGATTCATGTTGCTCAGTAAATAATTTGCATAGCCAGAAAACCAAGGGATCAAATTTTGGGATGCAGAAAATACCTATTCATCTAGGAAATCATCATCAATATTAATCTCATCCTTTGCTCTAGCCTAAACTTCTAGTCTGGACAAGTGATCGGCCACCTGATTTTCTATTCCCTTTTGGTCTTTTACCTTAAATTCAAATTCTTGGAGCAACAACAGCCATCTTATTAGCCTGGGTTTAGCATCCTTTTTCGACATCAGATACCTCAATGCAGCATGGTCTGTATGTACAATTACCTTAGTTTCAAGAAAGTATGCCCGAAACTTTTCAAATGCAAAGACACTGCTACTAGCTCCTGTTCAATGATTGCATTGTTCTTTTGAGCTATATTAAGTGTTTTACTAGAATAATGGATGGGGTGAAAAATCTTTGCTCTCCATTGGCCCAGGAGAGCACCAAGGTCCATCCCACTCACATCACATATTACCTCGAATCGGAGAGACCAATTTGGAGCTAAATATTTAGAGCAGTAGTGAGTTTCTCCTTCAGGCTTTCAAAGGCCATCAGACATGCCTCATCAAATACAAACTTCATCACCTTCTAGAGTAGTTCGCATAATGGTTGTGCAATTATTGTAAAGTCCTTCATAAACCTCCTATAGAATCCTGCATCTTCTGACCCCTTTTACGGAAATAGGCGGTGGCAATCCAACTATTACTTCAATCTTTGCCTTGTCTACCTCTATCCCCTTCCCTAAGATTTTGTGACCCAACACTATCCCTTCTTTTACCATGAAGTGACATTTCTCCCAATTTATGACTAGATTAGTTTCTTCATATCTATTCAACCCTTTTCTCAAATTCTTGAGGTAGGATTCAAATGACTCACCCACAACTGAGAAGTCATCCATAAATACCTCAATGGTGTCCTCTACCATATCTGAGAAGATCAACATCATACATCGCTAGAATTTTGTTGGTGTATTACACAACCCAAAGGGCATACTCCGAAAACCAAATGTTCCATACGGGCAAGTGAAGGTGGTCTTCTCTTGGTCTTCCAGGGCTATACAAATTTGATTGTACCCTGAATTACCATCAAGAAAGTAGTACTAGCCTCTACTAATCTTGGGCATAATTATATTCCCAAGTGATACTCAAATACTTCATTTCGTCTTTGTTTTCTATCGTTATTTGTGCATTCTCATGTGATTTATAGTTAAAATGTGAATTTATACTAACCAACATGATTAGTGTTGTTTTGCAGGTAAAATGGAATTTTGGGAAGCTAAGATACATGTTGGTAAAAATTGGGAATGGACTTGGAAGCAAGGAGTGGAAAAGGTCAAGGAAGAGCAGCAAAAATAAGGGCTCTGCGATGGAGCCGTGTCACGTTGCCATCGCGGAGGCATTCTACCTCAGGTGATTCAATTTTGGCCATTTCCAGTGAAGCCTTGCATTACCTCCATGACACGAGGCCATGCCACGCGATGCAAGCCGTGGCACGTTGAGTACAATTACCTGGGACATCAATTTCTAGTGTAGGTGCGCGATAGCACCGTGGCACGTTGGCCAGGCTCCGTGATGCAAGCCGTGGCATGCCAAGGTGAAATTTTTGATGAGCCAAATTCCAGAGAGGGTCTGTGATACCCCCGTGGCACGGAGGGAGTGCTCCACGATACACTCCGTGCCACGTTGATTGTTATTCCGGGAAAAATTCCCACTAGTATAAATAGCACACTTAGGTTTTATTTTAAAGAATTCTGAGTTGGTTGAGCAAGAACGTGGGTTACAGGCAGTTGAGGGGCGAAAATTCTAGGGTTCTTCTCTCTCTCTCTCTCTCTTATCTCAATTGTTTGTATGATTTATACTCATTTGATGATGTTTAATCCCCAAATGAGTGGCTAAATTCACTTCTTGCTGAGGTTAAGAGCAATTGTACTGGAATGTAATTGTTGATCATTTTAGTTTTCATCTTTTCTTCAATGGTTGTTCTATCAATTCTTGTTCTTACTACATTAATGTTTAGCCAATGTTAATGTATATCTAAAAAAATCCAATTTTGATTTTGAAAAGGAAAGAAATTGGAAAGATGTGAATTGGTAGGATATGATCACTTCGTAGTTTGGGAAAATTGAGAATTGATTTACATTCAGAATAAAATATATCTGAAAGTCTTATTAGTCAATTAAGGAATCGATTTTGTATGGCTAGAACATGATATTCTTTTATCACAGAAATGTTGATTGAAGGTTCATGATTCTTAAGTTGGATAGGAGACGAAAGTTCCAATCCATAGGCAATAACTCTTGACTAGCAACCGAAGGAAAGATTAACTGAATTGTATCGATAAATTAATTCCCTGCCTGTTCGTTTTAACCTCAGCTTGCTCATTACTATTGTTCAGACTCACTTTATAATTTTTCTTTAGATTCTTATTAATTAGTAACTCAAACTCTAAATATCTTATTCATTTGGTTGTCTGCATTCTAAAGATATAGTTCATTAACACTTAAGTTAATTATTACCGTAGTTCAGTCCCTGTGGGATCGATACTTGGCTTACTTAAGCCACTTTACTACTTGTTCGACCACGTGCACTTGCGTGTAGTCACAGAAACACTAAACAAGTTTTTGGTGCCGTTGCTGGGGACTGGCAATTGATAAAATTGTTTTCTTAGTGTTAGTTTACAATTTCTATATAAGTGCTGACAACTTGATCTTAGCCTGTCTTTTGCAGATATTGAATTCTGTTGAACACTGGCAAGAGAAAAGGAGTTGGTGGATTCATACATAGAGCCGGAAAGACAATTTCATCGTCAAAGAAGGAAGCTCTAGAGAAAAAGCTACAGTTGCTCAGACAGGCAATTCTGGAGCAACAACAGAATCCACCACTTGTGAGGGCAGTGTTAGTGCCCGAGGAAACAACAGCTAGGCTGGTTCGCGAAGTGGAAATCCCACATGCTAATAATGTTACATCGAGTATTTGCATACCTGAGCTAGGAGGGAGGTTTGAGCTTAAACAGAACATAGTGCAATTGCTGCACACCAGCGGGCAATTCACAGGTCTCCCTCACGAAGATCCACAACGACGTCTCCAAAACTTTTTGGAGATAAGTGACACTTACATCCTCGCTGGAGTATCATCCGACTACGTGAGGCTTACATTATTCCCATTTTCATTATTGGGGGAAGCAAAGAGGTGGTTGAAAGCTGAACCACCTAACTCTATAACCACGTGGGATGATCTTGCAAGAAAATTTCTGATACGGTTCTTTCCATCCGGGAAAACAGCAAGACTTAGAAGTCAGATTCTAAGTTTTAAACAAAGAGAGGGGGAGAATCTGTATCAAGCTTGGGAAAGGTTCAAATCATTGCTAAGGGATTGTCTTCACCATCACCAGTCCAATGATGTGCTGGTGCATACTTTCATAGAGGGTTTGGAACCGCACACAAAAATTTTGCTAGACTCAGCAGCTGGGGGACAAGTATTAAAAAAGACGTATGAGGAGCTATATACTTTGTTAAATCGTATTTCGCAGGGAAATCCAGAGTGGAATGCGGACTCTTCTAGAGGAGGAACAAGGAATGCGGCAGGAGTCTTTGAAGTGGATGGTTTTACAGCAATCGCTGCACAAATAGTTGCATTGCAAAATCAACTCAACACCCACTTCAGCAATATGAGCTTGAATCAACCTCAAGTCCCAGTTAATGTAGTGCAGCAGATTTGGTGTGAAGTATGTGGTAGTAATGAACACTCAGTTGAGTGTTGTGGTGAAAATCCAGATTCAGTGAACTTTGTTGGAAATGTACAAAGAAATAATCACTAGCAGTATGGCAACAACTACAACTCGAATTGGAGGAATCATCCAAATTTCTCTTGGGGTAGTAACAGCCATCAAGGGCAGAGTTCGAATCAGGGTGCGCAGAGAAATCAAGGAGGGCAGCAGAATTATCAATCTCAATACAGAGGAAACCATGCACCTCCTCCACCACCCACCAGCATTGAGGAAATGTTTAAAACAATGTTAGCTAACCAAGCTCAAATGCAGGCTGATTATATAAAATTGGCAGCAAATATAAAAAATAACCAGTTAGCTACAAAGGCGTTAGAGTACCAGTTTGGACAACTAGTTGGAGCTCAAAACACCAGGCCAAGAGGAGGACTACCTAGTGACACTGACCCGAATCGCAAGTAGGTCAATGCAGTGACCATAAGGAGTGGTTTAAAACTCAAGGAGGTGGAACCATAAAGATCACCTCAGCAGTCAGGAGCAGTGGAGAAAGATAGGGAACATGATGATGAGAGGAGGAAGGGGAAGGAAGTTGAAGCATAAAGACGACCATCCCGTTCCCTCAAAGATTAAAGAAACACAAGGAGGAAGCTTGTTTCAAAAAGTTCATTGAGGTTCTTAAATAGGTACATATTAATTTACCTTTGGTTGATGTTTTGCAGGGAGTGCCGAAATATGCAAAGTATATCAAGGACATCGTAGCTAAAAAAAGCAGATTGACGGAGTATGCTACGGTGGCGCATACTGAGGAGTGCACTTCCCGGATACAGAACAGGTTGCCAACAAAGCTCAATGACCCTGGGAGCTTTAAAATTCAAATCACAATTGGGAAAAGTATCTGAGCTCGTGGATTATGCGATTTGGGAGCGAGCATTAACTTGATGCCGACATCGGTGTTCAAGAAGTTGGGGCTAGGCAGTCCTAGACCAACTACAGTGATCTTGCAGTTAGCGGAGCGTTCCTTGGCCAGACCAGATAGCATTGTGGAGGACGTGCTGGCGCATGTGGGCTCCCTTATCTTCCCGGTAGATTTCATTGTCTTAGATTTTGAGCCGGATGCGGAAGTCCCATTTATTTTGGGACGTCCTTTCTTGGCAACCGGGAGAGCTTTGATTGATGTAGCTGCAGGGCAGCTAACCATGCGAGAGCATGACAAAGTGGAGGTATTTGATGTATATAAGGACATGAAGCTTCCGGCCATATATGAGGAGCTTTCAGCTATCAGTGTGCTAGACCAAGCAGAAATTCTTCAGATTGTTGATTCTCGAGATCCATTGGTAAGAGAGTTGATGAGCTCTGATCATTTCGGAGATAGAGATACTTATGAGATGGTACAAATGTTGAATGAACCAAAGTGGTATCTCAGGAAGCATGACTTTCAGCCTTTAATGAGGCCCCTGGAACCATTGCCGAAACCATCTATTGAGGAAGCACCAAAACTGGAGTTGAAAACATTGCCTCCCCATTTAAAATATATCTTTTTTGGGGAAGATGACACTTTGCCAGTCATCATCTCCGCAGAATTGATGGAGGCACAGGTAAAGGAAGCATTGGTGGTTCTCAAAAGAAGGAAGAAAGCGATGGGCTGGCAGATGTCAGATATTCGAGGTATCAATCTAGCTTTTTGCACACACAGAATTTTCATGGAGGAAGGAGCAAAGCCAACTGTACAGCCTCAGCGGAGGTTGAATCCGATTATGAAGGATGTGGTTAGGAAAGAAGTAATTAAGTGGCTTGATGCAGGTGTGGTCTATCCTATTTCGGGCAGTGAATGGGTCAGCCCCGTTCAGTGTGTCCCAAAGAAGGGAGGGATGCCCGTGGTCACCAATGAGAAAAATGAACTGATCCTTACACGCACCATCACAGGCTGGAGGACTTGCATGGACTACAGAAAGCTAAATGAAGCCACAAGGAAAGATCACTATCCTATCCCGTTCATTGATCAGATATTGGACAGATTGGCTGGACAAGAATATTATTGCTTCCTTGATGGGTACTCTGGCTATAACCAAATAGCCATAGCACCGGAGGACCAGGAGAAGACTACTTTCACATGTCCTTATGGGACATATGCTTTTAGGCGGATGTCATTTGGTTTATACAATGCACCTGCCACATTCCAGAGATGCATAATAGCGATCTTTCACGACATGGTGGAAGATTTTGTCGAGGTATTTATGGATGATTTTTGTGTTTTTGGTAATTCGTTTGCTACTTGTTTGTAGAATCTTGACAGGGTGCTAGCTCGCTGTGAAGAATTCAACCTTGTACGCAACTGGGAGAAATGTCATTTCTTAGTTAAGGAGGGTATCATACTTGGCCATAAAGTGTCTTGCAAGGGGTTGGAGGTCGATCGTGCTAAGATCGAAGTTATTGAAAAGCTACCACCACCTGTGTCAGTGAAGGGTGTTCGCAGTTTATTCGGGCATGCAGGGTTCTACAGAAAGTTCATTATGAACTTCTCTCAAATTTCTAGACCAATATGCAGGTTGCTAGAAAAAGAGGTAAAGTTCGAGTTTGATGAAGATTGTGTCAAAGCATTCGAGGAGTTGAAGAAAAAATTGATAGAAGCACCTATACTTATTTCTCCAGATTGGGAACAACCATTTGAACTGATGTGTGATGCAAGCGATGTGGCTGTAGGAGCTGTATTGGGGTAGCGGAGGAATAGAATTTTTCATTCTATTCATAATGCAAGCAAAACACTAGACGCTGCCCAAGTTAATATATACAGTCACAAAAAAGGAGATGCTAACATTGGTATTTGCATTTGACAAATTCAGGTCCTATTTGGTGGGTTCTAGAGTAGTGGTGTATACCGATCATGCAACGATTCGGTATCTATTTAACAAGAAGGATGCAAAGCCCAGGCTGATCAGATGGATCTTGTTGTTGCAAGAGTTTGACCTAGAGATTAAGGATAGAAAGGGGAGCGAGAATCAAGTGGCAGATCACCTATCGCGATTGGAAAGCCGGTCACATGTGAAGGAAGATGATAGCATCAAAGAGGAGTTCCCGAATGAGCAGCTCTTGGCAATAAGGGAAGATGAGATCTCTTTGTATGCAGACATAGTGAATTTGCTAGTCAGTGGAGTCTATCCACCGGAGGCTACGGCTCTGCAGAGAAAATAATTGAGGCATGATTGCCGATATTTTATTTGGGATGAGCCGTACTTGTTTAAGCAGGGATCGGATCAGGTTATGAGAAGATGCATCTCAGAGAGCCAGATTGCAGAAGTTTTTAGTTTGTCACTCTTCATTGTGTGGAGGGCACCACGGAGGCGAGCGGACAACGCACAAGGTTCTACAGTCAGGTTTCTTTTGGCCTACACTGTTTAGAGACTCTATGTCATACGTAAAAATATGTGATAGATGTCAAAGGACAGGCACAATTGGTAGGAGGCAAGAGATGTCGCTACAGTGTATATTAGAAGTGGAGATCTTTGATGTATGGGGTATAGATTTCATGGGCCCGTTCCCACCATCATTTGGTAATCATTACATCTTGGTGGCCGTTGATTATGTATGAAAGTGGGTTGAAGCAACAGCTTGCCCCAGGAATGACAACAAGGTGGTAACGAAATTTGTGAAAAAGCACATTTTCACAAGGTTCGGGGCACCCCGAGCCATTATCAGTGATGGAGGGGCTCATTTTGTAAGTGCAAGTTTCAAGAACTTGCTAGCTAAGTATGGGGTGCGCCACAAGGTGGCAACAACATATCATCCCCAAACTAGTGGGCAAGTGGAGGTGTTGACAGAGAAGTGAAGCAGATTCTCCAGAAAACAATGAATGCACAACGTAGTGATTGGTCAAGCAAACTCGACGATGCGTTGTGTGCTTATAGAACTGCTTACAAGACACCAATTGGGACTTCTCCGTACAGATTGGTCTATGGAAAGGTGTGTCATCTGCCAGTGGAGCTAGAACACCGAGCTTTCTAGGCTGTGAGGAAATTGAACATGGATCTAGAGCTAGTGGGTAAGAAGAGGCTGATGCAACTCAACGAACTTGATGAGTTTCGTTGGCATGCTTATGAAAGTGCCAAGTGCTACAAAGAGAAAACAAAGAGGTGGCACGATAAGCATATGGTGCATCGGATATTCGAGCCGGGGCAGAAAGTGTTGCTTTTCAATTCAAGATTGAAGCTGTTTCCAGGAAAATTTTGGTCCAAATGGTCAGGGCCATTTGAGGTAGTGAGAATGACCCCGCACTGGGCAGTGGAGTTGTGGCAAGAAGATCGGAGTGCCACGTTCTTGGTTAATGGGCAGCATTCTAAGCATTACTGGGGTGAGGACGTTATTCGAGAGAAGACGTCCATCACTCTAGAGGATGATTGAGCGTAAATGACGTTGAGCCGTGATGGTAAACCAGGCGCTGCACGGGAGGAAACCCGTGAATGTGTTATAATAGAAGAGTAGGATTATTTGCAAAAAAAAAGGAAAAAAAGAAAAACGAAGAAAAAGAAAAATAAAATTTGTTGAGAGCCAACCTATGATTTCTAACGAATTTCTTGTGGTTGAATGATTTTCAGGTGGAACGGAGAGCAAAAATACAAAAAAAAAATGCAAAGAAAAAAACCAAGGTAAGAAAATAAAATTTGGGACATTCCAGTGAGCCTACGCGATGGCTCCGTGTCACGGAGGAGGGCCTCCGCGTTACCCTCCGTGACACATTGAAGGTATTCTGGATTTTTTTTTTTAAAATTTCCAGAACACCTACGTGATGGCTTCGTGTCATGAAGGGTGTGCTCCGCGTTACCCTCCGTGACACGTTGAGGGTCTTTTCGCGTCGGGTCACACCGGATCACCGGATAACCCGCGTGAAAAACCTCCTTTTTAATCCCAAGTTCCTTCATTTTTTCCTATTTTTTCAATTCCTCCGCGACCCACACCCCAAATTCCCTCCTCCCCCAATGTGACACGGACCTAGGCACAAGATTTCTTCAAGTTTTCTTCAATTACATCGGATTAAAGGTATGTTCTTGAACTTTACCTCATTTTTGCTTGAAATTTCAATTTTTGAGCATTGGTAGTTATTGAAACTTGCCGTAAATGAAAATTAAGCTTGAATTCATTTAAGTTATGATTGATTGATGTTCATAATATCGTTGTGAGTATATGAACTCGATGAATGCATGTTATAGTAAATTTTTGGAGAAATTGGTAGCTAGGGTTGTAATTTGAATAGGAAGAAAACTAAATTTGTCTGAAATGTGAAAAAAATTGGGTTGTGCATGTTGGGTGATATGAATTATATCGTGATTAATGTTGAATATTCCAACTAGACAAGGGAATTTCGTAAAAATGAAATTGGTGAATTGCATAGGTTGTTGAGAACAAAAATTTTTCTAAGTGCTATGATGATATAATGGAATCGATGGCGATATTGTTATTCGTTGTACGAAGTCTGAGTAATACACGATAATTATTCCATTTAATTATATGAAGGGACAAAGAATGTTGAATGTAAAGATTGTGAAATCATGAATGTCTTGCCGAATTGTTTTAATTACGGCTAAAGACTAAGTGTGGGGTGATTCAATTAAACCCAACCTTAGCCGTAGCTAGTTATTATTTGAATAACATTGGGATTGTATGGTTATATATGCAGGAACAATGTCGGGAAAACAAGATAAAGGAAAGGGCGCATCCACATCAGGCGCCGACAAAAAAAGAATCTGATTGGGAACAGCAGTTCCAGCAACACCAGTTGTTCCGAGAGGCCAATGCGGACAATACGGAACCCGATGGGTGACTGACGAAGGGAAGAAATGGTATGCAAAACACAAAGAAACAAAATACTTCCCGGAAGAGCATATAGCAACGGGGCCGCTGGCACAGGAATTTTGGAGGATTGTACACTGGATTGACATTGCCGGGCTGAACTTCATCTTCGAAGAGCCCAAGGAGTGCAATCTCCATTTGATTCGGGAGTTCTATGCCAACTAGAACCCGACCCTCCGCAGTCACACCGTCAAGATAAGAGGGCAGGTTGTCATGTTTGAGCCCTATCACTTGAATGCTATATTGGGGGCGCGAGACACAGACGCCATATACTCCGGCAGCTGAACATAACTCCACCTTATGCGGACATCAGACGCACTCTATGTGGAGCCCGTTCAACAGCACAGTGGAGTAGGCACAAATATAGGGGCTACCATCAGACACTGCCTTACTCTTAGATGAACAGGGAAGCCAGGATTTGGCTGAAAATTATGTTTTCCTGCCTGATCCCGGGGGTGCACATGACAGATGTTACCCGGGATCGAGTGTGCTTGGTGTATGCCCTAATGAAAGGGCTTGAGATAAATGTTGGGGCGGTGATCATCTCTGCCATGAAGAGATCCCGCTTGCATCAAGGGCACAGGTATGGGTTCGGTGGTCTTCTTACCACGTTTCTGAGGGGCCATGATATCGAGGAAGAGGCCTTAGATTACATCTCACAGATTGACAGGAGTTCCTTGGATGTTACCAAAACCAAGGCACCTGACACTACTCATAGGCCTGTTCTTACACTAGCCGAGCGACATGCTCGGGATGATTAGTATATGGACCGCATGTACGAGATGCAGATGATGTAGTTGCACATAGGCGGGAGGCAAGCAACAGAAGATGAGCTGTGGCAGCTCGACTTAGATTACCCCTTTGGCGAGAATGCCCGAGCTCTATGCCGAGTGGGTCCAGCTTTTGTGGAGCCTGTAGATGATGATATCCCTGATGAGGAGACCCACCATGAGGACTCAGATGTTGAGTCAGATGAGGACAGCGGGGGCGATTCGGATATGGGAGACGAGGCAACGACACCTGATAAAGAAGTGGAATACTTCGATTGATCAAGGAGTTTCACCACCCACCTTTGTGATATGTTGAATTTTGTGAACACTAGGGACAGTGTTCGGTTTAAGTGTAGGGTGGGAGTAGTTAGGTGCTAGCTATTTCGTTGTTGTTTTTGCTTATGTGGATGTGTTGTGTTGTTGTGCCTGTGAAAAATGTGACCCTATAACTATTTGTGATGTGTTTTTTAATTAAGTGGTGTTGTAATGAATGTTAAGCTGTTGTGTGTTGTGTGAGTTGTTGTTGAATGGTTATTGTGTAAATATTTTTGTTTTCTATCAAAATTATCAAAATTTTAAAACTTTTTCGTTAAATTTCTTTTATTTTGGGTTTCTCGACCTTTGTTTTCAGTGCTTTTACCGAGAATAGTCCCACTGAACCGAAGTCGTAATTAGTGACCGTTCCATATGATGGATGGATGACCACCATCTTAAGGGAAATGTAGTCAATAGGAGTAGTTTCTCTTTATTTTCTTTCTTTTGTTTGTTTCCCAAATGTGTCGCTACTTCATGCTTCGGAATTCTCGTTATGTGTTGTACATGATATTAAGTTGCAAAGGTGATTCGTATGAAAGCATGCAAATGCATAAACACATTGAGATACCTAGGCCATAGAGTTTGATTAGGTGTGATCGAGGCTTAATAGTGAATTCTTGTAATTAGCTGATTGAAGAGTCTGTGAATATGTCTTGCGTTGAGCATGTGCAATGAGTGTGAGGTGAGTTTTCGATTATTCCATGCTATTGTGAAGTGTCTAGAACTTGCCTGGTGTGTGTACGAAACGAAATGAAGGATGTGTATTGTAGGAAATGATGTAGGCATTTCTTTGATTAAACCGAAAATTTTTCCATTATCATACCTACCTTGAATGTACATCCTAGTTATCCCCATTGAGCCTTTAGCCTATTTTTTTCTTTCTTTGAAGAGGTACAAACCGAGCTTAATCCCTTCTTTTCAGTAGCCTTGAATTTGATCCAAAACTCTTAAGCGCTCAAGAAAAACAATTTTCCCACAGTGTAAAGGAGTGAGAATTGTGAAAAGAAAGGAAAAGCGGAAGTGGTGAAAGTTAAAGAAAAGGTCAAAGGTGCACTTGCTGAAAATAAATAAAATAAAGCTATATAACTAATCTTGGTTATTAAGTCGAGTGTGCTTAAAGAAATGGGAACAAAAACAAAGAAAAATTTCAAGAATGAGAAGATGAAGGAAGAAACAATGCCCATAATGATGGTGGGATGTATTGAAAAGCGTTTAAGGAAGCTAGTTGCTATTATTGTTTAGCCCAGTATTTACTAGTTCCTTAGCTTACATTACAACCCGTTAAGTCCTACGTGATCTTACATCATGCGTCCTTATATTAGTGGAGTAATACACTAGCGGCAAGCCTATGGTTCATGACATGATGCATGTGAATTCTATGGGAGAGAGAGCAAAATCATGTTCATATACCCCTACATGTAATGCTTTGGAAATCGTATGATTGCAAATGGGGAGATTCTCTTGTGTTGTGAGGGAGCATGCTTGACGAGAGATTAAGTTTTGTGTCGGATGTCTAGATTAGTTGATTTGCATGAGTTTGCCGAGATCAAGAGTCGATTCTTGAGTCTAGGAGGTCTTAATGTGGGGTATGCCATTGTATTGATGAGACCATGCATGTTTTCT
This sequence comes from Datura wrightii, assembly GCA_035772735.1. NCBI lineage: Eukaryota > Viridiplantae > Streptophyta > Magnoliopsida > Solanales > Solanaceae > Datura > Datura wrightii. The sequence continues at coordinate 50,202,116 of JASDFA010000002.1, read as the reverse complement.
TGATGATTTGCTAGATTAAATAATCGATATAGCCGTAGCTTGAATTTTCGAGCCAAAGTAGCTATGCATGGGTGTCAATTGCATGAGATGTGAGAGTATTGGTTCGAGGACGAACAAGGTTTTAAGTGTGGGAAAAGTGATCTTGGGAAGAATTATATGCCCAAGTGATACTCAAATGCTTCATTTCGTCTTTGTTATCTATCGTTATTTGTGCATTCTAGTGTGATTTGTAGTTAAAATGTGAATTTATTCTAACAAACATGATTAGTGTTGTTTTGCAGGTAAAATGGAATTTTGGAAAGCTAAGATACATGTTGGTAAAAATTGGGAATGGACTTGGAAGCAAGGAGTGGAAAAGGTCAAGGAAGAGCAACAAAAATAAGGGCTTCGCGATGGAGCCGTGTCACGCTGCCATCGCGGGGGCATTCTGCCTCGGGTAATTTAATTTTGGCCATTTCCAGTGATGCCTCGCGTTACCTCCTTGACACGGAGGCCATGCCACATGATGCAAGTCGTGGAACGTTGAGTACAATTACCCGGGACATCAATTTCTAGTGTAGGTGCATGATAGCACCGTGGCACGTTGGCCAGGCTCCGTGATGCAAGCCGTGGCACGCCAAGGTGAAATTTCTGAGGAGCCAAATTCCAGAGAGGGTCCGCGATACCCCCATGGCACGGAGGGAGTGCTCTGCGATACACTGTTTAATCCATAAATGAGTGGCTAAATTTACTTCTTGCTGAGGTTAAGAACAATTGTAGTGGAATGTAATTGTTGATCATTTTAGTTTTCATCTTTTCTTCAATGGTTGTTCTATCAATTCTTGTTCTTACTGCATTAATGTTTGGCCAATGTTAATGTATATCTAAAAAATTCAATTTTTATTTTGAAAAGGAAAGAAATTGGAAAGATGTGAATTAGTAGGATATGATCTCTTCTTAGTTTGGGAAAATTGAGAATTGATTTACATTCAGAATAGAAATATATCTGAAAGTCTTATTAGTCAATTAAGGAATTGGTTTTGTATAGCTAGAACATGATATTCTTTTATCACAGAAATGTAGATTGAAGGTTCATAATTCTTAAGTTGGATAGGAGACGAAAGTTCCAATCCATAGGCAATAATTCTTGACTAGCAACCGAAGGAAAGATTAACTGAATTGTATCGATCAATTAATTCCCTGCATGTTCGTTTTAAACTCAGCTTGCTCATTACTATTGTTTAGACTCACTTTATAATTTTGCTTTAGATTCTTATTACTTAGTAACTCAAACTCTAAAAATCTTATTCATTTGATTGTCTGCATTCTTAAAGATATAGTTCATTAACACTTAAGTTAATTATTACCGTAGTTCAGTCCCTGTGGGATCGATTCTTGGCTTACTTAAGCCACTTTACTACTTGTTCGATCACGTGCACTTGCGTGTAGTCACAGAAACACCGAACAACTACTAACCTGTCAAACATCTAATCCATGAATTGCATTGAAAAATGGTCCTTCTGGGTCCAGTGCTTGAGTTTTCCATAATCCATGCACACACACCAACTTGTGACTGGCCTTGTTGGTATCAGCTCATTTCTCTCGTTGGGTACCACTGTTATCCCACCTTTCTTCGGAACACATTATATCGGACTTACCACTTGCTATCCAGAATGGGGTGAACTACAACAGCGTCTAGCAACTTGATAATCTCTTTCTTCACTACGTCTTGTATCCGTTGGTTAGTCGTCATTGATGCTCTATGCTTGGTACAAAATTCAGCTCAAGCTGGATTTTGTGGGTGAATATGGCTGGAGGGATCCCGATGATGCCATTGATGGTCAATTCGATTGCATTTTTGTGCTTTTTCAATACTGCAACTAAAGCTTCCACTTGCCAGTCTTTCAGGTCGGTTGTAATAATTACTGGCAAGGTATTGTTTTCTCCCAAGAATGCATATTTTAGGTGGGGAGGTAATGCCTTAAGCTCTAGAACTAGTGGTACCTCTACTGATGGTTTTGTTGGAAGAGTTGCACGGTTCTTTAGGTCAAGGTCTAACTTCTTTAGTCTAAAGTTATACGACCCCATTTCCCTCTAAAGCACATACAAATTTTGTGTACCCCGGTACTCCATCTCCTTCATAATTCTTTAGGATGGCTGCTAGTGTATCAATACTCATCATCTCTCCCATGGACACTAGTAGACTCTCGTCTTCCATTTGGGTGTTAACATAGGTGGTCCTTCAGGTGAGGCATCCCTATTGTAGCCTGAATGAATCACAGAAGAAAAAGAAAATGTAAACAAGGAAATAACAACTAAAAGTTAAACATAAGCAATTACTCTAAATCTTAAGCTGTATTCTCTGGCAACGGTGCCACTTTTTGATAATGCTCAAACTCACACTCCTGATAAAACATGAAACCGATGTTGTTAATATAGAACCCAACAAAATGTTGGAGTCGATCCCACAGGGAAAGTGGTCAAGATATAGAATAACATAGGTATTTAAGATTTTATGTATGTCATCTCCAAAAGGGGGGTTTATAAAAGCAATTAAAAGACAAGATTGAGAATTGGTTGTTGTTTACCAAGATTTGAAATTAAATAGGGTAAGTGTTCCCAATGGGTTCATAACTACTTTGGGTTTACACTTGTGATCTATCCCAGTACTTACTTGTAGAACTGATAACTAGAATTCATCCAAACTACTAGTTCGTGCCTATTGGATAACTATACTCAATTACCGGGTTAGGTCTCATGAGTGATTTCAGTTCAACCGTTATCAATTTGTTACAAATTAACTATCCTATGACAGCAGCACAAGTCATGCAATGACTCATAGTGATCAAGGCTTTGTTGTAATTCTCTTTTCCTAATCTCTACTTCTCTAGGTTCTAGCAACTAAAGAATTCGGGCAACTCTTAACATTGATCATCGTTACGAAACATTAATGATGAAGAGAATACAATACTAGTGTTTAGAAATGGTTTACATTTACTTTTTGTAACCCTAGTTCGTTAATTTACCATGGTTCCCACAACCTTAGTTGTGGAGGTTTTAGCCTCTCATGATTGTAAATCGTTATTAGCATTCATAGAAAAACATATGATTGAATACTTATAAAGATGATTGAAAAGAAAACCTTCTTGAATTTTGCAAGAATTGATGTTGCATAATTCAAGAATAAGGAAGAGAGCAAAGCAAGAAAATCTTCAAGACTTGAATTAAAGTTAAAAACAACTTGTCTCTCAATAAACAAAACATAATGTATCACTCTCTAATATGGTGTTCCTACTGAAAATAACCTAAAAAGCATTTATAAAAATAATTGGAACATTCTCCTAAGTAAATAGGGAAACTACCTAAAACTATCGCCGCGTTCACATATGACTCGTAATAGGATTGTACAAGTCGTACCTTGTCTCGTAAATTGGTTGGCTTCTGTTTAATCTGGCTAAATGTTGAAATTTGTATGACTCGTACCAAGAACCTATGAGTCATACAATCTTCTCGTGTCTTGAACTTGCACTTGTTTTCACTCCTCTGCTAACTTCCACAAATGGCTTGGTACGGTTGGCACCTCATTCCACGATCCATGACTCCTTCTCGTACCTTGAGTTATGCCAATCTTCTCTTATTCTAAACTTTTCCATGATTCCTTGATACGGGTCTTAGGTTGGTCCCACGACTCGTGGTTGATAACCATACTAGGATACTTGGCCTGTGCAAAGCCTTCTAGAATTTACTACAATTGCTATGGTACTACTCGGACTGAGATTCATACTTAGCCATGTTTCTACATTTTTCTCCATCTTTCGCACAATGAAGCTCCAACATCTATTTTCCTTGAAAGAAAAGTAAAAGTACCTCATATCCATATAAACACACCTAAGTTCATGCGTATTTCCAAGTTTTAAGCATTGAAAGTGCTGTAAATTCACAGCACATCACATGGACTGATCATCTGTCTATAGGTGAAATGTTGTACTAAGCTTCACCTAAGTACCAAGTCCCTTTTGAAATGATCTCCAAAATTTAGAGGTGAACTGAGTACCCTTATCTGAGTTAATGGACAAAGGAACCCCATGCAATTGAACCAACTCCTAAATATTGAGTCTAGCATAATCCTTAGCTAAATAAGTTGTTTTGACTAGTAAGAAATGTCCTGATTTGGTTAACCTATCCAAAATGATCCATATAGAGTTACACTGTCGGCCCGTACGACATAACACTGTAATGAAGTCCATATTGATCTCTTCCCACTTCCAAGTAGGAATTCTGATGTCCTAAAGAATACCTCCAAGTCTCTAATGCTCGACCTTCACCTGCTGACAATTCAGACATATAGCCACAAATTCTTCTATGTCCTTCTTCATGCCATTCCACCAATAGACTTCTCGTAGATCACGGTACGTCTTGGTGGAACCTGGATGGATAGAGTATCAAGAGCCATGAGCCTTGCTCAACATTTTCTCTCTCAAGTCATCCGTAGTTAGAACACACAACCCTAATATTGGAGCACACAGTCTCTCCCGTGGGAGAAAACCTCTACTTTCTGATTTCGGACTACTTCCTTCAATTTCACTAGGAGAGGATCCTCATCTTGTCTTGCCTTAACTTCCGTTACCAATGACTATTCTGACTCATTTTGGACAATAACAACACCATCCATTGAATCTGTAAGGAGAATTCTTAACGAGCAAGCCTATGGACATCCTTCACCAAATCCTCCCTCCCATCTTGAACATGGGACACAATCTCCATGGACAACCTACTACGAGCATCCGCCACTATATTGGTCTTTCCCAGATGATAAAGGACACTCAAGTCATAGTCGTTGAGAAGCTCTAGCCATCTCCTTTGCCGCAAATTAAGGTCCTTCTAAGTAAACACATACTAGAGGCTTTTGTGGTCAGTGAACACATCCACATGTACCCCATATAAGTAGTGCCTCCAAATCTTCAAGGAAAACGCCACCGTCGCCATCTCTAGGTCATGCATCAGATAATTCTTTCCATGAGTCTTGAGCTATCCCGAGGCATACAGAATTACCTTACCATGCTGCATCAACACAAAACCAAGACACCCTAGAGTCATCATAATACAAAATGAAACCATCCGTGCCCTTCGATAGGGTCAAAAATAGGGATGAACTGAATCGAGTCGTTAACTCCTGAAAATCATCTAACAAGCATCCCGCCACTGAAACTTGACCTTCTTCTGGGTCAACTTAGTCAAAGATGTCGCAATAGATGAAACTCCCTCTACGAATCTCCTACAGTAGCCAGCTAAACCCAAAAAGCTCCAAATATCAGTGGGACTGACATGTCTTGGTCAATTCTTCACCGCCTCTATATTTTAAGAGTCTAATTGCACACCCTCACTAGACAACACATGACCCAAGAATTCTATTTAGTTCAGTGATAACATCCAAACTACATCCTTTTATACAAAAGAGCGTAAACAATCATTATATCAAAACAAATAACTCAAAGGGTGTTGGGGCCGAATCCCACAAGGAATGTCAGTTGATAACATAATAGTCGTATATTAACTTGAATTAATTTTCATAAAAGCTGAAAAATGAATAAGGGAAAATTTGGGGGAGTCACAATTTATAAAATATAATATAGAAATGCTAAAATAGGGGCAAGGTATAGAAAAGACCAATGAAGAGACTAATAGGGGTGTGATATTGATATGGGGTTTTGTCACGACCCAAATGTACACCTGAATTATAGACACAGGACAAGGATCCCCGAGAGACCCCAAGTCGACTCATGGCACATGCATACATATAATATCATTCAAATAAGCAGAATAATAATCATAAAAACATAGTGAAAACGTAATTATAGCATAACATCAAGAAATACTGGACATATACATAGTTAAGTACTACATTCTTGTCTGAAAGCCTCTAATACATAAGATGGGTTGATGGGACAACATCCTAACTAACCCGACCAATACTGAAACATAAATAACATGAAAGTCTGTCAAACGGCCCTCGAAACATGAGGACTCACCAATAAGCTGAAAGCATAAGCTGGGATGGACTAAGGGTGAGGATGAGCCTGAGATCCGAACCCTATATCATGAAACGATACAACATAGAAAGTATGCGGCCAGTACGTGGAATGTACTGAGTATACATGGTAAGTAAAATAGACGTTAAAAGTATAATAAAATCATAAATAAACATAGGAGAAGGACATCATGCTTGTAATCATAAATTTCATAAGAGAACATAAATTTTAAAACTTTCAGATCATTCATAACTCATTCATTATTGTAATCATAAGTAAACTTTATCAAAACATAACTTGAGCCAATAACATAAACATAACGATGCATAAGACATGCGGAACAATGGGAGTACTCGTCATAACCGACACCATCATGGTAGAGCCTTTCATGATGCCCCACTATCTCGTTCAAGTGGGCAGAGCCGACCTTGGCGTGCCAGGCGAGGGTCGTGCATTAGGCGTGATATCACATTTGAGGGGATCATTATCAATACATCATACCATTTAGAAACCCACTGTGGAACGTTGTTATGAGACACCAGTGTAGTCTTTTGAACGTCGGGCTGCTCGGTGCTAGACACGGCTCCAAAAAACATGCATATAGGCTCATACGTAAATTAATAACATCATGCATTAAGATTCATTCGCTAAAATATAACATTTATCATCATTGATCCCTTTTAAAACATGCTTAGCGAAGAATCATAGGCCCTTTTCATCGGCGAACATCATAAATCGATGAATCATGTAATTCACTTCATAAATTATAAATTATTCTTCAACATGTGGGCATTTCCCAATACTTCATCATATTCAATTCTTTCAAAATATGCTCATAAACATGGGTAACTTGAATTTTCCGTCATCAATAAATTCAAAATATTACATATTCATCATAAATCATAACTTTCATGAACCTTCATCAAATGGGCATTTTAGATTTAAAAAGCTTGAAACATGATCTAAATAAAATAATATAAAACCTGTCATCATTCATAATTCAATAATTAAAACTCAATTAAATCATACCCATAAAGAGAAATCACATTTTCATGTATTTGGGTAAAACCCCATAGAACTTGAATAGGAGGGTTTATGATTTAAATCAAAATTTAGGCATGGGTGAGGAAGAATTTCACCCATTCTAAAACACTACATACCTGGAAATGGATAGATGCAAAGTTCCTTGAATACCCACAAAGAAATAGATGGAATCTTGGGGAAGAAGACCTTGAATCTCGCAAAAATCTCTCTAAGCTTTTGCATGAGAATGGGCATGCAGAAAGGACTGAACTCATCTTATCACACTCAGAAAAATATCCAAAACGACGTAGTTTTAGGGTCTTAAAATGTGGAAAAGTTTAAAATTCCCTTAAAATTATTTCCCTGAAAACTGTTCCGAGCGGACCAAAGACAGACCCAACGGGATGTTGCTCGACACCACAGCTCGTGGTATTGAGTCGTTGGGTCCACTACCTCATCACATATCTCATGTCCTTCCCACGACTCGTTAGGATGAGTCGTTACATCAAACAACGGGTCGTCGAATCGACCGTCGTCAACTCCTTGACCAATCTGACTTTCCTTTCCACGAGCCTCACAATGACTCGTGGTGCCTCCCAACGAGTTTTGGTTTCAATCCGTTGTAAGAACTGGACATTTCAACCCAAAAACAACGGGCCGTCACTTCTCACCACGGATCGAGGGATACCCCATGGGTTCCCCATAAGCCTAAGTCCAGTCCTTCCAACGACTAGTAACAACGACTTGTTGTTCCTGACAATGAGTCGTTACACCATTTGTTGTCTGCGCTACTTCCCTAAGCTTCCCAAACCACGATAGCTTACGATGACTCGTGGTATCCAACCACGAGTCGTAGGGTGGCCCGTCCTATGATGTTTTTGCCAGTTCTCTGCACTTTTTAAATTCTACTCCCGGGTCTATTATTAGGCCTCTCTGGGGTATTACAATATCTTCCCCTTGGAAAAAATCGTCCTCAAATGTAGGAAAGAAGAAGCAAGAAGAAACATACAATTTATCATAGCCATATACTGATCATTTTAACTGATGTTTTCACAGAATGACTACCTCTGAATAAAACCACATAGTTGTACTGATCTTATACTTCACATACACATCCACACACATAAAAGAAACTTGTACACATGAACTGAATATGAAAACTAGATAGAGTCATAGGACAAAACTGATACCTCAAGTTGAAACCGAGCCGGTAGAGAACAAATGTGGGTATCTAGCCATCATATTCGCTTCGGCTTCCCACGTAGCTCCCTCAACATGCTGATTTCTCCATAATACTTTAACTGAAGCTACTTCTTTGTTCCTTAGATTACGGACTTCACGATCTAAGATTTTCACCGGAATTTCTTCATAGCTGAGGCTATCCTTTACACCAACGCTATCTACCGGGACTACTTAAGCTGGATCACCCAAGAACCTTTTCAAGAGGAATACATGAAACACGGGATGAACTGAAGCTAACTCTGAAGGTAGGTCCAACTCATACACCACTTTACCAACTCTCCTCATAACCTGGTAAGGACCAACATATCAGGGACTGAGTTTCCCATTTTTCCCAAACCGCATGACCCCCTTCATGGGAGATACCTTTAGAAATACCCAATCGTCCACATCAAACTCCAAGTCTCTTCTCCTTACATTGGCATATGATTTCTGACAACTCTGAGCAGTTTTCAACTGGTCCCTTATCAACTGAACCTTCACTATCGCCTGGTCAATTGAATCTGGCCCTATCATAGCTGCCTCACCAACCTTAAACCATCTAATGGGAGATCTACAACTTCGCCAATAAAGAGCCTCGAACGGTGCCATTTGGATACTGGAGTGATAGGTGTTATCATAAGAAAACTCAATTAAGGGCAAATGATCATCCCAACTACCTTTGAAATCCATAACACATGCCCTTAACATATCCTCGAGGGTCTGAATGGTTCGTTCTGCCTAGCCGTCTATTTGTGGATGGAAGGCTGTGTTGAGCTTAACTTGCGTCCCAAGTCCCTTCTGAAAAGACTGCCAAAACTGTGAGGTAAACTGAGAACCTTGGTAGACAAGGGCAGTCCATGAAGTTGAACCAACACCCGAATATACAACTTGGCATAATCATCCGTTGAATCCGTGGTCTTGACCGGTAGGAAGTGTGCCACCTTAGTTAACCTGTCTACCACCACCCAAATGGAGTCACAGTGTTGGCGAGTACGAAGTAGGCCTGTAACAAAATCTATATTTATTTCCTCCCACTTCCAAGTGGGAATGCTAATATCCTGAAGTACACCTCCCGGCCTTTGATGCTCAACTTTTACTTGATGACAGTTTGGACCCTTAGCTACAAACTCTGCAATATCCTTCTTCATACCATCCCACCAATAGATTTCTTGAGAGACCTGATACATCTTTGTGGATCTTGGGTGAATGGAATATCTGTTTCTATGTGCCTCATGCAATATCCAAACCCTTAAATTATCAACATTCGGAACACATAGTCGGCCCTGGAATCGTAGCACACCATCTCCCTCTTAGGAGAAAACCTCCACCTTTTGATTCCGTACTACTTCCTTTAGCTTCCTCTAAGTTGGATCCTCATCTTGCTTAGATTTTATATCGGCCACTAAGGACGATTCTGACCCATTTTGCACAATAACGTCGCCATCAGTCGAGTCGATCAATCTAACTCCCATCCTTGCAAGTCGATGGACATATCTCACCAACTCCTTCTTTCCCTCGTCCATGTGGGACATACTCTCCATAGAGAGCCTACTAAGAGCATACGCAACCACATTAGCCTTACCCAGATGGTAGAGGACACTCATGTTGTAGTCCTTTAGTAACCCCAACCACCTCCTTTGCCGAAGCTTTAGATCCTTCTGTGTGAACACATATTGCAAGCTCTTGTGATCTGTAAATACATCCACGTGGACCCTATACAAGTAAATGCTGCCATATATTCAATGCAAACACCACCGCAGCCAACTAAAGGTCATGGGTCTTTTCATGAACTTTCAGGTGTCTCGAGGCATATGCTATTACATTCCCACACTACATCAACACACATCCCATCTTGACTCTCGAAGCATCGCAATACACTACAAAGCCATCAATGCCCTCGGGTAAAGTCAACACTGGTGCTGAAGTGAGTCGGGTCTTCAACTCTTGGAAGCTCTTCTCGCAAGTGTCTGACCATTGGAACTTCACCTTTTTCTGAGTCAATCTGGTTAATGGTGTTGCAGTTGATGAAAAGCCCCCAACAAATCTTCGGTAGTAGCCTGCTAAGCCCAAGAAACTCTGAATTTCTGAAGGATTCACTGGTCTAGACCAATTCTTCACCGTCTCAATCTTCTGGGAATCTACCCTTATGCCTTCGCTTGATACCACATGACCTAGAAATGCCACCGAGTTTAGCCAAAATTACACTTGCTAAACTTTGCATACAACTGACTATCCTTGAGGGTTTGTAGCACTATTCTCAAATGAGTGGCATGCTCCTCCTCGCTCCGGGAGTATATAAGAATGTCATCGCTGAACACGATCATGAACATATCCAGATATTGCTTGAACACTCTGTTCATTGGGTCCATAAAAGTTGTGGGAGAATTGGTTAGTCTAAAAGACATAACTACAAAATCATAGTGGCCATACCGAGTTCTGAAGGCTATCTTTGGAATATCACACTCCCGCACTCTGAGCTGGTGATATCCGAACCTGAGGTCTATCTTCGAGAAGCACCTGGCACCCTTAAGCTAGTCAAATAAATCATCAATACATTGTAAGGGGCACTTCTTCTTGACGGTGACCTTATTAAGTTGCCGATAATCAATACACATCCGAAGGGATCCATCCTTCTTTTGAACAAAGAGAACCGGTGCACCCCATGGGGATTTGCTCGGTCTAATGAAACCCTTTTCCAATAAGTCCTTCAACTGTTCTTTTAATTCTTTTAGCTCGACTGGAGCCATCCTGTAAGGAGGAATAGAGATAGGCTGCATATCTGGTAATAAATCAATAACGAAATCAATTTCCCTCTCCAGAGGAACACTGGGAAAATCATTAGGAAACACCTCCGGATATCCGCACAACACCGGAACTGACTGAATAGTCGAGGTCTCAGACTCCACATCCCTAACCCTAACTAGGTGGTACATGCGACCTTTAGAGATCATCTACCTAGCCTTAAGGTAGGAAATAAACTAACCTACTGGTACCGCCGAATTACCCTTCCACTCCAACACTGACTCACCCAAAAAACGATATTCCACCGTACGAGTCCTACAATTAATCAAAGTGTAACATGCATACAACCAATACATGCTGAGAATAACGTCAAAGTCAGTCATGGATAACTCTACAAGGTATGGGGGATGTAACTTTATGCAACACAGTGATCGGGCATTCTATATATATTCATCTAGCTATGACTGAATCACCAATAGGGGTTGAAACTGGAAACGATTCTGACAAGGTCTCGAGACTAACTCCAAGGCTACTAGCAGTGTAATGAGTCACGAAAGACAAGGTAGCTCCTGGATCTAGCAAGGAATAAACATCAATATGAAATACATGCAACATACCAGTGACCACGTTTGGCGAAGTCTCCTGCTCCTGACGCGAGGCAAGGGCATAAAATCGATTTTGGCGCTGTTCGCCACCCCCACTAGTCGATGCTCTCTGCGAAGCGGAATGGGCTGGAGTTGTTACTATCCTGGTGGTCTATTCACGACCCCTATCATCACCTTGTCTAGACTATGGGCACACACGGCGCATGTGCCCAGATCTACCACAGCCATAACAGACATTTTAACCGAGCAGGTACTCCTCGGTGTGACTCTTTTCACACTTCCCGCAGGCTGGAGAGGTTTACTCTAACTGAGTGCCCTTCTAATCCCTTGACCCTGAAGACCTACTCCTCTAATCACTCTTGGGCCTGGATGGAACACTAGCTGATGATGGTGCTGGGGCTAGTGACCTCTGCTAGAGCTGTGGACGGTAGCCACCGCCGGACCTCTAATGCAAAAACTCATGAATATCTGTCTGAGCCCTCTTTGCATCCCTCTCCCTCACATAAGCCGCCTCTATCTGCTGGGCATACAACACTATGCGAGGAAAGTCCATATCCTAGTGAAGCATGGCAGTCCTTCAATCCTTATCTAAGTAACTAGCCACACCATGAAGGAATTGGCTCACCCACACCCTCTGATCCATCACTAGCTCTGGGGCGTACTTTGACAAATGAGTGAACTCAAGTGAATACTCCAGCACTGTCATCTCTCCTTGCTTGAGGTTCACAAGCTCAACTTCCTTCAACTCCCTCATCTCCCGAGGGAAGAACCTATTGAGAAAAGCCATGTGGAACTCATCCCAGCTGATAGGGCCACCTGCTGCCCTCCTGTCCTTCCATTGCTTTTACCAAATATGAGCGACCTCTTTTAGCTGATAAGAGCCCAAGTCAACACCCTCCCCATTTTTCAACCGATAACTTGAGTGACCTTCAAGATCCCTTTGATGAACTCATGTGGATCCTCATCCATCTTCGATCTCGTGAACTCAGGAGGGTTCATCCTCAAGAAGTCTCTAATCCAAGCCACCGCTAACTTGCCATTTTGTGAGACCTATGCAACAACCTGTTAGTTGACCTAAGCAGTCAAGGCCTTAGCCAACATCTAAATAGTTGCCCGAAACTCAACATGGGCAGCTGGCTCTGGTTCCTGGGGCTTTTGAATGGGTGGGGCTTGCTGATGCGCATGGTCATTGCCACCCCCGTGGCCTTCATCATTTCCATTCCTCCTTCCGTTCATTATTCTAGGAGCAAGAATTCTGCAATCGCGAATAGCACGAATTAGAAGGATGGAGAGGCTTTTCATCGCACTACATAGAACATGAAAGAAGGGAACGTGTCCTAAACGTCTAGTAGCCTCTTCTTCATAGGCGTGGCACGCTTCACACCCATGAAAAAGACTCTACTTAACGCGACTTTCATATACCCTAGGATACTCCAAGCCTATGGCTCAGATACCAAGTTTTTCATGACCCGAGCGTACACCCAGATCGTAGACATTGGATAAGGGACCCCGAGTCGACCCATGGCACATGCATACAACTAATCTTATTCAAATAAGCGGAATGATAATCATAAAAACATAACAAAAATGTAATTATAGCATAACATTAGGAAATACTGGATATATACATACCTGAGTACTACATTCTTGTCTAAAAGCCTCTAATACATAAGATGGGTTGATGGGACAACATCCCAACTAACCCGACAAATACTGAAACATAAATAACATGAAAGTCTGTCAAACGACCCTTGGAACATGAGGACTTTACCAATAAGTTTAAAGTGTAAGCTGGGATGGACTAAGGGTGAGGATGAGCCTGAGATCCAGACCTTGTATCATGAAACAATACAACATAGAAAGTATGCGGTCAGTACGTGGAATGTACCAAGTATGCAGGGTAAGTAAAAAGGACATTAAAAGTATAATAAACTCATAAATAAACATAGGATAAGGTAATCATGCTTGTATCATAAATTTCATAAAAGAACATAAGGCTAAATACTTTCAGATCATTCCAAAATCATTCATTATCGTAATCGTAATAAACTTTATCATAACATAACTTGAGCCAATAACATAAACAAAAAGATGCATAAGACATGCGGAACAATGGGAGGACTCGTCCTACCTGACACCATCATGGTAGAGCCTTTCATGATGCCCCATTATCTCGCTCAAGTAGGCAGAGCCGACCCTTGCTTTCCAGGCGATGGTTGTGCATTAGCCGTGGTATCACATTTGAGAGGATCATTATTAATACATCATATAATTTAGAAACCCACGGTGCCACGTGGTTATGAGACACCGGCGTAGTCCTTTGAACGTCAGGCTGCTCGCTTCTAGACACGGCTCCCAAAAACATGCTTATAGGCTCATACGTAAATCAATAACATCATGCATTAAGATTCATTGGCTAAAATATAATATTTATCATGATTGATCCCCTTTAAAACATGCTTATCCAAAAAAGGTAGGCCCTTTTCATCGGTCAACATCATAAATCGATAAATCATGTAATTTGCTTCGTAAATCATAAATCATTAATCATTCTTCAACATGTGGGCATTCCCCAATTCTTCATCGTATTCAATTCTATCAAAATATGCTCATAAACATGGGCAACTTGACTTCATGATTTTCCATCATTAATAAGTTCAAAATATTGCATATTCATCGTAAATCATAACTTTCATGAACCTTCATCATATGGGCATTTTAGATTTAAAAAACTTGAAACATGATTTAAAGAAAATAAAATTGTTACACTCCGTAAGTTTCTAGCATGTAGCTGGCCTACTCGCATGTTGGTTGGAAGTTTTAGAATGCCTTACGTTTGAGGAAAGGGCCCGGGGAAAGGCCGAACGAGTGCCAAGCTGGGATTGCGCAAAAGGAGGCTGAACCAAGCTGTCAAAGGGGCAAAGTGACACGGAGACTCTACCTCAGCGTTAGCCAATGTGTAACGGAGCCAAAACAGCGCGTTGGCCAACGTGCCATGCATCTATGCATCTAGCTGCAAGTATATATAGGCCTCACCATTAAATATTATATCATTCCCACACATAGATCGAACAGAAACAGAGGGAGGACGAAGGGTTCATATAATTTTCTTATGATTACGCTGCCAAACGCCATCCAAACTCAAATTAACTCCGGGTATCGAAGTATAAAGCTGCAAGGAGCATTTTTACGGAGTTAGCTTCGTGAAATTCGCCCGGCGAATCGTCATCCCGGCAAGCCAAAGTGATTGGAATTGCTCCAAGCTAGTGTTAATACAATCCCAGGCTTAAAGTAAGTATTTCTCCCTTTTAGATCCCTGAGAAATTACAAGTTTTCGATCGTTCTTCGATAAGCTGAAGAATAGTCAGTATATATACATATAAAGTATTGTTTTCTTCCAGCATAGTAATGAAGTTAGCTCTATTCTACCGTGAATGTGATTACAATTGGGAAGGATAGATGAATACCAGTCGAACCTCGCCAATTAACCAATAAACCGGCAGTCGAGGTATGTAAAGGAAGTTTCTCTCGGCAAGTTAGTTTCTTCAGTATAGTAATCCAATATTAATCCCAGTAAAGTATTTTTGGAATATTATATCATGTTCAGCATGTTATTATGTATAGTCGTTGTTAAAAGTTGTGACCTGTATTTGTGCTTATTTGGGCTGAATTACCTGTATAGATTCCGTGACCGCCCCAGGGTAAATAGCTGTGTCGACTCGTCCGCCAGAGGGCGAGGATACGTCACTCTACAGAGCGGCATATCTTCCGCAAGGGACGAAGATGGGGAGCCATCTCCTCATATTTTGCCGTGGTTGGCCTATACACACCCCCACCGAGCACTTGCGCCCGGGGTGTAGATTTCAGGAGTCCTCCGGACTCAGGCACAGCTATAGTCAGGGGCCCAACGAGCCTAAGTTGCATAGCTAGGGGACCAACAGGATGTTTATAGCTACTAGGGGATGTGGTATGACCTGGATAGGGGTATATAGATTAAGATGTACTCACCAGGGCTAATAGGGGCCCAAGTGAGTTTTGTTGTGCTGATGGTACCTTCCGGCTTATGGGGGCCAAGTAAGGTATGTACGTTGCTTTAGTTACTGATAGTTAGACAGTAGGATACCTCATTGTCAGGTATGACCCCTACTCTTCTTTATAGTTATGTACAGTTCTGATTCCATTATTTCAGTCAGTTTCAGTCCATTCTCTTTACTTCAGATATTGTCAGCTCTATTATTTACTTTCAATCATTTACAGTTATTTCTTTACATAATCAGTACCTGTGGTGCTGACGCCCTCTTTTGGGGTGCTGCATTACTTGCGTGCAGGTACACTCAGACAAGGAGCGGACCCCTCGTAGTTCCAGTCAACGGTACAGAGCCTTCAGCTCCTATCTTCCGGAGCTTTAGAGATAGAGGTTTACTTTCTTTTGTTTTACAGTATTGGTAGGCCGGGGCCCTATCCTGACCTTCTTATTACTCCTAGAGGCTTGCAGATTGTATTTTCCCTGTGGTTAGTTGATATCGGCCGTGTGGAGCCATATGTGCTTTAGATTATGTGTGTTGGCAGTGTGGGGCCTTGTTAGTTGTTGGTTGACGACCTTGTTGGTCATGTTTCAGTTTAGTACTCGATTTCGTTTTTCAGCTATAACTAGAAATCATGGTGGCCTTGTCAGGTTGCATAGAAACTCCCTATATTTGCTTGTCTCTGGTTAGTTGTTTACTTTCACAGGTGGCTATAGGCCTTATCGGCCGGGAGCTATATTTACAGCCGCTATATAGCCCGTCATTTTCTTGATTCCAGAGTTAGAGTCAGGCTTGCACCAAAGGTGCTTAGGCTCAGTCAGCTCAGTAGTTCAGATCCTTGTAGGGCACCAGGTGCCATTCATGCCTCCCAAGGCGGGGCGTGAAAAACTTGGTATCAGAGCAGGTCGTGTCCCAGGGAGTCTGCAAGCCGTGCTAAGTAGAGTCTTGTATATGGATGTGTTGTGCACCACATACTATAGGCAGGAGGCTACAAGGCATGATAGGATGGTTACTCTTTCTTCTTATTCAATCGTGCTATAGAGCGATATAGTATAGGGTTGAGTCCCTAAACTCATTATATTCTTTTTTTTATAGAGAAATGTCGGACTAGCGACATCCTACGACCGGCAGGAGGTTAGACGTAGCAGCAGGAGAGGGCACCAGTAGGATTCCTCAGCTTCGGATAGAATCAATCCAATCTGAGGGCGATACGGAGGCGTCATCTTGACCTTCCCAGCAGTTTCCACCCCGTCAGGAGCCGCTTGGGATAGCCGGTGTGACGGCACCACCTTCGGCAGTTTCTATACCCGTACCATCTGACCAGGAGGTTAGGAGCGTGGTGGTTATGCTAGCACAGATGATGGCTGCTCAGCACCAGTCAGTGCCACCTACAGCCATAGAATCTTTAGGAGGGCTTGGTAGTTCAAGGGTCTGAGAGTTCCTGGCATTAAGTCCCCCACAATTCACAGGGGCAGATCGGACAGAGGACCCTCAGGACTTCTTGGATCAGATGTAGAGAATTTTCAGGGTAATGCATGCTACACCTACAGAGTCAGTTGAGTTGGCGGTATTCCAGTTACGGGACATCGTTGTACTGTGGTATGAGAGTTGGGAGAGGTCCCGAGGGAGAGATGTTTCCCCTCTAACCTGGTCCAGCTTTTCAGGGGCCTTTTTGGATCCTTATCTACAGCGGGAAATTTGACAGGCCCGGGTTGATCAGTTCCTACACCTGGAGCAGGGGTCAACGAGTGTTCAAGAATATGCCATGCGGTTTGATTCCTTGGCCCGATATGCGCTAGCCTTTGTGGATACAATGCCATCCAGGGTACACCGCTTTATTATGGGGCTGAACCCAGAATATGTTGAGACCTGCATCACAGCTACACTGCGAGAGGATATGGATATTGCTCGTGTACAGGCTTTTGCTCAGAATATTGAGGGTATCAGGCAGCGGCAATAGGAGATTAGGAGAACAAGTCAGGAGCAGTCCCGCAGGGATAGACCAGATGAATTATCGGAGGAGTCTCGGGGAGGACCTAGGCCACGGCTATCAGATAGACTTCCTAGACCCCCGCCTCCACCACAACAGCAGAGGAGCAGATTCAGTCGCCGAGGGTAGCCAGATCCCGGTGAAGGTTCGCGTGCAGTAAGTTCACAGCAGCAGAGGAGGGCAGAGCAGAGTGGGTTTACAATACCACTTTGCCCTATTTGCAGTCGGCGCCATTCTGGAGCGTGCAGATATGGCTCCTCCGGATGTTACATTTGTGGACAGGAAGTTCATCAGATAAGGAGTTGTCCATCTAGGGGTCAGGGTGGTCGGGATCGACGGGATAGGTGTTCGGTGCTTTGGTTGGGGTTAAAAACCGACACGCAGTGCACGTGGTCAAACAAGTAGTAAGTGGCTTAAGTAAGCCAAGTATCGATCCAAGGAGACTCTGGATAAGTGAAAATTGCTTAAGTATACTATATTCTATCTCACTTCTAAATATGCTGACAACAACGTAACCAACAATTGAAAAGTTTGTTTTATAAATTATGTACTAAA
Source organism: Datura wrightii (assembly GCA_035772735.1). NCBI lineage: Eukaryota > Viridiplantae > Streptophyta > Magnoliopsida > Solanales > Solanaceae > Datura > Datura wrightii. Next base: position 50,183,947 of record JASDFA010000002.1, on the reverse strand, counting down.
ACTACTGACAATTATTTACTTTGAATTTAAACTATGTATATGAGCATGCCAAGGTTAAGAACATGTAATGAACTGATTATCATCATACAGTGGTTAATCTTCTCTTCCAGTTGCTAGCCAAGAACATTAGCCAAGAGATTAAAACTCTCGTATTTAATCTCACTTAAGAATCATAAACCATCCGTCTACATTTCTGTGATCAAATGCAATTCATGACCTAGCAATACAATTCTGGTTCCTAAATTGACTAATACGACTTTCAAGTATATTTCTATCAGGAAAGCACATCAAAACTCAATTTTCCCAAATCAAGTTAAGAACAATACCCTATTAATTCACAACTTTCCAATTTCGTGATCTCTCGAGTGAAATCGGACTTTTTAGATATACGTTAATGTCGGCCACACACCAATGCAGTAAGAACAAGAATTAATAGAACAACATGGAAGAAAAAGATAAAAAACCATATAATTCAATAATCAAACTTCATCACAAATGTTCATAACCTCAGCAAGGAAGGGAATTAGCCACTCATTTGTGGATTAATCATCCTAAAACAAGTGTTAATCATACAAACAATTGAGTGAAAGAAGGAAGAAGGAGAGAAAAAACCCTTAACTTTTTGTCCCTCAACTGCCTGTAACCCACGTCCTTACTCCACCAAGTCTCAATTATGAAAAATAAGCCTAAGTGTTCTATTTATACTAGTGGGAATTTTTCCTGGAATAACAAGCAACGTGTCACAGAGTGCATCGCGGAGCACTGCCTCCGTGACACGGCGTGGACGCGGACCCTCACTGGAAATTTGGGGTCCGAGTATATAGCATCAATGTGGCACGACATGCAACGTGGAGGCTTGCCTCCGTGCCACGGAGCTGTCGCGAGGCTCCACTGGAATTTGACTAATTTTTCACCCTCCAGGCAGAATGCCTCCGCGATGGCAGCGTGCCACGGCTCCATCGCGGAGCCCCTTTAATTGGTGCAGTCCAATGCTTTTTCCTTTGCTCGCTTCCAAGTCCAACTCTGATATCCTCCAACATGCATTTTAGCTTCTCGAAATCACATTTTACCTACAAAACAATGCTAATCATGTTGGTTAGTATAAATTCAAATTTTATTACCAATTACATGAAAATGTATACACATTGCACGATAAACAAGGCGAAAATGATACGTTTGGGTATCACTTGGGCATATAAATCTGCCCAAGATCACTTACCCCACACTTAAATCCTTGTTCATCCTCGAACAACAAACACACAATTCATGCAAATTACATCCCAACCTTCGCCACTATGGTGCGACAATTTGAGCTACGGTCATACCGATCATTCAATATTGCAAATCATCAAGAAAACATGCATGGTCTTAAACAATGCAATGACCTTCAATACATTAAGACTTCCTAGACTTTAAGAATCGACTCTCGATATCGGCAAACTCATGCAAATCAGCTAATCAAGATATCCGACACGAAAATCAATCTTTCATCAAGCATGTGCCCTCACATCTCAAGAGAATCTTCCCCTTTTTGCTCATGTAACACACAAACATTCAAATAGGGGCATGTAAAAATTTATTTCACTCTCTCTCCCAAAAGAATTCACATGCATCATATCATGACCCATAAGCTTGCCCTTAGTGTATTACTCCACTAATATAAAAAAATGCAATGTACGATCACGTAGGACTTTAATGGGTTGTAATGGAAGCTATAGAACTAGTATATATTGGATTAGCCAATAATAGCCACTAGCATCCTTAAGCGCCTTTTCAACACATTCCCATCAACTCATGGACATTGTTTCTCTCTTTTCTTTTTTTTTTCCATCATCCCATTCATGATGGTTTACTTTCGTATGGCCCATTTCATCAAGCACACTTGACACAAAAACAAAGGTTTTCCATGCACTTTCATTATCATTTAATTATAGCAAGTGCACCTTCAACCTTTTCCTTTCTTTCCTCACTTTGCTTTTCTTTTTCTTTTCACCATTCTCACTCTTTGACACTTTGGGAAAATTTTTGTTCTTCTTAAGCGCTTAAGAGTTTTGTATAGACTTTACGGCTAACGAAAAGAAAGAATTAAGCTCAGTTTATACATTTTTGGACAAAAGAAAGAAATAATAGGCTAAAGGCTCAACGGGCTGACTAGGGTATACAATCACATCAAAAGGGGAGTATGACAAGAAAAAAAATAGAAACTCTCGGTTAAAACAAAGAAATGCCTACATCCTTTCCAACACTACACCTCCTTCATTTTGTTTTGTACACACACCAGGCAAGTTCTAGACACTTCACAATAGCATGGAATAACAACACCTCACTTCACACTTTATGCACATGCTCGATTCAAGATGCATTCACAGACTCTTTAATTAGCTAATTACATGAATTCAAAAATTAAGCCTCAATCACACCGAATCGAACTCTACAGCCTAGGTATCTCAACATATTTACAAAATTGCATGCTTTCATACAAATCACTTTTACATTTTGAATATCAGTTACAACACGCAACCAAAATTTCACAACCATATAGTAACTACAGGTTCCGTGATGCAATCCACCAAAGAAAAAAACTGAAAATAAATTAAAATCACTACTCCTACCGACTACATTTCCCTTAAGACGGTCGTCATCCATCCATCATAGGGAACAGTCACTAACTATGACGTCGGTTCAATGGGACTATTCTCGGTAAAAGAACTATTATACCCCGTAAATTTCCGGCACATAGATGGCCTATTCACGTGTTGGTTAAGAATATTTGAAAGCCATGCATGCTAGAAAAAGGCCCGGAAAAAGATCGGACAAGCGCCAAGTCGGCGCGTCGCAAGGCAAAAATGCGATTTATAGTGTCCAAGTATATGGAGCTCGGTTTGTAATGTAATTTCCTTTAATTAATAATAATTCCCATAAGATAATTTCCTTTAATTAATAATAATTTCTTTTAATTAACGATAATTTCCCTTTAATTAATAAGAACCTCCCTTTAAATAGTGATCATTTCCCTTCATTTAAAGGGAATTTCCATTGTAATTTCCAGAGAACGTAGAAAGAGGGAGAAGACGAAGAAACTTAAAAAAAATCATTCGATTACGCTGCCAAACGAAGTCTAAACTCAAATTAACCTCAGGTACCGAGGTATTTAGCAGCAGAGAGCATTTCTACGGTTTTTGTTTCGTGAAATATGGCCGGCGAATCATCGACCTACCGAACCAAAGTAAGTAAAATTACTCCAAATTAGTGTCTATGTGCTCCTAGCTGTGAAGTGAATACTTCTCCCTTCTGGACTTCTGAAGTTTTTGACCGTCTTTCGATAAGCCTAAGTTTAGGCTATAATTATATCGAAAGTGACGTTGTTCTTCAGGATAAAGCTATATTTAGTATTAATTGACGTATATCTGAATGCAGTTGGGAGAATTAGCTGGAGTATTGACCGAGTCTCGTCCGACAGTCGGATAACCCGAGGTTAAGGTATGTGAAGTTGTTCTTCGGCAAGTTAGTAAGTCTTAGTTTTGTGAATCATAATAAACTCCGTATTTGAAACTCTCGGAGTTGAATGCTGAGAATTGAATAAGTTTAGTAAATTCTGGTTTGCGTTGCCGTATCGTATTTTAGTCTGAAAGTTACAAAAGCATGCGCCCAAGGACAAGTTAATATTCAGATTTCAGTATAGCCTATTATGTGATTAGCAAGCATGTTGTAGGATAAAAAGAAACAGAGATTTCAGAATCAGTATAATCAGTAAAAGAATCAGTTCAGTATAGAAACAGATCAGAACAAGAAGCTAAATTCTAGATAGTCTTTTTAGCTATACATGCTTGTTATTTATATGTGCTATTTGTTTGTTGAGACTTGTTATGGTTTGAGGGCACCTTATTGAGTGTCCTCGCCGCCCCTGGATTGGTAATCGTGTCGCCCACTAAGCGGGTGGGTTTTACGTCACTCCAAGGAGTGGCATGCCGTCCCCAGCTTGGACGAAGATGGGATGAAGCTTTCCCCGTAGCAGTCTGATCAGCATTACAGGTACAGCTCCGGTATCAGATAGCCCTGTTGAGTAGTGTCCAGGGAATCAGACCCTATCTGTTACTGTCTGTACATTCAGTTATTACCAGTGTAGCTCCGGTTTCAGATAGCCTCGTAGAGTGTGTCCGGGGATCCAGACCCTATCTGTTACTGTCTACACAGGAATCCTCCGGACCCAGACATGGTTGCTTATATCGGAGACTATGGCCCGAGTCGGAGACCCAGGGGACCGGTAGAGGAGCTCCGAAGTGAGTAGATGAGTGGAGAGACTTATGTTTGGTTGGTTTTGACCCGGGTAGGGGTATATAGATTGTTTGCTTGCTTGGCGCCATCCGGCTTATGGGGGTTGGTATTGGCTCTTGCTTGCTACTTGTATATATATTTATGTGCTATATATATTGTATACTAGCTACTAGACAGCAGGCCGTTACGTCTACAGGTACGCCTCTGCCTTATCAGTACAGAAAGTCCGATCCAGTTTTTGTCAGCTTCTTCAGATTCAGTTATCTCCTGCTATACAAAAATGCTAGTTATGCTCTCTTTATTCAGTTGTTTTCAGTTGTATTATTTCAGTTGCTTTTCATACTCTGTATCAGTGATACTGACGCCCAGTGGGGCGCTGCATTACTTGCCTGCAGGTACTCATAGACGAGGAGGCGATCCCTCGTGATTCCAGTCAGCTATTGAGTATTCAGCTCCTATCATCCGGAGTCTGATTTCCATAGGTGTAGCTCTTTTCCTTTTGTACAGTACGGGTAGGTCGGGGCCCTGTCCCGATCATTTCTGTTGTTATTCCTAGAGGCTTGCAGTCTGTATATATATTTCCATGTGGTCAGTTGAGCCGGTCGTGTGAGGCCGTGCAGTTTGCTGTAGCTGTTTAGTATCTCAGATTATATTGGCCATGTGAGGCCTTAGTTTGACAGTAGTGGTGACCTTGTCGGTCACGTAGTCTTACAGTAGTCTTGTGTTGACATTGAAGATAAACTAGACAGCATGGTGGCCTTGTCGGCCAGCATAGGTTCCCTGTTATGAGTGTGTTCTGGTTAGTTGTTATTACAGGTGCAGGTGGCTATAGGCCAGTTGGCCGGAGGCTGTGTTTATAGCCGTTATATAGCCGGTTTGTTTCTTGGAATAGAGCCAGAGCCAGCCAAAGCACCAGATGTGCTCAGGCTGGACCATTTAGCAGTCCAGAGTCTAGCAGGCACCAGATGCCCGTCATACCCCCCAAGGTGGGATGTGACAAGAACCGAAAACAAACTCCGAGAAACCCAAAATAAACATTGAAAAATTTTGCAAAACATCGATCATTTCGATGGAAAAATTATTTACAAAATATTTTTAAATCTGAACAAAATATGTTCGCAAAATTTTAAAAATATCTATCATTTCGATAGAAAAAAAATATGAGAATATTTACAAAAAATTTTACAGACTTAGCTGGCAACAACAACATTCCACAACACACATCAATACCACAAATAATTACAAATACAGAACAGTTTGCAATTCACAAACACAGGGAAACATACATACAAAACAGAGGAAAGCATACAAGCAAACCAGCCCAGCCCCAGCACCTAACTACTCCCCACCCCACACTTAAATCGAACACTGTCCCCAGTGTTCATAAAAATTAAAAATCACAAAATTGGGTGGTGGAACTCCCTGATCAGTCAAAGTATTCCACTTCTTCATCAGGTGCTGCAGCCTCATCGCCCATGTCCGAGTCGCCTCCGTCGTCGTCATTGGACTCCACATCGGAGTCCTCCGGACGTGTCTCCTCGTTCGTGGGGATGTCATCGTCAGTGGGCTCTACAAAGGTTAGCCCCACTTGGCATAGAGCCCTGGCATTTTCGCCAAACGGGTAATCCAGCTCGAGCTGCCATAGCTCCTCCTCCGTGGCTAGTCTCCCACCGATCCTGAGCTGGAGCATTTGTATTCCAAACATCCGTGCCATGTACTGGTCGTCACGAGCATGTCGCTCGCCAAGCGTCAGCACTGGCCCGTGCGTGGTGTCGGGGGCCTTAGTTTTGGTCACGTCAAGGGCCCTCCGCTCCAACTGCGGGATGTAGTCCAAAGCCTCTTCCTCGACGTCGAGGCCCCGGAGAAAGGTGGTGATTAGTCCACCGAACCCATACCTGTGGCCCTGGTGTAGTCAGGCTCTCTTCATGGTGGATATGATAACCGCCCCAACATTAATCTCCAGCCCTTTCATCAGGGCATACACCAGGCAAACACGGTCCTGGGTCACATCAGTCATGTGCACCCCCGGGATTAGGCACGAGCAGATTATCTTCAGCCATATTCTGGCCTCCCTGTTCATTTGAGAATACGGCAGAGTTTGGTGGTAACCCCTTTCCTTATGTCTGCTCCATCTGGCTATGGATCGAGCCCCACACAATGTGCGTCTGATATCGGCATATGGTGGGGTGATGTTCATCTGGTGGAGAACGTGGGCGTCTGTGTCCCGCGCTCCGATGATGGCATTTAGCTGCTGGGGTTCCAGAGTGACTATCTGCCCTCTGATCTTGATTGTGTGGCTTCTGATTGCCGGGTTCCAATTAGCATAGAACTCCTGGACTAGATGTAGGTTGCATTCCTTGGGCTCCTGAAATATGAAGCTGAGCCCAGCTGCCTCGATCCTTTGAACTATTCTGGGGAACTCCTGTGCTAATGGTTCCCGTGCAATATGCTCCTCGGGGAAGTATTTGTTTTCTTTATGCTTGGCATACCACTTCTTCCCCTCATCAGTTACCCATCTAGTTCCGTATTGGCGGCGCTGGCTGCGTGGAACTGCTGGTGCAGCTGGGACTGCTGTGCCCAGTCTAAGTCTTTTCCTCCAGGTGCCTGAAGTTGATGCACCCTTACCTTTATCTTTCCTGCTTGCCATTTTGTCTGTCAACACAAATAAACAAGCGCAATGTCAAGCTAAATAGATCTTAGCTTCGGCTAAGGTCGGGTTAACTAAGTTTACCCCACACTTAGTCCTTAGCTACAGTGATAACAATACGGCAAGAATAACTTTATTTACACCAAAATACCAGCTATACAATTCATGCTTAGTGCGTTCAATAAGAAAAATTCGATGGTATAAATTTAGCGTACTACTCAGACTTCGTACCGCTAATCCCAATCACTACCATCGCTAGCAATTCAACCACTGCACTTAGCAACTAAAAACAATGAAACAAAAACAACAACAAAAATTCTATATACATGAACCTATACAACCAACCCAATTTGAACAATTTTCAACATTTTCCCAAAAACCCGAGAATTCGTCGTCTATTTCATTCAAACAATATTCTACAATGAATTATCTCATTCAATACATACAACCCGACATATATTTCACAAATTTAACAAGTTACCAATTTCGATTCCAACAAGCCCTAGAATTGAATTTCGCAATCAAATTCGAATAATTCATGCAATCGACAAGTTCAAACGCTCATTACAACATTCCGAACATTTATCAATCAATAAATAACTCAAATTCATGTTAAATTTCGACTTGGGGTGATTTAGTTCACCTCCCATGCTTAAATTTGAATGAAATCGACAAAAACTTGAGAGATAATCGGAAAACATACCTCGTAGTTGAAGAACCGAAGAAAACTTGATAATTTTTTGCTTTAGACCATGGCACGTTGATGGGGAAGGGAATTTTGGGTGTTTGGTCATGGAGAAATGTAAAAATGAGGGGAAAAGGGGAGAAATCGGGGGTTTAAAATGTAGAAAACACGCGGGTCACCCGGCAACCCAGTGTGACCCGTCACAATTTATATGGCAATGTGTCACGGAGTGCATCGCGGAGCACTGCCTCCGTGACACGGAGCCATCGCGATAGCTTACCGGAATTTTTTTTAAATTTCCAGATTACACCTCAACGTGTCACGGAGGGTAACGCGGAGGTCCTCCTCCGTGACACGGAGCTATCGCCCCAGCTCACTGTCTCTGCATTTTATTAATTTTTTCATACCTCGCCTTTTCCTTCACGATTCCGTGCACATTTTTCTCCGTTTAACCTGAAAATCATCTCACTAAACAAAATTGGTTAGATTAATAGGTTTCACCTAACTAAAATAAAAAAATACTAACTAAAATGCAAAAATTTTGTACTAAATCAAGAAAAAGAAAAAAAATAAAATCTATTTACACTTTACAAAATGAAAGAATAAAAAAATTTTCACGGGTTGCCTCCCGTGCAATGCCTGGTTTACCGTCGCGGCTCGACGTCCTTTATGCTCAATTGTCCGCTAGGGTGATGGACGATTTCTCACGATCATTGTCCTCCCCCCAGTAGTGCTCACACCTATCCGGTGGTCTTCCCATCAACTCCCGGGAATCATTCATTTGTTTAGCATTACCATGATCAATTACATTGATCACCGAGAGTTCTTCATTCACCATCGGGAGCTTGGGTGCTTTGTACACATCGAACACCTCTACCTTGTCATGTGCTCGCTTTGTAAGTTGACCCGCAGCTACGTCAATTAATGCTTTCTCGGTTGCCAAGAAGGGTCGTCCCAAAATAAATGGGACTTCCACGTCTGGTTCAAAATCCAGAACAATAAAATCTACCAGGAAGATTAGGGAGCCCACTTGCACTAGAACATCCTCAACAATGCCATCCGGCCTAGCTAAGGATCGATCCGCCAACTGCAAGATTACTGTTGTAGGTCTAGGACTCCCTAGACCCAACTTTCTGAATACCGAAGATGGCATCAAATTTATGCTCGCTCCCAGGTCACACAATCCACGAGCTCGGATACTCTACCCAATAGTAAGCTGGATAGTAAAACTTTCAGGGTCGTTTAGCTTCGTGGGCAGTCTATTTTGGATCCAGGAAGTGCACTCCTCCATCAAAGCTACCGTGGCATACTCAGTCAAACAACTTTTGTTGGCCACGATGTCTTTAATGTATCTGGCATATTTAGGCACTCCCTGCAAGACATCAACAAGAGGTAAGTTAACATGTACCTTTTTAAGCACCTCCATGAATTTCTTAAAACACGCCTCCTCCTGGTGTTTCTTGAGTCGTTGAGGGAACGGGGGTGGAGGTCTTTCTAATTCAGCTTCTTTGGTCTTCCCCCTCTCCGAACTTTGTCCCCCCTCAACTTCTGCTGCTCCCGAATTTTGAGGTGGTCTCTCTGGTTCCACCTCCTTCAACTGCAAATCACTCCTTGTGGTCACTGCATTTACCTGCTTCGGATTCGGATCCGTGTCGCTAGGCAGTCCTCCTCTGGGCCTTGTGTTTTGGGCACTAGCAAATTGCCCAAATTGATACTCAAGAGCCTTGGTCGCTAACTGATTATTTTTCACTTCGGCTGCCAATTTAACATAGTCAGCCTGCAATTGCGCCTGATTAGCGATCATGGTCTTGAACATCTCCTCAACGCTGGGTGATGGTGGTGGAGGAGGGGCATTATGATTTCTGAATTTAGATTGGTAGTTCTGTTGCCCTCCTTGATTTCTTTGCATACCCTGACCCGAACTTTGGCCTTATTGGTTGTTGCTACCCCGTGAAAAATTTGGATGGTTCCTCCAATTTGAGTTGTAGCCACTACCATACTGCTGCTGATTTCTTTGTGCATTGCCCACAAAGTTAACCGAATCTGGGTTTGCTCCACAGCACTCAGCTGAGTCCTCACTGCTTCCACACACTTCACACCACATTTGCTGGACCGCATTGACTGAAGCTGAAGGCTGGTTCAAAGTCATGTTGCTAAAGTGGTTGTTCAGCTGATTCTGCAAGGCAGCTATCTGTGCAGCGATAGCTGTAAATCCATCCACTTCAAGCACTCCTGCTGCTTTCCTTGCTCCACCTCATGATGAATCAGTATTCCATTCTGGATTGCCCTGTGAAATTCGGTTTAGCAAAGTGTACAACTCCTCATAAGTCTTTTCCAGCGCTATCCCTCCAGCTGCTGAATCTAGCAAAATTTTAGTATGGGGTTCCAAACCCTCAATAAATGTGTGCACCGACACCTCATTGGACTGATGATGATGAGGATAGTCCCGCAACATGGATTTAAATCTTTCCCAGGCTTGATACAAATTTTCTCCCTCCCTCTGTTTGAAACTTAGAATTTGACTTCTAAGTCTGGCTGTTTTACCAGAGGGAAAAAATCTTATCAAGAACTTCCGTGCTAGATCATCCCACGTTGAAATAGAATTTGGTGGCTCAGCTTTTAACCACCTCTTGGCTTCACCAAGTAATGAGAACGGAAACAATGTAAGCCGAACATAATCAGGTGACACTCCAGCGGGTATATAAGTGTCACTTATCTCCAAAAAGTTTTGGAGATGTTGTTGTGGGTCTTCTAAGGGAGACCGGTAAATTGCCCGCTTGTGTGCAACAGTTGCACCATATTTTGCTTGAGTTCAAATCTCCCTCCAGGATCTGGTTTGCAGATACTTGATGTTACATTGTTGGCATGTGGGATTGCCACCTCGCGAACTGGCCTTGCTGCTGCTTCTTCGGGCACTAACACTGCCCTCACAACCGATGGATTTTGTTGCTCCATAATAGTCTGTCTGAGCAATTGCAGCTTTCTTTGTAGAGCTTCTCTGTGTTTACTATGAAATATACGTTCAGGCTCTATATAAGATTCCACCAGCTCTTTGTCTCTTGCCAGTGTTCACAGAAATTAAGTCTGCAAAATACAGGCTAAGACCAAGTTGTCAACACTTAGGAAAATAAAACAAAAATACAGTAAATTTACACTTAATACAATTTCACCAATTGCCTAGTCTCCCCGGCAACGGCGCCAAAAACTTGTTCGGTGCTTTGGTTGGGGTTAAAAACTGACACGCAAGTGCATGTGGTCAAACAAGTAGTACGTGGCTTAAGTAAGCCAAGTATCGATCCAAGGAGACTCTGGATAAGCGAAAATTGCTTAAGTGTACTATATTCTATCTCACTTCTAAATATGCTGACAACAACGTAACCAACAATTGAAAAGTTTATTTTATAAATTATGTACTAAAACTACTGACAATTATTTACTTTGAATTTAAACTATGTATATGAGCATGCCAAGGTTAAGAACATGTAATGAACTGATTATCATCATACAGTGGTTAATCTTCTCTTCCAGTTGCTAGCCAAGAACATTAGCCAAGAGATTAAAACTCTCGTATTTAATCTCACTTAAGAATCATAACCCATCCGTCTACATTTCTGTGATCAAATGCAATTCATGACCTAGCAATACAATTCCGGTTCCTAAATTGACTAATACGGCTTTCAAGTATATTTCTATCAGGAAAGCACATCAAAACTCAATTTTCCCAAATCAAGTTAAGAACAATACCTTATTAATTCACAACTTTCCAATTTCGTGCTCTCTCGAGTGAAATCGGACTTTTTAGATATACATTAATGTCGGCCACACACCAATGCAGTAAGAACAAGAATTAATAGAACAACATGGAAGAAAAAGATAAAAAACCATATAATTCAATAATCAAACTTCATCACAAATGTTCATAACCTCAGCAAGGAAGGGAATTAGCCACTCATTTGTGGATTAATCATCCTAAAACAAGTGTTAATCATACAAACAATTGAGTGAAAGAAGGAAGAAGGAGAGAAAAAACCCTGAACTTTTCGTCCCTCAACTGCCTGTAACCCACGTCCTTGCTCCACCAAGTCTCAATTATGAAAAGTAAGCCTAAGTGTTCTATTTATACTAGTGGGAATTTTTCCCGGAATAACAAGCAACGTGTCACGGAGTGCATTGTGGAGCACTGCCTCCGTGACACAGCGTGGACGCGGACCCTCACTGGAAATTTGAGGTCCGGGAATAAAGCATCAACGTGGCACAGCATGCAACGCGGAGGCTTGCCTCCATGCCACGGAGCTGTCACGAGGCTCCACTGGAATTTGACTAATTTTTCACCCTCCAGACATAATACCTCCGCGATGGCAGCGTGCCACGGCTCCATCGCGGAGCCCCTTTAATTGGTGCAGTCCAATGCTTTTTCCTTTGCTCGCTTCCAAGTCCAACTCCGATATCCTCCAACATGCATTTTAGCTTCTCGAAATCAAATTTTACCTACAAAATAATGCTAATCATGTTGGTTAGTATAAATTCAAATTTTATTACCAATTACATGAAAATGTATACACATTGCACGATAAACAAGGCAAAAATGATACGTTTGGGTATCACTTGGGCATATAAATCTGCCTAAGATCAATAGGTACTCAGCAGGATCACAAGCTCCAGCATCCCCAGTAGGGCGTAGGCCCTCAATTTCAGTAGGTAGAGGGCGAAGCAGATCAGGGGCCTCCAGTTCAAGTGCGGGCCCAGATCGTACTTATGCATTACCCGGGCGACAGGACTCAGAGTCATCACCAGATGTCGTGACAGGTATGCTAAATATTTGCTCTCATCCTGCTTATGTGTTGATAGATCCAGGGTCCACCTTGTCCTATGTTACACCGCTAGTGGCTCAGAAGTTTAGTATTATGTCGGTATTACTTCGGCGACCTTTCTCAGTGTCTACACCCGTTGGTGACTCTATTATAGCCAGAAGGGTCTATTGGGGGTGTACAGTAGAGGTTGTCAATCATCAGACTACAGCAGACTTGATCGAAATAGAGATGGTTGATTTTGATGCCATTATGGGTATGGATTGGTTAGCTCTTTGTTACGCCAATGTCGAATGTTGGACCAAGATTGTCCGATTCCACTTTCCAGGGGAGGTATTACGGGAGTGGAAAGGTAGTATAGCCACGCCAAAGGTAGGTTTATTTCCTATCTTTGGGCGAGAAAATTGATAGCAAAAGGATGTATTTATCATATTGTCAGAGTTCAGGATGTTTGGGCAGAGCCTCCGACCCTTCAGTCTATTCCAGTGGTCAATGAATTCCCTTATGTATTCCCAGATGAGCTTCCTGGTATTCCCCCAGAAAGGGAAATTGATTTTGCAATTGATCTCTTACCATGCACTCAACCTATATTTATTCCCCCGTATCGGATGGCTCCTGCTGAACTCAGAGAATTAAAGGAACAATTGAAGGATTTTCTAGATAAGGGCTTTATCAGGTCGAGTACTTCACCATGGGGTGCGCCAGTCCTATTTGTGAGGAAGAAGGACGGCTCCCTCCATATGTGTATAGACTATCGGCAACTGAATAAAGTCACCATCAAGAATAAGTACCCACTTCCCAGAATAGACGATTTGTTTGATCAGGTACAAGAAGTGAGGTATATTTTAAAGATTGACTTAAGGCCCGGATATTATCAGGTTCGGGTTCGTGAACGAGATATTCCAAAGACTGCCTTCAGGACCAGATATGGCCACTTCGAATTCCTAGTCATGTCCTTCGGACTAACCAATGCCCCAGCAGTGTTTATTCACCTGATGAATAATATTTTCAGACCATACCTGGACCTGTTCGTGATAGTATTTACTAAAGATATTCTGATGTATTCCCGCTCAGAGGCAGACCACCAGGATCATGTACGGATAGTGCTCCAGATTCTCAAAGACCGCCAGCTATATGAGAAATTTTCTAAATGTGAATTTTGGCTTAATTCAGTAGCCTTCTTGGGTCATATTGTGTCAGATGCTGGTATACAGGTGGATACGTAAAAAATGGAGGCAGTGAAAACATGGCCTAGACCTACCACTCCGACCGAGGTACGTAGTTTCCTCAGGTTAGTCGGGTATTACATTGTGGAAGGATTTTCCCCCTTAGCAGCACGTTTAACTAAACTGACACGGAAGGCAGCAAAATTCCAGTGGACCGAGGCATGTGAGTAAAGATTTCAGGAACTGAAAGATAGATTGACATCGACACCGGTTTTAGCATTGCTGGAAGGAACAGAGGGTTATGCAGTTTATTATGACACTTCGGGTGTTGGGTTAGGATGTGTATTGATGCAGCATGGTAAGGTGATTGCTTATGCTTCCAGGCAGCTGAGGAAGCATGAGAAGAACTATCCTACCCATGACCTGGAATTAGCCACGGTAATGCATGCCTTGAAATTATGGAGACACTACTTGTATGGCGTCCACGTGGATATTTTCACTGATCACAAAAGCCTGCAGTATATCTTCACCCAGAAAGAGTTGAACTTGTGACAGTGTCGCTGGTTGGAGCTGTTGAAGGATTATGATGTGAATATTTTATATCACCCAGGAAGGGCCAATGTTATAGCAGATGCTCTTAGACGTAAATCTATGGGAAGTATGGCATACTTACAGCCCGAGCAACGGGAATTGGCCCGAGAATTGCATCAGCTAGCCAGTTTAGCCATTCGCATAGTAGAATCAGGAGACAATGGAGTGGTAATCCAGAATACTGTAGTATCTTCATTGGTTGTGGAAGTGAAGAAACGGTAGTATGAAGATCCTAGTCTGGTTCAGCTCAAAAATAGGGTCCAGCGAAGGGAGGTGACAGATTTCCAGGTAACCGAGGACAGAGTTTTGAGATATAGGGATCACCTCTGTGTTCCAGACATTGCAGGGCTTCGCCAGCAAATTATGGGAGAGGTACACTACGCCCGTGACTCTCTCCATACGGGTTCGACAAAGATGTAACATGATGTAAAAGAGATTTACTAGTGGCCGAGAATGAAAAGGGGGATAGCAGAATTCGTAGCTTAGTGCCTTAATTGCCAGCAGGTAAAAGCTGAACATCAGAAACCAGGTGGACTAACACAGGATATAGTTGTGCCTTTATGGAAATGGGAGGCAGTTAATATGGATTTTGTAGTAGGTTTATCTCGTACCACGCGTAAATATGATTCTATTTGGGTAATTGTTGATAGGTTGACAAAATTAGCACACTTTCTGCCAGTAAGGGCTACATTTTCAGTCAAAGATTATGCTGAGCTGTATATCAGAGAAATAGTCTGATTGCATGGTGTTCCCTTGTCAATTATCTCTGACAGAGGGGCGCAATTTACAGCTAAGTTTTGGAAATCTTTTCAGAGGGGCCTGGGGACACAGGTTAACTAGAGCACAACCTTCCATCCTCAGACAGACGGGCAAGCAGAACGTACCATCCAAACGCTCGAGGATATGTTAAGGGCGTTGTTCGGTGATCTTTGAATGCCTACACGCAAGTGCACGTGGTCGAACAAGTAGTAAAATGGATAAAGTAAGCCAAGTATCGATCCCACAGGGGCTGGACCAAGGTAATAATCAAATCAAGCGTTAATAAACTCTAACTCTAATAATGCAGACAACAGTTTCAAGAAGATTTTGGGATTTTGTTTCCTAATTTATACTAATATAAAACAAATGTATAAATTGAGTCTGAACTATAGTAATGAGCATGCTGAGGCTAAAACGAACATGCAGGGAAGCAATTTATTGATACAAATCGGTTAATCTTTCCTTCGGTTGCTAGTCAAGAATTATTGCTTATGGATTAAAACTCTCGTATTTAACCCAACTTAAGAATCATGAACCTTCCACCTACATTTCTGTGATAAAATAAAATTCATGTTCTAGCCATACAAAACCGATTTCTTAATTGACTAATACGACTTTCAGATATATTTCTATTCTGAAGGTAAATCAATTCTCAATTTTCCCAAACCAAGAAGAGATCTTATCCTACTAATTCACAACTTTCCAATTTCTTTCTCTTTCGAGCGCAAATCAGATTTTTTAGATGTACATTAACTTTGGCCAAACATTAATGCGGTAAGAACAAGGATTAATAGAACAACCATAGAAGAAAAGATGAAAAACCAAGATGATCAATAATTACATTCCACTACAAATGTTCTTAACCTCAGCAAGAAGTGAATTTAGCCACTCATTTGTGGATTAAACATCATTAAATGAGTGTAAATCATACAAAAAATTGAAATAAAGGAGAAAGAATTAGAGAAGAACCCTAAGATTTTCGTCTCCTCAACTGCCTGTAACCCACGTTCTTGCTCAACCAAGTCAGAATTCTTAAAAATAAACCTAAGTGTGCTATTTATACTAGTGGGAATTTTTCTCGGAATAACAAGAAACATGTCACGGAGTGCATCACGGAGCACTGCCTCCGTGACACGCTACAAACGCGAACCCGTACTGGAATTCGGTCCTCCAGGTAATTATGCCCAACGTGCCACGGCGTGCAACACGTGGCTTGGCCAACGTGCCACGGCACCAACGTGAACCTTCACTGGAACTTGGCCAATTTTAATCATCCAGGGCAGAATGCCTCCGCGATGGCAGCGTGAAACGGCTCCATTGCGGAGCCCCTTAATTTGCTGCATTTCCTTGGCTTTTTCCACTGCTCGCTTTCGAGTCCATTCCCGATTTCTCCGAACATGCATCTTAGCTTCCTAAAATTATATTTTTCCTGCAAAACGACACTAATCATGTTTGTTAGTATAAATTCACCTTTTAACAACAAATCACATGAGAATGTACAAATATCGATGGATAAACAAGACGAAATGAAGCATTTGAGTATCACTTGGGCATATAATTCTGCCCAAGATCACTTACCCCACACTTAAAACCTTGTTCGTCCTCGAACAATAATCTCGCATCTCATGCAATGGACACCCAATCATAGCTACTTGGGCTCGACAATTCAAGCTACGGTTATACAGATTATTTAACATAGAAAATCATCAAGAAAACATGCATACTCTCATCAATACAATGACATTCAACACATTAAGACCTCCTAGACTCAAGAGTCGACTCTTGATCTCGGCAAACTCATGCAAATTAGCTGATAAAAACATCCGACACGAAATTCAATCTCTCGTCAAGCATGTGCCCTCACAACACAAGAGAATTTCCCCCTTTTCAATCATATAATCTCAAAAACATTACATGCAGGGGCATATGAACATGATTTCGCTCTCTCTCCCAAAGAATTTACATGCATCATGTCATGAACCATAAGCTTGCCTCAAATGTATTACTCCACTAATATAAGGACGAGTGATGTAAGATCACGTAGGACTTAACGGGCTGTAATGTAAGCTAAGGAACTAGTAAATACTGGGCTAACCAATAATAGCAACTAGCATCCTTAAGCGCTTTTCAATACATCCCACCACATTTTGGGCATTGTTTCTTCCTTCATTCTCCCATTCTTGAAGTCTTTCTTTATTTTTATTCTTATATCTTTAAGCACGCTCGACTTAATAACAAAGATTAGTTATACATCTTCATTTCATTAAATTCGGCAAGTGCACCTTTGACCTTTTCTTTACTTTCACCACTTCCGCTTTTCCTTTCTTTTCACAATTACCACTCCTTGACACTGTGGGAAAATTATTTTTCTTGAGAACTTAAGAGTTTTGGATCAAATTCACGGATAATGAAAAGAAGGGGTTGTGCTCGGTTTGTACCTTTTCAACGAAAGAAAAAAATAGGCTAAAGGATCAATGGGCTAACTAGGATGTACATTCCAGGTAGGTATGATAATGGAAAAACTTTCGGTTAAATCAAAGAAATGCCTACATCCTTTCCTACAATACACATCCTTCATTTCGTTTGGTACACACACCAGGCAAGTTGTCACACCCCACCTTGGGGGGTATGACGGGCACCTGGTGCCTGCTAGACTCTGGCTCTATTTCAAGAAACGAACCGGCTATATAGCAGCTGTAAATACAGCCCCCGGCCGATTAGGCCTATAGCCACCTGCAATGCACAACAGCTAACCAGAACGATGACACTATAGTCTGAAGCAACTGCTGTTCACATTTGTGACCGACAAGGTCACTAACTATAACCACAAGAAGGCCCCATGCAGCCAACATCAACAATTAAACACATATATACATGCATGGCCCCACACGACCGGATCCACCACCACAGGAAACATCAGACTGTAAGCCTCTAGGACGTAATAATAGAATGGTCGGGACAGGGCCCCGACCTACCCAAACTGTAATAAAAAAGGAAATAGGAACAACCTCCGACTGTCTAGCTCCGGAGGATAGAAGCTGATAACTCTGCTGACTGGATCACGAGGGATTGACTCCTCGTCTATGTGTACCTGCAGGCAAGTAATGCAGCGCCCCCACGGGCGTCAGTACCACAGGTACTGAGCATGTAAAGCAAACTGAAATATACAACTGAAATGGGTAACAACAATAACATGACATATAAGCAGGAAGTAGCTGAGTCTATCTGGCTGAGGATAACTGGGGAGAGTTTACCTATTCTGTAACTAAACTGGGCGTACCTGACGATGTGTAGTCTTACTGCCTATCAGTATCTAATAGCACATATAGATATACATATAAATACACACAATACCTAATCGACCCCCATAAGCCGGAAGGTGCCAAGCAATAAAACAATCTATTTACCCCTACCCGGGTCTAAACCAACCAAAATAAGTCACTTCACTCTTCTGATAACTGTGAGCTCCTCCTACCGATCCCTTTGGGTACGTAGCTCAGGCCTTGGCCTTTGACAATGAACTGTGTCTAAGTTCGAAGACTCCTACCACTGGGCGCAAGCGCTCAACGGGGTAATATGCTGCTGTATCTGTGACTAAAACTGCCCCTGGGTGCAAACACACAACAGGGTAATTTTATAAAAATCTATATCTGAAACTGCCTCCGGCCACAAGCGCAGACAGAGTAGTCTGCCCCTATAAACAGGGTAATCTGGCTCTGCTCAGAGCGAATTGAACTACCCCGCAAGTAGGGTAATCTGGACCGTATTATTAGGGCGGTCAGCCATCATTGTCCTCTAGGCAGACGACATCGCCCAATTGGGGGCAGTATCTGAATCTGTTATCGACACAGCTATAACCCAGGGGCGGCGGGGATGCTAAAGGATGCCCACATGCCATAACAAGTCTCAACATGCAAAACACATACACAGCAAGCATGCTCAAATGAGAAATACTAATCATATTCTCTTCTTTTATTTCAAGGCCAGTCCGTACTAAACAACTGATGCTATTTTCTGTTTTGCACTGTTTCTGATTCCTGGGCTAACTGCTACTTGGCCTTTATCTATTTATCTGATTATTGTTATCCGTGATCTGAAGGTATATCAGTTTCTAGAGCCATATCTGTTTCTGGAGCTATATCTGTATCTGGAGCTATATCGGTGTCTGGAGCTATTTCTATATCGGATTACTGATCTGATTATATCTGGATATAACTCAATAACATAGAACATGCCATCTATAACTGGATATAGCTTAGTAATATAAAATGTTCCATCTATTACCGGATACAGTCTCAACAAATGTAATACATACTATCTATAATCTTGCTAATTCATTATACTACTTTTACAACTTCCATTCTGGGTATTACGTAAGAACATGCTGAGCTACTAGCGGATACCACATTACTATCTGAATCATCTGACTATCCGTTATTCTGATTATTGCATGATACGTAATGATATACTAGCATGCTTGCTGGAAATTGTACTGAAATCATTCCTGTACGCTGGGTATCTGTTAATAGCCTTTATTCTATTTATTTTCTAGACTGTACTTCCTGGCTTGCCGAAAGAATAGCTCTACATACCTGGTTTCTGAGTACCCGACTGACCGATGTGATTTCCGCCGGTACTTCTGCTGTCTCTCCCAACTACATTCATATACATGTCAATTAGAACTAAATACATTAAGATCCGGGAGAAATTATCACTTTTGATATATATTTATCCCAAACTTTGACCTTTCGGAAAACGGTCAAAAACTCGTTATTTCTCGATTGTCCAGAAGGGATAAATGCTCACTGCAAGGCTAGGAACACATTGGTACTAATTTAACGCAATTCTATTTACTTTATCTCGGTAGCACGACGTTTCGCCAACCAAATTTCACGAAACCAACTCTGTAGGATTGCTCTCTGCAGCTTTATACCTCGGTATCTAAGCCGGAACGGAGTTTAGACCGCGTTTCATAGCGTAATTGGAAGGAAATATATATAAATGCTGTGGGTTTCCTTCTTCCTACCTATATTCCCCTATTTTTCTTGAAATTTATTAATATATATGAAAAAACCGACTTTTTCCTTTTTTTTTCTTGCCTTCTAAATCTCTTAACCAACATGCCATTAGGCTATTTATTCATTTAAAATTTACGGGATGTAACATCCTCCCCCCTTAAGAACATTCGTCCTCGAATGACATTTTGTCTTATAGAAATCTTAACTGGCTGACTTTTCCCTAAAAAAATTTCAGCAGAGTTTCCCCTGTATTATGGACTATCTAAAATTCCTGAAAAGTAGAATAGCCCAATACAGGTACTCTACACGATATAATAATATTCATATATAACTGTCTATAATCAATCGCCTGCTTCCATATATGAAATATAAGCATTCATAAGGAAAAATAGTTCTAACATACCTCCTGTTTGCCTATGCCTGGAATAAGTGGGGATATCTGGCTTCCATGTCCTCCTCGGCTTCCCAGGTCATCTCTTCTTGGTTCCTGTTACGCCACAATACCTTGACAGATGCAATATCTTTAGTTCTCAATCTACGAATCTGTCTATCTAAGATAGCTACTGGAACCTCTTCATATGCTAACTCTTCTGTGACCTGGACATCCTGAACTGGAACAACTGTGGAAGGGTCTCCTATGAACTTCCTCAACATAGATACATGGAATACTGGGTGAACAAACTCTAATTCTGGGGGCAAGTTCAATTCGTATGCTACTCGGCCTATTCTTCGCCGAATCTGATATGACCCAATGAACCTCAGGCTAATATTGCCTTTCTTGACAAATCTCATCACCCCTTTCATCGGAGACACTTTCAAATATACCCAGTCATCCACTGCAAATTCTAAATTTCTGCGCCGCATATCTGCATAAGACTTCTGGCGGCTCTGAGCAGTCTGTAGGCGTTCTCTTATAAGCTTCACCGCCTCTTCTGATTGACGAATAATATCTGGCCCAATCAGCGCTGTCTCCCCCGCTTCAAACCAACCAATGGGTGATCTACATTTCCGCCCGTATAATGCTGCAAAGGGCGCCATCTGGATAGTTGATTGATAACTGTTATTATAGGAAAATTCAATCAACAATAGATGCTCATCCCAGCTACCCCCAAAATCTAGTACACACGCTCGTAGCATATCTTCGAGCGTCTGGATAGTTCATTCTGCTTGCCCGTCTATCTGAGGATGAAAGGCTGTACTTAAGTTAATCGGTGTCCCCAGGCCTCTCTGGAACGACTGCCAGAATCTCGCTGTAAATTGTGCTCCTCTATCTGAGATAATAGACACCGGAACACTGTGCAATTTGACTATCTCTCTGATATAGAGTTCAGCATAATCCTCAGCAGAGAATGTAGTCCGTACTGGCAGAAAATAGGCTGATTTTGTAAATTTGTCAATGATTACCCAAATAGAATCGTTTGTGCGTCTGGTACGGGGTAACCCTATTACAAAATCCATATTTATCGCTTCCCAATTCCACAAAGGCACAGTTATATCCTGCGTCAGACCGCCTGGTTTCTGGTGTTCTACTTTCACCTGCTGGAAGTTAGGACATTTGGATACAAATTCAGCTATTTCAGCTTTCATACCTAGCCACCAGTAGATGTCTCTGATGCCGTGGTACATTTTTGTTGCTCCTGGAAGGAGGGAATAGCGAGCGTAATGTACCTCCTGCAGAATCTGCTGGCCAAGCCCTGAAACATTCGGGACACATAGGTGGCCCTTACAACATAGCACTTCATCCTCAGTCACTTGGAAATCTGGCTCCTTACCTTTCTGAACTCTATTTCTGAGCTGGACTAAGTCAGGGTCCTCGTACTGTCGTTCTTTTACCTCTGTAACTAATGATGACACAACAGAAATCTGAATCGCCGCTATGTTATTTTCTGTTTCTACTACTCGAACGGCTAAACCAGCTAGCTGATGAATTTCCTTGGCTAACTCCCGCTACTCGGGTCGCAAATACGCTAAACTCCCCATTGACTTACGGCTGAGGGCATCGACTACTACATTAGCTCTCCCTGGGTGGTAGAGAATATTTACGTCATAATCTTTCAGCAATTCTAACCAATGACGTTGCCGTAGATTTAACTCCCTCTATGTGAAAATATACTGTAGGCTTTTATGATCTGTAAAAATGTCTACATGAACTCCATACAGATAATGCCTCTAGATTTTCAGAGCGTGGATCACTGCGGCCAGTTCCAGGTCATGGGCCGGATAGTTCTTTTTGTGTTTCCTCAGCTATCTGGAAGCATAAGCAATTACCTTTCCATACTGCATCAGCACACAACCTAGTCCAAAGCCTAAAGCGTCGCAATACACCGCATACCCATCTGTTCCCTCTGGCAATGCTAGTACTGGGGCAGAGTTCAATCTATCTTTCAATTCTTTAAAACTCTGCTCACATGCCTCCGTCCACTGAAATTTCACTGCTTTCTGTGTTAGCTTTGTCAGAGGTGCTGCTACAGTGGAGAATCCTTCAACAAATCTCCGGTAATACCCTGCTAAACCCAGGAAACTGCGGACCTCGGTCGGAGTGGTAGGTCTGAGCCATGTCTTGACAGCCTCTATTTTCTGTGTGTCCACCTGTATCCCAGCATCTGACATGATATGCCCCAAAAAGGCAACTGAGTTCAGCCAGAACTCACACTTAGAAAACTTGGCGTACAGCTGACGGTCCCTAAGGATTTGGAGTACTGTTCGTAAATGGTTCTAGTGATCTGTCTCCGAACGAGAATATACCAGAATATCATCGATAAATACTATCACGAACAGATTCAAATACGGCCTGAATATGTTGTTCATCAGGTCCATAAACACTGTGGGAGCAACTAGAAATTCAAAGTGACCATATCTGGTCCTCAAAGCAGTCTTTGGAATGTCCCTCTCACGAACCCGGACCCGGTGGTATCCGGACCTCAGATTTATCTTAGAGAAACATCTGGCCCCCTTCAACTGGTCAAACAAATCATCTATTCTAGGTAGCGGGTATTTGTTTTTAACCGTTACCTTATTCAGCTACCGGTAGTCTATACACATATGGAGTGAGCCATCTTTCTTTCTTACAAACAGAACTGGCGCACCCCACGGGGAAGTACTAGGCCTGATAAAGCCTTTGTCGAGCAAATCTTTTAACTGCTCTTTCAACTCTCTAAGCTCAGCTGGTGCCATGCGATACGAGGGAATGGATATAGGTTGAGTCCCTGGCAACAAGTCAATTGCAAAATCTATCTCCCTTTCAGGAGGGATACCAGGAAACTCATCTGGAAATACGTCAGGGAATTCATTGACCACTGGAGAAGAGTCCGAGGTTCCACCTGAACGTCCTGGACTCTAACTAGGTGGTAAATACATCCCTTTGCTATTAATTTTCTCTCGTGAAGGTAGGAAATAAACCTACCTTTTGGCGTAGGTGTACTCCCTTTCCATTCTTGCACTGCTTCCCCTGGAAAGTGAAATCGGACCGTCTTGGTCCAGCATTCTAAGTTGGCATAGCATGGCACTAATCAGTCCATACCCATAATGGCATCGAAGTCGACCATCTCAAGTTCTATTAAGTCTACTGTGGTCTGGCGATCAGCAACCTGTACCGTACACCCTCGGTAAACTCTTTTAGCTGTAATTGAGTCACCGACCGGTGTAAGCACTGAAAAGGGCTGGTGAAGCAATTCTGGTTCGATACCCAACTTCCAGGCCACAAATGGTGTAATATATGACAAGGTAGACCCTGGATCAATCAATACATAAACAGGGTATGAGCAGATAATTAATATACCTGTGACCACGTCGGGAGACGCCTCTGAATCCTGCCTCCCTGGTAATGCATAGGTACGGCTGGGGCCTGCGCCTGAGCTAGAGGCTCCTGATCTACCTCGGCCCCTATTTGTTGAACCTGAGGATCTGCGTCCTGCTGAGGCTGCTGGAGCTCGTGGCCCCGCTGATGCTCTATCCAGACTATCCCGGCTACCCTATCCTCTGGCCGAACAATCTCTCATTAAATGCCCTTCCTGTTCGCAGTAATAGCACCCTGAGAAGCCTTGCCTGCAGGCTCCAGAATGGGGTCGGTGGCATATAGGACAAGGGGTAGGTGCAAATCTACTCTGTTCTGCCCTTCGCTGCTGAGGTGATGCTACTGTCCGTAAATTGCTACCGGACTCTGACTGACTCCGGCGAACAAATTTGCCTCTCTGCTGCTGTACCGGAGGTAAAGATCTGGGCGGCCTATCTGAAAACTGTGGTCTCGGCCCCCTAGGGATTTCCCCCTGAATCTCAGCGGGTCTATTTCTACTGCGCTACTCTGAAGTCGCCTGCCTGTCTCCCCGCTGCCTCTGTCTCAGGCCCTCAATTGTCTGTGCGAAGGCCTGTACCCTGGCTATGTCCATGTCCTCTCTCAAAGTAGCCGTCATGCACGTCTCTATGTAATCTGAATTCAGGCCCATAATAAAGCGATGGACTCTGGATGACATGGTGTCCACAAATGCTGGAGCATAGCGGGCTAAGGAGTCGAACTGTAAAGAATACTCACGGACGCTCCTGGCCCCCTGCTCTAAGTGTAAGAACTGGTCCATCTGGGCTTGTCTGACCTCCCGGGGTAAGTAGTGGTCCAGGAAGGGCTCCAAGAAGCTGGACCAGGTCGGAGGGGCAACATCTCTCCCTCGAGACCTTTCCCAACTCTCGTACCATAATACAGCTATGTCCCACAACCGAAACACTGCCAGCTCAACTGATTCTGTATGGGTCACATGCATAACCCGGAAAATTCTCTGCATCTGATCTAGGAAATCCTGGGGGTCCTCTGCTTGATCTGACCCAGTGAACTGCGAGGGTCCCAATGCCAAGAATTCTCTAACCCTGGAACTACCTAGCCCACCTAGAGATTCTGTGCTGCATGTAGCTAGCATCTGGGTTAACATAACCACCGCACTACGTAGCTCTTGGTCAGATGAAGTGGGTGCAGGAGTTGTGGGAGGAGGTGCTTCCTCAAATGGTATCTGGCGAGGCGGAGACTGCTGGGAGGGTCGAGATGACACCTCCGCATCGCCCTCAAATCGGGCTGAACCTGGCTGTACGTGAGGCATCCTGCTAGTGCCTTCGCCCGCCGCTGTATCCAATCTCCTGCCTGTAGCAGGGTGCCACTGATCTGCCATAGTATCTGTAGACAAAGAGGGTGGTAAGTTTCAAAAGGACCAACCCTATACTGTACTGTGCTATGGCACGACTGAGTATGAATGAAGGGTAACCATCCTATTATGCCTCGCAGCCTCCTGCCTATAGTATGTTGTGCACAACACATCCATAGACAAGACTCTACTTAGCACGGCTCGCAGACTCCCTGGGACACGAACTGCTTTGATACCAAGTTTGTCACACCCCACCTTGGGGGTATGACGGGCACCTGGTGCCTGCTAGACTCTGGCTCTATTTCAAGAAACGAACCGGCTATATAGAGGCTGTAAATACAGCCCCCGGCCGATTAGGCCTATAGCCACCTGCAATGCACAACAGCTAACCAGAATGATGACACTATAATCTGAAGCAACTACTGTTCACATTTGTGACCGACAAGGTCACTAACTATAACCAGAAGAAGGCCCCACGCAGCCAACATCAACAACTAAACACATATATACATGCACGGCCCCACACGACCGGCTCCACCATGATAGGAAACATTAGACTGCAAGCCTCTAGGAAGTAATAATAGAATGGTCGAGACAAGGCCCCGACCTACCCAAACTGTAATAAAAAAGGAAATAGGAACAACCTCTGACTGTCTAGCTCCGGAGGATAGGAGCTGATAACTCTGCTGACTGGATCACGAGGGATCGACTCCTCATCTATGTGTACCTGCAGTCAAGCAATGCAGCGCCCCCACGGGCGCCAGTACCAAAGGTATTGAGAATGTAAAGCAAACTGAAATATACAACTGAAATGGGTAACAACAATAACATGACATATAAGCAGGAAGTAGTTGAGTCTATCTGGCTGAGGATAACTGGGGAGAGTTTACCTATTCTGTAACTAAACTGGGCGTACCTGACGACGTGTCACCCTACTACCTATCAGTATCTAATAGCACGTATAGATATACATATAAATACACACAATACCTGACCGACCCCCATAAGCCGGAAGGTGCCAAGCAATAGAACAATCTATTTACCCCTACCCGGGTCTAAACCAACAAAAATAAGTCACTCCACTCATCTGATAACTATGAGCTCCTCCTACCGTCCCCCTTGGGTACGTAGCTTAGGCCTTGGCCTTTGACAATGAACTATGTCTAAGTCCGAAGACTCATGCCTCTAGGCGCAAGCGCTCAACGGGGTAATCTGCTGCTGTATCTGTGACTGAAACTGCCCCTAGGTGCAAACACACAACAGGGTAATTTTATAAAAATCTATATTTGAAACTGCCCTCGGCCACAAGCGCACACAGAGTAGTCTACCCCTGTAAATAGGGTAATCTGGCTCTGCTCAGAGCGAACTGAACTACCCCGCAAGCAGGGTAATCTGGACCGTATTATTAGGGTGGTCAACCACCATCGTCCTCTAGGCGGACGACATCACCCAACTGGGGGCGGTATCTGAATCTGGTATCGACACAGCTATAACCCAGGGGCGACGGGGATGCTAAAGGTTGCTCACATGCCATAACAAGTCTCAACATGCAAAACACATACACAACAAGCATGCTCAAATGAGAAATACTAAACATATTTTCTTCTTTTATTTCAAGGCCAGTCCGTATTAAACAACTGATGCTGTATTCTGTTTTGCACTGTTTTTGATTGTTGGGCTAACTGCTACCTGGTCTTTATCTGTTTATCTGATTATTGTTATCCGTGATCTGAAGCTATATCAGTTTCTAGAGCCATATCTGTTTCTGGAGCTATATCTGTATCTGGAGCTATATCGGTATCTGGAGCTATTTCTATATCTGATTATTGATCTAATTATATCTGGATATAACTCAATAACATAGAACATGCCATCTATAACTGGATATAGCTTAGTAATATAAAATGTGCCATCTATTACCGGATACAGTCTCAACAAATGTAATACATACTATCTGTAATCTTGCTAATTCATTATACTACTTTTACAACTTCCATTCTAGGTATTATGTAAGAACATGCTGAGCTACTAGCGGATACGACATTACTATCTGAAATCATCTGACTATCCGTTATTCTGATTATCGCATGATACGTAATGATATACTAGCATGCTTGCTGGAAATTGTACTGAAATCGTTCCTGTACGCTGGGTATGTGTTAATAGCCTTTATTCTATTTATTTTATAGACTGTACTTCCTGGCTTGCCGAAAGAATAATTCTACATACCTTGTATCCGGTCCTCCAGGTAATTATGCCCAACGTGCCACGGCGTGCAACACGTGGCTTGGCCAACTTGCCACGGCACCAATGCGTACCTTCACTGGAACTTGGCCAATTTTAATCATCCGGGGCAGAATGCCTCCGCGATGGCAGCGTGACATGGCTCCATCGCGGAGCCCCTTAATTTGCTGCATTTCCTTGGCCTTTTCCACTGCTCGCTTCCGAGTCCATTCTCGATTTCTCCCAACATGCATCTTAGCTTCCTAAAATTATATTTTTCCTGCAAAACAACCCCAATCATGTTGGTTAGTATAAATTCACCTTTTAACTATAAATCACATGAGAATGTACAAATATCGATGGATAAACAAGACGAAATGAAGCATTTGAGTATCACTTGGGCATATAATTCTGCCCAAGATCAAGCATGTGTGTTAGATTTTGGAGGTAGCTGGGATGAACATCTACCACTCATTGAGTTTGCCTACAATAACAGTTATCATTTAGCAATTCAGATGGCACCTTATGAAGTGTTGTATGGGCGGAAGTGCAGATCTCTAGCTGGTTGGTTTGAGGTAGGAGAATCAGCATTGATTGGGCCAGATATTATTCATCAGTCAGAAGAGAAAGTAAAGCTTATCAGGGAACGTCTGCTGACTGCTCAAAGTCGCTAGAAATCTTATGCTGATGTGCGGCGAAGGAACTTAGAATTCAATGTGGGTGACTGGGTATTCTTGAAGATTTCACCAATGAATAGGGTGATGAGATTTGGCAAGAAAGTCAAGCTCAGCTCGAGGTTTATTGGGCCTTATCAGATTTGCCGAAGGATAGGCCAGGTGGCATATGAATTGAATCTACCTTCGGAATTAGAATCCATTCACCCAGTTTTCCACGTATCAATGCTGAGGAAGTGTATAGGAGATCCCTCCCGAATTGTTCCAGTCCAGAACATTCAAGTCACTGAGGAGTTAGCTTATGAAGAAGCTCCAGTAGCAATACTAGATCGGCAGATTCCGAGACTGAGAACTAAAGATGTTGCTTCTGTCAAGGTATTATGGCAAAATAAGAACCGAGAGGAGATGACCTGGGAGGCAGAAGATGATATGAAAACCAGATATCCTCAGTTATTTCAAACATAATCAGATTGGAGGTATGTCGTTATTGTTGTTTCATATTGCATTATATACAGGTATATGTGGAGTAGTTGACTTCAGTTTATTGTGAAATGAATGCCATAGTAATGTGTGGAGTACCTGTATTTGACTTTTCTACATTTCAGGATTTTTGGATAGTCCATATTATAGGGGAGACTCTGCCGAAATTTTTCCAGAATAGGTAATTACGAGTTAAAGTTCTTGCAAGCAGACGTTAACATTCAAGGAGCGAAGGTTCTTAAGGGGGGAGGATGTTACACCCCGTAAGTTTCTAGCATGTATTTGCCTATTCGCATGTTGGTTTGAAGTTTTAGAATGTCTTACGTGCGAGGAAAGTGCCCGGGGAATGGCCGAACGAGTGCCGAGTTGGGATTTTGCAAAAAGAGGCCTAACCGAGCTGTCAGAGGGGCAAAGTGGCACAGAGGCTCTACCTCCGCATTAGCCAACGTGGCACGGAGCCAAAACGGCGCGTTGGCCAATGTGCCACATTTCTATGCATCTGGCTGCAAGTATATATAGGCCTCACCCTTAAATTTTATGTCATTCCCATATATAGATCGACCAGAAACAGAGGGAGGATGAAGGGTTCATATAATTTTCTTCTAATTACACCGCCAAATGCTGTCCAAACTCAAATTAACTTCGGGTATCGAAGTATAAAGCTGCAGGGAGCATTTCTACGGAGTTAGTTTTGTGAAATTCGCCCGACGAATCGTCGTCCCACCGAAACAAAGTGATTGGAATTGCTCCAAACTAGTGGTAATTCAATCCCAGGCTTAAAGTAAGTATTTCTCCCTTCTAGATCCCCGAGAAATTATGAGTTTTTGATCGTTCTTCGATAAGCTGAAGAATAGTGAGTATATATACATATAAAGTATTGTTTTCTTCCAGCATAGTAATGAAGTTAGCTCTATTCTACTGTGAATGTGATTACAGTTGGGAAGGATAGCTGAATACCAGCTGAACCTCGCCAGTTAACTGGTAAACAGGCAATCGAGGTATTTAAAGGCAGTTTCTCTTGGCAAGTTAGTTTCTTCAGTATAGTAATCCAATATGAATCCCAGTAAAGTATTTTAGGAATATTATATCATGTTCAGCATGTTATTATGTATAGTCATTGTTAACAGTTGAGACCTGTATTTGTGTTGTTTTGGGCTGGATTACCTGTATAGCTTCGGTGACTGCCCCAGGGTTAATAGCTGTGTCGACTCGTCTGCTAGAGGGCGAGGATACATCTCTCTATGGAGCGGCATACCATCTGCAAGGGACGAAGATGGGGAGCCAGCTCCTCATATTTTACCGTGGTTGGCCTATACACACCCCTGCCAAGCGCTTACACCTGGGATGTAGACTTCAGGAGTCCTCCAGACTCAGGCACAAGTATAGTCAGGGGCCCAGCGGGCCCAAGTTGCATACCTAGGGGACCGACAGGATGCTTATAGCTACTAGGGGATGTGGTATGACCTGGATAGGGGTATATAGATTGAGATGTACTCACCAGGGATAATGGGGGCCCAAGTGAGTTGTGTTGTGCTGATGGTACCATCCGGCTTATGGGGGCCAGGTAGTATGTACGTTGCTTTAGTTATTAATAGTTAGACCATAGGATGCCTCATTGTCAAGTATGACCCCTACTCTTCTTTAAAGTTATGTCTAGTTCTGATTCCATTATTTCAGTCAATTTCAGTCCGTTCTCTTTACTTCAGATATTGTCAGCTCTATTATTTACTTTCAATCATTTATAGTTATTTCTATACATACTAAGTACCTATAGTACTGACGCCCTATTTTGGGGCGTTGCATTGCTTTCCTGCAGGTACACTAAGACAAGGAGCGGACCGCTCGTAGTTCCAGTCAGCAGTACAGAGCCTTCAGCTCCTATCTTGGGGAGCTTGAGAAATAGAGGTTTACTTTCTTTTGTTGTACAGTATGGGCAGGCCGGGTCCCTGTCCCGACCATCTTATTACTCCTAGAGGCTTGCATATTGTATTTTCCCTGTGGTTAGTTAATATCGGCCGTGTAGGGCCATATGTGCTTTAGATTATGTGTGTTAGTCGTGTGGGGCCTTGTTAGTTGTTGGTTGACGACCTTGTCGGTCATGTTTCAGTTTAGTACTCGATTTCATTTTTCAACTGTAACTAGAAATCATGGTGGCCTTATCGGCCCGCATAGGACTCCCTATATTTGCTTGTCTCTGGTTAGCTGTTTACTTTCACAGGTGGCTATAGGCCTTGTCGGCTGGGGGCTATATTTACTGCCGCTATATAGCCCGTCGTTTTCTTGATTCCAGAGTTAGAGTCAGCACTGCACCAGAGGTGCTTAGGCTCAGTCAGCTCAGTAGTTTAGATCCTAGTAGGGCACTAGGTGCCAGTCATGCCTCCCAAGGCGGGGCGTGATAAATATAAAACCTGCCCATCATTCATAATTCAATAATTAAAACTCAATTAGATCATACCCATAAAGAGAAATCACATTTTCATGCATTTGGGTAAAACCCAATAGAACTTGAATAGGAGGATTCATGAATTAAATCAAAATTTGGGTATGGGTGAGGATGAATTGCACCCATTCTAAAACTCTACATTCCTAGAAATGGATAGATGCGAAGTTCCTTGATTACCCACAAACAAATAGATGGAAACTTGGGGAAGAAGACCTTGAATCTCCCAAAAATCTCTCTAATCTTTTGCATGAGAATGGGCTTGCATAAAGGACTTAGCTCATCTTATCACACTCAGAAAAATATCCAAAATGACGTAGTTTAAGGGTCTTAAAACATGGAAAAGTAGAAAATGCCCTTAAAATTATGTCCTTGAAAACTGTTCCAGGCGGACCAATGACCGACCCAACGGGTCGTTGCTGGATACCACGAATCATGGTATCGAGTCGTTGGGTCCACTTCCTCATGACATATCTCAAGTCCTTCCCATGACACGTTAGGATGAATAATTACATCAAACAATGGGTCATCGAATCGACCATCGTCAACTCCTTGACCAATATGACTTTCCTTTCCACCAGCCTCACCAAGACTCGTGGGGCCTTCCAACGAGTCGTGGTCTCAACCCACAAACAATGACTAGAAATAATGGGTCATCACTTCTCACCACGGATCGTGGGATACCCTGTGGGTTCCCAATCATCCTAAGTCCAGTCCTTCCAACGAATGGTAACAACGACTCGTTGTTCCTGATAATGAGTCGTTACACCATCCGTTGTCTCCACTGCTTCCCTGAACATCCCAAACCATGAAAGCTTACGACAACTCGTGGTATCCAACCACGAGTTGTTGGATCGCGCGTCTTGTGATGTTTTTTTCGTTTTTATGTACTTTTCAAATTCAACTCGCAGGTCTATTCTTAGGCCTGTCCGGGTTATTACAGGTTTCAATGCGTAGGAATTATGAATTACTCCTATCTTTACTCAACAATATGATTAGTTGTGGATTAGGTGACATCATAAGTTTCTTAACCAATTAGATGTCTTTTACCTTGGGTTCTCTCAAATACCAAAGTTCATCTTCACAACAACCACATTAGCTTGGGTATAGATTCACTATTTCTAGCTCCAATCCTTAATGGACATGTAATAATGGGTTTTAGCTATTTCTAGCCTAACCCCACATAGTTACCATCCAAATACCTAGAAGTGTGTCCTCAGTCATACCTTAATTTTCTTTTTCAAGCAAAATCATAGTAGGGAAATGCAACACACATTCACAACTATGAGTAACTTAAAATTCAGAGGAAACACTAAAATCATACTAATTGACTAAATCTAAGATCAAATTCACAATACAACCCAAATCAACACCAATCATTCACTCAGTTCTAACAATGAATTTAGCTACTCATGTATGCAAAATAAAACATTGCATTAATCAAAAATTCAATATCCATTCACAAACTTGAGTAACAAAAAAATCGAGCAAGGTCTGAACTTCAATGGAAGTTTCCATACTCACAGTGAAGAAGATGATTTTCTCTTTCTACTTCTCTACTTTCTATACAAGACAAAAGCAATATATGAATATTCAATACTTCTAGAAAGGATTTTTGAAATCTTTTATGAAAGGTATAGAAAATAGGGTACAGATCTGCTCCTCTTTTTTCGTATTTGACATTTTTTCCCTTGATTGATGGGCCTCACTTGCGGTTCACTAGAGCTGCAGGATAGTGAGGCTTTGTTGCTCTTCGGTGCTGGCATCAATAGTTCACCAGTGTTGATCCGCTGATCATCGATTGGTCACAGCTCCTGGCAGTAAACTCCTTAGGCTTCGGCATTGGCACCGGTGATTCCCCGGTACTCATCTGTGGTTCGACGGTCTCCAACCTTCTTCCAGACAGTAGGCAACTACTATCAATCCGATGTTTTGCCGGTGTCCTCCGGTGGAGCACCGATCATCAACTCTATTTTCATGTTTTTTTCACAATTTCATGCTTTTTTCCATTCAAGTTAAGTACCTTCAAGGATCAAAGAGAAACGACATAAAATCCAACTAATTGACTTTAAAACTAAGTAAAAAATCATGTTTAAAAGCCTAATGAGTTGGTAAAACAAATTCATCAAACCCCCAAACATGAACAATTACTTGTCCTTAAGTAATGCAATCATTTTCAATTGAGCAAATAGATACCATGTCAAACATGAATTTATGCATCAACTGCTGAACCTAATACAACCCGAAAACGCTCACTAACTCAAGGAAAAAGAGAAATTACTCCCCCTAATAAAAGGGTAAAAAAGTCTCAAGAGACAACCACAATGCATAGGCATGATTCACAACTACTTTCATTTTTCAAAATAAGGGCATGGTTTATCCAATCAAATACACATAGCATCTCAAATCATAACCACTTCACATTCAAATTTGCCTTTGAGTTCACATTACTCATGCCTCAATATCTTTACATCAGTGCAAGAATGTCCTCAAAGGGAGTGATGCCACTCACTACAAGAAAAAATCCCCTTTCTTTATCATCGAGCAATGCGCACACAAGGGATTATATAATAAGATGATCACGCTCACTATCACAAAAGTAATCTTCATGCACACAACATGACCCATAGGATTTCCCTTCGTGTAACTCGCCAATAATATAGGTCAACTACACTTAAAATCAATTAAAACTTGTGGGTCATGATAAAGGCTAGGGGTAAGGGTAGGACAAATATTTAGCTCTAGTGACTAGAACCTCCCTAATGTTTTTTTGTGAACACTTTTATCCTCCCCATTCATATCTTTAGATAACTCCACCTTATTCCTCCTTTTTCATCATCTTCAATTTTTATAATTTCTTAAAAGCCCTCCACGTAGCCCTTTTGTCTTTATCATTAAGCCTTGTCTAAGCAAGAGGTAACACTATTTCACTATTCTTTTTATATTTGTTGATGATTCAAGGTTTCTCAACCTATCATTTATTTCCTTTTGATAAAAATTTAGTTCTACCTCAAATTTAGGATCCTCAAGTTTCCCCCTTTTTTGTAAACCACCAAACTTAGGCTTTTTGCCTCTTTCTCACTGGTTTTCTTATCTCTCCCTATGTCTTTGGCTTCAAACCCCAATTATTTTATTTCATTTATCAGTTGAAATTAGGGAGGATGGGTGCCAAAGAAGAGGATTATAAAGGGGCATTGGCTTGTAATGTGATTTCCATGAATAAACAGTCCAAAGGATCAACATTAGCTAGCAAGGGAAGAGATTTGCGGAGGTCATTTTGGGTAAAGTGACTAATCAAACAGAAGCCTAAAATCATGTTCTAAGTCCAGCTACATCTAGGATTTCTCCTTGAGTCACACTTAGGGCAAGTTCTAGATAATAAGAGATGCATGAGACTCATTCAAATGACCTTACCACACAAGGCATCACACCCAAAGAGTTCACACAAGTCATTATTATCACAAGATTTTGATTCAAGACAGGAGTGCATGTATATCCACAAGACAAACAGGGAATATGCAATGTATGAAAAGAGAGTGCTACATTTTCCATTTCAAATGTCCATTTTTCTTTCTAATTCATTTTTCATGCCACACAAGAATTTTTGGTGGTACCTCTCAAAAATAGTTCCACAAAAGACTCAAAGAAAGACATGACATTTTCCTTAAGAGAGTCGCCTCATAATCTATCATTGGAAAATGTTAACTCGGTTCGACAACTAAAAGAAAAGAAAAAGAAATTTCCTCTTGGGAAAGAACCATGGTATGAAGAAAACCTTATGAGTTTAATCACTACTACTATTTACAAAGGAGAAAATCAAACTTGGGTCACAAACTTTAGGAAATAATAACAGAGACCCATTCATTGGCACTAACAACAAAGACAATTTTTTTTCTATTCATCCATTTTGAGCCAGACAAAGGCTCCATATCTATTCACGAATTTAACAAAACAAAATATCCACACAAGGGCAATCATCAAACAAAGTTAAAATGAGTCTGAAAAAGGCTCACAAATCCTCATAAGTCAAAAACAATAGCCCGAAAAGGGCCACATCAATTCATAAATAAAGCAAATGACCACCCCCCAAAGGAACACTAATCCCACCCCCAACTCAAATTCTATGTTGTCCCTAATGTAAGTATGCAAAACAAAGAGGGTGAGAACTCCCTGTGTTAGTCACTGGTCATCATCCTCATCATCATCCTCATCTTGGCCTTCATTGACCAAATCCTCCGCCTCATTCCCCAAGCCCTCAGACAAGTCATCAATAGGGCCTCGGACTGTAGAAGGGGTAACCATCCCTGCATCAAGGGTGCTCCTTTCGGGAACCTCCATTGAATTCCGACTCTTCAACTCCCTTACTTTAATTTGGAGAGAAGTGATAGCCCCCTCTATAACATCCACCCATTTGCACAGCTTGGTCAGACACTCGTACATGGACTTCATCTCCTTTTTCACTATTTGGGCAATAAGGGCAGGGAAACTTTTAACTAATTTCTGAAGCTGGCTCTCATGAGAGTTTTTCATCTCCACAACCTACGGAGACTGCTCAGTTGGGAGGATATTTGAGGGGGTGAGGCTCTCCTTGGAGAGGCTTCGCCCGAAGCTTGTCGATGCCTTTAGGTGTGGTATATTTAGATCGGGAGCCAGTGGGGTTTGCTCAGAACCATAGGAGAAGGATCATTCAGGGACATCAAAATCTTACAGTCAGTTCCTCTTGGTTTTTGGAGCATCTTCATCTTGTTTGCTATCCACAGTAATAACACTAGTAGCGAAGCTTGGGGCTTTATCGGGGAACAGTGGCACACCAGCTTGCGATCATAGATGAGATATGAGCACCGCATATGGCATTGAGGTTCCATCTTGCCAAGATTTTCTCTTCATTTTCACTGCCACAATTTTCGTACAATTTATGGGGACCTCGGTCATTATGCAGGCTATAAGGATGGTTGCTTCCAAACTGACCTTCTGCTCATTCTTTGAAGGTATGATGCAACCACAAATGAAGTCCCACAACAACTTGGACTCAAATTTAAGATCATGGTGAGAAATCTCTCCTCCCATGGTGGCCCAGAAGGGTGTGTCTGCAGCAATGATAGGAGCTATCCAGCTGAACTGGTTCTCTTTATCAGCAATTCAGACTGTATATTTAGAGCTTGTGTCAATTTTGTCCTCCCAAAAGAGAGAATTAATAGCCGGTGGATTTATGTCGTCCTCCAAACCTCGCACCCTAATTAAAGGCAGGCAGGGAAATTCGTCCACCTTACCCCTGTGATGCATACTCTCCTGCCAGCTTGGTAAGAGGCGTACAATTCAGCGATGAGGCTGGGGTAGGAATCAGGGATGGGATTGGTGAAAGCATGCCATTGGAGGTCATGGAACTAAGAAGTGATGTTGGGAGGTCACCTCGCAGCCCCACCAAGTCAAACTACTTCTCAACAATGATTGAGCGTATATTTGAAATAGCAAAATGACCCTTCATGTAGGGCACACAAAATATTATAGCCTCTAGGGAGTTGGTAGATATTGAGGATGCTTTTTCTTTGCCCTTTCCTGTGGTGGAAGAGGAGCCTAGGGCCTTGGCCTTGCTTGGGTTCCTAGATGAAGTCATATTCTATAAAAAACATGTTAGTGCCAAACAACTATACTTTCTTTTTCTTTGTAAGAGAAAATAAATTAAAACAAAGATAACAAAACTAACATTTGTCCTAACTAAGCTAAGGAATTAGAACAATTGGATGACAAACAAGTAGTCTTTCTAAGATCTGCAGCACTGGTAGTGCCGGTGAGACACAGGCGAAATGCATATGGGGATCTGCGAACCGCCGGGTTGTCCGCTGGACTAAAGCAGAACACTAGGAATTCCAAGGTCATCCAGTGAGACACCAGCGTTTCATTGGTCTCGACTCATGGAACGCCGATGTAAGGTAGCTATAGGATAGTGGCCGTAAGCCCTGACCCCTAGCCTATGTTTCATCCGACGTTTTGCCAGGCCTGACTGGCGAAGGATGCCTGGTAATGAAATTCCTCCTAGACATAGAAAATGGCAACATACTCAGATTCAAAACTC
Organism: Datura wrightii; assembly: GCA_035772735.1. NCBI lineage: Eukaryota > Viridiplantae > Streptophyta > Magnoliopsida > Solanales > Solanaceae > Datura > Datura wrightii. The sequence continues at coordinate 50,146,985 of JASDFA010000002.1, read as the reverse complement.
ACCCACTCAACATTGCAGCAGCAAAGCAAGTAAAATTGATAATTTACCCTTAAGAAAGACGTCACTCCATCTATCATTGTGCAAATTGTGCATTTTAAGCACACATGGGGTTACTCAGACTTCACCCCCAAGTCAAATTCTAAACACTAAGAAATAAGAATTAAACCAAATGATAGACCCACATTGTTATTCACATGATATCACCAACCCCACATACTCACAGAAAGAATAATAGCAAAGTAGCAACAAACACCATCATGATGGTAATCGGGATACATGATTTGGGGCAATTCAGTGTTCAAAGACTCAAAAGAATCCATATTTTTACAATTAGCAATCAAAAGTATAGTAAGAATGACATACTAGATGGATTTGAAATCACAAAGAGGAGAAAGATTAAAACTTGCAAAAAAGAGCTTTGTTCGCGCTCTGCTGCTCGGTATATATTATACACCGACACGCAAGTGTACGTGGTCAAACAAGTAATAAAGTGGCTAAGTAGCCAAGTATCGATCCAAGGAGGCTTCTCTAGATATGCAAAACTGCCTAGTTTACTATATCTCTATTCTATTTCTAACTATGTTAACAACAATCCAACCAAGATTTGAGTAAGTTTTGTTTGTAAACTAATTATCTACTAAAATTAATAACTACTATTTACGTTGAGTTTAGACAATGGATATGCACATGCCAAGGTTAAGAACGAGTAATGAACTTGATAATCATGATAATTTGGTCATCTTCTTCTTCATATTGCTAGCCAAGAACGTTTGCCTAGAAATTAAAACTTCCGTATTTAATTTCACTTTAGATTCATAAACCATTCGTCTACATTTCTGTGATCAAATGCAATTTATGACCTAACACTACAATTCCGGTTCCTAATTTGACTAATACGGCTTTCAAGTATATTTCTATCAAGAAAGCACATCAAAACCCAATTTTCCCAAATCAAGTTAAGAACAATACCCTATTAATTCACAACTTTCCAATTTCATGCTCTCTCGAGTGAAATTGGACTTTTTAGATATACATTAATGGTGGCCAATCAAGAATGTAATAAGCACAAGAATTAATAGAACAACATGCAAGAAGAAGAAGAAACCATATCAATTATTACCAACATTCATTTCACAAGTTCAAAACCTCAGCAAAAGAGGAATTAGCCATTCATTCTTGGATTAATCATCCTAGAATGAGTGTGAATCATGCATACAATTGAAGGAAAGAAGAAGGGAAGAGAAGAAAACTCTTATCTTTTCTATTCTTCAACTGCCACAACACCACGTTCCTCCTCCCACTTCTGAACTCAGGCTCAAAAAACTAAAACTAAAAAAACTCCCCTTAAAAATAACCTAAGTGTGCTATTTATACTAGTGGGAAATTTTTCCCGGAATAACAAGCAACGTGTCACGGAGGCCAACGCGGAGCACTGCCTCCGTGACACGGTGTGGACGCGGACCCTCTTTGGAAATTGCATGGTCCGGATAATTATCCTCAACGTCGCACGGAGGCCATCGCGGAGGCCTGTCTCCGTGCCACGGAGCTGACGCGCAGGCACACTGGAAATTGCCACTTTTATTTCTGCCCAGGCAGTGTGCTACCGCGATGGCAGCGTGGCACGGCACCATCGCGGAGCCACTGCAAAATATGCCATTCGAGGTCTTTTCCACGCTCGCATCCAAGTCCAACTCCGACATAGTTCCAACACGCATTTTAGCTATTAAAAATCACATTATCCTGCAAAACAAATGCTAATCATGTTGGTTAGTATAAATTCGCATTTTATTACCAAATACATGATATTATATACACATTGCACAACAAACAAGGTAAAAATGATACGTTTGAGTATCACTTGGGCATATAAATCTGCCCAAGATCACTTACCCCACACTTAAATCCTTGTTCGTCCTCGAACAACACATACACAAATCATGCACATCACATCTCAACCTTTGTCACTATGGTGCAACCATTTACGTTACGGTCATACCGATTATTCGATTTTTGCAAATCATCAAGAAAACATGCTTGGTCATACAAGACAATGACCTTAATACATCGAGGCTTCCTAGACTTTTAAGAATTGATTCTTGATATCGGCAAACTCATGCAAATCAACTAATCAAGAAATCCGACACGAAAATCAATCTTTCATCAAGCATGTACCCTCACAACTCGAGAGAAACTTCCCCTTTTATGCTCGTGCAGCACACAAACATGCAAGTAGGGGCATATAGAAATTAATTTCACTCTCTCTCCCAAAAGAATTCACATGCATCATGTCATGACCCATAGGCTTGCCCTTAGTGCATTACTCCACTAATATAAATAAATGCAGTGTAGGATCAAATAGGACTTTTAATGGGTTGTAACTGGGCTATGGATCTAGTATATATATATTGGATTAGACAATAATAGTTGCTAGCATCCTTAAGCGCCTTTTCAACTCATTCCCATCGACTCATGGACATTGTTCCTCTCTTTTCTCTTTTTCTCCCATTCATGCTGGTTTACTTTCATACAGCCCATTTCATCAGGCACACTTGACCCCAAACGGAAGGTTTTCATGTACCCTCAATTTCATTTAATTACAACTAGTGCCTCTTCAACATCATCTTTTCTTTCCTCACTTTTCTTTTCTTTTCTTTTCACTCTTTTCACTCTTTAACACTTTGGGAAACAATTTTTTTTGTTCTTTGTAAGCGCTTAAGAGCTTCTTATAGACTTTAAGGCTAATGAAAAGAAGGAATAAAGCTTAGTTCATACAATTCTGGACAAAAGAAAGAAATCGGCTAAAGGCTCAACGGGCTGACTAGGGTATACAACATATAAAAAGGTACAACTTGACAAGAAAAAAATGGAAACTAACGGTTAAAACAAAGAAATGCCTACATCCTTTCCGACACTACACCTCCTTCATTTCGCTTTGTATACACGCCAGACAAGTTCTAGACAATTCACAATGACATGGAATAACAAAACCTCACTCACACTTCATGCACATGCTCGAATCAAGATGCATTCACAGACTATTTAATTAGTCAAGTACATGAATTCAAGATTAAGCCTCAATCATAATGAACCAAATTCTATAGCCTAGGTAACTCAACATATTTACACAATTACATGCTTTCAAACGAATCACTTTCGCATTTCGAACATCAATTACACACGCAACAAAATTTTAGCAACCATAAGCAACTACAGTTTATTGATGCAATCCACCAAAGAAACTAAAAACAAATCATCTACTCCTATCGACTACATTTCCCTTAAGACGGTCGTCATCCATCCATCATAGGGAATGTTCACTAACTATGACATCGGTTCAATGGGACTATTCTCGGTAAAAGAACCGAAAACAAACTCCGAGAAACCCAAAAATAAAACTTCAAAATTTTTGCAACACATCGATCATTTCGATGAAAAAAAATATTTACAAAATATGTTGATAAGTGCAACATCCTTTCGCAAAAATTTTGATAAATATCGATCATATCGATAGAGAAAAAAATATTTACAAAATTTACAAAACATTTACAAAGGCAACCATAACTTTTTTAAAAAAACACACATCATTAGCCACAAAACACACATCATTAGCCACAAACAAATATATACACATCATTCACAAATCAGTTCACAACAACAGGGAAAGCACAGACATACACAAACGTCAAGTAAGAATATACAGCAGATTTAGAGCCTATGACCCAGCACCTAACTACTCCCCACCCCACACTTAAATCGAACACTGTCCCCAGTGTTCACAAAAATACAAAGCACAAAATTTTGGGTGGTGAAACTCCCTGCTCAGTCGAAATATTCGACTTCCTCATCCGGTGCTGCGGCCTCGTCGCCCATATCTGAATCAGCTCCCTCGCCGTCATCGGACTCCACATCAGAGTCCTCACGACGTGTCTCCTCATCAGTAGGGACGTCGTCGTCAGTCGGCTCCACAAAGGCTGGCCCCACCTTGCATAAAGCTCTGGCGTTCTCGCCAAAAGGGTAGTCCAGCTCCAGCTGCCATAATTCATCCTCGGTGGCTGGTCTCCCACCTATCCGTAGCTGCAGCATCTGCATACCGAACATACGGGCCATATACTGGTCGTCACAAGCATGTCGCTCGCCCAGAGTCAGCACAGGTCCGTGTGTAGTGTCGGGGTCCTTGGTCTTTGTCACATCAAGGGCCTGCCGCTCCAACTGCGGAATGTAATCCAAGGCTTCTTCCTCAACGTCGAGGCCTCGGAGGAAGGTGGTGATGAGTCCGCCAAACCCGTATCTGTGGCCCTGGTGTAGTCTGGCTCTCTTCATTGCGGATATTATAACTGCCCCCACATTAATCTCAAGCCCTTTCATAAGGGCATACACCAGGCAGACACGGTCCCGGGTCACGTCTGTCATATGTACTCCCGGGATCAAACACGAACATACAATTTTTAGCCAGATTCTGGCCTCCCTGTTCATCTGCGAATAAGGCAGAGTCTGGGGGTAACCCCTCTCTTTGTGCCTACTCCATCGGGCTATGGATCGAGCCCCACACAACGTATGTCTGATGTCGGCGTACGGTGGGGTGATGTTGAGCTGGCGGAGAACGTGGGCGTCTGTGTCCCCGCGCTCCAACGATGGCATTCAGCTGCTGGGGTTCCAGAGTGACAATCTGCCCTCTGATTTTAATAGTGTGGCTTCTGATGGCCGGGTTCCAGTTGGCATAAAATTCCCGGACCAAGTGAAGGTTGCACTCCTTGGGCTCCTGAAAAATAAAGCTGAGCCCAGCTGCTTCAATCCTCTGTACGATGCGAGGGAACTCCTGTGCAAGTGGTTCCCTTGCAATATGTTCCTCCGGGAAGTACTTGTTCTCCTTATGCTTTGCGTACCACTTCTTCCCTTCATCGGTAACCCATTGTGTTCCGTATGGGCGGTTTTGACCGCGTGGAACAGCAGGTGCAGCTGGGACAGCAGTGCCCAGTCTCATTCTCTTTCTGCCGGTGCCTGAGGTTGAAGCATCCTTGCCTTTATCTTGTCGGCTGGCCATTGTACCTGTCCATTTACACAGACAAGCACAACGTTAAGCTAAAAACTTGTTAGTTTTGGCTAAGGTCGGGTTAAACAAAATTTACCCCACACTTAGTCTTTAACAATATTTACAACATGTTAGCAAGGATAGATCTATTTACACCCCAAACACAATCACTATAAACATATTACTTAGTGCGTTCACAAAAATTCGACAGCATAACGACTAGCGAACTACTCAGACTTCATACAGCTAACCCAATCCTACTATCGACAGCTATTCACCCATAGCACTTAGCAACAATAACAACAACAAAATAGAAACAACAATACAAACATTTTATATACCCTAATCTAAGCAATTCAACCAATTCACATATTACGCAATGTCCCACTAAAAATCGAGAATTAGTCGTCTTTCACCAATTATACAATATTTACCACGACTTATCTCAAATAATAAACACACCCCGGCATCAATTTCGTCAAACTATCAAGTTACCCAAGTTAAAATTCAACAACCCCAAGCCCTAGAACTCAATTTGACAATCAACAATGAATTATTCAATCAATCGATAAGTTCACCCGTCAACTACAACAATCCGAACACAATCAATCGCAAAATAATTCACGTCATGTTTAATTTCTACCTAGGGTGATATATCTCACCTCACATGCTCAAAATCGACAAAAATCGCCAAAAATTTGAGATAGACGATGAAAACATACATTGGAATTGAAGAATCGATAAAGACTTGACGTTTTCCTTGCCTCTTAACGTGGCACGGAGCTTGGGGGTAGGGGAATGGGTGTTTGGTCGCGGAGGGAAGAGGGAATGGGGAAAATAGGGGCAAAATCGGGGGTTTTTATTAAGAAAACATGCGGGTCACCCGGAAACCCGGTGTGACCCGGCACTGGGATAAGGGCAACGTGTCAGGAGGGTAACGCGGAGGCCCTCCTCCGTGACACGGAGGCCAACGCGGAGCATTGCCTCCGTGACACGGCGCCAACGCGCCAGTGCTCTATTTCACTATCAAATTTTATTTTTCATACCTCGCCTCGTTTTCTCGATTCCACGTATTTTTCCTCCGGTATACCTGAAAATCACCTCACTAAACAAAAATTGGTTAAATGACTAGATTCCCTACTAAAAGAATAAAAATTACTAATTAAAATGCACATCTAAACCTAGTCAAGAAAAAGAAAAGAAAATAAAATAAAAGAAAAACTTTACACTAAGGAAAAAGAAAGAAAAATATTTTTCACGGGTTGCCTCCCGTGCAGCGCCTGGTTTAACGTCGCGGCTCGATAGCCTTTACGCTCAATTTTTTACTAGGGAGATGGACGATTTGAGCCGATCATGGTCATCTCCCCAGTAGTTCTCAACCTTGTCTGGTGGCCTACCTAGTAACTCTCGGTAATCACTCAATCCATTTGCATTCCCATGATCAATCACGTTGATCACCGAGAGTTCCTTATAGACAGTCGGAAGCTTAGGTGCCTTGTACACGTCGAACACCTCAACCTTGTCGTGTGCTCGCATCGTGAGTTGACCCACAGCTACATCGATCAATGCCTTTCCGGTTGCTAAAAATGGTCGTCCCAAAATAAATGGGACTTCTGCATCTGGCTCAAAATCCAGAACAATGAAATCTACCGGAAAAATGAGGGAGCCTACCTGCACTAGCACATCCTCCACAATGCCATCCGGCTTAGCTAAAGACCTGTCTGCTAGCTGCAAGATCACTGTTGTAGGTCTAGGACTCCCTAGCCCTAACTTTCTGAATACCGAAGATGGCATCAGATTTATACTTGCCCCCAAGTCGCATAACCCACGAGCTCGGATACTTTGCCCAATCGTTAGCTGGATAGTAAAACTTCCAGGATCCTTCAGTTTAGTGGGCAACCTGTTCTGAATACGGGATGTGCATTCCTCCATTAAAGCCACCGTGGCATACTCGCTCAAGCGACTTTTGTTGGCCACGATGTCTTTGATATACTTTGCATATTTTGGCACACCCTGCAAGACATCAACAAGAGGTAAGTTAACATGTACCTGTTTAAGTACCTCCATGAATTTCTGGAAACACGCCTCCTCCTTGTGTTTCTTAAGTCGTTGAGGGAACGGGGGTGCAGGCCTTGTTAGTTCAGCTTCTTTGGTCTTCCCCGTATCTGAGGTTTGTTCTCCCTCAACATCTGCTGCTCCTGACTTCTGAGGCGGTCTTTCCGGTTCCACCTCCTTTAATTGTAAACCACTCCTCGTGGTCACTGCATTTACCTGCTTAGTATTGGGATCCGTGTCGCTAGGTAGTCCTCCCCTTGGTCTAGTATTTTGGGCACTAGCAAATTGCCCAAACTGATATTCAAGAGCCTTGGTTGCCAATTGATTGTTCTTTACTTCGGCCGCCAGTTTGACATAGTCAGCCTGCAATTGTGCCTGGTTGGCAATCATGGTCTTGAACATTTCCTCAATAGTCGGTGATGGTGGTGGAGGAGGGGCATTGTGATTTCTAAACTGATTCTGATAGCCTTGTTGCCCTCCTTGGTTTCTGTGCATACCCTGCCCTGAACCCTGGCCTTGTTGATTGTTGCTACCCCACGAAAAATTTGGATGATTCCTCCAATTCGAGTTGTAGCCACCAACAAACTGCTGTTGATTCCTCTGTGCATTGCCCACAAAGTTGACAGAATCAGGATTTGCACCACATCATTCAGCTGAATGCTCACTACTACCACACACTTCACACCACATCTTTTGGACTGCATTAACTGAGGCTGATGGCTGGTTCAAATTCATATTGCTGAAGTGAGTGTTTAACTGATTTTGCAAAGCGGCTATCTGTGCAGCGATAGCTATGAATCCATCCACTTCAAGCACTCCCGCTGCTTTCCTTTCTCCACCTCTTGAAGAATCTGCATTCCATTCCGGATTGCCTTGTGAAATTCGGTTGAGCAAAGTGTACAGCTCCTCATAAGTCTTCTCCAGCGCTTGCCCTCCAGCTGCTGAGTCTAACAAAATTTTAGTGTGGGGTTCCAAACCCTCAATAAAAGTGTGGACCAACACCTCATTTGACTGATGATGATGAGGACAGTCCCGCAACATGGACTTGAATCTTTCCCAGGCTTGATAAAGATTTTCTCCTTCCCTCTGTTTAAAACTTAGAATCTGACTTCTAAGTTTAGCTGTTTTACCTGAAGGGAAAAATCTGATCAAGAACTTCTTTGCAAGATCATCCCACATTGATATAGAGTTGGGTGGTTCACCTTTTAACCACCTCTTGGCTTCACCAAGTAAGGAAAATGGACATAAGGTGAGCCGAACATAATCAGGTGACACTCCAGCGGGGATGTAAGTGTCACTTATCTCCAAAAAGTTCTGGAGATGTTGTTGCGGATCTTCGTGAGGGAGACCGGTAAACTGCCCGCTAGTGTGCAAAAGTTGCACCATATTTTGCTTTAACTCAAATCTCCCCCCAGGCTCTGGTTTGCGGATGCTGGAATGTACATTATTAGCGTGTGGGATTGCCACCTCGCGAACCGGCCTGGCTGCTACTTCCTCGGGCACTAACACTGCCCGCACAACTGGTGGATTGGGTTGCTCCATCATAGACTGTTTGAACAACTGCAACTTCTTCCGAAGAGCTTCTCTACGTTGACTATGCAATTCATGTTCTGGCTCTAAGTAAGATTCCACCAGCTCCTTGTCCCTTGCCAGTGTTCACAGAAATAAAAATCTGCAAAATACAGGCTAAGACCAAGTTGTTAACACTTAAGAAAATAAAAATACAAATACAGTAAATTTACACTAAACAAAATTTTACAAATCGCCTAGCCTCCCCGGCAACGGGGCCAAAAACTTGTTCGCGCTCTGCTGCTCGGTATATATTATACACCAACACGCAAGTGTACGTGGTCAAACAATTAATAAAGTGGCTAAGTAGCCAAGTATCGATCCAAGGAGGCTGCTCTAGATATGCAAAACTGCCTAGTTTACTATATCTCTATTCTATTTCTAACTATGTTAACAACAATCCAACCAAGATTTGAGTAAGTTTTGTTTCTAAACTAATTATCTACTAAAATTAATAACTACTATTTACGTTGAGTTTAGACAATGGATATGCACATGCCAAGGTTAAGAACGAGTAATGAACTTGATAATCATGATAATTTGGTCATCTTCTTCTTCATATTGCTAGCCAAGAACGTTTGCCTAGAAATTAAAACTTCCGTATTTAATTTCACTTTAGATTCATAAACCATTCGTCTACATTTCTGTGATCAAATGCAATTTATGACCTAACACTACAATTCCGGTTCCTAATTTGACTAATACGGCTTTCAAGTATATTTCTATCAAGAAAGCACATCAAAACCCAATTTTCCCAAATCAAGTTAAGAACGATACCCTATTAATTCACAACTTTCCAATTTCATGCTCTCTCAAGTGAAATTGGACTTTCTAGATATACATTAATGGTGGCCAATCAAGAATGTAATAAGCACAAGAATTAATAGAAAAATATGCAAGAAGAAGAAGAAACCATATCAATTATTACCAACATTCATTTCACAAGTTCAAAACCTCAGCAGGAGAGGAATTAGCCACTCATTCTTGGATTAATCATCCTAGAATGAGTGTGAATCATGCATACAATTGAAGGAAAGAAGAAGGGAAGAGAAGAAAACTCTTATCTTTTCTATTCTTCAACTGCCACAAAACCACGTTCCTCCTCCCACTTCTGAACTCAGGCTCAAAAAACTAAAACTAAAAAAACTCCCCTTAAAAATAACCTAAGTGTGCTATTTATACTAGTGGGAAATTTTTCCCGGAATAACAAGCAACGTGTCACGGAGGCCAACGCGGAGCACTGCCTCCGTGACACGGCGTGGACGCGGACCCTCTCTGAAAATTGCATGGTCCAGATAATTAGCCTCAACGTGGCACGGAGGCCATCGCGGAGGCCTGTCTCCGTGCCACGAAGCTGACGCGCAGGCACACTGGAAATTGCCACTTTTATTTCTGCCCAGGCAGTGTGCTACCGCGATGGCAGCGTGGCATGGCACCATCGCGGAGCCACTGCAAAATATGCCATCCGAGGTCTTTTCCACGCTCGCATCCAAGTCCAACTCCGACATAGTTCCAATACGCATTTTAGCTCTTAAAAATCACATTATCCTGCAAAACAAATGCTAATCATGTTGGTTAGTATAAATTCGCATTTTATTACCAAATACATGATATTATATACACATTACACAACAAACAAGGTAAAAATGATACGTTTGAGTATCACTTGGGCATATAAATCTGCCCAAGATCAAGCTTCGCACAACTTGTTCTTGCTTTAGTAGATTTAAGAGTAGAGTGAGTAGTGATAAAGATGAGGAATGGAGTGTGGGTTTTATAAGAGAGTAGGAGTGAAGGGGATTGGTAGGAAAAAAGGTGGATTGGTAGGTGAAAAGTTTAAAAGGTAATGTATGGGGATGTTAAAAGGTGTAATGGAGAAGTGGGAAGGTGGAAGAAAGGGTTTATGGGGATTTGGAGGGGTTTTTATCGGATTTCTAAGTCGGATCGACCCATGGATCAGTCAAAAATATTTAGAAGATGAATTTACTTGCACCTGCACTTAACCAACGATTGATGGCCAGTGCCGAATACATTTCTAGTTCACTGGTCATCTACCTGCAATTGGCCGGCGAGTAACAGATTGGAGTCGGCGGTTCACCGGTTGGATCAACGAATACTCCCTAACTTCCAGGTGCATAGTTTTGATCCGATGATTCACTAGATTCGCAGATTGGTATCGGCATTCCGCCGGCGAGTAGCCGACTTCCTCTCCTCTCTCCCCTTCTTCTATTCACTATCTGCGACGGGGTGGTGTTTTGCATGTTGGCACTAGAATTTCACTTGTCTAATATCGTGCCTGCCCTATTTGTCTTTACCATTGTTTGTGCATCCAAGCTACCTACAAAATCAAAAACAACAAAACATCAAAATGCTCAAGATAAAAATTCTTCGGTTGCCTCCCAAGAAGCACCTAAGTTAATATCGTGGAACAATGAATACCTACTCGATTTTCAAAATTCCAAAGGATCATCCTCCACTTCACTCTCATAATCAAAAGATTTATAATGATCTTCTTCCTAATCGAGCACTTCCATGACCTTGCACTCATCCAAAGGCTTAATAAGCTAGCATACATTGAAGGTGACATCATCACCACCTACCAGAAACTTCAGCTCCCCAAGCTCCACATCAATTAAAGCCATTCTCGTTGCTAGTAAAGGTCGCCCCCAGATGATTGGCACCTCGATTTTCATTTCACAATCCAACATAATGAAATCAGCTAGGAGTCTAAATTTATACACCTTCACAAGAACATCAACTAGCACTCCAATGGGTCTTTTGATTGACCTATCCGCCATCAGCAGCCTCATAGAGGTAGGTCGGGGACTCCCTAACCTAAGCTTCTCGAATATCATGAGGGGCATGAGATTGATACTAGCATCGTGGTACCACACAGCTTTGTTGAACATGCACAAGCCAATTATCCAAGGAATGGTGAATGCCCCAGGGTATTCATGTTTTGGAACAAGGTTTCTAGTCATGATAGCGCTGCAATAATGGGTCACCTCGTAGGTGCGTGTATCCACCACCTTCTTTTTCTTCAACAGTTCCTTTATAAATTTTGCATATCCTCGCATTTGAATCAAAGCATCCACCAGCGGTATGTTGATAGATAATTTACTGAACACTTCAATAAATTTTCAAAAATGATTATCCTCTTTCTTTTTGGCCAACCGTTGTGGATATGACGGGGGAACTCTCACTTCATGATCCTTGTCATTAGGGGCCTTCATGCCTATCTTCATATGAACATTATCTGAGGTCATCATATCAACATCTTCCACATCTTTTCCTTCCTCATTATCACCAACATTTGGTGCTTTTTGAACCTCATTGAACATATCATCATCAATTACTTTTGGTGCATCAATATCCTTGGTTTTCATCCACGATCTTTTAATATATTACCACTCCTAGTCATGATTGCAATGCAACATCCATATTTCTTGGGGTTCGAGAGAGAGTCACTAGGAAGTACACCCTTCATGCGAGGGTTCATTTGTGAAGATAAATGGTTCATTTCTGCTTTGAGGTGTTTCATTGAAGTTGAGTGGGAGCTCATAGTTTGGGTGAGGTTAGACACTTCCCCTTTCAACTCTCAAACCCTGTTGTGAGTGGATTCTACTCTCTTCAACACTCAGAACAGCAAGTCCTTAATCTTTAAGCTTCCTACATTACTCAACCCAGGATTTCCTTGAGGTATTTCTACTTTTGGAGGAGGTACATAAAGGTTAGAACTTTGGTGATATAGATCTCCTTAGTGATTTTGCTCTCTATTTCCCCATAGATCATCCCCCCCCCATACAAGATTGTCACAGTTTCTCCAACCTTGATTGTCCTCTCTTGGGTGCCAAGGGCCTTAATTGGCACCTTGATATCCATGGTGAGACCCCCCCCCCAAATTGGCCTGACATGTATTGAAACTCCTCCTCATATCTCCGAGGTGAAGTCTCATCATCAAACTGAGCCTGGGGTTGAGCAGCTACGACAAACACATTCTTTGTACCAGCTCCTATCACGTGTTTTGTCATCAACTCTAGTTGGCTAGTCATTTTGGCAAGAGTTTCATCTCTAGCCTCATCTCTTTTCCTTAATTCCCCACTCAACAGATTTGGGGCAACACCACTAGAAGATACCTCCGCTTCTCTAGTATGCAATGCTCGATAAGTCTTTGTTATTCTATCCAGTAATACCTTGGCTAATCCATTGGGCTGATCCATGATTGATCCCCTAGCAAAATTATTTTCCACGTACTTATTGATAGAATCAAGTGATCGATAGAAGCTTTGAAGTATGACCCCATCGGGTAAGCCATGGTTTGGACAAATGACTTCCTTTTTCATAAACCTCAACCATACTTCATGGAGTTGTTCACCTGCAAGTTATTGGAAATTAGTAATGTCATCCCACGGCTACAACATCCTCGAGGGAGGAAAGAACCTATCCAAAAATGCCTCCATGAGTTCATTCCAAGAGGTAATAGACCCGGGAGGCAACTCCTCCAACCACACAATTGCTTTCCCAAAGAATGAGAATGGAAAGAGTCTCAATCTGATTGACTCTTGAGTGATGTTTATAACGTTGAAGGTTTGTCAAATCTCCAAGAAATTACAGAGATGCCTATTTTCATCCTCATTGGGCATTCCTCCAAAGAGTCCCTTCTTTTGAAGTAAGTGTAGCATTGTACTTGTCACATGGAAAATTGCATTCCATACCAGGTAGGCAAGTGGCACCTGCTACATCGGGCATCACGGGGTCATCATCCTCATGATATATCTGCCCATCATCGAACCTTCTCCTTCTAGTGAATGTTGGCTCATATAAACTTCAACCTAAAAGACACCAACTAAGATTGTAACGTCATACTAATTAAGATGTAAGATGAATTCAAGAAAATAACAACTAAAGGCTATTAAACTACATTCCTCGACAACGACACCATTTTTGATAACGTCCAAACTACACTCTTTTCTACGAAAGAGTGTAAATGATCGTTGTATCAAAACAAATAATTCGATGGATGTCATGATTAAATCACACAAGGAATGTCAGTTGATCACATAATAGTCGTATATTAACTTGAATTAATTTGCATCAAAGTTGCAAAACGAAAAAGAGAATTTGGGGGAGACACAATATATGAAATATAATTTAGAATTGCTAAACCAGGGGCAAGGTATAGAAATGACCAATGAAGAGACTAATAGGGGTGTGATATTGATTAGGGGTTTCAATGGGTAGGAATTATGAATTGCTCCAATCTTTACTCAACACTATAATTAACTATTGATTGGGCGACATCTTAAGTGTCTCAACCAAATAGATGTCTTATACCTTCGATTCTATCAAATTCCAAAGTTCATGTTCACAACAACCACATTAGCTTGGGTATGGATTCACTATTTCTATCTCCAATCCTTAATGGATGTATAATAATGGGTTTTGGTTATGTCTAGCCCAACCTCACATAATTACCATCCAAATACCCATTGGTGTTTCCTCACCCATACCTTAATTGCCTTTTTCTAGGAAAATCAAAGTAGGGAAATACACCCCACATTTGCAACTATGAGTTTTCAACGTAAAATTCTGAGGAAACACTAAAATCATACTAATTGAGTAAATTTAAGATCAAATTCACAATACCCAACCCAAATCATCCCCAATCATTCACAGAGCCTTAACAAAGAATTTAGCTAATCATGTAAGTAAAATAAGACATTGCATTAATCAAAAATTCAATATCCATTAACAAACTTGAGAAATTCAAGAAAGGTTTGAACTTCAATGGAAGTTTGTATACTCAATGAAGAAGAAGATTTTCTCTTTCTACTTCTCTCTACTTTCGACACAAGTCAAAAGAAATATGAATATTCAATACTTCTAGAAAGAAATATTTAACTTTTATGAAAGGTATAGAAAATAGGGTACAAATTTGCTCCTCTCTTTCCGTATTTGTAAATTTTTCCCCTGGATGATGGGCGTCACTTTCGGTTCACCGGTGGTTCAATGGTGCAGGTTTGTGAAACACCGGTCCTCTAGAGCTGCAGGACAGTGAGGCTTTATGGCTCTTTAGTGCTAGCACCGGTGGTTCACCGTTGCTGATTTGCAAATCGCCAGTTGGTCCTAGCTTCTGTTAGTAAACTCTTAAGTACTCCGGCGTTGGCACTGATGATTCACTGGTGCTCATTTATGGTCCACCAGTCTCTAACCTTCTTCTATAGTAGGCAACTGCGATCAATTCGGCGTTCCATCGGTGTCTTTTGATGAAGCGCCGGTCATCAACTCTATTTTCATACTTTTCGCTCAATTTCATGCTTTTCTCCATTAATGTTAAGTACCTTCAAGGATCAACGAGAAAAGGTATAAAATCCACCTAATTGACATGAAAACAAAGAAAAAACTCATGTTTAAGAGCCTAATGAGTTGGTAAATTACCAACTCATCATTCAGCCAAAACTAACAACTTGCTGAATTTAGCAAATAACTAACGATCCCTGAGAGTTTGCAATAACACTCCTCAAAGGAGCGGCATGCTCCTCCTCGCTCCGAGAGAATATGAAGATATCATCTATGAAGACAATCACAAACATATCTAAATATTTTTTCAACACTCTGTTCATCAAATCAATAAAAGTTGCAGGAGCATTTGTTAGTTGATGAGTTTATAATTTACCAACTCAATAGGCTCTTAAGCATGAATTTTATCTTAGTTATCAAGTCTTTTAGTTATATTTTATTCCCTTTTGCCTTTGGATGTCTCGGTACCTAATTTGAAGAGAAGGAGCATGAAATTGAGTAAAAAGGATGAGATTCAGATAAAAATTGGTACTCCACCGGAGGATACCAGCAAAATGCCGGTCAACCACAGGCAACCACTAGTTTGATGAACAACTTCAACCGGCAGCTTGGGGACAGCAACTGGCGATCCGCCAGTTCCATTGCTGAAAGGTGCTGGACTTTGCTAGAAAAATAATGAAATCAACTAATGGCTCTGTTATACCCCAAGAACATAAGGATCAGACACAAGAGTTGAAACGAGGAAAAACTAAAAATATGAGTTGCAGGCATAGGATGAGTCATTGGATGACTCGTGAGGAGACCCCAAGCGTCGTTAGGTGACTCATAGGGAGACTGGTGTGAAAGGTTGGTAAAAGGTCCCCACAGCCGAGAGAATGACCCGTGGTCAGTCACCACGAGTCATCATGTCAGCCATGGGGTGAAGTTGAAAAAGAAAATGGAAGGATCAAACAGTGTACTTAATGGAAGGATACCACGACTCATCATATCAGGAAATGAGCCGTCGTTGTTGGGAGGAACTTTGATAAAATGATTTTTTAGGAGGTAGTAAACACGACGAGTGGTGGTCACGACTCGTGACCACTGGTAACGAATCGTTATGTTGTCCGTTAGAGGTTCCAGCAACCAGTTCATATAGTGGACTTAACGGTTAAGGTGACAGATCATGAGAACTAGCAACGAGTCGTCAAGTCACTCGTTGGGACCCCTGACAGTTATTTTTCTGCATTTTTCCATGTTAAGCCTCATTCATTCATTCAAGAGTATAGAGAGGAGTCTAGAAGGTGATTCAAGGTGTTCTTCTTCAATTTCTCTAAATTCCATCTTGGGCTTTCAAAGCAGATTAAGAATCAAGTGTTTCCAGGTATGTAAGGTCATCATGGGTGAATTCTTCCACACCCATGCTCCTACTCTATGATGTTACTTAAAATTTATTTAAAAACTCATGGGGTTTTGTATTCTATTTATATAAAAACTAAGGAATTAATTATGGGCTTTGTGATTTTGAAATATTACCATAATCTACTGATTTTGATCACCTTTTGAGATTTAAATTGATTATAATATTGTTAACTTTAAATTTCTAGATAATTAATCTTGATTATTCATGCCCCATGAGGAATCAATTTATGATCCATTGATTCATTGATGTTTTTGATAAGCCCAACATGAATTATTAATTTATTAATGAATATATTATGTTATCTATTATGATCTTTTGAAATTCAAGCTATATGCATGATCTACAAGTATGTATGAATTTTATAACTCATGAATTATGTTTTTGGCCGATTCACGGGCCTCAAGTCATGGCTAGTTCACGTATGTTCAAGCATGTTTATGATTGTCATGATTTAACTAGCCCATGAACTCATATATGTATTATTATGAGCACTATATATGTTTTGGGAGTAGTATCGAACATCGAGTAGGTTGGGGGCTCAGGTTAAGCCCCGGATCTCATGAACTACGTGCCACCGTAGGTATGTCGGGACCCCTTTCATGTTAGTCCCTGGCCCAAATGGCCCTTTTCATGTGTGATCACGCCCTTCATGTTTCCTACCCTTGGAAAGGTATGAACATCCTCCCGACTAGGGTTACAAGTCGGCCTTATGTGTGCTCATATGAGGTATGTCGATTAAGAGAATATCCCACTGTTCCTCATGATATATGCATGTTATGATTATATATATTGGCTCAAGTCATGTTAAGTAAATCTCTTCTATTATGATTATGATTTTGTTTATTGTATGGAGATTTTGAAAACCATGAGTCGTATAATATGTTATTAGGATTTATGATACGAGCATGATGTCCTACTCTTATGAATATTTATGAATTTCATATACGCTTTAAATGTCCGTTTTACTTACCTTGCATACTCAGTACATTCCACGTAGTGACCGCATACTTTCTATGATGTATCGTTTTATGATACAGGTCCCGGTTCTCAAGCTCATCCTCACCCTTAAATAGATTTGGACTTCTTCTCGTGCTCTTTGTGAGTCCTCATGTTTCGAGGGCTACATGTTCCCACTCTATGTTATTCCTTTCAATTTCTGGATATTGGATTCATTGGGGAGTTGTCCCGTTAATCCGCCTTTTCATGTTTAGAGGCTTATCAGACTACAAGTTGTATTATGTCGTATGATATAAGCCTTGTACTGTTTCTCCCTTATGCTACTCTATGATTACATTCTTTATGTTAACTCTTCTTCTTATGAGATTTAGTTAGATGTATACTCATACCATGGATCGACTTGGGGTCTCTCGGGGCTCCTTGTCCTGTGTCTACGATTTGGGTGTACGTTTGGGTCGTGACAAACTTGGTATCAGAGCCATAGTTTTTGAAGTGTCCTAGGGAGTTTGAAAGCCGTGTTAAGTAAAGTCTTTTTCATGGGTGTGAAGCGCCACACTTATGATAAAGAGGCTGCTATATGTTTAGGAAATGTTCCCTTCTTTCATCGTGCATTGAACGTCCTTTTCTCTTCTAATTTGTGTTATTCGCATTTGCAGAATCATGCCTCCACAACATGTAAATGCCATGATAAATGGTAATGGTAACGATCATGAGGGTGACCATGATGGTGAGCATTAGCCAGCTCCACCCGTTCATGAGGAGCACGTACCAGAGCTAGCTAACCATGCTGAGTTTAGGGTGGTGATCGAGATGCTGGCACAGGCCATGGCTGCCTAGGTCCAGAATTAGATAGTGGTGCATTTCCGCAGAATAGGAATGCAGCGACAACTAGGGTGAGGGATTTCTTGAGGATGAGCCCCCCGGAGTTCACGGGGTCATAGGTGTACAAGTATCCACACGATTTTATAGAGGAGATTTTGAAAATCACCCAGGTTATGGGGTGAAGAATGGGGAATGTGTTGACTTGACCTCTTATCAGCTAAAGGGGGTAGTACATGTATCGTTTAAGCAATGGCGAGATGCCAGGGCGGTGGGTGCAGGCCCAATAGGTTGGGATGAGTTTCACACCACATTCATGGATCAATTTTTCCCTCAGGAGATGAGGGAACTCAAGGCGGCTGAGTTTGTGAATCTGAAGCAGGGAAGCATGTCGGTCCAGGAATATGCATTGGAGTTCACCCGGTTATCTAAATATGCTCCAGAGTTGGTGGCGGATCAGTGGGCTCGGGTTAGCCGCTTTGCGCATGGAGTAGCAGATTACTTGGACAAGGATTGCTGGATCGCCATGCTTCATCGGGACATTGACTTTCCCCATATTGTATTGCATATGCAGCAAATGGAGTTGGTCTATAGGAGGTATAGAGAGGCGAAGAGGTCCAGAACTGACAGCTACGGGGTTTCTTAGGCCAGATAAGGGGTGGACCATGTCAGCAGTCCTAGCACAGGTCCATTTCTCCAGCTCCATCATCGGCTAGCACGCCATCCAGGTTTGGGGGAGACCATAGGAGCAGGGTTGCAGGCTCGAGGGATCATGGTAGCATGCAGGTGGAACGCACTTTCCCAGCTTGTGTGAGGTATGACAGAAATCATCTTGGGAGGTGCCTAGTCAGTGCGGATGCTTGTTTTGGGTGTGGAAAACCCGAGCACAAGATCAGATATTTCCCTACAGCCACTCCAGTCACACGACCCCCTCAGAAGGGTGCCTCAACTAATTCAGCAGGTGGTCAGCGCCGAAACAGGTTTTATGCCCTAGTGCCTTGCCAAGAGCAGGAGGCTTCGCTAGATGTGGTCACGAGTATGTTTCAAGTCTTCCATATTGATGCTTATGCTTTGTTAGATCCAGGAGCTACTTTGTCTTTTGTGACCCCTTATATTTCTAGTAGTTTTGGAGTTAGTCCTAAAATTCTATCAGCACCGGTCTTCATATCTACTCCAGTCGGCGAATCAGTGGTAGCTAGGAGGGTGTATAGAGTTTGCCCCTTTTCAGTGTTGCATAAGGTTACCTCCGCGGACTTAGTAGAATTTTCCATGTCTGACTTTGGCATCATTTTGGGTATGAATTGGTTGTTTGGATGTTATGCTTCAATTAATTGTAGGACCCGTGCGGTGGAATTCCGATTTTTGGGAGAGTCAATTTTGGAATGGAAGGGTAATTTAGTTGTACTAGATGGACGGTTTATTTCATATCTTAAGGCTAGGAAAAAGATCTCTAAGGGTTGCATGTACCATGTAGTTAGGGCTAAGGATGTAGAGTCCGAGACCCCGACTATTCAGTCAATTCCAGTGGTGTGCGAGTATCCAAAGGTTTTCCCCAATGATTTGCCAGGTGTTCCTTCGGAAAGGGAAATTGATTTTGGTATTGATCTATTGCCCGATCTACAGCCTATCCCCATTCCGCCTTACAGAATATCTCCAATCAAGCTAATAGAGTTGAAGGATCAGTTGGAAGAGCTGCTAGATAAGGGCTTATTAGCCTGAGTAAGTCTCCATAGGGCGCAACAGTTCTATTTGTTCGGAAGAAGGATGCATCCCTTCGAATGTGCATTAATTATCGGTAGCTTAATAAGGTCACTTTCAAGAACAGGTACCCCTTTCCTAGGATTGATGATTTGTTTGACCAGCTCTAGGGTGTTAATTGGTTCTCAAAGATAGATCTCAGGTCTCCATAGCACCAGCTCAAAGTTCGGGAGTAAGATATTCCAAACACAGCCTTCAGAACCCAGTATAGCCATTATGAGTTTGTAGTTATGTCATTTGGACTAACCAATGCTCCTACAACTTTTATGGATATAATGAACAGGGTGTTCAAGGCATATTTAGACATGTTCGAGATTGTATTCATTGATGACATCCTTATATCCTCCCGGAGCGAGGAGGAGCATACCGCTCATTTGAGGGTAGTGCTTCAAATCCTCAAGGATCATTAATTGTATGCAAAGTTTAGCAAGTGTGAATTTTGGCTAGACTCGGTGGCATTTCTGGGCCATGTGGTGTCGAGTGAGGGCATAAGGGTGGATTCATAGAAAATCGAAGTGGTGAAGAATTTGCCTAGACCAGTGAATCCTTCAGAAATTTGGAGTTTCTTGGGTGTAGCAGGCTACTACCACAGATTTGTTGAGGGCTTTTCATCAATTGCAGCCTCGCAGATTCGGAGGCTTGTGAGGAAAGCTTTCAGGAATTGAAGACCCGACTCACTTCAGCACCAGTGTTGACTTTACCCGGGGTACGGATGGCTTTGTTGTATATTGTGATGCTTTGAGAATGGGACTGGGATGTGTGTTGATGCAGCATGCGAAAGTAATAGTATATGCCTCTCGATAGCTGAAGGTTCACGAAAAGAATTACCCGACCCATGACCTTGAGTTGGCTGCGGTGGTGTTTGCATTGAAGATATGGGGACATGACTTGTATGGAGTCCACGTGGATGTATTCACGGATAACAAGAGCTTACAATATGTATTCATGCAGAAAGATCTCAATCTTCAGCAAAGGAGGTAGTTGGAGTTATTAAAGGACTACGATATGAATGTTCTTTACCACCCGAGCAAGGATAATGTGGTGGCGGATGCACTTAGTAGACTCTCTATGGAGAGCGTGTCCCACGTGGAGGAGGGAAAGAAGGTGTAACAGCCCAGGTCGCCGCTTGTAGATATTGTCCGCTTTGGGCAGCTAGTCCCTCACGGCTTTAAAACGCGTCTACAATGTAGAGGTATCCAAGAACTTATAAAGCACTCTTCGTTCCCCTCCACCACCGATGTGGGATTTGCCTAAGTAAACCAGGCGTTACGTATCGCCGTCCCTGGTTACCCCCCGTAGGGACTCAGCGTCCTCGCTGAGGTTTGCCCCACCACCGGCCGACACCGGCTCTAATACCACTGTAACAGCCCAGGTCGCCGCTTGTAGATATTGTCCGCTTTGGGCAGCTAGTCCCTCACGGCTTTAAAACGCGTCTACAATGTAGAGGTATCCAAGCACTTATAAAGCACTCTTCGTTCCCCTCCACCACCGATGTGGGATTTGCCTAAGTAAACCAGGCATTACGTATCGCCGTCCCTGGTCTGTAACAGCCCAGGTCGCCGCTTGTAGATATTGTCCGCTTTGGGCAGCTAGTCCCTCACGGCTTTAAAACGCGTCTACAATGTAGAGGTATCCAAGCACTTATAAAGCACTCTTCGTTCCCCTCCACCACCGATGTGGGATTTGCCTAAGTAAACCAGGCGTTACGTATCGCCGTCCCTGGTTAGCCCCCGTAGGGACTCAGCGTCCTCGCTGAGGTTTGCCCCACCACCGGCCGGCACTGGCTCTGATACCACTGTAACAGCCCAGGTCGCCGCTTGTAGAAATTGTCCGCTTTGGGCAGCTAGTCCCTCACGGCTTTAAAACGCGTCTACAATGTAGAGGTATCCAAGCACTTATAAAGCACTCTTCGTTCCCCTCCACCACCAATGTGGGATTTGCCTAAGTAAACCAAGCGTTACGTATCGCCGTCCCTGGTACTTTATTGGCATTATTCCTAGTATACGTTGACAACGTCAGAATAGGAAGTCAGAAATATAATGTATATATGAACTCATTTATTTATTAGCTATATAAGATCTGATTATGATTACAGATAAGGTCAGACCACCAGGTAGGTATAAGAAAGAGAGAAAAATGCAGGAATCCCAAATACATCTTTTTGGATATGGTACAGTTAAGTGCTTTTATTTGTTGCAATAAGAAAAGGGGCATAAGACTTTAGATGGGGTTGCCGAATCCAGCGGTAAGTAAAGATGGGCTAATTGATCCTAGTAAGTATTAGAAAGTGTAACGAGCCCCTAAGATTACGTAAGTTGTGCAGACCCTTATGACAATAAGCCAGTAGAGAAAGTAAGACCGTTAGCTTACCCGAAGCAGGGGTAGAGGACCTGTTAGTAATAAATGCTTAGTAATAGTCGAGTTTGAGCCAGAAAAAGGCTAAGCCCGCCATATATGCTAACAGATAGCAAGACATACCTGTAAGATTATAGTTATGATCTAGTTGTGACATCGAGAGATATAGAGGTCATGTGAGTCAGATGGGCTTGAGTATACGCCCAAAGGAGTATAGGCCGAGGCTTGATCAGTAATCTCATTAGCAACAAAAGGCAGGTACCTTGAACCCCAGAGTTCAGTTTATGTAAGATGAGAGGAAGAAGCAGGAATGTCAGATCTTGTGGGGAAATTAAAACTACCCCGGTTTGATAAAGTATCGCATTAAGGATTGAGCCTCGGGCTGACAGTAAGATTGCGGTTCAGAATACCGCAGGGTGTCCATTATAGAAAAGTTAAGAAGTTATCGATACAGCCATTCTAATCTAGTGTAGCCTAGAGATAAGGCCCAGCAGACAGTTATGGGCTCTCAATATATGCCTAGTAAGGCTACAGGATTCGAGCGTCGACCCCCACCTCGCAGAGTGGCGGGATTTTAAATAGCAGACAATAACTAGAATGGTATGTTTGTTACTTTCAGAATGGAGTGACAATGTAATGAAATGATAAGTCAGGGTACAAGATATTATTAGGCCGTAAGAAGCAATGTATCATGTACGATATGAGATTCAGCAGAGCATGTCAGAAATTATGAATTACCGCAGGATTCAGTACATATTGTACGTAGCCAGCGATATATAGATATACAGAAAATAGATAGGTTGTGAGTGCCTGCCTATAAGGGCTACAATCACAGATGCTGATTAGTAATAGAAAGCCTATACAAATTGCATTGGGGGACCAAAAAAAAAAAGGAGAAAAGGAGAAGAAAGAGGGAGAAGAAAGAAAGAAAAGAAGAGAGAGGGCGGAATAAGTGTGAGTTACGTATGAAGTCATAAAAACTATCTCAGTTTTCAGTTATTAGATTAACAGACTTATGGGTTGTTGTCAGATTTAGGCTCTAGGAGCTTACCAGAGTTATTGACCTAAGACAGATGGCTAGATGATAAGGGCACAGTTAGACAGTCCACCGACCAGCTGTCGCCTGCATCAGCAGGGAGGCATCCCTGAAGATCGGTAACAGTAGTGCATGTGCTGGAACCAGGATTAGAGACCGAATAGGCAAATTTCAGAGATTAGCAATACCAGAATTGTTCCAGCATGCTAAGTGGTCATACGTCGTTTTCCCAGCCTTGTGGGCGACAGTCGGCCTTAGTCAACCTAGCAGTTGTGATGTAGAACACCTCATAAGTCAGCCGGCCGTCCCAGTCAGAATACCCGTGGGTACCCCAAGGAAGGGTCCACATCAGCAGTCAGCGATAGACTAGTATTTCAGCTGGTTTTCGTAAGGTATTTAGATACAAAGCCCTAGCAGAGGGCCAGTATTTACAGAATAGCTCATAAGACCGAGAATTCCCCAGAATAGCAGTATAAATCCAAGTGGATACACACAAGGCGTAAAAAATTAACAGTACCCGGCTAGCATAGTGTTTATTACGACCAGGGGATCAGTAGACTCCCCGTGGAGATCCAGAGATTGATCGCCGGGAGTAAGTTGATTAAGTCCAGCCTTACAGTAGTTTAAGCAAAATAACAGAGCAGTTGGATGCCCACGAGTTGGCGGTGATGCACGAACTATAAGTACTCAAGTAGTACAGTTAGAGCATTACTAGACTACTGTCACATTCGGGTCATTCAACCCGACTATTCAGTTATTTAAGGTTATGCAGCTAGATCGTTAAAGGTCATGATCAATATCAGGATCCTCGGATCAGATAAAGGCACGAGGTGCGCAGACGGTCATTCAGGTTACCTTAGCAACAAGTAGCCTTAGCATGCGGTCAGAAGGCCAGATACAGCTCTAGCTATACCAGTAGATTACTTGTCGGGTTCTCCGGTATAATAAACCAGTATGACCGGCAGTTATATGTCAAAATTTGTAAATGTGAATTTTGGTTGAGTTCAGTAGCCTTTTTGGTCTCATGGTGTTGGAGGCTGGTGTACAGATAAATATACAGAAAATCAAAGTAGTGAAGACATAGCCTAGACCTACCACTCTGATCGAAGTACGCAGTCCCTGCGGTTAGCCAGGTACTGCAAAGGGTCCGTGGAAGGATTTTCCACCTTAGCAGCACCTATGACTAAGTTGGTACAGAAGGCAGCGAAGTTCCAGTAGACTGAGGCGTGTAAGTAGAACTTCCAGGAGTTAACAGCCAGGTTAACCGCAGCCCCAGTGTTAGTATGGCCAGAAGGTACAGAGGGTTGATGCAGCATGGTAAAGTAACAGTTTATACTTTCGGGCAATTGAAGAAACGTGAGAAGAATTATCTTACCCACGATCTGGGTATCACCTAGTTAGCTACAGTAGCTTATGCCAGAAAAAGCAAGAATTTTGTGTCACCCGGGAAGGGCTAATACGGTAGTAGATGCCCTTAGCCGTAGATCTATGCGGAGTTGGCATACTTGCCGCCTGAACAGCGGGAATAGACCCGAGAATTTCACTAGTTAGCCGGTTTAGCCGTTCACATAGCAGAAAGAAAGGATAACAGAACGATAATACAGAATGCCGCAGCGTTATCGTTAGTGGTGGAAGTAAAGGAACGGCAGTATAGAAACTCTAGCCAGGTTCAATTTAAACATAAGATTCAGTAAGGAGAGATGACATTCAATTCAAATAACCGGGGACGAAGTGTGGCGATATAAAGGCCGCATTGCGCTCCAGATATTTTGGGGCATCGCCAGCAATTTATGAGCGAGGCGCATTACGCCCGCTATTCTCTTCCTCCCGATACGACAAAGAAGTACCATGACATTAAAGAGAACTACTGGTAGCCCAGTGTCCTAACTGCCAACAGTTGAAGGCAGAATATCAGAAACCAGGCGGGTTAATTGAGAACATAGTTGCGCCTCTTTGGAAATGACAAGCAGTGAATATGAATTTTGTAGCAAGATTACCCCGTACTAAACACAGACATGGCTCTATATGAGTGATAAGTGACAAATTGAAAAGAAAACCAGCTCATTTATTACCAGTAAGAACTACTTTCTCGGCCGAAGATTATGCTGAGTTGCATATCAGAAAGATAGTCAGATTACATAAAATACCAGTATCCATTATTTCAGACAGAGGAGCACACTTCACAGCTAGATTCGGGCAGTCATTTCAGAAGAGTTTGGGAGCGCAGATTAATTTAAGCGCAGCGTTCTATCCTCAGACAGATGAGCAGGCTGAGCGCACAATTCAGACGCTCGAAGACATGTTGCGAGCGTGTGTACTAGATTTCAGTAATAGCCAAAATGAGCATTTACCGTTAATCGAATTTGCCTTCAGAATTAGAATCCATTCATCCGGTCTTCTATGTAACTATGCTGAGGAAATGCATAGGAGACCCGTTCAGAGTAGTCCCAGTCCCGAATATCCAGGTTACGAAAAAGCTGGCCTGCAAAGAGGTTCCAGTAGCTAGCCTAGACAAACAGATTCGCAGATATGAAGACCAGATATCCTCACCCATTTAAGTGACAGGTATGTCCGTATTATTGCTATGTAGTATCTTATGGTCCGGTATGTATAAGTGAAACAGATTGATATTTAATTATCCAGTGAATTGTGCAGTGCCTGTGTTGGACTTTTCTGCTTTTCAGGAATTATGAGATAGTCCATAATACATGGGAAACTCTGCCAAAAATTTTTCAAGAAACAAATTGAGTAAGTTGAGAAAGTCCTCTAGACAGAATGTCATTCGAGGACGAATGTTCTTAAGGGGGGGAGGATGTTACACCCCGTAAATTTTAAGTGAATAAATATCCTAAGGGCATGTTGGTTAAGGGATTAAGAAAGGAAAAAAAATGAAAAATGAATAAAAGTCGGCTTCTTCATCCAAAACACATATATTTCCAGCAAAGAAACAGGGGAACAAGTATTAGGAGTAACCCATGTCAACATATATAAATTTCCTTCCAATTACGCAACGAAACGCGGTCTAAACTCCGTTCCGGCTTAGGTACAGGTGTATAAAGCTGTAGAGAGCAATCCTACGGAGTTGGTTTCGTGAAATTTGGCCGGCGAAATGTCGTGCTACTGAGGTAAAGTAAATAGAATTACTTTAAATTAGTACCAATGTGTTCCTAGCGTTGCAGTGAGTATTTATCCCTTTTGGACTATCGAGAAATAACGAGTTTTCGACCGTTTTCTGAAAGATTAAAGTTGGGATAAATATATATATCAAAAGTGATAATTTCTCCCGAATATTAATGTATTTAGTTCTAATTGACGTGTAAATGAATGTAGTTGGGAGAAACAGCAGAAGTACCGACGGAAATCACATCGGTCAGTCAGGTACTCAGAAACCAAGTATGTAAAGTTATTCTTTCGGCAAGCCAGGAAGTACAGGGTAGGAAATAGATAGAATAAACGCTATTAGTAGATACCCAGCGTACAGGAACGATTTTAGTACAAATTCCAGCAAGCATGCTAGTATATTATTACGTATCATGCGATAATCAGAATAATAGATATTTAGGCAATACGTATTTCATCTGTTGAGATTGTATCCAGTAGTAGATGGTACATTTTATATCATTGAGCTATATTCAGTTATAGATGGCATGTACTATGTTATTGAGTTATATTCAGATATAATTAGTTAGACAGATAAAGACCAGGTAGTAGAAGGTCCAGCAGCCAGAAACAGTCAGTTATTTAATACAGATTAGCCTCGAAACAAAAGAAGAGAATATGATTAGTATTTTTCATTTGAGCATGCTTGCTGTGTATGTGTTTGTATGTTGAGACTTGTTGTGGCATGTGGGCACCCTTTTAGCATCCCCACCGCCCCTGGGTTATAGCTGTGTCGATACCAGATTCAGATACCGCCACCAGCTAGGCGATGCCGTCCGCCTAGAGGACGATGATGGCCGACCACCATGATAATACGGTCCAGACCACCCTGCTTGCAGGGGTAGTTCAGTTTACTCTGCGCAGAGCTAGCACACCCTGTTTACAGGGGCAGACCACTCTGTGTGCACACCTGTGCCCAGAGGCAGGAGTCTTCGGACTCAGACACAGTTTATTGTCAGAGGCCAAGGCCTGAGCTACGTACCCAAGGGGGCCGGTAGGAGGAGCTCACAGTTATCAGATGAGTGGAGTGACTTGTTTTTGGTTGGTTTAGACCCGGGTAGGGGTAAATAGATTGCTTGCTTGGTTGGCACCTTCCGGCTTATGGGGGTCGGTCAGGTATTGTGTGTATTATTATGTATATTGATATGTGCTAGTAGATACTGATAGACAGAAGGACGACACGTCATCAGGTATGCTCAGTTTAGTTATAGAATAAATAAACTCTCCCCAGTTATTCTCAGCTAGATAGACTCAGCTACTTTCTGCTTATATCTCATGTTACTGTTGTTATTCATTTCAGTTGTGTATTTCAGTTGCTTTACATGCTCAGTACCTGTGGTACTGACGCCCAGTGGGGCGCTGCATTACTTGCCTGCAGGTACTCATAGACGAGGAGGCGACCCCTCGTGATTCCAATCAGCTATTGAGTATTCAGCTCTTGTCATCCGGAGTATGAATTCCAGAGGTGTATTTCGTTTTCTTTGTTATACAGTACGGGTAGGTCGGGGCCCTGTCCCGATCATTTCTATTGCTATTCCTAGAGGCTTGCAGTCTGTATATTTCCCTGTGGTTAGATGAGCCGGTCGCGTGAGGCCGTGCAGTTGTATAGCTGTTAGTACTTTTTCCTTCTTTTATGATGGCCGTGTGGGGCCATAGTTGCCAGTAGTGGTGACCTTGCCGGTCACGTAGCTTTTTAGTACTTCATGATTGAGTTGCAGATAACTAGACAGCATGGTGGCCTTGTCGGCCCGCATAGGTTTCCCTGTAGTTGCATGTTCTGGTCAGCTGTTATTACAGGTACAGGAGGCTACATGCCAGTTGGCCGGAGGCTGTATTTACAGCCGTTATATAGCCGGTTTGTTTCTTGAAATAGAGCCAAAGCCAGCCAAAGCACCAGATGCGCTTAGGCTGGACCATTTAGAAGTTTAGAGTCTAGCAGGCACCAGGTGCCGTCATACCCCCCAAGGTGGGGTGTGACAGAAGGAGTTGGTGAAATATGTTTACCGGCTCGCAAGGTTGGAAGTTAGATTGATCGACTCAACCAATGGTGTTGTTGTTGTGCAGAATGGGTCAGAATCGTCCTTGGTGGTTGATGTCAAATCTAAGCAAGATGAGGCTCTGATTTTCAGAAAGCTTAAGGAAGCGGTGCAGAGTCAAAAGGTGGAGGTTTTCTCCCAAGGGGGAGATGGTGTTCTACGATACCAGGGTCAGCTATGTGTTCCGGAGTTGATAATTGGAGGGTTTGGATATTGCATGAAGCACACGGTACCAGATATTCTATCCATTCAAAAGCCACAAAGATGTATTGGGACTTGTGAGAAATCTATTAGTGGGATGGTATGAAGAAGGCTATTGCAGAGTACATAGCCATATGTCCAAACTGTTTGCAAGTGAAAGTTGAGCATCAAAGGCCAGGAGGCGTACTTCAGGATATCAACATTCCCACATGGAAGTGGGAAGATACTAACATGGACTTTATAATAGGTTTGCCTCGCACTCAGAGACAGTATGACTCCATTTGGGTTGTTGTGGATAGGTTAACCAAGGCTACACACTTCCTACTGGTCAAGAACGCGGATTCAGCGAATGATTATGCAAATTCGTATATTCGGGAGTTGGTTCGACTTCATGGAGTTTCCTTGTCTATTATTTCAGACAGATGTACTTAGTTTACCTCCCAGTTTTGGAGGTCTTTCCAAAAGGGGCTTGGGACCATGTTAAGCTCATCAGGGCCTTACATCCGCAAATGGACAGCCAGGCGGAGCGGACAATCCATACTCTTAAGGACATGTTGAGGGCATGTGTTATGGATTTTAAAGGTAGTTGGGATGATCATTTGCCCTTAATCGAGTTTGCTTATAATAACATCTACCGCCCTAGTATCCAAATGGCACCATTTGAGGCTCTCTAGGGGCCGAGGTGTAGATCTCCCATCAAATGGTTTGAGGTTGGTGAGGCAGCTGTGGTAGGGCCAGATTCAGTTCATGAGGCGATGGTGAAGGTTTAGTTGATAAGGGACCGGTTGAAAACCACTCAGAGTCGTCAGAAATCATATGCCGATGTGAGGAGGAGAGATTTGGAGTTTAAGGTGGACAATTGGGCATTTCTAAAGGTATCTCCCATGAAGGGAGTCATGCAGTTCGAAAATTAAGGAAAACTCAGTCCCCGCTATGTTGGTCCCGACCGGGTTGTGAGGGGAGTTGGTAAGGTGGCGTATGAGTTGGACTTTCCCTTGAAATTATCTTCAGTCCATCTTGTATTTCATGTGTCACTTTTGAAAAAGTGTTTGGGTGACCCCGCTTTCGTAGTCCCAGTGGACAGCGTTGGTGTAAAAAACAACCTTAGTTAGGAAGAAGTGCTAGTGGAAATATTAGATCGTCAGATCCGTAAGCTAAGGAACAAATAAGTAGCTTCAGTTAAAGTATTATGGAGAACTCAGCATGTTGAAGGAGCTGCATGGGAAGACGAAGCAGATATGATGGCTAGATACCCACACCTATTCTCGACCGGCTCAGTTTCAGTTTGAGGTATCAGTTTTTTTCCTAAACCTCTAATCAGTTTTCATGATTCAGTTCCTGCGCACAAGTTTGTTTTATGATATGGTAAATGTATGTGATTTCTGAATTCAGTTAAGTTATGTAAATCTTTTTGAAGGTAGTCAATCCGTCAGTTTTCAACTTAAATGATCAGTAATTGTATATGGGGATAGCTTGTTCTAAATTTTCTGCGTGTTTCTATCATTCAAGGAAGAATATTCCCAAGGGAAAGATATTGTTACACCCCGAGAACTCAAAGATCGGACCCAGGAATTGAAACGGGGAAAAACTAAAAATTTGGGTTGCAGGCGCAGCATGAGTCGTTGGACGACTAGTGAGGAGATCCCACGAGTCATCAGGTGATGCGTTGGGAGACTGGTGTGAGAGGTTGGTCAAAGGTCCTCATGGCCGAGGGAACGACTCATGGACAGCCAACACGAGTCGTCAAGTCAGCCGTGGGGTGAACTTTAAAAATAAAATGGAAGCATCAACCAGTGTACTTAACGGAAGGAGACCACGACTCATCATGTCAGGAAATGAGTCATGGTATGGGTCGTTGGGTGGAACTTTGATATAATGGTTTTTAAGGAGGCAGTAAACTTGACGAGTGGTGGCCAAGACTCGTGACCACCGGTAACGAATCGTTATATCGTCCGTTAGAGTTTCCAGCAACCTTTCAGACAATGGACTTAACGGGTAAGGAGACGGATCACGAGGACTAGCAACCAATCGTCAGGTCACTCGTTGGGACCCCTAATAGTAATTTTTCTGCATTTTTAGTAAGGGTGTTTTTGTAATTCCTAAACCCCTAAGGCCTAAAATATGTCGTTTTAAGGTCTTAATAGGGTCTTTTAAGGGGGATTAGTCCATGTTAAGCCTCATTCATGCATGCAAGAGTATAGAGAGGAGTCTAGAAGGTGATTCAAGGTTTTCTTCCCCAATTTCTCTAAATTCTATCTTGGGCTTTCAAGTGAGATTAAGAATCAAGGGTTTCCAAGTATGAAAGGTCATCAATGGGTGAATTCTTTCACACCCATGCTCCTACTCTATGATTTTACTTAAAATTTAATTAAAAACTCATGGGGTTTTGTATTCGATTTATATAAAAACTAATGATTTAATTATGGGCTTTGTGATTTCGAACTATTACCATAATCTACTGATTTTGATCACCTTTTGAGATTTAAATTGATTATAATATTGTTTACTTTAAATTTCTAAATAATTATGCTGGATTATGCATGCCCCATGAGGAATCGATTTATGATCCATCAATTCATGGATTTTTTTATAAGCCCAACATGAATTATAAATTTATTTATGAATATATTATGTTATCTATTATAATCTTATGAAATTCAAGCTATATGCATGATCTACAAGTTTGTATGAATTTTATAACTCATGAATTATGTTTTTGGCCAGCTCACGGGCCTTAAGTCATGGCTAGTTCACGTATGTTCAAGCAGGTTTACAATTATCATGATTTAACTAGCCCATGAACTCATATATGTATTATTATGAGCACTATATATGTTTTGGGAGTAGTATCGAACATCGAGTAGGTTGGGGCCTCAGGTTAAGCCCCGAATCTCATGAACTACGTGCCACTGTAGGTATGTCGAGACCCCTTTCATGTTAGTCCCTGGCCCAAATGGCCCTTTTCATGCGTGATCAAGCCCTTCATAGTTCCTAACCTTGGCAAGGTATGAACACCCTCCCGACTAGGGTTACAAGTTGGGGTTCATGTGTGCTCATATGGGGTATGTCAGTTAAGAGAATCTCCCACTGTTCCTCATGATATATGCATGTTAAGATTATATATATTGGCTCAAGTCATATTAAGTAAATCTCTTCTGTTATGATTATGATTCTGTTTATGTTACAGATTTTGTGAAAACCTTGAGCCATACGATATGTTATTGTGGTTAATGATACGAGCATGATGTCCTACTCTTATGAATATTTATGAATTTCATATACGCTTTATATGTCCGCTTTACTTACCTTGCATACTCAGTATATTCCACGTACTGACCACATACATTCTATGTTGTATCATTTTATGATGTAGGTCCCGGTTCTCAGGCTCATCCTCACCCGTAGATAGATTTGGACTTGCTCTTGGTGAGTCCTCATGTTCAGAGGGATTATTTTCCCACTCTATGTTATTACTTTCAGTTTCTGGATATTGGATTAGTTGGGAGTTGTCCCATATATCCGCCTTTTCATGTTTAGAGGCTTATCAGACTACAAGTTGTATTCCATCGTATGGTATAAGCCTTGTACAATTTCTACCTTATGCTACTCTATGATTGCAACATGTGTACCGCTGAAGGTATCACCAAAATGTTTTGGAACTTCACTGGATCATAGAGAAAAGAAACCAGCGGCTCGTGGATGCAACCGGCGAAACGCCAGTACCATCATAAGTGAAAGACTCCTGAAAAGGGCAAAAACATCCAACCCTGAAAAAGAGGAGAATGTTATGAACTAATTTTGTATATATTCTTGAAAAGAAGTGCTCTAAAGATATCATTTAGTATTTCCTTTACTTTTTGAGAGAGAAAGAACTCCATTGGAGAAGAGAAGAAATATTTGAATACTGCTTTTTCATCTTCATCTTCTTCTGCATGGTATAGCGACCATTGTAGAAATATTTGGAGCTTGATTGTGCTTACTTCGAATGATGAAAAGATTGATTTTATTAATGAATATGCTCTTTTTTTATCAATTATGAGTAGCTAAATCTGTAGTTAAAGGTGTGTGATATGGGGTGTTTAATTTGATAGGAAATTTATAGATTTGTCTTGTTATTACTTGATTAGTGTAAATTTATTGAATTCTCCTCAAATTATAAGTGATTTCTCATAGTTGCAAATATGAGTATTATTTCTTACTTGATTTTAGCTTGAATTAGGTAATCGTGGAAAATTTAATACTGGATTGAGATCTAATTACGTGGAGTTGGCTTAGAAATAGCCAAAACCCATGATCATAATCCCTTTAGAGGTTGTTGGCTAGAAATAACTCAACCCTTAATCCAAACCATATTGGAGTAGCTGAATTGTACCTTGATGTTCGAAAGGACTCGAGGATAAGGAGCCCAAGTGGTTGAAAAACATCGGGCTCCATCTTTTTTCAAGGTTATTTGCACATATTAGTGATAATCTGACTGTCTAGTAAATTCCGATTTGATTGACATCCCATCTACATCACACCTCTAGCCCTTGTTCATTATTGTTTCTCAATTTTCGTTATCCTGCTCTCTTGATTTGCTAAATTTAGAATCCACTTTATTTTTTCCTTCATTGACACCAATATTTACATTTACATTTTAATAGCTTGGATGCGAATCAATTCCATTCATTAAACAACATTTGTGTACATCATTCTCTAGTCCTTGTAGGATTCAACCCCGACACTCATCAGATTCTTTATTTTGATACAGCGATTGGTTACATTCTCTCTAAATGAGGAGTGTAGTTTGAGTTTTATCAAAAATGGCATAGTTTCCCGAGACTAGCGCTTGATATCCTTGAGTTGTTTGTTAATTTGAATTGCTCTTGCATCTTAAGGAGTTTAACATTGTTCTTATTGTTGTTTATCTAGGGTGAATTCATATGAGCCAACATTTGTAAGCAGGAGATAGCTCGATGGAAGGAAATATGGAACATGAAGAGGATAATACTGTCATGCCTGAGATCATAGGTGCCATTCGCCTACCAGCTACAGTGGAGAATGTGGTGTTTCATGTCACTAGTATGATATTGAACCTGTTGCAAATGAAAGGCTCTTCGGGGGTAAACAGAGTGAGGATGCAAACTACCATTTGAGGAACTTTATAGAGATTTGCCAACCATTTAATATAACGAATATAAACCAAGGGTCTATAAGGTTGAGGCTCTTTCCATTCTCCCTAACGGGAGAAGAAACTATGTGATCAAGGAGTTACCTCCGAGATGCATCACCTCGTGGAAAGAGTTGACAGAAGCATTTTTGGATCTCTTTTCCCTCCCTCAAGGATGTTGCAGCTGAGGGATGATATTACAGGCTTTAGGAAAGATCCAGGTGAGCCTTTGCATAAAACATGGCTAAGGTTCAAGAAGAGAGTGTTTATTTTCCCTAACCATGGTCTTTTCGATGGAGTGCTACTTCAAAGCTTTTATCGAGCCCTAGACTAGATGTGTGGTCTAGCTGAAGTCCTCCTGGATAGGATGATGAGGATGAATAGGGCGTGGCATATAAGGGAAATGAATGTATCTTCACATGATGCTAGTTCTAGTTTGCTAATAGCTAAAATGAGAAAAAGAGATGAAGAATGAGATAAAAATCTTGCTAAAATGATGACTCAGTTGGAATTATTGACTAAGCATGTGATGGGAGCCAGGCCTAAAGTTTTGAATGTTGTGGAAATGCAAGGTCAAATGCATTTTGAGGGAGAGTCTTCGCCACCAAGGTATTAGGAGGATTGACAATATATTGCAAATCAATTTGGGGGTTCTTGACTCGGGTACCAATGGAATAATCAAGTCCTTTGGCGCCCAATGTAAGAGAACCAAGGTTGGAGGAATCGTGACACACAAGCGTGGCCTGATAGAAATGAGAGATGGGGAAATAGAGAAAAAAATTGCAAAGGAGACTGCTGTCATAAAAGCTTGAATCCATATGTTCCACTTCCTAAAGTTGAGAATGCCCAATCTCAACCGGGTGTGAGTGGTGTTGGGAACTCAAAAATTGAAGAAATGTTGGCAAGGGTTCTCAAGAAAGTTGAATCAATAGAAAATAGGGTCAAAGAACTTAAAGTGGAGGTGTGTAACCTTGTCCAAACAGTAAGCTCACACTCGGCCTCTATCAAGCATTTAGAGGCCCAAATAAACAACTTATCTTCTCAAATGAACCCCCGGATGAAGGGAACACTTCCTAGTGATACAATGAAAAATCCTAAAAAGGATATTCAGTGCATGGCCATTGTTACTAGGAGTGGCAAGATGTTTTGAGATGAGGGTGTTAACCCAAGGATGTTGTTTCTCCAAAGGCAAGTGATGTGAAAGAATCAGATGAGGTGCCACAAGCACCAAATGATTGCGACAATGTTGAGGATCAAGGTGAGGGAGATGTTGACGAGACTACCTCAAATAATGAGGAGGGAGATGTGGGCATGAAGGCCTCAATTGAGAAGGAACAAGAACCAAGAGTTCCACCTTCTTATCCATAGCAGTTAGACAAGAAGAAAAAGGATGATCAATTCGACAAGTTTACCGATATGTTGAAAAAGTTAACCATAAATATACCATTGGTTGATGCTTTACTTCAAATGCCCGGATATTCCAAGTTTATGAAAGAGCTCCTGAAGAAGAAGAAGGTTATAGATGTGGGCACCGGAGAGGCAACACATCATTGTAGTACTATGATGATGAGCAACCTTGCTCCAAAATGGGAGGATCCGAGAGCCTTCACAATCCCTTGCACTATTGGATTGTGTATGTTCAAGAAATCCCTTTGTGATCTTGGGATGAGTATAAATTTGATGCCCTTCATAATCTTCAAGAAGTTGGGGCTTGGCAGCATCAAACCTACCTCAATGAGATTGTTAATGGCTGATGCTCTATCAAGAAACCGGTGGGTGTTTTGGAGGATGTATTGGTGAGAGTAGATAAATTTATTCTACCAGCTAACTTTGTGGATATAGATTGCGAGATGGATATGGAAGTGCCAATCATCTTAGGAAGACCATTGCTCACCACAGGTAGAGCCTTGGTAGATATAGAGCTAGGTGAGCTCAAGTTTCGTGTGGGAGGTGAAGAGGTCAAGTTCAAGGTATGCCAATTTGTGGAACCTCCCGATGAATGCAAGGTGATTGGAGTGTTGAACGATGAGAGAGAAAATCGAGGAGTTGATTTTGAAGAGGATGAGTCGGAGAATAATCCTCAAAAAAATGGAATCTGAATGAGGGATGTGTCGTGCCATGATGTTTACTAAGGAGCTCCTTAGGAGTGAACATAAGTGTTTCTAATTTTTGAATTCTTTTAATGTCAGTGTTGTTGTAGTTTGTAGGACTAAGTAGATGTGAAGTAGGGAGGAGGAGCACAAAAACAGGGAAGGAACCGCGCTAGACTACCGAACCGCCGGTCCAGATGCACGAATAGTTGATGCCTTCAGTAAGGGAGGCACACACCTGCGAACAAAAAGGCCAAACTGGCGAGTCACCAGAGAAACGTCAACACCAGTCCGCGAACCGACGTGTGACTACCGGGTCAAGTCTAATTACTTGAGAAATAGGGCAAAACTAGAAATCCACCAGTGGAACACAGAATCCAATCTACAAACCGCTGGTCAACTTCCAGATACGAAGCAGAGAACTAGGCACCATTCAGCTCAGTGATGTTAAGGCAGCGAACCACCGCTCCTCATCGGTGACCATCGGTGAGGCTCCGATACAAGTACGTGCTTTGTTTTAGAATCTTGACAAATCCATTAACCCACTTGACCAAGATTGCTCTTTAGACCGCCCTAACCGGATATATTCCCTTTTTATTCTCCCAATATCTCCTTTTTCCCACCTTTTAACACTTTCCCATACACTTTTTCATCTTCCAACACTTCCCACTCACTTTTATATTTTCCAACACTCTATTTTTCCACTCCTTTTCAATTAAACCACCATTAAATCCCCACCATCTCCTCAACTAATCATATTCCTCTCCCTTCACCTATAAGAACCCCTACAACCCATTTCCTCTACCCTATTCTCACTAAATCCTACTCCATGCTAGCAAGTCAAACTTTCCACCATTATTGAGCAAGTTCAAGCTTCCACATTTCTCATCTACTCTCAGTCTTGTGTTTTGGTAAAGTGGCTCTAACACTCTAATATTGTTATAAGTTATAGTCTTTGTGCATATGAATTTCGTTGTAGTATGTCTCTCCCTTCTTTTTACTGCCCCTTTTCCAAACTTTCCTTTATTATGGATGTATATGATGAATGCTGGTGATTGATATGATGTGAAATTAATGGGGAGTGGGGTCTAATGCTTAAATGGGTGTAGAGATATTATTGTTATGGTGTAGTTGGAAATTCTCATGATGTGTTTAATCGTTTAGTTTGGGGTGAAGTATGAGTAACCCTAAGGGCTATAAATGCCCCGATTTGCCCGATGATAGATCGGGTGATGCCGTTCATAAGGGTAAATCGTCATATTGTTTCTTTTTGCTTGTGTAGAAAATGCTTATATATGATGTGAGCAAATGTTTTGAGAGTTATATGTTGGTGTGTATTTCTAGGAAATAGGGATAAAGACCATCGGCTACTCCCCGATCAGGTCTGGTAAAACACCGATAAAACACCAGTTCACGAGAAAATTGGCTTCAGGCCACTGCCTTGACTCTGTGTCACATCAGCACTTCACGGATCACAGCCGGTGGCTCGCCAATGAGTCGCTGGTGAAAAGTTCAAAGTACTTGTGTTATGCCAAGCGGTAGTGGCTCATCGGCTGTCCGAGGAATACTTCCTATGACTCGCCAGAGTTTTGCCGGTGCTGCCAGCTTTTTCATGATGATCCCTCCTCTTTTTTCTCATCAAATCTTTATAGCAGTCATTATTTTTTTGTTTTATCATTAGAAAAATACAAAAAGAAATATTTTGTATGGAACTAACATCTTTTTTGTAGAAAATGTCTTCATCTAGGGATCCAACAAGGGAGAGGCCATCGCCAGTTCAAGAGCAAAAGGAAAAGGGAAAGCCAAAGCTACCTCAGCCCCCGCCAACACCAGAGAGGCGATAATCTTTTGTGTGCCTAAAAAAAGGGCACTATGCTATTTGTGAATACCGCTCCATTACTATGGAGAAATGCTTTGATTTGCCGGGGCTGAGGGGTGACTTCCCCATTATCACTGCCCAATTCACCGATCACCAGTGGCATGTCTTCACCAACCCTCTTCCAGATTTCTACAGGTGTCTGGTCTCGGAATTCTATGCTTCTTACCAGGCCAGGTAGGAGAGTATGAAATACAAAGGAAAAGTTGAGGACTTCCCATGCCTACCCTCAGTGTTACTTAGAGGTGTTGAGGTCGACATCGGCCCAGCAGCCATAAACTCTCTATTTTGGAAGATGAAATTGATGAGGGCACAGAATATTTGGCCTGCCTCACCAATAAAGAGGACCAATTCAGTTTCATAGATCAATTCATTTCCATTGGCACACCTCTATGGGAATCTATGGGTGGTGAGATATCTCTCCACGACCTACTCTTCGAGACCAAGTTGTGGCTCGACTTTATTTTTGGTCGAATCATGCCCTCCAAGAATGAACAACAAGTGAATTTGGAAGCCGACATCCTTATCTATTGCATTATGACTAACTTTGGGGAGATAGTGGCCAATCAAATGTGGAGAAAGGCCTGACAAGCCGGAACTTCAATGCCATATGCAATCCTTATACCGCAGCTTCGACTGAGAGCTGGAGTATCCTTTTTCGTAGATGAGACCCTTAGCTTTACATCTGGTGTAATCTATGTTGCTAAAAAAGGGACACTAATGCTCTCCAGAACAAGAGACAGCGAATACAGGACTTTAAGGTTCCGGATGAGCCCCTCACCCTTGGCCTAGAGCCGACCCCCTT
The DNA here is from genome assembly GCA_035772735.1 of Datura wrightii. Lineage (NCBI taxonomy): Eukaryota > Viridiplantae > Streptophyta > Magnoliopsida > Solanales > Solanaceae > Datura > Datura wrightii. The sequence continues at coordinate 50,108,389 of JASDFA010000002.1, read as the reverse complement.
TATCCCCCAATCTCAATATGCCACATCCTGAGGCATCAGGCCAGGCTTCTAGAGGGGCATCAATTTGAGGATACTCACCTCCTCACACCCCAATGGTCTTCAGAAGCTCACAGAAATAACCCACTTACATGAAAGCTAAGTCCAATGTCTTGCTAAGAGCTTCCCTGAACTTATTATGAAAACTCTCAAAAAGGAGTTGAAGTCAATCAAGAACAGCTTAAGTAAGTTGTGTTCTTATTTGGATGTGGTGGAAGGAGCTTTCACCTCTCTCCGAGCTGAGGTTCAGGAATTGAAGAGTCGGACACCTATGGCAGCACCCAACATGGGTGCTCTTGATGCATTTATAGCTGCCCCTTCCACAGCTCGAGGCCCTATCGATGATTTGTTTGAGGGCTTAGGTGATGAGGAGGATGATAGGGATGAAGTTGGCCATGTTGGAGATGATGATGATGATGAAATCAATGAAGAGTGACCACAACAGGAAGTCACTTCCCCCTTTTTAAGTGTCGTGCATACGTGGGGACAATGTAAACTTTTTAGTTGGGGGCAAGTTGAGTGTCGTGGTTTTTTATAAAAATTTGTTCCCTTGTCAGGCTTGTCTTTTATGAAGTTGTGCCTTTGTCGGTTTTGTTAATTGATGGTCTGAAAACCTCTGTCAGGTTTAAAATGAAATGAATTGTCTTTCAATGTTAGTGCTAATGAATGGGTCCTCGCATTAATTGCTGAATGTTGCATTATGATCCCAATCTTGGTTGTCGCCTATGTAAATAGTAGGTAGTAATCAAACTGAAGGGTGTTCTTCATAGCACAGTTCTTTCCCAAGGAGCATTTTCTTTTTCTTTTATTTTTGTTGTCGAACCGGGTTGACATTTTCCAATGATAGATTGTGAGGCGACTCTTTTAAGGGAAAATGCCATGTCTTTCTTTGAGTCTTTTGTGGAACTGTTTCTGAAAGGTACAACCAAAAATTTTTGTGTAGCATGATAAAAATGAGAATGGGGCATTTGAAATGAAAAAAATGTAGCAGTCTCTGGTCATGCATTACATATTCCCTATTTTGCTTGTGAATTTTCATGCTCTCATATCTAGAGTCAAAATCTTGTGACAATGATGACTTGTGTGAACTCTTTGGGTGTGATTCCTGGTGTGTTAAGGAATTTTGAATTAATCTCATGCATCTATTCTTGTCTAGAACTTGCCCTAAGTGTGACTCAAGGAAAAATCTTAGATGTAGCAGCACTTAGAATATTATTTTGGGCTTTCATTTGACTAGTCACTTCACCAAAAATGACCTCCGAAAATGTCTTCACTTGCTAGTCAATATTGAGCCTATGGACTGTTTATTCTTAGAAACCACATTACAAGCCAATGTCCCTTTTTGTAACCCTCTTCTTTGCCACCATCCTCCCTAATTGCTAGTGATGAATGAATGAAAATAATGAGGGCTTAAAGCCCAAGATATAGGGATAGATAAGGAAATCAGTGAGAAAGAGGCAAAAAGCCTAAGTTTGGGGTTTTACAAAAAAGGAAAAATATGAGGAGCCTAAATTTGAGATAGCACCAAATTTTGATCAAAAGGAATGTAATGATAGGTTGAAAAACCTTAAGGTACCAAAAAGAGAAAAGAAGAGTGAAATGGTGTTACCTCTTCCTTAGACAAGGCTTAATGTGATAGCCAAATAAGTTACAAGGAAGGAAGGACTTTGAGACATCAAAGATGAAATTGGTTGAAAAAAGAGGGATAAGGTGGAGTGATCTAAAGAGTTGGATTGCAAAGATAAAAGTGCTCACTTAGAGGAATTAGGGAGGTTATAGTTACTAGAGCTAAATTTTTGTCCTACCATTGCCCCTAGCCTTCATCATGACCTACAAATCCTAATTGATTTTGAGTGTAGTTTCTCCACATTAGTGGCGAAGTACACGAAAGGCAAGACTATAGGTCAAGTTGTGTGCATGAAAATTTCTTTTGGGAGAGTGAATGTGATCATCTTCTTCTATATTCCCTTATGTGTTATTGATTTATGATAAAGAAAGGTTTCTCTCTTGTAGTGAGTGGCATCACTCTCTTTTGAGGACATACTTGCATTAAGGTAAAGGTATGATTGAGGCATGAACAATGTGAGCTCTAAGGAAAACTTTGAATGTGCGGTGATTATGATTTGAGATGCTATGTGTATTTGATTGGATAAACTATGCATTTCTTCAGTAGAATGAAAGCAGTTATGAATCATGTGTATGAATTGTGGTTGCCTCCTAAAACTTCTCCACACTTTTAGTGGAGAAATTGCTTCTCTTTTTTTTGTGAGTTGGTGAGCATTTTTTGAGTTGTCATAGATTAAGTGGTCATTGATGCATAGACTCCTATGGAGTGACATACCATTCTTTTTGCTCAACTGCTAAGTATTGCATTACTTGAGGACAAGAAATAGTTCATGTTTGGGGTTTTGATGACTTGGTAATTTACCAACTCATTAGGCTCTTAAGCATGAATTTTATCTTAGTTTTTAAGTCTTTTAGTTGAATTTTATGCCCTTTTTACCTTTGGATGTGTAGGTACCTAATTTGAAGAGAAGGAGCATGAAATCGAGTAAAAAGGATGAGATTCAAATGAAATTGGCGCTCCACTGAAAGACACCGTCGAAACGCCGGTCAACTGCAGGAAACCACTGGTTCGATGAGCAATTGCAACAGGTGGCTTACAGACAGCAATCGGCAATCTGCCGGTTCCATCACTGAAAGGTGCTAGACTTTGTTGTACAAATGATGAAGTCAACCGGCGGCTCGCGGGTGGCAACTGGCAAACCGCCAAAGGCATCGCCTGAAGAATCTGGAACATCACTGGATCACAAAGAAAAACAACCGGCAGCTCGCGGATAGAAACTGGTGAACTGCCGGTTCCATCTCATGTGAAAGATGCCGCAAAAGGACAAAAACATCCAGCCCTGAAAAAGAGAAGAATGTTATGACCTACTTTTGTATATATTGTAAAAAAAAATACTCTGAAGATATCATTGAATATTCTCTTTACTTTTTGAGAGAGAAAGAACTCCATTGGAGAAGAGAAGAAATATTTGAATATTTCTTTTTCATGTTCATCTTCTTCAGCAAGGTATAACCACCATTGCAGAAATATTTTTAACTTGATTATTCTTACTCCTAATGAAAAAATTATTGAGCTTATTAATGAATATGCTCTTGTGTTTCTCAATTATGAGTAGATAAATCTATAGCTAGAGGTGTGTGATGTTGGGTGCTTAATGTGATTGAGTATTGCTAGATTTGTGTTGTTATTACTTCATTAGTGTAAATCTATTGAAGTCTCCTTAAATTATAAGTGATTGCTCATAGTTGAAAATATGAGTATTATTTTCTTACTTGATTTTAGCTTGAATTAAGTAATCAGGGAGAATTTAATAGTCAACTGGGATCTAATTATGTGGAGTTGGGCTAGAAATAACCAAAAACCCATGATCATAATCCCTTTAGAGGTTGTTGGCTAGAAATAGCTTAGCCCCTAATCCAAACCATATTGGAATAGTTGAATTATACCTTAAGGTTTGAAAGGACTCGAGGATAAGGAGCCCAAGTGGTTGAAAAACATCGGGCTCCATATTTTTTCAAGGTTATTTACACATATTAGTCATAATCCGACTGTCTAGTAAATTCCGATTGGATTGACATACTATCTACACCACACCTATAGCTCTTGCTCATTACTATTTCTCAATTTTGATTATCTTGCTCTTTTGATTAGCTTATTTTAGAATCCACAATATTTTTTCTTTCACTTCTCCCAAAATTTACATTTACTTTTTCATTGCTTGGATGCGAATCAGTTCAATTCACTAAACAACGTTTGTGTTGATCATTCTCTAGTCCTTATGAGATTCGACCCCGAGACTCGGGTTATTTCTTTTTATACAATGATCACTTACATTCTCTCTAAATGCAGAGTGTAGTTTGAGCATTATCATCAGTCCAAAAGACATAACCCCAAACTCACAGTAACCATACCGAGTACTAAAATCTATCTTCAGTATGTCAGTCTCCCTAACCCCGAGCTAATGATAGCCAGATCTAAGGTCTATCTTTGAAAAGAACCTAGGACCTTGAAGTTGGTTAAACAAGTCATCAATATTGGGGAGGGGATACTTATTCTTGATTATAACCTTGTTCAACTATCGATAGTCAATGCACATCCTAGGAGGTCCATCCTTCTTTCAAACAAAGAGAACTGGAGCACCCCAATGGGACTTACTAGGCCTGATGAAACCATTATCTGAGAGATCTTTAAATTACTCTTTCAACTCCTTTAGCTCGGTTAGAGCAATTTGGTAAGGAGGAATGAATCTGGGCTTAGTACCAGGAAGAAGGTCAATACCAAAGTCAATCTCTCGCTTGGGAGGGACTCTTGGTAGACCATCTGGGAATATCTCCAGATACTCACACACCATAGGGACTAACTGAAGAGTCAAGGTCTCAGACGTAGAATCATTAACCCAAACTAGATAGTACATACAACACTTAGGGATCATCGTTCTAGCCTTAAGATAGAAAACAAAGCGATCTACAGGCATAGTTGAACTACCCTTCCACTGTAGGACTGGTTCACCTAGAAATTGGAACTCTACCGTTTGGGTTCTATAGTTAACGGAAGCATAACATGCACGCAACCAATCCATATTGAAAATAGCATCAAAATCGGTCATATCTAACTCCACTAAATCGGATGAGGTGACTTTCTGAAGAATCCTGATAGGGCAATTTTTGTATATCCGTCGAGCTAAAACTAACTCACCGTTAGTAGTGGAGACTAAGAAGGTTTCTAATAGGATTTCGGGACTGATACTGAAACTAGCTACAACATAAGGATTTATGAAAGATAATTTAGCCCCTGGGTCTAACAATGCATAAACATTAAGACAAAAAATATCGTAACATATAAGTGATCATATTGAGTGAGAACTCCTATTCTTGACGAGATGAAAGTGCAAAGAACATGTTATGGCACTGTCCGCCAGCTGCACTAGGAAAGGCGCCCTTATGAGATAGACGAGATGCTAGAGATGCTGAAGTGGTGGCTGGGGCACATCCTCTACTGTCATTGATCTTGGGCAAATTTATATGCCCAAGTGATACTCAAAAGTACTATTTTAGCCTTGTTTATCTATCAATGTGTATACATTCTCATGTAATTGGTAATAAAATGTAAATTTATACTAACCAACATGATTAGCATTGTTTTGCAGGTAAAATGTAATTTCGGGAAGCTAAAATGCATGTTGGAGGATATCGGGGTTGGACTTGGATGCGAGCAAGGGACAAGACATTGGACAACATAAAATAAAGGGGCTCCGCGATGGAGCCGTGTCACGTTGCCATCACGGAGGCCTTCTGCCTGGATGGGAATTTTCAGCCCAATTCCAGTGTGGGTTCGCAGTGGGTCCGTGGCACAGTGGCTTGGCTCCACGTTGCACGCCGTGCCACATTGGGCTTTATTTCCTGGACCCCCAGTTCCAGTGAAGGTCCGCGTCCGTAGCGTGTCACGGAGGCAGTGCTCCACGATGCACTCCGTGACATGTTGCTTGTTATTCCGGGAAAAATTCCCACCAGTATAAATAGAACACTTAGGTTCAGTTTTCAATATTCTGACTGGGTGGAGCAAGAACGTGGGTTATAGGCAGTTGAGGGGACGAAATTATCAGGGTTTTTCTCTCTTTCCTTCTCCTTGTATTCAATTGCTTGTATGTTTAACACTCATTTAACGATGTTTAATCCACAAATGAGTGGCTAATTCATCTTCTTGCTGAGTTTATGAACACTTGTAATGAAATGTGATCATTGATTCTTTGGTTTTTCATCTTTTCTTCCATGGTTGTTCTATTAATTCTTGTTCTTACTGCATTAATGTGTGGCCTACGTTAATGTACATCTAAAAAGTCCGGTTTCACTTGAGAGAGCAAGAAATTGGAAAGTTGTGAATTAATAGGATATGATCTTTACTTGGTTTGGGAAAATTGGGAATTGATTTACTTTCAGGATAGAAATATACCTGAAAGTCGTATTAGTCAATTTAGGAACCGGGTTTGTATGGCTAGAACATGAATTGCATTTAATCACAGAAATGTAGGTGGATGGTTCATGATTCTTAAGTGAGGTTAAATACGAGAGTTTTAATCTCTTGGCAAATGTTCTTGGCTAGCAACTGGAGGAAAAGACTAACCAAATTACATCGATAATTAATTTCATTACATGTTCGTTTAACCTCAGCATGCTCTCATTCATAGTTCAGACTCAAATTAGATAGTTGTTTTAGGTTTAGCATAAAAATTATAAAACAAAATATCTAAATCTTGGTTACACTATTGTCTGCATTTTTAGAATCGAAATATAGTACACTTGAGCAGATTGCACTTCATCCCAGTCCCTGTGGGATCGATACTTGGCTTACTTAAGCCACTTTACTACTTGTTCGACCACGTTCACTTGCGTGTGAGTTTTATACCCATATAACACCCCGAACAAGTTTTTGGCGCTGTTGCCGGGGACTGGCAATTGGTGAATTTGTTTTAAGTGTTAATTTACTATATTTTTATTTTCTTAGTGTTGACAACTTGGTCTTAGCCTGTATTTTGCAGATTTAATTTCTGTTGAACACTGGCAAGAGAGAAGGAGCTGGTGGACTCGTATATAGAGCCAGAAAGAATATTTCATAGTAAGCGGAGAGAAGCCCTAGAAAGAAAGCTGCAGTTGCTCAGACAGATGATCATGGAGCAATAACAGAATCCACCGGTAGTACGGGTAGTGTTAGTGCCCGAAGAAGTAGCAGCTCGGCCGGTTCGCGAGGTGGAAATCCCACATGCTAATAATGTCACATCTAGCATCCGCAAACCTGAGCCAGGAGGGAGGTTCAAACTTAAGCAGAATATGGTGCAATTGTTGCACACTAGCGGGCAGTTTACCGGTCTCCCTCATGAAGATCCACAGCAGCATCTCCAAAATGTTTTGGAGATAAGTGACACTTATATCCCCGCTGGAGTGTAATCAGATTATGTCCGGCTTACATTGTTCCCATTTTCTCTATTGGGAGAAGCCAAGAGGTTGTTGAAAGCTGAGCCACCGAATTCTATTTCTACGTGGGATGATCTTGCAAGGAAATTCTTGATAAGGTTTTTTCCCTCCGGTTAAACAGCAAGACTTAGAAGTCAAATTCTAAGTTTCAAACAGAGAGAGGGAGAGAATTTATATCTGGCCTGGGAGAGATTCAAGTCCATGTTGCGGGATTGTCCTCATCATCATCAGTCCAATGATGTGCTGGTGCACACATTTATAGAGGGTTTGGAACCCCACACAAAAATATTGCTAGACTTAGCAGCTGGAGGACAAGCACTGGAGAAAACTTATGAGGAGCTATATACCTTGTTGAACCGTATTTCGCAGGGCAATCCGGAATGGAATGCTGATTCGTCAAGAGGCGGGACAAGGAAAGCAGCACGAGTGCTAGAAGTCGATGGGTTCACAGCTATTGCTGCACAGATAGCTGCATTACAAAATCAACTTAACACCCACTTCAGCAACATGACAATGAACCAGCCTCAAGCCCCAGTGAATGCAGTGCAGTAGATGTGGTGTGAAGTGTGTGTAAGCAGTGAGCACTCAGCTGAGTGTTGTGGAGCCAATCCTGACTCGGTAAACTTTGTGGGAAATGTACAAAGGAACAATCACCAACAGTATGGTAATAGCTACAATTCCAATTGGAGGAATCACCCTAATTTCTCCTGGGGTAGCAACAACCATCAGGGGCAAAGTTCGGGTCAGGGTGTGCAAAGGAGCCAAGGAGGGCAGCAGAATTATCAAGCACAATTCAGAAACAATAATGCACCTCCTCCACCACCATCACCCAGTATTGAGGAGATGTTCAAGACCATGATAGCTAACCAAGCTCAATTGCAGGCTGACTATGTGAGATAGGCAGCCGAAGTGAAAAACAATGAGTTAGCTACCAAGGCACTTGAATATCAATTTGGGCAATTTTCTGGAGCCCAAAACACAAGGCCTAGAGGAGGACTTCCGAGCAACACAGATCCCAATCCCAAGCAGGTGAATGCAGTGACCACAAGGAGTGGGTTGCAGCTGAAAGAGGTGGAACCAGAAAGACCACCTCAACAATCGGGAGCAGCAGAAGTTGAGAGGGAGCAAAGTACTGAAAAGGGGAAGACTAAGGAAGCTGAATCAGAAAGACCACCACTCCCGTTCCCTCAACGATTAAAGAAACACAAGGAGGAGGCGTGTTTCAAGAAATTCATTGAGGTGCTGAAATAGGTACATATTAACTTACCTCTTGTTGATGTTTTGCAGGGAGTGCTGAAATATGCTAAGTATATAAAGGACATCGTGGCAAACAAAAGTCGGTTGACTGAGTATGCTACGGTGGCTCTAACGGAGGAGTGCACTTCCCGGATTCAAAACAGACTGCCCACAAAGCTCAAAGACCTTGGGAGCTTTACTATACAGATTACTATTGGGCAGAGCATCCGAGCTCGTGGATTGTGTGATTTGGGAGCGAGCATAAATTTGATGCCGTCATCGGTATTCAAAAAGTTGGGTCTAGGGAGTCCTAGACCCACAACAGTAATCTTTCAATTGGCGGATTGGTCCTTAGCCAGACCTGATGGCAATGTGGAGGACGTTCTGGTGCAAGTTGGCTCCCTAATTTTCCCGGTAGATTTTGTCGTGCTGGATTTTGAACCAGACGCGGAAGTCCCATTTATTTTAGGACGTCCTTTCTTGGCGACCGGGAAAGCACTAATTGACGTAGCTGCGGGGCAGCTAACAATGCGAGCACACGACAAGGTGGAGCTGTTCGATGTGTACAAGGCACCCAAGCTCCCGATGGTGCACGAAGAACTCTCGGTGATCAATGTGATTGATCAAGGCGATGATGAGCAGATTAAGGATTCACGAGAGTTAATGGGAAAGCCACCAGAACGGTGTGAGCACTACTGGGGTGAGGATGATGATCGAGAGAAATCGTCCATCACCCTAGAGGACAACTGACCTTAACGACGTCGAGCCGCGACGGTAAACCAGGCGCTGCACGGGAGGCAACCCGTCAAAATTTTTTTTTCTTTGTAAAGTGTTAATAGATTTTTCTTTTTCTTTTTCTTGATTTACTATAAAATTTTAGTTTTTGTTTTTGTTTTTATTTTTATTTAGAGTGAAACCTATAATTCTAACCAATTTTGTATAGTGAGATGAATTTCAGGTCAAACGGAGGAAAATATGCACGGAATCGCAAAGGAAAATTCGAGGTATGAAAATTAACAAAAAGTGGCAAAACAGTGAGCTAGGGCGATAGCTCCGTGTCACGGAGGTGGACCTCCGCGTTACCCTCCGTGACACGTTGAGGTATAATTCGGATTTTTTTAAAAATTTCCAGAACAGGCTCGCGACGGCTCCGTGTCATGGAGGCAGTGCACCGCGATGCACTCCGTGACACGTTGCCGTGTATATCGCGACGGGTCACACCGGGTCGCCGGGTGAACCACGTGATTTTTCTACTTTTTAACCCCGAAACCCCCTCCCTTTTCCTTATTTTTCACTCACTCCACGACCAAACTCCCCAAAACCCATCCCCCCTTCAACGTGACATGGAGTAGGCCAAGAAAATCGTTGAGTTTGCTTCAAATCTTCAACTTCAAGGTATGTTCTTCGATTTCATCTCATTTCTTATCAAATTTCTTCGATATTGAGCATGTGAGGTGAGCTAAGTTTGCCCTAAGTAGAAATTAATCATGAATTCAATTGAATTGTTGTTGATGAATGTTCGGAATGTCATATTGATTGCTTGAACTCGTTAATTGCATAATTCAATCAAATTTTCTTGATATCATCATTTCTGGGGCTTGTTTTTGAATTTGAAGTGAAAAATGTAGTGAACTTGTGAAATTCATGTCGGGATGTACATCTTGAGTGAGATGAGTCAGTGTGCTAGTTGTTATCATGTTAAAAGACTGACGGATTCTCGGGTTAGAGGAATATTGAAATTGCAAGAATTGGGTTGGTTATATAGGTTCGTGTAGATAAATTCTTGTTGTTGTTTTGTTTCTTTGTTGTTTTTTCCTTGCTAAGTGCGATGGATTAAAAGGTTATCGATGGTAATGATTGTGGTTAGCTGTACGAAGTCTGAGTAGTACATAGAATATATACCGTCGAATTCTTCATATGCACTAAGCATGTTTGTATAGTTGGTTGTTTATTTATGTAAATAAGCATGATCTTGCTGGTATGTTGTAACTGTAGCTAAGGACTAAGTGTGGGGTAGCTTAGCTTTACCCGACTTTAGCCGAAGTTAATACTCAGTGGCTTAACATTGATCTTGTCTACTTAGGTTGACAGGTAAAATGGCGAGCAGGCAAGAAAAAGGGAAAGGCGCATCAACTTCTGGCGCCGGAAGGAAGCGAATCAGACTGGGCATAGCAGTCCCAGCAGCACCAGCAGTTCCACGTGGTCAACGTCGCCAATACGGAATAAGGTGGGTGACGGATGAGGGGAAGAAGTGGTACGCAAAGCACAAAGAAAACAAATACTTCCCCGAGGAGCATATAGCACGGGAACCATTGCCACAGGAGTTCCCTAAGATTGTCCACTGGATCGAGGAAGCTGGGCTCAATTTCATCTTTGAAGAGCCCAAGGAATGTAACTTGCACCTGATTCGGGAATTCTATGCCAATTGGAACCCGACCCTCAGAAGTCACACCATAAAAATCAGAGGGCAAATAGTCACATTTGAGCCCCACCACCTCAATGCCATCATAGGAGCGCGGGACACAGACGCCCACGTACTCCGACAGCTGAACATTACCCCACCATATGCGGACATCAGACGCACCTTGTGTGGGACCCGATCGACAGCTAGATGGAGCAGACACAAAGAGAGGGGCTACCATCAGACTTTGCCCTATTCACAGATGAACAGGGAAGCCAGAATATGGCTTTAGATTTTCTGTTCCTGCCTAATACCGGGAGTACATATGACAGATGTAACCCGAGATCGTGTATGCATGGTGTACGCCCTAATGAAAGGGCTGGAGATCAACGTAGGGGCGATTATCTCTGCCATGAAGAGAGCCCAGTTGCATCAGGGGCACAGGTACGACTTTGGTGGACTACTCACCACCTTCCTCAGGGGCCTAGATGTCGAGGAAGAGGCCCTTGACTATATCCCGCAGATGGAGCGGTGGGCCTTAGATGTTGCTAAAACTAAGGCACCCGACACCACCCACGGGCCAGTGCTTACACTTGGCGAGCGACACGCTCGTGATGATCAGTATATGGCTCGCATATGTGGGATGCAGATGCTCCAGCTGAGGATAGGCGGGAGGCCGGCGACAGAGGAGGAGCTATGGCAGCTTGAGCTAGACTACCCCTTCGGCGAGAACACCAGGGCTCTATGCCGAGTGGGGCCAGCATTGGTAGAGCCCACGGATGATGACGTCCCCACAGATGAGGAGACACGTCAGGAGGACTCCGATGTGGAGTCTGATGATGACGACGGGGGTGATTCAGATATGGGAGATGAAGCAGCAGCACCTGACGAAGAAGTGGAGTACTTTGATTGATCAGGGAGTTCCACCACCCGATTTTGTGTTATTTTAATTTTTGTGAACACTGGGGATAGTGTTCGAGCTAAGTGTGGGGTGGGAGTAGTTAGGTGCTGGTTGTGCTATTATGTATGTATGCTCTAATCTGTTGTCGTGCCTGTGAAATTTTGTTGTTCCTTGTGATTTGTGAATTGTTAAGTTGTTGTTCTGTATTGTAAATTTATGTGAAATTGTTGTGTGTTGCTGAATGTTGCTAGCTGATTTTTGTACATATTTTTGTCTATCGAAATGATCGATATTTTTTCAATTTTTTTTTACTTGTTGGGTTTCTCGGCGTTTGTTTTCGGTTCTTTCGGTTCTTTTACTTAGAATGGTCCCATTGAACCGAAGTCATAGTAGTGACCATTCCCTATGATGGATGGATGAAGACCGTCTTAAGGGAAATGTAGTCGTTAGGAGTAGTTTTTAATTATTTTTCAGTTTTTTTCTTTGGTGGGTTGCATCCCAAAACCTGTAGTTACTGTATGGTTGCGGAATTCTAGTTGCGTGTTGTACATGATATTTAAAATGCAAAGGTGATTCGTATGAAAGCATGCAACTTTGTAAATATGTTGAGATACCTAGGCCATAGAGTTCGATTTAGTGTGATTGAGGCTTAATGCTTGAATTCCTGTAATTAGCTGATTGAAGAGTCTGTGAATACATCTAGTGTGAAGTGAGGTGTTGTTATTCCATGCTGTAGTGAAATGTCTAGAACTTGCCTGGTGTGTGTACAAAACGAAATGAAGGAGGTGTATTGTAGGAAAGGATGCAGGCATTTCTTTGTTTTAACCGAAAGTTTCTATTTTTCATTGTCGTACCCACCTTGATTGTCTACCCTAGTCAGCCCGTTGAGCCTTTAGCCTATTTTTTTTTCTTTTTTCAAAAAGTAAACCGAGCTTAATCCCTTCTTTTCATTAGCCGTAAAGTCGATGCAAAACTCTTAAGCGCTTAAGAAGAGAAAATCATTTTCCCGAAGTGTCAAAGAGTGAGAATGGTGAAAAGAAAAAGAAAAGCAGAGATAGAAGAAAAGAAAAGGTTGAAGGTGCACTTGTTATAAATAAACTATAATGAAGGTGCATGAATAATCTTTGTTTTTGTGTCAAGTGTGCTTAATAAGATGGGCCAAACTAGAGAAAAACATCAAGAATGGGAGGATGGAAAGAAGAAACAATGTCCATGAGTTGATGGGATGTGTTGAAAAGGCGCTTAAGGATGCTAGTGACTATTATTGGCTAACCCAATATTTACTAGTTCCGTAGCTTCCATTACAACTAGTTAAAGTCCTACGTGATTTACATCGCACTTCTTTATATTAGTGGAGTAATACACTAAGGGCAAGCTTATGGGTCATGACATGATGCATGTGAATTCTTTTGGGAGAGAGAGCGAAATTGTGTTTACATGCCCCTTCTTAAAATTTTGTGAGTCATATGAGCAAAAAGGGGAAGATTCTCTTGTGTTGTGAGGGCACATGCTTGATGAGAGATTAATTTTCATGTCGGATATCTTGATCAGCTGATTTGCATGAGTTTGCCAATATCGAGAGTCGATTCTTAAGTCTAGGAGGTCTTGATGTATTGAAGGTCATTGCATTGATAGGACCATGCATGTTTTCTTGATGATTTGCTGTATTGAATAATCAGTATGATCGTAGCCTAAATTGTCGAACCAAAGTAGCGAGGTTGGGATGTAAATTGCATGAAGTGTAGGATTGTTGTTCGAGGACAAACAAGGATTTAAGTGTGGGGTAAGTGATCTTGGGCAAATTTATATGCCCAAGTGATACTCAAAAGTACCATTTTAGCCTTGTTTATCTATCAATGTGTATACATTCTCATGTAATTGGTAATAAAATGTGAATTTATACTAACCAACATGATTAGCATTGTTTTGCAGGTAAAATGTAATTTTGGGAAGCTAAAATGCATGTTGGAGGATATCGGGGTTGGACTTGGATGCGAGCAAGGGACAAGACATTGGACAGCATAAAATAAAGGGGCTCCGCGATGGAGCCGTGTCACGTTGCCATCGCGGAGGCCTTCTGCATGGATAGGAATTTTCAGCCCAATTCCAGTGTGGGTTCGCGATGGGTCTGTGGCACGGTGGCTTGGCTCCGCGTTGCACGCCGTGCCACGTTGGGCTTTATTTCCTGGACCCCCAGTTCCAGTGAAGGTCCGCGTCCGTAGCGTGTCACGGAGGCAGTGCTCCGCGATGCACTCCGTGACACGTTGCTTGTTATTCCGGGAAAAATTCCCACCAGTATAAATAGAACACTTAGGTTCATTTTTCAATATTCTGACTAGGTGGAGCAAGAACGTGGGTTACAGGTAGTTGAGGGGACGAAATTATCAGGGTTTTTCTCTCTTTTCTTCTCCTTGTATTCAATTGCTTGTATGTTTAACACTCATTTAACGATGTTTAATCCACAAAATGAGTGGCAAATTCATCTTCTTGCTGAGGTTATGAACACTTGTAATGAAATGTGATCATTGATTCTTTGGTTTTTCATCTTTTCTTCCATGGTTGTTCTATTAATTCTTGTTCTTACTGCATTAATGTGTGGCCTACGTTAATGTACATCTAAAAATTCTGGTTTCACTCGAGAGAGCAAAAAATTGGAAAGTTGTGAATTAATAGGATATGATCTTTACTTGGTTTGGGAAAATTGGGAATTGATTTACTTTCAGGATAGAAATATACCTGAAAGTCGTATTAGTCAATTTAGGAACCGGGTTTGTATGGCTAGAACATGAATTGCATTTAATCACAGAAATATAGGTGGATGGTTCATGATTCTTAAGTGAGGTTAAATACGAGAGTTTTAATCTCTTGGCAAATGTTCTTGGCTAGCAACCGGAGGAAAAGACTAACCAAATTACATCGATAATTAATTTCATTACATGTTCGTTTAACCTCAGCATGCTCTCATTCATAGTTCAGACTCAAATTAGATAGTTGTTTTAGCTTTAGCATAAAAATTATAAAACAAAATATCAAACTCTTGGTTACACTGTTGTCTGCATTTTTAGAATCGAAATATAGTACACTTGAGCAGATTGCACTTCATCCCAGTCCTTGTGGGATCGATACTTGGCTTACTTAAGCCACTTTACTACTTGTTCGACCACGTGCACTTGCGTGTGAGTTTTATACCCATATAACACCCCGAACAGTCACCCTATCTAGCTGAAGGACAATCCATGAGCATATGTCCGGGCTTCCCACGTGAAGCAACCATTGGAGCCAACTAAGCACTCTCTGGGGTGCTTCCTACCACACTTCCTACATGCAGTAAAAGTGCGCTCCCATGCTATGCTCCTTAGCCCCCTAGATCCTGACTCTTTACCTCTCTAATCTCCTCGAGGTCTGGATGCAATGCTAGTTGATGATGTAGCGGGGGCTGACGACCACTGATGGGACTGAAGGCAATATCCACCACCGGATCTCTACTGAGAGTATTCATAGCTCCCTGTCCTGGCCTTCTTGGCCTCTCTCTCCCTTTCCTTCATCTGCTCTGCCTCTATCTGCTAGGCATATATAATCAATCGAGAGATGTCTATATCATTAATCAGCATTGCGGTCCTGCACTTCTTGACCAATGAATCCGCAATCCCATACTTGAACTTACTCATATGAGCCCTCGGATCAGCAACATTTTTGGGGCATACTTGGACAGCTAGTTAAATTTCAGGGCATACTCCTGAGTAGTCATATCATCCTGCTTCAAAATGACGAACTCAACTGCCTTTGCTTCCCTCAACTCTCTAGGGAAAAATTTGTCCAAGAAACCCGTAACAAACTCGTCCCAACCAACGGAGACTGCACCAACTCTCCTGCTTTCCTTCCACTATCAGAACCATATGTGGCCAACCCCTTTTAGCAGATAGGAGGCCAAGTCTACACTCTCCAGTCCTAAAATACCCATAACCTGGGTATTCTTTTGGACCTCCTCAATAAACTCCTGTGGGTCCTCGTCTACCTTTGACCCATGATATTCGCGTGAGTTCATCCTGATAAAGTCTCGCACCATAGGTGCCACCACATTCCCATTTTGGCTCACATGAGCCACAGCATGTTGGTTGGCCTAAGCTTTCATGGCCTGTGCTAAAATCTACAACGAAGCCCTGAACTAATAATGAGTCACCTGCTCCAGCAAGGGATAAGCTGGAGCTGGTGGGGCTAGTTGATGTCCGTCTCCGTTGCCATTCTCATGGACATTTCCATTGCCATCTCTGCTTCTATTGATTTAGTAGAGAGACATATTTCTGCAAACACGTATAACACGAGCTAGAGGGATAGCAGAGATGAACTCCATTGCACGATACAGATCATGAAAGATGGGAAATTTCCTAAAATGTCTCGTAGCATCTTCCCATAAGGGTGGCATGCTTCACACTCATGGAAAAGACTCTGCTTAATGTGGCTTTCAGATACCCTAGGATACACCTAAACATGATGCTCTGATACCAAGTTTGTCATGACCGAAGCATGGACTCCGAATCGAGACACGGGACATAGAACCATGAATGGTTCTAAGCTAACCCATGGTACATATATAGCATGAAAGAGAGCATATTTAAAGTATAAATAATCTTGAACTCAGTATAAGCAGAAGTTTGCATAACATAACATAAAACATAAGCTTGCATAACATAACATAAAACATAAGCATAACCACATGTCAATAATGTTGAACAATATAGTTGTCTAAAAAGCCTCTAAACATACGATGAGCTGATGGGACAACACCCCCAAATAGCTTGCTAAGTATAGAACTAAACATAAGCAAAAGAGACATAACCAACACTGCCATCCTCAGATCATGAGGACTCATGAAAATTGGGATGGTACTGAAATTAAATGGGAGCGAGCTAATGTCAGGACTGAAAACTAGTTACCCGAACCTATATCATGAGATTATATAGCATAGAGTATGCGGTCAGTACATTGAATGTACTAAGTTTGTGGAGAAGTAAAATATGCTAGTAAAGTGATAGTATGAAATCATGAGTATAAAACAAGATAGAGTATGAGAGTAAGGGCAACGTGCTGAAAATCATATTCCTGAAGTAATCATAATAATAAGATATTCATCGTAAGCTGAAACATAATGACCCAAGGTTTGAAAATAGAAATCATATCATATACCATACTTAAAATCATAAGTGAAAACTCATAAATCGATCAATGGGTCAAATATGCCATAAAACATAGTATCTTAAGTCATTAACATGAATAACTTAAAATATGAGGAATAATGGGAGGCTTCATTATAACCGACACCATCATGATAGAGCTTATATGATACTCCAACTATCTCGCTCAAGTGGGCAAAGCCATCCAAATACTTGCGAGGACAGAGAACGATTAAGGTGTGATATCACTGGTGTGCCCTTGGGTCGAGGAAAACACTCTCTTGAGAGGCCCCAAATATGAATATATATACCTACGGTGGCACGTAGTTATGAAACTTGGGATCTAATTGAACCCCTAGCCTACTTGGTGCTATATACTACTCTCAAAAATATGCATATGGCTCATAATAAACATCATGAAAACATACTTGATCTTGCATGGGCTAGATTAAGACCAAAAAATAATAATCATACTTGACAAATGTGAACTAGCAATGGGAATGGTTCTACAATTGGCCCATA
This sequence comes from Datura wrightii, assembly GCA_035772735.1. Classification (NCBI taxonomy): domain Eukaryota; kingdom Viridiplantae; phylum Streptophyta; class Magnoliopsida; order Solanales; family Solanaceae; genus Datura; species Datura wrightii. The sequence continues at coordinate 50,091,087 of JASDFA010000002.1, read as the reverse complement.
AATATGATTTTTCATGAAATCCATACATTCTGGAATGAGGCTTCATGATTTGAAATCACAAAATCATAAGCTTAAGGATTCGTAAAGATTCATGCATACTTTGATAATTCAACTTGAAATCGTGGGTTCATAAGGTTGAAATTAATATATCATGCATAATAGGGAAAAATCACCATAAACTTAAAATCATCAATTCATGAGGAATTTGAGGGTTAAATCTTCCCTAGTAACCATAATTCATCAATTGAAACATGAGAGAAATTAAACCAATAGAGAGATCATGGAAAATTTCATTGAAATGGGTCTAATCCTAGAAATTCACAATTTAGAACTTGAGAAGTAGTGATTATGGAGTTGAACTTAAAGATGGCACAAGGGTGGAAGGAATTCCCCATTCATAACCCTACATACCTGGGCTTGGTGAGATTCTTGCTAGGGTTTGATGCCCAAAAGAAATTGGAGAAGAAGAAATAGAGGAATCCTTTCTTCCTTGAGAGCTTAATATTTCCCAACCTTTGTATATGAGAGGAGTGAGAAATAAGCTTGAGAGCTTGATCTTTCCCAACCTTAGTGTATGAGAGGAGTGAGAAATAATCTAAGTAAAACCCTCAAATTACCCTTAAGGATTTGCAAAACGACGTCACTAAGGGATTAGAAGCTTAGGAAACTACAACACTAATCCTTGAAAATCGAGTTGAATTGAATCACTGAACACCTCGATGGTGCAAGTGATGGGTCGTTACTCGCCTGGAGATCCATTTCCCTTACTGTCACCTTTAAGCAGAAGGGGTCCTGACTTTGCCCTCACAGACGGTAGGAGTGATGGGCCATCACTCCCTTGCCGATCCGTCGACCTTCTGTTACTTCGGGAAGACTGAGACCTGATCGTGACGGGACAATTGAGGGTCCATCACTAGACTAACGGTCGTCAATCTCACTGTCAAAGGCACGATGCCATAGGTGACGGTTCGTCGCTTACTTGATGGGCCGTCGATTTTCTACGTCACCTCCAACACCATATCTGAAACTAGCAGTTTCTTTGTTATGAGAAGCCATTTTAAGGTTCGAGATGATACATCTATTCTAATTCATGCATGCATTATACCTAAGACATCTCGACATCCATGGTGCGTTTAGACTAGTAGTTAGCCTTGTACAAAGTCCAAAGGGGTTTACTATCCCAAAAGGACACAACTTTATTTTCTAGGTGTTAATTGCTATGTATATATCTTACCTGCATGATTATTTATTTCCTGTCTGGGATACCTCATCTTCATTAGAATATCAAGCTTTAATATCTCCAAAATTATTTCGAGCTTAATGTTAATAATTTCATAGTATTGTTATCTTTAAATCCTTTAGGCCTAAATCATACAACTCTTAAGGCCTAACTAAATTTTCTTCATTTCCTTTGAAGCATCAATTTCGTTTTGAAAATCTAATGCCTTTACATTGACTCCACAACTACATCAACTCATCATATTTTGAGTTTTCTCTTGCATTTTTCTATGATGGGCATATTTTTTCAAATAAATTTCTTTTGCCTAATTTATTTTATACTCACATGACACCTTAGAAATATCATATAAATTCTATCATTGCAATATTTTTTTTACCCTATTCAATTCTCTGATCATATATGACCTCTATGGTTTATTTATTACAATTCGCTTGCTATGTTTTTACTCTTCCGCTTAAACATTATCAATCTCGATCTACCATATGAATTTTTTTTAAGCCTCAGAATTTGAACTATGCATGACCTGATTCGTGTTTAACAGGGATACATAGGTGAAAATATAGGACTCGATCTATATCTTAATAAAATTTCTTTTTTCCTTCTGAAAATGAAATAGCGGTAGATTTTTTTAGGATACCTCAAAATTTCGTAACAAGCGATCACGCTACGCTCAAAGCTCTTATGTTATTATTTTGTAACTCTTATGCTTCTCTCAATGGATCATGCTACTTTTAGAGCTCTCATGCTATTATTTTGCAACTCTTATTCTACTCTCAAGCGATCGTGCTACTTTCAAGGATCTTATGCTACTATTTATCTACTCTAAGTTACGATTATGCTACTCTCAAGCTACTATTATGCTATCCTTAAACTACTATTATACTATTGCTTTGCTATTTCACTACTCTTAAACTACTATTGTTTCATTTTTAAGCTACTTTCGATCTCTATCTTTCTACCTTCGAATTACTATTGCGTTACTAAGTCCTATTCTTTTGAATTCTTAATGAGTTAACCACTACCCTCTAATTTTTAAGGGCTAACCACTGTCCTATTATTTTTTAGATAGGTTAAGCACTACCATCTATTTTTTTAAGGGATAAGTATTGTCCTATTATTTTCTATATGGGTTAAGTACTACCCTCTAATTTTTATGGGCCAAGCATTATTCAATTGTTTACTAAATGGAGTAAGCACTATTTTCTACTTTTTTTAAGGGATAAGAGTTGCCCTATTATTTTATAGATGGATTAAGCACTGCTGCTCTGATTATTTTAAGGATAAGCATTATCCTATTGTTTACTAGATGGGTGCACTACCCTCTAATTTTTTAAGGGCTAAGCATTGTCCTATTCTTTTTTAGATGGGTTAGTACTATCTTCTTATTTTTACGGGTTAAGCATTGTCCTATTATTTTTCGAATGGGTTAAGCACTACCCTCTAATTTTTAAGGACTAAACATTGTCCTATTGCTTACTACATGGGTTAAGCACCATGCTCTATTTTTTTAAGGACAAAGCACTGTCCTATTATTTTCTAGATGGGTTAAGCACTACCTCCTAATTTTTAAGCGCTAAGCATTCCTATTTTCTACTGGACAGGTTAAGTACTACCCTCTAATTTCTAAGGGCTAAGCACTGACTGATGCTAAATGGGTTAAGTATTACTCCTTCAAGAAATTTATTTGAGGCTAAATACTATCGTTTGAATTTTGATCGGGTTAAGCACTATCCTTTATTTTTAAGGGGTAAGCACTGTCTTATTCTGAACGGGTTATGCGTTACCCCTTCAAAAAATTTATTTAAGGCTAAGTACTGCCTTTTGAAATTTGATGGAGTTAAGCATTACCCTTTAATTTTTAAGGGCTAAGCACTGTGCGATTCTAAATGAGTTAAGCATTACCCCTTCAAAAAATTTATTTATGTCTAAGCACTGCTTTCTGAACTTTGATAGGGTTAAGCAGTACCCTCTAAAAAAGGTTATTTGAGCTAATTGTTATTGTTGCAAGACATAAACATTTTTTTCTCATCATTATTATTTCCCAATCTTTACTAGTTTTGACTATAAACTTATTGGATAACTAATTTATCCAGTATTTTTAAAGTTTGGAGACTACGATTGTAGTACTTTAGGCTACACTTAATGAATCAAGCTGCTATTTTGCTACTTCTAATCGATCATTATGCCACTTTCAAGCTACTTCCAAACTACTATCGCATTACTTCAAGACATTATTTTGCTACTTTTTATGTTACTTTCAAACCCATTTTTTGAATTCTTGATGAGTTAAGCACTACCCTTAAAATTTTAAAGGGCTAAGCATAGTCCTACTATTTTCTGGACAATGTTTGGATTAAGCACTACCCTCTCAAAGTTATTCGAGCTAAGCAATATTTTCACAAAATGTATATACGTTGTTTTTTATTATTTTTGCCAGTCATTCACTATTTTTTAAAGTTCCACCACTTTTTGCTGCATATTACTCATCAAATAGAAGTAATTTTTAATTTCATTGTGCCCTTCAATCCTTCATCTTTCAAATTAACCCTCATCTCGATTATCACCATAATGTGATAGAGAGGCAACAATTCAAATGCATGTGTCATCTCTCTATTCTTATCATTTTATACTCCTTTAACTACTTATTCAAATCTCATATTATCAATTTGCTTTAGAAATCTCGTCCACCCCTAAATCTAGAACTACACACGACCTAATTCTCATAAAACCTGAGATATATAGGCGACTTGAAATTGATGTCTCGGCCACAATATTGTCACAACCCCATATCTCATTTTGTCCAGCTCCACTGAGATCATTCCATCGGTCGGACAAAATTAGCTGCTAAAGTCAATAATTTTTTATCGGCGATTCATCCTTCATTCGTGAGCAAAGAAGGGGCAGTTATTGACACTCAATTTTGATCTTCCTATACTTTACATAATTTATCAAGCTCCTATTTTAACTTTAAATAATTTTTTAATTTTTTTTTGCGTAATGTCAAAATTATTTTAGCATAATTGTATGTTACGTAAATGATTATTATTAGTATATATTTAATTAAATTATGCCTATTTTTTTGATGATTTTACATTCTTTGTATTTAATTAAATTTAGAAAAAAAGCATTGGATGTGATTTTATTATTATGTGTTTAATAATTATCATTATTATTACTATTAGTATTATCATGTTGTTATTATTTATCACTATATTATATTATATAATAAAATATTTTTTTGGTATGTTATGAATAAACGACGGTCGTTTTTCAAAGACTTGTAGGAAAAGTACCAATGCAACTACCTTTTAATTTTTTTAAAACAAATATGGTAAGAATTCTCTCCAAATATTTTTGCACATCCCTAAGATATTTTCTTTACCATAAAATGTTTATCCTCTTTCCATATTTTTTTACTACAACAGATTCATACACACACAAAAAAAACAAAATACACTTTCTTTATATCAATATTTTCCTAACATTACATTTGAAAGAAGATTGTTTTCTATATTTTACTCCCCTAAACGTCTTTTTTTTCCTTCATATTAGAGATAGGTAGAAAAATATTTTTTTGAATACAGGGAGAAAAAACTCATTCCAAAAAACCCTAATCGCTTATGTCCCTCAGAAGCGTGCTTTATATCCCGTTGATTTTTATTTGCCATCACTAATCATCTTCTCCTGCAATATACATGAAATATCTACCCAACCAGCTAATTCTTTCACCTAATGATTGCTTTTGGAGTGACTTTATAGACCTTGTTGTTCTGCAAGTTTTAGCATCATGATAAAGATACCCGTTTGTGTCCTTCTACATCGTTCAGAGAAAGTAGATTATTCCAAACTGTGTGCTTTCACTTCTATTATCGAACTTGTTCGAAAATCATAAAGAAAAAAAAAAACCAGCAACCCCAAGTCCTACTCCGTCGTTAGTGAAATCTCGGATCATCCTATTTTGAGGCTAGACGTGAGTGATGTTCAACTTGTACAAAGAAATCCGTCTGAGATCTACAACTCACTACTTCCACTCCAAAGTAAGGTGGCACTTTTCTTCTGCTCAATTTATTTTCTTTTGCGAGAAACTGCTAACCATGGAGTCTATCAAGAACATATTGTCCAGAGAGCGATCAAGTAGTAAATTTATCTGAAGTCCAAAGTCGACGCACAAAATAGGGCTCAAATAGTGTAGTCACCCCAAAACAGGAATTAGGGACATTTTGGGTTATGATGAAATAGAAAGGAGACAATTGACTTGTTTTGTAAAGCACATATATATAGCTTTATAAAATAAAGCAACTCGTTACTCTCGTCTTTTCTAATTTTATATATCATCCTCTTTTAAAAGTCACAAGACTTGACAATTTTTATTATTGTGATAAATTATCTACATAAATTTATATAATCTAAACATCAAAGGAATTTTACTTTTACTCGACATTTAAATACTTGAATATTTTTAAAATTCTCAGATTATTTTTAGGAATTATTTTCATCATTGTTTTAGGGCGTTTAAGAGATTTAATCATACTAAAAATAAAATAAATGGGAATAACATTGCATTAGGCCCGTTTTTAGCCTTGTCAAGCCCTAATCCACATTCTCTCTTATGCTTAATTTTTACTTATTGTTGATTTATTTATTTATTTTAATTCCTTAGATTAATTTCGCCACCAAAATTAAGGTGGCATGAACTTTACTAATAATTTCTTTTATTTTGCGAGATCTTATAATTCACGGGACTTGTTAGAACACATTACGTGAAATATAGAATACTCTCACTATTGCTTCCTACTATCGTTGGTTGAAATATTTTTGGGTCTTTAATACCAATTTGGCACTTTGCTTAACAGATTAGCGCCTTATCTTTTGTGTTTAATTTTCTATATGTTTTAGTTGTGTGCATATTAATTTCTATATATACATTTTATGTCATTCAAATACTTTTAGTACTCTTCTTGGAAGCAACCAGGTTAGTTCTTTATTATTTATTTTTTTAATTTTATCTCGTAGTTTTCCTTATTTGTATTATGCTATTACTTTAAATATTTTATTATAAGTTAACAGGTACATCTTCTCCTCTTCTTGCTTGAACAACTTTTTTAACTGAGTGTATTTTATTAGAGTAAATTTCGCATGCTTAATTACCTTAATTAGTTAGACTTTTTTTAATTAGATAACTAAATTTACATGTCTAACTTTATTTATTCATATTGTTTAATAACAATTCTGCATACATAATCACTTGGCTATATTAGACTTAATAAAAATCTATCTTTACTTATCATCTAATCTTCCCCACATAATTAATGAATTAAGATGAGAGCCATATTTATGGACCTCAAAATGTCACGATCCAAACATAGGTCCGTATGGAGACATGGGACAAGGAACCCCTAGAGGCTCCAAGTCGACCCATGGCACGAACATAAGAGCCAAGAGCATACAACAAGCGGAAACTGAAATAATAAAACATGCTTAAGAAAAAGTCTGAAAATCCAATAATATCAGAACAACGGAAAATATAATATTGATCTAAATTCGAATATATGCTATGTCTGATAAACCTATATAAGCTGACGAGTTGATGGGACAAGATCCCAACTAACTCACTACAAAACTGAAACTGAAAATACTGATACGAGCTGATAAAAAGGCTCTCGAAAGATGAGGACTCACCAAAGGCTAAATAATTTAGCTCTGAAGATCTAACTAACGGCGGGACTGAACCTAGATGTCCGAGCCTGTATCATGAAATGATACATCATAGAGTATGTGGTCAGTACTTGAAATGTACTGAGTATACAAGGTAATAAAAAACGGACTCTTAAAATACATAAGAGTTGATAAGAGTAGGACAACATGATCAAGAAGTAATTATCATAATGTAAACATAAGGGCTAAAGGTTTTCAAATCATTCATAATCCAATCATAATCATAGTCATAAGAGAAACTTTAAAAAACATAACTTGAGCCAAAGTAATGTAAACATGACAATATATAAATCAAGAGGAACAGTGAGAGATTCTTATAGTCGACATACCCTATATGAGAACACATGAAACCCGACCTATAAACCACTAGTCAGGAGGGTGTTCGTACCTTGTCAAGGGTAGAACCATGAAAAGGGCATGATATCACTCATGAAAGGCCTAAACATGCAAAGGGAACAATCTCAATGGAGGTCCCATCACAGCTACATTGGCACGTAATTCTGAGACTCGGGGTATGCTTGGACCACGAATCTACTCTGTATTAAATACTACTCCACAAATTATATAGTGCTCATACCATAGTAGGGAAAAACATATATGATATTCATGGGCTAGTTTATATTGTGATAATCATAGGCATGCTTGAACTACGTGAACTACCCATAAGATAAGGCCCGTGAGTCGGCCAAAATCATAAATTCATAAATCATGAAGAACATGCATATTTGTGAAAATTCATTTACTTGATATTCATAAATCTATGAAGAGTACTTGAAGAGAAATCATAACATGAATCATAAATCATAATTTAGGCTTAGTAAGATCATAAATCATAATAGGATCATAACTTGACTTTTCATGAGACCTTGCATAACTAAGCATAGATTGATTGAGATTTGAAACCATAAAATAAATAATCAATTTAAATATAAAAACTGCTCATAGATCTTAAAACAACATTTAGAACATGAAGGGAAATGACCCACAATCAAATCAAAGAGAATTCCATAAATTTGTGCTCAAAACCCCATAAGATCATCATATTTAACTTAATACTTGAATTCATGAACATAGAGAGGAATCGGGGCATGAGAGTAAAGAGAAACTCTCATTCACAACCCTACATACATGGGTAAATCGGATTGACACTCCCCATTGAAAGCCCAAAGGAATTGGAGAAGGAATTAGGGAATTTCTCAAGCTTGATCTCCAAGGAAATACCCAAAACATGCATACATGGAATGGTAAGGCTTATGATAGGTTAAGCACCCGTAAAACCCTTATAACTAAGCTTAAAACAATGTAGTTTAGGACCTTAAAGCTTTGAAATTATGAAAATACCCTTAATCAAAAATTTGGAAAATGAATACTGCAAGTGAGATCAACTCATACCACGAGTCGTACCTCCTTACCACGACTCGTGGTTACCATCCATTACTGCCTTTGATGAAATCTTCATTTTGGACCTTTCCACCAGTCACACCACGGCTCGTACCTTCATCTACTGAGTCGTGGATTCCATCTGTTACCACGACTGGGAGAATTTCATACTTCTTCCTAGGGGCACTAGCCACAAATCGTTGTTCCTTACAATGAGTCGTACTACGACTCGTACCATCCAACCCTTGTACCTCGGTAACAAATAATGACTCCAACCTACGACCCGTTACATCATCCTACGGGTCTTACCTTGACTTATTACTCCAGACTCCTACTTCTTCCGCTACTAACCATGACTCGTGAAAATGGGTCGTCATGTCAACCAACAAGTCGTACCATGGCTCGTTAGTCCAAACCTGCACACCCAGCGGCTTACCACGACTCCGACTAAGGATTCATTACACCTACCCATGACTCGTACCATGAGTTGTTCTGAGTCAAAATCTTGGATTTTTCTGCTGTTCTCATTTCCAATTCTTAGGTATAGTCTTAGGAACTTTCGAGGTATTACAATATATCCCTTTTGGGAACATTCGTCCTCGAATGTGGGGTAAACATACTAAATCACTGGGGAAAAATCTATCATTCAAAATACTGAACATCTAAAGCTGAAAACTAATGGAGTGACTGACTCCGGACTAAAATATATGACTGAACTGGAGTCATGAATCACACATACACACATTGACATGAAAGAAACTAGGGCACATGAACTAAACATGAAACTGAATAGAGTACTAAGGAGGAAACTGATATCTCAAGCTGAAACTAAACCAGAAGGGAATAGATGCGGGTATTCAGCCATCATATCTGCTTCGGCTTCCTATGTGGCTCCCTCAACATGTTGATTCCTCCACAAAACCTTTACTGAAGCTCTTTCTTTGTTTCTTAACTTTCGAACCTAACGATCAAGGATTTTAACCGGAACCTCTTCGTAGCTAAGGCTATCCTTCACACCTATGCTCTCCACTGGAACCGCTAATGCCGGATCACCCATGCACTTCTTTAAAAGTGACACATAGAAAACCGGATACATTGAAGCCAATTCTGAGGGCAACTCCAACTCATAAGCCGCCTTGCCAACACATCTCATAATTCGATACGGGCCAACATAACGGGGACTGAGTTTGCCTTTCTTTCTGAATCTCATCACTCCCTTCATGGGAGATATCTTCACAAATACCCAATCATCAATCTTGAACTCAAGTTCTCTCCTCCTTACATCTGTATAGGACTTTTCACGACTTTGATCTATTCTCAACCTTTCCCTTATAAGAAGAACTTTCTCCATAGCCTCATGAACTAAATCTGGTCCTATCAACGTAGCTTCACTGACTTCAAACCAACCAATAGCCAATCTACACCTCCGCCTATGAAGAGCCTCAAATTGAGCTATTTAAATGCTGTAATGGTAACTATTGTTATATGCAAACTCGATGAGAGGTAAATGATCATCCCAATTACTCTTGAAATCAATCACACACGCTCTCAACATATCCTCAAGAGTCTAAATTGTTCATTCAGCCTAACCATCTGCTGGCGGGTGAAAAGTTGTACGAAGCTTAACATGTGTATCGAGTCCCTTCTAGAATGATATCCAAACCTGGAAGGTAAACTGAGTACCTCTATCTGATATGAAGGACAAGGGAACTCCATGCAACCGAACTAGCTCCAAAATATACAACTTAGTGTAATCCTACGCTGAATCGGTTGTTCTGACTGGTAGAAAATGGGTCGCTTTAGTCAACCTATCTACAACCACCCAAATAGAGTCATAAAATCGACGAGTACCAGACAACCCTATAATGAAGTCCATATTGATTTCGTCCCACTTCCAAGTAGGGATACTCATGTCCTGAAGCACACCTCCAGGTCTTTGATGCTCCACTTTCACCTAACAATTCTGACACCTTGCCACAAATTCTACTATGTTCTCTTCATGTCATTCCACTAATAGCTTCCCATAGGTCACAGTATATATTGGTGGCACCTTGATGTACAGAATATCTGGAACCATGAGCCTCATGCAACATCCACTCCCTTAAGTCATCAATACTCGGTACACACAGACGACCCTGATATCATAGTACACCATCCCCCTTGGGAGAAAACCTCCACCTTCTGATTCTGAACAACTTCCTTCAACTTTACCAAAATAGAATCCTTGTCTTGTCTATCCTTGACTTCGGTCACCAAGGAAGATTCTGATCCATTCTGAATAATGACATCATTATCAGTCAAGTCAACAAGATGAACTCCTAGTCGTGCAAACCGATACACATCCTTCATTAACTGTTTCCTCTCCTCATCTACATGGGACACACTCTCTATAGAAAGCCTACTAAGAGAACCTGCCACTACATTGGCCTTGCCCTTAATCCTTAAGAAGCTCCAACCACCTTCTTTGACATAGATTTAGATCCTTCTGGGTAAACACATACTGTAGGCTTTTATGGTCCTTAAACACATTTACATGGACCCCATACAGATAGTTTCTCCAAGTCTTCAAGGCAAATACTGTCGCCGCCAACTTAAGATCGTGGGTCGGATAGTTCATTCATGGACTTTCAACTGCCTAGAAGCATAGGTTATAACCTTACTGTACTACATTAATATGCAACCAAGGCCGATCCTCGAGGTGTCACAATATACCACAAACCCATTGGCACACTTAGGTAGAGCCAACACTGGTGCTGAGGTGAGTCGAGTCTTCAACTCTTGAAAGCTCTTCTCACAAGCCTCCGATCATTGAAACTTCACTTTCTTGTAGGTTAACTTAGTCAACGTTGTTGCAATGGATGAAAATCCTTCCACAAACCTCCTGTAGTAACCAGCTAAGCCAAAGAAACTCCTGATATTCGAAGGACTCACTGGTCTAGGACAATTCTTCATAGCTTCGATCTTTTGAGAGTCCACCCGTACACCCTCACTTGAAACCACATGACCAAAAAATGCTACTGAGTTTGACCAAAACTTACACTTGTTGAATTTAGCATACGGCTAGTGATCCTTAAGAGTCTGTTGCACCACCCTAAAATGAGCGGCATACTCCTCTTTGCTCTGAGAGTATATGAGAATGTCTTCTATGAACACGATCACGAACATGTCCAAATATGGCTTGAACACCCAGTTCATCAAATCCATATAAGTTGCAGGACATTTGTTAGTTCAAAAGACATAACTAAAAAATCATAGTGACCATGCCGAGTCCTGAAAGTTGTCTTCGAGATGTCACTCGCTCTAACCCTAAGCTGATGATATCTGGATCTGAGGTCTATCTTTAAAAAATAATTGCCACCCTGAAGTTGGTCAAACAAGTCATCAATTCTGGGGAGGGGATATTTGATCTTGACTGTGACCTTGTTGAATTGCCGATAATGAGTATTGGGGCACCCCAAGGGGATTTTCTAGGTATGAGGAAACCCTTGTCTAAAAGATCCTTTAACTACTCCTTCAACTCCCTTAGCTTAGCTAGAGCCAATTCTGTAAGGAGGAATAGATATAGGCTGCATTTCGGGAAGAAGATCAGTACCAAAATCGATCTCCTGCTTCAGAGGTATTCCGGGTAGATCATCTAGAAACACTTCTGGATATTCGCACACTACAAAAATTGACTGGATAGTCGGGGTTTCAGATGTAGCATCCTTAATCCTAACTAGATGGTACACGCAACATTTAGAGATCATCTTTCTGGCCTTAAGGTAGTAAATGAAATGACCTACAGGCACAACTTAACTACCCTTCCACTCTAGGATTGGCTCACCCGAAAACTAGAACATAACATGCATATATCCAATCCATTCAAAAGATAACATCAAAATTTGTCATGGCAACTCTACTAAATCTGCTAAGGTGACTTTTTGAAGGACTAAGATAGGGAAATTTCTGTATGCCTACTGAGCTATAACCGAACACCGACTAGAGTAGAGACTGAGAAGGGTTCTGATAGGATTTCAGGACTAACTTCGAAACTACTAGCAATATAACGTGTCACAAAAGATAAAGTAGCCCATAGATCAAATAATGTATATACATCAAAGTGGAATACTCGTAAAATACCTGTTACCACATCGAGTGAAGTCTCCTACTCCTCTTGTGACGAGAGTGCATAGAATCTATTTTGGTGCTGACTGCCAGCTAAACTAGTGGAAGCACCTTGCTGGAAGGGACATGCTTCCAGAGCTACTGAAGTAGTGGTTGGGGTACGGACCCCACCATCGCCCAATCTAGATGAAGGGCAATCCCTGAGTCTGTGTTTGGGTTTGCCACTCCCGAAGCAAGCATCTGAGCAAACTAAACACCACCCTGGGTGATTCTTGCCCCACGTCGCACAGGATAGAAAGGTGTGATCTCCTGTAGTGCTCCCCTATCCCCTTGAGCCTAACTCCTTACCCCTCTGATTACGTGTGGGTCTGGATGGCACACTAGCTGATGATGCTGGGGCTGACGTCCTCTGTCAAAATTGAGGATGGTGACCGCCACTAGATCTCTGCTGGGTGAACCTATCACTACGCATCCTGGCCCTCTTGGCCTCTCTCTCTCTCTCCCTCATCTGCATTGCCTTCATCTTCTGGGCATACAACACCAGTCGGGAGAAGTCAATATCCTAATGCAGCATGGCGGTCCTGCAGTCCTTGACCAAGTAATCTGCTACTCTATTCACAAATGGGCTCACCCGAGCCTTCTGACTAGCCACCATCTCTAGTGCATATTTGGACAACCGGTGAACTCTAGAGCATACTCCTCAACAATCATACTATTTTTTTTCAAGTTCACAAACTCGGCCGCCTTGATCTCCGTCATCTCCCGGGGAAAGAATCAGATCAAGAAAGTAGAGAGAAACTCATCTCAACCAATGGGGCCCGCTCCAATAACTCTGCTATCTTTCCACTGTCTAAACCAGATATGTGCAACCCCTTTCAATTGATAAGAGGCTAGCTGTCTGCGCTCCTCTCCTGTCACCTCTATAATTTGGGTAATCTTTTGGATTTCATTAATAACTCATGTGGATCCTCATCCATCTTTGATCCGTGGAACTTCAGAGGGTTCATCCTAAGAAAGTCCCTGACTCTTGTTGCTACCGCATTCCTACTCAGGGAAACATGTGCTACCGCCTTCTAGTTGACTTGGGAAGTTAATGCCTGTGCTAACATCTACATGGCTGCCCTAAACTCTGTATGGGCAACCTGCTCGGGCATATGATCCTCGGGGGTTGATGGGGCCTACTAGTGCTCATCTCTATCGCCATTCTCATGGCCATTCCCATATCTGTTTCTTCTTCCATTAATTCGGCGAGGAGGCATGATTCTGAAAACATGTATAGCACAAGTTAGAAGGATAGAGAGACATTTCATCGCATTACATAGATCATGAAAGAAGGAAAGTTTCCTAAAATGCTTCATAGCCTCTTCTTTCATAAGTGTGGCGCGCTTCACACCCATGAAAAAGAATATACTTAATGTGGCTTTTAGAAAACTGAGGACACTTCAAAACCTAATGCTCTGATACCATGTTTGTCACGACCCGAACATAGGCCATGATAGAGACACGGGACAAGTAACCTCAAGAGGCTCCAAGTCGACCCATGGAATTAACGTAATAGCTAAAACCATACAATAAGCGGAAACTGATAATGCTCAAACTCACACATCCTGACAAAGCATGAAACGAACATTGTCAATAAAGAACCCAACTAAGAAGTTAGGGTAGAACCCATAGGGAATATGGAAGATCTAGACTAATACTGGTAAGTGAACTTGTTGGTGAGTTATCTCCAATTTTAGGGGGTTTGAAAATAATAATAAAATAAAGTTATAACTGTAAATTGATTCAAGTTTTGAAAATAACTAGGGTATGTGTTCCCCATGGGTTCATACCTACTTTGGGTATACACATGTGATAAATCCGAATGCTTACTTGTAGAACGGTTAACTAGGGTTCATCCAAATTACTGGTTTGTCAACCGTTATCAATATGTTCCAAATTTAACTATCATGCGATCACAGCTCAAGTTAATACAACAATCGTAAAGATCAAGGCTTTGTCATAATTCTCTTTTCCTTATCTCTACCTCTTTAGGTTCAAGAAAGTAAAGAATTCGGGCAATTCCTAACGTTGTACACCATTAGAAAATGTTTAAACATGAAGAGAATACAATACAAGCCTTTTGCATTGGTTTTGAATCACTTTTGTGCAACCTTAGTTTGTTAATCCTCCTTGGTTCCCACAACCCCTAGTTGTGGAGGTTTTAGCCTCTTATGGTTGTAAGATTATGATATGCATTCATAGACAAACACATAATTAAATACTTAGAACAATAGCAATAGTAGAGATAAAAACTTCTTTGAATGTGCAACAATAATCTCAAGAACGATTGATAAAGAAATCAAGAATTGCTCCCAAGAAGTGTTAATCACACAAAAACTACTCAATTGTACGTTCACTATTGATTCTCTGCTGATTCCCATGAAAATAAAACATAAAATGTATTTATACAGATATCAGAAATCTTTTCCTAAGCTAACAGAGAGATTTTCCATAACTGGCACCACCTGTGCCACAACTTGTCATACGACGCGTAGCAAGATTGTGCAGGTCGTAACTGCCTTTCATACATCCTTGGCTGGCTAAAACATTGGCTAAGTGTTTTGAGTTACTACAACTTGTACCTCCTTCCTACGAGTTGTATAATGCATCTGTGGCTTGGTTCTGAGAATTCTGAGATCTTCTGTATTGTTTCACGAGAGTAATGGTACGACTCGTACCTTCTTGCCACAATTCGTACTGTCTGTAGTATCTGAAATTCCACCAAGTCTTGAATAGTCACTGGAGCTCATCACATCTCATGGTATGGGTCATATGTAAGTGTTGTGACTCGTGGGTTCCACCCATACCAAAAGGTTGCCTTGTGCAAGTTCTCTGAAGTTTTCCATGACTCTAGTTACGGCTCGTACTGAGAGTCGTATATTGCCTTTTTCTCTATTCAGTCTTCTGAACTTTATCACGGTTCTTAGTACGACTCGTACAATCTAGGTATGACTCATACTGGGACTAGTAATTTGACTTATTTTCTACATTTTCAAGCTTCTTTTGCACATCTTTGCTCCAACACTTGTTTTCCCTGAAATCAAACTAAATGTATCTTATATCCACATAAACATACCTAAGTCTATCCTATTTTCTTAGTTTTAAGCGTCAAAAGTGTTGTAAACTCACAGCACATCAACACCCTCAACTTAATACATTATATGTCCTCAGGCAAAGAAAAAGAAAAACTAAACATAACGCTTGACTAGAAAATAAACCTAAGACAACATAGCAAATATCAAACAAAATTTTCACTATGACTCCAAAAAACTTTTGACCCTTTTCCCGCGAACTAAATTAGCACATGCACAACAAGCAACTAAAAAACATGATAAAGAGGAATCAAGACATGTCATCTAGCTATCAACAGGTAGTCAAGTCATCACCTATGCTTTTCACACAGACCACTGGTAAAGTCAAACACAAACCATGTACCCTCATAGCAAACGAAGTCCCCCACTCACAGATATAACAAAATATATGATATGGGACTAAACAAGTGAGACTCTCACTCTCATAAAGAAGTTACAAACACTGCATATTGGATACCATAGGCTTGACCTTATTTTCTCTACTTCGGTTTATCAGATGGTTAGGTTAGGATCACTATAGGACTTATTTCGGCTTGTAATGTAGGCTAAGGTAAATATGGAAATTTTTGATTGACTAAAACCCCTCCTTGGCTCTATATACATGTGGCTCCATTCTTCACTTATTTGACCCTTTTTTATTTTTCTTCTTATTCTTCCCTTTTCACCGTTTTTTATACACTTGTACGAGTGTGGTGTGTTTTCAAACTTTTTCATGCATTATTTTCTTTTTGAATTTTATTTTTAAGAATAATTAACTTTTTTCACACCGCACCTCATTTTTCACATTTTTTCTCTTTTCTATCCCCTTTTTACCTTCCCAATGTTTATCCACCCTTACTCTAGCCACCCACAACTTAGGCATTTTGCCTATATTGAGGTTCGCAATGTCCAATGAGGGAGCAGTGCTAAAATAGGTTCATTATACAAATGGGTACTGCTACTCGGTTAATCAAAGAAAAAAATGGTTCATTTAAGGCTCAAAATCGGGATCAAGGAAATCACATTATTTTGGTAGGGTTATTTAGGCTAAAAATAGGCTTAAAAAATGGCCGATGATCCTTTCCTAACCAACCATCCTTAAACCTTTGCAAAGACCAACCAGATAAGTTCTAGATCCTCTACACAGTTTTGAACTAGGTATTAGACCTCACACACAGATGGTACATGATTTATATTCACTCTACCTGTCCAACATATTTTGGTTTAACAAAAACTAGACATGCTAATATAATTAAATGACATGAAAAGATCCATAGAAATCATGCATGCAGTCATAAGTAAACAACTAATTCATAAAAAAAATATTTAAACATGGTCAAATTTTTCCAAATCAAAAACTAGTGTAATTTATTGGTTGAGTACTCCTAAGTTACTTTCTAATTAAACAAGAATCACAAAAATTCTAAACATGCTAGTTCTACTAGATAGCATGCCCGAAGGAAAAGAAACACGACAAGAAAAACCCTTGGATGTATCAAAATCCCAAAAATACAAGTACACCCCCTCCCCTTTTTGAAAAGTGTGCTTCGTCCCTGAAGTATAAAAATATAAGAACAGAGAGAAGGGAACAAAGCTGTGGCTACTCAGACTTCACCATCCAGGGGTCGCCTCCCATGCAGCACCTAAATTAACATCACGACACGACATAACTTTTACGACTCTTCAGGTATCATCATGGTACACCACTTCGATTCTTCTTAATTCCTCCAAATCTCCCAGATAGAGCTTTATTCTTTGCGTGTCTACTTTGAACCTTTTTCCTTCTTTGTTCTCAAGTTCGACTACACTATATGGGGACACATGCACCACCCTGTAAGGTCCCATCCATCTAGATTTCAGCTTTCCAGGGTGCATTCGAAGCCTTGAGTTGAACAGTAAAACCAAATCACCTGTGCTAAACTCCCTTTTTGCAATCTTCCTGTCATGATAGATCTTCATTCTTTCTTTATAAATGACCGAACTCTCATAGGCTCTAAGTCAAAACTCTTCCAACTCATTGAGCTAGTCAAGTCTCAGCTTGGCTGCTTCATTCCAATTCAAATTCAACTTTTTCAGAGACCATAGTGCCTTATGCTCTAATTTGACTGGTAAATGACATGCTTTGCATAGACCTGTTGGTATGGAGATGAACCAATGGGGGTCTTATAAGCTATTCAGTATGCCCACAATGCATCATCGAGCTTCCTACACCAATCTGTATGGCTAGTATTCACTATTTTGGAAAGAATGGTCTTTATCTCCCTGTTTGAAACTTTCACTTGTCCACTTGACTGAGGATGGTAAGGTGATGACACCTTGTGCTTTCTGAAACACGAAAGAATTGAAATCTTAGATCAAAACACTATGTATGGATGTTATGAACTGCGTAAACAAGAATTCTTGTGCAGACAGCTAGTGGAACTCCTCAAAAGTTCCAGAAATCTCCTCATCAATGGCATAATTAGCTAGGCTATCTGCCACATCATTTCCCTACCCACTATCCTTTCCCCAAAAAAAGGGGCCCATCCTCTAGAGGACTCAAACTACAACTTCTATTTAACTAACCAAAATCACCTCCCCCCATTATTGTTAACATTGACACCATATTTTTCCAACAGAGTTCTGAATAGGAGATTGCAAAAGTGTGACCCACCATCACTGATGATTTCTCTGGGAATGCTAAATCTAGCGAAGATGTGCTTCAATAAAAATGTTGTAATGCTTTTGCCTTCATTGTTCAGTAGTGTAATAACCTCCACCCATTTGGAGACATAGTCCACCACCCATCAAGATGTATTTCATCCCATATGAGCTACCAAATGGACCCATGAAATCTATACCCCATATATCAAACAACTCAACTTCCAGAATAGGAGTCAATGACAACTCATGCTTAGGGGTAATGCCACCCTGCCTTTGGCACTGATCACAGGCCTTGGCGTAATCATATGCATCTTGATGAATAGAGGGCAAGTAATACCCTCATTGCAAGATTTTATGTGCAGTTCTAATACCACTGTGATGACCCCCAATTGAGGATGAATGACAGGCCTCCAGAATGCTCAACATTTCTACTTCCAGAACACACCTACAAATGATCCCATCTGCACAAATATGAAATAAGTATGGTTCATCCCAGTAACATTTCCAAGCATCGAACAAAAACCTTTTTTTCTATTGTGGAGTCAGGTTTGCTGGGATCATGTCGCTAACAAAGTATTTTGCAAAGTCAGTGAACTAGGAAATCAAATCCTGAGATGCAGCTAACACCTGCTCATCTGGGAATGCATCATCAATGTCAATCTCCTCTCTTTCCCTAACTTCAGACTCTAGCCTGGATAAGTGATTAGCCACCTGATTTTCACTCCCCTTCCGATCTTTGACCTCAAACTCGAATTCTTGTAGCAACAACACCCACCTAATGAATCTGGGTTTTGCGTACTCTTTAGACATTAGATACCTCAAAGAGGCATGGTCTGTATGGATGATCACCTTGGTTCCAAGAAAGTACGCCCGGAACTTCTCGAATGCAAAAACCACAACTAGTAGCTCATGTTTTATGACTATGTAGTTCTTTTGGGTTATGTTGAGTGTTTTACTACCTGAGTAGATAGGATGGCAAATCTTTACTCTTTGTTGGCCCAAGACAACACCAATAACTACCCTAGTAGCATTACACATTACTTTAAATGGAAGAGAACAATCTGGTGCGATTATAATAGGAGTAGTAGTGAGTTTCCTTTCAAGAACTCAAAAGCCCTTATACATGCCTCATCAAACACGAACTTTACCTCCTTCTCAAGTATTTACACAATGAATGCGCAATCTTTGAAAAGTCTTTGATAAACCGCCTATAGAATCCTACATTCCCTAAAAAGCTTCTGACTCCTTTTACGGAAATAGGGCGACAAACCTTCTATAACTTCAATTTTTTCCTTGTCCACCTCAATCCCTTTTTCCAAAATTTTGTGACCCAGCACTATTCCTTCCTTGACAATAAAGTGACATTTTTCCCAATTTAGGACCAAATTAGTTTCTTCACATCTATTCAACACTTTTCCCAAGTGTTTGAGGCAAGATTCAAATGAGTCACCCACAATTGAGAAGTCATCCATTAACTTCGATGGTGTCCTCCACCATATCTGAGAATATAGACATCATGCAACACTGGAATGTCGCCGGTGCATTGCATAATCCAAATGGCATTCTTCTAAAAGAAAACGTTTCATACAGACAGGTGAAGGTAGTCTTTTCCTGATCCTTCAGGGCGATGGTAATCTGATTATATCCTAAGTAGCCATCAAGAAAGTAGTACCAGCCTCTACTTGCAAATTTATCAAGCATCTGATCTATGAATGACATTGGACAGTGATCCTTCTGGGTCCAGTGGTTGAGTTTTCTATAATCCATGCATACACACCATCCTATGACTGGTCGTGTCGGTATCAACTTATTCTTCTTGTTGGTTACCACTATGATCCCGCCTTTCTTTGATACACACTGCACCAAACTCACCCACTTGCTATCTACGATGGGGTAGACAACACCAGCATCCAACCACTGGATGATCTCTTTTTTTAATCCTTCTCGCATTGGGGGATTCAGGCATCTTTGGTGTTCTATACTTAGCCTGCAGTTTGGCTCGAGTTTTGTCTTGTAGGTACATATGCCTTGAGGGATCCCGTTGATATCAACTATGGTCCAACCAATTGCCTTTTATTCCTTTTTAATACTTTGACCAAAACTCCCACTTGTCAGTCCGTCAAATTTTCTGCAATTATGACTAGCAAACTGTTGTCTTCACCTAGAAATGCATACTTGAGGTGGGAGGTAGTGACTCTAGTTCGAAGACTGGGGTACCTCTACTGATGGCTTTGCTGGCGGTGTTGAATGGTTCTTCAAATAAAGGTCTAACTTTTTGAGCTAAAGTTATATAATCCCATTCCATTTAAGGAGTTCACCGTCTCCATGTACTCTGGTACCCCATCTCCCCCATAATTCATCAAAATAGCTGCTAAGGTGTCGATAGTCATCATCTCTTCCATAGGCATTACCAGCGCCTTGTGTTCCATTTGAGTGTTTGCAATGGTTGCTCCCTTGGATTTTTCTTAAATGAGTTACAAAAGAAAAACAAATAAATGTAAATGGGGAAATAACAAACAACCGTCAATTACAAGCAATTAATCTAGTCTTAGTCATATTCCTCGGCAACGGCGCCACTTTTTGATAACGCTCAAACTCACACTTCCTAACAAAGTATGAAATGGAAGTTTTCAACAAAGAACCCAACTAAGAGGATGGGGTCGAACCCACAGGGAATATGGAAGATCTATACTAATGAAGTTAATTGAACTTGTTGGTGAGTTATCTCTAATTTGGGGGGTTTTGAAAATAATAATAAAACAAGGTATAACTGTGAATCAAATCAAGTTTTGCAAATAACTAGGGTATGTATTCCCCATGGGTTCATAAATACTTCAAGTATATACATGTGATCAATGCCAATACTTTCTTATAGAACTGATAACTAGGGTTCATCAAAATGACTGGTTTGTCCCTATTGGATAACTATACTCAATCACCGGGTCAGGTATCATGAGCGATTTCAAACTAACCGTTATCAATATGTTCCAAATTTATCTATAATACGACCATAGCTCAAGTTAATACATTGATCATAAAGATCAATGCTTTGTTGTAATTGTGTTTTCCTAATCTCTACCTCTCTAGGTTCAAGAAAGTAAAGAATTGAGGCAAGTCCTAATGTTATACACCATTAAGAAACATTTAAGCATGAAGAGAATACATTACAAGCTTTTTGCATTGGTTTTGAATCACTTTTGTGCAACCCTAGTTTGTTAATCCTCCATGGTTCCCACAACCCCTAGTTGTGGAGGTTTTAGCATCTTATGATTGTAAGATTATGATATGCATTCATAGACAATAGCAATAGTAGAGAGAAAAACTTCTTTGAATGTGCGAGATCAATCTCAAGAACAATTGATAAAGAAATCAACAATTGCTCCCAAGAAGTGTTAATCACACAAAAACTACTCAATTATATGTTCCCTATTGATTCTCTTCTGATTCCCATGAAAATAAAACATATAAGGTATTTATACAGATAATAGAAACCTTTTCCTAAGAAATCTGGGATATTTTTCATAACTGGCGCTGCCTATGCCACGACTTGTCATACGACCCGTAGCAGGATTATACGGGTCGTAACTGTCATTCATATGTCCTTGGCTGGCTGAAACTTTGGCTAAGTGTTGTGAGCTGCTACGACTTATACCTCCTTCCTACGAGTTGTACAGTCCATCCATGGCTTGGTTCTGAGAATTCTGACATCTTCTGGAATGTGTCACAAGTGTTATGGTACGACTCGCACCTTCTTGCCACGACTCATACTATCTGTAGTGTCTAAAATTCAACCAAGTCTTGAATAGTCATGGGATCTTATCATGGCTCACAGTACGGGTCATATGTAAGTGCTATGACTCGTGGGTTCCACCCATACCAAAAGGTTGCCTTGTGCAAATTCTCTGAATTTTTTCATGGCTCTAGTTACAGCTCGTACCATCCTAGTACAGCTCATATTGAGAGTCATACGTTGCCTTCTTCTCTATTCAGTCTTCTGAACATTATCAAGGTTCTCAGTATGACTCGTACAATCTAGGTACAACTCGTACTGAGACTGGTACTTTGACTATTTTTCTACATTTTCGGGCTTCTTTTGCACATTTTTGCTCCAACACTTGATTTCCCTGAAATCAAAGTAGAAGTGCCTTTTATCCATATAAACATGCCTAATTCCATGCTATTTTCTTATTTTTAAGCGTTGAAAGTGATGTAAACTCATAGCACATCAGAAATTGATAAAATAAAACATGCTTAAGCGGAAGTTTGAAAATTCAATAACATCTGAATAACAGAAAATATAGTACTGATAAGAAGCTGAATACATGAAATGTATACAAGCCTCTATAATCTGACGAGTTGATGGGACAATATCCCAACTAACTCACTAAAAAATCAGAACTAAAAATACTAATACGACCTAATAAAAAGGCCTCCAAAAGATGAGGACTCACAAATGATTGGATAATGCTAACTCTGAAGATCTGACTAACATCGGAACTGGAGCTGAACGTCTGATCCTGTATCATGAAACGATACAACATAGAGTATGCGTTCAGCACTTGGGATATACTAAGTATGCAAGATAACTAAAATGGATAGTGTAAATATATAAGTTCATAAGAGTAGGACAACATGATAATGAAATAATTATAATAATATAAACATAAGGGCTCAAGGTTTTCAAACAATTCATAGTCCAATCATAATCATAGTCATAAGAGAAACTTTATAAAACGTAACTTGAGCCAAAGTAATGTAAACAAGAAAATGCATAAATCATGAGGAACAGTGGGAGATTTTTATAACTGACATACCCCATATGAGCAAACGTGGTGTCCGACCTGTAAGCCCCTAGGTGGGAGGGCGTTCGTACCTTGAAAAGGATAGAACCATGAAAAGGCATGATATAACTCATGAAATTCCCATACTAGCAAAGGGAACAGTCTCAAGGGAGGGACCATCATGGCTACGTTGGCACGTAGTTCTGAGACTCGGGGTATGCTTAGACCCCGGGTCTACTCGGTGTTAAATACTACTCCCAAAATATATATAGTGCTCCCACCATAATTGGGGAAAACATACATGAGATTCATGGGCTAGTTTAAATCATGATAATCATAAGCATGCTTGTAGTACGTGAACTAGTCAAGAAATAATGCCCGTGAGTCAACCAAAATCATAAATTCATAAATCATGAAGAACATGCATATTTGAAAAAATTCATATACTTGATATTCATAAATCTATGAAGAGTACTTGAAGATAAATCATAACATGAATCATAAATCATAATTTAGGCTTAGTAAGATCATAAATCATAATAGGATCATAACTTGACTTTTTATGAGACCTTCCATAATTGGGCATAGATTGATTGAGATTTGAAACTATAAAATAAATAATTAATTTAAATATAAAAACTACCCATAGATCTTAAAACAATGTTTAGAACATGAAGGGAAATGACCCATAATCAAATCAAAGAGAATTTCATAAATTTGGGCTTAAAACCCATAAGATCATTAAATTTAACTTAATACTTGAATTCATGAATATAGAAAGGAATTGGGGCATGAGAGTGAAGAGGAACTCTAATTCACAACCCTACATACTTGGGTAAATCTGATTTACACTCCTCTTTGAAAGCCCAAAGGAATTAGAGAAGAAATTGGGGAATTTCTCAAACTTGTTCTCCAACGAAATACTCTAAACATGCATGAATGGAATGGTAGGCTTATGATAGGTTAGGAACCGGTAAAACCCTTCTAACTGAGCTTAAAATGACGTAGTTTAGGACCTTAGAGCTTAGGTATTATGAAAATACCCATAATGAAAAATCTAGAAATTGAACACTGTTAGTGACCACGACTCATACCACGAGTCGTACCTCCTTACCAAGACTCATGGTTACCATCCATTACTGACTCTGATGAAACCTTCATTCTGGACCTTTCCACGAGTCACACTGCGATTCGTAGCTTCATCCAACGAGTCGTGGGTTCCATCTATTACCACGAATGGGAGAATTTCTTTCTCCTTCCTACGGGCACTTGCCATGACTCATTTTCCTTACAAAGAGTAGTACTATGAATCATACCATACAACCTTGGTACTTACAAACAACGACTCCAACCTATGACCCTTTACATCCTCCTACATGTCGTACCTTGGCTCGTTACTCTAAACCCCTATTTCTTCCACTACTAACCACGAGTCCTGACAATGGATCATCACATCAACAAACGAGTCATACCATGGTCGGTTAGTCCAGACCTTCGCACCCAGCACCTTACCACGAGCCCCACTAACGATTCGTTACACCTTTCTATGACTCGTACCACGAGTCATTCTGAGTTAAAATCTCATATTTTTCTGCTATTCTCATTTCAAATTCCCAGATCTAGTCTTAGGCACTTCTGGGTTATTACACAAAAGGTGCCTAACACCTTCATTTTGAGGTAATTTAAACTCTTACCCAATCTCTGGTAACGTAGACTAGTTACACAGAGTTATTTGTAATTAGTTTAAAATTGTGCCATAATGCACTTTTATCCCTTAGACGGCGACTCTTTTTTTTAATCCTACAATAGTTGTCACATGTTGAATTTTATTTTTGCTAGAAAAATGGCTCTCCACAATATGTTTTTGATAATCTACAATGAAGACGTGATGAAATTGAGCAAGAATTTTTTGTTAAATAGACTGCCCGAACCAACCCAATCCACCTCACATCTGCCCCCATTTTTTGCATATATTGGCATCCCCAAACTAGAATAACTTTTTATATAAAAAACGGATTGATAAACGATTTGATGTTTTAAAAATTAAACTCATAGACGTTGAATAAAATAGCTAGCACACCTTCTAACTCCATATATATTCATAAATATACTCCTTTAGTATCTTGCAATATATTAGATCACTTAAACTGACTCTCCATCAGGCATCCCTTTAACTTGAACTTTTGTTTAAAGGATTTCTTTTACCTAAACTTTGGTTAAATTCTTCAACGGCCTTCTTATATCAATTTCTTGATATGACCCCCGTTTACAACCTTATTCTCTCCACATCTCATTGCTAGATGACATAAAGAAAAAGAAAGAAATAAAATTCGGCTCGTATGACTTCAACTTAGCGGGTTAGTCATTTTAAAATATGTGAAGTGTCACACCTATTGTCATCTAAATAGGCTAAGCATTACCTTCTCAATTTTTTGAAGGGCTAAGCATACCCTATTTTCTTTTGGATGGGTCTGGACGGGTGAAGCACTACCCTATCAAGAAATTTACTTAAATGTTGCCTTCTATAAGTTACTTAATGTTAAGTACTGTTTTTTGGACATTGATTGGATAAAATCTTACCCTCTCAACAAGTTATCTGAGACTAAGTATTACCTCCTCGAAATTTATTTAAGGCTAAGCGTTACTTTTCTGAATGTTGCATGGGCTAAACATTATTTTTTTCAAAATATATATGCTTCCTTATCTTATCTCGTCATTATTGTTTCTTAGCTCTTCTACTATTCACTGTATTAGTCCATACTATTTAATATTCATGTATTTAACCTTTTTATCTATTCATGTTTAAAAGAAGAGGTACCAGACACAAGATGACAACAACTATCTCATTCAATGGGAGAAATTTTTGCCTCCATTCCACAATTTTAATTTTTATCCTTCAATTTATTCCTACTTCTATAAATGCCACAACTTGATACCAAAATAATGCTCACAAGCATTTTCATCTCTTAGTATTATTCATGCAATGTATTTATTTCTTCATCTTAACACATATTGTTTCATCCTTGCATGACATTTAGATTCTATATTATCAATTTTCTTTAGGAATTTCATGCATCCCTAAATCCAAAACTACACATGGTGTGATTCTTGTAAAACTAGAGATATGTACGCGACTTGACACAAATGTCTTGGCCAAAATATTTTTTTTGCCTCCATGCTTAATTCCTTTGACCCCATGGATCTATTTCATCCGTCAGACAAAATTGACTACCATGTCAAATCCTACACCTCATGCAATTTACATCCCAACCTTGCTACTTTGGTTCGACAATTTAGGCTACGGTCATACCGATTATTCAATACATCAAATCATCCAGAAAACATGCATGGTCCTATCAATGCAATGACCTTTAATACATCAAGACCTCCTAGACTTAAGAATCTACTCTCGATATTGGCAAACTCATGCAAATCAGCTGATCAAGATATCCGACACGAAAATTAATCTCTCATTAAGCATGTGCCCTCACAACACAAGAGAGTCTTCCCCTTTTTGCTCATATGAACTCACAAAATTTCAGGCAGGGGCATGTAAGCACAATTTCGCTCTCTCTCCCAAAAGAATTCACATGCATCATGTCATGACCCATAAGCTTGCCCTTAGTGTATTACTCCACTAATATAAAGAAGTGCGATGTAAGATCACGTAGGACTTTAACTGGTTGTAATGGAAGCTACAGAACTAGTAAATATTGGGTTAGCCAATAATAGCCACTAGCATCCTTAAGTGCCTTTTCAACACATCCCATCAACTCATGAACATTGTTTCTTTTTTTCTTTTTCATCCTCCCATTCTTGACATTTTTCTTTAGTTTAGCCCATCTTATTAAGCACACTTGACACAACAACAAAGGTTATTCATGCACCTTCATTATAGTTTATTTATAACAAGTGCACCTTCAACCTTTTCTTTTCTTCTAGCACTCGGCTTTTCTTTTCGTTTCACCATTCTCACTCTTTGACACTTTGGAAAAATGATTTTCTCTTCTTAAGCGCTTTAGAGTTTTGTATGGACTTTACGGCTAATGAAAAGAAAGGATTAAGCTCGGTTTACACTTTTTGACAAAAGAAAAAAATAATAGGCTAAAGGCTCAACGGGCTGACTAGGGTATACAATCAAGGTGGGTACGACAATGAAAAATAGAAACTTTCGGTTAACACAAAGAAATGCCTGCATCCTCTCCTACAATACACCTCCTTCATTTCGCTTTGTACAAACACCAGACAAGTTCTAGACACTTCACAATAGCACTGAATAACAAAACCTCACTTCACACTTATTGCACATGCTCCATTCAAGATGTATTCACAGACTCTTCAATCAGCTAATTACAGGAATTCAAACATTAAGCCTCAATCACACTGAATCGAACTCTATGGCCTAGGTATGTCAACATATTTGCAAAGTTGCATGCTTTCATATGAATCACTTTTGAATTTTAAATATCATGTACAACATGCAACAAGAATTTCACAACCATAAAGTAACTCCAGGTTTTGGGATGCAACCCACAAAAGAAAACAACTGAAAAATAATTGAAAAAACCTACTCCTAACGACTACATTTCCCTTAAGACGGTCGTCATCCATCCATCATAGGGAACGGTCACTACTATGACTTCGGTTCAATGGGACCATTCTCAATAAAAGAACCGAAAACAAACGCCGAGAAACCCAAGAATTGAAAAAATATTTTAAAAATATCGATCATTTCAATAACAAAAATATGTACAAAATCAGCTAGCAACATTCAGCAACACACGTCAATTTCACATAAATTTACAATACAGCACAACAACTTAACAATTCACAAATCACAGAGAACAACAAAATTTCACAGGCCCGACAACAGATTAGAGCATACATACATAACATCACAACCAACACCTAACTACTCCCACCCTACACTTAGCTCGAACACTGTCCCCAGTGTTCACAAAAATTAAAATAGCACAAAAATCGGGTGGTGGAACTCCCTGATCAATCAAAGTACTCTACTTCTTCGTCAGGTGCTGTTGCTTCATCTCCCATGTCTGAATCACCCCCGTCGTCATCATCGGACTCTACGTCGGAGTCCTCCCGACGTGTCTCCTCGTCTGTGGGGACATCATCATCCGTGGGCTCTACAAATGCTGGCCCCACTCGGCATAAAGCCCTGGCGTTCTCGCCGAAGGGGTAGTCTAGCTCGAGCTGCCATAACTCCTCCT
Source organism: Datura wrightii (assembly GCA_035772735.1). NCBI lineage: Eukaryota > Viridiplantae > Streptophyta > Magnoliopsida > Solanales > Solanaceae > Datura > Datura wrightii. The sequence continues at coordinate 50,062,883 of JASDFA010000002.1, read as the reverse complement.
CTGTCGTCGGCCTCCCGCCTATCCTCAGCTAGAGCATCTGCATCCCATATATGCGAGCCATATACTAATCATCACGAGCATGTCGCTTGCCAAGTGTAAGCACTGGCCCGTGGGTGGTGTCGGGTGCCTTAGTTTTAGTAACATCTAAGGCCCGCCGCTCCATCTACGGGATATAATCAAGGGCCTCCTCCTCAACATCTAGGCCCCTGAGGAAGGTGGTGAGTAGTCCACCAAAGCCGTACCTGTGCCCCTGATGTAACCGGGCTCTCTTCATGGCGGAGATAATCACCGCCCCCACGTTGATCTCCAGCCCTTTCATCAGGGCGTACACTAGGCAGACACGATCCTGGGTTACATCTGTCATATGTACCCCCGGGATTAGGCAGGAACAGATGATCTTTAGCCATATTCTGGCTTCCCTGTTCATCTGTGAATAGGGCAAAGTCTGATGGTAGCCCCTCTCTTTGTGTCTGCTCCACCTAGCTGTCGATCGGGTCCCACACAATGTGCGTCTGATGTCCGCATACGGTGGAGTGATGTTCAACTGTCGAAGCACGTGGGCGTTTGTGTCCCGCGCCCCTATGATAGCATTGAGGTGGTGGGGCTCAAATGTGACTATTTGCCCTATGATTTTTATGGTGTGACTTCTTAGGGTCGGGTTCCAATTGGCATAGAATTCCTGAATCAGGTGCAAGTTACATTCCTTGGGCTCTTCAAAGATAAAGTTGAGCCCAGCTTCTTCGATCCGATGGACAATCCTAGGGAACTCCTGTGCCAATGGTTCCCGTGCGATATGTTCCTCGGGGAAGTACTTGTTTTCTTTGTGCTTTGCGTACCACTTCTTCCCCTCATCTGTCACCCATCCGTATTGGCGGCGTTGGCCGCGTGGAACCACTGGTGCTGCTGGGACTGCTGTGCCCAGTCTGATTCGCTTTCTTCCGACGCCAGATGTTGATGCGCCTTTCCCTTTTTCTTGCCTGCTTGCCATTTTACCTGTCAACCCAAGTAGACAAGATCAATGTTAAGCCAATGAATATTAACTTCAACTAAGGTCGGGTTAAGCTAGGCTACCCCACACTTAGTCCTTAGCTACAGTTACAACATACCGGCAAGATCATGCTTATTTGCACAAATAAACAACCAACTATACAAGCATGCTTAGTGTATACGAAGAATTCCATGGTATATATTCTATGTACTACTCAGACTTCGTACAGCTAACAACAATCATTGCCATCGATAACCTTTTAATCCATCGCACTTAGCAAGGAAAAAAAAACAAAGAAACGAAAAACAACAAGAATTTATCTACACGAACCTATACAACCAACCCAATTCTTGCAAATTTCAATATTCCCCTAACCCGAGAATCTGTCGGTCTTTTAACATGATAACAACTAGAACATCGACTCATCTCACTCAACATGTACATCCCGGCATGAATTTCACAAGTTCACTACATTTTCCACTTCAAATTCAAAAACAAGCCCTAGGAATGATGATATCAAGAAAATTCGATTAAATTATGCAATTAACGAGTTCAAGCAATCATAAGGATATTCCGAACATTCATCAACAACAATTCAATTGAATTCATGATTGATTTCTACTTAGGGCAAACTTAGCTCACCTCACATGCTCAATATCGAAGAAAATCGACAAGAAATGAGATGAAATCGAAGAACATACCTTGAAGTTGAAGAATTGAAGAAAACTCAATGATTTTCTTGGCCTATTCCGTGTCACGTTGAAGGGGGATGGGTTTTAGGGAGTTTGGTCGCGGAGTGATTGAAAAATAAGGAAAAGTGAAGGGGTTTCGGGGTTTAAAAGTGGGAAAATCGCGCGGGTCACCCGGCGACCCGGTGTGACCCGTCGCGATATACACGGCAACGTGTCACGGAGTGCATCGCGGTGCACTGCCTCCGTGACACGGGGCTGTCGCGAGCCTGTTCTGGAATTTTAAAAATTTCAGATTTATACCTCAACGTGTCACGGAGGGTAACGTGGAGGTCCTCCTCCGTGACACGGAGCTATCGCCCTAGCTCACTGTTTTACCACTTTTTATTAATTTTCATACCTTGAATTTTCCTTTGCGATTCCGTGCATATTTTCCTCCGTTTAACCTAAAATTCATCTCACTACACGAAATTGGTTAGAATTATAGGTTTCACTCTAAATAAAAATAAAAACAAAAACAAAACTAAAAATTTTGTAGTAAATCAAGAAAAAGAAAAAGAAAAATCTAGTCACACTTTACAAAGAGAAAATTTTTTCACGGGTTGCCTCCCATGCAGCGCCTGGTTTACCGTCGTGACTCGACGTCATTAAGCTCAGTTGTCCTCTAGGGTGATGGAAGATTTCTCTCAATCACCGTCCTCCCCCCAGTAGTTCTTACACCGTTCCGGTGGTTTTCCCAATAACTCTCGTGAATCCTTAATCTGCTCATTATCGCCTTGATCAGTCATATTGATCACCGAGAGTTCTTCGTGCACCATCGGGAGCTTGGGTGCCTTGTACACATCGAACACCTCCACCTTGTCATGTGCTCGCATTGTTAGCTGCCCCGTAGCTACGTCAATCAGTGCTTTCCCGGTTGCCAAGAAGGGACATCCCAAAATAAATGGGACTTCCGCATCTGGTTCAAAATCCAGCACGACAAAATCTACCAGGAAAATCAGGGAGCCAACTTGCACCAGAACGTCCTCCACAATGCCATCAGGTCTGGCTAAGGACCGATCTGCCAATTGCAAGATCACTATTGTGGGTCTAGGACTCCCTAGACCCAGCTTTTTGAATACCGATGACGGCATCAAATTAATGCTCGCTCCCAAATCACACAATCCACGAGATCGGATGCTCTGCCCAATAGTAATCTGTATAGTAAAGCTCCCAGGGTCTTTGAGCTTTGTGGGCAGTCGGTTTTGAATCCGAGAAGTGCACTCCTCTGTTAGAGCCACCATAGCATACTTAGTCAACCGACTTTTGTTTGCCACGATGTCCTTTATATACTTGGCATATTTCGGCACTCCCTGCAAAACATCAACAAGAGGTAAGTTAATATGTACCTATTTCAGCACCTCCATGAATTTCTTGAAACACGCCTCCTCCTTGTGTTTCTTTAATCGTTGAGGGAACGGGGGTGGTGGTCTTTTTGATTCTGCTTCCTTAGTCTTCCCCCTTTCAGTACTTTGCTCCCTCTCGACTTCTGCTGCTCCCGATTGTTGAGGTGGTCTTTCTGGTTCCACCTCTTTCAGCTGCAAACCACTCCTTGTGGTCACTACATTCACCTGCTTGGGATTGGGATCTGTGTCGCTCGGAAGTCCTCCTCTAGGCCTAGTGTTTTGGGCTCCAGCAAATTGCCCAAATTGAAATTCAAGTGCCTTGGTAGCTAACTAGTTGTTTTTCACTTCGGCCGGCAATTTCACATAGTCAGCCTGCAATTGAGCTTGGTTAGCTATCATGGTCTTGAACATCTCCTCAATGCTGGGTGATGGTGGTGGAGGAGGTGCATTGTTGTTTCTGAATTGTTCTTGATAATTCTGCTGCTCTCCTTGGTTCCTTTGCACACCCTGACCCGAACTTTGCCCCTGATGGTTGTTGCTACCCCAGGAGAAATTAGGGTGATTCCTCAAATTGGAATTGTAGCTATTACCATACTGTTGGTGGTTGTTCCTTTGTACATTTCCCACAAAGTTTACCGAGTCAGGATTTGCTCCACAACACTCAGCTGAGTGCTCACTGCTTCCGCACACTTCATACATCTGCTGCACAACATTCACTGGGGCTTGGGGCTGGTTCATTGTCATGTTGCTGAAGTGGGTGTTAAGTTGATTTTGTAATGCAGCAGCTATCTGTGCAGCAATAGCTGTAAACCTATCCACTTCTAGCACTCCTGCTCCTTTCCTTGTCCCACCTCTTGATGACTCAGCATTCCATTCCGGATTGCCCTGCGAAATACGGTTCAACAAGGTATACAGCTCTTCATAAGTTTTCTCCAGCGCTTGTCCCCCAGCTGCCGAGTCTAGCAATATTTTTGTATAGGGTTCCAAACCCTCTATAAAAGTGTGCACCAACACATCATTGGATTGATGATGATGAGGACAATCCCGCAACATGGACTTGAATCTCTCCCAAGCCTGATATAAATTCTCTCCCTCTCTTTGTTTGAAACTTAGAATCTGACTTCTAAGTCTTGCTATTTTACCGGAGGAAAAAAACCGTATCAAGAATTTCCTCGCAAGATCATCCCACGTAGAAATAGAATTCGGTGGCTCAGCTTTCAACCACCTCTTTGCTTCTCCCAATAGTGAAAATGGGAACAATGTAAGCCGGACATAATCTGATGACACTCCAGCGGGGATGTAAGTGTCACTTAACTCCAAAAAGTTTTGGAGATGCTGCTGTGGATCTTCATGAGGGAGACCTGTAAACGGCCCTCTCGTGTGCAACAATTGCACCATATTCTGCTTAAGTTCGAACCTCCCTCCTGGCTCAGGTTTGTGTATGCTAGATGTGACATTATTAGCATGTGGGATTGCCACCTCGCGAACCGGCCGAGCTGCTACTTCTTCGCGCACTAACATTGCCCGTACTACTGGTGGATTCTGTTGTTGCTCCATGATCGTCTGTCTGAGCAACTGCAACTTTCTTTGTAGAGCTTCTCTCTGCTTACTATGAAATATTCTTTCTAGCCCTATATACGAGTCCACCAGCTCCTTATCTCTTGCCAGTGTTCAACAGAAATTAAATCTGCAAAAAATACAGGCTAAGACCAAGTTGTCAACACTAAGAAAACAAAAATATAGTAAATTAACACTTAAAACAAATTCACCAATTGCCAGTCCCCGACAACGGCGCCAAAAAACTTGTTCAGTGTTTTTTCTTTGGGTATAAAGCTACATGCAAGTGTACGTGGTCGAACAAGTAGTAAAGTGGCTTAAGTAAGCCAAGTATCGATCCCACAGGGACTGGGATGAAGTGCAGTCTGCTCAAGTGTACTATATTTTAATTCTAGAAATGCAGACAACAGTGTAACCAAAAGTTTGATATTTTGATTTATAATTTTTATGCTAAATCTAAAACAACTATCTAATGTGAGTCTGAACTATGAATGAGAGCATGCTGAGGTTAAACGAACATGTAATGAAATTAATTATCGACATAATTTGGTTAGTCTTTTCCTTTGGTTGCTAGCCAAGAACTATTGCCAAGAGATTAAAACTCTCGTATTTAACCCCACTTAAGAATCATGAACCATCCACTTACATTTCTGTGATTAAATGCAATTCATGTTCTAGCCATACAAACCCGGTTCCTAAATTGACTAATACGACTTTCAGGTATATTTCTATCCTGAAAGTAAATCAATTCTCAATTTTCCCAAACTAAGAAAAGATCATATCCTATTAATTCACAAATTTCCAATTTCTTGCTCTCTCGAGTGAAACCGGACTTTTTAGATGTACATTAACGTAGGCCACACATTAATGCATTAAGAACAAGAATTAATAGAACAACCATGGAAGAAAAGATGAAAAACCAAAGAATCAATGATCACATTTCATTACAAGTGTTCATAACCTCAGCAAGAAGATGAATTAGCCACTCATTTGTGGATTAAACATCGTTAAATGAGTGTTAAAGATACAGGCAATTGAATACAAGGGGAAGGAAAGAGAGAAAAACCCTGATAATTTCGTCCCCTCCACTGCCTGCAACCCACGTTCTTGCTCCACCAAGTCAGAATATTAAAAAATGAACCTATGTGTTCTATTTATACTAGTGGGAATTTTTCCCGGAATAACAAGCAACGTGTCACGTAGTGCATCGCGGAGAACTGCCTCCGTGACACGCTACCGATGCGGACCTTCACTGGAACTGGGGATCTAGGAAATAAGGCCCAACGTGGCACGGCATGCAACGCGGAGCCATGCCACCGTGCCACGGACCCATCGCGTACCCTCTCTGGAAATTGGGCAAAAATTCCCTATCAATGCAGAAGGCCTCCGTGATGGCAGCGTGACACGACTCCATCGTGGAGCCCCTTTATTTGATGCTTTCCACTGCCTTGTCCCTTGCTCACATCCGAGTCCAACCCCGATATCTTCCAACCTGCATTTAAGCTTCCCACAATTACATTTTACCTGCAAAACAATGCTAATCATGTTGGTTAGTATAATTGTGATCGAAAAAGGGATGTTGAGGCACCTAAGGTCAAGTAGAAGGAGATGCAGGAATTTGATTTTCCATAGGATTCTCTATCTCATGGTTCTGAGCAATCTCCACAAGCCCCGTATTTGAATATGTCTCACCCAGAAGCTTCGGGCCATACCTCCAGTGACATACCTCTTCGGGAGCATCACCCCCTGCAAAATCCTCCCAATCAAATCGTCTCCACAAGCTTGTGGAAATGGCTAACTCCCATGAGAGTCATCGTCAAAAGTAGTATAGGAGCCTCCCTGCCCTCATCGCCTAAATGGTGAAAAAGGAAATGTAGTCTATGTATGAGAGTCTTACCACATTGTACAAACATGTAGATATTGTGGAGGGGGCTGTCACCTCTCTCCGAACTGAACTAAGGGAGTGGAAAAGTGAGACATCCATGGAGGTGCCTGAGTTAAGTGCTCTTGATGCTGCAACAGCTTCCCCTTCTACAATTTGAGGCCCCATATATGATTTGTTTGAGGGCTTGGCAGATGACACTAAAGATCTAGGTGATAAAGGTTCTAATGGTGAGGCAGGAGTAGGAGCAGCTGAGGATATGGATGAGGAGTGACCCACTAAGAGAGTCTATTTCTCCCTTTATTTTGCATGCCTACATTTAGGACAATGTAATATTTAAGTTGGGGGTGGGATGATTGTTTTTTCCTGGGTGGTCATTTGTGTCCTATTTTATTTATGGTTTGATGTAGCCTTTGTCGGGCTTTTGTCTTTATCTGATGAGGAGTTGTGAGCCTTTGTCAGGCTCATTTTAGTATTGTTGATGATTGCCCTTGCCGGGTTGGTTGTGTTAATGAAATTGTGAATGAATGAAATGAATGATTTTTGGATGTTAGTGTTGAAAAATGGGTCCTTGCTTTGAATTGCCAAATCTTGCATTGTGACCCAAAATCTTTTGTTCACCTGTGTAAATAGTAGAACAGTAATCAAACTACAAGGGTTTTCTTCATGCCACGGTTCTTTCCCAAGGATCATATTTATTTTTCTTTTCTTTTTGTTTTCAAACTGGGTTTGCACTTCCTGATGATAGATTATGAGGCAACACTCTTAAGGAAAAATTTCATGTCTTTCTTGAGTCTTTTGTGGAGCTGTTTTGACATGTACCACCAAAAATTTTGAGATATGGCATGAAAATGAGAAATGAAAAATGGGCATTTGAAATGAGAGATGTAGCACTCTTTTGTCATACATTGTGGATTCCTTGTATGGCTTATGAATTCGCATGCTCGAATGTTTTCATTCAAAATCTTGTGATGATAAAGACTTTTGTGGAATCTTTAGGTGATGCCTTGTGCGGTAAGGATTTTTCTGAATCTCATGCATAGCTTCTTGTCTAGAACTTTCTCTAAGTGTAACTCAAGGTGAAATCCTAGATATAGATGCACTTTGGACATGATTTTAGGCTTTCATTTGACTAGTCACTCTACCCAAAATGACCTCCGAAAATGTCTTCCGTTGCTAGCCAATGTTGAGCCTTTTGAACTGTTTATTCTCGGAAAGCACCTTACAAGCTAATGTCCCTTTTTCACCCCCTTTTCTTAGCACCGATCCTCCCTAATTTTTAGTGGTGAGTGAATGAGAAAAACAGGGGTTGAAAACCAAAAGGCATAGGGAGAGATAAGGAAATCAGTGAGTAAGAGGCAAAGAGCCTATGTTTGGGGGTTTTCCAAGAAAGGGGGATATATAAGAAGCCTAAATCTGGGGTAGCACCAAATTGTGAAAAAAAGGAATTAAATGGTGAGCTGAGGAACCTTAAGGTACCAAAAGAAAAAAGAAAAGTGAAATGGTGTTACCTCTTGATTATAAAAGGCTTAATGTGATAGCCAAAGGAGCTACAAGGAAGGTCTTTCAACAATAAAAGAGGGAAATGGTTGCAAAAGGAGGAATAAGGTGGAGCGATATAAAAAGTTAGATGGAAAGGGTTAAAATGTTCATATAAAGGCATTAGGGAGGATCTAGTCACTAGAGCCAAATAATTGTCTTACCATTACCCCTAGCCTTCATCATGACCCACAATTCCTAATTGATTTTGAGTGTAGTTGATCTACATTAGTGGCGAATTACACGAAGGGCAAGCCTATGGGTCGAGTTGTGTGCATGAAGATTTCCTTTGGGAGAGTAAGTGTGATCATCTTTTTCCACAATCCCTTGTGTGTGCATTAATTCATGATAAAGAAAAGGGATTTTTTCTTTGGTGAGTGGCATCATTCCTTTTGAGGATACACTTGCATTAAGGTAAAGGTGTGATTGAGGCATGAGTAGTGCGAGCTCTAAGGCAAACTTTGAATATGTAGTGATTATGAATAGAGATACTATGTGTATTTAGTTTTATAAGCTATGCCCTTGTTTTTCAAAATGAAAATATTTGTGAATCATGCCTTTCAATTGTAGTGGCCTCTTAAAAAATTTCCATATATTTGTTTAAGGGAATTTGCTTCTCTTTTTCCATGGGTTGGTGAGCAGTTTTGGGTTGTCATGCATTAAGCGGTCATTGATGTCTAAACTCTTGTAGAGTGGCATGTTTCTCAACTGATAAGAATTGCATTACTTGAGCACAAACAATGGTTTCAAGTTTGGGGGTTTGATTAGTTGATAATTTACCAACTCATTAGCCTCTTATGCATGAGCTTTAGCTTAATTTTCAAGTCATTCGGATGAATTTGCTCCTTTTGCCTTTTTATGTGTAGGTATCTGAGTGGAAGAGAAAGAGCAAGAAGTGGAGCAAAAAGGATGAAATTAGGTGAAAATCAGCGGTCCACCAGAGGACATTGGTGAAATGCCGGTCAAACGCACATGACCACTGATTTGATGAGACAATCAGCGACTGCGGACATCAACCGACGACTCGCCGGTTAAATCACCGACAAACACTAGATCTTGCTGGACTAAGGAGTAAAGTAATTAGCGGATCGCGGATTGAAGCTGGAAAACCACCGAAAATGTCGCCAAATAATCCTGAAACATCACTGGAGTGCATAAGAAAATGAATAGCAAATCGCAGAATGCAACCTGCGAACCATTGATTCCACCACAAGTGAACAAACGCTTGAACAGGGGAAATTACTTCTAGCACTGAAAAGGAGGAGATTGTTTGCCCTATTTTTGTATATAGTCTAGAAGAAAGTACTCTGTACATTCCTTTTAGATTTTTTGAACATTCCTTTTGCTTTGGAGGGAGAAGAACCCCATTGGAGGAGATTGTTGAATATTGCTTTTCCTATTTTCATCTCCTTCCTTAGCAATGTATAACCATTGTTGCAGACATATTTTGAGTTTGATTTTTCTTTCTCTAAGCAATGAAATCATTGAGCTTATTAATGAATATACTCTTTAGTTTATTAATCATGAGTAGCTAAATCATCAACTAGAGGCGTGTGATGATGGGTGCTTAATTATATTGGGTATTGCTAGATTCATCTCAATATTGCCTCATTAGTGTAAATTTGTTGAGTTCTCTCCAATTTATAATTGATGATCCATAGTTGCAAATGTTGGTCTACTTTTCTTACTTGATTTCAGTTTGAAAGAGAAGAATTCAAGTATTGAGAAAGAATTTGATGGTGGGAATGGATGTAATTGTATGGAGTTGGGATAGAAATAGCCAAAACCCATATTCATAGTCCTAATTAGTAGTTTATGACTGGTGATACCTCAGCTATTAACCCAAACTCTATTGGGCTAATTGAATTGTGTCTTGAGGTTTCCGAAGGACTTGAGAAAAAGGCATCCATGAAGTTGAATAACATAGGGCGACATCTCGTCCAAAGTTATTTAAACTTATTCGCAATGATTTAATGAGCTAGCATATCCTTATTTGGTTAGCACCCCATTTACACCATACCTCTAGTCTTTACTCATTATTGTCTATCAATTTTGGTTATTTTACTATTTTGGCCAGCTGGTTTAGAATCCACAATATTGTTAACTTCAGTTTCCCCCAAAAAATTTACTGTTTTATTTCTCTTGATTGGTGCGAGTTAATTCAAATTTCCTAAAATAACTCTTGTGCAAATCATTCACTAGTCTCTGTTGAATTCGACCATGACATCCGTCAGGAATATTTGTTTTGAGCAACGATTGTGTACACTTTCTCGTTAAGAGGAGTGTGGTTTGGATGTTATTAATACCTCGTAGGGTTAACATAAGTATGGTCCTACATTGGCGCATAGTTCTAAGACTCTGAGTTTTCCTAACACTGGGCCTACTCGGTGCTAGACACTACTCCCCTGGAAAAAACTATGCACCTAGCTCATGATCAACATAAAATCCTACATGAAGTTCATGGTCTAGTTTAATCATAATAATCGTGAACATGCTTATAATATGTGAACTAGCCATGAAATAAGCGTCCGTGACTGGGCCTTAATCATAGACTTGATAATCGTGAAAGTGATGCATACTTGAGAATATCCTCATACTTGAAATTCATAGATCCATGAAGTATTCTTGTAGGAAATCTTGTATAATACATCATAAAACATAAATTAGGGCTTGAGAGAATTAAAAACATAAGAGGATCATAGAATTTCTATGAACCATGCTTGTAATATAGAGGACAATAATTTTCATGAAATCTTGATTGGAAAATGAAACCCTAATCATGGAATCAATGATCTCATCAAATTAGTCATACCTATAATATAAACACAGAGGAATTCAACAATACCTAGCATAATCCCTAGAACTTTCGAATTTGGGCATGAGGGTGGAAGAAGCCCTTCATTAACAATCCCACATACCTAGGTTTACTGAATTCTAGCTGTAGTTTGAGAACCAAAGGGAAAATTTGTGAAGATGAGAGTGAAATTGATGAAGAATCCTTGAATGTCTTAGAAGAGGAATTTTGAATTCAAAGTAGGAATGTGGGTATAATGACTTAGGCTAGGTTTTAAAACCTTATTAGGAATCCCAAAATGACGCAGTGTAGGAGTTAAAGAATAGGAGATTACAAAATTACCCCTGGGAATCGAGTAGAAACTGAACGACTGGGCGATCTAACGGTACAGGTGACGGGTCGTCGCATGCCCAATGGTATGTCAATGCCATTGTCACCCTTAAATAGTAAGGCCAAGTTAAAACCTCCCTCTGATGGTAGAAGTGGCGGGCCTTCACCTCTTCGGCGGTTCGTCAGGTCCACTATCAAGCGCTGAACCCAGAAACACCCAATGATAGTCCAAACGATGGGCCATTGATGGTTTGATGGCCGTAATAATCATTGTCAGGGCCATGAAAGGCCACCAGCCATGCTATCGGACCTGGAACCATCAGGAGTGATGGTCCGTCGCTTGTCTAGCGACCGTCACTTGCACCGTCAGGGACGTGACGGGATATTCTCCATGCCATCACTCCCTGCACTAGACCCTGCAATTTCAGTTATTTTTCCTTTAAAAAGCTATTTTGAAGTACGATGTGTTACAATATCTCGCCTTTAGGAACATTCGTCCTCGAGTGTTCACTTAAGAATACTGGAAGGTTAGGGAAAGAACTACAATCCCAAAACTGAATGATTATAATTGAAAGTAGACGGAGTGATTGACTCCAGACTGAAATATATGACTGAATTGAACTCACGAAACGCACATGCATTTTAAAACATGAAAGTAACTCAGAGACGTGGTCTTGAAATGAAATTGAATAGAGTTCTAAGGATGAAATTTATCCGTCAAGCTGGAATGGGATTGGAAGGGAAAAGATGGGGGTATCTTGCGATCATATCTTCTTTGGCTTCCTATGTAGCTCCCTTAACAAGTTGATTCCTTCAATAAACCTTTACTGAAGCTATCTCCTTATTCCTTAACTTCCGAACATGATGATCAAGGATCTCAACCAGAACCTCCTCATCAGTAAGGTTATCCTTCACCCCAATGTTCTCACAGGAACAACCAAGGCTGGATCACTGATGCATTTCTTCAGCAAAGAACCATGGAACACCAGATGCACCAAAGTTAACTCTGCTGGTAGCTCCAACTAATAGGCCTCCTTGCCAAGACATCTCACAAACCTGTATGGCCCAACATATTGGGGACTGAGCTTCCCTTTCTTTTTAAACCTCATAACACCATTCATGGAAGACATATTTAGAAGTACCCAATCATCAACATCAAACTCAAGTTCTCTCCTTCTCAAATCTGCATAGGATTTCTATCAACTTTGAGCTATTTTTAGCCTTTCTCTAATAAGCTGAAACTTCTCTATAGCCTCATGAACTGAATCCAGCCCTATCAAGGTAGCCTCACCTACCTCAAACCAACCAATATGCGATCTACACCTCCGTCCATAGAGAGCCTCAAATGGAGCCATCTTAATGCTCGAATGATAACTGTTGTTGTAGGAAAACACGATGAAAGGCAAGTGATCATCACAACTACCTGGGTGGAATCAATCACACTCTCAACATATCCTTAAGAGTCTCTGAATGATCCATTGTCATGACTTGAATGTATACCCTAGACGCAAGATGGTACTTGGCGACATAAATGACCCCAAGCTAACTCATGGCTTAACATCACACTAGTATACTTAATTAAATAGAAGCAGAAGCTGTATAAACATAAATCAATAACACTTTTCAAAGAAAAGAATACATGTCTAATAAATACTGAACAAACCTGTGTGTGAAAGACATCTAAGAACTGACGAGTTGTTGGGACAAGCCCCCAGCTAACTCTACAATCTGAAAACAAGAAACGAAAATAAATCTAAAACCCCATACTTTAAAGATGAGGACTTACCAGGATAGAGCGACTGAAATGGTTTGAAGAGAACTACTAACAATGTTGTGGCTGAGAACTTGCACCTGTATTATAATACGATACAATATGAAAAATATGCATCAGTACTTTGAATGTACTTAGTATGCAAGATGTAAGTAAGAAAAGTAGAAATACACAACTAAATACATAAATACTTAATATAACTGTAACCCACGTACTGACTGAGGATTATAGCTACATACTGAAATCTGAATAACTGAATTAAACTGAAAATTATGACTGCTATGGACTGAGCGGTACTATACTATACTGTGAAACATCGTGGGATAGACTATAACCAACATGTAACAACGTGAGCTAAATGTGGAGTTCAATTTATACCCCTAATGGGAGAAGGCCCACTATACCTTGCCAGGGTATAGTAGCTGAATTGGGTGATCAATGTCTGATGCCCATTCATGCTAAAACCTACGGTGGCAACATAGTTCTAGGATCCTAGGTGCGCTAAACCCCGAACCACTCGATGCTAAGTCCTACTCCCACTAGAAATTCTAACTGTGAAAACTAGGTTGATAGCTCAAACCTGATGTCCTGAAACTTAAGTCAGGATTACTTATCTGGAGATAACCAGAGAGTTTGAAGGACCTGATAACTAAAACTAAAGGTTCTAAGACTGGCCAGAGCTGCTTTAGCTGAAAGCATCGTAACCATCTAAAGAACACCCTGACAACTGATACTGACACTATAGAGTTTTACTGAACTCCTCATGAGATTGAGTATAGTCAAACTTATTAGATAAGATTTCTGTAAGACTCTAAAAGTGCTAAGTACTGACTGAGACTAAACAAGCAATAAGCTAACTATTATTCATCTAACTGTACTACCATGATGATTGAAAGAAATATCATATCAGAATCAAGCAATATTCCTATCTGGAAAATTATGCAAGACTCTACCTACCACGTATAGGGATTAGGGCTAAAACACATATTTCATTGAAAAACATCAACTTGAATTATAACTAGTAATAACCTTCAAAAATTTACAAGAATCATCCCAAGAAGGAAAGTCATAAACAAACTAAAACATAACCCTAGTTTTGATCTTTAATAGACTAGAATTTATAGAATAGCTGTAGGGTTTTCTGGGCACAAGGTAAGAGCAATTTCCTCGTTGAAATTGTACATACCTGGAGTAAAGATTCCCTTGAGAAATTTGAGGAGAAATTGAAACCCTTGTTCTTTGCATGGGAGAACTGCCTGAGGTTTCTACATACTGACATGAGAGAATGGGAGGAATGACAGAGAATGTCGACTAACTCCTTAAATCCTCTGATTTTAACCCCAAAACAACGTAGTTTAAGAGTTAAGACAATAAGATTTTACAAAATTTCCCCATAAACATTTAATGAAATTTCTACTGGTCAGGTGGTATGACCCAACCTATGAGTCGTACCACGATTCCACGATTTGTAAAGCTCATGGTTAATGACCCTGCTTTAATCCAATTCCCTAAAGTTTTCCACAAGTGTCTACATTGACTCGTATCAGCATTTTGCGACTCATATCATGATCTGTATCTCAGTTCTGAGTATTCCTCTGACCCCTCTCACAACCTACCCTACAGGTCGTACTACTATACCACGAGTCGTACCCTGACTCGTGGTTTGCCTAAATTTTCTTGGACACAACTCTGAGTTATTCCATAACTGGTCAGTACAATTTATACAAGGGTAGTATGAGCCTTAACATGAAGTTGTGGTTTCTCAAGTCACCATAACTAATCTCCTCCACCCTCCAGCTACGGGTCTAGCTACGGGTCGTACCTCCTATGTACGAGTTGGACTTGACTCGTACTGTGATCATTTTTCCCAAATTTTTGTAGAATTAAATTTTTAATCTGATGGCTAGTCTTTGAAAGTTCTGGGGTGTTACAATATCTCCCCTTTGGGAAGATTCGTCCTCGAATGTAGGCTTGACAAACTAAAAAACTAGGAAATGAGCTAAAATCCCAAACTAAAACTACTAGCTGATTTATGGAGTGACTGAGTCCGAACAGATATAAGCATAATAATTAAGTCAATGCATCTAGGGTGCATATTAAAAACATGAATAGAGATGATGAGTATAAAACTAAATAGAGTACTGAGGAGGAATTTAGTACCTAATGCTAAAGATGAACTAGAAGGGAACAAATGAGGGTGTTTATCCATAATGTTTGCTTTTGCTTCCCATGTATCTCCCACAACTAGCTAGTTTCCACAAAACCTTTACTGAAGAGACCTCCTGTTCCTTAGCTTATGAACTTGACGGTCTATGATTTAAACTGGAACTTCTTCGTAAGAGAGGCTGTATTTTACACCAACATTCTCTAAAGGCATTATTGAGGTCGGATCATAAATGCACTTTTTCATCAATGACACATGAAAGACTAAGTGTACTGATGCTAACTTTGCAGTTAATTCTAACTCATGAGCCACCTTGCCAATGTGCCTTAGGATTTTGTAAAGTCAACATATCTTGGACTGGGTTTTCCTCTCTTCCCAAATCTCATCACCCCTTTCGTAGGTGAAATCTTAAGATAAACCCAAGTATCCACAACAAACTCTAGCTCTCTTTTCCTCATATCTACATACACTTTCTATTGGCTATGAACTATTTTCAACCTTTCTCTGATAAGCTTAACCTTTTGCATGGCCTCAAGAATTAAGTCTAGTCCTATCATGGTAGCTTCAGTAACTTCAAGCAAACCTATAGGAGATATGCTCCTCCTATAGTACAATGTCTTAAACTGGGCCATCTAGATGTTGGAGTTGTAGTTGTTGTTGTATGCAAATTCAATGAGAGATAGGTGACCATCCCAACGACCGTTGAAGTCAATCACACAAGCCCTCAACATATCTTCCAAAGTCTGAATAGTCTATTGAGCTTGTCCATTTGTCTGTTGGTGAAAAGCTGTGCTAAGCTTGAACTGGAGCAAAGTCCATTCGGAAATGATTTCTAGAAATGCCAGGTGAACTGAGTACCTCTATCTGAAATGATGGACAAGGCAACTCTTTGTAGTAAGACTAACTCTTGGATGTATGACTCTTGCATAATCCTCAACTAAATCAGTAGTTTTAATCGGTAGAAAATGTGTTGACTTAGTCATCTGGTCTACAACCACCATATGGAATCATGTTGTCGACGAGTATGAGGTAAGCTTGTGATAAAGTCCATATTCACTTCCTCCCACTTCCAAGTAGGAATACTGATATCCTGGGTCATATCCCTAGGTCTCTGATGTTCAACCTTAACCCGTTGGTAGTTCGGACATTTAGCTACAAATTCTGCAATGTCCTTCTCCATGTCGTTCCACCAATAGATTTCCCGTAAATCATGGTACATCTTAGTGGCATCTAGATAAATAGAATACATGGAGCTTTTTGCTTCTACCAGTATTCGTTGTTTCATGCTATCTACCTTTAGAACATACAATCTTCCCTAGTATCAAAGTATACCATCTTCCCATTTGGAGAAAGCCTCCACCTCCCTTCTTAGAACTGCTTCTTTTAACTTTAGTAAGACGGGGTCTTCATCCTTCTTTGACTTAACCTCTACCACTAGTGAGGATTCTGACCCACTATGAATTACAACTCCTCCCTCAACTAAATCAAATAACTGTACTCCCAATCAAGCTAACATGTGGATATCCCTTCCCAATTCTTTTCTGCCCTCTTCGACATGAGCAACACTTCACATACCATAGACTTCCTGCTTAAGGCATCAACCACCACTCTAGCCTTGCTCAAGTGGTATAGCACACTCATGTCATAATCTTTCAATAATTCCAGCCACCTCCTCAGACGAAGGTTCAAATCCTTTTGACTGAGCATTTATTGAAGACTCTAGTGGTCAGTGAAAACATCCACGTGGACTCCATAGAGGAAATTCCTTGATATCTTCAAAGCAAATACAACTGTCGCCAATTCAAGATCATGAGTCAGATAGTTCTTCGCATGAACCTTAAGTTGTCTGGAGGGCAGCTATCACCTTACCCCGCTGTATCAGGACGCAACTGAGGCCTCCTCGGGAAGCATCACAATAGACTATAAACCCATCTGTTCCTTCTGGCAAAGTCCGAAATCGAAGTTGTAGTTAGTTGAGTCTTCAACTCTTGGAAACTCTTCTCACAAGAGTCCAACCACTGAAACTTCACCTTTTTTTTAGTCAGTTTGGTCAAAGTCGATGCAATGGAAGAAAACCCTTGTACAAATCGTCCGTAATAACCAGCTAAATCTATGAAACTCTTGATATCTAATAGGGAAGTGGGTCTTGGCCAATCTTTTACAATTGCAATCCTTTGAGGATCTACCTGAATACCCTCACTTAAGACCACATGATCTAGGAGCCGCTAACTCCAATAAAAATTCACACTTATTAAATTTAGAAAATAACTAATGGTATCTAAGAGCCTGCAACACTATCCTTAGGTGATTAGAATGATCCTCCTCATCCCTGGAGTATACCAAGATGTCCTCTATGAATACGATGACGAACATGTCCAGGTACATCTTGAATACCCTATTCATCAGATTCATAAATGTTTCAGGAGCATTAGTTAGTCCAAAAGACATAACCACGAATTCATAGCGACCATACCGAGTTCTGAAAGATTTTTTCAGAATGTCACATTCTTTGACTCTGAGCTGGTAGTACCCTGATCTGAGGTCTATCTTGGAAAAACAACTAGATCCTTGAAGTTGATCAAACAAGTCGTCAATTATGGTCAGAGGATACCTATTTTTAATGGTAACTTTTTTTAGTTGACGGTAGTTGATGCACATTCTAAGGGTACCATCTTTCATTTGCACAAATAACATTGGAGCATCCCATGAAGAGATACTGGGTCTGATGAACCCTTATCTAGAAGGTCTTTTAGCTATTCCTTCAACTCTCTAAGTTCAGCTGGAGCCATTCCTTAAGGAAGAATAGAGATGGGTTGGGTGTCAGGAAGAAGGTCTATGCCAAAGTCTATCTCCCGCTCGGGAGGGACTGCGGGAAGATTTTTGAGGAAGATGTCAGGGAATTCGTTAACCACTTGAACTGACTAAATAGTTGGGGTCTCGAAACTGGAATCCATAACCCTAACAAACTAATACATGAAACCCTTTGAAATCATTTTCCTAGCCTTAAGGTAAGAAAATAAACCGACCCTTAGGCGCTGAAACACTAACCTTCCATTCTAAGACTGGCTCGTTAGGAAACAAAAACTTGACGACTCTAGCTCTACTGTCGACTGAGGCATGACAGGAATGTAACCAATCCATGCCAAGAATGAGGTCGAAGTTGACTATTTCTAGATCTACTAGATCAACTGGATAACTCTACTCAACTCTGAGACTGGGCAACTTACATATATCCGGTTGGCTCTAACTAACTCACCAATGTATAAACTTTAAATGGTTTTGAGAGGACTTCTTGACTAATACCAAGACAACATATGGATTCATGATAGAAAGTGTGGCTCCTGGATCTAGCAAGGAATATACATCAATGTGGAAAAGTCGCAATATACTCGTAACCCCATCAGGTGAGTTCTCCTGATCTTGACGAGAAGACAAAGCATAGAAATGGTTTTAGCGCTAGCCTCCACCTGTACCTGAAGCAGAAGTAGTGCCCTGCTGAGCTGGACGACCTGCTGGGTTTGCTAAGGTAGTGGATTTGGTCTTCCCCATCCTGCTGACAGACAATCTCTCAATCTATAATCCAGCTGGCCACAACCAAAACAACCCTCCATGCTTGTCACGCCCTACCTCGGGAGGCATGACTGGCATCTCGTGCCACACTCTGGGCTTACCTAGTTGGGTATAAGCACCTCTGGTGCCTACCAACAACTCAAAAGCACAAAAATAAACTTCTATATCTAGGCTGTAAAATTGTACAACAAAAAGAGAAAACCTTTCTAACTATCAACCCTGGAGAAAAGGAGCTAATTGAACTGCTAATCCTAGCTGATGGCTAAGAAGGTCGTGAACCACATCTATCCTCACCTGCAGGCAAGTATACAGTGCCCAATAGATTGGCATTAGTACAATGTGTATCGAATATTTAAGGCAGCAATGAAAATAACTAAATAGAACTAATAAAAGAACTGAAGGTAATCAATAAGAAGGATAAGAAGTATAACCTGAATAGCCTCACAATCTAAAGTATAACTAGAAAGTAACTATACAAACAAGAACCTTACCTGGCACCCATAAGCCTGGAAGGTCCATCCGGCACAGAATAACCTACCTGGGCCCCCATTAGTCCTCGCAAGCATAATTCAATCTACATACACCTAGTACGGTCAATATGATTCAACGGGTAACTATAGCCAACCTACCTGGCCTCTAGGTCTGCAATTGAGCCCGTTGGGCTCCTGTAGCTGTTTTTAAGCCCTCTAGGCTCTTGTAACTACACCCTAGGCATACAAGGCTCGACGGGGGGTCAGTGATGCCGTTATGGCATAAGAGAAGTCCATTTGTGGATGGACTATAGGCCTTATAGGCCTGAATATAGTCTTGTCAGACATCATATAGCTCCTCTGAGCGATCTATAGCCACGTAGGCTCTGAAACAACTAACGACCTTGAGGTTGGTCGATGAAAGGCTATATTAGTTGGGGTCAACCCAACCAAAATAATCAACTTAAATCTCAAAACTATCTATAGTAGCTAGTCACAATATACATTCTTACGACTTGGTTACGAGGACATAGGTCGTATTACTATATGACAGGAATAACATGTTGAAAAGGTTAGCCTTAACATACATCAAATGCAAATTCTCATTTATCCAACTAGTTCCAACCTCTAGCTAGAAATTCCCACAATTGCAGCCTCTATGCTATCACTTGTAGTCGCTTAGGACTTGATTAGAAGTGATTTCTACAACTTTTACTCGGTGCAATTCCGGTACTGTGAGCGAATGTTTGAGAAATAACTCCTCAAGGAAGTTCCTCGTAGGCTTGGAACTCGTTATCTAAGATAAATTTACGTTTGGACAGAGTTTAGCGGCATAAATCGACAAGGGACGACTTAAAAATGAGAGGAAATATCATTGTGTTTAACTTTTAGTCTTTATTTCCTATTTTCATTTTTCATTTATTTTCTGAAATGTCATAGGGCAGCATGGTGAAACAAGAGGCCAAGATGTGAGCACGGTCTCAATAGGTATCTTGATGAAGTATGAGTAATCGAGATACCTGTGTCGTGCCGCAACATTAAGTTAGGCGCTACTTGGAGGGAAACCCAAGATAATTTTTTTTCTTATATGTGTTTGTTCAAATTTTCAGGTGATAGCTCATAATTTTCAACAAAACAATTTGAGCATGAAATACATAGATGGGGGAAGTTGCTCTTGCCCCTACAGATGACGAGGAGTAGAGGCCCAGAGAGTTCTTCTTTCACTCGTTTACTTTATGCTTATTTGTTTTAGCTGGGGACAGTGTGACTAATTAAGTGTGGGGTGGGAGAAGCGAACTTCATATTACCATGCATGCCTTAATTGCTAAATTTTCACATGGTACACATAGTTTTCCTTGAGACTTATGACGTATCTTGCATGTTTATTAATTTGTAGTAGCTTTAGTTTTATTTTATTTTGGGTTCCTTTGGTTTTTGTTGTCGGTGCTTTTCCAATGGATGGTCCCTTAGAACCGACTTGAGAGTCTAGATTTTTTTAAATTTATCTTTAGTCATTGAGTCACAACTTTGCCCGATGATAGATGGATGATGACCGTCTTAAGGGTAAATTAGTTGTTAGGAAGAACAAGAACTTGTACCTTACGAATGCTAGGTGCTTCACTTTTATATCATTGAGACTTTGTAAAATGCACTCAAAAATGCATGAAAAAGGCAGAAACACTTAGTCTTTGGGAACTTGACTCTTGTACTTGAAAAAGTGAGCTTAATTATGTTATGCATGCAATATCAAAATATGTGTTAGGTGATCTTGATTTCAATTGTTAAACCATTTTGTGCCAATGTGTGAGGAATTTTTGATATACTCCATGCTTGTAAATGATGTTTAGAACTTGCCCGGTGTGTGTCCAAAGGGAAATAAGAATGATGGATTTAGGAAGTGATATAGGCATTTCTTTGGTAGCCTTATTTTTATCATATTTTACCTACCTCAATGTAATTATCCTAATTAGCCATTTTTAAGCCTTAGACTATTCATTTGATAGCCATATTTCAAGCTTAAATCCCTTTTTGTTCTATTGGCTTGTATTTGATCCAAATGACTCCTAGAACTCATTAATTGATAATTTTTTATGAAAGTATCTTAATTAGAGAAGTGAAGGGAAAAGCCAAAAAGTGTGAAAATTAGAAGAAAAGAAAAGGGTGAAAATTTGTAAACAAGGAGGGTGATGTTAGTGGGAAAACAAAAAGAAGAAAGAGCTTCAAAAAAATGATGATAAAAAAAATGTATGAATGAGCTCAATGTTGAAAAAAATCCCCACTTCTCACCAAAGAAAAAAAAATTGAAAAATAAAAGGAGGTATGAGGAGTAAATTTGAAAATTGAAGAAAGTGCTAAAAAATCAAAGTGTTGTGAAGTATTAAAGTGCTTAGGGAGGTTAGTCACTATCTTGACCAAATAGTTCCTACTGGACCCTCAGCCTATATTACAACTAAATTTTAAGTCCTAATTAATCCTTGATTCATAATTCTATATTAGTGGAGTATTACACTAAGGGCAAGCCTATGAGTCTTCTTTTGCATGTATGTTAAGTTCTTTACGAGAGTGAGCGGAAATTATTTTATTTATGCCAAAATTTATATTGACTTATATCTTGTGTGTGAAAGGCATCTCTCCAAATTATGAGGGGCAGAATTGCAAGACTTTGGTAAATCTTGTTTTCTAAAATTACATATAGTTCATGTTGGCCCAAAATGTGTCTTGATGAGTTAGTTTTCAAAAGCTAAGTGATTTAGAACTTTGACATTTTAATGTTTTTGATCCTATATGAATGCGAGTGAATTGTTTTAGACTCATTGATTTGTCTCGTAATCCGAAGTATAAGTAGAGTTGTTTGTAGGATGAATTTTTTGCTTAAATGTGAGAAGGAAAGTAGTAGATTGTTCGAGGATGAACAATAGTTTAAGTGTGGGGTGTTGATGAAGGACGTACTTACGCACTTCTTAGACATATAATACCCATACTTTACTATGTTTTGAGAACAAATTATGTGTCTTTGCATGTGTTTATGTTTTATATTTGTGAATAGAGCTAACATGTGATTAGATGCTTTCAGGATTAAAAGTTATGGATTTGGATGTATTTGAGGCTTTTTGAGCAAATGTAAAGAAGTTAGAATGAACGATGCAAAGATCAAAGCTTGATGCGACCACCGGCCACACCATGCAACCAGCCGTGCGACACAACACCATGTTGGTGCATTTCCATGCACCACGTGACAGCAGGATTGGTGCAAGGCCAGGCGCGAAGCATCCTTCTCCCTGCGCGATGGCCTGGGTGATGCCGGCCAAGTGAGGCATGTTGGCATGGGAGACACAGCACAACTTCAGTGCAATAGGGCGTGTGATGCGTCCCAAGTGAGGTGCATTTGCATAGACGACGCGACAAGCTTTTAAAACGGGGAAAAAAAGTTAAAACCCACTTCAACGGTGCTAAAAATCCCAAATCAAATCAATGAAGGAACAAGAAAAGCATAAATCTACTACTATAAACACCTTCTTATTTTTATGTAATAGCCATGTTTTGAAGAAGTTTTAAAGAAGCCTGAGAATAATATTTAGAGGTCAAGGCATAAGTTTGAGAGATACAATAGTAAAGTTTTATTTCACAAACATACTTTGAGACAATTGCTAAATTGTTCTTTTGAATTTTTGCAATAATCAAGTGAATTTCTTCCTATCATCATTGTAAGTATTAATTTGTACTTTTGTCTATGAATGCTATTAATTTATGTATAAACATGATAGGCTAAAATTTCCACAACTAGGGTTGTGGAAATCATGGTGAATTAACGAACTAGGATTTGAACGAAGTGATTCTAAACCAGTAATAAACGTTTGTATTATATTCTTTTCATGCTTAAATGTTTCTTAATAGTGCGCAACATTAGGACTTGCCCGAATTGTTTATTTGCTTGAGCCCAGAGAGGTAGAGATTAGGAAAAGAGAATTATAACAAAGCCTTAATCTTGATGATCATTGTATTAACTTGAGCTGTGGTCGCAAGATAGTTAAATTTGAACTAATTGATAACGGCTAAATTGAAATCACTTATGAGACCTGACCAGGTGATTGAGTATAGTAATCCAATAGGGATAAACCAGTCATTTGGATGAACCATAGTAATCAGTTCTACAAGTAAAGTATTGGGATAGATCACTAGTGTAAAACTCGAAGTAGTTATGAATCCACGGGGAACACTTACTCTAGTTAATTGCATTAATTTGGAATCAACCTTCAATTTTCAATAACATTACTTTTTAGTTTTAGAAATCCCCCCTTTAGGAGATAATTGAATCAAAATTTTAAATACTAGCGTTCTTCTATATCCTTTCATATTCCCTGTGGGATCAACCCCAACCTCTAGTTGGGTTCTTTATTGACAATGTCCGCTTCATACTTCAGCAGGAGGTGTGAGTTTGAGCATCATCAGGGAGATATTGTAATACCCGGAAGTGCTTAAGACTAGGCTCAGGAATTTGAAATGAGAAGAAGCATAAAATCTGAGATTTTACCCAAAACAACTCTTGGTACGAGTCGTTGGAAGGTGTAAAAACCCATGGGAGCCGCCCGTTGTCAAGTGATGAAGTAGGAGATTCAATGGTAATGGGTCCAAGGACAACCCATTGGTTGATGCAATAGGTCATAGGTGAAGGTCATTGTTGGTTTCGTTGATTCCAGGGTTGGATGGCACCAGTCGTGGTACAACTTATTGTGAGGAGCCACAAGTCATGGTAAGTGCTCGGAGAAGGTTTAGTGAAAATTTCATAGAGGCAATGAATGGATCCAACGACCCGTTGTTTGGAGGTACGATCCATTGGTTAACTTGTGGTGGATGTCTCAAAAATTGTTGGTGAGGAGTCAGTGGTGATGACAAGAGGACTCAATGGATCGTTGTGTCTAGTAACTACCCGTTCTGTCAAGTTGTTGTACCAGGACATGAGAATTTAAGAAATAATGGTAGGAAGTAACAGATGGCTACCACGAGTCGTGGTATCAAGGGAAGACTCGTGGTATTGGTTGTGGTCACTGGCAGTGTTAAATTTTCAGACTTTTCTAAGGGTATTTTCGTAATTCCTAAGATTTAAGGCCCTAAACTACGTGTTTAAGCTCAGTTAGAAGAGTTTTAAGAGTGCTAAACCTATCTTAAGCCTTACCATTCCATGCATGAAAATTTAGAGTTCTTCTTTGTAGATCAAGCATGAGAAATTTCCCAATTACTTCTCCAATTCCTTTGGGCTTTCAAAGAGGAGTGTAAATCAAATTTACGCAGGCATGTAAGGCTATGAATGAGAGTTCCTTCACTATCCTGCTCAAAAATTTTCTCAACTTCATGGATTTCGATTCAAGAATCAAGTTCAATAGCGTATAGGGTTTATCTATAATTTTGTGAAATTCTCTATGATCTATCTATGGGTCAATTCCCTTCATGTAACAAATCATGTTTTAAGATCTATAGAAAAATCTTATAGCTATTTTGATTATTAATTCATAGTTTCAAAATTTAATTAAATTATGCCCAATTATGTAAGTTTCATGAAAAGTCAAGTTATGATTCCCTTATGATCTTGATCTTCCTAAGCCATTAATTTTGATTTATGATTATTGATATGATTTCTCTCAAGTACTCTTCATGGATTTATGAATATCTAGTATATGTATTTTCACACGTATGCATGTTCTTCATGATTTCTGAATTTATGACTATTGGCCGATTCACGAGTCCTTACTCATGGATAATCATGTATTTCAAGTATGATCAAGTATGTTATGTTTTAATTGGCCATGAACTTCATGAATGATTCACGATTACGATATGAGCCTCATGTGCATGTTTTTGGGAGTAGTGTATGAAACTTAGTAGACCCGGCATTCAGGTATATTCGGTGGTCTCAGAACTACTGCCATCATAGGTATATACATATATTTTTTTGGATCCCCTGTGATATCAAATTATACACATCCCTTGTCTGGAAAGCCTGTGATGGTCCTGTCCACTTGGGGGAAATAGTGGGGCATCATGTAAGCTCTATCATGATGGTGTCGGTTAAGATGAGTCCTCCCATTGTTCCTCATGATTTATGCATGGTTATGTTTATGTTTCTTTGGATCAAGTTATTCATTGTAAAGTTTCTCTAATGACTATGATTTACGATTGAAATTATGAATGGTTTGAAAACCTTAAGCCCTTATGTTTACATTACGATATTTACTTAATGATCATGTTGTCCTACTCTTATGAACTCTTATATATTTTAACTATCTGTTTTTACTTACATTGCATACTCAGTCCATTCCAATTACAGACTGCATACTCTATGTTGTATCATTTTATGATATAGGCTAGGACGTTCAGGTATAGTCCCGCCATTAGTCAGACCTTCAGAGTTAGCACTATCCAGCTGTTGGTGAGTCCTCATCTATCGAGGTTCATTATTTATAGGCTCGTATCAATGTTTTTAATTTCATCTTATAGTGAGTTAGTTGGGGGTCTTGTCCCATCAACTCGTCAGGTTATAGAGGCGTATCAGACATAGCATGTATTCAGCTTCAGATCAGTATTACATTTTATGTTGTTCAGATATGTTTGGATCAAACTTCCACTTAAGCATGTTTTTGATATTTCAGTTTCCACGTGTTGTATGTTCTTAGCAATAATGTTCACGCCATGGTTCAACTTGGAGCCTCTCGAGGCTCCTTGTCCCATGTCTCTATCCGGGCCTATGTTCGGGTCGTGACACTGCCTCTATCTACTGGGCATGAATGATGAGGCTGGAGAGGTCAATGTATTTGATCAACCTCACGATTCTGCATTTCTTAAGCACCAAGTCCGAAACTCCGTTAACAAACTTGAGCATATGAGCCCTCCGCTCAGTGACCATTTCAGGAGCATATCTCGACAGTTGGGTAAACTTTAGTGCATACTCTTGCACCGTCATGCTATTTTGCCTCACATTCATGAATTTGGCAGCCTTAGCTTCCCTCAGCTATCGAGGAAAAAACCTATTTAGAAATACCGTCACGAACTCATCCCATTCTATTGGGCCTGCTCCATCTGGCCTCCCTTCCTTCCACTGCTTGTACCAAATTTGAGCCACCCCTTTCAACTGGTAGGCAGCTAATTCAGCACTCTCTGTAGTAGTGACACCCATGATTTGGGTGATTTTCTAGATCTCGTCCACGAACTATTGCGGGTCTTGGTGACACAAGTGACCCTAAGCTAACTCATGGCTTAACTTCATATTGATATACTAAATTAATAGAAGTGAAAGTTGTAAAAACATAACAGAATAACACTTTTCAAACAATAGAATAGATGTTTGATAAATATTGAACAAAACTGTGTTTGAAAGGCATCTACGAACTGACGAGTTGCTGGGACAAGCCCCCAGCTAATTCTAAAATCTAAAAACATGAAACTGAAATGAAAATAAATCCCCATCCTTGAAATATGAGGACTCACCAATATAGAGCGGCTAAAATCGTCTAAAGGGAACTACTGATGATGCTGTGGCTGAGAACCTGCACCTGTGTCATAATACGATACAACATGGAAAATATGCATCGGTACTTTGAATGTACGGATTATGCAAGATGTAGGTAAGAATAGTACAAATACACAACTGAATTGATAAACACTAAATATAACTGTAACCCAGGTACTTACTGAGGATCATAGCTACATACTAAAATCTGAATAACTGAACTAAATCAAAAAGTGTGATTGTTCTTGACTGAGCGGTACTATACTATACTGTGGAACACCGTGGGAGAAATTATAACTGACATGTAATGACGTGAGTTAAACGTGGAGTCTGATGTATAGCCCCCATCAGAGAAGGCACACTAGACCTTGCCACGGTATAGTAGCTAAACTAGGTGATCTCTATCTGATGCCAATTCTGGATAAAACCTATGATGGCAACGTAGTTCTAGGAATCTGGGTGCGCTGAACCCCAACCCGCTCGATGATATGTCCTACTCCCAGTGGAAATTCTAACTTTGACAACTAGGCTAATAGCGCGAACCTGATGTCCCGAGACTTAAGTCAGGAATACTTATTTGGAAGTAACCTGAGAGTCTGAAGGACCTGATAACTGAAACTAAGGGTTCTAAGACTGGCCAGAGATGCTTTAGTTGAAAGAAATTTAACCTTCTAAAAAACACCCAGAAAACTAATAACTGAGACTACGGAGTTTTACTGAACTCCTTAAGAGATTGAGAATAGACAAACTGATCAGATGAGATTTATGTAAGACACTGAAAGTACTAAGTACTAACTGATACTGAACAAGCAATAAGCTAACTATTATTCATCTAACTATGCTATCATGATGATTGAACGAAATATCATTTCAGAATCAAGAAACATTCATATCTGGACAATTATGCAAGACTCTACCAAACATTCTATGTACTGACTTGAGAGAACGGGAGGAATGAGGAGAGAACATTGACTAACTCCCTAAATCCTCTAATTTTAATCACAAAATAACATAGTTTAAGAGTTAAGATGATAAAGTTTTACAAAATTTCCCCTAAAAAATCTAATGAAATTTCTGCTTGTCAGTTCGTACAACCCAACCTACACGTCGTACTACGATTCCACGATTCGTACCACCGCTCGTAGTTAATGACCCTGCTTCAATCCAGCTCTCTAAACTTTTCCACAGATTACTACTATGACCCATATTAGCATTCTACGACTCATATAACGATCTGTATCTCAGTTTTGAGTATTCCTCTGACCCCTCTCATCATCTACCCTACAGGTTGTGCCACTATACCACGAGTCGTACCCCAACTCGTGGTTTGACTGAATTTTCTAGGCCATAGCTATGAGTTATTACCCCAATGGTCAATATAATCCATACTAGGGTAGTATGAGTCTTAACATTAAGTCGTGGATTCTCAAGTCATCTTAACTGATCTTTTCCACCCTCCTACTACAAGTCTAGCTACGGGTCTTACCTCCTATGTACGAGTTGTACTGTGACTAGTACCTCATAATATTCGTGGGTACTAGGAAACCCTATGATGAATTCCGTATTGATCTCTTCCCACTTTCAAGTAGGGAAACTAATGTCTTATTGCATTACCCTAAGTCTCTGATGCTCTACCTTTACTAGCTGACAGTTCGGACACACCCACAAATTCTGATATGTCCTTCTTCATGCCATTCCACCAATAGACCTTATGGAGGAAACGGTAAAGCTTGGTGGCACCTAGATGGATAGAATATCGTGAACCATGAGCCTCGTGCAACATATGTTCTCTAAAATTATTAACACCCGAAACACATAAACCACCCTGATAAAGAAGTACACCATCGCCCCCTTGGGAGAATACCTCCACCTTATGATTTTGGATTGCCTCCGTCAACTTTAATAGAATAGGATCCTTACCTTGTCTATCCTTGACCTCAGTTAGCAATGAAGATTCGGACTCATTCTGAACAATGACTCCACCATCTGTCAAGTCAACAAGGAAAATCCCTAACTATGCAAGCCGATGTACATCCTTCACCAACTTCTTCCTCCCATCCTCAACGTGGGACACACTCTCCATAGATTATCTACTAAGGGCATCCGCCACTACATTGGCCTTGCCCTGATAAAGGACACTCATATCATAATCCTTGAGAAGCTCTAGCTGTCTCCTTTATTGCAAGTTCAAGTCCTTCTGAGTGAACACATATTGTAGGCTCTTGTGATCCATGAACACATCCACATGCACCCCATACATATAATGCCTTCAAATCTTCAAGGCAAAAACCACCGCTGCAAACTCAATTTCATGAGTTGGATAATTCTTCTAATGGGTCTTAAGCTGATGAGAAGCATATGCAATAATCTTTACCTATTGCATCAATACACACACATGGACAATCCTCGACGCATCACAATACACCATAAAGCCATCGGGTAAAGTCAAAATTGGGGCTGAAGTGAGTTGAGTATTCAACTCTTGAAAGCTTTTCTCACAAGCATCAGTCTACAGAAACTTGAGCTTTTTCTGAGACAGCTTAGTCAACGGAGCTGCAATGCAGAAAAATCCCTCGAAAAACCTTCGGGAATAGACAGCTAAACCCAAAAAGCTCCTAATATCCATAGGAGTGACTGGTCTAGGCCAATTCTTCACCGCCTCTATCTTTTGAAAGTCCACCTGCATACCCTCACTAGACACCATGTGACCCAAGAACTCCACAGAGTCAAGAAGAAACTCATACTTGCTAAACTTAGCAAACAACTGATGATCTTTAAGAGTCTGCAATACAACCCTCAAGTGAGCGGCATGCTCCTCCTCGCTTTAACACTATATAAGAGTATCATCTATGAAGACAATCATGAACATGTCCAAATACTGTTTGAACACCATGTTCATCAAGTCTATAAATGCTTCAGGGGCATTCATTAGTTGAAAAAACATAACCACAAACTCATAGTGATCACACCGAATCCTAAAGACTGTCTTCAAAATATCACTCTCCTAAATTTGAGTTGTTGATAACCGGACCTGAGGTCCATCTTAGAGAAGCATTTAGCACCCTGAAGCTGGTCAAATAGGTCACCAATATTGGGGAGAGGATATTTATTCTTGATTGTTACCTTGTTTAACCGGTGATAATTAATACACATATGAAGAGAACCATCCTTCTTTTGAACAAAGAGAGGTGGTGCATCCTATGGGACTTACTAGGCCTAATAAAGCCCTTATCTAGGAAAGCATTCAACTGCTCCTTCAACTCCTTTAGCTTGGTTGGGGACATTTTGTAAGGAAATGGGTTGCGTATAGGAAAGAAGGTCAATACAAAAGTCAATCTCTCACTTGGGAGAGACTCCTGGTAGAACATCAAGGAAAACCTCTGGATATTCACACACAAACGGAACTGATTGAAGAGTGTGGGTCTCAGACGTAGCATCCTTAACCCGAATTAGATGACAAATGCAACCCTTAGAGATCATCTTTCTGGCCTTATGTTAGGAGACAAACCTACCTACAGGCATAACTGAACTATCCTTCCATTCTAGGACCTGTTCACCCGAAAATCGAAACACTACCATATAGGTTCTATATTTTCAGAAATTTTTGCTCCCAGTCTCCATGAATGTCATAGCGACTCATTTCTAGATGTAACGAGTCGTGCCTTCAACTTGTTAGGTGCACTGGTTCTTCTTCATAAAAGACCCGACCTTCTCCACGACTCTAGGAATGAGTCCTTCATTGGGACGGCAACTCGTGACCTAGGTAGCAACCTACATTTCGGTCCATTTTTCCCTTACTTTGCCCATTTCACTGTTCAGACCTGTTTTCCTACAATAATTAACACAAACACATCAAGGCACTGGTAATATCAAAATTTTCCCCAGCAAGCAAAGGGGGAGGGACAATAGCTCTAGTGGCACCGGCTTCATCAATATCAGCATCATCTTCCTCATCAAAATATCGGTGTCTCTACTGATCTGGACCTCTGTTCCTTCTAGCTTTCTTTACTTCGGCAGCTAGGCATTGCTCTTCTGCAACCCTTGCTAACTATCTATCTCTTTCCTGAGCTTGTTCCACAGCCAACATTCTGGTTGTAGCCTAGTCCATTGTCTCTTGCTCTTGTACGTTGGACATTCTCCTCAGATTTCGCAGTGTTTGTTGAAGTTCATGATTAATTTGAACTAGGGATTTTCCTTTGCTCCTAGTACTGGGCATGCATGAACCTAAGACCTGTTCAAAACAAAAACAACAAAATAAAAATAAAAAGGAAATAAGGACCAACAGTAAAGCAAACACAATTAACAAAAGCCTAAGCCATATTCCCCGGCAACGGCGCCAAAATTTGATTTCTCCCAAATTATACGTCTTAAATGAGATATAAAGCAGTCAATGTAAAATATAGAACCCAACCAGGGTTGGGGTCAAATCCCATGAGGAATATGACGAGAACTTGAGTTAATGTGTTTAGCTAATACTATTGGCTTACTTATTTTAGGGGGGAAAGATTTGAAACACAAAATAATAAACAAGAGTAAAGACTAGTAAATGTTTAAATCAATTTCGATTGTATTCAATCAATAAAGTGACTAGGATTGTGTTTCCCATGACTTCATAACCATAAGGCTTTTACACTAGTAATCTATTTCGGTGTTTAGCATGCAAATTGGTGAGTTAAATTAACCAAAATGGTTGGTCCCCAATTTAGATGATTATCACCACGCAACTTGATCTTATACGGGTGTATGCTTAATTTACCTTTACCCTTAATATTAGATTAGCTATTCCCGGACAAGGTTAAGCTATTAGATGAGAGTAGATAGCCTCAACTCTCCATTTTTAATATCTTTTTTCATTCATAACCCCCTTGATCTGGTAGTAAGAATAAGGCAAATTCTAATGTTTGCAATCATTAAAAAAGAATTAAAATGAAGGGAAAAACAATACATGCATAAACCCCGTTCAAGAATCACTAAGTGTTTTTACCTAGGTTTGTTATTTCATCATAGTTCCCACAATCCTAGTTATTGGTTTTAGCTACTCATATTTGAATGATCATAATCCCAAAATAATGAAGACATCCTAACAGTAATTTAAAAAGATTCATAGAAGAAAACCACGTGAATTGAATAAATCTCCAAAATCGATGAATAAAACTTCAATGTTGTTTAATTCTCAAAATTAAGAACAAAATTTCAAACTTTGTTTCTTGAACTAGGAAGGATAGTTAACAACACCAATATTCACGTGAAAAGTAGTAAAATAAACTGTACTCGAAAAATAAACCTAAACAATGTATTTATAGTTCCAAACAAAACTTTTCCTAACTAAAAACAGACTCTAGGTCGGCAGTGGTAATAGGCCAAGTAACGACTTGTTGGGTCTCCCAACGAGTTGTGTTCAGTGAAGTTGACTCGCCCTCGGCAACTTGTTTAGTCCTGATTATGGGTCACCTAACAACTCGTTAGGCCTGAGCATGAGTCGTTAGGTCCCTCGTGGCCATAGATCACCAAATCCTCCAGTGCACTTGGCAGATCCTCACAGTATCTCATAACGAGTCGTCAAGTTGCCCCACAACTCGTTACCTCATTTGTTGTCTTCCCTGGGCATTCTTTAGAAATTTTCCTCCTAGTTTCCACGACTTTCATAACGACTCATTACCAGATTTAACAAGTCGTTCCTTCAACTCATTAGGTGCATTGGTTCTTCTTCGTAAAAGACCTGACCTTCTCCACGACTCCAGCAATGAGTTGTTCATTGGGATGACGACTCGTGACCTGGGTAGCAGCCTGCATTTTGATCCATTTTTGCTTTACTTTTCCCATTTCACTGTCCGGACCTATTTTCCTGCAACTCTTAACACAAACACGTCATATCTACATAAACATACCCAGAATGTGCATATTTTCTTGGTTTTAAGCGGAGAAAGTGCCGTAAAATCACGGCTCATCAACAACATTTTTAAAGAAACATATCTTCTTGTGGTTCGGTACCCCCAGAGCCATCATTAGCTATGGAGGTTCTCATTTTTGCAACTGAGTATTCAGCACACTATTAGCTAAATATGGTGTGAAACACAAAGTATCCACCCCTTATCACTCGCAAACCAACAGACAAGTGGAAGTTTTAAATCGGGAAATAAAATCCATCTTGACTAAAACAGTCAATGTGAACAAAATTGACTAGGCATGAAAGTTAGATAATTCCTTGTGGGCATATCGGACTGCATTTAAATTGCCGATTGGAATGTCTCCTTATCAGCTGGTGTTTGGCAAATCATGTGACCACTCGGTTGAGCTAGAACACAAAGCTTTGTGGGGATTGAAGAGTTTAAACCTTGAATGGGGAAAAGTTGTCCAAGGTTGAACCCATAATTTACATCAGATGGATGAATTTAGAATGAAGGCATATGAGAATGCAACTATTTACAAAGCCAGAATGAAATACTATTATGACCAAAAAGTGTTGCAACTTAGTTTTACTCCAGAGGATTGGGTGTTGCTATTCAATTCACGACTACAGCTATTCCCTGGGAAACTAAAGTCTAAAAGTTCACAGCCTTTTAAGGTGTCTCAGGTGTATGAGAACGGTGTCATAAAACTCCTTAGAGAGAATGGGAGAAAGTTCAAAGTAAATGGCCAACGAGTTAAAAGATATTTGGGAGTGTTGGAAGAAGTTAGCCGAACAAATATTGTGTATCTAGAGGAACCGTAGGTCTTGAGGGACTTCTGTCGTGACATGACGTTAAATGGGGCACTTCTTGGGAGGCAACCCAAGCATCTTTCATTTTTTTCTTTTTCTTCTTATATGTTTTGTTGTTATTGATTTTTTTATAGGATGGGTTGGTTTACTTCAATAAGAGGATGAACAGGGCAGGCCGGTGCTGAAACCGACAAAATCAGGCATAATTTCGTGAATAGCCTGTCGGGCGCCAACCCATCCCAGTGCACTGAAGGATTCAAGGCACATTGGCGACCCAAACCAGCGAAACGCGGATCCTATCCAGTGAACTCAAGTTTTCAAGGAGAATCAGCGGCCCCACCTGTGAAGCTCCATGTCAAAGCATGCATCTTTAGTTTGTCGCTGCTGTCAACCAATATACCTGGCAATGAATCGAGCATCGGTTCCTCACCTGCAAAAATGCCGGACACATTCTACAAAACACTACTCAGCCAACGATCTTGCTCCCAGAGACTTGTACAGGAAATGTTAGCGGCGGACCCATCGGCGAATCGCTGGTGTGCCCCGTGGTGGAATACCCCTATTTTCCCGAAAATACCCCAAACTTTCACATTTCCCCATTTTTCTTTTCTCTTTTTCCTCACCAGATTTCACTCTCCCCAAAGAACAACTCCTTCCCACCTAATTTCTGTTAATAACTACCACCCAAACACCCATTCAAATTCCCCGCCATTTCAATTTAAAAACCCCCAAATTACTTTTATCTCTTCACTCCACCAAGAAGCTTAACTCAGTAGTAGTACACACACAGTCCAATTGTGGTATGAATTCTATCACTCATGCTTTAAGGTTCCAAATGATATTGGTGATACTTTGCTCTTGTTGTGGTTAACCTATGCTTTTTCTCAGCTATGTATGGGTGAATTTGGTTTATAGTGGTCACTAAGTATTCGGGTGTAATATGAGTAAGACCAACCCCCTCAAATTGCCTAATGATAGATTGATTGACACCATTCTTTAAGGCAATTTGTTGTTTTTGTTGAGTAAATATTATGATTGGTTTGCATCTATATGGGGGTGGTCGGTGGGTGAAATATACTCAGGACGGCTGCTAGCGGACCGTCAATTGTTTTTCACAGGTGGGATGCCACTGCACCTGAAATTGATTCTAACTTATTGTGCCCATCAGTGATTCGCGGATATGCAACCGCCTTTTGCTGATGGTTCGCCGTTTTCACCTGCAGCCTATAATCTTCCCACCTGATTTCTTTCTTTTTGCCTTGTTCCAGATTTACAAATAATGGCACAATACTAACCTTCATTTGCAACATCATGTCTGTTTCCCTGCACTCTTACACAGGCCAAGCATCAGTGCGCACCAGCAATACACAAGTTCAGTTTGGGTTTGAAGTAATGGAGGAGTATTATATTGCTTTCAAATAGAAGCATGCCATCCATGCAGAAGCCCAATTTGATGCAGTCTTTCAAGACTGCATCCCCAGAAATCTACTACCAGATTGGGACGCGCGATTGGGGTCCATTCACCATACCAGTTGACCCTATATTTTTTAAAACTGGTGTGGGAATTCTATGCATCATATAGACCAAGGAAAAAACTATTAAAGCACAAGGGCGACACTGAAACATTACCGCGCCTGACATCGGTATAGGTGCACGAGAAAGAGGTGCCTGTAACTCCAAAAAGAAGTCAATTTGCATTATTGGGATGAGACGATCCAATCACACCCAATATTCCGCAAGAAAGTGGAGGACAAATCAAACCAATTCCAATGGATAGCCAACTTTATTGCAAAAGGTCAACCACAATGGTCTATCTCTAGGGGCCTCATTCATCAATGTGATTTGAAATTCGAAGCCCGCATGTGGTTAGAATTGGTTTGTGCGAGGTTAATACCCTCTCAGGAAACATCGGAAGTCCCAATTGAACTTTCCATTCTCCTTGATTGTCTAATGGATCATGTACACATCAACGTGGGGGAGATTATTGCCGATTAGTTCAAATGAAGGGCCAAACAGCAAGCCAAAGCATTGCCATTCCCTAACCTGGTGAGCATGTTGTGTATGCGGGCTGCCTGTCTTTTGTTCTGACCATTGGATAGGACTGTGCAGGCCGACAATGTGATTACATTGTCCACCAAAACTGAAAAAGATGCTCTAGTTATAAAGTGGTATAAAGGGAACAAGACCCCTCCACCACCTTCAGCATCCACTTAAACATCAGCCACCCCGCTCCATACGGATGAGATCCACAGTCTCACACCTCCTAATTTTCTCAACACCACACAAAGGGCCAAAATGCATGAGAGTCAGCTTATGCGGTTGGCCAAGGCTATTCCATCCATGATACAGCTTGCCATCAAGAAAGCATTGCAGCCTGCTAAAGACAAATTGACAAGCCTATACTCTACAATTGACGTCATTGAGAGCGAAGTGGGTACTTTAAGATAAGAGGTGGATGCACTTAGTGCACCTCCATCCACTGGCCACTCAATCCCTCATGAACCTGAAGTGATGCCCACGCAGCCCGCAGCACCCAAGAGTCCACCGGATGATTGGTGGGTGGGGTATGACAGTGATTCAGATAGTGTTTGATGAGGAAACCTATCATAGAAGACCTTTTCCACCTTTAGTGCACTCATTGTATGATGTCGATTCTTCCTGGGGACTAGGTAGAGTGGCAATGACATCTTACCATGAGCTTCGCACTCTGCCGGATAATTGGGCGGTGCCAGGTAACGGGTGACCAATGGCACTAACACCTGATCTACTACAACCTACGGCTAAAGAGATGTCTTCTTGGCATTTTGATGCGGCCACATATACTTGGAAGCCGCGGCGCAATCACTAACTCAATCAGGAAGCCTCTTTCACCTTATTGTATTTTTCCTTTTGGATACATTGGGGGAAATGTCTAATTTATGTTTGGGGAAGGGATGTTAAAATTTTTGGGGTGCTGCACAAATTTTCTTGATGGTTGATGGTTAGTAATTAAATGGGGACTTTGCCTTAAATTGTGAAATTTTACATTAACTGACCCA
The DNA here is from genome assembly GCA_035772735.1 of Datura wrightii. Taxonomy (NCBI): domain Eukaryota; kingdom Viridiplantae; phylum Streptophyta; class Magnoliopsida; order Solanales; family Solanaceae; genus Datura; species Datura wrightii. Next base: position 50,026,505 of record JASDFA010000002.1, on the reverse strand, counting down.
AGTTCTTGTTTCTGTTTCACCTTTGTAAATAGTAGTGTAGTAATCAAAACTTTGAGGGTTTTATTTAGACTACGGTTCTTTCCCGAGGAGCATTTTTGTTTCTTTTTATTTTCGTTGTTGAATCAGTTTGTCATTTCCCGATGATATATTGAGTGGCGGCATTCTTAAGGGAAAATGCCATATTGTTTTGAGTCTCTTATGAAGTTTTTTTGATAGGCACCACTAGAAAAATTGTTGAAATAGAATTTAAAAATGAGGGCATGAAAATGAAGATAATGAGCAAATGTTTGATGCAATAGCATAACATTCATTGTCATATGTTGTAAACTCTTTTCTTGACTTATGAGTTTGCCTGCTTTGATTTCCTAACTTGAAATCTTGTGATGAGAATGACTCTTATGGACCCTTTAAGGGTGATGTCTTGCGTAGTGAGGAATGTTTGATGAGTCTCATGCATGACTTCTTGTCAAGAACTTGCCCCAAATGTGGCTCAAGCCAAAATCCTAGATGTAGTTGCATTTAGAATATGATTTTAGGCTTTCCTTTGTCTAGCCACTTCACCCATATACCCTCCTTGAACATTGATCCTTGTCAGCGAATGTTGAGGCTTAGACCCTTTCTTTGACAACCACATTATAAGTCTTGATACCATTCTTAATACCTCTCCTTGGCACCCATCCTCCTTAAATTCTAGTGATAAGATAGTAATGAAATGAGGCTTTATCCTAAGAAAAAGGGAGTGATAAGGAAAAAATGAGAAATAAGGTAAAAGACCAAGTTTGGGGGTGTGTAGAAAGGGGAAAATAAGAATTTCAATTTGAGGTAGCACCACATTGTGTTAAAATGTATAAAATGATAAGTCAAAAAGAGAAAAAAATAATTTATATGACCCGGTGCTTCCTCCTGAGCTGATAAGGCTAATTGTGAAAGCGAAAGGGGTTATAAGGAGGGTTATGGAGAAATAAAAGTTAGAAACAATGAAAGACGATAAACAAAGTGAACTGATTAGAAGGAGTTGATGGGAGGTATGTTCACAAAAAGCATTAGGGAGGATCCAGTCACTACAACCAAATTATCATCCTACCCTTAATCCAAGCCTACATCATAACCTGCAAGCCCTAAATGATTTTCTAAGTGCAGCCGCTCTATATTAGTGGCGAATTACATGAAGGGCAAGCCTATGGGTCAAGTGTGTACCTGAAGACTTCTTTTGGGAGAGTGAGTTTGATTATCTCTTCCAAACAATCCCTTGTGTGCATTCAATGATTTCATGACAAAAGAATAGGGATTCTTATTTCAATGAGTGGTATCATCCCTTTTTGAGGACATAAGTGCATTCAGAATTAATGTGTGAATAGGGCATGAGAAGTGTAAGCTCTAATGCAAGTTTTGAATGTGCATTGATCAGGACTTGAGATGCTATGTGTATTTCATGGTTGAGCAATGCCCTTGTTTTACTAAATGAATCCTTTCATGAACCATGTTGGTGAAAAATGGTAGCCTCTTGAAATATCTTTATTGTTTTGGTCTTTTAGGATATTTTCTTCTCTTTTTTGGTGAGATTGGCGAGTGCTTTTGGGTTGTCATAGCTCAGGTGGTTAGTGATGTTTAAATTTGTGTAGAAGTGGCATGTTTTTCAATGAATGAGAATTCCATTACTTGAGGACAAGCAATGGTTCAAATTTGAGGGTTTGATGAGTTGGTAAGTTACCAACTCATTAGGCCCTTAAGCTTGAGTTTTTGCTTAGTTTTTGAGTTGATTATATAGATTTTATGCCTTTTTTGCCTTTGTTGTGTGCAGATACCTAAATGTGTAGAAAAGAGCAAAAATGGAGCAAAAAGAAGGTAGTGAGAGCAAATCAGCAGTCCACCGATTAAAACAGGCAAAATGTCGGTCAAAGGCCGATTATCTCTACCTCTGAGGAAAAATGCCACTGGAAAAAAGTGAGTTGCCATCGGCGATTCACCGGTATAGTCACCAAATGACATCCGATTTTATGGAATGAAGAACAAAGACTCGGCGATTCACGGATTACTATCGGCTAAACGCCGAATGTACCGTCGATGCTCACTGGTGTTTAGTGATGGCTAAGATATCATACCCGGCGGTTCACGGAATTGAACCGTCAAACTGCCGGTGCCTCCACTGATTCAAGAATGATGCTCAAGGGTAAAATTGTCCAGAATGGAAAAAAAAAGAAGAAAAGATGCCCTATTTTCTTGGATATAAATTCTAGAGAAAATACTGTGTGCCGAGGGGAGACCATAGCAGAGTATATCACATCATCTTTTCCTTCTTAGCTTTAGAACGTTCTTTTAGAAGAGAAAAGGAGATTTTGATTAGTAGACTTTGAAAAGTACTATTCTCTACTTCTTCTTCTTAATAGTAAAGTACAACCATTGTTGGAGACTATTTGTGAAATTGATTTTACTACTCTTGTTATTAAATTCAATGAGTTAATTGTTAAATGTGCTTTTGAATTTCTTAATCATGAGTAGTTAAATCATTAACTAGAGGTGTACGATGATGAATACTTAATTAGAGTGGGTATTGCTAGAGAAATCTTCATATTGTTTATATAAGTGTAAATCTGTTAGATTCTCTTTAATATATAATGGAAGATCCATTGATTTTGATGTGGGTCTATTTGTTCTTACTTGATTGTTGCTTGTAAAAGAATAATTAAGTAGTGGAAGAGAATTTAATGGTGGATATGTATGGGAGATTGTGATGTTGGGCTAGAAATAGCTAGAATTGCATTCTCACTCCTAATTAGTAGCTAATAGCTAGAAATTAGTGCAGCTACTAATCCAAATCTGATTGGGTTTAGCTAAATAGTGCCTAGAGGTTTGATAAAACTCTAGTAAGAGGTAGTTATAAGGCTGAAAAGCTGTAATTACCTTTTACCGAGATTATTTACACAAATTGAACTTATAAGATGACCTAGCATGTCCCTATCTAGTTAGTATATCATCTACACCACACCTCTAGCCTTTCACATTCTTGTTGACAACCCTGCTGATTTTGCTATTGTATTCAACCAAATTACCAAATATAATCCACTACAAATTCCAATCCCCCCAATTTATTTGTTTTTTTGTTAACTCTAAGTGGTGCAAGCTAACTTCAATTTCTCAACCGACACTTGTAATTATCATTCACTAGTCCTTGTGGGATTCGACCCCAACACCCGTTGGGTTACTTATTTTGATACTTTGGTCGTGTATATTCTTTGCATGATGGATATATTTTGGACGTTATCAACATACCAGTAACCATATCGGGTGAAGTCTCCTGTTCCTGAAGATATGAGAAGGCATAAAATCTATTCTGGCGCTGACCCCTATTTCACTAGTAGAAGCACCTTGGTGGAAAGGACGTGCTACTAGAGTTATTGTTGAATTGGTGGCCTGGGCACGACCTCTTCTGTCACCCAGCCTAGCTAAAAGACACTCCCTGCACATGTACCCGGTCTTCCCAAACCCGAAGCAAATATCTGATCCAACTAGGCACTCTCCTACGTGATTCTTTCCACATTCCTGCAAACTAGGAAAGTGCTCTCTACCAGCATGCTCCTCTGTCTCTTAGTACTTGACGCCTTGCACCTCTAATCACCTTGATATCTAGATGGAACAATGGCTGATGATAGCGCTAGGGCTGATGAACTCCAGTGAGGCTGGGCACGATGTCCACCACTGGACGTCTACTTGAAAAACCCAAAGATGCCTATCCTATCCCTCTTGGCCTCTCTCTCCTTTTCCTTCAACTGCTCCGCCTCTATTTTTTGGGTATATATGACCAATTGGGAGAAGTCTATATCATTGTGCAATATGGTGTTCCTGCACTCCTTGACCAAAGAGTCTGTTACCCCATTCACGAACCTGCTCACACCGACTCTCTAGATCGGCTACCATCTTCGGTGCATAATTGAACAATGGGGTAAACTCCAAAGAATACTCTTGGAAAGTCATATTGTTCTGCCTTAAGCTGACGAAATCTGCCACCTTTGCGTCCCTCAACTCCATAGGAAAGAACCTGTCCAAGAAAACGATTATAAACTCATCCGACCCACGGGAACTGCTCCAACTTCCCTGCTATCCTTCCACTGACGGAATCATATGTGGGCAACCCCCTTTAGCTGAAGGAGCCTAATTCTATGCTCATCTATCCCGTCAACTCCAAAATTTAGGTGATCTTCGGCACCTCCTCAAGGAACTCATGCAGATCCTCATCCACCATCGACTCAAGAAACTCAGGTGGGTTCATCCTAAGAAAGTCTCGCACTCTAGCTGATGTTGCATTCCCATTCTTGAAAACATGAGCCACCTCCTGCTAGTTGGCCAAAGTGGTCATGGCCTATGCAAACATCTGGAAGGCTTCCTAAACTCGGCATGAGTAACCTTCTCGGGTAAGGGATCTGCTAGTGCTGGTGGGGCCTGCTATTGGCCATCTCAATTGCCATTGCCATTGACATTTCCATTTCAATTTCTTCTACCATTAACTCGGCGAGGGGGCATGATACTGCAAATGCGCAAAGCTAGAGTTAGAGGAATAGAGAGAGAGTTGGACTAAAGCACGATATACAATCATGAAAGAAGGAAAGTTTCCTAAAATGTTTCGTTGCCTCTTCGTCATATGCATGGAGTGCTTCACACCTATGAAAAAGACTCTACTTAATGCGATTTTTGGACATCCTAGGACACTTCAAACCCAATTATCTGATGCAAAATTTGTTGCAACCCGGGCTGGGACCCCGGATCGAGACTTAGGATCTAGACCCATAAATAGCTCCAAGATAACTATTGCACATGCATAACATGACTTAAAAACATAAGACAAACGGGAATCAAATTAAAAGCATAAATAAGTGAAACTCTAAAGTATCTAAACATAATATAAATGGAGTCAACACTCGACTAGAGTTAAAACTTCTACATATCATTTGAAAAGCCTCTAGAACATCCGATGAACTGATGGAACAACACCCCCAACTAACTCAATAAAGTCTAAAACTGAAATAACATACAAAATATAATTTGAGAGACTGTCCTTGATAGATGAGGACTCACCACGACTGGACTAATGCGGTCTAACGTGGGAGCAGGACTAATGGAGGGGCTGAGTCTGATCGCTCGGACCTGTATCATGAAACTATACAACACGGAGTATGCGGTCAATACCTGGAATTTATCGTGAATGAAGGTGATTAGAGTGTTTAAATTACATAAAAGTTAATGAGAGTAGGACATTATAAGAAAAACATGAAGTAATAATAATAGTTGAAACATAAGGGCTCAAGGTTTTCAAAACTATTTATAATCTTGTCATAATCGTAATCATAAGAGAAACTTTGTAAAACAAAACTCGATACAAAGTATCATAATTATAATCATGCGTAAAATATAAGGAATAATGGGAGGACTCATCATAACTGTCACCATCATGATAGAGCTTACATGAAGCCCCAACTATCTCGCTTCAATGGGTAGAGCCATCCAAATGATTGCCAGGACAAAGAACAATAGCATGGTGTGATATCCCTAAAGAGGACCCATAGGGTTAATATAGGTATAGTCCTTTGTTGGAACGTAGTTCTGAGACTCCAGGTTTGCCTGAACCCGGGGCCTACTCTGTCACACCCCACCCTGGAGGGTATGACGGGCACCCCATGCCTGCTAGACTCTGGACTGCTAGGTGGTCCAGCCTAAGCACGTCTGGTGCTTTTGGCTAGCCCTGGCTCTATTCCAAGAAACCAACCGGCTATATAACAGCTGTAAACACAGCCTCCGGCCAACTGGCCTATAGCCACATGTACCTGCACTATCAGCTAACCAGAACACATTCAATATAGGGAAACCTATGCGGGCCGATGAGGCCACCATGTTATCTAGTTATTTGTAATTCAACAACGGAGTATTGGAAAGCTACGTGACCGACAAGGTCACCACTACTATCAAGCTATGGCCCCACACGACCAACATAAAAGAAATAAAAGTACTAACAGCTATACAACTGCACGGCCTCACACGACCGGCTCAACTGACCACAGGAAAATATATACAGACTGCAAGCCTCTAGGAATAACAATAGAAATGATCGGGACAGGGCCCCGACCCACCCGTACTGTACAACAAAAGAAAAGGGATAAACCTCTAGCTATCTAGCTCCGGATGACTGGAGCTGATGACCCTGTGCGCTGACTGGAATCACGAGGTATCGGTCCCTCGTCTATGAGTACCTGCAGGCAAGTAATGCAGCGCCCCACCGGGCGTCAGTACCGCTGGTACTGAGTATGTAAAGCAATAACTGAAAGAAATATCCGAAAACAACAATACAACTGATGAAACTGAAATAGGAAGGAATAGATTAACTGTCTGATAATGTAAAACTATGCCTACTCTTAACTATACTGGAAGGAGTAGGAGACGTACCTAGAGATGTATCGTTCTACTGTTGATCTACTCGTATCTAATGTAACATGGCATAACATAATGCAACATAACATAGCACACACAGACCTTACCCGGCCCCCATAAGCTGGGAGGTACAGCCATCACAAAATCTATACCCCTACCCCGGTCATCCTATCTCCTATAATAGCTATAAGCATCCTGCCGGTCCCCTGGGTATGCACTTGGGCTCGCTGAGCCCCTGACTATAATTGTACCTGAGTTCGGAGGACTCTTGAATCAACACCCGGGCGTATTCGCTCGACAGGGGTGTGTAAGGGCCGAACAAGGCATAATATGGGGAAAACTGGCATCCCATCTTCGTCCCCTGTGGGACGGCATGCCACTCCGTAGAGCGACGTATCCTCATCCTCTGGCGGATGAGCCGATATAGCTATCAACCCTGGGGCGGTCATGGATGCTAGGTAATCTAACCCCAAAACAATACAACGGTCTCAACTAGTAATATTATGTTATACCCCGTAGAATTCCCGGCACTTAGATGACCTATTTGCACGTTGGCTAAGCATATTTGAAGGCCATACATGCTAGGGAAAGGCCCGGGAAAAGATCGCACGAGAAACCCGTCGAACCATCGCGGGAGGAGCCGAGGCAGAGCCCCTCCGCGATGGCAGCGTGTCACGGAGGTGAGGCCTCCGCAATGGCTCCGTGACACGTTGCCCAAGTTCAGGCCCAAGTATATAAAGCCCCCACTTCGGTTTAAAATCATTTAACACTTAAACATTTTCCAGAAAACAGAGCCAAACGTTGAGAGAAAAGAAAGGAACGAAGAAATTAATCAATTTTCGTCCGATTACGCTGCCAAACGCTGCCCAAACTCAAATTAATCCCAGATTCCGAAGTATTTAGCAGCAGAGAGCATTTCTACGGATTTAGGTTCGTGAAATACGGCCGACGAATCGGCGAGCCACCGAACTAAGGTAAGTAGAATTGCTCTAAATTAATGTCTATGTGTTCCTAGCTGAGAAGTGAATACTTCTCTCTTCTGGGCCGCTGAAAAATAGCGAGTTTTTGACCGTCTTTTGATAAGCCTAAGTTTAGGCTATAAACTATACCGAAAGTAACATTGCTCTTTACAATAAAGCTGTATTTAGTATTGATTGCCGTATTTATGAATGTAGTTGGGAGAAAATAGTTGAAGTACCGGCCGAGCCTCGTCCGACGGACGAATAGTCGAAGATAAGGTATGTAAAGTTAGTTTCCTTCGGCAAGTTAAGTAATATCAGTATAGTGTAATAAATTACAGACCAGTAGAATGTTCAGAAGTCGAGTATTGCATTATTATGAATATTGGTACGATGTGAGAAACATTGGGTTGTAATGTATATGAAACCTATCAGTACGATACAGATTCTAACGCAAGTGTTAGAGATTGCCCAGTATACTCAGTATGTAATGTGATATGCCATGTTGAGATATGGTTGTATTTAGTTGAAGCCCCGTATATTAATGCAATACCCGTAAAGCACTTCAGAAATAGAATAGCAGACTAAAATGAAGTTCAGAAAGCATGTCAGGATTAGTAAATCATGTTACTATAGAAAGTCAGTATACAGCGTAGTTTAGCAGAAAGATTATATTCGTACATACATATATAGTACTTCCAGCCTCAGCATGTATTAAGTATGTACTTATTCCTATCACTAGTCCAGCATATAGTGTATACAGAAACTTAGTAAACAGTAGAGTTTTCAAAAGAAACATTATCTTATATAGCCTTTGCCCAGTACAGCCCGGCAGGAGACTATATTCATATTTATATATCTTTACCTGCCTCAGCACGTATTAAATACGTACAGATTACTATCATTAGCCCAGCATGTAATATATATGATACTTTACCCCTAGTAGCCTCAGCATGTGAGATACACAGATAGTATTACCAGTTGAGACCGTTGTATTGTTTGGGGTTGGATTACCTAGCATCCATGACCGCCCAGGGTTAATAGCTGTATCGACTCGTCCTCCAGAGGACGAGGATACGTCACTCTACGGAGTGGCATGCCGTCCCGCCAGGGGATGAAGATGGGATGCCAGTTTTTCCCCATACTTGTGCCTTGATCGGCCTTACACACCCCAGTCGAGCGGATATCCTCCGGACTTAGATGCAGTTATAGTCAGGGGCTCAACGAGCCCAAGTGCATACCCAGGGGACCGGCAGGATGCTTACAGCCAGTATAGGAGATGGGTTGACCGGGGTAGGGGTATAGATTCTGTGTTGATTGTACCTCCCGGCTTATGGGGGCCGGGTAAGGTTGTGTATGCCATGTTATGTTATGTATGTTATGCTATATTACAGTAGATACGAGCAGATTAGTAGTAGAATGATACGTCTCCAGGTATGATTCCTATTCCCTTCAGCATGATTAAGAACAGGTACGATCTACATCATCAGATAGTTAATCTAGTTCTTCTTATTCCAGTTTCGTCAGTTATGTTATTGATTTCAGATATCTCTTTCAGTTGTTTCTTTACATACTCAGTACCAGCGGTACTGACGCCCAGTGGGGCACTACATTTCTTGCCTGCAGGTAACCATAGACGAGCAGGCGATTCCACGTGATCCCCATCAGCGGTTGAGTATTCAGCTCCTGTCATCCGGAGACTGAATTTCTAGAGGTGTAGTCCAGTTCTTTTTGTTGTACAGTACGGGTAGGTCGGGCCCCTGTCCCGATCATTTCTATTATCTTTCCTAGAGGCTTGCAGTCTGTTTATATTCCCTGTGGTCAGATGAGCCGGTCGTGAGAGGCCGTGCAGTTGTATAGTTGTTAGCATTCCTTCTTTCTATTGTGATGGACCAGTGGGGCCATAGTTATCAGTAGTGGTGACCTTGCCAGTCACGTAGCTTTTTAATACGTTATGATTGAATTGCAGATAACTAGACAGCATGGTGGCCTTGTCGGCCCGCATAGGTTTCCCTGAATTACTATGTTTTTGGTCAACTGTTAGTATAGGTACAGAAGGCTATAGGCCAATGGGCCGGGGGCTGTATTTACAGCCGTTATATAGCCCTTTGTTTCCAAAAATGTGAGTTAGAGCCATCCAGGCGCCAGATGCGCCCAGGCTTAGCAGTCCAGCAGGTCAGGTCCTAGTAGGGCACCGGGTGCCAGTCATACCCCCAGGGCGGGATGTGACAAACTTGGTATCAGAGTAGGTCGTATCCCAGGTAGTCTGCAAGCCGTGCTAAGCAGAGTCTTGTCCATGGATGTGTTGTTCACCACATACTATGGATAGGAGGCTGCAAGGCATGATAGGATGGTTGTCTTTTATTCCTATTCAGTCGTGCTGTAGAGCGGTATAGTTTAGGGTTGAGTCCCTAAAAAATCTTACCATATTCTTTAGTTACAGATAATGTCAGACCAGCGCCATCCTACCACAGGTCAGAACTTAGATGTTGCAGCAGGGGAAGGCACCAGCAAGATGCCTCACCCTCCTTTGGAGACAGCCCGACCAGAGGGCATTACAGAGGCATCATCCCAGCCTCCTCAGCAGTCTCCACCACGTCAGGAGCCACCTGGGGCGACACTACCTTCAGCAGCCCCTATATTGACTCCTTCTGACCAGGAGTTTAGGAGTGATGTAGTTATGTTAGCACAGATGATGGCTGCTCAGCGTCAGCCAATGCCATCTACAGTTGCAGAATCGTCAGGAGGGCCCGGTAGTTCGAGGGTCCGAGAGTTCTTAGCTTTGAATCCTCCAGAATTTACAGTCACGGACCGGACAGAGGACCCTCAGGATTTTCTGGACCAAATGCAGAGGATCTTCAGGGTTATGCATGCCACGTATACCGAGTCAGTTGAGTTGGCAGCATTCCGGTTACGGGATATTGCGGTATTATGGTATGAAAGCTGGGAGAGGTCCCGAGGGAGAGATGTTTCCCCTCCCACCTGGGCCAGCTTTTCAGGAGCCTTTCTGGATCATTATTTGCCGCCGGAGATTCGACAGGCCCGGGTAGACCAGTTCCTATATCTAGAACAGGGGGCTATGAGTGTTCGGGAATATTCTTTGCAGTTTGATTCCTTAGCCCGATATGCACCGGCCTTTGTTGATACTATGGCATCCATAGTCCATCGCTTTATTACGGGGTTGAATCCAGAATATGTTGAGATTTGCACTACAGCCACACTGCGAGAGGACATGGATATTGCTCGCATTCAGGCATTTGCCCAGAATATTGAGGGCATCAGACAGCGACAACGAGAGGTCAGAAGGGTTAGTCAGGAACAGCGTCGCCGGGACAGGCCAGTTGAGTTACAGAGAGAGTCCTGGGGAGGACCCAGGCCCCGATTGTCAGACAGGCCGCCCAGGCCCCCACCTCCGGCACAGCCGTAGATTCAGTCGCAGGGGGCAGTCAGGGACTGGTAGAGGCTCGCAGATGGCAGATTCACCATCACAGAGGAGGGCAGAGCAGAGTAGGTATACCCTACCACTTTTCCCTATATGCAATCGACGCCATCCTGGAGCATGCAGATATGGCTCCACTGCATGTTATGCTTATGGCCAAGAAGGCCATCTAATGAAAGATTGCCCAGCCAGAGGTCGAGAGGACCACGATAGACAGTATAGGACATCAGTAGGGTCACGAGCCACAGCATCCTCGACTGGGCGCAGGCCCTCAGTATCAGCAGGCAGGGGTCGGGGCAGATCAGGGGCCTTTAGTTCAGGTGCGGGCCCAAGCCGCACATATGCCTTATCAGGAAGGCAAGATTCAGAAACGTCGCCTGATGTTGTGACAGGTATGCTAACTATCTGCTCACACCCTGCTTATGTATTAATTGATCCAGGGTCTACTTTGTCCTATATTACTCCATTTGTGGCACGGAAGTTTAGTATTGCACCAGAATCATTACAGCAGCCCTTCTTAGTATCTACGCCCGTCGGTGACTCTATCACAGCTATCCGAATCTACCGCGGGTGTACAGTAGAGATTGTTGACCGTCAGACCACAGTAGATCTGGTCGAGTTAGAAATGATAGACTTCGATGCCATAATGGGTATGGACTGGTTAGTACCATGCTTTGCCAATGTTGAATGTTGGATCAAGACGGTCCGATTCCACTTCCCAGGAGAAGCAGTACGGGAGTGGAAGGGTAGCACCGCTACGCCAAAAGGTAGGTTTATTTCCTACCTTCAGGCGAGAAAGTTGATATCTAAGGGGTGCATTTACCATCTTGTCAGAGTTCAGGATGTCCAAGCAGAATCTCCGACACTCCAGTCTGTCCCAGTGGTAAATGAATTCCTAGATGTATTTCCTGATGAGTTACCTGGTATTACCCCAGAAAGGGAAATAGACTTTGCTATCGACTTGTTACCAGGCACTCAGCCAATATCAATACCTCCTTATCGTATGGCTCCTGCAGAACTCAGAGAATTAAAGGAGCAGTTGAGAGATTTGTTAGATAAAGGTTTTATCAGGCCGAGTACTTCACCGTGGGGTGCGCCAGTTTTATTCGTGAGAAAGAAAGATGGCTCGCTCCGAATGTGCATAGATTATCGGCAGCTAAACAAAGTTACAGTAAAGAACAAGTATCCGCTTCCCAGAATTGATGACTTATTTGATCATCTACAGGGAGCAAGATACTTTTCCAAAATTGACCTTCGGTCTGGATATCACCAGGTCCGAGTACGTGAGAGAGATATTCCTAAGACAGCATTCAGGACCCGATATGGACATTTTGAATTTCTAGTTATGTCCTTCGGGCTAACGAATGCCCCAGCAGTCTTCATGGACCTGATGAACAGTATTTTCAGACCTTTCCTGGACTTGTTCGTGATAGTATTCATTGATGACATTCTGGTGTATTCTCGCTCTGAAGCAGATCACCGGACTCATTTGCGGACAGTGCTCCAGATTCTCAGGGACCGCCCGTTGTATGCTAAGTTTTCGAAATGTGAATTCTGGCTTAACTCAGTAGCCTTTTTAGGGCATATTGTCTCAGACACTAGTATACAGGTAGACAAACAGAAGATAGAAGCAGTTAAGTCATGGTCTAGGCCTACCACCCCGACTGAAGTTCGTAGCTTCCTGGGGTTGGCAGGATATTATCGGAGGTTCGTTGAGGGATTCTCAACCATTGCAGCACCTTTAACTAAATTGAAACAGAAAGCAGCAAAGTTTCAGTGGACGGAGGCATGCGAGCAGAGTTTCTAAGAACTGAAAGATGATTAACCTCCGCCCCAGTATTAGCATTGTCGGAAGGCACAGAGGGTTATTCAGTCTATTGTGACGCGTCAGGTGTCGGATTGGGTTGTGTGTTAATGCAGCATGGTAGAGTGATTGCATATGCTTCCAGACAGCTAAGGAAACACGAAAAGAATTATCCTACCCATGACCTGGAATTGGCCGCAGTAATTCATGCCTTAAAAATATGGAGGCTTTACCTGTACGGCGTCCATGTTGATATTTACATAGATCATAAGAGCCTGCAGTACATTTTCACTCAGAGGGAGTTGAATTTACGGCAACGCCGCTGGTTAGAGTTGTTAAAAGACTATGATGTGAATATTCTATACCACCCCGGAAAAGCTAATGTTGTAGCAGATGCCCTGAGCCGTAAGTCAATGGGGAGTTTGGCGTATTTGCGACCTGAGAAACAGAAATTAGCTAAAGAAATTCATCAGTTAGCTGGCCTAGCCGTTTGAGTAATAGAAATAGAAAATAATGGAGCAGTAATTCAGAATTCTGCAGTGTCATCGTTAGTTACAGAGGTAAAAGAACGGCAGTATGAGGATCCCGATTTAGTCCAGCTCAGAGATAGAGTTCAGAAGGGTAAGGAGCCAGATTTTCAGATAACCGAGGATGGTGTGCTACATTGTAAGGGCCGCCTTTGTGTCCCGAATGTCGCAGGACTTCGTGGGCAGATCATGCATGAGGTACACTACGCTCGCTATTCCCTTCACCCAGGGGTGACGAAAATGTACCACGACATCAGAGACATCTACTGGTGGCCAGGTATGAAAACTGAGATAGCTGAATTTGTATCTAGATGTGCTAATTGTCAGCAGGTGAAAGCAGAGCACCAGAAACTGGGTGGTTTGACTCAGGAGATAATGATACCTATATGGAAATGAGAAGTAATAAACATGGATTTTGTAACAGGGTTACCCCGTACTAGACGCAGAAATGATTCCATTTGGGTAATAGTTGACAAGCTGACAAAATCAGCTCATTTCCTGCCAGTAAGGGCTACCTTCTCAGCTGAGGACTATGCCGAATTATATATCAGAGAAATAGTTAGATTGCATGGAGTGCCGGTATCTATTATTTCAGATAGGGGAGCACAGTTTACAGCTAGATTTTGGCAGTCATTTCAGAAAGGTCTGGGGACGCAGATTAATTTGAGCACAGCATTCCATCCTCAGACAGACGGGCAGGCTGAACGTACAATTCAGACGCTCGAAGATATGCTATGAGCGTGTGTGTTAGATTTTGGGGGTAGCTGAGATGAACATCTTTCGTTAATTGAATTTGCTTATAATAACAGCTACCATTCAGCTATCCAGATGGCGCCTTTTGAAGCATTGTACGGCCGAAAATGTAGATCGCCGGTGGGTTGGTTTGAGATAGGGGAATCAGCATTAGTTGGCCCAGACATTGTTCGGCAGTCCGAGGAAAAGATAAAGCTTATCCGAGAACGTTTACTGACCGCTCAAAGCCGCCAGAAGTCATATGCAGATCGGCGGCGCAGAAATCTAGAATTTTCGGTAAACGACTGGGTATATCTGAAAGTGTCCCCGATGAAAGGGGTAATGAGGTTTGGCAAGAAAGGCAAGCTTAGCCCGAGATTCATTGGGCCATATCAGATTCGGCGAAGAATAGGCCGCGTGGCATACGAGTTAAACTTGCCTCCAGAGTTAGCGTTGGTTCACCCAGTATTCCATGTTTCTATGCTAAGGAAGTTCGTAGGGGACCCTTCTACAGTAGTTCCAGTTCAGGATGTCCAGATCACAGAAGAGTTAGCATATGAAGAGGTTCCCGTAACCATTTTAGACAGACAGGTTCGCAGACTGAGAACTAAAGATGTTGCATCTGTCAAAGTATTGTGGCGTAACAGAAATCGGGAGGAAATGACGTGGGAGGCTGAAGAAGATATGAAAACCAGATACCCTCACCTATTTCAGGCCCAGTCAGACGACAGGTACGTCCGTATCAATATTTATACAGTACTTTATGGTTGTATGTTGTAAATGATAAAGAAAGAAGTGATATTTAGCTGTCCAGTGGATTTTAGAATATTGTATGCAGTGCCTGTGTTGGACTTTTCTTCGTTTCAGGTTTTTGCGATAGTCCATATTACAGGGGAAACTCTGCCGAAATTTTTCTAGAAAGTAAAGTAGGCATTCCTCTAGATAACAGTGTACATTCGAGGACGAATGTTCTTAAGGGGGGGAGAATGTTATACCCCGTAGAATTTCCGGCACTTAGATGACCTATTCGCACATTGGTTAAGCATATTTGAAGGCCATACGTGCTAGGGAAAGGCCTAGGAAAAGATCGGACGAGAAACCCTTCGAACCATCGCGGGAGGAGCCGAGGCAGAGCCCCTCCACAATGGCAGCGTGTCACGGAGGTGAGGCCTCTGCGATGGCTCCGTGACACGTTGCCCAAGTTCAGGCCCAAGTATATAAAGCCCCCACTTCGGTTTAAAATCATTTAACACTTAAACATTTTCCAGAAAACAGAGCCAAACGTTGAGAGAAAAGAAAGGAACGAAGAAGTTAATTAATTTTCGTCCGATTACGCTGCCAAACGCTGCCCAAACTCAAATTAATCCCAGATACCGAAGTATTTAGCAGCAGAGAGCATTTCTACGGATTTAGTTTCGTGAAATACGGTCGACGAATCGGCGAGCCACCGAACTAAGGTAAGTAGAATTGCTCTAAATTAATGTCTATGTGTTCCTAGCTGAGAAGTGAATACTTCTCTCTTCTGGGCCGCTGAAAAATAGCGAGTTTTCGACCGTCTTTCGATAAGCCTAAGTTTAGGCTATAAACTATATCAAAAGTAACGTTGCTCTTTACAATAAAGCTGTATTTAGTATTGATTGACGTATTTATGAATGCAGTTGGGAGAAAATAGTTGAAGTACCGGCCAAGCCTCGTCCGACGGACGAATAGTCGAAGATAAGGTATGTAAAGTTAGTTTCCTTCGGCAAGTTAAGTAATATCAGTATAGTGTAATAAATTACGGACCAGTAGAATGTTCAGAAGTCGAGTATTGCGTTATTATGAATATTGGTACGATGTGAGAAACATTGGGTTGTAATGTATATGAAACCTATCAGTATGATACATATTCTAACGCAAGTGTTAGAGATTGCCCAGTATACTCAGTATGTAATGTGATATGCCATGTTGAGATATGGTTGTATTTAGTTGAAGCCCCGTATAGTAATGCAATACCCATAAAGCACTTCAAAAATAGAATAGCAGACTAAAATGAAGTTCAGAAAGCATGTCAGGATTAGTAAATCATGTTACTATAGAAAGTCAGTATACAGCGTAGTTTAGCAGAAAGATTATATTCGTACATACATATATAGTACTTCCAGCCTCAGCATGTATTAAGTATGTACTTATTCCTATCACTAGTCCAGCATATAGTGTATACAGAAACTTAGTAAACAGCAGAGTTTTCAATTTGAAACATTATCTTATATAGCATTTGCCCAGTACAGCCCGGCAGGAGACTATATTCATATTTATATATCTTTACCTGCCTCAGCACGTATTAAATACGTACAGATTACTATCATTAGCCCAGCATGTAATATATATGATACTTTACCCCTAGTAGCCTCAGCATGTGAGATACACAGATAGTATTACCAGTTGAGACCGTTGTATTGTTTGGGGTTGGATTACCTAGCATCCATGACCGCCCAGGGTTAATAGCTGTATCGACTCGTCCACCAGAGGACGAGGATACATCACTCTACGGAGTGGCATGCCGTCTCGCCAGGGGACGAAGATGGGATGCCAGTTTTTCCCCACACTTGTGCCTTGATCGGCCTTACACACCCCAGTCGAGTGGATACGCCCGGGTGCAGATTCAGGAGTCCTCCGGACTCAGATGTAGTTAAAGTCAGGGGCTCAACGAGCCCAAGTGCATACCCAGGGGACCAGCAGGATGCTTACAGCCAGTATAGGAGATGGGTTGACCGGGGTAGGGGTATAGATTCTGTGTTGATTGTACCTCCCGACTTATGGGGGCCGGGTAAGGTTGTGTATGCCATGTTATGTTATGTATGTTATGCTATATTACAGTAGATACGAGCAAATTAGTAGTAGAATGATACGTCTCCAGGTATGATTCCTATTCCCTTCAGCATGATTAAGAATAGGTACGATCTACATCATCAGATAGTTAATCTAGTTCTTCTTATTCCAGTTTCATCAGTTATGTTATTGATTTCAGATATCTCTTTCAGTTGTTGCTTTACATACTCAGTACCAGCGGTACTGACGCCCAGTGGGGCACTGCATTACTTGCCTGCAGGTAACCATAGACGAGCAGGCGATACCACGTGATCCCCATCAGCGGTTGAGTATTCAGCTCCTGTCATCCGGAGACTGAATTTCTAGAGGTGTAGTCTAGTTCTTTTTGTTGTACAATACGGGTAGGTCGGGGCCCTGTCTCGATCATTTCTATTATCTTTCCTAGAGGCTTGCAGTCTGTTTATATTCCCTGTGGTCAGATGAGCCGGTCGTGAGAGGCCGTGCAGTTGTATAGTTGTTAGCATTCCTTCTTTCTATTGTGATGGCCCAGTGGGGCCATAGTTATCAGTAGTGGTGACCTTGCCAGTCACGTAGCTTTTTAATACGTTATGATTGAATTGCAGATAACTAGACAGCATGGTGGCCTTGTCGGCCCGCATAGGTTTCCCTGAATTACTATGTTTCTGGTCAGCTGTTAGTACAGGTACAGAAGGCTATAGGCCAATGGGCCAGGGGCTGTATTTACAGCCGTTATATAGCCCTTTGTTTCCAAAAATGTGAGTTAGAGCCAGCCAGGCGCCAGATGCACCCAGGCTTAGCAGTCCAGCAGGTCAGGTCCTAGTAGGGCACCAGGTGCCAGCCATACCCCCCAGGGCAGGATGTGACATATTATCTGCATATCCCACATACTGAAGCTAATAGTAATATAGTATCCGTACATACTGTTTGCTGAACTAGTAATGGTAATGTGAACGTACTTAATACATGCTGAGACTGATAATAGTATATATGTATAAATATAATCTTCTGCCATACTGTGCTGAGTCTAACGTTGAACAAGATATAGTTTTTCTGCTGAAAACCATGTTGTATACTGAGTTTCTATAATAACATGATTTACTATTTCTAACATGCTTCCTAAACTTCATTTTAACCTATCATTCTACTTCTGAGATGCCTTACAAATATTACATTGTTTTACTGGGTTTCAACTGAATACAATAATATCCTAACATTCTGTACTACATCACATACTGAGCTTGCTGTGCAGTTCCTAGCACTTGTATTAGAATCTATATCGTGCTAGCAAGTTTCGCGCTAATTATAACATGATGCTTCTAATATCGTACCAACATTCGTAATAAATATAACACATGACTTCTGAACATTCTACTGGCCTTTAAATTACTTTACTATACCGAGATTTACTAACTTGCCGAGGAAACTAGCTTTACATACCTTATCCTCGAACTATCCGTCTGTCGGACGAGTCTCGGCCAACACTTCAACTATTTCTCCCAACTGCATTTATAAATATGTCAATTAATACTAAATATAGATTTATTTTAAAGAACAACGTCACTTTCGTTAAAATTTATAGCCTAAACTTAGGCTTATCGAAAGTCGGTCGAAAACTCGCTATTTTTCAGAGGTCCAGAAGGGAGAAATATTCACTTCACAGCTAGGAACACATAGACACTAGTTTGGAGCAATTCTACTTACTTTATCTCGGTAGCTCGACGATTCGTCGGCCGTATTTCATGAAACTAAATCCGTAGGAATGCTCTCTACTGCTAAATACCTCAGTATCTGAGGTTAATTTGAGTTTGGACAACGTTTGGCAGCGTAATCGGATGAAATTATATTACCCCCTTCGTTCTTTCCTCTCCTATGATTTTTCCTCTCTGTTTCACTGGAAATTTTATAAGTTAAATGAATTAAAACCGAAGTGGGGCTTTATATACTTGGGCCTGGACAAGGCCAACGTGTCACGGAGCCAACGCGGAGGCTTCACCTCCGTGACACACTGCCATCGCGGAGGGGCTCTGCCTCGGCTCCTTCCGTGATGGTTCGACAGGTTTCTCGTCCGATCTTTCCCCGGGCCTTCCTTTAGCACGTATGGCTTTCAAACATGCTTAACCAACGTGCGAATAGATCATCTAGGTGCTGGAAATCCTACGGGGTATAACATTCTCCCCCCCTTAAGAACATTCGTCCTCGAATGTAAACTTTTATTTAGAGGGCTTCTCAACTTACTATCTAGAAAAATTTCGGCAGAGTTTCCCCTGTAATATGGACTATAGCAAAAACCTAAAATGCATAAAAGTCCAACACAGGTACTGCACGCAATACTTTAAGATTCACTGGATGGCTAAGTATCAATCTTTCTCATTTATACGTATACAATCATAAGGTACTACATAAGTAATAATACGGACATACCTGTCGCCTGACTAGACCTGGAATAGGTGAGGATATCTAGCTTTCATATCTTCTTCAGCTTCCCACGTCATCTTCTCACGGTTCCTGTTACGCCACAATACTTTGACAGACGCAATATCTTTAGTCCTCAACCTGCGAATCTGTCCGTCTAAGATAGCTACTGGAACCTCTTCATATGATAACTCTTCATTGACCTGGACATCCTGAACTGGAACAACCGTGGAAGGGTCTCCTACGAATTTCCTCAACATAGATACATGGAATACTGGATGAACAGATGCCAACTCCGGAGGCAAGATCCTTCGCCGAATCTGTCATGGCCCAATGAATCTCGGGCTAAGCTTGCCTTTCTTGCCAAATCTCATCACCCCTTTCATCGGAGACACTTTCAGATATACCCAGTCATTTACCGCAAATTCTAGATTTCTGCGCCGCACATCTGCATAAGACTTCTGGCGGCTCTGAGCAGTTAGCAGGCGTTCTCTGATAAGCTTTACCTTCTCCTCTGACTGTTGAATGATGTCTGGCCCAATCAACGCTGATTCCCCCACTTCAAACTAGCCCACCGGCGATCTACATTTTCGCCCATATAATGCTTCAAAGGGCGCCATCTGGATAGCTGAATGATAACTGTTATTATAAGCAAATTCAATCAATGAAAGATGCTCATCCCAGCTACCCCCAAAGTCTAGTACACACGCTCGTAGCATATCTTCGAGCGTTTGGATAGTCCGCTCAGCCTGCCCATCTGTCTGAGGGTGGAATGCTGTGCTCAATTTAATCTGCGTTCCCAAACCCCTCTGGAACGACTGCCAGAATCTAGCTGTAAACTGTGCTCCCCTATCTGAAATAATGGATACCGGCACCCCATGTAATCTAACTATTTCTCTGATATATAATTCGGCATAATTCTCAGCCGAGAAGGTAGCCTTCACTGGCAGGAAATGAGCTGATTTTGTCAGCCTGTCAACTATTACCCAAATGGAATCATTTTTGCGTCTGGTACGGGGTAACCCTGTTACAAAATCCATATTTATCGCTTCCCATTTCCACGTAGGCACAGTTATATCTTGCGTCAAACCGCCCGGTTTCTGGTGCTCCGCTTTCACCTGCTGACAGTTAGGGCATCTAGATACAAATTCAGCTATTTCAACTTTCATACCTGCCCACCAATAGATGTCTCTAATGTCGTGGTACATTTTCATTGCCCCTGGATGGAGGGAATAGCGAGCATAATGTACCTCATGCATAATCTGCTGGCGAAGCCTTGAAACATTCGGAACACAGCGGCCCTTACAGCGTAGCACATCATCCTCAGTCATTTGGAAATCTGACTCCTTACCTTTCTGAACTCTTTCTCTGAGCTGGACTATGTCAGGGTCCTCGTACTGTCGTCCTTTTACCTCTGTAACTAATGATGACACAGCAGAATTCTGAATTACTGCTCTATTATTTTCTGTTTCCATTACTCGAACGGCTAAACCAGCTAACTGATGAATTTCTTTGGCTAACTCCCGCTTCTCAGGTCGTAAATACGCCAAACTCCCCATTGACTTACGGCTTAGGGCATCTGCCACTACATTAGCTTTTCCCGGGTGATACAAAATGTTCACATCATAATCTTTTAACAACTCCAACCAGCAACTTTGTCGCAGGTTCAGTTCCCTCTGGGTGAAGATATACTGTAGGCTCTTGTGATCTGTAAAAATATCAACATGGACGCCATACAAGTAATGCCTCCACATCTTCAAGGCGTGGATCACTGCGGCTAATTCCAGGTCATGGGTAGGGTAATTCTTTTCGTGTTTCCTCAGCTGTCTGGAAGCGTATGCAATCACTTTACCATGCTGCATCAACACACAACCTAACCCGATGCCTGATGCGTCGCAATACACCGAATAACCTTCTGTACCTTCTGGCAATGCTAACACTGGGGAGGAGGTTAATCTGTCTTTCAGTTCCTGGAAGCTCTGCTCGCATGCCTCTGTCCACTGAAACTTTACTGCTTTCTGTGTCAGTTTGGTCAGAGGTGCCGCAATGGTCGAGAACCCTTCAACGAACCTCCTGTAATATCCTGCCAACCCCAGAAAGCTACGAACTTCAGTCGGAGTGGTAGGCCTAGGCCATGACTTAACTGCTTCTATTTTCTGCTTGTCTACCTGTATACCAGCATCCGACACGATATACCCTAAAAAGGCCACTGAGTTAAGCCAGAATTCACACTTAGAAAATTTAGCATACAACTGGCGGTCTCTAAGAATCTGGAGCACTGTCCGCAAATGAGTCCGGTGATCTACTTCAGAGCGAGAATACACCAGAATGTCATCAATGAATACTATCACGAACAAGTCCAGGAAGGGTCTAAAAATACTGTTCATCAGGTCCATGAAGATTGCCGGGGCATTCGTTAACCCGAAGGACATGACTAGAAATTCAAAATATCCATATCGGGTCCTAAATGCTGTCTTAGGAATATCCCTCTCACGTACTCGGACCTGGTGATATCCGGACCGCAAGTCAATCTCAGAAAAGTATCTAGCTCCCTGCAACTGATCAAATAAGTCATCAATTCTGGGAAGCGGGTACTTGTTCTTTACTGTAACTTTGTTTAATTGCCGATAATCTATGCACATTCGGAGTGATCCATCTTTCTTCCTCACGAATAACACTGGCGCATCCCATGGTGACGTACTCGGCCTGATAAAACCTTTATCCAATAAATCTTTCAGCTGCTCCTTTAATTCTCTAAGTTCCGCAGGAGCCATGCGATAAGGAGGAATCGATATCAGCTGGGTGCCTGGTAATAAATCAATAGCAAAGTTTATTTCCCTTTCTGGGGAAATACCAGGTAACTCATTAGGAAACACATCAGGAAATTCGTTCACTACCAGAACAGACTGGAGTGTCAGAGATTCTGCTCGGACATCCTGAACTCTGACCAGATGGTAAATACACCCCTTAGATATCAATTTCCTCGCCTGAAGGTAGGAAATAAACCTACCTTTTGGCGTAGCGGTGCTGCCCTTCCACTCCCGCACTGCTTCTCCTGGGAAGTGGAATCGGACCATCTTGGTCCAACATTCAACATTGGCAAAGCACGGTACTAACCAATCCATACCCATTATGGCATCGAAGTCTATCATTTCTAACTCGACCAGATCTACTGTGGTTTGACGGTCAGCAACCTCTACTATACACCCTCGGTAAATTCTGCTAGCCACAATAGAGTCACCGACGGGCGTGGATACTAAAAAGGGCTGCAGCAATAGTTCTAGTGCAATACTGAACTTTCGTGCCACAAATGGAGTAATGTAGGACAAAGTAGACCCTGGATCAATCAACACATAAGCAGGGTGTGAGAAGATAGTTAGCATACCTGTCACAACATCCGGTGACGCTTCTGAATCTTGCCTCCCTGGTAAAGCATATGTGCGGCTTGGACCCGCACCTGTACTGGAGGCCTCTGATCTGCCCCGACCCCTGCCTGATGAAACTGAGGGCCTGCGCCCTGCCGAGGATGTTGTGGCTCGTGACCCTGCAGATGCCCTATCCTGTCTACCCCAGTCCTCTCGACCTCTGGCTGGGCAATCTTTCATCAAATGGCCTTCTTGGCCACAAATATAACATGCAGTGGAGCCATACCTGCATGCTCCAAGATGGCGTCGACTGCATATAGGGCAAAGTGGTAGGGTATACCTACTCTGCTCTGCCCTCCTCTGTAGTGGTGAATCTGCCATCTGCGAACCTCTACCAGTCTCTGACTGCCCCCTGCGGCTTAATCTACCCCCCTGCGGCTGTGGCGGTGGCGGGGGCCTGGGTGGCCTGTCTAACAATCGTGGCCTGGGTCCTCCCCGAGCCTCCCTCTGTAACTCAACTGGCCTGTCCCGGCGGCGCTGTTCCTGATTGGCCCTTCTGATCTCCAGATGTCGCTGTCTGATGCCCTCAATATTCTGGGCGAATGCCTGAACTCGAGAAATGTCCATGTCCTCTCGCAGTGTAGCCGTAATACAAGTCTCAACATATTCTGGATTCAACCCCATGATAAAGCGGTGTACTCTGGATTCCATGGTATCAACAAAGGCCGGTGCGTACCGGGCCAAAGAATCGAACCGCAAGGAATATTCCCGAACACTCATGGCCCCCTGCTCCAGATGTAGGAACTGGTCTACCCGAGCCTGTCGAATCTCCCGCGGCAAATAGTGATCCAGAAAAGCTCCTGAGAAGCTGGACCAGGTCGGAGGGGAAACATCTCTCCCTCGGAACCTTTCCCAGCTTTTATACCATAATACGGCGATGTCCCGTAACCGAAATGCTGCCAACTCAACTGATTCTGTAGGCGTAGCATGCATAACCCTGAAAATTCTCTGCATTTGATCTAGAAAATCCTGAGGGTCCTCTGTCCGGTCCGTACCTGTAAACTGTGGGGGATTCAGAGCCAACAACTCTCGGACCCTTGAACTACCGGGCCCTCCTGATGACTCCAAAACTGTAGACAGCATCGGCTGACGCTGAGCAGCCATCATCTGTGCTAACATAACTACCGCACTCCTAACCTCTTGGTCAGAAGGTGTCGGTATAGGGACTGCTGGAGGTAGTGTCGCCCCAAGTGGCTCCTGATGTGGTGGAGACTGCTGAGAAGGCTGGGACGATGCCTCTGTAGTGCCCTCTGATCGGGCTATTTCTAAATAAGGGTGAGGCATCCTGCTGGTGCCTTCCCCTGCTGCAATATCTAAACTCCGACCTATGATAGGGTGTCGCTGGTCTGACATTATCTGTAACCAAAGAACACAGTAAGCTTTTAGGGACTCAACCCTATATTGTATCGCCCTACAGCATGACTGAATAAGAATAAAAGGCAACCATCCTATCATGCCTTGCAGCCCCCTACCCATAGTATGTGGTGCACAACACATCCATGGACAGGACTCTACTTAACACGGCTTGCAGACTCCCTGGGATACGACCTGCTCTGATACCAAGTTTGTCACACCCCACCCTAGAGGGTATGACGGGCACCTGATGCCTGCTAGACTCTGGACTGCTAGGTGGTCCAGCCTAAGCACGTCTGGTGCTTTTGGCTGGCCCTGGCTCTATTCCAAGAAACCAACCGGCTATATAACGACTGTAAACACAGCCTCCGGCCAACTGGCCTATAGCCACCTGTACCTGCACTATCAGCTAACCAGAACACATTTAATATAGGGAAATCTATGCGGGCCGACGAGGCCACCATGCTGTCTAGTTATCTGTAATTCAACAACGGAGTATTGGAAAGCTACGTGACCGGCAAGGTCACCACTACTGTCAAGCTATGGCCCCACACGGCTAACATAAAAGAAATAAAAGTACTAACAGCTATACAACTGCAAGGCCTCACATGACCGGCTCAACTGACCACAGGGAAATATATACAGACTGCAAGCCTCTAGGAATAACAATAGAAATGATCGGGACAGGGCCCCGACCTACCCGTACTGTACAACAAAAGAAAAGGGATAAACCTATAGCTATCTAGCTCCGGATGACTGGAGTTGATGACCCTGTGCGCTGACTGGAATCACGAGGTATCGGCTCCTCGTCTATGAGTACCTGCAGGCAAGTAATGCAGCGCCCCACCGGGAGTCAGTACCGCTGGTACTGAGTATGTAAAGCAATAACTGAAAGAAATATCCGAAAACAACAATACAACTGATGAAACTGAAATAGGAAGGCATAGATTAACTGTCTGATAATGTAAAACTATGCCTACTCTTAACTATACTGGAATGAGTAGGAGTCGTACCTGGAGATGTATCGTTCTATTGTCGATCTACTCGTATCTAATGTAACATGGCATAACATAACACAACATAACATAGCACACACAGACTTTACCCGACCCCCATAAGCCGGGAGGTACAACCAGCACAAAATCTATACCCCTACCACGGTCATCCCATCTCCTATAATAGCTATAAGCATCCTGCCGGTCCCCTGGGTATGCACTTGGGCTTGCTGAGCCCCTGACTATAACTGTACCGGAGTCCGGAGGACTCCTGAATCAACACTCGGGCGTATTCGCTCGACAGGGGTGTGTAAGGGCCGACCAAGGCACAATATGGGGAAAACTGGCATCCCATCTTCGTCCCCTGTGGGACGGCATGCCACTCCGTAGAGCGACGTATCCTCGTCCTCTGGCGGACGAGTCGATACAGCTATCAACCCTGGGGCGGTCATGGATGCTAGGTAATCCAACCCCAAAACAATACGACGGTCTCAACTAGTAATATTATCTGCATATCCCATATACTGAAGCTAATAGTAATATAGTATCCGTACATACTGTGTGCTGAACTAGTAATGGTAATGTGAACGTACTTAATACATGCTGAGACTGATAATAGTATATATGTATAAATATAATCTTCTGTCATACTATGCTGAGTCTAACGTTGAACAAGATATAGTTTTTCTGCTGAAAACCATGTTGTATACTGAGTTTCTATAATAACATGATTTACTATTTCTAACATGCTTCCTAAACTTCATTTTAACCTATCATTCTACTTCTGAGATGCCTTACAGATATTACATTGTTTTACTAGGTTTCAACTGAATACGATAATATCCTGACATTCTGTACTACATCACATACTGAGCATGCTGTGCAGTTCCTAGCACTTGTATTAGAATCTATATCGTGCTAGCAAGTTTCGCGCTAATTATAACATGATGCTTCTAATATCGTACCAACATTCGTAATAAACATAACACATGACTTCTGAACATTCTACTGGCCTTTAAATTACTTTACTATACCGAGATTTATTAAATTGCCGAGGACACTAGCTTTACATACCTTATCCTCGAACTATCCGTCTGTCGGATGAGTCTTGGCCAACACTTCAACTATTTCTCCCAACTGCATTTATAAATATGTCAATTAATACTAAATATAGATTTATTTTAAAGAACAACGTCACTTTCGATATAATTTATAGCCTAAACTTAGGCTTATTGAAAAACAGTCGAAAACTCGCTATTTTTCAGAGGTCCAGAACGGAGAAATATTCACTTCACAGCTAGGAACACATAGACACTAGTTTGGAGCAATTCTACTTACTTTAGCTCGGTAGCTCGACGATTTGTCGGCCGTATTTCACGAAACTAAATCCGTAGGAATGCTCTCTGCTGCTAAATACCTCAGTATCTAAGGTTAATTTGAGTTTGGACAACGTTTAGCAGCGTAATCGGACGAAATTATATTACCCCCTTCATTCTTTCCTCTCCTCTAATTTTTCCTCTCTGTTTCACTGGAAATTTTATAAGTTAAATGAATTAAAACCGAAGTGGGGCTTTATATACTTGGGCCTGGACAAGGCCAACGTGTCACGGAGCCAACGCGAAGGCTTCACCTCCATGACAGGCTGCCATCGCGGAGGGGCTCTGCCTCGGCTCCTTCCGCGATGGATCGAGAGGTTTCTCGTCCGATCTTTCCCCGGGCCTTCCTTTAGCACGTATGGCCTTCAAATATGCTTAACCAACGTGCGAATAGATCATCTAGGTGCTGGAAATCCTACGGGGTATAACATACTTGGTGCTAGAAACTACTCCCCAAAAAACATGCACCTAGCCCATGATCAACGTGAAAGCGTACAGGAAGTTCATAGGCTAGTTTAAATATTAATAATCATGAACATGCTTATAATATGTGAACTAGTCATGAAATAAGGGCCCGTGAGTCCACCATAATCATAGACTTGATAATCGTGAAAGTCATGCATACTTGACAAAATCCTCATACTTGATATTCTTATATCCATGAAGAATTCTTGTAGGAAATCATATATCATGCATCACAAAACATAAATTAGGGCTTGAGAGAATTAAAAACATAAGAGAATTATAGAATTTCTTAAAAAGGAATTTAGCCCTAGAAATTTATAATCATGCTTTTAATATAGAGGACCATAATTTTCATGAAAACTTGAGGGAAATATGAAACCCTAATCATAGAACCAATGATTTCATCAAATTAGTCATATCTATAATAGAACAATAGAGGAATTCAACAATACCCAACATAATCCCTAGAACTTTCGAATTTGGGCATGGGGATGGGTGATCATGAGTTTAAGTGAAGAAAGGACATGAATGTGGAAGAAGCACTTCACTAACATTCCCACATACCTAGGTTCACTGAATTTTAGCTTTAGCTTAAGATCCAAAACGGAAAATTTGAGAAGATGATAGTGAAATTGATAAAAACCCTTCATGGTCTTGGAAGAGGAATTTTTAATTCAAAGTAAGAATGACAGCATAAAAACTTAGGCTAAGTTATACCCTCTAGAACCCTCATTAGGAATCCTAAAATAAAATAGTATAGGAAATTATGAAATTACCCCTGAGAATCAAGCAGAAACTGAATGACTAGGAGATATAACAGTACAGGTGACGGGCTGTCACACGCCCGATGGTCCATCAATACCACCGTCACCCTTAAATAATAAGGTCGAGTCAAAACCTTCCTCTGACGGTAAAAGTAACGGGCCATCACTCCTCCAATGGTCTGTCAGGTCCACCATCAAGCCCTGAACCTAGAAACACCCAATGACAATCAAAGCGATGGTCTTTCGATAGTCTGACGGCTATCACCATCACTATCAGGGCCATAATGGGTCGTCATCCACACTGTTGGACGTGGACATCACTAGTGACGATCCTTCACCTATTTGACGACCGTGACTTGCACCGTTAAGGACGTGATGGGTCGTCAGCCACGTTGTCACTCCCTAAACCAAACCTGCAATTTCAGTTATTTTTTCTTCAAAATGCTTTTTCGAGGTCTGAGGTGTTAAATTAAGGGAATCAAATTATTGATAGAAACAACAATCCAACATGGCCAACAACATGCTACTATAAAATCCCAAACTTTGCAAGCCTTTAAAGAGTAATACTTTGACACGGTAGGTCCCCCGGCCTACCGAAAGAACTATACGACAAAAGACAGGAAAACCTCTAATGTATGGAAACTCTTGAAGAGAGGAGCTGATACCAATTTGCTAAGCTTGAACTGCTACTAAAGAGGTCACTGAACTTATCTGTCAGAACTTGAAGGCAAGAGTGTTGCGCCCTAGTCTCGAGGTGTTAGTAAGATAATATACCAAGCATGTTAGGAAATAAAATAGAAATTGAAGTTGATATTGAGAACTGAAAATAATCAGCTATAAGAGTCAGAGGATAACCTAAAAGATCTCATTAATTTATACTATAAGCTAAACAATCAATAATCAGATAAGAACATAAGCTGACCCCTATAAGGTTGACAGTTACAAGCAACAAACAATAACCTATCGAGCCCTCACAAGCCCTGGAAGGTCCCATTCATATGTATCCCCCTATTGGTAACACTGTAGCCCTACAGGTATATTGTAGCTATATCTTGGGCACACTTGGCTTCGATGTCTGTATCATGAGACTTCTGGGCTCCTGTAGTTGCACCCCAAGCACAGAAGTCTCTACTGAGGGTCAGTAATGCCAACTTAGGCATAAAGAAAATTTATAAGCGAATAGACTTTAATATGGCTCTACAGGCCTCAATATAGTCTTTCTAGACATTTAATAGCTCTTAAAGCATAATATAGCCCCATAGGAAAGGTATGCTTTATCAATAGCCTTTCTAGGTAACCTGTAAATGAGCATATGCATAATATATATCCCAAAGGCATAGACCCTACACTAGAATTTGATAAGATAGCCAACGAAAGTATCAAAAAAATCTACCAATCTATCAGCAAGTAAGGTGTCTTTCTGAGTGACATGTATGGGAATCTGTACGTTGGATGAATTCACTTATAATAGGTGCAATATCTTGAAACTCATGACCAAAGTTCAACAGAAAACCATGAAGCACTAACCTGAAGGAGGAATTACAATCTAATATTTTATCTCTATAGGCACCAAGATACACCAAAGACCTGTAGGCGAGCTTTACAACATATAAGCATCATGAACATATAGTCTTTACGCCAAACTTCTCACTATGCTGCCAATATCAATAAGAAATTTTATACAGATAACCACAAAGCCCTTAAGGCATCGGTAAGGCAACAAGTTATCAATAGCCACTACGCGATAATAATTCATATGAAATGATTCTTGTGTCGCTTCTAAACAAAGGCAATAGATAAGCAAAGTAAGTCCCAACAAGGGAGAATTAGACAAATATATGGGTTAAATTCCAGAAGCTAACCAACAATAAATAACATTCTACTAGTACTACTATGATAGATAGCAAGTTGTATAAACTATACAATGAAAGAAACTTGCCGAAAAAGGTTCAACCTTAACGTACTTTGTAAGCAATTTAATATCTCAACTATCCTCAATAATTTCTTTAATTATATATTGTAGAATAATAATCACAATATTTTACAACTTCACAAACACCTAAAGTAGTCTACAAAACAAAAAAAAAATGAATTTCTATGTCGATAACTGTTATGATATATAGTATATAACCTTCAAATTATCAATGGAGAGAGGGATAGTAATTCTTAATTTACAATATACAAGATAAAACAATTCATAAACATCCTCTTCAATCATCTGCTCCTTTGAAGACTGGCAATCAAATCCAAAATCAATGAAACAAACACATGGTAGTCTCTCTCCACGACAACCCCGATGTATGCCTTGATTTTGGAGAAGTTTTAATGGTGAAATCACCTTCAATGGACCTTGTAACCCTAGAGTAATATGAGAGAGATGAATTAAAGTTTCAAGGATCTATTTTTGGTAATGAAGTATAACTAAGTTTAAAAATATATATTTTCTCCCATTTGCGGCCCGCCTACACATGCCTTCTTGTGCAGTCTCAAAAAAACGCAAATATTTCTCTATTCTGAAGTCGTATAGGTGAAATATTTAGTGTTCCAAAAATTAGACTCATAGACCTTTAATTTGATATGTAGTAGGCCTCCTAACCCCTTATAGATTAAGATAAAAGCCCCAAGACATCTGACCTAAATTTCAGAAGATTTCTGAAAATAATTTGCGATAAATTTTGTCGATTTTTATATTACAATTTACTCGAACTCAAATATTAACATATAAACATTAAGTGATTTAAATACCTCATAACACATTATTTTCATGGTATTAAGCACTCTTGGCCATAACCCGCAAGTACGAGTTTAATGCTTAAATTATATGGGGTGTTACACGTACAAATCACATATAAAACTACGTGAGGCGCTAAAACAGTAAAAACAAGTAAAATTTACAAAACAACAATGAGGGTTATTCTTTCAAGTTTTTCATGTATTGATAGGTTGAAAGAAACCCCATTGCATCCACCATAGGAGAATACATCTCTATATAATAATGTCAGGACTTTTGTGAAAAAACTTTTATACTATAAGGCACAAGTCGTACGTAATTATATCTGACAATTTTTTTGTTTTACTTTTACAAAAAAAATTCATTTCTACTCCATTGATATTATTCTTTGGTGTTTGGAATATACATCCATAACATCACTTCTTTACATATTTTAATTCATGATCCTCGTCACTGTTATAATTTTGAACACTACATTATATAAAAAATACTGTCAATGGTCATTGGATATCAATTTCAATGTGACACATGAGATCTCTTGGTTTTTCATGATTTTTAGGTACTTGAACCATTCACAAGGTTTATGAAATAGTATATCATTTACTCTTTTGAAGCAAATGTGTCATTATTATGACCATTTTGATCATTTTTCCATCTTCTTCTTTAAGAATTTTTACCTTTGAAACTGCTTGGTGTACCACATTTCAAGCATGCATTAGACCATATAATCATTTAAGGACTCTAATTTTTATTAGAGCATTTATATTTGGATTATGATATATGGTTAGCAAATGCATATGACAATTATTTTGTAATATTTTATAAAAAGAATTATATCTTGAACTTCAAATTTACATTTTCTTACACGAGGTCTAGATAATTTATTTCATGTATCACTTTTCAGCTACTTATCATCTCCCCCTCGTGGTAGAAAATTTAATATATATCCAACTTTATTTGGGGATCCATCTTTGTGCATTGTGGTGGATCAATTAATTTATATACCAACTATATAAAGGAGTCTTGTTGGCTTGATGCATATGAGTGTTGCTGCATGTTAAATAATACAACTCATACCAAACTTTTATTTAGGAATTTGGGTCTTATAACTAATGGTTTGGTTATGATTGGAGGCATAAAAGTTCTGCTTAAATCGATTTGGATAAAAATCAACTTTATCAACACAATTTTATAATTGGAACTGTGCTCTTTATTTAATAATTTGAGCAAATAACTTAGAATAAAACTAAATTTCAAGTTGATATCAAATGTACATATGGCCATACCATATATGCATCTATTAGATCATGTAATAGTAGACGGTCCACATGACAGTTGAACGAGCTCTTAATCACTTTTTTATACGTTTCAAAAATTCAGTGGATATAATCCCAATTTTAGCTAATAAAATAACTAATTTGTCATGTGAACAAATGCGAGAATTCATGAAGAACTTTTTATTTGTTTAATATATAATCACATGGATTCTAAATTATTTTTGCATTATATTTGAACAGAGATGACCAATCAGTTATGCCAACTGATATTGATTTTATTAAGCTTCTAGTTTACTATCGCATGTGGTTCCATCATTATTGCCCATAGTTTTGTCCTACAAACATGATAAAATTTTGGGTAACCTTTCACATAAATATTTATAATCCACTTCGATTGTGATAATATGAAGATATTAAATTTTCTTATAATTTATAGTCTCAATATATATTTTTTGGCCAATGCGTTTGAAACTTACTATAACTCCAATATTATAAATATTTTATTCCTCTGGGCAGTAAAACATTAGCTCTTCTGGTTTTTTTAATTGACTATGTACTACCACATATTTCATAATACCATAAATATGGTGAACATCTTTTTTTAGGAAGAAAATTATATTATTATTGTCATGGTCAAAACTATTATATGCAAGACTCATTTCATGCTTTACTTTTGTCTTTAATAATTTTTTATCAGGTCTGGCAAAAAAAATTTTGGCGTACCATATGTATGGAATCAACAATAAATTCATATAGCCACACAACAATATTTATTTTTATCATCATCAAAATCATTATATGCAAGAATTTATTTCTTGCTTTAACCCTTCGTTAGTTCAAAATTAGAGATGCTACGGTGTTTGTGATATACTAAAAGTACATCACTTTTGTTCCAAGATAATTTTTTAATCTTAAACCTCCCATAGAGGTGAGTTGTGGTATTTACCCAATCATACATGTGTATGTCCTTATCCATAAGTTTTATGACATTTTGACACGTTCACTTTCAAGAACAAGTGAGCATCCATGAAGCTTATTATAATTACAATCTTTTCAAGAAATTAGCTATAATAATTTGTATGTGCTTCATTAAATTTTATTAATAGCCCATTGTCATGCCTTATCATATTGGCATGAAATACATCAACATCACTTTAAAAGATCAAGTCCTCCTGTTTCTTTATTTTGATGTAGGATTTATAAAAAATATCAAATTAGGTCACACAAAAACTGCATGCCCGATGACCATTTCATAACCGCATTGATAAAAGAAATTGCCTATACCTTTTGAAATATTATTTGGAGAACTATAATGTTCTTCCTTTTATGATGACCACATTGATGACTATTGTTATTTTATCAATCCTCGCCCATATTCATACATGCAACCACTTGTCTCCGTTCAAACATATTATGCACTGCTACCGTATTCACATGTGAGAATGGAGCAAATCAATGGAGCGGGTTTCTGACATTTCATTAAAAGTACATTATTTTGCCTAAGTCATTTTTATATCATCAATATGGTGCATTAAGGCTCAAACTCAACTCCTTACTCATATAAAGGATTGTTAAGACATTATTCATTCGGACTCGAACCCAACATCTTATCATCATGGTGGAGTGGGACTCAAACTTATATCTTACACTCTTGGTAGGACTTGAATCTATTGTCTTACCCTCAATGGTTGTCATAATAAGTCAAAATATAATGGAACTCACCCTCGAGCCTTTAATAATATTGACACTTAATTATGTACATATGTAAATAAAACTTCAAGATGACATGAAATATAATCAAGATATATATAAAATAATCGACATCATAAAAAAATTATTTTTGATATGACACGTAGACGCCCATCTAAATAGTATTGATCCACTCTTATCGATATAGAGATAGATCATGCAGCAATTTTACTACGTCACTTTGAATTCTTCATCCCACTAGTACTTCATTATTTCTTTTAAATATCATCTAATATAATTAAAAAATGCTCAATGACAAGAAAAATTACATTTCTTGTTACCTCTACATTTGATAGTGGATAACAAAATCAAAGTTATAATTCATCAAAGTGATATAACACCTTATATTGTCTATGACCGTCATGTTTGTTTTGGACTTTTTACATAATTTTCCTCTTTTAATCTCTTCAAGTAGCTTCTAGATATTATTTATGACGTACATAGATGTACATCATGATTTTCAAGGTGATTAAATGTTTGTTAGGTGAGTTTTTTAATTTTCAAGGTTTGAAAGCTATAAAGACGTTTGACCAAAGTCAATATTTTAGAGTAACGAACTCAAATTCTTATAGTTTTGTTAGGTTCACAAGGTGATTTTTGATTTAGTTGAATTGTTTATGAACATCCCAAGTTGTTCAAGATTACGTAATTTGATGATTTCAACAGGTCCAAAATATGATTTTTAATTGATCTGCTTATTTGATTTGTTTCCATGGGGTTATGAATGAATCTTAATGGTCTATTCGAGGTCTTGGTTAAGTTTAGTTTGACTAGCTTGCAACCAAATTCCTTTTTCACGTGCACGAGTCACTAATCATGTTCACGAAGAAGGAAAATTGTTATCTTCGCATTCGCAAGGTGGCGATCGTATTCACGAAGGGCAATGGAATCAGGATCGGTTGTTTTGTGCATCACATTTACGAGAGGGTTGTTGCATTTCTAATTGGTCTGGGTCTAGGTCACGTTCGCATAGAAGGAATGAAGTTGGGTAGTTTTAAATGCCTATTTTCAAACTTATACACCATAACTCAATTTTGAGAGCATGGGATCACAGTTTGTGATGATTCAAAAGGGGTTTTCACAACTTCTTCATAATGTATGATTCTGACCCAGTAATTACACATTTCCAATCTATCATAAAATTAGTGGTTTAATTAGTGTTTTGAATTTGAGATTTGGAGGTTTGTCTCCCAGGGTGGGATTTATGTATTCTTGAATTAGGGGACCGATTAACCGTCCGTTTTAGCTGATTTTCTAAATGTGAGTCCCCAAGCTATGTGTAGACCAATTTGGAAAGAAAATTCCAAATTCGACACCAGGGCTAAGGTTGACTTTTTTGGTTCAATTTCTAAGTGGATTCTTTTTATGGAAATATGGGTATCTATTGACTAGTATAGTCATTTAGATTACATATTTGACTAGATTAGGATCGTTTAGAGGCTATAATGAAGGGAAAATCGTAATTTAATTTTTTAAACTCTAGTTAAGAAAAGTTGAGACTTTCTTTGATTCTTTATAAAGTGTTGGTATTTTAATTGATTGATTAAAATGGGTAATGCGTAATGGAGGTCCCGTATAAATGAGATGACGAGCATTTATGTGGATATCAGTTTCATGATTTAGAAAATTGAAAAATATGTACTTGAAGTGATGGATTCTATGACTATATGATCACGATTTTGGTATATGCATTGGATTAATGTAGTATTGCATTTTATAATTGATGAACTCTGTGAATAAGTGAGAATGATTCTTGTTTATGCGTTGAACAAAATAAGGTGTTGCTCACGTGGAAATTTATGAATTCTATGAATATATGAGTGTGATTACTTATTTATGACATTGAATAGATATGGTATTGCTCACTTGAATTAATCTGTAACGACCCGTCCGATCAATATAACAACCTGACAACATTGACGCGGCAATTTAAATGTTTATACAGGGGTAATAATAGTTTTGAAAAGGATGAAAAATATTCATTGCATAACAATTAAAAGAGATGGAGTTTAAAAATTTCAGGGGCTCAGTAAGAGGATCGTTATAGCTGACACTTCTCGCTATAGCGGGCTCGCTGCAACGAAGCACACATCGCTGCAGTGGGAGATGTGGACCAGAGCTACGTATTTTCCTACTCTTTAATATCCAAATCCTATTGTAACAAGATTTATTCATTAAAACATACATGGGAATAAATCCTAATTATTTTGGCAAGGGTAAAGAAGAGGGTGGCTAGAGAGAAGAAAAACTTCACCATCCTCTCCAGTGGAATTCTTCATGAAGCGTTAGATTTGAAGAATGAAACAAAATACCAATAGTTTCTTGGCATGTTTGTCACGCCCTGTGTCTACACCCTGGACGAAATATAGTAATTGGAGTCACAAGTATCCCTGGTATATCATAACACTAGCATTCTGAATAAAACATAGCGGAAGCTCTAAAGTAATAATATAAAATATTTGTGAAAATAAAGCTGAATCAGAAAGTGTAAAACAATTGAAACAAAGTTGAACGTCTGAAACCAAGTCAGTGTCTGAAAGCAAACTACAACTGATGAGTTTCATGGGCAAGTCCCCAGCTAACTTCAACCGTAAATAAAAGAAAATAGAAATGAATGAAATAATCCTCATCCTTGAAAGATAAGGACTAACCAAAGATGTAGCTAGAATCTTCTGAAAGTGATCTACTAACGAGGCTGTGACTGAGATCCTGTAGTTGTATCATAAAATGATACAACATAAAAGGTATGCATCAGTACTTTAAATGTATTGAGTATGTGACGGAAACCATACACAAGGAATGAAATAATTGAACTGAAAAAAATGCAATGACCAACTGAAAATGCTGAAAACTGAATAACTGTAATAAACTGAGATGGTCTAAAGGACCCTATATGATGGTCAAGGACATGCCTAAATCTGAGATACTATTTGAAATACTATACTGAACTGATCTGAACTGAATAATCTGAGACTGAATTGAGTATACTAGTAGGAGAGTCTATAACCGACATATAATAATGTGAGCTAGACGTGGTATCCGATGTATATACCCCATCAGTAGGACACAATATACCTCGCCATGGTGTAAATCCATGAACTGATTGATCACAGGTCTGGGGCCATGAGGCCAATAAAATATATCCTATGGTCGCAACGTTGTTCTGGGAACCTGAGTGCGCTAGAACCCCGGTCTGCTCGGTGCTAAGTCCTACTCCCACTGGCTAGTTCTAGACTGACTACTAAGCTAATAGCTCAAAATTGGGGACCAAGACTAAGTGAGGAATACCTATCTGAAAGAACCATGAGCGTCTTATTAGAACGGATTCTATGACTGGTTCTAAGACTGGTCAGAGCTGCTTATCTAGAAGCGTTGTAACCGTCTAAAGAACAAACTATAAATATGAAGCTGGGGTCCTAAGGCTTGTCAAAGCTGCTTATCTGAAGCTGTCATGACCGCCTAAAGAACCACTAAAATATGATACTAAGTCTAATTTTGATAACATGGAGGCACTACTAACACCTTTAAGAATTTCTGTAGTCAAACTGATCAGCTGACATTTCTGAGTTGTACTGCGTATTCTAACATTCTGACTGAACTAAACTGACATACATCTGACTGAGATTTCATTACATACTAACAATATGGGAATTCCAACACTGATAGAATCAAGCAATTTCGTTAATTAATCACTTAAGCAAGACTCTATTTTTTTCTGCATTCAAGAGCTAGGTAGAAGTTACTTTACAGGGACAAGCGTCAAAATAGTCAAAAACTGGTGGAAAAATATGTACAATTAACATAAATAATATTCCACCTGAATTAAATGAAGTTTGATAGATAATTTATTCACATTCAAAAGTTTTAGGGCTAGAACTGATAGAGAAGATAAAGAAGAATTTTTGAGACACAAGGGAAGAACTATTCCCTTGTTGAATTCTCATATACCTGGCTAAGAATTCTTCGAGAAGGAAGCTTGAATTGCTGCAACTGATGAGGAACCCTAGTCCTTGCTTGAGATTTCTTGAGAGGAAACTTATGATAGTTTTCTAAAAATCTAAGTGGAAATGAAGGAAAAACCATTTAAGCCCTCTAAATCCCCTTAAAATAACCCAAAATAGTATAGTTTAGAGTCTAGGAGTTTAAAAAATTACAGGAAGACCCTTAATAAACTCGCAGGGAAAACTGACTGCCAGTCCCCATGAGGGACTCAACGGATCGTGCCTAGTGACCACGACTCGTGGTCACAACTTTCAAGTTCACTGCCAACTTCCCTCTATTGGTCACCACGTGGGACACCACGACTCATGGTGACACACTCATCGCCAATACTGCCCAAACATCAAATCCCCAAACCACTTTAGACCACGGGTAACCTAACAGGTCGTGGCATAGACCATTATTCGTGGTGTCTAGTCGTTAGATACACTGCCTATTTCCCCAGTATTTAGTCCACTCTTGACCATGGATCACATCCCGACTCATGGTGTTGACCACGACTCGTGGTCACACCCGCGGTCACCTATTTCTAAATTTTTATACCAAATTCAAACTCCTCACCATGAGTCACTTAACGACTAGTGGCCTACCTCATGGGTCACTGGACGACTCGTTCTGATACCTGATGCAGAAAATCCTATTTTCTCCACTTCAACTCCTGGGTTGATCTTAGGGTTTTTGGGGCATTACAATATCTCCCCCTTGGGAACATTCGTCCTCAAATGTTGAAACGCACAGAAAAATAGTGAGTTGCAATCATTATACTCGAATATTGGTCATGAAAGTTGAAAGCTAATAGAATGACTACCTCTGAACTGAACTACATGGCTGAATTGAATTCACTAATAATACATACATTCATTGACATGAAAGAAACGAGGACACATGAACTGAATATGTAATTGAATAAAGTTTTAGGGAGAGAATTGATACTTTAAACTAAAACTGAGCCGGAAGAGAACAAATGTGGGTATCTGGCCACCATATCTGCTTCAGCTTCCCGCATAGCTCCCTCAACCTGTTGATTCCTCCACAAGACTTTGACTGAAGCTACTTCTTTGTTTCTCAACTTACGAACCTGATGGTCAAGGATCTAAACTGGGACCTCATCGTAAGTGAGACTATCTTTTAGTCCCATTCTGTCCAATCACAACTGAAGTTGGATCACCGATGCACTTCTTCAATAGTGACACATGGAATACTGGGTGCACATATGCCAGTTCTGAAGGTAATTCTAGCTCATAGGATACCTTGCCAATTCACTTCAGAATTTTGTAGGGTCTCATATATCTCGAATTGAGTTTTCCTTCTTCCCAAATCTCATCACCCCTTTCATGGGTGAAATTTTTAGATAAACCCAGTCATCTACTGCAAACTCTAATTCTCTTTTCCTCACATCAGCACAAGATTTTTGAAGGCTTTGTGCTGTTCTCAACATTTATTGGATGAGTTGTACTTTCTGCATAGCTTCATGAACTGAATCTGGCTCGATTAGTGTAGCTTCACCAACCTCAAACCATCGATAGGAGATCT
Source organism: Datura wrightii (assembly GCA_035772735.1). Classification (NCBI taxonomy): domain Eukaryota; kingdom Viridiplantae; phylum Streptophyta; class Magnoliopsida; order Solanales; family Solanaceae; genus Datura; species Datura wrightii. The sequence continues at coordinate 49,987,716 of JASDFA010000002.1, read as the reverse complement.
ATACCTCCTAAATTACAATGCCTCAAACGTGGCCATCTAGATACTAGAGTGGTAGCTGTTTTTGTATGCAAACTTAATGAGAGGCAAGTGATCATCCCAACTGCCCTTGAAATTGATCACGCATGCCCTCAACATATCTTCTAGGGTCTGAATAGTCTACTCAGCTTATCCATCTGTCTGCGGGTGAAAAGCTGTGTTGAGCTTGACCTGGGTACCCAGTCCCTTCTGGAAAGACTTCCAGAAGTGAGAGATGAACTGGGTACCTCTATCTGAGATATTGAACAAGGGCACCTCATGAAGTCGGACCAACTCCCAGATATAAAGCCTAGCATAGTCCTCAGCTGAATCTTTAGTTTTAACTGGGAGGAAGTATGCTGAGTTAGTCATCTGATCTAGTATCACCCAGATTTAATTATGTTGCCGACAAGTTTGAGGTAGACCCGTAATTAAATCCATATTTACTTCTTCCCACTTCCATATGAGTATACTGATATCCTGAGTCATACCTCCCAGTCTTTGGTGTTCTACTTTGACTTGTTGGCAATTTGTGCACTTAGCTACAAATTCTGTGATATCTCTCGTCATGTCGTTCCACCAATAAATATTCCACAAATTACGGTACATCATAGTAGCACTTGGGTGAATGAAATATCTTAAACTATGTGCTTCATCTAGTATCTGCTGTCTCAAATCACCCACATCCAGTACGCACAATCTACCCTGATAACGGAGTATACCATCTCCCCCTTGGGAGAAAACCTCTTCTTCTTTTCTGCGAACCGCCTCCTTCAGTTTAAGCAGTACGGGATCTTCATCCTGCCTTGACTTAACTTCAACTACCAATGAGGAATTTGATCCACTCTGCACAACTACTCCACCCTCAATTGTATCAACCAATTGTACTCCCAATCGAGCTAATCTGTGGATATCCTTTGCTAGCTCCTTTTTGCCTTCCTCAACATGAGCCAGGCTCCCCATAGACACTCTTGATAGGGCATCAGCCACCACATCAGCTTTGCCCAGGTGATACAACACGCTCATGTTGTAGTCCTTCAGTAGCTCCAACCACCTTCTTTGACGAAGATTTAGGTCTTTCTAACTAAACAAATACTAAAGGCTCTTGCGATAAGTGAAAACATCCACATGAGCCCCGTACATGTAGTGTCTCCATATTTTCAACACAAACACCACCGCTGCCAACTCCAGGTCAAGAGTCGAATAGCCCTTCTCGTGAACCTTGAGCTTTGTGGAGGTCTAGTCTATCACCTTACCTCACTGTACCATAACGCAATCGAGTCCAAATTTGGAAGCGTTGCAATACAGTACAAACCCATTTATTCTTTCTTGCAAGGCCCATACTGGAGCGGTAGTGAGTAGACTTTTTAACTCCTGGAAACTCTTCCCACACGCATCTAATCACTAAAATTTCACCTTTTTCTGAGTCAACCTAGTAAGAGGGGATGTTATAGAGGAAAAGCCTTCCATAAAGCATCAGTAATAACTGGCTAGACCCAAGAAACTATTAATTTTTGTTGGGGAGGTAGGTCTGGGCCAGTCTTTCACCAATGCTCTCTTTTAAGGATGTACATGAATACTCTCACCTGAGACCATGTGACCAAGGAAAGTCACAGACTTCAACTAGAATTCGCATTTGCTGAACTTAGCGAAAAATTGGCAATCTCTGTGCGTCCGAAGCACTATTCTCAGGTGGTTAGCATGTTCCTCCTCATTCCTGGAGTATACTAAAATATAATCGATAAATACAATGCGGAACATGTCTAGATACTACTTGAAGACTCTGCTTATCAGGTTTATGAAAGCTACAGGGGCATTAGTCAGTCCGAAGGACCTAACCACGAACTTGTAGCGGCCATACCGAGTCTTGAAAGCTATTTTTGGTACGTCAAACTCTTTGAATCTTAGATAATGATACCCTAATCTGAGATCGATTTTAGAGAAACAACTGGCACCCTGAAGTTGATCGAACAATTCAACAATCCTGGGTAGGGTATACCTGTTTTTAACTGTGACCTTATTCAATTGACACTAATCGATGCACATTCTGAGGGTACCGTCCTTCTTTGGCATGAATAGCACTGGAGCACCCTAGGGAGAGATGTTGGGTATGATAAAACCCTTATCAAGAAGGTCTTTCAGCTGCTCCTTCACCTCCTTAAGCTCAGGTGGAGCCATTCTATAAGGAGGGATAGAGATGGGATGAGTATCTAGATGAAGGTCTATACCGAAGTCTATTTCCCGCTCAGGAGGGACTTCGGGAATGTCTTCAAAAAACATATTAGGAAACTCGCTGACAACTGGGACTGACTGGATAGTTGGGGTCTTAGAGCTGGAATCTTTGACCTGAACTAGATGATAAATGCATCCTTTGGACATAAGCTTTCTGGACTTAAGGTAGGAAATAGGTCAACCCTTAAGCGCTGAACTACTACCTGTCCACTCAAAAGCTGGCTCATTCGGGAATTGAAACATGACGACCCTAGTTCTACAGTCGACTGAGGCATAACTGAAGTGTAACCAATCCATGCCAAGAATGAGGTCAATGTCGACCATGTCTAACTCTACAAGATCAGCTGGAATAACCTTATTGAGGATTGAGACTGGGCAGATCTGATACACCTGGCTGGCTCTAACTGACTCGCCAACTAGGCTGGAGACTGAGAATGGTTCCAAGAGGATCTCTGGACTAATATCGAACTGGACTACTACATAGGGAGTCAGAAACAAAAGTGTGGTTCCTGGATCTAGTAGGGCATACATGTCTAGATAAAAAAGGCATAACGTACCCGTGACCACGTCAGGTGAGCTCTCCTGATCCTGACGAGAGGATAAATCATAAAAATGGTTTTGGCAATGGCCGCTATTCGTACCTAAGGTGTTGGCCTGCTAGAGCTACTGAAGCAGTGGATTGTGATCTTCCCCGTCCTACTAATGGGCATTCTCTGAGTAGATGACCAAGCTGTCCACAACCAAAACATCCCTCCCGACCCTGAAGACACTCCCCTGGATAGTTCTTTCCACAGTTAGGGCAAGCTGGGTAGTTGTATCAGTTGCTGGCGCCATGACTCTGGGATTGTGATCCAGTTGGTCCACCCCTCTGATCCTCGCGGGACCGAAAAGTTGGGGCACCGACTGAAGTGGATGCTGGAGCCCTCTGCTGCTGCTATTACTGTGGGTGGCTACTACCGCTAGATCTCTGATAGCCATAATATGACTGGCCGATTCTTTCTCGTTTGTTCTACCGCTTTAAATCTTTTAATTTTTTTGCCTCAATTTATTGGGCATGAACTATGAGGCTGGATAGATCAATGTCCTTGATAAGCGTCATAATCCTGCACTCCTTGAGGATCAAGTTCGACACTTCATTAACAAATTTCAGCACATGAGCCCTTGGCTCGGCTACCGTCTCTGGCGCATACTTAGATAACCGTGTGAACTCTAGTTCATACTCTTCCACCATCCAATTTCCTTGTTTTAGATTCATGAATTCCACCACTTTCACCTCCCTGAGCTCCCGAGGGAAGAATCTGCCTAGGGAGGTTGTAGTGAACTCCTCCCATTCTACCGATCCTACTTTCGTTGGTCTCCCCTCCTTCCGCTATTTGTACTAGATCTGGGCTAACCTTTTCAGCTGGTAGGCAGCCAAGTCAGGACTCTCTGAGGAATTGATACCCATGATTCGGGTGGTCTTTCTAATATCATTCACGAACTCTTGTGGGTCCTCTTCCACCTTAGATCCCTGAAAAACAGAGGGTTCATCTGAGTGAAGTCCCAAACTTGGGAAGCTGCTGCAAACCCATTGTTGTTGATAGGGACCACCTGCTGGTTCACCTGATTGGTCACTGTCTGGGCGAGCAGTTGGATCGCCGCCCTGAACTCTGCAGTGGACACTGAGTCATCCTGAGGGGCTGCTGGAGCTGGTGGAGTAGGTTAATGGGCGTTACCAACCCTTTTTTCCATTACCACATCGGGGAGGCATGATTCACTGAAACAAAACAGAGCACAAGTTAGGAGAATGATACTGGAATTGAATTTCAACACATGATAAAGGGTATTGGATTTCAACACACGAGTTGTGATCACACCCATGGTCACCCCATTTCCAAAATTTTCTACCAAGCTCAAACTCCACGAGTCACATAACAACTCATGGCCTACCCTATGGGTCACAGGATGACTCATTCTATGACCTGGTGCAGAAAATCCTATTTTCTCCGCTTCAACTCCCGGGCCTGGTCTTAGGGTTTTTGAGATATCACAATGTCATGACCCGAACATAGTCCTTGATCGACACACGGGACACGGAGCCCTGAGAGACTCTAAGTCGACCGATGGCATGAAAATACATCTAAATCAATTAATAAAAGTGGAATATTTATCATAATAAACATAGAGGAAGTCTAAACATAACATAACATCATAATACATACATGAATCTGAAGCTGATTATACACTATGTCTTAAAAGCCTCTAATTTTGATGAGTTGACGGGACAAGACCCCAACTAACTCTCTAAGTCTGAAATTGATCAAAGATTGTCCCTCGGGAGATAAGGACTCACTAACTGAGACTAGATGCTTACTCCGAAAACTGGCTAGTGACGAGGCTGAGTCTGAATTTTGGAGCTTGTATCACAAAAACGATACAACATAGAGTATGTGGTCGTTACGTGGAATGTACCGAGTATGCAAGGTAAGTAAAACCGCTTAAGTAAAATCCATAATAATGCATAATGTAAAACACAATCAAGATAATAATCTGAGAGTAGGGCTTACATGCTATTTTCTGAAATCATGATCTGAACATAACTGTATATCGTAACTGATTCGAATGACCCAAAGCTGAAAACTGATAATCATAAGAAAAACTAAACATTGGGTCAAACTTGCTTGAAACATATATATATATCATGAATGACAAACATGCATAACTGAAAACATGAGAAACAATGGGAGACTCGTCATATAACCGACATCACCACGATAGAGCTTAGGTGGTCCCGACTATCACACTCAAGTGGGAATAGCCATCAAAGCCTTTGCTAGGACTAAGGAAGCTACCATGATATCGATATCAAGGTGAAGGCCCCTTGGGAAAGGGAAAAGCTCAAAAAGGAGGTCCCGAATAATCTGATTATACCTACGTTGGTGCGTAGTTCTGAGGCATAGGGTTGATTGATTCTTAGCATTGGTGCTAGACACTACCCAAAAACATGAATATGTTATCCATTATTTTTCAACGAAGCTGACCATCATCTAGTGATGAAATTGAATAATAATATACATATAAAATTTGAAATTATACATAAGGAGCCTTGGCTCAAACCATACCTCAAGCTGAACATAATTGGGAGTCTTGACTCCAAAACCATGTGGTAAGCTAATTCATGAAATCATAAATCATACTTGAACATATGGATTTGCCCAATAATTAAACATTCTTGAAAATGCTTCCATGGGAAACTTGAAAACATGTTTTTCTCATAAATATCTCATCATACTTGAACATACATCATAGATCTCAACTTTCATGAACTTTCATAGATTGGCATCATAATTTATAAAACTTGAAAACATGATTTATAATTGATACATTGTAAAACTTGCCCATGAATCATAATTCAATAATAGAAACATGCTTAGATCATACCCATAGTAGAAACTTAGGGAATTCATGCATTGGGTTAAAACCCTATAGGATCAACATGTAGATTTTCATGAATTAGAGAGGGATTGGGCATGTGTATGAACAATATCACTCATTCATAACCTTACATACCTGAGAGAATCTGATTCTACAACTTTTCTCATTTCCCAAGGAATAATTGAGGAAGAACGTTGAGAGATTTAGCTTGATCACCCCTCTAGACTTCTAAACTTGCATGCATGAATTAGGAATAGCTTAGAATGAACTTACCCCTCTTAAAATTCACTATTCAAAGCTTAAAAAGACATAGTTTAGGCATTAGGATCATAGGAATTATGGAAAAGCCCTTACTAAACTCGTATGGAAAAATAGACTGCCGGTCCCAACAAGGGACTGGACGATTCGTCGTCTAAGGCCATGACTTGTGGCCTGCCAATCGTCGTCTTTACTAGAAACTTCATCAAGACTGCCACCACGAGACACTTAATGACCCGTTACTAGTGACCATGACTCGTGGTCACCTTCCATCACCCTCACTGTCGAACACCCACGGGCGACACCATGACTCGTGGTGCTGCCGATGATTCGTGGTAGGGACCCCTCAAGTGCACTGTCTATGTTTCTTCATCTTTTAACAACCCTTGTCCATGGCTGACCTAACGAGTTGTGATGCTGACCATGAGTCGTGGTCACATTCGTTGGCCACTAACAACTTAAAATTTCCAACTAAGTCGAACTCCTCACCATGGGTCACCTAACAACCCGTGGTTATCCTGATGGGTCGCAGGACCACTCGTTCTGTGACCTGGTGTAGAAAATACTTTCTTCTCCATTTCAACTCCGAGGTCTGATCTTAGGGCTTTTGAGGTATAACAATATCTCCCCCTTGGGAATATCCATCCTTGAATGTTGAAAATCATACAAAAAAATAGAGAAATGCAATCATCATATTCAAGTACTGATCATATAGGCTGAAAACTGACAGAATGACTGCCTCCGAACTGAATTACATGACTGAACTAAATTCATGAATCATACATACAGGCTTTTACATGAAAGAAACTGAGGTACATGAGCTGAACATGAATCTGAATATAGTATTAGGGAGAAAACTGATACCTCAATCTTAAACTGAACCGGAAGGGAAAAGATGTGGGTATCTAGCCATCATGTCTACCTCGGCTTCCCACGTAGTCCCCTCAACATGCTGATTCTTCTATAAAACTTTAACTAAAGCTACCTCTTTAATTCATAGCTTAGGAACCTGCCGATCCAATATCTCCACCAGAACCTCTTCATACTAAGGTTGTCTTTCACACCGATACTGCCCATCGGGACAACTAGAGCTGGATCATCCAAACACTTCTTTAAGAGCGATACATGAATCGGTCCTATCATCGTAGCTTCACCGACTTTAAACCAACCAATAGAGATCTACATCTTCACCCATAGAGAGCCTCAAACGGAGCCATCGGAATGCTGGAATGGTAGTTGTTCTTGCGTGCAAACTCAACGAGAGGTAAATAATCATCCCAACTACCCTTGAAGTCAATAACACACGCTCTTAACATGTCCCCGCGAGTCTAAATAGTTCGCTCCACCTAACCATCTATTTGTGGGTGATATGCGGTACTGAGCTAGACCTGCGAACCAAGTCCCATTTCAATTGATCTCCAAAACTGGGAGCTAAACTGAGTACCTCTGTCTTATATGATGGACAATGGCACTCCATACAATTGAACTAACTACCGAATGTATAATTTGGCATAATCCTCCATTGAATTAATAGTTTTGATTGGTAGAAAGTGAGCGAATTTGGTCAACCTGTCCACCACCACCCAAATGGAGTCATACTGTCGACGAGTGTGAGAAAACCCTATGAATAAAACCATATTGATCTCCTCCCACTTCCAAGTAGGAATACTGATGTCCTTTAACACAAATCCCGGTCTTTGATGCTCCGCTTTCACTTGTTGACAATTTTGACACTTAGCCACAAATCCTATAAAGTCCTTCATGCCATTCCACCAATAGAATTCCCGTAGGTCACGGTAGATCTTGGTGGAACCTGGATATAAAGAGTATCTGGTACCATGAGCCTCATGCAACATATGATTTCTCAAATCATCAACATCCAGAACACACAAATGACCATGGTGTCGAAGCACACCATCTCCCCGTTTGGAGAAGACCTCTAACTTCTAATTTTGAATGGCTTCCTTCAGCTTTACAAAAATAGGATCCTCATCTTGTCTCTCTTTTACGTCAATCACCAAGGATGATTCTGATCCGTTCTATACAATAACATCGCTATTGGTAGAGTCAACCAAATGTACTCCCAACCATGCAAGTCGATGCACATCCTTCACTAGCTCCTTCCTCCCCTAATCTACATAGGACACACTCTCAATAGATGAGTGCATCTGCTACTACATTAGCCTTACCCGGATGGTAAAGGACACTCATATCATAATCCTTGAGTAGTCCAACCACCTCCTTGGTGTAGATTTAGATCTTTTTGGGTAAACAAATATTGTAGGCTTTTGTGGTCCGTAAACACATCTACATGGACCCCATACAATTGGTGTCTCCAAATATTCAAGGCAAATACTACCACCGCCAATTCCAGATCATGAGTCGGGTAATTCTTTTAATGGACCTTCAGCTGCCTGGAAGCGTATGTTATAACCTTACCATGTTGCATCAATACACAACCAAGGTTGATCCTTGAGGCATCACAGTATACCATAATCCCATCAGTACCCTCAGGTAGGGTTAACACAGGTGCTGAGGTGAGTCGAGCCTTCAATTCTTGGAAGCTCTTCTCATAAGCCTCTGACCATTGAAACTTCACCTTCTTGTGGATCAATTTGGTCAATAGCACTGGAATAGATGAAAACCCCTCAACAAACCTCCGATAATAGCCATTTAATCCCAAGAAACTCCTGATATCCGAATGATTTAGTAGTATGGGCCAATTCTTCACCACTTCTATCTTTTGAGAGTCCACCTTTATACCCTCACTTGATACCACATGGCCCAAAAAGGCCACTGAGTTCAACCAAAATTCGCACATGCTGAATTTAGCATATAATTAGCGGTCCTTTAGATTTCGTAGCACCATCCTCAAATGAGCGACATGCTCCTCCTCGCTCCGAGAATATATACGGATGTCATCTATGAACACAATTACGAACATATCCAATTATGGCTTGAACATCCTGTTCATCAAATTCATAAAAGCTGTAGGAGCATTCGTTAGTCCAAAAGACATAACTACAAACTCATAATGACCATACTACGTCCTAATGGCTATTTTTGGGATGTCACTCTCCCGAACGCTGAGCTGATGGTATTCGGATCTGAGGTCTATCTTTGAAAAGCACTTAGCACCCTGAAGCTGGTCAAACAATTCATCAACTCTGGGGTGTGGATACCTGTTCTTGATAGTAACTTTGTTCAATTGCCGATAATCAATACACATACAAAGAAAACCATCTTTCTTTCGAACAAAGAGAACTGGTGCACCCCATGAGGATTTGCTAGGTCTGATGAATCCGTTGTCTAAAAGGTCTTTAAATTGTTTGTTCAACTCCTTTAGCTTGGATAGAGCCATTATATAAAGAGTAATAGATATAGGCTCCATATTAGGAAGAAGGTCAATACCAAAATCAATTTCCCTCACATGAGGGATTCCCGGTGGATCATCTGGGAAGACTTCTAGATACGCACATACTACTGGAACCGACTGGATAGTCGGGGTCTCGGACATAGCATCCTTAACCCTAACTAGATGGTAAAAAATGAAACAACCTACAGGCACAGCTGAACTACCCTTCCATTCTAAGACTAGCTCACCTGGAAATCTGAACTCTATTGCCTGGGTACTACAATTGACTGAGGCATAGCATGCAAATAGCCAATCCATGCTGAGGATAACATCAAAATCAGTCATGGCTAACTCTACTAGATCTGCTGAGGTGATTTTCTAAAAAACTATGACAAGGCAATCTGTATACATCTGTCGAGCTATAACTAAATCCCCAACTGGAGTAGAGACTGAGAAGGGTTTTTTATAGGATTTCGGGTCTGGCTCCGAAACTACTAGCATTTTGGGTGTCACAATTAGCCCTTGGATCTAACAAAGCATATACATAAAGATGGAATACTTGTAACATACCAGGGACTACATCTGGGGAGACCTTCCGCTTCTGGTGGGATGCTAGGGCATAGAATCTATTCTAGCGCTGACAGCCACTTGTGCTAGTAGATGCCCCCTGCTGAAGTGGGCGTGCTGGCGGGGCTGTTTAACTAGAAGTTGCGCCTTGGCCCCTTTCATGACCTTGTATGGACGCTGGACAATCCCTAAGTATGTGTCCAAGCTTCCTACACCCGAAACAAGAACCTGTACCTACCAAGCGCTGGCCAGTGTATCTCCAGCCACACTGGATGCAAACTAGGATACTGGAATCTGTGGGTTTACTACTCTGGCCTCTAGATCCGAATGCTCATCCTCCCTGATCGTGCCTACATCTAGATGGCACACTCATAACCGATGATACTGGGGCTGACGAACTTTGGTGGGATTGCTGACGGTGTCCACTACCTAGTCTCTGGTAAGAGAACCCATAACTGTTTGTACTGCCCCTCTTGGCCTCTCTATCTCACATGCACCGCCTCCGTCTGTTGGGCGTACAAGACTATCTGGGTAAAATCCATATCTTAATGAGGCATCGTGGTCCTGCAATCCTTGTCCAGGTAGTTCGCCACTCCATGTACAAATCTGTTTACTCGAGCTCTCTGATCAACCACTAACTCTGGTGGTACTTGGACAGACGAGTGAACTTTAAGGCATACTCCTGCACTGTCATCTTTCCTGGCTTTAGATTCATAAAATCGGCCTCTTTCAGCTCCCTCATCTTACGAGGGAAGAACCGACCTAGAAAAGAGGCATTGAACTAATCCCAACTGATAGGGCCTGCTCCAACCGCTCTACTATCCTTCCATTGTTCGAACCAAATGTGTGCAACCCCCTTCAACTGATATGAGTCTAAGTCGGTGCACTCCTCTCCGGTCACCCCCATGACCTGGTGATCCTTAGAATCTTGTCGATAAACTCATGTGGGTCCTCGTCCACCTTTGACCCAAGAAAATCTAGAGGATTCATCCTCAGAAAATCTCTGACTCTTGCTGCCGCGGCATTCCCATTCTGAGGGACATGCACTACCATCTGTTAATTGACTTGGGTGGTCAAGGCTGTGCTAGCATCTGAATGGCTGCCTTGAAATAAGTGTGGCCAACTGACTCTTGTGCATGGTTCTCATGGGTTGGTAGGGCCGGTTTGTGCTCATCCCCATTTCCATCCTCATGGCCGTTTCTATTTCCATTTCTTCTGCTGTTAATTCTGCGGGGAGGCATGATTCTGCAAATGTGTATAACATGAGTTAGAAGGATAGAGAGACATTTCACTGTATGACATAGATCATGAAAGGAGGGAATATTTCCTAAACGTATTATAGCCTCTTCATCATAAGTGTTGTGCGCTTCACACCCATGTAAAAGACTCTACTTAACGTGACCTTCAGACACCCTAGGACACTTCAAAACCTAATTCTCTAATACCAAGTTTGTCACGATCTGAACATAGTCCTGGATCGAGACATAGGACAAGGATCCCCAAGAGACTCCAAGTCGACCCATGCCATCAACATACATCTAACTCAGTCAATAAAAGTAGAAGATTTATCATTATAAACATAACGGAAGTCTAAACATAACATAACATCATAATACATTCACGAATCTGAAGCTAATTATACACTATGTCTAAAAAACCTATAATTCTGATGAGTTGATGGGACAAGACCCCAACTAACTCTCTACGTCATAAATTGAAAATACAAAGATAATTGATAAGTAATGGTCCTTGAGAGATGAGGACTCACCAACTGAGACTGGATGCTAACTCCAGAAACTAGCTAGTGCCTGGGATGAGTCTGAAGTTTAGAGCCTATATCATAAATAGATACAACATAGTGTATGCAGTCAGTATGTGGAATATACCGAGTATGCAAGGTAAATAAAATCGCTTAAGTAAAATCTGTGATAATGCATAATGTAAAACATAATCAAGATAGTAACCTGAGAGTAGGGCTTGCATGCTATTTTCTGAAATCATGATCTCAACATAACTGCATATCATAACTGATTCGAATGACCCAAAGCTGAAAACTGATAATCATAAGTGAAACTGATCATTCTGTCAAATCTACTTGAAACATATATATATATATATATATCATGAATGACAAAACATGCATAACTAAAATCATAAGGAACAATGGGAGACTCGTCATATAACCGACATTACCATGATAGAGCTTATGTGGTCCCGACTATCACACTCAAGTGGGCAGAACCATCCAATGCTTTGCTAGGGCTAAGTACGTTACGATGATATCAATATCAAGCTGAAGGTCCCTTGGGGAATGTAATACCCCAGGAACCCAAGGATCATACACGGGAGTCATACAGGGAAAATCTGGGGAATGAAGCTTCAGTTGCAGAATGAGTCATTTGATGACTTCTGAGGAGACCCCACGAGTCGTTAGGTGGCTCGTGGGGAGGCTTGGGGAAAATCAAGGATTGATATCCCCACGAGTGAGGGAATGACTCATGGTCATTCACCACGAGTCGTCATGTCAATCGTGGGGTGGATATGGAATATTTATAAGAGGATTGACCAGTGTACTCGACGAAAGGGACCCCACGAGTCATGGCCAGTCGCAATGACTCATGAGGTGAGTCATGAACAAGCAGGTTGAATTTTGTTGGAAAATAAGGCAGTGTAAATGAAGGGAGCTGGCAATGAGTCGTGACTAGTGGCAACGGGTCATTAAGTCACCCATTGCGAGCCCTAAAAGATCAGTTAACCAGTGCACCCAAGGAGCGATATAACGAGTTGTTTGGGCCTGTAACGATCCGTCAAGTCGTCCCTTAGTACCACCTGGCAGTATTTTCCTGCGAATTCAGTAAGGGTCTTTTCATAATTTCTAGGTTCCTATGATCTATACTATGTCATTTAAGGCTCGTTTTAGTGGGTTTTAAGAAGGGGAAAACCTATTCTAAACCCTTTTCCCTGTGCATGCAAGTTTGAAGGTTTGAAGAGGAGATTCTAGGCTAAATCACAAGGTTTCCAATTGGAATCTCAGCTGGGCAATTAGAGGGTGTTAGAATTCACCATCCCCATGTGTGTAAGGCTATGAGTGGGTGCCTTCTTCCACACCCATGCCCAATTCCTATCAAAATGTGATAAATTGTCTATGATAAAGTATGGGGTTTTACCCAATTTCATGATTCTTCAATCTCTACACATGGGTATGATTAGATTGTAATTATATTGATGGATTATGAAGCTTGGGCGGATTCTAAGTTGTTTTTCCTTATAAAAAAATTGTTTTCCAAATTTTGAATCTAAAACGCCCATGGATGATGAGTTCATAGAAGAAATGATTTATGAAAAATGTGTGAAGATGATGAGGTTGATGATGAAAAGAATATTTCTAAAACTACCCATGAGTATGTTGTTGTTTTCAAAATGAATTGATTAGAACCAAGTATTATAAGACTTTGTGTGATGCCCACATGTTGATTTAAGTGAAGATTTTCCTGACATAAGCTTACCACATTGTTTGAAGTGAAATTTTTCAATTTTTATTATAAATTCTAGCTTTTGGTATGTTGAGTAAATATCTCTACATGTAGCTTACCGCATGATTTGGAGTAGATGCTCCCACCTATGATTGAGCTTGTGCTATGTTTCAAAATAAAGCTTCTCATATGCATGAATTCATAATCGAGATGTATGTCATTATTGAGCTTTGTCAAAGGGCAATGCTGAGGTTCATTTTCATATGATGTCTAGTCTATGCATGATTTCATTATGAGCTTTGTCAATAGACATTGTTGAGCTTCGTTTGACATAATGTTGAGTTATGCATGATTTCATATTGAGCTTCGTCACTAGACAATGTTGAGCTTCATCATTAGACGATGTTGAGCTTCATCATTAGAGGATGTTGAGCTTCATTATATATGATGTAGAGCATTACATGTTTTTTGGAGAAGAGTTTAGAACCGAGCGGGTTAACGGTCGATCACCCTTTGTCCCAGAACTACGCGCCAACGTAGGTTGATACTACTATATGACTTGGGACCTCCCTAGTGAGCTTCCCCTGCCCGAATGGGCCTTCAGCTTGATATCGATATCATGGTAGCTTCCTTAGCTCTGGCAAGATTTTGGACGGCTCTTGTCACGACCCAAATGTAGACCCAAATCGTAGACATGGGACAAGGAGCCCCGAGAGACCCAAGTCGACCCATGGCATGAGCATACATCTACTTCAATCACATGAATGGAAGAGTTAACATAAAGATCGTAGTCATAACAAGCACAAGGGAAAATCAGTACAAGACTTGAACAATACGGGGGAATACAACTCGTAGTCTGATAAGCCTCTAAACATGAAAGGCAGGTTGATGGGACAACTCCCCAACTAATCCAATATCCAGAAACCGAAAGAAATAACAGAGTATGAACATGCAGTCCTCGGAACATGAGGACTCACCAAAGGCACTGAGAGAAAGGCTGAATCTAGCTATGGTTGAGGATGAGCTTGAGAACTGGGACCTGTATCATGAAACGATACAACATAGAAAATATGTGGTCAGTACGTGGAATGTACTGAGTATGCAAGGTAAGTAAAACGGTCATTAAAAACATGTATGAAATTCATAAATGATCATAAGAGTGGGACAATATGCTCGTATCGTAAATCATAATGACATGTCATATGGCTCAAGGTTTTCAAAACATTCGTAACATAAACATATTCATAATCATAATAGAAGAGATTTATTTAACATGACGTGAGCCAACATACATAATCATAACATGTATGAATCATGAGGAACAGTGGGAGATTCTCTTAACCGACATACCCCATATGTGATCACATGAAGCCCAACTTATAACCCTAGTTGGGAGGGTGTTCGTACCTTACCAAGGGTAGGAACCATGAAGGGCGTGATCACACATGAAAAGGGACATTTGGGCTAGGGAAAAATAGAAAGGGGTCCCAACATACCTGCGATGAGATGTAGTTCATGAGATCTGGGGCTTAACCTGAGCCCCGAACCTACTCGGTGTTTGATACTACTCCCAAAACATATATGGTGCTCATAATAATACATAAATGAGTTCATGGTCCAGTTAAATCATAATAATAGTAAACATGCTTGAATATACGTGAAATAGCCATGACTTGAGGCCCGTGAGTCGGCCAAAAACATAATTCATGAGTTATAAAATTCATACATACTTGTAGATCATGCATATAGATTAAACTGCATAAGATCATAACAGATAACAAAATAAATTCATAAACAAAATAATTATTCATGTTGGGCTTATCAAAACATCAATGGATCAATGGATCATAAATCGATTCCTCATGGGGCATTCATAATCAAGCTTCATTATTTAGAAGTTCAAAATCAACAATATTATAATCAATTTAAAGCTCGAAAGATGATCAAAATCAGTAGATTATGATAAGATTTCAAAATCACAAGACCCATAATTAAATCATTTAATTTTATACAAATTAAACAAAAAACCTCATGAGTTTTTGATAAATTTTGAGAAAAATCATAGAGTAGGAGCATGGGTGTGGAAGAATTCACCCATTGGTAGCGTTACATACCTAGGATAGCTGATTCTCAATTCTTCCTAGATTGCCCAAGAAGAAATTAAGGAAGAACACCTTGAAGTCACCTAGATCACCCTTCTATCACCTTCCTAAACCTTTGCATGCATGAATGAGGGCTTAGGATAGTATATTCCCTCTTAAACCACTCTCTCTTATGATAAAATGACGTAGTATAGGCCTTAGGAATTTAGAAATTACAAAAACACCCTTACTTAAATCGCAGAATTTTGCTGATTGCCAGTCCCCACGAGGGACTGGACGACTCGTCGCCAAGGGCCACGACTCGTGGCCTTAAGTCGTGAGGTACACTGCCAGAATTCACTTAGCGACCCCACGAAGGACACCATCAATCGTGGTAGGTCACCATAACTCGTGGTCACCATCCGTGGTCCACATTGCCCAACAAAGCTCAGGGGACCCCGTGACTCGTGGTGGCTGACCATGACCCGTGGTCACCCCCGTGGCCTCCCAAAACTCTGGCAAGCCTAGTCCTGACCACGAGTCATTTCACGACTCGTGGTCCCACCTAACGAGCCACCTCACGAATCATCCTGTAACCTGGTGTGAATTTCCAGTTTCTCTCCATTTTGGCTCCCGAGTCTGATCCTTGGGTTCCCAGGGTATAAAAATATCTCCCCCTTGGGAACATTCTTTCTCGAATGTTAGAAACATGTAGAAAACTCATAAACAAGAAATCACCATACAGAAATACTGACCATTTAAGCTGAAAACTGACGGAATGACTACCTCCAAAAGAACTACATAGCTGAATTTGATTCAGACACCACATACATATATCATTTCATAAAAAAAACTTGTACACATGAACTGAACATGAAAGTTGATTAAAGAATTAGGGCAAAGCTGATACCTCAAACTAAAATTGAGCCGGTACAGAACAGGTGTGGGTATCTAGCCGTCATATCTGCTTCGGCTTACGTAGCTCCTTCTACATGCTTAGTTCTCCACAATACTTTAACTGAAGCTACTTCCTTGTTTCTTAGCTTATGGACTTGATGATCTAAGATATTCACCGAAATTTCTTTATAGCTGAGGCTATCCTTTACCCCAACAGTGTCCACCGGAACTACTAAAGCTGGATCACCCAAACACTTCTTCAAAAGTGACACATGAAACACAAGATTAACTGAAGATAACTCCGATGGCAAATCCAACTCATACGCCACCTTAACAACTCTCCTTACAACCCGGTAGGGGCCAACATAGCGGTGAATGAGCTTCCCTTTCTTTCTGAACCGCATGACTCCCTTCATGGGAAATACCTTTAGAAATACCCAATCGTCCACCTCAAACGCCAAACCTCTTCTCCTCACATCGACATATGATTTCTTACGACTCTGAGCAGTTTTCAACCAGTACCTTATTAACTGAACCTTCACCATCGCCTCGTGAATCGAATCTGGCCCTATCATAGCTGCCTCACCAACCTCAAACCAGCTGATGGGGGATCTACAGCTCCGCCCATAGAGAGCCTCGAATAGTGTCATCTGGATACTAGAGTGATAACTGTTATTATAAGCAAACTCGATTAAGGGAAAATGATCATACTAATTACCTTTAAAATCCATAAGCCATGCCCTCAACATGTCCTCAAGAGTCTAGATTGCTCGCTCGGCTTGGCCATCCATTTGTGGATGAAATGCT
The DNA here is from genome assembly GCA_035772735.1 of Datura wrightii. Classification (NCBI taxonomy): domain Eukaryota; kingdom Viridiplantae; phylum Streptophyta; class Magnoliopsida; order Solanales; family Solanaceae; genus Datura; species Datura wrightii. The sequence continues at coordinate 49,970,617 of JASDFA010000002.1, read as the reverse complement.
GTGCTGAGCTTAACCTGAGTCCCAAGCCCTTTCTGAAAAGACCACCAGAATTGGGAGGTAAACTGAGTACCTCGATCCAAAATAATAGACAAGGGCACTCCATGAAGTCGAACCAACTCCCGAATATACAACTTGGCGTAATCATCCGCTGAATCCATGGTCTTGAAAGGTAGAAAGTGTGCAGCCTTGGTTAACCTATCTACCACCACCCAAATGGAATCATAGTGTCTCTAAATGCGGGGCAAACCTGTTATAAAGTCCATGTTGATCTCTTCACACTTCCAAGTAGGAATGCTAATACCCTGAAGTACGCCTCCTCACCATTGATGCTCGACTTTCACTTGGACATTTGGCTACAAACTTTGCAATATCCTTCTTCATACCATCCCACCAATAGATTTATCGCAAGTCCCGATACATCTTCATGGATCCTGGATGAATAGAATATTTGGTACCATGTGCCTCATGGAATATCTAAACTCTCAATTCATCAACGTCTGGGACACATAGGTGACCCTGGCATCGTAACACACCATCTCTCCCTTGGGAGAAAACCTCCACCTTTTGACTCCGCACTGTTTCTTTCAACTTCCTCAAATCGGATCCTCATCTTGCTTAGATTTGACATCCACCACCAAGGACGATTCTGACCCATTCTTAACAACAGCATCGCCATCGGTCGAGTCGATCAATCTAACTCCGAATCTTGCGAGCCAGTGGAAATCCTTCACTAACTCATTCTTTCCCTCATCCACGTGGGACACACTATCCATAGAGAGCCTACTAAGTGCATCCGCCACCACATTAGCCTTGCCCTGGTGGTAAAGAACACTCATATCGTAGTCCTTTAATAACTCCATCCACCTCATTTCCCGAAGATTGAGATCCTTCTGCGTGAACACATATTGTAAGCTCTTGTGATCCGTGAATACATCTATGTGGACCCCATACAAGTAATGCTGCCATATCTTCAATACGAACACCACCACGACCAACTCAAGATCATGGGTCGGGTAATTCTTTTCGTGAACTTTCAGCTGTCTTGAGGCATATGCGATTACTTTCCCATGATGCATCAACACGCACCCCAGTATGAATCGCGAAGCATCACAATACACCACAAAACCATTGGTACCCTCAAGTAAAGTCAACACTGGTGTTGAAGTGAGTCAGGTCTTCAATTCCTAGAAGTTTTCCTCATAAGTCTTCAACCATTAGAACTTAACCTTTTTCTGAGTCAACCTGGTCAATGGGGCTGCAATAGATTAAAAGCCCTCAACAAATCTTCGGTAGTAGCCTGCTAAGCCTAAGAAACTCTAAATTTTTGAAGGGTTCACCGGTCTAGGCCAATTCTTCACTGCTTCAATTTTCTGAGAATCCACCCTTATGCCCTCACTCGACACCACATGGCCCGAAAATGCCATCGAGTCTAGCAAAAATTCACACTTGCTAAACTTTGCATAGAACTGACGATCCTTGAGGGTCTGAAGCACTACCCTTAAATGAGCGGCATGCTCCTCCTTACTCCGGGAGTATATAAGGATATCATCGATGAACACAATCAAAAACATGTCCAGATATTGCTTGAACACCCTATTCATCAAGTCCATAAAAGTTTTAGGAGCATTAGTTAGTCCAAATTACATAACTACAAACTCATAATGGCCATACCGAGTTTTGAAGGCTGTCTTGGGTATATCACACTCATGAAATCTGAGCTAATAGTATCTGGACCTAATATCTATCTTCGAGAAACACCTGGCACCCTAGAGCTGGTCAAATAAATCATTAATCCTAGGCAAGGGGTACCTATTCTTGACAGTGACCTTATTCAGCTGCCGATAGTCAATACACGTCCGAAGGGATCCATCCTTCTTTCTAACAAAGAGAACCGGTGCACCCCATGGAGACTTTCTCGATCTAATGAAACCCTTATCCAACAAGTCCTTAAAATGTCCTTTTAACTTTTTTAGCTCGGCTGGAGCCATACTGTAAGAAGGAATAGATATAGGCTGTGTGTCGGGAAGAAGATCTATACCGAAATCAATATCCCGCTCGGGAGGGACACCTAGCAAATCATCAGGGGATACCTTCGGATACTCACACACCAATGGAACTGAATGAATAGTTGGGGTCTCGGACTCTACATCCTTAATCCTAACTAGGTGGTACATGCATTCCTTAGAGATCATTTTCCTATCCTTAGGATATGAAATAAATCGACCGACTGGTACGGCTGAATTACCCTTACATTCCAAAATTGACTCACCCAGAAACAATAATTCCACCACACGGGTGCTATAATTAATAGAAGCGTTGCATGCAAACAACCAATCCATACCCAAAATGATGTCAAAGTCAGTCATGGCCAATTCTACCAAGTCTGCAAGGTAACCTTATGCAACACTGTAATGGGGCAACTCCTATACACCCGCCTAGCTACAACTGATTCACGAAAATGATTTTGACAGAATTTCAGGATTAACTCCAAAACTACTAGCAATATAAGGGGTCACAAAAGACAAAGTAGCTCCTAATTCTAACAAGGCATAAGAATCAATATGAAAGACTTGCAACATACTTGTGACCACATCTGGCGAACCCTCCTGCTTCTGGAAGGGTACTAGGGCATAAAATTAGTTGTGGCGCTGACCGCCTGCTGAACTAGTGGAAGAACCCTGATATAGGGGTCATGCTGCTGGGGTGGTAGAACTGGTTGCAGGGCAATCTCTAATCCTATGCTCGAGTTTTCCACACCTGAAACAATCATCCGCACCAAACAGGCACCTCCCAAGATGATTTTTGCGTATCTTGCACAAACTGGGAAAGTGCAATCCACCTGCATGCTACCATGATCCCTCGATCCTGTAGCCCTGCTACGCTAGTTTCCCTAAACGTAGATGGCATGTTGGCCGATGATGGAGCTGGAGAAATGGACCTGTGCTAGGACTGCTGACGTGGTCCACCTTTTGACCTGGCTTGAGAAATCCCGTAGCTGTCGATTCTGGCCCTCTTGGACTCTGTCTGCCTCCTATTGACCGACTCCATCTGCTGCACATGCAATATAATATGGGGAAAGTCAATGTACCGATATAGCATGGCGATCCGGCAATCCTTGTCCAAGTAATCTTCTACTCCATGCACAAAGCAGCTCACCCGAGCCCACTGATCCGCCACCAACTCCGGAGCATATTTAGATAATTGGGTGAACTCCAATGCATATTCCTGGACTGACATGTTACCCTGCTTCAGATTAACAAACTCGGCCGCCGTAAGCTCCCTTATCTCCCCAGGAAAGAACCGATCCATGAACGCGTTGTAAAACTCATCCCAATCTATTGAGCATCCGCCGTCCTGACATCCTTCCATTGCCTGAACCATATATGTGTATCCCATTGAGCTAATAGGAGGTCAAATCAATGCATTCCCCATTGTTCACCCCTATAACCTAGGTGATCTTTAGAATTTCCTCAATAAAGTCATGTGGGTCCTCGTCTACCTTCGACCCCGTGAACACCGTAGGGTTCATCCTCAAAAAGTCCCTCACCCTAGCAGCTGCCGCATTCCCATTTTTCGGATAATGTGACACAGTCTCATTCTGAACCTGAGCGGCCTGTGCCAATATCTGAATCGCCTTCCTAAACTCAGCGTGGGTGGATGGCTCTAGTACATGCTCCTCATGAGCGGGTAGCGCTGGCTAATGCTCGCCAGTATGGGCACCCTCATGATTATTACCATTATCATTTTTCCTGGCATTCACTCGATGCGGAGGCATGATTCTGCAAACAAGAATAGCACGAATTAGAAGGGAAAAGGACCTTCATCGCACGACATAGATCATGAAATAAGGGAACATTTCCTAAACATCTAGTAGCCCCTTCGTCATAAGTGTGGCGCGCTTCATACCCATGAAAAAGACACTACTTAACGCGGCTTTCAGACTCCCTAGGACACATAAATCTATGGCTCTAATACCAAGTTTGTCATAACCCAAACGTACACCCAGATCGTAGACATGGGACCAAGAGCCCTGAGAGATCCCAAGTCGACCCGTGATATGAGCATACATCTAATTCAATCACATGAGCGGAAGACTTAACATAAAGATCATAATCATAACAAGCATAAGAGAAAATCAGTACAAGACTTGAACAATACGGCAGAATACAACTTGTAGTCTAATAAGCCTCTAAACATGAAAGGCGGGTTGATGGGACAACTACCCAACTAATCCAACATCAAGAAATTGAAAGAAATAACATAGAGTATGAACATGCATTCCTCGGAACATGAGGAGTCACCAAGTTCACTGAGAGCAAAGCTGAAACTAGGTACGGGTGAGGATGAGCTTGCGAACTAGGACCTGCATTATGAAATGATACAACATAGAAAATATGTGGTCAATACATGAAATGTACTGAGTATGAAAGGTAAGTAAAATGGACATTTAAAACATGTATGAAATTCATAAATGATCATAAGAGTGGGACAACATGCTCGTATCGAAAATCATAATGACATGTCAAATGGATTAAGGTTTTCAAAGCATTCGTAACATAAACATATTCATAATCATAATAGAAGAGATTTATTTAACATGTCTTGAGACAACATACATAATCATAACATGCATGAATCATGAGGAACAACGGAAAATTCTTTTAACCGACATACCCCTTATGAGCACACATGAAACCCAACTTATGATCCTAGTCGGGAGGGTGTTCGTACCTTGCCAAAGGTAAGAACCATGAAGGGCGTGATCACACATGGAAAGGGCCATTTGGGCCAGGGACAAACATGAAAGGGGAGCCAACATACCTACGGTGGCATGTAGTTCATGAGATCCTAGGCTTAACCTGAGCCCCGAACCTACTCGGTGTTCGATACTACTCCCAAAACATATCTAGTGCTCGTAATAATACAAGTTCATGGTCCAGCTAAATCATAATAATCATAAACATGCTTGATCATACGTGAACTAGCCATGACTTGAGGCCCGTGAGTTGGCAAAAAACATAATTCATGAGTTATAAAATTCATACATACTTGTAGATCATGCATATAGCTTAAATTACATAAGAAAATAATAGATAAAAAAATAAATTCATAAAAAAATTAATAATTCATGCTAGGCTTATCAAAATATCAATGGATCAATGGATCATAAATCGATTCCTCATGGGGCATGCATAATCAAGCTTAATTATTTAGAAATTGAAAATCAACAATATTATAATCAATTTAAAACTCGAAAGATGATCAAAAGTTATGATAAGATTTCAAAATCACAAGAACCATAATTAAACCATTTAATTTTACACAAATCAAACACAAAACCCCATCTGTTTTTGATAAATTTTGACAAAAATCATAGAGTAGGAGCATGGGTGTGGAAGAATTCACCCAGTGGTAGGATTACATAATTGGGATAGCTGATTCTCAATTTTTCCTACATTACCCAAGAAGAAATTTAGGAAGAACACCTTGAAATCACCTAAATCACCCTTATATCATATTCCCAAGCCTTTGTATGCATGAATGAGGGCTTAGAATAGTCTATTCCCTCTTAAACCACCCTCTCTGATGTTAAAACGACATAGTATAGGCCTTAGGAATTTAGGAATCACGAAAATACCCTTACTAAATCACAGAATTTTGCTAACTGCCAGTCCCCACGAGGGACTGGACGACTCGTCGCTAGGGGCCACGACTCGTGGTCACCATCCGTGGTCCACACTGCCCAACCAAGCTCAGGGGACCCCACGAGGGACCCCGCTACTTGTGGTGGCTGACCACGACTCATGGTCACCCTCGTGGCCTTCCAAAACTCTGCCAAACCCATGTCCTGACCACGAGTCACTTCATGATTCGTGGTCACACCTAGACAGCCACCTCACGAACCGTCCTGTAACCTGGTGCGAATTTTGAGTTTCTATCCATTTCAAGTTTCTCTCCATTTTGTCACCCGGGTCTGATCCTTGGGTTCCTGGGGTATAACAGCTCTACCCACTTGAGTGTAATAGTCGGGACCACGTAATCTCTATCGAGGTATGTCGGTTAAGTGACGAGTCTCCCACTGTCTATATCATTCGACTTTGCATATTCATTACTCATGATAACTACCTATGCATGCATGTTCAAAAAGCAAGGTTTGACTCATTGTTCAGCTTTTGATATAAATGTTAGGTTTCAGCTTTGAGTCATTCGAGTCAGTCATAATATTCTAAAGCATGCATGAACACGTTATGACAAGATTACTATTTCAGAATGAATGCATGTAGCCCTCTACTTATAGTTAAAAGCTTATGATATGTTATGAAATGTTTTAAATGATTTATTTCACTAAAGCAGTTTTACTTACCTTGCATACTCGGTACATTTCACGTACTAACCGTATACTTTCTATGTTGCATGATTTCATGATACATGATCCATTTTCCAAGTTCAACCCTGTTTGTAATCACTCATGAAAGTCAGTACCTGCATGAATGGTGAATCCTCATCTTTCGAGGACTAGATTTTCAGTCTCATTCTGGAGTTAGTTGGGGTCTTGTCCCATCAACTCATCAAGACTAGAGGATTTTGGACTTATGTATGTATAACATCGGATATTATTTTTATGTGTGGTTGTATGAGACTTTTGTGAGTTATAATTATGTTTTCTTCATGTTTATTAAATGAATTAGTTGAATCCTTATTCCATGGGTCGACTTGGGATCTCTCGGGGTCCCTTGTCCCGTGTCTATGATCCGAGCCTCCGTTTGGGTCGTGAAAAACTTTATATCAGAGCAATAGGTTGATGTGTCCTAGGTAGTATGAAAGCCACGTCAGGTAGAGTCTTTTTCATGGGTGTGAAGCACGCCACACTTATGACAAAGAGGCTACTAGACATTTTAGGAAATGTTCACTTCTTTCATGATCTATGCCGTGCAATAAAAAGCCTTTCTATCCTCCTAAGTCGTGCTAGTCATGATTGCAGAATCATGGCTCCTAGAAGGATGAATGGGAGGAGGAATGGAGGTGGTGAAGGCCACGATAAGGGAAACGGTCAGGAGCATTAGCTAGCCCCACCAGTTTAGGAGCCTCAGCCACCGGAGCCAACCGTTCATGCGGAGTTCCGAGCTGCTATTCAGATGCTTGGGAAGGCCTTGACTGCTCAGGTCAATCAGCAGGCCGTTGCGCATGTTCCGCAAAATGGCAATGCAACGGTGGCTCGAGTCAGGGACTTCTTGGGGATGAATCCATTGAATTTTATGGGGTCTAAGTTAGATGAGGACCCGCATTATTTCATTAATGAGATTGTCAATATCACCCAGGTTATGGAGGTGAGTAGTGTTGAGTGCACAGAGTTGGCCTCCTACCAGTTGAAAGGGTTTGTGCATATTTGGTTCTGCCAGTGGAAGGACAGCAGGGTCACAGGAGCAGGTCTGATCACATGGGAGGAGTTTTAGGTTGCATTCCTAGATTGGTTCTTCCCTCGAGAGATGAGGGAGTTGAAAGCAGCCAAGTTCGTGAATTTAAAGCAAGGAAGGATGACTGTTCAGGAGTATGCTCTTGAGTTCACCCGCCAATCTAAGTATGCCATGGAGTTAGTGGCCGACCAGTGGGCGCAGGTGAGTAGATTTGTGCATGGTATAGTAGGATATTTAGACAAGGAATGCAGGACAGTATGCTCTATTAGGACATGGACTTCCCTCATATGGTGATATACGCTAAGCAGATGGAGGTGACACATTCAAGGGAGAGGGAGGCTAAGAGGGCCAGGAATGAGGACCACAGATTCTTCTAGCAGAGGTTCGGTGGTGGACACCGACAGCAGACCCACCAGAGATCATCATCCCCAGCATCTTCAGCGCTGAGTGTGCCATCTAGGCCCAGAAATTATTAGAGAGGGAGAGCGTCAGGCTCAAGGGGTCATAGAAGTAGACCCGTAGACTCCAGTATTCCAGCTTGTCGCAGGTGCAGCTGAGGACACACTAGCCAGTTTTTGGCAGGGTTAGGAGCTTGTCTTAGGTGTGGGCATCCTGGATATATGCTCTGAGATTGTCCCATTACAAGACATGATCAGGTTGGGGGGCGAGGCCTAGCTTCTAGTTCAGCAGCCCCACCCCTACACCCGCGCATCAGGGGGCATCTACTAGCATAGCTAGAGGACAACGCCAGAACAGATTCTATGCCTTAGCCACTCGCTAGGAGTAGGAGGCCTCACCATATATAGTCACCAGTATATTGAGAGTCTTTTAAGTTGATGTATATTCTTTGTTAGATATGGGGGCTACCTTGTCTTTTGTGACACCATATATAGCCAGTAGCTTCGGAGTCAGCCACGATGTCTTGTCTGAGCCCTTCTCAGTTTCTACCCAGTAGGTGACTCAGTTATAGCTAAATGGGTGTATTGAGATTTCCCAATCCCAGTCCTTCATAAGGTTACCTCAGCAGATTTGGTAGAGTTAGCCATGATCGATTTGGATGCTATTCTCGATATGGATTGTCTATTTGCATGTTATGCTTTAGTAAATTGTAGAACCCGATTAGTAGAGTTTAGATTTTTGGGTGAGCCAGTCTTAGAATGGAATGGTAGTTCACCTGTGCCTGTAGGTCAATCCATTTCCTACCTTAAGGCCAGAAAGATGACTTTTAACGGTTGCTTGTATCATCTAGTTACGATTAAGGACATGGAGTCCAAGTCCCCTACATCCAGTCCGTACCAATAGTACATGAATATCCATAGGTCTTTCCTAATGATTTTCCAAGTGTTCCTCCAGAGCGGGAGATTGATTTTGGTATAGATCTTCTTCCCGACACGTAGCCTATATCTATTCCGGCTTACAAAATGTCTCCAGCCGAGCTAAAGGAGTTGAAGGGTCAGTTGAAGGACCTGTTAGATAAGGGCTTTATTAGGCTGAGTAAGTCTCCATGGGGTGCACAGTATTATTTGCTCGAAAGGACGGTTCCGTTCGCATGTGTATTGACTATCGATATTTGAACAAGGTTACCGTCAAGAACAGGTACCCCTTACCCTGGATCGATGATTTGTTTGACCAGTTTTAGGATGCCAAGTGTTTCTCCAAGATTGATCTCAGATCTGGGTATCACTAGCTCAGAGTTCAAGAGAGTGACATCCTGAAAACTTCTTTCAAGACTCAGTATGGTCACTACTAATTTGTTGTTATGTCTTTTGGACTAACCAATGCCCCTGTAGCTTTTATGGATATAATTAAAAGGGTGTTTAAGGAATATTTGGACAGCTTAGTGATTGTGTTCATTGATGACATCCTTATATACTCTTGGAGCAAGGAGGAGCATGCCGCTCACTTGAGAATAGTGTTTCAAACCCTCAAGGATTGTCAGTTGCATGCAAAGTTCAGAAAATGTGAGTTTTGGTTGGACACTGTGGCATCTCTAGGCCATTTTCTATTAGGTGAGGGCATAAAAGTAAATATCGAGGTGGTAAAAAATTGGCCCAGACCAGTGAACCAATTAGATATCAGGAGCTTTTTGGGCTTAGCAGGTTACTATCGGAGATTTATGGAGGGTTTTTCATCCATTTCCACACCATTGACTAAGTTGACTTAGAAGAAGGTGAAGTTTCAATGGTCGGAGGGTTGTGAGAAAAGCTTCCAAGAGTTGAAGACCAGACTCATTTACGCACTAGTGTTGACTTTACTCGAGGGTAATGATGGCTTTGTTGTATATTGTGATGCTTTGAGATTCAGACTGGGATGTGTGTTGATGGAACGTGGGAAAGTGATAGCATATGCCTCAATACAATTGAAAGTTCATGAAAAGAACTACCTGACCTATGATCTTGAATTGGCTGCAGTGGTATTTGGAGTTACTAAAGGACTACGATATGAGTGTCCTTTACCACCTGGGCAAGGCTAATGTACTAGTAGATGCACTTAGTAGGCTCTCTATGGAGAGTGTGTCCCATGTGGATGAGGGAAAGAAGGAGTTGATGAGAGATGTCCATCAACTTGTGAGGTTAGGAGTTAGATTGGTTGACTCTACCGATGGCGGCATTGTTGTACAAAACGGATCAGAATCGTCCTTTGGTAGTGGATGTGAAAGCTAGGAAAGATGAGGATCTAATGTAGGAAAAGCTGAAGGAGGCTGTTTGGAGTGAAAAGGTGGAGGTTTTCTCCCAAGGGGGAGATGGGGTGGTGCGGTACCAGGGCATCTATGTGTTCCAAATGTTGATGATTTGAGGAACCGAATATTGCATGAGGCACATGGATCCAGGTATTCCATCTATCCAGGTGCCACCAAGATGTATCATGACTTGTTAGAAATATATTGGTGGAAAGGTATGAAGAAGGATATTGCAGAATTTGTAGCTAAGTGCCCAAACTGTCAGCAAGTAAAAGTTGAGCATCAAAGGCCGAGAGGCGTACTTCAGGATATCAGCATTCCCACTTGGAAGTAGGAAGAGATTAATATGGATTTCATTACAGGACTACCTCGTACTCGCCAATACTATGATTCTATTTGGGTGGTGGTAGATAGGTTACCAAGGCTGCACACTTTCTACCAGTCAAAACCACCAATTTAATGGATGATTATGCCAAATTGTATATTCGGGAGCTGGTTCAACTTTGTGGATTGCCCTTGTCTATTATTTCAGACCTAGGTGCTCAGTTTACTTCCCAATTCTGGCATTCTTTCCAAAAAGGGCTTGGGACTTAGGTTAAGCTAAGCACAACATTCCATCCGCAAACGGATGGTCAGGCGGAGCGAGCAATCTAGACTCTCGAGGACATGTTGAGAGCTTGTGTGATTTACTTTAAAAGTAGTTGGGATGATCACTTGCCATTGATCGAGTTTGCTTACAATAACAGCTATCACTCCAGTATCCAAATGGCATCATTCTAGGCTCTTACGGGTGGAGATGCAGGTCGCCCATCAGATGGTTTGAGTTGGTGAGGCAGCTATGATAGGGACAGACTCGGTTCACGAGGCTATGGAGACAGTTCAGTTGATAAAGGACAGGCTGAAAACTGCTCAGAGTCGTCAAAATTCATATGCGGATGTGAGAAGGAGAGATTTGGAGTTTGAGGTTAATGAATTGGTATTTCTAAAGGTATCTCCCCTGAAGGGAGTCATGCAGTTCGAAAAGAAAGGAAAACTCATTCCCCGTTATATTGGTCCTTACCGGGTTATGAGAAGAGTTGGTAAGGTAGCATATGATTTGGACTTGCCATCGGAGTTATCTTCAGTTCACCGCGTATTTCATGTGTCGCTCTTGAAAAATTTCTTAGGTGATCCATCTTTAGTTGTCTTGGTGGAAAGCGTTGGTGTGGGAGATAGCCTAGTTATGAGGAAATTCCAGTTGCAATTTTGGATTGCCAGGTTCGGAGGCTGAGGAACAAAGAAGTAGCTTCGGTGAAGGTGTTATGGAGAAACCATCATGTCGAGGGAGCTACATGGGAAGCAGAAGCGGCCATGATGGCCAAATACCCCCACATGTTCCCTACCGACTCAGTTTCAATTTGAGGTATCAGTTTTTTCCCTAATTCTCTAATCAGTTTTCATGTTTAGTTCATGTGCACAAGTTTGAATCATGTTATGATAAATGTATGCGATGTCTAAATTCAATTCGGCTGTGTAGTTCTTTTTGGAGGTAGCCATTCCATCAGTTTTTGGTTAAAATAATAAATATTTGAATATGAAAATTTTATGTTTCTATTTTCTACTTATTTCTAACATTCGAGGATGAATGTTCCCAAGGGGGATATATTGTAATACCCCGGGAACCCAAGGATCAGACCCGGAAGTCAAACGGGGAAAATCTGGGGAATGAGGCTTCAGTTGCAGAACGAGTCGTTGGACGACTTGTGAGGAGACCCCACGAGTTGTCAGGTGGCTTGTGGGGAGGCACCATGATTCATCATGTCAATCATGGGGTGGATTTGGAATATTTATAGAAGGATTGTCCAGTGTACTCAATGGAAGGGACCCCATGAGTCGTGGCCAGTCCCAATGAATCGTGAGGTGAGTCGTGAGCAAGAAGGTTGAATTTTATTGGAAATTATGGCAGTGTACATAACGGGAGCTGGCAACGAGTCATAAACAATGGCAACGGGTTGTTAAGTCACCCGTTGCGAGCCCTAAAGGATCAGTTAACCAGTGCACCCGACAAGCGACATAACGAGTCGTTTGGGCCAGTGAAGATCTGTCAGGTCGTCCGTCAGGTCCACCTGGCAGTGTTTTCCTGTGAATGCAGTAAGGGTCTTTACATAATTCCTAAGTTCCTAAGACCTATACTACGTCATATAAGGCTCGTTTTAGTGGGTTTTAAGTAGGGGAAAACCTATTCTAAACCATTCTCCCCATGCATGCAAGTTTGAAGGTTTGAAGAGGAGATTCAACGCTAAATCTCAAGGTTTCCTATTGGAATCTCAGCTGGGCAATTACAGGGTGATAGAATTCACCATCCCCAGGTATGTAAGGCTATGATTGGGTGTCTTCTTCCACACCCATGCCCAATTCCTATCAAAATGTGATAAATTGTCTATGATCAAGTATGGGGTTTTACCCAATTGCATGATTCATCCTCTTCACATGGGTATGATTGGATTGTAATTATATTGATGGATTATGAATCTTTGGCGGATTCTAAGTTGTTTTTCCTTATAAAAAATTGTTTTCAAAATTTTAAATTTAAAACGCCCATGGATGATGAGTTCATAGAAGAAGTGATTTATGAAAAATGTGTGAAGATGATGAGGTTGATGATGAAAAGCATGTTTCTAAAACTATCCATGATTATGTTATTGTTTTCAAATGAATTTGTTAGATCCAAGTATGATAAAGCTTTGGGTGATGCCCACATGTTGATTTAAAGTGATGATTTTTCCGACATAATCTTACCACATTGTTTGAAGTGAAATTTCCCAATTTTTATTATAAATTCTAGCTTGTGGTATGTTGAGTAAATATTTTTACATATAGCTTACCACTTGATTTGGACTATATGCTCCCACCTATGATTGAGCTTGTGGTATGTTTCAAAGTAAAGCTTCTCATACGTATGAATTCATAATTGAGATGTATGTTATTATTGAGATTTGTCAAAGGGAAATGTTGAGCTTCATTTTCGTATGATGTCTAGTCTATGAATGATTTCATTATGATCTTTGTCAATAGTCATTGTTGGGCTTTGTTTCATTTGATGTTGCATTATGCATGATTTCATATTGAGCTTCGTCACTGGACGATGTTGAGCTTCGTCATTAGATGATGTTGAGCTTTGTTATATATGATGTAGAGCATTGCATTTTTTGGGAGAAGAGTCTAGCACCGAGCGGGTTAAGGGTAGATCATCCTATTCCCCAAAACTATGCGCCAACGTAGGTTGATATTACTATATGACTTGGGACCTCCCTAGTTAGCTTCCCCTGCCCAAATGAGCCTTCATCTTGATATCGATATCATGGTAGCTTCCTTAGCTCTGGCAAGGTTTTGGACGGCTCTCCCACTTGAGTATAATTGTTGGGATGATGTAAGATCTCATGGTATGTCGGTTAAGTGACGAGTCTCCCACTATCTATATCATTCAGTTTTGCATATTCATTACTCATGATGATTACTTATGCATGCATGTTCAAAAAGCGGGGTTTGACTCATTGTTCAGCTTTTGATACAAATGTTATGTTAAAGCTTTGAGTCATTCGAGTCAGTCATGATGTTCTAAACCTATGCATGAACACATTTTATAAGAGTACTATTTTAGAATGAATGCATGTAGCCTTCTACTTATACTTAAAAGCTTATGATATGTTATGAATTGTTTTAAATGATTTATTTTACTAAAGAAGTTTTACTTACCATGCATACTCGATACATTCCACGTATTGACTGCATACTTTCTATGCTGCATCATTTCATGATGCAAGATCCTTTTCCCAGGTTCATCCCCGTTCATAATCGCTTACCAGAGTTAGTACCTGCGTGAGTGGTGAGTCCTCATCTTTCGGGGACTAGACTTTCAGTCTTATGTTGTATTTCGATTTCATGTTTTGTGAAGTTAGTTGGGGTATTGTCCCATCAACTCGTCTATACTTGAGGCTTTCGGACTTATGTATGTATAGCTTCGGATACTATTTTAGCTTATCAGAGTTAGCCTACTTGATGCTAGATACTACTAACAAAAACATGCATATGCTCTCCATCATTTTTCAACGAAGCTGACCATCATTTAGTGACGAAGTTGAATAATCATATACATAAAAAATCTAAAATCATACATGAGGAGCCTTGGCTCAGACCATACCACAAACTGAACATAATTGGATGTCTTGACTCCAAAACCATGTGGTAAGCTAATTCGTGAAATCATAAATCATACTTGAATATATGGTCTTGCCCAATACTTAATCATGCTTGAAAGTACTTGATTCACTTGAAAAAATGACCATAGCCATAGGTAGCTTGAAAACATGTTTTTCTCATAAATATTTAATCATACTTGAACATACATTATAGATCTCAACTTTCATGAACTTTAGTAGATGGGCATCATTATTTATAAAACTTGAAAACATGATTTATAATTGAGAACATTTTAACACTTGCTCATTAATCATAATTCAATAATAGAAACATGCTTAGATCATATCCACGGTAGAAACATTGGGAATTCATGCATTGGGTTAAAACCCTATAGGATCAATATGTAGATTTTCATGAATTAGAGATGGATTAGGCATGGGTGTGAAAAATTTCACCCATTCATAACCTTACATACCTGAGAGAATATGATTCTACAACTTTTCTGATTGCCCAAGAAATAATTGAGGAAGAACCTTAAGAGATTGAGCTTGATCACCCCTCTAGACTTCTGAACTTTAATGCATGAATTAGGAATATCTTAGAATGAACTTACCCCTCTCAAAAATCACTATTCAAAGCCTAAAATGACGTAGTTTAGGCCTTAGGATCATAGAAATTACAGAAAAGCCGTTATTGAACTCGCAGGGAAGAATAGACTGCCAGTCCCAACGAGGGATGAGATGAGTCATTGTCATAGGCCACGACTTGTGGCCTACCAATCGTCATCTTCAGTAGAAACTTTATGAAGACTGTCACCACGAGAAACTTAACAACCCGTTACTGGTGACCACGACTCGTGGTCACCTTCAGTCACCATCACTGCCAATAATTTACCTGGGTGTCAAAACGGGCGACACCACGACTTGTGATGCTCCCGATGAGTCGTGGTGGGAACCCATCAAGTACACTATCTAAGCTTCTTCTTCTTTCAACAACCCTTGGCCACTGTTGACCTGATGAGTCATGATGCTGACCACGACTCATGGTCACATCTGTTGGCCACTAAAAACTTAAAATTTCCAACTAAGTCCAACTACTCACCATGAGTCGCATGATGACTCGTGGTTATCCTGATGGGTCACAGGAGGACTCGTTCTATGACCTGTTGAAAAAAATCTTGTTTTCTTCGTTTCAACTCCCGAGTTTGATCTTAAGGCTTTCGGGGTATAACATGGTATTAGCTTGATGCAAGGTAGGTTATGACTTACCCTTATGTTAGACTTTAGTTAATGAATCGTATACGTGTATACTATTAATGTACAATTGAGGAGGGCAGGGGGATCATAAGATATGATGACGTGATGAAAGATTATAGTGACATAACTATAAAATTGGGGGATGAATCTTAAGTCTGAGAACATGAGAAGAAGTGAAACCTAGCTAATAACTAATATTAGGGGTGTATTCTTGAGGAGATGTCCTGGATGAAATATTCTTGAGGTGATGTTCTTGATAGCATGTTTTGATGATACGTGATGATTATTGCTCATGATTGTAAACTTTGGTGGCGTGATCTTGTTGATATAATCCTGGGCGAATGATTGTAATAGTACATGTAAAGAGAAGAGAGAAGGTGATCAGACCTAGTGAGGATATAGGAGTTTAATATTAC
This sequence comes from Datura wrightii, assembly GCA_035772735.1. Lineage (NCBI taxonomy): Eukaryota > Viridiplantae > Streptophyta > Magnoliopsida > Solanales > Solanaceae > Datura > Datura wrightii. The sequence continues at coordinate 49,954,671 of JASDFA010000002.1, read as the reverse complement.
AATTTAATAGTTAGAAACTAAACAACATAAGACTAGTAGTATAACTTAACTAGCTTAAACTCAAGGTGAGCGAGGAATGGGTAATTGTGGAAAATCATAGCAGTAGCGTGGAATAAATAAATTGGGACGACGTTAAAAGGGTTATTGTGCACTAATGAAATCTCCTTCCAAATGAATTGGTTAAAGGGGCAATGATGAGTCTGAGTAAGTGGTCTTGAAATGACGACTCATATTAACCATATTTGGTTTAAATTTGAAAGAATTAGTTTATATGATAGATTCTTAGTTGAGAGGGTAGGAAAGGTTGAATTGATGAATTTTGTAGATTACCTTGTGTGTTTTAGTACTGTGATAGATGGCGCGAGACTTGACTAATTAATAAATAATTAAAAAGATAGTGGGATACCGTCATGAGGAATTAGTCCATATATAATGATGTATATCTGTTTGAATGGGCAATGTGGTTAATTGGTCTTATTACAATGATTGTGTTGAAGATTGAAATGAATTGTTCATGTTGTTTGAATTCATTCTAAATTGATTGAACTACAAATGTATCTCTAAAACTTCAAGTGAATTTGTGAAAAATGAAGTCTATTAATAATCCTTCCCATGTGGTGACTGACTGAGATCAGGACGATATATGTCGAGAACAAAATGGGTAATACATCCTTGTTTATAGATGAGAGACTCGTGTCTTAAGTGAGTATCTGAATAAGCGGAAGTCTGATTAATTCAGGTACAAATTGATAATTGGAGATGAGTGGCTCGTGCCCGAGAATCTGGGCAAATGGTTCTGATACGAGAGGCTCGTGTCCAAGGTGAGCATTTGGGCGAGCATATGAGTGGGAGGGGGTATAACACTATATAGTACATGGATTTGTAGAGTCCCCCTGCAGGTCATGACTGAAACGACAAATATAAGACCCTCTGATATCTGTATATAGTGATATTCTGTGTGAGTGTATGCGGTGATACGATGGAGGCATATGCCATGGATATTACCGATGGTATGATTATGATGGAGATCAGTACATGTATGTTATGATAAACATACGGCTGCGTGATAGAGCTTAGTGATAGGTATGACACTATTATGTGTATAGACATTCGATGAGATAAAATTAATAACCCACAGGTCTATTTACCATATGTTCAGCGTGCTTATGATCTGCTGCATAATTGTATCTTACATACATTGTAAGACTTGGTATTTGATGAACTTTTTGTGAATGAGTTATTGTTTGTATTCAAAAATGGTTAGTAGATGTGATTTATATGTTGTTGCTGGGTTAGTCCTGACTATGGGAATAGAAGAAATAATTGTTATAAGATTAAATCGAGAATACATATAATTACTCGAGTGTAGATCGCTATAGTTTTGAATAATGTGAGAGATTGATTATGTGATGCAGTGTTGGAAAGTAGAGGTTGCTAGCAAAGTCGACTTACTGACTAGAGAAGTATCGCTACAGCGGTGAAATTTTGCTTTGGTAGTCAAGTTACCTCTTCAGCTTGGTCTTGTTAGAATGCAGGTCAGTCCTGGTGGCTAAGCTCGTTGGTGAAAGAGGGATGTTTGATAAATTATTTGGGGTAATTAGGAATTAAGTGACTTGATGGATTAATTGTGAAGTTGTATGTTAAAAATTAATTTATTGATTGCATGTTAATTTTACACTATTGTGTGAACTAATTGTAGTCGGCTAATGGTACCTACCAGTACATGTGGTGTACTGATACTATTCTTGTTGCGCCTTTTGGTTATAGGTTGTGGCAAGTTGAAGTTTCATAATTGAAATGGTATACTCATCATCAACTTTCACATTCTCTCTGCAGGCAAAGCTGTGTCATTTTACCTTGTCAAAGTTATTCCAAGTAGAGCTCTTGTACCTGTCTAGACTAGATCTTGGGTGAAGTCTTGGTTATGTTGGAATTTTTAAATGTAACTTTTCTTATCGGTTAATGGGTGTAAAAGCAATGAGTAATTTTCAAGTTATTTTATGTGTGATCCATAAAAAGGTTTCTCCTATCGAGTTAACATTGATGTAGATTCCCGCGCGACCCACTCATTTGGTTCGTGTAATAATCACATGATATTGATAAATTAATTTTTAGCTAAAAGCTTGCATATGAAATGCTTATTTGAGTATTCTTTTCCTGTCCTACTCTCATTGTTTTTACTTTAGAGTAAATTATAATTGTTTGTGCTAAGGGTTGAATCTGGTGTAGGATTGGTTATATTGTTATTGCATCTCGTGCGCATTGCTGTTGAGTAAGTGAAAGAATTAAAATCTCGGTATAGGGTCACCCAGATTATTCACAGTAAGTAAGATTTATTCGATACAAAATGTTGCATCCAAGATACACCATTAGTGTTGTCCGATACAAGGTGTGTATATGGACCTCATGAGTTTCCCATGGGTCCCAACTATCTAAGGTAGAAAGAAAGTATATATAGATTTTTGGTTAGGTCTTATGCATTGTGTTATCATTTCATCTTTATTTACTTCCATTGCCTTGGTATATTGACTTGATTATGAACGTAATTATGTGACTATGAACGTGACTCTTGGTATATCATGACTTGGGTTTGACACTTGATATTTTCTGGAACTATTAAATATGAGGTCTGCTGTTATTATACTTTCGATTTGAAATATATTGTGTTGATATTGTGATGACGGATTAAAAGAGAAGTATATCAATCCTCTTCATCACTTCATTTAAGAGTTAGCCGATCATATTGGTAAGTATATGTGCTCATTGTACTCACCCTTATTTTTTCGCACATTTTTGTGAAAGTTCTGAACCCGTGCTTGAGGTAGATGATCCTTCGCGATTATCAGAGTCAGCTTTAGGTCTTAGAGGTAGCTACTCGGTTGTTTCACAATATTCCATTCTTATCTTATTACTAACTTTTATACTTATGCTTATGTATTTTCAGCAGTGTATTTACTTTGTTTTCCGCATTTATGAGATTCATTTTTCTTACTTAATTTTATGAAAGACTTGATTTATAGGATTACTTCCATTTGAAATGATTTATTTGCGTGCTACATACTTAATTAATTGGCGAAATGAAGAATTGACTTATCTATCAATCGAATTGAGAAAGGTACCATCATAATTTCATTTTTTGATTGTGACATACTATCACAGTATGTCTTAACCTTTATATATATATCTTATAAACCACGTGTACATGCACTATAAAAATTTGAAGTGACAAAAATTAATATTCACAAGACCAAGAAAAATGATAGCAATAAGACAAATAAAATATTCTAATTAATCATATTATTGCACGTATATAAGTTTGACAAATTTACTGATTGCCATGAGTATTAGTATCTCAACCTTTAGGTTTATCGTCTATAAGTTTAAACAAAATGATAAAATGGTGAAGTCTTGTGACCATATAACCTGAAAAGAGTTAACTATTTCTATCCAATTCCACTAGATCGCGTCCAAATTAAATCACATTTTCATCGCAAAGTAAACTAGACATAGATGATGGACATAATTAATCAATCAAACAAAAAGACTCCAGGGAACATGATTTAGAAATACCATCTCGAATGGAGAAAAAGAAACAGTAGAAGGAGATCATTTTTAATGGTCAAATCCAGTGGTTTGAAATTTTATAAATCAGTCAACGTATGGAAAAAAGAAATATACCTCCGAAATATAGTTTTTGGTAATCTTATTTTAAATTTGTAAGCCTTGTGTTCATAATATATTACAAAATAAAGGTAAAAGTAATAATACGAAATAAGAAATATAGAGAAAACACGTAGTTTTTCTCAGTACTTAAAAGTCACTACTTTTTCGTTGAAATTTTCAACTGAAAAATGTTAAGTGGCTATTCCCACTGATATTTGATTGAATTGGTGGGAAAAAAATAATACTGTTTTCACATGAAAACATCATGAAGCTTCCCACTATTTCAGTGGAAATCTGTTTCCCATCATGTGTTTTTGTTACGATCCGAGTCTTCACGCTGAACGCGACACGGTACCTAGGGCCACAAGTGGCCCCAAGCTAACCCATGACATAACATACTACTAAAAATTTGAATACTGTATGAAGTCTAAAGTGGAAGCTTGAAAACATAACTGAAAAAAATATTGTTAAGCAATACACTACATCTAATAATACACTAACTTACTAACTTTGTTTGAAAGCCAACTAAGAAACTTAGTTGCTGGGACAAGTCCCCAACTAACTCTAAAGTCTGAAATCAAGAAATAAAACAGAAATGGAAGCTAAATTTTCATCCTCGGAAAATGAGGACTCAACACTAGATTTTGCTGAATGTCACAGGAGAGACACTGCATGACAGTGCTGAGTCTGAGAACCTATGCCTGTATCATAGAGAACACAACATAGAAAGTATGCATCAGTACTTTAAATGTACCAAGTATGAGGAATATGAAATAAACATACAAGCATTGTAAAGCTATAAGCTAAACTAAAAAAGAACATGCAAGGAATATAACAAGAATCATAAATACTATAAACACCAAAGTCGTCTGAAGGTCCTAAGCATATCCTGAAATATGGAGGACTGGACTGAGCTGGAGACTAAGATTGTACTAGGCTATACTGTACTATCCTGTGCTATATCGTGGGAGATACTATAACAGACATGTAATCGCGTGAGCTAGATGTGGAATCTGATGCATACCCCTCATCGGAGAAGGCCCACTATATCTTGCTAGGGTAAGTAGTTGAGCTATCACGGTCTGATACCCATTCGGGCCAGTATCCTACTGTGTCAACGTAGATCTAGGAACCTAGGTATGCTGAACCCCAGCTTTCTCGGTGCTAAGTTCTACTCCCACTAGAAAATCCTAATTTTGCGCTAAACCCCGACCCGCTCGGTATTAAGTTCTACTCCTACTGAAAAATCCTAATTTTTGCTAACTAGGCTGATAGCTTGAAATTGATGTCCTAGACTTAAATTAGAACTACTTATCTAGAAGTGTCCTGAGAGTCTAGAGGACCTGATAACTAAAACATAGGTCTTCTAAGACTTGTCAGAGTTGCTTTATCTGAAAGCATCGTAACCGTATAAATAATAATTTGAGGACTGATAACTGAGACTATGGAGTTTTACTGAACTCATCAAAAGACTGAATATTGTCAAACTGATCAGTTGACATTCCTATAGAATACTGAGAATGCTAAGTACTGACTGAAACTAAACAAGTGATAAGCTAATTTCTGATCACATATCTGTACTATCATGGTATATTTAAAAAGAGACTAACAGAATCAAGCATCATTTATATCTGGAGTTTCAATTATGCAAGATTCATTCAAATCACATTTAAGAACTAGGGATAAACACATCTTCATGAAAAAAAGATATCGGTAAGAGTTACAACTAATAGAAATCTTAAGGAAATCTAGGGAATTATATCATGAAGAGAATTCATAATTTGATCAAGAAACAACCCTAGTTTCTATTATTACAATGGCTAGAACTGATAAAGTTTCTTTAAGAGTTTTGGGATACAAGAGGAGAGCAATTCCCTTGTTGAAATCCCACATACCTGGAGTAGAAATTTCCTTGAGGAACTGCCTAGATATCTGGAGAAGAATGGAAACCCTAATGTTGCTCTGGGAGAACTGTCTGAGTTCATCATGAGTTTCTAAATGATTATCGAGAGAATAATGGAGAGGGTTGACTAATCCTTAAAAATCCCTCCTAAATAATCCTAATACAACATAGTTTAGGAGTTAGGATGATAGAATTTTACAAAAGTGCCCCTAAAACAGTTAATAGAATTCCTGCCCGTTAGGTGGTACAACCCAACCTACGAGTCATACCAAGGTCCTACAATCCATACCACTCCTTGTGGTTTAAGGACCCTACTTAAACCCAATTCTCTGAAATTTTCAACGGATGCTTACTACGGCCCATACCAACATCCCAGAAGTCTTTCTACAATCCATAAATTACTTCTGAGTCTTCCTCTTACTCTCTCACGACTCACCTATGAGTCGTACCATTGTACCACGAGTTGTACCATGAATCGTGGTGACCTAGGATTTCCTTAACCATTCCTCTAAAATTCCACAACTGATCAGTATGATCCATACCAGGATGACTCTTGACATTGAATCTTGATTTCTCAAACCTCATTAACTATTTGTTATACCCCGAGAATTCAAGAATCGGACCCGAAAGTGAATCAGGAGAAAAACTAGAAAATATTATAGCAGTTGCAGAACGGGTCACTTAACGACTCATGAAGAGGCCAAACAAGTCGTCAAGTGACTCGTGGGGAAGTCTTGGGATGATGGAGGACTCGAGGTCCTCACGGGCGATGTAACGACTCGTGGTCAGTCACCACGAGTCGTCATGTCATTCTTGGGGAGGTCTTCGAGAAAGATGGTGAAGCTTATCCAGTGTACTTGATGGATGGCACCTAACGAGTCGTCGACAGTCCTAACGACCCGTTAGGTGGGCTATTACAAAGCCAGTTGAGTTTTCATGAATGATGAGGCGGTGTACTTGATTGGTGAACCAACAGATCATGTGGCCTAGTAACGAGTCGTCAGGTCATCCGTTAGGACCCTCTGACACTTATTTTAAACGATTTAAGTAAGGGCTTTTCCGTAATTCCTAAGTTATAAGGGCCTATACTACATGTTTTAAGCTCGTAATAGAGGATTTTAAGCATACAAAAACCCATCTAGGACATTTTCTTCATGCATGCAAGGTTGAAGGCTTGAGGGGAGGAAATTGATCATGGTTTCCAAGGGAAATCTCAGCTAGGCAATTGGAAGAGTTAGGATTCTTCATTCCCAGGTGTGTAAGGCTATGAGTGGGTGCTTTCTTCCACACCTATGCCCATTCCCTATCAATTTGTGATTGTTTTATGATGATCAAGTATGGGTCGTCATTTCATTGCATGATTCTTACATATTCACCCATGGGTATGATTAAATTGAGTTGATATTGGTGATTTACTGAGCTTGGACGGATTCTAACTTAATTTCTTTTACAAAATTATTTTTCAAAAATTGAATCTAAAATGTCCATGTGTGGGTAGCTCATGATAGAATGTGATGATGATGGAGTAGATGATGAAAAGCATGTTTCCAACCTTACCCATGATTTTGATTATGGTTTTAAATATGATTAAGTAGACCAATGTATGATGAAGCTTTGGGTAGTGTCCAATGTTGAGCATGAATGGCGATTTCGTGAATTGACTTATTTACTTCGTTTTGGAGTGAAATATCCCAAATTACAATGTTTTCAAATGAATTATATGCTTTCAAGCATGATAAGGTTTTGGGCAAGGCCCTTATATTGACGATGATGAAGTGATATTTCTAAGTAGGCTTACCATATGATTTGGAGTAAAGTCTCCCACTATTCTTTGAGCTTGTGGTATGTGTCGCAGTAAAGCTTCTCATATGCATGAATTCATAATTGAGACATATATTGTCATTAAGCTTTATTTCACGTGATGTTGAGTTTAAGCATGATTCTATTCTAAGCTTTATCGAGGTGACATTATTGAGCTTCATATCTATATGATTCTAGTATATGCACAATTTCATAATGAGTTGTATATGCACGCTTTCATAATGAGCTTTGTCAATAGACAATGTTGAGCTTCATTCCATACGATGTTGATTTTATGCACGATTTTATGTTGAGCTTCATCACTAGACGATGTTGAGCTTCGTATTTATACGATGTAGAGCATTATATGTTTTAGGAGAAGAGTCGAGCACCAAGCGGGCTAAGGGTCAACTACCCTATGCCCCAGAACTACGCGCCAACGTAGGTTGATTTATTATATTATTGGGAACTCCCTCGTGAGCTATCCTCGGCCCGGTTGACCCCCTTTTAGCTTTATATCGATATCATGGTAGCGTCCCTAGCCTTGGAAAGGTTTTGGATGGCTCTGCCCACTTGAGTGTAATAATTCGGACAACATAAGCTCTATCGTGGTATGTCAGTTAAGTTACGAGTCTCCCACTGTCTATATCATTCGAGTTTCATATCCATTACTCATGATGATTATCTTATGAATGCATGTTTCAAAAGAAAGAGTTGACTCATTGTTCAGCTTTTGATATAAATGTTATGATTTAGCTTTGAGTCATTTGATTTTTTCATGATGTTTTAAAGCCATGCATAACCACGTATAAATAAGAATGATTTCATAATGAATGGTTGCTATCTTTTCTTACCCTTAGAGGCTATCATACATGTATTACTTGTTTTAAAAGACTATGATTTCTCTAGCGGATTTACTTACCTTGCATACTCGGTACATTCCACGTACTGATCACATACTTTCTATGCTACATCATTTCATGATGTAGGATTGGGTTCTCAGGTTCATCCTCGTTCGTAGCCACTTATCAGAGTTAGCATTTGCTTGCTTGGTTAGTCCTCATCCTCCGAGGACTAGACTTTCAGGTATTTTGAGCGTACTTTCAGTTTTAGTAGTTCTGCGCTAGTTGGGGGTGTTGTCCCATCAGCTCGTCTGGATCAGAGGCTTATCAGACTTAGACATGTATTCAACTTCAGATGTTCATTCTGTTGTTATGTTAAGTTAGTCTTCCGCCGAGTTTATATTTATGTTTCCTTTATGTTTATTGAATAAGTTAGTGAATACTTATGACATGGGTTGACTTGGGGTCTCTCAGGGTCCCTTGTTGTGTCTACGATCCGGGTCTCCTCTCGGGTCATGACAAACTTGGTATCAGAGCAATAGGTTGGAAGTGTCCTAGGGAGTCTGAAAGCCGCGTTAAGTAGAGTCTTTTTCATAGGTGTGAAGCGCGCCACACTTATGACGAAGAGGCTATGAAACGTTCAAATGGTTCCATCTTTAATGATCTATGTCGTGCAATGAACAATCTTTCTATCCCTCTAATTCATGCTATTCGCGATTGCAAAATCATGGCTCCTCGAAGGATGAATGGAAGGGAAATGGAGACGGTAAAGGACACAAGGATGGCATGGGTTGTGGGCATCAGCAAATTCAACTAGTTCAAGAGCCTCAAGCACTAGAACCAGCCACCCGCACTGAGTTTTGGGCCGCTATCCAGATGCTTGCGCAGGCCTTGGCCGCTCAGGTCAATCCGCAAGCTGTTGCGCATGTTCCGCAAAATGGCAATACAACAGCGGCTCGAGTCATGGACATCTTGAGGATGAACCCGTCGGAGTACTTGGTGTCCAAATTAGGTGAGGACCCACATGACTTCATTGATGAGATCGTCAAGATCACCCAGGTTATGGGAGTGAGCAGTGTTGAGTGCGCAGAGTTGGCCTCCTACCAGTTGAAGGGGGTTGTGTATATCTGGTTCCGTCAATGGAAGGACAGCAGAGTTGCTGGGCAGGTCCGGTCACTTGGGAAGAGTTCCATGTTGCATTCCTGGATCTGTTCTTCCCTCGGGAGATGAGGGAGCTAAAGGAAGCTGAGTTCGTAAATCTAAACCAAGGAAGGATGACGGTACTAGAGTATTCCCTTGAGTTCACTCGCCTATCAAAGTATGCTCTTGAGATAGTGGCTGATCAGAGGGCACGAGTGAGCAGGTTTGTGCATGGGATAGCAGGTTACTTGGATAAGGAATGCAGGACTTCTATGCTCCATCAGGATATGGACTTCCCTCGGATGGTGTTGTACGCCCAGCAGATGGAGGCGGCCCATTCGAGAGAGAGAGGCCAAGAGGGACAGGACTGAGGACTACAGATTCTCCCAGCAGAGGTCCGACAGTGGGCACCATCAGCAGACTCACCAGAGATCATCCACCCCAACTTCATCAGCCTTGAGTGTGCCATCTCATCCTAGGCATGATCAGAGAGGGAGAGCATCAGGCTCGAGGGTCAGAGCAGTAGGCTCGCAGATTTGGGTGTTTCAGCTTGTTGCAGATGTCGCCAAGCGCATACAGGCCAGTGCTTGGCTTTGGTGCGTGTTTTGGGTGCAGGCAACCCGGACACATGCTTAGAGATTGTCCAATAGTGAGACAGGATCATATTGGGAGTCGTGGCCCAGCTTCTAGCTCAGTAGCCCCACCCCCTTGCTCATCACATTATGGGGCATCTACAAGGGCAGCTGGCGGTCAGCGCTAGAACAGATTCTATGCCCTAGCATCCCGTCAGGAGCAGGAGGTTTCCCTGGACGTGCTTATTGGTATGTTACGAGTCTTCCATGTTGATGTTTATGCATTGTTAGATCCAGGGGCCACCTTGTCCTTTATGACACCTTATGTAGCCAGTAGCTTTGGAGTCAGTCCCGATGTTTGGTCAGAATCCTTCTCGATTTCTACTCCAGTAGGTGACTCAGTTATAGCTGATGGGTGTATAGAGATTGCCCAGTCTTGGTTCTCTATATGGTTACCTCAGCAGATCTGATAGAGTTAGCCATGAATGATTTTGATGTTATTGTCGGCATGGATTGGTTGTATGCTTGTTATGCTTCCATTTATTGTAGGACCAAGTCAGTAAAGTTCAGATTCCCGGGTGAGTCAGTCTTAGAATGGAAGGGTAGCTCAACTATGTCTGTAGGTCGATTTGTTTCCTACCTCAAGGCACAGAAGATGATTTCTAAGGGTTGCATGTATCATCTAGTTAGGGTTAAGTACGTGGAGTCCAAAACCTCGACTATCCAGCCAGTTCCAGTAGTACTTGAGTATCCAGAGGTCTTTCCTGATGATTTGCCAGGTATTCCTCCCGAGCGGGAGATTGATTTCGGTATCGACCTCCCTCCAAATACACAACCTATATCTATTCCATCCTACAGGATGGCTCCATCCGAGCTAAAAGTGTTGAAGGATCGATTAAAGGATTTTCTAGATAAGGGTTTCACTACATCGAGCCAGTCCCCATGGGGTGCACCCGGTGTTATTTGTTCAGAAGAAAGATGGTTCCCTTTGTATATGCATTGATTATCGACGGTTGAACAAAGTCACTGTCAAGAACAGATATCCCTTACCCAGGGTTGATGATTTATTCGATCAGCTTCAAGGTGCTTAAGTGTTTCTCAAAAATAGATCTTAGATTTGGGTATCATCAGCTCAGAGTTCGGGAGAGTGATATCTCGAAGACTGCATTCAGGACACAGTATGGTCATTACGAGTTTATAGTTATGTCTTTTGGACTAATGAATGCTCTTACAGCTTTTATGGACTTGATGAATAGGTGTTCAAGCCACATTTGGATATGTTTGTGATCGTGTTCATTGATGACATCTTGGTATACTCTAAGAGCGAGGAGGAGCATGCCGCTCACTTGAGAGTAGTGCTTCAGACCATCAAGGACCACCAATTATATGCAAAGTTCAACAAGTGTGAGTTTTGGTTGGACTCTGTGGCATTCTTGGGCCATGTGGTGTCTAGCGAAGGTATAAAAGTAAACTCGCAGAACATTGAGGCGGTGAAGAATTTGCCTAGACCGGTAAATCCCTTGGATATTCGGAGTTTCTAGGCTTAGCTGCCTACTATCGAAGGTTTTTGGAGGGTTTCTCATCCATTGTAGTGCCTTTGACTAAGTTGACTCAGAAGAAGGAGAAGTTTCAATGGTCGGAGGCTTGCGAGAACAGCTTCTAAGAGTTGAAGGCTTGGCTTACTTCAGCACCAGTGTTGAACCTACCCGACGGTAGTGATGGTTTCATGGTGTATTGTGATGCTTCCCGAGTTGGACTTGGGTGTGTGTTGATGCAGCGTGGTAAGGTGATAGCTTATGCCTCTTGACAGCTGAAGGTGCATGAAAAGAATTACTCGACCCACGATCTTGAATTGACCGCGGTGGTGTTCGCATTGAAGATATGGAGGCATTACTTGTATGGGGTCTATGTGGATGTATTTATGGACCACAAGAGCTTGCAATATGTGTTCACACATACAGATTTAAATCTTCGGCAAAGGAGGTGGTTGGAGTTACTTAAGGATTATGACATGAGTGTCCTTTACCACCCGAGAAAAGCTAATGTGGTTGTGGATGTGCTTAGTAGACTCTCAATGGAGAGTGCGTCCCATGTGGACGAGGGGAAGAAGGAGTTGCTGAAAGATGTTCACCGGCTTGCAAGGATGGGAGTTAGATTAATCGATTCGACCGATGGCGGTGTTGTTGTGTATAACGGGTTGGAATCATCCTTGGTAGTCGATATTAAATCCAAGCAAGATGAGGATCCAATATTGAGGAAATTGAAGGAAGAAGTGCGGAGTTAGAAGGTAGAGGTTTTCTCCCAAGGGGGAGATGGTGTGCATACCAGGGTCGACTATGTGTTTCAAATGTTGATAATTTAATAGTTCGGAGATTGCATGAGGCACATGGTACTAGATATTCTATTCATCCAGGATCCATGAAAATGTATTTGAATTTGCGAGAAATCTATTGGTGGGATGGTATGAAAAGGGATATTGTGGAGTTTGTAGAAAAATGTCCAAACTGTCAGTAAGTAAAAGTCGAGCATCAAAGACCTGGAGGTGTACTTCAAGATATTTCCATCCCCACTTGGAAGTGGAAAGAAATCAATATGGACTTCATTATAGGTCAACCTCGTACTCGTTGGCAATACGACACCATTTGGGTTGTGGTGGATAGGTTGACCAAAGCTGCAGACTTCCTACCGATCAAAACCATGGATTCAGCAGACGATTATGCTAGGTTGTATATTCAGGAGTTATTTCGGCTTCATCGAATGCCCTTATCTATTATTTCTTACCGAGGTACTCATTTTACTTCTTAATTCTGGCATTCATTTCAAAAAGGGCTCGGGACTCAGGTTAAGCTAAGCACAACTTTTCATCCCTAGACGAACGGCCAAGCGGAACGAACCATTCAGACTCTTGAGGATATGTTGAGGGCATGTGTTATGGATTTCAAAGGTAGTTGGGATGATTATTTGCCCTTAATCGAGTTTGTTTATAATAACAGTTACCACTCTAGTATCCATATGGCACCGTTCGAGGCTCTCTACGAGCAAAGGTGCAGATCTGCCATCGGATAGTTCGAGGCTGGTGAGGCAGCTGTGGTAGGACCAGATTCGGTTCATGAGGTGATGGTGAAGGTTCAGTTGATAAGGGACTGGTTGAAAACCGCTCAGCGTCATCCAAAATTGTATGATGATATGAGAAGAAGAGAATTGGAGTTTGATTTTGACGACTGGGTGTTTCTAAAGGTACCTCCTATAAAGGGAGTCATGCGGTTCGGAAATAAAGGTAAACTCAGTCCCCGCTATATTAGTCCCTACCGGGTTGTGATAAGAGTTGGTAAGGTGGCATATGAGTTGGACTTGCCTTCAGAATTTGCTTCACTTCATCCCCTGTTCCATGTATCGCTTTTGAAAAAGTGCTTGGGTGATCCAGCCTTGGTAGTTCTGGTAGACAGCGTTGGTGTGAAAGATAGCCTCAATTATGAAGAAATTTTGGTTGAAATTTTGGATCGAAAAGTTCGAAGGCTGAGGGAAAAAGAGATAGCTTCAGTTAAGGTTTTATGGAGGGATCAGCATGTCGAAGGAGCCACGTGGAAGGCCGAAGCGGATATGATGGCTAAATACCCCCATTTGTTCCCTACCGGCTCAGTTTTAGTTTGAGGTATCAAATTTTTTCCCTAAACCTCTATTTAGTTTTTCATGTTCAATTCATGCGAATAAGTTTGTTTTATAATATGACATATGTATGTGGTGCCTGAATTTAGTTTAGTTATGTGGTTCTATTCGGGAGTAGTCGTTCCGTCAGTTTTCGCCTTGAATATTAATGATTATCATCTATATATATATAGTGATTGTTTTCTTCTTAGTTTTCTGCTTGTTTCTAACATTCAAGGTCGAATGTTCCCAAGGGAGAGATATCGTTATACCCCGAGAATTCAAGAATTGGACTTGGAAGTTAATCAGGATAAAAATTAAAAAATGTTGCAGCAGTTGCAGAACGGGTCACTTAACGACTCATGAAGAGTCCAAACGAGCGTAAAGTGACTCGTGGAGAAGGCTGTGATGATGGAAACTCGAGGTCCTCACGAGCGATGCAACGACTCGTGGTTAGTCACCATGAGTCTTCATGTCAGTCGTGGGGAGGTCTTAGAGAAAGATGGTGAAGCTTATGCAGTGTACTTGACGGATGGCACCTAACGAGTCGTCGTCAGTCCTAACGACCCATTAGGTGGGCCGTTACCAAGCCAGTTGAGTTTTCATGAATGACGAGGCAGTGTACTTGACGGGTGAACCTACAGATCATGTTCCCTAGTAACGAGTCGTCAGGTCATTCGTCAGGACCCCCTGACAGTTATTTTCAGCGATTTCAGTAAGGGATCTTCCGTAATTCCTAAGTTCTAAGGGTCTATACTACACCGTTTTAAGCTCGTAATAGAGGGTTTTAAGTAGAGAAAAACCCATCTTAGGCCATTTTCTTTATGCATGCAAGGTTGAAGGCTTGAGGGGAGGAAATTGAGGAGAATTTCAAGGTTTCCAAGGGGAATCTCAGCTGGGCAATTAGGAAGAGTTAGGATTTTTCATTCCCAGGTATGTAAGGCTATGAGTGGGTGCTTTCTTCCACACCTATGCCCATTCCCTATCAATTTGTGATTGGTTTGTGATGATCAAGTATGGGTCGTCATTTAATTGCATGATTCTTATATTTTCACTCATGGGTATGAAAATTGAGTTTATATTGGTGATTTACTGAGCTTGGACGGATTCTATCTTAATTTCTTTTACAAAATTATTTTTCAAAAATTGAATCTAAAACGTCCATGTATGGGTAGTTCATGATAGAATGTGATGATGATGGAGTAGATGATGAACAGCATGTTTCCAACCTTACCCATGCTTTTGATGATGTTTTTAAAGAAGATTAAGTAGACCCACGTATGATGAAGCTTTGGGTAGTGACCAATGTTGAGCATGAATGATGATTTTCTGAATTGACTTATTTACTTTGTTTTGGAGTGAAATCTCCCAAATTACAACGTTTTCAAATGAATTGTATGAGTTCAAGCATGATAAGGTTTTGGGCAAGGCCCTTATATTGATTATGATGAAGTGATATTTCCAAGTAGGCTTACCACATGATTTAGAGTAAAGTCTCCCACTATTCTTTGAGCTTGTGGTATGTGTCGTAGTAAAGCTTCTCAGAGGCATGAATCCATAATTGAGATGTCTGTTTTTCATTAAGCTTCTTTTCACTTGATTTTGTGTTTAAGACTGATTCTATTCTAAGCTTTGTTGAGGTGACATTGGTGAGCTTCATATCTATATGATATGTAGTATATGCACGATTTCATAATGAGCTTTGTCAATAGACAATGTTGAGCTTCGTTCCATATGATGTTGATTTTATGCATGAATTCATATTGAGCTTCGTCACAAGATGATGTTGAGCTTCGTATTTATACGATGTAGAGCATTCTATGTTTTAGGAGAAGAGTCTAGCACCGAGCAGGCTAAGGGTCGACTACCCTATGCCCCAGAACTACGTGCCAACGTAGGTTGATTTATTATATTATTGGGAACTCCCTCGTGAGCTATCCCTGGCTTGGTTGAACCCCTTTCAGCTTGATATCGATATCATGGTAGCGTCCCTAGCCTTGGAAAGGTTTTGGATGGCTCTGGCCACTTGATGTAATAATCGGGACCACGTAAGCTCTATCGTGGTATGTCAGTTAAGTAACGAGTCTCCCACTGTCTATATCATTCGAGTTTCATATCCATTACTCATGATGATTATCTTATGCATGTATGTTTCAAAAGAAAGGTTTGACTCATTGTTCAGCTTTTGATATAAATGTTATGATTTAGCTTTGAGTCATTCGATTTTGTCATGATGTTTTAAAGCCATGCATAACCACGTATATATAAGAACGATTTCATAATGAATGGTTGTGATCTTTTCTTACCCTTAAAGGCTATCATACACGTATTACTTGTTTTAAAAGACTATGATTTCTCTAGTGGTTTTACTTACCTTGCATATTCGGTACATTCCACGTACTGATCACATACTTTCTATGCTGCATCATTTCATGATGCAGGATCGGGTTCTCAGGTTTAGCCTCGTTCGTAGCCGCTTATCAGAGTTAGCATTTGCTTGCTTGGTTAGTCCTCATCCTCCGAGGACTAGACTTTTAGTTATTTTGAGCATACTTTAAGTTTCAGTAGTTCTGCGCTAGTTGGGGGTGTTGTCCCATCAGCTCGTCTAGATCAGAGGCTTATCAGACTTAGACATGTATTCCGCTTCAGATGTTCATTTTGTTGTTATGTTAAGTTAGTCTTCCGCTGAGTTTATATTTATGTTTCCTTTATGTTTATTGAATAAGTTAGTGAATGCTTTTGCCATGGGTTGACTTGAGGTCTCTCAGGGTCCCTTGTCCCGTGTCCACGATCTGGGTCTGTTCTCGGGTCATGACACTATTCTTCTCTATCCTCCAGTGACAAGTTTAGGTACGATTCATACCTCAATTGTATGAGTCGTACTGTGTCTCGTACTAATATCTTTTCTCAGTTTATTGCAGGATTAAATTTTAAATCTAAAGGCTAGTCTTAGAATGTTCTGTGGTGTTACAATATCTCCCCCTTTGGCACATTCGTCCTCGAACAGAGACTAATTAAGCTGGAAGGTTAGGGAAAGAACTACAATCCCAAGACTGGAAACTATAAATTGAATATTGATGGAGTAGCTGACTCCGAACTGAAAGAGAAATATTAACTAAGCATATGTAACTAGGGCGCACATCTTAATCATGAATGTAACTGAAGGGTACTGAACTGAATGGAGTACTAAGAAGAATTTTGTACCTATTGTTGAAGATGAGCTGGAAGGAAGAAAATGAGGATATTTAGCCATCATGTCTACTTCTACTTCCCATGTAGCTCCCTCAATTAGTTGGTTCCTCCACAAGACCTTTACTGAAGCGACCTCCTTATTTCTCAGCTTAAGAATCTGATGGTCTAGGATCTGAGCAGGAACTTCTTTGTAAGAGAGACTTTCTTTTATAGCTACACTATCTAGTGGAACTACGAAGGTCAGGTCACCGATGCATTTCTTTTGCATAGACACATGGATGACTGGGTGCACCGATGCTAATTCCATAGGCAACTCCAACTCATAAGCCACACTGTCAATGCGTCTCAAGTTTCTGTAAGGGACGATATATATGGGACTGAGCTTTTCTTTCTTCCCGAATCTCATCACCCCTTTCATAGGTGATATTTTCAGGTATACCCAGTCATCCATAGAAAACTCCAACTCCCTTCTCCTCACATCGCATATGATTTCTGTCGGCTTTGAGTTGTGCTCAGCCGTTCTCTGATAATTTGCACCTTCTGCATGGCCTTATGGACTGAATCCAGACCTATCAAGGTAGCTTCTCCAACCTCAAATCACCCTATAAGATATTTGCACCGTCCTACATTATAATGCCTTGAAAGGGGCTATCTAAATACTGGAATGGTAGTTGTTGTTGTATGCAAACTTGATGAGAGGTAGGTGATACTCCTAACTTCCTCTGAAATCGATTATGCACGCCCTCGGCATATATTCTAACGTCTGGATATTTCGGCTTGGCCTGACTATCTGTCTGAGGGTGGAATGTTGTGCTGAGCATAACTTGGGTACCGAGCCCTTTTTGGAATGAATTCCAAAAGTTGCGAGGTGAGCTGAGTACCCTATCTGAGATGATAGACAAGGAAACTCCATGCAGTCTGACCAACTCCCGAATTTAAAGCCTAGCATAATCTTCTGCTGATTTTATAGTTTTAACTGGCATGAAACGTACTGGCTTAGTTATCTAGTCCACGACCACCCAAATAGAGTCGCGCTGTCAATGAGTGCGAGGTAAACCTGTGATGAAGTCCATGTTCACAGCATCCTACCTCCAAGTAGGAATACTGATATCCTGAGTCATACCCCCAAGTGTCTGATGTTCAACATTGACCTGCTGGAAATTTGGACACTTAGCCACAAATTCTACAATGTCCTTCTTCAGTCTATTCCACTAGTATATTTCCTGTAAATTACGGTACATCTTGGTGGCAGTTGGGTGGATACAGTATCTAGTACTATGGGCATCCGGTAGTATCCGTCGCCTCAAATCATATACCTTTGGGACACACAATCTTCCCAGGTACTGGAGCATATCATTTCCCCCTTTTGAGAATGCTTCCGCCTTTTTTCTTAAAACTGCCTCTTTCAACTTGCGTATAATAGGGTCTTCATCCTGTTTTGACTTAATCTCTACCACCACTGAGGATTTTGACCCACTTTGGGTTAGAACTCCACCATTTGCTGAATCAACTAACTATACTCCTAACCGACCCAGCCTATGGATAACTCTTTCCAGCTCTTTTTTAGTTTCTTCAACATAAGAAACACTTCTCATAGACATCTTGCAGAGGGAATCAACCACTACATTGGCCTTACTTGGGTGATACAACACACTCATATCATAATCATTCAAAATAATTCTAGCCATCTTCTCTGACGAAGATACAAATCCTTCTGACTGAACACATACTGCAGACTTTTGTGATCTGTGAAGACATCCACATGAACCCCATAGAGATAATGTCTTCAAATTTTTAAGGCAAACACTACTGTCACCAATTCAAGTTCGTGAGTCAGATAGTTCTTCTCGTGGACCTTGAGCTGTCTAGAAGCATAAGATATGACTTTACCCTGTTGCATTAGAATGCAACCCAGGCCCACTCTAGAGGCATCACAGTAGATCACGAACATTCTGGAAAAGTAGAACTACGGCTATACTGAGTCGAGTCTTCAACTCCTGAAAACTCTTCACATTCCTCAGACCACTGAAACTTCACCATCTTTTGAGTCAATTTTGTCACAACAGAGGCAATAGAGGAGAATCCGTCGACAAACCATCTGTAATAGCTGGCTAGACCCAAGAAACTCCTAATGTCTGTCAGAGAGATGGGTCTTGGCCAGTCCTTAACTGCAACTATCTTCTAAGGATCCACCTGAATAACCTCTTTGGAGACCACGTTTCTGAGGAAGGTAATTGATCTTAGCCAGAATTCACACTTAATTTGGTGAATAACTGACGGTCCTTGAGAGTCTGTAGAACTATTCTCAGATGGTCCGCATGCTCCTCCTCTTTTCTAGAGTAAACCAGAATGTCTTCTATAAAGATAATGATGAACATGTCCAAGTACGACTTGAAGACCCTATTCATTAAGTCCATAAGGCTGTAGGAGCATTGGTTAGTCCAAAAGACATGCTACAAATTCATAGTGACCATATCGAGTTTTGTAGGCCGTTTTTGGAATGTCATATTCCCTGGCCCTGAGTTGGTGGTATCCTAATCTGAGATCTATCTTAGAGAAATAGCTAGCTACTGAAGCTAATCGAACAAGTCATCAATCCTGGGTAGAGGATATCTCTTCTTAATTGTGACTTTGCTTAGCTGACGGTAGTCGATGCATATTTTGAGGGTACTGTCTTTCTTTCGCATGAATAGAACTGGGGCACCCCACAGAGAGGTGATGGGTCTGATGAAAACCTTATCCAGGAGGTCTTTCAGCTGTTCCTTCAACTCCTTAAGTTCAGCTACAGCCGTTCTATAAGGAGGGATAGAGATAAGCTGGGAATATAGGAGGATGTGTATGCCGAAGTCTATCTCTCACTCGGGAGGGACTCCAGGAAGATCTTAGGGAAAAATATCAGGAAATTCATTGACAATTGGGACTGATTGGAGTGTCGGGATTTCGAAATTGGAATTTTTGACCCTATCCAAGTTGTAGATATACCCCTTTGAGATCATTTTCCTAGCTTTAATGTAGGAAATAGACCAACCATTAGGTGCTGAAATACTACCCTTCCACTATAGGATTGGTTCGTTGGGAAACTGGAACTTAACGACCCTAGTTCTGCAGTCAACTATGGCGTAACAGTAATGTAACCAATTCATGCCAAGAATCAGGTCAAAGTTTACCATTTCTAGCTCTACTAGATCAATTGGGATTACCTTACCCGACACTGAGACTGAAAATTTTGTGTATACCCAACTGGCTCTAACTTACTCACCATCTGGGGTAGAAACTAAGAATGGTTCAGAGAGAGTTTCTAGACTAATGTCTAGCTGAACTGCAATATAAGGAGTCACAAAGGAAAGTTTGGCTCCTAGATATTGTAAATCATATAGATCAATGTGAAAAAAGTGCAACATACCTGTAACCACATCAAGTGAATTCTCCTAATCCTGCTGGAAGATAGAGCATAAAAACAATTTTGGCGCTGCCCACCGCCTGTGCCTGAAGTGGTGCCCTGCAGAGCTGAGCGACCTGCTGGAGCTGCTGAGGTAGTAGACTGAGCCTTTCCTCATCTTGCTGATGGGCACTCTCTTTATTTGTGAGCCAGCTGACCATAACCAAAACAACCCTCTTTTCCCAGACGTGTCACGACCCGAGTTTATACCCTAGCCGTAACACGGGACAAGGAACCCCGAAAAGGCTCCAAGTCGACCCATGGCATAATCATAGCATGTTCTATCAAAGAAATAACCAACAACATGACTAAGTGGAAGCTAACTACAAGAATCAATTGTTCGGTCTTTTCGGTTGGTATTATATATTATAAACCGACATGCAAGTGCACGTGGTCAAACAAGTAATAAAGTGGCTAAGTAAGCCAAGTATCGATCCAAGGAGGCTCAGGATATGTAAAATCTGCCTAAGTATACTATATTCTTATCTTACTTCTAATTATGCTAACAACAACATAACCAACAGTTAAATGAGTTTTTGTTTATAAAATCTATATATAGTAAAACTATTAACAATTATTTACTGTGAATTTAAACTATGGATATGAGCATGCCAAGGTTAAGAACAAGTAATGAATTCGATTATAATAATAATTAGGTTAATCTCTTCTTCATGTTGCTAGCCAAGAACTTTAGCCTAGAAATTAAAACTCTCGTATTTAATTTCACTTAAGAATCATAAACCATTCGTCTACATTTCTGTGATCAAATGCCATTTACGACCTAGCAATACAATTCCGGTTCCTAAATTGACTAATACGGCTTTCAAGTATATTTCTATCAGGAAAGCACATCAAAACCCAATTTTCCCAAATCAAGTTAAGAACAATACCCTATTAATTCACAACTTTCCAATTTCTTGCTCTCTCGAGTGAAATTGGACTTTTTAGATGTACATTAATGTCGGCCAAGCACTAATGCAGTAAGAACAAGAATTAATAGAACAACATGAAAGAAGAAGAAGAAAACCATATCATTTACAATCAAAATTCACTACACATGTTCAAAACCTTAGCAAGGAAGAGAATTAGCCACTCATTTGTGGATTGATCATCCTAAAACAAGTGTAAATCATACATACAATTGATTGAAAGAAGAAAGGAAGAGAAGAAATCCCTTAGCTTTTTTGTCCCTCAACTGCTGCTAACACACGTTCTTGCTCCACCAAGTCTGAACTCCAACTGAACTCATTAAAATAAACCTAAGTGTGCTATTTATACTAGAGGGAAATTTTTCCTGGAATAACAAGCAATGTGTCACGGAGGTCAACGCGGAGCACTGCCTCCGTGACATGGCATGGACGCGGACCTTCACTGGAAATCCAGGGTCCGGTAAATTAGCCTCAACGTGGCACAGAGGCCAACGCGGAGGCCTATCTCCGTGCCACGGAGCTGTCGCGAGGCCTCACTGGAAATTGCCATTTAATTGCCTCTCCAGGCAGTGTGCCTCCGCGATGGTAGCGTGGCACGGCTCCATCGCGGAGCCCCTATACTTTGCGCATTCCAATGTCTTTTCCACGCTCATATCCAAGCCCAACTCCGATATAGATCCAACATGCATTTTAGCTCCTAAAAATCATATTTTTCTGCAAAGCAAATGCTAATCATGTTGGTTAGTATAAATTCACATTTTATTACCAATTACATGAGAATATATCCATATTGCACACAAACAAGGCGAAAATAATACGTTTGAGTATCCCTTGGGCATATAAATCTGCCCAAGATCACTTTCCCCACACTTAAATCCTTGTTCGTCCTCGAACAACACATACACAACTCATGCAAATTACATCCCAACCTTCGTCACTATGGTGCGACAACTTACGCTACGGTCATACCGATTATTCAATTTTTGCAAATCATCACGAAAACATGCTTGG
Organism: Datura wrightii; assembly: GCA_035772735.1. NCBI lineage: Eukaryota > Viridiplantae > Streptophyta > Magnoliopsida > Solanales > Solanaceae > Datura > Datura wrightii. The sequence goes on along the minus strand of JASDFA010000002.1, from coordinate 49,932,535 downwards.
TCTTACACTACAATGACCATTAATACATCAAGACTTCCTAGACTTTAAGAATTGATTCTTGATATCGGCAAACTCATGCAAATCAGCTAATCAAGAAATCCGACAGGAAAGTCAATCTTTCATCAAGCATGTGCCCTCACAACTCAAGAGAATCTTCCCCTTTTTGTTCATGCAACACACAAACATTCAAGTAGGGGCATATAAAAATTAATTTCACTCACTCTCCCAAAAGAATTCACATGCATCATGTCATGACCCATAGGCTTGCCCATAGTGTATTACTCCACTAATATAAAGAAATGTAATGTAGGATCAAGTAGGACTTTAATGGGTTGTAACGGGGCTATGGGTCTAGTATATATATTGGATTAGCCAATAATAGTCGCTAGCATCCTTAAGCGCCTTTTCAACACATTCCCATCGACTCATGGACATTGTTCCTCTCTTTTCTCTTTTTCTCCCATTCATGCTGGTTTACTTTCGTACTGCCCATTTCATTAAACACACTTGACACAAAGCAAAGGGTTTTCATGTACCCTCAATATCATTTAATTACAACAAGTGCCTCTTCAACATCATCTTTTCTTTCCTCACTCTGCTTTTCTTTTTCTTTTCACTCTTTAACACTTTGGGAAACATTTTCTTTTCTTTGTAAGCGCTTAAGAGTTTTGTATAGACCTTTACAGCTAATAAAAAGAAGGGATAAAGCTTGGTTTATACAATTTTGGACAAAAGAAAGAAAGAAATCGGCTAAAGGCTCAACGGGCTGACTAGGGTATACAACATATAAAAAGGTAGAATTTGACAAGAAAAAAAATGGAAACTATCGGTTAAAACAAAGAAATGCCTACATCCTTTCCAACACTACACCTCCTTCATTTCATTTTGTATACACACCAGGCAAGTTCTAGACAATTCACAATGGCATGGAATAACAATACCTCACTTCACACTTCATGCACATGCTCGAATCAAGATGCATTCACAGACTCTCTAATTAGCCAATCACATGAATTCAAAATTAAGCCTCAATCATACTGAATCAAATTCTATAGCCTAGGTAACTCAACATATTTACCAAATTACATGCTTTCAAACGAATCACTTTCACATTTTGAACATCAGTTACAACACGCAATGAAATTTTTGCAACCATAAAGCAACTACAGTTCATTGATGCAATCCACCAAAGAAAAATTAAAAACAAATTAAAAACCTACTCCTACCAACTACATTTCCCTTAAGACGGTCGTCATCCATCCATCATAGGGAACGGTCACTAACTATGACATCGGTTCAATGGGACTATTCTCGGTAAAAGAACCGAAAACAAACTCCGAGAAACCCAAAAAAAATAAAAACCAAAAATTTTTGCAACACATCGATCATTTCGATAGAAAGAAAATATTTACAAGTGCAAAATATTCTCGAAAATTTTTGAAAAAAATATCGATCATTTCGATAAGAAAGAAATATTTACAAACTATTTACACTGGCAACCACAACTTTGCATAACACACATCATTAACCACACAAACAAATATATACACATACACACAAATCAGTTCACCACAGGGAAAACACAAACATACATACAAACCAAGGAAAAAGCATACAGCAGATTAGAGCCTAAGTCCCAGCACCTAGCTACTCCCCACCCCACACTTAAATCGAACACTATCCCCAGTGTTCACAAGAATTACAAAACAAAATTTCGGGTGGTGGAACTCCCTGATCAGTCGAAATATTCGACTTCTTCATCTGGTGCTGCTGCCTCGTCCCCCATGTCTGAGTCAGCTCCATCATCGTCATCGGACTCCACATTGGAGTCCTCCCGACGTGTCTCCTCATCAGTAGGGACATCGTCATCCGTCGGCTCCACGAAGGCTGGTCCCACCCGGCATAAGGCTTTGGCATTCTCGCCAAATGGGTAATCCAGCTCCAGCTGCCATAATTCTTCCTCAGTGGCTGGTCTCCCACCAATCCTTAGGTGAAGCATCTGCATGCCGAACATACGTGCCATGTACTGATCGTCACGAGCATGTCGCTCGCCCAAAGTCAACACTGGCCCGTGTGTGGTGTCGGGGGCCTTAGTTTTTGTCACATCGAGGGCCCTCCGCTCCAACTGCGGGATGTAGTCCAAAGCCTCTTCCTCAATGTCGAGGCCTCGGAGGAAGGTGGTGATGAGTCCGCCAAACCCGTATCTGTGGCCCTGGTGCAGTCTGGCTCTCTTCATGGCATCTCAAGCCCTTTCATAAGGGCGTACACCAAGCAGACATGGTCCCGGGTCACATCCGTCATGTGAACTCCCGGGATCAAGCACGAACACACAATTTTCAGCCATATTCTGGCCTCCCTATTCATCTGCGAATAAGGCAGAGTCTGGTGGTAACCCCTCTCCTTATGTCTACTCCATCGGGCTGTGGATCGAGCCCCATACAACGTACGTCTGATGCCGGCGTATGGTAGGGTGATGTTTAGCTGGCGGAGAACGTGGGCGTCTGTGTCCCGCGCTCCAACGATGGCATTAAATTGCTGGGGTTCCAGAGTGACAATCTGCCCTCTGATTTTTATTGTGTGGCTTCTGATGGCCGGGTTCCAATTTGCGTAGAACTCTCGGACCAAATGAAGGTTGCACTCCTTGGGCTCCTGAAAGATAAAGCTGAGCCCAGCTGCTTCAATTCTCTGCACAATACGTGGGAACTCCTGTGCAAGTGGTTCCCGTGCAATATGTTCCTCGGGGAAGTACTTGTTTTCTTTATGTTTCGCGTACCACTTCTTCCCTTCATCGGTTACCCATCTTGTTCCGTATTGGCGGCGTTGGCCGTGTGGAACAGCTGGTGCAGCTGGGACTGCAATGCCCAACCTCCATCTTTTCCGTCCGGTGCCTGAGGTAGAAGCACCCTTGCCCTTGTCCTGTCGACTTGCCATTGTACCTGTCAATATACATAAACAAGCACACAGTTAAGCTAAATACAAGTTGACTTAGGCTAAGGTCGGGTTAAAATAAGTTTACCCCACACTTAGTCCTTAACTATATTTACAATACTTCGGCAAGGATTACTCTATTTACAACCCCAAACACAAGCAACTATAAGGTATATTGCTTAATGCGTTCACGAAAAATTTCGACAGCGTAACGGTTAGCGTACTACTCAGACTTCATACAGCTACTCCCAATCCTACTATCGATAGCAATCCAATCCTCGCACTTAGCAACCAAACAAAAAAAACAAAAACAACAACGAAAATTCTATTTACATACAAATCTACCTAATCAAACCAATTTACAAACTTTTCGCATTTTCCCCAACAATTCGAGAATTCGTCTTCTCTTAACATTCATACAATATTTACATCGACTTATCTCAATTTACAACCACACCCCGGCATCTAATTCATCAAACTATCAAGTTCCCCAATTCAATTTCAATAACTCAAGCCCTAGAATGCAATATTTCAATCAAATTCGAATTATTCACATAATCGACAAGTTCAAACGCTAATTACAACAATCCGAACATAATCAATCACAAAATAATTCAACATCATGTTTAATTGCTACTTGGGGTGATATATTTCACCTCACATGCTCAAATTCGACTAAAATCGCCAAAAACTTGAGAGAAACGATGAAAACATACCTTTTAGTTGAAGAACCGAAGAAATTTGACGTTTTCCTTGCCTATTAACATGGCACGTTGGTTGGGGAGGGGGAATTGGGTGTTTTGGTCGTGGAGGAGGAGATAAATGGGGAGAAAAGGGGCAAAACTTAGGTTAATTTAAAGAAAAACACGCGGGTCACCCGGCAACCCGGTGTGACCCGGCACTGAATAAAGGGCAACGTGTCACGGAGGGTAACGCAGAGCCCCTCCTCCGTGACACGAAGCCAACGCGTTGGCTCTCTGGAAATTTTAAAAAATCTGATTTTGTCTTCAACGTGTCACGGAGGGTAACGCGGAGCCACTCCTCCGTGACACGGAGCCAACGCCCCAGTGCACTGTTTCTTCAATAAAAATTATTTTCATACCTTGCCTTATTTTTCCCGCTTCCATGCATATTTTTCTCCATTTGACCTGAAAATCACTACACTAAACGAAATTGGTTAGATTAATAGATTTCCCTAACTAAAGTGAAAAATATTAACTAAAACAAAAATCTAAACCTAATCAAAAAAAAAATTATTTACACTAAGAAAAGAAAGAAAGAAAATATTTTTCACGGGTTGCCTCCCGTGCAGCGCCTGGTTTACCATCGCGGCTCGACGTCCATTATGCTCAATTATCTACTAGGGTGAGGGACGATTTTTCACGATCCTTGTCCTCCCCCCAGTAGTTCTCAACCTTATCAGGTGGCCTTCCTATTAACTCTCGGGAATCATTCATTATATTAGCATTCCCATGATCAATCACATTGATCACCGAGAGTTCCTCATTTACAATCGGGAGCTTGGGTGCTTTGTACACGTCAAAAACTTCTATCTTGTCATGTACCCGCATTGTAAGTTGACCCGCAGCTACATCAATTAATGCTTTTCCGGTTGCCAAAAAGGGTCGTCCCAAAATAAATGGGACTTCAGCATCTGGTTCAAAGTCCAGAACAATAAAATCGACCGAAAAAATGAGGGAGCCCACTTGCACTAACACATCCTCAACAATGCCATCCGGTTAAGCCAAGGACCTGTCTGCCAATTGCAAGATTACAGTTGTAGGTCTAGGACTCCCTAGACCTAACTTTCTGAATACCGAAGATGGCATCAGAGTTATACTTGCCCCCAAGTCGCATAATCCACGAGCTCGGATACTTTGCCCAATAGTCAGCTGGATAGTAAAACTTCCAGGGTCTTTCAGTTTCGTGGGCAGTCTATTCTGAATCCGGGAAGTGCATTCCTCCGTTAAAGCCACCGTGGCATACTCATTCAAGCGACTTTTGTTAGCCACGATGTCTTTAATATATTTTGCATACTTTGGCACTCCCTGCAAGACATCAACAAGAGGTAAATTAACATGTACCTGTTTAAGCACCTCCATAAATTTCTTGAAACACGCCTCCTCCTTGTGTTTCTTAAGTCGTTGAGGGAATGGGGGTGGAGGTCTTTCTGCTTCTGCTTCTTTGGTCTTCCCCCTATCAGAACTTTGTTCCTCCTCAACTTCTGCTGCTCCTGACTTTTGAGGCGGTCTTTCCGGTTCCACCTCCTTCAACTGTAAACCACTCCTCGTGGTCACTGCATTTACCTGCTTCGGATTAGGATCCGTGTCGCTAGGTAGTCCTCCTCTGGGTCTTGTATTTTGGGCACTAGCAAATTGCCCAAACTGATATTCAAGAGCCTTGGTCGCCAACTGATTGTTCTTCACTTCGGCTGCCAATTTAACGTAGTCAGCCTGCAATTGTGCCTGATTAGCGATCATGGTTTTGAACATCTCCTCAATGGTAGGTGATGGTGGTGGAGGAGGGGCATTGTGATTTCTAAATTGAGCTTGAAAGTTTTGTTGCCCTCCTTGATTTCTCTGCATACCCTGACCAGAACCTTGGCCTTGTTGGTTATTGCTACCCCACGAAAAATTTGGATGGTTCCTCCAATTTGAGTTGTAGCCACTACCAAACTGCTGCTGATTTCTCTGTGCATTGGCCACAAAGTTAACAGAATCAGGATTTGCACCACAGCACTCAGCTGAATGCTCACTGCTACCACACACTTCACACCACATCTGCTGGACTGCATTGACTGAAGCTGAAGGCTGGTTCAAGTTCATATTGCTGAAGTGATTGTTTAACTGATTTTGCAAGGCAGCTATCTGTGCAGCGATAGCTGTAAATCCATCCACTTCAAGCACTCCCGCTGCTTTCTTTGCTCCACCTCTTGATGAATCTGCATTCCATTCTGGATTGCCCTGTGAAATTCGGTTGAGCAAAGTGTACAGCTCCTCGTAAGTCTTTTCCAGCGCTTGCCCTCCAGCTGCTGAATCTAACAGAATTTTAGTGTGGGGTTCCAAACCCTCAATAAATGTGTGTGCCAACACCTCATTGGACTGATGATGATGAGGACAGTCCCGCAACATGGATTTAAATCTTTCCCAGGCTTGATATAGATTTTCTCCCTCCCTCTGCTTAAAACTTAGAATTTGACTTCTAAGTCTGGCTGTTTTACCAGAAGGGAAAAATCTAATCAAAAACTTCCGTGCAAGATCATCCCACGTTGATATAGAATTGGGTGGTTCAGCTTTTAACCACCTCTTGGCTTCACCAAGTAAGGAAAACGGAAATAAGGTGAGCCGAACATAATCAGGTGACACTCCAGCGGGTATATAAGTGTCACTTATCTCCAAAAAGTTTTGGAGATGTTGTTGTGGATCTTCATGAGGGAGACCGGTAAATTGCCCGCTTGTGTGCAAGAGTTGCACCATATTCTGCTTTAATTCAAACCTCCCTCCAGGCTCTGGTTTGCGGATGCTAGAATGTACATTGTTAGCGTGTGGGATTGCCACCTCGTGAACCGGCCTTGCTGCTGCTTCATCGGGCACTAACACTGCCCTCACAACTGGTGGATTTTGTTGCTCCATAATAGACTGTCGGAACAACTGCAGCTTCTTTTGTAGAGCTTCTCTACGTTGACTATGAAATTCACGTTCAGGCTCTAAGTAAGATTCCACCAGCTCCTTGTCCCTTGCCAGTGTTCACAGAAACAAAATCTACAAAATACAGGCTAAGACCAAGTTGTTAACACTTAAGAAAATAAAAATAAAAATACAGTAAATTTACACTAAACACAATTTCACAAATTTGCCTAGCCTCCCCAGCAACAGTGCCAAAAACTTGTTCGGTCTGTTCGGTTGGTATTATATATTATAAACCGACACGCAAGTGCACGTGGTCAAACAAGTAATAAAGTGGCTAAGTAAGCCAAGTATCGATCCAAGGAGGCTCAGGATATGTAAAATCTGCCTAAGTATACTATATTCTTATCTTACTTCTAATTATGCTAACAACAACGTAACCAACAGTTAAATGAGTTTTTGTTTATAAAATCTATATATAGTAAAACTATTAACAATTATTTACTGTGAATTTAAACTATGGATATGAGCATGCCAAGGTTAAGAACAAGTAATGAATTCGATTATAATAATAATTAGGTTAATCTCTTCTTCATGTTGCTAGCCAAGAACTTTAGCCTAGAAATTAAAACTCTCGTATTTAATTTCACTTAAGAATCATAAACCATTCGTCTACATTTCTGTGATCAAATGCCATTTACGACCTAGCAATACAATTCCGGTTCCTAAATTGACTAATACGGCTTTCAAGTATATTTCTATCAGGAAAGCACATCAAAACCCAATTTTCCCAAATCAAGTTAAGAACAATACCCTATTAATTCACAACTTTCCAATTTCTTGCTCTCTCGAGTGAAATTGGACTTTTTAGATGTACATTAATGTCGGCCAAGCACTAATGCAGTAAGAACAAGAATTAATAGAACAACATGAAAGAAGAAGAAGAAAACCATATCATTTACAATCAAAATTCACTACACATGTTCAAAACCTTAGCAAGGAAGAGAATTAGCCACTCATTTGTGGATTGATCATCCTAAAACAAGTGTAAATCATACATACAATTGATTGAAAGAAGAAAGGAAGAGAAGAAATCCCTTAGCTTTTTCGTCCCTCAACTGCTGCTAACCCACGTCCTTGCTCCACCAAGTCTGAACTCCAACTGAACTCATTAAAATAAACCTAAGTGTGTTATTTATACTAGAGGAAAATTTTTCCCGGAATAACAAGCAACGTGTCACGGAGGTCAACGCGGAGCACTGCCTCCATGACACAGCGTGGACGCGGACCTTCACTGGAAATCCAGGGTCCAGTAAATTAGCCTCAACGTGGCACGGAGGCCAACGCGGAGGCCTATCTCCGTGCCATGGAGCTGTCGCGAGGCCTCACTGGAAATTGCCATTTAATTGCCTCTTTAGGCAGTGTGCCTCCGCGATGGTAGCGTGGCACGGCTCCATCGCGGAGCCCCTATACTTTGCGCATTCCATTGTCTTTTCCACGCTCGTATCCAAGTCCAACTCCGATATAGTTCCAACATGCATTTTAGCTCCTAAAAATCATATTTTCCTGCAAAGCAAATGCTAATCATGTTTGATAGTATAAATTCACATTTTATTACCAATTACATGAGAATATATCCATATTGCACACAAACAAGGCGAAAATAATACGTTTGAGTATCCCTTGGTCATATAAATCTGCCCAAGATCATCAATTACAAAATCCATAATCATAAATATAATACACAGGATACAACACTGAATCCATCTAGACAATGTCTGAAAGCCTTCTATTAAATTGATGAGTTGCTGGGAAGAGCCCCAAGTAACTCCTAAAGTCTAAAACCTCAACATAAGAAAATAAGAACATAAACTGTCCTTGGAAGATAAGGACTCACCACTATCAGCTGAGAGAGGTTGAAGCATATCTAACCACGAGGCTGAGTCTAAAAATCTGAATCTATATCATGAAATGATATAGCATAAGAAGGCATGTGGTCAGTACATGGAATGTACTGAGCATGCGGGAAGCGTAATTTAACTAAAGATACAAATATACAAAGAAGGATTAATTTAAACACATATTAATAGTAATATAATTGAAAGGAGATACAACAATCTTATATGAGATTTACATATACATTTTAACATAATCACTTATAGGGACATTCATTAACATAAGATCAATAGATGCACAAAACATAACAAACGCAAATAATACAGAGGTACAATGTCGTGACTAATATCAAAGGGAGTCCCTAACTGTCCAAAGGAGAGTCCCTGGCTGTCAAAGGGATATGTATTAGCTAGAGGAAATCCTTGACTATCTAAGGGAGAGAATGCTCTGATATAGAGTCACTTTCTGACCAAGAGAAACATTCTCGGCTAAGAAGAATCCCGACTAACTAAGGCTAGACATACTCAATGGGCGACTAGGGATGTAACTCCCGACCGACTAAGAGAATACATACTCCACTAGCGACTAGGGATATGAGTCCCAACCGACCTAAGATGGTCTGAATTGCTACAGCTAATCAGAGACCAAAAGCATTCATCACTCTCCATCATACAAGACTCATTTTAAAGGATTAGAGCTATCTCTTTTTGCACACAGGCTCAACAGTCTGACATGTTATCCACAGGCTTTATCATCATAGTTCACATCATTACAGAACCAATTTAATATCTACTCTGAACATCATACAGTAACGAGCATGCTATAGATTCACATTATGCACAATACCATCACAACATCCCAATTCCAATTTCATCTCACCCAACATATACAACATAAGGTCATGCATGATTTATTGTCACGCCCCACCTTGGGAGGCATGACTGGCACCTGGTGCCCTACTAGGACCTGGACTACTGGACCACTGAGCCTAAGCACTTATGGTGCCAAGCTGGATCTAATTCTAGATTTATGAAAAAAACGGGCTATATAACGGCTGTAAATACAGCCTCCGGCCGACTAGGCCTATAGCCACATGCAGGAAAATAACAGCTAACCAGAACAACTGAGCATACGGGAACCTATGCGGGCCGACAAGGCAACCATGCTTACTAGTTCATCTGAGAAATGAAAACAAGTACCAAGCTACTATATGACCGACAAGGTCACCACTACCAACTGAATAAGGCCCCACAAGGCCGCTGCGTACAACTGAAACACACAAATGGCCCCACACGGCCTAGACGGCTAACTACAGGGAATATATACAATCGCAAGCTTCTAAGAATAGCAAGATGGTTGGGATAGGGACCCGGCCTACCCATACTGTACAAATAAAAGGAAAGTCAACCTTTGTCTTTCGAGCTCCAGATGAAAGGAGCTGAAGGTGTTGTATGCTGGCTGGAACTACGAGGGATCTGTTCCTCGTCTATGAGTACCTGCAGGCAAGTAATGTAGTGCCCCAAACGGGCGTCAGTACTACTGGTATTGAGTATGCAAAGCAACAAATGAAAGTACTGAATGTAAACAATGAAACTGATAGAACTGAAGTAATAAGGAAACAGACTGTAACTGACTAGATATGTGAATTCAAGACTGTCCTTAACTACACTGAAAGGAGTAGGAGTCGTACCTTGTAACGTGGAATTCTACTGTCTATCCATCTATATATAGCATAACATAGCATAACATAGCATACATGAACCTTACCTGGCCCCCATAAGCTGGAAGGTACAATCATCACACAATCTATACCCCTACCCCGGTCATCCCATCTCCCCTAGTAACTATAAGCATCCTGCCGGTTCCCTGGGTATGCACATGGGCTCGCTGCGCCCCTGACTATAACTATACTTGAGTCAAGAGGACTCCTAAAATCAACACCGCGGGCGCAAGTGCTCGAGGGGGGTGTATAAAAGCCGACCAAGGCAAAACATGGGGAAACTGGCATCCCATCTTCGTCCCTAGAGGACGGCATGCCACTCCATAGAGCAACGTATCCACTCCCTCTGGCAGACGAGTCGATGCAGCTATCAACCCTTGGGCAGTCATGGATGCTAGGTAATCCAGCCCAAAACAACACAAGCAAGTCTCAACTAATAATAATACTGCATACAATACATGCTGAAACTAATAATAATACTGTGTATATATATATTCTCTGACATGTTGTACTGAATCTGGTACTCAAACAAGATATAATATTGCTGGAATATTCTGCTGAGAATCCTGTTATTAAACTAAGTTCCATGCTAAATACGAGTTAATATTTCTAACGAGCGTTACTAAATTCATACTGAACATAATATACGGCTTCTGAAACATTCAACTGGAATTCGTACCATTTTACTATACTGGAACTACTAGCTTGCCGAAAGAAACTTGCTTTACATACCTTAACTACCGGCTTCCTGATTAACTGGCATAGCTCGGCTAATATTCAGCTATTTCCCCAACTGTATTCATATTCACGAAGGAATAGAATTAATTCTACTATTATTTTGGAGAGAAACCATACTTATGAATATATTTACTGCCTATTCTTCGACTTATCGAAGAACGACCGAAAACTCGCAATTTCTCGGGAGTCTATGATCTTGGGCTAATTTATATGCCCAAGTGATACTCAAATGTGTCATTTTAGCCTTGTTTATCTATCAATGTTTATACATTCTCATGTGATTGGTAATAAATTGTGAATTTACACTAACCAACATGATTAGCATTGTTTTGCAGGTAAAATGTAATTTTGGGAAGCTAAAATGCATGTTGGAATAGATCGGGGTTGGACTCGGATGTGAGCAAAGGACAAGGCATTGGAAGGCACAAAATAAAGAGGCTCCGCGATGGAGCCATGTCACGCTGCCATCGCGGAGGCCTTCTGCCTGGATAGGGAATTTTTGGCCAATTTCCTGTAAGGGTTTGCGTTGGGTCCGTGGCACGGTGGCCTAGCTCCGTGTTGCACGTCGTGCCACGTTGGGCCTTATTACCTGGACCCCCAATTTCCAGTGAGGGTCCGCATCGGTGGCGTGTCACGGAGGCAGTTCTCCGCGATGCACTCCGTGACACGTTGCTTGTTATTCCAGGAAAAATTCCCACTAGTATAAATAGAACACTTAGGTTCATTTTTCAATATTCTGACTTGGTGGAGCAAGAACGTGGGTTACAGGCAGTTGAGAGGACGAAATTATCAGGGTTTTTCTCTTTTTCCTTCTCCTTGAATTCAATTGCTAGTATGTTTAACACTCATTTAACGATTTTTAATCCACAAATGAGTGGCTAATTACTCTTCTTGCTGAGGTTAAGAACAATTGTATTGAAATGTGATTGTTGATTAAATTGGTTTTTCATCTTTTCTTCCATGGTTGTTCTATTGATTCTTCTTCTTACTGCATTAATGTGTGGCCTACGTTAATGTACATCTAAAAAGTCCTGTTTCACTCGAGAGAGCAAGAAATTGGAAATTTGTGAATTAATAAGATATGATCTTTTCTTAGTTTGGGAAAATTGAGAATTGATTTACCTTCAGGATAGAAATATACCTGAAAGTCGTATTAGTCAATTTAGGAACCGGGTTTGTATGGCTAGAACATGAATTTCGTTTAATCACAGAAATGTAGGTGGACGGTTCATGATTCTTAAGTTGGGTTAAATACGAGAGTTTTAATCCATTGGCAGTAGTTCTTGACTAGCAACCGGATGAAAGGTTAACCAAATTATATCGATAATTAATTTCATTACATGTTCATTTAACCTCAGCATGCTCACATTCATAGTTCAGACTCACATTAGATAATCGTTTTAGACTTAGCATAAAAATTAGAACCCAAAAATATCAAACTCTTGGTTACACTGTTGTCTTCATTGTTAAAATTAAAATATAGTAACACTTGAGTAGTTCGTTACCTTATCCCAGTCCCTGTGGGATCGATACTTGGCTTATTTAAGTCACTTTACTACTTGTTCGACCACGTGCACTTGCGTGTAGTCATATACCCAACAAACGACCGAACAAGTTTTTGGCGCCGGTGCCGGGGACTGGCTATTGGTGAAATTTTCTTAAGTGTTAATTTACTATATTTTTATTTTCTTAGTGTTGACAACTTGGTATTAGCCTGTATTTTGCAGATTTAATCTCTGTTGAACACTGGCAAGAGACAAGGACCTGGTAGACTCGTATTCAGAGCAAGAAAGATTATTTCATCGTCAGCGGAGAGAAGCTCTAGAAAGAAAGCTGCAGTTGCTCAGACAAATACTCATGGAGCAACAACAGAATCCACCAGTAGTACGGGCAATGTTAGTGCCCGAGGAAGTAGCAGCTCGGCCGGTTCGCGAGGTGGCAATCCCACATGCTAATAATGTCACATCTAGCATCCGCAAACCTGAGCCAGGAGGGAGGTTCGAGCTCAAACAAAACATGGTGCAACTGCTGCACACTAGCGGGCAGTTTACAGGTCTCCCTCATGAAGATCCACAGCAGCATCTCCAAAATTTTTTGGAGATAAGTGACACTTACATCCCCGCTGGAGTGTCATCAGATTATGTCAAGCTTACATTGTTCCCATTTTCACTATTGGGAGAAGCCAAGAGGTGGTTGAAAGCTGAGCCACCTAATTCTATTTCGACGTGGGATGATCCTGCAAGGAAATTCTTGATACGATTTTTTCCCTCCGGTAAAACAGCAAGACTTAGAAGTCAAATTCTAAGTTTCAAACAGAGAGAGGGAGAGAATCTATATCAAGCTTGGGAGAGATTCAAGTCCATGTTGCGGGATTGTCCTCATCATCATCAATCCAATGATGTGCTGGTGCACACTTTTATAGAGGGTTTGGAACCCCATATAAAAATATTGCTAGACTCAGCAGCTGGGGGACAAGCGCTGGAGAAAACTTATGAGGAGCTGTATACCTTGTTGAACCGTATTTCGCAGGGCAATCCGGAGTGGAATGCTAATTCATCAAGAGGAGGGACAAGGAAAGCAGCAGGAGTTCTAGAAGTGGATGGTTTTACAGCTATTGCTGCACAGATAGCTGCCTTACAAAATCAACTCAACACCCACTTCAGTAACATGACAATGAACCAGCCTCAAGCCCCAATGAATGCAGTGCAGCAGATTTGGTGTGAAGTGTGCGGGAGCAGTGAGCACTCAGCTGAGTGTTGTGGAGCAAATCCTGACTCGGTGAACTTTGTGGGGAATGTACAAAGGAACAACCACCAACAGTATGGCAACAGCTACAATTCCAATTGGAGGAATCACCCGAATTTCTCCTGGGGTAGCAACAACCATCAGGGGCAAAGTTCGAGTCAGGGTGTGCAGAGGAATCAAGGAGGGCAGCAGAATTATCAAGCACAATTTAGAAACAACAATGCACCTCCTCCACCCCCATCACCCAGCATTGAGGAGATGTTCAAGACGATGATAGCTAACCAAGCTCAATTGCAGGCTGACTATGTGAAATTGGCAGCCGAGGTGAAAAACAACCAGTTAGCTACTAAGGCACTTGAATATCAATTTGGGCAATTTGCTGGAGCCCAAAACACCAGGACTAGAGGAGGACTTCCGAGTGACATAGATCCCAACCCCAAGCAGGTGAATGCGGTGACCACAAGGAGTGGTTTGCAGCTGAAAGAGGTGGAACCAGAAAGACCACCTCAACAATCGGGAGCAGCAAAAGTTGAGAGGGAGCAAAGTGATGAGAGGGGGAAGACAAAGGAAGCTGAATCAGAAAGACCACCACCCCCGTTCCCTCAACGATTAAAGAAACACAAGGAGGAGGCGTGTTTCAGGAAATTCATGGAGGTGCTGAAACAGGTACATATTAACTTACCTCTTGTTGATGTTTTGTAGGGAGTGCTGAAGTATGCAAGTATATAAAGGACATCGTGGCAAACAAAAGTCGGTTGACTGAGTATGCTACGGTGGCTCTCACGGAGGAGTGCACTTACCGGATACAAAACCGACTGCCCACAAAGCTCAAAGATCCTGGGAGCTTTACTATACAGATTACTATTGGGTAGAGTATCCGAGCTCGTGGATTATGTGATTTGGGAGCGAGCATTAATTAGATGCCGTCATCGGTATTCAAAAAGCTGGGTCTAGGGAGTCTTAGACCTACAACAGTGATCTTGCAATTGGCAGATCGGTCCTTAGCCAGACCTGATGGCATTATGGAGGACGTTCTGGTGCAAGTTGGCTCCCTGATCTTCCCGGTAGATTTCGTCATGCTAGATTTTGTACCAGACGCGGAAGTCCCATTTATTTTGGGACGTCCTTTCTTGGCGACTGGGAAAGCGCTGATTGATGTAGCTGCGGGGCAGCTAACCATGTGAGCACATGACAAGGTGGAAGTTTTCGATGTGTACAAGGCCTCCAAGCTCCCGACTATGTACGAGGAACTCTCGGTGATCAATGTGATTGATCGAGTTGATGATGCGCGGATAAAGTATTCACGAGAGTTATTGGGAAAACCACCGGGACGATGTAAGCACTACTGGGGGGAGGACGGTGGTTGAGAGAAAACGTCCATCACCCTAGAGGACAATTGAGCTGAATGACGTCGAGCCGCGATGGTAAACCAGGCACTGCACGGGAGGCAACCCGTGAAATTTTTCTTTGTAAATTGTGAATAGGTTATTCTTTTTTTTATTTTCTTGATTAACAACAAAAATTTTAGTTTTTATTTTTGTTTTTATTTTTATTTTGAGTGAAACCTATAATTCTAACCAATTTCTTGTAGTAAGATGAATTTCAGGTCGAACAGAGGGAAAATATGCAAGGAATCGCAAAGGAAAATTCGAGGTATGAAAATCAAGAAAAAGTGGCAAAACATTGAGCTAGGGCGATAGCTTCGTGTCACGGAGGAGGGCCTCCCCGTTACCCTCCGTGACACGTTGAGGTGTAAATCCGGAATTTTAAAAGAATTCCAGAACACCCTCACGTCAGCTCCATGTCACGGAGGCAGTGCTCTGTGATGCACTCCATGACACGTTTCTGTGTATATCGCGACGGGTCACACCGGGTCGCCGGGTGACCCGCGCGAATTTCCCACTTTTAAACCCCGAATCCCCCTCAATTTTCCTTATTTCTCACACACTCCATGACCAATCCCCCCAAAACCCCTCCCCCTTCAACGTGACACGGAATAGGCCAAGAATTTCATCGAGTTTTCTTTAATTCTTTGAATTCAAGGTATGTTCTTCAATTCCATCTCATTTCTCATCGATTTTCTTCGATATTGAACATGTGATATGAGCTAAACTTGCCCTAAGTAGAAATTAAGCGTAAATTCAATTGAATTATTGTTGATGGATGTTCGGAGTATCATTGTGATTGCTTGAACTCGTTAATTGCATAATTTAATCGAATCTTTGATACAATCATAGCTAGGGCTTGCTTTTGAATTTGAAGTGAAAAAATGTAGTGAACTCGTGAAATTCATGCTGGGTTGTACATGTTGAGTGAGATGAGTCGATTGTGCTAATTGTTATTATGCTAAAAGACCGACGAATTCTCGGGTTAGGGGAATAGTGAAATTTGCAAGAAGTGGGTGAATTGTATAGGTTCATGTAGATAAATTCTTGTTGTTTTCATTTCTTTGTTTCTCCTTGCTAAGTGCGATGAGATAAAATGTTATCGATGGGAATGATTATGGTTAGCTGTACGAAGTCTGAGTAGTACATAGAATATATACCGTCGAATTCTTCGAATGCACTAAGCATGTTTGTTATATTTGGTTGTTTGTTTGTGTAAATAAGTATGACCTTGCCACAATGTTGTAGTTTTAGCTAAGAACTAAGTGGGGGGTAGCCTAGCTTAACCCAACCGTAGTCGAAGCAAATTTTCATTGGCTTAACATTGAACTTGTCTGTTTGGGTTGACAGGAACAATGGCAAGCAGGCAAGAAAAAGGGAAAGGCGTATCAACATCTGGCACCGGAAGAAAGAGAATCAGACTGGGAACAGCAGTCCCAGCAGCACCAGCGGTTCCACGCGGCCAACGCTGCCAATACGGAACCAAGTGGGTGACAGAAGAGGGGAAGAAGTGGTATGCAAAGCACAAGGAGAGCAAGTACTTCCCCGAGGAACACATAGCACGGGAACCGTTGGCACAGGAGTTCCCTAGGGGCGCGGGACACAGACGCCCACGTGCTTCGATAGCTAAACATCACTCCACCATATGCGTACATCAGACGCACTTTGTGTGGAACCAGATCGACGGCTAGATGGAGCAGACACAAGGAGAGGGGCTACCATCAGACTTTGCCCTACTCACAGATGAATAGGGAAGCTAGGATATGGCTTAAGATCGCCTGTTCCTGCCTAATCCCGGGGGTACATATGACAGATGTAACCTGGGATCGTGTATGCCTGGTGTACGCCCTGATGAAAGGGCTGGAGATCAATGTGGGGGCGGTGATTATCTACGCCATGAAGAGAGCCCGGTTGCATCAGGGGCACAGATACGGATTTGGTGGACTACTCACCATATTCCTGAGGGGCCTAGATGTTGAGGAAGAGGCCCTTGACTACATCTTGTAGATGGAGCGGCGGGCCTTAGATGTCACTAAAACTAAGGCACCCGACACCACCCACGGGCCTGTTCTTACACTTGCCAAGCGACATGCTCGGGATGACCAGTACATGGCTCGCATGTACGGGATGCAGATGCTCCAGCTGAGGATAGGCGGGAGGCCGGCAATAGAGGAGGAGCTATGGCAGCTCGAGCTAGACTACCCTTTTGGCAAAAATGCCAGGGCTCTATGCCGAGTGGGGCCAGCTTTTATGGAGCCCACAGATGATGATGTCCCCACAGACGAGGAGACACGTCGGGAGGACTCCGATGTGGAGTCTGATGATGACGATGGGGGTGATTCAGACATGGGAGATGAAGCAGCAGCACCTGATGAAGAAGTGGAGTATTTTGATTGATCAGGGAGTTCCACCACCCAATTTTTGTGCTATTTTAATTTTTGTGAACACTGGGGACAGTGTTCGAGATAAGGGTGGGGTGGGAGTAGTTAGGTGTTGGTTGTGCTGTTATGTATGATCTAATCTGTTGTTGTGTTTGTGAACAAAATTTTCTGACCCTGTGATTTGTGATTGTTAAGTTGTTGTCCTGTATTGTAATTATATGTGAAACTATTGTGTGTTGCTGAATGTTGCTAAGCTGATATTGTACATATTTTTGCTTATCGAAATGATCGATATTTTTAAAAAAAATAATTTTAATTCTTGGGTTTCTCGGTGTTTGTTTTCGGTTCTTTTACCGAGAATGGTCCCATTGAACCGAAGTCTTAGTTAGTGACCATTCCCTATGATGGATGGATGACGACCGTCTTAAGGGAAATGTAGTCGTTAGGAGTAGATTCTTTTTCATTTATATTTTTTTAGTTGTTTTTCTTTTGTGGGTTGTATCCTAAAACCTGTAGTTACTTTATGGTTGCGGAATTCTGGTTGCGTGTCGTACATGATATTTGAAATGCAAAGGTGATTCGTATGAAAGCATGCAACTTTGTAAATATGTTGAGATACCTAGGCCATAGAGTCGATTCAGTGTGATTAAGGCTTAATGTTTGAATTCGTGTAATTAGCTGATTGAAGAGTCTGTGAATACGTCTTGAATTGAGCATGTGCAATAAGTGTGAAGTGAGGTCTTGTTATTCCATGCTATTGTGAAGTGTCTAGAACTTGCCTGGTGTGTGTACAAAATGAAATGAAGGAGGTGTATTATAGGAAAGGATGTAGGCATTTCTTTGTCTTTAACCAAAAGTTTCTATTTTTCATTATCGTACCCACCTTGATTGTATACCCTAGTCAGCCCGTTGAGCCTTTAGCCTATTATTTTTTTCTTTTGTCAAAAAGTGTAAACCGAGCTTAATCCCTTCTTTTCATTAGTCGTAAAGTCGATCCAAAACTCTTAAGCGCTTAAGAAGAGAAAATAATTTTCCCAAAGTGTCAAAGAGTGAGAATGGTGAAAAGAAAAGAAAAGCAGAGTGATAAAGGGCAAGAAAAGGTTGAAGATGCACTTATTATAAATAAACTATAATGAAGGTGCATGAATAATCTTTGTTGTTGTGTCAAGAGTGCTTAATAAGATGGGCCAAACTAAAGAGAAACTTCAAGAATGGGAGGATGAAGAAAGAAACAGTGCCCATGAGTTTGATGGGATGTATGGAAAAGGCGCTTAAGGATGCTAGTGGCTATTATTGGCTAGCCCAATATTTACTAGTTCCGTAGCTTACATTACAACCCGTTAAAGTCCTACGTGATCTTACATCACACTTCTTTATATTAGTGGAGTAATACACTAAAGGCAAGCTTATGGGTCATGACATGATGCATGTGAATTCTTTTGGGAGAGAGAGAGAAATTGTGTTTATATGCCCCTGCTTGAAATTTTGTGAGTTCATATGATCAAAAAGGGGAAAATTCTCTTGTGTTGTGAGGGCACTTGCTTGATGAGAGATTAATTTTCGTGTCGGATGTCTTGATCAGCTGATTTGCATGAGTTTACCAATATCGAGAGTCGATTCTTAAGTCTAGGAGGTCTTGATGTATTGAAGGTCATTGCATTGATTGGACCATGCGTGTTTTCTTGATGATTTGTTGTATTGAATAATCGGTATGACTGTAGCCTAAATTGTCGAATGAAAGTAGCGAGGTTTGGGTGTAAATTGCATGAGGTGTAAGATTGTTGTTCGAGGACGAACAAGGATTTAAGTGTGGGGTAAGTGATCTTGGGCAAATTTATATGCCCAAGTGATACTCAAATGTGTCATTTTAGCCTTGTTTATCTATCAATGTTTATACATTCTCATGTGATTGGTAATAAAATGTGAATTTATACTAACCAACATGATTAGCATTGTTTTGCAGGTAAAATGTAATTTTGGGAAGCTAAAATGCATGTTGGAATAGATCGGAGTTGGACTCGGATGTGAGCAAAGGACAAGGCATTGGAAGGCACAAAATAAAGAGGCTCCGCGATGGAGCCGTGTCACGCTGCCATCGCGGAGGCCTTCTGCCTGGATAGGAAATTTTTGGCCAATTTCCAGTGAGGGTTTGCGTTGGGTCCGTGGCACGGTGGCCTAGCTCCGCGTTGCACGTCGTGCCACATTGGGCCTTATTACCTGGACCCCCAATTTCCAGTGAGGGTCCACATCGGTGGCGTGTCATGGAGGCAGTTCTCCGCGATGCACTCCGTGACACGTTGCTTGTTATTCCGGGAAAAATTCCCACTAGTATAAATAGAACACTTAGGTTCATTTTTCAATATTCTGACTTGGTGGAGCAAGAACGTGGGTTACTGGCAGTTGAGGGGACGAAATTATCAGGGTTTTTCTCTCTTTCCTTCTCCTTGAATTCAATTGCTTGTATGTTTAACACTCATTTAACGATGTTTAATCCACAAATGAGTGGCTAATTCCTCTTCTTGCTGAGGTTAAGAACAATTGTATTGAAATGTGATTGTTGATTAAATTGGTTTTTCATCTTTTCTTCCATGGTTGTTCTAGTGATTCTTGTTCTTACTGCATTAATGTGTGGCCTAGTTAATGTACATCTAAAAGGTCCGGTTTCACTCGAGAGAGCAAGAAATTGGAAAGTTGTGAATTAATAGGATATGATCTTTTCTTAGTTTGGGAAAATTGAGAATTGATTTACCTTCAGGATAGAAATATACCTGAAAGTCGTATTAGTTAATTTAGGAACCGGGTTTGTATGGCTAGAACATGAATTTCGTTTAATCACAGAAATGTAGGTGGACGGTTCATGATTCTTAAGTTGGGTTAAATACGAGAGTTTTAATCCATTGGCAGTAGTTCTTGACTAGCAACCGGATGAAAGGTTAACCAAATTATATCGATAATTAATTTCATTACATGTTCATTTAACCTCAGCATGCTCACATTCATAGTTCAGACTCACATTAGATAATCGTTTTAGACTTAGCATAAAAATTAGAACCCAAAAATATCAAACTCTTGGTTACACTGTTGTCTTCATTGTTAAAATTAAAATATAGTAACACTTGAGTAGTTTGTCACCTTATCCCAGTCCTTGTGGGATCGATACTTGGCTAACTTAAGTCACTTTACTACTTGTTCGACCACGTGTACTTGCATGTAGTCATATACCCAACAAAAGACCGAACAGTCTAGAAGGGAGAAATACTTACTTTAATGCCGGGAGTGTATTAACACTAGTTTGGAGCAATTCCAATCACTTGATCTTTGCGGGTCGCTGCTTTGCCGGGCGATTCTCGCGAAACTAACTCCGTAGGAATGCTCCCTGAAGATTTATACTTCGGTACCACGAAATTAATTTGAGTTTGGACTCCGTTTGATGGTGTAATCGGATGTATTCTTATGTTAAACCCTCGTCCCTCACGATTTATGGTCGCTCACTGGAAATGAAGAATGAACAATGACTTAAAAAATGAAGTGGGGCTTTATATACTTGGGCCTGAACCCCCTTTAAGTCGCATTTGTCGAATGCGATTTATATGTCGCATTTGTCGAATACGATTTATAAGTCGCATTTGCCTTGCGATGCTTAGACTTGGCGCTTGTCCGGTCTCTCCCCGGGCCCTTTTCTCACACGTATGACATTTTAAACCTCTTAACCAACATGCGAATAGGCCAACTAAGTGTCAAGAACTTACGGGGTGTAACATCATTCCCCGCTTAAGAACATTCGTCCTCGAATGTTAACTTCCGTTTACAGAAATTTTAACTTGTTCTACTTATTCTGGAAATATTTCGGCAGAGTTTCCCCTGTAATATGGACTATCTCAAAAATCCTGAAGCATAAAAAAGTCCATATAATACTGTAACATTCATTTCATAATAAACTAAAGTCAACATCTCACTTATACACATGAATATAAAGCAACTCATAAAACAGCAATATCAACATACCTTTGGCTGACTAAGTCTTAAATAACTGAGGATATCTGGATTTCATATCTTCTTATGCTTCCCAAGTCATTTCCTCTCAGTTCCTATTACGCCATAACACTTTGATAGGAGCAACATCTTTAGTTCTTAATCTGCGGATCTGCCGGTCTAGTATGGCTACTGGAACTTCTTCATAGGCCAACTCCTCTGTAACCTTAACATCTTGGACTGGGACAATTCTGGAGGGATCTCCTATGCACTTTCTCAACATTGATACATGGAAAACTGGGTGGACAGATTCTAACTCTGGAGGTAAGTCTATCTCATGTGCCACTTGGCCTATTCTTCGGCGAATCTGATAAGGCCCAACAAACCTCGGGCTGAGCTTGCCTTTCTTGACAAATCTCATTACACCCTTCATCGGCGAAACTTTCAAAAACACCCAATCACCCACATTAAATTCCAAGTTTATGTGCCGCACGTCAGCATAAGATTTCTGGCGGCTCTGAGCAGTCAGTAAACGTTCTCTGATAAGCTTGACTTTTTCCTTTGACTGATGAATGATATCTGGCCCAATCAATGCTTATTCTCCTACCTCAAACAAACCAACTGGAGATCTGCACTTTTTCCCATATAATGCCACATAAGGCGCCATCTAAATGGCTGAATGGTAACTGTTATTATAGCCGAACTCAATGAGTGGTAAATGTTCATCCCAGCTACCTCCGAAATCCAACACACATGCTCACAACATATCCTCAAGCATCTGAATAGTGTGTTCTGCCTGCCCATCTGTTTGAGGATGGAAAGCTGTGCTCAGGTTAACCTGCGTCCCCAAGCCTCTCTGAAACGATTTCCAGAACTTAGCCGTAAACCGCGCCCCTCTGTCAGATATAATGGACACTGGAACCCCATGCAACCTGACTATTTCTTTGATATACAGCTCAGCATAATCTTCAGCTGAAAAGGTAGTCCTTACTGGCAGGAAGTGAGCTGATTTTGTCAATCCATCAACTATTACCCAGATCGAATCATATCTACGCCTAGTGCAAGTTAATCCTGCTACAAAATCCATATTCACTGCTTCCCATTTCCATAAAGGCACTGCTATATCCTGAGTCAGTCCGCCTGGTTTTTGATGTTCAGCTTTTACCTACCGGAAGTTGGGACACTAAGCTATGAATTCTGTTATCCCCTTCTTCATTCCTGGCCACCAGTAGATTTCTTTTATATCGTGGTACATTTTCGTCAAACCTGGGTGGAGAGAATAACGGGCATAATGTACCTTACCCATAATCTGCTGGCGAAACCCTGCAACGTCTGGAACACAAAGGCAATCTTTATATCGCAGTACCCCATCCTCGATTATCTAAAAGTCTGTCACCTCTCCTTGCTAAACTCTGTTTCTAAGATGAACTAGGCTAGGATCTTCACACTGTCGTTCCTTTACTTCCGCGACTAAAGACGACACTACAGTGTTCTGGATTACCGCTCTGTTATCCTCTATTTCTGCTACATGAACGGCTAAATTGGCTAACTGATGCAATTCCCTGGCTAATTTCCGCCGCACAGGCTGTAAGTATGCCAAACTCCCCATAGACTTACGGCTAAGGGTGTCTTCCACCACATTGGCCCTTCCTGGGTGATACAGAATATTCACATCATAGTCTTTCAACAGCTCTAACCAGCAACGCTGTCGCAAGTTCAATTCTTTCTGGGTGAAGATATACTGTAGGCTCTTATGATCAGTGAAAATATCCACGTGGACGCCATACAAATAATGTCTCCATATCTTCAAGGCATGAATCACTGCAGCCAATTCCAGGTCTTGTGTAGGATAGTTCTTTTCATGTTTCCTCAGCTATCTGGAAACATAAGCAATTGCTTTACCATGCTGCATCAACACACATCCTAACCCAACACCCGAAGCATCACAATAAACTGCATAACCTTCTGTACCTTCTGGCAATGCTAACATTGGAGCTGATGTTAACTTGTCTTTCAATTCATAGAAGCTATGCTCACATGCCTCAGTCCACTGAAATTTTGATGCCTTCTGCGTCAGTATAGTCAGAGGTTCTTCTAAGGTGGAAAATCCTTCAATAAACCTCCTGTAGTACCCTGCTAATCCCAGGAAACTACGTACCTCGGTCGGAGTGGTAGGTCTGGGCCATGTTTTCACTACTTCTATTTTTTGTGTATCTACCTGTATACCAGCATCCAACACGATATAACCCAAAAAGGCTACTGAATTCAGCCAAAATTCACATTTAGAGAACTTGGAATATAGCTGATGGTCTCTGAGAATCTGGAGCACTGTCCGCAAATGATTCTGGTGGTCTGCCTTTGAGCGAGAATACACCAGAATATCTTCAATAAATACTATCACGAATAGGTTCAGGTTTGGTCTGAAAATACTGTTCATCAGGTGCATAAATACTGCTGGAGCATTCGTCAGCCCAAAGGACATGACTAAGAATTCAAAATGGTCATATCAAGTCCTGAAGGCAGTCTTTGGAATGTCCCTTACACGAACCCAAACCTGATGATATTCGAACCTTAAGTCAATTTTGGAGAAATATCTAGCTCCTTGTAACTGATCAAAAAAATCATCTATCCTGAGAAGCGGATACTTATTCTTGATTGTGACTTTATTCAGCTGCCAATAGTCTATACACATACGGAGGGAGCCGTCCTTTTTTCTAAAAAACAGAACTGGCGCACCCCAAGGTAAAGTACTCGGCCTAATAAAACCCTTATCTAATAAATCTTTCAATTGCTCCTTTAGTTCTCTGAGTTCAGCAGGAGCCATGCGATGAGGGGGAATTGATATGGGCTGGGTGCTTGGTAATAAATCAATTGCAAAGTCTATTTCCCTTTCTGGGGGAATACCAGGTAACTCATCTGGAAATACATCAGGGAGTTCGTTCACCAGTGGAACAGACTGGAGAGTCGGAGGCTCTACCCCAACATCCTAAACTCTGACAATGTGGTAAATGCACCCCTTAGCTATCAACTTTCTCGCCTGAAGATAGGAAATAAACCTACCTTTTGGCATAGTTATACTGCCCTTCCACTCTCGTATTGCCTCCCCTGTAAAGTGGAATCGAACCTTCTTGGTCCAGCATTCTACATTGGCATAGCATGGAGCTAACCAATCCATACCCATAATGGCGTCAAAATCAACCATTTCTAACTCTACCAAATCTTCTATGGTCTGACGGTTAGCAACCTCTACTGTACACCCTCGAAACCCTTCTGGCTATAATAGAGTCACCGACGGGTGTAGATACTGAAAAGGGTTGCTGAAGCAATTCTGGTACAATACTGAACTTTCGAGCCACTAATGGGGTAACATAGGAAAGATAGATCCCAGATTGATCAATACATAAGCAGGGTGAGAGCAAATAGTCATCATACCTATCACAACATCTGGAGACGCCTCTAAATCCTGTCTCCCTGGTAATGCATAGGTACGGCTTGGCCCCCACCTGAACTGGAGGCCCTTGATTTGCCTCGGCCTCTACCTGCTAGAACTGAGGGTCTGCGCCCTGCTGGGGATGCTGGAGCTCGTGACCCTGCTGATGACCTGTCTTGTCGATCCCGGTCACCCTGACCTTTGGCTGGGCAATCTCTCATCAGGTGACCCTCTTGGCCACAAATATAACACCCGATGGAGCCATATCTGCATGCTCTAGAGTGGCATCGGCTGCAAATAGGGCAAATTGGTAGTGTGTACCTACTCTGCTCTGCCCTCCTCTGTTGCGATGAATCTGCTATCTGCGAACCTCCGACGGACTCTGACTACCCCTGGCAACTAAACCTGCCCCTCTGCTGCTGTGATGGAGGCGGGGGTCTGGGCGGCCTATCTGACAATCGTGGCCTGGGTCCTCCCCGTACCTCCCTCTGTAACTCAACTGGCCTATCCCTGCAGCGCTGTTCCTGACTGGTTCTCCTGATCTCCCATTATTATTGTCTGATGCCCTCAATATTCTGAGCGAATGCCTGAACTCGAGAAATGTCCATGTTCTCTCGTAGATTAGTTGTAATACAAGTCTCAACATACTCTAGATTCAATCACATGATGAAACAGTGTACTCTGGATGGCATGGTATCAACAAAGGCTGGCGCATACCGGGACAAAGAATCAAACCGCAAGGCGTATTCTCGTACACTCATTGCCCCCTGATCCAGGTGTAAAAACTAATCAACCCGGGCCTGTCTAATCTCCCATGGTAGATAATGATCCAGAAAAGCCTCTGAGAAGCCAGACCAGGTCGGAGGGGAAACATCTCTCCCTTGGGGCCTTTCCCAACTCTCATACCACAGCACGGTGATATCCCGTAACTGGAATACCGCCAATTCGACCGACTCTGTGGGTGTGGCATGCATTACCCTGAAGATTCTCTACATCTGGTCTAGAAAATCCTGGGGGTCCTCTGTCCTATCCGTATTAAACTGCGAGGGACTCAGTTCCAGAAATTCTCAGACCCTCGAACTCCTGGGGCCCTCCTAACGACTCTATAGCTCTAGATGGCATCGGCTGACCCTGAGCGACCATCATTTGTTCTAACATGACTGCTGCACTCCTGACCTCCTAGTCAGACGGTACAGGTATGGGGACTGCTGGAGGTGGTGTCATCCCATGTGGCTCGTGATATGGTGGAGACTACTGAGAAGGTCGGGACGATGCCTCTGTATCGCCCTCAAATCGGGCTAATTCTAAATGAAGTTGAGGCATCCTGCTGGTGCCCTCTCCTACTGTTGTATACAACCTTTGGCCTGTGCTAATTCCTAGACAAAATGTCATCCCAACAGAAGCCATAACAACAATACAAAACAACATTCATTACTTTGTTTTAAATTGTTTCCCCAGCCTTTAAGGGGAAAAATGAAAGGGTAAACTTACCTATATTTTATTGTGATTACTCCCCAGAATAAAAGGAGTATATTCCCAGAAAAACACATCTGTATCAACCTCTAGAAACGGGCAGAAACTTCACCCAGAAACATACCAAAAATTAGCCACGAAATCAACTTCAACTTCTAGCTTTAGCTAAGGAAATTCTTGCAAGTTTAATAGCTAGAAATGGTTACCCTTTTCTCTTCTTCCACTCCTACTAAGATGGAGTATCTAGGAAGCTCAACATGGTTGCAAGCACAGCAGCTTCACTGCCCAAAGAATGGCAGAAACTTTAGCTAAACACACATGGAAAAAACAACCTAGCCTAGCTTTCAATTTTCAAGTTTTTAGCTAAGATTTTTGGTAAGTTTAAATGATAGAATCCTTACCTCCTCCATTGAATCGCCATTAATAAAAAGGAAGTATATATGCAGCTTAATACTTCTCCAAAAACGAAGAAAAAAACATCATAAACATGCTTCCAAAACGCAGCAACAAGACTCACTGATGCCTCTCTTCAACTTTGCAATGATCTTCTTCACTTGGCTTGAATTTTTGGTTGATGATTTATCTTGGTTTTTGGATGTAAAATACAAAGAGAAGTTTCCCCTATGTAGGAAGCTCTAATTTTTATAGGAATGATATGATTTGAGCAGCAAACAACTTAATAAATAGGGGTAGGATGGTGGAGGCGGTGCTTACGTCACTGGTTAATGGGGCTTCAGTAAAATGCATATAACTTTTTACTCTAAACTCTGATTGATAAGCGGTTTGATTTTATAAAACCTAGACTCAAATATCTTTAATTTTATAAGTTGTGGGGCTTCTAGTTTATTATATATTGGGAGATATGGTCATTTAAATTTGACCCTAACTTATAAACTTCTCCAACTCTTAGCTTTTCCATTCCTACACATTTCCCTTGTCATCTACGATCAATATACAACCCCTAATTCCCTTAACATAGCATACAAATCAAATAATCATCAAAAAAGTTTTAGGGTATAACAGAAGGAGCGGACAGTGATGCCGGTAGCGACAGTGATGAGGCCTCTTGTTAGACAAGGTCGTGGTGTTCCCCTCTCCCCTACTTTCCCCTCTTTTATGATAATAATTTGGGTAGCCCCCATTTGGGTCTTGTAAGACAATATTACTTTCTCTTTTCTTATTTTTGGATGTTAGTGCTTGCTTTTCCTATTGATGTTCGAATGCCTATTTGGCATCCTCAAACAATGGTCGTGTTTGGCCCCTTTTTATATCGTTGCTTGTTCTAAATCTGTATGACTTAGTTTTCATTATTTCCTTGTAATAGTTGTAATTTCAAAATAGGGGATCCTGAAATTCTGGTATTCTGCCTGACTGTGTCCGCTATAATGATCGCCCTAGCCGTACATCACTGTAGAGAGTCCGCTGCAGCGACTCATACCCAACTGCAGTGAAACTCGCTAAGACAAATATCCATGGGGGTTCTTGCCCCTCCAATAAACTCAAGCCAACCCCACCCACAAGGTTATCTCATATCCTAAATAAGCTCACATAGTTAGATACCAATTGAGCCTATCGAGATACAATTGGTATTCTCCAGATACTAATTGGACTCAACCCAGGCGATCGACATATTAAGACAGCATAATGGGAAAGAAATAAAGTGAAAACTTCCTAGATGCCTGTTATACCCCGGGAGCTCAAACATCAGACCCGGGGGTTGAAACGGAGAAATTGTGAAATTTTGTTGTAGGCACAGGACAGGTCATTGGATGACTCGTAAGGAGACCCCACGAGTCGTCAAGTGGCTCGTGGGGAGGCCTAAAGGAAAGGGAGGACTGAGGTTCTCAAGAGTGAGGTAACGACTCGTGGTCAGCCCCCATGAGTCGTCATGTCAATCGTGGGGTGGTGTGGAAAATTAAGTGGAGGAGCTTACCAGTGTACTTAACGGAAGGGACCCCATGAGTCGTGGTCTGTCCCAACGACTCATGAGGTGAGTCGTGAATTAGCAGGATGATTTTCATTGATGTTAAGGCAGTGTACTTGATGAGAGGAGACCACAAGTCGTGGTCACGGGGGATGAGTCATTAAGTCATCCGTTATGAGCCCTAGTGGGGCAGGTCATCCAGTATACTTGACGAGCAACCTAACGGATCGCTGGCCCTGGTAACGAGTCGTCAGGTCACCTGGCAGTTATTTTCTGCGAATTAGTAAGGGCATTCTTGTAATTTCTTATGTTCCTAAGACTTATACTATGTTATTTAAGGCTCGTTTTAGTGAGTTTTAAGCAGGGTAAAATCTATCCTAAGCCATTATTCTCATACATGCAAGTTTGAAGGTTTAAAGAGGAGATTCAAGGAAAAATCTAAAGGTTTCCATTGGAATCTCAGCTTGGGCTGTTAGAGGGTGTTGGAGTTCACCATTCCCAAGTATGTAAACCTATGAGTGGGTGTTTTCTTCCACACCCATGCCCAATCCCTATCAAAATGTAATAAATTATCTATCATCAAGTAGGGGTTTTTACTCAATTGCATGATTCTTTAACCTCTACACATGGGTATGATTAGATTGCAGTTATATTAATGATTTATGAAGCTTGGGCGGATTCCAAGGTGCTTTCACTTATAAAAATTATTTTTTTAATAAAATTTGAATCTAAAACGCCCATGGGTAAAGGTTCATAAAAGAGGTGATTTATGGTAAATGTGTGATGATGAAGAAGTTGATGATGAAAAGCATGTTTCTAAAACTACCCATGATTTTGATGTTGTTTCTTAAATGAATCGATTGGATTCTAGAATGATAGAGCTTTGGGTGATGTCCACATGTTGATTAAAGTGATGATTTTCCCGACATAGGCTTACCGCATTGTTTAAAGTGAAATTTCCCAATTCCATTGTTAATTCTAGCTTGTGGTATGTTGAGTAAATATTTCTACATATAGCTTACCACATGACTTGGAGTAAATCCTCCCACCTATGATTGAGCTTGTAGTATGTTTAGAAATAAAGCTTATCATATGCATGAATTTATAATGGAGATGTATAGCATTATTGAGCTTTGTCGAAGGACAATGTTGAGCTTCATTTTCATATGATGTCGAGTCTATGCATGATGTCATTATTGAGCTTTGTCAATAGACAATGTTGAGCTTCGTTTCATACGATGTTGAGTCATGCACGATTTCATGTTGAGCTTCATCAAATAGACGATGTTGAGCTTTGTTATACTATGTAGAGCATTGCATGTTTTGGGAGAAGAGCCTAGCACCGAGAGGGTTAAGGGTCGATTACCCTATGCCCCAGGACTACGCACCAACGTAGGTTGATACTATTATATTATCGGGACCTCCCTTGTGAGCTATCCCCGGCCAGATTGGCCTTCAGCTTGATATCGATATCATGGTATTGTCCATTGCCCTAGCAAGGTTATGGACGACTCTACCCACTTGAGTGTGATATTCGGGACCACGTAAGCTCTATCGTGGTATGTCTGTTAAGTGACGAGTCTCCCACTGTCTATATTATTCAGATTTGCATATTCATTACTCATGATGATTACTTATGCATGTATGTTCATAAAGCAAGGATTGACTCATTATTCAGCTTTGATATAAATGCTATGTTTCAGCTTTGAGTCATTCGAGTCAATCATGATGTTCTAAATCTATGCATGGTCATGTTATGATAAGAGTATGATTCCAGAATGAATGCATGTAACCTTCTATTTACACTTAAAAGCTTACGATATGTAATGGAATGTTTTAAATGATTTATTTACTTAAGCGGTTTTAATTACCTTGCATACTCGGTACATTACACGTACTAACCACATATCCGGTTCTCAGGTTCAGCCCCGTTCGTAGTCACTTATCTGGGTCAGTACCTGCTTGGTTGGTGAGTCCTCATCTTTTGAGGACTAGACTTTCAGTTATCTTGATTGTATTTACAGCTTCAGTATTGTTGAGCTAGTTGGGCGTATTGTCCCATCAGCTCGTCCAGATTAGAGGCTTATCAGACTTAGACATGTATTCAGCTTCAGATGTTCATTCTGTTGTTATGTTAAGTTAGACTTTCGTTGAGTTTATAATTATGTTTCTTCATGTTTATTGAATGAGTTAGTGAATGCTTATGCCATGTGTTGAATTGGGGTCTCTCGGGGTCCCTTGTCCCGTGTCTACGATCCGGGTCTACGCTCGGGTCATGACAAACTTGGTATCAGAGCCATAAGTTTGATGTGTCCTAGGGAGTCTGAAATCCGCGTTAGGTAGAGTCTTTTTCATGGGTGTGAAGCGTGCCACACTTATGACAAAGAGGCTACTAGACGTTTTAGGAAATGTTCCCTTTCTTTCATCATCTATGTCGTGCGATGAAAAACCTTTCTATCCTTCTAATTCGTGCTATTTTCAATTGCAGAATCATGGCTCCTCAAAGGATGAATGGAAGGAGGAATGGAGGTGGTGAGGGCCACGAGAATGGAAACGGTCATGAGCATCAGCCAGCCCCACCAGTTCAGGAGCCTCAAGCACTGGAGCCAGCCGCTCACGCTGACTTCCGAGCTGCCATTCAGATGCTTGCGCAAGCCTTGACCGCTCAGGTCAATCAGCAGGCCGTTGCGCATGTTCCGCAAAATGGCTATGCGGTGGCGGCTCGAGTCAGGGACTTCTTGAGGATGAACCCGATTGAGTTTCTAGGGTCTAAGGTAGAGGAGGACCCGCACGATTTCAGTGATTAGAGTTTCAAGATCAACCAAGTTATGGGGGTGAGCAGTGTTGAGTGCACAGAGTTAGCCTCCTACTAGTTGAAAGGGGTTGCGCATATTTGGTTCCGTCAGTGGAAGGACAGCAGGGTCGCTGGAGCAGGTCCGGTCACGTGGGAGGAGTTTCAGGATGCATTCGTAGATCGGTTCTTCCCTCGAGAGATGAAGGAGTTGAAAGCAGCTGAATTTTTGAATTTGAAGCAAGGAAGGATGACTGTTCAAGAGTACGCCCTTGAGTTCACCCGCCTATCTAAGTATGCCCGGAGTTAGTGACCGGCCAGCGGGCGTGGATGAGCAAATTTGTGCATGGTATAGCGGGATATTTGGACAAGGATTGTAGGATAGCTATGCTCCATCCCTCGCATTGTGTTGTATGCTCAGCAGATGGAGGCAGCACATTCGAGGGAGAGGGAGGCCAAGAGGGCTAGGACTGAGGACCATAGATTTCCTAAGTAGAGGTCCGGTGGTGGGCACCGACAGCAGACCCACCAGAGATCATTAGCCCCAGCATCTTCAGCGTTGAGTGTGCCATCTAGACCTAGACATGATCAGAGAGGCGAGCATCAGGCTCGAGGGGTCAAAGTAGTAGGCCCACAAACTTCAGCATTCCAGCTTGTCACAAGTGCAACCGAGGGCACACAAGCCAGTGGTTGGCAGAGTCGGGAGCTTGTTTTGGATGTGGGCAGCCGGGACATATGCTCATAGATTGTCCCGCTGCGACACAGGATCAGGTCTGGGGTCGAGGCCCAATTTCTAGTTCAGCAGCCCTACCCCCACGCACAGCACATCAGGGGGCATCTACTAGCACAGCTGGCAGGCAGCGTTAGAACAAATTCTATGCCTTATCCACTCGTCAGCAATAGGAGGCCTCACCAGATGTAATCACCGGTATGTTAAGAGTCTTTTAGGTTGATGTATATGCTTTGTTAGATCAAAGGGCTACCTAATCTTTTGTGACAACTTATGTGGCCAATAGCTTCGGAGTCAGTCCCGATGTTTTATCAGAGCCCTTCTCGTTTCTACTCTAGTAGGTGACTCAGTTATAGCTAGATGGGTGTATAGAGATTGCCCGGTCTCAGTTTTTCATAAGGTCACCTCAGCAGACTTGATAGAGTTAGCCATGACTGATTTTGATGTTATTCTTGGCATGGATAGGCTATTTGCATGCTATGTTTCAGTTAATCGTAGGACCCGATCAGTAGAGTTCAGATTTCCAGATGAGCCTGTCTTAGAATGGGAGGGTAGTTCAGTTGTGCCTGTAGATCGATTTATTTCCTACCTTAAGGCCAGAAAGATGATTTCTAAAGATTGTTTGTACCATCTAGTTAGGGTTAAGGACGTGAACATTTTTCTTCATAATTATTATATATAATTAGATAATAATAATAATAAAGTATATCATTCGTCTCTCTCTTACAATACAGTGAAACTAAATGGTTCGAATCTAAATTGATTTGAGTCCGAAAACCCGACTATCCAGTCTGTACCAGTAGTACGTGTGTATCCAGAGGTCTTCCTGATGATTAGCCAGGTGTCCCTCTTGAGCGGGAGATTGATTTCGATATAGATCTTCTTCCCGACATAGCCTATATCTATTCTACCCTACAGAATGGCTCCAGCCGAGCTAAAAGAGTAGAAGGACCTGTTAGATAAGGGCTTTATTAGGCCGAGTAAGTCCCCATGGGGTGCACCAGTGTTGTTTGTTTGGAAGAAGGATTGTTCACTTTGGATGTGCATTGACTATCGGTAGTTGAACAAGGTTACTGTCAAGAACAGGTATCCTTTACCCAAGATCGACGATTTGTTTGACCAACTTCAGGGTGCCAAGTGTTTCTCCACGATTGATCTCAGATTTGGGTATCACCAACTCAGCTTTCGGGAGAGTGACGTCCCGAAAATCGCTTTCAGGACTCGGTATGGTCACTACGAATTTGTTGTTATGTCTTTTGGACTAACCAATGCCCTTACAGCTTTTATAGATCTAATGAACACGGTGTTCAAGGCATATTTGGACATGATCGTGATTGTGTTCGTTGATGACATCCTTATATACTCTCAGAGCGCGGAGGAGCATGTCGCTCACTTGAGAATAGTGCTTCAGACCCTCAAGGATCTCCAGTTGTATGCAAAGTTCAGCAAAGGTGAGTTTTGGTTGGACTCGGTGGAATTTCTAGGTCATGTGGTATTAGGTTAGGGCATAAATGTAGATTCTCATAAGATCAAGGCGGTAAAGAACTGGCCCAGACCAGTGAACCCATCAGATATCAGGAGCTTTTTAGGCCTAGCGGTTACTATCAGATATTTGTGGAGTTTTCATCTATTGCCACACCATTGACTAAGTTGTCTCAGAAGAAAGTGAAGTTTTAATGGTCGGAGGCTTGTGAGAAAAGCTTCCAAGAGTTGAAGACACGACTCACTTCAGCACCAGTGTTGACCCTACTTGAGGGTACTGATGGTTTTGTAGTGTATTGCGATGCTTCGCGAGTCAGACTCGGGTGTGTGTTGATGCAGCATGGGAAAGTTATATCATATGCCTCGAGACATTTGAAAGTTCATGAAAATAATTACCCGACCCATGATCTTGAATTGGCCGCGGTAATGTTTGCATTGAAGATATGGCGGCATTACTTGTATGGGGTCCACGTGGATGTATTCGTGGATCATAAGAGCTTGTAATATATGTTCATGCAGAAAGACCTCAATCTTCGACAGAGGAGGTGGTTGGATATATCTTAAGGACTATGATATGAGTGTGCTTTACCGCCCGGGTAAGGCTAATGTAGTAGCGGACGCACTTAGTAGACTCTCTATGGAGAGTGTGCCTCACGTGGAGGAGGGAAAGAAAGAGTTGGTAAAGGATGTCCATCGACTTGCTAGGTTGGGAGTTAGATTGGTCCCGATGGCGTTGTTGTTGTGCAAAATGGATCAAAATCGTCCTTGGTGGTTGATGTTAAATCTAGGCAAGATGAGGATCCGATTTTAGTAAAGCTAAAGAAAGTTGTTCGAAGTCAAAAGGTGGAGTTATTCTCCCAAGGTGGAGATGGTGTACTGCAGTACCAGGGTCGTTTATGTGTCCCAGATATTGATAACTTGAGGGACCGGATATTGCATGAGGCACATGGATCCAGGTATTCTATCCATCCGGGTACTACCAAGATGTGTCATGAGTTGCGGTAAATATATTGATGGAACGGCATGAAGAAGGATATTGGAGAATTCGTAGCCAAATGCCCAAACTGTCAGCAAATGAAAGTTGAGCATCAAAGGCCGGGAAGCGTATTGCGGGATATTAACATTCCTACATGAAAGTGGAAAGATATTAACATGGACTTCATTACTGTCCTACTCGCCGATAATATGACTCCATTTGGGTGGTGGTTGACAGGTTGACCAAGGCTGCACACTTTCTACCGGTCAAAACCACAGATTCGACAGATGATTATGCTAAATTGTACATTAGGGAGTTGGTCCGACTTCATGGAGTGCCATTGTCTATTATCTCGGACCGAGGTACTCAGTTTACCTCTCAGTTTTGGTGGTCTTTCCAAAAGGGGCTTGGGACTCAGGTTAAGCTCAGCACAGCATTTCATCCGCAAACGGATGGCCATGTGGAATGGACAATTCAAACTCTATAGGATATGTTGAGAGCCTATGTGATGGATTTTAAAGGTAGTTGGGATGACCACTTTCCCTTGATCGAGTTCGCTTATAATAACAGCTATCACTCTAGTATCCAAATGGCACCATTCGAGGCTCTTTACGGGCAGAGGTGTAGATCGCCCATCGGATGATTTGAGGTTGGTGAGGCAGCTATAATATGGCCAGACTCGGTTCACGAGGCTATGGTAAAGGTTCAGTTGATAAGGGACCCGTTGAAAACTACTCAAGGTCGTCAAAAGTCATATGCAGATGTGAGGAGAACAGATTTGGAGTTTGCAGTTGATGATTGGGCATTTCTTAAGATATCTCCCATGAAGGGAGTCATGCGGTTCAAAAGAAAGGAAAACTCAGCCCCCGCTATATTGGTCCTTACTGGATTATGAGAAGATTTGGTAAGGTAGCGTATGAGTTGGACTTGCCATCAGAGTTATCTTCCATTCATCCCGTCTTTCATGTATCGCTCTTGAAAAAGTGCTTGGGTGATCCAGCTTTAGTAGTCCCAGTGGAAAGTGCTGATGTGGGAGATATCCTCAATTATGAGGAAATTTGAGTTGTAATCTTGGATCGTCAGGTTCGGAGGCCGAGGAACAAAGAAGTAGCTTAGGTGAAGGTGTTGTGGAGAAACCAGCAGGTTGAGGGAGCTACGTGAGACGCCGAAGAGACTATGATGGCTAAATTACCCTACCTGTTCCCTATCGGCTTAGTTTCAGTTTGAGGTATCAGTTTTTTCCCTAATTATCTAATCATCTTTCATGTTCAGTTCATGTGCGCAAGTTTGAATTATGTTGTGATAAATGTATGTGATGCCTGAATTCAGTTCAGCTATGTAGTTCTTTTCGAAGGTAGTCATTCTATCAGTTCTCCATTTTAATAATCAGTATTTGCATATGATGATTTCATGTTTCTGCATTTTTTGTGTGTTCCTCACACTCAAGGATGAATGTTCCTAAGGGGGAGATATTGTTATACCCCGGGAGCTCAAAGATTGGACCCGGGAGTTGAAATGGAGAAATTGTGAAATTTTGTTGCAGGCATAGGATGAATCGTGGGATGACCCATGAGGAGACCCCACGAGTCGTCAAGTGGATCGTGGGGAGGCCTGAGGGAAAGGAAGGACTGAGGTTCTCAGGAATGAGGTAACGACTCGTGGTCAGCCCCACGAGTCGTCATGTCAATCGTGGGGTGGTGTAGGAAATTAAGTGGGGGAGCTGACCAGTGTACTTAACAGAAGGGACCCCATGAGTCATGGTCTATCCCAACGACTCATGAGGTGAGTCATGAGTTTGCGGGATGATTTTCATTGATGTTAAGGTAGTGTACTTGACGGGAGGAGACCACGAGTCGTGGTCACGGGTGACGAGTCGTTAAGTCATCTGTTACGAGCCCCAGTGGGGTAGGTCATCCAGTATACTTGACGAGCAACCTAACGGATCATTGGCCCTGGTAATGAGTAGTCAGGTCACCCGTTAAGGTCACCTGGCAGTTATTTTCTGCGAATTAGTAAGAGCTTTCTTGTAATTTACTAAGTTCCTAAGACTTATACTACGTTATTTAAGGCTCGTTTTAGTGAGTTTTAAGCAGGGTAAAATCTATCCTGAGTCATTATTCTCATGCATGCAAGTTTGAAGGTTTGAAGAGGAGATTCAAGGCAAAATCTCAAGGTTTCCATTGGAATCTCAGCTTGGGATATTAGAGGGTGTTGGAATTCACCTTCCCAGGTATGTAAGGCTATGAGTGGGTGTTTTCTTCCACCCATGCCCAATCCCTATCAAAATGTAATAAATTATCTATGATCAAGTATGGGGTTTTACTCAATTGCATGATTCTTCAACCTCTACTCATGGGTATGATTAGATTGCAGTTATATTGATGATTTACAAAGCTTGGGCGTATTCCAAGTTGCTTTCCCTTATAAACATTGTTTTTTTTATAAAATTTGAATCTAAAACGCCCATGGGTGAAGAGTTCATAAAAGAGGTGATTTATGGTAAATGTGTGATGATGATGAAGTTGATGGTGAAAAGCATGTTTCTAAAACTACCCATGATTTTGATGTTGTTTCCTAAATGAATCATTGGATTCTAGAATGATAGAGCTTTGGGTGATGCCCACATGCTGATTAAAGTGATGATTTTCCCGACATAAGCTTACCGCATTGTTTAAAGTGAAATTTCCCAATTTTATTATTAATTCTAGCTTGTGGTATGTTGAGTAAATATTTCTACATGTAGCTTACCACATGACTTGGAGTAGATGCTCCCACCTATGATTGAGCTTGTATTATGTTTAGAAATAAAGCTTATCATATGCATGAATTTATAATGGAGATGTATAGCATTATTGAGCTTTGTCGAAGGACAATGTTGAGCTTCATTTTCATATGATGTCGAGTCTATGAATGATGTTCATTATTGAGCTTTGTCAATAGACAATGTTGAGCTTCGTTTCACATGATGTTAAGTCATCACGATTTCATGTTGAGCTTCATCAAATAGACGATGTTGAGCTTCGTTATATACGATGTAGAGCATTGCATGTTTTGAAAGAAGAGCCTAGCACCGAGCGGGTTAAGGGTCAATTACCCTATTCCCCAGAACTACGCGCCAACGTATGTTGATACTATTATATTATCGGGACATCCCTTGTGAGCTATCCCAGCCCGATTGGCCTTCAGCTTGATATCAATATCATGGTATCGTCCATCGCTCTAGCAAGGTTATGGACGGCTCTACCCACTTGAGTGTGATAGTTGGGACCACGTAAGCTCTATCGTGGTATGTCGGTTAAGTGACGATCTCCCACTGTCTATATCATTCAGATTTGCATATTCATTACTCATGATGATTACTTATGCATGTATGTTCATAAAGTAAGGATTAACTCATTATTCAGCTTTGATATAAATTCTATGTTTCAGCTTTGAGTCATTCGAGTCAATCATGATGTTCTAAAGCTATGCATGGTCATGTTATGACAATAGTACGATTCCAGAATGAATGCATGTAACCTTCTATTTACACTTAAAAGCTTATGATATGTTATGAAATATTTTAAATGATTTATTTACTTAAGCGGTTTTAATTACCTTGCATACTCAGTACATTCCACGTACTGACCGCATACTTTCTATGTTGCATCATTTCATGATGCAGGATCCGGTTCTCAGGTTCAGCCCCGTTTATAGTCGCTTATCAAGGTCAGTACCTGCTTGGTTGGTGAGTCCTCATCTTTCAAGGACTAGACTTTCAGTTATCTTGATTGTATTTTCAGTTTCAGTATTGTGGAGCTAGTTGGGGGTATTGTCCCATCAGCTCGTCCAGATTAGAGGCTTATCAAACTTAGACATGTATTCAGCTTCAGATGTTCATTCTGTTGTTATGTTAAGTTAGACTTCCGCTGAGTTTATAATTATGTTTCTTCATGTTTATTGAATGAGTTAGTGAATGCTTATACCACGAGTTGACTTGGGGTCTCTCAGAGTCCCTTGTCCCGTGTCTACGATCCGGGTCTACGCTCGGGTCGTGACAATTCCTTATAACTTCCTAAACATTAGATGTGGACGTCTATACACCAATCTGCGGGAGTTTAGTCAACATCGCTCTTGTACTTGTAAGACCGATAACCTAGACACTCTGATACCAATTTGTCACGACCCCAAAAGGGAGAGTCATGAGGGCACCTACATGGACCTTAGCTGGATAGAAGAACCCCTTTATTAAAACAATGTACAAAGGAAATTAAATGCTCATTAACTCGCACAATACAAAATGTTTCTATAGTTAAAAGTAAATCCTTTTATTTCAAATCATGACTACCCCAAGATCTAGTCTAGACAGGTACAAGAGCTCTAACAGAATATTTAACAAAATAAAATGACACAACTTCATCTGCAGAGAAGAGTCCGAAATCTGATGTTGAGTACTCTATGTCAACCATGAGACTTCAAACCCGCCACAACCTACACCGAAAAGATGTAGCAAAGTAGTATCAGTACACCACACGTACCAATAGGTATCATCAGTCAACTAAGATTAGTTCACATAATGATATATAATTTAACATACAATCAATATTAACAGGTGTAACAACTACTCCATTTATATTATAATCCATTAAGCTTACTAGCTACATCATTGACTCTTATAACTCATCAAGTTCAATGCAAGCACCCTATCCCTTAGCCCTTGCACTTAACGCTCAAACTGCCTCTCTCATTCCGCTGCAGCAGTTACCTTGTCCACTATCGCAGTTCCGTGATAGTGGCGATTTGCTCATTGCAGCGCTAACCAAAGTAGACAGTAGCCCGATTTCACTGATCTAGTTCTCCTTTATTTCTCCATATAAATATTATAGCATGTCTACCTCATTTACCCTTTCACTATCATTAATCAAGTTTGTTTCTATTATTTATTTGCCTATTTATTTATTTACAAGATTAATCAATCCTCCTTAATTTAGTACCTTAACAATAAAGCTAAATCAGCGATCTCCCCGTAATTCACTATTCATGGTTAAACTCGTCATGTTACCATTTATCACCCACAAGACCACTTTAATCAAACATTCAAGCACAGTGCTCAGAAATAACTCAAGTACACACAAGGAAAACATCAAACCAAACTGATAGAGTTAAGTCCTCCACAATTTAAGCATATGCACCTACTTGTCTCCACACCATAATTATGTCATGAAGTACCATACTTGTATCTTACCACCACATATTACATATCAACTATCCCTCTCGCATTATACCCAAATCATGTCGGTATATCTCATATGACACTTGTATACCTGAACATCCTTGTTATTGCAGCCGTATGTATATCATACCATATCGGACAATCTTTGTCTCGCAATCATGCCATCAGTGATATGCCGAGCACAGGCCTCTGTCACATCACGTACAAACATAATAGAGGATCTTATATTTTCCCTTCCATTCATGACCTGTAGGGGACTCTAGAAATCCATGTATTGTACAATTAGTCATATGAGACCTTTATCATACTTGTCTGTGTACTCATATCTGTATAACCAGCTGTATGATCATTAAGTCATACTTGTCTGTGTGCCCTCTCATACCCCCGCCCGGATGCTCACCTTGGGCACGAGCCACTCATGTCCAAGCCCTCACTCATGGCTTGATCGTACTAGTCTGCTCATATCTAGGTTCTCACTCGGTCCTATGCCTCATTCTCAACATGTTGATGATTTACCTTCCCATATTACATACCACCTCATTTACTTACTTGATTATCACAGACTTCACTCATCATTTCAAGGACCACATATCACAGTGCAAATATCAATAAATCACACACAAAACATGAATTACATATCAGCAAGTATAGCACAATCCTATTTCGAGGCCATTTCATGATCAGTTAATTATTATATTATTTATATACAAAATTCTATGATGAGGTACAAAACTGGCTGGCTCGGGAGATTGGCCTCCGCTAGTGACATCACTACCGCCACTGCATTCTCGTTGTAGCTGTTTATGAACCGCTGCAGCGGTACTGCTCAGGCAGTACTTTGACCCGTTTTCCTCCAAGATTTTCCATGAATTGTTTCTTCGCAATCTCTCACCTCTTATACATAAACTACATTGTTTCATCTCTATAATCACCCTACCTTCTTCCTCAAGCAATAACAATCGAATTGATACAAACCAAACAATCATAGGACACAATGTAATAAAGAGAACTTACTAGCCCTACAACTCGCTTTCTCTCACAATTCATGGGTCACGATTCAAGCCATACAATAATTATAGCCCATCCCTCAATATTCAGTTCACACATTAAAGTAAAGATTTATGACTGACCATTCAATATTATAATTTGGAAAAGAAGGACTATATATATATATATATATATATATATATATATATATATATATATATATATATATATATATATATATATATATATATATATATATCAAACAAGCAATTCCGAAGACCATTCCGCATAAAATCAACGCACTCCTATATACACCATTATCTAAAGTTTATTCCTATTTAAATCATAATCTACAAAATTTTACATCATTGGGATATCACCACCCTTTTCCTATTTTCTTCACCCCCAGACACTTACTAATTATAACCGTTCAGTGACAATTTACTCAAAATTTCTCCCCTACTCATCAATAGCACATCAAATATACGCACATATGTTATGCTAATCAAAGTCTAGCACGAAGGTGAGTAAGCCATAGCCCACTTGGGCTCTAAGCTATTGTCGAGACATTTTCAGTTGCATGCTTGTATCAAGTTCTGAGTTTTGCGGATAATAATAACTACGGAGGGTGAAGTCTTACCTTCTCTAGCCTCCTAGTTTCTCTCCTTGTTCCAAAATTCTACTTTTTATTTTTCTGGGTGTTTTTATTCAGCTCCTTTAGGAGAATAAGTTTTTAAATCCTAATTGCGAAAGGATTGCGGAATTCTGGTCCGCATCACCTGCTGCAGCAAGGATACTACCGCTGCAGCACTTCCGCTACAGCAGAAGACAGCTCACTTGCGGTGGTCTTACACCTGGGCCCACCTGATTTTTAACGTGGCTCATTTGGAATGGTATGTCTCATAATCCTTTAATTCTAGGGACTTCATACTAGCTTGCAAAAATTTTAAATTCACCCAAGTCGGGGTCATCTGGTGTTATAACGACCTGATGAGTCATTACAAAATGTTAAAATTTTTAATATAGTTCAAATAAGTAAAGATTTAAGAATTAAAATTTAGTCAATTTTGAAATGCTACATATTAGGAGTTTTTACCTTTTACATATAAGTAAAGTTGTAATAGCTATAACTATAATGAATTTTAAAGTCCTAAATATTAGGATAATTATTATTAAAGAAAAATAGTAAATGGCATAAAATTATAGTTTTTCGACCATGCCTGAATTTTACAATTAAACATATAAAATTAAAATGTATCATAACCTCATATTCTTAAAAATAAAAGAAAGAGAAAAAGACAGTGTAAACTTTTTCTTTTTATTTTGAAAAACTTGAAAGCTTGAGAAAAACGACTTGTCGTAAATACTTTTTTCACTTTAAAATATAATTATTGAAAAGTATTGCATGAAACTTTAGTGCCTTGCAAAAAATAAAATGTTAATGGTCAAAAAATAAATATATAAAAATATAAAATATAAAATATAATAAAAATAGATAAGATTCTATTGCAAGATTATCTAAAATAAATTATGCACATGCTTTATAGTTATAATAATTTATAATTTTATAAAAAAAATATTTTATGACATGATTAGATTATATTACCTGAATAGATGAAACTAGTTAATGCATGAGTAGACGAAGAATGTCAGTTACAAATAACAAATTTTAAATCACATATATAATATCAATATAAAACTCAATTATAGGAGATAACATAGTGTTAATATTAACTCAACTGAAAGAGATAATCTAAATTAAATTATTTTAAATATAAATAACTTGAGCTAGCATAACAATTATTATTGTCTTTTTAAAATCCACAATATAAAAGATCATTCACGAGATTCAATCAAAGGTGTTGATGTAGAAGAGTTGATGAATTAAATTATACAATTATAAATTTATTTATAAAAGTAGAAGGATTTATAAATTTAAAAAAAATTATAAATATAAAAATATTAGGACATTACTATAAAAAAACATTTTTCGTTACTATGAAAAAGAAAAAAAGAAAAAGAAAAAGAAGAAGAACTTCTATGAAAAAGAAAGAAAAAAACTTCAGTTACTTTGAAAAAAGGGGAAAAAACTTTTCCAAATCAAAAGAAAAAAACTTTCGGTGGAAGGATTTTTTTGTCAAGATTTATACTATAAATAAAATTATACCATAAGTGAAAATTTTAATATAATAAAATAAAGTAGAAAAAAACTGTAACTATCAAAAAGAAAAATTAGGGGAATTTTTTTATTTTTTTAGGTTTACACATAATTAGAGTAATGCCATAAATAAAAAATATAATATGATAAAATAAGATAATGGAATAATTAAAAAATAATTTTAAATAATAATTGTGAAAAATAGTAAATGATAATTTTATCTATTGGCATACGCGCCCCGCACGTGTCCCTCATATTAATAAGAATAAATTTATAAAAATAGCGTAAAT
Organism: Datura wrightii; assembly: GCA_035772735.1. Classification (NCBI taxonomy): domain Eukaryota; kingdom Viridiplantae; phylum Streptophyta; class Magnoliopsida; order Solanales; family Solanaceae; genus Datura; species Datura wrightii. The sequence continues at coordinate 49,889,691 of JASDFA010000002.1, read as the reverse complement.
AATATTTTAAAAATGTGTTTGTGTAACAATACAAGAATTTAGAAAGAAAAGTATGAATTTCAAATGATAAATGATTATATTTAAGAGTTTGATTCAATCTAATAGTTCTTTCTTTGGTTTGTTTTAATAATTATTTCACTGAACAAAAATGTTATAGAAATAGCATTTGATTGAAAGGTAAAAATTCGTTCTCTTTTACATAAGCACTTAAATATATGCATTATATGTATGCATAAATATTAATATTTTCTATATATTTTAAATAAGGAAGAATTTAATACATAGAATTTAATTGATTTTAAAATTTTAAATATTAAAAAAATAATAAATAACTATTGTCAAGTGTTTGAACTCTATTTTTTAAAAGGGTAAAAAGGTGAATGATATTTTGCTACGAGACTTCGTACTTTAAATATTAGTAATAACTTAATTTTAAACATTTCATTTTGCCCTTTATGAGATGATTTCAGTTTAATTTTTTTCTCTTTCTCTTAATCTATATGTTTAGTCAAACACTTCACAAAAATTGAAATAGAAAAAATAGTGTAGGATTAACTAAAGAAAGCGAATAACAAGAGCACCCGATTGATTGAAGTAACTTAAAGTATGTTGTGTTTTTATATATCTTTTTTGATGATACAATTTTTTTAAAAGAAGAAGGAATTCACGTATTAATACATAATAAAATTACACTTTTTAATTTAATTTTTTAATATTGAAATATTGTGATGGATAATTAGTTAGTTTAATAGATAATGGATTGATATATAAGTTAATAGAATTGTAATAGATTTTAAAGTGATAAATGTTTGGACTTTTAATATAGTTCAAATATGAAAAGATTTAAGAAATAAAATTTTAATCAACTTTAAAATACTAAATATTAGGAGTTTTACCTTTTACAAATTAATAAAGATCTATAATAATAAAATAATAACTAATTACAAAAAATATTAAATAACAATTTTGTCTATTGTAGAATCTTTTAATGAAGCAAAAAAAATTCAATCAACATTTCCAAGGACCTTTGTGCTTATATCTACATAGAATATTTTGTTAAGTAAATATGATTAAAATATTATGCATATATTGAATGTTAGAGTACTTGATGAAATCTAGAGAAATTATCAAAGATTGTTCCATCGGAATATTGTATTGCATCTTCAAACGAAATAAAATTGTTTGAAAAGTAACAATAGAAAAGCGACAACTGCATTCTTGAACTATAGTGTTGTCATTGGATCCAACTTCAATCTCTTTATTTACTATACAAAATTAGGATTAACACTATTAATGCGTCTGTTATGATGTAACAGACTTTTTAAGTTGTAAATATTTTTTTCACTTTTGGATATAATTTATTGAAAAGTATTGCATGAACTTTTGTGTCCTGCAAAAAATTAAACTTTAATGGTCAAAAAAACACATATATAAAAATATAAGATACATAAAATATAATAAAATAGATATGAACTCAAACATATATGTAAAAATATAAAATATAAGTATAGAATATAATACGAAAAAGACTTTTTACTTTTTTGTCAACTAATATTATAGTCATTTGTGTACTTTTCTTTGTTCTCTTTTATATTCTTTTACTAATCCAGCTCCAGTTACTAAGACATTTATTATCCAATAAGAATCATATCGCTTTAAGTTATTAATTGGCATAGTTTCATTCACGAAATTCTTTTTAGATTCAATTGCAAGATTATCTAAAATAAATTGTGTACAAGAGTTATAGTTATAATAATTTAATTTTATAAAAAAAATCTTTTATGGGATGAAGAAATTACTTTACTTGAATAGATGCAACTTGTGAATGTATGAGTAGATGAAGAGTATGAGTTACAAATCACGCAAAATTTAAATCACATAATATCAATATAAGATTCAATTGAAGGAGATAACATAGTATCAATTTTAGACTCAACTAAAGGAGACAATCTAAGTTAAATTATTTCAAATATAAATAAGTTAATTTGACATAATAATTACTATTGTCTTTTTTAAATCCATAACATAAAAAATAAATCATAACATGAAAAAAAGGAAGAAGTTAGATTTAGCACAAAAGCATACAAGATTGGAAATTGAATAAAATGTGTTGATGTAAAAGAGTTGATGAATTAAATTATGCAATTATAAATCTTTTTATAGAAGTAAAAAAATTCATTAATAAAAAAGAATTTGAAAGCATAAAAATATTAGGACACTATCACTAAAAGGGGAAAAATTTTATCAAAAAGGAAAAAAATCGTCACAATGAAAAAGAAAAAGAAAAAAAAGAAAGAAAGTTTTTTAAAAATTTCTACCATCGAAAAGGAAAAAAAAATAGTTTTCAAATCAGAAAAAGAAAAACTTTCGTGGTTTGTTTTTTTTTTTAAAATTTATTTATTTATTTATACAATACAAATAAAGTTATGTCACAAGTAGAAAATTTAACATGACAAAATAAGATAGAAAATAATTCGTGAATATCAAAAAAAAAAAAAATCAATGAAATTTTTTTACTTTTTTAGATTTATACCAAAAATAAAGTTATGCCATAGATAGAAAATCTAATATGATAAATAAGGTAATAAAAATATTTAAAATTGTAATTTTAAATAATAATTGTATAAAAATAGTAAATTAGAATTTTATCTATTGTGATATCTTTTAAAGAAGGGTAAAAAATTTAATCAATATTTTTAAAAGCTTTCACACTTTTAATATAGTATAAATAGATAAATAAATAGTAATGCAACCTATGTATATAGATATTTTTACATATATAATAAAAAATACTATGATTTCATAACCTTTATGATACCAATAGAAAGAATCACGAACTACAAGTAAATAAAAACAAGTTCCCATTTAACTATAGTAATTAGCACTATTTTCACCCGATGAGATATAGTATGGAACTTGTTCTAAACCTCTTTACTTTGTTTCTTTTATTTTTATGAAAAATAATTGTCATGATTGTGCCGTAAGATAAAATCTTTTGGTTCTAATTGAATGTTTTTTTTTAATCTCAATTCAAAAATCTTTATCTTTCACTTAGATTTTATATTACTTGAAATTCATAGAATTTTAGATTTGATATAAAACTTTTAAATATTCTTAAATCTTGATTGTTCTTTTACTTTGGAATGACTCTTCATCTGAATAAATCATTTTCAAATATATTTCTTATTTGCTAATCGAGTATTCACTTTTTAATCATATTTCTCGATCATCCATATGATATAAAAAGGTCCTAATATGGATGATATTGTAATGAAACAAAAGAAAGAATTAATTCAAACAGGAAACTTATCAAAAATCCTAAAAGAGGAGACAACTCAATAAAGTGATAAAGCCTAGCCCTACCACTGGAGCCAAGGTGAGGGAAAATCAAGGGGACACAACTCACAATACAACAAAACGTTCTTAATGATTAGTACAACTATTTAGAATATAAGAGGAGTAAAGCCTAGAGGAAATTTTGAAGACTTAAAAGTGTTTGTCTAAAATGTGCAATTCTCAAATCAATGTTATACATGAGCCTTTTATTAGTGTCAATAAAATTGATAGGTATACGAGAGTGCTTGATTTCAATAGAAGCCTAGCTAACTGCAATAGGAATAATTGGTTGTTTTGGAATCAAGACTATACAGTTGATTTATTTGTTGAGAATGAACAATAACTCATAATCAAGGTGACTAATGTTCACAACAAAGATACTGTTTGGATGATCTTTGTTTATGCTAAATGCAAACCTCTTCTTATTGGGCGACAATAAATCAGACAACAAAGAAAATTATATAAAAGAATAAAATCATCACCTTCTACCTAAGGTATTGAATCTGGTTCAGTTCAATCACAAGTGTAGAATAATAAAAGTAAAGAACACATAGCAGTAACATGAAAAACCTCCTTGCTCAAGGGAGTAACAAAAACACGATCCATCGAATAGGCTTTTATTCAAACTCACGAGCAGATTTTAGATTACAACTTTGCAATCCAAGGGACTAACTCTAGTACCTCAAGAATTACTAATTACTTTTAACTAGTGATGTTTTTTCTCAACTCACACTCTGAGTTAGAAACTCACAAAACTCTCAACAATGAACAAGCTAAAAACACAAGAATCTCACTCTCTCTCAGATCTTGACAATTGCACAGAAAGCTTCAGATCTTTTTCTTGCTACGAATCATCGCCATTCTTCTGTTGCCTGGTAAGATATAAATATTTTCTTTACAAGAGTAATCTAACTCCAACTATAATTCTTTAGCCTTTGCGGTCCCCTCCAGTCAAGAATTGGGGCCTCACAATCATTAGCCAATATGCTTTTCTCTCATGCCTTTCTTCGTTCATGGTTCGATCCTTGTTGGATTCCTTATTGTGCTCTCCTAGTTTGATGTTTTCTAAAAGGACTGCAACACTTCACTAGCCTCCTGGCTTCTTTATCTTGATACAATTTCCGTTGCCTTTATCTACAAGTACATACTCCTTATTTGAGTTGAATAGGTGTCTGCCTCAACATGTCTGTGCCTGTATCATTCTCTGAGTTGAACTTGGTTCATCTTCAAGCATTGTGGTATAATCAATTTTCATTGGACGTGGTTCACTTTATTAACTTTATAAAAACTTTGTCAATCACAGCCAATTATCAAAAACAAGTAAACAACAAATTCTCCTTATTTGATGATGACAAACAATGTACATGCAGTCATCCCTTCCCCCTTTTGATATCATTGAAAAGTTTTTAGATAAAGAATCCATAAAGTATCAAGCATGTGCAAGAATTTACTAATCCACGGCTACTAGGGCAACACTTATCAGAACAACCCTTAAACAGTAGCAAATGTTAAAGCAAGTGATGATATGAGCCATCTAAAGCACACACAAATAACAAACTGCAAGGAAAGAATAGAATAAACCAATAGTGCACCAATTCCAAGACATATTACTGAATTCACAAATAAAATACAACCACCGGATGAGAGCAAAACAAATGGAATTGGTCCATACAAAAAAGAACCTACCACAACTAGATCAACAAAGATAAAAGAAAAAGAGATAGATGGAAGAGACACCTGGCAAGGACAAATGGAAGAAGGTTAATTTGTTTCCATTAAAGATAGAATCTTGTCAGTTCTGTTGTTGTGCACAGTTTGCTCATGAAATATTCTATCTTTAAGTGAGGAGATCTCAGCCTGAGCATAAGACAGATTATCCTTTAGTTTGGAATTCTTCCTCTCTAATTCGATCCCTCTGGCATTCACATTCAGCAAATCAAGGAGCATTTGACTCACAGGTCCCTTTCCCTTTGAACCTGGTACAGTATGCAGAAGCTCACATTCTTCCAGAATCTTCCTTTCAAACAACTCCATCTTTAAACCAACCTTCCCAATTGATAATGGGATATGATGCGCCTAAAAAATCTTGGTTAAGAGAAACTCATACGCCAAACCATGAGTACCCCTAGCTGGATTGATGACCCTGGCCATGTGACAAATCATCATCAAGGGAAGATTGACTTTTTGCTAACTATTAATGGCTCCCATTAGCACAAGATCACAATGAGACACTTCATGGCGATGCAATGCGTGGTAGGAGGCACTTGTTAACCAATTCAAAGAGAAGCTTGTGGCAGGACCCATCTTCCCTTTTAGCATACGCCTTGGTCCAATTATGACCCTCCCTTGAATGAACCTGGTAGTAAGAGGATCATCCTTTGGCTGTGTGACATCATACTCAGCATATCCTTTATATGCAACCAGCAGAATATCACTCAGAATCCTCTCAGTCAAAGTGAAACTCGTACCACTCACTATTGACTTCACCTCCCCATCCTTCTTGACCTCAAGATTTGTATAGAACTCCACCACATCATACTCATGAAATTTTGGAAGAAGGCAGAGGAACAAATGTTCCCACCATTGAAACTTTAGCTTTTCAATTAATCTGTCCATCCCAAGTTTTGAGGCTACAACTAGAACAATGACTCTTCCTTTCAACACCTTTTGAGAACCAAAATAATTTTCTTTCCCTAATACATAAAATTGATCCATATTCTTGGTTTAAGGAGCATCAAACAGAATGGAATCAAAGTAAGATGACCCTGGCTTATATCTTTTGGAAGTTGGTCCCTCAGACTCTGAACCAGGTTCATTACTACTATTATCTACATCTATAGTCGTTGGGGTTTGGTCTGTCTCTGTATTGTCCTTTGACGGTTGATTCTTCTTATTTGAAGCAGCAGCCCTCCTCTCCACCTTCTTTTTGAAGCCCCCCTGGTTCTTAGTCGCTTGGGAGGAGATGATTTTACTGTTATGTGCTTTCTTGCTAAAGTGGTCCTTATAATTTTAAGACACTCCCACTTTGTACTTAGCGGAACATCATCATCATCATCCTCAATCACCTGCACACCTGAGGTGCCCTCCTTAGCCTTACCTTTTGCAGAATCAGGATCAAACTCTCAACATCCCTAAGCCAGCATCTCGGGTGACAGCAGGATCACCAATTGTTGGAGTTTCAGAGCTTGGAGGAACTATGGTGGATGAAAGGGTTTCTGAGCTTAGTGAAGTAAAGGGAGACGTACCTGGTACAAATGAAGGTTTTCTCTGAGTGGATGGAGGGGTAGTGTCTGACAAGAAAATATCAATTTTAGATGAAGTATCGGAGAAGGTAGCCATTGTTAAGTGAAAGAAAGATTAGAGGATGCTAAAGAGAAGAAGGATCTTGCAAAATCAAGGAAGAAAGGATATGGTAGTGATTCTGATAGGGAAAGGATGAGAGGGATTGGAAATATAATAGGCAAGGAAGTGGGAAGGGTTGTAGGAGTAATGGGGATGGGATGTAGTAACGATAGACCGTGTTCAAGAAATGACTATTGTCAGGGTAAAACTGAACCTAAGCGGGAAGGGGAAAAGTGGGTCACATTTAGCCGCCTTTCTTTTAAAAGATGACAAAACATGTTGAGTCAAATAAACATGACATGAAGGAGTAGACCAATTCATTTGAACATTGGTTGTAACTTTATCTATAAATCAACATATATGCGAGGGGAAGAGAACATACTACTTGGCTTACTAGGTTCCTCCTGTTTTCCTTGAGTTCTGTTTAATTTGCATCAGTTTAGAAAATAGGGGTCACATCATTAATTCCAACATAGCCATTATAGCCTGTCTAAGGTGTGAACATAGTAAAAGGAACAAGTCTAGGTTAGTAATTAATATGTAAAGATATCTAATAAGCATAAGAATAAACTACTTTCTAGTCAAAAGTGAGAAAGAATGAGATGCACAGAATCAGTTCAGCTTGATGAGTCCAAGCTCCACATAAATTTTCTCATATGGCTCCCATTCCAATGTCTTGATGAAGATGTCAGCCACTTGATCCTCAGTTTTAAAAAATTCCATCAAAATATTTTTCTTTTCCACATTGTCTCCGCACATCAATATGTTTAGTCCTTTTGTGATGAAACGGGTTCTTTTCCATATTGGTGACACTAATTTTTCCACACGGGATGGGAATTCTATCCATCTTGATTCCATAATCCTCCAATTAATGCTTAATCCACAATATTTGAGCACAAAATGAAGCAGCTGCAACATATTCAACTTCCACTATAACATTATGCATATATAGCTATATAGTATGTCGTAGCTAAATATGAATTTTTTTTGTGGCTAAACACTTTAGTCATCATAATTTTTCTATGGCATGTGTAGCTAAAAGTAGCGTAACTAAAAGTCAGCTACAAATTTTAACATTTCGTGGCTAAGGACTAATAACTATTTCTACGAAATTTTTTGTGATGTGGCTATATTGAAAAAATAAAATTGCCACGAACATACATATTTTATAGCTAATAGCTAATTTATTTCGCCACGAGACATTTACTTTGTAGTTATATTTTATACTTTAGCCATAAAAAAATTGTTATGGAAAAAGATATAATTATTTTGCCATAAAAAATTAAATGTGTAGTTGTATATTTAGCTATAGATTTAATTTTTCATATTTATAAATAGTTACAGTATCCGTAATTATATTTTTTAAATTTTATTTTATTTTGACTAAATTTTTTATTATATTTTAATTATATTGATCAGTTATTTTTATTATGGACAACAAATATATTTGTCACAGATATTGTTTTTTCATTAATTTTTTAAAATTCTCAAATATTCATATTTTATGAAAAATAGAAACATAATAAGCCTTGAATATCACTTATTTCATGAAATAACATTTGAATAATTTCAAATGTTAATTCTAAAATATACAATTGTATATTTAAAGTTCATGAAACTAATGAGAGACTAGATAATAAGAAAGAAGTCAAATTTGTACAATAATTATTGTCAAATTAACATAACAAAGACTATGTACAATAGATATTTTAATTTTAATATATAAAATTATGGAGGTTCACATTAGAATAAAAGAAAAGTTCTAGGTATTTGATTTGGGGATTAGAGATGTTGATCCTATTGCATTCAAGGTCAAAGTACTTTCACTTTTGCATCAAAGTTGAATCCGTGATCTTCTTATATCCAAGGATCAAAATGCACCCTATAAATTCAAAAGAAACAATAATTAGCATAAAAGAATGAGCACATCTGAAAAAAACTTTAATACAAAATGCAAGTTAATCTTTAAAAATGCTAATAAAACTTGAACGGGAGATTTGTAAACAAACCTATATACTGAAGTTTTCAATCAATGTTTTATTAAAAATAAGACACTATATTCATCAACTTATTATAATAACCTGCAAATTAAATCTTAAATATAAATCAAATTGGTATAAGAAAATTTAAGAACACTAAAAACATAAAATATAATAATACCTCGAACAAAAGTGGCACAGATTTATTAATAACTGAAAAAGAAAAAAATAAAGGAAAATGTGAAAGAGAGAAGAAAGAGTGTGGCGGCTGAAAGGGGAGCCAAGGACATATATAATTTAGGTTTTGGCACGGCCTTTGTTGTATATATGTGTGTGTACATATTGTATATAAGGAAAAATAAAGATAATAAATATATACTTTATATCAAGTAAATTAGAAAAATATTAATTAGTATTTAATTATATTTATGATAATATTTTTTTCATAATATTGGGGTATTAAAATTTTCTTAGACTACTATATCAATAATTCTTATATTTTAATAAATTTAATATAATTAATAATCAGTTGATTGACTATTTGAATTTTCATTTTATTGGTAAGTGTTCGATTCTTCATCTTATAATTTCCTCTCTCATTTTTTCTTCTCCTACCCACTATGTAACTAAAAAAAAAAGGACAATTTTAGTAGCTCAGTTGATTAACTACTGAACTTTCACCATGTAGGTAAGGATTTGATTCCCTACCTTGTAATTTTCTTTCTCATTTCTCTTTTTTTTATCTCTATGTAATAAAAAATAATATAAAAATATATATATATATAAAATATTAGTGATTAATTTTAATACAAGCATGCAATTATTTAACTTTGCTATAGTCAAATTTAAATTCATTAACTACAATTACATATTTATTTAAGGGATTGAGCAAAAGTGCCGCTCATAATATCAAATTGCACCTAGTTAGTCAAAATATTAAGTTTCAGTTGCATACCCGCTATTTTTTTTTAATTGCAGTGTTTAAAAAATTGGTATATAACATTATACATCCAATATATAATATTATACAAAATTTTGATCCTTTTACAACAATGTTTGAAACCTTAATATACAATATTATACACCTAATATACAACATTATACAAAATTATAAGAATTTATACATCTATATACACGATTATATAATATATACACTATTAAATAAAAAGGACTCCGTCTTTTTCCTTTCACCTCTTATGAAATTTAACTCAAATCTATTCTAAATCACTTCAAATTATGTTTTGAACTCCTCTTGATGTTTATAATTAGTTGAAACAATACCCAATTAAAATAACTAACAAACTTAAAATTTTAAAATTTAAAATATAATTCAAAATCTAATTTAAAATGAAAAGTGACAAAATGTGTGTGAGAGAGAAAAGAAACGACTGAAAAATACAAAAAAATAAGAGAATAAATAATAAAAGTAGGAAAAGAAAAAGGAAAGGAAACAAATAAGGTGAGGAACAATGAAAAGAGACCATAGAAGTAAAAGATGAAGAAGTAGAAAGATTTGCCGGAAAGAAAAAGAAATTAGCATAGGAGATATGGGTTGAAATAAAAATTAAATTTAAAAAAATAATTTATTTTGGGATAAAGAAAAGGATGATGTCAATTCGGGTAACAATAAAAACCTTAGTCAAATTAGTTAATTAAAGTTGTGGGTAATTCTGTTTCTATTTTTAATTCTTACAAATAGTTTTTTTTTAGCTTGAATTATGACATACTAGTTAGTCTTATTATACACTAATTTATTTTTAATAATTTATTGTGGTCAAAAAATTATTATTTCTACAGTAAATTTTTATTCATAATAAAAAAAATAATAATTAGCTATAAAATATATTACAGCAATAAATTTGTGGCTAACTATTTCACTATTGCCATAATTTTTAATTAGTTGAAGCAAAAACATTCATTTAGCTATAAATTTTTATTTAAAATAATTTATTGTGGCTAAAGGGTTATTATTGCTAGGGTAACTTTTATCACGTGACAATAATTGATGGTTAGTTATGAAATTTTATCATAGCAATAAATCTATGACTAGTCATTTAACTATTGCTACAATTTTTTATTACTTGAAGCAAAATAAGTTATTTAGCTACAAAATTTTATTTTAGATAATTTATTGTGGCTAAAAAGGATATTATTGCTATAATAACTTTTATCACGTGGCAACAACTTATGATTAACTATAAAATTTCATCGCAACAATAGATTTGTAGCTATTTAGATAATTATTGCTACGATAAATAGCAATTATAGCAAAAATAAGAAATTAGCTTTGCCAATTTAATTTCCGTAACTAAGAAATTTTACACATTTATAAATAGCCATGAAATTTAAATTTTTTGTGGCTGTTATTAGGTACTAGCCATGATTTTTAAATTCGTAGCTAAAATTTCATAGCTATATATGCAATATGTTGTAGTGTTCTGCAGTAGATAATGCCACTGAGTTTTGCTTCTTAGTTGCCCAAGAGATAAAACAAGGTCCCAAAAAGTATACCATCCCAAATGTACTCTTCCTGTCTATCAAGAACCCAATATAGTCTGCATGTGCATACCTAATGAGCTTGAAAGAATCAGTGACAGGATATCAGAGGACCAGGTCCATTGTTCCTTTAAGGTACCTCAAAATACGTTTGACTACCTTCATGTGGGATTCCTTTGGGTATGATTGGAATCTTGCACACAATCCTACACTGAATAATATGTATGATCTACTAGCAGTCAGATCGTCAAATTCTGGGGGTTGCATCATGTAAACTTCTTCCTATAGATAGCTATTCAGGAAAGCACTCTTAACATCTACTTGAAACAGTTTGAACCTCATATGAGTGCCAAAAACCATAAGGATTCTGATACCTTCCATCCTGGCCACATGAGCAAAGGTCTCATCATAATCAATCCTCTCTTCCTGGTTTGTCCTTGAACTACCAGTCGATCTTTATTTTTGACAATAATTCCATAATCATCAAGCTTGTTTCTAAAGATGCATCTAGTCCATATAACTGTTCTATTGCCTAGACGAGGGACTAGGTTTACACCTTACTGCGCTTGAATTGTTCTAGTTCTTCATGCATAGCAATAATCTAGTATGTATCCAACAATGCTTCTTTTATATTTTTTGTCTCAATCATGGATAAGTAAGCTGAGAAAGCACACATGTTTCTCAACCTGGACCTGGTTTGTATACCAGAGTCCAACGAAGAGAGCATGTTCTGAATTGGATGAGAACTTTTATACTTCCAGTTTCTTGCTTATGTCTCTTGATGGTCTACTTCACATGATGAACCAGGTCCTTCTTCCTGAAGATTCTGAGTATTCATGGGTTCTGGTTCTTCTGTGGTTTCATGATGTGCCATATCTGATGTAGTACCTTGTTAATCAGGCATCCTAGAGGTATCCAAATGTTCATGCTGATTACTTTCATCCTGTGTACTTGATTCCCCTTAGTGTTAGTAGTCGGTGCCATACCAATTTCTTCTATTTCTTCTCATGTACTCACTATGTCCACTTCTATTTATTCATCAAGAATTACATGCACACTCTCCTCTACGCACTTTGTTCTGTTGTTCAAGATTTTGTATGCCTTGCCATGGGAAGAGTAACTAAGAAAAATTCCTTCTTCACTCTTGACATCAAATTTTTCCAAAGTATCCTTGCATTGTTGTTAACATAGTACTTGTGGCCAAATGCTATGAGATGAGCAAGATTTGTATTTATTCCCTTCAATAATTCATATGGAGTCTTGTCAAGCAAAGGTCTGATCATACACCTATTTAATAAGTAGCAAGCAATATTGACTGCCTCAGCCTAGTAACCTTGTGGTAGTCTACTTGCTATCAACATGGTTCTAGTCATATCTTTTAGAATTCTGTTCTTTCTTTCAACTACACCATTTTGTTGTGGAGATCTTGGTTCTGAGAAGTTGTGATCAATGCCTACATCTACACAATATTCCAGAAATTTTGAGTTTTCAAACTCAGTTTCATGATCTAACCTAATGCTCACCAGTTCACTATTAAGTTTCTTCTGCACCTATTTAACAAATTGGAGAATACATCAAATGTTTCATCTTCAGATTCCAAAAACAATGTCTAAGTGAACCTATTATAGTCGTCTATCATGACAAACACATATCTCTTGCCTCCTCTACTTGTGACTCTCATGGAACCACACAGATCCATATGATTGAGTTACAGACCTCTGGTGGTATGACCACCTTCTTGGGCTTAAAAGATGACTTCACATGTTTTTCCTTTGCACAAGCATCACAAATCAAGCTATTTTTTAACTTGGTTTTAGGTAGATCAAGTACCAGTTCTTTTCCAATAAGCTTGTTCAGATGAGAGAAACTGGCATGACCCATACGTCTGTGCCAAGTAGGGAGTTGTCCATCAATGCACTCAAGCAAGAGATCTCTTATCCTATGAGATCTATGATATTTACTTTATACATATTATTGTATCTCTGTCCTTTGAGAACTAGGTTCCCTGTCTTTAAGTTGATAACTTTGCAATCTGCTGATGTGAACAAAACAGAGTTCTCTTTGTCACACATTTGAGAGATGCTCAACAGATTGTGGTTCAACCCCTTCACATAGTGCACATTGTCAATTACTTGGGACATGGATCACCTAACTTTGCCAATTTCAATAATTTCACCCTTCTTTCCATTTCTAAAGGCAACATTTTTGCCTTTGTGATTGGTGAGTGAGAGAAAGTTTTCCACTGCTCCTGTCTTGGAACATGCACTGTCTGTGCACCAGATTTCCTTCCTTGTTCTCACTTTTACCTACACACAAAGTCAGAGGCTAGATTTTGATACCCAGACTAGCTTGGGTCCCTTGCCATCTTTGAATGGACGAATTAGATCTCTTTTGGTCCAATGTGGAAAAATAGCATTCCTGTTTATACCTAATTTTCTAGATTTGGATTTGACTTTTGCAAACATTAATCTAGGACTTGCGTATTTAAAAATTTTCATAATGGATATTTGCTTGATTATACATTATTCTTGATAATGTCCTGTCAAACCACAGTGAGAACATAAAACATGATGCAATTTAGGTCTATGCTCAAAGGTGTATGTGTTATTTTTATATCCTAATCCTTGTCTTTTATTAGAGTGATTTTCATCCATAAAGATTAGATGTTCAGAGGACCTAGTCCATTTTAAGGTTCTTTCTAATTTAGCTTTTATTTTTTTTCTAATGTCTTTTGAAGTTTCTGAATCACTGCTCAGTGCTTGTGACTCTAGAGTGAGTTTTATGATAGTTTCACCTTTTTCATGATTTTCCTTGAGAATTTTTTCACACTCCTCTGCCTTTTTCAACAAGTCTCTTTTCTCTTCCTCAAGTTTTCTATTATCAAACTTGAGAGAGGCAAAGACATTCATGATTTGATATTTTGCAATAGGCAGAGTGTTATATTCATCAATGAGAACAAGAGACAATGAAGCTAACTTCTTTTGAGAATAAATTTTTTATTTTTGATTTGAGTTCTAAGAAGCTTACCTCATTTCTATCTTCTTCACTGTCTGAATCTAAGTCAGCCATCAGAGCCAACACCATCATCAGAATCATCTATGGCTAAAAGAGAGCAATCATACTATTTTGTAGCTGCTTCAGATTCATCACTGGAAGTGTCTCCCATGAAAGCTAGAGCTTGCTTCACCATACTATCTGCTTCTTTTGAGGTGATTCTTCTGTTGGGAATCTAAAGTTGATCCTTCTTTCCTTTCTTAGTTTTTTCAGCCATATTGTGTTTGTGTTCTAACTCCCATTGAGGACATTCCTTCATAAAGTGACCAGGTTCACCAAACTTATGGTAGATCAAATCTCGAAGATTTTTCTCGATTGATTTTTATGCATTCTTCTTCTGAGTATTAAAACCTTCTTTGATGATTTGTTGAAACCTTCAAGTAAGTAGGGCCATGTGTCATCCTCTGCGGTAGTATCCTTAAGGAACATGTTCTTTTCCATGTGGGAACTAGTCAACTCTCTTTCTTGAGATTTTTTGCGTTTATAAGTCCTTAGGTTCCCTATCAAGTCATCCATAGTCAATGTGTCAAGATCTCTTGCCTCAGAGATAGCTTCCACTTTGCTTTCTCAAGATTTCGATAGGACACTAAGAAGTTTCCTTATAGCCTTACTTGTGGGGCTGGTCTCACCAAGTGAGTACATCTCATTAATAATGGAAGAGCACCTAGTGTCCATGTCATGAATGGATTCCCTATCCTTCATCCTGAACAGTTCGTATTGACGATTAAGCATGTCAATCTTGGACTTTTTCACCCGATTTATTCCTTCACGAGTAGTATAGAGAGAATCTCATATTTCCTTTGCACTAGTACATAAAGAGACTCAATTATGTTCATCAGGACCAATTCCACATACCAAAATCTTCTTCGCCTTTGCATTAATCTCAACAACAAGTTTTTCCTCCTTCATGTACTCTAATCTTTCTTTTGGTATTTGAGTTTTTATGTCTTTTGCCAGTTTCATAGGTATGGAGGTTCATCCAAGACTACATTCCATAAATTGTGATCTTCACCTATAAGGAAATTCATCATGCGATTTTTCCATCATCCATAGTAGTGGCCATTAAACAACGGTGGTCTTGTGGTTAATTTTCCCTCTTAATCTATTTGTTGGTGTAGCCATAATTGATTTTTTAAGGTGTAAGCCTTTATTGAAAAACCCTACTCTGATACCAATTGAAATTACCATTTGCTAGCTAAGATACTAAACCTGATTCAGTTCAATCACAAGTGCAGAATAATAAAAGTAAAGAACACACAGGAGTAACGTGAAAAACCTCCTTGCTCAAAGGAGTAACAAAAACACGACCTATTGAATAGACTTCTATTCAAACTCACGAGCAGATTTTAGGTTACAACTCTACAATCCAAGGGACTAACTCTAGTACCTCAAGAATCACTAATTACCTCTAACTAGTGATGCATTTCTCAACTCACATTCTGAGTTAGAAACTCACAAAAATCTCAAAAATGGACAAGCTAAAAACAAAAGAATCTTCTCTCTCTCAGATCTTGACAATTGTAGAAAGCTTCAGGTATTTTACTTGCTATGAATCATCACCATTCTTTTGCTGTCTAGTGAGATTAAATATCCCCTGTACAAGAGTAGTCCAACTCCAACTGAAATTCCTCATCCTGTTTGGACTCCTTGTTGTGCTCTCCTAGCTTAATGTGTTTTAGGAGGAGTGCAACACTTCACTGGCCTCCTGATTTTCTTATCTTGACACAATTCTCGTTTCCTTTACCTACAAGTACATACTCCTTATTTGAGTAGGAATAGGTGTCTGCCTTAGCATGTCTGTGCCTGTATCACTTTTTGAATTGAACCTGGTTCATCTTCATGCACTGTGGTATAATCAACTTTCATTGGACCTGGTTCACTTTGTCAACTTTGAAAAACTTTGTCAATCACAGTCAATCGTCAAAACAAGTAAACAACAAAAGACTTTATGATATGTGTTTGGTCAATTGATCTACATATAATAATACTATTATTAAAATATTCTAAAGCTATTGAGAGAGTAAATCTCCCTATAAATAAATCTTCTATTTATATAAGTCCAAAACTTGTGTTTCAAGTAAAGGATAAGTACGGTATAGTCCTCTTCACAAAGAAAATATTTTCTGCCAAGAAATTATTTTTGAAGTAAAACACAATTATGTAGAATCCAAATAAAGTACACTTCTAAGGTTGTCCCTATATGAAATTCTTAGCCAGGTAAGCTCTTGCATTACTGTTCCTTGGACTATATCATTGGATTTCAATGTTATTATGAGTCACGAGGAGAGAAGGGAAGGAAAACTACACAAAATGAAAAAAGCTAGAGTTTTCTTGAGTGTATGAAAGATTAGGAATGATTGATACAGGCTACTTTGGACTAAAATTTACTTGGTGCAATGTCAAAGGTAGGATTCGTACCATTTGAAAAAGAGTGACGGGGTGTTTCTTAATCACTTATGGACTATTTTTTTCTAATAATGATATAGAATATTTAGCTAGGACAGGCTCTGATTACACATCTATTATAGTTAACTATTATATTGCACCAATTCCCATATTTGCATCATTTTAGTGATTTTAATATGCCCTCTACAAGGAGCTCAAGTTATTCATCTGGTCAATGTAGACGTTATTCTGATTTTCACTTCCAGTTATAAGAGGTCTTTATAGTTGGTTCTTGGTCAACTTAAAAGTTACAACAATTGTTTAGGTCAAATGATTAATAGTGATAAGAGCTTTTTTCTAGTGGATTCCAAAACTATTATATAATATTAATAAGATTAAGGAGATCAGGGGCTACAAACATAGTGAATTTCTTTTTACTTATCTGGGATGTCCTATTTATGTTGGGTATATAGAAAATATATTACTATATTGATTTAATTATTAAGGTGGTTAGGGAGACTATTATATGACAAGGTAAACACCTTTCTTGGGGGTGGGTATGTTCTTATTAAGCATGTTCTTCACTCTCAACCTAATCACTTGTTGTCTGCTATAATACCTCCCAGGGATGTTTGTACACAGATTGAAGCATATCTAGCCAGATTATTTTGGAGATTGAGCGATGGTTATAATAGATATCATAGGAGTTCATGGGATAAGCTTTGTTTTTCAAATGGTGAAGGTGTCCTGACCTTATATACTTATAAGATGTTATGATAACTTGAATATAAAGAGATGGTAGGGTTTTTATTGTTGGGATCAAAATAGCAGGGCGTCATGCACAAGTTAATAATTGCAAAACTTGATGGCGATAAATCAGACGACAAACAAAACTATACTAATAAAGACATAATAATTTAATATGGTTTGATCAATTGATCTACATATTAAAAACTAATTAAAAGTATAAAAACTATCGAGAGAATAATCTCCCCCTAAATAAAATTCTTTGAACGACTATATTGTGGATGCTATTGTGTTATGTATGAGAAGAAGAGATCTTCTATTTATAGAAGTGTAAATCTTCTCCTCCAAGAAAAAGGATATCTATGGTAGAGTCATTTTCCATAAAGAAACCTTATCTACCAAGAAAAATCTTTTTGAAGTAAAACACAACTATGATGTAGAATCCAACTAAGGCAGAAATTCAGGACAAACCCTAATAAATCTCCCTTTTGCCTAAATTTTCTAGTGAAATATTCTTCATCTTCGTTCTTCACATAATCTTCATCGCTACTTCTTGCCATGGTTAAAAATAAGATTAAAAATATTATGGATTAAAAATAGTTTAAAAAATATTTTATTTTTTATTTTTAAAGATGTAACAATAGAAATGTTGAAAATATGATTAAAAATTCATCTCCACATATATCACTCTGGGAAAAATCTTCATTATCGTGAAATTGATTATAAATTGATTTGAATCCTCCTTGAACCTATTTTCAACAACATGGAATTATTGACTGAACCATAGGCTCTGATACCTCTTGTTGGGATCGAATAGCAGGGCGTCATACGAAATCTAATAATTGTAAAAGACATAGTAATTTAATATGGTTTGATCAATTTATCTACATATTAAAAACAAATATAAAAGCATAAAAACTATTGAGAGAATAATCTCTCCCTAAACAAAATTCTTTGAACGACTACATTGTTGATGCTATTGTGTTATGTATGAGAAGAGATTTTCTATTTATAGAAGTGTAAATTTTTTCCTCCAAGAAAAAAGATAGCTATGGTAGTGTCCTTTTCCACAAAGAAATCTTATCTACCAAGAAAAATTTTTTTGAAGTAAAATACAACTATGACGTAAAATCCAACTAAGACAGAAATTCAGAGCAAACCCTAGCATTTATAAGTCCCTATATATGGGCTGATTTTCTCATTGTGAAATATTGAAAGCTCTCTTCTCCAGTTTCCATTCAAAGATATACCATTCAATCTCTTAATTGGAAAAGTATGTTGAAGATGATAGATCAAGTTGAGGAGCATCTGCTATAAAAAAATTAATTTAATATTTGATGGAATAACTGGATAGATATGACAACAATAGCTAATATTATTCAGAGGAAAAATATATTGATAATCAAAAGATCAATAAATTTTTTAATGGTGGAAGGTGGAACATTAATCATATGCACTTCCTAGAGTTCCTAGAAGAACTCATTCAAACTATCGATATTGAGGTAGACAATTAGCCAAGATCAACCTATCTGGACTCCAACACATGAGGAACTTTTTCCGCTTGGCAATATACAAACCAGAGAGAAGTCTGATTTCATAAAAAGATGTGGCACAAGTTTCTACCTTTAAAAGAGGAGTTAAAAGATAAGTTACCACTGGATGTTACTATTGGAATATTTGAACGAGCTAATGTGTCTAAATATTTTTATTATAGGAATTCACAAGAAGAGAGTTTTCAACACACATTTATAGGTGATGGTGATATAGCAACAAGAAATAGTACCAAGACCAGTACGATGTACCTTAGTTATTATAAGAAAGTTGTCAATGAAAATCGGAAAGTAATAGATGAAAGTGATTGCATCATTCAATTGTTATAGAGAAGAAAATCAAAGTGGTGGTCGTATAGGCAAAGGCAAGTTTGATAATGCCAAACCAAGTTTTTCATTCGGCGAATGACTTGCCTAGCTATGCTAAAGGTCCTTATAGGCTTGACCAGATAATGATGCCATATTTTAGATACAAGCACGAGAATCACTAGTTTGTTTAAATCACCTATCTATTATTTAGGTTGCTCATTCATATACCCTTGTATCTTTTTCTATATGTTTCCTGGAGGAGCTCTTGGTTTTTAATTTTATTTCTTCTTCTGTGTAGCTGCTTTGTTGGGACATGGGTTTGTGTAAATCTTTCCCAATTGTACATATTTTTTGGTAATGATATAAAGAATCATGCCTCCATACGGTGTAGTTGTATCATAGGAAAAAGGATAAGTATGTGTGTGTGTATATATATTTGTACTAACAAATGCAAAATACCTGTTAAAGCATCAACTTCACTAAGATGATCTCTCACTGCTTTGAAATATTTACTATGTTATAAAATATATTATATTATGAATGTTCATTTATATTCAAAATCTAATAAATAAGTTTGCAAGCAGTTTACACTGCAACTTCTATTAGATAAGCTTGCAAGCAACTTGCATAATAGCTTATATCTGCAAGCAGCTTACAGAGCAGCTTCTATCTGTAAGCAGCTTACACAACAGCTTCAATTCTTCTATAAATAGGAAGCTAATTTAGTTCATTTGTACATCAGTTGAAAGTTGGATATACTTTTCTATAGTGCATTTACTTTATAGTCTTCATTTTATAATACGTTATCAGCACAAAACTCTGCAATCTCGAGCAAATACTTTGAAAATTATCGAAGGTACGTACTTTATTATCTTAGTTAATGGCTAATCTTACTAAACATGAATTTCTTCCCCTAAATATATCGGACAAAGCCTACCTATCATAGGTGTTGGATGTCAAAATTCATGTTGATGCATTAGGTCTAGCAGACACCATCAAAGATAAAAATGAGGCATCAAATCAAGACTGTGCCAAAGCAATGATATTTCTCCGCCATCACCTTGATGAAGGTTTAAAAATGGAGTTCCTCACTATTAGAGATCTTCTTGTGTTGTGGAATGATTTAAAAGATAGGTATGACCACCTGAAGATGGTCGTGCTTCCACAGACACGTTGTGATTGGACTCATTTGAGGTTACAAGACTTTAAATCTATTGCTGAGCGTAATTTATCCATGTTTAAAATTATTTCATAATTAAGATTATGCGAAAAAAATATCACTGATAGCGATATGCTGGAGAAAATATTTCTCACTTTTCCTACCTCGAGAATGCTCCTACAGCAGTAATACCGAGAGATGAGGTTCAAAAAAAATATTTTGAATTAATTTCACATCTTCTTGTTGCTGAATAACACAACTATATTTTAATAAAAAATCATAAAATTTGACCTACTGGTCTGTTCCATTCCTTGAAGTGAATGAGATAAATTTTCACCAATTTAAGCATGAAAAAAGTCGTGGCCTCAGTCGAGGTCATGGTTGTGGTCGAGGAAGAAATATTAATCATAGTGGTTGCCTTACACCAAATAATGACTCTCACCACTAGTAGTGGAAGAAGAAATATGAAAAACACGAAGAGGTGAAAAGAAAAAATTCAGAAAATAAATGCTATCGATGTGGAGGAAGAGAGCATTGGTCACGTACCTATCATACGCCAAGGCACCTAGTTGAGCTCTATCAAGCAAGCCTGAAGAAAATGGATAAAAATCCAGAGACGGATTTTATCTCTAAAGATAATGTTGAGCCCATGCGTCTAGATGTAGCAGATTTCTTTGGATACCCTAAACAAAAAATAGATCACCTAAATATTTTTCATTCCTGTTGTTTGTGTGAACTAATATTATAGTATTTTTATAGTCCTATAAAGTTTATGTAATTCTTTATTTAGTAGTAATACTACCATGTTTACTTTGACTATATTTTTCTTCTTGAATAATCTATGGCTATCCCTCAACTTTTATTTGGATCAATGATCAATCATGAGGATATTTGTATGACTGATAGTGGAACATCACAGACCATATTCAAGGATGCGAAATACTTTTCTTACTTACTTAGGAGAAAAGCAAGTGTTACTATAATTTTTGATAATTCAAAATTGATTGAAGACTCTGGAAGAGCTACTATATTTTTTCCTAAAGGGACAAAATTTGTTATAGAAGATGCCTTGTTCTCTTCTAAATCCCCGAGAAACTAGTTAAGTTTTAAAAATATCCACCGAAATGGATAACATATTGAGACAATAATGAAATGGATATTGAATATCTTGGTATTACTAAAAATGTATCAGGCCAGAAGTATGTTATGGAGAAATTGTCAACTCTGTCTTCTGACCTATATTATGCAGAAATTAGTACAATTGAAGCATATTCTATCATAAATCAAAAGTTTAATGATTTAAATACTTTTGTGCTTTGGCATAACTGAATAGGTCACCCTAGATCAATAATGATAAGATGAATTATTGAAAATTCAAATGGACATTGATCTTGGGCAGAATTATATGCCCAAGTGATATTCAAATGCTTCATTTCGTCTTGTTTATCCATCGATATTTGTATATTCTCATGTGATTTGTAGTTAAAAGGTGAATTTATACTAACCAACATGATTAGTGTTGTTTTGCAGGAAAAATGTAATTTTAGGAAGCTAAGATGCATGTTGGGAGAAATCGGGAATGGACTCGGAAGCGAGCAGTGGAAAAGGCCAAGGAAATGCAGCAAATTAAGGGGCTCCGCGATGGAGCCATGTCACGCTGCCATCGCGGAGGCATTCTGCCCCGGATGATTAAAATTGGCCAAGTTCCAGTGGAGGTCTGCGTTGCCTCCGTGGCACGTAGGACATAATTACCTGGAACATGGAGTTCCAGTGAAGGTTCGCGTTGGTTCCGTGGCACGTTGGCCAAGCCCCGCGTTGCACGCCGTGGCACGTTGGGCATAATTAATTACCTGGAGGATCGAATTCCAGTAAAGGTCCGCGTTTGCGCCGTGTCACGGAGGCAGTGCTCCGCGATGTACTCCGTGACACGTTGCTTGTTATTCTGGAAAAAATTCCCACTAGTATAAATAGCACACTTAGGTTTATTTTTAATTATTCTGACTTAGTTGAGCAAGGACGTGGGTTACAGGCAGTTGAAGAGACGAAAATCTTAGGGTTCTTCTCTATTTCTTTCTCCTTTATTTCAATTATTTGTATGATTTACACTCATTTGATGATATTTAATCCACAAATGAGTGGCTAAATTCACTTCTTGCTGAGGTTAAGAACATTTGTAGTGGAATGTAATTATTGATCATCTTGGTTTTTCATCTTTTTTTTCATGGTTGTTCTATCAATTCTTGTTCTTACTGCATTAATGTTTGGCCAATGTTAATGTACATCTAAAAAATCCGATTTTTGCTCGAAAGAGAAAGAAATTGGAAAGTTGTGAATTGGTAGGATATGATCTCTTCTTGGTTTGGGAAAATTGAGAATTGATTTACCTTCAGAATAGAAATATATCTGAAAGTCGTATTAGTCAATTAAGAAATTGATTTTGTATGGCTAGAACATGAATTTCTTTTTATCACAGAAATGTAGGTGGAAGGTTCATGATTCTTAAGTTGGGTTAAATGCGAGAGTTTTAATCCATAGGCAATAATTCTTGACTAGCAACCGAAGGAAGGATTAACCGTTTTGTATCAATAAATTGCTTCCCTGCATGTTCGTTTTAGCCTCAGCATGCTCATTACTATAGTTCAGACTCAATTTGTACATTTGTTTTAGATTAGGATAAATTAGGAAACAAACTCCCAAAATCTTCTTGAAACTGTTGTCTGCATTCTTAGAGTTAGAGTTCATTAACGCTTGATTCGATTATTACCTTGGTCCAGTCCCTGTGGGATCGATACTTGGATTACTTTAGCCATTTAACTACTTGTTTGACCATGTGCACTTGCGTGTAGTCATTTAAAATACACCGAACAAGTTTTTGGCACCGTTGCCAGGGAACTGGCAATTGGTAAAATTGTTTTCTTTAGTGTTAGTTTACGATTTCTTATTACGGCTGACAACTTGATCTTAGCCTGTCTTTTGCAGATATTGAATTCTGTTGAACACTGGCAAGAGACAAGGAGCTGGTGGATTCATACTTAGAGCCGGGAAGACAATTTTATCGTCAAAGGAGAGAAGCTCTAGATCAGAAGCTGCAGTTGCTCAGACAAACAATCCTGGAGCAACAACAGAATCCACCACTTGTAAGGGAAGTGTTAGTGCCCGAAGAAATGGCAGTCAGGCCGGTTCGCGAAGTGGCAATCCCACATGCTAACAATGTCACATCAAGCATTCGCAAACCTGAGCCAGGAGGGAGGTTTGAGCTGAAACAGAATATGGTGCAATTGCTGCACACCAGCGGGCAATTCACAGGTCTCCCTCACGAGGATCCACAACAACATCTCCAAAACTTTTTGGAGATAAGTGACACTTACATCCCCGCTGGAGTGTCACCCGATTACGTCAGGCTTACATTGTTCCCATTTTCACTTTTAAGAGAAGCAAAGAGGTGGTTGAAAGCTGAGCCACCTAATTCCATCACCACTTGAGATGATCTTGCAAGGAAATTTTTGATATGGTTCTTTCCATCTGGTAAAACAGCAAGACTTAGAAGTCAAATTCTAAGTTTTAAACAAAGAGAGGGGGAGAATCTGTATCAAGCTTGGGAACGATTCAAATCTATGTTGCGGGGTTGTCCTCACCATCACCAATCCAATGATGTTCTGGTTCATACTTTCATAGAGGGTTTGGAACCCCACACAAAAATTTTGCTAACTCAGCAGCTAGGGGACAAGCTAATGAAAAGACTTATGAGGAGCTGTATACTTTGTTAAATCGTATTTCGCAGGGAAATCAAGAGTGGAATGCGGACTCTTCAAGAGGGGGAACAAGGAAAGCAGTAGGAGTCTTGGAAGTGGATGGTTTTACAGCTATCGCTGTACAGATAGTTGCATTACAGAATCAACTCAACACCCACTTCAGCAACATGAGCTTAAATCAATCTCAAGCCCCAGTGAATGTAGTGCAGCAGATTTGGTGTGAAGTGTGCGGCAGTAATGAATACTCAGCTGAGTGTTGTGGTGCGCATCTCGATTCAGCGAACTTCGTTGGTAATGTACAGAGAAATAATCACCAACAGTATGGTCACAACTACAACTCTAATTGGAAGAGTCACCCGAATTTATCTTGGGGTAGTAACAGCCATCAAGAGCAGAGTTCGAGTCAGGGGGCGCAGAGAAATCAAGGAGGGCAGCAGAACTATCAGTTGCAATACAGAAGCAACAATGCACCTCCTCCACCGCCATCACCCAGCATTGAGGAAATGTTCAAAACGATGATAGCTAACCAAGCTCAATTGCAGGCTGACTATGTGAAATTGGCAGCCGATGTAAAGAACAATCAGTTAGCTACAAAGGCGCTGGAGTACCAATTTGGACAACTAGCTGGAGATCAAAACACCAAGACGAGAGGAGGACTTTCGAGTAGCACTGACCCCAACCCCAAGCAAGTGAACGCAGTGACCACAAGGAGTGGTTTACAACTCAAGGAGGTGGAACCAGAAAGACCACCGCAGCAGTCAGGAGCAGTGGAGAATGAGAGGGAACACAATGATGATAGGGGGAAGGAGAAGGAAGCAGAACCAGAAAGACCACCACCCCCATTCCCTCAAAGATTAAAGAAACACAAGGAGGAAGCGTGTTTCAAAAAGTTCATGGAGGTGCTTAAATAGGTACACATTAATTTACCTCTTGTTGATGTTTTGCAGGGAGTGTCGAAGTATGCAAAATATATCAAGGACATCGTGGCGAACAAAAGCAGATTGACGGAGTATGCTACGGTGGCGCTTATGGAGGAGTGCACTTCCCGGATACAAAATAGGTTGCCCACAAAGCTCAAAGACCCTGGGATCTTTACAATTCAACTTACAATCGGGCAGAGTATCCGAGATCGTGGATTATGCGATTTGGGAGCGAGCATTAACTTGATGCCGAGATCGGTATTCAAGAAATTGGGGCTAGGCAGTCCTAGACCAACGATAGTGATCTTGCAACTAGCAGATCGTTCTTTGGCCAGACCAGATGGCATTGTGGAGGAAGTGTTGGTGCAAGTAGGCTCCCTGATCTTCCTGGTAGACTTTATCGTGCTGGATTTTGAGCCGGATGCGGAAGTCCCATTTATTTTGGGACGTCCTTTCTTGGCAACCGGGAAAGCTTTGATTGATGTAGCTGCAGGGCAGCTAACCATGAGGGCGCATGACAAAGTAGATGTATTTGATGTATTTAAGGCCATGAAGCTTCCGTCCATACATGAGGAGCTTTCAGCAATCAGTGTGCTTGATCAAGCAGAAATTCTTTAGATTGTTGAATCCCGAGATTCATTGGAAAGAGCATTACAGAGCTCCGATCATTTCAGAGACAGAGATACTTATGAGGTGGTGCAAATGCTGAATGAACCACAAATGTATCCAAGGAAGCAGGACTTTTAGCCTTTAATGAGGTCCTTGGAATCATTGCTGAAATCATCTATTGAGGAAGCACAAAAGCTGGAATTGAAAGCATTGCCTCCCTATTTAAAATATGTATTTTGGGGGGAAGATGATACTTTGCCGGTCATCATCTCTACAGAATTGACGGAGGCACAGGAAAAGGAAGCATTGGTTGTCCTCAGAAGAAGGAAGAAAGCAATGGGCTGGCAAATGTCAGATATTCAGGGTATCAATCCATCTTTTTGCACAAACAAAATTTTCATGGAGACAGGAGCAAAGCCAACTGTTTAGCCTCAGCGAAGGTTGAATTCGGCAATAAAGGATGTGGTTAGGAAAGAAATAATTAAGTGGATTGATGAAGGTGTGGTCTATCCTATTTCGGAGAGAGAATGGGTCAGCCCCGTTCAGTGTGTCCCAAAGAAAGGAGGGATGATCGTGGTCACCAATGAGAAGAATGAGCTGATCTCGACTCGCACCGTCACAGGTTGGCAGATTTGCATGGACTACAGAAAGCTCAATGAAGCCACAAGGAAAGATCACTATCCTATCCCGTTCATTGATCAGATATTGGACAGATTGGCGGGACAAGAATATTATTGTTTCCTTGATGGGTACTCTGGCTATAACCAAATAGTCATAGCCCCGGAGGATCAGGAGAAGACTACATTCACATGTCCTTATGGGACATATGCTTTTAGGCGGATGCCATTTGGGTTATGCAATGCACCTGCCACATTCCAGAGATGCATGATAGCTATCTTCCATGACATGGTGGAGGATTTCATCGAGGTATTTATGGATGATTTTTCTATTTTCGGTAATTCGTTCGCTACTTGTTTGTAGAATCTTGACAGGGTGCTAGCCCGCTGTGAAGAATCCAACCTTGTACTCAACTGGGAGAAATGTCACTTCTTAGTTAAGGAGGGTATCGTCCTTGGTCATAAAGTGTCTTGCAAGGGGTTGGAGGTCGATCGAGCTAAGATCGAGGTTATTGAGAAGCTACCGCCACCTGTGTCAGTGAAGGGTGTTCGCTGTTTTCTCGGGCATGCAGGGTTCTACAGACGGTTCATCAAAACTTTCTCCAAAATTTCTAGATCATTATGCAGATTGCTAGAAAAAGAGGTGAAGTTCGAATTTGATGATGAGTGTGTCAAAGCATTCGAGGAGTTGAAGCAGAAATTGATAGAAGCACCTATCCTTATTTCTCCGGATTGGGAACAACCATTTGAACTGATGTGTGATGCAAGCGATGTGGTTGTGGGAGCTGTATTGGGGCAGTGGAGGAATAGAATCTTTCATTCTATTCATTATGCAAGCAAAACACTGAACACTGCCCAAAGTAATTATACAGTTACAGAAAAGGAGATGCTAGCATTGGTGTTTGTGTTTGATAAATTCAGGTCCTATTTGGTGGGTTCGCGAGTAGTGGTGTATACCGATCATGCAGCGATTCGGTATCTGTTTAACAAGAAGGATGCAAAGCCCAGGCTGATCAGATGGATCCTGTTGTTGCAAGAGTTTGACCTAGAAATTAAGGCAGAAAGGGGAGCGAGAATCAGGTGGCAGATCACCTATCGCGATTGGAAAGTCGTTCGCATGTGAAAGAAGGTGATAACATCAAAGAGGAGTTCCCGGATGAGCAGCTCTTGGCAATAGGGGAAGCTGAGGTTCCCTAGTATGCAGACATAGTGAACTTGCTAGTGAGTGGAGTCTATCCATCGGAGGCTACGACTCAGCAGGGAAAAAAATTGAGGCATGATTGCCGGTATTTTATTTGGGATGAGCCATACTTGTTTAAACAGGGACCGGATCAGGTTATGAGAAGATGCATCCCGGAGAGTCAGATTGCAGAGGTTTTGAGGAGTTGTCACTCTTCATTGTATGGAGGGCACCACGGAGGCGAGCGGATAGCGCACAAGGTTCTACAATCAGGTTTCTTTTGGCCTACACTGTTCAGAGACTCTATGGCATACGTCAAAATGTGCGATAGATGTCAGCGGACAGGCACAATTGGTAGGAGGCAAGAGATGCCGCTGTAGAATGTACTAGAAGTGGAGACCTTTGATGTATGGGGCATAGATTTCATGGGCCCGTTCCCATCGTCATTTGGTAATCGTTACATCTTGGTGGCCGTTGATTATGTATCAAAGTGGGTTGAAGCAATAGCTTGCCCCAGGAATGACAACAAGGTGGTAACAAAATTTGTGAAAAAACACATTCTCACCAAGTTCGGGACACCCCGAGCCATTATCAGTGATGGAGGGGATCATTTTGTCAATTCAAGTTTCAAGAAGCTACTAGCTAAGTATGGGGTGCGCCACAAAGTGGAAACAGCATATCATCCCCAAACTAGTGGGCAAGTGGAGGTGTCGAACAGAAAGGTGAAGCAGATTCTCCAAAAAACAGTGAATGCACAACATAGTGATTTGTCAAGCGAACTTGATGATGCGTTGTGGGCTTACAGAACTGCTTACAAGACACCGATTGGAACTTCTCCATACCGATTGGTCTATGGTAAAGCGTGTCATCTGCTGGTGGAGCTAGAGCACCTAGCTTTTTGGGCCGTGAAGAAATTGAATATGGACTTAGAGCTAGCGGGCAAGAAGAGGCTGATGCAACTCAGCGAACTCGAGGAGTTTTGTTGGCATGCTTATGAGAGTGCCAAGTACTACAAAGAAAAAACAAAGAGGTGGCACGACAAGCATGTGGTGCATCGCATTTTCAAGCCAGGGCAAAAAGTGTTGCTCTTCAATTCAAGATTGAAGTTGTTTCCAGGGAAGTTACGATCCGAATGGTCAGGGCTATTTGAGGTAGTGAGAATGACCCCGCACGGGGCAGTAGAGTTGTGGCAAGAAGATCGAAGTGCCACGTTCTTAGTCAATGGGCATCGGTGTAAGCATGACAGGGGTGAGGACGATAGTCGTGAGAAGACATCCGTCACCCTATAGGATGACTAAGCTTCAATGACGTCAAGCCGCGATGGTAAACCAGGCGCTGCACGGGAGGCAACCCGTGAAATTATTGTAATACTTGAGTAGAATTAGTTAGAAAAGAAAAAAAAGAAAAGAGAAAAATAGAAAAATAAAAATAAAAACAAAAATTGTGTTTTATGTTGAAACCTATAAATTCTAATCTAATTTCTTGTTGTGAGATGATTTTCAGGTGTAATGTAGGGCAAAAATGCAAAGGATCGCAAAAGAAAAAAATCGAGGTGAGTAAAAATTAAAAGTGGCAAAACAGTGAGCCTCCGCGTCACGGAGGAGGGCCTCCGCGTTGCCCTCCGTGACACGTTGAGGTGTAATTCTGAAATTTTTAAAATTCCATAACACCTCCGCGTTGGCTCCGTGTCACAGAGGGTGTTCTCCGGTTACCCTCCGTGACACGTTGAGGTGTTATTCACGTCGGGTCACACCGGGTCACCGGGTGACCCGTGCGAAAATCCTCCCTTTTAACCCCGATTTCCCTTAATGTTTTCCTCATTTCTCATCCCCTCCGCGAAAAACACCCAAAAATCCCCCTTCCCCAATGTGACACGGACCTAGGCACGAGTTTTATTCAACTTTTCTTCGATTTCATCAAATTAAAGGTATGTTCTATAACTTCATCTCAATTCTTGACTAATTTTTCAATTTTGAGCATGTGAGGTGAGTAAACCTTTCCCTAAGTGTAAATTGAGCTTGAATTCATTTAAGTTATTGTTCATTGATGTTCTTAGTATCATTGTGATTGTATGAACTCGATAAATACATGCTTGATCGAATTTTTGTAAAATTTGTAGCTAGGGTTTGAATTTGAATACGAAGGAACTAAATGTAGTTGAAATGTGAAAAATTTTGGGGTTATGCATGTTGAGTGAGGTGAATTGTGTTGTGCTTAATGTGAATATACTAAATAAACAATGGATTTTCGGGAGAATGAAATTGATGAATTGCATAGGTTGTGTGTTGTTGAGAAAAATTTTGGGCTAAGTGCTATGTGATGTAATGAAATCGATGGTGAAATTGTGATTAGTTATACGAAGTCTGAGTAGTACTTAGTCATTATTCCATCGACTTATCTGAATGCACGAGGCATGTTGATTGATAAAAATTGAAAAAAAAAAGGATTGTCTTGCCGAACTGTTGTAGTTGTGGCTGAAGACTAAGTATGGGGTGGCCTAACTCAACCCAACATTGGTCAAAGCTAAATTTCAATTTGAATAACATTGGGACTGTCTGTTTGATTTGACAGGAACGATGGAAAGCAGGCAAGACAAAGGGAAGGGCGCATCTACATCGGGTGCCGGGAGGAAAAGGATTAGACTGGGAACAACGGTAATACACTAGAGGCAAGCTTATGGGTCATGACATGATGCATGTGAATTCTTTGGGAGAGAGAGCAAAATCGTGTTCATATGCCCCTGCAAGTAATGTTTTTGAGATCATATGAGTGAAAAGGGGGAAATAATCTTGTATTGTGAGGGCACATGCTTGACGAGAGATTGAATTTCGTGTCGGATGTCTTGATCAGTTGATTTGCATGAGTTTGCCGAGATCGAGAGTCGATCCTTGAGTCTAGGAGGTTTTAATGTGTTGAATGTCATTGTATTGATGAGACTACGCATGTTTTCTTGATGATTTGCTATGTTAAATAATCCGTATAACCGTAGCTTGAATTGTCGAGCCAAAGTAGCTATGATTGGGTGTCAATTGCATGAGATGTGAGATTATTGTTCGACGACGAACAAGGTTTTAAGTGTGGGGTAAGTGATCTTGGGCAGAATTATATGCCCAAGTGATATTCAAATGCTTCATTTCGTCTTGTTTATCCATCGATATTTGTACATTCTCATGTGATTTGTAGTTAAAAGGTGAATTTATACTAACCAACATGATTAGTGTTGTTTTGCAGGAAAAATGTAATTTTAGGAAGCTAAGATGCATGTTGGGAGAAATCGGGAATGGAATCGAAAGCGAGCAGTGGAAAAGGCCAAGGAAATGCAGCAAATTAAGGGGCTCCGCGATGGAGCCGTGTCATGCTGTCATCGCGGAGGCATTCTACCCCGGATGATTAAAATTGGCCAAGTTCCAGTGGAGGTCCGCGTTGCCTCCATGGCACATTGGACATAATTACCTGGAACAGGGAATTCCAGTGAAGGTTCGCGTTGGTGTCGTGGCACGTTGGCCAAGCCCCGCATTGCACGCCGTGACACGTTGGGCATAATTACCTAAAGGACCAGATTCCAGTAAGGGTCCGCGTTTGCGCCGTGTCATGGAGGCAGTGCTTCGCGATGCACTCCGTGACACGTTGCTTGTTATTTCAAAAAAAATTCCCACTATTATAAATAGCACATTTAGGTTTATTTTTAATTATTCTGACTTAGTTGAGCAAGGACGTGGGTTACAGGCCGTTGAAGGGACGAAAATCTTAGGGTTCTCCTCTATCTCTTTCTCTTTTATTTCAATTGTTTGTATGATTTATACTCATTTAATGTTGTTTAATCCACAAATGAGTGGCTAAATTCACTTCTTGCTGAGGTTCAGAACATTTGTAGTGGAATGTAATTATTGATCATCTTGGTTTTTCATCTTTTTTTTCATGGTTGTTCTATCAATTCTTGTTCTTACTGCATTAATGTTTGGCCAATGTTAATGTACATCTAAAAAATCCGGTTTTCGCTCGAAAGAGAAAGAAATTGGAAAGTTGTGAATTGGTAGGATATGATCTCTTCTTGGTTTGGAAAAATTGAGAATTGATTTACCTTCAGAATAGAAATATATCTGAAAGTCGTATTAGTCAATTAAGGAATCGATTTTGTATGGCTAGAACATGAATTTCTTTTTACCAAAGAAATGTAGGTGGAAGGTTCATGATTCTTAAGTTGGGTTAAATATGAGAGTTTTAATCCATAGGCAATAATTCTTGACTAGCAACCGAAGGAAGGATTAACCGCTTTGTATCAATAAATTGCTTCCCTGCATGTTCGTTTTAGCCTCAGTATGCTCACTACTATAGTTCAGACTCAATTTGTACATTTGTTTTAGATTAAGATAAATTAGGAAACAAACTCCCAAAATCTTCTTGAAACTGTTGTCTGCATTCTTAGATTTAGAGTTTGTTAACGCTTGATTCGATTATTACCTTGGTCCAGTCCCTGTGGGATCGATACTTGGCTTACTTTAGCCATTTTACTACTTGTTCGACCACGTGCACGTGCGTGTAGTCATTTAAAATACACCGAACAGACATCCACTAAAGAATCTGTAGATTCTAACAAGTGATGAATTTTCATGTGCTACTTGTTTTCAAGACAAATTGATTACTAGGCCATCACCAATGAAGGTTGGTATTGAATCTCCTAATTTTTAGAGCGTATACATGGGGATAAATGTGGAACTAATCTCCCATATAGTGGGTTGTTTAGATACATTATGATTCTAATAGATGCATCTTCAATATGGTCTCATGTATACCTCCTATCATCTCGCAACCTGGAGTTTGTGAAGTTATTGGCACAAATAATATGATTAAGGGTGAAATTTCCAGATTATCCCATTAAGGTTATTCGCCTCGATAATGCTGGAGAATTTACATCCCAAGATTTTGATGATTATTGTTTACTAGTTCAGATAAGCATTGAACATCATGTTGCTCATGTTCATACTCAAAATGGCCTAGCTGAGTCATTTATTAAGCGCCTGCAATTGATAGCAAGGCCACTACTTATGAAAATAAAATTATCCACCACTGTTTGGGGTCATGCTATCTTACATGCAGCGTCACTTGTTCGACTCAGAATGACTCATTATAATAAATATTTCCCGTTATAATTAGTTCTTGGTCATCGATCAAAATATTGCTCATCTATAAATTTTTGGATGTGTTGTATACGTGCCAGTAGCACCACCACAACATACAAAGATGTCCCGCGCAGAAGGATAGGAATATATGTTGTGTTTGATTCACCCTCCATAATCTGCTACCTTGAACCATTGACTGGAGATCTATTCACTGCTCGATTTGTAGATTGTTGATTTGATGAAACAAATTTTTCGAAAGTTGGGGGAGAGACAAAGGAATTGAAAAGAGGTTGCTTGGAAGGTTTCATCACTATCTCATTTTGATCCACATGCCCCTATATGTGAACATGAGGTCCAGAAGATCATCCACTTACATAAAATAGCAGATCAAATGCGAGATGCATTTACTGATTTGAAAAGGACAACAAAGTTACATATTCCTGCAGCGAATGTGCCTATCCGGATTGATGTCCTAATAGGACCATCTACTAGTGTCATAGCTTCTGAATCTCATACACGCCTAAAGCATGCTAGACCATTGAGTTCCAAGGATAAAAATTTTAAAAAAAAGAAGCACAAAAAATAATCAAAATGACACTATAAAAGAATCTCATAAAGAGATTTAAGATCTGATTAATCCTGATATTCCTGAAGAAATCAATGAACCCTTGACTCAAGCGAATAAAGAACTATTAATAAGTTATACTGATGATGCGATAAATTTGAATCAGTCAAAAATCATGGTGGATAATGTTTTTGCATATAGTATTGCACTAAATATTATGCAAGACAATAAGGATCTTGAACCTTGATCTGTCGAAGAACGTCGATGAAGATATGATTGGCGAAAATGGCAAAAGGAAATTCAATCAGAATGAAATTCACTTGCTAAACGTGAGGTTTTTGGACCAGTAGTTCAAACTCCTGATGGTGCGAAACCAGTTGGCTATAAATGGGTCTTTATTTGAAAAAGAAATGAGAGAAATGAAATTGTAAGAAACAAGACACGCCTTGTTGTGCAAGGATTTTATCAAAGACTCGGTGTCGACTATGAGGAAACATATTCACCTGTTATGGATGCAATAATATTTCGATATCTCATTAGTTTAGCTGTACATGAAAATCTCGAAATACATATGATGAATGTGGTTACAGCTTATCTTTATAGCTCACTTGATAATGAAATTTATATGAAAATACCAGAAGGACTTAAAATGCCTAAAGCATATAATTCAAATTCTTGGGAAATGTACTCAATCAGATTATAAAGATCATTATATGGTTTAAGACAATCAGCGCGCATGTGGTATAATCTCCCCAGTAAATACTTGATAAATGAAGGTTACACAAATGATGTCAGTTGTCCTTGTATTTTTATTAAGAAAACAACATCAGAATTTGGTATACTTGTTGTTTGTGTTGATGACATAAATCTCATTGGAACTCCAGAAGAGATCTAAAAGGCAATTGAATATCTAAAGAATAAATTTGAGATGAAAGATCTTGAAAAGACAAAACTTTGTCTTAGTCTGCAAATTGAATATTTAGGGATGGGGTCTTCATCCATCAAGCTACCTATACTAAGAAGAATTTAAAACGGTTTTATATGGACAAAACACATCCATTAAGTACTTCAATGGTTATCCGATCACTAGAGGTGAGTAAAGGTCCATTCCGACCTCAAGAAGAAAATGAGGAGCTTCTTGGTCCTGAAGTACCATATCTCAATGCTATTAGTACACTTATATATCTTGCTAATGTTATAAGGCCTAAGCAGCATTTTCTATTAATTTACTAGCAAGATATAGTTCTTCTCCTATACGGAGACACTACAACGGAGTTAAGGATATATTGTGATATCTAAAGGGGATCATTGATGTGGGTTTGTTTTATACTAACAAAGGTGGTGCAGATCTTGTTGGTCATGCAGATGTAGATTATTTATCTAACCCACATAAAGATCAATCTCAAATAGGCTATCTATTTATACATGGAGGTACTGTTATATCATGGCGATCTACAAAGAAAATATTATTGCTACTTCTTCAAATCATGCTAAGATAATAGCTATTCATGAAGCAAGTACATAATGTGTATGGTTGAGATAAGTGATACATTTCATCAAAGAAAAATGAAGCCTGAAGTGTGATACCAAAATACTCACAGTCCTATATGAAGACAATATTGCATGTAGCCCAAATAAAAGACGAATTTATAAAAGGAGACAGAACGAAACACATCCCACCAAAATTATTCTTCACACATGATATCTAGAAGAATAGTGGTATTGATGTATAAAAACTTCGTTCAAGTGATAATCCAGTAGATTTATTCACCAAATCCTTATCAACTTCAACTCATGAGAAGATGATACACAAGATTGAAATGCGAAGATTTAACCGTCTGAATCATGGTCTTCATCAAGGGGAGTAAAATACACGTTGTACTCTTTTTTTATTAACTAAGATTTTATCTCATTGAATTTTCCTGGTAAAGTTTTTAACGAGACTGCTAGCAATGCGTATTACTAGATATGTGTACTCTTTTTCCTTCACTAGGATTTTTCCCTTGGGTTTTTTCTTGTAACATTTTAATGAGGCACATTATCTATTGATGAACATCCAACGAGGAGTGTTATATAATATATTATATTATGGATATTCATTTATATTCACAGTCTAATAAATAAGCTTGCAAGCAGCTTACACTGCAACTTCTATTAGATAAGCTTGCAAGCAGCTTACACAGCAGCTTCTATCTGCAAGCAACTTACACAACAGCTTCTATCTGCAAGGAGCTTATACAACAACTTCTATCTGCAAGCAGCTTACACAACAGTTTCTGTTCTGCTATTAATAAGAAGCTAATTCAGTTCATTTGTACATCAGTTGGAAGTAGAATAAGACATCAATTTCTTTCTATACTTTTCTCTAGTGCATTTACTTTTTAGTCTTCATTTTATAACACTATTTAGGATTTACTTCAATTCATTTGTCTTATTTTAAATTAACACGGAGTTTAAAAAATAAAAAAAATTTGAATCTTGTAGTTTTAAATTAAAGATATCTGTAGAATATATCAAAATGACATTTAATCTTGTGGTCTAAAACATGTTATGTGAAAAATTAAAAATAAAAAGTTGTTAAAAAAAGAAAGAAAGAGACATTCTCTTCTAAACGGACTAAAAAGAAAGCAAGACAAATAAATTGAAACAAAGAGAAAGAGAGAGAGAGAGAGAGAGAGAGAGTATCTCACAGCTGCTGGATGAGTCTCAACTCTTAAGATGAGTTGTTATCATAACGTAGCTTCTAAATATTGTTTGGAAGTTGCAACCTTATAATTTTTCTAATCCGTGTGTAATTAGCAAAAGATCACAACAAATTATAAGAATCTCATACTTAATTTTATCTAATTAGATGCTTTATCCTTAACAAGCTAATTATGAAGAGGAATGAACACTGTGTCAGACTAACAAAGCCAAAAATATATTTTGATGATTTGACAAACCTACCAAGAGATCAGGTCCCTCACTTGCAAGGTCAACTCTCACAGCTGTCAAAAGCAGCTTTACTGCTGCCGCAACACAGTGTTAAAACTGTTGTGGTGCCTACTTTTATCCAATGGACAAAACTCACTTGTCTCTCTCATCCTCTTATATACATGGTACAAGACAATTGGTATAATAACATTTTCTATTTAAGAATGACACTTCCTCTCTTGCAAAGTCAGCAGCTAAAGATAAAGCTTCAAGAACAAAAAAACCGATTCTTATTTAAGCATAATTGTCTTATTCTGGGTTGTTGAGTTCTTGTCTTTTGTACTTTACATCTGTAAACCAACTCCTTGTCTGAGAAACATTAGTAGGTAGTTTTCTATTTG
This sequence comes from Datura wrightii, assembly GCA_035772735.1. Taxonomy (NCBI): domain Eukaryota; kingdom Viridiplantae; phylum Streptophyta; class Magnoliopsida; order Solanales; family Solanaceae; genus Datura; species Datura wrightii. Next base: position 49,853,257 of record JASDFA010000002.1, on the reverse strand, counting down.
TAAACACGTTGTTGATAGACTAGAGTTAGCCTTTGGTTTCTTTGTAATAGGGTTATTGCAAGGGCTTACAAAGGGGAAGCGATTAATAGTTTAACTAGAGAACTTGACCGCACTTCGCGCAGTTCTTAAGAATTTTATTTTATGTAGAAAAGATATTTTAAAATATTTAAATTATTTTAATACACAAATTCATATAATTTAGACTTTAAGTTTTAATATGTTGTATTATTAACACTTTATTTTTTTTTTTAATGAAGAGTCAATAGTATCATGCTTTCTATAAGAAAAATTGATTTCTCTTGAACAATTAAGCTTGTTAATATTAGAGTGAAGAAGAATATTTTTCTCTTTTCCTAACTTGATTAATTTAAAGATATTTTTTCTTTATTACTTTGTTAATTAATGGCGTACAATGAAATTTTCATTTTTTAAATATAATAATCACTCTCACAGAAACTAAATAAATATAAATAAAGTAAGAGAAATCTAGGAAAAGTCAAAAAGGAATTACAATAATTTTAAAAGGGTAAAATAAAAAATTAAGAACATTAATTAAGAATTTTCTTAAATTGAGAGTGAATTTTGAGACTTTGAATGTAATTAACTACTTTTACATACTATTAGAAATTTAAAAATAAATTAAGCAATTAATTTGAAAAAAAAGAAGAAGATAAGTCAGGGTATTCATTTTGATGAAATAATTTTACAACTTATAGCTCATTCCATGATATTACTTGGTTGTCTTCCGTTCTTAAGGTGCAAAAGAAAATCTAATTACTCATTTCTAGCATCATATAAATTATGTCCGTCTCCTTCTCTTTTTTATTTTATTTTGAAGCTTTTTATATATATATCAATCTATATAATATCACTAAAATTTGAGCTCCAATTCAAGTTAATTCACTTACCATTAATCATATCATCCTTATTTGACATCAAGTACAGTTTTGAGATAATTTATCTCCTTCAAATTAAACTTGTAGTTTTTGGACTCTGACATATAAACCTCAATTACGTCTTTATTAATATTGTCTACTGTCCTGCGAATTTTGAAGTAATATTCTTACGGAAAGGTCTTTTGACAAATGCTAATTAGTAGCATTAAAGAAAGATAAAACTTCAAACTAAAAGGTCATGAAAGCACTGCAACCTCATGACCAAGAATACAAGGAAAAGAGACCCTCAGGATTATACGAAAAAAAAGATCAATATTTTATATTATGCTCAATTATATTTTTTAAATTATCCTCATAAAATAACACAAACATATTATATTAACTGAATTAATAAAAAAAGAAAAAGATCAGAAAGCTAATAAATGAAAAATTATATAATCAACATCAATATCTTTTCAGAAAAAAACAAAAAATAAAATAAATAAATGCAAAAATAATTATCCAACCCAATAAAAAGTTTGTATAGAAAAAATTACTTGCATACCAAAACTAATTTGCATACTAACAATATAAGAACTCTAAAAATCAACCAAAATAAAATAAAATAAAGGTTTCCGCAACATAATATTCAAACAAATCAAGTTTTATAACAGTGCTAACCGAGTTAATAAGTAATTGACAAAAAAAAAAATTTAACTCAAATTTAAAGGCAATCAAAAATAAAAAACTTCATAAAAATAAAGGTACGAAATTCTTATCATGTATGAAGATGCATGATCGGCTGTGTGGATACAAAATTAAGATATGAAAACTCATTCCATTGAGATTAAATACATAGAATAGTCATTCAAAGTGGAATTATTAAGAGAATTAATGATAATCTTTTGGGTTTCTGAAATCGAATTAGAGATGAGGAGTAAAGAAGAGTAAATGAGGAAGTTGTAATTAAAAAATTATAATTAAAGTGACTTTTAAACTTTTTAATATGATACATAAATAGGAAAAAGTAGAAAATAATATCAGAAATTTGAGAAAAAAGATAAATGTAAATATTGGACAAAGAGAGGTGTCATTTTATTATGTTATTTTATTGCATAATGAATAATAACTAAATTAATAAGAATGATTTGGGCTTTCTAAACTAAAAAGTAAATGAATAATTAAGATAATATAATTAAAAAAATAAGTTTTAGATTTTTAAATAAATCATAGAAATAATAAAAATATCACAAATTTGAGAAAAAAGATAAATACCATTCTTGACTTTAGAAGCATGCCACATCACCTCTTCTTAACCTTCTTTTATATATGTATAGATTTCTTCATCATCATCTATAGAAAGCATATATATAACAGTATAAATAAGAAAACAAATTATATTTTAAAACAAAATTTGTTATAATTAATAGGCTAGTCATATAAAAAGATATAAGTAAAAGAAGATGACTAAGGCTAATATAATACTTAAAGTTATACGATACGACCTTCACAATTGAAATACTTTTTTTTAACAATTGGAAATTGAATTGAAGTAAAAAAGAATAAAATTTTATAGTGAAGAAAGAAATTAAGCATGAGGATATCCCAAAGAAAGTCCTCGTCATTTTTACTATAAATATTTTTCTACTTTGTTGTTATCAAACTCAATTTCTTTGCTTGTCGTTATTAGATGATTTTTTCCTTCTTTCAATAATTTTTTATAAGTGCATCATTGCCTTGAAAGCGTATAAAATGAAGAAAAAAATATGTTAGTTTAGAGAATTCATTGTAGTTAACAAACCTCCTTAATGTGACATATGCAATAAAACTTTATATCAATAAATTTTTATATTTTTTAGCGACCTAAAATGGTGCTTACAATATCACACACACTTTTTTTCAAAAATTACAAACATACTGATGTTGCGCTAGTTTGATACAATTAAAGGCAAAAGCGATCCTCAAATGAGTTTATGTATAGTAAAGTAGAAAATATACCAATGACCATAAATATATAAGCACCCAAAATATTTGATGAAGAAAAAATAAAAATGAGAAAATATTCATATATATAGACTAATATATAAATATAATAAAGTAAATATAATTAAATAATGTACAGATACAATATTCATATTCACATACACACACATATATATCCTCAAAAATAATGCTATACTTGACTTCTTAAACTCTAGCAAGAAGTTGTGCCATGTGCATCTTTCAATTACACAACTAACGATATTTGATAACCTGAAGGAAGCTTTAGTATAGAATCTATAAAGATGAAGAGCATGACTTAAGGAAAATGAACTACTTTTTCTCTTTATACATATATTTTTTAATTGGTGTCTCTTTAGCTTTTCTTTCATGTATTTATTAATTAAAATAATATACATGTAACATTTCAATGAATTGCCTTAAATTCTACCAATGAAGAAGTTGACAAATGGCTAATTAAAATATAATTAATGCAGTGATTTATAAAATAAAGAAATAGTTTGTTTTTTAAGGAAAATATAATTTCTTAGCTTTATAAGATTATTTTAATTTTTTAATATTTTGACTTGAAACTTTTCACTAATATAATAATATGATTATATAATTTACTTTCATAAATAAATTCAAAAGAATGGTATGATATATAATTTTAATTTCCTAAATAAACTAGCATCACCCTAAAAGATAAAAATCTCTATTTTAAAATCATTTATGAATTAAGAATTCAAGAAAAAAAGGAAAAGGGAGAAACTTTCCTTTATAATAATTAAGATGAGAAACGTTTTTGAACATTAAATAAAAGAGAATGAATTCCCTCAATTTTTATTAAATAAAAGAGAATGAATTCCCTCAATTTTTTAATTGAGTTTATTGAATTTTCAAGTTTTGAACTATTAAAGTATTACTGCTTTATTTTTAATTCAACGATTTACTTTTAATTTAATAAAAAATTAATTTAATTAAAGATTTCTTTTCCTTTAGGGTAAAAAGGAAGCTTAAAATTTAAAGAATATTATAATAATTAACTTTGAAGGTAGATTTTTTTTGTTTTAAATATATAATAGAATATAATATAATTATGATATTTGTAGCCATTCTCAACAAAACAAATATGTATTACTATTCTTTAAAATACCTATAGTTCATTAAAAACGTGTAAAATTTTACAATAAAATATATTATTTTCTATACTTTATTATAGATATTATTAGCGTTCAATATTCAATGTTATAACATTAAATAAGACACATTAATATTAATTCATTGTCGCGCCCCATTTTTCCTCGCGGAGAAGCGGGATACAACATGTGACGTCTCTTAAGGGTTTATGAATTTGAAGAGTTGCCACCTAACGAATTAAGGTGCGTTAGGACACCGTTCTAAGTTAATGGCCTATTTTTTATTACCTAAGTCACCAGAGTTGGGTAAGGGCTTTAATTACCTCGAAAGAAGGTGTTAAGCACCTTTCGAGGTCCACAAATGTGGTTCCCTGCCGGACTCATTAAATGGGGAAGATTATCTAAGTGAGCCACGAAAGTTGATTTTAACCTATATTGTGCTTAAACTAAATGATAAAGTTAAAAATAACAAAGTTTGGACAAACGAGAAGGAAATTTGGGCGGAAATGAAAGTTAAAAAAGAATTTATCTTATTTTAATTTCTTAATTAAATACAAGAGCCGTGGCAAACAATCATTTATTAATATTAAACAAAACAAATAAACACTTTTTTAATTATGGGGCCGAACCTCGATGAGGCGCCTACGTATCCCTTAAGGGAATCAGGCCAAACGTAGTTCTACCTTTTTATTTTAACCTAACGGAATCACCCCGTGCGTCTGAAATAATATTTCGCAACCTATTGAGGTTACTCATGTTATTCAGCAGGCACAGACTATCATTTTCCGCTACCCGCCTAATTAATTAATTGTTAATCTTATAACGATTCTGGGTGAAGAAAACTAACGGCCTAACATTAGCCTACCCGTCCCCAACTTAACGTCCAAGAGGCGTTTGGACTACTATTTTTTGGAGTTGGGATCTAAAATCTTAAGGCTTTAATAAAGGCGATTAAATGTCAAACAAGCAGATAATAATTAAAACAACTAGCAAATATGTTTTCAAATATGCCTCTAATTAAAATAAATAGGCAATTAAACATGCTTACGAATTAAACCCTATAGGCATGATATCTAATTGCTACACTATTACATTGAATTCCTATTAGCATGATTTAAAAAAAAAAGCATGAGCAGATTAATTCATGACAACATGTAAGTATCCTAATATCAAATGCTTTATGTTTTGTGACCTATTAACTAATAATCACCAAGTTGATTCAAACAAGTTGTTACTTATTAGGGGATTGGATAAAAAACAGCTTTGTTAAACATGTCGGTGTCATTAAGATCAAAACTGATTAAGAATTCAAAATGCGGACTGAAAATAATCCCTATACGTAAATTTACTAAAATTTAAACATAAGAGCTTCAAATCAAATTGTTTTAGCTTTCTAGCAGAAGTGGCTAAAATCGTCTTACCCCTATAGGCATAATTTCTAGCGTTGCACATATTAATAAAATTAAATCCCTATGAGCATGATTTCTCTTGTTGCGTATATTATTAACATTAAATCCCTATGAGCATGATTTCTATTGTTGCATATATTATTAAAATCCTATGAACATGCTTTTTTAGGTGAAGCTAATACTTAAGAAAAATAAATAACTAAAACATAAAAAACCCCACCCCCATAAACCCCTTTCCACTATTATCAGTGTTTATTACACTTATTACAACTAAAGCGAAATAAAATAAATAAAATAAATACAACGCATAAATAAAACAAAACGTTAGACTAATTTACATAGTCCCCTCTCGCCATGGAAACTCTCTGAAAGATCCAAAATAAAATGATATCTGCTTAAAGATTAGTACAATAATGGATACGAAATAATAGTCTCATAGTCTCAATCACGTATTTAGTAAAATTATGTCATAGCATATTAAACATATAATCATGATAAGAGAAAGAGCAATCAAAGAGAATAAACGATGATGCAAAATGTCATATTAAAATGCCAAAATCGAACAAAAATTAACAGATTAAAAGTAATAAATCACCTTGACTGATAACCGGCCCCCAACACATCAAGATCACAAGAATCTTAAAGATTCCGAGCAGTGCTTGTGTTGAAGAGGGATAGAAGAGTCATGGAATTATCTAGGAGAGGAAAGAGCAACAATTGAATTTGAGAGCAAGCGAAGATCTCTTGTTTTTTTTTTAGAGAAAAGAGTTTGAATGTTAAGATAAAGGGAAAATCTTTTTAATGAAAAATCAAAAACTGCCCCCTCATGAGAAAGGAGGAGCATTCTTTATATAATAGAGACAAAAATCAATTAGAGAGAAAAACTCTCAATTACAAATATTCTTACCAAAATTAATTAATTAGGATCAGTTATATAAATAAATAAATAAATAAAATAGAAATTAAAGTTGTCACATAACCATTTAAAAAGAAAGTCGAAGGAGGGCATCCATCATAACAGATTTCCTATAAATAGAATAAATTAATGTCAAGATCTTGCCATAAATAAGTAAATGATTAAGTTATCCGTAATTACCATATGTATCATATTATTATCATATTATACTCACATAAAAAAGGTAATAAATCACTCCAGGAGATTATAAGATGATAGTTGATTAATATAAATAAGGTAATTCGATATAAAGCATATTTGAGTTTACCATAAATAAACATATATTCCAACTATCCGAGTAATTAAAGAGAGTAAGTAAGAAACTATCATGACCAAATTTCTTAATTAAAGCAAGGAAATCATTCGGCCACAATTACCAAATTATCACATGCTGTTAAAAAAAATGGCTTAAAGATGGGAAAGGGAACAAATCTGTTGCAAGGTTGTACTTAGTTTAAAATCTAACGTTACAATAATTAAGTAAGTACTAATATTGTCATGATTCAAATTACACAAGAGAAAAGAGCAACTATTACTAACCATTGACCCAACTATTTTAAAAATAAATAATCTGAGCTAAACGACCATATTTGACACAATTAACACGAACTAGAGAAAATAAGGTAGGGAATACATGAATCACATAATCAAATCATTCAAGATTCACTATTAAAAACAACTCCAAAATTGTAATATATATAATATAAGAACTTCAAATTATAAAAATCTGCCGGAATAGACAAAGTTGTAATACGATTTGAATCTACACTCATGGGGTAAGAATCTTTCAATTATCAACTAATAAGAAAAAGGCCATAAACAATCCATATCAATGATGACAGAATAAAACTAACTCAGGTTCAAATTAAAGTCCTAAAAATCAGATTGAATAATGAATGAAATAAAACAGGTTGAGAAAGAAAATAATTTAATTGCAGGGAAGCAAATCACGAATGCAACACCAGTAACTATAATCGGACATTCCGAAGATTAAAGGGCACATAACAGGTCAATTTCAATATTTTACAATACCGAACCCACAATCAAATGAGATCATTATTAAACATAATCAAATATGAGACGATGACGGTTCAGTGGTGAGAGAGAGGGATACGGGAGAGGTCTGTTGGTATGGTGGTTCGGGTTTGCCGAAGAAGCGGCGACGGCAAGAGGTGTTTGGTTTGGCTTGGTTTGGAGCTTATTCGGCGGCCCGTTTGGTAGTTTTCCGATTGGAAGTTGGTGGAAAGGAGGGTGTGCAGCGGTTGTTTTGGGTGAAGGGGAAGATGGACATGGAGGGAGGGAGAGAGGGAGGCTACCGGCAGTGTTGTTTCGCCGGTGAAGGGAAGGTAAAGGAAGAAGAAAGTTGGTGGCGCCGGAGGGGTTTCCAGCGGCTGGCAGTGGTGCGGCGGGGGGAGAAGAAAATAAGAGAGGCAGCGATTTGGATTTTATTCGCCGGAGAAGAAAGACTGAAAGAGGCTGCGGTGGAGGTGAGGAGGAAGGGTTGGCGGCGCTTTGCCGGTGTCGCTGCCTCCGACGAAGAGAGGGAGGTGAGGCGACTGGTTGCGTGGAGGGAGCGACCGTGGATGTTGTTTTTCCGGCGAGAAGAGGCCGGACGGAGAGGAGAAAGAGAGAAGAGGGAGAGGCCGCAACTTTTTGGTGGAGGAAAATGAGAGTTTGTTTAGGGTTTGGTAGGGTATGAAAATAAATAAGGAAATAAAATAGGTTTTAATCAGGACCGTCCGATTAAAATGGATGAATGGCTGGGATAAAAGTTAGGTTTGGGTCGAGTTTCGGATTTAAATGGGTCGCCCGAATTAAGATAAATGGGTTAATTAAATTGAAATTGAATTGGCTAGCATTGAATTTAAATAATAGCCAAAATTGACTAAAAGTGACTAAAATTGACATAAATTGAATAGAAGGTGGCCAAAATTGGTATGAATTGATAGGAAATGGCTAAAATTTAAATGAATTGAAGGAAAGCTCAATTAGCTGCTATTAAATTAATAAATATACTATACTTATAGATAATTTAATAAATAGATAATAAAATAGTTTAAATTATAGGAAAATCATATAAATATTATTCTTAATAAATAAATCTTAAATTTATACTTATGTAAATATCATATAATTAAATTATTATATTTAGAAATAATTTAATGACTAGAAAATAAAATTAAGTTATCAAATATTATAAAAAAATAATATTATTAACACAAATAATTTATAAATTCGAGTAATAATATTAGTCAAATAAATTTGTAAAATTTAGTAAAATTATGTAAATAGTTTATTAAATAAATATATATTTCAAGATAAGGGCGCATATTAAAACGAAATACATTATATACAGCGTAATTATTTAATATCAAAACTTACGATTAATATGAGTCATATATATGTAACTTGAAATAATTTTCACAATATTATGATAATAAATTATTTTATAAATACAAAAGTAAGTCGAATATTTACGTAAAATAAATAAATAAATATATACATATATAAGCAGCATATTAAGGCGTAGGTAGGTCAAAATTGGGTGTCAACAGCTGCCCCTTCTTTGCTCGGGAATGAAGAATGAATTGTTGAGCAAAGAACATTGACTTAGTGGCCAGTTTTGTCCGACCGAAGCAAAAAATTTCGGTGGGGCCAAATAAAAGGATATAAAGTAATGAAGATATCGCGACCGAGACTTTAGTATCAAGTCGCCTACATATCTCGGGTCTCACGAGAATCAGGCCGCGTGTAGTTCTGGATTTAGGGACGAACGAGATCCCTAAAAATTTACAACACGAGGCTTGAATAAGGATGGGGTAATACGAATCGACACGATTTAGAATGCATTGCAAAAATAAATAGGTAGGAGTACGGTTCGAAAGAAAATAGTAGGGAGGCACTATCATTCGTAGCTTGCGATTTCTTTGATGTTCGCGAAAATACTAAAGCATGTGCATCAATTATTTTCGTAAAATAAATGGATGCAAAAATTTAAACATGATGCGAGTTCCCTTTAGACAATGAAAGTTTGTTTAGAGATAATGGATAATGTCTCTAAACCATGATGTCTTGGGCCATGATATGCAAAATAAATTCCTTAGGCCATGAAATGATGTCTGCAGGCCATGAAAAATGATGCCTTTAGACTATGACGCCTTAGGAGCATGATAAGCAGAAAATAAATTCTCTAGGCCAAAAAATGATGTCTGCAGGCCATGAAAAATGACGCCTTTAGACTATGACGCCTTAGGGCATCATAAACTGGAAAGTAAAATTCCTTAGGCCTTGACATGATGTCTGCCGGCCATGAAAAATGACGCCTTTAGACTATGACACCTTCGGATGAGTGGAAGAAATGCTTATTCAAAGAAAGTAAATTGTTCGAGAGCCTCAATAATTCAATCGAGAGCTCCAGTTTATTCGGGCTCAATGCAAATAAATCACGGGGCTTAGAATGCAACAACAGGCTCGAAATGCGAATAACGGGCTTAAGATGCAAATAACGGGCTCGAAATGCAAGTACGGGCTCAAATGTATGTCAAAATGCATATATCGCGTGCATCACAGGCTCAATATGCAAATAAAGACTAAAATGCATGTTATAAGATATATCACGGGTTCAATATGGTAATACGAGCTGAAATGTATACCGCGGGCTCAAAATGCATATGTACTACGGGCTCAAATGTATATCAGGGCTCAAATACATATATAAATGTGTATCAAGGGCTCAAATGCATATGTAAAATGTATATCCGGGCTCAAATGCATATATAAATGTATATCAAGGAATCAAATGCATACGGGGCTCGAATGCACAAAAAATGCATATGTAAATGTATAACAAGGGCTCAAATGCTTGTACAAATGTATACCGCGGGCTCAAAATGAATATAAATATATATGCCACGGGCTTGAATGCATGTACAAAATGTATATCTGGGCTCAAATGCATATATAAAATGTATATTATGGGCTCAGAATGCATATGTAAATGTATATCTAGGCTCAAATGTACATTCGGGCTTAAATGCAAATAGGGCTCAGATGCATACGTCAGAATGTATACCACGGGCTCGGATGCATATGTAAATGTATATCAAGGGCTAAAAATGTATATATAAGTGTATAGCAGGGGCTTAAATGCTTATATAAATATATATCAAGGGCTCAAAATGCATATGTAAATATATATCAGGGCTCAAATGCATATATAAAGTTATACCAAGGGCTCAAATGCATATATAAAACGTATACCAGGGGCTAAAATGCGTATATAAAACGTATATCAAGGGCTCAAATGCATATGTAAATGTATATCCAGGCTCAAATATAGATTCAGGCTTAAATGCAAATAGGGGCTCAGATGCATATGTCAGAATATATACCACGGGCTCGGATGCATATGTAAATGTATATCAAGGGCTCAAAATGCATATATAAAATATATCAAGGGATCAAAATATATATCAGGGGCTCAAAATGCGATACGGGGCTCGAACGCGCAATTATGCATATATTAAAGTGTATATCACAGGTTTGATATGCAACTGAGTGCTCCGATGATAGAATAGCAAAATAATAAGTAAGAGGCATAAGAAGAATGACTTAGCTCTATATAGCCTTGTGACAAGACATTTCCATCTCTGCTTTTTGCATTTCTGTTATTTCTGCGTTCAAAGAAAATTTGTTAGTTCGAAAAGGGGAGGTTGATCTGTGTGTATATCTCGTAGCCTTCTTCCATTCGCTGGACATTTGTTGTTGCACTCCGTCCAGGCATACACTCGGGCACAAATTTTAGACAAAAGGTGAATAACTTAGTAAAAGTGAACTGAAAACATAGAAAAATTGAGTTAAATCACGGGCCATGGCATATTTTAAAACCGTACGGCGTCCTTTTGTAAATCGGAACCTCGTCTTGACCTAGTTTGATGAAATTTTGAGATCCTTCTCAAAATTTCTTCCCCAGTGTAGAAGATGACATAGAATTCCTCGTAAGCAACAGAGATTTGAGAATTTTTGAGGTCTCCTCAAAATTCTGCCCCAGTTACGTAGAAATGCTCGATCTATTGAATTTTTAATGTCCTCTCAAAAATTCTGCCCCAGTTGGTAAAGGAAAGGAGAAAGAAAATTTTATTGAGATATAGACCGAACCCCATAAGGGCGCCTACGTATCCCTCTTAAACGGGAATCAGGTCCAACGTAGTTCAGATTTTAGGGACGAATGAAATCCCTAAAGAAATAAATAGAACAAGGATTGAATAAAGACGGAAGTAGACGAGGTGATAAGAATAGGAAATGAGAGATGAGGGTTGAACATTTTAATGTTATCTTGCTAATTGACGACGGAAGGTTAAAAGCGAGGTGAAAATGAATACTATTTCCTTTTGACCAGTGTTGCATTTGTACCTGCAGACTTTAACACTATTAGATAAAATGTTAATATGTATAAGATGTGAAATAATGTAAAAGCAACATCAAAAGAAATAGTGATGAGGGAAATATATAATTTTCTGAGGAACCTCAGAAAATCTGCCCAGTTTCGGTTTTCCAAAGCGAATACCTGCAAAACTCAGACGAGCTTATTAGTACTCGAATACACATATAAACTATTTAGCATTGATGTATCCAATTTTAGGGCGGATAAACCCGATCATCTCATTTCAGAGCCGACAGGTCGAATACCAGTAACAGGCTCGAAACGTAAATCAAAGGGCTCAAAAAAAATGTAGGGCTTAATGTAATTGTAAGACTCAAAATACAATATCGAGCTCGATTGTCCATTTATAGGGAGGACGAACCCAAAAAAGGTGTCCACTTATAAGGCGGACCAACCCACTTGTCCTATTATAGGGTGGACTAACCCAATTGTCCATTTTTAGGGCGGACGACCCAATTGACAGTAGCATAATTTCAGTGGCCAGATCGTAGTAGCTCAATTCACAGTAGCATGATAGGTAGCATGATAATGTCTTGAAGTAATAAAATAGTGGCCTTGGAGTAGCATAATAATACTTCAAAAGTAGCACAACAACAGTAGCACAACCGCATCTTGAAGCAGCATAATAACAATCATAGCTTGCCGGCGATGCAACAGTAGCTTGAAGTAGCACGATAATAACAGTATAATAGTGTCTCCGAGTAGCATAGTGGTAGCTTGGAGTAATACAGTAATAACAACGTAGTAGCTCAGAAGTAACACAATGATTGCTTGAAGTAGCACGATAATAACACCAGTATAGTTGTAGTTTGATAGGAGCAAATATATAGCCTGGAGATTGTGAAATGGTGGCTCGAAGGTAGCATATTAGTGATGCAATAATAGATTGAATAGTATCATAAAGGGCCTGGTAATAACACGACAATGACATGGTGTAATAACTTGAAAATTAGGTTGAAAGTAGCATAATACATGCTCGATTTACAGTAGCATGATAACCACTTAGCAATGACAGCTTGACCTGTGGCGCAATATCTTGAATCCAAAGACATAGTAATATCTTCATAATAGCATATTGGGGTTACAATAAAGTTTGAGTCTAGAGGCGTAATGATAACTTGAAAGCAGCACAACAGATGCCAAATAAAAAAATGACCCAAGAGAAGAATAATCCAGCCTTCGTCTCAGAGAGAAAGGAATAGTTCCTTCTTGACCACGAGAATATTTCTTGATCGAGTGTGCCTATACTCAAAAAATTGTGAGTTTTAAAGGCAAGGTTAATGCGTACCTTTGTATGTCCTTTGTTCCTTGTCATTGTTTTGATCCTCTATAGACTTTGCATTTTGATGAAATATTTGAGGAATTGTCAAAAATTTCTTCCCCAGTTTAGAATGTAAAGTGTTTTCGCAAATCTCCTTATTACCTGCTTGTGGAATTTTTAAGTTCCCTAAAAATTCTGCCCCCAGTTTGACTTAAGGGCTTTGTATTCCGCTTCACTCAAACAAAATTATCAGTTCAAAAGGAATGATTGTCATATATTTGAACATCAAATTTCAGTTTTTGAATCTACATTTGCCTCGAATGAAATTGCCAAAGATTTCATATTTGAATGTGAGGAAGATATTTGATTGGGATATGAGGAGAAAGGAAATTTTATTTGATTGAGACCGAACCCAAAATGGGCTGCCTACGTATCCAAAAGGAATCAGGTCAGACGTAGTTCATATTTTAAAAAGAACTTCGAAAAAAGGAATAAATGGAATTGAGGATAGATTTTGACTTCAACAAGCTTCATTTCGGGTGGATCACCTTGACATCAATTAGTGCTTGAATCTTGTATTTCAATTGGATTATAGATTCACCCAAAGGAGTACACTGCTCAGATGAACTTGCTCGGGGTCTCGCGGGCTTGCGAGATTGTTGAATCAGTGAATTTAGAAAAATTGGTGGCCTTTGGAGTACAGATGGAGGAGGCTGAAAATGTGCAGGTTGCGCATGATAGGTAGCAGGGTTGTAGAACGGCATAGAGTGATGGTATGGAGGCAATTGATATTGAAGTGGAGGTGTTTGGTATCGCCATGGAGTTTTCGATCTTCGACATTCACTTTATTTGCGTTCTTGTTCCCAGGATTCCTATTAGGCTGCAAAAAAGACATGTTGGATGTAACTGTAGAAGGTAAGCAATGAAACATGGTGGGCGACTTTTGTGGTATGGCTTGATTTGAAGGGGTTGCATAGGCATTATGCGAATGTATATATTATTTTGAGAAAGCGAATAGGCATGACTAAGATTGTTTCGAGGATATGAGGCATGATAGTATGCCGAAGGAAAACTTATGAAAGTGACGTGAGGCTTGGTAGAAGCATGATCATAGAAAGGGGAATAACCAAGATAAACAATAAACAGAAAAATAAAATTAGTAAAGAAATTGAAGCACAACATGTTGTCGATGAAATAAACACATTTATACGCTTCACATCGTAAATAAAAGATTAAACACATTTATACGTCTTCCTAATTTGGGGGCCTCTTTTATGCCCGAGGTAGGCCTAGCGCATTTTTGAAAATCAAATATGTCATAATGTGTCATTCTATTTGCTCCATTACTATTTCAAATACATACAAATAAATAAATAAATTTCTTCATTTACATAATAAGATATTATGAGAAAATGAAGATTACAAAAAAAAATAAAAATAAATCTATAATCTAAATGGAAATGCTCTTCCATTTTCGGTCACTTCTTTGCTTATGACATGGATCAACCTGTATAATGAAAAGTTAGTTATCGTTTCCACCTAAGGAGCAAATAGTCAACATTTTAGACATATTAATTTCTCAAATAAAACTGCAGATAGATATGGTGATGTCCTTTTTGAGATTGTAAACCTCTTTGGATTTTAAGCAAGTTTTCTATTTAATCTTGACGTACCATGGACGTCGCGATTTTTCTAAGTTTGAAAATATGTGCATGTCTTACTATAGGTGTACATGGTCAAGTTCTAGGAGTAAGAGTGGGTATGACACGGTTCCCTCGAGCGGACAACTCAAGAGTGAGGAAGCTTATGACCGTCGACGCACCGCTGATCGACCAAATCACAAGACAAACCTCGAGGTGTTTTAAAATGGTGAACGGCCGTGAAACCACGCACCCGTTTTCGTGTGTGATAGTGAGAAATTCCCAAGTGGGGGGAAAATATGAGCGGTATGCAGTTAATGATAAAAAATTACAACATGTGTAAATTGATCATTACATATGAGAAATAAACAATAAATAATAACAAAAAAAATAAAAGAAAAAAAAACGGTTAGTAACTTCATGATAAGTTCATAAGTATAGACAAAAATAAATAGAAGTAAAAGATTGCAGTTATAACTCAAATAATTCCTCACTTAATAAATACATAATGGTTAAAGCCTAAATCCCCAGCAGAGTCGCGATGCTGTCGCGCTCCATTTTTCCTCGCGGAGAAGCGGGATACAACATGTGACGTCTCTTAAGGGTTTATGAATTTGAAGAGTTGCCACCTAACGAATTAAGGTGCGTTAGGACACCGTTCTAAGTTAATGGCCTATTTTTTATTACCTAAGTCACCAGAGTTGGGCAAGGGCTTTAATTACCTCGAAAGAAGGTGTTAGGCACCTTTCGAGGTCCACAAATGTGGTTCCCTGCCGGACTCATTAAATGGGGAAGATTATCTTAGTGAGCCACGAAAGTTGATTTTAACCTATATTGTGCTTAAACTAAATGAGAAAGTTAAAAATAACAAAGTTTGGACAAACGAGAAGGAAATTTGGGCGGAAATGAAAGTTAAAAAAGAATTTATCTTATTTTAATTTCTTAATTAAATACAAGAGCCGTGGCAAACAATCATTTATTAATATTAAATAAAACAAATAAATACTTTTTTAATTATGGGGCCGAACCTCGATGAGGCGCCTACGTATCCCTTAAGGGAATCAGGCCAAACGTAGTTCTACCTTTTTATTTTAACCTAACGGAATCACCCCGTGCGTCTGAAATAATATTTCGCAACCTATTGAGATTACTCATGTTATTCAGCAGGCACAGACTATCATTTCCCGCTACCCGCCTAATTAATTAATTGTTAATCTTATAACGATTCTGGGTGAAGAAAACTAACGGCCTAACATTAGCCGACCCGTCCCCAACTTAACGTCCAAGAAGCGTTTGGACTACTATTTTTTGGAGTTGGGATCTAAAATCTTAAGGCTTTAATAAAGGCGATTAAATGTCAAACAAGCAGATAATAATTAAAACAACTAGCAAATATATTTTTCAAATATGCCTCTAATTAAAGTAAATAGGCAATTAAATATGCTTACAAATTAAACCCTATAGGCATGATATCTAATTGCTATACTATTACATTGAATTCCTATGGGCATGATTTAAAAAAAAAAAAGCATGAGCAGATTAATTCATGACAACATGTAAGTATCCTAATATCAAATGCTTTATGTTTTGTGACCTATTAACTAATAATCACCAAGTTGATTCAAACAAGTTGTTACCTAATTAGGGGATTGGATAAAAAACAGCTTTGTTAAACATGCCGGTGTCATTAAGAGCAAAATTGATTAAGAATTCAAAATGCGGACCGAAAATAATCCCTATACGTAAATTTACTAAAATTTAAACATAAGAGCTTCAAATCAAATTGTTTTAGCTTTCTAGCAGAAGTGGCTAAAATCGTCTTACCCCTATAGGCATAATTTCTAGCGTTGCACATATTATTAAAATTAAATCCCTATGAGCATGATTTCTCTTGTTGCATATATTATTAACATTAAATCCCTATGAACATGATTTCTATTGTTGCATATATTATTAAAATCCTATGAACATGCTTTTTTAGGTGAAGCTAATACTTAAGAAAAATAAATAACTAAAACATACAAACCCCCACCCCCATAAACCCCTTTCCACTATTATCAGTGTTTATTACACTTATTACAACTAAAGCGAAATAAAATAAATAAAATAAATACAACGCATAAATAAAACAAAACGTTAGACTAATTCACATAGTCCCCTCTCGCCATGGAAACTCTCTGAAAGATCCGAAATAAAATGATATCTGCTTAAAGATTAGTACAATAATGGATACGAAATAATAGTCTCATAGTCTCAACCACGTATTTAGTAAAATTATGTCATAGCATATTAAACATATAATCATGATAAGAGAAAGAGCAATCAAAGAGAATAAACGATGATGCAAAATGTCATATTAAAATGCCAAAATCGAACAAAAATTAACGGATTAAAAGTAATAAATCACCTTGACTGATAACCGGCCCCCAACACATCAAGATCACAAGGATCTTAAAGATTTCGAGCAGTGCTTGTGTTGAGGAGGGATATAAGAGTCATGGAATTATCTAGGAGAGGAAAGAGCAACAATTGAATTTGAGCGCGAGCGAAGATCTCTTGTTTTTTTTTTTAGAGAAAAGAGTTTGAATGTTAAGATAAAGGGAAAATCTTTTTAATGAAAAATCAAAAACTGCCCCCTCATGAGAAAGGAGGAGCATTCTTTATATAATAGAGACAAAAATCAATTAGAGAGAAAAACTCTCAATTAGAGATATTCTTACCAAAATTAATTAATTAGGATCAGTTATATAAATAAATAAATAAATAAAATAGAAATTAAAGTTGTCACATAACCATTTAAAAAGAAAGTCGAAGGAGGGCATCCATCATAACAGATTTCCTATAAATAGAATAAATTAATGTCAAGATCTTGCCATAAATAAGTAAATGATTAAGTTATCCGTAATTACCATATATATCATATTATTATCAGATTATACTCACACAAAAAAGGTAAAAAATCACTCCAGGAGATTATAAGATGATAGTTGATTAATATAAATAAGGTAATTCGATGTAGAGCATATTTGAGTTTACCATAAATAAACATATATTCCAACTATCCGAGTAATTAAAGAGAGTAAGTAAGAAACTATCATGACCAAATTTCTTAATTAAAGCAAGGAAATCATTCGGCCACAATTACCAAATTATCACATGCTGTTAAAAAAATGGCTTAAAGATGGGAAGGGAACAAATATGTTGCAAGGTTGTACTTAGTTTAAAATCTAACGTTACAATAATTAAGAAAGTACTAATATTGTCATGATTCAAATTACACAAGAGAAAAGAGCAACTATTACTAACCATTGACCCAACTATTTTAAAAATAAATAATCCGAGCTAAACGACCATATTTAACACAATTAACACGAGCTAGAGAAAATAAGGTAGGGAATACATGAATCACATAATCAAATCATTCAAGATTCACTATTAAAAACAACTCCAAAATTGTAATATATATAATATAAGAACTTCAAATTATAAAAATCTGCCGGAATAGACAAAGTTGTAATACGATTTGAATCTACACTCATGGGGTAAGAATCTTTCAATTATCAACTAATAAGAAAAAGGCCATAAACAATCCATATCAATGATGACAGAATAAAACTAACTCAAGTTCAAATTAAAGTCCTAAAAATCAGATTGAATAATGAATGAAATAAAACAGGTTGAGAAAGAAAATTGCAGGGAAGCAAATCACGAATGCAACACCAGTAACTGTAATCGGACATCCCGAAGATTAAAGGGCACATAAAAGGTCAATTTCAATATTTTACAATACTGAACCCACAATCAAATGAGATCATTATTAAACATAATCAAATATGAGACGATGACGGTTCAGTGGTGAGAGAGAGGGATACGGGAGAGGTCTGTTGGTGTGGTGGTTCGGTTTTGCCGAAGAAGCGGCGACGGTAAGAGGTGTTTGGTTTGGTTTGGAGCTTATTTGGCGGCCCGTTTGGTAGTTTTCCGATCGGCAGTTGATGGAAAGGAGGGTGTGCAGCGGTTGTTTTGGGTGAAGGGGAAGATGGACATGGAGGGAGGGAGAGGGAGGCTGCCGGCAGTGTTGTTTCGCCGGTGAAGGGAAGGTAAAGGGAGAAGAAAGTTGGCGGTGTTGGAGGTTTTGAGGGGTTTCCGGCGGCTGGCAGTGGTGCGGCGGGGGGAGAAGAAAATAAAAGAGGCGGCGATTTGGGTTTTATTCGCCGGAGAAGAGAGACTGAAAGAGGCTGCGGTGGAGGTGAGGAGGAAGGGTTGGCGGCGCTTCGCCGGTGTCGCTGCCTCCGGCGAAGAGAGGGAGGTGAGGCGACTGGTTGCGTGGAGGGAGCGGCCATGGGTGTTGTTTTTCCGGTGAGAAGAGGCCGGCCGGAGAGGAGAAAGAGAGAAGAGGGAGAGGCCGCAGCTTTTTGGGGGAGGAAGGGGAGGAAAATGAGAGTTTGTTTAGGGTTTGGTAGGGTATGAAAACAAATAAGGAAATAAAATAGGTTTTAATCAGGACCGTCCGATTAAAATGGATGAATGGCTGGGATAAAAGTTAGGTTTGGGTCGGGTTTCGGATTTAAATGGGTCGCCCGAATTAAGATAAATGGGTTAATTAAATTGAAATTGAATTGGCTAGCATTGAATTTAAATAATAGCCAAAATTGACTAAAAGTGACTAAAATTGACATAAATTGAATAGAAGGTGGCCAAAATTGGTATGAATTGATAGGAAATGGCTAAAATTTAAATGAATTGAAGGAAAGCTTAATTAGCTGCTATTAAATTAATAAATATACTATACTTGTAGATAATTTAATAAATAGATAATAAAATAGTTTCAATTATAGGAAAATCATATAAATATTATTATTAATAAATAAATCTTAAATTTATACTTATGTAAATATCATATAATTAAATTATTATATTTAGAAATAATTTAATGACTAGAAAATAAAATTAAGTTATCAAATATTATAAAAAATAATAATATTATTAACATAAATAATTTATAAATTCGAGTAATAATATTAGTCAAATAAATTTGTAAAATTTAGTAAAATTATGTAAATAGTTTATTAAATAAATATATATTTCAAGATAAGGGCGCATATTAAAACGAAATACATTATATACAGCATAATTATTTAATATCAAAACTTACAATTAATATGAGTCATATATATGTAACTTGAAATAATTTTCACAATATTATGATAATAAATTATTTTATAAATACAAAAGTAAGTCAAATATTTATGTAAAATAAATAAATAAATATATACATATATAAGCAGCATATTCAGGCGTAGGTAGGTCAAAAGTAGGTGTCAACATTCATAATTCAACCAAAAAGTTAATGTGTAGAATATTATAGATTTTTTGAATAAGGGATAATTTAGTTGATCAATATATGAAGGATATTTTCGTAATTCAACATACAATTATGGAGTTTTTCACTTTTAGTGTGTATGTGTGTCTATATATATATAGCATTATATAGATAAGTGGTTACAAAATTTTAAATTGAAAGAATTAATTTTTTTACCCTTGTTATGCGGTAACTAATAGATATATATTTTTTCATGTTCATATACATTGTATATGAAAAAAAGGCAATAGATTTATAAATTTTAAAACATATATTTAATTTTTTTATAAACATATTGTTGGAATAGAATAATATGATTCAAGGATAAAATGTCATATAATTTTTAAAGGGTAAATTTGTAATTCAACTTTCAACTATATAGTAGTATTTGATTGAGGGGTGATACTATCTTTCAATATTTGATGAATAATTTGATAATTTAATTTTTATGATTTCCACTTTAGAATATAATGATAGTATATATGTATGTATGTATAGATAGATATGATAAAATATTAATATTTTATTATATATTTAATTAAATTTTAATTTAGTGGAAGGGTAAAATGGTAATCTAATTTTCACTTTTTGGCTTCCCATTTATATATTATTATTATTATTATTATTATTATTATTATTATGATTATGATGATGATGATGATGATGATGATGATTATTTATATATATATAATATGATTATTTATTATTATTTGATAGGTATATTGGTCTTTCAATGTTTGAAGGATATTTTAGTATTTTAAAATTTTCACTTATTTATTATTTATATTTATTTACTATTATTTGAAGGGTATATTAGTCTTTCAATGTTTGAATGGTATTTTAGTCTTTTAACTTTCCTAGCATATTTATTGAAATCATTTTAAAATAATAAAAAGACCAAAAAACTACAAAAAAGATAAATACATTTCTAGGCATTAGAGAGTGTCACATCATCATACATCATCATGCTTATATCTTTCTTTTATATATATATATATATATATATATATATATTTCTAGGTTGCAATACTTTATAATCTAAACATTACCTAGCTGTTTACTGGAGTTTGGAAAATCCTACTAGTATAGGTTGTGGTTTTACTCTATTGGGAAAAGAGGTTTCCATGTAAAACATCGTGTATTATTTACTTACTGTTCTTGACAGAGGAACCAAGTGAGGAACCTGGTTCTCAATATCATTTGGCAGACTCCTATAAACTATCAGTAAGTCTTGACAAATAGAGTTATCCATACGTGGAAGAAAGTAAGAGAACACAAGTTATATTTTTTTTCAAAATCCCAAGTAAACCCATAACGTTATCTTTCGGGTATGTAGTGCGTAAATATGCTTCTGTGCAAAAACTCATAAACCACACATAAGAGATGTGAAGCAAGCCCGATGCAACAAGCTCGATTGAGAATGGACCAAGTGAGAGAAATCCCGTAACATTTCTTTGGGATACCACACCCGCTGCACTAACTCAACCAACTGAAAAAGAACCACATGAAATTTGATCCTTAATTTCTCTCGTGAGACACCCTTGTTATACAAACTCAGTCACCCTCGCGAATTAAGAGCACAAAAATTGACCATTGATATCAAAATTTTAAAAAATAAAAATAAAATTTGAACATTAAAAAGAAGAAGTTGGTGAGGAGAGACGCGCTGAGGAGGAAACCAAAATGAAAAAGAAATGGCGGGATGAGCACATCGCACAACGGTAGGATGACAAGGGAGTTTGGGAGCATTGCATGCAGGCGGTGTGGTCGTCTTTCAAAATTTATATTACTATTTTCTTTATATTATTATAAACGTCGTCTTCAACCGCGTCATCTTCTGATACTCCTCAAATTTTGCTCCAACGCCCCTTCAAGAGTCCTCCTCCTCCCTCAACCAATTTTCTTCCCCCCCCCCCCCCCCCCCCCCTCCTTTTCCTTGTAATTGTATTAAAAACAGATAAAAATAAAAAAGAGTTTCTTTTGCTTCTCTCTCTCCTCGTTAAACACACGAACACGCATGATCCAGAAGAGAAACTTGCAACGACAATCCAACCCCTTTACATTGAAAACCAAGTATTTCAATTAGCACTCTCATTTTTCCAATTGGAAAATGGGGAGTTACAATTATTACAAAGTGCTGGGGTGTTTCAATAGGAAGTTCAAGATCAGCGAGACAGGGCCACCACCGGACGTTAGCGATGCATTTTCGTTATACACCGAAAAAGGGACCCACATGACGGGGGATCAATTGGGTCGGTTCTTGGTGGAGTACCAGGGTGAGAAAGGCTGCACCTCTAATGATGCTGAACAAATTATACAGGAAATTGTGAATCGGCGGAACCATCTCACCAAGTACACTCGGCATGCACATTCTCTTGAACTAGAAGATTTCTTCTATTATCTATTTCAGGATGATCTCAATGCCCCAATCAAATCTCAGGTTCCTTTCTCTTTTCTCCCCTCCCTGTTAATTTTTTTTCTTCTTTCAGCGTTACTTTGATTGAGTTATAAGTATATATGTTGTCATTCCAGTTTTAGGCAGGTAAAATTGTACTAATAATTCGACTGCTATGTGATAATTTAATGAAAAATGTGCATTTCTTCAAGAAAACGAGGAACTTAGACATTATTCCAAAGTAAAAACATATATAAAAGGAAGAATAGAATAGGAAACTGTAACTTGAAAGCTTCACAGAGTGGTGGCTCTCTAAAATCCCCCCAAACCCTCTCTCTGCTCAATTGTGCTTATTGTCCTTACTTGCCCCAAGCGACATGGTTGATGGTTGTCCCAGGTTAGGTGAGGATGATGGTTAAACAATGAATAGACACTAAAGGAAAACACTTGTCTTCTCCACTTGATCACAAAGGGGTGCATGTTTGCATTGAATGACTTCAGAGTTAATAGCACGAGAGAGTAAGAGATTAATAAGAGAATGTTAGTGAGGTACAGTCTATAGATGGTATTGCAAAAGGGAAAGAAACGGCATTTCTACATATTTTTGGTGAGAAACTCCAGAACACCTTAGACACTGGATTCTTGTTAGGACTCTTTGCAGACCAACCCTGCATATATCCGCTATCTTAAGTTTCTTTATCGACCCCATTCAAGTTCTTAATTCGTCAGGAAGGAATTTGTCTATCTTTAGGCTTGTGCCATTTTAGGTGTAGAAATGAAAAGGTTGAAAGTAAAGGTGTACAAATTTTGCAGTATTTAACATTAACTTTATTAACACCCTTCTCTTTAACTTATAAATAATTGGGGTTAGTGATTTCATGTTTTGTATTCTTTGTGCCATGTATTTATGTTGTTTATGCAGAAATGACTAGAGAGTTACATGTAGAGACATCTAGATTTACTTTGACAACTTATGTCATTCCAGGTACATCATGATATGAATGCTCCATTGCAACATTATTTCATTTATACAGGTCACAATTCCTACCTTACTGGAAATCAACTGAGCAGCGATTGTAGTGAAATTCCAATCATTAGAGCTCTGGAAAGAGGTGTGCGGGGAATAGAGCTGGATTTGTGGCCAAATTCAGCAAAAGATAATGTGCATGTTCTTCATGGAAGGTATGATGTGCTCCTTGATTTATACTGTATTCTTTACTAACTTTTTTATATTAATCAAGAGCTCTATGACTTTATAGAAGCTTAAAGTGTTGTAAAACCTCTGGAGATTTCATACTCATCCACAAACCCTTGAGTGTTGATATTAGTGCGATCCATTTGCCTCAACTTAATCGCAACCTACATTGTTAAAAAGGTCGAAGATGACGGGAAATTAATTATCAATCAGATGAATGTGGATGCAACAGTTTATCTTCTTTAGATGTTTGTGCTCAATTAGATTTCTTCTATTAATTATTAAGCTCTTCAAAATCATCTTACTAGAGATAAAGGCATATATATAGATTTATATAATACGTATCCTTTGAAGTACCTCTTAATGTTAAGAGGAATTCAACCATTATCACTTATTGTTGTCATTAGTGTATTCAACTAGGATAATGTCTGAATAACACTTGAAACTTTTACAAGTTCTTAATGAGTTTGTGCTGAGAATTCCAATTATGATCATTTCCAGGACCTTGACCACGCCCGTGTCGCTCCTTACATGCTTAAGGTCCATCAGAGAACATGCATTTATTAAATCCCCTTATCCTGTCATAATTACATTGGAAGACCACTTGACACCAGATCTTCAAGCAAAAGTTGCAGAGGTCAGAGTTGGTTGCCCTTGTTTTTCAACATTTTTGAGATTATATATAATGTTTACTGTACTATTAATTCCTTCCCCGTCGTGCACCCCATTTTCTTCCTCTAGATGGTTATCCAAGTCTTTGGTGAGATGCTGTATTATCCTCGGTCGGAATGCTTAGAGGAATTTCCTTCACCTGAAGAGCTTAAGCATCGGATTATTCTTTCTACTAAACCACCCAAAGAATATCTTGAGTTGAAGCATCACCGAGACATAGAAAGTGCACCTCCTGTGAAGGAAGATTCACTTGAAGGGGACATTTTGGTGAAGGAGACTTCAGAAGTTACAAAAGAAGGACATGAAGCTTATCATAGGGTAAAACAATGTTAAAACTGTCATTCAGTCTCTTTCCAAAAATTTTTAAAAAATAAAACTTCCGATCTTTCTTTCAGTAGGATAATCTTCTTAACTATACTGGCATATTTTCAGAGTGATACCGATCAAGATGATGAAGATGGTGATACCTCCGACCACCAATCGTCCCATCAAGGAGCACCTCACTACAAGCGCCTGACAGCAATTCATGCTGGGAATGCCAAAAGTGAATTGAAGCATGAACTTGCACCAGAAGAGCTTAAGCATCAAACAATTCATGCTACCAAACCACCCAGAGAAGATCCTGACCTGAAGTATGCCAGAGACAAAGAAAATGCAATTATAGTGATGAAAGATTCCGCTGAAAGGGACTTTTTGGTCAAGGATACTTCAGAAATTACAGTCGAAGAACATGAAGCTGATGAGAGGGTAAAAGTCATAAAACAATGTTAAAACTATATGTTTTTTTTTTGGAATGCTAATCTACTTTTCTCTGGCATTTCCAGAAAGTTATGGATCAAGATGACAAAGATAGTGATCCCTCAAACCATCGATCATCCCAGCTAGGAGCACCTCAGTACAAACGCATGGTAGCAATGCATGCTGGAAAGGCAAGTTATGACTTGAACCGTGCACAAATACCTGAAGATCTTAAGAATGGGAATCCTCTTTCTCCCAAGATGCCCAAAGAGTATGTCGAGTCAAAGCATCAGAGAGACAGAGAAAGTGCATCTCCGGTGAGAAAAGATTCAGTTGGAAAAGACCTAGTGGTCAAGGAGACTTCAGAAATTAAAGAAAAACATGATGCTCATGAGAGGGTAAATTAAACAACCTGAAATTTTCTCCGATATCTTCTTTTGGCAATCTAATCTCTGGTAGTTTTCAGAGTGATATAGATCAAGATGACACAGGAAGTGATCCCTCTAACTGTCGGTCATCCCAGCAAGCAGCACCTCAGTACAAGCGCATGGTAGCAATTAATGCTGGGAAAGCAGAATGTGGCTCGAGGCATTCACCAACACCTCAAGAGCTTAAGCATCACAGAAATAGAGAAACTGAGTCTTCAGCGTGGAAAGATTCAGTTCAAGACTTTCTGGTCAAGGAGACTTCAGAAATCATAGAAGAAGAACATGAAACCGACGAGAGGGTAAAACAGCATTGGAACAGTCTCTCCAATATCTTTCTTTTGGAATGCTAATCCTTTTTTATGGAATTTCTCAGAGTGATACTGATCAAGATGATGAAGATAATGATACCTCCAACAACCAATCATCCCAGCTAGGAGCACCACAGTACAAGCGTTTGATAGCAATTCATGCTGGGAAAGCAAAACATGGGGTGAAGCATGCACTAACAAATGAGATTATAAAATTCAATCGTCTAAGTTTGGATGAACAAGCACTTGAAAAGGCTGCAACAAATCATGGAAAGGATTTGGTCAGGTATTTAGTTCTTAACCAAATAAAATGCAACCATTGACGAGACTACTCTGCCGGTCTACCCTATTCATTATTTGAGTTTTCCTCTGCTTCTTCCATTTGCTAGGTTCACGCAACGGAATATTCTGAGGGTGTTTCCCAAGGGAACACGAGTTACCTCATCAAATTTTAAACCTATGACTGGCTGGATGCATGGAGCTCAGATGGTTGCATGTAACATGCAGGTAACTGGTGCATCCATGTTCTTCTCCCCGAGTTTATTTCTGCCCTTGAGTATGGGATTTTTTTCACTTTCAGCATCTGTCTTGCTCCTTGTGCCACAATACTTAGAGCCGTTCCATCATTTCACTCTACCCTGTACAACAATGTTTAATAATCCCTGTTATCATTTTCTTCTGTTCTGCAACTTTTTGCATGTTGTATCTTTTCTTTCTTTAGTCTCTCTCTTGGAGGGTTGTTTCTGGTTACTTTGTAAACAAACTTACTCAAAAATTATAAGGTGATGAATAGAATACATAGGGTTAATTTAGGATATCTTCATACAGACAAGGATTATGTGGACACATTTTCATATGCACTAATATCAGGGATCAGGATGTGCTCTGTTGGCAGTTCTTGGGCAGGCTGGTCTATCATGGATCATCATAAAATTGACATCAAATTGAGCAAATACATTTTGAGCTTACCAGTGGCCTTTGACTCTGCAAATGACCTTTATTACAAAAATATTATTGACCTTTCTGATTATTCTCCATTTTGCTGCAGAGCATTGATCGAACTTTTAAAATAAAGTAGAAAACAAATGAAGTTGAGAATGATGTAACAGATAATTCTGCCCGTGCTGATTGCTGTTAATAACTTTTAGATCTATTTGATTCCTTATATTCTGTCTAATTGCTATTTTAATTGCATATAATAGGGATATGGGAAATCACTCTGGATTATGCATGGGATGTTTAGGTCTAATGGGGGCTGTGGCTATGTACGAAAGCCTGGTTTTCTCATGGAAAGAGGACCACGTAATGAAGTATTTGATCCCAAAGTGACACTGCCGGTGAAGAAAACTTTAAGGGTAAATGAAATGTGTGATGTGATCTTAACAAACTTCAAGCTTATGTGATGATAATTCCAAGTATGATCTTCTTTTGCAGGTCAGAGTATACTTGGGAGATGGATGGCGCATGGATTTCAGCCACACGCATTTTGATGCCTTTTCTCCCCCAGACTTCTACACAAAGGTTAGTGAGGCTATGTCGATGGCGCCATTTGGTGTTACTCATCTTCTTTCCTAATTAAGTACACATCATGTCTAACCATGTTATGGATGGACAGATGTTGGTTCGATCTAACCAGATCTTCCCTTGAGCATCTCGAGTGATATATCCTAATCAGTTCTTCTTTCTTTGAGCATCTCGAAGTATATATTGGTAAAAATCAAGTAGCTCGTGCAGTGTAGGAGTTGTGGCCTTAATCAATAGTTCATTGAATTGGATAGTTGCTACATTACATACTACCAACTTATCAATATCTAACGCCTGGTAAATGACATATTACTACTTTATACTTTAAAAGGAAAAAAACAAGTGTGCCTATCCTTTCAGTAGCAAGATCAACTTTCAGCTTAAAATTTGGAAGCCAAAGCATGTTTTAATGGAACTTGAACAAGTGGCCATTGGATTAGTTGTTGGTTTGAGGCCACCATAATAGTAATGGCACAAGTGAGTTAGGTATAATTTCTGTAGTTAACAAAATGTACTATATACATGCTCATACTCAAAAGGTGACCTAAAGAGAAATTCGTTGATCAGCCTGATCTCATGACCTGTTGTGATCATCCTTTTCTCTTTATGTATAATAATTTATAGCCTGCTTGTATCATCTTTCTCTTGTTGCCTTTGCACTATACAGAATAGTGTTTCGCCTTTCTTCTTTATATTCAATGATATTTCAGGAATTTTTGAAAGCTATATTGACCCTCAATGAATGTGAATGGCAGCTATATATAATTGGAGTTCCAGCAGATGCTGCAAAGGGAAAGACCAGGATAATAGAAGATGATTGGGGTCCTATATGGGGAGAAGAGTTTAAATTCCCCTTAACAGTGCCAGAGCTGGCTTTGCTTCGGATTGAAGTACGAGAATATGACATGTCAGATAAGGATGATTTTGGAGGCCAGACATGTTTGCCTGTCCCGGAGTTGAGACCTGGGATCCGAGCAGTCCCTCTCTATGACAAGAAGGGTGAAAAACTTAAATCTGTCAGGCTGCTTATGCAATTTCGATTTGTCTGAGGTGCAATTTTTTTTCTTTTTCTTGGTAGGATTTTTTAAATCAAAAAACAAAAAAACATTTTATTGTTTTCTTGTATATCCTTCGTGGGATTCTCGCACATCCAGTTCTTTTTTTGTACAATGGATGTGAAGTTGCTCTGTATTAGCAAGGGAAAGAAAAAACTTCAAGGATGAAGTTGTTGATTGAGTCTGTCACATTGTTTCTGAACTCTTTCGACATCAATGCAGACATCAACTATCCCAGTCAGGTAGAAAATTCCTACAATATTTTTCATTGTTAGAAGACTATATATTATTATTCATCTCTATACGTTTACCATATAAGTTATAACATTCCCTGTATTATAATCTCGCACGACTAAGATTAATAAATTGATCTGCTAGACAACATAAAATACATGAAAATGAAAACAATATAATCACTCGGGGGCAGTTGGTTGGAGTGATAATATAATAAATTTCGGTATAAAACTCTCTGCATTTCTTATTCAAAATAGTTGGTTTTCGGCATAAAACTATGTATTATTATAATGTATCACTGCATAACTAGAGTGGTGCTTGGTTTCTGACATTAATTTTGTAATTGTTATAAATATATTTGTATTATAGTGAATGTTTATAAATGTATTTGTATTGTAGTGAATGTGTGTATTTTTATTATTGTGAAGGTCTATCTTTTGGAGAAAAGTAGGAGGAATTATCTCTATAAATAGAGGGGTTTTCCATTCTTTTGTATTTCATCCCTTTGATCTCTCAAAAGAAATAAGAATTATTCTCTCTTTCTTTATGATATTCTTCCTCTTTCTTTATTATTTCATAACACGTTATCAGCACGAGTCTCTGCCTTGAGCACTCACTTTGAAAGATCTGACAGAATGATATTCCTTTGGTGATATTGTTTCTCTACGACTCTACCGTCTCAAAATTTGAAGGCTAAGATATTATTTTTCTCTTCCTTTTAATATGGCTAATTTTATGAAACTTGATTTCATTGCCCTTCAAAGTTTGGGCAAGAACTACCTTTCACGGGTATTGGATGCTGAAATCCATATGGATGCAATGGGTCTTGGAGACGCCATTTAAAATGAAATCAAAGCATCAAACTAAGATCGTGCTAAGGTTATGATATTCTTGCGTCATCATCTTGACGAAATTCTAAAAATTGAATATCTCACGATTAAGGATCCACTTATTTTATGAAATAGCCTAAAAGAAAGGTATGACCACCTGAAGATGGTCATCCATCCAAAGGAACGATATGATTGGATCAATCAAGACTATAAGTCTATTGATGAGTACAACTTTTCAACGGTCAGAATTGTTTCTCAATTGAAACTATATGGAGAGACTATTAATGATATTGATATGATGGAATTTGTGGTAGTACACAAAATTAATCGCGAGCTCTGGAAGAGCTAATGTGTTACTATTATAGTAAGTCTCAAAAGGAAACTTATAAGTTTCAAAGACATTGAAAAAAAATAAACTGAGATTGTAAATTATGGGAAGATCTAATATATTTATATTACTACAATTGAAATGAATTATAAATATTTATATAAAAGATTACCCATCGTTTTCTTTTATTTATAGTACATAAATATGGGTATGATGACGAAATCACATATGAAAGTAAACTAGAAATTTACTGAAATAAAGATAAGTTGGCATAACCGGTTGCCCATTCCGGTTCAAATGTGATGCAAAAAATAATTAAGAATTTACGTGGCTATATATTGAAGAAATAAAAGATTCTTCAAGAATTCTCTTGTTTTGCTTGTTCTCATGATAGAATGATCATTATATCAGCTAAGATTGGGATTATATTCCCTGAAATTTTGAAATTTATAAAAAGGTGAATATGGACCCATTCACCTGCCATGTGAACCGTTTGCTATTATATAATTTTAATAGATGCATCTATAGTATGGTCACATGTGCTTTGATATCAATTTTCAATTGATTTTGCAAGGTTGTTTGCTTGAATTGTTAAATTAAGAGCATAATTCCAAATTATAAAATCATGTTGATAATGCTGGTTCATATCTAAGTTGATTTAACAAAAATTGTATGCCTCCAATTATAGCTAAACCATTGATTATGAGGACAAACCCCTTAAATAAATTTTGGTATGAAATATGTACATGTAGCAACATTTGAATGCATCAAGCCAACAACTCTATCACAATTGGTTCAGAATCAGGAACCAAATAATTTCATCTAAAAATTTGAATGTGCGGTATATGATTCAATTGTTCCACCATAACACACAAAGATGGGACCCCAAACGAGCTTGAGGGGTAAATATTAGTTTTCCTAATATTAGAGAAAAAAGTGATTAACAGTTGAAATTATATGTGGGATGACATATCTAGATCCTCAAAAAAAATGTGAACTTAAAGTTCAAGAGATAATTCATTGCAAAATATTGCAAATCAATTGTTAGATGTATTTGCTGATCTTATTTTATAATTCAACTGCAAATGCTCTAATGAAAATTAGAGTACTTGAAGGAAAAGTCTATGACATACCTGAAGCGTGATAAATCAATCGATTTTAGAAATAAAAACTCCTTGAAAAAGAAGAAGAGCAAATAATCAAGATGACCAGAATAATGAGGCAAGTGCTTTAAAAGGAGCACCACGACATAATACTTCACAAAACCTTGGCTAAGGTTTAGGTACCTGAAACAATGAAAAATGAAGAGATCTTGATAAGTTATATCATATTGGACCGATATCAAAATGATCGTCGATTATACCTTTGATATAATGTAGAGCTCAATATTATAAATGTTGACGAGGATCTTGAATTCAAATTTGTCAAAAAGTATGGACAGATAAATAATTGACCAAATAAAATATACAATTCAAGTATAATGTTAGTGGGGTATAAAAGGATTCTTGTGCGAAAGATGAAATAAATAAAATCACAAAATAGTACTATTTTCACAAATCCTGATATTACTATATAGAAAGGTCCTCCTTTGGTGGATGCAATTATTTTGAGGTTGCTCATAAGTCTGGCAATACATGAAAACTTGATATGCGTATAATGAAATTATTTTCATGTCTAGATAGACAGTGAAGGATTTATAAAAATTCCTGAAGGATTTAAGATGCCTGAAGCATATGGTTGAAAGTCTCAGGAAATGTATTCAATTAGATCGCAAAGTTCATTGTATGGTTTGAAGCAATCTGGATGAATGTAGTATAACCGTCTTAGTGAGTATTTATCTAAGGATGGTTATATAAATGATGAAATTTGCCCATGTATTTTTATAAAAAAATAACATCGGGATTTATTGTACTTGATGTTTATGTTGATGATATAAGCCTTATAAGAACTCCAACAGAGCTTTAAAAGATAATTGATTATCTAAAGAAAGAATTTGAGATAAAAGATCTGAGAAAGACAAAATTTTGTCTTGGTCTGCAAATTGAACATTTAGCAGACAATATCTTTATACATCAATTTGCCTATACTAAAAAGGTTTTGAAACGATTTTATATGGATGAATCACATTTATTAAATACTTCGATGGTTGTTCAATCACTTGATGTGAATAATAATTTGTTTGACCTCAAGAAAAGAATGAGGAAGTCCTTGGTCCTGAAGTACCATATCTTAGTGTGATTGATGTACTAATATATCTTGCTAATACTACACATCATGACATTTGGTTAATTCATTAGCAAGACGATCTTGTTGGTTATGCCGATATAGGATATTTATCTGACCCACACAAAGTCCGATATACAAAACAGCCTATTATGGATACTTCATCAAATCATGTTGAGATAATAGCTATTCATGGAGCAAGCCGAGAATGTGGTGTGGTTGAGGTCCATGATACATCTCATTAGAGAAAAATGGGTTTGAAATGTGACAAAGTACCCACAATTTTATATGAAGATAATGCAGCATGCATAGCACAACTAAAGGGAGGATTCATAAAACGAGATATAACGAAGCACATCTCGCTAAAGTT
This sequence comes from Datura wrightii, assembly GCA_035772735.1. Lineage (NCBI taxonomy): Eukaryota > Viridiplantae > Streptophyta > Magnoliopsida > Solanales > Solanaceae > Datura > Datura wrightii. Next base: position 49,820,896 of record JASDFA010000002.1, on the reverse strand, counting down.
TTTCTACACACATGAACTCCAAAAGAATGGTGATATCAATGTACAACAAATTCATTCAAGTGACAATGTGGCTGATTTATTCACCAATCTCTACCAACTGCAACTTTCAAGAAGATGGTGCACATGATCGAGATGCAATGATTCAAGGATGTTCTCATTATGGGGAGTTAATACGCACTGTACTCTTTTTTCTTACGAGGTTTTGTCACATTGGGTTTTCCTTGTAAGGTTTTTAATGAAGCAACAAAAATGCGTATTGTATACTCTTTTTGCTTTACTAGATTTTTTTCACTTGGTTTTTTTCTAGTAAGGTTTTAACGAGGTACATTATCTATCAAATAAACATCCAAGGGGGAGTGTTATAAATGAATCTGTATTATAGTGAATGTCTATAAAGGTATTTATATTGTAGTGAAAGTGTGTATTTATATTATAGTGAAGATCTATCTTTTGGGGAAAAGTTAGGAGGAATTATCCCTATAAATAGAGTGGTTGTCCATTCATTGTATTTCATCCCTTTAATCCCTTTAATCCCTCAAGAGAAACAAGAATTATTCTCTTTTTCTCTATGATATTCTTCCTCTTACTTTATTATTTCATAACAGTAATTGAATACTTTTTAGTTTATATATATATATATATATATATATATATATATTTCATACCTGATTGTTAAATACAAAATAAATATAATAGATACCCTTCCTCTGACTTCCATGGTCGATTAAATATAAGTATTTCTTTATCATGCCGACAAGAATGATACATGTTAATCCTAAAACGTGGTGGAACAAATGCTTATGACATTCAACTGAGGCATAATTAAGTGAATGAGAGAATGGTTAGATACGTGATATCTCTAGGTTGGCACATTATATTAGCAAATTCTACCATTTTATCATCAAATAGACACTACAAAATACCCAAAAAAACAAGGGTTAATACCAATTGACATAGTTGGTTTTTTAAAGCAAAATTAATGTCAAAATTGATATACTCACAAGCGACTGAATTCGACTAGTTGAAATTGATAAACCGACGGATAGTGTTGGGTAAAACTGAGAGACGTCCCTCATTTTTTTTTAATTTCACTTGATCGAATTTTTAATTCCCACCCGATATGGAAAAAAATTAACCCGATAGACATCCTCAATATTGTTATTTAATTTAATATTATAAATACTTTTTTAGTAAATTAAAAGACAAAAAAAAATTCAAACAATCTCAGATTGTCATTGGTGTGTTCTTCATATCCAAGAACAAACGGACAAACATCATCGACTTTCTGGGTTTCTGCATCTGAATTTTTTTTCCAGAAAACTAATGGATTAACCTACCCCGTCCATCGATTTTCTGCAAAAAAAAAAAAAATTAAATGCAGTAACCTGCATTTTTGGTATATCCTACCTGTCAAATCAAAATCAATTCAATATCTGCTACATTTGAGCACTTTGCTGCCAAATCAATTCTAAGTCAACAACAACAACAAAAACAACATACTAATTATCGATTTAAAACACCAAATTAATCTAAAATATCCATCAAAAGGATCTACAAAGTCAAGCAAAGCTTAAAAATTTAAAATATATATAAAGTTTCAATTTGTTTTAAATGTTTAACAGTAACAATTCTAACAACTAAGGTGTCCATTCAATGCACTTATAATCATTAATAAAACTCTCTTCATCAATCAAGGTGGGAGGAGAATGGGGCACACACTTGTAATGGAGGCTATTCACTTGTGCCTTGAGTGTCTCGATGGTATAGCACATGGTCTTACATTCAGCAATTCATTTTGCCTCGGCATCTGCCAAGGCACGTATAAGGTGTTCGATCTTCTACAATATAACAGCAATCTGAACACCATCAACCGTCTCGAGTTTGACTTGAAGAGCCAACACCTTCCAGTCCTTACTGGATGCATCAACATAGGGTTTCTAGAGCCTATGCCATAGACTCTCCCCTTTTGTCTTCCCTCTCCCTTCCACTTTCTCAGTCCAGAAACGAGTAGCGACATTTGGTGTAGGTACAGGTGCTAGTGTTGGTGTTGAAAGTCTATACAACTGGGTCAAGAATAAAGTAGATGTATTATGTGTTTGTGACTTAGAGCTTCTATCTCGAAGTTGCGAGCTAGATAAGTGGGGAGATAAAGCACCTGGATAAGGAGTAACTAATGATGAATATGTCAAGTTGCCCCATGGTAAAAGCATGATTGGTATAGGCATGAAAGTGTGAGAAGTAGTAAATGAAAGCACTGAAGGAGATGTACCGGTTAAAATATACGGGATGCCCAGTGCTATAGAGGACATAAGACACTAGTGGAGAAGAGTGCAAGTGGGAAGAAGATAAAAGTCCACTTGAAGAAGTGCTAGTATCTAATGGCCTCCTATATGCTTTCTTACTACTCTTACACAATTTACTACTCCTACTACTACGACCTCAATCACCATCACCTGATGACATTTGTATACAAGTTTACATTAATATATATATATATATATATATATATATATATATATATTATTATTAAATAGAATTGCTTAAAAGAATTAAACCAACATGCTTGTCGTCATCTCCCATTCTTTCTCCTTGCTTGTTTTATTTTTATCATTCTCTCATTCTTTTTCCTCATTTATTTCATAATTATCATTTGATTCATTTTTTTTCACTTGGTTCATTTTCAACATCCGATGTTTTCTCAATATTTGTGATGGCAGTTACCTCATAATCAAAAACTTATTTTTATATATGTTTAGGATGTTCTAAACTATTTTCTAACTTGGCATCCATTATTTGATGAACAACTGCCACATCAGTTTGGTATGCTACATCTAACACATTATTAATCTCAATCCTACATATTATAATGATCCATCCATTGTTATGGGAAAGTAAGTCTAGAATATCCTATTTCGCCTAAGTGCATGGTGGAAAGTGTTGGGTGAGGGATAATTAAACCTGAGATTGAGTAATGGAATGTATGCAGTGAAATATGGGCTGCTAGTTAATGGGGGACCGCTGTAGTGATTAACCCCAAATTACACCTTACAATTGAAGTATAAAAGGGTCGCTGTCAAATATAGTAACCCAACAAAGGTTGGGATCGATCCCACAAGGAATAAACAGAAACTATATGGGATGAAAATAAGCTAACTTGTAATCAATATTTCGGAAGAGAGGTTGCAAATAAAGAAGGAAAATAATTCTAAAAATTATTGAGTTTGTATCAAATTGATAAAGTTAAGCTTGGAATGTGTTCCCCATGATTTCATAACTTAGTAGACTTTTACTAGTGATCTATCATTGTGAATTTTGTGTAAGACTTAAGTTTTGTACATCAAATATTTCTCGACTTAAGAATTACGCTTATCTCCTCTTGGTCTCAAAGTGTATACGTTGCGTTTGCTAATAAACAATAGATTCTTTCCACCCATCTCCTCTTGGTCTCAAAAGTATGTATATTTTAGCTATTTAGTAAATTTTGACTTTAACTATCCTCAATTAGAACTCAAGTTAATTAGATGAGAGTTATTAACCTTAAATTGCTATTGTTATTCTCTTTTCCTAACTTCAATCTCCTTGATCGGGCAAGTTGAAGATACAGGCACGTTTCAACATATGCAACCACTAAAACTTTAATTAAAATGAATAGAATAAAAATCCACTCAATTCACCATTCAAGAATCACAATTTTATTGTGCCTACATTCGTTAATCCATCATGGTTCCCACAACCCTAGCCTAAGAGATTTAGCCGCTTTGTTTATGAGAAAATAAATAAAAGATGTAAAAGAAATCATAATGAAATACTTACTTTGATATAAACTTGTTCAATCTCCAAGCTAAAAGTTTCCACAAGAACTTGATGAACTTCCAACAGGAACTCAACTTAAACTATTATACAAATTCTCAAAGTATGAATTGTGCAACAACACTACATGATATTCGAATTCAAATTGATATGCTAGACTTAGACGCCTAAAAATATGTTATGAGAGGGTATTTATAATAGTATATTAAGCCTTCGTTGTTCCTTCTTGGATTAGAATTCGGTTTTGTAGCTTCAGTTTCTAGTAGAATTGAGATTTGACTTTTCTGGATGTCTAGACTTAGAAGTGCGCCGCATCCCTCCATGCACTGGAAGCTTGGCACATCGCGCCTCTGGTAGCACTGAAGTGGCTTGTACGACGTGTAGGCAAAAGCACAGCTATGCCTATGCACTGCCAACTTCTATATATTCTCCTCTTTAAACCCGTTTCTTTTAAGCCAGATTTAAGCCCAAATCCATTACTTTAAACCCTAAAAGCATCTAATCATACGTGTTAGCTCTTTTTTACAAATATATCATAAAACACGTGAAAACACACACAATTTATTCTTAAAACATAGTAAGGTATGGATAAAATATGACTAAGAAACACGTAAATTCATCATTCATCATGCAGTGGTGGGAATTCCACTGCAACAAGATCATCATGATGGTCGGAGGTCTGCCATAACGGGGTAGGAAAAATAACTGTCGGCTCTGCCATGGCATGCATCTGGCCGCCGTAGCGGGTCCGTTGCAGTGAAAATCTGGCTGTTGCAGTAAACGACAGAAGGTAGAATGAGGGTTTAAGTTAGAATTTTGGGGTTTTCACCCCATTACTTTAAGGCAAGAACTCTAAGAGCAGAAGGGAGATTTTCAGAAGGCAAATCAGTTTCTCCTTCCTAAGGTAAGATTCCTGGCTAACTTTCTTCCCATTCAATTCCCTAACACCCTAGAAACACAAAGGTAGCCTCTAATAGTGGAATCCTATCCAAGAATCCTAGGATTGTGAAAATTAGGGTTAGGGTTAGAAGAAGGATTATGTAATGATTCCTAGGCTTAAAAGTGGGGAATGATCACTTCTTGGGGGAATATGAAAGTAAGTATGTTAATTTGTAGTTTGAGACCTAAGTATTGACAAATGTGAGATTTCTAACATTGTTAACTACCTAGTAAAGGGTTAGGAGTAGAAACTCCATTCAATAGGTAGAAATTGCCTATGTAGGGAATAGAACTTGATGAATTGACTCTTGAGATATTGTCTTTATCATAATTTAGGGGAGAATGGGGTAGAATCGAAACTCTAAGCCGAATGAAGTGTTAGATAATTGAATATGGCTTCTTTTCTTGCACTTAGATTTTGAACATTCGGAGGCATTACGAAAAGGCAAGGCTCCTATAGGGTAGCTGAATTCTTCCTTTTGATAATCGAGGGTTAGGTTATGGTTTAATAAGAAGTTAGACCCTATATAATAGTGTGTATGTTTGTGGAGTGATAACGTGCTTGATTGGTCATTGGACACTAATTATTGTTAATAAAATCCATGTTAAATTTAATTAGGGGGAGTGAAATTTTACATGATGTTGTTACCTGTACATTGTGTGCATGATATGATTGTTATGGAGTATTATATCTTTGTGATTGTCACTTGAGTTGACAAAGTGATAGCCCGAGAAGGATAACTAGTGAGAGTGAAAGAAAGGGGTGATGAAGGCCCACAAGTGGTAGAAGTACACCGAAAGACATGATACGATGAGTCCATATGGATGGATGTACATGTGACAGTACACCGACAGGTATGATACAAGAAGGTCATATGGCTGGCTGTACAGGTGAGAGTGCACCGACAAGTATGATTTGACACGTTCATATGGCTGGGTGTATAGTACATGGATTTCTAGAGTCCCCTATAGGTCATGATTGGAAGAGCAGAAATAAGACCATCTGGCATGTGTACAGTGATATTCTGTGTGAATGTGTATGGAGATGTGATACAGGCATGTGCCCGACACATTATCGATGTTATCATATCAAAGGAAAGTTGAGGAGTGAGGGTTGGTTCAAAGATAGGAGAACTATGTGAGACTATGATACTTGAATGAGTACTTACTTGTGACTTCAATGTTGATGAATCTGTTATGCACTGCTGTATCTTTACAAAATTATATGTGAATCCATGAAGAGTCGATGAATTAAGTGTTGAGAATTCATATGTGCATTTAATGTGATGAGTTAATGAGTTGACTGTGATGTTTTAACTATACATGTTTTCATTTGGAGCTGATGGATTGAATGAGAAAAATTGCTAAGTGTGGAGCTTAAGATTGACAACTTGGTTGAGCTACTGCCTTCGCTGTACCATTGCAATGAAACTCTTACCGCTGCGATGAGACCGCCACTGTGGCCATATCCCCACTACAGTTGGGCCTAATCCAGTAAGATGACCAGTTTAGATTTTATTCTAAATGATGGTAGAAATAGAGTTATATAATGATTAACTATGTTCGTGAATGTGTGTTGCTGTTTCACTTGCATATTCATTATTATTTAAGGTAGGCCGATGATGCCTACCAGTATAATGTGTCGTACTGATGGCACTCCTACACTTCTTTTTTGAGTGGAGATTGCGATCAAGGAGGTTCCTCTCGACCCAATTTGTAGTAGCAGTTATGAGGCACTCGAGGGTGAGATAATTCTCCGAGTTGATGCAGTTTTATTCTAAAGAAATGTCTTTTGTTTGGACATGAATTTATTTATCTCTTGTTATTTCTATTAGATTTTGACCAAGTAGATGTGCTCGATGCGATGACTTTCAATTCTTGGGATATTTATGTAATATGTTCCTAGCAATTCTTTCATTTTTATGTTAGTTCCGCTTTTTTATTTTATGAGCGCTTAGTAAATGGCTTGAATGTAGAATATGTAAGAGTTAGTTTGGGACAGATTTGTTCGTTCCCCGGGGGTGGGGGGAGGAGGGGATAGTGTGAGTACCAATCACGGCCACTTGGGTCGTGACACATATAGGCTTTGTCTTTATAATCACCCACCGATCAACCTTATTTCTACGCAAATGATATGAAGCATAATACACCTACTTAGCATTTTGTGCACACGATAAAAGGATCATACTGATCATACTTATTTGTGTGCTTAACTTCAATTACATTATGTTGTTGATTCACCTTAGTACCTATATGTGATGGATCAACTACTTACACCGAAATAGTACTATCTTTTTTCTCAACCATCGAGGATACTTAACATCCATGCTCTCTTGTATCACACCATAGTAATCAACATTTTAGTTATTACCGTTGATATCACCTTTAATGAACACTCTAATATTATTGATTTTCATATACTTAAGAATTTCTTTTCTTTTAAACTTGAAACTGCTCTCACAATACTTATTTATCAATTGAATTTGACTATTAGGCACGCGTGCAACATCTCTTACCAGTTGCAAATGTTCATTTGTACTATTTTTAGTATGAACCTACATAGAGTTAAATGAGAAATATAGTCTTTCAGCAAATGACTATATTGTACTTATATCTTCAACATGTATTTAACACTTATGTAGTTATTTAGCCAATCATAAAACTTCGTATATATGGCATCATTATCCCACTGGCTTACAAAGTAATTATCCAATAAATTGAGATTTTTTGTTTGTTTAACCCTTAGTTTTTAAATCATGTTATTCAATAATAGAATTCAACACTTAATAAAGATATGATTGAATTTCAAGGCAATTGAGAAAAATATGTGGCACAACAGATAGCATCTCCATACTACTCAAACCTCATATGATGCATTTTTTAGAATCTCGACCTAGTTGATTAAAAATTAAAATCAGTATGTGGTGAAGATCACTATCACTGTTATCATTGTGAGTAGGCCTATTTCTCATACTTGGCGCTTGCTCTATGATATAGTAAGATAAAAAACTGAGTAGTTTTTCCTGCAAGATAAGTTTTAAATAGATCCTTCAATCTTAGAACTCTGTTTAGCAATTCTTTTGCACTTGCCGATAGTTTTGTGTAATTTAATATTAGTTAGTAATAAGTTAAGAAAAACTAACATAATTCATTCATGGTATATTAAGTCAAAATCATTACTTCTCGAATGGGTACATCCAACTGTGTTGAATTGAGCCCCTAATGCATACCTCGTGTACGAGGTGAATCGGTAGATGTTCCATCACATCAAAAAAACCACACGGGAAGATCTTTTCCAGCTTAGTGGCAATCAAAAAAATATTCTGATCCATCCTTTATAAGTTATCCTCCCAAAAAGTGTTATAGCATAAATCTTTGAAGAACAAAATTACCTTTGTGATTGATTTTCATACCCTGTCAAGTAGGCAGTTAAATGCGTTAGGAATCAATGTTTTTATGAAAATATGACAGTCATGGCTTTTTCATACCATGCAACTTTTCTTCATTCATTTCTGCACGTTTCTCCAAATTTGAAATATAGCCCTCAGGCATACTCAAATTCTTAACCCAATCACAAATCTTTCGTTTCTCATTAAATGTGAATGAAAAACTCATATCGGGCTTTAACGGTTTATTATTATGTGATTCCTGCAATCATAGTTCCTTTTCACTTGCAATATTCCTTTAAGTCTATTCTGACTTTTGAATTATCTTTCATCTTACCCTTAACATTCATCACTATGTTGAATAAATTATTAAAAAATATTTTTTTATAACGTACATCACATCAAGATTATATTGTAGAATATTATCCTTTCAATACAACAACTTTCAAAATATGTTTTGTTTAATCCAAATTTATCCAACACTATATCCAGAAAGTCTAGAAGATGTAGCTTCTATAACCTTAGGAAACTGACAAACTCTCTCCCTATAATGCCCCGGAAACTCTAAGATCAGACCCGGGAGTTGAAATAGAGAAATTAGAATTTTTTGTACCAGATCATAGAACAAGTCATTCTATGACCCATGGGGTAGACCACGAGTCATGAAGTGACTCATGGGGAGGTACAGGGCTTGAGTTGGAATTTTGGGTGTTGAAGTCCCCACGGACATAACTGTGAGTCATGGTCAGACCTCATGACTCGTTGAGTCAGTCATGGGAAAGGGTTAAAGGAATATGAAGGAGACCTGGTAGTGTACCCTACGGAAGGTTCCCATCAGTCGTGGTCACTCACCACGATTCGTAGGATAAGTAGTGGTCAGCATGTTGGAAATGATGTGAGATTGTGCAGTGTTGACGACGGGTGGGTCACCACGAGTCATTGGGTTCACCACGAGTCGTGTCCCTCGTGGTGACCAACAGAGGAAAATTGGTAGTGCACTTGATGGTTGTGACCACGAGTCGTGGTCACTGGGCATGATCCGTGAAGTCCCTCGTGGGGGCTTGATAGTCAGTTTTTCCTGCGAATTTTCTAAGGGTGTTCCAGTAATTTTATAATCTCCTTGACTCTAAAATACATCATTTTGGTCTATTTTAAGGGAATTTAGAGGGGTTAAACAGTTTCCCCCCTCATCCCCACTCGGATTTTCAAAGAAATTAGCGTAAGTTCTCTTAAGAGCTCTCAAGAAAGGTCTAGGGTTCCTTACCAATTGCAGCCATTCAAGCTTCATTCTCCAGAAAAATTTTAGCCAGGTATGTGGGAATTCAATAAGGGAATAGTTCTTCCCTTGTGTCTCCAAAATCCTTCCTAGTTCTTTATGAATTCTAGCCTTGGGTTTTCGATTGTGAAGGGAATATATGTCAGATTTCTTTGAATTCACGTAAGATGTTATTCATGTTTATTTTAGATTTGATTCCATCAATTTATGACTATATTGATGTTGTTTCCTGTAAAGTGAATTCTATCCCTGAAGTGCCAAACTTCGTTATAGTTTGTGGAATATGATTTAAGATGATTGTTGGATATTCTCCATTATCCAGATATTATATAAATGCTCTTTCTTGTAAGGATGATTTTAGCCCTAATGTTGAATGAGATCACCTAGAATTCTTGCCTATTGGGTCAGTCTTCCTTGTTGCTTGATTTTATCACTGTTATGGATTCCCATATTGTTAGTATGAATTGAAATCTCAGTTAGCTGTATAATAGTTCAGTTTCAGTTAGAATGTTAGAATCCTTAATGTTATTCAGAATTTGTCAGCTAGCCAGTTTGACTACAGTATTTTCGTGAGGTGTTAGTGGTGCCTCTTAGTTATCAGAACTAGACTCAGTACTAGATTTCAGTATATTTTTAGGTGGTTACGATGCTTCTAGATAAGAAGCTCTGACTAGACTTAGAACCCAATTACAAAATCCGATCCGATAAAACTCTCAGGGTGCTTCCAGATAGGTATCCTTGACTAGTCTTGGGCCCCAAGTTTCGAGCTATCAGCTTAATATTTAGTCTAGGACTATCAGTGGAGTAGGACTTAGCACCGAGCAGACTGCGGTTCCAGTGCACCCAGGTTCCCAAATCTACGTTGCCACCATAGGTTATAGTTTTATTGGCCTCATGACCCTAGATTTGTGATCACCCAGTTCATGCTTTTCTACCCTGGCAGGGTATATTGGGTTGTAACGATGGGGTGTATACATCAGACTCCACGTGTATCTCACGTGGTTACATGTCGGTTATAGACTCTCCCACCAGTCAACTCAGTTCAGTCTAAGATCAATTCAGTACAGTATTTCAGATTCAGTATCTCAGATTTAGGGTATGTCTTTGACCATTAGACAGGGTCATCTTGACCATCTCAGTATATTTCAGTAATTTCAGTTCAGTATATCAGTTGGTCATTGCATGCCATTTCAGTTTAGTTGTTATATCCAGTGTTATGTTTTCTCCTGCTTAGTATATTTGAAGTACTGACGCATATCTTTTATGTTGTATCGTCTTATGATACAGCTGCAGGATCTCAGTCACAGCCTCTTTAGCAGATCATTCTCAGAAGATTCCAGTTGCACCATTGGTGAGTCCTCATCCTTCGAAGACGAAGATCATTTCATTCAGTTATATTTTTCCTTATTTAAACTTGGAGTTAGCTGGGGGCTTGTCCCAACAACTCACTAGTGATAATTGCTTTCAAACACAAACTTGTCCTTTTTAGACTTGTAGCTTTGTTCAAATGTTTTTAAACTTTATGAGTCAACTCTATTTTCATAAATGTTTTATAGTTTACTTTAATCTTCCGCTATATTTTAATGTTTACTTAGAATGCCAGTGTATGATAGACCAGGGGTTGACTTGGGGTTACTAGTGACTCCAAGTACTGCATCTCATCCAAGGTGTAAGCTCGGGGCATAACAAACTTGATATTAAAGCCAGGTTTAGAGTATCCTCAGATGTCTGAAAGCCGCATCAAGTAGAGTCCCTTTCATGGGTGTGAAGCGCGCCACACTTATGACGGGGAGGCTACGAGTTGTTAATAAGAAAATTTCCTTTGATTCATACTCTTTATCATGCGTTGAAATTCAATTCCAGAATCATTCTCCTAACTCGTGCTCTATTTTGTTTCAGTGAATTATGCCTCCGTGATGTGGTAATGGAAGAAGAGCCAGTAATGTTCACTGACCTGCCTCACCAGCTCCAGCAGCCCCTCAGGATGACTCAGTGTCCACCGCAGAGTTCAAGGCAGCTATTTAGCTGCTCTCTCAGGCAGTTACCAACTAGGTGAACTAGTAGGTGGTTTCCATCAATAATAATGGGTCCACAACAGCTGTCTCAGTGCGACAATTCACTTAGATGAACCCTCTGGATTTCTATGGATCTAAGGTGGGAGAGGACCCACAAGAGTTCGTGGATGAGACTAAAAAGATCACCTGGATCATGGGTGTCAGTTCCTCGGAGAGTGCGGACTTGGTTGCCTACCAGCTGAAAGGGGTAGCCCAGGTCTGGTATGAACAATAGAAGGAGAGGAGGCAAGTGGGACTAGGACAAAGAAGGTCACAATCCACTACCTCAGCAGCTCCAGCAGGTCAACCAACTCAACAGGCCAACACTTCAGGTATGGATGGCGGCCAGTGCTAAAACCATTTTTATGCATTGTCTTCTCGTTAGGATCATGAGAGCTCACCTGACAGGGTCATGTGTATGTTATGTCTTTTCCATCTAGATGTATATTCCCGACTAAATACAGAAGCAACACTTTCATTCATGACTCCCTATATAGAAGTCTAGTTCGATATCATTCCAGAGGTCCTCTCAGAATCGTTCTCAGTCTCCACGCCACTTGGCCAGTCAGTTAGAGCCAGTCGGGTGTATAGAAACTGTCCTGTCTCAATCTTGAATAAAGTCATTCCAACTGACCTTGTAGAGCTAGACATGGTTGATTTCAACCTCATTCTTGGCATGGATTGGTTACACCTCGGTTATGCCTCAGTCGATTGCAGAACTAGAGTTGTCAAATTTTAGTTTCTAAATGAGCCAGTATTAGAGTGGATGGGCAGTAATTCAATGCCTAAGGTCGGTTTATTTCCTACATTAAGGCCCAGAAGCTTATTTCTAAGGGATTTATCTACCATCTAGTTCGAGTCAAAGATTCCAACTCTGAGACCCCAACTATCCAGTCAGTCCCTGTTGTCAGTGAATTTCCTGATGTGTTCCCCGAAGATCTTCCAGGAGTTCCTCCTGAACGGGAAATCGACTTCGGTGTAGACCTTCTCCTAGATACTCATCCCGTCTCCATTCCTTCTTACAGAATGCATCCAGCTGAGCTTAAGGAGTTGAAGGAGCAGCTAAAAATACCTTCTTTATAAGGGTTTTATCAGACCCAGCATCTCTCCTTGGGGTGCTTCAGTATTATTCATGCGAAAGAAAGACGGTACCCTCATAATGTGCATCAATTATTGTCAATTGAACAAGGTCACAGTCAAGAACAGGTATCCTCTACCCAGGATTAACGATTTGTTCGATCAGCTTTAGGGAGCCAGTTGTTTCTCCAAAATTGATCTAAGGTCGGGCTATCATCAGCTAAGGGTCAGAGAGTGTGACATATCGAAAATAGCTTTCGGGACTCGATGTGGTCACTATGAGTTCATGGTTATGTACTTTGGACTCACAGATGCCCCCACAACTTTTATAGACCTGATGAATAGAGTCTTCAAGCAGTATCTGGATATGTTCATCATTGTATTTATCAACAACATTGTGGTATACTCCAGAAATGAGGAAGAGTATGCTAATCACCTAAAAACAGTGCTTCAAACACTCAGAGACCGCTAGTTGTTCGTCAAGTTCAACAAATGCAAATTTTGGTTGAAGTATGTGACTTTCTTGGGTCACGTGGTCTCGGGTGAAGGTATTCAGGTTGATCCTCGAAAGATAGCAGCGGTGAAATACTGTCCCAGACCTACCACCCCAACCGAAATAAGAAGTTTCTTGGGTCTAGCCGGGTATTACCAATGCTTTGTGGAAGGCTTTTCTTCTATAGCATCCCTTCTAACTAGGCCGACTTAGAAGAAAGTGAAATTTCAGTGGTCAGATGCATGTGAGAAGAGTTTCTAGGAGTTAAAAACTCGACTCACTATCGCTCCGGTGTTGACTCTACCAGAAGGATCAAATGGGTTAGTAGTATATTGTGGCGCTTTTATGGTTGGACTCGGTTGCGTTCTGATGCAGCGGGGCAAGGTGATAGCCTACGCCTCTAGGCAGCTCAAAGTTCATGAAAAGAATTATCTGGATCATGAATTGGAGTAGGCAGCGATGGTTTTTGCATTGAAAATATGGAGACACTATCTGTACGGTGCTCACGTGGATGTTTTCACCTATCACAAGAGCCTTCAATATGTATTCAGTCAGAAAGATCTAAATCTTCGTCATAGAAGGTGGTTAGAGCTCCTGAAAGACTATGACATGAGTGTGCTATATACTCGGGCATAGCCAATGTGGTGGCAGATGCCCTGAGCAGAGTATATATGGGGAGCATGGCCCATGTGAAGAGGGCAGAAAGGAACTGGCGAAGGATATTCACCGACTAGCTCGGTTAGGGGTATAGTTGGTTGATTCAGCTAAGGGTGAAATGGTAATGCAAAGTGGGTCAGGTTCCTCTTTGGTTGTTGAAGTTAAGTCCAAACAGGATAAATATCCCATCTTAATTAAGCTTAGGTTCTCAGAAAAGAAGTTGAGGCTTTCTCCAAAGGGGGAGATGGTGTGCTCTGTTACCAGGACAGATTGTGTGTACCGAATGTCGGTGATTTGAGACAGTTGATACTGGCTAAAGCACATAGCTCAAGATACTCCATCCACCCTGGTGCTACTAAAGTGTTCCGCGATTTACGAGATATTTACTGGTGGAACGGCATGAAGAGAGACCATTGAATTTGTAGCTAAGTGCCCAAACTGCCAGCAAGTCGAAGTAGAACACCAGAGACCGGGAGGTATGACTCAGGATATCAGCATACCCAAGTGGAAGTGGAAAGAAGTAAATACGAACTTTATTATGAGTCTACCTCGGACTCGTCGGTAGCATGATTTAATCTGGGTGATAGTAGACCAGATGACTATGTCAACACACTTCCTCCCAGTTAAAACTATAGATTTAGCTGAGGACTATGCTAGGCTCTATATTCGGGAGTTAGTCAGACTTCACGGGGGTGCCCTTGTCCATTATCTCAGATAGAGGTGCCCAGTTCACCTCTCAGTTCTGGAAGTACTTTCAGAAGGGACTTGGTACCCAGGTCAAGCTCAACACAACTTTTCACCCACAAACAAATGGACAAGTTGAGGGGACTATTTAGACTCTAGAAGATATATTGAGAGTGTGCATAATCAATTTCAAGGGTAGTTGGGATGATCACTTTCCTCTCATTGAGTTTGCGTACAACGACAACTGCCACTCCAGTATCTAAATGGCCCTGTTTCAGGCATTGTATGGTAGGAGGTGTAGAACTTCTATCGGGTGGTTTAAAGTTGGTGAAGCTACTTTAATAGGGCCAGACTCGGTTCATGAAGCTACGAAGAAAGTACAGATCATCTGAGAAAGATTGAAAACAACTCAGAGCCGTTAGAATTCTTATGCTGATGCAGCAGAAGAGAATTAGAGTTTGCAGTGGTTGACTGGGTTTATCTAAAAATTTCACCCATGAAAGGGGTGAAGAGATTTGGGAAGAAGGGAAAGCTTAGTCCGAGATATGTGGGACCCTATAGAATTTTGAAGCGTATTGGCAAGGTAGCGTATGAGCTGGAATTACCTTCAGAGTTGGCATCTGTGCACCCAGTATTCCATGTGTCACTATTAAAGAAGTGCATTGGTGATCCAACTTCATTGTACCATTAGACAGTGTGGGAGTGAAAGATAGTCTCTCATACGAAGAGGTCCCATTCCAGATCCTTGACCGTCAGGTTCGTATGGTGAGGAACAAGGAGGTAGCTTCGGTCAAATTCTTGTGGAGGAATCAACAGGTTGAGGGAGCTACGTGGGATGCTGAAGCAGATATGATGGCTAGATACCAACATTTGTTCTCTTCCGGCTTAGCTTCAGTTTAAGGTATCAATTTCCTCCCTAAAACTCTTTTCAGTTCGTGAGTTCCAGTTTCTTTCAGGTAGATGAATATGTGTATGATTTGCGAATTCAGTTCAGACTTGTAGTTCAGTTCGGAGGTAGTCATTTTGTTAGTTTTCAACCTTCACGATTAGTATTTGAGTATAATGATTGCAATTCTCTGCTTTTCTGTGTGTTTTTTCCAAGGGGGAGATATTGTAATGCCCCAGAAACTCTAAGACCAGACCCGGGAGTTGAAATGGGGAAAATAGAATTTTTTGCACCAGATCACATAATGAGTTGTTCTATGACCCGTGGTGTAGACCACAAGTCGTGAAGTGACTCATGGGGAGGTACAGGGCTTGAGTTGGAATTTTGGGTGTTGAAGTCCCCACGGACGTGGCCACAAGTCGTGGTAAGACCCCATCACTCGTTGAGTTAGTCATGGGCAAGGGTTAAAGGAATATGAAGGAGACCTAGCAGTATACCCACAGAAGGGCCCCATGAGTCATGGTCACTCACCACGATTTGTGGGATAAGTCGTGGTTAGCATGTTGGAAATAATGTGAGATTTGGGCAGTGTTGGCGACGAGTGGGTCACCACTAGTCATTGGGTTCACCACGAGTTGTTGAGTTCACCATGAGTCGTGGTGTCCCACGTGGTGACCGATAGAGGGAAATTGGAAGTGCACTTGACGGTTGTGACCATGAGTCGTGGTCACTGGGCACGATCCGTGAAGTCGCTCGTGGGGGCCTGGCAGTCAGTTTTTCCTGTGAATTTTCTAAGGGTGTTTCAGTAATTTTCTAATCTTCTAGACTCTAAACTATATCATTTTGGTCTACTTTAACGGAATTTAGAGGGGTTAAACGATTTTCCCCTCATCGCCAGATTTTCAGAGAAATTAGCGTAAGTTTCCTCTCAAGAGCTCTCAAACAAAGTTTAGGGTTCCTCACCAATTGCAACCATTCAAGCTTCCTTCTCCAGGGATATTTTAGCCAAGTATATGGGAATTCAACAAAGGAATAGTTCTTCCCTTGTGTCCCCAAAATCCCTCCTAGTTCTCTATGAATTCTAGCCCTGAGTTTTCAATTGTGAAGGGAATATATGTCGGATTTCTTTGAATTCACGTAAGATGTTATTCATGTTTATTTTAGATATGATTCCATCAGTTTATGACTATATTGATGTTGTTTCTCGTAAAGTGAATTCTAGCCCTGAAGTGCCAAACTTCGTTATAGTTTGTGGAATATGATTTAAGATGACTGTTGGATATTCTCCATTATCCAGATATTATATAAATGCTCTTTCATGTAAGGATGATTTTAGCCCTAATGTTGAATGAGATCACCTAGAATTCTTTCCTATTGGGTTAGTCTTCCTTGTTGCTTGATTCGATCACTATCGTGGATTCCCATGTTGTTAGTATGAATTGAAATCTTAGTTAGCTGTATAATAGTTCAATTTCAGTTAGAATGTTAGAATCCTCAATGTTATTCAGAATTTGTCAGCTGGCCAGTTTGACTACAGTATTTTCGCGAGGTGTTAGTGGTGCCTCTTAGTTATTAGAACTAAACTCAATACCAGATTTTAGTTTGTTCTTTAGACGGTTACGACACTTCCAGATAAGCAACTCTGACTAGTCTTAGAACCCAGTTACAGAATCCGGTCCGGTAAGACTCTCAGGGTGCTTCCAGATAGGTATCCCTGACTAGTCTTAGGCCCAATTTTGAGCTATCAGATTAGTATTCAGTCTAGGACTATCAGTGGGAGTAAGACTTAGCACCGAACAGACCGGGTGTCCAGCGCACCCAGGTTCCCAAAGCTACGTTGCCACCGTAGGATATATTTTATTGGTCTCATGGGCCTAGATTTGTGATCGCTCAATTCATGTCTTTATACCCTGGCAAGGTATATTGGGTCCTATCGATGGGGTGTACACATCGGACTCCACATCTAGCTCACGTGGTTACATGTCGGTTATAAACTCTCCCACCAGTCAGCTTAGTTCAGTCTCAGATCAGTTTAGTACATTATTTCAAATTCAGTATCTCAGATTCAGGGCATGTCTTTGACCATCAGACAGGGTCATCTTAACCATCTCAGCATATTTCATTTATTTCAGTTTAGTATATCAGTTGGTCATTGCATGCCATTTCAGTTTGGTTGTTATATCCAGTGTTATGTTTTCTCCTGCTTACTCAGTAAATTCGAAGTACTGACATATACCTTTTATGCTGTATCATCTTATGATACAGTTGCAGGATCTTAGTCACAGTCTCTTTAGTAGATCATTTTCAAAAGATCCCAGTTGCACCATGGTGAGTCCTCATCCTTTGAGGATGAAGATCATTTTATTTAGTTATATTTTTTATATATTTAGACTTGGAGTTAGCTGCGGGCTTGTCCCAACAACTCATTAGTGGTAGTGGCTTTCAGACATAGACTTATTTTTTTCAGACTTGTAGCTTTTTTTAGATGTTTTAAAACTTTATGATTCAGCTCTATTTTCATGAATGTTTTATAGTTTACTTTAAAGTTTCCGCTATATTTTTATGTTTACTCAAAATGCTAGTGTATGATAGACCAGGGGTTGACTTGGGGTTACTAGTTACTCCAAGTACCGTATCCCATCCAGGGTGTAAGTTTGGAGCATGACACTCCAAAATTTCATTTCCTAACAATGATAGAGGTGGTAGATCATTTTCAATCTTATTCTTTTTGAATGCATGTTTTATTTTTCTAATCTCGTAATTTATTGGCAAAAACTGATTATGACAATCAAACCATGAATTTTTTATGATCATGTTTTAAAGTGAATGCACCACTATTTTCCATGAAATATGGGCAAGCTATCTTTCCAGCAGTCATCTAATCAGACAACATTCTATACGCAGAAAAAATCATTAATAGTCTACATTATAGAAGCATGCAAAAAAAATTCTGCTTAGTTGATATGTCATATGTCACTACACCTTTAGACCTAATTGTTTTAGCTCATCTATAAAAGGTTGCAGATAAATATCAATCAAACCTTTTGGATTATGGGGACCTAGGAGAATACAACTTAGAAATATGTAGGGACTTGTCATACACATTTCAAGTGGAAAATTATACATATAAGGAATATAGGCCAACAAGAGTTGGTGCAATAGAAATAGAGAATGGTGTGAAACCATCTGTACACAAGCCTAATCTAACATTTCTTGGTTCACTTGCAAAATCAGGATAAGTTCTATCGATACGCTTCCAAGCTTCTCCATTGGATGAGTGAGATATAACACCAAGTGACCATCTACTTTCATGATGTCATCTCATATGAGGAGCAGAACTCATTGACACGTACAACCATTCTAACCTAGGTATAAGAGGTAAGTAATTCATCGCCTTAATTGGAATCATCTTCCCACCATGAGTTGTAACGACCAGTATGTTAGTACGAAGGAAAACTGACTTAGAGCACTCTAACAGGGCTAGAGAATGGTTAGAAAAGTATTATGGAGTGATCTAGTGGAAATTGATGATTTTGGGGGAGCTACTGGTTTTGGGGGACCTCTGCAGCAGTAGAAGTCCTGTTGCAGCGAGACCTGGTAACGGTCGAAATCCACCATAATGGACCGGGGAAATTATCGTCGAATCCACTGTAGCAGCTTCCTGACCTCCATAGAGGGTCCTCTGTAGTGGAAACATGACTGCTGTAATAGACGACGGAAATCAGAAAGTGGATAAGTGGGAATTCTGGGGTTACACCCTATTTTTTCAAAACATAAAACCTCAAGGACTGAAGGCAATTTCTCCCAGAGCAGTTGAATTTCCTTCTCAAGATAAGATTCTTGAACTTTTACCACTATAATTGATCAAATAAACACCTAGGAATCAAGGAGAACCTCTAATGGTGATTTTCTAGCGAAGAAACCCTATGTTGATAGACTAGGGCTGGATCATGGTGAACTAATGGAGGTTTGATTTTGAGTTTAAAAGTGAGTAATGATCATTCCCTAAGGTGTAGTTGTTAAAGAGCGTGGTTCATGAGGAATTCAAACCTAGAAATAGGTGGACTTGGGGTTTACTCTTAAAATTACCTTAATAAGGGTGAGTTTAGAGTGTCCCAGATCATTGTGTGGGTGATAGAGTACAAAATCGTGTTATATTTCTTATTCTAGACTTTTAACTTTCGGAAGCATTAAGGAAGGGTAATTTCTATTCGGACCCTCCTAAATGGAGGTAGGTTATGGTTAGAGGAGCTAGACTTTATATAATGACCTATATGCATGTGTAACAATAATGTGTTGATTTAGCCTATGGATACTAGTTGTGGTTATGATTGCCTTGTTAAAGATTCAATTGTTGAAAAATAAATTTGATATGTTGATGCCACCGAATCAATATGGAATTGTGTTGAACTGTTAAGTGTGTTCTTTTTATTGTCATGAATGAATGATGAAATTTTTAAATATATGAGTAGGAAAGGTGGATTTTGATCTCCTAAATGCCGTGATGAAGATCTCAGCTATGATATACTTATCGTGATAATGGATAGGAATAGTAAGAATATCCTAAGATGAGAGGCTCGTGCCCGAGGGAAGTATCCAGGCGAGCAATATTGATTGAGCAATGGGAGCAGGCACCATGCCGGTACAGTTCATAGATTTCTAGAGTTTCCTACAGGCTATGACTAGAAGGAAAAAAATAAGACCCTCTAGCATGTATGTACATTGAGGTTTAGTGTTGGAGTGTTCATAGTGATATGATGGAGGCATGTTCCCGGCATTCACTATTTATGTTATTTTATGGTGTGTTGTAATAATGTGTAACAGTGGAATGAAATAATGTTATTTCGCTGAATTGATGCTTGAAAACTTGTGTTGTGATTATAACATGGGAAAGTTGCAAAGATTTGATATTTTATGGAGCTGAATGAAAGTTAGAATTTGCATTGTACCATCATCATTATGAACTATTCTATATCGCAGTTATGTAGTATTTCGTGGGTCGAATGTGGTAGCTTAAATGTTTTGAATGAATGAGATGATGTGTGATGTTGTAAAGAGTTGGTGAAAGTACTACGGTGCATCTAAGTTGAGCTACTTCCCAGAGCAGTACCGTTGCAGAGGGACGTGTCCCTTTATAGTGAGACCGTAGCAATAGATGAACGACTGCTACAATGAAGTGCCTAATCCATTTAGTAGGCCGATTACACCTAAATAGAATTGAATTTCTATAAAGTGTATTGTATATGTAAGAGTGGTGTTTTATACCAAATTAATATTGTCGTTTGAATTCTTATATATTATTATATAAGGTCGGCCGATGATGCATACCCGTACTGTGTTTCGTATTGACACTACTCCTTTACTTTTTTTTGAGTGCAGAATCCGATCCCATAAGCTCTTCTCACCCTCACCTTTAGAACAACAGTAGACTACCCAGAAAGGTGAGTGAAGCAAGGCGGGCAGTCCCACTCTCTTTCCCATAATGTTCTTTGTCCAGACATTGTAGTTTAATTATGTTGTTTTATTTTCTTAATAGACATTGGTAGTTAGGAATCTAAAGTGCAATGACAATCGGATTCTGGGAATAATTGTAGGTGTTGGTTGTTTTTCTTGAGTTCTTTCTGGCGATGCTATCTAAATTTTATTGTTCTATTTTATTTCAAGGCTATTACTTTCTTTTGAATGTTTGAATTCGGGGAAATTATTGGGAATCATTGGTTTGCCTATCGAAGGGTTAGTGTGGGTGACAATCACGACCATTTGGGTCATGACAAAATTTGTATCAGAGCCCTAGGTTCGCTGATCTCATTGCACTAAGACAGGTCTAGTAGAGTCTCGTGGATTGATACAGAGATGTTCGTAACTTATCTCAAGAGGCTGCAGGACTTTAGAAAAACTCCCTTCTTCTCTCCTTTTGTGCAATTACTTGATTCCAATTGGTATCTGGTGATCCAAATTGGTATTTAGCAAATCTTCCTTATTTCTCTCACAGATGGTAAGAACACGTGCAAATAGAAATAAAGAAGCAGCATCTAAGCCAACCACAGTTCACAGTAGAGAATGGGGCCGAGGATGCAGGCGAAGGCCTGCCGCTGCCAGCGGAGGGGCACACACTCCTTCTCCAGTATGAGAGAGGTCAGCATCTCCGGTACCATTTGCAGTTCAGGAAAGAGTAGCTGTAGAGGTGGAAGTTTCGATGTAGGAGAGGCTCCTGCCGCTCTAGCATCCTCCGAGGTTCTGGATCAGGTTCTTAACTTTCTGAATGGCCTCATGGGTAATGGGGTGCGCCAACAACTCCTGCACGACAGCAATCGGGGATACAACATGCAGCTGCTGTGCCTCCTCACATTGATGACATGTCTGAGGCCGTTATGTCTTCGAGGCCGATGGTTGGGCCTGTGATAACAGGAGTGGAACATGACTTGGTTTGGAGGTTCGCCAAGATGAAGCCTCCCGCTTTATATGGTACTAAAGTAGAGGACACCTATGAGTTTATTATAGATTGTCACGAGAGGCTCCATAAGATGGGGGCGTTGGAAAGATACGACATGGATTTTGTCACCTTTAGTTGATGAGCGATGTTAAGCTTTGGTGGAGGGCTTTTGTGAAGTGCAGACCAGCAGGGTCACCACCGTTGACCTGGACATAGTTTTACTCCACATTTCTGGAGAAGTATGAACCCTGTAACTTGAGAGATAGGAAGCGGGATGAGTTCACCACCATCGAGCAGGGAAGCTCTTCTGTTGTAGCATACAAGGCCTGAGTCCATTCACTATCTAGGTATGTTCTACCCTTACTTCCCACAGAGGAAGAGAGGATTAGGAGGTTTGTTATAGTCCTAAATATGGGTCTCTAGTTATTATCTCTTCAAATGGTCTCCTCCAGTAAGACCTTTCAGGAGGTAGTGGAGTGTGTGAAGAATATAGAGGGGGTGAAACAGGAAGGGTATGCAAAGAATGTCAAAAAGAAGGATAGGAGGGTAGGTTCCTACAGTGGCTTTGTTTCTAGGACTCTGGTACCACAGGGGTTCTCTGGGTGCCCTATTCAGTCAGCCATGCAAGTGTTAGCCGGAGGTCCGCCAGGGACAGCTCTGCGACCATTAGGCACAGTTAGGGGTACTCAGCTTATTTGCTCAAACTTTGTGGCTTGCCTTATTTCTTTTTGTTCCAGCTCAGAGGCTAGTGATTGAGAAGGTATGCCACAAGTGTGGGGAGTATGGACACATTCGCAGATGGTGTCCCAGGTTTGGCCGAGGCAAACAAATCATTCCATACCTAGCTCCTCGAGCTCCGACTCCTATCGTGAGAGGAGGTAGTGTGTTCAACAGGGATTGGTAGTCATCCAGCCATCAGAGGCGGTACTCAGTCGGGTAGAGGAGGTGCTCAAATGGGTAGGGGTGCCACCCAGTCTGGCAGAGCGGTGATGCAGCCCAACGAGGCAGGTCTCAAGCAGCTAACCAAGCTCACCTTTATGCTTTTCCTAGTAAGCCTGATGCAGAGGCTTCAGAGGCTGTTATTATAGGTATGATCTTTGTGTCTGACAATATTGCTATGGCTTTGTTTGATCTGGGTTTTACTTTTTTCTATGTGTCTGCTTATTTTGCTTTGGGATTGGATCTTGCTTGTGATACACTTGATACTCCTATCCATGTGTCTACTCCTATTAGGGATTCTGTGGTGGCGGATAGTGTTTGTTGGGGTTTTATTGTTTACATTATAGGGTTTGACACTCTAGTAGATTTAGTGATCTTGGACATGGTGAATTTTGATGTGATTCAGCGAATGAGCTAGTTATCTCCTTACCATGCCATTCTGGATGCCATGCTAAGACCATCACTATATCAGGTCCAGGGTCGTTCAGGTTGGAGAAGAAAGGAAATTATAACCCTGCTCCTAAGAAAACCATTTCTTATATTCGTTCCTGTAAATCAATAGGGCGGGAATGTCAGATATCTAACTCATATTCGGAATACCAGTTCCAAGGGTCCTTCCATAGAATCAGTCCCGAGAGTTTATGAGTTCTTAGAGGTGTTCCTTGCAGATCTGCCTAACATGCCACTAGACCGTGATATTGATTTCTGTATAGATTTAGAGCTAGGGACCCAACCCATTTCAATTCCACCGTATCGAATCTCACCAGCTGAGTTGAGAGAACTTAAGGAGAAGTTGCAAGAACTGCTTAATAAGGTGTTTATTATGTCGAGTGTCTCTCCGTGGGGTGCTCCGATCTTTTTTGTGAAAAAGAAAGATGATAGTATGAGGATGTGCATCGATTATCATCAGTTGAACAAGGTAACTATTTGAAACAAGTATCCTCTTCCTTGAATAGATGATTTGTTTGATTAATAGGGGAAACAGTGTTCTGAAAGATTGACTTAGGGCCGGGTTATCACCAGCTGAAGATTCGGGCTGAGGATATTCCTAAAATAGTCTTTCGAACCAGGTATGGGCATTACGAGTTTTTGGTTATATCCTTCGACTCACTAATGCCCTAGCTGCGTTCTTGTGCTTGATGAATGGTATCTTCAAGTCCTATCTAGATTCTTTCGTAAATATTTTTGTTGATGATATTTTGATGTACTCTAAGACCAAACAGGATCATGAGAATCATGTTGGGGTTGCTGAAGGAGAAGAAGTTGTATGCCAAATTCACTAAGTGTGAGTTTTGGTTGGATGCGGTGTCGTTTCTGGGACATGTGGTCTCCAAAGAGGGAATAAAAGTTGATCCACAAAAGGTGGAGGTGGTCATAAATTGCACTAGGCCTACTATCATGATAGAGATTCGGAGCTTCGTATGGCTGGCCAGCTACTATTGTCATTTTGTGAAGGGGTTTGCATCCATTGATTCAGTGCTGACAAGGTTGACGCAGAAGGATGTACCTTTTCAGTGATCTGAGGAATGCGAAGACAGTTTCCAGAAGCTCAAGACCCTACTAACCACGACACCTATCTTGGCATTACCGGTGGAAGGTAAACATTTTGTTGTTTTAATGTGATACCTCATGGTGTGGGTTGGGTGCTATGTTAATGCAGGAAGGACAGGTCATTGCTTATGCCTCAAGACAGTTGAAGGTGCATGAGAAGAATTATCCCACACATGACCTGGAGCTAGCAGCGGTGGTATTTTCCCTAAGAATCTAGAGACACTACCAATACAGGGTTCATTGCGAGCTATTCATAGATTATTGCAGCCTGCAATATGTGTTTTCTAAGAAGGATCTCAATTTGAGGTAGAGGAGGTGAATGAAACTGATCAAGGATTATAACGTCACTATCCTATATCATCCAGGGAAGGAAAATATGGTGGTAGATGCATTGAGTCGGAAAACAGTAAGTATGGTAATCTAGCTTGCCTGGAAGCTATTCAACAACCGATGGCTAGAGAAATCCAGACACTGGCAAACAGTTTGATGAGACTCTCTTTAACAGAAATAGGTGGGGTACTAGCTATCATGGAGGCTAAGTCATCACTGCTAAAGGAGATAAAGGCCAGACAATTTGAGGATGAGAAGTTGGGTAAGATCCGAGATAAGGTTCTATAAAGCTAAGGAAGAAGTGCTAGATGGAAAAGGAGTCCTGAGAATAAAGTGACGTGTGTGTGTTCCCCAAGTTGGTGAGCTAATTAAGACCCTCCTGGTAAAAGCTCAAAACTCGAGGTACTCTATTTATACTGGGCTACCAAAATTTACCATGACTTGAAGTGGCACTATTGGTGGGGTAGGATGAAGAGAGACATTGTTGATTTTTTCTCCCAGTGTTTGAACTTTCAACAGGTGAAGTACGAGCACCAAAAGCATGGGGGAATACTTCAGAGGATACCCATCCCAGAGTGGAAATGAGAGAGAATAATGATGGACTTCATAGTTGGTCTTCCAAAGACATTTATTTGACTCCATTTGGGTCATTGTTGACAGATTGACCAAGTCTGTCCACTTCTTGCTTGTCCAAGTGACTTACAATGCCGAGAGACTAGCCAAACTTTATGTAAAAAAAGTGATTCGGTTACATGGAATGCCGGTTTCAATTGTGTCAGATAGGGGCACTCAATTCACCTCCCATTTTTGGAGGAGCTGGTAGGAAGAGTTAGGCACGAGGTTGGATTTGAGTACAACCTTCCATCCTCAGACTGATTGGCAGTCAGAACGGACCATCCAAGTACTAGAGGACAAGCTCTGGGCTTGTGTGATAGATTTTGGGGGCCAGTGGGATAAATTTTTACCCTTGGCAGAGTTTTCTTACAACAACATCTATTATTCGAGCATTGGCATGGTTCCATTTGATGCTCAGTACAGGAGGTAATACATGTCTCCAATTGGGTGATTTGATGCATTTGAGGTGAGACCCTGGGGAACAGAATTGCTAAAGGAATCCTTGGAAAAAGTTTGGGTAATCCAAAAATGCCTGGTAGCTACTCAAAGTAAACAAAAACAGTATACTGATGGGAAAGTGAGAGTTATGGAGTTCTTGGAGGGAGAGCAAGTGTTGCTCAAGGTATCCCCCATGAAGGGGGTAATAAGGTTTGGTAAGTGGGGCAAGCTTAGCCCGAGGTACATTGGACCATTGGAAATCCTCCGACGTATAGGTTAAGTACCTTTTGAGTTGGCCTTGCTGCTAGGGCTGTCAGGGGTATATCCAACCTTTCATGTTCCCATGTTGAAGAAGTACCATGGGGATGGATCGTACATTACGATATGGGACTCCGGGTTGCTGGATGAGATCTTGTCCTATGAGGAGGAGCCAATGGAAATATTGGATAAGGAGGTCTGCAAGCTGAGATCAAAGGAGATTACAACGGTAAAGGTCCAATGGAAGAATTTTCACATAGAGGAAGCCACTTAGGAGACTGAGGCCGACATGTGGATCAAATACCCTCAATATTTTGTGGAATCAGTACGTTCTCTTCTTTGCATTTGTAGGCCGTTTGGGGACGAGCGATATTTTAATTGGTATCTGATGTAACAAATCATATATTAGTATGAAGGACAACTAACTTAGAGCATCTAATGGGGCTAGACAATGTTTAGAGAAGTATTTCAGAGTGAGCTAGTGGAAATTGATGGTTTTGAGGGAGGTACTAGTTTCGGGGGACCGTTGCAGTGGTAGAAATTCCACTGTAATGAAACTGTGGTAATGATCGAAGTCTGCCTTAATGGACCGGGGAAATAACCACCGGATCTACGTCATGACTTCCTTGAATGCCATAGCGGGTCTGCTGCAGCGGAAAGGTGACCGCTGCAGCAGAAGATAGGAATCAGAAAGTGGGTTTAGTGGGATTTCTAGGGTTATACCTGTTCGGTTGGTTTGTTGGGGTTATAAAACTGACACGCAAGTGCACGTGGTCGAACAAGTAGTAAGTGGCTTTAGTAAGCCAAGTATCGATCCCACAGAGACTTGGGTTAAGTGAAATTTGTTCAAGTCTACTATATTTTTACTTCTAAATATGCTGACAACAACGTAAAAAAAAAAGTGGATATTTTGTTTTCTAAATTTTATATTAAAAGTAAGAACAATTATCTACTTTGAATTTGAACTATGGATAAGAGCATGCCGAGGTTAACGAACATGTAATGAAACTGATTATCGTCATAAATTGGTTAATCTTTTCTTCCAGTTGCTAGCCAAGAACATATGCCAAGAGATTAAAACTCTCGTATTTAATCTCGCTTAAGAATCATGAACCATCCGTCTACATTTCTGTGATCAAATGCAATTCATGTTCTATCCATACAATTCCGGTTCCTAAATTGACTAATACGACTTTTAGGTATATTTCTATCCTGAATGCACATCAAAACTCAATTTTCCCAAATCAAGTAAAGAACAATATCCTATTATTTCACAACTTTCCAATTTCGTGCTCTCTCGAGTGAAATCGGACTTTTTAGATGTACATTAATGTAGGCCACACACCAATGCAGTAAGAACAAGAATTAATAGAACAACATGGAAGAAAAAGATGAAAACCATATAATCAATAATCAAAATTCATCACAAGTGTTCATAACCTCAGCAAGGAAGGGAATTAGCCACTCATTTGTGGATTAATCATCATAAAACGAGTGTTAATCATACAAACAATTGAATGAGAGAAGAAAGAAAGAGAGAAAAAACCCTGAACTTTTCATCCCTCAACTGCCTGTAACCCACGTCCTTGCTCCACCAAGTCTGAATTATGAAAAATACACTTAAGTGTTCTATTTATACTAGTGGGAATTTTTCCTGGAATAATGAGCAACGTGTCACGGAGTGCATCGCGGAGCACTGCCTCCGTGACACGCCGTGGACGCGGACCCTCACTGGAACTGGGGGTCCGGGAATTCAAGCTCAACGTGGCACGGCGTGCATCCCGGAGCACTGGCTTCGTGCCACGGAGCAAACACGGCCCTACACTGGAATTTGGTGAATTTTCACCCTCCAGGCAGAATGCCTCCGCGATGGCAGCGTGACACGGCTCCATCGCGGAGCCCCTTTAAATCATGCTGTCCAATGCCTTTTCCTTGCTCGCATCCAAGTCCAACTCCGATATCGTCCAACATGCCTTGTAGCTTGTCGAAATCACATTTTACCTGCAAAACAATGCTAATCATGTTGGTTAATATAAATTCACATTTTATTACCAATTACATGAAAATGTATACACATTTCTAGATAAACAAGGCGAAAATGGTACTTTTGAGTATCACTTGGGCATATAAATCTGCCCAAGTTCACTTACCCCACACTTAAATCCTTGTTCGTCCTCGAACAACAAACATACAATTCATGCAATTTACATCCCAACCTCGCTACTATGGTACAACAATTTTAGCTACGGTCATACCGATCATTCAATATTGCAAATCATCAAGAAAACATGCATGGTCTTATCAATGCAATGACCTTCAATACATTAAGACTTCCTAGACTTTAAGAATCGACTCTCGATATCGGCAAACTCATGCAAATCAGCTAATCAAGATATCCGACACGAAAATCAATCTTTCATCAAGCATGTGCCCTCATAACTCAAGAGAATCTTCCCCTTTTTGCTCATGTGACACACAATCATTCAAGCAGGGGCATGTACATACACTTTCACTCTCTCTCCCAAAAGAATTCACATGCATCATGTCGTGACCCATAAGCTTGCCCTTAGTGTATTACTCCACTAATATAAAGAAATGCAATGTAAGATCACGTAGGACTTTAATGGGTTGTAATGGAAGCTATGGAACTAGAAAATATTGGATTAGCCAATAATAGCCACTAGCATCCTTAAGCGCCTTTTCAACACCTCCCCATCAACTCATGGACATTGTTTCTCTCTCTTTTTTTTTCATCATCCCATTCTTGATGGTTTACTTTAGTATGGCCCATTTCATTAAGCACACTTGACACAATAACAAAGATTATTCATGCACCTTCACTATCGTTTATTTATAGCAAGTGCACCTTCAACCTTTTCTTTCCTTTCATCACTCTGCTTTTCTTCTTTTTCTTTTCACCATTCTCACTCTTTGACACTTTGGGAAAATTATTTTCTCTTCTTAAGCGCTTAAGAGTTTTGTATAGACTTTACGGCTAATGAAAAGAAGGAATTAAGCTCGGTTTACACTTTTTGGACAAAAGAAAGAAATAATAGGCTAAAGGCTCAAAGGGCTGACTAGGGTATACAATCACAGAAAGGGGAAGTATGACAAGAAAAAAATAGAAACTCTCGGTTAAAACAAAGAAATGCCTACATCCTTTCCTACAATACACCTCCTTCATTTCGTTTTGTACACACACCAGGCAAGTTCTAGACACTTCACAATATCATGGAATATCAACACCTCACTTCACACTTTATGCACATGCTCGATTC
The DNA here is from genome assembly GCA_035772735.1 of Datura wrightii. Classification (NCBI taxonomy): domain Eukaryota; kingdom Viridiplantae; phylum Streptophyta; class Magnoliopsida; order Solanales; family Solanaceae; genus Datura; species Datura wrightii. Next base: position 49,791,792 of record JASDFA010000002.1, on the reverse strand, counting down.
AAGATGTATTCACAGACTCTTCAATCAGCTAATTACAGGAATTCAAACATTAAGCCTCAATCACACTGAATCGAACTCTACAGCCTAGGTATCTCAACATATTTACAAAATTTGCATGCTTTCATAAGAATCACCTTTGCATTTTGAATATCATGTACAACACGCAACCAAAATCTCGCAACCATATAGTAACTACAGGTTCCTGGATGCAATCCACCAAAGAAAAACTGAAAATTAATTGAAAAAAAACTACTCCTACCGACTACATTTCCCTTAAGACGATCGTCATCCATCCATCATAGGGAACGGTCACAACTATGACTTCGGTTCAATGGGACCATTCTTGGTAAAAGAACCGAAAACAAACGCCGAGAAACCCAAAATAAAAAAAATTTGAAAAATTTGCAAAATATCGATCATTTCGATAGGAAAAGAAAAAAATTTATGTACACAATATTTTAAAGAGATTTTTAAAATTATCGATCATTTCGATAAACAAAAATATTTACAGAATCAGTTGGCAACATTCAACAACACACATCAATTTCACAAATATTTACAAATACAGAACAATTTGAAAACTCACAAACATAGGGAAACACCATATACAACATAACAGAGGAAAACATACAAACAAGCAGCCCAGCCCAGCACCTAACTACTCCCACCCCACACTTAATCTGAACACTGTTCCCAGTGCTCACAAAAATTAAATAACACAAAATCGGGTGGTGGAACTCCCTGATCAATCAAAGTATTCCACATCTTCGTCGGGTGCTGCTGCTTCATCTCCCATGTCCGAGTCGCCTCCGTCGTCATAATCGGACTCCACATCGGAGTCCTCCCGACGCATCTCCTTGTCCATGGGGACGTCATCATCAGTGGGCTCTACAAAGGCTGGCCCTATTCGGCATAGAGCCCTGGCATTTTCGCCAAACGGGTAATCTAGCTCGAGCTGCCATAGCTCCTCCTCCGTCGCCGGCCTCCCCCCTATCCTGAGCTGGAGCATCTGCATCCCATACATCCGCGCCATATACTGGTCATCATGAGCATGTCGCTCGCCAAGTGTCAGCACTGGCCCGTGGGTGGTGTCGGGAGCCTTAGTTTTAGTCACATCCAAGGCCCGCCGCTCCAACTGCGGGATATAATCGAGGGCCTCCTCCTTAACATCGAGGCCCATGAGAAAGGTGGTGAGTAGTCCACCGAAACCATACCTGTGCCCCTGGTGCAACCGGGCTCTCTTCATGGCGGATATAATAACCGCCCCGACATTTATCTCCAGCCCTTTCATCAGGGCGTACACCAGGCAAACACGATCCCGGGTTACATCAGTTATATGTACCCCCGGGATGAGGCAAGAGCAGACTATCTTCAGCCAAATTCGGGCTTCCCTATTCATCTGTGAATATGGCAGAGTCTGGTGGTAGCCCCTTTCCTTGTGCCTGCTCCATCTAGCTGTAGATCGGGCCCCACACAGTGTGCGTCTGATGTCAGCATACGGTGGGGTATTATTCAGCTGTCGGAGAATGTGGGTGTCTGTGTCCCGCGCTCCTATGATGGCATTGAGTTGGTGGGGCTCCAGAGTGACTATCTGCCCTCTGATTTTGATGGTGTGGCTTCGGATTGACGGGTTCCAATTGGCATAGAACTCCCGAACCAAGTGCAGGTTGCATTCTTTGGGCTCCTCAAATATGAACTTGAGCCCCGCTGCCTCGATCCGATGAACTATTCTGGGGAACTCCCGTGCCAATGGCTCCCGTGCTATATGCTCCTCGGGGAAATATTTGTTCTCTTTGTGCTTGGCGTACCACTTTTTCCCCTCGTCCGTCACCCATCTTGTTCCATATTGGCGGCGCTGGCCGCGTGGAACTGCTGGTGCTGCTGGGACTGCTGTGCCCAGTCTGAGTCTCTTCCTTCCGGTGCCTGAAGTTGATGTTCCTTTCCCTATCTCTTGCCGGCTTGCCATTTTACCTGTCAACCCAAGTAAACAAGCTCAATGTTAAGCTAAATAAATATTAACTTCGGCTAAGGTCGGGTTACGCTAGGTTACCCCACACTTAGTCCTTAGCTACAGTTACAACACTATGGCAAGAATATCCTTATTACACAACCAGCTATACAATCATGCTTAGTGCGTTCGAAAGAAAATTCGACGGTATAACTTCTGTGTACTACTCAGACTTCGTACAGCCAATCACAATCACTACCATCGCTAGCATTTTAACTATCGCACTTAGCAAAGAAAAACAAAGAAACAAAAATAACAACAAAAATTTATATACATGAACCTATCCAACCAATCAATTTCTAACAAATTTCAACATTTCCCCAAAACCTGAGAATCCGTCGTCTATTAACATCCTAACAATTTGTACATCGACTCATCTCATTCAAGACATACGCCCCGGCATAAAATTCACGATTTCAACACATTTCTAACTTCACAGTCAACAACAAGCCCTAGAATTGATTCTGTCAATCAAATTCGAATAATTTATGCAATCGACAAGTTCAAACAATCATCACGACATTCCGAACATTTATCAATCAACAAATAACTCGAATTCATGCTTAATTTCGACTTAGGGCAATTTAGCACACCTCCCATGCTTAATTTCGAAGAAAATCGACAAAAACTTGAGAGGGAATCGGAAAACATACCTTGAAGTTGAAGAATTGAAGAAAACTCGGTAATTTGTTGCCTTAAGCCGTGGCACGTTGATAGGGGAGGGGTTTTGGGATGTTTGGTCGCGGAGGAAATTGAAAATGAGGGGAAAAGGGGAGGTTTCGGGGTTTAAAAGGTAGAAAAACACGCGGGTCACCCGGACACCCGGTGTGACCCGTCGCGATATACAAGGCAACGTGTCATGGAGTGCATCGCGGTGCACTGCCTCCGTGACACGGAGCCATCGCGATAGCATTCTGGAAATTTTTAAAATTTCCGGGTTATACCTCAACGTGTCACGGAGGGTAACGCGGAGGTCCTCCTACGTGACACGGAGCTATCGCCCCTGCTCACTGTTTTCTACATTTTATTAATTTTTCATACCTCGACTTTTCCTTCATGATTCCGTGCACATTTTCCTCCGTTTGACCTGAAAATCATCTCACTATACAAAATTGGTTAGAATTATAGGTTTCCCCTAAATAAAAATAAAAAAACAATAACTAAAACGAAAAATTTTGTGATCAATCAAGAAAAAGAAAAAGAAAAATCTATTTACACTTTACAAAATGAAAGAAAAAATTTTCACGGGTTGCCTCCCGTGCAGTGCCTGGTTTACCATCGCGGCTCGACGTACCAAGTTTCACCGCTTTTTCCTCCACCTTGAGGATATGAATCTCACCCCTAATTTCTTCTCTAATTTCCTCTTATGCTCCAGGGGTGGTGGTGAAAATTTGTAAGGACCAAGCAGTAGATGTTGCCTTTTGAACTTATTGGCCCTTAAGTAAGTGAAGTCGTTTTGTCTCTCCGAGTTAGCAAATTTCAAAATATACTGGGCTTGGTCCTCTTCTAGACATTTCTCTATAAGCTTGGAAGACTCTATTTCTATGTTATAAACCAAACTTAATGTCGAAAAATGCTTCGAGTGTGGTCCAATAAACCTCAACTCTGAAACTGCATTGTGCTTGACCTCCTTACTTGGATACACCTTCTCAGCATCGTCATCTATCTCTCCAGTAATGTCAACTGGGGGATACTCTATCTCTTCATCCACGAATAGATTTTCCATAAGTGAGAGCCCATCACGGGGACACTCAAGAGATGCTAATTGTTGGGCTTCATCCAAAAATTCACCCTTGTCTTCCTCTTGTAGTTCCTCTTGAATATCGGCTACAACTGTTACTTGCAATTTATCACAAGCTTCAGCCTCAGTAACCATCTCCGTGAATTTGATGCTCATCCTTTCTAGAGCCTCTGCATTCTCTTCTTCCTGAATTCTCAATACTGCCATTGCCTCCTTCATTGCTTCTGATTGCTCCAAAAGTTGTTTCAGCATGTCTTCTATTCGAGCTTGGCGTCCCAAGTCCTCATTTTCAGCATGCCTATATTCAGAAAAAACAACAGAAGGATCATAGTAGGGGCTTGGGGGAGGGGAATATGCATTCGGACAGCCATCCCAATGGCCATCTTGACCACCACATATATTGCACGTGTCACATTGTTTCCACGAGTGGTGTCCTCCACAATTCAGACAAGATTCGCCAAAATATGAGTATCCACCATTTATACCATTTGTATTCCACGATGTCATGTCAATAAGGGTATCCGAAAAAGAAGAAAAATAAAATAAAAAAATAAAAAAAAATAAATATAAAAGAGAATTAAAACAAACACTCAGACCAATTTGTCAGCACTAAGAAAATAAAATATAGTAAATTAACACTTAAAACAAATTCACCAATTGCCAAGTCCCCGGCAACGGTGCCAAAAACTTGTTCGGTTGGTTTGTTGGGGTTATAAAACCGACACGCAAGTGCATGTGGTCGAACAAGTAGTAAGTGGCTTTAGTAAGCCAAGTATCGATCCCACAGAGACTTGGGTTAAGTGCAATTTGTTCAAGTCTACTATATTTTTACTTCTAAATATGCTGACAACAACGTAACCAAAAAGTGGATATTTTGTTTTCTAAATTTTATATTAAAAGTAAGAACAATTATCTACTTTGAATTTGAACTATGGATAAGAGCATGCCGAGGTTAACGAACATGTAATGAAACTGATTATCGTCATAAATTGGTTAATCTTTTCTTCCAGTTGCTAGCCAAGAACATATGCCAAGAGATTAAAACTCTCGTATTTAATCTCGCTTAAGAATCATGAACCATCCGTCTACATTTCTGTGATCAAATGCAATTCATGTTCTATCCATACAATTCCGGTTCCTAAATTGACTAATACGACTTTCAGGTATATTTCTATCCTGAATGCACATCAAAACTCAATTTTCCCAAATCAAGTAAAGAACAATATCCTATTAATTCATAACTTTCCAATTTCATGCTCTCTCGAGTGAAATTGGACTTTTTAGATGTACATTAATGTAGGCCACACACCAATGCAGTAAGAACAAGAATTAATAGAACAACATGGAAGAAAAAGATGAAAACCATATAATCAATAATCAAAATTCATCACAAGTGTTCATAACCTCAGCAAGGAAGGGAATTACCACTCATTTGTGGATTAATCATCATAAAATGAGTGTTAATCATACAAACAATTGAATGAGAGAAGAAAGAAAGAGAGAAAAAACCCTGAACTTTTCGTCCCTCAACTGCCTGTAACCCACGTCCTTGCTCCACCAAGTCTGAATTATGAAAAATACACTTAAGTGTTCTATTTATACTAGTGGGAATTTTTTTCGGAATAATGAGCAACGTGTCACGGAGTGCATCGCGGAGCACTGCCTCCGTGACACACCGTGGACGCGGACCCTCACTGGAACTGGGGGTCCGGGAATTCAAGCTCAACGTGGCACGGCGTGCATCGCAGAGCACTGGCTCCGTGCCATGGAGCAAACGCGGCCCTACACTGGAATTTGGTGAATTTTCACCCTCCAGGCAGAATGCCTCCGCGATGGCAGCGTGACACGGCTCCATCGCGGAGCCCTTTTAAATCATGCTGTCCAATGCCTTTTCCTTGCTCGCATCCAAGTCCAACTCCGATATCGTCCAACATGCCTTTTAGCTTGTCGAAATCACATTTTACCTGCAAAAAAATGCTAATCATGTTGGTTAGTATAAATTCACATTTTATTACCAATTACATGAAAATGTATACACATTTCTAGATAAACAAGGCGAAAATGGTACTTTTGAGTATCACTTGGGCATATAAATCTGCCCAAGATCAATACCCCATTATTTCCAAAACAAGAAACCTCAAGGATTGAAGGAGATTTTCTCCTCGAGCAGTTGAATTTCCTTCTCAAGGTAAGATTCTTTAATTTCTACCATTATGATTGATTATGTAAACACCTAGGAATCAAGGAGAACCTCTAATGGTAATTTTCCAGCAAAGAAACCCTAGGTTGATAGACTAGGGCTAGATCATGGGGAACTAATGTGGATTTGATTTTGAGTTTAAAGGGAAGTAATGATCATTCCCCAAGGTGTAGTTGTTAAAGAGCATGGTTCATGTGGAAATTCAAACCTAGAAATAGGTGGAATTAGGGTTTACTCTTAAAATTACCTTAAAAAGGGTGAGTTTTGGGTATCCAAGATCATTGCGCGGGTGATAGGGTACTATATCGTGTTATATTTCTTATTCTGGACTTTGAACATTCGGAGGCATTGAGGAATGATAAGTCTCGAGTAGAGTAATTGCTATTCAAACCCTCCTAAATCTAGCTAGGTTATGGTTAGAGGAGTTAGACTTTATATAATGACTAGACTTTATATAATGACCTATATACATGTGTAACGATAATGTGTTGATTGAGCCTACAGATACTAGTTGTGGTGATGATTGCCTTTTTAAGATTTAATTGTTGAAAAATAAATTTGATATGTTGATGCAACCGAATCGATGTGGAATTGTGTTGAACTGTTAAGTGTGTTCTTTGTATTTTCATTGAATGAATGATGAACTGTTTAAATATATGAGTGGGAGAGGAGGATTTTAGTCTCCTAAATGTCATGATGATGATCTCATCTATGTATACTTATCGTGATAATTGATAGGGATAGTAAGAATATCCTAAGATGAGAGGCTTGTGCTCAAGGGGAGCATCCGAGCGAGTAATATTAATTGAGTGGCTCGAGTATAAGGGGATCATCTAGACGAGCATATGAGTGGGAGCTGGTACCACGTCGGTACAGTATATGGATTTCTAGAGTTCCCTGTAGGTCATGACTGAAAGGGAAGAAATAAGACCCTCTAGCAAATGTGTACATTGAGTTTTAGTGCTAGAGTGTTCATAGTGATATGATGGAGGCACAGCCTAGCATTCACTATTTGTGCTATTTTATGGTTTGTTGTAATAATGTGTAATAGTGGAATGAAATAATGTTATTTGGATGAACTGATGCTTGAAAACTTGTGTTGTGATTTGATCGTGGGAAAGTTGCAAAGATTTAATATTTTATAGAGCTGACTGAAAGTTAGAATTTGCATTGTACCATCATCTTTATGAACTATTCTATATCGCATATGGTTATGTAGTAATTTGTGAGTTGAATGTGGTAACTTAAATGTTTTGAATGAATGAGATGATGTGAGGTGTTGTAAAGAGTTGGTGAAAGTACTACGGTGCAGCTAAGTTGAGCTACTACCAAGAGCAGTACCACTACAGCGGCAGCAGATGAACGACTGCTACAACGAAGTGCCTAATCCAGTGAGCAAGCTGGCTACACCTGAATAGAATTGAATTTTCGTAATGTGTATGGTATATGTAAGAGTGGTGTTTTGGATTGAATTCATGTTGTCATTTGCTTTCTTATATGTTATTATATAAGGTCAGCTGATGATGCTTACCGTACTGTGTTTCGTACTGACGCTACTCCTGCACTTCTTTTCTGAGTGCAGAATCCGATCACTGAAGCTCTTCTTGTCCTCACCTTTAGAACAACAGCAGACTACTCGAAAAGGTGAGTGAAGCAAGGCAGACAATCCTACTCTCCTTTCTAAGATGTCTTTTGTCTAGACATTGTGGTTTAATTATGTTGTTTTATTTTCTTCATAGACATTGGTAGTTAGATGTCTAAAGTGCAATGGAAATCGGATTTTGGGAATAATTGTAGGTGTTGGTTGTTTTTCTTTTAGTTGTTTCAGGCGATGCTATCTAGATTTTATTGTTCTATTTGATTTCAAGGCTATTACTTTATTTTGAATGTTTGAATTTGGGGAAATTGTTGGAAATCGTTGGTTCGCCCACCGAGGGATTAGTGTGGGTTCCAATCACGACCATTTGAGTCGTGACATGAGTCCACTTAAAATGAGCATGTCCATAAAACTTATAATTTTCTAGAGGACTATCATTCTTATAGAATAACATGCAACTATTTTCACAATAATAAATTCTATCATACAACAATCCTTACTTGGTAATCAATTTCTTTGCCTGATAGAAATTCTTAGGTATGTTCAACTCCGTGCTAAGTAGTTCCCCAATAGATCAACCACAGAATCATAGCATCTTGACAAACACTCTAATCAAATTTGATGTTAATTAGTCTAACTACAACAAACAACACAAAATTTGGACTCCCTACACACAGTGGACTACTAGCCTCTTTTAATTGTTAATAGAAGCGCATTGCTTCTTCATTGGGAGTTTCATCGAAATACTGTTTGAGTTTTATCCCATGTTGTATCCTGAAAGTATCATTGACCATTTCATGCACCCTATCATGTTGAACTCTATTTTGATCATCACAGACCCACTATATTCATCCACATGAAACTTATAGTACCATTCATCCCATTAGTCTCACCATGATCAATCCACATAAAATATCTAGGATTAAACCTATTACGATAGATATGAACTATAACTTTATCTGATTTAAAAAACTTTATGCAATTGCATTATTTATAAGGTGTAACAACCTCTTTCAGTCGTTATATGTTGGTTAGGGCCTTAACACCCTGGTAGAACTCCCATAGTTGAAAGTGAGCTGAATAAGAACTCAATATGGGATGGTTTTAAAAACTGAATAGTGTCCATTTCTGTAGATTTTCATGTGTTGTGTTTCCAATTAGGGTGACCTAGTGAACTATACCTTTGTAGGAAATTTTAAGACTACGAATGAATTCGTAGCACCATTTTACGTCTAAGCGCACAATTGAAAAGTGCTGGAAAGTCTGCGTGAAAGGCTTATGTTTGGGATGGGAAATGTACAAAATTACCCAGATACTGGTTAGCGAGGACTGCTGCTGCGACAGGAGTTCCACTGTAGGAAGAACGCCATAGTGATCGGAGGTCTGTCACATTAATCAGAGAGGAAAATCATTGAGTTTGCCATGGCGAGACTTTGGTCGCCATAGTAGATATGATGCAGTGAAAAATGGATTGCTATAGCTAAAGAAGGTAAGGAAAACGGATCGATCTAATCCGGTCCAATTTCGATAATGGTTTATACTGGTTAGACTCAATTTCGTTAGGATCGGTAGGAGGGGACCGGGTAGGGGTGCAGTGTGAAACCATTTTTTGGACCGTGGACACGGTACCGATTGAACTGATTTCAATCTAGTCCAACGGTCATAATTTTTAAAAAAAAATTAATTTTTTAAATTAATGTTACCATTATGGAGCCGTTGGCGATGGGAAGTGGGGCTCACCAATAGCTCCAAACAACCAAAACACTTCTCCAAACACCCCTTACCCCCTTAACCCCTCTACACTATTAATATATCGCAATTCATCCTATTTTTCTCACAAACGCTCTCTACTATTCTCTCAAGTGATCAATCTCTCATCTAAGATTTTAATTTTTATTTTGTGATATTGGGTAATTGGAGTTAGGAGATTTTTTTGAAGCAATTTGCAAGCTTCAATTTTCATCTCTCAATTTCGGTTTTTAATGTTTGCGTTTACGCAAATGCTCAATACATTTGTTCCAACTTTAATCTCTCTATTTGTTTAATTATAACTTTTTTGTTATATTTATATTGCTTTTTAATATGTTATTCATATTCTATTTATTTAATCTCTCTATTTGCATATTTTATATTTTAAATATGAAAATCGGTAAACAAAGTAGAGGCAAAAAAATTATGGATGCTACTACTAGTAGGGGTGGAGGTAGTTCTAGATCATTGCCGCCTAGATGTACTAATGCAGATGAAACTTATTTACCACATCTGCAACCTTTTGATATTAGTTTTCCTACTGAATTGGAGACTATAAATAGAGTTTATGGTAATATTGAAGAAAAATTAGAGGAAGAAAAGGATGTAGAAGAACAAGAGTTAGAGGAGACCCCTACTAGTCCAGCTATGAAATTACCTACATTTACTAGGGACACAAAGGCCAAATATCCTAAAAGGTATTTAGTTTTGCAATTTATGGAGGAAAATAATGAAAAAACTACTGCTACTTGTTTACAATATGGAAAAGTCTTAAAATATTTGACTGGGGGATCGAAAGGTGGGATCGGGTTGCTAACTAAATATTTGAAGTCGTGTAGTAAAGAATTTATTCATATAGAAGCAGTCACTAAGGCTAAAAGAAATGGTACACCCTTGCTTGAAGGATCTATTAGGAGGTTGTAACATCGTTCAAAGTGTTTTGAACATGTTTAACCCAGCTGGCCCAAGCACACACGACAAATATAGTCAACAAAAAGATCATGAATAATTAGCTAAAATAGGTGCTTTTGTGGTTTGCCTTTCAGTTTTCCTTGACATCTCTGTTTTATTCATTATATTCGGGAGGTGTATAATCCTTCTTTTAAAGGTTTTTCAAGAAACACAATTAAAAATGATATTTTTAAATATCAAGCTGAAAGTTATAATTTATACTTCTGATATGGGTCGTAGTATGGTAATGATTATTTTACTGTTACTGCTTGTTAGATTGATCATGATTCGAATATGCAAAAAAGAATAATGGGATATAAATATGTAGAAGCGAGTAAAACTGGTTGTTACATAGCTACTACAATAGGAGCTATTTTACAGTATTTTAATCTTTGTGATAAATTAATGGGTGTCACCTTAGATAATGCTTCTAGTAATTTGAAAGCCGTTTGTCGCGCCCCAAGCTTACACCTAGGATGGAACATGGTACTTGGAGTCACAAGTAACCCCAGTCAACCCCTGATCTATCATACACTAGCATTTTGAGTGAACCTTTAAATATATATATGCAGCGGAAGCTTTAAAATAAAATATAAAACATTTATGAGAACTGATATATAAAGTTTGAATACATCTGAGCAAAACTATAGATCCGGAAATAACCAAAGTTTGTGTCTGAAAGCCACTACAACTAATGAGTTGCTGGGACAAGCCCCCAACTAACTTTAAATCTAAATAGAAGAAAGTAAAACTGAATAAAGCAATCTTTGTCCTTGAAAGATGAGGACATACCAAATAGAACAACTGAAGTCTTTCGAGAGCGATCGGCTAGCGAGGCTGAGACTGAGATCCTGCAGCGTATCATAAAATGATACAACATAAAATGCATGCATCAGTACTTTGAATGTACAAATTAAGGGAGAGAAACATAATACTGGATATAAATAACTGAAAGGAAATGACATGCAATGACCACTGATATACTGAACTGAAATAACTGAAATATACTGGGATGGTCAAGATGACCCTGTCTGATGGTTAAAAAGACATGCCCTAAATCTGAGAATTCTGAGTCTGAACTAACTATGCTGAACAGAAACTGAACTGACTAATCTGAGACTGATCTAAGCTGACTAGTGGGAGAGTCTATAACCGACATGTAACCACGTGAGCTAGACGTGGAATCCGATGTATACACCCCATCGGTAGGACCTAATATACCTTTCCAGGGTATAAAAGCATGAACTGAGTGATCATAAGAGTCTGGGGCCATGAGGCCGATAAAATTGTAACCTACGGTGGCGACATAGTTTTGGGAACCTGGGTGCACTGGAACCCCAATCCACTCAGTGCTAAGTCCTACTCTCACTGGATAGTCCTAGACTGAATACTAAGCTGATAGCTCGAAACTGGGGCCCAATACTAGCCAGGAATACCTATATGGAAGCACCCTGAGTGTCTTATCAGACCGGATTCTGCAACTGGGTTCTAAGATTGGTCAGAGCTGCTTATCTGGAAGCGTCGTAACCGTCTAGAGAATAAGCTGTAATCTGTAACTAGAGTCCTAAGGCTGGTCAGAGCTTCTTATCTAAAAGTGTCATGACCACCTAGTAGACCACTAAAATTAAGTTTTGAGTCTGATTCTTATAACTGGGAGGTACTACTGACACCTCGGGAATTTTGCTAGTCAAATTAATCAGCTGACATTTCTGACTAACACTGGATATTCTAGCCTTTTGACTAAAACCAAACTGACAATAGTCTGACTTGTTTTCGATACAATCAAAAACATGGAAGTTCCCAACACTGATAGAATCAAGCAAAAATTTTGATATGTAACCACTATTGCAAGATTCTAGTTTCTCTGTATTCAAGACTAGGGCTAGAATTCACAATACAGGAATAAGAAACAACATAGTCGCAAACTGGTGGAAGAACATCAACAATTAACATAAATGATATTTCACATGATTTAAGTGAGGTATGATAGATAATTTCATCACATTCGAAAGTTTCAGGGTTAGAACTGATAGAGAAAAATAAAGAAGGATTTTGGGGACATAAGGGAAGAACTATTCCCTTGTTGAATTCCCACATACCTAGTGGAGAGATCCAAAGAATTTCCTTGAGAACCTAAAGAGAAGTGAACTTCCCTATTTCTTGCTCAGGAAGTTCTTGAGAGAAATTTTATGATGTTTTTTTGAAAATCTGCGTGGGGAATAAGGGGGAAACCGTTTAGCCCCTCTAAATTCCCTTAAAATAAATATACTAGAACGACGTAGTTTAGAATCTAGGAGGTTAGGAAATTACTGAAACACCCTTAGAAAATTTGCAGGAAAACTGACTGTTAGGCCCCTACGAGGGACCTAACAGATCGTGCCCAGTGACCACGACTCGTGGTCACAATCGTGAGGTACACTGCCTAAAACCCATAGTGGTCACAATGATTCGTGGTGTTCCCAACGACTCGTGATGACCCACCCATCACCAATATTGATTAAAGCTTCCTGGAGTCACCATAGGCGACACCATGACTTGTGGTGCCCCAAAGGAGTTGTAGTGAGGACCCGTCGGGTACACTACCTAACTTCTCAAACTCCTAGTCAAATCCCGACCACGGGGCACCCCACAACTCGTGGTGTTGACCATGACTCGTGGTCACAACCGTGGTCACCCTTTTTCCAAATTTTTAAACTTAGTCCAAATTCCCCATCACGTGTCACTTAAAGACTCGTGGTCACCTCCCATGGGTCACAAAATGACTTGTTCTGTGACCTGGTGCAGATTTTTCAATTTTCTCTATTTTAAGTCTCGGGTCTAGTCTTTGAGTTTTTGGGGCATTACAATATCTCCCCCCTTAGGAACATTCATCCTCGAATGTTGGAAAAACATACAGAAAGGCAGAGAATAGCAATTTTTTATCCATAAATACTGATCATGAAAGCTGGAAACTAGCGGAATGACTACCTCTGAACTGAATCACAAGTCCCGAACTGAATTCACTAATCATAGGCATATTCATTTACATGAAAAAAACTGAAACATACAAACTGAAAGAAATTTTGGGGAGAAAATTGATGCCTTAAATTGAGACTGAGCCGGAAGGGAACAAATGGGGGTATCTAGCCATCATATCTACTTCAGCCTCACATGTAGCTCCCTCAACTTGCTGATTCCTCCACAAGACTTTGATTTAAGCTACCTCCTTGTTCCTCAGCTTACGAACCTGACGGTCAAGGATCTGAACTGGGACCTCTTCATATGAGAAACTATCTTTCACTCCCATACTGTCCAATGGCACAATTGAAGTTGGATCATCGATGCACTTCTTCAATAGTGACATATGAAATACTGGGTGCACAGATGCCAACTTTGAAGGCAATTCCAGCTCATAAGCTACCTTGCCAATTCACCATAGAATTCTGTAGGGTCCCACATATCCTGGACTGAGTTTTCCTTTCTTTCCAAATCTCATTACACCTTTCATGGGTGAAAGTTTTAGGTAAACCCAGTCATCCACAGCAAACTCCAATTCTCTTCTCCTCACATCAGCATAAGATTTTTGACGGCTCTAAGCTATTTTCAATCGTTCTCTGATGAGTTGTACCTTATGAATAGCTTCATGAACCGAGTTTGGCCCGATTAAAGTAGCTTCACAAACCTCAAACCATCCGATGGGAGATCTGCACCTCCTACCATACAATGCCTCAAACAGGGCCATCTAGATACTAGAGTGGTAGCTGTTGTTGTAAGCGAACTCGATGAGAGGCAAGTGATCATCCCAATTGCCCTTGAAATCGATCACGCACACTCTCAACATATCTTCTAAGGTCTGAATAGTCTGCTCAGCTTACCCATCTATCTGCGAGTGAAAAGCTGTGCTAAGCTTGACCTGGGTACCAAGCCCCTTATGAAAAGACTTCCAAAAGTGAGAGGTGAACGGGGTACCTCTGTCTGAGATAATGGATAGTGGCACCCAATGAAGTCTAACCAACTCCCGGATATAAAGCCTAGCATAGTCCTCAGCTGAATCTATAGTTTTAATTGGGAGAAAATGTGCTGACTTAGTCATCCGGTCTACTATTACCGAATAGAATCATGTTGCCGATGAGTCCGAGGTAGACCTGTAATAAAATCCATATTCACTTCTTCCCACTTCCAGTGGGTATGTTGATATATTGAGTCATACCTCTCGGTCTCTGGTGCTCTACATTGATTTGCTGGCTATTCGGACACTTAGCTACAAATTCAGCAATGTCTCTCTTCATGCCGTTCCACCAGTAAATATCCCACAAATCTTGGTACATTTTAGTAGCACCAGGGTGGATGGAGTACCTTGAGTTGTGTGCTTTTGCCAGTATCTATTGTCTCAAATCACCGACGCCCGGTACACACAATTTGCCCTGGTAAAGGAGCACACCATCTCCACCATTAGAGAAAACCTCAACCTCTTTTCTGAGAATCGCTTCCTTCAGCTTAAGTAAGATGGGATACTCATCCTATCTAGACTTAATTTCAACAACCAAAGAGGAATCTGACCCACTTTGCATTACCACTCCACCCTCAGCTGAATCAACCAACTACACCCCTAATCGATCTAGTCTGTGAATATCCTTTGCCAGTTCCTTTTAGCCTTCCTCAACATGAGTCACGCTCCCCATAGACACTCTGCTCAGGGAATTAGCCACCATATTGGCCTTTCTCGGGTGATACAACACGCTCATGTCATAGTCCTTCAGTAGCTCCAACCACCTTCTTTGACGAAGATTCAAATCTTTCTAACTGAATGGAGGCTCTTGTGATTGGTGAAAAAAATCTACGTGAGCCCCGTATAGATTGTGTCTCCGTATTTTCAATGCAAACACCACCGCTGCCAATTCCAAGTCATGAGTCGGATAATTCTTTTCATGAACTTTGAGCTGTCTGGAGGTGTAGGCTATCACTTTGCCCCGCTACATTAGAAGGCAACCGAGTCCAATTCTGGAAGCGTCACAATAAACTACAAACTCTTCTGATCCTTTCGGTAGAGTCTAAGTCAAGTTTTTAACTCCTAGAAACTCCTCTCACACGCATCTAACCACTTAAACTTCACCTTCTTCTGTGTCAGCCTAGTCAGAGGGGATGCTATAGAAGAAAAGCCTTCCATAAAGCGTCAGTTGAGGAAGTAGGTCTGGGCCAGTATTTCACAGTTTCTATCTTTTGTGGATCAACCTGAATACCTTCACCCGAGACCATGTGACCCAAAAAAGTTACAGACTTTAACCAAAATTCTCATTTGCTGAACATAGCAAACAACTAGCAGTCTATGAGTGTCTGAAGAACTATCCTAAGGTGATTAGCATGCTCTTCCTCATTTCTGGAGTATACCCAAATATCGTTGATAAATACAATGACAAACCTATCCAGATACTGCTTGAAGACTCTGTTCATGGTCCATAAAGGCTGCAGGGGCATTTGTTAGTCCAAAGGACATGACCACAAACTCGTAGTGACCATATCGAATCTTGAAAGCTGTTTTCGGTATGTCACACTCTCTGACTCTTAGCTGATGATACCCCGACTTGAGATCTATTTTGGAGAAACAAATGTCTCTTTGAAGTTAGTTGAACAAGTCATCAATTCTGGCTAGGGGATACCTGTTCTTGACTGTGACCTTGTTCAACTGACGGTAATCGATGCATATTCTGAGGGTACAGTCTTTCTTCCGCACGAATAATATTGGAGCACCCCAGGGAGATATGTTGTGTCTGATAAGACCCTTATCAAGGAGGTCTTTTAGTTGCTCCTTCAACTCCTTAAGCTCTGCTGGAGCCATTCTGTAAGGAGGAATGGGAATGGGTTGAGTATCTGGGAGAAGGTCTATACCGAAGTAGATTTCCGTTTAGGAGGAACTCCAGGAAGATCTTTGGGGAACACATTGCGAAATTCGCTGACAACAGGGACTGATTGGATAGTTGGGGTCTCAGAGTTAGAATCTTCGACCTGAACTAGATGATGGATACATTCCTTAGAAATAAGCTTCTGGGCCTTAAGGTAGGAAATAAACCGACCCTTAGGCGTTGTACTACTGCTCGTCCAGTCTAACATTGGCTCAGTTGGAAACTAAAAAATTTGACAAATCTAGTTTTGCAATTGACTGAGGGCATAAACTGAGTGTAACCAATCCATGCCAAGGATGAGGTCAAAATCGACCATGTCTAATTCTACAAGATCAACTGGAATGACCTTATTGAAGACTGAGACTGTGCAGTTTCTATACACCCGGCTGGCTCTAACTGACTCGCCAACTGGGGTGGAGATCGAAAATGGTTCTGAGAGGACCTATGGACTGATATTAAACTAAATAGCTATATATGGAGTCACGAATGATAGTGTGGCCCCTAGATATAGTAGGGCATATACATCTAGGTGGAAAATACATAACATACTCGTGAACACATCAGGTGAGCTCTCCTGATCCCGATGAGATGATAATGCATAAAAATGGTTTTGGCGCTGACCGCCATCCGTACCTGAAGTATTGCCTGCTGAGCTGTTCAGCCTACTGGAGCTGCTGAAATAGTGGATTATGACCTTCCTCATCCTGCTGACGGACACTCCTTAAGCCAATGACCAAGCTGTCCACAACCAAAACAGCCCTCTTGACCCTGAAGACACTCTTCTAGGTGGTTCTTGCCACACTTGGGGCAAGCTGGATACCTGTTGTCAGCACTGTAGCTCTGGGACTGAGAGCCAAATGCTCCACCCCTCCGATCTTGGTGGGAACGAAAGGTAGGGGCGCTGGTTGAGCTGGGTTTGGAGCCCTCTGCTACTGCTATGGGCGCTACTACCGCCAGATCTTTGGTGGCCATAATCTAATTAGCCAATCCTTGCCCGCTTGTTCTTTCGCTCCATGTACCTTAGTTTTTCTGCCTCAATCTTCTAGGCATAGGCAATAAGGCTGGAGAGGTCAATATCCTTAATTAACATTGCTGTCCTGCACTCTGTGAGGACCAGGTTCGACACCCTATTAAGTACTTCAACATGCGAGCCTTGGGCTCCGCTACTTTTGCCTCCCTGAGCTCCCGAGGGAAGAATATGTCCAAGAAGGCTGTAGTGAACTCCACCTATTCCATCTATCCTGCTTCCGCTGGCCTCCCCTCCTTCCACTGTTCGTACCAGACCTGGTCTACCCCTTTTAGCTGGTAGGCAGCCAAGTCGGCACTCTTTGAGCGACGGACACCCATAATCGAGTGATCTCTTTGATCTCATCCACGAACTCTTTTGGGTCCTCTACCACCTTCGATTCGTGAAAATCCATAGGGTTCATCTGAGTGAAGACCCGCACTCGGGCAGCTGTTGTTGACCCATTATTGTTGATTGAAAACACCTGCTGATTCACCTAGTTGATAACAATTTGAGCGAGTAGCTAAATCGATGCCCTGAACTCTACTGTAGACACTGAGTCATCCTGAGG
Source organism: Datura wrightii (assembly GCA_035772735.1). Taxonomy (NCBI): domain Eukaryota; kingdom Viridiplantae; phylum Streptophyta; class Magnoliopsida; order Solanales; family Solanaceae; genus Datura; species Datura wrightii. Next base: position 49,774,090 of record JASDFA010000002.1, on the reverse strand, counting down.
GGCTGCTAGGGCTGGTAGGATAGGTCGGTGGGTGTTACTGACCCTTCTTTCGTTACGACATTGTGGAGGCATAATCCGCTGAAATGAAACAGAGCATGATTTAGGAGAATGATTTTGGAATTGAATTTTCAACGCATGATAAGGAGTATGAATAAAAGGAAGTTTTCCTAATAACATCTCGTAGTCTCCCCGTCATAAGTGTGGCGCGCTTCACACCCATGAAGAGGACTCTACTTGATGCGTCTTTCAGACATCCGAGGATACTCTAAACCTAGTTCTCTGATACCAAGTTTGTCACGCCCCGAGCTTACACCTTGTACAGAACACGGTACTTAGAATCACAAGTAACCCCAAGTCAACCCCTGGTCTATCATACACTATCATTCTGAGTGAACCTTTAAATATATATATATATATATATATATATATATATATATATACATACAATGGAATCTTTAAAGTAAAATATAAAACATTTATGAGAATGAAACTGATTCATAAAGTTTGAATACATCTGAGCAAAACTATAGATTTGGAAATAAACCAAGTTTGTTTCTGAAAGCCACTACAACTAATAAGTTGCTGGGACAAGCCCCTAGCTAACTTCAGATCTAAATAGAAGAAAGTAAAACAGAATAAAGTAATCTTCGTCCTCGAAAGATGAGGACTCACCAAATAGAAGAGCTGAAGTCTTTTGAGAGCGATTAGCTACCGAGGCTGAGACTAAGATCCTGCAACTGTATCATAAAATGATACAACATAAAGGGCATGTGTCAGTATTTGAATGTACTGAATAAGTGAGAGAAACATAATATTGGATATAAATAACTGAACAGAAATGACATGCAATGACCACTGATATACTAAACTGAAATAACTGAAATATACTGGGTTGGTCGAGATGACCCTGTCTATTGGTCAAAGATGTATCCTAAATCTAAGATTTTTGAGTCTGAACTAACTATGATGGACGGAGGAAACTAAAACTGAACTGACTAATCTAAGACTGATCTAAGCTGACTAATGGGAGAGTCTATAACCGACATGTAACCACGTGAGCTAGGCTGGAGTCTGATATATTCACCCCATAGGTAGGACCTAATATACCTTGCCAGGGTATAAAGCAATGAACTGGGTGATCATAAGAGTCTAGGGCCATGAGGCCGATAAACCTGTAACCTACGGTGGCATTGTAGTTCTGGGAACCTAGGTGCGCTGGAACCCCGGTCTGCTCGGTGTTAAGTCCTACTGCCATTGGATAGTCCTAGACTGAATACTAAGCTGATAACTCAAAACTGGGGCCCGACTAGTCAGGATTACTTATTTAAAAGTGTCATGACCGCCTAATAGACCACTAAAATTGAGTTCTGAGTCTGATTCTGATAACTGGGAGGTACTACTGACACCTCGGGAATTACTGTAGTCAAACTGATCAGCTGACATTTCTGACTAACATTGGATATTATAGCATTTTGACTGAAAGCAAACTAATAATAGTTTGACTGGTTTTCGACACAATCAACAACATGGGAGTTCCCAACGCTAATAGAATTAAACAAAAATTTCGATATGTAACCACTATTACAAGATTCTAGTTTCTCTGTGTTCAAGATTAGGGCTAGATTTCTCAGTACTGGAATAAGCAACAACATAGTCACAAACTGTTGGAAGAACATCAACAATTAACATAAATGATATTTCACATGATTTAAGCGAGGTATGACAGATAATTTCATCACATTCGAAAGTCTCATGGCTAGAATTAATAGAGAAAACAAACAAGGATTTTGGGTAAACAAGGGAAGAGTTATTACCTTGTTGAATTCCCACATACCTGGTGGAGAGATCTGAAGAATTTCCTTGAGAACCTTAAGAGAAGTGGACTGTCCTAGTTCTTGCTCTGAAAGTTCCTGTCACACCCCGCCTTGGGGGGTATGACTGCACCTGGTGCCCTACTAGGACCTGAACTGCTGGACTGCTAAGCCTGGGCACATCTGGTTCCTGGCTGGCTCTAACTCATATTTCTGGAAACAAAGGGCTATATAACGGCTGTAAGCACAACCCCTGGCCCATTGGCCTATAGCCTCCTGTACCTGTACTAACAGCTGACCAGAAGCATATCAATATAGGGAAACCTATACGGGCCGACAAGGCCACCATGCTGTCTAGTTATCTATAACTCAACCCTGAAGTACTGGATAGCTACGTGACCGACAAGGTCACCACTGCTGTCGAACTATGGCCCCACACGGCCAACATAAAAGAAACAGAAGTACTAACAGCTAACAACTGCACGGCCTCACACGACCGGCTCATCTGACCACAGGGAAACATATACAGACTGCAAGCCTCTAGGAATAGCAATAGAAATGATAGGGACAGGGCCCCGACCTACCCGTATTATACAACAAAAGAAAATGAAATACACCTCTGGAATTCAGTCTCCGGATGACAGGAGCTGAATACTCGATCGCTGACAGGAATCACGTGGTATCGCCTACTCGTCTATGAGTACCTGCAGGTAAGCAATGCAGCGCCCCACCGGGCGTCAGTACCGCTGGTACTGAGTATGTAAAGCAATAACTGAAAGAAATATCTGAAAACAATAATATAACTGATGAAACTGAAGTAGAGAGAAATAGATTAACTGTCTGATAATGTAAGTCATACCTTCTCTCAATTATACTGGAAGGAGTAGGAGTCATACCTGGAGACGTATCGTTCTACTGCTGATCTACTCGTATCTATCATAACATGGCATAACATAACATAGCATAACATAGCACACACAAACCTTACCCGGCTATAAGATGAAAGGTGCCAGCGATAAACATGCAGCTACTCTAATAACTGCAGGATTCACAGGAACCTTAAAAAATTGGTGGGACAACTATCTCACTGAAGTCAACCGAGCTGAAATCTTCAATGCAGCTATTTCACAAACTGTTGTTAAGACAGAAAATGGTACCCAAACCTCTGAGGTTGTCACAACAGAAGACGCTACTGCCACTCTTGTGTATAGTATAGCAAAACATTTCGTGGGAGAACCACGTCTTTTCCAAGATAGGAGTCTTGAGATCCTTAATAATCTATACTACAAGAAGCTTACAGACTTCAGATGGTATAAAGATATGTTTCTAAACAAAGTTATGATTCGATTAGACTGCAACAATGAGTATTGGAAGGAACGCTTTTTACTGGGATTACCTCCTCACTTTGCTGAAAAGGTTAGATCAAAGATTAGAGATAGGCGTGAAGGGAAGATCCCTTATGACCAACTCTCCTACGGAGATCTTATAAGCCTAGTCAACGTCGTTGCAATCGAGCTTTGCACAGATCTCAAGTTGAAAAAACAACTTAAAGAAGAACAGAAGTCTTCACCTACAGAATTGGGCATTTTCTGTCAGGATTTTGGGTTTCCTTTGTTAAAACCCCCTTCGGCAAGAAAACCTGGCAAAAGAGAAAGAACTACGGGAAAATACAAGAAAACTATCTTAAATTTTTAAGATCCAACTCTTATAGCCAGACCTTCTTCTTTTAACCCCCCGGAGGATGAAGAAGATGCAAATCATACGATGAAAGTTCGTGGTGTAGATTTTAACCAGACTATCCCAAAAGTTTACTATGAAGACACCATTGCTAGTCCCACTTTAAGTGACATGAGACCTGATCATGATCGTAAAGACTCGGTTGGAGTTCTCACTTCTGATGATGAATTTGTCATCAATAAAAGGAAAATCAACCAGTGGTGGAAACTACCCAAACACCAGAGAAAAGTAGAATGGTACAAGGCTACCTACTCTTTGGAGCAAAGAATATCATTCAGAGATAAATGGTTTAAAGACATGAGAAGGTTCAAAACGGAAATTGAATTCTTCAAATGGTTTGAATGTTCCGGACAGATAGACGACGCCCAGTCTTCTCTTCAGGTCCTAATTAACAAATGGTATACCAAAGACCAAGTGGTTGAAAGTATTACGCCTCCTCTAGAAGGATTAACGATTCCTTATAAAAAGGAACTGCTTACAGCTTCACCCTTCAAGAAACTCAGGGGTAAAACCAATTCTACCACCCTCGTCTCTACCGAGGACATTGACAAAATCCTAGAACAAAATAACTATACCAACCAAATTCTTCATGTTGTCTCTAAACAAATTGAAGAAAAAACCAGTCATAATCCCTTGGTCAAACCAAGTACCTCCAAGGTTAGCCCCCAAATTGAAACTAACCCTATTTTCAAAATCCCTGAATTTTCCAAAGAAAGATATCCCAATCTCTCCAAGGAATTTGGAAGTTCCTCTGATCTTCTTGAAAGGATCAATGAACAATTATCTAAACTTAATATCATCAAAGGAAGTGATAGTAAGATTAGAACCTTATTGGAGCGCCATCCAAACAAGAGGAATTTTTACCCTAGACCTTCTTTCCCAGACGTCCAATTTGAAGAAAATGTTCTACATCCGCAATCCACCGCTGATGGAACGGGTATAACAGAATGGAACATTGATGGAATGGAAGAAGGCCAGATTTACAATAAGCTCCAAGAAATGGGAATGAGCATAACCGCCTATAAGATGAAAGGCGCCAGCGATAAACATGCAGCTACTCTAATAACTGCAGGATTCACAGGAACCTTAAAAAATTGGTGGGACAACTATCTCACTGAAGTCAACCGAGCTGAAATCTTCAATGCAGCTATTTCACAAACTGTTGTTAAGACAGAAAATGGTACCCAAACCTCTGAGGTTGTCACAACAGAAGACGCTACTGCCACTCTTGTGTATAGTATAGCAAAACATTTCGTGGGAGAACCACGTCTTTTCCAAGATAGGAGTCTTGAGATCCTTAATAATCTATACTGCAAGAAGCTTACAGACTTCAGATGGTATAAAGATATGTTTCTGAACAAAGTCATGATTTGATCAGACTGCAACAATGAGTATTGGAAGGAACGCTTTTTAAGCGGATTACCTCCTCACTTTGCTGAAAAGGTTAGATCAAAGATTAGAGATAGGTGTGAAGGGAAGATCCCTTATGACCAACTCTCCTACGGAGATCTTATAAGCCTAGTCAACGTCGTTGCAATCGAGCTTTGCACAGATCTCAAGTTGAAAAAACAACTTAAAGAAGAACAGAAGTCTTCACCTACAGAATTGGGCACTTTCTTTCAGGATTTTGGGTTTCCTTTGTTAAAACCCCCTTCGGCAAGAAAACCTGGAAAAAGAGAAAGAACAACAGGAAAATACAAGAAAACTTCTTCTAAAAAAGGAAGAGAGTTTAGAGAAAAGCCCAAGAGAAAGTTCAGAAGAAGAAAAACTTCAGAAGAACCCTCTCCTGAAGAATCATGTTGGACATGTGGGAAAAAGGGCCACAGAGCTAACAAATGTCCTAGGAACAACAAAAAGAAAAGGAAGATAAACCTTCTTGAAGTTGACGAAGAAGTCAAACAAAAGCTCTACTCAATTCTTGAGGAAGAAGAATCTGAGTCTGAATATACTTCTGAAGAAGAAGGAAGCGATGACGACGAATTTCTCAACGTCGCTCAACATTCAGAATCGGAAGAAAATATCTCTGAATGTAATTGTAATGGAGCATTTTGTCTCTGTGACAATGGAACTATCAGGGTCATCTCTGAGAAAACGGCTGAAACCCTCTTCTCAACCATCGAGCATATCCAGGATGATAATGCCCGAAGAAATTACCTTATAGAGCTTCAAAAGCTGGTGACTCAACAAAAGGAAGAAAGACCTAAAGTAACTCCTTTTAGCATGAAACAAATCATGGGAAGATTTGATGCCAAAAGGGAAGAGCCTTCTATTGAAGAACTTAGAAAAGAAATCAAAGTTCTGAAAGAAGAAGTAAAGGAAGTCAAAAGCAGACTTAACAAGATTGAAATGGATGCTCTTACAGAGCAAGTTCTTAAAAACATCAACAAAGAGGCCTCTACCTCTGAAGGTGGTTTCATAAGAAACTTTGAAGATGAACAATCAGATGAGCATCCGAATGAACAACCTGATAATCCTATCGAAGAAACCGAAGGCGATGCTGGCATCTTAGCCATCACAAAGGTAAGACCACAGAGTTCTCATATTCTTATCAAGCTGGTTATTAATGATAATCTTGTCCTTAATAAGATTGCTTTGCTAGACAGTGGTGCAGACAGGAACTGCATCTCCGAAGGATTAATCCCTACCAAGTATCTTAGTAAAGGTACTACAAGGTTATACAGCGCTACTGGTGAACGCATCGCCATTAACTACAAGTTAAACAAAGCTCATATCTGCAATAATGGTATTTGTCTTATTAATGATTTTGTGATTACCAAAAACATTAATGAAGAAATTATTTTGGGAATTCCTTTTATTACCCAAATTAAACCTTATATTTCAGACTTTGATGCTATCCGCACAAAGATTTTAGGAAAAAATATTTCCTTTCCTTTTATTAAAACCCTTTCTGCTGAAGAAAGTAAATTTTTGCATAAACAAACTGCTTTCAAAATAAGTCAGATTTGTTTTCTTAAAAATGATATTAAGCTTAAAAGGATTGAGCAAATTTAAAAAACCCCGGGAATGGTTACTAAGATTGCCAATTTGCAAAACACTTTTGAAAAAGAAATTTGCTCAGACTTTCCCAATGCTTTTTTGGCCAGGAAAGCCCATACTGTAGATCTCCCTTACATTGATGGATTCGATGAACAGGCCATTTCTACTAAAGCTAGGCCCATTCAAATGAACCATGAATTAATGGAAATCTGCAAAAAGGAGATAAATACTCTTTTAAACAATAAAATTATTCGGCCTTCTAAATCACCTTGGAGCTGTTCAGCCTTTTATGTTAACAATGCAGCGGAGAAAGAAAGAGGTTCTCCCAGACTTGTTATTAATTATAAGCCTCTGAACACCGCTTTAAAGTGGATTAGATATCCTATTCCTAACAAAAGGGATTTACTAAAATGGACTTTTAAAGCCAATATTTACAGTAAGTTTGATATGAAGTCAGGCTTCTGGAAAATCCAGATTTCCGAAAAGGACAAATATAAAACTGCTTTCAATGTCCCGTTTGGACAATATGAATGGAATGTGATGCCCTTTGGGTTAAAAAATGCCCCCTCTGAGTTTCAAAATATAATGAACTCTTTATTCAATTGTATCAGCCATTGCTCAATAGTTTATATTGATGATGTATTGATATTTTTCGAAGACATCGATTCTCACTTTAAACATTTAAACGTTTTCTTTAAGATTGCTAAACAAAATGGTCTTGTGATCAGCGCCAAGAAGATCAAATTATTTTTAACTAAAATCAGGTTTTTGGGTCATGATCTTTATCAAGGCACATATAAACCCATTTGCAGAGCCATTGAGTTTGCAGATAAATTTCCTGATGTCATCATGGACAAAACCCAGTTACAAAGGTTCTTAGGAAGCCTTAACTATATAGCTGATTTCATCCCAAAAATCAGACAGATTTGTAAGCCTCTTTATGACAGGTTAAAGAAAACCCCTGTCCCTTGGGGCAAAGATCAAACCAATGCCGTCATCAGAGTTAAAGAAATGGCGAAAAATCTCCCCTGTTTAGGCATCCCCAACCCTGATTACTTCACGATTGTGGAAACTGACGCCTCAGACATCGGGTATGGTGGCATTCTCAAACAAAGGAAAACCGCCAAAGACATCGAACAATTAGTTCGTTATACTTCTGGAATCTGGAATTTTGCACAAAAGAATTATAGTACTGTTAAGAAAGAGGTTCTCTCTATTGTTCTTTGCATTACTAAATTCCAAGATGATTTAGTAAATAAAGAATTCTTGCTTCGGGTAGATTGTAAATCTGCTAAAGACATCTTACAAAAGGACGTTAAAAATCTTGTTGCTAAACAGATATTTGCTAGGTGGCAAGCCTTACTTTCCAGCTTTGATTTTCAGATAGATTATATCAAGGGAGAAGAAAATTCTCTCCCAGATTTTCTAACTCGAGAATTTTTGCAGGGTAAACCATGAGGCCCGGAGTCAGACCCGGAGTAAGAAGCCCCTTTAAGGGGAAAGGGAGAGAAGAAGCAGCTGCCCCTTCTACCCCATTGGTTAAACCATTCAGGCCAGATTTTACAGGTCAAAATAGGTATTCAGCGTTAGCCCAACTACCGCCAATCAACCCAGCAGCATTTCCACCTCTGCCGCCCTCAAACATGGTGGTCCTGAGCAGGCCCTTTAAACAAGCCGGAGAAAACAGCCCCTGCACTCAGAAAAGGCAAACTTTCTCGCAAATACAGACTGCTGAAATGTATAAAATGAAAGCACCTGAAAGCTTTGCAGAAGCAGTCAATCCAGGAGCTGCGACTCCCAAGAAAAATCTAGAAACATCTACCTCTAAAAAGGAAAGAGAAATTTTCCACCCAGTCTCTTTGCAGATTGCCCCAATATTGGCACTAGACAAAGAATACGAAAGACATCCAGAAGATGGCCTTCTCCAGGTTTACTTTCAAAACGATTTTTACCCCTTTTGAATGGAAAGTAGACCATTTACATACGCCTATCAGCTTCACTGAGGAATTCAGACCTCAAACTTATAATTGGTATGATTACAAAAATGCCTGGTTCAACTTCCTGTACCTAAGGCCAGCTTCGCATACTTGGTTTGTCAAGTATAGCCCTGAATTCACCAAGTCCATCATCCCCAGATGGTTTTATGAGTGGTGGGCATGGTTTGGAGGAAACAAGCACTCTATGCCTAAATCATTTGTCGAAAAATTTGGCAAATTCCAAACGGAGACAGAAATCTCCACACTTCCTGAGCACATTCAAATGTGTAAATATTTTATTACTAAACGAATTTCTTATATTATTAGTTGGAAATTTGTTATTTTTGAATTTGGCAGGATCAAGTATCTGTCTAAAGAAATCTTTGTCAAAGGATGGGCGCCAAAACACCCCGACGAAAAGAAGCCAAAGCAGAAGCCTTCAGGAATTCGATCAAAATCTTCCTCTAAGGAAGAACTCAAGAAAAAACTCCAGCAGGCGTTATCCGACCTAGATGAAGGTAACTCAGATGAACATGCCATATCGACACTCCTAGAGGAAGCTTCCTCACAAAGTGACGACAATGGTGACATGCTAGACCCAAAAGCTCTAGCAAAATCCTATTTAGGTCCCTATGATTAAATCCAGTAGAGGTTTATTAAAAAACCGGAATTACTGTTTCCAAGATAGAGGTTATTAAAAACCGGAATTATCTATGGAAAAGAAAAGAGACCAAAGGTCGGAATTTCTCTTGATTAAATCAAGTGGGTCCTAGCCACCGAAAGGATATTTGTCTTATTCGGAAAATTATGCAGCCACCCACTACTTTTGATAAAGCAGATGGCCGACAAGCCTTTTCAAAAAGGGCATCTTCCTTACTCAGACGGGCCCCGCTGAAGATAAGGCAATCCACTCTAACCAATCAGAAAAGGATCAGCTAGATCCCTCTTATCGTATCCCATCTATAAATAGATTAGGGAATTTCATTTACAAGATCATCTTTTTTTTATCATCTTTTGTGAACCTTCTACTCTATAAGCATTATCTTCTATTTTGTAAACATTTCAAGCTTCCGCTATGCAATAAACTCTCAGTTTGTAAGTATCTACACTCTCTTTTAATTATACCAATTTTACTGTTAACGTTCCTGGCAAAATGGTATCAGAGCCAAGTTACTAATGTTAAACGTTGTTTCTACTTTTATAGCCATGAAAGGCTAAATTCTTGATGCCATGACTGTGTAACTTATATCACTAAGACTTAATGAGTTAATCTTTAAGTTTAAGAATCTTGTAATTATTCTGCATGATCTTTTAAATCTTTAGTGGTGATTTTGGAATTATGCTTGGTGGTTAAGGGTAGGTTTCGAGGTATTCTCAGGTAGTTGCGATGCCGACAGGCGGTCGTTTAGCCGAAAGGACAGGCGTTTAGACTGCAAGGTACTTTGCCTAAGAAACTCATGTAATATCCATGATCTCTTAATGTAAAATCCTTAGCATAAATCCACAGTGACCTTAGAAGAGTTAAAAGAGTCATATTTTATAATTATGAAATTCTTTTGCTAAAAGATTTCTTTTAAAGTCTTAAGAATATAAGGAGCATAGTCAAGGGCATCTTCTCTGTCAATGGATAGAAACCAGCATGTTATTAACAGCGTTAATTTGTCTATCTCTAAGGTAGAAAACGATTTACAAAATTGGTCTATTCCCAAAGAACCTTTTGAAAAAATTTACCAGATGGGTAATTTTTCTATATTCAAAAAATATAATATCAAGACCTGTGAGTCTACTATTGCTATAAACAATTCTCTTGAAACTATCAAGTTGTTGATTGCTGCTGATATAGATAGATATAAGAAGGAGTTTAAGTTCCTTCATATCGGTCTTGTTCGAGTTGCTGTAAAACCTCTTTTTCGAAAAGGTTTAAATATACCTATTTGTCTACTTCTTAGGGATGATAGACTTTTGAATTTTGATGACTCTCTGTTAGGAGTTTTAGAAAGTAACCTCGCCCATGGCCCCGTGTACTTTAATTGCTACCCTAATTTCTCGGTGGATGTCCATGATCCAAACATTATGGATACCTTGACACTCAATGTCAAAACCAAGAATATGAATAGCAAGCTAGATTCTAGAGAAATAGCTATAATATATCGGATATATTATAAGCTAATGAAGACCACTATAGCCCCAAAGGCTATAGCCTCAAGCGTTAAAGGAGTTACTATGCTCATGGAAGCAAACCAAGAGCACAGTACTACCTTCGTTCCGCGTCTCCTTAATTGGAACGATATCCTTACGGATGAAGAGTGGAAATTCGACTCTATCACTCACCCTTTACCTTTTCAACCCGAAAGATCCCAGATCGACAGGGTTATCCAATTTCCAGATGGATCTATTAATCTTAAATTTTTAAGATCCAACTCTTATAGCCAAGCTTCTTCAAGTAGAAGAATGTCTTCGGCCAGACCTTCTTCTTTTAACCCCCCGAAGGATGAAGAAGATGCAAATCATACGATGAAAGTTCGTGGTGTAGATTTTAACCAGACTATCCCAAAGTTATGGTTACTAAGATTGCAAATTTGCAAAACACTTTTTCAAAAGTGTTTTGCAAATTGGCAATCTTAGTAACCATTGCCGGGGTTTTTAAAATTTGCTCAATCCTTTTAAGCTTAATATCATTTTTAAGAAAACAAATCTGACTTATTTTGAAAGCAGTTTGTTTATGCAAAAATTTACTTTCTTCAGCAGAAAGGGTTTTAATAAAAGGAAAGGAAATATTTTTTCGTAAAATCTTTGTGCGGATAGCATCAAAGTCTGAAATATAAGGTTTAATTTGGGTAATAAAAGGAATTCCCAAAATAATTTCTTCATTAATGTTTTTGGTAATCACAAAATCATTAATAAGACAAATACCATTATTGCAGATATGAGCTTTGTTTAACTTGTAGTTAATGGCGATGCGTTCACCAGTAGCGCTGTATAACCTTGTAGTACCTTTACTAAGATACTTGGTAGGGATTAATCCTTCGGAGATGCAGTTCCTGTCTGCACCACTGTCTAGCAAAGCAATCTTATTAATGACAAGATTATCATTAATAACCAGCTTGATAAGAATATGAGAACTCTGTGGTCTTACCTTTGTGATGGCTAAGATGCCAACATCGCCTTCGGTTTCTTCGATAGGATTATCAGGTTGTTCATCCGTCTGCTCATCTGATTGTTCATCTTCAGAGTTTCTTATGAAACCACCTTTAGAGGTAGAGGCCTCTTTGTTGATGTTTTTAAGAACTTGCTCTGTAAGAGCATCTATTTCAATCTTGTGAAGTCTGCTTTTGACTTCCTTTACTTCTTCTTTCAGAACTTTGATTTCTTTTCTAAGTTCTTCCATAGAAGGCTCTTCCCTTTTGGCATCAAATCTTCCCATGATTTGTTTCATGCTAAAAGGAATTACTTTAGGTCTTTCTTCCTTTTGTTGGGTCACCAGCTTTTGAAGCTCTATAAGGTAATTTCTTCGGGCATTATCATCCTGGATATGCTCGATGGTTGAGAAGAGGGTTTCGGCCGTTTTCTCAGAGATGACCCTGATAGTTCCACTGTCACAGAGACAAAATGCTCCATTACAACTACATTCAGAGATATTTTCTTCCGATTCTGAATGTTGAGCGACGTTGAGAAATTCGTCGTCATCGCTTCCTTCTTCTTAAGAAGTATATTCAGACTCAGATTCTTCTTCCTCAAGAATTGAGTAGAGCTTTTGTTTGACTCCTTCGTCAACTTCAAGAAGGTTTATCTTCCTTTTCTTTTGTTGTTCCTAGGACATTTGTTAGCTCTGTGGCCCTTTTTGCCACATGTCCAACATGATTCTTCAGGAGAGGGTTCTTCTGAAGTTTTTCTTCTTCTGAACTTTCTCTTGGGCTTTTCTCTAAACTCTCTTCCTTTTTTAGAAGATGTTTTCTTGTATTTTCCCGTAGTTCTTTCTCTTTTGCCAGGTTTTCTTGCCGAAGGGGGTTTTAACAAAGGAAACCCAAAATCCTGACAGAAAGTGCCCAATTCTGTAGGTGAAGACTTCTGTTCTTCTTTAAGTTGTTTTTTCAACTTGAGATCTGTGCAAAGCTCGATTCCAACGACGTTGACTAGGCTTATAAGATCTCCGTAGGAGAGTTGGTCATAAGGGATCTTCCCTTCACACCTATCTCTAATCTTTGATCTAACCTTTTCAGCAAAGTGAGGAGGTAATCTGCTTAAAAAACGTTCCTTCCAATACTCATTGTTGCAGTCTGATCGAATCATGACTTTGTTTAGAAACATATCTTTATACCATCTGAAGTCTGTAAGCTTCTTGCAGTATAGATTATTAAGGATCTCAAGACTCCTATCTTGGAAAAGATGTGGTTCTCCCACGAAATGTTTTGCTATACTATACACAAGAGTGGCATTAGCGTCTTCTGTTGTGACAACCTCAGAGGTTTGGGTACCATTTTCTATCTTAACAACAGTTTGTGAAATAGCTGCATTGAAGATTTCAGCTCGGTTGACTTCAGTGAGATAGTTGTCCCACCAATTTTTTAAGGTTCCTGTGAATCCTGCAGTTATTAGAGTAGCTGCATGTTTATCGCTGGCGCCTTTCATTTTATAGGCGGTTATGCTCATTCCCATTTCTTGGAGCTTATTGTAGATCTGGCCTTCTGCCATTCCATCAATGTTCCATTCTGTTATACCCGTTCCATCAGCGGTGGATTGCGGATGTAGAACATTTTCTTCAAACTGGACGTCTGGGAAAGAAGGTCTAGGGTAAAAATTCCTCTTGTTTGGATGGCGCTCCAATAAGGTTCTAATCTTACTATCACTTCCTTTGGTGATATTAAGTTTAGATAATTGTTCATTGATCCTTTCAATAAGATCAGAGGAACTTCCAAATTCCTTGGAGAGATTGGGATATCTTTCTTTGGAAAATTCTGGGATTTTGAAAATAGGGTTAGTTTCAATTTGGGGGCTAACCTTGGAGGTATTTGGTTTGACCAAGGGATTATGACTGGTTTTTTCTTCAATTTGTTTAGAGACAACATGAAGAATTTGGTTGGTATAGTTATTTTGTTCTAGGATTTTGTCGATGTCCTCGGTAGAGACGAGGGTGGTAGAATTGGTTTTACCCCTGAGTTTCTTGAAGGGTGAAGCTGTAAGCAGTTCCTTTTTATAAGGAATCGTTAATCCTTCTAGAGGAGGCGTAATACTTTCAACCACTTGGTCTTTGGTATACCATTTGTTAATTAGGACCTGAAGAGAAGACTGGGCGTCGTCTATCTGTCCGGAACATTCAAACCATTTGAAGAATTCAATTTTCGTTTTGAACCTTCTCATGTCTTTAAACCATTTATCTCTGAATGAGATTCTTTGCTCCAAAGAGTAGGTAGCCTTGTACCATTCTACTTTTCTCTGGTGTTTGGGTAGTTTCCACCAGTGGTTGATTTTCCTTTTATTGATGACAAATTCATCATCAGAAGTGAGAACTCCAAGCGAGTCTTTACGATCATGATCATGTCTCATGTCACTTAAAGTGGGACTAGCAATGGTGTCTTCATAGTAAACTTTTGGGATAGTCTGGTTAAAATCTACACCACGAACTTTCATCGTATGATTTGCATCTTCTTCATCCTCCGGGGGGTTAAAAGAAGAAGGTCTGGCCGAAGACATTCTTAGGGTAATAAAAGGAATTCCCAAAATAATTTCTTCATTAATGTTTTTGGTAATCACAAAATCATTAATAAGACAAATACCATTATTGCAGATATGAGCTTTGTTTAACTTGTAGTTAATGGAGATGCGTTCACCAGTAGCGCTGTATAACCTTGTAGTACCTTTACTAAGATACTTGGTAGGGATTAATCCTTCGGAGATGCAGTTCCTGTCTGCACCACTGTCTAGCAAAGCAATCTTATTAAAGACAAGATTATCATTAATAACCAGCTTGATAAGAAAACCGCCAAAGACATCGAACAATTAGTTCGTTATACTTCTGGAATTTGGAATTCTGCACAAAAGAATTATAGTACTGTTAAGAAAGAGGTTCTCTCTATTGTTCTTTGCATTAATAAATTCCAAGATGATTTAGTAAATAAAGAATTCTTGCTTCGGGTAGATTGTAAATCTGCTAAAGACATCTTACAAAAGGACGTTAAAAATCTTGTTGCTAAACAGATATTTGCTAGGTGGCAAGCCTTACTTTCCAGCTTTGATTTTCAGATAGATTACATCAAGGGAGAAGAAAATTCTCTCCCAGATTTTCTAACTCGAGAATTTTTGCAGGGTAAACCATGAGGCCCGGTGTTAGACCCGGAGTAAGAAGCCCCTTTAAGGGGAAAGGGAGAGAAGAAGCAGCTGCCCCTTCTACCTCATTGGTTAAACCATTCAGGCCAGATTTTACAGGTCAAAATAGGTATTCAGCGTTAGCCCAACTACCGCCAATCAACCCAGCAGCATTTCCACCTCTGCCGCCCTTAAACATGGTGGTCCTGAGCAGGCCCTTTAAACAAGCCGGAGAAAACAGCTCCTGCACTCAGAAAAGGCAAACTTTCTCGCAAATACAGACTGCTGAAATGTATAAAATGAAAGCACCTGAAAGCTTTGCAGAAGCAGTCAATCCAGGAGCCGCGACTCCGAAGAAAAATCTAGAAACATCTACCTCTAAAAAGGAAAGAGAAATTTTCCACCCAGTCTCTTTGCAGATTGCCCCAATATTGGCACTAGACAAAGAATACGAAAGATATCCAGTAGATGGCCTCCTAGGACCATTATACTCAAATGAAAATTTTGTGGAAAATGAAAATCCACTCAAAACAAGAAGATACTATGAGTTCATCTTATCCAACAACGGTTCTGTCGAAATCGAACATGACCTTTCGGATAAAACAAATCCAGATAGTATAGCCTTCTCCAGGTTTACTATCAAAAAGATTTTTACCCCTTTTGAATGGAAAGTAGACCATTTACATATGCCTATCAGCTTCATTTAGGAATTCAGACCTCAAACTTATAATTGGTATGATTACAAAAATGCCTGGTTCAACTTCCTGTACCTAAGGCCAGCTTAGCATACTTGGTTTGTCAAGTATAGCCCTGAATTCACCAAGTCCATCATCCCCAGATGGTTTTATGAGTGGTGGGCATGGTTTGGAGGAAACAAGCACTCTATGCCTAAATCATTTGTCGAAAAATTTGGCAAATTCCAAACGGAGACAGAAATCTCCACACTTCCTGAGCACATTCAAATGTGTAAATATTTTATTACTAAATGAATTTCTTATATTATTAGTTGGAAATTTGTTGTTTTTGAATTTGACAGGATAAAGTATCTGTCTAAAGAAATCTTTGTCAAAGGATGGGCGCCAAAAGACCCCGACGAAAAGGAGCCAAAGCAGAAGCCTTCAGGAATTCGATCAAAATCTTCCCCTAAGGAAGAACTCAAGAAAAAACTCCAGCAGGCGTTATCCGACCTAGATGAAGGTAACTCAGATGAACATGCCATATCGGCACTCCTAGAGGAAGCTTCCTCACAAAGTGACGACAATGGTGACATGCTAGACCCAAAAGCTCTAGCAAAATCCTATTTAGGTCCCTATGATTAAATCCAGTAGAGGTTTATTAAAAAACCGGAATTACTGTTTCCAAGATAGAGGTTATTAAAAACCGGAATTATCTATGGAAAAGAGAAGAGACCAAAGGTCGGAATTTCTCTTGATTAAATAAGTGGGTCCTAGCCTCCGAAAGGATATTTGTCTTATTCGGAAAATTATGTAGCCACCCACTACTTTTGATAAAGCAGATGGCCGACAAGCCTTTTCAAAAAGGGCATCTTCCTTACTCAGACGGGCCCCGCTGAAGATAAGGCAATCCACTCTAACCAATCAGAAAAGGATCAGCTAGATCCCTCTTATCGTTTCCCATCTATAAATCGATTAGGGAATTTCATTTACAAGATCATCTTTTTTTTATCATCTTTTGTGAACCTTCTACTCTGTAAGCATTATCTTCTATTTTGTAAACATTTCAAGCTTCCGCTATGCAATAAACTCTCAGTTTGTAAGTATCTACACTCTCTTTTAATTATACCAATTTTACTGTTAACGTTCCTGGCAAAATGGTATCAGAGCCAAGTTACTAATGTTAAACGTTGTTTCTAAAATCTTCAATGCAGCTATTTCACAAACTGTTGTTAAGACAGAAAATGGTACCCAAACCTCTGAGGTTGTCACAACAGAAGACGCTACTGCCACTCTTGTGTATAGTATAGCAAAATATTTCGTGGGAGAACCACGTCTTTTCCAAGATAGGAGTCTTGAGATCCTTAATAATCTATACTGCAAGAAGCTTACAGACTTCAGATGGTATAAAGATATGTTTCTAAACAAAGTCATGATTCGATCAGACTGCAACAATGAGTATTGGAAGGAACGCTTTCTAAGCGGATTACCTCCTCACTTTGCTGAAAAGGTTAGATCAAAGATTAGAGATAGGTGTGAAGGGAAGATCCCTTATGACCAACTTTTCAGCTCGGTTGACTTCAGTGAGATAGTTGTCCCACCAAGATTTTTAACGTCCTTTTGTAAGATGTCTTTAGCAGATTTACAATCTACCCGAAGCAAGAATTCTTTATTTACTAAATCATCTTGGAATTTAGTAATGCAAAGAACAATAGAGAGAACCTCTTTCTTAACAGTACTATAATTCTTTTGTGCAGAATTCCAGATTCCAGAAGTATAACGAACTAATTGTTCGATGTCTTTGGCGGTTTTCCTTTGTTTGAGAATGCCACCATACCCGATGTCTGAGGCGTCAGTTTCCACAATCATGAAGTAATTAGGGTTGGGGATGCCTAAACAGGGGAGATTTTTCGCCATTTCTTTAACTCTGATGACGGCATTGGTTTGATCTTTGCCCCAAGGGACAGAAGTTTTCTTTAACCTGTCATAAAGAGGCTTACAAATCTGTCTGATTTTTGGGATGAAATCAGCTATATAGTTAAGGCTTCCTAAGAACCTTTGTAACTGGGTTTTGTCCATGATGACATCAGGAAATTTATCTGCAAACTCAATGGCTCTGCAAATGGGTTTATATGTGCCTTGATAAAGATCATGACCCAAAAACCTAATTTTAGTTAAAAATAATTTGATCTTCTTGGCGCTGATCACAAGACCATTTTGTTTAACAATCTTAAAGAAAACGTTTAAATGTTTAAAGTGAGAATCGATGTCTTCGAAAATATCAATACATCATCAATATAAACTATTGAGCAATGGCTGATACAATTGAATAAAGAGTTCATTATATTTTGAAACTCAGAGGGGGCATTTTTTAACCCAAAGGGCATCACATTCCATTCATATTGTCCAAACGGGACATTGAAAGCAGTTTTATATTTTTCCTTTTCGGAAATCTGGATTTGCCAGAAGCCTGACTTCATATCAAACTTACTGTAAATATTGTCTTTAAAAGTCCGTTTTAGTAAATCCCTTTTGTTAGGAATACGATATCTAATCCACTTTAAAGCGGTGTTCAGAGGCTTATAATTAATAACAAGTCTGGGAGAACCTCTTTCTTTCTCCGCTGCATTGTTAACATAAAAGGCTGAAGAGCTCCAAGGTGATTTAGAAGGCCGAATAATTTTATTGTTTAAAAGAGTATTTATCTCCTTTTTGCAGATTTCCATTAATTCATGGTTCATTTGAATGGGCCTAGCTTTAGTAGAAATGGCCTGTTCATCGAATCCATCAATGTAAGGGAGATCTACAGTATGGGCTTTCCTGGCCCAAAAAGCATTGGGAAAATCTGAGCAAATTTCTTTTTCAAAAGTGTTTTGCAAATTGGCAATCTTAGTAACCATTCTAGGGGTTTTTAAAATTTGCTCAATCCTTTTAAGCTTAATATCATTTTTAAGAAAACAAATCTGACTTATTTTGAAAGCAGTTTGTTTATGCAAAAATTTACTTTCTTCAGCAGAAAGGGTTTTAATAAAAGGAAAGGAAATATTTTTTCGTAAAATCTTTGTGCGGATAGCATCAAAGTCTGAAATATAAGGTTTAATTTGGGTAATAAAAGGAATTCCCAAAATAATTTCTTCATTAATGTTTTTGGTAATCACAAAATCATTAATAAGACAAATACCATTATTGCAGATATGAGCTTTGTTTAACTTGTAGTTAATGGCGATGCGTTCACCAGTAGCGCTGTATAACCTTGTAGTACCTTTACTAAGATACTTGGTAGGGATTAATCCTTCGGAGATGCAGTTCCTGTCTGCACCACTGTCTAGCAAAGCAATCTTATTAAGGACAAGATTATCATTAATAACCAGCTTGATAAGAATATGAGAACTCTGTGGTCTTACCTTTGTGATGGCTAAGATGCCAGCATCGCCTTCGGTTTCTTCGATAGGATTATCAGGTTGTTCATTCGGATGCTCATCTGATTGTTCATCTTCAAAGTTTCTTATGAAACCACCTTCAGAGGTAGAGGCCTCTTTGTTGATGTTTTTAAGAACTTGCTCTGTAAGAGCATCCATTTCAATCTTGTTAAGTCTGCTTTTGACTTCCTTTACTTCTTCTTTCAGAACTTTGATTTCTTTTCTAAGTTCTTCAATAGAAGGCTCTTCCCTTTTGGCATCAAATCTTCCCATGATTTGTTTCATGCTAAAAGGAGTTACTTTAGGTCTTTCTTCCTTTTGTTGAGTCACCAGCTTTTGAAGCTCTATAAGGTAATTTCTTCGGGCATTATCATCCTGGATATGCTCGATGGTTGAGAAGAGGGTTTCAGCCGTTTTCTCAGAGATGACCCTGATAGTTCCATTGTCACAGAGACAAAATGCTCCATTACAATTACATTCAGAGATATTTTCTTCCGATTCTGAATGTTGAGCGACGTTGAGAAATTCGTCGTCATCGCTTCCTTCTTCTTCAGAAGTATATTCAGACTCAGATTCTTCTTCCTCAAGAATTGAGTAGAGCTTTTGTTTGACTTCTTCGTCAACTTCAAGAAGGTTTATCTTCCTTTTCTTTTTGTTGTTCCTAGGACATTTGTTAGCTCTGTGGCCCTTTTTGCCACAAGTCCAACATGATTCTTCAGGAGAGGGTTCTTCTGAACTTTCTCTTGGGCTTTTCTCTAAACTCTCTTCCTTTTTTAGAAGAAGTTTTCTTGTATTTTCCCGTAGTTCTTTCTCTTTTGCCAGGTTTTCTTGCCGAAGGGGGTTTTAACAAAGGAAACCCAAAATCCTGACAGAAAGTGCCCAATTCTGTAGGTGAAGACTTCTGTTCTTCTTTAAGTTGTTTTTTCAACTTGAGATCTGTGCAAAGCTCGATTGCAACGACGTTGACTAGGCTTATAAGATCTCCATAGGAGAGTTGGTCATAAGGGATCTTCCCTTCACACCTATCTCTAATCTTTGATCTAACCTTTTCAGCAAAGTGAGGAGGTAATCCGCTTAAAAAGCGTTCCTTCCAATACTCATTGTTGCAGTCTGATCGAATCATGAGTTTGTTTAGAAACATATCTTTATACCATCTGAAGTCTGTAAGCTTCTTGCAGTTTAGATTATTAAGGATCTCAAGACTCCTATCTTGGAAAAGACGTGGTTCTCCCACGAAATGTTTTGCTATACTATACACAAGAGTGGCAGTAGCGTCTTCTGTTATGACAACCTCAGAGGTTTGGGTACCATTTTCTGTCTTAACAACAGTTTGTGAAATAGCTGCATTGAAATAGGTATATTTAAACATACCTATTTGTCTACTTCTTAGGGATGATAGACTTTTGAATTTTGATGACTCTCTGTTAGGAGTTTTAGAAAGTAACCTCGCCCATGGCCCGGTGTACTTTAATTGCTACCCTAATTTCTCGGTGGATGTCCATGATCCAAACATTATGGATACATTGACACTCAATGTCAAAACCAAGAATATGAATAGCAAGTTAGATTCTAGAGAAATAGCTATAATATAACGGGTATATTATAAGCTAATGAAGACCACTATAGCCCCAAAGGCTATAGCCTCAAGCGTTAAAGGAGTTACTATGAGGTATATTTAAACCTTTTCGAAAAAGAGGTTTTACAGCAACTTGAACAAGACCGATATGAAGGAACTTAAACTCCTTCTTATATCTATCTATATCAGCAGCAATCAACAACTTGATAGTTTCAAGAGAATTGTTTATAGCAATAGTAGACTCACAGGTCTTGATATTATATTTTTTGAATATAGAAAAATTACCCATCTGGTAAATTTTTTCAAAAGGTTCTTTGGGAATAGACCAATTTTGTAAATCATTTTCTACCTTAGAGATAGACAAATTAACGCTGTTAATAACATGCTGGTTTCTATCCATTGACAGAGAAGATGCCCTTGACTATGCTCCTTATATTCTTAAGACTTTAAAAGAAATCTTTTAGCAAAAGAATTTCATAATTATAAAATATGACTCTTTTAACTCTTATAAGGTCACTGTGGATTTATGCTAAGGATTTTACATTAAGAGATCATGGATATTACACGAGTTTCTCAGGCAAAGTACCTTGCAGTCTAAACGCCTGTCCTTTCGGCTAAACGACCGCCTGTCGGCATCGCAACTACCTGCGAATACCTTGAAACCTCCCCTTAACCACCAAGCATAATTCCAAAATCACCACTAAAGATTTAAAAGATCATGCAGAATAATTACAAGATTCTTAAACTTAAAGATTAACTCATTAAGTCTTAGTGATATAAGTTACACAGTCATGGCATCAAGAATTTAGCCTTTCATGGCTATAAAAGTAGAAACAACGTTTAACATTAGTAACTTGGCTCTGATACCATTTTGCCAGGAACGTTAACAGTAAAATTGGTATAATTAAAAGAGAGTGTAGATACTTACAAACTGAGAGTTTATTGCATAGCGGAAGCTTGAAATGTTTACAAAATAGAAGATAATGCTTACAGAGTAGAAGGTTCACAAAAGATGATAAAAAAAAGATGATCTTGTAAATGAAATTCCCTAATCTATTTATAGATGGGAAACGATAAGAGGGATCTAGCTGATCCTTTTCTGATTGGTTAGAGTGGATTGCCTTATCTTCAGCGGGGCCCGTCTGAGTAAGGAAGATGCCCTTTTTGAAAAGGCTTGTCGGCCATCTGCTTTATCAAAAGTAGTGGGTGGCTGCATAATTTTCCGAATAAGACAAATATCCTTTCGGTGGCTAGGACCCACTTGATTTAATCAAGATAAATTCCGACCTTTGGTCTCTTCTCTTTTCCATAGATAATTCTGGTTTTTAATAACCTCTATCTTGGAAACAGTAATTCTGGTTTTTTAAGAAACCTCTACTGGATTTAATCATAGGGACCTAAATAGGATTTTTCTAGAGCTTTTGGGTCTAGCATGTCACCATTGTCGTCACTTTGTGAGGAAGCTTCCTCTAGGAGTGTCGATATGGCATGTTCATCTGAGTTACCTTCATCTAGGTCGGATAACGCCTGCTGGAGTTTTTTCTTAAGTTCTTCCTTAGGGGAAGATTTTGATCGAATTCCTGAAGGCTTCTGCTTTGACTTCTTTTCGTCGGGGTCTTTTGGCGCCCATCCTTTGACAAAGATTTCTTTAGACAGATACTTGATCCTGTCAAATTCAAAAACAACAAATTTCCAACTAATAATATAAGAAATTCGTTTAGTAATAAAATATTTACACATTTGAATGTGCTCAGGAAGTGTGGAGATTTCTGTCTCCGTTTGGAATTTGCCAAATTTTTCGACAAATGATTTAGGCATAGAGTGCTTGTTTCCTCCAAACCATGCCCACCACTCATAAAACCATCTGGGGATGATGGACTTGGTGAATTCAGGGCTATACTTGACAAACCAAGTATGCGAAGCTGGCCTTAGGTACAGGAAGTTGAACCAGGCATTTTTGTAATCATACCAATTATAAGTTTGAGGTCTGAATTCCTCAGTGAAGCTGATAGGCGTATGTAAATGGTCTACTTTCCATTCAAAAGGGGTAAAAATCTTTTTGATAGTAAACTTGGAGAAGGCTATACTATGTGGATTTGTTTTATCCGAAAGGTCATGTTCGATTTCGACAGAACCGGTGTTGGATAAGATGAACTCATAGTATCTTCTTGTTTTGAGTGGATTTTCATTTTCCACAAAATTGTCATTTGAGTATAATGGTCCTAGGAGGCCATCTACTGGATATCTTTCGTATTCTTTGTCTAGTGCCAATATTGGGGCAATCTGCAAAGAGACTGGATGGAAAATTTCTCTTTCCTTTTTAGAGGTAGATGTTTCTAGATTTTTCTTGGGAGTCGCGGCTCCTGGATTGACTGCTTCTGCAAAGCTTTCAGGTGCTTTCATTTTATACATTTCAGCAGTCTGTATTTGCGAGAAAGTTTGCCTTTTCTGAGTGCAGGAGCTATTTTCTCTGGCTTGTTTAAAGGGCCTGCTCAGGACCACCATGTTTGAGGGCGATAGAGGTGGAAATGCTGCTGGGTTGATTGGCGGTAGTTGGGCTAACGCTGAATACCTATTTTGACCAGTAAAATCTGGCCTGAATGGTTTAACCAATGGGGTAGAAGGGGCAGCTGCTTCTTCTCTCCCTTTCCCCTTAAAGGGGCTTCTTACTCCGGGTCTGACTCCGGGCCTCATGGTTTACTCTGCAAAAATTCTCGAGTTAGAAAATCTGGGAGAGAATTTTCTTCTCCCTTGATGTAATCTATCTGAAAATCAAAGCTGGAAAGTAAGGCTTGCCACCTAGCAAATATCTGTTTAGCAACAAGATTTTTAACGTCCTTTTGTAAGATGTCTTTAGCAGATTTACAATCTACCCGAAGCAAGAATTCTTTATTTACTAAATCATCTTAGAATTTAGTAATGCAAAGAACAATACAGAGAACCTCACCTTCTTGAAGTTGACGAAGAAGTCAAACAAAAGCTCTACTCAATTCTTGAGGAAGAAGAATCTGAGTCTGAATATACTTCTGAAGAAGAAGGAAGCGATGACGACGAATTTCTCAACATCGCTCAACATTCAGAATCGGAAGAAAATATCTCTGAATGTAATTGTAATGGCATTTTGTCTCTGTGACAGTGGAACTATCAGGGTCATCTCTGAGAAAACGGCCGAAACCCTCTTCTCAACCATCGAGCATATCCAGGATGATAATGCCCGAAGAAATTACCTTATAGAGCTTCAAAAGCTGGTGACTCAACAAAAGGAAGAAAGACCTAAAGTAACTCCTTTTAGCATGAAACAAATCATGGGAAGATTTGATGCCAAAAGGGAAGAGCCTTCTATTGAAGAACTTAGAAAAGAAATCAAAGTTCTGAAAGAAGAAGTAAAGGAAGTCAAAAGCAGAATTCACAAGATTGAAATGGATGCTCTTACAGAGCAAGTTCTTAAAAACATCAACAAAGAGGCCTCTACCTCTAAAGGTGGTTTCATAAGAAACTCTTAAGATGAACAATCAGATGAGCAGCCGGATGAACAACCTGATAATCCTATCGAAGAAACCAAAGGCGATGCTGGCATCTTAGCCATCACAAAGGTAAGACCACAGAGTTCTCATATTCTTATCAAGCTGGTTATTAATGATAATCTTGTCCTTAATAAGATTGCTTTGCTAGACAGTGGTGCAGACAGGAACTGCATCTCCGAAGGATTAATCCCTACCAAGTATCTTAGTAAAGGTACTACAAGGTTATACAACGCTACTGGTGAACGCATCGCCATTAACTACAAGTTAAACAAAGCTCATATCTGCAATAATGGTATTTGTCTTATTAATGATTTTGTG
Organism: Datura wrightii; assembly: GCA_035772735.1. Taxonomy (NCBI): domain Eukaryota; kingdom Viridiplantae; phylum Streptophyta; class Magnoliopsida; order Solanales; family Solanaceae; genus Datura; species Datura wrightii. The sequence continues at coordinate 49,749,755 of JASDFA010000002.1, read as the reverse complement.
ATTACCAAAAACATTAATGAAGAAATTATTTTGGGAATTCCTTTTATTACCCAAATTAAACCTTATATTTCAGACTTTGATGCTATCCGCACAAAGATTTTAGGAAAAAATATTTCCTTTCCTTTTATTAAAACCCTTTCTGCTGAAGAAAGTAAATTTTTGCATAAACAAAATGCTTTCAAAATAAGTCAGATTTGTTTTCTTAAAAATGATATTAAGCTTAAAAGGATTGAGCAAATTTTAGCATGAGGCCCGGAGTCAGACCCGGAGTAATAAGCCCCTTTAAGGGGAAAGGGAGAGAAGAAGCAGCTGCCCCTTCTACCCCATTGGTTAAACCATTCAGAACTGCTTACAGCTTCACCCTTCAAGAAACTCAGGGGTAAAACCAGTTCTACCACCAACCATTTGAAGAATTCAATTTCCGTTTTGATGACTCTCTGTTAGGAGTTTTAGAAAGTAACCTCGCCCATGGCCCGGTGTACTAGTCTTAGTGATATAAGTTACATAGTCATGGCATCAAGAATTTAGCCTTTCATGGCTAGTCGAATTTCCACTCTTCATCCGTAAGGATATCGTTCCAATTAAGGAGACGCGGAACGAAGGTAGTACTGTGCTCTTGGTTTGCTTCCATGAGCATAGTAACTCCTTTAACGCTTGAGGCTATAGCCTTTGGGGCTATAGTGGTCTTCATTAGCTTATAATATACCCGATATATTATAGCTATTTCTCTAGAATCTAGCTTGCTATTCATATTCTTGGTTTTGACATTGAGTGTCAAGGTATCCATAATGTTTGGATCATGGACATCCACCGAGAAATTAGGGTAGCAATTAAAGTACACCGGGCCATGGGCATTCTTTGCTCCAAAGAGTAGGTAGCCTTGTACCATTCTACTTTTCTCTGGTGTTTGGGTAGTTTCCACCACTGGTTGATTTTCCTTTTATTGATGACAAATTCATCATCAGAAGTGAGAACTCCAAGCGAGTCTTTACGATCATGATCAGGTCTCATGTCACTTAAAGTGGGACTAGCAATGGTGTCGGCTAAATTCTTGATGCCATGACTGTGTAACTTATATCACTAAGACTTAATGAGTTAATCTTTAAGTTTAAGAATCTTGTAATTATTTTGCATGATCTTTTAAATCTTTAGTGGTGATTTTGGAATTATGCTTGGTGGTTAAGGGGAGGTTTCGAGGTATTCTCAGGTAGTTGCGATGCCGACAGGCGGTCGTTTAGCCGAAAGGACGGCCCATTCAAATGAACCATGAATTAATGGAAATCTGAAAAAAGGAGATAAATACTCTTTTAAACAATAAAATTATTCGGCCTTCTAAATCACCTTGGAGCTGTTCAGCCAGAACTTGCTCTGTAAGAGCATCCATTTCAATCTTGTGAAGTCTGCTTTTGACTTCCTTTAAGCTTAATATTATTTTTGCTAGAATTGATAGAGAAAACAAACAAGGATTTTGGGTAAACAAGGGAAGAGTTATTACCTTGTTGAATTCCCACATACCTGGTGGAGAGATCTGAAGAATTTCCTTGAGAACCTGAAGAGAAGTGGACTGTCCTAGTTCTTGCTCTGAAAGTTCCTGTCACACCCCGCCTTGGGGGGTATGACTGGTACCTGGTGCCCTACTAGGACCTGAACTACTGGACTGCTAAGCCTGGGCACATCTGGTGCCTGGCTGGCTCTAACTCATATTTCTGGAAACAAAGGGCTATATAACGGCTGTAAACACAGCCCCCGGCCCATTGGCCTATAGCCTCCTGTACCTGTACTAATAGCTGACCAGAAGCATATCAATATAGGGAAACCTATACGGGCCGACAAGGCCACCATGATGTCTAGTTATCTATAACTCAACCCTGAAGTACTGGATAGCTACGTGACCGGCAAGGTCACCACTGCTGTCGAACTATGGCCCCACACGGCCAACATAAAAGAAACAGAAGTACTAACAGCTAACAACTGCACGGCCTCACACGACTGGCTCATCTGACCACAGGGAAACATATACAGACTGCAAGCCTCTAGGAATAGCAATAGAAATGATAGGGACAGGGCCCCGACCTACCCGTATTATACAACAAAAGAAAATGAAATACACCTCTGGAATTCAGTCTCCGGATGACAGGAGCTAAATACTCGATCGCTGACAGGAATCACGTGGTATCGCCTGCTCGTCTATGAGTACCTGCAGGCAAGTAATGCAGCGCCCCACCGGGCATCAGTATCGCTGGTACTGAGTATGTAAAGCAATAACTGAAAGAAATATCTAAAAACAATAATATAACTGATGAAACTGAAGTAGAGAGAAATAGATTAACTGTGTGATAATGTAAGTCATACCTTCTCTCAATTATACTGGAAGGAGTAGGAGTCATACCTGGAGACGTATCATTCTACTGCTGATCTACTCATATCTATCATAACATGGCATAACATAACATAGCATAACATAGCACACACAAACCTTACCCGGCCCCCATAAGCCGGGAGGTACAACCAGCACAGAATCTATACCCCTACCCCGGTCATCCCATCTCCTACAAACCCTGTAAGCATCCTTCCGGTCCCCTGCGTATGCACTTGGGCTCGCTGAGCCCCTGACTATAACTGCATCTGAGTCCGGAGGACTCCTTAATCAACACCCCGGGCGTATCCGCTCGACGGGGGTGTATAAGGGCCGACCAAGGCACAATATGGGGAAAACTGGCATCCCATCTTCGTCCCCTATGGGACGGTATGCCACTATGTAGAGCGACATATCCTCGTCCTCTGGCGGACGATTCGATACAGCTATCAACCCTGGGCGGTCATGGATGCTCGGTAGTCCAACCCCAAACAATACAACAGTCTCAACTAGTAATGCTATATGCATGTCCCACATACTGAAGCTAACGATAATAAAGTGTTTGTACATACTGCATGCTGAACTAGCGATAGTGATATGTATATATTTAATACATGCTGAGACTGAACATAGCATATGTACATAAATATAATCTTCTGCCATACTGTACTGAGTCTAATGCTGAACATGATATAGTATTTCTGCTGAAAACTATGCGGTATACTGAGTTTCTATAGTAACAGGATTTACTATTCCTAATATGCTTTCTAACCTCATTTTAACTTATCATTCTGCTTCTGAGATGTCTTACAGATATTACATTGCTTTACTGGGTTTCAAGTGAATACGATATTATCCTAACATCCTATGTCACATCACGTACTAAGCATGCTGTGCAGTTTCTAACACTTGTATCAGAATCTATATCGTGCTAGCAAGTCTCGCGCTGATCATAACATGACGTTTCTAATATCGTACAATCATTCATAGTAAACATCATACATGGCTTCTGAATATTCTACTGGCCTTTAAATTACTGTACTGTACAAAGATTACTAACTTGCCGAGGGAACTAGCTTTACATACCTTATCCTCGAACTATCCGTCTGTCGGACGAGGCTCGGCCGGTAATTCAACTATTTCCTCCCAACTGCATTCATAAATATGTCAATTAATACTAAATACAGCTTTATTGTAAAGAGCAACGTCACTTTCGATATAGTTTATAGCCTAAACTTAAGCTTATCGAAAGACGGTCGAAGACTCGCTATTTTTCAGAGGTCCAGAAGGGAGAACTATTCACTTCTCAGCTAGGAACACATAGACACTAATTTAGAGCAATTCCACTTACCTTAGCTCGGTAGCTCGACGATTTGTCGGCCGTATTTCACGAAACGAAATCCGTAGGAATGCTCTCTGCTGCTAAATACCTCGGTATCTGAGGTTAATTTGAGTTTGGACAGCGTTTAGCAGCGTAATCGGATGAAAATTATATTACTACTTCGTTCCTTTTTCCCTCTCTGCTGGTTTGCTCTGTTTTTTGGAAATTTATAAGTGTTTTAATCATTTAAAACCGAAGTGGGGCTTTATATACTTGGGCCTGGACAAGGCCAACGTGTCACGGAGCCAACGCGGAGGCTTCACCTCCGTGACACGCTGCCATCGCGGAGGGGTTCTGCCTTGGCTCCTTCCGCGATGGTTCGACAGGTTTCTCATCCGATCTTTTCCCGGGCCTTTCTCTAGCACGTATGGCCTTCAAATATGCTTAACCAACGTGCGAATAGGTCATCTAGGTGCCGGGAATCCTACGGGGTATAACAGTTCCAGAGAGAAACTCTATGATGTTTTTCTGAAAATTTGCGTCGGGAATGAGGGGGGAAACCATTTAGACCCTCTAAATTCCCTGAAAATAAATATACTAAAACGACGTAGTTTGGACTCTAGGAGGTTAGGAAATTACTGAAACCTCCTTAGAAAATTTTCAGGAAAACTGTCTGTCAGGGCCCCACAAGGGACCTAATGGGTCGTGCCCAGTGACCACAACTCGTGGTCACATTCGTGAGGTACACTGCCTAAAACCCATAGTGGTCACCATGGGGAACACCATGACTCATGGTGTTCCCAACGACTCGTGATGACCCAGCCATCACCAACACTGTTTAAAGCTTCCTAGAGTCACCACGGGCATCACCACGACTCGTGGTGCCCCAAATGAGTCTTGGTGAGGACCCGTTGGGTACACTGCCTAACTTATCAAACTCCCAGTCAAATCCTGACCACGGGGAACCCCACGACTCGTGGTCACACCTATGGTCACCCCTTTTTCCAAATTATTCAATTAAGTCTGAAGTCCCCACCATGAGTCATTTAATGACTCGAGGTCACCTCCCACTGGTGACAGAATGACTCGTTCTGTGACCTAGTGCAGATTTTCCAGTTTTCTCTATTTTAAGTCTCGGGTCTAGTCTTTGAGTTTCTAAGGCATTACACTATTGATTATCTAAAACCTAGAATTTGTCCAATTGATAATGATATTTTTCATTTTAAATGCATTTCATATATTTATAATTTAATAGTAAAAGACGGTCTTGATGGTTTTGGAGTTAGTTGTCAAAAAGTTAGACATGCTTGTGCTTGAATTTTTAAAGCTAAAGTGAAGTCTAGACTTGTTGAATTTAATAATCATTGTATAGATTAATATAGAAAAGTTCCAAAAGAAGTGCTTAATAGATAAAACTCTTTATTTAAAATACTTGAGGTAGCTTATGTTTGTGCCACGCCTCAAGTTTATACCTTGGACAAGATACGATACTTGGAGTCACAAGTAACCCCAAGTCAACCCATGTTCTATCATAATACTGGCATTCTGAGTAAATACATAGCAGAAGCTTTGAAATAATAAAATAAAACATTTATGAAAGAGAACTAAATCATAAGTTTTATACAACTGGAAGCAAAACTGAAAATATGAAAGCCCTGTCTGTGTCTGAAAGCCATCTATCTGATGAGTTGCTGGGACAGGTCCCCAGCTAACTCTAAATCTAACTGAAGAAAATATAACTGAGAAGCACTAAGCCTCGTCCTCGAAAGATGAGGACTCACCAATAATGTAGCTGAAACTTTTTAAGGAGATCTGCTAACGGGGCTGAGACTGAGATCCTGCAGCTGTATAATAAAACGATACAACATAAAAGGTATGCGTTAGTACTTTGAATATACTGAGTAAGTGAGAGAAACCGTACAAAAGAAATAAAATAACTGAACTGGAAAGACATGAAATGACCAACTGAAAATACTGAAATTGAATAATTGTGATATACTGAGATGGTCAAAATGATCCTGTCTGATGGTCAAAGACATACCCTAAATATGAGATATTAATCGGAAATACTGTACTGAACTAACTAATCTGAGAATGAACTGACCTGACTAGGGAGAGTCTATAACCGACATATAACCACGTGAGCTAGACATGAGGTCTGATGTATACACCCCATTAGTAGGACCCAATATACCTTCCCAGGGTATAAAGGCATGAACTAGTGATCATAGTTCTGGGGCCATGAGGCCAATAAAATATAACCTACGGTGGCAACTCAGTTCTGGGAATCTGGGTGCACTGGAACCCCATTCCGCTTGGTGCTAAGTCCTACTCCCACTAGATGGTCCTAGACTGACTACTAAGTTGATAGCTCGAAACTAGGGACCAAGAATAAATTAGAAATACTTATCTGGAAGTACCCTGAGAGTCTTATCAGACCAAATTCTGTAACTGGTGTCCTAAGACTGGTTAGAGTTGCTTATCTGGAAGCGTCATAACCGTCTAAAGAACAAACTGCAATCTGAAGCTGGGGTCTTAAGGCTAGTCAGAGCTGCTTATATGAAAGTGTCATGACCACCTAAATAACCACTAAAATCTGATACTAAGTCTAATACATCACTGGGAGGTGTCACAGACACCTCAAGGATTAACTATAGTCAAACTGATCAGCTGACATTTTTTCTTCCAAACAATACTGAGGTTGTTAAAAATCTGACTGAGACTAATCTGACATGATTCTGACTGAGATTTTAACATAAATTAAATACACGTGCATCCCAAAATTGAAGGAACCACGCTACAGGGAAAACTAGCTAAACCCACAAGTTTCTAATTTCTACTGGGATGTAACTTGGGCTGAATAATGCTACTAGCTGCAATCATTCACAATTTCTAGAAATAGGGTATAAATAAGAAATCTAAAATCACAAGAAATATTCCCTTTGAATCTACAAGGAAATCTATTTGAAAACTTTTTGCATTTCGAAAGTACAACACTATAACTGATATAGAAGATAGAGGAGATTTTTGGGGACACAAGGGAAGAACTATTCCTTTTTTAATTACCACATACCTGGTGATGGAAATCCCTGAGAGAATCTTTTGAAAATCTGAGGAGAATTCGATTGCCCTAGCTTCTGCTCTGAGTCTTTTTGAGAGAGATTTTAAGTTCTAAATTTTTAGAGGATGCATGAAATGAAATAAACCGTCGGTTAACCCCTCTAAAAACCCTTGACTAAAACCTAAAACGACATAGTTTAGAGTGTAGGAGGTTAGGAAATTATGTAAAACTCCCTAGGAAATTCGCAGGAAAAAGGACCCAGCCAGTCCCCACGAGGCACTCCATGAGTTGTGAGGTTGGGGATGACTCGTGGTGACTAGTCTTGATGAAAACTGGAAAATTTCTACGGATTCCCCAAACTGGCAACGACTGACTTCACGAGCCATCAGGAGACTTAACAACTCATGAAGTCTCCTGTTGCCACTGAACTAGAATTCCTCTTCAGGGGTCACTATGGGCTACTTAATGACTCATTAGCGATGACTACGAGTCATGGTCACCTCCAGTAGTCCTCACTGTCAAAAACCACCTGGGGGTCACCACAGGTAACACCATGAGTTGTGCTGTCCCAAATGAGTTGTGGTGAGGACTCGTTAAGCGCACTGCTCGAAATTTTTTTCCAACCTTTTGCCAACCCTTGACCACGACTCATATAACGATTCGTGGTGATGACCACGACTCGTGGTCACACCTGTGGTCACTCAATTTCCCAAAGTTTCAACCAAGTCTGGAACCTTCCCCATGATTCACTTCACGACTTGTAGCATACCCCACGGGTCACAGGATGACTCGTTCAGTGACCTGGTACAGAAAATCCTATTTTCTCTGTTTCAACTCCAGGGTCTGATCTTAGGGTTTTCAGGGAATTACAATATCTCTGGAATGTTGGAAAACACACAAAAAAGCAGAGAATTACAATCATTATACTCAAATACTAATCATGAAACTGAAAACTAACGGAATGACTACCTTCGAACTGAACTACACGACTGAACTGAATTCACGAATCATATACACATTCATTAAAATGAAAGAAACTGGGACACATGGATCGAACATGAAATTGAATAGAGTTTTTAGGGAGAAAATTGATACCTTCAACTGAAACTGAGCTGGAAGAGAATAAATTTGGGTATCTAGCCATCATATCTGCTTCGTCTTCCCACGTAGCTCCTTCAACATGCTGCTTTCTCCACAAGACTTTGACTGAAGCTACTTCTTTGTTCCTCAGCTTATGAACCTGACGGTCAAGGATCTGAACTGGGACGTCTTCGTAAAAGAGACTATCTTTCACTCCCACGCTGTCTAGTGACACCAATGAAGTTGGATCATCGATGCACTTCTTCAATAGTGACACATGGAACACTGGGTGCACAGATGATATCTCTGAAGGTAATTCCAACTCATAGGCTACCTTGCCAATTCGCCTCAGAATTCTGTAGGGTTCCACATATCTCAAACTGAGCTTTCCTTTCTTCCCAAATCTCATCACCCCTTTCATGGGTGAAATTTTTAGATAGACCCAGTCATCCACTGCAAACTCTAATTCTCTTCTCCTCACGTCAGCATAAGCTTTCTGATGGCTCTGAGTTATTTTCAATCTTTTTAAAATAAGTTGTAGTTTCTGCATAGCCTCGTGAACAGAGTTTGGCCTGATCAGAGTAGCTTCACCAACCTCAAACCACCCTATAGGAGATTTACACCTCCTACCATATAATGCCTCAAGTGGAGCTATCTGAATACTGGAGTGGTAGTTGTTGTTGTACAAAAACTCGATGAGATGAAAGTGGTCATCCCAAATGCCCTTGAAATCAATCACGCACGCTCTCAACATATCTTCTAAGGTCTGAATAGTTCGCTCATCTTGTCCATCTATCTGCGGGTGAAAAGTTGTACTGAGCTTGACCTGGGTACCAAGTCCCTTTTGAAAAGACTTCCAGAAGTGAGAGATGAACTGGGTACCTCTGTCTGAGATAATGGACAAGGGCCCCCCATGAAGTCTGACCAACTCTCAGATATAAAGCCTAGCATAGTCCTCAGTTGAGTCTGTAGTTTTAACAGGGAGGAAACATGCTGACTTAGTCATCCGGTCTACTATCACCCAGATTGAATCATGCTGCCGACGAGTCTGAGGTAGACCTGTAATAAAATCCATATTTACCTATTCCCACTTTCATGTAGGTATGCTGATATCCTGGGTCATACCTCCCGGTCTCCGGTGCTCTACTTTGACCTGTTGGCAATTCGGGCATTTAGCTACAAATTCTGTGACATCTCTCTTCATGTCATTCCACTAGTAAACATCCCGTAAATCTCGGTACATCTTAGTAGCACCCAGGTGGATGGAATATCTTGAACTGTGTGCTTCAGTCAATATCTGCTATCTTAAATCACCCACATCCGGTACACACAACCTACCCTGGTAACAGAGTACACAATCTTCCCCCCTTGGGAGAAAGCCTCCACTTCTTTTCTAAGAACCGCCTCCTTCAGTTTAAGCAGTATGGGATCTTTATCCTGCCTTAGCTTAACTTCAACTACCAATGAGGAATCTGATCCACTCTACACCACTACTCCACCCTTAGCTGTATCAACCAACTATACTCCCAACCGAGCTAATTTGTGGATATCTTTTGCCAGTTCCCTTTTTCCCTCTTCAACATGAGCCACGCTCCCTATAGACACTCTATTAGGGAACCATCCAACACATTGGCTTTGCCCGGGTGATACAACACGCTCATGTCATAGTCCTTTAGTATCTTCAATCACTTTCTCTGATGAAGATTTAGATATTTCTAATAGAACACATATTGAAGGCTCTTGTGATCAGTCAAAACATCCACGTGAGCCCCGTACAAGTAGTGCCTTCATATTTTCAACACAAACACCATCGCTGCCAACTCCAGGTCATGAGTCGGATAGTTCTTCTCGTGAACCTTGAGCTTTCTAGATGCATAAGCTATCACCTACCCCGCTGCATCAGAACGCAATCGAGTCCAACTCTAGAAGCGTCGCAATACACTACAAACCCATCTATTCCTTCTGGCAAGGTCAACACTGGAGCGGTAGTGAGTCGAGTTTTTAACTCCTAGAAACTCTTCTGACACACATCTGACCACTGAAAGTTCATCTTCTTTTGAGTCAACTTGGTCAAAGGGGAAGTTATAGAGGAAAAGCCTTCCACAAAATGTCAGTAATAGCCGGCTAGACCTAAGAAAATTTTGATTTCGATTGGGGAGGTAGGTCCGTGCCAGTCTTTCATTATTTTTGTCTTTTGAGGATCCACCTGAATACCCTCACCCGAGAACATGTGACCAAGGAAAGTCACAAACTTAAATCAGAATTCACATTTGCTGAATTTTGCGAACAACTGGCGGTCTCTGAGCGTCTGAAGCACTATCCTTAGGTGATTAGCATATTCTTCCTCATTCCCAAAGTATACCAGAATATCATCGATAAATACAATGACGAACATATCAAGATACTTCTTGAAGACTCTGTTCATTAGGTCCATGAAAGCTGTGAGGGCATAGTCAGTCTGAAGGACATAACCACGAATTCGTAGTGACCATACCGAGTTTTGAAAGATGTTTTCGGTATGTCACTCCGACTCTCAGCTGAAGATACCCCTACCGGAGATCTATCTTGGAGAAACAACTGGCTCCCTAAAGCTGATCGAACAAGTCGTCAATCCTGGGTAGGGGGTACCTGTTCTTGACTGTGACCTTATTGAAATGACGGTACTCGATACACATTTTGAGGGTACTGTCTTTCTTCCGCACGAACAATATTGGAGCACTCCATGGAGAGATGCTAGGCCTGATGAATCCTTTAGCTATTCCTTCGACTCTTTAAGCTCAGTTGGAGCCATTCTATATGGATGGATAGAGATGGGGTGAGTGTCTGGGAGAAGGTCTATGCCAAAGTCCATTTCCCGCTCAGGAGGAACTCTGGGAAGATCTTCGGGAAACACGTCAGGAAACTCACTAACAACTGGAACTCACTGAATAGTAGGGGTCTCGGAGCTGGAATTTTTGACACGAACTAGATGATAAAGACACCCTTTAGAAATAAGCTTTCTGGACTTAAGGTAAGAAATAAACCAACCCTTAGGTGCTGAACTACTGCCCGTTCACTCTAAAATTGGCTCATTAGGGAACTGAAACCTGATGATCCTAGTTCTACAGTCGACTAAGGCATAATCAGAGTGTAACCAATCCATGCCAAGAATGAGGTCAAAGTCAACCATGTCTAACTCTACGAGATCAGTTGGAATGACCTTATTGAAGACTGAGACAAGGCAGTTTCTATACACCCGGCTGGCTCTAACTGACTCGCCAACTAAGGTGGAGACTGAGAATGGTTCAAAGAGAACTTCTGGACTGATATCGAACTAAAAAGCTACATAGGGAGTCACGAATGAAAGTGTGGCTTCGGAATCTAGTAGGGCATACATGTCTAGATGAAAAAGGCGTAACATATCCGTGAGCACGTTGGGTAAGCTCTCCTGATCTTGATGAGAGGACAAAGCATAAAAAAGGTTTTGGCGCTGGCCGCCATCCATACCTGAAGTGTTGGCCTGCTGAGCTGGTCCTGCTAAAGCTGCTGAAGCAGTGGATTGTGATCTCTACCGTCCTGCTGATAGGCATTCATTAAGCCGATAACCAAGATGTCCACAACCAAAACAACCCTCTAGACCCTGAAGGAATTCTCCTGTATGGTTCTTGCCACACTTAGGGTAAGCTGGGTAGTTGTAGCGGTTGCTGGCACTATGACTCTGGGATTATGATACAGATGCTCCACCCCTCCAATCCTTGGGGGATCAAAAAGTAGGGGCACTAGCAGAAGTTGGTGTTGGAGACCTCTGCTGCTACTACTATGGGTAGCTATCACTGCTAGATCTCTGGTGGCCATAAACTGATTGGCCAGTTCTCGCCCGTTTGTTCTCCCGCTCCAAGTCCTTTAATTTTTCTGCCTTAATTTATTGAGCATGGACTGTGAGGCTAGAGAGATTGATGTCCTTAATAAGCATTGCAGTCCTTCACTCCTTAAGGACCAAGTTCGGCACTCCATTAAAAAATTTAAGCATATGAGCCCTTGGCTCAGCTACCATCTCTGGAGCATATTTAGACAACCTGGTGAACTCTAGTGCATACTCTTCCACTGCCCGATTTCCTTGTTTTAGATTCATGAATTCCGCCACTTTTGCCTCCCTAAGCTCCCGAGGGAAGAATCTATCTAAGAAGGTTGTAGTGAACTCCTCCCATTCCACATATCCTGCTCCTGCTGGTCTCCCCTCCTTCCACTGTTCGTACTAGATCTAGGCTACCCCTTTCAGCTGGTAGGCAGCCAAGTCGGCACTCTCCGAGGAACTGACACCTATAATTCAGGTGATCTTTCTAATCTCATCCATGAACTCTTGTGAGTTCTCTCCCACCTTAGATCCGTGGAAAACTAGAGGGTTCATCCGAGTGAAGTCCCGAACTCGAAAAGCTGCTATAGACCCATTGTTGTTGATCAGAACCACCTGCTAGTTCACCTGATTGGTAACTATCTGTATGAGCAGCTGGATAGCCACCCTGAACTCTGCGGTGGACACTGAGTCGTGTTGAGGGGCTGCTGGAGTTTGTGGGATAGATTGGTGAGCGTTACTGGCCCTTCTTCCGTTACAATATCGTGGAGGCATTATTTTACTGAAACAAAACAAAGCACGAGTTAGGAGAGAATTTCTGGAATTGAATTTCAATGCACGATAAAGAGTATGAACAAAAGAGAGTTTTCCTAATAATGTCTTGTAGCCTCCCCATCATAAGTGTGGCACGCTTCACACCTATGAAAAAGACTCTACTTGATGCGGCTTTTAGATATCCTAGGATATTCTAAACCTAGTGCTACTATACCAAGTTTGTCACGCCCTGAGTCTATACCTTGGGATGAGACACGGTACTTGGAGTCACAAGTAATCTCAAGTCAACCCATGGTCTATTATAACACTGGCATTCTGAGTAAATACATAGCGGAAGCTTTGAAATAATAAAATAAAATATTTTATGAAAGAGAACTAAATCATAATTTTTATACAAGTTGAAGAAAAAACAAAAATATGAAAGTTCTGTCTATGTCTGAAAGCCATCTATCTGATGAGTTGCTAGGACAGGTCCCCAGCTAACTCTAAATCTAAGTGAAGAAAATATAACTGAAAAGTACTAAGCCTTGTCATCGAAAGATGATGAATCACCAATAACGTAGCTGGAACTTCTGAAGGTGATCTGCTAACAGGGCTGAGACTGAGATCCTGCAGCTGTATCATAAAATGATACAGCATAAAAGGTATGCATCAGTACTTTGAATGTACCGAGTAAGTGAGAAAAATCATACACAACAAGACTAAATCAGGAATATCTATTTGGAAGTACCCTAAGAGTCTTATCCAACCGGATTCTGTAACTGGAGTTCTAAGACTGGTCAGAGCTGCTTATCTAGAAGCATCATAACCATCTAAAGAACAAACTATAATATGAAGCTGGGGTCCTAAAGCTAGTCAGAGATGCTTATCTGAAAGTGTCATGACCGCCTAAAGAACCACTAAAAACAGATACTTAGTCTAATACTGATAACTGGAAGGTATCACGAACACCATCAGGATTAACTATAGTCAAACTGATCAGCTGACATTTTTTTTATGGACAATACTGAGGTTACTAAAAATCTGACTGAGAGTAAACTAACATGATTTTGACTGAGATTTTAACATAAATTAAATAGATGTGCATCCCAAAACTGATGGAACCACGCTACCGGGAAAACTAGCTCAACCCACAAGTTTTTAATTTCTATTGAGCTGTGACTAGGGCTGAATTGTGCTACTAGCTGCAATCATTCACAATTTCTAGAAATAGGGTATAAATAAAAAATCTAAAATCATGAGAAATATTCCCTTTGAATCCACAAGGGAATCTATCTGAAAACTTTTCATATTTTGAAACTATAGGAATGTAACTGATATAGGAGATAGAGGAGATTTTTGGGGACACAAGGGAAGAACTATTCCCTTGTTGAATTCCCACATACCTGGTGATGGAAATTCGTGAGAGAATCTCTTGAAAATCTGAGGAGAATTCAATTGCCTTAGCTTCTGTTATGAGTCTTTCTGAGAGAGATTTTACGTTCTAAATTTTGAGGGGATGTGTGAAATAAAATAAACCATCGGTTAACCCCTCTAAAACCCCTGACTAAAACCCAAAATGACGTAGTTTAGAACCTAGGAAGTTATAAAATTACGTAAAACTCCCTAGGAAATTCGTAGGAAAAAGGACCTTGCTAGTCCCCATGAGGCACTCCACGAGTCGTGAGGTCGGGGACGACTTGTGGCGACCAGCCGTGATGAGCACTAGAAAATTTCTACGGATTCCCCAATCTAGCAATGACTGACTTCACGATTTGTCAGGAGACTTAGCGACCCGTGAAGTCTCCCGTTGCCCCAGAATTCCTCTTCAGGGGTCACTATGGGCTACTTAACGACTCGTTAGCATTGACCAAGACTCGTGGTCACCTCCCATAGTCCTCACTGCCGAAAACCACTTGGGGTCACCATAGGCAACACTACAACTCGTGGTGTCCCAAACAAGTCGTGGTGAGGACCCGTTAAGTGCACTGCCCGAATTATTTTCAACCTTCAGCCAACTCTTGACCATGATTCACATAACAACTCGTGGTGTTGACCAGGACTCGTGGTCACACCCGTGGTCACTCAATTTTCCAATATTTCAACCAAGTCTGGACCCTTCCCCACGAGTCACTTCACGGCTCGTGGCTTATCCCACGGGTCACAGGACGACTCGTTCTGTGACCTGGTGCAGAAAATTTTATTTTCTCTGTTTTAACTCTCGGGTCTAATCTTAGGATTTCTGGGGTATTACAGTTTATAACATGGCTATACAATTAGCTTATAATGCTTATAACGCGAATTTGTATTTAAGACTTTGTGATGCTAATTGGAATGAAGTTTATAAAAACTTTTTATAAAGCTACAAATGCAATATCTGGTTAATATTATCTGATTATTTCTTCAGTATTAGTAAATATTACTGTTATTTCAATTGAATTTACAAAATTTGAACAAATTGAAATATTTAGAGAGCCTATACTTTTTATAATTGAAAAATTCAAAATATTTTTTTTCTATTCCCCAAATTTATTCGATTGCTAATTTATTCAACCCTTTTTATAAAGTACAATGCTTAGAAAAAATGGTTGAAAAAATTTACACAAATTTAGAAATCTAACCTACTGAATTGCCATCACTTGAGACTTGTAAGAGTAGTATAATAGCTAAAGCTAGAAATTTATATAACATATATAGAACCATGGAAGAAAGTATTTCACCGATGCGACTTGTTAGTTCTAGGCCTAGGGTAGATAATTTTGATGAAATAGTGGGTGATTATCTTAGTCTCAAATCTTCTAACAATAATGATTTTGATACATATATTTCGCATGCACGAGATAGTATCAGAAATGCAAATGAAGAACCGCAACTTTTGGCGTGTTGAAAGAACCATGGCGAACAATATCCAAAGCTTGCAAGGGTAGTTTGAGATGTCTTAGCAATTCAAGTGCCTTCAGTAGCTTTGGAGCAATCTTTCAACGTGATGAGATTTGTTATTGTAGACCACCGATATTTAATAGAAAAAGACAGTTTGAATATATTGGTGTTATTAAGAGATATAATCAATGTTGAATAAAGATACAATGTACTTCCAAAGTTATTGTTTCAAATCGAAGACGAAATAAATGAAGTGCTTGGAGCAAATAGCAATGACGGCATGGAGGCAATGGAGGAATATGGACAAGTACAAATTTTGAATAATGTTTCAGAAGAATTAATAAATAAGTTATAAAAATAACATTTTGGATTTTATAGATATTAGAGACCTAATTCAAACAAAACCTTTCCTAGAAGGTGGCTTCATAGATTAGGTACTCTTCTAGTACTTCTAATCCCTGTACAATTTTATTTATAGGCTATTCGCCTTAATTTTCTTTTAATAATTGTCTTTTATTCAATACAACTAATTTTATAGATAATTAATTAAAATTTAATTTATATTTCTTAATTAGCTCTTAACTTCATAAATTTCTTATTATCTACTATTTTACAAAACTTTAATAGGTTTTGTAAAAAATTTAGTAAGTTTTGTAAACACTTTCATAATTTAGTAACTTTAATGAGTTTTATAAAAACATTAAGAATATTAACTAGTTTTGTAACTTATTAACTTTAACGTTTTTACATTTTTTGTAGAAACTTTAAATAAGCTTTATTAAGTTTTCAATAGTTCTATAAAAATTTTAATAAATTTTAACTTAATAAAAGTTATTTATCAAAAAAAATAAAAAATTGATTATCAATTAGTTAAAATGAAAAATATTTTTTTTAAAAAATATAATATATAGAAATCAATTTAAAAAAAAAACCTTTGGGGCCCGGATTTGGAATCTGTACGACCTGATTCTACACTGATTTCAAATAGATCGGAGCGAATAAAAATTTTATACCATTGGACCCGATTTTGGTCAAAGTATCGGTCAATCGGGTCGTCGTTCCAGTCCATTTCTACGAAAAACTGGTCCAGTTATTTCTGACCCGGTCTGTTGTCCCCTTTAGCTATATTGGACAACGGAAAGCAGAATGCCTATTTAAGTAAGAATTTTAGGATTTTTCACCCCATTATTCTAAAGTACGAAAATTGAAGAGCTTTGGGGCGATGTTTAAAGGGAAGAAAGGTTTCTTCTTCCCAAGGTAATATTTCTTGCTCATTCTTTCCGTATTTCAATTTCCTAATACCCTAGAATCAAGAGTGATCCTTGATAGTGAAATTCTAACTAAGAGCCCTAAAACTATGAAAACCAGAGCAAGTGGAATGGATTTTGATGGGTGTTGATTCCTAGGTCTAGACGTGAGTAATTAGCATTTTCTAGGGATAATGTGAATGTATTAGTTCATCTATATGATAATTTGGGGCCTAGAAATCTTAAAGTTTGGACCTTTAATATTAAAAAACTTGTTGAAAGGGTTAAAGGAGTAGAAACTCCATGAATTAGGTTGGAATGATCATTAGGAGATTAGAGCGTGATAATCTAACTCGTGGGTAATGAACTGAACCATGTTAATGGGTAGAATTGAGTGGTTAAATTCTCAAGACCATCATTTGAAAGGTAGATTACTGAATGCTCCTTAATTTCTTATTTTTTAGACTTCAAACATTCTGAAGCACTGAGTAAGGGTAAGGCTCTCGCGGAATAATTCAATATTCGAGTTCTCGGTTCAAGTATGTTACAATTTACTGGAGTTAGACTTTATTTAATCAATTGTATCTGATTAGGAATTGAAGAGAAGATTGAAACATCTATGAACATATTTTGTGATTGAAATTGTGGCTTGAGAAGTCTATGTGAGTGATTGTGAACTGCTAGGACTTTGAATGTGACTCATGATTTTGAGGTGTAATTATGATAATAAATATGTATTTGTGATGGTTGAGTGTGCAATGATTGAACAGTAATTTCACGATCCAAATTGGCGGATCATGCGAGCAAGATTCTATTTCGACAGGATAACCCCCTTTTCCAAAAATATTAAATTTCATTCAAATAATACCTTTATTTCATAAGTTTTCATAAAATAAACAACTACACCGTTAAAAATCCGAAAAAACTAACTCTTCCAAAGTTCTAGTCTAGACAGGTACAAGAGCATTATATTAGAATATTGATAATTAAAAGACACAGCTTCGCCTGCGAAAAAGTGCAAAAGTTGTTGCTAAATATCTCCACATCAATCACAAACTTCAACCTGCCACAACCTACACCAAAAAGGCATAGCAAGAGTAGTATCAGTACAACACATGTGGTGATAGGCATTATCGACTGACAATAATTAGTTTACACAACAACATACAATTAATATGTAAATAATTGATCATTATTATAATTAACACTATGCTCAATGATTCATTCAAATTCTCCCTATTTACTCAACTCGTTTAACAGGATACATGTACTTACAACGGATCTCAACAGCGATATTGGCCTGCAAATTGTTTAGGCCCACAACAATGGTAACTAGACTGCTTCCATGGTCTCACCACAGCGGTAATAATGTTGCTGCACTGGTACTGTCTTAGGCAGTAACTCAATTCCACTAATCACATAATTTCTCAATCACCCATCATTCTATACATACTTAATAATCATCAACAACTGTAACAATGTCACACTAATTAAATTAAAAACATTCTTTTATTCATCTTATCATGATTATCCACTCTTTCCCCTTGTTTTACCATAATTATTTTCACAATCAGGATCAATCCAGTAACACATATAAAATAGCTTAATCAACGATTTAGAATGCAATCATTCATATATCACAGTTAAATAAATCAATCAGCAAGGATTTCACATAGAAATACAAAATAATACGACAATTTCAAGAACACACAAGATACATAAATACATGAACCTATCTCAATATCTCATATCATCTGATGTCTGCACACTCAGAGTGCCATCTCTGTACTTACCTCTATATCGTACCTATTATAGATCCCTATCACCATCTGTATCAATCTCATCACATACCTGTACTGATCTCTATTACAGTAGGACCTTAACAAGTCACTGACATATACATTTTTTAAACTCACATTCTGTCAAATTATAGTATAGAAAGATGTCGAACCCACAGAGATTGGTTTATCTATTCTACAGACGTTTCTTATTTTAATTACTATTTGAGAAAATCATACAAAGTTGAGTGGTGAATTAACTAGTTAAAAATCCATAAATTGAAAAATTGAGAAAATATTTTTGTTTTTCGCAAATACGATAAAAGGTGATAGGATCCTGACTTCACTTGATATTTTTATTATAAAGTAAATTATTTGTTCCTCAAATTTTATTTCTCACAAATGAATAAATGCCTCTCAGGATTATATTTATATATTATTACTGAACTTGAATAATTAAATGTATCCTCTCGGTTATACAAATTAATTGTCAAAATAGGAATACTAAAAAACCAAAAATATGCATTTGAACGAGAACATACTCTTGTTAGTAAGTCCCTTTTGGTTACCTTACTTGTTATAATTAATTATTATACTATTTGCCTCTTTCGATTACAAATAAGTGTAGAATCAATTTCTCTCTCTCTCTCTCTCTCTCTCTCTCTCTCTCTCTATATATATATATATATATATATATATATATATATAAAGGTATATATAAGATGATGTGACACCTCTCTATGGCCTAAAAAATATTTATCTTTTTCTCCTTTTTTTGATATTTTTTCTCATTTATATGTCATGTTAAAAAACTCAAAAGTCACTCTTTTAATTCTCTTAATTATTTAAATATACTATATTAAAAGAATGAATATATATATATATATATATATATGTACACATATATATATGATCAAGAATTCTATTTATCTTTTCTCTTTTTTTTTTCTATTTTGCTTTTTTCTTTTATTCTATTTATTCATTTTTTTACACTTTTAAATTTTTTTTCTCATTTATGTGCAATATAGTTCATCATTCCCATTCAATTCTTAACTATGGTGTTCTTTAAAATTTTCATTTGCTTACTTAATTTTTTTCTTCTATTCTTTTTATTGATGATGTTAACTTTTTATTTCTCCAGAGCACAGTATTTTAAAAAGTGAAAGCAGGCAGAGGTACAAAGTCAACTGCATGCTTCTTAAGAAAGTATGTATGTGTCCTTTTACAATTATATGGATCAATTTTTAATAAGTCTATTGAGAATATTACGATATAAAATTATTTTATAATTTTCAGAATATTGTCTAATTCGCAAAAAAATTATTTATTGACATGTGAAAGTATAGTCCTCAAGATTTTTATTTTTGTTTGTTGGTAAAAATACTGAATATTTTTAGATATTCATAGATCATTACAATTGTTTGTTGGTCTATATCCTTTAAAATTACTACTTAAAAAATACAAAAATATTGGGTTAGAAAAAAATAATTTAGTAATATTGTTTGTCTTTCTCTCCTCACTTTCTTCTTCAATAAACAAATTTTTATTCGTTTTTGAATTCTAATTCATTATTTATTATTTTTATTGATAATAATTTTTTATGTTTATATTAAAAAAATTTCTTAATAGTTTAAACAAGGCAAAGAATATTAATAAATGAGTAATGAGGAATTAGTCAAGACAGAAAGTAATTTTTAAATTTTTTATAAAATTAATAAGAAGTGAAAGAAGATCATTATGATCTTGGGGATACCACTCCTAATCAAGGATACCGGTTTATAAAGGGTATGAATATGACAAATAAAAAAGTATGCATTATGATATATTTTATTAAATATCTAAATTATATCTTGAAGAAGAATTAATATACATATAAGATAAAGGTTAGATCGTAAATCTTTTAAAAGTAGAAAAAGACCATGATAATTAGATAAAAAGAGTAATTAAATCTAGAATTATTGTTGATGCTACTCGAATAGCGACAAATGTTTCAATTTTTTTTATAAATAAGAAGAATGATAGAATATTGATATTATGACTCTCTAAATTTATAAGGCTTCTTTATGTAATAAAAAAATATTTACACATATATATATGTATATATATATATATATATATATATGAAAAATTGAAAATATTGTAGGAAATTATACGATTAAGGTCATTCATACAAAAAATTATAAAGAATAACACTTGAGAAATATTGGAGTACATTTGTTAATGTATGTTATTGGCATGTGATATTTCAAAATTTTGGGAAAAATTATGAAAAATAATTAATTATAATTAAAATTATTTATGAAGTTATTTTCAAAATTTTAATATAGCAATAAATCACGAAAAATATTTTAAAAAAGTTAATAAAAAAATTAATTATTGGAATTTTTAATAAAATTAGTATAAAAAGAAAGGTGAATTACCTTGATTATTTTAAAAAATACAAATAATTTTTATTAATTATCTGGAGGAATTGAAGAAGCAAAAATTAATAAATGAAAAAGAGAACAAAGAAAAAGGAGAACCGAGAAATAATGTTTGAGTGAATACATAAAAATATAAGATTACATAATATAAAGTATTATTAAAATAAAATTACTAGAAAAAATTATCAAGAAAATAACAGAAGGAGGAAACGACGATCTAAAAAATATCAAAAGGCAATAAGAATATTTTTTTCTTTTCATTTTTCTTAATTAAATTCTTAAATTTGTTAAACTATTTTAATTTAAAATATTTACTAGCAATATTAAGAAAATAATTAAGATTAATAGGTTAAAATTACATGATTCTTAATTTGACATATGCAATTGGAAGATCAAAATTAAATAAGATCATTTGTTCAATAATTGGTAAGTTAAATCTTCTTTTACCGTTTGATATCAATCTTACACATGAAAGAGAAAAAATAAAATCAATCAATGTGTAAAGATCAATATTTTCTATTAAAGTTTTTAACAATAATTATTTTATTATAATTTATTTATTTTTTTAATAACTGCACAAAGCGTGGACAAATTCACTAGTTATAACATAAAAGAGAAAGATGTACTAATTAAATATTAACAATTTGCCGATACCCCAATTAACTATATTACCTTTCCACCTATCTTGATTACAAAATTTGCAATATGTTAATTATTAGTACATGGTAGATAGATGTTAACAAATTAAATGACGTCTAACTTTCAAGCGGATAAAGATTAAATAGAAAGCTTCAGCTCAAGCATATAAAATTTAGGAACAGTATTTATCATTATATAGAAATATCGAGATCCATCATTTTTTCAACACAAAAGAAAGTTACTATAACGACCCGGTCAACCATTATAACACCCTGACAATCTAAGCATGGACGAATTTATGTTTTTCAAGCCGAAACAAAGTCCCAGGAATAAAAGAGTATGAGACGAACAATTTTGAACAGTTAAGCCAAAATTGGGTGGACCCAGGTGTAAGGCCACTGCGGCGAGCCGTCTTCCATCGTAGTAAAACCGCTGCAGCGGTAGTGTCCTTGCTGCAGCAAGTGACGCAGACCAAAATACCCTAAATCCTGTCTCAGTTAGGATTGAAGAACCTATTCTCCTAAAGGGGCTGAATAAAAATGCCTAGAAAATAGGAAATAGGATTTTGGGACAAGGAGAGAAACTATGAGGCTAGAGAAGGAAAACTTCACCCTCTGTAGCAATGATTTTCCACAAGAACTCGAAACTAGATGCACGCATGCAACGAGGGAAGTCTTAATGATAGCATGGTGCCCAGGTAGGCTATGACTTACTTACCTTCGTGTTAGACCTTGATTAACGAAACATATATGTATATAAATTTGATGTGCTATTGATGAGTAGGGGAGAAATTTGAATAAATTTGTCATCAAATGGTTATAATTAGTAAGTGTCTAGGGGCGAAGGAAATAGGGAAGGGGTATGATATCCTCATGATGTAAAATTTCGTAGATTATGATTTAAATAGGAATAAACTTTAGATATAGCAGTATATGGGAGTGGATTAATTTCCTACATAATATTCTTTGGACATTGCTTGGTGTTATATAGGTATAGTCCTTCTTTTTTGAACTACAATATTGAACGGTCAATCCTAAATCTTTACTTATATAGTGGGGGAATTGAATGTTGAGGGGGGGGGGGGGGTCAATTATTGTTGTATGGCTTGAATCGTGACCCATGAATTATCGTAGAAAGTGAGTTACAGGGCTAGTAAACTCTCTTGTTATGTTTTGTCCTATGATTTTTTAAAGTCAATTTGATTGTTATTGCTTGAGGGAGGAGGTAAGGTGATTATGAGAATGGATAAGTGTAGTTTTTGCATGAGGGGTGAGAGATTGCGAAGAAAGGTTTCATGGGAAATCTTAGAGAAAATGTGGTCGAAGTGTTTCCTGAGTAGTACCATTGCAGCGGTTTGGAATGCTGCAGCGAGACTGCTATGGCAGCAATGATGCCACTGCAGCAGAGCCAAATCTCGCAAGCGGCCAGGTTGTACCTCATCACAAAATTTTTGGATATAAATGATGTAATAATTAACTGGTCATGAAATATCCTTGAACTACATTTGTCCTATGCTTGGCGATGCATAATTCTTGTTTAATGCGATTGTTGATATTTGAACTATGACATGTGGCTCTTGAATTAGTGAGTAGACTCTATGGTAAGCGAGTGAGTAAAATGAAGTGGCATGTAATATGGGAAGGTAAATGATTGACATGTTGAGGATGAGAGGTCTGGGGCCGAAGTGAACCTGGATGAGCAAATTGTATATTAACCCTTGAGTGAGGGCTCGAATATAAGTGGCTTGTGCCTTAGGTGAGTATCCGGGCTAGCGGTATGAGTGAGTATGCAGATAGGTATGACTAAATGTTCATACAACTAGGTGGATGGACATGAGTACATAGATAGGTATGATGAAGATCTCATATGACTGGGTGTATAGTACATGAATTTCTAGAGTCCCCTATAGGTCATGATTGGAAGGACAAACATCAAACCCTCTGGCATGTGTGTACAGTGATGTGATGGAGGCGTGTTGCCCGGCATAACATCGATGATATGATTGCGAGACGAAGATTGTGCAGGCATGGTATTATAAACATACGATTGTAATGACAAGGCGGTATAGGTATACAAATGTGATGCAAAATATACCGACATGATTCAGGTATGATGTGAGAGACACAGTTGGGATGCAATGCTTGATGATACTATACATTTATGGTACTATATGACATGATAATGATGTGGGAACAAGTACGTGCATATACTTAGATTGTGGAGGATTTGACTCCATCATATGGTTTGATGCTTTCCTTGTGTGTACTTCAGCTATTTAATTTGTATTTGTGATTGAGTGTTTGATCAAAATGATTTTTATAAGTTATAGAAGGTAGCATGACGGGTTTAACAAAAGGTAGTGAATTTACAAGGAGACTGCGGGTTTAACTTAATGTACTAAATTAAGGAGGATTAGAAAATCCTGTAAGTAATCAAATAGGTCAATAAATGATAGAAATGAACTTGGTTAATGGTAGTGAAATGGTAAATGAGGTAGACATGCTATAATGTTTATATGGTGGAATAAAAGAGAACTGGATCAGAGAAATGGGGCTACTGCCTGCCTTTGGTACCGCTGCAGTGGGCAAATCACCACTATCGCGGGACTGCTATAGAGGTCCAAGCACTTGCTGTAGCGGGGTGAGAGAGAGATAGATTGTAAGATTAATTGATGGTTAGAGTTATAGGGTGATTGCATGAACCTTGATGAGTCAATAAGAGACGATAATATATCTAGTAAACTTAATGAATTATTGTATAAGTGAAGTAATTGTTAAATCTATTAATGTTGATTGTATGTTACTTTATATGCCATTATGTGAACTAATCTTAGTAGGTTGATGATGCCTACCGGTATGTATGGTGTACTGATACTACCTTGCTGTACCTTTTAGGGTGTAGGTTGTGGTAGGTTTGAAGTTTCATGATTTATGTGGGGTAACTCAACATCAGCTTTCGTGTTCTTCTCCACAGATGAAGCTGTGTAATTTTATGTTGTCAAGTATTTTGTTAGAACTCTTGTACCTATCTAGACTAGATCTTGGGGGAGTAATCGTTTGAAATAAAAGGGGTTTATCATTAAAGATTAGAAACATTTTGTAATATGTGAGTTAATGAACATTTAATTTCCTTTGCACATTGTTTTAATAAAGGGTTATCCTATCGAGTTAAAGTCAATGTAGGTGCCCACACGACTCACCCTTTTGGGGTCGTGACTAGTTGGTATCAAAGCATCTAGGTTACCGGTCTCACAAATACAAGAGCAATGTCGAGTCAACTCCTGAAAATTAGTGTGTAGATGTCCACATCTAATCTTCAAGAAGCTATAAGGAATCTAGGAAGTTTTCACTTTATTTCTTTCGCATCGTGCTGTCCAAATATATCAATCGCCTGGGTTGAGTCCAATTGGTATCTCGACACAGTTGGGATGCAATGCTTGATGATACGATACATTTA
Source organism: Datura wrightii (assembly GCA_035772735.1). Classification (NCBI taxonomy): domain Eukaryota; kingdom Viridiplantae; phylum Streptophyta; class Magnoliopsida; order Solanales; family Solanaceae; genus Datura; species Datura wrightii. The sequence continues at coordinate 49,724,929 of JASDFA010000002.1, read as the reverse complement.
TGGTACTATATGACATGATAATGATGTGGGAACAGGTACGTGCATATACTTAGATTGTGGAGGATTTGACTCCATCATATGGTTTGATGCTTTCCTTGTGTGTACTTCAGCTATTTAATTTGTATTTGTGATTGAGTGTTTGATCAAAATGATTTTTGTAAGTTATAGAAGGTAGCATGACGGGTTTAACAAAAGGTAGTGAATTTACAAGGAGACTGCGGGTTTAACTTAATGTACTAAATTAAGGAGGATTAGAAAATCCTGTAAGTAATCAAATAGGTCAATAAATGATAGAAATGAACTTGGTTAATGGTAGTGAAATGGTAAATGAGGTAGACATGATATAATGTTTATATGGTGGAATAAAAGAGAACTGGATCAGAGAAATGGGGCTACTGCCTGCCTTTGGTACCGCTGCAGTGGGCAAATCACCACTATCGCGGGACTGCTATAGAGGTCCAAGCACTTGCTGTAGCGGGGTGAGAGAGAGATAGATTGAAAGATTAATTGATGGTTAGAGTTATAGGGTGATTGCATGAACCTTGATGAGTCAATAAGAGACGATAATATAGCTAGTAAACTTAATGAATTATTGTATAAGTGGAATAAATTGTTAAATCCATTAATGTTGATTGTATGTTACTTTATATGCCATTATGTGAACTAATCTTAGTAGGTTGATGATGCCTACTGGTATGTATGGTGTACTGATACTACCTTGCTGTACCTTTTTTGGTGTAGGTTGTGGTAGGTTTGAAGTTTCATGATTTATGTGGGGTAACTCAACATCAGCTTCCGTGTTCTTCTCCACAGATGAAGCTGTGTAATTTTATGTTGTCAAGTATTTTGTTAGAACTCTTGTACCTATCTAGACTAGATCTTGGGGGAGTAATCGTTTGAAATAAAAAGGGTTTATCATTAAAGATTAGAAACATTTTGTAATATGTGAGTTAATGAACATTTAATTTCCTTTGCACATTGTTTTAATAAAGGGTTATCCTATCGAGTTAAAGTCAATGTAGGTGCCCACACGACTCACCCTTTTGGGGTCGTGACTAGTTGGTATCAAAGCATCTAGGTTACCGGTCTCACAAATACAAGAGCAATGTCATGTCAACTCCTGAAAATTAGTGCGTAGATGTCCACATCTAATCTTCAAGAAGCTATAAGGAATCTAGGAAGTTTTCACTTTATTTCTTTCGCATCGTGCTGTCCAAATATATCAATCGCCTGGGTTGAGTCCAATTGGTATCTCGACAGGCTCAATTGGTATCTGACTATGCGAGATTATTAAGGATATGAGATAAACTGGTGAGCAGGGTTAACTTGAGTTGACCAGAGGGACAAGAACCCCCACGGGTATTCGGCTTAGTGAGTTTTGCTGCAACGGGTATACCTCGCTGCAACGGACTCCCTACAATGAGTGATGTTGCATCGTAACAGGTTCGATGCAGTGGCATGGCGATTGCTGTAGCGGACATGGACAAGCAGAATGCCAGATTCTAGAATTCCAAATATCCCCTGTTTCGAATGGTAACAACAAATATAATAGATTTAAAATAGGCAAGCAAGGAGAATAGGGAAACAACATCAATATGATAAAAGAAGGCCAAAACACGGCCAATGTCTGTGAATGCCAAAAGGGCATTCATAAAAACAAGTATCAACATCCAAAACAAGAAAAGAGGAAGTAATATTGTCTTACATGCCCCAAATGGGGGCTACCCAAATCATGATCATAAAAAAGGGGAAGTAGGGAAGAGGGGAACACCACGATCCTATCTAGTTGGAGGCCTCATCACTGCCGCTACTAGCATCACTGTCCCCTCCCTCCTCGAACTCGCCAAGGAAGGAGAACTATGAGAGGTCCCACTTGGTCTCCTGGGGTGTCTTGTAACTGAAGAGAGGGTCTTTAGGATCTTCTCGATCCCCTTACACATGCTGACGATCAACTTATCCTGAGAATGCCTCCTTATCTTCTCTCTCTCCATGTCCTCTCGGAGCTCCACATGGGCCTGAGTTAGGGTGGAAATTTCCCTTGCATCTCCCCTGAGTTAGCAGCAGTTGTACTGGAGGGTCTGCTACTAGAAGGAGGTCTGGGAAACCCTCTCAATAGCTCCCGCATGGAAGCCATCTCGGTCTCTATTTGCTCCAATGGCCCCACGGGTCTAGAAGTGTTGGCCCCACCATCTCCCTCAGTGGAGGCAGTCTTTCTCTTCCTTTGGCCTCTCCTTGGAGCTCCCTTCACCCTCAAAGGACCAAAGGGCATGATACAACCCACAATGATGTCTCCCTACTCTCGATACACCCCAGCCCTCCTACAGAGTAGAGTAATGAGAGAAGGAAAAGGCAGGCCGGTGATGGGCTTGGATGAGAAGTACCTCCACTCCTCTAGAATCTGTGCCGCCACATTAACCCTCACCCGCTCAGAATATAGGCTACCACCAAGGCACAGACATACGTCATGTCAATTATATTGGAGGATGGGCGGATTCATTGAGACACCAGATTTAGCTACCTCCTGGCCTCCACAGTAAAATGGGTGCACTGAATGCCCATCCTAGTTGAGGCCCTCTACTCCTCCACTACCAGTATGTCCACCAGCCATGCCTGTTTCCATTCATGTCCGGAGCCTTTAACGCATCATCTGGAGGGTTCAACAAACCCAAAGCCTCATTAATAATAGCAGGAGTTAGAATCTAGGCCATCGGCTTATCACGACTCCAAGCCGCAGTAGGGAGGTTGGCATATAACTCCCTTACCTAGGCCTCGCTCACCTTACATGGGTCCTTCACCAACGGACCCTACCCTAGCTCTTAGAGGCAAGAATAAAAATCAGATGCCTTCTCCTCTACATCTTGCATGATGAACCCCCTCTGATGGAGCATCTCCATCGCAGCCTACCCACTATGCCGGAACTGGCATTAATCATTCACGAATTTGATGTACTCACTGGTGCAATCTCTGCCACTGGAGGAAGACATAGTGTTGAAATAGCAATAATAAGAAGCATCAGGGAATAAACAAAATGAAAAGGGGAAGAAGAAGGTTGAGAAAAATAAAAACAGAACTAGAAGGAGCCATTACCTGGACGGACCGCTGCAGCTGCTATGTGTCCGCTCTAGCAAGTCCGCAATAGCGGAAGCGGTCCGCTATGATGAATCCACTGTGGTGGACATCATCGTCCCTAGAAGGCCTTGACCCCAACAATGGAGCTTGTTTTCTTCCGGACAAACTACAGATCGGACAAGGGGCACACTAACCTGTACTCTACCAGCGATTCTACACCTGATAATGGCCACATCCTAGCCCGAAAAGCTCAAGGAAGCCGAAATCACCACCCTAGCTAAACCCCAAATTTCTAGCGTGAAAACCCCTAAAAATAGTACGCGGATAATGAAAGAGAATACTTAAGAACCTAAATGCGAGCAACATGCTTAGAAAAACTAGCCTATGAGTTCAAGAGAAAACACACCCTCATCATCCCTATAACTACCCAAATCCAAAGTAAATAGGCATGATATTACAAGCATTCAATAGAAAATGAAGTAAGGAAGCCATGAGGAAGAAGATTAACTAAGAAAATGAGTAAAAACCGCAGGAGAAATGAGAGGATTAGCACAAAATTGAAATGGAAATTTGAGAATGAACTCAAAAACTGTCTATTCTTCCCTTTAACTGAATTCATTTTTTACTGCAGTGGATTGTTTTTCGTTGTGGTGGAACCATTGTAGCGGGAAATGAACTCGCTGTAATGGATGGCTAAAATAGTGACGGTTCAAATTCTATTGAGGGACCCCTACCTTTTCAAAACACCCGCTCCCAGATGTTCAACAAATTAGGGACACCTAAGGCAGATTGGCCAGGAGTAAATAACCGTAAGAGCCTGTAATGCCCAGAAAATCCTAAGATCAGAACCAGGAGTTGAAATGGAGAAAATAAGATTTTCTACACCAGATCACAGAATGATTCGTTCTATGCCCCTGGGGTAGGTTACGATTCATGGAGTGACTCGTGGGGAAGGGTCCGGACTTGGATGAAAATTTGGAAAAATTGAGTGACCAAGGGTGTGACCACGAGTCATGGTCAACACCATGAGTCTTCATGTGAGTCATGGCCAAGGGTTGACTGAAAGTTGGATAAAGTGGGACAGTGTGCTTAACAAGTCCTCACCATGACTCATTGGGAACACCATGAGTCATGGTGTCGCTCGTGGTGACCCCCTAGTGATTTTTGGCAGTGTTGAGGACGAGAGGTGACGACGAGTTGTGGTCACCACTAATGACCCGTAATGTCCCCCGTGGTAACAACAGTGAATTTTGGGCAGTGTACTTCACAAGTTGGACCACAAGTCGTGGTCATGGGGCACGACTTGTCCAGTCCCTCGTTGGGACTGGCAGGGTGATTTTTCTGCGAAATATTTAGGGGATTTTTTGTAAATTCCTAAACTTATAGACTCTAAACGACGTCATTTTAGGATCGTCCAGGAGGGAGTTAAAAGGGTGATCGATGTTTTCCTCTCACCCATTCTCTTGATACTTAGACTCAGAACACAGAAAGACTCAAAGCAGAAGCTAGGGCTATCGAATTCTTCTCAGATTTTCAAGGGATTCTCTTAGGGATTTCCATCACCAAGTATGTGGGAATTCAACAAGGGAATAGTTCTTCCCTTGTGTCACCAAAGATCTCCTCTATCTTCTCTATCAGTTCTAGCCCGGAACTTTCAAATGTGAATAAATGATATGTACGACTTCGTTTATAGCATGTGGAATATGGTCTATGTTGGTTGTTGTCATATTTTCACTACATAACTATCATGTTAATACTTATTCTTGTAAGAATGGTTTTAGCCCTAGCTTTTAATTCAGTAAACTAGAATTTTGCCCATTGGACTAGTTATTCCTCATGGCTTGATTTTATCAGTTGAGTTTCCCATATTACTATAAAATGTTGAGAATTCAGTTAGATGTTTGTTAGTCAAGTCTCAGTAAATTATTAGCATATCCGATATAATACAGAAATGTCAGCTGATCAATTTGACTATAGTTAATCCTTGAGGTGTCGGTGATACCTCCTAGTTATTAGTATTAGACTCATTATTAGATTTTAGTGGTTCTTTAGGCGGTCATGACACTTTCAGATAAGCAGCTCTGACCATCCTTAGGACCCCAGCTTCATATTACAATATGTTATTTAGATGGTTATGACACTTCGAAATAAGAAGCTCTGACCAATCTTAGAACCCAATTACAGAATTCGGTCCGATAAGACTCTCCTGGTACTTCCAAATAGGTATACCTGCAATAGTCTTGGGCCCCAGTTTCGAGATATCAACTTAGTAGTTAGTCTAGGACTATTCGTGGGAGTAGGACTTAGCACCGAGTGGACCAGGGTTCTAGCGCACCCCAGGTTCTCGAAACTACATTGCCACCGTAGGATATATTTTATCGGCCTCATGGCCCCAGACCTGTGATTACTTAGTTTATGCCTTTATACCCTGGCAATTTATATTGGGTCCTATCGATGGGGTGTATAAGTCAGACTCCACATCTAGCTCACGTGGTTATATGTCGGTTATTGACTCTACCACTAGTCAGCTCAGTTCAGTCTCAAATTAGTCAGTTTAGATAAATTCAGTACAGTATTTTAGATTAGTATCTCAATTTTAGGACATGTCTTTGACCATCAGACAGGATCATTTTGACAATCTTAGTATATCACAGTTTATCCAGTTTCAGTATTTCAGTTGGTCATTGAATGACTTCCCAGTTCAGTTATTTATTTCTTCGTATTATGGTTTCTCCTTCTTTCTCAGTACATTCAAAGTATTGACGCATGCCTTTTATGCTGTATCATTTTATGATATAGCTGCAGGTTCTCAGACTTAGCACTGTTAGTAGATCTCACTCAGAAGTTTTTAGCTGCATTATTGGTGAGTCCTCATCTTTCGAGGACGAGGATTATTTCTCTTCAGTTTTGCTTTTTTAGTTATATTTAAAGTTATCTAGGGGCTTGTTCCAGCAACTCATTAGATAGATGGCTTTTAGAAACAGACATAGATTCATATTTTTCAGCTATGTCTCAGTTGTTTTAAACTTTATGATTTAGTTATTCTTCATAAATGTTTTATTTTATTATTTTAAAGCTTTCACTATGTTTTCACCAGAATGCTAGTGTTATGATAGACCATGGGTTGACTTGGAGTTACTTTTGACTCCAAGTATCGTGTCCCATATAAGGTATAGCCTTGCGGCGTGACAAACTTGATATCAGAGCACTAGGTTTAGAGTATCCTAGGATGTCTGAAAGCCGTGTAAAGTAGAGTCCTTTTCATGGGTGTGAAGCGTGCCACACTTATGACGAGGAGGCTACAAGACGTTATTAGGAAAACTCCTTTTTGTTCATACTCCTTATCATGCATTGAAGATAAATTCTAGAAACATTCTCCTAACTCGTGCTCTATTTCATTTCAGTGAAACTATGCCTCCAAGATGCGGAAATAGAAGAAGGGCTGACAACACTAATCGACCTGCCTCACCAGCTCCAGCATCCCCTCAGGACGACCAAGTGTTCTCAGCAGAATTCAGAGTGGCAATCTAGCTGCTCGCGTAGACAATTACTAATCCGGTGAAACAGTAGGTGGTTCCGATCAACAATAATGGGTCCACAACAGCTGCCCGAGTTCGGTACTTCACCCAGATGAACCTTCTAGTTTTCCATGGATCTAAGGTGGGAGAGGACCCACAGGAGTTTATGGATGCGATTAGAAAGATCACCTGAATTATGGGTGTCAGCTCCTCAGAGAGTGCCGACTTGGCTGCCTACCAGCTGAAAGGGGTAGCCCAGATCTGGTATGAATAGTGAAAGGAGGGAGACTAGCGGGAGTAGGACCGGTGGAATGGGAGGAGTTCACTACAGCCTTTCTCAATCAGTTCTTCCACCGAGAGCTCAGGGAGGCTAAAGTGCTGAATTCATGAATCTAAAATAGGGAAATCGGACGGTAGAGGAGTATGCATTGGAGTTCAAAAGGTTTTCAAAATATGCTCCGGAGATGGTAGCCAAGACAAGGGCTCGTATGCTGAATTTTGTTAACGGAATATCGAACCTGGTCCTCAAGGAGTTCAGGACTGCAATGCTTATTAACGACATCGATCTCTCCAGGCTCATAGTTCATGACCAGCAAATTGAGGCAGAAAAGTTAAAAGACTTGGAGCGGGTGAACAAACGGGCAAGAACCGGCCAGTCAAATTATGGCCACCATAGATCTGGCGGTAGTAACCGCCCATAGCAGCAGCATCAGAGGGCTGCAGAACCCACTTCAGCCAGTGCCCCTACCTTCCAGTCCTGCAAAAGGATCGGAGGGGTGGAGCATCTGGCTCACAATCCTAGAGTCGTAGTGCCTGCAATCGCTACAGCTACCCAGCTTGCCCTAAATATGGAAAGAACCATTCAGGAGAGTGTCTTCAGGGACAAGAGGGTTGTTTTGGGTGTGGACAGCTTGGTCATCGGCTCAAAGAATGCCCGTCAACGGGAAGGGGGAGATCATAATCCACCATTTCAACAGCCACAGTAGGCCGACCAACTCAGCAGGTCAACACTTCAGGTACAGATGGCGGCTAGCGCCAAAACTATTTTTATGCTTTGTCATCTTATTAGGATCAGGAGAGCTCTCCTGACGTGGTTACGGGTATGTTACACCTTTTTCATCTAGACATGTATGCCCTACTAGATCCAGGAGCCACACTTTCACTCGTGACTCCCTATGTAGCATTCAAGTTTGATATCAGTACAGAGGTCCTCTCAGAACCATTCTCAGTCTCCACCCCAGTTGGCAAGTCAGTTAGAGCCAGCCGGGTGCATAGAAACTTCCCAGTCTCAATCTTGAATAAAGTCATTCCAGCTGATCTGGTAGAGTTAGACATGGTTGACTTTGACCTCATTCTTGGCATGGATTGGTTACATTCTGGTTATGCCTCAGTCGACTACAGAACTAGGGTCTTCAGGTTTCAGTTCCCTAATGAGCCAACTATAGAGTGGACAGGCAGTAGTTCAGTGCCTAAGGGTCAGTTTATTTCCTACCTTAAGGCCGGAAAGCTTATTTGTAAAAGGGGTATTTATCATCTAGTTTGGGTCAAGGATTCTGTCTCTGAGACCCCGACTATACAATCCGTTCCAGTTGTCAGTGAGTTCTTTGATGTGTTTCTCGAAGATATTCCCGGAGTTCCTCCTGAGCGGGAAATAAACTTCGATATATACTTTCTCCCAGATACTCAGCCCATCTCCATCCCTCCTTACAGAATGGCTCCAGCTAAGCTTAAGGAGTTGAAGGAGAAGCTAAAAGACCTTCTTGACAAAGGTTTTATCAGACCCAATATCTCTCCCTGGGGTGCTCCAGTACTATTCGTGCAAAATAAACACGGTACCCTCAGAATGTGCATCAATTACCATCAGTTGAACAAGGTCACAGTCAAGAACAGGTATCCCCTACCCAGGATTGATGGCTTGTTTGATCAACTTCAAGTAGCCAGTTGTTTCTCCAAGATAGATCTCAGGTCGGGGTATCACCAACTAAGAGTCAGAGAATGTGACATACGGAAAATAACTTTTAGAACTCGTTATGGTCACTATAAATTTTTGGTTATGTCCTTCGGACTAACTAATGCCCCCGCAACTTTCATGGACCTGATGAACAGAGTCTTCATGCAGTATCTAGATATGTTCGTCATTGTATATATCGATGACATTCTGGTATACTCCAAAAATGAGGAAGAACATGCTAACCACTTGAGAATAGTGCTTCAGACGCTTAGAGACCACCAGTTTTTTGAAAAATTAAGCAAATGCGAATTTTGGTTGAAGTCTGTGACTTTCCTTGGTCACGTGGTCTCGAGTGAGGGTATTCAGGTGGATCCTTAAAAGATAGTAGCAGTGAAAGACTAGCCCAGACCTACCTCCCCAATCGAAATTAGAAGTTTCTTGGGTCTAGCCGGTTATTACCGATGTTTCATGGAAGGTTTTTCCTCTATTGCATCTCCTCTAACCAAGTTGACTCAGAAAAAGGTGAAATCTCAGTGGTTAGATGCGTGTGAGTAGAGTTTCCAGAAGCTAAAAACTTGACTCACAACCGCTCTAGTTTTGACCTTACCAGAAGGAACAGATGGGTTTGTAGTGAATTGCGATACTTCCAGAGTTGGACTTGGTTACGTTCTGATGCAGCGGGGTAAGGTGATAGCTTACGCATCTAAATAGCTCAAGGATCATGAGAAGAACTATCCGACTCATGACCTGGAGTTGGCAGTGATGGTGTTTGCATTAAAAATATGAAGGCACTACTTGTACAGGGCTCACGTGGATGTTTTGACTGATCACAAGAGCCTTCAGTATGTGTTCTATTAGAAAGATCTAAATCTTCATCAGAGAAGGGGTTGAAGCTATTGAAGGACTATGACATGAGCGTGCTGTATCACCCTGGCAAAGCCAATGTGGTGGACGATGCCCTAGTAGAGTGTCTATGGGGATCGTGGCTTATGTTGAAGAGGGAAAGAAGGAACTGGTAAAGGATATCCACAGGTTAGCTCAATTAGGAGTACAGTTGTTGGTTGATACAATTGAGGGCGGAGTAGTGGTGCAGAGTGGATCAAATTCCTCGTTGGTAGTTGAACTTAAGTCAAGGCAGGATGAAGATCCTATACTTCTTAAACGGAAGGAGGCGGTTCTCAGAAAAAAGTGAAAGCTTTCTCCCAAGGGGGAGATGGTGTTCTCCATTCCCAGGGTAGATTGTGCATACCGAATGTGGGTAAGTTGAGACAGCAGATACTAGATGAAGCACACAGTTTCAGATATTCCATCCACCCAGGTGCTATTAAGATGTACAGTGATTTACGGGATATTTACTGGTGGAACGGTATGAAAAGAGACATCGCAGAATTTTTAGCTAAGTGCCAGAACTGCCAGCAGGTCAAAGTAGAACACTAGAGACCTGGAGGTATGACTCAGGATATCAGTGTACCCATATGGATGTGGGAAGAAGTAAATATGGATTTTATTATACGTCTACCTCAGACTCGTCGATAATATGATTTAATCTGGGTGGTAGTAGACCGGATGACTAAGTCAGCATACTTCCTCCCAGTTAAAACTACAGACTCAACTGAGGATTATGCTAGTCTTTACATCCAGGAGTTGGTTAGACTTTATGGGGTGCTGCTGTCCATCATTTCAGATAGAGGTACCCAGTTCACCTCTCATTTCTGGAAGTCTTTTCAGAAGGGACTTGGTACCCAGGTCAAGCTCAGCATAACTTTTCACCCGCAGACAGATGGACAAGCTGAGCGGACTATTCAGACCTTAGAAGATATGTTGAGAGTGTGCATGATCAATTTCAAGGGCAGTTAGGATGATCACTTGCCTCTCATTGAGTTTGCATACAACAACAGCTACCACTCCAGTATCTAGATGGCCCCGTTTGAGGCATTGTATGGTAGGAGGTGTAGATATCCTATCAGGTGGTTTGAGGTTGGTGAAGCTACTCTAATCGGGCATGAGTCAGTCCATGAAGCTATGCAGAAAGTACAGCTCATCCGAGAAGGATTAAAAACAGCTCAGAGCCGTAAAAAATCTTATGCTGATGTGAGGAGAAGAGAATTAGAGTTTGTAGTGGATGACTGGGTTTATCTAAAAATTTCACCCATAAAAGAGGTTATGAGGTTTTGCAAGAAACGAAAACTCAGTCCGAGATATGTGGGACCCTACAGAATTCTGAGACGAACTGGCAATGTAGCCGATGAGCTGGAACTACCATCAGTGTTGGCATCTGTGCACCCAGTATTCCATGTGTCACTATTGAAGAAGTGCATCGGTGATCCAACTTCAGTTATTCCACCAGATAGTGTGGAGTGAAAGATAGTCTCTCTTACGAAGAGGTCCCAGTTCAGATCCTTGATCGTTAGGTTCGTAAGCTGAGGAACAAAGAAGTAGCTCCAGTCAAAGTCTTGTGGAGAAATCAACATGTTGAAGGAGCTACGTGGGAAGATGAAATAGACAAATGGCTAGATACCCACATTTATTCCCTTTCAGCTCAGTTGCAGTTTAAGGTATCAATTTTCTCTCTAAAACTCTATTTAGTTACATGTTCAATCCATGTGTCCCAGTTTCTTTCATGTTAATGAATGTGTATGATTTGTGAATTCAATTTAGCCATGTAGTTCAGTTTGAAGTAGTCATTCCATTAGTTTTCAACTTTCATGATCAATATTTGAGAATAATGATTGCAATTTTCTGCTTTTCTATGTTTTTCCAACATTTGAGGATGAATGTTCCCAATCGGGAGATATTATAATGCTCCAAAAACCCTAAGATCAATCCCGGGAGTTGAAATAGAGAAAATAGGATTTTCTGCACCAGGTCACAGAATGAGTCATCTTGTGACCCGTGGGGTAGGCTACGAGTTGTGGAGTGACTCGTTGGGAAGGGTCCGAACTTGGTTGAAAATTTGGGAAAATTGAGTGACCACAGGTGTGACCACGAGTTATGGTCAGCACCACGAGTCGTCATGTGAGTCGTGGTCAAGGGTTGATTGAAAGTTAGATAAAATGGGATAGTGTTCTTAACGAGTCCTCACCACGACTCATTGGGAGCACCACGAGTTGTGGTGTCACCCATGGTGATTTCTTCTAGTGTTGAGGACAAGAAGTGACCATGAGTCATGGTCACCACTAACGACCCGTCATGTCCCCCGTGGTCACAGCAGTGGATTTTAGGCAGTGGACCATGAGTCGTGGTTACGGAGCACGACTCGTCTAATCCCTCATTAGGACTAGCAGGGTGATTTTTCTACGAGATTTTAGGGGCTTTTCTGTAATTTCCTAAACTCTTAGACTCTAAACTACATTGTTTTAGGCTCATCTAGAACGGAGTTAAAAGCATGATCGATGTTTTCCTATCACCCATTCTCTTGATACTTGACTCGGAACGCAGAAAGACTCAGAGCAAAAGCTAGGGATATCGAATTCTTCCCGGATTTTCAAGGGATTCTCTCAGGGATTTCCATCACCAGGTATGTGGGAATTAAACAAGGGAATAGTTCTTCCCTTGTGTCCCCCAAAATCTCCTCTCTCTTCTTTATCAATTCTAGCCCTGAACTTTCAAATGTGAATAAATGATATGCCAGACTTCGTTTATAGCATGTGGAATATGGTCTATGTTGATTGTTTTCATATTTTCACTACCTAGCTATCATGATAATACTCATTTTTTAAAGAATGGTTTTAGCCCTAGCTTTGAATTTAGTAAACTAGAATTTTGCCCGTTGGACTAGTTATTCCTCGTCGCTTGATTTTATCAATTGGGTTTCACATATTAATATAAAATGTAGAGAATTCAGTTATGTTTGTTAGTCCAGTCTCAGTAAATTATTAGCATATCCGATATAATACAGAAATATCAGCTTATCAGTTTGACTATAGTTAATCCTTGAAGTGTCCGTGATACCTCCCAGTTATCAGTATTAGACTCAGTATCAGATTTTAGTGGTTCTTTAGGTGGTCATGACACTTTCAGATAAGCAGCTCTGACCAGCCTTAGGACCCCAACTTTAGATTACAGTTTGTTCTTTAGATGGTTATGATGCTTCTAGATAAGAAGCTCTGACCAGTCTTAGAACCCAGTTACAGAATCCGGTCCAATAAGACTCTCAGGGTACTTCAAGATAGGTATTCCTGACTTGGTCTTGGGCCCCAGTTTTGAGCTATCAGCTTAGTAGTCAGTCTAGGACCATCCAGTGGGAGTAGGACTTAGCACCAAGCTAAACGGGGTTCTAGGGCACCCAGGTTCCTAGAACTAGTTGCTAGGATATATTTTATTGGCCTCATGGCCCCAGACTTGTGATCACTCAGTTCATTCCTTTATACCCTGGAAAGGTATATTGGGTCCTATTGATGGGGTGTATACATCAGACTCTACGTCTAGCTTATGTGGTTATATGTCGGTTATAGACTCTCCCACTAGTCAGCTTAGTTTAGTCTCAAATTAGTCAGTTCAGATTAGTTCAATTCAGTATTTCAGATTAGTATCTCAGTTTTAAGGCATGTCTTTCACCATCAGATAGGGTCATTTTGACCATCTTAGTATATCACAGTTTATCCAGTTTCAGTATTTCAGTTGGTCATTGCATGTCTTCCCAGTACAGTTATTTATTTCTTCGTGTTATGGTTTCTCCTACTTACTCAATACATTCAAAGTACTGACGCATACCTTTTATGCTGTATTAGTTTATAATACAGCTACAGGTTCTCAGACTCAACACTGTTAGCAGATCTCCCTCAGAGGTTTTCAACTGTATTATTGGTGAGTCCTTATGTTTTGAGGACAAGGATTATTTCTCTGCAGTTGTATTTTTCTTTTTCAGTTATATTTAGAGTTAACTGAGGGCTTGTCCCAGCAACTCATCAGATAGATAACTTTCAGAAATAGACATAGATTCAGATTTTTCAGCTTTGTTTAAGTTGTTTTAAACTTTACAATTTAGTTCTTCTTCATAAATGTTTTATTTTATTATTTTAAAGCTTCTGCTATGTTTTACTTGGAATGTCAGTGTTATGATAGACCATGGGTTGATTTGGTTTACTTGTGACTCTAAGTAACATGTCCTGTCCAGGGTATAGACTCGGGGCATGACAAAGCAGAAGGAGGGGCAATTGTGTAATTTGACACATGAAAATCTTAGTCAGAACAAGAAGAGATTTATCACCCCATGAGAAGTTGTCAGATATATGTTAAAAGAATTTAAGGGTATTGAGTAATAGAAGGGTTCCCTGAGGATTAGACCAAGGATCAAGAAAACAAACATTGATAAAACCCCAGTATCGGCTAAAAGCATGGAATTATGACTGGTATCAGGATCAACATGGGGTGACCAAAAGCTCTGGCCTACATTATATGGTCGTTTGGGGATGAACGAATTTTTAATTGGTATCTAATGTAATGATTCGCTCGACCATTATAGCACCCTGACAATCTAACCATGGGCGAATTTAAATTCTTAAAAGCCAAAACAAAGTCCCTGGAAATAAAGAGTATGATACAAATAATTTTGAACGGTTAAGTCAAAATTAGGTGGGCCCAGACATAAGGCCGCACAACGAGTTGTCTTCCTTCGTTGTAAAATTAGTGCAACGGTAGTGTCCTTGCTACTGCGGGTGATGCATACCAGAATACTCCAAATCTGTTTCCAGTTAGGATTTAAAAAACTATTCTCTAAAAGGGATGAATAAAAATTCCTAAAAAATAGGAAGTAGGATTTTGGGACAAAGAAGAGCAACTAGGAGGCTAGAGAAGTCAAACTTCATCCTCCATAGCTATGTTTCTCTGCAAGAACTCGGAACTGGATGCATGCATGTAACCGGGGAAGTCTTGACGATAGCATGGTACCTAGGTAGGCCATGGCTTACTCACCTTTGTGTTAGACCTAGATTAGAGAAATATATATATGTGTATATTTGATGTGCTATTGATGAAAAGGGGAGAAATTTGAGTAAATTATCATCGAATGGTTATAATTAGTAAATATCTGGGGGAGAAGGAAATAGGGAAGGGGTAGTGATATCCCCATGATGTGAAATTCCATAGATTATAATTTAATGGTAATAGACTTTAGATAAAGGAGAATATGGGAGTTGATTGATTTCCTGCATAATGATCTTTAGACATTGCTTGGTGTTATATAGGTATAGTCCTTCTGTTTTGAACCACAATATTGAACGGTCAGTACTAAATCCTTACTTATATAATGCGGGAATTGAATGTTGAGGTGGGGGGGGGGGCAGTAATTGTATTATGGCTTGAATCGTGACCCATGAATTGTGGGAGAAAGTGAGTTACAGGGCTAGTAAGATCTCTTATTATGTTGTCCTATGATTGTTTGTTTCAAGTCAATTTTATTGTTATTACTTAAGGGAGGAGGTAAAGTGATAATGAGGATGAATCAGTGTAGTTTTTGCATAAGGGGTGAGAGATTGTGATGAAAGGTTTTGCGGGAAATCTTGGAGAAAATCTGGTTGAAGTACCATCTGAGCAGTACCGCTGTAGCGGTCTTGGAATGTTGAAGTGAGACCATTGTGTCGGCAATGATGCCGCTGCAGCGGAGCCCAATCTCGCGAGCAGGCTAGATTGTGCTTCATCATGGAATTTTCAGATATAAATGATATAATAATTAACTGTTCATGAAATAGCCTCAAACTAGGTTTATGCTATGCTTGGTGATGCGTAATTCTTATGTTATGTGATTGTTGGTATTTGAACAGTGATATGTGTCTCTTGAATTGATGAATGGAGTCTGTGGTAAGTGAGTGAGTAAAAGGAAGTGGCATATAATATGGTTAGGTAAATCATTGACATGTTGAGAATGAGATGCTTGGGGCCGGAGTGAGAACCTGGATGAGCAAATTGTATGATCAAGCCGTGAATGAGGGCTCGAATATGAGTGTCTTGTGCCCGAGGTAAGCATCTGCACGAGCGGTATGAGTGAGTATACAAACTCGTATGACTAAATATTCATATGAATAGGTGTACGGACATGAGTACATGGACAGGCATGATGAATATCTCATATGGCTGGGTGTACAATACATGGATTTCTAGAGTCCCCTGCAGGTGATGACTGGAAGGGAAAATTTATAAGACCCTTTGACATGTGTGTACAGTGATCTGATGGAGGCATGTGCCGAGCATAACACCGGTGGTAAGATTGCGAGACAAAGAATGTGCGGGTATGGTATAATATATATACGGCTGTAATAACAAGGAGGTACAGGTATACAAGTGTGATGCAAGATATACCGACATGATTAGGGAATGATTTGAGAGACGTAGTTGGGATGCAATGCATGATGATACAATACAGGTATGGTACTATACGACATGATAATGATATAGGGACAGGAATGTGCATGTACTTATATTGTAAAGGATTTCACTCCCTCGGTATGGTTTGATGTTTTTCTTGTGTGTACTTGAGCTATTTACTTTGTATTTGTGATTGAATGTTTGATAAAAGTTGTTTCTATGGGTTAGAAGGTAGCATGACAAGTTTAACAAAAGGTAGTGAATTATAGGGAGACCATGGGTTTAATTTTATTGATAATGTACTAAATTAAGGAGGGTCGGGAAATCCTATATGTAATCAAATAGGTCAATAAATGATAGAAATGAACTTGGTTAATGATATTGAAATGTTAAATGAGGTAGACATGCTATAATGCTTATATTGCGGAATAAAAGAGAATTGGATCAGAGAAACCAACTCCCTGCCTTGGGTACCGCTGCAGCGGGCAAATCACTGCTATTGCGGGACCACTGTAGCGGTCCAAGCACTCGCTGCAGCAGGGTGAGAGAGAGACAGATTAAAATATTAATGATGGCTCGAGTTGTAGGGTGATTTCATAAACATTGTGAGTCATAAGAGATGATAATGTGGCTAGTAACGATAATGTAGCTAGTAAACTTAATGGATTATTGTATAAGTGGAGTAGTTCTTAAATTTATTAATGTCGATTGTATGTTAATTTATATATTGTTATGTGAATTAATCTTAGTCGGCCAATGATAACTATTGGTACGTGCGATATACTGATACTACCTTTCTACACCTTTTTGGGTGTAGGTTGTGGCAAGTTTGAAGTTTCATGATTTACGTGGAGTACTCAGCATCATCTTCTATGTTCTTTTCCGCAGATGAAGCTGTGTCATTTTATCTAGTTAAGTATTTTGTTAGAGCTCCATTACCTGTCTAGACTAGATCTTGGGGGAGCGATGATTCGAAATAAAATGGGTTTATCTTTAAAGATTAGAAACATTTTGTAATATGCGAGTTAATGAGCATTTAATTTCCTTTGCACATTATTTTAATAAAGGGTTCTCCTATAGAGTTAAATTCGATATAGGTACCCACACGACTCGCCCTTTTGGGGTCGTGACAGTTACTCCATCCTAGAATTGGTATTACTAATGGAAACATTCTTCTCCATTAAATTAAAAAAAGAAGAAATATTCAGGAAGAATAATTCTGCTATTTCATTAAAAATAGGAAGTAGAATAATTTTCTACACTAAAATTTATTTAGAACATAGAAACAAAGCCAATATAATGGCAAAAACATGGAAAATTTAGTAACTAAAGAAAGAATGAAAAGAAAGACTCTCTGGAAATTGAAAATATGATTCTTGAGTCACTTCCTCCTCCCTTTTCTTCACATTGATGCCACTTTTGATAACCAATAAATGACTCGTTGTGAGTTTGTCATGTGGTAATGGTCGGTTATTGGTTTGTTGTGGTTTGTGGTGGCCTTGTTACGACTAAGCTAGCTTCGCTATGATGCTTGAAATTTGTGTATTTTCTTCCCTTACCATATTTTATTTATTTTAACGTATCTTGTCTATCTTACTCTTTTGTCATGTTTTCCTTTGAAAATTTTTCTTGTCTTCAAATCAAGTCTTCTCTAAGCTTTTCTACATAATTTGGTTAAAAATAAGGAAGAGAATATGATAATTTTTGTGCTTTTACATAAAAAGTTATGTATTATAAATTAAGTAGTAAAATGTACTTATCAAAATTCCCCACGCTTAGATTTTACTCATCCCCGAGAAAGAGAAAAAATCAAGCAAAAATGTAACAAAGATGTAGAATATATATATATATATATAGAGAGAGAGAGAGAGAGACACCAACCATCAGGTTAAACTATGTACAAGATGCCTTTTATGGCTATTTATACTAAAAAAGATGTTACCTATTGTCCCAAAGTTTCTTTCTTCATTCAATAACCAAAAAGAAAAACATCTATTAGTTATAAACTCCAAAATTAGAGAAGAGAATAGCATACTTTTACCATCCCTACATTAAAATCACTCATTCTCTTGACTGAATAATTTTAACATCTCGAAACTTATATCTCTATATCTCTACCTTGAAAGAAGTGAAGGGATGCACGCATCAAACTCATTACCTTAGTGGACAGGAACTGAGGGACTACCAATCGCCATTCTATGGATTGTCGCTAAATCACAAAATGTGTTAAATTGATGGTCGTCAAATGACGTTGGATCGGGTGTGGAGCCGCTTCCCCTATTTAAATCAAACATCATTGAAGGAAATGGTGAGGCAAACATAGGCTGTCCCTGAGCTGGATAGAGATTTGTACCTGCAACATGACCTCCACTACTACCTGGATCCTTAACATGAGGCGGACAATTAGAAATGTTAGAAGTCTTCACCATGTTAGCAATGTTGTTCATCAACTTACCGATCGCATAGATTATGGAAGAGGTATTTGCAAATTGATTCTCCAAAGTTCGACAGATGAAAGTCTGGTGATTTTTTATTTATGCCAACTCTTTGGTTATGTGAGCAATATTTGCTGACAATACCATTTGTCTTTCTACCTATTCACTTTTGAAAATTTCCAAGTTTTCAGCCATTTCATTTTTCTTTTGTAATATTGGTTCAGACTAACTAGAATGTCCGGGAGGAAAACCATAGGCGTGGTACCAACTTCTGAATGTTCAATTTGTGCTTTCTCATTCTCTATTTTCTTCGTACTTTCTATAATCATTTGTTCTTATGCAGCTTGTGTCGGACTAACAACAGGGTTCAAGCCATTGATAAAGTTTATGCCGATGAAGTAAGTGTTTGCAATCAATAAACCCTCCAAATTCACATCAAATAAAGAAACCAAATGAGTGATAGTAGAAGTAAAATACAAGCATCTGCAATCACCTTTGAAGTGAAAATTAACCATAGCCTTGCTAATGAGTCTTCCAACATTCACCGGTAATTTGTGCATAATAGCATAGATCAACAAAAGTCTTTCTACCTCATAATTAGAGGTATTTATGTATGGAATTAGGCGAGAACTAACAAATCTACCCCAAGTTTTTGGTAATTCAAGCATACACACACCCTTAATACCTAAAGAGCATTCACTAGTGCTAATGTGCTACGGGTGTACAACACTTTCGATGCTTAAAACTGAGGAAATATGCATGGTCTGAGATATGTTTATACATATATTATGCACTTTTGCTGTGTTTTTAGGAAAATCATGCGTCAGAGTTGAAATCTACAGAAGAAATGAAAAGATTGCAGAAAATGGGCTAAGTACAATCCTCAGTATGAGCTGTACCTTGGTGGTACGAGCTGTACTTTGATTTTTGATAAAATCCAAAGGAGCTGCTCAAGGCACTGACAAAGTATGACTTTTGGTATGAGCGTACCATCCTGGTATGAGATGTACCAATCAGTCATAAGAATATTCAGTGTCACGATATAAATAGCCGTGATTGGCACCCACATTGACCCCCCCCCCCCGTGGGCGAACCAACGATTACCAATAATTATCCCGACATCAATCATTCGAAAAAGAAATAACAATTTTATAACGCAATGAAATGAAATATCCAAAACAACAACAACCATCTAAAACAAAATAACATTCCCAAGATCCGATTGTCATTTCACCAGATGTCTACGTACAAAGCTAGGAATGATAAATCTAGAAATAAAAGACCTAAAATGTTCAGATAAGAGACATCTTCAACGAGGGAGTGGAACTACCTGTATTGCGATCACTCACCTTTCAATAAAACTACTACTGCTTTATAGGTGAGGGTGAGAAGAGCTTCTTGGATCGGATTCAGCACTCAGAAAAGAAGTGTAGGAGTAGCATCAGTTCGAATCACAATACTAGCAGGCATCATCGGCCGACCTTACATAAAGCCATATAAGAATGCAACAACAACATAAAACCAGGTTAGAACATCATACATATATACAATACACATTTTAGGAACTTTAGCTTAGCATAAGTGACAGTAAACCTGCTCACTGGTCCAATGTTCACTTGACTGCTGCTGCGGTCTCCCCGTAGCGGAATAAGTCCCGCTGCAGCGGTACTACCATGGGCAGTAGCTCGACTTAGCTGCACCTTCATCATTTCACCAGTTTTTAGAAATTCACACATTCTCGTACTTGTTCAGATATAAATGTAAGCTATTGCATTGATACACAACTATTACATATCCACATGCGATATAGGGCAAATCAAAACAAGATAGTATACATCAAACATCAATATTCATTTAACCATATAAAACATTAAGTCTTTTCCACTCTTCTATGTTCAGGTAACAACCACATGATCAAAAGCTTAACTCAGCCACATAGCACTTACTCATTACAAGTCTTTAACACTTTTACAACTACATCATAACAAGTAATGTTCATAGACCAAATCAACACATTATTTCAAATTTATTTTAACAGTTTAATTTAACAGGAAATCATCATAACAAGTAATGTTCATAGACCAAATCAACACATTATTATTGCATATACATACAAGCCATTATATAAAGTCTAACTCCTCTAAACCATAACCTGCCTTAAACTAGGAGGGTTCGAATAGAAATCACTCCGCTGGAGCCGCTCTTCCTTAGTGCTTCGGAACACGCAAAGCCTAAACAAGAATAGGACAGAATTCAGAATCCTACCACCCATACAAGGGTATTAGAAACACAAACCCTTCCCTTCAGGGAAATTCTAAGAGTAAAACCGCAATTTCACCTAGTTCTAGGTCTCAATTCCTGCATAAACCACATTCTTTAACAACAAAACCTTGGGGAATGATCATTTACCCCTATAAAATCATAATCAAACCACCCCATTAGTTCCCCATGATCTTGCCCTAGTCTATCAACCTAGGGTTTCTTTGCTAGAAAATCACCAGTAGAGGTTCTCCTTGAATCCTAGTGTTTCATAGAGGTAGAAATTCAAGAGACTTACCTTGGGAAAGAAATCCAACTACTCTGGGGGAGAAAATCGCCTTCAACCCTTGAACCTTCATGTTTTTAGAAATTATGGGGTATAACCCCAGAAATCCTACATAAATCTACTTTTTGATTTCTGTAGTCCGCTACAGCGGTCACCTTTCCACTATAGTGGACCCGCTATGGTGGTCAGAAAGCCGCTAAAGGGGATTAGGCGGTTACTCCCTCGGTTGTCAGGCCCCACCCTATGAAGGTGTAACTGGAACCTAATGCCACACTAGACTTTGAACGGACCTAGATGGACGCATACACTTCTGGTGTATCTCAGCAACACATAGCAAGAAAACAACCGGCTATATCTCAGCTATAAGCATAGACTCGGGCCGACAAAGCCACACAAAAAACCTATAAAGAAACAGCGAAACCAGTAGTCACAATCATCAGAGGATCCTATGCTGGCCGATAAGATCACCATGCGATCTAAGTTATAATAAAAGGAAAATTAGTAGTTATCCGTAAATTATATCCGACAAGGCTGCTAACAGATAGCTAAACTAGGCCCACACGACCAACACATAAAGCATAACATATATAGGCCCCACATGGCCAACAACACATAACTAGCTAGGAACCAAAAATTGTGGTCTGCAAGCCTCTAAGAGTGATAGATATTGGTCGGAACAAGGCCCCGGTCTACCCAAAAACTATGTAACAAAACACAGGAAAACCTCTACTATTTAGAAACTCCGAATGAAAGGAGCTGACCAATCTGCTGAATTTGAATAGCTGCTAAAAGAGGTCCTAAAACTTGTCTGTCTAAACCTATAGGCAAGTATGCAGCGCCCCATGCGTGGGCGCCAGTACAATATGTACCGAATATGTAAGGCAGTAATATTAACTGAATATAAGATGATAAAGAACTAAAAGTAATCAGCAAAAATGAGAAGAAGTTAACCTGTATGCTTTTATAACCATGGTCTGCATCTAGTAGACAACTTATACAGATAAGAGCATAAGCTGTACGATTGTACATTCATAATCTATATCTAGAAAGAAAGTATGCAAACAAGAACCTAACCTGGCCCCCATAAGCCTGGAAGGTGCAATCATTATAGAAATAACCTACCTAGGCCCCCATAAGCCCCGGCAGGCGCCAATTAATCTATATACCCCTATTGGTACCCCTGAGGCCCTACAAGTAATTATAATTGAACATGCCTAATTTCTAGAGTCTATACCAGAGCCTTCTGGGCTCCTGTAACTACATATGAGCCATCTAAGCTCCTGTAACTGTTTGTGAGCCATCTACGCTCCTGCATCTAAGTTCGGGTCTTTCGAGCCCATGTGACTGCACCCTGAGTACACAAGGCTCTACAAAGGGTCTTAATGCTTCTGCTGTGTAGAATAAGTCCATAAGTGAATAGACTTCATATGGCCCCATAGGCTTCACTTTAGTCCTTACATACAATATATGGCTCCATAAGCGGTTCAGTAGCTCCGTAAGCGATACAGTATCGTAGATCCACAAGAAATCTATAGCTCCGTAAGCATTAGCAGCATCATAGCTCCGTAATTAGTGTATATCTCAATAAGTGGTTGGAACAACTAGCGGCCTCTTGGCTATTCATGGTGAGAGACAGTATGAAAGACGATCTACCACAAAGAGGGATACTATGCTAGAATCCACAAATCTAGTCACATATCTAGCCCCATAGGCCTAACGGGACCACTACCAGTCCCTAAAATAGTCTATATAGATGCCAACAGGCATACTGCATGTGCCTACACTTGGCCAGAGGGTCCTGACAGTGATTATAATCTCTGTTGGCTTAGACGAAAAAGGATGAGGCCTCAGTGACGTAAGTGATAGGATGAAGGTCATGCTAGAACAATGATAGCTCATAAGTGAATGGTGAGGTTGCAAGAGACCAACTATTTTAGTTCCCTCACTTAGAAAGACTAGGGTTGCTACTAATCTGACATTCTCTTAAGCAGTCAGCCCTAACTTCCCACAGGCAGCTTACTATAATTCGTGGCCTAAAGGTAATACTATACTACTATGGTTCTAGTCCCTTAGACGTTCACTTGGTCTATCCCAATTGCATATGGCTCGTCTAAGCGGTTCATAGCCTTGTAGGCAGGTATATTTGGATTTATCCCTTTGCGGCAACATGTACATGGGCATCCGTAAAAGTAGTCGGGGTCATTGGTCCGACATCTAACTAATAACAAGGTTCCTTCCCTTAGAGTATCATCTAGTATATAAGACTTCTAACAACTAGGGTGGTCTCTTGAGTGATCTATACGCCAAGCAACAAGTTAGCTGAAGCTAATAGTCACTGATAGTAGCCGATCACATTCCAAGCTAACGCACAGTTCATTAGGAAACACTATTGCCGCTGACTCAAAGGTAAAATCTTCCTATCAAGATTCTGGCCCTGGAGGCATCAAGGTATGCCAACAGGCTATGGCAAGCTTTACTGTCTATATAGGCGTCAAACAGAAAGTTATATCGCCCAGCCGCGCCCTATGCTGTCCAACTTTACCAAGTTAGGCCCAACAACTACCCACAAGCTTCTAAGGCATTGGTACGACAGCGAGACATCCGGCTATTATTAATACTGTGAATAAATTATCAATGAAGTCTCTATGACGCTCCTAGCATTTGTCACGCTGTGCATATTCTTTCACGATGGGGAATACTCTCATATAGTCTTAATTCGTCTCGAAGAAGCAACCCACAACATATATAATCCTTATATACTTGTAGCAGCTAATCACAACATACATACTTACAACTTACTTACAAAAGTGTAGGCGCATCGCACAAGTCACTATGCCGCAGGGTTGCTACGTTGTGTAGCTCACCGCACCGAGTGGTTACCGCGTCACGCGGGCCATTGCGCTGTGGGGACGTTGCATTGCACAGCAAGGCTTCCGCATCGCACAAGCCCTCACGGCCTGGCCTTGCCCGGCCCTTCCGACCCACTTGACAATGTACTCACGCGTTCTGCTTCCGAGACTTCTCCCGCACGTGCCATGCTGTCACCACTCACCACAAGCGCACACACATGTACGCTAGTCACTAACAACTTATGGGATGTAACATCATCCCCCCGTTAGGAACATTCATCCTCGAATGTGCTTCAATTTTAAGAGGTTCTATCCTTATGCTTTTGCCTGAAAATTTAGGCAGAATCTCCTCTTTAATATGGACTATTCGAAAACATGAAACGCAGAAAAGTCCAACACAAGCATCTCATAGGATGCTACTTGCAATTGAATAACATAGTTCCACTACATATATGTAAGCAAATGATAACAATAGCAACAATGACAACTATATAACATCTGAAACTATCTTGCCTTAACTAAAATTTTTGAGTTTGTACACTATCATCGTAGATCCTGGAACAACTGAGGATACCTAGACTTCACATCATCCTTAGCTTTTCAATTCATCTTTTCTATATTTTTGTTCCTTCATACAACTTTAATAGGCTACATCTTTAGTCCTCAAGATAGCTCCTACCAACCTAACAATCTAGTGTATCTATTGGAGTCTCCACGTGGGATAGCTCTCTTGGAACCTGAACATCCTTGACCGGGTCAATCTAAGAAATGGTCTCCTACACACTTGGTAATGTTGATGAACATTTCCTATCCCCGAAGGCAAATCTAACTCATAGGTCACTTAGCCGATCTTTCAGAGGGTTCAGTGTTACACCCCATAAGTTCCTATTACTTAACTGATACGTGCATACGTATGTTGAGAGTTTTGGAGTACGACGCATATGGAAAATAACTTTGGGCATGAGTATAAGAGCATGATATCTAGTGGTCAAGAGGTCAGGGCCAGAGAGCAAGCGCATTGTGCGTCACGCCGCGCTACCAGCCCGACGCCATGGCCGGCGTGTCGTGCCCCTGGCCTGGCGTGATGGGCAGCGCATTGCACCCCCTTGCAACTGCCCTTATATCTATATGTATGTTTTAAGTGATGGTTCATTTCATTTGTAAAAATTTCCCTAAACAGACCCATGACCCCTACAACAAATTCTCTCAACTTTCTATCAGTTTTTGGCTGAATTACGCTGTTAAACTCTGTTCAAACGCAAATTCATCTTGAATAGCAAGTTCCAAGCCTGCAAGGAATATCCCTATAGAGTTATTTCTTGAAATTTTGCCCATATTGTCGGAGCCCTGCCGAGTAAAAGTTGTAGAAATCACTTCAAATTTAGTCTTAAGTGACTACAAGTGACAGATAAACATTTCTACCTTCTAAACTCTAGGGAATTTATAAGCCTTTGGCTTAATTGGATAGAGGTTGAATTGTAGTATTGTCTTTGAAAGCTATTGTCATATGCCGATTCCTATTATTGAGAATATCCTTATTCTCTCAGTGTAAGGACTACAATTTGGTGGAATCACCGGCTTCAGGACAAAACTATTTGGGGTAAACAAAAATCGACATTTGAGGTATGTCAAGGCTTGTCTCTTCGACAAGTTCTCTTCATATAGTGATATGACCCATGCCCTCAAAATTAGATAATGATCTTATATATTGTGATTAGCTGCTACTAGTAGATAATGATTATGTATGTTCTGGTTAGCTTCTATAAGATGTATTGAGATTATACCATAGTATCCCCCATTGGGAAATGGTATGTTAAGTGTGACTAATGCTGGGAGCCCCCTAAAAGAATTCCCCATTCACCTATTTACCATTTAGAGGTATTCTAATGTTTTGTTATTGTGCCAAGGCCTTAGAAGTTTATTGTTGGCTGTTGGGCCAGACTTAGTAAGCTTGACAACATAGGGTGTAGCCGGGCGATATAACTTCCAGTTTGACGCCTATATTGCCAGTAAAGCTCGCCTGGAGGTCGTTGACGTACGTTGACGCCTCCGGGACTAGGATCTTAATAGGGTGGTCGTATCTTGAAGTTGATGGCATCAGGGTTGCCTAATGAGTTGAGTGATAGGATGGAGACCAGGTGCATTAGGCGTCGCGCCGCATTGCCAGCCTGGTGCCATGGCAGGCGCATCGCACCCCTGGCTTGGCACGATGGGCGGCGCACCGCGCCCCGTTGCCACTGACCTTATATATATATATATATAAGTTATGGTTCATTTCATTTGCAAACATTTCCCTAAATAGACCCACGACCCCTATGGCGAATTCTCTCAACTTTCTATCAGTTTTTGGCAGAATTATGCCGTTAAACTCCGTTCAAACGCAAATTTGTCTTGGATAGAAATTTTCAAGCCTGCGAGGAATGACCCTATGGAATTATTTCTTGAAATCTTGCCCGAATTATTGGATCCCCACCGAGCACAAGTTATAGAATCACTTCTTATTGAGTCCCAAGTAGCTACAAGTGATAAGTAAGAATTTTTACCTTCTAAACTCTTTGGAATTTGTAAGCTTTTTGGTTGAATTGGATAGAGGTTGAATTGTAGTATTGTCTTTGAAAGCTATTGTCGTTTGCCGATTCCTATTATTGAAAATAGCCTTATTCTCTTAGCGTAAGGGCTACAATTTGGTGGAATCACCGGCTTCCGGATGAAACTATTTGGGGTAAACGAAAATTGGCATTTGAGGTATGTTAAGGATTATCTCTTAGGCAAGTTATTCTCGTCGAATTGTGATAAGACCTATGCCCTCGAAAGTAGATAATGATCTTATATGTTGTGATTAGCTGCTTCTAGTAGATAATGATTATGTATGTTGTGGTTAGTTTCTATATGATGTATTGAGATTATACCATAGTATCCCCCATTAGAAAAGGGTATGTTGAGTGTGACTAACACTCGGAGTGCCATAGAAAAGTTCCCCGTTCACCTATTTACCATTAGAGGTATTATGATGTTTTGCTGTCATGCCAAGGCCCTAGAAGTTTATGGTAATCTATTGGGCTTGACATGGTATGTTGGGTAGCATAGGGCGTAGCCGGGCGATATAACTTCCAGTTTGACGCCTATATTGCCAGTAAAGCTCGCCCAAAGGCCGTTGCTGTACCTTGATGCCTCCGGGGCCAGGATCTTGAGAGGGTGGTCGTATCTTCAAGTTGATGGCATCAGGGTTGCCTAATGAGCTGAGTGACAGCTTGCCATATGATTGGCTCTTATCAGTAGCCGTTAGTCTCAGTTGACTTATCGTTTGTCGTATAGGTCGCATAAGAAACCACCCCAGCTGCTAGAAATCTAATAGACAAAGTGACATCCTAAGGGGGAAACCTTATTTGTAGTTAGATGTGAGGCCAACTTCCCAGGCTAATCCTATAGATTCCAAGGTATGTGTTTCCGTGATGGATTGGGTCCAGATATACCTGCCTACGAGGCTATGAATCGCCCAGAGGAGCAATATGAACTTTGGACAAACTAAGTTAAGGTCAAAAGGGACTAGAACCATAGGATCACAGTGTTACATCAATGCTAAGAGTTATAGTTAGGTGCCTATGGAGAGTTTGGGCTGACTGCTTAGGAGCATGTCCAATCAGTAGCAGCCCCCCAGTTGTTCTAAGCGGAAGAACTAAATAGTTGGTCGTCTGCGACATTATTTTTCGCTTATGAGCTATCATTGCACTAACATGACCTTTGAAGTATCTCTTAGGCCATTCCGGACCTCGCCCTATTCTTTCTAGGCTATTAGAGATTATAGTCGCTGCCAGGACCCTCTGGTCAGGTGTAGGCACACAGGGTGTGCCTCTTGGCAGCTATACAGACTAGTCAAGGGGCAAGTAATGGTCGTGTTAGGCCTAAAGGGCAAGATACGCCTTTTGAGTGGCTATATTGTGACTAAAATATAGTACTTCGATCGGTATTAACCCCATCTTGTATAACCTTCCATTGACCAACTTCAGGGTTGTTAACTGTGTCGTCACCTACGGGACTATGGATCACTTAGAGGAGCTATGTGATATTGCTCAGAGGAGCTATGTTACGGCTGAAAGGAACATATTCAGGCCTATAAGGCCATATTCAATCCATCCATGTATGGACCTATTTTTATGTTGTACCAGCATTACTGACCCTCCGTCGAGCCTTGTGTGCGCAAAGCACAGTTACAGGAGCTCAGCGGGCTCAGTTGCAGACCCAGAGGCCAGGTAGGTTGGCAATACTTACCAGTAAAATCATAAGAACCTTGTTGGGGTTATATAGATTGAATTTTACTTGCCAAGGCTTATGGAGGCCTCAGTAGGTTATTTTTGTGTTGCTTGCACCTTCCAGGCTTATGGGGGCCAGGTTAGGTTCTTGGTTGTATACTTGCTTTTTAGATATAGTTTATGGATGTAGAGCCGTGCAACTTCAGTTCTTATTTGTGTAGTAGTTTACTAGATGAAAGTTATAGATAAGAAAACCTACGGGTTAACTTCTGCCCTTGTTTATAACTACTTTTAGTTCTTTATTAGCTTCTATTTAACTTTTATTGCTGCCTTACATATTCGGTACATATTGTTCTGACGCCCATGCATGGGGCGCTGCATACTTTCTTGCAGGTTTAGATAGACAAGTGTTAGGATCTCCGTTAGCAGCTATTTGGAGTCAGCAGATTGGTGAGCTCATTTCATTCGGAGTTGCCAGGTAGTGGAAGTTTGCTCTTTTTGTTGTACAGTTTTGAGTAGGTAAGGGCCCCGTCCTGGTCACTATTCCACTCCTAGAGGCTTGCGGACTATAGTGTTCAGTTAGTTGGTTGTTATTGGCCGTGTGGGGCCTATGTATGTTATATTTTGCGTGTTGGTCTTGTGGAGCCCAGTGTATCTTGTTGATAGCAGCCTTGTTGGCTATAGTATGAATATGATGCCTTTTTCCTTCTTTCATGACTAGACAGCATGGTGGTCTTGTAGGCCAGCATAGGATCCCTTTATTGTTGTGTTTGTTGGGTTAGCCGTTTTCTTTTACATGTTGCTACGTGGTCTTTTCGGCCCGAGGCTATGTTTACAACCAAGATATAACAATTTATTTTCTTGATTTTGAGTTGCTGGCAGGCACCAGAAGTACATATGCCCAGCCAGGTCAGCCCAGGTCCCAGTGTGGCATTAGGTGCCAGTTATGCCTCCCAAGGTGGGGCGTGACATGCGGTATGGCCCAACGAATCTAGGGATGGGCTTGTCTTCCATATCGAATTTCATAAGGCTCTTGGTTGGCGAAATTTTCAAGAATAGCTAGTCATTGCCTCAATCTCCAAGTCTCTACGTTGTACATTGGAATAAGACTTCTTACAACCCTGGGCTATCAATAAATGCTCTTTGATGAGCTCAATCCCTCTTCTGATTGGTGCATCTTGCCAACTCTAACTTTGATCACTCACTTCAAACCATCCTGTAGGGGACCTGCATTTCTATTTGTATATAGCCTCATAAGGCGTCATCTTGACGGTAAAATGGTGACTGCTATTATATACGACTCCACAAGAGGTAGATGGTTATCTCAACTTCCTTGAAGAGTATTCACATCCGTACATATTTTTGAGCGTTTGAAATATGTGCTCAACTCGGCCATCGCTCTAGGGATGAGGAGCTGTACTTAAGTTAATCTGCGCCCCAATCCATTCTGACATCCTTTCCAAAACCTAGCTGTAAGTTGTGCCCTTCCGTCAGAATTTGATAGACACTGGGACGTCATGTAGCCGGACTATCTTTTTAATATTTAACTCAGCGTAATCTTTAGCTGAAACATAATGCTAACCAGCAAGAAAAATGAGTTGATCCAATTAGCCTTCAAACGATGACTCAAGCAGGGTCAAATATATGCCTAGTATGAGGTAGATCTGTAATCAAATTTGTATCGACTACTTCTCACTTTCACGCAGGCACGACTATTTTCCTGAACTATCCCACCAAGTTTCTGATGTTCAGCAAGCCATTGGAGCTCTGTGCTACAACTCAACTGTATCTCTCTTCTTCCCAAGTCATTGGTAGATTCCTTTTATAAACTGATGTGTTTTCGTCAAACCTAGGTGAAGAGAATAACGGACATGGTGTATCGTTGCTACAATCTACCAATGAAGCCCTACCGTATTCGAAACGCAGAGTCGACCTATGGGTTTCAAGATTCCGCCCCCTGCTATCTCGAAGGCTGATGATTCCTTCTGTTGGGCCTTGTCTCTAGGCTGTACTAGGCTAGGATCTTCATACCATCACACCTTTGCCTCCACAACTAGAGGTGATATTGCAGTATTCTAGGTTACAATCTCACTATCTCTTAAATGTCAGCCTGATACTTATTTCTTGACATTTAGCGGCGATTCTAAGCTTTATCAGCCCGCTACCGCCTAATGTGATTATGTTCGCCCCCATTCTCCTCTAGAGCTCGACGTTCATGTCTTTCCCTTACTTCCATAGGCTGAAATCCATGGTTTGTACTCCATACACTCTACTAGCGAGGATATTACTAGCCAAGTATACTAATCTATATCGTCCTGACCCGCACTCGGGCCGGTTTCCATAATAGACTCTTTCTTCCCCTCAACATAATAGGCTTGGGGTCATAGGCTTGATTCTCTAGGTAATTCCCTAACTCTATCAACACATTGCAGTGGGATTAGCCTATTTCTGACCTGGGCTTTACTATTGCTGGGAGTCTATTGCGTATGGACACTCACACGTACTTGGACTCTCCTAGCAATCTTATCTGCTATCCTGATTTTTACTGTAGTGAAGGCCCAGGTGGCTTATTTAACTGCTAGGGGTCTTGATCACTTTCCTAACACCCCCTAGAAATCAACGAATCTAGCCCTCCTTTACTATTTACTCTTGGTAACATAGCATCAATACTTACGTCTCTGTTGTGCTGAAGAAAGGCTGGGAGCTGGGAAATATCCATATCATACTAGGTGGGCCTAAGGTATGAAACTCAACAAACTCTAACGGCTGGAGGGACAAATCTCGCCATCTCACAATCTTTCATACCCTTCAGGTAATCCAACATTAACTTTCGTCCCTGTCTGACACTAAATAAATGCTAAATAAGCCAACATATATATTACACCACCGACCTCCTATTCTAAGGGTGTAGGAAGGACTGCCAGTGGTGCTGGCATGTCTGTTACCTTATAAGGTTCCTCGTGCGCCAGGAGGATGTTGGAGAGATTAAAAAGAATGCCTCTCCTTTTCCCTCAGGCTGGGCTGTCCCCCAAACCGTGACACCTCGCTGGTAGCCTCTCCTACTGTTGTATAACTTATGGCTAGTTGTAGTCTATCTCATATCAAACATTATTCTAGAAAGACATAACAACATAAGCATAGGGACTCAACCCTATACAACTCTGCTCTATAGCACAATCTGAGAAGAAGGATTATGCCTCGTAGCCTCCTGCTTGCAAAATGTTGTGCACAAAAAATTTATAAACAAGAACCTATCAGACATGGCTTGCAGACTCTCTAGGATACAACGTTGCTCTGATAAAAAGTTTTTCGCACCCACACTGCTAAGGCGAAACTGGCACCTAATGCCACACAGGAGTTTGAGCTGACCTGGATGGGCACATACACTTCTGGTGTTTGTCAGCAGCACATAGCAAGAAAATAACCAGCTATATCTCGACTATAAATACAGCTTCGGGCCGACAAGGACACATAGAAAACTTGTAAAGGAATACCTAACCCAACAGTCACAATCATCAGAGGATCCTATGCAGGCCAACAAGACCACCATGCTGCCTAACTTATAACAAAAGGAAAACAGGAAGTTATGCGTAAACTATAGCCGATAAGGCTGCTAATAGATTGCTAAACTAGGCCCCACACAGCCAACACATAAAGCATAACATATATAGGCCACACACGACCAACAACGCACAACTAGCTCGGAATGGAAGACTATGGTCTGCAAGCCTCTATGAGTGATAGATATTTGTCGGGACAGGGCCTCGGCCTACCCAAAAACTATGTAAGAAAAGACAGGCAAACCTTTACTGTCTAGCAACTCCGAATGAAAGGAGCTGACAAATTTGCTGACTCCGAATAACTTCTAAAGGAGGTCCTAAAACCTGTCTATCTAAACCTGCAAGCAAGTATGCAGCACCACATGCGTGGACGTTAGTACAATATGTACCAAATATGTAACGAAGTAATAAAACCTAATATAAGTTGATAAAGAACTGAAAGTAATTAGTGAAAAGGAGTAGAAGTTAACCTGTATGCTTTTATAACCATAGCATGCGTCTAGTAGACAACTTATACAAATAAGAGCGTAAGCTCTATACATTCATAAGCTATATCTAGCAAGCGAGTATGCAAACAAGAACCTAACCTGGCCCTCATAAGCCTAGAAGGTGCAATCATCACAGAAATACCTACCTGGGCCCCCATAAGCCCTGGTAGGTGCTAATCAGTCTATATACCCCTACTGGTACCCTGAGGCCCAACAAGCAATTATAATTGAACATACCTTGTCTCTTGAGACTATGCCAGAGCCTTCTAGTCTCCTTTGACTGTATCTGAGCCATCTGGGTTCCTGTAACAGTATCTGAGCCATCTAGGCTACTGTAATTGAGTTTGGGACTTCCGGGCCTCTATGACTACACCCTGAGCACACAACGCTCTATGAAGAGTTTGTAATGGCTTAGCGATGTAGAATAAGTGCATAAGTGAATAGACTTCATCATGTCCCTGTAGGCTTCACTTTAGTCCTTATAGAAAATATATGGCTCCATAAGCGGTTCAGTAGCTCCGTAAGCAATACAACATTATAGCTCCATAAGAAATCTATAATCCATATGTATTAGTAGCATCGTAGCTCTATAAGCAGTGTATTGCTCCGTAAGCGGTTCATACAACTGGCAGCCTCTTAGATATTCATGGTGAGAGCCAGTAAAAAACATGATCTACCCCAACCAGGTATACTATTCTACAATCCACAAATCTAGTAAATCAAAAGGCGTATCTATCCCTATAGGCCTAACGCGACCACTATTCATCCCTAAAACAGTCTATATAGCTGCCAACAGGCGCACCCTATGTGCCTACACCTGGACAGAGGGTCCTAGAAGCGATAACAATCTCCGTCGGCTTAGACGGAAAAGGAAGAGGCCTGGGTGACCTAAGTGATAGGCTAAAGGTCATGCTAGAACAATGATAGCTCATAAGCAAATAGTAAGGTCGCAGAAGATCAACTATTTTAGCTCCTTCGCTAGAACAACCGTAGGGCTTCTACTAATCGGACATGCTCCTAAGCAGTCAGCCCTAACTTCCCACAGGAAACTTACTATAATTCTTAAATTGAAGGTAATACTATACTACTATGGTTCTAGTTCCTTAGACGTTACTTGGTCTTTCTGAATTGCATATAGCTAGTCTGAGCAGTTCATAGACTCGTAGGCAGGTACATCTAGATTTAGCCCTTTGCGGCAACATGTACATGGGCATCTGTAAAAGTAGCCCAGGGAATTAGCCTCATGTATAACTACTAAAAAAGTTCCTTCCCTTAGAGTATTAGCTAGCGGCCTCTAAGCTAATCATGGCAAGAGGCAGTACGAAACACGATCTACCACAACCAGGGATACTATGCTAGAATCCATAAATCTAGTCTTATATCTAGCCCCATAGGCCTAACGCGACCACTAATTGTCCCTAAAATAGTATATATACATGCCAACAGGCATACCGCATGCGCATACACCTAGCCAGAGGGTCCTGACAGTGATTATAATCTCTGTTGGCTTAGACAAAAGAGGATGAGGCCTCAGTGATCTAAGTGATAGGCTGAAGGTCATGCTAGAACAATGATAGCTAACAAGTGAATAATGAGGTCGCAAGCGACCAACTATTTTAGTTCCCTCACTTAGAACGACTAGAGTTGCTACTAATCTGACATGCTCTTAAGCAGTCAGCCCTGACTTCCCACAGGCAGCTTACTATAATTCTTGGCCTAAAGGTAATACTATACTACTATGGTTCTAGTCCCTTAGACGTTCACTTGGTCTATCCCAATTGCATATGGCTCGTCTGAGCGGTTCATAGCCTTGTAGGCAGGTATATTTGGATATATCCCTTTGCGGCAACATGTACATGGGCATCTGTAAAAGTAGTCGGGGTCATTGGCCCCACATCTAACTAATAACAAGGTTCCTTCCCTTAGAGTATCATCTAGTCTATCAGCTTCTAACAACTAGGGTGGTCTCTAGAGCGATCTACATGACTAGCTACAAGTTAGCTGAAGCTAATAGTCACTGACAGTAGCCGATCACATTCCAAGCTAATGCTTAGTTCATTAGGAAACACTAGTGCCGCTGACTCAAAGGTAAAATCGTCCTATCAAAATTCTGGCCCTGTAGGCATCAAGGTATGCCAACGGCCTATGGTAAGCTTTACTGTCTATATAGGCGTCAAACAGAAAGTTATATCGCCCAGCCGCGCCCTATGCTGTCCAACTTTACAAAGTTAGGCCCAACAACTGCCCACAAGCTTCTAAGGCATTGGTACGACAACGAGACATCACACTATTATTAATATTGTGAATAAATGAACAGCGAAGTCTCTATGATGCTCCTAGCATTTGTCACGCTGTGCATATTCTTTCCCGATGAGGAATACTCTCATATAGTCTTAATTCGCCTTGAAGCAACAACCCACAACATATATAATCCTTATATACTTGTAGCAGCTAATCACAACATACATACTTACAACTTACTTACAAAAGTGTAGGCGCATCGCGCAGCTCACTATGCCGCAGGGTTGCTACGTTGTGTAGCTCACTGCACCGAGTGGTTACTGCACCACGCGGGCCATTGCACTGTAGGGACGTTACATTGCACATCAGGGCTTCTGCATCACACAAGCCCTCACGGCCTGGCCTTGTCCGGCCCTTCCAACCCACTTGACAATGTACTCACGCGTTCTGCTTCGGAGACTTCTCCCGCACGTGCCATGCTCTCACCACTCACCATAAGCACACACACATGTACGCTAGTCACTAACAATTTATGGGATGTAACATCATCCCCCCATTAGGAGCATTCATCCTCGAATGTGCTTCAATTTTAAGAGGTTCTATCCTTATGCTTTTGCCTGAAAATTTAGGCAGAATCTCCTCTTTAATATGGACTATTCGAAAACATGAAACGCAAAAAAGTCCAACACAGGCCTCTCATAGGATGCTACTTGAAATTGAATAACATAGTTCCACCACATATATGTAAGCAACTGATAACAATAGCAACAAAGACAACTATATATCTTCTGAAACTATCTTTCCTTAACTAAAATTGTTTGAGTTTGTAACTATCATCGTAGAGCCTGGAACAACTGAGGATACCTAGACTTCACATCATACTTAGCTTTTCAATTCATCTTTTCTATATTTTTGTTCCTCCATACGACTTTAATAGGCTACATCTTTAGTCCTCACGATAGCCCCTACCGACCTGACAATCTAGTGTATCTATTGGAGTCTCCACCTGGGATAGCTCTCCTGGAACTTGAACATCCTTGACCGGGTCAATCTGAGAAATGGTCTCCTACACGCTTGGTAATATTGATGAACAGGTCCTACCCCCGAAGGCAACTCTAACTCATAGGTCACTTGGCCGATCTATCGGAGGGTTCAGTGTTACACCCCATAAGTTCCTATTATTTAACCGATGCATGCATACGTATGTTGAGAGTTTGGAGTATGACGCATATGGAAAAGAACTTGGGGCATGAGTATAAGAGCATGATATCTAGCGGGCAAGAGGTCGGGGCCAGAGGCCAAGCGCATTAGGCGTCGCGCCGCGCTACCAGCCCGACGCCATGGCCGGCGTGCCGTGCCCCTGGCCTGGCGTGATGGGCAGCGCACTGCACCCCCTTGCAACCGCCCTTATATGTATATGTATGTTTTAAATGATGGTTCATTTCATTTGCAAACATTTCCCTAAATAGACCCATGACCCCTACAACGAATTCTCTCAACTTTCTATCGGTTTTTAGATACGCTGTTAAACTCTGTTCAAATGCAAATTCATCTTGAATAGCAAGTTTTAGGCCTGCAAGGAACTTCCCTATGGAGTTATTTCTTGAAATTTCACCTGTATTGTAGGAGCCCTGCTGAGTAAAAGTTGTAGAAATCACTTCAAATTTAGTCCTAAATGACTACAAGTGATAGATAAACATTTCTACCTTCTAAACTCTCGGGGAATTTATAAGCCTTTGGGTAAATTGGCTAGAGGTAGAATTGTAGTATTTTCTTTGAAAGCTATTGTAATACGCCGATTCCTATTATTGAGAATAGCTTATTCTCTCAGTGTAAGGGCTACAATTTGGTGGAATCACCAGCTTCAGGACAAAATATTTGGGGTAAACAAAAGTCGGCATTTGAGGTATGTTAAGGCTTAACTCTTCGACAAGTTATTCTCTTCATATAGTGATATGAACCATGCCCTCAAAAGTAGGTAATGATCTTATATATTGTAATTACCTGCTGCTAGTAGATAATGTTTATGTATGTTGTGGTTAGCTTCTATAAGACGTATTGAGATTATACCATAGTATCCCCTATTGAGAAAGGGTATGTTAAGTGTTACAAATGCTGGGAGCCCCCTTAAAGAATTCCCTATTCACCTATGTACCATTTAGAGGTATTCTAATGTTTTGATATCGTGCCAAGGCCTTAGAAGTTTATTATTAGCTGTTGGGCCTGACTTAGTAAGCTTGACAGCATAGGGTGTAGCCGGGCGATATAACTTCCAGTTTGATGCCTATATTGCCAGTAAAGCTCGCACAAAGGTCGTTGGCGTAACTTGATGCCTCCGGGGCCAGGATCTTGAGAGGGTGGTCGTATCTTCAAGTTGATGGCATCAGGGTTACCTAATGAGCTGAGTGACAGCTTGCCATATGATTGGCTATTATCAGTAGCCATTAGTCTCACCCGACTTATCGTTTGACGTATAGGTCGCATAAGAAACCACCCCAGTTGCTAGAAATCTGATAGACTAAGTGACATCCTAAGGGGGAAACCTTATTTGTAGTTAGATGTGAGGCCAACTTCCCAGGCGAATCCTATAGATTCCCAGGTATGTGTTGCCGTGACAGATTGGGTCCAGATATACCTGCCTACAAGGCTATGAATCGCCTAGAGGAGCCATATGAACTTTGGACATACTAAGTTAAGGTCAAAAGGGACTAGAACCATAGTATCACAGTGTTACATAAAGGCTAAGAGTTATGGTTAGGAGCCTATGGAGAGTTAGGGCTGACTGCTTAGGAGCATGTCCGATCAGTAGCAGCCCCCCAATTGTTCTAAGCGGAAGAACTAAATAATTGGTCGTCTGCGACCTTATTATTCGCTTATGAGCTATCATTGCACTAACATGACCTTTGAAGTATCTCTTAGGCCATTCCAGGCCACGCCCTATTCTTTCTAGGCTGTTAGAGATTATAGTCACTGGCAGGACCCTCTGGTCAGGTGTAGGCACACGGGGTGTGCCTGTTGGCAGCTATACAAACTAGTCCAGGGGCAAGTAATGATCGTGTTAGGCCTAAAGGGAAAGATACGCCTTTAGAGTGGCTAGATTGTGACTAAAATATAGTACTTCGATCGGTATCGACCCCATCTAGTATAGCCTTCCATTGACCAACTTCAGGGTTGTTAACTGTGTCGTCACCTACGGGGCTATGGATCACTTAGAGGAGCTATGTGATATTGCTCAGAGGAGCTATGTGATGGCTGAAAGGACTATATTTAGGCCTATAAGACCATATTCAATCCATCCATGTATGGACCTATTTTTATGTTGTACCAGCATTACTAATCCTCCGTCGAGCCTTGTGATCCCAAGGCACAGTTAAGGAGCTCAGCAGGCTCAGTTGCAGACCCAGAGGCCAGGTAGGTTGGCAATTGTAAAATCATAAGAATCTTGTTAGGGGTATATAGATTGAATTTTTCTTGCCAGGGCTTATGGAGGCCTCAGTAGGTTATTTCTGTGTTGCTTGCACCTTCCAGGCTTATGGGGGATAGGTTAGGTTCTTGGTTGTGTACTTGCTTGTTAGATATAGTTTATGGATGTAGAGCCGTGCAACTTCAGTTCTTATTTATGTAGTGGTTTACTAGATGCAAGTTATGGATAAGAAAACATACGGGTTAACTTCTGCCCTTTTTTCTAACTACTTTTAGTTCTTTATCATCTTCTATTTAACTTTTATTGCTGCCTTACATATTCGGTACATATTGTTCTGACGCCCATGCATGGGGCGCTGCATACTTTCTTGCAGGTTTAGACAGACATGTTTTAGGATCTCCGTTAGCAACTATTTGGAGTCAGCAGATTGGTGAGCTCCTTTCATTCGGAGTTTCCAAGTAGTGGAAGTTTGGTCTTTCTGTTGTACAGTTTGGAGTAGGTAAGGGCCCCATCCTGGTCACTATTCCACTCCTAGAGGCTTGCGGACTATAGTGTTCAGTTAGTTGGTTGTTATTGGTCGTATGGGGCCTATATATGTTATATTTTGCGTGTTGGTCTTGTGCAGCCTAGTGTATCTTTTAGATAGCAGCCTTGTTGGATATAGTATGAATATGATGCCTTTTTTTCCTTCTGTTATGACTAGACAGCATGGTAGTCTTGTAGGCCAGCATAGGATCCCTTTATTGTCGTGTTTGTTGGGTTAGCAGTTTTCTTTTACATGTTGCTACGTGGTCTTTTTGGCCCGAGGCTATGTTTACAGCTGATATATAACAATTTATTTTCTTGATTTTGAGTTGCTGGCAGGCACTAGAAGTACATATGCCTAGCCAGGTCAGCCTAGGTCCCAGTGTGTCACTAGGTGCCAGTCATGCCTCCCAAGGTGGGGCGTGACATGCGGTATGGCCAAATGAATCTAGGGATGGGCTTGTCCTCCATATCGAATTTCATAAGGCTCTTCATTGGCGAAATTTTAAAGAATAGCTAGTCGTTGCCTCAATCTCCAAGTCTCTACGTTGTATATTGGAATAGGACTTCTTACAACCCTGGGCTATCAGTAAATGCTCTTTGATGAGCTCAATCCCTCTTCTGATTGGTGCATCTTGCCAACTCTAACTTTGATCACTCACTTCAAACCATCCTGTAGGGGACCTGCATTTCTATTTGTCTATAGCCTCATAAGGCGTCATCTTGACGGTAAAATGGTGACTGCTATTATATACGACTCCACAAGAGGTAGATGGTTATATCAACTTCCTTAAAGTCTAGTATTCACATCCGTATATATTTTTGAGCGTTTGAAATATGTGCAAAACTCGGCCATCGGTCTAGGGATGACGAGCTGTACTTAAGTTAATCTGCACCCCAATCCATTCTAACATCCTTTCCAAAACCAAGCTGTAAGTTGTGCCCCTCCGTCAGAATTTGATAGACACTGGGACGTCATGTAGCCGGACTATCTTTTTAGTATTTAGCTCAGCATAATCTTTAGCTGAAACATAATTTTAACCGGCAAGAAAAATGAGTTGATCCAATTTGCCTTCCAACAATGACTCAAGTAGGGTCAAATACATGCCTAGTATGAGGTAGATCTGTAATCAAATTTGTGTCAACTACTTCTCACTTTCACGCAGGCACGACTATTTTCCTGAACTAGCACACCAAGTTTCTAATGTTCAGCTAGCCATTGGAGCTCTGTGCTACAACTCAACTGTATCTCTCTTCTTCCCAAGTCATTGGTAGATTTCTTTTATAAACTAATGTTTTTTCGTCAAACCTGGCTAAAGAGAATAACGGACATGGTGTACCTTTGCTACAATCTACCAATGAAGCCCTACCGTATTCGAAACGCAGAGTCGACCTCTGGGTTTCAAGACTCCGCCCCCTACTATCTCGAAGGCTGATGATTCCTTCTGTTGGGCCTTGTCTCTAGGCTGTACTAGGCTAGGATCTTCATACCATCACTCCTTTGCCTCTGATATTGCAGTATTCTAGGTTACAATCTCACTATCTCTTAAATGTAAGCCTGATACTTATTTCTTGACATTTAGCGGCGATTCCAAGCTTTATTAGCCCGCTACCGGCCAAAGTGATTATGTTCTCCCCCGTTCTCCTCTAGAGCTTGACGTTCATGTCTTGCCCTTACTTCCAAAGGCTGAAATCCATGGTTTGTGCTCCATACACTGTACTGGCAGGGATATTACTAGCCAAGTATACTAATCTATATCGTCCTAACCCACACTCGTGTCGTTTCCCATCATAGACTCTTTCTTCCCCTCAACATAATAGGCTGGGGGTCGTAGGCTTTATTCTCTAGGTAATTCCCTAACTCTATCAACACATTGCAGTGGGAATAGCCTATTTCTAACCTGGGATTTACTATTGCTGGGAGTCTATTGCTTATGGACTCTCACACATACTCGGGTGCTCCTTGCAATCTTATCTGCTATCCTGATTTTTACTGTAGTGAAGGCCCAGGTGGCTTATTTAAGTGCTAGGGGTCTTGATCACTTTCCTAACACCCCCTAGAAATCAACGAATCTAACCCTCCTTTACTATTTACACTTGGCAACATAACATCAATACTTACGCTCTCTGTTGTACTGAAAAAAGGCTGGGAGGCGGGAAATAACCATATCATACTATGGTGGGCCTAAGGTATGAAACTCAACAAACTCTAAAGGTTGGAGGGACAAATCTCACAATCTCACAATCTTTCATATCCTTCAGGTAATACAACATTAACTATCGTCCCTGTTCGACACTAAATAAATGCTAAATAAGCCAACATATATATTACACCACCGACCTCATGTTCTAAGGGTGTAGGAAGGACTGCTAGTGGTGCTGGCATGCTGTTACCTTATATGGTTCCTCGTGCGCTAGGAGGATGTTGGAGAGATTAAAAAGAATGCCTCTCCTTTTCCCTTAGGCTGGGCTGTCCCCAAAACCGTGACACCTTGCTGGTACCCTCTCCTACTACTATATAACTTGTGGCTAGTTGTAGCCTATCTCATATCAAACATTATTCTAGAAAGACATAACAACATAAACTTAGGGACTCAACCCTATACAACTCTGCTCTATAGCACAATCTGAGAAGAAGGATTATGCCTCGTAGCCTCCTACTTACAAAATGTGGTGCACAACAAATTTATAAACAAGAACCTACCAGACATGGCTTGCAGACTCCCTAGGATACAACGTTGCTCTGATACAAAGTTTTTCACGCCCACCCCTAAGGCGAAACTGGCACCTAATGCCACACTGGAGTTTGAGCTGACCTAGATGGACACATACACTTCTGGTGTATGTCAGCAGCACATAGTAAGAAATAACCAGCTATATCTCGGCTATAAATACAGCTTCGGGCCGACAAGGACACATAGAAAAACTGTAAAGGAACAACTAACCCAACAGTCACAATCATCGGAGGATCCTCTGCAGGCCAACAGGACCACCATGCTGCCTAAGTTATAACAAAAGGAAAACAGGAAGTTATGCATAAACTATAGCCGATAAGGCTGCTAACAGATACTAAACTAGGCCCCACACGGCCAACACATAAAGCATAACATATATAGGCCCCACACGGCCAACAACGCACAACTAGCTAGGGATGGAAGACTATGGTCTGCAAGCCTCTATGAGTGATAGATATTTGTCGGGACAGGGCCTCGGCCTACCCAAAAACTATGTAATAAAAGACAGGCAAACCTTTATTGTCTGGCAATTCTGAATAAAAGGAGCTTACCAATCTGCTGACTCCGAATAACTTCTAAAGGAGGTCCTGAAACCTGTCTGTCTAAACCTGCAGGCAAGTGTGATACACCACATGCGTGGGCGTCAGTACAATATGTACCCAATATGCAACGAAGTAATAATAACCGAATATATGCTTATAAAGAGCTAAAAGTAATTAGTGAAAAGGAGTAGAAGTTAACCTGTATGCTTTTATAACCATGGCCTGCATCTAGTAGACAACTTATACAAATAAGAGCATAAGCTATACGGTTATACATTCATACGCTATATTTAGCAAGCAAGTATGCAAACAAGAACCTAACCTGGCCCTCATAAGCTTGGAAGGTGCAATCATCACAGAAATACCTACCTGGGCCCCCATAAGCCTTGGTAGGCGCCAATCAGTCTATATACCCCTATTGGTACCCCTGAGGCCCAGCAACCAAATGTAATTGAACATACCTTGTCTCTTGAGACTATGCCAGAGCCTTCTAGGCTCCGGTGACTGTATC
Organism: Datura wrightii; assembly: GCA_035772735.1. NCBI lineage: Eukaryota > Viridiplantae > Streptophyta > Magnoliopsida > Solanales > Solanaceae > Datura > Datura wrightii. Next base: position 49,682,984 of record JASDFA010000002.1, on the reverse strand, counting down.
TGAGCCATCTGGGCTCCTGTAACTGTATTTGAGCCATCTAGGCTACTATAATTGAGTTCGAGACTTCTGGGCCTCTATGACTGCACCCTGAGCACACAACGCTCTACGAAGGGTTTGTAGTGGCTCAGCGATGTAGAATAAGTGCATAAGTGAATAGACTTCATTATGTCCCTGTAGGCTTCCCTTTAGTCCTTATAGAAAATATATGGCTCCATAGGCGGTTCAGTAGCTCCGTAAGCAATACAATATTGTAGCTCCATAAGAAATCTATAATCCATATGTATTAGTAGCATCGTTGCTCTGTAAGTAGTGTATTGCTCTGTAAGCGGTTCATACAACTGGCGGCCTCTTAGCTATTCATGGCGAGAGGAAGTACGAAACACGATCTACCACAACCAGGGGTACTATGCTAGAATCCACAAATCTAGTCACATATCTACACATAGGCCTAACGCGACCACTAATCGTCCCTAAAATAGTCTATATAGATTCCAACAGGCATACCGCATGTGCCTACACCTAGCCAGAGTGTCCTGATAGTGATTATAATCTCCGTTGGCTTAGACAAAAAAGGATGACGCCTCGGTGACCTAAGTGATAGGCTGAAGGTCTTTCTAGAACAATGATAGCTCATAAGTGAATGGTGAGGTCGCAAGCCACCAACTATTTTAGTTCCCTCACTTAGAACGACTAGGGTTGCTACTAATCTAACATGCTCTTAAGCAGTCAGCCCTGACTTCCCACAGGCAGCTTACTATAATTCTTGGCCTAAAGGTAATACTGTACTACTATGGTTCTAGTCCCTTAGACGTTCACTTGGTTATCCCAATTGCATATGGCTCATCTGAGCAGTTCATAGCCTCGTAGGCAGGTAGGTATATTTGGATTTAGCCCTTTGCGGCAATATGTACATGGGCATCCATAAAAGTAGTCGGGGTCATTGGCCCCACATCTAACTACTAACAAGGTTCCTTCCCTTATAGTATCATCTAGTCTATCAGACTTCTAACAACTAGGGTGGTCTCTTTAGCGATCTACACGACTAGCAACAAGTTAGATGAAGCTAATAGTCACTGACAGTAGCCGATCACATTCCAAGCTAATAATCAGTTCATTAGGAAACACTAGTGTCGCTGACTCAAAGGTAAAATCGTCCTATCAAGATTCTGGCCCTGGAGGCATCAAGGTACGCCAATGGCCTATGGCAAGCTTTACTGTCCATATAGGCATCAAACAAAAAGTTATATCGCCCAACCGTGCCCTATGCTGTCCAACTTTACAAAGTTAGGCCCAACAACTGCCCACAAGCTTCTAAGGAATTGGTACGATAGCGAGACATCACACTGTTATTAATACTGTGAACAAATGAACAGGGAAGTCTCTATGACGCTCCTAGCATTTGTCACGATGTGCATATTCTTTCCCCATGGGGAATACTCTCATATAGTCTCAATTCGTCTCGAAGCAGCAACCCACAACATATACAATCCTTATATACTTGTAGCAGCTAATCACAACATACATACTTACAACTTACTTACAAAAGTGTAGGCGCATCGCGCAGCTCACTATGCCGCAGGGTTGCTACGTTGCGTAGCTCACTGCACCGAGTGGTTGCTGCGTCATGCTGGACATTGCACTGTAGGGATGTTGCATTACACAGCAGGGCTTCCGCATCGCACAAGCCCTCACGTCCTGGCCTTGCCCGGCCCTTCCGACCCACTTGACAATGTACTCACGCATTCTGCTTCCGAGACTTCTCCCGCACATGCCATGCTCTGACCACTCACCACAAGCACACATACATGTACGCTAGTCACTAACAACTTATGGGATGTAACATCATCCCCCTCTTAGGAACATTCATCCTAGAATGTGCTTCAATTTTAAGAGGTTCTATCCTTATGCTTTTGCCTTAAAATTTGGGCAGAATCTCCTCTTTAATATGGACTATTCAAAAACATGAAACGCAGAAAAGTCCAACACAGGCATCTCATAGGATGCTACTTGCAATTGAATAACATAGTTCCACCACATATCTGTAAGCAACTGGTAATAATAGCAACAAAGACAACTATATAACATCTGAAACTATCTTGCCTTAACTAAAATTGTTTGAGTTTGTACACAATCATCGTAGAGCCTGGAACAACTGAGGATACGTAGACTTCACATCATCCTTAGCTTTTCAATTCATCTTTTCTATATTTTTGTTCCTCCATACGACTTTAATAGGCTACATCTTTAGTCCTCACGATAGCCCCTACCGACCTGACAATCTAGTGTCTATTGGAGTCTCCACCTAGGATAGCTCTCCTGGAACTTGAACATCCTTGACCGGGTCAATATGAGAAATGGTCTCCTACACGCTTGGTAATGTTGATAAACAGGTCCTACCCCCGAAGGCAACTCTAACTCATAGGTCACTTGGCCAATCTTCTAGAGGGTTCGGTGTTACACCCCATAAGTTTCTATTATTTAACCGATGCGTGCATATGTATGTTGAGAGTTTTGGAGTATGACGCATATGGAAAAGAACTTGGGGCATGAGTATAAGAGCATGATATCTAGCGGGCAAGAGGTCGGGGCCAGAGGCCAAGCGCATTAGGCGTCGCGCCGCGCTACCAGCTCGACGCCATGGCCGGCGTGTCGTGCCCCTGGCCTGGCGTGATGGGAAGCACACTGCACCCCCTGCAACCGCCCTTATATGTATATGTATGTTTTAAGTGATGGTTCATTTCATTTGCAAACATTTCCCTAAACAGACCCATGACCCCTACAACGAATTCTCTCAACTTTCTATTGGTTTTTGGAAGAATTACGCTGTTAAACTCTGTTCAAATGCAAATTCATCTTGAATAGCAAGTTCTAGGCCTGCAAGGAACTTCCCTATGGAGTTATTTCTGGAAATTTCACCTGTATTGTAGGAGCCCTGCTGAGTAAAATTTGTAGAAATCACTTCAAATTTAGTCCTAAGCGACTACAAATGACAGATAAACATTTCTACCTTCTAAACTCTCGGGAATTTATAAGCCTTTGGCTTAATTGGATAGAGGTTGAATTGTAGTATTTTCTTTGAAAGCTATTGTCATATGCCGAATCCTATTATTGAGAATAGCTTATTCTCTCAGCGTAAGGGCTACAATTTGGATGAATCACCGGCTTCAGGACAAAACTATTTAGGGTAAACAAAAATCGGCATTTGAGGTTTGTCAAGGCTTATCTCTTCAAAAAGTTATTCTCTTCATATAGTGATATGACCCATGCCCTCAAAAGTGGATAATGATCTTATATATTGTGATTAGCTGCTTCTAGTAGATAATGATTATGTATGTTGTGGTTAGCTTCTATAAGACATATTGAGATTATACCATAGTATCCCCCATTGGGAAAGGGTTTGTTAAGTGTGACTAACGCTGGGAGCCCCCTAAAAGAATTCCCCATTCACCTATTTACCATTTAGAGGTATTCTAATGTTTTGATATCGTGCTAAGGCCTTAGAAGTATATTGTTAGCTGTTGGGCCTGACTTAGTATGCTTGACAGCATAGGGTGTAGCCGGGAGATATAACTTCCAGTTTGACGCCTATATTGCCAGTAAAGCTCGCCTAGAGGCCGTTGACGTACCTTGACGCCTCCAGGACTAGGATCTTGATAGGTTGGTCGTATCTTCAAGTTGATGGCATCAAGGTTTCCTAATGATCTGAGTGATAGGCTGGAGACCAGGTGCATTGGGCGCCGCGCCGCACTGCCAGCCTGGTGCCATGGCAGGCGCGTCGCACCCCTGGCCTGGCGTGACGGGCGGCGCGGCGCGCCCCCTTGCCACTGCCCTTATATATATATATATATATGTTTTAAGTGATGGTTCATTTCATTTGCAAACATTTCCCTAAATTGACCCACGACCCCTATGGCGAATTCTCTCAACTGTCTATTAGTTTTTGGCAGAATTACGCCGTTAAAATCCGTTCAAACGCAAATTTGTCATGGATAGAAAGTTTTTGGCCTGCAGGAACATCCCTATGGAGTTATTTCTTGAAATCTTGCCCGAATTGTCGGAGGCCCACCGAGTAAAAGTTGTAGAATCACTTCTTATTGAGTCCCAAGTGGCTACAAGTGATAAGTTGGAATTTCTACCTTCTAAACTCTTGGGAATTTGTAAGCGTTTTGGTTGAATTGGATAGAGGTTAAATTGTAGCATTGTCTTTGAAAGCTATTGTCATTTGCCAATTCCTATTATAGAAAATAGCCTTATTCTCTCAGTGTAAGGGCGTCAATATGGTGGAATCGCCGGCTTCAGGATGAAACTATTTGGGGTAAACCAAAATTGGCATTTGAGGTATGTTAAGGATTATCTCTTAGGAAAGTTATTCTCGTCGAACAGTGATAAGACCTATGCCCTCAAAAGTAGATAATCATCTTATATGTTGTGATTAGCTGCTGCTAGTAGATAATGATTATGTATGTTGTGGTTAGTTGCTATAAGATGTATTGAGATTATACCATAGTATCCCCCATCGGGAAAGGGTATGTTGAGAGTGACTAACGCTTGGAGTGCAATAGAAAAGTTCCCCGTTCACCTATTTACCATTAGAGGTATTATGATGTTTTGTTGTCGTGCTAAGGCCCTAGACGTTTATGGTTAGCTATTGGGCTTGACTTGGTAAGTTGGATAGCATAAGGTATAGCCGGGAGATATAACTTCCAGTTTGACGCCTATATTGCCAGTAAAGCTCGCCCAAAGGCCGTTGGCGTACCTTGATGCCTCCGAGGCTAGGATCTTGAGAGGGTGGTCGTATCTTCAAGTTGATGGCATCAGGGTTGCCTAATGAACTGAGTGACAGCTTGCCATATGATTGGCTATTATCAGTAGCCATTAGTCCCAGCCGACTTATCATTTGTCGTATAGGTCGCATAAGAAACCACCCCAGCTGCTAGAAATCTAATAGACTAAGTGACATCCTAAGGGGAAACCTTATTTGTAGTTAGATGTGAGGCCAACTTCCCAGGCTAATCTTATAGATTCCCAGGTATGTGTTGCCGTGACGGATTGGGTCAAGATATACCTGCCTACGAGGCTATGAATCGCCCAGAGGAGCCATATGTACTTTGGATAGACTAAGTTAAGGTCAAAAGGGAATAGAACCATAGTATCAGAGTGTTACATCCAGGCTAAGAGTTATAGTTAGGTGCCTGTGGAGAGTTAGGGCTGACTGCTTAGGAGCATGTTCCGATCAATAGCAGCCCCACAGTTGTTCTAAGCGGATGAACTAAATAGCTAGTCATTTGCGACCTTACTATTCTTTTATGAGCTATCATTGCACTAACATGACCTTTGATGTATCTCTTAGGCCATTCCGGACCTCGCCCTATTCTTTCTAGGCTGTTAGAGATTAAAGTCACTGCCAGGCACACGGGGTGTGCCTGTTGGCAGCTATACAGACTAGTCCAGGGGCAAGTAATGGTCATGTTAGGCCTAAAGGGCCAGATACACCTTCTGAGCGGCTAGATTGTGACTAAAATATAGTACTTCGATCGGTATTAACCCCATATAGTGTATCCTTCCATTGACCAACTTCAGGGTTGTTAACTGTGTCGTCACCTACGAGGCTATGGATCACTTAGAGGAGCTATGTGATATTGCTCAGAGGAGCTATGTGATGGCTGAAAGGACTATATTTAGGCCTATAAGGCCATATTCAATCCATCCATGTATGGACATCTTTTTATGTTGTACCAGCATTAATGACCCTCCGTCGAGCCTTGTGTCCCCAAGGCGTAGTTACAGGAGCTCAGCGGGCTCAGTTGCAGACCCAGAGGCCAGGTAGGTTGGCAATGCTTACCAGTAAAATCATAAGAACCTTGTTAGGGGTATATAGATTGAATTTTACTTGCCAGGGCTTATGGAGGCCTCAGTAGGTTATTTCTGTGTTGCTTGCACCTTCCAGGCTTATGGGGGCCAAGTTAGGTTCTTGGTTGTATACTTGCTTGTTAGATATAGTTTATGGATATAGAGTCGTGCAACTTCAGTTCTTATTTGTGTAGTGGTTTACTAGATGCAAGTTATGGATAAGAAAACCTATGGGTTAACTTCTGCCCTTGTTGCTAACTACTTTTAGTTCTTTATCAGCTTCTATTTAACTTTTATTGCTGCCTTACATACTCGGTACATATTGTTCTGACGCCCATGCATGGGGCATGGCATACTTTCTTGCAGGTTCAGACATACAGGTTTTAGGATCTCCGTTAGCAGCTTTTTGGAGTCAGCAGATTGGTGAGTTCCTTTCATTCGGAGTTGCCAAGTAGTGGAAGTTTGCTCTTTTTGTTGTACAGTTTTGAGTAGGTCAGGGCCCTGTCCTGATCACTATTCCACTCTTAGAGGCTTGAGAACTATAGTGTTAAGTTAGTTGGTTGTTATTGGCCGTTTGGGGCCTATGTATGTTATATTTTGCGTGTTGGTCTTGTGGAGCCTAGTGTATCTTTTAGATAGAAGCCTTTTTGGATATAGTATGAATATGATGCCTTTTTTCCTTCTGTTATGACTAGACAGCATGGTGGTCTTGTCGGCCCGCATAGGATCCCTTTATTGTCCTGTTTGTTGGGCTAGCTGTTTTCTTTTACATGTTGCTACGTGGTCTTTTCGGCCTGAGGCTATGTTTACGGCCGATATATAATAATTTATTTTCTTGATTTTGAGTTGCTGGCAGGCACTAGAAGTACATATGCCCAGCCAGGTCAGCCCAGGTCCCAGTGTGGCATTAGGTATCAGTCATGCCTCCCAAGGTGGAGCGTGAAATGCGGTATGGCCCAATGAATGTAGGGATGGGCTTGTCCTCCTTATAAAATTTCATAAGGCTCTCCGTTGGCGAAATTTTAAAGAATAGCTAGTCGTTGCCTCAATCTCCAAGTCTCTACGTTGTACATTGGAATAGGACTTCTGACGACCCTGGGCTATCAGTAAATGCTGTTTGATGAGATCAATCCCTCTTCTGGTTGGTGCATCTTGCCAACTCTAACTTTGATCACTCACTTCAAACCATCCTGTAGGGGACCTGCATTTCTATTCGTATATAGCCTCATAAGGAGTCATCTTGATGGTAAAATGGTGACTGTTATTATATACGACTCCACAAGAGGTAGATGGTTATCTCAACTTCCTTGATGTCTATTATTCACATCCGTACATATTTTTGAGTGTTTGAAATATGTGCTTAACTCAGCCATCGTTCTAGGGATGAGGAGCAGTACTTTAAGTTAATCTGCACCCCAATCCATTCTAACATCCTTTCCAAAACCTAGTTGTAAGTTGTTCCCTTCTGTCAGAATTTGATAGACACTGGGACGTCATGTAGCCGGACTATTTTTTTAGTATTTAACTCAGTGTAATCTTTAGCTGAAACATAATTCTAACCGGCAAGAAAAATGAGTTGATCCAATTAGCCTTCCAACAATGACTCAAGTAGGGTCAAATATATGCATAGTATGAGGTAGATCTGTAATCAAATTTGTATTGACTACTCTCACTTTCATGCAGGCACGACTATTTTCCTGAACTAGCCCGCCAAGTTTCTAATGTTCAGCTAGCCATTGGAGCTCTGTGCTACAACTCAACTGTATCTCTCTTCTTCCCAAGTCATTGGTAGATTTCTTTTATAAACTGATGTGTTTTCGTCAAACCTGGGTAAAGAGAATAACGTACATGGTGTACATTTTCTACAATCTACCAATGAAGCCCTACCGTATTCGAAACGCAGAGTCGACCTATGGGTTTCAAGACTCCGCCCCCTGCTATCTTGAAGGCTGATGATTCCTTCTGTTGGGCCTTGTCTCTAGGCTGTACTAGGCTAGGATCTTCATACCATCACTCCTTTGCCTCCACAACTAGAGGTGATATTGTAGTATTTTAGGTTACAATCTCACTATCTCTTAAATGTCAGCCTGATACTTATTTCTTGAGATTTAGCGGCGATTCCATGCTTTATCAGCCCGCTACCGCCCAAAGTGATTATGTTCTCCCCCGTTCTCCTCTAGAGCTCGATGTTCGTCTCTTGCCGTTACTTCCATAGGCTGAAATCCATGGTTTGTGCTCCATACACTATACTGGCGAGGATATTACTAGCCAAGTATACTATTCTGTATCGTCCTAACCTGCACTCGGGCCGGTTCCCATCATAGACTCTTTCTTCCCCTCAACGTAATATGCTAGGGGTTGTAGGCTTTATTCTCTAGGTAATTCCCTAACTCTATCAACACATGGGATTAGCCTAATTCTGACATGGGCTTTACTATTGCTGGGAGTCTATTGCTTATGGACTCTCACACGTACTTGGATGCTCCTGGAAATCTTATCTGCTATCCTGATTTTTACTGTAGTGAAGGCCTAGGTGTCTTATTTAAGTGCTAGCGATCTCGATCACTTTTCTAACACCCCCTAGAAATCAACGAATCTAGCCCTCCTTTACTATTTACTCTTGGCAACATAGCATCAATACTTACGCTCTCTGTTGTACTGAAAAAAGGCTGGGAGGCGGGAAATAACCATATCATACTATGGTGGGCCTAAGGTATGAAACTCAACAAACTCTAAAGGCTGGAGGGAGAAATCTCGCAATCTCACAGTCTTTCATACCCTTCAGGTAATCCAACATTAACTGTCGTCCCTGTCCGACACTAAATAAATGCTAAATATGCCAACATATATATTACACCACTGACCTCCTGTTCTAAGGGTGTAGGAAGGACTGCCAGTGGTGCTGGCATGTCTGTTACCTTATAAGGTTCCTCGTGCGCCAGGAGGATGTTGGAGAGATTAAAAAGAATGCCTCTAATTTTCCCTCAGGCTGGGCTGTTCCCAAAACCGTGACACCTTGTTGGTACCCTCTCCTACTCTGTATAACTTGTGGCTAGCTGTAGTCTATCTCATATCAAACATTATTCTAGAAAGACATAACAACATAAGCTTAGGGAGTCAACCCTATACAACTCTTCTCTATAGCACAATCTGAGAAGAAGGATTATGCCTGGTAGCCTCCTGCTTACAAAATGTGGTGCACAACACGTTTATAAACAAGAACCTACCAGACATGGCTTGCGGACTCCCTAGGATACAACGTTGCTCTAATATAATGTTTTTCACGCCCACCCTGCTAAGGCGAAACTGGCACCTAATGCCACACAGGAGTTTGAGCTGACCTGGATGGACACATACACTTCTGGTGTATGTCAGCAGCACATAGCAAGAAAATATCCGGCTATATCTCGGCTATAAATACAGCTTCGGGCTGACAAGGACATATAGAAAACCTATAAAGGAACAGCTAACATAACAGTCGCAATCATCGAAGGATCCTATGCAGGCCAACAAGACCACCATGCTGCCTAAGTTATAACAAAAGGAAAACAGGAAGTTATGCATAAACTATAGCCGATAAGGCTTCTAACAGATACTAAACTAGGCCCCACACGGCCAACACATAAAGCATAACATATATAGGCCCCACACGGCCAACAACGCACAACTAGCTAGGAATGGAAAACTATGGTCTGCAAGCCTCTATGGGTGATAGATATTTGTCGGGATAGGGCCTCGGCCTACCCAGAAACTATGTAAGAAAAGACAGGAAAACCTTTACTGTCTAGCAACTCCGAATGAAAGGAGCCGACCAATCTGCTGAATCCGAATTACTTCTAAAGGAGGTCCTGAAACATGTCTGTCTCAACTTGCAGGCAAGTATGTAGCACCACATGCGTGGGCGTCAGTACACTATGTACCGAATATGTAACGAAGTAATAATAACCAAATATGAGCTAATAAGAAACTGAAAGTAATTAGTGAAAAGGAGTAGAAGTTAACCTGTATGCTTTTATAACTATGGCCTTCATCTAGTAGACAACTTATACAAATAAGACCGCAAGCTGTACGATTATATATTCATAAGCTATATCTAGCAAGCAAGTATGCAAACAAAAACCTAACCTGGCCCTCATAAGCCTGGAAGGTGCAATCATCACAGAAATACCTACCTGGGCCCCCATAAGCCTTGGTAGGCGCCAATTAGTCTATATACCCCTACTGGTACCCCTGAGGCCCAGCAAGCAATTGTAATTGAACATACCTTGTCTCTCGAGACTATGCCAGAGCCTTCTAGGCTCCTGTTACTGTATCTGAGCTATCTGGGCTCATGTAACTGTATCTGAGCCATCTAGGCTACTGTAATTAAGTTCGGGACTTCCGGGCCTCTGTGATTGCACCCTGAGCACACAACGCTCTACGAAGGGTTTGAAATGGCTCAGCGATGTAGAATAAGTGCATAAGTGAATAGACTTCATTATTTCCCCGTAGTCTTCACTTTAGTCCTTATAGAAAATATATGGCTCCATAAGCGGTTCAGTGGCTCCATAAGAAATCTATAATCCATATGTATTAGCAGCATCGTAGCTCTGTAAGCAGTGTATTGCTCCGTAAGCGGTTCATACAACTGGCGGCCTCTTAGCTATTCATGGCAAGAGGTAGTACAAAACAAGATCTACCCCAACTAGGTATGCTATGCTACAATCCACAAATCTAGTTACTCAAAAGGCGTATTTAGCCCTATAGGCCTAACGCGACCACTACTCATCCCTAAAACAACATATATAGCTGCCAACAGGTGCACCCTGTGTGCCTACACTTGGCTAGAGGGTCCTAGAAGTGATAACAATCTCCGCTGGCTTAGACGGAAAAGGACGAGGCTTGGGTGACCTAAGTGATAGGCTGAAGGTCATGCTCGAACAATGATAGCTCATAAGCAAACAGTAGGTTCACAGGAGATCAACTATTTTAGTTCCTTCGCTAGAACAACTATAGGGATACTACTAATCGGACATGCTCCTAAGCAGTCAGCCCTGACTTCCCACAGGCAACTTACTATAATTCTTGGACTGAAGGTAATACTATACTACTATGGTTCTAGTCCCTTAGATGTTAACTTGGTCTTTCTAAATTGCATATGGCTCGTCTGAGCAGTTCATAGACTCGTAGGCAGGTATATCTGGATTTATCCCTTTGCGGCAACATGTACATGGGCATCTGTAAAAGTAGCCCGGGGCGTTAGCCTCATATCTAACTACTAAAAAAGTTCCTTCCCTTAGAGTATCAGCTAGCGGCCTCTTACCTATTAATGACGAGAGGCAGTACGAAACACGATCTACCACAACAAGGGATACTATGCTAGAATCCTCAAATCTAGTCACATATCTAGCCCCATAGGCCTAATGCGACCACTAATCGTCCCTAAAATAGTCTATATAGATGCCAACGGGCATACCGCATGTGCATACACTTATCCAGAGGGTCCTGACAGTGATTATAATCTCTGTTGGCTTAGACAAAAAAGGATGAGGCCTCGGTGACCTAAGTGATCGGCTGAAGGTCATTCTAGAACAATGATAGCTCATAAGTGAATGGTGAGGTCGTAAGCGACCAACTATTTTAGTTCCCTCACTTAGAACGACTAGGGTTGCTACTAATCTGACATGCTCTTAAGCAGTCAGCCCTAACTTCCCACAAGCATCTTACTATAATTCTTGGCATAAAGGTAATATTGTACTACTATGGTTCTAGTCCCTTAGACGTTCACTTGGTCTATCCCAATTGCATTTGGCTCATCTGAGAGGTTCATAGCCTCAGAGGCAGGTATATTTGGATTTAGCCCTTTGCAACAACATGTACATGGGCATCTGTAAAAGTAGTCGGGGTCATTGGCCCCACATCTAACTACTAACAAGGTTCCTTCCCTTAGAGTATCATCTAGTTTATCAGACTTGTAACAACTAGGGTGGTTTCTTGAGCGATCTATACGACAAGCAACAAGTTAACTGAAGCTAATAGTCACTGACAGTATCCGATCACATTCCAAGCTAATGCTCAGTTCATTAGGAAACACTAGTGCCGCTGACTCAAAGGTAAAATTTTCCTATCAAGATTCGAGCCCTGGAGGCATCAACGTATGCTAACGGCCTATGGCAAGCTTTACTCTCTATATAGGCGTCAAACAGAAAGTTATATCGCCCAGCCGCACCCTATACTATCCAACTTTACCAAGTTAGGCCCAACAACTACCCACAAGCTTCTAAGGCATTGGTACGACAGCGAGACATCATACTGTTATTAATACTGTGAACAAATGAACAAGGAAGTCTGTATGACGCTCCTAGCATTTGTCACACTGTGCATATTCTTCCCCGACGGGGAATACTATGATATAGTCTCAATTTGTCTCGTAGCAGCTGTACACAACATATATAATCCTTATCTACTTATAGCAGCTAATCAAAACATGCGTACTTACAACTTACTTACAAAAGTGTAGGTTGTATCAACTATATGACGAGAATAACTTGCCGAAGCGATAAGCTTTAACATACCTCAAATGCCATTTTTTGCTTGTCCAATCCTATTCCAGCCTAGAACCAGCAATTCCTTCAACTCATAGCCTTTACATCATGGTAGTAATTCTATTCCTAATCCAAGAAAACAGCTAGCAACATTCAACAATATTCACAACGACCACCATACATAGTCAATCCAAATTCAATCAAAAAATCACGAATTTCTGAGAGTTTAGAAGGTAGAAATACTTACTTATCACTTGTAGACACTTAGGACTTGATTAGAAGTGATTTCTATAACTTCTACTTGGCGGGACTCCATCGAATGGGGCAAAATTTTAAGAAATAACTTTGTAGATACGTTCTTCATAGGCCTAGGAATAGTTACTTGAGAAGAATTGATGTTTGGAGGTGATTTGACGGTGTAATTATGCTTCAATTTGATGGAAACCTCGTGAGCTATGTTGCCCAAGACGAGCTTCTCAATTGGGAAATTGATAAATGAATCCAACTTACCCAATTAAATATATATATAGAGAGAGGGCGGTGGAGGGGAGGCGCAACGTGCAGCTCACTGCACCACAGGGTTGCTACATCGTGCAGCTTAGTGCGCTGAGTGGCTGCCGTATCACGCAGGCCATTGCGCAGCAGAGTTGCCACATCGCACAGGACCTCGCGGCCTAGCCTCTCCTCGCCTCGCCTTGCCAACCCACTCGACAATGTTCTCACGTGTCCTGCTTTTAAGACTTCTCCTACACGTGTCATGCTCTCACCACTCAGCACAAGCACACACACACATACACTAGTCACTAACAACTTACGGGGTGTAACATCGGTCCATTACGATGAAAAATCTAACCATTACCATGATCTCACTACAGTGGGAACTCTACCGCTGCAGCGGTCCCCCTAAACCAGTAGCTCCCCAAAATCAACAAACGTTCACTCTCTCATTCCACAACTCTTCTTCTATCTATAGTCTATCATCGTTAGTGTTTTCTAGGTTCATTTAAAACACTATTTATCCCCGAACAGTCTACAAAGGCAAGGAAGAGAACGTACTTGATTCCATGAACAATTGAGGATATTTGATTCCAATATCGGCCTCGGTCTCCCAAGTGGCTTCCTCTATAGGACAATTCTTCCACTGGACCTTTACCATTGCAATCTTATTTGATCTCAGCTTGTGGACCTCCTTAGACAATATTGCCACTAGTTCCCCTTCATAGGACAAGTTCTCATCTAGCAACATGGAGTCCGCTTTGATAATGTACGATCCATCCCCATGGTATTTCTTCAGCATAGAGACATGGAAGGCTGTGCTCAAATCCAACCTAGTGCCTAACTCTGCCTGCAAGGTCCTCCATAAATGAGAGGTGAACAGAGTACCCCTTGGTAGACACAATCAACACTGGAACACTATATAACCTAATCACTTCCTTCACATACAGCTTGGCCTACTTCTTGGCATTGTAAGTTACTTGGGTAGGAAAGAAGTGAACAGACTTGGTCAATCTGTCCAAAATTATCCAAATGGAGTCAAATTTCCCCAATGTCTTTGGAAGAAAAACTATGAATTCCATTGCTATTCTCTCTCATTTCCACTCGGGGATAGGCATCCTCTACAGTACTCCCCAAGATTTTGGTGCTCGTACTTCACCCGCTGACGGTTCAAACACTAGGCAACATAGTCAACAATGTCTCTATTCATTCTACACCACCAATAGTGCCTCTTCAAGTCATGGTACATTTTGGTAGCCCCAGGATGAATAGAGTACCTCGAGCTATGAGCTTTTGCCAGGAGAGTCTTAATTAGCTTACCAACTCGGGGAACACACATGCGTCCCTTTATTCTCAGGACCCTTCGCCATCTAGCACTGCTTCCTTAGCTTCTCCCCACTGAACTTTATCTCAAATTGTACCCAACTTCTCATCCTTAAACTTTCATGCCTTTATTTCCTTTAACAACAGGGACTTAGCCTCCACCCTAGCTAGTATCCCACATGTTTCTGTGAAAGAGAGCCTCATCAAACTGTTTGCTAGTGTCTAAATTTCTCTAGCCATCGGCCGTCGAGTAGCTTCCAGGCAAGCTAGACTACCTATACTTATTGCCTTCTGACTCAATGCATCTTCCACCACATTAGCCTTCCTTGGGTGATACAAGATGGAGACGTCATAATCCTTGAGTAGTTCCATCCACCTCCTCTGCCACAAATTGAGATCTTTCTAAGAAAACACATATTGCAGACTACGATGGTCTGTGAATACCTCGCAACGAGCCCCGTTTAGGTAGAGCCTCCAGATTTTTAGGGCGAACACCACTGCTTCTAGATCCAGGTCATGTATGGGGTAATTCTTCCTATGCATCTTTAACTATCTCAAGGAATAAGTAATGACCTGCCCTTGGTACATTAAAACAGCACCTAACCTAGATTGTGAGGCATCACAATGAAAAACAAAATCTTTACCTTCCATCGGTAATGCCAGGATAGGTGTCATGGTTAGCAGGGTCTTGAGCTTCGGAAAACTCTCTTCGCATTCCTCAGACCACTAGAAAGGTACATCTTTCTGAGTCAACCTGGTCACTACAGAGGCAATGGACGCAAAACCCTTCACAAGCCAATGGTAGTTGCTGGCCAGCCCAATAAAACTTTGAATCTCTATCATGGTAGTTGGCCTAGCCTAGTTTCTAACCGCCTCCACCTTCTATGGGTCAACTTTGATTCCCTCTTTGGAGACCACATGCCCTAGAAAAGACATCGACTCCTACCAAAACTCACACTTAGTGAATTTTTCATACAACTACTTCTCCTTCAGCAACCCCAACATGATTCTCAAATAATTCTTAAGCTCCTGCTTGGTCTTAGAGTGCACCAAGATATCATTAATAAAAATAATTATGAGTGTATCTAGATAGGGTTCGCAGATACTATTCATCAAGCTCATAAAGACTGTCGGAGCATTTGTGAGTCCAAAGGACATGGCTAGGAACTCGTAATGTCCATACCTAGTTCGAAAGGTTATTTTGGGAATATCCTTAGCCTGAATCATCAGCTGTTGATAACCCGATCTCAAGTCAATATTTGAGAACATTGCTGCCTTTGTAACTGATAAAAAAAATCATCTATTCGAGAAAGAGGGTACTTGTTTTGAATAGTTTCCTTGTTAACTGACGGTAATCAATGCACATCCGCATGCTACCATCTTTCTTTTTCACAAACAAGACCGGGGCACCCCACAGAGAGACACTTGGCCTAATAAACCCCTTATTAAGAAGCTCTTGCAACATTCCTTGAGTTCTCTCAACTCAGCTGGTGCCATTCAGTATGATGGAATAAAAATGGGTCGGGTCCGTGCTCTAAATCTATACAAAAATCAATATCATTGTCCGGCGACATGTCGAGCAAATCTGCAGGGAACACCTCTAAGACCTCGCAAACTACTAGGATTGACTCCATGGAAGGACCTTCGAAACTAGTATCCCGATATGATCTAGGTACGCTGAACACCCCCACTCTATCAACTTACGAGCATGAATATAAGAAATGAATTTCTTAGGAGCAAGGATAAAATTCCCTTTCCACTCCAACCTGGATGGCCTTGGGCCCGATATAGTGACAGTCTTAGCATGGCAATCCAGAATGGCATGGTAAGGAAATAACTAGCTCATTCCCAAAATAAAATCAAAATCAACCATGTACAAGATCACTAAGTCTACTAGAGTGTCAAACCCCATAAAGTCAATAATACAATCCCGACAGACCCTATCCACCACCACAGAATCCCTAACAAGAGTGACACATGGATATGAGTATCAAGTATATCACAAGAAAGATCCAATCCCAATGCAAAATAAGTAGTCACTTAGGAAAAAGTAGAAATCAGATCAAACAAAGCCATAGCCATTTTGTCAGACACAGAGATCATATCGGTAATAACAGTGTCTGGAGCCTCTTCCTCGGGCCTACCGGATAAAGGATAAAAGTGATCCTGGTTACCTGCCTGCAAATTGCCCCAGTTGGGCTATGCCACCCCTATACTGGAATAGGTACCACCGTTACCCATCTAAGAACCTCCTCTACCTAGTTAAGTACCGCATCTGATGGCTAGCTGACTACCTCACCCAAGCTATGAATGATCCCTGTTAAATGCACTGCCTCCTCTTCTGGCAGTGGCCGAAGCTCGAGGAGTTGGGTGTGGGATGATCTGTCCACCCTGACCAAACTTAGGACACCATCTGTTAATGTGGCCATATTCCCCACACTCGTGTTATACCTTCTTAATCAGTAGCCTCTAAGTCAGAACAGAAGAAATAGGGCGAGCCCCAAAGTCTAAGCGAATGAGTTGAGTATCCCCAACTGTACCTACTGGTGGGGAAGTGTTTCCTGATGGACCTTCGGCTGACACCTGCATATCCGGCGGAATAGGATGCCTAGAGAAACTTTGTGGTACTAGAGTCCTAGCAACAGAGCCAGTGTAGGAACCCACCCTTCGAGCCTTCTTCTCGGCATTCTTTACATACCCTTCCTGTTTCACCCCCTCTATGTTCTTCAAATATTCCATAACCTTTTGAAAGATTTTACTTGAGGAGACCATCTACAGAGCTGATAATTGGAGACCCACATTCAGGCCTTTAACAAATCGTCTGATCCTCTCTTCCTTTGTGGGAAGTAAAGGTAGAGAATATCTAGATAGTGAATGGAATCGGGCCTCGTAGGCTGCAACAAAAGAGCTTCCCTATCGATGGTGGTGAATTCATCCCGTCTCCTATCTCTTAAGGAACGGGGTACATACTTTTCCAAAAACATGGAGTAAAAGTAGGTCCAGGTTAATGGTGGTGACCTTGCTAGTCTACACTCCACGAAAGCCCCCAACCAGAGCTTAGTATCACCCATCAACTGGAAGGTGATAAACTCCACGTTGTACTTCTCTATCGCCCCTATCTTTTGGATCCTATCATGAAAATCTATAATAAAGTCATAGGCGTCCTTCGCCTCGATCCATAAAAAGTAGGAGGTTTTGTCTTGGTAAACCTCCAGAACAATTCATGCTCCTCCCTTGTCATAATCATCCTAACCACTGGCCTCAGAATCGTAACTATCTCAGATATGTCATCAATGTTACACCCTAAATTTTTTTTTATGATTATTTGATGGTTATATGTCATATTAAGGGAATTATGGGGGCTATGTTGTCCATAGGTGTGGAGGGAAACATGTGCAAAGGGAAAAGCGAAGAGCATGTGAAGTTCGTAAATAAGGGTCAACTTTAAGTGGTAATATATCCAAACATATAATGATTCAGAAGTCGCATAACCTATCAAATGAAAGATATTTGAGTCTAGTTTACAATGAAAAAAACGCTCATCTATCAGAGTTTAGAGTAAAAAGTTATGCTCGTTTGCAGACAGCACTGTCGGCTGGGAAATCGCCTAGGCGCGCACGCGCGAGGGCATGTCGCGCGGGCGCCGCCCAGACCTTGGCCAGACCGCCTATATCAAGTAAAATTGAGCTAGGAAGCTCATTTCTATTCTGTTTTAGTTTATTTTTTTCAGAATTCAGAGAATTCAAAGCCCTATCACATGGTGAAAAGATATCCTAGGTAAGAAACTTCACTCTTATCTCTTTTGGGCTTTGAAAAGAGAACCTTGGAAGAAAGTCATCGCTTGTTGTTGTCTTATGGTTGATTGTGGTATTGCTGCATTTTTAGATAATTCTAGGCATAGGAAATAGTAGGAGTTTACTCCTACTTTAGCTGATAACATCTCCAAGAAAGGGTAAGTAATTCCCTTTTTGATTTCTTTATGTTTATGAGGTTATAATTTGGAGAATGTTGTAGTATTGTGTTGTTGTTTCTTTGTGTGTTTTTGTGTCATGTTGCTGCCTAATTTTTTCAGAACTTTGGTGAAGTGAAGTTACTTCTTGTTGGGTTTGTAAATTGGACTTGGAAGGAGCCTTAAGGAGTAATCTTGAGAGGAAGATTTTTGGCGAAATTAGAGTCGATGTGCCAAGGTATATAAAGGCGTCCATTTCCTTGTTTTTCAAGCATGAAACTAAGTTATTGAAAGGATCAATATTCCTATGTTTTTAAAATCATATTGAGGAATGTATGATCCTTTCCAAAGGGTTGGAAATACTTGGCATAAAGCTTGAATCGTTAAGAATGGTTGAAGCGAACAAATGTGAAGCGAAAGGTGTAATTTTTATACGATTGTTGCCGTAGTTCTAAATCGAGTCTGAAGTCCCCTTAACGTGGGCACCGTGAGCTGGTCCTTTGCAGTATACTATATATGTGATGTTGAATATATGTTAAGATCTGTTCACTTAGTGAAATTGGTAGGAAATGCTAAGATGGTGACATGTAGTTGAACTTAAGCTAAGAAGATGACGCTAAGCCGATTGAGGGTAAACAAGATTATTGAAATGAAATTTTAATAATATTGTTAATCCCTCCTATATGTTTATATTTTAAAGTGCTTAAGGTAAAAAGTAGATTTTATGTTTTTCCTCTTTAAAGCTAAGCAAGCGGCACGTAGCGAATAAGCTAAGTTGTCAATTAGGCAAAGAGGTAAGTGCATATAAGAATTGATGGAATAATGAACACGAGGGTAAAGAATTGAGTGTAGAGTGGATAATTTTTGGCAAAGAAGTTAATATGAATAAGGAAACTAGAGCTAAATATTGTTAAATTAGACGATACGGGTTACGATGGTGAACGAGGTAGGCAACAGCTAGGAAGATTAACCCTGTTCTAAAGACATTTAGCAAAAGAGTTATAAATTAAGTTGTTTATGTTCAATATGTGTTACGTTGATGAATAACCACTAAAGTGTTAACCTTCTACGAAATAATTAGAGTTGAACATCTGCAAAATAGTAACTTAAGTTGAGAAGCTCTCTGCTATACCCCTAAACGATTATGTTAAGTTATCTATTGTTAAGTTATCTATTCTAAGTGTTGAAATTTTATACCATGTCTGAAAAGGGTAATCCTAGAATCTTCTGAGTCACTTATGATTATGTAAGCTTTCTATAACTCCGCAGATAATTGCAAAGTTATGTAAGTCAATCCAACATCTTACGGTTACATATCTTTATTTGCCTATAAGGAATCACTTAGAGAGTTACTCACGAGTTCCTAAGTTATAGAGATCCAAGTCTCAGATCCTTAAATTATGTCTTTACGTCCCTAATTTATGTTGAAATGTGCTAGCTGATCTAAGAAGTTTTTGAGAGATCATATTTCGAGAATTATACTAATGTCTCGGTCAAGTATCTAATGTTGTATACGAGTCTAAGAACTCAAGTCTTTATATGTATTTCCAGTAAGAAGTCTTAATGTATATGATTTTCATGTTATAACATACAGTTGAATTCTTTCAGTTATATTCAAGTACTGCATCTTTATGTTTAGCTCTTGTTGAGTTATCAGTTGAATTTCCTAAATTCAGAGGAGGGATTCTCCCATGTACTAATGTTCCTAATGTCTAAGTAAGTATAAGTGCAGGCTGTGATAATGATCAGTTAAGCTTAAAACTTTGAATACCAGGAAGTCTCTTGGAGGTCACCCAGTTACAAGTAAGGGAACCACCTGGTAGGTAGTATATATTTGCAGTTCCCAGATGTTAAAGAATTGTGTAGAAATGATCTCTATGTGTTTCTATCCATGTAATATGTTAAATTGGCTAGAGATATTCTTATTTTACCTCGGTGTGGTACATCGACTGGAGATATTTTTATTTTACCCCGGTGTGATACATCGACTAAACATATTTTTATTTTTCCCTAGTATGGTACACCGGCTGGACGAATTTTATATATGGATTTATGGTTGGATAGTTACAGGCATTATAGTTATAGTTTTTCTTGTGCATTACTTGGTTGCATTTGCACTTCAGTATTGACTTATTGTCAGACTTCAGTTTCCAGGATTCCAAGGTTGTTACTATTCCTTATTTCTGGCTCAGTTATCATTACTATCTTACATGTTTGTAGATTTGTACCTTACATACCAGTACATTTCATTCGTACTGATGTCCCTTCGCCTGGGGACCTGCGTTCGTGTCGGGGGTGCAGGTAGAGGTCATGATTGCCAGTTGCAGCAGCAGTTTGTGAGATTAGTAGATCTGTTGGTATGCTCCTTTCTTTCTAGAGCTAAGATTGATTTTGTTTCAGTTAGAGTTTTAAGATGCAGTTATGGGTAAGTCGGAGCCCTGTTACGACCATCAGTTAGTTTACTCTTTAGAGGCTTTGTGGACTTAGTGTGTACAGTAGAATTCAGTTTGTGGCCTTGTTGGCTTTTTGTTGTTTAGTTTAGCATACTCATCGCCTTATTTGCATTTCAGTTGTTTACCCTGTATTGTTGAGATATTATGGGTCCAGTTTGTGCTCCAGTTGATTGTGACAAGTGTCCTGGACGGCCTAAGTGTTACAGTTACAAATGTCATATAGCTGGCTTCCCAGTCAGTCAAGTATAGGGAGCCAGTCGCGCCCTCCCCCTAGTTATGGGGTGTGACAATCAATGCGAGGAGCCACTGCAGTCGCATGTTGTATCCCTAATTAACATCCTACAGGAGTCATTGGTGCTGCCCCATTACCCACGAGGCCGCTCAGGAGATTAAGAACCTGAGCCAGAACCTTAGAGGATGCTGGAGCGCCAGGAACCTCTCCCTGCGTCGAAGCTTCCACCTCTACAGCCACCCTCTCCTGAACTGCGGGAGGTACTGGAGATGTTGACCTCTCCCATATTGGAGCAGGAGACCACGACCCTCCTCTGGCAGCGACAACCCTTTGCCCGTGTCCTCGGCCTCGTCTTCTGTTGCGAACTACGGCTGCTGCTGCTACTGGCTCGGGTGCTGATTCCCTGCTCCTATCTGCATGTGTTCTCACCATCTGTGAGAGAAATAAATAAGAATTGTTAGATACCAATTTGGATCACCAGATATCAATTGGAATCAAGTAATTTCATGAAAGGAAAGAAGATGGGAGTTTTTCTAAAGTAGTGCAGCCTCTCGAGATATGTTAAGGACGTCTCCTCACCGATCTACAAAACTCTACTAGACCCTTCATAGTGCAATGAGATCGACGAACCTAGGGCTCTGATACCGACTTTGTTACAACTAAAATGTCCATGATTGGCACCTACACTAACTTCTCAATGGGTGAACCAACAATTCCCAACAATTACCCCAAAAATAATTATTCAAAAAACAAAAAACACTTTTATAATGAAATGAAATGAAATATCCAAAATGACAATAACCAACTAAAATAAAAACAACATTCCCAAGATCCGATTGTCATAGCACCAGACGTCCACGTACAAAGCTAGGATTGATAAATCTAGAAATAAAAGAACTAAAATGTTTGGAGGAGAGACATATTCAACGAGGGAGTGGGACTGCCCATCTTGCGTTCACTCACCTTTCAATGAAACTGATGTTGCTTTATAGGTGAGGGCCAGAAGAGCATCCTGGATCAGATTCAACACTTAGAAAAGATGTGTAGGAGTAGCGCCAGTACAAAACATGATACTGGTAGGAATCATTGGCTGACCTTACATAATAACATATAAGCATGCAACAACAATGTAAAACCAATTTAGAACATCATACATATATACAATAAACATTTCAAGAACTTTAGCTTTGTTAGGTGACAGTCGTCTTGCTCACTAGATTAGGTCTTTCGCTGCAGCGGTCTCTTGACTGCTACTGTAGTCTCGCTGTAGCGGAATATGTCCTGCTGCAGCTGTACTACCCTGGGAAGTAGCTTGGCTTAGCTGCACCTTCATCATTTCACCAACTTTTAGCAATTACACATTCTTGTACTTTTTCAGATATAAATATAACCTATTGACATCGATACATAACTATTACATATCCAAATATAATATAGGGAAAATCATAACAAGACTTACACATCAAACATCAATATTCATTTAACCATAGCAAACATCAAGTCTTTTCCACTCTTCTATGTTCAGGTAACGACCATATGATCAGCTCAACTCAGCCATATAGCACTTACTAATTAGAAGTCTTTAACTCTTTTACAACTACATCATAAAATAGAAGAAATGGTGACACGTCGGTCACACGCCTCTGCCATATCACCATAAACACTCCATCACCAATATTGATATACACACATGATGGAGGGTCTTATTTCTGCCCTTCCAGTCATGACCTGCAGGGGACTCTAGAAATTCATATACTGTACTGGCGTGGTACCCACTCCCACTCATATGCTCGTCCGGATACTCCCTTCGGACATGAGCCACTCAATCAATATTGCTCGGTCGGATGCTCCCCTCGGGCACGAATCTCTCATCTCAGGATATTCTCACTCTCCTTAACCATTCTCAAGTCCATTGTAACATAGCATAGTTTATTATTAGACATTCAGGAGTTTATAGTCTACCTCCCTCACTCGAATAATTTACCTCCCTCACTCGAATAATTAATAGTTCATCAATCACTTCAATGAAAATGCAAAAGAAATACACTTAACCATCCAACATAGTTTCACATCGGTTCGGTGACCACATCATATCATATTTATTTCAACAATTTAATTTAATAAGGAAATCATCATAACAAGTAGTATTCATAGACCAAATTGTAACATAGCATAGTTTTTTATTAGACATTCAGGAGTTTATAGTCTACCTCCCTCACTCGAATAATTAATAGTTCACCAATCACTTCAATGAAAATGCAAAAGAAATACACTTAACCATCCAACATAGTTTCACATCTGTTCGGTGACCACATCATATCATATTTATTTCAACAATTTAATTTAATAAGGAAATCATCATAACAAGTAGTATTCATAGACGAAATCAACATATTATTACTGCATATACGTATAGGTCATTGTATAAACTCTAACTCCTCTAAACCATAACCTATCTCAAACTGGGAGGGTTCGGATAGAAATCATTTTGCTGGAGCCTTGCCTTTCCTTAGTGCTTTTGAACATGCAAATTCTAAATAAGAAAAGGAAAGAATTTGGAATCCTACCACCCATACAAGGGTATTAGAAACTCAAATCCTTCCCGTAAAGGCAATTTTAAGAGTATAACCCCAATTTCACCTAATTCTAGGTCTTAATTCCATATAAACCACATTCTTTAACAACTAAACATTGGGAAATGATCATTACCCCTAATAAACTCATAATCAAACCACCCCATTAGTACCTTATGATCCATCCCTAGTCTATCAACTTAGCGTTTCTTTGCTAGAAAATCACCATTAGCGGTTCTCCTTTAATCTTAGTGCTTACATAATATACCATAGAGGTAGGAATACAAGAGTCTAACCTTGGGAAATAAATCCAACTGCTATGGGGAGGAAAATCGCCTTCAACCCTTGAACCTTCTTATTTTTAGAAATTATAGGGTATAATCCCAGAAATCCCACTTAAATCCACTTTCTGATTCCCATCATCGGCTGCAACGGTCACCTTTTCGCTGCAGCGGACTCGCTATGGCGGCCAAGAAGCAACTACAGTGGATCCAGCAGTTACTTGCTTGGTCTGTTACAGTGGAACTCCAACCATTACCACAGTCTCGCTACAACGGGCACTCTACTATTGCAGCGGTCCCTCGAAATCAGTTGCTCCCCAAAATCAACTAACTTTCACTATCTCACTCCGCGACTTTCTTGTATAATAGTCAGCCTCGTTAGAGTGTTCTAGGTTCATTTTCACTCGTAATAACATACAGGTCGTTATATTCAGAAAGTCATGCACTTGTCTAGACTCTTGGTACGAGTAGTAATCACAAGTCGTGATGACCACATACGACTCGTACCAAGGAGTCGTGGTAAATTTTAGAGTAAAGGTTGAATTGCAGATCCCATGATACGATAGGCAACTATGATTTGTGAGATCAAGGTACAACTCATACCAAAGCACTCATGGAAATATTCAAAGGAGGCTAGACTTAGCACATTTAGACCATAATAGAGATGTATGACTCATAGGAGCATTGTACGAGTCATACCAACTCCTAGGACTTAGCAAAACTCATGACTTCCATTCATTGTACGAATGGAAGCTACGACTGATAGGTTCATGGTACGAGTCGTAGGATCATGCGACAATAGTTAAATCAGTTTTTCTGTTAATTTAGGAAAGGTTTCTAATTATTTGTATAAATACTATTCTAGGTTATTTTTGTGAGGAGTTTGACTTTCTAATAGAGAACAAGTACCTTTGAGTTTTCTTTTGTTGATCAGTTGATCATTGTTGAGTTTTGCATTAATCAATTAGGTTTACATTTGATCATCATTGTAAGTCTTTAATTATATTTTCTTCAGTGAATGTTAATTCTATTCTTAAAAACATGAGAGGCTAAAACCTTCACAGCTACGATTGTTGGAACCATGGTGGAATAACTAACTAGGGTTTGCATATAGTGATTCTAAGACAATATGTATGCGTGTATTGTCTTCTCTTCATCTTTAAACATTATTAATGGAGCACAACGTTAGGACTTGCCACAATTCTCTACTTGTAAAGATAAGGAAAGAGAAAAACAACAAAGCCTTGAACTTTATGGTTCATTGTATAACTTGAGCTACGGTCGCAGGATAATTAATTTGGAGCAACTGATAATGGTTAAAGTGAAAACACTTAATAGACCTGATCCGATGATTGAGTATCGTCATCTGATAGGGACGAACTAGTCTTTTAGATGAACCTATGTTATCAGTTCTACATGCTAAGTATTGGGATAGATCACTAGTGTATTATCCCGAAGTTGTTATGAATCCATGGGGAAAATCTCCCTAGTTAATTGTATAAGATTGACGACGACATCGATTCACAATAATATACTTGTTTAATTTCGTAAACCCCTCATTAGGAAATAACATAACTAAAAGCATAAATACTAAGCATTACTCTACTTCTTGACCATATTTCTTGTGGGATCGACCCCAACCTAGTTGGGTTCTTTATTAACAACGTTTCGAATTATACTTTTATAGGAGTATGATTTGAGTGTTATTATGTGTCTGAGTATATTTGAACACCATCTGGGCACAGTTCATCCAATACATGTTTTATAAAATTCACATCTCAATTGTCAATACATTTCTTGGTGTCACTATCATTAATGATTCTCAAGTTATAAATATCATTTATGACCTCAGTATTAAAGGAATAGTTTTACCTAAGCACAATTAAAGTTCAACTTAGCTCATTTAGATTGCTGTAGAATTCAAGAACTATGTCTCTAACATAGTCTCCCAGATATTAAACAAATGACCTCCATCCTAGTGAAGCTATTGTCTGTAGAATTTCTTGTGCCATTAAATGATGAGAAGGTGCGAACAACATCTTAAACTCTTCAATCATTGATTGATTTTTTCCAGAAATTCTCCATGTTATTGGGTCAAGAACTTGGCTTCTAGAAGTATGAGAGCTACATGAATGAGTTCTTAGTGCAGAAAACATCTCTCTCTTTTTCTTTTGAAAAAGAAGAAGAAAGTCTAATTTATAATTAGGTGGGTGTGATAGAGCAGTGAAAATATGTAATGATCCGAACGTCGTTACGGGATGGTTAGGGGCCTAGAACACTGGAAACAGGCTAAGGAAGGAATAGGATGTGCAGTAAAATATTCCAAGTGTGAAACTTGTTGATTTTGGGTGGCTACCACTGCAGCGGTGGAATTTCCACTACAGTGAGACCATGGTAGCGATTGGAGTCCCGCCATGATGAATATGGGAAATAACCACTGGAACCGCTGCAGTGACACTTTGATCGCTGTAGCGGGTCTACTACAGCGGAAATGTGACTATTGCGGCGGACAACAGGAGTCAGAAAGTGAGTTTATATGGGAATTACGGGGTTTTACCCCATTATTTCCAAAAATCAATCAGAAGGGATAGAGAACGGAAAATCTCTCTAGAGAAGTGAACCATTCTCCTAAGGTAAGAATTTCAATTTTTCCTATCTTTACTACAATTAGTGTTGATCCTAGATTGCTTATGGACCTTTGATAGTGGAAGTTTTGTAGAAAATAACCCTAGGCTGTTAAACTAGGGCTGAATTGTGGGATGACTAGGGGTGATTTAGGTTGATGTTTTAAGAGTTTCGATTACTTCCCTAGAATTATGTGTTGGGAACAAAGATTACACAGGAAATTAAAACTAGAACCGAGTAGAATTGGGGTTTTGATCTAATTAGACGCATGATTGAAGAGTAAGTAATGAATTACTCTTGTTGTGTAGATTTTGAATGATCTGAAGCTTTGAGGAAGGGAAAGGCTCCTACAGAGTAGCTGAATCGTTATCTTTGATGTCGAGGTAGGTTATTGTTAGAGGGTTAAACTTTGCATAATGACTTGTATACATGTGTGATAATGGTATTTAATTGATCTTCAGACATTATGTGATATGAGATTGTCTATTTTAATAAAATAGTGGAAATCATGTTAATATGAGTTCATCATGAACTGTTTGAAAATCTTGTGGAATTGTGATGTAAAATTCTTTTAAGATGCTTCAATTTGAATCGATGATATATAATTGTGCAAGTGATGAAGTGGAATTTAGACTCCTAAGTGTTGAATTATATATATGCATATATGTAGGTTGTAACTTGTTACATTCCGTGATGAAAAATGATTTGAATAGTAAAGGAATCCTGAGATAAGTGGCTCCTGCCTGAGGAGAGCATCCGGGCGAGCATTATTATTGACTTGCTCATGTCTGAGAGGAGCATCTGGACGAGCATATGAGTGGGAGCGGGTACCATGCCGGTACAGTACATGGATTTCTAGAGTCCCCTGCAGGTCATGACTAAAAGGGCAAAAATAAGATCCTCTAGCATGTGTGTACACTGAAGTTGTGGATTGAGTGGTTACAGTGATATGGCAAAGATGTGTGCCCGTTATGTCACTATTTGATTACTTTGTTTATGTTACACTTGTAATCATATGTAGGAGTGTAAATTATGGGTTTTGTTTATTAGAATTGAATAGAAGAACATAAATCTGATTCTAAGTGTGACACGGTTCTGATGCTGTTAAACGCTGAGTGGATTTTTTCCTGTAATTCCTGTTGTAGTTGTAAGTGAGAAAGATGGGGAGTTATTGTTGCATTGTGTTATATCAAATTGAGCCATAAAGTATATGCATTGTTGACACTGATGAATTGATGACTGAAGAACTGATGAAGGTGTAGCTAAGTTGAGCTACTGCCTGAGGCAGTACAGCTACAGCGGAACTTCTTCTACTGCGGCGAGATAGCTGCAGCGAAAGGCCCAATCTAGTCAGCAGGACGGCTGTCATCTAGGTAGAGCTAGTGTACTTGAAACGACTTCTATATTTCTGTAATTGTTGGAGACTTGTTTATATCATTGTTGCTATGTCTACACATTACCAGTACCGTGTTATGTACTAACCCTACATTGCACTTTCTGAGTACAGAGTTTGACCCAGGTAGTTCTTGACGTCCTCACCTGTAAGTAGTAGCAGTTCGCGAAAAGGTGAGTAGAATAAGGAGGCAGTGTTACTCTCCCATTTTGAAGATGTCCTTCTCTTACAGACACTTATTTCCTTTGTTTTTAGTTTTAAACATTCTTAGAGTTGCAAACAGACGTCTTGTACAATGACTTTCAGGTCTTGGGATTAATTTAGTATTGTTTTGTTTTGTTGTAAGAAGTGGATTACTATTTCTGATGATGCCTTTCATTAATTATAGCTCTTTTCTTTTTTTTCCTGAAAGTTTGATGTTGGGGGTATTTATTGGGAATCGTTGGTTCACCTACCGGAGGGAGGGGGGAGGTTAGTATGGGTGCCAATCACAGTCATTTGGATCTTGACAAAATAGAGGAAACAAAAGAGTGCAAATATGATAGTGTTTATAAGAAACAAGAAATAGATTAACAAGAAAGAGAAAATACATTTTTAGGTGATCTCCATGGCTGAAAGCTTGAGAGGAATAGTATGTAATACAATGGCAGCTTTGTCTTGAGAAGATGCGGGTTTTTTTTTTAAATTTTGAGAAAGGGTAAAGTGAGTTTTAAAGAATGATTTTCTGCACTATTTATTAGCCGAATAATTTTTCTTTCACTGTTGATGAAAACTTGTCTCCACAAATGTCTTCCACCGTAAAAAAAGAATTTTCTTGTCCCCACAAAATAGTGACTAAATGTTTTAATAAAAATCATGAGAACTTTTAGCAGAGAAAAATCAAGTAAGAGCACCAACGAGTTCAACAACCCTTAACCATACTCATGTTCACTTATCGATAACTGAAATGACAATATTTTTCAATTCCAAGTGCGTCTCACCAAGAAGGGAGATTCCCACATATCACATAATATATTGATATAGAACAAAGAAGGGAATATATAGAAAACTTCGCTTACTCTCAACTAGGCCTGGGCAAAGAGCCGAGCCAGCTCGAAGTTCGGCTCGATAAAAGCTCGATAAAGCTCGAGCTCGATTGAGCTAGCTCGACTCCAATTGATTGGCACAATTTAAGAAATAATATCCTTTCATTAATCTCAACTGTGAAGTACATTAGAAATTTAACTTAAAATACTACGTTAAATTTATATTATATAATTAATATTTATTCAGTGTTAGTAAATTTTTAAAACCACTGTAACTTAAGCCTACTATCAATATGGGTATTCATAGTTTGGTTTGGATCGATTTTGATTATAATCAAAATCAAATCAAGTTTTTAATTATTAAAATTAAGTCAAATCAAACATAGCTCATATTCATCAATTTGATTGTTGTAAGATATGGTTCTGTTTTTCAATCTTTATAGAATCTAATATTATTCGTCTCTTTATTTTTCTTCCTATAATTAGAAAATAAAATTCATTATTTATCAACTTATAGTCTTTTGATATTATTTCATTATGATGGGTATAATTTCTTTGAATTATTGATAAAATATCTTGAGATCTATAAGTATTAATTAGGTAAATGAAATTTACAAGAAATATAAAAAATCAAATAAAAAGAGCCGGCTTGACTCGACTCAGGCCCAGTCAAAATATAGAAAAGCTCAGTTGAGCTCGACTTGATACTATTTAAAGCTCGGTATGGCTCAGCTTGATATACACTAAACTCGGTTGGGCTCGGCTCGATGCCCAGGACTACTCTCAACAAAGAAGTATCTCAAGCTATCAAAAATTTTCATAAGCTTGTCTGTCATGTGGTTCTCCACTAATTTAGGAGTGTTTGAGTTGAGATAATATAGGGCTTTTATAAGGTCGTAATGTAGGCTTAAGGACAGGTTGGATACATATGGATAATAGTAACTCAAATTCCCTTTAGGCACTACACTTTACTTTCTCGCTCAAGCACAATTATATTTCATTTTCTTCTGAGCAATCAACCTTTCTCAATCTTCTCACAGTTTTTCTTATTTTCCCGTTTTAACTAGAGTTGTCATTGTCGTATTATTGCGCTCTCTCTCTCTCTCTCTCTCTTATGTTTTTCAATTTTTGAACAATAATTTTTTTTGTAAACTTCTAAAAAGAACAACAAGCTCAAACAATTATCTTTTCACAATTCACTCATAATTTTCTGCAATCAAATCAACTCTTAAAGTGCCTGACAGGAAATAAGGTAAACAAATAACAAATCGTAACAACAACAACAACAACAACAAAAAGTTAAGGGTTGATGCTCGACGACCAACAAATAAGGGATAATTTATTTAGGCTCAATGGGGCTAACTAGGGATAAAAATCATAAAGGTAGGTCCATTTAGGCCATGATTTTAACAAGGAAAGCCTACTTTCATTTCTCAACTCAAATCTACTTAAAATTTCACCTCAAACCACATTTAAGTCAAGTTCTAGATTTCCAAATAAGCATGAGAACTATATAATACATACTAACCACTCAATGCACTTGGAACTAGCGAATATCATAATTTCAATCATCAATAAGTAAGTATAATTTTGGAAAGGTAATTGTACAATCATGAATGATACTCAACTAAATTCGTATTTCTTAAGTCTCATGAATTTCCAATCAAACTACGTTTAATCAACTTATTTACCAAAATAATAATGATGATGATAATAATAATAATAATAATAAAATAACTAAAAGTCCTAAAAAACATTCGGTTCAAAATATTACGATCATGGAAAAGAATTGAACAAGAAATGCATGAAAGTACATTACCTTATGAATAAAGTAATGCAATTGTTGTTTTTCAAAATATTAAAAATACACTATTTTTTTTAAAAAAAATTATAACAACACAGACACACACACACACACACACACACAGATATATATATATATATATATATATACACTTTTTTTTTGGAAGGGAGGGGGGGTTGTTCACTACATATAATATATATATATAAAAGAAACACACAAGACACAACAATATTTTCCTAATTTTTTTTCTTTGCGCTCTTTGTCAACTCCATCCCCAATTATGAATTTATTTTTATGTTTCTCGCTTCTTGGGATTTCTGTTATAACCAAAAATATTTATTATATCAGGGGACGCAAGTATGCAAATATATATAATTTTAATATATATATATATATATTATATATTATTTTAACATCCTCTTTTTTTCATATGAAACAATTTAAAAATATACTTAAAAAGGAAATATTATACTTCTAACAACTATAGTTTTAAAATATTAAAGCGGGAAGAAGAAAAATAATTCTGAGTTTAACGTCATTAGCTCAACTTATTTGTATTCTTTTTAAGTAAAAAGAATTGTTGATAGCCCGTTTGTCAAAAATTCTAGTGACATATGGCTTCAAATGATGATCACTCACTTTGAATTTTTCTCCCCCATCTATATGTTGTATTTCAATGGCACCATCGGGGTTACTTCTGTTACGATGTATGATCTTGTCCAACATGATTTTAGTTTTCGGGAAAATAATCTCTATCGGCTATTGTACAATAGCACCCGGTCCCCAACTTTAAAATCTTTATGGTGAATGAGGTAATCGTTCCATCTTTTTGTATTTTCATTGTGTAACTTAGCATTTTCATATGTTTCAAGTCTAAAATCTTCCAATTCATCAAGTTGCAATAAATGATTCATACCTGCATCTGGAAAATTTAGATTAAATAATTTTATAGCCCAATACACTTTATGTACTAATTTCATAGGTAAATAACAAGTTTTTCCAAAAACTATTCTATAAGGAGATGTGCCTATGGGTGTTTTGAAAGCAGTTCTATATGCCCATAAACATCATCTAATTTTAAAGACCAATCTTTTCGAGAAGAACCAAAAAAAATTTCTAAAATTCTTTTTAATTCTCTATTAGATACTTCCACTTGTCCTCTTGTTTGAGCATAATATGGAGTCCCCATTTTATGAGTGACTCCATATTTTGATAATAAACTAGAAAATTATTTCTTCACAAAATTAGTTCCCTGATCACTTATTATAACTCGTGGAGTTCCAAATCTAGAAAATATATTTTTCTTGAGAAAATC
The DNA here is from genome assembly GCA_035772735.1 of Datura wrightii. NCBI lineage: Eukaryota > Viridiplantae > Streptophyta > Magnoliopsida > Solanales > Solanaceae > Datura > Datura wrightii. Next base: position 49,651,142 of record JASDFA010000002.1, on the reverse strand, counting down.
ACAAAAAACACAAGCGTCATGTTTTCTAGAAGCCACTGCTTCTGCCCACCTTGAAACATAGTCAACAACCACTAAAATATATTCATAAACATTTGACGAAAGAAATAGACCCATAAAATTAATGCCCCAAATATCAAATATTTCACATACAAGAATAGAGTTAAGAGGCATCTAATCTCTTTTTGAAATGTTACCGCTTCTCTGACATTTGTCGCAAGTGGCGACATAATTTCTTGCATCTTTGAACAAAGTAGTCCAGAAAAAACCTGCTTCAACTACTTTAGCGGTTGTTCTTCTTTCTCCTTAATGTCCTCCAACAGCTCTGTCATGGTAGTGACTTAAGATGTTGTTCATTTCTGTCTCTGGTACATATCTCCTAATTATTTTATCTTCACAAAATTTAAACAAGTAAGGATCTTCCCAATAGTAATTTCTTGCATCTTTCTTAAGTTATTTTTTATTCATAAGAAAAATCTTTCGGAATCCATCCTCCATCCAAATAATTGGCAATTTCAGAAAGACAAGGTAGATAGTTTATAGCTGCTGTGATTACATAGATTTGCTCATCAACGAATTCCTCCTTGATATCTGTTGTCTCGGTAGGAGGATTTTCCATACATGACAAATGATCAACACCCTAATTTTCTGATCCTTTTCTATCTTTTATCTCAAGATCAAATTCTTGCAAAAGGAGTATCTGTCTTAGTAATCTTGGTCTAGCATCCTTTTATGTTAAGAGATACTTTAAAGTTGCATGGTCAGTGTATACGATAACCTTCATTCCTATCAAAGAGGAATGAAATTTGTCAAATGCAAAAACTATTGCCAATAGTACATTCTCAGTTGTGGAATACTTCCTTTGAGCTTCATTGAGTGTTCTATTAGCATAGTAGATAGGTCTGAAAATCTATCCTTTCTTTTGTTCTAATACGACTCCAATTGCTGTATCACTTGCATCAAACATTACTTCAAATGGTTGACTCCAATCAAGAGAAACAACTATTGGAGCATTAGACAATTGTTCTTTGAGGATCTCAATTGCTTTTTTGCAATCATCTGAAAATTCAAACTTCATATCTTTCATTAGTAGGTTAGTCAGCGGTTTTGAAATTTTGAAAAATATTTTATAAACCTTCTGTAAGAACCTACATGCACTAAGAAACTTCTAATGCCTTTAACGGTAGTAGGAGGGGGTAATCCTTCTATAAGATCAATTTTTCTCTTATCAACTTCTATCCCTTTAGCAGTGATTTTATGTCCTAAAATAATTCCCTCTGTTATCATAAAATGACAATTTTTTCCAATTAATAACCAAGTTTATTTCGTCGCATCTTTTAAGCACCAAAGTTATATGATTGAGACAATCTTCAAATGTCTTACCAAAAAGTGTGAAATCATCCATAAATATTTCAAGGAACTTTTCGGTCATGTTTGAAAATATTGTTGACATGCAACGTTAAAATTTAGCAGGAGCATTGCATAGTCCAAATGACATATTTCGATAAGCATACATACCTTCGGGGCATGTAAATGTGGTTTTATCCTGACCCTTTGGAGTAATTGATATTTGATTGTATCATGAATATTCATCAAGGAAACAGTAAAAACCATGAACTGTAATTCTCTCAAGCATTTGGTCAATAAAAGGCAGAGAAAAATGGTCTTTTCTTGTGACTTTATTAAGTCTTCTGTAATCAATAAAGACTCTCCATCCCGTGACTGTTCTGGTCTTTATGAGTTCGTTATTTTCAGTTTTAACTACCATCACACCTCTTTTCTTTGGTACTACCTGCACAGGACTTATCCAAGGATTGTCAGATATCGAGTAAATAATACCAACTGGCTAGAAGTTTTACAACATCATTCTTGACAATTTCTTGCATTTTTGGGTTTAGTTTCCTTTGGGGTTGGACTATTGGTTTGTATTTATCCTCCATGAGAATCCTATGCATGAAAATAGATGGACTTATTTCCTTGATGTCAGCTATAATCCACCCTAGGCACTTTTGTGTTCTTTCAATACTCCCAAACAATCTGTTTTCTTGTTTTATAGTCAAAGAAGATGAAAAATTATCACTAGAAATAATTCAGATTCAAGAAAAATATATTTCAAATGAGAAGGAAGGGTTTTAAGTTCAATATTTGATTGAACTTCCTCTTGTGAGACTTCCTCATTTTCTGAATTTTTTTTAATGTTTCAGCTTCTTCTTTTATTATGAAATCATCATCATTTATAGTACTTGACTTGACCAAATATCTTTCTAATGGATCAGTAATCAACTGATCATCTTAGTATTCATCTACAAGGTCATTTAGCAAGTCAATATAAAAATAAGAAGATGATGACTCATCCTCTGGAAATTTAATTATGTTTTGTATGTCAAAATTTATTTTTCTTCATCAACTCATAGTATCAATTGTCCTTGATGGACATCAATAATTGCTCTTCCTGTTGCGAGAAATCGTCTACCTAAAATTAACAGTACCTCAGTATTTTCTTCCATTTTAAGCACTATAAAATCTATTGGGAATACAAATTTATCAACTCTCACAAGGACATTTTCAATTATTCCTTTTGTTCTTTTAGTACTTTGGTCAACCAATTGAAGAGACACATCAACGTCTTTCACGTCACCAAGTTATAATTTTCTGAAAATTAAAAATGGCATTATATTTATTGAAACACCTAAATTACATAATGCCTTCTCAAAATGAGCATCTCCCAAAAGTACAAGGTATTGCAAAACTTCCTAGATCATTGAGTTTCTATGGAAGCTTATTTTGAAGTATAGCACTACATTTCTCTGTAAGCTTAACCACTAAAACTTCTTTCAATTTCCTTTTACTTGGCAAGATTTCTTTAAGAAATTTAACATATGAAGGCATTTGCGTCAAAGCATCTGCAAAAGGTATGTTAATGTAAAGTTGTTTTAAAATCTCCAGACACTTTGAAAACTGTTTGTCAAGTTTTTCTCTTTTCATCTTTTGGGGAAAAGGGAGAGGTATAAAATGAGGAGTTTTGATCAATTCATTTTCTTGCATCCTTTTCTCTTTATCTTTTTGTTCTTTGAGAAGCTTGGATTTTTCTTTATTCTAACTTTCATTCACCTGTTCCACATCTCATGGATTTCTTTGTCTATCTGCATATGGATCATCAAGAGCATTACTTGAGCACAAATGAATTGCTTTGAGATGCTCTTTTAGATTTTACTCTTGTTTCTTAGTAGAGCATCTTGAATTTTTTCAGACATGAGAGTTGCTAATAGATTTACTTGAAATTTCAAATTCTTGATGGCTGAATGTTAGCTTTCAACCTTCTCATCAGCAGCCTTATGAATTTGTACATCATGTCTTCAAGGCTTTGTTGATGAGATCTTTGAGGCTGTTGTTGATAATGTTGAAAATTTTATTTTCCTTTATTTTGATTTTGAAAACCAGGTCGTTCCTGTACCTGTTTCTTTTGATTAAAAGTTTTTTGAGGATTTTCAACACCATTAGGATTACTCCATTGAAATCTCGGATACCATGGAACTGCCAAATGGATAATTAATTCTGTAACCAATAACATTCACATGTTCCTCATTTTGTATTGATGCTTGACATTCATGATTAGGGTGATTACCTCCACAAATATTAATATTTTCAACTTTAGAAGATGATTGAGTACTTATCTGAATAGCCTCGAATTTTTGTGTAAGGGCTGCAATTTGTCGTGTCAATGAATTTAAAGCGTCAACTTGATTTACTCCTGCTGCTTTCTTCATAACCATTCTATATGTAGTCTATTGAATAACATTTTATGAGATTTCATTAAGAAGTTGAATGGCCTATCCAGTGGTTTTTCCCATTATGGATTCTCCTGATGCTGCATTAATTACATTTCTGGCAGAGGGTTTAAAACCATGATAAAAGATTACAAAAGGCCAAGATCAAAAATTCCATGATCTGGACATTTTCTTAACATTGTGCTTAGTCTTTCCCACTACTGATGTACAAATTTAATATCTATTTGTATAAAATTATTAATTTCTTGCTTCATTTAATCATTTTTTCAAGTGAAAAATACTTGTTAAAAATTTTGGGGTCATTTGGTCCCATGTAGTGAAAAAGGAAATAGTCGCAACCTGATAGCATTTGTTGTGACCCCATTGTACTTACAGGTCTCAACCAATTCAAGAAAGTCAATTACATGGGTATGGGGATCTTCACTTGAATTTTGGATGGTCTGAATCAAGCCTATGCGGATTTCAAAGTTATTTGCTACTATGGGTGGCCTCCTCACACTTGCTCCTTCAAAGTGATTTGGTCTTGCATAATCTCTATATATCCTACCACGTCGTGGTACTACCTCATCAAATTATTCTTGAACTTGATATGGTGGAGGTTGGTTGTTGTTATCATTAAGCTCATCGTTCTCCATTTTATCTTGTGAAGAAATTTGAAATTGTGAAGCCTGTTTTTTTCATAAATACCATAAGGATCTTTCAATTTCATAATTATATTTGATTAGTTCTGTTGAAGAAGAATGAGTCATACACTATAACACCGTAAAACTTTCCGAGACCAGACTCAAACATTGCAAGAAAATCAATAAAAAATGCCTCAGAACGATTGAGACAATGAGTCGTGGTCAGCTTCAATGACTTATTGTGTCAGTCGTGGTTAGCAGGGCTTGGTCTGTCGAGAACCCGCGAGACAAGGAACGACCCGTTGTGAGAAACAACAAGTCGTCCTATCAGTTGTGGTTTCCCCAGCTCAAAAATCCTTTCCAGGACCCCTTGACTCAACCAATAAGTTGTTGTCAGAAATAATGACCCGTGTGAGGATCATTGAGTGAATACCCTGAAATCCCCTTCTAGTGATGACTAGTGGAAACAACGACCCGTTGCCCCACAATGAGTTGTTGTCATCACCCTTGTGTCAACTTAGACATTTTCAGAAATCTTTCCAATGAACCTAGTGACTGGACACAATGACCCATTGGGTCCACCAATGAGTCATTGTGTCACCCGTCATCAGATCCATTGTTTCCTAGTCCCAGGCAGTGGGACTAACGAGAGGTCCCAATGAGTCGTGGTCACAACGAACGACTCATTGAGTGACCCGTTGGGACCTTGTCGGCCAGTTTTTAGATTTATTTCCTAGGGTTATTCTTGTAATTTCCCACCTATTTAGTCCCTAAACTACGTTTTTAAGTGTAAATTAAGAGGATTTAGTGGGATCAAATGGTTCGTCTCCCTTGTTCACAACTTAGACCTTCAGAAAGCATCGTAAAAATTCTCTCAGGAACTCTTAGAGCAAGAACTAGCGCAGTACACTTCTCCTAGGATTCTCAAGGAACTACTTTGGATTTCTGTATTAGATATGTGGGAATGCAACAAGGGAATAGTTCTTTTCTTGTGTACCCAAAAAAATCTCCTCTATCTTCTTTATAAGTTAAAGTCCTGTAGTTTCAAAATATGAAAAGTCTTTAGACAAATTTCTTTGTGGATTAAAAGGGAATATTTCTCATGAATTTAGATTTCTTATTGATTCCCTATTTATAGAAATTATGAAAGATTACATCTAGTAGTATAATTCAGCCCTAGTCATAACTCAGTAGAAATTAGAAACTTGTGGGTGAACTAATTTTCTCTGTAGGGGGGTTCTATCAGCTTTGGGAAGCATATGTATTAATTTATGCTAAAATATCACTCAAAATCATGTCAGTCTAGTCTCAGTCAGAATTTTTAGCAACCTCAGTGTTGTCCAGAAAGATGTCAGCTAATCAGTTTGACTATAGTTAATCCTTGAGGTGTCCGTGATACCTCCCTGTTATCATTATTAGACTCAGTATCAGATTTTAGTGGTTTGTTAGGCAGTCATGACACTTTCAGATAAGCAGCTCTGACCATCCTTAGGACCCCAGCTTCATATTACAGTTTATGTTTTAGACAGTTACGACGCTTCCAGATAAGTAGCTCTGACCGGTCTTAGAATCCAGTTATAGAATCCGATCTGATAAGACTCTCAAGGTGCTTCCAAACAGGTATTCCTGTCTTAGTCTTGGGCCCCAGTTCTTTCCTTGGAAGCTCAGGGAAGCTAAAGTCACTGGTTTCATGAATCTGAAATAAGGAAATCAGACAGTGGAAGAGTATGCTCCAGAAATGGTAGCCAAGCCAAGGGCTCGTATGCTGAAATTTGTTAATAGAGTGTTAAACTTGGTCCTCAAGGAGCGCATGACTGCAATGCTTATCAAGGACATTGATCTCTCCAGCCTCAAAGTTCATGCCCGGCAAATTGAGGCAGAAAAATTAAAAGATTTGGAGCGGGAGAACAAATAGGCAAGAACCGGCCAGTCAGATTATGGCCATCAGAGATCTGGTGGTAGTAGCCACCCACAGTAGCAGAAGTAGAGGGCTTCATCACCCACCTTACCCAGTGCCCTTACTTTCCGATTTCACAAGGATCGTAGTGGTGGAGCATCTGGCTCACAATCCCAGAGTCATAGCACCAGCAATTGCTACAGCTACCCAGCTTGCCCTAAGTATGGCAAGAACCATCTAGGATAATGCCTTCAGGGCCGAGAGGATTGTTTTGGATGTGGACAACTTGGTCATTAGCTTAAAAAATGCCTATCAACAGGACGAGGGAGATCATAATCCACTACTTCAGTAGCTCCAGCAGGCCGACTAGCTCAATAGGCCAAAACTTATGGCGACTAGCGCCAAAACTATTTTTATGCTTTGTCCTCGTTAGGAATAGGAGAGCTTACCTGATGTGGCCACAGGTGTGTTACGCCTTTTTCATCTGATGTGTATGCCCTACTAGATCCAGGAGCCACCTTCTCGTTCGTGACTCCCTATGTAGCAGTCCAGTATGATATTAGTCCAGAGGTTCTCTTAGAATCATTCTCAGTTTCCACCCCAATTGGTGAGTCGGTTAGAACCAGCCTAGTGTATAGCAACTGTGCAGTCTCAATCTTCAATAAGGTCATTCCGGCTGATCTTGTAGAGCTATACATGGTTGACTTTACCCTCATTCTTGTGATGGATTGACACTCCTGTTATGCCTCGGTCTACTGCAAAACTAGGGTCATCAGGTTTCAGTTCCCTAATAAGCCAGCTTTGGAGTGGACGAGCCGTAGTTCAATGCCTAAGGGTCGCTTTATTTCCTACCTTAAAGCCAAAAAGCTTATTTCCAAAGGGTGTATTTATCATCTAGTCGGGTCAAAGATTCTAGCTCTGAGACTCCAACTATCCAATCAGTCCCAGTGGTCAGCGAGTTCCCTGATGTGTTTTTTGAAGATCTTCCTGGAGTCCCTCCTGAACGGGAAATTGACTTTGGTATAGACCTTCTCCTAGATACTCAGCCCATCTCTATTCTTCCTTACAGAATGGCTCCAACTGAGCTTAAGGAGTTGAAGGAGCAACTCAAAGACATTCTTGACAAAGGATCTATAAGACCCAATATCTCTCCCTGGGGTGCTCTAGTACTATTCGTGCGAAAGAAAGATGGTACCCTCAGAATGTGCATCGATTACCATCAATTGAACAAGGTTACAATCAAGAACAAGTATCCCCTACCCAGGATTGATGACTTATTCGATCAGCTTCAAGGAGCCAGTTGTTTCTCCAAGATAGATCTAGGTCGGGGTATCATCAACTGAGAGTCAGAGAATGTGACATACCAAAAACAACTTTTAGGACTTAGTATGGTCACTACGAATTTGAGGTTATGTCCTTTGGACTGACTAATGCACCTGCAACTTTCATAGACTTGATGAACAGAGTCTTCAAGTAGATTCTAGATATGCTCGTCATTGTATTTATCGACGACATTATGGTATACTCTAAAAATAAGGAAGAACATGCTAATCACATGAGGATAGTTGCTTCAGACACTCATAGATCGCTAGTTGTTCGCAAAATTCAGCAAATATGAATTCTGGTTGAAGTCTTTGACTTTCCTTGGTCACGGAGTCTTGGGTGAGGGTATCCAGGTAGATCCTTAAAAAATAGCAGCGGTGAAAGACTGGCCCAGACCTAGCTCTCCAATCAAAATCAGAAGTTTCTTGGGTCTAGCCAATTATTACCGATGTTTTATGGAAGGTTTTTCCTCTATTGCATCTCCTCTGACTAGGCTGACTCAGAAGAAGTGAAATTTCAATGGTCAGATGCGTGTGAGAAGAGTTTCTAGGAGTTAAAAACTCGACTCACTACCGCACCAGTGTTGACCTTGCCGGAAGGAATAGATGGATTTGTGGTATATTGTGACGCTTCTAGAGTTGGACTTGGTTGTCATGCAGCGGGGTAAGGTGATAGCCTACGCCTCCAGACAACTCAAGGTTCATGAGAAGAACTATACGAATCATGACTTGGAGTTGGCAGCAGTGGTGTTTGCATTGAAAATATGGAGGCACTAACTCTACGGGGCTCACATGGATGTTTTCACCAATCACAAAAGCCTTCAGTATGTGTTCAGTTAGAAAGACCTAAATCTTCGTCAGGGAAGATGGTTGGAGCTACTGAAGGACTATGACATGAGCGTGTTTTATCACCCGGGCAAAGCCAATGCGGTAGTTAATTCCCTAACCAGAGTGTCTATGGGGAGCGTGGCTCATGTTGAAGAGGGAAAAAAGGAACTGACAAAGGATATCCACAGGTTAGCTCGGTTGGGAGTACAGTTGGTTGATACAGCTAAGGGCAGAGTAATTTTGTAGAGTGGATCAGATTCCTCGTTGGTAGTTGAAGTTAAGTCAAGTCAGGATGTAGATCTTATACTGCTTAAATTGAAGGAGGCGGTTCTCAGAAAAGAAGCGGAGGCTTTCTCCCAAGGGGGAGATGGTGTACTCCGTTACCAGGGTAGGTTGTGCATACCGAATGTGGGTGATTTGAGATAGTAGATACTAGCTGAAGAACATTGTTTGAGATATTCGATCCACCCAGGTCCTACAAAGATGTACCATGATTTATGGGATATTTACTGGTAGAAAGGCATGAAGAGAGACATCGCAGAATTTGTAGCTAAGTGCCCGAACTGCCAGCAGGTCAAAGTAGAACACCAGAGACTGGGAGATATGACTTAGGATATCAGAATATCCATATGGAAGTGGGAAAAAGTAACTATGAATTTTATTACAGGTCTACCTCAGACTCATCGGTAGCATGATTCAATCTGGGTGATAGTAGACCGGATAACTAAGTCAGCACACTTCCTCCTGGTTAAAACTACAAACATAGTTGAGGACTATATTGGACTTTATATATGGGAGTTAGTCAGACTTTATGGGGTGCCCTTGTCCATTATCTAAGGCAGAGGTACCCAGTTCACCTCTCACTTCTAGAAGTCCTTTCAGAAGGGACATGGTACCCAGGTAAAGCTCAGCATAACTTTTCACCCGCAGACAACTGGACAAGCTGACTGGACTATCCAGACTTTAGAAAATATGCTAAGAGCATGTGTGATCAATTTCAAAGGTAGTTGGGATGATCACCTACCTCTCATCGAGTTTGTGTACAGGAACGTCTACCACTCCAGTATTCAGATGGCCCCGTTTGAGGCTGTGTATGTAAGATATGTAGATATCCTATCGGGTGGTTTGAGGTTGGTGAAGCTACTCTAATTAGGCCAAATTCGGTTCATGAAGCTATGCAGAAAGTACAACTCATCTGAGAAAGGTTTAAGACAGCTCAGAGCCGTTAGAAATCTTATGCAGATGTGAGGAGAAGAGAATTAGAGTCTACAGTGGATGACTGGGTTTATTCAAAAAATTTCACCCATGAAAGGGGTGATAATGTTACACCCCATAAGTTTCTAATGTTTAGTCGGCCTATCCGTATGTTGGTTGAGAGTTTTAGAGTGTCATACGTACGAGGAAAGGGCTCGGGGAAAGGCCGAACGAGTGCAAAGTCGGGAGGAGGCCGAACCAAGTTGCCCAGAGGGGCAAAGTGGCATGGAGCATCCCCCTACATGTTACCTAAATTGGCAAGGAGCAGCCCCCTCCACGTTGCCTGGCGTGGCACGCCCGTAAATTGGCGCGATTGGCAGAGTGCCACATTGCCTTGTCTGCCGCCTCAAGTATATAAAGGCCATGCACTTAGATGTTATTTCATTTCTCATGTATTCTTGGCCAGAACAGGTAGGAACGAAGGGAAACTATTGAAAATCATCCAATTACACCGCTAAACGCCGTCCAAATCTAAATTAACTCCGAGTAGTGAAGTATAAGGCTACAGAGAGCATCGCTTCGATGTTATTTTCGTAAAATACGCCCGGCGAATCGTCATCCCGCCGAGCCTAAGTTGGTGGAATTATTTCAAACTAGTGTCAATACTATCGCGTGCCTAAAATAAGTATTTATCCCTTCTAGATTCCCGAGAAATTATGAGTTTTTGATCGTTTTTCGATAAGTTGAAGCGTAGTTAGTAAATTATATATATATATATATATATATATATATATATATATATATATAATTTATCGTTTTCTTCGAATATAGTGATAAAGTAGCCCTATTCTATCGTTAATATGATTACAGTAAGAAGGGCAGTTGAACACGAGCCGAAACTCGCCAGTTAATCGATAAACAGTGAACGAGGTATGTTAAGGCATTTTCTTTTGGTAAGTTAGTTTCTTCAGCATAGTAGTCCAGTATGAATCCTAGTAAAGCATGATAGGAGTATGTTATCATGGCTAGTTGTTGTTGTTGTCAGTTGAGGCTCGTAATTTGTATTGTTTTGGGCTGGATTACACCTGTATAGCTTCCGTGACCACCACATGGTTAATAGCTGTGTCGCCGCCCGCCAGGGGCGAGGATACGTCGCTCTACGGAGCGGCATGCCATCCGCAAGGGATGAAGATGGGGATCCAGATCCTCATATGCTATGGTTGGCCTTATACACACCTCCGCCGAGCGTTTACGCCCGGGGTGTAGATATTAGGAGTCCTCCGAACTCAGACACAGCTGCAGTCAGGGGCCGAACGGGCCCAATTGCAGACCTAGGGGATCGTTAGGATGCTAAAAGCTGGTAGTTGACTCAGTATGACCTAGATAGGGGTATATAGATTGAGGTGTACTCACTAGGGCTAATAGGGGCCCCGGGTGGGTTATTCTGGGCTGATTGTACCTTCCGGCGTATGGGGGCCAGGTATGGTTTATGTTTGCTTTAGTTACTGATAGTTAGACAGTAAGACACCTCATTTGTAAGGTATGACCCTACCCTCTTTATTACAGTTATGCTTAGCCCTAATTTCATTAATTCAGTCATCTTCGGTCTATTTTTTTACTTCAGTCATTGTCAGTTCGATTTCTTACTTTCAGTCATTTAAAGTTACTGCCTTACATATTCAATACCTATGGTACTAACGCACTCTTATGGGGCGCTACATTACTTGCCTGCATGTGCAAATAGACGAGGAGTAGGTCCCTCGTAGTCCCACTCAACCGTACAGAGCCGTCAGCTCCCTTATTCCGGAGCTTCTGTGATTGAGGTTTACTTCCTTTTTTTTGTACAGTATGGGTAGGTAGGGGCCCTGTCCCGACCATCTTATTACTGCTAGAGGCTTGCATATTGTGTTACTTCCCTATGGTTAGATAATATCGGTCGTGTGGGGCCCATATGTGTTTTTGATTATGTGTGTCGGCCGTGTGGAGCCCTGTTTAGCTGTTGTTTAGTGGCCTTGCCGGCATAGTTTAGTTTAGCATCTGATTTTACCTTCCAGTTATAACTAGATATCATGGTGGCCTTGTCGGCCCGCATAGGACTCCCTATGATTGTTTGTCTCTGGTTAGCTGTTTACTTTCACAGGTGGCTATAAGCCTTGTCAGTCGGGGGTTGTATTTACAACCGCTATATAGCCCGTTGTTTTCTTGATTCTAGAGTTAGAATTAGCCCTGCACCAGAGGTGCTTAGGCTCAGTCAGCTTAACAGTTCAGGTCCTAGTAGGGCACTAGGTGCCAGTCATGCCTCCCAAGGCGGGGCATGACAAACTTGGTATCAGAGAAGGTCCTGTCCCAGGGAGTCTACAAGCCGTGCTAAGTAGAGTCTTTTCTATGGATGTGTTGTGCACCACATACTATAGGCAGGAGGCTGCAAGGCATGATAGGATGGTTACTTTTTCTTCTTATTCAGTCATGCTATAGAGCGGTAAAGTATAGGGTTGAGTCCCTAAGCTTATTATATTCTTTTTACAGAGAAATGTCGGACCAACGACACCCTACAACAGGCAGGAGGCGAGATGTAGCAGTAGGAGAGGACACCAGTAGGGTGCATCAGACTCGGTCAAAATCGGCCCAATCTGAGGATGATATAGAGGTATCATCTCGACCTCCCCAGCAGTTTTCACCACGTCAGGAGCCGCTTGGGACAGCCGGTGTGACGACACTGCCTCTGCCAGTTTCTATACCCGTACCATTTGACCAGGAGGTCAGGAGCGCGGTGGTTATTCTAGCCCAGATGATGGCTGCTCAGCGCCAGCCAGTGCTGCCTATAGTCGCAGAATCCTTAGGAGGGCCTAGTAGCTCAAGGGTCCGAAAGTTCCTAGCACTAAGTCCCCCGCAATTCACAAGGACAGATCAGATCGAGGACCCTCAGGACTTCTTAGACCAGATACAGAGGATTTTCAGGGTGATGCATGCTACACCTATAGAGTCGATTAAGTTGGTGGTATTCCGACTAAGGGACATCGTCGTGCTGTGGTATGAGAGTTGGGAAAGCTCTTGGGGGAGAGACGTTTCCCCTCCCATCTAGCCCAGCTTCTCAGAGGCTTTTTTGGATCATTACCTACCGGGGGAGATGCGACAGGCCCGGGTTGATCAGTTCCTACACTTGGAGCAGGGGTCGATGAGTGTCCGGGAATATGCCATGTGGTTTGATTCCTTGGCTCGATATGAGCCAGTTTTTGTGGACATAATGCCAGCCAGGGTACACCGCTTTATTATGGGCTTGAACCCAGAATATGTTGAGACCTGCATCACAGCCACACTGTGAGAGGATATGGATATCGCCCGTGTGCAGGCTTTTGCTCAGAATATTGAGGGTATTAGACAGCGGCAACGGGAGATTAGGGGGACAGGTCAGGAGCAGCGCTGCTGGGACAGACCGGGTGAATTATAGGAGGAGTCCTGGGGAGGACCAAGGCCACAGTTATCAGATAGGCCGCCCAGACCCCTGCCTCCACTGCAGCTGCAGAGGAGCAGGTTTAATCGCCGAGGGCAGCCAGAGCCCAGCGAAGGTTCACGACCAGTAGGTTCATAGTAGCAGAGGAGAGTGGAGCAGAGTGGGTTTACAATACCACTTTGCCCTATTTGCAGTCGATGCCACTCTGGAGCATGTATGTATGGTTCCACCGCATGCTATATTTGTGGACAGGAGGGTCACCAGATGAGGAATTGTCCAGCTAGGTGCTAGGGTGACCGGGATCGACAGGATAGGTCCTCGACAGGATCACAAGCTCCAGCATCCCCGGCAGGGCGTAGGCCCTCAATTTCAACCGGTAGAGGCCGAGGCAGATCAGGGGCCTCCAGTTTAGGTGCCGGCCCTGACCGTACTTATGCACTACCGGGGTCACAGGAGTTAGAGTCGTCACCAGATGTTGTGACAGGTATGCTGAACATTTGCTCTCATCCTGCTTATGTGTTGATAGATCCAAGATCCACCTTGTCCTATGTTACACCGTTAGTGGCTCGAAAGTTTAGTATTATGCTGGAATTACTTCGGTGACCTTTCTCAGTATCTACACCCGTTGGTGACTCTATTATAGCCAGAAGGGTCTATCGAGGGTGTACAATAGAGGTTGCCAGTCGTCAGACTACGACATACTTGATAGAACTAGAAATGGATGATTTTGATGCCATTATGGGTATGGATTGGCTAGCTCCATGCTATGCCATTGTCGAATGTTGGACCAAGATTGTCCGATTCCACTTTCCAAGGGAGGCAGTACGGGAGTGGAAATGTAGTACAGCCACGCCAAAAGGTAGGTTTATTTCCTATCTTTTGGCGAGAAAATTGATAGCAAAAGGGTGCATTTATCATATTGTTAGAGTTCAGGATGTTCCGCCAGAGCCTCCGACCCTTCAGTATATTCCAGTGGTTAGTGAATTTCCCGACGTACTTCCAGATGAGCTTCCTTGTATTCCCCCAGAAAGGGAAATTAATTTTGCAATCAATCTATTACCAGGCACTCAACCTATATTTATTCCTCCATATCGGATGGCTCCTGCCGAACTCAGAGAAGTAAAGGAACAATTGAAGGATTTTCTAGACAAGGGCTTTATAAGGCCGAGTACCTCACCATGGGGTGCGCCAGTTTTGTTCGTGAGGAAGAAGGATGGCTCCCTCCGTATGTTATAGATTATCGGTGGCTGAATAAAGTCACTATCAAGAATAAGTACCCGCTTTCCAGAATAGACGACTTGTTTGATCAACTACAGAGAGCAAATTATTTTTCAAAGATTTACTTAAGGTTAGGATATCATCAGGTCCGGGTTCGTGAAAGAGATATTCCAAAGACTGCCTTTAGGACAAGATATAGCCACTTTGAATTTCTAGTCACATCCTTCGGACTGACAAATGCCCCAGCAGTGTTCATGGACCTGATGAACAACATTTTCAGACCATACCTGGACTTGTTTGTGATAGTATTTATCGATGATATTCTAGTGTATTCCCGCTCAGAGGCAGATCACCAGGATCATCTATGGATAGTGCTCCAGATTCTCAGAGATCGCCAGCTATATGCAAAATTTTCTAAATGTGAACTTTGGCTAAATTCAGTAGCCTTCTTAGGCCATATTGTGTCAGATCCTGGTATACAGGCAGATACGCAGAAGAGAGAGGCAGTGAAAACATGGCCTAGACCTACCACTCCGACCGAGGTACATAGTTTCCTTGGGTTAGCCAGGTATTACAGAAGGTATGCGGAAGGATTTTCCACTTTAGCAGCACCTTTAACTAAACTGACGCAGAAGACAACAAAATTCCATTGGATTGAGGCATGTGAGCAGAGCTTTCAGGAACTGAAAGACAGATTGACATCATCACCGGTGCTAGTGTTGCCAGAAGGAACAGAGGGTTATGCAGTCTATCGTGACGCTTCGGGTGTTGGGTTAGGATGTGTTTTTATGCAGTTGTTCGGGCTATTTGGGTATATAACTACACACAAGTGCACGTGGTCGAAAAAGTAGTAAAGTGGCTCAAGTAAGCCAAGTATCGATCCCACAAGGACTGGACTAAAGTAACAATCTACTCAAGTGTCAATGAACTTTAACTTTAAAATGCAGACAACAGTGTGAAGAGAAATTTGATATTTTGTTTCCTAATTTTATACTAAGTCTAAAACGAATATACAAATTGAGTCTGAACTATAAGTATGAGTATGCTGAGGTTAAATGAACATATAGAGAAATAAATTATCGATACAATTTGATTTATCTTTCCTCCGGTTACTAGTTAAGAATTATTGCCTATGGATTAAAACTCTCGTATTTAACCCAACTTAAGAATCATGAACCTTCCACCTACATCTCTGTGATAAAAAGAAATTCATGTTCTAGCCATACAAAACCGATTCCTTAATTGACTAATATGACTTTCAGGTATATTTCTATCCTGAAGGTAAATCAATTCTCAATTTTCCCAAACTAAGAAAAGATCATATCATATCAATTCACAACTTTCCAATTTCTTGCTCTCTCGAGTGAAACCGGACTTTTTAGATATACATTAACGTTGGCCACACATTAATGCAGTAAGAACAAGAATCAATAGAACAACTATGGAAGAAAAGATGAAAAACAAATTTATCAAAAATTATATTTCAATACAATTGTTCTTAACCTCAAAAAGAAGAGAATTTAGCCACTCATTTGTGGATTAAACATCATTAAATGAGTGTTAATCATACAAGAAATTGAAATAAAGAAGAAGGAGATAGAGAAAAACCCTGAGATTTTCGTCCCCTCAACTGCCTGTAACCCACGTTCTTGCTCCACCAAGAAAGAATAATTAAAAATGAACCTAAGTGTTCTGTTTATACTAGTGGGAATTTTTCCTGGAATAACAAGCAACGTGTCACGGAGTGCATCGCGGAGCACTGCCTCCATGACACGCCACCAACGCGGACCCTTACTGGAATCCGGACGTCCAGGTATTTAGGCCCAACGTGGCACGGCGTGCAACGCGGGGCTAGGCCAACGTGCCACGGCCCCAACGCGCACTTCCACTGGAAATAGGCATAATTTCACCATCCAGGCAGAGTGCATCCGCGATGACAGCGTGACATGGCTCCATCGCGGAGCTCCTTTAATTAATGCTCTCCTTGTGCTTTTTCCCTTGCTCGCTTTCGAGTCCAATCTCGATCTCTCCCAACATGCATCTTAGCTCCATAACTTTATATTTTTCCTACAAAACAACACTAATCATGTTGGTTAGTATAAATTCACATTTTATTACAAATCACATGAGAATGTATAAACATCGATAGATAAACAAGGAAAAATGACACATTTGAGTATCACTTGGGCATATAAATTTGCCCAAGATCACTTACCCCACACTTAAATCCTTGTTCGTCCCCGAACAATAATCTTACACCTCATGCAATTGACACCCCATCCTGGCTACTTTGGCTCGACAATTCAAGCTACGGTTATACCGGTTATTTAATACAGCAAATCATCAAGGAAACATGCATAGTCTTATCAATACAATAACCTTCTACACATTAAGACCTCCTAGACTTAAGAATTGACTCTCGATATCGGCAAACTCATGCAAATCAGCTAATCACGATATCCGACACGAATTTTTAATCTCTCGTCGAGCATGTGCCCTCACCACAAGAGAATTTTCCCCTTTTTAATCACATGAACTCAAAACATTACATGCAGGGGCATATAAATAAGATTTCTCTCTCTCTCCCAAAAGAACTCACATGCATCATGTCATGAACCATAGGCTTGCCTTTAGTGTATTACTCCACTAATATAAGGACGTGTGATGTAAGATCACGTAGGACTTAACGGGTTGTAATATAAGCTACGGAACTAGTAAATATTGGGCTAACCAATAATAGCAACTAGCATCCTTAAGCGCTTTTTCAATACATCCCATCAACCTTATGGGCATTGTTTCTTCCTTCATCCTCCCATTCTTGAAGTCTGTCTTTATTTTTGACCCCATATCTTTAAGCATGCTTGACTCAATAACAAAGATTATTTATACATCTTCATTATATTTAATTTATAACGAGTGCACCTTCAACCTTTTCTATCCTTTCATCACTCTGCTTTTTCTTTTCTTTTCACCATTCTCACTCCTTGACACTGTGGGAAAATTATTTTCTTTTCTTGAGCGCTTAAGAGTTTTGGATCAAATTCACGGATAATGAAAAGAAGGAGTTAAGCTCGGTTTACACCTTTTTGACAAAAGAAAAATAATAGGCTAAAGGCTCAATGGGCTAACTAGGATGTACATTCAAGGTGGGTACGATAATGAAAAAAAAGAAACTTTCGGTTAAAGCAAAGAAATGCCTACATCCTTTCCTACAATATACATCCTTCATTTCATTTCGTAAACACACCAGGCAAGTTCTAGACACTTCACAATAGCATGGAAGAAACGAAACCTCACTATACACTCATTTCACATGCTCAACTCAAGACATATTCACAGACTCTTCAATCAGCTAATTACAAGAATTCAAACATTAAGCCTCAACCACACTGAGTCGAACTCTATGGCCTAGGCATCTCAATATATTTACAAAGTTGCATGCTTTCATATGAATCACCTTTGCATTTCAAATATCATGTACAACACGCAACCAGAATTTCGCAACCATAAAGTAACTACAGGTTTTGGGATGCAAACCAACAAAAGAAAAAATGAACAATGAAATCTACTCCTAGCGACTACATTTCCCTTAAGACGGTCGTCATCCATCCATCATAGAGAATAGTCACTAATTACGACTTCGATTCAATGGGACTATTCTCGGTAAAAGAACCGAAAACAAATGCTGAGAAACCCAAAAATAAAATTTCACAATTTTGTTTTAAAAAAAATATCGATAATTTCGATAAAACAAAGATATGTACAAAACCAGCTAACAACATTCAACAGCACACAACAGCTTCACCTTAATTACAATACAGACATACACAAAAATCACAGGGTCACAAGTTTATCCAAGCACAACAACAGAACAGAAACATACATTAATAACAACAACAACCAACACCTAAGTACTCCCACCCCACACTTAAATCGAACACTATCCCTAGTGTTCACAAAATTCAGCATAGTACGAAAGTAGGTGGTGAAACTCCCTGATCAATTAAAGTATTCCACTTCCTCGTCAGGTGCCGCTGCCTCTTCTCCCATGTCTGAATCACCCCCGTCGTCATCATCTGACTCTACATCAAAGTCATCACAACGTGTCTCCTCGTCTATGGGGACATCATCATAAGTGGGCTCCACAAAAGCTGGCCCCACTCGGCATAGAGCCCTGGCATTTTCGCCAAACGGGTAGTCTAGCTCGAGCTGCCACAACTCCTCTTCTATTGCCGGCCTCCCGCCTATGCGTAGCTGGAGCATCTGCATCCCGAACATGCGAGCCATGTACTGATCATCCCGAGCATGTCACTCGGCTAGTGTAAGAACTGGCCCGTGAGTGGTGTCGGGTGCCTTAGTTTTGGTGACATCTAAGGCCCGCCTCTCCATCCGCGGAATGTAGTCAAGGGCCTCCTCCTCAATATCCAGGCCCCTCAGGAACGTGGTCAGTAAGCCACCAAACCTGTACCTGTGCCCTTGATGCAAACGGGCTCTCTTCATGGCGGAGATAATCACCGCCCCCACATTGATCTCCAGCCCTTTCATCAAGGCGTAGACCAAGCATACACGATCCTGGGTGACATCTGTCATATGAACCCTCGGGATCAAGCAGGAACAAACAATCTTCTGCCATATCCTGGCTTCCCTGTTCATCTGTGAGTAGGGCAAGGTCTGATGGTATCCCCTCTCATTATGCCTGCTCCAACGTGCTGTAGACCGAGTTCCACACAAAGTGCGTTTGATATCTGCGTATGGTGGAGTGATATTCAGCTATCGAAGCACATGAGAGTCTGTGTCCCGCGCCCCCAAGATGGCATTAAGGTGATGGGGCTCAAAAGTTACTATTTGCCCCCTTATCTTGATGGTGTGACTTCTGAGTGTCGGGTTCCAGTTGGCGTAGAATTCCCAAATTAGGTGTAGGTTGCACTTCTTGGGCTCTTCAAAGATGAAATTCAACCCAGCTGCCTCTATCCTGTGGACAATTCTGGGGAACTCCTGTGCCAACGGTTCCCTAGCAATGTGTTCTTCGAGGAAGTATTTGCTTTCTTTATGCTTTGCGTACCATTTTTTCCCCTCCTCTGTCACCCATCTAGTTCCATATTGACGGCGTTGGCCACATGGAACCGCTGGTGCTGCCGAGACTACTGTTCCCAGTCTAATTCTTTTCCTTCTGGCGCTCGATGTAGATGCACCCTTCCCTTTTTCTGGCCTGCTTGCCATCGTTCCAGTCAAACCCAAAAGACAGTCTCAATGTTATTCCAATTAAAATTAGCTTCGACTAAGGTTGGGTTAAGCTAGGCTACCCCACACTTAGTCTTTAGCCACAATCACAACATTACGGCAAGATCATACTTATTTCCACAAAAAAAACACAACAAAACATAACAAATATGCCTAGTGCATTCAGAGAATTCGACGGTATAAATTCTATGTACTACTCAAACTTTGTACAGCTAGTCACAACATTACCATCGGTAACATTTCATCACATAGCACTTAGCAAACATTTCTATCAACAAAATTGATACAATTCCCCCAATTTCTATGCAATTTCAACAATTTCATTAACCCGACAATCCGTCGCGCCTTAATCGTCTTAACGTTAAGCACGACATCATTTACTTCATTCAACATGCACACACTAAGAAGAATTTCACATTTCAACCCAATTTTTAACTTCTTCCTCTTTGAATTCTAACCCTAGCTACAATTTCGCAAGAATTTCAATCACACATGTATTTATCGAGTTCATACCATCACAACGATACTAGAAACTTCAATCAACAATGATCTACATGAATTAATGCTCAATTTACACTTAGGGCAAGTTTTCCTCACTTCCTATGCTAAAAATCGAAAAAATAAGGTAAGAAATGAGATGAAGTTAACAAAGATGCCTTAAATTCGATGATATCGAAGAAAAGTTGAAGAAATTTAGCTCCTAGGTCCGTGTCATGTTGGGGAAGGGGGGGATTTTGGGGTGTTTGTCACGGAGGAGGAGAGGAATGGAAAAAAAATGAGGGAAAACGGGGTTAAAAAAGGGGGGGTTTTCGCGCCGGTCACCTGGCGACCCGGTGTGACCCGTCGCGAAATACACTTCAATATGTCATGGAGGGTAACACGGAGCATGCCCTCCGTGACATGGAGCTATCGCACAGGTGTTCTGGAATTTGTAAAAATTCCAGAATTACCTTCAACGTGTCACGGAGGGTAACGCGGAGGCCCTCCTCCGTGACACGGAGCCATCGCGTGGGCTCACTGTTTTGCCACTTTTTATTATTTTTCATACCTCGATTTTTCCTTTGCGATCCTTTGCATATTTATCCTCCGTTCAACCTGAAATTCATCTCACCACAAGAAATTGGTTAGAATTTATAAGTTTCACATAAAATACAAATTTTGTTTTTATTTTTATTTTTCTCATTTTTTTTATTTTTTCTTTTTTTTCTACAAAATCTAATAAAATATTACAAAAAATTTCACGGGTTACCTTCCGTGCAGCGCCTGGTTTACCGTCGCGGCTCGGCGTCATTAAGCTCAGTCATCCTCTAGGGTGACGGACGTTTTCTCTCGACCACCGTCCTCACCCCAGTAATGCTTACATCTTTGCCCATTGACCAAGAATGTGGCACTCCGATCTTCTTGCCATAACTCTACTGCCCCGTGCGGGGTCATTCTCACCACCTCAAAAATGGCCCTGACCATTTGGACCTCAGCTTTCCTAGAAACAGCTTCAATCTTGAATTGAAGAGCAATACTTTTTGCCCCGGCTCAAAAATACGATGCACCACATGCTTTTCATGCCACCTCTTCATTTTTTCTTTGTAGTACTTAGCACTCTCATAAGCATGCTAGTGGAACTCTTCAAGTTCACTGAGTTGCATTAGCCTCTTCTTGCCCGCTAGCTCTAAGTCCATATTCAATTTCCTCACAGCCCAGAAGGCTCGGTGCTCTAACTCCACTGGCAGATGAAACGCCTTACCATAGACCAATCGATATGGTAAAGTTCCAATCGGTGTCTTGTAAGCAGTTCTGTACGCCCA
Organism: Datura wrightii; assembly: GCA_035772735.1. Classification (NCBI taxonomy): domain Eukaryota; kingdom Viridiplantae; phylum Streptophyta; class Magnoliopsida; order Solanales; family Solanaceae; genus Datura; species Datura wrightii. The sequence goes on along the minus strand of JASDFA010000002.1, from coordinate 49,629,781 downwards.
CAACGCATCATCAAGTTTGCTTGACCAATCATTCCGTTGTGTATTTACTGTTTTCTGGAGAATCTGCTTCACTTCTCTATTCGACACCTCTACTTGCCCACTAGTTTGGGGGTGGTATGTTGTTGCCACCTTGTGGCGCACCCCATACTTGGCTAGTAGCTTCTTGAAACTTGCATTGACAAAATGAGCCCCTCCATCACTGATAATGGCTCGGGGTGTCCCGAACCTGGTGAGAATGTGTTTTTTCACAAATTTTGTTACCACCTTGTTGTCATTGCTGGGGCAAGCTATTGCTTCCACCCACTTTGATACATATTCAACGGCCACCAAGATGTAACGATTACCAAATGACGGTGGGAACGGGCCCATGAAATCAATGCCCCATACATCAAAGGTCTCCACTTCCAGTATATTCTGCAGCGGCATCTCTTGTCTTCTGCAAATTGTTCCTGTACGCTGACATCTATCACACATTTTGACGTATGCCATAGAGTATCTGAACAGTTTAGGCCAAAAGAATCCTGACTGTAGAGTGCGCTGTCCGCTCACCTCCATGGTGCCCCCTATACAACGAAGAGTGACAACTCCTCAACACCTCTACAATCTGGCTCTCCGGGATGCATCTTCTCATCACCTGGTCCGGTCCTTGTTTAAATAAGTATGGCTCATCCCAGATAAAATACCGACAATCATGCCTCAATTTTTTTCTCTGTTAAACTGTCGCCTCAGGTGGATAGACTCCACTCACTAGCAAGTTGACTATGTCTGCGTACCAGGGAACTTCAGCTTCCCCTATTATCAAGAGCTGCTCATTGGGGAACCCCTTATTGATGCTATCACCTTCCTTCACATGCGACCGACTTTCCAATCGCGATAAGTGATCTTCCACCTGATTTTCGCTCCCCTTTCCATCCTTAATTTCGAGGTCGAACTCTTGCAATAACGGATCCATCTGATCAGCCTGGGCTTTGCATCCTTCTTGTTAAATAGATACCGAATCGCTGCATGATCGGTGTACACCACTACTCTTGAGCCTACCAAATAGGACCTAAATTTATCAAATGCGAACACCAATGCTAGCATCTCCTTTGACTGTATAATTACTCTGGGCAGTGTTCAGTGTTTTTCTTGCATAATGAATAGAATGAAAGATTCTATTTTTCCTCTGCCCCAATATATCTCCCACAGCCACATCACTTGAATGACACATTAATTCAAATGGTTGCTCCCAATTCGGAGAAATAAGGACAGGTGCTTCTATCAATTTCTGCTTCAACTCCTCGAATGCTTTAACACACTCATCATCCAACTCAAACCTCACCTCTTTTTCTAACAATCTGTATAATGGTCTAGAAATTTTTGAGAAGTTTCTGATAAACCGTCTGTAGAACCCTGCATGCCCAAGAAAATTGCGAACACCTTTCACCGACAGAGGTGGTGGTAACTTCTCAATAACCTCAATCTTATCACGATCAACCTCCAACCCCTTGTGAGACACTTTGTGGCCAAGGACAATAACTTCCTTAACTAAGAAATGGCATTTCTCCTAGTTTAGTACAAGGTTGGATTCTTTGCAGCGAGCCAGCACCCTATCAAGATTCTACAAACAAGTAGCAAATGAATTACCGAAAACAGAAAAGTCATCCATAAATACCTCAACAAAATCCTCTACCATGTCGTGGAAAATAGCCATCATGCATCTCTGGAATGTGGCGGCTACATTGCATAACCCAAATGGCATTCGTCTAAAAGCATATGTCCCATAAGGATAGTAAAAGTAGTCTTCTCTTGGTCCTCCGGAGCTATGGCTATTTGGTTATAGCCAGAATACCCATCAAGGAAGCAATAATATTCTTGTCCAGCCAACCTATCTAATATCTGATCAATGAATGGGATAGGATAATGATCTTTCCTTGTGGCTTCATTAAGCTTTCTATAGTCCATGCAAATCCGCCAGCCTGTGACGGTTCATGTAGGAATCAACTCATTTTTCTCATTGGTGACCACGGTCATCCCTCCTTTCGTTGGAATGCAATGAACGGGGATGACCCATTCACTATCTAAGATCGGGTAGACCACACTTGCATCAAGCCACTTAATTATTTCTTTCCTAACCACATCCTTCATTGCTGGATTTAGCCTTCGTTGAGGCTGAACAGTTTGTTTTGCTCCTGTCTCCATGAAAATCCTGTGTGTGCAAAAAGTTGGATTGATACCCTGAATATCTGACATTTGCCAACCCATTGCTTTCTTCCTTTTTCTGAGGACACCCAATGCTTCCTTCTCCTGTGCCTCCGTCAATTCTACGGAGATGATAACTGGCAAAGTCTCATCTTCCCCCAAAAAGACATATTTTAAATGGGGGGTAATTCTTTCAATTCCAGCTTTGGTGCTTCCTCAACAGATGGTTTCGGTAATGGTTCCAGAGACCTCATTAGAGACTGAAATTCTTGTTTCCTCGGATGCCTTTGTGACTCATTCCACATTTGTACCACCTCATAAGCATCTTTATCTCCAAAATGATCGGAGTTCATCAACACTCTTTTCAGTGGGTCTTGAGATTCAACAATCTGACGAATTTCTTCTTGATCAACCACACTGATTGCTGAAAGCTCCTCATGTATGGCCGGCAGCTTCATGGCCTTAAACACATCAAATACCTTAACTTTTTCATGTGCCCGCATAGTTAGCTGCCCTGCAGCTACATCAATAAGTGCTTTTCCGGTAGCCAAGAAAGGACGTCCCAAAATAAATGGGACTTCCGCGTCTGGCTCAAAATCCAGCACGATGAAATCTACTGGGAAGATAAGGGAGCCCACTTGCACCAGTACGTCTTCCAAAATGCCATCAAGCTAAGGAACGATCCGCTAGTTGCAAGATCACTGTTGTTGGTCTAGGACTCCCTAGACCCAACTTCTTGAATACCGATGACGGTATCAAGTTAATGCTCGCTCCCAAATCACATAATCCACGAGCTCGGATACTCTGCCCAATTGTAATTTGTATTGTAAAGCTCCCAGGGTCCTTGAGCTTTGTGGGCAACCTGTTTTGTATTCGGGAAGTGCACTCCTCTGTAAGAGCCACCGTAGCGTACTCCGTCAACCTGCTTTTGTTCGCCACGATGTCCTTAATATACTTTACGTACTTCGGCACTCCCTGCAAAACATCAACAAGAGGTAAGTTAATGTGTACCTGTTTAAGCACCTCCATGAACTTTTTGAAACACGCCTCCTCCTTGTGTTTCTTTAATCGTTGAGGGAACGGGGGTGGTGGTCTTTCTGGATCAGCCTCCTTTTTCTTCCCCCTCTCATCACTTGCTCCCTCTCAGTTTCTGCTGCTCCTGACTGTTGAGGTGGTCTTTCTGGTTCCACCTCTTTAAGCTGCAAACCACTCCTTATGGTCACTGCATTCACTTGCTTGGGGTTGGGATCTGTGTCGCTCGGAAGTCCTGCTCTAGGCCTGGTTTTTGGGCTCCAGCAAATTGCCCAAACTGGTACTCCAGTGCCTTTGTAGCTAACTGATTGTTCTTTACCTCGGCTGCCAATTTCACGTAGTCAGCCTGCAATTGAGCTTGGTTAGCTATCATTGTCTTGAACATTTCCTCGATGCTGGGTGATGGTGGTGGAGGAGGTGCATTGTTGCTTCTATATTGTGCCTGATAGTTCTGCTGCCCTCCTTGATTCCTCTGCGCCCCCTGACTCAAACTTTGCCCTTGATGGTTATTGCTACCCCAAGAGAAATTTGGGTGATTCCTCCAGTTGGATTTGTAGTTGTTGCCATACTGTAGGTGGTTGTTTCTCTATACATTTCCCACAAAGTTCACCGAATCAGGATTTGCTCCACAACACTCAGCTGAGTGTTCACTACTCCCACACACTTCACACCAAATCTGCTGCACTACATTCACTGGGGCTTGAGTCTGGTTCATGCTCATGTTACTGAAGTGGGTGTTGAGTTGATTCTATAAAGCAGCTATCTGTGTAGCAATAGCTGTAAAACCATCTACTTCTAGGACTCCTGATGCCTTCCTTGTTCCTCCTCTTGGCGAATCAGCATTCCACTCCAGATTTCCCTGCGAAATACGATTTAACAAGGTATACAGCTCCTCATAAGTTTTCTCCAATGCTTTTCCCCCAGCTGCTGAGTCTAGAAAGATTTTTGTGTGGGGTTTCAAACCCTCTATGAAAGTATGCACCAACACATCATTGGATTGGTGATGATGAGGACAATCCCGCAACATAGATTTGAATCTCTCCCAGGCTTGATATAGATTCTCTCCCTCTCTCTATTTAAAACTTAGAATTTGACTTCTAAGTCTTGCTGTTTTACCGGATGGAAAAAACCGTATCAAGAATTTCCTTGCAAGATCATCCCACGTAGTGATTGAATTAGGTGGCTCAGCTTTCAACCACCTCTTGGCTTCTTCCAAAAGTGAAAATGGGAACAATGTAAGCCTGACATAATCTGATGACACTCCAGCGGGGATGTAAGTGTCACTTATCTCCAAGAAATTTTGGAGATGCTATTGTGGATCCTCATGAGGGAGACCTGTGAACTGCCCACTGGTGTGCAGCAATTGCACCATGTTTTGTTTGAGCTCGAACCTCCCTCCTGGATCAGGTTTGCAGATGCTAGATGTGACATTATTAGCATGTGGGATTGCCACCTCGTGAATCGGACAAGCTGCCATTTCCTCGGGCACTAACATTGCCCTTACAACCGGTGGATTCTGTTGTTTGCTCCAGGATTGTTTGTCTGAGCAACTGCAGCTTTTTCTCTAGAGCTTCTCTCCTTTGACGATGAAATTGCCTTTCCGGCTCTAAATATGAGTCCATCAGCTCCTTGTCTCTTGCCAGTGTTCAACAGAAATTAGTATCTGCAAAATACAGGCTAAGACCAAGTTGTCAACACTAAGAAGAAATAGTAAGCTAACACTTAAGAAAAATTTACCAATTGCCAATCCCCGGCAACGGCGCCAAAAACTTGTTCGGGCTATTTGGGTATATAACTACACACAAGTGCACGTGGTCGAACAAGTAGTAAAGTGGCTCAAGTAAGCCAAGTATCGATCCTACAGGGACTGGACTAAAGTAATAATCTACTCAAGTGTCAATGAACTTTAACTCTAAAATGCAGACAACAGTGTGAAGAGAAATTTGATATTTTGTTTTCTAATTTTATACTAAGTCTAAAACGAATATATAAATTGAGTCTGAACTATAAGTATGAGCATGCTGAGGTTACATGAACATGTAGAGAAATAAATTATCGATACAATTTAATTTATCTTTCCTCCGGTTGCTAGTCAAGAATTATTGCCTATGGATTAAAACTCTCGTATTTAACCCAACTTAAGAATCACGAACCTTCCACCTACATCTCTGTGATAAAAAGAAATTCATGTTCTAGCCATACAAAACCGATTCCTTAATTGACTAATACGACTTTCAGGTATATTTCTATCCTAAAGGTAAATCAATTCTCAATTTTCCCAAACTAAGAAAAGATCATATCCTATCAATTCACAACTTTCCAATTTCTTGCTCTCTCGAGTGAAACTGGACTTTTTAGATATACATTAACGTTGGCCACACATTAATGCAGTAAGAACAAGAATCAATAGAACAACCATGGAAGAAAAGATGAAAAACAAATTTATCAATAATTACATTTCAATACAATTGTTCTTAACCTCAGCAAGAAGAGAATTTAGCCACTCATTTGTGGATTAAACATCGTTAAATGAGTGTTAATCATACAAGCAATTGAAATAAAGAAGAAGGAGATAGAGAAAAACCCTGAGATTTTCGTCCCCTCAACTGCCTGTAACCCACGTTCTTGCTCCACCAAGTCAGAATAATTAAAAATGAACCTAAGTGTTCTATTTATACTAGTGGGAATTTTTCCCGGAATAACAAGCAACGTGTCACGGAGTGCATCGTGGAGCACTGCCTCCGTGACACGCCACCAACGCGGACCCTTACTGGAATCCGGACGTCCAGGTATTTAGGCCCAATGTGGCACGACGTGCAATGCGGGGCTAGGCCAACGTGCCACGGCCCCAACGCGCACCTCCACTGGAAATAGGCATAATTTCACCATCCAGGTAGAGTGCATCTGCGATGGCAGCGTGACACGGCTCCATCGTGGAGCCCCTTTAGTTCATGCTCTCCTTGTGCTTTTTCCCTTGCTCGCTTCCGAGTCCAATCCCGATCTCTCCCAACATGCATCTTAGCTCCATAACATTATATTTTTCCTGAAAAACAACACTAATCATGTTGGTTGGTATAAATTCACATTTTATTACAAATCACATGAGAATGTATAAACATCGATAGATAAACAAGGCAAAATGACACATTTGAGTATCACTTGGGCATATAAATTTGCCCAAGATTAGCAGCATGGTAAGGTGATTGCCTATGCTTCTAGGAAGCTGAGGAAGCATGAGAAGAACTATCCTACCCATGACCTTGAGTTATCCGCGGTGATTCGTGCCTTGAAAAAATGGAGACACTATCTGTATGGTGTACACGTAGATATTTTCACTGATCACAAAAGCCTGAAGTATATTTTCACCGAGAAAGACTTGAATCTGTTGCAGCATCGCTGGTTGGAGTTGTTAAAGGATTATGATGTGAAGGTTGTATATTAACCAGGAAGGGCCAATGTTGTAGCAGATTCCCTTATTCGCAAATCCATGGGAAGCCTGGCATATTTACAGCCCGAGCAACAGGAATTGGCCCGAGAATTGCATCAGCTAGCCAGTGTAGCCGTTCGTATAGTAGAGTCAGGAGACAATGGAGCGGTAATCAAGAATACCACAGTGTCATCATGGTGGTGGAAGTGAAAGAATGGCAGTATGAAGATCCTAGCCTGGTTCAGCTCAGAAATAGGGTCCAGTAAGGGGAAGTGACAGATTTCCATGTAACCGAATATGGAGTTTTGAGATATAGGGATCGCTCTGTGTTCCAGACGTTGCAGGGATTCGCTAGTAAATTATGGGCGAGGTACACTATGCCTGTTATTCTCCCCATCCAAGTTCGACATGTACCATGACGTAAAAGAGATTTATTGGTGGCCGGGAATGAAAAAGGGGATAGCAGAATTCGTAGCTCAATGTCCCAATTGCCAATAAGTGAAAGTTGAACATCAGACCAGGCAGACTGACATAGGATATAGCGGTTCCTTTATGAAAATGGGAGGCAGTTAATATGGATTTCGTAGTAGGGTTACCTCGTACCAGGCGTAAATATGATTCTATATGGGTAATTGTTGACAGGTTGAGAAAATTAGCTCACTTTTTGCTAGTAAGGGCTACCTTTTCAGCCAAAGATTATGATGAGCTGTATATTAGAGAAATAGTCCGATTGCATGGTGTTTTGTTGTCAATTATCTTTGACCGAGGGGCGCAGTTTATAGCTAAATTTTGGAAGTCTTTTTAGAGGGGTCTGGGGAGGTTAACCTGAGCACAGCCTTCCATCCTCAGACAGACGGGCAGGTAGAACGTATAATCCAAACGCTCGAGGATATGTTACAGGCGTGTGTGCTAGATTTTGGAGGCAGATGGGATGAACATCTACCATTTATTGAATTTGCCTATAATAACAGTTATCATTCAGCAATTCAGACGTCACCTTATGAAGCGTTATATGAGTGAAAGTGCAGGTCTCCAGCTGGTTGGTTTGAGGTATGAGAATCAACATTGATTGGGCCAGATATTATTCATCAGTTAGAAGAGAAATAAAACTTATCAGGGAACGCCTACTGACTATTCAGAGCCGCCAGAAATCTTATGCTGAAGTGCGGCGGAGAAACCTAGAGTTCAATGTGGGTGACTAGGTATTCCTGAAGGTTTCACCGATGAAAGGTGTGACGAGATTTGGTAAGAAAGGCAAGCTCAACCCGAGGTTTATTGGACATTATTAGATTCGTCGAAGGATAGGCCAGGTGGCTTATGAATTGGATTTACCTCCAGAATTAAAATTCGTTCACCCAGTTTTTCATGTATCAATGTTGAGGAAGTGCATAGGAGATCCCTCCCGGATTGTCCGAGTCAAAGATGTCCAAATCACTGAGGAGTTAGCTTATGAAGAAGCTCCGGTAGCCATACTAGATTGGTAGATCTGCAGACTAAGAACTAAAGATGTTGCTTTTGTTAAAGTGTTACGGCAGAATAAGAACCGAGAGGAGATGACCTGGGAGGCAGAAGACGATATGAAAAGTAGATATCCTCAGTTATTTCAGAATTAGTCAGATTGTGCAGCTAGAGGTATATTATTGTTGTTGTTTCATAAGTTGCATTATATACATGTATATATGGAGTAGTTGACTTCAGCTATTGTGAAATGAATTTCATAGTATTGTGTGGAGTACCTATATTGGACTTTTCTGCGTTTCAGAGTTTTTGGATAGTCCATATTACAGGGGAGACTCTGCCGAAATTTTTTAAGAATAAGTAATTGTAAGGTTAAGGTTCTTGCAAGTAGAAGTTAACATTCGAGGACGAATGTCCTAAAGGGGGGGGGGGGGAGGATTTTACACCCCGTAAGTTTCTAAGGTTTAGTCGGCCTATTCGTATGTTGGTTGAGAGTTTTAGAGTGCCATACGTATGAGGAAAGGGCCCAGGGAAAGGCCAAATGAGTGCAATGTCGGGATTTGAATGGAAACTATTGAAAATCATCCAATTACGCTGCTAAACGCCGTCCAAATCTAAATTAATCTGGGTAGTGAAGTATAAGGCTGCAGAGAGAATCGCTGCGGAGTTATTTTTGTAAAATATGCCCGACGAATCATCGTCCCGCCGAGCCTAAGTTGGTGAAATTATTTCAAACTAGTGTCAATATGGTCGCATGCCTAAAGTAAGTATTTCTCCCTTCTAGATTCCCGAGAAATTCTGAGTTTTGGATCGTATTTCGATAAGTTGAAGCATAGTCAGTATATATATATAGAAGTTATCATTTTCTTCGAATATAGTAATAAAGTATCCCTATTCTTCTGTTAATATGATTACAGTTGAGAAGGACAGTTGAACACAAGCCAAAACTCGCTAGTTAATCTGTAAATAGCGAACGAGGTATGTTGAGGCATTTTCTTTCCGCAAGTTAGTTTCTTCAGCCTAATAGTCCAGTATGAATCCCAGTAAAGCATGATAGGAGTATGTTATCATGTCTAGTTGTTGTTGTTGTCAGTTGAGGCTCGTAATTTGTATTGTTTTGGGCTGGATTACACCTGTATAGCTTCCATGACCACCCCAAGGTTAATAGCTGTGTCGCCGCCCGCCAGGGGCGAGGATACGTCGCTCTACGGAGCGGCATGCCGTCCGCAAGGGACAAAGATGGGGATACAAATCCTCATATGCCGTGGTTGGCCTTATACACACCCCCGCAGAGCATTTATGCCCGGGATGTAGATATTAGGAGTCCTCCAAACTCAGACACAACTACAGTCAGGGGCCAAGCGGGCCCAATTGCAGAACCGGGGGATCAGCAGTACGCTCAAAGCTGGTAATTGACTCAGTATGACCTGAATAAGGGTATAAAGATTGAGGTGTACTCACAGTTGGGTTATTTTGTGTTGATTGAACCTTCTGGCTTATGGGGGCCAGGTAAGGTTTATGTTTGCTTTAGTTACTAATAGTTAGACATTAAAACGCCTCGTTTGTAAGGTATGACCCTACCCTCTTTATTATAGTTATGCTTAGCCCTGATTTCATTACTTCAGTCATCTTCGGTCCGTTTTCTTTACTTCAGTCATTGTCAGTTCTATTTCTTACTTTCAGTCATTTAAAGTTACTGCCTTACATATTCAGTACCTGTGGTACTGATACCCTCTTATGGGGTGCTACATTACTTGCCTGCAGGTCTAGATAGACGAGGAGTAGGTCCCTCGTAGGCCCATCAGCCGTACAGAGCCGTCAGCTCCCTTCTTCCGGAGCTTGTGTGACAGAGGTTTACTTCTTTTGTTTGTACAGTATTGGTAGATCGGGGCCCTGTCCTGAACATCTTAGTACTCCTAGAGGCTTGCAGATTGTGTTAATTCCCTATGGTTAGATAATATCGGCTGTATGGGGCCCATATGTGTTTTGGATTATGTGTGTCGTCCGTGTGGGGCCCTGTTAAGCTGTTGATTAGTGGCCTTGTTGGCTAAAGTTCAGTTTAGCATCTAATTTTACCTTCCAGTTATAACTAGATATCATGGTGGCCTTGTCGGCCCGCATAGGACTCCCTATGACTATTTGTCTCTGGTTAGCTGTTTACTTTCACAGGTGGCTATAGGCCTTGTCGGCCGAGGGTTGTATTTACAGCCACTATATAGCCCGTCGTTTGCTTGATTCTGGAGATAGAGTCAGCTCTGCACCAGAGGTGCTTACGCTCAGTCAGCTTAACAGTTCAGGTCCTAGTAGGGCACCAGGTGTCAGTCATGCCTCCCAAGGCGGGGAGTGACAAATAAGATTTGGGAAGAACGAAAAGCTCAACCCAAGATATATGGGACCCTACAGAATTCTGAACCGAATTGGCAGTGTGGCATATGAGTAAGAATTACCTTCAGAGGTAGCATCGGTGCACCCAGTCTTCCATGTGTCACTATTGAAGAAGTTCATCAGTGATCCAACCTTGGTTGTGCAACTAGACAGCGTGGAAATAAAAGATCGTCTCTTTTATGAAGAGGTCCCAGCTCAGATCCTTGATCGTCAGGTTCGTAAGATGAGAAATAAGGAAGTCACTTCGGTGAAAGTTTTATGGTCGAACCAACTAGTTGAGGGATCCACACGGGAAGCAGAAACAGTCATGATAGCTAGACACCCTCACGTATTCCCTTCCAGTTCAATTCCAGCATCAGGTACTAAATCCCTCCTCAATACTCTGTTCACTTTCGAACTCATCAGCTCTATTTAGAATTTCTTTGTGCATTCTAGTTGCACCAGCTCTGTTAGTAAGGTTAAGTTAGCTCGGAGTCAGTTACTCCTTCAGAAACCAGCTCATAGTCTTAATCTAGGAATTTCAACTCTTTTCCTAGTTGTCCAGCAATTTTAGTCTTCATTCAAGGATGAACGATCCCAAGGGGGAGATATTGTAACACCCCGAAACTTTCCGAAACCAAACTCAAACATCACAAGAAAATCTGGAAAAACCCAAAACAATGCCTCAGAACGATTGAGACAATGATTCGTGGTCAGCTCCAACGACTCGTTGTGTCAGTCGTGGTCAGCAGGCTTGGTCTGTCGGAAACCCACGAGACAAGGAACGACAGTTATGAGAAACAATAAGTCGTCTTGTCAGTCATGGTTTCCCTATCTCAAAAATCCTTTCCAGGTCCACACGAATCAACCAACGAGTCATTGTCAGAAACAACGACCCGTTGTGAGATTCGCTGGGTGAATACCCTGAAATCCTCTTCTAATGACGACGAGTGGAGACAATGACCCGTTGTTCCCTACAATGAGTCATTCTCATCCCATCGTGTCAACTTAGACATTTTCAAAAATTTTTCCAATGAACCTAACGACTAGACACGATGACCCGTTGGGTTCACCAACGAGTCGTTGTGTCACCCGTCGTCAGATCCAGTGTTTCCTAGTACCAGGCAGTGGGAACAGTGAGAGGTCCCAATGTTGTGGTCACAACCAACAACTCGTTGAGTGACCCATTGGGATCCGGTTGGCCAGTTTTCAAATTTATTTTCCAAGTTTATTCTTGTAACTTCCCACCTATTTAGTCCCTAAAATACTTCGTTTAAGTGTAAATTAAGAGCATTTAGAGGGATCAAACGGTTCTTCTCCCTCATTCACCACTCAAACCTTCAGAAAGCATGGTAAAAATTCTCTCAGGAGCTCTCAGATAAAGAACTAGGCAGTCCACTTCTCCTTGGATTCTCAAGGAATTTCTTCAGATTTCTGTATCAGGTATGTGGGAATTCAACAAGGGAATAGTTCTTGAATTGTGTCCCTAAAAAAACCTCCTCTATCTTGTTTAACAGTTATGTCCTATAGTTTCAAAATGTGAAAAGTTTTCAGACAGATTTCTTTGTGGATTCAAAGGGAATATTTCTCATTAATTTAGATTTCTTATTTATTCCCTATTTATGGAAATTGTGAAAGATTGCATCTAGTCGCATAATTCAGCCCTAATCACAGCTTAGTAGAAATTAGAAACTTGTAGGTTGAACTAGTTTTCTCTGTAGCATGGTTCTATCAGCTTGGGAAGGACATGTAATCATTTATGTTAAAATCTCACTCAGAATCATGTCATTCTACTCTCAATCAGAATTCTTAGCAACCTCAGTGTTGTCCAAAAAGAAGTCAGCTAATCAGTTTGACTATAGTTAATTATTAAGGTGTTTGTGATACCTCCCAGTTAATAGTATTAGACTCAGTATTAGATTTTAGTGGTTCGTTAGGTGGTCATGACACTTTCTGAAAAACAGCTCTGACTAGCCTTAGGATCCCAACTTCATATTACAGTTTGTTCTTTAGACGATTACTACGCTTCCAGATAAGCAACTCTGACCAGTCTTAGAACCTAGTTACAGAATCCGATCCGATAAGACTCTCAGGGTGTTTCCAAATAGGTATTCCTGTCTTATTCTTGGGACCCAGTTTTGAGCTATCAGCTTAGTAGTTAGTCTAGTTCTATCCAGTGGGAGTATGACTTAGCACCGAGCAGACCGGGGTTCCAGCGCACCCAGGTTCCTAAAGCTACATTGCTACTGTAGGATATATTTTATTGGCCTCATGGACCCAGACTCGTGATCACTCACTTCATGCCTTTATACCCTAGCAAGGTATATTGGGTCCTACCGATGGGGTGTATACATCGGAGTCCACGTCTAGCTCACGTGGTTATATGTCGGTTATAGACTCTCCCACTAGGCAGCTCAGTTCAGTCTCAGATTAGTCAGTTCAGATCAATTCAATACAATATTTTAGATTAGTATCTCAGATTTAGGGTATGTCTTTGACCATCAGACAGCGTAATCTTGACCATCTCAGTTTATCACAATTATTCAGTTTCAGTATTTTCAGTTCGTTGTTACATGTCTTTTAGTTCAGCTATTTTATTCCTTGTGTATGGTTTCTCTCACTTACTTAGTATATTCAAAGTATTGATAGATACCTTTTATGTTGTATCATTTTATAATACAACTGCAGGTTCTCAGTCACAACATCGTTAGCCGACCTCGCTTAGACTTTTCTAGCTGCATCATTGGTGAGTCCTCAATTTTCGAGGACGAGGATTATTTCTTTCAGTTCTATTTCTTTTATTTATACTTGGAGTTAGCTGGGGGCTTCTCCCAGCAACTTATCAGATGTAGTTGGTTTTCAGACACAAATATAGTTTCCAAACATTCAGCTTTGTTTTAGTTGTTTTTAAACCTTATGATTTAGCTTTATTTTCATAAATTTTTTGTATTATTATTTTAAAGCTTCTGCTATGTTTTATTCAGAATTCTAGTGTTATGATAGGCCATGGGTTGATTTGGGGCTACGTGTGACTCCAAGTACCATGTCCTGTCAGGGTATAGACTTGGGGCGTGACATACACTTCGGGAAAATGTCTGCTCAAAAGATAAAATAATTAAAATAATAATTATAATTTTCAAATTAGTAGTAAAAACAACTAATTTATGGTAGACTTCACCAATCCCCAGCAATAGCGTCAAAAATTTGACGATTCACTGGCATATATCTATTTTTAACTTGCACTCTGTAAAATTATAGTATAGAAAGATGTTGAACCCACAAAGATTGGTTTATCTATTCTACAAACATTTCTTGTTTTAGTTACTATCTGAGAAAATCATATATAGTTGAGTGGTGAAATAACTAGTTAAAAATTCGTAAATTGAAAAATTGAGAAAATAATTTTTTTGTTTTTCACAAATATGATAAAAGGTGTTGGGATCCTGAATTCACTTGATATTTTTATTATAAACTAAATTATTTGTTCCTTAATTTTTATTTCTCACAAATGTATAAATACCTCTCATAATTATATTTATATATTATTACTTAAGTTGAACAATTAAATGTACTCCTCTCGGTTGTACAAATTAATCGTCAACTAGTAATATTAAAGAACCAAAAATATGCATTTGTACTAAAATATACTCTTTTCAATAAGTCCCTTTCAATTACCTTACTTGTTATAATTGCTTATTATACTATTCGCCTCCTTCAATTACAAATAAGTATAGAATCAATTATAACATAAAAGAGATAGATTTCACTAATTAAATATTAATAATCTATCAATATCCCAATTAACTATATCACCTTTTTAGCCTCTCTCGATTACAAAATTGACAATATGTTAATTATTAGTACAAGATAGATAGATGTTAACAAGTTAAATGACGTCTAACTTTCAAGAAGATAAAATTTAAATAGAAAGCTTTAGCTCAAGCACAAGAAATTTAGGAAACAATATTTATCATTATATAGAAATATCGAGATCCATTATTTTTTCGATACAAAAAAAGTTACTCCATACTAGAATTTGTATTACTAACGGAAACATTCTTCTCCATTAAATAAAAAATAGAAGAAATTTTCAGGAAGAATAATTCTGTTATTTAATTAAAAATAGGAAGTAGAATAATTTCCAACACTAAAATTTATTTAGAACTTAGAAACAAAGCCAATATAATGGCAAAAAGATGGAAAATTCGGTAACTAAAGAAAGAAGGAAGAGAAAGACTCTTTGGAAATTGAAAAATATGCTTCTTGTCTCACTTCCTCCTTCCTTTTCTTCACATTGATGTCACTTTTTATAACCAATAATTGACTCGTTGTGAGTTTGTCACGTGGTCATGGGTTGATTATTGGTTCGTTGTGGTTCGTGGTGGGCTTGTTAAGACCAAGCTAGCTTTGCTATGACGGCTGAAATTTGTGTATTTTCTTCCTTTAGCAGCTTATTTTATTTATTTTGCCACATCTTGTCCATTTTTCTATTTTGTCATGTTTTCCTTTGAAAATTTTTCATTTCTTCAAATCAAGTCTTCTATAAGCTTTCCTGCATAATTTGGTTAAAAACTGGAAAGAAAATATGATAATTTTTGTGCTTTTTCATTAAAAAATTTTATATCTAAAATCAAGTCAAATGCACTTATCAGACCTCATCCCCGTATACCCAGCCACATGTATATCATACCATACCTATTTGTGTACGTATATCTTTACACCCAGTCGTATGGATACCATAATATACCTATCTGTATACTCTTACTTGTACACCGAGTCATATGAACATCATATCATCCCTTTCTATGTACTCATATCTGAACACATCTGCATATCTGTCATATTACTGTCACAACACTATCAATGCCATAAACACTGTATCACATGCTAGAGGGTCTTACATTTCCCCTCCAGTCATGACATGCAGAGGATTTTAAAAATCCAATGTACTATACACCTAACCGTATGAACATCATATTATACCTGTCTGTGTATTCATACCAATTGTGGGTCTCCATCACCCCATTATCCAACACTCATCAATTACCCTTTCACATGCTATCATCTCTGTCAACTCAAATTACAATCATAAGGACATAATACTCCATAACTCCCAAATTATGAACACATTAACCAGTCAAACAACATATATTACAATTTGAGGGACATACAAGTCAACATTCATCAAAGTAATTTCGTAGTTATCTAGTCAATAAAGGATAATTTGTAAGGCATTTTCCAATATATGATCCAACATATTTTACATGTTTCACCTCATTGATACAAATGACAACTCATAGTTACAAATAAATTGGCATAATATCACTTTAACACACGTTCACAATCATGAATATGATCATCAATATTTCCCACAAATGTGATCAAATATAGTACTCACACACCACTAAGGTCCAAAGACCAATACATTTTTCCCCATTAAATCGTAATACAAGAAATTATTAATTAAAGTCTAACTCCTTATAAACCATAACCTACTACCATTACCTCTATCAAAATCAGCATCCAAAGACCAACAATCATACTTAGAAATTCGAGACACATATAATTACTCAATTAAAGTTTGAATTTCCACAATCTTAATCGGCTACTTTCTAGTTTATTTATTAACTGGCCCAGTCTCGCATCAACTAGTACAACAGTAACACACATAATTTAATTTTCATAATTCATTGGCTTAACCTTCCCAACTTTCTTACTTAAGGATCTATCAAAAAAATAAGTTCATTCAATATTATACATAATATTATTCCTTTTGGTCCCTATTCAGGACAATGTACTCAGGCCTATCATCGTCACTCAAATATATTCACTCACGAAGGAGATTCATTACTCACAATAATTATTTAATCACAACCAACACTCAATCACTCAATCTTACTAGCTACGGGTTCTCAAAAAACCCATTCTTTACTTAACTCGGATTTGTTTTAAGTTAAGCCATATACTACTGGCTATACATCTTCATTTGTAACTATTAAGTTGAAACATTAAGTTCATATAACCCAAACTAGGTCCGATCACTTCACTTCTTCCCTTCCTTATTCATATTATTACGAATTCACTCAAGGACAAACCATCAAGATTATACAATTACATTATCCACTAAAGAATGAATCACCAGCCACATGCCATCAAAATATATCATCAAGAGTAAAACCTCAATAATATACTACCAAGAACATACGTCAGCATCCTAATCAAGAGCATAGCATCCAAATATGATTTCAAGGGTCTATTATCAATAGTGCATCCCCATTGTGAAATACCATCTAAGTGTCACTCTTCTACACAATTCCTCTAATTTTTTAGTTCATTACTACAAGACTTACATTACATTTTCATAGTTTATGATCCCTCTACCCTCATAAATTGTATATCAATAGCATACATGTATGCAATTTACTAATAGAAGTCTAACACAAAGTAAGCCATAACGTACCCGGATCGCAGAACTGGAATATGCAGCTACTCCGCAGGAGCTTTGCCTTTTCTCAATGCCTCCAAATGTTCAAAGTCTAAAAATAAGACATTAAGGAATCAATCAATAGTCTACTTCTTAGATTTAAGGTTTTGGGAACTCAACCCTCTGTATTCTACCTATTGTCTTATGGTCTAATTCGATAATCACAGGCTAAGTTATTATAGCCTAAATATACATCACTCCAACCTAGTTCATAGAGTTTTTAATTCTAGCTCGCAAACTATCACAAAAACAACGTTCTACAATCACATTCACCCTAGAAAATGTTAATTTTCAACTTTTAGGCATAGGAATCAACATCAACTCATTCTCATTTGACTATCCCTTGTTCTCACAACTTAGGATTTTTAACTAAAAAGACACCATTATAGGTCACCCATACCTCTAGGAAATTATTGAGACAAAAGATGGAAAGAATAAGCTAGAATTCTTACCTTAGAAATGAGAAACCTTTCAGCCTTGGAGAATCGCCCTAACTCTTTAGTTATTTTTTTCGTGCCCTAGACTAATGGGGTGACAACCTAGAAATTTTGACTTAAACTAACTTTCTTCTTAACATCATCCACTGCAATAGTAATTTTTGCTGTAGCGGTCCCGCTACAGCGAAGGATCGTTCACTGTGGCGATCCTGCCACTTGGGTCCACCAATTTTTTTATCCAGTTCATCAAGTTGATTAATAAAATAATCTCTGATTCCAAAGAAAAAAAAACTAGACCCGTAAAATTTTAAATCCATAACAATGTCATTGAGGCTCTATAATGATGGGACAAGTTGTTACATCCGATACCAATTAAACAACTATTCATCCCGAACAACCTCATGAGATATGTAGGTATTTTATATCACATTGCATTCCAAATCCATGTGGGATCATAATTATGGTATACCCTTGCTACCACAGTCTTACTGTAATCATTGTCGAATTTAACCGAAACATTATCAGACCTTACTTTCGAGGTCCTACTATGCTAATAGGCATACTACATAGACACAAAACATAAATTTAATTCTCCTATGCCCGCATGCGCGACTGGGAAAGAGTCTCACGTGCGCCACTTCTACTAGTTGTTTTCACACTAGAATCAACTCTTTAATCTTGGCTCTGTCATATTCCTCAACTGTAACCCACATTCACATACTTATTACTCAGGAAACCCTCGTGTTATCACTGTCCTATATATGGATACCTTTTTTTAGGTACACAAGACATTTTTGACCCTCATAGGAATTTAAAACATTGCACATATCACTAGAACAGACCTGACCATTGCAATGGTGCTTTTCTACCAATGTGGTCTCACGGTAGTAGTAATCTGTCCAGTGTAGTGAAATCAAAATTTTAGATTAAGAAGTAGAAAGGATGGTTTTTAGTTCATTCACATATTTTCATTCCAACTTTTAGAAAAATCCTCTCCACTTCCTTTGCGATTCCCCTCGATTTCGCAAGTAATTCTCATCCCACAACTTTATTATTTTACTTACTCTAAATACTTGTGTTTTATGCCTTTAAGCATGGATTAGAGTTGAAAATGAGGTGGGGAAGGTTGTGTTTCTTTTACTCTTAATGAGGATAGATTATTGAAGCATGCTACTAGTATTTAAGTTCTCAAGTGATCTAAATCATCCTCTGGTGCTATAGACTATTTTCCCAAGGTTTTTGCACAAGAAATGATCGAGTTTGGGTAGGGTTGTGGTTTGAACTTTTTTGAGCGTAGAGTGGGGCTAGTTTTTCATTTCGCTCTCTCACCACTATGCTCTATCGGCAGGTAGGTGTGCATCAGGAGGTGAGGGACTACATGTTGGGGTGTGATGCGCCCTTCATCCCTTGAGGGTGTAATGTGTGCCTAGAATGGGAATGAAGAAGAGGAATGCTAACTCAGAGGATGACAGTGATAGCCCTGACAGTGATGGGGTTAGTTCCTCCGGGCCCAGTGGACCCTTCCAGCAGATGGAGGCTGATTTAGCAACTATGCAAGAGTTACTGGGTCAGTTTCCTAAACAACCCCTGGGAGGTGCATCATCTAGTGCAACTTTAGTAGTCCCCAAGTGCTCATAAGGAGCGATTGCGTCATTAGCCCAGGCCCATGTTGAGATCTGACAGGATTTGGAGAAGAAGAAGAAGAAAAGATGATTCTGGGACTAGCTTTTCATTTGCATGTGGAAAGGGTGAAGAAGATCTACCGCATCATCCTTCCAGGCCCCAGGGTTCCCCAATTGTCCCCGTGAGCTATCCAAGGATACTCCTTCCTCAGTGGTGGTGAGGACGAGGAGGCTAGTGAATCGGGCAATGACAGTGATGAGGCCTTTAGCTAGTTGGGGTTCAATGTATTTCCCTCTCACTGTCCCCCTTTAGCTCAGATATTTCCTTACTGTCGAAGGGCCAAATGCTAAACAATTTCTCTTTTTTGCTTATTGTCGGATGATTTTCTATTTTTCTCTATTTTTGGTGTACAAATGCCCATTGGGGCTTTTGAATGACAATGGTCATGTTTTGGCCCCATGTTTATATAAATCGCATTTCTCATATACACATATGCTCGATTCACCACCTTTGACGTAACTAAAAAAATTTCCAAAATTGGGGAATTGGATTCTGTTTAGTAGTCGTATGCTACATTATTTTTCTACTGCCATGGACCTACTATGGCAGTCCACTATGGCGAGACACATCTCGCTGCAGCAAAACTTGATAAGTAGAACCTAAACAGGGATATTCGTCCCTTCAATCAACATTAATCTCCCTTTGCCACCACTAATATTTCATACTTCATTATCAATTCATACGTCAACGTGGCTACGTCACCATATACCAATTGGAACCTTATAGATACCAGTTGAGCCTATCAAGATACTAATTTGAATTTTCCAAATATCAATTGGACTCAACCCAGGCGATTACATACTCGGCCCGCACGATAAGAGAGAAATAAAGTGAAATCTTCCTAGATGTCTTGTAGCCTTCCGAAGATTAAATGTGGACGTCTACACACTTGTAACAACTCTCCTGATTGTTATAGAACCTTGACGACATAATCATGGGAAAATTTAAAAATTTTGTGAGCATGGGTTCTGTCCTCCGATTTAAAGAATTATGCGATGGACAAATTTAAAATGGGATAACATGAAATCAGGTAGGCCCAGTTGTAGGGCTGCCGTAGTGAGTCAATTCTACAGTAACGAACCACTGCAATGGAGGACTCCTCCTTCAGCGAGGGACGTGAAACAGAACTCCATAATTCTACTTAGGTTTGGATTTAAAAACCTATTTCTATAAGGTTTGGATAATAAAAATGCCCAGAAATAAAAGTTAGGATTTCTGACAAGGCAAGAAAATAAGGAGGCTAGAGAGGGAAGGACTTCACCATTTGCCCCGATAATTCTCTGCAGGAACTCAGAACTCAAGGCAAGCACGTAGCTGTAGAGTTCTTGATGGCAGTTTGGCGCCCAGGTAGACTATGACTTACCTATGTGTTAGACTTTGATTAGCAATTTTGGTGTATGTATGTATGATTGATGTGTCCTTGATGATTAAAATAGGAGTTATCATGCTAATTATGACTAGTCAAGTATGGTCGGTAACTAATATGAGAGAGAAGTAATCAGGAAAAGATAAGAAATAGGTGATAAAGTTATTTTATTATGCAATCATGTGGGTACATATAGCATTGAGTCTTGGACATTGGATTTCCATCTTAATCGAAAAACCTTAAGGGGTACTTCTAAGTTATTCCCCCAAATAAGGGACTAGAGTATGGTCATAGGTATATGTGTTCGGATGGTTCATGCGTTCGTATAGGTTAATGAGTTAATAGTTCATTTGTGATGGTTTATGTGTTTTCATGTTGAATTAGTTCTTGCTCCATATAAAATAAGGGTAGTTTGACAGTTGGATCGGTTAATATACATATGCTTAGTAGATGAGCTAACTACGAAGAAACACTACAAGAGAAATCTAAGGGTAATGATTGGTTGAGGTACTTCCCAAGTAGTACCGTTGCAGCAGTACTATAACCGCCACAGCAAGACCGTTGCCGCTGTAGTAACCCCACTGCAGTGAGGCCTAATCTAATGAGCAGGCTAGTTTACAAACACGCTTCGAATGATTCTAGGAATAGGGAATGCAATGAATAATTGATTTGTGAAATGGTCTCAGACTATGATTGTGTTGTAGATTTTATTGATTAATTTTCATTGTTAAATGTAATTTCATTAAGTGAATTAAAATGTGATATAATGTTCCTGAAACTATGAGTGGAATTCATGGTAACCAAGTGGGAGAATGAGGAGACTTGTTGAGGTGGAAGATTGAGACATCCTTATTTTAAGATGAGAGGCTTGTGTTCGAGGTGCTTATCTAGACGAGCAGATTGGTATGATCAAGCATGTGTGTAAGTAATTGGACATGAGTGGCTCATGCTCGAAGTGAACATCCAAGCGAGCAGTATGGGATGACTACACATATACCTGAATTAATGTTCATACAGCTGGGTGTACAGATATGAGTACACAAAAAGGTATGATGATATGTTCATACGGCTGGGTGTACAGTACATGAATTTCTAGAGTCCCTTGTAGGTCAGGACTGGAAGGGCAGACATAAGAGCCTCTAGTATGTGTGTACAGTGATATGACAGAGGCGTGTGCCCGACACATCACCGATGGTATGATTGTGAAACAGAGATTTGTACAAGTATGGTATGATATACATATGGCTGTGAGACAGAGATCAGAACAGGTATGCGTATGAATGAAAGATAATTGATATACAAATGTAATACATGATATACCGATATAATCTGAGCAGGAGGCAAGGGATATAATTATGAGATGATACATGATGCTATGATAAAGGTATGGTACTGCATGATGTAGTTTTGGTACTGAATTGCATAGTGTGGAATTGTAGAGGTGAAGGTATATGCTTATGCCTTTATTTTTTTAGGACATAACTCTAACAATATGGTTTGATGTTTTCCTTGTTAAGTAATTGAGTTATTTATTTAATGTTTTGATTGAATGTTTTTTTATTGGTCACCATGAGTTATAAAAGGTAACATGTCTAATTTAACAATGGAAGTGATTAACTAGGAGATAGCTAAATTAGGTATCGGGGAACGGGTAAAAGAGTAGGAATTCAAAAAGGTTAGTTAATAGAGTTTAGTTAATAAATGGGTCTTGATGACTGGAATGGACTTAGTTAATAATAATTGAGGATGAATGAATAAGGTGTGTTCATATAGTTTAAATGGCGGGTTGATAAGTTGGTAATTTACGAACTCATAGGCTTTTAAACATGAGCTTTTACTTAGTTTTCAAGTCATTTAGGAGGATTTTATGCTCTTTCTCTTTGGTTTTTTCAGGCATTCAATTTAAAGAGAGAAAGAAAGGAATTGAACAAAAGCATGGAGCTTGAAGAAGAGGACCTACGTTTCACCGGATGACACTGGCGAAACACTAGCCAAACGTAAGAGAACACTGTGTGAAAGTGGAGGGAACACCGGTGGAATGCGGGTCAGCGCCTTCGAACCGCTGGTGACAACACTGGACTATTGTAGGAGTCATTAGATCCCAGTTGCGACCGAGCAATGCTCCACAGGTACGCATCGGCAGAGCGCTGCTGTCTCGCAAGTGAAGCTGTTATCAGAAGCGTAAAATCATCTAGAACAAGAAAAGAGGAGCAACTTTAACCTATTTCTATACATTCCTTGAAAAGTACCAGATATTTCATCCCATTATTATATTGTATTGTTTTGAATATCTACAGAGAAAAAAGTGAAAGAGCTTTTGTTCATCTTCTCTTCTTCCTTAAGGTAAAAACCTCCATTGAAGCACAACCTTGGGCTTAAAATTTCCTATTGATGATGAATGATATGGTTTTATTTCTTAATATAATCTTTGTTTCTTCTTCCACGAGTAACTAAACATCTTTCTAGGGGTGTGTGCATGATAAGGGCTAAATTGGATTAGGTGTTGCTATTTTTATCATAGACTTACTTATTTAGTATAAATATGTTGTTTTCTTGAAATTTTAATTGAATTATCCATATTTGCAAATATGGGTTATGTTACTTATTCTATTGTTGCTTGAAAAAGGGGAATTAAATATTTGTGACAAAACAATAGTGGGTATTTGGGTTTTGATTAAGTGGCGTTGGACTAGAGATAGCCAAAACCCATTTTCATACACCCATTAAAGAATTGGGGCTAGAGATAGTCAATTCATGCCGAAGTTGTAGTGGTTGATGTGTATGAGACCTTGGGGTTTGAGAAAATACAAGGCAAAAGATACTCAAGTGGTTGAGAAACATAAAGCATTTCCTTGTCCACGCCTATTTATGCTTCTGAGTAATGATTTGATTTGCATATTAACTCCAATCCAATTGACGCCTCGTCTATAGCGCACCCTTAGCTATTGCTTATTTTTGCTTATTCAAGTTGGTTGCCTTGTAGTTCAATGAGTGAACTGTAATTCTATTGAGATCATTTTAACCCCAAATATTTACTTTTCCATTTTTAATGCAAAGATACAATTTAGTTCAATTCAATAGACAATTTTTGTGCCATCAAATCTCTATTCCCTATGGATTGAACTCCGATTTATAAGTTGGGTAATTATAATGCGACGACCGTTTACATTTTCTCCTCGTGAGGAGTGGATTTGGACGTCATTAATTCTGGTGCCATTGCTGTGAAAGAGGATTAGAGAGCCCCCAGTTGTTGTTGATTTGAATTATTTAAGCATCTTGTGTTTTGTTTTTATATTTGTTGTTGTTTTTGATGTATCTTTAGGTTGACTGATATGAGCCAACACTCTCAAGAGGGTTCTTTGGACGGCCACATGGACCACGATGATGATAATCCAATGATGCCTGACTAGCGGGTGCCATTTGGATACCAGCCATGGTGGGGAATGCGGTGTTTCATGTGACCAACACAATGTTACACCTGCTACAAATAAAAGGACTCTTTGGAGGACAATTGAGTGAGGATTCTAATCGAAATCTTTAGAATTTCCTTGAGATATGCTAACCTTTCAACATTACCAATGTCAGTCAAGAGTCTATTAGACTAAGGCTTTTCCCATTTTCCTTTGACTGGAGAAGCTACCATGTGTCTAGAGGAGCTTCCTCCTGAGTGTATCACTTCATGGCAAGAATTGATGGGAAGCTTTCCTAGATAGGTTCTTCTCTCTATCGAGGATGTTGTAGCTGAGAGATGATATTACCAACTTTAGGCAAACCCTGGGTGAACGCTTACATGAAGCATTGCTTCGGTTCAAGAAGAAATGGGCCATATATCAAAACCACGGGCTACTGGATGGAGTGCTACTTTAGAGTTTTTATCGATCCTTAGATTCCATTAACAAGTGAGTGGCCAATAATTTAATTGGGGAATCCCTCATGGACAAACCTTATGGGATAGCCAAGGCTCTTTTAGACAGGATAATGAAAAAAATTGAGCATGGCACATGAGGGACACTAAGTTCCCTTAAGTGGTGCTAGTTCAAGCCTTGTGTAATACCCTGGAAGTGCTTAAGACTAGACTTGAGATTTGAAATGAGAAGCAGCAGAAAAATCTGGGATTTACTTAGAATGACTCGTGGTATGAGTCATCAAAGGGCCTAACAACCCGTGGGAGCTACCCGTGTCAGGCTGCAATAGGAGATTCTAGGGTAAGAGGTCTAAGGACGAACCGTTGATTTATGTAATGAGTTGTGGGTCGCAATCATTATTCGTCCCTGTGATGCCAGAGTGGGATAGTACGATTCATGGTGTAATACCCCAGAAAGGGCCTATGAATAAGACCTAGGAGTTTAATTGAAGAAGTGCAGAAAACTGGCAAGAATATCTTAGAACGGGGGACTTAACGACTCATAGTAGGATAGCATGAGTCATCTTGTGCTGTCGTGGTATGGGAGTCAGGGAGGCAGTGGCAACGGACGACCTAACGACTCGTCTGGCCTGGCAATGACTCGTCAGATTGGTTGTTTGGTGGAGGCTGGGGAAGCCTTAGGCAGTGTTCATGACGGATGGATGCGACGAGTCATTCAGGGTGGTAACGACTCGTCAAGTCAGTCGTTAGGAGGGAGAAGCTTTGAATTTAAAGGAATTTCCAATGTACTTGACGAGTGCACCTAACAAGTCGTTTGGTGTAACAACGACTCGTCAGGTGAGTCGTAGGTTCCAGTTCGGCCAGATTTTCAAGTTTTCTCAGGGGTGTTTGGGTAAAATCCTATGCTCTTAGTTCTTAAGTGATGTAGTTTTAGGAAAATTTGGGGACATTTTTAAGGGCTTTTCTAGACCTAATTTTTCATTCTCTCAAAACACTATCCCAAACCCTTCTACCTCCCTTCTTTCATGATTCAAGGGATTTCTTCAAGGCTTCAAGGTGCAAATCAAGTGGGATTTTCATCTACCAGGTATGCGGGACTTCAACAACGACATTCTTCCATCCTTGTGCCTAAAGTGCTTTCGATAGTAATCCAATTTTTATGTATTTAGAATGGCATGATCTAGGGTTTGTGTAATGGGTGACTTCCTCCTTATTCTTTTCTAAAATATATATATTTACTGCAATTATGGAGTTGATTGGGATGTTAATTTGATGGGTTGTTTGGAATATGGATCATATATTGGGAATGCATGAGGGTAACATGTTTTTCATAAATTCGTTTAGGTAATGAATGAGATTTGCCTATTTTTAACCTGATTTTTGTAGTCATGCATGAATATGAGAAAATTGTGAAAATATGGGTTAAGTATCTATGTGTGTAGTATGTTCTTCCTAAGTCGATTTGAGTATTGAATGGGAATTATTTATGTCTCCCTTGATTATCGTAGAAATTCATGGTAATGATGGAAGTGTGGAAAGATTGCCTAATTAAGTCTAATGAATTGATTATGATATTGATGACCATGTTGGATTGAGTAGGAGTTGTGGGCTTGAGTGATTAAAGTACATTGTATGTCATCACCATGTTTTAGATTTAATTGATTGGGCATGGAAAGATTGCATCTCCATTGTTGAACTATGAAGCTTGGCTAGAGAGTTCATAAATGGGGTGATTGTGAAAAGTGTGTGAAATGGTTGTAACCTAATTACATGAAGTTATGCATCCTTGATAGATTATGAATTGAACTTTATGAATCATGTTTGATCTTATATTACCTATTGAATGAGGTGAGTATGGAATCAAGATACCATGATAGAATAATGCTAGTACAAATTTATAGCATGCTCATTGGGTTGTGATGTTAAAGCTAATGAGGAAATTGATTCTGTGATAATGTGAGTCATGATGATAAAGCCTGTGACTAATTTGTCAACTTGTTGAGCCTATGCCTATTAACAGATAGCTCTAATCCCTTCTAATATGAGTACTGCATGATGAGAGTGGCGAATGTTCGTGTCTCTGACTAGCTATTGTAAATTTAGATTATCTAGATGTTAGTGGAGAATGTCTTATCTAGACGTTAGTGGAGAATGTCTTATCTAGACATTAGTGGAGAATGTCTTATCTATGCGTTAGTGGAGAATGTCTCATCTAGACATTAGTGGAGAATGTCTCATCTATGCATTTGTGGAGAATGTCTTCTTGCAGGTTGTCACGACTTACATCCCTAGTAAGCTGAGTATTTTGTTTTCCATGAATTGTTTGGGACTTTCTTTAGCCAGTGACTCTCTATATCAAATCTTTCTAGCTCCCTATGACCGTCAGGGACTCCCCCTTAGACGTAAGGGACCCTCTTGATATTAGTCATGGCATCATACCTTGTATTGTTCTCGATTGTTACTTTTGCACATCAACAGTTACTATAATAATGCATGTCTTCATAATGTGGTTATGTAAGTTGAATATGTGAATCTCGTATAAGAGTGTAGTATCTCAATTCAATTACATTGCTATTAATATGTTGTACATTACTTTCTTCTGGTATATATTAAGAGTTTGTTTATTTATGCTTCCTGCAAACTAAGTACATTCCAAGTACTGACCGCATGCCTCTTGTGCTATATTGTTTCATGATATAAATTCAGGTCTCCAGGTTTAGCTGCATGGCTAGATACTATCCTTCCTCTCCCAGTTTCTAGTGGTGAGTCCTCATCTTTTGAGGACGTGATTCGTATTCCTGTTTTATTGTGTTCTAGTTTTTAGACTTTGGGAGTTAGCTGGGGGCTTGTCCCAACAACTCATCAGTTTAGTAGAAGGCTTTCGGACTTTTCTAGACAGTTTCAGCTATGTATCTAAAGTGTTATTAAATTGTCTTTATGGATCATATTAGATTCTTGTTATTTTCTTCTGCTTGTTCATGATGTTAGATATTCTTATGTTAAGTGTATGCTATGATTATGCCATGGGTCGACTTGGAGCCTTTCGGGGTTCCTTGTCCTGTGTTACGGCTAGGGTGTGAACTCGGGTCATGACAAACTTGGTATCAGAGAAAAGGTTTAGAGTGTCCTAGGGTGTCTTAAAGCCGCGTTACGTAGAGTCTTCTTCACAGGTGTGAGGCGCGCCACACTAATGACGAAGAGGCTACGAGACTTTTTAAGAATGTTCCCTTTTCTTCATGATTCTTATCGTGCGTAGACTATGAAGCTCTAAATAGTTCCTCTCCTATCTTGTGCTTTACGCGCTTGCAGATAATGACTCCCCGATGAGCAAATGGAAAAGGATGTGGTAACAGCCGTTAGCAGGTACCACCAGCCTCGGCAGACCCAGTGGATGATCATGTTACTCATGTCGAGTTTCGAGTAGCCTTTCACATGTTAGCATAGGCCCTGACTGCTAAAATTAACCAGAAAGTGGTGGCTCGTGCCCCTCAGAATGGAAATGAAGCCGCAGAAAGGATAAGAGATTTTCTTTGAATGAACCCACCCGAAGTCTTAGGGTCAACGATGGATGAGGAAACATATGAATTTTTGGAGGAGATTTAGAAGATTACTCGAATCATGGGAGTTACAGGGAATGAGAGCGCAGACCTAGCCTCCTACTAGTTAAAGGAGTTGCTTTTATTTGGTATTGTCAGTGGAGGGACAGTTGGGAAGTTGGAGTAGGTCCCACAGATTGGGATGAATTTATGACAGCGTTTCTGGAGAGGTTCTTCCCTCGGGAGTTGAGGGAGGCAAAGGTGGTAGAGTTCATTAACTTGAAGTAGAATGACATGACTATCCAGAAGTATGCATTGGAGTTCACTCGGTTATCTAAGTATGCGTCGGAAATGGTAGTTGACCAACGAGCCCGAGTGAGCCAGTTTGTGAATGGAGTGTCAGACTCCTTGGTCAAACAATGCAGGACTGCCATGTTGCATCGGGACATAGACTTCCCACGCTTGATAATATTTTCTCAACAAATGGAAGAAGGGCAGGTGAATGAAAAGGAGAGAGAGGCCAAGAGGGATAGGATTAGAGATCTAGATTTCTCCCAGCAGAGGTCGAGTTTCAAATATCGCTCATACTACTAGCAGAAAACACCAGCTCCAGCACCTTCGACAACCAGTGCTCCTTATCAGCCCCGAGTGAGGGAGATTACATGTATAAGTTGTGGAAAGAACCATTTGGGAGTATGCATGGCTGACTCAGATGTTTGTTTGTGGTGCGGCAAGGTGGGCCATAAGCATCGAGATTGCACAGCGGCTAAGCAAGGCGAAAGTAGATTCTCAGCCACTTCTTCAGCAACTCCAATAGCACGCCCGTCTCAGCAGGGTGCATCCTCTCATCAAGATGGCGGGCATCGTCAAAACCGATCCGATGCTATTTTAGCCCATCAGGATAAGGGCAAGGCGCCGTTAGTGGTCACAGGTATGTTATGAATCTTGTGTCCTTCTTTAAGTGTTGCCAATCTCTATATTGAATATGAAGTTCAGTTGTGATGGTGAGAAAAGATTTTTGGTATGTGATGTGAATAGCTGTTAGTGTAAGGCTGCGGTGAAGGTTAGAAGTGAAGGAGGAGTTAAGAATTCATAGCTTAGCCTGACTTGAAGAAAGATTCGGGAATCTTAGGATGATGACTTTAAGCTAAGGGGGAGATAGTGAATATGTGAAATGAGTTAGATCTTGAGAACGCTCATAAGAAGTTCCAGCTCTAGTAGATGCAGTATGTCCATCTCTTCGAGGTTCAGATAATTTCCCTTGCAATCTCAGTTTAAGTTAAAGTGGTGTCGATTCCTATATGCAAATTTTTGAGGTTTAGAAGTACCCGTTTCAGTCAGTGATGCCAGTCTTGCTGTATGAATTCTTATTGCTCATTTTCATGTTATGAATCAGTTATGTGTGTTAATCCATGTTTTCTTATGTGTTCGGATTAAACTCAGTCTTTGGAAGTTGTTTGTTAACTCAATAGAGTAAGATTATCTCTTGCATGTGATCAGTTTTAAATGTCGGGAATGACTCATGTTTATGAAATCCTTAGTCTTAGTTAGATATTGAGAAAGATAGCTTAGTGTCGAGAAGCGATTTGAGAATGAAAGTTTAGTCCGTATCAGTTTCGTGCAGGACTAAAGAGGGGGGAAGAATCCTTTTTTGGTGTTTTGTCTAGTTCTATGCTGGTATTATGTTCTTTGATTTTCCTTGAGTCATGGTGAGTATGCTAGATGTGAGTTTTTAAATTTGGTGAATAGGGTTGGTACGGAGTCAGATACTCAGTTGGTGCTTAGTTATGATTGATTGATTAATTAGGTATCGACTTAGTCTCTATCTTTTCAGCATATTCAGCCAAAATTCAAGGATGAATGTTCCCAAGGGGGAGATATTATAATACCTTGAAAAGGGGACTAAGAATAAGACCCGGGAGTTTAATTGAAAAAATGCAAAAAACTGGCAAGAATATCTCAGAACAGGGGACTTAACAACTCGTGGCAGGTTACCATGAGTCGTCGTGTGCTGTCGTGGTATAGGAGTAAGGGAGACATTGGTAGCGGACAACCTGATGAGTCGTCTAGCCTGGCAACGACTTGTCAGGTTGGTCGTTGGGTGGAGGCTGGCGAAGCCTTAGGCAGTGTTCATGACAGATGGATGTGAAAAGTTGTTTAGGGCGTTAACAACTCGTCAAGTCAGTCGTTAGGAGGGAGAAGCTTTAGATTTAAAGGAATTTCCAATGTACTTGACAAGTGCACCTAATGAGTCATTTGGTGTAACAACGACTCATCAGCTAAGTCATGGGTTCCAGTTCGGCCAGATTTTAATGTTTTCTCAGGGGTGTTTGAGTAAAATCCTATGCTCTCAGTTCTTAGGTGATGTCGTTTTAGGAAAGTTTGGGGACGTTTTTAAGGGCTTTTCTAGACCTAATCTTTCATTCTCTCAAAACACACTCTCCCAAACCCTTCTATCTCCCTTCTTTCAAGATTCAAGGGATTTCTTGAAGGCTTCAAGGTGCAAATCAAGTGGGATATTCGTCTACCAGGTATGCGGGATTCAACAAGGACATTCTTCCATCCTTGTGCTCCAAAATGCTTTCGATAATAATCCAATTTTTATGTATTTAGGATGGCATGATCTAGGGTTTGTGTAATGGGTGATTTCCTCCATATTCTTTCTAAAATATATATATATATATATATATATTTACTATAATTATGGAATTGATTAGGATGTTAATTTGATGGGTTGTTTGGAATATGGATCATATATTTGGAATGTATGAGGGTAACATGTTTTTCATAAATTGGTTTAAGTATTAATTGGGATTTGCCTATTTTTCACTTGATTTTTGTAGTCATGCATGAATATGAGGAAATTGTAAAAATATGGGTTGAGTATGTATGTTTGTAGTATGTTCTACCTAAGTCGATTTGAGTGTTGAATGGGAATTGTTTATGTCTCCCTTGATTATCGTAGAATTTCATGGTCATGATGGAAGTGTGGAAAGATTGCCTTATTAACCGTAATGACTTGATTGTGATATTGATTACCATGTTGGATTGAGTAGGAGTTGTGGGTTTGAGTAATTGAAGTACATTATGTGCCATCACCATGTTTTAGATTTAATTGATTGGGCATGACAAGATTGCATCTCCATTGTTGAACTATGAAGCTTGGGCGGATGCTATATTATTTTCTTTACTAAAAATCGTTTTTATAAAATCCTAGAATCTAAAACGCCCGTGGCTAGAGAGTTCACAAATGGAGTGATTGTGAAAAGTGTGTGAAATGGTTGTAACCTAATTACATGAAGTTATGCATCCTTGATAGATTGTGAATTGAACTCTATGAATCATGTTTGATCTTATATTACCTATTGAACGAGGTGAGTACGGAATCAGATGCCATGATAGAATAATGCTAGTACAAATTTATAGCATGCTCGTTGGGTTGTGATGTTAAAGTTAATGAGGAAATTGGTTCTGTGATAATGTGAGTCATGATGATAAAGCCTGTGACTAATATGTCAACTTGTTGAGCCTGTGCCTATAAAAGGATAGCTCTAATCCCTTCTAATATGAGTACTACATTATGAGAGTGGTGAATGTTCGTGTCTCTGACTAGTTGTTGTAAATTTAAATTATCTAGACGTAAGGGGAGAATGTCTTATCTAGACGTTAGTGGATAATGTCTTATCTATGCATTAGTGGAGAGTGTCTCATCTAGACGTTAGTGGAGAATGTCTCATCTATGCGTTAGTGTAAAATGTCTTCTCGCAATTGGTCGGGACTTACATCCCTGGTCAGCTGAGCATTTTGTTTTGCTTGCATTGTTCGGGACTTTCTTTAGCCAGTGACTCTCTATATCAAGGCTTTCTCACTCCCTTCGACCATCAGGGGCTCCCCCTTAGACGTCATGGAACCTCTTGATATCAGTCACGACATCATACCTTGTATTGTTCTCGATTGTTACTTTTGCACATCAGCAGTTACTATAATAATGCATGTATTCATAATGTGGTTATGTAAGTTGAATATGTGAATCTCGTATAAGAGTGTAGTGTCTAAATTTAATTACATTGCTATTAATATGTTGTACATTACTTTCTTATGGTATATATTAAGAGTTAATATATTTATGCTTCTTGCATATTTCAAGTACTGACCGCACACCTCTTATGCTATATAATTTCATGATATAAACTCAGGTCTCCAAGTTCAGCCACATGGCTAGATACGCTCCTTCCTCTCCCAGTTGCTAGTTGTTAGTCCTCATCTTCTGAGGATGTGATTTATATTCCTATTTTATTACGCTCTAGTTTTTAGACCTTGGGAGTTAGCTGGGGGCTTGTCCCCGCAACTCATCAGTTTAGTAGAAGGCTTTCGGACTTGTCTAGACAGTTTTAGCTATGTATCTAAGTGTTATTAAATTGTCTTTATGGATCATATTTGATTCTTGTTATTTTCTTCTACTTGTTCATGATGTTAGATGTTTCATATGTTATGTGTATGCTATGATTATGCCATGGGTCGACTTGGAGTCTTTCGGGGTTCCTTATCCCATGTTACGGCTAGGGTGTGAACTCGGGTCAAGACAAACTTGGTATCAGAGCAAAGGTTTAGAGTGTCCTAGGGTTTCTGAAAGCCGCATTACGTAGAGTCTTCATCATAGGTGTGAAACGCGCCACACTTATGACGAAGAGGCTATGAGACGTTTTAGGAATATGCCATTTCCATCATGATTCTTATCGTGCGTAGAGTGTGAATCTCTATATAGTTCCTCCCCTAACTCGTGCTTTATGCGCTTGCGGATAATGCCTCCCCAACGAGTGAATGGAAAAGGACGTGGTAACGGCCGTCAGCAGGTACCACCAGCCCGGGCAGACCCAGTGAATGATCATGTTACTCATGCGGAGTTCTGAGCAGCCTTTCACAAGTTGGCATAGGCCTTGACCGCTCAAATAAACCAACAAGCGGTGGCTCGTGCCCCTCAGAATGGAAATGAAGCGTCGACAAGGATAAGAGATTTTCTTTGAATGAACCCACCCGAATTCTTGGGGTTAAAGGTGGATGAGGACCCATATGAATTTTTGGAGGAGATTAAGAAGATTACTCGCATCATGGGAGTGACAGGGAATGAGAGCGCAGACTTAGCCTCCTACCAATTAAAGGGAGTTGCTTATATTTGGTATTGTAAGTGGAGGGACAGTCGGGAAGTTGGAGCAGGTCCCATAGGTTGGGATGAATTTATGACACCGTTTCCGGACAGGTTTTCCCCTCGGGAGTTGAGGGAGGCAAAAGTGGCAGAGTTCATTAACTTGAAGCAAAATGACATGAATGTCCAGGAGTATGCATTGGAGTTCACTCGGTTATCTAAGTATGCACCGAATATGGTAGCTGACCAACGGGCCCGAGTGAACCAGTTTATGAATGGAGTGTTAGACTCCTTGGTTAAAGAATACAGGACTGCCATGTTGCACCGGGACATAGACTTCCCACGCTTGGTAATATTTGCTCAACAGATGGAAGCAGGGCAGGTGAAAGAAAAGGAAAGAGAGGCCAAGAGGGCTAGGATTAGAGATCTAGATTTCTCCCAGCAGAGGTCGAGTGCTCGATATCACTCACACTACCAGCAGAAAACACCAGCTCCAGCACCTTCGATAGCTAGTGCTACTTATCAGGCCCGATTGAGGGAGATTACGTACCCATTGTGTATAAGTTGTGGAAATCACCATTTGGGAGTATGCATGGATGGCTCAGATGTTTGTTTTTGGTGCGGCAAGGTAGGCCATAAGCACCGAGATTGTGCAGCAGCAAAGTGAGGTGAAAGTAGATTCTAGGCCACTTCTTCAGCAACTCCGATAGCACGAACGCCTCAGCAGGGTGCATCCTCTCATCAAGATGGCGGGCATCGTCAAAATTTCTATGCTATTTCAGCCCATCAAGATAAGGGCAAGGCGCCGGTAGTGGCCACAGGTATGTTATGAATCTTGTGTCCTTTATGTGTTGCCAATCTCTATATTGAATAAGAAGTTCAGTTGTGATGGTGAGAAAAGATTGTTGGTGTTTGATGTGAATAGCAGTTAGTGTAAGGCTTGCGGTGAAGGTTACAAGTGAAGGAGGAGTTAAGAATTCATAGCTTATCCTGACTTGAAGAAAGATTCGGGAGTCTTACGATGATGACTTTAAGCTAAGGAGGAAAAAGTGAATATTTGAAAAGAGTTAGATCTTGAGAACGCTCATAAGAAGTTCCAGCTCTAGCAAATGCAGTATGTCGATCTCTTCGAGGTTCAAATAATTTCCCTTGTAATCTTAGTTTATGTTAAGGTGGTGTCGATTCCTATGTGCAAATTTCCGAGGTTTAGAAGTAACCGTTTCAGTCGGTGATGCCAGTCTTTCCCTATGAGTCCTTATTTCTCATTTCATGTTATGAATAAGTTATGTGTGTTAATCCATGTTTTCTTATGTGTTTAGATTGAACTCAATCTTTGGAAGTTGTTTGTTAACTCAGTAGAGTCATATTATCTCATGTATTTGCTCAGTTTTAAATGTCGGGAATGACTCGTGCTTATGAAATCCTTACTCTCAGTTAGATTAGATATTTACAAATCCAGCTCAGTGTCGAGAAGGGATTTGAGAACGAAAGTTTAGTCCATATCAGTTTCATGCCGGACCAAAGAGGGGGGAAGATCCTTTTCGGTGTTTTGTCTAGTTCTATGCTGGTTTTATGTTCTTTGTTTTCCTTGAGTTATGGTGAGTATGCTAGATATGAATTTTCAGATTTGGAGAATAGGGTTGGTCGGAGTCAGATACTCCGTTGGTGCTTAGTTGTGATTGATTGACTAGTTGGGTATCGAATTCGTCTTTATCTTTTCAGCATATTCAGCCAATATTCAAGGAAGAACGTCCCCAAGGGGGGATATTGTAATACCCCAGAAAGGGGCCTAAGAATAATACCTGGGAGTTTAATTGGAAAAGTGCAGAAAACTAGCAAGAATATCTCAGAATGGGACTTAATGACTCGTGGTAGGATACCACGAGTCGTCGTGTGCTATCGTGGTTTGGGAATCTGGGAGGCAGTGGCAGCGAATGACCTGATGAGTCGTCTGGCCTTGCAACTACTCATCAGGTTGGTGATTGGGTGGAGATCGGGGAAGCCTTAGGCAGTGTTCATGACAGATGGATGTGATGAATCGTTTAGGGCGGTAACAACTCATCAAGCCAGCCATTAGGGGGAGAATATTTGGATTTAAAGGAATTTCCAGTGTACTTGACGAGTGCACCTAATGAGTAATTTGGCGTAACAACGACTCGTCAGGTGAGTCGTGGGTTGTAGTTCGGCCAGATTTTTATGTTTTCTCAGGGGTGTTAGGGTAAAATCCTATGCTCTCAATTCTTAAGTGATGTCGTTTTAGGAAACTTTAGGGACGTTTTTGAGGGCTTTTCTAGACCCAATCTTTCATTCTCTCAAAAACACTCTCCCAAACCTTCTACCTCCCTTTTTTCAAGATTCAAGGGATTTTTACAAGGCTTCAAGGTGCAAATCAAGAGGGATTTTCGTCTACTAGGTACGCGGGATTTCAACAAGGACATTCTTCCATCCTTGTGCCCCAAAATGCTTTCGATAATAATCTAATTTTTTATGTATTTAGAATGGCATGATCTAGGGTTTGTGTAATGGGTGATTTCCTCCTTATTCTTTTCTAAAATGTAAATATTTACTGCAATTATGGAATTGATTGGGATGTTAATTTGATACAGTTGTTTGGAATATGGATCATATATTGGAAATGCATGAAGGTAACATGTTTTTCATAAATTGGTTTAAGTAATGAATGGGACTTGCTTATTTTTCACTTGATTTTCGTTGTCATGCATGAATATGAGGAAACTGTAAAAATATGGGTTGAGTATGTATGTGGGTAGTATATTCTTCCTATGTCAATTTGAGTATTGAATGGGAATAATTTATGTCTCCCTTGATTATCATAGAAATTCATGGTCATGATGGAAGTGTGGAAAGATTGCCTAATTAACCTTAATGACTTGATTATGATATTGATGACTATTTTAGATTAAGTAGGAGTTGTGGGCTTGAGTAATTGAAGTACATTATGTGCCATCACCATGTTTCAGATTTAATTGATTTGGCATCGCAAGACTGCATCTCCATTGTTGAACTATGAAGCTTGGGCGGATTCTATATTATTTTCTTTACTAAAAATCATTTTTATAAAATCCTAGAATCTAAAATGCCCGTGGCTAGATGGAGTGATTGTGACAAGTGTGTGTAATGGTTGTATCCTAATTAAATGAAGTTATGCATCCTTGATAAATTATGAATTGAACTCTATGAATCATGTTTGATCTTATATTACCTATTGAATGAGGTGAGTATGGAATCAATATGCCATGATAGAATAATGCTAGTACGATTTATAGCATGCTCGTTGGATTGTGATGTTAAAGCTAATGAGGAAATTGATTTTGCGATAATGTGAGTCATGATGATAAAGCCTGTGACTAATATGTCAACTTGTTGAGCCTGTGCCTATTAACGGATAGCTCTAATCCCTTCTGATATGAGTACTTCATGATGAGAGTGGTGAATGTTTGTGTCTCTCACTAGCTGTTGTAAATGTAGAATATCTAGACGTAAGTGGAGAATGTCTTATCTAGATGTTAGCGAAGAATGTCGTATCTATGTGTTAGTGGAGAATGTCTTATCTAGACATTAGTGGAGAATGTCTCATCTATGCGTTAGTGGAGATTGTCTTCTTGCAATTGGTCAGGACTTACAACCCTTGTAAGTTGAGTATTTTGATTTCCCTGCGTTGTTCGGGACTTTCTTCAGCCAGTGACTCTCTATATCAGATCTTTCTCTCTCCCTTGGACCGTCAAGGACTTCCCTTAGACGTTAGGGACCCTCTTGATATTAGTCACGGCATCATATCTTGTATTGTTCCCGATTGTTACTTTTGCACATCAACAGTTACTATAATAATGCTTGTCTTTATAATGTGGTTATGTAAGTTGAATATGTGAATCTCGTATAAGAGTGTCGTATCTCAATTCAATTACATTGTTATTAATATGTTGTACATTACTTTCTTCTGGTATACATTATGAGTAAGTTTATTTACTCTTCCTGCATACTCAGTACATTCCAAGTACTGACCGCATGCCTCTTGTGCTATATCGTTTCATGATATAGATTCAGGTCTCCAGGTTTAGCCGCATGGCTAGATACGCTTCTTCCTCTCCCAATTGCTAGTGGTGAGTCCTCATCTTCCGAGGACGTGATTTATATTCCTATTTTATTATGTTCCACTTTTCAGACTTTGGGAGTTAGCTGGGGGCTTGTCCCAGCAAATCATCAGTTTAGTAGAAGGCTTTCGGACTTATCTAGATAGTTTTCAACTATTTATCTAAGTGTTATTAAATTGTCTTTATGAATCATATTTGATTCTTGTTATTTTCTTCTGCTTGTTCATGATGTTAGGTGTTTCTTATGTTAAGTGTATGATATGATTATGCCATGGGTCGACTTGGAGCCTTTCAGAGTTCCTTGTCCCATGTTATGGCTAGGGTGTGAACTCAGGTCGTGACGCATGGTATGACTTGTTGTAAGGAACAATGGGCCGTTGAAAGTACTCGTGAGAAGGTGCTGTGGAAATTAGCCCAGAGGCAATGGATGGTCCAACGACCCTTTTTTGGAGGCACGAGTCGTTGGTGGACTCGTGGTAGGAGTCTCAGAAAAATATAGGTGAGGAGTCAATGGTGATGATGGGAGGTAGTAACGGGAGTTGGTTGGAGTAACGTCCCATTCTGTCATGTTGTGTTATTAATACTTGAGAAGTTAAGGAATGATGGAGGAAGTAACGGATGGATACCACGAGTCGAGGTATCAAGGGACGACCCGTGGTATCAGTCGTTGTCACTGGCAGTGCAGAAATTTCAGACTATTCATTAAGGGTATTTTTGTAATTCCAAGCCATAAGGTTCTAAACTACATTATTTTAAGCTCAGTTAGCAGGGTTTTAAGAGTGTTAAGTCTATCCTAAGCCTTACCACTCCATGCATGCAAATTAGAGTTCTTCATTGGAGATTAAGTTTGAAAAATTCCCCAATTTCTCTCTAATTTCCTTTGGGCTTTCAAGAGCAAGTGTAAATCAGATTTACCCAGGTATGTAAGGATATGAATGAGAGTTCCTTTCCCTCATGATCTAAATTCTCCTCAATTTCACAAATTTCAATTATAGATTTAAATTCATGATCTATTGAGGTTTATCCCTAATTTTGTGAAATTCTCTATGATCTATCTATGGGTCAATTCCATTCATGTACCAAATCATGTTTTATGATCTATGGGCAGATTTTATAGCTATTTTGATTATTAATCTATAGTTTCAAATTTTAATTATTTTATGCCCAATTATGTAAGTTTCATGAAAAGTCAAGTTATGATCCTTCTATAATTTTGATCTTAGTAAGTCTAAATTATGATTTATGATTCATGTTATGATTTCTCTTCAAGTACTCTTCATGGATTTATGAATATCAAGTATATAAATGTTTTACAAGTATGTATGATTTTTATGATTTATCAATTTATGACTCTTGACCAATTCATGGGCCCTTATTCATGGCTAATCATGTATTTCAAGTGGGATCCATCATGTTATTATTTTACTTGTCCATGAACTTCATGAATGATTTCATGATTTCTATATGAGCCCACACGTGCATGTTTTTGGGAGCAGTCTCTAGTACCATGTAGACCCGGTGTTCAGGTAAACCTCGTGGTCTCAGAATTACGTGTCACCATAGGTATATATATTTATTATTGGATCACTATGATATCACCATACTGCATATCCACTTTCTGGAAAGCCGGGGACAGTCCTGTCCATTTGGGTGAAATAGTGGGGCATCATGTAAGTCTCTATCATGATGGTGTTAGTTAAGACAAGTCCTCCCATTGTTCCTCATGGCTTAAGCATGGTTATGTTTATGTTACTTTGGTTCAAGTTGTGTTTTACAATATTTTCTCTATAACTATGCTTATGAATGGATTACGAATGGTTTGAAACCTTGAGCCCTTATGTTTACATTATGATATTTACTTTATGATCATGCTATCTCACTCTTATGAACACTTATGTATTTTAAATGTATGTTCTTACTTAGCTTGCATACTCAGTACATTCTAAGTACTGACCACATACTCTATGTTGTATCGTTCAAAGTTAAGCTTATAAGGGAAAGGTTGAAAACAGATCAGAGCCGCCAAAAGTTCAATGCGGATATGAGGAGGAGAGCTTGAGTTCGAAGTTGATGATTAGGTATTTTTGAAGGTGCCTCCCATGAAGGGAGTGATGAGGTTCGCAAAGAAAGGGAAACTTAGCCCCCCTTATGTTGGCCCGTATAGGATTGTGAGACGTGTTGGCAAGGTGGCCTATGAGTTGGAGTTTCCCTCAGAATTTTCTTTAGTATATCTAGTTTTCCATATGTCGTTTTAAAGAAATGCATGAGTGCTCCATCTTTGGTTGTTTCTATTGAGAGCGTAGCTGTGAAGGATAGCCTTAGCTACGAAGAGGTTATGGTTGAAATACTTGGTCGTCTGGTTCAAAAGCTAAGAAACAACGAAGTAGCTTCAGTAAAGGTTTTGTGGAGGAACAGGTTCAGTCCCGTCATTAGCATGATCCTCAGAGTTTTCATCCCTCAGCTAGAGTTGGTGAGTCCTCATCCTTCGAGGACCCTTTTATCAGCTTATGTTTAGTAGTTTCAGTCTCAGTCTTTAGTGAGTTAGTTGCAGTCTTGTCCCATCAACTCGTCAGTATGTAGAGACTTATCAGACATTCTATGTATTCAACTTCAGAATTGTGTTATGTATTAACATGTTCAGATGTTATTATATTCTCAAACTTCCGCTATTTCATGTTAGACTTTCCGCATTTGTTATGTTGAGTTTTAGATGTCATGTTCATGCCAAGGGTGAGTTGGAGCCTCTTAGGGTTCTTTGTCCCGTGTTTAGATCCACACCTATGTTCGAGTCATGAAATCTTGTGACTGAGGAAATGAGGAAAAGAGATAAAGAGAGAGATGAGACCCTAAAAAGATAATAACCCATCTCGAACTAATGACGAAGAATGTTATGGGAACCGGGTTCAGGAATGTCAATGCTGTGGGGACTCAAGGTCCCATGTAGTATAAGGGTGAAGCTTCACCGCCAAGGTATGAGGAAGAGTGTCAATTCATGGCGGGTCATATAGGGGGTTCTCGTCCGGGACACCAAGGTGCCAATCAGGGCCCTTGGCATCCATGAGAAGAGAATCAAGGTTGGAGAAACCGCGGTAACCAAGATTGGGTTGATAGGAATGAGCAATGGGGAAATTGTGAGCCAAATCATGATGGGGTGCGATACAACTGAAGTTTGAACCCATATGTGTCTCCTCCAAAAGCTGAACCACCCCAAATGCAACCTGGGGTAAGTGATGTGGGGAATTCAAAGATTAAAGAAATTCTAGCATGAGTGCTCAAAAAGGTTGAGTCCACAGACAGTGGGGTCAAAGAGTTATAAAAGGAGGTATCTAACCTTGCCCGGACCGTGAGCTCTCATGCAACATTTAGTGGCTCAAATGAACCATTTTGTCATCCCAAATGAACCCCCTAATGAAGGGCACACTTCCTAGTGACACCATACCAAAACTGAAGAAGGCTGGCCATTACATAGCGATTATTACTAAGAGTGGAACAATCTTGGATGATGAGGGTGTGAAGACAAAATAGGCTTGTGAGCCAATCACAATTAATGATGCAGAAAATGCAGTGCCAAATGCACCAAATGTTGATGATGATGAAGTTCTTGCTGAAGAAGGAGGGGTTGTTGTGCCCAAGGATGTTGATGCTGAGAAAAAAGGAAAGGAGGCCTCAAATGCATGAGGTCAGGAGCCTAGAATTCCGCCGCCTTTCAAGAAATTCATTGAGATGTTTAGTAAGATAAATATACCTCTGTTAGATGCATTTCTTCAAATGCTGGGTTATGTGAAATTCATGAAGGAATTGTTAAAGAAAAAAAGGTTGTTGATGCTGGTGAGGGGAAGGAACACACCATTGTAGTGCAATGATGGCGAGTAATTTTGCTCCAAAAGGAGAGTATCCTAGAGCTTTTACTATCCCTTGCACCATTAGGCTGTGCATTTTCAAAAAGGTCTTATATGAGCTCGGGGCAAGCATAAACTTGATGCCTCTTATCATTTTAAAGAAATTAGGGGTGCGAAATCCCAAACCCACATCAATAAGGCTTTTAATGGCATATCCATCCATCAAGAAACCTATGGGGGTGTTAGAAGATGTCTTGGTTTGGGTAGAAAAATTTATCCTTCCAGCCGACTTCATCGTGTTGGATTGCGATATGGATGTCGGGGCGCCTATCATTTTAGGGTGACCATTGCCAGCCACAGGTAGAGCATTGGTGGATGTGGAGCGTAGAGAACAAAAATTTAGAGCAGGAGGTGAGGAAGTCACCTTCAAGGTATGTCAACCCACAACACCCTTGGATGAATGCAAAGTTATTGCGGTCCTCGATTAAAAGGAGGAGCAAGAAAACAATGGTGAGGATTAAGTTGATTCGGAGGATGAATCTCTATAGAATTGATAATTGAGGAGGTATACCTCGTGCCACGATATTAAATAAGGCACTTCTTGAGAGGCAACCCAAGTGTTTTTATGTTTGATGCTTTGATGTTTGTGTTGTTTTTGTTTTGTAGGTTGGTTGGATGAGAAACCAAGTGAAAGAAAAATAGAGCAAGCCCTGCGCGAGTTGCCTCCCAAGCGCAAGAGGGGTCCAGAATGTTGAAGGAAAAAGGAGAGAACCAGTGCCTCACCTGCGAAACTCCATTGACAATTTGGGAAATGTCGGTTCAATGCAGGCTTGAACCAGTAAACCTAGAATTTGAAGTGTACACCGTGACCCACCGACGAAACACATGTGGCAACTCGTAAAATGCCGATCAAATGTATCCTGCAAAGCAATGAATTTGGCATGAGTAGTGGTCACTTGTGCTTGGAACTGCAAAATGCTAGTATTCACCGGCGGCCATAAGTCCAACGCAAGTATAGGTAAGTACTACATTTAAAATATTGACCAAGCCCGTTGATCGACCTGACCCATATATCTCCCAAATCGGTCAAATCCTTTTTTAACTCCCAAAGAACCCATTATCTTCCACTTTTCCACCTTCCCCGCAACCCAACTACCACCCTTCCATCTTCTCCCACTTAATTCCCACAAAACCCACCTTCTCACCTACCAATCACTCTCACTCCCTTCATCCTATAAAATTTCCACTTCCTATTCTCTTCATTTCATCGTACCTCACTAAACTCTCACTAAGCAAAAGAATTCCTACACTTTAGGGATTAATCATTGTTGATCAAGACACCAAGTTCCAATCTAGTTGTTTTTTTATCTCTTCTCAATCATTATGTGTGTTCATTACTCTTATTCTACGTATTGTTTGATATTGCATAATATTGATGTGGGTACT
Source organism: Datura wrightii (assembly GCA_035772735.1). Lineage (NCBI taxonomy): Eukaryota > Viridiplantae > Streptophyta > Magnoliopsida > Solanales > Solanaceae > Datura > Datura wrightii. The sequence goes on along the minus strand of JASDFA010000002.1, from coordinate 49,587,408 downwards.
CATTTTGGTTCAAATGCTATATGAAGTTGTGTGTTTGAGATAATAGTTGGGGGTGAAGTCTGAGTAACCCCGTGTGCTTGAAATGTATGATTTTCCCGATGATAGATAGGTTGAAGTCTTTCTTAAGGGCAAATCACCATTTTTATTTTTGTTGTACTATTTGATTAGGTAAATCATAATGTTGCGGTGAGTGAGTAAGGTATGAACTTAAGATTTTTCTTAAATGGGCTAGGGTAATCGATGCTGAATTGCATTTCACCTGTGAGTCACCAGTCAGCACCTGTGAAATGCAAGCTGAGGTACAGGTCCAGGTTCAAGGCTTCAAGCCACTTCCCAGTACTCGTGTTTCACTTGCATGTTGTAGGTCAAGACTAGTGAAATGCAGTGTATTGCAGGTACAGAGCCATTCTGCCCAAGCCAGCGGCTCAGCTGCGACTCGTGGTTCCCCATCTGCATTTCGCAGATGTAGTGTTGGTACTCCAACACATGATTTTGATATTTCAACTTATTGTGATCCAATTCTTAGATTTTTATTTCTAGGTTAGTTTAGTTGTTTCTTGTATTTCCACCTTATCAAAAACCCAAAAATAGTAGCGTGTGGCACAAACATAATTTTTTGCAACATCATCATTTTATCTAGGCAAGCGGAAAAGAGAAAGGCACTAGCCATGTCCAAGTGTAAGGGCAAGGGGAAAGACAAAGTAACCCCATCCCCCACCAATACCAGAGAGGTTGTCATTTACTGTGTGCCTGACATGAAGGCACATTATGTCATGTGTGAAGAGAGGACAATAACCAATGAGAAATGCTTTGATTTGGTCGGGCTGAGGAATGATTTCCCGAACATCACTGCGTAATTTAATGATAGACAATGACATATGTTTGCTGCGCCTCTACCGAACTACTACACCAACCTTGTGCCAAAATTTTATGCATCCTACCAGGCTCGCCAAGAGGCAATGAAGAATTGGTCATCCTTTATAGGCCTCCATGGGTGGGGAAAGCTCCACGCATGATCTAAAGTTTGAGGCCAAGTTGTGGCTAGAGTTTGCTTGCAGCCAAATTATGCCCTCAAAAAATGACCAAAGAGTGAACCTCAAGGTGCCATACTCATTGCCTGCATCATGATGGGGATACCCATTAACTTCGGGGAAATAGTGTCCACCTAAATGAAGCATAAGGCCAGACAGCATGGAACTTCTATGCTATATGTTGTTCTCATCTCTCAACTGTGCCTCAAAGCAGGGGTACTATTATTCCCCGATGAGTCCCCAAGCTCCGCCACTGGTGTCATTAATGTTAAAAGAAAGAGGGATGTGGATGTACCCAAGATCAAAAGAAAGAGGATGCAAGCATGTAAAATTCCCGAAGAGTCCACTTCTCATGCCATAAAGGAGATACCCATCGCTCCCAACCTTAACATGCCCCACCCTGAGACATTAGGTCATGCATCCGGGGAAGCACCATTTAGAGGGCCTTCACCTCTTCCCATATCCTCCGCCCAAGAGGAATACAGAAGCTAACTGAGATGACACAATCTCATGAGAGTCAACTGCAAAAGTTCACTCAAAATCTCCCTGCACTTATCATCAAAACAGTGAAGAGGGAGATGAATAATGTGTTTGATAGCTTAAACAAGTTATGCTCCTGAGTGGATGTGGTTGAGGGAGTTATCTCTTCTCTTTGAGCAAAGGTGTGAGAGTTGAAAAACGGGCACAAAGGGGGACCCGGCTATGAGTATACTTGATGCAGCCATGGCTGCTCCATCTACAGCCCGGGGTCCCATTGATGATTTGTTTGAGGGCTTAGGTGGAGATGAGAAGGAAAATTTGGGAGATGCTAAAAATTATGAAAATGACGAGGCCACTAATGATGACGATGAATAGCCACTTCAGGGAGTTCCTACCATCCTTTTCTTTTCATGTATTCATTGGGGATAATGTAATTTCTTAGTTGGGGATGGGTTGTGCCTCATTTTGTTGGCTGTGTTAGTCTTTTGCTGCACTTGTTGGGCTGAAATTCTTATGTTTTGGTTGTTGATAGGCCTAATTTTTGGCTTAATTGGTTGAATGCCTTTGGTGTACTTTTGTTCAATGAAAAGTGTTTCTTGTTAACTTGTTAGTGCCGTTGATGGGTTCATTCTAAATTGCCTAATGTTTATGACCCGTTTTAATAATACCTTTGTTTATAGTAGTTAGCAAATAAACTCCAAGGGTTTTCTTTATGCCATGGTTCTTTCCCAAGAAGCAATTTTCTTTTCTTCTTTTAAATTGTCGAACTGGGTGGCATTTCCAATGATAGATTGAGAGACAACTTTCTTATGGTAAAATGCCGAGTTTAGAGTCTTTTTGAGTTGGTGGTTATGATTATTTTGAGAAAAAAGGGGGCATTTGAATTTAAAATTTGAGCAATCTTATGTCATGAGTTGCACATTCCTTGTTTAGCTTTTTGATTCACATGCTATATGGTCTCAAATCATGATCTTGATGTGGTTATGAAAACTATGTGAATCCCTTGGAGTGTGATTCCTTGTATGGTGAAACTTTTAGCTTAATTCTCATGTATGTATGGTTTTCTAGAACTTTCTCTATGTGTGACTCAAGGCGAAATCCTAGATGTAGTTGCACTTATTGGGCTTTCTTTTGATAGCTAAATCATCCATTCATAACCTCCTTGGACATTTATCTTTGATAATCAATATTGATCCTTTAAACCTTTTCCTTGAAAACCACATTACGAACCTATTTCCCTTTCGTAATCCCTTTCTTAGCACCTATCTTCCCTAGTGCTAGTTGTGAGAAGAAAAAAAAGATGGTGCTTGATATTGCAAAACTGTGAGAATAGAAATGAGAGAACTGAGGTAAAACCCTAAGTTTGGGGGCATGAAAAAGAAAACCAAAAAATTATGTGAGTTTCAATGTGAAGTAGCATGAAATTGTGAAGAAATGAACGAATTGATTGGTTGGATAAAACCTCTAAACCTTGGAAGAAAAAAATAGTTAATAGGTGTTACCTCTTGCTTAGATGAGGATAAATGTGTAATTCAAAGGCGTTATAAAGGTGGCTCTTTCTAAATAAAAGATGAAGATGATGAACAAGGACAGATAAGATGTAACGACCGGGACATCGTTACGGGATGGTTAAGGGCATAAAACACAAAAATCTGGCCAAGCATGAGATAGGGAGGTTGTGAAATAATCTAAGTATAGAATTGTGCGATTTTGGATAGCTACTTGTCCGGGGGACCACTGCAGTGAGACCGTGGTAGCAGTCGGAGTCCCACTATGGTAAAAATTGGGTAGTAACCATTAGGACTGCTGCAGCGGCCCTATGACCACTGTAGCGGGTCTGCTACAACGGAAAGGTAACCGCTGCAGTGAACAACATGAATGAATTTAAGTGGGTATTACGGGGTTTTCACCGTATTATTTCCCAAAATGCGATTAGGAGGTCTAGAGGACAGAAAAAACTCTCCAGACCAATAATCTCTTCACCCAAGGTAAGATTTTTGATTCTCTATCTCTAAAGTGAGTAGTTTTGATCCTAGAAGTTTCGTAGACCTCTAATGGTGGGAATTTTGTAGAGGAAGAACCCTAGATTGTTAAGTAGGGATAAATTATAGAGTGATTAGTGGGTGAGTTGGGTTGGTGTTGATAAGATTTGATCACTCCTCTAGAATCACGTGTTGGGAACAAGGGTTTCTTGGGGAATTTAAATTACAACTGAGTAGAATTGGGGTTTTACTGTCAAACAACACCCCGAAGGGGAGGGTTTGATCTTTTAGACTCTAAATTGAAGGGTAATTAATGAATTACTCTTGTGTTGTAGATTTCACGCATTTCAATTCTTTGAGGAAAGGCAAGGCTCTCGCGGAGTAGTTGAATTATTACCTTCCAAATCAAGGTAGGTTACAATTTATAGGGATAGACGTATATAATGGCATGTATAGTGTGCAACATTGATATACGATTAGTCATCGGACGTTTACGTGATATGTGAGTCTATTGTTGTTAATTTATCTCATTAACGTGACCAAGATGTGATGGTGAATTATGATGACTTGTTTAAAAGATTGTGTAAATGTGTTAGTGTAATTACCTGTGATGAATAGTTAGTAAAGTGCTCCCACTCCGTTAATGAGAGAATTTTTAATTAATGATGGCTTATTTGAGCGGTAGATCGTAACTTTCTATATGCTGCAATAATGCACTTGTCATGCTTTTATGAGAATAATGAATGAAAAGATTTAATATCCTAAAATGAGAGGCTTGAGCTCGAGGGGAGTATCCGGGTGAGCGAATAATTTTATTTGAGTGGCTCGTGTTCAAAGGGAGCATCCGAATGAGCTTATGAGTGGGAGCGGGTGCTAGACCAACATAGTACATGAATTTCTAGAGTCCCCTACAGTTCATGACTAGATGGGAATAAATAAGACCCTCTGTCATGTGTGTACATGATTCGTATGGTTGAGTGTTAAGGGGAGATGGCGGAGGCGTGTGCCCGTCATGCTATCCTTGGTTGTGTTGTTTGCATATTTGTTTGTGATATAATTTATATTCATGAGGTGAATGTGAACGTGCTATGAGAATATGCAAAATTATCGTGGATATGATGCAAATTGATAACAATAAACATGGTGTTAATGCTAGGTGTGACTTTGTCACCACGTGTAGTTATTGAGTAGTTGTCGCTATGAATAACGGAGGAATTATAGCTCTTAATAGCAATTGTGATTGTTGCTTATTATGGTTTTTCGATAGATTTATGGAGTATGTGAAATTTTAACTGATGATATTATAAACTGTGGAATGAATGAATTGAGAAGAGTGCATCCTGTCGAGCTACTGCCTATGCAGTGTCGCTGCAGCAGAACCATTTCCGCTATGGCAAGACCGTTGTAGCGGAAAAGTGACCGCTACAGCGAGAGGCCTACTCCAGTGAGCAGGTCGGCTGATTCCCGAGTAGAGCTAGTGTTCATAAAATGTCTTGTATATCTGTGTAAAGCTGAGGATCCCTTTTTATATCTCTATTGTTGTAATTATCTATTATTATGTAAGGGTGACCGATGATGTCTACCAGTACTGTGTCATGTATTGACCCTACCCCTGCATTCTTTTCTGAGTATATAGTTTGAGCCATGTTATTCTTCGCACCCTCACCTATAAACCAACAACATTTGTGGATTGAGAAGGTGAACAAATGAGGATGCAAATCAGTCCTTCATTGCAGATGTCCTTCTTTCAGACATTTGAACACTTTATTTTGTTTTTAGTTTTAGTTCCTTAGCTTGTAAAAAAATAGATGCCTGGTGCAATGACAATCAGGTTCTGGAAAATTGGTTATTTGGTTTTGGTATGCACAGTGTAATGATCTGAATTTTTTTTACATAATAGTTGATTAATTTTTCATGAATATTTTGATTATGGGGGAAGTATCGGGATTCGTTGGTTCGCCCACTGGAGGGTTAGTGTGGGTGCCAACATAGTCATTTGGGTCGTGACAAAGTTGGTATCAGAGCCCTAGGTTCGTTGATCTCATTGCACTAAGACGGGTCTAGTAGAGTCTAGCGGATCAGTGCGTAGATGTATGTAACTTATCTTCGAGAGGCTGCAGGACTTTAGGGAAACTTCTTCCTTCTCTCCTTTCGTGCGATTACTTGATTTCAATTGGTATCTAGTGATCTAAATTGGTATCTAACAACTTTTCTTCTTTCCTTCTCAGATAGTGAGAACACATGCAAATGGTAATTGAGATGCGGCACTAGAGCCAGCAGTAGTGGCCCAAGTTCGCGGTAGAGAAAGGGGCAGAGGTTGTGGCCGAAGACCCGCTGAAGCTAGAGGAGGGGCCCGTGCTCTTGCTCCAGTCAAGTAGAGGTCTGCATCTCCCGTGCCACTAGAACTACAAGAGCGAGTTGTAGTTGAGAAAGTCCCAATGCAGGGTGAAGCTCCTACCGTGCCAGCATCTTCGATGGTCCTAGCTCAGGTTCTCAACCTTCTGAGTGACCTTGTAGGCACGGGACAGCGCCAGCAACTCCAGCGGGACAACAGTCAGGAATTCATCATGCAACTGTTGTGGCCCCGCGAATTGATAACATATCGGAGGTGGTGGTGGTTTTGAGGCTGGAGGCAGGACCGGTGATGAAAGGGGAAGATGTAATGCCCTGAAAATCCTAAGACCAGACCTGGTAGTTGAAATAGAGAAAATAAGATTTCTGCACCAGGTCACAAAAAAAGTAGTCCTGTGACCCGTGGGGTAGCCACGAGTCGTGTAGTGACTCGTGGGGAAGGGTTTGGACTTGATTGAAAATTTGGGAATTTGTGTGACCACAGGTGTGACCCCAAGTCATGGTCAGCCACACAACTCGTTAGGTCACCCGTGGTCAAGGATGGGCGAAGGAAGAAGAAAAGTGGTATAGTGTACTTAACGGGTCCTCACCACAACTCGTTGGGAACACCACGAAATGTTGTGTCACCCGTGGTGACCCACCGGTGATTTCTGGAAGTGTTTAGGATGAGAGGTGACCACGATTATGATCTGTTATGTTCCCCGTGGTCAATGCAGTGGATTTTTAGGTAGTGTACTTCACGAGTTGGACCACGATTCGTGGTCACTAAGCACGACTCGTCCAGTCTCTCGTTGGGACTGGCAGGGTGATTTTTCTGCGAGATATTTAGGGCTTTTCTATAATTTCATAATCTCTTAGACTCTAAACAATGTCATTTTGGGCTCATCCAGGAGGGAGTTAAGAGGGTGATCGACATTTTCTCACCCATTCTCTCGATACTTAGACTTAGAATACAAAAACTCTCAGGGATAGAACTAGGGATATCGACTTCTTCTCAAATTTTCAAGGAATTCGATTCGAAATTTCTTAATCAGGTATGTGGGAATTCAACAAGGGAATAGTTCTTCCCTTGTGTACCTAAAAAAACCTTGTCTAGTTTTCTCTATTAGTTATATCCTTGTAGTTCGAAATGTGAAAAGTTTTCAGATGGATTTCTAAATGGATTCAAATGGAATATTTCTTATGATTTTAATTTCTTTATTATTCCCTATTGCTAGAAATTTTTTAAAGATTGTATGTAGTAGAATGATTCAGCCTTTGTTCCCAGCTCAGTAGAAATTAGAATCCTGCGGGTTGAACTAGTTCTCCCTGTAGCTTGGTGCTATCAATTTTGGGATGCACATATATTTAATTTATGTTAAAATCTCAGTTAGATTCATGGTAGTCTGATTAGTTTGACCACAGTTAATTATTGAGGTGTCACTGATGCCTCCCAGTTATCAGAATTTAGACTTAGACATTAGTTATCAGATTTTTGTGGTTCTTTAGATGGTTACGACACTTCCATATAAACAGCTTTGACCAATCTTAGAACCACCAGCTTCAGCCTCAGTTTGTTCTTTAGACGGCTATGACGCTCCCAAATGAGCAGCTCTGGCTAGTCTTAAAACACCAGTTTGCAAATCTGGTCTAATAAGACTCTCAGGGTACTCTCAGATAGTATCCCTGAGCCAATTATAGTCTTAGGCCCTCAGTATTGAGCTATCTTCTTGGTAGTAGTAGTCATGGTAGGACTATCCAGTGGGAGTAGCACTTATCACCGAGAGGGTCGGGCTTCCAGCACACCCAGGTTCCTAGAACTACATTTCCACCGTAGGTTATATTTTATTGGCCTCACAGCCCTAGACATTGATCTTACAATCCATGTTTTTATACCCTGGCAAGGTATATTAGGTCCTACTGATGGGGTGTGCACATCAGACTCCATATCTAACTCACATTGTTATATATCGGTTATAGCCTCTCCCACTAGTCAGTTCAGTTTCAGATTAGCTCAGTTCAGTTCAGTCTCAGTTTAGCTTAGTTTAGAGTAGTTTCAGACTACTCAGTACAGTTATCAGTTCAGTATAGCAATTCAGATCAGTATCTCAGATTTAGGATATGTCTTTGACCATCAGACTGGGTCATTTTGACCCTCAGTATAGTTTAATTTATTCAGTTACAGTACTTCAGTTAGTCATTGCATGATCTTACAATTCATATGTTTTATTCTCCATGTTATGGTTCCTCTCACTTACTCAGTTCATTCAAAGTACTGACACATACCTTTTATGTTGTATTGTTTCATGATACAGCTGCAGGTTCTCAGTCTCAACATCGTTAGCAGACATCGCTCAGAAGCTTTCAGCTGCATCATTTGTGAGTCCTCATCTTTTGAGGACGAGGATTATTTCTTTTCAGCTACATCTCTTTTAGTTAGACTTAGACTTAGCTGGGGACTTGTCCCAGCAATTCATTAGATAGATGGCTTTCAGACTTAGTTAGAGAATCAGATTTTTAATTTGTTTTCAGTTGTATAAAACTTTATGACTTAGTTCTTCTTCTTAAATATTTTATTCTATTATTTTAAAGCTTCCACTATGTTTTTATTCAGAATGCCTGTTTCATGATAGACCATGGGTTGACTTGGAGTTACGCGTGACTCTAAGTACTGTGTCTCGTCCTGGGTATAGACTTGGGGTGCAACAAACTTGGTATCAGAGCATTAGGTTTAGAGTGTCCTAGGATGTTTGAAAGTGTCGTCAAGCAGAGTCCTTTTCATGGCTGTGAAGCGCGCCACACATATGATGAGGAGGCCATAAGATCTTTTAGGAAAATTCCCTTCTTTCACTGTTCTTATCATGCGATAGAGTGTAAACTCTAAGGTTTCTCTTCTAACTCGCGATTTACATGTTCGTAGACAATGCCTCCCAGAAGAGGTATTGGAAGAGGGAAAAATAGTGGGAATCCACCAGTTCCACCAACTCCAGTAGGCCCCCTTAGTGGGAAAGTGACGCATGCGGAGCTCGGGGTTGTCTTGAATGTTAAATACGGGTCGTCACTATTCGGTGCTTTGGTTGGGGTTATAAAACCGACACGCAAGTGCACGTGGTCAAACAAGTAGTAAGTGGCTTAAGTAAGCCAAGTATCGATCCAAGGAGACTCTGGATAAGTAAAAATTGCTTAAGTATACTATATTCTATCTCACTTCTATATATGCTGACAACAACGTAACCAACAAATTGAAAAGTTTGTTTTATAAAGTATGTACTAAAACTACTGACAATTATTTACTTTGAATTTAAACTATGGTTATGAGAATGCCAAGGTTAAGAACATGTAATGAACTTGATTATAATCATAATTTGGTTAATCTTCTCTTCCAGTTGCTAGCCAAGAACATTAGCCTAGAGATTAAAACTCTCGTATTTAATCTCACTTAAGAATCATAAACCACCCGTCTACATTTCTGTGATCAAATGCAATTTATGACCTAGCAATACAATTCCGGTTCCTAAATTGACTAATACGGCTTTCAAGTATATTTCTATCAGGAAAGCACATAAAAACTCAATTTTCCCAAATCAAGTTAAGAACAATACCCTATTAATTCACAACTTTCCAATTTCGTGCTCTCTCGAGTGAAATCGGACTATTTAGATGTACATTAATGTCGGCCACACACCAATGCAGTAGAAACAAGAATTAATAGAACAAAATGGAAGAAGAAGATGGAAAACCATATAATTCAATAATCAAAATTCATCACGAATGTTCATAACCTCAGCAAGGAAGGGAATTATCCACTCATTTGTGGATTAATCATCCTAAAACAAGTGTTAATCATACAAACAATGGAGTGAAAGAAGAAAGAAAGAGAGAAAAACCTTGAACGTTTTCGTCCCTCAACTGCCTGTAACCCACGTCCTTGCTCCACCAAGTCTGAATTTTTTAAAAATAAGCCTAAGTGTTCTATTTATACTAGTGGGAATTTTTCCCGGAATAACAAGCAACGTGTCACGGAGTGCATCGCGGAGCACTGCCTCCGTGACACTGCGTGGACGCGGACCCTCACTGGAAATTTGGGGTCCGGGAATAAAGCTTCAACATGGCACGGCATGCAACGCGGAGGCTTGCCTCCGTGCCACGGAGCTGTCGCGAGGCTCCACTGGAATTTGACTAATATTTCACCCTCCAGGTAGAGTGCCTCCGCGATGGTAGCGTGACACGGCTCCATCGCGGAGCCCCTTTATATTGTGCAATCCAATGCCTTTTCCGTGCTCGCATCCAAGTCCAACTCCGATATTGCTCCAACATGCATTTTAGCTCCTCAAAATCACATTTTACCTACAAAACAATGCTAATCATGTTGGTTAGTACAAATTCACATTTTATTACCAATTACATGAAAATGTATACATATTGCTAGATAAACAAGGCGAAAATGATACGTTTGAGTATCACTTGGGCATATAAATCTGTCCAAGATCACTTACCCCACACTTAAATCCTTGTTCATCCTCGAACAACAAACACATAATTCATGCAAATTACATCCCAACCTTCGCCACTATGGTGCGACAATTTGAGCTACGGTCATACCGATAATTCAATATTGCAAATCATCAAGAAAACATGCATGGTCTTAATAATGCAATGACCTTTAATACATTAAGACTTTCTAGACTTTAAGAATCGACTCTCGACATCGGCAAACTCATGCAAATCAGCTAATCAAGATATTCCACACGAAAATCAATCTTTCATCAAGCATGTGCCCTCACAACTCAAGAGAATCTTCCCCCTTTTTTTTTTTGCTCATGTGACACACAAACATTCAAATAGGGGCATGTAAAAATTAATTTCACTCTCTCTCCCAAAAGAATTCACATGCATCATGTCATGACCCATAGGCTTGCCCTTAGTGTATTACTCCACTAATATAAAGAAATGCAATGTAAGATCACGTAGGACTTTAATGGGTTGTAATGGAAGCTATGGAACTAGTATATATTGGATTAGCCAATAATAGTCACTAGCATCATTAAGCACCTTTTCAACACATTCCCATCAACGTATGGACATTGTTTCTCTCTTTTATTTTTTTTCATCATCCCATTCATGATGATTTACTTTCGTCTGGCCCATTTCATCAAGCACACTTGACACAAAAACAAAGGTTTTTCATGCACCTTCCTTATCATTTAATTATAGCAAGTGCACCTTCACCCTTCTCTTTTCTTTCCTCACTCTGCTTTTCTTTTTCTTTCCACCATTCTCACTCTTTGACACTTTGGGAAAATTTTTGTTCTTCTTAAGCGCTTAAGAGTTTTGTATAGACTTTACGGCTAATGAAAAGAAAGAATTAAGCTCAGTTTAAGGTTTTTGGACAAAAGAGAGAAATAATAGGCTAAAGGCTCAACGGGCTGACTAGGGTATACAATCACATCAAAAGGGGAGTATGACAAGAAAAAAATAAAATGGAAACTCTCGGTTAAAACAAAGAAATGCCTACATCCTTTCCAACACTACACCTCCTTCATTTCGTTTTGTACACACACCAGGCAAGTTCTAGACACTTCACAATAGCATGGAATAACAATACCTCACTTCACACTTCATACACATGCTCGACTCAAGATGCATTCACAGACTCTTTAATTAGCTAATTACATGAATTCAAAAATTAAGCCTCAATAACACCGAATCGAACTCTACAGCCTAGGTATCTCAACATATTTACAAAATTGCATGCTTTCATACGAATCACCTTTGCATTTTGAATATCAAGTACAACACGCAACCAACATTTCACAACCATATAGTAACTACAGGTTCCGTGATGCAATCCACCAAAGAAAAAAAAATTTGAAAATAAATTGAAATCACTACTCCTACCGACTACATTTCCCTTAAGACGGTCGTCATCCATCCATCATAGGGAACGGTCACTAACTATGACGTCGGTTCAATGGGACTATTCTCGGTAAAAGAACCGAAAACAAACTCCGAGAAACCCAAAAATAAAAATTGAAAAATTTTGCAAACATCGATCATTTCGATGGAAAAATATTTACAAAATATTTTAATATGTACAAAATATTTTCGCAAAATTTTAAAAATATCGATCATTTCGATAGAGAAAAAAAATTTAAATTAAGAAAATATTTACACAATTAGACTTAGCTGGCAACAACAACATTCCACAACACACATCAATACCACAAATATGTACACATACAGACCAATTTGCAATTCACAAACACAGGGAAACATAAACATACATACAAAACAGAGGAAAGCATACAAGCAAACCAGCCCAGCCCCAGCACCTAACTACTCCCCACCCCACACTTAAATCGAACACTGTCCCCAGTGTTCACAAAAATTAAAAATCACAAATTTTGGGTGGTGGAACTCCCTGACCAGTCAAAGTATTCAACTTTTTCATCAGGTGCTGCTGCCTCATCGCCCATGTCCGAGTCACCTCCATCGTCGTCATCGGACTACACATCGGAGTCCTCGCGACGTGTCTCCTCGTCCGTGGGGACGTCATCGTCAGTGGGCTCTAAAAAGGCTGGCCCCACTCAGCATAGAGCCCTGGCGTTTTCGCCAAACGGGTAATCCAGCTCGAGCTTCCATAGATCATCCTCCGTGGCTGGTCTCCCACCGATACGAAGCTGGAGCATTTGCATTCCAAACATCCGTGCCATGTACTGGTCGTCACGAGCATGTCGCTCGCCAAGCGTCAGCACTGGCCCGTGTGTGGTGTCGGGGGCCTTAGTTTTGGTCACGTCAAGGGCCCTCCGCTCCAACTGCGGGATGTAGTCCAAAGCCTCTTCCTCGACGTCGAGGCCCTGGATAAAGGTAGTGATTAGTCCCCCGAACCCATACCTGTGGCCCTGGTGTAGTCGGGCTCTCTTCAGGGCAGATATGATGACCGCCCCAACATTAATCTCCAGCCCTTTCATCAGGGCGTACACCAGGCAAACACGGTCCCGGGTCACATCAGTCATGTGTACTCCTGGGATTAGGCACGAGCAGACTATCTTTAGCCATATTCTGGCCTCCCTGTTCATTTGAGAATACAGCAGAGTCTGGTGGTAACCCCTTTCCTTATGTTTGCTCCATCTGGCTGTGGATCGAGCCCCATACAGTGTGCGTCTGATATCGGCATATGGTGGGGTGATGTTCAGCTGGCGGAGAACGTGGGCGTCTGTGTCCCGCGCTCCGATGATGGCATTTAGCTGCTGGGGTTCCAGAGTGACTATCTGCCCTCTGATCTTGATTGTGTGGCTTCTGATTGCCGGGTTCCAATTAGCATAGAACTCCCGGACTAGATGTAGGTTGCATTCCTTGGGCTCCTGAAATATGAAGCTGAGCCCAGTTGCCTCGATCCTTTGCACTATGCGGGGGAACTCTTGTGCTAGTGGTTCCCGTGCAATATGCTCCTCGGGGAAGTATTTATTCTCCTTGTGTTTGGTGTACCACTTCTTCCCCTCCTCAGTTACCCACCTAGTTCTGTATTGGCGGAGTTGGCCGCGCGGAACTGCTGGTGCAGCTGGGACTGCTGTGCCCAACCTAAGTCTTTTCCTCCTGGTGCCTGAAGTTGATGCACCCTTACCTTTATCTTTCCTACTTGCCATTTTACTTGTCAACACAAGTAAACAAGCGCAATGTCAAGCTAAATGAATATTAACTTCGGCTAAGGTCGGGTTAACTAAGTTTACCCCACACTTAGTCCTTAGTTACAGTTACGATACTACGGCAAGAATCACTTTATTTACACCAAAAACTAACAACTATACAATTCATGCTTAGTGCGTTCGCAAAGAAAAATTCGACGGTATAACTTTAGCGTACTACTCAGACTTCATACAGCTAATCCCAATCACTACCATCGCTAGCAATTCAACCGTCGCACTTAGCAACTAAAAACAACGAAACAAAAACAACAACAAAAATTCTATATACATACGAACCTATATAATCAACCCAATTTGAACAATTTTCAACATTTTCCCCAAAACCAGAGAATTCGTCGTCTATTACATTCAAACAATATTCTACAACGACTTATCTCATTCAATACATACAACCCGGCATATAATTCACAAATTTAACAAGTTACCCATTTCGATTTCAACAACCAAGCCCTAGAATTGAATTTCGCAAGCAAATTTGAATAATTCATGCAATTGACAAGTTCAAACAATCACTACAACATTTTGAACATTTATCGATCAAGGAATAACTCAAATTCATGCTAAATCTCTACTTAGGGTGATTTAGTTCACCTCCCATGCTTAAATTCGAATGAAATCGACAAAAATTTGACAGAGAATCGGAAAACATACCTCGTAGTTGAAGAACCGAAGAAAACTTGATAATTCTTTTCTTTATACTGTGGCACGTTGATGGGGAATGGAGTTTTGGGTGTTTTGTCGCGGAGAAGTGTAAAAAAATGAGGGGAAAAGGGGAGAAATCGGGGGTTTAAAATGAAGAAAACACGCGGGTCACCCGGCAACCCGGTGTGACCCGTCACAATTTATATGGCAACGTGTCACGGAGTGCATCGCGGTGCACTGCCTCCGTGACACGGAGCCATCGCGACAGCTTACTGGAATTTTTGAAAATTCCACATTAACCCTCAACGTGTCACGGAGGGTAACGCGGAGGTCCTCCTCCGTGACACGGAGCTATCGCCCCAGCTCACTGTCTCTGCATTTTATTAATTTTTTCATACCTCGCCTTTTCCTTCACGATTCCGTGCACATTTTTCTCCGTTTCACCTGAAAATCATCTCACTAAACAAAATTGGTTAGATTAATAGGTTTCAACTAACTAAAATACAAAAATACTAACTAAAACAAAAAAATTTTTGTACTAAATCAAGAAAAAGAAAAATAAAATAAAATCTATTTACACTTTACAAAACGAAAGAAAAAAATTATTCACGGGTTGCCTCCCGTGCAGCGCCTGGTTTACCATTGCGGCTCGACATCCTTTATGCTCAATTGTCCGCTAGGGTGATGGACGATTTCTCACGATCATTGTCCTCCCCCCAGTAGTGCTCACGCCTATCCGGTGGTCTTCCCATCAACTCTCGGGAATCATCCATTTGTGTAGCATTCCCATGATCAATTACATTGATCACCGAGAGTTTTTCATTCACCATCGGGAGCTTGGGTGCTTTGTACACATTGAACACTTCTACCTTTTCATGTGCTCGCATTGTGAGTTGACTCGCAGCTACGTCGATTAATGCTTTCCCGGTTGCCAAGAAGGGTCGTCCCAAAATAAATGGGACTTCCGCGTCTGGTTCAAAATCCAGAACAATAAAATCTACCGGGAAAATGAGGGAGCCCACTTGCACTAGAACATCCTCAACAATGCCATCCGACCTAGATAAGGATCGATCCGCCAACTGCAAGATTACGGTTGTAGGTCTAGGACTACCTAGACCCTACTTTCTGAATACCGAAGATGGCATCAGATTTATGCTCGCTCCCAGGTCACACAATCCACGAGCTCGGATACTCTGCCCAATAGTAAGCTGGATAGTAAAACTTCCAGGGTGTTTTAGCTTCGCGGGCAGTCTATTTTGGATCCGGGAAGTGCATTCCTCCGTCAAAGCCACCGTGGCATGCTCGGTCAAACGACTTTTGTTGGCCACGATGTCTTTAATGTATTTGGCATATTTAGGCACTCCCTGCAAGACATCAACAAGAGGTAAATTAACATGTACCTGTTTCAGCACCTCCATGAATTTCTTGAAACACGCCTCCTCTTTGTGTTTCTTTAGTCGTTGAGGGAACGGGGGTGGAGGTCTTTCTGATTCACCTTCTTCGGTCTTCCCCCTTTCCGAACTTTGTTCTCCCTTAACATCTGCTGCTCCTCACTTTTGAGGTGGTCTCTCTGGTTCCACCTCCTTCAGCTGCAAACCACTTCTTGTGGTCACTGCATTTACCTGCTTCGGATTCGGATCCGTGTCGCTAGGCAGTCCTCCTCTAGGCCTTGTATTTTGGGCACTAGCAAATTGCCCAAATTGATACTCAAGAGCCTTGGTCGCTAATTGGTTATTTTTCACTTCGGCTGCCAATTTAACATAGTCAGCCTGCAATTGCGCCTGGTTAGCGAACATGGTCTTGAACATCTCCTCAATGCTAGGTGATGGTGGTGGAGGAGGGGCATTGTGATTTCTGAATTGAGATTGGGAGTTCTGTTGCCCTCCTTGATTTCTTTGCATACCCTGACCCAAACTTTGGCCTTGTTGGTTGTTGCTACCCCATGAAAAATTTGGATGGTTCCTCCAATTTGAGTTGTAGCCGCTACCAAACTGCTGCTGATTTCTTTGTGCATTGCCCATAAAGTTAACCGAATCTGGGTTTGCTCCACAGCACTCAGCTGAGTGCTCACTGCTACCACACACTTCACACCACATTTGTTGGACCACATTGACTGAAGCTGAAGGCTGGTTCAAATTCATGTTGCTGAAGTGGTTGTTCAATTGATTCAGCAAGGCAGCTATCTGTGCAGCGATAGCTGTAAATCCATCCACTTCAAGCACCCCTGCTGCTTTCCTTGCTCCACCTCGAGATGAATCAGCATTCCATTCTGGATTTCCCTGTGAAATTCGGTTTAGCAAAGTGTACAGCTCCTCATAAGTCTTTTCCAGCGCTTGCCCTCAAGCTGTTGAGTCTAGCAAAATTTTAGTATGGGGTTCCAAACCCTCAATAAATGTGTGTACCAACACCTCATTGGACTGATGATGATGAGGACAGTCCCGCAACATGGATTTAAATCTTTCCCAGGCTTGATACAAATTTTCTCCCTCCCTCTGTTTGAAACTTAGAATTTGACTTCTAAGTCTGGCTGTTTTACCAGAGGGAAAAAATCTTATCAAGAACTTCCGTGCTAGATCATCCCACGTTGAAATAGAATTTGGTGGCTCAGCTTTTAACCACCTCTTGGCTTCACCAAGTAATGAGAACGGAAATAATGTGAGTCGAACATAATCAGGTGACACTCCAACGGGTATATATGTGTCACTTATCTCCAAAAAGTTTTGGAGATGTTGTTGTGGGTCTTCATGAGGGAGACCGGTAAATTGCCCGCTTGTGTGCAACAGTTGCACCATATTTTGCTTGAGTTCAAATCTCCCTCCAGGCTCTGGTTTGCGGATACTTGATGTAACATTGTTGGCATGTGGGATTGCCACCTCGCGGACCGGCCTTGCTGCTGCTTCTTCGGGCACTAACACTGCCCTCACAATCGGTGGATTTTGTTGCTCCATAATAGTCTGTCTGAGAAACTGCAGCTTCTTTTGTAGAGCTTCTCTCCGTTTACTATGAAATATACGTTCATGCTCTATATAAGATTCCACCAGCTCTTTGTCTCTTGCCAGTGTTCACAGAAATCAAGTCTGCAAAATACAGGCTAAGACCAAGTTGTCAACACTTAAGAAAATAAAATAAAAATACAGTAAATTTACACTTAATACAATTTCACCAATTGCCTAGTCTCCCGGGCAACGGCGCCGAAAACTTGTTCGGTGCTTGGTTGGGGTTATAAAACTGACACGCAAGTGCACGTGGTCAAACAAGTAGTAAGTGGCTTAAGTAAGCCAAGTATCGATCCAAGGAGACTCTGGATAAGTAAAAATTGCTTAAGTATACTATATTCTATCTCACTTCTATATATGCTGACAACAACGTAACCAACAATTGAAAAGTTTGTTTTATAAAGTATGTACTAAAACTACTGACAATTATTTACTTTGAATTTAAACTATGGTTATGAGCATGCCAAGGTTAAGAACATGTAATGAACTTGATTATAATCATAATTTGGTTAATCTTCTCTTCCAGTTGCTAGCCAAGAACATTAGCCTAGAGATTAAAACTCTCGTATTTAATCTCACTTAAGAATCATAAACCATTCGTCTACATTTCTGTGATCAAATGCAATTTATGACCTAGCAATACAATTCCGGTTCCTAAATTGACTAATACGGCTTTCAAGTATATTTCTATTAGGAAAGCACATCAAAACTCAATTTTCCCAAATCAAGTTAAGAACAATACCCTATTAATTCACAACTTTTCCATTTCGTGGTCTCTCGAGTGAAATCGGACTTTTTAGATGTACATTAATGTCGGCCACACACCAATGCAGTAGAAACAAGAATTAATAGAACAACATGGAAGAAGAAGATGAAAAACCATATAATTCAATAATCAAAATTCATCACGAATGTTCATAACCTCAGCAAGGAAGGGAATTAGCCACTCATTTGTGGATTAATCATCCTAAAACAAGTGTTAATCATACAAACAATTGAGTGAAAGAAGAAAGAAAGACAGAAAACCCTGAACTTTTTCCTCCCTCAACTGCCTGTAACCCACGTCCTTGCTCTACCAAGTCTGAATTTTTTAAAAATAAGCCTAAGTGTTCTATTTATACTAGTGGGAATTTTTCTCGGAATAACAAGCAACGTGTCACGGAGTGCATCGCGGAGCACTGCCTCCATGACACGGCATGGACGCGGACCCTCACTGGAAATTTGGGGTCTGGGAATAAAGCTTCAACGTGGCACGACATGCAACGCGGAGGCTTGCCTCCGTGCCACGGAGCTGTCGCAAGGCTCCACTGGAATTTGACTAATATTTCACCCTCCAGGCAGTGTGCCTCCGCGATGGTAGCGTGACACGGCTCCATCGTGGTGCCCCTTTATATTGTGTAGTCCAATGCCTTTTCCGTGCTCGCATCCAAGTCCAACTCCGATATTGCTCCGACATGCATTTTAGCTCCTCAAAATCACATTTTACCTACAAAACAATGCTAATCATGTTGGTTAGTACAAATTCACATTTTATTACCAATTACATGAAAATGTATACATATTGCTAGATAAACAAGGCGAAAATGATACGTTTGAGTATCACTTGGGCATATAAATATGCCCAAGATCAGTGACCACTCAAGTTAACCATCAAGCAATCACACCTTCAAATCCTACTGAAGAGATATAGCTACCAGGGTTCGAAATGTCACACCTGAGTTTCAAAGTCTGATAGGGGATGGAAAGTTCAGGGGAAAAGGAAAGTGGAGGAAGAGAGCAAGAACAAGGGACTCGAGGTTTTACCAATAAAGGATAAGTGGTGGACCCCATTTCCAATTTCGTTGGAGGTCATCCGCCCCAACACCATTGATACCAAGGATTCTAAAAAACCTAGAGTAAAGGAGATTACATGCCCAACTTGCAAGAACTGTGGGAAGAACCATTTGGGAGAATGCAGGGATGGCTCAGGCGGTTGCTTTTGGTGCGTCAAGTCAGGCCATAATTCAAAGAGTGCCCAGTATCCAAACAGGGCAAAGGTAGAGCCCCGGCTAACTCTTCTACAGCCCTGTTAAGTTGCCCAGTTTGCGAGAAATGTGGAAGGAGCCACCTCGAAAAATGTGTGTTTTGTAAGGAAGGATGTTTTGGATGTGGTCATTCGGCCCATAGAATAAAGAATTGCCCTATAGCTGAACATGGGAAAGCTCAATCCACCATCCCAACAACTCTGGAAACTTGCCCATCTCAGCAGGGCACAACATCCAGTACAGATGGCCGACAACTCTGGATATAGTAACAGGTATGTTATGAATTTCTTATGTTGATCCTTGCATGTTTTGAGGCTCAGGAGCCACGATATAATGTATGAAATATATTTATATTGCCAGTATGATAGATATTTTGTGGTTGATATGAAATGGTTATAAGTATGAAGCCTGTAGTGATAGTTGTCGTGACGAATGAGAACTCAAGAGTTAGTGATGTTAACCTAGACTTAAGAAAGTATCTAAGAACTTGAGAATGGTGACTTTTAGCTAAGGGGGAGATGAGAAGTTAAGAAGTCCAGGTGAAGCCCTAAGTGTTGCAGTAGAAGGGCTCCAGAAATAACAACTATGGGATGTCAGTCTTTCCTATTTAGTTGCTTCCTCTTGTATTTCAGTTTACGCTACATTCTACTTATGCTTATCTTCAGACTCCTAGAATTATAGATAACTAGTTTAAATACCGATCCCGGCCTTACTCCATGGTTCAGAAAATTCCAGCTTCATGTCATGAAGACTAGTTATGTACAGACCAATGTCTCACATTATGCCTAGCTCCAAGAACCCAGTCCCTCAGACTCTCCTTAACGGTTCAGCAGATCATGCTACATCATGTGTATGCTCAACTAGGCTCCTTGAGTGATTCATTCTTGTGATTCCTTACTCTAAGACATGTGTACGTTCACCTATATTGGGAATGATTATTTTAACAGATATACTCAGGATAACTTTCTATTTTTACCTTAGATGCTCATATGCAAATATTCATAAGATGCAATTGTTTGTCTTACTAGGGAGGCAGGTGCTCGCTCTCTGCTGCTCGGTATATATTATACACCGACACGCAAGTGTACGTGGTCAAACAAGTAATAAAGTGGCTAAGTAGCCAAGTATCGATCCAAGGAGGCTGCTCTAGATATGCAAAACTGCCTAGTTTACTATATCTCTATTCTATTTCTAACTATGTTAACAACAATCCAACCAAGATTTGAGTGAGTTTTGTTTCTAAACTAATTATCTACTAAAATTAATAACTACTATTTACGTTGAGTTTAGACAATGGATATGCGCATGCCAAGGTTAAGAACGAGTAATGAACTTGATAATCATGATAATTTGGTCATCTTCTTCTTCATATTGCTAGCCAAGAACGTTGCCTAGAAATTAAAACTTCCGTATTTAATTTCACTTTAGATTCATAAACCATTCGTCTACATTTCTGTGATCAAATGCAATTTATGACCTAACACTACAATTCCGGTTCCTAAATTGACTAATGCGGCTTTCAAGTATATTTCTATCAAGAAAGCACATCAAAACCCAATTTTCCCAAATCAAGTTAAGAACAATACCCTATTAATTCACAACTTTCCAATTTCATGCTCTCTCGAGTGAAATTGGACTTTTTAGATATACATTAATGGTGGCCAATCAAGAATGTAATAAGCACAAGAATTAATAGAACAACATGCAAGAAGAAGAAGAAACCATATCAATTATTACCAACATTCATTACACAAGTTCAAAACCTCAGCAAGAAAGGAATTAGCCACTCATTCTTGGATTAATCATCCTAGAATGAGTGTGAATCATGCATACAATTGAAGGAAAGAAGAAGGGAAGAGAAGAAAACTCTTATCTTTTCTATTCTTCAACTGCCACAAAACCACGTTCCTGCTCCCACTTCTGAACTCAGGCTAAAAAAAACTAAAACTAGAAAAACTCCCTTTTAAAAATAACCTAAGTGTGCTATTTATACTAGTGGGAAATTTTTCCCGGAATAACAAGCAACGTGTCACGGAGGCCAACGCAGAGCACTGCCTCCGTGACACGGCGTGGACGCAGACCCTCTCTAGAAATTGCAGGGTCCGGATAATTGGCCTCAACGTGGCACAGAGGCCATCGCGGAGGCCTATCTCCGTGCCACGGAGCTGACGCGCAGGCACACTAGAAATTGCCACTTTTATTTCTGCCTAGGCAGTGTGCTACCGCGATGGCAGCGTGGCACGGCTCCATCGCGGAGCCACTGTAAAATGTGCCATCCGAGGTCTTTTCCACGCTCGCATCCAAGTCCAACTCCGACATAGTTCCAACACGCATTTTAGCTCTTAAAAATCACATTATCCTGCAAAACAAATGCTAATCATGTTGGTTAGTATAAATTCACATTTTATTACCAAATACATGATATTATATACACATTGCACAACAAACAAGGTAAAAATGATACGTTTGAGTATCACTTGGGCATATAAATCTGCCCAAGATCACTTACCCCACACTTAAATCCTTGTTCGTCCTCGAACAACACATACACAAATCATGCACATCACATCTCAACCTTTGTCACTATGGTGCAACCATTTACGTTACGGTCATACCGATTATTCGATTTTTGCAAATCATCAAGAAAACATGCTTGGTCGTATAAGACAATGACCTTAATACATCGAGGCTTCCTAGACTTTTAAGAATTGATTCTTGATATCGGCAAACTCATGCAAATCAACTAATCAAGAAATCCGACACGAAAATCAATCTTTCATCAAGCATGTACCCTCACAACTCAAGAGAAACTTCCCCTTTTATGCTCGTGCAGGACACAAACATGCAAGTAGGGGCATATAAAAATTAATTTCACTCTCTCTCCTAAAAGAATTCACATGCATCATGTCATGACCCATAGGCTTGCCCTTAGTGTATTACTCCACTAATATAAAGAAATGCAGTGTAGGATCAAATAGGACTTTTAATGGGTTGTAACTGGGCTATGGATCTAGTATATATATATTGGATTAGCCAATAATAGTCGCTAGCATCCTTAAGCGCCTTTTCAACTCATTCCCATCGACTCATGGACATTGTTCCTCTCTTTTCTCTTTTTCTCCCATTCATGCTGGTTTACTTTCATACAACCCATTTCATGAGGCACACTTGACCCCAAACGGAAGGTTTTCATGTACCCTCAATTTCATTTAATTACAACTAGTGCCTCTTCAACATCATCTTTTCTTTCCTCACTTTGCTTTTCTTTTCTTTTCACTCTTTTCACTCTTTAACACTTTGGGAAACAATTTTCTGTTCTTTGTAAGCGCTTAAGAGCTTCTTATAGACTTTAAGGCTAATGAAAAGAAGGAATAAAGCTTAGTTCATACAATTCTGGACAAAAGAAAGAAATCGGCTAAAGGCTCAACGGGCTGACTAGGGTATACAACATATAAAAAGGTAGAATTTGACAAGAAAACAATGGAAACTAACGGTTAAAACAAAGAAATGCCTACATCCTTTCCGACACTATACCTCCTTCATTTTGCTTTGTATACATGCCAGGCAAGTTCTAGACAATTCACAATGACATGGAATAGCAAAACCTCACTCACACTTCATGCACATGCTCGAATCAAGATGCATTCACAGACTCTTTAATTAGTCAATTACATGAATTCAAGATTAAGCCTCAATCATAATGAACCAAATTCTATAGCCTAGGTAACTCAACATATTTACACAATTACATGATTTCAAACGAATCACTTTCACATTTCGAACATCAATTACACACGCAACAAAATTTTAGCAACCATAAGCAACTACAGTTTATTGATGCAATCCACCAAAGAAACTAAAAACAAAACATCTACTCCTATCGACTACATTTCCCTTAAGACGGTCGTCATCCATCCATCATAGGGAATGTTCACTAACTATGACATCGGTTCAATGGACCTATTCTCGGTAAAAGAACCAAAAACAAACTCCGAGAAACCCAAAAATAAAACTTCAAAATTTTTGCAACACATCGATCATTTCAATGAAAAAAATATTTACAAAATATGTTGATAAGTGCAACATCTTTTCGCAAAAATTTTGAAAAATATCGATCATATCGATAGAGAAAAAACTATTTACAAAATTTACAAAATATTTACAAAGGCAACCATAACTTTTTAAAAACACACATCATTAGCCACAAACAAATATATACACATCATTCACAAATCAGTTCACAACAACAGGGAAAGCACAGACATACATAAACGTCAAGGAAGAATATACAGCAGATTTAGAGCCTATGACCCAGCACCTAACTACTCCCCACCCCACACTTAAATCAAACACTGTCCCCAGTGTTCACAAAAATACAAAGCACAAAAATTTGGGTGGTGAAACTCCCTGCTCAATCGAAATATTCGACTTCCTCATCCGGTGCTGTGGCCTCGTCGCCCATATCTGAATCAGCTCCCTCGCCGTCATCGGACTCCACATCAGAGTCCTCACGACGTGTCTCCTCATCAGTAGGGACGTCGTCGTCAGTCGGCTCCACAAAGGCTGGCCCCACCTTGCATAAAGCTCTGGCGTTCTCGCCAAAAGGGTAGTCCAGCTCCAGCTGCAATAATTCATCCTCGGTGGCTGGTCTCCCACCTATCCGTAGCTGCAGCATCTACATACCGAACATACGGGCCATATACTGGTCGTCACGAGCATGTCGCTCGCCCAGAGTCAGCACAGGTCCGTGTGTAGTGTCGGGGGCCTTGGTCTTTGTCACATCAAGGGCCCTCCGCTCCAACTGCGGAATGTAATCCAAGGCTTCTTCCTCAACGTCGAGGCCTCGGAGGAAGGTGGTGATGAGTCCGCCAAACCCGTATCTGTGGCCCTGGTGTAGTCTGGCTATCTTCATGGCGGATATTATAACCGCCCCACATTAATCTCAAGCCCTTTCATAAGGGCATACACCAGGCAGACACGGTCCCGGGTCACGTCTGTCATATGTACTCCCGGGATCAAACACGAACATACAATTTTTAGCCAGATTCTTGCCTCCCTGTTCATCTGCGAATAAGGCAGAGTCTGGTGGTAACCCCTCTCTTTGTGTCTACTCCATCGGGCTGTGGATCGAGCCCCACACAACGTACGTCTGATGTCGGCGTACGGTAGGGTGATGTTGAGCTGGAGGAGAACGTGGGCGTCTGTGTCCCGCGCTCCAACGATGGCATTCAGCTGCTGGGGTTCCAGAGTGACAATCTGCCCTCTGATTTTAATAGTGTGGCTTCTGATGGCCGAGTTCCAGTTGGCATAAAATTCCCGGACCAAGTGAAGGTTGCACTCCTTGGGCTCCTGAAAAATAAAGCTGAGCCCAGCTGCCTCAATCCTCTGTACGATGCGAGGGAACTCCTGTGCGAGTGGTTCCCTTGCAATATGTTCCTCCGGGAAGTACTTGTTCTCCTTATGCTTTGCGTACCATTTCTTCCCTTCATCGGTGACCCATCGCATTCCGTATCGGCGGTGTTGACCGCGTGGAACAGCAGGTGCAGCTGGGACAGCAGTGCCCAGTCTCATTCTCTTTCTGTCGGTGCCTGAGGTTGAAGCACCCTTTCCTTTATCTTGTCGGCTGGCCATTGTACCTGTCAATTTACACAGACAAGCACAACGTTAAGCTAAAAACTTGTTAGTTTTGGCTAAGGTCGGGTTAAACAAAATTTACCCCACACTTAGTCTTTAACAATATTTACAACATGTTAGCAAGGATAGCTCTATTTACACCCCAAACACAATCACTATAAACATATTGCTTAGTGCGTTCACAAAAATTCGACAGCATAACGGCTAGCGAACTACTCAGACTTCATACAGCTAACCCAATCCTACTATCGATAGCTATTCACCCATAGCACTTAGCAACGATAACAACAACAAAATAGAAACAACAATACAAACATTTTATATACACGAATCTAAGCAATTCAACCAATTCACATATTACGCAATGTCCCACAAAAATTCGAGAATTAGTCGTCTTTCACCAATTATACAATATTTACCATGACTTATCTCAAATAATAAACACACCCCGGCATCAATTTCGTCAAACTATCAAGTTACCCAAGTTAAAATTCAACAACCCCAAGCCCTAGAACTCAATTCGTCAATCAACAATGAATTATTCAATCAATCGATAAGTTCACACGTCAACTACAACAATCCGAACACAATCAATCACAAAATAATTCACGTCATGTTTAATTTCTACCTAGGGTGATATATCTCACCTCACATGCTCAAAATCGACAAAAATCGCCAAAAATTTGAGATAGACGATGAAAACATACCTTGGAATTGAAGAATCGATAAAGACTTGACGTTTTCCTTGCCTCTTAACGTGGCACGGAGCTTGGGGGTAGGGGAATGGGTGTTTGGTCGCGGAGGGTAGAGGGAATGGGGAAAAAATGGGCGAAAATCGGGGGTTTATTTAAAAGAAACACGCGGGTCACCCGGAAACCCGGTGTGACCCGGCACTGGGATAAGGGCAACGTGTCATGGAGGGTAACGCGGAGGCCCTCCTCCGTGACACGGAGCCAACACGTTGGCTTACTGGAATTTTAAAAAATTTCAGATTTTCCTTCAACGTGTCACGGAGGCCAACGCGGAGCATTGCCTCCGTGACACGGCGCCAACGCGTCAGTGCTTTGTTTCCCTATCAAATTTTATTTTTCATACCTCGCCTTGTTTTCTCGATTCCAAGTATTTTTCCTCCGGTATACCTGAAAATCACCTCACTAAACAAAAATTGGTTAAATGACTAGATTCCCTACTAAAAAAAAAAAAATTACTAATTAAAATGCACATCTAAACCTAGTCAAGAAAAAAGAAAAGAAAATAAAATAAAAGAAAAACTTTACACTAAGGAAAAAGAAAGAAAAATATTTTTCACGAGTTGCCTCCCGTGCAGCGCCTGGTTTAACGTCGCGGCTCGACAGCCTTTACGCTCAATTTTCTATTAGGGAGATGGACGATTTGACCCGATCATGGTCATCTTCCCAGTAGTTCTCAACCTTGTCTGGTGGCCTACCTAGTAACTCTCGGGAATCACTCAATCCATTTACATTCCCATGATCAATCACGTTGATCACCGAGAGTTCCTTATAGACAGTCGGGAGATTAGGTGCCTTGTACACGTCGAACACCTCAACCTTGTCGTGTGCTCGCATCGTGAGTTGACCCGCAGCTACATCGATCAATGCCTTTTCGGTTGCCAAAAATGGTCGTCCCAAAATAAATGGGACTTCTGCATCTGGCTCAAAATCCAGAACAATGAAATCTACCGGAAAAATGAGGGAGCCTACCTGCACTAGCACATCCTCAACTATGCCATCCGGCTTAGCTAAAGACCTATCTGCTAGCTTCAAGATCACTGTTGTAGGTCTAGGACTCCCTAGCCCTAACTTTCTGAATACCGAAGATGGCATCAGATTTATACTTGCCCCCAAGCCGCATAACCCACGAGCTCGGATACTTTGCCCAATCGTCAGCTGGATAGTAAAACTTCCAGGATCCTTCAGTTTAGTGGGCAACCTGTTCTGAATACGGGATGTGCATTCCTCTGTTAAAGCCACCGTGGCATACTCGGTCAAGCGACTTTTGTTGGCCACGATGTCTTTGATATATTTTGCATATTTTGGCACACCCTACAAGACATCAACAAGAGGTAAGTTAACATGTACCTGTTTAAGTACCTCCATGAATTTCTGGAAACACGCCTCCTCCTTGTGTTTCTTAAGTCGTTGAGGGAACGGGGGTGGAGGCCTTGTTGGTTCAGCTTCTTTGGTCTTCCCCGTATCTGAGGTTTGTTCTCCCTCAACATCTGCTGCTCCTGACTTCTGAGGTGGTCTTTCCGGTTCCACCTCCTTTAATTGTAAACCACTCCTCGTGGTCACTGCATTTACCTGCTTGGGATTGGGATCCGTGTCGCTAGGTAGTCCTCCCCTTGGTCTAGTATTTTGGGCACTAGGAAATTGCCCAAACTGATATTCAAGAGCCTTGGTTGCCAATTGATTGTTCTTTACTTCGGTCGCCAGTTTGACATAGTCAGCCTGCAATTGTGCCTGGTTGGAAATCATGGTCTTGAACATTTCCTCAATAGTCGGTGATGGTGGTGGAGGAGGGGCATTGTGATTTCTAAACTGCTTCTGATAGCCTTGTTGCCCTCCTTGGTTTCTGTGCATACCCTGCCCTGAACCCTGGCCTTGTTGATTGTTGCTACCCCACGAAAAATTTGGATGATTCCTCCAATTCGAGTTGTAGCCACCACCAAACTGCTGTTGATTCCTCTGTGCATTGCCCACAAAGTTGACAGAATCAGGATTTGCACCACAGCATTCGGCTGAATGCTCACTACTACCACACACTTCACACCACATCTGTTGGACTGAATTGACTGAGGCTGACGGCTGGTTCAAATTCATATTGCTGAAGTGAGTGTTTAACTGATTTTGCAAAGCAGCTATCTGAGCAGCGATAGCTGTGAATCCATCCACTTCAAGCACTCCCACTGCTTTCCTTGCTCCACCTCTTGAAGAATCTGCATTCCATTTCGGATTGCCTTGTGAAATTCGGTTGAGCAAAGTGTACAGCTCCTCATAAGTCTTCTCCAACGCTTGCCCTCCAGCTGCTGAGTCTAACAAAATTTTAGTGTGGGGTTCCAAACCCTCAATAAAAGTGTGGACCAACACCTCATTTGACTGATGATGATGAGGACAGTCCCACAACATGGACTTGAATCTTTCCCAGGCTTGATAAAGATTTTCTCCTTCCCTCTGTTTAAAACTTAGAATCTGACTTCTAAGTTTAGCTGTTTTACCTGAAGGGAAAAATCTGATCAAGAACTTCT
Organism: Datura wrightii; assembly: GCA_035772735.1. Lineage (NCBI taxonomy): Eukaryota > Viridiplantae > Streptophyta > Magnoliopsida > Solanales > Solanaceae > Datura > Datura wrightii. Next base: position 49,559,317 of record JASDFA010000002.1, on the reverse strand, counting down.
TTGCAAGATCATCCCACGTTGATATAGAGTTGGGTGGTTCAGCTTTTAACCACCTCTTGGCTTCACCAAGTAAGGAAAATGGAAATAAGGTGAGCCGAACATAATCAGGTGACACTCCAGCGGGGATGTAAGTGTCACTTATCTCCAAAAAGTTCTGGAGATGTTGTTGTGGATCTTCGTGAGGGAGACCGGTAAACGGCCCGCTAGTGTGCAAAAGTTGCACCATATTTTGCTTTAACTCAAATCTCCCCCCAGGCTCTGGTTTGCGGATGCTGGAATGTACATTATTAGCGTGTGGGATTGCCACCTCGCGAACCGGCCTGGCTGCTACTTCCTCGGGCACTAACACTACCCGCACAACTGGTGGATTGGGTTGCTCCATCATAGACTGTTTCAGCAACTGCAACTTCTTCCGAAGAGCTTCTCTACGTTGACTGTGCAATTCACGTTCTGGCTCTAAGTAAGATTCCACCAGCTCCTTGTCCCTTGCCAGTATTCACAGAAATAAAAATCTGCAAAATACAGGCTAAGACCAAGTTGTTAACACTTAAGAAAATAAAAATACAAATACAGTAAATTTACACTAAACAAAATTTTACAAATCGCCTAGCCTCCCCGGCAACGGCGCCAAAAAACTTGCTCGCTCTCTGCTGCTCGGTATATATTATACACCGACACGCAAGTGTACGTGGTCAAACAAGTAATAAAGTGGCTAAGTAGCCAAGTATCGATCCAAGGAGGCTGCTCTAGATATGCAAAACTGCCTAGTTTACTATATCTCTATTCTATTTCTAACTATGTTAACAACAATCCAACCAAGATTTGAGTGAGTTTTGTTTCTAAACTAATTATCTACTAAAATTAATAACTACTATTTACGTTGAGTTTAGACAATGGATATGCACATGCCAAGGTTAAGAACGAGTAATGAACTTGATAATCATGATAATTTGGTCATCTTCTTCTTCATATTGCTAGCCAAGAACGTTGCCTAGAAATTAAAACTTCCGTATTTAATTTCACTTTAGATTCATAAACCATTCGTCTACATTTCTGTGATCAAATGCAATTTATGACCTAACACTACAATTCCGGTTCCTAAATTGACTAATACGGCTTTCAAGTATATTTCTATCAAGAAAGCACATCAAAACCCAATTTTCCCAAATCAAGTTAAGAACAATACCCTATTAATTCACAACTTTCCAATTTCATGCTCTCTCGAGTGAAATTGGACTTTTTAGATATACATTAATGGTGGCCAATCAAGAATGTAATAAGCACAAGAATTAATAGAACAACATGCAAGAAGAAGAAGAAACCATATCAATTATTACCAACATTCAGTACACAACTTCAAAACCTCAGCAAGAAAGGAATTAGCCACTCATTCTTGGATTAATCATCCTAGAATGAGTGTGAATCATGCATACAATTGAAGGAAAGAAGAAGGGAAGAGAAGAAAACTCTTATCTTTTCTATTCTTCAACTGCCACAAAACCACGTTCCTGCTCCCACTTCTGAACTCAGGCTAAAAAAAACTAAAACTAGAAAAACTCCCTTTTAAAAATAACCTAAGTGTGCTATTTATACTAGTGGGAAATTTTTCCCGGAATAACAAGCAACGTGTCACGGAGGCCAATGCGTAGCACTGCCTCCGTGACACGGCGTGGACGCGGACCCTCTCTGGAAATTGCAGGGTCCGGATAATTGGCCTCAACGTGGCACGGAGGCCATCGCGGAGGCCTATCTCCGTGCCACGGAGCTGACGCGCAGGCACACTGGAAATTGCCACTTTTATTTCTGCCCAGGCAGTGTGCTACCGCGATGGCAGCGTGGCACGGCTCCATTGTGGAGCCACTATAAAATGTGTCATCCGAGGTCTTTTCCACGCTCGCATCCAAGTCCAACTCCGACATAGTTCCAACACGCATTTTAGCTCTTAAAAATCACATTATCCTGCAAAACAAATGCTAATCATGTTGGTTAGTATAAATTCGCATTTTATTACCAAATACATGATATTATATACACATTGCACAACAAACAAGGTAAAAATGATACATTTGAGTATCACTTGGGCATATAAATCTGCCCAAGATCAGCAGGGAAATTCTTGTATGGTATATACTATAGAGGAGTTATAAGATGATTAAGTGATGGCTTGAATTATGGGGGGTTGGTAAGGATGACAGTCTCTTTTAAAATGAGGTTCCTGTTGAGATTATTGACATAAAGATTGTAAGTGGAAATAAAGAGGTTATTTTAGTGAAGGTTATAAGGAACACTCAGCTAGTATGAGGAACTACCTGGGAAACAGAATTCAGAAAAGGCCACCTACTCAGATGTCAGAAAGCAGTTATGGGCTTTACAACTCCGTCCCTAACCGCTCAGTTCCAGCCTGAGGGGAATAGTTTATTCTTAGTACTCGACTTAGTTTTGTGTCAGCTTCATGTCCTTTAGTTATTTTTTTCTCATGTCTTAGCATGAATGTTCGATTCAGAAACTCAATTTCGATATGTAGTTCAGCTCAGAGTCAGATACTCCATTAGCATTTAGCGCTTAGTATTCAACTTTCGAGAATTTAGCTCTTTCTCCTCGCCTGTCAGCTCAGTCACAAAGTCAGTCTAAGCTCCGAATGTTCAGCAATTGGGATGGCAGATTCCTCATTAAGTCAAGGTAGGATGAATATTCCATATTGCTTAACCTAAAAGAAACAGTTCTCAAAGAAGGAGTGGAGGCTTTCTCCCAAGGGGGAGATGGTGTACTCCGTTACCAGGGTAGACTCTGCGTGCCGGATATGGGTGACCTGAGATAGTAGATGCTGGCTAAGGCACATAGTTCGAGATACTCCATCCACCCAGGTGCTACTAAGATGTCGTGATTTATGGGATATTTACTGGTGGAATGATGTGGAGAGAGACATCGTAGAATTTGTAGCTAAGTGCTCGAACTGCCAGCAAGTTAAGGTGGAACATTAGAGACCGAGAGGAATGACTTAGGATATCATTATACCCACATGGAAGTGGGAAGAAGTAAATATGGGTTTTATTACAGGTCTACCTCAGACTCGTCAGTAGCATGACTTGATCTGGGTGATAGTAGATTGGATGACTAAGTCAGCACATTCTTCCCAATTAAAAACTACAGAGTCAACTGAGGACTATGCTAGGTAAGAATTCATGGGGTTCCCTTGTCCATTATTTCATATAGAATACCCTGTTCACCTCATATTTCTGAAAGTCTTTTCAGAAGGGGCTCAATACCCAAGTCAAGCTCAGCAACGCTTTTCACCCACAGATGATGGATAGGCTAAGCGGACCATCCAAACCTTGGAATATATTCTGAGATCTTGTGTGATCGATTTCAAGGGCAGTTGGGATGATCACTTTCCTCTCATCGAGTTGCATACAATAACATCTACCACTCCAGTATCCAGATGGGCCCATTTAAGGCATTATATGGTAGAACTTATAGATCTCCTATAGGGTGGTTTGAGGTTGGTGAAGCTATATTGATAGGGCCAAACTTAGTTCATAAAGCTATGTAGACAGTACAACTCATCGGAGAAAGGTTGAAAATAGCCCAGAGCTAACAGAAATCCTATGCTGATATGAGGAGAAGGAGAATTAGAGTTTGTATTGGATGACTATGTTTATCTAAAAATTTCACCCATGAAAGGGGTGATGAGATTTGGGAAGAAAGTAAAGCTTAGCCCGAGATATATGGGACCCTATAGAATTTTAAAGAATACTAGCAGTGTGGCATATAAGTTAGAACTACCTCTAGATTTAGTATGGGTGCACGCAATCTTCCATGTGTCCCTATTGAGGAAGTCCATCGATGATCCAACTTCAGTTGTGCCACTAGACAGCGGAGAAATAAAAGATAGTCTCTCTTACGAAGAGGTCCCAGTTCAAATCCTCGACCGACAGGTTTGTAAGCTGAGAAACAAAGAAGTAGCTTCAGTCAAAGTTGTGAGGAGGAATCAGCAGCTAGAGGGAGCTACGTGGAAATTCGAAGTAGATACGATGGCCAGATACCCATATTTATTCCCTCCCGGCTCAGTTTCAGTTTAAGGTATCAATTTTCTCCCTAAAATTCTATTCAGTTTTATGTTTAGTTCATGTGCCCTAGCTTCTTTCATGTCAATGTATGTAAGTGCAACTCATAAATTCAGTTCAGTCATTTAGTTAAATTCGGAGACAGTTGTTCCGTTAGTTTTCAGCTTATATGTTTATTATTTAAATACCGTGATGTATTTCTCTACTTTTCTTGGTGTTTTCCAACATTCGAGGATGAATGTTCCCAAGGGGGAGATATTGTAATTCCCCGAAAACCCTAAGACCAGACACGGGAGTTAAAACTGAGAAAATAGCATTTTCTACACCAGGTTACACAATGAGTCATCCTGTGACCCGTGGGGTAGGCCACGAGTTGTGGAGGGACTTGTAGGGAAGGGTTCAAACTTGGTTGAAAATTTGGGGATTTGAGTGATCACGGGTGTGATCACGAGTCGTGGTCATCCACAGGACTCGTTAGGTCACCCGTGGTCAAGGATGGGTGAAGGAAGAAGAAAAGTGGGATAGTGTACTTAACGCGTCCTTACCATAACTTGTTAGGAACGCCACGAGTCGTGGTGTCGACCGTGGTGACCCCCTGGTGATTTTTGGCAGTGTTGAGGACGAAAGGTGACCACGAATCATGGTCACTACCAATGACCCGTTATGTTTCCCATGGTCGCAGCAGTGGATTTTTGGGAAGTGTACTTTACGAGTTGGACTATGAGTCGTGGTCACTGGGCACGACTTGTCCAATCCCTCGTTGGGACTGGCAGGGTGTTTTTTCTATGAGATTTTTAGGGGCTTTTCTGTAATTTTCTAAACTCCTAGACAATAAACTACATCATTTTGGGCTCGTCCAGGAGGGAGTTAAAAGGGTGATCGATGTTTTCCTCTAACCCATTCTCTCGATACTTAGACTCAGAATGCAAAAACTCTTAGAGCTAGAACTAGGGCAATCGACTTCTTCTCATATTTTCAAGGAATTCTCTTCGGGATTTCTTAACCAGGTATGTGGCAATTCAACAGGGAATAACTCTTCCCTTGTATCCCTAAAAAACCTTGTCTAGTTTTCTCTATCAGTTACAGCCCTACAGCTTTGAAATGTGAAAATTTTCGAATGGATTTATTTATGGATTCAAATGGAATATTTATTATGATTTTAATTGCTTTATTATTCCCTATTTCTAGAAATTTGTGAAATATTGTATCTAGTAGAATGATTCAGCCCTACTTTCCAGCTCAGTAGAAATTAGAATCTTTTGGGTTAAACTAGTTTTCCCGGTAGCTTGGTTCTATCAGTTTTGGGATGCACATATATTTAATTTATGTTAAAATCTCAGTCAGATTCATATTAGTCTAGTCTCAGTCAGATTTTTAGCAACCTCAGTGTTGTCCAGAAAAATGTTAGATGATTAGCATGAGCACAGTTAATTTTTGAGGTGTCAGTGATGCCTCCCAATTATCAGAAATCAACTATCTGATTTTTGTGGTTTTTTAGAAGGTTATGACACTTCTAGATAAGCCGCTCTCACCAGTCTTAAAACCACCAGCTTCATCCTTAGTTTGTTCTTTAGATAGCTACGAAGCTCCCAGATGAGCAACTCTGACAAGTCTTAGAACATTAGTTTCCAAATCCAGTCTGATAAGACTCTCAGGGAACTCTCGGATAGTATCCCTAAGCCAGTAGTAGTATTAGGCCCTCAGTATCGAGCTATCCACTTGGTAGTAGTAGTAATGGGTAGGACTATCCAGTGGGAGTAGGACATAGCACCAAGAAGGTTGGGTTTCTAGTTCACCCAGATTTCCAGAACTATGTTGCCACCGTAGGTAATATTTTATGTCAGGCCCCACCTTGGGAGGCATGACTGGCACCCGGCGCCCTACTAGGACCTGAATTGCTGAGCTAACTGAGCCTAAGCACCTCTGGTGCAGGGCTGACTCTAACTCTAGAATCAAGAAAACGGCGGGCTATATAGCGGTTGTAAATACAACCCCCCGCCGACAAGGCCTATAGCCACCTGTGAAAATAAACAGCTAACCAGAGAAAAATAAACATAGGGAGTCCTATGCAGGCTGACAAGGCCACCATGATATCTAGTTATAACTGGAAAGTAAAATCAGATGCTAAACTGAGCTATGACCGATAAGGCCACCATTCAATAACTAAACAGGGCCTCACACAGCCAGCACACATAGTCTAAAACACATATGGGCCCCACATGGCTGACATCATCTAACCACAGGGAAGTAATGAAATCTGCAAGCCTTTAGGAGTAATAAGATGGTCGAGACAGGGCCCTGGCCTACCCATACTGTACAAACAAAAGAAATAAACCTCTGTCACTAAAGCTCCAGAAGAAGGGAGATGACAGTTCTGTATGACTGACTGGAACTACGAGCGACCTACTCCTCGTCTATGTGCACCTGCAGGCAAGTAATGCAGCACCGCAGAAGAGGGCGTCAGTACTACAGGTACTAAATATGTTAGACAACAATATTAAATAACTGAAAGTAAGGAAATAGAGCTGACAATGACTGAAGTAAAGGAAACGGACTGAAGATGATTGAAATAGTGAAATCAGGGCTAAACATAACTGTAATAAGGAGGATAGGGGTCATACTTGACAAACGAGGCTTCTTACTGTCTAATTATTAGTAACAAAAGTAAACATAAACCTTACCTGGCCTCCATAAGCCGGAAGACACAATCAGCAACTAATAACCCACCCGGGCCCCCATTAGTCCTAGTGAGTACACCTCAATCTATATACCCCTATCCAGGTCATGTTGAGTCAACTACCACCTATGAGTATCCTGCCGATCCCCTGGGTCTGCAACTGGACCCGCTCGACCCTTGACTGTAGTTGTGTCTAAGTCTGGAGGACTCCTAATATCTACACCCCGGGCGTAAATGCTTGGGGGGTGCGTGTATAAGGCCAACCACAACAATATGAGGATCTGGATCCCGATCTTCATCCCTTGAGGATGGCATGCCATTCCGTACTTGCCCCTGTCGGGCGACGACAAAGCTATTAACCCTAGGGTGGTCACGGAAGCTATACAGGTATAATCCAGCCCAAAAAATACAATTTACAAGTCTCAACTTATAACAACAACTAAGCATGATAACATACTCCTGACATGCTTTACTAGGATTCATACTGGACTACTATGCTGAAGAAACTAACTTGCCGAAAGAAAATCCCTTAACATACCTCGATTGCCGATTTTTGATTAATTGATAGGTTTCAATTAGTAATCAATAGCTCTTCCCAACTAAAATCGTGTTACTAGAAAGATAGGACTAGTTTTAACACTACATTCGGCAAAAAGGAAAACTTTATATATAAATATTAACTATATTCCCAACTTTATGGAACACGGTCGAAACCTAATTATTTCTCGAAACTCTAGAAGGGAGAAATACTTAATTTACGCACGTGATCATATTGATACTAGTTTGGAACAATTCCATAAACTTAAGCTCAGCGGGACGATGATTTGCCGGGCATATTTTACGAAAATAACTCCGTAGTGATGCTCCCTACAGATTTATACTTCAATACCCGGAGTTAATTTGGATTTGGACGGCGTTTGCAGCATAATCGAATGATTTCCAAATGTTTTCCTCGGTTTCCCTCTATTTTGGCCGTGATTTGTAAATAATGATCTAACTTATAAGGGTGAGGCCTATACTTGAGGCAACAGACAAGGCAACGTGGCGCTCTACCCATCACACTGATTCTACTCCGTGCCACTCTGGCTAACGCGGAGGGGGCTGCTCCATTCCACTTTGCCCCTCTGGGCAACTTGGTTCGGCCTCCTCTCGTGAAATCCTGACTTTGCACTCGTTCGGCCTTTCCCTAGGCCCTTTCCTCATACGTATGGCACTCTAAAACTCTCAACCAACATATGAATAGGCCGACTAAACGCTAGAAACTTATGGGGGTAACATCCTCTCCCTTAAGAACATTCGTCCTCGAATGTTAACTTCTACTTGCAAGAACCTTAACCTTGCAATTACTTATTTTGGAAAATTTTCGGTAGAGTCTCCCCTGTAATATGGACTATCAAAAAACCCTAAAACGCAGAAAAGTCCAATACAGGTACTTCACACAATACTATGGCATTCATTTCACAATAGACTGAATTCAACTACTCCACATATATATGTATATAATGCAACTTATGAAACAACAACAATAATATACCTCTAGCTGCACAATCTGACTAAGTCTGAAATAACTGAGGATATCTGGTTTTCATATCGTCTTCTGCCTCTCAGGTCATCTCCTATCGATTCTTATTTTTCCATAACACTTTAATGGAAGCAACATCTTTAGTTCTTAGTCTGCGGATCTTCCGATCTAGTATGGCTATTGGAGCTTTTTCATAAGCTAACTCCTCAGTGATTTGGATGTCTTTGACTGGGACAATCTGGGAGGGATCCCCTATGCACTTCCTTAGCATTGATACATGGAAAAACTAGGTGAACGGATTCTAATTCTGGAGGTAAATCCAATTCATAAGCCACCTGGCCTATCCTTCGGCGAATCTGATAAGGTCCAATAAACCTCGGGCTGAACTTGCCTTTCTTACCAAATCTCGTCACATCCTTCATCGGTGAAACCTTTAGGAAGACCTAGTCACCCACATTAAATTCTAGGTTTCTTCGCCGCACATCAACATAAAATTTTTGGCGGCTCTGAGTAGTCAGCAGACATTCCCTGATAAGCTTTACTTTCTCTTCTGACTGATGAATAATATCTGGCCTAATCAATGCCAATTCTCCTACCTCAAACAAACTAGCTAGAGACCTACACTTTTGTCCATATAACGCTTCATAAGGCGTCATTTGAATTGCTGAATGATAACTGTTATTATAGGTAAATTCAATAAGCAGTAGATGTTCATCATACCTGTCACAACATCTGGTGACGACTCTGACTCCTGTCGCCCCGGTAGTGCATAAGTACATTCTGGGCCGGCACCTGAACTAGAGACCCCTGATCTGCCTTGGCCTCTGCCGGCTGAAACTGAGTGCCTATGCCCTATCGGGGATGCTGGAGCTCGTGATCCTACCGAGGACCTATCCTATCGATCCCGGTCACCCTGACCCCTAGCTGGATAATTCCTCATCTGGTGATCCTCCTGTCCACAAATGTAGCATGCTGTGGAACCATACCTGCATGCTCCAGAGTGGCGTCGACTGCAAATAGGGCAAAGGGGTATTGTAAACCCACTCTGCTCCACTCCCCCTCTGTTGTTGTGAACCTACTACTCGTGAACCTTCACTGGGCTCTGGCTGCCCTCGGCGACTAGACCTGCTTCTCTGCCGCTGCGATGGAGGCGGGGGTCTAGGCGACCTATCTGATAACCGTGGCCTAGGTCCTCCTGGGACTCCTCCTGTAATTCACCCAGTCTGTCCCTGCAGTGCTGCTCCTAACTTTTGCTCCTAATCTCCCATTGCCGTTGTCTGATACCCTCAATATTCTAAGCAAAAGCTTGCACATGGGCGATATCCATATTCTCTTACAGTGTGGCTGTGATGTAGGTCTCAACATATTCCAGGTTCAGCCCCCATAATAAAGCGGTGTACCCTAACTGGCATCATGTCCACAAAAGCTGGCGCATATCAAGCCAAGGAGCCAAACAACATGGCATATTCCCGGACAATCATCGACCCCTTCTCCAAATGTAGGAACTGATCAACCCGGGCCTGTCGAATCTCCCGTGGTAGGTAATGATCCAATAAAGCCTCTGAGAAGTTGGGCCAGGTCAAAGGGGAAACATCTCTCCCTCGGGACCTCTCCCAACTCTCATACCACAGTACGACGATGTCCCATAGCCAGAATACCGCCAACTCAACCGACTCTGTAGGTGTAGCATGCATCACCCTGAAAATCCTCTGCATTTAGTCTAAGAAGTCCTGAGGGTCCTCGGCCCGATCTATCCCTGTGAATTGTGGGGGACTTAGTGCTAAGAACTCTTGGACCCTCGAGCTACCAGGCCCTCCTAAGGATTTTGCAACAGTAGGTGGCATTGGCTGGCGTTGAGAAGCCATCATCTGGGCTGACATAACCATCGTGCTCCTGACCTCCTGGTTGGATGGTATGGGTATAGAAATTGCCGGAGGCGGTACCGTCACACTGGCCATCCCAAACGACTCCTGACATGGTGGAGACTGCTGGGGATGTCGAAATGATACCTCCGTATCGTCCTCAAATCGGGTTGATTCTAACTGAGGATGAGGCACCCTGCTGGTGCCCTCTCCCGCTGCTACATCTAGCCTCGTGCCTGTCATAGGGTGTGGCTGGTCCGACATTTCTCTGTAAGCAAAAGAGTATAATGAGCTTAGGGACTCCACCCTACACTATACCGCTCTATAGCACGACTGAATAAGAATAAAGAGTAACCATCCTATTATGCCTTGCAGCCTCCTGCCTATAGTATGTGGTACACAACATATCCATAGACGCGACTCTACTTAGCACGGCTTGCAGACGCCCTAGGATACGACCTTCTCTGATACAAAGTTTGTCACGCCCCACCTTAGGAGGCATGACTGGCACCTGGTGCCCTACTAGGACCTAAACTGCTGAGCTGACTGAGCCTATGTACCTTTGGTGCAGGGCTGACTCTAACTCTAGAATAAAAAAAATAACGAGCTATATAGCGGCTGTAAATACAACCCCCGGCCGACAAGGCCTATAGCCACCTGTGAAAATAAACAGCTAACCAGAGACAAACAAACATAGGGAGTCCTATGCAGGCCGACAAGGCCACCATGATATATAGTTATAACTGGAAAGTAAAATCAGAGGCTAAACTGAGCTTTGACCGACAAGGCAACCAATAAACAGCTAAACAAGGCCCCACACGGCCAACACACATAGTCTAAAACACATATGGGCCCCACACGACAAACATCATCTAACCACAGGGAAGTAATGCAATTTGAAAGCCTCTAGGAGTAATAAGATGGTCGGGACAGGGCCCCGGCCTACCCATACTGTACAAACAAAAGAAATAAACCTCTATCACTCAAGCTCCGAAAGAAGGGAGCTGACGGTTCTGTATGGCTGACTGGAACTATGAGGGACCTGCTCCTCGTCTATGTGCACCTGCAGGCAAGAAATGCAGCGCCCAAGAAGAGGGCGTCAGTACTACAGGTACTGAATATGTAAGGCAGTAACTTTAAATAACTAAAAGTAAGGAAATACAACTAACGATGACTGAAGTAAAGGAAACGGACTGAAGATGACTGAAATAGTGAAATCAGGTAAACATAACTGTAATAAGGAGCGTAGCGGTCATACCTGACAAACGAGGCATCTTACTGTCTAACTATCAGTAACTAAAGTAAACATAAACCTTACTTGGCCCCCATAAGCCAGAAGGCACAATCAGCAGATAATAACCCACCCGGGACCCCATTAGCCCTAGTGAGTACACCTCAATCTATATACCCCTATCCCGGTCATACTGAGTCAACTACCAGCTGTAAGCATCCTGCTGATCCCCTAGGTCTGAAACTGGGCCCGCTCAGCCCCTGACTGTAGTTGTGTCTGAGTCCAGAGGACTCTTGATATCTACACCCTGGGGGTAAATGCTCGGTGAGTGTGTGTATAAGGCCAACCACGGCAATATGAGGATCTGGATCCCCATCTTCATCCCTTGTGGACGGCATGCCGCTCCGTAGAGCGACGTATCCTTGCCCCTGGCGGGCGGCGACACAGCTATTAACCCTAGGGTGGTCACGAAAGCTATACATGTATAATCCAGCCCAAAACAATACAATTTACTATTCTCAACTAACAACGACAACTAAACATGATAACATACTCCTGACATGCTTTACTGGGATTCATACTGGACTACTATGCTGAAGAAACTAACTTGCCGAAAGAAAATGCCTTAACATACCTCGATTGTCGGTTTCTGATTAACTGATAGGTTCCAATAATTATTCAATAGCTCTTCCCCACTGAAATTGTGTTATTGGAAAGATAGGACTAGTTTTAACACTAAATTCGGCAAAAAGGAAAACTTTATACATATATATATATGTATTAACTATATTCCTAACTTTACGGAACACGGTCGAAACCTCATTATTTCTCGAAAGTGTAGAAGGGAGAAATACCTAATTTAGGCACGTGATTGTATTGACACTAGTTTGGAACAATTTCATCAACTTATGCTTGGCGGGATGAAGATTCGTCGGGCATATTTTACGAAAATAACTCCATAGCTATGCTCCCTGCAGCTTTATACTTCAATACCCAGAGTTAATTTGGATTTGGACGGCGTTTAGCGGCGTAATCGGATGATTTCCAAATGTTTTCCTCGGTTTCCCTCTGTTCTGGCCATAATTTGTAAATAATGATCTAACTTATAAGTGTGAGGCCTTTATATACTTGAGGCAGTAGACAAGGCAACATGGCACTCTGCCCATCGCGCTAATTCTACCCCGTGCCACTCTGGGTAACGCGGAGAGGGCTGCTCTGTCCCACTTTGCCCCTCTGGGCAACTTGGTTCGGCCTCCTCCCGTGAAATCCCGACTTTGCACTCCTTTGTCCTTTCCCCGGGCCCTTTCCTCGTAAGTATGACACTCTAAAACTCTCAACCAACATACACATAGGCCGACTGAATGCTAGAAACTTATGGGGTGTAACATTTTATTTGCCTCATGGGCCCAGAAAGTGATGTTGCAGTCCATGCCTTATACCCTGGCAAGGTATATTGGGTCCTACTAATGGGGTGTGTACATCGGACTCCACATCAAGCTCACGTGGTTATATGTCGGTTATAGCCTCTTCCACTAGTCAGTTCATTTTCAGATTAGCTCAGTTCAGTTCAGTATCAGTTTAGCTCAGTTCAGAACAGTTTCAGACTACTCTGTACAGTTATAAGTAGTATAGCAGTTTAGATCAGTATCTCAGATTTAGGGCATGTCTTTGACCATCAGACTAGTTCATTTTGACCCCCTCAGCATAGTTCAGTTTATTAAGTCACAGTACTTCAGTTGGTCATTTCATGTCCTTACAATTCAATTGTTTTATTCTCCATGTTATGGTTCCTCTAATTTACTTAGTATATTCAAAGTACTGACGCATACTTTTTATGTTGAATTATTTCATGATACAGTTGCAAGTTCTCAGTCTTAGCACCGTTAGTAGATCTTGCTGAGAAGCTTTTAGCTGCATCATTGGTGAGTCCTCATCTTTCAAGGACTAGGATTATTTCTTTTCAGCTATATTTCTTTCAATTAGACTGGGAATTAGCTTGGCTCTTGTCCCAGCAACTCATCAGATAGATGGCTTTCAGACACAGTCAGAGAATCAGATTTTTAGTTTGTTTTCAGTTGTATAAAACGTTATGACTTAGTTATTCTTCTTAAATATTTTATTTTATTATTTTAAATCTTCCGCTATGTTTTTACACAGAATGCTAGTGTCATGGTAGACCATGGGTTGACCTGGGGTTACTTGTGACTCCATGTACCATGTCTTGTCCAGGATATAGACTCGGGGCATGACAAAAGAGTATGACTTATTTTGGAGGTTCACCAAGTTAAATCCTTACACATTCTACCGCAAGAGGAAAAAGATGCCTATGAATTCATCATAGATTATCATGAGAGGCTCCATAAGAGGGGGATGGTGGAGTAGTATGGTGTTGTGTTCGTCACCTTCTAGCTGATGGGTGATGCTATGCTCTGGTGGAGGGCTTTCGTAGAGTGAAAACCAGTAGGGTCACTACCGTTGATGTGGACCCAATTCTACTCCACATTCCTGGAGAAATATGTTTCCCACTGTCATGACCTGAACAGAGGTCCGGATTGTAGACACGGAACAAGGGACCCCCAGAGATCCCAAGTTGACCCATGGCATAAGCATACAACTAACTCATTCAACATACAAAAGAAATCATGAATATAATATCAGCGGAAGTCTAATTCAGCATCACACTAGAATAAACATCTGAAACTGAATACACGTCTAAGTCTGAAAAGCCTCTAATCTGGATGAGTTGATGGGACAAAACTCCCAACTAGCTCAACAATACTGAAACTAAAAATACATTAAAGATAATTGAAAGTCTAGTCCTCGAAAGATGAGGACTCACCAATCACGCAGGTGCTAACTCTGATAAGCAACTATGAATGAGGATGAACCTAGAAACTGAATCCTGCATCATGAAATGATGTAGCATAGAAAGTATGCGGTCAGTATGTGGAATGTACTGATTATGCAAGGTAAGTAAAACCTCTTAAGCAAAAATAGATCTTTTAAAACATTTCATAACATATCATAGGCTTTCAAGCATAAGTAGAGGGACTACATGCTTTCATACTAAAATCATATTCTTATCATAACATGACCATGCATAGATTTAGAACATCATGACTGACTCGAATGGCTCAAAGCTAAAACATAACATTTATGTTGAAAAGCTAAACAATGAGTCAAACCTTACTTTTAGAACGTGCATGCATAAAGTGATCATCATGAGTGATGTATATGCAAATCCGAATGATATAGACAGTGGGAGGGTCGTCACTTAACCAACATATCATGATAGAGCTTACGTGGTTCCAATTATTACACTCAAGTGGGTAGAGCCGTCCATAACCTTTCCAGGGCGATGGGCGATACCATGATATCGATATCAAGCTGAAGGGCCAATAGGGTCGGGATAGCTCATAAGGGAGGTCCCAGTAATATAATAGTATCAACCTACATTGGCACGTGGTTCTGGGGCATAGGGTAATTGATCCTTCACCCGCTCAGTGCTAGACTCTTCTCCCAAAACATGCAATGTTCTACATCGTATATAATGAAGCTCAAAATCATCTATTGACGAAGCTCAAGATGAATTCATGCATAGCCCAACATCGTATGAAATGAAGCTCAACATTGTCTATTGACAAAGCTCATAATGAAATCATGCATGGACTCGACATCATATGAAATTGAAGCTCAACATTGTCTATCGACAAAGCTCATAATGACATACATCTCAATTATGAATTCCTGCATATGGAAAGCATTATTTCGAAGCATACCACAAACTCAATCATAGGTGGGAGCATCTACTCCAAATCTTGTGGTAAGCTACATGTAGAAAAATATAACTCAACATACCACAAGCTAGAATTTATGAAAAATTGAGAAACTTCACTTCAAACAATGTGGTAAGCTTATGTCGGGAAAATCATCATTTTAAATCAACATGTGGGCGTTGCCCAATGATTTAGCATACTAGGATCTACTCATTTCATTTTCAAAAAAACATCATAATCATGAGTAGCTTTAGAAACATGCTTCTCATCATCAAATCTCAACATCATCATTCACTACATTTATGAACTTCTCATCCATGGGCATTTTAGTTCAAGATTTTTGGAAAACAATTTTCTATTGAAAAAAATTTAGAATCTTCCCAAGCTTTAACAATTCATCAATATTAATATAATTTAATCATACCCATGTATAGAGATTAAAAAATCATACAGTTGGGTGAAAACCCCATACTTGATCATAGAAATTCATCATATTTTGATAGAGATTGGGCATGGGTGGGGAAGGAAGACACCTATTTAAAACCCTACATACCTGGAAGGGATGATTCTACCACCTCACTGATTTCCCAAGGAGAAATTGGAAGAAAACCGCTTAGAAAATCTCTTGATCACCTCTTAAAATTCATAAACTTGCATGCATGGAAGGAATACTCTTAGAATAGATTTTCCCCTACTAAAATCCTCCAAAACGAGCCTTAAACGATGTAGTATAGGGCCTTAGGATTAGGAAATGATGAAAATGCCCTTATTTAATTCGATGAAAACTGGTCACTGGACCAAACAGTGATGAACCAATGGGCCGTTAGAAGATACCACGACCCGTGGTATCTGCCCGCGCTAAGCACTTCCCCAACTATATCTCAGTTTCACACCATAGACATACAGGGCGAGTCGTTCTAGTGTCCAATGGTTCGTTGAATTAGTCGTTCTTTCCCTCTTCTGAAAATCTGAACTCCTTCACAATGAGCCTCACCACGACTTATTGTATCCTACAACGGGTCGTGGTTTCCATTCATCGTCTCCACTGTAAAGGTCCACTGCCTTACCACGACCCTAGACAACGAGTTGTCCTTCCTCACGATGGGTCATTGTGACGCCCATTGTCTACACTATTATTACCAGGCCTAGCCTCTTCCCTTGACTGCTTACAACCGCTCGTGGTTACATACCACGAGTCATTGTTCCTCATCCTACAACTTTTTCCCCAAATTTCTACAATTTTGCATTTTAGCTTCCCGGGACTACTCTTAAGCACTTCGGGGTAATTACAATATCTCCCCCTTGGGAACATTCATCCTCGAATGTTGAAAACAAGCCAAAAATAGAAACATACAATTTATCATATACAAAACTGACCATTTTAACCAAAACTAACGGAATGTTTACCTCCGATTCATAATACACAGCTGAACTGAATTCACCAATCATACACACATCAACATACATAAAAGAAACTTGTGCACATAATTTAAACATGAAGACTAAATAGAGTCTGAGTGCAAAACTGATACCTCAAGTTGAAACTGAGCCAGTAGAGAACAAAAGATATCTAGCCGTCATATCCACTTCGGCTTCCCACATAGCTCCCTCAACATGCTGATTTCTCCATAATACTTTAACTGAAGCTACTTCATTGTTCCTTAGCCTTCGAACCTGCCGGTCCAATATTTCCACTTGAACTTCCTCATAGGTAAGACCGTCTTTTACCCCGATGCTGTCCACCAGGACAATTAAGGCTGGATCACCCAAAAACTTCTTCAAAAGCGATACGTGAAACATCGGATGTACGGAAGATAATTTCGAAGGCAACTCCAACTCATATGTCACCTTACTAATCCGTTTTACTACCGATAGGGACCAACATAGCGGAAACTGAGTTTCTCTTTCTTTTCAAATCGCATGACTCCCTTCATGGGAGATACCTTTAGAAATACCCAATCGTCCACCTCAAACTCCAGATCCCTTCTTCTCATATCAGCATATGATTTCTGACGACTCTGAGTGGCCTTCAGCCTGTCCCCTATCAACTGAACCTTTACCAGGCCTCATGAACCGAATCAAGCCCATCATAGTGGCTTCCCCAACTTCAAACCATCCGATGGGCGATCTACACCTACGCCCATAAAGAGCCTCGAACAGTGCTATCTGGATGCTAGAATGATAGATATTATTATGTTCAAAATCGATCAAGGGAAAATGATCATCCCAACTACCCGTAAAGTCCACCATACATGCCCTCAGCATATTCTCAAGGGTTGGATTTTCCGTTCTGCCTAGCCATCTGTTTGCGGATGAAAGGTCGTACTAAGCTTAACTAGAGTCCCAAGACCTTTCTAAAAAGAACGCCAGAATTAAGAGGTCAACTGAGTACCTCGGTCTTAAATAATGGACAAGGGCACTCCATGAAGTCGAACCAACTCTGGAATATATAATTTGGCATAACATCTGCTGAATCTGTGGTCTTGACTGGTAGGAAGTGTGCAACCTTGATTAAACTGTCAACCACCACACAAATGGAGTCATAATGTTGGTGAGTACGAGGTAGACCAGTAATGAAATCCATATTAATCTATTCCCACTTCCAAGTGGGAATGCTGATATCCTGAAGTATGCCTCCCAACCTTTGATGTTCAACCTTCAGTTGCTGACAATTAGGGCATGTGGCTACGAACTCTGCAATATTCTTCTTCATACCATCCCACCAATAGATTTCTCACAAGTCTCGATACATCTTTGTGGATCCCGTATAGATAGAATATTTGGTACCATGCGCCTCATGCAATATTCGAACTCTCAAATCATCAACGTATGTGACATATAGATGACCCTGGTATCGTAGCACACCATCTCCCTCTTGGGAGAAAAACTCCACCTTTTGAGTCCGCACCGCTTTCTTCAGCTTTCTCAAAATTGAGTCCTCATCTTTCCTAGCTGTAACATCCACCACCAAGGAAGATTTTGACCCGTTTTGCACAACAACACTGCCATTAGTCGAGTTGATCAATGTAACCCCCAACCTTGCAAGTCGATGGAGATGCACCAACTCCTTCTTTCCCTCATCCACGTGGGACACACTCTCCATAGAGAGCCTACTAAGTGCATTCGTAACCACATTAGCCTTACCTAGGTGATAAAGGACACTCATGTCATAGTCCTTTAGTAACTACAACCACCTCCTTTGTTGAAGATTGAGATCTTTCTGTGTGACCACATATTGCAAGCTCTTGTGATCCATGAATACATCTATGTGGATCCCATACAATCAATGCCGCCGCATCTTCAATGCGAACACCACGACGGCTAACTCAAGATCATGGGCCAGGTAATTCTTTTCATGAACATTCAATTGTATCGATGCATATGTTATCACTTTCCCATGATGCATTAACACACCCCTGAGTCCAACTCGTGAAGCATCACCATACACTATAAAGCCATTCATACCCTTGGGTAGTGGTGCTGAAGTGAGTCGGGTCTTCAATTCCTAGAAGTTTTTTCTGAGTCAATCTGGTCAATGGGGCTGCAATTGATGAAAAACCCTCAAAAAAGCTCCGATAATAACCCGCTAAGCCCAAAAAGCTCCTGATATCTAATGGATTCACTAGTCTGGGCCAATTCTTTACCGCCTCGATCTTTTGAAAATCTACAATTGGGTGAAAACCCCATACTTGATCATTGACATTTCATCATATTTTGATAGAGATTGGCATGTGTGGGGAAGCAAGACACCCATTTAAAACCTTACATAGCTGGAAGGGATGATTCTACCACCTCACTGATTTCCCAAGGAGAAATTGGAAGAAAACCCCTTAGAAAAGCTCTTGATCACCTCCTAAAATTCATAAACTTGCATGCATGGAAGGAATACACTTAGAATAGATTTTCCCCTACTAAAATCCTCCGAAATGAGCCTTATACGATGTAGTATAGGGCCTTCGGAATAGGAAATGACAGAAATGCCCTTACTGAATTTGCTGAAAACTGGTCACTGGACCAAACAACGGATGAACCAACGAGCCGTTGGAAGATACCATGAACCGTGGTATCTGCCCATGCTAAGAACTACCCCAACCATATTTCGAATTCAGACCACGGACATAAAGGACGAGTCGTTCTAGGGTCCAACGAGTCATTGAACCAGTCGTTGTTTCCCTCTTTTGAAAATCTATACTCCTTCACAACGAGCCTCACCACAACTCGTTGTATCTTACAACGGGTTGTGGTTTCCATTCGTCTCCACTGTAAAGGTCCACTACCTTACCACAACTCCAGACAATGGGTCATCCTTCCTCATAACGGGTCGTTGTGATGCCCGTTGTATGCACTATCACCAGGCCTAGCCTCTTACCACGACAGCTTATGACGGCTCATGGTTACATACCATGAGTCATTTCTCCTCTCGTCCTGCAACGTTTTTCCCCAAATTTCTATAGTTTTGCATTTTATCTTCTCGGGTCTACTCCTAGGAACTTTCGGGGTATTACACCCATGCTCAGAGGGATAGGAGACGGGATGAGTTCACCACCATTGAGCAAGGGAGAGCTTATTAGTTACTGCATATAAGGCTAGGTTTCACTCTTTGTCCAGATATGCTCTACCCTTACTACCCACCGAGGAGGAGAGGATCAAGCGGTTTGTTAAAAGCCTGAATGTGGGTCTCCAGGTACTAGCTCTGTAGATGATCTCTTTGGGTAAGACTTTTTAGGAAGTGGTAGAGTACGTGAAGTCAAATGAAGGGGTGAGGAAGTAGGGTTATGCTAGAAATGCCAAGAACAAGGCTCGAAGAGTTGACTCTTTAAGTGGTTCTTATGTGAAGGCTCCAGCACCACAGGGTTTCTCTGGGGGCCTTATTCGGTCTACCATGCAGGTGTCAGCTGGAGGTAGCTCCGCGATTGTCAGGTGCAGTTGGGGGTACTTAGATGGTTCGTTCTGATTTTACGGCTCATCCTATTTCTTTTATTCTAGCTCTGAGACCATGTATTGAGATGGTCTGCCATGCGTGTGGTGAGTATGGCCACATCCACAAGGTGCCGCAGGTTTGAATAGGTCGGAAAGATTATTCCTCACCCATCTCCTCAAGCTCTGGCCCCAGCTGGGAGGGGAAGTAGTGCATTCCATCCAGATCGTCCACAGCTAGGACGAGGTGGTCAACTAGCTACTAGAGTTGGTGTTTAGCAAGGTAGGGGACATGCTCAGGTAGGTAGGGATGGAACCCAAGTAGGTGGAGGGGTGGCACATCCCAACCGAGGCGGTTCTCATGCCGGAAACCAAAATCATTTCCATGTTTCTCCTGGTAGATTGGAGGTAGAGGCTTCAAACACCATTATCAAAGGTATGATATTCGTGGCTCATAGAATGGATATTACATTGTTTGAAATGGGCTCTACATTCTTTGATGTATCTACTTATTTTGCTTTGGGTCGTGACCTTGGGTATGATATGCTTAATACTCCTATCCCTGTGTCTACTCCTATTGGGGATTCTATGTTAGTGGACAGGGTTGATCGTGATTGCATTTTTGAATTCATAGGATTTTACACTCTGGATGACCTAGTGATCTTGGGCATGGTTGATTTTGATATAATCATGAGAATGAGTTGGTTGTCCCCTTGCTATGCCATTCTAGATTGCTATGCTAGGACCGTCACTATATCAGGTCCAAGGTTATCTGGGTTAGAGTTGAAAGGAAATTGTAGCCCTACTCCTAAGAAACTTATTTCTTATATTTGTGCCCATAAATAAATTGAGCAGGGTTGTTCAACGTATCGGTTGCATGTTCCGGACACTAGTTCAGAGGGTCCTTACATAGAGTCAGCCCCAGTTGTTTGGAAATTCTTAGAGGTGTTCCCTGAAGATTTTCTTGGCATGCCATCGGACCGTGACATAGATTTATGTATAGACTTGGAACCAGGAACCTGACCTATTTATATTCCTCCATATTAAGCTTCGTTTCATACGATTTTGAGTTTAAGCATGATTTCATGTTGAGCTTCATCACTAGACGATGTTGAGCTTCGTATTTATTATGATGTAGAGCATTGCATGTTTTGGCAGAAGAGTCTAATGCCGAGCGAGCTAAGGGTCGATAACCCTATGCCCCAGAACTATGCGCCAACATAGGTTGATTCCATTATATTTGGGACCTCCCTTGTGAGCTATCCCCCAACCCTAATGGCTTATGAGCTTGATATCGATATCATGGTAGCGTCCTCATCCCTGGAAAGGTTTTTGATGGCTCTGCTCACTTGACTGTAATAGTCGGGACTATGTAAGCTCAATCGTGATATGTCGGTTAAGTGGCTACTCTCCCATGGTCTATATCATTCGTATTTTCATATCCATTACTCATGACGATTATCTTATGTATGCATGTTCAAAAAGCAAGGTTTGACTCATTCTTCAGCTTTTGATATAAATGTTATGATTTAGCTTTGAGTCACTCGAGTTAGTCATGATGTTCTAAAGCCATGCATGATCATGTATAAAATAAGAATGATTTCATAATGAATGCCTTCTTATCCTTAAAGGCTGTTATATATGCATGACTTGTTTTAACATAATTATATTGGTCTAGCGGTTTTACTTACCTTGCATACTCGGTACATTCCACGTACTAACCGCACACCTTCTATGCTTCATCGTTTCATGATGCAGGACCCATATCTCAGGTTTATCCCTATTCGTAGTCGTTTATCAGAGTTGCACCGGCTAGATTAGTGAGTCCTCATCTTTCAAGGGGTAGATTTTCAGTTTTCTTGGATGTATTTTCAGTTTTAGTGTTTCTGAATTAGTTGGGGGTGTTTTCCCATCAGCTAGTTCTGATTAGAGGCTTATCACACTTTGACATGTATTCAGCTTCAGATGTTCAGGGTCTCTTGTCCTATCCTACGATCTGGGTCTCCTCTCAGGTCGTGACAAACTTGGTATCAGATTCATAGGTTTGATGTGTCTTAGGGAGTGTGAAAGTCATGTCAGGTAGAGTGTTTTTCATGGGTGTGAAGTGTGCCACACTTATGACGAAGAGGCCACTAGATGTTTTAGGAAATATTCCCTTTCTTTCATGACCTATGCCATGCGATGAAAAGCCTTTCTATCATTCTAATTTGTGTTATTCGCAATTGCAGAATCATGGCTCCTCGAAGGATGAATGGAAGGAGGAATGGAGACGGTGAAGGCCACGAGGATGGCATGGGTCGTGGGCATCAGTAGGTCTTATAGGTTCAGGAGCCTCAAGCGCAGGAGCCAGCCGCCCACGCTGAGTTTCGGGCCGCTATCCAGATGCTTGCGCAGGCCTTGACCGCTCAAGTCAATCAGCAAGCCGTTGAGCATGTTTCGCATAATGGCAGTGCAGCGGCGGCTCAAGTCAGGGACTTCTTGAGGATGAACCCGCCATAGTTTATTGGGTCCAAGGTAGATGAGGACCCACATGAGTTCATGGATGAGGTTATCAAGATCACCCAGGTCATGGGGGTGAGTAGTGTTGAGTGCGTAGAGTTGGCCTCCTACCAGTTGAAGGGGGTTGCACATATCTGGTTCCGTCAATGGAATGATAGTAGGGTCGCCGGAGCAGGTCCGGTCACTTGGGAAGAGTTCCATGTTGCATTCCTGGATCAGTTCTTCTTTCAGCAGATGAGGGAGCTAAAGGCAGCTAAGTTCATAAACCTGAAGCAATGGAGGATGACAGTACTAGAGTATTCCCTTGAGTTCACCCACCTATCGAAGTATGCTCCTGAGTTAGTGGCTGACCAGAGGGCGCGAGTGAGCAGGTTTATGCATTAGATAACAGGTTGCTTGGATAAGGAATATAGGATTTCCATGCTCCATCATGATATGGAATTCCCTCGGATGGTGTTGTACGCCCAACAAATGGAGGCGGCACATTCGATGGAGAGAGAGGCCAAGAGGGCCAGGACTGATGATCACAGATTTCATCAGCCTAGGTCAGGAGGTAGGCACTGTCAGCAGACCCACCAGAGATCATCCACCCCAGCTTCATCAGCTTTGAGTGTGCCATCTCGGCCTAGGCACGATCAGAGAGGGCGAGCATCAGGTTCGAGGGGTCAGAGCAGTAGGCCCACAGATTCAAGTGTCCCAGCTTGTCACATGTGTGGCGGAGGGCATACAGGCTAGTGCTTGGCAGGTTTGGGCGTGTGTTTTGGGCACGGGAAACCCGGACACATGCTTAGAGATTGTCCAGCAGTGAGACAGGATTAGGTTGGGGGCTGTGTCCCAGCTTCTAGCTCAGCAGCCCCACCCCATCGCTCAGCATATCAGGAGGCATATACCAGTGCAACTGGCAGTTAGCGCCAAAATAGATTCTATGCCCTAGCATCCCGTCAGGAGCAGCAGGTCTCCCTGGACATGGTTACTGGTATATTACGAGTCTTTCATGTTGATGTTTATGTTCTGTTAGATCCAGGGGCCACCTTGTCCTTCGTGACACCTTGTGTAGCCAGTAGCTTTGGAGCCAATCTCGATGTCTTGCTAGAGTCCTTTTTAGTTTCTACTCCAATAGGTGACCCAGTTACAACTAGATGGGTGCATAGAGATTGCCCAGTCTTGGTCCACCATAAGGTCACCGCAGCAGATTAGATAGAGTTAGCCATGACTGATTTCATGTTATTCTTGGTATGGATTGGTTATGTTCTTGTTATGCTTCCATTAATAGTAGGACCCGGTCGGTAGAGTTCAGATTTTCAGGTGAGCCAACCTTAGAATGGAAGGGTAGTTCAGATGTGCCTATAGGTCGCTTTGTTTCCTACCTCAAGGCCAGGAAGATGATTTCCAAGGGTTGCATGCATCATTTGGTTAGGGTCGAGGATGTTGAGCCCGAGACCCCGACTATCCAATTAGTTCCAGTAGTACGGGAGTATCGAGAGGTCTTTTCGGATGATTATCCAGGTATTCCTCTCGAGCGAGAGATTGACTTTGGTATTGACCTTCTTCCCGATATGCAGCCTATATCTATTCCTCTCTACAAGATGGCTCGAGCTGAGTTAAAAGAGTTGAAGGATCAGTTAAAGGATTTACTATATAACGGCTTCATTAGACCGAGCCAGTCTCCATGGGGTGCACCAGTTTTATTTGTTCAGAAGAAAGATGGTTCCCTTCGTATGTGCATTCACTATCAAGAACAGGTACCCCTTACCCAGGATTGATGAATTGTTTGATCAGCTTCAGGGTGCTAAATGTTTCTCAAAGATAGATCTCAGATCTGGGTATCATCAGCTCAGAGTTCGGGAGAATGATAACCCAAAGACGGCGTTTAGAACACGGTATGGTCATTACGATTTTGTAGTTATGTCTTTTGGACTAATGAATGCTCCTTCAGCTTTTATGGACTTGATGAACAGGGTTTTCAAGACATATTTGGACATGTTCATGATCATTTCATTGATGACATCTTAATATACTCTCGGAGCAAGGAGGAGCATGCCGCTCACCTGAGAGTAGTGCTTCAGACCATTAAGGATCGCCAATTGTATGCAAAGTTCAGAAAGTCTAAGGTTTGGTTGGGCTCCGTGGCATTCCTGGGCCATGTGGTGTCTAGCGAAGGCATAAAAGTAGATTTTTCAGAAAATTGAGGCGGTGAAGAATTGGCCTAGACCGGTGAATCCTTTAGATATTCAGAGTTTCTTGGGTTTAGCTGGCTACTACCAGAGGTTTGTTGAGGGTTTCTCATCCCTTGCAGCCGCTTTGACTAAGTTGACGCAGAAGAAGGTGAAGTTTCAGTGGTCGGAGGCTTGTGGGGAAAGCTTCCAGGAGTTGAAGACCCGACTCACTTCAGCACTAGTGTTGACCCTACCCGAGGGTACCGAGGGTTTCATGGTGTATTGTGATGCTTCCAGAGTTGGACTTGGGTGAGTGTTGATGCAGTATGGAAAGGTGATAGCATATGCCTCTAGGCAGCTGAAGGTCCATGAGAAGAATTACCCGACCCGTGATCTTGATTTGGCCTCGGTGGTGTTTGCATTGAAGATATGGTGGCATTACTTGTATGGGGTCTATTGGATGTATTTACGGACCACAAGAGCTTGCAATACATGTTCACACATAAAGATCTAAATCTTCGGCAAAGGAGATGGTTGGAGTTACTTAAGGACTATGATATGAGTGTCCTTTACCACCCGTGCAAGGCTAACATGGTGGCAGATGCGCTTAGTTTGCTCTTAATGGAAAGTGTGTCTCATGTGGTGAGGGGAACAAGGAGTTGGTGAAAGATGTTCACCGGCTTGCAAGGCTGGGAGTTGATTGATCGACTCGATCGATGGCAGTGTGGTTGTAAATAAGGGTCAAAATCATCCTTGGTGGTTGACGTCAAATCTAAGCAAGATAAAGATCCAATTTTGAGGAAGCTGAAGGAGGCGGTGCAGAGTCAAAAGGTGGAGGTTTTCTCCGAAGGGGCATATGGTGTGCTACGATATTAGGGTCGCCTATGTGTCCCATATGTTGATGATTTGAGAGTTCGGATATTACATGAGGCACATGGTACCAGATATTCTATTCATCCAGGATCCACGAACATGTATCGGGACTTGCAAGAAATCTATTGGTAGGATGGTATGAAGAAGGATATTGCGGAGTTCACAACGAAATGTCCAAACAGTCAGCAGGTGAAAGTCGAGCATCAAAGACCTGGAGGCATACTTCAGGATATTACCATCCCTACTTAGAGGTGGGAAGAGATCAATATGGACTTCATTACAGGCTTACCCTGGACTCGTAGGCAATATGACTCCATTTGGGTTATCGTGGACAGGTTGACTAAGGCGGCTCATTTTCTACCGGTCAAAGCTACCGACTCAGCAGAGGATTACCTTCTTGGTCTGGTAAGTAAGAATAAGGCAAGTCCTAACGTTTGAAACCGTCAAGAATCAATCAAAATGAAGGAAAAAACAATACATGCATAAAACTCCATTCAAGAATCAGTAAGTGTTTTTACCTATGTGTGTTAATTCATCTTCGTTCCCACAAACCTAGTTTATAGGTTTAACTACTCATACTTGTATTATCGTAATCACAAAATATAGAAGAAATCATAATTGCAACTTACAAATTATTGTAGAATAAAAACCACATAGATTGAATAAAAACTCCACAATACATGAATAAAACTTCAATGTCTCTTTTGTTTCTTGAATCAAGAACAATTGATCAATACTAAAATTATAGTTGAAACCTAATAAAATTAGCTCTCTCAATTACTCTAGAATTCTCTCCAAAATAGTTCTCTAATTGTCAGAGAAATCATTCTTCAAAAATAACCCTAAACTGTGCATTTATAGTTCCAATAAATTCTTTTCCTAATTAAAACTGAAAACTAGGTCGGCAGTGGTAATGGGCTTGGTGACAATTCTTTTGGCCCTCTGACGAGTCATTCCTTGCATAAAACATTTGTCCTCAACAACGTAACCAATCGTGGCAACGGGTCACCTAACGACTCGTCGTGCCTGAGAACGAGTCGTTAGGTGTCTCATGGTCTAGTTCCTCAGAAAGTCTAGTGCACTTCGCGGATGGTTCTAGTAGCCTGCCAATGAGTCATTCCATTTCATGAAGACTCATTATGTCTGTTGTCAACTTCATTGGCCACTTTGTTGAAATTTTCACTTTGAATCCTAACTATTGACCTCACGACTTGTTACCAGTTGTAACGAGTCGTTCCTCCAACTCGTCAAGTGCACTGTTTTGTATCTTCAAAAATCTATCTTTTGCCCACGCGCTTAACAACGAGTTGTTCCTCCTGCCAATGACTCGTTAAGTGCCTGACATTCACCTTTTCAGTTATTTTCAACATTAATTCAACCAATTCACTCCCCAACCTGTTTTCCTACAACATTAAGCATAAAACAGATCATACCTATGTAAACATAACTGGAATGTGCATAATTTATTGGTTTGAAGCATCGCAAGTGCCGTAAAATCATGGCACATCAATACCCTCAACTTAGAACTTTTTCATGTCCTCAGGGAAAAATAAAATAAAATAAAACAAACTCAACTACTTTGACGCTTCAATTAGAAGAACTATAGGAACTTAAGGCGGTCACAATTTCATAACAAAATCAAATTTCTAACCCCTCCCACATCGTATCAACTCAAAACACTATTCATATGCAAAAGTTTCAACCATAACACAGAGAAATCAAAACATGGCAAAATACTGTCACCTGCAACCACGCACATAAATGTATAACACTGCCCTAGACAATTTGCAGACGATTTTGTTGACCAAATGCTCTCACCTCAAAGAAGTCCCACGCTCACACATGTGTATATGATTAACTCAATATATTTCTCTTGGGACTAGGTAAGATCCACTCACTCTCATAAAGAAATTCGAACTGCATGCATATAATACCATAGGCTTACCTTTACATTCAATACCTTGATTTTCAAACAAGTAGCTAGGATCACTATAGGACTTTCTAGGCTTGTAACGTAAGATCGGTCTTGGGTATGGTATATATGGATTTAGTAGCTTAACCCTCCTTGGCACTACGCCTTTTCACTCCACTTTTAACCTTTATTTCTATTTTCTCCCTTTTCCCCCTTTTCTGCTTCTTTTTCTTTGCTTTAGATAGAACGGATGCGGTTTCTTTTTATTCAATACTCATTGATGTCACACATTATTTCTCTTTTCTTTTCTTGCTTTTCGACAACAATTTTTATTTTTCTTTTCATCATGCATACCAGATTCGCTCTTTTTCATTTCATTACCCAATTTTCATTCCACCCGAATCTTCTTAATCACCCCTATAATAGCCACCCTCAACTTAGGCGATTTGCCTGATTTGAGGTTCACAATGTCCAAGGAGGGACCAAGGTAAAAACAGATTCATTCATAATAAAATCAGGCAGGTGAATTGGTGTAAACAAAAAAAAAGGTCAATGTAAGCTCAAACATTTGGATCAAGGGATTTTTATTCACTTTTGGTAGGTCTTTTAGGCAAAAGTGGACTCATAATTCAAAAAAGACCTATGATCCTTTCCTAGTTTCCTATCCTCTATCTCGATACGACTTATCAGGTAAGTTCTATATTGACACACACAACCGAATTCAGCTATTAAACCTCACTCACACATAGCCCAGGTCAACATCATCACTTCCACCAATCGCTAGTTTAGGTACAACCATACAATGATAAACAAGTTCACAATTTCAATGCCATGCAAAGATTCACAAAGGTTATACTTGTCAACTTTCACATACACATATACAAATTTTTTAGAGGGGTATCAAATTATCAAACAAAAGTTATTTTCAAAAATTTCAGCTCTTGACTACTTTCAGTTTTCCTACTTTCTTCCAACTGACACAGGAAACATAAAACAAAATCCTGAACAGGCCGGTTTTACTAGATATGGAACACTCGAGGGAAAAGATATTTGGAAAGAAAAACCCTCGAGTTATGTTCAGCAAAACAGAAAGCACATCTATCCCTCCCCACCCCCATCAAGAAAGCATGCATCATCTCGACGCATATATATACCAAAAAAAACTAAAGAAATAGGAAACATACCTGTGCGACCTAGGTGTCAGCTACCTAGTCATGGAGGGTATAGATACACCTCCAATGTCATCTTCAATATTACTGACTTCAATCGGTGCATTCTCAAATCCAACAGAACTCGTGCCTTCTCTACGAACTCTCGCTGCCTCAGTCTTGGTGCCTCCTCTCTCAATGCGTGCAGCACTCTCTCCATCTCACTCCGCTCTCGATTTTGCTGACGGGGCAGAGAAGCATCATCATCAACACTTTCCTCCTCACGAGGCCTCTTCCCCTTATCCTGTGCCACTGGATCCTCCGTGATAAAGTCAAAGATTGGTGGAAATTCTTCTTCAAACTTGTCCCCTAGCACGGGAAGTATCGGTGGAGGTACTACAACTATCTGTCGTGCGGCTAAGTCCCGCACCTCGGATCGTAGTGCTCCTAGCTCTGAGTACCATTGGGATAACACCAGTGCCTATAACTGTGCAAGGAGCTCATCCATCCTTCTCTCAAAAGCATCCAGTCGCCCATGCACTGAACTGGATAGTGTCTCCAACTCCTTTGACACCCACGGCTTAACATGCTCCATCAAGACTTTGACCTGTAGAGCCATGTGTGTCTATTGCTTCTCGGCCTTAGCTATCCGCCTAGCCATATCAACCAAAAAATCTTGGGAAACCATGACTAGACCGGCTGTGGTGGCTCATGGAGGCGTAACTGGCGGTCTCAGGGCTGCTGTAGTAGATGAAGACTTGGGGACATCGGAAGGTGTGGAGGTATCCGCTGCATCTGTAGCCTCAGCCTGGCTACTTGTCTCTCTGCCCTCCATAGGCTCAGCTGCCAACTCAGTGAACTGTGTTGCATCAGTCTACATCCCACTGCCAAATCCCCCTGCTGATATTGTCCCCCCCGCGGATGCAGCTTCCTAAGTCCTCACCCTCGATACCGAGTTTGTATCATCTCAAATCATCCCGATAGCATAATCTTCTAGACCACTATTGATGGAAATACTGGTAGCTTTGACTCCTGAGAGAGTCTATCTATCAAACATGGAAACGAAATAGTAGTGTCGTCATTGATTGCCTACTCTCGAATCTCCTCTGCAATATATCGCGGGAAGTTGATGGCCTACCCCTCCATTATACTTGCTACCAAAGAAGCTCTGTCAGGTGAAAGGATATTGTCATTGCTGGTTGGTACTAGCCTGTGCCGCACTAGTGACCACCAAAACTTTGCCTGAAAATTCAATGTGGCCTTCTTTATCTGCGACTCTGTACAATGCAACCATTCTACCAATGGACCTCTCATAGCAATAATCCTGGACAACTAAGTGTATTGCTGGATACGCTCCTGGCTATTCAACTTCTTTATTTTGACTTTCTTTAGCTCAGATAGCCTATGATTAAATTCTGTTGTGTTCAATGAGCCTGATAATCCGGTCCGTACAACATTCTGGAGATCATCCGCTCAGAAATGTCAACTAGGATCTCTCTCACTAGCACCTGAGTCAATGTGGGCCTCTTCTTCCACTCCTGGCCCCCTAATGCCAACCGCTACAAGGTGGCTGCATATGCTGTATAGAATTCTCGCACTAAACACGGGCTGTAGCTGCCTGAAGGCTCGGTCAACCACTCGAACTTGTATTTATCAAACACTCCATGTAGCTCTGGAAGATCTTTAAGCCCTGTGGTTTCCAGCCTTGGCTCCTCATATATGCTCCTCTTCGGATTGCCTTTATCATTGGGAGCAATATCTCAGTTGTATATAGCCCGGATGCTATGGACACACCATCTCCGTACATTTCTTTGTTGCTCATTTGATGTGTCTGAGGTCTCCGTCAGCTCATTATCAGAGTCCCCTCACTGGGAATGTGATTCATCCAGTCTTTCTATGTTGTGCCTAGCTGTGGGAGCCTCGGGAACCAGTGCAGCTGCAGCCCTAGCACTCTTATCAGTGCGGTTGGGCGGATCTCTTACAAGTGCAATGGGAGTATAAACCATGGCTTTCGTGTTTGAAGTTTGTTGAGCCCTATCCGTGGTTGTCCTCCTCACTAGCTTCTCCTTCTATACTTTATATTCTTCCTCAGAGGATGATGGATCATCACACAGTCTACGGTATGAGGGTTGACTGCGCTTAGGTGTTTGCTTCTTGGTTGGACCCTTCTTTGGTGAGCCATTGTACCTATGGAAACTATGTTAGTGTGCAAGATGAGAAGAAATAGAAAACATTTCTGGACTAGTGCCCAATGGTCCTGACGGGTGACTAAACGAGTCGTTGCCACTAGCAATGACATGTGAGGTAACTCGTCATCTTAGAATGGTTTTTCATCAAGTTGGTCCAGTATACTTGACGACTGGTCCCAACGATTCATTACCAAAGGCAACGAGTCGTTAGGTCACTCATTAAGTACACTACTTCATTAGTTTAATTTTCCCACTCAGGATGAGCTACATAACGAGTAATTTGGTGATCTAACGACTCGTGATGTGGCTCGTGCTCAAGAGTTCCTGTTCATCTTCATCTTCTTACTGATTTTTCAATTCCACAAACACAGTCCTCACGATCTAAAATCAACCCCAGTGAACATACGATAGAAATCATTGTTTAAATCTTCCTAGGGTTCATTTACATCAAGAGGCACATATAAACACAATATTAATCGAAAGAAATTCAAGCTCATTCACACATGGGTCCTAACAATTCTTTTTTAAATTCAAAAATATTCGGAATTTCATGGGGAAGATTACTCACAATTTGATTGATCAGAGATGGAGTGCAATTTCTTTTTCATGAGTGTTCTTCAGTAATTGGGCGTGCAGTGATGAAGGTTTTAAATTTTGTCGATGGGTATTGTGTGAAGAAGAAGAAGAGGAGGAGGAGGAAATTTTGAAGTCTTGTATGGGTTTAAGTTTAATGGGGAGAGTATACATGAAATCGGGTTTTGTGGGTTTAATTTGATATTTTCCCAAATTCCAGTCGTGGGTCGGGTTAGGTTAACTTACCTGGGACCTAACGAGTCAAGTAACTACTTGTGGTTTCACCCAATGAGTCTTTGCCTGAGTCGTGGTCCTTGGCCTGATGTAGCTTCCCGACGGGTCACTTAATGACTCGTTTGGTTTACCAACGATTCATTGAGTGGGCCGTTATCAACCTTATCCTTTTAATTCAGACTTTGATCCAGTGTACCCGACGGGGGGACCCAACGATTTGTTCCTTGGAGAAATGACTTGTTATGTCGCCCGTTGCTCCCCTGTTTTCTGTAGTTCTCTTCACGGTTTGATTGAAATGAGTCATCTAGTCAGATGACTCATTCTGTGATTTTTCTGCACTAGAACTAAAGTTCCAATTTTTGGTTCCAGCTTCATATTTTCCATCTTATTCACCTGCGCCCATCAACAAACGTTAACACTAACTTTTTCTTACATTTACAACTTGGGTGGCCTCCCAAGAAGTGCTTGATTTAAAATCGTGGGTGTTTTGGCTACTCAAACTTCATCAAAACACCTCCATGGGTTGCCTCCCATGCAGCGCCTGATTTAACGTTGCGGCACGATGCAAGTCTCTTGACTACTCAGAATTCGTCTAGTGACTATTCTCCATCCTCTAATGCTGAAATTATGATGAATTCCTTAGGTTGTTTCATGGTTTGGCTAATGTTGAAGGTGACCTCTTCTTTGTTCAATCTGAATTTCAACTGGCCTGCCTCCACACCTACTAGGGCCCCTGCCTGTTGCAAGGAATAGTCACCCCAAAATAATGGGGACTTCAAAATCAACTTCGCAGTACAAAATCACGAAGTCTACTGGGAATATGAATTTGTCCAGTTTGACCAGTATATCAAAGAAAATCCCCACCTGATTTTTAACCATTCCATCAACCATAAGTAGCTGCATAGTAGTCGGTGTGGGGGTTCCCAAGCCTAACTTTTTAAACACTGCTAGCGGCATCAGATTTATGCTTGCTCCCAAGTCACAAAGCACCCTTGCAAACTCAACCTCCCCAATGGTTCAAGGTATAATAAATGCACCTGGGTATTTCTTCTCTGAGCTAAAACCCTGGTAGTGATGGCACCACAGTGGTGTAATTATCGACAGGTTTCAAACTTACCGTCCTTTTTCTGGTGACGAGGTCCTTCATGAATTTTGAATATCCGGGCATTTGCTCAAGTGCTTTAACCAATGGAATGTTCACCGATAGCTTCTTGAGCATAGAGATAAACTTTTGATATTTCCCATCTTCATCTTTCTTCTTCAACTACTGGGGATAAGGAGGAGTAGGTCTAAGGATTGCTGTCAGTTTTTGTTGTGCCTCCTTCTCCTTCCCAGGGGCATCTCCTTGCTCCTTTGCACTATTTGGAGCAGTTTGCACATCTGAGTCCCCAACCAAAGTTGGTTTTTCAAAATCAGCTACATCATAAGTTATCAACACGGGCTTCTCTGATTCCTTAACTACAACTGGCCTCAAGGGATCAACTATGGCCTTCCCGCTCCTAGTAGTGACCGCCATGCAGTGACTATCATTTTTTGAATTTTGCACAATATTGCTGGGAAGTGTGCCATTTTTCCTCTGATTCATTGCAATAGACATCAGACTCAACAGCTGCTCAATCTTCCTGATTGCCATGACATGAGACTCCACTTTTTGATTTAAACTGAAAATATTAGCGCAGAGCTCCTTAAAGTGGTTGTCTGGTGTCTCCATCTGCTTGAGCACTTTGGATAGCGTACCCTCAACTTGAGCCACTCGACTCTGGTTCTCGGTTTCTCGATGGAACATACAGACCGCCTCTATCATTTTTGAACTCTTTGTGCTTCTCGTCCCTATTGTCTCGATATTGGCCCCGATTGTAATTATTATCCTTATAGAAGTTCCAACCTTGGTTCCCTTAAACTTGATGCCAAGGGTCTTGGTTAGACCCCTGGGTGTTTGTCTGGAAACTCACCCTCTGATCATTCAAATAGTTGACCTCTTCTTCAGACTCAGATTCACAACCATCATTTCTCGGGGCTATGCCTTGAGAACCTACAACATTTACCTATT
Source organism: Datura wrightii (assembly GCA_035772735.1). Taxonomy (NCBI): domain Eukaryota; kingdom Viridiplantae; phylum Streptophyta; class Magnoliopsida; order Solanales; family Solanaceae; genus Datura; species Datura wrightii. The sequence continues at coordinate 49,525,634 of JASDFA010000002.1, read as the reverse complement.
CTGCTCCAACTCACATCAACTTAGAAAGTAACCCCATGGTGGTCTTTATCTCTACGATATCTTGATCACATTCTTCATCTTTTATCCTTTGTTTAGCAGACATACCAACTGCATAAGAACCAGCCGAAACCTCTGACTCTCTAGTATGCCAAGATCGGTTGGTTTTGGTGATCTTGTCTAGCAACTCCACAGCCTCTTCATAGGTGTGACTCATAAAAGTTCCTCCGAAAACGGTATCAGCCACTGCCTTGGTGTTGGCATTCAGAGACCGATAAAAGATCTCCAACAAAGTATCATCCAGAATTCTATGATTAGGCACCTTGTTTAGCTTTTTGTTGAAACACAGCCAAGTCTCGTGGTGTGCCTCAGAATTTAGTTGTCTGAAGTTATTAATCTCATCCTTCAACTGCAATGCTTTGGATGGTGGGAAGAACCTTTCAATAAAAGCTCTCTAAAGCTCTTCCCAAGTAGCGATGGAATCATTCGGCAACTCAGCCAGCCACATCGTTGCCTCACTCCCTATAGAGAATGGAAATAACCTCAGTCTAATAGCGTCCTGGCTCACCCCCGGTTGCTTATATGCCTTACATATTCCCAAAAAATTTGTCAGGTAAGCGTGGGCATCATCAGATGCGTGACCCACAAATATTCCCTTCATATTAAGCAGTTGGATCATCGCACTGGTAATGTCAAACTTCGCCCCAGTAGGCAAAGGAGGAGGGACTATAGCTCCAGTGGCACTGACTTCATCTATATCTTCATCATTTTCCTCATCAAAATATCGGTGTTGCTAGTGTTTTGGACCTCCAGGTCGTCTAGCTCGTTTAGCTTCTGCATCTAGATGCTGCTCTTCTGCAACTTTGGCTAACTCACGATCTCTAACACTATCTTGCTCTTCAGCCAACATTCTTGCTGTGGCTTGGTCCACGGTTTCTTCTCTTGGATGTTGGCCATTCTTCTCAGGTTCCTTAACGTTAGCTCAAGTTCATGATCAATTGGAATCAAGGAATTTCCTTGACTTCTAAAATTGGGCATGCACAAACCTAAGACCTGTTAAGCAACCAAAAACAACAAAAGAAAAATAAATAAGAAATAAGAACCAATTGTAAAGTTAACACAATTAACAAAAACCTTAGTCGTATTCCCCGATAACGGCGCCAAAATTTGATGTCACCCAAATTACACCTCGCAATTAAGATATAAGCGATTGATTGTCAAATATAAAACCCAACAAAGGTTGAGGTCGATCCCACAGGGAATATGGTAAGAACTTAAGTTAATGCGAATAACTATTACTATTGAGTTACTTATTTCCAAAGGGGGAAAAATATAGAATAATAAACAAGAGTAAAATTATGAATGCTAAAATAAAATTCAGTTTGTATTCAATTAACGATTTGACTAGGATTTTGTTCCCCAAGATTTTATAATCACAAGGCTTATACACTAGTGATCTATTCTGGTGTTTAACATGCAATATTGGTAAGTTAGGTTCACCTAAATGGTTGGTCCCCTATTTAGATGATTTTCACCATGCAACTTGGTCCGTATACGGGTGTACATTAATTGACCCTTACCCTTAATATCGGATTAGCTATCCCCGAACAAGTTCAAGCTATTAGATGAGGGTTGATAGCCTCAAATCTCCGTTGTTAATCCCTCTTTTCATTCATTACCTCCTTGGTCCGGTAAGTAAGAATAAGACAAGTCCTAACATTTGCAATCGTCAAGAATCAATCAAAACAAAGGGAAAAACAATACATGCATAAAACCCCATTCAAGAATTACTAAGTGTTTTTACCTATGTGTGTTAATTCATCTTGGTTCCAACAACCTAGTTTTTGGGTTTAGCTACTCATACTTGTATTATCGCAATCACAAACTATAGAAGAAATCATAATTGCAACTTACAAATTATTATAGAATAAAAACCACATAGATTGAATAAAAACTCCACAATAGATGAATAAAACTTCAATGTTGCTTTTGTTTCTTGAATAAAGAACAATTGATAAATACCAAAATTATAGTTGAGAACTAATAAAATCGGCTCTCTCAATAACTGTAGAATTCTCTCGAAAATCATTCTCTAACTATCATGAAAATCGTTCTTCAAAAATAACCCTAAAATGTGCATTTATAGTTCCAAGAAATCCTTTTCCTAATTAAAAATGGAAACCAGGTCAGTAGTGGCAACGGGCTTGGTGACGATTCATTTGGACCTCTGACGAGTCGTTCCTTGCTTAAAATAATCGTCCTTAGCAATGTACCTTATCGTGGCAAGGGGTCACCTAACGACTTGTCGTGCCTGAGCATGAGTCGTTAGGTCTCTCGTGGTATAGTTCCTCAGAAAGTCCAGTGCACTTCACGGATGGTTCCAGTAGCCTACCAATGAGTCGTTCCATTTCATGTCGACTCGTTATGTCTTTAGTCAACTTCACTGGCCACTTTGTTAAAAATTTCTCTTCGAATCCTAACGATTGACCTCATGACTCGTTACCAACTATAACGAGTCGTTCTTCCAACTCATCAAGTGCACTGTTTTGTATCTTCAAAACTCTATCTTTGGCCCATGCCCTTAACAACGAGTCGTGTCTCCTGCCAACGACTCGTTAAGTGCTTGGCAGTCACCTTTTTAGTTATTTTCAGCATTAATTCGACCAATTCACTCTCGAACCTGTTTTCCTGCAACATTAAGCACAAAACACATCATTTCTCTATAAACATACCTAGAATGTGCATAATTTCCTTGTTTTAAGCATTGAAACTGCCGTAAAATCACGGCACGTCAAACTAATAGAGAAAAGTAGGGAGGAAGTTGGGGACACAAGGGAAGAATTATTCATTTTGTTGAATTCCCACATACCTAATGAAGAAACCCGAAGAATTTCCTTGAGAAACTAAGGAGAAAAGGTTGCCATAGCTCTTGCTCTGAAAAGCTCTGAGAAAAGTTCTACGATGATTTTTGAGAGTCTAAATGGGGAGAATGGGGAAAGAAACCGTTTAACCCCTCTAATAAGTGTGAAAACATGCTTAAAATGACATAGTTTAGAGTTTAGAAGAGTAGGAAATTATCGAAAGACCCTTGAAACTTGCAGGGGAAAACTGATCGTCAGTCCCCATGGGTGACCTAACGGATCGGGATCAGTGACCACAACTCCTGGTCACGCTCCTGAGGTACACTGCCTGGAACCTACTGTAGGTCACCACGAAGGACGTAACGAGTTGTGGTTAGTGACCCCTACTCGTGGTCACCTCTTATGGACTACACTGCCCCAAAAATCCTCGGAGTCCCCATGGGTGACACTATGACTTGTGGTGTCCCAAACGAATCGTGGTGAGGACCCGTTGAGTACACTGCCTGTCATTTTTCTAGCCTAACATTGTTCTTGACCACGAGCCATATCACAACTCATGGGGTTGACCACGAATTTTGGTCACACCCGTGGTCACCCATTCTCCAAATTTCTCACTAAGTCAACAGGCCTCACCACAAGTCACTTAACAACTCATGGTCAGCCCCCACGAGTCACAGAATGACTCATTTTCTGACCTAGTATAGAGTTTCTAGTTTTCTCTATTTTGAGTCCTAGGTGTAGTCTTTGATTTTCCAGGGCATTACAGTCACCCCTATGATTTGGATGATCTTTTGGATCTTTTCCAAGAGCTCATACATTGTCCTCGCCTACCTTTGACCCAAGAATCAAGTGCATTCATTCAAAGGAAGTCTCTTTCCCTAGACACCGCTACGTTCCCATTCTGGGGAACATGAGCCATTGCTTGCTAATATGGGCGGTCATGGAATACACCAACATATGAAGGGTTGCCCTGAACTCAGCATGAGTTACATGTTCATCCATCAGGTTCGCTTGGGTTGGTGGGGCTTGTCGGCGCCCATTACAATTTCTTCTTCCGTTCACGCATCTGGGAGGCATTATGTGTAAACGCGTAATGCACAAGTCAGAAGAGGAGCTGTTAGAGTTTCGTACTCTATGCATGATAAGAATCATGAAGTAAAGGGAACATTCTTAAACGTCTCGTAGTCTCTTCGTCATAAGTGTGGCGCTCTTCACACTCATGCAGAAGACTCTACTTAACATGGGTTTCAAACAATACCAAGTTTATCATGACCCAAGTTTACACCTAGCCATAACACAGGACAAGGAACCCCGAGAGGCTCCAAGTCGATCCATGGCATGATCATAGCATAAAATTAGCTTGACAACAACTAACAAAATCATAACTGAGTGGAAGTCAACTAAAAGAGTCTACCAAAATAACAAATCTCATAATACTCTAATACAAGCTGAATCTTTCTATACGAGTCTGAAAGCCTTCACTAAACTGATGAGTTGCTGGGAAAAGCCCCAACTAACTCCTAAAGTTTGGAAACTGTAAGATAATGAAATAGAAAACATAAATCGCGTCCTCGGGAGATAAGGACTCACCACAAGCAGCTGAGATGGGAATGAAGCATATCTAACCACGTGGCTGAGTCTGGAAACTTAAATCTATATCATCAAATGATAGAGCACATAAATCATGCGGTCAGTACATGGAACGTACTGAGTATGCGGGAAGCATAAGTAATCTAAACATGCAAGTAAACAAGAAGGAAGTAAACTAGATACATCGACACTTAACTGAACTGGAATACAACAACCCTGTATGAGATACATATACATATTGACATTAAGCTTCTATTTGATAATGTTTACCAAATTATGATCAAAATGATGCATAAGGGTCATGCATTGCATATATACTGAGAATTTAAAGTTGTAGTTGGTATCATACACCGATTTGATTCTTTGCTGATAATTGAGTCAGAATTCTTCTAAACTGATTTTAACTGTAATGTGAGATCATACGGAGCTGAGCTAGATTGATATCGTAGACTAAGGGAGACATTCTCAGCTATGAAGAATCCCTGATTGACTAAGGGAAATATTCTCGGCTATGGAGAGTCCCTGACTGACTAAGGAAAATATTCTCGGCTATGGAGAGTCCCTAATTGAGTAAGGAAAATATTCTAGGCTATGGAGAGTCCCTGACTAACTAGGGAAACATTCTATGCGAATGAGAATTCCTGAATGAGCTAAGAGAGAGATTCTCTACTAATGAGAACCCTTCACTGAGATAAGGAGAACATTTAGACTGACTGAGGGGAAACATTCTTGGCTATGGAGAGTCCCAATAAACTAGAACATGGAGGTCACTGGTCTGATGTCATTCATTTAGTCTAAGTCGCTTCAGCTAATCAGATACATGAGCATTCAACTTTTTACATCATACTGAATATCATACTAAATCATTTAGAACTTACTAAGGCTACTTTCTACTAACAACAAGCCCAAGGTTCTAAAGGATCATTCTCATTCTTTATCATCGTATTTCATATCATCATAGTCCTGAATCATCATTTAAATCATAGATTCTAGTTTCATTAAGCATTAATAGGATCATATCATACTTTAAACATGTCCACCACATTTGAATCTCAAATTCACCTTATATAGCATGCAACGTATATATTAGATTCATGTAAGATCTATAGATTCAAATCATACTTTAAGATGTACAATGAGATCATGGTGAAAGTGTGTGAATATTTTCATGAACCCCATTTCAAAATTTACTCTAATTCATGAAGAAGATTCAACAATCATGCCATTACCATAGGTTCAACACATATCCAAAACATTTACATGAAAATCATAGTGAAAACATATACATACTTCACATTGATCAAGCCCATAATTTCTAATTGCATCTAATCATATCTATTAAATCATAGATTACCTCTTGATCTTAACCCTTGAAGCCTTTGAAGAAATTCTAGTTGAATCCTTGGTCTTGAGAGAGAAGAAGAAGAAGAATTTGAGGGAATATCTTGAGGGAATGAGAGATTAGGCCAGAAAAAACCTTAAAAACATCTCATACAATGCTCAAAATGATGTAGTTTAAGAGTTAGAAGCATAGGATTTTATGAAAACACCCTTGGAAATTCACAGGAAAAGTCTACCCTGCCAGTCACCATGAGGTACTCCATGAGTCGTGGGGTTGGCAATGACTCTTGGGGTCGGTCGTGGAGTACACTAGATTCTCTTAATTTTCTGCTCTTCTCTACCCACAGGTTACTTGACGAGTTGTCAAGTGCACGATGACTCGTCCCCTCTTCCGTGATCACCACTATATCGGGACCCCATCCTTGATCTCTAGCCTCCACTCGACGGCCGACATAACGAGTTGTCACCTGCCTAATGACTCAATGGGTCATCCGTTGCCACTGAAACACACTATTCCTTCTCCTCCTTCTCACGACTGCCCTAATGAGTCATTACTTTACATGACGACTCGTCAAGTCGTTCGTGGTCGTTGGACCTTGCTGCACCTCCTGACTGCTCCTCACGAGTTTGACCACGACCCGTTAGGTTACCGAACGAGTCGTTCCATGACTCATTCTGAGGCAAATTTTCCACATCCCTGTTGATTCCTCATTTAGAGTCTGGGGTCTGATCTTAAAAATTTTTGGGGTGTTACAATAATATAAAAATAATTCATTATGCCACTTGGTAAGAGATTCGTGATGTTGATAACTAAAAAAAGGTGTTGACGATCAACTTACATATGTGAATTGATACATTAAGAAAGGTGCTTATTCAAAATCAAACAGATATACTAAATTTTCCAAATGTAAATAGTTAGTAGTCAATTTGTTGGCTTTGCAACAGTTCCTGGATGTAAATGATAGACTGCAGAAGCAATTGCATTGATAGGTTTAATGCATAGTTGAGGATTGAATTGTAAAGAAAAGGAAGCTTATTTCAACACTTTTAATAGAATCTTAATTACATGTTTATCAAAATTTATACTTTAAAAATGAAAGAACATCATTTTGATTTTCCTTTTCCTCTTTTATTATCATCACAAAAACAATAGCGAACCTTGTGAACAATTACATCACCTCTCAGAAGTAGATATGTAATGGAGAAATGATAGTGTTATCAGTATTTTCTTATGTCAGGCAAAAAGTCATGCTAAGATATTGATATGAAGTTTAGTAGATGATACATCTCTATCTACAAAATATTCTAAGCTTAGATATTCATGAAGTTTTCTACTCTGACTTTTCATCTTAGTAGTATACAATAATGGTGATTCTCCCTATCTTTTTCATTTTGATCTCACACACACTCTCTTATAATTTAATCCTCTTATTAAGAATAAAGGATGATAAGAATAATCATTTTTCTAACTTAAAATAGAAAAAAAGCACTTGTACTGATTAATAAAGTTGAAGCCCAACTGTTAGGCCCGTGTCTTGCACAGGCAATACCTATCTAGTAGTAATATTTATTATCATATTCTATATTGTTTATTCTTGAAGGCTCTTATGAAGTTCAAATTTTCTTTCATATTTACGTGGCTAAATACTTAGATATTCTTTCTTACTATCAAATTTCATAGAAGTTAGTTAGATCATTATGTATTCTAGTTTGTGTGTACTGCATTTGATCTGGTTTATCAATGTAAAGTAAATAGATTGAAGGTTTAGCTAGTTTAATCCATTCCTGATAAGCAATGGATGCAACTTGTTCATAATAGACTTGATGATGCTTACATACTTGGGGTAGAAAACTTGTTAGATTATACTTTTATAAGATTGAGAGAAGCAAATAAAATATGTTATTCATGTGTTAGATGTTGTAATGAAGTTTCAAAAACACGAGAGATGCTTAGGTCACATTTAATAGTACATGGAATAATTCAAAATTATACTTTTTGGTATCACCATGGGGAGAGGTCAAGTGAGACAGAAGAATCAAATTCCGAATTTGTAGATGATGAAAATGAAATTGGCCAGAATAATGATGAAGATGAAATACATGAGATTCTAACATATTTACACCCCTCTTTTAATATGATAATATGATCACTAGTGGTGATGATTTTCCTGAGGAAGAACCAAATATTGAAGAAAAACTATCCTATAGTCTTTTAAAGGATTTTGAGCAACCATTATGCGGAGGTTCAAAACTTTCCAAACTTTCCAAACTTTCTACTTTGATAAAATTGCTTCATATTAAAAGTATTGGTCATTGGAGTAATGAGTCATTTACAATGTTGTTAAAAATGTTGAAGGAAGATTTATTGCTCGATGGATCAAACTTGCCGGTTACATATTATGGAGAAAAGAAGATAATTCGGAGCTTAGGACTTTCTTATGAGAAGATCGATGCGTATAAGAATGATTGCATGTTATATTTGAAGAATGATAAGTTTGTTGATTCTTGCAAAATTTGTTGTGCATCTAGATAGAAGGAGGACAAACATAGTGGAGAAACCAAGTTTTTAAAAGGAAAAAGAAAAGATACCATACAAGATTTTACGTTATTTTCCTCTAAAGTCAAGAATCCAAAGATTGTTTATGTCATCAAAAATATCTTCTTTAATGAGATGGCATCATGAAAACAAAGAAAATGATGGAATTATGAGGCACCCAGTTGATTCAAAAGCATGGAAAACATTTGACAAACTTCATCGATCATTTGCTGTTGAGCCTCATAATGTTAGACTTGTACTTGCTAGTGATAGTTTTCAACCATTTGGATGTTCTAGAACTCCATATAGCATTTGGCTTGAGGTACTTATTCCTTATAATTTACCACCTTGATTATGTATGAAACAAGAAAATTTTATTTTGTCGATGCTTATTCCTGGTTCTGAAAGCTCTGGAGATGCAATTGATGTTTATCTCCAACCTTTGATTGATGAATTAAAGGAATTATGGGACACTGGAGTTGATACCTTTGATGCGTCAACTAGAAAAAACTTCTCATTGCGTGTTGCTTTGTTATGGACCATTAATGACTTTCTAGCACATGAAAATTTATCCAGATGGAGTACAAAAGAAAAAATTGCTTGCCCATATTGCAACAAAAGAACATTCTCTATTAGGTTAGAAAATGGTAAAAAGCATTGCTATATGGGTCATAGATGCTTTCTTCCTCTTAATCATAAATTGAGGAATGATAAAAAAATCATTTGATGGCGCTAAAGAGTGGCGATTAGCGCCAAATACATTGTCTGGTGATGATGTGCTTGATCAAGTGGCTGATTTTGATGGGTTACTACTAACAAAAGATCAAAATAAGAAGGTTAAAGTTTCACATGAGAGAAGGGGTGATAATTGGAATAAGAAGAGTATATTCTTTGATCTTCCATATTGGAAAACACTGTTGTTGCGACATAATTTAAATGTGATGCACATTGAAAAGAATATATGTGATAATATTTTGGGCACAATCTAAATATCAAAGGAAAAATAAAAGACACCTTGAACGATTGGTTGGATTTGCAAGCAATGAACATAAGGAAAGAATTACATCCAATAAAAAATGGGGATAAATATGAGTTACCGACAACAAGTTTCACGTTATCTCCCAAAGAGAAGGATAAGTTTTTAAATTTTTTAAGGGATATAAAGATCCCTGATGGATTTTCATCAAATATTTCTCAGTGCATCAATCTAAAAGATCACAAAATTTTAGGATTAAAGAGTCATGATTGTCATATTCTTCTTCATCATTTAATCCCACTTGCCATATGTAGTATGCTGTGAAAAGATGTGCATGAGCCACTAATTGAGTTGTCATTGTTTTTCAATCTGCTTGGAGAAAAATGTTTAAGACTTGAAGAGTTGGAACAAATAGAAGCACAAATTCCTATAACTCAATGCAAGTTAGAAAAAGTTCTCATTCCTGCATTTTTTGATGTCATGGAGCACTTGTCAATTCATTTAGCTAATGAAGCTATGATTTCTAGACCTATTCAATTTCGATCAATGTGTCACGCCTCGAGTCTACACCTTAGACATAATATGTTTCTTGGAGTCACAACTAACCCCAAGTCAACCACTAGCCTGTCGTACACTAGCATTCTAAGTAATCCTATATGTAGCAAAAACTTTAAAGTAATACATAAAACATTTATGAGAGTACAGCTAAATCATAAAGTTTAAAAACATTTGAACAAAAGTTAAAGTCTGAAACCACGCCTGTGTCTGAAAGACACTATAACTGATGAGTTGCTGGGACAAGCCCCTAGCTAACTCTAAGTCTAGATAAAAGAAAATAGAACTGAATGAAAAGATCTTCGTCCTCGAATGATAAGGACTCACGAATGGTGCAGCTGGAATCTTGTAGGAATGATCTGCTAACGAGGCTGTGACTGAGATTTTACAGCTGTATCATAAAACAATACAACATATGAAGTATGCGTTAGTACTTTGAATGTACTAAGTAAGTAAGAGAAACCATACATAAGGATTAAAAGAAAAAACTGTTGAACTGAGAAGACATGCAATGACCAACTGAAAATGCTGAAAACTAAATAACTAAAATAAACTGATATGGTCTAAATGAACCTGTCTGATGGTCAAGGACATGTCCTAAATTTTAGATACTAAAATGAAATACTGTACTAAACTGACTAATCTGAGACGGAGCTGAGCTGATTAGTGGGAGAGTCTATAACTGACATATAATCGCGTGAGCTAGACGTGGAGTCCGATGTATACACCCCATCAGTAGGACCTAATATACCTTGCTAGAGTGTATAGGCATGAACTGACTGATCAAAAGTCCGGGGCCATGAGGTTATTAAAAATATATCCTACGGTGACGACGTAGATCTTGGAACCTGGGTGCGCTGGAACCCCGGTTCGCTAGGTGTTAAGTCCCATTCCCACTGGATAGTCCTAGACTGACTACTAAGCTGATAGGTCAAAACTGAGGCCCAAGACTAGTCAGGAACACCTATCTGGAAGCACATTGAATGTCTTATCGGACCAAATTTTGTAACTGGGTCTGAAAGCGTCCTAACCATCTAAAGTACAAATTGTAATCTGAAGCTGGGGTCCTACGGATGATCAGACCTGCTTATCTAAAAGTGTCTTGCCACCTAAATAACCATTAAAAATCTAACACTGAGTCTAAATGTAATAAACGGGAGGAACTACTGACACTTCGAGAATTTCTATAGTCAAACTGATCAGAAATTTCTAACCAACACTGAGTATTCTAACATTTTAACTGAAACTTAACTGACATAAATCTGATTGAGATTTCAATACAACTAACAGTAAGGGAATCCCCAACACTGATAGAATCAAGAAAATTTCGATACTTAATCGCATATGCAAGACTCAAGTTTTTCTACATTTAAGAGCTAAGGCTAGAATTTTACTTTACCGGGACAAGCATCAATATAGTCACAAACTGGTAGAAAAAATCTAGTATTAATGTAAATAATATTCCACATGACTTAAACAAAGACTGACATGTAAATTCTTCACATTCAACAGTTTTAAGGCAAGAACTGATAGAGAAGATATGGAGGATTTTGGGGAACACAAGGGAAGAACTATTCCATTGTTGAATTTCCACATCTGGTGATGGAAAACCCTGAAAGAATCTCTTGAAATTTTGAGGAGAGTTTGATTTCCCTAGCTTATTCCCTGAATCTTTTTGAGAGAAATTCTACATTCTAAATTTTTGAGGGGATGTGTGAAATAAAATAGACCGTCGTTTAGCCCCTCTAAAACCCCTGACTAAACTCCAAACTACGTAGTTTAGAGTCTAGGAGGTTAGGAAATTACATAAAAACCCTTAATGAACTCACAGGGAAGAATTGCCTGGCAATCCCAACGAGGGACTGGACGAGTTGTGCTTGGCAACCACGACTCGTGGTCACACTCTCCGTGTACACTCCCTAATATTCCACTTGGGTTCACCATAGGGAACCCCACGACTCGTGGTGACCCATTGGTTATGTCCTGTGCCTATTTTTCCCAACTTTAGCCAATTCTTGACCACATATCACATCACGACTTGTAGTGTTGACCACGACTCGTGGTCACACCCGTGGTCACCCCATTTCCAAATTTTTCTACCAAGTGTAAAGTCCTCACCACGAGTCACTTAACGACTCGTGGCCTACCCTATGGATCACAGGACGACTAATTCTGTGACCTGGTGCAAAAAATTCTATTTTCTCCGTTTCAACTTCCGGGCCCGGTCTTAGGGTTTCCAGGGCATTACAATATCTCCCCCTTGGGAACATTCATCCTCGAATGTTGAAAAACACAGAGGAAAGCAGAGAATTGTAATCATTATACTCAAATACTGATCATGAAAGTTGAAAACTAATGGAACAACTACCTCCGAACTGAACTACGAGTCTGAACTGAATTCACTAATCATACACATATTCATTTACAAAGAAACTGGAACAGACAAATTGAATAGAGTTTTTAGTGACGAAATTGGTACCTTAAATTGAAACTGAGCTAGTAGAGAATAAATATGGGTATCTAGCCATCATATCTACTTTGGCTTCCCACTTTGCTCCCTCAACCTACTGATTTCACCATAAGACTTTGACTAAAGCTATCTCCTTGTTCCTCAACTTATGAATCTGACAGTCAAGGATCTGAACTGGGACCTTTTCGTAAGAGAAGATATCTTTCACTACCACACTATCTACTGGCACAACTGAAGTTGGATCACTAATGCACTTATTCAATAGTGACACATGGAAGACTGGGTGCACAGATGCCAACTTTGTTGGTAAGTCCAACTCATAGGCTACATTGCCAATTTGCTTTAGAAGTCTATGGGATCCTACATACCTGGGACTGAGTTTTTCTTTCTTCCCAAATATCATTACTCCTTTCATGGGTGAAATTTTCAAATAAACCCAGTCATCTACTGCAAACTCTAAATCTCCTTCTCACATCAGCATAGGACTTCTGATGACTTTGTGTTGTTTTCAACCTCTCTCGGATGAGTTGTACTTTCTACATTTCTTCGTGAACTGAGTCTGGACCTATCAAAGTGGCCTCACTAACCTTTAACCACTCTATATGAGACCTACACCTCCTACCATACAATGCCTCGAACGGGGCCATTTGGATACTAGAGTGGTAGCTGTTGTTTTATGCAAACACGATGAGAGGCAAGTGATCACCCCAACTACCCTTGAAATTGATCACGGACGCCCTCAACATATCTTCCAGCGTCTGTATAGTCCGCTCAGCTTGTCCATCTATCAGCAGGTAAAAAGCGATGCTGAGCTTAACATGGGTACCAAGTCCCTTCTAAAAGGACTTTCAGAAGTGAGAGGTGAATAGGGTACCTCTGTCTGAGATAATGGTTAAGGATACCCCATGAAGTCTGACTAACTCCAGGATATAAAGCCTAGCATAGTCCTCAGCTAAAACTGTAGTTTTAACTGGGAGGAAGTGCACTGACTTAGTCATCTGGTCTACTATCACCCAAATTGAATCATTTTGCCGACGAGTTCGAGGTAGACCCGTAATAAAATCCATATTTACTTCTTTCTACTTCCATGTAGGTATGATGATATCTTGAGTCATACCTCCCGATCTCCGGTGTTATTCTTTTACTTGCTGGCAGTTTGGGCAATTAGCTACAAATTGAGCGATGTCTCTCTTCATGTCGTTCCACCAGTAAATATCCCATAAATCACAGTACATCATAGTTGCACCAGGTTAGATGGAATATCTCAACTTTGTGCTTAAGCCAGTATCTGCTGCCTCAAATCACCCACATCTGGTACGCTCAATCTACCCAGGTAACGGAGTACACAATCTCCCCTTGGGAGAAAGCCTCCACTTCTTTTCTGTGAACCGCCTCGTTCAATTTCAGCAGTACGTGATCTTCATTCTGCATTGACTTTACCTTAACTACCAACGAGGAATCTGATCCACTCTGCACAACTCCTCCACCCTCAGAACTATCAACCAACTGTACTCCCAACCAAGCTAATGTATGGATATCCTTTGCCAGCTCCTTTTTTCCTTCTCAACATGAGCCACGCTCACCATAGAAACTCTGCTTAGGGCATCAACCAGCACGTTGGCTTTGCCCGGGTGATAAAGCACACTCATGTCATAGTCCTTTAGTAGCTAACCACCTTCTCTGATGAAGATTTAGGTCTTTCTTACTAAACACATACTGAAGGCTCTTGTGATCGGTGAAAGAAATCCATGTGAGCCTCACACTGGTAGTGTATTCATATTTTCAATGCAAACACTAGCATCGCCACCTCCAAGTCATGAGTCGGATAATTCTTTTCATGAACTTTGAGCTGTCTGGAGGTGTAGGCTATCCCCTTGCCCCTCTACATCAGAACATAATCGAGTCCAACTCTGGAAGCAACGCAATACACTACAAACCCATTAGTTCCTTCTAGCAAGGTCAATAGTGGAGCGGTATTGAGTCGAGTATTTAACTTTTGAAAACTCTTCTAACATGCATCTAACCACTGAAATTTCACTTTCTTCTGAGTCAGCCTAGTTAGAGGAGATGCAATAGAGGAAAATCCTTCTACAAATCATCCGTAGTAACCGGATAGACCCAAGAAACTCCTAATTTTTGTTGGGGAGGTAGGTCTAGGCCAATATTTCACCGTTGCTATCTTTTGAGGATATACCTAAATTCTCTCACCAAGACCACGTGACCAAGAAAAGTCACAAACTTTAACTAGAATTTCCATTTGTTGAACTTAGCGAACTACTGGCGGTCTCTAAGCATCTGAAGCACTATTCTCAAGTGATTAACATGCTCTTCCTCATTTTTGGAGTATACCAAAATGTCGTCGAAAAATACAATGATGAACATATCTAAATATTGCTTGAATACTCTGTTCATCAGGTCTATAAAAGTTGCTGGTGCATTTTTGAGTCTGAAGGACATAACCACGAACTAGTAATGACCATACCGAGTCCTGAAGGATGTTTTCAGTATGTCACACTCTCTGGCCCTTAGCTGATGATACCCCGACCTGAGATCAATTTTTGAGCAACAACTGGCTCCCTGAAACTGATCGAACAAGTCATCAATCCTAGGTAAGGGGTACCTATTCTTGACTATGACATTGTTCAACTATCGGTAATTAATACACATCCTAAGGGTACCGTCTTTCTTTTGCACAAATAGCATTGGAGCACCCTAGGGAGAGATGCTGAGTTTGATAAAACCTTTATCAAGAAGGTCCTTTAGCTGCTCCTTCAACTCCTTAAGCTTAGATGGAGCCATTCTTTAATGAGGGATTGAGATGGGCTGAGTATCCGGTAGAAGGTCTATACCAAATTCTATTTCTCGCTTAGGAGGAACTCTGAGAAGATCTTCGGGAAACACTTCAGGAACTTACTGACAACTAGCACTGACTGTATAGTTGGGGTCTCAGAGCTAGAATCTTTGACCCGAACTAAATGATAAATGCACCCTTTGGAAATAAGCTTCCTAGCCTTAAGGTAGGAAATAATTTGGCCCTTAGGCACTGAACTGCTGCCTGTCCATTCTAAGCTGGCTCATTAGGGAATTGAAACCTGACAACCCTAGTTCTACAGTCGATTGAGGCATAACATGAGTGATACCAATCCATGCCAAGAATGAGGTCAAAGTCAACAATGTCTAACTCTACAAGGTCATCTAGAATGACTATATTGAGGATTGAGACTGGGTAGCTCCTATACACCCAGCTGGCTCTAACTGACTCGCCAATTAGGGTGGAAACTAGGAATGGTTCTGAGAGAATCTCTGGACTGATATCAAACTGGACTGCTACATAGGGAGTCACGAATTAAAGTGTGGCTCCTGGATCTATTAAGGCATACACGTCTAGATAAAAAGGCATAACATACCCATGACCACGTCAAGTGATCTTTCCTGATCCTAGTGAGAAGACAATGTATTAAAACGGTTTTGGCGCTGGCCGCCATCCGTATCTGAAGTGTTGGCCTGCTGAGCTGGTCGGCCTGCTAGAGCTGCTGAAGTAGTGGGTTGTGACCTTCCCTGTCCTGCTGACGGACATTCTTTAAGCCAATGACCAAGTTGTCCATAACCAAAACAGCCCTCTTGACCCTAGAGACACTCTCTTGGATGGTTCTTTCCACACCTAGGGAAAGCTGGGTAGCGGTTGTTGGCGCTAAAGCTCTAGGACTGAGAGACAGATGCTCCACCCCTCTGATCCTTGCGGGATCGAGAAGTAGGGGCGATGGCTGAGTTGGGTGTTGGAGTCCTTTACTGTTGCTGTTGTGGGAGACTACTACCGCCAGATCTTTGATGGCCAATTCTTACCCATTTGTTCTCTCGCTCCAAATCCTTCAATTTTTATGCCTCAATTTTCTAGGCATGAACTATGAGGCTAGAGAGATCTATGTCCTTGATAAGCATTACTGTCTTACACTCCTTAAGGACAAAATTTGAAACTCCATTCACAAACTTCAACATGCGAGCCCTTGGCTCAACTACCATCTTTGGAGCATATTTAGACAACCTAGTGAACCCCAGGCATATTCTTCTACTATTTTGTGGCCCTACTTCTGGTTCATGAATTTTGCCACCTTTGCCTCCCTAATCTCCAAAGGGAAGAATCTGTCTAGGAAGGCTGTAGTTAAACCCTCCTACTCCACCAGTCCTGCTCCTGGTGGTCTCCTCTCCTTCCATTGTTCGTACCATATCTGGGCTACCCTTTTCAGCTAGTAGGTAGCCAAATCGGTACTCTCTGAGGAACTGACACCCATAATCTGAGTGCTCTTCCTATTCTCATCCACGAAATCCTGTAGGTCCTCTCCCACCTTAGATCCGTGAAAATCTGGAGGGTTCATCGGAGTGAAGACCCAAACTCAGGCAGCTCTGTAAACCAATTATTGTTGATTGGAACCACCTGCTGGTTCACATGGATGGAAACTGTCTATGCGAGCAGCTAGATAGTCGCCCTAAACTCTACAGTGGACATTGAGTCGTCCTGAGGGGCGGCTGGTGCTGGTGCTGGTGCTGGTGGGGCAGGTCGGTGAGCGTTACCGTCCCTTTTTCCGTTACCACGTCGTGGAGGCATGATTCACTAAAATGAAACATAGTACGAGTTAGGAGAATGATTCTAGAATTGAATTTCAACGCATAATAAAGAGTATGAACAGAAGGGAGTTTTTCCTATTAACATCTCTTAGCCTCCCCGTTACAAGTGTGGAGCGCTTCACACCCATGTAAAGAACTCTACTCGATGTGACTTTCCGACATTTGAGGATACTCTAAACCTAGTGCTCTGATATCAAGTTTGTCACGCCCCGAGTCTACACACTGGACGGAATACGGTACTTGGAGTCACAAGTAACCCCAAGACAACCACTAGCCTATCATAATAGTGGCATTTTGAGTAATCATATATATAGAGGAAACTTTAAAGTAATACCTAAATCATTTATGAGAGTACAACTAAATAATAAAGTGTAAAAACATCTTAACAAAACTAAAAGTCTGAAACCATGTATGTGTCTGAAAGAGACTACAACTCATGAGTTGCTGGGACAAGCTCCCGGCTAATTTTAAGTCTAGATAAAAGAAAATAGAACTGAATGAAATGATCTTTGTCCTCGAAGGATGAGGACTCACCAATAGTGCAATTAGAATCTTCAAGGAGTGATCTGCTAACGAGGTTGTGACTAAGATCCTGCAACGGTATCATAAAATGATACAACATATGAAGTATGCGTTAGTACTTTAAATATACTGAGTAAGTGAGAGAAGCCATACACAAGGAATAAAAGAAAAAAATGTTGAACTGAGACGACATGCAATGACCAAACTGAAAGTGGTGAAAACTGAGATGGTCTAAATGACCCTGTTTGTTGGTCAAGGACATGTCCTAAATTTTAGATACTAATTGAAATATTGTACTGAACTGTCTAATCTGAGATGGAGCTGAGCTGATTAGTGGGAGAGTCTATAACCGACATATAACCACGTAAGCTAGATGTGGAGTCCGATATATACACCCCATCTATAGGACCTAATATACCTTGCCAGGATATAGAGGCATTAACTGGGTGATCACAAGTTTGGGGCCATGAGTTCATTAAAAATATATCCTATGGTGGCGACGTAGTTCTTGGAACCTGGGTGCGTTGGAAACCCACGCTTGGTGCTAAGTCCTACTCCCATTGGATAGACCTAGACAGACTACTAAGCTGATAGCTCAAAACTGGGGCACAAGATTATAAGGGAACACCTATCTAGAAGCACCCTGAAAGTCTTATCGTACCGAATTTTGTAATTGGGTTCTAAGACTGGTCAGAGCTGCTTATCTGAAAGTGTCGTAACATTCCAAAGAACAAACTATAATATGAAGCTGGGATCCTAAGGATGGTCAGAGCTGCTTATCTAAAAGCGTCACACCACCTAAAGAATCATTAAAAGCTAACACTAAGTCTAATTCTAATAACTGGGAGACACTACTGACACTTCGAGAATTTCTGTAGTCAAACTGATCCGCTGACGTTTCTGACCAACACAAAGTATTCTAACATTTTAACTGAAACGAACTGACATGAATCTGACTGATATTACAATACAACTAACAATATGGGAATTCCCAACACTGATAGATTTAATAAAATTTTGATACCTAATCGCTTATGCAAGACTCAAGTTTTTCTGCATTCAAGAGCTAGGGCTAGAATTTACTTTACAGGGACAAGCATCAATATAGTCACAAACTAGTGGAAAACGTCTACAATTAGCGTAAACAATATTCCACATGACTTAAATGAACTCTAACATGTAAATTCTTCAAATTCAAATGTTTCAGGGCAAGAACTGATAGAGAAGACATGGAGGATTTTCGGGAACACGAAGAACTATTCCCTTGTTGAATTCCCACATACCTAGTGATGAAAAACCCTGAAAGAATCTCTTAAAAATCTAAGGAGAGTTTGATTGCCGTAGCTTATTCCCTGAGTCTTTCTGAGAGAGATTTTGCATTCTAAATTTTTTAGGGGATGTGTTAAATAAAATAGACCTTCGGTTACCCCCTCTAGACCCCTGACTAAAACCCAAAACTACGTAGTTTTGAGTCTAGTAGGTTAGCAAATTACATAAAACCCCTTAATAAACTCAAAGGGAAAAACTGTCTGGCAGTCCCAATGAGGGACTGGACGAGTTGTGCCCTGTGACCACGAGTCATGGTGATACTCATAGAGTACACTGCCTAAAATTCCACTTGGGTTCACCACGGGGAACACCACGACTCGTGGTGCTCCCGATGAGTCGTGGTCACCCATTCATTAAGTCCTCTGCCTATTTTTCCCAACTTTAGCCAATTCTTGACCACAGATCACATCACGACTCGTGGGCACACCCGCGATCACCCCATTTCAAAACTTTTCTACCAAGTGAAAAGTCATCACCATGCCTCACTTAATGACTCGTGGCGCACCCCACGGATCACAGGATATCTTGTTCTATGACGGGGTGCAGAAAATTTTGTTTTCTCCTTTTCAACTCTAGGGTCTGGTCTTAGGATTTTTGGGGCATTAAAATATCTTCCCCTTGGGAAAATTCATCCTCGAATGTTGAAAAACACACAAGAAAGCAGAGAATTGTAATCATTATACTCAAATACTAATCATGAAAGCTGAAAAATAATAGAATGACTATCTCCGAACTAAACTACGAGCCTTAACTGAATTCACTAATCATACACATATTCATTTACATGAAAGAAACTAGAACAGACGAATTGAATAGAGTTTTTAGCGAGGAAATTGATACCTTAAACTGAAACTGAGCCAATAGAGAATAAATGTGGGTATCTAGCCATCATATCTGCTTTAGCTTCCCTCGTAGCTCCCTCAACCTATTGATTTCACCATAAGACTTTGACTGAAGCTACCTCCTTGTTCCTCAACTTACGAACCTGACCGTCAAGGATCTGAACTAGGATCTCTTCGTAAGAGAGGCTATCTTTCACTGCCACAGTATCTACTGGCACAGTTGAAGTTGGATCACCGATGCACTTGTTCAATAGTGACATATGGAAGATAGCACGCACAGATGCCAACTTTGATGGTAAGTCCAGCTTATAGGCTACATTGCCAATTCGCCTTAGAATTCTATAGGGTCCCACAAACCTGGGACTGAGTTTTTCTTTCTTCCCAAATCTCATCACTCCTTTCATGGGTGAAATTTTTAGATAACCCCATCTTCTACTATAAACTCTTACTTTCTTCTCCTCACATCAGCATAGGATTTCTAACGACTTTATGCTGTTTTCAACCTCTCTTAGATGAGTTGTACTTTTTGCATTGCCTCGTGAACCAAGTATGGCCCTATCAAAGTGGCCTCACTAACCTTAAACCACCCTATAGGAGACCTACACCTCCTACAATACAATGCCTCGAAGGGGGCCATCTGGATACTGGAGTGGTAGCTGTTGTTGTATGCAAACTCGATGAGAGGCAAGTGATCATCCCAACTGTCCTTGAAATCAATCACGGACACCCTCGACATATCTTCCAGCGTTTGAATAGTCTGCTCCACTTGTCCATCTGTCTGCAGGTGAAAAGTTGTGCTGAGCTTGACATGGGTACCAAGTCCCTTCTGAAAAGGACTTCCAGAAGTGAGAGGTGAACTACATACCTCTGTCTTAAATTGCTAAAGGTACAATCAGAATTTTCTTTAAAGATCTATACTGATATCTCTTAAAGATAAATTCAAACTTGGTATGCCTATGGTAAAAAGGTAAAGACCTTAAAAACCTTATCATCCTTCGATATGCCCAATGAACCTTGACAAGAAGATGAGATGTAACAAAATTTTGACATGGCTTCAAGGATGTTGTGTTGGATGACCCATTTAGGAACATGACTGGAGTAGAACTTCTGTAATTCCAAGACGTATCAACCCATAAAAATACAACATAATTGAATCCAGGTATAGTATATAGTAAACTCTAGCTATGCACATAATCTATAAAAGGGTAAACCACATTACGTCTCAGAGTAAAGCATTCATTTCAAGTTGTTGAGACTAATACTCATACTGTAATTCTTGTTTTGTTGGTTAAAACATTTATTCATTTGAAATTTTCAACTTGTAAGTGTCATGTGACATGTCATAAACAGAACTTAATATGAATTAAGGGTTCAATTGTTCGCCCATTTCATTTGTACGTAAATTTAATTTTGATTTACTACACAATAAATTATTTGCTCACATTCAGGAGCGAAGTGGCATAGTTTTTCAAGTTAATCTGCAAGTTGTAAATGCTTCTTAAAGTAATAGATGTGTATTTATAGACTAAAATTGGTACAAAAGTAAAGTTTTAAATTGAACACTATCAATTTGATATCCTAGTTTATTATAAAGCAACTAAGGAACTTATTAATTTATTGAAATAATTTTTCCCTTCAAGTATATATAATTCGTTGATCATTTGTGCAATCATGAAATATACTCCCTTTTAGTTTATTTTAATAATTTCTTTCGGGACATTTAAATGGGGGAATATTTAAATAATATATGTAAATGCAAAAGGGAGGGGTGGACTTTCTACAAAGAAATATCAAGTCAAAACTAGAATATCTATTCACCTTTTTTCCACCTTGCTATTGTTCCTATTGCCAATAATTATTTATTTATTAAAAAATTTAATATTTCACGTTGACATTTATTTGATACTTCTAAAATTCCAAATATTAACACTTTCAAAAAGCAAAAGGCTTAGTAATATAATAAAATCAAAGATGATCGATTCAAGGATGAATGATAATATGTTACTATCATTTTCTTTTTCTCAATTAACGTTTGTTACTATGTAATTTCATATGTAAGGTATACATTATTGTAGTTCTAAAGGCTGATAGATTTTCTTCATATTATAGATATCGTATTTTTATGGTTTGATATTATAAAAAGAGAAAGTGTTGGTGCTAATTGAAAGAAATAAATTTATATTTGTCATTTATTCAATTTATAAAGTTATTTTGCACGCATATTTATTATTTAATATATTTTTTTTACTTTGCTTAAATTTTTAAAGGTATTATTCCATAAAGTTAGTGGTTTAAAATGACCGCGCCAAGTGTAGATACTTTAACTAGTCATATATATAGCAGAAACTTTAAAGTAGAACATAAAATATTTATGAGAGTACAACTAAATAATAAAGTTTATTAAAAACATCTAAACAAAACTGGATGTCTGAAGCCACGTCTGTGTCTAAAAGCGACTACAATTGATGAGTTGCTGGGACAAGCCCCCAGCTAACTCCAAGTCTAGATAAAAGAAAATAGAACTGAATGAAATGATCTTTGTCCTCGAAGGATGAGGACTCACCAATGGTGTAGCTGGAATCTTCAAGGAGAGATCTGCTAACGATTCTTTGACTGAGATCTTGTAGCTATATCACAAAATGATACAACATATGAAGTATGCATCAGTACTTTGAATGTACTGAGTCAGTGAGAGAAGCCATACATAGGGAATAAAAGAAATAAATGTTGAACTGAGAAGACATGCAATGACCAACTAAAAGTGTTGAAAACTGAATAACTGAAATAAACTGAGATGGTCTTAATGACCCTGTATAATGGTCAAGAACATGTCCTAAATCTGAGATACTAGTCTGAAATACTGTACTGAACTGACTAATCTGAGATGGAGCTGAACGGATTAGTGGGAAAGTCTATAACCGACATATAACCACGTGAGCTAGATGTGGAGTCTGATGTATACACCCCATTGGTAGAACCCAATATACCTTGCTAGGGTATAGATAGAGGCATGAACTGGGTGATCACAAGTCTGGGGCCTTGAGGTCAGTAAGAATATAAACTACGATGGCAACGTAGTTCTATGAACCTGGGTGCGCTGGAACCTCAGTCCGCTCGGTACTAAGTCCTACTCCCACTGGATAGTCCTAGACTGACTACTAAGCTGATAGCTCAAAACTGGGGCCCAAGACTAGTCAGGAACACCTATCTAAAGGCACCCTGAAGGTCTTATCGGACCAGATCTTGTAACTGGGTTTTATGACTGGACAAAGTTGCTTATCTGGAAGCGTCGTAACCGTCTAAAGAACAAACTGTAATTTGAAGCTGGGGTCCTATGGATGGTCAGAACTGCTTATCTAAAAGTTTCAAGACCGCCTAAAGAACCAATAAAATCTAACACTAAGTCTAGTTCTGATAACTGTGAGGCACTACTGACACCTCGAGAATTTTTGTAGTCAAACTGATCAGTTAACATTTTTGACAAACATTGAGTATTCTAACATTTTAACTGAAACTGAAATGACATAAAGAAATTTCAATACAACTAACAATTTGGAATCCCCAACACTGCTAGAATCAAGAAAATTTCGATTCCAAATCACTTATGCAAGACTCAAGTTTTTCAACATTCAAGAGCTAGGGATAGAATTTACTTTATAGAGACAAGCATCAATATAGTCACAAACTAGTGGAAAGTACCTACAATAATGTAAACAATATTCCACATGACTTAAACGAAGTCTGACATGTAAAGTTTTTGCATTCAAAATTTTTGGGGCTAGAACTGATAGAGAAGACATGGAGGATTTTTTGGAACACAAGGGAAGAACTATTCCCTTGTTGAATTCCCACATATCTGGTGATGGAAAACCCTGAGAGAATCTCTTGAAAATGTGAGGAGAGTTTGATTGCCCTAGATTCTTCCCTGAGTCTTTCTGAGAGAGATTATGCATTCTAAATTTATGACGGGATGCATGAAATGAAATTGACCATTGGTTACCCCCTCTAAAACCCCTGACTAAAACCCAAAATGATGTAGTTTAGAATCTAGGAGGTTAGGAAATTACATAAAAACCCTTAATAAACTCGCGGGGAAAAACTGACTGCCAGTCTCAACGAGGGACTAGACGAGTCGTGCCCGGTGACCACGACTCCTGGTCACACTCTTTAAGTACACTGCCCAAAATTCTACTTGGGTTCATCACGGAGAACACCATGACTAGTGGTGCTCCCGATGAGTCATGGTAATTGATCTATTAAGTCCTCCGCCTATTATTCCAAACATTAACCAATTCTTGACCAAGGATCACATCACGACTCGTGGTGTTGACCACGACTCGTGGTCACACCGTGGTTACCCTATTTTCAAATTTTTCTACCAAGTGCAAAGTCCTCACCATGAATCACTTAATGACTCATGGCCTAACCCGCAGATCACAAGATGACTCGTTCTGTGACCTGGTGCAGAAAATCCTTTTTTCTCCATTTCAACTCCCAGGTCTGGTCTTAGGGTTTCCAAGGCATTACAATATATCCCCCTTGGGAACATTCATCCTCGAATGTTGAAAAACACACAGGAAAGCAGAGAATTGTAATCATTATACTCAAATATTGATCATGAAAGCTGAAAACTAATGGAATGACTTCCTCCGTACTGAAGTCACTAGTCATACACATATTCATTTACATGAAAGAAACTGGAACACACGAATTGAATAGAGTTTTTAGGGAGGAAATTGGTACCTTAAACTGAAACTGAGCTAGTAGAGAACAAATGTGGGTATATAGCCATCATATCTTCTTCGGCTTCCCACGTGGCTCCCTCAACCTTCTGATTTCTCCATAAGACTTTGGCTGAAGCTACCTCCTTATTCCTCAACTTATGAACTTGACGGTTAAGGATCTGAACTGGGATGTCTTCATAAGAGAGGCTATCTTTCACTGCCACACTGCCTAGTGGAGCAACTAAAATTGGATCACCGATGCACTTCTTCAATAGTGACACATGGAAGATTGGGTGCACTGATACCAACTCTGTTGGTAACTCCAGCTCATAGGCTACATTGCCAATTCACCTTAGAATTCTACAGGGTCCCAAATACCGGGGACTGAGTTTTCCTTTCTTCCCAAATCTCATAACCCCTTTCATGTGTGAAATTTTCAGATAAACCCATCTTCTACTATAAACTCCAACTTTCTGCTCCTCACATCAGCATAGGATTTCCAATGACTTTATGCTGTTTTAAACCTCTCTTGAATGAGTTGTTCTTTATGCATTGCCTCATGAACCAAGTCTAGCCCTATCAAAGTGGCTTCACTAGCCCTAAACCACACTATAGGATACCTACGCCTCCTACCATACAATTCCTCGAATGGGGCCATCTAGATACCAAAGTGGTAGTTCTTGTTGTATGCAAACTCGATGAGAGGCAAGTGATCATCCCAACTGCGCTTGAAATCGATCATGCACGCCCTCAACATATCTTCCAGGGTCTGAATAGTTTGCTCAGCTTGTCTATATATCTGTGGTGAAAAGCTGTGCTGAGCTTGACCTGGGTACCAAGTCCCCTCTGAAAGGACTTCCAGAAGTCAGAGGTGAACTAGGTACCTCTGTCTGAGATAATGGATAAGGAAATCCCATGAAGTCTGACTAACTCCTTAATATAAAGCCTAGCATAGTCCTCAGCTGAACTTGTAGTTTTAATTGGGAGGAAGTGCGCTGACTTAGTCATCTAGTCTACTATCACCCAGATTGAATCACGTTGCTGACTAGTCTGAGGTAGACCCATAATAAAATCCATATTTAATTCCTCCCACTTCCATTTTGGTAGCTGATATCCTGAGTCATACCTCCCGGTCTCTAGTGTTCTACTTTTACGTGCTGGCAGTTTGGGCACTTAGCTACAAATTCAGTGAAATCTCTCTTCATGTCGTTCCATAAGTAAATATCCCATAAATCACGGTACATCTTAGTAGCACCAAGGTAGATGGAATATCTCGAACTATGTGCTTTAGCTAGTATCTACAATCTCAAATCACCCATATCTGGTATGCACAATCTACCCCGGTAACGGAGTACACCATCTCCCCTTTGGGAGAAAGCCTCCAATTCTTTTCTGCAAACCGCCTCCTTCAATTTCAATAGTACAAGATCTTCATCCCGTCTTGACTTAACCTCAATTAACAATGAGGAATAGATACACTCTACACAACTACTCCACCCTTAGCAATATCAACCAACTGTACTCCCAACCGAGCTAATCTGTGAAATCCTTTGCCAGCTCCTTTTTGCCTTCCTCAACATGACCCATGCTCCCTATAGACACTCTACTTCAACCAAAATTTGCATTTATTGAACTTAGCAAACAACTGGTAGTCTCTGAGTGTCTGAAGCGTTATTCTCACATGATTAGCATGCTCTTCCTCATTTCTAGAGTATACAAGAATGTCATTGATAAATACAATGATGAACATATCCAGATACTGCTTGAGGACTCTGTTCATCAGGTTCATAAAAGCTTCAATGGCATTTGTGAGTCCAAAGGACACACGAACTCATAGTGACCACATTGAGTCTTAAAAGCCATTTTCGGTATGTCACACTCTCAGACCCTTAGCTGATGATACCCCGACCTAAGATCGATTTCGGAGAAAAAACTGGCTCGTTGAAGCTGATCGAACAAGTCGTCAATCCTGGGTAAGGGGTACCTATTCTTGACTGTGACTTTGTTCAACTGACGGTAATTAATACACATCCTGAAGGTACCATCTTTCTTTTGCACGAATAGTATTGGAACACCCCGGGGAAAGATGTTGGGTCTGATAAAACCTTTATCAAAAAGGTCTTTTAGCTGCTCCGTCAACTCCTTAAGCTCAGCTGGAGCCATTTTTTAAGGAGGGATGGAGATGGGCTAAGTATCTGGGAGAAGGTCTATACCGAAGTCTATTTCCTAGTCAGAAGGGACTCCGGGAAGATCTTCGGGAAACACATCAGGGAACTAGCTGACAAGTAGAACTAACAATATAATTGGGGTCTCGGAGTTAGAATCTTTGACCCGAACTAAATGATAAATGCACCCTTTAGAAATAAGATTCCTGGCCTTAAGGTAGGAAATAAACTGACCCTTAGGCGCTGAACTGTTGCCCATCCGTTCCTAAGCTTGCTCATTAGGAAACTAAAACTTGACGACCCTAATTCTGTAGTTGACTGAGGCATAACGGAAGTGTAACCAATCCATGCCATGAATGAGGTCGAAGTCAACCATGTCTAACTCTACAAGGTCAGCTGGAATGACTTTATTGAGGATTGAGACTTGGCTGTTCCTATATACTTGGCTGGCTCTAACTAACTCACCAACTGGGGTGGTGACTGAGAATGGTTCTTAGAGGACCTCTGGACTAATATCGAACTGGACTTCTACATAAGGAGTCACGAATGAAAGTGTGGCTCTTAGATCTAGTAGGGCATACACGTCTAGATGAAAAAGGCGTAACATACCCATGACCACGTTCGGTGAGCTCTCCTAATCCTGACGAGAAGACAATGCATAAAAATGGTTTTCGCGCTGGCTTCCATCCATACCTGAAGTGTTGGCCTGCTGAGCTTGTCAGCCTGCTGGAGCTACTGAAGTCGTAGATTTTGACCTTCCCCATCCTGCTGACAGACATTCTTTAAGCCGATGACCGAGTTGTCTATAACCAAAATAGCCCTCTCGACCCTGAAGACACTCTCCTGGATGGTTCTTGCCATACCTAGGGCAGGCTGGGTAGATTGTTGGCACTGAAGCTTTGGGAATGAGAGCCAGATACTCCACCCCTCCGATCCTTGCAAGATCAAGAAGTAGGGGCGTTGGTCTGAGCTGGGTGCTGGAGTCCTCTACTACTACTGCTGCTATAGTTGTGGGCAACTACTACCGCCAAATCTTTGATGGCCATAATCTGACTGGATGGTTCTTGCCCGTTTGTTCTCCTGCTCCAAATCATTCAATTTTTCTACTTTAATTTACTGGGCATGAACTATGAGGCTAGAGAGATTGATGTCCTTGATGAGCATTACTGTCCTATACTCCTTAAGGACCAAACTTGAAACTCCATTCCAAAACTTAACATGCCAGACCTTGGCTCGGCTACTATCTCTGGAGCATATTTAGAAAACCTAGTGAACTCTAGTGCATATTCTTCTGTTGTTCTATTCCCCTGCTTCAGGTTCATGAATTCTACCACCTTTGCCTCCTTGAGCTCCCAAGTGAAGAATCTGTCTAGAAAGGTTGTAGTGAACTCCTCCCGTTCCATCAGTCTTTCTCCTGTTGGTCTCCCCTCCTTCTATTGTTCGTACCAGATCTGGGCTGCCCCTTGTAGCTGGTAGGTAGCCATGTCCGCACTCTCCGAGGAACTGACACCCATAATCTTAGTGATATTCCTAATCTCATCCACAAACTCCTGTAGGTCTTCTCCCACCTTAGATCCGTGGAAATCTGGAGGGTTCATCCGAGTGAGGTGCCGAACTTGGGCAGCTGCTGCAGTCCCATTGTTGTTTATTGGAACCACCTGCTGCTTCACCTAGTTGGTAACTGTCTATGCAAGTAGCTGGATAGCCGCCCTAAACTCTGTAGTGGGCATTGAGTCATCCTGAGGGGAAGTTGGAGTTGATGGGGCAGGTCGGTGAGCGTTATAAGCGCTTCTTCCATTACCACATCGCGGAGGCATGATTTACTGAAACGATACAGAGCACGAGTTAGGAGAACGATTCTAGAATTGTTATTTCAATGCACGATAAAGAGTATGAACAAAAGGGAGTTTTTCCTAATAACATCTCGTAGCCTCCTCATCATAAGTGTGGTGCACTTCACACCCATGAAGAGGACTCTACTCGATGCAGATTTTAGACATCAGAGGATATTTTAAACCTAGTGCTCTGATACTAAGTTTGTCACGTACCGAGTCTACACCCTGGACGGAACACGGTACTTGGAGTCACAAGTAACCCCAAGTCAACCAGTGGCCTATCATAACAGTGGCATTGTTATTAATCACATATATAGTGGAAACTTTAAAGTAGAATATAAAACATTTATAAGAGTATAGCTAAATCATAAAGTTTAAAACAATTGAACAAAACTGAAAGTCTAAAACCACGTCTGTGTCTGAAAGACACTACAACCGATGAGTTGTTGGGACAAGCCCCCAGCTAAGTCTAACTCTAGATAAAAGAAAATAGAACTGAATGAAATGATCTTCATCCTCAAAGGATGAGGACTCACCAATTGTGCAGCTAGAATCTTCTGGGAATGATCTGCTAACGAGGCTGTGACTGAGATCCTGCAGCTGTATCATAAAATGATACAGCATATGAAGTATGCATCAGTACTTTGAATGTGCCAAGTAACTGAGAGAAACCATAAACAAGGAATAAAAGAAAAAGATGCTGAACTGAGAAGACATGCAATGACCAACTGAAAATGTTGAAAACTGAATAACTGAAATAAACTGAGATGGTCTAAATGACCCTGTCTGAAAGTCAAGGACATGTCCTAAATCTGAGATACTCTCTAAAATACTGTACTGAACTAATTAATTTGAGATGGAGCTGAGCTGATTAGTGGGAGAATATATAACTGACATATAACCACGTGAGCTAGACATGGAATCCGATGTATACACCCCATCAGTAGGATCCAATATACCTTGCCAGGGTATAGAGGCATGAACTGGGTGATCACAATTGGCCATGAGGTCAGTAAAAATATATCCTACAGTGGCAATATAGTTCTGGGAAACTCGGTGCGCTGGAACCTCGGTCCACTCAGTGTTAAATCCTACTCCCACTGGATAGTCCTAGATTGACTACTAAGATGATAGCTCAAAACTGCAGCCCAAGACTAGTCAGGAACACCTATCTAGAATCACCTTGAAAGTCTTATCGGACCGAATTTTGTAATTGAGTTCTAAGACTGGTCTGAGTTGCTTATCTGGAAGCGTCGTAACCTTCTAAAGAACAAACTGTAATATGAAACTGGCGTCCTAAGGATGGTCATAGTTGCTTATATAAAAGTGTCAGCACCGCCTAAAGAACTTCTAAAATATGATATTGAGTCTAATTCTGATAACTGGGAGGCACTACTGACACCTCGAGAGTTTCTATAGTCAAACTGATGAGCTGACATTTTTGACAAACACTGAGTATTCTAACATTTTAACTGAAACTGAACTGACATAAACTTAACTGAGATTTCAATACAACAAACAATATGGGAATCCCCAACACTAATAGAATCAAGAAAATTTCGATACCTAATCACTTATGCCAGACTCAAATTTTTCTACATTCAAGAGCTAGGGATAGAATTTACTTTACAGGGAAAAGAATCAATATTGTGAAAAACTGGTAGAGAATATCTACAATTAATGTAAACAATATTCCACATGACTTAAACGAAGTCTAACATGTAAATTCTGCACATTCGAAAGTTTCAGGGCTAGAACTGATAGAGAAGACATGGAGGATTTTTGCGAACACAAGGAAAGAACTATTCATTTGTTGAATTTCCACATTCCTGGTGATGGAAAACCCTAAGAGAATCTCTTAAAAATCTGAGGAGAGTTTGATTTCCCTAGCTTCTTCCCTGAGTCTTTCTGAGAGAGATTCTGCATTCTATATTTTTTAGGGGATGCAAGAAATGAAATAAACCATCGGTCACCCCCTGTAAACCCAAAATGATGTAGTTTAAAGTATAGGAGGTTAGAAAATTACGTAAAAACCCTTAATAAACTCGCAGGGAAAAATTTCCTGTCAGTCCCAACGAGGGACTAGACGAGTCGTTGTTGTGCCCCGCAAGTGTACGGGTCGTACAAGTAATATAGTGGCCCTTTTTAATAGCTGGATGTCGAACACACAGGGACTGGACACTTCATCTAACTATCAAGTTCAAGTGTGATATTAAATACCGCAAGTGTTGATTATAGATGTTTTTTATAGAGTTAATTAAGTCTAGGGGCGGTCAACGAAATACTCTGAATTAATTCAAGGAGCAACTAGAGTTAAAGCCGGATAATCATGTGATACTACGATTAGCAATGGTTTAAGTATGAAACTATCAATTGTCGTCTCACATAATTACAATTGCATGTTCATGGTCTTTCGAGCCTCTAAACACGACAAACTAGACTCACAACTACATCATTGAGCGGGGATTTGACATTCTAGTTCGTGGGCAATTCACTACGTGGATGTGGTTTATGGGGTTTATGCTCTTGATTAGGGACTTTCATACCTCTAATCGTTTAACTCAACTTAGCCTCACAACTACTTCTTCGAGTGGTGATGTGATAATTCTAAGTTGGTGTCTAGCTCATCCCATTTTATCAACCAAGCAAGGTATTAGGTATATTTCTATCCTAACACAAATCATATCATGAGATACAATCTTGCTCCCTACATTCTCTTGTTCTTGCCTAGGTTATGTTTCTCAAGCATGTACTTAAGCTTAACCCACTTGTTTTCATGGTGATCAGTCATAAAAACAACCATAATTCAGAATGCAAGACAAAACAACAATCAATAACTTAAAACCAAAACAAAATCGTAAAATCACAATCATATCTTGTGGCTTCAACCCTAGAGGAAGGGTTCTAGCCACTCATATTCGTATAATTACAATAAAACATAATTAAAGTAACCTACTTACAAGAATTGGTAGAAAAGAAGAAGATAAAATTGATGAACCATAGGTGAGTTCTCCCACTTCTCCCTCATTCCTTGGCAGTTTTTCAGAAATAAATCGTGACTTCCTCCATTTTTTTAGGAGCTAAGGGTCCTATTTATAGTAAATGAGAAAAAGCAACTATTTAGCCCAAAGTGGAGTGGCTCCGTGTCATGGAGTGTATTGCGGAGCACTGCCTCCGTGACACGAAAGTATCGCGGAAGCCCGCTGGAAATCGCCCAATTTAAATCCTGGAGGCAGAACACTGCCGCGATAGCTCCGTGACACGGTGCCCATCACGGCACCCTTCAGTGATCCCTCATTTTGTTCCAACTTTGGTGTATCGCTCCCGATATCATTCCTCCACTTCACCAAATCATAGATTAAGTCCTCAAATGCATTATTTACCTTCAAAAACAAGGACTAATCATGTGGGTTAATACATATTCAAATTTACATAAAAACACATGAGAATGTATATAAATAAATAGATAAACAAGGCAAAACTAAATTATAAAGTACCACTTGGGCATGATATTTTGCCACGATCAGTCGTGCCCGGTGATCACGACTCATGGTCACACCCGTCGAGTACACTGCCCAAAATTCCACTTGGGTTCACCACAGGGAACACCATGACTCTGATGCACCCAACGAGTCGTGGTGACCCATCCGTTAAGTCCTCTGTCTATTTTTCCCAACTTTAGCCAATTCTTGACCATGTATCACATCACAACTCGTGGTGTTGACCACGACTCGTGGTCACACCCGTGGTCACCCCATTTCCAAACTTTTATACCAAGTGCAAACTCCTAACCACGAATCACTTAATGACTCGTGGCCTACCCCACGGGTTACAGGATGACTCATTCTGTGATCTTGTATAGAAAATCTAGTTTTCTCCATTTCAACTCCCGGGTTTAGTCTTAGAGTTTTCGAGGCTATACACAATGTGTCCAGTGGAGTGATGGTTATATTTTCTGAAGTTTTTTATTCGTAATAGATCTTGAGCAGAAGGTTCTATTGTCGAGAGATATATAGCGGATGAATGTATGACCTTATGTTCAAGGCATTTACATACAATGGAAACAAAATTTAATCTCCTTGAATGGAACTATGATGGGAGTGTTATAGAATCTGATGGGGGAGTAATAATTTTTTGCCAACCTGGAAGAGCGTTAAGAGGTAGCAAGCCACATCGACTTGATTCAAATGAATGGAGTAAGCCCATTTTTATATTTTGAAGAATTGTGATGAAGTTCAATTATTTCTCAAGTAAGTAGTGACTCTCTCAAATAATGTACTTATAACTTCTCTAAAATGTTCATTTACTCCTGGTTTGTTAATTAATATGATTCAATCTTTTGTAGAGAGTTTTCTCAAACTCTATGTGATTCGTCTCAAAAAAATTCAGATAGGCAATTCATTAGTTGGTTTAAAGAAAAGGTGAATACTATTTAAATACCATAATTTTATAAATAAAGTATATGAATAATATTTTCTAATCTATGTCCTTAATTATGATAGATTGTTGGATTATACAAACATGATAATAGTAAGAGAATGGCAGATTTGCTCTCATTGTCACATGGTCCCGTGAAATACGTGACAAGTTTCAAAGGCTACATTATTAATGGATATAGATTTCATGTTCAATACTATGATAAAGGTTTGAGAACTAAAAATCATGGGGTAGTGGTTATTGGCGAGACTGATGAAGAAGATAAAACCATTGATTACTATAGAGAACTAACAGAAATTCTTGAATTACAATTTCTTGGTGGGAGAAGACTGATTTTGTTTAGAGAAATGTGGTTTGATGTACATGACCAAGAAAAGGGAGTTAAAATAGATGAATATGGCTTGGTAAGTGTTAACCACCAGTGATTTTGGAAAACAAATGAGCCTTTTGTATTACCTAACCAAGCATCACAAGTATATTATGCTAGCAATCATTCCAACAAAGGCTGGAATGTGGTACGAAAGGTCTTGCCTCGTGATTCTTTTGATGTTGTGCAACAAAATGATGATGATTTATAGGAGTTAGATGATTCTACTCAAAGGAAAAGAAAAAGAATTTAACTCATACAGGTTTGGAACTTTATTGTAGATGCTTATAGTTTGTCATTGACATGTACATAGTTAGGATATTCTTTATGTAACTTTAATGATAATTTTATATCTTTGTTTAATTGAATTACTTAGAGTGGATAGAGTTTGATCCAAAAAATAATATCTTCTTATTTACTTTGTACATATTGAGTAGAGACAATGTGCAGCAACATTTAACTTTTGTTACTTAGCTAAAAAATAATCTATTATTTGATTTTAGATTAGAATGAGATGAATCCATCAAAGAAGTCTGAAATGGGATCAAGTTCAAATAATTCTAAGCACACATTCCTTCCACCTGGTGCGTTAGCAAGAGAACAAGGACAAAGCTTTAGATCTATGGGCTCTGTAAGATTTGGTGTTGACAGGAGAAAATTGATTAATCAATTTGAAGTAATGCAACAGACTCCAAGAAGCAAATCAGGTATTTTAATTTCTACAGTTGCAATTATTTTCTATTTTGATCGAGTAGAAGATGATACATTCTTTCCTCATAAAGATCTTGAAGTAATGCAAGAGGCTTTGAGAAGCAAACCAGTATGTTGTTTTGTTTTATTTTCTGAAGCTACAATTTTTTTATTGATAAGTGATTTTATTTATTTAAAAAATGTAGCTTATGATCTAA
The DNA here is from genome assembly GCA_035772735.1 of Datura wrightii. Lineage (NCBI taxonomy): Eukaryota > Viridiplantae > Streptophyta > Magnoliopsida > Solanales > Solanaceae > Datura > Datura wrightii. The sequence goes on along the minus strand of JASDFA010000002.1, from coordinate 49,491,556 downwards.
GTGAACTCGCAAGAAAAACTAACCTTGTGCCTCCTAGTTTTGATCGAACGAAAGATGATGTTACCTTCCTTCATATTGAATATAAAGTAGTGAACGATACTCTAAATAGAAAATCAGGTAGTTTATTTTCTCAAGTTGCATATTCTTTTATTGTTAGGCAATTGAGATTTTATAATTTTTGTCTTGGGCAAGGGGAAATGATGTACAGAGAACTTCAATTGAAAAAAATCAAAGGATACAACGCTACAACTTATGATATGAATGAACTAGCACAAAATAAGAACCTTATGCAACCTGGTTTTGATCAAATAGAATGATACTTCCTTTCCTCATGAAGACCTTGAAGTAATGCAAGAGACTCTAAGAAGCACACCAGATATTTAATTTTATTTTCTCAAGCTGCATATCTTTTTTTATTGTTAAACCATTGAGATTATATAATGTTTAACCTAAACTAGGAATAGGAAGAGGGCAAGGCCTAATATCTTTGGGCTCTGTAAGAGGAAGCGATAAAGGAACTCTGATAATAACAACCAAGGGTATAATTCTGCAACTTATTATTAGAACATCGTTGCAAAGAAGACTAACCTTGTTCCTCCTAGTTTGGATCCAATGAAAGATGTTGCTACCTTCCCTTATGATGAATATGAAGTAGTGAATGATACTTTGAAAAGAAAATCAGGTAGTCTATTTTTCTCAAGCTGCAGAACTTTTGTAACCTTAATATTCCTACTGTTGTACTACGAATCTTTGAGTTCTATTTTAGCTATATAAACTGGTACCTACAGCTATAATGCTTATTTGAAATTTTCTTAAGTTGATTCTCTGTGGAGTTGGTTTTTTCTCTTAATCCTTTTCAAAATATTATTTGTATACATTTGACACATCCACCTCTATCATAAGAAAATACTCATTAGGAAAAAACTAGAAATCTTCTCCTCACTGGACTAGACTAGTCTAGGGGTAGAATCTGCTGAGCTTTATTATGTTGTTCATTTTTTTATAGTTAGCTGTTTGAGTTTTTTTAATGTTTGAATTACATTAGCAAGGGGGAGAGCGCAAAGATTTATATCTGTGAGCTCTACAAGAGGAGGTTCTAAAAAGAGAACTTTGGATGGAAAATGTAAAGGTTGTAAAAATGCAGCTTATAATTTGAGTGAACTCACAAAGAAAACTAACCTTGAGCCTCCTAGTTCTGATCCAATGAAAGATGATTTTACCTTCCCTTGGAATGAATATGAAGTAGTGAACAATAGTATGAAAAGAAAATCAGGTAGTTTATTTTCTCAAGTTGCTTATTTTGTTTATTGTTAGGCGATTGAGGTTTTATAATGTTTGGCTTGTAGCAAGGGGAAATGGGAAAGACTTTACTTCTTTGAGTTCTGTATAGGAAGTGATGTACAAAGAACTTCAATTGAAAAAAGTAAAGGATATAGTGCTACAACTTTTGATACGAATGATCTAGCACAAAATAAGAACCTTATGCAACCTAATTTTGATCGAGCAGATCTTTTTTTATTGTTAAACCATTGAGATTATATAATACTTGACTTGAATATGTTGTGCTTTACTATGTTGTTCATTATTTATAGTTAGTGGTTTGAGTTTTTTTAATGATTGAATTGCATTAGCAAGTGGGAGAGTGCAAAGACTTACATCTATGAGCTCTATAAGAGAAAGTGGATAAAAAAGAACTTTGGATGGAAAAAGTAAAGGTTGCAAAAATGCAGCTTATGATATGAGTGAACTCGCAAAAAAGACTAACCTTGTGCCTCCTGATTTTGATCCAATGGAAGATGATCCTCCCCTCCATCGAGACAAGTTGAAGTGGTGGAAGACATGGCTCGGCGAAGCCAAACAGGTATTTAACCTTCACAAGATGTAGAAACTTTCATTATTTGTGGATTGATTTTCTCTTATGTATGACTTATATCAAAACTTGTAGGTCCATGTGAATTTGACAAGGTAAAAAAGGTTAGAGGATCGAAGTTGTGTAAAGTTGTTACAGGACTCAAACCTAGAGAAAAGCTTAGATTCACGTTTTACCACAATCGAGTTGTTGGGGACCATCACACTTTATTTTCGAGACACTTAGGTTCATTAGTTTGTGGTCATAATATATGCCCTTTGCGAGTACACTCTGGACAGATATTGAAGAAGCTAAATTGGACATGTGTGGGGAGCTGTCACTATAAGGATTTAAATGATTACTTTCTTGTTGAATTGCTCTTTTTGGATTCTTGTTGGTTTATTCCTTTGGCCTTGAATATTTGCAGCATAATTCAAAACTCAGGAATAGATATGTAAGGTTCAGATAGCATATGAGTTTTGGTAGACATGTATTCAAAATCATAAAACATTGATTATGTTGAAAGTGTTTTTCTAAAATCTCCTAAGAAGAACTATGTGACATGTACAAATATGATTTTGGGATAGGGTCAGCATGGGATGGGTAAAAAAAGCTCTAACACTGTTCTATTCTCTGTGGAAGAATGGTTTAGAACCAGATGTTGTTACCTTCGTAAATGCCCTATCTGCTTGTAGCTACACCAGATTGGTTGATGAAGGCCTTCAAATATTTGAGCTGATAGGCGAAGAATATGGGATTCAGCCATCAGTAGAGCACTATGCTTGTGTGGTTGACATGTTAGAAAGAGTTGGATGGTTGGATGAAGCTCATAGTTTTGCTAAATAGTCAGGTGAGAGGTTAATGTCTTGGGAATATGGGGATCACTCCTTGCAGCCTGAAGAGAGCATAGAAATTTTGAATTAGGGAAAATTGTTTCCAGTAAGCTACTTGAATTAGAAGGGAGTGAAAGAATTTCTAGTTATCATGTTCTGCTTTCAAATATATATGCAGAGGAAGAAAATTGGCAGTCTGTCGATATTGAAGTATAAAATAAACATTGTTGGAACTATTTTGAATATGTGTGCCTCTTATTTTCACTTGTCTTTGCTTTTGCAGTAGAGAACCTAGACAATTACAAGCATGTTGGTTAAATTTTATTTTTCTAATTCATTTTAAAATTTGAGTTTCATGTTTAATGACATCTGCGAAATATATTAGAAAAAATTTGACAGTGATGGCATGAATGATAATATAGACCATGTATTGAATCATATGAGAATGTTATGGAATGTAACACCCTGAAACTTTCCTAGATCAAACTCAGACTTAGCATGAAAAACCAGAAAGAACCAGAAATTTTTTTCTTAGAATGACCCAAACAATGAGTCATTGTCAACTGTAACAACCCGTTGTCTGAGTCATCATCAGCCCTGCAGGAAGTCCTCCCTGAACCAATAGGCCTAGTAGTGTGTTGTGGAAGATATCAACGACCCATCCTGTTGATCCATCGGGAGAAGTCCGAGAAGGCAAGAAATCCATCCCAGTGTCAACAACGAACCATTGTTTCACACAATGAGTCATCGTTGCCATCCGTGAGACAAGTCTAGAAAATTTCAATGGTCAGGATGAGTGGTGGAAATAATCTATTGGTGGGACCAATGAGTCATTGTGTCACTCATTGGCATGGTTCCAAGCTTGAGTTTAAAAATCTCTCTAGTGACTACGAGAGGAACCACAACCCATTGGTTCGTCTAATAAGTCGTTGTTTCCTTCTTTATACCATTTCTAGTGAGCCCTGATTTTAATCATAGGACCAACGATTGGTCCCAACGAGTCATGGTGTGACCCATTGGATTTCGACGAGCAGTTTTTCAAATATTCTTCTAGGGGCATTTTTGTAACTTCCTACCTTTTTAATCCCTAAACTACATCATTTTGGGCACGTTTTGGAGAGAATTAAATGGGCGATCGACTTAATCCCTCTCATTCCTCTCAACTTACAATTTTTAGAACATAGAAGTTCCAGACAGCCGGCGCAGAGATAAGCTAGGGCTTCCAGTGTTCTTCAAGATTTCTCCAGATTTCTCTCAAGGATTCTTCACCAGGTATGTGGCAATTCAACAAGGGAATTTCCTTTCCCTTGTGCCCAAAAATTCTTCTGAAATTTCTTATCAATTCTATCCCTAAAGATTTAAGTCAGGGTAAATTTATAGCCAGATTCTGATTAATTCTTGGGGATTGTTGTTCATATGAATTCTTGATATGTTTCCACTACTTAGTGACCATGTTTCTATATTCTTCATGTAATATGATTTTAGCCCTAATTCTATAAATGCAGTAAATTGGGACTTGCATAGTTTACTAGATACTGTCATTACTTGACTCTGTTAGTTCCCGAATTTCCATGTTATTCCCATTATGTGAGTTCACAGTCAGTTTGCATGCTAGTTCATCTTAGTCAGAAATGTGAATTTTTCTTATCTTTTAGTAAGTCAGCGGATCAATTTGATGATAGTCAGTTCTTGGCAGTTTAGTAATGCTCATCAATATCAGTTTTCAGATTATTCTCTAGACGGCTACGACTCTTCTAGATAAGCAGCTCTGACCAGTCTTAGAACACCAGTTTTCAGTTATCTGGTCCTATAGACTCTCAAGTTACTTCCAGATAAGTATTCCTGACTTAGCCTAGGACCCCAGCTTCGAGCTATCAGTTTAATAGTCAAGTTAGGACTATCTAGTGAGAGTAGTTCTTAGCACCAAGAGGACCGGGGTTCCAGCGCACCCAGGTTCCCATAACTATATTGCCACCATATGTTTTAGCCTAAAAGGGCCCCATACTTGTGATCACCCAGCGCAACCACTATACCCTGTCAAGGTACAGTGGGCTTTCTTCGATGGGGTGTATACATCGGACTCCACGTTTAGATCACATGGTTATATGTAGGTTACAAACTCTCTCACTTTTCAGTACAGTTCAGTTTAGCTCAGTCTCAGTTTAGCTCAGTTCAATCACTCAGTTCCAAGACATGTTTATGACCGTCAGTCAGGGTCATTAACGACCACATCACAGTTGTAACTAAGCTTCTATCAGTATTCAGTATTAGTTGCTCATTTCATGTTATTTCTGTTCAATTGCTTATTTTCCTTGCTTATTGTATATCTCACTTACTCAGTATATTCAAAGTACTAACGCGTACTTTCTATGTTGTATCATATTATGATACAGGCGCAGGTTCTCAATCTCTACATTGTCAGTAGTTTCCCCCTCCGATGATTCCATCAGCAGAGCAATTGGTGAGTCCTTATCTTCCGAGGATGATGATTTCTTTTCAGTCAGTTCCTTATTTAGTCAGACTTTAGAGTTAGTTGGGGGCTTGTTCCAGCAACTCGGCAGTTAGTAGATAGCTTTCAAACATAGTGTCGTATTCTTTTCAATGATGTTTACTCTTTTCAAAATAGTATTACTGGGATAACTATTTTTATACAGCTTCTGCTTATGTTTACTTAGTTTACCAGTGTGATGTTAGACCATCGGTTAGCTTGGAGTCACTTGTGGCACCAAGTACCGTGTCGCATCTAGGGTGTAGACTTGGGTTATGACATGGAATAATTGGAGATGATAACTACACAAGAATGTGAAGTCTAAGCCATTTTAGGAGGTTCTAAAAGATCTGCCCCAAGGGGTCGACAAGAGTGATTGGGAATGGTTGGTCAAGGACCATCTTTTAACTAAAAAATTTAAGGTAACGTATTTATTAATTTTTCATTTAAGTTGTATATCATAATTTTTTTGACGTGTTTTTACTATAATAAAAAAGTACAAGAAATGCAATCAATAGGTCTAAGTTGACTATGCCTCGTCGTACTGGTAGCAAGCCGATTAGAGAGATTATTTATCAATTGGTACGTATGTGATTATTGTAACGTATGAAGAAAGTTCCTCTTCATTTCTGTTATGTGACTGTTTATTTGGATGTGAAGGGAGGAAAACATGGTAATCCACTAGACATGGCAACTATATTTTTTGAGACTCGTACGAAGGACAAGAAACTTTTGGAACTTGAAACCTATGAAAAATATGTATGTTTTGTTATAAATTTTATTTTACTAACTTTGATTTAATGTATTACATAATCTTCTTTATTTCTTTGTATTCTACAAGTAGAAATCCTGGAACTACAAAAAGTTGAACCATCTCTTACTAATATTGAGGTAGTAGAGAGATGTTTTGGACCTCAACGCAAGAGTCATGTGATTGGATTTGGCGGTGGAATAACCTTTAAGGATCTGAAAGGAGGTAGCTCCACAAAGGTTGCATTGTTGGAAGAGCTAAATGCGAGTCAAAAGGAAAAGGTTGCACTATTAGAAGCGCTAAATACTACTCAAAAGGAGAATGAAGAAATAAAAATATGCATTAATGTGAACTACTGTTTCAAAGTGCGATGTTTAGACAGCCTTCATCACCAACATCGTCAAGTGAACAGAATACTAGTTTGATCATTTAACAGGTTAGTAATCATTACAACAATTATTGAATGAAGTATCTTTATTAGCTAGTTCATGTGACCAGTTAAAATGAAAATTCTAGCTCTAACTAAAGACACAAACTGCAAAAAGCAACAATTTCTTATCCATGTTTACTAATTGCTTTGATTTTATGTTGGAAGTTCTGTGAGTTGATTGTAGCAGAATCTGCCTTTTTCCGTAGACAATTCAAATCTTATAGGCATTAATTTCTTGGCTTGACATGAGCTTGCATTGGGTAAAGTTTATAAGTAGTAAGACCCATTGTTGCAACATTTTCTTCTTCTCCCTCTTGCAGGCTCCATTCAAACGCTTGTATCAATCTAGCAATAGTTGTGCAACTAATTGTCATTACTTGGAAATCACCAGCACATACCCTTTTTCCAGCCCCAAATTCCATTGGATCATACTTTCCATCACGAAATCTTTCAGGCTTTCACTCTTGAGGGCTCTCCCACACTTTCTTATCCCTATTCAATCCTTTAGGAATATGGTAACCTCCTAGATTCATGTCTTTCATGGACATATCTTAAAGGAATAATAGGTATAGGACTATGCTTTCTCAAGGTTTCACGAAAAACAATGCATAGGTATGAAAGTTGGCAAAGTTTCTCTTCTGTGATCTTGTTAGATCCACAAACATTTTGATTTTTCAAAAAGAGTTTCTCTTATGTGATTAAAAGTCATGAGATACAACCAAACATCAAAGAAATAGATGAGGCAGAAACAAGAAATTAGCATAGATTCTGCCAAGTTAGAAAATATAATTGTTCAGTTCCTGTATATAGATTCTGCCATGTTACAAAATTAGTGAAGGACCAAGACATAATTATGCTATGGATTATGGAATAAGTATCTTGTTAAAAGGAATTAAAAGCAAGATCACCTCTCCTGGAATAGTGACATCAAGTTCCTCCACATAAACAGACTCAATATCCTTTCCTAAAGCCTGCAATATTGGTGAAGCTTTGATATGCAATATTGGCTATGTAATTAGATATCTTATAGTAGAAATGTGCAATATATTATATTTGTCAACTTATGTGATAATGAAAGGTAAAATTTTATCCAGTGATCGTGGAGTTGGGGCACTAGATGGTATACATTTCCTGAATCATCTTGGGGAATTTATAGTCGGTATTTAGAATACTGAAATAATTTTTTGTGAAAAGTAATTTGACCATGAGGTTTGGTTTCAAGTGAAATAATATTCCTGCTTCTTAGTATGGTAATACAATGTTTTTCTAACAAATGTTCACTTTGAGGTTATGACTTCTTCTTATCCAAAGTTGTTGTTGTTAAGTTAGTATTAACTGTAACCAAGCTATTGAATCAAACAGTTGCCTCTATTTTCATTGCTAATATTTTTTTTGGAAGTAAAGAATTGCTGATTTTATTTTTTTGAAGTTAGTATTGCTGATTTTTTTTTGAAGTTAGTATCGCTGATTTTATTTTTTTGAAGTTAGTATTGCTGATTTTATTTTTTTGAAGTTAAAAGGTACCAATCACCTCATGAAAACTTAATCCTTGTAATGGATCAAAAATTTCCAAGTCATGAAGAATCTTCAAATATGGAGCGATTTGAAACAACAGAAGATGTTGAACAAGTTGAACACGTACAAAAAGAACCTAAACTAAAAGTAGAATGAACTTTTGTAGTTGAGACTGCTCTCTTAGAAAGAAAGAAAGAAACAGGATCTTTTCATTTATTTTCGTTTCTAGATTTTGCATATAGAGGATACTTAATTTTATTCATTCAAGTTCCTTACAGAGGATACTTAATTTCATTCATTCAAGTTCATTTTTTTCTTTCTTTTCTTGTTTTAACTTTTTGTCCCTCCTCATCACTATTTTTTAGCGAATAAATCATGATGTTGAAGTAAGAATGGTCAACTGCCATGTACAAAAGTGAGAAACATTATTGATATCTTGTGTAAAGTTCATCTTACAAATGAGGAAAATTAGAAGGAAATTAAATAGTTAGATATATATCTTTATAATTAGTTCTTAGTTACCTGAAGTACATCAATAATATTAATAAGGCATAAAATCCTAATTGGTAATTCAACTAAGTAAAAAGGTATGATTTATGCAGTTGCAACTGGCTTTGATCGTTACATTGATAGATAAAATTAATGACGAAATTTTGATCGCTAAAAGCGCTTATAACAATTGAATAGTTGTCGTTCAAAGTTTTCTAACGACAAAAATAATAAATAGCAAAGGAAAATTTTGATCGCAAAAAGAGGTATAATGACTAAATTTGGGACCGTCGCCTGAATGATTTCTTAACGACAAGACTATAATTCGGTCATGTAGTTTTAACGTCGGAGCTACTAACGAAGGGCGATGAACAATTTTTTTTCGATCATATATGACTAATAATGACTAGATTTGGACTTATAGCGACAAAATTTCCTTTTGCTAAAGGCTTTTTTTCCTGTAGTGTATTTCTATACATTCCTTAAAAAGTACCAGATATTCCATCCCATTAATATATTGTATTATTTTGAATTTCTAGAAAAAAAAAAGTGAGAGAGCTTTTATTCATATTCTTTTTCCTTCTTAAGTTAAAAACCTCCATTGAAGCACAATCTTGAGCTTGAAATTTACTTTGGATGATGACTGATATGATTTTATTTTTTAATATAATATCTTTTTTCTTCATCCATAAGTAACTAAACATCTTTCTAGAGGTGTGTTCATAATAGGGGCTAAATTGGATTTTGTATTGCTATTTTAATCTTAGACTTACTTATTTAGCATAAATCTATTATTTTCTCCAAATTATAATTGAATTATCCATAATTTCAAATATGGGTTGTGTTTATTTATTCTATTGTTGCTTGAAAAAAGGGAATAGAATATGGGTGAGAAAACAATGATGGGTATTTGGGTTTTGATTATCACACTCAAGTAGGCAGAGCCATCCAAAGTCTTTCCAGGGCTAAGGACACTACCATGATATCAATATCTAGCTCAAGGCCCCTTGGAGCAGGGGATAACTGCAAGGGAGGTCTTAAAATATAAAAGTAAACCTACATTGGAGCATAGTTATGAGGCACAGGGTTGACTAACTCTTAGCCTACTCGGTGCTAGACACTACTCCCAAAAACATGCATATGTTCTCTATCGTTCTTTTCAATGAAGCTGCCCATCGTCTAGTGACGAAGCTGAATAATAATATACATCCATAATCAGAAATCATAACATGAGGAGCCTTGGCTCAAACCATAACACAAGCTGAAATAATGAGAGTCTTGACTCTAAAACCATGTGGTAAGGTAATTCATGAAATCATATGGGCTTGCCCAATACTTTAACTTGCTTGTAATCAACTTGATTCACTCTGAAAACATGAAAATAACATGGGTATATCGAAATCATATGTTATTCATAAACATCTCCTCATACTTGAACTCATAATTCATAGGTCTCAACTTTCATGAACATTCATAGATGGGCATCATAATATAGAAAACTTCAAAACGTAATTTATAATTTAAAACGTTGTAAAATCTGCCCATTCGCCATAATTCATCATTTAAAAAATGCTTAGATCATACCCATGAATAAAACTTAAGAATTCATGCATTAGGTAAGAACCCCATAGAATCATCAACTAGAACATCATGAATTGAGAGGGAATCGGGCATGGATGTGGACAATTTCACCCACTCATGGCCTTACATACCTGAAGGAATCTAATTCTCACACTTCCTTGATATCCCAAAGAGAATTGAGGAAGAACTTGTAGAAACTATACTTGATCACCTCTTAAAAACCCCTAAGCTTACATGCATGAACTAGGATAGGTTTAGAATGACATAACCCCTCTTAAAACTCTCTATTTCGAGCTAAAAATGATGTAGTTTAGGACCCTAGGGCTTAGGAATGACGAAATACCCTTAATGAATTTCCTGGAAAACTGCTCTGCTAGTGATAACGGGCATCAGAACAGACCGTTACTGGCTCCAACGGTCTGTCACACCCCTTGTTGTTACACCCTTGAATCAGGTCTCATATCCCTTAGCACGACTAGGCAGAATGAGTAAATACAAGCTCCAACGACTCATGGCTGCCCGTCATTGTCACCACTGCCTTAACCTGGAATTCTTTCCAATGGGTGCTGACAACAGCCCGTTGCTATGAACAATAGGTCATACCACGACTTGTTACTTTCCCTCCTTGATCTAGGACTAACCTCACCATGACTACCTTTAACAACTCATTGTAACATCTCACGGGTCGTCCTGAGACCCTTCACTCCCAACTCTAGACTTGCAGTATTTCCTGATTTCTGCTACTTTTCATTTTTAAATCCCGGGTCTAGTCTTAGGCACTTCTAGGTTATTACAGTTCCCTTCTATGGCCCAATTCCAATGAGCTTAAGTTTTTGACCCAAGACTAACGACTGGTCCCAGCGATTCATGGTAACAACGAATGACTCATTGTGTGACCTGTTGGGTCCCGATAGAATGTTTTCCAAAATTTGATTCAGGGGCATTTTTGTAACTCCCAGCTATTAAATCTCTAAACTATGTCATTTTGGGCACATTTAGGAGAGCATTAAAGGGGTTGATCGAATTAATCCATCTCATTCCTCTCAACTCACGATCTTCAGAACGTAGAAGTTCTAGGCAGACATTGCAGGTCTAAGCTAGGGCTTCCAGTTTTCTTCAGACTTCTCCAGATTTCTTTCCAAGGGTTTACTCCAGGTATGTGGGAATTCAACAAAGGAATTTCCCTTTCCTTGTGCTCCAAAAACCCTTCTAATTTTCATTATCAATTCTAACCCTGAATATCAGAAATAGGGTTAGTTTTCATTCAGATTATGAATATTTCTTGTGGACTATAATTCTCATGAATTCTTGCAATATTTGCACTACTTATGAAGCATGTTGTTACTCTCTTGATGAAATGTTATTTTAGCCCTATTTCTATGAATACAATAATCTGGGTCTTGCATAATTGTCTAGATACAAATGTTTCCTGGCTCTGTTAGTTCTTAAATTTTTCCATGTTGTTATCACAAGTGAGTTCACAACCAGTTTGAATGCCAGTTCAGTCTCGGTCTGTAATTAGTCCTCTTCAGTATTTTTTCAGTAAATCAGTTGATCAGTTTGATGATATTCAGTTCTTGAGAAAGTTCAGTAACACTTCCTAGTATTGGTTATTAGATAATTCTCTAGAGGGTTATGATGCTTCCAGATAAGCAGCTCTGGCCAGTCTTAGAACACTACTTTTAGTTATTAGGTCCTACAGACTCTCAGGTGACATCCAGATAAGTATTCCTGACTTAGTCTAGGGCATCAATTTTGAGCTATCAATTTAGTAGCCAAGTTAGGACTATCCAGTGGAAGTAGGACTTAGCACCGAGAAGGCCAGGGTTCAATGCGCCCAGGTTCCCAGAACTACATTGCCACCATAATTTTATCTCAAACGGGCCTCAAACTTGTGATCACCTAACTCAGCCACTATACCCTGGTGAGGTACAGTGGGCTCTAACCAATGTGGTGTATACATCGGACTCCACGTCTAGCTCTGTGGTTATATCTCGATTATAAACTGTCTCACTTATCAGTTCAGCTCAGTCTCAATTTAGCTCAGTTCAGTTAGTTAGTTCAGGACATGTTTTTTACTGTCAGTTAGGATCTATTTTGACCTTATCACAGTTATAACACAGCTTCTATTAGGACTCAATATTAGTTGATCATTTCATGTTATTTCATTTCAGTTGCTTATTTCAATGTTTTATGTATATCTCACTTACTCAGTACACTCAAAGTACTGATGCATACTTTTTATGATGTATTGTATTATGATACAGGTGCAAGTTCTCAGTCCCAGCATCATCTATAGTTCCCTCCGAAGATTTCAGCAGCAGCCTTATTGGTGAGTCATCATCTTCCGAGGAGGAGGGTGCAGTTTACTCAGTTCAATTTCTTTTGAGCTAGACCTTAGAGTTAGCTGGGGGTTTGTCCCAGCAGCTCGCCAGTTCTTTAGATGGCTTTCAAACACAGTGTTGTTCTGTTTGTTTTGGAGTTGTTGCATAATTTCAGCATCTTATCAGACTTTTTTGAAAAGCTTATTTAGTTACATTTACTCTTTTCAAAACAGTATTTCGTAAATAGTTATTTTTACACAACTTTCGCTTACGTTTAAAATCCTTATACCAGTGCAATGTTAAGCCATGGGTTCACTTGGGGTCATTTATGGCTCCAAGTATCGTGTTTCGTCTAGGATGCAAACTCGGGTCATGACAAACTTAGTATTAGAGCACTAGGTTTAGAGTATCCCAAGATTTTTGAAAGCCGAGTCAAGTAGAGTCTTTATCATGGGTGTGAAATGCGCCACACTTATGAAGGGGGGGCTACAAGGCGTTCTTAGGAAATGTCCCATTTGTTCATACTCCTTATCATGTAATGAGCTTAATCCCAAAATGTCCTCCTAACTTGTGCTCTATTTATTTTTGTGAAAATATGCCTCCAAAACGACGAAATGGAAGGAGGGCTGGCAATGCCAACCGACCTGCCCCACCGGCAGCCCCTCAGGATGATCAAGTGTCCTCTGTAGTATTTCGAGCGGGCAATTCAGGCGTTGACTTAGACGGTGACCAACTAAGTGAACCTGTAGGTGGTTCTAGTGAATGTGAATGGGTCTGCAACAGCTGCCAGGATTTGAGACTTCAACAAAATGAACCCTCCAGCTTTTCATAGATCTAAGGTGGGTGAGGACCCGCAGCAGTTTGTGGATAAGGTTTGGAATATCACCTGGATTATGGGTGTTAGTTACATAGAGAGTGCTGATCTGGCTGCCTACCTGTTAAAGGGGGTGGCTTAGATTTGGTATAACCAGTAGAAGGAAGGGAGGCCACCTGAAGCAGGATTAGTAGAGTGGAATGAGTTCACTACGATGTTTCTCGACAAATTCTTTCTTCGAGAATTGAGGGAGGCCAAGGTCGTTAAATTCATGAATTTGAGATAGGGTAACAGAAAAGTGGATGAATATGCATTGGAGTTCACTCGACTGTCAAGATATGCCCTAGAGATGGTAGCTGAGTTGAGGGATTGTATGATTAAGTTTGTGAATGGGGTTTCAGACCTAGTTCTTAGAGAATGTAGAACCGTGATGCTGATCAAATACATTAACCTCTCTAGCCTCATTATTCATGCCCAACAAATAGAGGCAGAAAAATTGAAAGATAGAGAAAGGTAAAGCAAGTGGACTAAAACTAGATAGTTTGAATATAGCTAGTAGAGGTTAGGCGGCAATAGCCGCCCGTAGCAGCAACAGTAGAGACCTCCAACACCCACATAAGCCAATGCTCCTCTTTTTCGATCCCGCAAGGACCGAAGTGGTGGAGCATTAGACTCCTAGTCCCATAGTCACGCCTCTAGAAACCTCTTCCCAACTTGTCCTAAATATGGCAAGAACCATCTAGGTGAATGCCACATGGGCAATGAGGGTTGTTTCGGGTGTGGACAATTGGGTCACACGATAAAGGAGTGTTTGTCAGTAGAACACGGGAAAACTCAGTCTACTACTTCAGCAACCCTAGTAAGTCATCCAGTTCAGCAGGGTAATACTTCACGTATGGCTGGCGGTTAACACCAAAATGCTTTTATGCCTTGTCTTCTCATCAGGATTAGGAGAGCTCACCTGATATAGTCACCGGTATGTTACATCGTTTCCGTCCAGTTGTATATATCCTACTAGATTCGAGAGCCACACTATCATTCATGACTCCTTACATTGTTGTTCCGGTTGCTATTAGCCCAGAAGTTCTCTTAGAACCGTTCTTAGTCTCTACCCTAATTGGTGAGTCAGTTAGGGCCAGCCGGGTATATAGTAACTGCCCAGTCTCAGTGTTGAGTAAAGTTATTCCAGTTGATCAATTAGAGCTAGAAATGGTTGATTTCGACCTCATTCTTGGCATGGATTTGTTACATTTGGTTATTCGTCAGTCGACTGCAGGACTAGAGTCGTCAGGTGTTAGTTTCCCAATGAGCCAGTCTTAGAATAGGTGGGTAGTGTTTCAACGCCTAAGGGTCAGTTTACTTCCTACCTTAAAGAAAAGAAAATGATTTCAAAATGGTACATCTATCACCTAGTTCGAGTCAAATATTCTAGCTCCGAAACCCCAACTATTCAGTCAGTTCCAGTTGTCAACCAATTCCCTAATGTGTTTCCCAAAGATCTTTCCCAAGTCCCTCCAGAGCGGGAAATAGAATTTGGCATAGACCTTCTTCCAAACACCCAACCTATCTCTATTCCTCCTTACATAATGGCTCCAGTTGAGCTTAAGGAGTTGAAGGAATAGCTGAAGGACCTTCTAGATAAGGGCTTCATCAAGCCCAACATCTCTCTATGGGGTGCTCCAGTGTTGTTCGTGCGAAAGAATGACGGTACCCTCAGAATGTTTTTCGACTACCATCAACTGAACAAAGTTACAGGAATGAATAGGAATCCCCTACCCAGGATTGATGACTTGTTCGATCAGATTCAAGGATCTAGTTGTTTTTCCAAGATAGATCTCATGTCGGGATATCATCAGCTTAGGGTCAGGGAATGTGTCATACCAAAAACAGCTTTCATAATTCGGTATGGTCACTATGAATTAGTGGTTATGCATTTTGTATTAACTAATGCTCCTACAGCTTTTAAAATCTTGATGAATAGGGTGTTCAAGTCATACCTAGACATGATGGTCATTGTGTTCGTAGACGACATTTTAGTATACTCTAGAGGTACAGAGGATCATCCTAACCATCTGAGGATAGTGTTGCAGACTCTCAGAGACCGCCAGTTGTTCACTAAATTTGGTAAGTGTGAATTCTGGCTGAAGTCAGTAGCCTTCCTCAATCATGTGGTCTCAAGTGAGGGTATTCAGGTAGATCCTTAAAAGATAGCAGTGATGAAAGACTGGCCAAGACCTACTTCCCCAACAGATATCAGGAATTTCCTAGGTCTAACCAGTTATTAGCGATGGTTTATAGAAGGATTTTCTTCTATCCCGTCTCCTTGACTAAACTAACTCAGAAAAAGGTGAAGTTTCAATGATTAGATGCATGCGAGAAGAGTTTCTAAGAGTTGAAGACTCGACTCACTACAACTCTGATTTTGACCTTACCAGGAGGGACAAATGGGTTCATAATCTATTGTGATGCTTCCTAAGTCAGCCTCGATTGCATTCTGATGCAGCGGGTAAGGTGATAGCTTTTGCCTCCAGATAGCTCAAGGTTCATGAAAAGAACTATCCGGCTCATGATCTTGAATTAGCGGTGGTGGTGTTTTCCTTGAAAATATGGAGGCATTAACCTCTACAGGGTTCAGGTGTATGTTTTCACTAACCACAAGAGCCTTCAATATGTGTTCAGTCAGAAGGACTTGAACCTTCGTCAGAAGAGGTGGTTGGAACTGTTGAAGGATTATGACATGAGTGTGTTATATCACCTAGGCAAGGCCAATGTGGTGGCTGACGCCCTAAAAAGGATGTCCATGGGGAATGTTGCACATGCTGAAGAGGGCAGAAAGGAGCTAGCAAACGATATTCACAGGTTAGCTCGGTTGGGAGTTCAGTTAGCCAATTCAGTTGAGGGAGGAGTTATAATTTAGAGTGGATCAAAATCCTCACTGGTAGTAGAGGTTAAGTCAAAGCAGGATGAAGACCTCATTCTCCTAAAATTGAAAGAAGCAATTCTAATTAAAGAAGTGGAGGCTTTCTCCAAAGGGGGAGATGGTGTTCTTTGTTACCAGGGCAGACTATGTGGTCCAGATGTAGATGAGTTAAGACAGTGAATACTAGCAGAAGCACACAGCTCCAGATATTCTATCCACCCAGGTGCCACTAAAATGTACCATGACCTATATGGGAAATCTACTGGTGGAACAACATGAACAAGGACATACCAGAATTTGTTGCTAAATGCTTGAATACCAACAGGTAATAGTCGAACATCAGAGACCTGGGGGTATCACTCAAGATATCAGCATACCGACGTGGAAGTAGGAAGAAGTGAACATGGACTTCATTACAGGTCTACCTCGCACTCGTCAGTGGTATGATTCCATTTGTTTGATAGTAGATCGAATGACTAAGTCAGCATATTTCCTTCCAGTTAAGACTACAGACTCAGCTGAAGATTATGCTAGACTGTACATCCGGGAGTTGGTAAGATTGCATGGAGTTCCCTTTTCCATCATTTCGGATAGAGGTACCCGGTTCACCTCACATTTCTGGAAGTCATTTCATAAAGGACATGGTACTCAGGTCAAGCTCAGCACAGCTTGTCACCCTCAGACAGATGGAAAAGCGGATGGACTATTCAGACCTTGGAAGACATGTTGAGAGGTTTCATGATCAATTTCAAGGCAGTTGGGATGATCACCTACCTCGCATCGAGTTTGCATACAACAACAACTACCACTCCAGTATACAGATGGCTCTGTTTGAGACATTATATGGTAGGACGTGTAGGTATCCTATAGGGTGTTTGAAGTTGGCGAAGCCACTTTGATAGGGCCAAACTCAGTTCATGAGGATGCAGAAAGTGCAGCTTATTAGAGAAAGGTTGAAAACAGCTCAGAGTCGCCAGAAATCATATGCAGATGTGAGGAGAACAAAATTGGAATTTGTTGTAGATGATTGGGTTTATCTGAAAATTTCACCTATGAAAGGGGTAATGAGGTTTCGAAAGATAGGGAAGCTCAGTACAGGTATGTAGGACCCTACAGGATTCTGAGGCGAATTAGCAATATGGCCTATGAGTTAGAATTACCTTTAGAGTTATCATCTATGCACTCAGTCTTCCATATGTCACTGTTGAAGAAGTACATCAGTGATCCGACCTCAGTTGTGCCACTAGATAGTGTGAGAGTGAGGGATAGTCTCTCTTATGAATAATTCCCAGTTCAGATCCTAGACCATTAGGTTCGTAAGCTGAGGAACAAGGAGGTCGCCTTAGTCTTGTGGAGGAACCAGCTAGTTGAAGGAGCCACATGGGAAGCAGAAGCAGACATAATGGCTAAATATCACCATTTATTCCCTTCCAGTTTAGTTTCAACATCAGGTATTAAATTCCTCCTCAATACTCTACTCAATGATGTATTTTCATCTGCTCTATTCATGTTTTAAATATGCATCCTAGTTGCGTCTACTCAGTCTGTATGTCTGTTCCAGTTCGGAGTCAGTCACTCCTTCAGAAATCAATTTATAGTTTCAGTTTGGGAATTGCTGCCCTTTTCCCAGTTTTCCAGCAGTTTTAGCCTCCATTCGAGGATGAATAATTCCAAGAGGGAGATATTGTAACACCCCAAAACTTTCCTTGACCAAGCTTAGACTCAGCAAGTAAAATGTTAAACCCAGAATCCCAAAAATTAGACCCGGGAGTTGAAATGAAGAAAAACTGAAATTCTATACTAGGTCACAAAATGGGTCGTTAGGTGACCCGTAAGAAGTGACCACGAGCTGTGAAGTGACTCGTGGCCAAGCAAGGAGGTGGTATGGTTTGGGGAAGACCACGTGCATGATCACGAGTCGTGGTCAAACCACACGACTCGTAAGGTCACCCGTGGCCTGGATTGGATGCTTGGCAAGGAGTTTTGGACAGTGGGGATCAGGGTGGTGACCATGAGTTGTGGTCAGCCTCCAAGATTTTTGGGGTCCCTCGTGGGGTCCCCTGATGAATTTTTGGCAGTGTACATCACATATTGAGGCAACGAGTTGTGGCTATTGAGGACGAGTTGTTAGGTCCATCATTGGGACCTCCTGGCAGTCTTTTCCTGAAAAATTAGTAAAGGTCTTTTCGTAATTCCTAAGTTTCTAAAGCCTAAACTACGTAGTTTTAGCCTATTAAAGGTGTGTTTTAGAGGGGGAAACTATCCTAAAGTCTTCATTCATGCATGCAAGAGAATAAAAGAGTGATACAGAGGTGATCAAAGGGTGATTCAAGGTTTTCTTCTTTAATTTCTTTCAATACCTTTTAGGCATTCAAGGGAGAGTAAGATTCAGTCTCCATCAGGTTCCTTTTGGTTATGAATGGGTGGTTTCTTCCACACGCATGCCTAATCCCTTTCTAAAGAGTATGAACCTATGATTTATCTATGGGGTTTTTACCCAAATGCATGAATTATCTATCTCTAGGCATGGGTATGAATTGATTATGATTTTATTATCGAATTGTGAAGCATGGGAAAATTTTATAATGATTTCAATTAAAATTATGTTTCTAGCCTTATGAATGTTGAAGTCCATTGATGAGATAATCATGAAAAGCGTGATTTGTGAAGTATATGTGATAATGATGAGGCATTATGATGAAAAGCATGATTTGAAGCTACCGATGTTTATAATTATGTTTTCGATGAGAATTGAGTATTTCTAAGTATGATAAAGCTTTGGGCAATGCCTACATGTTAAGTTCAAATAAAGATTTTCCGTAACTAAGCTTACCATATTGTTTTGGAGTGAAGACTCCCAAATTTATACTCTAGCTTGTGGTATATTTTGAGTTAAGTCTTCCTATGCATAGCTTACCACATGGGTATGGAGAAAAGGCTCCCAATAATATTTTCAGCTTGTGGTATGTTTTGAACTAAAGCTTCTCATATGCATGAATTCGTATTTGAGATGTATTTGATCATTGAGCTTCATCAATAGATGATGTTGAGCTTTATTATATAGGATGTAGAGCATATGCACGTTTTTGGGAGTATTGTCTAGTACCGAGTAGGCTATGGGTCGATCACCCTATGCCTCAGAACTACGCACCAACGTAGGTTGATACTACTATATGGTTTAGGACCTCCCTTGTGATCTTCCCTTACCCGAATGGGCCTTCAGCTTGATATCGATATCATGGTAGCATCCTTAGCCCTGGAAAGATTTTGGACGGCTCTGCCCACTTGAGTGTAATAGTCAGGACCACGTAAGCTCTATCATGGAATGTCGGTTAAAAGACGAGTCCCCATTGTTCCTTATGATTTCAGATATGCATATTCATTACTTATGAGATTTATATAAATGCATGTTCTAAAGTCAGGTTTGACTCAATGTTTAGCTTTTACTTATAAATGTCAGAATTTAGCTTCTAGTCAATTGATTCAGTTATGATGTTATAAAGGATTTTATATCATGTTATGAAGAGGTCATGATTTAAGAAAGAATTCATGCAAGTCCTACTCTCACTTTTCTGATGTTATGTTTTAATTAATGCATTGTCTTTAAATGATTTTACTTACATTAGCGGTTTTACTTACCTTGCGTAGTCGGTGCATTCCACGTACTGACTGCATACTTCTATGTTGTATCATTTCATGATACAGGACCTAGCTCTCAGCTTCAGCCCCACTCTTAGTTAGCGTTGCTATATTGGTGAGTCCTCTTCTTCCGAGGACTAGACTATCCATCTTTTCATTATGTATTTCAGTTTCAGCTTGTTGAGTAAGTTGGGGTCTTATCCCATCAACTTTTCATGATTAGTGGCTATTTAGATATATGTATGTATTCAGCTTCGGATTTTATATTCTGATGTTATATTCAAGTTAGAATTCCTCTATGGTTGTACTAATGGTTATTTAGTTCTTAATTGAGTTGGATGTACGCTTATGCCATGGGTCGACTTGCGGTCTCTCGGGGCTCCTTGTCTCATGTCGTGATCCGGGCCTTCGTTTGGGTCGTGACGAACTTGGTATCAGAGCCATAGGTTTTGAAGTGTCCTAGGGTGTTTGAAAGCCACGTTGACTAGAGTATTTTTCATGGGTGTGAAGCGCACCACACCTATGATGAAGAGGCTACGAGACGTCAAGGAAATGTTCCCTTCTTTCACGATCTATGTCGTGTGATGAAAAGTCTTTCTATCCTTCTAATTCATGTTATTCGCGATTGCAGAATAATGGCTCCTCGAAGAATGAATAGAAAGGAGGAGTGGAGATGGTGAAGGCCACGAGGATGGCAATGGTCAAGGTCATAAGCAAGCCCCACAAGTTCAGGAGCCCCAGGCACTGGAGCAAGCTGCCTATGCTGAGTTCTAGGCCGCTATTCAAATGCTTGCGTGGGTCTTGACTGCTCAGGTCAATCAGTAGGCTGTTGCGCATGTTCTGTAAAATAGAAATGCAGCGGTGGCTTGAGTCAGGGACTTCATGAGGATGAACCCGCCCGAGTTCCTTGGGTCCAAGGTAGACGAGGACCCGCATGAGTACGTAGATGAGATTGTCAAGATCACCCAAGTCATGGGGGTGAATGGGGTTGAGTGTGCCGAGTTGGCCTCTTATTAGTTAAAAGGGGTTGTGCATATCTGGTTTCGCCAATGGAAGGATAGCAGGGTTGCAGGAGCAGGTCTGATTACTTGGGAAGAGTTCCAAATTGCATTTCTAGATCGGTCTTCCCTCGGGAGATGAGGGAGCTGAAGACAACTGAGTTCATGAATTTGAAGCAAGGGAGAATGACTGTACAACAGTATTCCCTTGAGTTCACTTGCCTATCAAAATATGCCCCAGAGTTGGTAGTCGATCAGAGGATACGAGTGAGTAGATTCATCCATGGAGTAGCAGGCTACTTGGACATGGATTGTAAGACTTCTATGCTCCATTAGGATATGGATTTCCCACGAATATTGTTTTATTCCCAGCAAATAGAGGCGCCATATTCGAGAGAGAGGGAGGCCAAGAGGGCAAGAACCGAGGACCACAGATTCTCTCAGTAGAGGTCCAGTGGTGGGCACCGACAGCAGACCCACCAGAGATCATTAGCCCCAACATCTTTAGCATTAAGTGTGCCATCCAGACCCAGACATGAGCATAGAGGGCAAGCATCAGGCTCAAGGGGTCATAGTAGTATACCCACAGATTCCAGCATCCCAACTTGTCACAGGTGTGGTCGGGGCACACAGGCCAGTGTTTGGCAGGTTCAGGTGCTTTTTTCGGGTGTGGTCAGCCCAGACACATGCTTAGAGATTGTCCAGCTGCGATGTAGGATCAGGTTGGGGGCCGTGGCCCGACATCTAGTTCAGCAGCCCCTTTTGCATGCACAACACATCAAGGGGCATCCACTAGCACAACTGGGGGTCAGCGCCAGAACAGATTCTATGCTTTAGCATCCCGTCAGGAGCAACAGGTCTTCCCGAATGTGGCTACTGGTATGTTTCGAGTTTTCCATATTGATGTTTATGCTTTGCTAGACCCGGGGACTACCTTGTCTTTTGTGAAACCTTATGTGGCAAGTAGCTTTGGAGTCAGTCCCGAAGTCTTTCTAGAACCCTTCTCAGTTTCCACTCTAGTAGGTGACTCAGTTATAGCTAGACGGGTGTATAGAGGTTGCCCAGTCTCAGTCCTTCATAAGGTCACCTCAGCAGATTTGATGGAGTTAGCCATGACCGATTTTGATGTTATTCTCAGCATGGATTGGTTATCGCATGCTATGCTTCAGTAAATTGTAGAACGCAGGAAATAGAGTTCAAATTTTCGAGTGAGCCATTCTTAGAATGGAAGGGTAGTTCAGTTGTGCCTATAGGTCGTTTCATTTCCTACCTTAAGGCTAGGAAGATGATTTCTAAGGGTTGCATGTACCATCTTGTTAGGGTTAAGGATGTTGAGTCCAGGACCCCGACTATCCAGTTAGTTCCAATATTACGTGAGTATCCAGAGGTATTTCTTGATGATTTGCCAGGGGTTCCTCCTACGCGGGAGATTGATTTAGGTATTGACCTTCTTACCAACACGCATCCTATATCTATTCCTCCCTACAGAATGGATCCAACTGAACTAAAAGATAAGAGCAGTTCAAGGACTTGTTGGATAAGGGTTTCATTAGACCGAGCAAGTCTCCATGGGGTGCACCAGTTCTCTTTGTCCGAAAGAAAAATGCCTCTCTTCGCATGTGTATTGACTATCGGCAATTGAACAAAGTAACCATCAAGAACAGGTATCCTTTACCCAGGATTGATCATTTGTTTGACCAGCTTCAGGGTGCCAAGTGTTTCTCAAAGATAGATTTGAGGTCTAGGTATCCTCAGCTCAAAGTTCGGGAGAGTGATATCCCGAAGACAGCTTTTAGGACGCGGTATAGCCATTATGAGTTTGTGGTTATGTCTTTTGGACTAGCAAATGCTCCTGAAGCTTTCATGGACTTGATGAACAGGGTGTTCAAGCAATATTTGGACATGTTTGTAATTGTGTTCATTGATGACATCCTTATATACTCTCGGTGCGAGGAGGAGCATGTCGCTCACTTGAGAGTAGTACTTCAGACTCTCAAGGATCGCCAATTGTATGCCATGTTTTGAAAGTGTGATTTTTGGTTGGACTCCATAACATTTTTGGGCCATGTGGTATCGAGTTAGGGCATAATAGTAGATTCTCATAAAATCAAGGCGGTGAAGAATTGGCCTAGACTGGTGAATCCTTCAGATATTCGGAGTTTCTTGGGTTTAGCTGGTTACTATCGGAGGTTTGTTGAGGGTTTCTCATCTATTGCAGCACCGTTGACCAAGTTTACTCAGAAGAAGGAGAAATTCCAATGGTCAGAGTCTTGTGAGAAGAGCTTCCAAGAGTTGAAGACTCGACTCACTTTAGCACCGGTGTTAACCCTACCCGAGGGTACCAATGGATTCGTGGTGTATTGCGATGCTTCAAGGATTGGACTTGGTTGTTCGTTGATGCAGCATGGGAAAGTGATAGCATATGCCTCAAGACAGTTGAAAGTCCATGAGAAGAATTACCCGACTCATGACCTTGAATTGGCCGCGGTGGTATTTGCCTTGAAGATATAGAGGAATTATTTGTATGGGGTCCACGTAGATGTATTTATGGATCACAAGAGTTTACAATATGTATTCATGCAGAAGAATCACAATCTTCGGTAAAGGAGGTGGTTAGAGCTACTCAAG
The DNA here is from genome assembly GCA_035772735.1 of Datura wrightii. Taxonomy (NCBI): domain Eukaryota; kingdom Viridiplantae; phylum Streptophyta; class Magnoliopsida; order Solanales; family Solanaceae; genus Datura; species Datura wrightii. The sequence goes on along the minus strand of JASDFA010000002.1, from coordinate 49,468,297 downwards.
GACTACGATATGAGTGTCTTTTACCATCCGGGTAAGGCTAATGTGGTAGCGAACGTACTTAATAGGCTCTCTATATATAGTGTGTCCCATGTGGATGATGGAAAGAAGAAGTTGGTGAAAGATGTACATCGACTCGCAAGGTTGGGAGTTAGGTTGGTCGACTCGACCGATGGCAGTGTTGTTGTCTAGAATGGTTCAGAATCATCCTTGGTGACTCATGTGAAAGTTAGACAAGATGAGGATACTATTTTGGTAAAGCTAAAAGAAAACGTTTGAAGTTAGAGGTGAAGGTCTTCTCCTAAGGGGTTGATGGTGTGCTGCGGAACCAGGGTTGCCTATGTGTTCCAGATGTCGATGATTTGAGGAGTCGGATGTTGCATGAGGCTAATGGATCCATATATTCTATCCATCTGGGTTCCACCAAGATGTATCATGACTTGAAGGAAATATATTGGTGGAATCACATGAAGAGGGATATTGCAAAATTCGTAGCCAAGTGCCCGAACTTTCAGCAAGTAAAGATTGAGCATCAACGGCCGGCAGGCGTACTTCAGGATATTAGCATTCCCACTTAGAAGAGGGAAGAGATTAATATGGATTTCATTGCAGGCCTACCTCGTACTCGCCGACAGTATGATTCTATATGGGTGGTGGTAGATAGGCTGACTAAAGATGTTCATTTTCTACCAGTCAAAACCATGGACTTAGCGGAGGATTATGGCAAGCTATACATCTTGGAGTTGGTTTGATTGCATGGAGTGCCCTTGTCTATCATTTAGACCAAGGTACTCAATTTACCTCTCAATTTTGGCGATCTTTTCAAAAAAAGCTTGGGACTCAGGTTAAGCTCAAGACAATGTTTCATCCGCAAATGGATGGCCAAGCAGAGCGGACAATTCAAACTCTCAAATACATGTTGAGAGCTTGCGTGAAAGACTTTAAAGGTACTTGGGATGATCACTTTCCCCTGATCAAGTTTTCTTACAATAACAGCTATCACTCCAGTATCCAAATGGCACCATTCGAGGCTCTCAATGGGCGGAGATGTAGATCGCCCATCGGATGTTTTGAGGTTGGTGAGGAAGCTATGATAGGGCTAGATTCGGTTCATGAGGCTATGGTGAAGGTTCAATTGATAAGGGAAAGGCTGAAAACCACTCAGTGTCATCAAAAGCCATATGCTGATGTAAGGAGGAAAGATTTGGAGTTCGAGGTAGACAATTGGGTATTTCTGAAGGTATCTCACATGAGGGGAGTAATGCAGTTTGGGGAGAAAGGAAAACTCAGTCCCCGTTATGTTGGTCCCTACCGGATTTTGAGAAGAGTTGGTAAGGTAGCGTATGAGTTGGACTTGCCCTCAGAGTTATCTTCCGTGCATCCTGTGTTTCATGTATCGCTTTTGAAGAAATGTTTGGAAGATCCATCTCTAGTAGTCCCTGTGGACAGTGTTGGTGTAAAGGATATCCTTAGCTATGAGGAAGTTCAAGTTGAAATATTGGATCGTCAGGTTTGGAGATTGAGGAACAAGGAAGTAGCTTCAGTAAAGGTGTTATGGAGAAATCAACATGTTGAGGGTGCTTCGTGGGAAGCCAAAACAGATATGATGGCTAAATACACCCACCTTTTCCCTACCGACTCAGTTTCAGTTTGAGGTATCAGTTTCTGATCTAAAACTCTATTTAGTTTCATGTTCAATTCATGTGCGCAAGTTCATTTTATGTTATGGTAAATGTATGTGGATGCCTGAATTTAGTTCATCTGTGTATTTTGAATTGGAGTTAGACTTGCGGTCAGTTTTCAGTTTAAATGATCAGTATTTTGATTATGAAATTGCTTATCTCTGCTTTTTTATGTGTTTTCCAACATTCGAGCAAGAATGTTCTCAAGGGGGAGATATTGTTATACCCTGGAAGCCTAAAGATCAGACCCGAGAGTTAAAATGGAGAAAAACTAAAATTCTGCACTAGGTCACAGAACGGGTCGTTAGGTGACCCGTGAGGAGTGACCACGAGTCGTGAAGTGACTCATGGTCAAGCAAGGAGGTGGTACAGTCTGGGGAAGACCACGAGCATGATCACAAGTCGTGGTCAGACCACACAACTCGTGAGGTCAGTCGTGGCCTGGACTGGATGCTTGGCAAGGAGTTTTGGATAGTGTGGATCACGGGTGGTGACCACGAGTCGTGGTCAGCCACCACGATTCGTGGGTTCTCTCGTGGGGTCCCCTGATGAATTTTTGGCAGTGTACATCACAGATTGAGGCAACGAGTCATGGCCAGTGAGAATGAGTCATTAGGTCCATCATTAGGACCCATAGCAGTCTTTTCCTGCAAAATTAGTACGGGTCTTTTCATAATTTCTTAGTTCCTAAAGCCTAAACTATGTCGTTTTAGCCTAAAAAGGTGGGTTTTAGAGGGGGAAACTATCCTAATGTCTTCAGTCATGCATGCAAGAGAATAGAAGAGTGATAAAGAGGTGATCAAAGAGTGATTTAAGGTTTTCTTCTTTAATTTCTTTCAATTCCTTTTGGGCAATCAAGGGAGGGTAAGATTCAGTCTCCATCAGGTATGTAGGGTTATGAATAGGTGGTTTCTTCCACACCCATGCCCAATCTCTCTGTAAAAAGTATGAAATTCTATGATTTATCTATGGGTTTTTACCCAAATGCATGAATTATCTATTTCTATGCATGGGTATGAATTGATTATGATTTTATTATCGAATTGTGAAGCATGGGCAAATTTTATAATGATTTCAATTAAAATTATATTTCTAGACTTATGAATGTTGAAGCCCATTGATGAGATGATCATGAAAAGTGAGATTTGTGAAGTATATGTGATAATGATCAAAAGCATGATTTGAAGCTACCCAGGTTTATAATTATATTTTCGATGAGAATTGAATATTTCTAAATATGATAAAGCTTTCAAAAATGCCCACATGTTATGTTTAAATGATGATTTTCCCGAACTAAGCTTACCACATTATTTTGGAGCAAAGACTCCCAAATTTATATTCTAGCTTGTGGTATGTTTTGAGTTAAGTCTTTCTCTGCATAGCTTACCACATGGTTTTGGAGAAAAGGCTCCCAAGTATGTTTTCAGCTTGTGGTATGTTTTGAGTTAAGTCTTTCTATGCATAGCTTACCACATGGTTTTGGAGCAAAGGCTCCCAAGTATGTTTTCAGCTTGTCGTATGTTTTGAACTAAAACTTCTCATATGAATGATTTCATATTTGAGAGGTATTTGATCATTGAGCTTCTTCAATAGACAATGTTGAGCTTCATTATATGCGATGTAGAGAATATGCACGTTTTTGGGTGTATTGTCTTGCACCGAGTAGGTTATGGGTCGATCACCCTATGCGTCAGAACTACGCTCCAACGTAGGTTGATACTACTATATGATTTGGGACCTCCCTTCTGAGCTTCCCTTGCCCGAATGAGACTTTAGCTTGATATCGATATCATGGTAGTGTCCTTAGCCCTGCCAAGGTTTTGGACGGCTCTGCCCACTTGAGTGTAATAGTCGGAACCACATAAGCTCTATCGTGGTATGTCAGTTAAAAGATGAGTCTCCCATTGTTCCTCATGATTTCAGATATGCATATTCACTACTTATGAGATTTATGTAAATGCATGTTCTAAAGCAGGTTTGACTCAATGTTCAGCTTTTACTTATAAATGTCAAAATTCAGCATTGAGCCAATTGATTCAGTTATGATGTTATAAAGCATGTTATATCATGTTATGAAGAGGTCATGATTTCAGAAAGAACGCATACAAGTCCTACTCTTAGTTTTCTGATGTTATGTTTTAATTAATGCATTGTATTTAAATGATTTTACTTACATTAGCGGTTTTACTTACCTTGCATACTCGGTGCATTCCACGTATTGACCGCATAATTCTATGTTGTATCATTTCATGATATAGGACCCAACTCTCAGCTTCAGCCCTACTCTTAGTCAGCTTATCGGAGTTAGCGTTGCTTTATTGGTGATTCCTCATCTTCCGAGTACTAGACTATCTATCTTTTCTTTTTGTATTTCAGTTTCAGTTCTAGCCCTGAATATCATAAATAGGACTAGTTTTCAGTCAGATTGTGAATATATTCTTGTGGACCATAATTCTCATGAATTCTTGCAATTTTTTCACTACTTATCAAGCATTTTGTTACTCTCTTGATGAAATATTATTTTAGCCCTAGTTCTATGAATACAGTAATTTGGATCTTGCATAATTATCTAGATAGAAATGTTTCCTAACTCTATTAGTTCTTGAATTTTTCCATGTTGTTATAATTATGTGAGTTCACATCCAGTTTAAAAGCTAGTTCGGGCTCAGTCTGTAGTTAGCCCTCTTCAGTATTTTTCAGTAAGTCCACTGATCAGTTTGACGATAGTCAATTCTTGAGAAGTTCAGCAACACTTCCTTGTATCAGTTATCAGATAGTTCTCTAGACGGTTACGACGCTTCTAGATAAGTAGCTCTGGCCAGTCTTTGAGCACTAGTTTTTAGTTATCAGGTTCTATAGACTCTCAGGTTACTTCCATACAAGTGTTCCTGACTTAGTCTAGGGCATCAATTTTGAGATATCAATTTAGTAGCCATGTAAGTACTATCCAGTAGGAGTACGACTTAGCACTAAGCAGGCTAGGGTTCAGCGAATCTAGGTCCCAGAACTACGTTGCCACCATAGGTTTTAGCCCGAACAGGCCTCAGACTTGTGATCACCCAACTCAGCCACTATACCCTGGAAAGGTACAACGGGCTCTTACCAATGAGGTATATACATCGGACTCCACATCTAGATCACGTGGTTATATGTCAATAATAGACTCTCTCACTTGTCAGTATAGTTCAGTTCAGCTCAATCTCAGTTTAGCTCAGTTCAGTCACTTAGTTCAAGGCATGTTTTTAACCGTCAGTCTTGGTATATTTTGGCCTTATCACAGTTATAGATCAGCTTTTATCAGGACTAAATATCAGTTGGTCATTTCATGATATTTCAATTCAGTTGCTTATTTCCATGATTTATGTATATCTCACTTACTCAGTACACTAAAAGTACTGATGCATACTTCTATGTAGTATCGTATTATAATACAGCACAGGTTCTCAGTCTCAGCATCGTTAGTAGTTCCCTCCGACAATTTCAGCAGCAATGTTATTGGTGAGTCCTGTTCTTCCAAGGATGAGGGTTTACTTTATTCAGTTCAGTTTCTTTTGAGCTAGACCTTAGAGTTAGCTAGGGGTTTGTCCCAACGACTCTCTAGTTCTTTAGATGGCTTTCAGACACAGTATTGTTCAGTTGTTTTTGTCGTTGTTGCATAATTTCAGTATTTATCAGACATGTTTTTTTTAAAAAGTTTATTTAGTTACGTTTACTCTTTTCAAAATAGTATTTCTTGAACAGTTATTTTTACACAGCTTCTGCTTACGTTTATAATCCATATACCAGTATGATGTTAAGCCATGGGTTCGCTTGGGGTCGTTTGTGCCTCCAAGTACTGTGTCCCATTCTGGGTGAAGACTCGGGTCATCAAATCCCTCCAATCGGTTCTAAGGGACTATCCACCGAAAAGTAAAAAAAACTGAAGGAACCCAAATAGAAACAAAAACAAAAAATATTACAAAAATACTACAAGCTAGTAGGAATAAGTCATGCATCACAAAAACATTCTAGCCGACTGATGGTGGACATATTCTTATGCCCATTAGCAATATTTTTATCCATATTTTACCTTTGAGATCATAATCCTTATGAAATGCATGAATTCATGTTTATGTGTGTCTTGTGAGATAAAAAGTGTTTTTAGATTTTTTAAGAAAGAAACCACGGAAAAAGGACTCAAAATGACCCAAGGTGTGAAGTAAGAAGAGTTCGCAAAAATTTGCCTAGTGAGATAGGTAAAGTGGTGCACTAAACCCCAACTTCAGAGAAAATTGTGCTCAAGTTGTGCATTGGCACGCCAGGTCCTCAACTCTAGAAGAAAATTTGATCAACACCTTGGCAAGATGAATGGAGTGGCGCGCTAGAAGCATTTTGGACTTAATAAATTTTTCTAACACTTTGGTGCATTGAGTGGAGTGCCGCGCCAGGTTCAAAACTTCAGAAAATTTTACTAACACCTTGGTGCATTGGCTGGATTGGCATGGTAGAGGTCAAACTTCAGAAGAAACTCAAGCCAAACTCTAGTGAGATAGTAGGGGCAGCGCGCTAGGACCATTTAAGGATGGATATTCAAGTTTAAAAGTTGTACTTCTCAAGGGCAGAAGAGTCATTGGACCCCTTACTTTTAAATATAACATCTAGGGAATTTTTTTAGAAATGTTTCATCGTATTGATGAAGTTGTATGTAGTTCTTGAGGAAAGAGACAGATTTCATTTACTAGGTTTTCTTCTTTGACTTATGTTTGTTATTTGAATGATGAATGCTTTAGTTTTCTGCTTGAACATGAGTGGCTAAACTCTTGTTCTAGGATTCTGGCCATAGCCGATGGTTGAAGTTTGAATGTTTGTTTATGCTAGTTGTTGATTCTTTATTAAAGGTTGTTTATGCTTTCTTATTTTCACTGCTTATTCATTAGATTGATCACCTCACTAATATATCTGTTGGCTTTTGGTTGAATGCAGGAGAGAGAACCAAAAGTTGTATAAGAAAGTATTAATAGGTTTCAAGTACTCTTGTTCAATGAGTTGAAGATAGATTCATTGTCGAGGATAGGACTATACCCTTCAATCCTGTTCAGTTAAATACAAGTAGCCATAACTGTCATCTCAGGTTTCTCCTGTGACCATAGAGATATAGGCATTAGGGTCATGAGATAGTTCTTGAATGTTCGGGAGAATGGCAAGAAATGGGATAGTAACTTGAAACTAGCAACTTTAGGAAGAGTTAGTCTAGTGTATTCAAATCCTAAAACTCAACTTGAAAGAAAAAGTGCCAAGACCCTAGATTCTCATCATCATTTGAATTACAACACTTGTGAAAAAGCGTCCAATTCATTAGTTAATTTACTTTTCAAGTTTTAGTAGTATAATCTCCAAACCATTCCCCATTTAAGCAAATAAATAGCGCCATTTCCATTGACTACAATTGGTTAATTGTTTGTAGGTTAGGATTTTTATTCTGCTATTCTGCATTTTATATTTGTTTGTTGGTTGTTGAAGTTTGCAGGTGTTGTATTCAGTGTATGCCATCTATGAGAAGTTTGGGACCAACCTTGGCTCACTTTGTTCTGGAGATTGAGAGGACTTTTTCCAAGTAAGCTATGGCAGAAAACCATGAGCAGGAATAGGGCAACAACCAGGAGAGGATTATGATAACGTCCAAACTACACCCTTCTTTATGAAAGATCATAAATGGTCATTGTATCAAAACAAATGACTCGACGGGTATTGGGGAGAATCCCACAAGGAATATCAATTGATCACACAATAGTCGTCTACTAAATTGAACTAATTCACATCAATGTTGCAAGACAAATAAGATAAAATTGGGGAATAATGATTTATAAAATAAAATATGGAATTGCACACAAAAAACAGGGGCAAAGTATAGAAAAGACCAATGCAGAGACTACTAGGGGTGTGATAACTATGAGTTTTCAACTTAAAATTCCGAGGAAACACTAAAATCATACTAGTTGAGTATATCTAAGATCAAATACACAATACCCAACCCAAATCAACCCCAATCATTCAAACACCCCTAGCAAAGAATTTAGCTATTCATGTAACTAAAGTAAGACATTGCATTAACCAAAATTTCAATATCCATTCACAATCTTGAATAAAAGAAATTCAAGCAAGGACTGCACTCCAATGGAATTTTCTACCTTCTTAGTGAAGAAGAAGACTCTTTCTCTTTCTACTTCTCTCTACTTTCTATACAAGCCAAAAGCAATAGAATAATCCCTACTTTCTAGAATGGAATATCTAGTTCTTTTATGAGATGTACAAAAATAGGGTACAAATCTGCTCCTCTTTTTTATGCCTGACATTTTTACCTCTAGCTGACAGGCCTCACCACCGGTGCAGGTTCACAAAACATAGGTCATCTCTAGCTGAAGGATAGTGAGGTTTTTGGCTCTTTGGATCTGGAAAGGACGATTCACCGGTGCTGATCTGTAGACCACCTGTTGGTCACAGCTCCTGGTAGTATGTTCCTTAGCACTTCGGCGACCGTCGGTGCTCATCAGCGGTCCCCTGATCTCCAACCTTCTTCTAGATAGTAGGCAACTGTGATCAATCCGGCGTCTCGCCAACTCTATTTCCATGTTTTTTGCTCAATTTCATAATTTTCTTCATTCAAGTTAAGAACCTAGATGGATCAAAATGGCATAAAATCCACCTAATTGGCTTGAAAACTAAGCAAAAACTCATGTTTAAGAGCCTAGTTAGTTGATAAATTACAAACTCATCAAACCCCCAAACTTGAACCATTGCTTGTCCTCAAGTAATGCTATTCTTTTCAATTGAGCAAAATGGATAGCATGCCAAACATGAAGTTATGCATCAATGACCAATAATCCTAAGATAACCTGAAGATGCTCACGAACTCAAGGAAAAAGAGAAATGACTACCCCTAAAATGTGAAAAAGTTTTAAGAGGTAATCATTATGCATAGGAATGATTCACAACTGCTTTCTTTTTTCAAAACAAGGGCATGATTTATCCATTCAAACAGACATAGCATCTTAAATCATAGTCATTTCTTATTCAAAGCTTGCCTTGAAGCTCACACTACTCATGCCTTAATCACATCTTTACATCAATGCAAGCATGTCCTCAAAGGGAGTGATGCCACTCACTACAAGAGAGAATCCCCTTTATTTATCATAAAACAATGCACACACAAGGGATTATAGAATAAGATGATCACACTCACTCTCACAAAAGAAATCTCCATGTACACAAATTGACCCATAGGCTTTCCCTTCGTGTAACTCGTCACTAATGTAGACCAACTACACTCAAAATAAATTAGGACTAGTGTGTTGTGATGAAGGCTAGGGGTGAGGGTAGGATAAATATTTAGCTCTAGTAACTAGAACCTCCCTAATGCCTTTTTGGGAACAATTTTAACCTCCCATCAAACTCTTTAGATCACTCCACCTTATTCCTCCTTTTTCATTCATCTTCATATTTTATTTCTCAAAAGTCCTCCTCGTAGCTCCTTTAGCTCTCACATTAAGCCTCATCTAAGAAAGAGGTAACACCATTTCACTATTCTTTTTATCTTTTGAAGATTCAAGGTTTCTCAACCCATAATTTCATTCATTTTTATCACAATTTGGTGCTACCTCACATTTAAGTTCGTCGCATTTCTCCCTTTTGTGTAAACCCCCAAACTTAAGCTTTTTTTACCTCTTTTTCATTGATTTCCTTATCTCTCCCCATGTCTTAGGCTTCAAGCCCCCATTATTTTCATTCATTGATCATTAGAAATTAGGGAGTATAGGTGCCAAAGAAGAGGATTACAAAGGGATATTGGGCTTGTAATGTGGTTTCCAAGAATAAATAGTCCAAAAGCTCAACACTAGCTAGAAGGGAAAACGTTTTTAGAAGTCATTTTAGGTGAAGTGACTAATCCAACAAAAATTTAAAATCATGTTCTAAGTGCAGCTAAATCTAGGATTTCACCTTGAGTCACACTTAGGGAAAGTTCTAGACAAGCAGAGATGCATCAGACTCATTCAAATGACCTTACCACATAAGGAATCACACCCAAAGATTTCACACAAGTCTTCTTATCACAAGATTTTGATTCAAGACAATAGAGCATGCAAATCTACAAGCCGAATAGGGAATATGAAATGTTTGACAAGAGAGTGCTACATTTTCCCATTTCAAATGCTCTTTTTTTGTTCTTTCAAATTAATTTTTCATGTCACCCAAAAATTTTGGGTGGTACCTCTAAAAAATAGTTTCACAAAAGACGAAAAGAAAAACATGGAATTTTCCCTTAAGAGAGTCTTCTCACAATCTATCATTGGGAAATGTCACCCGATTTTGACAACAAAAAGAAAAGACAAAGAAATTACTCCTTGAGAAAGAACCATGGTATAAAGAAAACCTTGGAGTTTATTCATTATCTTCTATTCACAAAGGATAAAATCAAATTTTGGGTCATAACTACAAACTTTTGTCAATGAAAAACAAAGACCCATTCAAAAACACTAACAATCCAAAGAGAGTTTTTCTATTCATCCATTTCGAGCCGACAAAGGCTCCACAACCATTCACAAATTTAATAAAACAAATAGCCTAGCAAGGGCAATCATCAAACATTGCTAAAATGAGCCCGACACAGGCTCACAAATGCTCACAAGTCAAAAACAAAAGCCCGAAAAGGGAAACATCAAATCATAAACAAAACAAATGACCACCACAACAGGAACACTCATCCCGCCCCAACTCAAACACTATATTGTCCCTAATGTAAGCATGCAAAATAAAGAGGTTGAGAAATCCCTGAAGTGATCACTCGTCATCTTCCTCATCATCTTTCCCATCTTGGCCTTCGTTGCCCAGATCCTCTGCTTCATCCGCGAAGCCCTCGAATAAGTCGTCAATAGGGCATCGGACTGTAGAAGGGGCAGCTATTGCTACATCAAGGGTGCTCATAATGGGCGCCTCCATGGACGTCTGACTCTTTTATTCCCTTACTTGAGTCCATATAGAGGTGATAGTCCCTTCCACAACATCCACCCATTTCCACAGCTTGGTCAGATTCTCACACATGGACTTCATCTACTTTTTCACCATTTGGGAAATAAGGGCAGGGAGACTTTTAGCCAACTTCTGAAGCTAGATATCATGAGAGTTAGTAATCTCCAAAAGCTTGTAGAGACTACTCGGTTAGGAAGATGTTTGAGGGGGTGAGGCTCTCCTAGAAGGGGCTTCACCTGAAGCTTGTCCCGATGTCTCTTTGTGTAGCATATTAAGATCGGGAGCCAGTGGGGTTGGTCAGAACCATGAGAGGAAGACCCTTATGGAACATCAAAAGCTTGCATCCACTTCCTCTTGCTCTTGGGAGCATCCGCGTTCCATTTGCAATCCACCGTAATGACACTAGTAGCGGAGCTTGGGGCTTTATCTGGGAACAATGGCACTCTAGCTTGCAGGCATAGCTGAGATATGAGCACAGCATATGGAATTGAGGTGCCATCTTGCCTAGCTTTTCTCTTCATCTGAACAGCCACAATTTCCCCAAAATTTATGGGGACCCCTGTCATGACGTAGGTGATGAGGATAGATGCTTCCAAACTAACCCGCTGATCATTCTCTAAAGGTACGATACGACCACAAATGAAGTCCAACCACATCTTGGCCTCAAACTTAAGATCATAGAGAGAAATCTCACCGCTCATGGTGGCCCACAAGGGTGTGTCTGCAGTAATAACTGGAGCTATCCAACTAAACTAGTTCTCCTTATCAACAATTCAGGCTGTATATACAGAGCCGGTGTCAAGCTCATACTCTTAGAATAGAGATTTAATGGCAGCTAGAGTGATGTCAACCTCCACACCTTTCACCCTAATTGAAGGCAGGAAGAGAAATTCCTCCACCTTACCCCTGTGATGCATACTCTCCTTCCTGGCTTGGTAAGAGGCGTAAAATTTTGGGATGAGGCTGGGTTAGTAATTTAGGAGTGGATTGGTAAAAGCATGTCATTGGAGGTCATTGAATTGAGCAATGATGTTGCAGAGGTCACCTCACAGCCCCACCTAGTCAAACTGCTTCTCAATAGTGATTGATCGGCCCTTGCAAATAGCGTAATGCCCCTTCATGTTGCGAACACAAAATATTATGGCCTCCCGGGAGTTGGTGGGTGTTGCGAATTCCTTTGATTTCCCCTTTACTTCTGTAGAAGACGATTTTGGGGCCTTTCCCTTGCTTGAGTTCCTGCATGAAGACATATTCTACAAAACTATGTTAGTGTCATACAATCATACTTTCTTTTCTTATTTTTGTTTAAGAGAAAATAAAATAAAATAAAAACTAAAATCTATCCTAAAATATGGAAAGGACTTATAATAATTGGATGACAAATAAGTAAACTACTGAGATGTGAAGCACTGGCAGTGCCAATGAGACACCAGCAAAACGCATATAAAGATCTGCAAATCGCCGGTTGATCGCCGGACTATAACAGAACACTGGGGATACAAAGGTCATCTGGTGACACACTAGCATTTAACTGATCTCGACTTATAGAAAGCCGGTGTAAAACAGGTTTGGGGCAGTGGCCTAAAACCCTAAACCCTAACCTATGTTTCATCTGTCATTTCGCTAGGCCTAACCGTAGTTTGCTAGTGGACGCCTGGCAATAAAATTCCTCCAAAACATAGTGAAATGGTAAAACACTAACATTCAAAACTCACCCACTCAACATAGCAAAAGCAAATAAAGTAAAAGTGATAATTTACCCTTAAGAAAGACATCACTCCATCAATCATTGAGCAAATTGTGCAATTTAAGCACACATGGGGTACTCAGACTTCACCCCCAACTAAAATCAACAACATTAAGAAGAAAGAATTTTTGCATAAAGAAGACCCGTATAGTCATTCAATATTAGATCACTACCCCTACATACCCACCAGAATCAATAATAGTAAAGTACCAAAAAACTTAATCATGGGGGTAATGGGGAAACATGAGTGGGGGCATTTTTATTTTCTCAAGCTCACAATAATCCATATCTTTAACTCAATAATCAAAAACAAAGTAAGAGTTACATACCGAATGGATTTTTAGAGAAAAGAGAGTAGAAAGACCAAAGCTTGAACAAAGGAGCTCCGCACAACTTTTTCTTGCCTTAGTGTATTTGAGAATATGACTGAGTAGTGATGAAAATGGGGAATGAAGTGTGGGTTTATAGGAGAGAAGGAGTGAAGGGGATTGGTAGGTGAAAAGGTGGGTTTAATGGTGGGAAGGTGGAAAGGTAGTGTATCGAAAAGTTAAAAAGGTGTAATAGGGAAGTGGGAAGGTGGAAGAAAGGATTTATGGGGATTTGGAAGGGTTTTGACCGGTATTGTTAAATACCCAGGTTGGGTCGATCCATAGAGCAGTGAAATTTTTTTAAAAGATGGACTTACCTACACTTGTGCTTAACTGGCGGTCGCTAGTGCGGACCGATAATTTGCCAGATCAGAGGTTGGTGCCCAATACCTTTCCAGTTCACTGTTAATCTACCGGCGATTGACCGGTGTTTTGAGAATTGGCACCGGTGAGTCGCCGGTTGGATCACGGAATACACCCAACTTCCAGGTGAACTGTTTGAAGTCGGTGCTTAACTAGCAGTTCGTAGATTAGTATCGGCCGTTCTACAAGCAAGTCGCCAGTTTTCTCTCTATTCTCCCCTTCTTCTGTTCATCACCTGCGACAGGGCGGTGTTTTGCATGTTTGTAGTGGTGTTTCAGTAGTCTAACCCTGTGCCTGCCCTATTCTTCTTCTCCATTGTTTGTGCGTCCAAGCTACCTACAAAATCAAAAACAACAAAACATCAAAATGTTCAAGATAAAAATGTTTGGGTTGCCTCCCAAGAAGCACTTAGTTAATGTCATGGCACGACGGATACCTTCCCAATGTCTAGCACTCCTAGGGTCATCCTCTGATGCACTTTCATTATCCATAGATGTATAATTCTCATCTTCACCATGGAGCACTGCCATAACCTTACACTCATCCAGGGGCTTTATAGGCTGACATACATTGAAGGTGACCTTGTCATAACCTACTCAGAACTTAAGCTCCCCAAGCTCCATATCAATTAAAGCCCTTCCCGTTGCTAGTAGAGGTCACCTTAAGATAATGAGCACCTTGATGTCCATCTCAAAATCCATCACAAAAATATTAGCTGGGAGTATGAATTTATCCACCTTCACAAGAACATCAACTAGCACTCTAATGGGTCTTTAGATTGACCTATCCACCATCAACAGTCTAATAGATGTAGGTTTGGGACTCCCTAACCTGAGTTTCTTGAATATCATGAGAGGCATGAGATTGATACTAGCACAGAGTCACACAGAGCCTTATTGAACATGAATAAGCCAATTGTGCAAGGAATAGTGAATGCCCCAGGGTCTTCACATTTTGGAGCAAGGTTGCTAGTCATGATAGAACTACAATGACGGGTCACCTCATCGGTGGCCGTATCCACCACCTTCTTTTTCTTCAGAGTTCCTTCATAAAATTTTCATATCCTGGCATTTGAATCAAAGCATCCACCAGCAGTATATTGATAGATAATTTACAGAACATATCTATGAATTTTCAGAATTGATTATCCTCCTTTTTTGCCAACCGTTGTGGATATGGCGGGAGAACTCTTACTTCATGGTCCTTGTCATTAGGGGCCTTCATTCCCTCCTTCACATGAACATCATCCAAGGGCATCATATCAACATCTCCCTCATCTTTTCCTTCCTCATCATCACTAACACTTGGTGCTTTTGGCACCTCATCCAACACATCATCATCTGTTGCCTTTGGGGCATCAACATCTTTGGGCTTCATGCCCACATCTTTCAATATCTTACCACTCCTACTCATTATTGTCATGCAATGGCCATCTTTCTTTAGGTTTCGGACAGTATCACTAGGAAGTGCAACCTTCATGCGGGGGTTCATTTGTGACGACAAATGGTTCGTTTATGCTTCGAGGTCTTTGATTGAAGCCGAGTGGGAGAGTACAGTTTGGCAAGGTTAGACACCTCCCCTTTCAACTCTCTAACCTCACTATCAGTGGATTCTACTTTCTTTAACACTCGGATAGCATGTCCTCAATATTTGAGCTTCCTACATCACTCACCCCAGGCTGTCCTTGAGGTGTTTTTGATTTTGGAGGAGGTAGGTAATGGTTAGAACTTCGGTGATATCGCTCTCCTTCACAATTTTTCTCTCTATTCCCCCATCGATCATTTCTCTCCCCTCATCCAAGATTATCACGGTTTCTCCAACCTTGATTCTCCTCCCTTGGGCGCCAAGAGCCTTGATTGGCACCTTGATACCTAGGGCGAGAACCCCCCAATTGGCCTAACATGTATTGACATGCCTCCTCATAACTCGGGGGTGAAGTATCATCATCAAATTAAGCATAGGGTGCAACACCCACGACATTCACACTCTTTTTACTAGCTCCCATCACATGTTTTGTCATCAACTCTAGCTGGGTCATCATCTTGGCAAGAGTTTCATCTCTAGCCTAATCTCTCTTCCTCAATTCTGCACTCAACAGATTTGGGGTAACACCACTAGAAAATACCTCCGCTTCTCTAGTATGCCATGCTCGATTGGTATTCGTCATTCTATCAAGTAATGCCTTGCTACTCCATAGGGCTGATCCATGATCGATCCCCCAGCAAAATTATTTGCCACAGACTTATTGATAGAAGCCAATGATCGGTAGAAGCTTTGAAGTAGAACCCCATCGGGTAAGCCATGGTTTGGATAAATGACTATCTTTTTCTTAAACCTCAACCATGCTTCATGGAGTTGTTCTCCTGTAAGATGTCGGAAATTAGTAATGTCATCCCTCAACTGTAACATCCTCAAGGGAGGAAAGAACCTGTCCAAAAATGCCTCCGTGAGTTCATTCCAAGAGGTAATAGATCTGGGAGGCAACTTCTCTAACCACGCAGTTGATTCCCATATGAGTGAAAATGAGAAAAGTCTCAATCTGATTGACTGTTGAGTGATATTTGTAATGTTGAAGGGTTGACAATTCTCCAAGAAGTTGCAGAGATGCCTATTTGCATCCTTTTTGCGCATTCCTCCGAAGCGTCCTTTCATTTGAAGAAATTGGAGCATTGTACTTGTCACATGGAAAATTGCATTCCCTATCATAGGAGGTAGGCGAATTGCACCTGGTACATCGGGCATCACGGGGTCATGATCCTCATGATCCATATGCCCGTCCACCGAACCTTCTCCTTCTAGTGAGTGTTGGCTCATATAATTTCAACTTATAAGGCACCAACCACAATTGTAAAGTCAAACCAATTAAGATGCAAGATCAATTCCAAATAACAACAATTAGAGGCTATCAAACTACATTCCCCAGCAACGACACCATTTTTGATAATGTACAAACAACACACTCCTTTACAAAAGAGCATAAACAGTCGTTGTATCAAAACAAATAACCCGACAGGTGTCGGGGTCGAATCCCACAAGGAATGTCAGCTGATCACACAATAGTCGTTTATTAAATTGAACTTATTCACATCAATGTTGAAAGACAAATAACAAAAAATTTGGGAATCACGATTTATAAAATAAAATATAGAATTGCACACTAAAAACAGGGACAAAGTATAGAAAAGACTAATGGAGAGACTACTAGGGGTGTGATACTTATAAGGGCTTTCATGGGCTAGAATTGTTAATTGCTCCTATCTTTACTCAACAATATGATTAGTTGTGGATTAGGCGACATCTTAATTTTCTCAACCAATTAGATGTCTTATACCTCGGGTTTTATCAAATCCGAAGGTTCCTCTTCACAACAACCACATCAAGGTATGGATTCACTATTTCTAGTTCCAATTCTTAATGGATGTGTAATAATGAGTTTTGGCTATGTCTAGACCATCACATATTTACCACCCAAATACCCATTAGTGTTTCCTCACTCATACCTTATTCCTTTTTCAAGAAAAATCAAAATAAGGAAATGCAACCAACGTTTGCAACTATGAGTTTTCAACTTAAAATCCAAAGGAAACACTAAAGTCATACTAGTTGAGTAAATCTAAGATCAAATACATAATACCCAACCCAAATCAACCCCAATTATTCACACACCCCTAGCAACGAATTTAGGTACTCATGTAAGTAAAGTAAGACATTACATTAAACAAAAATTCAATATCCATTTACAAACTTGAGTAAGAGAAATTCAATCAAGGACTGCACTCCAATGATGTTTTCTACCTTCTTAATAAAGAAGATGACTCTTTCTCTTTCTACTTCTCTCTACTTTCTATACAAGACAAAAGCCATAGAATAATCCCTACTATCTAGAATTGGAATATTTAGTTCTTTTATGTGAGGTACAAAAATAGGGTATAAATTTGCTCCTCTTTTTTCGTGCTGGACATTTTTACCCCTGGCTGATAGGCCTCACTTGAGATTCACTATCGGTTTGCTAGTGTAGGTTTCCAAAATGCCGAACATCTCTAGCTGAAGGATAGTGAGGTTTTTTGCTATTCAGCGCTGGCACTGGTGGTTGACCGGCGCTGATATGCAGAACGCTGGTTGGTCACAACTCCTTGTAGTAAGTTCCTTAGCACTTTGGCGGTTCGCCGGTGCTCATCTGCGGTTTGCCGGTCTCAACCTTCTTCCATACAGTAGGCAACTACGGTCAATCCAACATATTGCCGGTGTCCTCCAGTGGAGCGATGTTCATCAACTCTATTGCCATGCTTTTTGCTCAATTTCATGCTTTTATCCATTCAAGTTAAGTACCTGTAAGGATCAAAGAGAAAAGGCATAAATTCCACTTGACTTGAAAACTAAGTAAAAACTCATGTTTAAGAGCTTAGTGAGTTGGTAAATTACCAACTCATCAGATTTAGTGCTTAATTTAGCCCGGCCAAACTTGGAGAATACTTCTAAAGAGATCATCAAGTCGGCCATCACTAGAAACTTTGAGTTAAAGGAGGGAATCATGAGGTTGGTTCAGACACTTGTCAATATCAGGAAAGCTACACGGGGATCTCCATAGACATTTGATGATGTTCGTGGAGCTAAGTGAGAACTTTCACTATCAGAACGTGTCAGATGAGTCTGTGAAGCTCATGTTGTTTCCTTTCTCATTGATTGGTAAAGCTAAAGAGTGGCTTCAGAATGAGTCAGCAGGTTCCATCATCACTTGGGAGGCTCTCTCCAACGAATTCATCAACAGGTTCTTCTCATCAAGGTGGATAAAGGAGTTTAGAGGAAAGATCTCAGGATTTGAGCAAAAAGATGGTGAGACCTTAGCTCAGGCTTAGGAATGATACAAGGGATACTTGAGCTATTTCCCGCACCATTTGCAACTGAAGGAGATCATTGCGCAGAACTTCATAGAAGGGCTGAAGCCAGAGTCAAATATTTTGCTTGACACTACAGCACAGGGAAAATTTTTCCAAGAGCTATGATGGGATAGAAGCTCTATTGAATCTCATTTCATCTGGGAGACAAGATTATCAGGACTCAGGCAGAGGTTTCACAGCATCCAAAGTTCTAGGGAAGCTTGAGGTGGATGGTATAGCAATTATCCGAGCAACTATCAGTCAGTTGGTGAATGTGATCAGCAAGCTAGTGACCACACTAGCTGTAAGTCAGGTGAACCAGGTTCAGCAAGTTCGAACACTACCACTATCTTGTGAGGTGTGTGGAGGAGGCCATGCATATTCAGGTTGTCCACTAAACTTAGAGCCTATTTATTTTGTGGCTCAACAAGGTCATGGTGGAGGTTTTGCAGGGATTTGGATACAATTATGGGTACAGGAACACAGCTAATCCCTCATGGGGAGGAAACCAGAATTTTCAGAGTCCCCCAACAAACTTCCAGAGTTCTCAAGGCCAGCAACAGGGTAGTTCTTTAGAAGTCCATTCACGAGTTGGAAAGGTAGATGGGGCAATTGGCCCTTCAATAGACTAACAGACCGCAATGGACCCTTCAAAGCAATAAAGAGAAAACCCCAAAGAGAATGTGAGTGCAATCTCTTTTCGCAGTGGAAAAGAGTTGGGTGAAGTGATACCTAGAAGTGACAAAGCAAAGGAAGAGCAAGTTGTGAGGTCGAATCATGAGGTTGGTGAGTCAAGCACTTCAAAGATGAAAGTAGTAGAAGCCAGACCACCTCCTCCATTCCCCCGAAGATTCAAGAAATAGAAGGAGGACACAGTAATATGCCCAAATTACACCTCTATGATAAAATGTATAACACAGTCGATGTCAAATATAAAACCCAACATGGTTGGGGCCGAATTCCACAGGGAATATTGTGAAATATATGTCTTATGTGAGTATTTGCTTTTAGGTAATTATTTCCATAAAATTGGGGGTTTGGGAAAGGTATTTTGATTTACTATTAGTCAAATGCAAGAAATAACAACTATGATTGGTTACTATTGAATCCAAGAAGAAATTATACTAGGTTTATGGTCATTATATTTTCTTAATGATATTTGGTGAATGACTGTAGTGGACTCATTTAATCTTATGTGTGTAGGTTGTTAATTCAATTATTCTATCCAAATATTTCTCAACCTATTCAGACATATACCGCTCTTGTATTCTTAAACTAAGAGTGATAGTCAATGAGCTATAATAATTAACTTGGTTGATTAATCTTATTACAACATTAATCATTCGTCAGGGTTAACGCCTTGAATCCCTATTGTCAATTCTTTTTCATCTAGATTTATACATCTTACTCAAATATGTCAAATCTATGGTTTGTTCTAATGTTTACAACCATTAGAAATCACTCAAAATGAAAGAATTGATAATACACATACAATTGCATTAAACTCATTCACATATCAATCATCATCATCACGTCATTCTATCATGAATCATACAACCCTAGCAATAGAACATAGCCACACATGATCATTGAATTCATAATAAAGGTCATATTCATCAAAGAATAATTAACTTACAAAGAAAATATCAAACCTTGATTATGAGTCTAATAACACAACAATATTTCTTCAAGAACCTTTCAGATGTAAATTACAAGTTGATCTTTTTCTCTCTGAAAAGTTTAATAATGAAAATAAACCTAGTAGCTACTATTTATAGCCTAGAGTAATTCAAAACTTCACTAAAAATTAAAATCCCACTTCTCAGGTGACGCCTAAGTTGACATCCTATTGGCGAGCTGACGATCCATCAGTATCACGACCTGAGTTTATCCTCTCGACTCGATATGATACTTAGAGTTACAAGTGACCCCAAGCAAACCCTGGTAGAGCATATTCTACTAAACACTGTTATGCTGAGAATGAACATAAAAGAGCAGAAGCTAACAACAAAAATAAACTGATACTGAATAATGAAAAACTTGAATAAAATATGAAATCCCAAGCTGACATTATAATCACTGTCTAAAAGCTGTCAAAAAATAAACTGGTGAGTTGCTGGGACAAACCCCCAGCTAACTCGAATATCTGAAACACAATTGAAATGACTAGTACTGATAATGATGCCACGGTCCTTAGGAGATAAGGACACTCTAAAGAGTGCTGTAGTGTTAAATCCAAAGGAGAACTAACCACGCTGTTGGGTTTGAGAACCTGAATCTATATCATAAATGATATAGCATAAAAGTATGTATCAGTACTTTGAATGTATTGAGTATGTGAGAAGGAACTAAAACATACATATATACCGAGTAATAGTAAGTTGTACTAAAATATTACAAAAACAGGCCAAAATCTAAAGAAACTAAACTGAACTGAAATCAAAATGGGATCGGACTGAACTGTGTTGTGTTTTACTGTGGCAGAGACCATAACCGATATGTAAATATGAGCTAAACGTGGAGTCGATATATATCTCCCACCGGAGAAGGCCAACTATACCTTGTCAGGGTATAATAGCTGAACTAGGTGATCACTATCTGAAGCCCCTTTGGGCTAATAACCTACAGCGGCAACATAGTTTTGGGAACCTAGGTGCACCAAATCCTGGCTCGCTGGTGCTAAGTACTACTCCTATTGGGAATCCTAATTGTGTCTAACTGTGCTGATAGTTCAAAATAGATGTCCTAAGACTTAAGTCAAAACTACTTAACTAGAAGTGCTCTGATAGTCTAAGGACCTAAAAGAAACTATGTTCTAGCACTTGTCAAAGATGCTTTATATGAAAGTGTCATAATAGTCTAAAGGACAACTAACAAGTTGATAAACTGATTCTATTGAATTTACTGATTCTCAAAGACAGATAATAGTCAAACTGATCAGCTGACATTCTTGGAGAATACTAAGTATACTGAGTACTGTCTAAGACCCTGAGACTGAATATTCCAAAAATATAACTTTTATTCAAGTGTCTGTACTAATCATTCAAGATTCGAGTAAAATTTACCATAACAAAATAGCATTTCTGTTTGAGTCTAAATCATGCAAGTTTTACTCGAACTTATGCTAAATATTAAGACTAAGAAAGCAACTGAACAAATAAAACTAGGGCATGAATTTCAATTAGGAATACTCATATAAACGAAGGAAATTAATCAGATTAAGGAGTTCCTTAATAACTAAAAACCCTAGCTTTAACTATTCTACAGGGCTAAAATTTAGAAAGTTTTCTAAAATTTAAATTATGGTATAAGGGTGAAAGGAAACCATTGTTAAATTCCCACATACCTATAGAAGAATCCCTTGCTAAATCTTTTGGAAAACTAGAAGAGAATTAGAACCCTAGTTCTTGCTTTGAGAAGCCTATTTGAGCTTTCTTCGTACTAACTCTGAGAGAAAAGGTGAGAAATGAGGGAGGAATATCAACTAACCCTCTAAATCCCCTGAATATTAACCCTAAAACGACGTAGTTTAGGCATTAAAATAATGAAAAGTTACAAAAATGCCCCGGAAGAAAGTCTGAGAAACTGCCCATTGAGATCCAATGGGTCACACAATGGGTCGTTGGTTATGACCACGACCAGTTGGGACCAGTCATTGGTCCTGGGTCTAGAACTTTGGTTTCTGGACTTTGACCAATGGATGAAAGGATGACCCATTATATGATACGACGGGTCATTGAATCCTGTCGTGGCCACTGGAAAGGTTTTGGAAAGACTCGGGGCTTTTCACAACTGGTGAATAGAACGACTCGTTGTAAGGTACAATGGGTTATCTAACCCATTCGTTGCCCTCAAAAGAACTTGCATAGTTTCTGGATCCCTTCCAATGAGCCGTAGCAATGATCCGTTAGAGAATACAACAACTCATTGTATCCACTCATTCCTGATGTGTGCTCTTGCATGGTTTCTTATTCTTACCTAATGATTCAATAGGACTGATCTTGGGAATATTTACGTGCCCAAGTGCTATTTTATAACTTAATTATAGCCATGCTTGTTAATTTAATTAATCACATTCTCATGTGATTTTGTATATTTATGTGCATAAACTAACCAAAGTGAGTAGCCCTTGGTTGTAGGTGAAAAATGCAAAGGATTATCTTAACATGATGATGCACGAGTAAGGAGGAAGCTCAGAATGGAATGAAAAGAAGTAGTATGATGTTGCACAATTGGAGCACCTCCCGCGCCATACAGCGTGCCTGTTACACCTTGTAGAATGCTATTGATTAGTAGGCGTACGTATGGATTGTGACAAGGAAAGAAAGCTTGACGCATATGGGAAAGCCTCGAAAGTCAGGTTGAGCGAGGCCAGGCTGCAAGGGCCAGCACAACGCGCCAGGCGTGTTGGTGCTTTGAGGGGTGCGGCACGGCACAGGGTTGGCGCTTTGACTGGCGCGAGGCGCCCCTGTGCCACCACCCATGTACCTATATATAGTCCCTTAGTTTAATTTCTCATCATTTATAAAGGGAACCCACGATCAGATTAGAGAGATTACGAAGAGTTCATTGAGTTTTCATCCGATTATGCTACCAAACGCCGCCCAAACTCAAATTAACTTTAGGTAACAAGTTCTAAGCCTATGGGGAGCACTTCTACGGAGTTATTTTCTGGAAATTCAGCCAGCGTATCGACACCCCGTCAAGTAAGAGTTGTCAGAATTGTTTCAAATTGGTTCCTAAATGACCACAGGCATTAGGTAAGCACATCTCCCTTCTAAACTCCCGAGAAATTTTTGATTTTTACCGAGTTATTCAGAATTGAATTGAAATTAATAATATCATTGAAATTTATAGTTTTTTCGAGTTTTAGTATTGAAATAAGCTCTATTCTCTCTATATAAGGGATATAGTTGGATAGAACCATCGGTTACCAATTGAAACTCACCAGTTAGACAGAAGGTCGACACTTGAAGTATGTAAGGCTATCCTTTTGGAAAATTATGTTTCTCATAAAGTTGGTACGACTTATGTATCTACAGTACTTCAGAGTAAACCTATTATGGTCAGCGGTTATGAACTGAATTGAGACAATAGCGATAAAATAGTAACCCTCGTCAAAGTTAGCCCTAGCTAGATTAGTTTTGCTTTTGACGTCGGCGTGTCAGATGTTGTTCCATCAGATTGAGGTTGTGAGGGCCATAGTGAGTTCTATCAGATCGAGGTCATAAGGGCCTTCTTGAGTTACAGTATGCTTGTAACCATTAGTAGTCAGATAGCAGAAGTGGATATTATTTGTACTTGACGGGGCTTATGGGGGACCAGGTATGTTGTTTTGTGTTGTTTGTACCTTTCAGGCTTATAGGGGCCCGGTTGGGTTCTTGCTTGTATATATAGGCTTGTTAATTAGATACTTCAGATGGTAAGGTAACTCAGGTTAAATATTTACTCCCTTTCTTGATTACTTCAGTTTTACCAGCTTTCAGTAAGTCATTATCCTACTGCCTTACATATTCGGTACATATTTGACTAATGCCCATCTTGGGACACTGCATTACTTGCCTGCAGGTGCGAATAGATGTGGTTCGAGACCCTCTTAGTCATCAGCTGAAGTTAACAGTTTGTTCAGCTCCCTTCCTCCGGAGTTGGTAGTTAGAAGAGGTTTATTCTTTTGTTGTACAGCTTATGGGCAGGTCGGGGCCCTATCTCGATCATTATTCCATACATAGAGACTTACAGGCTAAATATTTCTAGCAGTTAGCTTTTGTTGTTGGTCGTGTGGGGCGTATGTATGTTTTATTCCATGTAATGGCCGCGTGGGGCCTTGTTTAGCTGTCAGTTAGCAGCCTTGTTGGCTATAGCGTAGTTTAGCTGCCTAATTTCATTTAAGTTATAACTAGACAGCATGGTGATCTTGTCGGCCCGCATAGGATCCCTGTTACTGTGTTGTTGGTGGTTACCTGTATTCTTTTACAGGTGGCCTTATCGGTCAAAGGCTGTATTTATAGCTGAGTTATATCTCGTCATTTTCTTGAGTTAAGTTACGGGCATGCACTAGTAGTGCATCAAGCCAGTCAAGTGAGTCCAAATACCAATGTGGCACTAGGTGCCAGGCATGCCTCCCAAGGTGGGGCGTGACAAACTTGGTATCAGAGCAGGTCGTATTTCAGGGAGTCTGCAAGCCATTTCAAGCAAAGTCTTGTCTATGGATGTGTTGTGCACCAAACTCTATAGACAGGAGGCTACAAGGCATGATAGTACGATTATTCTTCTTTCTTCTCCAGTATTGCTATAGAGTCGTGCTGTATAGGATAACTTCCTGAGCTTATGTTACCCTATTTATTTTCAGAGAAATGTCTGATGCACGACGGACCGCGACTGGTTGAAATTTAGATGTGGCAGTAGAAGAGGGCACTAGTAGGGGGCCCCAGTCAGAGTCAGCCCGATTTGAGGGCGACAGGGAGATGTCACCTCGATCTCCCCTGTACTCACCACCACACTTAGATCCCGCTAGGACAACAGATATAGCAGCACCACCCCTAGCCATTTCTGTGCCATCAAATCAGGAGCTCAGGGGTGCATTTTATATGTTGGTTCAGATGATGGATGCCCAGTGTCAGCCTCAGCCCATAGCACCAGCTGCCATTGAGCCCGCTGAGGGCCCTGATAGTTCGAGAGTTCGTGAGTTCCTGGCTTTGAGTCCCCCCAATTTACCGAGACAAATTATAGAGAGGACCCCCAGAACTTCATAGATCAGCTGCAGAAAATATTCAGGGTCATGCATGCCTCATACATAGAATCAGTTGAGTTAGCACTATTCAAATTGCGAGATGTAGTAGTTTTGTGGTACAAAGTTGGGAAAGATCCTAAGATAGAGATGCATCCCCACCTACATGGCCTAGCTTCTCGAAGGCTTTCATAGACCACTATTTTCCCTGAGAGATCCGGCAGGCCAGAGTTAATTTTTACATCTAGATTAGGGCAGAATGAGTGTTAGAGAGTATGCATTGAGATTTGACTCCTTAGCCAGATACGCGCCCTCATTTGTCGACACTATGCCAGCCAGGGCGCACCGCTTTATTATGGGAGTTGAGCTAGAATATGTGGAGTCTTGCATTACAGCCACCCTGTGAGAGGATATGGATATTTCACGAATCTAGGATTTCACTCAGAATATAGAGGAGCTCAGACAGCGTCAGTACGCCAAGGAAAGGTCAGGTCAGGAACAACGTCGGAGGGCTAGGCCCGTAGATTTTCAAGAAGACTTTTAGGGTAGGCCCAGGCCCCATTTCTCAGGTAGGCCACCTAGGCCTCCATTTTAGTAGCAGCAGGACAGCAGATCAGATCATTGGAGGTAGTTAGATCCCAGCAAGAGTACACAAGCGCCAGGCTCGCAGCAGTAGAGGGGGCCAGACATGACAGAGCTAGCAGTACCCTGATACAATAGTTACCATAGGAATCATCTGGGAAGGTGCAGGTATGGTTCCAACGCCTATTATACCTGTGGGCAGGAGGGACACATGATGAGAGATTTCCCGACTAGACGCCAGGGTGGCCAGGACTAGAAGAATAGATCCTCAGCAGGTTCATATGCTCCAGCACCTTCAGCAGGCGCAGGCCCTCAACTCCAGCTGGCAGAGGCTGAGGTAGATCAAGGACATCTAGTTCAGGCAGCGTCAGGACAGCACATACGCACTATCGGGATGACAGGAGTCAGAGTCGTTGTTAGATGTTGTAATAGGTATATTAAATGTTTGCTTTCATTCAGTTTATGCTTTAATAGATTAGGGCTCCACTTTGGCGTATATTACTCCGTTAGTAGCCCAAAAGTTTGATATAGTTTCAGAACTGCTTCAGCAACCCTTTTCGGTGTCTACACCCATCGGTGACTCTATTATTGCAAAAAGAATTTAACGAGGTTGTATAGTAAGGATTGTTGGTCTCCATACCTTAGCAGATCTAGTAGAACTAGAGATGATTGATTTTTATGTAATTATGGGTATGGATTGGCTGGCATCATGTTACGCCACTGTAGAGTGTTGGACCAGAATTGTCCAATTTCACTTTCCAGGGGAAGTAGTACGTGAGTGAAGGGGTAATACGGCTATGCCAAAAGGCAAGTTTATATCCTATCTCCGGGAAAAAAAGTTGATGGAAAAGGGTTGTATCTACCATATCATTGGGTTTCGGGATACACAAAAAGAATCCCCTACTCTCCAGTCTATTCTAGTGGTTAATGAGTTCCCAGATGTGTTCCCAGATGAACTTCTTGGTATTCCCCCAGAGAGGGAAGTAGATTTCTCTATAGACTTGCTACCAGGTACTCAACCTATATCTATCCCTCCATACCAAACGGCTCCTGCTAAATTGAGAGAATTAAAAGAACAGCCGAAAGATCTGCTAGATGAGGGCTTTATCAGGCCAAGTATGTCACCATGGGATGCACCAGTTCTGTTTGTGAGAAAGAAAGATGGATCCCTCCGCATGTGTATAGATTATCGACAGTTGAATAAAGTTACTATCAAGAATAGTACCCATTTCGTAGGATAAACGACTTGTTTGATCAACTGCAAGGAGAGAAATATTTTTCCAAAATTGACTTGAGATCCGGGTACTACCAGGTTCGGGTTCAGGAGAAAGACATCCAGAAGACAGATTTCAGGACCAGGTATGGTCATTTTGAATTCCTAGTTATGTCCTTCGGGTTGACAAATACCCCAGTAGTGTTCATGGATATGATGAACAGTATCTTCAGGCCATATCTAGATCTGTTTGTGATAGTATTCATTGATGATATTCTGGTATACTCTCGCTCAGAAGAGCAACACAGAGATCATTTGCAAACAGTACTTCAGATCCTCAAATACCACCAACTATATGCAAAATTTTATAAATGTGAGTTCTGGTTAAATTATGTAGCTTTCCTGGGCCACATTGTATTAGAGGCTGGTATTCAGGTTGATTCACAGAAAATTGAGGCAGTACAGACATGGCCTAGGCCCACAACTCCAACGGAGGTTGCAGTTTCCTGGGATTAGCTGGGTATTACAGAAGTTTTGTGGAAGGATTTTCTACCTTGTCAGCTCCCTTGACTAAATTGACTCAGAAAGCAGTCAAATTTCATTGGACTGAGGCCTGTGAGTAGAGTTTCTAGGAATTAAAAAATAGATTGACATTGGCGCCAATGTTAGCTTTGCCCGAAGGCTGAGTGGGCTACGTAGTGTATTGTGACACTTCAAGCGTTTGGTTGGGGTGTGTTTTGATGCAACATGGGAAGGTAATTACATATGCTTTAAGGCAATTGAGAAAACATGAAAAGAACTAATCCACCCATGACCTGGAATTAGCTGCAGTGATTCATGCCTTAAAAATATGGAGGCATTACTTGTATGGTGTGCATGTAGATATTTTTACGGATCACAAGAGCCTCCAGTACATTTTCACGCAAAAGGACCTGAATCTACGACATCACCGTGGCTAGAATTGTTGAAAGATTATGACGTGAACATCTTATATCATCCAGGGAAGGCCAATATTATAGCAGATGCCCTCAGTCGCCGATCCATGGGTAGTCTGGCACATCTGAGACCAGAACAGTGGGATATGGCCAAGAATTGCACCGGCTAGCTAGCTTAGCAATTCCGGTAGTAGATACACAAGATAATGGGGCTATAATTCATAATACAACAGTATCATCCCCGGCAGTGGAGGTAAAAGAGCGGAAGTATGAGGATTCTCATTTATAGTAGCTTAGAGATAAAGTTCATCAAGGTGAAGTATCAGCTTTTGAGGTAACCGAAGACGGGGTTTTGAGGTACAGAGGTCGCCTCTGCATTCCAGACATAGCATGGCTCCGCCAGCAGATTATGGAAGAGGTATACCACTGTGGTTACTCTTTTCATCCAGGTTTAACGAAGATGTACCATGACATAAAAGAGATATATTGGTGTCCTGGAATGAAAAAAGGTATAGATAAATTTGTAACACAGTGTCCTAATTTCCAACAGGTAAAAGCTGAGCATCAAAAACTTGGTGGCCTAACTCAGGAGATGGCTATACCTATGTGAAAATGGGTAGCAGTCAATATGGACTTTGTAGCAGGACTACCCTATACCAGACGTAGATTTGACTCTATTTGGGTGATTGTTGATAGGTTGGCAAAATCAACTCACTTTTCGCCAGTCCGGACTATGTTCTCAGCTGAAGATTATGTTGTATTACATATCAAAGAGATAGTTCGATTGCATGGTGTCTCAGTATCTATCATTTCGGATAGATGGGCGCATTTTATAGCTAGATTCTGCCAATCATTTCAGAAAGTTTTCGGGACACAAGTTAATTTGAGTACAGTCTTCTCCCTCAGACAGAAAGTCAAGCAGAGCGCACCATTCAAATGCTCGAGGATATGCTACGGGTGTGTGTGCTAGATTTTGGAGGAAGTTGGGATAAGAATCTACCCCTCATTGAATTTGCATAATAAAAGCTACCATTTAGCAATTCATATGGCACCTTATGAGGCATTGTATGGGAGGAAATGTAGGTCCCCCATTGGATGGTTCGAAGTAAGAGAGGCAGAATTAGTTGGGCCAAATATGATTCACCAGTTAGAAGAAAAAGTAAAACTTATCAAAGAGTGGTTACTGACATCCCAGAGTCATCAAAAGTCCTACTCTGATATGTAACGTAGGGACTTGGAGTTTAATGTTAGTGATTGGGTGTTCCTTAAAGTGTCGCCGATGAAGGGCATAATGAGATTTGGCAAGAAAGGCAAGCTTAGCCAGAGATTCATTGGGCCATACCAGATCCTTCAAAGAGTAGACCAAGTGGCATATGAGTTAGAGATGCCTCCAGACTTAGAATCTGGTCACGCAGTCTTTCATGTGTCCATGTTGCGAACATGTATAGGGGACCAGTCTCGAGTTGTTCCAGTTGATGATATCCAAGTTATTGAAAAATTAGCTTACAAAAAGGTGCCAGTTGCAATATTAGATAGACAGATTCACAGACTGAGAACCAAAGATGTAGCCTCCGATAAGGTACTGTGGAGGAACAGAAATAAAGAAGAGATGACCTGGGAAGCCGAGGACGACACGAGATCTAGATACCCTCACTTATTC
Source organism: Datura wrightii (assembly GCA_035772735.1). Classification (NCBI taxonomy): domain Eukaryota; kingdom Viridiplantae; phylum Streptophyta; class Magnoliopsida; order Solanales; family Solanaceae; genus Datura; species Datura wrightii. The sequence continues at coordinate 49,439,143 of JASDFA010000002.1, read as the reverse complement.
CAGGATTGACCAAGAATATGTAGTTGAGGTGAGATCATTTTTCAGATATTACTTTATGGCTTATGATGCTAGTACTGTTCAGATATCTATTTCTATACTGTGAGCTAGTTGATTGTAGCGTCCCATGAGATGCCCATGCTAGACTTTTCTGCGTTTCATGTTTTCGAATAATCCATAGTACAGAGGAGATTCTGCCAAAATTTTTCTAAATTTTAGTCAAAAGAGTTAACTCCTGTAAGCCCAAAGATGGCATTTGAGGATGAATGTTCCTATGGGTTGTAGGATGTTACACCCCATAGAATGTTATCGATTAGTAGGCGTACGCATTGTCTGTGACAAGGAAAGACAGCTTGACGCATGTGGAAAAAGCCTCGAAATTCGGGTCGAGCGAGGCCAAGCCACAAGGGCCAGCGCGATGCGTCAGCACCGTGGCGCCTTAGGCAGCGTGGCGCACCAGCCTTGTTAGTGCTTTAAGGGGCGTGGCCGCGAAACAAGGTTGGCGCTTTGACCGGCGTGAGGCACCCCTGTGCCATCGTCCATGTACCTATATATAGTCCCTTAGTTTAATTTCTCTTCATTTACAAAGGGAACCTACAATCAGATTAGAGAGAGTATGAAGAGTTCATCTAGTTTCATCCAATTATGCTACCAAATGCTGCCCAAACTCAAATTAACTTCAGGTAACAAGTTCTAAGCATACGGGGAGCATTTCTACGGAGTTATTTTCCATTAAATTCGCCCAGCGTATCAACACCCCACCGAGTAAGAGTTGTCAAAATTGTTTCAAATTGGTTCCTAAACAACCACAACATTAGGTAAGCACTTCTCCATTTTGAACTCTCAAGAAATTTCGTGTTTTCGTTGAGTTATTTAGAATTGAATTGCCATTGATAATATTATCAAAAGTTATAGTTTTTCCGAGTTTTAGTATTAAAATTAGCCCTATTCTCTCTGTATAAGGGCTACAGTTGGATAGAACCATCAATTACCACTTGAAACTCACCAGTTAGACAGAAGGTTGACACTTGAGGTATGTAAGGCTATCCTCTCGGCAAGTTACATTTGTCGTAAAGTTGGTACGGCTTGTGTATCTATAGTACTTTAGAGTAAACCTATTGTGGTTAGCGGTTATGAACTAAATTGAGATAATAGAGATAAAATAGTAACCCTTGTCAGAGGTATCCCTAGCTAGATTGGTTTTGCTTTAGACATCAGGTTGTCAGATATTATTCTATATTGAGTTCAATTAGATTGAGGTCATGAGGGCAATATTGAGCTCTATTAGACTGAGGCTTTGAGGGCCATATTGAGTTTTATTAGATTGAGGCTGCGAGGGCCATATTGAGTTCCATTAGATTGAGGCCACGAGGGCTATATTGAGTTCTATTAGATAAAGGTGCAAGGGCCATATTGAGTTTTATTTGACTGAGGCTGCGAGGGATATATTGAGTTCTATTAGACTGAGGCCGCGAGGTCCATATTGAGTTTCATCAGACTGAGGCCTCAAGGTCCATAGAGAGTTCCATCAGACTGAGTTCGTGAGGCGATAGTGAATTCTATCAGATCGAGGCCATGAGGGTCGTCTTGTGTTACAGTATGCTTACAACCATTAGTAGTCAGATAGTAGAAGTGGACATTGTTTGTACTTTCCGGGGCTTATGGGGGCCCAGGTAGGTTATTCTGTGTTTTTTATACCTTTCAGGATTATGGGGGCCCGATTGGGTTCTTGCTTGTAAATATAAACTTGTTTGTTAGATACTTCAGACGGTAAAGTTACTCAGGTTAAATTCTTACTCCCTTTCTTGATTACGTCAGTTTTACCAATTTTCAGTCAGTTATTATCCTACTTCCTTACATATTCTACATATTGTACTGATGCCCATCCTTGGGGCACTGCATTACTTGTCTGCAGGTGTGGATAGACGTGGTTCTGGACCCTCTTAGTCATCAGCTGAAGTTAACAGTTTGTTCAGCTCCCCTCTCCAGAGTTAGTAGTTAGAAGAGGTTTGTTCTTTTGTTGTACAGCTTATGGGTAGGTCCGGGCCCTGTCTCAACCATTATTCCACTCGTAGAGGCTTGTTATAGATTTCCAGAGGTTAGCTTTTGTTGTTGGTCGTGTGGTGCCTATGCATGTTTTATTTCATGTAATGGCCGCGTGGGGCCTTATTTAGCTGTCTGTTGGCAACCTTGTTGGCTATACCATAGTTTAGCTGCCTGATTTCATTTTAATTATAACTAGACAGCACGGTGGTCTTATCATCCCGCATAGGATTTTTGTTATTGTGTTGTTGGTGGTTAGTTGTTTTCTTTTATAGGTGGCCTTTCGGCCATAGGTTGTATTTACAGTCGAGATATAGCTCGTTGTTTTCTTGAATTAAGTTACAAGCATGCACCAGTAATGCATCCAGCCAGTTAGGTGAGTCCGGATCCCAGTGTGGAACTAGGTGTCAGTCATGCCTCCCAAGGTTGGTCATGACAGTGCCACGCTGACAAGACTAGGTATTAGGTAATGTGCCACGGCAAGGCATCTACGCGCCAGGCAGCATGCCATGCCTAGGCATCTGCGTGCGATGGCATGCCATTCCAGTGAAGGGTCGCATTGGCAATGTGCCACACCTGGCAAAGTGCATGACTACCTTTGTGCCACGCCATGCCTGCTCCACATTGAAGGCTTTGTCACGCCCTTTGGCGCCTAACCAGGCCAATGCGAATGCCACAATTCAGTAGCCATCCGCGATACCTTCGTGACATGGAGGCAATATGCCGCATAGACAGTGCGACACAGAGGCAGTTCATGCTCGGCAAAATTTTGCATTTTTTCATTTATTATAAATTCAACACTTAGCTCCTAATTTCATCATAACAAAATATATTTTGAAAAGCGGAGAGGAGCGAAGGGAGAAACAAGGAACTTCACCTAGGATTCAAATTCGTTACTTCTCTTTTATCCATTCTTGTAAGTACTTTAATTTAAACATGTTTTTGAATCATTGTATGAACATGAGTGGTTAAAACCCATTTTCTAGGGTTGAGGCCACATGACATGATTGTATTTGTGCAATTTTATCTTTGGTTCAAGTTTGCTTTGTTGTTTTGTATTGCATTCTTATTAATTGTTGTTTTAATGTTTGATCACCATTGAAATGAATTTGTTAAGCTTAGGAAAAATCTTAAAAGAGTAACCCTAGGTCAGAACTAAAGAATGCATGGAGCAAGTTCTTCTCTTCAAGATAGGATTCGAGGTTAGGATAGCAATTATACCTAATTCACCTTGCTTGGTTAATAAAATGGGAAGATAGCTAGACACTGAGAATTAAATTGTCACATCGCCACTCTCAGACATAGTTGTGAAGTTAATCCTAGGTTAAATGATTAGAGGTACAAAAGTCCATAATCAAGGGCATAAACCCTGTAAACCAAATCCACATTGTTAATTGCTCACGAATTAGGACGTCACATCCCCGCTCAATGATGTAGGTGTGAGACTAGTTTGGTGTGTTTAGAGACTCGAAAGACCATGAACATTGAAATTAACTTTATGAAACAACAAATGAATTTCATATGCTTGAACCATTGTGAGGTTTAGCATTTCATGATTGTCAGGCCTTAACTCTAGATGCTTCTCATTATTGTCTTTCCAAATTAATTGTGATCATCACTTAGATTTATATAAAACTTTCAAGATCTTGAAAACCAATTCACAATAACTTAACACTTGAACTCAAATACTCGCTGAAATAGTCCAGTCCCTATGGGTTCGACATCCATCTTTCAAAGAGTCACTATATAACTTATACACTTGCGTGTGCGCTGGGGTGCAACAAGTTTTTTGTGTCGTTGCCGGGGACTGACAAATTTTGGTGAATTCTTAGTTTTTGTGTAATTTTTATTTTTCTTAAGTATTGGAAAACTTGGTCTTAGTCTACTTTATTATATTCAACAGATTGTCCTTGCAACACTAGCTAGGAATAGAGAACTGGTGGAACCATTATTGGAGCCTGAATGATAATTGCCCTTGCTCCAGAGAGAGGCTCTAGAGCTAAAGTTGCAACAGTTTCAGGAGAAAATTCTTGAACGACAACAGTATCCACCAATTGGGAACAAATATTTGCTTCAAGTTCCAATGGCAGCCCGACCAGTTTGCGAAGTGGCAATCCCACTCGCAACAAATGTGACCTCCAGCTTCCATAAACCAGAGCTTGGAGGAAACTTTAAGATGAAGCAGAACATGGTGCAGTTGTTGCACTCTAATGGTCAATTCACGGGAATGACACATGAAGACCCACAATAGCACCTACAGAACTTCTTGAAAATCAATGACACTTTCATCCCCACCGGAGTGTCAACTGATTATGTCAAACTCACCCTCCTCCTATTTTCACTTTTGGGAGAGGCGAAGAGGTGGTTGAAGGCTGAGCCACCAAATTCCATCAAATCCTGAAATGATCTAGAAAGGAAGTTCCTCATTAGATTCTTTCCTTCAGGCAAGACTACCAAGCTCAAAAGCGAGATCCTAAGTTTTAAGCAGCATCCTGAGGAAAATTTATACTTGGATTGGGAGAGGTTCAAGTCATTATTGAGAGACTGCCCTCATCACCGGTAGTCTAATGAAGTGTTAGCCCACACTTTTGTGGAAAGTCTAGACCTGTATACTAAAATTTTTCTATACTTCGCATTGGGTGGGCAAGCACTTGAGAAGTCGTATAATGAACTGTACCCTCTACTAAATAGGATTGCACAAGGAAATCCAGAGTGACACAGTGAGCCATCCAGAGGGTCAGGAAAGAGAGCCAGGTTAATTGAAGTGGACAAAATGAATGTCTTAGTAGCTTAGCTCGCCTCATTATAGCACCAGACATGACTCAGTTCAGTATGCTGGGTATGGCACAGCCACAAACACAGGTTAATGCAATTCAAGAAGCTCCTAGCTGTTGTGAGATATGTGGCAACAATGGGCACAGTGCAGACTCTTATGGAGCAAATCCAGAGTAAGTGAATTTTGTAGGTAATGTGCGAAGGAACAATCAGACTTATGGGAACACTTACAACAAGAATTGGCAGAATCACCCAAATTTCTCTTGGGGTGGTAATTAGAGTCAAAGCTACCAGCAGCTCAGCAACAACAGTACTAGCAATAGAACAGGAAAAATAGTTGTCAATCCAGCAATAGCAACATTGAGGAGATGTTGTAGAAAATCATGGCCACCCAGACCTAGATGCTAGAAAATCAGGCAAGGATGGCATCAGACTTTAAGAATCAACAGATGGCCACTAGAAATCTAGAGAAGAAGATGGGTCAGTTAGCAGTTGCTCAGCATAACAGACCTCAGGGAGGGTTACCAAGTGATACAAATACAAACCCTCGATACATCAACACCATCAGTCTGAGGAGTGGCAAGCGGTTAGCTGATGTACCATAAAATGAGAAGGGAAATGAGGTGCAGCCAGAGCTAGCCAAACCAGGTCCATCAGTTGAGAGAGGAGATCATCATAGTCACACAGTCCATAATTATCGTTGCAACCAATATAGAGACCACTGCCACCATTCCCACAAAGGCTCAAAAATATCAAAGAGGAAGTGTGTTTTAGGAAGTTCGTTGATACCTTCAAAGAATTTCACATAAATTTGCCTCTGATTGACGTTTTGTAGGGATGCCAAAGTACACCAAGTACTTAAAGGATGTGGTAGCCAACAAAGTACGGCTGGTGGATGTCCAAACTGTGGCACTCACTAAGGAGTGTAGTTGGTAATGAGCAAAATTCCCAAAAAGTTTACAGACCTAGGGAGTTTTACCCTCCCTGTACAAATTGGTGAAGCTGGAATAATGAGGGCCTTGTGTGATTTAAGGGAGGTACTGAATTTGATGCCCCTATCTCTGTTCAACACACTGGGTTTGGGGAAGCCAAGGCCCACAAGAGTGATGGTGCAGCTGGCAGACAAGTCAACACTATCCCTAGAGGGAATTATTGAGGACCTTCTCATCAAAGTAGGTAAATTTAGTATACCTGCTAATTTTATTATCTTAGATTTTAAAGTTGATGATAAGGTACCCCTCATCCTGGGACGGCCATTCCTAGCTACTGGTGGAGCGATAATAGATGTGAAAGCTGGTACCCTAAAATTGAGGGTCAATGATGAGGAAGAGCTCTTTAGAGTCTACTAAGAGATCAACAAACCCAAACACTACAGAGATCTTTGCAAGATCCGTGTGGTTACAAATGATATGTATGGGGTGGTTGATTCAATGGGTCTACTATTGCAAGACATACTAACACTTAAGCCTGAGTCTGATGGGGGATAGAAGTTGAAGAAGGTGATGGAGGAAAAGAGGGACAAGCTGGAGGTTGTTCCATCTAAAAATAAGAAAAAGAGAAGATGGTTCCCGAAAGGGAATACTTGCTTGAGGATATCCTGAAAAGGATAATTCACGTTGCGCCATGATGTAACATCAGGCGCTGCTTGGGAGACAACCCAAGGGTACCATAGGTACAATTTTATTTTTCTTTTAGTTTTGATCTTGTTTATTTTCACTTTTTGTTGTTGTTTTTGGTGACTTAAGCACAGGAAAAGGGGGAAGTTTGAGTACCCTTAGAAGTAGAAGCTAAGGATCATGGAAAATTGCATGTGTAGGGTCGATAACCCATGTGTTCAAAAATGGATGAAAACATGCTGCTAGATAGGTCTAGAGGCCTTAGGAAGTATCTCTCACCTTTGTTTTGATTGTAATTGATGCTTTGGGGACATAGCATATTTTAAGTGTGGGGTGAGGGAAATTTCAAAATTTTGTACTAAGTAATTCGGGTGAATTTGGTGCTTGGTCTAAAATTGGTTTGATTTGAATTCTGAGTTGAGCACATTTCACCCACCCTTTGATTTTTCTTTCCGGTTCTTTTCCAAAGGGGGGCACTTTGGACCGAGAGAATAATTTTCTATTAGTCTGTACGTAATGGTTTTAGTCATAGTTAGGGACTTTTCTCGATGATGGATGGATGAAGACCGTCCTGAAGAAAAATTAGTCAGTAGGTTTTGTTTATGAACCCTTAGCTAATTACATGCTTGATGCTTTTGCTGAGTTCTATACGTGATTGTAAGATGCAAGTGGTTTTAATTGTGAAGCATGTTGAGTATAGTGTATGACTTTGCTTAAGACATTTAGGCTCAGGAATGTGACTCTGTTTGCTTATTGCTTAATTTGAATTTTTGTGATTAGCTTAGTTAAGAATCTACATAAGTCTGCATCAAATTGAGCATGTGCAATGAGGGTAAGGTTTCTTGAATGGTCCATGCTAGCATGTAGTGTCTATAACTTGCCTGGTGTGTTTGCAAAACGAAGTATGCGATGTAGACTGTAAGAGATAATTTACACATTTCTTTGAATTAGCCTAATTTTCATCCTTTGCTTTACCTTCCTTAACGTCTTATCCTAGTTAGCCTCATTGATCCTTTAGCCTATTCTTTGCTAGCCATAATATAAGTTGAATCCGTTTCTTTCAATAAACTTGAATTTGATCCAAAACTCTTAAGAGCTTGAGTCTAAATGCAAAAAGAGTTAAAGGAGTGAGAGAACTTTAAAAAAAGAAGGGAAATAGTGGTTGTGGAAGTTGAAGAAGAAACTAAAGGTGCACTTGTTAAAATGCATAAGTATTCATAGCAGTAAGAGAACAAAAGAGAGAAATAGTTGCTTAAGAACTCCTTACTAATAAGCTAAGTGTGCTTAAAGAAATGGGGAGACAAAAGAGGAAAATGATGATTCAGAAATTCAAGGGGTGAAGTTAAAGAAAAAAGTGTGTGTAATGAGAAAGTGATGTATGATAAGCGCTTAGGGAAGATAGACACTATTACTGGTCAGAATAGCACCTACCCGTCCCTTAATTTACATTACAACCCAATAAGTGTCCCTTAGTTTACACTACAACCCAATAAGTCCTACTTGATCTTACATTCAAACATGCCTAAATTATGGAAGTGAAACACTAAGAACAAGCTTATGGATCAGTATACGTTGCATGTGAATTCTTTGTGAAAGTGAGCTTAATTTTTATTTATGTACCCATACTTGTATAATTTGAAAATTTCAGCGTGAAAATGGGTATTTCTCTTGTTGCGAGGGAACATGTTTGAGGAAGGATAAAGTTCATGTCGGAATACTTGATTGGTTAATTACATGTGTTTGCTAAATTTTAGAGTCAATTCTTGAGACTAGAATGTCTTAACTTGGTTGTATGTGTTGTTAGTTGGTTATACATATCGCATGCTCTATTTTAAACTTGCTATGTCAATCAATCGGTGTAGCCTTAGCTTGAGTCGTCTCGCTTCAATTGGTTAGTTGTTAGTCCTTCGTGTGCATGACATGTAATGGAGTTGTTCGAGGATGAACAAGGCTTTAAATTTAGGGTAGTGATCTTGGGCATATTTACGTGCCCAAGTGTTATTTTATAACTTAATTTTAGCCATGTTTGTTAATTTAATTAATTACATTCTCATGTGATTTTTTATATTTATGTGCATAAACTAACCAAAGTGAGTAGCCCTTGGTTGTAGGTGAAAAATGCAAAGGATGAGCTTAATACGATGATGAACGAGGAAGCTCAGAATGGAAGGCAAAGAAGTTGCATGATGTTGCAAAATTGGAGCACCTTTCGCACCATAGAGTGTGCCACGCTGGCAGAACTAGGCATTAGGCAATGTTCCACGGCAAGGCATCTGCGCACCAGGCAGCGTGCCATGCCCAGGCATCTGTGTGCAATGGCATGCCATTCCAGTGAAGGGCCGCATTGGCAACATGCCACGCTTAGCAAAGTGCGCGACCACCTCTATGCCAAACCGTGCCTTCTCTACAATGAAGGTCGTGTCACACCCTTTGGCGCCCAACCACGCCAATGCCAATGCCATAGTCTAGTAGCCATCTGCAATACCTCCATGTCACGGAGGCAATATGTCCTGATGGGCAGCATGACACGGAGGCAGTTCATGCTCGGCCAAATTTTGCATTTCTTCATTTATTATAAATTCAATACTTAGCCCCTAATTTCATTATCACGAAATATTTTTGGGAAAGCAGAGAGGAGCGAAGGGAGAGACGATGAATTTCACCTAGGGTTCGAATTCTTTACTTTTCTTTCATCCATTCTTGTAAGTACTTTGATTCAAACATTTTTTTGAATCATTGTATGAACATGAGTGGCTAAAACCCTTCTTCTAGGATTGAGGCCATATGACATGATTGTATTTACGTAATTTCATCTTTGGTTCAAGTTTTCTTTGTTGCTTTGTCTTGCATTCTTATTAATTGTTGTATTAATGCTTAATCACCATTGAAATGAATTTTTCAAGCTTAGGAAAAAGTTTGAAAGAGAAAACCTAGGTTAGAACTAAAGAATGCAGGGAGAAAGTTCTTGTCTTCAAGATAGGATTCGCGGTTAGGATAGCAATTATACCTAATTCGCCTTGCTTGGTTAATAAAATAGAAAGATAGCTAGACACTGAGGATTAAATTGTCACATCACCTCTCTCAGACGTAGTTGTGAAGTTAATCCTAGGTTAAATGATTAGAGGTACGAAAGTCCATAATCAAGGGAATAAACCCCATAAACCACATCCACATTGTTAATTGCTCATGAATTAGAATATCATATCCCCGCTTAACCATGTAGGTGTGAGACTAGTTTAGTGTATTTAGAGACTCGAAATACCATGATCATTGCGATTAACTAAGTAAGACAACAAAAACATTTCATATACTTGAACCATTGTGAATTTTAGCATTGCATGATTGTCAGGCTTTAACTTTAGAGATTCTCATTATTGTATTTTCGAATTAATTGTGATCAACACTTAGATTTATATAAGACTTTTAAAATCTCTAAAACCAACCTTTGTGAAATTTAACTTAACACTTGAACTCAAATATTCCCTGAAATAGTGCAGTCTCTGTGCGTTCGACATCCGACTCTCAAAGAGTCATTATATTACTTGTACGACCGCGTCGACTTGTGCGGCACTGGGGCGCAACAAGGATGGGTCATTGTTTCCTCCAATGACTCGTCACTAGGCTTGTTGGTTATGGGAAAGGTTTGAACATGTTTATAAACTGAGTAACAATGAGTAATAGGATGACTCATTAGTCCTTACAATGGGTCATTCTATGTCTCGTTGGCTCTTGAATGAAAACTTGCAAAGATGACAATGGCTCATAAGACAGTCGTTGTTGCTGATAATGACTCATTTTCTAAGTCATTCTGAGAGAAGCATTTTCTAGTTTCTTTCTGGGTTTTTTCAAGTTAAGTCTGGATTTAGTCTAAAAAACTTTTGGGATGTTACAATATCTCCCCTTGGGTTCATTCATCCTCGAATGAAGGCTAAATTAGCTAAAAGACTGGGGAAAGAGCTGCAATCCCGAACTGAAGCTACAACTAACTACTGTAGGTGTGACTGACTCTGAACTGAGATAGACATGATAACTAAACTTATGCAACTAGGGTGCATGTTAGGACATGAATAAGATTGATGAGTATGGAACTGAATAGAGTACTGAGGAGAAATTTAGTACTTGATGCTGAAGTTGAGCTAGAAGGGAATAAGTGAAGGTATTTAGCCACCATTTCTACTTCTGCTTCCTATGTAGCTCCCTCAACTAGTTGGTTCCTCCACAAAACTTTTAGTGAGGTTACCTCCTTGTTCCTCAGCTTATGGACTTGACGGTTTAGAATCTAAACTGGAACTTCTTCGTAAGAAAGACTTTACTTTATACCTACGCTCTCTAGAGGCACTATTGAGGTCGGGTCACCGATGCATTTTTTCAACAAGGACACATGGAAGACTGGGTGCACCAATGCTAACTCTGCAGGCAACTCCAGCTAATAAGCCATATTGCCGATGCGTCTCAAGATTCTGTAATGGCTAATATATCTGGGTCTGAGCTTTCCTTTCTTCTCGAATCTCATCAGCCCTTTCATAGGGAAACTTTTGTGTATACCCAATCATCTTGAGAAAACTCCAACTCCCTTCTTCTTATATCTACATACGATTTCTGTCAGCTTTGAGCTGTTTTCAGTCGTTCCCTGATAAGCTAAACCTTCTGCATAGCCTCATGTACGAATCAGGTCCTATTAAGGTAGCTTCACCAACCTCAAACCACCCTACTGGAGATCTGCACCTCCTACCATATAATGCCTTGAACGGGGCCATTTGAATACTGGAGAGGTATTGGTTGTTGTACGCAAACTCGATGAGACGTAGGTGATCACCCCAGCTGCCTTGAAATTGATCACGCAAGCCCTTAACATATCCTCCAAAATCTGAATATTCCACTCATCTTGGCCATCTGTGTGTGGGTGAAAAGCTGTGTTGAGCTTAACCTGAGTACCAAGTCCCTTCTGAAATGACTTCCAAAAGTGCGAGGTGAAATGAGTACCCCTATCCGAAATAATAGACAAGGAAACTCCATGCACTCTGACTAACTCCTGGATGTACAATCTAGCATAATCCTCTGCTGAGTCGGTGGTCTTAACTAGTAGGAAATGTGTTGACTTAGTCATCCGATCTACAACCACCCAAATTGAGTCATGTTGTCAGCGAATATGAGGTATGCATGTGATAAAGTCCATATTCACTTCTTCCTATTTCCAAGTAGGATTACTAATATCCTAAGTCATACCCCCAGGTCTCTGAGGTTCAACCTTGACCTGCTGGCAATTTGGATACTTAGCCACGAATTCTGCAATGTCCTTCTTCATGCCATTCCACCAGTAGATTTCCCGTAGATCACGGTACATCTTGGTGGCACCTGAGTGGATGGAGTATCTGGTGTTGTGAGCTTCCATTAGTATCCGCTGCTCAAATCATCCACATTTGGAATACACAAATTGACCTAGTAATGGAGCACAACATCTCCCCTTTTGGAGAATGCTTCCACCTCTTTCCGTAGGACTGCTTCCTTCAACTTGCACAAAATTAGGTCTTTATCCTGTTTTGACTTAACCTCCACCACCAGAGAGGATTCTCACCTACTTTGGATTACAACTGTTTCATGACCCGAATGTACACCGGATCGTAGACACAGGAGAACGGACACCAAGAGACCCTAAGTCAACCCATGGCACATGCATTCAACGAATCTCATTTAAATAAATGGAATATTAAGCATAAAACATCACGGAAACGTAACCATGACATAACATCAGGAAATACCAAACATTTACATAAGTTGAGTACTACTCATTTGTCTGAAAGCCACTAATACGTAAGATGGGTTGATGGGACAACATCCCCAACTAACCCGAGCAATACTGAAACACAATCAACAGGAAAGTTTATCAAACGGCCCTCGAAACATGAGGACTCACCAACAAGCTGATAGAGTCGGCTGAGATGGACTAAGAATGAGCATGAGCTTAAAATCCGGATCCTGTATCATGAAACAATACAACATAGAAAGAAAGTGGTCAGTACGTGAAATGTAATGAGTATGCAAGGTAAGTAAAACGGATATTTTAAAAGTAAATTAAACTCATAAATAGACATAGGAGAAGGACATCATGCTTGCATCAAAATCTTCCTAATAAAACATAGGGCTCAAGACTTTCAAATCATTCATAATCATTCATTATCATAATCGTAAATAACTTTATCATAATATAACTTGAGCCAACAACATGAACATAACAATGCATAAACATGCGGAACAATGGAAGGACTCATCATAACCGACACCATCATGGTAGAGCCTTTCATAATGCCCCACTGTCTCGCTCAAGTGGGCAGAGCTGACCCTGGCTTTCCAGGCGAGAGTCGTGCATAAGGCGTGATATCACATTTGAGGGGATCATTATTAATACATCATATCATTTAAAACCCACGGTAGCACATGGTTATGAGACACCGGCGTAGTCCTTTGAACGCCGAGCTGCTCGGTGCTAGACATGGCTCCCAAAAAAATGCATATATGCTCATACATAAATCATTAACATCATGCATAAAATTTCATTGGCTAAGATATAACATTTATCATCATTGATCCCCTTTAAAACATGCTTAGCCAAGAATCATGGGCCCTTTTCATCGGCCAACATCATAAATCGATAAATCAAGTAATTCGTTTCATAAATCACAAATCGTTCTTCTACATGTGGGCATTGCCCAATACTTCATCATATTCAATTCTTTAAAAACATGCTCATAAACATGGGTAAATTTAAAATCATGATTTTCTATCATGAATAAACACAAATTATAGAGTAGTCATCATAAATCATAACTTCCATGAACTTTTATCAAATGGGCATTTTGGGTTTAGCTTGAAACATGAATTAAAGAAAATAATAATAAAACGTGCCCATCATTCATAACTCAATAACTAAAACTCAATTAAAACATACCCATAAAGAGAAATCACATTGTAATGCTTTGGGTAAAACCCCATGGAATTTGTATAGGGGAATTCATGAATTAACTCAAAAAGTTGGCATGGGTGAGGAAGAATTCCACCCATTATAAGACCCTACATACCTGGGAATAGATGGACTTAAAGTTCCTTAAGCACCCACAAAGAAATTGATGAAAATTTGGTGAAGAAGGCCTTGAAACTCCCAAAAACCTCTCTAAGCTTTTGCATGAGAATGCGCATACATAAAAGGCTTAACCCATCTTATCTAACTCAGAAACATATCCAAAATGATGTAGTTTAGGCCTTAGGGACTTAGGAAGTTACGAAAACACCCTTATTAAAACGCAAAAAATTTTGGTCGCCAGTCCCCACAAGGACCTAACTGATCGTTGCCATAGGGCACGACTCATGGCCTTGATCCATTGAGTCTGCTGCCCAAACATCCAAGGGAATCCCACGGGTGACTTCACGAGTCCTGAGGTAAGATCACGACTCGTGGTCACCTTCCATGGCCTACACTGCCCATCCTAGCTTGCCAATCCTTCAGGGTTGACCACAGGTGACCTCACAAGTCGTGAGGTCTGACCACAACTCGTCGTCAAGCCTGTGGCCTCCTCACTCAGGCCTTTCCACACCATGCTGACCACGAGTCACCTCACGACTCGTGGTCACTCCTCACGACTCACCACACGGGTCGTAATGTGACCTGGTGTGAATTTTTAGTTTTTCTCAGTTTTCACTTCCGAGTCTGATCCTTGGGTTCCCGGAGTATAACAATATGTTCCCCTCGGGAACATTCATCCTCGAATGTTACAAACATGTAGAAAACTCATAAACAAGTTATCACCATATACAATTACCAGTCATTTAAGTCGCAAACTGACGGAAGGACTACCTCCAAAAGGAACTACAAAGCTAAACTGAATTCAGACATCACATACATTTACCATATCATAAACAAACTTGTACACATGAATTGAACGGGAAAAGCTGATTAAAGGTTTAGGGCAAAAATGATACCTCAAACTGAAATGGACCTGGTAGGGAACAAATGAGGGTATTTAGCCATCATATCTGCTTCATCTTCCCACATAGCTCCCTCAACATGTTGATTCCTCCATAACACCTTTAATAACGCCATTTCTTTGTTTCTCAACTTACGAACCTGACGACCTAAGATTTTGAGGTTGTCCTTCACTCCAAGGATGTCTATCGGAACCACCAAGGCTGGATCACCCAAGAACTTCTTCAAAAGTGACACATGAAAGACGGGATGAACTGAGGACAACTCCGAGGGCATGTCCAACTCATATGCTACCTTGCCAACTCTTCTCACAACTTGGTAAGGACCAATATAGCGGGGACTGAGTTTACCTTTCTTTTCAAACTGCATGACTCCTTTCATGGGAGATACCTTTAGAAATACCCAGTCGTCCACATCAAAGTCCAAATCCCTCCTTCTCAACCGAACCTTCACCATCGCCTCATGAACAGAATCTGGTCCTATTATAGCTGCCTCACCAACCTTGAACCATCCGATGGGAGATCTACACCTTCGCCCGTAAAGAGCCTTGAACGGGGCCATCTAGATACTAGAATGGTAACTGTTATTATAAGCAAACTCAATCAAGGGCAAATGATCATCCCAACGACCTTTAAAATCCATAACAGATGCCCTCAACATATCCTTAAGGGTCTGAATGGTTCGTTCTGCCTAGCCATCTGTTTGCGGATGGAAGGTTGTACTGAGCTTAACCTGCGTCGCAAGTCCTTTTTGAAAAGAACGCCAGAATTGAGAGGTAAACTGAGTACCTAGGTCTGAAATAATAGAAAAGGGCACTCCATGAAGTCGAACTAACTCTCGAATATACAACTTAGCATAATCATCCACTGAATCCGTGGTCTTGACCGGTAGGAAATGTGCAGTCTTAGTTAACCTGTCAACCACTACCCAAATGGAGTCATACTACCGGCGAGTACGAGGTAGACCTGTAACAAAATACATATTAATCTCTTCCTACTTCCAAGTGGGGATGCTGATATCCTGAAGTACGCCTCCCAGCCTTTGATGTTCGGCTTTCACTTGCTGACAGTTTGGACATTTTGCTATGAACTCCGCAATATCCTTCTTCATACTATCTCACCAATAGATTTCTCGCAAATCTCAATACATTTTCGTGGATCCTAGATGAATAGAATATCTGGTACCATGTGCCTCACGCAATATCCGAACTCTCAAATTATCGACGTCTAAAACACATAGTCGACCCTGGTATCGTAACACACCATCTCCCCCTTGGGAGAAGACCTCCACCTTCTGACTCCGCACCGCCTCCTTCAGCTTCCTCAATATTGGATCCTCATCTTGCTTGGATTTAACATCAACCACCAAGGATGATTCTGACCCGTTATGTACAACAACATCGCCATCGGTCGAATCGATCAATCTAACTCCCAGCCTTGCGAGTCGATGGACATCCTTCACCAACTCCTTCTTTCCCTCATCCATGTGGGACACACTTTCCATGGAGAGTCTACTAAGAGCATCTGCAACCACATTAGCCTTTCCCGGGTGGTAAAGGACACTCATGTCATAGTCCTTAAGTAACTCCAACCACCTCCTTTGCCGAAGATTTAGATCTTTCTATGTGAACACATATTGCAAACTCTTGTGATTCGTAAATACATCTATGTGGACCCCATACAAGTAATGCCGCCATATCTTCAATGCAAACACCACCGCGGCCAACTCAAGATCATGGGTCGGGTAATTCTTTTCATGAACTTTCAGTTGTCTTAAGGCATATGCTATTACCTTCCCATGATGCATCAACACATATCCTAGCTTGACTCTCGAAGCATCACAATACACTACGAAGCCATCAGTACCCTCGGGTAAGGTCAACACTTGTGTTGAAGTGAGTCGGGTCTTCAACTCTTGGAAGTTTTTCTAACAAGCATCCAACCATTGGAATTTTACCTTTTTCTAAGTAAACCTGGTCAATGGGGCCGCAATTGATGAAAATCCCTCAACAAATATTCGGTAGTAGCCTCCTAAGCCCAAGAAACTCAGAATTTCTGAAGGATTCACTAGTCTGGGCCAATTTTTCACCGCCTCTATCTTCTGGGAATCTACCCTTATGCCTTCGCTTGATACAACATGTCCCATAAATGCTACTGAGTTTAGCCAAAATTCACACTTACTAAACTTTTCATATAGCTAAAGATCCTTGAGGGTTTGCAGCAGTATCCTCAAATGAGTGGCATGCTCATCCTCAATACGGAAGTATATAAGAATGTTGTCGATGAACACGATCACGAACATATCCAAATATTGCTTGAACACCCTATTCATCAGGTCCATAAAAGCTGCAGGAGCATTGGTTAGCCCAAAAGACATAAGAATAAATTCGTAATGTCCATACCGAGTCCTGAAGGCAGTCTTCGGGATGTCACTCTCCCGAACTCTGAGCTGGTGATACCCGGACTTGAGATCAATCTTGGAGAAGCACTTGGCACCCTGAAGCTGGTCAAAAAAATCATCGATCCTGGGTAATGGGTACCTGTTCTTGACGGTAACCTTGTTCAACTGCCGATAGTCAATACAAATGCAAAGAGAACTATCCTTCTTTTGAACAAATAGAACTGGCGCAACCCATAGAGACTGGCTCAACCTAATGAAGCCCTTATCTAATAGATCCTTTAACTGATCCTTCAATTCCTTTAGTTCGACTAGGGCCATCCTGTAAGGAGGGATAGAAATAGGCTGCGTATCTGGCAATAGATTAATACCGAAATCAATTTCCCTTTTCGGAGGAACACCTGGAAAATCATCAGGAAACACCTCGGGATATTTGCACACCACCCGAACTGACTTGGTAGTCAGGGTCTCGGACTCCATGTCCTTAACCCTAACTAGGTGGTACATGCATCCCTTAGAGATCATGTTCCTAGCCTTAAGATTGGAAATAAACTGACCTGTTGGCACTACCAAACTACCCTTCCACTCCAAAACTAACTCACCCGGAAAATGAAACTCCACTGTACGGGTCCTATAATTAATTGAAGCTTACATGCAAACAACCAATCCATGCCAAGAATAATGTCAAAATCAGTCATGGCTAACTCTACAAGGTCTACGGGGGTAACCTTATGCAACACCGTGATCGGGCATCCTCTATATACTCGTCTAGCTATGACCGAATCACCAACAGTGGTCGAAACTGAAAACAATTCTTACAAGGTCTGGGGACCAACTCCAAGGCTACTAGCATCATAAGGAGTCATGAAAGACAATGTAGCTCCCGAGTATAACAAGGCATAAACATCAATATAAAAGACAAGCAACATACAAGTGACCACTTCTAGTGAAGTCTCCTGCTGCTAGAGTGAGGCAAGGGCATAGAATCAGTTTTGGCACTGACCGCCACCCCACTTGTAGATGCTCCATATGGAGCTAAACGGGTTAGGGTTGCTACTGTCCTGGTGGTCTGTGCTCGACCCCTATCATCACCCTGTTTGGCATATGGACATGCTCGGCGCATGTGCCCAAATCTACCACACCCAAAGCAGACATCCGAACCGAGTAGGCACTTCCCGGTGTGACTCTTGCTGCACTTCCCGCAGGATGGAGAGGTATACTCTAACTAGGTGCCCCTCTAATCCCTCGACCCTGAAGCCCTACTCCTCTGATCACCCTAGGCCTGGATAGGACACTAGCTGATGATGGTGCTGGGGCTAGTGGCCTCTGCTGAAACTATGGATGGTAGCCACCGTCGGACCTCTAAAGTGAAAACCCACGACTATCTATCCGAGCCCTCTTTGCCTCCCTCTCCCTCACATGAGCAGCCTCCATCTGCTGGGCGTACAACACTATGCGAGAAAGTCCATATCCTAATGAAGCATGGTAGTCCTACAATCCTTTTCTAAATAACTGGCCACGCCATGAACAAATTGTCTCACCTGCGCCCTCTGATCCATCACCAACTTTGGGGCATATTTTGACAACAGGGTGAACTCAAGCGAATACTCCAGCACTATTATTTTTCCCTACTTGAGGTTCAAAAACTCTACTGCTTTCAATTCCCTCATTTCCCGAGGGAAGAACCTGTCAAGAAAGGTCATGTGGAACTCATCCCAACTGATAGGGCCTGCTCCCGCTATCCTGCTGTCCTTCCATTGCTTGTACCAAATATGAGCGACCACTTTTAGCTAGTAAGAGACCAATTCAATACACTCCCTATTTTTCACCCTCATAACCTAGGTAACCTTCAAGATCCCTTCGATGAACTCGTGTGGATCCTAATCCACCTTTGATCCCGTGAACTCGGGAGGGTTCATCCTCAAGAAGTCTCTAATCTGAGTCGTCGCTGCATTGCCATTCTGTGGAACCTACGCAAGAGCCTGCTGATTGACTTGAGGGATCAAGGCCTGTGCCAACATCTGAATCGCTGCCCAAAACTCGGCGTGGGCAGCTGGCTCTAGTGCCTGGGCTCCAGAACAGGTGGGGATTTCTGATGCCCATGGTCATTGCCATCTCTATGGCCTTCATCATTTCCATTCCTCCTTCCATTCATTCTTCTAGGAGCCATAATTCTGCAATCACAAATCGCATTAATTAGAAGGACGGAAAGGCTTTTCATCGAACGACATAGAACATGAAAGAAGGGAACATTTCCTAAACGTCTTGTAGCCTCTTCGTCATAGGTGTGGCGCGCTTCACACCTATGAAAAAGAATCTACCTAACATGACTTTTAGACTCCCTAGGATGCATCTGAACCTATTGCTCTGATACCAAGTTTGTCACGACCCGAACGTACACCCGGATAGTAGACACGGGACAAAGGACCCCGAGAGACCCCAAGTCAACCCATGGCACATGCATTCAACTAACCTCATTTTAATAAATGGAATATTAAGCATAAAACATCACGGAAATGTAACCTTGACATAACATCAGGAAATACCAAACATTTACATAAGCTGAGTACTACTCATTTGTCCGAAAGCCTATAATACGTAAGATGGATTAATGGGAAAACATCCCCAACTAACCCAAGCTATAATGAAACACAATCAATAGGAAAGTTTATCAAACGGCCCTCGAAACATGAGGACTCACAAACAAGCTGATAGTGTCGGCTGAGATGGACTAAGAATCAGGATGAGCCTGAAATTTGAATCCTGATTCATGAAACGATACAGCATAGAAAGTATGCGGTTAGTACATGGAATGTACTGAGTATGCAAGGTAAGTAAAACGGAAATTTTAAAAGTAAAGTAAACTCATAAATGGACATAGGAGAAGGACATCATGCTTTCATCAAAATCTTTGTAATAAAACATAGGGCTCAAGACTTTCAAATCATTCATAATCATTTATTATCATAATTGTAAATAACATTATCATAATATAACTTGATCCAATAACATGAACATAACAATGCATAAAACATGCGGAACAATGGGAGGACTTGTCATAACCGACACTATCATGGTAGAGCTTTTCATGATGCCTCACTGTCTCACTCAAGTGGGCAGAGCCGACCTTGGCTTACCAGGCGAGGGTCATGCATAAGGCGTGATATCACATTTGAGGGGATCATTATTAATACATCATATCATTTACAACCCACGGTGGCACGTGGTTATGAGACACCAGCGTAGTCCTTTGAACGTCGTGCTGCTCGGTGCTAGAAACGGCTCCCAAAATAATGCATATAGGCTCATAAATAAATCATTAACATCATGCTTAAAAATTCATTGTATATGATAAAACATTTATCATCGTTGATCCCCTTTAAAACATGCTTAGCCAAGAATCATGGGCCCTTTTCATTGGCCAATATCATAAATCGATAAATAAAGTAATTTGTTTCATAAATTGCAATAACATTCTTGCTAATACATTATCTTCATTTTACTCCGGATTGTAATCTCTAATGAAAAATATAGCTCCATGAGCAAAAGCTACATGTGGGCATTGCCCAATACTTCATCATATTCAATTCTTTCAAAACATACTCATAAACATGGGTAACTTAAAAATCATGCTTTTCTATCATCAATAAACTCAAATTATAGAGTAGTCATCATAAATCATAACTTTCATGAACTTTCATCAAATGGGCATTTTGGGTTTAAAAGCTTGAAACATGAATTAAAGAAAATAATAATAAAACTTGCCCATCATTCATGATTCAATAATTAAAACATATCCATAAAGAGAAATCACATTATCATGCTTCGGGTAAAACCCCATGGAATTTGAATAGGGGAATTCATGAATTAACTCAAAAATTGGGCATGGGTGAGGAAGAATTCCACCCATTTTAAAACCCTACATACCTGGGATTAGACGGACTTAAAGTTCCTTGAGCACCCACAAAGAAATTGATGAGAATTTGGGGAAGAAGGCCTTGAATCTCCCAAAAACCTCTCTAAGCTTTTATGAGAATGGAACTTAGGAAGTTATGAAAACATCTTGTCTAACTCAGAAACATATCCAAAACGACGTAGTTTAGGCCTTAGGGACTTAGAAAGTTACGAAAACACCCTTATTGAAATGCAAAAAATTCTTGTCGCCAGTCCCCACGAGGGACCTATCAGATCATTGCCACAGGGCATGACTCTTGCCCTTGATCCGCTGAGTCCACTGCCCAAGCATCCAAGGGAAGCCCACAGGTGACTTCACGAGTCATGAGGTCAGACCACGACTCATGGTCACCTTCTGTGGCCTACACTGCCCATCCTAACTTGCCAATCCTCCAGGGTTGACCATGGGTGACCTCACGAGTCGTGAGGTATGACCATGACTCGTGGTCAAGCCCGTGACCTCCTCACTCAAGCCTTGCCACACCATGCTGACCACGAGTCACCTCACGACTCGTGGTCACTCCTACGACTCACCTCACGGGTCGTTCTATGACCTGGTGCAAGTTTTTAATTTTTCTCCATTTTCACTTTCGGTTTGATCCTTGGGTTCCCGGGGTATAAAAAATTGTTATACCCCAAAAGTCCAAAGATCGGACCAGGGATTTGAAATAAGGAAAATGTAAGAGTGATGTTGCAGACTCAGGACGAGTCATGGGACGACTCTTGAGGATAACCCATGAGTTGCCAGGTGACCCATGGGGAGGCCTAGGAGGAGTTTGGGAAGTTGGAAGAGAGAGGGCCCCCACAAGTGTGGCAACCACTCGCAGTCAGACCCCACGAGTCATTAGGTCAGCCGTGGGGTGGGGAGAAGGAAAAGAGGAGAGAAGGATAGTACACTCAACAACTGATGACCATGAGTCGTGGTCCCCCTAACGAGTCGTTATGTTGGCCGTTACGAGCCCAGGATATCAGACAAGAAGTATACTTGACGAGCTAGGTGACGAGTCGTTGCCTTGGACCATGAGTTGTTAGGTCGTCCATAGGACCACCTGGCAGTAATTTCTTGTGAATTTAGTAAGGGCCTTTTCGTAATTCTGAAGTTCCTAAAGCCTATACTACATCGTTTAAGACACGTTTTTAGTAGGTTTTAAGAGGGGAAAACCAATTCTATGATTATTCCTTCCATGCATGCAAGCTTGAGAGTTTGAAGAGGTGATCTAGAGAAATTCTCCAAGGTTTTCACTAAAATCCTTTTTGGGCAATCAGAGGAGTGGTAGAATCAATCCCTTCCAAGTATGTAGGGTTACGAGTGGCTGTCTTCTTCCACACCTATGCCCAATTTCTATCAAAATATGAGAATTTCCTATGATCAAGTATGAGGTTTCTACCCAAATGCATGAATCTTCAACTTCTTTACATGGGTATGCATTGTTTATGATTTTATTATGAAATTGTGAAGCATGGGCTGATTTTATAATGATTTCTACTAAAAATTATATTTCTAGCCTTATGAATGTGGAAGCCCATTGATCATATGATTATGAAAAGTGAGATTTGTGAAGCAAATGTGATAATAATGAGATATTTTGATGAAAAGCATGATTTGAAGCTACCCATGTCTATAATTATGTTTTCAATGAGAATTGAGTATTTCTAAGTATGATAAATCTTTGAGAAATGCCCACATGTTAAGTTAAATGATGATTTTCCCGAACTAAGCTTACCACATTGTTTTGGAGTGAAGCCTCCCAAATTTTATATTCTAGCTTGTGGTATGTTTTGAATTAAGTCTTCCTGTGCATAGCTTACCACATGGTTTTTGGAGCAAAGGCTCCCATGTACGTTTTCAGCTTGTGGTATGTTTTGAACTAAAGTTTCTCATATGCATGATTTTGTATTTCAGATGTAATTGACATTGAGCTTCATCCATGGACGATGTTGAGCTTCTTATATACGATGTAGAGCATATGCATGTTTTTTTGGGAGAAGAGTCTAGCACCGAGCGGGTTAAGGGTCGATTACCCTAAGCCCCAGAACTATGCGCCAATATAGGATGATATGATTCTATTAGTGGGACCTCCCTTGTGAGCTATCCCTAGCCCTAATGGCCCTTCAACTTGATATCGATATCATGGTAGAGTCCTTAGTCTGGCAAGGTTTTGGACGGCTCTGCCCACTTGAGTGTGACAGTCGGGACCACGTAAGCTCTATCGTGGTATGTTGGTTAAGTGACGAGTCTCCCATTCTCTATATGATTCATATTTGCATATTCATTACTCATGGTTATTATTTTATACATGCATGTTCTAAAATCAAAGTTTGACTCAATGTTCATCATTTTTATAATGTCATATTTCATTTTTGAGTCATTCGAGTCAATTTGATGTTATAAAGTTATGTATTGTCATGTTATGAAAGGATCATGATTTCAAAAAGAATACATGCAAGCCTACTCTCAGTCTACTGATGTTTATGTTTAATTAATGCATTGTGTTTTAAAAGATTTTGCTTACTTTAGCAGTTTTACTTACCTTGCATACCCAGTATATTCAACGTACTGACCGCATACTTTTTATGTTGTATCATTTCATGATACAAGACCCGGCTCTCAGGTTCAGCCCCGCTCTTAGACAGTTCATCAGAGTTAGCGTCTGCCTATCGGTGAGTCCTCACCTTCCGAGGACCAGACTATCTATCTTTTCTTCATGTATTTTAGTTTTCAGCTTGTTGAGTTAGTTGGGGTCTTGTCCCATCAACTCGTCATGTTTAGAGGCTATTCAAACATATGTATGTATTCAGCTTCGAATTTATATTCTGATGTTATATTCAAGTTAGATTTCCACTATGAATTTATTGATGGTTATTCAGTTCTTGATTGAGTTAGATATATGCTTATGTCATGGATTGACTTGGTATCTCTCGGGGCTCTTTGTCTCGTGTCGCGATCCAAGCCTCCGCTCGGGTTGTGACAATAACTCCACCATCTGCGGAGTCAACCAACTGGACCCCTAACCAAGGCAGTCTGTGAACATCTCTAACCAGCTCTTTCTTTCCATCTTCAACATGATCAACACTCCCCATAGACAATATGTTGAGGGTTTCATCCACTATGTTGTCCTTACCCGGGTGATACAAAATGCTCATGTCGTAGTCTTTCAATAACTCTAACCACCTTCTTTGACGCAGATTCAGGTCTTTCTAGCTGAACACATACTACAAACTCTTGTGATCAGTGAAAACATCCACATGAATCCCGTATAGATAGTGTCTCCAAATCATCAATGCGAACACCACCGCTGCCAATTCAAGATCATGGGACAGATAGTTCTTCTATGAACTTTGAGTTGTCTGGAAGCGTACACTATGACTTTTCCATGCTTTTTCAAAACACAACCGATGTCAACTTTAAAGGCATCACAATAAATCACAAACCCATCTGAACCTTCTGGCAGAGTCAAGACTAGGACTGTAGTGAGTCGATTCTTAAGCTCCTGAAAGCTCTTCTCACATGCATCTGACCACTGAAACATCACCTTCATCTGAGTTAGTTCAGTCAAAGAGAAGGAAATAGAGGAGAACCCTCCAACAAACCGTTTGTAATAACCGGCTAAGCCCAAGAAACTCCTAATATCTGATGGAGAAATGGGGCCACATGGCCAAGGAAGGCAACTGATTTCAATTAGAATTCACACTTGATGAATTTGGTGAACAACTGGTGTTCCCTGAGAGTCTGCAAGATTATTCTCAAATGGTCTGCATGCTCCTCCTCTGGTCTGGAGTAAACTAGGATATCGTCTATAAAGACAATAACGAACATGTCCAAGTACGGATTGCATACCCTTTTCATCAAATCCATAAAGGTTGTAGGATCATTGGTTAACCCAAAAGACATAACTACAAATTGTAGTGACCATACCGAGTCCTGAAGGCTATTTTCAAAATGTCACATTCTCTGACCCTGAGCTAGTGGTATCTTGATCTGAGGTTTATGTAGGAGAAATAACTAGCTCCCTGAAGCTGATCAAATAAGTCATCAATCCTAGGTACAGGATACTTGTTCTTGACTATAACCTTGTTCAGTTGATGGTAGCCGATGCACATTCTGAGTAAATTGTCTTTCTTTTGCACAAATAGAATTAGGGCACCCTATAGAGAGATATTGGACGAATGAAGTCCTTGTCTAGAAGGTCTTTCATCTGTTCCTTCAACTCCTTAATCTCAGCTGGAGCCATTCTGTAAGGAGGAATAGAGATGGGCTGGGTATCTGGAAGAAGGTTTATACCGAAGTCTATTTCCCACTCAGGAGGAACTCCAGGAAGATCTTCGAGAAATACATCAGGAAACCCACTTACAACTGGAACTAACTGAAGTATCAGGGTGTCAAAACTAGAATCTTTAACCCTAACCAAGTGGTAGATGTACCCGTTAGTGATCATCTTCCTAGCCTTAAGGTATGAGATGAAATGACCCTTAGGCGTTGAAGTACTACCCTTCCACTCTAGGACTGGTTCATTAGGAAACTGAAATCTGACGACCCTAGTTCTATAATCAACTGAGAGTGTAGCCAGTCCATGCCTAGAATAAGGTCAAGGCAACCATATCTAGCCCTACTAGATCAATTGATGTGACTTTATGAAATACAATGGTCGGACGATTTCTGAACACCCGGCTAGCTCTAACTGACTAACCAATTGGAGTAGAAACTAAAAATGGTGCTGAGAGAATTTATGGACTAATATCTAACTAGAATGCAAAGTAAGGAGTCACAAAGGAAAGTGCGGCTTCTAGATCTAGTAAAGCATAAACATCAGTGTGGAAAAGGTGTAAAATAATACTAACCACATCAGATGAATTCTCCTGATCCTGCCTGAAAGATAGAGCATAGAAATGGTTCTAGTGCTGACCACGATCTGTGGTGCCCTACTGGACTGGATGTCTTGGAGGAGCTGCTGACGTGGTGGATTGGGCCTTTTCCCTTCTTGTAGACGTGCAATCCCTCAATCTATGACCCAGCTGGCCACACCCAAAACAACCATCCCTTCCCAGATGGCACTCACTTGGATGATTCTTGACACACTTAGGACATGCTGGAAAACTGCACCTACTGGAGACATGGCTTTGGAGGCCTCTACTGCTGTTGCTGGGGGCGATTGCCACTGCTTGATCTCTGTTGGGAGTACTCAACTGACCAGTTCTGGCCCATTTACTCTCCCTCTCTATCTCCTTCGACTTTTCTACCACTATATATTGTGAATGAATGATGATATTGGAAAGGTCTATGTCTTTGATAAGCATGGTGGTCCTATATTCCTTGACCACCAAGTCTGAGAATCCATTAACGAACTTAAGCATGCGAGCCCTAGGCTTAGCAAACACTTCTGGAGTATATCTTGACAGTTGAGTAAACTTCAGTGCATATTTATGTACTGTCATGTAGTCCTGCCTTAAGTTCATAAATTCGGCAGCCTTAGCTTTCCTCAACTCCCGATGAAAGAACTATCCAACAATGTTCTAATGAACTCATCCCATTCCACTGGACCTACACCATTTTGCCTTCCTTCCTTCGATTGCTTCTACCAAATCGGAGCTACCCTTTTCAGCTGGTACGCAGCCAGATCAGCACTTTTTGTAGACATAACACCCATGATTTGGGTAATCTTTTACACTTTGTCAATAAATTCCTATGGGTATTCATCAACCTTAGACCCGTGGAATATCGGGGGATTCATCCAAGTAAAATTTCAGACACTGGCAGTAGCTACAGACCCATTCATATTAACCGGTACCATGATCTACTGATTAATCTAGTTGGTGATGTCCTGGTCTAGCATCTGAATCGCAGCTCGAAATTCTGCATGGACACCTGGTCGTCCTGAGGAGCTGCGGGAGCTGGTGGGGTTGGGCAGTTAGCATTTTTGATCCTCCTTCAATTTTCTCTTTTAGGAGGCATCATTATCTGAAAAGGGTAAAGCACGAGCTAGGAGGATGTATTAGAGTCTAAAACTCTACGCACAATAAGAATTAGGAATAAAGGGAATTTTTCTAAAAATGCCTCGTAGTCTGCCCCTCATAAGTGGGGCATACTTCACACCCATGAAAGGACTCTACTTGACCCGGCCTTCATACATCTGAAGACATTCTAAACCTGATGCTCTGATACCAAGTTTTTCACGACCCGAGTTCACACTCTAAACGCAACACAACACTTAGAGTCACAAGTGACCCCAAGCAAACCTTGGTAGAGCATATTGTACTAAAAATTGTTATGCTGACAATGAACATAAAAGAGCGGAGGCTAACAATAGAAAGAAACTGATACTGAATAATTATAAAACTTGAATAAAATATGAAATCCCAAGTTGACACAATAATCATTATTTGAAAGCCTTCTAAAAATAAACTGGTGAGTTGTTGAGACAAACCCTCAGCTAACTCGAGTGTCTGAAACACAAACTAAAATGACTAGTTCTAAAAATGAAGCCACGGTCCTCGAGAGATGAGGACTCACCAAAGAGTACTGTAGTCCTGAATCCGAAGGAGAACTAACCATGTTGCTGGGCCTAAGAACCTGAACCTATAACATAAAATGATATAGCATAAAAGTATGGTTCAGTAATTTGAATGTACTGCGTATGCGAGAAGGAACTAAAACATACATATATACCGAATAATAGTAAGTTGTACTTAAATACTACAAAAATAGACTGAAATATGAAGAAACTAAACTGAACTAAAATCATAACTGGACTGGAGTGAACTATGCTATGATGTATTGTGGGAGAGACCATAACCAATATGTAAACAGGTGAGCTAAACATAGAGTCTGATGTATACCTCCCATCGAAGAAGGCCCACTATACTTGCCAGGGTATAGCAGTTGAACTGGGTGATCGTTGTTTGAATCCAATTTGGGCTAATAACCTACAGTGGAAATGTAGTTTTGGGAACCTGGGTGCGCTGAACCCTGGCCTGCTCGGTGCTAAGTACTACTCCCACAAGGAATCTTAACTGTGTCTAACTATGTTGATAGCTCAAAACTGATGTCCTAAAACTTAAGTCGGAACTACTTGTCTGGAAGTGTTCTGAGAGTCTAAGGACCTGAAAGAAACTATTTTCTAAGACTTTTCATAGCTTCTTTATCTAAAAGTGTTGAAACAGTCTAAAGAACAACTAACAAGCTGATAAACTGATTCTACCAAATTTACTAAGATCTCAAAGACTGATAATAGTCAAATTGATTAGCTGATATTCCTGGAGAATACTAAGTATAATGAGTAACGACTGAGACCCTGAGACTGAATATACCAAAAATATAACTTTTATTTGAGTGTCTGTACTAATCATTAAGATTCGAGTAAAATTTGCCATAATAATATAACATTTCTGTCTGAGTCTAAATCATGCAAGTTTTACTCGAATTCATGCTAAAGATTAATACTAAGAAAGAAACTGAACAAATAAAACTAGTGCAGGAATTTCAATTAGGAATACTCAAGTAAACTAAGGAAATTAATCAGATTAAGGAGTTCCTTAATAACTGAAGACCCTAGCTTCAACTATTCTGCAGTGCTAGAATTTAGAAAGTTTTTTGAAATTTAAATTGGGACACAAGGGGAAAAGGAAACCCTTATTGAACTCCCACATACCTATAGAAGAATTCCCTACTAAAGCTTTTGGAAAACTAGAAGAAAAACAGAACCCTACTTCTTGCCCTGAGAAGCCTTTCTGATCTTTCTTTGTACTGACTCTGAGAGGAAAGGTGAGAAATGATGGAGGAATATCAACTAACCCTCTAAATCCCCTTAATATTAACCCTAAAATGACATAGTGTAGGCATTAAAATAACGGTAAGTTACAAAAATGCCCCTGGGGGAAAGTCTGAGAAACTGCCCATCGGGATCCAACGGGTTGTTGGTTGTGACCACGACCCATTGGGACCAATCATTGGTCCTTGGTCTTGAAATTTGGTTTCTAGACTTCGACCAACGGATGGACAGGATGAAACGTTAGGTGATACAATGGGTCGCTGCATCCTGTCGTGTCCACTAGATAGGATTTGGACAGACTCTGGGCTTCTCACAATGGGTGAACAAAAGGACTCATTGTGGGATACAACGGGTCATCTAACCCAGTCGTCTCCCCCGAATGAACTTGCATAGTTTCTGGATCCCTTCCAGTGAGCTGTACCAACAATCTGTTAGAGGATACAATGGCTCATTGTATCCACTTATTGTTGCTACTATGCTTTTGAGTGGTTTCTAATTCTCACCTAATGATTTAATAGGATGGATTGTTGTTTCCTCCAAAGACTCATCACTGGGTTTGTTAGTTCTGGGAAATTTTTGAACATATTTCTGAATTAAGTAACAACGAGTGACAAAACAACTCGTTACTCCATTACAGATGACATGATAATATCCACATAGTACTTTACATACACTAATAGTGACTATCCTAACAACCAGCCATCACTAATGTTTTTCTAGTGCCCTCACCATAAAGAAGTCCCAACTCACATCCAAAGTTATTTACCTGAGGACTAGAACAAGTAACTCACTCTCACAAAAACATTAATAACAATGCACATGTGAAACCATAAGTTTGCCTTTATCATCACTGTTTCAGGTTCTTCGGACACTTGATTAGGATCACTATAGGACTTTTTTGTCTTGTAATAGCTTTGGGACGTGTATGGTACATATGGATAAAGTGACTTGACCTTCCTTGGTGCCACACTACTTCTCTTGCTCCACTCTTATTTTATCTCCCTTATTCTTTTTCATTCATTTTTCTTCTCAACTCATGGGTGTGATCTTCATTTAAATTCTCTTTTTCCTCATCAAAATGTCACTATTTTTATTTTGTCTTTTTCTTTTTCATTGGATCTTTATTCTCTTTTCTTTTCTTTTCTTTGTCAACCACACCATACCCACTTATTTTTAATCATCAGATTCTACTTTTCTTACCCAACTTTTTATGCACCCCTACTATAGCCACCCTCAACTTAAGCGATTTGCCTGAGTTAAGGTACACAATATCCAAAGAAGGACCAGGATCAAAATAGGTTCAGTATAAAAAAATATATGTAGGTAAATAGGCTAACAAAATAAACGGGTCAACTAGGCTCAAAATCAGGGATCAAGGGATTATTCACATTATTTGGATAGCCATATAGGCTCAGTGGACTAAATACAAAATATGGTCTATGATCCTTTCCTAATCAGTTACCCTATAATCTTAGCAAGATAAACCAGACAAGTTCTAGATGAATGCACAATGTAAGAACAAACAAAAATTAATCTCACACACACTTGGCACCAAATTGCATTATCAGCGATTGATTATCATAATATGCTTAATCTTAAGCACAGTTGCTATATCAATATACAAATATTTTCACACATAGATCCTTCAAGGTTAATGGGTTTCATAAAAACATACATGCCACATCAAAAATAAATTTGTGGGGATCTCCATTTTCCAACATTTCTAACAAAAAGGTGTTTATTTCCAACTTCTCTAATTTTCCAATTTCTTTTTTAATAGAAACAGTAACAAACAATTAGAAAACAAACCTAAACATGCCTGTTCTACTAGATAGCACACCTGAGGGAAAATAAATACGGCAACAAAATCCCTCAAGTGGTGTGATAGACTCACAGGTACCCCCCCCCCCCAAAAAAAAGGCATTGTCCCCAATGCATCTATAGAAATCTCAAATTTGAAGTGGGGTAAACCTGCAAAGCTCTATGCTCCCGAATCTAGTACAACTGTTTGGGGTGAAGTGACCCCAAGGACCTCAGCAGTAGCGTCAGTTACTACTGTCGCGCTCAAAGGATATGGGAGGTAGCCTCTATAGTTGGAGGTGGTATGACGAGAGTCTGCAACTCTAAAGAAACTTAGCCCATGTGTCATGCCCCTCAACTCGGGGTGATGAACTAGAGGAGGCCCCACCAATCCGGGCTCGCAACTCATCTTCTTCTTGCTTTCTCTTTTTGTGCTTCTTCTCTTCTAATGGGATTTTCCCTCATCTCCAGCACCATCTCGTGGATGCTTCCCTACTACCCCCTAGGCTGCTTGCCCAGTAAATCCATGAAGGGTACGTCATCCTCCAACTCCTCAAACTTGGGAATGGGGAAATCTTGGGATTGTCGCTCCTATTGCAACTTTAAAATGTCCTCTTGAGCCTTTTTCAGCTCAGTTTCATACCTTTCCAAATCTGGCACTATGAGATCTTTTATCCTATCATTCATCCTCGCATCCATGTCATCAATGTGGTCATGAAGGTTCTTGTACGGCTCTAAAGCAGTTGTGATGGCTTAGTCTACAAAAAGGCCTAGCTGCTCAACAAACAGCTTCAACTGTTTCTCCTGTCTGTCTACTTTTCTGACCACCCTAGAAAAGTTTGCTGGTGTGAATGCATACTATGAAGATTAAGGCATGGCAGATGACATATCGGCCGATTCCACTCCCAATTGTATTGCAACTGCACCAGAAGTAGATGGTGAGGATGTAGGAACTGGTGCATCATGGAAAACTAACTCTTCTCCTATAGCTTCTCCAGTTTGGTCAGTGGTCATTTCCATTGCCCTTGTAGTTTGGCCACTGGACCCGAACACCTCAGGGTGGTTGTAAAGCTTTAGGTCATTTCTTGATTCCTCCTTCGACTTCTCTAAGTCATACTTCTTTGTAGCATATGTCGCCATATCAATTCTAGCTAATATGGGAACATGAGCCTCTGTGCATTGCCAAGGATCAAGCATGGAAATGGCAGAGATGTAGATAACTATCACGATCTGAGTTCACACAAGTGACACAGTACTTCGGATCACAAGTGACCCCAAGCAAACCCATAGTAAAAAATACTTCTACTAAGACTGATCTGCTGAAAGTAATAATAATAAAGTGGAAGCTAACTAAAGAAATAAACAAACACTAAATAATAATAAAATCTAAATAAACTCTGATAATCCAAGCTGAATCTATAAGTATTATCTGAAATCCTTCTAAAATGTACTAATGAGTCACTGGGACAAACCCCCAGCTAACTCTAATGTCTAAAACTGAACAAAGAAATATAATTTAAAATGGAATTCCGGCCCTCTGTAGATGGAGACTCACCACTGATGTTGCAGGGGAAATCGCCGAGAGACTAGTTGTGGTGCTGAAGCTGGGTATCTAAGCCTATATCACAAAATGATATAGCACATAAAAGTTTCCGATCAATACTTTAAATGTACTGAGTATGCGAGAAGGAACTAAAACACATATATACTGAGTAACAGTAAGGTGACTATAATACTGCAAAAAAAAATAGATTGAAATTTGAAGATCTGGACTAGACTGAGAATCATCACTATACTGGACTGAACTGTACTGTGGGAGAAACTAAAATAAATATGTAACCACGTGAGCTAAACATGGAGTTCAATGTATACCCCCATCGAAGAAGGCCCATTGTACCTTGCTACGGTATAGTTGCTGAACTGAGTGGTCACTTTCTAGGGCCCATTCGGGCTAATAACCTTTGGTGGAAACATAGTTCTGGGAACCTGGGTGTGTTGAACCCCAGCACGCTCGGTGCTAAGTACTACTCCCACTGCAAACCTAGTTATGTCAAACTGGCTGATAACTCAAAAGTGATGTCCTAGGACTAAGTCAGAACTACTTATCTGAAGTGTTTGGAGAGTCTAAGGACCTGAAAGAAACTATGTTCCAAGACTTGTCATAGGTACTTTATCTGAAAGCATCATAACAGTCTAAAGAATGACCAACAAACTGATAAACTGATACTATTGAGTTTACTGAGTTTCTGAAAAAGACTAATAAAAGTCAAACTAGTCAGCTGATATTTCTGGAGGATACTAAGTATACTGAGTATTGACTGAAATTCTGAGACTGAACATACTAAAGAACTAGCTTTCTGTTCATGCATCTACACTAACATTCATAATTTGAGTGAAAATATCATGACAATACAGCATTCATATCTGAGTTCTAAATCATGCAAGTTTCATTACAAGAGAGAGCATGTTAAAGATTAAGACTAGGAACAACATATTGTATAATTGAACCAAAACATGAAGTTCAGCTAGTAGTAGTCATGTACATTTAAAGGTGATTTTTGGGACATAAAGGTGAAAGGAAACTCTTGTTGAAGTCCAACATACCTGAAGAAGAAGGTTCCTGAGAAGAAGCCTTGAATTTATGAACTGGGGGAGGAGAGATCTTGAGCTTTAATGTTCGCGTTCTTGAGAGAAAAGTGAAAAAGTGAGGGAGGAAAATCGACTAAATCCCTTTAACCCCAGACATTTACCCCAAAATGATGTAGTTTAGGAATAAGGATCTTAGGGTTTTACAAGAATGCCCCAAGAACTGTTATTAAAGTTTTTGCTCGTCAGGTGGTACGACTCAACCTACAAGTTGTACCAGGATCATACGATCCGTACTAACGTTCGTGGTTAGGGGCCCTACTCAATACCATTCTCTGAAGTTTTTCATAGAAGTCTACCATGATCCGTGAGATCTTACTACCGGTATTACTATTATTCATAGCTTCCTCAAATCCTTTTGAACATGTCTTTGAAATTCAAATCACGATTGGATGTTAAAACCCGTACCCACCAACCACAAGTCATACCTTGGCTAGTTGTTTTTCCCAGAATTTCTGACCTCTTCTCTGAACTTTTCCATGACTGGTCAGTATGATCCATACCATGGTGGTTGATGTCACCAAAGCACATGCAAGCGCACGTGGTTGTCAAGTAATATAAGATTTTAAAGTCCAGATATCGCATCCAAGGGACTTTTCAATTTAATTATTATAAGATTGTCATTTTAATTTCACTAATCTATAAAATAGTTCAAATGAAGATTGGTTTGAAAAATTAAACTAATAAAACTTCAAATATAAAATTAACTAAAAATATTGCAAGCTTGATTGTATTTTGATGATGGTGAAAGACTAGGGCAATGGCAGTTGGTTGGTTTCAAGTTGAGTTATCAAGACGTAATTAAACTGGTGTGATTCTTCCTATGGTTGTTAGTTGCAAGTTACTATTCCATTTCTTGCCACTATCCCTAGCATCCAAGAAATATTTCATGAAATCTAACGCCTATATCCCTATGGTCACAGGAGAACAATGAAATTACAATTATGCCTACTTGTCTTTCAACTAAATGGGGTTGAAGGGTATATCCCTATCCTCAACAACTTTTATCCTATCACCAATGGGTTCAAGGGCTTTGAATTTCCGTTCTATATTTATTTTTAACCCTTTCAATTCCCTTTTTCAAGTTCAATCGAAAGCCAAAGGATTACTTACAAGGTAATCAATCTTATAAATAATAAATTAACACAAATAAATACAAACAACCATAATTGAAGAATCAATACCAAATTTAATTTTCCTTTCAAATAATCAACCATTCACCATGGACACAACCCTAGAATATAAGTTTAGCTACTCATAGACAAGCAAAACAATAAATATTTAGTCATCGTCATACGAAAATACGAAGTAAAGAAGAGAAACCTAGTTGTAGAACTGTGTCTTCCTTCCAAACGGCTTACAAGCTTTCATAAACGAACTACAAAATGTAAAAATGATTAAAGACTACTCCAAGATGTCAAAAACTGCTTAAGAAATGACCTAAGGCCTTTATTTATAGATGAGACTTCAAATGATGCTTCTTCCCTTTAAAGCATGGCTTTAAAATCAGCATTTTATTCCCCGAAATGACCCTGATGCATCGCCCCATGTAACTTGTTACAGACTTAGTAAAATTTCCAACAATTTCAGCTCTAAATAAGGTCTGGCATGCACCCCCCCTATCTCACCAAGGTGTTCTATTGCTCCCCAGCACACGCGCAAGCGTACATAGTCGTACAAGTAATACAGTGACTCTTGAAGAGCCGGATGTCGAACCCACAGGAACTGAACTAATTCAGCGAATATTCAAGTTCAAGTGCTATATTATATTTCACAAGTGTTGATTTTAGAGATTTCGGTTGTTTAAACAAAACCTAAGTGATGATCGCAAATAATCGGGAAACAATAATAAGAAGCATATAGAGTTAAGCCCTGACAATCATGCAATGCTACAATTCACAATGGTTCAAGTTTATGAAATTCAGTTGTTGTCTCACAGAGTTAATATGCAGTGTTCATGGTCTTTTGAGCCTCTAAACACAACAAACTATAGTCTAACACCTACATAGTTGAGCAGGGATGTGACGTCCTAATTCATGAGCAATTAACAATATGGATGTGGTTTATAGGTTTTATGCCCTTGATTATGGACTTTCATACCTCTAATTATTCAACCTGACTTAGCTTCACAACTACTTCTATGAGTAGTGATGTGTCAATTCTAAGTCGGTGTCTAGCCCATCCCGTTTTATTAACTGAGCAAAGCAAATTAGGTATAATCTCTATCCTAACCGTTAATCCTATCGTAAAGATAAGAACTTTCTCCCTACATTCGTGTGTTCTAGCCTAGGGTTACCCTTTTGAGATTTTACCTAGACTTAACGAGTTTGTTTCCATGCTGATCAAGCATAAAACCAATGATAATTAAGAATGTAAGAAAAAAAAAACAACTAAAAACTCAAACAAAAGAAGAATTCATGCATTTACAATCATATCATGTGGCCTCAACCCTAGATGAAGGGTTTTAGCCACTCATGCTCGTACAAATACTCAAAACATAATTAAAGTAAGATACTTATAAGAGTAGTTAAAAGAGAATCAAAACTAATGAACTCTAGGTAGAGTTCTTCACTTCTCCCTTCGCTCCTTTCCGTTGTTCTCCAAATATTTGATGATAATGAAACTAGAAGTTAAGGGTTCAATTTATAATAAGTTGGAAAAATGCAAAACATGGCCTATGGTGAAACAGCTCCGTGTCACGCTGGCTATCGCGCAGATTTGCCTCCGTGACACGCTGGCTATCATGGAGATTTGCCTCCGTGACACTCTTCTATCGCGGATACTCATTGTTTGGCAGTCCCTGCTCATATAAATTAATTCTTTGCTCTGTGGCACGTTGTTGAATGCCCCAATGCTTCTCCGTGGCATGGAGTTGGCTCTAAATGTCCTTCAAGATTAGGACCATTATCTTCGTACTGAGATCCATATATTGGCAATTTCAACCTATGAAGAGAGCTAATCATATTTGTTAGTCCATGGATACAAATTACATAAAATAAATTAGATTATTCTTAAATTGAGGTACAAACATGGCTAAAACATGGGTATAAAATAGTCTTTGGGCATATAAATATGCCCAAGATCACTACCCCACACTTAAAACCTTGTTCGTCCTTGAACAAGTCCTTTACATCTCATGCGCAAGGAAGCCTCACATATTACCAATTGATGCAAGAAGACTCAAATTAAGGCTACAATGACTTGTTTAGATAGCAAGTTCAAATAGAGTATGTTATATATAACCCAATTAAAAACAAATATAACCACGTTAAGACCTCCTAGCCTCAAGAATCGACTCTACAACCACAGCAAACTCATGTACATTATCCAATCAAGAAGTCTAACATGAATTCTATCTTTCCTTAAACATGTGCCCTCACTAAAAGAGAGATAACCATTTTCACTCAGAAATTTTCAAATTATAACATGTATGGGTATATGAATACAATTACACTCACTCTCACAATGAATTCTCATGCAACATGTACTGACCCATAAACTTGCCCTTAGTGTTTTAATCCACTAATTTAGGAACGTTTGAAATTAAGATCAAGTAGGACTTATCGGGTTGTAATGTAAGCTAAGGGACGAGAAGGTACTAATCTGGCCAGTAATAGTGACTATCTTCCTTAAGCGCTTTTAATACATCACACTTTCTCATTAAGCACATTCTCTTCTTTCACTTCACCTCTTATTCTTTTCACTCTCAATTTCCTTTTTTTCTTCCCCATTTCTATTAGTAAGGAGTACTTAAGTAACTTTTTCAATCTTTTGTTCTTTTACTCCCTACCAACACTTAGGAATTTTAAACAAGTGCACCTCTAATCTTTTCCTCAACTTCCACAACTACTATTTCCCTTCTTTTTCAAGATTCTCACTCCTTAACTCTTTTGATTTTTCACTTAAGCTCTTAGGAATTTTGGATCAAATTTAGTTCTATTGAAAGAAAAGGATTAAGCTTTTGATGTGGCTAATCAAAGCATAGGCTAAAGGCTCAATGGGGCTGACTAGGATTATGCATTAAGGGTAGGTAAAGCATAGGATGAAAATAAGCTTATTCAAAGAAATGTCTAAATCATCTCCTACAATTAACATTCCTCATTTCGCTTTGCAAACACACCAGGCAAGTTCTAGACACTACATGATAGCATGGAATACACAAAGAACCTTACACTCACTGCACATGTTCAATTCTAGACAGACCCATACATACTCTCAATATAGCGAATCACATGAATTCAGAATTAAGCTTTCAAGCATACAGAGTCATATTTAGGAGCCTAGGTTTCTCAAACAAAGATATACAACTGCTACACATTCTTCAAACTTAAAATTACTTGCATCATAAAATCATGTATAGCACTCAACAAAATCATCAAGCTATCAATAAGATAAGGGTTCAAAAACAAACACCTATTGACTAATTTTCCCTCAAGACGGTCATCACCATCCATCGTCGAGAAAATTCCCCAACTATGACTAAAACAGTTGTGTGCAGAAACAGAAAAACTTTATTTCTCGGTTCAAAGTGCCCCCCTTCGGAAAAGAACCAAAAAGAAAAACCAAAAGGTGGGTGAAATGTGCTCAACTCCAACTTTTCATCAAACAGTGTTATACCAAGCATCAAATTCACCCAACATCACATAGCACAAAATTTGAAATTACCCTTCACCCCATACTTAATTTATTCTATGTCCCCAAAGCATCATTTAAAAGCAAGACTAAAGGCAAGAGATGCTTCCTGAAGCCTCTAGGCCTAGCTAGCAGCATGCGTTGTCCATTTTTCATCTTGGGGATCCTCAACCCCACACTTGCGCTTTGACATGCTCCTTAGCTTCTGCTTCTATGGGTACTCAGACTTCCCCTTTTTCCTATGCTTACTTTATAAAAACAAAACCAAAGTGAAAATAACCAAAAATCAAAATAACAAAAAAAGAAAATTGTACCTGTGATACCCTTGGGTTGCCTCCCAAGAAGCACCTGATTTTACATCGCAGCACGATGCATCAAGTTCCACCACTTTTCCTTCCATTTTGAGGATATGAATCTCACCCCTAATTTCTTTTTTCATTTCCTATTATGCTCTAGGAGTGGTGGAGAAAATGTTAAGGGACCATATAGTAGATGTCTCCTCTTACACTTTTTGGCCTTTAAGTAAGTGAAGTCATTCAATCTCTTCGACTCATCAAATTTCAGAATATACGGGACTTGTTCCTCACCTAGACCTTTCTCTATAAGCTTGGAAGACTCTATTTCTAGGTTGTCAACCAAATTTAATGTCGAGAAATGCTTTGAATGGGGTACAATACACCTCAGCTCTAAAACTGCATTGTGCTTGACCTCCTTACTTTTGTACACCTTCTCCACATCAACATCTGACTCCACATATAAGTCATATGGTTGGAAATCTATCCCCCCTTTTATGAATGGAATGGCCATATATAGGAGACCACTACAGAGGCTCTTAGGAGCTTCTAATTGTTGAGTTTTCTCCAAGAACTCACTCTTTTTTCTCCTTGAGATCCTTCTTGAGTATTGTCTAAGACAGTGACTTGCAAATCAGTTCAAGCTTCAGCCTCAGCCTTTATATGCGTGAACTTGGCTTTCAAAATTTCTAGGGCTTCTCCATTTTCCTTAGTCTGAATTCTCATTACTTCCATCTGCTCTCTCATCGCTTCTGTCTGCTCAAGGACCTATTTTAACATGTTTTCAATCTGATTTTGGTGTTCTAAGTCCTCCTCTTCATCATTTCTGTACTCATCAAAAACAACAGAAGGATCATAGTAGGGGCTTCGGGAAGTGGAATACGAATTTGGACAACCATTCCAGTGGCCATCCTGACCACCACATATACTGCAAGTAGGACAATATTGCCACAAGCGGGGCCCTCCACAATTTAGGTAAGACTCACCGAAATATGAGTATCCACCATTCAACCCTTTTATGTTCCATGATGTCATGTCAAGAATGGTATTAAACTAAAAAAAAATAAAAGAAATCTAAAACTAATAC
Organism: Datura wrightii; assembly: GCA_035772735.1. Classification (NCBI taxonomy): domain Eukaryota; kingdom Viridiplantae; phylum Streptophyta; class Magnoliopsida; order Solanales; family Solanaceae; genus Datura; species Datura wrightii. The sequence goes on along the minus strand of JASDFA010000002.1, from coordinate 49,400,159 downwards.
ATATTATTTTTTCAACACATAGAAAATTAGACACTAACACAAAATAAGAAATTCACCAATTTCGCCAGTCCCCGGCAACAGTGCCAAAAACTTATTGTGCCCCAGCACATGCACAAACATACGTAGTTGTACAAGAAATATTGTGACTCTTGAAGAGCCGGATGTCAAACCCACATGCACTAGACTAATTCAGTGAATATTCAAGTTCAAGTGCTATATTAAATTTCACAAGTGTTGATTTTAGAGATTTCGGTTGTTTAAACTAAATCTAAGTGATGATCACAAAAAAATTGAGAAACAATAATAAGAAGCATCTAGAGTTAAGGCCTGACAATCATGCAATGCTACAATTCACAATGGTTCAAGTTTATGAAATTCAGTTGTTGTCTCACAGAGTTAATATGAATTGTTCATGGTCTTTCGAGCCTCTAAACACAACAAACTAGTCTCGCACCTACATCGTTGAGCAGGGATGTGACGTCCTAATTCGTGAGAAATTAACAATATGGATGTGGTTTATGCGGTTTATTCCCTTGATTATGGACTTTCATACCTCTAATCATTTAACATGACTTAGCTTCACAACTACTTATACGAGTGGTGATGTGACAATTCTAATTCAGTGTCTAGCTCATCCCATTTTATTAACCAAGCAAGGTAAATTAGGTATAATCTCTATCCTAACTGTGAATCCTTTCGTAAAGATAAGAACTTGCTCCCTACATTCTTGTGTTCTAGCCTAAGGTTACCCTTTTGAACGCTTACCTAAACTTAACGAGTTTGTTTCCATGGTGATAAAGCATAAAAATAATGATAATTACGAATGCAAGATAAAACAACAACTAAAAACTCAAACCAAAGAAGAATTCATACATTTACAATCATATCATGTCGCCTCAACCCTAGAGGAAGGGCTTTAGCCACTCATGTTCGTACAAATACTCAAAAACATAATTAAAGTAAGATACTTACAAGAGTAGTTAAAAGAGAATGAAAACTAATGAACCCTACATAGAGTTCTTTACTTTTCCCTTTGCTCCTTTCCGTTGTTCTCCAAATATTTCGTGATAATGAAATTAGAAGCTAAGGGTTCAATTTATAATAAGTTGTAAAAATGCAAAATTTGGCCTATGGTGAAATAGCTCAGCGTCACGCTAGCTTTCGCGGAGATTTGCCTCTGTGACACGCTAGCTATCGTGGAGATTTGCTTCTATTATGCTCTGTTGTCATGGATGCTTACTGTTTGGTAGTCCCTGCTCATATAAATTAATTCTTTGCTCTGTGACACGTTGTTGAACTCCCCAATGCTTCTCTGTGGCACGGAGTTGACTCCAAATGTCCTTTTTATCTTGTCTCACCATTCATAATCCATCTCTTAGCATTTATCTTCAAGATTAGGACCATTATCTTCGTACTGAGCTCCATACATTGGCAATTTCAATCTGCAAAGATAGTTAATCATATTTGTTAGTCCATGGACACAAATTACACAAAATACATGAGATTATTCTTAAATTAAGGTACAAAAATGACTAAAACATGGGTATAAAATAGTCTTTGTGCATATAAATATGCCTAAGATCATGTTCATCAAATTTCTCTAAGTCTATACACTTCTGACGGGGGCGCCACACATCTCGCCATGTTTGTGAAGTGCAATTCTCTGAAGTTCAAGGGCTGGCACAGCGCACCGCCATAGCCCCAATCTGAAGTTTGGGACTTGGTGCGGGCCGTCAGCCATAGCACCAGACCCTTCAACTCCTCAAATCTTCACTCCTTGCATCATTTTGAGCCCATTTTGCTTAGTTTCCTGCTCAAATCAACTCAAATCATTTGTTAGCGCATAAAACACACACATACATGAGTCTAAGCATAAATTAAGGATTATGAACTCAAAACATGATCAAATATGGGTAAAAACATGGCAAATGGGCATAAAAATATGCCCAACATCACTACCCCACATTTAAACCATTGTTCGTGTTCGAAAAATCCACAAAGCATACCTAAAATCATGTTTCACCATCATACTTGAAACCTCTATCAACTCATAGTCAACCAACTACCGTGGATCATTCATTGAGTGGTTTATCATAAGCAAATTTCATCAAACACATATGAAAGCTTCACAATCAAGATCACACAACCTTTATAAATGACTCATCTTTTCAATACCAAGGGCCAACATGATTGAATGTGACACATGCAACAAGTAGTACACTGAACTAGACCTCTTGTGCACCTCACTTTTAGTGATATTCCTCTCTCAAATTCATCAATGTAAACACATGGAACACAATAAGTAAGGAACACTCACACTCACAAATGATATAATGCACATATGTAATCATACCATAGTGTTGCCCTTCATATACGTTTAGACTACTTAATTGCTTCAAGAGATTAAGATCAGAAGGACTTTTCTTGGTTGTAATATTAGCTAAGGGACAGGTCGGATTGATATTATGTTTTATAGTGACTACCACCCTAAGCACTATTAAGACATATTTCACTTTTCTTGTCCACCACCTTTTCTTTGTTTGTTCACCTTTCACCACCTCACCCTTTTCTTTTCTTTACATGCCCCATTGTTCACTACTTAACTGCTAGTTTTCTAATCATAGAATCATTAAGAATTTTGCAATTAAAGCTCTCTTTTTCAATTTTCTAGCAGCAAGTAGACAACACAATTTTTATGGGCACCCCTTCTTTGCACTTTTTTTTTCTTACCACAAGTTTTTCTTATTCCCTTAACATTATACTTCGGTGGGCCTTTACTTTCAAGTATCAAAGTGCCTAAGACTACTTTGGATCAATAATTCTAAGGTCTCACAAAAAGAGGGATTAAGCTACTATTAAGGATAAGAAAAATAAGGCTTTTAGGCTCAACAGGGGTAACTAGAGAGAATGATTAGGAAGGTAAAACAACTATAGGAAAAAATTATTTCTTCAAATAAATGCCTTGACCATCTCTCAACTCCCTAGAAACTAGTTATCCTATATATACTAAGGCAGGTTCTAGATGCTACAACATATACACACAAAGAAATTTATCTCACCTCTCATGGCAACAAGAATCTAATCAATTTATACAGCTACACATTCACACAATCATATTGAATGATAAGTTTATTCATAACTAAGCCCTGAGGATATGTTTTGTCAAATTAAAGAGATATGTGTGTCTCTTATGGATCCTCACTCATGAAATCAAGATGACCACTCAATTTATTCCTACACAACAGCTAAACGGAATATCAACAAGCATATAAGCGAATGACCTATGACTCAATCCTAAAAAAGATATGATGAAACTTTCCTTAAGACAGTCGTCATCCATCTATCATAGGAAAACATCATTACTCTACACTACAACAACTCAAAAAAAAAACAAAAAAGTTGACTCCAAAATAAAGCAACCAATAATAACATAGTCAAGATGAACAACAATTCAAAATATCCCAGGCATCTAAGTCAACATCACCATACTAGCTATTACAACCCATGACCTACGAATCATCAAGCTACTACTACGAGGAATGATATAATAGTGTTACGACCTACTACAAATATAGTAATCAAAGAACAACAGGAATCTATCTTTCCTCCACCCCGGACTTAAAAAGGTGTACTGTCCTCAATGCACACACAATCATAATAAAGGGAGAGAAAAAGAACTTCCTGGGTTGCTAAGCATCATCCTCTGGGTTGAACTCCTCATCCTCATCATCATCTTTGCCATCAACCTGCATGGTGCCCGTAGCAACATTATCCTCCTCATCCATATCTAAGTCTCAACACCATTCGTAAGGACTGTCACCTCATCATCATCAAGTGGCTCCTCAAAGGTTGGGCCCACTCAGCACATCAACATAGCACTCTCCGTGAGCAGGTACCGTGCCTCTAAAACTGCCATCTCCTATGCAATGGAAGATCGACCACCTAGCTTTAGCTGTAATTCCAGCATCCCAAATATTAGACCCTACCAACTCTCATCACAAGCTTGCCAATCAGCTATAGTAAGAACAAGGCACGTGCAAGGGACAGTCTCTTTCACCTTTGTGATGTCTATCATCTTTCCAGCCAAGTGTCCTGCCAAAGGTAAGACAAGGTCTGCATACTCCTCCTCAATACCGGCCTCCCTCAAGAACATGGTCAAGAGACTGACATGACAATATTTCCATCTGCAATCTGTTACGAATCACAACACCAAAGTTGATCGGTATTTCCTTCATCAACATGTATACCAAGATAATCTGCTCTCGAGTCACCTTTGTCATATGTGTCCCAAGGAGAAAGGAAACACAGACCAACTTCACCCACACCTTGCCTCCTTATTCAAATAAGCAAATGCAAGTATGGAATGAGTGCCATTATGATCCCTCTCCCTACAGGCTAATGAGTGTTCAGCATATATAGTGTGACGGATATCTCTGTATGGAGACTTCTCCATCAAGATGAAATACTCCGAAGGGTCTAATGCAGATGTATCTAGGAAGGGATTGAACCTTTTAGCTGTAAATCGCACCAACCTTTGACCTTTTCCTTGGTTATCTGTCTGAATGAAGTATCCCAATTTGCGCAGAACTCCCTCACCAATATGAGGTTGCACCCTCCGGCTCATTGAAGATGTAACCTACTCCCAACTCACGTATCTTGTCCCGAATTGCCGAGAACTCAAGGGTCAAGAGGCCCTCATCTATCCATTTCTTAGGTATATACTTGGCTTCTTTTTGAGTGTTGAACAAAGTAAGCCCATGAGGCTCTACGGCTTTTTCTCCAAATCTCCTCGCGGGGCCGGCTTTTGAAGTCGAAGAACTAGCCCCCTTTTGCCTTTTCTAGCCCTCTTAAGGCTTGGATCTGTAACAACCACCTCCTTTCCTTTTGATGCCATGGTATCCAACAAGCAAAAATCAAGAACTTCACAAAATTAGCTCCTGAACTTACTAACTAAGTGTTGAAGGTGAAAAATCCACCCCATGCTTAATTTGCTAGCATGCTTGTGAGAATTTGTCAAATGGAATACTCAAGGCTTCCCCCATCATCATCCAATCTCAACAATTAAATTTAATTCACTAACTCCATACTACACAAAGTTCATGGATTTTTTCTTTCTTTTCAGCTCTGTTTTAGCTATTAGCTTTTCACGAATGCTTCACCTAGGCCATCCCTCTCACTTTCCTCCTCCAGTTCATAACTCAAGTAATTCATGTAATAAAGTAGCACTATTCCATTCACTCAACAAACAATAATCAACTTACTACCATTCATCATGAATTAATTAAGAATTTCAACAACTCAAGCATTATTCATATTCAAGAATTCAATACCCATGTACTTTCTCTCTCTACAATTAATACATCTACCCACCAAAATTCAAGACTTCAATTCACCAACCCCCATCATTCCCACAAGTTCAAATAACCATATTCAACCAGGAATAAAGCTACCCAACAAAGATAACATACTATTATGGAAGAATTTGAGACTTTAAGCTTATCAAACCCAAAACATGAAATTCAAGCTTTTGACCAACAATGGTGACTTGAGTACTAAATGTTGGGGAAGAAGGGTGTGGGAGAATGCTTTCATCATTGTCTAACTAAGAGAGAAGAAATATACTTACTTGGGTTGAAGATGAGAGAGTCACCCAAAGTTTGGAGAAGACAACAATGGAGGGGAGAGGGGAATGGAAAGCTACAGCTTAAGGGAGAGAAAGAGAGGAATTTTTTCTTTTTTTCTTTCTCAACTTTTTTAGGGAAAAGGATGAATGGGACTTTATATAAAGAAGTGGGCATGGACTTTTATGTAATTTTAAGGTCTTTTGAGTCAACATTGACTCGAATTGACCAAATATTTCCGTCCATCAAGCTCCTAGTGCGCTGCCCTCCCCGTCTCACCATAAACTTAAAAAACATTCCTCTGAAGACAGGAGGCTGGCACGGTACGCCACCCATAGCCTCACTTGAAAAAATTTTCTTCTTCTAGGATTTAAGTCCTAGCGCCCACCGCCAGGCATCTTACTTAGACTTACACTTTTTAGCTTAATGTCCCAGCTTGTTCTTGTCTCTAATGCCCTGTTCGTCTCTACAAAACAAAGAAAAATATACAAAATATTAGAAGGATGGATTGCTTCCCACCAAGAGCCTTAGTTATAGTCATGGCACAACATTCATGGGTTGCCTCCGATGCATCACCTGATTTAACGTCACGGCCCGACTATGTCCCATACTCGTTTATCTGAGTGGACTTGTGACCATATCAAGGATCTGCTAAATTTTCATGCAGCACTTGCTACTCCACTAACTGATTACAACCTCCAGGTTCTCTCATCGGCTTCACTGTGAAGTCCTCATTGTGTGGTGGCATTCGTACTACTCTGAACACTTCAAACACTACCTCCTGACCATCTACTCTCATAGACATCTTGCTTGACTGAACATGTATGATAACATTAATGGTGGATAAAAATCCTCTCCCCAAAATGAGGGGAACTGCTGCATCTGTCTCATAGTCCAGGATTATAAAGTCCACCGGTAGGATGAAAGGTCCTACATTAATCAAGGAATCTTCAATGATTCCCTCAGGATAGGCTAGAGACCGATCCGCAAGCTATAAAATCACTATGGTAGGATGTGGTTGACCTAATTCCAGAGTTCTGAACAGGGATGCAGGTATCAAATTAATGTTCACACCCAAATCACATAAGGCCAAACCAACTTCCTTGCTCCCAATAGTGATAGGGATAGTGAAACTCCTGGGATCCTTTAGATTTTTAGGAATTTTATTATTGATTTGGGAACTGAACTCTTTTGTAAGAGCCATGCTTTCAAACTCTATATGCCTCCTCTTATTGGAAATGATATCCCTGAGATACCTCACGTACTTTAGGACTTCCTACAAAAGCTCCACCAATGGAATATTCACATGAACCTGCTTTAACAAGTCAAGAAACTTACTAAAAGTTGTGTCCTCTGTCTTCTTCTTCAACCTTTGAGGGAATGGAGGAGGTGGTCTAGCTACCGCAATTTTCAATTGTGGATTGCTAGACTCCACCTCATTCTTATAACTCACCACCTGTTCTCAGCAACTTTTTCTTTTCTGGGGATAGCCTCATTCAGCTCCTTACCACTCGTAACGAAATAGCATTTACATTTTTCATGGGGTTCTTCTTGGTGTTACTCGGAGTGCCTCATGTGGTCTACTGTTCTACTGAAGGTTAATTGCCTCATTTGCCTTTCGAGCTCATGGATAGACTTTTGCATTTCATTAACCACTTGCGTCTATTGTGACATCCATTGTTTCATTGTTTCCCTAAGAGAACTGCTCTACTGTTGGCCTTGTGGCCTTTGAAAAGTGTTCTGGGGCCTTTGGAAGTTTTGATTCCCTCCCTATGAGGGATTTGCTCTATTTCGATACCCCTGATTATGGCCATTACCTACAAAACCTCCATCACAACCTTGTTGTCCCATATAATATACAAACTCAGGATTAAGAGGACAACCTGAATAGGCATGGCTTTCTCCACACACCTCACATGATGGTGGTGGGATTTGTACCTGCTCTACCTGCTGCACTTGGCTTCCTGTTGGTGTGGTCACCAACTTACTCATTCACAAGCTGGCTAATGTCTACCTTGATTGTCGCTACATCATCCACCTCAAGCTTTTCCGGCACCTTTGCTAGTGCAACGCCTGCCTGAGTCTTGATAATCCTAACTCCCCACAAACATGAGGTTCAAGAGAGCCTCAATTTTATCATAATGTTTGGACAGAATCTATCCCTATGAGGTAACATATAGGAGTATCTTCGACTTGGGCTTCAGACCCTCTATGAAGTTGTGCCTAATTATCTCCTTAGGTTGCATGTAGTATGGACAATCCCTCAAGTAACCCTTGTAACGTTCCCATGCTTGAGCTAGTGTTTCTCCATCTTTCTGTACGAATCTGGAGATCTTTCCCCTCAGATCTTTAATTCTTCTCAGAGAGAAAAATTAGTTGATGAACTTATTGGAGAGGATCTCCCAAATGGTGATGGATCCTGTAGGCTCATTTTGAAGCCACTCCTTGGCTTCTCCAATTAGTAAGAACGGAAACAGAGTCTGACACGTTTTGGTAGTGGAAATTTTCACTCAGCTCTACGAACGTCATCAAATGCCTGTGGGGATTCTCATGCAAGTTGCCCTGAAATTCGCAAGTGTTTTGGACCAACCACACGGTCCCTTCTTTCAGCTCAATGTTCCCAGTGATGACCAGTTTGATGATCTCTTTAGAAGCATTCTCCAAATTTCTCCTAGAAAAATGCATCACTGAAACTCTCTCATTCTCTTCACCCGCTACCTGCCTGATGCTTTCCATAGCTAACCTTTGAAAGGTTCTCTCTATTTCAGGATCAAGAGAAGCCAAGAATGGTCCTTGATTTCTCGTGCTTGGCATGCACTGAGGTAAACAACCTTGTGAACTTCAACAAAAGCAAGAACCAAACATAAAACACAGACTAGCGAAATAAAATTCTAACCTATAAATGATTAAATAATTTTCAAGTCGCAGGCAATGATGCCAAAAACTTGATGTCAGCCAAGCGCACGATGTTCGGTGCTTTTGCTTTGGGTATAAAGCTACAAGCAAGTGCACATGGTCGAACAAGTAGTAAAGTGGCTTAAGTAAGCCAAGTATCGATCCCACAAGGACTGGGATGAAGTGCAATTTGCTCAAGTGTACTATATTTTAATTCTAAAAATGCAGACAACAGTGTAACCAAGAGTTTAATATTTTGATTTATAATTTTTATGCTAAATCTAAAACAATTATCTAATTTGAGTCTGAACTATGAATGAGAGCATGCTGAGGTTAAATGAACATGCAATGAAATTAATTATCAACATAATTTGGTTAGTCTTTTCCTCCGGTTGCTAGTCAAGAACTATTGCCAAGAGATTAAAACTCTCGTATTTAACCCCAGTTAAGAATCATGAACCATCCTCCTACATTTCTGTGATTAAATGCAATTCATGTTCTAGCCATACAAACCCGGTTCCTAAATTGACTAATACGACTCTCAGGTGTATTTCTATCCTGAAAGTAAATCAATTCTCAATTTTCCCAAACTAAGAAAAGATCTTATCCTATTAATTCACAACTTTCCAATTTCTTGCTCTCTCGAGTGAAACCGGACTTTTTAGATATACATTAACATAGGCCACACATTAATGCAGTAAGAACAAGAATTAATAGAACAACCATGGAAGAAAAGATGAAAAACCAATATGATCAACAATCACATTTCATTACAAGTGTTCTTAACCTCAGCAAGAAGATGAATTAGCCACTCATTTGTGGATTAAACATCGTTAAATGAGTGTTAAACATACAAGCAATTGAATACAAGAAGAAGGAAAGAGAGAAAAACCCTGATAATTTCGTCCCCTCAACTACCGGTAACCTACGTTCTTGCACCACCCAGTCAGCATATTGAAAAATGAACCTAAGTGTTCTATTTATACTAGTGGGAATTTTTATCGGAATAACAAGCAACGTGTCACGGAGTGCATCGTGGAGCATTGCCTCCGTGACACGCTACCGACGCAGACCTTATCTGGAAACTATGGGGTCCAGGGAATAAGGCCCAACGTGGCACAGCGTGCAACGCGGAGCCAGGCCACCGTGCCACGGACCTATCGTGTACCCTCTCTAGAAATTGGGCGAAAATTCCCTATCCAGGAAGAAGGCCTCCGCGATGGCAGCGTGACACGGCTCCATCGCGGAGCCCCTTTATTTTGTGCTTTCCAATGCCTTGTCCCTTGCTCACGTCCGAGTCCAAACCCGATCTCTTCCAACATGCTTTTGAGCTTCACAAAATTACATTTTACCTGCAAAACAATGCTAATCATGTTGGTTAGTATAAATTCACATTTTATTACCAATTACACGAGAATGTATACACATTGATAGATAAACAAGGCTAAAATTCAACATTTGAGTATCACTTGGGCATATAAATTTTCCCAAGATCACTTACCCCACACTTAAATCCTTGTTCGTCCTCAAACAACAATCCTACACCTCATGCAATGTACATCCCAACCTCGCAACTTTGGTTTGACAATTTATGCTACGGTCATACCGATTATTCAATACAGCAAATCATCAAGAAAACATGCATGGTCCTATCAATGCAATGACCTTCAATACATCAAGACCTCCTAGACTTAAGAGTCGACTCTCGATATTGGCAAACTCATGCAAATCAGCTGATCAAGATATCCGACACGAAAATTAATCTCTCATCAAGCATGTGCCCTCACAACACAAGAGAGTCTTCCCCTTTTTGCTCATATGAACTCACAAAATTTCAAGCAGGGGCATGTAAACACAATTTTGCTCTCTCTCCCAAAAGAATTCACATGCATCCTGTCATGACCTATAAGCTTGCCCTTAGTGTATTACTCCACTAATATAAAGAAGTGTGATGTAAGATCACGTAGGACTTTAACTGGTTGTAATGGAAGCTACAAAACTAGTAAATATTGGGTTAGCCAATAATAGCCACTAGCATCCTTAAGCGCCTTTTCAACACATCCCATCAACTCATGGACATTGTTTCTCTTTTTTCTTCCTCCCATTCTTGACGTTTTTCTCTAGTTTGGCCCATCTTCTTAAGCACACTTGACACAACAACAAAGATTATTCATGCACCTTCATTGTAGTTTATTTATAACAAGTGCACCTTCAACCTTTTCTTTTCCTCCATCACTCGGCTTTTCTTTTCTTTTCACCATTCCCACTCTTTTGACACTTTGGGAAAAGGATTTTCTCTTCTTAAGCGCTTAAGAGTTTTGTATAGACTTTACGGCTAATGAAAAAAAAGGATTAAGCTCGGTTTACACTTTTTGAAAAACGAAAAAAAAAATGCTAAAGGCTCAACGGGCTGACTAGGGTATACAATCAAGGTGGGTACGACAATGAAAAATAGAAACTTTTGGTTAAAACAAAGAAATTCCTACATCCCCTCCTACAATACACCTCCTTCATTTCATTTTGTACACACACCAGGCAAGTTCTAGACACTTCACAATAGCATGGAATAACAAAACCTCACTTCACACTTATTGCACATGCTCAATTCAAGATGTATTCACAGACTCTTCAATCAGCTAATTACAGGAATTCAAACATTAAGCCTCAATCACACTGAATCGAACTCTATGGCCTAGGTATCTCAATATATTTGCAAAGTTGCATGCTTTCATATGAATCACCTTTGCATTTTAAATATCATGTACAACACACAACTAGAATTTCGCAACCATCAAGTAACTACAGGTTTTGGGATGCAATCCACAAAAGAAAACAACTGAAAAATAATTGAAAAACCTACTCCTAACGACTGCATTTCCCTTAAGACGGTCGTCATCCATCCATCATAGGGAACGGTCACTAACTAGGACTTCGGTTCAATGGGACCATCCTCGGTAAAAGAACCAAAAAAAAATGCCGAGAAACCCAAGAATTGAAAAAAAAATTAAAAATATCGATCATTTCGATAACAAAAATATGTACAAAATCAGCTAGCAATATTCAGCAACACACAACAATTTCACATATATTTACAATACAGAACAACAACTTAATAATTCACAAATCACAGGGAACAACAAAATTTCACAGGCACGACAACAGATTAGAATATATACATAACAACACAGCCAGCACCTAACTACTCCCACCCCACACTTAGCTCGAACGCTGTCCCCAGTGTTCACAAATATTAAAATAGCACAAAAATCGGGTGGTGGAACTCCCTGATCAATCAAAGTACTCCACTTCTTCATCAGGTGCTGCTGCTTCATCTCCCATGTCTGAATCACCCCCGTCGTCATCATCGGACTCCACATCGGAGTCCTCCCGACGTGTCTCCTCGTCTGTGGGGAAATCATCATCCGTGGGCTCTACAAATGCTGGCCCCACTCAGCATAAAGCCCTGGCGTTCTCGCTGAAAGGGTAGTCTAGCTCGAGCTGCCATAGCTCATCCTCTGTCGCCGGCCTCCCGCCTATCCTCAGCTGGAGCATCTGCATCCCATACATGCGAGCCATATACTGATCATCATGAGCATGTTGCTCGCCAAGTGTAAGCACTGGCCCGTGGGTGGTGTCGGGTGCCTTAGTTTTAGTGACATCTAAGGCCCGCCGCTCCATCTGCGGGATATAATCAAGGGTCTCTTCCTCAACATCTGGGCCCCTCAGGAAGGTGGTAAGTAGCCCACCAAATCCGTATCTGTGCCCCTGATGCAACCGGGCTCTCTTCATGGCGGAGATAATCACTGCCCCCACGTTGATCTCTAGTCCTTTCATTAGGGCGTACACCAGGCATACACGATCCCGGGTTATATCTGTCATATGTACCCCCGGGATTAGGCAGGAACAGATGATCTTTAGCCATATTCTGGTTTCCCTGTTCATCTGTGAATAGGGCAAAGTCTGATGGTAGCCCCTCTCTTTGTGTCTGCTCCATCTAGCTGTCGATCGGGTCCCACACAAGGTGCGTCTGATGTCCGCATACGGTGGGGTAATGTTCAGCTGTCGAAGCACGTGGGCGTCTGTGTCCCGCGCCCCTATTATAGTATTGAGGTGGTGGGGCTCAAATGTGACTATTTGCCCTCTGATTTTTATGGTGTGACTTCTTAGGGTCGGGTTCCAATTGGCATAGAATTCCCAAATCAGGTGCAAGTTGCATTCCTTGGGCTCTTCAAAGATAAAGTTGAGCCCAGCTGCCTCGATCCGGTGGACAATCCTAGGGCGCTTGTTCTGAAATTTATTTTAAAATTCTTGATTTATACCTCAACGTGTCATGGAGGGTAACGCGGAGGTCCTCCTCCGTGACACGGGGCTATTGCCCTAGCTCACTGTTTTGCCACTTTTTATTAATTTTCATACCTCGAATTTTCCTTTGCGATTCCGTGCATATTTTCCTCCGTTTGACCTGAAATTCATCTCACTACACGAAATTGGTATAGGTTTCACTCTAAATAAAAATAAAAACAAAAACAAAAACTAAAAATTTTGTAGTTAATCAAGAAAAAGAAAAGGAAAAATATATTCACACTTTACAAAGAGAAAAATTTTTCACGGGTTGCCTCCCGTGCAGCGCCTGGTTTACCGTCGCGGCTCGACGTCGTTAAGCTCAGTTGTCCTCTAGGGTGATGGAAGATTTCTCTCGATCACCGTCCTCCCCCCAGTAGTGCTTACACCATTCCGGTGGTTTTCCCAATAACTCCTGTGAATCCTTAATCTGCTCATTATCGCCTTGATCAATCACATTGATCACCGAGAGTTCTTCGTGCACCATCGGGAGCTTGGGTGCCTTATACACATCGAACACCTCCACCTTGTCGTGTGCTCGCATTGTTAGCTATCCCGCAGCTACGTCAATCAGTGCTTTCCCGGTTGCCAAGAAGGGACGTCCCAAAATAAATGGGACTTCCGCGTCTTGTTCAAAATCCAACACGACAAAATCTATCGGGAAAATCAGGGAGCCAACTTGCACCAGAACGTCCTCCACAATGCCATCAGGTTTGGCTAAGGACCAATACGCCAATTGCAAGATCACTGTTGTGGGTCTAGGACTCCCTAGACCCAGCTTTTTAAATACCGATGACGGCATCAAATTTATGCTCGCTCCCAAATCACACAATCCACGAGCTCGGATGCTCTTCCCAATAGTACTCTGTATAGTAAAGCTCCCAGGGTCTTTGAGCTTTGTGGGCAGTCGGTTTTGAATTCGGGAAGTGCACTCCTCCGTTATAGCCACCGTAGCATACTCAGTCAACCGACTTTTGTTTGCCACGATGTCCTTTATATACTTGGCATATTTCGGCACTCCCTGCAAAACATCAACAAGAGGTAAGTTAATATGTACCTATTTCAGCACCTCCATGAATTTCTTGAAACACGCCTCCTCCTTGTGTTTCTTTAATCGTTGAGGGAACGGGGGTGGTGGTCTTTCTGATTCAGCTTCCTTAGTCTTCCCCCTCTCAGTACTTTGCTCCCTCTCGACTTCTGCTATCCCGATTGTTGAGGTGGTCTTTCTGGTTCCACTCTTTCAGCTGCAAACCACACCTTGTGGTCACTGCATTCACCTGCTTGGGATTGGGATCTGTGTCGCTCGGAAGTCCTCCTCTAGGCCTGGTGTTTTGGGCTCCAACAAATTGCCCAAATTGATATTCAAGTGCCTTGGTAGCTAACTGGTTGTTTTTCACTTCGGCTGCCAATTTCACATAGTCAGCCTGCAATTGAGCTTGGTTAGCAATCATGGTCTTGAACATCTCCTCAATGCTGGGTGATGGTGGTGGAGGAGGTGCATTGTTGTTTCTGAATTGTGCTTGATAATTCTGCTGCCCTCCTTGGTTCCTTTGCACACCCTGACCCAAACTTTTCCCTTGATGGTTGTTGCTACCCCAGGAGAAATTCGGGTGATTCCTCCAATTGGAATTGTAGATATTACCATACTGTTGGTGGTTGTTCCTTTGCACATTTCCCACAAAGTTTACCGAGTCAGGATTTGCTCCACAACACTCAGCTGAGTGCTCACTACTTCCGCACACTTCACACCACATCTGCTGCACTGCATTAACTGGGGCTTGGGGCTGGTTCATTGTCATGTTGCTGAAGTGGGTGTTAAGTTGATTTTGTAATGCAGTTATCTGTGCAGCAATAGCTGTAAACCTATCCACTTCTAGCACTCCTGTTGCTTTCCTTGTCCCGCCTCTTGATGAATCAGCATTCCATTCGGGATTGCCCTGCGAAATATGGTTCAACAAGGTATACAACTCCTCATAAGTTTTCTCCAGCACTTGTCCCCCAGCTGCTGAGTCTAGCAATATTTTTGTATGGGGTTCCAAACCCTCTATAAAAGTATGCACCAGCACATCATTGGACTGATGATGATGAGGACAATCCCGCAACATGGACTTGAATCTCTCCCAAGCCTGATATAAATTCTCTCCCTCCCTCTATTTGAAACTTAGAATTTGACTTCTAAGTCTTGCTGTTTTACCAGAGGGAAAAAATCGTATCAAGAACTTCCTTGCAAGATCATCCCACGTAGAAATAGAATTCGATGGCTTAGCTTTCAACCACCTCTTGGCTTCTCCCAATAGTGAAAATGGGAACAATGTAAGCCGGACATAATCTGATGACACTCCAGCGGGGATGTAAGTGTCACTTATCTCCAAAAAACTTTGGAGATGCTGTTGTGGATCTTCATGAGGGAGACCTGTAAACTGCCCGCTCGTGTGCAACAATTGCACCATATTCTGCTTAAGTTCGAACCTCCCTCCTGGCTCAGGTTTGCGGATGCTAGATGTGACATTATTAGCATGTGGGATTGCCACCTCGCGAACCGGCCGAGCTGCTACTTCTTCGGGCACTAACATTGCCCGTACTACCAGTGTATTCTGTTATTGCTCCATGATCGTCTGACTGAGCAACTGCAGCTTTCTTTCTAGAGTTTCTCTCCGCTTACTATGAAATATTCTTTCTGGCTCTATATACGAGTCCACCAGCTCCTTGTCTCTTGCCAGTGATCAACAGAGATTAAATCTGCAAAATACAGGCTAAGACTAAGTTGTCAACACTAAGAGAATAAAAATAGAGTAAATTAACACTTAAAACAAATTCACCAATTGCCAGTCCCCGGCAACGGCGCCAAAAACTTGTTCGGTGCTTTTTCTTTGGGTATAAAGCTACATGCAAGTGCACGTGGTCGAACAAGTAGTAAAGTGGCTTAAGTAAGCCAAGTATCGATCCCACAGGGACTGGGATGAAGTGCAATCTGCTCAAGTGTACTATATTTTAATTCTAAAAATGCAGACAACAGTGTAACCAAGAGTTTAATATTTTGATTTATAATTTTTATGCTAAATCTAAAACAATTATCTAATTTGAGTCTGAACTATGAATGAGAGCATGCTGAGGTTAAACGAACATGTAATGAAATTAATTATCGACATAATTTGGGTAGTCTTTTCCTCCGGTTGCTAGTCAAGAACTATTGCCTAGAGATTAAAACTCTCGTATTTAACCCCACTTAAGAATCATGAACCATCCACCTATATTTCTGTGATTAAATGCAATTCATGTTCTAGCCATACAAACCTGGTTCCTAAATTGACTAATACGACTCTCAGGTATATTTCTATCTTGAAAGTAAATCAATTCTCAATTTTCCCAAACTAAGAAAAGATCATATCCTATTAATTCACAACTTTCCAATTTCTTGCTCTCTCGAGTGAAACCGAACTTTTTAGATATACATTAACATAGGCCACACATTAATGCAGTAAGAACAAGAATTAATAGAACAACCATGGAAGAAAAGATGAAAAACCAATATGATCAACAATCACATTTCATTACAAGTGTTCTTAACCTCAGCAAGAAGATGAATTAGCCACTCATTTGTGGATTAAACATCGTTAAATGAGTGTTAAACATACAAGCAATTGAATACAAGGAGAAGGAAAGAGAGAAAACCCCTGATAATTTCGTCCCCTCAACTGCCAGTAACCCACGTTCTTGCTCCACCCAGTCAGCATATTGAAAAATGAACCTAAGTGTTCTATTTATACTAGTGGGAATTTTTCCCGAAATAACAAGCAACGTGTCACGGAGTGCATCGCGCAGTATTGCCTCCGTGACATGCTACCGACGCGGACCTTCTCTGGAAACTGGGGGTCCAGGGAATAAGGCCCAACGTGGCACCGCGTGCAACGCGGAGCCAGGCCACCGTGCCACGGACCTATCGCGTACCCTCTCTGGAAATTGGGCGAAATTTCCCTATCCAGGAAGAAGGCCTCCGCAATGGCAGCGTGACACGGCTCCATCGCAGAGCCCCTTTATTTTGTGCTTTCCAATGCCTTGTCCCTTGCTCACGTCCGAGTCCAACCCCGAGATCTTCCAACATGCATTTAAGCTTTACAAAATTACATTTTACCTGCAAAACAATGCTAATCATGTTGGTTAGTATAAATTCACATTTTATTACCAATTACACGAGAATGTATACACATTGATAGATAAACAAGGCTAAAATTCCACATTTGAGTATCACTTGGGCATATAAATTCTCCCAAGATCACATGCAAGCGTACATGGTCATCAAGTAATATAGGATTTTAAAGTCCAGATATCATACCCAAGGGACTTGTCAATTTAATCGTTATAAGGTTGTCACTTTAATTCCACTAAATCTATAAAACAATTAAAATGAAGATTGGTTTGGAAAATTAAACTTCTAAAACTTCAAATATAAAATTAACTAAAACAATTGCAAGCTTGATTGTATTTGGATGATGGTGAAAGACTAGGGCAATCGCACTTGGTTGGTTTCAAGTTGAGTTTTCAAGACGTAATTAAACTGGCACGATTCTTTCTATGGTTGTTAGTTGCAAGTTACTATCCCATTTCTTTCCACTATCCCTAGCATCCAATAACTATTTTATGAACCCTAACATCTATATCCTATGATTGCAGGAGAATAATGAAATGATGATTATGTCTACTTGTATTTCAACTAAACGAGGTTGAAGGATATATCCTTGTCCTCAACAACAACTTCTATCCTATCACCAATGGGTCTTTGAATTCATGTTCTATATTTATTTTTAACCCTTTTGATTCCCTTTCCCAAGTTCAATCGAAAGCCAACGAATTACTTACAAGGTGATTAATCTCATAAATAATAAACTAACATAAATAAATACAAACAACCATGATTGAAGAATCAAAATCAAATTTAATTAGTCTTTCAAATAATCAACCATTCTCCATGGCCACAACTCTAGAATATATGTTTAGCTAATCATAGACAAGCGGAAAAACAAATGTTTAGTCATCACCATACGAAAATACAAAGTACAAAAGAGAAAACCTAGTTGTAGAATTGTGTCTTCTTTCTGAACAGCTTACAAGCTTTTATAAACGAACTACGGAATGTAAAAATGATTAAAGATTGCTCCAAGATGTCAAAAACTTCTTAACAAATGACCTAAGGCCTCTATTTATAGATGAGCCTTCAAATGACACTTTTGCCCTTCAAAACTTGGCTTTAAATTCAGCATTTTCTACCCCAAGATGACCCTAGCGTGCCACCCGATGTATCTCACCATAGACTTAGTCAAATTTCCAATAATTTCAGCTCCGGACAAGGTCTGGCGCAGTACCCCCTCTATCTCGCCAAGGTGTTCATCAAATTTCTCTAAGTTTAGACACCTATAGAGTGGGGTGCCACTCATTTCACCAAGTTTGTGATGTGCAATTCTCTGAAGTTAAAGGATGGCGTGACACACTGGCTATAGCCCCAACCTGAAGTTTTGTTTTGTGAAGTTTGGGACTTGGTGCGGGGCGCCAGCCACCGCACCCGACCCATTTAGCTCCTCAATTATTCATTCCTTGCATCATTTTGAGCCCATTTTGCTTAGTTTTCTTCTCAAATCATTTGTTAGCACATAAAACACACACATACATGAATCTAAGTATAAATTGAGGATTATGAACTCAAAACATGATCAAGTATAGGTAAAAACATGGAAAATGGACATAACAATATGCCCAACATCAGTGGTACGAATTGTGACATGCAGTCGTGGTCTCTCCTAGTCACCCACACTGTATTCCTTGACCCTTCTATTACAAGTCCTGGTATGACTCTTACCACTGTCCTACGAGTCGTACTATGACTCGTACTAAGGCTTTTTTCCCAATTTTCTGCATGGTCACATTTTAAGTCTGAAGGCTAGTCCTAAGGATTTCTGGGGTGTTACAACATCTCCCCCTTGGGAACATTCATCCTTAAATAAAGACTAAGTAAGATGGAAACTAGGGAAAGAGTTACAACCCCAAACTAAAAACTAACAACTGATTACTGAAAGAGTGAGTGAATTCAAACTGAGATAGACATATAGATTCAGTTATGCCACTAGAGTGCACCTTAAAACATGAATAGAGCTGAAAGGTAAAGAACTGTATAGAGTACTGAGAAGGAATTTAGTACCTGATGCTAAAACTATGCTTGAATGGAATAGGTGAGGGTATTTAGCCATCATGTCCGCTTATACTTCCTATGTAGCTCCCTCAACTAGCTGGTTTTTTCATAAAACCTTTACTGAAGCGACCTCCTTATTCCTCAGCTTATGAACTTGACGGTCTAGGATCTGAACTGGAACTTCTTTGTAAGAAAGGCTATCCTTTACCCCAACACTCTCTAGAGGCACTACTGAGGTCGGATCACTGATGCATTTCTTCAACAAGGACTATGGAAGACTGGGTGTATCGATGCTAACTCTATAGGCAAATCGAGCTCATAAGCCATATTGCCAATGTGTCTCAGGATCCTATAAGGACCAACATATCTGGGACTGTGCTTTCCTTTCTTCCTGAATCTTATCACCCCGTTCATATGTGATATTTTCAGATATACCCAATCATCCACAACAAACTCTAACTCCCTTCTTCTTACACCCGTATATGATTTCTATCGGCTTTGAGAAGTTTTTAGTCGTTCCCTGATAAGCTAAACCTTCTGCATAGCCTCGTGTATTGGATCAGGTCCTATTAAGGTATCTTCATCAACCTCAAACCACCCTACGGGAGATTTGCATCTCCTACCATATAATGCCTCGAATGGGGCCATATGAATATTGTTGTGGTAGTTGTTATACGCAAACTCGATAAGAGGTAGGTGATCATCCTAGTTGCCCCCTTGAAATCGATCACGTAAGCCTTCAACATATTCTCCAAAGCATGAATAGTCTACTCAGCCTGGCTATTTGTTTGAGGGTGAAAAGTTGTGTTGAGCTTGACCTACGTACCAAGTCCCTTCTGAAATGGCTTCCAAAAGTGCGAGGTGAACTGAGTACCCCTATCCAAAATAATAGACAAGGGAACTCCATGCAATCTAACTAACTTCCAGATGTACAATCTAGCATAATTCTCTGCTAAGTTTGTGGTCTTAACTAGTAGGAAATATGCTGACTTAGTCATACGGTCCACAACCACCCAAGTTGAGTCATGTTGTCGGCGAGTACGAGGTAAACCCGTGATGAAGCACATGTTTATCTCTTCCCACTTTCAAGTAGGAATGTTGATATCCTGAGTCATACCCCTAAGCCTCTGATGTTCAACCTTGACCTGTTGGCAATTTGGACACTTAGCCACAAATTCTGCAATGTCCTTTTTCATGTCATTCCACTAGTAGAATTCCCGTAGATCACGATATATCTTGGTGGCACCTGGGTGGATAGGGTACTTGGAGCTATGTGCTTCCGTTAGTATTCACTGCCTTAAGTCATCTACATTTGGAACACACAACCTGCCTGATAGCGGAGCACCCCATATCCCCCTTTGGAGAATGCTTCCACCTCTTTCCTCGGGACTACTTCCTTCAACTTGCGTAAAATTGGGTATTCATCCTACTTTGACTTAACCGCTACCACCAGGGAGGATTCTGACCCACTCGAGACTACAACTCCACCATCTGTTGAGTCAACCAGTTGGACCCCTAACCGAGCCACTCTATGGATATCCTTTTCAAATTCCTTCTTACCCTCTTCTACATGAGCAACACTTCCCATAGACAACCTACTGAGGGATCAACCACTACATTGGTCTTGCCCGGGTGATACAAAATGCTCATGTCGTAGTCTTTCAACAACTCTAACCACCTTTTGTGATGCAGATTCATGTCCTTTTAACTGAACACATACTATAGACTCTTATAATTAGTAAAAACATCCACATGAACTCCACAAAGGTAATGCCTTCAAATGTTCAAAGCAAATACCACCATTGCCAGTTCAAGATCATGAGATCTATCTTGGAAAAACAACTAGCTCCCTGAAGTTGGTCGAAAAAGTCATTAATCTTGGGTAGAGGATACTTATTTTGATTGTGACTTTGTTCAGCTGATGATAGTCGATGCACATTCTATGTATATCGTCTTTCTTTCGCACGAATAGGACTGGGGCACCTCATATAGAGATACTGGATTTGATGAAGCCCTTATCTAGAAGATCTTTTAGTTGTTCCTTCAAATCCTTAAGCTCAGTTGGAGCCATTCTGTAAGGAGGAATAGAGATAGGTTGGGTATCTGGAAGAAGGTCTATGTCGAAGTCTACTTCGCGCTCGAGAGGGACTCCAGGGACATCTTCAGGAAACATGTCAATAAACTCATTTACAACTGGAACTGAGTGCACTGTCGGGGTCTCGAAACTAGAATCCTTGACCCTAACCAAGTGATATATGTATACCTTAGCGATCATCTTTCTAACTTTAAGGAATGAGATAAACCGACCCTTAGGCGCTAAAGTACTACCCTTCCCCTCTAGGACTAATTCATTAGGAAACTAGAATCTAACGACTCTAGTTCTATAGTCAACTGAGGCATAGCAAGAATGTAACCAGTCCATGCCAAGAATAAGGTCAAAAATGACCATATCTAGCTCTAGTAGATCAATTCAGGTGACCTTATCTAACACTGTAACCGGACAGTCCCTATATATCCGGCTAGCTCTAATTGACTCACCAATCAGAGTAGAAACTAAAAACGACTCTAACAGGATTTCTGGACTTATATCAAACTAGACAGCAATGTAAGGAGTCACAAAGGAAAGTGTGGCTCTTGGATCTAGTAAAGCATACACATCTATCTGAAATAGGCGTAACATACCAGTCACTATGTCAAGTGAGTTCTCCTGTTCTAACGGGAGGATAAATTATAGAAACAGTTTTGGCATTGACCGTCACCTACACCTGAGGTAGAACCCTATTGAGTTGGACGACTGGCGGAGCTGCTAATTTGCTGGACTAAGCCTTCCCCCATCCTACTGGCGGGAAATCCCTCAATCTATGCCCCAGCTGGCCACACCCAAAAAAACCATCCTTGCCCAGATGGCACTCCCCTAGATGGTTCTTGCCACACTTAGGACATGCTAGAAAAGTGTGACTGCTAGAAACATGGTTCTAGGATTGGGAGCCTGATGTCCCACCTCTTATATCCTTACGGGGTCTAGAAGACAGAGCACAAGATGAAGAAGGTGTTGGAGGCCTCTGTTGCTGCTGCTGGGAGTAATTACCACCGACTGGCCTCTACTAGGAATACTCAGACTGGCCTGTCCTCACCCGTTTACTTTCCCTTTCTATTTCCTTCAGTTTCTCTGCCTCTATTTGTTGTGCATGGATGATAAGAGTGGATATGTCTATGTCTTTTATGAGCATAGCAGTCTGCACTCCTTGACCACCAAGTCTGAGACTCCATTCACAAACTTAAGCATGTGAGCCCTTGGCTCAACAACCATTTTAAGAGCATACCTTGAAAGTTGAGTGAACTTTAATGCGTACGCTTGTACTGTTATATCGTTCTGCCTCAGGTTCATAAACTCAGTAGCCTTAGCTTCCCTTAACTTCAGGGAAAAGAACCTGTCTAGGAATGCAGTCATAAACTCGTGCTATTCCACCGAACCTGCACCAACCCACCTTCCTTCCTTCCACTGCTTGTACCAAATCTTAGCCACCCCTTTCAACTAGTAGGCAGCTAGATCAGCACTTTCCACAGAAGTAACACCCATGATTTGGGTGATCTTTTGAATCTCATCAATGAATTCCTGTATGTCCTCATCTATTTTAGACCAGTGAAATGCTGGGGGATTCATCTGAGTAAAATCCCAAACTCTGGCAGCAGTTCCGGACCCATTAGTGTTTATTGGCACAATGACCTACTGGTTAACCTAGTTGGTCATTGCCTAAGCTAGCATTTGAATAGCATCCTAGAACTCTGCATGCGACACCTGATCGACCTGAGGAGCCGTTGAAGCTGGTGGCCCCAGCTAGTTAGCATTTCCGATCCTTCTTCTGTTTCCCCTTTTAGGAGCCATCGTTAGCTAAAAAGGAATAGAGCACAAATTAGGAGGATGTATGAGAGTCTAAAACTCCACGCACAATAAGAATTATGAATAAAGGGAATTTTTCCTAAAAACGCCTTATAGCTTCCCCCTTATAAATGTGGCACGCTTCACCCATGAAAAGGACTCTATTGACACATCTTTCGGACATCCTAGGATACTCTAAACTTGATGCTCTGATATCGAGTTTGTCATGACCCGAGTTCACACCCAGGAGGCGACACGGTATTTTGGATCACAAGTGCTCCCAAGCAAACCCATGGTAAAGCATACTTCTACTAAGACTAATCTGTTGAAAGTAATAATAATAAAGCGGAAGCTGACTAAAGAAATAAACATTCACTGAATAATAATAAAATCTGAACAAACTCTAATAATCCAAGTTGAATCTATAAATATTGTCTAAAAGCCTTCTAAAATGGACTGATGAGTTGCTGGGACAAACTCCCAGCTAACTCTAATGTCTGAAACTAAACAAAGAAATACAACTAAAAATGGAACTCCTGCCCTCGGTATATGAGGACTCACTATTGAAGCTGATGGAAAAATCGTTGAGAGATTAGCTACAGTGCTGAGGCTGGGTACCTAAGCCTATATCATAAAATGATATAGCATATAAAAGTATATGATCAGTACTTTGAATGTACTAAGTATGTGATAACGCTCAAATACACTCCTTGTCTAGAGAAAGTGTAAGTGATTATTGTATCAAAACAAATATTCCTGACGGATGTCGGAGTCAAATCCCACAGAGACTAGTGAATGATTTGTGCAAGCGTTGTTTTAAGAAATTTGAATTAACTTGCACCAATTAATAAAAATAAAATAGTAAATTTTGGGGGGGGGGGGGGAATAAAGTGAACAATATTGTGGATTTTAAACCAGCTTGTCAAGATAGCAAAATAACCAAAATTGATAGACAATAATGAAGAAAGACTAGGGGTGTGGTGTAATGGGGTGCTAATCAAATAAGAATATTCTAGCTCATCAAATTATTGTGAATACATGTAAATAACTATGGGCGAGATGGCACCCTATGTTTTTCAACCTCATGGATGGCTTTTCCGCGAGTCATTTTGAATCTCAAGACACAATTCAATTAGCCCAATAGAGTTTGGGTTAATTGTTGTACTATTTCTAGCCATAAACTACTAATTAGGATTATGAACATGGGTTTGGGCTATTTCTAGCCCAACTCCACACAATCACATCCATTCCCACCATCAAATTCTCTTCCAACACTTGAATTCTTCTTTTTCAAGCTGAAATCAAGAAGGAAAAGTAAACCCGCATTTGCAACTATGGATCATCAATTATAAATTGAAGAGAACTCAGCAGATTTACACTAATTAAGCAACAGTAAGATGAATCTAGCAATACCCTATCTAATTAAGCACCCTCGTCACATACTTCTAGTTGATGATTTAGCTACTCATGATTAAGAAACTAAAGAGTATATTCATCAATAAACTCAATGATTTCATTAGTAAGAGCAAGAAAAATCAAACTCAAAATATGTCTGCAACAATGGCTATACCTTGCTAATGGGGAAAAGAAGAAAATAAAAAAAGCAATAATCAACAATCTCCTCCAATGGAGTTCTTCTCTTTCCAAGGCAAAAGGAATGTTCAAAAAGATAAAAAGTATATAAGTTCTATATAGAGTACTTTCTTCTAGACTATATACATCTCCTCTTTTTCTAGTACTGGACGTCATTGCCCCTGTTTAGGCGTTTTGTCACTTGTGGGGGCACTGGCGGTTTACCAGTTGCATTCCGTAAATCGCCGTCCATCATATGTTGCACATCCAGTGATTCTCTAGGACCATTCGGTGATGCCTTCGGTGGTTCGCCGGCCTTCATCTGCGATCCATCGATTCATTTACTCCGTCTATAAAGTGCAGGCACCGATAGGCGATTTGACCGGGGAGTCGCCGATTAATGTCCGAGGCCGCTGGTTGCACATTGTCCTCAAGTCAGTGGTCATCTACATTTAATCTGCGTTTCACCTGTGTTCTCTGGTGTAACATAGTTTTTCACTTGATTTCACCTTTTCTAATCCACTTCTTTCTCTTTCTCTTCAACTTAGATACCTACACATAAAAAGGCAAAAAAGGGCATAAATTCATCTAAATGACTTGAAAACTAAGGTAAAGTTCATGGTCAAGAGCCTAATGAGTTGGTAAATTACCAACTCATCAAACCCCCAAACTTGAATCATTTCTTGTCCTCAAGTAATACAATTCTGATTAGTTAAGAAACATGTCACTCCACAAGAGTTTAGACACTAATGACCACTTAATCCATGATAACCCAGAAAATGCTCACTAACTCACCACAAAAGAGAAGCAAATTCCCCAAAGAAATCAATGAAAAATATATGGAAACATTTCAAGAGGCCACCACAATTCAAGGGCATGATATGTTTTCATTTGCTTAACAAGGGCATGGCTTATCCAAAGAAATACACATAGAATCTCAATTCATAATCACTGCATATTCAAAGATTGCCATAGAGCTCGCACTACTCATGCTTCAATCACGCCTTTACCTTAATATAAGTGTATCCTCAAAAGGAATGATTCCACTCACCAAGGAGAGAATCCCTTTTTCTATCATGAATTAGCACACACACAAGGGATTTTAGAAAAAAATAGTCGCACTCACTCTCGCAAAATAAATCTTCATGAAAACAACTCGACCCATCGGCTTTCCCTTCATGTAATTCGCCACTAATGTAGAGCAACTATACTCAGAATCAATTAAGATTGCGGGTCATGATGAAGTCTAGGAGTAACGGTAAGATAATTATTTGGCTCTAGTGACTAGATCCTCCCTAATGCCTTTATGTGAACACTTCAACCCTTCCTGTCTGACTTTTTTTATATTGCTCTGCCATATTCCTCTGTTCACAACCATTTTTCTCATTTATTGCTCAAAGATCTTCCTTGTAGCTCCTTTGGCTATCACATTAAGCCTTGTCTAATTAAGAGGCAACACCATTCCTCTTCTCTATTCTCTTTTGGTCTCTTAAGGTTTCTTAGATTATCATTTCATTCTTTTTCTCACAATTTAGTGCTACCTCAGATTTATGTTTCTTATTATCCCCTTTCTTGAAAACCCCCAAACTTAGGCTCTTTGCCTCTTATTCACAGATTTCCTTATCGCTCCCTAGGCCTTTGAGCCCACATTTTTTTAATTTTCTCACCAAAAGAAATTAGGGAGGATGGGTGCCAAAAGAGTGAATCAAGAAGGGACATCGGCTTGTAATGCGGTTTTCAACAATAAATAGTTCAAAAGGCTCAACATTGGCTAGCAACGGAAGACATTTTCGGAGGCCATTTTTGGTAGAGTGAGTGATCAAATGAAAACCTAAAATCATGTTCTAAGTGCAGCTACACCTAGGATTTCGCCTTGAGTCCCACTTAGGGAAAGTTCTAGACAAGAAGCTATGCATGAGATTCACAAAGGTCCTTACCACACAATGCATCACACCCAAATATTCCACAAAAGTCAATATCATCACAATATATTGATTCAAGACACTGGAGCATGCGAATTCATAAGTCAAACAAGGAATCCACAATGTATGACCAAAGAGTGCTACATTTCTTATTTCAAATGTCCATTTTTTTCATTTCTCATTTTTATGCCACAGTTCAAAATTTTTTGTGGTACCTCTCAAAACAGCTCCACAGAGGACTCAAGAAAGACATAGCATTATTCCTTAAAAGAGTCGCCTCACAATCTATCATCGGGAAGTGTTAATCCGGTTCGATAACAAAGGAAAAGAAAAAGAAAGATGCTCCTTGGGAAAGAACCATAGTATGAAGAAAACCCTTGGAGTTTGATTACTATTCTACTATTTACATAGGTAAACAAAAGAGTTGGGTCACAAAACAACATTTGACAATTTAAAGCACGGACCCATATTTCAGCACTAACACACTAACATCATTCATTCAAAATTTCATCAACACAACCATCCCAGCAAGGACAATCATCAACAATACTAAAAAAAAAACTTGTGAGTCGGACAAAGACTCACCACTCTTCATCAGATAACAAGAACAAAAGCCCGAAAAGGGCTACTGAAAACATTAATAAAATAAGATATAAATGACTCCCCCCCCCCCAAGATAAAACAGTCATCCCACACCTAACTTAAAGGCTACATTGTCCCTAATGTAGACATACAAAATAAAGGGGGTCAGAGACTCCTTGAGTGGGTCACTCCTTATCATCCACATCATCGTCTGCACCTGCTCCTGCCTCACCATCAAAGCCTGCATCACCTGGATCTTCAGCATCATCTCCCAAGCGCTCAAACAAATAATCTAGAAGGCCTCAAAATGTAGAAGGGGCAGCTATTGCAGCATCAAGAGAACTCAAATCATGCACCTCCACGGATGTATGACTTTTCCACTCCTTACTTCAGTTCGTAGAGAGGTGACAATCCTCTCCATAGTATCTACCCATTTTCACAGTATGGTAAGACTCTCATACATAGATCTTATCTCCTTTTTTACCATTCGGGCGATAAGGGCAAGGAGGCTCCTAGCCAACTTTTAAAGATGACTCTCACGAGAGTTGGTCATTTCCACATGCTTGTGGAGACCGCTTGATTGGGAAGATGTTGGAGGGGGTGATTCTCCAGACATAGGTATGTCGCTAGAGGTATGGATTGAAGCTTCTGGGCGAGGCATATTCAGATACGGGGCTTGAGGAGACTACTCAAAACCATGAGAACCCTCCAGTAAATCAAAAGCCTGCATCTACTTCCGCTTGACTGTAGGTGCTTTAGTGTCTCTTTTCCGATCTAATGTGATTACGCCCGAAGCAAGAACAGGGATCTCATATGGGAACAATGGCACTCCAGCTTGCAAGAACAGTTGAGAAATGAGTATGGCATATGGCATGGAGGTGTTGGACTATCTTTCTTTCCTTTTCATTTGTTGAGCCATAATCTCCCCAAAGTTTATGGGGACCCCTGTCCTAATGCAAGCTATAAGGATAGTCGCTCCCAAGCTGACACGCTACTCATTTTTGAAATGTATGATGCGGCCACAGATGAAGTCTAGCCACAACTTGGCTCAAATTTCAAATCATGACGAGAAATTTTGTCGCCCATAGTAGCCCAGAAAGGTGTGTCCGCCGCAATGATAGGAGCTATCCAAGTGAATTGGTTCTTCATGTCAACAACTCTGGCCATGTATTCTGAGCCAATTTCACTCTCGTTCTCCTAGAACAGAGAGTTGATGGCTGCTGGAGTGATGTCCATTTTCACCCATCGCACTATGCCTGAAGGTAGGCAGGGGAAATCATCGACTTTGCCTTTATGGTTCATGCTTTCCTACCTAGCCTGGTAAGAAGTGTAGAACTCCCGCACCAAGCTTGGATAATAGTCTAGGAGAGGATTGGTGAAAGTGTGTCATTTCCTATCCATGAACTGAGCGGTGATGTTAGAAAGGTCACTATAGGCCCACCTAGTCAAACATCTTTTCTACGGTGATTGATCGGCCCTTGCAGATGGCGTAGTGCTCCTTCATGTCGGGCACACAAAACATGATGGCCTCCCTAGAGTTGGGGGGCATTACAGAGGCCTTTGCCTTTCCTTTTCCCTTTAAGGATGAAGAAGCTAGAGCTTTGCCCTTATTGGTGTTCCTGGATGAGTTATTTTCCGCAAACACGATGTTAGTGGCAACCACAATGTATCTTTTTGTATTTTTTTATGATAAAATGAAACAAGAAACATCTACACTAAATTTTAAATGAGAAACACCTAGGAAAAATTAGCATCCGATGAACTGGCAACACCGGCGAACCGCAGGAGGGTATCCGTGGACCACCGAGGAACCACCTGTGAGAAGAAGAGAACTAGAGTAGAATATATTCAATCGAAGACATATCGTCAAATTTTCAGTCCCGATCTGCAAATCGCCGATGTAACGCGGGGTCAGGAAAGTGGCCTAAAGCTAATATTAGCCCGAACTGGCGTTCCATCAGCGTTTCACCGGACCTGACTAGCGAATAGCCGATAGTCATCATCCCCAATGCATCACCACGAACTCCAAAATCAAAATTTCTCAAACACTCACTCACATCATATCAAAGCAGTACCTCTAGACATAAAAAGAGCTAAAATGATAATATACCCTTAAGAATGGCGTCACCCGATCTATCATAGGGTAAATTAGGTCTTTGTAATCCCTTGGGGTTACTCAGACTTCACCCCACTTAACTACACAAGAATAACCATTTCCCCCACACCCATTTAAGCATCAAGTCTATATCATCCCACTAATTTCGTATAATAACAAGTATGGTATTAATCATGAAAATGTTGGGGAGAATGGCAGTAAAAAGAAGGGGGATATATGTCATAACAACATCTATATGCAACTAGATTACCATTTATGAAAAAAAAGGAAGTTAAGAGTATATTACCACTATCAAGAGAATGCTTTGTAGAGACTAGCTATGGAAGTTGGATAATGCTCAACAATGGCAAAAGTTCAGGACTTGGCTAGTAGAGAGGGAGAGTATGAGTGTAGTGAGAGTTAGAAAGAAGGATTGGGGGATTTTATAGGTGAGAAGGTGTAAATAAAGTTGGTTGAGGAAAAGATGGATGGTTAATGGTGTTTTAATTGTATGGGAAGTGGAAGAGAGGGAGTTGTGGGAATATTAAAAAGTGGGATATTGGGAAAATAAAAAGGAGTGTGGGGAAGTGTTAAAAGGTGGAAAGGGAAGTCTAAGGGAATAAAAAGGTAATTTTGGAAGATTAGAGCTACTACAAAAAGATTTTGGGTTGGGTAGGTTCATGATTTGGTTAAGATTTTAAAACAGAACACGCACCTTTACCAATGTTACACCGGCGATCGCTGGTTAGAGTCAGCAGTTTGCCGCCTGACCACCACATGCTTGATTTTGTGCCCAGTTTTTTGTATTGTACCGGCGATTCGCGGATTGGGTTCTTCATTCCACCAGTGGTTCACTATTTTTGCATCCACTGTTCAGGTGTTCTGGCTCGCACCAGTGTTCAAGCGGCGGTTAGTGACCACTTATTAGCGTTTCGCCCATGCCTTCGCCGGTCTGACCTTTTTGTTCCTAGTTTTCTTCTTTCATGATCAAACGTGCGGGGATTCACCGGTCATAACGCAGTTCCTGCCTTGTTTTTTGCTTCTTCTCCTTGCTTTTCACCTACTTAATCCTACAAAACTAAAAACAACTATGACATTAAGAACATTCAAAAGAAGACACTCGGGTTGCCTCCCAAAAAGCGCCTTATTTAATATCGTGGAACAACGTATTTCTCATTTAACATTCAATCTTTGAAGGATCATCCTCCGACTCATCTTCCTCCTGTAGCACTCCAACCACTTTACATCTCATCGGGAGGTTTAGTGGATTGGCATACCTTGAAGGTAACCTCTTCACCTCCAACCCAGAACTTGAGCTCACCTAGCTCTGCCTCAACCAAAGCTCTACCCCTGGTGAGCAATGGTCTCCCCAAAATGATTGGAACTTCTACATTCAACTTGCAGTCAAGGACTAAAAAATCATCTAGTAGAATAAACTTATCTACCCTCACCAATACATCCTCTAAAATGCCCACAGGTTTCTTGATAGAGCGATCAGCCATTAACAATCTCATTGATGTAGGTTTGGTGTTCCCAAGCCACGATTTCTTGACGATTATGAGAGGCATCAGTTTTATACTTTCCCCAAAATCACAGAGGGATTTCTTGAACATACACAACCCAATAGTGCACGGGATTGTGAAGGCACCCGGATCTTTCCGTTTTGGGGCAAGGTTGCTCATCATCACAGCACTACAGTGATGTGTTGTCTCTCCGGTTGCTACATCTACAACCTTATTCTTCTTCAGCAGCTCTTTCATGAACTTTGCATATCAGGGCATTTGAATTAGGGCATCTACCAATGGTATATTTATGGATAATTTGCTGGACATGTCGATAAACTTACTGAACTGATCATCCTTCTTTTTTCTTGGCTAACCGCAGTGGATAAGGAGGCGAAAATCTTGGTTCTTCTTCATCCGCATTTGAGGGAACTTCCTCAACCTCTCATTCATCTTTAGCCTCAGCATTATCACAACCATTTGGTGCTTTTGGCACTGCCTCAGATTCTTTTTCATCATTTTTCTTAGGAACCACAACTTCCTTGGGCTAAACATTTGCCTCTCCAAGCATTTTACCACTCCTCGTGACAATGGCCATGTTTTTACTATCTTTCTTTGGGTTTGCCGATATATCATCCAGAAGTGTTTCCTTCATTCGGAGATTCATTTGAGAGGATAATTGGTTCATTTGGGCTTCCAAATGCTTGATGGAAGCTGAGTGTGAACTCATGGTTTGGGCAAGGTTAGACACCTCACCTTTCAATTCCTTTACCCCGTTGTCGGTAGATTCCACATACTTAAGAACCTTGCCAACATCTTTTCAATTTTCAAGCTCCCTACATCACTCATACCTGGTTGAGCTTAGGCATTCTCAGCTTTAGGAGGGGGAACATATGGATTTGAACTTCGATGGTATCGGTCCCCCTCACGACTTTGCACTCTATTTTCTCGTCTCTCATTTCTCTCGGGCCATCCTTGTACATCGCGGTTTCTCCAACCTTGATTCTCTTCCCGTGGGTGCCAAGGGCCTTGATTATCCCGTTGATACCCGGGTCGAGAACCCCCCATATGATTTTTCTATGCATTGACACTCCTCCTCGTATCGTGGTAGTGATGATTCTCCTTCAAACTGCATTGGACCTTGCATTCCTATAGCATTCACAATCTTAGGCCCCGCCCCCATCACATGTTTAGTCATTAGCTCCAACTGCATTATCATTTTGGCAAGATTTTCATCTCACTCTTCATCTCTTTTTCGTATTCCAATTGCTAATGCACTAGAACCCCTATCAAGTGATGATACATGAGTCTTTATAGTATTTCATGCCCGATTTGTCTTTGTCGTTTTATCCAAGAGGGCCTTAGCTAACCCGTTCTTCTGATCCATAATTGATCCTCTGGCTAAATTATTAGCAATGGATTAGTTGATGGAGTCTAGGGCTTAGTAAAAGTTTTGATGGAGCACTCCATTAGGGAGACCATAGTTAGGGAAAAGGGACACCTTCTTCTTGAATCTTAGCCATTCTTCATGTAAAGGATCCACAAGATCTTGCCTAAAGTTTGTAATGCCATCCCACAGCTGCAATATCTTTAAGGGAGGGAAGAAATGATCCAAGAACGCTTCAGTATTCTTGCCATGAGGTGATACAACCCGGAGGGAGCTCCTCCAACCACATAGTAGCCTCTCCCGTTAGGGAGAATGGAAAGAGCCTAAACCTCATAGATTCTTCACTGATATTTGTTATGTTAAAGGGTTGGAAAATCTCCAAGATGGCATTTGCATCTTCACTTGGTTTTCCCCCGAAGAGCCCTTTTATCTATAACAGGTGTAACATTGTACTTGTAATGTGAAACACTGCATTCCTTACTGTGGCTGGTGGCAGATGGCTCCTGCAACTTCAGGCATAACCGGGTTATCCTCCTCATGCTCCATGTGACCTTCGAACGAACTATCTCCTGCTTACGAATAATGGCTCATATGAACTCACCCTAACAACCAACAGCAAAATCAATGTCAATAACTAAGATGCAAGATTAACTCAAAGTAACAAACAACACAAGGATATCAAGCGCTAATCCCCAGCAACGGCGCCATTTTTGATAACGCTCAAATGCACTCCTCATTTATAGAAAGTGTAAGTGATTGTTATATCAAAACAAATATTCCCAACGAATGTCAGGGTCGAATCCCACAGAGACTAGTGAATGATTTGAATTAACTCGCACCAATTAATAAAAATAAAACAGTAAATTTCTTTTTGGGGAAAAAAAGTGAATAATATCATGGATTTTAAACCAGTTTGCCAAGATAGCAAAATAACCAAAATTGATAGACAATAATGAGAGAAGACTAGACGTGTGGTGTAGATGGGGTGCTAATCAAATAAGGATATGCTAGCTCATCAAATCATTGCGAATAAGTGTAAATAACTATGGGCGAGATGCCACCCTATGTTTTTCAATCTCATGGATGCCTTTTCCTCGAGTCCTTTCAAAACTCAAGACACAATTCAATTAGCCAATAGAGTTTGGGTTAATAGATGAACTATTTCTAGCTATCAACTACTAATTAGGATTATGAACATGGGTTTTGGCTATTTCTAGCCCAACTCCACACAATCAAATCCATTTCCCACCATCAAATTCTCTTCCAATATTTAAATTCTTCTCTTTCAAGATGAAATCAAGTAAGAAAAGTAAACCCACATTTGCAACTATGGATCATCAACTATAAATTAAATAGAACTCAATAGATTTATACTAATTAAGCAAATTAAGATGAATCTAGCAATACCCAATTTAATTAAGCACCCGTCATCACACACTTCTTGTTGATGATTTAGCTACTCATGATTAAGAAACTAAAGAGTATATTCATCAATAAACTCAATGATTTCATTAGTAAGAGTGAGAAAATTCAAACTCAAAATATGTCTACAACAATGGTTATACCTTGCTAATGGAAGAAGAAGAAAATAAGAAAAGCAATCATCAACAATCTTCTCAATGGAGTTCTTCTCTTTCCAAGGAAAAAGGAATGTTCAAAAAGCTAAAAAGTATATAAATTATGTACAAAGTGATTTCTTCTAGACTATATACAAAAATAGGGCAACCAGTCTCCTCTTTTTCCAGTGTTGCACGTAATTGCCCTTGTTTAGGCGTTTCATCACTTGCGCGGACGCTGGAGGTTCGCCGGTTGCATTCTGTGAATCACCATCATCTGCTACACATCCAGTGATTCTCCAGGACCATTCAACGACGCCTTTAGTGGTTCACCGGTCTTCATCCACGATCCACCGATTCATTTAATCCTTGGTCCAGAAACTGCAGGCGCTGATAGGCGATTTGACCGGTGAGTTGCCGATTAATGTCTATGGCTACCGCACATTGTCCTCAAGTTAGTGGTCATCTGCGTTTGAGCGGTGTTTCTTTGGTGTCCTCCGGTGTAGCGCCATTTTTCACCTGATTTCATCATTTTTACTCCACTTCTTGCTCTTTCTCTTCACCTCAGATACCTACACAAAGGCAAAAAGGGCATAAAATTCATCTAAATGACTTGAAAAATAAGCTAAAGCTCATGCTCAAGATCCTAATGAGTTGGTAAATTACCAACTCATCAGTAGGTTGAGAAGGAACTAAAACACACATATACTGAGTAATAGTAAGCTGACTGTAGTACTGCAAAAATAGACTAAAATTTGAAGATCTAAACTAGACTGAAAATCATGATTGTACTAGACTGAACTTTACTATGGGAGAAACTATAATCCACATGTAACCACATGAGCTAAACATGGAGTCTGATGTATAACCCCCATTGAAGAAGGCCCATTGTACCTTGCCAAGGTATAGTGGTTGAAATGAGTGATCATTGTCTGGGGCCCATTCGGGCTAATAACCTACGGTGGCAATGTCCTTCTGGGAACCTGGGTGCATTGAACCCCGACATTTTCGGTACTAAGTACTACTCCCACTGCAAACCTAGTTATGTCTAACTGGTTGATAGCTCGAAACTGAAGCCCTGGGACTAAATCAGAACTACTTATCTCAAGTGTTCTGAGAGTCTAAGGACCTGAAAGAAACTATGTTCTAAGACTTGTCAATGTTGCTTTATCAAAAAGCGTCGTAACAGTCTAAAGAACGTCTAACAAGATGATAAACTAATACTACTGAGTTTACTAAGTTTTTGAAAAAGACTGATAAAAGTCAAATTGATCAGCTGACATTTCTGGAGGATACTAAGTATACTGAGTACTGACTAAAATTCTGAGATTAAGCATACTAAAGCATTAAATTTTGCATGCATCTATACTAACATTCATAATTTGAGCAAACATATCATGACAATATAACATTCATATCTGAGTTCTAAATCATGCAAGTTTCATTACAAGAGAGAGAATGAAAGATTAATACTAGGAACAACATAATGTATAATTGAAGTAAAACATAAAGTTAGCTAGTAGTAGTCATGTACACTTAAAGATTCATCAAGATTGATAAATTCTTGGGTTGACTAGGTAACCCATGGTCTTGATTTCTAAAATTTATTAAGATCTGGAGATTTTTGGGACAGAAAGGGTGAAAGGAAACTCTTTTTGAAGTCTCACATACCTGAAGAAGAAGGTTCCTGGGAAGAAGACTTGAATTTTTGAACTGGGGGAGGAGAGATCTTGAGCTCTAATGTTCTATTCTTGATAGATAAGTGAGAAAGTGAAGGAGGAAGATTGACTAACTCCCTTTAATCCCTGACATTCACCCCAAACAATGTACTTTAGGAGTTAGGATCTTAGGGTTTTATACAAATGCCCTTGGAAACTGTTATTAAAATTTTTGCCCGTCAGGTGGTACGACTCAACCTACGAGTCGTATAGGATCATACAATCCATATAGACGTCCATGTTTAGGGGCTTGCTCAACACCATTCTCTAAATTTTCCATGGAAGTCTAACACGATCCATGAGATCTTGCTACGGGTCTTACTACAATTTGTAGCTTCTCAAAGCCTTTTGAACATGTCTTTGAAATTCAAATCATAACTAGATGGTATGACCCATACCCACCTACTACGAGTCATTCTCAGAATTCGTGACCTCTTCTCTGAACTTTTCCACAAATTGTCAGTTAGATCCATACCATAGTTGTATGAATCGTGACATACAGTCATAGTTTCTCCTAGTCACCCATACAGTTTTCCTTGACCCTTCTGTTACGAGTCCTGGTACGACTCGTACCACTATCCTATGAATCATACTATAACTCGTACTGAGGCTTTTTTCCTAATTTTCTACATGGTCACATTTTAAGTCTGAAGTCTAGTCCTAGGGATTTTTAGGGTGTTACAATAACTTCACAGCCCACCAATTTATCTCCTCAGCAATAATTACTCTCAAGTTTAATGGGAATCCAGACATCAGGCTGACCACCTGTACTTCTCTGTCTTTGGCCAAAGTATTATCTCCTGCTGTAGACAATAGTCGAAGTTGTACCACTACCTACCCAATGTTTGCTGCAAATGTCAGTGTAGACTTGACTATTCTCATCTTGCAATTGGCTAACCAACAAGGCTGACCATCTGTTAAAACCTGTGCTAACCACCGATGTTGCTGATGTCGCTTCTCATTCAGTAGTCAAATTCTGCAGTGCTTACTAGTGGTGTAAAGTTTTGCCCATAGAGCATTGTAGTGATGGTAGCTTCTGAGATATCTACCATTTCCCCATGAACTGGTATATGGGTCTGCATGTGTATTTGTGTCGGTTTATGCCCTTTCTTTCACATACCCTCTAGAGTCGCAATGTAGTTAAGATAGAATTCACGAACCATTGTGGCGTAATAATAGCCTGGTGCTTCACTCATCCATCCCAGGCCATAGAACTTGTACTTGGCCTCAATCTTTGGATACTCGGGAAACTCTAAGTCGATGATCCGTACTTCCTCAACAAGGCTGCATTTGAGGTGTCCTCTTGCTGTGGTGGTGAGACCTTTCTAGAAGTGCTTTTCAGACCCTTTTACATTCAATGTATACTATCCCTAAATCCTAGAAATTTACCCTTTAGAACGTCTCCCTTCATTGGCTCAGAGTCCCCTGTCAGACTGCTGGTGGCCTCAATGCCACTCCTTTCATTTTGAATCAAAATCATTACCACTTGAACTAGTCCATCCACTAAAGAATCATCTCCCTCATCAAACTGGGGATTTGCAACTTATTTTCTAGCGACAGATCTAGTTTGGTAACCCGGGGATCGTTCCTCAGTTCCAAATTCATGTATTTTTCCCTTGGAGTCTATGTTTTTATCTCGGAGGTGATGTGCAGTTTCAGTTCTATCAATCCTCTTTCTTGCACCACCTCTGGTAGATTGAAATTTAGGTGGCATGGTTACCTGTAATAGTCGAACTATTAGTGTCAAAGTTAATCTTAGAAAACATGTCAAAATAGTGTGATTAACTGAAAGCGGGACATATGTGACGGAGTGGGTGGCAGGCCATCACATAGGTAACAATCCTTCATTTCCTCTGTCAGACATATAAGTGTTTGCATAATTTCACAAGTCAATGATGGTGCAAGAGGATGATCCGTCATAATGGTGACAGCCCATCGCTAACTCCGTCACTCTAAATCAACACACACCCCATTGAAACCCACAAGTGACGATGAATGTGATGGCCCGTCATCAAGATGATACTTTATCACCTCCTCCATCACATGCAATTCTTGCTTAGTTCAGTGTTGACGACACTAATTTTGGCCTATCGGACAAGTGACGCTCCATAAGTTATCTCGTAAAGCCACCATTTTGAACACAACAATGGTGGATACTCAGACTTTTCCATACCATGTATCCCCATACCAAAACAATAATTAAGAACAACAGAAAATTTAACTATTTCCCTTATGAATGCAATCACTCAATCCATCATAGGGCATAGCCATTTTACACAGATATAGGTTTCCATCCTACCACATCAACTTGACACATATTCAACATGAGACTCCTAGGATTACAAAATTATTACAGATAGTAAACATGATTGATCAATCAAATAGGCTATATTTAGCCATACTCACATCTCTAACTAACTACTTACCCCACACACTGTGAACAAGAATGAAAGTGTACAACATATCTCTAAATGTTGGGCAAGATAATTACACAGTCATACAGTGTTCTGATCACTCCTATTCACTTGACACCAATAAGTTGTGTGACTGTTGCACGGGGAATGGAAGAGATTAGAGAACAAAGCAGATGTCAGGTTTGATCGTGGGTATTGTAGTTAAAGGTTTGTAGAAGTGGGAGAAGAGAAAGAAAATAAACTTAAATAAGGAAATTTTTAAAACGGTCAGGTAAATAGAAAGGAAATTGGGTCGGATCTGGGTTAGAAGGGTTTGGTTAGATCGGATAGGGCTTTTTTAAGATGGTACTTACCTGGTTAGATGACGGTGCAAGTGATGGTCCGTCGGATAGAAGATGTTCCATTAACTTGCTCGTCAAGCTAATACCACTGATGCTTTTAGTTCCCCACAAGTCACGGAGGTGTTGAGGGTCCATCACAAAGATGACCTCCCGTCATCTATACCGTTTCTCTTATCCAGATTCCATGTTCTTATGACCACTTCTGATGACACAACTGATGACTCGTCAGACGTCTAACGGCTCGTCAACTCAAGCGTCGTGCTTTCATCTTGACAGTCCCAAGCGACAGTCCGCTAACTCTCTGACGGCCCGTCAGTTATGGCCTTCACCTACTTTAGGAAGACCTATACTTGCATACTTAACACCCCTTTCAAACAAGTACAATATCAAATCAAACAAGTGTTTGCATTCAACATACAATATTCTTGAGTTTCCTTCCAAATAGCGCCATATTTAACGTCGCAGCACGATTTGGATACCTTGATTACTTAGACTTCATCAAGGTACATCAACTCTAACACCTTTACCTCACTGGTACTCCATAGAACTGCTTCACACGTTTGTCATAATCCGAACGGAGGCCCAGATCGTAGACACGGGACAAGGGACCCTGAGAGACCCCAAGTCGACCCATGGCATAAGCATACAACTAACTCATTTGATAAGCTGAAGAAAGCATAATTATAAACTCAGCGGAATTCTCATACAACGGCACATCAGAATTATATCAAAAGCTACACATACATAAGGCTGAAAGCCTCTAATCTAGACGAGTTGATGGAACAAGTCACCAACTAAGTCAGCAATACTGAAACTGGAAATACATAAAGGAAAATGATAGTCTAGTCCTCGAAGGATGAGGACTCACAAATCCAAGTAGATACTAACTTCAAAAAGCAGTTTAAGAACAGGGTTGAACCTGAGAACCGGGTCCTGGATCATGAAACGATGCAGCATAGAAAGTATGTGGTCAGTACGTGGAATGTACTGAGTATGCAAGGTAAGTAAAACTACTTAAGTAAAATAAATCATTTAAAACATTTCATGAATATCATACGCTTTCAACATGAGAGGAAAGGCATACATGCATTCTTTCTGAAATCACAATCTCATCATAACATGTCCATGCATAGCTTTATAACATTATGACTGATTCGAATGACCCAAAGCTAGAACATAACATTTATATTGAAAAGCTAAACTATTACACTCCGTAAGTTCTTGACACTTAGTTGGCCTATTTGCATGTTGGTTAAGAGTTTTAGAATGACATACGTGTGAGAAAAGGGCCCAGGGAGAAACCGGACAAGCGCCAAGTCGGAGCGTCGCAAGGCAAATGCGACTTATAAATCGCATTCGACAAATGCGACTTAAAGGCCCCAAGTATATAAGGCTCCCACTTCGTTTTAAATCATTTTCCTTTCATATAATTTCCAGTAAATGAATAGAAACAGAGGGGAACGAAGGGTTTGATTAAATTTTCTTTCATTTACGCTATCAAATGTAGTCCAAACTCAAATTAACTTCGGGTAGCGAAGTATAAAGCTGCAGGGAGCATTCCTGCGGAGTTAGTTTCGCGAAATTCGGCCGGCGAATCATCGTCACGCCGAGCCATGGTAAGTGGAATTGCTCCAAACTAGTGTTATATACTCCCAGCATTAAAGTGAGTATTTCTCCCTTCTAGACTTGCGAGAAATGGCGAGTTTTCGGCCATTCTTTAATAAGTCGAAGAATAGGCAGTAGGTATATCCATAAGTATGGTTTCTTTCCAAAATAATAGTAGAATTAATTATATTATTTCGTGAATATGAATACAGTTGGGAGAAATAGTTGAATACTAGTCGAGCTATGCCAGTTAATCAGAAAGTCAGCAATTGAGGTATGTAAAGCTAGTTTCTTTCGGCAAGCTAGTAGTTCTATATAGCAAAATAGTACGAATTTCAGTAGAGTGTTTTAGAAGTCGTATATTATGTTCAGTAGTAAGCATGTTAGAAATATAATACAGTGTTTAGCATGAAATTCAGTAAAACAGTATAAGCCCCAGCAGAATATTTGAGAAATATTATTACAGATCCAGTATATATATCACATGTGCCTATTGCTATCTGTGGAGACATGATTGTTCTGTGTTGGGCACCCTTAGAGCTTCCTTGACCGCCCCAGGGTTAATAGCTGTGTCGACTCGCCTGCCAGAGGGTGAGGATACGTCACTCTACGGGGTGGCATGCCGTCCGCCAGCGGACGAAGATGGGATGCAGATTCCCTATAGCAGGCTGATCAGCACTATACCACACCCCCTGTCGAGCGCTTGCACCCAAGGTGCAGATTTCAGATTTCATATTTCAGGAGTCCTACGAACTCAGATGCAGCTATAATCAGGGGCCAAGCTAGCCCAAGTTGCATACCTAGAGAGCCGGCAGGATGCTCATAGTTACTAGGTGGATGGTATGACCTGGGTAGGGGTATATAGATTGTGTGTTGGTTGGTACCTTACGGCTTATGGGGGCTGGTAAGGTTCTTGTATGCTATGTTGTGTTAGTTATTAATAGATAGAAAGTAGACCGCCATGTTATCAGGTATGACTCTTACTCTCTTCAGTAAAGTTACGCTTTTTTTAGTCAGTCTCATCTGTCTCCTATTACTTCAGTATCTATCAGTATTATTGTTTGCTTTCAATTATTTTCAGTTATTGCTTGCCTACTCAGTACTAGTGGTACTGACGCCCGCTTTGGGGAGCTGCATTACTTGCCTGCAGGTACTTATAGACGAGGAGCAGATCCCTCGTAGTTTCATCTAGCGTACAGAGTCTTGAGCTCCTGTCATCCGGAGCTTGACAGCTAAAGGTTTACTTCCCTTTTTGTTTGTACAGTATGGGTAGGCCGGGCCCTGTCCCGACCATCTTATTATTCTTAGAGCCTTGCGGATTGTATATTCCCTGTGGTTAGTTGTACCGGTCGTGTGCTGCCGTGTGTATGTTTTTAGTTTGCATGTGATGGCTGTGTGAGGCCTTGTTCAGTTGTTAGTTGGTGACCTTGTCAGTCACAGATCAGTTTAGCGCTTGATTCTACTTTTCAGTGATAACTAGTCAGCATGGTGGCTTTGTCGACCCGCATAGGTTCCCTTATGTTCAGTTGTTCTGGGTAGCTGTTAAATTCCTACAGGTGGCTATAGGCCTTGTCTGCCGGAGGCTGTATTTACAGCTGTTATATAGCCCGTTGTTTTCATAAATCCAGAATTAGAGCCAGCCTGGCACCAGAAGTGCTTAGGCTCAGTAGTCCAGCAGTCCAGGTCCTAGTAGGGCACTAGGTGTCAGACATGCCTCCCATGGCGGGGCGTGACATGAACAATGAGTCAAACCTTGCTTATAGACCATGCATACATAAAGTAATCATCATGAGTAATGAATATGCAAATATGAATGATATAGAATGTGGGAGACTAGTCACTTAACCGACATACCACGATAGAGCTTACATGGTCCCGACTATCGCACTCTAGTGGGTAGAGCCATTCATAACCTTGCCAGGGTGATGGACGATACCATGATATCGATATCAAGCAGAAGGGCCAATCAGGCCGGGGATAGCTCACAAGGGAGGTCCTAATAATACAATAGTATCAACCTACGTTGGTGCGTAGTTTTGGGGCATAGGGTGATCGACCCTTAGCCTGCTCGGTGCTAGACTCTTCTCCCAAAAAACATGCAATGTTCTAGATCATATATAACGAAGCTCAACATAGTCTATTGATGAACCTTAACATCGTCTCTTGACGAAGCTCAACTCATGCATAACTCGATATCGTATGAAATAAAGCTCAATAATGTCTATTGACAAAGATCGTAATGAAATCATGCATACACTCAACATTATATGAAAATGAAGCTCAACATCGCTCTTTGACAAAGCTCAACAATGACACATATCTCAATTATGAATTTATGCATATAGAAAGCTTTATTGCAAAACATACCACAAGCTTAGTCATAGGTGGGAGCATCTACTCCAAATCATGTGGTAAGCTTATTTCAGGAAAAATCATCATTTTAAATTGACATGTGGGCATTGCTCAAAGCTTTATCATACTTGGATCTACTCAATTCATTTTGAAAACAACTTCATAATGATTGGTAGCTTTAGAAATATGTTTTTCATCATCAAATCTCATCATCATCATATATTTAATATCATTCTCCTCTTTCATGAACTTCTCATCCATGGGCATTCAATTTCATAATTTAAAAATCACAATTTGGATTGAAAATAATTTAAAATCTTTCAAGGCTTCACAATTCATCAATATAAATATAATATAATCATATCCATGTATAGAGATTGAAGAATTATGCAATTGGGTAGAAATCCCATACTTAAT
Organism: Datura wrightii; assembly: GCA_035772735.1. Lineage (NCBI taxonomy): Eukaryota > Viridiplantae > Streptophyta > Magnoliopsida > Solanales > Solanaceae > Datura > Datura wrightii. The sequence continues at coordinate 49,357,778 of JASDFA010000002.1, read as the reverse complement.
CATCATGTTTTGATAGAAATTGGCATGGTTGTGGAAGGAAGAACCCACTCATAGCCTTACATACCTAGGAATGGTGAATTCTAACACCCTCTAATTGCATAAGCTGAGATTCTAGTGGAACCCTTGAAATTTTGCCTTGAATCCTCTCTTCAAACCGTCAAACTTGCATGCATGGGAGAATGACTTAGAATAGGTTTTCTCCCTGCTTAAAACCCACTAAAACGGGCATTAAATGATGTAGTATAGGTCTTAGGAACTTAGGAAATTATGAGAAGGCCCTTACTAATTCGCAGAAAATAACTGCCAGGTGACCCTAACGGGTGACCTGATGACTCGTCAGGACGGGCGACGACTCGCCAAGTCGCTCATCAAGTACAATGGATAATAACTCTGATAGGTCTCGTAATAGGGAACATGACGACTCGTGCCTCGAGACCACAACTCGTGGTCACCTTCCGTCAGGTACAGTGTCCCATTCTCCCAATTAATCTTCACCCTCACCCCCACGACTAACATGACGACTTGTGGTGGCTGACCCCGAGTCGTTCCCTCACTCGTGGGAACCTCAATCCTTCACTTCTTCAGGCCTTCCCATGTCACTTGACGACTCGTGGGGTCTCCTCACGAGTCATCCAACGACTCGTCCTGCAACTGAAGTTCCACTTTCTAGATTTTTCCCGTTTGACTCCCGGTCTGATCCTTGGATTCCCATAGTATTACAATATCTCCCCCTTGGGAGCATTCATCCTCGAATGTTAGAAACAAGAAAAAAACATAAACATGGAATTTTCATATGCAAATACTGATTATTTTAACTGAAAACTGATGGAATGACTACCTCCGAAAAGAACTACATAGCAGAACTGAATCCAGACATCACATACATTTATCATAACATAATTCAAACTTGTGCACATGAACTAAACATGGAAACTGATTAGATAATTAGGGAAAAGCTGATACCTCAAACTGAAACTGAGCCAGTAAGGAACAGGTGAGGGTATTTAGCCATCATAGTCGCTTCGGCTTCCCACATAGCTCCCTCAATGCTGGTTTCTCCATAACACCTTCACTGAAGCTACTTCTTTGTTCCTCAGCCTCCGAACCTAGTGATCCAAAATTGCAACTAGAATTTCCTCATAACTGAGGTTATCTCCCACACCAACGGTTTCCACCAGGACTATAAAAGCTGGATCACCCAAGCACTTTTTCAAGAGCGACACATGAAACACGGGATGTGCTGAAGATAACTCTGATGGCAAGTCCAACTCATACGCTACATTACCAACTCTTCTCATAACCCGGTAGGGACCAACATAGCTGGGACTGAGTTTTCCTGTCTTTCTGAACCACATGACTCCCTTCATGGGAGATACCTTTAGAAATACCCAATCATCAACCTCAAACTCCAAATATCTTCTTCTCACATCTGTATATGACTTTTGACGACTCTGAGCAGTTTTTAGCCTGTCCCTTATCAACTGAACCTTCACTATAGCCTCGTGAACCGAGTCTGGACCTATCATAGCTGCCTCACCAACCTCAAACCATCCGATGAGCGACCTACACCTCCACCCATAAAGAGCCTCAAACAGTGTCATTTGGATACTGGAGTAATAGATGTTATTGTAAGCAAACTCGATCAAGGGCAAGTGATCATCCCAACTACCTTTAAAGTCCATCACATAGGATCTCAACATGTCCTCGAGAGTCTGGATTGTCCGCTTCGCCTGACCATCCATTTGCATATGAAATGTTGTGATTAGCTTAACCTGATTCCCAAGCCCTTTTTGGAAAGACCGCCAAAACCGAGAGGTAAACTGACTACCTCGATCTAAAATAATAGACAAGGGAACTCCATGAAGTTGAACCAACTCCCAAATATACAATCTGGCATAATCATCCGCTGAATCTGTGGTTTTGACCGGTAGAAAGTGTGCAGCCTTAGTCAACCTGTCCAGTAACCCCCAAATGGAATCATGATGTCGGCGAGTACTAGTTAGGCCTGTAATGAAATCCAAGTTAATCTCTTCCCACTGCCAAGTAGGAATGCTTATATCCTTAAGTACACCTCCTGGCCTTTGATGCTCAACTTTCACTTGCTGACAGTTCAAGCACTTGGCTACAAATTCTGCAATATCCTTCTTCATGCCTTTCCACCAATATATTTCCCGCAAGTCATGATACATCTTGGTGGAACCCGGATGGATGGAATACATGGATCCATGTGCCTCATGCAATATCCGGTTCCTCAAATCATCAACATCTGGAACACATATACGGCCCTGGTACCGCAGCACCCCATCTCCCCCTTAGGAGAAGACCTCTACCTTATGACTTCCAACGGCTTCCTTCAGCTTTACTAGAATTGGTTCCTCATGTTACCTGGCCTTCACATCCATCACCAAGGACAACTCTGATCCGTTTTGCACAACAACGCCGCATCGGTCGAGTCGACCAATCTAACTCCCAACCTCGCAAGTCGATGGACATCTTTCACCAACTCTTTCTTTCTCTCATCCACATGAGACACACTCTCCATGGAGAGCCTGCTAAGCACCTCCGCCACCACATTAGCCTTGCGCGGGTGGTAAAGGAAACTCATGTTGTAGTCCTTTAGTAACTCCAACCACCTCCTTTGCCGAAGATTTAGATCTTTCTGTGTGAACACATATTGTAAGATCTTATGATACGTGAATACATCCACGTGGACCCCATACAAGTAATGCCGCCATATCTTCAATGCGAGCACCACTGTAGCCAACTCAAGATCATGGGTCGGGTAATTCTTTTCATGAACTTTAAACAGTCCCGAGGCATATGCTATCACTTTCCCATGTTGCATCAACACACACCTGAGTCCAACTCGTGAAGCATCACAATACACCACAAAACTATCGATACCCTCAGGTAGGGTCAACACTTATGCTGAAGTGAGTCGGGTCTTCAACTCTTGGAAGCTTTTCTCACAAGCCTCAAACCATTTGAACTTCACCTTTTTTTGAGTCAATCTAGTCAATGGGGCGGCAATGGATGAAAAGCCCTCAACGAGTCTCTGATAATAACCCATTAAGCCCAAAAAACTCCTTATATCTAATGGGTTCACTGGTCTGGGCCAATTCTTTACCGCCTCAATCTTTTGAGAATCTACTTTTATACCCTCTCTTGACACCACATGGACTAGGAATGCCACCAAGTCCAACCAAAACTCGCATTTGCTGAACTTTGCATACAACTGACGATCCTTGAGGGTCTGAAGCACTACTCTCAAGTGAGCGGCATGCTCCTCCTCTCTCTGAGAGTATATGAGGATATTATCAATGAACACAATCACGAACATGTCCAAATATGCCTTGAACACCCTGTTCATTAGATCTATAAAAGCTGGAGGGGCATTGGTTAGTCCAAATGACATAACAACAAATTCGTAGTGATCATATCGATTCCTGAAAGCAGTTTTTGGGATGTCACTCTCTCAAACCCTAAGCTGATGATATCCAGACCTGAGATCAATCTTGGAGAAACACATAGCACCATGAAGCTGGTCAAAAAAATCATCATTTATGGGTAAGGGGTACTTGTTCTTGACAGTAACCTTATTCAACTATCAATAATCAATAGACATACGAAGTCAACCGTCCTTCTTTCAAACAAATAACACCGGTGCACCCCATAGAGACTTACTCAGTCTAATGAAACCTTTATCTAATAGGTCATTCAACTGATCCTTCAACTCTTTTAGCTTGAGCCATTCTGTAGGGTGGAATAGATATAGGCTGCCTGTTAGGAAGAAGATCTATACCGAAATCAATCTCCCGCTTGGGAGGTACACCTAGAGAATCTTCAGGAAAGACCTCTGGATACTCACGTACTACTGGCACGGACTGGATAGTCGGGGTTTCGGACTCCACGTCCTTAACCCTAACTAGATGGTATATGAAACCCTTAGAAATCATCTTCCTAGCCTTAAGGTAGGAAATGAATTAACCTACAGGCACAACTAAACTACCCTTCCATTCTAAGACTGGCTCACCCGGAAGTCTGAACTCTACTGACCGGGTTCTACAAATAACTGAAGAATAACATGCAAATAGCCAATCCATTCCGAGAATAACATCAAAATCGATCATGGATAATTCTATCATCTGTTGAGGTGACCTTATGAAGAACTGAGACCGAGATATCTCTATACACCCATCTAGCTATAATTGAGTCACCTACTTGAGTAGAAAGAAACTAAGAATGGATCTGACAAAACATTGGGACTTATTTTGAAGCTACTAGCTATATATGGTGTTACAAAAGATAGGATAGCCCCCGGATCTAGCAAAGCATACACATCAACATGAAAAATTCTCAACACCGGTGACTACATCTGGTGAGGCCTCCTGCTCCTGACGAGTAGCTAAGGCATAGAATCTATTTTGGCGCTGCCCGCCAGCTGTGCTAGTAGATGCCCCCTGATGTGCTGTGCGTGGGGGAGGGACTACTAAATTAGAAGCTGGGCCTCGGCCCCCAACCAGATCCTGTCTCACCGCGGGACAATCTCTGGGTATATGTCCCCGACTGCCCACATCCAAAACAAGCTCCTAACCCTGCCAAGCACTGACCTATGTGTCCTTGGCCACACTTTCGACAAGCTAGAATGCTGGACTGGAATCTACGGGTCTGCTACTATGACCCCTTGAGCCTAATGCTCGCCCCCTATGATCATGTCAGTGCCTAGATGGCACACTCTGTGCGAAAAATGTTGGGGCTGATGATCTTTGGTGGGTCTGTTGTCGGTGCCCACCACCGAACCTCTGCTGAGAGAATCTGTGGTCCTCAGTCCTAGCCCTTCTTGCCTCCCTCTCCCTCGAATGTGCTGCCTCCATCTACTGAGTGTACAACACAATGCGAGGGAAGTCCATGTCCTGATAGAGCATAGCTATCCTGCAGTCTTTGTCCAAATATCCTGTTATACCATGCACAAATCTGCTCACCCGCGCCCGCTAGTCGACCACTAACTCCAAGGCATACTTAGATAGGCGGGTGAACTCAAGGGCATACTCCTGAACAGTCATCCTTCCTTGCTTTAAATTCACGAACTCGGCTGCTTTTAAATCCCTCATCTCTCGAGGGAAGAACCAATCTAGAAATGCAACATGGAACTCCTCCCAAGTGACCGGACCTGCTCCTGCTGCACTGCTTTTTCTTCCATTGGAAAAACCATATATGCTCCACCCCCTTCAACTGGTAGGAGGCCAACTCCGGCACTCAACACTACTCACCCCCATGACCTAGGTGATCTTAACAACCTCATCAATAAAATCATGCGGGTCCTCATCTACCTTGGACCCTAAGAACTCCGTTGGGTTCATCCTTAAGAAGTCCCTGACTCAAGCCGCCGCCGCATTGCCATTTTGTGGAACATACGCAACGGCCTGCTGATTGACCTGAACGGTCAAGGCCTGTGCAAGCATCTGAATGGCAGCTCAGAACTCGACATGAGCGACTGACTCCAATGCCTGAGGCTCCTGAACTAGTAGGGCTGGCTAATGCTCATAACCGTTACCATCCTCGTGGCCTGCACCACCTCCATTCCTCCTTCCATTCACCCTTCAAGGTGCCATGATTCTGCAATCGCGAATAGCACAAATTAGAAGGATAGAAAGGCTTTTCATCGCATGACATAGATCATGAAAGAAGGGGACATTTCCTAAACGTTTAGTAGCCTCTTTGTCATAGGTGTACCGTGCTTCACACCCATGAAAAAGACTCTACCTAACGTGGCTTTTAAAATCCCTAGGAAATTTCAAAACTATGGCTCTAATACTAAGTTTGTCACGACCCGAACGAAGGCCCGGATCATAGACACGGGACAAGGGACTCTGAGAGACCCCAAGTCGACCCATGGAATAAGCGTACAACTAACTCATTTGATAAACTGAAGAAAGCATAATTGTAAAGTTAGCAAAAGTCTCATACAACAGCACATTAGAATAATATCCGAAGCTACACATGCATAAGCTAAAGCCTCTAATCCAGACGAGTTGATAGGACAAGTCCCTAACTAACTCAGCAATACTACAACTGGAAATACATAAAGGAAAATGATAGTCTAGTCCTCGAAGGATGAGGACTCACCAATCCGAGTAGATACTAACTTCAGAAAGTTGTCTAAGAACGGGGCTGAACCTGAGAACTGGGTCCTACATCATCAAATGATGCAGCATAGAAAGTATGCGGTCAGTACGTGGAATGTACCGAGTATGCAAGGTAAGTAAAATCGCTAAAGTAAATTAAAGCATTTTAAGAAACTCATACATATTTGGTTATATCCAGAATAACCATCCAGGAAGCAATACCAACCTCTGCCTACCAACCTATCCAGCATCTGGTCCATAAACGACATTGGAAAATGGTCTTTGAATGTCCAAGTGTTCAACTTTCGGTAGTCCATACAGATACGCCAACCCATGACGAGTCTCAATGGAATCAACTCATTCCGCTCATTAGCAACCACAGTCATGCCTCCCTTTTTGGGAATGTATTTCACTAGACTCACCCATTTACTGTCAGAGATTGGGCATATGACACCTGCTTTCAACCATTTAATTATCTCCTTTTCACTACCTCTTACATGGTGGATTGAGTCTGTTACTGTGACGTACTAGGCCTGATGAAACCTTTGTCTAACAGATCTTTTAGCTGCTCTTTTAATTCTCTAAGCTCTGTAGGTGTCATTCTATACGGCGGAATAGATATCGTATGAGTATCTAGTAGCAAATCTAAAGAATTCTATTTCCCTCTCTAGGGGAACACCAGAAAGTTCATCTGGAAACACATCAGAAAACTCATTAACAACTGGGATAGACTAAAGAGCTGGGGATTCTGCTTGCACATCCAGAACCCTTATAATATGGTAAATACAACCCTTTTCTATTAACTTTTTCACCCGAAGATAGGTTATAAACTTACCTTTCGGCATAGCCATATTACCTCTCCATTCTCGCACAACTTCCCCTGGGAAATTAAATCGGACAATTCTGGTCCAACACTCTACAGTAGCATAACACGGTGCCAGCCAATACATGCCCATAATCACATCAAAATTAACCATTCCTAATTCTACTAGATCTGCTGAGGTCTGATGACCAACAACCTCTACTGTACAGCCCCGGTAAATTCTTCTAGCAATGATAGAGTCACCAACAGGGGTAGATACTGAAAAGGGTCGCTAAAGCAATTCTGGTGTTATATCAAACTTTCGGGCTACTAATGGAGTAATGTATGACAAAGTGGAGCCCGAATCTATCAAAGAATAAATTGAGTGAGAACAAACATTTAATATACCTATCACAACATCTGGCGACGACTATGACTCCTGTCGCCCTGGCAATGTATATGTGCGATCTTGACCACTGCCTGAACTAGATGCCCCTGATCTACCTCGGCCTCTACCGACTGGAGCTGAGGGCCTATGCCCTGCAGAAGGTGCTGGGGCATACGAACCTGCCGAAGATCTACTCTATTGGTCCTGACCGCCTTGGCGTCTAGTCGAGCAGTCTCTCATCATGTGGCCCACTTTCTTGCAAGTATAACAAGCATTGGAACCATATCTACACCTCCCCTAGATACCGTCTATGACAAATACTGCACTGGGTTATCGCTAACTCTGTCTGATCTGGCCCCCTTTGCTGCTGCGAGCTTCGTGCTCGCGAACATTTGCCGGGGCCTGACTGCCTCCAACGATCTAATCTACTGTCCTGCTACTGCTAAAATGGAGGCCTAGGTGGTCTACCTATAAAACGGGGCCTAGGCCCGCCCTGAAAATCGTTGGGTCTAGCCCTCCGACGCTGCTCCTGACCTGACCTTTCCGTAGCATACTGACGCTGTCTGAGCTCCTCTATATTCTGAGCAAAGGCCTGGATCCGTGAAATTTCCATATCCTCCCACAGTGTGGTTGTAATGCAAGATTCTATATATTCTGGTGCGAACCCCATGATAAATCGATGTAGCCTAGCTGGCATGGTATCAACAAATGAGGGTGCATACCTGTCTAGGGAGTCAAATCTCAATGCATACTCCCTGACATTCATCCTGCCCTACTCAAGATGCAAAAACTTCTCTACTCTGGCCTACCAGACCTCTTAGGGCAAATAATGATCTATGAAAGCCTCAAAAAAGACGGGCCATGTAGGTGGAGGTGCATCTCTGCCTCGGGATCTCTTCCAACTCTCATACCACAAAACCGTTATGTCTCGCAATCCGAATACGGCTGGCTCAACTGATTCTGTGGATGAGGTATGCATGACCCTGAATATTCTCTGCAACTGATCTATAAAATTCTGGGGGTCCTCTCTGTGATCTGTCCCTGTAAACTGCGAGGGACTCAATGCCAGGAACTCACAAACTCTCAAACTACTGAGCCCCTCATCAATCTCAATGGCATCTAGTACCACCACCTGAGGTTAATGCTGAGAAGCCATCATCTTACCAGCATATAAAATGCACCCCTGAGCTCCTGATCTGATGGCATAGGAATAGCTAGGGGTGGTACTGGTATATCTGCTGTCCTAGCGGACTCTAAATGTGGTGGTAAATGTTGGGGAGATCAAGGTGGTGTCCTCCTGTCGCCCTCAGATCGGGCTGACTCAACCTGGGGCCCCCTACTGGTGCCCTCTCTTACCGCCGACCCTTCGCGATCTGCCGTGTGTCTGACATTTCTCTATAACAAATAGGATAACATAAGCTCAGGAAGTCACTCTATACAACAACGCTCTGTAGCACGACTGGAGGAGAAAAATAGTAACCATATTATTATGCCTTGCAGCCTCCTGCCTTTAGGATGTGGTGAATAACACACCCATAGACAAGACTGTTCGTGTCTGCTCTGGGGTAATTATTACACGCAAGTGCACGTGGTCGAACAAGTAGTAAAGTGGCTTAAATAAGCCAAGTATCGATCCCACAGGGACTGGGATAAGGTAACAAAATACTTAAGTGTTACTATACTTACTCTAAAAATGAAGACAACAGTGCAAAGAAGAGTTTGATATTTTGATTTCTAATTATATGCCAAGTCTAAAAAGAATATCTAATGTGAGTCTGAACTATGAATGTGAGCATGCAAAGGCTAAATGAACATGTATAGAAACTAATTATCGATACAATGTTTGGTTAATCTTTCCTCCGGTTGCTAGTCAAGAATTATTGCCAATGAATTAAAACTCTCGTATTTAACCCAACTTAAGAATCATGAACCGTCCACCTACATTTCTATGATTAAACGAAATTCATGTTCTAGCCATACAAAACCGATTCCTTAATTGACTAATACGACTTTCAGGTATATTTCTATCCTGAAGGTAAATCAATTCTCAATTTTCCCAAACTAAGAAAAGATCATATCCTATTGATTCACAACTTTCCAATTTCTTGCTCTCTCGAGTGAAACTGGACTTTTTAGATATACATTAACGTTGGCCACACATCAATGCAGTAAGAACAAGAATCAATAGAACAACCATGGAAGAAAAGATGAAAAACCAAATAATCAACAATCACATTTCAATATAATTGTTCTTAACCTCAGCAAGAAGAGGAATTAGCCACTCATTTGTGGATTAAACATCGTTGAATGAGTGTTAAACATACAAGCAATTGAATTAAAGAAGAAGGAGATAGAGAAAAACCCTGATAATTCCGTCCCCTCAACTGCCTGTAACCCACATTCTTGCTCCACCAAGTCAGAATAATTAAAAATGAACCTAAGTGTTCTATTTATACTAGTGGGAATTTTTCTCGGAATAACAAGCAACGTGTCACGGAGTGCATCACAGAGCACTGCCTCCGTGACACGCCACTGACGCGGACCCTTACTGGAAATTGATAGTCCAGGTAATAAGGCCCAACGTGGCACGGCGTGCAACGCGGGGCTAGGCCAATGTGCCACGGCCCCAACGCACACCCTCACTGGATTTTGGCCAAAAATTCCTATCCAGGCAGAAGGCATCCGCGATGGCAGCGTGACATGGGTCCATCGCGGAGCCCCTTTAATTTGTACCTGCAAATGCTTTTTCCCTTGCTAACATCCGAGTCCAACCCCAATCTCTCCCAACATGCATTTTAGCTTCCCAAAATTATATTTCACCTGCAAAAACAACGCTAATCATGTTGGTTAGTATAAATTCACATTTTATTATCAATCACATGAGAACATATAAACATTGATAGATAAACAAGGCTAAAATGACACCTTTGAGTATCACTTGGGCATATAAATTTGCCCAAGATCACTTACCCCACACTTAAATCCTTGTTCGTCCCCGAACAATAATCTTACACCTCATGCAATTGACACCCCAACCTAGCTACTTTGGTTCGACAATTCAGGCTACGGTCATACCGATTATTTAATACAACAAATCATCAAGAAAACATGCATGGTCTTATCAATACGATGGCCTTCAACAGATTAAGACTTCCTAGACTCAAGAATCGACTCTCAATATGGGCAACTTCCTGCAAATCAGTTGATCAAGATATCCGACACAAAATTTAATCTCTCATCAAGCATGTGCCCTCACAACACAAGAGAATTTTACCATTTTTAATCACATGAACTCAAATGATTACATGCAGGGGCATATAGAAACAAAATTTCGCTCTCTCTCCCAAAAGAATTCACATGCATCATTCCACGAACCATAGGCTTGCCTTTAGTGTATTACTCCATTAATATAAGGAAGTGTGATGTAAGATCACGTAGGACTTTAACGGGTTGTAATGTAAGCTACGGAACTAGTAAATACTGGGCTAGCCAATAATAGTCACTAGCATCCTTAAGCGCTTTTTCAATACATCCCATCAAGCTCATGGGCATTGTTTCTTCCTTCATCCTCCCATGCTTGAAGTCCGTCTTTATTTTGACCCATCTCATTAAGAACACTTGACTCAATCACGAAGAGTATTTGTACATCTTCATTATATTTTATTTATAACAAGTGCACCTTCAACCTTTTCTTTCCTTTCATCACTCTGCTTTTCTTTTCTTTTCACCATTCTCACTCTTTGACACTTTGGGAAAATTATTTCCTCTTCTTAAGCGCTTAAGAGTTTTGGATCAAATTTACGGCTAATGAAAAGAAAGGGGTAAGCTCAGTTTTACATATTTTTAACAAAAGAAAAAAATTAATAGGCTAAAGGCTCAACGGGCTAACTAGGGCGTACAATCAAGGTGGGGTACAATAATGAAAAAGAGAAACTTTCGGTTAAAACAAAGAAATGCCTACATCCTTTCCTACAATACACGTCCTTCATTTTGCTTCGTACACACACCAGGCAAGTTCTAGACATTTCATAATAGCATGGAATAAACAAAACCTCACCCCACACTTATTGCACATGCTTAATTCAAGACATATTCACAGACTCTTCAATCAGCTAATTACAAGAATTCAAAATTAAGCCTCAATCACACTAAATCGACTTTATGGCCTAGGTATCTCAACATATTTATAGAGTTTCATGCTTTCATACGAATCACCTTTGCATTTCAAATATCATGTACAACACGCAACCAGAATTTCGCAACCATAAAGTAACTACAGGTTTTGGGATGCACCCCACAAAAGAAAACAACTGAAATATAAATGAAAAAAATCTACTCCTAATGACTACATTTCCCTTAAGAAGGTCATCATCCATCCATCATAGGAACGGTCACTAACTAAGACTTTGGTTTAATGGGACCAATCTCGGTAAAAGAACCAAAAACAAATGCCGAGAAACCCAAGAATTGAAAAAAAATTAAAAATATCGATCATTTCGACAAAACAAAAATATGTACAAGATCAGCTAGCAACATTCAGCAGCACACAACAGCTTCACATTAATTCCAATATAGAACAGAAACATCACAATCACATGGTCACAACATTTTTCCACAGGCACAACAACAGAACAGAAACATAAACAACAACACAACCAGCACCTAACTACTCCCACCCCACACTTATATCGAACACTGTCCCCAGTGTTCACAAAAATTAACATAGCATAATAAAATGGGTGGCGGAACTCCCTGATCAATCAAAATACTCCACTTCTTCATCAGGTGTTGCTGTCTCGTCTCCCATGTCTGAATCGCCCCCATCGTCATCATCAGACTCCACATCGGATTCATCACGACGTGTCTCCTCATCTGTGGGGACATCATCATCCATGGGCACTACAAAAGCTGGCCCCACTCGGCATAGAGCCCTGGCATTTTCGCCAAAAGGGTAGTATAGCTCGAGCTGCCACAGCTCCTCTTCTGTTGCCGGCCTCCCGCCTATTCGCAGCTGGAGCATCTGCATCCCATACATGCGAGCCATGTATTGATTATCCCAAGAATGTCGCTCGGCTAGTGTAAGAACTGGCCCGTGGGTGGTGTCGGGTGCCTTAGTTTTAGTGACATCTAAGGCCCGCCGCTCCATCTGCGGGATGTAGTCAAGGGCCTCTTCCTCAATATCCAGGCCCCTCAGGAACGTGGTGAGTAGTCCACCAAATCCGTATCTGTGCCCTTGATGCAAACGGGCTCTCTTCATGGCGGAGATAATCACCGCCCCCACATTGATCTCCAGCTCTTTCATCAAGGCGTACACCAAGCATACACGATCCTGGGTTACATCCGTCATATGCACCTCCAGGATTAGGCAGGAACAAACAATCTTCATCCATATCCTGGCTTCCCTGTTCATCTGTGAGTAAGGCAAGGTCTGATGGTAGCCCCTCTCCTTATGTCTGCTCCACCGAGTTGTTGATCGGGTTACACACAAAGTGCGTCTGATGTCTGCATATGGTGGAGTGATATTCAGCTGTCGAAGCACATGGGCGTCTGTGTCCCGCGCCCCTAGGATAGCATTGAGGTGGTGGGGCTCAAAAGTGACTATTTGCCCCCTTATTTTGATGGTGTGACTTCTGAGAGTCGGGTTCCAGTTAGCGTAGAATTCCTGAATCAAGTGCATGTTGCATTCCTTGGGCTCTTCAAAGATGAAGTTCAGCCCAGCTACCTCGATCCTCTGGAAAATCTTGGGGAACTCCTGTGCCAACGGTTCCCTTGCTATGTGTTCCTCGGGGAAGTACTTGCTCTCCTTGTGCTTTGCGTACCATTTCTTCCCCTCCTCTGTCACCCACCTGGTTCCGTATTGACGGCGTTGGCCGCGTGGAACCGCTGGTGTTGCTGGGACCGCTGTGCCCAGTCTGATTCTTTTTCTTCCGGCGCCAGATGTTGATGCGCCTTTTCCCTTGTCTTGCCTACTTGCCATTGTTCCTGTCAAAACAAACAAACAAGTTCAATGTTAAGCCATTTAAAATTAGCTTCGACTAAGGTTGGGTTAAGCTAGGCTACCCCACACTTAGTCCTTAGCCACAATTACAACATTAAGGCAAGATCGTACTTATTTACACAAACAAACAACAAAACATATCACATATGCTTAGTGCCTTGGGAGAATTCGGTGGTATATATTCCATGTTCTACTTAGACTTCCTACAGCTAACCACAATCCTTACCTATCGATAACATTTTATCCCATAGCACTTAGCAAGGAGAAACAAAAGAAAAATTTTAACTACATGATCCTATACAACTCACCCATTTCTTGCAATTTGCAATATTTCCTTAACCCGAGAATCCGTCGGTCTTTTAGCATAGTCACAGTTAGCACAATCGACTCATCTCACCCAACATGTACAACCCAGCATGAACTTCACTAGTTCAACTCAAATTTTTCCATTTCAAACTCAAAGTCAAGCCCTAGCTATTATTTTATCAAAAATTCAATTAAGCTATGTAATTATTGAGTTCAAGCAATCACACCGTTACTCCGAACATCAATCAACAATAATTCAATTGAATTTAAGCTTAATTTCTACTTAGGGCAAGTTTTGCTCATATCACATGTTCAAAATCAAAAAAAATCGACAAGAATTGAGATAGAGTTGAAGAACGTACCTTGAATTCGAAGAAATGAGGAAAACTTGATGAAATTATGGGCCTAAGTCCGTGTCACGTTGAGGGGGAAGGGGTTTTTGGGAGGTTGGTCACGGAGAGTATGAAAAATGAGTAAAAATGAGGGGGAATCGGGGTTAAAAAGTGAGAATTTCGCGCGGGTCACCCGGTGACCCGGTGTGACCCGTCGCGATATACACCTCAACGTGTCACGGAGGGTAACACGGAGCATGCCCTCCGTGACACGGAGCCATCGCGTAGGTGTTCTGAAATTTGTAAAAATTCCAGAATTACCTTCAACATGTCACGAGGGTAACGCGGAGGTCCTCCTCCGTGACACGGAGCCATCGCCCTGGCTCACTGTTTTGCCACTTTTTATTATTTTTCTTACCTCGGATTTTCCTTTGTGATTCCTTGCATGTTTACCCTCCGTTCAACCTAAAATTCAACTTACTACAAGAAATTGGTTAGAATTATAGGATTCACTCAAAATAAAAATAAGAATAAAAATAAAAACTAACAATTTTGTTGTTAATCAGAAAAAAGAAAAAGAAAAAGAAATCTATTCACATTTTACAAAGAAAAATTTCACGGGTTGCCTCCCGTGCAGCGCCTGGTTTACCGTCGCGGCTCGACGTCATTCAGCTTAGTCATCTTCTAGGGTGACAGACGTTTTCTCTCGACCACCATCCTCACCCCAGTAGTTCTTACATCGCTCCGGTGGTTTTCCCATTAACTCTCGTGATTCAACTATCTGAGCACCATCAGCTCAATCAATCACGTTGATCACCGAGAGTTCCTCGTACACAGTCGGGATCTTGGTGGCCTTGTATACATCAAACACTTCCACCTTGTCATGTGCTCGCATGGTTAGCTGCCCTGCAGCTACATCAATCAGCGCTTTCCCAGTCGCCAAGAAGGGACGTCCCAAAATAAATGGGACTTCCGCGTCTGGCTCAAAATCCAGCACGATGAAATCTACCGGGAAGATAAGGGACCCTACTTGCACCAGCACATTCTCCACAATGCCATCAGGTCTGGCTAAGCACCGATCCGCTAGTTGCAAGATCACTATTGTTGGTCTAGGAATCCCTAGACCCAACTTCTTGAATACCGATGACGGCATCAAATTAATGCTCGCTCCCAAATCACATAATCCACGAGCTCGGATACTCTGCCCAATTGTAATTTGTATAGTAAAGCTCCCAGGATCCTTGAGCTTTGTGGGCAATCGGTTTTGTATGCGGGAAGTGCACTCCTCCGTGAGAGCTACCGTAGCATACTTAGTCAACCGACTTTTGTTCGCCACGATGTTCTTAATGTACTTTGCATACTTCGGCACTCCCTGCAAAACATCAACAAGAGGTAAGTTAATATGTACCTATTTCAGCACCTCCATGAATTTCTTGAAACACGCCTCCTCCTTGTGTTTCTTTAATCTTTGAGGGAACGGGGGTGGTGGTCTTTCTGATTCCGCTTCCTTCTTCTTCCCCCTCTCATCACTTTGCTCCCTCTAAACTTTTGCTGCTCCCGATTGTTGAGGTGGTCTTTCTAGTTCCACCTCTTTCAGCTGCAAACCACCCATTGTGGTCACCACATTCACCTGCTTGGGGTTGGGATCTGTGTCGCTCGAAAGTCCTCCTCTAGGCCTGGTGTTTTGGGCTCCAGCAAATTGCCCAAATTGATATTCAAGTGCCTTAGTAGCTAACTGGTTGTTCTTCACCTCGGCTGCCAATATCACATAGTCAGCCTGCAATTGAGCTTGGTTAGCTATCATTGTCTTGAACATCTCCTCAATGCTGGGTGATGGTGGGGGAGGAGGTGCATTGTTGTTTCTATATTGTGCCTCATAGTTCTGCTGCTCTCCTTGATTCCTCTGCGCCCCCTGACTCGAACTTTGCCCTTGATGGTTGTTGCTACCCCAAGAGAAATTTGGATGATTCCTCCAGTTGGAATTGTAGTTGTTGCCATACTGTTGGTGGTTGTTCCTCTATACATTTCCCACAAAGTTCACCAAGTCAGGATTTGCTCCACAACACTCAGCTGAGTGCTCACTACTCCCGCACACTTCACACCAAATTTGTTGCACTACATTTACTAGGGCTTGAGTCTGGTTCATTGTCATATTACTGAAGTGGGTGTTGAGTTGATTCTGTAAAGCAGCTATCTGTGCAGCAATAGCTGTAAAACCATCCACTTCTAGAACTCCTGCTGCTTTCCTTGTTCCTCCTCTTGACGAATCAGCATTCCACTCCAGATTTCCCTGCGAAATATGATTTAACAACGTATACAGCTCCTCATAAGTTTTCTCTAATGCTTGTCCCCCAGTTGCTGAGTCAAGCAATATTTTTGTATGGGGTTTCAAACCCTCTATAAAAGTGTGCACCAACACATCATTGGACTGATGATGATGAGGACAATCCCGCAACATGGACTTGAATCTCTCCCAAGCCTGATATAGATTCTCCCCCTCTCTCTGTTTGAAACTTAGAATTTGACTTCTAAGTCTTGTTGTTTTACCGAATGGAAAAAATCGTAACAAGAATTTCCTTGCAAGATCATCCCACGTATTAATAGAATTAGGTGGCTCAGCTTTCAACCAGCTCTTGGCTTCTCCCAATAGTGAAAATGGGAACAATGTAAGCCTGACATAATCTGATGACACTCCAGCGGGGATATAAGTGTCACTTATCTCCAAAAAATTTTGGAGATGCTGCTGTGGATCCTCATGAGGAAGACCTGTGAACTGCCCGCTGGTGTGCAGCAATTGCACCATGTTTTGTTTGAGCTCGAACCTCCCTCCTGGCTCAGGTTTGCGGATGCTAGATGTGACATTGTTAGCATGTGGGATTGCCACCTCGCGAACCGGCCTAGTTGCCATCTCTTTGGGCACTAACATTGCCCTTACTACTGGTGGATTTTGTTGTTGCTCCATGATTGTTTGTCTGAGCAACTGCAGCTTTTTCTCTAGAGCTTCTCTCCGCTGATGATGAAATTGTCTTTCAGGCTCTAAATATGAGTCCACCAGCTCCTTGTCTCTTGCCAGTGTTCAACAGAGATTATATCTGCGAAATACAGGCTAAGACCAAGTTGCCAACACTAAGAAAAAAAAATATAGTAAATTTACACTTAAGAAAAATTCACCAATTGCCAGTCCCCGGCAACGGCGCCAAAAACTTGTTCGCGTCTACTCTGGGGTAATTATTACACGCAAGTGCACGTGGTCGAACAAGTAGTAAAGTGGCTTAAGTAAGTCAAGTATCGATCCCACAGGGACTGGGATAAGGTAACAAAATACTTAAGTGTTACTATACTTACTCTAAAAATGAAGACAACAGTGCAAAGAAGAGTTTGATATTTTGATTTCTAATTATATGCCAAGTCTAAAAAGAATATCTAATGTGAGTCTGAACTATGAATGTGAGCATGCTGAGGCTAAATGAACATGTATAGAAACTAATTATCGATACAATGTTTGGTTAATCTTTCCTCCGGTTGCTAGTCAAGAATTATTGCCAATGGATTAAAACTCTCGTATTTAACCCAACTTAAGAATCATGAACCGTCCACCTACATTTCTGTGATTAAACGAAATTCATGTTCTAGCCATACAAAACCGATTCCTTAATTGACTAATACAACTTTCAGGTATATTTCTATCCTGAAGGTAAATCAATTCTCAATTTTCCCAAACTAAGAAAAGATCATATCCTATTGATTCACAACTTTCCAATTTCTTGCTCTCTCGAGTGAAACCGTACTTTTTAGATATACATTAACGTTGGCCACACATCAATGCAGTAAGAACAAGAATCAATAGAACAACCATGGAAGAAAAGATGAAAAACCAAATAATCAACAATCACATTTCAATACAATTGTTCTTAACCTCAGCAAGAAGAGGAATTAGCCACTCATTTGTGGATTAAACATCGTTGAATGAGTGTTAAACATACAAGCAATTGAATTAAAGAAGAAGGAGATAGAGAAAAACCCTGATAATTTTGTCCCCTCAACTGCCTGTAACCCACGTTCTTGCTCCACCAAGTCAGAATAATTAAAAATGAACCTAAGTGTTCTATTTATACTAGTGGGAATTTTTCCCGGAATAACAAGCAATGTGTCACGGAGTGCATCGCGGAGCATTGCCTCCGTGACACGCCACTGACGCAGACCCTTACTAGAAATTGATAGTCCAGATAATAAGGCCCAACGTGGCATGGCGTGCAACGCGGGGCTAGGCCAACGTGCCATGGCCCCAACGCACACCCTCACTGGATTTTGGCCAAAAATTCCTATCCAGGCAGAAGGCATCCGCGATGGCAGCGTGACACGGCTCCATCGCGGAGCCCCTTTAATTTGTGCCTGCAAATTCTTTTTCCCTTGCTATCATCCGAGTCCAACCCCAATCTCTCCCAAAACGCATTTTAGCTTCCCAAAATTATATTTCACCTGCAAAACAACGCTAATCATGTTGGTTAGTATAAATTCACATTTTATTATCAATCACATGAGAATGTATAAACATTGATAGATAAACAAGGCTAAAATGACACCTTTGAGTATCACTTGGGCATATAAATTTTCCCAAGATCAAAGACTCCCTAGGATACGACCTGCTCTGATACCAAGTTTGTCACGCCCCACCTTGGGAGTCATGACCGGCACCTAGTGCCCCACTGGGTCTGAACTAGTCTAACAGGACTGGTGCACTGCTGGTGCACATTGACACTCCATTCAAGAAACCAACGAGCTATATCTCGATTGTAAATACTTCCCCTGGTTGACAAGGCCACCTGTAAAAGAAGACATCTAACCAGAACCACACAATAACAAGGATTCTATGTGGGTCGACAAGACCACCATACTATCTAGTTATAACCGAAACATAAATCGTGCACTAAACTATGTTATGGCCGACAAGGCCGCTATCTAATAGATAAGCAAGGCCCCACACGGCTATCACAGGAAATAAAGCACACATGGGCCCCACACGACCAACAGTAAACTAACAACAGGGAATATACAACAGTTGGCAAGCCTCTAGTAGTGATATGATGGTCGGGACAGGGCCCCAACCTGCCCAAAACTGTACATCAAAAGTAAACTTTGTCTAACTTTCAACTATGGAAGGAAGGAGCTGAATAAACTGCTGACCTCAGCTGAATGCTAGGAACGTCCCAAATCGCATCTATCTACACTTGTAGGCAAGTAATGCAGCGCCCGGGCGGGCGTTAGTACAATATGTACCGAATATGTAAGGCAGAAAGATAATAATTGACTGGAAGTTAGTAAATCTATAATAATTTAAAAGCGAGAGTAAGGATTTAACCTGCAATACATGTACCGTCTGAATTATCTAAACAACAAATCTTTATATGCAAACAAAAACCTAACCGGGCTCTCATAAGCCTGAAAGTTACAAACAACACAGAAAAGCCTACCTGGGCCCCCATAAGCCCTGGAAAGTACAAACAAAATCCCTTCCACTTACCTGACCACTAAGGACTTTTGTATAACTATAACTCGAGGTGGCCCTCGTGGCCTCAATTTGATGGAACTCATTATAGCCCTCACGGCCTCAATAAATGAAACTCAGTGCGGCCCTTACAGCCTCAATAAATGGAATTCAGTACGGCCCTTATAGCCTCAATAATGGAATTCAGTACGGCCCTTACAGCCTTAGTAAATGGAACTCAGTACGGCCCTTACAGCCTCAATAAATGAAATTCAGTATGGCCCTTACAGCCTCAATAAATGGAATTCAGTAGAGCCCTTACAGCCTCAATAAATGAAAGTCAGTACATCCCTTACAGCCTTAGTAAATGAAACTCAAGACGGCCCTTACAGCCTCAGTAAATGGAATAACAGCTATGTACTCAATTTTGGGGAAAGACCATTCTAGCTAGGCTAACTCAGACAAGAATTATTATTTCATCGTTATAGGCTCAATTCAGTTTACAACAGCTGACCCCAATAAGTTTACTCAAGAGTACTATGGATATATGAGTCGTATTAACTTTACAATAAACATAACTTGCCGAAAGGAATAGTCTTACATACCTCAAGTGCTGACTTCCTGTTTAACTGGTAAGTTCCAATCTGTATTAGATATCCCTTTGCAACTGTAATCGTGTTACTGGGAGAATAAGACTATTTTCAATCACTCAATTCGAAGAAAATGATAACTTTTCATAATAATATCAACTACACCTTAACTTGATGAAATACGGCTGAAAACATATAATTTTCAGAGAGTTCAGAAGGGAGAAATGCTTACTCGAAGCCTATGATCGTATAAAAATCAGTTTAAAGCAATTCTGACGACTTCTACTCAATGGAGTTCTAATTCGTCGGGCGCTTTTCACAAAAATAACTCCGTAGCAATTCTCTCTACAGCCTTAAACTTTGATACCCAAAGTTAATTTAAATTCAAGCGGCATTTCATAGTGTAAACGGATGAAAATTTATTGATTCCCTCGAGTTTTCTCTTCCTTAGCCGAATGCATATTGGAAAATGACATAAAATCAAAGGGAGGAGCTTATATATACTTGAGGGGGTGGACAGGGGTCCGTGGCATGGACCCTGTCATGCCAATCCTGGGCCATGCCATAGAGCCCAACGCACCAGGGAGGGTCCATGCCACGTTGCCCCTTTGGGCAGCTAGTCCGGCCTTCTCCCGTACAGTCCCGACTCCGTGCTCGTTCGACCTTTTTCCGGTCCCTTTATCGTGCATATTGTACTCTAAAATTCTAAACCAACATACGAATAGGCCTTCTAAACATTAGAAACTTACGGGGTGTAACATGTGTTATTATCTCCCAAGAAAACATACCGCAGATGACCAGGTAATGCTTTCAACTCCAGCACTGGTGGTTTTTCAATAGAGGGTTTTATTGGAGGAGTTTTCCTGTTCATCAAATCCAAATCCAACTTCTTTGGAGCATAAGAATAAGACCTCGTCCCTGATAAAGCATTCACTACCTCGTCATACTTCTGAATAATGTCATCCGCAAAATTCATCATCACTGCAGCTAGAATTTCAACTACATATCTCTCTTCTCTAGGATCTTCAACTACCCTTTCATCAATAAAATCAATTACAGAGACTACATTCATGTCTCTTGGTTGTTTCATGGATTTGTAGACATTGAACTTTACCTCTTCATTGTTCAGTCTGAACTTCAACTCTCCACTCTCCATATCCACCAATGCGCTTCTAGGTTCTAAGAATGGCCTACCAATAATTATAAGTACTTCAAAGTCCACTTTGCAATCCAAGATTATGAAGTCTACAGGAAAGATAAAGTGCTCCACCTAAACTATCACGTCATATAGAATACCACAGGTCTCTTAACTGACCGATCTTCCATTAACAACCTCATAGTAGTAGGTTTGGGGGCTCCCAAGCCCAACTGTTTGTATATGGCCAGCGGCATCAAGTTGATATTGGTGCCCAAATCACATAAAGCTTTGGAAAAATTGAAGGCACCAATGGTGCATGAAATTGTGAATGCACCTAGATCTTCTTTTTTCTGAACCAACAAACGCAAAGAGATCACGTTGCAATGATGAATGTTGTTCGCCCAGTCTATAACTGAAAGTCCTCTTCTTTGTAACCAAGTCCTTCATGAACTTGGCATAACCTGGCATCTGCTCAAGGGCTTCCACTAGTGGGATATTTACTGACAGCTACTTCAACATGGAAATAAATTTGTGGATTTTGCCATCTTCCACATTCTTTATCAACCTCTAAGGGAATGGAGGTGGAGGTCTAGTAATTTGAGTCAAAGGCTTAACCACCTCCTTTCCTTTTGCCTCACCTTCATCTCCCTGAATTTTCTCTACGACTACTTACTCTACAGGCTTTGTTAGATTTAGCTGCTCCACCTCATCTTTAGCTGCAAGCTCTATTTCTAAAGCTAACTCTTCAACTTGCTCTGCACTAATAGGAGTGGTCTCCGATAATTTCCTGCCATTTCTTGTTGTAATAGCCATGCAGTGGCTATCCTTCCTCGGTTTCTCCACTGTATCACTTGACAAGGCACCACTCTTCCTCTGATTAAGGGCGGCAGACATTTTCCCCATTTGGTACTCCAGCTATTTAAGGGCGGTTGAGTGTGAGTTTACAAGTTGACTCATGCTGGAGAGGTCACTTTTCATCTCTTTAACGCCAGAGTTAGTAGATTCGACTCTTTGCAGTACCTTGGCCAATATTTCTTCCGTCTTTGAACTTTTTGCATTATTACTATTTTGCTCTCAGTTTTCAGGAGGCACATATACTTTGCTACTATCATTCTTGTAGCTTTCTTTGTTCTTCTAGCTTCCCTATTCTCGATTCCTATAATCAATTTTGTTATAATAATTGTCCTTTGGATAGCTCCAACCTTAGTTTCCTTGTCCATTGTCCCATAAAACCCCCATGTTATTGAAGTACTTGGCTTCTTCTTCAGG
Organism: Datura wrightii; assembly: GCA_035772735.1. NCBI lineage: Eukaryota > Viridiplantae > Streptophyta > Magnoliopsida > Solanales > Solanaceae > Datura > Datura wrightii. Next base: position 49,335,345 of record JASDFA010000002.1, on the reverse strand, counting down.
GTCTGATCCATGTTCCTCTCATTTGGAAGCCTTACCCACGGCATTAACTTTCTCAGTACCACCTGCACGCAAATGCTTATTGATCAACTCCAATTGAGTTTCCATATGCTCCATATGTTGATCTCTCTCTTATTCCTTCCAATGTTGCTTAGTAGTTGACCCAACTGCATAGGTGTTACCAGAGACTTCAGAGTCTCTAATGTATCAAGCCCTGTTAGTCTTAGTGACTCTATCTAATACATCTGCCGCCTTAGTGCATGTTTGGGACATGAATGACCCTCCAGTCATAGTATCAACAATCGGCTTAGTTGTTGAGTTAAGGGACCTTTAAAAAGTCTCCGTTAAATGCTCATCAGATAGTTTATGGTTGGGGCACTGCTTGAGTTTCTTGTTGAATTACAGCCATGCCTCATGCAATGCCTAACTAGGGAGCTACTTGAAACTGTTTATCTCATTTCTCAGTTGTAGCATTCTATAAGGTGGAAAGAATCTCTCTAAAAAAGCATCTTTCAGCTCTGTCCAGTTCTTGATTGAATCATGTGTCAACTCATTCAGCCATATTGTTACCTCCCCAGATAGAAACAATGGAAACAGCCTTAATTGAATTTCGTTCTGACTAACCCCTGGTAGTTCAAATGATTTGTAGATTCCCATGAAGTTTATCGGATGCAAGTTTGGGTCATCACCAACTACTCTTTTAAACAAGCCCTTCAAGTTCAGTAAATGGATCATAGTGCTTGTGATGTTGACCCTAGCTCCTGGGGCTAGTAGGAGAGGGACTATGGCTCCAGTAGCACAAATTCCATCTAAGTCAACATCATCTTCCTCTTCATAATCAAATGGAATCGCTTGTCCATGCTGCACTCTAGCTCTCTGAGGCTGGCGATGATTTCCAGGGGCTACATCCTCAACATTTAGTTCATTCTTCTCATCTCTAACAATATAATCATTCTCATTATTAGCTGCATGTTGATTGTTGCCCCTAGCTTGAGCATTAGCAAGCTACCTTAACCTTGCTGCTTCACAATCTTGTGCATTCATTGCTCTCCTCAAAGTTCTTTCTAGTTTGGGGTTATAAGGGGTTAATTGTTTGCCTTGACTCCAGGTATTTGCCATGCACTACCCTGTATCCTATATAAATATAAAAAACAAATAAAAGTAAAATTAGGAAATAAGACTATGATTCAAAAAAACACACTTGACTTAATCTATAACCGTACTCCCCGGCAACAACGCGAAAACTTGATACGCTCAAATTACACCTCTATGATAAGAAGTATAACGCGACCGATGTCAAATATAGAATCCAACAAGGTTGGGGTGGAATCCCACAGGAAATATGGTGAAAATTAAGTCTTATGTGAGTATTTGCTTTTAGTCAATTATTTCCGTAAAACTAGGGGTTTGGAAAAGGTATTTTGTTTTAATATCAGTCAAATGCAAGAAACACCAAGTATAATTGATTACTATTGAATCCAAGAAGAAATTAAACTAGGGTTATGGTCATCATGTTTTCTTAATGATATTTGGTGAATGACTGTAGTGGACTCATTTAATGTTATGTATGTAGGTTGTTAACTCAATTATTCTATCCAGATATTTCTCAACCTATTTAGACAAGTATCACTCTTATATTCTCAAACTAACAGTGATAGTCAATGAGCTATAATAGTTAACCTAGGTTGATTAATCTTATTACAGCATTAATCATTAGTCAAGGATTAAAGCCTTGAAATCCCTATTGTCAATTCTTTTCATCCAGATTTAGACATCTTACTCAAGTATGTTGAACCTAGGGTTTGTTCTAATGTTTGCAACCATTAGAAATCACTCAAAACGAAAGAATTGATAATACATATAATTGCATTAAACTTATCTACACATAAATCACCACCATTACGTCATTCTATCATGAATCACACAACCTTATTAATAAAACTTAGTCACACATGATCATTGAATTCATAACAGAAGTCATATTCATCAAAGAAGATTTAACTTACAAAGAAAAGATGAAACCTTGATTATGAATCTAATAACTCAACAATCTTTCTTTAAGAACCTTTCAAAAGTAACATACAAGTTGAGCTTTTTCTCTCTCAAAAGTCTGACAATGAAAATAAACCTAGGAGCTGCTATTTATAGCCTAGAGTAATTCAAAACTGCACTAAAAATTGGAGTCCCACTTCTCAGGTGACGCCCAAGTTGACGTCCCATTGGCAAGTTGACATTCTGTCACTTCAGTCGTCACTCATTATCCAGTGCATCCTTAAATCTGCATCTTGGTGACAGTAATCTTGATAGTCCGTCAAAGAGGTGACAGTCTGTCACCTGGGCTGTCACTCCTTATCCAGTGAGTCCTTCAATCAGCATGTTGATGACACCAAACTTGACAGTCTGTCAAATGAGTGACGGTCCGTCACCTGGCCATCTCTTTTACTTCTTTTTGTTCAACTATTGTTTAGGCCTGGCGATGGGAATGATGGTCTATCACATTGTTGATGGCCCGTTAAATAGGACGTCAAGTAGTCTTTTCAGTCTATTTCACACCATTTCTTTGTCTTGGTTTATTGTCCTGTACAACACACGCAAAACAATCGAATATAACTAAAAGTTGCTCAAGAACTTATATCAATTCGTAGTAAAAAGCATCAAATGCACCGTCAAATGCCAGTGCATCACACATCTTATAAGAAATTTCTTGATGTTTCGAAACAGGTACATGTGAATCCACCATTAGTGGAACTTTTGCAGGAGGTTTCAAAATATGCTAGGTATCTGAAGGATATCGTGGCAAATAAAAGAAGGCTCATAGAGTTTGAGACTACAACTCTTAAAGAAGAGTGTAGTTCCCGAGTGTAGAAAAAGATTCCAAAAAAACTAAAAAATACTGGAAGCTTCACTATTCCAGTGGTTATCGGGAGCAGAGAAGTTGGTTTCGCACTTTGTGACTTGGGTGCAAGAATTAATCTGATGCCTACATCCTTGTTTAAAACCTTGGGATTAGGTAAACCACACCCCACCATAGTGATATTGCAGTTAGCCGATAGGTCCCTTGCTTATCTTAATGGTGTGATTGAAGATGTATAAATTAAAGTGGGACCGTCCATCTCACCGGTGGACTTTAGAATATTAGACTACAAACTGAAAAAGCATGTCCCATTATTTTAGAAAGAGGAACCGTGGATGCAGTGATCAAGGTGAAGTTAGGCAAGATTTCAATGATGTTGATAGCCAAGAGACAGTCTTTGATGTGTTCAAGGCGGCAAGGTTGCCACCCTATTATGAGGAGTTTACAATGAGACCAATGGTGGAGCCTAGAGAGTATAATCAGAAGGTTGAACAACAGGTGTTTCATAGGAATTCAGTAAGTTAGGATACTAAACATCTCACTCGAGTGAAGGAGTGAGAAGTCTTGCACGTACCGCGATGTTAAATCAGGCATCGAATGGGAGGCAACCCGTAAATGTCATGCCACGACTATAGCTAAGGCGCTTGATAGGAGGCAGCTCATCTTTCTAATATTGTTTTATTTTTGTAGAGATGAATACGGTATTTGAGGTGAAAGAACGGGGAAAATAATCTGGAAAAGTTTCTAATTTTGGGGAAAAATACCTGGCGTGGGGTGTGATCTTGGGCAGATTTATATGCCCAAGTGATACCCAAACGTATCATTTTCGCCTTGTTTATCGTGCAATGTGTATACATTTTCATGTAATTGGTAATAAAATGTGAATTTATACTAACCAACATGATTAGCATTGTTTTGTAGGTAAAATGTGATTTTGAGGAGCTAAAATGCATGTTGGAACAATATCGGAGTTGGACTTGGATTCGAGCAAGAAAAAGGCATTGGACTGCACAATATAAAGGGGCTCCGCGATGGAGCCGTGTCACGCTGCCATCGCGGAGGCATTCTGCCTGGAGGGTGAAATATTAGTCAAATTCCAGTGGAGCCTCGCGACAGCTCCGTGGCACGGTGGCAATCCTCCGTGTTGCATGCCGTGCCACGTTGATGCTTTATTCACGGACCCCAAATTTCCAGTGAGGGTCCGCGTCCACGCCGTGTCACGGAGGCAGTGCTCCGCGATGCACTCCGTGACACGTTGCTTGTTATTCCGGGAAAAATTCCCATTAGTATAAATAGAACACTTAGGCTTATTTTTCATAATTCAGACTTGGTGGAGCAAGGACGTGGGTTACAGGCAGTTGAGGGATGAAAAGTTCAGGGTTTTTTCTCTCCTTCTTTCTTCTTTAACTCAATTGTTTGTATGATTAACACTTGTTTTAGGATGATTAATCCACAAATGAGTGGCTAATTCCCTTCCTTGCTGAGGTTATGAACATTTGTGATGAATTTTGATTATTAAATTATATGGTTTTTCATCTTCTTCTCCCATGTTGTTCTATTAATTCTTGTTTCTATTGCATTGGTGTGTGGCCGACATTAATGTACATCTAAAAAGTCCAATTTCACTCAAGAGAGCACGAAATTGGAAAGTTGTGAATTAATAGGGTATTGTTCTTAACTTGATTTGGGAAAATTGAGTTTTGATGTGCTTTCCTGATAGAAATATACTTGAAAGCCGTATTAGTCAATTTAGGAACCGGAATTGTATTGCTAGGTCATGAATTGCATTTGATCACAGAAATGTAGACGGATGGTTTATGATTCTTAAGTGAGATTAAATACGAGAGTTTTAATCTCTAGACTCATGTTCTTGGCTAGCAACTAGAAGAGAAGATTAACCAATGTATGATGATACTCAGTTCATTACATGTTCTTAACCTTGGCATGCTCATATCCATAGTTTCAATTCAAAGTAAATAATTGTTAGTAGTTTTAGTACATAATTTATAAAACAAACTTTTCAATTGTTGGTTACGTTGTTGTCAGCATATTTAGAAGTGGGATAGAATATAGTATACTTAAGCAATTTTTACTTATCCAGAGTCTCCTTGGATCGATACTTGGCTTACTTAAGCCACTTACTACTTGTTTGACCACGTGCACTTGCGTGTCGGTTTTTAACCCCTACCAAAGCACCGGACAAGTTTTTGGCGTCGTTGCCGGGGAGACTAGGCAATTGGTGAAATTGTGTTAAGTGTAAATTTACTGTATTTTTATTTTCTTTTCTTAAGTGTTGACAACTTGGTCTTAGCCTGTATTTTGCAGACTTGATTTCTGTGAACACTGGCAAGAAACAAAGAGCTGGTGGAATCTTATATAGAGCCTGAACGTATATTTCATAGTAAACGCAGAGAAGCTCTACAAAGAAAGCTGCAGTTCCTCAGACAGACTATTATGAAGCAACAAAATCCACCGGTTGTGAGGGCAGTGTTAGTGCCCGAAGAAGCAGCAGCAAGGCCGGTTCGCGAGGTGGCAATCCCACATGCCAACAATGTAACATCCAGTATCCGCAAACCAGAGCCTGGAGGGAGATTTGAACTCAAGAAAAATATGGTGCAACTATTGCACACAAGCGGGCAATTTACCGGTCTCCCTCATGAAGACCCACAACAACATCTCCAAAACTTTTTGGAGATAAGTGACACTTATATACCCGCTGGAGTGTTACGTGATTATGTTCGGCTTACATTATTTTCGTTCTCATTACTTGGTGAAGCCAAGAGGTGGTTGAAAGCTGAGCCACCAAATTCTATTTCAACGTGGGATGATCTTGCACGAAATTTCTTGATAAGATTTTTTCCCTCTGGTAAAACAGCCAGACTTAGAAGTCAAATTCTAGGTTTCAAATAGAGGGAGGGAGAAAATTTATATCAAGCCTGGGAATGATTTAAATCCATGTTGCGAGACTGTCCTCATCATCATCAGTCCAATGAGGTGTTGGTGCACACATTTATTGAGGGTTTGGAACCCCATACTAAAATTTTGCTAGATTCAGCAGCTGGAGGGCAAGCGCTGGAAAAGACTTATGAGGAGCTGTACACTTTGCTAAACCGGATTTCACAGGGCAATCCAGAATCGAATGCTGATTCATCACGAGGTGGAGCAAGGAAAGCAGCAGGAGTGCTTGAAGTGGATGGATTTACAGCTATCGCTACACAGATAGCTGCCTTGCAGAATCAGTTGAATAACCACTTCAGCAACATGACTTTGAACCAGCCTTCAGCTTCAGTCAATGCGGTCCAGCAAATGTGGTGTGAAGTGTGTGGAAGCAGTGAGCACTCAGCTGAGTGCTGTGGAGCAAATCCTGATTCTGTTAACTTTGTGGGCAATGCACAAAGAAATCAGCAGCAGTATGGTAGTGGCTACAATTCAAATTGGAGGAACCATCCAAATTTTTCATGGGGTAGCAACAACCAACAAGGCCAAAGTTCAGGTCAGGGTATGCAAAGAAATCAAGGAAGGCAACAGAACTACCAATATCAATTCAGAAATCATAATGCCCCTCCTCCACCACCATCACCTAGCATTAAGGAAATGTTCAAGACCATGATCGCTAATCAAGCGCAATTGCAGGCTGACTATGTTAAATTGGCAGCCGAAGTGAAAAATAATCAGTTAGCGACCAAGGCTCTTGAGTATCAATTTGGGCAATTTTCTAGTGCCCAAAACACAAGGCCCAGAGGAGGACTGCCTAGCGACACGGATACGAATCCGAAGCAGGTAAATGCAGTGACCACAAGGAGTGGTTTGCAGCTGTAGGAGGTGGAACCAGAGAGACCACCTCAAAAGTCAGGAGCAGCAGATGTTGAGGGAGAGCAAAGTTCAGAAAGGGGGAAGACCAAAGAAGCTGAATCAGAAAGACCTCCACCCCCGTTCCCTCAACGACTCAAGAAACTGTCAAACCCCACCTTGGGGGGTATGACTGGCACCTGGTGCCCTACTGGAACCTGAACTGCTGGACTGCTAAGCCTGGGCACATCTGGTGCCCGGCTGGCTCTAACTCATATTTCTGGGAACAAAGGGCTATATGACGGCTGTAAACACAGCCCCCGGCCCATTGGCCTGTAGCCTCCTGTACCTGTACTAACAGCTGACCAGAAACATAGCAACTCAGGGAAACCTATGCGGGCCGAGAAGGCCACCATGCTGTCTAGTTATCTATAACTCAATCATAATGTACTGAAAAGCTACGTGACCGGCAAGGTCACCACTACTGGCAAACTATGGCCCCACACGGCCATCATAAAAGAGAGAAAGAGTACTAACAGCTATACAACTGCACGGCCTCACACGACCGGCTCATCTGACCACAGGGAATATATACAGACTGCAAGCCTCTAGGAATAGCAATAGAACTGATCGGGACAGGGCCCCGACCTACCCGTACTATACAACAAAAAGGAACTGAAATACACCTCTGAAATTCAGCCTCCGGAGGACAGGAGCTGAATACCCGATTGCTGACAGGAATCACGTAGTATCGCCTGCTCATCTATGAGTACCTGCAGGCAAGTAATGCAGCGCCCCACCGGGAGTCAGTACCGCTGGTACTGAGTATGTAAAGCAATAACTAAAAGAGATATCTGAAATCAATAACATAACTGACGAAACTGAAATAGAAAGAACTAGATTTAACTGTCTGATGGTATAAGTCATACCTGTTCTTAATCATACTGGAGGGAGTAGGAGTCATACCTGGAGACGTATCATTCTACTACTAATCTACTCGTATCTAATGTAATATGGCATAACATACATAACATAACATGGCATACACAAACCTTACCCGGCCCCCATAAGCCGGGAGGTACAACCAGCACAGAATCTACACCCCTACCCCGGTCATCCCATCTCCTATAATGGCTATAAGCATCCAGCCGGTCCCCTGGGTATGCACTTGGGCTTGCTGAGCCCGTGACTATAATTGTACCTGAGTCTGAAGGACTCCTGAATCAACACCCCGGGCGTACCCGCTCGACGGGGGTGTATAAGGGCCGACCAAGGCACAATATGGGGAAAACTGGCATCCCATCTTCGTCCCCTTGCGGGACGGCATACCACTCCATAGAGTGACGTATCCTCGTCCTCTGGCGGACGAGTCGATACAGCTATTAACCCTGGGGCGGTCATGGATGCTAGGTAGTCCAACCCCAAACAATACAACAGTCTCAACTAGTAATGCTGTCTGCGTATCTCACATGCTGAGGCTAATAGGGGTAAGGTATCGTATATATTACATACTGAGCTAATGATAGTAATCTGTACGTATTTGATACGTGCTGAGGCAGGTAAATATATATATAAATATGAATATAGTCTCCTGCCGGGCGATACTGGGGCAAATGCTATACGAGATAGTGTTTCTGCGGAAAACTATGTTGTTTACTGAGTTTCTGTATTAACATGATTTCTTATTCCTAGCATGCTTTCTAAACTTCACTTTAGCCTGCTATTCTGTTTCTGAGGTGCTTTACGAATACCGCATTGCTTTGTGGGGTTTCAACTGAATACAACAATATCTTAACATTTTGTATTACATCACGTACTGAGCATGCTGAGCAGTTCCTAACACTTGTGTTGGAATCTATGTCATACTAGTAAGTTTCACGCAAGTTACAACTTGAGGCTTCTGATATCGTATCAACATTTATAGTAAATGCAATACTTAACTTCTGAACATTCTACTGGCCATTAAATTACTACACTGTACCGATATTACTTAACTTGCCGAGGGAACTAGCTTTACATACCTTATCCTTGAACTATTCGTCCGTCGAACGAAGCTCGGCTGGTACTTCAACTATTTTCTCCCAACTGCATTCATAAATACGTCAATTAATACTAAATACAGCTTTATTGTAAAGAGCAACGTTGCTTTCGATATAGTTTATAGCCTAAACTTAGGCTTATCGAAAGACGGTCGAAAACTCGCTATTTTTCAGCGGTCCAGAAGGGAGAAATATTCACTTCTCAGCTAGGAACACATAGACATTAATTTAGAGCAATTCTACTTACCTTAGTTCGGTGGCTCGCCAATTCGTCGGCCGTATTTCACGAAACTAAATCCGTAGGAATGCCCTCTGCTGCTAAATACCTCAGTATCTGGGGTTAATTTGAATTTGGGCAGCGTTTAGTAGCGTAATCGGACGAAAATTATTTAATTTCCTTCGTTCCTCTCTTTCTCTCTGCGTGTAACCTCTGTTTTCTGGAAAAAATTTTAAAGGTTTAAATGAAATTAAACCGAAGTGGGGCTTATTTACTTGAGCCTGAACCTGGGCAACGTGTCACGGAGCCATCGCGGAGGCCTTACCTCCGTGACACGCTGCCATCGCGGAGGGGCTCTGCCTCGGCTCCTCCCGCGATGGTTCGACTGGTTTCTCGTCTGATCTTTTTCCCAGCCTTTCTCTAGCACGTATGGCCTTCAAATATGCTTAACCAACGTGCGAATAGGTCATCTAGGTTCCTGGAATTCTACGGGGTATAACATTCTCCCCCCCTTAAGAACATTCGTCCTCGAATGTACACTGTTATCTAGAGGACTACTTACTTACTTTCTAGAAAAATTTCGGCAGAGTTTCCCCTGTAATATGGACTATAGCAAAAACCTGAAATGCAGAAAAGTCCAACACAGGCGCTGCACATAATATTCTAGGATCCACTGGATAACTAGACATACAACCATAAGGTACTGTATAAGTATTAATACGGACATACCTGTAGCCTGACTAGGCCTGAAATAGGTGAGGGTATCTGGATTTCATATCTTCTTCAGCTTCCCACGTCATTTCCTCATGATTTCTGTTATGCCACAATACTTTGACGGATGCAACATCTTTAGTCCTCAGTCTGCGAATCTCTCTGTCTAAGATAGCGACGGGAACCTCCTCATATGCTAACTCTTCTGTGACCTGAACATCCTGAACTGGAGCTACTGTAGAAGGGTCCCCTACGAACTTCCTCAACATAGAGACATGGAATACTGGGTGAACAGATGCTAATTCTGGAGGCAATTTCAACTCGTATGCAACTCGGCCTATTCTTCGCCGAATCTGATATGGCCCAATGAATCTTGGGCTGAGCTTGCCTTTCTTACCAAACCTCATTACCCCTTTCATCGGGGACACCTTCAGATATACCCAGTCATTTACCGCATATTCTAGATTTCTGCGCCGCATATCTGCATACAATTTCTGGCGGCTCTGAGCGGTCAATAAACGTTCTCGGATAAGCTTTATCTTCTCCTCTGACTGCTGAACAATGTCTGGGCCAACCAATGCTGATTCTCCTATTTCAAACCAGCCCACCGGCGATCTACATTTTCGCCCGTATAATGCCTCGAAAGGCGCCATCTGGATAGCTGAATGATAACTATTATTATAAGCAAATTCAATTAACGAAAGATGCTCATCCCAGCTACCGCCAAAATCTAGCACACACGCTCGTAGCATATCTTCGAGCGTCTGAATTGTACGTTCAGCCTGCCCATCTGTCTGAGGATGGAATGTTGTGCTCAAGTTAATCTGCGTTCCCAAACCTTTCTGAAACGACTGCCAGAATCTAGCTGTGAACTGTGCTCCCCTATCTGAGATGATGGATACCGGCACTCCATGTAATCTTACTATTTCTCTGATATATAATTCGGCATAATCCTCGGCCGAGAAGGTAGCCCTTACTGGCAGGAAATGAGCTGATTTTGTCAGCCTGTCAACTACTACCCAAATGGAATCATTTATGTGTCTAGTACGGGGTAACCCTGTTACAAAATCCATGTTTATCGCTTCCCATTTCCACCTAGGTACCGTTATATCTTGCGTCAAACCGCCCGGTTTCTGGTGCTCTGCTTTCACCTGCTGACAATTAGAACATCTAGATACAAATTCAGCTATCTCAGCTTTCATACCTGGCCACCAGTAGATGTCTCTGATGTCGTGGTACATTTTCGTCGCCCCTGGATGAAGGGAATAGCGAGCGTAGTGTACCTCGTGCATGATCTGCCCACGAAGTCCTGAGACATTCGGTACACAGAGGCGGCCCTTACATCGTAGCACATCATCCTTGGTTATCTGAAAATATGGCTCCTTACCTTTCTGAATTCTATCTCTGAGCTGGACTAAATCGGGATCCTCGTACTATCGTTCTTTTACCTCTGTAACTAATGATGACACAGCAGAATTCTGAATTACTGTTCTATTATTTTCTGTTTCCATTACTCGAACGGCTAGACCAGCTAACTGATGAATTTCTTTAGCTAACTTCTGTTTCTCAGGTCGCAAATACGCCAAACTCCCCATTGACTTACGGCTCAGGGCATCTGCTACAACATTAGCTTTTCCGGGGTGGTATAAAATATTCACATCATAATCTTTTAACAGCTCCAACCAGCGGCGTTGCCGTAAATTCAACTCCCTCTGAGTAAAAATGTACTGTAAGCTCTTATGATCTGTATAAATATCAACATGGACGCCGTACAGGTAATGCCTCCACATCTTTAAGGCATGAATTACTGCGGCCAATTCCAGGTCATGGGTAGGGTAATTCTTTTCGTGCTTCCTCAGCTGTCTGGAAGCATATGCAATTACTCTACCATGCTGCATCAACACACAACCTAACCCGACACCTGACGCGTCACAATAAACTGAATAACCTTTTGTGCCTTCCGGTAATGCCAACACTGGAGCGGAGGTTAATCTGTCTTTCAATTCCTGGAAGCTTTGCTCGCATGTCTCTGTCCATTGAAACTTTACTGCTTTCTGTGTCAATTTAGTTAGAGGTGCTGCAATGGTTGAGAACCCCTCAACGAACCTCCTGTAATATCCTGCCAATCCCAAAAAGCTACGAACTTCCGTCGGAGTGGTAGGCCTAGGCCATGACTTAACTGCTTCTATTTTCTACTTGTCTACCTGTATTCCAGCGTCTGAGAGGATATGCCCTAAAAAGGCCACCGAGTTAAGCCAGAATTCACACTTAGAAAATTTAGCATACAACTGGTGGTCCCTGAGGATCTGGAGCACTGTCCGCAAATTAGTCCGGTGATCTGCTTCAGAGCGAGAATACACCAGAATATCATCAATGAATACTATCATGAACAAGTCCAGGAAAGGTCTAAAAATACTGTTCATCAGGTCCATAAAGACTGCCGGGGCATTCGTTAACCCGAAGGACATAACTAGAAATTCAAAATATCCATATCGGGTCCTGAATGCTGTCTTAGGAATGTCTCTCTCGCGTACTCGGACCTGGTGATATCCGAACCGCAAGTCAATCTTGGAAAAATATCTGGCTCCCTGCAACTGATCAAATAAGTCATCAATTCTGGGGAGCGGGTACTTGTTCTCGATAATCTACGCACATTCGGAGCGAGCCATCTTTCTTCCTCACGAATAAAACTGGCGCACCCCACGATGAAGTACTCGGCCTGATGAAACCTTTATCCAATAAATCTTTCAACTGCTCTTTTAACTCTCTGAGTTCTGCAGGAGCCATACGATAGGGAGGTATTGATATTGGCTGAGTGCCTGGTAACAAGTCAATAGCAAAGTCTATTTCCCTTTCTGGGGGAATACCGGGTAACTCATCTGGGAACACATCAGGGAATTCATTCACCACTGGAACAGACTGGAGTGTCGGAGATTCTGCTTGAACATCCTGGACCCTGACCAGATGGTAAATACATCCCTTGGATATCAACTTTCTCGCCTGAAGGTAGGAAATAAACCTACCTTTTGGCGTAGCGGTACTACCCTTCCACTCCCGCATAGCTTCTCCTGGGAAGTGGAATCGGACCGTTTTGGTCCAATATTCAACGTTGGCAAAGCATGGTACTAACCAGTCCATACCCATTATGGCATCGAAGTCTATCATTTCTAACTCGACCAGATCTACTGTGGTCTGACGGTCAGCAACCTCTACTGTACACCCGCGGTAGATTCGGCTAGCTGTGATGGAGTCACCGACGGGCGTGGATACTAAGAAAGGCTGCTGTAATGATTCTGGTACAATACTAAACTTCCGTACCACAAATGGAGTAATGTAGGACAAAGTAGACCCTGGATCAATCAACACGTAAGCAGGGTGCGAGCAGATAGTTAACATACCTGTCACAACATCAGGCGACGCTTCTGAATCTTGCCTCCCTGGTAAGGCATATGTGCGGCTTGGACCTGCACCTGTACTGGAGGCCCCTGATCTGCCCCGACCCCTGCCTGCTGAAACTGAGGGCCTACGCCCTGTCGAGGATGCTGTGGCTCGTGACCCTGCAGATACCCTATCCTGTCTATCTCGGTCCTCTCGGCCTCTGGCTGGGCAATCTCTCATCAGATGGCCTTCTTGGCCACAAATATAACATGCGGTGGAACCATACCTGCATGCTCCAGGATGGCGTCGACTGCATATAGGGCAAAGTGGTAGTCTATACCTACTTTGCTCCACCCTCCTCTGTAATGGTGAGTCTGCCATCTGCGAGCCTCTACCAGTCTCTGACTGCCCCCTGCGACTGAATCTACCCCCCTGCGACTGTGACAGAGGCGGGGGCCTGGGCGGCCTGTCTGACAATCGTGGCCTGGGTCCTCCCCGGGCCTCTCTCTGTAACTCAACTGGCCTGTCCCGGCGACGCTGTTCCTGATTGACCCTTCTGATCTCCCAATGTCGCTGTCTGATGCCCTCAATATTCTGGGCAAATGCCTGAACTCGAGCAATGTCCATGTCCTCTCGCAGTGTGGTCGTAATACAAGTCTCAACATATTCTGGATTCAACCCCATAATAAAGCGGTGCACTCTGGATGCCATGGTATCAATAAAGGCCGGTGCATATCGGGCTAAGGAATCAAACTGCAAGGAATATTCCTGAACACTCATGGCCCCCTGCTCCAGATGCAGAAACTGGTCTACCCGAGCCTGTCGAATCTCCCACGGAAAATAGTGATCCAAAAAAGCTGCTGAAAATCTGGACCAGGTGGGAGGGGAAACATCTCTCCCTCGGGACCTTTCCCAGTTTCATACCATAACACAACAATATCCCGTAACCGGAATGCTGCCAATTCAACTGATTCAGTAGGCGTAGCATGCATAACCCTGAAGATTCTCTGCATCTGATCCAGAAAATCCTGAGGGTCCTCTGTCCGATCCGTAGCTGTAAACTGTGGGGGATTCAGGGCTAAGAACTCTCGGACCCTCAAACTACCGGGCCCTCCTGATGACTCCGCAACTGTAGACGGCATTGGCTGACGCTGAGCAGCCATCATCTGTGCTAACATAACTACAGCACTCCTAACTCATGGTCGGAAGGTGTCGGTATAGGGCCTGTTGAAGGTATTGTCGCCCCAAGTGGCTCCTGACGTGGTGGAGACTGCTGAGGAGGCTGGGACGATGCCTCTGTAGTGCCCTCTGATCGGGCTATTTCTAAACGAGGGGGAGGCATCCTGCTGGTGCCTTCCCCTGCAGCAATATCTAAGCTCCGACCTGTGATAGGATGTTGCTGGTCTGACATTATCTGTAACCAAAGAATATAGTAAGCTTTTTAGGGACTCAACCCTATACTGTACCGCTCTACAGCACGACTGAATAAGAATAAAATACAACCATCCTATCATGCCTTGCAGCCTCCTACCCATAGTATGTGGTGCACAACACATCCATGGACAGGACTCTACTTAGCACGGCTTGCAGACTCCCTAGGATACGACCTGGTCTGATACCAAGTTTGTCACACCCCGCCTTGGGGGGTATGACTAGCAACTGGTGCCCTACTGGAACCTGAACTGCTGGACTGCTAAGCCTGGGCACATCTGGTACCCGGCTGGCTCTAACTCATATTTCTGGGAACAAAGGGCTATATGACGGCTGTAAATGATCTTGGGCAGATTTATATGCCCAAGTGATACTCAAACGTATCATTTTTACCTTGTTTGTTGTGCAATGTGTATATAATATCATGTATTAATAAAATGCGAATTTATACTAACCAACATGATTAGCATTTGTTTTGCAGGATAATGTGATTTTTAAGAGCTAAAATGCGTGTTGGAACTATGTCGGAGTTGGACTGGGATGCGAGCGTGGAAAAGACCTTGGATGGCACATTTTACACTGGCTCCGCGATGGAGCCGTGCCACGCTGCCATCGCGGTAGCACACTGCCTGGAGAGGAAATTAATTGGCAGATTCCAGTGAGGCCTCGCGACAACTCCGTGGCACGGAGACAGGACTCCGTGATGGCCTCCGTGCCACGTTGAGGCCAATTATCCGGACCCTGCAATTTCCAGAGAGGGTCCGCGTCCACGCCGTGTCACGGAGGCAGTGCTCCGCGTTGGCCTCCGTGACACGTTGCTTGTTATTCTGGGAAAAATTTCCCACTAGTATAAATAGCACACTTAGGTTTATTTTTAATCAGTTTTTAGTTTTTAGACTGAGTTCAGAAGTGGAGAGCAGGAACGTGGGTTTGTGGCAGTTGAAGAATAGAAAAGCTAAGAGTTTTCTTCTCTTCCTTTCTTCTTTCCTTCAATTGTATGCATGATTTACACTCATTTTAGGATGATTAATCCAAGAATGAGTGGCTAATTCCCTTCTTTGCTGAGGTTTTAAACTTGTGTAATGAATTTTGGTGATAATTGATATGGTTTCTTCTTCTTCTTGCATGTTGTTCTATTAATTCTTGTGCTTACTACATTATTGATTGGCCACCATTAATGTATATCTAAAAAGTCCAATTTCACTCGAGAGAGCACGAAATTGGGAAGTCGTGAATTAATAGGGTATTGTTCTTAACTTGATTTGGGAAAATTGGGTTTTGATGTGCTTTCTTGATAGAAATATACTTGAAAGCCATATTAGTCAATTTAGGAACCGGAATTGTACTGCTAGGTCATAAATTGCATTTGTTCACAGAAATGTAGACGGATGGTTTATGATTCTAAAGTGAAATTAAATACGAAAGTTTCAATTTCTAGGCAACGTTCTTGGCTAGCAACATGAAGAAGAGGATGACCAAATTATCATGATTATCAAGTTCATTACTCATTCTTAATCTTGGCATGTGCGTATCCATTGTCTAAATTCTAAAGTAAATAGTTGTTATTAATTGTAGTATATAAATAGTTTAGAAACAAAAACTCACTCAACTCTTGGTTGGATTGTTGTTAACATAGTTAGGGATAGAATAGAAATATAGTAAACTAGGCAGTTTTACATATCTAGAGCAGCCTCCTTGGATCGATACTTGGCTACTTAGCCACTTTATTACTTGTTTGACCACGTGCACTTGCGTGTCGGTTGATAATATTTAATACCAACCCGAGCAGTACAAGTCGCGAACAGTAAACACAGCCCCCGGCCCATTGGCCTGTAGCCTCCTGTACCTGTACTAACAGCTGACCAGAAACATAGCAACTCAGGGAAACCTATGTGGGCCGACAAGGCCACCATGCTGTCTAGTTATCTATAACTCAATCATAACGTACTGAAAAGCTACGTGACCGGCAAGGTCACCACTACTGGCAAACTATGGCCCCACACGGCCATCATAAAAGAGAGAAAGAGTACTAACAGCTATACAATTGCACGGCCTCACACGACCGGCTCATCTGACCACAGGGAATATATACAGACTGCAAGCCTCTAGGAATAGCAATAGAACTGATCGGGACAGGGCCCCGACCTACCCGTACTATACAACAAAAAGGAACTGAAATACACCTCTGAAATTCTGCCTCCGGAGGACAAGAGCTGAATACCCGATTGCTGATAGGAATCACGTAGTATCGCCTGCTTGTCTATGAGTACTTGCAGGCAAGTAATGCAGCGCCCCACCGGGCGTCAGTACCGCTGGTACTGAGTATGTAAAGCAATAACTGAAAGAGATATCTGAAATCAATAACATAACTGACGAAACTGAAATAGAAAGAACTAGATTAACTGTCTGATGGTATAAGTCGTACCTGTTCTTAATCATACTAGAGGGAGTAGGAGTCATACCTGGAGACGTATCATTCTACTACTAATCTACTCGTATCTAATGTAATATGGCATAACATACATAACATAACATGGCATACACAAACCTTACCCGGCCCCCATAAGCCGGGAGGTACAACCAGCACAGAATCTACACCCCTACCCCGGTCATCCCATCTCCTATAATGGCTATAAGCATCCTGCCGGTCCCCTGGGTATGCACTTGGGCTCGCTGAGCCCATGACTATAATTGTACCTGAGTCTGAAGGACTCCTGAATCAACACCCCGGGCGTACCCGCTCGACGGGGGTGTATAAGGGCCTACCAAGGCACAATATGGGAAAAACTGGCATCCCATCTTCGTCCCCTTGTGGGACGGCATACAACTCCATAGAGTGACGTATCCTCATCCTCTGGCGGATGAGTCGATACAGCTATTAACCCTGGGGCGGTCATGGATGCTAGGTAGTCCAACCCCAAATAATACAACGGTCTCAACTAGTAATGTTGTCTGCGTATCTCACATGTTGAGGCTAATAGGGGTAAGGTATCGTATATATTACATACTGAGCTAATGATAGTAATCTGTACGTATTTGATACGTGCTGAGGCAGGTAAATATATATATAAATATGAATATAGTCTCCTGCCGGGTTGTACTGGGGCAAATGCTATACGAGATAGTGTTTCTGCTGAAAACTATGCTGTTTACTGAGTTTCTGTATTAACATGATTTCCTATTCCTAGCATGCTTTCTAAACTTCACTTTAGCCTGCTATTCTGTTTCTGAGGTGCTTTACAAATACCGCATTGCTTTGCGGGGTTTCAACTGAATACAACAATATCTTAACATTTCGTATTACATCACGTACTGAGCATGCTGAGCAGTTCCTAACACTTGTGTTGGAATCTATGTCATACTAGTAAGTTTCACGCAAGTTACAACTTGAGGCTTCTAATATCGTATCAACATTTATAGTAAACGCAATACTTAACTTCTGAACATTCTACTGGCCATTAAATTACTACACTGTACCGATATTACTTAACTTGCCGAGGGAACTAGCTTTACATACCTTATCCTTGAACTATTCGTCCTTCGGACGAAGCTCGGCTGGTACTTCAACTATTTTCTCCCAACTGCATTCATAAATACGTCAATTAATACTAAATACAGCTTTATTGTAAAGAGCAACGTTGCTTTCGATATAGTTTATAGCCTAAACTTAGGCTTATCGAAAGACGGTCGAAAACTCGCTATTTTTCAGCGGTCCAGAAGGGAGAAATATTCACTTCTCAGCTAGGAACACATAGACATTAATTTAGAGCAATTCTACTTACCTTAGTTCGGTGGCTCGCCGATTCGTCGCCCGTATTTCACGAAACTAAATCCGTAGGAATGCCCTCTGCTGCTAAATACCTCAGTATCTGGGGTTAATTTGAATTTGGGCAGCGTTTAGTAGCGTAATCGGACGAAAATTATTTAATTTCCTTCGTTCCTCTCTTTCTCTCCGCGTGTAACCTCTGTTTTTCTGGAAATTTTTTTAAAGGTTTAAATGAAATTAAACCGAAGTGGGGCTTATATACTTGAGCCTGAACCTGGGCAACGTGTCACGGAGCCATCGCGGAGGCCTTACCTCCGTGACACGCTGCCATCGCGGAGGGGCTCTGCCTCGGCTCCTCCCGCGATGGTTCGACGGGTTTCTCGTCTGATCTATTTCCCGGCCTTTCTCTAGCACGTATGGCCTTCAAATATGCTTAACCAACATGCGAATAGGTCGTCTAGGTGCTGGGAATTCTACGGGGTATAACAGAAACACAAGGAGGAGGCGTGTTTCAAGAAATTCATGGAGGTGCTTAAACAGGTACATGTTAACTTACCTCTTGTTGATGTCTTGCAGGGAGTGCCTAAATATGCCAAATACATTAAAGACATCGTGGCCAACAAAAGTCATTTGACTGAGTATGCCACGGTAGCTTTGACGGAGGAGTGCACTTCCCGGATCCAAAATAGACTGCCCACGAAGCTAAAAGACCCTGGAAGTTTTACTATCCAGCTTACTATTTTGCAGAGCATCCGAGCTCGTGGATTATGTGACTTGGGGGCGAGCATAAATCTGATGCCATCTTCGGTATTCACAAAGTTGGGTCTAGGGAGTCCTAGACCTACAACTGTAATCTTGCAGTTGGCAGACCGATCCTTAGCTAGGCCGGATGGCATTGTTGAGGATGTTCTAGGGCAAGTGGGCTCCCTCATTTTCCCGGTAGATTTTATTGTTCTGGATTTTGAACCAGACGCGGAAGTCCCATTTATTTTGGGACGACCCTTCTTGGAAACCGAGAAAGCATTAATCGACGTAGCTGCGGGTCAACTTACAATGCGAGCACATGACAAAGTAGAGGTGTTCGATGTGTACAAAGCACCCAAGCTCCCGATGGTGAATGAAGAACTCTCGGTGATCAATGTAATTGATCATGGTAATGTTAAACAAATGAATGATTCCCGAGAGTTGATGGGAAGACCACCGGATAGGTGTGAGCACTACTGGGGGGAGGACAATGATCGTGAGAAATCGTCCATCACCCTAGCGGACAATTGAGCATAAAGGACGTCGAGCCACGACGGTAAACCAGGCTCTGCAGGGGAGGCAACCCGTGAAAAAAATTTTCTTTCATTTTGTAAAGTGTAAATAGATTTTATTTTTTCTTTTTCTTTTTCTTGATTTAGTACAAAATTTTTGCGTTTTAGTTAGTATTTTTTTATTTTAGTTAGGTGAAACCAATTAATCTAACCAATTTTTTTTAGTGAGATGATTTTCAGGTTAAACGGAGAAAAATGTGCATGGAATCGTGAAGGAAAAGCGAGGTATGAAGAAATTAATAAAATGCAGAGATAGTGAGCTGGGGCGATAGCTCCGTGTCACGGAGGAGGACCTCCGCGTTACCCTCCATGACACGTTGAAGTGTAATCTGGAAATTTTAAAATTTCCAGAGGGCTATCACGATTTCTCCGTGTCACGGAGGCAGTGCACCGCGATGCACTCTGTGACACGTTGCCATATAAATTGTGACGGGTCACACCGGGTTGCCGGGTGACCCACGTGTTTTCTACATTTTAAACCTCCGATTTCTCCCCTTTTCCCCTCATTTTTACATTTCTCCACGACCAAACTTCCTAAATTCCTTTCTCCATCAACGTGCCACGGCTTAAGGCAAAGAATTATCAAGTTTTCTTCGGTTCTTCAACTTCGAGGTATGTTTTTCGATTATCTCTCAAGTTTTTGTCGATTTCATTCGAATTTAAGCATGGGAGGTAAACTAAATCACCCCAAGTCGAAATTTAGCATGAATTTGAGTTATTTATTGATTGATAAATGCTCGGAATGTTGTAATGAGCGTTTGAACTTGTCGATTGCATGAATTATTCGAATTTGATTGTAAAATTCAATTCTAGGGCTTGGTTGTTGGAATCGAAATTGGTAACTTGTTAAATTTGTGAAATATATGCCGGGTTGTATGTATTGAATGAGACAAGTCGTTGTAGAATATTGTTTGAATGGAATAGACGACGAATTCTCGGGTTTTTGGGAAAAAGTTGAAAATTGTTCGAATTGGTTTGGTTATATAGGTTCAGGTGTATATATTTTTGTTGTGTTTTTGTTTTGTTGTTTTTCTTTGCTAAGTGCGATGGTTGAATTGCTAGAGATGGTAGTGATTGGGATTAGCTGTACGAAGTCTGAGTAGTACGCAAGAGTTCTACCGTCGAATTTTTCTTTGTGAACGCACTAAGCATGAATTGTATAGTTGTTTGTTTTTGGTGTAACTAAAGTATTCTTGCCGTAGTATAGTAATCGTCGCTAAGGACTAAGTATGGGGTTAACTTAGCGTAACCCGAACTTAGCCTAAGATAATATCTGTTTAGCTTGACATTGCGGTTGTTTATTTGTGTTGACAGACAAAATGGCAAGCAGGCAAGACAAAGGTAAGGGTGCATCAACTTCAGGCACCGGGAGGAAAAGACTTAGACTGGGCACAGCAGTCCCAGCTGCACCAGCAGTTCCACGCGGCCTGCGCCGCCAATACAGAACGAGGTGGGTAACTGATGAGGGGAAGAAGTGGTATGCCAAGCATAAAGAAAACAAATACTTCCCCGAGGAGCATATTGCATGGGAACCATTAGCACAGGAGTTCCCCCGCATAGTTCAAAGGATCGAGGCAGCTGGGCTCAGCTTCATATTTCAGGAGCCCAAGGAATGCAACCTACATCTAGTCCGGGAGTTCTATGCTAATTGGAACCCGGCAATCATAAGCCACACAATCAAGATCAGAGGACAGATAGTCACTATGGAACCCCAACAGCTAAATGCCATCATCGGAGCGCGGGACACAGACGCCCACGTTCTCCGCCAGCTGAACATCACCCCACCATATGTCGATATCAGACGCACATTGTGTGGGGCTCGATCCACAGCCAGATGGAGCAGACATAAGGAATGGGGTTACCACCAGACTCTGCCGTATTCTCAAATGAACAGGGAGGCCAGAATATGGCTGAAGATAGTCTGCTCGTGCCTAATCCCGGGGGTGCACATGACTGATGTGACCCGGGACCGTGTTTGCCTGGTGTATGCCCTGATGAAAGGGCTGGAGATTAATGTTGGGGCGGTCATCATATCCGCCATGAAGAGAGCCCGACTACACCAGGGCCACAGGTATGGGTTCGGTGGACTAATCACCACCTTTCTCCGGGGCCTCGACGTCGAGGAAGAGGCTTTGGATTACATCCCGAAGTTGGAGCGAAGGGCCCTTGATGTGACCAAAACTAAGGCCCCCGACACCACACATGGGCCAGTGCTGACGCTTGGCGAGCGACATGCTCGTGACGACCAGTACATGGCACGGATGTTTGGAATGCAAATGCTCCAGCTCAGGATCGGTGGGAGACCAGCCACGGAGGAGGAGCTATGGCAGCTCGAGCTGGATTACCCGTTTGGAGAAAACGCCAGGGCTCTATGCCGAGTGGGGCCAGCCTTTGTAGAGCCCACTGACGATGACGTCCCCACGGACGAGGAGACACGTCGGGAGGACTCCGATGTGGAGTCCGATGACAACGACGGAGGCGACTCGTACATGGGAGATGAGGCAGCAGCACCTGATGAAGAAGTGGAATACTTTAACTGATCAGGGAGTTCCACCACCCAATTTTGTGATTGTTAATTTTTGTGAACACTGGGGACAGTGTTCGATTTAAGTGTGGGGTGGGGAGTAGTTAGGTGTTGGGGCTGGGCTGGTTTGCTTGTATGCTTTCCTCTGTTTTGTATGTATGTTTCCCTGTGTTTGTGAATTGCAAACTGTTCTGTATCTGTATATATTTGTGGTATTAATGTGTATTGTGGAATGTTGCTCTTGCAAGCTAAGTCTGTAAAAATTTTGTAAATATTTTCTTAATTTATTTTTTTTTTCTATCGAAAAAAATTTTGTAAATATTTTCTTAATTTATTTTTTTTTCTATCGAAATGATCGATATTTTTAAAAATTTTGCGAAAATATTTTGTTCATAATTAAAATATTTTGTAAATAATTTTTTCCATCGAAATGATCGATGTTTTGCAAAATTTTTCAATGTTTATTTTGGGTTTCTCGGAGTTTGTTTTCGGTTCTTTTACCGAGAAAACTTATGCTTATTTTTCATAATTCAGACTTGGTGGAGCAAGGACGTGGGTTACAGGCAGTTGAGGGATGAAAAGTTCAGGGTTTTTTCTCTCCTTCTTTCTTCTTTAACTCAATTGTTTGTATGATTAACACTTGTTTTAGGATGATTAATCCACAAATGAGTGGCTAATTCCCTTCCTTGCTGAGGTTATGAACATTTGTGATGAATTTTGATTATTAAATTATATGGTTTTTCATCTTCTTTTTCCATGTTGTTCTATTAATTCTTGTTTCTACTGCATTGGTGTGTGGCCGACATTAATGTACATCTAAAAAGTCCGATTTCACTCGAGAGAGCACGAAATTGGAAAGTTGTGAATTAATAGGGTATTGTTCTTAACTTGATTTGGGAAAATTGAGTTTTGATGTGCTTTCCTGATAGAAATATACTTGAAAGCCGTATTAGTCAATTTAGGAACCGAAATTGTATTGCTAGGTCATGAATTGCATTTGATCACAGAAATGTAGACGGATGGTTTATGATTATTAAGTGAGATTAAATACGAGAGTTTTAATCCCTAGGCTCATGTTCTTGGCTAGCAACTAGAAGAGAAGACTAACCAATGTATGATGATACTCAGTTCATTACATGTTCTTAACCTTGGCATGCCCATATCCATAGTTTCAATTCAAAGTAAATAATTGTTAGTAGTTTTAGTACATAATTTATAAAACAAACTTTTCAATTGTTGGTTACGTTGTTGTCAGCATATTTAGAAGTGGGATAGAATATAGTATACTTAAGCAATTTTTACTTATCCAGAGTCTCCTTGGATCGATACTTGGCTTACTTAAGCCACTTACTACTTGTTTGACCACGTGCACTTGCGTGTCGGTTTTTAACCCCTACCAAAGCACCGGACAGGGTGTCAGTATCAAACTTCAGAGGAAAAAAAATTTCAGGCTGGGCGTCACGCCAGGGTCAGCATGAACGAAAATATTTTTTCCCATGGGTCAAATTTGACCCAAGGATCCTAAAATTAATAAAAACACATGATCTGCAGCTTTATTTTAAATCCCCATTCATCCTCTCTCTCTCTCTCTCTCTCTCTCTCTCTCTCTCTCTCTAAAAAGTCAAAAGTAAAAAAGATAAAAAAATTCTCTCTCCTATCTCTCTAGGTTGTAGCTCTCCCTCCCCCTATCCCCCATTGTTGTCTTCTCCAAAAACCTTGGTGAAGAATACTTCCTTAAATCAAGTAAGTATTTCTCTTCTCTCTTTTTTATTTAATGTTATAATCATGCTCCGATTACCCTTCTTCCCCAAGTTGAAGAACCCAAAAATCACCATTATTGATGAAAATCTTGAATTTCACAATGTGTGTTTCCTTCGCTATAATATCTTTGTTCTTCCATAATAATGATATATCCTTGTTTGGGTTGCTTGTTTTTGGTTGAATTTTGTGATTGTAAGTTGTAGGTATGAAGGCGGTGATGAATGGATTTCATGAAAATTGTGGGTAGGAGTATTATTTGTAGAGAGAGAAAATGGTTAGTTCATGAGATTCTTGAAATCTTGTTGTTGAAGAATTCATGTAAATTCATTGTGGAAAGTATTAAATATCATGTGATTGTTGATTGAATTCATTTTGACTACTTCCATATGTGGGTTATATAAATTGTGAATTAAAAGTTGGGAAGTGAAGGGAATGGCTAAAATGAAGATTTTTTGAAAAGAAATAAATGAGAGAGGTAGGAGGAAAATCATGAGCATGACTTGTGTTGTAAAGTTAGTGAATAATTTGGGCTCATGAGATTTGATATGACAATGAAAGAAGTTTGAGTACCATATTTGATAAATTCTCATAAGTATGCTAGGGAATTAAGTGTGGGGTCGTCTTGCACCTCTTACACCTAATTAGCTAGCCTTGTTATTCATGAACTAATTTTGGAAAGTTCTTGTTGGTTGTTTGGCAGGTACTATGGCATCATAAGATGATAAAGGAAAAAGAAGTGGCGTTCGCTGACAAAGGCCTCAAGCGACTCAGGAAGGGAACAAAAGGATCAAAGTCATTGGCCGCAAAACCACCCCCTGCTAGGAAGTTCGGAGCCAAAGACTTAGAGGAGGATGGGCTCAAATGGTTTAGTGCACAAAAGGAGGCCAAGTATGCTCTGGAAAACTAGATTGATGAGGGATGCCTTTCACTTGAGTTCCTTACCATCTGCGACACTGTCCACGAGTTGGGTTAGGATACGCATTTGCGGAACCTGAGGAGTACAACCTCACTTTGGTGAGAGAATTATATGCCAACTAAGATACTTCCTTTGGAGAGAGCACAAAGATTAAGATGCAGGGACACATGGTTCACTTCATGGTTAGGTCATTAAATACTTTCCTTGGAACGCCTGTGATGGACCCATCGATGTACTTCATATTGCTAGAGAAGCCCCCGAATCATGATATTCGCCACAGACTATGTTGTGTGCATTCAATTTCTCGTTGGGTAAGGGTTCATAATGGCACCCATTCTACACTCTCATTCTCCTACTTAACTAAGGAGGCAAGAGTCTAGGTCAAGATTGTCTGTGTGGTGCTCTTGCCTGGGATACACATCACAGTGATCACTAGAGAGGGAATTGTGTTGGTGTATATGCTGATGAAAGGGCTGCCAAATCAACTTTGGCGTAGTTCTTAGAGATAACATGAGGAGGTCCTGAGTCAACTATCGCTGGAAGTACTGTTATGGCAGCCTTCTTACCCAGTTCTTCATAGAGCTTGGCATGGAAGAAGAAGAGGTTGATCTTCATCTACCCCTAGTAGGGTATTTGTCGAGAAAAATGATAGATGTCACAAAGGTGAAGGATTTGACCAACTCTTCAGTTCCATTTCTCACTTACACAGAGTTTCAGGCTCGGGATGACTGTTGGTGAGGCTGCATGTTTGTGATGCTATAGCTGCAATTGAAGATTGGAGGCAGACCTGCCACTAATGAGGAGATGTCAGCACTG
The DNA here is from genome assembly GCA_035772735.1 of Datura wrightii. Taxonomy (NCBI): domain Eukaryota; kingdom Viridiplantae; phylum Streptophyta; class Magnoliopsida; order Solanales; family Solanaceae; genus Datura; species Datura wrightii. The sequence continues at coordinate 49,309,830 of JASDFA010000002.1, read as the reverse complement.
GATGAGAGATACCCACTCACTGAGAGTGCAATGCTAATGTGTAGAGTGGGACCAGCTTTTGAAGAGCCTTTAGATGACGATGAGGCCACAGTGTTGACCGACGGATTGATGATTCTACAATGATAAAGAGGATGATGCTACCACAGGAGTCATGCAAGTTGATGACGATGATGATGATGATGATGATCAAGAGTATAATCTTGATGATGACGATTGTGCTTAGAGTCCCAGGAAGTTCTTTTTCTCTCCCTACTTGATATACTTGTGTGTGCACTGGGGACAGTGCACTTTTTAAGTGTGAGGTGGAGGAAATAGATTTCCTGTCTTTTTCTTTTTGTCACGCCCCAAGTCTACACCCTGGGCGAAACATGATACTTGAAGTTACAAGTAACCCCAAGTCAACCCCTGGTCTATCATATACTAGCATTCTGAGTAAACATATAAATTTATATAGCGAAAGCTTTCTGAATAATGACATAAAACATAAATAAAAATAAAGTTGAATCATGTCGTTTAAAACATCTGAACAGAACTATAAGCCTGAAAACAAACCCAAGTCTGTGTTTGAAAGCCACTACAACTTATGAGTTGTTAGTACAAGCACCCAAATAACTCCAAGTATAAACAGAAGAAAATAGAACTGAAATAAATGATCTTCATCCTCGAAAGATGAGGACTCACTAATAGTACAGCTGGAGTCTTCTGAGAGCGATCGGCTAGCAAGGTTGAGACTGAGATCCTGGGACTGTACCATAAAATAATACAGCATAAAAGGTATGTTTCAGTACTTTGAATGTACTGAGTAAGTGAGAGAAACCATACACAAGAAATGAAATAACTGAACTGAAAAGACATGCAATGACCAACTGAAATGCTGATTTGAATAACTGCAATAAGTTGAGATGGTCTTAAATACTCTGTCTGATGGTCAAGGACATTCCCTAAATATGAGATACTGAACTGAACTGAACTGACCAATCTGATAAACTGGGCTGACTAGTGGGATAGTCTAGAACCGACATGTAACCACGTGAGCTAGACATGGAGTCTGATGTATACACCCCATCGGTAGGATCCAATATACCTTGCGAAGGTATAAAGGTATGAACTGGGTGATCACAAATCTGGGGCCATGAGGCCAATAAAACTTAACCTACAGTGGAAACGTAGTTTTGGGAACCTAGGTGAGCTGGAAACCCAGTCCGCTCGGTGCTAAGTCCTAGTCCCACTGGATAGTCCTAGACTGAATACTAAGCTGATAGCTCAAAATTGGAGCCCAAGACTAGTCATGAATACCTATCTGGAAGCACCCTGAGAGTCTTAGCGGATCGGATTCTGTAACTGGATTCTAAGACTGGTCAGAGCTGCTTATCTACAAGCGTCGTAACCGTCTAAGGAACAAATTGTAATCTGAAGCTGGGGTCCTAAGGATGGTCAGAGCTTCTTACTAAAAGTATCATGACCGCCTAAAGAACCACTAAACCTGATACTGAAACTATTTCTGATAACTAAGAGGAACTACTGACGCCTTGGGAATTTTTGTAGTCAAACTGATCAGCTGACATTTTTGACTAACACTGGATATTCTAATACTTTGACTGAAATAGAATTGAAAATAGTCAAGCAAAATTTTGATATTTAAACACTATTGCAAGATTCTAGTTTTTATGTATTCAAGACTAGAGCTAGATTTCACGTTGTAGGAACAAGAAACAACATAGTCACAAATTGGTGGATAAACATCAACATTTAACGTAAATGATATTCCACATGATTTAAACGAGGTCTGACAGATAATTTCATCACATTCGAAACTCTCTGGCTAGAACTGATAGAGAAAATAAAGAAGAATTTTGGGGACACAAAGGAAGAACTCTTACCTTGTTGAATTACCACATACCTGGTTAAGAATTTCTGGAGAAAATCCCTGAGAAAGTTCTGAGAAGACAACGTCTGCCATAGCTTCTACTCTAAACTTCTTGTCTATTCAACACTTCAATTTGAGGGAAAGAGAGTAAAATGAAGGGGAAAAGGTCGTTCTACCCCTTTAACTCCCTCCTAAACAAGCCCAAAATTATGGGGTTTCAGTATTAAAAAGGTGAAAATTACCAATATACCCCTGAAAGAAGGAACTGAAAACTGGCCGACACTGAACGACGGGCCTTAGAAGGGGTCATTAGTCGGACCCACGACTTGTTGGAACCCCCACCATTGGTTCTGGGTCCAAAAACCATTCCCACTAGAAATGAACCACGAGGGGGTACCACGATCCGTTGGAAGAACGGACAAGTCGTTGGTACATCTCGTTAGTACTGGTAGGAAAACTGGGCCTTGAGGCAACAATCAACACAATGACTCATTGGTAGAACCACACTGTTGGGGCCTAGAACTGGCAACGGGTGGTAGCAACGGCTCATTGGTAGGAACTATGAGCCGTTGGTTCCTCTCGTTGCCTCAGGGAAGGGTCCGCTAGGATTCTGAACTTAGGATCCAACGGATGATAGGACGGCTCATTGGTTCAACCAATGAGTCTTCCTATGCCTCGTTGTTTCCCCCGAAGGAAAACTGCTACATTGACAATGACTCAGACAATGACCCGCTGGAGCTTGCCACAACCCGTTGTCTGGGTTGTTCTGCAATAAAATTTCTGGTTTTTCTTCTAAACGTTCTTGAAATTCCTGAGTCTGGTTTAGGAATGTTTTGGGGTGTTACATATTCTTTGCTAAATTGTAATGGGTTGTAGCATTAGTTGTCATTCTCTGTGTTGGTAGCTAATTTGTGATTGATAAAACCATGGTCTGTATTAGCTAGTAAAGGTGATGACTGTGAACACTGATGATGCCTTGTTACTTGTTATGTGATCTTCTCTATTCAGTTTTGTTTTGTTAATTGAGAGTTATTTTTTCTTGAGAGTTTTTCTAGTGTCGTCATAGAGGTAGTGACCCTTCCCAGTGATAGATGGATGAAGACCGTCTTAAGGAAAAATTAGTCACAATATTTTTATTTTTTAGAATGGAATCAAAACCACCACTTGTGTGTTCTTTGATATTCCACTTAGAAGCTAAGGTATAGGCAATGAAGTGGTCATCTTGAATGCATAAGAAGTAAAAATCTATGAGAGACATGTAGGTTCTTTAATTTGACTCAAAGAAAAATAATCTTAGGGCTTAATAATGACAGATTCATTCACCTTGTTTGTGTGGATATGTAGCCATAAGAAACTGACTCACATCATGATGCCATGAGAGATGGCCTTGATTTATTATGTGTTATACATAATGTAATATCTAGAACTTTTCTAAGTGTATATAGGATAGCTAGTTGTCAATAAAGTAAGATATGATTAAGGCGTTCCTTTGAAAAAAATACATTTTGTCCATTGTTGTTGTACCTTTCTTAACGCTATCCCTAGTTAATCTCTTTGAGCTTCACGCCTTTAATTTTCTTCTTAGCCACAAAAAAAGTCTATCCCTTTTTGTTATGTGACGTTCAGATTTTTTTATTCAAAGATAGTTTGACACACTTTGAAAATTAAGAATGAGGGTCTACTGAGGTAGAAAAAGTTAAGAAAAAGGAAAGAAAAAATGTGTGGATGATAAGAAGAGAAAATAGAGGAAGGGTGCCTACAAAAAGATGTTGTCTACTTACTACTAGAACATAAATGAAAAGATTTTAATGGTTAATTATTCTTGTGAACTATAAATAGAAACTAGCAGTCAAGTAGTAATAAAAAGGGCATGAGAAAAGAGAAGAGAATTACAGAAAGAAACGTGAGCAGTGAGACAAAGTGGTGGACAAGAAAGATAAAAAAAATGTCTTAAAGTGCTTAGGACTGGTTCCTACCCATCCCTTAGTCAATATTACAATCAGGAAAAGTTCTTATGATCTTACTATGGTTGAAGCAACTAAGTAGTCTAAATGTACATGAGGGGAAAGCTTATGATATATTGCATGTGTATGATACATCATTTCTGAGAGTGAGTGTGTCTTAATTATTATGTTCCAAGATTTGATTGATAACATGAGGGAAGGAACATCGCTATATAAGTAAGGGCATAATATGTTCAAAGTCGGTGTACTATGTGTTGCATTTTTCATACTTAATCATGTTGGCCCTATTTTGAAAAGATAAGTCAGTTATAGAGGCTATGTAGTCTTGAATATGAAAACTTCTGTGTGTACTTGATATGAGTTGTTATGAATTGATGAACCACTGATACATGTGCTCTATGCTAGCTACTTGAGTGAGGATTGATAGGGGTGATGAGTGGTGAGAAAAGATGTTCATGCACATAAGTAAGGATTGTTGAGGACAATCAATGGCTTAAATGTGGGATGGTGATGTTGGGCATATTCTTATGCCCATTTTCCATATTTTTACCCATATTTTTTACCTTAATTTGAGATCATAATCCTTATGAAATGTGTGAATTCATGTTTATGTGTGTCTTGTGAGCTAACAAGTGTTTTTAGATATTCTGAGCAAGAAACCGAGAAAAAAGGACTCAAAAATAACCAAAGGTATGAATGAAAAAGAGTTCGCAAAATTTGGCTTGATGAGATAGTTGGCGTGGCACACCAGACCCCTAACTCCAAAGAAAATTGTGCTCAAGTTGGCGCGTTGGGTGGCATGGCGTGCCAGGTCCTCAACTTTAGAAGAAAATTTGATCAACAGCTTAGAAAAATGAATGGAGTGGCGCGCAAGCATTCCGTACTTAGAAAATTTTTCCAATACTTTGGTGCATTGAGTGGAGTGGCACGCCCAGATCAAAACTTCAGAAAATTTGACTAACACCTTGGTGCGTTGGTTGGAGTGGTGCGCCAGAGGTCAAACTTCAAAAGAAATTCAAGCCAAACTCTGGTGAGATGGCAGGGATGGTGCACCAGGACCATTCTAGGATGGATTTTCAAGTTTAAAAGATGTACTTCTCAAGAGAAAAAGAGTCATTGGACACCTTTCTTATAAATATAACATCTAGGGCATTTTATTAGAAATATTGCATCGTATTGATCAAGTTGCACACAATTCTTGGGGGAAGAGATAGAGTTCATTTTTAGGTTTTCTTCTTTGACTTATGTTTATTAATCGAATGATGAATGCTTTAGTTTTCTGCTTGAACATGAGTGGCAAAAGTCTTGTTCTAGGGCTTTGGCCATAGTTAATGGTTAAAATTTGAAAAATTCATCATTAAGGTTTGTTTATGCTTTTTTGATTTCATTGCTTATTCATTAGATTGATCACCTTACAAATATATCTGTTGGCTTTTGGTTGAACTCGGGAGAGAAAACCAAAAGGGTTAAAAGAAAGTACAGAATAGGTTTCAACGACTCTTGTTCAATGAGTTCAAGAGAGAATTCATTATCGAGGATAGGAATATACATTTCAACCTTGTTCAGTTGAATAGAAGTAGCCATAATCATCATCTCATGTTTCTCCTGCGACAATAGAGATATAGGTGTTAGGGTCATGAGATAGCTTTTGGATGTTCAGGAGAATGGCAAGAAATGGGATAGTAAATTGCAACTAGCAACTTTTAGAAGTGTTAGTCTATTGTATTCAAATCCTAAAACTCAACTTGAAAACGAAAGGGGCCAAGGCCCTAGATTCTCATCATTATTTGAATTACAATATTTATGAAAAAACATTCAATTCACTAGTTAATTTACTTTTCAAGTTTTAGTAGTATAATATCCAAACCGTTCCCCATTTTCATCTATGTTTATTAGAATAGTGAAATAAATTATAACCTTAAGTAATTAATTTGACAAGTCTCTAATGGATCGATATCAAGACTTCACTATCCAATATTACTTGATGACCACGTGCGCTTGGGCGACATCACCCACCATGAACAAATTTAACAAATAAGGCATACATGGAACAAGGAAGGTCACTTCTCCCACCCAACACTTAATCGATAGCACTACCCTCAGTGGTGAAACAATAAAGAAGTAGTAAAAAGGGTGAAAGAGGAACTCTCTAGGCCTAATCCTTGTTGTCTATAGATTCTCACTTTGCTACCAATGCAGCATGTCGAGCGCCTCATTTAATCCTAGGCACACCGCGTGGCACCTCTCTGTGTGGAGCCTAGCCTATGCGTCGCACGGCTTCATGCGGAGTTTGGTCGGCGCGGCTCTAATCTCTTTTCTTGGTTCCTACAGATCTGTTATGTACTTGTGACTTGTTTCCTGCACACTTGAGCAAACAAAATAAAAATCTAAGTTATCTTGGGTTGCTTCCCAAGTAGCACTTGATTTAATGTCGCGGCACGACGTCATCCATTTTACCACTTTTCTTTCCGCTTTGAACTTATGAATTGCACCCCTACTTTCTTTTCTAATTTTCTACTCAGCTTGAGGGGTGATGGTGTAAAAAAGAGGCATCAAGCAATAGATGTTGCATCTTGCATTTCTTATCCCTTAAAGGAGGGATGTGATTTTGTCCTATTGGCATGACAAACTTTAAAATGAAGTCACTTTCATCTTCCTCTTCAAAATCCTCCATAGACTAGGTTTCCTCAATTTCCATATCGTCAACCAAGTACCATATTAAAAAATAATTGGAGTGAGGTCTAAATCTCTCCATCTTTTAAGCAACTTCCTTCCTAACATTCTCCCTCTCAAATTCACTAGAGTCTTCAAAAATGATTTAATGGGCTTCTCTTTGCAACTCTAGTGTCACTTTTTAAATTTCAGCATCCGGCATTATTGTTGGGTTGGTTGGTTGGCAAATTATTTTTAGCTCTTCAATGTACATATGAACTCTTCTTCTTTGGAAGCTGACTCAAAACTACTACCCATGAACAATTGATATTGAGCATTGCATGCTTCAATAATAACACTGTTTAATTTGATCTCTAATTTTCGAGTAGCAATTTTTAATAGCTCCACTTCTTGACATTGCTTAGCATGCATTTTTAAGAAGTCCTCGTCAGTCGTGAAATGCCTTCACGATTATTCCATGTACTTCAAGTTGTTGAGCTTGCTTCGCTAGCAATCATCATTCACAATTTCCATCTGGTCAAGTTTTGCTTCCTTATGGGAATTTTGTAAGACTTGTAAACATCCTCCCACAGAAAAATCTATGTTTTTGGATAACTTCCTCATCATCATATTGCACTTTTTCCCACCAGTTAATCAGGACTCATCCTCATTGTTCATTCCTTCATGTTATGCTTCTCAATATCTTCTCAACTTCTTCTTTTAGAGAACTAGAGGTTTCTTCTTCAAATTTTTTCTCTTCTTCAATTTCACAATTTTTATTGTGATCACAAAGATATTTTGGCTCATCCTTTGAGCTTGAAATCTCTTCTTCAACCATTTCTTCTTGAGGAGTAGATAATTCCATAGGCTTGAGGAGTCAGCATCCTTCTCCAAGTTAGACTCCCGCTCCAAAAAAAACTTAAAGTCTAGCTCCCATGCATTCATATGCAATGTTTCGTTCTTCACATGCCATGTCATCATTTCTGTCAAACTCAAAAGCACAACTAGAATTTTTTTATAGCAACTGGTCGATAAGTGAAATAATTGGGACAATCGCCTCAATGTCCTCCTTGACCACCACATAAAGTGTAATTATACCCATTATAGAAGTGAGAAGGTGCACACATTTCTCTTCTTGGAGCATATTTACAATCTTGCCAAAAAGAGGGTCCTCCACAATTGTTATACCCCATAGAATTCCCGGCACGTAGATGACCTATTCCCACGTTGGTCAAGCATATTTGAAGGCCATACGTGTTGGATAAAGGCCCGGGAAAATATCGGACGAGAAGCCCGTCGAACCATCGCGGAAGGAGCCGAGGCAGAGCCCCTCCGCGATGGAAGCGTGTCACGGAGGAGAGGCCTCCGCGTTGGCTCCGTGACACGTTGCCCTTGTCCAGGCCCAAGTATATAAAGCCCCCACTTCGGTTTTAACTCATTCAATACCTTATGAAAATTCCAGAATATGCAGTGAACAGAGGAAGACGAAGGGAAATTTAATATTTTCGTCCGATTACGCTACCAAACGCTGCCCAAACTCAGATTAATCCCAGATACCCAAGTATTTAGCAGCAGAGAGCATTTCTACGGAATTAGTTTCGTGAAATACGACCGACGAATCGTTGAGCCACTGAGCCAAGGTAAGTGGAATTGCTCTAAATTAGTGTCTATGTGTTCCTAGTTGTGAAGTGAATATTTCTCCCTTCTGGGCCGCTGAAAAATAGCGAGTTTCTGGCCGTCTTTCGATAATCCTAAGTTTAGGCTATAAACTATATCGAAAGTGACGTTGCCTTTTGAAATAAAGTTGTATTTAGTGTTAATTGATATGTTTATGAATGCAGTTGGGAGAAAACAGTTGAAGTACCGGCCGAGCCTCGTCCGACAGACGAATAATTCAAGGATAAGGTATGTAAAGTTAAGTTTCCTCGGCAAGTTGAGTAACATTGAAGCAGTATAGTAATTTACAGACCAGTAGAATGTTCAGAAATCGATTATTGTGTTATTTTAAAGATTGGTGCAATATGAGAAGTTTTGGGTTGTAACGTGTACGATACCTATCCGTATGATATAGATTCGGACGTAAGTGATTAAGATTGCCCAGTATATTCAGTATATGATGTAATATGCCATGTTAAGATATGGTTGTGTTTAGCTGAAGCCTCGCGAAGTAGTACAGTATCTGTAAAGCATTCCAGACATAGAATAGTAACTAAATAAAGTTTAGAAAGCATGTTAGAAATAGGAAATCATGTTAATACAGAAACTCAGTAAACAGCATAGCTTTCAGCAGAAACACCCTCTTGTATAGCCTTTGCTCCAGTACAGTTTGACAGGAGACTATATTCATATTTATACTTACCTGTCTCAGCATGTATCAGACACCTACAGATTACTATTATTAGCTCAGCATGTGATTTATATGATACCTTACCCCTGTTAGCCTTAGCTTGTGAGATACACAGACAGCATGACTAGTTGAGACCGTTGTATTGATTGGGGTTGGATTACCTAGCATCCCTGACCACCCAGGGTTAATAGCTGTATCGACTCGTCCACCAGAGGATGAGGATACGTCACTCTACGGAGTGATATGCCGTCCCGCAAGGGGACGAAGATGGGATGCCAGTTTCCCCAAATTGTGCCTTGGTCGGCCCTTATACACCCCCGTCGAGCGGGTACGCCCGGGATGTTGATTCAGGAGTCCTTCGGACTCAGGTACAGTTATAGTCAGGGGCTTAGCGAGCCCAAGTGCATACCCAGGGGACCGGCAGGATACTTACAGCCATTGTAGGAGATGGGATGACTGGGGTAGGGGTATAGATTTTGTGCTGGTTGTACCTCCCGGCTTATGGGGGCCGGGTAAGGTTTGTGTGTGCTATGTTATGTTATTTCATGTTATGCCATGTTATGTTAGATAGATCAGCAGTAGCACGATACGTTTCCAGGTATGACTCTTATCCTTCCCAGTAAAGATTGAGAGAAGGTATGATTTGCATTATCAGACAGTTAGTCTATTCTCTCTACTTCAGTTTCTTCAGTTATATTATTGTATTCATATTTTGCTTCAGTTATTGCTTTACATACTCAGTACCAGCGGTACTGACGCCCGGCGGGGCGCTGCATTACTCGCCTGCAGGTACTTATAGATGAGCAGGTGACACCACGTGATTCCTGTCAGCGATCGAGTATTCAACTCCTGTCATCCGGAGGCTGAATTTCAGAGGTGTATTTCAGTTCTTTTGTTTTATAGTACGGGTAGGTCGGGGCCCTATCCCGACCAGTTCTATTGCTAATCTTAGAGGCTTGCAGTCCATATATTCCCTGTGGTCAGATGAGCCGGTCGTGTGAGGCCGTGCAGTTGTTTGGTTGTCAGTATTCTTGCTTTCTTTTACTTTGGCCGTGTGGGGCCATAGCTTGCCAGTAGTGGTGACCTTACCGGTCACGTAGTTCTTTTATGCTTTATGATTGAGTTGCAGATAACTAGACAGCATGGTGGCCTTGTCGGCCCGCATAGGTTCCCCTGAATTACTATGTTTCTGGTCAGCTGCTAGTGCAGGTACAGAAGGCTATAGGCCAATAGGCCGGGGGCTGTATTTACAGCCGTTATATAGCCCTTTGTTCCAGAAATGTGAGTTAGAGCCAGCCAGGCGCCAGATGCGCCCAGGCTTAACAGTCCAGCAGGTCAGGTCCTAGTAGGGCACCAGGTGCCAATCATACCCCCCCTCCAAGGTGGGGTGTGACAACAATATGGACATGGGTCATCAAGATATGGGTTACCACTACTAAACCCCTTTTCATTCCATGATGCTATAGTAAATATATATATATATATATATATATATATATATATATATATATATATATATATATATATATATATATAACAACACAAAGTGATACAAGTAGGAGATAAATACTACAAGAAGAATTTAAACACTAATTAACTATTTTAAAACTGTGTTCCCCGGCAACGGCTTCAAAATTTAATCACGCCCAAATTACACCTCACAATTAAGTATAAAGCGGTCGCTATCAAATATAGTAACCCAACTAGGTTGGGGTCGATCCTACAGGAAATATGAAAGAAATAATATGTCAATGATGAGTAAATCAACCGGTAGTAAATATTTTGAAAAGGGGTAGAGAAATAAAAGGAAAAAGTAATTTTAAACAATGATTAAGTTGTTATCAAATTGATGAGACAAAACTAGGATTATGTTTCCCATGATTTCACAACATAGTAGGCTTATTTAATTAGCGATCTATCCTGGTAAATTTTATGTAAGACTGACGATTAAGTTTATCTAACGTCTCTCGATCTACATAGATGAGTTTCACCTAAATCCTCTCGAACTTTAGGTGTGTATATTTTGCCCTCGCCATAAGTTTTTGATTAACTATCTTCGGTTAGAGCTCAAGTTAATTACATAAGGGTTGGCAGCCTCTAATTTTAATTATTATTTTCTTTTCCTAATTTCAACATCTTTGGTCGAGCAAGTTGATGATACAGGCATGTTTCAAAATTTTCAACCTCTAAAACTCATTAAAACGAAGAGAATAATAATCCACTCAATTTACCATTCAAGAATCACTATTTTATTTTTCCTACTTCCATAAATCTATCATGGTTCCCACAACTCTAGCTAAAGAGATTTAGCCGCTCATGTTTGAAGAAACAATAATTTAAGATTTATAAGAAGTCATAATGAAATACTTACAATAATATTAAATTATTTGACAAATTTTAAAAGCTAAATAGAATCACAAGAACTTGATGTTTTTCCTTCAACAATTGTATGAAATAATATTTTCCACACTTACAACAATTAGGTCCTCAAGAATAGTCAAGAATTAAGTATTATCTAATTCATAGCTAGGTTGTTACCCCATTCTCCAGTTGTGTTTTTTCAAAAAGGGCCTAAGAGGGTATATATAGTAGTAGAATAAATTTGCATTTGTTCCTACTTGGACTGGAATTGGACTTTGCAGGTTTTGGGTTGGCCACCACTGGTCAGCGTCACGCCATCTCATGCACCATACTAGTGCTGCATCGCGCCGTCCCTTGGTTGGTCATGCCTGAACGTTGCACAAGTCCTTATACAGATGTGCCTGCGCGATGCCATCTTTTATTATGCTATGGCACTTGCTCCTTTTGAGTTTGTCTTGGCGACTCTTGCTCTTTTAAGCATCAAATAATTTCAATTCTCTCACTTTAATCCTTGCATACATCTAATCATGTACATTAGCTCTTTTTCACTAATATCATATAAAATCAAAGAAAACACAGATGATTTGTTCTCAAAACATAGTTAAGTATGGGAAAATATAGCGAATAAGTGTATAAATACAACCAGCATCACCATCCTACACTTAAACTATTGTCATCCTCGAACAATCTACTACTTCCACACTCAAGTTCAACCACAAAATTTATCTTACAAACAGGTCTACTCACACTCGGGGTCATTAGAAAAATTAATCAAGTTCCAATAATCCACACAATATGCATATAAGATCAACATTCAAAGGTCACAAATCAAAATCTTAGCTTTTAGAACTAACTCAACAAGATATATTTGGGCCAACATAAATTATATGTAATTTAGGAATCAAATATACACCAAAATCTTATCATTATGTGCTCCTCACTATTATGAGAGATGCCCTCTCTCTCTCTCTCTCTCTCTCTCTCTCTCTCTCTCTCTCTCACACACACACACACACACACACACACACACATATATATAAAATAATTTGACTTGGGCATAGATAGAACAATATCACTCACTCTCTCAAAGAACTCAACATGCATGCCAAAGACGACCCATAGGCTTGCCCTTAGTGTAAATACTCTACTAATATAAAATATTGAATCTAAGATAAATTAAAACTCAAGATAGTTGTAATGTAGGCTAAGGGATGGGTAGAAATTATTTGGTCAAGATAGTTACTAATCTCCCAAAGCACTTTAATACCTCACAACTCTTTGACTTTTTAGCACATTCTTCAATCTTCCTAACTCTAAAGTTGCCCTTCTTCTCTTTTATCCCTTTCTTCTCACTTGAATTTTCCATCAACTTCATATTTTCGTTATCAATGGTCTTCTCATTCTCTTTTATCCTGTTGTGCTCATTATAATTTTTCATGAGCTTCATATTTTCACTTTCAGTGCAATCAAATTCTCTTTTCATAGTTATTGCAGCATCAATGCAAGAAGACTCCCCTTCCATTTTTATTGTGCGATCAAAGCAAGAGAACTCTCCTTCCAAAGCAAATGTTCCTTCCATTTTCTTCTTCTAGGCAAAATATTTTTCGATTTTCTTAACTAATTTTGAAAGAATGAACTCAAATCTTTAATCAATAGGACTATCTCTCCACCATAAAAGGTTACATTTCTTTGCCTGAAAAAAAATTCAATAAGTCATTTCAATGTGATGTCATAACACCACCTAATAAACATATTATAGGAGTACATACACCATAGAAGGGGCATGAACAAAATCTTTCTCCAAGATTATTGTTAGACCAAGAAGTCTGTATTTTCATCATTATATCGTGTCGCACTTCAAAATTCAATTTAGGATCTTCATTGTCCATACAAATCTTATTAAGCAATAATCTTAGATCTTTTATAACTAATCCTAATTTTATATATATATAATTTGGGGAAGAAATCATAAGCATTAATTTTGAAAGAAATGAGAAAAAAGATGAAATTTACGTAAATGGGAGCTTACCTCTCCAAGACAGCTCTGATTAAGTATCGTCGATGGAATAAGCTTTGATGATTTTTTGAGCTTGAATGGAGAAGAAAATGGATCTAAAATCGAACAAAAATGAATATATTAAAAGAAGAAAATATAAAGTGCTCGTCACAATCCCAAATGAGCAAGTCGTTCAGGCACCTACATCTACTCTAACTTAATAGGATAACCCATTTTTAACCAATGTATAAAATAAACTCAATACTCAATAATTTGCACAAAACTAAAGGTTTCTAAAATTATAATAAATCCTTTCCCAAACCATGATCCCCTCAATATCTAGTCTAGATAGGTACAGGAGCTCTATATGGAATACTGACAAATAAAAGACAGCTTCGCCAATGAATGAGATGTGAGAGCTGATGCTGAGTATCGCCTCGCCAATCATGAAACTTTAAACCTGCCACAACCTACACCCAAAAAGGTGTGGCAAGGTAGTATCAATACAAACACACGTACTCGTAGGCATCATCGACCGACTAGGATTAGTTCATGCAATGGTATATAATCAACATGCGATCGATTAACCAATTCTAACACAATTTCGACTGATGATTATATTCTATCAAGTTCATCAATCAATTCACCAATTCATATAACTCAAACAATAAGCATATCCCTTTCCCTCAGGACCCTAGTAATTAATCACAAACCTCTATTCTATTTTCTTATCTCGCTGCAATGGACACTTGCCTACTATTACAGTCTCGCGGCAGCGGAAATTAGTTGGCTGCAGTGATGCCCTATTTAGGCAGTAGCTCGATTTCACTAGCCTTTCTCTATTTTAAAAACACCATTTAAACCATATGAAAACACCTTATTCATTCATACACTAATTACTATTAACTAAGTCCTGTTCCAGTTATCTAAGATTCGCTTATTGACTTAACATAATTAACTAAACCCTTTTTCAATTCTTTTCCAACTCATTTAACCACTCTCTGATATTATGCATGTACTAGCTTTTGCATAGTTAGTCACTACAATTGTTAAATTAGTCATGCTACCTTTTATAACTCCCGACCATACATTTCTTAGCGGAACCACCCTACACCCACATTAATAATCCACAAGTAACTCAACTAATATATTTTAGGTTTTGCTTAATCGGGCATCCCCTTGCAACTCACGGTGACCACGGAAAATAAACATTCAGCCAAAACATCAAGCGATAAAATTTAAGTACTCAACAAGGAAAATATCACATTATACAACTGGAGTTACGTTCTCCAAAAATACTGGCACAAACATATATCTGCACCTCCATAATTCCACACTGTATAATTTGATACCAAGACTGCATCGTGCATATTACACCTATATAATATCACCATATATTATCTCACCTTTGTGTCTCCCAAATCATGTCAAATCGTATTGGTATATCACATATCACATCTGTATATCAGTAGTCTGTCATTCACATGCATACTTGTACATACATGCCAGAAGGTCTTATTTCTACTCTTTTAGTCATGACCTTCAAGGAACTCTAGAAATTCATGTACTGTACACCCATCCGTATGAACATCTGATCATACCTGTTTGTGTACTCACTTTCGTACACTCAGCAATATGAATATCGAGCCATACTTGTCTGTGTACTCATTCCATATTTCTCGCCCGGATGCTTACCTCGGGCACAAGCCACTCATATCCATGTACTAGCACACATGCTCGATCACACTAATCCGCTCATTCGATGTTCACCTCGGACACGAGCCTCTCATCTCAGAGTAAGGATGTTTCAATCTTTTGTATCAACATATTTCCTCATTCCCTCAATCAGTTACTACGAAATCCACCCATAGTTCATAAATGGTAATTCATAGTTCAATTCAGTTAACAAAATACATTCAACAACGTGAATTAATCAATAAATATTCTAACACAATCATTGTCTGAAGACCAATTCACAAAAATAATTATTCATTACGTTACACTATTTCTAGAATTATTTTGAGCATAGTGTAAGCTGGCCTGCTCGTTGGACTAGGCCTCGCTGTAGCGGGGTTACTTCCACGGCGAAGCTCTCGCTACAGCAGATATAGTACCGCTGCAACGGTACTGCGTAGGTAGTAGTTTGACCAAGCTTTCCCCCCTTAGATTTCCCTTATAGCGGTTTTTCGCAGTCAGCTTATCTAATCAACAAATGCATATTAACCAAACTCTACTGTCAACTTACCCTTCTTTCACATGGAGCATCAATCAATTGAACACGTAACACAAGAATTACAGACATATAGACCATCGCAAATGAATTATTAACTCATCGACCAACATGAACGCATGAATCATCCGAATGCCTACACCCATGGCCATACTCTAGTCACCTTATTCAGGAGCATACCTTCAAAGTAGCCCTCAAGACCTTTCACCTAAAATGGGAATCTAACAGTCTAGGTTCAAGCCTATTCGTACCAACGTGATTTTATAATATAAAAACTCCATCTCTTCCTTGTATCTTTTTTTTCAATTACTTCCCTCTCTTACTAATTACTAACTATAATCTAACTAGTTGTGATTAGTATGACAACTTCTATTTTACTTATCAACAACACCTCAGCCATACACACATATATGAATTGCTAACCAAGTCTAACACGAAGGTAAGTCATAGCTCACCTGGGCGCCAAGCTACCGTCAAGAAAACCACGGGCTGCGTGCTTTCCTCGAGTTCTGAGTTCTTGCAGGGAATTGTTGTGGCAAATGGTGAAGTCCTTGCCCACTCTAGCCTTCTTACTTTCTTTCCTTGTTAGAAATCCCAACTTTTATTTTTGGGCGTTTTTATTCACCATACCTTATGAAAATAGGTTTTTAAAAACCTAGATAGAATTATAGAGTTCTATTCCACGCGCCCGCTACAGAGAGGAGTCTTCTGCTGCAGTGGTCTAGTTACAGCGAAATCAGCCCATCCCGGCGGCCCTACGCCTGGGCCCACCTACTGTTAATTTAGCCTATTCTAAATTTGTCAATCACATAATCCCTTAATCCGAGGACATAGCCAGACTCGCAAAAATTTTAAATTTTTCCATGTTCATGTTATCAAGGTGCTATAATGATTGGACAGGTCGTTACAGTGGGCTGATTTTAGATAGCTCCTACACATTCCTTGTGTGTGTTATTACTTTCTTGAACAAATAGATAGAAAAAATATCAAGAAAATACATTTTAAAAAATCTGGGGGTAATAGAAAGTATAAGCGTGTTACAGCAAATCCGATCATAATTCAAGCGGCATTTGAGCCATTTTTCCTATTTTTTTAGTCTATTTTGTTCTTTCTAATTCTAGAATAGGCATCTTTTATTTTGATTGTTTTTGACCTGCTTCTGGGTTTTAATAAAAATGGGCCTCCGGCCCAATCTTAATTAAAAAAAAAGGAAAAAGAAAATATATACTCATCAAAAGCAAAATATTTACGTAATAATTTCCTTTACTTTGATCCCTCCCCCTCCCCTCCAAAATAATAATAATAATAATAATAATAATAATAATAATAATTACTGCGCTTGTTTTAGGAGGGGGAATGATATCAGCATGATGTCAACAGTGATATTTTTCTTTATCATGATATTACTTTATTTTTTTTTACCTTTTTTCAAAAAAAAAATCGTTGTAACTTTTTGAGTTAATTAAAGTTTTTGTTACTATATTTTATCTTTTCTTTTTGTCTTTTTTTAATAACTTTTTAAATATAAAAATAAATATAATAGCTAACTATTATTAAAACATAAACATTAAAAATTTAAATAAGTACACTACAACAAGAAGTAATTTTAGAAAAATACTAAAATCACTAGTTTATTTATTAAAATTAAAACTAATAAAAAATATATTTTATGAATTTTTATTTATTAAATTAGTCTTCTTTATTTTTTCACATAATCTCATTTCATGATCTTGCGTCTTTCTTTGCTTTATATTTTTTTTCTGTTTCTCCTTGTTCATTTTTTAAATTTCTCTACTCCTTTTCTTTTTTTTTTCTCGTTTTTATTTATTCTTTATTTTTTTTCTACTTTTCTGTTCATTTATTTTTCTCTTAAATCAAATCATTCTTTATTTTTCACTACAATCTAATTGCATATTCAAATTTTGCTCCTTTCTTTTTTATTTTTTTATTGTTCTATTTTCTTTTCCTTATTTTTTTAATTTCATGTAATTCTAATTTTTTCATAATCTATTTTCATTTTATTTTATTTTATTTTTTTTAATTTCTGGTGATTTTCATTGAGATCTGCTTAATTCCTTCCGTGAGATACTCCGCAATCTTTCATGATATCATCACAATATATGTATGTATGTATGTATGTATGTATGTATGTACTGTCATGGTATCATTGAGGTCTGTTTCAGTCCTTTAATGAGACACTTCTCAGTTCTCCATGATACCATCACAGTATATCTATATATTGTTATGATATCATTGAGATCTGCTTCAGCTCTCAATGATACCGTCACAATATCTATATATTGTTATCGTATCATTGAGTTCTACTTCAGTCCTTCGTTGAGACACTTCTCAGTCCTCTATGATACTATCATAGTATACTATATACCGACATGATATCATTGATGAATGACTCATATAACATTTTATATACTGACACTCCTTAATCCTCTATGAAACAGTCATAGCATATCTATATATTGTCATGGTATTATTGAGATCTGTTTCAGTCCTTCGATGAGACACTCTCCAATCCTCCATGATACCATCATAATATATTTACCATTGTCGTAGTATCATTGAGGTCTGCCTCAGTCTTTCAGTAAGACAGTCCTCATTCCTCAATGATACCATCACAATATATTTATATACAAGCATGGTATCATTGAGGTGTGCTTCAGTCCTTCAGTGAGACCCTCCTTAGTCCTCCATGGTACCATCACATTATATCAATATATGTCATGGTATCATTGCGGTCTGCTTCAGTCCTCAATGATACCATCACAGTATATCTATATATTGTCATGGTATCATTGAGATCTGTTTTAGTCCTTCAGTAAGACATTCCTCAATCCTCCATGATATCATCATAATATATCTACATACTGACATGATATTATTTAAGGTCTGCTTCAATCCTGTAGTGAAACACTCCTCGATCATTCTTAATTGCTTAATGTTGTAGTTTATTTATTAATTTTCTTAAAATTTATTAATCTAAAAATATTTAGATAATATATTTTTATTTATATTTTATTTTTTAAAAAAGAAATTAATATCAAAAAAGAAGATAATCTAACCCAAAAAAATTAAGATAAAATAAAAAAAGAGCCAACAAGAGAAAAATAAAAAATATCCAACAGGAGAAAAAGAAAATAAGATAAAAAAGGAATAAAAGGAGAATAGAAAATGTCAAAAAAAATAAAAAGAAAAAGAAAATAATATTAATTGTTGAGAAGAAAGTAACTAACATGAAAAAATAAAAAAACAATGCAAGAAAAGAATGGGCATTTTGGTAATAAGTTTCTTCTGGTAATAATTTTGTTTAGATATAATTTTTTCATTTTCATTTGCCAAGGAAAAGAATTTATAAATTTTTTTATATTAAATATCAATAAATAAACTAATAATTTTAATATTTTCTAAGTTTTTAATTATTTTAATTATTTTAATTATTTTATACTTTTATTTATTTAAAATTAATCAAATAATATTTTTATCTTTATAAAGTAAAAACAAAACCACAAAAAAGAAAGGAAAAACCAAAATAAAGAAAAGACAGAAAAACAAAACAAAGAAAAAGACAAAAAGAAAAGAAACAAAGAAAAAACAAATAAGAAAGAGCTCAACAAATTTGGCAATAGATTGGGGAGGGGGCACATGAGTAAATAGTTTGAATCAAAACGATATTGATAAAATCTATATTATTAAACGTGTGAAGAACTTTATAAATATTAATTGAATTTTTTATTCTTCATTAAACGATATCGTAATAGATAAAATTATTATTTATTATTTTTATATAATTATTATTTAAAATTATTATTTTTAATTAATTTTATCACCTTATTTTATGTTAAGTTTTTTATCTGTGGCATAACTCTATTTTTGGTGTAACTCTAAAAAAATTAAAAAAGAAAATCATTGAGTTTTTTTCCTTTTTAATAGTCTCGAATCTTTTTTTACCTTATTTTATTATATTAAGTTTTCTAATTATGATATAATTTAGCATGTAAACCTTAAATAAATAAAAAAATTTCACAAAAAAAACAAAAATCCATGAAAGGTTTTCTCTTTTTGATTTGAAAACCTTTTTTTTTTCTTTTTTGATGGTAGGAATTTTGTAAAATTTTCCGTCTTTTTTTTTCCTTTTTCATAGTTATGAATTTTTTTTTCATTTTTGATAAAAAAAATTTCTTTTAATAATAATGTCATAATATTTTTATACTTTCAATTTTTTTTTATTTATAAATCCTTCCACTTCTATAAAATACTTTATAATTATATAATTTAATTCATCAATTTTTCTACATCAACACTTTTGACTCAATCTCCTATCGTGTATGTCTTCGTGTTAATCTAGCTTACTTTTTTTTCATATTATGATATTTTTTTATGTTACGGATTTGAAAAAGAAATTGTTATGCCAACTCAAGTTGTTTATAATCAAAATAATTTAACTTAGATTGTCTCCTTTAGTTGAGTCTAATATTGATACTATGTTATCTCTTTTAGTTGAGTCTTATATTAATATATGTGATTTAAATTTTATTTTATTTGTAACTGACATTCTTCATCTACTCATACATTCACAAGTTTCATCTATTCAGATAAAGTAATCTCTTCATCTCATAAAATAATTTTTTTATAAGATTATAAATTATTATAATTATAACTCTTGTGCACAATTTGTTTGAGATAATCTTGCAATGGAATCTGAAAAGAATTTCGGAATGAAATTGTGTCAATTAACAACTTAAGGCGATATGATTTTCAGTGGATAATAAAAGTATTAGTAATTGGAGTTGGATTAGTAAAAGAGTGTAAAAGGGAACAAAAGAAAGTACATAAATATTGTAACATTAGTTGACGAAGAGGTAAAAATTATTTTTTCTATTATATCTTATACTTATATTTTATATTTTTACATATATGTTTTAGTTCTTATCTATTTTTATTATATTTTATATATTTTATATTTTTATATATGTGTTTTTTACTATTAAAGTTTAATTTTTTTGCAGGGAACAAAAATTTATGCTATACTTTTTAATAAATTATATGAAAAAGTGAAAAAAAAATATTTATGATAAGACAAAAGCTATTACATCATAGCGAGCGCATTGATAGTGTTAATCCTAATTCTATATTAGTAAATAAGGAGATTGAGATTGAATTCAGTGACAACACTATAGTTCAAGAATGCAACAATAACTTTTAATTTCTACTGTTACTTTTTCAAACAATTTTATTTTGTTTGAAGATGCAATATAATATTCCGAAGGAACAATCTTTGATAATTTCTTTAGATTTCATCAACTAATCTAACATTCAATATATGCATAATATTTTACTCCTATTTACTTAACAAAGTATTTGATGTAGATATAAGCACGAAGGTCCTTAGAAATGTTGATTGAACTTTCTGCCCTTCATTAAAAGTTTCTACAATAGACAAAATTATCATTTACTATTTTTCTCAATTAGTTGTTATTTAATTACTGTAGATATTTACTAATTTGTAAAAGATAAAACTCCTAATATTTAGTATTTTAAAATTTACTAAAATTTTGCTTCTTATATCTTTTCTTATTTGGACTATATTAAAAGTCCTGACATCTAAGACTTTAAATTAATTATAATTCTATTAACTTATATATTAATCTATTATTTATTAAACTAACTAATTATCCATCACAATATTTCAATATGAAAAAAATAAATTAAAGAGTGTAATTTTATTATGTATTAGTACGTAAATTTCTCCTCCCCCTCCTTCTTCTTTTAAAAAATTGTATAATCGAAACAAAAATATAGAAACACAACATACTTTAAGTTGCTTCAATCAATCGAGCGCTCTGTTATTCACTCTCTTTAGTTAAACCTACACTATTTTTTCTATTTCAATTTATGTAAAGTGTTTGACTAAAACACATAGATTAAGAGAAAGAGAAAAAAACATTAAGCTAAAATCATCTCATAAAGAGTAAAATGAAAAATTTAAAATTAAGTTATTATTAATAGTCAAAGTACGAAACCTCATAGAAAAATATCATTCACCTTTTTACCCTTTTAAAAATAGAGTTCACGCTTAACAAAATAGTTATTTAATTATTAATATTTAGAATTTTAAAATTAATCAAATTTTATGTAATAAATTCTTCTTTATTTGAAATATAAGAAAATATTACTATTTATATATACATATGATGCATACATTCTCTACTAGAAATAGAGATTTTTTTCACTTCAAATCGATGAAAATTTTGTGTTATAAAATATAATTTTCCCACCCATTTTCCTCTGAATCAATTCA
Source organism: Datura wrightii (assembly GCA_035772735.1). Classification (NCBI taxonomy): domain Eukaryota; kingdom Viridiplantae; phylum Streptophyta; class Magnoliopsida; order Solanales; family Solanaceae; genus Datura; species Datura wrightii. Next base: position 49,288,100 of record JASDFA010000002.1, on the reverse strand, counting down.
TTTGGAAAACACATGGTGGGAAATAAATTCTCACTGAAGTAGTGGGAAACTTCATGATTTTTTCATGTGAAAATATTATTATTATTTTTTTCTATCGATATTAGTGGGAATATCCACTTAACATTTTTCGTTGAAAATTTCAATGGAAAATAGTAATTTTTTAATAGTAATTTAAGTACTTATGTAAAAGTGAACGAATTTTTACCTTTCAATCAAACGCTATTTCTATGACTTTTTTGTTTATTGAAACAAGTATTAGAGCAAATTGAAGAAAGAACTATTAGATTGGACCAAACTCTTAAACATAATCATTTATCATTTAAAATTCATAATTTTCTTTCTAAATTCTTATATTGTTACACAAACACACCTTTTAAATATTATTTATACTACTTTTATAAAATAATTCAGTTAATTAGAAAAACATAAATCAGAACAATATACTTTTATTCTATATTTGATCTACTTTTCCCAAAGAAAAACTCAAATTCATTATTATAAAGGTAGATCTACTTAGTGCCATAAAACAACAAGCTGTGGCCAGGGCATTTAAGATTAATTGCAGTCGATGGAAAGAGTTGCAGGAATTATTATATTTCACATAGACATATAATAGCGAGATATGGTAGAGGGCTACTACTCAAGCATGCCAGTATTATCATAATAATTTGTTTATTGCATGTTTTCCTTGTTAAAAATAGTAAACACTAAGGCCCTTTTTAGGATAAAATATTATTTGAGCACCTACCATAAAAGGTTACAAAAAGTAAAAAAGAATAAAACTAACCACCATATAATGCTTTTTATCAAATTTTCAATTATTGTTGGATGACCACTAAAATTTTGAAAAAAAGTCTACGTTAAATTACTTCTATGATAATTGAATAGTAGTGAATTAGTGATGAAGGTAACAAATGATTTATGCATTAAATAAGTTTTTAAGCATGATCTCCACCATTAATTGCACCGTCCAAATTATCGCGATTATTACAAAGAGCTATATTATTTCATGACATGTTGAGCTAGTATTATTTATTATTTCAAGTGGTTTGATAGGAGTTTGACGTCGAAAGGGTAGAAAAAAATTAAAATTTTTAAAATAGACCAAAGATTTGAAACTTTGTCAATGGATACTTTGTTTCTTTGGAAATAAGGATCAACAAAAATTTAAAAATGAAAAATAAAAATTATTCATCCTCGTTAGGATTCCAACGAGGTTAATAAAATTTTTTAAAATTTTGTTTATTCAGCATTCTTTAATCAAAAAAAGAAAAAGAAATAATTCAATTTAATCCCCATTGTCCTTGCAACAAGGTGTTGTTTTTTCTTCTTTTATATTGTATTTCACTTAAATAATTTTTTTTAAAAAAGTTAAATGTATTCTAGTTGGACTACCAACGAGGATCTTATAAAAAAAAAATTTAAGAAATTATTTAAATTGAACCTCATTGGGAAAAAAAATTAAATCCAACGAGGTTCTCCTTAATCTTTTAAATTACATTTCCATTAAGCAAAAATAGAAAATTTAAGAGAGCCTCGTTGGAAGCCCATCGAGGTTCGAGAATTTTTTTAAAATTTTTTTTTGTTGATTTTTCTTCCCCAAGGAATGAAGTATCCGTTTTGCTAAAGTTTCAAATCTCATTTTGAAATTTTTCAAAATTTTTTTGACTTTTTTTGATGTCGGCCTCCATATATTACATGTATAATACACACTCCATACTTATATAATATAGTTATAATCCATAATGATAAATAACTCTTTTTTTGAGAAAGTGACTTGCACGGATAAGAACTATAGGTGGCAAATGGGGAGGTTTGGACTGAATTTGGGCAGGTCAAAATGGGTTAAGTTAATAAATGGAGGAGTTATTGATCCGCCCAAAAGCTACTTGTGCTGAAACGTTGGGCTGAAATAGGCTAAAATGCGGGTCATAACCCAACCTGCCCAACTCTTATTAAGTTTTAATTGCTTTATTTATTTATTTCAATCTTTTGATAACTTATAAAATTAATATTTTTCTTTATTATGACTAATATAACATATTAAATAAAATAAAATATCTTTTAGAATATATTTTGACAAAATTTTTCATGAATCAATCTGGGTCAGATATCAGCCTAAGTTTTGATGAACTAAAAGGAGTTGGGCTGAAAGTTGAGCTAATAAATGAGTGGGTCAATTATCAATCCAAAATTTATCAAATTAGGCAGCTTATAATTTCATGGATTGATTTTACCGCCTCTAATAACAACCACACTAATTATGAAAGAAGGATTTCACTATAATGAAAAAAAAAAAATGAAACGAATATAACTACTACTTATTATTAACAGCTAAAGAAAAGGTCTCAAACAGATTTCGGTTAAATATTAAGATTTTTTATATTTTTTACTTTTTGTTCAGTTATTAAAAAAATTTAAAAATTAAATGAAAACTCATTGGTTGCTCAATAAGGTTTTTCTTAATTTTTTTAATTATATTTCAGTTGAGTAAAAAAAAAATTTAAATAAATAGAACCTCGTTGGAAGCCCAACGAGGTTCAAGAAGTTTTATTTAAAAAGAAAATTTGTTAATCGGGGAACGAAATGTCCGTTTTGGTAAGTTCTAAATTTTTGGTCTGTTTTAAAATTTTTGATTTTTTTTTCTTTCGATAGCGGACTCGTTTGATAAACATAAAGAGAGACGTTAAAAAAAGAAAAAGATTATGAAAAGGCGTCAAATTCAAAATATAGACAAAAAAAAAAAAAGTTGCAAGGATACTCAAATGAAAATATATGAGTAGATCTTAATTAACTACAAATTGTTTTCATGAAATAAATCTCTGAAAAAACAAGTGAAATTAAATTTAACCACATATATGTGTGTGTGTTAAAAGAGTCTTTCACCTTATTTTTCGTTCATCAAAGATACAACTGGATGAATAATTCAAAAGAGTGATTTTGATATTACTAACTAATTGGATAACTTGTTGTTAGCTAAGCTTCAATTATCCCATGGAAAACATGTTTAATGGAGTATCAATTTCAAATAAACTCAAAGGTGGAGAAGTAGTTGAAGCGCACTCAAAAATATCAGAAGTCAAAAAGAGAGACCTACTTATATTCTCCCTCTTGCTTACCAACAATAATTTGTGAAACTCCTCGAAAAATTAGTTAACCTTAATCATTTCTATTATTTATATACGCACTGACACAATCCTATTTACCTTATCAGTGTAAAAAAAAAAAAAATTTACTCCATAATTTACTACTTGTGAGCAATCACCTCTAGCTAATATTTTAGGTGATATAATAGTGTAAGAGTTAGTTTTAAATATTGAGTAATGTAAAGAGCAACCTGGTGTAATAAACTCGCGCTATGTTCGGATTCAAAGAAATGTCAAACTATAAAGGTTTTGAGTTGTTAATATGGATCGGTTTATCCCATTCGAGATGGTACACACAGGCTTTGGAATTTGACACATTAGGCTAGGCTAGGCTGGCCTGCCATTTTGATGGGCCATAAAATTACTAGTCCAACTCATCACTACGTGGGTTGCGCTTAGCCGGGGCAGCCCACTTTTTAAAAAGTATACTTTAAAATTATAATTTAAAAATGTTAAATATAAATCTTTACAAGATAATATTACATGATGTTATTACTTGTTAATCAAATCTCAAATCTACCAAAAAAATAATTCTAATAATAATTATTAAGTTTAGCTTCAAGTAAAAATTAGTTGTATAACTTAGCTTCAATCTGAAATCATTGTCAGTCTATTCAAATATCTTGGTTATAATCGTACAAGAAAATAATTTTGTAATTAGACATAAAGTTTCCGGGAAACTGAATAACTTTTGATGTGATAGCATTCAAATCAAATAGAGATATTAACAAGTAAATTAAACAATTAATGAGTAACAATACAACTAGCTAAATAGAAATATTAACTTACTTTTGTTCTAGTAGATCACAATAAAACATATAATTAGATGACAATGTTCCACCTATTAAAATGATGGTTTAAGTAGACTTTATGTCTGGAGTCCTTTGATTATTTTTAGTAATATTTTATTTTTTAATTAATTTTTTATTTAGCCCACATTATCGACTCAATCCAGTTCACTCAAGCCCCATGGGCCAGGGGGCTTATTCGGGTTGTGCTAAGAGCCTCGTTTTAAATGAGCTCCAAAAATCATAGGCCAACTTTATTAAATTATGGGTTGGGCTGGGCCGGCCCACCGAACCTAGCCCATATTAAAGGCTCTATAAGAATCTATTATATGCAGTCTTATCTAGGGGTGGGTATAGTTTGGGCCAATCCGAAATTCAAATTGAAATCCAAATTTTTTGGATTTTTGGATTATGGATTGGATTTTGGATTTCATTTTTAAAAATTATGGATTTTGGATTGGATATTGGATTTAGTATTATGGATTTTTGGATATCCGAAATTTTTATACCTTATATTTAACCCTACTCAATTACTCATACCATATGGTCCAATACTAATAAGTCCAATTTCCAAGATCCAATAGATTAATACCTACAACCAATCATAATATTAAATCAATATGAGATTTTCTATAATTAAATATAAAAATATAAAATATTTCACGAGTAAATAAAGTTTAATACACGGCATGGGCGGTAGAGTCACCTCAATTCTTGTTAATTGTAGAAAGTTATAAATTTTAAGGAGCGAAGTATTAGGTGGATTGAGGTTGCTACTTGTTATGATCTACCTAAAAAGCTCAAAAGTCAAAACTGAAAATCCAAAAATCCAAACCGATTAATCTGAAACCGAACTTAAAAAATTCAATCCAATCCGAACTTATTTGGATTGGATTTGGATTATATTTTTCTTAATCCGAAAACCGAATATCCAAACCGAAATTCTCATATCCAATCCGATGGCCCGAACGCCCACTCCTAGTCTTATCCTGTATTTTTACAAAAGACTATTTTCACAATTTGAACACAAAATTACCGTTGCTAATATTGAGATATGGGTACCCAAAATAATTCCACCGTCACTCTTAATTTTAGTAACAAAACACAAAATAAAAGTAAACAATTCATATTTTTCGTGCCACCTGAGAAATTAAATCTGCCGTGAAGACAAATGATTATAATGTTACCAGCATTCTAGGTGCCTACCAGTCAAATGCAAATCAAATTGAATGTACAAAATTAATTATGAACCAAAACCAGCTAGCCCTGCAGATACATACATGCATGGCAAAAAATCAGAGGAGATCAAGGTTGACATATTAACGAGGACAAAAATGTTGAGTAATTTTTTTTATCTGTCTACATTTAGTGGATAATAATCGCAATTCTTACAAGCTAAGCTGACATCATTATTATTATTATTATTACTATTACAAAAAAAAAGACATGAATTGAATTAATTTGAGATGTTGGGGATTTAATTTAATCCAATTTGTTGGATTCCCCTAACTGTGATTTTCCCTGAGGTCCTTTAGTCCTTATGTAGAGTCTATACTCATCAAAGGTCCTTGGTGGATACAAAGGAGGAATATTGCGGGTGGTAAGCAGCTCCTTTGCTGGTTCTATCATCAAATCACTTTTTGGATTGTAGAAAAAGGCGAGGGAAACGCGCTCTTCTGCAGAGTTCACAATCACCCTATGCTCAACACTTTTATATATCCCATTGCTTAATACCTACATAAACACCAACACATAAATTAATTTATTAATCAATCAATTAATTGGGAAACTTTGTCCCCAAATCAAACTTACCTACGTGGTAATGCACTTATTCTTCTTTCAATTATCAAACACTATATTTTGGAAAATCGATTAATAAACTGAAGTAATTAAATCTCTTTCATTTGAGGCACTCAATATTTGAAGTATAACCCTACCCCTACCTAAAAATGAATTTAAAAGCTAATATAATTCATTTTAAAATAAAAATGAAAAAAGAAACTAAATGACATCTGAAAACATTCAATAGTTGAGATACCCCAACACTCAATAGTTGAGATACCCCACAATCAGATAAGACAAGAAACAAATTAAATGAATGAAAATAATCAAGAAGAAATATATTATTTGGATGGAAATTCAGGTCAAATTTTTCTAGCTAAGGTGGTCCAACATTTCGTATATGTTGAATTTATCTTCAGATATGAGGTCCATTCAATAGGATTGTATAAATGTATGCCCAATGTGGGTTTGCGCGAAATTAGAAATTTTATTTAGCGTGTTCAAGATTTAATATATATATTAAAATTTTTTTGATCTATATATTTTTATAATTTTTTAAATATAATATAATTTTTCTAACGCAAGATATTCGACTAGTCACTCGTTACCCTGAGTAGCTACGCTACTGGACTTTGCGAAATGAATGATTAGAGGGACAAATGTAGAAAAGAAACATTATGTTGGTACATTTCATTTCAGTTGCTAAATGAGAAAGACTTAGGGTGCGTTTGCTGAAGTTATTTTCTTTACAAAATATTTTCCTAAAAATATACTTTCTGGTTCTGTTTAGTATTTGGTCAGTGAAATAAATTTTATATATATTAAAAGATTCAATAATATTATAAATATATTGGAAGATTTAATCATAATATTAATATATTGGAGAGTGTTTTGATGAAATTTTTGAATGCTAGAAATTAATAATAATTTCTAAATGTTAGTTAAAATAAATAGTATTAATATAAAAGTTAAAATACAATTATATGAAAAATGACTTTAAGGGAACTTATTTTCCCCTCTGAGATTAAAAATAACTTACTTGAAACATTTTTTTCATGTTATTTTCCCTGGTACCAAATACATCTTTAAATACCATATGTTCTATTACACTTTCGCCTTTTTGGAACATTGGTATTAATGAGAGGATTATTAGAAACCGTTAATGAACATGTTGCAACAACGTCAATGTTAATTGTTTTCAGAAATATTCTCCAACAATATGAGTGAATAAAGAATCTTTAAAAGTGTAAAATTTACATATTAAAGTTGTAATATTTCTCCAAAAAAGTTACGTAAAGTTGTGAAAACAATCAAGTCCTTACAAAGGGACTTGATTTCAGGTCAATGTGATCGGTGTAACATGTGCGAAAGCCCTTTTCTGCTAATTTTTATTTCCTTCGCCACAATTAAGTTAATTCTGAAATGAATAATCTCTTTTGATGTAAAGTAACAATTTAACTTTAAATTTCATATTTTATTTTTAATGAAATAATTTATAATCATACAAATATAACTAGATTTAATTTAAATCATAAGTTTTCAGAAATTTTTTCTTTTATTCTTAAACTTTATATCGGCCCAATCAAATATATACCTTTACATAAATTATGACAAAAAGAATAGTTTATACTAGTTTATAAATAAGGAAAGTTATAATTATCCAACACAATTCTCTATGCAGAAGTATGCATGTACCGGGGAACAATTTGTCAATTTGATAGTCGATGAAAAGACCAAATTAAATGAACGTGGTTACATGTCATATTTCAAATAAAAAGTTGTGACATGAGAGTTTTGTTGATCAATGTTAATTCTACTGATTGTTTTTTCTTTATTTGCATGCTCTTAACTGAAAATTTATGTGAAAAACATTTGAGATTTATTAAAACCTATCCTTAATTATGAAACACGCAAACAGCTTGTCGATTAGCTTCTCGAAATTTTCCTTGGTGCTTAAACAAAGGAAAAACGGCGGGAGTAGGCTGTATTCGCCCGCTCCCAATCCCATGTGACTATTTTTGGTCAGTTTCCAGCCAAACACTCTCTCTTTAAAGATAACTTAAAAATAGAGGCTACTACTAAAAAGAAATAAACATCAAGGTGTGTTTGGTTGTATGTAGACGACACTTTTTTAAGAAAAGATATTATTTTTAATGAGAATCATTTCTCGAAAAGGCATTTTAATTTGTATGAGAAGTTATTCTCTCATACTTTTCATTAAAAGGGAAAGATCATTTTATTTATAATTATATTTTAACTTTTTGTTATATATTTAATTATGTTACGAACTTTTAATTTCAAATGATTTAATTTAACCTAATTAACAGTTAGACATTTATATTAATCTTTTAGTACTAAGAAATTTTCATAAAATAAAATATGTAATATGTGTTCACCTGAATTTGATCGCCTATATTGACGATGAAAGCATGTGAAGCTGGCTTTACAGTGATCCAATGGCTGTTGCGACGGACCTGAAGGCCCGCGACATGCGGGTCAGGGAGGAGAATGGTCAAGCCACCAGGATCCGAATGTGGAGAAAGGCCTAAGGTCAAGTCTGGTTGTGGACATTTTGGATAAAAGTTCACCCTTAGACATGCTCCTATATCCTCTCCTCCAAATGCATTTTGCAAAACATCCTCTTTTAATCCAAGATTTGTTGATAATATCTTCATTAAACGCCCACAAAAGTTCACCACTTGTTTTGAATATTCTTCGATCACTATCCTGAATTTGTTACAAAGTCCAAGAATCATATGTCTTTTCTTTAAATGACAGCAACAAACTAGCCCACAAAGCCAAAAAGAGAAAAAGGAATAGAGATGATCCCGCAATGGAACAGTAGAGTACGTATCTACGTTGTTCAAAAATATTTACACTCCTCCTTTCAATTATATGTGTCTTATTTTTCTTAATTAGTCTATTTTAAAAAAATCGCACTTTCTATGTTTAGTATTATTTATATCCAATATGCCATATAACATGTTTAGAATCATGAAATTTTAAGCGTATTTAAATAAATCACATATTTTTAATATAAGATTACAAAATATCAAAAGTTTTCCCTAGTCAAATGGATAAGACTCACAAACTGATCCACTGACATATGTAATGCAATTTATTACACGATTCGAACACCAAAGGTAACATACGGCTAAGCTTCTCAAAACTTGTGATGGTATGAATAAATTGGTTAAGAAGTAGTAGTAAGTACCTGAGGGAAAGAGGGAGGGCAGGCCACTTATGATGGTCCTTCAAGGAGCAAGGAAGATAGTGAAGAAAATAATAATCACTCCAATCAAGAATGGCACCTTTCTCAACTCCAAGGCGGCTGCCATAGCCCTCGTAAGTCTTGGGAGTATTAGCATAAGCTTGCTTAACATCCATGGGCTGATGAAAGAATTCTCGCCAAACTTGTCGAGCTTCGTCCATAACCTCCGTTGGAACACCATGATTCACGACCTGAAAGAATCCCCAGTTGCGACAAGCATCTGAAATTTCTTCACAAATAGAGCATTTCACCTTTCCCTCAAGATCAATGGTCGGGATGTTAACATCATTAATCAGCTTGTTGCACGAATATGCTGGCCTCTCTTTTGGCGGCTTTACATATTTGTTCGGAATTGTAGATATGCCACTCTCCGATAAAGATTGGACACGGACTATAGGTTCTGGCCAATCTCGTGGGGATTTCATTACTCTTTCTATTTATTTTCAGTTTACTGTTTATGTCAACTATATTTCTGACTATCCTCAAATAATTGGGTGTACAACAATGAGACAATACTGGAAGCCAAAAATATCCTTAGTTAGCTTATAATTTATACTACATACATGATACACAACACCCTCGCCTCTCCCCCCCCCCCCCCCCCCTCAAAATCTAAACAAATCTCTATACACACATAGCAATTAATTTACTGAGCAAGTACATCGAAGGCGACGGGAATACGAGGGGTTGAGGCAGTTAGGCAACTTCCCAGCTGAATTTTTAACAAAAATATACTCCATATATATATATATATATTCCTTTTAATATTTTGTGTTTAATTAAATATATACAAAAGAAAAAATGAGATTTTTTTATTTTTTTATAATTTAAATATTAAAAAATAATTTTTTAAATTTTTTTATGTGTAAAAATATAAAAGAAAAGTAATAAGAAAAGTGGAGGGTTGGCTGTTGTGTAGTGAAATGGAGTAATGGACGTAAGGAGAACGTGACAAATATCATGAGCCATAATTAACACGCTATTGTTATAACGTGGGGTTCGATGTTAGGTGTGGGTAGGGATATTATTTCATATCTATGTGCACTAAATTGCACTGGCGCTGACGACACAAGTGACGAACAATCACAGTAGAGTATGTCAATTTAATAAGGGATCTGCTAAATGATGATAATTATATCGCTCAAAATGATTATAAATATTAAAAAAATTATATTAATTTTTTTAAAAAAATAAAGTTAAATTTCTATTATTTTTTAAATTTTATAAATTAGTACAACTATAATTATTATATTAAATGAGCCACAACTATTATTATATATAATAAAATTATCTCATTGGCTTTATAATAGGAAACCCACCACATCATTTCACTTAACTTTTTTCTCATTCTTTCAAATCCATTTTTTCTTGGTTCTCTACTCTCATTTATTATTTTTTATTTAAATTTCTTTTGTGTATATTACATCAAAAATTTTAAAATTGATTCTATTATATATACACCATAATTTTTTAAAATATATTTGAATGAAGTTTATTATTTAATTTTAAATTTATTACATAAAATTATTTTATTTTATTTTATCACACAAATTTTTTAAAATTTTAATATACTTTTTTATCTAAAAATTATATAACTTTAAACAAAAGTTAATTTTTTATTTTTTGTTACTTAAAACTTATTTAACTTTGACCAAGTTAACTAAAAAAATAAATTTCACGTGAATTTTGATATTTATATCAAAAATATGATATAACACGCCAAAATAAGTAAATTACATTTAGGATAATTTTAGAAACATCTCTTAATATTTTATTTCATAATACAAATTGATTTCTTTACAATAATTTTAATACACCATCATTAATATTAAATAAAATATGATTTAACTGTTTTTTTTCTTACGAATATATTCATTTGTATAGTAAATTTCATTAAAGCCTTTTAAAAAATACTTAAAAATAATTTTTACATCTTTTACAAATGTAAAATTTCTACAACTGTACTTGCAAGTATGAGATCTAATATAAATCTATATATATAATAAAGGAAGATTTTAAGAAAATGATGTGGCACCTCTCTATGCCCAAGAAAAGCATTCATGTTATGAAATAATAAAGAAAGAACAAGAATATTGTGGAGAAAGAGAGAAGGAGAGAAGTTTTTATTTCTCTTGATGGGATGAAATACAATGAAGGAGAACCCCTCTATTTATAGGGATAATTTCTCCTAACTTTTCTCCAAAAGATAGACTTTCACAATGATATAAACACATGTATCCAGTACAATACAAATACCTTTATAGACATTCACTACAACACAAATATATTTATAACACCCCCCCTTGAATGTCTATTTGATAGATAATGTGTCTCGTTAAAACCTTACTAGAAAAAACCCAGTGGAAAAAAATCTAGTGAAGGAAAAAGAGTACACATATCTAATAATACGCATTTTTGGCTGCCTCATTAAAAACCTTATAAGAAAAACCCAGTGGGACAAAACCTCGTAAGGGAAAAAGAGTACAGCGCGTATTAACTCCCCCTAATGAGAACATCCTTGAATCTTTACATCCCGATCTTCTGCACCATCTTCTTGAAAGTTGCAGTTGGTAGAGATTTGGTGAATAAATCAGCCACATTGTCACTTGAACGAATCTGTTGCACATTGATATCACCATTCTTTTGGAGCTCATGTGTGTAGAAAAACTTTGGCGAGATGTGCTTCATTCTATCTCCTTTTATGAATCCTTCCTTTAGTTGTGTTATGCATGCAACATTATCTTTATACAAAATTGTGGGTACTTTGTCACAGTTCAAACCACATTTTTCTCCAATGAGATGTATCATGGACCTCAACCACACACATTCTCGGCTTGCTTCATGAAAAGCTATTATCTCAGCATGATTTGATGAAGTAGCTACCAGAGACTGCTTTATAGATCTCCAAGATTTGGCAGTACCTCCACATATGAACACGTAGCCAGTTTGAGATCTTTATGTGTGGGTCAGATAAATACCTAGCATCAGCATAACCAACAAGATCGGGACTTGCTAACAAATTAACCAAATGTTATGCCTTGTAGTATTAGCAAGATATATTAGTGCATCAATCACACTAAGATATGGTACTTCAGGGCCAAGGATTTTCTCATATAAGAATTATGAACAAGTTTAAAGAAACTTGTAAATGCTTCAGGCATTTCGAATCCTTCATGATTTTCGTACAAATTTTGTCAAGTGATAACATTAATTAGTATTTAAATGCGTGACATCTTCTAGTGTCTGGACTACATGTCCAATAAGCTTTAAGCTTATCAATACGCATCATTTCACTTGATAATTATTTCTACATCAACATGCTTTAATAGACGTAGAATTCAGATCCTCACAATCTTTTACAATATTGCGCACTATATTGTATCAAAAATATCGTCGACGATCAGTTCCAATGCGACATAACTTATTGAGATCTCTTCATTTTTCGTCATTTTCAGGTACCTAAACCTTTGCCAAGGTTTTATGAAGTGTTATGTCGTGGTGCTTTCTTAAAGCACTTGCCTCATCATTATGACCATCTTAATCACTTGCTCCTCTCCTTCTTCAAGAAGCTCTATATTTGGAACCGTTTGGTCTATCACGCTTCAGGCGTCTCATAGACGCTGTCCTTCAAGGACTTTTCATTGGAGCATTTGCAACTAAATTATAAAATAGAGTTAGCAAATATATCTGACAATTGATTTGCAATATTTTGCAAGTGAATTATCTATTGAACTTTAAGTTCACTTTTTCTTTTTCCCGAGGATCTAGATAATTCATCCCACACTCAATTTTCAGTTGCTAATCACTTCTCCCCCTAATGTTAGAAAAACTAACATTTACTCCCCAAGCTCATTTGGAGACCCATCTTTGTACGTTGTGGTGGGGCAATTGAATCATATATCGCACATTCAAATTTTAGATGGTATTATTTGGTCCCTGACCCTGAACCAATTGTGATAGGGGAACCTTGTTGGCTTGATGCATTCAAGTGTTGCTATATGTTAAATAAACATATCTCATACCAAATTTTATTTGGGAGTTTTATTCTCATAACCAATGATTTAGCTTTAATTGGAGGCATACAATTTTCGCTAAACCAACATAGATATGAATCAGCATTATCAACATGATTTTATAATTTGAACCTATGCTCTTAATTTAATAATTCGAGTAACAACCTTACAAAAATCAATTGCAAGTTAATATCAAAACACATGTGACCATTGCATAGATGCATCTATTATCAAACAGTTCACATGGTAGGTGAATGGGCCCATATTCACCCTTTTATAAGTTCCAAATTTTCAGGGAATATAATTCCAATCTTAGCTGATCAAGATCATTCTATCATGAGAACAAGCAACACAAGAGAATTCTTGAAGAATCTTTTATTTCTTCAACATATAGCCACGTGAATTCTCAATTATTTTTGCATCACATTTGAATCGGGATGGCCAACCGGTTATGCCAACTTATTTCAGTAAACTTCTAGTTTACTTTCGTGTGTGATTTCATCATCATACCCATATTTATGTACTACAAATAAAAAACCGGCGGGTAATCTTTTACATAAATATTTATAACCCGCTTCAATTGTAGTAGCATGAAGATATTAGATCTTCCCATAATTTATAGTCTCAAATTTTTTTTTCAATATCCTTGAAACTTATAAGTTTCCTTTTGAGACTTACTACAACAATTTCATTCCTTCAGGTAGTAATACATTAGCTCTTCTGGAGCTCTCAATTAATTTTGTATACTACCACATATTCAATCATATCAAAATAGTTTCTCCACATAGTTTCAACTTTGAAACAATTTTGAATGTTGATGAGCTATACTCATGAACAGACTTATAGTCTTGATGGATCCAATCATATCGTGCCTTTGGGTGGATGACCATCTTCAGGTGGTCATACCTTTCTTTTAGGCTATTCCACAAAACAAGTGGATCCTTAATCGTGAGATATTCAATTTTAAGAATTTCGTTAAGATGATGACACAAGAATATCATCGCCTTAGCACGATCTTGATTTGATGTTTTGTTTTCACTTTTAATGGTGTCTCCAATACCCATTGCATCCATATGTATTTTTGATGCTTTGTTTTCACTTTTAGTGGTGTCTCCAAGACCCATTGCATCTATATGGATTTTTGATGCTTTGATTTCACTTCAGGGACTAGATCTGTATTAGATCTATATTTGTAACATTTATCAAAAGTTCTCAATTTCAAATTCTTCAAGAATGGAACATGATCATCTAAATATGCCTTAACCACATAAGGTATGATAGCTTAAAACCTCTTTTAAGATATTGCTACTTCGGGAGCAAATCGAGGTATGCATATAACATAGATGATTTCGTTACATATTTTCACAATGTTGTTCTGCTGGAACAAATACATTTTGACAATATTGTTCTTCTAGAACAAATATATTTTTCACAATATTGTTCTTCTGGAACAATTATGAGGCATGAATTGCCAAGTGAATCAATAAGTCGTTCCTCAAGTTCATATACGAAATCGATATTGTTATTAGTAAATACATAAATATCAAGAAATACTAACCTTCATCTTTCTAAGAAAACTTTGATTTTTCTTACCTCAGATCTTTCAAAGTGAGTGCTCAAGGCAGAGACTCGTGCTGATAACGTGTTATGAAATAATAAAGAAAGAACAAGAATATTGTAGAGAAAGAGAGAAGGAGAGAAGTTTTTATTTCTCTTGATGGGATGAAATACAATGAAGGAGAACCCCACTATTTATAGGGATAATATCTCCTAACCTTTCTCCAAAAGATAGACTTTCACAATGATATAAACACATGTATCCAGTACAATACAAATACCTTTATAGACATTCACTACAACACAAATATATTTATAATAATTTATCTTTTTTCTCTTTTTTTGACATTTTATCATTTTTTTTCAATCATTTTATTTTGTAAAATCATTTTCTCCAGGGCAGTTCGATGTTGGTAACCGACGGTTCGCCATATGCTATTCCGCGACCGCTAGTTGCATTTGTTCTTCAATCCAGTGTGTATTTGTGGTCACCAGCGTTTCACCGGTGTCCTCCGATGGACCACCAATTTTCACCTGAATTTTCTTCTTTTTGCTCAATTTCATGCTCCTTCTCTTCAAGTCAGATACCTGCAACATCCAAAGGAAAAAGAGCATAAAATCCACTAAAAGACTTGAAAACTATGCTAAAGTTCATGTTTAATAGTCTAATGAGTTGGTAAATTACCAACTCATCAAACCCCCAAACTTGAACTGTTGTTTGTCCACAAATAATGCAATTCTTATCAGTTGAGAAAATGGAATAGCATGTCACTCCACAAAAGTCTATGCATCAATAATCACTTAATCTATGACAACCCAAAAATGCTCACCATCACACAGAAAAAGAGAAGCAATTTCCCCCTAAAAAATATGAAAAAGTTTCAAGAGGTAACCACAATTCATAGGCATGATTCACGATTGCTTTCATTTTACAAAACAAGGGCATAATTTATTCAATAAATACATATAGCATCTCAAATCATAATCACTTTATATTCAAAGTTTGCCTTGGAGCTCGCATTGCTCATGCCTCAATCACACATTTACCTCAATGCAAGTGTGCCCTCAAAAAGGAGTGATACCACTCACTACAAGAGAGAATTGATCTTGGGCATAATTGCATGCCCAAGTGATTACTTAATTTGGACTTGTTTATTTACTTTTATGTGTACATTCTCATGTGGTTTTTATGTAAATGTGGATTTTTACTAACCAACATGATTAGTTATTGTTTTTGCAGTTTGAATGAATTTTGGAAACTAATCTACAAGTTGGTGAAGTGGAGGAATAGACTCGGAAACAAAACTCGGAAGTCGGCAAGAAAATGCTGAAAACTAGATGCTCCGCGATAGAGGCCGTGTCACGCCACCATTGCGGAGGCATTCTGCCTAGAGTGAAACTTGAGCTGAATTCCAGTGAAGGTGCATGATGGCACCGTGTCACGGAGCCTATGCTCTGTGTTCACTTCAGTGACACGGTGGGAAGACTTTGCTGCACACCCGAATTCCAGTGAAGGTGCGCGACAAGTCCGTGGCACGGAGCTGAGGCTCCGCGATAGCCTCCGTGCCACGCTGAGGATAATAATCCGGCATCCAAGTTCTAGTGAGGCTTCGTGACAGGGCCGTGGCACGGAGCTGATGCTCCGCAATACCCTCTATGCCACGTTGCCAGTTTATTCTGGAAAATTTCTCACTTGTATAAATAGAACACTTAGATTTTATTTTAAGATATCTGACATTTCATGCTAGAACGTGGGTATCAAGAAGTTGAGTTGAAAAAGTTCTTGCGTTAATTCTCTTCCTTTTTCTCTTAAATTTCAATTGCTTGTATGATATCTACTTGTTTGAAGATGTTTAATCATCAAATGAGTGGCTAATTCACCTTTGGCTGAGGTTAAGGATGATTGTAGTAGTATGTAATTGATGTTATTTCAGTTTTTATCTTCTCTACAATGGTTGTTCTACTAATTCTTGTTTTCACCATATTAATGCTTGGCCATTATTAATGTATATCCTAGAATTTCAGTTTTATTTCCGAAAGGAAGATTAATTGGATAGATGTGAATTGGTAGGATATGTTCTTGTCTTGGTTGAGAAATTAAGAGAATATTAACGTTCAGAATAGAAATATATCTGTAATGTCATATTTGGTCGTCTATGTAATTTGTTGTGTATTACTAGAATATGAGGTTTTTGCATCACAGAAATGTGTAATGTAAGTCTCATGATTCTTTAATTGAAGAGGAGTTCGAAAGATCCAATCCATTGGTTAATAATTCCTGTCTAACAACCGAAGAGAAGTGTTGACTGAAATTTAATCAATAAATTACATATCTACATGTTTTTCCTTCACCTCAGCTTGTTCGTGCTATTGTTCAAATTATAATTTACAATCTTTTTACTTAAAGTTACATTAACTAGTATTCGTGAAAAATCACCATTTGTTCTATTTGTCTGCTTGTATAAAGAAGTGTGTATACTAAACACTTAAAGAAACATTACTGCCACATTACAGTCCCTGTGGGTTTGATACCTGGCTTGAAATAAAGCCACTTTACTACTTGTACGACCACGTGCACTTGCGTGTAATTGGGAGTGAACAAGTTTTTGGCCCCGTTACCGGGGGACTGGCAATTGGTGACTTAATTTTCTTAGTGTTGGTTTACAAGTTCGATACAAGTGTTGACAACTTGATCTTAGCGATTTCTCTTGCAGGCACTAAGATTTTTTCTGAACGCTGGCAAGAGATAAGGAGTTGGTGGATCCGTTTTTAGAGCCGGAGAGACAATTTCATCTACAGAATAGGGAAGCTCTAGAAAAGAAATTGCAGTTATTAAGGAGAGCAATTCTGGAGCAACAACAGCAACCACCGATTGTAAGGGCAGTTTTAGTGCTCGAAGAGATGGCAGCAAGACTGGTCCGCGAGGTGGCAATCCCACATGCAAACAATATAACATCCGGCATTCGCGGGCCGGAACCAGGAGGGAGATTTGAACTTAAGCAGAATATGGTGCATTTATTGCTTTATAGGTCTCCCTCACGAAGATCCACAACAGCATCTCCAAAACTTCTTGGAGATAAGTGACACATATATACCCGTTGGAGTATCATCTAATTATGTAAGGCTTACATATTCCCGTTTTCACTGCTGGGGGAAGCCAAGAGGTGGTTGAAGGCTGAACCGCCAAATTCTATTACTACTTGGGATGACCTAGCGAGGAAGTTTTTGATATGATTCTTTCTATCAGGGAAGACTGTCAGGCTTAGAAGTCAGATTCTAAGCTTCAAACAGAGAGATGGCGAGAATTTGTATCAGGCTTGGAAGAGGTTCAAGTCAATGCTAAGAGATTGTCCTCACCATCGCCAGTCCAATGACGTGTTGGTGCATACATTCATTGAGGGCTTGGAACCGCATACAAAGATTTTTTTAGACTCAGCAGCGGGGGGGCAGTCATTGGAAAATACATACGAAGATCTTTACACCTTGTTGAACCGTATTTCACAAGGTAATCCGAAATGGAATGCGAATACAACTCGAGGGGGAGCAAAGAAAGCCGCAGGGGTCTTTGAGGTGGATGGATTCACAACTATCGCTGCACAGATAGCTGCTTTGCAAAACCAACTTACCACTCATTTCAGCAGCATGAGTTTGAGCCAGGCACAAGCCCCAGTCAATGCAGTTCATCAGGTGTGGTGTGAAGTTTGTGGAAGTAGTGAACACTCAGCTGAGTGTTGTGGTGCCAATCCAGATTCGGTAAATTTTGTTGGAAATGCCCAGAGGAGCAATAATCAGCAGTATGGCAACAGTTACAACCCAAATTAGAGGAATCATCCAAATTTTTCATGGGGGAGTAATAGCCATCAGGGACAGAGTTCAAATCAGGGCGTGCACAGAATTCAAGGGGGTCATCACAATTTTCAGTTGCAGTTCAGAGGAAATAATGCACCTTCTCAGTCCAGCAACATTGAGGATATGCTTAAAACCATAATAGAAAACCAGGTGCAGATGCAGGTTGATTAGGTAAAATTGACAGCTGACATGAAAAATCAGCAATTAGCTACAAAGGCATTGGAGTATCAGTTGGGATAGTTAGCTGGAGCCCATAATACTAGATCGAGGGGAGGATTACCAAGTGATACAGACCCAAATCCTAAGCAGGTGAATGCAATTTCTACCAGGAGTGGAAAGCAACTCGGGGAGGTGGAACCCGAAAGGCCACCTCAGAAATCCGGAGCAACAGAAAAGGATAAAGGAAACGATGATGTGAGGGGCAATGAAAAGGCAGCAGAGATGGAAAGACCACCGCCCCCGTTTCCACAAAGATTGAAAAAGCACAATGAGGAAGCATGCTTCAAGAAGTTCATGGAAGTGTTGAAGCAGGTAAATATTAATCTTCCTTTAGTTGATGTGTTGCAGGGAGTGCCAAAATATGCTAATTACATCAAAGACATTGTAGCAAACAAGAGCAGACTGACAGAGTATGCTACAGTTGCACTTACTAAGGACTGCACCTCCCGTATACAGAATCGATTGCCGACAAAGCTCAAGGATCCTGGGAGCTTCACTATTAAGATTACAATTGGCAGTCTATTCGAGCTCGTGGTTTGTGCGATTTGGGAGCCAGTATAAATTTGATGCTAACATCAATAATCAAGAAGCTGGGGCTGGGCAGTCCTAGACCCACTACTATGATTTGCACCCACTACTGTGATCTTGCAGCTAGCTGACCGTTCATTAGCCAGACCTGATGGAAAGCTTAAGGATCCTGGGAGCTTCACTATTAAGATTACAATTGGCAGTCTATTCGAGCTCGTGGTTTGTGCGATTTGGGAGCAAGTATAAATTTGATGCTAACATCAATATTCAAGAAGCTGGGGCTGGGCAGTCCTAGACCCACTACTATGATTTGCACCCACTACTGTGATCTTGCAGCTAGCTGACCGTTCATTAGCCAGACCTGATGGAATTGTGGAGGATGTGCTAGTGCAAGTAGGCTCCCTCATTTTCCCGGTGGATATTATAATTCTTGATTTTGAGCCAGATGCGGAACTCCCATTTATTTTGGGACGTCCCTTTTTAGCAACCGGGCGAACCTTAATTGATGTAGCTGCTGGGCAGCTAACCATGAGAGCTCATGATAAGGTAGAGGTCTTTGATGTCTACAAGGCCATGAAGCTACCGGCCATCTATGAAGAGTTATCAACAATCAGTGTTTTGAATTAGGAGTCGACCCTTCAGATTATTGACTCACAGGATCCCTTGGAGAGAGCCTTGGTGGGATATGATCATTTTGGGGACAGTGCAACATATGAGATGGTGCAGACTTTGAATGAGCCAAATGGTTCTTCAGGAAGCAAGATTTTGAACCGTTGAAGAGGTCTTTGGAACCATCCCCAAAGCCATCAATAGAGGAGGCACCTAAATTGGAGTTAAAGAATTGCCTCCACATCTGCAGTATGTATTCTTGGGTGAAGATGACACCTTACCAGTCATCATTTCAGCACAACTGACAGATTCACAAGTGAAAGATGCATTGGTGGTCCTTAAGAGGCGAAAGAGAGAAATGGGATGGCAGATGTCGGACATTAAGGGGATTAGTCTAGCTTTCTGCATGCACAAGATATTTATGGAAGAGGGATCCAAGCCAACCGTCCAACATCAGCGGAGATTGAACCCAGTGATGAAGGATGTAGTCAGAAAGGAAGTGATCAAGTGTCTGGATGCAGGAGTGGTATATCCCATCTTAGACAGTGAATGGGTTAGCCCAGTTCAATGCGTTCCCAAGAAAGGAGGGATGATAGTGGTCACAAATGAGAAGAATGAGTTGTTTCCCACACACACAGTCACGGGTTGGCGAATTTGCATGGATTATAGGAAGCTCAATGAGGCTTCTCGGAAAGATCACTATCCGATTCTATTCATTGATCAGATGTTAGACAGGCTGGCAGTGCAGGAATATTATTGCTTTCTGGATGGTTACTCTGGCTATAATCAAATAGCCGCAGCACTAGAAGATCAGGAGAAGACCACGTTTACATTTCCTTATGGAACATATGCTTTCAAGTGGATGCCCTTTGGTCTATCCAATGCACCAACCACATTCCAGTGATGCATGATGGCGATATTCCACGATATGGTGGAAGACTATGCCGAGGTATTTATGGATGACTTTTCTGTTTTTGGTAACTCATTTGCTATGTGTTTGTAGAATCTTGACAAGGTGTTAGCTAGATGTGAAGACTCAAACCTGGTGCTCAACTGGGAAAAGTGTCACTTTTTAGTCAAGGAGGGTATTGTTCTTGGCTATAAGGTGTCATGCAGAGGGTTGGAGGTCGATCGTGCAAAGATAGAGGTGATTGAAAATCTACCATCGCCAGCATCAATTAAGGGTGTTCGCAGCTTCTTAGGACATGCTGGGTTTTACAGACGGTTTATTCAAGACTTCTCTAAAATTTCTAGACCGTTATGCCGGTTGTTAGAAAAAGAGGTGAAGTTCGAATTTGACAAAGAATGTGTAGAAGCATTTGAGGAGCTGAAAAAGAAGCTGGTGGAAGCTCCTATTCTCATTACTCCTGATTGGGAATATCCTTTTGAGTTAATGTGTGATGCAAGTGATGTGGCTGTGGGAGCGGTATTGGGGCAATGAAAGAATAAGATTTTTCATTCCATCTACTATGCAAGAAAAACACTTGATGCTGCACAAGTTAATTATACAGTCACTGAGAAGGAGATGTTGGCTGTAGTGTTTGCATTTGAAAAGTTTAGATCCTATCTGGTGGGGTCGAAAGTGGTGGTACACACTGATCATGCGGTAATTCAGTACTTATTTGGCAAGAAAGATGCGAAGCCCAGGATAATCAGGTGGATATTATTGCTGCAAGAGTTTGATCTGGAGATTCGAGACAGGAAGGGAAGTGAAAATCAGGTTGCAGATCACCTATCGCGACTAGAGAACCGATCACATGTGAAGGAAGGTGAACGCATCTGAGAAGAGTTCCCCGATGAACAACTCTTGGCAATAAAGGAAGCTGAACTCCCTTTGTATGTAGATATTGTGAACTTGTTAGTAAGTGGAGTATACCTACCTGAGGCAACGACTCAACAAAGGAAGAAGCTGAGGCATGAGTCTTGGTACTACATGTGGGATGAGTCGTATCTATTCAAGCAAGGACCAGATCAAGTGATGAGGTGATGCATTCCAAAAAGTCAGACGACAGAGGTGCTGAGGAGTTGTCATTCATCGCCGTATGGAGGTCATCATGGAGAAGAGCGTACTGCTCACAAAGTGCTTCAATCCGGGATCTTTTGGCCCACACCGTTCAAAGATGCTGCATCTTATGTCAAAGTACGTGATAGATGTCAAAAAACAGGAACAATCGGCAGAAGACAGGAAATGCCATTGCATCACATATTGGAAGTTGAGGTGTTCAATGTGTGGGGGATAGATTTTATGGGCCCGTTTCCACCATCGTTTGGCAATCGATACATCTTGGTGGCAGTGAACTATGTGTCTAAGTGGGTTGAGGCAGTAGCTTGTCCCAGGAACGACAATAAGGTGGTGACTAGATTTGTGAAGAAGTAGATTTTCACCAGATTTGGTACACCACGAGCAATTATCAGTGATGGAGGGGCACATTTTGTGAATGCAGGGTTCAGGAATTTGCTAGCGAAATATGGGGTTCGGCATAAAGTGGCTACAACATATCATCCCTAAACTAGCAGGCAAGTAGAGGTGTCAAATAGGGAAATTAAATAGATTTGGCAGAAAACGATGAACGCACAATGCTTGGATTGGGCAAGCAAACTGGATGATGCGTTGTGGGCATATCGAATTGCATATAAGCCACCCATTGGGACTTTATCGTACAAATTGGTTTACGGGAAGGCATGTCATCTACCCGTGGAGCTGGAACATCAGGCTTATTGGGCTGTGCGGAAGCTGAACATGGATCCTAAGCTTGTAGGAAAGAGGAGATTGATGCAGCTGAGTGAGTTGGATGAGTTTCAATGGCACGCATATGAAAGTGCAAAATGCTACAAGAAAAAATGAAAAGGTGGCACGACAGGCACATGGTGCATCGAATCTTTGAGCTGGGCCAAAAGGTGTTGCTATTCAACTCTAGGTTAAAACTCTTCCCAGGGAAATTGCGCTCCAAGTGGTCAGGGCCATTTGAAGTAGCAAGGATGACCCCACACGGGGCAGTTGAATTATGGCAAAAGGAGAAAAAGTGCCACATTTTTGGTGAATGGACAAAGGTGTAAGCATTACTAGGGTGAAGACGTTAATCGAAAGAAGACGTCTATCACCTTAGTAGATGAATGAGGATGACAAGTGTCAAGCCGCGACGGTAAACCAGGCGCTGCACAGGAGGCAACCCGTGGATGTAATGTACTAGACTAGTAGGAACTAATTTAAAAAAAAGGAAAAAAAAAGAAAATAAAACTGGCACTAGGTGGGAGGCAACCCACGATTTTCTAACAAGTTGTTGTTGTTTGATGATTTTCAGGAAATATGTAGGGCAAAAAGACAAAATCGCAAGTGGAAAAATAAAGGTAAAAAAAGTGAAAATTGGGGCAAGAGACAGTGAGCCTACGCCTTGGCTCCGTGTCACGGAGCTTGACCTCCGCGTTACCCTCCGTGACACGTTGAGGCCAATTTCAGGTATGTCAAAATTTCCAGTGAGCCTCCGTGTTGGCTCCGTGACACGGAGCTTGACCTCCGCATTACCCTCCGTGACACGTTGAGGCCAATTTCGCGTCGGGTCAGTTCGGGGCAGCGGGTTGACCCACGCGAAATCACTAATTTTAACCCCAAAATTCTTATTTTTCCCCATTTTTTCTAAAATCCTCCGCGACCAAACCCCCATTCCCCCTTCTCCCTCAACGTGCCACGACTCTAGCTAGGGAAATTTCTTCAAGTCTTCTTAAAACTCTTCAAGTAAAGGTATGTTCTCGAAATTTTTGTCATTCTTGCTGCATATTTCGATTCTTGAACATTTTTTTTTGATGAAATTCTGCCCTAAGTTGTTAATAAGATGTGTAATTGATTGGGTCATGGATGAATGTTGATTTTGTGCTAATGTTGTGTTATGTACTCAATAATTACATGATTTGTATTGAAAATCTTACATTGTTGATAACTAGGGATGAGAAATGTAGTTGGGAAGAAGAAGAAAACGGTAGAAATACAGATATTTTGTGCTGTGCGTGTTGTTGGAGTTGAAAAAAATTTTTTTGCTTAAACTTTGAATGTGTTAGGTTGAATATTGATTTTTGGGGAATGAAAGTAGGAAAATCCCATAGGTTGTTGTGCACAAATTGCGAAGTGCTCATGAGTTTATAAATGAATCGATTGGATGAACTTTAATAATGCATTGTATGAAGTCTGAGTAGTACAATGAAACAGTTCCATCGACTTTTATTAATGCATTGAATCTTTTGGGAAATAAGAGCTGCAAATATGTGGTTGTTCTTGTTAAATTGTATTGATTACGGCTAACAACTAAGTGTGGGATGATCAATTTAAGCCCAGCCTTAGTAGTAGCCAAATATACCATGAATGACATTTGAAATATATGCTTTTGATGGACAGGACAAATGTCTGGAAGACAAGATAAGGGAAAAGGCGCATCCACATCTGGCGCCAACAGAAAAAGACTTAGAATTGGGGCAGCAGTGCCAGCAGCACCACCTGTTCCAAGGGGGCAACGTAGACAATATGGAACACGATGGGTTTCCGATGAGGGAAAGAAATGGTACACCAAACACAAGGAAATCAAGTATTTCCCAGAGGAACAAATAGCACGGGAACCACTAGCTCAAGAATTCCCGAGAATCCTACACAGGATAAACACTGTTAGGTTAAACTTCATCTTTGAAGAACCCAAAGAGTGCAATCTCCACCTCATAAGGGAATTCTACGCCAATATGAACCCCACAGTGTGCAGCCACACAGTCAAGATCAGAGGACAGGTGGTTACTTTTGAACCACAACATCTTAATGCCATCTTGGGGACGCGGGACACAGACGCGCATGTCCTCCGCCAGCTGAACATCACTCCACCATATGCAGATATCAGACGCACATTATGTGGAGCACAATCAACAGCTAGGTAGAGTCGTCACAAGGAAAAAGGATATCACCAGACATTGCCATACTCCCAAATGAACAGAGAAGTGAGGATCTGGTTGAAGATAGTATGTACTTGCTTGATCCTGGAGGTGCACATGACTGATGTCACCTGGGACAGAGTTTGTTTGGTGTATGCATTGATGAAAGGACTGGAGATAAATGTTGGAGCGATGATTATTTCCGGCATGAAGAGAGCCAGACTTCATCAAGGGCATCAGTATGGTTTTGGTGGTCTTCTAACAGCTTTCCTCAGGGGCCATGGTATTGAAGAAGAGGCCCTGGATTACATTCTACAAATTGATCGTCGTGCTTTGGACGTCACTAAGACCAAAGCACCCGATACCACATTTGGGCCGGTGCTTACACTAGCCGAGCGACATGCTCGGGATGACCAATACATGGCTAGAATGTATGGAATGCAGATGCGGCAAATGCGGATTGGTGGAAGGCCTGCTACGAAAGATAAATTGTGGCAGCTCGAGATGGTTTATCCATTTAATGAGAATGCTCGAGCATTATGCAAAATTGGGCCCTCATTTGTAGAACCAGTTGATGACGACGTCCCTACTAATGAGGAAACGCGCCGGGATGACTCAGACATTGAGTCAGAGGAGGACAGCGGAGAAGATTCTGATCTTGGAGATGAGGCACTGGCACCTGATGAAGAGATTAAACATTTTGATTGATTAGGGAGTTACACCACCCAAACATTGTTTTTAATTGCAGATATGCGAACACTGGGGACAGTGTTCCAACTAAGTGTGGGGTGGGAGTAGTTAGGTGCTGGTGTAGTAAGGCTGTGTTGTGTTTGTGTTTCTGTGGCTGTTTAATGTGTGACATTGTGTTTCATGTTATGTTGTTGATGATTTTGTGTGTTGGTGCTGGTAATGTAATAAATTGTTAAGGATTTATTTGTGTAAGTTATTTGCTATTTTTATTTTTTAATTTTTTAATTTTTTCTATTTTTTTGATTTAGCTTTCTCGATTTTTGTTTTCGGTGCTTTTTTCGAGAATAGTCCCTTTGAATCGAAGTCCTAGATAGAGACTGTTCTCTATGATGGATGGATGACGACCGTCTTAAGGGAAATTTAGTCAGTAGGTTTAGATTTTTTTGAACACATAGCTAATT
The DNA here is from genome assembly GCA_035772735.1 of Datura wrightii. Lineage (NCBI taxonomy): Eukaryota > Viridiplantae > Streptophyta > Magnoliopsida > Solanales > Solanaceae > Datura > Datura wrightii. Next base: position 49,262,282 of record JASDFA010000002.1, on the reverse strand, counting down.
GATGGTTCGACATTCTTGTTATGTGCTATACTGTAAGATGCAAGTGTGATTAGGATGGAAGCATGCAAGTGTTTTAAACATGTTGAGACGCCTAGGCTCTAGAATTTGACTCGATGTGATTAAAGATTAATTTTGAATTCTTGTAATTAACTGAGTTAAGAGTCTGCGAATATGTCTTGAATTGAGCCTATGCAATGAGTGTGAGTTTTTCTAATATTCCATGCTACTGTGAAGTGTCTAGAACTTGCCTGGTGTGTATATAAAACAAAATGAAGGATTTGGATTGTAGGAGAGGATGTAGGCATTTATTTGAATGAACCTAAATTTTATCCCTTATCTTACCTACCTTGAATGTTAAATCCTAGTTAGCCCCATTGAGCCTTAAGCCTATTCTTTGACAGTTACAATCTAAGCTTAATCCTTTTCTTTCATTAGCTGTGGATTTGATCCAAAATTCCTAAGCGCTTAAGTGAAAATTTCCAAAGAGTGAAGGAGTGAGAAGCGTGAAACAGAAGGAAAAGTAGAAGTTGTGAAATCTGAGAAAAGGACAAAGGTGCACTTGTTTGAAAATGATTGATTATTAGTAGAGAGTAAGAAAGTAAATGAAAAATTTGCTTAAATACGCTTTACTAGTAAGCTGAGTGTGCTTAAAGAAAGGGGAACAAGAAAAGAATATTCAAGAGTGATAAGAGTGAGGAGGAAGTATAGAGGAGATGTCTTTAATGAATGTGGATGTATTAAAAGCGCTTGGGGGAAGATAGTCACTATTACTGGCCAGAATAGTACCTATCCGTCCCTTAGCTTACATTACAACCCATTAAGTCCTACTTGATCTTACGTTCATACATCCTTAAATTAGTGGAGTAAAACACTAAGCGCAAGCTTATGGTTCACTACATAATGCATGTGAATTCTTTGAGAGAGTGAGCGTAATTTTATTCATATACCCATACCTTTTGTGATTTGAAATTCTTTTGAAGTAAAAATGGGGTTACTCTCTTGTGTTGTGAGGGCACATGTTTAATGAGAGATAACATTCATGTGGATTTCTTGATCGGTTGATTTGCATGAGTTTGCTAAGATTGAGAGTCGATTCTTGAGGTTAGGAAGTCTTAACATAGTGGTAATTCATTTCAATGATTAAACCGGTCATGCTCTATTTTTAACTTGCTATCTTAAATAATCCTTATAGCCATAGCTTGAATTGTCTTGCTGAATTAGCTATGCGTGAGTCTTCAATTACATGAGATGTGAAAGGGTTGTTCGAGGATGAACAAGGCTTTAGGTGTGGGGTAGGTGATCTTGGGCATAATTGCATGCCCAAGTGATACTTTATTACTTAATTTGGACTTGTTTATCTACTTTTATGTGTACATTCTCATGTGGTTTTTATGTAAATGTGGATTTATACTAACCAACATGATTAGTTATTGTTTTTACAGTTAGAATGAATTTTGGAAACTAATCTACAAGTTGGTGAAGTGGAGGAATGGACTCGGAAGCAAAACTCGAAAGTCGGCAAGAAAATGCTGAAAACTTGACGCTCTGCGATAAAGGCCGTGTCACGCCACCATTGCGGAGGCATTCTGCCTAGAGTGAAATTTGAGCTGAATTCCAGTGAAGGTGCATGATGGCACCATGTCACGGAGCCTATGCTCGGCGTTCACTTCAGTGACACGGTGGGAAGACTTTGCTGCACACCCGGATTCCAGTGAAGGTGCACGATAAGTCCGTGGAACGGAGCTGAGGCTCCGCGATAGCCTCCGTGCCACACTGAGGATAATAATCCGGCATCCAAGTTCCAGTGAGGCTTCGCGACAGGGCCGTCGCACGGAGCTGATGCTCCGCGATACCCTCTGTGCCACGTTGCCAGTTTATTCTGGAAAATTTTTCACTTGTATAAATAGCACACTTAGGTTTTATTTTAAGATATCTGACATTTCATGCTAGAACGTGGGTATCAAGCAGTTGAACTGAAGAAGTTCTTGGGTTAATTCTCTTCCTTTTTCTCTTAAATTTCAATTGCTTGTATGATTTCTACTTGTTTGAAGATGTTTAATCATCAAATGAGTGGCTAATTCACCTTTGGCTGAGGTTGAGGATGATTGCAGTAGTATGTAATTGATGTTATTTCAGTTTTTATCTTCTCTACAACAGTTGTTCTACTTATTCTTGTTTTCACTACATTAATGTTTGTCCATTGTTAATGTATATCCTACAATTCCAGTTTTATTTTCGAAAGGAAGATTAATTGGATAGATTTGAATTGGTAGGATATGTTCTTGTCTTGGTTGAGAAATTAAGAGAATATTAACATTTAGAATAGAAATATATCTGTAATGTCATATTTGGTCATCTATGAAATTTTTTTTGTATTACTAGAATATGAGCTTTTTGCATCACAGAAATGTGTAATGTAAGTCTCATGATTCTTTAATTGGATAGGAGTTCGAAAGATCCAATCCATTGGTTAATAATTCCTGACTAACAACCGAAGAGAAGTGTTGGCTGAAATTTAATCAATAAATTACATATCTGCATGTTTTGCCTTCACCTCAGCTTGTTCGTGCTATTGTTCAGATTATAATTTATAATCTTTTTACTTAAAGTTACATTAACTAGTATTCTTGAAAAATCACCATTTGTTTTGTTTCTCTGCTTGTATAAAGAAGTGCGTATACTAAACACTTAAAGAAATATTACTGCCACATTACAGTCCTTGTGGGTTCGATACCTAGCTTGAAATAAAGCCACTTTATTACTTGTACGACCACGTGCACTTGCGTGTAATTGGGAGTGAACAAGAATCCCCTTTCTTTATCATAAACCAATGCACACATAAGGGATTATAGAAGAAGATGATCACACTCACTCTCACAAAAGAAATCTCCATGCACATAACTTGACCCATATGCTTGCCCTTCATAATATAGAGCAACTACACTCAAAATCAATTAGAATTTGCGGGTCATAATAAAGGTTAGGGGTATTGGTAGGACAAATATTTATCTATAGTGAGTAGAACCTCCCTAATGCATTTATGTGAACAGTTTTATCCTCCCCATCCAACTCTTTAGATTATTTCATCTTATTCCTCTTTTTTCATCCGCCTTCATCTTTTATTTCTCAAAGGCCTTCCTTGAAGCTCTTTTGGCTCTCACATTAAGCCTTGTCTACAAAAGAGGTAACACCATTTCACTATTCTTTTTCTCTTTTGGTTATTCAATGTTTCTCAACATATCATTTTATTTCTTTAGTTCATAATTTGGTGCTACCTCACATTTAGGCTCCTCACATTTTACCCTTTTTTTTAAACCCCCAAACTTAGGCTTTTTGCCTCTTTATCATTGAATTTCTTATCTCCCTCTATGTCTTGGGCTCGAAGCCCCCATTATTTTCATTCACTCATCACTAGCAATTAGGAGGATGGGTGCCAAGAAGAGGGTTACAAAAAGGGACATTGGCTTGTAATATGGTTTTCAAGAATAATCAGTTCAAAGGCTCAATATGGGCTAGCAAAGAAAGATATTTTTGGAGGTCATTTTGGGTGAAGTGACTAATCAAATAAAAGCCTAAAATCATATTCTAAGTGCAGCTACATCTAGGATTTCTCCTTGAGTCACACTTAGGGCAAGTTCTAAACAAGAAGAGATGCATGAAATTCATTCAAAAATCCTTACCGCACAAGGCATCACACCCAAAGATTTCACACAAGTCATTATTATCAAAAGATTTTAATTCAAGACATGAGAGCATGCAAATTCACAAGCTAAACAGGTAATATCTAATGTATGGCAAGAGAATGCTACATTTTTCATTTTCTTTATACCACACAAAATTTTTTGGTGGTATCTCTCAAAAACAGTTCCACAAAAGAGTCAAAGAAAGACATGGCATTTTTTCTTAAGAGAGTCGCCTCACAATCTATCATTGAAAAATATCAACTCGGTTCAATAATAAAAAGAAAAGAAAAAGAAAATGCTCCTTGGGGAAAACCGTGATATGAAGAAAACCCTTGGAATTTGATTACGATCTACTATTTACAAAGGTGACTGTTCGGCTTGTTCTGCTCGTTGGTAATTTATATTAAAAACCGACACGCAAGTGCACGTGGTCAAACAAGTAATAAAGTGGCTAAGTAGCCAAGTATCAATCCAAGGAGGCTCAAGATACGTAAAATTGCCTAGTTTACTATATTCCTATTTCACTTCTAATTATGCTAACAACAATGTAACCAAGAGTTACTTTGAGTTTTTGTTTCTAAACTATATATACTACAATTAATAACAACTATTTACTAGTGAATTTAGACAATGGATATGAACATGCCAAGGTTAAGAACAAGTAATGAACTTGATAATAATGATAATTTGGTTAATCTCTTCTTCATGTTGCTAGCCAAGAACATTCGCCTAGAAATTAAAACTCTCGTATTTAATTTCACTTTAGAATCATAAACCATCCGTCTACATTTCTGTGATCAAATGCAATTTATGACCTAGCACTACAATTCCGGTTCCTAAATTGACTAATACGGCTTTCAAGTATATTTCTATCAGGAAAGCACATCAAAACCCAGTTTTCCCAAATCAAGTTAAGAACAATACCCTATTAATTCACAACTTTCCAATTTCTTGCTCTTTCGAGTGAAATTGGACTTTTTAGATATACATTAATGTTGGCCATTCACTAATGCAGTAAAAACAAGAATTAATAGAACAACATTAAAGAAGAAGAAGAAACCGTATCAATTATAATCAGAATTCATTACACATGTTCAAAACCTCAGCAAGGAAGAGAATTAGCCACTCATTCTTGGATTGATCATCCTAAAATGAGTGTAAATCATACGTACAATTGATAGAAAGAAGAAAGGAAGAGAAGAAATCCCTTAGCTTTTTCGTTCTTCAACTGCTACTAACCCACGTTCCTGCTCTCCACTTCTGAACTCAGTCTAAAAACTAAAAACTAATTAAAATAAACCTAAGTGTGCTATTTATACTAGTGGGAAATTTTTCCCGGAATAACAAGCAACGTATCACGGAGGCCAACGCGGAGCACTACCTCCGTGACACGGCGTGGACGTGAACCTTCACTGGAATTTCCAGGGTCCGGGAATATATCCCCAACGTGGCACGGAGGCCAACGCGGAGGCCTCTCTCCGTGACACGGAGCTGACGCGAAGGCACACTGGAATTTGCCATTTTAATTCATGTCCAGGCAGTGTGCTACCGCGATGGTAGCGTGGCACGGCTCCATCGCGGAGCCCTTATAAAATGTGCATTCCAAGGTCTTTTCCACGCTCGCATCCAAGTCCAACTCCGACATAGTTCCAACATGCATTTTAGCTCCTAAAAATCACATTTACCTGCAAAACAAATGCTAATCATGTTGGTTTGTATAAATTCGTATCTTATTACTAATTACATGATATTATATACACATTGCACCACAAACAAGGTAAAAATGATACGTTTGAGTATCACTTGGGCATATACTTCTGCCCAAGATCAGTGACAATAAAAATTTGGATCACAATGCATCATTTGGCAATTAAAGAAAGGACCCATTTATGCACTAATATCAAAGATAATTTTTTATCCATTCATTTGCAATTTTAACCAAACAAACAGCCCGACAAGGGCAATCATCAAACATTGTTAAAATAAGCCCGACAAAGGCTCACAACTCCTGACAAGTTATAAAACAAAAGCCCGACAAGGGCTACAGCAGGTCATAAATAGAACAACCGACAAATGAGCGCCCAAAAGAACATTCATTCCAGCCCCAACTCAAACACTACATTGTCCTCAATGTAAGCATGCAAAACAAAGAGGGCGAGAACTCCCTGTCTTTGTCACTCCTCATCATCCTCATTATCATCAATGCCAGCTCTATCCTCCCCATCAAGGCCTTCATCACCCAGATCCTTCGCCTCATTACCTAAGCCCTTAAATAAATCATCAATGAGGCCTCGGACTATAGAAGGGGAAGCCATCGCTACATCAAGGGCGCTCAAGTCAGGCACCTCCATGGATGTCCGACACTTCCACTCCCTTACTTAAATATGGAGAGTGGTAACAGCCTCCTCCACAACATCCACCCTCTTGCACATCTTGGTCACACTCTTATACATGGACTTCATCTCCCTTTTCATAGTTTGGGTGATGAGGGCAGGGAGGCTCTTAGCCAACTTCTGAAGCTGGCTCTCATCAGAGTTAGTCATTTCCACAAGTCTGTGGAGACTGTTTGGTTGAGAGGATGTTGGAGGAAGTGATGCTCCCTTAATAGATACTTCATCAGAGGCTTGTCCCGATGCCTCTGGGTGTGGAATGTTCAGATTGAAAAACTGTGGAGACTGCTCAAAACCATGGGAGAAATAACCTTCTGGAAAATCAAAGGCCTGCATCTTCTTTCACTTAATCTTAGGCGCTTTCGTGTCCCTTTTTTGATCTACTGTGATGACACTAGTAGCGGAGCTAGGAGCTTTATCTGGGAATAGTGGCACTTGGGCTTGCAGGCAAAGTTGAGAGATGAGCACAACATATGGCATGGAGGTACTGGTTTGCCTTGCTTTTCTCTTCATCTGTACAACTATAATTTTCCCAAAGTTTACGGGGACCCCTCTCATGATGTAGGTGATAAGGATAGATGCTTTTAAGCTGACTCGCTGCTCGTTCTTTGAAGGTATGATCAGGCCACAAATGAAATCTAACCACAGCTTGGCCTCAAACTTGAGATCATGGAAAGAAATTTCACCGCCCATTGTGGCCCAGAAAGGTGTGTCTACGGAAATGACTGGAGCTATCCATGAGAAGTAATTCTCCTTGTCAGCAATTCTGGCCATATATTCTTAGCCGGTTTCAAGCTCTTCCTCCTAAAATAGATAATTAATGATTGCTGGAGTGATGTCAACATCCACACCTCGCACCCTAACTGAAATTTTTCCACCTTGTCCTTATGGTGCATGCTCTCCTGCCTAGCCTAGTAGGAAGCGTAAAATTTCAGGATGAGGCTGGGGTAAAAATCCGGGAGTGGATTGGCAAAAACATGACATTGCCTATTAGTGAACTTAGCTGTGATATTGGGAAGGTCATATTGCAGCCCCACCAAGTCAAACCTTTTCTCCATGGTGATTGAACAATCCTTGCAAATGGCGTAGTGCCCCTTTATGTCGGTTACATAGAAAATTATGACCTCTCAAGAGTTGGTGGGTGTTTCGGATGCCTTTACTTTCCCCTTTCATTTTGTGGAAGAGGAGGCTAGATCCTTGCCCTTGCTTGGGTTCCTAGATGAAGTCATATTCTTCAAAAAACATGTTAGTGCCAAACAATCATATTTTGTTTTTGTGATTTTATATAACAAAAAATAGAATAAAACAAAAGCATAAGAACTATCATCTATACTAAACTAAAACAAGGAATTATAACTATTGGATAACAAACAGTTAGAATTTTTTGAAATGTGAAGCACTGCAATAATGATGAGACACCAACAAAATGTAGAAGGGGATCCGTGAAATGCTGATGAACCACTGGCGCTTGGCAGAACACATGTGAATTTCAATGGTAACTGGCGACTCATCGGCGAGTCTAATTTTGGGCATAATTATGTACCCAAGTGCTATTTTATAACTTAGTTTAGTCATATTTGTCAAATTAAATAATTACATTCTTATGTGATTTTGTATATTTATGTGCATAAATTAACCAATGTGATTAACCCTTGTTTGTAGGTGTAAAATGCTAAGGATGGGTTAAATATGACGATGCACGAGAAAGGAGGAACATTGGAAGGAGTTGGAGGAAGATCACATGAAGATGGCATGAGACGTGAGCTGCCGGACAGGGCAGCATGCCACGTAGCACAAGCTGCACACTGAGGTCCGTGCCACGGCATGAGGCAGGCGTGCTAGGAAACATACTACGCCCTTGCTGCGCGTGCGCAAAGAGATGTCACCAGGCGATGCCCTGAGCGATGGGCTACCTGCAAGGCAGGCGCAAGGCGTGACCAGAAGTATAGCACGCCAGGTGACGTGCAGGTGCCTCGCACAACACCTACCGAGAGGACACTTTCCAGTAGGCATGAGCGATGCCTCCATGCCATGGAGCTATTGTTGCGCGATAGGCAGCATGGCACGGAGCAGTCCCATGCTCGGAGAAAAATTGTAATTTTCCACTTAGTATAAATTAAACACTTAGCTCTAAAAATCATTTTATCACGAAATATTTTGGGAACAACGGAAATGAGCGAAGGGAGAAGTGAACAACTCTACCTAGGGTTCATTATTTTCCATTCTCTTTAGTTACTCTTGTAAGTACATTACTTTAATTATGTTTTTGAGTAATTGTACAAACATGAGTGGCTAAAATCCTTTCTCTAGGGTTGAGGCCACATGATATGATTATAAATGCATGAATTCTTCTTTGGTTTGAGTTTTTAGTTGTTGTTTTGTCTTACATTCTTAATTATCGTTGTTTTTATACTTGATCACCGTGAAAACAAACTCGTTAAGCTTAGGTAAAATCTCAAAAGAGTAATCCTAGGATAGAACACAAGAATGCAGTGAGCAAGTTGTTATCTTTTTGATAGGATTCGCGGTTAGGATAGAAACTATACCTAATTTGCCTTTCTTGGTTAATAAAATGGGATGATATCTAGACACCGACTTAGAATTGTCACATCACCGCTCGTAGAAATAGTTATGAAGCTAAGTCAGGTTAAATGCTTAGAGGTACGAAAGTCCATAATTAAGGGCAAAAACCCTTTAAACCACACTCACATAGTTAAAGTACTCATGAATTAGGATGTCACATCCCCGCTCGATGATGTAGGCGTGAGACTAGTTTGTCGTGTTTAGAGGATTGAGAGACCATGAGCACTGCATTTTAACTCTGTGAGACAACAACTGAAGTTTTCATACTCGAACCATTGTGAATTGTAGCATTGCATGATTATTAGGACTTAACTCTAGTTGCTTCTTGTATTATTTCCCAATTATCTTGTGATCACCCCTAAATTTAATTATAATTATCCAAAATTTCTTAAATCAACACTTGTGAAAGTTAACTTAGCACTTGAACTTAATAATTCGCTGAAGTAGTCTAGTCCCTGTGGGTTCGACATCCAGAACTTAAAAAGGGCCACTGTATTACTTGTACTATCGTGTATGCTTGTGCGTGCGTTGGGGTACAAACAAGTTTTTGGCGCCGTTTCTGGGGACTGGCAACGTTTAGTGAATTTTTAATTTTTGTGTGATTTTTATTTCCTTAAGTATTGAAAAACTTGGTATTGCTCTGTTCTATTGCAGGTAACAGTTATTCTTGGGCAAGGAATAGAGAGTTGGTTGAACCTTTTTTGGAGCCAGAACACCGATTACATTTGCTCCGAAGAGAAGCTCTAGAGCGGAAGCTAAAAAGGTTGTAGGAGCAGTTACAACAACATCCACCAGCAGTTGCAAGAAGAGTTGATCTTGGGCATAATTACGTGCCCAAGTTCTATTTTATACCTTAGTTTAGCTGTGTTTGTAAATGTATATGATTACATTCTCATGTATTTATGCTTAATTTCACCCCGGAACTAACCAACATCATTAGTGTTTTTAGGTGTCAAATGCATGGAGGGACTAAATAATGATGGTTGAAGCGAAGGAATGAAGTTTGGAACAAAGTTGCTTAAAAAGGCAAGTGGACATGCCAAGGCAAGGCTGGCAGCGCCAAGCAGCGTACCACGCTGTGCGTGCGCCGCGCCCAACACCGTGCCATGCCCATGACTTGCACATGGAGGCTTTCCATCCAGTGGCCCTGCGTGATAGTACCGTGCCACGGTGTGCAAAAGGCGCGATGACCCCCATACCACGCTGGGCACGCGCAACAGTGGAGCACAAGAGCTGCCGAGAAGTCCAAACCAGTAAGCCTACGCCTTGCCTCCATGCCGCGGAGGCAAATCAAGGCATTAGAGTTCGTGACATGGAGCTAGTTCGTGGCCAGCCAAAAATTGTAAATTTTCACCAAGTATAAATAGAACACTTAGCTCCTAAAATCATTTTATCACGAAATATTTTGAGAACACGGAGAGGAGCGAAGGGAGAAATGAAGAACTCTACCTAGGGTTTGTTATTTTTCATTCTCTTTTAATCATTCTTGTAAGTATTACTTTAATCATATTTTTAAGTATTTGTACGACCATGAGTGGCTAAAACCCTTCCTTTAGGGTTGAGGCCACAAGATATGATTATAATTGCATGAATTCTTCTTTGGTTTGAGTCGTTAGTTGTTTTTTTATCTTACATTCTTCATTATTGTTGTTTTTATGCTTGATCACCATGAAAACAATCTCGTTAAGATTTGGTAAAAGCTCGAAGGAGTAAGCCTAGGCTAGAACACAAGAATGTAGGGAGCAAGTTCTTATCTTTACGATAGGATTAGCGGTTAGGATAGAAATTATACCTAATTTGCCTTGCTTGGTTAATAAAACGGGATGAGCTAGACTCCGACTTAGAATTGTCACATCACCGCTCGAAGAAGTAGTTGTGAAGCTAAGTCAGGTTAAACGATTACAGGTACGAAAGTCCATAATCAATGGCACAAACTCCGTAAACCACATCTACATAGTTAAATTGCTCACGAGTTAGGACATCACATCCCCGCTCAACGATGTAGGTGTGAGACTAGTTTGTCGTGTTTAGGGGCTCGAAAGACCATGAATATTGAATTTTAACTAGTTGAGACAACAACTGAAGTTTTCACACTTGAACCATTGGGAATTATAGTATTGCATGATTATCAGGCCTTAACTCTAGTTGCTTGTATTGTTTCTCGATTATTTTGCGATCACCCCTAAATTTAATTATAATTTTTTGAAATTTCTACAATCAACATTTGTGAAGTTTAATTTAACACTTGAACTTGATAATTCATTGAGTTAGTCCAGTTCCTATGGATTCGATATCCTTCTCTAAAAAAGGGCCACTGTATTACTTGTATGACGGCATGAGCTTGCGCGTGCGCTGGGGAAAAACATGTTTTTGGCACCATTGCCAGGGACTGGTGAAATTGGTGAATTTCTTATTTTTTGTGTTGATGTAGAATTTTCTAAGTGTTGAATTTTTTTTCCATTTTGTAGATTCTGTTATTTTTATTTTTTTACCTTGATACCCTTCTTGACATGACATCATGGAGTACAAGTGGGTTGAATGTTGGATACTCCTATGTTAATGATTCTTGTCTGAATTGTGGAGGACCCCACTTGTGGTAATATTGTTATACTTGTGGTGGTCAGTATGGCCATTGGAATGGTTGTCCAAATTCGTATTCCCCTCCCCTAAGCCCCTACTATGATCCTTCTGTTGTTTTTGATGAGTGCAGGAATGATGAAAATGAGGACTTGGAACACCAAGCTCAGATACAAAACATTTTAAAACAGGTCCTTGAGCAGACAAAAGTGATGAGGGAGCAGATGGAAGTAATGGGGTTTCAGACTAAGAAAAATGGCGAGGCCCTAGAAATGATAAGAGCCAAGTTCACGGAGTTGATGACTGAGGCTGAAGCTTGCATTGATTTGCAAGTAACGGTCTTAGACAATTCTCAAGAAGGACTGCAAGGAGAAGAAAAGGGTGAGTTCTTGGAACAAGCTCAACAGTTAGAAGCTCCTGGAGAGTCTTCGTGATGGTCTCACACATATGGCCAATCCAGTCATGAAAGAAGAGATAGAGTTCCAACCATTTGACATTCATGTGGAGTCAGATGTTGATGTGGAGAAGGTGTACACAAGTAAGGATGTCAAGCACAATGTAGTTTTAGAGTTAAGGTGTATTGTACCCCACTCGAAGCATTTCTCGACATTGAGTTTGGTTGAAAACCTAGAAATAGAGTCTTCCAAGCTTGTAGAGAAAGGTCTAAAGGAGGAACAAGCCCCGTATATTCTAAAATTTGCTGATTCCGAGAGACAAAATGACTTCACTTACATAAGGGCCAATAAGTGCTAGAGGCAACATTTACTGCTTGGTCCTTTCATTTTTTCACCACCACCCCTGGAGCATAAGAGGAAATTGGAGAAGAAATTAGGGGTGAAATTCATATCCTCAAAGTGGAAAGAAAAGTGGTGAAACTTGATGCGTCGTGCCGCGACGTAAAATAAGGTGCTGCTTGGGAGGCAACCCAAGAGTACCACATGTACACTTTCTTTTCAATTTGTTTGTAATTTTGGTTATTTTTCACTTGTTGTTTCTTGTTTTGGTTTTTAAGCATAGATTCAGGGGAAGTCTGAGTACCCATAAAAGTGAAAGCTAAGGAGCATGACAAAAAGATGAGTGTAGGATCAATGACCCACGTGTTAAAAAATGAAAAAAACATGTTGTTATCTAGGCCTAGAGGCCTCAGAAAGTATCACTCACCCTTGTTTTAATTGTAATTGATGCTTTGGGGACATAACATATTTTAGGTGTTGGGTGAGGAAAATTTCAGAATTTTGTGCTAAGTTATTTAAGGTGAATGTGATGCTGGGTATAATATTTTTGTTGCAAAAATTTGAACTGAGCACAATTCACCCACCCTTTGGTTTTTCTTTTCAGTTCTTTTCTAAAGGGGGGGGGGGGCACTTTGAACCGAGAAATAAAAGTTTTCATTTGTTTGTACATAACTTTTCAGTCATAGTTAGGGACTTTTCCCGACGATGGATGGATGACGACTGTCTTGAAGGAAAATTAGTCAATAGGTGTTGTGCTTGAACCCTGAGCTGATTGATAGTTTGATGTTCTTGTTATGTGATGTACATGATTGTAAGATGAAAGTGGTTTTAATTGAGAAACATGTTAACCAGTTGTATAATTTTGGTTGAGACACCTAGGCTATTAAATGTGACTCTATATGCTTAAAGATTAATTTTGAATTCTTGTGATTACCTGAGTTAAGAGTCTACTTAATCTGTCTTGAATTGAGCATGTGTTGTGAGTGTAAGGTTTTTGAATATTTCATGCTATTTTGTAGTGACTAAAACTTGCCTAGTGTGTATACAAAATGAAATGAGGGATATCGGTTGTAGGAGATGATTTAGGCATTTCTTTGAATGAACCTAATTTTTATCCCTTGCTTTACCTACCTTGAATGTCTGATCCTAGTTAGCCCCATTGAGCCTTAAGCCTATTCTTTGCTAGCCGCAACATCAGCTTAACCCCTTCTTTTTGATAGCCTTGAATTTAATCCAAAACTCCTAAGCGCTTATGTGAAATTGCAAAATAGAGTTAAGGAGTGAGGAGTTGGAAGAAGAAAGAAAAGAGTAGTTGTGGGAGTTAAAGAAAAGACTAGAGGTGCACTTGTTTAAAAATGAATAAGAGCTAGTAGGAAGTAAAATAGGAAAAGAGTGAAAAAAAAATTACTCAAGTACTCCTTATTAACAGCTTAAGTGTGCCTAATGAAATGAGAAAACAAAAGAGGAAAATGGGAGTTAAACAGAATAAAGGTGAAGAAAGAGGATGGAAATTCTTAATGAAAGTGTGATAGATTAAAAGCGCTTAGGGAAGATAGCCACTATTACTGGCCATGATAGTACCTACCCGTCCCTTAGCTTACATTACAACCCACTAAGTCCTACTTGATCTTACTTTCGAACATTCCTAACTTAGTGGAGTAAAACACTAAAGGCAAGCTTATGGGTCAATACATGGCGCAAGTGAATTCTTTGTGAGAGTGAGTTTATTTCTTATTCATACACCCATATATGTCATAATTTGAAAACTGATGAGTGGAAAATGGGTAACTCTCTTGTTGTGAGGGCACATATTTGATGAAGGATAAAATTCATGTCGGATTTCTTGATTGGCTAATTTGCATGGGTTTGTTGAATTTGAGAGTCGATTCTTGAGGATAGGAAGTCTTAACATAGTTATATTTGATTTTAATGGCTATATCTTTCATGTTATATTTTTAACTTGCCATCTAAAACAATCGGTGTAGCCTTAGCTTGAATTGCCTTGTTTCAATTAGCTATGTGTGCGTTCTTCATGTGCATGAGATGTAATAGAGTTGTTTGAGGACGAAGAAAGCTATAAGTGTGGGGTAGTGATCTTGGGCATAATTACATGCCCAAGTGCTATTTTATACCTTAGTTTAGCCGTGTTTGTAAATTTATATGATTACATTCTCGAGTATTTATGCTTAATTTCACCCCGGAACTAACCAAAATGATTAGTCTTTGTTTTGTAGGTGTAAAATGCATAGGAAGGACTAAATAATGATGGTTGAAGTGAATCAATGAAGTTCAAAACAAAGTTGCAAAAGAAGGCAAGTGGACATGCCAAGGCAAGGCTGGCCGCACCAGGCAGCGTGCCACGCGTCCTGCGCCGTGCCACGCCCATGCTTTGCGTGTGGAGGCTTGGCATCCAGTGGCCCTACGCGATAGTATTGTGCCACGGCGTGCACAAGGCGCAATGGCCCCCGTGCCATGCTGGGCGACACGCAGCAGTGGAGCACAAGAGCTGCCGAGAAGTCCAAACCAGTAAGCCTACACATTCACGGAGGCAAATTAGGGCGTTAGAGTCTGTGACACGGAGCTAGTTCATGGACGGCCAAATATTGTAAATTTCCACTAAGTATAAATAGAACACTTAGCTCCTAAAATCATTTTATCATGAAAAACTTTTGAGAACATGGAGAGGAGCGAAGGGAGAAAGGAAGAACTCTACCTAGGGTTTGTTATTTTTCATTATCTTTTAATCATTCTTGTAATTACTTTACTTTAATCATGTTTTTAAGTATTTATACGAACATGAGTGGCTAAAACCCTTCCTCTAGGTTGAGGCCACAAGATATGATTGTAATTGCATGAATTCTTCTTTGGTTTGAGTTGTTAGTTGTTGTTTTGTCTTACATTCTTCATTATTATTGTTTTTATGCTTGATCACCATGATAACAAACTCGTTAAGCTTTGGTAAAAGTTCGAAGGAGTAAGCCTAGGCTAGAACACAAGAATGTAGGGAGAAAATTCTTATCTTTATGATAGGATTAGCGGTTAGGATAGAAATTATACCTAATTTGCCTTGGTTAATAAAACGGGATGAGCTAGACACCGACTTAGAATTGTCACATCACTGCTCATAGAAGTAGTTATGAAGCTAAGTCAGGTTAAATGATTAGAGGTACGAAAGTCCAAAATCAATGGCACAAACTCCGTAAACCACATCCACATAGTTAAATTGCTCACGAATTAGGACGTCATATCCCCACTCAATGATGTAGGTGTGAGACTAGTTTGTCGTGTTTAGGGGATTGAAAGACCATGAACATCGTATTTTAACTAGTTGAGACAAAAACTGAAGTTCTCACACTCGAACCATTGGAAATTGTAGTATTTTATGATTATCAGGCCTTAACTCTAGTTGCTTCTTGTATTGTTTCTCGATTATTTTGTGATCATCCCTAAATTTAATTATAATTTTTTGAAATTTCTACAATCAACATTTGCGAAGTTTAATTTAACACTTGATAATTCGCTGAGTTAGTCCAGTCCCTGTGGGTTTGACATCCGGCTCTGAAAAAGGGCCACTGTATTACTCGTATGACTGCGTCCGCTGGAGCGTAAAAAAGAGTTGTTGCCTGAACCAATAGCTTCCAGACCAATTCGCAAAGTAGCAATCCCACTAGCAACGAATGTGACCTCTAGTATCTGCAAATCAGAGCGAGGAGGAAACTTTAAGATTAAGCAGAACATGGTGCAGTTGTTACATTCCAGTGGCCAGTTCACTGGAATGACTCATGAGGACCCACAATAGAACTTACAGTATTTCCTGAAGATTAGTGACACTTTTGTCCCCACCAGAGTGTCAACTAACTATGTACGACTCACTCTCTTCCCATTTTCATTGTTGGGAGTGGCAAAGAGGTGGTTGAAGGCTGAGCCACCGAATTTGATTACTTCTTGGGACGATCTAGCAAGGAAACTCATCAGATTCTTCCCTTCAGGCAAGATTGCCAAGCTTAGGAGTGAAATATTAAGCTTCAAGCAGAGGCCAGAGGAGAACCTATATTTGGCTCGGGAGAGATTCAAGTCATTGTTGAGAGATTGCCCCCATCACCAGCAGTCCAATGAGGTGTTAGCCCATACTTTTGTAAAGAGTCTAGAACCACATACAAAAATCCTATTAGACTTTGCATCGGGTGGGCAAGCACTGGAGAATACATATGATGAGCTGTAAACTCTATTAAACAGAATTTCTCAAGGAAACCCGGAGTGGCACAGTGATCATCAAGAGGGAAAGGAAAGAGAGCAGTAGGGATTGAAGTTGACAGTGTCAATGCTTTGGCAGCACAACTAGCATCATTATAGCACCAGATGATGACTCAGTTCAACAAACTGATTATGAACCAACCGCAGGGACACGGGAGCTACTGCGAAATTTATGTAATAATGGGTGCAACACAGAATCTTGCGGGGCAAATCCAAAATCTGTCAACTTTGTAGGAAATGTTAAGAGAAATAACAGACTTATGGGAACACCTATAAAAGTTGGCAGAGTCACCCAAATTTTTCTTGGGGTGGTAATCAGAGTCAGAGCTACCAGCAGCCTCAGCAGCAGTATCAGCAGTAGAACAGTGGCAGTCAAGCAGCAGCAACATTGAGGAGATGTGGCAGAAAATCATAGCTACTCGACCCAATTAGTAGAGAATCAGGCAAGGATGGCTTCATATTTGAAAAATCAGCAGATGGCCACCCGAAATCTACAGAAGCAGATGGGTCAATTAGCAGCTGCTCAACATACCAGACCTCAGGGAGCGTTACCCAGTGACACAGATACAAACCCCCAATAGATCAATTCCATTAGTTTGAGGAGTGGCAAGCAATTGGCTGAGGCACCACCGAAGGAAAAGAGAAATGAGGTGCAGCTAGAGTTGGTTAGACAGGGTCCATCCACTGACAGAGGAGATAACAGAGTGCGGAAAAACACAATTGCACAATCATCATTGCATCTAGCACAGAGACCACCACCACCATTCCCACAAAGGCTCAAGAAGAGCAAGGAGGAAGAATGCTTTAAAAAGTTCTTTGATATTTTCAAAGAACTTCACATCAATTTGCCTTTATTTGATTTTTTGCAGGGAATGCCAAAGTTCACTAAGTACTTAAAAGATGTGGTGACCAACAAAGTTAGGTTGGTGGATGGCCAGATGGTGGAACTTACTGAGGAGCAAAATGCTAAAAAAACTCAAGGATCCAGGGAGTTTCACCCTCCCCGTACAAATTGGTGAAGATGAAGTTATAAGGGCTCTTTGTGATTTAGGAGACGCAATAAATCTGATGCCCCTATCTCTGTTTAACACACTGGGGTTGGATAAGCCGAGGCCCACAAGAGTAATGCTGGAGCTGGCAGACAAGTCCACAGTGGCACTAGAGGGAATAATTTAGGACCTTCTCATCAAAGTGGGTAAGTTCATCATACCCGCTGATTTCATAATTCTTGACTTTAAAGTGGATGATAAGGTACCCCTGATCTTAGGACGGCCATTCTTGGAAATTGGAGGAGCAATCATAAAAAGTAAGGGCAAATACCCTTAAAATGAGGGTCAATGATGAAGAAGAGTTCTTTAGAGTCTACCAAGAGATCAACCCACCCACACACTACAGAGATCTTTGTAAGATCAGTGTGTTGTCAGAAGCTAAGTGTGGGGTGGTAGATTCCACGGGTTCAATGCTGCAGGACATAATGGCATTCCAGCCTGAGTCAGATGGAGGGCTAAAATTGAAAGAGAAGTTGGAAGAAGAGAGGGATAGAGTGGAGGTTGTTCCCTCTAAAAACAAAAAAGAGGAGAAGGTGGTTCTCGAAAGGGACCACCTATTTGAGGATATCCTGAGAAGGATAGTCCACCTCGTGCTGCGACGTAAAATTAGGTGCTGCTTGGGAGGCAACCCAAGAGTACCACAGATACATTTTCTTTTCAGTTGTGTTGAATTTTGTTATTTTTCACTTGTGTTGTGTGTTTTGGTTGTTAAGCATAGTTTTAGTGGAAGTCTAAGTACCCGAGGAAGTAAGAGTTAAAGTGCATGACAAGAAGATGAGTGTGGGGTCTGACTTCAAAAATAAAGAAAAACATGTTGTTAGCTAGGCCTAGAGGCCTCAGGGAGTGTTTCTCACCCTTGTATTATTTTTGTTTGATTCTTTGGGGACATAGAATAATTCAAGTATGGGTGTAGGAAAATTTTAAAATTTTGTGTTTAATGAATTCGGGTGAAGTTGGTGCTTGGTATGATATTGTATGATGAAAAAATTTGAGTTGAGCATAATTCACCTACCCTTTGATTTTTCTTTTCGGTTCTTTTCCAAAGGGGGCACTTTGAACCGATGAATAAAATTTTTATTTGTCTGTACATAATTGGTGTTAGTCGTAGTTAGGGACTTTTCCCAATGATGGATGGATGACGACCATCTTGAGGAAAAATTAGTCAATAGGTTTTTATTTTTTAACCCTTAGCTGATAGATAGCCTGACGTTCTTGTTATGTGCTGTACACAATTGTGAGATGCAAGTGGTGTAAATTTTGAAGCATGATAGCAATTTAATAACTCTGTTTGAGACCCTAGGCTCGTGAATATGACTCTATGTGCTCAAAGCTTAATTCTAAATTCTTGTGATTAGCTGAGTTAAGAGTCTACTAAATTTTTATTGAATTGAGCATATGCTGTCAATGTAAGTCTTTTTGAATATTCCATGCTATTGTGTAGTGTCTAGAACTTTCCTGGTGTGTATACAAAATGAAATGAGGGATTTCAATTGTTGTAGATGATTTAGGTATTTCTTCGAAGGAACCTAACTTTTATCCATCACTTTACCTACCTTTAATATATGATCCTAGTTAGCCCCATTGAATCTTTGGCCTATTCTTTGCTAGCCACAAAATGAGCTTAATCATTTCTTTTCAATAGCCTTGAATTTGATCCAAAACTCCTAACTGCTTAAGTGAAAATGCAAAAAAAGTTAAGGAGTGAGAAGTTGGAAGAAGAAGGAAAAGCGTAGTTGTGGGAGTTGAAGAAAAGACTAGAGGTGCACTTGTTTAAAAATGAATAAGAGTCAGTAGGGAGTAAAAGAAGAAAAGGGTGACAAAATTACTTAAGTACTCCTTACTAATAGCTTAAGTGTTCCTAATGAAATGGGGAAACAAAGAGGAAAATGGGAGTTGAAAAGAATAAAGGTGAAGTAAGAGGATTGATAGCCATAATGAAAGTATGATGTATTAAAAGTACTTAGGGAAGATAATCACTATTAATGGCCAGAATAGTACCTACCCGTCCCTTAGCTTACATTACAATCCAAAAAAGTCCTACTTGATCTTACTTTCAAACATTCCTAAATTGGCGGAGTAAAATGCTAAAGGCAAGCTTATGGGTCAATCATGTTGCATGTGAATTCTTTATGAGAGTGAGTTTATTTCTTATTCATACACCCATATATGTCACAATTTGAAAACTTATGAGTGAAAAAATGGGTAACTCTCTTGTTGTGAGGGCACATGTTTGATGAAGGATAAAATTCATGTTGGATGTCTTACTTGGTTGATTTGCATGGATTTGCTGAGTTTAAGAGTTGATTCTTGAGGCTAGGAAATTTTAACTTAGTTATGTGGGGTTTTAATGGTGAGATATTGCATGCTCTATGTTAAACTTTCTATCTAAGACAATCGGTGTAGCCGTATCTTGAATCATCTTGTGTCAATTAGCTATGCGTGAGTTCTTCATGTGCATGAGATGTAGTAGAGTTGTTCGAGGACGAACAAGGATTTAAGTGTGGGGTAGTGATCTTGAATATAATTACATGCCCAAGTGCTATTTTATAACTTAGTTTAGTCATGTTTGTCAAATTAAATGATTACATTCTTATGTGATTTTGTATACTTATGTGCATAAATTAACCAATGTGATTAGCCCTTGTTTCTAGGTGTAAAATTCTAAGGATGGGTTAAATATGATGATGCATGAGAAAGGAGGAACATTGGAAGGAGTTGGAGGAAGATCACATGAAGATGCTATGAGATATGAGCTGCCAGACAGGGTAGTGTGCCACGCAGCACAAGCTGGTCCGTGCCACAGCATGAGGCAGGCGCGCTAGGCGACGTGCCATGCCCTTGCTGCACGCGCGCGAAGAGATGTCACCAGGCGATGCCCTGCGCGATGGGCAACGTGCCACTACAAACGCAAGGTTCGACCAGCAGCGTGCCACGCCGGGCAACACACAGGTGCTTCGCACAAGACCTGCCGAGAGGACACTTTCCAGTGGGTATGCGCGACGCCTCCATGCCACGGAGCTACTACTGCGCGATAGGCAGTGTGGCATGGTGCAGTCCCATGCTCGGACAAAAAATATAATTTTCCACTTAGTATAAATTAAACATTTAGCTATAAAAATCATTTTATCATGAAATATTTTGGGAACAACAGAAAGAAGTGAAGGGAGAAGTGAAGAACTCTACCTAGGGTTCATTATTTTCCATTCTCTTTTAGTTACTCTTGTAAGTACATTACTTTAATTATATTTTTGAGTAATCGTACAAACATGAGTGGCTAAAACCCTTCCTATAGGGTTGAGGCCACATGATATGATTGTAAATGCATGAATTCTTCTTTGGTTTGAGTTTTTAGTTGTTGTTTTTATGCTTGATCACCATGAAAACAAACTCGTTAAGCTTAAGTAAAAGCTTAAAAGAGTAACCCTAGGCCAGAACACAAGAATGCAGGGAGAAAGTTCTTATCTTTATGATAGGATTCACGGTTAGGATAGAAACTATACCTAATTTGCCTTGCTTGATTAATAAAACGGGATGATAGCTAGACAACGACTTAGAATTGTCACGTCACTGCTCTTAGAAGTAGTTGTGAAGCTAAGTCAGGTTAAATGATTAGAGGTATAAAAGTCCATAATTAAGTGCAAAAACCCCTTAAAGCACATACACATAGTTAAAGTGCTCACGCATTAGGACGTCACATCCCCGCTCAACGATGTAGGTGTGAGACTAGTTTATCGTGTTTAGAGGCTTGAGAGACCATGAACTTTTCATTTTAACTCTGTGAGACAACAAATGAAGTTTTCATACTTTAACCATTGTGAATTGTAGCATTACATGATTATTAGGCCTTAACTCTAGTTGCTTCTTGTATTGTTTCCCGATTATCTTGTGATCACCCTAAATTTAATTATAATTATCCAAAATTTCTTAAATCAACACTTATGAAAGTTAACTTAGCACTTGAACTTGATAATTTGTTGAAGTAGACTAGTCCCTGTGGGTTTGACATCCGGCTCTTAAAAAGGGCCGCTGTATTACTTGTACAACCGCGTACACTTGCGTATGCACTGGGGTGAAAATAGAGTCGCCTATCACGATCTGCGAGGTTTCGATGGTACATAGGTTCAAGGAAGTGTCCTGAAGCCATTTCGCCTAAACCAGCATTCCATCTGGTGTTTCGCTGGACCTGATCGGTGATTTGCCGGTGGTTATCGTTCCTAATGCCTCAAAACAACAGCCACACATCTTTCTCTCACAAGCACTTACTCACACTATTTTAGCATTAACTACAAACAATTTTTCCTTAAGAATGACATCACCTGATCTATTATTGGGCAAATCCGGTATTATAAGCACATATGGGGTTACTCAGACTTCACTCCCAACTCACAATCCACACTACGTAACAAATATTTTATTAAAGGCCAAGCTCATATTGGTACTCACATGATATCACTACCCCCACATACTCAAGAAAAAAACAATAGCAAAGTATCATCTAGCACAACAAGAGTGTAATGGGGATATATGATTTGGGGGTATTTCGGTGATCCCAATCTAAAAAAACAATCATATTATGCCAATTGATAGTTAAAACATAGTAATAATAAAATACCAGATAGATTGGAAAGCACAAAAGATAAGAAAGGTCGAAGTTTGCATAAGAAAGCATCATTCAACTTGTTCTTGCTTTAGCGAATGTGAGAATAGAGTAAATAGTGAAGAAGATATGGGATGAAATATGAGTTTTATAGAAGAGAAGGAGGAAAGGGGATTGGTAGGCAAAGAGGTGATTTTAATGGTGGAAAGGTGGTTGATGAAGGGCGTACCTACACACTTCTTAGATATAATTTTGCCCATACTTTACTATGTTTTGAGGACAAATTATGTGTGTTTGAATGTATTGATGTTATGTATTTGAAAATTGCTAACACATATAATTAGATTCTTTCAAGTCTAAAAACGATAGATTTGGGTATATTTGAGGCTTTTGGAATGAATTTGAAGAAAATGGAACAAAATGCAGACTGTTAGCTAAGTAACGAGTCGTCGTCTCAATGGATGACTCGTTCCTAGAGTCATGGGAAAGATCAAGTTTGAAGTGCATGAAACTAGTGCAGTTAACGAGTTGAAGGCATGACTCATTACATCTGGTAACAAGTCATTATGCCAGTCGTGAAGACTAGGAAGAAGATTTCTGGAAAAATGCTCAGGGAGGCAATGAAGGACAAAACGAGTCGTTGGGAGATGTGACAACTCGTCGTGAGATACTGTGTGCACCCGTCAAGTACACTGGAAGTTTTTGTGATCCATAGCCACAAGGGACCTAACGATTCGTGCCCTGGCCTGACGATTTGGTAGGTGACCCGTCACCTTGAAGGAGCAGTTTGCCTTGGACGAGTACTTAATGCTTGCAAGACTTGTTAGGAAACCTAACGAGGTTACCTGGCCCGTTGCCACTGTCGACTTGGATTCCTTTTAGCTAGGAAAGGAGATACAAATTCCAAATCAAATCCATGAAGGAACAAAGAATGCATAAATGTACTATTATAAATACCCTTTTATTTCTTTGTAATAGGGGTGGGGCTAGAAACAACACGTTTGAGGATTTGTGTGAAATTTGATTGTAAGGTTTTATTTTCACAAAACGCTTTGAGATGCTTATTGTTGATTTGTTCTTCCTCGTTTTTTTTGTAATAATCAAGTGAGTTTCTTCCTATCCTCATTGTAAGTATTAATTTATGCTTTTGTCTATGAATGCTATGAATTTACTTATAATTATGAGAGGCTAAAACCTCCATAATTAGGGTTGTGAGAACCATGATGAATTAACACACATAGGTAAAAATACTTAGTGATTCTTGAATGGAATTTATGCATGTATTGTTTTTCCTTTCGTTTTATTATTTCTTAACGGTTGCAAACATTAGAATTTACCTTATTCTTACTCACTGGATCAAGGGAGTAATGAATGGGAAAAGGGATTAACAATAGAGATTTGAGGCTATCAACCCTCATCTAATAGCCTGACCTTATCCGGGAATAACTAATCTGATATCAATGGTAAGGGTTAGTTAACTATACATCCGCATGCGGACCAAGTTGCATGGTGATAATCATCTAAATAGGGGAACAACCATTTGGGTGAAGTTAACTTACCAATATTACATTCTAAGAACCAGAATAGATCACTAGTATAAACCGCCTTGTGGTTATGAAGTCATGGGGAACATTCGCCCTAGTTAGTTGCATTAATTTGGAATCAACCTTCACTTTCTCTCAACAATACTGCTTGTTATATTTAGAATTCCCCCCTTTTAGGAGATAATTGACTTAAAAGCATAAGTACTAGCGTTATTCTATATCCTTCCATATTCCCTGTGGGATCGACCCCAATATTTATTTGGTTCTTTATTGACAATGTCTACTTCATACCTTTTTCAGGAAGTGTGAGTTTGAGTGTCATCAAAAAGTGGCGCCTTGCTTGCCTCTAACTTTTAGTCTTCATTTCCTATTTTTCATTTTTCTTTTATTTTTTGATGTGTCACAGGGTAGCGTGGTAAAACAAGCATCCAAGACTTGACCACGGTCTCAATAGATATCTTGATGAAGTCCGAGTAATCAAGATACCTGTGTCGTGCCGCGACGTTAAATCAGGCGCTACTTGGGAGGCAACCCAAGATGATTTTCTTTGTTTTGTTTTTACATGTTTGTTCAAGTGTACAGGTGTTAAGTCATAATTTACAAAGAATTTGGAGCATGAAATGCATAGATGGGGGAAGCTGCTCTTGCCCCTACAGACGAAGAGGAGTAGAGGCCCAGAGAGTTCTTCTTTCACCCTTTTACTTTATGCTTTATTGCTTTAGCACTAGGGACATTGTGACTAATTAAGTGTGGAGTGGGAGAAGTGAACTTCATATTACCATGCATGCCTTAATTGCTAAATTTACACATGGTAGGCCTAGTTTTTGGAATTTATGATTTATCTTGCATGCTTGATTGGTTTGTAGTATTTTTTTTTCTAGTTTCATTTTATTTTGGGTTCCTACGGTTTTTGTTTTCGGTATTTTTCCGGCGGATAGTCCCTTAGAACCGACTAGAGAGTCTATATTTTTTTTTAAATTTTTTATTTTTAGTCATCGAGTCATGACTTTGCCCGATGATAGATGGATGATGGCCGTATTAAGGGTAACTTAGTCATT
This sequence comes from Datura wrightii, assembly GCA_035772735.1. Taxonomy (NCBI): domain Eukaryota; kingdom Viridiplantae; phylum Streptophyta; class Magnoliopsida; order Solanales; family Solanaceae; genus Datura; species Datura wrightii. The sequence continues at coordinate 49,237,813 of JASDFA010000002.1, read as the reverse complement.
AGGAAGAACAAGAAATGGGGCCCTATGAATGCTAGGTGCTTCACTTTAGATATCATTGAGACTTTATTAAATTAACTCAAAAATGCATGAAAAAGGTAGAAAGACTTAGTCTTTTGGAACTTGACTCATATGCTTGAAAAGAAGAAAAATAGGCTTAATTATGTTATGCATGCAATATGAATATATGTGTTTATGTGATCTTAATTTCCATTGTTAAATCATTTTGTGCCAATGTGTAAGGAATTTTTGATCTACTCCATGCTTGCAAATTGATGTCTAGAACTTGCCCGGTGTGTTTGCAAAATGAAATAAGAATGATGAATTTAGAAAGTGATATAGGCATTTCTTTGGTAGCCTTATTTTTATCCTATTTTTACCTACCTTGATTGTAATTATCCTACTTAGCTATGTTTGAGCCTTTGCCTATTCTTTTGATAGCCATATTATAAGCTTAATCCCTTTTTGTTCTAATGACTTGTATTTGATCCAAATAACTCCTAGAGCACTTTAAATAATAAATCTTGCATGAAAGGAGAATAAGTGGAAACGTGAAGGGAAAAGCTAAAAAGTGTGGAAATTAGAAGAAAAGAAAAGGGTAAAAATTTACTGAACAAAGGATGGTGATATTAGTGGAAAAACAAAAAACAATAAAGAGCTTCGGGAAGAAAATGATGAAAAAAAATATGTGAATGAGCTCAATGTTGAAAAAAGATATCCCCATTAATCACCTAAGTTGAAAAATTGAAAAATAAAGGAGGTATAATGAGAAAATTTGGAAATTGAAGAAAGTGCTAAAAATCAAAGTATTGTGAAGTATGAAAGTGCTTTGGGAGATTAGTCACTATCTTGGCCAAATAGTTCCTACCCGTCCTTTAGCCTACATTACAACCAAATTTAAGTCCTAATTGATCCTTGATTCAAAAGTCTATATTAGTGGAGTATTACACTAAGGACAAGCCTATGAGTCGTCTTGTGCATGTATGTTGAGTTCTTTGGGAGAGTGAGCGAATTTTGTTATATTTTTTTTCCAAGTTAATATTGTTTTATATTTTGTATGAGAAAGGGCATCACTCGAAGTTGTCAGGGGCATAATGGTAAGACTTTGGTAAATCTTGGTTGCTAAATTACATATGATTCATGTTGGCTCAAAATATGTCGTGATGAGTTGGTTTTCAAAAAGCTAAGTAATATTGAACTTTGACATCTTAATGTTGATCCTATATACATGCGAGTGAATTGTTTGAGCTTCATTGCTTTGTCTCATGATCCTAAGTGCAAGTAGATCTGTTCGTAGGAGGAATTTTATGCCTAAATATTAGAAGAAAAGTAGTAGATTGTTCGGGGACGAACAATAGTTTAAGTGTGGGGTGTTGATGAAGGGCGTACCTACGCACTTCTTAGATATAATTTTGCCCATACTTTACTATGTTTTGAGGATAAATTATATGTGTTTGCATGTGTTGATGTTATATAATTGTGAAAATGGCTAACGCACATGATTGGATACTTTCAGGGCTAAAATGATAGATTTGGGTATATTTAAGGCTTTTGGAATAAATTTGAAGAAAATGGAACAAAGTACGGACTGCTAGCCAGGTAACGAGTCATCGTCTCAACGGATGACTAGAGTCGTGGGAAAGATCAAGTTTGAAGTGCATGAAACCAGTGCAGTTAATGAGTTGAAGGCACGACTCATTACATCTGGTAATGATTTGATATGCCAATCTTGAAGACTGGGAAGAAAATTTCTGGAAAAAATGCTCATGGAGGCAACGAAGGACATAACGAGTCATTGGGAGATGTGACGACTCGTCGGGAGATACTATGCGCACCCGTCAAGTACACTGAAAGTTTTTGTGATCCATAGCCACGAGGGACCTAACGATTCATGCCCTGGCCTGAAGATTCCATAGGTGAAACCGTCACCTTGAAGGAGCAGTTTACCGAGAACGAGTAGTTAATGCTTGCAAGACTCGTTAGGAAAACTAACGAGTCATTACCTGGCTCGTTGCCACTGCCGACTTGGATTCCGTCTTAGCTAGGAAAGGAGATACAAATTCCAAATCAAATCCATGAAGTAACAAAGAAGGCATAAGTCTACTATTATAAATACCCTTTTATTTCTTTGTAAGAGGGGTGGGGCTAGAAACAACATGTTTGAGGATTAGTGTGCAAAATACGATTGTAAGGTTTTCTTTTCACAAAACGCTTTGAGATACTTGTTGGTGAATTGTTCTTCCTTGTGTTTTGCAATAATCAAGTGAGTTTCTTTCTATCATCGTTGTAAGTATTAATTTATGCTTTTGTCTATGAATGCTATGAATTTACTTATAATTATGATAGGCTAAAACCTCCATAACTAGGGTTGTGGGAACCATGATGAATTAACACACATAGGTAAAAGTACTTAGTGATTCTTGAACAGGGTGTATACATGTATTATTGTTCCCTTTGTTTTAATTGTTTCTTAACGGTTGCAAACGTTAGAATTTGCCTTATTCTTACTCATCGGATTAAGGGAGTAATGAATGGAAAAAGAGACTAACAACGGAGATTTGAGGCTGTAATACCCTGGAAAGGCCTAAGAGTAGACCCAGAGTTAAAGTTGAAAACTACAGAAAACCTGGAATTTTTTACCAATACGACTTGAGATACAAATTGTGCTGAGGACCTACGACTCGTGACTCGAGTCGTGATGAATTTCGGGAGCCTGTGGTCATGTCATGGTGGTCCTAAGATTCGGGATGCATAGGTAAGACTCGTGGTGAAATTCTCAGTGGTGCCAGAGTGAGTCGTCACGGGTCATGGCACGACTCGTAGGATGTAGCAACAAGTCGTGATGAGGAGTCGTGGTTAAGTCATGTTTGGTATGGCTGGATGGTACCAAGACTGACAGTACGACCCGTAGGATGGCCCTACGAGTCATGGTATGCGAGTCATGACCAGATTCAGAAGATTGAAAAGTGGCGAGGAGACCATGAGTCGTGACTTCGTGGTACGACTTGTGGTACGAGTCGTGGTCGGGGCCAGATCTATTTTTAGGGAAATCTCATGAAGGGCATATTCGACTTTTATATGCTTTTGGACCCTAAACCACGTCGTTTGAGGTCGGTACATGGTTTTTTAAGGAGGAAAAACTCATGCTAAGTCTCGTTTGGCATTTGCAAGAACTAGAGAAGGGAGTAGGAGGAGATTCAAGGGTTCTTCTTCAATTCTTCAAGTTTCCACCTAGGGTTTTCAAGGGGGTTAAGAAGAAAGTAATTCCAGGTATTTGGGGTTTTGAATGGGTAGTTTAGTCCCTGCCCTTGCCCAATTTCTCCCTAATTCTATGTTTGGAGTTACGAAAACTTTGTGGCTCTTTATCAAATTGCATGATTCTTTAAAAATTGGAATGAGCCTGTTGTAGTATGCCTAACTTATGAATTTCGAGTTATTTGGGATGATTTCACTTGTTCATTCAATATTTCATGATCTAACCTCTAAAAGTATAGATGCCCAATTATGAGGAATTGTTAGTAAAGTTAATGGTCAATATGATTCCACAAGCATAATACGAATTTTCTTAAATTTTAAGCATGCCTTCAAGTCTTCTACTACTCATGTTATTATGATCATGTTTCCTATAAATTTAAGCATTTAACGTGTGATTGAAACTATGGGCAATTCCCACATTCGCTTATGATTTATGAACTATGGTTTTGGCCGATTCACGGGCCTAATTCCATGGCTAGTATTACAAATTCTCAGGCATGTTATGATTCTCATGATTTAACTAGCCATGTATGTCATGTATGAATTTATACGAGCATGTTGCATGTTTTGGGACTAGTACTTAACACCGAGTAGGTTTGGGGCCTAGGTTATTCCCCAAATCTCAGAATTACGTGCAATTGTAGGTTATGTTTGGGACCTCCTCAGTGATTGTCCCCTATGCCCTATGGGTCCTTCATGAGTAATATCACGCCTTCATGGTTTATACCCTTGGCAAGGAATGAACGACCTCCCGACTAGGTTTACAGGTCGGGCTCCATGTGTGCTCATATGGGGTATGTCGGTTGTAGAAATCTCTCATTGTTCCTCATAATTTTTCATGCATGTATGATTATGTTCTTTTGGCTCAAGTTATGTTTTTATGAAATGTTTTTTCACATGTTACGACTATGGAAGGTTCACAAATATTTTGGAAATCTTGAGCCTTACGATATATTTACGATTTTAGTTTTATGATCATGATATCCCCACTCATATAACTTTTATGTTTTAAGTATTGTCTTGCATAACTTACATACTCAGTACCTTCCAAGTACTGACCCACATATTTTCAGGATCTGTTCGCAGGTTCAACATCGTTCCTAGCTTGCTCTCAGTTCTGCTCTCAAATTTCAGTGGTGAGCCCTCATGATTCAAGGACTTCATGTTCAGACCTTGTTAATCTTTTATTTTCAAAATGTTGGGGTTAGTTGGGGTCTTGTCCCTTCAACCCGTCCATTATGATTAGAGGCTTTCAGACTTAATTGTATTGTTCCGCTATTTATGCTTGGATTATGTATTACCATTTCTTATATTTCATGTCACGTTTCATTTAAATTCATGATGTTTAAGTTAAGTCTTCTGCCTTATGTGTATGAATTAGATATATGCTCACGCCATGGGTTGACTTGGAGTCTTTCGGGGCTCCTTGTCCCGTTTCCACGATCTGAGTGTACTCTCGGGTCGTGAAAAACTTGGTATCAGAGAAATAGGTTCAGATGTGTCCTAGGGAGTCTGAAAGCCGCGTTAGGTAGAATCTTTTTAATGGGTGTGAAGCGCGCCACACTTATGATGAAGAGGCTACTAAACATTTTAGGAATTATCCCCTTCTTTCATGATCTATGTCGTGCGGTCAAAATATCTCCATCCTTCTAATTTGTGCTATTCGTGATTGTAGAAAATTATGGCTCCCAGAAGGATAAACGTGTCACGCCCCAAAACCAGGGTAAGGAGCAACTGGCACTCGATTCATGATCGATCGAGAAGCCGGCTATATATGTCACACCCTGCTTTGGGGGGTATGACTGGCACCTGGTTCCCTACTAGGACCTGAAGTGCTAGACTACTGAGCCTAAGCACATCTGGTGCTTGGCTGGCTCTAACTCAGATTCAGGGAAACAACGGGCTATATAACGGCTGTAAATGCAACCTCCGACCGACTAGGCCTATAGCCACCTGTACCTGTACTAACAGCTAATAAGAAACATATCAATATAGGGGAGCCTATGCGGGCCGACAAGGCCACCATGCTGTCTGGTTATCGGTAACTCAACAATGAAGTACTGGAAAGCTATGTGACCGGCGAGGTCACCACTACTGTCAACAGAGGCCTCACACGGCCAACATAAACTGAAATGCTAAGTAGCTATGACAAACTGCACGGCCCCACACGACCGGCTCAACTGACCACAGGGAATTATATATAGACTGAAAGCCTCTAAGAATACTGATAAGATGGTCGGGACAGGGCCCCGGCCTACCCATGCTATACAACAAAAGAAAAGGGATAAACCTCTAGCTATCTAGCTCCGGATGACTGGAGCTAATGGCCCTGTGAGCTGGCTAGAATCACGAGGTATCGACCCCTCATCTATGAGTACCCGCAGGCAAGTAATGCAGCGCCCCACTGGGCGTCAGTACCACTGGTACTGAGTGTGTAAAACAACAACTAAAAGATATCTGAAAACAACAATACAACTGATGGAATTGAAATAGAGAGGAATAGACTAAACTTGACTGAAAATATAAAGCTATGCCTACTCTTAACTATACTGGAAGGAGTAGAAGTCATACATGGAGATGTATTGTTCTACCATCGATCTACTCGTATCTAGTATAACATGGCATGACGCAACATAACATAGCATAGCACACACAAACCTTACCCGGCGCCCATAAGCCGAGAGGTACAACCAACACACAATCTATACCCCTACCCCGGTTGTCCAATCTCCTATAATAACTATAAGCATCCTATCGATCCCCTGGGTATGCACTTGGGCTCGCTGAGCCCCTGACTATAACTGTACCTAAGTCCGGAGGACGCCTGAATCAACACCCCGGGCGTACCCGCTCGACGGGGGTGTATAACGGCCGACCAAGGCACAATATGGGGAAACTGGCATCCCATCTTCGTCCCCTGTGGGACGGCATGCCACTCCGTGGAGTGATGTATCCTCGCCCTCTGGTGGACGAGTCGATACAGCTATTAACCCTGGGGCGGTCATGAATGTTAGGTAATCCAACCCCAAGACAATACAGTGGTCTCAACTAGTAATACTATCTGCATATACCACATACTGAAGCTAATGATGATAATGTATCTGTACATACTGTATACTGAACTAGTGATAGTGATATGTATGTATTTAATTCATGCTGAGACTGATAATGGTATATATATAAAAATATAATCTTCTGCCATACTTTACTGAGTCTAATGTGAACAAGATATAGTTTTTCTGCTGGAAACCATGCTGTATAACTGAGTTTCTATAGTAACATTATTTACTATTTCTAACATGCTTTCTAAACTTCATCTTAATCTATCATTCTACTTCTGAGATACCTCACAGATACTTACATTGCTTTACTAGGTTTCAACTGAATATGATAATATCCTAACATTCTTTACTAAATCACATACTGGGCATGTTGTACAGTTCCTAACACTTGTATTACAATTTATATCGTGCTAGCAAGTTTCACGCTATACATAACATGATGCTTCCAATATCGTACCAACATTCGTAATAAACATAACACACGACTTCTGAACATTCTACTGGCCTTTAAACTACTTTACTATACCGAGACTACTAACTTGCCGAGGAAACTAGCTTTACATACCTTCGCTACTGATTTCCCAACTAACTGGTGTAGCTTGGTCAGTATTCCAGCTATTTCTCCAACTGCATTCATATATATGTCAATCAATACTAAATACAACTTTATTCTGAAGGACGACATCACTTTCAATATAATTATAGCCTAAACTTAGGCTTATCGAAAGACGGTCGGAAACTCGCTATTTTCCAGAAGTCCAGAAGGGAGAAGTATTCACTTCACAGCTAGGAACAATAGACACTAGTTTGGAGCAATTCTACTTACCTTAGTCCGGTAGCTCGACGATTCGTCGGCCGTATTTCGCGAAAAAAAATCCGTAGGAATGCTCTCTGCTGCTAAATACCTCGGTACCTGAGGTTAATTTGAGTTTAGACTACGTTTGGCAGCGTAATCGAACGATTATATCTTCACCCTCTTTATCTCTCTCTGTTTGCTGCGTTTTTCTGGAAATTATAATGAATGAACTTAAATTAAAATCTAAGTGGGGCTTTATATACTTGGGCCTGGACAGGCCCAACATGTCATGGAGCCAACATGGAGGGCCCACCTCCGTGACACGTTGCCATCGTGGAGGGGCTCTGCCTCGGCTCCTTCCGCGATGGTTCGATAGGTTACTTCGTCCGATCTTTTTCCAGGCCTTTCTTTAGCACGTATGGCTTTCAAATATGCTTAACCAACGTGCGAATAGGCCACCTAGGTGTCAGGAATCTTACGGGGTATAATATTCTTCCCCCCTTAAGAACATTCGTCCTCGAATGTAAACTTCTATCTAGAGGTCTTCTCAACTTACTTAACTTTTTTAAGACAATTTCGGCAGAGTTTCCCCTGTAATATGGACTATCCCAAAAACTTGAAATGCAGAAAAGTACAATACAGGTACTGTACACAATACTTTAAGATTCACTGGATAGCTAAACATCAATCTTTCTCATTTATACATACATAACCATAAGATACTGCACAAATAATAATACGGACATACCTGTCGCCTGACTAGGCCTGGAATAAGTGAGGATATCTAGTTTTCATATCTTCATCTGCCTCCCAAGTCATCTCCTCTTGGTTCCTGTTACGCCACAATACCTTGACAGATGCAATATCTTTAGTTCTCAATCTGCGAATCTGTCTGTCTAAGATAGCTACTGGAACCTCTTCATAGGCCAGCTCTTCTGTAACCTGGATATCCGGGACTGGGACTACTCTGGATGGGTCTCTTATGCATTTCCTCAGCATAGATACTTGGAAGACCGGATGAACAGATTCTAATTCTGGAGGCAAGTTCAACTCATATGCTACTCGGCCTATTCTTCGACGAATCTGATAAGGCCCAACAAATCTTGGACTGAGCTTACCTTTCTTGCCGAATCTCATCACCCCTTTCATTGGGGATACTTTCGAAAATACCCAGTCATTCACATCAAACTCCAGGTCTCTGCGCCGCACATCTGCATATGATTTCTGGCGGCTCTGGCGGCTCTGTGCAGTTAGTAAGCGTTCTCGGATAAGCTTTACCTTTTCCTTTGACTGCTGAACGATGTCTAGCCCAACCAATGCTGATTCTCCTATTTCAAACCACCCAATCGGCGATCTGCATTTACGCCCGTATAATGCCTCAAAAGGCGCCATCTGGATGGCTGAGTGATAGCTGTTATTATAAGCAAATTCAATTAACGGCAAATGCTCATCCGAGCTACCTCCAAAATCTAGCACACACGCTCGTAGCATGTCCTCGAGCGTCTGAATAGTGCGCTCAGCCTGTCCATCTGTCTGAGGGTGGAATGCTGTGCTCAAATTAATGTGCGTCCCCAGACCTCTCTGAAACAACTGCCAAAATCTAGCCGTAAACTGTGCTCCTCTATCTGAAATAATGGATACCGGTACTCCATGCAACCTGACTATTTCTCGGATATACAACTCCGCATAATCTTTGGCCGAGAAAGTAGTTTTTACTGGTAGGAAATGGGCTGATTTCGTCAGTCTGTCAACAATTACCCAAATTGAATCATGTCTATGCCTGGTACGGGGTAATCCTGCTACAAAGTCCATGTTTACTGCTTCGCACTTCCAAAGAGGCACAACTATGTCCTGAGTCAAACCACCTGGTTTCTGGTGTTCCGCTTTTACCTGTTGGCAGTTAGAACACTGGGCTACCAATTCAGCAATTTCTCTTTTCATACCTGGCCACCAGTAGTTTTCTATGATATCGTGGTACATTTTTGTCGCACCGGGGTGAAGAGAATAACGAGCGCAATGTACCTCGTTCATAATCTGCTGGCGGAGCCCTGAAACATCTGGAACACATAGGCGACCTTTACATAACAGCACTTCTTCCTCAGTTACCTGAAAATCTGGCGCTTTACCCTGCTGGATTCTGTCTTTGAGCTGGATCAGGTCAGGATCCTCATATTGCCGTTCTTTCACTTCCACAACTAATGATGATATGGAGGTGTTCTGAATTACCGCTCTACCGTCCTCTGTTTTTGCTACACGAACGGCTAGGCTAGCTAACTGATGTATCTCCCTGACCAGTTCCCGCTGCTCGGGCTGCAAATACGGCAAACTCCCCATGGACTTACGACTGAGAGCATCTGCTACAACATTGGCTTTCCGTGGGTGGTATAGAATATTCACATCATAGTCCTTTAACAGCTCCAACCAGCAATGTTGCCGCAGATTCAACTCCCTCTGAGTGAAGATATATGTAGGCTCTTGTGATTTGTGAAAATATCAACATGGACGCCATACAGGTAATGCCTCCACATTTTCAAGGCATGGATCACTGCGGCTAATTTCAGGTCGTGGGTAGGGTAATTCTTTTCGTGTTTCCTCAGCTGTCTGGAAGCATATGCAATCACTTTACCATGCTGCATCAACACACAACCCAACCCGACGCCTGATGCGTTGCAATACACCGAATAACCTTCTGTACCTTCCGGCAATGCTAACACTGGGGCGGAGGTTAACCTGTCTTTCAGTTCCTGGAAGCTCTGCTCACATGCCTCTGTCCACCGAAACTTTGCTGCTTTCTGTGTCAGTTTAGTCAGAGGTGCCGCAATAGTCGAGAACCCTTCAACGAACCTCCTGTAATATCCTGCTAATCCCAGAAAGCTACGGACTTCAGTCGGAGTGGTAGGCCTAGGCCATGATTTAACTGCTTCTATTTTCTGCTTGTCAACTTGTATACCAGCATCTGACACAATATGCCCTAAAAAGGCTACTGAATTAAGCCAGAATTCACACTTAGAAAATTTAGCATATAACTGGCGGTCCCTGAGGATCTGGAGCACTATCCGCAAATGAGTTCGGTGATCTGCTTCCGAGCGAGAATACACCAGAATGTCATCAATGAATACTATTACGAACAGATCCAGGAAAGGTCTGAAAATACTGTTCATCAGGTCCATGAATATTGCCGGGGCATTCTTTAACCCGAAGGACATGACTAGAAATTCAAAATGTCCATATCGGGTCCTGAACGTTGTCTTAGGAATATCTCTTTCACGTACTCGAACCTGGTGATTTCCGGACCGCAAGTCAATCTTAGAAAAGTATTTGGCTCCCTGCAACTGATCAAATAAGTCATCAATCCTGGGAAGCGGGTACTTGTTCTTCACTATAACTTTGTTCAATTACCGATAATCTATGCACATACGGAGTGAGCCATCTTTCTTTCTCACAAATAGAACTGGCGCACCCCATGGTGAAGTACTCGGTCTAATGAAACCTTTATCCAACAAGTCTTTCTGCTGCTCCTTTAATTCTCTGAGTTCCGCAAGAGCCATACGATAGGGAGGAATTGATATCGGCTGAGTGCCTGGTAACAAGTCAATAGCAAAATCTATTTCCCTTTCTGGGGGGAATACCAGGTAACTCATCCGGAAACACATCAGGGAACTCGTTCACCACCGGAACAGACTGAAGTGTCAGGGATTCTGCCCGAACATCCTGAACTCTGACCAGATGGTAAATACATCCCTTAGATATCAATTTCCTCGCCTGAAGGTAGGAAATAAACCTACCTTTGGGCGTAGCGGTGCTGCCCTTCCACTCCCACACTGCTTCTCCTGGAAAATGGAATCGGACCATCTTGGTCCAACATTCAACATTGGCAAAGCACGGCACTAGCCAATCCATACCCATTATGGCATCGAAGTCTATCATTTCTAACTCAACCAGATCTACTGTGGTCTGACGGTCAGCAACCTCTACTGTACACCCTCGGTAAATTCTGCTAGCTACAATAGAGTCACCGACGGGCGTGGATATTGAAAAGGGCTGCTGCAGTAGTTCTGGTGCAATATTAAACTTTTGCACCACAAATGGAGTAATGTAGGAAAAAGTAGATCCTGGATCAATCAATACATAAGCAGGGTGTGAGCAGATAGTTATCATACCTGTCACAACATCAGGTGATGCTTCTGAATCCTGCCTCCCTAGTAAAGCATATGTGCGGCTTGGACCCGCACCTACACTGGAGGCCCCTGATCTGCCCCGACCCCTGCCTGCTGTAACTGAGGGCCTGCGCCCTGCCGAGGATGCTGTAGCTCGTGACCCTGCGAATGCCCCGTCCTGTCTACCCCGATCCTCCTGACCTTTGGCTGAGCAATCCTTCATCAAATGGCCCTCTTGGCCACAAATGTAACATCCGGTGGAGCCATACCTGCATGCTCCAGGATGGCGTCGGCTGCATATAGGGCAAAGTGGTAGGGTATACCTACTCTGCTCCGCCCTCCTCTGTAATGGTGAATCTGCAATCTGCGAGCCTCTGCCGGTCTCTGACTGCCCCCTGTGGCTAAATCTACCCCTCTGCGGCTGTGGTGGAGGCGGGGGCCTGGGCGGCCTGTCTAACAATCGTGGCCTAGGTCCTCCCCGAGCCTCCCTCTGTAACTCAACTGGTCTATCCCTGCGGCGCTGTTCCTGATTGGTCCTCCTGATCTCCCGATGCCGCTGCCTGATGCCCTCAATATTCTGGGCAAATGCCTGAACTCGGGCAATATCCATGTCCTCTCGCAGTGTGGCCGTAATACAAGCCTCAACATATTCTAGATTCAACCCCATGATGAAGCGGTGTACTTTGGATGCCATGGTATCAACAAAGGCTGGTGCGTACCGGGCCAAAGAATCAAACTGCAAGGCGTATTCCCGAACACTCATGGCCCCCTGCTCTAAATGTAGAAACTGATCCACCTGGGCCTGTCGAATCTCCCGTGGCAAATAGTGATCCAGAAAAGCTCCTGAGAAGCTAGACTAGGTCGGAGGGGAAACATCTCTCCCTCGGGACCTTTCCCAGCTTTCATACCACAATACGGCGATGTCCCGTAACCGGAATGCTGCCAACTCTACCGATTCTGTAGGCGTGGCATGCATAACCCTGAAAATCCTCTGCATTTGATCCAGAAAATCCTGAGGGTCCTCTGTCCGGTCCGGACCTGTAAACTGCGGGGGATTCAGAGCCAAGAACTCTCGGACCCTTGAACTACCGGGCCCTCCTAACGACTCCGCAACTATAGACGGCATAGGCTGACGCTGAGCAGCCATCATCTGTGCTAACATGACTACCGCACTCCTAACCTCCTGGTCGGAAGGTATCAGTATAGGGACTGCTGGAGATAGTGTCGCCCCAAGTGGCTCATGATGTGGTAGAGACTGCTGAGAAGGCTGGGACGATGCCTCTGTAGTGCCCTATGATCGGGCTGTTTCTAAACGAGGGTGAGGCATCCTGCTGGTGCCTTCCCCTGCTGCAATATCTAAGCTCCGGCCTGTGATAGGATGTCGCTGGTCTGACATTATCTGTAACCAAAGAATATAGTAAGCTTTAGGGACTCAACCCTATACTGTACCGCTCTACAGCACGACAGAATAAGAATAAAAGACAACCATTCTATCATGCCTTGCAGCCCCTACCCATAGTATGTGGTGCACAACACATCCATAGGCAGGACTCTACTTAGCACGGCTTGCAAACTCCCTGGGATACGACCTGCTCTGATACCAAGTTTGTCACACCCCGCTTTGGGGGGTATGACTGGCACCTGGTGCCCTACTAGGACCTGAACTGCTAGACTACTGAGCCTAAGCACATCTGGTGCCTGGCTGGCTCTAACTCAGATTCAGGGAAACAACAGGCTATATAACGGCTGTAAATACAGCCTCCGGCCGACTAGGCCTATAGCCACCTGTACCTGTACTAACAACTAACAAGAAACATATCAATATAGGGGAGCCTATGCGGGCCGACAAGGCCACCATGCTGTCTGGTTATTTGTAACTCAACAATGAAGTACTAGAAAGCTACGTGACCGGCGAGGTCACCACTACTGTCAACAGAGGCCTCACACGGCCAACATAAACTGAAATGCTAAGCAGCTATGACAAACTACACGGCCCCACACGACCGGCTTAACTGACCACAGGAAATTATATACAGACTGCAAGCCTCTAAGAATACTGATAAGATGGTCGGGATAGGGCTCCGGCCTACCCATGTTGTACAACAAAAGAAAAGGGATAAACCTCTAGCTATCTAGCTCCGGACGACTGGAGCTGATGGTCCTGTGAGCTGGCTGGAATCACGAGGTATCGGCCCCTCGTCTATGAGTACCTGTAGGCAAGTAATGCAGCACCCCACTGGGCGTCAGTACTACTGGTACTGAGTATGTAAAACAACAACTGAAAGATATCTGACAACAACAATACAACTGATGGAACTAAAATAGAGAGGAATAGACTAAACTTGACCGAAAATGTAAAGCTATGCCTACTCTTAACTATACTGGAAGGAGTAGAAGTCATACCTGGAGATGTATCTTTCTACCGTTGATCTACTCGTATCTAGTGTAACATGGCATAACGCAACATAACATAGCATAGCACACACAAACCTTACTCGGCCCCCATAAGCTGGGAGGTACAACCAACACGCAATCTATACCCCTACCCCGGTCATCCTATCTCATATAATAACTATAAGCATCTGGCCGATCCCCTGGGTATGCACTTGGGCTCGCTGAGCCCCTGACTATAACTGTACCTGAGTCCGGAGGACTCCTGAATCAAGACCCCGGGCATACCCGCTCGATGGGGGTGTATAAGGGCCGACCAAGGCACAATATGGGGAAACTGGCATCCCATCTTCGTCCCCTGTGGGACGGTATGCCGCTCCGTGGAGTGACGTACCCTTGCCCTCTGGCAGACGAGTCGATACAGCTATTAACCCTAGGGCGGTCATGAATGCTAGGTAATCCAACCCCAAGACAATACAGTGGTCTCAACTAGTAATACTATCTGCATATACCACATACTGAAGCTAATGATGATAATGTATCTGTACATACTGTATGCTGAACTAGTGATAGTGATATGTATGTATTTAATTCATGCTGAGACTGATAATGGTATATATATATAAATATAATCTTCTGCCATACTGTACTGAGTCTAATGTTGAACAAGATATAGTTTTTCTGCTGGAAACCTTGCTGTATAACTGAGTTTCTATAATAACATGATTTACTATTTCTAACATGCTTTCTAAACTTCATCTTAATCTATCATTCTACTTCTGAGATACCTCACAGATACTTACATTGCTTTATTAGGTTTCAACTGAATATGATAATATCCTAACATTCTTTACTAAATCACATACTGGGCATGTTGTACAGTTCCTAACACTTGTATTAGAATTTATATCGTGCTGGCAAGTTTCACGCTATACATAACATGATGCTTCCAATATCGTACCAACATTCGTAATAAACATAACACACGACTTCTGAACATTCTACTGGCCTTTAAACTACTTTACTATACCGAGACTACTAGCTTGCCGAGGAAACTAGCTTTACATACCTTCGCTACTAATTTCCCGACTAACTGGTGTAGCTTGGTCAGTATTCTAGCTATTTCTCCCAACTGCATTCATATATATGTCAATCAATACAAAATACAACTTTATTCTGAAGGATGACATCACTTTCGACATAATTATAGCCTAAACTTAGGCTTATCAAAAGACGGTCGAAAACTCGCTATTTTCCAGAAGTCCAGAAGGGGGAAGTATTCACTTCACAGCTAGGAACACATAGACACTAGTTTGGAGCAATTCTACTTACCTTAGTCCGGTAGCTCGATGATTCGTCGGCCGTATTTCGCGAAACAAAATCCGTAGGAATGTTCTCTGCTGCTAAATACCTCGGTACCTGAGGTTAATTTGAGTTTAGACTACGTTTGGCAGCGTAATCGAACGATTATATCTTCACCCTCTTCGTCTCTCTTTGTTTGCTGCGTTTTTCTGGAAATTATAATGAATGAACTTAAATTAAAATCTAAGTGGGGCTTTATATACTTGGGCCTGGACAGGCCCAACATGTCACGGAGCCAACACGGAGGCCCCACCTCCGTGACACGTTGCCATCGCGGAGGGGCTCTGCCCCGGCTCCTTCCGCGATGGTTTGACAGGTTACTTCGTCCGATCTTTTTCCAGGCCATTCTTTAGCACGTATGGCTTTCAAATATGCTTAACCAACGTGCGAATAGGCCACCTAGGTGTCGGGAATCTTACGGGGTATAACAATATAGCATCTATAAATGTAACACTAAGGCTCACCAAACCACCTGTCACAACCAACCAAGATAAATACTGGGCCACTAATGCTTTTAAAATTATAAATATGCAACCTGGAAAGCCGACAAGGCTACAATAAAGCTAAGCAAAGCAATGAAAAACCAATATGACTACACAACCCACACTACTATACAAACTAGTCCACATCAGCCTCTACAGAATAAACAAACTGAAAATGCACAGGACAGGGCCCCGGGCTACCCATGCTGTACACAAACTGAAAATAGTCCAAAGTAGGACAGGCTCCTGGAAGAGAGGAGCATACCACTATTCTGCTGAAATCTGGCTCCTACTACATTCGATGATTTCAGCCCCGGCCTGTACCTGTAGCACGATTGCAAGAAGTGTCCCAAGATGAAGGGACGTCAGTACGAATAAAATTTACTGGTATGCAAGGCTGAAAACTGTAAACATGTAAGATAAAAATGATAACCAGGCCAGAAATAAGGAGTAGTAACAAATCGGAATCCTAAAAACAGAAATCTGACAATAACTCATAATTGATGTGTAAATGCAATCATCTAATGCACAACAAATACATAACTAAAATGCCAGCAGACAGCCCACCATAAAATCTATATACAGTTCGTCCAGCCAGTGTACCACACCGGGGTAAAAATAAAAATGCCTCCAGCCGGTGTACCACACCGGGGTAAAATAACAAGACCTCCATATTGGTGTACCATACCTGGGTAGAATCAATAAATCTTAAACAAAATCATAAATGGAGCCGATCTGGCTTATACTGGACCAACTCAATACGTACAACATAGAAATGACGAATACTAAACATGTGGCCTGCATAGGCCTCCTTCGTAATGCATAACTAGAACTGAGTACATGTATTAAATAGAATTTAAATGCATGTATTAAAAACATGTATAAATCATAAGGAACTACGGATGACCTAAGAGTTTAAACAAAATTTATAGATCGTGTTCAAGGGACATTAGAGCTCAGAAACTCGTTAGCTTGTCGTTCGGCTTAAGGGAAAGGGATTATGAAATCTCCCCTTGGCCTGACATATTTCATAACATACACATAAGATAAAGGACAACCATAACCAGGTAATCCTAATTCGATAAGCTCGTTTACCCTTAATAGCTTGCGACGTCTTTACGTGGCTTAAAATCGTTTACACGTCCTCATCTTGGCTCTTTCACCAATTTCATTTGGCAACCAGAAGTTTAAACACATTTAACATCAAATATATGACGTACAGTAAGGACCAGCTAACAATGTCCGCACTGAGGTGTCTCCAAGTCAATGTACAACTATGACAAGAATCAACACAATATCACACTTTAGATGTCTCACTTCGGCTAGGCATAATCTTAACATTTATCCTCAATAAAACATGGAAATTTAAAGCTTAAATGAAGCTTAAAATACTTCCCCAATACTTTTAAATAGGTTTCTGGCTCATTCCATTCACAACACACAAATCGTGCTTAAAAGAACGATAGACGGGGCGCCTTACATACCTTTCTCTGATGAATTTTTCTCTAGCCGATTTCCTATCTCAATGATCAGCCTTAAACCTCATTAATCCAGTGGTTTAACAGGACAACGACAATCTTAATCTATGGAAAAAAATGCAGCCAAAATAACTAACCAGAGGCAGTCACAATAGCAACAACAACACACGGAAACATCAACAACATTTAGCCATTTTTTCAACTAGTTTTTACTAACTTTGGAGGGAGCAAAAAGAGGAAATTTTACCTTAGCTCTTCTGTAATTCTACCTCTCAATATGAAGTATAATTCCATCAAAAGAAAAAGCCAAAAAGCCTAAGGAAAATGAGCAAAACTCAGCTCACAAACAGTCCATCGGCAGCTCATTTAGCTGCCAATTTCCAGATTTTCTCTTTGCAATTTGAGAGGTTTAAAAGGGGAGAAATCCTTACCTTTTCTCCTAATTTCAACACCTACTCAAAGATGGATATATAGGCAGTCAAAAATAATTTACAAATGCAGAAAAACCTCTTCAAAACCTTGCCAAAACGAGCTGCAAAACGGCCCCTAACACACTTGGCAAGGTAATCTCAACTTATCTTGTGATTTTCTTGAACTTTGCTTGATGTTCTTCCTTGATTTTCTTTGTCCTAGCTGCTGGAATTGAGAGATAAATGGAATCTTTCACATGCTGGTCGATTTAGATTTATCTGAAAATGTTTTTTACAAGTGAAAAATCAGATTTTAAGTAAATAGGACGGTGGAGGCGCTAGGGCGTCATGCCCGCGTCGCTGCTCACAATGCTTTAGTAAAATGCCCATAACTTCTTACTCTGAACTCCGATTGACAAGAGGTTTGATGTTCTGACAACTAAACTCAAATACCTTTAATTTGATAGGTTGTGGGGATTCTAATTCATTATATATTGGGAGATATGATTGTTTAAAATTGACCCTTACTTACGAACTTCACATACTCTTTGGTTTTTTGATCGTACACATTTCCCTTGTCATCTACAACCAATATACAACCCATACTTTCTTTAACCCAGCATAAGAATATCAAATAATCACAAAAAAATTTTCGAGGTGTTATATTCTCCCCCCCTTATGAACATTCGTACCGTATGGAAATTAATTTCACTTAATATGCTTCAAAATAGATACTCAGTAACTTATGTATCAAACACATACCTTAACATCAAGTCGACATCGTAAATAGGTGAGGATATTTATTCTTCATTTCCTCCTCAGCCTCCCAAGTCAATTCCTCGATGTTATTACTTCTCCATAATACTTTAACTGAGGCGACTTCTTTGGTTTGAAGTTTCCTGACTTGCCGATCAAGAATAGCAACTGGAACCTCGGTGTAGGTCATCTCCTCAGAAATTCGGACGTCATCGATAGGCATAATATGGGTTGGGTCTCCTATATATTTTCGCAACATCGATACATGAAATACTAGGTGGAATTATGCTCTCTTTGGTGGTAACTCAAACTCATAGGCCGCTTTTCCTATCCTGCAGATAACTCTATAGGGCCCAACATATCTAGGACTCAGCTTGCCTTTTCGGCCAAATTGCATAATGCCTTTCATAGGCGACACTTTCAGGAAGACCCAATCATTAACAACAAAATCCAGCGGTTGACGACATATATCTGCATAAGATTTCTGCCTACTCTGGGTTGTCTGAAGCCGATCTCTAATAAGTTTCACCTTGTCAATAGCTTGCTACACTAAGTTTGGCCCCAATAACTCTGCCTCACTAAGTTCAAACCAGCCCACTTATGACCTACATTTTCGCCCATATAAAGCTTCATATAGAGCCATCTGAATACTTTCCTGGTAGCTGTTATTATAGGTGAACTCAATCAAGGAAACATGATCATCCCAGCTTCAGCCAAAATCTAAAACACAGGCACACAACCAAGTGTTTGAATGGTGCGTTCAGCCTGTCCGTCTGTCTGAGGATGAAATGTGGTACTAAGGCTTACCTGAGTGCCCAGGCCTTTCTAGAAAGACTTCCAGAAGTTTGCTGTAAACTAAGAACCTCTGTCAGAAATAATGGACAAGGGGACGCCATGTAGGCAAACTATCTTTCGTATATAAAGCCTAGCATAATCCTCTGCAGCATACATGGTCTTAACTGGCAAGAAGTGAGTTGATTTAATTAATCTATCAACTATTACCTAGATAGAATCATGCTTCCTGCTCGTTCTAGGCAATCCCGTAATAAAATCCATATTAATCACCTCCCACTTCTAGGCTGGAATTTCTATATCCTGCACCAAACCTCCAGGCCTCTGGTTCTCTACCTTCACCTGTTGGCAATTGGGACACTGAGTCACAAGACTGGTGATGTCCTTTTTCATTCCATTCCACCAATATAGCTGCGTCAGGTCACGATACATCTTTGTGGCACCTGGGTGTACTGAATATCGATAATAATGAGCTTCATTCATAATTTGTTCTCATAGTTACCCACATTAGGTACACATAGACGACCCTGGTATCTAAGAACTCCATCGGCTCCACAGTCAAATAGGCTCTACTTTTGTTGTGGTATACTGTCTCTCAGTAAGACTAACTCTGCATCATCATATTATCGTTGCTTAACTTTCGCTACCAAGGACGATTCTGCCGTGTTTTTGACAATAACACCCCCATCTTCGGCATCCATTAACCGAATCTGTAAGTCAGCCAACTGCCGTAGAGCCTTCATCATCTCAATCCTGTCAACCTGAATATGACTCAAGCTACCCATAGACTTGCAACTTAGCGCATCAGCTACAACATTTGCCTTGCTCGGATGATACAGAATGCTAACATCATAATCTTCAGCAATTCTAACCACCTTCTCTGGCGTAAATTCAAGTCCTTCTATTGAAACAAATACTGGAGGCTCTTATGATCTATGAAGATATCAACATGTACCCCGTATAAGTAGTGGCGCCAAATCTTCAATGCAAATACCACTACGGCCAACTCAAGATCATGGGTAGGATAATTTTACTTGTGTTTCCTCAACTATCTAGAGGCATAAGCAATGACCTTGCCGTGTTGCACTAGAACACAACCGATCCCAACTCTTGAAGCATCACAATAGACCACATAACCCTCGACACCCTTCGGAAGAGTCAGGATAGGTGCTGAAGTCAGCCTATCCTTCAATTCCTGAAAACTTCGCTCACATGCCTCTGTCCACTGAAACTTAGCTGCTTTATAAATCAACTTTGTCAATGGTGCAGCGATAGTAGAGAAACCTTCCAAAAATCGACGATAATAACCTGCTAACCCAAGAAAGCTGTGAACCTCTGTAGGATTCAAGGGTCTAGGCCAAGTCTTTACTGTCTCTATCTTCAGACTATCCACTCTTATACCTTCAGCTGTAATTACATGACCAAGGAAAGCCACAGATGTTAGCCAAAACTCACATTTATAAAATTTAGCATATAACATGTGCTCCTGCAGAGTCTGTAATACTACTCTCAAATGACCTTCATGCTCGGCCTTGGATCGCGAGTAAATCAGAATATCATCAATGAAGAAGATCACAAATACATCATGAAAACGCCTAAACACCCGATTCATCAGGTTCATAAAAGCTGCTGGGCCATTAGTAAGCCCAAATGATATCACTAAGAACTCATAGTGGCCATATCTAGTCCTGAAGGCAGTCTTAGGGATATCAACTTCCCTAACCCGTAACTGATGGTACCCGGATCTCAAATCAATCTTTGAGAAGCATCCAGCACCCTGTAATTGATCAAACAGGTTATCAATCCTGGGAAGTGGGTACTTATTCTTAATTGTAACCTTATTTAGCTGCCTATAGTCGATAAACATTCTTAACGACCTGTCTTTCTTTCGCACAAAGAGCACTGGTGCACCCTTCTCGAGTAGATCTCTCAAATGCTCCTTTAATTCCCTTAGCTCTGTTGGAGCCACTCTATAAGGAGGGATCGATATAGGTTGAATATGTGGAAGTAGATCAATAGCAAAACCTATCTTCCTTTCAGGAGGAATTCCAAGCAATCCTCTGAAAAGACCTCAGGAAACTCATTTACAATAGGAATTGACTGGAGCGTTGTAGGCTCATATTCCAAGTTTCTTACTCGAACCAAGTGAGAAATACAACCTTTGGATATCAACTTCTGAACCTTAAGGTATGAAATAAACTTACCTTTAGGTGTAGAGGCATTACCTTGCCATTCCCGGACTGGCTCGCTGAGAAAATTGAATCTGACAACCTTAGCTCTACAATCAACATTAGCATAACATGCCTCCAACCAATCCATACCCAAAATCACATAGAAATCAACCATTTCAAGCTCAATTAGATCAGCTAAGGTTGATCTATCAAATAGCAATACTATGCAGTTTCGGTAAACTTGTCTAGCTAACACAGATTCGCCAATTGACGTAGAAACAGAGTATGGTATAGATAATAACTCAGGGACTGTCTCAAACTGACTCGCAACCAATGCTGTGACATAAGAGAGTGTAGAACCAGGATCAAGTAAGACATATACCACACGAGAATAAATAATCAAAGTACCTGTACCAACATCAGGTGAGGCCTCCTGGTCCTGTCGACCGCCTAAAGCATAAAATCAATTCTGGGTTGCCCCAGAACTAGAAGCTTCTCTCCCTCTGCCTCTGCCACAGCCTGTTGCTGGCTAAGGATCAGGTCTGGGAGGTCGTACGGAGGATGACGAAGCAACTACTAATCGTGCCTGATTCAGCTAGAACATATTTGAACAATCCCTCATAAAGTGCCCTGGCTTCCCACAACGATAACATACATTCTGCCCCTGACGACACTGATCTTAATGAGATTTCCCACATTGGGGACAAGGTGGCAATGGTGGTCGCCTCTGCCCCGCCCGCTCCTGTCATCGAGAGCTAGATGGAGCTGGGCCTTGGTCTTTTCCCCTGTCCTTGAAACTAAGGTGGGGCACCCCCTATTAGCCTAACTGACTGCCTGGATGACTGATCCCCTAGGTCACCCTGCGGCCCTCTGTCTCCGAGTATCCCGTAATTGATGAACCAAATCCTCTGCCCTCCGAGCGAAAGCCTGAATTCGTGAAATGTCCATGTGCTCCTGAGTAGATACACCCAAGAAATTTTGAGCTATATGAAGCCCCAACCCTAACACGAACCGATGAAATCTATCCTCCATTGTCTGAACCATGTGAGGAGCATACCTAGCAAGAGAATTAAACCAAAGACAATACTCACAAACACTCATACTTCCTTTCTCTAGGTGCAAAAGCTGCTTAGCTCGAGAATGTCGAAGCTCCCGAGATAGATAGTGGTGCATAAAGTCCTGAGAGAACTCTTCCCACTCAGCAGGTGGTGCATCGGCTCCTCTGGATCGAGTCCAAGCCTCATACCAAAATATTGCCACATCACGTAGTTTGAAGTCCGCCAACTCTACTTCCTCAGTCACTGTAGCTTGCATCACCTTTAACACCCTATAAGTTTGATCGATAAATTCCTGAGGATCCTCGCTCGGGTCTGATCCGGTGAATATAGGAGGACTCAAACTCAAGAACTCGCGGACCCTGGAACTCTCAGTTGTCTGGCCTCTATGTCTCTCCATCGCCTCCAATTGTCGCTCTTGACCTGTGGCTATACGAGCCATCAGTTGAACAACTCCCTCAAGACCTTGTCCTTCAGGAACAATTAGGGTACCACAGGCGTGGGAGGGTCTGCCACTCTACTACCCTCAAATACTGCTGGTGCGGGAGGAGATGGAGGTCTATCTGCCATTGCTCTGGCTGGTGTAGGAGGAACTGTAATACTTGGGGCAGGAGATTCACTTTGAGCCTCTGACCTGTCTTTATGATCCACTGGAGAGAGACTAGTACCCTCCCCAACGGCTGTGCCAATCAACCTTGTAGTCATCTTCCTTGTCACAGGCATACTCTGAAACAATAACACGATTTAGATATCACAATATTTATGAGCTTGACCTATAGCATGAACTATTAGTAAAATAAGTGAAACAATTCCTAAATGTCCTGTAGCTTTCTGATTATAAGTATGGTGCACAGTATACCCATAAGCAAGAATCTACTAGACACGACTTTGTGGACTCCCTAGAACACGACTTCGCTCTGATACCAAGTCTGTCACGCCCCAGAACTAGGGTAGGGCGCAACTGGCACTCGATTCATGGTTGATCGAGAAACCGGCTATATAGCATCTATAAATGTAACACTAAGGCTGACCAAGCCACCTGTCACAACCAACCAAGATAAATACTGGGCCACTAATGCCTTGACAATTATAAATATGCAACCTGGAAAGCCGACAAGGCTACAATAAAGCTAAGCAAAGTAATGAAAAACCAATACGACTACACAACCCGCACTACTATACAAACTAGTCCACATCAGCCTCTATAGAGTAAATAAATTGAAATGCACGGGACAGGGCCTCGGGTTACCGATGCTGTACACAACACTGAAAATAGTCCAAACTAGGACATGGCTCCTGGAAGAGAGGAGCATACCACTATTCTGCTGAAATCTGGCTCCTACTATATCCGATGATCCGAGCCTCGACCTGTACCTGTAGCACGATTGCAGAAAGGGTCCCAAGATGAAGGGATGTCAGTACGAATAAAATTTACTGGTATGTAAGGCTGAAAATTGTAAACATGTAAGATAAAAATGATAACCAGGCCAGAAATAAGGAGTAGTAACAAATCGGAATCCTGAAAACAGAAACCTAACAATAACTCATTATTGAAGTGTAAATGCAACCATCTAATGCACAACTAATACTATAACTAAAATTCCAGTAGACAGCCGACCATAAAATCTATATACAATTTGTCCAGCCAGTGTGCCACACCGGGGTAAAATTAAAAATGTCTCCAGCTAGTGTATCATACTAGGATAAAATCCGTCCAGCCGGTGTACCATACTGGGGTAAAATAACAAGACCTCCAGCCGGTGTATCACACCGGGGTAAAATCAATAAATCTTAGATAAAATCATAAATGGAGCTTATATGGCTTATACTGGACCAGCTCAATACGCATAACATAGAAATGACGAATACTAAACATGTGGCCTGCATAGGCCTCCTTCGTAATGCATAACTAGAACTGAGTACATATAACATGTAAAGCTAGAAAATAGAACTTAAATGCATGTATTAAAAACTTGTATAAATCATAAGGAACTACGCATGACCTAAGAGTTCCAACAAAATTTATAGATTGTGTTCAAGGGATATTAGAGCTCGAAAACTCGCTAGTTTGTTGTTCGACTTAAGGGAAAGGGATTATGAAATCTTCCCTTGGCCTGACATATTTCATAAAATAAACATAAGATAAAGGACAATGATAACCAGGTAATCCTAATTCGATAAGCTCGTTTACCCTTAATAGCTTGCGACGTCTTTACGTGGCTTAAAACCGTTTACACGTCCTCATCTTGGCTCTTTCACCAATTTTAGTTGGCAACCAGACCTTTAAACACATTTAAAGTCACATATATATACACATGACATACAGTAAGGACCAGCTAACAATGCTCATACTGAGGGGTCTCCAACTCAATGTACACCTACGACAAGAATCAACACAATATCACACTTTAGATGTCTCACTTCGGCTAGGCATAATCTTAACATTTATCCTCAATAAAACATGGAACTTTAAAGCTTAAATGAAGATTAACATACTGCTTCAATACTTTTTAATAGGTTGCTGGCTCATTCCATTCACAACACACAAATCGTGCTTAAAAGAACCATAGATGAGGCACCTTACATACCTTTCTCCGATGAACTTTTCTCTAGCCGATTTCCTATCTCAATGATCAGCCTTCAACCTACTTAATTCAGTGGTTTTACATGCCAGTGAAAAGCTTAATCTATATCAAAAAATGCAGCCAAAATAACTAACCATAGGCAGTCACAATAGTAACAACAACACACGGCAACTTCAACAACATTTAGCCATTTTCTCAACTAGTTTTTACTAACTTTTGAGGGAGAAACAAGAGGAAATTTTACCTTAGTTTTTATGTAATTATACCCCTCAATATGAAGTATAGTTCCAGCAAAAGAAACAGCCAAAAAGCCTAATGAAAACGAGCAAAACTCAGCTCACAAACAGTCCATCGACAGCTCACTTAGCTGCCAATTTCCAGATTTTCGCTTTACAATTTGAGAGGTTTAAAAGGGGCGAAATCCTTACCTTTTCTCCTAATTTCAACACATACTCAAATATTGATATATAGGCAGTCCTAGATTTGAAAATCATAAAAACTTCTTCAAAACCTTGCCAAAACGAGCTGCAAAACATCCCCTAACACACTTGGCAAGGTAATCTCAACTTATCTTGTGATTTTCTTGAACTTTGCTTGATGTTCCTCCTTGATTTTCTTTATCCTAGCTGCTGGAATTGAGAGGGAAATGGAATCCTTAGCAAGATGGTCGATTTAGATTTACCTGAAAATGTTTTCTATAAGTTAAATATCAGATTTTAAGTAAATAGGGCGGTGGAGGCGCTAGGGCGTCATGCCCGCGTCTTTGCTCGCGATGCTTCGGTAAGATGCCCATAACGTCTTACTCCAGACTCTGATTTACAAGCGGTTTGATGTTCTGACAACTAGACTCAAAGACCTTTAATTTGATAGGTTGTGGGGCTTCTAATTCGTTATATATTGGGAGATATGATTATTTAAAGTTGACCCTTACTTATGAACTTCACATACTCTTTGGTTTTTTGATCGCACACATTTACCTTGTCATCTACGACCAATATACAACCCGTACTTTCCTTAACCTAGCATAAAAAAATCAAATAATCATTAAAAATATTCTGGGGTGTTATAAAACAGAAGGAGGAACAGAAATGATGAAGGCTACGAGGGTTGCAATGATAATGGCGTCAGCAAGCCCCACCTGTGCAGGAGCCCCAGGCACCAGAGCCAGCAGCCCACGCCGAGTTTCAGGCGGCTGTTTAAATGTTGGCATGGGCCTTGATAGCTCAAGTCAACCAGCAGGCTGTTGCACATGTTTCACAGAACGACAATGCAGTGGCAGCCCGGATCAGGGACTTTTTAAGGATGAACCCTCCTGAGTTCATAGGGGCAAAGGTGGGAGAGGATCCACATGAGTTCATTGAAGGGATCTTGTAGGTCACTCAGGTGATGGGTGTCATGAATGAGGAGTGTGTTGACTTAGTCTCTTATCAGCTGAAGGAGGTCACTTATATTTGGTTCAAGAAATGGAAGGATAGCAGGACAGCGGGAGCGGGCCCTATCAACTGGGATGAGTTCTACATGGCCTTTCTCGATAGGTTCTTCCCTCAGGAGATGAGGGAATTAAAAGAAACCAAGTTTATTAACCTCAAACAGGGAAAGATGACGGTGCTAGACTATTCACTTGAGTTCACTCGCCTGTCAAAGTATGCCTCGAAGTTAGTGATGGACTAGAGGGTGCGGGTGAGCAGACTCGTGCAGGGAGTAGCCGAGTTTCTGGACAAGGAATGTAGAACAACCATGCTTCATCAGGATATGGACTACCCATGGATAGTCCTCTATTCCCAGCAGATGGAGGCAGCTCCTATGAGGCAGAGAGAGGCAAAGAGGGCCAGAACTGATAGACACAGGTTCTCCCAGCCTAGGCCAGGGGGTGGGCCTCACCAGTAGTCCCAACACAGGTCTATTACATCAGCACCATCTTCAGCCAGTACCCCATCCAAGCCTCGAGACAATCAGAGGAGCAGGGCCTTAGGTTCAAGGGGTTAGAATAGCATGCGCACAGAGCGCACCTTTCCATCTTGTGCTAGCTGTGGCAAGAATCACCCAGGGAAAAGTTTGGTGGGCTCAGATGTTTGTTTCGGGTGTGGCAAACCCAGACACAGACTTAGGGATTGCCCTGCAGCTAGGTCAGAGGGTGGTGGGGCCTTCACTTCAGCAGCTAGTTTAGCAGTTCTAGTGGCACGTCAGACTCAGCATGGTGCTTCGACTGGTTTAGCTGGCGGCCAGCGCCAAAATCGATTTTATGCACTTGGCTCTCGATAGGAGCAGGAGACTTCTCCCGATGTGGTTAAGGGTATGTTGCGAGTCTTTCATATTGATGCTTATGCTTTGTTAGATCTAGGAGCCACACTTTCTTTTGTGAACCTTACATTGCTAGTCACTTTGGAGTTAGTCCTGAAATTTTGTCAGAACCATTTTTTGTATCTACTCCGGTTAGTTATTTAGTCGTAGCAAGAGGGGTATATAGAGGTTTCCCCATTATAGTCTTGCATAAGGTTACCTCCGTAGACTTAGTAGAATTGGCTATGATCGATTTTGACATCATCTTGGGCATGGATTGGTTGTTTGCATGTTATGCATCTGTTAACTGTAGAAGTCGAGCGATGGAGTTTTGATTTCCAGGTGAACCGATTTTAGAATGGAGGGCTGGTTCAACAGTGCCTGTAGGTCGCTTTATCTCCTATCTCAAAGCCAGGAAAATAATTTATAAGGGTTGTATTTACCATTTGGTTAGGGTTAAGGATGTCACGTCTGAGACCCTGACCATTCAGTCTGTCCCTGTGGTATGTGAATATCCCGAGGTATTTCCAGATGACCTACTAGGTGTTCCTCCCGAGAGGGAGATTGATTTTGAGATCGATCTTCTGCCCGGCACGCATCCCATATCAATTCCACCCTACCGAATGGCCCCAGTCGAGCTAAAGGAGTTAAAGGAGCAATTGAAGGATTTTCTGGATAAGGGTTTCATTAGACCGAGTAAGTCCCCATGGGGTGCCCCGGTGTTGTTCGGAAGAAAGGCGGTTCTCTTTGGATGTGTATTGACTATATGATCTTGGGCAAATTTACATGCCCAAGTGATACTCAAAGGTGTCATTTTATCCTTGTTTAGCTATCAATGTTTATAGATTCTCATGTAATTGGTAATAAAATGTGAATTTATACTAAACAACATGATTAGCATTGTTTTGCAGGTAAAATGTAATTTCGAGAAGCTAAAATGCATATTGGAGGAGATCGGGGTTGGACTCGGATGTGAGCAAGCGACAAGGCATTAGAAAGCATAAAATAAAGGGGCTCTGTGATGGAGTCGTGTCACGCTGCCATCGCGGAGGCCTTCTGCCTGGAGAGGGAATTTTCAGCCTAATTCCAGTGAGGGTTCGCATGGGTCCGTGGCACGGTGGCCTGGCTCCGCGTTGCACGCCGTGCCACGTTGGGCCTTATTCCCTGGACCCCCAGTTTCCAATGAGGGTCCGCGTCGGTGGCATGTCATGGAGGCAGTGCTCCGCGATGCACTCCGTGACACGTTGCTTGTTATTCCGGGAAAAATTCCCACTAGTATAAATAGAACACTTAGGTTCATTTTTCAATATTCTGACTTGGTGGAGCAAGAACGTGGGTTACAGGCAGTTGAGGGGACGAAATTATCAGGGTTTTTCTCTCTTTTCTTCTCCTTGAATTCAATTGCTTGTATGTTTAACACTCATTTAACGATGTTTAATCCACAAATGAGTGGCTAATTCATCTTCTTGCTGAGGTTAAGAACACTTGTAATGAAATGTGATTATTGATTCTTTGGTTTTTCATCTTTTCTTCCATGGTTGTTCTATTGATTCTTGTTCTTACTGCATTAATGTGTGGCCTACGTTAATGTATATCTAAAAAGTCCGGTTTCACTCGAGAGAGCAAGAAATTGGAAAGTTGTGAATTAATAGGATATGATCCTTTCTTAGTTTGGGAAAATTGAGAATTGATTTACCTTCAGGATAGAAATATACCTGAAAGTCGTATTAGTCAATTTAGGAATCGGTTTTGTATGGCTAGAACATGAATTGCATTTAATCACAGAAATGTAGGTGGATGGTTCATGATTCTTAAGTGGGGTTAAATACGAGAGTTTTAATCACTTGGCAATAATTCTTGACTAGCAACCGGAGGAAAAGGCTAACCAAATTATATCGACAATTAATTTCATTACATGTTCGTTTAACCTCAGCATGCTCACATTCATAGTCAGACTCACATTAGATAATTGTTTTAGACTTAGCATAATTATTAGAAATCAAAATATTAAACTCTTGGTTACACTGTTGTCTGCATTTTTAGAATTGAAATATAGTACACTTGAGCAGATTGCACTTCATCCAAGTCCCTGTGGGATTGATACTTGGCTTAATTAAGCCACTTTACTACATGTTCGACCACGTGCACTTGCGTGTAGTTATATACCCATATAACAAAGTCCGAACAAGTTTTTGGCGCCGTTGCCGGGGACTGGCAATTGGTGAATTTGTCTTAAGTGTTAATTTACTATATTTTTATTTTCTTTGTGTTGACAACTTGGTCTTAGCCTGTATTTTGTAGATTTAATCTCTGTTGAACACTGGCAAGAGACAAGGAGCTAGTGGACTCGTATTTGGAGCCAGAAAGATTATTTCATCGTTAGTGGAGAGAGCTCTAGAAAGAAAGCTACAGTTTCTCAGACAGACAATCATGGAGCAACAACAGAATCCACCGGTAGTACGGGAAATGTTAGTGCCCGAAGAAGTAGCAGCTCGGACGGTTCATGAGGTGGCAATCCCACATACTAATAATGTCACATCTAGCATCCGCAAACCTAAGCCAGGA
This sequence comes from Datura wrightii, assembly GCA_035772735.1. NCBI lineage: Eukaryota > Viridiplantae > Streptophyta > Magnoliopsida > Solanales > Solanaceae > Datura > Datura wrightii. Next base: position 49,208,219 of record JASDFA010000002.1, on the reverse strand, counting down.
GGGAGGATCGAACTTAAGCAGAATATGGTGCAATTGTTGCACACTAGCGGGCAGTTTACAGGTCTCCCTCATGAAGATCCACAGCAGCATCTCCAAAATAGTTGGAGATAAGTGACACTTATATCCCCGCTGGAGTGTCATCAGATTACGTCCGGCTTACATTGTTCCCATTTTCACTATTGGGAGAAGCCAAGAGGTGGTTGAAAGCTGAGCCACCTAATTCTATTTCTACGTGGGATGATCTTGCAAGGAAGTTCGTGATACGATTTTTTCCCTCTGGTAAAACAACAAGACTTAGAAGTCAAATTCTAAGTTTCAAACAGAGAGAGGGAGAGAATCTATATCAGGCTTGGGAGAGATTCAAGTCCATGTTGCTGGATTGTCCTCATCATCATCAGTCCAATGATGTGTTGGTGCACACTTTTATAGAGGGTTTTGAACCCCATACAAAAATATTGCTAGACTCAACAGCTGGGGGACAAGTGCTGGAGAAAACTTATGAGGAGCTGTATACCTTGTTGAACCGTATTTCGCAGGGCAATCCGGAATGGAATGCTGATTCGTCAAGAGGAGGGACAAGGAAAGCAGCAGGAGTTCTAGAAGTGGATGGGTTTACAGCTATTGCTGCACAGATAGTTGCTTTACAGAATCAACTAAACACCCACTTCAGCAACATGACAATGAACCAGCCCCAAGCCCCAGTTAATGCAGTCCAGCAGGTGTGGTGTGAAGTGTGCGGGAGCAGTGAGCACTCAAATGAGTGTTGTGGAGCAAATCCAGACTCGGTGAACTTTGTGGGAAATATACAAAGGAACAACAACCAACAGTATGGCAACAACTACAATTCCAATTGGAGGAATCACCCGAATTTCTCCTGGGGTAGCAACAACCATCAGGGGCAAAGTTCGAGTCAGGGTGTGCAAAGGAACCAAGGAGGGCAACAGAATTATCAAGCACAATTCAGAAACAACAATGCACCTCCTCCACCACCATCACCCAGCATTGAGGAGATGTTCAAGACTATGATAGCTAATCAAGCTCAATTTTAGGCTGACTATGTGAAATTGGCAGCCGAAGTGAAAAACAACCAGTTAGCTACCAAGGCACTTGAATATCAATTTGGGCAATTTTCTGGAGCCCAAAACACCATACCTAGAGGAGGACTTCCGAGCGACACAGATCCCAACCCCAAGCAGGTGAATGCGGTGACCACAAGGAGTGGTTTGCAGCTGAAAGAGGTGGAACCAGAAAGACCACCTCAACAATCGGGAGCAGCAGAAGTCAAGAGGGAGCAAAGTGATGAGAGGGGGGAGACTAAGGAAGCGGAATCAGAAAGACCACCACCCCCGTTCCCTCAACGATTAAAGAAACACAAGGAGGAGGCGTGTTTCAAGAAATTCGTGGAGGTGCTGAGACAGGTACATATTAACTTACCTCTTGTTGATGTTTTGCAGGGAGTGCCGAAATATGCCAAGTTTATAAAGGACATCTTGGCAAACAAAAGTCGGTTGACTGAGTATGCTACGGTGGCTCTCACAGAGAAGTGCACTTCCCGGAGACAAAACCGACTGCCCACAAAGCTCAAAGACCCTGGGAGCTTTACTATATAGATTACTATTGGGCAGAGTATCCGAGCTCGTGGATTATGTGATTTGGGAGCGAGTATTAATTTGATGCCGTCATCGGTATTCAAACAGCTGGGTCTAGGGAGTCCTAGACCCACAACAGTGATCTTGCAATTGGCAGATCGATCCTTAGCCAAACTTGATGGCATTGTGGAGGACGTTCTGGTGCAAGTGGGCTCCCTGATCTTCCTGGTAGATTTCGTCGTGCTGGATTTTGAACCAGACGCGGAAGTCCCATTTATTTTGGGACGTCCTTTCTTGGCGACCGGGAAAGCGTTGATTTATGTAACTGCAGGGCAGCTAACAATACGAGCACACGACAAGGTGGAAGTGTTCGACGTGTACAAGGCACCCAAGCTCCCGACTGTGTACGAAGAACTCTCGGTGATCAATGTGGTTGATCAAGTCAATCATGAGCAGATTAAGGATTCACGAGAGTTATTGGGAAAACCACTGGAATGGTGTAAGCACTACTGGGGGGAGGACGGTTTTCGAGAGAAAACATCCATCACCCTAGAGGACAACTGAGCTGAATGACGTCGAGCCGCGACGGTAAACCAGGCGCTGCACGGGAGGCAACCTGTGAAAATTTTTCTTTGAAAATTGTGAATAGATTTTTCTTTTTCTTTTTCTTAATTAACAACAAAATTTTTAGTTTTAAATTTTGTTTTTATTTTTATTTAGAGTGAAACGTATAATTCTAACCAATTTCTTGTAGTAGAATGAATTTCAGGTCGAACGGAGGGAAAATATACAAGGAATCGCAAAGGAAAATTCGAGGTATGAAAATCATGAAAAAGTGGCAAAATAGTGAGCTAGGGCGATAGCTTCGTGTCACGGAGGAGGACCTCCGCGTTACCCTCCGTGACACGTTGAGGTATAAATCCGGAATTTTAAAATATTCCAGAGTACCCTCGCGACAGCTCCGTGTCACGGAGGCAGTGCTCCGCGATGCACTCCGTGACACGTTGCTGTGTATATCGCGACGGGTCACACCGGGTCGCCGGGTGACCCGCGCGATTTTTCCACTTTTAAACCCCGAATCCCCCTCAAATTTTCTTTATTTCTCACACACTCCGCGACCAAACCCCCTAAAACCTCTCCCCCTTCAACGTGACATGGAATAGACCAAGAAATTCATTGAGTTTTCTTCAATTCTTCAATTCTTCAATTTCAAGGTATGTTCTTCGATTCCATCTCATTTCTTATCGAATTTCTTCGATATTGAGCATGTGATGTGAGCTAAGTTTGCCCTAAGTAGAAATTAAGCATGAATTCAATTGAATTAGTGTTGATGAATGTTCGAAGTATCATTGTGATTGCTTGAACTAGTTAATTGCATAATTTAATCGAATTTTGTTGATACAATCATATCTAGGGCTTGTTTTTGAATTTGAAGTGGAAAAAAATAGTGAACTTGTGAAATTCATGTCGGGTTGTACATGTTGAGTGAGATGAGTCGATGTGCTAATTGTTATTATGCTAAAAGACCGACGAATTCTCGGGTTAGGGGAATAGTGAAATTTTCAAGAATTGGGTGAGTTGTATAGGTTTGTGTAGATAAATTCTTGTTGTTTCATTTCTTTGTTTTTCCTTGCTAAGTGCGATGGAATAAAATGTTATCGAGGGTAATGATTGTGGTTAGCTGTACGAACTCTGAGTAGTACATAGAATATATACCGTTGAATTATTCGTATACACTAAGCATGTTTGTATAGTTGGTTGTTTATTTGTGTAAATAAGCATGATCTTGCCGGAATGTTGTAATTTTGGCTAAGGACTAAGTGTGGGGTAGCCTAGCTTAACCCGACCTTAGTCGAAGTTAATATTCATTGGCTTAACATTGATCTTGTCTACTTGGGTTGACAGGTAAAATGGCAAGTAGGCAAGAAAAAGGGAAAGACGCATCAACATCTGGCGCCAGAAGAAAGCGAATCAGACTGGGCACAGCAGTCCCAGCAGCACCAGCGGTTCCACACGGACAACGCCGCCAATACGGAACCAGGTGGGTGACGGAAGAGGGGAAGAAGTGGTACGCAAAGCACAAAGAAAGCAAGTACTTCCCCGAGGAACACATAGCACGGGAACCGTTGGCACAAGAGTTCCCTAGGATTGTACGTCGGATCGAGGCAGCTGGGCTCAAATTCATTTTTGAAGAGCCCAAGAAATGCAACTTGCACCTGATTCTGGAATTCTATGCCAATTGGGACCCGACTCTCAGAAGTCACACCATCAAAATCAGAGGGCAAATAGTCACCTTCGAGCCCCACCACCTCAATGCTATCCTAGGGGCGCGGGACACAGACGCCCACATGTTTCGACAGCTGAACATCACTCCACCGTATGCAGACATCAGACGCACTTTGTGTGGAACCCAGTGATCTTGGGCAGATTTATATGCCCAAGTGATACTCAAACGTATCATTTTTACCTTGTTTGTTGTGCAATGTTATAATATCATGTAATTAGTAATAAAATGCGAATTTATACTAAGCAACATGATTAGCATTTGTTTTGCAGGTAAATGTGATTTTTAGGAGCTAAAATGCATGTTGGAACTATGTCGGAGTTGGACTTGGATGCGAGCGTGGAAAAGACCTTGGAATGCACATTTTATAAGGACTCCGCGATGGAGCCGTGCCACGCTACCATCGCGGTAGCACACTGTCTGGACATGAATTAAAATGGCAAATTCTAGTGTGCCTTCGTGTCAGCTCCGTGGCACGGAGAGAGGCCTCCACGTTGGCCTCCGTGCCACGTTGGGGCTATATTCCCGGACCCTGGAAATTCCAGTGAAGGTCCGCGTCCACGCCATGTCACGGAGGCAGTGCTCCGCGTTGGCCTCCGTGACACGTTGCTTGTTATTCCGGGAAAAATTTCCCACTAGTATAAATAGCACACTTAGGTTTATTTTAATTAGTTTTTAGTTTTTAGACTGAGTTCAGAAGTGGAGAGCAGGAACGTAGGTTAGTAGCAGTTGAAGAACGAAAAAGCTAAGGGATTTCTTTTCTTCCTTTCTTCTTTCTATCAATTGTACGTATGATTTACACTCATTTTAGGATGATCAATCCAAGAATGAGTGGGTAATTCTCTTCCTTGCTGAGGTTTTGAACATGTGTAATGAATTCTGATTATAATTGATACGGTTTCTTCTTCTTCTTTAATGTTGTTCTATTAATTCTTGTTTTTACTGCATTAGTGAATGGCCAACATTAATGTATATCTAAAAAGTCCAATTTCACTCGAAAGAGCAAGAAATTGGAAAGTTGTGAATTAATAGGATATTGTTCTTAACTTGATTTGGGAAAATTGGGTTTTGATGTGCTTTCCTGATAGAAATATACTTGAAAGCCGTATTAGTCAATTTAGGAACTGGAATTGTAGTGCTAGGTCATAAATTGCATTTGATCACAGAAATGTAGACGGATGGTTTATGATTCTAAAGTGAAATTAAATACGAGAGTTTTAATTTCTAGGTGTATGTTATTGGCTAGCAACATGAAGAAGAGATTAACCAAATTATCATGATTATCAAGTTCATTACTTGTTCTTAACCTTGGCATGTTCATATCCATTGTCTAAATTCACTAGTAAATAGTTGTTATTAATTGTAGTATATATAGTTTAGAAACAAAAACTCAAAGTAACTCTTGGTTACATTGTTGTTAGCATAATTAGAAGTGAAATAGGAATATAGTAAACTAGGTAATTTTACGTATCTTGAGCCTCCTTGGATCGATACTTGGCTACTTAGCCACTTTATTACTTGTTTGACCACGGGCACTTGCGTGTCGGTTTTTAATATAAATTACCAACGAGCAGAACAACCCGAACAAGTTTTTGGCGCCGTTGCCGGGGAGGCTAGGCGATTTGTGAAATTGTGTTTAGTGTAAATTTACTGTATTTGTATTTTTATTTTCTTAAGTGTTAACAACTTGGTCTTAGCCTGTATTTTGCAGATTTTGTTTCTGTGAACACTGGCAAGGGACAAAGAGCTGGTGGAATCTTACTTAGAGCCTGAACGTGAATTTCATAGTCAACGTAGAGAAACTCTACGAAAGAAGCTGCAGTTGCTTAAACAGTCTATGATGGAGCAACAAAATCCACTAGTTGTGCGGGCAGTTTTAGTGCCTGATGAAGCAGCAGCAAGGCCGGTTCGCGAGGTGGCAATCCCACACGCTAATAATGTACATTCTAGCATCCGCAAACCAGAGCCTGGAGGGAGGTTTGAATTAAAGCAGAATATGGTGCAACTTTTGCACACAAGCGGGCAATTTACCGGACTCCCTCATGAAGATCCACAACAACATCTCCAGAACTCTTTGGAGATAAGTGACACTTATATACCCGCTGGAGTGTCACCTGATTATGTTCGGCACACCTTATTTCCATTTTCCTTACTTGGTGAAGCCAAGAGGTGGTTAAAAGCTGAACCACCCAATTCTATATCAACGTGGGATGATCTTGCACGGAAGTTTCTTATCAGATTTTTCCCTTCTGGTAAAACAGCCAGACTTAGGAGTCAAATCCTAAGTTTTAAACAGAGGGAAGGAGAAAATCTATATCAAGCCTGGGAAAGATTTAAATCCATGTTGCGGGACTGTCCTCATCATCATCAGTCCAATAAGGTGTTGGTACACACATTTATTGAGGGTTTGGAACCCCACACTAAAATTCTGTTAGATTCAGCAGCTGGAGGGCAAGCGTTGGAGAAGACCTATGAGGAGCTGTACACTTTGCTCAACCGAATTTCACAAGGCAATCCAGAATGGAATGCAGATTTTTCAAGAGGTGGAGCAAGGAAAGCAGCGGGAGTGCTTGAAGTGGATGGATTCACAGCTATCGTTGCACAGATAGCTGCTTTGCAAAATCAGTTAAACACTCACTTCAGCAATATAAATTTGAACCAGCCTTCAGCTTCAGTCAATGCAGTTCAACAGATGTGGTGTGAAGTGTGTGGTAGTAGTGAGCATTCAGCTGAATGCTGTGGTGCAAATCCTGATTCTATTAACTTTGTGGGCAATGCACAGAGAAATCAACAGCAGTTTGGTAGTGGCTACAACTCAAATTGGAGGAACCATCCAAATTTTTCGTGGGGTAGCAACAATCAACAAGGCCAAAGTTTAGGGCAGGGTATGCACAGAAACCAAGGAGGGCAACAAAATTATCAAGCTCAATTCAGAAATCACAATGCCCCTCCTCCACCACCATCACCGACTATTGAGGAGATGTTCAAAACCATGATCGCTAATCAGGCACAATTGCAGGCTGACTATGTTAAATTGGCAGCCGAAGTGAAGAATAATCAGTTGGCGACCAAGGCTCTTGAATATCAGTTTGGGCAATTTGCTAGTGCCCAAAATACTAGACCTAGAGGAGGACTACCTAGCGACACGGATCCTAATCCAAAGCAGGTAAATGCGGTGACCACGAGGAGTGGTTTACAGTTGAAGGAGGTGGAACCGGAAAGACCGCCTCAAAAGTCAGGAGCAGTAGATGTTGAGGGAGAGCAAATCTCAGATAAGGGGAAGACTAAAGAAGCTGAACCAGAAAGGCCTCCACCCCCGTTCCCTCAACAACTTAAGAAACACAAGGAGGAGGTGTGTTTCCAGAAATTCATGGAGGTACTTAAACAGGTACAGGTTAACTTACCTCTTGTTGATGTCTTGCAGGGAGTGCCAAAATATGCGAAGTATATTAAAGACATCGTGGCTAACAAAAGTCGTTTGACTGAGTATGCCACGGTAGCTTTAACTGAGGAATGCACTTCCCGTATTCAGAATAGGTTGCCCACAAAACTGAAAGACCCTGGAAGTTTCACTATCCAGCTTACAATTGGGCAAAGTATCCGAGCGCGTGGATTATGCGACTTGGGGGCAAGCATAAATCTGATGCCATCTTCGGTATTTAGAAAGTTAGGTCTAGGGAGTCCTAGACCTACAACGGTAATCTTGCAGCTAGCAGACAAGTCTTTAGCTAAGCCGGATGGCATTGTGGAGGATGTGTTAGTGCAAGTAGGCTCCCTCATTTTTCCGGTCGATTTCATTGTTCTGGATTTTGAACCAGATGCTGAAGTTCCATTTATTTTGGGACGACCCTTTTTGGCAACCGGAAAGGCATTAATTGATGTAGCTGCAGGTCAACTCACAATGCGAGCACACGTCAAGGTCGAAGTGTTTGACATGTACAAGGTACCTAAGCTCCCGACTGTTTATAAGGATCTCTCGGTGATCAACGTGATTGATCATGGGAATGCTAATGGATTGAGCGATTCCCGAGAGTTACTAGGTAGGCCACCGGATAAGGTTGACAACTACTGGGGGGACAACCATGATCGGGACAAATCGTCCATCTCCCTAGTAGACAAATGAGTATAAAGGACGTCGAGCCGCGACGGTAAACCAGGCGCTGCACGGGAGGCAACCCGTGAGAAAAATATTTTATTTTTTTTCTTTTGCACAGTGTAGTTAATTTTTATCTTTATTTTTGTTTTTCTTTTCTATTTCCAAGTTTTATTTTTCTTTTTCTTTTCTTGATTAGGGTTAGATTTTCATTTTAGTTAGTATTTTGTTATTTTAGTTAGGGAAATCAATTAATTTAACCAATTTTTGTTTAGTGAGGTGATTTTCAGGTATAACGGAGGAAATATACATGGAATCGAGAAAATGAGGCGAGGTATGAAAAATTAAATTTATTGAAGAAACAGTGCACTGGCGCGTTGGCGCCGTGTCACGGAGGTAAGGCACCGCGTTACCCTCCGTGACACGTTGAAGGCAAAATCCGGATTTTTCAAAAATCCAGTAAGCCAACGCGTTGGCTCCGTGTCACGGAGGAGGGGCTCCGCGTTACCCTCCGTGACACGTTGCCCCTTATTCAGTGCCGGGTCACACCGGGTTGCCGGGTGACCCGCGTGTTTTCTTTAAATATACCCCCAATTTCGCCCCATTTTTCCCCATTTCCCTCTTCCCTCCGCGACCAAACACCCATTTCCCCCTCCCCAAGCACCGTGCCACGTTCCTAGGCAAGGAAAAACATCAATTTTCTTTGGTTTCTCAATTCAAAGGTATGTTTTCATCGTCTATCTCAATTTTTTGGCGATTTTTGTCAAATTTGGGCATGTGAGGTGAGATATATCACCCTAGGTAGAAATTTAACATGAATGTCGGATTATTTGTGATTGATACATGTTTGGATTGTTGTAATTAGCGTTTGAACTTATCGATTGCGTAAATAATTCGAAATTGATTGTAGAATTGTCTTCTAGGGCTTGGGTTGTTCAATTTGACTTGGGCACTTGATAATTTGATGAAATCGATGCCGGGTTGTGTTTATTATTTGAGAGAAGTCATGGTAAATATTGTGTAAATGTTAAAAGACGACTAATTCTCGAACTTTTGTGGGAAAATGCATAAAATGTGTGAATTGGTTAGATTAGATTGTATATAACATGTTTTTATTGTTGTTTTTATTTTGTTGTTGTTTTTGTTGCTTGTGCGATGTGTGAATTGTTAGCGATAGTAGGATTGGGATTAGCTGTATGAAGTCTGAGTAGTACGCTAACCGTTATGCTGTCGAAATTTTGTTGTGAACGCACTAAGCATGAAGTATATAGTGTTGTCTGTGGTATAATTAGAGTTATTCTTTGCCATAATTTTGTAGACGAAGCTAAGGCCTAAGTGTGGGGTAAATGTTTTGTAACCCGACCTTAGCCGAAGTTAACAAGTTCTTAGCTTAACGTTGTGCTTGTTTGTGTAAATTGACAGGTACAATGGCTAGCAGACAAGATAAAGGCAAGGGTGCTTCTACCTCAGACACAGGTAGGAAGCGGATGAGACTGGGCACCGCAGTCCCAGCTGCACCCGCTGTTCCGCGCGGCCAACGCCGCCAATACGGAACACAATGGGTCACCGATGAAGGGAAGAAATGGTACGCAAAACACAAAGAAAACAAGTACTTCCCCGAGGAACATATTGCAAGGGAACCACTTGCACAGGAGTTCCCTCGCATTGTACAGCGAATTGAAGCAGCTGGGCTCAGCTTTATTTTTCAGGAGCCCAAGGAGTGCAACCTTCACTTGGTCCGAGAATTTTATGCAAACTGGAACCCGGCCATCAGGAACCACACTATAAAAATCAGAGGGCAGATTGTCACTCTGGAACCCCAGCAGCTGAATGCCATCGTTGGAGCGCGGGACACAGACGCCCACGTTCTCCGCCAGCTAAACATCACCCCACCGTACGCCGAGATCAGACGTACGTTGTGTGGGGCTCGATCCACAGCCCGATGGAGTAGACATAAGGAGAGGGGTTACCACCAGACTCTGCCTTATTCGCAGATGAACAGGGAGGCCAGAATCTGGCTGAAGATTGTATGTTCATGTTTGATCCCGGGAGTCCATATGACAGATGTGACCCAGGACCGTGTCTGCTTGGTGTATGCCCTTATGAAAGGGCTCGAGATTAATGTGGGGGCGATCATAATATTCTCCATGAAGAGAGCCAGACTGCACCAGGGCCACAGATATGGGTTTGGCGGACTCATCACCACCTTCCTCTGAGGCCTCGACATTGAGGAAGAAGCCTTGGACTATATTCCGCAGCTGGAGCGGAGGGCCCTCAACATGACAAAGACGAAGGCCCCCGACACTACACACAGACCTGTATTGACTTTGGGCGAGCGACATGCTCGTGACGATCAGTACATGGCCCGTATGTTCGGTATGCAGATGCTGCAGCTACGGATTGGTGGGAGACCAGCCACCGAGGAAGAATTATGGCAGCTGGAGCTGGACTACCCCTTTGGCGAGAACGCCAGAGCCTTATGTAAGGTGGGGCCAGCCTTTGTGCAGCCGACAGATGACGATGTCCCTACTGATGAGGAGACACGTCGTGAGGACTCTGATGTGGAGTCCGATGACGACGATGGAGCTGATTTAGATATGGGCGACGAGGCCGCAGCACCGGATGAGGAAGTCGAATATTTCGACTGAGCAGGGAGTTCCACCACCCAAAATTTTGTGCTTTGTATTTTTGTGAACACTGGGGACAGTGTTCGATTTAAGTGTGGGGTGGGGAGTAGTTAGGTGCTGGGACATAGGCTCTAAATTACTGTATATTTTTCCTTGATATTTATGTATGTTTGTGCTTTCCCTGTGGCGAACTGATTTGTGGTGTATCTGTATATACTTGTGTGTGGTTAATGATGTGTGTTTTTGAAAGTTATGGTTGCCATTGTAAATATTTTGTAAATTTTGTAAATATTTTTTCTCTATCGACATGATCGATATTTTTCAAAATTTTTGCGAACATATTTTGCAATTATCAAAATCTTTTGTAAATACGTTTCTATCGAAATGATCGATGTGTTGCAAAATTTTTTTCGATTTTTATTTTTTTTGGGTTTCTAGGAGTTTGTTTTCGGTTCTTTTACCAAGAATAGTCCCATTGAACCGATGTCATAGTTAGTGACCGTTCCCTATGATGGATGGATGACGACCGTCTTAAGGGAAATGTAGTCGGTAGGAGTAGGATTTTTATATTTTTTTAGTTTTTGTTTGGTGGATTGCATCAATGAACTGTAGTTGCTTATGGTTGCTAAAATGTCGTTGCGTGTTGTAATTGATGTTCAAAATGTGAAAATGATTCTTTTGAAAGCATGCAATTCTGTAAATATGTTGAGTTACCTAGGCTATAGAATTTGGTTCAATATGATTGAGGCTTAATCTTGAATTCATGTAATTGACTAATTAAAGAGTCTGTGAATGCATCTTGATTCGAGCATGTGCATGAAGTGTGAAGTGAGGTTTTGCTATTCCATGTCATTGTGAATTGTCTAGAACTTGCCTGGTGTGTATACAAAACGAAATGAAGGAGGTGTAGTGTTGGAAAGGATGTAGGCATTTCTTTGTTTTAACCGATAGTTTCCATTTTTTTTCTTGTCAAATTCTACCTTTTTATATGTTGTATACCCTAGTCAGCCCGTTGAGCCTTTAGCCGATTTCTTTCTTTTGTCCAAAATTGTATGAACTAACCTTTATTCCTTCTTTTCATTAGCCTTAAAGTCTATACGAATCTCTTAAGCGCTTACAAAGAAAAGAAAATGTTTCCCAAAGTGTTAAAGAGTGAAAAGAGTGAAAAGAAAAAGAAAAGCAGAGTGAAGAAAGAAAAGATGATGTTGAAGAGGCACTTGTTTTAATTAAATGATATTGAGGGTACATGAAAACCCTTTGTTTTGTGTCATATGTGTTTGATTAAATGGGCTGTATGAAAGTAAACCAGCATGAATGGGAGAAAAAGAGAAAAGAGAGGAACAATGTCCATGAGTCGATGGGAATGTGTTGAAAAGGCGCTTAAGGATGCTAGCAACCATTATTGGCTAATCCAATATATATATACTAGATCCATAGCCCCGTTACAACCCATTAAAGTCCTACGTGATCCTATATTGCATTTCTTTATATTAGTGGAGTAATACATTAAGGGCAAGCCTATGGGTCATGACATAATGCATGTGAATTCTTTTGGGAGAGAGAGTGAAATTAATTTTTATATGCCTCTACTTGCATGTTTGTGTGCTGCATGAACATAAAGGGGAAGTTTCTCTCGAGTGTGAGGGCACATGCTTGATGAAAGATTGATTTTCGTGTCGAATTTCTTGATTAGCTGATTTGCATGAGTTTGACGATATCAAGAATCAATTCTTAAAAGTCTAGGAAGCCTTGATGTATTAAAGGTCATTGTATTGTACGACCAAGCATGTTTTCTGGATGATTTGCTAAAATTGAATAATCGGTATGACCGTAGCGTAAATTGTTGCACCATAGTGACGAAGGTTGGGATGTAATTTGCATGATTTGTGTATGTGTTGTTCGAGGACAAACAAGGATTTAAGTGTGGGGTAAGTGATCTTGGGCAGATTTATATGCCCAAGTGATACTCAAACGTATCATTTTTACCTTGTTTGTTGTGCAATGTGTATATAATATCATGTAATTAGTAATAAAATGCGAATTTATACTAACCAACATGATTAGCATTTGTTTTGCAGGTAAATGTGATTTTTAGGAGCTAAAATGCATGTTGGAACTATGTCGGAGTTGGACTTGGATGCGAGCGTGGAAAAGACCTTGGAATGCACATTTTATAAGGGCTCCGCGATGGAGCCGTGCCACGCTACCATCGCGGTAGCACACTGCCTGGACATGAATTAAAATGGCAAATTCCAGTGTGCCTTCGCGTCAGCTCCGTGGCACGGAGAGAGGCCTCCGCATTGGCCTCCGTGCCACGTTGGGGCTATATTCCCGGACGTTGGAAATTCCAGTGAAGGTTCGCGTCCACGCCGTGTCACGGAGGCAGTGCTCCGCGTTGGCCTCCGTGACACGTTGCTTGTTATTCCGGGAAAAATTTCCCACTAGTATAAATAGCACACTTAGGTTTATTTTAATTAGTTTTTAGTTTTTAGACTGAGTTCAGAAGTGGAGAGCAGGAACGTGGGTTAGTAGCAGTTGAAGAACGAAAAAGCTAAGGGATTTCTTCTCTTCCTTTCTTCTTTCTATCAATTGTACGTATGATTTACACTCATTTTAGGATGATCAATCCAAGAATGAGTGGCTAATTCTCTTCCTTGCTGAGGTTTTGAACATGTGTAATGAATTCTGATTATAATTGATACGGTTTCTTCTTCTTCTTTAATGTTGTTCTATTAATTCTTGTTTTTACTGCATTAGTGAATGGCCAACATTAATGTATATCTAAAAAGTCCAATTTCACTCGAAAGAGCAAGAAATTGGAAAGTTGTGAATTAATAGGATATTGTTCTTAACTTGATTTGGGAAAATTGGGTTTTGATGTGCTTTCCTGATAGAAATATACTTGAAAGCCGTATTAGTCAATTTAGGAACCGGAATTGTAGTGCTAGGTCATAAATTGCATTTGATCACAGAAATGTAGACGGATGGTTTATGATTCTAAAGTGAAATTAAATACGAGAGTTTTAATTTCTAGGCGAATGTTCTTGGCTAGCAACATGAAGAAGAGATTAACCAAATTATCATGATTATCAAGTTCATTACTTGTTCTTAACCTAGGCATGTTCATATCCATTGTCTAAATTTACTAGTAAATAGTTGTTATTAATTGTAGTATATATAGTTTAGAAACAAAAACTCAAAGTAACTCTTGGTTACATTGTTGTTAGCATAATTAGAAGTGAAATAGGAATATAGTAAACTAGGAAATTTTACGTATCTTGAGCCTCCTTGGATCGATACTTGGCTACTTAGCCACTTTATTACTTGTTTGACCACGTGCACTTGCGTGTCGGTTTTTAATATAAATTACCAACGAGCAGAACAACCCGAACACCCGATCGACAGCTAGATGGAGCAGACACAAAGAGAGGGGCTACCATCAGACTTTGCCCTATTCACAGATGAACAAGGAAGCCAGAATATGGCTAAAGATCGTCTGTTCCTGCCTAATCCCGGGGATACATATGATGGATGTAACCCGGGATCGTGTATGCCTGGTGTACGCCCTGATGAAAGGGATGGAGATCAATGTGGGGGCGGTGATTATCTCCGCCATGAAGAGAGCTTGGTTGCATCAGGGGCACAGATACGGATTTGGGATACTCACCACCTTCCTGAGGGGCCTGGATGTCGAGGAAGAGGCCCTTGATTAAATCCTGCAGATGGAGCGGCGGGCCTTAGATGTCACTAAAACTAAGGCTCCTGACACCACCCATGGGCCAGTGCTTACACTAGGCGAGAGACATGCTCGTGATGATCAGTACATGGATCGCATGTACGGGATGCAGATGCTCCAGCCGAGGATAGGCGGGAAGCCGGCAACAAAGGAGGAGCTATGGTAGCTCGAGCTAGACTACCCTTTTGGTGAAAACGCTAGGGCTCTATGCCGAGTGGGGCCAGCATTTGTAGTGCCCACGGATGATGATGTCCCCACAGATGAGGAGACACATCGGGAGGACTCCGATGTGGAGTCCGATGATGACGACTGGGGTGATTCAGACATGAGAGATGAAGTAGCAGCACCTGGTGAAGAAGTGGAGTACTTTGATTGATCAGGGAGTTCCACAAACCAATTTTTGTGCTATTTTAATTTTTTATAAACACTGGGGACAGTGTTCGAGATAAGTGTGGGGTGGGAGTAGTTAGGTGCTGGTTATGCTGTTTTGTATGTCCTAATCTGTTGTTGTGCTGTGAACAAAATTTTTTGACCCTGTGATTTGTGATTGTAAGTTGTTGTTCTGTATTGTAAATATATGTGAAACTGTGGTGTGTTGCTGAATGTGCTAGCTGATTTTGTACATATTTTTCTTATCGAAATGATCGATATTTTTAAAAATTTATTTTCACTTCTTGGGTTTCTCGGAGTTTGTTTTCGGTTCTTTTACCGAGAATGGTCCCATTGAACCGAAGTCCTAGTTAGTGACCGTTCCCTATGATAGATGGATGACGACCGTCTTAAGGGAAATGTAGTCGTTAGGAGTAGAATTTGTTTTTTGTATTTATATTTTTTCAGTTGTTCTTCTTTTGTGGGTTGCATCCCAAAACTTGTAGTTACTTTATGGTTGCGGAATTATGGTTGCGTGTTGTACATGATATTTAAAATGCAAATGTGATTCGTATGAAAGCATGCAACTTTGTAAATATGTTGATATACCTAGGCCATAGAGTTTGATTCAGTGTGATTGAGGCTTAAAGTTTGAATTCCCGTAATTAGCTGATTGAAGAGTCTGTGAAGACATCTTGAATCGAGCATGTGCAATAAGTGTGAAGTGAGGTTTTGTTATTCCATGCTATTGTGAAGTGTCTAGAACTTGCTTGGTGTGTGTACAAAACGAAATGAAGGAGGTGTATTGTAAGAAAGGATGTAGGCATTTCTTTGTTTTTAACCGAAAGTTTCTATTTTTCATCCTCGTGCCCACCTTGATCGTATACCCTAGTCAGCCCGTTGAGCCTTTAGCCTATTATTTTTTTCTTTTGGCAAAAAGTGTAAATCGAGCTTAATCCCTTCTTTTCATTAGCCGTAAAGTCGATCCAAAACTCTTAAACGCTTAAGAAGAGAAAATAATTTTCCCAAAGTGCCAAAAGAGTGAGAATGGTGAAAAGAAAAGTAAAGCAGAGAGATGGAAGGAAAGAAAAGGTTGAAGGTGCACTTGTTATAAATAAACTATAATGAAGGTGTATGAATAATCTTTGTTGTGGTGTCAAGTGTGCTTAATAAGATGGGCCAAACTAAAGAAAAACTTCAAGAATGGGAGGATGAAGAAAGAAACAATGTCCATGAGCTTGATGGGATGTGTTGAAAAAGCGCTTAAGGATGCTAGTGGCTATTATTGGCTAGCCCAATATTTACTAGTTCCGTAGCTTCCATTACAACCCGTTAAAGTCCTACGTGATCTTACATCAAACTTCTTTATATTAGTGGAGTAGTACACTAAAGGCAAGCTTATGGGTCATGACATGATGCATGTGAATTCTTTGGGAGAGAGAGCGAAATTGTGTTTATATGCCCCAGCTTGAAATTGTGTGAGTTCATATGTTCAAAAAGGGAAAATTTTTCTTGTATTGTGAGGGCACATGCTTGATGAGAGATTAATTTTCGTGTCAGATGTCTTGATTAACTGATTTGCATGAGTTTCCCAATATAGAGAGTCGATTCTTAAGTCTAGGAGGTCTTGATGTATGGAAGGTCATTTCATTGATAGGACCATGCATGTTTTCTTGATGATTTGTTGTATTGAATAATCGATATGACCGTAACCTAAATTGTCGAACCAAAGTAGCGAGGGTGGGATGTAAATTGCATGAGGTGTAAGATTGTTGTTCGAGGACGAACATGGATTTAAGTGTGGGGTAAGTGATCTTGGGCAAATTTATATGCCCAAGTGATACTCAAAGGTGTCATTTTAGCCTTGTTTAGCTATCAATGTTTATACATTCTCATGTAATTGGTAATAAAATGTGAATTTATACTAACCAACATGATTAGCATTGTTTTACAGGTAAAATGTAATTTCGAGAAGCTAAAATTCATGTTGGAAGAGATCGAGGTTGGACTCGGATGTGAGCAAGCGACAAGGCATTGGAAAGCATAAAATAAAGGAGCTCCGCGATGGAGCCGTGTCACGCTGCCATCGCGGAGGCCTTCTGCCTGGAGAGGGAATTTTCAGCCTAATTCCAGTGAGGGTTCGCGATGGGTCCGTGGCACGGTGGCCTGGATCTGCGTTGCACGCCGTGCCACGTTGGGCCTTATTCCCTGGACCCCCAGTTTCCAATGAGGGTCCGCGTCGGTGGCGTGTCAAAGAGGCAGTGCTCCGCGATGCACTCCGTGACACGTTGCTTGTTATTCTGGGAAAAATTCCCACTAGTATAAATAGAACACTTAGGTTCATTTTTCAATATTCTGACTTGGTGGAGAAAGAACGTGGGTTACAGGCAGTTGAGGGGACGAAATTATCAGGGTTTTTTCTCTCTTTTCTTCTCCTTGAATTCAATTGCTTGTATGTTCAACACTCATTTAACGATGTTTAATAGACAAATGAGTGGCTAATTCATCTTCTTGCTGAGGTTAAGAACACTTGTAATGAAATGTGATTATTGATTCTTTGGTTTTTCATCTTTTCTTCCATGGTTGCTCTATTGATTCTTGTTCTTACTGCATTAATGTGTGGCCTACGTTAATGTATATCTAAAAAGTCCGGTTTCACTCGAGAGAGCAAGAAATTGGAAAGTTGTGAATTAATAGGATATGATCCTTTCTTAGTTTGGGAAAATTGAGAATTGATTTACCTTCAGGATAGAAATATACCTGAAAGTCGTATTAGTCAATATAGGAATCGGTTTTGTATGGCTAGAACATGAATTGCATTTAATTACAGAAATGTAGGTGGATGGTTCATGATTCTTAAGTGGGGTTAAATACGAGAGTTTTAATCACTTGGCAATAATTCTCGACTAGCAACCGGAGGAAAAGGCTAACCAAATTATATCGATAATTAATTTCATTACATGTTCGTTTAACCTCAGCATGCTCACATTCATAGTCAAACTCACATTAGATAATTGTTTTAGACTTAGCATAATTATTAGAAATCAAAATATTAAACTCTTGGTTACACTGTTGTTTGCATTTTTAGAATTGAAATATAGTACACTTGAGCAGATTGCACTTCATCCCAGTCCTTGTGGGATCGATACTTGGCTTACTTAAGCCACTTTACTACTTGTTCGACCACGTGCACTTGCGTGTAGTTATATACCCGTATAACAAAGTCCGAACACTATACGCAGTTGAACAAGGTCACCATCAAGAATAGGTACCCTTTACCCAGGATTGATGACCTATTCGATCAGCTTCAGGGTGCCAAATGTTTCTCCAAGATAGACCTCAGGTCCGGGTATCACCAGCTCAGGGTTCAGGAGAGGGACATCCCGAAGACTGGTTTCAGGACCCAGTATGGCCATTATGGATTTGTTGTTAAGTCCTTTGGACTAACCAATACCCCTGCAATTTTATGGATCTGATGAACAGGGTATTTAAGAAATATCTGGACATGTTTGTGATAGTGTTCATTGACGACATATTAATATACTCCAGGAGCGATGAGGAGCATGCTGCAAACCTGAGGGTAGCACTCCAGACCGTCAAGGATAACCGGCTATACACCAAGTTCAGCAGATATGAGTTTTGGCTGAATTCCATTGTATTCTTTGGACATGTAGTGTCAAGTGAAGGTATAAGGGTGGACTCCCAGAAAATAGAGGTGGTAAAGAACTAGCCCAAACAGGTAAACCCTTCGGAGATCAGGAGCTTTTTGGGCTTATAGGGTTACTATCGGAGGTTCGTGGAAGGTTTCTCATCCATTGCAACCCCAGTGACTAGATTGACTCAGAAAAAGGTGAAGTTTCAATGGTTGGAGGCTTGTGAGAAGAGCTTTCAGGAATTGAAGGACAGAATCACTTCAGCACCGGTGTTGACTTTACCCCGATGGCTTTGCGGTATATTGTGATGCTTCATGAGTTGGACTGGGATGTGTATTGATGAAACTTGGGAAAGTCATAGCATATGCTTGAAGAAAGCTAAAAATTCACGAGAAAAATTACCCAACCCATGATCTTGAGTTGGCCGCAGTGGTATTTGCTTTGAAGATATGGCGACACTACTTGTATGGGGTTCATGTAGATGTATTCATGGACCACAAGATCTTACAATATGTGTTCACTCAGAACGAACTAAATCTTCGGCAATGGAGGTGGTTGGAGCTACTTAAGGATTACGACATGAGTGTCCTTTACCACCCGAGTAAGGCCAACGTGGTAGCAGATGCCCTTAGTAGACTTTCTATGGAAAATGTGTCACATGTGAGTGAGGACAAGAAGGTGCTGGTAAAGGAGGTACATCAACTTGCACGATTAGAAGTTAGATTAGTTGGTTTGACTAATGGTGGGGTGGTAGTTCATAATGGGTCAGAGTCGTCCTTGGTAATGGAGGTGAAGGCTAAACAAGATGAAGATCCAATATTGGTAAAGTTGAAAGAAGTTGCTCAAAGTCAGAAGGTAGAAGTCTTCTCCAAAGGGGGAGATGGTGTGCTTCGATACCAGGGTTGCTTATGTGTTCTGAACATGGGGGATTTGAGGAGTCGGATGTTGCATGAAGCTCATGGATCCAGATATTCTATCCATCCAGGTGCCACCAAAATGTATCACACCTTGCGAGAAATCTACTAGTGGAATGGCATGAAGAGGGATATTGCAGAATTCATAGCCAAGTGCCCGAATTGCCAACAAGTGAAAATCAAGCATCAGAGACCAGGGGGTGTACTCCAAGATATCATTATTCCTACTTGGAAGTGGGAAGAAATCAGTATGGCTTTGTAATAGGTTTACCCCACACTCGTAGACAGTATGACTCCATTTGGGTTGTGGTCGATAGGTTGACGAAGGCTGCTCATTTCTTACCGGTCAAAACCGTAGATTCAACAGAAGATTATGCTAAGTTATACATCCGAGAGTTGGTTAGATTGCATGGATTTCCCTTGTCCATTTTATCAGATAGAGGCACTCAGTTCACCTCTCAGTTCTAGAGATCTTTTCAAAAGGGACTTGGCACCCAGGTCAAGCTTAGCACGACATTTCATCCGCAAACAGATGGTCAGGCAGAGTGGACTATCCAGACTCTTGAGGACATGTTGAGAGCTTGTGTTGTTGACTTCAAGGGTAGTTCGGATGAGCATTTGCCTCTTATTGAGTTTGCCTACAACAACAACTATCACTCCAGCATTAAGATGGCATCGTTCGAGGCTCTTTACGGGCAAAGGTGTAGATCGCCCATTGGGTGGTTTGAAGTCGGTGAGGCTTTGTTAACGGGTCCAGATTCAGTCCATGAGGCTATGGAGAAAGTTCAGTTAATAAGAGAAAGGCTGAAAACGGCTCAAAGTCGCCAAAAGTCTTATGAGAATGTGAAGTGAAGGGAGATTGAGTTCGAGATTGATGATTGCGTGTTTCTGAAGGTATATCCTATGAAGGGAGTAATGAGATTTGGAAAGAAAGGGAAACTCAGCCCCCGCTATATTGGCCCATACCGGATTGTGAGACTAGTGGGTAAGGTAGCTTATGAGTTAGAGTTACCTTAAGAGTTGGCTTCAGTTCATCCCATATTTCATGTATCGCTCTTGAAAAAGTGCATGGGAGATCCAGCCTTGGTGGTTCCGTTGGAAAGTGTTGGTGTGAAGGATAGCCTCAATTATGAGGAAATTCCTATTGCAATCCCGGATAGTCAGGTTCAAAGGCTGAGGAACAAGGAAGTAGCTTTAGTAAAGGTGTTATGGAGAAATCAACATGTTTAGGGAGCTACGAGGGAAGCTGAAGCAGATATGATGGCTAAATACCCCCACCTGTTCCCTACTGGCCCAGTTTTAGTTTGAGGTATTAGTTTTTCCCTAAACCTCTAATCCGTTTTTCATGTTCCGTTCATGCGTGAAAGTTTGTTTTATGATATGATATATATATGTGATGTCTGAATTCAGTCCATCTATGTAGTTTTTTTGGGGGATAGTTATTCCGTCAGTTTTTGGCTTAAATTATCAGTATTTGCATATGGTAATTGTATGTTTCTGTTGATGCTTGTTTCGTACATTCAAGGATGAATGTTTCCAAGGGGGAGATATTGTAATACCCAAGAAAGGCCTAAGAGTAGCTAGGAGTTGAAGTTGAAAACTGTAGAAAGCCTAGAATTTTGTACCAGTATGACTTGAGGTACGAATCGTGGTGAGGACCTACGACTCGTGACTCGAGTTGTGATGAATTTTGGGAGCCTGAGGTCATGTCACGAGTGGTCCTATGATTCGTGATGCATAGGTACAACTCATGGGTAGGAGTCGTGAAATTCTCAGTGGTACCAGAGTGAGTCGTCAGGGGTCATGGTACGACTCGTAGGATGTAGCAATGAGTCGTGATGAGGAGTCATGGTTATGTCGTGTTTGGTATGGCTGGATGGTACCACGACTGACAATACGGCCTGTAGGATGGCCCTATGAGTCGTGGTATGCGAGTCGTTGCCAGATTCAGAAGATTGAAAAATGGCGAGGTGACCACGAGTTGTGACTTCGTGGTACGACTCGTGGTAAGAGTCGTGGTCGGGGCCAGATCTATTTTTTAGGAAAATCTCATTAAGGGCAAATTCAAATTTTCTATTATTTTGGACCCTAAACCACATTGTTTTGAAGTCGGGACAGGGTCTTTTAAGGAGGAAAAACTCATGCTAAGTCTCATTTGGCATTTGCAAGAACTAGAGAAGGGAGTAGGAGGAGATTCAAGGGTTCTTCTTCAAGTTTCCAGCTAGGGTTTTTCAAGGGGGTTAAGAAGCAAGTAATTCTAGGTATGTGGGGTTTTGAACGGGTAGTTAGTCCCCACCCATGGCCAATTTCTCCCTAATTCTATGTTTGGAGTTACCAAAATTTTGTGGGTCTTTATCAAATTGCATGATTCTTTAAAAATTGGAATGAGCCTGTTGTAGTATTCCTAACTTATGAATTTCGAATTATTTAGGCTGATTTCACTTGTTCATTCAATATTTCACGATCTAACACCTAAAAGTATATATGCCCAATTATGAGGAATATTTAGTAAAGTTCATGGTCATGATGATTCCGCAAGCATAATACGAATTTTCTTAAATTTTAAGCATGTCTTCAGGTCTTCAACTGCTCATGTTATTATGATCATGTTTCCTATAAATTTAAGCATTTCATGTATGATTGAAACTATGGGCAATGCCCACATGTCACTTATGATTTATGAACTATGATTTTGGCCGATTCACGGACCTAATTCCATGGCTAGTATTACAAATTCTCAGGCATGTTATGATTCTCATGATTTAACTAGCCATGCATGTCATGTATGAATTTCTATGAGCATGTTCCATGTTTTGGAAGTAGTACTTAACACCGAGTAGGTTCGGGGCATAGGTTACGCCCCAAATCTCAGAACTACGTGCCACCGTAGGTTATGTTTGGGACCTCCTTAGTTACTGTCCCCTATGCCTTACGGGGACTTCATGAGTGATATCACGCCTTCATGGTTCATACCCTTGGCAAGGTATGAACAACCTCACGACTAGGTTTACAGGTCGGGCTCCATGTGTGCTCATATGGGGTATGTCAGTTGTATAAATCTTCCATTGTTCCTCACGGTTTTTCATACATGTATGATTATGTTCTTTTGGCTAAAGTTATGTTTTTATGAAATGTTTTCTCACATGTTACGCCTATTACAGGTTCACGAATATTTTGAAAATCTTGAGCCTTATGATATATTTATGATTTCAGTTTTATGATCTTGATGTCCCCACTCCTATAACTTATATGTTTTAATTATTGTCTTGCATACCTTACATACTCAGTACCTTCCAAGTACTGACCCACATATTTTCAGGATCAATTTCGCAGGTTCAGCATTGTTCCTAGCTTGCTCTCAATTCTGCTCTCAGCTTTCAATGGTGAGTCCTCATGATTCGAGGACTTCATTTTCAGACCTTATTTATCTTTTGTTTTCAGAATGTTGGGGTTAGTTGGGGTCTTGTCCCTTCAATCCATCCATTATGATTAGAGG
The DNA here is from genome assembly GCA_035772735.1 of Datura wrightii. NCBI lineage: Eukaryota > Viridiplantae > Streptophyta > Magnoliopsida > Solanales > Solanaceae > Datura > Datura wrightii. The sequence continues at coordinate 49,185,458 of JASDFA010000002.1, read as the reverse complement.
CTTTCAGACTTAATTGTAGTGTTCCGCTATTTATGGTTGGATTATGTATTACCGTTTCTTATATTTCATGTCATGTTTCATTTAAATTCATGATTTTAAGTTAAGTCTTCCGCCTTATGTGTATGAATTAGATGTATGCTCACTCCATGGCTTGACTCGGAGTCTTTCAGGGCTCCTTGTCCCGTGTCCATGATCCGAGTGTACTCTCGGGTCGTGACAGAGGCTATCAACCCTCATCTAATAGCTTTGCCTTGTCTGGGAATAGCTAATCCGATATCAAAGGTAAGGGTTAGTTAACTATATAACCACATATGGACCAAGTTGCGTGGTGATAATCATCTAAATAGGGGACCAACCATTTAGGTGAAGTTAAATTACCGATTTTGCATGCTAAGCACCAGAATAGATCATCAGTATAAAACGCCTTGTGGTTTTGATGTCATGGGAACACTCACCCTAGATAGTTGCATTAATTTGGAATCAACCTTCATTTTCTCTCAACAATATTGCTTGTAACTTTTACAAATTCCCCCTTTTAGGAGATAATTGACTTAAAAGTTTAAGTACTTGTGTTCTTCTATATCCTTCCATATTCCCTGTGGGATCAAACCCAACTTTTGTTGGGTTCTTTATTGACAACGTCCGCTTCATACTTTGTCAGGAAGTGTGAGTTTGAGTGTTATCAGTGGTGTATGGGAAAGGTGAAAAGGTGTAATTGGGAAGTATGAAGGTGGAAAAAGGGGGTTTATGGGAATCTATAGGGGTTTGATCGGTGTTTTTAAGTTCTAGGGTTGGGTCAATCCATGGATTTGTTAAAAATCTTGAAAAAATTTAACTTACCTGCATCGGAGACCGGCGACTGCCAGTTTGCCGATTCTAAGGCCGGTGCCCCATACCTTTCCAGTTCACTGGTTAACAACCGGCGGTTGACCGACGACTTGCAGATTGGAATCGGTGAGATGCCGGTTGGATCGCCGAGCACCCCTTAACTTACAGGTGCACTTTTGAGCCGATGATTCACCGGTTGTTGGCAAATTACTATTGTTATTTTGCCGGCGCGTCATGGGTCTCCTCTCCTTTCTCCCCTTCTTCTGTTCATGACTTGCAATAGAGCGGCATTTTGCATGTTGTGACCGACAATTTGCCAGCCTAACGCTGTGTCTGCCCTATTTCTCTTTTCCATTGTTTGTGTGTCCAAGGTACCTACAAAGTCAAAAATAACAAAACATTAAAATGCTTAAAATAAAACACTTAGGTTGCCTCCCAAGGAGAGCCTTAGTTAACGTCGTGGCACGACGCATTTCTTATTCACATTCCATTTTCTGGAGGATCATCCTCCAACTCATCTTCTTCCATATCAACTTCTCCATTTTCACTTTCATCATTCAACACTCCAATCACCCTACATTCATTTGGAGGTTCAGCGGTTTGGCATACTTTGAAGGTAACCTCTTCACCTCCTACATGAACCTTGAGCTCACCTAGCTTTACATCTACCAAGTCTCTGCCTATTGTGAGGAATGGTCTCCTTAAAATGATTGGTACTTTCACACCCACTCACAATCTAGAATCATAAAGTCAGCTGGTAGAATAAACTTATCTATCCTCAATAATACATCTTCCAAAAATTCCATCGGTTTTTTGATAGAGCGATCAACCATTAACATCTCATCGTGTAGCCAAGCCCAAAATTCTTGAAGATTATGAGGGACATCAAATTTATACTTGCCCCCAGATTACAAAGGGCTTTCTTGAACACACACAACCCTATGGTGCAAGGAATTGTGATGGCTCCCGGATCCTTCCGTTTCGGGGCAAGATTACTAATCATCACGGCACTGCAATGATGTGTTGTCTCTCCAGTGCCCACATCCTCTACCTTCTTCTTCAACAGCTCTTTCATAAACTTTGCATGTTCGGGAATTTGGAGTAAAGCATCCACTAGCTGTATATCTGTGAACAATTTGCTGAACATATCTATAAACTTACTGAATTAATCATCCTTTTTATTTTTGGTTAACCGCTATGGATAGGAGGTGGAACTCTTGGTTCTTGTTCTTTCTCGCTCAAGGACTTTATACCCACATCTTCTTCCTCATCATTTGAGGGAGTTTTATCAACATCTGCCTTACCCTGATCCGCAACATCGCCACAACCATGCGGTGCTTGTGGTATCTCATCCAATTCTTTCACATCACTTGTTGTTGGGGCAACAACATTCTTGTTCTTAACACCTGCATCTCCCAGCATCTTGTAACTCCTAGTGACAATAGCCATGCATTGATTATCCTTTTTGGGATTTGTAATTGTATCACTAGGGAGTGTTTCCTTCATTGGGGGGTTTATTTGAGAAGATAAGTGGTTTATTTGGTCCTCTAAAGGCTTGATAGAAGTCAAGTATGAACTTACTGTTTGGGCAAGGTTAGACACCTCCCCTTTAAGTTCTTTGACCCCGCTATCCCTTGATTCAACCTTTTTGAGAACTCTTGCCAACATTTCTTCAATTTTTGAGTTCCCTACATCACTCACACCCGGTTGGGATTGGGTATTCTCAGCTTTAGGGGGAGGGATATATAGATTTGTGCTTCTATGATAGCGGTCCCCCTCACAGTTTTGCTCTCTATTGTCCCATCTCTCATTCCGATCTGACCACCTTTCTGCATCACGAGTCCTCCAACCTTGGTTCTCTTCTCTTGGGAGCCAAGGGCCTTGATTAGTCCCTTGGTACTCGGGTTGAGAACCCCCCATTTGATTTTTCATATATTGGCACTCCTCCTCATACCTTGGCGGTGAAGACTCTCCCTCGAAATGCATTGGAACTTGAATTCCCACAACATTTACACTTTAGGCCTGACTCTCATCACATGTTTAGTTATTAAATCCAGATGAGTCATCATTTTGGCAAAATTTTCATCTCTCTCTTCCTCTTTCTTTCTCATTTCAGTTGTTAGCAAACTAGAACCAACATCATGTGAAGATACAGTCTTCTCCCTTGTATGCCATGCCCTATTCATCTTCGTCATCCTATCCAAAAGGGCTTTAGCTAGACCATATGTATGGTCCATGATTGAGCCTCTGGCTAGGTTATTGGCGACTGATTTATTGATGGAGTCTAAGGCTCGATAAAAGCTTTGAAGTAAGGCTCCATTGGAAAGATCATGGTTAGGATAAAGTGACACTTTCTTCTTAAACCTTAGCCATGCTTCATGCAAAGGCTCACCCAACTCTTGCCTAAAGTTTATAATGTCATCCCTCAACTGCAACACCCTTGAAGGAGGGAAAAATTGATCGAAAAATGCTTCTATCAACTCTTGCCACGAGGTGATGCATCTCGGAGGCAACTCTTCTAACCACATAGTTGCTTCTCCCGTTAAGGAGAATGGGAAGAACCTCAACCTGATAGACTCTTGGATTATATTAGTTATATTAAAAGTTTGGCAGATCTCGAGGAAGTTCCTCAAATTGCATTTTGCACCTTCACTCGGTTTACCCCCAAAGAGCCCTTTCATCTGCAATAGGTGCAACATCGTACTAGTGACGTGAAACACCACATTCCCTACCATAGCTGGTAGGCAAATGACACCTGCGACCTCAGGAATGATGGGGTTATCCTCTTCATGTTTCATGTTTCCTTCCACCAAATTATCACCCGCCTGCGAAAGATGGCTTATATGAACATACCCTAGATGACCAACAACAAGAACAATGTCAAAACAAATAAGATGCTTAATTAGTTCAAATTAACAAATAACTCAATGATATTAAGAGCTATTCCCCGAGAATGACGCCATTTTTGATAATGCTCAAAATACACTCCTCATTTAGAGAGAATGTAAGAGATCATTATATCAAAACAAATAACCCGATGGATGTCGGGGTCAAATCCAACAGAGAATAGAGAATGATTTGCATGAGAGTTGTTTAGTGAATTGAATTGACTCACATCCAAGCAATGAAAACATAAAAGTAAATTTTGAGGTAAATGAATGTATACTATTGTGGAATCTAAAATCAGCTAATCAAGAGAGAAAGATAACCAAAATCGAGAAACAATAATGAGAAAAGGATAGAGGTGTGGTGTAGATCGGATGTCAATCAAATCAGAATTTACTAGATAAATAAATTATTACTAATATGTGTAAATAACCTTGGAAAAGAATGGAGCCTGATGTTTTTCAACCACTTGGGATCCTTATCCTCAAGTCCTTTTGAACCTCAAGGTGTAATTCAACTATTCCAATATGGTTTGGGTTAGTGGCTAAGCTATTTCCAGTCATCAGTCTTTAAAGGGATTATGACCATGAGTTTTGGCTATTGGTAGCCTAACCCCACGTAATCAAATCCCAATCAACTATTAGATTCTCCCCCATTTCTTAATTCTTCTTTTTCAAGCCAAAATCAAGTAAGAAAACAATATCCATATTTGCAAATATGAGCAATCAACTATAATTTGAGGAGAATTCAATAGATTTACACTAATTAAGTAATAACAAGATAAATCTAGTAATACCCAATCAAATTAAACACCCATGATCACACACCTCTAGCTATAAACTTAGCTACTCATAAGTGAGAAACACAAGAGCATATTTATCAATAAGCTCCTCAATTTCATCATTAAGAGTAAGCAATATCAAACTCAAAATATCTCTGCAGTGGTGGTTATACCTTGATGAAGAAGATGAAGATGAAAAGTAATATCCAAAATAATTCTTCTCTTCTCCAGTGGAGTTCTTTTTCTCTCAAAAGTAATGAGAATATTCAATAACATGTTCATAGTACTTCTTCTAGAATATGTACAAAAGTACGTCATGACATTCTCCTCTTTTTTAGGGTTGGATGTTTTTGCCCTTTCTTTCACTTGCAATGGAACCGGCGGTTCGCCGGTGTCTATCCGCAGACCGCCGTTAGTTGAGGCTCGTGTCCAGTGAAGTCTACGGTAGTTTGGCGTTGGGCACCGGTAGTTCACGGAATGCGATTTCGCGAGCCACCGACTGGATTTGTTCTTCACTCCAGTGGATATCTGCGGTCAGCCAGCATTTTGCCTGTGATCTCCAGTGGAGCACCAGTTTTCACCTGAATTTTCTTCTTTTTTCTCAATTTCATGCTCCTTCTCTTCAAGTCAAATACCTGTAACATCCAAAGGAAAAAGGACATAAAATCCATCCACTAAAAGACTTGAAAACTAAGCTAAAGTTCATGCCTAAGAGCCTAATGAGTTAATAAATTACCAACTCATCAAGTCCCACATACCTAGCTCGAAGAAATCCCCCACTAGCACTTGAATCTTGAAGCTATGGTAGAGGAACCCTAGGTGTTCTTGAGCCTTGAGAGGAAGACAGAAGACAAACTTACGGTGGTTGTGAGAAGAATGAGGAATTAGAATAGGAAAAACCCTCTAATTGGTCCCTTGGAATTTCTAAAATGACCTCACTTGGGAATTAAAAGCAAAGAAAATTACTAAAATGCCCCTAAAAAATTGAACTGAAAAATATATCGGCAGTCTTCATGGGTCATACCATGAGTCGTGCTGACATACCATGGATCGTGGTATGCAAATTTGTGGCTTCTGAGTGACTTAAAAGCTTGTAGAAACTCTTACCATGGAACGTTGGTATGAATCGTACCTAGATACCATGAGTCATACCATGATTCATGGTGACTGAGCTTGTTCTGTCCATCAAACCTGATAGTGCTTCACTAAGCTGCCCATAACTTTTTTCTTCGAACTTTGACTGATGCAAGATCAAATGCTTTGGAAAGAAGACTCAAAGGAATTCAATTTGATATGTTGGATCATCCAAAAACACTTTGTAAAATAGGAGTTTTGGTTATTTAGAATTGACTCTTGTGAGAACTTATATGAAAAACTCAATCGGTAGGAAAGCTCTCAACTCAACTTTATGGTAGGGGTTTCTTATGACCTTAATTTGTAACCAAAGTACTTCCCACACTTAAGATCAACACCTTATTTTCATAAAATTCATCCTTTTCGGGCCTATCCACACACCTAGAATGGGTTTGAATTTAGCCCGAAAGTCTGAGGTGTTACATTATCTCAACTTATGACTGAAACAATGTCTCATAACATCATACCACGAACCATTTTTTGAACTCCATCTCACAAGTCTTGGTACAACTAATACCACCTTATCACGAGTCATACTGAGACTCTTACTGTGGGAAAATTTCAGTGTTTTTCTGCTTGTTCATGCTCCAAATCTAGGGTCTAGCCTTAGGGACTTTTGGGGTGTTACATTATCTCCCTCTTGGGAAATTTGTCCTCAAATGGAGACTAAGCTGAAAAGATAGGGAAAAAGTTGCAATCTCATAAACTGAAAGCTGAGCGCTAAATACAGATGGAGTGATTGACTCTGAACTAAGATATATGGTTGAACTGAATTCAGGAACCATACATGCATGCTAAGACATGAGAAGAACTAAAGTATGTGAAGCTGGCTTGGAGCTAAGTAGAGTACTGAGGAGGAGCTATTTCTCCAAACTAAAACTGAGTTGAGAAGGATAGAGTTACCAATTTAGAACTTCTTTCTAATATCATATTAACTATCATGGTATTTGATATGACTGAGAGTATGAATTAGTTGAATGCATTTTCCACAAGTAGCTCCTTCCACTGGTTAGTTCCTATGTAAAACCTACACTGAGGCCAACTCCCTTGTTTTCCTAACTTAAGAACCTGGAAGACCAAGGTTTCAACTGGAACCTTCTTCTATTAGAGTCTATCATTCCCATCAACACTTTTTCACTCCAACATCTTATCTCCTCATACAAGAACATCATTCTAACTACACTAACTTTGAATGCCAACACACAATTCAAGCCTATCACTAAACTCATCTTATGACTCCTCTAAAGTTTATACTACCCAAGAACATTATTGTATATCACCCAAATTACATGTAATACCTCGAAAGTCCCTAAGATTAGATCAGAGGGTTGAATCAGTAGAATCAAGAAAAATATACACTAGGTCATAGAACGACTAGTCAGGTCACTTGATGGATCATTGAGTAACCCGTCAAGGGGTGCTAGAATGGTGAAGATTCATTGTTAGGGGGTCACTACGGATGGTGTGACGACTCGTGGTATGACCCAACGAGTAGTTAGTAGGACCATTGTGTGTTGACTAAATTAAAGTCTAGGAGAATTAACAGGTGAGGAATGAGTTGTGGTTTCATGCCATGAATCATCAAGTGGGTTGTTAGGGTGGCTGAGAAAGGAGGATGGAACTTCCAGTGGTGAGGACGAGTGCATGCAACGAGTCATCATTCCCCCTAACGACCCATTGAGTCCTCCATTGGTTGGGAAGTTTAGATTGCAGGGAAGATTCTAGTAGTGGCAACGAGTGAGGATCACAAGTCGTCAGTGGACCCAATGACTCATTAGGTCCCTCATTGGGATTGGCAGGATCACTTTTCCAAGCGAATTATTAAGGGTGTTTTCGTAATTCCTAAGCTTCTAAGCTATAAACTACATCGTTTTAAGCCCTAAAAGGAGTGTTTTAATGAAGTTTAACCTATTCTAATAATTCAATTCCCATGCATGCAAATTTAGAAATTCCTTTCAAAGATCAAGCTTAGATCCCTCAGTCTTCCCTAATTCTCTTGGGCTTTTAAAGTCAAGTTGAGATTCAATTTACCTAGGTATGTAGGGCTATGAATGAGAGTTTTCTTCTACTCTCATGCCCAAATTTCTCCTCAAGTTGATGAATACAAGTTTATGATCTTATAGGGTTTTAACCCAATTTTATGAATTTCTCTATGATGTGTCTATGGGTCCATTTACCTCATATTTCAAAGCATGTTTTAAGATTCATGGGCATATTTTATATACAAATTAATTATAACATCATGACTTCAAGTTTTAAAATTATGCCCTATTATGCAAGTTTTATGAGAAGTGAAGTTTATGATTCGTCATTCAAGTTTGATGAGATATCTAGCATGAATGAATGTTTAAAAATTACCCATGTATGAATCTATGATTTTGACTTATGAAGTCTATTTCAAGTATGCATGATTTTAATATTTGGGCAAGCCCACACAAGTTAAATATGTTTTTATAATTCAGCTCAATTTTATGAGATCAACTTGCCATATGGTTTGGAGTCTATACTCCCTATTTCGGCTTATGGTATGTTTGGAGCCAGGACTCCCCTTGTTCAAATTTCAAATTATGCATGTAATTATGATTTCAGCTCCATTGAAAAATGATGGGAGCACCTTGTATGTTTTTGGGAGTAGTGTCCACTATCGAGTAGGCTAGAGGTTCAGGTAAACCCCAATCTCAGAACTACGTGCCACTTTTGGGACCTCCCTTGAGAGGTTTCCCCGCCCATAAGGGGCCTTCAACTTGTTATCGATATCATTGTAGCATCCTTAGCCTTGACAAGATTTTTGGACTGCTTTGCCCACTTGAGTGTAATTGCTGGGGTATCACGTAGTGATGGGTGTCAGTTATATGATGAGTCTCCCATTGTTCCTCATGATTTCAATTATTCATGTTCATGACTTATTATATTATGTTTTACAGCAGGTTTGATCCAATGGTCAGTTTATAAGCTTTTACTTATGATTTTAGCTATGGTAAGTTATAAAATTTTTACTTTTAGCTTATGGTCATTCTATTCAGATATGATATTTAGCTTATGACTATACATGTTTCAGATTCAGATTTCAGCATGCAACCCTTACTCTTATGACCTTATGATTTATATTTATATGCATGATTTCAGTTAATATGTACTTAGTATATTTTACTTACCTTGCATACTCAATACTTTCCAATTACTGATCGCATACTTTATGCTGTATTGGTTCGTGATACAAATCTGGATGATCAGACTCAGTCCCGCTGTTAGTCCAGCTTCCCATAGTTTAGCTCAGTTCCCATCATTGGTGAGTACTCATCTTCTGAGGACATCCAGTTTAGCATGTGATTATGTTATATTTAGTTTTGAGTTTAGCAAACTAGTTGGGGATGTTATCCCTTCAGCTCATCAGACAGTTTAGAGGCCTGTTAGACATTACGTAGATTTTCAGCTTTTTGTCGAGTGTTTACTCTATTTTATAATCGTTATGTTATTCAGTCTTCCGCTTATTCATGCTTCAGTTATCAGATTCTACTTTGATATATGTTCTTTAGCCATTATGTTCATTCCATGGGTTGATTTGGAGCCATTCATTTTTTTATGTCCCGTGTCTCGGCCTGGGGTCCCAGCTTAGGTTGTGACAAACTTGGTGTTAGAGAAAAGGTTTAGAGTGTCCTAGGGTGTCTGAAAGCTGCATTGAGTAGTGTCTTTTCCATGGGTGTGAAGTGTCCACACTTATGTGGGATAGCTACAAGACGTCTTAGAAAATTTCTCTTCTTTCAAGATCTAAGTCATACACAAAGTATCTCCCTATCCTTCTAACTCGTGCTATACGCGATTGCAGAAATATGCCTTCATGATGAGTAAATGGAAGAAGGACTGGCAATGGAAATGTCCATGACAATGGAAATGGAGACGGGCATCAGCAAGCCCTACCAGCACCAACAGATCCTACGCCCGAGAAGGTCACTCATGCCGGGTTTAGAGAAGCGTTTCAGATGTTTGCATGGGAAATGACCGCTCAGGTCAATTAGCAGGCGGTGGCCCATGTTCCTCACAATGGGAACGCAGCAACGGCTCAAGTTCGAGACTTTCTCAAGATGAATCCACTTGAATTTCTGTTGTCGAAAGTGGATGATGACCCCCATGAGTTTATTGAGGAGGTTTAAAAGATCACCCAGATTATGGGGGTGACCGGAGAGGAGAGTGTGGATTTAGCCTCCTATTAGCTGAAGGGGGTTGCTTACATATGGTACCGCCAGTGGAAGGATGGTAGGGCAGTGGGAGCAGTTCCCATGAGTTGGGATGAGTTTGTGAATGCCTTCTCGGATAGGTTCTTCCCAAGAGAGTCGAGGAGATGAAGGGCGGCGGAATTCGTCAACTTGAAGCAGTACCACAGGATTGTCCATGAGTATGGTTGGAGTTTACCCTGCTGTCCAAGTATGCACCGGAGATGGTTGCAGATTAGAGGGATCGTATGATTAGGTTTGTAAACAGAGTATCAGACTCGCTGGTCAAGGACTGCAGGACCTCTATGTTGAAGAGTGATCTAGATTCTCAGGATTGGTCATATACACCCAGTAGATAGAGGCAGATCTGATGGAGGAGAAGGCCAAGAGGGCCAGGACAGGGAGTTACGGATAATTTCAGTAGAGGTTTGGTGGAGGACATCGTCAGTAGTCCCACCAGAGGTCATCGGCCCCAATGCCATCATTAGTCAGTGTTCCGTCTAGACTGAGGCATGATCACAGGGGTGGTGCATCAGGCTCCAGATGTCAAGGGAGTAGGTTAAAAGAGCCCAAAATTCCAGTTTGCGGTAGGTGTGGTAGGAGGCACATCGGAGAGTGCCTAGTGGGTTAAGGCTCATGTTGCGGGTGGTGGGAGCCCGGACATCTACTCAGACACTGCCCTTCAGCCAGACAATGCCTAGTAGAGGCTGTGACTCAACCACCAGTTCAGCAGCTCCACCAACACGCTCAGCTCATCATGGTGCATCCACTAGTGCAGGTGGTGGTCAGCATCAGAACCCTCTCATCTCATCGTGAGAAAGAGGTCTCTCTAGATGTGGTCACTGGTATGTTAGGAGTATTCTTTCTTGATGTATATGCATTGTTAGATCTAGGGGCTACCTTATATTTTGTTATTCCTTATGTTTCTATCAGTTTCGGAGTCAGTCCCAAAACCTTATAAGAATCCTTCTCAATCTCTACACTAGTCGGTGACTCAATTCTAGCTCGACGGGTATATAGAAATTGCCCTGTCACAGTCTTTCAGAAAGTCACATCAGCTGATCTAATATAGTTAACATAATCAATTTTGATGTTATATTCAATATGGATTGGTTACATGCATGTTATGCCTCAGTAAATTGTAGAACCCATACAGTAGAGTTCTGATTTTCGGGTGAGCCAGTCCTAGAATGGAAGGGTAGTTCAGTTGTGCCTGTAGGTCGCTTTGTTTCCTATCTTAAGGCTAGGAAGATGGTCTCTAAAGGCTGTGTGTACCATCTAGTTTGGGTTAAGGATGCGACGTCCAAGACCTCGACTCTTCAGTCAGTTCCTATAGCGTGTAAGTATCCGGGGGTGTTTCCTGATGATCTACCAGGAGTCCCTCACGAGCGGGAGATTGACATTGGTATCGACCTTCTCCCTGATATGCAACCCATATCCATTCCTCCATACAAAATGGCTCCAGCTAAGCTAATGGAGTTGAAAGAGCAGTTAAAAGATCTCCTAGATAAAGGTTTCATCAAGCCTAGTAAAAGCCCGTGGGGTGCACCGGTTCTCTTTGTTCAGAAGAAGGATGGTTCCCTTAGAATATGCATTGATTATCCGCGGTTGAACAAGGCCACAATCAAGAACAAGTATCCCCTCCCCAGGATACATGACTTGTTTGACCAACATCAGGGTGCTAAGTGCTTCTCAAAGATAGACCTCAGATCCGGCTATCATCATCTTAGAGTGAGAGAGAGTGATATTCTGAAAACAACCTTCAAGATTCGGTATGGTCACTATGAGTTCATAGTTATATCTTTTGGAATGATGAATGCTCCTACAACTTTTATGGATTTGATGAATACGGTGTTCAAGCAGCATTTAGACATGTTCGTGATTGTCTGCATAGACGATATTCTCATATACTCTCGGAGTGGCGAGGAACATGTCGTTCATTTGAGGATTATACTACAGACTGTCAAGGATCACCAGCTATTTTCTAAATTTAGCAAGTGTGAGGTTTGGTTGAATTTAGTAGCTTTTTGGGTCATATGGTATCAAGAAAGGCTGTGCAGGTGGACTCTCAAAAGATAGAGGTGGTGAAGAATTAGCCTAGACCAGTTAATCCTTCGGACTTCAGGAGCTTGTTGGGTTTTAGCTACTACAGGAGGTTTTTTGGGGGATGTTTTTCCATGGTAGCACCATTGACTAAGTTAACCCAGAAGAAGGTTAAGTTTCAGTGGTCAGATGCCTATGAGAAGAGTTTTCAGGAGTTAAAGACTCGACTCACTTCAACCCAGTATTGACTCTACCAGAGGGCACAAATGGTTTCGTTGTGTATTTTGATGTCTCTAGGGTTGGTATTGGTTGTGTTGATGAAGCATGGTAAGGTCATTGCGTGTGTCTCTAGACAGCTTAAGACTCACGAGAAGAATTACCCGACGCATGACCTAGAGTTGGCAGTGGTGGTGTTTGCATTGAAGATTTGGAGACACTACTTGTATGGGATTCATGTAGATGTGTTCATGGACCACAAGAGCCTTTAGTATGTATTCACTTAAAAGGACCTGAATTTGCGACAAAAGAGGTAGCTAGAGCTTCTCAAGGACTATGACATAAGTGTCCTTTATCATCCGGGAAAGGCTGATGTAGTGGTGGATTCTCTTAACAACTATCCATGGAGAGTGTATCTCATGTGGAGGATGGGAAGAAGGAGTTAGCAAAGGATGTCCATAGGCTTGCTTGTTTAGGGGTTCGCCTTGTTGACTCGGCAGATAGTTATGTCATTGTTCAAAATGGTTCAGAATCTTCATTGCCGACCGAGGTCAAGGCTAGGCAAGATAAGGATCCTATCTTAGTAAAGCTAAAGGAAGCGGTCCAGAATCAAAAGGCGGAGGTCTTCTCCCAAGGGGGAGATGGTGTACTTCGTTACTGGGGTTGTTTATGTGTTCCAGGTGTTGATGACTTGATAGAGAGGATGTTGGGTGATGCTCATGACTCTCGGTATTCCATCCTTCTAGGTTCCACCAAGATGTACCGTGACCTATGGGAGGTCTATTGGTGGAATGACACGAAGAAGGACATAGCGGAGTTTGTGGCTAAGTGTCCGAATTGTCAACAAGTGAAAGTTGAGCATCAAAGACCTAGAGGTATGCTACAAGAATTAGTATCCCTACTTGGAAGTGGGAAGAGGTCAATATGGACTTCATTACAGGGTTCCTCGTACACGCCGATAATATGACTCTATATGGGTGTAGACAGGTTCACTAAAGCAGCCCATTTCCTACTAGTCATGACTACTGATTTAGCTGAGGACTATGCTAGATTGTACATTCGAGAGTTAGTTCGGTTTCATGGAATTCCCTTATCCATCATCTCAGATAGAAGTACTCAGTTTACCTCATAGTTTTGGAGATCGTTTTAGAAAGGACTTGGTAGTCAGGTCAAACTTAGATCGACTTTTCACCTGCAGACAGATGGTTAGGCTGAGTGGACCATTCAAACTCTTGAGGACATGTTGAAAGCGTTTGTGATTGATTTCAAGGGTAGTTGGGATGACCACTTGCCTCTCATCGTGTTTTCTTATAATAACAGTTACCACTCCAACATTTGGATGGCTCCCTTTGAGACTCTTTATGGGCGAAGGTGTAGATTACCCATCGGATGGTTTGAAGTAGGCGAGGCTTGATGTGCTGTGGATTTACAGCACTTTCAATGCTCAAAACTAGAAAATAACATGGACTTAGGTGTGTTTATGTGGATATAAGACACTTTTCCTTTGGTTGCAGGATAAATTAGTGTTGCATCTAAAAATGCGAAAGAAAGCCTAAAAATGCAAAATATGCTCAGATTGTAGACCATAGTACGAGTCGTAGGAAGGACCTATGATCGTACTGATGGTCATGAAAACCTACATAAGGCTAAGCTGAAGAGATGCAATGTACGAGTCTCAGTACCGGTCGTACCAAGCTGGTACGAGTCGTAGTGATGAAATCGTGACAAGATCCAGAAAATTTGCGTAAGGTGCTGACTTCTGCTATGGAAAGACAGTACGACCCATGGGAAGAATGTATGAGTCGTACCATGAAGGTCGTGATGAATTTTAGAAGAATTCCAAAGTTTAAGAATCAAACCACGGTAGCTCAGTTTGGGTCGTATGATGGAGGTACAAATCGTACCTGGATCCAACACTTAGAAAAAATTCAGCCAACAATGCAAGGTACGACAGGAGGCTATGAGTCGTAGGATGATGCTACGGATCGTAACATGACTCATGACGACTACAACACTTGATATGGAAATTCATCCAGTTAGCTTAGGAAATGGATTCTTGTGTCTATATAAATACGTTTTAGATTTTATTTTTCTAGAGACAATCGTAGACAAGTAGGAAAGACACGAAAAGACAAGGAGAGAAGAGATTTGTAGGTGATTGAGTCGATTCAACTTGTGATCAACCTTTTCTTGAATTTATCTTGTTCTTGCTACTTGTTCTTGAAGATTTTGCTGAGTAACTAAAGGGAGTGTTTTTCTCATTCATTCTTGTAAGTATTGATTTATGTTCTTAATCATGAATGCAATTTACAACCTTACAACTATGAGAGGCTAAAACCTCCATAGCTAGGGTTGTGGGAACCATGGTGGATTAATAAGCTAGGGTTACACAAAGTGATTTTAAAACCAATACAAATACTTATATTATATTCTCTTCATGCTTAAATGTTTCTTAACGGTGTGCAACGTTAGGACTTACCCAAATTCTTTACTTCATTTGGTCAAACAGGTAGAGATTAAAAAAAGAGAATTACAACAGAGCCTTGATTGTGATAATCATTGTATTAACTTCAGCTGTGGTTGCATGATAGCTAAATCTGGAACTTAGTGATAGAGGATAGTTTGAAACCGCTCATGAGACTTGGTCGAATGATTGAGTATAGTCATTCAATAGGGACTGGTCGATCGTTTGAATGAACCTAAGTTATCAGTTCTATAAGTAAGTATTGGTGATAATCACGAGTGTATACCTAAAGCAGTTATGAACCCATGGGGAACACAAACCCTAGTTATCCTTTAATATTGACTTAACATCAGAATTTTGATACTTGTTTTTATTATTGATGTTTTTTAGAATCCCCCTATTTTGAAGTAACAACCTCACAAGTTCAATTACCAGCTATAATCCAGTTCTCCCCTATTCCTTGTGGGTTCGACCCAACCTCTAGTTGGGTTCTTTATTGACAACATCCGCTTCTCACTTCAGTAAGAGGTCTGGTTTGAGCATTATCAAGGCTACATTGATAGGGCCAGATACGGTTCATAAGTCCATGGAGAAAGTCCAGCTTATTAAGGAAGGGCTGAAAATTACTCAGAGTCATCAGAAGTCTTATGCGGATGTTAGACAGAGAGAGCTTGAGCTTGAAGTTAATGATTGGGTGTTTTTAAAGGTGTCTCCCATGGTGGGAGTGATGAGGTTTGAAAAGAAAGGGAAGCTTAGTACCCGATATATTAGCCCTTATAAGATTCTGCGGTGAGTTGACAAAGTGGCATATGAGTTGGCGCTACTAGTGGAGTTTTCCTCGGTATATCCAATTTTACATGTATCTCTATTAAAGAAGTGCATTGGTGACCCAACCTTAGTTGTCCCGGTGGAGAGCATAGGTGTGAAGGATAGCCTTACCTATGAGGAGGTTCTGATTGAGATCCTTGATCGTCAGGTTTGAAAGTTGAGAAATAAAGAAGTAGCTTCAGTGAAGATTTTGTGGAGGAATCAGCTTTTTGAGGGAGCCATGTGGGAAGCCGAAGTAGATATGATGGCTAGATACCTACATCTTTTTCCCTCCGACTCAGTTTCAACATGAGATATCAGTTTCCTCCTTAGTACTTTGTTCAGTTTCATGTCAAGTTCATGTCTCTCAATTCCTTTCATGTTTTAGCATGTATGTATGGTTCATGAATTCAGGTCAGTCATGTGTATCAATCCAAAGTCAGTCACTCCGTCAGTTTTCAGCTTCAGATGTTCAATATTTGGGATTCCAGTTCCTTCCCTAGACCTTCAGTATGCTTAATCCACATTCGAGAATGAATATTCCTAAAGGGGAGCTATTGTAATATCCAAAAAGTACCTAAGATCAAACCCTTGCAAGATGGATAGTTATGGCCATCTAGGAGAGGGTTCAGAGACACTATCCTAAGTGGCCATAACTCTTGCAAGATGGATATGTAATCTACTTTACCTTAGGTATAGATGGAACATTGGTTGTTGATGGTGCTGGGACTAATGACCTCTGATTGGACTGTGATTGCTGTCCACCACCCGTTCTCTGCTAAGAATACTCCGAGTCCCCAGTCTTAACCCTCTTGTTATCCTTTTCCTTTTTCTTTAACTTCTCTTCCTCAATCTGTTAAGCATGGATCATGAGTCGACATATTTCCATGTTACTAATGAGCATCGCGGTCCTACACTCTTTGACCACCAGGTCTGAAACTCCTGAGATAAACTTGTTCATCTGAGCCCTAGGTTCGACAACCATCTCCGAAGCACATCGGGATAGATGAGTGATTTCAATGCATATTCATGGACTATTATGTCATTCTATTTTAGGTTGATAGATTGTCTCCTTTAGTTGAGTCTAATATTAATTCCATATTATCTTCTTTAATTGAGTCTTATATTGATATTATGTGATTTAAATTTTGTGTTATTAGTAAGTTTTAACTGATATCTTCATCTATTCATATATTCACAAGTTTCATTTCTTCAAGTAACTCTTCATCTCATAAATAATTCTTTTATAAATAAAATTATGAATTATTATAATTATAACTCTTGTGCATAATTTGTTTAGATAATCTCGCAATGGAATCTGAAAAGTATTTCATGAACAAAGTTGTACCAATTAACAACTTAAGGAGATATAATTATCATTGGATAATAAAAGTCTTAGTAATTGAAGATAAATTAGCAAAAGAGTATAAAAAGGGAACAAAGGAAGGCACACAAATGACTATAACATTAGTTGACGAAGAGGTAATAATTTTTGTTCGTATGATATTTTGTAGTTTATATTTTTTATATATGTTTGAGTTCTTATATATTTTTATTATATTTTATATATTTTATATTTTTATATATATATTTTTTGAGCATTAAAATTTAATTTTTTCAGTGCATAAAAATTCATGCTATATTTTTCAATAATTATATTGAAAAGTGAAAAAGATATCTACAAAAAGACATGATCTGTTACATCATAAACAGATTAATTCTAATTTTGAATAAGTAAACGAGAAGATTGAGGTTGGATTCAATGACAACACTATAGTTCAGGAATGCAATAGTCACTTTTCTACTGTTACTTTTTCAAACAATTTTATTTCGTTGAAGATGCAATACAATCTTTTGATGGAACAATCTTTAGTAATTTCTTTAGATTTCATCAACTAATCTAACGTTCAATATATGCATAATATTTTACTCGTATTTACGCAATAAGATATTCTTTGTAGATATAAGCATGAAGATCCTAAAAAATATTGACTGAACTTCTTGCCCTTTATTAAAATATTAGACGATGAATAAAATTATCATTTACAATTTTTTCTCAATTAGTTGTTATCTAATTATTATAATTTTTTACTAATTTGTAAAAGATAAAATATTCTAATATTTAGTATTTTATAATTGACTAAAATTTTACTTCATAAATCTTTCCTTATTTGAATTATATTTAAAATCCTAACATTTAAAACTTTTGTTACACCCCGTAAGTTCCTAACGTTTAGTTGGCCTATCCGTACGTTGGTTAAGAGTTTTAGAATATAATACATAAGAGAAAGGGCCCAGGGAAAGGTGGGACGAGCACGGAGTCGGAACCATGCGGGAGGAGGCCGGGCCAGCTGCCCAAAGGGGCAGCGTGGCACGGACCATGCCCTCCGCGATGGGCTCTGTGGCACGCCCGTGTTTTGGCATGATGGGGTCCATGCCACGAACCCCCTATCCACCGCCCAAATGTTATATATATTGAGTTGCTTTCAATTGTGTTATTTTATATATATATATATATACACACACCTTCAGGCAGAGAGAGTAAAGGATGAGGAAACTAAGTTAAATTCTTCCGTTTACACTACAAAATGCCATCCAAATTCAAATTAACCTCGGGTATTGAATCCCAAGCCCATAGGGAGCATTGCTGCGGAGTTATTTTCGTGAAATTCACTCGACAAATCGTAACTTCGCCCAGCAAAAGTTATCAAAATTGTTGCAAACTAGTCTCTATGCGATCATAGGGGGCCCAAGTAGGTTATTCTTGTACGGGTTGTACCTTCTAGGCTTATGGGGGCCCAGTTAGGTTTTTGTTTGTATATATATGTGTGTACCTTATTACTTAAGTACTACAAATAGCGAGACGGTTCAGGTTAAACTCTTACCTTTCTATATGACTATTTTAGTTCCTCAGCTGTCATTCAGTTATTACTTTATTGCCTTACATATTCGGTACATATTTTACTGACCCCCTCCGTGGGCGCTGCATTACTTGCCTGCAGGTGCGACTAGGCATAGACGAAGACCTTCATAGCTTCCATCCTGGATTAGTAGCACAGTTAGCTCCCTTCCTCCGGAGCTAATAGCTAGAAGGTCTGTTTTGTTGATTGCTCAGTTTATGGGTAGATCAGGGCCCTATCTCGACCACTATGCTACTCCTAGAGGCTTGCAGATGTACAGTACCCTGTGATTAGTCTGTTGTTGGACGTGTGGGGCCCAGATGTATGTTTCATTTTGTGATGACGGCCATGTGGGGCCTTGTTTAGCTATTGGATAGTGGCCTTGTCGGCTATAGCCTGTGTAGGCACCTGATTTTCATTTCAGTTATAACTAGACAACATGGTGGTCTTGTCGGCCCGCATAAGACTCCCTATCATTATTTGTTTCTGGGTAGCTATTTTATTTTACAGGTGGCTATGTGGCCTTGTCAGCCGGGGTTGTGTTTACAGCAGAGATATATCCCGTTGTTTTCTTGATTTGGGGAGTAAGGTTGCACCAGAAGTGCATAAGTCTAGTTAGATTAGTCCAGACCCTAGTAGGGCACCAGGTGCCAGTCATACCCCCCGCGGGGCGTGACAATTTTAGAATCAATTACAATTCGGTTAACTCATATATCAATCCATTATCTATTAAACTAACTAATTATTCATCACAATATTTTAATACGCAAAAAATAAATTAAAATGTGTAATTTTATTTTGTATTAATATGTGAATTCCTCCTCCTTGTTCTTATTCTTTAAAAAAAATTATATAATAAAAAAAGATAGAATAAAAATACAATATATTTTAAGTTGTTTCAATTAATTAAGTACTCTTGTTATTCACTCTTTTGAGTTAAATCTACACTATTTTTAAAATTTTTTATGTGAAGTTCAATTTATGTGAAACGTTTGATTAAACACATGGATTAAGAGAAAGATAAAAAAAATAAATTGCAATCATCTCATAAAAGGTAAAAAGAAAAGTTTAAAATTAAGTTATTATTAAATAATTAAAGTACGAAGTCTCGTAGAAAAATATCATTCAACTTTTTACCTTTTCAAAAATAGCATTCACACTTGATAAAATATTTATATAATTTTTTTTGAATATTTAGGATTTTAAAATTAACTAAATATTATGTATTAAATTCTTTCTTATTTAAAGTATATAATTCTTTTTATATTTATATATACATATAATGCATGCATTTTAGTACTCATGTAAAAGGAAATGATTTTTCCACCTTTCAATTAAACGCTATTTCTATGACGTTTTTATTCATTGAAACAAATATTAGAACAAACTGAAGAAAGAACTACTAGATTGGATCAAATTCTTAAACATAATTATTTATCAATTTAAAATTCATAATTTTCTTTCTAAATTCTTATATTATTATATAAACATATTTTTGAAAATATTATTTATTCCATTTTTATAAATTTATTTTTATTAATATGAGAGACACACGCAAGTCGCGTACATTTAAACTAGTAATAATAATAGGGTGCCCTACTTTTCTAAGGCATCATCTAAACAAATGTTGAATACTTATGCTTGTGGTAAAATTTTTTATTTAAAACATTTTTAACTGATATGATGCATAAAGTGATTTTTTCTATATAGATTCGGGAAGAGACTAAAAATTATAAATATTCAAACTCTAGCAGACAAGTGCAACTCATAAAATTCAATATTCAATCAAAAAATAAAATAAATTTTTTGTCACCTCCCAAAATACCTCCTAGACGTGATTGGCACCGGCTAACACCACCGTCAGGTGAACCTATTTTTCATACATTTAACCTTTTTTATAAGCGCTGAAATAAAATATGTGCAACTCCAAACACATCAATAGTCATAAAAATGAAATGTTTATCCAACCAAAATCAAGTTCCAATTTATAAGAAAATACACAATCATTTAAGTAGTGTATCTCTAGCCCAAATTCCACACTAAGACCATGGAGCATCTAATAGAGTTACATGAGTTTAGCTATCGAGCATGCAAATCCAAAGAAAAAAATATATATAAAGAGTAGAAAAAGCTGAAACGATAGCCACGATAGCCTCCATGAATCAATGCGAAGGCTCACCTTAGCAACATAATCTATGCGAACGGACTAGTCAACAACTAGTCTCACCTCTCGTATCAGTATCTTCATAGACATGCAAGTAAGGAGGGAGCTATATATAAATATAACTCAGTAAGATCCTCAACCCGCCATTTTAATACCCCTGGAACAAGTTTTGAAAATACAACCACAACGAGCACAAAAATATATTTTAAAAATATAAAACTCAATAAAGTCCAAACAACTGTTTAACAAGATCACTATATATATAGATATATATCTCAATACAACTCACATTCAGTACTTATCAAACGACAGTGAAAGAGATCAACCTAACACCCTGGCTAGTCCTCGACAACATATATAATGCCCCAATAGTATACTATGGTAGCAAGTACAACGTCCCTAACATATTATGACAACGTATGTATGCCCCTAGTAACTATATCACGGCAGCGAAGGAAGGATATCCAACGCCCCAACGCCACACCAGAGATCAATTATTAAATAAATTTTTTGAAAAATATTTTTCTCAAAGTGGCATATATGCAATTAGTCAAAGACAACTAATTCTTCCAAGTACAAGCTTTTCCCAACACATGGACCAGACAAGCAAAACACAAAAGCATAATTTTTAAAACGGGTTCGAAAAACAAGCACCAAAGCTTAAAGTCTCACTTACCTTGAATTTACAACTCAAGCACACTTTTCAATAAATTCAGAACAATGCTCTCGGATCTCTAGATCACCTTAAACTACACAAAAATGGGTTTAAAATGGTCAAAAATCCTTCGATAGATGTTTGTTTAATTTTTAACAAAAGTCAAATTTGCAGTCAAAGGTTTGACCGAAAAAGTCAACTCTGGTCAACAAGGTAGAATTTCCTAACTATGACCACTAACAGATTCTCTGTGACGAGAGGATTCCAAAATATTAATCAAAATTTAAAATTGATAACGTTTTCCCTTTCAAAATTGATGAGTTAGGTTGAAGAACCCTAGGGCTAAACTTTCTCAATTCTTCAAAGTTTCTCCATGTTTTACCCTATAAATTTTCTTATAATCACGTAATAAACTCAAGAAAATGATTTGTATCATTACCTTAATACTTTAGATCTAAAATTCTTATTTTTGCTTTCCTCTTTTCTTCCCATTTCCCTTTCTTTCTTCTCTTTTCTCTTCTGTGTTATGTTTTTTTTTCTCCTGCATTCTGTAGCTTTTCCAACAGAAATAATTTTTAGTTCAATTAGGCTTTGGCCCTTATTATTATTTAAAAAGTATTTTTAAATTATTATTTTTCTTTTCTTTTATTACTTAATTACTAAATAACCCTTTATTAATTAGGGTTATTACATTCTCCCCTTCTAAAAATAACGTTCATCCTCGAGCGGGTATAGAATCATACTTATAGTGTGAAATAGGTGAGGATATCTATCTTGTGTGTCTGCCTCAGACTCCCAAGTAGCCTCCTCGGTTGGATGATTGTGCCATAGCACTTTGACAGAAACCACCTTCTTGGACCTCAATTATCGTACTTGCCTATCAATAATAGATATAGGACCTTCTTCATAAGCCAAATTCTCATCAAGTTCCACATCCTTAGGTTCGATATTTTGACTATCATCATGAACATGTCATCTAAGCATGGACACGTGAAACACAGAATGAACAACGGACAGTCTCGGAGGTAAAGCAAGTATATACACGACCAACCTGATTTGATCCAAAATCTCATAAGGACAAATGTATCTAGGACCTAACTTACCTCTTTGGCCAAATCTCATAACTCCTTTCATAGGAAAAATTTTTAAACAGACTTTCTCACCTTTCATGAACTCCATATCACGGATTTTCTTATCTGCATAGGACTTTTGTCTACTTTGTGCTGTCTTAAGTCGTTCTCGTATCAAAGAAACTTTCTCCAAAGATTGTTAAACTAAATCTAGACCTAATAATTGTGCTTTGCCTGGTTCAAACCATCCAATTAGAGAATGACACTTGCAACCATATAGAGCCTCAAATGGTGCTATCTGTATACTCGATTGGTAGCTGTCATTATAATCAAACTCTGCCAAAGGAAACTGATCGTCCCAATGGCCAGCAAAATCAATCACACAAGCCCTAAGCATATTCTCCAAGATCTGAATAACCCGTTCAGACTGTTCGTTAGTTTGCGGATGAAAAGCTGTACTCAACTTGACTTGCGAACCCAATGACTTCTGAAAATACTTCCAAAATTGAACAGTGAATTGTGCATCTTGATCAAATATTATTGAAATAGGCACACCATGAAGCCAAACTATCTCATGAATGTATGTGTATGCTAACTGCTTTCCGGTATGAGTAATCCGAACTGGTATGAAATGTGCTGACTTTGTGAGTCTGTCTACAATCACCTAAATAGAGTCGTGTTTCTTAAAAGTACTTTGCAACCCAACAACGAAATTCATAGTAATCCTCTCCCACTTCCACTCTGGGATAATCAAGTTTTCATTACTCCACCAAGTTTTTGATGTTCATATTCAACTTGTTGACAATTTAAGCAACTTGTTACATGCTTCAAAATGTCAGCCTTCATATCTTCTACTAGTACAATCCACGCAAATCTTTATACATTTTTGTAGCACCTGGGCAAATGGAGTATCGTGAGCTATGAGCCTCTTCAAGAATTAGTTGTTTCACATCATCAACAATGGGTCTACTATGTCCACAAAGCACACCTTCACCATCAATAGAGAATGACTTAATTCCCTCATCCTACATTCAATCTCATAGTCTAGCAGGTAGAGATTTAATATTGGTGAGTCTTGACTTGTCCAACTAAGGACGATATTACCACCATACCTGCTAGTAACTTGCCCAACATTGAATGATTAATTGAACTCCTTGATTGGCCAATGAATGAATATCCATAACCATAGATCACTTTTCAATAGTGAACCGGGCCAAACTACCCATAGACTTTCTACTCAAGGCATCCTCCACCACATTTGCCTTCCCAGGGTGATACAAAATGATAAGATCATAATCTTTAAGTAACTCTAACCACCTTTGCTGTCTCAGATTCAAATATTTTTGCTTGAATATGTATTGTAGACTCTTATGATTAGTATAAATTTCACATGGCTCACCATAAAGATAGTGACGACAGATCTTCAGTAAAAATACCATTGCAGCCAATTTCAAGTCATGAGTCAGATAATTCTTCTCATGACTCTTTAGTTGTTGAGACGCATATGCCACCACTTTTTCATTCTACATTAAGATACAACCCAACCCGACTCGAGATGCATCACAATAAATTGTAAAACCACCCTCCACCGTAGGTAAGGTCATAATCGGAGAAGTAGTCAATGTAGTTTTTAATTTCTGAAAACCTTCTTCACATCCATCAGACCACTGGAATACTACACCTCTTTGAGTTAAATGCATCATTGGAGTGGCTATCTTTGAGAAGTCCTTCACAAACCTTTTGTAATATCCAACTAGTCCTAAGAAGCTGCGTATCTCTGTAAGAGTACTTGTTCGAGGCCAATCTCGAACTGCTTTATTATTCCTTGGATCAACTTGGATTCAATCCCGTGACACTACGTGTCCAAAAAAGGAAACTGTGCCCAACCAGAACTCATATTTTGAGAACTTGGCATAAAGCTTTCATTCTCTAAGTGTATATAGCACAACTCTCATGTATTGTTCATATTCCGCCTCACCCCGAGAGTAGACCAGAATGTCATTAATGAACACAATCACAAAATGTTCTACGTATGGCTCGAATACCTTATTCATGAGGTCCATAAATGCTGCAGGTGCATTAGTCCACCCGAAAGATATCACCAAAAATTCAAAGTGCCTATATTTGGTCCAAAAAGCGGTCTTAGAGATATCCTCGGTCTTGATTCTCAGCTGATGGTAACCCAATCTCAAGTCAATTTTGGAAAAGTGAGTAGTACCCCATAGCTAATAGAATAAATCATTAATACGAGGCAACATATATTTATTCTTGATCGTCGCCTTATTCAACTGTCTGTAGTCAATGCACATTCTTATTGTACCATCTTTCTTTTTCAAAAATAACATAGGTGTGCCCCAAGGCGATACAGTAGGCCTAATGAACCCCTTATCAAGTAGCTCTTGGAGTTGAATCTTTAGTTCTCTCAACTCAGCTGGAGCCATATGGTATGGGGGAATAGAAATAGGTTGAGTTCCTGGGACTACATTGATGCTAAACAATTTCTCTTATTGGGGGTAGCCCAGGCAAATCTTCTGGAAATACATCGACAAATTCTTGAACAATAGGAACACTGTAAATAGTAACATCCCCTGCTCGAGTATCATGAACAGTCTCAATAAAACCCAAACACCCATGATTAATCATTTGAGATGCCTTTACCTAAGATATTATCTTTCCTTGGGTCACAGGAGTCATGCCTTTCCACACTAAAGGTGGTTCTCTAGGAAAACTAAAACGTATAAGCTTAGCATAGCAATCAAGTAAAGCATAACATGATGGCAACCAAAGTCAGACATGGGTAACTCTAGTAGATCAACTACGGTGTCCCTATCCTGAACAGATATTACACAGTCTCTATAAACTCTATCCACTAACAAAGTCTCCCCCACTAGGGTCATAACCATATATGGCACAATAAGAGACTCAACTCTTCATTCTAAGAATATAGCAAAAGATGGAGATACATACGAATACGTAGAACCAGGATCAATAAGAGCATGTGCCCCATGAGAATTGAAAATGATAATACCTGTGACTACTATGGTAGATGCCTCAATATCCTATCTAGCCATAACAAAGAATCTCGATGGTCCACCAGCTCCCTGAGCAACCTGTGCACTTTGTCGACCCTTTCCATGAGCACCCTATTGAGATGCCCTAGCTAGCTGAGCCTGAACATGTGTACCTGTAGCAGTTTCCTATAGATGTGTCGCAGCCTGAATAGTACTAGAGTTCCCCTTAGGACAATATTTAGCAATATGCCCCTTTTCACTACAAGTAAAACAAGGACCAGCAACCTAATAGCAACGACCACCATTGATGCCTACCATAATTAAAACACTTCAGATATGGACTTGACTGATATGAGCTGTTACCCTTTCTCTGCATTTGTTGTTGACCCTTTCTAGCTGGATTATAACCTCTCTAAGACTGTACCACTGACTCTGACTGCATAGGCATGGATTTCCCACGATGATAGCCACTCTTGCCCGTAGATGGAGCACCACTAAGCCCGCCCGTGTTACATGCCCTTTTTCTTTCTTGCTCAGTTCTTTCCATTCCTAAATAGGACTCACAATGGAGGGCAGTGTCAACTACATCTGAATAGCTACCACTTTGCATATCTCGTATCACAAAACCACAGTAACGATGCTCAAGTCCATCCATGAATCGTCTCACCTTCTCTCTCAGGTCTTCAACTAAAAATGGAATATACCTAGATAACTCAGTGAACTTAGACTTATACTCTGTAACTGTTAGCTCCCTAGTGCAGGTTGTTAAATTGACGTCTTATGTCTTCTTGTTTGCTCAAGGGAATGAACCTGTCCTTAAACATTTTTGAAAACTCTAACCAAGTGATACGTGGTAACCCTGCTTATCTGCCGCTCTGACCTGAAGTCCACCATGCCTCTGCAGACCCTGAGAATAGGAAAGTGGTAAATTCCACACCTCGAGTCTCCTTCCACAATGTAGTCAGTATCTTTTCACAACAATCAATGAACTTTTGAGGCTAAATAAAAGTTGGCATCACATCGAACTCTAGTGTCTTAAGATCCATGAAATTATAAAGATCTTTGGATTGCCTAGTAGTTACAATTTAATGAAAAGTTAGCTGAGGGGTCAACTGGCTGCAATATTCAACTGAACTTGTGTTTGCGCTTGCAAAGTAGTTTGAGGAACTAGAAGTCCACCATGATTAGGCACCAATGCCTCTAACACATTCAACAATCTCATCACTACATTTGTAGGCAAGGCAATAGTAGGTACAAGAGCCACCCTATCGATAGAGCATCTTGAACAACCTATTCCTGTACTCACTCCGGAATAGCAACTCGGGGCTGGCTCCTATTGACAACTTTAGGCTGAGAATTAGCGTGTGCCCTAGTCTGAGCCCTTGTTTGATGGGCCCCAGCTCAACTACCACCAGGGCTAGTACCATGCCCTGCACCCCTTCCAATGGTGCCTTTGATCGACTAGTAGATGAAGACGCACGTTTCTTAGCCATCTGCTAAATAAATATTTGAAAATTAGACTTGAATCAATTCAACGCATGAATAAAGAATGAAAGAAAGGAAAACATCCTAAATATTCGATAGCCTCAAGGTCATAAGTATGGGCACCTACATACCCATCAACAAGAATCTACTAAAAACTTCTCCATGACCAATAACTTAAAGCCTATGCTCTGATACCAACTTTATCATGTCCCAAAATACCTCCTAGACATGACTGGCACCCGCTAACACCACCACCAAGTGAACCTATTTTCCATACATTTAACCTTTTCTATAAGAGCTGAAATAAAATATGTGCAACTCCAAACACATCAATGGTCATAAAAATAAAATAATTATCCAACCAGAATTAAGTTTAAATTTATAAGAAAGCACACAACCATTTAAGTAGTTTATCACTAGCCCAAATCTCACACTAAGACCATGGAATATATAATAGAGTTACATGTGTTTAGCTGTCGGAAATGCAAATTTGAAGAAAGAAAATATATATAAAGAGTAGACAAAGCTAAAACAATAGCCTCTACGAATCAATGCAAAGTTCATCTCAGCAACATAATCTACACGAATGGACTCGTCAATCACTAGTCTTTCCTCCCGTAACAGTATCTGTGAAGACATAAAGTAAGGAGTGAGCTATATATAAATCTAACTCAGTAGATCCTCGACTTTCCACTTTAATACCCCTGAAACAAGTGTTAGAAAATGCAACCATAACGAGCACATAAATAATATGCACAAAAATATTTTTTCAAAATATAAAACTCAATAAAGTCCAAACAAATGTTCAACAAGATCACTATATATATAGATATATATCTCAACAAAACTCACACTCAAGACTTGTCAAACGGCAGTGAAAGAGATCAGTCTAACATCCCGACTAGTCCTCAACAACATATATAATGCCCCAATAGTATACTACGACAGTAAGTACAAGGCCCCTAACATATTACGTCAATGTATTTATGCCCCTAGTAACTATATCATGGCAGCAAAGGAAGGATATCCAACGCCCCAACGCCATAGTACGAGGCCACGCCACACCAAAGATCAATTATTAATTAATTTTTGTTAAAAATATTTTTCTCAAAGTAACATATGTGCGATTAGTCAAAGACCACTGATTGTTCCAAGTACACACTTGTCCCAACACATGGACCAGACAGACAAAACACAAAAACACAAATTTTAAAATAGGTTTGAAAAGCAAGCACCAAAACTTAAAGTCTCACTTACCTCGAATTTAAAACTCAAGCACATTTTTCAATAATTTTAGAACTATACTCTCGGGTCTCTAGATCACCTCAAACTACACAAAAATAGGTTTACAATGGTCAAAAACTCTTCAATAGATGTTTACTTAATTTTTAACAAAAGTCAAATTTGCGGTCAAAGGTTTGACCGAAAAAGTCAACTTTGGCTAGAGGGGCATAATTCCCGAACTATGACCAACAAATTCTCCTTGACGAGAGAATTTTAGAACATTAATCAAAATTGAATTTTGATAATGTTTGCCCTTTCAAATTGATGATTTAGGTTGAAGAACCCTAGGGCTAAACTTTCTCAGTTTTTCAAAATTTCTCCATGTTCTACCCTATAAATTCTCTTATAATCACGTAATAAACTCAAGCAAAAGATTTTGATCATTACCTTGATGCCTTGGATAAAAATAACTTATTTTCTCTCTCCTCGTTTCTTCCCTTTTCTCTTTCTTTCTTCTCTTTTCTCTTCTGCATTTTTCCCCACTGCATTATGGTTTTTTCTGCTGCGTTCTGCAGCTTTTCCAGCAGAATTAATTTTTAGTTCTATTGGGCTTTGGCCCTTATTATTATTATTTATAATTTTTAAATTCTTATCTTTCTTTTCTTCAATTGCTTAATTACTAAATAAACCTTTATTAATTAGGGTTATTACAATTTCAAACCTTAGTCTCGACTTCCTTATCAGTCAATGGGTCCTACCATCGAAATCAATAAATAGATAAACAAACATATCACTGATCCAACCAAAAATTAAACAAAAAGAATGAAAACATAAAATGGCTCGGTAATGTTTACTCTTAGGAAGAGATTGTTGATTATCAATTATCATCATCATTATCTATTATGTCATGCTTCAATCCTAAGCCTGGGCATGACCAACACTCGATGTCATTGTTGACCCAAACGGGCCTCATGGCACGGCGTAAATCATTGAATATTTATCTAACATGAGTGGTACATTAATAAACTTAAAGCTTTGATGAAGATCCAAAAGTAAGTATTCCACAAAGAGAGAAGAGTTGCCAAATTTACATCATGGAACATCCTAGACTCGTCAAAATCCATGAAGCCTCTAAAATAAATTGTTTACCGGTACAAGGCACCTGACATACTTCTAAGACAAAAACTAGAAATGGTGAACATAAGTAAAAAGCCCAAAAACAAGCAGGGCTTACCAATAGCTGAATTATGTGAACCCTAACATACAACGCGATCATCTACCTGAGTACTTGAGTCTGCATTATTATACAATGCGGTGCTTGACAAAAGGAACGTAAGTATATATAGAATTTTATTGTATGTAAAAGGTAATAAAAAAGTAGAGCTTGTTGGTGAACCGTATAGGGAAATAAGAACGATTCGATAATGTGGATAGAAATATACCAATTAGCCTTGCTTACTTGATACTGATGAAATCTTTCATGAAGTTCACTATTATCCGATGATCATATAAAATATAGGTATTAGGAGTAGTCAAGTAGTCTTAGAGTAATCAAAAATATTCTTAGTAAAGTGATATCAAACTACCACTAATAACTCATGAAGCTAAATAAATATCACGATTTGATACTTCAACTGCACTATAGAATCGCCAAGATCTTGGATCTTTTATATTATCTGAATGACAACCAACACTTTAAGCGCTTTCTTATAAGTATTTAATTTTATCAAGTAGTAGTATAAACAACACTTCAAGAATTAACTTTTTTTACTTTTGAATATTAGAATAAGTATTTGAATTGGATGAACAATCTTATAAGCCTCCGTGGATGCGATATCTGGACTTTAACGTCTTATATTACTTGACGATTGTGTGTGCTTGCAATTGAATTTGGATGCATCAGTGAAATATATATGCCACTTGGACATTTTGAGATCATTTTACATAATTTCTAAAGAAAGAAACCCTAGTTTTCAATCTACACTTTCTTGATGATTTGATAGAATTCATGGAATTAGCTCCATACGAGTTAAATTCAAGTCAAGAACTACATAAGAATCCTCTAGCATGCATTTTCTTGTTGAATTCGATTCCATTTGGAGTTAATTTGAAGAGGCAGTTGTCATGCCCCTTACCTGGAAAGGCATAACTAGTACACGGTGCCTACTTGACTGAGCAAGCCACTGAAACTCAGTTGTATAGAGACATTTAGATAAAAAAAAAAACCACACAAACCATTGTACAAACATAGAATATGGATCATAAAGTCTCAAGGATACGTCAACTATAAAGATAGGGTCGACGGGGCCACAACTCAATAGATAGAAATAACAGTCAGCCCATAAGGATGCAACAACACAATATACATAGAAGGCTGGCAAGGCCACAAACTCATAATTGAAAGTTGAATGACCTACAAAACCACTCCAACAAAGCCTCTAAGAGTATTAATCATCAGATGGTCGGGACAAGGCCCCGACAATACCCATCAACTATATACAAAACTCAGAATATACAAACTAGCCAGCTAGACCAATGGCTCCAAGAAGAAGGGAGAATTCCAACCAAGAGTTGAGTAATGCACTCCTATTATACAGGTCGATTAGGACATCTATCTGAACTTGCAGCAGGACGTCTATCTAAACTTGCAGAACGACATGCAGCGTCCCCAAGCAAAGGGACATCAGTATGAATAATATGTGCTAGTATGTAAGGATGAAAAACAAAAATCATAAATCTTTAAGCATAAATAACTAAGTTCAGATATAATAAGACATAGGAGGATAAAGATAACTTGAGACTCTGAATTTGCCAAAGAGGGCGGATAACCTGTAATTTAAGTATAACTCAAAATGCACTCTGATTTCAAACTAACCGTTGTCAATATGTTCCAAATTTAACTCTCCTGCGACCATAACTCAAGTTAATACAATGATCACCAAGATTAAGGCTTGGTTGTAATTCTCTTTTTCTAATCTCTACTTCTCTAGGTTCAAGAAAGTAAAAGAATTCGAGAAAGTCCTAACATTGTACACCGTTAAGAAATTTTTAAGCATGAAGAGAATACAATACAAGCTTTGTGCATTGGTTTTGAATCACTTTTGTGCAACCCTAGTTTGTTAATCCATCATGGTTCCCTCAACCCCTAGTTGTGGAGGTTTTAGCCTCTCATGGTTGTAAGATTATGATATGCATTCATCGACAAATACATAATTAAATACTTACAGTAATAGTTAAGAGAAAAACTTCATTGAATATGCAAGAATAATCTTAAGAACAATTGATAAAGAAATCAAGAATTGCTCCCAATAAGTGTTAATCACACGTAAACTACTCAGTTCTATGTTCTCTATTGATACTCTGTTGATTGGTAATTAAAATAAAACATAAAAGGTATTTATACATACATCAAAAACCTTTTCCTAAGCTAATAGGGAGATCTTCCATAAATGGCGCCGCCCGTGACATGACTGGTCATACGGCCCGTAGCAGGATTATACGGGTCATAATTACCTCTTGTACGTCCTTGGCTTGCTGAAACTTTGGCTAAGTGTTGGGAGTTGGTACGACTCGTACCTTATTTCTACGAGTCATACGATGCATCCGTGGCTTGGTCCTGAGAACTCTAACATCTTCTGGAATGCTTCACGAGTTGTTGTGGTACTATTCGTACCTTCTTGCCACGACTTGTACCTTCTTGCCATGACTCATACTGTCCGTAGTGTCTGAAAGTCCACCAAGTCTTAAATAGTCACTGGAGCTCATCACAGCTCATGGTACGGGTCGTATATAAGTGCTATGACTCGTGGGTTCCACCCATACCAAGAGGTTTTCTTGTGCAAATTCTATGAAATTTTGTACGACTCCAGTTACGGCTCATACCATCCTGGTATGCCTCATACTAAGAGTTGTATGTTGCCTTCTTCTCTATTCAGCCTTCTAAACTTTATCACGATTCTCAGTATGGCTCATACAATCAACGTACGGCTCGTACTGAGACTAGTACTTTGGATGATTTTCTGTATTTTAAGGCTTCTTTTGCACATCTTTGCTCCAATACTTATTTTCCATGAAATCAAAGTAAAAGTGTATTATATCCATATAAACATACCTAAGTCCATGCTATTTTCTCAGTTTTACGCGTCAAAAATGTTGTAAACTCACAACACATCAATAATCATAGGTTAATCTACCCCACTAATATGTGGATCAGTGGTAAGGTCTTTCATAAATCATAATACATATATGTATACACACACAATCATATATATACAATAGGGCCCATGCTTCCTGATTATAGCTCGGGGTAGATGTATATGTCATGATGTGAAGTAATGCATCAACTGTATAAACATAATATACATGTGACTCAATCATAACTCACGCGATAACCTTAGACATGAACTCATGACATGAATATGACTCTATAACCTTTATAACATAAGACCATATAGCTTTGAACATTATGACTTATGATAGGAGTTATTCAAACGAGACTTAGAACTTTAATCACGATATGCAATCTACTAACACTTTGGACCGTACGAAGATAAAGTGGTACGGATGATCTTGGGCGTATTTGTACGCCTACTTTCTGCATTTTACCCATATTTTACCTTGGTTTGAGAAGAATATTCGTATACTAATTTATGTTTTTATGGAAATATTTTTGAATGGAACTAATGGACGTAATTAGATGATTTTGTAGGAAAATGTGATGGAAAGTTACCTGAAAAGAGGTAACAAGGAGAATTCGAATCACGGGAGCATGGATAGAAGAGCTTCCAAACAAAATCAGGTGGATGCACTGATAGGCACAACATGCCTAGGTTAAACTTTAGGTGAATTTCAGTGCATCAAGTTGTTAAGATGAGAGGCGCAGCACACCTGCAACCAAACTCAGCTGGAGGAAAGTTTCATCAAGTAGGCGCACTGATATGCACGACGTGCTCAGGCCTATCGAGATCGAATTTTCTTAAGTTTTAAAAGCCGAACTTATACAGGGTAAAAGGGTAATTTTCCTACCACTATATATATCTTCTTAAAAGTCTGTAAGCAACGTTCAACACTTTAGAAAAGGGAAAAAAGACAAGAGCTTTCATCACTTAGATTTATTTTCTTTTATTTCTTCCTAATTCAATATCTTATATGAATAGAATAAATTTCTTGGGTTTGTATTTTAACATGTGTGGCTAGAAGCCTCATTCTAGGGTTTTGGCAAAAGACGTGAAAGTTGTGGTTTGAGAATTCGTTTAAGCTAAACTAATTTTCTCCATTGTAAGATTATTTATTTATTCTTGATTTTATGATTGTTCACTAGATTGATCACCTTAGAAATGATATTCATGACTCGTTGATTGAACTTATAAGAGAGAATCACGAGGGTAAAAGAAGAATAGAGTAGGCTTCTGAACCTTGTTGAAAAGGGAATCGATTAGTTGTTGAAATAGAAATATACCCTGCAAACCTGTTTAGTTGATACATGTAACAACTCATAAATGTCTTATTGTTATCCTACGACCATAGAAATATAGGCGTTAGGGATAGCAGGACAGTTCTTGAATTATCAGAAAGATGTTCAGGAAATGTATTCTTAACCTGCAACTAATAACCTTGGAGAACTAAGTTAGGATAGTGAATTTGTTAACTCAATTGAATTGTGAACTAGAAAAGACCCTAGACTTTAATCATCATTTGAACAAAAATCACTTAATCTCTTGATTGCTACTTTTACTCTATTATTTGAAATTATTAGATTCACAACATTTCTTGAAAACTAAGTTGTTTTATTCGAAAAGTGAAATAAGAATTCAAACTAGAATAATTAATCTGACAAGTCTTTGTGGGATGATAGCTGGACTTCTTGTCCTGTATTACTTGACAACCGTGTACGTTTGCACGTGCGCTAGGATGCAATCAAGTTTTTGGCACTATTGTCGGAGACTTGGAAATTGATTAATTAGTTTTGGTTGGAATTGTTATTCCACTATTCAGTATTTACGTTGTTGCTGGTTGTTGTGAATTTCAAGTACTTATTGTTCAGTGTGTGTCAAATACAAGAAGTCAAGGATGATCATTGGACTCTTTTGATCAAAAAATACATCGGACTTTCCACCGACTGGTAGTAATGGCAGAAAACAATGAGCCGAATCATGTGGACAACCAGGAACGGGTTCTTTTTTTGAATTTTGTCAGTCCTAGACTTGAGAATGCTTCTAAGGCAATCGTCACACCGATGATCACTAAAAATTTTGAACTAAGAGAGGGGACAGTGCGGTTGGTGCAAAACACGTGTCTGTATCAAGGTAAGCCTCACGAAGACCCACGCAGGCATTTGATGACATTGTAGAGCTGAGTGAGAATTTCCATTACCAGAATGTCTCTAGACTTTAATCATCATACTGAATATCTTGATTGCTACTTTTACTTTATTATTTGAAATTATTAAATTCACAATATATCTTGAAAACTAAGTTGTTTAATTCGAAGAGTGAAATAAGAATTCAAACTAAAATAATTAATCTGACAAGTCTATGTGGAAATGATATTTGGACTTCTTGTCCTGTATTACTTGACGACCACGTACGCTTGCGTGTGCGTTAGGATGCATCAAGTTTTTGGTACCGTTGCTTGGGACTTGGAAATTGATTAATTAGTCTTGGTTGGAATTGTTATTGCTTGTTGTGCATTTCAAGTATATGCTAGTTACAAGAAGTCAAGGATTACCCTTGGCCTCTTTTGATCCAGAAATAGATTGGACGGACTTCCACCGACTGGTAGTAATGGCAGAAAATAATGAGTCGAATCATATGGAAATCTAGGAATGGGTTCTTGTTTTGAATTTCGTCGGGCCTAGACTAAAGAATGCTCCTAAGGCAATTGTCAAATCGTTGATCACTAAAAATTTTGAATTAAAAAAGGGGACAGTGTGGTTGGTGCAAAACACATGCCAATATCAGGGTAAGCCTCACGAAGACCCACGCTAGCATTTGATGATGTTTGTAGAGCTAAGTGAGAATTTTCATTACCAGAGCATCTCAAACAAGTATGTAGAACTCACTCTCTTACTTTCTCATTGATTGGGGAAGCTAAAGAATGGTTATAGAATGAACAGTCAAGGTCCATCACTACATGGGAGGCTCTCTCGAGCAAATTCATAAATAGATTCTTCTATTCTAGAGAATAAAGGAGTTAAGAGGAAAGATCTCTGAGTTCATTCAAAAGGATGGAGAAACTCTCCCTCAGGAATGGGAGAGGTACAAGCACTATTTGGGGATTTCCCTCATCACATGCAATCAAAAGAGATAATAGGCCATAATTTCATAAAAGGGTTGACGCCAGAGTCGAAGATACTGCTTGATTCTACAACATAGAGACATATTTTGTCCAAAAGTTATGATGAGATCAAAGATTTATTGAATCTCATGTCATTATCAAGTAAGGACTACCAAGATTCAGGTAGGAGTTTGCAGCATAAAAGGTTCCTAGGAAGTTAGAGGTTGATGGTGTAGCTGCAATACGATATGACATCAGTGAATTGGTGAATGTTATCAACAATCTGGTAAGTGTACCAAATGTAAGCCAAGTGTAGTA
Organism: Datura wrightii; assembly: GCA_035772735.1. Lineage (NCBI taxonomy): Eukaryota > Viridiplantae > Streptophyta > Magnoliopsida > Solanales > Solanaceae > Datura > Datura wrightii. The sequence goes on along the minus strand of JASDFA010000002.1, from coordinate 49,149,986 downwards.
GGTTCAACAAGTACATACTCCACAACCAACATATGAAGCTTGTGGAGAGAATCATGTGTACCCAGGGTGTCCTCTAAATCCTGAATCGATTTATTATATGGGACAGTAAGGTTGTACTGGAGGATATCAAGGAAATATTTACAACCAAGGCTACAAAACACAACAAATTCTCCATGGAGGGGGTTCAAAGAACCTAGAATAATTTTTAGCATAATCAGGGTCAGTAGCCGAGCAGCTCATTAGAGGAGACTATGAAGTAGTGGATAGGTTACCATACACAGATTGTTGATAATATGCAGAAGTCCATTCATGAACTTGAGGGTCAAATGGGCCAGCTGGCAGTGCAACAAACAACCAGGCCTGCAGGAGCACTGCCGACTAACACAAAGAAAAATTATAAGGAGAATATGGGTGCTATTTCTCTGCAGTGGAAATGAGTTGGGGAAGTGATTCCTAGAGGAAGAAAATCAAAGGAAAGAACCTGAGCCAAAACATATCACTGAGCCAAAGTAGAATGTTGGTAAGCCGAGCAGTGAACAATCTAGAGCGGTGGGGACCAGACCTCCTCCTCCATTTTTACAAAGGTTCTAGAAATAGAAGGCAAAATCAGTGTGTAAAAACTTTCTGGAAATCCTAAATCAAGTGCATGTGAACATACCATTGGTGGAGCTATTGCAGGATGTCCCAAGATATGCCAAATATTTGAAGGATATTATGGTTAACAAGAGGCGACTAACTAAGTTTGAGACAGTCGCTTTCATAGAAAAGTGTAGCTCACGAGTGAGGAACAAGATACCACCAAATTTGAAGGATCTCGGGAGCTTCACTATTCGAGGTATTATCGGTGTAATACCCCCAAAAGTTTCTAAGATCATATCCTAGACATGAAGCACAAAACTAGCAGGAAGTGGACCATTTTTCACAAAACGACCCACACGAGCCGTGGTGAGGGACCATGAGTCGTGATGTGGCTCATGGTAAAAGGGTTTCCATGTTACCAGATACCACGAGTCAAGGTGATACTCATGATACAATAGCACGATCCATCTTGTCTAGCCATGGTATGAGGTTCAGAAAGTGTCTAATTTGACTTCAGTGATCACGGGTGGATTTCATGATTCACTGTGAAAAAGGATGACTCGTCTTGTCCCTCTGTGATGTGAATATCGGAAACTGATCAAAGTGCTTCAGTGATGATGAGAGATCACCATAAGTCATGGTCAGACACAATGACTCGTGGCATGACTCATTGGCATTAGGCAATAATATTTTAGTCTAATGGTATTTTAGTAACTTATTATACTTTTACCATCTAAACTAGATCATTTTTGGTTTCTTAAGGGGGATATTAAAGGGGTTTTCATAGCCTAAACTCTCATTCCATCACATAACACCATATAATCAAGAATCATTAGCTCTCAAGAAAGTTAGGGCTCTTCATCTTTAATCTAGAGATTCTCAAGCTAGAGTGAAGAATCCTTCATTCCAGGTATGTAAGGCTAATCATAGTGAGGAGTTTCACTCTTCCTCATGCACTACGTCTAGTAAAGTATCCATTGACGTTAAAGCTAGGGTTTTTGCCTAATTCCATAATTTGGTCTTCTTCCCTCTAATTTGAATTATTCATTGTTGAATTCTTCATCATATTGTATGGTATCTTTGTGTCTCTTGATTGTTGATTATAATCCTTACTCTCTTTATTGGTTGATTATGGTTCATGTCCTCTTATCCCATGAACCCCAATTGCATGAAATTCATTATTTTGAAATTTTTGTATTGTTAGACTTATGCAATGTTTTCATGACTAAAGTTGAGATGATTTTTAGAGATTTTTTCTAAGAGGATTTGTAGATAGGTAGTTCAGTTTATAGCATGATTTTCAAGAACTAAAGTAAAGTCTTGTTTTTAAAACCCATAGTTTTGAGCATAAAAGCTCACAAGTTTTTATACAAGATTTTTTAGCATAATGCTCAATAGAGTTTTTAAAACATCTATTATAATTATAATTAAAGTGCTTTATAAAAGATGTTTTCAGCTGCCTCAGATAGGCCTTTTTATATGAGCATAGTTTTGGGACGATTATTTAGCATCGAAATGGGTGAAGGGCTCAGATAACCCGTAAGACCTAGAACCACATAGCTAGTGTAGGTTAGGATCATCCTACTGGTTTGGGTGACTCCTCAAACAACCCATGGTAAAGGCTTAGTATGGATCGACAATTTAGTTCGTCCTCTGCCCTAGGAAGGCTTTGGACATCACGCGCTTATTCATGATATATGTCGGTTATGAGAAACTCCTAACTATGGTATACATATATATATATATATATACACACACACATGTATTTTTCAAAGCTTGTATTAAAGTATAGGTTTATTACATAAACTGTTGACACAACTTACATATTTGTGTTTTTATACATCATTCAGAGTATTAGATTCAATCGGTTTATTTCTTTCAGTTCAGCTATTCTTATTTATCTATTATTTCATTCCACCATTTTGCATACCACACGTTCTATCATACTGACACCATTTGGCATTGCATCTTATTATGATGCAGATTCAGGTAGACAGGACTAGCTGCAGATTCATCACTAGGATCTTCTCATTTCAGCTTTGGTGAGGCCTCCTACTTCTGGAGAGTCTTACTCATGTTTAACTTATTTTTATAGAGCTTAAACTAGCCGTTGAAGCTTTGTACTGGCTTCTATCTTTCATATTTAGAGGCTTCATAGACTAGTCGTTAGTTGAGTCATAAATGTTACTTTTTAGCATTTTTGTCACGCCCCGCCTCGATGGTATGACTGGCACCTGGTGCCCTACTAGGACCTGAACTACTGGACTGCTAAGCCTAGGCACATCTGGTACCTGGCTGGCTCTAATTCACATTTCTGGAAACAAAGGGCTATATAACGGCTGTAAACACAGCCTCCGGCCCATTGGCCTATAACCTCCTGTACCAGTAATAACAGCTGACCAGAACAAACAACTATAGGGAAACCTATGCGGGTCGACAAGGCCACCATGCTGTCTAGTTATCTGCATTCAGCAATAAAATACTAGAAGGCTACGTAACCGGCAAGGTCACCACTACTGTCAAACTTGTGGCCCCACACGGCCAACATAAAAGAAGCAAGAGTACTAACAGCTAACCACTGCACGGCCTCACACGACTGGCTCAACTGACCACAGGGAAATATACAGACTGCAAGCCTCTAGGAATAGCAATAGAAATGATCGGGACAGGGCCCCGATCTACCCATACTATATAACAACAGAAACTGAAGTACACCTCTAGAATTCAGTCTCCGAATGACAGGAGCTGAATGCTCAACGCTGACAGGAATCACGTGGTGTCACCTGCTCGTCTATGAGTACCTGCAGGCAAATAATGCAGTGCCCCACCGGGCGTCAGTACCGCTGGTACTGAGTATGTAAAGCAATAACTGAGAAAAAAATCTGAAAGCAATAATATAACTGATGAAACTGAAGTAGAAGGAATAACTTAACTGTCTAATAATGTAAACCTTACCTTCTCTCAATCTTTACTAGAAGGGATGAGAAGCATACCTGGAAACATATCGTGCTACTGCTGATCTACTTGTATCTAACTTAACATGGCATAGCATGAAATAACATAACATAGCACACACAAACCTTACCCGGCCCCCATAAGCCGGGAGGTACAACCAGCACAGAATCTATACCCCTACCCCGGTCATCCCATCTCCTATAGTGGCTGTAAGCACCCTGCCGGTCCCTGGGTATGCACTTGGGCTCGCTGAGCCCCTGACTATAACTGCATCTGAGTCCGGAGGACTCCTGAATCTGCACCTGAGTGTATCCGCTCGACTGGGGTGTGTAAGGGCCGATCAAGGCACAAATATGGGGAAAACTGGCATCCCATCTTCGTCCCCTGGCGGGACGGCATGCCACTCTGTAGAGTGACGTATCCTCGTCCTCTGGCGGACGAGTCGATACAGTTATTAACCCTGGGCGGTCATGGATGCTAGGTAATCCAACCCCAAACAATACAACGGTCTCAACTGGTAATACTATCTGGGTATCTCACATGCTGAGGCTAATAGGGGTAAAGTATCATATATATTACATGCTGAGCTAATGATAGTAATCTGTATGTATTTAATACGTGCTGAGGCAGGTAAGGATGTATAAATATGAATATAGTCTTCTGCCGGGCTGTACTGGGCAAATGCTATATAAGATAATGTTTTTACTAAAAACTCTGCGGTTTACTAAGTTTCTGTATACACTATATGCTGGACTAGTGATAGAAATATGTACACACTTGATACATGCTGAGGCTGGAAGTACTATATATGTATGTACGAATATAGTCTTTCTGCTGAACTATGTTGTACACTGATTTTCTATAGTAACATGATTTACTATTTCTGACATGCTTTCTAACTTCATTTTGGTCTATTATTCTAGTTCTGAAATGCCTTACGGATACTGTACTACTTCACGGGGTGTCAACTGGACACAACAATATCTCCACATGACATATTACATCACATACTGAGTATACTGGGCAATCTCTAACACTTACGTTAGAATCTATATCATACTGATAGGTCTCGTACACGTTACAACCCAAAGCCTCTTACATTGTACCAATATTCATAATAACGCAATACTCGACTTCTGAACATTCTACTGGTCTGTAAATTACTATACTGTCTCAACATTACTTAACTTGCCGAGGAAACTAACTTTACATACCTTATCCTTGAACTATTCATCTGTCGGATGAAGCTCGGCCGGTACTTTAACTGTTTTCTCCCAACTGCATTCATAAACATATCAATCAATACTAAATACAACTTTATTTCAAAAGGCAACGTCACTTTCGATATAGTTTATATCCTAAACTTAGGCTTATCGAAAGACGGCCAGAAACTCGCTATTTTTCAGAGGTCCAGAAGGGAGAAATATTCACTTCACAGCTAGGGACACATAGACACTAATTTAGAGCAATTCCACTTACCTTGGCTCGGTGGCTCGACGATTCGCTGGCCGTATTTCGCGAAACTAAATCCGTAGGAATGCTCTCTGTCGCTAAATACCCCCATATCTGGAGTTAATTTGAGTTTGGGCAGCGTTTAGCAGTGTAATCGAGCGATAATATATATTCCCTCTTCGTCCTCCTCTGTTTTGCTGCATTCTCTGGAAATTTTACAAAGTTTTTATCATTTAAAACCGAAGTGAGGCTTTATATACTTAGGCCTAGACAAGGCCAACGTGTCACGGAGCCATCGCAGAGGCCTCTCCTCCGTGACACGCTGCCATCGCGGAGGGGGCTCTGCCTCGGCTCCTTCCGTGATGGTTCGACGGGCTTCTCATCTGATCTTTTCCCGGGCCTTTCTCCAACACGTATGACCTTCAAATATGCTTAACCAACATGGGAATAGGTCATCTGAGTGCCGAGAATTCTACGGGGTGTAACATTCTCCCCCCCTTAAGAACATTCGTCCTCGAATGTATACTGTTATCTAGAGGACTGATTACTTTACTTTCTGGAAGAATTTCGGCAGAGTTTCCCCTGTAATATGGACTATCGCAAAAACCTGAAATGCAGAAAAGTCCAACACAGGCACTGCACACAATATTCTAAGATCCATTGGATGACTAAATATCAATTTTTCCTTTATCATTTACAGACATACAACCATAAGATACTGCATAAGTAATAATACGGACATACCTGTCGCCTGACTAGGCCTGAAATAGGGTGAGGATAACTAGTCCTTATATCTTCCTCCGTTTCTAAAGTCATCTTCTCTCGGTTCCTGTTACGTCTCAATACCTTGATAGACGCAATATCTTTAGTCCTCAATCTGCGAATCTGCCTGTTTAAGATAGTTATTGGAGCCTCTTCATAGGCCAGCTTTTTGTAACCTGTATATTCTGGACTAGGACTGCTCTGGACGGGTCTCCTATGCATTTCCTCAGCATAGTTACATAGAAGACCGGATGAATGGATTCTAATTCTGGAGGCAAATTCGATTAATGGTAAATGCTCATTTTGGCTATTACTGATATCTAGCACACACGCTCGCAACATGTCTTCGAGCGTCTGAATTGTGCGCTCAGCCTGCTCATCTGTCTGAGGATAGAACGCTGCGTTTAAATTAATCTGCGCTCCCAAACTCTTCTGAAATGATTGCCAAAATCTAGCTGTGAAGTGTGCTCCTCTGTCTGAAACAATGGATACTAGTATTCCATGTAATCTGACTATCTTTCTGATATGCAACTCAGCATAATCTTCGGCCGAGAAGGTAGTTCTTACTGGCAAGAAATGAGCTGATTTTTGACAATCTGTCACTTATCACTCATATAGAGTCATGTCTGTGTTTAGTACGGGGTAATCTTGCTACAAAATTCATATTCACCGCTTCTCATTTCCAAAAAGGCACAGCTATGTTCTAAATTAACCTGCCTGGTTTCTGATATTCTGCCTTCAACTGTTGGCAGTTAGGACGCTGGGCTACCAGTAGTTCTTTTTAATGTCATGGTACCTCTTTGTCGTATCGGGATGAAGGGAATAGCGGGCGTAATGTACCTCGCTCATAAACTGCTGGCGATGCCCCAAAATATCTGGAGTACAAATGCGGCCTTTATATCGCCACGCTTCATCCCCGGGTATCTAAAAATATGTCATCTCTCCTTACTGAATCTTGTGTTCAAGTTAAACCTGGCTAGGGTTTCTATACTGCCGTTCCTTTACTTCCACCTCTAACCGCAATGCTGCGATATTCTGTATTATCGTTCTGTTATCCTTTATTTTTGCTATGCGAGCGGCTAGATCGGCTAACTAGTAAAATTCTCGGGTGTATTCCCGCTGTTCAGGCGGCAAGCATGCCAACTCCCCATAGATCTATGGCTAAGGGCATCTACTACCGTATTAGCCCTCCCCGGGTGACACAAAATTCTTGATTTTTCAAGTATAAACTACTGCAACTACCTCCAGGTCATGGGTAAGACAATTCTTTTCACGTTTCTTCAATTGCCTGAAAGCATAAACTGTTACTTTACCATGCTGCACCAACCCTCTGTACCTTCTGGCGATACTAACACTGGGGCTGAGGTTAACCTGGCTGTTAACTCTTGGAAGTTCTGCTCACACGCCTCAGTCTACTGGAACTTTTGCTGCCTTCTGTGTCAACTGCAGTACCCGGCTAACCGCAGGGACTGCGTACTTCGATCGGAGTGGTAGATCTGGGCTATGTTTCCACTACTTCGATTTTTTTTTTTGTGTATCTATCTGTACCCCAGCCTCCGACACAATGTGACCAAAAAGGCTACTAAACTCAACCAAAATTCACATTTACAAAATTCGACATATAACTGACGGTCATACTGGTTTATTATACCGGAGAATCCGACAAGTAGTCTACCGGTATAACTAGAGCTTATATGGCCTTCTGGCCGCATGCTAAAGCTGTTTGTTGCTAAGGAAACCTTGAACGCCTATCTGCACACCATGTGCCCGTATCTTATCAGGGGGTCCTGATATCGACCATGACCTCTAATGATCTGGCTACATAACCTTAAATAACTGAATAGTCGGGTTGAATGACCCGAATGTGGCAGTAGTCTAGCAATGCTCTAACTGTTCTATTTGAGTACTTGTAATTCATGCATAACTGCAAACTCGTGGGCATCTAATTACTTTGTTATTTGCTTGAACCACTGTAAGGCTGGGCTTAATCAAACTTACTTCCAGGCGATCAATCTCTGGATCTTCACGGGGAGTCTACTGATCCCCTGGTCTTAATAAACACTGTTCTAGCAGGGTACTATCAATCCCTTACGCCTTGTGTGTATCCACTTGGATCTATACTGATGTTCTGGGAAATTCTCGGTCTTATAGGCTATTCTGTACTACTGGCCTTCCGCTAGGGCTCTGTATTTGAATATTTTACGAAACCCAGCTGAAGTACCAGTCTGTCACTGACTACTGATGTGGACCCTTCCTTGGGGTACCCACGGGTATTCTGACTGGGACGGCTGGCTGACTTTTGGGGGGGGGGTCTACATAACAACTGCTAGGTTGACTAAGGCCGACTGTCGCCCACAAGGCTGGGAAAATGACGTATGACCACTTAACATGCTAAAACAATTCTGGTATTGCTAATCTCTGAAATCTGCCTACTCGGTCTCTAATCCTGGTTCTGGCACATGCACTACTGTTACCGATCTTCAGGGATGCCTCACTGCTAATGCGGGCGCCAGCTGGTCGGTAGACCGTCTAACTGCGCCCCTATCATCTGGCCATCTGTCTTAGGACAAAAACTCTGGTAAGCTCCTAGAGCCTAGATCTGACAACAACACATAATTCTGTTAATCTAATAACTGAGAACTGAGATAGTTTCTATGACTTCATACGTAACTCACACTCACACTTAATCCGCCCTTTCTCTTCTTCTTTTCTTTCTTCTTTTTTTTTTCGCAATGCAATTTGTATAGGCTTTCTATTACTAATCAGCATCTGTGATTGTAGCCCTTATAGGCAACCACTCACAACATATCTATGATCTGTATACATATATATCGCTAGCGACGTACAATATGTACTGATTCCTGCGGTAATTCATAACCTCTGACATGTTCTGCTGAGTCTCACATCGTACATGATACATTGCTTCTACGGCCTAATAATATCTCCAGCCCTGACTCATCATTTCATTGCATTGTCACCCCATTCTGAAAGTAACAACATAAACATTCTAGTTATTGTCTGCTATTTGAAATTTCGCCACTCTTGCGATGTGGGGATCGACGTTCGAATCCGGTAGCCTTACTAGGCATATATTGAGAGCCCATAACTGTCTGCTGGGCCTTATCTCTAGGCTACACTAGATTAGAATTGCTGTATCGGTAACTTCTTAACTTTTCCATAGCGAACATGCTGCGGTATTCTGAACCGTAGTCTTACTGTCAGCCCGAGGCTTAATCCTTAATACGATACTTTATCAATCCGGGGTAGTTCTAATTTCCCCACAAGATCTGACATTCCTGCTTCTTCCTCTCATCTTACTTAAACTGAACTCTGGGGTTTAAGGTACCTACCTTTTGTTGCTAATGAGATTACTGATCAAGCCTCGGCCTATACTTCTTTGGGCGTATACTCAAGCCCATCTGATTCACATAACCTCTATATCTCTCGATGTCACAACTAGATCATAACTATAATCTTACAGGTATGTCTTGCTATCTGTTAGCATATATGGCGGGCTTGGCCTTTTTCTGGCTCAAACTTGACTATTATTAGGCATTTATCACTAACAGGTCTGTTACCCCAACTTCGGGTAAGCTAACAGTCTTACTTTCTTTACTGGCTCGTTACCATAAGGGTCTGCACAACTTACGTAATCATAAAGGCTTTTATATTTTCTAATACTTACTAGGATCACTCAGCCCATCTTTACTTACTGCTTGATCTGGCAACCCCATCTCAAGTCTTATGCCCCTTTACTATACTGGCATCAAAATCAGGAGGTAGGGATAGCCCTTTTCTTATTGCAACAAATAAAAGCGTTCAACTGTACCATATCCAAAAGGATGTACTCGGGATTCCTGCATTTTTTTTCTCTCTTTCTTGTACCTACCTGGTGGTCTGACCTTATCTGTAATCATAATCAGATCTTATATAACTAATAAGTAAATCAACTCATATGTACATTATACTACTAACTTCCTATTCTGACGTTATCAACGTATACTAGGAATAATGCCAATAAAGGTATCACGCTGGGAGGTCTCTGATACCTCCTCCTGCTGCTGTAGTTATCATGTAACTGACTGAGGTTCTTTTCTGTTGCTATCTCTGATCTTCTGCCTGTGATAGGGAAATGATGATCTGCCTTTGTATCTGTAATCAAAGAATACGGTAAGTTTTCAGGGACTTAACCCTATACTGTACCGCTCTAAAGCATGACTGACTGAGAAGGAAAGGTAACCATCATATCATGCCTCGCAGCCTCCTGCCTATAGTATGTGGTGCACAACACATCCATAGACAAGACTCTACTTAGCACGGCTTGCAGACTCCCTGGGATACGACCTGCTCTGATACCAAGTTTGTCACGCCCCGCCTCGGAGGTATGACTGGCACCTGGTGCCCTACTAGGACCTGAACTACTAGACTGCTAAGCCTAGGCACATCTGGTACCTGGCTGGCTCTAATTCACATTTATGGAAACAAAGGGCTATATAACGGCTGTAAACACAGCCTCCAGCCCATTGGCCTATAGCCTCCTGTACCTGTAATAACAACTGACCAGAACAAACAACTATAGGGAAACCTATGCGGGCCGACAAGGCCACCATGCTGTCTAGTTATCTGCATTCAGCAATAAAATACTAGAAGGCTACGTGACCGGCAAGGTCACCACTACTGTCAAACTTGTGGCCCCACACGGCCAACATAAAAGAAGCAAGAGTACTAACAGCTAACCACTGCACGGCCTCACATGACTGGCTCGGCCGATACTTTAACTGTTTTCTCCCAACTGCATTCATAAACTTATCAATCAATACTAAATACAACTTTATTTCAAAAGGCAACGTCACTTTCGATATAGTTTATATCCTAAACTTAGGCTTATCGAAAGACGGCCAGAAACTCGCTATTTTTCAGAGGTCCAGAAGGGAGAAATATTCACTTCACAGCTAGGGACACATAGACACTAATTTAGAGCAATTCCACTTACCTTGGCTCAGTGGCTCGACGATTCGCCGGCCGTATTTCACGAAAATAAATCCGTAGGAATGTTCTCTGTCGCTAAATACCCCCATATCTGGAGTTAATTTGAGTTTGGGCAGCGTTTAGCAGTGTAATCGAGCGATAATATATATTCCCTCTTCGTCCTCCTCTGTTTTGCTGCATTCTCTGGAAATTTTACAAAGTTTTTATCATTTAAAACCGAAGTGAGACTTTATATACTTGGGCCTGGACAAGGCCAACGTGTCACGGAGCCATCGCAGAGGCCTCTCCTCCATGACACGCTGCCATCGCGGAGGGGGCTCTGCCTCGGCTCCTTCCGCGATGGTTCGACGGGCTTCTCGTCCGATCTTTTCCCGGGCCTTTCTCCAACACGTATGGCCTTCAAATATGCTTAACCAATGTGGGAATAGGTCATCTGAGTGCCGGGAATTCTACGGGGTGTAACAATTTTTTTCAATTTCAATTAATATATATTATTTTATTAAATTGAGCTCAATACAGTTCTTGCTTCCGCTTTAATTTATTATATTAGCTAGTAGTAAGCCAAGCCAAGGGTTCTCTTGTAGCATTTGTGGTCTGAGTGACGGAGCTTGAAGAGTGAAGTGAGCCGGCTTGCCTAGCAATGTTTTTTAGCAGCAAGCTACGGTCTAACGACCCCCTAACCTAGGTTGGGGCGAAAACTCCAAAATCCAAAACGTTGGTTGGCAATGCCCAGGGTGCAGGCTCGGGGCGTGACAAACATGGTAATAGAGCTTTAGGTTCAAAGAGTCCTAGGATGTCTATGAAGTTATGTCTAGTAGTGTCCTTCCTATAGGTGTGAAGCGTGCCATATTTATAGTAGGGATACAACAGGGTGATAGAAAGTACCTCCTTTCTTTCATACTCTAGTTTGTGCGATAGAGTTTAACTCTATAAAGACTTCCTCCTAACTTGTGCATTCACGCGTTTCCAGTCATAGCTCCAAAACGTACCGCCAGTTAGAGAGATACTTATAGTGTTGAGGTTTCTTCTAATACCTCGAAAGCCCTAAGATCATACCCGAGTGTTAAAATGGAGAAAATACGATTTTCTGCACTAGGTCATAGGACGAGTCGTCCACTGACCCATGAGGTGCACTACGAGTCGTTAGGTGACTTGTGGGGAGGAGGGAAAACTTGGTTGAATTTCTTTGTTTGGGGGCTGACCACGAGTGAGGCCACGAGTCGTGGTCAGCACCACGAGTCATCATGTTAGAGTGGTCAGAAGTTTGACACAAAGATTGAAAGTTTTGGCAGTCTTCCTAATAATTCATCACCATGACTCATTGGGTACACCACGAGTCGTGGTGTCCATCGTGGTGACCAATGAAGGTAAGCTTCCAGTAGTCTCGATGAGTTCAGACCACGAGTCATGGTCAGTGAAGATGAGTCGTCCAGTCCCTCGTTGGTACTGGCAGTGTTATTTTTCTGCTAATTTATTTAGGGATTTTCCGTAATTCATAAGTTCCTAAGACCTAAACTATGTCATTTTAAGCTAAGATAGGTGTGTTTTAAGAAGGGTTAACTCATTCTAAGCCTATTACCCTCCATGCATGAAAGCTTAGAAGTTCCTAAGGGTGATCAAGCTTAGATTCATCAAATTCTTCCCCAAATTCCTTTGGGCTCTCAACAAGGTTGTGAAATTAGATTCTCCCAGGTATGTAGGGTTATGAATGGGTGTATCCATACATTCCCATGCCCAATCCCTCTTCAAATTCATGTGATTTCTAAGTTGATGAATCTATGGGGTTTTAATCCTACTTGTGAATTCTCTAAGTATATATCATGGGTATTCTCTATGCATATTTCTAAAGTTGAATTACGATTTATGGGCATGTTTTATAATATTTTCAATTATAAATTATGATTTCAAAGTTTTACAAATTGGATGCCCACCTATGGAACTTCATGAAAAGATTAGATTATGATTTATGCTTCTAGTTATGATGAGGTGTTCGTGATAAAGTATGATTTATAGTTACCCATATCTATGTTCATGAAGTAATCAAAGTCTATTTCAAGCATGTTTAAGTATTGGGTAAGCCCATATGATCAAGTATGTTTCATGATTTATATAAATTTCATGTTATTTGCTTACCACATGATTTTGGAGTCTAGACTCCCACTCTTGTTCAACTTATGGTATGGTTTGAGCCAAGACTCTTCATGTTATGTTTTCAGAATATGTATGTCATGTCATGATTCAACTTCGTCCCTAGACAATGGTTAGCTTCATTGAAAAACGATGGAGAGCATATGTATGTTTTTGGGAGTAGTGTCTAGCACTTAGTAGGCTAAGGGTTAGTCAACACTATGCTTCAAAACTATGCACCAACGTAGGTATGTTCAGATTATTTAGGACCTCCTTTGTGAGCTTTCCCTATCACAAGGTGTTTTTCATCTTGATATCGATATCATGGTAGCATCCTTAGCCCTGGCAAGGCTTTGGACAACTCTGCCCACTTGAGTGTAATAGTCGGGACCACATAAGCTCTATCGTGGTAATGTCAGTTATATGATGAGTCTCCCATTGTTCCTCTAGAAAGTTATAGGACTTCTCAGGTCAGACCAAGGGTGGATAGCGTCAGCAGTCCCAGCACAGGTCTATTGCTCCAGCACCATCATCGGCCAGTATGCTTTCTAGATTTCGAGGGGACTGGAGGAGCAGGGCTCCAGATTCGAGAGGTCAGGGTAGCATGTAGATACAACGCACTTTCCCAGCTTGTGCGAAGTGCGGAAAGAATCACTCGGAAGATGCCTATTTGGTTTGGATGCTTGTTTCGGGTGTGGCAAACTCGGACACAGACTCAAGGATTGCTCTTCAGCCAAATCAGGGGAGGTGGAGCCTGTATGTCGGGAACCAGTTCTACCACTCTAGCAGCACATCCCCCTTAGTAGGGTTCCTTGACTAGTTCAGCCGACGGTCAGCGCCAAAATAGGTCCTAGGCTTTAGCACCCGGCCAGGAGCAGGAGGTTTCCCTAGATGTTGCGAGTTTTTTATATTGATGTTTATGCTTTGCTAGATTGGGGGATACTTTGTCTTTTTTGACTCCTTACATTGCTAGTATCTTTTGAGTTAGCCCCGAGACTGTCAGAACCTTTTTTAGTTTCTACCCCTGTTGGTGATTCGATTATAGCTAGGCGGGTGTATAGGGGATGCCCGGTCACTATATTGCATAAAGTCACCTCCGCAGACCTTGTAGAGTTAGCCATGACTAACTTTGATATTGTTTTGGCATGGATTGATCGTATGCGTGTTATGCTTGTATTAATTGTAGAACCCGTGCGGTGGAATTTTGTTTTCCGGGTAAGCCAGTCTTGGAGTGGAAGGGTAGTTCGATGGTACCTGTAGGTCATTTCATTTCCTATATTAAGGGCAGAAGGATGATTTCTAAGGGTTTCATGTATCATCTAGTTAGGGTTAAAGATGTTGAGTCCAAGACCCCGACCATCCAGTCAGTTCCGGTGGTGCATGAGTATCCAAAAGTATTTCCCGATGATTTACTAGGTGTTCCTCTGAGTGGGAGATTGAGTTTGGTATTGACTTTCTACCTGACACGCAGCCTATATCTATCCCTCCTTACAGGATGGCTCCAGCCAAGCTAAAGAATTGAAGGATCAATTGAAGGACCTGTTAGATATGGGCTTCATTAGGCCGAGCAAGTCTCCATGGGGTGCACCAGTCTTATTTGTTCGGAAGAAGGATGGTTCACTTAGGATGTGCATTGACTATCGATAATTAAGCAAAGTCACCATTAAGAACAAGTATCCTCTACCCAAGATTGATGATTTATTTGACCAGCTTCAGGGTGCAAGGTGTTTCTCAAAGATAGATCTCCGGTCTGGGTATCATCAGCTCAAGGTTCGGGAGTGTGATATCCCAATGACAACCTTTAGGATGTGGTATGGTCATTATGAGTTTGTAGTTATGTCTTTCGGACTATCAAATGCTCCTGCAGCTTTTATGGACTTGATGAACAGGGTGTTCAAGCAGTACCTAGACATGTTCGTGATCGTGTTCATTAATGATATTCTTATATACTTTCAAAGCGAGGAGGAATATGCCGCTCATTTGAGAGTAGTGCTTCAGACTCTCAAAGATCGCCAATTGTATGCCAAGTTTAGCAAGTGCGAGTTTTGGTTGAACTCGGTAGCTTTTTTGGGCCATGTGGTATCAAGCAAGGGCATAAAAGTATACTCTTGGAAAATCGAAGGGGTGAAGAATTGGCTTACACCGGTGAATCCTTCGGATGTTCGGAGTTTCTTTGGCCTTGCTGGCTACTACTGGAGATTTGTTGAGGGTTTCTCATCAATTGCAACACCTTTGACCAAATTGACTCAGAAAAATTTGAAGTTCTAATGGTCCACACCGGTGTTGACTCTACCCGAGAGTACAGATGGTTTTGTGGTGTATTGTGATGCCTTGAGAATTGGTCTCGGGTGTGTATTGATGCAGTAGGGGAAAGTAATAGCATATGCCTCTAGGCAGCTAAAGATTTATGAGAAGAATTACCTAACCCATTATCTAGAGTTGGCCGCGGTGGTATTGGCATTGAAGATATTGGCGAAATTACTTGTATGGGGTTCAAGTAGATGTGTTTACGGACCAAAAGAGCTTACAATATGTGTTCACGCAGAAGGACCTCAATCTACGACAAAGAAGGTGGTTAGAGCTACTCAAATACTACGATATGAGTGTTCTTTACCACCCGGGTAAGGCTAATGTGGTGGCGGACGCACTTAGTAGATTCTCGATGGAGAGTGTATCCCATGTGGATGAAGGAAAGAAGGAGCTAGTGAAAGATGTACTCAACTCGCAAGGTTGGGAGTTAGATTGGTTGACTCTACCAATGGCGGTGTTGTTGTTCAAAGCGAATCTAAATCATCCTTGGTGATTGATGTGAAAGCTAGGCAAGATGAGGACCCGATTTTGGTAAAGTTGAAGGAAGCTGTTTGAAGTCAAAAGGTGGAGGTCTTCTCCCAAGGGGGAGATGGTGTGCTTCGGTACCAGTATTGTGTACTAGATGTTGATGACTTGAGGAGCCAGATATTGCATGAGGCCCATGGATCCAGGTATTCTATCCATCCGGGTGCCACCAAGATGTCGTGATTTAAGAGAAATCTATTGGTGGAATGGCATGAAAAAGGATATAGCAGAATTCATAGCCAGGTGTCCGAACTGTCAGCAAGTAAAGGTTGAGCATCAAAGTCTGGGAGGATTACTTCAGGATATCAGCATTCCTACTTGGAAGTGGGAAGAAATTAACATGGATTTTATAACAGGATTACCTCGTACTCATTGACAATATGATTCCATTTGGGTTGTGGTAGACAGGTTGACCAAGGCTGCACATTTTCTACAGGTGAAAACCACGGACTCAATGGAGGATTACGCCAAGCTATATATTTGAGAGTTTGTTGGATTGCATGGAGTGCCCTTGTCCATCATTTCAGACCAAGGTACTCAATTTACCTCTCAGTTTTTGAGGTCTTTTCAAAAGGGGCTAGGTATGTGATCTTGGGTAGGTTTATATGCCCAAGTGATACTCAAAAGTATCATTTTCGCCTTGTTTATCTATCAATGTGTATACATTCTCATGTAATTGGTAATAAAATGTGAATTTATACTAACCAACATGATTAGCATTGTTTTGCAGGTAAAATGTGATTTCGAGAAGCTAAAATGCATGTTGGATGATATCGGAGTTGGACTTGGATGCGAGCAAGGGAAAAGGCATTGGACAGCATGATTTAAACGGGCTTCACGATGGAGCCGTGTCACGCTGCCATCGCGGAGGCATTCTGCCTGGATGGGGAAATTCACCCAAATTCCAGTGGAGGTCCGCGTTTGCTCCGTGGCACAGAGTCAGTGCTCCGCGATGCATGCCATGCCACGTTGAGCCTTAATTCCCGGACCCCCAGTTCCACTGAGGGTCCGCATTCATGGCGTGTCACGGAGGCAGTGCTCCGCGATGCACTCCGTGACACGTTGCTCATTATTCCGGGAAAAATTCCTAGCAGCATAAATAGAACACTTAAGTTCATTTTTCATAATTCTGACTTGGTGGAGCAAGGACGTGGTTTACAGGTAGTTGAGGGACGAAAAGTTCAGGGTTTTTTCTCTCTTTCTTTCTTCTTTAATTCAATTTCTTGTATGATTAACACTCATTTTATGATGATTAATCCACAAATGAGTGGCTAATTCCTCTCCTTGCTGAGGTTATGAACAATTGTGATGAAATTTGATTGTTGATTCTATGGTTTTTCATCTTTTCTTCCATGTTGTTCTATTAATTCTTATTCTTACTGCATTGGTGTGTGGCCTACTTTAATGTACATCTAAAAAGTCCAGTTTCACTCGAGAGAGCACGAAATTGGAAAGTTGTGAATTAATAGGATATGTTCTTTACTTGGTTTGGGAAAATTGAGTCTTGATTTGCTTTCAGGATAGAAATATACCTGAAAGTCGTATTAGTCAATTTAGGAACCGGAATTGTATAGCTAGGACATGAATTGCATTTGATCACAGAAATGTAGACGGATGGTTCATGATTCGTAAGTGAGGTTAAATACGAGAGTTTTAATCTCTTGGCATTTGTTCTTGGCTAGCAACAGGAAGAAAAGATTAACCAATTTATGATGATAATCAATTTCATTACATGTTCGTTTAACCTCAGCATGCTTTCATTCATAGTTCAGATTCAAAGTAGATAATTGTTCTTAGTTTTAATATAAAATTCATAAAACAAACTATCAACTTTTTGGTTACACTGTTGTCTGCATTTTTAGAAATAAAATATAGTACACTTGAGCAATTTGCACTTCAACCAAGTCTATGTGGGATCGATACTTGGCTTACTAAAGCCACTTACTACTTGTTTGACCACGTGCACTTGCGTGTTGTTTTTATACCCACAAACACCCGAACAAGTTCTTGGCGCTGTTGCCGGGGACTTGGCAATTGGTGAAATTGTTTTAAGTGTTAATTTACTGTATTTTTATTTTCTTAGTGTTGACAACTTGGTCTTAGCCTATATTTTGCAGACTTATTTGCTGTGAACACTAGCAAGAGACAAGGAGCTGGTGGAATCGTATATAGAGCCAGAAAGAATATTTCACAGTAAGAGAAGAGAAGCTCTACAAAGAAAGCTGCAGTTGCTCAGACAGACGATCATGGAGCAACAACAGAATCCACCGGTAGTACGGGCAATGTTAGTGACCGAAGAAGCAGTAGCTCGGCCGGTTCACGAGGTGGCAATCCCACATGCCAATAATGTTACATCAAGTATCCGCAAACCAGAGCCGGGAGGGAGATTTGAACTTAAACAAAATATGGTGCAGTTGTTGCACACAAGCGGGCAATTTACCGGTCTCCCTCATGAAGATCCACAGCAACATCTCTAAAATTTTTTGGAGATAAGTGACACTTACATACTCGCGGGAGTGTCACCAGACTATGTCCGGCTTACATTATTTCCATTCACATTACTAGGAGAAGCCAAGAGGTGGTTGAAAGCTGAGCCACTGAATTCTATTTCTATGTGGAATGATCTTGCACGGAAGTTCTTGATAAGGTTTTTTCCCTCTGGTAAAACAGCAAGACTTAGAAGTCAAATTCTAAGTTTCAAACAGAGAGAGGGAGAAAATTTATATCAGGCCTGGGAGATATTTAAATCCATGTTGCGGGACAGTCCTTATCATCATCAGTCCAATGATGTGTTGGTGCACACATTTATTGAGGGTTTGGAACCCCACACCAAAATATTGCTAGACTCAGCAGCTGGAGGGCAAGCGCTGGAGAAGACTTATGAGGAGCTGTATACCTTGTTGAACCAGATTTCACAGGGCAATCCAGAATGGAATGCTGATTCATCACGAGGTGGGACAAGGAAAGCAGCAGGAGTGCTTGAAGTGGATGGGTTTACAGCTATCGCTGTCAAAAACTTGTTCGGTGCGTTTGTTGGGGTTATAAAACCGACACTCAAGTGCACGTGGTCGAACAAGTAGTAAGTGGCTTTAGTAAGCCAACTATCGATCCCACAGAGACTTGGGATAAGTGCAATTTGCTCAAGTATACTATATTTTTACTTCTAAATATGCTGACAACTAAATAACCAAAAATTGAATAATTTGTTTTATAAATTTTATACTAAACTACAAACAATTATCTACTTTGAATTTGGACAATGGATAAAAGCATGCCGAGGTTAAAGAACATGTAATGAAACTTATTATCATCATAAATTGGTTAATCTTTTCTTCCTATTGCTAGCCAAGAAGAATTGCCAAGAGATTAAAACTCTCGTATTTAATCTCACTTAAGAATCATGAACCATCCGTCTACATTTCTGTGATCAAATGCAATTCATGTTCTAGCCATACAATTCCGATTCCTAAATTGACTAATACGACTTTCAAGTATATTTCTATCAGGAAAGCACATCAAAACTCAATTTTCCCAAATCTAGTAAAGAACAATATCCTATTAATTCACAACTTTCCAATTTCGTGCTCTCTCGAGTGAAACCGGACATTTTAGATGTACATTAATGTAGGCCACACACCAATGCAGTAAGAACAAGAATTAATAGAACAACATGGAAGAAAAAGATGAAAAACCATATAATTAATAATCAAAATTCATCACAAGTGTTCATAACCTCAGCAAGGAAGGGAATTAGCCACTCATTTGTGGATTAATCATCCTAAAACAAGTGTTAATCATCCAAACAATTGAATTAGAGAAGAAAGAAAGAGAGAAAAAAACCCTGAACTTTTCGTCCCTCAACTGCCTGTAACCCACGTCCTTGCTCCACCAAGTCTGAATTATGAAAAATACACTTAAGTGTTCTATTTATACTAGTGGGAATGTTTCTCGGAATAATGAGCAACGTGTCACGGAGTGCATCACGGAGCACTGCCTCCGTGACACGCCGTGAACGTGGACCCTTACTAGAACTGGGGGTCCAGGAAATCAAACACCAATATGGCACGGCGTGCAACGCGGAGGCTAGCCACCGTGCCACGGAGCAGTCGCGAACCTCCACTGGAAAGTGATGAATTTTCACCCTCCAGGAAGAATGCCTCCGCGATGGCAGCGTGACACGGCTCCATCGCGGAGCCCCTTTAATTCGTGCAGTCCTATGCCTTTTTCCTTGCTCGCATCCAAGTCCAACTCCGATATCATCCAACATGCATTTTAGCTTCCCGAAATCACATTTTACCTACAAAACAATGCTAATCATGTTGGTTAGTATAAATTCACATTTTATTACCAATTACATGAAAACGTATACACATTGCTAGATAAACAAGGCGAAAATGATACTTTTGAGTATCACTTGGGCATATAAATCTGCGCAAGATCACTTACCCCACACTTAAATCCTTGTTCGTCCTCGAACAACATACATATAATTCATGCAATTTACATCCCAACCTTCGCTACTATGGTGCGACAATTTAAGCTACGGTCATACCGATCATTCAATATTGCAAATCATCAAGAAAACATGCATGGTCTTAACAATGCAATGACCTTCCATACATTAAGACTTCCTAGACTTTAAGAATCAACTCTCGATAACGGCAAACTCATGCGAATCAGCTAATCAAGATATCCGACACGAAAATCAATCTTTCATCAAGCATGTGCCCTCACACTCAAGAGAATCTTCCCCTTTTTGCTCATGTGACACACAAACATTCAAGTAGGGGCATGTAAAAACAATTTCACTCTCTCTCCCAAAAGAATTCACATGCATCATGTCATGACTCATAGGCTTGCCCTTAGTGTATTACTCCACTAATACAAAGAAATGCAATGTAAGATCACGTAGGACTTTAATGGGTTGTAATGGAAGCTATGGAACTAGTATATATTGAATTAGCCAATAATAACCACTAGCATCCTTAAGCGCCTTTGCAACACATTCCCATCAACTCATGGACATTGTTTCTTTCTTTTTTTTTTTGTTTTTTCATCATCCCATTCTTGATGATTTACTTTAGTATGGCCCATTTCATTAAGCACACTTGACACAATAACAAAGGTTATTCATGCACCTTCATTATCGTCTATTTATAACCAGTGCACCTTCAACCTTTTCTTTTCTTCCCTCACTCTGCTTTTCTTTTTCTTTTCACCATTTTCACTCTTTGACACTTTGGGAAAATTATTTTCTCTTCTTAAGCGCTTAAGAGTTTTGTATAGACTTTAAGGCTAATGAAAAGAAGGAACTAAGCTCGGTTTAAGCTTTTTGGACAAAAGAAAGAAATAATAGGCTAAAGGCTCAACGGGCTGACTAGGGTATACAATCACAGACAGGGGGAGTATGACAAGAAAAAAATAGAAACTCTCGGTTAAAACAAAGAAATGCCTACATCCTTTCCTACAATACACCTCCTTCATTTCGTTTTGTACACACACCAGGCAAGTTCTAGACACTTCACGATAGCATGGAATATCAACACCTCACTTCACACTTTATGCACATGCTCGATTCAAGATGTATTCACAGACTCTTCAATCAGCTAATTACATGAATTCAAACATTAGGCCTCAATCACACCGAATCGAACTCTACAGCCTAGGTATCTCAACATATTTACAAGATTGCATGCTTTCATACGAATCACCTTTGCATTTTGAATATCATGCACAACGCGCAACCAAAAATTCACAACCATATAGTAACTACAGGTTCCAGGATGCAATCCACCAAAGAAAAAAAACTGAAAATAAATTAAAATAAACTACTCCTAACGACTACATTTCCCTTAAGACAGTCGTCATCCATCCATCATAGAGAACGGTCACTAATTACGACGTCGGTTCAATGGGACCCTTTTCGGTAAAAGAACCGAAAACAAACGCCGAGAAACCCAAAATTAAAAAAAATTGAAAAATTTTGCAAAACATCGATCATTTCGATAGAAAAAATTATTTACAAAATATTTTAAATATGAACAAAATATTTTCAAAAATTTTTAAAAATATCGATCATTTCGATAAGCAAAAATATTTACAAATTTTTTTACAGAATCAGCTGGCAACATTCCACAACACACCTCAATTCCACAAATATTTACAGATATAAAATAGTTTGAAAATTCACAAACACAGGGAAACATAGCATACAAATATACAGAGGAAAACATACAAGCAAACCAGCCCAGCCCAACACCTAACTACTCCCACCCCACACTTAAACCGAACACTGTCCCCAGTGTTCACAAAAATTAAATAGCACAAAATCGGGTGGTGGAACTCCCTGATCAGTCAAAGTATTCCACTTCTTCATCAGGTGCTGCTGCCTCATCTCCCATGTTCGAGTCGCCTCCGTCGTCGTCATCGGACTCCACATCGGAGTCCTCCCGATGTGTCTCCTCGTTCGTGGGGACATCATCATCAGTGGGCTCTACAAAGGCTGGCCCTACTCAGCATAGAGCCCTGGCGTTTTCGCCAAACGGGTAATCTAGCTCGAGCTGCCATAGCTCCTCCTCCGTGGCTGGTCTCCCACCGATCCTTAGCTGGAGCATCTGCATCCCATACATCCGCGCCATATACTGGTCATCACGAGCATGTCGCTCGCCAAGTGTCAGCACTGGCCCATGGGTGGTGTTGGGAGCCTTAGTTTTAGTCACATCCAAGGCCCGCCGCTCCAACTGCGGGATATAATCGAGGGCCTCCTCCTCAACATCGAGGCCCTGGAGAAAGGTGGTGAGTAGTCCACCGAACCCATACCTGTGCCCCTGGTGCAATCGGGCTCTCTTTATGGCGGATATAGTGACCGCCCCGACATTAATCTCCAGCCCTTCATCAGGGCGTACACCAGGCAAACACGGTCCCGAGTCACATCAGTCATGTGTACCCCCGGGATTAGGCACGAGCAGACTATCTTCAGCCAGATTCGGGCTTCCCTGTTCATCTGAGAATATGGCAGAGTCTGGTGGTAGCCTCTTTCCTTGTGCCTGCTCCATCTAGCTGTAGATCGGGCCCCACACAGTGTGCGTCTGATGTCAGCATACGGTGGGGTAATGTTCAGCTGGCGGAGAACGTGGGCATCTGTGTCCCGCGCTCCTATGATGGCATTTAGCTGGTGGGGCTCCAGAGTGACTATCTGCCCTCTGATTTTGATGGTGTGACTTCTTATTGACGGGTTCTAGTTGGCATAGAACTCCCGGACCAGGTGCAGGTTGCATTCTTTAGGCTCCTCGAATATGAAACTTAGCCCAGGAGCCTCGATCCGTTGAACTATTCTGGGGAACTCCTGTTCCAATGGCTCCCGTGCTATATGCTCTTCGGGGAAATATTTGTTCTCTTTATGCTTTGCGTACCACTTTTTCCCTTCGTCAGTCACCCATCTCGTTCCATATTGGCGGCGCTGGCCGCATGGAACTGCTGGTGCAGCTGGGACTGCTGTGCCCAGTCTGAGTCGCTTTCTTCCAGTGCCTGAAGTTGATGCACCCTTCCCTTTATCTTGTCTGCTTGCTATTTTGCCTGTCAACACACGTCAACAATCGCAATGTTAAGCTAAATAAATATTAACTTCGGCTAAGGTCGGGTTACGCTAAATTACCCCACACTTAGTCCTTAGTTACAGTTATAATCTATGGCAAGAATAACTTTATTTACACAAAACAACCAGCTATACAATCATGCTTAGTGCGTTTAAAAAGAAATTTCAACGGTATAACTTCTGCGTACTACTCAGACTTCGTACAGCTAATTACAATCACTACCATCGCAAACATTTTAACCCTCGCACTTAGCAAAGAAAACAAGAAAACAAAAATAACAACAAAAATGCTATACACATGAACCTATCCAACCAACCAACTTCTAACCAATTTCAACACTTTCCCCAAACCCGGGAATTCGTCATCTATTAACATCCTAACACTTTGTACAACGACTCATCTCATTCAACACGTACACCCCGGCATAAAATTCATGATTTCAACACATTACCCACTTCAAATTCAACAACGAGCCCTAGAATTGATTTCTTCCATCAAATTCGAATAATTTATGCAATCAACAAGTTCAAACAATCAAAACGATATTCCGAACATTTATCAATCAACAAATAACTCGAATTCATGCTTAATTTCAACTTAGGGTGATTTATCTCACCTCCCATGCTTAATTTCAAAGAAAATCGGCAAAAACTAGGGAGGGAATTGGAAAACATACCTCGAAGTTGAATAATCGAAGAAAACTCGGTAATTTGTTGCCTTAAGCCGTGGCACGTTGGTGGGAGAGGGGTTTTGGGACGTTTGGTCGCGGAAGAAATTGAAAATGAGGGGAAAAGGGGAGTTTTCGGGGTTTAAAATGTAGAAACACACGCGAGTCACTCGGTAACCCGGTGTGACCCGTCGCGATATACAAGGCAACGTGTCACGGAGTGCATCGCGGTGCACTACCTCCGTGACACGGAGCCATTGCGACAGCATACTGGAAATTTTAAAATTTTCGGGTTACACCTCAACGTGTCACGGAGGGTAACGCGGAAGTCCTCCTCCATGACACGGAGCTATCGCCCCAGCTCACTGTCTTCTACATTTTATTAATTTTTCATACCTCGACTTTTCCTTCACGATTCCGTGCACATTATTCTCCGTTTGACCTGACCTGAAAATCATCTCACTAAATAAAATTGGTTAGACTAATAGGTTTCACCTAACTAAAAATAAAAAATACTAACTAAAACGAAAAATTTTGTAATCAATTAAGGAAAAAAAAAAGAAAAAGAAAAATCTATTTACACTTTGCAAAATGAAAGAAAAAATTTTCACGGGTTGCCTCCCATGCAGCGCCTGGTTTACCATCGCGGCTCGACGTCATTTAAGCTCAATTGTCCGCTAGGGTGATGGACGATTTCTCTCGATCACTGTCCTCCCCCCAGTAGTGCTTACACCTATTCGGTGGTCTTCCCATTAACTCTCGGGAATGCTTCATCTGCTTAGCATTACCATGATCAATCACAATGATCACCGAGAGTTCTTCATGCACCATCGGGAGCTTGGGTGCTTTATACACATCGAACACCTCTACCTTGTCGTGTGCTCACATTTTCAGTTGCCCCGCAGCTACGTCGGTTAATGCTTTCCCGGTTGCCAAGAAGGGTCGTCCCAAAATAAATGGGATTTCCGCGTCTGGTTCAAAATCCAAAACAACAAAATCTACCGGGAAAATTAGGGTGCTAACTTGCACTAGAACATCCTCAACAATGCCATCCGGCCTAGCTAAGGATCGATCCGCCAACTGCAAGATTACGATTGTAGGTCTAGGACTCCCTAGACCCAACTTTCTAAATACCGAAGATGGCATCAGATTTATGCTCGCTCCCAGGTCACACAATCCACGAGCTCGGATGCTCTACCCAATAGTAAGCTGGATAGTAAAACTTCTAGGGTCTTTTAGCTTTGTGGGTAGTCTATTTTTGATCCCGGAAGTGCACTCCTCCATTAAAGCCACCGTAGCATACTCAGTCAAACGACTTTTGTTGGCCAAGATGTCCTTTATGTACTTGGCATATTTAGGCACTCCCTGCAAGACATCAACAAGAGGTAAGTTAACATGTACCTATTTAAGCACCTCCATGAATTTCTTGAAACACGCCTCCTCTTTGTGTTTCTGGAGTCGTTGAGGGAACGGGGGTGGAGGTCTTTCTGATTCAGCTTCTTTGGTGTTCCCCCTTTCCGAACATTGCTCCCCCTCAACTTCTGTTGCTCCCGAATGTTGAGGTGGTCTTTCTGGTTCCACCTCCTTCAGCTGCAAACCACTCCTTATGGTCACTGCATTTACCTACTTCGGATTCGGATCTGTGTCGCTTGGCAGTCCTCCTCTAGGCCTTGTATTTTGGGCACTAGCAAATTGCCCAAATTGATACTCAAGAGCCTTGGTAGCTAACTGATTGTTTTTCACTTCGGCTGCCAATTTCACATAGTCAGCCTGCAATTGAGCTTGGTTAGCTATCATGGTCTTGAACATCTCCTCAATGCTGGGTGATGGTGGTGGAGGAGGTGCATTGTTATTTCTGAATTGAGAATGGTAGTTCTGTTGCCCTCCTTGGTTCCTTTGCACACCCTGATCTGAACTTTGGCCTTGATGGTTGTTGCTACCCCATGAGAAATTTGGATTATTCCTCCAATTTGAATTGTAGCTACTACCATACTGCTGGTGATTTCTTTGTGCATTACCCACAAAGTTTACTGAGTCGGGATTTGCTCCACAGCACTCAGTTGAGTGCTCACTGCTTCCACACACTTCACACCACATCTGCTGCACTGCATTAACTGGGGCTTGGGGCTGGTTCATTGTCATGTTGCTGAAGTGGGTGTTAAGTTGATTTTGCAAGGCAGCTATCTGTGCAGCGATAGCCGTAAACCCATCCACTTCAAGCACTCCTGCTGCTTTCCTTGCCCCACCTCGTGATGAATCCGCATTCCATTCTGGATTGCCCTGTGAAATCCGATTTAGCAAAGTATACAGCTCCTCATAAGCCTTTTCCAGCGCTTGCCCTCCAGCTGCTGAATCTAGTAATATTTTGGTGTGGGGTTCCAAACCCTCAATAAATGTGTGCACCAACACCTCATTGGACTGATGATGATAAGGACAGTCCCGCAACATGGATTTAAATCTCTCCCAGGCTTGATATAAATTTTCTCCCTCCCTCTGTTTGAAACTTAGAATTTGACTTCTAAGCCTTGCTGTTTTACCAGAGGGAAAAAACCTTATCAAGAACTTTCGTGCAAGATCATCCCACGTAGAAATAGAATTCGATGGCTCAGCTTTCAACCACCTCTTGGCTTCTCCGAGTAATGAGAACGGAAATAATGTAAGCCGAAAATAACCAGGTGACACTCCAGCGGGTATATAAGTGTCACTTATCTCCAAAAAGTTTTGGAGATGCTATTGTGGGTCTTCATGAGGGAGACCGGTAAATTGCCCGCTTATATGCAACAATTGCACCATATTTTTCTTGAGTTCAAATCTCCCTCCAGGCTCTGGTTTGCGGATACTGGATGTAACATTATTGGCATGTGGGATTGCCACCTCGCGAACCGGCCTTGCTGCTGCTTCTTCGGGCACTAACACTACCCTCACAACCGGTGGATTTTGTTGCTCCATAATGGTCTGTCTGAGCAACTGCAGCTTCCTTTGTAGAGCTTCTCTCCGTTTACTGTGAAATATACGTTCAGGCTCTATATAAGATTCCACCAACTCTTTGTCTCTTGCCAGTGTTCACAGCAATTAAGTCTGCAAAATACAGGCTAAGACCAAGTTGTCAACACTTAAGAAAAGAAAATACAGTAAAATTAACACTTAAAACAAATTCACCAATTGCCAAGTCCCTGGCAACGGCGCCAAAAACTTGTTCGGTGCGTTTGTTGGGGTTATAAAACCGACACGCAAGTGCACGTGGTTGAACAAGTAGTAAGTGGCTTTAGTAAGCCAAGTATCGATCCCACAGAGACTTGGGATAAGTACAATTTGCTCAAGTATACTATATTTTTACTTCTAAATATGCTGACAACTAAAAAACCAAAAATTGAATAATTTGTTTTATAAATTTTATACTAAACTACAAACAATTATCTACTTTGAATTTGGACTATGGATAAAAGCATGCCGAGGTTAAAGAACATGTAATGAAACTGATTATCATCATAAATTGGTTAATCTTTTCTTCCAATTGCTAGCCAAGAAGAATTGCCAAGAGATTAAAACTCTCGTATTTAATCTCACTTAAGAATCATGAACCATCCGTCTACATTTCTGTGATCAAATGCAATTCATGTTCTAGCCATACAATTCCGGTTCCTAAATTGACTAATACGGCTTTCAAGTATATTGCTATCAGGAAAGCACATCAAAACTCAATTTTCCCAAATCAAGTAAAGAACAATATCCTATTAATTCACAACTTTCCAATTTCGTGCTCTCTTGAGTGAAATCGGACTTTTTAGATGTACATTAATGTAGGCCACACACCAATGCAGTAAGAACAAGAATTAATAGAACAACATGGAAGAAAAAGATGAAAAACCATATAATTAATAATCAAAATTCATCACAAGTGTTCATAACCTCAACAAGGAAGGGAACTAGCCACTCATTTGTGGATTAGTCATCCTAAAACAAGTGTTAATCATCCAAACAATTGAATTAGAGAAGAAAGAAAGAGAGAAAAAAACCCTGAACTTTTCGTCCCTCAACTGCCTGTAACCCACGTCCTTGCTCCACCAAGTCTGAATTATGAAAAATACACTTAAGTGTTCTATTTATACTAGTGGGAATTTTTCCTGGAATAGTGAGAAACGTGTCACGGAGTGCATCGCGGAGCACTGCCTCCATGACACGGCATGAACGCGGACCCTTACTGGAACTAGGGGTCCGGGAAATCAAACACCAACGTGGCACGGCGTGCAACGCAGAGGCTAGCCACCGTGCCACGGAGCAGTCGCGAACCTCCACTGGAAAGTGATGAATTTTCACCCTCCAGGCAGAATGCCTCCGCGATGGCAGCGTGACACGGCTCCATCGCGGAGCCCCTTTAATTCGTGCAGTCCTATGCCTTTTTCCTTTCTCGCATCCAAGTCCAACTCCGATATCATCCAACATGCATTTTAGCTTCCTGAAATCACATTTTACCTACAAAACAATGCTAATCATGTTGGTTAGTATAAATTCACATTTTATTACCAATTACATGAAAACGTATACACATTGCTAGATAAACAAGGCGAAAATGATACTTCTGAGTATCACTTGGGCATATAAATCTGCCCAAGATCAGCTGCACAGATAGCCGCATTGCAAAATCAATTGAACAATCACTTCAGCAACATGACATTGAACCAGCCTCCAGCCCCAGTTAATGCAGTCCAGCAATTGTGGTGTGAAGTGTGTGGAAGCAGTGAGCACTCAGCTGAGTGTTGTGGAGCCATTCCTGACTCGGTAAACTTTGTAGGAAATACAAAAAGGAATCACCAGCAGTATGGTAGTAGCTACAACTCCAATTGGAGGAATCATCCTAATTTCTCATGGGGTAGCAACAACCATCAGGGCCAAAGTTCGGGTCAGGGTGTGCAAAGGAACCAAGGAGGGCAACAGAACTATCAAGCTCAATTCAGAAAAAATAATGCACCTCCTCCACCACCATCACCCAGCATTGAGGAGATGTTCAAGACCATGATAGCTAACCAAGCTCAATTGCAGGCTGACTA
The DNA here is from genome assembly GCA_035772735.1 of Datura wrightii. Taxonomy (NCBI): domain Eukaryota; kingdom Viridiplantae; phylum Streptophyta; class Magnoliopsida; order Solanales; family Solanaceae; genus Datura; species Datura wrightii. The sequence continues at coordinate 49,120,977 of JASDFA010000002.1, read as the reverse complement.
TGTGAAATTGGCAGCCGAAGTGAAAAACAACCAGTTAGCTACCAAGGCACTTGAATATCAATTTCGGCAATTTGCTAGTGCCCAAAACACAAGGCCTAGAGGAGGACTGCCAAGCAACACGGATCCCAATCCCAAGCAGGTAAATGCAGTGACCACAAGGAGTGGTTTGCAGCTGAAAGAGGTTGAACCAGAAAAACGACCTCAACATTCGGGAGCAGCAGAAGTTGAGAGGGAGCAAAGTTCTGAAAGGGGGAAGACCAAAGAAGTTGAATCAGAAAGACCTCCACGCCCGTTCCCTGAACGACTAAAGAAACACAAGGAGGAGGCGTGTTTCAAGAAATTCATGGAGGTGCTTAAACAGGTACATATTAATTTACCTCTTGTTGATGTCTTACAGGGAGTGCCGAAATATGCGAAGTATATAAAGGACATCGTGGCCAACAAAAGTCGGTTGACTGAGTATGCTACGGTGGCTTTAACGGAGGAGTGCACTTCCCGGATCCAAAATAGACTGCCCACAAAGTAAAAGACCCTAGGAGTTTTACTATCCAGCTTACTATTGGGCAGAGCATCCGAGCTCGTGGATTGTGTGACTTGGGAGCGAGCATAAATTTGATGCCATCATCGGTATTCATAAAGTTGGGTCTAGGGAGTCCTAGACCCACAACGGTAATCTTGCAGTTGGCGGATCGATCCTTAGCTAGGCCGGATGGCATTGTTGAGGACGTTCTGGTGCAAGTTGGCTCCCTAATTTTTCCGGTAGATTTTGTCGTGCTGGATTTTGAGCCAGACGCGGAAGTCCCATTTATTTTGGGACGACCTTTCTTGGCAACCTGGAAAGCATTAATCGACGTAGCTGCGGGGCAACTCACAATGAGAGCACATGAAAAGGTAGAGGTGTTCGATGTGTACAAGGCACCCAAGGTCCCGATGGTGCATGAAGAACTCTCGGTCATCAATGTGATTGATCAAGGTGATGATAAGCAGATGATGGATTCCCGAGAGTTAATGGGAAAACCACCGGAAAGGTGTAAGCACTACTGGGGGGAGGACGGTGATCGAGAGAAATCGTCCATCACCCTAGCGGACAATTGAGCTTAAATGACGTCGAGCCGCGACGGTAAACCAGGGGCTGCACGGGAGGCAACTCGTGAAAAAAAAAATTTCTTTCATTTTGTAAAGTGTAAATAGATTTTTCTTTTTCTTTTTCTTGATTTACTACAAAATTTTTCGTTTTAGTTTTTGTTTATTTATATTTAGAGTGAAACCTATAATTCTAACCAATTTTGTATAGTGAGATGATTTTCAGGTCAAATGGAGAAAAATACGCACGGAATCGCGAAGCAAAAGTCGAGGTATGAAAAATTAATAAAAAGTGGAAAACAGTGAGCTGGGGCGATAGCTCCATGTCACGGAGGAGGACCTCCGCGTTACCCTCCGTGACACGTTGAGGTATAACCCGAAAATTTTAAAAATTTCCAGAACAGCCTCGCGATGGCTCCGTGTCACGGAGGAAGTGCACCGTGATGCACTCCGTGACACGTTGCCATGTATATCGCGACGGGTCACACCGGGTCGCCGGGTGACCCGCGCGATTTTCTTCCTTTTTAACCCCGAAAACCTCCCCTTTTCCCTCATTTTCTAATCCCTCCGCGACCAAACTCCCCAAAACCCATCCCCCGTCAACGTGACACGGAGTAAGGCAAGAAATTCACCGAGTTTTCTTCGATTCTTCAAAAACAAGGTATGTTCTTCGATTCCCTCTCAAATTCTTGTCAAATTTCTTCGATTTTTAGCATGGGAGGTGAGCTAAATTGTCCTAAGTCGAAATTAATCATGAATTTGATTTCATTGTTGATTGATGAATGTTCGGAATGTCGTATGATTGCTTGAACTTGTCGATTGCATGAATTGATCGAATTTGATTGATAAAATCAATTCTAGGGCTTGTTAGTTGAATTTGAAGTCAAAAATGTACTGAAATTGTGAATTCTATGCCGGGGTGTACGTGGTGAATGAGATGAGTCGATGTACAAATTGTTAGGATGTTAATAGAACGACAGATTCTCGGGTTGGGGGAAATGTTCAAATTTGTTAGAAATTGGTTGGTTGGATAGGTTCGTGTGTAGATATATTTTTGTTGATGTTTTTGTTTCGTCATTTTTCTTTGCTAAGTGCGATGATTAAAATGTTAGTGATGGTAGTGATTGTGATTAGCTGTACGAAGTATGAGTAGTACGCAGAAGTTATACCGTCGAACGCACTAAGCATGATTGTATAGTTGGTTGTTTTGTGTAAATAAAGATATTCTTGCCATATTGTTGTAATTGTAGCTAAGGACTAAGTGTGGGGTAACCTAGCGTAACCCGACCTTAGCCGAAGTTAATATCCATGAGCTTAACATTGATCTTGTTTGCTTGGGTTGACAGGTGAAATGGAAACCCGGCAAGAGAAAGGAAAAAGCGCGTCAACTTCAGGCGCCGGAAGGAAACGGATCAGACTGGGCACAACAGTCCCAGCTGCACCAGCAGTTCCACGCGGCCAGCGCCGCCAGTACATAACAAGATGGGTGACCGATGAGGGGAAAAAGTGGTATGCGAAGCATAAGGAAAATAAATATTTCCCCGAGGAGCATATAGCACGGGAACCATTGGCACAGGAGTTCCCCAGGATGGTTCACCGGATCGAGGCAGCTGGGCTCAAGTTCACCTTTGGGGAGCCCAAAGAATGCAATCTGTACTTGGTTCGGGAGTTCTATGCCAATTGGAACCCGACAATCAGGAGTCACACCATCAAGATCAGAGGGAAAATAGTCACTCTGGAGCCCCACCACCTCAATTCCATCATAGGAGCGCGGGACACAGATGGCCATGTCCTCCGATAGCTGAACATCACCCCACCGTATGTGGACATCAGACGCACATTGTGTGGGACCCGATCAACAGCTAGATGGAGCAGACACAAAGAGAGGGGCTACCATCAGACTCTGCCCTATTCACAGATGAACAGGGAAGCTCGAATTTGGATGAAGATAGTCTGCTCATGCCTCATCCCGGGGGTACATATGACTGATGTAACCCGGGATCGTGTTTGCCTGGTGTACGCCCTGATGAAAGGGCTGGAGATCAATGTAGGGGCGGTTATTATATCCGCCATGAAGAGAGCCCGGTTGCACCAGGGGCACAGGTATGGTTTTGGTGGACTACTGACCACCTTTCTCAGGGGCCTCAATGTTGAGGAGGAGCCCCTCGATTATATCCCGCAGTTGGAGCGGCGGGCCTTAGATGTTACTAAAACTAAGGCTCCCGACACCACCCACGGGCCAGTGCTTACACTTGGCGAGCGACATGCTCGTGATGACCAGTACATGGCACGGATGTATGGGATGCAGATGCTCCAGCTACGAATAGGTGGAAGGCCAGCGACAGAGGAGGAGCTATGGCAGCTCAAGCTAGACTACCCTATTGGTGAAAACGCCAGGGCTCTATGCCGAGTGGGGCCAGCATTTGTAGAGCCCACAGATGATGACATCCCCACGGACGAGAAGACGCATCGGGAGGACTCCGATGTGGAGTCTGATGATGACAACGGAGGCGACTCGGACATGGGAGATAAAGCAGCAGCACCCGACGAAGAAGTGGAATACTTTGATTGATCAGGGAGTTCCACCACCCGAATTTGTGCTATTTTGAAGTTTTGTGAACACTGGGGACAGTGTTCGAGCTAAGTGTGGGGTGGGAGTAGTTAGGTGCTGGGCTGGGCTGTTTTGCATGTATGCTCTATTTTGCTGTCGTGTATGTGAAAATGTGTTTGTCCTTGTGACTTGTGAATTTTCAAGTTATTGTTCTGTATTTGTAAATATTTGTGAAATTGATGTGTGTTGCTGAATGGTTTCTAGCTGATTCTGATTTTGTACATATTTTTGTTATTTTGTTATCGAAATGATCGATATTTTTAAAATTTTTTAAAATAGTTTGTAAAAACTTTTTCTATCGAAATGATCGATATTTTCAACATATTTTTTTATTTTGGGTTTCTCGGCGTTTGTTTTCAGTTCTTTTACTGAGAATGGTCCCATTGAACCGACGTCTTAAGTAGTGACTGTTCCCTATGATGGATGGATGACGACCGTCTTAAGAGAAATGTAGTCGTTAGGAGTAGTTTTTTTTCTCAATTATTTTTCATTTTTCTTTGGTGGATTGCATCCCGGAACTTGTAGTTACTCTATGGTTGCGAAATTTTGGTTGCGTGTTGTATAAGATATTCAAAATGCAAAGGTGATTCATATGAAAGCATGCAAATTTGTAAATATGTTGAGATACCTAGGCTGTAGAGTTCGATTCAGTGTGATTGAGGCTTAATGTTTGAATTCCTGTAATTAGCTGATTGAAGAGTCTGTGAATACATCTCGAATCGAGCATGTGCAGAAAGTGTGAAGTGAGGTGTTGACATTCCATGCTATTGTGAAGTGTCTAGAACTTGCCTGGTGTGTGTACAAAACGAAATGAAGGAGGTGTATTGTAGGAAAGGATGTAGGCATTTCTTTGTTTTAACCGAGAGTTTCTATTTTTTTTCCTTGTCATACCCCCTTTCTGTGATTGTATACCCTAGTCAGCCCTTTGAGCCTTTAGCCGATTGTTTCTTTCTTTTGTCCAAAAAGTGTAAACCGAGCTTAATTCCTTCTTTTCCTTAGCCGTAAAGTCTATATAAAACTCTTAAGCGCTTAAGAAGAGAAAATCATTTTCCCAAAGTGTCAAAGAGTGAGAATGGTGAAAAGAAAAAGAAAAGCAGAGTGAGGAAAGGAAAAGAAAAGGTTGAAGGTGCACTTGTTATAAATAAATGATAATGAAGGTGCATGAATAATCTTTGTTGTTGTGTCAAGTGTGCTTAATGAAATGGGCCACACTAAAGAAAATCATGAAGAATGGGATGATGAAAAAAAACAGAGAAACAAGGTCCATGAGTTGATGGGATGTGTTGAAAAGGCGCTTAAGGATGCTAGTGGCTATTATTGGCTAATCCAATACTTACTAGTTCCATAGCTTTCATTACAACCCATTAAAGTCCTACGTGATCTTACTCGCACTTCTTTATATTAGTGGAGTAATACACTAAGGGCAAGCTTATGGGTCATGACATGATGCATGTGAATTCTTTTGGGAGAGAGAGTGAAATTGTGTGTACATGCCCCTGCTTGAGTGTTTGTGTGTCATATGAGCAAAAAGGGGAAGATTCTCTTGAGTTGTGAGGGCACATGCTTGATGAAAGATTCATTTTCATATCGGATATCTTGATCAGCTGATTTGCATGAGTTTGCCGATATCGAGAGTCGATTCTTAAAGTCTAGGAGGTCTTAAGGTATTGAAGGTCATTGCATTGATAAGACCATGCATGTTTTCTTGATGATTTGCTGTATTGAATAATCGGTATGACCGTAGTTTAAATTGTCGTACCAAAGTAGCGAGGTTGGGATGTAAATTGCATGAATTGTATGTTTGTTGTTCGAGGACGAACAAGGATTTAAGTGTGGGGTAAGTGATCTTGGGCAGGTTTATATGCCCAAGTGATACTCAAAAGTATCATTTTCGCCTTGTTTATCTATCAATATGTATACATTCTCATGTAATTGGTAATAAAATGTGAATTTATACTAACCAACATGATTAGCATTGTTTTGCAGGTAAAATGTGATTTCGAGAAGCTAAAATGCATGTTGGATGATATCGGAGTTGGACTTGGATGCGGGCAAGGGAAAAGGCATTGGACAGCATGATTTAAAGGGGCTCCGCGATGGAGCCGTGTCACGTTGCCATCGCGGAGGCATTCTGCCTGGATGGGGAAATTCACCCAAATTCTAGTGGAGGTCCGCGTTTGCTCCGTGGCACGGAGCCAGTGCTCCGCGATGCACGCCGTGCCACGTTGAGCCTTTATTCCCGGACCCCCAGTTCCAGTGAGGGTCCGCGTTCATGGCGTGTCACGGAGGCAGTGCTCCGCGATGCACTCCGTGACACGTTGCTCATTATTCCGGGAAAAATTCCCAGCAGTATAAATAGAACACTTAAGTTCATTTTTCATAATTCTGACTTGGTGGAGTAAGGACGTGGTTTACAGGCAGTTGAGGGATGAAAAGTTCAGGGTTTTTTCTCTCTTTCTTTCTTCTTTAATTCAATTGCTTGTATGATTAACACTCATTTTATGATGATTAATCCACAAATGAGTGGCTAATTCCTCTCCTTGCTGAGGTTATGAACAATTGTGATGAAATTTGATTGTTGATTCTATGGTTTGTCATCTTTTCTTCCATGTTGTTCTATTAATTCTTGTTCTTACTGCATTGGTGTGTGGCCTACATTAATGTACATCTAAAAAGTCCGGTTTCACTCGAGAGAGCACGAAATTGGAAAGTTGTGAATTAATAGGATATGTTCTTTACTTGGTTTGGGAAAATTGGTCTTGATTTGCTTTCAGGATAGAAATATACCTGAATGTCGTATTAGTCAATTTAGGGACCGGAATTGTATAGCTAGGACATGAATTGCATTTGATCACAGAAATATAGATGGATGGTTCATGATTCGTAAGTGAGGTTAAATACGAGAGTTTTAATCTCTTGGCAATTGTTCTTGGCTAGCAACAGGAAGAAAAGATTAACCAATTTATGATGATAATCAATTTCATTACATGTTCGTTTAACCTCAGCATGCTTTCATTCATAGTTCAGATTCAAAGTAGATAATTATTCTTAGTTTTAGTATAAAATTCATAAAACAAAATATCAACTTTTTGGTTACACTGTTGTCTGCATTTTTAGAAATAAAATATAGTACACTTGAGCAATTTGCACTTCAACCAAGTCTCTGTGGGATCGATACTTGGCTTACTAAAGCCACTTACTACTTGTTCGACCACGTGCACTTGCGTGTTCTTTTGTATACCCACAAACACCCGAACAGTATGCAGGTTAAACTCAGCACAACATTTCACCCGCAAACAGATGGTCAAGCAGAGCGGACAATTCAGACCCTCTAGGACATGATAAGGGCATGCGTGATTGACTTCAAAGGTGGTTGGGATGACCACTTTCCCCTGATCGAGTTTTCTTATAATAACATCTATCACTCCAGTATCCAAAAGACATCGTTCGAGGCTCTCTATGTGCGGAGATGTAGATCACCCGTCGGATGTTTTGAGGTTGGTGAGACAGCAATGATAGGGGTAGATTTAGTTCATGAGTCTATGGTGAAGGTTCAGTTGATAACATGAATAGCCATGGACAAGTCTATACCTGATATGTTTCGACCACTTAGGCATATTCTACTTGAGTTCTTTCAAATCCCAAGCTCAATTAACACATTACCCATATTCTTTTTGGGAAGAATTAAGTTATTTCTAGCCTTAATCCTTAAATTGAGTTATGAAAATATATTTTGGCTATATCTAGACCAGCCCCACATTTACAAATCTCAAATCCCCGTTAATGCTTTCTCACCTATACCTTAATTTCCTTTTTCAAGTAAGAGCACGATAAATAAATACAATCCATGTTTGTAACCATAAATATTTGCATTCAAACTTATAGAAAGCATTATATTCATGTAGCAATAAGTAATTCTAAGACTAAATTAACAACCACCACTCAAATCTCAACCCACATCATGCACACACCCCTAGCAATCAATTTAGCTACTCCTAAATGTAATTAAGATAATAAAATCAATAAGAGATTCAATCTGAATCACATTCATAATCGAATAGTAGATTTGAGCTTCAATGTATACTTCAATGAAGAATTTCTTGCCATAAAAGTATTGAAGAAGAAGAAACAGAAGATGACTATCTCTTGCTTCTCTTTATAATTTTCTCTCTACAAAATTAGCTCCTCCAAAAGTTTCCTCTCCAAAAATGAAAAAGTGTGTACAAAATAGGAAAAGTTTGCTTTTCATTATCCTGCACGAATTCCCATTTTTTCCTTATAAACATCTATATCGTTCTTGTGTCATATTTGGATAGTTTTTCCCTTTTTAGTACGACGTCAGTTGCACGGCACCTGCATTTTGTAGGTGCCCATTCGCGTAACACGGGTGCTTCGCAAGTCTCAGTAGCTTTTCCAATTCAGCTTCTATGTCTGCACCTACCTTTTAGAGGTACCTGACCACATTCCTCGGCTTTCATCTAGATTGTGGGATGTTTACTTCAGCGTCTTACCTACGTTTTGTCGGTGTCGAACCTGCGAAACGGAGGTCTCCCTTTCGCAACACTCTCTCTTTATTCAATTTATTTGTTTAACCTATTACCTACAAAATCAAAGGAAAAAGGCATATAACCCTCCTAGATGGTTTGAAAACAAAGAAAAAATTCATGCTTAAAAGCCTAATGAGTTTGTAAATTACCAACACATCAAATCCCCCAAACTTGAACCGTTGCTTGTCCTCAAGCAAGGAATCTCTTCACAAATGAGAAATTGAATTAAGCATGGAATAACACAAGATTGACACACTAAGGACCCTTAACCCCTAGGAAAACACCAAAATCACACACAAATTCAACATTAAAAAGAGACTCAAACATGTTGGACCCTTTTCAAGAGATAACCACAAACAATTGGCACATTTGCACACATCTATTCTTTCATTCCAAATAAGGGGCTTAGTTCATCAAAACAAAATTGAGGAGCATCTTAAGTCTGATATATCACATTCAAAGTTTTCCTTAAAGTTCACAACACCTTTTCCTCAGTCACACCTTTCAATTTAAAACCCATTTAAGCATATACCCCAAAAAAGTGATGCCACTCATATAAAGAGAGAATCCCTTTGATTTTTCATGCTTTTTACATATAGGGATTATAAGGTGAAGCAAATATGCTCACTCTCACAAAGAAATTTAAGTGCATGTAAATTGACCCATAGGCTTACCCTTCATATATCTCGCTACTAATATAGAGTACTACTCTAAAAATCACGAAGGACTTGTGGGTTATCATGAAGGCTAGGGGTAAGGGTAGCATAATTTTTTAGCTTTAGTGACTAGAACCTCCTTAATGACTTTTGTTCACACTTTTTCAAACATCCCACTTCATTAATGAGCTCAATCCACCTTATCTCTCCTTTTTCAACAGTATTCTTCTTTGTCACATAACCTCCTTATATCCTCTTTGAATTCACAATTAGCTCTTTTATAAACAAGAGGTAACACCTTTCAAGTCTTCCTTTCTTTTACACTCAAGGTTTTTCAACCAATCATTTCCTTCATTTTATCACAATTTGATATTACGTCTCTTCGAAGCTCATATTTTATTTCCCTTTTTTCAAAACCTCAAACTTAGGACTTTGCCTCATTTCTTCCTTATCTCTCCCCACAATTTGGCTTTTAGCCTCATTTTCCATTCATTCATCATTAGCACTAGGGAGGATGGGTGCCAAGAAAGAGGATTGTAAAGGGTCCTTAGGCATGTAATGTGGTTTCTAAGAAAAAAGGTAAAGGTTCAAACATTGGTTAACAAAGATAGATACTCAAGGAGGTCATTTTGGGTGAAGGGACATATCCAATGAATTCCTAAGATCATGTTCCATGTTCGGCCACATCTAGGATTTCTCCTTGAATCACACTTAGAGCAAGTTCTAGACAATTAACCATGTACAAGAATTCAGACAAATATCTCACCACAAAAGGCATCACAATCCAAAGGGTTTACATGCTTTCAAAATAACATCTAAGGCATGGCTTAATATAAATTGGCATGTTAGTTAAAAAGCCAATCAAGGAATGTACAACCCATAATAAGAGAGTGCTCAATTTTCTAGTTCAAGTGCTCCTCTTCTCAAAATTCTTTTGCAAAACCAAAAAAAAAAAAATTCCGATGGTACCTCTTAAAGCAAGTGCAACAAAAAGACCAACAAGACTCAAGACTTGGTGTTTTCCCTTAAGAAAGTCATTTATCAATCTATCATCGAGAAATGCCACCTGGTTCAACTCAAAATAAAGAAAGAAAAATAATGCTCCTTGGGAAAAAAATGCTCCTTGGGAAAGAGCCGTGGTAAAGAAAACCCTTGGAGTTTATTGCTATCTACTACTATGAACAATGGAAAATTTATAAAACTTGGGTTATCAATCATTTAGCAAGGTAGTATTTGACCCATTATTGACAAATAATATTGTTCACACAACAACTCTATTTTAACACGAGCCCAACAAGGGCGCTCATTATATTCAACTCAAAACAAGCCCAACAAGGGCGGCCATTCATCTAAGCAATAATTAGAAAGACTAGAAACATACAAAGTATAAGAGATCACACTCGACAAGGGCAATAAAGAAAATAAATAACCAACCCATAAATGGACACATGCCACCCCCAACTATGAATTTACATTGTTGCAAATGTACATATACAGAATAAAGGATGGGAAGAACTCCTTGGTGTTGATGTGTTGTGGGTTTATAACACTTTTGGCACTTAAAACTAAGGAAATAAGCATGGACTTAGGTACGTTTATACGGATATGATGCACTTTTACTTTATTTTTAGGGAAATTTGGTGTTTGAGTTGAAATTTGCAAAAGTAGTGAAAAAATATAGTAAAAGGGCTAAGTACGGACCTCAGTACGAGCAGTACCATCCTGGTATGAGCTGTACTAAGAATTGTGGAGAAGTCCACAAGAGGTGCTAAACCAAAGAGTCAAAGTACGACTGTTGGTATGAGCCGTACCAATGCGGTCGTGATAAAGTTCAGAGGAAATTGCACTGAGTTAGTCTATTGGTACGTGTAGCAACCACGAGTTGTGTTATTGATCCATGACCCATACCAAGGAACCATGATAAACTTCAGAAGAATTGAAGAATTGCAGATCCCAAGGTATGATAAGAAGTCATGAGTCATAGGATAAAGGTATGAGTCGTACCAAGCCACTCATGAAAAGATTCAGAGGATGCCAAAACTCTCAGATTTAAACCATGACAAGATAGTATGACTCGTATGTTTATGGTATGAGTGATACCAGATTCCAATGCTTAGCCAAAATGGAAGTTCCTAGACATCTATGAGCAGAGGTACGATTAGTGCAATTATGGTATGAGTTGAAGGTGAAGGTGGCGATAGTTTAGCAGTTTCCCTATTAATTTACGAAAAGTTTCTAATAATTTGTAAAAATACTTTTCTAGGTTATTTTTGTTAGGAGAGGAATAGAATTCGATTCTTGGGAGAAGTATTTGACTTTTGGGAATGTTAGGAATAACTTTTGGAGAATTTGTTGCTTTGATTCTTCCATTGTTCTTGAATTGTTCTTCATTGATATTTTACAATAATCAAGTGGGTTTACTTTTCAATCGTTATTGTAAGTTCTAAATTTTGTTTTTGTCTATGAGTGCTAGTAGTTTGCTTACAATCATGAAAGGCTAAAAACCTCCACAACAAGAGTTGTGGGAACCATGGTTGAATTAACAAACCAAGGTTTGCACAAAGTGATTCTACACCAATGCTAATCTTGTATTGTATTATAATACTCTAAAAGTCCCTAAGATCAGACCCAAGGTTTGAAATAGATGAAGTAGAAAAATACACACCAGGTTATAGAACGACTCGCCAGGTGACCCGTTAAGTCACTTGACAGATCATCCAGAAACCCGTTAAGTGTGTGTTAAGTTGGAAGAATGATATTTTTTCTGAGATCTGACCGGTGGGGTGACGAGTCATCGTGTCACCCCACGAGTCGTGGTGCCTCTCGTTAAGAATATGGGGGTGACTAGAGGATGAATTGGCAGTGCTGGCAATGGATGGAGGGATGAGTCGTCGGTCATCTTATGAATCATCAGGTGGTCCAAGAGGGGAGGAAGTTAAGTGAATGGAAAATTTTCCAGTGATGGTAATGGGTGAGGACCACGAGCCGTCAGTGGTCCCAACGACTCGTTAGGTCCCTCACCAGGACTGGTAGTGACTTTTTCCTATGAAATAGTAAGGATAATTTTATAATTCCTAAGCTCCTAAGCCATAAACTACATCATTTTAAGCTATGAAAGAGGTGTATTAAGGGGGAGAGGGGTTAAACCTATTCTAAAGCATTCCCCTCCCATGGATGCAAAACTAAGACTTCTCCATTGAAGATCAAGCCTAGATTCTTCAATTTCTTCTCCAAATATCTCGAGCTTTCAAACACAAGTGTAGATTCAGTTTACCCAGGTATGTAAGTCTATGAATGAGGGTTCCTTGCACTCTCATGCTCAAAATTCTCCTCAATTCCCTGAATTCAATTTCTAGATCAAGTTCATGATCTTATGGAGTTTTATCCTAATTTTATGAAATCCCCTATGATTTATTTGTGGGTCAATTCCCTTCATATTTCAAAGTATGTTTTAAGATTCATGGGTAGAAATTACCTCTATTTTTATTTTAAATATGTGATTTCAGCTTAGAAAATTATGCCCAATTATGCAAGTTCATGAAGAAGTCAAGTTTATGGCTGATGTTTTCAAGTATAATGAGATATCTAGGATATATGAATGTTTAAAAATTTCCAATGTATGAATCTATGATTTTGATCAATAAAGTCTATTTCAGGTATGCGTGAGTTTTTATTTGGGCAAGTCCACACAAGACAAGTATGTTTTATGATCTAGCCAAGGCTAATAAGATCAAATGATAGATATATGTTTTGGAGTCAAGACTCCTCAAATGTATAGATTCAATTCATGTTGTAGAATATGATTGTATAAGCATTACACATGTTTTGGGAGTAGTGTCTAGCACCGAGTAGGCTAGGGGTTCCAAGGTTCCTCGGTCTCATAAACTACGCACCAATGTAGGTATATTTTGGGTCCTCTCAAGAGAGAATTTCCCCTACCCAAGGGCACATTGTAATATCACACCTTACTTATCCTTTGCCTTGGAAAGGCTTAGGATGGCTTCCTCCACGTGGGCAAGATGTGGGATCATCATGTGCTCATACATGGTGATTATTGGTTATGATGAGACTCCCATTATTCCTTCTTATTTCAATTATGCATGTTTATGATATATGATATTATGGTTTCACCAGGTTTGACCCAATGATCAGTGTATAAGATTTTAATTATGATTTTAGTTATGGCAAGACATATGATTCTATTTTCAACTTTTGGTAATTCGATTCAGATATGAGATTTAATTTATGATTATTCAAAGTTTTCAGATATTTGCATGAAGTCCAGATTCAGTTAATGATTATTCAAAGTTTTCAGATATTAGCATGCAATCCAGATTCAGTTTATGATTATTCAAAGTTTTCAGATATTAGCATGCAGTCCTTACTCTCATGATCTTATGATTTATGTTATGTGCATGATTGTAGTTATACTTATGAAACCTATTTTACTTACCTCACATACTCAGTAGATTTTAAGTACTGACTGCATACTCTATGTTGTATCAATTCATGATACATGTGTAAAAGTTCAGACTCAGTCCTGTCACTAGCCAGCCTCCAGAGATTAGTCCAGTTCCCTTATTGGTATGTCCTCATCCTTCAAGGACCTTCATATGGTTAAGTTGTGTTACTTTCAATTTTTAGAATTTTAATGATCTAGTTGGGGGTGTTGTCTCATAAGCTCTTTAGCTACATTAGAGGATTTTTCAGACAATATGTACAATTTCAGTTTGTTAGTACTGACTCTGTATGGATGATATGTATTTGGACTTTAGCTTATTCATGTTTAGTTTATCAATTTCCATTTAATGTGTGCTCTTTAGCCACTAGGTTCATTCCATGGATCGACATGGAGCTATTTGTTATTTTAGGTTCTGTGTCGCGGTCGGGACCGATGTTCGGGTTGTGAAAAACTTGGTATTAGATTAAATAGAATGTCCTAGGGTGTCTGGAAACCACAATGAGTAGAGTCATATACATGGGTGTGAAGAGCTCCACACTTATGGGGGAGAGGCAACAAAGACGTTTTAGGAAAATTTTCTTCTTTCATGATCTATGTCATTCGATGAAGTACCTCTCTTTCCTTCTAACTCGAGCTATACATGTTTGCAGAATCATGACTCTATGCTAAGTAAATGGTAGAAGGAACAAAAATGGAAACGACCATAAAGATGGCAATGGAGGTGGGCACCAACAAGCCCCTCCAGCACCAACAGGTCGTTTTCCTGAGAAGGTCTCTCACGCCGAGTTTAGTGCAGCTTTTCAAATATTGGCATAGGCTTTGACGGCTAAGGTCAACTAGTAGGCGGTGGCCTATGTCCATCAGATTATGAGCGCAGCGACAAATCTAGTTCAAGATTTCCTCAAGATGAATCCACCTGAGTTGCTTGGGTCAAAAGTTAATGAAGACCCACATGAGGTCCTTGAGGAGATACAGAAGATCACTTAGATTATGGGTGTTGACAGGAGAAGAGAGCGCAGAATTAGCCTTCTATCAGCTGAAGGGGGTTGCATATATTTGGTACCGTTAGTGGAGGGTCGGTAGAGCAGCGGGAGCAGTTCCCGTGAACTAGGATGAGTTCATGACTGCCTTCTTAGATAGATTCTTCCCACAAAGGCGGTAGAGTTCGTTAACTTGAGGCAGAACAATAGTATGCAAGAGTATGCCTTAAAGTTCATCCAGTTGTCCAAGTATGTACCAGAGATGGTTGCGGATCAGAGAGCCCGTATGAATAGATTTGTGTATGGAGTGTCAGATTCGTTGATCAAGGATGTAGGACCGCAATGCTTAATAGTGATCTAGACTTCTCTCGATTGGTTATATACGCCGAGTAAATAGAGGCAGATCAGATGAAGGAAAGGAAGCGAGAGGCCAAGAGGCTCATGATAGGAAGCTTTAGGTTTTCCCAGTAGAGGTTTGGTGGAAGACATCGTCACTAGTCCCACTAGAGATCATGAGCACCACCGCCATCATCATCCAGTGTGCCATTCAGATCTAGCCGGATAAGTGGGGAAAGACATTAGTTTCCAGAAGACAAGGGAGCAAGTCAGGGAATCTCAACGTGCCAGTTTATGGCAAGTGTGGCAGGAAGTACCCCGAGGAGTGCCTAGCAGGGTCTGGTTTATGTTTCACATGTGGTAAGCCCGGTCATCTACTTAGAGACTGCCCTGTACCCAGACGAGGTGATAGTAGAGGCCATGATGCAGCCACCAGTTCAGCAGCTCTACCAGCACATTCAACTCAGCTGGGTGCATCCACTAGTATTGGTGATGATCAGTGCCAGGACACCTTTTATGCCCTCTCATCTCGTCAGGAGCAAGAGGTCTCTCCAGACGTGATCACTAGTTGTCGCGAGTATTTCATCTTGATGTATATGCATTTTTAGATATAAGGGCTACTTTATCTTTTATGATGCCTTATGTTTCTAGTAGTTTCAGAGTCAGGCCCAAAATCTTAACAGAACCCTTATCAGACTCTACTCCAGTCAGTGACTTAGTTATAGCTCTACGGGTACACAGAAATTGCCCTGTCACAATATTTTAGAAATTCACTTTAGTCGATTTAGTAGAGTTAGAAATGACCAATTTCGATGGTATCTTTGGAATGGATTGGTTGCATGCATGTTATGCCTTAGTGAATTGTAAAATCCAAATGGTAGAGTTTCGATTTCTGGTTGATCCACTCCTAGAATCGAAGGGTAGTTTAGTTGCGCCTGTATGTCGCTTTGTTTCCTACCTTAAGGCCAGAAAGATGATTTCCAAGGGTTGCGTGTACCATCTAGTTCAGGTTAGGGATGCTACATCAGAGACTCTGAATCTTTATTCTGTCACTGTAGTATGTGAGTATCCGGAGGTTTTCCTAGTTGATCTACCAGGAGTTCCTCCCGAGCGAGAGATTGACTTTGGTATTGACCTTCTTCCCTATATATGACCTATATCCATTCTTCCTTATAGAATGGTTCCATCTAAGCTAAAGGAGTTGAAAGAACAATTGAAGGATCTCTTGGATAACAGCTTCATTAGACGAGCAAATCTTCGTGGGGTGCACCAGTGCTCTTTGGTTGAAGAAGGATGGGTCTCTTCATATGTGCATTGGCTATCGGCAATTGAACAAGGTTACAATCAAGAACAAAAGGTTTCATTACTTTTCTTCCATTCCGTCGCAGAAGGAAAAGGATATCGAATGATCAAGTATCCCCTCCCTAAAATTGATGGCTTGTTTGACCAACTTTAGGGTGCTAAGTGCTTATCAAAGATAGACCTCAAATCTGGCTATTACCAGCTCAGAGTTAGGGAGAGTGACATCCCGAAGACAACCTTTCGGACTCGATACACTATGAGTTTGTAGTTATGTCATTTGGACTAACAAATTCTCCCGCAACTTTCATGGATCTGATGAATAGGGTTTTCAAGCCATATTTAGACATGTTTGTGATTGTCTTCACATACGACATCCTCATATACCATTGGAGTGAGGTGGAGCGCCGCTCATTTGAGGATTGTGCTACAGACTCTCAAGGATCGCAAACTACTTGCTAAATTTAGCAAGTGTGAGTTTTGTTTGGACATAGTAGTATTTTTGAGCCATGTGGTTTCAAGTGAGGGTGCACAGGTGGACTCTCAAAAGATAAAATCTATAAGGAATTGGCCTAGACCAATTAATCCTTCGGATATAAAAAGTTTCTTAGGTTTAGATGGCGATTACAGGAGGTTTTGTGAAGGATTTTCACCAAGAAGGATTTGAATTTGCAATAAAGGGGATGGTTAGAGCTGCTCAAGGACAATGAAATTGAGTATCCTTTATCATCTGAGCAAGGCCAATGTAGTGGAGGATGCCCTTAGCAGACTATGAATGGAGAGCGTTTCTCATGTGGAAGATGGAAGGAAAGAGTTGGTGAAGGATGTGCATCGGGTTGCACGATTAGAGGTTTGCCTCATGGATTCGACAAATGGTTGTGTCAGTGTATAGAATGGGTAAGAATCTTATTTGGTGACTGAGGTCAAGGAAAGATGATGATTTTATTTTGGTGAAGTTGAAAGAAGTAGCTCAATCAAAAAGTGGAGGTCTTCTCCCAAGGGGGAAATGGTGTACTTCGATATTAGGGTCATCTATATGTTCCGAATGTCGAGGTTGTGAGAGAACAAATATTGCATGAGGCTCAGAGTTCCCAAATTCCATACATCTAGGTGCCACCAAGATTCATTGTGACCTATGGGAATTCTATTGGTGGAATGGCATGACGAGGGACATAGCAGAGTTTGTGGCTAAGTGTCTGAATTGTCAACAGGTGAAAGTTTAGCATCAAAGACTAGGAGGTATGCTACAAGACATCATTATCCCCACCTGAAAGTGGGAAGAGATGAATATGGATCATTATAGGGTCGCCTTACACTGGCAGAAAGTATGACTCTATATGGGTGATGGTAGATAGGTTGTCTAATGCAGTTCATTTTCTATCGGCAAAGATTATCGATCTAGCTGAGGAATATGCTAGATTATATATTCAAGAGTTATTTAAATATCATGGATTTCCCTTGTCCATCATTTAAGACCGAGGTACTTAGTTTACCTCATAGTTTTGGAGATTAATTCAGAAGGGACTTGGTACTCAGGTCAAGCTCAGCATAACTTTTCACTCGCGGACAGATGGTCAGGCTGGACGGACCATTCAAACTCTTGAGGATATGTTGAGAGCATGTGTGATTGATTTCAATGGTTGTTGGGATGATCATTTACCTCTCATCGAGTTTTCCTACAACAACAGCTTCCACTCTAGTATTCAGATGGCTCTGTTTGAGGCTCTTTATGGGCGGAGATGTAGATCCTCTATTGGATGGTTTGAGCTATGTGAGGCTACATTGGTAGGGACAAATTCAGTTCATGAGTCCATGGAGAAAGTTCATCTTATAAGGTAAAGGTTGAAAATAGCTCAGAGTCTTCAAAAGTCAAATGTGGATGTTAGGCGGAGAGAAATCGAGTTTGTAGTTGATGATTGAGCATTCTTGAAGGTGTCTCCCATGAAGGGAGTGATGAGTTTTAGAAAGAAAGGAAGATCAATCCCCGATATGTTGGCCCATATATGATTTTGAGATGTGTTGGAAAGATAGCCTATGAGTTGGAGCTACCAGTGGAGTTAGCGTCAGTGCACAAGTTTTCCACATATCTTTATTGAAGAAGTGCATTGGTGACCTGACATTGGTTGTTCCGGTGGAGAGCATAGGTGTAATGGATAGCCTTATCTTTGAGGAGGTACCCAATAAGATCCTTGATCGTCAGGTTTAGAAGTTTAGGAATAAGAAAGTAGCTTTAGTGAAAGTCTTATGGAGGAATCAACTTGTTGAGGGAGCTACGTGAGAAGTCAAAGAAGATATGATGGATAAATACCCTCATTTATTCCCTTTCAGTCCTGGTCCAACATGAGGTATCAGTTTCCTCTCTAATACTCTATCCAGTTTCATGTCAAGTTCATGTCTCTCAGCTCCTTTCATGTTCTAGAATGTATGTATGATTTATGGATTCAGTTCAGTCATGTGTATCAATCAGGAGATAGTCATTCTGTCAGTTTTCAACTTTAGTTGTTTAGTTGTGGGATTTCAGTTCTTTTCCCTGCCTTTCAGTATGTTTAACCCACATTTGAGGATGAATGTTTCCAAGGGGGAGATATTGTAATACCTCGAAAGTCCCTGAGATTAGACTCGAGGGTTGAAACAAATGAAGCAGAAAAATTCGCACTAGATCACAGAATGACTCGTCATGTGAGCTGTTAAGTCACTTGACGGATCGTATAGTGACCCGTTGAGTGTGTGCTAAGTTGGAAAAATGATATTTGTTCTAGGAGTTGATGGGTGGGGTGACGATTCATCGTGTCAACTCACGAGTCGTGGTGCCTCTCCTTAAGAGTGTGGGGGTGAGGAGAGGATGAATTGGCAGTGTTGGAAAAGGATGGAGGGATGAGTCGTCATGCATGTAGAAACTCGTTAGGTGGTCCATGAGGGGAGGAAGCTCAGTGAATGGAAAATTTTCCATTGATGCTAATGGGTGAGTACCACGAGCCATCAGTGGTCTCAACGAATCGTTAGGTCCCTCGTTGGGACTGGCAGTGACTTTTTCCTACAAAATCAGTAATGGTATTTTGTAATTTCAAAGCTCCTAAGCCCTAAACTACATTGTTTTAAACTCTAAAAGAGGTGTGTTAAGAGGGGGGGGGGGGTAAACCTATTATAAACTATTCCTCTCCCATGTATGCAAGACTAAGACTTCTCCATTGAAGATCAAGCGTAGATTCTTCAATTTCTTCTCTAAATCTCTGGGGATTTCAAAGACAAGTGTAGATTTAGTTTACCTAGGTATGTAAGGCTATGAATGAGGGTTCCTTTTACACTCATGATCAAAATTCTCCTCAATTCCATGAATTCAAGTTCTAGATCAAATTCATGATTATGGGGTTTTATCCTAGTTATATGAAATTCTGTATGATTATTTGTGGGTCAATCCCCTTCATGTTTCAAAGCATGTTTTAATATTCATGGGCAGAATTTATGTCTATTTTGATTTTAAATTGTAATTTCAAGCTTTGAAAATTATGCCCAATAATGCAAGTTCATGAACAAGTCAAGTTTATGACTGATGCTTTCAAGTATGATGAGATATCTTGTATATATGAATTTTTATAAATTTCCCATGTATAAATATATCATTTTGATCAATGAAGTCTATTTCAAGTATAAATGATTTTTTTAGATTTTGGCAAGCCCACACAAGACAAGTATGTTTTATGATCTAGCCAAGGCTAACAAGATCAAATGCTAGATATATGTTTTGGAGTCAAGACTCCTCAAATGTATAGATTCAAGTTATGCTCTAGAATATGATTATATGAGCGTTGTACATGTTTAGAAGTAGTGTCTAGCACCAAGTATGCTAGGGGTTCCAAGGTTCCCCGGTCTCATAAACTACGCGTCAACGTAGGTATATTTTGGGGCCTCTCAAGAGAGCGTTTCCTCTACCCAAGGGCATATTGTGATATGACACCTTACTTATCCTTCACCCTAGCAAGGATGAGGATGGCCTCCTCCACGTGGGCAAGACGTAGGATCATCATGCGCTCATACATGGTGGTTGTCGGTTATGACAAGTCTCCCATTATTCCTCATGATTTCAGTTATACATGTTTATGGAATATGATGTTATGTTTTCAGCAGGTTTCACCCAATGATCAGTTTATAAGATTTTACTTATGATTTTAGTTATGACAATCCATATGACTATATTTTAAACTTTGGGTCATTCGATTAAGATATGAGATTCATTTATGATTATTCAAAGTTTTTAGATATCAGCATGCAGTCCTTACTCTCATGATCTTATGATTTATGCTATGTGCATGATTTCAGTTATACTTACACAACCTATTTTAGTTACCTCACATACTCAATATATTCCAAGTACTGACCACGTACTCTATGCTGTATCGTTTCATGATACAGGTTCAGACTCAATCTCGTCGTTAGGCAGCCTCCAGAGCAGAGTCTAGTTCCTTTATTGGTAAGTACTCATCCTTCAAGGAACTTCAGATGGTTGAGTTGTGTTATATTAAGTTTTCAGACTTTTAGTGAGCTGCTTGGGGGTATTGTCCTATCAACTCTTCAGTTATGATAGAGGCTTTTTCAAAAAATATGTAGAATATCAGCTTGTCAGTATTGACTCCGTATGGATGATTATACAGACTTCCACTTATTCATGTTTAGTTTATCATTTTCATTTAATGTATGCTCTTTAGCTTCTATGTTCATTCCATAGGTCGAATTGGAGCCATTCATGGTTTTAGGTTTCATTTTTTGATCTAAACCTATGTTCGGGTCGTGACATGTATTCTCTTCATCTCAAACGTTTTTTAACAGAGCGCAACTATAACACCCTGTAAATGCTAGTGGTTAGTAGGCGTACACGTGGATTTGTGAAGAATAAGAAGAGTTTGACGTGTGTGGAAAAAGCCTCGGAAGCAATATCAAGCGAGGCTAGACCGTGAAGGGCTAGCGTGACGCGCCAGCGCGACATGTAGGCCAATTGGAGCATGGAGAGGCGCGACGCGGGGGTGGGGGGAGGCTGCTGGTGCAATGGCTGGCGCTGGGCGCCCCCCTATCACCGACCTCATATATATATATATGTATATATAGGCCCCTCCTTCATTTGAATCATTTCCTAAACATTATATTTGGCCAAATTAGAGAAAATACGAGGGATTTAATAGTTTTTCGTCCGATTATGCTACCAAATTCCGTCCAATGTCAAATTAACTTTGGGTAATGAGTTCTAGGCCTACGAGGAGCATTACTGCGGGGTTATTTCTCAAAAATTTGCTTGGTAAACTGGAACCCCGCCGAGTAAAAGTTGTTAGAATTGCTACAAATTGATTCCTACTCGGTCACAGGCATTAGGTAAGCACTTCTCCCTCTTGAACTCTCGGGAAATTATGATTTTCGGCCTAGTTATTCAAAGTTAGGTTATAGTTGGTATTATTACCAAAAGTTATCGATATTTATCGAGTTTAGTGTTGAAATTAGTTCTTTTTTCTCATCATAGAGGTTACAGTTGGTAAGAACTGTAGTTTGCAGTTAAACCTTGCCAGTTAAACAAAAAATCAGCATTCGAGGTATGTTAAGAAAAATTCTTTCGACAAGTTATTCCTGTCATGTCATAATAGGACCTATACTTTCGTAAGAATGCCAGAGCATGATTATTGTGGTTAGCTGCTATTACTAGTCTGAGATTAGTGTTACCTGTTCAGATTAGGATTAACCCTGCCATGTATAGCCTTCCATGACCAACCCTAAGGTTACTAGCTGTGTCGATGCCTACGAGGCTGTATGACGTCGCTCCAAGGAGCGATATGCCATCCCAAGGGACAATGTAGAGGCCCAAGGGCCATGTTACAGTCCATTCCATGGCTGGAGTATTATATTTATGTCGTGTCAGCATCACTGAACCTCATCGAGCCGGGTGCCCACAGTGCAGTTATCAGGAGTCTACCGAACTCACACACATCTACAGATCAGGAGCCGAGCGGGTTCAGTTGCAGACCAAGGGGACCGGTAGGTTGGCTATAGTTACCTGTTGACTCACTTGGACCTTGTTAGGGGTATATAGATTTGAGTGTGGCTCGTCAGGGCTTATGGGGCCCTCGAGCGGGTTATTCTGTACTGGTTGTACCTTTCAGGCTTATAGGGGCCATGTAAGGTTCTTGTTTGCACAATTTATTGTTAGTTATATAGCAGGTTGTAAGGTTATTCAGGTAAACTCTATGTCCCCTTCTATTTAATTGTTTCAGTTTTCATTATCAGTGTTATTCAGTTGTTTTTATTTACTACCTTACATGTTCGGTACATGTTGTACTGACGTCCATCTTTGGGGCACTTCATTACTTGCCTGCAGGTACGATTAGACGAAGCTCAACACGTTCCTAGTCATCAGCTAAGTAAGCAGTCTGATCAACTCCTTTTGCTTTGGAGTTGTTAGTTAGAATGTTTATTCTTTTATTGTATAGTTTATGGGTAGGTCAGGGCCCTGTCCCGACCATTATTCCATTCTTAGAGGCTTGCAGGCCACATATTTCCAGTATTAGTTTTGTTGCTATCCGTGTGGGGCCTATGTATGCTCTCCTTTGCGTGATGGTCGTGTGGGGCCTAGTATAGCTATTAGTTAGCAGCCTTGTTGGCTATAGTATATTTTTGATTGCTTGTTTCAATTATGAGATAACTAGACAGCATGGTGGTCTTGTCAGCCTGCATAGGATCCCTTGGTGCTAATTGTTGTTCGTTAGCTGTTTTTTGTTTATAGGTAGCTATGCGGCCTTGTCGGCCGAGTTTGTGTTTAAAGTGAGATATAACTCGTTATTTTCTTGAAATGAAGAGCAGGCGTGCTCCATATGTTCATAAACCTAGCCAGGTCAGTTCAGATCCCAGTGTGTCACCAAGTGCCAGTCATGCCTCCGAAGGTTGGACGTGACAGCAACATTAGGACTTGCCCGAATTCCCAACTTGCTTGAATCTAGAGAGGTAGAGATTAGGAAAAGAGAATAACAACAAAGCCTTGAACTTTATGGTTCATTATATGACTTGTACTGAGTCACAAGATAGTTAATTTGGAATAAAATTGATAATAGTTAAAGTGAAATCACTCAAGAGACCTATCCCGATAATTGAGTATACTCATCTAATATGGACGAACTAGTCATTTAGATGAATCCATGTTATCAATTCTACAAGATAGGTATTGGGATAGATCACTGGTGTAAAACACGAAGTAGTTATGAATCCATGGGGACACTTCCCTAGTTAATTGCATAATCTTGATAACAATCCAACTGTCAATACTATTACGTATTTACTTCTTTACAAAACCCCCCTTTAGGAAATAATAGACTTAAAAGCTTAAATACTAGCATATTCTATATCTTTACCTTATTCCTTATGGGATCGAACACAACCTACTTGGGTCTTTATTGACAACGTCAGCATCATACTTTTACAGGAGTGTGATTTGAGCATTACCAAAAGTAGCACTATTGTCAGGGAATATGCTTAGGATTAGAGTAATTGCTTGTGTTTGACTTTTAGTCATTATTTTCATCATTTACATTTTGTTTTGTTCTTAACACCACAGGTTGTGACTTGGTGGATACCAAGTACTCGATGAAGCGAAAACCCCCTGATTCCATTGGATCTTGAGTTAGAGTGAACACTGCATAGGATGGAAAATGCTGAGCAGAGAGAAGCTCGTATGGATGAAAAAGCTTATCAAGCTGAGTTAGCTCAGCAAGCTGTATTTCAGGAAGTCGAGGATGCTCGTGATGGGGTATTGAATTCTGGCTACCATTAAAAGGGTAATAGAGGCCAAAGATATGCTCTTCAGTTCTATGATGGTGATGATCCAAATGTTGATGTGGCCAGGTCAACTAGAGCTATTGTACCCCCACATTTGCTTGCTCAGGAAAAGTTTGATATCACTAGCCCCATGATCTAGTTACTTAATATAATGGGGGTGTTTAGTGGTCACGCATCTGACGATGCTAACCTACGTTTGATGAAATTTTTCGGGATATACAAGGCGTACAAGTTATCCGGTGTAAGCCAGGATGCTATAAGGTTGAGACTCTTACCATTCTCTCTCTCCGAAGAGGTCACATTATGGTTATTGGAGTTTCCCAGTGACTCTATTTCTAACTGGAGGGAGCTTAAAAAAAGCCTTCATAGAAAGGTTCTTCCTACCCTCCAGGATGTTGCAGCTAAAAGATGAGATCTATAGTTTCCCACAGTTGAAGACTCAGGCACAACATGAGACATGGTTGAGATTTGAGAAGAAGCTGGCTAAGTGCCCGAACCATAAAATTCTCGATGACAATTTTTTGGAAATTTTTTACAGGTCTTTGAACAACAGCACCAAGGCTTTAATAGATACATTGGTAGAAGGACCATTGATGAGTCAATCGTGGGAGCAAGTAAATATTATTATTGACCGAGTGACCAAGACGAACAGGTTCTGGCACACCAGGGAAAAAGAGATAGCTATGGGTACATATGCTATTGGTATGACTGCAGAACAACGCAGAAAGGAGGAGGAGGGCGATTAGGAACTACCTCACATGAGGACATCCTTGGACCTGCTCAAGAAGCACATTATGAGCTATGGAGCTCAAAAGGTGAATGCAGTTGGAGCTCAAGGTCAGGAGTAGGAGTTTGAGCAGACAGATTCTGAGGAGAAGGCAAACTTCTTGGACAACCAGGTGGCGAATATTCGGACCAATGTCCAAGGGTCCGGACAGGACACTTGGTGCCAAAGCTTTAGAAATCAAGGTTCGAGCAAATATAGAGAGAGCTACAACAGGAATGGATACAGGGATAGGAGCAGAGGTCGTGAGCGGGAAGGTGAATGGGGAAAGAATGATGGCTACTGCAATGATCGCACTGGTGTTTATGTTCCTCCCACGGCCCGTGAGGGTGATGCTGGACCCTCAATGTTAAAGAGCATGATGGCTGAGCGGCTAAAAAGGTCCAACTAACCTGATGACCAGCTGAAAGATATAAGGGGTGGCATATCTAGCATGGGCTAAAAGGTCAAATCCTGAGTTACAGCAATAAAGCAGATTGAGGAGCAGCTTGGTCAGATGTTCGCACCCTTAAACTAAAGGAAAAAGGGGACACTTCCTAGTAACACTGTCCAAAATCTGAAGAATGACAATCATTGTATGGCGGTGATGACTAGGAGTGGAATGACTACTATTGACCCTCCCCTGCCGGTTGTAGTTGAAATGGAAAGACAGAAGGATATCGAGCTTAATGATGATGATGAGGTTACTAACCCAGAGCTCGCAGGTGAGGCTGAGTTGACTGAGACTCCAGTTCATGCAAAGGGGTCTTGTGTTCATAAAGGGAAGGAACAAGTGCATAGGACTATCCCTTGACCACCACGACCATTCCCACAGAGGATGAAGAAGAAGGTGAAAGATGGTAAGTTTTAGAATTTTCTCTCTATGATAAAATAGTTGTCCGTAAATATACCATTGGTCGAAACATTGGAGTAGATGCCCCGATATGCCAAATTTATGAAGGAAATTGTGTCTAGGAAGAGGTCCTTGAGCTATGAGCTAGTTGGTAATTTGCATCATTGCAATGACATAGCTCACGGGTCCTTCCCTAGAAGAAGGAGGACCTAAGTTCCTTCACCATTCCTTGTACAATTGGTGACTTTGAGTTTTCAAAGGCACCGTGTGACTTGGGAGCTAGCATCAACTTGATTCCATTAGCAGAATTTAGACAGCTGGGGCTTGGGAGCCCCCACACTGACGTCAATGTGGGAATTGATGGCAGACCGCACAGTCGAAAATCTAGTGAGAGTTTTCTTTAATGTGCTAGTGAAGGTGGATTGATTCATCTTCCCAGTGGACTTCTTGATCTTGGATTGCAAGGTTGATTTTGAGGTCCCATTATTATATGGATACCATTCCTCACCACTAGGAAAGTTCTAGTAGATGTTGAGGCTGGCTAGCTCAAGTTCAGGCTGAATAAGGAGGAGGTTACCTTTAATTTTAGTCGGTCAATGAAGCAACCCAATGAGTTTAGGGTATTATCTGCAATTGAGGATGATTTTGAGTCTCTTGAGGAATTTTGAGTGGTCAGGGGACTTGCATCGTGACACGATGTTAAATCAAGCGCTTCTTGAAAGGCAACCCACGAGGTGGTTTGGTGAAGTCTAAGTAGCCAAACCACCTACGTCGTGTCGCGACATTAAATCAAGCTCTTCTTTGGAGGCAACCCAAGTATCTTAACATATGTGCATTCAGTGTGTAGGTGAAACAAAATTGGTGGGTGAAAAATTGCAGAATAGACCTGCGCTATCAGCCTTAGTACGACTCGTAAGAGGATTGTACGGCTCGTAGTATCATCCGTGATGAAAACCAGAAAAATGAGTTCATGTTACTGTTGGTGATTATGAATCGTACATACATTGTACGAGTCATAATACCCACTATAATGGTGAACCATGCTAAATGTGGAAGTGTAGAAACTAATGATTTACGAGACATAGCACAATTCATATCCTTATGATACGATTCATACCATATGCTCATAGGTCCCCAAGTAAGTTCCTACAAATCTTCTGCTATGAGCCCAAGGGACGAGTCGTAGGTCAAACCTACGACTCGGAGTACGAAGGGCTAAAATAATGATATTGACCCAACTCGACCCGAATTTTTAAAATCCGGCCTAACCTATTTAAATCAAAATCTTTTGGACATCAACTCCCATGCAAACATAACTTCAACCCTCGATTATTTACCACGACCCTCAAACACGTAACTCAAGCTCAAATCTGTGCAAAAGAATCTACACGAGCTCTCTGAATTATTACCCTAAAACTGAAGCAATATTAAAGTCGAGAAAGAACTTAAAAAATATCAAGTATGTGAATGTGTTTAATTTAAAAAATCTTTCTATGTGTAAATTGAAAGAACAATGTGATTCCTTAAAACTTGTGAAAATGGGGAAGAGAAGGTGATCAGTAGCTTGTTATGCTAATGTATTGAATGGGTAGAAATTCAAAATGTTCAAACATTAAAAACTTCATTAAAGTAAATGAGTTACGGGGTGTGAAGCATATTTGGAGTTAGTTGGGTAGGTCAAAATTGACGAAGTTTGCATATCCAAGCTGGGAAATTCTACTACCTAGTTCAAAATAATTGTTTTCCTAAATAACTGACACTGGCTAGGTGTGGACAGGCTTCATGAGCTTTCTCACGACTCATGGTGTCACGATCTGAACATAGGCCTGGATTGAGATATGGAATAAAGAACCTCGAGAGGCTGCAAGTAGACCCATGACATGAACATGACATCTAAAGTTCAACATAATAAATGCAAAAAACTAACATTATGAAATAGCGGAAGTCTGAGAATAAAATAACATCTCAAATTTGAGTACATAACACAACTTTGAAGCTAAATCAATACTATGTCTTATAAGCCTCTACATACTGATGATTTGATGGGGAAAACCCCAACTAACTCACTAAAGAATGAAACTTGAAATACTAAATATAGGATGATAAAAAGGTCCTCGAAGGATGAGGACTCACCAACAGACTGAGAATGCTAACTCTGATGATCTGGCTAACGGCGAGACTAAACCAGAACGTCCGATCCTATATCATAAAATGATAAAGCACAAAGTATGCGGTCAGTACTTGGAATGTACTGAGTCTACAAGGTAATTATAACTGCTAAGTAAGTAAAAAATCAGAAATCATGCATATCATAAAACATTTAATCATAAGATTCAAAGAGTAGGGATTGTATGCTAGTGTCTGAAAACATGACTTAAACACAACTGAATATCCTAACTGAATATAATGACCCAAAGCTGAAACTGATAATCATAAATAAAACTAGATATTGGGTCAAACCTGCTAAAAATGTAGTTTCATGACTGATGAACATGCTTAATTGAAATCATGACGAACAATGGGTGACTCATCATATAAGCGACATTACAATGATAGAGCTTATATGGTCTCAACTATCACACTCAAGTGGGCAGAGTTGTCCAAAGCCTTGCCTCGGCTAAGGGTGCTACCATGATACCGATATCAAGCTGAAGGCCCCTTGGATGAAGGGAAAGCTCACAAGGGAGGCCCCAAATAATCTGAACATACCTACATTGGCACGTATTTCTGAGGCACAGTTTTGACTGAACCCTTAGCCTACTAGGTGCTAGATACTACACCGAAAAACATGCATATGCTCTCTATCATTTTTCAATGAAGCTAAAACATCATCTTGTGACAAGCTAAATCATTATAATACATGCATAATCTAAAAACAAAACATAAGGAGCACTGGCTCAAACCATAACACAAGCTGAAAAGTGGGACTCTAGACTCCAAAACCATGTGGTAAGATAATAACATGAAATTGAAGTAAATCATGAACATACTTGATCATACAGGCTTGCCCAAACTTAAACATAGTTTAGATAGTCAAAATCATATATACAAACATGGGTAATTCTAAATCATACTTGAAAACATATATCATAATCTCAATATTTCATGAACTTTCATAATTGGGCATTATAATTACAAGACTTTGAAAACATGAATTGTAATTGAAAACATTATAAACATGCCCATGAATTTGAATTCAACATTAGAAACATGAATAGGATTTATCTATGACAGATGCTTAGAGAATTTCCACAAGTTGGGTTAAAATCCCATAGATTGATCAAATAAGGATTACATGAATTTAGAAAATTATTTGGGCATGGGAGTGAAGGAATACTCTCATTCATAACCCTACATACTGGGTATTTCTGATTTTACAACCTTCTTTAATGCCCAAAGGAATTGGGGAAGAACTTGATGAATTTCAAGGCTTAAACACCCTTAGGAACTTCTAGTCTTGAATGCATGGAGAGGGAATGATTTAGAATGAGTTAAACCCTCTTAAAACACACCTATCTCGGCTTGAAACGATGTATTTTAGGTCTTAGGAACTTAGGAATTATGGAAAATCCCTTAATAAAATCGCAGGAAAATTACACTTCCAGTCCCAGCGAGGGACTGGACGATTCATTACCTGATGGGAAGACTCATCAATTGCTTCTGTTGCCGACACTGGAAACCTTCACTCTACCAGTCACCACGAGGGACACCACGACTCGTGGTGATAAGTCGTGATAAGCACTGCAAAACAATTACCCTTCAAGCCAAACTCCTGACCACGACCAACTTCTTGACTCGTTGCCCTGACCATGAGTAGTGGCTTCTCTCGTGGTCAACACCCAGACCAAAATTCTTACCAAAACCCCCTTCCACTTCATGAGACACTTAATGACTCGTGAAGTACCTCATGGGTCACTGGACGACTCGTCCTGTGACCTGGTGCAGAAATTCTTGTTTTCCCCGTTTGAACCTTCGAGCCTGATCTTAGGGCTTTTGGGGTATTATACTATCTCCCCCTTGGGAACATTCGTCCTTGAATGTGGATTAACATACTGAAAAGCTGGGAAAATCAACTATCATACCAAATACTAAACATCTAAAGTTGAAAACTAACAGAGTGACTGAGTCTAGGCTGAAATACATGACTGAACTGAATTCATGGATCACACATACATGCATTGACATGAAAGAAACTGGGGCACATGAACTGAACATGAAACTAAATAGGCTAATAGGGAGGAAACTGACACCTCAAGCTGGAACTGAGCTGGAAGGAAATAGATGCGGGTATTTAGCCATCATATCTGCTTCAGCTTCCCACATAGCTCCCTCTACATGCTGAGTCCTCCACAAAAACCATTATTGATGCTACTTCTTTGCTTCTTAGCTTCTAAACCTGAGGATCAAGTATTTCCAAGGAATCTCTATGTAGCTAAGGCTGTCCTTCACACATACACTCTCCATCGGGACAACCAAAGATGGATCATCCATGCACTTCTTTAAAAGCGACACATGGAAAACTGGATGTACCGAATCCAATTCTTAGGGAAGCTCTAATTCATAGGCTACCTTACCAACAAGTCTGACAATTTGGTGTGGGACAACATAGCGGGGACTAAGTTTCCCCTTCTTTTCGAACCTCATGACTCCCATCATGGGAGACACCTTGAAGAAACACCAAATCATCAACTTCAAACTCAAGCTTTCTCCTCCTCACATTCGCATAGGACTTTTGGCGACTCTGAGCTGTTTTCAACCTTTCTCATATAAGCTAAAATTTCTCCATAGCCTCATGGACTGAATCTGGTTCTATCAACATAGCTTCACCGACTTCAAACTAACCGATAGTCGATTTATATCTCCGCCCATAAAGAGCCTCAAACGGAGCCATCTGAATGTTGGAATGGTAGCTGTTGTTATATGCAAACTTAATGACAGACAAATGATCATCACAATTACCCTTGAAATCAATCACACATGCCCTCAACATATCCTCAAGATTATGAATAGTATGTTCAGCCTGACAGTCTATTTGAAGGTTAAATGTTATGCTAAGCTTGACATGAGTACCAAGTCCCTTCTAAAATGATCTCCAAAACTTTGAGGTATGCTGAGTACCTCAATATCTGATATGATGGAAAAGGGAACTCCATGCTACCGAACTAGCCCTCGAATATACAACTTAGCATAATCCTCCACTGAATCGGTAGTTTTGACTAGTAGGAAATGAGTTGCTTTAGTCAACCTGTCTGCGACCACCATATAAAGTTATACTGTCGACGAGCAAGACGAAACACTATAATGAAGTCCATATTGATTTCCTCCCACATCTAAGTAGGGATACTAATCCCTTGAAGCACACCTCCGGGTCATTGATGCTCAACCTTCATCTGTTGACAATTCGGACACTTAGCCACAAACTCTGCTATATTCTTCTTCATGCCATTCCACCAATAAACTTCCCGTAGATCACGGTACTTCTTGGTGGCACCTAGATATATAGAATATCTGGAACCATGAGCCTCTTTCAACATTTGCTCCCTCAAGTCATCAACACCCGAAATACACAAATGACCCTAATATCATAGTACACCATCTCCCCCTTGGGAGAAAACCTCCACCTTTTGATTTTGAGTCGTCTCCTTCAGCTTTACCAAAATAGGATCCTCGTCTTGCCTAGCCTTGACTTCGGTCACCAAGGAAGATTCTGACCCATTCTAAATAATGACACCACTATCTGTCGAGTCAACAAGATCAACTCCTAACTGCGCAAGCCGATGCACATCCTTTACTAACTCTTTCCTCTCCTCATCTACATGGGTCACACTCGCCATTGAAAGCCTGCTAAGAGCATCTGCCACCACATTATCCTTGCCCAGATGATAAAGGACACTCATATCATAATCTTTAAGAAGCTCCAACCACCTCCTTTGACGTAGATTTAGATCTTTCTGGGTGAGCATGTACTGTAGGATTTTATGATCTGTAAAAGATCCACATGGACCTTGTATAGATAGTGACTCCAAATATTCAAGGGAAATACTACCACTGCCAATGCAAGGTCATAAGTTAGGTAGTTCTTTTTATAGACTTTCAGCTGCATAGAAGCATAATCTATAACCTTACTGTGTTGCATTAGTACCCAACCAATGCCGATCCTCGAGGCGTCACAATATACCACAAACCTATCGATACCCTTAGGTAGGTTCAAAACTGGTACTAAGGTGAGTCGAGTCTTCAACTCTTGGAAGATCTTCTCACAGCCCTCTGACCATTGAAACTTCATTTTCTTCTGGGTCAACATAGTCAATAGTTCCCAATGGATGAAAACCCTTCAATAAACCTACGGTAGTAATGAGATAAACCCAAAAATCTCTTGATATCTGAAGGACTAACTGGTCTAGGCCAATTCTTCACCACTTCTATCTTCTGAGAGTCCACCTGTACACCCTCACTTGACATCATATGACCCAAAAATGCTACCTAGTTTAACCAAAACTCACACTTGCTAAATTTAGCATATAGCTGGCGATTCTTAGGAGTCTATAGCACCACCCTCAAATGAGCGGTATGCTACTCTTCTCTTCGAGAGTATATAAGAATGTCATCTATGAACAAGATCACAAACATGTCCAAATATGGCTTGAACACACTATTCATCAGATCTATAAAAGCTACAGGAGCATTTGTTAGTCCAAAAGACATAACTTCAAACTCATAGTGACCATACCGAGTCTTGAAGGCTGTCTTTGGAATGTCACTCTCTGATTATACCCCGATCTGAGGTCTGTCTTTGAGAAACATTTGGCACCTTGAAGTTGGTCAAACAAGTCATCACATTCTGGGGAGAGGGTACCTTTTCTTGACTGTGACCTTGTTCCATTGTCGATAATCTATGCATATTCGAAGTGATTCATCCTTCTTTCGGATAAAGAGAACTGGTGCACCCCACCGGGACTTGCTTGGTTTGATGAAACCCTTACCTAAAAGATCCTTCAACTGCTCCTTCAACTCCTTTAGCTTAGTTAGAGCCATTCAGTAAGGAGGAATAGATATAGGCTGCATATCGGGAAGAAGGTCAATACCAAAATCAATCTCCCGCATGGGAGGAATTCCTGGTAAATCATCTAGAAATAATTTAGGATATTCACACACTATGGGAACTGAATGTTAGTCAGGGTTTTCTATTTAGCGTCCTTAACCCTAACTAGATTGTACACGCAACCCTTAGAAATCATCTTTCTAGTCTTAAGGTAGGAAATGAAGCGGCCTACAGGCACAACTGAACTACCCTCCACTCTAGGACTGGCTCACCCGAAAACCGGAACTCTACTACATAGGTTCTACAATTTACTGTGGCATAACATGCTTGTATCCAATCCATGACAAAGATAACATCAAAATCTGTCATGGATAGCTCTACTAAATCTGAGGTGACTTTCTGAAGGACTGTGATAGGGAAATTTCTATATACCAGTCGAGCTATAATTGAATCACCGATTGGAGTAGAGACTGAGAAGGGTTCTGATAGGATTTTGGGACTAAATCTGAAACTACTAGAAACATAGGGCGTCATAAAAGATAAAGTAGCCCCTAGACCTAGCAATGCATATACATCAAGGTGGAATACTCATAACATACCAGTGACTATATCTGGAGAGTCCTCCTGCTTCTGATGAGATTCGAGGGCTTAGAATCTGTTCTGACGCTGACCACCACCTGCACTAGTGGATGCACCCTGCTGAGTTGAGCGTGTTGGTGGGGCTGCTGAACTAGTGGCTAGGTCTCGGCCTCTACCATGGCCCTTTCTAGCTATTGGACAATCTCTTAGCATATGTCTTGGCTTCCCACACCCGAAGCAAGCACCTGTACCTACTAAGCACTATCCAGTGTTCCCCTGCCACACCTATCATAAGCTGGAATACTGGGCTCCACAGATATTCTCCCCTATCCTCGAGAGCCTAATGCTCGCCCCCTATGGTCGTGCCTAGATCTGGATGGTACACTCGCTGCTAATGGCGCTGGGGCTAATGATCTCTGGTGGGACTGCTGACGGTCCCCGCCACTAGGTCTCTACTGGGAGAACCAAAAACTATCTATCCAGGCCCTGTTGGCCTCTCTCTCTTTCGATCACTCTTTTGTACTGCCTCTACCTTCTGGGCGTACTAAGCCAACCATGAGAAGTCAATATCCTGGTGAAGCGTCACGGTCCAAAAATCTTTGACCAAATAGTCTGATATCCCATGCACGAATTGACTAACTCGAGCCCTCTAATCTGCCACCATCTTAGGTGCATATTAGGATACGCGGGTGAACTCTAAGGCATACTCCTAGATAGTCATGTTGTTCTGCCTCAAGTTCACAAATTCAGCTGCTTTGATCTCCCTAATCTCTCGGGGAAAGAACAGATCCAAAAACGCGGTATGGAACTCATCCCAACCAATGAGGCCTGCTTTAACTGCTCTACTGTCTGAACCAAATATGTGCAACCCCTTTCAATTGAGAAAAGGCTAAGTCCGCACACTCCTCCTCTGTCACCCCCATGATCTGGATGATTTTTTGAATCTCATCAAAACTTGTGTGGATCCTCATCCACTTCAATCCATAAAATCCCTGGATAGTTAATCCTAAGAAAGTCCCTTGTGTCGCTGCCGCATTCCCATTTTGGGGGACATGGCACTACCGCTTGTTGGTTGAATTGGGTAGTCAATGCCTGCGCCAGCATCTGGATGGAAGCCCTAAACTCTGTATGGGCCACCTTCTCGGGCTCATGATCTTCGAGGGCTTGTAGGGCCTGCTGGTGCCCATCTTCGTTGCCATTCTCATGGCCATTTTCATTTTTGTTCCTTCTTTCATTAACTCGTTGAGGAGGCATGATTCTGCAAACGCGTATAGCATGAGTTAGATGGATAGAGAGACATTTCATCGCACGACATAGAACATGAAAGAAGGGAACATTTCCTAAAAAGCTTCGTAGTCTCTTTATTATAAGTGTGGTGCACTTCACACCCATAAAAAAGACTATACTTAATGTGGATTTCGGACACCCTAGGATACTTCAAAACCTAATTCTTTGATACCAAGTTTGTTATGACCTGAACATAGGCTCGGATTGAGACATGGGACAAAGAACCCCGAGAGGCTCCAAGTCGACCCATGACATGACACGAAATATAAATCTCAACATAATAAATGAGAAAATCTAACATATGAAATAGTAGATGTCTGAGAATACAATAATATCTGAACATCAGAGTACATAATAGAGCGCTGAAGCTAAATAGATACTATGTGTGATAAACCTCTACATACTGATAAGTTAATGGGGCAAGATCCCAAATAACTCACTAAAGACTAAAACTGGAAATACTAAATAGAGGCTGATAAAAAGGTCCTCGAAGGATGAGGACTCACCAACGGACTAAGAATGCAAACTTCGAGGATCTGGCTGATAGCGGGATCGAACCTGAACGTCCGGGCTTGTATCATTTCATGATACATCATAGAGTATGCGGTCAGTACTTGGAATGTACTCAGTATACAAGGTAAGTAAAACCGCCAAGTAAGTAAAAATCATAAATCATGAATATCATAAAACATTTCATCATAAGATTCTGAGAGTAGGGCTTGCATGCTAGTATCTGAAAACATGACTTAAACATAACTGAATATCATAACTGAATCAAATGACCCAAAGTTGAAACTAATAATCATAAGTAAAACTAGAAATTGGGTAATACCTGCTGAAAATATAGTATCATGACTGATGAACATACATAACTAAAATCATGAGGAACAATGTGAGACTCGTCATATAACCGACATTGCCATGATAGAGCTTACATGGTCCTGACTATCACACTCAAGTAAGCAGAGCCGACCAAAGCCTCTCTAGGGATAAGGCGCTAACATGATATCGATGTCAAGCTGAAGGCCCCATGGGGCCAGGGAAAGATCACAAGAGAGGTCCCAAATAATCTGCACATACCTATGTTGACACGTAGTTTGAGGCACAGGGTTGACTGCACCCTTAGCCTACTCGGTGCTAGACACTACTCCCAAAAATATGCATATGCACTCCATTATTCTTCAACGATGCAGAACCATCATCTTGCGACTAAGCTGAATCATAATAGTATGTGCATAATCTGAAAACATAACATGAAGAGCCTTAGCTCAAACCATACCATAAGCTGAAAAGTGAGAGTCTAGACTCAAAAACCATGTGGTAAGCTTATAACATGAAATTTAAGTAAATCATGAACATAATTGATCATATGGGCTTGCCCAAACTTAAACATACTTTAGATAGTCAAAATCATTTATATAAACATGGGTAATTTGAAATCATACTTTCATCATATACATCTCATCATACTTGAAAATATAGATCATAATCTCAATCTTTCATGAACTTCCATAATAAGGCATTATAATTGCAAGACTTTGAAAACATGAATTGTAATTGAAAACATTATAAACATTCCCATGAATCTGAATTCAACATTAGAAACATGAATAGGATTTGCCCATGATAGATGCTTAGAGAATTTCCACAAGTTTGGTTAAAATCCCATAGATTCATCAACTATGAATTCAGAAATGGATTTGAGTATGTGAGTGAAGGAATACTCCTATTCATAACCCTACATACCTGGGTATGTTTGATTTCACAACCATCTTGAATGCCCAAAGGAATTGGGGAAGAAATTGATGAATTTCTAGGCTTGATCACCATTAGGAACTTCTAGTCTTGCATGCATGGAGAGGGATTGATTTAGAATGAGTTAAACCCTCTTAAAACAAACCTATCTCGGCTTAAAACAATGTAGTTTAGGTCTTAGGGGCTTAGAAATTACGAAAAAGCCCTTAATAAATTCACAGGAAAATTACACTGCCAGTCCCAACAAGGGACTGGACGATTGGGTACCTGAGGGGATGACTCGTCAATTGCTCCTGTTGCCAACACTGGAACCTTCATCCTGCCAGTCACCACGAGGGACACCATGACTCGTGGTGTACCTAACGACTCATGGTGACAAGTCATGATGAACACTACCAAAAATTTACCCTTCAACCCACACTCCTGACCACGGCTAACTCCATGACTCGTTGCCCTGACCATGAGTCGTGGCATCTCTTGTGGTCAACCCTCAGACCAAGATTCTTGCCAACACCCCCTTCCACTCCACGAGTCACTTAATGACTCGTGAAGTACCTCACAGGTCACTGGATGACTCGTCCTGTGACCTGGTGCATAAATTTTCTATTTTTCAATTTGAAACCTCGGGCCTAATCTTAGGGTTTTCAGGGTATTACACGTGGTTCTAAACTATGAATCGTAGGAGGGCTCGTTGGAACTGTCTAAAGACAATTACTGAAAGTAATGGTATGGAGCCTTGTACAACCCGTGGTTTCTTACTACGAGTCATACTAGGTGATCGTACCAAGATTTAGAAAGGGTTAAACTTCAAAAGTAACAGTATGACCCTTTGTATGACTCGTAGAATCTAGTCACAATTCGTAACTTGAGTCGTACAAAAATACAAAACACTAGAATTATAGGGAAATCCTCATACAACTCCTAGTACGAACTGTACCAAACTGGTACGAGTCATACAAAGGAGTCATACCAGAATCACTAAATGTTATGAGTCTTAGTACGAATCGTACCACCAAGGTATGACCGGTACTATAGACTCATGGAAAATTTCAGAGGACATTATTTTTGCTTTCTTTTTCTCAAATCTTTAATACTAACCTTTCTCTCTAAAGGTACAATGAAATTCAAAAGGAAATCAATAAAGATGGCCTAAGACAAGAGGCCCAAGGTTGAAAATGCTGCTCGCAGGGCATTAAGAGATGATCCCTCAGACTCCGACCAAGCAGGCAACACCCCTAGTAGTTCGATGGAGGAATACCAAGTGGATACAACTAACAGTGATGAGCCATGGACCACTAGGGCACAGGATAACGTTTAGGCCGAAGCTACATCCACTACTTCAACAGCAGCTCCCTAGTCTTAGGAGGGAGCAGGTGATTAGACTCAAGAGTTCGGTAGTGGCTCAAATGCTGGGGAGGTCCAGTCTGGAGATGGTAATGATGAGGCTATGTTTGAGAAAGAAGCTGCGAAGGAAGAAGCTAAGTAGACTCCGCCTTGATAGAGTTCAAAATATGAGGTGGCATATACTCGGTGCTCAAGAGATCTACAACAGGGTTTTGCTCTCACTTCCAAGCAGCATCCCAAGGGGTGTATTCAGGAGGAACTGCGGAGCCTGACCAGTGCACTAAACGAGTTTGAGGATATGAAGCATATTTTCAATTTCTACGGGTTTGATTGGATAGCTAAAACTCCCAAGAAGTACAATGCCGAAATAGTTCGGGAGTTCTATGCCAACTATTTGGCAATGATGGAGCAGAAAGCAAAAGCTGGGCAGAAATTGAAGGAACAACCCAAGCTAGATAGTGTCATGGTCCGAGAACACATGGTTGACATCTCCGAGAGGAATTGTTCGGATGTTATATGGGCCACCATTTAGAGCTCTAAATGCCACAGCTGAGTTCGATTACCAAGTAAAAACGTGAAAAAGGTAAAGCAGTTGGATTTCGAAAAAAGATAGAGCCAAGTGAAATTTCTAGCTGGGGTCATACCAGAGGATAAGAAGGAGGCAGAGTGGGTGACTAGTGGTCGACAGGTCACAAAAGCCTCGCTGAACTTTATAGAGAAGGCCTACTGGATGGTGGTTTGCCGTTGGTTCAAGCCAACGGTCAATGACAATACTCTCAGTGCAGACAGAGAAGCTTCGGTGGTGTGTATCATGTCGAGATACACCATCAACATTTTGAAGGTAATAGTGGAGGAGATACGAGACTGAACCATGGGGTTGAGCACTACATTCCTATTCTCGAGTCTCATGTATAGATTGTGCATGGAGGAAGGTGTTAGGGTGATCTAGGAGTTAGATCTCCAGATCTTAGGCTCTAGGACTGCAAACATAGGCTATAGAGGCAGGTGTTAGGGTGATCCCAGAGTAAGATCACTGGATCGTAGGCCCCAAGACTACAGACCTAGACCTTATACATGATGAGATGAACCTGGTGAGCCGTTTTAGACTACCTACTGCAGTCCCACCACCATAGTCATCTGGGGGTGAGCATATTGATGTACCCACTTCAGTGGAGCATGTATTGATGCTAGCAATAGATACTGGCCACATAGATGCAGT
Source organism: Datura wrightii (assembly GCA_035772735.1). NCBI lineage: Eukaryota > Viridiplantae > Streptophyta > Magnoliopsida > Solanales > Solanaceae > Datura > Datura wrightii. The sequence goes on along the minus strand of JASDFA010000002.1, from coordinate 49,082,355 downwards.
TCCTAGTACTTCTTTTGCATCTCTAATGGGCATACTGAGCCAGCTCCCAGCATGTTATATGTTGGTTCCATAAGAGTTCCTCCAAATGATTGCTAAATGATTGACATTGACTGAGAAGAAGGTCATCATGATGATGGAAAATATCAAGCCTTAGGTAATGGCTAAACTAGATGCGGCTGCTAGAGGGCTACACGCCGGTTAGATAGTTTTGAGCAATGCTTTAATGAGCGCTTAGCTGACAAGCCGGAGACGAGCATTTTGAGGGATGCGTTGGGGGCTTTGTGGAGGTAGGTATTTGAGTTGTTGTCTATATAGTCGACAATATTATCAGCCCCCATCATTGCAGAGTTAGATATAAAGCTCAATGAGGAGCTAGATTTGGCGGCATATTGGGCTCCGACAGTGGCCAATAGAGGATAAGGGAAGAAAAATGTCTCAGAAGGAGTGGAAGATGAGTCCTCAAAGAAGAAGAGAAAGAAAAAGGGGAGAAGAGAGCACAAACGGGTGGCAATGGATAGTATGCAAACTCATGACAAGCATATGTTAGAGTTGCATGAGAGAGCCAGAGGAGCAGGGAGTTCCGCCACTGTGCCGAGTGAGCTTGCAGGTGGAAAGGACCCTTCGGGTGTGACACATTCACCTTTTCCCATTGTTTATATAATGAACCTAGTTGGCCCTAGTCCCTCTTTGGACATTGTGAACCTCAACTCAGGCAAAATCCCTAAGTTGAGAGTTGCTATAGTATGGGTGCGTAGACTGTGAGGAGGTAGAAAAGAAAGAAAAATAAAAGAAAAATTAGGGTGTCATGTGAAAATAAAAATGAATACAAGAAGAGCTCAAATGAAAAGAAAAAGAAAAATAAATGAAAAAAGATGAGAAAAATACACCACACTCACACATTGCATTTAAGTAGAGAAAAATGGAGGAGAGTGAAAAAAGCGGTATAAAGTGAAAGTGAAGCCAAGTATGTAGATTCAAGGAGGGTTTAGTCACTAAATCTCATATTTACAATACCCAGCTTGAAGCCTACATTACAAGGCAAATAAAGTCCTATAGTGATCCTAGCCTAACTGTCCGAAAAGCCGAAGTACAGAAAATAAGGGCAAGCCTATGGTATCTGATGTGCAGTATTTGGAACTTGTTTGTGAGAGTGTGAGTCTCACTTGCTTAGTCCCAAGATTCATATTTCTATATATCTATGAGTTTTGGGGACTTCATTTGTTGTGAGGGTACTTGGTTTGTATTATATTCTACCAATTGTCTGTTTGAGTAGCACTAGTGATAGCTTTATTCTCTGTTGATAGTTAGATGCCATATCTTTATCCCTGTATATTATGAGTTGTAGTTGGATGAGTGCATAGCTAATTTTTTTGAATGAAATAAGAGGTCAAAAGTTGATTGTGGTTTTTGTGCATAGTTTGGTTATGTTGGTTGTAGGTCTTCTAGCTTACTTTCTAGTTAAGCATCGTTTTATAGTTTTGTGTTATTTTCCGGAGGACATGCAAAAGTCTTAAGTTGAGGGTGTTGATATGTTGTGGGTTTACAACACTTTCGAAGCTTAAAACTAAGGAAATAAGCATGAACACAGATATGTTTATATGGATAAGATACACTTTTACTTTGTTTTTAGGGAAATTAGGTGTTGGAGCTGAAATATGCAAAAGCTGAGAAAAAATGCAAAAAAAGTTCTAAGTACGGACCTCAATACGAGCCGTACCACCTGGTACTAGCCGTACTGAGAATTGTGGAAAAGTCCAGAAGATGTGCTGAACGAAAGAGTCAAAGTAGGACTCTTGGTACGAGTTGTACCATCCTAGTATGAGTTGTACAATCCTGGTATGAACCGTACCAAGGAAGTCATGATAAAGTTTAGAGGAAATTTCATTGAGTCAGTTTCTTGGTACGAGTAGCAACCACAAATCGTGTTATCTACCTACAATCCATACCAAGGAACCGTGGTAACCATCAGAAAAATTGAATAATGGAAGATCTCAAGGTACGAAAAGAAGTCACGAGTCGTAGGATGAAGTTACGAGTCATACCAAGCCACTCATGAAAAGATTCAAAAGATGCTAGAAATATTAGGTACAAATCGCGAAAAGCGTAGGTTTATGGTATAAGTCGTACTAGCTTCCAACACTTAGCCAAAATGGAAGTGTCCAGACATTTTACGAGTAGAGGTACGACTCGTACAATTATGGTACGAGACATAGGTGAAGGAGGTGATAGTTTAGCAGTTTCCCTGTTAATTTAGGAAAAGTTTCTAATTATTTGCATAAATAATTTTCTAGGTTATTTTTCTTAGGAGAGGTATTTGACTTTTGGGAATATTAGGAACAACTTTGGAGAATTTCTTTCTTTGATTCTTCTATTGTTCTTAAATTGTGCTTCATTGATATTTTGCGATAATCAAGTGGGTTTACTTTTCATTCGTTATTGTAAGTTCTAAATTATGTTTTGTCTATAAATACTAATTGTTTGCTTACAATCACGAGAGGCTAAAAACCTCCACAATTAGGGTTGTGGGAATCATGGTGAATTAACAAACTAGAATTTGCACAAAGTGATTCTACACCTATGCTAATGCTTGTATTGTATTCTCTTCATCTTAAACATTTCTTAATAGAGCGCAACGTTAGAACTTGCCTGAATTCCCTACTTGGTTGAATCTAGAGAAGTAGAGATTAGCAACAGAGAATAACAACAAACCTTGAAGTTTATGGTTCATTGTATGACTTGAGCTGCGATCGCAGGATAGTTAATTTGGAACAACATTGATAACGGTTAAAGTGAAATCACTCAAGAGACCTAACTTGGTAATTGAGTATAGTCATCCAATAGGGACAAACTAGTCTCTTGGATGAATCCATGTTAACAATTCTACAAGCTAGGTATTTGGATAGATCATTGGTTTTAAAACCGAAGTAGTTATGAATCTGTGGGGACACTTCCCTAGTTAATTGCATAATCTTGATAACAATCCAAATAGTCAATATTGGTAAGCATTTACTTCTTTCGAAAACCCTCCTATTAGGAGATAATAGACTTAAGAGCTTAAATACTAGAATTATTCTATATCTTGACCTTATTCCCTATTGGATCGATCCCAACCTAGTTGGGTTCTTTATTGACAACGTCTGGGTTATACTTTATAGGCTTGGAAGTAACTCAACCATTTCCACAACTCTAAATGGTCAATTTTCGCAGAGGCATGATCATATTTTCATATAATGGGTTCTCAAACTTCCTATAAAGATTCATCAGTCGCACAAGAACATTTTAAGATCACTCAATGCCATCCTTTAAGATGGGCATTACCCCGTCTGTAATCACGAAATGTCGAGTGCCCAGCCCAAAAGATTCTTGCAACTCAATTTCAAAAGTATCTCCTACATTCTAATCCTCATATTGATTATTTGAAATAGCACAAAAGAAGAAAAATGATGATTTTCCTTTAAGAAAGACGTCAACCGATTTATGATTAGAAAAATTGTGCATTTCAAGCACACAGGTAGCTTAGATTTCACCACCGTCTACATTCCAAAACATATTATATATGCAAGATTTAGAATATTATCACAAGAAATTCTATCCACGGTTTGCAATTTTAACTCTCTCGCCATACCCACAACATATAAATCTATTCAATGAAGGAGAAACACGAGATGGGTAATGGGGAAAAATGGGTCAAAAAAAGTATGAAATTAACATGCTTTTTATACTAATCACCTCCAAATATTAAAAAACAAGAGTGAGAGGTATACATACCAAGTGAGTAGAGAGAATGAGAGAAATTGAGAACTTGAAGTTGCTTTGCTTGACCAAGGCCAACCTAAAAGGCATGAATTTATTATGGTTTAGTGAGAGAATAGTTTGAGAAGGGATGGAGAAAATGGTGAAAGTGAATGGAGATTTCTAGATGGAAGGGAGTTGAAGGGATCGGCAGGTTGAAGAGGTGGATTAAATGGAGTTAATGGGGAATATGAAAGGTGTAATGGGTGGTAGTTTGGATCATGGGAAGGTGAAAAGGTGAATAAAAAATGGATTTTGGAAAGTGGGGAAGAATTTTAATCAATTAGGTTGGCCATGGGTCGGGTCAGTCAACGGGTTGGTCAACATTGAAATGACTATGATACCTGTGCTTGTGCTAGACCTGTGGCCATAGGAGGCCACCTGCAAAACACAGTTCCAATGTAGTTTACCTCATTTTGTGCCCAGTTCTCTACATCTAGGCAGCGCTTGACCTACGTTCAGTGGATGCACACTAGCGTTTGGCTCGCAGGTCCCCTCATTTATTTTCATATTGTTTCTAGGTATTCTGAGCTAGGGCTATGCCAGATTGGCATTTCGCAGTGGGCATTGTGTTTCGCAGGTGAGGAAAAGAAGTCCTTCAGTATCTTCCCACTTTCCAATCCCTTGGTGTGCTTAGGCTACATTTGGCAGATGTGGACCTGTGTTTCATAGGTCTCATGCAGCTTTTCCCGTATTTTCTTTCACATGGTTTTCCACCTAATCATCCTACAATCACCATAAACAACACAAAAATAGAAAATCACTAAAATTAAATAACTTGGGTTGCTTCCTGAGAAGCACCTTATTTAACGTCGTGGCTCAATAGGTTCCTTTTGTTTTCTCTCCAAAGCACGTGCAAGTGTATGCTGTCGTACAAGTAATGCAGTGATTCTTAAGAGCCAGATGTCGAACCCACAGGGACTAGACTTTTTAGTGACTTATCAACTGCAAGTGTTAAGTCGAATTTCAAAATTTCTAGTTTTAAAGATTTCATTGTTTGTTACTAAATCTAAGTTTGATCACAAAATAATTCCAAAAACAATAATAAGGAGTATCTAGAGTTAAGGCCAAACAATCTTATAATTCTACATTCACATTAGTTAAAGTATGCAATTTCATTTATTGTCTCATAAGATAAATGGAATGTTCATGGTCTTTCGAGCCTCTAAAAAAAATTGAATTAGCCTCACAAGTACATCATTGAGTGGGGATGTGACAACCTAATTCATAAGAAATTATCTATGTGGAGTGGTTTATGAGGTTAATGCCCTTGGTTATGGACTTTAAAACCTCTAACCATTTAAACCTAGAATTAACTTCACAACTAAGACTCTGAGTGGTGATGTGACAATTTAATCCTAAGTGTCTGGTTATCTTACCGTTTAGTAACAGAGGTAACAAAGAAAGGAAAATTAGGTATATTTCTATCCTAATCACGAATCAAGTCTTGAAAACTTGAACTCACTTCTTACATTTTAAGTTCTAACCTAGGTTTTGCTCTTTTGAGTTTTTCTTAAGCTTAACACATGTTTAGTGGCCTCAACACCATAGAAGAAGGTTCTTAATCACTCATGCCAACAAACGAATTCATAATAAAATTATAATTCATGTAAGAGCAAGAGTGAATTAAGAAAGAATTTCAAACCCTAGAAGAGTTTTCTCCTCTCCTTCACTCCTCTACGTTTGTCCAAATAAAACCGTGATTAAAAAATAAAATAACCCAAGTCTTTAATTTATAATTGATGGAAATTGGTTGTGGAGGGACTTTCTACGTGCCACGCTTCCTATCATGCAGCTTGCCTTCCATGGCATGGAGCAATCGCGCAGGTGCACTGGAAATTGGCGCTATGGCATGGACTGGCTGGTGCTAGCGGGCGTGACACTGCTCTCATCACAAGGAATGCCTGGCGTGACATTTCCTGGATGCGTAGTATTACCTGCCTTGCGCGGGACATCGTGCGCACATGCAGGGCATGGCACGGGCACAGACGCCGCTCAGGGCCAGCATGACCCGCTGTTTGGCGCGCCCGTCTGCTAGCGTGGCACGCTGGATGGTATGGTGGTGACATTTTCTTGCTTTGTTCATGTTTCTTCTTTGCAATCAATGAGTTTCGTTCTTGCTTGTGCAACATATATTTAAGCCCAGCGTTAGAACTTTTCGCCTACAAACATGGGCCAATCACATTGGTTAGTTCATGCACATAAATATACAAAATTACATGAGAATATAGTTAATTTAATCGACAAAAATAACCAAAACTTAGATATAAAATAGCACTTGGGCATGTATATATTTCCGGGATCACTACCCCACATTAAAAGTCTTGTTCGTCCTCGATCAACTCAATTACATCTCATGCACAAGAAGGACTCACACATCACCAATTGAAGTAAGACAACTCAAGTTAAGGCTACAATGACCGATTTAGATGGCAAGTTCAAATAGAGCATGTTATATATAACCCAATTAAATTCATGACAACTAAGTTAAGACTTCCTAGCCTCAAGAATCAACTTTAAGACCTCAACAAGCATATGCACATTATCCAATCAAGAAGTCCAATATGAATTCTATCTTTCCTAAAACATGTGCCCTCACAACATGAGAGATACCCATTTTCACTCAAAACTTTTCAAATTATAACATATATGGGTATATGAATACAATTATGCTCACTCTCAAAATGAATTCACATGCAACATGCAATTACCCATATGCTTGCCTTTGGTGTATTACTCCACTAATATAGGAACATGTAAAGTAAGATCAAGTAGGACTTCATGGGTTTTAATATATTCTAAGGACGGGTAGGTAATATTTTGGCCAGTAATAGTGACTATCTTCCCTAAGCGCTTTTAATACATCACAATTTTCTTATTAAGCACATGCTCTTGTTTTACTCTTTTACTTCACCATTTGTTCTTTTGAACTCTCAATTTACTTGTTGTTTACCCAATTCTTAAAGAAAACTTATGTTATTAGTAAGGAGTACCCAAGCATCAAACATTCTTTGTTTTTCTTCTGTTTTTTCTTCGACTCCCTACCAACACTTAGACATTTGAGAAAATTGCACCCTTCACTCTTTTCTTCTACTTTCACAATCAACTATTTCCCTTCTTTTCAATATTCCTACTCCTCTGACTCTTATGCATTTTTCACATAAACACTTAGGAGTTTTGGATCAAATTAAGGCTATTGAAAAAAAGGATTAAGCTTCTCTTATGGCTGACAAAGAATAGGCTAAAGGCTGGGGCTAATTAGGATTATATGTTAAGGGCAGGTAAAGAAAAGAAAGAAAATATGCTTATTTCAAAGATATGCCTAAATCATCTCTTACATTAACCATCCCTCATTTCGCTTTTCAAACACTCCAAGAAAGTTCTAGACACTACATGATAGCATGGATACACAAAATCTCACAGTCACTACACATGTTCAATTAAAGACAAACCCATACAAACTCTCAATATAGGTAATCACATGAATTCAACAATTAAGCCTATAGTATCATCTCTTACATTCAACATCCCTCATTTCTCTTTGCAAACACTCCAGGAAAGTTCTAGACACTACATGATAGCATGGAATACTCAAAATCTCACAGTCACTGCACATGTTCAATTAAAGACAGACCCATACAAACTCTCAATAGAGGTAATCACATGAATGCAACAATTAAGCCTACAATATACAGGTCACATTCCTGAGCCTATCTGTGTCAAACAAAGTCATACAATTATAAACATGCATCACAATTAAAATCTACTTGCCTCTAACAATCATGTATAACACTCACAAGAGCATCAAGTAGTCAACCAGTTAACGGTTTAAATTCCCAGTTCAAAGTGCCCCCTTTGATAAAGAACTGAAAAGAAAAATTAAAGGGTGGGTGAATTGTGTTTAACTCTGACTTCAAATCAACCAAATTTTCATCTCAAGCACAACAATCACCCTTAATGATCCTCAAAAAATTTTGAAATTACCCTCACTCCTCTCTTAAAATATGCTATGTCCCTAAAACATGAATTATTATTTAAAACCAGGGTTAGGGATACTTCCCAAGGCCTCTAGGCCTAGCTAACAGCATGTTATTCATTCATGGGTCACCGACCCCACACTCATATTTTTGTCATGCTCCTTAGCTTCTGCTTCTAGGGGTACTCAGACTTCTCCTTTTCATGTGTTAAACTCAACAAAAACAAAACCAAAAGTGAATATAAACAAAATAAACAAAACTAAAAGGAAAAATGTCATGCCTTGAGTCTACACCTTAGACGCGACAAGGTACTTAGGGCCACAAGTGACCCCAAGCTATCCCATGGCATAGAATACTACAAAAACTCTAAATACTGAATAAAATCTAAAATCAGAAGGTTTGAAAATATAACTGATTAATATAATCTATAGCAACACATGTAATAAAATACTGAATTACTATCTCTGTTTGAAAGCCATCTAAGAACTGATGAGTTGCTGGGACAAGCCCCCAGCTAACTATTAATACCCCGACATCCCTAACATCACACCCGAGGGTTAAAATAGAGAAAATAGGACTTTCTGCACCAGGTCGCAGGACAAGTCATCCAGTGACATGTGAGGTGCACCATGAGTCATTAAGTGACTCGTGAGGAGGAGGGAAGACTTGGTTAAATTTTGATATTTGGGGGTGACCACGAGTCATGGTCAACACCACAATTTGTTATGTCAGCCATGGCCATGAGTTGATTGAAGGATTGAAGCATTTTTGGTCATGACTTGAGACCATGAGTTATCGGGCACACCACGAGTCGTGGTGTCCCTTGTGGTGATCTGCGGTGATGAATTTCAAGTTTTGGAAATGAGAGATGACCACGAGTCGTGGTCAGTAACGATGAGTCGTTCAGTCCTCCGTTTGGACTGGCAATGCATATTTCCCTGCGAATTTATTAAAGGGCTTTTTCGTAACTCCTAAGTTCTTATGACCTATACTATGTCATTTTAAGCTCAGAAAATTGTGTTTTAAGAGCGGTAAGTTCATTCTAAGCCTATTATCTTCCATGCATGCAAGTCTAGAAGCTCCTAAGGGTGATCAAGCTTAGATTCATCAAGTTCTTCCCTAAATTTCATTGGGCTTTCAAGAGGGTTTGTGGAAACAAATTTCTCTAGGTATGTAGGGTTATGAATGGGTCTATTCATCCACACCCATTCCCAATCACTCTTTAATTTTATGAAAGCTCTAGTTGATGAATTTATGGGCTTTTAATCCAACATGTAAATTCTCTAACTATCAATCAAGGGTATGATCTATACATGTTTCTAGTATTGAATTATGATTCATGGGCATATTCTAAAATGTTTTCAAGTTTTACAAATTAGGATGCCCATCCATAGAAGTTCATGAAAGTTGAGATCTATGATATACGTATTCAATCGTGACGAGATGTATATGATGAAAGTATGATTATGATTTACCCATTTCCATGTTCATATTTTTTAATGATCAAGTCTATGTAAAGCAATTTTGGGTATTGGCCAAACCCATATGATCAAGTATGTTTTATGATTTATCTAAATTTCATGTCATGAGCTTATCACATAGATTTTGGAGTCTAGACACCCACTACTTTTAGCTTGTGTATGGTTTGAGCCAAGACTCCTCATGTTATGATTTTCAAATTATGCATGTATGTTATGAGTCAGCTTCGTCACTAGACGATGGTCAGCTTCATTGAAAAACGATGGAGTGCATATGCATATTTTAGGAGTAGTGTCTAGCACCAAGTAGGCTAAGGGTCAGTCAATCCTATGTCTCAGAACTACATGCCAATATAGGTATATTCAGATTATTTGCGACCTCCCTTGTGAGCTTCCCCTGCCCCCGAGGGGCCTTCAACTTGATATCGATATCATGGTAGAGTCCGTAGCCCTAGCAAGTCTTTGAAAGACTCTGCCCACTTGAGTGTAATAGTTGGAACGTCATAAGCTCTATCATGGTAATGTCGGTTAAAAGACGAGTCTCCCATTGTTCCTCATGATTTTAGTTATGCATGTTCAACAGTCATGATATTATGTTTTCAGTAGGTTTGACCGAATGTTTAGTTTTACTTATAAATAATCAATTTTAGCTTTAGGTCAATCGATTTAGTTATGATATTCAGTTACGATACTCAGTTATTTATGAATCATGTTTTCAAATAATAGCATGCAAGCCCTACTCTCAGACTCTTATGATGAAATGTTTTATGTTATGCATGATCACTAATTTTACTAGTGGTTTTACTTACCTTGCATGCTTGATACATTCCACGTACTGACCCCATACTCTATGTTGTATCGTTTCATGACACAGGCTCGGATATTCAGGCTTAGTCCCACTATTAGCCAGACTCTTAGTATTAACATCTCCCAGTCTCAATTGGTGAGACCTCATCTTTCGAGGGCCCTTTATCTGCTGTATTTAGATTTTTTAGTTTCAGACTATAGTGAGTTAGTTGGGGTCTTGTCCTATCAACTCGTCAGTAGTATAGTCTTATCAGACATAGTATGTATTTTAGCTTCAGACTTATTTTATGTATTCAAATGTTATGATATTTTTCAAAATTCTACTTTATTGTATATGTTAGTCTACTGCTTGATTATGTTGAGTTTAGATGTCATGTTCAATCCATGGGTCAACTTGGAGCCTCTCGGGGTTCTTTGTCCCGTGTCTCAATCCGAGCCTAAGTTTTGATCGTGACAAACTTGGTATCAGAGCACTAGGTTTTGAAGTGTCCGAGGTTGTCTGAAAGCCGCATTAAGTAGAGTCTTTTTCATGGGTGTGATGCGTGCCACACTTATAACGAAGAAGCTATGAAACGTTTAGGAAATGTTCCATTCTTCCATGATTTAAGTCATGCGAAGAAATGTCTCTCTATCCTTTTAACTCGTTCTATACGTGTTTGCAGAATCATGCCTCCTCGCTGAGTTAATGGAAGAAGAAATAGAAATGGAAATGGCCATAAGAATGGAAATGGGGATGGGCACTAGCAGGCCCCACCATCCCATGAGGATCATATACCCAAGCAGGTGGCCCACGCAGAGTTTAGGGATGCCATTTAGATGCTAGCTCAGGCTTTGACCGCCTAGGTCAACAAATAGGCGGTAGTGCATGTCCCTTAGAATGGGAATGCAACGACAGTAAGAGTCAGAGATTTTCTGAGGATGAACCCTTCAGAGTTCCATGGGTCAATGGTGGAGGAAGATCCACACGAGTTTATTGATGAGGTTCTAAATATTACCCACATCATGGGGGTGACTGGAGAGGAGTGCACCGATCTAGCCTCGTATCAGTAGAAAGGGGTCTCGCACATTTGGTTCAAGCAACGGAAAGATAGATGGACAGTTAGAGCAGGCCCTATTGATTAGGATTAGTTCCATACCGCATTTCTAGATCGGTTCTTCCCTAGTGAGATGAGGGAGAATAAAGCATCCAAGTTTGTGAACCTGAAGCAAGGAAAGATGACAGTTCAAGAGAATACATTGTAGTTCACTCGCCTGTCCAAGTATGCACCTGAGATGGTGATAGATCAGAGAGCCGGAGTGATTCAGTTGTTGTATTTATAGCAGGCTATTTGGTCCAAGATTGTAGGAACGAGATGCTTCATCAGGACATTAACTTCCCTTGGAAAGTTCTATTTGCCCAGTGGAGAGAGGTGATACAGGTGACTGAGAGAGAGAGGCCAAGAAGGTCAGGACTGATAGCCTTGGATTCTCCTAGCAGAGACCTGGTGGTGGGCACCGTCAGCAGTCCTACCAGAGATTTTCAGCCCAGTGCCATCGGTTATGAGTGTGCCATCTAGATCCAGGCGCAACCAAAAGGGATGAGCATCAAGCTCTAGAGGTCAGGGTAGTAGACCCGCAGATTCCAGCATTCTAGGGTATGGCAGTTGTGGCCAGAGACACACAGGTCAATGCTTAGCAGGTTTAGATGCTTGTTTTGGGTGTGGGAAGCTTGGACATATTCTTAGATACTGCCCAACAGCTAGCCAGGGCCATTATTGGGGTCGAGGCCCAGCCTCCAATTCAACAACTCCACCAGCAGTCCCAATTCAGCAGGGGGCATCTACTAGTGTGGGTAGTGGTCAGCTCTAAACAGATTCTATGCCTTAGCATCTCATCAGGAGCAGGAGGTCTCCCCAGATGTAGTCACTGGTATGTTACGAGTATTCTACCTTGATTGTATATGCATTGTTAGATCTAGGGGATACTTTATCTTTTGTGACACCCTATGCTGCCAGTAGTTTCAGAGTTAGTCCCAAAATCCTATCAGAATCCTTCTCAGTCTCTACTCCAGTCGGTGATTTAGTTATAGCTCGACGGGTATATAGAAATTGCCCTGTCACAATTCTTCAGAAAATCATCTCAGTAGATTTAGTAGAGCTAGCTATGACTGATTTGGATGTTATCTTCGGCGTGGATTGGCTACATGCATGTTATGCCTCAGTCAATTTTAGAACCCATGCAGTAGAATTCAAATTTCTAGGTGAGCCAGTCCTAGAGTTGAAGAGTAGTTAAGTTATGCCTGTAGGTCGCTTCATTTATTACCTTAAGGCTAGAAAGATGATTTCTAAGGGTTGTGTGTACCATCTAGTTACAGTTAAGGATGCTACATCAAAGATCCCAACTATCAAGTTAGTTTCCATAGTGCGTGAGTATCCAAAAGTGTTTCCAGATGATTTACCAGGAATTCCTCCCGAGCGGGAGATCAATTTTGGTATTCACCTTTTTCCTGACGTAGCCTATATCTATTCCTCCTTACAGAGGACTCCTACTGAACTAAAGAAATTGAAGGACTACTTGAAAGACCTTTTAGACAAGGGTTTCATTAGACCTAGCAAATCCATATGGGGTACACCAGTTCTCTTTGCCCAAAGGAAGGATGATTCCCTTCAGATGTGCATTGATTATTGGCAATTAAACAAAGTTACCATAATAAACGGGTATCTTCTCCATAGGATTGATGACTTGTTTGACCAGCTTCAGGGTGCTAAGTAATTTTCGAAGATAGACCTCACATCCGGATACCATCAACTCAGGGTTTAGGAGAGTGACATCTTGAAGATAGCCTTCAGGACTTGGTATGGTCACTATGAGTTTGTAGTTATGTCTTTTGCACTAACAAATGCTCCTGTAACTTTTATTTTGATGAATAAAGTGTTCAATCCATATTTTGGACATGTTCGTGATCATGTTCATAGGTGATATTCTCATATACTCTCGGAGCGAAGAGGAGCATGCCGCTCATTTGAGGGTGGTGCTACAGACCTTGAAGGATCGCCAGTTGTATGCAAAATTCAGCAAATGCGAGTTTTGGTCACACTTAATAGCATTTTTGGGTCATCTGGTGTCAAGTGAGGGTGTACAAGCGGACTTTCAAAAGATAGAAGCGGTGAAGAATTGTCCTAGACCAATTAGTCCTTCGGATATCAGGAGTTTCTTGGGTTTAGCTGGTTACTACTAGAGATTTGTTGAAGGGTTTTCATCCATTGCAGCTTCATTTACTAAGTTAACCTAAACAAAATGAAGTTTCAATGGTCGGAGGCTTGTGAGAAGAGCTTCCAAGAGTTGAAGACTCGACTCACCTCATCACTAGTGTTGACCCTACCTGAGGGTACCAATGGGTTTGTGGTATATTGTGATTCTTTGAGGATCGGTCTTGGTTGTGTACTTAGGCAGCATGGTAAAGTCATAGCATTTGCTTCCAGGCAGCTGAAAGTCCATGAAAAGAACTATCCGACTCACCACCTCGAGTTGGATGCGGTAGTATTTGCCTTGAAGATTTGGAGACACTATTTTTACAGTGTCCATGTAGATGTGTTTACGGACTACAAAAGCCTACAGTACATGTTTACCCAAAAGGATCTGAATCTACGTCAGAGGAGGTGGTTGGAGCTTTTGAAGGATTATGATATGAGTGTCCTTTATCATCCGGGCAAGGTTAATATGGTGGCAGACACTCTTTCCAGGCTTTCTATGGAGAGTGCTTCCCATGTAGATAAGGAAAGGAAAGAGTTAATGAAGGATATGCATCGACTTGCACAACTAGGAGTTCATATTGCAAACTTGACGGATGGTGGTGTCATTGTTCTGAATAGATCAGAATCTTCCTTGGCGACTGAGATCAAAGCTAGGCAAGACAAGGATCCAATTTTGGTAAAGTTGAAGGAAGCCGTTCAAAAACAAAAAGTGGAGGTCTTCTCCTAAGGAGGAGGTGGCGTGCCATGATATTAGGGTCGTTTGTGTGTACCAGGTGTTGATGAATTGAGCGAGTGGATGTTTCATGAGGCTTATGGTTCCATATATTCTATACATCCAGGTGCCACCAAGATGTACCATGACCTATGTGAAGTCTATTGGTGGAATGGCATGAAGAAGGACATAGCAAAGTTTGTGGCTAAGTGTCCAAATTGTCAATAGGTGAAGGTTGAGCATTAAAGATCTGGAGATGTGCTCCAAGATATTAGCATCCCTACATGGAAGTGGAAGGAAATCAATATAGACTTCATTATAGGGGGTTGCCTCATACTCGTCGACAATATGACTCTATTTGGGTGGTTGTAGATAGATTAACTAAAGCAGCCCATTTTTTACTGGTAAAAACTACGGGCTCAGTGGAGGATTACACCAAATTGTACATTGGGGAGTTAGTGCGGTTGCATGGAGTGTCCTTGTCCATCAAATCAGATAGAGGTACTCAGTTAACCTCCCAGTTTTGGAGATCATTTCAGAAGGGACATAGTACTCAGGTCAAGCTTAGCACAGCAGTTCACCCACATACAGATGGCCAAGCCGAGTGGACCATTCAGACTCTCGAGGATATGTTGAGAGCGTGTGTTATTGATTTCAAGGGAAGTCGAGATGATCATTTGCCTCAAATTGAATTTGCATATAACAACAGCTATCGCTCCAGCATTCAGATGGCTCCGTTTGAGGCTCTTTATGGGTGGATATGTAGATCTCCTATTGGTTGGTTCGAAGTCAGTGAAGCTACATTGATAGGTCCAGATCTAGTCCATGAGGCTATGGAGAAGTTTAGCTTATAAGGGACAGGTTGAAAATAGCTCAGAGCCGTCAAAAGTCTTATGCGGATGTTAGGAGGAGGGAGCTAGAGTTTAAAGTTGATGATTGGGTGTTTCTGAAGGTATCTCCCATGAAGGAGTGATGAGGTCTGAAAAGAAGGGAAAACTTAGTCCCTGTTATGTTGGTCCACGGGATTGTGAAACGGGTTGGCAAGGTAGCATATGAGTTGGAGTTGCCTTCAGAATTAGCTTCAGTTCATCTAGTCTTCCATGTATCGCTCTTAAAAAAGTGCTTGGGTGACCCGGCTTTAGTTGTTCCGGTGGAGAGTATAGGTGTGAAGGATATCCTTAGCGGTGAGGAGGTTCCGGTAGAAATACTTGATTGTCAGGTTCAAAATCTAAGAAACAAAGAAGTAGACTCAGTCAAGGTATTGTGGAGGAACCAGCATTTTGAGGGAGCTATGTGGGAGGTTGAAGTAGATATGATGACTAAACACCCGCATCTATTCCCTTCCGACTCAGTTCCATCCTGAGGTATGAGATTCTTCCTTAGTATTCTATTCAATTTCATGTTGAGATCGTGTTCCCCAATTTCATTCATGTCAATATATGTATGTGTGATTCATGGATTCAGTTCCGTCATATAGATCAGTCTGGAGTCAATTTTCAGCTTCAAATGTTCAGTACTTGGTATGATGATTGCATTTCTCGTCTTTTCTGTATGTTTACCCACATTCAAAGACGAATATCCCAAGGGGGCGATACTATAATACCCCGAAAGTTCTAAGATCAGACTTGAGGGTTGAAATGGAGAAAATAAGATTTTTTACACAAAGTCACAAGATGAGTCGTCCAGTTACCTGTGAGGTGCACCACGAGTTCTTAAGTGACTCACGGGGAGGAGGGAAGACTTGGTTAAATTTTGAGATTTGAGGTTGACCACGGATTTGACCATGAATTGTGGTCAGCACCACGATTCATTATGTCCACTGTGGTCTGAGTTGATTGAAGGATTGAAGAAGTTGAGCAGTGTTGGTCACGACTTGAGACCACGAGTTGTTAGGAATACCATGAATCGTGTTGACCCGTAATGATGAATTTCCAGTTTCTGCAATGAGAGATGACCATGAGTCATGCTCAGTGAAGATGAGTGATCCAGTCCCTCGTTGGGGCTGGCAATGCATTTTTGCCATAAAATTTATTAAGGTATTTTCTGTAATTAGTAAGTTCCTGAGACCTACACTACATCGTTTTAAGCTTAGAAAAATGTGTTTTAAGAGGGGTAAGTTCATTCTAAGCTGATTCTCTTTCATGCATGTAAGTCTAGAAGCTCTTAAGGGTGATCAAGCTTAGATTCATCAAGTTCTTCACCAAATTTCATTGGGATTTCAAGGGGGTTTGTGAAACATGATTTCTCTAGGTATGTAGGGTTATGAATGGTGTGCTCATCCACACCCATGCCTAATCCCTCTTCAATTTTTTGAGAATTCTAGTTGATGTATCTATGGGTTTTAACCCAACATGTGAATTCTCTAAGTATCAATCATGGGTATGATGTATACATATTTCTAGTGTTGAATTATGATTCATGGGCATATTTTATAATGTTTCAATTACAAATCATGTTTTCAAGTTTTACAAATTATGATGCCCATCCATGGAAGTTCATGAAAGTTGAGATCCATGATATATGTATTCAATCATGCTGAGATGTATATGATGAAAGTATGATTACGAATTACCCATGTCCATGTTCATGTTTTTGAATGATCAAGTGTATGTAAAGCATGTTTAAGTGTTGGGAAAGCCTATATGATCAGGTATATTTCATGATTTATCTAAATTTCATGTTATTAGCTTATCACATGGATTTTGGAGTCTAGACTCCCACTACTTTCATCTTGTGGTATGGTTTGAGCCAAGGCTTGTCATGTTATGGTTTTAGATTATGCATGTATGTTATGAGACAGCTTCATCACTAGACGATGGTCAGCTTTGTTGAAATATGATGGAGAGCATATGTATGTTTTTGGAGAAGTGTCTAGTCCGAGTATGCTAAGGGTTAGTCAACCCTATGCCTTAAAACTACGTGCTAACGTAGGAATGTTCATATTATTTGGGACCTCCCTTGTGAACTTCCCCTATCCCCAAGGGGCCTTCAACTTGATATCGATATCATGGTAGCGTCCCTTGCTCTGGAAAGGCATTGGACGGCTCTGCCCACTTGAATGCAATAGCGGGACCACATAAGCTCTATCGAGGTAATGTCGGTTTAAAGAAGAGCCTCTCATTGTTCCTCATGATTTCAGTTATGCATGTTCAGCAGTCCTGATATTATATTTATAGCAGATTTAACCGAACGTTCAATTTTACTTATGAATAATCAATTTAAGCTTCGAGTCAATCGATTCAGTTATGTATTCAGTTATGATACTCAGTTATGTATGAATCATGTTTTCAAATAATGGAATGCACCCTACTCTTAGACTCTTATGATGAAATGTTTTATGTTATGCATGATCACTGATTTTACTTAGCAGTTTTACTTACCTTGCATACTTGGTATATTTCACGTACTGACCACATACTCTATGTTGTATCGTTTCATGATACAGTCTTGGATATTTAGGCTCAGTCCCGCTATTAACTAGACTAGTATTAGCATCTCCCAGTATTAGTTGGTGAGTCCTCATCTTCCGAGGGCCCTTTGTCAGCTTTATTTAGTTTTTCAGTTTCAGACTATAGTGAGTTAGTTGGGGTCTTATCCCATCAACTCGTCAGTAGTAGAGGCTTATCATATATAGTGTGTATTTTAGCTTCGGACTTGTGTTATGTATGCAGATGTTATGATATTTTTCATACTTTCGATTTATTGTATATGTTAGACTACCGCTTGATTATGTTGAGTTCAGATGTCATGTTTATGCCTTGGGTCGACTTGGAGCATCTCGATGTTCTTTGTCCCTTGTCTCGATTTGGGCCTATATTCGGGTCGTGACATAATAGGACAGTTTGTAAGAATCTCTAGCCCTCAGAGAATAAGGACTCACCACTGAACTCTGCTGATTTCTATAGGAGAAGGATTGTTATTGATGCTAAGATTGAGAATCTGTGCCTATATCATAAGACGATATAGCATAGAGAGTATGCATTAGTACTTTGAATGTACTGAGTAAGTGAGATATGAAGTAACAGTAAAGATACTGAAAATCTGATAATATTGTAAGTACTAGTAAATGTTTTCTATGATGTTCGTACATATATCTGAATTTTGGAGGACAGAGTTGAACTGGAGACTATTAATTTACCAAACTGAGCTATATAATATTACTATGGGAGGAACTATAATCGATATGTAACCACAAGATCTAGACGTGGAGTCTGATGTATACCCCTAATCGGAGAAGGCCCACTATACCTTGCCAGGGTATAGTAGCTTAGTTAGGTGATCACAATCTGATGCCCATTTAGGCTAATAACTATGATAGCAATGTAGTCCTAGGAACCTGGGTGTATTGAACCCTGGCTTACTCGGTGCTAAGTTCTACTCCCATTGGAAATCCTAATTTTGACTAATTAAGCTGATAGCTCGAAACCGATGTCCTAAGACTTAAATAAGAACTACTTATCTGGAAGTGTTTCGAGAGTCTAAGGACATGAAAGTAACTAAGTTCCAATACTCATTAGAGCTATTTTATCTTAAAGTGTCGTAATGACCTAAGGAACAACTAACAAACTAATAACTGGTATTGTTGAGGGTACTAAGTTCCTCAAGGCTAAAAGTAGCCAAACTTATCAACTGACACATTGTCACTACCCAAGAGTACACTCGAATCGTAGACACAGGACAAGGACTCCCAAGAGACCCCAAGTCAACCCATGGTGTGAGCACAACACTAATTCATTCATATACAATGGAAAACATAACTCATAAATCGTAAACTAATTGAAAATCATATCATGAGAGATAAAGGAAACAACGATACAAGATCCAAACATAAACGGCTGAATACTACACATAAGTCTGAAAGCCTCTAGTCATAAAAGACGGGTTGAAGGCAAAAGACCCCAACTAACCCAACCAATCCTGGAAACATAACACAAGCAAAAACAAGTCTGAACATGAAGCCCTTGAATCATGAGGATTCACCACTGAAGACGGAATGAAGCTGAGCGCAAGCTAAGAATGATGCTGAACCCGTGAACCAGATCCGGAAAATATATGGGTCAGTACTCGGAAAGAACTGAGTATGTAAGGTATGCAAAGCAATGCTTAAAACATAAAATTTATAGGAGTGCTGACATTATGATCATAAAACTGCAATTATAAGTTTATCATAAGGCTCAATATTTCAATAAAATATCCATAAACCCATCAAGTCATAACATGCAGAGAAAACATTTCATAAATCATAACTTGAGCCAAAATAACATAATCATGCATATTTCAAAATCACGAGGAACAATGGGAGATTTCTATAACCGACATACTCCATATGAGAACACATGAAGCCCGACTTGTACGCCTAGTCGGGAGGCCGTTCATACCTTGCCAAGGTTATGAACCATGAAGGCGTGATATCACTCATGAAGGCCCCATAGGGCATAGGGGATAGTCAATGAGGAGGTCCCAAACATGATCCTATGGTGGCACGTAGTTTTGAGATTCGGGGCGTAACCTAGGCCCCGAACCTACTCGGTGTAAAGTACTACTCCCAAAACATGCAACATGATCATAGAAATTCATACATGACATGTATGGCTAGTTAGATTGTTAGAATTATATCATGCTTGCAATTCATAATCCTAGCCACGGAATTTGGGCCTGTGAATAGGCCAAGAATCATAGTTTATAGACCACAAGTGACATGTGGGCATTGCCCAAAATTTCAAACACACTTGAAATACTTAAATTCATAAGTAACGTGATCATAATAACATGAGTAATTGATATCATGCTTAAATTCAAGAGTTCATATATCATGCTCTAAAAATCACCATAGCTATAAGTTTCACTAAGAACCCCATGATTTGGGGACATGAGCTTTTAAGAATTTGTTCATCAAAGATTGAGTAAAATAGGTGGAAACAGTGCAATAATTCACCCCTTAAGTTTAGACATACTACATTATGCTCATATCAAATTTTTGAGGAAACATGCATTAGGAGTTTATGACCCATCAATAGTTAGCGGCTTAAACGTAGAGTTAGGGAGAACTTGGGCATGGGTAGGGACTAAGCTACCCATTCAACACCCCACATACCTGAAAATTTCAAGTATCCCAACTTCCTTGAAAATCCTAGGTAGATTCTTGAAGAATTTTGTAACGACACTTGAATTCCCTTTCCTCCTTCCTCTCTAATCTTATATGAATAGAAATGAAGTTTTTAGGAATGATTCTCCTTTAAAAGACCTGGTCCCGACCTCAAAATGATATAGTTTAGGTCTTAGAAGTGTAGGAAATTATGAAAAGGCCCTTATTAAATTGTAGGAAATAACTATCAGGTGACCCTAACGGGCGACCTGACGATTCGTTGCCAGGAGTAACGAGTCATTTGGTCATTTCGTCAAGTTTACTGGAAATTTTCTTCGGGTTATAACAGAGGACACAATGACTCGTCCCTCGAGAAAATGACTCGTTACAAGCTTTTGTTGAGTACACTGCCTCCCTTATACCGATTCACTGTTATGTCATCCAACGACTCATTCCACGACTCTTTACCTGACATGACGAGTCGTGGCCTTCTCTCATTAAGCACACTAGTTGACCTCCTCTATTTTCCTTCTCCCTCACCCCACAACTGACCTAACAACTCGTGGTGTCTGACCATGAGCCGTACCCTTGCCCCTGGGGCCCTGAGTCCTTCATCTTCCCAGGCCTTCCCCACAAGTTACTTGACGGCTCGTTTGGCCTCCTCACGAGTTGTTAAGTGACCCAATCTGTAACTGCTGCAACATTTACAGTTTTTCTCCTGATTCACTTCCGGACCTAATCCTTGGGTTCTCGGGGTATAACAATATCTCTCCCTTGGGAGCATTCGCCCTTGAATTTTAGAAACAAGCAGAAAACCCAAAAACAAACAACCACTATACATATATAGATGCTAATCATTGACATTCAAGTCGAAAACTGACGGAACGATTACTCGCAAAGAGAACCACATAGCTGGTCAGAGTTCAGATATCACATACATATATTATATCATAAAACAAACTTATTTGCATGAATAGAACATAAAAACTTATTAGAGGTTTAGGGCAAACATTTTACACCTCAAACTGAAGTTGAGCCGGTAGGGAAAAAATGGGGGTATTTAGATCATATCCGCTTCGGCCTCCCATGTGGCTCCCTCGACATGTTGATTCCTCTATAACACCTTTACTAAGGCTACTTCTTTGTTCCTCAGTCTCCGAACCTGACGATCAAATATTTCAATAGGAATTTCCTCATAACTGAGACTATCCTTCACACCAACACTTTCCACCAGAACCACTACGGCTAGGTCTACCAAGCACTTTTTCAAGAGTGATACGTGAAATACGGGATGAACTGAAGCCAACTTTGAGGGTAAATTTAACTCATAGGAAACTTTACCCACTCGGCTCATAATCATGTATGGGCCAATATAGCATGGACTGAGCTTCCCTTTCTTTCCAAATCTCATTACTCCCTTCATGGGAGATACCTTTAGAAACACCCAATCATCAACCTCGAACTCAAGCTCCCTTCTCCTCACATCTGCATAATACTTTTGGCGACTTTGAACCATTTTCAGCCTTTCCCTTATCAACCAAACTTTCTCCATAGCCTGATGAACTGAGTCTTGACCCATTAATGAAGCCTCAACAACTTCAAACCACCCAATGGGTGATCTACACCTTCGTCCGTAAAGAGCCTCGAACGGTGCCATTTGTATGCTGGAGTGGTAGCTGTTGTTGTTGGCGAACTCAATAAGAGGCAAATGCTCGTCCCAACTACCCTTGAGGTCAATAGAACATTCTCTTAACATGTCCTCAAGAGTTTGGATAGTCCGCTCCGCCTGACCATTAGTTTGCAGGTGAAACGCCGTGCTAAGCTTGACTTGAGTACCAAGTCCCTTTTGAAAAGACCTCTAGAACTGAGAGATGAACTGCGTACCTCTATCTGATATAATGGAAAAGGGCACTCCATGCAACCTAACCAACTCTTGAATGTACAACTTTGCATAATCTTCTGCCAAATCGGTGGTTTTGACTGGTAGGAAATGAGCAGCCTTGGTCAACCTGTCCACCATAACCCAGATGGAGTCATGATGTCTATGAGTGTGGGGAAAACCTGTCACAAAGTCCATGTTGATTTCTTCCCACTTACAAGTAGGAATGCTGATGTCTTGAAGTACACCCCCTGGTCTCTGATGCTCAACTTTCACCTATTGGCAATTCGGGCACTCGGCTACAAATTCTGCAATATCCCTTATCATGCCATTCCAACAGTAGATTTCTCGCAAGGCATGATACATTTTGGTGGCACCTGGATGTATAGAATATATGGACCCGTGAGCCTCATGCAACATCCTACTCCTCAAATCCCCCACATTCGGAACACATAAGGGACCCTGGTACCGAAGCACACCATCTCCCCCTTTGGAAAAGACTTCTACTTTCTGACTTTGAACAACTTCTTTAAACTTTACCAATGTTAGATCTTCATCTTGTTTAGCCTTCACCTCCGCTACCAAGGACGACTCTGAACCGTTCTAAACTACTACCCCACCATTGGTCAAGCCGACTAGTCTAACTCCCAGCCATGCAAGTCGATGTACCTCCTTTGCTAGCTCCTTTCTGTCATGGCTCACATGTGACACACTTCCCATAGAAAGTCTACTAAGGGCGTCTGCTACCACGTTGGCCTTACCCGGGTGGTTAAGGACACTCATGTCGTAGTCCTTAAGTAGCTCCAACCACCTCCGCTGCCAAAGATTTACTTCCTTCTGTGTGAACACATATTGTAAACTCTTGTGATCTGTGAATACATCTACATGAACCCCATACAAGTAGTGTCACCATATCTTCAAAGCAAATACTACAGTGTTTAACTCAAGATCATGGGTCGGGTAGTTCTTCTCATGAGTTTTTAACTGCCTGGAAGCATATGCTACAACTTTCCCGTGCTGCATCAATACACATCCCAGTCTGACCTTAAAAGCATCACAGTATACAACGAAGCCATTGGTACCCTCCGGTAAAGTCAACACCAGTGCTGAAGTGAGTCTGGCCTTCAATTCCTGGAAGCTCTTCTCACAAGTCTCCGACCATTAGAACTTCACTTTTTTCTGAGTCAATCTTGTCAATGGGGATGCAATGGATGAGAAACCTTCCACGAACCTCCGATAGTAACCTACTAAGCCTAAAAAGCTCCTGATCTCCAAAGGGTTTACTAGTCTGGGACAGTTCTTTACTGCCTCTATTTTCTGGGAGTCCACCCTTATATCTTCGCTTGACACTACATGCCCCAAGAATCCAACTGATTTCAGCCAGAATTCACATTTGCTAAACTTGGCGTATAACTGGTTATCCTTGAGAGTCTGGAGTGCCACCCTCAGGTGTGCAGCATGCTCCTCCTCGCTCCGGGAGTATATCAATATGTCATCAATGAACACGATCACGAACATATCCAAATATCCCTTAAATACCCTGTTCATCAAATTCATAAAAGCTTCAGGGGCATTGGTTAGTCCAAAAGACATAACAACGAATTCATAATGGCCATACCGAGTCCTAAAAGCGGTCTTTGGGATGTTATTTTCCCGAACCCTGAGCTGGTGATACCCGGAACTGAGATCAATCTTGGAGAAGTAATTGGCACCCTGAAGCTAGTTGAATAAGTCATCGATCCAGGATAAAAGGCATCTATTCTTGATGGTGACCTTGTTCAACTGTCTATAGTTAATACACATCCATAGGAAACCATCTTTCTTCCGGACGAACAACACTGGTGCACCCCATGAGGACTTACTCGGTCTAATGAAACCCTTATCTATCAAATCCTTCAACTGTTCCTTTAACTCCTTTAGTTCTGTTGGGGCCATACGGTAAGGAGGGATTGATATGTGTTGTGTGTCAGGTAATAGATCAGTTTCAAAATCAATCTCCCACTCGGGAGGAACACCTAGTAGGTCATCTAGAAATACCTCAGGATATTCACACACCATCGGGACTGACTGAATGGTCGAGGTCTCAGATGTGACATCCTTAACCCTAACCAAGTGGTAAATACAACCCTTGGATTCATTTTTCCATCCTTGATATAGGAGATAAAGCGACCTACAAGTACCCCTCCAATCTAAAACTGGTTCACTAGGAAACCAAAACTCCACTGCCCGAGTTCTACAGTTAACAGAAGCATAACATGCAAACAACCAATCCATGACTAAGATGATGTCAAAATAAGTGATAGCCATTTCTACTAAGTTTGCGGAGGTAACCTTATGAAATAATGTAATAGGGAAACTCTATATACCCGCCTCGCTACGACTGAATCACCAACCGAGGTAGAGACAGAAAATGGTTCGGATAAGGTTTCACCACTGACTCCAAACTAACTAGCAATGTAAGGTGTCACAAAAGATAATGTGACCCCCAGATCTAATAAAGCATAAGCATCAATATGATAAACTTGCAACATACCCGTAACCACATCGAGAGAAGTCTCCTGCTCCTGTCGAGAGGCTAGTGCATAAAATCAGTTCTGGCGCTGGCTGCCAGCTGAGCCAGTCGGAGCACCCTGCTGAGTCTGACGTGCTACTGGGACGGCTGAACTAGCTGCTGAAGTGTGGGATCCACTACCCCCTGACCTAGCTGCGGGGCAATCCCAAAGTCTGTGTCTGGGTTTGCCACACCTGAAACAAGCGTTTGAGCCCACCAAACATTTCCCTGGGTGGTTCTTGCCATAGATAGCACAAGATGGCAATGTGCGCTCTGTGCACATGCTGTTTTGACTCATCGACCCTGAGGCCCTGCTCCTCTGGCCGTCTAGTGGCTTGGATGGAGTACTGGCTGAACTTGGCTTAAGCTTGGAGAACCTGTGGCTATCAGTTCTCGCCTTTTTGGCCTCTCTCTGCCTCATATGAGCTACTTCCATCTGCTAAGCATAGAGGACTATCCGTGGTTAGTCCATATCCTGATGTAGCATGGCTGTTCTACAGTCTTTGTCCAGATACTCCGCTACTCCTTACACGAACCTGCTCACTCGCGCCCTTTGGTCCATCACTAACTCCGGGGCATATTTTGACAGGTGAGTGCATTCAAGTGAATATTCCAGCACCGTCATCTTTCCTTTCTTAAGGTTGACACACTCAATTGCTTTTAGTTACCTCATATCCTGTGCGAAGAACCTGTCGAGAAAGGCTATGCGGAACTCATCCCAGCTGATAGGGCCCGCTTTTACTGCCTTGCTATCCCTCCACTACTTGAACCAAATGTAAGCTACCTCCTTCAGCTAACAAGAGGGCAAATCAACACATTCCTCACTTGTCACTCCCATGACTTGAGTGACCTTCAAAATCCCTTCGATAAACTCATGTGGATCCTCGTCCACCTTTGCCCCTGTGAACTCGGGAGGGTTCATCCTCAGAAAGTCTCTGACCCAAGTCGTCGCTGCATTGCTGTTCTAGTTGACCTAAGCAGTCAAGGCATGCGCCAGCATTTGAATAGCCGCCCGAAACTCGGCATAGGCAGCTGGCTCCGGTGCCTGGGGCTCGTGAATAGGTTGGGCTTGCTGACACCCATCATCATTGCCACCCCTGTGGCCTTCATCATTTTTGTTCCTCCTTATGATTATCCTTCTGGGAGCCATAAGTTCTGCAATCGCAAAACGCACGAATTAGAAGGATGAAGAGATTTTGACCGCACGACATAAATCATGAAAGAAGGGAACATTTCCTAAAACGTTTAGTAGCCTCTTCGTCATAAGTGTGGAACGCTTCACACCCAAGAAAAAGACTCTACCTAACACAGCTTTCAAACTCCCTAGGATACATCGAACCTATTGCTCTAATACCAAGTTTGTCACGACCCGAGAGTACACCCGGATCATAGACATGGGACAAAGAGTCCCGAGAGGCTCCAAGTCAACCCATGGTGTAAGCATAAAACTAATTCATTCATATACAGTGGAAAACTTAACTCATAAATCGTAAACTAACTGAAAATCATATCATGAGTGATAAAGGAAACAACAATACAAGATCCAAACATAAATGGCTGAATACTATACATAAGTATGAAACCCTCTAGTCATAAAAGACAGGTTGAAGGGACAAGACCCCAACTAAACCAAAAGGTATGGAAATATAAGACAAGCAAAAACAAGTCTGAACATGAAGCCCCCGAATCATGAGGACTCACCACTAAAGACTGAACGAAGTTGAGCGGAAGCTAAGAATGATGTTGAACCTGCGAACCAGATCCTAAAAATATATGGGTCAGTACTCGGACAATACTGAGTATGTAAGGTATGCAAAGCAATGCTTAAAACATAAAAGTTATAGGAGTGGGAACATCATGATCATAAAACTGAAATTATAAGTATATCGTAAGGCTAAATATTTCAATAAAATATCAATAAACCCATCAAGTCATAACATGCAGAGAAAACATTTCATAAATCATAACTTGAGCCAAAATAACATAATCACACATATTTCAAAATCATGAGAAACAATGGGAGATTTCTATAACCGACACACTCCATATGAGCACACATGAAATCCGACTTGTACGCCTAGTCGGGAGGTCGTTCATACCTTGCCAAGGGTATGAACCATGAAAGCGTGATATCACTCATGAAGGCCCATAGGGCATAGGGGATAGCCACTGAGGAGGTCCCAAACATGATCATACGATGGCACGTAGTTCTGAGATTCGGGGCGTAACCTAGGCCCCGAACCTACTCAATGTTAAGTACTACTTCCAAAACATGCAACATGCTCATAGAAATTCATATATGACATGCATGGCTAGTTAGATTGTGAGAATTATATCATGCTTGCAAATTCATAATCCTAGCCACAGAATTTGGGCACGTGAGTCGACCAAGAATCATAGTTTATAGACCAAAAGCGACATGTGGGCATTGCCTAAATTTTCAAACATACTAGAAATACTTAAATTCATAAGTAACGTGATCATAATAACATGAGTAATTGATAACATGCTTAAATTCAAGAGTTCATATATCATGCTTGAAAAATCACCATAGCTAGGAGTTTCACTAAGAACCCCATGATTTGGGGACATGAGCTTTTAAGAATTTGTTCATCAAATATTGAGTAAAATAGGTGGAAACAATCCAATAATTCCACCAAAGAGTTTAGACATACTACATCATGCTCATATCAAATTTTTGAGGAAACATGCATTAGGAGTTTAGCGGCTTAAACGTAGAGTTAGGGAGAAATTGGGCATGGGTAGGGAATAAACTATCCATTCAACACCCCACATACCTGGAAATTTCGAGACTCCCAACTTCCTTGAAAACCCTAGGTGGATTCTTGAAGAATTTTGGAGAAGACACTTGAATTCCCTTTCCTCCTTCCTTTCTAATCTTATATGAATAGAAATGAAGTTTTAGGAATGATTCCCCTATAAAAGACATGGCCTCGACCTCAAAATAACGTAGTTTTCTTAGGAGTATAGGAAATTATGAGAAGGCCCTTACTGAATTGTAGGAAATAACTTTCAGGTAACCCTAACGGGCGACCTGACGATTCGTTGCCAGGAGTAACGATAGTCATTTCATCAAGTTTAATGTAAATTTCCTTTGGCTTATGATGGAGGACACGACGACTCTTCCCCCGAGAAAATGACTCACTACCAGCTTTCATTGAGTACATGGGCTCCCTTATACCGATTCACTACTAAGTCATCCAACGACTCATTCCACGACTCATTGCCGACATGACGAGTTGTGGGCTTCTCTTATTAAGTACACTGGTTGACCTCCTCTATTTTCCTTCTCCCTCACCCCACGACTAACCTAACGACTCGTGGTGTCTGACCACGAGTCGTTCCCTCGCCCGTGGGGACCCCAAGTCCCTCATCTTCTCAGGCCTTCCCCATGAGTCGCTTGAGACTCGTTTGGCCTCCTCACGAGTCGTTAAGTGACCCTTTCTGCAACTGCTGCAACATTTTCCAGTTTTTCTCTTGATTCACTTTTAGACTAGATCCTTGGGTTCTCGGGGTATAACATTGCTAGGGAAAATACTAAGCGCATTCAACAAGCTGGGAAAACTAACTTCAAATTTAAACATGTATGCTGAGTAGTTTTGCTCAATAACATTCCATAAAATAAATATAACATTTCAGAGGAGCTATTAAATTACACAAGAATTCAGCCCAAGAATCATACTTAAAGTGACAAGTTGGGAGGCATTTACAAGTTGAAAATATCATCTCAATTACAACATGTTATTGCACATGAAAACTTAAAAACATTGGGGAGATAAGGGATTTCAACAACTAAAGAGAAACCCTAGTTCATGATTTCTAGAATTCTTTAGGCTAGGGTTACTAAAGAATTTGGGACACAAAGGTGCGAAGAAACCTTTGTTGAAGTCCCACATACCTGGAGAAGAAAACCCTTAAGGAGAAGCTTGGAAATTCTAAAGAAATTGGAAGCCCTAGCTTAACATAAGACAAAGTTTCTTGAAGTTTTTCGGTGGTTCTTGAGAGTTTAGGAGTGAATGATAGGGAATGATCAACTCCCTCCCCTAAATCCCCTTCCAAATTACCCCAAATTTATGTAATTTAAGACTTAGAACA
The DNA here is from genome assembly GCA_035772735.1 of Datura wrightii. Lineage (NCBI taxonomy): Eukaryota > Viridiplantae > Streptophyta > Magnoliopsida > Solanales > Solanaceae > Datura > Datura wrightii. Next base: position 49,053,725 of record JASDFA010000002.1, on the reverse strand, counting down.
ATGGGAATGTACAAAACTACCCTTGGAAGAATGTTCTGAAGTTTGAAATTTCTAGGTCGTTGTACGTCTTATGGAACAGGTGACGGACAGTTTCAAGCCTGATGGTCCGTCGTCTCCACCGTCGGGCTTAAACAGAATTGACAGAAAAATAACCCCAAGTGACGGGCCTCACTGGACTAACGGACTTTCACCTTTTACTGTCACACTAAAATAGACGGCTTGGGAATTTTCACCTAGGTGACAATTGCCATAATGGACTATCACTCACTTGACGGTCCATTGGGGCCTCCATCGCTCAAAAGCTGAAAGGGTTGACCTCGACAAAACGAGTAACAGTTTCGTTGCCCGGCTGACGGCCATCAACTCTACCATCAGAGGCATGACAAAATGTAACTCCCTCCATCACTCCGGCACCGGAAATGTAATTTAGTTCCTTTTACTGCAATATTTTACTCCAGGGTCTGAGGTGTTACAATTTATCCCCCTTGTGAACATTCTTCCTCAAATGGAGGCTGACTAGGGCGAAAAGAGGTAGGTAAGGAGCTGTAATACAAGAGCTAAGAACTATAGACCAAAAACTGATGGCCTAACTGACTCCGAACTGAATTTCACGACTGAACTAAATTCATACACTGTAAAAGCATGCTATGACATGAAAGGACTGATAAGTATGGTCTTAACAAGAAACTACATAGAGTGTTAAGGAGGAAACTTGTACCTGAAGCTGAAACTGAGACAGAAGGAAAGAGATGAGGGTACTTGTTCTTAACTGTGACTTTGTTTAGTTGATGGTAGTCGATGCACATTTTGAGGGCACCGTCTTTCTTCCGCACAAATTGGTCTGGGGCACCCCATAGAGAGATAATGGGCCTGATGAAGCCTTTATCTAGAAGTTCTTTTAGTTGTTCCTTCAACTCTTTAATATCAGCTAGAGCCATTTCGTAATGTGGAATAGAGATGCATTGGATATCTAGAAGAAGATCTATGTCGAAGTCTATTTCTCAATCGGGAGGGACTCCGGGAAGATCCCTAGAAAACACATCATGAAAATTCACTCACAACTAGGACTAACTAAAGTGTTAGGGTCTCGGAGCTAGAATCTTTGACCCTAACCATGTGGTAGATATACCCTTAGGTAATCATTTTCCGAGCCTTAAGGTACAAGTTGAAATGACCCTTAGGCGCTGAAGTACTACCTTTCTACTCTAAGACTGGTTTATTAGGAAATTGAAACCTGACGATTCTGGTTTTGCAGTCGACTAAAGCATAACAATAATGCAGCCAGTCCATGCCAAGGATAAGGTCAAAGTCGACCATGTATAGCTCTACTAGATCAACGAAAGTGACTTTACTCAAAGCTGAGACTGGATAATTTCTATATACCCGACTGGTTCTAACTGACTCACCAACCAGAGTAGAGAGTGAAAATGGTTCAGATGAATTTCTTGACTAATAATGAACTGAATTGCATAGTAAGGAGTCATAAGGGAAAATGTGGCTCCTGGATCTAGCAAAGAATATAAATCAAATTTCAAAAGGCACAACTGTCACAACTCAATCATAGGCCCGGATCGAGACACGAGAAAAAGAATCCTGAGAGGCTCAAAGTTGGCCCATGGCATGAATATAACATCTAATCTCAACATCTTGAATGCGGAAATCTAACATATAACATAGCAGAAGTCTGAAAATCTGACAACATCGAATAACTGAATACATAACACAAGTCTAAAGCTGAATACATACTATGTCTGAATAGCCTCTACTACTAATGAGTTGATGGGATAAGACCCCAACTAACTCATTAAAGTATAAAAATAAAATACTAAAAAAACAACTAAAAAGAAGGGCCCTCAAAAGATAAGGACTCACCAACTTTTGCTGGAAAGTACTAACATTGAGGATCTGGATAACGGTGGGACTAAGCCTGGATATCTGAGCTTGTGTCATGAAATGATACAACATAGAGTATGCGGTCAGTTCGTGGAATGTACTGAGTATGCAAGGTAAGAAAAACGTACAGTTAAAATACATAAGAGTTCATAAGAGTAGGACAACATGATCATAAAAGTAAATACCATAAACATAAGAGCTCAAGTTTTCAAACCATTCATAATACATTCGTAATCATAATCGTAAGAAAAAATTTATAAAAACATAGCTTGTGCCAAAGTAAGGTAACATGAAAATACATAAATCATGAGGAGCAATGAGAGGACTCATCATAACTGATACCATCATGATAGAGCTTACATGATGCCCCAACTATCTCACTCAAGTGGGTAGAGCCATCCCAAACTTTCCAGGAAAGGGACGTGCAGTATGGTGATATCATAGGGATCTAATAATAAATATATATAAACCTACAGTGGGCGCATAGTTCTGAGACCACGGGGTTTTCCTTTAAACTCCAGATCTACTCGGTGCTAAACACTGCTCCTAAAAATATGCACATAAGGGATCGTATAGTAACCCTACATTCATTCATGAAGTTCATTACCAAATAAAAATAATAACATCATTGATCCCCATTTGAAATACATGCTTAGCTATGAACAACGGCTAATAAGTTGGCCAAAAGTCATAAATCCATCAATAAGTTGGCCAAAAGTCATAAATCCATCAATCATGAAAACCCTGCATAGTTGAAAAAAATTCATATACTTGATATTACTAAATTCATGAAGAGTAATTGAAGAGAAATCAGAATATGAATCATAAATCATAATTTACGCTTAGTAAGATCAAAATCATAATAGAATCATAACTTGACTTTTCATGAAACCTTGCATAATTGGGCATAGCTTGATCTAGATTTGAAACCATAAAATTCATAATCAATTTGTGTATAAAATCTGCCCATAAGTCTTAGAATATCATTTAAAACATAAAAGAAATTGACCCATAATAATATCCAAGAGAATTCCATAGATTTGGGTTAAAACATCATGAGATCATCAAATCACTTTAATACTTGAATTCTTAAACCTAGAAGTGAATTGGAACATGAGAGTGAAGAGGAACTCTCATTCACAACCCTACATACCTAGGAGGATCTGCTTTCACAACCCTCTTGAGAACCCAAAGGTAACTGGGGAAGAACTTGATGAATCTAAGCTTGATCACCCCTTAGAACCACTACGCTTGCATGCATGGAGGAGAATAGGCTTAGAATGGATAAACCCCTTTAACACACACTTATCAGAGCTTAAAATTATGTATCTTAGGCCTTACAAACTTAGGAATTACAAAAAAGCCCTTAAATAAATTCGCAGGAAAATACTCATTGCCAATCCCACCGAGGAACTAGACGAATCGCCGTCACTGACCACGGCTTGTGGTATGAACACGTTGCTAGCACTAGAAACTTATCTTCTGAGGGTCACCACGAGGGACACCACGACTCTGGGTGTGCCTGATGACTCTTGGTGACTAGTCGTGACCTGCACTGCCCAATTTTTCCCACTTCAAGCCAACCTCTAATCACGAGTTACTTGATGACTCGTTGTCCTGACCATGACTCGTGGCCTTAGCCGTGGTCAACCCCACATCCAAAAATCCAACCAAGTCCATTGTCCTCCCCACAAGTCACTTAACCAGTCGTGGTGTACTTTACGGGTCACTGGATGGCTCGTCTTGTGACCTAGTGCAAAAAATCCTATTTTTGTTTGTTTCCACCCTCGAGTCTAATCTTAGGGCTTTCGGGGTATTAAAATATCTCCCATTTGGGAACATTCATCCTCTAATGTGTGTAATCATATTGAAAATCTGAGAAATTCCACCGCGATATAAATTTTTGAACATTTAATAGCTAAAAACTGATGGAGTGACTGAATCTGGACTGAAATATATGACTGAACCAAATTCATGAATCACACATACGTACATGGACATGAAAGAAACTGGGGCATATGAATTGAACATGAAACTGAATAGAGTACTAAGGAGGAAGCTGGTACCTCAAGCTGAAACTCAGCCGAGAGAGAATAGATGCAAGTATTTAGCCATCATTTCTGTTTCGACTTCCCACGTAGCTCCCTCAACATGTTGATTCCTCCACAAAACCTTTACTGAAGCTACATCCTTGTTTCTTAGCTTTCGCACTGGACTATCAAGTATTTCCACCAAAACCACCTCAAAGCTAAGGCTATCCTTCACACCTACACTCTCCATCGGAACAACTAAAGCCGGATCACCCAAGCACTTCTTTAAGGGTGATTCATGAAAAACTGGATGAACTGAAGCTAATTCTGAGGGTAACTCCAAGTCATAGTACACCTTGCCAACATGTCTCATAATCCATTACGGGCCAACATAACGGGGACTAAGTTTCCCCTTCTTTCCAAATCACATCACTCTCTTCATGGGGGATACCTTCAGAAACACTCATCATCAACATCAAACTCGAGTTCTCTCCTCCTCACATCTGTATATGACTTTTGGAGACTCTAAGCTATTTTTAACCTTTGCCTTATAAGCTCAACCTTCTCCAAAGCCTCATGAACTAAATCTGGTCCTATCAAAGTAGCCTTACCGACCTCAAACCAACCAATAAGTGGTCTACACCTCCGCCCATAAAGAGCCTCAAATGGAGCCTTCTGAATAGTGGAATGGTAGTTGTTGTTATATGCAAACTCAATGAGAGGTAAATGATTATCCTAATTACCCTTGAAATCAATTACACACGATCTCAATATATCCTCAAGAGTCTGAATGGTTCACTCGACCTGACCATTTATTTGAGGGTGAAATATTGTGTTAAGCTTGACCTGAGTACCAAGTCCCTTATGAAACGATCTCCAAAACTGGGAGGTAATTGAGTGCCTCTATCCGATATGATAGAAAAGGGCACTCTGTGAAACCGAACTAACTCCCGAATATACAATTTAGCCTAATCCTCCGCTGAATCGGTTGTTTTGACTGGTAGAAAATGAGCTGCCTTGGTCAACTTGTATACAACCATCCAAATAGAGTCATACTATTGACGAATGTGAGGCAAACTTGTAATGAAGTCCATATTTATTTCCTCCCACTTTCAAGTATGGATAGTAATATCTTGGAGCACACCTCCAGGTCATTGATGCTCAACTTTCACTTGTTGACAACTCGGACACTTAGCCACAAACTCTGCTATGTCCTTCTTCATGCTACTCCACCAATAGACTTCCCGTAGGTCACAGTACATCTTAGTGGCACCTGGATGTATAGAATATCTAGAATCATGAACCTCGTGCAACATTCGATCTCTCAAATCATCAACATCCGATATACACAAATGATCCTGATATCGAAGCGCCCCATATCCCTCTTGGGAGAAGACCTCCACCTTCTGGTTCTGAACGAATTCCTTTAACTTTACAAAAATAGGATCCTCGTCTTTTCTAGACTTAACTTCAGTCACTAAAGATGATTCTGATCCATTCTAAACAATGACACCTCCATCCATCGAGTCAAAATGAAGAACTCCCAATCGTGCAAGTCGATGCACATCCTTCACCAACTCTTTCCTCCCCTCATCTACATGAGACACACTCTCCATAGGAAGTCTGTTTAGAGTGTCTACCACCAAATTGGCCTTACCCGGATGATAATGAACTCATGTTATAATCCTTTAGAAGCTTCAACCACCTCCTTTGACGTAGATTTAGATCCTCTTGGGTAAACATGTATTATAGGCTTTTGTGGTCCGTAAACACATCCACATGGACCCCGTATAGATAGTGTCTCCAAATCTCCAAGAAAAATACTACTGCCACCAACTCGAAGTCATTTTGATCGAAAGTTGACCATGGTCAAACTTAGCTTCCTCAAAGTTCATAAATTCAACCAAAGGTTCAAATCACTCCTTGAAGCCTCAGGATCAATGTAAACTACCCAACTATATCATAAATAACCATCCAAAACTAACAGAGCTTTTAGAATTCAAATTCTAGTTCATTAACCTGAAATGTTGACTTTGGACAAATCTCGCAAAATTTAAAGTTTCCTCATCCAGTCTTCATTGGATCATCTTGGGAATTGTGTCATCCATCTTCAAAAGTCATAAATAACAAAATTAAGATACGGAAAGGTTTAACCAAGGGAAATAGTTCAACAATCAGAAAATGACAATATGGGTTGTTACACTTTCAAGCTTGGCTAATAACTGCACTTCCTGAACTTCTACATACCCAGCACCTATGGCAGAGATGGGGAGTTATCCTAAACGTACACATTTTAACCATCGTTTGCATTATGGGGAAAATTGCAAAGGGCTTAGGGTAAGAGAATCGTGAACATGAGTCATTCATGAGATCTAAGCCGATCATATACGTGCTATGGCACGATCTTATGAGCTGAGCCTATTGATAGACATGAGTTAACATACATAAAGAACCTATGACCTGATGTCAGGACTTATAGATTCGCTGAGTAAGACCGGCATCACTACCTGAAGCGGTCCCTTAAAATTCCTGGAAGTCTATGCATAAGAATGAATAGAGCGTAACTTCAACTAAGCATAAGGGAAATCATCTGAACCTGAATAGATTTGCCTTCCATATCTATTGATGCTGAGACTCCTTAATTTGCGCGCTCAAAATTTGACTTGGATCATTGGCTTATCATCCCCCCGAGCTTAAAGCCATCATGCTAAGGTTCTTGGATCTTTCTTAAGATTGGGCTAAAACACTAACTCGTGACACTCCGTTATCCTCTAAGGCTATCACTGAGGGCTTCATACCTTTAACCATTCTACACCCTCTGCAAAATAAAAACCTCACATTAAAATGCAAAGAGGGATCTTGTACCTTATACAGTAGTTATCAGGACTAGCAACACGCAAGGTTCAATACAAAAACTTATAATGCACCTATGACTACATCTGAGGTTGGCTGCCACCTGCTTTAGGTAACCTGCCCTGCTAAGATGGGCGAGCTGTTGTACTGATAGGTGGGGCATGGGCTCCAGCGTCACTTGATCTAGTTGAAGGACAATCGCTGAGTCTATCTCCGGGATTACCACACCCAAAACAAGCATCCCTGCCAATAAAACACTTCCTGGGGTGATTCCTACCAAACTTTTGGTGAGCTAGCCAACTGGATGGGGCTGCTGAAGGAGTGGCTTGGGCATGGCCTCTCAGGCTATTCCGCTTGGCTAATGGGCAAGCTCCTGTTCATGACCGGGCTGGCCGCAATAGAAGCAAACATTTGAACCCATCAAGCACCTCCCTAGGTGGTTCTTCCCAAAGTGCCTGCAAACTAGATAAATAATCTTTCTCACCCTGGGCTTGTTTCACTGATACTGAGCTAAAGACCTCTAGGGTTGAGAGTGACTCCCATTACTTGACCCTTGTTAGGAACTCTCCAAGTCTTCGGTCCTGGGCATTTTGTTTCTCTTTTCCCACTTGAACTCTCCCTCCATACTCGAACCACCACATATAGACGGACTCCTCCTCGTGAAGTCTTGAGCCCTAGTAGCTGCCGCCTCTTCGGTAGGGTTCGCTGATGTGATTTCCTGCTGGTTAGGCCTTGTGGCCATGGCTCATTTCAACACTCTTAAAGTGGCCCCGAGCTCTGCATCCGTAACTTGCACAAACATGGGATCCATTGGAGTTGGTGGTGCTGGCTAACTCCAATTGGTCCTTTGTGGAGACATTTTTTTGCACATGAATAAGGAATAAAGAGACATTTCATCGCACAACTTAGATCATGAAAGAAGGGAACAATTCCTAAACATTTCATAGCCTCTTCATCATAAGTGTGGTGAGCTTCACACACATGGAAAAGACTCTACTTAATGCTGCTTTCAGACACCCTAGGACAGTTCAAAATCTAATGCTCTAATACAAGTTTGTCACAACCCGAACATAGGCCCGGATCGAGACACAGGACAAAGAACCCCAAAAGGCTCAAAGTCAAACCATGGAATGAACATAAGAACTAAGATCAACATCTTAAATGCATAAATCTAACATATAACATAGCGGAAGTCTAAAAATTTGATAACACGAATAATTGAATCCATAACACAAGTCTGAAGTTGAATACATAATATGTCTGAATAGCCTCTACTATTGATGAGTTTATAGGACAAGATCCAATAACTCATTAATGTCTGAAACTAAAATACTAAAAATACAACTGAAGAGAAGGCCCTCAAAAGATAAGGACTCACCAACTCTAGCTGGAAAGTTCTAATATTGAGGATCTGTCTAACAGTGGGACAGAGCCTGGATATCTGAGCCTGTATCATGAAACGATACTACATAGAGTATGCGGTCAGTACTTGAAATGTTCTGAGTATGCAAGGTAAGTACAGTTAAAATACATAAGAGTTCATAAGAGCAGGACAACGTGATTATAATTTGAATATCACAATGTAAACATAAGTGCTTAAGGTTATCAAACCATTCATAATCTATTCGTAATCATAATTGTAAGAGAAACTTTATGAAAACATAGTTTGAGCCAAAGTAACATAACATGACAATACATAAATCACGAGGAACAATAGGAGGACTCGCCATAACCGACACCATCATGATAAAGCTTACTGATGCCCTAACTATCTCACTCAAGTGGGCAGAGCCATCCCAGGATTGCCAGGCAAGGGACGTGTGGTATGTTGATATCACAGGGATCCAATAATAAATATAAATAAACCTACAGTGGCACGTAGTTCTGAGACCAGGGGATTTTCCATTGGACGTCGGATCTACTCGGTGCTAGACACAACTCTCAAAAACGTGCACATGAGGGCATTCATTCATGAAGTTCATGACCAAAAAAATAATAACATCATTGATCCCCATTTGAAATACATGCATAGCCATGAGCAAGGGCCCATAAGTTGGTCGAAAGTCATAAATCCACCAATTATGAAAACCATGCATAGTTGAAAAAAATTCGTATACTTGATCTTCAAAAATTCATGAACAGTACATGAATAGAACTCATAATATGAATCATAATTTATGATTAGTAAGATCAAAATCATAATAGAACCATAAATTGACTTTGCATGAAACCTTGCATAATTGGCCATAGTTTGATCTAGATTTGAAACCATAAAATTCATAATCAAGTTATGTACAAAATATGTCCATAAGTATTAGAATATCATTTAAAACATAAAGTAAATTGACCTATAGTAAAATCAAAGATAATTCCACGGATATGGGTTAATACCTCATGAGATCATCAAATCACTTTAATACTTGAATTCTTAATCCTAGAGGGGATTTGGGGTATGAGAGTGAAGAGGAACTCTCAATCACAATCCTACATACCTAGGAGAATCTGATTTCACAACTCTCTTGAGAGTCCAAAGTAAATTGGGGAAGAACTTGATAAATCTTAGGTTGATCACCCTTTGGAACCACTAGGCTTGCAAGCATGGAGGAGAATAGGCTTAGAATGGGCTAAAACCATTTAAAACACACTTATCAGAGCTTAAAACGACACAGTTTAGGCCTTAGCAACTTAGGAATTACAGAAAAGCCCTTAACAAATTCGCAGGAAAATACTCACTGCCAGTCCCAACGAGGGACTCGAAGACCTATCATCACTGACCACGACTCATGATCTGAACTCGTTCCTAGAAATGGAAACTTATCTTTTGAGGGTCACGATGGGGGACACCATGACTTGTGGTGTTCCCGACGACTTGTGGTGACTAGCCGTGACCTGCACTGCCCATTTTTCCCACTTCAGGCCAACCTCTGACCACGAGTCACCTGATGACTCGTGGCCTTAGCCGTTGTAAACCCCAAATCCAAAAATTCAAAAAAGTACACCCTCCTCCCCATGAGTCACTTAACGACTCGTGGTGCACCTCACGAGTGACTAGATGACTCGTCTTGTGACCTGGTGCAGAAAATCCTATTTTTCTTTGTTTCAACCCTCGGGTCTAATCTTAGGGCTTTTGGGATATTACTACAATATACAAGAAACCACATCAGGTATGTTCTCTTTATCTTCCCAATAATATAGGGCATAGAAATGATTATAGCATTGACCACCACCAGTACTTGAAAAGTGCCCTGTTGAGTTGGGCGACCTACTGGGGCTGTTGATATAGTAGACTGCGCCTTTTCCGTTCCTGTTGATGGGCACTCTCTCAATCAATGAACCAGCTGGCCACACCAAAAACAACCTTCTTTACCTAGACAACACTCACTAGGGTGATTCTTGCCACACTAGTACAGGCTAGAAAAGTGCGGATGTTGGAAACATGGCTTTGGACTGGGAGCCTGATGTCTCACCACTCCTATTATTGCGGGACTTGGAACATAGAGCACTACTTGCGGAAGGTGCTGGAGGCCTCTGCTACTACTAGGGGCGATTACCATCGCCTGACCTCTGTCGGGAGTACTCAAACTGATTGATTCTGGCCCATTTGCTCTCCCGCTCTATGTCCTTCAACTTTTCTTCCTCTATCTGTTGGGCATGAATGATGAGACTGGAGAAGTTTATATATTTTATGAGCACGGAGGTCTTGCACTCCTTGAGTACCAAATCCGAGACTCTGTTAACAAACTTGAGCTTGTGAGCCCTTGGTTCAACAACCATTTTTGGAGCATATCGCGGCACCTAAGTGAACTTCAGTGCATACTCCTATACTTTCATGTTGTTTTGTCTCAAGTTTAACTCAGTAGCCTTAGCCTACCTCAATTCCTAGGGAAAGACTGTAATGAATTCGTCCCATTCCATCGGATTAGAATCATGCATAAAGGGAATTTTCCTAAAACCACCACATAGCCTCCCTCACATAAGTGTGGTGCGGTTCACACCCATGAAAATGGACTCTACTTGATGTGATTTTCATACATCCTAGGACACTCTAAACCTGAGGCTCTGATATCAAGTTTGTCAAGCTCCGGGTCTACACCCTAGATGCGACACAGTACTTAGGGCCCCAAGTGACCCCAAGATAACCCATGGCATAGCATACTATTGAACCTCTGAATACTGAATAAAATCTTTACGCAGAAGCTTTGAAAACATAACTGATAAATATACTCTAAGTAGCAAAACATCTGATAAAATGTTGAATAACTATCTCTGCCTAAAAGCCATCTAAGAACTTATGAGTTACTAGAGCAAGCCCCTAGCTAACTCTAAAGTCTGAACTGAAATATCAAAATATGATAGTCTGAAAAAAAACGTTGGCCCTCAGAGAATGAGGATTCACCACTAAACTCTGCTGATTTCTGCCGGAGAAAGACTACTATCAATGCTGAGACTAAGAACCTGTGCTTGTCTCATAAGACGATACAACATAGAGTGTATGCATCAATACTTTAAATGTACTGAGTAAGTGAGATGAAGTTATTGTAAAGGTACTAAAAATCTGATAATACTATAAGTATTAGCAATTTTCCTATTTGAAGGTCATATACATATCTGATTTCTAGAGGACTGAGCTGAACTAGAGAGTGTGACTGTATCGGATTGAGTTTTACTATATTATACTGTTGGAGGAACTATAACCGACATGTAACCACATTAGCTAGATATATAATTCACTGTATACCCCTCATCAGAGAAGGCCCAAGCTGAGTTGGGTGATCACTATCTGATGCTCATTCGGGCTAATAACCTATGGTGTCAACCTAGTTCTAGGAACCTGGGTGCACTAAACCCCGACGCGCTTGGTGCTAAGTTCTACTCCCATTGAAAATCCAAATTTTGACTAACTAGGCTGGTAGCTCAAAACTGATGTCCTGAGACTTAAGTCAGAACTACTTGTCTGGAACTGTTCTGAGACACTAAGGACCTAAAAGTATCTATGTTCCAGGACTCGCTAGATCTTCTTTATCTAAAAGTGTCATAACGGTCTAAGGAACAATTGACAAACTGATAACTGGTACTACTAAGGTTATTGAGTTTCTCAAGACTAAAGTAGTCTAACTGATCAGCTGACACATAGGGAAAATACTAAGCCCATTCTACAAGTTGGGAATACTAGCTTCAAATTTAAACATACATGCTTAGGAGTTTTGCGCAATAACATTCCATAAAATAAATATAACATTCCAGGTGAGCTATGAAATTACACAGGAATTTAGGTCAAGAATCATATGAAAATCAACAAGTCGGGAGGCATTTACAAATCGAAAATATCATCTCAATTACAACATGGTATTATATATGAAAACTTAAAAACATCGGGGAGATAAGGGATTTCAACAACTAAAGAGAATCCCTACATCATGATTTCTAGAATTCTTTAGGCTAGGGTTAATATGGAATTTGGTACACAAAGGTGGGAGAAAACCCTTTTTGAAGTCCCGAATATCTAGAGGAATACCCTTGAGAAGAAGCTTGGAAATCCTAAAGAAATTGGAATCCCTAGCTTAGTTTGAGAGAGAGTTTCTTGATGTTTTATGGTGGTTCTTGAGAGTTTATGAGAGAATGAGAGGGAATGATCGACTCCCGCCCCTAAATCCCTTTTTAAATTTCCCCAAAACTACGTAGTCTAGGACTTAAAAGAGTGGGAATGTACTAAACTATCCCTGGAAGAATGTCCTGAAATTTGAAATTTCTGGGTCACTGCACGTCCAACGAAAAACGTGATGGACCATCGCAATATTGATGGTCCGTCATCTCCACAGATGGGCTTAAACATAATTTCCTGAAAAATTACCCCAAGTGATGGTCCAAGTGATGGGCCATCATTGAACTGACGGACTGTTGCCTTTACAATCACACTGAAATAGACGGCCTGGGAAGTTTTTCCTAGGTGATGGTTGCCATGATGGGCTGTCACTCACTTGACGGTACATTGGGACCTCCGTTACTCAAAAGCTGAAAGGGATGGACCTCGATGGCACGAGTGACGATTTGTCACCCAGTTGACGGTCGTCGACTCTACCATTAGATGTCTGTCACTCTTGCACTAGATCTGCACTTTAGTTTCTTTTGCTGAAATATTTCACTCCGGGGTCAGAGGCGTTATAATAAAATTGTACCTGTGATACTCTTGGATTGCCTCCTAACCAGCGCTTGATTTTACATCACGGTACGATGTTAACATCCATTTCAGGACAGTCTCAAGCAACTCTTCCCTTCGGAAACACATCTCCTTTTCTTCTTGATTTTAGAGGGAAAAGCCTCCACACTTTCCCTCTTTACCACCATCAAATGCTTCATCACCAAATTCTTTGATGCATTATCCACATCAGACTTGGGCTCATTTATTGAGAGATATTTCAAGAGTGTACCTTTAGTATCCACCACCCCAAACTTATCCTTTATCAATATATTGATCTTGCAAAGATCTCTATAGTGTGTTGGGGGGTGGATTTCCTAGTACAATTCGAACATCTCTTCCTCATTATTTACCCTCATTTTTAGGGTGCCAGCTCTGACATCTATCACTGCTCCTCCAGTTGGCCAAGAATGAATGTCCCAGAATAAGGGGTACCTTGTCATCAACCTTAAATTCAAGTATTCTGAAATTTTTAGGTATGATGAATTTAGCTACTTTGATGAGTAGGTCCTCCATAATTCCCTCTGGAGCCATCTTTTACTTATTAGCCAGCTGCAACATCACTCTGGTGGGCCTTGATTTTTCCAAACCAAGTGTGTTGAACAGAGATAGGGGCATCAAGTTCACTGCTTCCACTAGATCACACAAGGCCCTCATGAACTCTTTTCCACTTGTTTGTACCAGGAGGGTGAAAATTCCTAGGTCTTGAGCTTTTTGGGCATCTTTCTTGTCACCCTAAAACTACACTCCTCAGTGATTGCTACAGTTTGAACATCCACCAGCCTCATTTTGTTGGCCACCATATCCTTCAAGTACTAAGTGTACTTAGGCATTCCCTACAAAACATCAATAAGAGGTATTTATGTGAAGTTCTTCGAAAATATCAAAGAACTTGAGAAAACAGGCCATCCTCCTTGCTTTTGTTGAGCCTTTGTAGGAATGGTGGTGGTGGTCTCTATAGTGGTTGTACTATTGATTGTGCATTGTCTGCTGCAACCTTCTTCTTTGTGCTCTTGTCCTCTGATGGACCAGATCTGACCAACTCTGGCTGCACCTCATTTTTCTTCTCTTTTTGTGGTGCGTCATCCAACTCTTTGCCACTACTCAAACTGATGGCCATGAACTACCATGAGTTTTTGTCTTTCCCACTGGGTAAACCCCCTGGTAGTTTATTATGTTGCAACTATACCAACTAACCCATCTGCTTCTCTAAGTTTCTACTGGCCAGCTGCTGATTCTTTAACTCTGAGGCCATTTTTTCCTGATCAGCTGCCTTTTGAGTCTGATTGGTCATGATCTTCTACAACATCTCCTCAATGTTTCTAGATTGGCCACTATACTGCCTATTCTACTACTGGTAATGTTGTTGCTGAGGATGCTGATAACTCTGACTTTTCCCCTGATTAACACCGCAATAAAAATTCAGGTGATTTTGTTAGTTCCTATTGTAGGTGTTCTCATAAGTCTGATTATTCCTCTGCACATTCCCTACAAAATTGAGTGAATCTGGGTTGGCTTTGCTAGAGTCTACACTATGCCTATTGTTTCCACATATCTCGCACCAGCTAGGAGCTAGTAGTAATTCATTGACCTACGCCTGTGGCTATGCTAAATTTAGCTTGCAGAATTGAGTTATCATCTGGTGCTGGAATGAGGCCAACTGAGCTGCTAAGGCATTCACACTATCTACTTTGATCAACCCAGCTGCTCCCTTTCCTACCCCTCTAGTTGAATCACTATGCCATTCTGGATTTCCTTGGGCAATCCTATTCAACAGAGTGTATAGCTCGTCGTAAGTCTTCTCAAGTGCTTGTCCACCGGATGCAGAGTCTAGAAAGATTTTTGTATGTGGGTCTAGAATCTCCAAAAAAGTATGGGACAACACTTCATTGCTTTGCTGGTGATGGGGGCAGTCTCTCAAAAAGGACATGAATCTCTCCTAACCCAATTAAAGACTTTCCTCCGGCAGCTGCTTGAAACTCAGGATTTCACTTCTCAACTTTGTAGTTTTGCCAGAGGGGAAGAATCTGATGAGGAACTTCCTTGCCAGATCATCCCAAGTAGTGAAGGAGTTTGGTGGTTCTGCCTTCAACTATCTCTTTGCTTCTCCTAATAGTGAAAATAGGAAAAGAGTCATCTGACATAGTCAGTCCATAGTCCAGTGGGGACGGAAATGTTACTAAGGGATGAAAGTGTCACAGATCTCCAAAAAGTTCTATAGGTGCTGCTAAGGGTCCTCAAGTGTCATCCCTGTGAATTGCCCACTAGAATGTAACAACTGCACCATATTTTATTTGAGCTCAAAATTCCCTCCAATCTCCGGTCTACAGATACTAGAAGTAACATTCGTTGTGAGTGGGATTGCCACTTCACACACTAGTTTGGCAGCCATAATCGCCGGTGCAACCTCGCCCTGCTCAATTAGTGGAGTTTCTACTAGTGGAGCCTATGGAACTAGCAGAATAGGATATTAAACAACTTCCCTCCTCAATATATGTAACTCTAGCTCAGGCTCCAAATACGGCTCCACCAATTCTCTCCCACGTGCCATCTTGCTGCAGGGACAACCTATTACCTACAAAGTAAATGACCAAGAGCAAGTTCTTAACACGTAAGAAAAATTAAAAACAACACAAAAACAAGAAATTCACCAAATATTGCCATCCCCTAGCAATGATGCCAAAAACCTGTTCACTCTCCGGCATACGCGCAAGTGTACGCGGTTGTACAACTAATACAGTAACTTTTAAGAGCCAGATGTCGAACACACAGGGTCTAGACCTTTTAGCAAATTATCAAGTTCAAGTGGTAGGTTGAATTTCTAAAGTGCTAGATTTCAAGACTTTATTATTTGTTACTAAATCTAGTTTTTATCACAAAATAATTCGAAAAACAATAATAAGGAGTATCTAGAGTTAAGGTGAAACAATCATGTGATGCTACATTCACGTTGGTTCAAGTATGCGATTTCATTTATTGCCTCAAAAGATAAACGCAATGTTCATGGTCTATCAACCTCTAAACATAAACGAATTAGTCTCACAACTACATTGATGAGTGGGGATGTGATAACCTAATTCATAAGCAATTATCTACTTGGAGTGGTTTATGAGGTTAATGCCCTTGGTTATAAACTTTAGAACCTCTAACCATTTAACCTAGAATTAACTTAAAAACTATGACTGTGCATGGTGATGTGATAATTTAATCCTAAGTGTCTCGCTATTTCCCTTTTAGTAAGCAAGCAAGGTGAATTAGGTATATTTATATCCTAATCGTGAATCAAGTCTTGAAGACTTGAACTCACTTCTTGTATTTCAAGTTCTAACCTAGGTTTTGCTCTTTTGAGTTTTGCCTATGTTTAAGACATGCATTTCAATGGTGATTAATCATTAAAATGTTAGAAACAAAAATGCAAGACAAAAAATACTAAAAACTTATACCAAATATAGAATTAAGCAATTACAATCATGTTTTGTGGCCTCACCCTAGAAGAAGGGTCTTATCCACTCATGCTAATACATGATCTTGGGCATATTTATACGATCAAACTCCGTATTTTCAACCATACGGGAGCCTAGTTGAGGATAATACTAATGTATTCATGCATGTTTTGAGTTAATTATTTTTTTGGACTAACAAATGCGATGTGACTATTTGTAGGTGGATAAGATAATAATTTCAGCGTGATGTGGCGGATTATACTTAGAGTTGAAGCATGGAAATTTTAGAGAGCTTAAAAATTGATTTGGGAATTCACTTTCATGTCACGTTAGGGATTTTTTGTATTGAATAATGTGCCACAGTGCCTGGGTAGAAGAAGAAATTTATTAAATTTATAAGGCACAAAATAGTGAGGGTCCGCATTCGATCCATGTCACGGAGAAGATGTGACGCATTAAGCTCTGTGAGACGGAGCTTAATATTTCAGAAATTCCAAATTTCCAGTGAAGGTCCGCGACAGGTCCGTGTCATGGAGGAAAACTAGTGCGTTCAACTCCATGACACAGAGCAATGGCTTCCAGATTTTTCAGTATCTTCTAGTGCACCTCCCCAACAGCTCCATGTCACGGAGTGTTTCCGCTGTGATTTACTCCGTGCCATGGATCTAGTTTGTCAACGTGAAAATTTTCACCTGTATAAATAGAACACTTGGATTTTTATTTTTCATGATCTAAAATATTGGCAAGAACGTGGAAATGGAAGTTGAGCTGAAGAAAATTCTAGGGTTATTTCTCTTCGCTATTCTTCTAAATTTCAATTGTTCCTACGTTAGAAACTTCATTGGAGATGTTTAATCAACGAATGAGTGGCTAAATCACCTCATTCAGGGGTTAAGGGTATTCGCATGATTGTATAATTTTATTTTATTTTCAGCTGAATGTTTTTCTATCATGAATGGTTGTTCTTCTATTACTTTTGGTATTTTAGTGTTTGGCCAGCATTAAGATAAATTCATAATCTTAATTTGAATCTGAAAGGAGAATTATTATGGTAGAACGAAGAATAGGGAGATATGTTCCTATTGTTGCTATAAATTAAAGGTAAGATTCGTGTGTAGGATAGAAATATACATGTAACGCCATATTCGGTTAACGAAGGGAACAAATTTTACTAGACCTAAGATGAGTAATTGCATCACAAATTCATGTGTAATTGCAAGGTTCATAATTGGGAAATTAGCTAGAGGTACGAAAGACCATAGTTAGACTTTAATTTTTCCCAATCATCAACCGGATAGAGAAGGTAGCTGAAGAATAGTATAAGTTATACATCATTGCATCCCATGTCTTAACCTTAGTCTATTCTTTATATTATTTTAATTAATTTTCTTAGCTTCATTTAGTAATACTTTTTATATTATTTTTTTGTCAAACTCTTAATTCATTGTGTTACTTACACACTTGCTTAGAATAATTATGAATTCTAAAATAGGAAAAATCACTAAGGCATAGTCCCTGCGGGTTCGATATCCGGCTTGAAAGAGTCAGTATAATACTTGTACGACCACGTACACTTGCGTGCATTTGGGTGGAAACAAGTTTTTGGCGCCGTTTCCGGGGACTGGTGATGTTAGTGAAATTTTTGAGTTTTAGTTTTGCAAGTTTTTGTTCAAGTATTGACAACTTGATCTTAGCTGCTACAACTGCAGGTATAGGGAAATTTATGAACGCTGGCAAGGAATAAAGAATTGGTTGACCCATTTTTGGAGCCAGAAAGACAGTTGCATTGGCAAAGTAGAGAAGCTATCGAAAGGAAGTTGCAGTTGCTACAGAGGGAAATTCTGGAGCAACAATATCCACTAGTTGGGTAGGTAGAGTTAGTTGCTGAAGTAATGGTAGCAAGACCAGTGCGCTTGTTGGCAATGTTACCTCTAACATCCACAAGCCGGAGCTAGGAGGTAAATTTGAGCTGAAACAGAATATGGTGCAGCTTTTGCATACCAGCGGATAATTCACAAGTCTCCCCCATGAAGACCCGCAGAAGCACCTACAAAATTTTCTTGAGATCAGTTACACATACACACCCATGGGGGTATCATCAGATTATATGAGGCTTACATTGTTCCCGTTTTACTTGCTGGGGGAAGCAAAGAGGTGGCTGAATGCTGAAGCACCTAACTTTATTACCGCATGGGATGATCTGGCAAAGAAATTCTTGATTAGGTTCTTTCCTTCTAGGAAGACAGCAAGGCTTAGAAGTCAGATTCTAAGTTTCAAATAGAGAGATGGTGAGAACCTGTACCAATCTTGGGAGAGGTTCAAGTCTATGTTGAGAGATTTCCCTCACCATCACCAGTCAAATGATGTGTTGGTGCATACTTTTATAGAAGGCTTGGAGCCTCACACCAAAATCCTGTTAGACTCTACATCTGGTGGGAAAACCTTGGAAAGACTTATGAGGAACTGTATCACTGCTGGATCGGATTTTGCAAGGCAACCCAGAATTTAATGCTAACACACCTAGAGGAATGGTGAAGAAAGTAGCAGGCGTCTTAGAGGTAGATGGACTCACATCTACTTCTGCACAAGTAGATGCATTGCAAAATCAGATGAATACTCATTACAGTAACATGAGCTTGGGGCAGCCGCAAGCTCCAGTTAATGCAGTCCACCAAGTGTGTTGTGAAGTTTGTGGTAGTAGTGAGCACTCAGCTGAGACATGCGGTGCCAACCCAGACTCAGTTTATTTTGTTGGGAATGCAAAGAGGAGCAATAATCAGCAATATGGCAACCATAACAACCCCAACTGGAGGAACCATCAAAATTTTCATAGGGTGGTAATAGTCACCAAGGGAAAAGCTCAAATCAGGCTCCGCATAGAAAGTAGGGGGCACATAAAAATTTCCAGCCCCAATTCAGAGAGAATAATGTGCCTACTCAGTCCAGTAACATTGAGGATATGCTGAAGACCATAATAGCGGACCAAGCTCATACGGCAGTAGACAAAGTAAAATTGACAGCGGATATGAAAAATGAACAGTTGGCTACAAAGGCTTTGGAGATTCAGCTGGGACAACTAACTGAAGCACAGAATACTCAACCCTGAGGTGGGTTGCCAAGTGACACAGACACTAACCCTAAGCAGGTAAATGTTTTCACCACTAGGAGTGGTAAACAATAGAAAGAGTTGGTGCCAAAAAAGCTAGCACAAAATGCTGAAATTCTAGAGGAGGCTGAAGATAATGATAAAGAAGCGGGGAGTGTAAAGTCAATAGGATCTGTGAAGTCACCACCACCACCCCCATTCCCTTAGGAATTGAGGAAGCATAAGGAAGAAGCATGCTTCCAAAAGTTTATGGATGTATTAAAGAAGGTAGACATTAATCTTCCATTGGTGGATGTTTTGCGTGGTATTCCTAAGTATGCCAAGTACATAAAGGATATTGTGGCGAACAAGAGCAGACTGAAGGAGTATGCCACAGTTGCACTTATTGAGGAGTGCCCTTCTCGAATACAGAATAGATTGCCTACAAAGCTCAAAGATCCGGGAAGTTTTACTATCTAGATCACCATTAGGCAGTCCATTAGAGCCCGTGGTTTATGTGATCTTGGGGCTAGCACTAATTTGATGCCCACCTCTGTATTCAAGAAGTTTGGTTTGGGTAGTACAAAACCCACCACTGTGATTTTGCAGCTAGTTGATCACTCATTGGCAATGTCAGATGGAATTGTGGAAGATGTGCTAGTGCAAGTGGGCTCCCTTATTTTTCTGGTGGATTTCATAATCCTTGAATTTGAGCTAGACTCAGAAGTTCCATTTATTTTGGGACGTCCCTGTTTGGAAATCGGATGAGCTTTAATAGATGTAGCTGTAGGGGTAGCTAACAATGAGAGCCCATGACAAGGTTGAGGTATTTGATGTCTACAAAGACATGAAGCTACCTGCTATTTAAGAAGAGCTGTCATCCATTACTATTATTGACCAAGAGTCCGCCCTTCAGCTTATTATACCAAATGATCACTTGGAAAGAGCGTTAGTGGGACATGATCAGTTCGGGGATGTTGCAACTTATGAAATGGTGTAAGCTTCGGATGAGGCCAAAATGTTCTTTCAAAAGTAGGAGTTCGAATCCCTACTGAGACCCTTAGAATCTCCACCCAAGCCATCAATCGAGGAGGCCCCCAAACTGGTGCTGAAAGCATTGCCTCCACACCTTCAGTATGCATTTTTGGGAGAAGCTGATACATTGCCAGTCATTATTTATTTAGGACTAACAAATTCACAGGTTCAAGAAGCATTTGTGGTCCTGAAAAGGAGAAAGAGAGCCATAGAATGGCAAATGTCAGACATCCGCGGAATCAATCCGGCCTTCTGCATGCACAAGATATAAACGGAGGAAGGGTCCAAGCGAATTATGCAACATCAAAGGAGGTTGAACCCAGTGATGAAAGAGGTAGTAAGGAAGGAGGTAAGTAAGTGGCTAGATGTAGGAGCGATCTCTGACAGTGAGTGGGTCAGCCCAGTTTAGTGTGTCCCAAAGAAAGGGGGCAAGAAAGTTATCACTAATGAGAAGAATGAGCTAATTCCTACTCGCATGGTCACAGGTTGGAGGATTTTCATGTATTATAGAAACTTAAATGAGGCCGCCATGAAAGATCACTATCCCATTCCATTTATCGATCAGATGTTGGACAGACTTGCAGGCCAGGAGTATTACTGCTTTCTAGATGGTTATTCTTGCTTTAATCAAATAGCTATAGCCCCAGAAGATCAGGAGAAGACAACATTTACCTATCCATATGGGACATATGCCTTCAAGCGTATGTCATTTGGGCTATGCAATGCACCAACCACCTTCCAACGATGCATGATGGCTATATTTCATGACATGGTCAAAGACTATGTAGAGGTATTTATGGATGGTTTCTGTGTTTTTGGTAACTCATTTGCCGTAAGTTTGTAGAATCTTGTCAGGGTCTTGGCTAGGTGTGAAGATACAAACCTGGTATTGAATTGGGAGAAGTGTCACTTTCTAGTCAAGGAAGGCATTGTCCTTGGCCACAAAGTTGCTTGGAGGTTGACCGTGCCAAGGTAGAGGTGATTGAGAAGTTTCCACCACCAGTGTCTGTAAAGGGTGTCCATTGTTTCTTAGGCCATGCTGGGTTCTATAGGCCGTTTATTCGGGATTTCTCAAAGATCTCCATACCGATGTCCCGATTACTAGAAAAAGATGTAAAGTTTGAGTTTAGGGAAGAATGCCTGAGTGCTTTCGAGGAGATAAAGAAGAAGCTAGTGGAAGCTCCTATTTTGATTGCTCCTGATTTGGAATGCCCATTTGAGCTTATGTGTGACGCCAGTGATGTGGTCGTGGGTGCAGTGCTGGGGCAGAGGAGAGAAAAGATTTTTCACTTTATATACTATGCAAGCAAAACGTTGGATGCTACTCAGGCTAATTATATTGTCATAGAGAAGGAGATGCTGGTCCTTATGTATACATTCAACAAATTCAGGTCCTATCTGGTTGGGACAAGAGTGGTGGTGCACATGGATCATGCGGCCATCTGATACTTATTCAACAAGAAGGATGTTAAACCCAGATTGATTCGGTGGATAGTGTTGCTACAGGAGTTCGATTTGGAAATTTGAGACAGAAAGGGGAGTGAAAATAATGTACCATACCTTTTGTCGCGGCTAGAGGATAGGTCACAAGTGAGTGATGTTGGGTGAATCTGAGAGGAGTTCCTTGATGAGCAACTTTTGGCACTTAGTGTGGCGAAACTTCCTTGGTATGCAGCCATAGTGAACCTGATAGTAAGTGGTGTGTACATACCAGAGGCAACCGCTCAACAAAGAAAGAAGTTGAAGCATGAGTCCCGGTTCTATATGTGGATGAACCATATATATTCAAGCAAGGGCCAGATCAAGTGATGAGATGGTGCATTCCTGAGAGTCAGGTAACATAGGTGTTGAGAAGTTGGAGGAGAGTGCACTGCTCATAAAGTGCTCTAGTTAGGTTTATTTTGGCCAACTTTATTCAAGGATGCAGCAACATATGTCAATTCTTGTGATCACTGCCAGAGAACGACTACAATCAGCAGAAAACACGAGATGTTGTTTCACAACATCTTGGAAGTCGAGGAGTTCGACATGTGGGGGATAGATTTCATGGGATCATTTCCACCTTTGTTCGGCAATCAATATATTTTGGTAGTGGTGGATTATGTTTCCAAATGGGTTGAGGCCACATCTTTTCCCACTAATGATGCCAAGGTAGTGACAAAGTTTGTAAAGAACCAATTTTTTGCTAGGTTTAGAACCCCACAAGCTATTTTAGCGATGGAGGTTCGCACTTTGTCAACAACTGGTTCCGAAACCTATTGGCCAAATATGGAGTTCGGTATAAAGTGGCTACAGCATACCACCCTTAGACTAGCGGGCAGGTAGAAGTATCGAACAGGGAAGTCAAGCAGATTCTACAGAAAATTGCGAATGCTCAATGAATGGATTGGGCAAGCAAACTAGATGATGCGTTGTGGGCATATAGGACTGCCTATAAGACGTCAATTGGACATCACCTTATTGGTTAGTTTATGGGAAGGCCTGTCACTTGCCTTTGGAGCATGAACATCAGGCATATTGGGTTGTGAGGAAGGTGAACATGGATCCCAAGTTAGCTAGAAAAAAGTGGTTATTGTAATTGCATGAGCTGGATGAGATGCGGTGGGACGCCTATGAGAGTGCTAAGCTATACAAAAAAAAGACAAAGAGATGGCATGACAAGCACATAGTGCCTCGAATCTTTGAGCCTAGGAAGATGGTGTTACTATTCCACTCTCGCTTAAAGTTATTTCCATGAAAGTTGAGGTCTAAGTGGTCTGGACCATTTGAGATATCTAGGATGACCCCGTAAGGGGCGGTTGAATTGTGGCAAGAAGATAAAAGTGCCACATTTTTAGTAAATGGTCAAAGGTGTAATCATTACTAGGGTGAGGATGTTAATCGAGAGAAGATGTCTATCACCTTATCTGAGGAATGAATGTGAGCTTGGTCGTGCCGTAGTGGTAAATCAGGCGTTGCACGGGAGGCAACCCATGAGTGTAATGTAATAGTTAGGATTTTCTATCAAAAAAATTAAAAGTCATGCCACAAGTAAAATTACGGCACTAGGTGGGAGGCAACCCACTATTTTCTAACTTATTGGTATTTTTGGATGATTTGCAGGATGCTATAGAGCAAAAAAAAAATTAATTAGGGGAAAAACACATTGCAGGAGTAAAAATTAAGTCAAAAAGTGCAAAAGTAAGTGAAAAGGGAAAATTAGGCTCAAACAATGAGCCTGCGCGATAGCTCCACGTTACAGAGCTTGATCTCCACGTTCAGCTCCGTGTCACAGAGCCGTATTAAAACCTGGCACAATAAGCCGGTAAGGGTACGTGACAGTGGCGTGTCACGGAGCTCTTCCTCTGTGATAGCCTCCGTGACACATTGGTGTGTAAATCGCGACGGGTCGCATTAAAAAATCGGGTTGACCTGCCCCAAATTCTTTCTTTTTAATACCAAAATAAATATTCCAGCCCCATTTTCACTCTATACAACGACAACACCCCTCATTCCCCTTCCCTCCATAACGTGACACGGCTTAGAGCTTCATGACTTCGCCCCATCTTCTTAAAAACGAAGCTTCACAGGTATGTCTTGGTTTTCTCCCTTCTCTCTCATGTAAGTTCTTGGAATGAATGTGTGGGTAAGTAAGGTAAACCCTAAGTCACGTGCACTTGATAGAATCAAGCTCTTGTTGGTTAATCATGAAATTATTTGATAGTATTTGCTCTATGCACTCGACAATGACATGAATTCTTGCATTATGCATACTAACTAAGCGTGGGGTGCTTGAAGGGTTAAGAGAAGATGAAAGAGGAGTGAAAAACATAAATTAGGGAATTCATGCCTTTGTTCTTCAGTTAGTTTGAAATGACTGTTTGCTGTGCATATTGAGAGAGGATTGCATTATGGGCTGTAATATGGAAATTGTACATTATCGGGTACATATAGTGCGCGGACATGCTAGAGGATATTACATACCACACTTTGGCTTAGCCTAAAAAACTCTGTGCTGGGCAAAAATGGGCATTCATGGAGTGTAACTCCTCCTGATTACAAGTCCTTAATTTCTTGAACTCTGAGTAAAGCAACATTAACTCCCTGGAAATGCTAGTGTCATGGGTCTGAGTTGTTTGAGGGTACAAAGTCTGATTAGTACAAGGTAATTGCCAAGTTTAGTATCTCAGTGCCAAGTGCCTTAAGTGACAATGTTGTATAATGTTATGTGTGTTGAATCTTGTCAAAGTGCTGATTATGCTTCAATGTGGGTGAAACTAGTCACTTTGGTGTACATAAGGGGAAGTCTGATTACCTGAATAATTATGACTAGTGAACCCACGCTAGCAACTGAGTGTGGGGTAATCAACTAAAGCCCTGACTTAGTGCTGGCTAGTCATGTTAAATACTGACTAATTGATCTCTGTGTTTTGGGATGAATAGGAACAATGTCTACTAGACAAGACAAAGGAAAACGTGTATCGTTTGCCAACATAGGCCGAAAAAGGCTCCATTTAGGCGCAGTCGCGGCAGCAGCCCCACCAGTTCCTATGGGGCAGAAAAGGCGATTCGGTACCAGATGGTGGTAGATGAAGGAAAAAAATGGTACGCAAAGTATAAAGAGTCTAAATACTTCTCGGAGGAGCAAATTGATTGGGAGAGTTTGGCACAGGAGTTCCCCCAGATACAGCAAAGGATAAACACCTTGGGCATGGACTTCATTTTCAATAAACCTAGGGAGTGTAATTTACACATGGTTCGGGAATTTTATGCGAATTAGGACCCCACTCTTCACATCCACACAATCAAGATTCAGGGTCAGGTCATTCAATTTGAAGCACATCCCTTAAATGCCATCCTGGGGACACCTGACACAGATCCACATCCACTCTGCCAGCTTATATCACCCTGCCATATGCTGAATTTGACACACATTATGCGGGCAGCGATCAACAACCAAACGGATTCACCATAAGGAAAAATGGTACCATCAGAAGTTGCCCTATTCAATAATGAATAGAGAGGCACGAGTTTGGCTGTGATCAAATCAGCCATGAAAAAGGCGAGGTTGCACCATGGGAACGGGTATGGTTTTGGCGGCTTAGTCACCACCTATCTCAGGAGCTAGGCCATTGAAGAGGAGGCTCTAGACTATATACCAAGGGTAGAACCGCACGCTGTGAACGTGACCAAGACTAAGGCGCCAGAAACCACATATGGGCCAGTTCTCACATTAGTCGAGCGATAAGCTCGAGATGAAAGCTACACAACCTGGATGTTTAGACTGCAAATGCTGGATCTGCGCATTGGTGGATGACCCGCAATAATGTAGGAGCTCTGGTAGGTGGATAAGGACTATCCAATGAATGAGCATGCCAAAGCTATGTGTAGTATTGGGCCAACGTTTGTAGAGCCGTTGGATGATGATATACCCACTAATGAGGAGAGGCGCCGGGAGGACACAGACATTGAGTCAGATGATGATGAGGGGGATGACTCTGACCTCGGTGAGGATGCCTTTGCACCCGATGAAGAGATTGAAATAGTTTTTTGATCAGGGAGTCTTCACCACCCTAACTTCATTTTTGCATTGATCTGTTGCAAGCACTGGGGACTGTGCTCATTATAAGTGTGGGGTGGTCATTATGTATTTATCTACTTATGTGATTCTCTGACTGTGGAATGTATAAACTGGTAACAACTAAACACTGTGGCATGTAAGTTGTGGCTAGGAACAAGATTTGGTACTTGGTATGTAATAGCTAGTAAGCTTATTTGTTCTATTCCTAGGTTGTTACTTGTAAGCTTATCTATTTTGTTGCTTGTAATTATTTTTCAATCTTTTTTCCTTCTTGGGTTTCTCTACTTTTGTTTTAAGTGCTTTTCTCGAGAATAGTCCCCTTGAACCGAATAGGACTTTATATTTTAATTTTTTATCTTTAGTCATAGGTAGAGACTCTTCCCTGTGATGGATGGATGACGTCCGTCTTAAGCGAAATTAGTCATGCTTGGGAAATAAAACCATCACTAAAGGGCTAAGGTACTTCACTTGGTCATATGCTAGACTTCATGGAATATACATTTGAACAAGCAAATAGTGAGGAGAAAATGGTAGGATCACATAATGCCTTGGTGTTCAGCTCTAAACTTTAAATTATGGGCTTAATTGTGCTTGACACTCAATGTGGATGAAGTCGTAAAAAGGGTATAAGTTAACCAATTTGGAACCTCTATGCCATATGTGGTAACAACTAGTTATATTTCTTGCTAACTAACATCTAGAATTTGCCTTGCATGTACGAAAAGCTGAAAGTGGCATTAAACTTAGCGGATATGATTAAGGCACTTCTTTGAAGGAAGCTAGTTGACCTGTCTTACACATTGTCCATCACCTTGATGCCATCCCTAGTGATCCCCATTTCAGCCTTCAAGCCGAATTTTATTGGAATAGCCTCACTAAGTAGCCTTACCATGTTTATTCGAATAGCCTCAATGTTACTTTGATCCAAATAGGTCCAATTGCACTTTAATGAGACATTATTTCAAAGGAGACAATCAAAGGAACGGGTGAGGAGTAAAGGGAGGAAGAACTGGTGTGTGTACTCAATTTGTTGGTCATAAGCTATATATATATATATATGTATATACATGAAAAAAATGATGTATATACTTTTACACATGTATATATAGTGTATTGATGAGTTTAAGCCAAGGGTACACACTCCTTACATCTGGGATAAGAATAAGTAAGTGAAAGGAAAAACAATTTTTAAGGAGGTGGAGTGAAGGGCGAAAGAAGTAACGCACTGAAAAGAGAAATGTGTAATTGTCTTAAAGTGCATAGGGATATGAGTCACTACGACCCTAATAATCCTACTAGTCCCTTAGCCGATGTTACAACTCGGAAAAGGCCTTTTGATCCTACAAGTGATGTTATGCTCGGTTGAATAGTGCACTATAGGCAAACTCATGGTGTATTAGATTTGCTTGAAATAATCTTTGGAGCGTGAGCGTATCATTTATAGAATGCACTTAATTGTGATCATATTGATCTCAAGGAAACCAGGGACATTGCATATAAGTGAGGGCACATGATGGTGAATCCTTGGTGAAGCTAATGACCTTGCTACTATGATTCAGACATGTTGGCTTGATTTTCGGTTGAAAAGTTATTCATTAGAGCTTATGTGATTCTTCTTATGAATATGGTGAGTGAAGATTAAATGAATTATATTCCATGATTAAAGTGTTTAGCACAACTAGGTGTGAGATATCTAGGTCCACTGATGATGGTAATTTGTTGAAATCGTGTCTAGGATACTAAAAAATTGTCTGAGGACTAACAAGGTTATAAGTGTGGGGTGGTGATCTTGGGAGTATTTATACGACCAAACTCCGTATTTTCAACCATAAGGGAGCCTAGTTAAGGATAATACTAAAGTATTCATGCATGTTTTGAGTTAATTATGTTTTTGGACTAATAAATTCGAAGTGACTATTTGCAGGTGGATAAGACAATAATTTCAGCGTGATGTGGCGGATGATACTCAGAGTTGAAGCATGGGAATTTTGGAGAGCTTAAACATAGATTTGGGAATTCACTTCCGTGTCAGTTTAGGGATTTTTCGCGTTGAACAATATGCCACAATGCATGGGTAGAATAAGAAAATTTTTAAATTTTGAAAGCATGAAACAGTGAGGGTCCGCGTTCGGTCTGTGTCACAGAGAAGATGTGACGCATTAAGATCCACGATACAGAGCTTAATATTTTAGAAATTTCAAATTTCCATTTAAGGTCCACGACAGGTCCGTGTCATAGAGGAAAATTAGCACGTTCAACTCCGTGACGCAGAGCAATGGCTTCCAGGTTTTTCAGCACTTCCAGTGCACCTCCACGGCAACTCCTTCTCACAGAGTGTTTACTCTACGATGAACTCCTTACCAAGAAGCTAGTTTGTCAATGTAAAATTTGTCATCTGAATAAATAGAACACTTAGATTTTTATTTTTCATGATCTGAAATATTGGCAAGAATAGGGGAAACGACAGTTGAGCTGAAGAAAATTCTAGGGTTATTTCTCTTGTCTTTTCTTTTAAATTTTGATTGTTCCTATGTTAGAAACTTGTTTGGAGATGTTTAATCAATGAATAAGTGGCTAAATCACCTCATTCTGAGGTTAAGGCTATTCGTATGATTGTATAATTTTATTTTATTTTCAGCTGAATGTTTTTCTATCATGAATGGTTGTTCTTCTATTCTTGCTTTTGGTATTTTAGTGTTTGGCTAGCATTAAGATAAATTCATAATCTTAATTAGACTCTTGATCTTGGGCATAATTGCATGCCCAATTGATACGTTATTTACTTAATTTGGACTTGTTTATCTACTTTTATGTGTACGTTCTCATATGATTTTTATGTAAATGTGGATTTATACTAATCAACATGATTAGTTATTGTTTTTGCAGTTTAGACTAAATTTTGGAAACTAATCTACAATTTGGTGAAGTGGAGGAATGGACTCGGAAGCAAAATGCGGAAGTCGGCAAGAAAATACTAAAAACTTGATGCTCCACGATAGAGGCCGTGTCGCGCTACCATCGCAGAGGCATTCTGCCTAGAGTGACATTTTAGGAAAATTCCAGTGAAGGTGCATGATGGCACCGTGTCACGGAGCCTATGCTCCGCGTTCACTTCCGTGGCACGTTGGGAAGACTTTGCTGCACACCTAGATTCAAGTGAAGGTGTGCGACAAGTCTGTGGCATGGAGCTGAGGATCCGTGATAGCCTCTGTGCCACGCTGAGGCCAATAAGCTGTTATCCAAGTTCCAGTGAATCTTCGTAGCAGGGCCGTGGCACGAAGCTGATGCTCCACGATAGCCTCGTGCCACGTTGCCAGTTTATTCTAGGAAATTTCTCACTTGAATAAATAGCACACTTACGTTTTATTTAAAGTTATCTGACATTTCATGCTACAACGTGGGTACCAAGCAATTGAGCTGAAGAAGTCCTAGGGTTAATTCTCTTCGTTTTTCTCTTAAATTTCAATTGCTTGTATGTTTTCTACTTGTTTGAAGATGTTTAATCCTCAAATGAGTGGCTCATTCACCTTTGGCTGAGGTTGAGGATAACTGCAGTAGTATGTAATTGATGTTATTTCAGTTTTTATCTTCTCTAAAACGGTTGTTCTATGATTCTTGTTTTTACTACATTAATGATTGGCCACTGTTAATGTATATATTAAAATTCCAATTTTATTTCCAAAAGGAAGATTATTTGGATGGATGTGAATTGGTAGAATATGTTCTTATCTTGGTTGAGAAATTAAGAGAAGATTAACGTTCAGAATAGAAATATATCTGTAATGTCATATTTTGGTCATCTATGGAATTTAATTTGGTTTATGAGAATATGAGTTGTTTCATCACATAAATGTGTAATGTAAATCTCATAATTCTTTAATTGGTGAGCAGTTCGAAAGACCCAATCCATTGTTAATAATTCCTGACTAACAATTGAAGAGAAGTGTTGACTGAAATTTAATCAATAAATTACATAGCTGCATGTTTTGCCTTAACCTCTGCTAGTTCGTGCTATTGTTCAGATTATAATTCATAATTTTTACTTAAGGTTACATTAACTAATACTCTTGAAAAATCACCATTTGTTTTTCTTGTCTACTTGTATAAAGAAGTGTGTATACTAAACACTTAGAGAAAATTACTCCTTCGTTACAGTCCCTGTGGGTTCGATAGATGGTTTGAAATAAAGCCACTTTATTACTTGTACGACCACGTGCACCTGCGTGCGATTGGGAGTGAACAAGTTTTTGGCGCAGTTGCCGGGGACTGTCGCAATTGGTGACTTAATTTTCTTAGTGTTAGTTTACAAGTTCGATACAAGTGTTGACAACTTGATCTTAGCGATTTTTCCTGCAGGTACTAAGTTGTTTCTGAACGCTGGCAAGAGATAAGGAGTTGGTGGATCCATTTTTAAAGTCAGAGAGACAATTTCATCTACAAAAGAGGGAAGCTCTAGAAAAGAAGTTGCAGTTATTAAGGAGAGCAATTCTGGAGCAACAACAGCATCTACTGGTTGTAAGGGCAGTTTTAGTGCCAGAAGAGATGGCAGCAAGACCGGTCCGCGAGATGGCAATCCCACATGTGAGTAATGTAACATCCAGCATTCGCAGGCCGGAACAAGGAGGGAGATTTGAACTTAAGTAGAATATGGTGCAATTATTGCACACCAACGTGCAATTTACAAGTCTCCCTCATGAAGATCCATAGCAGCATCTCCAAAACTTCTTGGAGACAAGTGACACATATATACCCGCTGGAGTATCATCTGATTATGTGAGGCTTACACTATTGCCGTTTTCACTGTTGGGGGAATCCAAGAGGTGGTTAAAGGCTGAGCCGCCAAATTCTATTACTACTTGGGATGACCTAGCGAGGAAGTTATTGATACGATTCTTTCCATCAAGGAAGACAACCATGCTTAGAAGTCAGATTCTAAGTTTCAAATAGAGAGATGGTGAGAATTTGTATCAGGCTTGGGAGAGGTTCAAGTCAATGTTAAGAGATTATCCTCACCATCATCAGTCTAATGATGTGTTGGTGCATACATTCATTGAAGGTTTGGAACCGCATACAAAGATTTTGTTAGACTCAACAGCCGGTGGGCAGGCATTGGAAAAGTAATATGAAGAGCTGTACACCTTGTTGAATCTTATTTCACAAGGTAATCCTGAATGGAATGCTGATACAACCCGAGGGGGAATGAAGAAAGCGGCAGGGGTGTTGGAGGTAGATGGATTCACAGCGATTGCTGCACAAATAGCTGCTTTGTAGAATCAAATTAACACTCATTTCAGCAGCATGAGTTTGAGCAAGGCACAAGCCCCACTCAATGCAGTTCAGCAGGGGTGGTGTGAATTCTGTGGAAGTAGTGAACACTTAGCTGAGTGTTGTGGTGCCAATCCAGATTCGGTAAATTTTGTTGGAAACGCCTAGAGGAGCAACAATTAGCAGTATGGCAACAGTTACAACCTAAATTGGAGAAATCATCCGAATTTTTCATGGGGGAGTAATAGTCATCAGGGACAGAGTTCAAGTCAGGGCGTGCACAGAAATCAAGGGGGTCATCACATTTTTCAGCCGCAGTTCAGAGGAAATAATGCACCTCCTCATTCCAGCAACATCGAGGATATGCTTAAAACCATAATAGCTAACCAGGCGCAGATGCAGGCTGATCAGGTAAAATTGACAACTGACATGAAAAATCAGCAGTTAGCTACGAAGGCATTGGAGTATCAATTAGGACAGTCCAAAATACTAGACCGAGGGGAGGATTACCAAGTGATACAGACCCAAATCCTAAGCAGGTTAATGCAGTTACTACCCGGAGTGGAAAGCAACACGGGGAGGTGGAACCCGAAAGGCCACCTCAAAAATCTGGAGCAATAGAAAAGGATGAAGGAAACGATGATGTGAGGGGGAATGAAAAGGCAGCAGAGATGGAAAGGCCACCGCCCCCGTTTCCTCAAAGATTGAAAAACCACAAGGAGGAAGCATGCTTCAAGAAGTTCATGGAAGTGTTGAAGCAGGTACATATTAATCTTCCTTTAGTAGATGTGCTGCAGGGAGTGCCAAAATATGCTAAGTACATCAAAGACATTGTAGCAAATAAGAGCAGACTGACAGAGTATGCTACAGTTGCACTTACTGAGGAGTGCACCTCACGTATTAAGAATCGATTGCCGACAAAGCTCAAGGACCCTAGGAGCTTCACTATTCAGATTACAATTGGGCAGTCTATTCGAGCTCGTGGTTTGTGCGATTTGGGAGCAAGTATAAATTTGATGCCAACATCAGTATTCAAGAAGCTGGGGCTGGGTAGTCCTAGACCCACCACGGTGATCTTGCATCTTGCTGACCGTTCATTAGCCAGACCTGATGGAATTGTGGAGGATGTGCTAGTGCAAGTAGGCTCCCTCATTTTCCCGGTGGATATTATAATTCTTGATTTTGAGCCAGATGCGGAAGTCCCATTTATTTTGGGGCGTCCCTTCTTGGAAACCGCGCGAGCGTTAATTGATGTAGCTGCGGGCAGCTAACCATGAGAGATCATGATAAGGTAGAGGTCTTTGATGTCTACAAGGCCATGAAGCTACCTGCCATCTATGAAGAGTTATCAGCAATCAGTGTTTTGAATCAGGAATCGACCCTTCAGATTATTGACTCACAGGATCCCTTAGAGAGAGCCTTGGTGGGACGTGATCATTTTGGGGACAGTGCAACATATGAGATGGTGCAGACTTTGCATGAGCCAAAATGGTTCTTCAGGAAGCAAGATTTTGAACCATTGAAGAGGTCCTTCGAACCATCCCCAAAGCCATCAGTAGAGGAGGCACCTAAATTGGAGTTAAAGACATTGCCTCCACATCTGCACTATGTATTCTTGGGTGAAGATTGCTCGGCTGGTTCGGTAGGGGTTAAAAACCGACACGCAAGTGCACGTGGTCAAACAAGTAATAAAGTGGCTAAGTAAGCCAAGTATCGATCCAAGGAGACTCAGGATAAGTAAAATTGCTTAAGTATACTATATTCTAGTTTACTTCTAATTATGTTGACAACAATGTAACCAAAAGTTAAATAATTTTGTTTATAAACTATATACTAAAACTATTAACAAATATTTACTTGAATTGAAACTATGGATAAGAGCATGCCAAGGTTAAGAACAAGTAATGAATTCGATAGTAATCATAATTCGGTTATTCTTCTCTTCATGTTGCTAGCCAAGAACATTAGCCTAGAGATTAAAACTCTCGTATTTAATCTCACTTTAGAATCATAAACCATTCGTCTACATTTCTGTGATCAAATGCAATTTATGACCTAGCAATACAATTCCGGTTCCTAAATTGACTAATACGGCTTTCAAGTATATTTCTATCAGGAAAGCACATCAAAACCCAATTTTCCCAAATCAAGTTAAGAACAATACCCTATTAATTCACAACTTTCCAATTTCTTGCTCTCTCGAGTGAAATTGGACTTTTTAGATGTACATTAATGTTGGCCACACACTAATGCAGTAAGAACAAGAATTAATAGAACAACATGAAAGAAGAAGATGAAAAACCATATAATTCACAATCAAAATTCAATACACATGTTCAAAACCTTAGCAAGGAAGAGAATTACCCACTCATTTGTGGATTGATCATCCTCAATGAGTGTAAATCATACGTAGAATTGATTGAAAGAAGAAAGAAAAAGAGAAAAACCCTTAGCTTTTTCGTCCCTCAACTGCTGCTAACCCACGTCCTAGCTCCACCAAGTCTTCCCTCCCAAAAATAACCCTAAGTGTGCTATTTATATTAGTAGGAATCTTTCCCGGATTAACAAGCAACGTGTCACGGAGTGCATCGTGGAGCACGGCCTCCGTGACATGCTACGGACGCGGAGGCTTTCTGGAAAATCACCCGAAATCGGCCCAGGCAGCACCTTGCCGCGTTGGCAACGTGTCACGCTGCCTGGGCAGCTCGTTACAGCCCCATGGTCGCGGAGTCCACCTGCCGTGGCACGTTGCCAACGCGCAGGTGGGCTGTTTTGAGCGGCCTGCCTGCCGTGGCACCTTGTCGACGCGCCGGTGGGCTGTTTTGTGCCTCTTCCTTGTCGACGTTCGCGTGTTAATTCCGTTTCCAAGCTTCTACTTCGCCAACTCATGTATTAGTTACTCAAACATCATCAAAACCTACAAAACAAAGGCTAATCATGTTGGTTAGCACATATCTCCACATTATATAAAATTACATGAAAATGTATACAATAACTTAGATAAACAAGACTAATTGAAGTAATAAAGAGTATCTCGGGCATATATTTTTGCCCGTTATCACAACCCCACACTTAAAGCCTTGTTCGTCCTCGAACAACCTTTTACATATCATGCAAATGGAGACTCCTACATAACTAATTTAGCAAGATAATTTAGGTTACAGCTATAATGATTACGTAAGATACAAGCTAAAAATAGAGCATGCCTGATTTGATCATTGAAATGAAGTACAACCATGTTAAGACTTCTTAACCTCAAGAATCGACTCTCAATTTTAGCAAACTCATGCAAATCATCTGATTAAGAAATCCCACATGAAATATATCCTTCTTTCAACATGTGCCCCTCACGGAAAGAGAGTTACCCAATCACACGCAAAAACAATTTTTTACATCACAACATGTGTGGGTACATGAATAGAATTACGCTCACTCTCACAAAGAATTCACATGCATTATGTAATGACCCATAAGCTTGCTCTTAGTGTTTTATTCCACTAATATAAGGATGTGTGAATGTAAGATCAAGTAGGACTTTTTAGGTTGTAATGTATCTCAGGTGCGGGTAGGTACTATTATGATCAGTAATAGTGACTATCTTTCCTAAGCGCTTTTAATACATCACACCTTCATTACAAACTTCCCTTCCCTCACTTCACCTTTTTTCTCCTTTTAGTTTTCTTTTTCCTCTTTTGTTCCCCCATTTCTTTCGGCATTTTTAGCTTATTAGTAAGGAGTACTTAAGCAATATGTTTCATTCATTCCTTTTCTTACTCCCTACTAATAACCAACCATTTTCTCACAAATGCACCATTTTCCTTTTCTCAACTATTACAATTGCTACTTTCCCTTCTTTTTCATTCTTCTCACTCCTTTACTCTTTCGGATTTTTTTTCTTTAAGCGCTTCGGAGTTTTGGATCAAATTCATGGCTAATGAAAGAAAAAGGATTAAGCTTATGTTGCAGCTGTCAAAGAATAGGCTCAAGGCTCAATGGGGTTAACTAGGATTAATTTTTCAAGGTAGGTATAATGAGGGATAAAAGTTTGGTTCATTCAAAGAAATGCCTAAATCATCCCCTACAATTCACATCCTTCATTTCGTTTTATATACACACCAGGCAAGTTCTAGACAATCCACAATAGCACGGAATACTCAAAAACCTTACACTCATGGCACATGCTCAAATCAAGACACAATCAGTAGACTCTTACTCAGCTAATCACAAGAATTCAGAATTAAGCTTCAATCATATTGAGTCAAATTCAAGAGCCTAAGTGTCTCAAACAAAGTTATATACTTGCATGCTTCACACTGAACATACTTGCCTCTTACAAACATTTATAGCACATAACAAGAACATCCAGCACCAATTAGTTATGGTTTCAAAACCCAAAACCTATCGACTAATTTTCCTCAAGACGGTCGTCATCCATCCATCGTCGGAAACAGTCCCTAGCTATGACTAAAAAAACTTTATATACAGACCAAGGAAAGAAAGAAAAAAGAAAAGAAAAAAAAATTTTATTCTTCGGTTCAAATACCCCCCGTCGGAAAAGAACCGAAAAGAAAAACCAACGGGTGATGAAGTCATGCTTAATTCACAAAACTTTTTCAAATATTTCAAATTTTCAAATTTCTCACCAACTTTTGTACAAGCATTACATTCACCAAAAATCATTAAGCACAGAAATTTTGAAATTTCCTAGAAATTTCCCTCACCCCACACTTAAATCATGCTATGTCCGCATAGCATCAAACTAAAGGTTACAAAGGGTGACAAATACTCCCTGAGGCCTTTAGGCCTAGCTGACAGCATGGTTTTCTTCAACTATGGACAAGTGGGTGTTCGACCCCACACTTTTTCTTTTCCATGCTTGTTAGCTTCCTCCTCCACGGGTACTCAGACTTCCCCTCCATCTGTGCTTAACTTTCCACCAAAACAACACAAGATGAAAAATAAATAAAATAAACATAAATGCAAGAAATTAAAATGGTACCCATGGTACCCTTGGGTTGCCTCCCAAGCAGCGCCTAATTTTACGTCGCGGCATGGCGTACCAAGTTTCACCACTTTTTTCTCCACCTTGAGGATATGAATCTCACCCCTAATTTCTTCTCTAATTTCCTCTTATGCTCCAGGGGTGGTGGTGAAAAATTGTAAGGACCAAACAGTAGATGTTGCCTTTTGCATTTATTGGTCCTTAAGTAAGCGAAGTCATTTTGTCTTTCTGAGTTAGCAAATTTCAAAATATATGGTGCTTGGTCCTCCTCTAGACATTTCTCTACAAACTTGGAAGACTCTATTTCTATGTTGTGAACCAAATTTAATGTGGAAAAATGCGTAGAGTGTGGTCCAATACACCTCAACTCTGAAACTGCATTTTGCTTGACCTCCTTACTTGTATATACCTTCTCGACATCGACATCTATCTCACCATTAAAGTCGACTGGGGGATACGCTAACTCTTCTTCCAAGAATGGATTTTCCATAAGTGTGAGCCCATCACGGGGACACTCAAGAGATTCAAATTGTTGGGCTTCATCCAAAAATTCACCCTTGTCGTCCTCTTGTAGTTCCTCTTGAATATTGGCTAAAACTGTTGTCTGTGATTTATCACACGCTTCAGCTTCAGCGATCATCTCCGTGAATTTGATGGTCATCCTTTCTAGAGCCTCTACATTCTCTTCTTGCTGATTTCTCAATACTGCCATCGCCTCCTTCATTGCTTCTAATTGCTGCAAGAGTTGTTTCAACATGTCTTCTATTCGAGCTTGGCATCCCAAGTCCTCATTTTCAGCATGCCTATATTCAGAAAAAAACAACAAAAGGATCATAGTAGGGGCTTGGGGGAGGGGAATATGCCTTTGGACAATCACCCCAATGGCCATATTGACACCCACATATATTGCACGTATTACAGTTTTGCCACAAGTGGGGTCCTCCACAGTTCAGACAAGATTCACTAAAATATGAGTATCCACCATTGAAACCATTTATATTCCACGATGTCATGTCAATAAGGGTATACGAACAAGCAGAAAAGTAAAATAAAATAAAGAAGAATTAAAACAAACACTAGACCAAGTTGTCAACACTTAAGAAAATAAAACAAAAATACAGTAAATTTATACTTAAAACAATTTCACCAATTGCCAAGTCTCCCCGGCAGCGGCGCCAAAAACTTGCTCGGCTGGTTCGGTAGGGGTTAAAAACCGACACGCAAGTGCACGTGGTGAAACAAGTAATAAAGTGGCTAAGTAAGCCAAGTATCGATCCAAGGAGACTCAGGATAAGTAAAATTGCTTAAGTATACTATATTCTAGTTTACTTCTAATTATGTTGACAACAATGTAACCAAAAGTTAAATAATTTTGTTTGTAAACTATATACTAAAACTATTAACAAATATTTACTTGAATTGAAACTATGGATAAGAGCATGCCAAGGTTAAGAACAAGTAATGAATTCGATAGTAATCATAATTCGGTTATTCTTCTCTTCATGTTGCTAGCCAAGAACATTAGCCTAGAGATTAAAACTCTCGTATTTAATCTCACTTTAGAATCATAAACCATTCGTCTACATTTCTGTGATCAAATGCAATTTATGACCTAGCAATACAATTCCGGTTCCTAAATTGACTAATACGGCTTTCAAGTATATTTCTATCAGGAAAGCACATCAAAACCCAATTTTCCCAAATCAAGTTAAGAACAATACCCTATTAATTCACAACTTTCCAATTTCTTGCTCTCTCGAGTGAAATTGGACTTTTTAGATGTACATTAATGTTGGCCACACACTAATGCAGTAAGAACAAGAATTAATAGAACAACATGAAAGAAGAAGATGAAAAACCACATAATTCACAATCAAAATTCAATACACATGTTCAAAACCTTAGCAAGGAAGAGAATTAGCCACTCATTTGTGGATTGATCATCCTCAAATGAGTGTAAATCATACGTACAATTGATTGAAAGAAGAAAGAAAGAGAGAAAAACCCTTAGCTTTTTCATCCCTCAACTGCTGCTAACCCACGTCCTTGCTCCACCAAGTCTTCCCTCTCAAAAATAACCCTAAGTGTGTTATTTATATTAGTAGGAATCTTTCCCGGATTAACAAGCAACGTGTCACGGAGTGCATCGCGGAGCACAGCCTCCGTGACACGCTACGGACGCGGAGGCTTTCTGGAAAATCACCCGAAATCGGCCCAGGCAGCACCTTGCCGCGTTGGCAACGTGTCACGCTGCCTGGGCAGCGCGTTACAGCCCCATGGTCACGGAGTCCACCTGCCGTGGCACGTTGCCAACGCGCAGGTGGGCTGTTTTGAGTGGCCTGCCTGCCGTGGCACCTTGGCGATGCGCCGGTGGGCTGTTTTGTGCCTCTTCCTTGCCGACGTTCGCGTGTTAATTCCGTTTCCAAGCTTCTACTTCACCAACTCATGGATTAGTTACTCAAACATCATCAAAACCTACAAAACAAAGGCTAATCATGTTGGTTAGCACATATCTCCACATTATATAAAATTACAAGAAAATGTATACAATAACTTAGATAAACAAGACTAATTGAAGTAATAAAGAGTATCTCGGGCAAAGATGACACCTTACCAGTCATCATTTCAGCAGAACTGACAGATGCACAAGTGAAAGATGCATTGGTGGTCCTTAAGAGGCGAAAGAGAGCAATGGGATGGCAGATGTCAGACATTAAGGGGATCAGTCCAGCTTTCTACATGCACAAGATGTTCGTGGAAGAGGGATCCAAGCCAACCGTGCAATATCAGCGGAGGTTGAACCCGGTGATGAAGGATGTCGTCAGAAAGGAAGTGATCAAGTGGCTGGATGCAGGAGTGGTATATCCCATCTCAGACAGTGAATGGGTTAGCCCAGTTCAATGCGTTCCCAAGGAAGGGGGAATGGCAGTGGTCACAAATGAAAAGAATGAGCTAATTCCCACACACACAGTCACGAGCTGGTGAATTTGCATGGATTATAGGAAGCTCAATGAGGCCACTCGAAAAGATCACTATCCGATTCCATTGATTGATCATATGTTGGATAGGCTGGCAGGGTAGGAATATTATTGCTTTCTGGATGGTTACATTGGCTATAATCAAATAGCCATAGCACCAAAAGATCAGGAGGAGACCACATTTACATATCCTTATGGGACATATGCTTTCAGGCGGATGCCCTTTGGTCTATGCAATACACAAGCCACATTCCAGCGATGCATGATGGCAATATTCCACGATATGGTGGAAGACTATGTCGAGGTATTTATGGATGACTTTTCTATTTTTGGTAACTCGTTTGTTATGTGTTTGCTCTCTAGACATGGTGTTAGCCAGATGTGAAGACTCAAACCTGGTGCTCAACTGGGAAAAGTGCCACGTTTTAGTCAAGGAGGGTATTGTCCTTGGCCATAAGGTGTCATGCAGAGGTTTGGAGGTCGATCGTGTAAAGAAAGAGGTGATTGAAAAGCTACCACCGCCAGTATCAGTTAAGGGTGTTCGCAGCTTCTTAGGACATGCTGGGTTTTACAGACGGTTTATTCAAGACTTCTCAAAGATTTCTAGACCGATATGCCGGTTGTTAGAAAAAGAGGTGAAGTTTGAATTTGACAAGGAATGTGTAGAAGCATTTGAGGAGCTGAAAAAGAAACTGGTGGAAGCTCCTATTCTCGTTGCTCCTGATTGGGAATATCCTTTTGAGTTAACGTGTGATGCAAGTGATGCGGCTGTAGGAGCGGTATTGGGGCAGCGAAGGAATAAGATTTTTCATTCCATCTACTATGCAAGCAAAACGCTTGATGTTGCACAAGTTAATTATACAGTCACAGAGAAGGAGATGCTGGCTCTAGTGTTTGCATTTGACAAGTTTAGATCCTACCTGGTAGGGTCGAAAGTGGTGGTACACACTGATCATGCGGCAATTCGGTGCATATTTGGCAAGAAAGATGCGAAGCCCAGGCTAATCAAGTGGATATTATTGCTGCAAGAGATTGATCTAGAGATCCGAGACAAGAAGGGAAGTGAAAATCAGGTTGCAGATCACCTATCGCGACTAGAGACCGTTCACATGTGAAGGAAGGTGAGCACATCCAAGAAGAGTTCCCTGATGAACAACTCTTGGTAATAAAGGAAGCTGAACTCCCTTGGTATGCAGATTTTGTGAACTTGTTAGTAAGTGGAATGTACCCATCTGAGGCAACGACTCAACAAAGGAAGAAGCTGAAGCATGAGTAAAGGTATAAAATGTGGGATGAGCCGTATCTATTCAAGCAAGGACTAGATCAAGTGATGAGGCGGTGCATTCCAGAAAGTTAGACAGCAGTGGTGCTGAGGAGTTATCATTCATCGTTGTATGGAGGTCATCATGGAGGAGAGCGGACTGCTCACAAAGTGCTGCAATCTAGGTTCTTTTGGCCCACACTATTCAAAGATGTTGCAACTTATGTCAAAGTATGTGATCGATGTCAAAGGGCAGGAACAATCGGCAGGAGACATGAGATGCCATTGCATCACATATTGGAAGTTGAGGTGTTCGATTTGTGGGGGATAGATTTTATGGGCCCGTTTCCACCATCGTTTGTCAATCAATACATCTTGGTGGCAGTGGACTACGTGTATAAGTGGGTTGAGGCAGCAGCGTGTCCCAGGAACAACAACAAGGTGGTGGCTAGATTTGTGAAGAAGCAGATTTTCACCAGATTTGGTACGCCACGAGAAATTATCAGTGATGGAGGGGCACATTTTTTGAACGCAAGATTCAGGAATTTGCTAGCGAAATACGGGGTGCGGCATAAAGTGGCTACAACATATCATCCTCAAACTAGCGGACAAGTAGAGGTGTCAAACAGGGAAATTAAACAGATTTTGCAGAAAACATTGAATGCACAACGCAAGGATTGGGAAAGCAAACTGGATGATGCGTTGTGGGCTTATCGAACTGCATATAAGACACCCATTGGGACTTCACCGTACAGATTGGTTTACGAGAAGGCATGTCATCTCCCCGTAGAGCTTGAACATCAAGCTTATTAGGCTGTGCGGAAGCTGAACATGGATCCTGAGCTAGCCGGAAAGAGGAGATTGATGCAGATGAGTGAGTTGGATGAATTTTGATGGCACGCATATGAAAATGCAAAACGCTACAAAGAAAAAACCTAAAGGTGGAAGGACAGGCATATGGTGCATCGAATCTTTGAGCCGGGCCAAATGGTGTTGCTATTCAACTCTAGATTGAAAGTCTTCCCAGGGAAATTGCGCTCCAAGTGGTCAGGGCCGTTTGAAGTAGTAAGGATGACCCCATATGGGGTG
The DNA here is from genome assembly GCA_035772735.1 of Datura wrightii. Taxonomy (NCBI): domain Eukaryota; kingdom Viridiplantae; phylum Streptophyta; class Magnoliopsida; order Solanales; family Solanaceae; genus Datura; species Datura wrightii. The sequence goes on along the minus strand of JASDFA010000002.1, from coordinate 49,012,035 downwards.
GTTGAATTGGGGCAAGAGGATAAAAGTGCCACATTTTTAGTGAATGGACAAAGGTGTAAGCACTACTAGGGTGAGGGTGTTAATCGAGAGAAGACGTCTATCACCTTAATAGAAGAATAAAGATGAGAGGAGTCGTGCCGTGATGGTAAATCAGGCGCTGCATGGGAGGCAACCCGTGAATGTAATGTAATATAATAGTTAGAGACTATATAAAAAAAAGAAGAGAAAAAAATAGTGGGGTAATGCCATGACGAAAACTAATGCGATAGGTGGGAGGCAACCTACTATTTTCTAACTAAGTGTTGTTTTTGGATGAATTTCAAGGGATACAGAGTGCAAACAAAAATCACAAGAGGGTGAAAAAGGTAAAAATGCAAAAATTTGGGGCAGTGAGGCAGTAAGGGTCCACGAGTGCCCCGTGTCATGGAGCCTGAGCTCTGCGATGGCCTCCGTGCCATGCTGGGGAAAACTTCCAAGTAAGCCTGAGGCAGTAAGGTCCGCTATGGCTCCATGTCATGGAGCCTGAGCTCCGCGATGGACTCCGTGACACATTGAGGCTAATCTCGCGACGGATCAGTTTAAGCAATCGGGTCGACCCACCTGAAATCTAATCTTTTTAACCCCAAACACATGATTCCACCCTCATTTTCTTCATCACTCCGCAACAACACTCCCAATCCCTCTTCTCCCTCAACGTGCCACGCCCAAGGCTTCAAGAATTCTTCCTCTTTTCTTCAAAAACACAAGATACCAGGTATGTTCTTCTATACTTTTTCGAAATTTTGAATCTGGAACATGTGGTAGGTTTAAATTCTGCCCTAAATAGTGAAAAATTGTTGTAATCGACTGGGTTGTAAATAAATGCTGCTTTTATGAAAGTCTTGGTTTGGGGAACCCATTGATTACACTATAGTTATTCAAATTCTGAAATTTTCCACAATTAGGATAGGAAGTTGAGTTGAAAGAAGAAAAGGCTAGAAAAAGTAGAAATTGGGCTGTACATTCTGCTTGTCTTTGTTAAAAATTTGACAATCAAGTTTGAACATGTGGTAGTTAGAATGTTGATCTTTGTAGATAAGGTAGGAATAATTCCATAGGCTGTTGTACATAATTTTGGATTACCTCTTGATTGTAAGCCTAAATTAAGCATCAGTTATTTTGTGAAGTTGATAGATGGATGAACTTTAAAAATGAATTGTATAAAGTCTGAGTAGTACAAAGAAGCTATTCCATCGATTTTTACTGATGCATTGCACCTTTGGTTGATGATAGCTGGTAGTATGTTTGTTTATCTTGTCGAATTGAAATTCAATTATGTTTGAAGAGTAGCGAGCATGGAAGTATGAAGAAGGGGAAATCTGAGTACCTGACTGACCATGACTTGTGAAATAAGGCTAACAACTAAGTGTGGGGTGACCAATTTAAGCCCAGCCTTAGTAGTAGCCAACTATACCATGAATGACATTTGAAATATATGCTTTTGATGAATTGGAAAATGTCTAGATGGCAAGACAAGGGAAAAGGTGCATCCACATCTGGCGCCAGCCGAAAAAGACTTAGAGTTGGGGCAGCAGTGCCAGCAGCACGACCAGATCCAAGGGGGCAATGAAGGCAGTATGGAACACGATGGTATTGGATGAGGGGAAGAAATGGTACTCCAAGAACAAGGAAACCAAGTACTTCCTTGAGGAGCAAATAGCTAGGGATCCAATAGCTCAAGAATTCCTGAGAATCTTACACAGGATAAACACTGTGGGGTTAAACTTCATCTTCGAAGAACCCAAAGAGTGTAATCTTCATCTCATAAGGGAATTCTATGCTAATTGGAACCCCACCGTGTGCATCCACACAGTCAAGATCAGAGGACAGGTGGTTACTTTTGAACCACAGCATCTTAATGCCATCTTGGGGACGCAGGACACAGACGCGCATGTCCTACGCCAGCTGAACATCACTCCACCATATGCAGATATCATACGCATATTATATGGAGCACGATCAATAGCCAGGTGGAGTTGTCACAAGGAAAGAGGATCACCAGACATTACCATACTCCCAAATGAACAGAGAAGCAAGGATTTGGTTGAAGATAGTGTGTACTTGCCTGATCCCGGGGGTGCATATGACTGATGTCACCCAGGACAGAGTTTGTTTGGTATATGCATTGATGAAAGGGCTCTAGATAAATATTGGAGCGGTGATTATTACAGCAATGAAGAAAGCCAGACTTCATCAAGGGCATCAGTATGGGTTTGGTGGTCTTCTAACAGCTTTCCATAGGGGCCATGGTATTGAAGAGGAGGCCCTGGATTACATTCCTCAATTTGACTGGCGTGCTTTGGATGTCACCACCCAAACTGTGTTTTTAATTGTAGATATGTGAAAATTGAGGACAGTGTTCCGACTAAGTGTGGGGTGGGAGAAGTTAGGTGTTGGTGTAGTAAGATTGTGTTGTGCTTGTGCTTGTGCTGAAGTGGTTGAATGTGTGACATTGTGTTTCATGTTGTATTGATGATTGTGTATATGTGTGGTGCTTGTTAAGGATTTATTTGGGTAATTATTTGAGCAAGTTGTTTTTATTTTTAAAATTTTTATTTGGGTTTCTTGGTTTTTGTTTTCGGTGCTTTTTTCGAGAATAGTCCCTTTGAACCTATGTCTTAGATAGAGACTGTTCCCTATGATGGATGGATGACGACCGTCTTAAAGGAAATTTAGTCAGTAAGTTTAGATTTTTTTGAACACATAGCTAATTAATGGTTCGACATTCTTGTTATGTGCTATATTGTAAGATGCAAGTGTGATTAGGATGGAAGCATGCAAGTGTTTTAAACATGTTGAGACACCTAGGCTCTAGAATTCGACTCGATGTGATTAAAGCTTAGTTTTGAATTTTTGTAATTGACTTAGTTAAGAGTCTATGAATATGTCTTAAATTGAGCATGTGCAGTGAGTGTGAGTTTTTCTAATATTCCATGCTACTGTGAAGTGTCTAGAACTTGCCTGCTGTGTATATAAAATGAAATGAAGGATGTGGATTGTAGGAAAGTTGTAGGCATTTCTTTGAATGAACCGAAATTTTATCCTTCATTTTACCTACCTTTTATATTGAATCCTAGTTAGCCCCATTGAGCCTTAAGCCTATTCTTTCATAGCTATGACATAAGCTTAATCCTTTTATTTCATTAGCCTTGAATTTGATCCAAAACTTCTAAGCGCTTAAGTGAAAAATTCCAACGAGTGAAGGAGTGAGAAGCGTGAAACAGAAGGAAGAGTGGAAGTTGTGAAAGTTATGAAAAGGACAAAGGTGCACTTGTTGAAAATGATTGATTATTAGTAGGGAGTAAGAAAATAAATGAATGAAAGAAAAAATTTGTTTAAGTACTCTGGACTAATAAGCTTAGTGTGCTTAAAGAAAGGGGAACAAGAAGAGAATATTCAAGAGTGAGAAGAGTGAGGAGGAAGTATAGAGGAGTTGTCTTTAATGAATGTGGATGTATTAAAAGCACTTGGGGGAAGATAGTCACTATTGCTGGCCAGAATAGTACCTACCCGTCCCTTAGCTTACATTACAACCCATTAAGTCCTACTTGATCTTATGTTCATACATCCTTAAATTAGTGGCGTAAAACACTAAGGGAAAGCTTATAGTTCACTACATGATGCATGTGAATTCTTTGAGAGAGTGAGCGTAATTTTATTCATACATTCATACATGTTGTGATTTGAAAATTTTGTGAGTAAAAATTCGTAACTCTCTTGTGTTGTGAGGGCACATGTTTAATGAGAGATAACATTCATGTGGATTTCTTGATCGGTTGATTTGCATGAGTTTGCTAAGATTGAGAGTCGATTCTTGAGGTTAGGAAGTCTTAACATAGTGGTATTTCATTTCAATGATCAAATCATGCATGCGCTATTTTTAACTTGCTATCTTAAATAATCATTATTCCCATAGCTTGAATTGTCTTACTAAATTAGCTATGCATGACTCTTCAATTACATGAGATGTGAAGGGTTGTTCGAGGACGAACAAGGCTTTAAGTGTGGGGTAGGTGATCTTGGGCATAATTGCATGCCCAAGTGATACGTTATTTACTTAATTTGGAGTTGTTTATCTACTTTTATGTGTGCATTCTCATGTGGTTTTTATGTAAATGTGGATTTATACTAACCAACATGATTAGTTATTGTTTTTGCAGTTTAGATTGAATTTTGAAAACTAATCTACAAGTTAGTGAAGTGGAGGAATGGACTCGGAAGCAAAACGCGGAAGTCGGCAAGAAAATACTAAAAACTTGATGCTCCGCGATAGAGGCCCTGTCATGCTACCATCGCGGAGGCATTCTGCCTAGAGTGACATTTCAGGCGAATTCTAGTGAAGGTGCACGATGGCACCGTGTCACGGAGCCTATGCTCCACGTTCACTTCCGTGGCATGTTGGGAAGACTTTTCTGCACACCTGGATTCCAGTGAAGGTGCGCGACAAGTCCGTGGCACGGCGCTGAGGCTCCGCGATAGCCTCCGTGCCACGCTGAGGCCAAGAAGCTGTGCATCCAAGTTCGAGTGAAGCTCCACGACAGGGCCGTGGCACGGAGCTGATGCTCCATGATAGCCTCCGTGCCACGTTGCCAATTTATTCTGGGAAATTTCTCACTTGTATAAATAGCACACTTAGGTTTTATTTTAAGTTATCTGACATTTCATGCTAGAACGTGGGTCTCAAGCAGTTGAGCTGAAGAAGTCCTAGGGTTAATTCTCTTCCTTTTTCTCTTAAATTTCAATTGCTTGTATGTTTTCTACTTGTTTGAAGATGTTTAATCCTTAAATGAGTGGCTAATTCTCCTTTGGCTCAGGTTGAGGATAATTGCAGTAGTATGTAATTGATGTTATTTCAGTTTTTATCTTCTCTAAAATGGTTGTTCTACTTATTCTTGTTTTTACTACATTAATGATTGGCCATTGTTAATGTATATATTAAAATTCCAATTTTATTTTCGAAAGAAATATTATTTGGATGGATGTGAATTGGTAGAATATGTTCTTGTCTTGGTTGAGAAATTAAGAGAAGCTTAACGTTCAGAATAGAAATATATCTGTAATATCATATTTGGTCATCTATGGAATTTAGTTTTGTTTATGAGAATATGAGTTGTTGCATCACATAAATGTGTAATGTAAATCTCATAATTCTTTAATTGGTGAGGAGTTCGAAAGACCGAATCCATTGTTAATAATTCCTGACTAACAACCGAAGAGAAGTGTTGACTAAAATTTAATCAATAAATTACATAGCTGCATGTTTTGCCTTAACCTCAGCTAGTTTGTGCTATTGTTCAGATTATAATTCATAATTTTTACTTAAGGTTACATTAACTAATATTCTTGAAAAATCACCATTTGTTTTGCTTGTCTACTTATATAAAGAAGTGTGTATACTAAACACTTAGAGAAAAATTACTCCTTCATTAAAGTCCTTGTGGGTTCGATACCCGATTTGAAATAAAGCCACTTTATTACTTGTACGACTACGTGCACTTGCGTGCGATTGGGAGCGAACAACTCCAAAAGGAGAATTATTAGGGTAGAATGCGGAATTATGGGATATGTTCTTATCGTATCTGTAAATTAAAGGTAAGATTCGCGTACAGGATAGAAATATACCTGTAACGCCATATTCAATTATCAAAGGGAACAAATTTTACTAGACCTAAGATGAGTTATTGCATTACAAATTCATGTGTAGATGCAAGGTTCATAATTAAAGACCATAGTCAGACTTTAATTTTTCCCAACCATCAATCAGATAGAGAAGGTAGCTGAAGAATAATATAAGTTATACATGATTGCATCCCAAGCCTCAACCTTAGACTATTCTTGTTATTGTTTTAATTGATTTTCATAGCTTCATTTAGTATTACTTTTTAGATTATCATTTATCGAACTCTTAATTCATTGTGTTACTTACATACTTGCGTAGAATAATTGTGAATACTAAAATAGGAAAAATCGCTAAGGCATAGTCCTTGTGGGTTCGATATCTGGCTTGAAAGAGCAACTATATTACTTGTATGACCACGTACACTTGCGTGCATTTTGGGCGGCAACAATACACGAATTCATAATACAATTATAATTCATGTAAGAACAAGAGTGAATTAAGAAAGAATTTCAAAACCTAGGTAGAGTTTTCTCCTTCTCTACTTTGATCCACTACGTTTCTCCAAATAAAATCGTGATAAAAAATAAAATAACCTAAGTCTTGAATTTATAATTTCTGCAAATTGGCCGTAGAGGGACTACCTCCATGCCACAGTGTCATGACCCAGATCGTAGACACGGGACAAGGAGTCCCCAGACACTCCATGTCGACCCATGGCATGAGCATGCATCCAATACAATCACATGAGCGGAAGACTTAACATATAAGAATGTACTCATAACATAGCCAAAGGGAAAATCAGTACAAGACTCATACAATACGGCTGAATACAACTTGCAGTATGATAAGCCTCTTACATGAAGGACGGATTGATGGGACAACTCCCCGACTAATCCAACATCCAAAAACTGAAAGAACAACATAGAGAATGAACATACACCCCTCGAAACATGAGGACTCACCAAGAGAGTTGAGAGTAAATCTGAAACTATCTACGGGTGAGGATGAGCCTAAGAACTAGGACTTGTATTATGAAACGATATAGCATAGAAACTATGTGGTCAGTACGTGAAATATACTGAGTATGCAAGGTAAGTAAAACAGACGTTTAAAACATATATGAAATTCAAATGATCATAAGAGTAGGACGTCATGCTCGTATCGTAAATCATAATAACATATCAACAACTCAAGGTTTTCAAAACATTCGTAACATAACATAATCATAATAGAAGAGCTTTACTTAACATGACTTGAGACAACATACATAATTATAACATGCATAAATTTTGAGGAACAGTGGGAGATTCTCTTAACCGACATACCTTATATGAGCACACATGAAGCCCGACTTATAACCCTAGTCGGGAGGGTGTCCGTACCTTGCCAAGGGTAGGACCATGAAAGTGTGATATCACCATGAAAAGGGCTATTTGGGACAGGTTCTAACATGAAAGGTGTTTCAACATACCTACGATGGCACGTAGTTCATGAGATCCGAGGCTTAACCTGAGCCCCGAACCTACTCGGTATTTGATACTACTCCCAAAATATATTTAGTGCTCATAATAATACATACATGAGTTCATGGGCTAGTTAAATCATGATAATCATAAAAATGCTTGAATATATGTGATCTAGCCATGACATGAGGCCCATGAGTCGGCAAAAAACATAATTCATGATTAATAAGATTGATGCATACTTGTAGAGCATGCATATAGCTTGAATTTCATAAAATCATAATGAATAACATAACAAATTCATAACTTAAAACATAATTCATGCTGGGCTTGTCAACAACATCGAGGAAAAAAATAGACCGTAAATCGATTCACCGTGGGGCATGCATAATCAAGCTTAATTTCTTAGAAATCAAAATAGAAAAATATTATAATCAATTTAAATCTCAAAAGATGATCAAAATTCGAAGATTATGTTAAGATTTCAAAATCATACAACCCATAATTAAATCATTAGATTTTATATCGAATACAAAACCCCATGAGTTTTTGATAAATTTTAGGTACAATCATAGAGTAGGAGCATGGGCGTGGAAGAATTCACCCATTCATGACCTTACATACCTGGGATTATCAAATTCTAACTCTCCTTAAAAGCCCAAGAATGAAATTGGAAGAATTGAAGAGAAAAGCTTAAATTACCCTTAGATCACCTTTCAATATCCTTGCGCATGAATGAGAGTTTAGAATAGGCCATTTTCTTAAAAACCCAGCTTTTCCAAACCAAAACAACATAGTTAGGGCCTTATATCATGAAAAAGTCAAAATTACCCTTAATTAATCTGCCCTGAAATCTGACCGGATGGGACCAATAGACAGCACCAACAGGTCGTTAGAACCAACGACAATCCATTGTGTCCCTCATCATATGCATTGCTGAAGAACTACTTTTGGAACCATTCAACGGACGGACACAGGACGACTCATTCTACCAACCAACGATCTGTTACATAGTCCGTGGTTTGTTCATGGAGCTTGGCATTTTATCTTCTAATGGGCCACATCACGACTTGTCACAACGAACAATGAGTCGTTGTTTCCTTTCCGTCAAGCCCACTGGAAACCCTATCCTCCAAAAATGACCACAACCAACGACTTTGGTTTCTCCTGACGGGTCACTAGGAGACCCGTTATAGCCCACCTGAAGAACCCAGCCCCTTCTAATGACTGCTAATAATGACTCGTTATTTCCCACAAGGATTCATTGTGTCACCCATTGTTTGCACTCTCACCCGTACTAATCCCAACCATCAACTCGTGGTCTGATACCATGAGTCGTACCTTGGCTCGTCTTGAGAGATTTTCCCCTATTTTCTGCAGTTTTCAACTTTTCACTTCCGTGTCTATTCCTACACACTTCTAAGGTATTACAATATCTTTCCCTAGAGAACATTCATCCTCGAATGTTAGAAACAAATAGAAATCAGAGACCTACAATTATCATAAACAAATACTGATCTTTTTAACCAAAATTTACACGGAATGACTACCTCCAATTCATAAGACATAGCTGAACTGATAGCATGCTTCACATACACATTCATACACATTAAAGAAACTTGAACACATGAACTGAACATGAAAACAAAATAGAATCATAGTGTAAAACTGATACCTCAAGTCGGAACTAAGCCGGCAACGAATAAATGTTGGTATTTAGCCATCATATCTATTTTGGCTTCCCTTTAACTCCCTTAACATGCTGATTTCTCTATAAGACCTTAACCGAGGCTACTTCCTTGTTCCTTAGATTACGGACTTGACGATCTAATATTTCCACTGGAACTTCTTCATAGCTGAGGTTGTCTCTTACACCAATACTATCAACCGAAACCAGTAAAGCTGGATCTCCCAAGCACTTCTTCAAAGAGACACATGAAACATGGGATGTACTTAAGGTAAGTCTGATGGCAAATCCAACACATACACCACCTTACCAACTCTTCTCACCACTCGATAGGGGCATACATATCGGGGACTAAGTTTCCCTTTCTTTCCAAACCGCATCACTCCATTCATGGGAGATACCTTGAGAAATACACAGTCGTCCACATAAAACTCCAGGTCCCTTCTCCTCACATCAACATATGATTTCTAATGACTCTGAGCGGCGTTCAGCCGGTCCCTTATCAACTAGACCTTTACCATGGCCCCATAAACCAAATCAGGTCCTATCATGGCTGCTTCACCAACCTCAAACCATCCGATGGGGGATCTACACCTTCGCCAGTAAAGAGCCTCGAACGGTGCCATCTGGATACTAGAGTGATAACTGTTATTATAAGTAAACATGATTAAGGGCAAATGATCATCCCAACCACCTTTAAAATCCATAACACATGCCCTCAACATGTCTTCAAGAGTCTGGATTGTTCGCTCAGCTTGTCCATCCGTTTGCGGATGAAAGGCTATACTAAGCTTGACTTGAGTCCTAAGTCCCTTCTAAAAAGACCGCCTAATTGGAGGTAAACTAAGTACCTCGGTCTGAAATAATAGAAAAGAGAACTCCATGAAATCGAACCAACTTCCGAATATACAATTTGGCATAATCATCCGCTAAATCCGTGGTCTTTGTTATACCCCGTAGAATTTACGGCACTTAGACGTCCTACTCGCACGTTGGTTAAGCATATTTGAAAGCCATACGTGCTAGGGAAAGGCCCGGGAAAAGATCGGACGAGAAACCTGTCGAACCATCATGGGAGGAGCCGAGGCAGAGCCCCTCCGCGATGGCAGCGTGTCATGGAGGGGAGGCCTCCGCGATGGCTCCGTGCCACATTGCCCTTGTCCAGGCCCAAGTATATAAAGCCCCCACTTCGGTTGAAACTTATTAATCCTTATAAATTTTCCAGAATAGCGCAGAAGCAGAGAGAAAACGTAGGAAAATTAAATATTTTCATCCGATTACGCTGCCAAACGCTGCCCAAACCCAAATTAATCCTAGATACCAAGGTATTTAGCAGCAGAGAGCATTTCTAGGGAATTAGTTTCACGAAATACGGCTGACGAATCGGCGAGCCGCCGAACTAAAGTAAGTAGAATTTCTCTAAATTAATGTCTATGTGTTCCTAGCTGAGAAGTAAATATTTCTCCCTTCTGGGCCGCTGAAAAATAGCGAGTTTCCGACCGTATTTTGATAAGCCTAAGTTTAGGCTATAAACTATATCGAAAGTGACGTTGCCTTTTGAAATAACGTTGTATTTAGTATTGATTGACGTATTTATGAATGCAGTTGGGAGAAAGCAGTAGAAGTACCGGCCGAGCCTCGTCCGACGGACGAATATTCAAAGATAAGGTATGTAAAGTTAAGTTTCCTCGGCAAGTTGAGTGACATCGAAGCAGTATAGTAATTTACAGACCAGTTGCATGTTTAGAAATCGATTATCGTGTTATTTTGAATATTGGTGCAATATGAGCAGTTTTGGGCCGTAACGTGTACGATACCTATCCGTATGATATAGATTCGAATATAAATGAGTAAGATTGCTCAGTATATTCAGTATGTCATATAAAATGCCCTGCCAAGATATTGTTGTGTTTAACTGAAACCTCGCAAGGTAGTACAACATCAGTAAAGCATTCCAGATATAGAATAGTAACTGTATATAGTTTAGAAAGCATGTTGGAAATAGGAAATCATGTTAATACAGAAACCTAGTGAATAGCATAGCCTTCAGCAGAAACACCCGCTTGTATAGCCCTTGCCCAGTACAGTTAGACAGGGAACTATATTCACATTTATGCTTACCTGTCTCAGCATGTATCAGACACTTACAGATTGCTATTATTAGCCCAGTATATGATCTATATAATACATCACGCCTATTAGTTTTGGCTTATGAGATACACAAACATCATGATTAGTCGAGACCATTGTATTGATTGGGGTTGGATTACCTAGCATCCCTGACCGCCCAGGGTTAATGGCTGTATCGACTCGTCCGCCAGAGGACGAGGATACGTCACTCTATGGAGTGATATGCCGTCCCGCAAGGGGAAGAAGATGGGATGCCAGTTTCCCCATATTGTGCCTTGGTCGGCCCTTATACACCCCCGTCGAGCGGGTACGCCCGGGGTGTTGATTTAGAGTCCTTCGGACTCAGATACAGTTATAGTCAGGGGCTCAGCGAGCCCAAGTGCATACCCAGGGACCGGAAGGATGCTTACAGCCACTATAGGAGATGGGATGACCGGGGTAGGGGCATAGATTCTGTGTTGATTGTACCTCCCGGCTTATGGGGGCCGGGTAAGGTTTGTATGTGCTGTGTTATGTTATGTATGCTATGCCATGTTATATTAGACGCGAGTGGGTTGGTAGTAGAATGATACGCCTCCAGGTATGATTCCTACTTCCTTCGGTATCAGTAAGAGCAGGTACAATCTACTTCATCAGACAGTTAAGTTATTCCTCCTACTTCTGCTTCATCAGTTATATTATTGCTTTCAGATGTTGTTTTCAGTTATATTATTTCAGTTGCTTTACATACTCAGTACCAGTGGTACTGACGCCCAGTGGGGCACTGCATTACTTGCCTGCAGGTACTCCTAGACTAGCAGGCGATTCTACGTGACTCCCTGTCAGCGGTTGAGTATTCAGCTCCAGTAATCCGGAGGCTGAATTTCAGAGGTGTAGTTCAGTTCCTTTTGTTGTATATAGAATGGGTAGGTCGGGGCCCTGTCCTGATCAGTTCTATTACTATTCCTAGAGGCTTGCATTCTGTATGAAATCCCTGTGGTCAGATGAGCCGATCGTGTGGGGCCGTGCAGTTGTATAGTTGTCCTTACTTTTTCTTACTTCTGTGATGGTCGTGTGAGGCCATAGTTGTCAGTAGTGGTGACCTTGCCGGTCACGTAGCTTCTTTTTGTGCTTTTTGATCAAGCAGCAGATAACTAGACAGCATGGTGGCCTTGTCGGCCCGTATAGGTTTCCCTGAGTTACTATATTTCTGGTTAGCTGCCAAGACAGGTACAGCAGGCGATAGGCCAATAGGTCGGGGGCTATATTTACAGTCGTTATATAGCCCTTTGTTTCCAGAAATCTGAGTTAGAGCCAGCCAGGCGCCAGACGCGCCCAGGCTTAACAGTCTAGCAGGTCAGATCTTAGTAGGGCACCAGGTGCCAGTCGTACCCTCCCCCCCCCCAAGGCGGTGTGTGACAAACTTGGTATCAGAGCAGGTTGTATCCCAGGGAGTCTGCAAGCCATGCTAAGTAGAGTCCTGTCCATGGATGTGTTGTGCACCACATACTATGGGTAGGAGGCTGCAAGGCATGATAGGATGGTTGTCTTTTATTCTGATTCAGTCGTGCCATAGAGCGGTACAGTATAGGGTTGAATTCCTAAAATCTTACCATATTCCTTGGCTACAGATAATGTCAGACCAGCGCCATCCCGTCACAGGTCGGAGCTTAGACATTGCAGCAGGGGAGGGCACCAGCAGGATGCCTCCCCCTCATTTGGAGACAGCCCGATCAGAGGGCCCTACAGAGGCTTCATCTCAGCCTCCTCAGCAGTCTCCACCACGTCAGGAGCCATTTGGAGCGACAGTATCTTCAGCAATCCCTATACCAACACCTTCTGACCAGGAGGTTAGGAGTGCGGTAGTTATGATAGCACAGGTGATGGCTGCTCAGCGGCAGCAAATGCCATCCACAGTTGCAGAAGCATCAGGAGGGCCCGGTAGTTCGAGGGTCCGAGAGTTCTTAGCCTTGAATCCCCCACAGTTTACAGGCACGGACCGCACCGAGGACCCCCAGGATTTTCTGGATCAGATGCAGAGAATCTTCAGGGTTATGCATGCTACGCCTACTGAGTCAGTTGAATTGGCCGCATTCCGGTTGCGAGATATTGCGGTGTTATGGTATGAAAGCTGGGAGAGGTCCCGAGGGAGAGATGTTCCCCCTCCCACCTGGTCCAACTTTTCAGGAGCCTTTCTAGATCAGTATTTGCCGTGGGAGATCCGACAGGCCCGGGTAGACCAGTTCCTACATCTGGAACAGGGGGCCATGAGTGTTCGGGAATATTCCTTGCGGTTTGACTCCTTGGCTCGATATGCACCGGCTTTCGTGGATACCATGGCATCCATAGTGCACCGTTTTATTATGGGGTTGAACCCAGAGTATGTCGAGACTTGTATCATGGCCACACTGCGAGAAGATATGGATATTTCCCGAATCCAGGCATTTGCCCAGAATATTGAGGGCATCAGACAGCGACATCGGGAAATCAGAAGGGTTAATCAGGAGCAGCGTCGCCGGGATAGGCCAGCTGAGTTACAAAGAGAGGCCCGGGGAGGACCCAGGCCACGATTGTCAGACAGGCAGCCCAGGCCCCCGCCTCCGCCACAGTCACAGGGAGGTAGATTCAGCCGCAGGGGGCAGTCAGAGGCTGGTAGAGGTTCGCAGACAGCAGATTCACCGTCACAGCGGAGGGCGGAGCAGAGTAGGTATACCCTACCACTTTGCCCTATATGCAGTCGATGTCATTCTGGAGCATGCAGGTATGGTTCCACCGCATGCTATATTTGTGGCCAAGAAGGCCATTTGATGAGAGATTGCCCAGCCAGAGGTCGTGAGTTCCGGGACAGACAGGATAGGGCATCAACAGGATCACGAGCTACAGCATCCTCGACTGGGCGCAGGCCCCCAGTTTCAGCAGGCAGGGGTCAAGGCAGATCAGGGGCCTCCAGTACAGGTGCGGGTCCAAGCCGCACATATGCCTTACCAGGGAGGCAAGATTCAGAGGCATCGCCTGATGTTGTGACAGGTATGCTAACTATCTGCTCACACCCTACTTATGTGCTAATTGATCCAGGGTATACTTTGTCCTATATTACTCCATTTGTGGCACGGAAGTTTAGTATTGTACCAGAATCATTACAGCAGCCCTTTTTAGTATCTACGCCCGTCGGTGACTCCATCACAGCTAGCCGAATTTACCGCGGGTGTACAGTAGAGGTTGCTGATCGTCAGACCACAGTAGATCTGGTCGAGTTAGAGATGATAGATTTCGATGCCATAATGGGTATGAACTGGTTAGTACCATGTTTTGCTAATGTTGAATGTTGGACCAAAACGGTCCGATTCCACTTCCCGGGGGGGCAGTACGGGAGTGGAAGGGCAGCACCGCGACGCCAAATGGTAGGTTTATTTCCTACCTTCGGGCGAGAAAGTTGATATCTAAGGGGTGCATTTACCATCTTGTCAGAGTTCAGGATGTCCAAGCAGAATCTCCGACACTTCAGTCTGTCCCAGTGGTAAATGAATTCCCAGATGTATTTCCTGATGAGTTACCTGGTATTCCCCCAGAAAGGGAAATAGACTTCGCTATCGACTTGCTACCAGGCACTCAGCCAATATCAATACCTCCTTATCGTATGGCTCCTGCAGAACTCAGAGAATTAAAGGAGCAGTTGAAAGACTTGTTAGATAAAGGTTTTATCAGGCCGAGTACTTCCCCGTGGGGTGCGCCAGTCTTGTTTTGTGAGAAAGAAAGATGGCTCGCTCTGAATGTGCATAGACTATCGGCAGCTAAACAAAGTTACGGTAAAGAACAAGTATCCGCTTCCTAGGATTGATGACCTATTTGATCAGTTACAGGGAGCCAGATACTTTTCTAAGATTGACTTGCGGTCCGGATATCACCAGGTCCGAGTACGTGAGAGGGACATCCCTAAGACAGCATTCAGGACCCGATATGGACATTTTGAATTTCTGGTTATGTCCTTCGGGCTAACAAATGCCCCGGCAGTCTTTATGGACCTGATGAACAGTATTTTCAGACCTTTCCTGGACTTGTTCGTGATAGTATTTATTGATGATATTCTGGTGTATTCTCGCTCTGAGGCAGATCACCGGACTCATTTGCGGACAGTGCTCCAGATTCTCAAGGACCGCCAGTTGTATGCTAAATTTTCGAAGTGTGAATTCTGGCTTAACTCAGTGGCCTTTTTGGGGCATATAGTCTCAGACGTTGGTATACAGGTAGACAAGCAGAAGATAGAAGCAGTTAAGTCATGGCCCAGGCCTACCACCCCAACTGAAGTTCGTAGCTTTCTGGGGTTGGCAGGATACTATCGGAGGTTCGTTGAAGGGTTCTCAACCATTGCAGCACCTTTAACTAAATTGACACAGAAAGCAGCCAAGTTTCAGTGGACGGAGGCATGTGAGCAGAGTTTCCAGGAACTGAAAGACAGGTTAACCTCCGCCCCAGTACTAGCACTGCCGGAGGGCACAGAAGGGTATTCAGTTTATTGTGACGCGTCAGGTGTCGGGCTGGGCTGTGTGTTGAGGCAGTATGGTAGAGTAATTGCATATGCTTCCAGACAGCTGAGGAAACACGAAAAGAATTACCCTACCCATTACCTAGAATTGGCCGCAGTAATTCATGCCTTGAAGATGTGGAGGCATTATCTGTACGGAGTTCATGTTGATATTTACACAGATCATAAGAGCCTACAGTACATTTTCACTCAGAGGGAGTTGAATCTGCGGCAACGCCGCTGGTTGGAGTTGTTAAAAGACTATGATGTGAATATTCTATACCACCCCGGAAAAGCTAATGTTGTAGCAGATGCCCTGAGCCGTAAGTCAATGGGGAGTTTAGCGTATTTGCGACCTGAGAAGCAGAAGTTAGCCAAAGAAATCCATCAGTTAGCTGGCCTAGCCATTCGAGTAATGGAAACAGAAAATAATGGGGCCGTAATTCAGAATTCTGCAGTGTCATCATTGGTTGCAGAGGTAAAAGAACGACAGTACGAGGATCCCGATTTAGTCCAGCTCAGAGATAGAATTGAGAAAGGTAAGGAGCCAAATTTTCAGATAACCGAGGATGATGTGCTACATTGTAAGGGCCGCCTTTGTGTTCCGAATGTCTCAGGACTTCGTGGGCAGATCATGCACGAGGTACACTACGCTCGCTATTCCCTTCATCCAGGGGCGATGAAAATGTACCACGATATCAGAGACATCTATTGGTGGCCAGGTATGAAAGCTGAGATAGCTGAATTTGTGTCTAGATGTTCTAATTGTCAGCAGGTAAAAGCTGAGCACCAGAAACCGGGCGGTTTGACTCAAGAGATATCAATACCTATGTGGAAATGGGAAGCAATAAATATGGATTTTGTAACAGGGTTACCCCGTACCAGACGCAGAAATGATTCCATTTGGGTAATAGTTGATAGGCTGACAAAATCAACTCATTTCTTGCCAGTAAGGGCTACCTTCTCAGCTGAGGATTTTGCCGAATTGTATATCAGAGAAATAGTTAGATTACATGGAGTGCCGGTGTCCATCATTTCAGACAGAGGGTCACAATTTACAGCTAGGTTCTGGCAGTCATATCAGAAAGGTCTGGGGATGCAGATTAATTTGAGCACAGCATTCCATCCTCAGACAGACGGGCAACCTGAACGTACAATTCAGACGCTCGAAGATATGCTACGAGCGTGTGTGTTAGATTTTGGGGGTACCTCGGATGAACATCTTTCGTTAATCGAATTTGCTTATAATAACAGCTACCATTCAGCTATTCAGATGGCGCCTTTCGAGGCATTGTACGGGCAAAAATGTAGATCACCGATGGGCTGGTTTGAAACAGGAGAATCAGCATTAGTTGGCCCAGACATCGTTCGGCAGTCCGAGGAAAAGATAAATCTTGTCCGGGAAAGTTTACTGACCGCTCAGAGTCGTCAGAAGTCATACGCAGATAGACGGCGCAGAAATCTAGAATTTTCGGTAAACGACTGGGTATATCTGAAAGTATCCCCGATGAAAGGGGTAATGAGGTTTGGCAAGAAAGGCAAGCTTAGCCCAAGATTCATTGGGCCGTACCAAATTCGGCGAAGAATAGGCCGCGTGGCATATGAGTTAAACTTGCCTCCAGAATTAGCATCTGTTCATCCAGTATTCCATGTTTCCATGTTAAGAAAGTTCGTAGGGGACCCTTCTACAGTAGTTCCAGTCCAAGATGTTCAGATCACAGAGGGGTTAGCCTACGAAGAGGTTCCCGTAGCTATCCTAGACAGACAGATTCGCAGGCTGAGAACTAAAGATGTTGCATCTGTCAAGGTATTGTGGCGTAACAGAAATCGGGAAGAAATGACGTGGGAGGCTGAAGAAGACATGAAAATCAGATATCCTCACTTATTTCAGGCCTAGTCAGACGACAGGTATGTCCGTATTACTATTTACACAGTACTTTATGGTATGTATGCTGTAAATGATAAAGAAAGAAATGGTATTCAGTTGTCCAGTGGATTGTAGAATATCGTGTGCAGTGCCTGTGTTGGACTTTTTCTGCGTTTCAGGGCGTTGCGATAGTCCGTATTACAGGGGAAACTCTGCCAAAATTTTCCTAGAAAGTAAAGTAAACAGTCCTCTAGATAGCAGTATACATTCGAGGATGAATGTTCCTAAGGGGGGGGGGGGAGAATGTTATACCCCGTAGAATTCCCGGCACTTAGACGACCTACTCGCACGTTGGTTAAGCATATTTGAAAGCCATACGTGCTAGGGAAAGGCCCGGGAAAAGATCGGACGAGAAACCTGTCGAACCATCGCGGGAGGAGCCGAGGCAGAGCCCCTCCACGATGGCAGCGTGTCACGGAGGGGAGGCCTCCGCGATGGCTCCGTGCCACGTTGCCCTTGTCCAGGCCCAAGTATATAAAGCCCCCACTTCGGTTGAAACTTATTAATCCTTATAAATTTTCCAGAATAGCGCAGAAGCAGAGAGAAAACGTAGGAAAATTAAATATTTTCATCCGATTACGCTGCCAAACGCTGCCCAAACCCAAATTAATCCTAGATACCAAGGTATTTAGCAGCAGAGAGCATTTCTAGGGAATTAGTTTCACGAAATACGACCGACGAATCGGCGAGCCGTCGAACTAAAGAAAGTAGAATTGCTCTAAATTAATGTCTATGTGTTCCTAGCTGAGAAGTAAATATTTCTCCCTTCTGGGCCGCTGAAAAATAGCGAGTTTCCGACCGTCTTTCGATAAGCCTAAGTTTAGGCTATAAACTATATCGAAAGTGACGTTGCCTTTTGAAATAACATTGTATTTAGTATTGATTGACGTATTTATGAATGCAGTTGGGAGAAAGCAGTAGAAGTACCGGCCGAGCCTCGTCCGACGGACGAATATTCAAAGATAAGGTATGTAAAGTTAAGTTTTCTCGGCAAGTTGAGTGACATCGAAGCAGTATAGTAATTTACAGACCAGTTGCATGTTTAGAAATCGATTATCGTGTTATTTTGAATATTGGTGCAATATGAGCAGTTTTGGGCCGTAACGTGTACGATACCTATCCGTATGATATAGATTCGAATATAAATGAATAAGATTGCTCAGTATATTCAGTATGTCATATAAAATGCCCTGCCAAGATATTGTTGTGTTTAGCTGAAACCTCGCAAGGTAGTACAGCATCAGTAAAGCATTCCAGATATAGAATAGTAACTGTATATAGTTTAGAAAGCATGTTGGAAATAGGAAATCATGTTAATACAGAAACCTAGTGAACAACATAGCCTTCAGCAGAAACACCCGCTTATATAGCCCTTGCCCAGTACAGTTAGACAGGGAACTATATTCACATTTATGCTTACCTGTCTCAGCATGTATCGGACACTTACAGATTGCTATTATTAGCCCAGTATATGATCTATATAATACATCACGCCTATTAGTTTTGGCTTATGAGATACACAGACAGCATGATTAGTCGAGACCATTGTATTGATTGGGGTTGGATTACCTAGCATCCCTGACCGCCCAGGGTTAATGGCTGTATCGACTCGTCCGCCAGAGGACGAGGATACGTCACTCTACGGAGTGATATGCCGTCCCGCAAGGGGACGAAGATGGGATGCCAGTTTCCCTATATTGTGCCTTGGTCGGCCCTTATACACCCCCGTCGAGCGGGTACGCCCGGGGTGTTGATTTAGAGTCTTTCGGACTCAGATACAGTTATAGTCAGGGGCTCAGCGAGCCCAAGTGCATACCCAGGGACCGGAAGGATGCTTACAGCCACTATAGGAGATGGGATGACCGGGGTAGGGGCATAGATTCTGTGTTGATTGTACCTCCCGGCTTATGGGGGCCGGGTAAGGTTTGTATGTGCTGTGTTATGTTATGTATGCTATGCCATGTTATATTAGACGCGAGTGGGTTGGTAGTAGAATGATACGCCTCCAGGTATGATTCCTACTTCCTTCGGTATCAGTAAGAGCAGGTACAATCTACTTCATCAGACACTTAAGTTATTCCTCCTACTTCTGCTTCATCAGTTATATTATTGCTTTCAGATGTTGTTTTCAGTTATATTATTTCAGTTGCTTTACATACTCAGTACCAGTGGTACTGACGCCCAGTGGGGCGCTGCATTACTTGCCTGCAGGTACTCCTAGACGAGCAGGCGATTCTACGTGACTCCCTGTCAGCGGTTGAGTATTCAGCTCCAGTCATCCGGAGGCTGAATTTCAGAGGTGTAGTTAAGTTCCTTTTGTTGTATATAGAATGGGTAGGTCGGGGCCCTGTCCCGATCAGTTCTATTACTATTCCTAGAGGCTTGCATTCTGTATGAAATCCCTGTGGTCAGATGAGCCGGTCGTGTGGGGCCGTGCAGTTGTATAGTTGTCCTTACTCTTTCTTACTTCTGTGATGGTCGTGTGAGGCCATAGTTGTCAGTAGTGGTGACCTTGTCGGTCACGTAGCTTCTTTTTGTGCTTTTTGATTAAGCAGCAGATAACTAGACAGCATGGTGGCCTTGTCGGCCCGTATAGGTTTCCCTGAGTTACTATATTTCTGGTTAGCTGCCAAGACAGGTACAACAGGCGATAGGCCAATAGGCCGTGGGCTATATTTACAGCCGTTATATAGCCCTTTGTTTCCAGAAATCTGAGTTAGAGCCAGCCAGGTGCCAGACGCGCCCAGGCTTAACAGTCTAGCAGGTCAGATCTTAGTAGGGCACCAGGTGCCAGTCGTACCCCCCCCCCCAAGGCGGGGTGTGACAGTCTTGATCAGTAGAAAGTGTACAGCCTTGGTTAACCTATCTACCACCACCCAAATGGAATTATAGTGTCATCGAGTATGAGGTAGGCCTGTAATGAAATCCATGTTAATCTCTTCCCACTTCCATGTGGGAATGCTAATACCCTGAAGTACGCTCCCGACTTTTGATGCTCGACTTTCACTTGTTGATAGTTTGGACTTTTGGTTATGAACTCTACAATATCCTTCTTCATACCATCCCACCAATAGATTTCTCGCAAGTACTGATACATCTTTGTGGATCCCGAATGGATAGAATATCTGGTACCATGTGCCTCATGCAATATTCAAACTCTCAAATCATCATTGTCTGGGACACATAGGCGACCTTGGTAGCATAGCACACCATCTTACCCTTGGGAGAAAACCTCCACCTTTTGACTCCGCACCGCTTCCTTCAGCTTCCTCAAAATTGGATCCTTATGTTGCTTAGATTTGACATCAACCACCAAGGACGATTTTGACCCATCTACACAACAACGCCGCCATCGGTCGAGTCGATCAACCTAACTTCCAATCTTGCAAGCCGGTGGACATCTTTCACCAACTCCTTCTTTCCCTCATCCACGTGGGATACACTCTCCTTAGAGAGCCTACTAAGTGCATCCACCACCACATTAGCCTTGCCAGGGTGGTAAAGAACACTCATATCATAATCCTTTAATAACTCCAACCACCTCCTTTATTGAAGATTGAGATCCTTCTGCGTGAACACATGTTGCAAGCTCTTTTGATTCGTGAACATATCCACATGGATCCCATACAAGTAATGCCGCCATATCGTCAATTCAAACATCACCGCGGCCAACTTGAGATCATGGGTCGGGTAATTATTTTCGTGAACTTTCAGCTGTCGAGAGGCATATGCTATTACGTTCCCATACTACATCAACACACATCCTAGTCCGACTCTCGGAGCATTACAATATACAACAAAGCCATTTTTACCCTTGGTCAAAGTCAACACTGGTGCTGAAGTGAGTCGGGTCTTCAATTCTTGGAAGCTTTCTTCACAAGCCTCCGACTATTAGAACTTTATCTTTTTCTGAGTCAACCTGGTCAATGGGGATGCAATTGATGAAAAACCCTCAAAAGATCTTTGGTAGTAGCCTGGTAATCCCAAGAAACATCAAATTTATGAAGGATTAACCGGTCTAGACCAATTCTTCACCTCTTTAATTTTTTAAGAATCTACCTTTATGCCCTCACTGGATACGACATAACCCAAAATTCCACCGAGTCTAGCCAAATTCAACTTTGTATACAACTAACGATCCTTGAGAATTTGCAACACCATCCTCAAATGAGCGGCATGCTCCTCCTCGCTTCGGGAGTATATAAGGATGTCATCAATGAACACGATCATGAACATGTCCAGATATTGCTTGAACACCCTATTCATCAATTCCATAATAGATGCAGGAACATTGGTTAGTCCAAATGACATAACTACAAACTCATAATGGCTATACGGGGTTCTGAAGGCTGTCTTTGGGATATCGCACTCTCGAACTCGGATATGATTATACTCGGACCTGAGATCTATCTTCGAGAAACACCTGGAACCTTGGAGCTGGTCAAGTAAATCATCAATCCTGGGCCAGGGATACCTATTCTTGACAGTGACCTTATTCAGTTGCCGATAATCAACATACATTCAAAGGGACCCATCCTTCTTACGAACAAATAGAACCGGTGCACCCTATGGAGACTTGCTTGGTATAATGAAACCCTTATCTAACAAGTCCTTCAACTGTTCTTTTAACTCTTTTAGCTCGGCTGGAGCCATCCTATAAGGAGGAATGGAGATAGGCTGTGTATCGGGCAATAGATCAATACCGAAATTAATATCCCTTTTCGGAGGAACACCTGGGAAATCATCTTGGGAAAACCTTCGGATACTCACACACCACTGGAACTGACTGAATAGTCGGGGTCTCAGACTGGAAATCCCTAACCCTAACTAGGTGGTACATGCAACCCTTAAAGATCATTTTCCTATCCTTAAGGTATGAAATAAACCGACCGACTGGTATAGTGGAATTACCTTTCCATTCCAGAACTGACTCACCCAAAAACTGGAATTCCACCGCAGGGGTCCTACAAATAATCGAAGCATAACATGAAAACAACCAATCCATACCCAAGATGATATCAAAGCTGTCATGGCCAACTCTACTAAGTCTGCGGAGGTAACCTTATGCAACACTGTGATGGGACACCCTCTATTTACCCGCCTAGCTACCACTGATTCACCGACTGGAGTAGATACGGAGAAGAGTTCTGATAGAATTTCAGGATTAACTCCAAAACAACTAGAAATATAAGGGATCACAAAAGACAAAGTAGCTCCTGGATGTAACAAAGCATAAGCATCAATATTGAATACTTGCAACATACTCATGACAATATCTGGCGAAGCCTCCTACTCCTGGAGACGCACTAGGACATAAAACCTATTTTGGCGCTGACCACCTGCTGAAATAGTGGAGGCACCATTCTGAGGGGTTCGTGCTGCTGGAGCGGTAGAACTTGTCGCAGGGCAATCTCTAATCCTGTGTTCGGGTTTGCCACACCCAAAATAAGCATCCGTGCCGACCACGCACCTCCCGGGATGATTCTTGTCGCACTTCGCACAAACTGGAAAAGTGCGCTTCACCTGCATGATACCATAATCCCTCGAGCCTGTAGCCCTACTCTCTAGTTTCCCCTGAACCTGGATGGCGTGCTGGCTGATGATGGAGTTGGAGCAATTGACTTGTGTTGGGACTGGTGACGTGGTCCACCCCTTGACTTGGCCTGAGAAACCCCATAGCTTTTAGTCCTGGCTCTCTTGGCCTCTCTCTGCCTCTTTTAGACAGACTCCATCTGTTGCACATGCAATAAAATAAGGGAAAATCAATGTCCCGGTGAAGCATGGCAATCCGGCAATCCTTGTCCAAATAATCCACTACCCCATGCATAAAATGGCTCACCCGAGCCCGTTGGTCTGCCACCAACTCCAGAGCATATTTAGATAATCAGGTGAACTCCAATGGATATTCCTAGACCGACATATTACCTTGCTTTAGATTAACAAACTCTGCTGCCTTGAGCTCCCTTATCTCCCGAGGGAAGAACCGATCCATGAATGTAGTGTAACCTCATCCCAGCCTATCGGGCCTGCACCCGCCACCCTAGCATATCTCCATTGCTTAAACCATATACGTGCTACCCCCTTTAGTTGATAGGAGGCCAAGTCAACGCATTCCCCATTGTTCACCCCCATAACCTGGGTGATCTTCAAAATCTCCTCAATAACATCATATGGGTCCTTGTCTACCTTCGACCCCGTAAACTCTGGAAGGCTCATCCTCAAGAAATCCCTCACCCTTGCTTCTGTTGCATTCCCATTCTACAAATAATATGCCACAATCTGTTTCTGAACTTGAGCTGTCATGGCCTGTGCCAGTATCTGAATCACTGCCCTAAACTCAGAGTGGGTGGCTGGCTCTGGTATGTGCTCCTCGTGAACGGGTGGAGCTGGCTGATGCTCACCATCATGGGCACCCTCATGATCATTTCCGTTTCCGTTTCTCCTGGCGTTTACTCGACGTGGAGGCATGATTCTGCAAACACGAATAGGACGAATTAGCATAGCAAGTGTAACATAGTGCCAGTCACAAGAACCATCGCATTGCCTACTCTAGGTGGTAGGTGAATGGCACCCGCTACATCGGGGAACATGGGCTCATCCTCATCTTGGTCCACATTCCATCCCCAGAACCTTCTTATGAGTCTTGGCTCATTAGATCCAACCTAAAAAAGCAATGAAAAACAACAACAAATGTAAATTTGCACTAGATGTGTAAATAGTTCAAATTTAAACCAACTCGAGGCTATCGATGCCTGTTCCTTGACAATGGCGCCAAAATTGATCATATCTAAATCCACTTCTCGCAAGGAGAGAGTATACATGGTTTAACAATATAATTTACCCAACGTTATGAGTCGGGGTTGAATCTACAGGGAACAGGGATAGATCATTAATAGAGTTGTATGTCAACCTAAACTAGTTAGCATCATTGTATCATAACATGTAAAGTAAATATTGGGGAAAAATGAAAACACTATATGACTCTACTCAATATCAAAATGAAATAATGCAATTTGAAGCAACAATGGGAGAAAAACTAGGGATGTGGTATTGATGGGGCAACGATAGGATTGGGGTTAATCAACAAGTCATATGAATCAACTACTAACATCAATAGCCATGGACAAGTCTATACCCGATGACTTTCGACCACTTAGGTATATTCTACTTGAGTTCTTTCAAACCCCAAGTTCAATTAACACATTACCCATATTGACTTGGGAAGAACTAAGCTATTTCTAGTATTAATCCTTAATTTGAGTTATGAAAATGGGTTTTGGCTATATCTATCCCAAACCCACATTTCAAAACTCAAATTCCCACTAATGTTTTCTCACCCATACCTTACTTTTCTTTTTCAAGCAAGTGCAAGATAAGTAAATACAATCTATTTTTGTGACCATAAATATTTTCACTGAAACTTAGAGAAAGTATTAGCTTCATGCATAATAAGTAATTCTAAGACTAAGTTAACAACACCCAATCAAATCTCAACCTACATCAAGCACAACCCCCCCCCCCCCCACACACAATCAATTTAGCTACTCATGAATGTAAATAAGATAATAAAATCAATAAGAGATTCAATCTTATTCGTAATTGAATAGTATATTTGAACTTCAATGCATACTTCAATGGAGAATTTCCTATAGTAAAAGTATTGAAGAAGAAGAAAGAGAAGAAGACTGTTTCTTGTTTCTCTCTATAATTATCTCTCTACAAAATTAGTTCCTCCAAAAGTTTCCCCTCCAAAGATGAAAAAGTGTGTAAAAAATAGGGAATCTTTGCTTTTCATTATCCTGCATGGATTCCCATTATGCCCTTAGAAGCTTCTAAATCATTCTTGTGTTATATTTGGATAGATTTTCCCTTTTCTGTACGACATCTTTGTGAAATGGGGGTGCTTCGCAGGTCTCAACAGGTTGTCCAGTTCAACTTCTGCATCTACACCTATGTTTCTTAGGTTCCTAACTGCATTTCGTGGCCTCCATCGAGATTACGAGTAGTTCACTTCGGCATCTCTGCTGCATTTCACCGGCGTCCAACCTGCAAAATGTAGGTCTCCCTTTTCCAGTGTTTGCTCTTTGTTCAATTTCTTTTTGCTGTTTGAACCTAATACCTGCAAAATCAAAGGAAAAAGGCATAAAAACTTCCTACATAAGTTGAAAAAAAGCAAAATCTCATGCATAAAAGCCTAATGAGTTGGTAATTACCAACTCATCAGTTCACTTCGTACCGTATCTCTCACTCCATCATTTGTTAGATTAACAACTTGCTTAGCCTTCACACCCGCATCGACCATAATTATTCCACTCTCAGTGAAAATAACCATGAATTGGCTATCCTTCTTTGGATTTGGTACGGTATCACTTGGGAGGGTTCCCTTTATCCGAAGGTTAATTTGTGATGCGAGGTGGTTCATTTGTGCCATCAAGTGCTTAATGGAAGCCGAATAAGAACTCACTGTTTGGGCTAGGTTAGACACCTCCACTTTAATCTCTTTTGCCCCACTATCTGTGGACTCAGCCTTTTTTTAAACTCTTGCCAACATCTCTTTTATCTTTTTATTTCCAATATTAGTCACTCTGGGTTGCATTTGGGATGCCTCAACCTCTGGAGGGCTAACATATGGGTTTGAACTTCTATGATATCACTCTTCTTCATGATTTGGTTCATGGTTTCCCCATCTCTCATTCCTATAGGTCCAAGCTTAATTCTACCGATTACTCCAAACTTGATTCTCGTCACGAGGACGCCAAGGGCCTTGGTTGGCACCTTGATATCCCTGACGAGAACCCCCACTTTGGTAGCCATATATTGACATTCTTCTCATATTTTGGAGGTGAAACCTCCCCTTCATATTTCATGTGGCCTTAGGTTCCCACTCCATTCACACTCTTCGCACCGCCCACCATCACATGCTTGGTCATTAGCTCAACATGGGTCATCATTTTGGCCAATGACTCATCCCTTTCTTCATCACGTTTTCCCATCTCCATAATAATAAGGCTAGGAATGGCACCATATGAGGACACCTCAGTGTCCCTATTGTGCCATGATCAGTTCATCATGGTCATCCCATCTAGGAGAGTTTGTCCAATCCATATGTTTGGTCCATCAAGGATCCACCAGCGAGATTGTCGGCCACAGACTTATTTATTGAGTCAAGGGAGCGATAGAAGCTTTAAAGGAGAACTCCATTAGGTAACCCATGGTTTGGACATATTGCAACTTTCTTTTTGAAGTGGAACCAAACCTCATGCGAGGGTTCTCTCAGGAGTTGTTTAAAATTGGTGATGTCATCCTTCAATTACAACATCCTTGATGGAGGGAAGAACCTATCCAAGCATGTCTCCGTTAACTCCTGCCAAGAAGTAATACACCTCGGGGGCAACTCCTCTAGCTAAACAATAGCTTCTCCCGTCAATGAAAATGGAAAATCCTTAGCCAAATTGACTCTTGGCTATTGGTGATATTGACTATTGACTATTGGCTATTGACTCTTGGAAAATTTCAAGGAAGTTGTGGAGGTATCTATTAGCGTTTTCACTTGGTTACCCTCCAAACAGTCCCTTCATTTGTAGTAAATGTAGCATAGTGCTTGTCACATGAAACACCACATTCCCTACCGTAGGTGGTAGGAGAATAGCACCCGCTACATCAGGAAACATTGGCTCATCATCATCTTGGTCCATGTGGTCGTCCACAGAACCCACTTCCGAGTCTTGGCTCATTAAATCCTACCTAAACAAGCAGCAAAAATAACAACAAATGTATATTCACACCCGATGCTTAAATAGTTCAAATTAAAAAATAACTCTAGGCTATCAGTGCCTATTCCTTGGCAATGACGCCAAAACTGTTAACGTCTAAATCCACTCCTCGCTAGGCAATCACAATATAATTTACCCAACTCTATAAGTCGGGATTGAATCTACTAGGAATAGGGAGAGATTGCTACTAAAGTTGTATAGCAATATAAACTAAACCGTGATGTTAGGCATATTTACATGCCCGTGTGCTATTTTATATCTAGTTTTAAGTCATGTTTGTCAAATTAATTGACAATACTCTCATGTATTTTATATAAATTTGAGTGCATGGTCTAACAGAGCAAACCTAGGTTAGAACTAAGAATGCAAGAAGCAAGTTCAATGTCTTCAAGACTTGATTTGCGGTTAGGATAAAAATGCACCTAATTCCCCTTGCTTGGTTATAAAATGAGAAGATAGCTAGACACCGACTTAGAATTGTTACATCAGCGCTCATAGAAGTAGCTGCGAAACTTAGAGGTTCGAAAGTCCATAACTAAGGGGCATTAACCCCGTAAACCTCTCCAAGTAGATAAATGCACATGAATTAGAATGTCATATTGCCACTCAATTATGTAGTTGTGAGGCTAATTTGTTATGTTTAGCGGCTCGAAAGACCAGGAATATTGCATATATCTTGTGAGACAACAAATGAATTTTCAATACTTGAACCAAGATGAATGTAGTAGCGCATGATTTTCAGGCCTTAACTATAGATGTTTCTTATTATTGTTTTTCAATTAATTTGTGATTATCCCTAGATTGAAAAACCAAAATCTTAAATCTTGAAATATCAACACTTGTAAAATTTGAATTAACACTTGAACTTGATATTTCACTAAAGAGACTAGTCCTCATGGGCTCAACATTCGGCTCTTAAAGAGTCACTACATTACTTGTACGACCGTGTATGCTTGTGCGTGCACTAGGGCGCTACAAGTTTTTGGCGTCGTTGCCAGGTACTAGAAACTTTTCGGGAATTTTTAGTTATTTTGTCACTTTTATTCTTCTGAAAGTGTTAAAAATCTTGGTCTTGGTTTGTAATTTTTAGGTAACATGTTGTTCTTGCAGTAGGCTAACAAGGAATACAGAACTGGTGGATCCATTGTTGGAGCCTGAAAGACAGTTGGATCTTTTATGGAGAGAAGCTCTTGAACGGAAATTTCAGTTGTTACAAAGAGAGGTTCTTGAACGACAACACCATCCACCAGTTGAGTAGGAAGAATTGTTGCCAAAGAAAATGGCAGTTAGACTAGTTCCCGAAGTGGCAATCCCACTTAAAACAAATGTGACCTCCAGCTTACAAAAATCGGAGCCTGGAGACAATTTTGAGCTCAAATAGAATATGATGCAGCTGTATCACTTGAGTGGACAATTTATTGTAATGACACATGAAGACCCACAACAACACCTACAAAACTTTCTTGAAATCAGTCACACTTTCGTCCCTACTGGAGTGCCAACTGATTATGTCAGACTTACCCTCTTCCCATTTTCACTTTTGGGAGAGGCGAAGAGGTGGTTTAAGGCAGAGCCACAAAATTTCAACCCTACCTGGGATGACCTAGCAAGGAAGTTCATCATCAGATTCTTTCCATCCAGCAAGACTGCAAAGCTTACAAGCGAGATACTTAGTTTCGAGCAGAGACCGAAGGAAAATCTATACTTGGCTTAGGAGAGATTCAAATAATTATTGAGAAACTGCCCTCACCATTAGCAGTGTAATGAAGTGTTTGCCCATACTTTTGTAGAGAGTGTAGATCCTCATAATAAAATCTTGCTACACTCTGCATCAGGTGGGAAAGCACTTGAGAAGACCTATGACGAACTGTACACTCTGTTGAATAGGATTGCCCAAGGAAATCCAGAGTGGCACAGTGAATCATATATAGGGGCATGAAAGAGATAAACAAGGCTTATTGAGATTGATAGTATCAATGCATTGGCAGCCCAGTTAGCTTCACTCCTGCACCAGATGATGACTCAATTCAACAAACAGAGTATGACACAACTGTAGGCATAGGTTAATGCAATTCAACCAGCTCTTAACTGGTGTGAGATATGTGGCAACAACAGACATGGTGTAGACATATTCGGGGCCAATTCAGAGTCAGTAAATTTTGTAGGTTATGTGCTGAGAGGTAATCAGAACTTTGGGAACACCTAAAGTAGTCTCAGCAGCAGCAATACCAGCAGCAGAATAGGTAGAACAATGGCCAGTATAGCAACAACAAAGAGATGTTGGAAAAGATCATGGAAAACTGGACCCAAATGGTAGCTTATCAGGCTAAGATGGCCTCAGACTTAAAGAACCAATAGCTAGCAACCCGCAACTTGGAGAAGCAAATGGGTCAATTAGCAGCTTCTCAGCATAATAGACCTCAGGAAGCTTTACCTAGTGATACAGATCCAAACCCCCGACAGGTCATGGCCGTTCTCTGAGGAGTGGCAAGAAGTAGGTTAACTCACCATAGAAGGAGAAGAAAAATGAAGTGCATCCAGAGTTGGTCGAACTTTGTCCATTAGCAGAAAAAAGCACAGAGAAGGATTTTGCAACAAGCACATTCATCATTGAACCAATTATAGAGACCACTACCACCATTCCCGCAAAGGCTCAAGAAGGAAATGAGGATGCATGTTTTCAAAAGTTCTTTGATATCTTCAAAGAACTTCACATAAATTTTCCACTAATTGATGTTACGTAGGGAATGCCTAAGTATACTAAGTACTTGAAGAACGTGGTGGCTAAGAAAGTGAGGCTGGAGGATGTCCATACTGTGGCACTCACTAAAGAATGCAGCTTCAGGGTAATGAGCAAAATGCTTAAAGATAAAGGGAGTTTCACCCTCCTATACAAATAAGTGAAACAGGTAGAATGAGCTCCTTGTGTAATTTAGAGGAAACGGTGAATTTGATACCCCTATCTCTGTTCAATACACTTGGTTTGGGGAAACAAAGGCCCACAAGAGTGATGTTGCAGCTGGTGGACAAGTCCGTAGTGGGCCCCGTAAGGGATTATTGATGACCTTCTTATCAAAGTAGGAAAATTTTATCATACCTTCTAACTTCATTATTCTAGATTTTAAGGTTGATGAAAAGGTACCCCTCACCTTGGGACAACCATTCCTGGCTACTAGCGGAGCGATAATTGATGTAAGATCCGGCACCCTGAAAATGAGCGTAAATGATAAGGAGGAGATCAGAAAATCAACCCACCCACACACTATAGATATCATTGTAAGATCAGTGTGGTGACTGATGCCAAGTGTGGGGTGGTGGATTCCATGGGTCCATTGTTGCAGGACATCCTGACAATTTAGCCCAAGTCTGGTGAGGGAAATAAGTTGATGAAAGTGACGTAGGTAAAGAGGGATAGTGTGGAGGTTGTTCCCTCTAAATAAAAGAAGAAGAGAAGATGGTTCCCAAACGGGAAGAGTTGTTTTAGAATATCCTAAAAAGGATAGTTCACGTCGTGCCGCAATATCAGGCGCTGCTTGGGAGGCAACCCAAGGGTACCACAGGTATAATATTCTTTTTCTTTTTTTTATATTTATTTTCACTTGAGCTTTTGTTTTTGTGATTTTAGAACAGATTCAGGGGAAGTCTAAGTACCCTTAGAAGAGAAAGCTAAGGAGCATGGACAAAAAGATGATTGTGGGATCGATGACCCATGAGATGAAAGTTGGACAACACATGCTGCTAGCTAGGGGTAGAGGCCTTAGGAAGTATCTCTCACCTTTAATTTTGATTTTAAAGGATGTGTTATGGACATAGAATGATCTAAGTTTGGGGTCTGGGGTAAACTTAAAAATCTTGTGATGTTGGTTTTCCGGTGAACTGTTTCTTGGTGTGAAAATTGTTTTCTTTAAAAGTTGGAGTTGAGCATATTTCATCCACCCTTTGATTTTTCTTGCCGGTTCTTTTTCAAAGGGGGGCACTTTGAACCAAGAATAAAATGTTTTCCTTGTTTGTACTTAGTTGTTTCAGTCATAATTAGGGACTTATTCCGATGATGAATGGATGATGACCGTCTTGAGGGAAAATTAGTCAGTAAGTTTTTGTGTTTGATCCCTGAGTTGATTGACAAATAGATGCTTTTGTTCAGTGTTGTATATGATTGTAAGATGCAAGTAGTTTTTAATTATGAAGCATGTTGAGTTGGGTATGACTTTGTTTGAGACACCTATACTCTTGAATATGACTCTGTATGTTCTTATTGCTAAATTTTAATTCATATGATTAGCTGTGTTGAGGGTCTATATGGGTCTGTCTTGAATTGATCATGTGCTTTGAGTGTAAGGTTTCTTGTATATTCCATGCTATTGTATAGTGTCTAGAACTTTCCTGATGTGTTTGCAAAACGAAATGAGAGATGTTAAATGTAAGAGATGATGTAGGCATTTCTTTGAATGAGCCCAATTTTCATCCTTTGCTTTACCTGCCTCAACGTTTAATCCTAGTTAGCCCCTTTGAGCCTTAAGCCTATTATTTGAAATATGCAACATAAGCTTAATCCTTTCCTTTCAATAAACCTAAAATTGATCAAAAACTCTTAAGTGCTTAAGTGAACATGAAAAACAGTTAAACGAGTGAGAATCTTGAAAAATAAGGGAAATAGTGGTTGTGGAAGTTGGAGGAAAGACTAGAGGTGTACTTCTTTAAAATGCATCAGTGTTGGTAGGGAGTAAAGAGAATAAAAGAATGAAAAAGAGTCTAATTCTTAAGTACAGCCTACTAACAGTATAAGTATGCTTAATGAAATGGGAAAATAAAAGAGGAAATTGATGAGTTGAAAAGAACAAAAGGTGGAGTGAACAAGAGTAGGTTCTTAATGAGTGAATTGTTATGTATTAAAAGCGATTAGCGAAGATAGTCACTATTACTGCCCAGAATAGTACCTACCCTTCCTTTAGCTTACATTACAACCCGATAAGCCTATGTGATTTTATTATCAGACATTCCTAAATTAGTGGAGTAACACACTAAGGGAATATATGGGTCATTACATGTTGCATGAGAATTCTTTTTGAGAGTGAGTGCAAGTCTTTTTCATAAACCCATGCTTATAATAACTTTTACACTTGCGAGTGAAAAATGGGTATCTCTCTTATTGTGAGGGCACATTTTGAGGAAGGATGAAATAACTTGTATCACGTGAGTGAAAAAAGGGTATCTCTCTTGTTGGGTGAGGGCACATGTTTGAGGAAGGATGAAATTCATGTCGGATTTCTTGATTAGTTAAATGCATGAGTTTGCAAAGTTTTAGAGTCATTTCTTGAGGCTAGGAGGTCTTAACTTAGTTGTATGTGACTTTAGTTGGTTATATACATCGCATGCTTCATTTTAAACTTGCTATCTAAACCAATCATTGTAGGCTTAAGTTGAGTTGTCTTGCTTAAATTGGTTATGTGTGCGTCTTCCTTGTGCATGAGATGTAATAGAGTTGTTAGAGGAAGAAAAAGGCTTTTAGTGTGGGGTAGTGATCTTGGACATATTTACGTGCCCAAGTGCTATTTTATATCTAGTTTTAAGTCATGTTTGTCAAATTAATTAATGATACTCTCATGTATTTCATGTTAAGTTGTGTGCATGGACTAACGGATATATTAGCATGTTTTTGTAGGTGAAGTATGGCAAGGAGGGATTTAATATGATGTTTAATGCTCAAGAAGAAAGCATGGAGTGAATGCCTAAGAGGAACCAACGATGCTCACAAATGGAGGCTATCATGCCAAGCATCGTGCCACGCTGGCAGGACTAGGCGGTAGGCTACATGCAATGACAAGCTAGTTGCGCGCTATGCAGCATGCCACGCCCAGGAATATGCACGTGTGATGGCATGCCATTCTAGTAGAGGTGCACGATGTCACGGTGCCACGCTCCCAGTCCAACTGTTTGTCACGCCAGGCAACGCGCCATAGCACATGCCAATGACCATGCTAACATGCCATTCCAGTGATATGCCGCGATGGCTCTGTGTCACGCCAATGATTTTCCACTATGGGAAGCATGGCAAGGAGGTGGTCCATGCACGACCAATTTTTGTAATTTCTTGCTTAGTATAAATTAAACACTTAGGATTTTAATTCAGTTATCACGTAATATTTTTGGGAAGGCATAGAGGAGTGTAGGGAGAAAAGAAGAAACTAATCTAGGGTTCACTTTCTTTAATTCTTCTTTACCATCTCTTGTAAGTACTTGATTTCAGTTATGATTATGAACACTTGTATGAACATGAGTGGCTAAAACCCTTCTTCTAGGGTTGAGGCCACATGACATGAAAGTTTTAGCTTAATTTCATTGTTGGTTCAAGTTTTCAGTGTTGTTTGTCTTGCATTTTTGATTTTATCATTCTAATGCTTGATCACCACTAGAATGTACTTGTTAATTTTAGGCAAACACTTGAAAGAGCAAGCCTAGGTTAGAATTAAGAACGCAAGAAGCAAGTTCAAAGTCTTCAAGACTTGATTCGCGGTTAAGATAGAAATATACCTAATTCGTCTTGCTTGGTTATAAAATGGGAAGATAGCTAGACATCAATTTAGAATTGTCATATCACCGCTCATAGAAGTAGTTGTGAATCTAAGTTAGGTTAAATGGTTAGAGGTTCTAAAGTCTATAACCAAGGGCGATAACCTCGTAAACCACTCCATGTAGATAAATGCACACACTTTAGGACGTCACATCCCCGGTCAACAATGTAGTTGTGAGGCTAATATTTTATGTTTACAGGCTCGAAAGACCATGAAAATTGCATATATATTGTGAGACAACAGATGAATTTTCAACACTTGAACCAAGTTGAATGTAGCAGTGCATGATTGTCAGGCCGTAACTCTAGATGTTTCTCATTATTGTTTTTTGATTAATTTGTGATCACCGCTACATTTAAAAACCAAAATCTTAAATTTTGAAAAAATAAACACTTGTGAAATTTGAATTAACACTTGAACATGATAATTCGCTAAATAGACTAGTCCCTGTGGGTTTGACTTCTGGCTTATCATGAGTTACTGTATTACTTATACGATTGGGTACGCTTGTGCATGAACTGGGCCCAACAAATAGCATCATTGTATCACAATCAATGAAATAAATATTTTGGGGGAATATGAGATCATTATGTGATTTTAATGCAATATCAAAATGAGGTAAAGTAAGTTGATGCAACAATCAGAGCAAATACTAGGGATGTACTATCAATGAGGCATTGATATGATTGGGGTTAATCAAGATTTCTAAAAAATTAACTACTAAAATGAATATCCATGGAGAAGGTTATACTCGATGTCTTTCGACCACTTGGGCATATTCTACTTTAGTTCTTTCAAACTCCAAGCTCAAATAACAAATTACCCGTATTGGCTTGGAGAAGAATTAAGTTATTTCTAGGTTTAATCCTTGAATTGAGTTATGAAAATAGGTTTTGTCTATTTTTATAGCAACCCCTCATTTACAAAACTCAAATCTCCACTAATGCTTTCTCACCCATATCCTACTTTTCTTTTCCAAGAAAAAGCAAGATAAGTAAACACAATATATATTTGCAACCATAAATATTTGTGGATTAAAACTTAGAGAAACTATTAGATTCATGCATAATAAGTGATTCTAAGACTAAATCAATAACACCCAATCGAATCTAAACCCACATCAAGAACACACCCTTAGCAATCAAATTAGCTACTCATGAATATAAAACAAGTGAATTAAATCAGTAAGAGATTCATTCTCATTCATAATTGAATAGTTAATTTGATCTTCAATGCATACTTCAATGGAGAATTGTTACCCTACAATGTTGAAGAAGAAGACTAGCTCTTACTTCACTCTATATTTCTCTCACTAAAATTTAGCTATTCAAAAAGTACCTTTTTTTTCTTGAATAAAAAAAGTTTATAAAATAGGGAAAGTCTGCTCTTCTTTATGCTGCACGGGTTACCATTTTACCCTAGGAAGTTTCCAAATTATTCTCGTGTCAGATCTGGATAATTTTACCCCTCTAAGCATAGAATCACTTGCACCATACCTGCATTTTGCAGGTGCCCATCCGCGAGACATGAGTGCTTCGCCAATACGTCAAATTGTCCAATTTGGCTTCCGCGTCTGCACCTGCCTTTTGCAGTCCTCTTTCAGCTTCAGGCCAATAACACTTGCAATTCACCGGTGTCGGACCTACAAAATGCAGGTCTTCTATTTCCAGCTTTTACTCTTTGTTCAATTCCTTTGCCTTCTTTATTTGAGCCTTATAACGCTCAAATCACACTCTTGTAAAAGTATGACAAGGACGTTGTCAATAAAGAATCCAACTAGGTTGGGGTCAATACCACAGGGAATATGGTCAAGCTATAGAATAATACTAATATTTAAGCTTTCTTAAGTCTATTATTTCCTGGGGGGGGGGGGGTTGTAAGGAAATAAACATGTACAATATTAACAATTGAATTGTTATGAAGATGATGCAATTAACTAGGGAAGTGTTCCCCATGGGTTGATAACTATTTCGGGTCTTACACTTGTCAATCTATTCCAATACTTGACTTGTAGAACTGATAACATAAGTTTATCCAAATGACTGGTTCCTCCCTATTGGATGACTATACTCAATTACCGGATTAAGTCTCTTGAGTGATTTCACTTTAAACGTTATCAATTTGTTCCAAATTAACTATCTTGCAAACGCAACTCAAGTCATAAAATGAACCATAAAGTTCAAGTCTTGGTTGTTCTTCTCTTTTCCTAATCTCTGTCTCTCTAGATTCAAGCAAGTAGATAGTTCAGGCAAGTCCTAATGTTTCGCTCCATTAAAAAATGTTTAAGATGAAGAGAAGACAATACAAACGTTAGTATTGGTTTAGAATTACTTGGTGCAAACCCTAGTTTGTTAATTCACCATGGTTCCCACAACCCTAGTTATGGAGGTTTTAGCTTCTCATGATTGTAAGAAAACAATAAGCATTCATATACAAAAATATAATTTAGAACGTACAATGATGATTGAAAAGTAAACCCACTTGATGATTGCACCAAAATAATAAAGAAGAATTCAAAAACAATGAAATAATTAATGCAAGAAACTCTTCAATTGTTGTTCTCAATATTCCCAAGAGTTGGATACTAGTCAAAAGAATCAAACTCCTCACTAAAATAACCTCAAAAAGTATTTACATAAATAATTAGAAACCTTTCCTAAACTAATAAGGAAATTGATAAATTGTTGCCACCTTTACCTATTACTCGTACCATGATTGTATGGGTCATACATCTGGGCGTACAATGTATAAGAAACTTCTTATTTTGGATAAGTGTTGAAAATTGGTACAACTCGTACAATGATCCTACAAGTCATACAATCCTGTTGTGGTCCAAATCTGAGATTTATGACATTCTCTGAATAATTTCAGGATTGCCTTGGTACGACTCATACCTTCCCCCTACGCCTCCTGACTGCCTCATGTACCTTGATATCTTCCACTCCTCAATCATTCTGAACTTCACCACTACTCCTTTGGTACGGGTCGTAGGTAGGTATCACAATTCATGGTTGCTACCCGTACCAGGAGACTAATCCAGTGCAGCTTCTTCTGCAGTACGGCTCGTAACGAGGTTTGTACTTGGCCCTTTGCTGCAATCTTTTCGCTTCATTTGCAGTGTTCAACTCCAACACCTAATTTTCTTGAGAACAATGAAAAAGTGCATCATATCTGTATAAACACACCTATGACCATGCTTATTTCCTTAGTTTTAAGCTTCAAATGTGTTGTAAAGCCACAACATATCAACACTCTTAACTTAAGACTTTTGCATGTCCCAGGCTAACTAAACTAAACTATAAAAACGATGCTTAACTAGAAAGTAAACTAGAAGACCTGCATCCAACATAATCAAATTTGCAAAAAGAAATCATTATCAAATTTTGACTCCTTTTTCCTTCAAACCAACTCTGCTATATCCTCATGCATCTATAAATCATGACATACAGGGATCAAGATATGGCATCTAACTATGAGCAGAGAACTAGGCTATCACTAGTGTTATTCACACAGACTACTGGCAGAATGCATTACAAAGCATGTACCATCACAGCAAATAAGTCCCCAAAACTAATAGATATTTAGAAATATGAAACTTGGGACTTGATCTTGGGCAAATTTATATGCCCAAGTGATACTCAAAGGTTTCATTTTAGCTTTGTTTATCTATCAATGTTTATACATTTTCATGTAATTGGTAATAAAATGTGAATTTATACTAACCAATATGATTAGCATTGTTTTGCAGGTAAAATGTAATTTCGGAAAGCTAAAATGCATGTTGGAAGAGATCGGGGTTGGACTCGGATGTGAGCAAGGGACAAGGCATTGGAAAGCACAAAATAAAGGGGCTCCGCGATGGAGCCATGTCACGCTGCCATCGCGGAGGCCTTGTGCCTGGAGAGGTAATTTTCAGCCTATTTTCAGTGAGGGTTCGCGATGGGTCTGTGGCACGGTGGCCTAGCTCCGCGTTGCACGTCGTGCCACGTTGGGCCTTATTCCCTGGACCCCCAGTTTCCAGTGAAGGTCCGCGTCGGTGGCGTGTCATGGAGGCAGTGCTCCGGGATGCACTCCGTGACACGTTGCTTGTTATTCCGGGAAAAATTACCACTAGTACAAATAGAACACTTAGGTTCATTTTTCAATATTCTGACTTGGTGG
This sequence comes from Datura wrightii, assembly GCA_035772735.1. Lineage (NCBI taxonomy): Eukaryota > Viridiplantae > Streptophyta > Magnoliopsida > Solanales > Solanaceae > Datura > Datura wrightii. The sequence goes on along the minus strand of JASDFA010000002.1, from coordinate 48,974,162 downwards.
AGCAAGAACGTGGGTTACAGGCAGTTGAGGGGGCGAAATTGTCAGGGTTTTTCTCTCTTTCCTTCTTCTTGTATTCAATTTCTTGTATGTTTAACACTCATTTAACGATGTTTAATCCACAAATGAGTGGCTAATTCATCTTCTTACTGAGGTTAAGAACACTTGTAATGAAATGTGATTATTGATTCTTTGCTTTTTCATCTTTTCTTCCATGGTTGTTCTATTGATTCTTGTTCTTACTACATTAATGTGTGGCCTACGTTAACGTATATCTAAAAAGTCCGGTTTCACTCGAGAGAGCAAGAAATTGGAAAGTTGTGAATTAATAGGATATGATCCTTTCTTGGTTTGGGAAAATTGAGAATTGATTTACCTTCAGGATAGAAATATACCTGAAAGTCGTATTAGTCAACTTAGGAACCGGGTTTGTATGGCTAGAACATGAATTTTCATTTAATCACCGAAATGTAGGTGGACGGTTCATGATTCTTAAGTTGGGTTAAATACGAGAGTTTTAATCTATTGGCATTAGTTCTTGACTAGCAACTGGAGGAAACGTTAATCAAATTATATCGATAATTAATTTCATTACATGTTCGTTTAACCTCAGCATGCTCAGATTCATAGTTCAGACTCACATTAGATAATTGTTTTAGACTTAGCATAATTATTAGAAATCGAAATATCAAACTCTTGGTTACACTGTTGTCTGCATTTTTAGAATTGAAATATAGTACACTTGAGCAGATTGCACTTCATCCCAGTCCCTGTGGGATCGATACTTGGCTTACTTAAGCCACTTTACTACTTGTTCGACCACGTGCACTTGCGTGTAATTTTATACCCAACCAAAACACCGAACAAGTTTTGGGCGCCGTTGCCGGGGACTGGCAATTGGTGATTTTGTCTTAAGTGTTAATTTACTATATTTTTATTTTCTTAGTGACAACTTGGTCTTAGCCTGTATTTTGCAGATTTAATCTCTGTTGAACACTAGCAAGAGACAAGGAGCTGGTGGACTCGTATTTGGAGCCAGAAAGATTATTTCATCGGCAGCGGAGAGAAGCTCTAGAAAGAAAGCTGCAGTTGCTCAGACAGACAATCATGGAGCAACAACAGAATCCACCGGTAGTACGGGCAATGTTAGTGCCCGAAGAAGTAGCAGCTCGGCCGGTTCGCGAGGTGGCAATCCCACATGCTAATAATGTCACATCTAGCATCCGCAAACCTGAGCGAGGAGGGAGGTTCGAACTTAAGCAGAACATGATGCAATTGCTGCACACTAGCGGGCAGTTTATAGGTCTCCCTCATGAAGATCCACAACAGCATCTGCAAAATTTTTTGGAGATAAGAGACACTTATATCCCCACTGGAGTGTCATCATATTACGTCCGGCTTACATTGTTCCCATTTTCACTATTGGGAGAAGCCAAGAGGTGGTTGAAAGCTGAGCCACCTAATTCTATTTCTACGTGGGATGATCTTGCAAGGAAGTTCAGTATACGATTTTTTCCCTCTAGTAAAACAGCAAGACTTAGAAGTCAAATTCTAAGTTTCAAACAGAAAGAGGGAGAGAATCTATATCAGGCTTGGGAGAGATTCAAGTCCATGTTGCGGGATTGTCCTCATCATCATCAGTCCAATGATGTGTTGGTGCACACTTTTATAGAGGGTTTGGAACCCCATACAAAAATATTGCTAGACTCAGCAGCTGGGGGACAAGTGCTGGAGAAAACTTATGAGGAGCTGTATACCTTGTTGAACCGTATTTCGCAGGGCAATCCAGAATGGAATGCTGATTCGTCAAGAGGAGGGACAAGGAAAGCAGCAGGAGTTCTAGAAGTGGATGGGTTTATAGCTATTGCTGCACAGATAGCTGCTTTACAGAATCAACTCAACACCCACTTCAGTAACATGACAATAAACTAGCCTCAAGCCCCAGTTAATGCAGTGCAACAGATTTGGTGTGAAGTGTGCGGGAGCAGTGAGCACTCAGCTGAGTGTTGTGGAGCAAATCCTGACTCGGTGAACTTTGTGGGAAATGTACAAAGGAACAACCACCAACAGTATTGCAACAACTACAATTCCAATTGGAGGAATCACTCGAATTTCTCCTGGGGTAGCAATAACCATCAGGGGCAGAGTTCGAGTCAGGGTGTGCAAAGGAACCAAGGAGGGCAGCAGAATTATCAAGCACAATTCAGAAACAACAATGCACCTCCTCCACCACCATCACCCAGCATTGAGGAGATGTTCAAGACTATGATAGCTAATCAAGCTCAATTGCAGGCTGACTATGTGAAATTGGCAGCCGAGGTGAAAAACAACCAGTTAGCTACCAAGGCACTTGAATATCAATTAGGGCAATTTGCTGGAGACCAAAACACCATACCTAGAGGAGGACTTCCGAGCGACACAGATCCCAACCCCAAGCAGGTAAATGCGGTGACCACAAGGAGTGGTTTGCAGCTGAAAGAGGTGGAACCAGAAAGACAACCTCAACAATTAGGAGCAGCAGAAGTCGAGAGGGAGCAAAGTGATGAGAGGGGGAAGACTAAGGAAGCGGAATCAAAAAGACCACCACCCCCGTTCCCTCAACGATTAAAGAAACACAAGGAGGAGGCGTGTTTCAAGAAATTCATGGAGGTGCTGAAACAGGTACATATTAACTTACCTCTTATTGATGTTTTGCAGGGAGTGCCGAAATATGCCAAGTATATAAAGGACATCATGGCAAACAAAAGTCGGTTGACTGAGTATTCTACGGTGGCTCTCACGGAGGAGTGCACTTCCCGGATACAAAACCGACTACTCACAAAGCTCAAAGACCCTGGGAGCTTTACTATACAGATTACTATTGGGCAGAGTATCCAAGCTCGTGGATTGTGTGATTTGGGAGCGAGCATTAATTTGATGTCATCATCGGTATTCAAAAAGCTGGGTCTAGGGAGTCCTAGACCCACAACAGTGATCTTGCAATTGGCAGATCAGTCCTTAGCCAGACCTGATGGCATGGTGGAGGACGTTCTGGTGCAAGTTGGCTCCCTGATCATCCCGGTAGATTTCGTCGTGCTGGATTTTGAACCAGACGCGGAAGTCCCATTTACTTTGGGACGTCCTTTCTTGGCAACCGGGAAAGAGCTGATTAATGTAGCTGCAGGGAAGCTAACAATGCGAGCACACGACAAGGTGGAAGTGTTCGATGTGTACAAGGCACCCAAGCTCCCGACTGTGTGCGAAGAACTCTCGGTGATCAATGTGATTGATCAAGTCGATGATGAGCAGATTAAGGATTCACGAGAGTTATTGGGAAAACCACCGGAACGGTGTAAGAACTACTGGGGGGAGGACGGTGGTCGAGAGAAATCGTCCATCACCCTAGAGGACAACTGAGCTGAATGACGTCGAGCCGCGACGGTAAACCAGGCACTGCACGGGAGGCAACCAGTGAAAATTTTTCTTTGTAAATTGTGAATAGATTTTTCTTTTTCTTGATTAACAACAAAATTTTTAGTTTTTATTTTTGTTTTTATTTTTATTTAGAGTGAAACCTATAATTCTAACCAATTTCTTGTAGTAGAATGAATTTCAGGTCGAACGGAGGGAAATTATGCAAGGAATCGCAAAGGAAAATTAGAGGTATGAAAATCAATAAAAAGTGACAAAACAGTGAGCTAGGGCGATAGCTCCGTGTCACGGAGGAGGGCCTCCGCGTTACCCTCTGTGACACGTTGAGGTATAAATCCAGAATTTTAAAAAAAAATTCTAGAACACCCTCTTGACAGCTCCATGTCACGGAGGCAGTGCTCCGCGATGCACTCCGTGACACGTTGCTGTGTATATCGCGACGGGTCACACCGGGTCGCCGGGTGACCCGCGTGATTTTTCCACTTTTAAATTCCGAATCCCCCTCAATTTTCCTTATTTCTCACACACTCTGCGACCAAACTCCCTAAAACCCCTCCCCCTTTAACGTGACACGGAATAGGCCAAGAAATTCAATGAGTTTTTTTCAATTCTTCAATTTCAAGGTGTGTTCTTCAATTCCATCTCATTTCTTATCGATTTTCTTGGATATTGAGCATGTGATGTGAGCAAAGTTTGCCCTAAGTAGAAATTAAGTGTGAATTCAATTGAATTAGTGTTGATGGATGTTCGGAGTATCATTGTGATTGCTTGAAGTTGTTAATTGCATAATTTAATCGAATTTTGTTGATACAATCATATCTAGGGCTTGTTTTTGAATTTGAAGTGGAAAAATATAGTGAACTTGTGAAATTCATGCCGGGGTGTACATGTTGAGTGAGATTAGTCGATGTGCTAATTGTTATGATGTTAAAAGACCGACGGATTCTCGGGTTAGGGGAATAGTGAAATTTGCAAGAATTGGGTTAGTTGTATAGGTTCGTGTAGATAAATTCTTGTTGTTTTCGTTTCTTTGTTTTTCCTTGCTAAGTGCAATGGAATAAAATGCTATCGAGGGTAATGATTGTGGTTAGCTGTACGAAGTCTGAGTAGTACATAGAATATATACCGTCGAATTCTTTGTACGCACTAAGCATGTTGGTATAGTTGGTTGTTTATTTGTGTAAATAAGCATGATCTTACCGGAATGTTGTAATTTTGGCTAAGGACTAAGTGTGGGGTAGCCTAGCTTACCCCGACCTTAGTCGAAGTTAATATTCATTGGCTTAACATTGATCTTGTCTACTTGGGTTGACAGGTAAAATGGCAAGCAGGCAAGAAAAAGGGAAAGGCGCATCAACATCTGGCGCCGGAAGAAAGCGAATCAGACTGGGCATAGCAGTCCAGCAGCACCAGCGGTTCCACGCGGCCAACGCCGCTAATACGTAACCAGGTGGGTGACAGAAGAGGGGAAGAAGTGGTATGCCAAGCACAAGGAGAGCAAGTACTTCCCCGAGGAACACATAGCTTGGGAACGGTTGGCACAAGAGTTCCCTAGGATTGTACACCGGATCGAGGCAGCCGGGCTCAATTTCATCTTTGAAGAGCCCAAGGAATGCAACCTGCACCTGATTCGAGAATTCTATGCCAACTGCAACCCAACGCTCAGAAGTCACACCATAAAAATCAGAGGGCAAATAGTCACCTTTTAGCCCCACCACCTCAATGCTATCATAGGGGCGCAGGACACAGACGCCCACGTGCTTCGACAGCTGAACATCACTCCACCGTATACGGACATCAGACGCACCTTGTGTGGGACCCGATCGATAGCTAGATGGAGCAGACACAAGGAGAGGGGCTACCATCAGATTTTGCCCTATTCACAGATGAACAGGGAAGCCAGAATATGGCTAAAGATCGTCTGTTCCTCCTAATCCCGGGGTACATATGACAGATGTAACTCGGGATCGTGTATGCCTGGTGTACGCCTTGATGAAAGGGCTGGAGATCAATGTGGGGGTGGTGATTATCTCCGCCATGAAGAGAGCCCAGTTGCATCAGGGGCACAGATACGGATTTGGTGGGCTACTCACTTCCTTCCTGAGGGGACTAGATGTTGAGGAAGAGGCCCTTGACTACATCCCGCAGATGGAGCGGCGGGCCTTAGATGTCACTAAAACTAAGGCACCCGACACCACCCATGGGCCTGTTCTTACACTTGCCAAGCGATATGCTCGGGATGATCAGTAAATGGCTCGCATGTACGGGATGCAGATGCTCCAGCTGAGGATAGGTGGGACGCCGGCAACAGAGGATGAGCTATGGCAGCTCGAGCTAGACTACCCTTTCGGTGAAAATGCCAGGGCTCTATACCGAGTGGGGCCAGCATTTGTAGAGCCCATGGATGATGATGTCCCCACGGACGAGGAGACACGTCGGGAGGACTCTGATGTGGAGTCTGATGATGACGATGGGGGTGATTTAGACATGGGAGATGAAGCAGCAGCACCTGATAAAGAAGTGGAGTACTTTGATTGATCAGGGAGTTCCACCACCCAATTTTTGTGCTATTTTAATTTTTGTGAACACTGGGGACAGTGTTCGAGATAAGTGTTGGGTGGGAGTAGGTAGGTGCTGGCTGTGCTGTTATGTATATATTCTAATCTGTGTCGTGCCTGTGAAATTTTGTTGTTCCCTGTGATTTGTGATTGTTAAGTTGTTGTTCTGTATTGTGAATATATGTGAAACTGGTGTGTTGCTGAATGTTGCTAGCTGATTTTGTACATATTTTTATTATCGAGATGATCGATATTTGTAAAAAAAAATTTCACTTCTTGGGTTTCTTGGCGTTTGTGTTCGGTTCTTTTACCAAGAATGGTCCCATTGAACCGAAGTCTTAGTTAGTGACTGATCTTGGGCAGATTTATATGCCCAAGTGATACTCAAACGTACCATTTTTACCTTGTTTGTTGTGCAATGTGTATATAATATCATGTATTTGGTAATAAAATGCGAATTTATACTAACCAACATGATTAGCATTTGTTTTGCAGGATAATGTGATTTTTAGGAGCAAAAATGCGTGTTGGAACTATGTCGGAGTTGGACTTGGATGCGAGCGTGGAAAAGACCTCGGATGGCACATTTTACACTGGCTCCGCGATGGCGCCGTGCCACGCTGCCATCGCGGTAGTACACTGCCTGGAGAGGAAATTAAGTGGCAGATTCCAGTGAGGCATCGCGACAGCTCCGTGGCACGGAGACAGGCCTCCGCGATGGCCCCCGTGCCACGTTGAAGCCAATTATCCGGACCCTGAAATTTCCAGAGAAGGTCCATGTCCACGCCGTGTCACGGAGGCCGTGCTCCGCGTTGGCCTCCGTGACACGTTTCTTGTTATTCCGGGAAAAATTTCCCACTAGTATAAATAGCACACTTAGGTTATTTTTAAAGGGGTCTTCTTTTAGTTCTAGTTTTGAGCAGAGTTCAGGAGTGGAGAGAGGAACGTGGTTTTGTGGAAGTTGAAGAATAGAAAAGATAAGAGTTTTTTTCTCTTCCCATCTTCTTTTCCTTCAATTGTATGCATGATTTACACTCATTCTAGGACGATTAATCCAAGAATGAGTGGCTAATTCCTTTCTTGCTGAGGGTTTGAACTTGTGTAATGATTATTGGTAATAATTGATATGGTTTCTTCTTCTTCTTGCATATTGTTCTATTAATTCTTGTGCTTAGTACATTCTTGATTGGCCACCATTAATGTATATCTAAAAAGTTCAATTTCACTCGAGAGAGCATGAAATTGGAAAGTTTTGAATTGATAGGGTATTGTTCTTAACTTGATTTGGGAAAATTGGGTTTTGATGTGCTTTCTTGATAGAAATATACTTGAAAGCCGTATTAGTCAATTTAGGAACCGGAATTGTAGAGTTAGGTCATAAATTTCATTTGATCACAGAAATGTAGACGAATGGTTTATGATTCTAAAGTGAAATTAAATACGGAAGTTTTAATTTCTAGGCAAACGTTCTTGACTAGCAATATGAAGAAGAGGATGACCAAATTATCATAATTATCAACTCCATTACTCGTTCTTAACCTTGGCATGAGCATATCCATTGTCTGAATTCAACGTAAATAATAGTTGTTAAGTTTAGTATATAATTAGTTTAGAAACAAAACTCCCTAAATTCTTGATTGGATAGTTGTTAGCATAGTTAGAAATAGAATAGAAATATAGTGAACTAGGAGTGGTTTACAATTAAAGGAGGTGGAACCTGAAAGACCGCCTCAGAAGTCAGGAGCAGTAGATGTTGAGGGAGAACAAACCTCAGATACGGGGAAGACCAAAGAAGCTGAACCAGCAAGGCCTCCACCCCCGTTACCTCAACGACTTAAGAAACACAAGGAGGAGGCGTGTTTCCAGAAATTCATGGAGGTACTCAAACAGGTACATGTTAACTTACCTCTTGTTGATGTCTTGCAGGGTGTGCCGAAATATGCAAAGTATATCAAAGACATCGTGGCCAACAAAAGTCGCTTGACTGAGTATGCCACGGTGCCTTTAACAGAGGAATGCACATCCCGTATTCAGAACAGGTTGCCCACTAAACTAAAGGATCCTGGAAGTTTTACTATCCAGCTGACGATTGGGCAAAGTATCCGAGCTCGTGGGTTATGCGACTTGGGGGCAAGTATAAATCTGATGCCATCTTCGGTATTCAGAAAGTTAGGGCTAGGGAGTCCTAGACCCACAACAGTGATCTTGCAGCTAGCAGACAGGTCCTTAGCTAATCCGGATGGCATTGTTGAGGATGTGCTAGTGCAGGTAGGCTCCCTCATTTTTCTGGTAGATTTCATTGTTCTGGATTTTGAACCAGATGCAGAAGTCCCATTTATTTTGGGACGACCATTTTTGGCAACCGGAAAGGCATTGATCGATGTAGCTGCGGGTCAACTCACAATGCGAGCACACGACAAGGTTGAGGTGTTCGACGTGTACAAGGCACCTAAGCTCCCGACTGTCTATAAGGAACTCTCGGTGATCAACGTGATTGATCATGGGAATGCAAATGGAGTGAGTTATTCCCGAGAGTTACGAGGTAGGCCACCAGACGAGGTTGAGAACTACTGGGGAGATGACCATGATCGGGACAAATCGTCCATCTCCCTAGTAGACACGTGAGCATAAAGGCTGTCGAGCCGCGACGTTAAACCAGGCGCTGCACGGGAGGCAACCCGTGAAAAATATTTTTTTCTTTCCTTAGTGTAAAGTTTTTCATTTATTCTATTTTCTTTCCTTTTTCTTGACTAGGCTTAGATTTGCATTTTAATTAGTAATTTTTATTTTATTTATTATTTTAGTAGGGAATCTATGAATTTAACCAATTTTTGTTTAGTGAGGTGATTTTCAGGTATACCGGAGGAAAAATACTTGGAATCGAGGAAACGAGGCGAGGTATGAAAAATAAAATTTGATGGTGAAACAGAGCACTGGCGCGTTGGCGCCGTGTCACGGAGGCAATACCCCGCGTTGACCTCCGTGACACGTTGAAGGCAAATCTGGAATTTTTTTAAAATTCCAGTAAGCCAACGCGTTGGCTCCGTGTCACGGAGGAGGGGCTCCGCGTTACCCTCCGTGACACGTTGCCCTTATTCCAGTGCCGGGTCACACCGGGTTTCCGGGTGACCCGCGTGTTTCTTTTAAATAAACCCCCGATTTTCGGCCAAATTTCCCCATTCCTTCTACCCTCCGCGACCAAACACCCATTCCCCTACCCCCAAGCTCCGTGCCACGTTGATAGGCAAGGAAAACGTCAAGTTTTTTTCGGTTCTTCAAATCCAAGGTATGTTTTCATCTTCTATCTCAAATTTCTAGCGAGTTTTGTCACTTTTGAGCATGTGAGGTGAGATATATCACCCTAGGTGAAAAAATTAAACATGATATGAATTATTTTGTGATTGATTATGTTCGGATTATTGTAGTTGACGTTTGAACTTATCGATTGATTGAATAATTCAATATTGATTGTCGAATTGAGTTCTAGGGCTTGAGTTGTTGGATTTGAACGTGGGTAACTTGATAGTTTGATGAAATTGGTGCCTGGGTGTGTTTAGTAGTTGAGATAAGTCGTGGTAACTATTGTTTAATTGTGGAAAGACGACTAATTCTCAAATTTTTGTGGGGAAGTGCATAATATGTGAATTGGTTGAATTGCTTAGATTAGTTGTATATAATAGGTTTGTATTGTTGTTCTTATTTCTGTTGTGGTTATTGTTGCTAAGTGCTGTGGGTGAATAGCTGTCGATAGGAGGATTGGGTTAGCTGTATGAAGTCTGAGTAGTTCGCTAGCCGTTATGCTGTCGAAATTTTGTGAACGCACTAAGCAACATGTTTATAGTTGATTGTGTTTGGGGGTGTAAATAGAGTTATCCTTGCTAAAATGTTGTAAATATTGTTAAAGACTAAGTGTGGGGTAAATTTTGTTTAACCCGACCTTAGCCGAAGCTAACAAGTTTTTAGCTTAATATTGTGCTTGTCTGTGTAAATTGACAGGTACAATGGCTAGCCGACAAGATAAAGGCAAGGGTGCCTCAACCTCAGGCACCGGCAGAAAGAGAATGAGACTGGGCACTGCTGTCCCAGCTGCACCTGCTGTTCCACGCGGTCAACACCGCCGATACGGAACACGATGGGTCACCGACGAAGGGAAGAAATGGTATAATAAGCACAAGGAAAGCAAATACTTCCCGGAGGAATATATTGCAAGGGAACCACTTGCACAGGAGTTCCCTCGCATGGTGCAGAGGATTGAGGCAGCTGGGCTCAGTTTTATTTTTCAGGAGCCCAAGGAGTGCAACCTTCACTTGGTCCGGAATTCTACGCAAACTGGAACCCAGCCATCAGGAGCCATACTATTAAAATCAGAGGGCAGATTGTCACTCTGGAACCCCAGCAGCTGAATGCCATCGTTGGAGCGCGGGACACAGACGCCCACGTTCTCCGCCAGTTCAATATCACCCCACCGTATGCTGACATCAGACGTATGTTGGCTCGATCCACAGCCCGATGGAGGAGACACAAAGAGAGGGGTTACCACCAGACTCTGCCTTATTCGCAGATGAACAGGGAGGCCAGAATCTGGCTAAAAATGGTATGTTCGTGTTTGATCCCGGGAGTGCATATGACAGACGTGACCCGGGACCGTGTCTGCCTGGTGTATGCCCTTATGAAAGGGCTTGAGATTAATGTGGGGGCGGTTATAATATCCGCCATGAAGAGAGCCAGACTACACCAGGGCCACAGATACGGGTTTGGCGAACTCATCACCACCTTCCTCCGAGGCCTTGACATCGAGGAAGAAGCTTTGGATTACATTCCGCAGTTGGAGCGGAGGGCCCTTGATGTGACAAAAACCAAGGCCCCCAACACTACACACAGACCTGTGCTGACTCTGGGCGAGCGACATGCTCGTGACGACCAGTATATGGCCCGTATGTTCGGTATGCAGATGCTGCAGCTACGGATAGGTGGGAGACCAGCCACCGAGGATGAATTATGGCAGCTGGAGCTGGACTACCCCTTCGGCGAGAACGCCAGAGCTTTATGCAAGGTGGGGCCAGCCTTTGTGGAGCCGACTGACGACGACGTCCCTACTGATGAGTAGACACGTCGTGAGGACTCTGATGTAGAGTCCGATGACGGCGATGGAGCTGATTCAGATATGGGCGACGAGGCCGCAGCACCGGATGAGGAAGTCGAATATTTCGACTAAGCAGGGAGTTCCACCACCCAAAATTTTGTGCTTCGTATTTTTGTGAACACTGGGGACAGTGTTCGATTTAAGTGTGGGGTGGGGAGTAGTTAGGTGCTGGGTCATAGGCTCTAAACTTGCTGTATAATTCTTCGTTGACGTTATGTATGCCTGTATTTTCCCTGTTGTTGTGAAATGATTTGTGACGTATGTGTATATATTTGTGTTGTGGCTAATGATGTGTGTTTTGAAAGTTATGGTTGCACTTGTAAATATTTTGTAAATTTTATAAATATTTTTTTTTTCTATCGATATGATCGATATTTTTCAAAATTTTTGCGAAAATATTTTGCATTTATCAACATAGTTTGCAAATATTTTCTATCGAAATGATCGATGTGTTGCAAAAATTTTGTAGTTTTATTTTTGGGTTTCTCGGAGTTTGTTTTCGGTTCTTTTACCGAGAATAGTCCCATTGAACCGATGTCATAGTTAGTGACCATTCCCTATGATGGATGGATGACGACCGTTTTAAGGGAAATGTAGTCGATAGGAGTAGATTTTTTTTAGTTTCTTTGGTGGATTGCATCATTAAACTGTTGTGCTTATGGTTGCTAAAATTTCGTTGCGTGTTGTAATTGATGTTCGAAATGTGAAAATGATTCGTTGGAAAGCATGCAATTGTGTAAATATGTTGAGTTACCTAGGCTAGAGAATTTGGTTCATTATGATTGAGGCTTAATCTTGAATTCATGTAGTTGACTAATTAAAGAGTCTGTGAATGCATCTTGATTCGAGCATGTGCATAAAGTGTGAGTGAGGTTTTGCTATTCCATGTCATTGTGAATTGTCTAGAACTTGCCTGGTGTGTATACAAAACGAAATGAAGGAGGTGTAGTATTGGAAAGGATGTAGGCATTTCTTTGTTTTAACCGTTAGTTTCCATTTTTTTTCTTGTCAAATTCTACCTTTTTATATGTTGTATATTCTAGTCAGCCTATTGAGCCTTTAGCCGATTTCTTTCTTTTGTCCAGAATTGTATGGACTAAGCTTTATTCCTTCTTTTCATTAGCCTTAAAGTCTATAAGAAACTCTTAAGCGCTTATAAAGAACAGAAAATTGTTTCCCAAAGTGTTAAAGAGTGAAGAGAGTGAAAAAAAGCAGAGTGAAGAAAGAAAAGATGATGTGGATGAGGCACTTGTTGTAATTAAATGATAGTGAGGGTACATGAAAAACCCTTTGTTTTGTGTCAAGTGTGCCTGATGAAATGGGCTGTATGAAAGTAAACCAGCATGAATGGGAGAAAAAGAGAAAAGAGAGGAACAATGTCCATGAGTCGATGGGGATGAGTTGAAAAGGCGCTTAAGGATGCTAGCGACTGTTATTGGCTAAACCAATATATATACTAGATCCATAGCCCAGTTACAACCCATTTAAAAGACCTATTTGATCCTACATTGCATTTCTTTATATTAGTGGAGTAATACACTAAGGGCAAGCCTATGGGTCATGACATGATGCATGTGAATTGTTTTGGGAGAGAGAGTGAAATTAATTGTTATATGCCCCTACTTGCATGTTTGTGTGCTGCACGAACAGAAAAGGGAAAGTTCTCTCGAGTTGTGAGGGTACATGCTTGATGAAAGATTGTTTTTCGTGTCGGATTTCTTTATTAAGTTGATTTGCATGAGTTTGCTGATATCAAGAATCAATTCTTAAAAGTCTAGGAAGCCTCAATGTATTAAGGTCATTGTCTTGTACGACCAAGCATGTTTTCTTGATGATTTGCAAAAATCGAATAATCGGTATGACCGTAACGTAAATGGTTGCACCATAGTGACAAAGGTTGAGATGTGATGTGCATGATTTTGGTATGTGTTGTTCGAGGACGAACAAGGATTTAAGTGTGGGGTAAGTGATTTTGGGCAGATTTATATGCCCAAGTGATACTCAAACGTACCATTTTTACCTTGTTTGTTGTGCAATGTGTATATAATATCATGTATTTGCTAATAAAATGCGAATTTATACTAACCAACATGATTAGCATTTGTTTTGCAGGATAATGTGATTTTTAGGAGCAAAAATGCGTGTTGGAACTATGTCAGAGTTGGACTTGGATGCGAGCGTGGAAAAGACCTCGGATGGCACATTTTACACTGGCTCCGCGATGGCGTCGTGCCACGCTGCCATCGCGGTAGTACACTGCCTGGAGAGGAAATTAAGTGGCAGATTCCAGTGAGGCATCACGATAGATCCGTGGCACGGAGACAGGCCTCCGCGATGGCCCCCGTGCCACGTTGAAGCCAATTATCCAGACCCTGAAATTTCTAGAGAAGGTCCGCGTCCACGCCGTGTCACGGAGGCCGTGCTCCGCGTTGGCCTCCGTGACACGTTGCTTGTTATTCCGGGAAAAATTTCCCACTAGTATAAATAGCACACTTAGGTTATTTTTAAAGGGGTCTTCTTTTAGTTCTAGTTTTGAGCAGAGTTCAGGAGTGGAGAGAGGAACGTGGTTTTGTGGCAGTTGAAGAATAGAAAAGATAAGAGTTTTCTTCTCTTCCCTTCTTCTTTTCCTTCAATTGTATGCATGATTTACACTCATTCTAGGACGATTAATCCAAGAATGAGTGGCTAATTCCTTTCTTGCTGAGGTTTTGAACTTGTGTAATGATTATTGGTAATAATTGATATGGTTTCTTCTTCTTCTTGCATATTGTTCTATTAATTCTTGTGCTTAGTACATTCTTGATTGGCCACCATTAATGTATATCTAAAAAGTCCAATTTCACTCGAGAGAGCATGAAATTGGAAAGTTGTGAATTGATAGGGTATTGTTCTTAACTTGATTTGGGAAAATTGGGTTTTGATGTGCTTTCTTGATAGAAATATACTTGAAAGCCGTATTAGTCAATTTAGGAACCGGAATTGTAGTGTTAGGTCATAAATTTCATTTGATCACAGAAATGTAGACGAATGGTTTATGATTCTAAAGTGAAATTAAATACGGAAGTTTTAATTTCTAGGCAAACGTTCTTGACTAGTAATATGAAGAAGAGGATGACCAAATTATCATAATTATCAACTCCATTACTCGTTCTTAACCTTGGCATGAGCATATCCATTGTCTGAATTCAACGTAAACAATAGTTGTTAAGTTTAGTATATAATTAGTTTAGAAACAAAACTCCCTAAATTCTTGATTGGATAGTTGTTAGCATAGTTAGAAATAGAATAGAAATATAGTGAACTAGGAAATTTTGCATATCCAGAGCAGCCTCCTTGGATCGATACTTGGCTACTTAGCCACTTTATTACTTGTTTGACCACGTACACTTGCGTGTCGGTTTTTAACACATACCGAACCAGCCGGACAGTGACCGTTCCCTATGATGGATGGATGACGACCGTCTTAAGGGAAATGTAGTCGTTAGGAGTAGATTTTTCAATTATTTTTCAGTTGTTTTTCTTTTGTGGGTTGCATCCCAAAACCTGAAGTTACTTTATGGTTGCGGAATTATGGTTGCGTGTTGTACGTGATATTTGAAATGCAAAGGTGATTCAAATGAAAGCATGCAACTTTGTAAATATGTTGAGATACCTAGGCCATAGAGTTCGATTCAGTGTGATTGAGGCTTAATGTTTGAATTCCTGTAATTAGCTGATTGAAGAGTCTGTGAATACATCTTGAATTAAGCATGTGCAATAAGTGTGAAGTGAGGTTTTGTTATTCCATGCTATTTTGAAGTGTCTAGAACTTGCCTGGTGTGTGTACAAAATGAAATGAAGGAGGTGTATTGTAGGAAATGATGTAGGCATTTCTTTGTTTTTAATCGAAAGTTTCTATTTTTGATTATCGTACCCACCTTGATCGTATACCCTAGTCAGCCCGTTGAGCCTTTAGCCTATTATTTTTTTCTTTTGTCAAAAAGTGTAAACCGAGCTTAATACCTTCTTTTCATTAGCCGTAAAGTCGATCCAAAACTCTTAAGCGCTTAAGAAGAGAAAATAATTTTCCCAAAGTGTCAAAAGAGTGAGAATGGTGAAAAGAAAAGAAAAGCAGAGAGATGGAAGGAAAGACAAGGTTGAAGGTGCACTTGTTAAAAATAAACTATAATGAAGGTGTATGAATAATTTTTGTTGTGGTGTCAAGTGTGCTTAATAAGATGGGCCAAACTAAAGAAAAACTTCAAGAATGGGAGGATGAAGAAAGAAACAATGTCCATGAGTTTGATGGGATGTGTTGAAAAGGCGCTTAAGGATGCTAGTGGCTATTATGGGCTAGCCCAATATTTAGTAGTTCCGTAGCTTCCATTACAAGCCGTTAAAGTCCTACATGATCTTACATCACAATTCTTTATATTAGTGGAGTAATATACTAAAGGCAAGCTTATGGGTCATGACATGATGCATGTGAATTCTTTTGGGAGAGAGAGAGAGAGAAATTGTGTTTATATGCCCCTACTTGAAATTTTGTGAGTTCATATGATCAAAAAGGGGAAAATTCTCTTGTGTTGTGAGGGCACATGCTTGATGAGAGATTAATTTTCGTGTCGGATGTCTTGATCAGCTGATTTGCATGAGTTTGCCAATATCGAGAGTCGATTCTCAAGTCTAGGAGGTCTTGATGTATTGAAGGTCATTGCATTAATAGGACGATGCATGTTTTCTTGATGATTTGTTGTATTGAATAATCGGTATGACCGTAACCTAAATTGTCGAACCAAAGTAGCGAGGGTGGGATGTAAATTGCATGAGGTGTAAGATTGTTGTTCGAGGACGAACAAGGTTTTAAGTGTGGGGTAAGTGATCCTGGGAAAATTTATATGCCCAAGTGATACTCAAAGGTGTCATTTTAGCCTTATTTATCTATCAATGTTTATACATTCTCATGTAATTGGTAATAAAATGTGAATTTATACTAACCAACATGATTAGCATTGTTTTGCAGGTAAAATGTAATTTCGGGAATCTAAAATGCATGTTGGAAGAGATCGGGGTTGGACTCGGATGTGAGCAAGGGACAAGACATTGGAAAGCACAAAATAAAGGGGCTCCGCAATGGAGCCGTGTCACGCTGCCATCGCGGAGGCCTTCTGCCTGGAGAAGGAATTTTCAACCTATTTCCAGTAAGGGTTCGCGATGGGTCCGTGGCACGGTGGCCTGGCTCCGCGTTGCATGCCGTGCCACGTTGGTCCTTATTCCCTGGATCCCCAATTTCCAGTGAGGGTCCGCGTCGGTGGCGTGTCACGGAGGCAGTGCTCCGCGATGCACTCCGTGACACGTTGCTTGTTATTCCGGGAAAAATTTCCACTAGTATAAATAGAACATTTAGGTTCATTTTTCAATATTCTGACTCGGTGGAGCAAGAACGTGGGTTACAGGCAGTTGAGGGGACGAAATTGTCAGGGTTTTTCTCTCTTTCCTTCTTCTTGTATTCAATTGCTCGTATGTTTAACACTCATTTAACGATGTTTAATCCACAAATGAGTGGCTAATTCATCTTCTTTCTGAGGTTAAGAACACTTGTAATGAAATGTGATTATTGATTCTTTGCTTTTTCATCTTTTCTTCCATGGTTGTTCTATTGATTCTTGTTCTTACTACATTAATGTGTGGCCTACGTTAATGTATATCTAAAAAGTCTGAGTTCACTCGAGAGAGCATGAAATTGGAAAGTTGTGAATTAATAGGATATGATCCTTTCTTGGTTTGGGAAAATTGAGAATTGATTTACCTTCATGATAGAAATATACCTGAAAGTCGTATTAGTCAACTTAGGAACCGGGTTTGTATGGCTAGAACATAAATTTTCGTTAAATCACCGAAATGTAGGTGGACGGTTCATGATTCTTAAGTTGGGTTAAATACGAGAGTTTTAATCCATTGGCATTAGTTCTTGACTAGCAACCGGAGGAAAAGTTAATCAAATTATATCGATAATTAATTTCATTACATGTTCGTTTAACCTCAGCATGCTCACATTCATAGTTCAGACTCACATTAGATAATTGTTTTAGACTTAACATAATTATTAGAAATCGAAATATCAAACTCTTGGTTACACTGTTGTCTGCATTTTTAGAATTGAAATATAGTACACTTGAGCAGATTGCACTTCATCCCAGTCCCTGTGGGATCGATACTTGGCTTACTTAAGCCACTTTACTACTTGTTCGACCACGTGCACTTGCGTGTAGTTTTATATCTAACCAAAACACCGAACAGGACTAATCATGTAAGACACTCACTCTCACAAAGAAGTTTCAAATACTACACATCGGATACCATAAGCTTGCCCTTATTTTCTCTGCTATGGCTTTTCAGATAGTTAGGCTACGATCACTATAGGACTTTCTTGGCTTGTAGTATAGGCTTAGGATTGGGTATGACAGATATGGATATTAGTGAATAACCCTCTTTGGCACTACACAACATGGCTTCACTTTACACTTTTTATCCCTTTCTTCTCCTTTCAGTTTTTTCTCCCTTTTTCACCATTCAAATGCAATGTGTGAATATGGTGTATTTTTTTTTCTCATCTTTTTCTCATCTTTTTCTTTTCCTTTTACAATTCAGCTCATTTTTTTATTCACTTTTTCTTTTTACACCACATTTCACTTTTCTTTCATATTTTTATTTTCTTTCCACCTCCTCACAGTCTATGCACCCTTACTTTAGCCACCCCCAACTCAGGTATTTTTCCTGAGTTGAGGTTCACAATGTCCAAGGAGTGGCTAGGGCCAAACAGGTTCATTATAAATATGGAAAAGGTGAATGGGTAAATAAAGAAAAATAGTCAACTTTTAGGCTCAAAGTTGGGATCAAGGAATTCATTTTTATTTGGTTAGGTAATTTAAGCTAAAGTGGACTAAAACAAAAATAGCTTATGATCCTTTCCTAACCAACTATCCAACAACTTATATAAAGACCAACCGGGCAATTTCTAGATCCTTGTAGTATTGAACTAGGTAAGTATCCACACTCTCTCACGGTACATATTTGCATTTATTCTACCTATCCAGTTCGTGCAGCTACAATTACACATGCAAATATACTAAATGCCATACAAAGATCCACAGTAGTCATACTTTGCATTCAACACACAACAGCTAAACCCAAATTTTCAAACAAGGTCATGTTTTCAACATTTCAAAAGATGTGCATTTATTAGCCACAAAGTACTCCTAAACTACTTCTAACTAAACAAAACGCAAGACAAGAAATCCTAAATATGTCTGTTTTACTAAATAGCATGTCCAAGGAAAAAGAAACACGGCAACAAAAAACCTCGGACGAAAGTCAAACCCAAAAACACAAGTACACTCCCTTTTTTATAAAACATGTTTTGTCCCTAAAGCATAAAAAGAATTAATTGGAAAAGGAATATACCTGTAGCGCTCTAAGTACTCCTATTTGCTACTTAAAATTTACTGACTATTCATGTGTTGCCTCCCATGCAGCGGTTGATTTAATGTCGCGTCACGACACAACTTCCTTGACTATTCAGGCTTCGTCCATGTACACCAACTCGATTCCTCTTACCCCCTCAGTGTTTTCCATATACAGTTTCAATCTTTGCCCATTTATCTTGAACTTCTTACAGTCCTTATTCTCAAGTTCCGCAACACCATATGCGGACACATTCACCACCCAATATGGTACCATTCATCTAGATTTCAATTTATCTGGATGCAAGCGGGGCCTCAAATTAAATAGGAGTACCAAGTCACCAGAGTTGAACTCTTTTTTTGCAATCTTTCGGTCATGATAGATTTTTATCCTCTCTTTGTAAATAGTTGCACTCTCATAAGCTCAGAGCTGAAATTCATCTAACTCATTCAGCTAATCTAGCCTTAACTTGGCTGCTTCATTCCAATCCAATTTCAACTTTTTTAGTTCTTATAATACCTTATGTTCCATCTCCCCCTATAGATGACATGACTTTCCATAGACAAGCCGATATAGTGATGAGCCAATAGGGGTCTTATAAGTTATTCGATATGCACAAAGTGCATCATCGAGCTTTCTATACTAGTTTGTCCAGTTGGTGTTCCCTGTTTTAGCCAAACTTGTCTTAATCTCCTTATTGGAGACCTCTACATGTCCACATGACTGAGGATGGTAAGGTGTTGCGACCTTATATTTCACACTGTATTTATCAATTAGAGTTCTGAAAAGGCGATTACGGAAGTGTGACCCACCGTTGCTGATGATGGCTCTGGGAATACCGAATTCAGCAAATATGTGCTTCCACAGAAATGTTGTGACACTTTTTCCCTTCATTGTTAGGGAGTACAATGGCTTCCACCCACATTGAGACATAATCTACCGCCACCTAGATATACTACATTGCTTATGAGCTCACAAATGGACCCATAAAATCAATACCCCATACATCTCAAAATCCTACTTCCAGAATTGGGCTCAATGGTAGCCCATTATTGCGAGTGATGCCGCCTAGTCTTTGTTATTGATCACAAGCTTTGGGAAAATCATATGCATCCTGGTGGATAGTGGGCCAATAGTAACTGCACTATAGAATTGTGTGCAGTTCGAATACAACTGTGATGACCCCTAACTGGAGATAAGTGGCATGCCTCAAGCATACTTAGCATCTCAACCTATGGCACACACCTATGAATTAACCCATCTGAACAAATACGAAACAAATAAGGCTCATCCTAATAGTACCTCGGAGCATCAAATAAGAAACTCTTTCTTTGCTGAAAAGCTAGATCTATCGGGATCATATCATTCACCAAGTAATTTGCATAGTCGGCAAACCAAGGCACCAAATCCTAGGATGTAGCCAACACCTGCTCATCTGGGAAGACATCATCAATGTTAGTCTCATCTTTTAGTCTTGCCTTTGCCTCCAATTTTGATAAGTGATCAGCCACCTAATTCTTAGTACCCTTCTAGACTTTTACCTCAAACTCAAATTCCTATAATAGAAATACCAATCTAATTAGCTTTGGTTTAGCATCCTTATTTAACATTAGACATCACAATGTTGCGTGTTCTATATGGATAACACATTGGTTCCAAGCAAGTATTCCAAAAATGTTTTGAATGCAAAGACTACTACTAGCAGCTTCTGTTCGGTCACGTGTAATTGTTCTGACCTACGTTGAGTGTCTTACTAGAGTAATAGATTAGGTGAAATATTTTTGTTCTTTGTTTGCCTAAGAAAGCACCAAGGGCCACCCTACTAGCATCACACATCACCTCAAATGGGAGAGCCCAATCTGGAGCTATTATGATAGGGGCTGAGGTGAGTCGTTCCTTTAGGCATTCAAAGGCTTTCAAACACACTTCATCTAACACGAATTTCACCTCCTTCTCAAGTAATTTGCACAATAGTTGTGCAATTTTTTAGAAGTCCTGGATGAACCTCCTATAGCATCTTACATGCCCCAAAAAGCTTCTGATATATTTGATAAAAATAAGCGGTGGCAATCCTGCTATTACCGCAATTTTCACCTTATCCACCTCTATCCGTTTTCCTAATATTTCATGGCCCAGCGCAATCCTTTGTTTGACCATGAAATGACATTTCTCCCAATTGACGACTAGATTAGTTTCTTCACATCTATTTAGAACCTTAGTCAAATGCTCAAGGAAATCTTCGACTGAGTCAACCACAACTGAGAAGTCATCCATAAACACTTCGATGGTGTCTTCCACCATGTTTAAAAAGATAGACATCATGCAGCACTAGAATGTGGCCGGTGCATTCACAACCAAAAGGGCATTCGCCTAAAAGCAAAAGTGTCATAAGGACAGGTGAAAGTGGTCTTCTCTTGATGATCTAGAGATATTGAAATTTCATTATACCCTGAGTAACTATCAAGAAAACAGTACCATCCTCTACCTGCCCAACCTATAGAACATCTAATCCATGAAGGGCATCAGAAAGTTGTCCTTTTTGGTCCAATGATTAAGTTTCTGGTAGTCCATGCAAACTCGCCAACCTGTAACTGACCTTATTGATATCTGCTCATTCCGCTCATTTGCCATGACTGTGATCCCGCTTTTCTTTTGGATACATTGCATCGGGCTCACCCACTTACTATCAGCAATGGGGTAAACTACACCAGCATCAAGCAATTTTATAATCTCTTTCTTAACCACCTCTTGCATCGGTGGGTTCAGTCATCTATAGTGCTCCATGCTAGGTACACAGTTTGTCTCAAGCTGAATTTTGTGGGTGCAAATGCCTGAGGGAATACCGATGATGTCAACAATGGTCCACCCAATTGCTTTTTTGTATCTTCTCAATACTGAAACCAAGGGCTCCACTTGAAAGATCTGCTGCTATAATCACTAACAAGGTGTTGTTCTCCCCCAGAAAAGCATATTTCAAATGTGGAGGTAGAGCTTTGAGTTCTAGGACTGGTAGTACCTCGGCTGATGGTTTTGCTGGAGGGGCCACCCTGTTCTTTAAATCAAGGTCCAACTTCTTTGGCCTGAAGTTATATGACCCTATTCCCTCCAGGGTGTTGACCATCTCCATATACCCCTGGACATCGTCCCCCTTATAATTCATTAGGACTGCTGCTAGTGTCTCAACACTCATTCGTGCCACCATAGGCATGGACAGCCTCTTGTCCTCCATCAAGCTGCTCATAGGGGTTGATCTAGTGTTAATGTTTCCTTGTTGTAGCCTTAATAGAACAAAAACAAAATAAAAATGTAAATGAGGAATATAAAGACTAAAAGTTAAACATAAGTAATTACTCTAATCTTAAGACGTATTCCCCGGCAACAGCGCCACTTTTGTTAATGCTCAAATCACACTCCTATAAAAGTATGAGGACATTGTCAATAAAGAACTCAACTAGGTTGGGGTCAATCCCACAAGGAATATGGTCAGGAAATAGAATAACACTATTATTTAAGGTTTCAACTCTATAATTTCCTAAAGGCATGTTTTATATGGAAGTAAACATGTAACAATATTGACAATTGAATTGTTATTAAGATGATGCAATTAACCAGGGAAGTGTTCCCCATGAGTTAATAACTACATTGGGTCTTACACTTGTGATCTATCTAAATACTTTATGTGTAGAACTGATAACATAAGTTCATCCAAATGACTGGTTTGTCCATATTAGATGACTATATTCAATTATCAGATTAAGTGTCTTGAGTGATTTCACTTTAAACTTATCTATTAGTCCCAAATTAACTATCCTACGACCACAACTCAAAGCATACGATGAACCATAAAGTTCACGGCTTTCTTGTTCTTCTCTTTTCCTAATCTGTACCTCTCTAGATTCTAGCAAGTAGAGAATTCAGGCAAGTCCTAACATTATGCTCCATTAAGAAACATTTAAGATGAAAAGAATGTCACACCCCACCTTGGGGGGGGGGTATGACTGGCACCTGGTGCCCTACTAGGACCTGAACTGCTGGACTGCTAAGCTTGGGCACATCTGGTGCCTGACTGGCTCTAACTCATATTTCTGGAAACAAAGGGCTATATAACGGTTGTAAACACAGCCCCCGGCCCATTGGCCTATAGCCTCCTGTACCTGTACTAACAGCTGACCAGAAACATATCAATATAGGGAAACCTATACGGGCCGACAAGGCCACCATGCTGTCTAGTTATCTATAACTCAACCCTGAAGTACTGGATAGCTACGTGACCGGCAAGGTCACTACTACTGTCGAACTATGGCCCCACACCACCAACATAAAAGAAACAGAAGTACTAACAGCTAACAACTGCACGGCCTCACACGACCGGCTCATCTGACCACAGGGAAACATATACAGACTGCAAGCCTCTAGGAATAGCAATAGAAATGATTTGGACAGGGCCCCGACCTACCCGTATTATACAACAAAAGAAAATGAAATACACCACTAGAATTCAGTCTCCGGATGACAGGAGCTGAATACTCGATCGCTGACAGGAATCACGTGGTATCGCCCGCTCGTCTATGAGTACCTGCAGGCAAGTAATGCAGCGCCCCACTGGGCGTCAGTACAACTGGTACTGAGTATGTAAAGCAATAACTGAAAGAAATATCTGAAAACAATAATATAACTGATGAAACTGAAGTAGAGAGAAATAGATTAACTGTCTGATAATGTAAGTCACACCTTCTCTCTATTACACTGGAAGGAGTAGGAGTCATACCTGGAGACGTATCGTTCTACTGCTGATCTACTTGTATCTATCATAACATGGCATAACATAACATAGCATAACATAGCACACACAAACCTTACCCGGCCCCCATAAGCCGGGAGGTACAACCAGCACAGAATCTATACCCCTACCCCGGTCATCCCATCTCCTATAAACCCTGTAAGCATCCTGCCGGTCCCCTGGGTATGCACTTGGGCTCGCTGAGCCCCTGACTATAACTGCATCTAAGTCTGGAGGACTCCTAAATCAACACTCGGGCGTATCCGCTCGACAAGGGTGTGTAAAAGCCGACGAAGGCATAATATGGGGAAAACTGGCATCCCATCTTCGTCCCCTGTGGGACGGCATGCCACTCCATAGAGCGACGTATCCTCGTCCCCTGGTGGACTAGTTGATACAGCTATCAACCCTGGGCGGTCATGGATGCTCGGTAGTCCAACCCCAAATAATACAATAGTATCAACTAGTAATACTATCTGCATGTCCCACATACTGAAGCTAACGATAATAAAGTGTTTGTACATACTGCATGCTGAACTAGCGATAGTGATATGTACATATTTAATACATGTTGAGACTGAACATAGCATATGTACATAAATATAATCTTCTGCCATACTGTACTGAGTCTAATGCTGAACATGATATAGTATTTCTGCTGAAAACTATGCGGTATACTGAGTTTCTATAGTAACAGGATTTACTATTCTTAATATGCTTTCTAACCTCATTTTAACTTATCATTCTGCTTCTGCGATGTCTTACAGATATTACATTGCTTTACTGGGTTTCAACTGAATACGATATTATCCTAACATCCTGTGTCACATCACATACTAAGCATGTTGTGCAGTTTCTAACACTTGTATCAGAATCTATATCGAGCTAGCAAGTCTCGCGCTGATCCTAACATGAAGTTTCTAATATCGTACCATCATTCATAGTAAACATCATACATGGCTTCTGAATATTCTACTGGCCTTTAAATTATTGTACTATACCAAGATTACTAACTTGCCGAGGGAACTAGCTTTACATACCTTATCCTCGAACTATCCGTCTGTCGGACGAGGCTCGGCCGGTACTTCAACTATTTCCTCCCAACTGCATTCATAAATATGTCAATTAATACTAAATACAGCTTTATTGTAAAGAGCAACGTCACTTTCGATATAGTTTATAGCCTAACATAGGCTTATCAAAAGACGGTCGAAAACTCGCTATTTTTCAGAGGTCCATAAGGGAGAAATATTCACTTCACAGCTAGGAACACATAGACACTAATTTAGAGCAATTCCACTTACCTTAGCTTGGTGGCTCGACGATTCGTCGGCCGTATTTCATGAAACTGAATCATTAGGAATGCTCTCTGCTGCTAAATACCTCAGTATCTGGAGTTAATTTGAGTTTGGACAATGTTTAGCAGCGTAATCGGTCGAAAATTATAATCCCTCCTTCGTTCTTCTCCTTTCTCTGATTTCTCTCTCTGTTTCCTGGAAATTTCTTAAGTGTTTAAATGATTTAAACCCGAAGTGGGCTTTATATACTTGGGCCTGGACATGGCCAACATGTCACGGAGCCAACGCAGAGGCCTCTCCTCCATGACACGCTGCCATCGCGGAGGGGCTCTGCCTCGGCTCCTTCCGCGATGGTTCGACAGGTTTCTCGTCCGATCTTTTCCCGGGCCTTTCTCCAGCATGTATGGCCTTCAAATATGCTTAACCAACGTGCGAATAGGTCGTTTAGGTGCCGGAAATTCTACGGGGTATAACATTCTCCCCCCCTTAAGAACATTCGTCCTCGAATGTACACTGTGATCTAGAGGACTACTTACTTACTTTCTAGAAAAATTTCGGCAGAGTTTCCCCTATAATATGGACTAAAGTCCAATACAGGTACTGCATGCAATATTTTAAAATCCACTGGATAACTAAGTATGAATCCTTCTCATTCACACACATACAACTATACGGTACTGCATAAATAATAATACGGACATACTGGTCGCCTGACTAGTCCTGAAATAGGTGAGGGTATCTGGCTTTCATATTTTCTTCAGCTTCCCACGTCATTTCCTCACGATTTCTGTTACGCCACAATACTTTGACAAACGCAACATCTTTAGTCCTCAACCTGCGAATCTGTCTGTCTAAGATAGCTACGGGAACCTCTTCATATGCTAACTCTTCTGTGACCTGGACACCCTGAACTGGAACTACTGTAGAAGGGTCTCCTACGAACTTCCTTAACATAGATACATGGAATACTGGGTGAACAGATGCTAACTCCGGAGGCAAGTTCAATTCGTATGCAACTCGGCGTATTCTTCGCCGAATTTGATATGGCCCAATGAATCTCGGGCTAAGCTTGCCTTTCTTGCCAAATCTCATTACCCCTTTCATCGGAGACACTTTCAGATATACCCAGTCATTTACAGCAAATTCAAGATTTCTGCATCACATATCTGCATAAGACTTCTGGCGGCTCTGAGCAGTCAGTAAACGTTCTCGGATAAGCTTTATCTTTTCCTCTGACTGCCGAACAATGTCTGGGCCAACCAATGCTAATTCTCCTATTTCAAACCAGCCCACCGGCGATCAACATTTTCGCCCATATAACGCCTCGAAAGGCGTCATCTGGATAGCTGAATGATAACTGTTATTATAAGAAAATTCAATCAACGAAAGATGCTCATCCCAGCTACCCCCAAAATCTAGCACACACGCTCGTAGCATATCTTCGAGCGTCTGAATTGTACGTTAAACCTGCCCATCTGTCTGGGGGTGGGAAGCTGTGCTTAGATTAATCTGCGTCCCCAGCCCCTTCTGGAATGATTTCCAAAACCTGGCCGTGAATTGCGCTCCTCTGTCTGGTATAACGGATACTGGCACTCCATACAATCTGACTATCTCTCGGATATACAACTTCGCATAATCTTCAGCCGAGAAAGTAGTTCTAGCTGGCAGGAAATGAGCTGATTTAGTCAATTTGTCAACTATTACCCATATAGAGTCATGTCTATGTCTGGTACGGGGTGATCCTGCCACAAAATCCCTATTCACTGCTTCCCATTTCAAGAGAGGCACAACTATGTCTTGAGTTAACCCGCCTGGTTTCTGATGTTCTGCTTTCACCTGTTGGCAGTTAGGACACTGGGATACAAATTCAGCAATTTCTCTTTCTATACCTGGCCACCAGTAGTTCTCTTTGATGTCATGGTACATTTTTGTTGTATCGGGGTGAAGAGAATAACGGGCATAATGTACCTCGTTCAGAATCTGCTGGTGGAGCCCTGAAACATCTGGAACATATAGACGGCCTTTACAACGCAACACTCCACCCTCTGTTACCTGAAAACCTGGCATTTTCCCCTGCTAACCAGGTCAGGATTCTTATACTACCATTCTTTTTATTTTCACAACTGATGACAACATGGCGGTGTTTTTGATTACCACTCTGTTTTCCTTCATTTCTGTTACACGAACGGCTAAATTGATCATTTTGATGTATCTTTCTGACCAACTCCCGTTGCTCGGCCTGCCCATACACCACACTTCTAATAGATCTATAGCTAAGAGCGGTTGTTGCTCCATTACCTCTTCTTGGCTGATATAACATTTTCATACTTAGAGAGCTCGACATATAATTAACGGTTATACTAACTTGTCTTGCCGAAGAGATTGACAGGTAGTTTACAGGCGTAGCTAGAGCTTACTTGGCCCTCCAGCCACATGCTAAGGCTACTTGTTGCTGAGATAACCTGAACGACCGTCTGCGCACCTTGTGCCTTTATCTGATCAGAGGATCCTGATATTGACCATGACCTCTAATGATCTGGCTGCATAACCTTAATTAACTGAATAATCGGGTTGAATGACCCGAATGTGGCAGTAGTCTAATAATGCTCTAACTGTTCTACTTGAGTACTTATAGTTCATGCATAACTGCAGACTTGTGGGCATCTAATTGCTTTGTTATTTTGCTTCAACCACTGTAAGGCTGGGCTTAGTAAAACTTACTCCCAGGCGATCAATCTCTGGGTCTTCACGGGGAGTCTACTGATCCCCTGGTCTTAGTAAACACTGTGCTAGCAGGGTACTATCAATTTCTTATGCCTTGTGTGTATCCACTTGGATTTATACTGCTATTCTGGGGAATTCTCGGTCTTATGAGCTATTCTGTAAATACTGGCCTTTTGCTAGGGCTCTGTATCTAAATATCTTACGAGAACCAACTGAAGTACTAGTCTGTCGCTGACTACTGATGTGGACCCTTCCTTGGGGTACCGTACCCACGGGTATTCTGACTGGGACGGCCGGTTGTCTTATGGGGTGTTCCACATAATAACTGCTAGGTTGGTTAAGGCCGACTCTCACCTACAAGGCTGGAAAAATGACGTACGACCACTTATCATACTAGAACAATTCTGGTATTGCTAATTTCTAAAATTTGCCTATTCGGCCTCTAATCCTGGTTCTAGCACATACACTACTGTTACCGATCATCAGGGATGCTTCACTGCTAATGCAGGCGCCAGCTGGTCGGTAGACCGTCTAACTGCGCCCTTATCATCTAGTCATCTGGTTTAGGCCATTAACTCTGATAAGCTCCTAGAGCCTAGATCTGGCAACAACACATAAGTCTATTAACTTAATAACTGAGAACTGAGATAGTTTCTATGACTTCATACGTAATTCACACTTAATCTGTCCTTTCTCTTCTCCTTTCCCTTTCTCCTTTCTTATCTCCTTTTGTTTCTTTCTTCTCCCCTTTTTTTTTGGCAAGGGGGGGGGGAGGGTCCTGCAATGCAATTTGTTACTAATCGGCATCTGTGATTGTACCCCTTATAGGCAACTACTCACAGCATATCTATTATCTGTATATATATATATATATATATATATATATCAATAGCTACGTACAATATGTACTGAATTCTGCGGTAATACATAATCTCTGACATGCTCTGCTGAGTCTCATGCCGTACATGATACACCGCTTCTACGGCTTAATAATATCTCCTGCCCTGACTTATCATTTCATTGTATTGTCACCCCATTCTGAAAGTAACAAACATAAACACTTTAGTTATTATCTGCTGTTTGAAATTCCGCCACTCTTGCGATGTGGGGTCAACGTTCGAATCTTGTGGCCTTACTAGGCATATATTGAGAGCCCATGACTGTCTGCTGGGCCTTATCTCTAGGCTACACTAGATTAGAATTGCTATATCAGTAATTTCTTAACTTCTCCATAGCGGACATACTGCGGTATTCTGAACCGCAATCTTACTGTCAGTCCGAGGCTTAATCCTTAATACGATATTTTATCAATCCGGGGGTAAGTCTAATTTCCCCACAAGATCTGACATTCCTGCTTCTTTCCCTCATCTTACTTAAGCTGAACTCTGGGGTTCAAGGTACCTGCTCTTCATTGTTAACAAGATTGCTGGTCCAGTATCAGTTCATACTTCCCCTGACTTGCAGTCAGACCTATCTCATTCACATGACCCCTTACCCTTTCGATATTACAACTGGATCATAACTACAATCTTACAGGTATGTCTTTGTCTTTCTATCTGTTAGCATATGTAAGGGACTTGGCCTTTTTCTGACTCGAACTTGACTATTACCCGACATTTATCACTAACAGGTCTTTTACCCCTGCTTCGGGTAAGCTAACGGTCTTAATTTCTCTACTGGCTTATTGTCATAAGGGTCTGCACAACTTACGTAATCCTAGGGGCTCTTTATACTTTCTAATACTTACTAGGATCAATCAGCCCATCTTTACTTACCGCTGGATTTGGCAACCCCACCTCAAGTCTTATGCCCCTTTACTATACTGGCATCAAAATCAAGAGGTAGGAATAGCCCTTTTCTTATTGCAACAAATAAAAGCATTTGACTGTACCATATCCAAAAAGATGTATTTGGGATTCCTGCATTTCCCTCTATTTCTTATACTTACCTGGTGGTCTGACCTTGTCTGTAATCTTAATCAGATCTTATATGGCTAATAAATAAATCAACTGGTATGTACATTACACTCCTGACTTCCTATTCTGATGTTATCAACGTATACTGGGGATAGTACCGATAAAGGTATCATGCTGGGAGGTCTCGGGTACCTTCCTCCTGCTGCTGTAGTTATCATGTAACTAGCTGATGCCTTCTTCTGTTGCTATATCTGATCTTCTGCCTGTAATAGGGTAATGATGATCTGCATTTGTACCTATAATCAAAGAATACGGTAAGTTTTTAGAGACTCCACCCTATACTGTATCGCTCTAAAGCACGACTGACTGAGAAGGAAGGGTAACCATACTATCATGCCTCGCAGCCTCCTGCCTATAGTATGTGGTGCACAACACATCCATAGACAAGACTCTACTTAGCACGGCTTGCAGACTCCCAGGGACACGACCTGCTCTGATACCAAGTTTGTCACACCCCGCCTTGGGGGGGGGTATGACTGGCACCTGGTGCCCTACTAGGACCTGAACTGCTGGACTGCTAAGCCTGGGCACATCTGGTGCCTGGCTGGCTCTAACTCATATTTCTGGAAACAAAGGGCTATATAACGGCTGTAAACACAGCCCCCGGCCCATTGGCCTATAGCCTCCTGTACCTGTACTAACAGCTGACCAGAAGCATATCAATATAGGGAAACCTATACGGGACGACAAGGCCACCATGCTGTCTAGTTATCTATAACTCAACCCTGAAGTACTGGATAGCTACGTGACCGGCAAGGTCACCACTACTGTCGAACTATGGCCCCACACAACCAACATAAAAGAAACAGAAGTACTAACAGCTAACAACTGCACGGCCTCACACGACCGGCTCATCTGACCACAGGGAAACATAAACAGACTGCAAGCCTCTAGAAATAGCAATAGAAATGATTGGGACAGGGCCCCGACCTACCCGTATTATACAACAAAAGAAAATGAAATACACCTCTGGAATTCAGTCTCCGGATGACAGGAGCTGAATACTTGATCGCTGACAAGAATCACGTGGTATCGCCCGCTCGTCTATGAGTACCTGCAGGCAAGTAATGCAGCGCCCCACCGGGCGTCAGTACCGCCGGTACTGAGTATGTAAAGGAATAACTGAATGAAATATCTGAAAACAATAATATAACTGATGAAACTGAAGTAGAGAGAAATAGATTAACTGTCTGATAATGTAAGTCATACCTTCTCTCAATTACACTGGAAGGAGTAGGAGTCATACCTGGAGACGTATCATTCTACTGCTGATCTACTCGTATCTATCATAACATGGCATAACATAACATAGCATAACATAGCACACACAAACCTTACCCAGCCCCCATAAGCCGGGAGGTACAACCAGCACATAATCTATACCCCTACCCCGGTCATCCTATCTCCTATAAACCATGTAAGCATCCTGCCGGTCCCCTGGGTATGCACTTGGGCTCGCTGATCCCCTGACTATAACTGCATCTGAGTCCGGAGGACTCCTGAATCAACACCCGGGCGTATCTGCTCGACAGGGGTGTGTAAAAGCCGACCAAGGCATAATATGGGGAAAACTGGCATCCCATCTTCGTCCCCTGTGGGACGGCATGCCACTCCGTAGAGCGACGTATCCTCGTCCTCTGGCGGACGAATCGATACAGCTATCAACCCTGGGCGGTCATGGATGTTCGGTAGTCCAACCCCAAACAATACAACAGTCTCAACTAGTAATATTATCTGCATGTCCCACATACTGAAGCTAACGATAATAAAGTGTTTGTACATACTGCATGCTGAACTAGCGATAGTGATATGTACATATTTAATACATGCTGAGACTGAATATAGCATATGTACATAAATATAATCTTCTTCCATACTGTACTGAGTCTAATGCTGAACATGATATAGTATTTCTGCTGAAAACTATGCGGTATACTGAGTTTCTATAGTAACAGGATTTACTATTCCTAATATTCTTTCTAACCTCATTTTAACTTATCATTCTGCCTCTGAGATGTCTTACAGATATTACATTGCTTTACAGGGTTTCAACTGAATACGATATTATCCTAACATCCTGTGTCACATCACGTACTAAGTATGCTGTGCAGTTTCTAACACTTGTATCAGAATCTATATCGTGCTAGCAAGTCTTGCGCTGATCATAACATGACGTTTCTAATATCGTACCATCATTCATAGTAAACATCATATATGGCTTCTGAATATTCTACTGGCCTTTAAATTACTGTACTGTACCAAGATTACTAACTTGCCGAGGGAACTCGCTTTACATACCTTATCCTCGAATTATCCGTCTGTCGGACGAGGCTCGGCAAGTACTTCAACTATTTCCTCCCAACTGCATTCATAAATATGTCAATTAATACTAAATACAGCTTTATTGTAAAGAGCAACATCACTTTCGATATAGTTTATAACCTAACTTAGGCTTATCGAAAGACGGTCGAAAACTCGCTATTTTTCAGAGGTCCAGAAGGGAAAAATATTCACTTCACAGCTAGGAACACATGGACACTAATTTAGAGCAATTCCACTTACCTTAGCTCGGTGGCTCGACGATTCGTCGGCCGTATTTCATGAAACTGAATCCGTAGGAATGCTCTATGATGCTAAATACCTCAGTATCTGGAGTTAATTTGAGTATGGACAACGTTTAGCAGCGTAATCGGTCGAAAATTATAATCCCTCCTTCGTTCTTCTCCTTTCTCTAATTTCTCTCTCTGTTTCCTGGAAATTTCTTAAGTGTTTAAATGATTTAAACCCGAAGTGGGCTTTATATACTTGGGTCTGGACAAGGCCAACGTGTCACGGAGCCAACACGGAGGCCTCTCCTCCGTGACACGCTGCCATCGCGGAGGGGCTCTGCCTCGGCTCCTTCCGCGATGGTTCGCCAAGTTTCTCGTCCGATCTTTTCCCGGGCCTTTCTCCAGCACGTATGGCCTTCAAATATGCTTAACCAACGTGCGAATAGGTCGTTTAGGTGTCGGGAATTCTACGGGGTATAACAAAGAAGACAACACAAGTGTAAGTATTTTAGAATCACTCTATGCAAACCCTAGTTTGTTAATTCACCATGGTTCCCACAACTTTAGTTGTGGAGGTTTTAGCCTCTCATGATTGTAAGAAAATAATTAGCATTCATAGACGAAAACATAATTTAGAACTTACAATGATGATTGAAAAGTAAATCCACTTGATGATTACACAAAAATAATGAAGAAGAATTCAAGAAGAATGAAAGAATCAATGCAAGAAACTCTATATAATTTGTTCTCATTATTTCTGATTTTAGATAAGTATTGTAAATTGGTATGACTCATACAATTATTCTACGAGTCATACAATCCTGCCATGTTCTGAATTTGATATTTTAGACATACTCTGAATAATTTCATGATTGTCCTTGTATGACTCGTTCCTTTCTCCTATGCCTTGTGACTGCCTTTCATACCTTGAGATCTACCATTCCTCAATCCTTTTAAACTTTACCACAATTCGTAGGTTGGTATCACAATCCATGGTTGCTACCTATACCAAGAGAGTAACCTAGTGCAGCTTCTTCTGATGTTTTCCATGACTGCCTTGGTATGGCTTGTACCAAGAGTCATAACTTGGCCTTTACCTTAAGTTCATCTTTTGGAATTTTCCGCGACTCTTAGTACGACTCATACCATAATTGTACGGCTCATACTGAGGTCTGTACTTGGTCTTTTTCTACACTCTTTTCACTTCTTTTGCAAATTTCAACTCCAACACCTAATGTCATGACCCAAACATAGGCCCGGATCGGGCCACGAGACAAAGAACCTTGAGAGGATCCAAGTTCACCCATGGCATGAACATGACAGCTAAAGCTCAACATAATAAATGCAAAAATGTAACATGTGAAATAGTGGAAGTCTAAGAATATAATAACATCTGAACATTTGAATACATGACACAATTTTAAAGCTGAATACAGACTATGTCTGATAAGCCTCTACATACTGACGAGTTGATGGAACAAGACCCCAACTAACTCCCTAAAGACTGAAAGTGAAAGTACTAATTGATAAGAAGGTCCTCGAAGGATGAGGACTCACCAGTTGGCTGAGAATACTAACTCCGAGAATCTGGTTAGCAGTGGGACTGAACCTGAACGTTTGAGCATGTATCATAACATGACACATCATAGAGTATGCAGTCAGTACGTGGAATGTACAGAGCATGCAAGGTACGTAAAACCGCCAAGGTAGAAAAACTAAAAATCATACATATCATAAAACATATCTTAGATCAGATTCTGAATGTAAGGCTTGCATGCTATTACCTGAAAACATGATTTAAACATAACTGAATATCATAACTAAATCGCATGACCCAAAGTTGAAACTGATAATCATAAGTAAAACTGAACATTGGATCAAACCTACTGAAAACATAATATCATGACTGATGAACATGCATTACTGAAATCATGAGCAACAATGGGAGACTCTTCATATAACCGACATTACCACAATAAAGCTTATGAGGTGCAGACTATTACACTCATGTGGGTTGAGCCTTCCGAAGCCTTGCCAAGCTTAAAGGCGCTACCATGATATCGATATCAAGCTGAAGGCCCCTCGGGGGCAGGGAAAGCTCACAAGGGATGTCCCAAATAATCTAAACATACCTACGTTGGCACATAGTTCTGAGGCATAGGGTTGACTGAACCCTTAGCCAACTCGGTGCTAGACAGTACTCCCAAAAACATGCATATGATCTCCATCTTTTTTCAACAAAGTTGAACCATCGTCTTATGACAAAGCTGAATCATAATAATACATCCATAATATGAAACATATCATGAGGAGCCTTGGCTCAAACCACAACACAAGCTGAAAAGTGGGAGTCTAGACTCCAAAACCATGTGGTAAGCTAACAACATAAAATTAAAGAAAATCATGAACATACTTGATCATATGAGCTTGCCCAAACTTACACATATTACATAGTCAAATCATGAATGTAAACATAGGTAATTCGAAATCATACTTTTATCATATACATCTAATCATACTTGAAAACACAGATCATAATCTAAATCTTTCATGAACTTTCATAATTGGGCATTGTATTTGTAAGACTTCAAAAACATGAATTGTGATTGAAAACATTATAAAACATGCCCATGAATCTAAATTCAACATTAGAAACATGAATATGATTTACCCATGATAGATGCTTAGACAAACCCATAGATTCATCAGCTAAGAATTCCATGAATTTAGAAAAGGATTTGGGCACGGGTGTAAGGAATACTCTCATTCATAACCCTACATACCTGGGTACTTCTGATTTCACACCCTTCATTAATGCCCAAAGGAATTAAAGGAGAATTGATGAATTCTAGAATTAATCACCTTAGAACTTTAGCAGTCTTGCCTGCATGAAGAGAAATTAGTTTAGGCTGAGTTAAACCCTCCTAAAACACACCTATCTAAGCTTAAAACTGTGTAGTTTAGGACTTAGAAACTTACGAAATATAGAAAATCCCTTAATAAATTAGCAGGAAAAGTGATACTGCCAGTCCCAACGAGGGACTGGATGAGTCGTTACCACTAACCACGACCCTTTGCTTGCTCCCATTGCCAGCACTAGAAACCTTCACTGTGCCGGTTACCATGAGGGAGACCATAACTCATGGTGTACCTAACGACTCGTGGTGACAAATCATGATGAACACTGCCAAAAATTTACCTTTCATGCCAAATTCCTGACCACGACCAATTCCACGACTTGTTTCCCTAACCATGAGTCATGGCTTCTCTTGTGGTCAACCCCCAGACCAAAATTCTTGCCAACACCCCCTTCCACTTCATGAGTCACTTAACGACTCGTGAAGTACCTCATGGGTCACTGGACGACTCATCCTGCACTTTGGTGCAGAAATTCATGTTTTCACCATTTGAACCCTTGGGTCTGATCTTAGGGATTTTGGGGTATTACAATATATCCCCTTTGGGAACATTCATCCTAGAACGTGGATAAACATACTAAAAAGTTGGGGAAAGCAACTATCATACCAAATACTGGAAATATAAAGATGAAAACTGATAGAGTGACTGACTCCAGATTGAATTACATGACAGAACTGAATTCATGAATCACACATACATGCATTGACATGAAAGAAACTGGAACACATGAACTAAACATGAAACTTAATAGAATACCAAGGAGGAAATAGATACCTTAAGATGAAACTGAGCTAGAAGGGAAAAGATGTTGGTATTTAGCCATCATATCTGCCTCAACTTCCCATGTAGCTCGCTCAACATGATGATTCCTCCACAAAACCTTTATTGAAGCTGCTTCTTTGTTCCTTAGCTTCTGAACTTGATGATCAAGTATATCAACCGGAACCTCTTCATATATAAGGCTATCCTTCACTCCTACACTCTCCACCAGAACAACCAAAGTTGGGTCACCCATGCACTTTTTTAAAAGCGATACACGGAAAACATGATGTACTAAAACCAATTCTGAGGGCAACTCCAACTCATAGGCCATCTTGCCAACACGCCTCACAATCCAGACGGTCCAACATAACATAGACTAAGTTTTCCTTTCTTTTTGAACCTCATTACTCCCTTCATGAGAGACACCTTCAAAAATAAACCAATCATCAACTTTG
Organism: Datura wrightii; assembly: GCA_035772735.1. Lineage (NCBI taxonomy): Eukaryota > Viridiplantae > Streptophyta > Magnoliopsida > Solanales > Solanaceae > Datura > Datura wrightii. The sequence goes on along the minus strand of JASDFA010000002.1, from coordinate 48,938,147 downwards.
AACTAAAGCTCTTTCCTCCTCACATCCGCATAGGACTTTTGACTACTTTGAGCTGCTTTCAACCTTTCCCTTATAAGCTGAACCTTCTCCACAGCCTCATGAACTGAATTTGGTCCTATAAACGTAGCTTTACAACCTTCAAACCAACCAATAGGCGATCTACATCTCCGCCCATAAAGAGCCTCAAACGGAGCTAGCTAAATGCTGGAATAATAACTATTGTTATATGCAAATTTAATGAGGAGTAAAACATCATCCCAAATACCCTTGAAATCCATCACACACACTCTCAACATGTCCTCAAAGGTTTAAATGGTCCATTCAGCCTGATCATCTATTTGCGAGAAGCTGTGCTAAGCTTGACCTTTGTACCAAGTCCTTTCTGAAACGATCTCTAGAACTAGAAGGTAAATTGAGTACCTCTATCTGATATGATGGACAAGAGCACCCCATGCAACTGAACTAACTCCCAAATGTACAATTTGGCATAATCCTCCACTGAATCGGTAGTTTCGATAGGTAGGAAACGGGTTGCTTTAGTCAACCTATACAAGAACCCAAATAGAGTTCGGACACTTAGCTACAAACTCTGCTATGTCCTTCTTCATGCCATTTTACCAATAGACTTCCCATAGGTCACGGTACATCTTGGTGGCACCTGGATGTATAGAGTATTTGGAACCATGAGCCTCATGCAACATCTCCGTTAAGTGATAACACCCGGTATACCCAAACAACCCTAATATCGTAGTACACCATCTCCCTCTTTGGAGAAGACCTCCACCTTCTGATTCTAAATAGCTTCCTTCAACTTTACCAAAATAGGGTTCTCTTCTTACCTAACCTTGACTTTGGTCACCAAGGAAGATTTTGATCCATTCTAAATAATGACACCACCATCCATTGAGTCAGCAAGATGAACTCCAAACCATGTAAGATGATGTATCCTTCACTAACTCCTTCCTCTCCTCATATACATGGGTGATACTCTTTATAAAAAGCCTGGGAAGAGCATCCACCACCACTTAGCGTTGCCCAAATAGTAAAGGACACTCAAACCACAATATTTAAGGAGCTCCAACCACCTTCTTTGATTTAGATTTAGATCCTTCTGGATAAACACATGTTGTAGGCTTTTGTGGTCCGTAAACACATCCACATGGACCCTCTACAGTTATTCTACAAATTATCAAGGCAAATACTATCGCCGCCAACTCAAGGTCATGAGTCAGATAGTTCTTTTCATGGAATTTCAGCTTCCTGGAAATATCATGTAATACCACGGAAAGACATAAGAATAGACCTAGGAGTTTATTTTGAAAAGTGCAAAAAACTGGCAAAAACATCACAGGATGGGCAACTCAACGACTCGTGGGTGGATACCACGAGTCATCGAAAGCAGTCATGGAATAGGGGGTTTAGGGAAGCAGTGGTAACAACAGACAGTGTAATGACTCATTGTCTGAAACAAGGAGTCGTTGGAAGGACTGGACTTAGGTTTAGGGGGAAACAACGGGATGTTCCACGATTCGTGGTGAGAAGAAATGGCCTATTGTTTCTAGTCATCATTTGAGGGTTGAGAATTTTGGTACACACAATAGATGGAGACCATGACACATTGGATGGCACCACGGGTCGTAGTGAGGCTCATGGAAAGGAAAGTCAGAATGGTGCAGGGGTTGACAACGGTCGATCCAACGATCGTTGATTGAAGCAACGACTCGTCCTGACGAGTCGTGGGAAGAATATGACGATTTCATGAGGTAGTGGATCGAATGAATCGATACCACGAGTCGTGGTTTGTTGCAATGACCTGTTAGATTGGTCGTTGGTCCGTCCAGAGCTGTTTTCAGGAAATAATTTTAAGGGAAGTTTCGACTTTTCCACATTTTAATACCCTGAAACTACGTCGTTTTATGTATTTTTCTGAGTGGGTTAAGGTGAGTTAAGTCCTTTATGCATGCCCATTCTCATGCAAAAGCATAGAGAGATTTTTGGGAGATTCAAGGTCTTCTTCCCCAAGTTTACATCAATTTCTTTGTGGGTATTCAAGGAACTTCGAAGTCATCCCATCCTCACGTATGTAGGGTTTTAAAATGGGTGAAATCCTTCCTCACCCATACCCAAATTTCGATTTAAATCATGAATCCTCCTATTCAAGTTCTATGAGGTTTTACTCAAATGCATGAAAAAGTGATTTTTGTTTATGGGTATGATTTAAGTGAGTTTTAGCAATAGAGTTATAAATGATTGGCAAGTTTTATACTATTTTTCTTAAAAGTGATGTTTCAAGCTTTTAAATCTACATTGCCCATTGATGAAATTTCATAAAAGTTATGATTTATGATGAATATTCAATATTTTGAATTTATTGATGATGGAAAAGCATGAATTCAAGTTACCCCATGTTTATGTGCATATTTTGAAAGAATTGAATATGATGAAGTATTGGGCAATGCCCACATGTTGAAGAATGATTTATGATTTATGAAGCGAATTACATGATTTATCAATTTATGATGTTGGACAATGAAAAGGGCCTATGGTTCTTGGCTAAGCATGTTTTAAAGGGGATCAATGATGATAAATGTTATATTTTAGCCAATGAATATTAATGCATGATGTTATTGATTTATGTATGAGCATATATGCATGTTTTTGGGAGCAGTGTCTAGCACCGAGTAGCCCGACGTTCAAAGGACTACGCCGGTGTCTCATAACCATGTGCCACCGTGGGTTTCTAATGATATATTGTAATAATAATGATCCCCTCAAATGTGATATCACACCTAATACACGACCCTCGCCTGGCAAGCCAGGGTCGGCTCTGCCACTTGAGTGAGATAGTTGGTGCATCATGAAAGGCTCTACCATAATTGTGCCGGTTATGACGAGTCCTCCCATTGTTCCGCATGTTTTATGCATTTCTATGTTTATGTTTTGGTTCAAGTTATGTTTTGATAAAGTTTACTTGCGATTACGAAAAAGAATGATTACAAATGATTTGAAAGTTTTGAGCCTTACGTTTTTTTACAGAGATTTTGATGTAAGCATGATGTCCTTCTCTTATATTATTTATGAGTTTTATTTACTCTAACATGTCCATTTTATTTACCTTGCATGCTCAGTACATTCCACGTACTGACCGCATACTTTTCTATGCTGTATTGTTTTATGATATATGGTCCGGATCTCAGGCTCATCCTCATCCTTAGTCCATCTTAGCTTATGCTGTCTGATTACTGGTGAGTCTTCACGTTCCGAGGACCGTTTGACAAACTTTCATATTATTTATGTTTCAGTATTGGGCGGGTTAGTTGGGGATGTTGTCCCATCAACCCATCTTATGTATTAGAGGCTTTTAGACAATGTGTAGTATTCAGCTCATGTGTACGCTTAGTATTTTCTGGTGTTATGCTATTTTACGTTTCCGCTTGTATGTACTAAGTATTCTGTGTTATTAAATGAGATTAGATGTATGCATGTTCCATGGGTCTCTCGGGGTCTCTTGTCCCGTGTCTACGATCCGGGTGTACTGGGTCTTGAATATGAACTATAACCTTACCATGCTGGATTAGTACACAACCAAGACTGATCCTCGAGGCGTCACAGTATACCCTGTGATAACCTCAGGTAAGGTCTAAACTGGTGCTGAGGTGAGTCGAGTCTTCAAATTGGAAGCTCTTCTCACAGGCCTCTGACCATTGAACCTTCACTTTCTTCTGGGTCAACTTAGTCAATGGTGCCACAATGGATGAAAACTCTTCAACAAACCTCCGGTATTAACCATCTAAACCCAAGAAACTCCTGATATCCGAAGGACTAACTGGTCTAGGATAATTCTTCACAGCTTCTATCATTTGAGAGTCCACCTGTACACCCTCACTTGACACCACATAACCTAAAAATGCTACTGAATTTAACCAAAACTCATACTTGTTGAATTTAGCATACAATTGGTGATCCTTAAGAGTCTGTAGCACCACCCTCAGATAAGCGGCATGCTCCTCATTACTCCGAGAGTATATGTGAATGTCATTTATGAACACGATCACAGACATGTCTAAATACGGCTTAACACCCTGTTCATCAAATCCATAAAAGTTGTAGGAGCATTCGTTTGTCCAAAAGACATCACTACAAACTCATAGTGACCATACTGAGTCCTGAAGGCTATCTTTAGAATGTCACTCTCTCTAACCCTGAGCTAATAATATCCGGATCTGAGATCTATCTTTGTAAAACACTTGGAACCCTGTAGCTGGTCAAATAAGTCATCAATTCAAGGGAGGGGATACTTGTTCTTAATGGTGATCTGTTTCAACTGCCAATAGTCAATTCACATCCGAAGGGAACCATCTTTCGTCTCGATAAAGAGAACTGGTGCACCCCATGGGGATTTTCTAGGTCTGATGAAACCCCTGTGTAAAAGATCCTTCAACTGCTCCTTCAACTCCTTGAGGCCGGAGCCGTTCTGTAAGGAGGAATAGATATAGGCTGCGTATCGAAAAAAAGGTTAATACCAATGTCAATCTCCGGCTCGGGAGGAATTCCCCGTGGATCATCTAAAAACACTTCTAGATATTCACATAGTACGGGAACTGACTGGATAGCTGGGGATGTAGCATCCTTAACCCTAACTAGGTGGTACACGCAACCCTTAGAAATTATCTTTTTGGCCTTAAGGTAGGAAATGAAATGACCTACAGGAACAACTGAACTATCCTTCCACTCTAGGACTGGCTCACCCGGAAACTGGAAATCTACCACACAGGTTCTATAATTTACTGAGGCATAACATGCATGTAGCTAATCCACACTAAAGATAACATCAAAATCTGTCATGGCTAGCTCTACAAATATTCTGAGGTGTCTTTTTAAAGGACTGTGACAGGGAAATTTCTATATACCCGTCGAGCTATAATTGAATCGCCGACTAGTGTAGAGAATGAGAAGGGTTCTGATAGGATTTCGGGATTGACTCCAAAACTAATAGAAACATAGTGTTTCCCAAAAGATAAAGTAGCCCCTGGTTCTAACAATGCATATACATCAAGGTGGAATAGTCATAACATATCAGTGACTACATCTGGGGAGACCTCCTGCTCCTGACGCGATGCGAGGGCATAAAACCTATTCTGGCACTGACCACAACCTGCGCTAGTGGATGCATCCTGCTGAGCTAAGCGTGCTAGTGGAGCTACTGAACTAGTGGCTGGATCTCGGCCTCTACCACGGCCCTACCTAGCTGTAGGAGAATTTCCGAGCATATGTCGTGGTTTCTCACACCCGAAACAAGCACCTGTACCTGCTAGGCATTGACTAGTGTGCCTCCTGCCACACCTATCACAATCTGGAATACTAGGCTCTACAAATCTGCTCCCCTGACCTCGAGAGCTTGATGCTCGTCCCCTCTAGTCGTGCCTAGATATGGATGGCACATTAGTTGCCAATGACGTGGGGGGGGGGCTGATGATCTCTGGTGGAATTGCTGGTGATGCCCACCACTAGGCCTCTACTAGGAGAGTCCAAGGTATCTGTCCTGGTCCTCTTGGTCTCTCTCCCTCAAATGTACCACCCTATCTACTGGGCGTATAGAACTAATTAGGAGAAATTGATATCCTGATAAAGCATCACGATTCTGCAATTTTCAACCAAATAGTGTGCTATCCCATGCACGAACCGACTCACTCAAGCCCTATGATCAGCCACCATCTCTAGTGCATATTTGGACAAGCGAGTGAACTCTAAAGCATACTCCTGGTGGTCATGTTGTTCTGCCTCAAGTTCACAAATTCTATTGCTTTGATCTCCCTCATCTCTCGGGAAAGAACCTATCCAAAAAATGCTTTGTGGAACTCATCCCAACAAAAGGGGGCCCGCTTTAACTACCCTTCCATCCTTTCACCATCTGAACCAAATATGAGAAACCCCTTTCAACTGATAAGCGGCTAGGTCTGTGCACTCCTCCCCCGTCACCCCCATGATCCGAGTTATCTTCTAAATCTCATCAATAAACTCGTGTGGATCCTCGTCCACCTTCGATATGAGAAACTCCGAAGGGTTCATCCCCAGAAAGTCCTGACTCTTGTCGCTGCCGCATTTTCATTTTGGGAAACATGCACTACCGCCTGCTAGTTGACCTGGGCGGTCACTGCCTGCACTAACATCTGGATGGCTGCCCTAAACTCTACATTGGCAACCTGCTCAAGCACATGATCCTGGGGGCTGGTGGGGCCTGCTGGTGGTCATCTCCATTGCCATTCTCGTGGCCATTTCTGTTCCTATTTAATCTTTCATTAACTCGATGAGGAGACATGATTCTACAAACGCATATAGAATGAGTAGAAGGATAGAGTGTCATTGCATTGCACAACATAGATCATGAAAGAAGGAAAGTTTCCTAAGCGTTTCGTAGCCTCTTCATCACAAGTGAAGCGCGCTTCACACCCATGAAAAAGACTCTATTTAACGCACTTTTAGACACCATAGGACAGTTCAAAACGTAAGGCTTTGATACCAAGTTTGTCATGAAGAACATAGGCACGAATCAAGATACAGGACAAAGAACCCTAAAAGGCTCCAAGTAGATCCATGGCATAAACATGACCGTTAAACCTCAAGATAATAAATTCAGAAATGTAACATGTGAAATAGCAAAAGTCTGAGAATATAATAACATCTGAACATCTTGATACATAACACATTTCTTAAGCTGACTACATACTATATCTGATAAGCCTCCACAAACTGACGAGTTGATGGGACAAGACCCCAACTAACTCACTAAATACTAAAATTTAAAGTATCGATAACAAGATGATAAGAAGGTCGTCGAAGGAAAAGGACTTACCTATAGGCTGAGAATACTAATTTTGAGAATCTGGATTGCGACAGGACTGAACCTGAACGTCTAAGCCTATATCATGAAATGATACAACATAGAGTAAGCGGTCAGTACATGGAATGTACTAAGCATGCAAGGTAAGTAAAACCGTCAAGTAAGAAAAACTAAAATCATGCGTATCATAAAACATATCCGAGATCATATTCTGAGAGTAAGGCTTGCATTCTATTACCTGAAAACATGATTTAAACATAACTAAATATCATAACTGAATCAAATGACCCAAAGCTGAAATTGATAATCATAAGTAAAACTGAACATTGGGTTAAACCTGTTGAAAACATAATATCATGACTGATGAACATGCATTAATGTAATCAGTAGGAACAATAAGAGACTCGTCATATAACCGACATTACCATGATAGAGCTTACGTGGTCCCGACTATTACACACAAGCGGGCAGAGCCATCCAAAGCCTTGTTAGGACTAAGGGCACTACCATGATATTGATATGAAGCTAAAGGCCCCTCGAAGGCAAGGAAAGCTCACAAGGGAGGCCCCAAATAATCTGAACATACCTACATTGGCACGTAGTTCTGAGGCACAGAGTTGACTGAACCCTTATCCTACTCGATGCTAGACACTACTCCCAAAAATATGCATTTCTATCCACCATTTTTCAAAGAAGCTGAACCATCATCTTGCAACAAAGCTGAATCATAATAATACCTGCATAATCTGAAAACATATCATGAGGAGCCTTCGTCAAACAATACCACAAGCTGAAAAGTGGGAGTCTAGAGTACAAAACCATGTGGTAAGCTAATAATATGAAGTTGAAGTAAATCATGAACATACTTCATCATATGGGCATGCCCAAACTTATACATACTTTAGATAGTCAAAACCATGAATGTAAACATGGGTAATTCGAAATCATACTTTCATCATATACATCTTATCATACTTGAAAACATAGATCATAATCTCAACCTTTCATGAACTTTCATAATTGGGCATTATAATTGTAAGACTTTGAAAACATGAATTGTGATTGAAAACATTATAAAACATGCCCATGAATCTAAATTCAATATTAGAAACATGAATAGGATTTACCCATGATTGATGCTTAGAGAATTTCATGAGTTGGGTTAACACCCCATAGATTCATTAACTAAGAATTCCATGAATTTAGAAAAGAATTTGGGCATGGGAGTGAAGGAATACTCCCATTCATAACCATATATACCTGTGTACTTCTAATTTCACACCCTTCTTGAATGCCCAAAGGAATTGGAGGAGAATTGATTAATTGTAGAATTAATCACCTTAGAACTTCACTAGTCTTGCATGCATGGAGATAGATTGGTTTAGAATGAATTAATCACTCTTAAAGAACCCCTATCTGAGCTTAAAATGACGCAGTTTAGGAATTAGGAATTATGGTAAAGCCTTTAACAAATTCACAGGAAAAGTGATACTACCAATCCCAACAAGGGACTGGACGAGTCGTTACCAATGACCATGACCAGTTGCCTGCTCCCATTGCCAACACTGGAAACCTTCACTCTACCAGTCACCACGTGGAACACCACGACTCGTAATGTACCTAACGACTCGTTGTGAAAAATCGTGATGAACACTGCCAAAAATTTATCCTTCATGCCAAACTCCTGACCACGGCCAACTCCACAACTCGTTGCCCTGACCACGAGTTGTGGCTTCTCTCGTGGTCAACCCCCAGAATAAAATTGTTGCCAATTCCCCCTTCAACTTCATGAATCACTTAATGACTTATGAAGTACCTCACAGGTCACTAGAGGACTTGTCCTATGACATGGTGCAGAAATTCCTGTTTTCTCCGCTTGAACCCTCAGGTCTAATCTTAGAGATTTCAGGGTATTACACCTAATTCCCTGAAAACAAAGCAAAATTTGCATCATATCTGTATAAACACACCTAAGACCGTGCTTATTTCCTTAGTTTTAAGCGTCAAAAGTACTATAAGCCTACACCATATCAGAGCCTAATACCTGCCAAGTCAAATGAAAAAGGTATAAAACCTTCCTAGATGAGCTGAAAAAAAAAAGCAAAAGCTTATGCATAGAAGCTTGTAGAATTTCAATTACAAAGCTAAAGCCGAAATCAACTAAATTGTTTCAAGTATATGCTATACGATGGAGGGAAGAAGCATCTAGAGTACACCCGCATTTGGATGAAATTGAAAAGACCACTTACTTTTCTCAAGCATAGGATGCAAACTACTATGAATAAATGATGACAATGAGCGGAAAAGCTTTGGTGAAGTCATCAAAGCTGGAGAAATGATAAAAACTGGTCTTAAGACTGGGAGAATAGCAAGTCTAATAGATTTATAGTCCACTATTAAGGCCCTCCAATTTGGCGCCCTCAGAAGTGGAAAGAAGAAATATAAATAGGTTATGGGAATGATGACTCGAGGAGGTACATCGTGTCATCGCCAACAATCTCTACGATAATAGCCTAATGATCAGTATTTCCCACACCTATACTATGTTACTTCACCATCTTATCATCCTTATTCACTCCAATGTCATATCCCATCTACAACACACAACCAATGTACCGTTGTCACGACCCGAACATAGCACCGGATTGAGACACAGGACAAGGAGCTCCAAGAGACTCCAAGTCGACCCATGGCATGAACATACATCTAACTCAATCAATAAAGCGGAAGACTTGACATAATAATAATAGTAGAAATCTCATCATAACATAACATCGATGTCGGAAATCACATGATACATGATGAACTGATTACTACATATAGTCTAAAAGCCTCTATATAATTGATGGGTTGATGGGACAACACCTCCAACTAATCTGACAAGTCTGAAAACTTAAAGTGCAAAGATAACTGATAGAAAATGGTCCCCGAGAGATAAGGACTCACCATTGGAATGGATGCTAACTCTGGAACCGGCTAATGGCGGGGCTGAGACTGAAAATCAGAGCCTGTATCATAAAACGATACAACATAGACTATGCGGTCAGTACCTGAAATGTACCACGTATGCAAGGTAAGTAAAAAGAACACTTAAAATATATAAAATTCATAAGAGTGGGACGACATGCTCATAACATAAATATCATAACGTAACATAAGGCTCAAGGTTTTCAAAATATTCGCAAATCAGTCAAAATCATAATAGTAGATGAAAAGCTTCATTAGAAATGACTTGAGCCAAAGTAATATGAACATAACCGTGGATAAATCATGAGGAACAATGGGAGATACTTATAACCGACATACTCCATATGAGCAAACATGGAGCCCGACCTGTAAACACCTAGTAAGAGGGTGTTCAGTCATAACCCGAGTATAGACCCTGATCGTAAAATGGGACAAGGAGCCCCGAGAGACTCCAAGTCGACCCATGTAATGAACGTTCATCTAACTCCATATCATTAAAGTGGAATGCTTATCGTAACAATATAGTGGAACAATAAACATAACATAGCATGGTTAGAGGAACGTACTAAATACATAATAGTTTAGTACTACGTATAGTCTGAAAGCCTCTATCGTATAAGATGGGTTAATGGGACAACATCCCCAACTAACTCGGTAAAACTGAAAACTGAAAGAAACCTCAACATCTGAAACATATGGTCCTTGGTGAATGAGGACTCACCAAGAAGCTGGATGCTAAACTCTGAGATAGACTACTGATGATGCTGAATATGAAGATTGAAGCATGTATCATAAAATGATACAGCATAGAGTATGCGGTCAATACGTGGAATGTACCGAGTATGCAAGGTAAGTAAAATAGACATTCTAAATTACATAAAAGATCATAAATAATCATAAGAGAGGGACAACATGCTTGCATCATAAATATCATAAGATAACTTAAGGCTCAAGGTTTTCAAATCATTCGTAAACCATTCATTATCATAGTCACAAGAGAAACTTCATTAAAACATCACTTGAGCCAAATAGCATAAACATAACAATGCATAAAACATGTGGAATAATGGGAGGACTCATCATAATCGACACCATCATGATAAAGCCTTACATGATGCCCCAACTGTCTCGCTCAAGTGGGCAGAGCCGCTCCTAGCTTGCCAGGCGAGGGACGTGCATTATGTGATATCAAGAAGGAGGGGATCATTAACATTGTAATGTATCATTATAAACCTACGGTGGCACATAGTTTTGAGACACTGGCATAGTCCTTTGAACGCCATGCTACTCGGTGCTAAACATTGCTCCCAAAAACATGCACATTAGGCTTGTATGTATATCAATAACATCATTCATTAAGATTGATGGACAAATAAACCTTATCATCATTGATCCACATTAAAATACATAATTAGCCAAGAATCAAAGGCCCTTAGTCGGCCAGCATCATAAATCAACAACTCATGAGATCCATTTCATAAATCGTAATTCATTCTTGAACATGTGGGCATTGCCCAATACTTTATCATGCTTGAAAATACTTAATTCATTGGAAAACATGATTATAAAAATGGGTAACTCGAAAACATACTTTTTATAATCAATAGTAAATCATACATGAACACTCATCATAAACCATGACTTTCATGAACTTTTCATAAATGGGCATTTTAATTTGTGAAACATGAAACATGATTATTAATGAAAAACAACACAAAACTTGCCTATAATTCATAATTCAATAATAGAACTAAATTAAAATCAAGCCCAGGTAGAGAGATCAAAATTTCATGCATTGGGTAAAACCCCCATAGTACTTAAATAGGAAATTTCGTGAATTGAAAGAGATTGGGCATGGGGGTGAAAGGATTCACCTATTCATAATCCTGGTTATGGCTGATCCTAACACTTCCTTGAAAACCCAATGGAAAATTTGAAGAAAACCTTAAAGAACAAGGTTGACCACCTCCTCAATCCCTTAGCTTTGCATGCATGGAAGTGAATAAGCCTAGGGTGGGTTTTACGCTCAATAAATACTGATTTTAGATCCTTAGACGATGTAGTTTAGGACTCTAGGACTTAGGAATGCCGAAAATGCCTTAATGAAATCCCTAAAAGTTCTGCACTAGGTGCACCAACGGACGGTCCCACGAGTCATTACATGATACCATGACTTGTGGTTCCGAGCGTTGGATCCACTGGCTCATTTCATACATCTAGATTCCTTCCCACGACTCGATAGGACGAGTCGTTTTTCCAAGTGATGACCCGTTAAGTCATCCGTTGATTCTCTTGTCCTGACCTGTGCCAATCTTTCACACGAGTCTTACCATGCCTCGTTACTTCTTCCAATGATTCGTGGTTGCCTTCCAATACATTGACTGGAAAATGTTGATATTCCTTCCTACGACTGGTGACCATGACCCGTTACTCATCACGACGGGTCATGAGATGACCTATTACTTCCCCTTAAGCTGAGAAACAGTTCCCACCATGACTTCACATGACGACTCGTTGTAACGAACAACGAGTTGTTACTTCGCTCGTTACTTCCTGCTATTACTGGGCCAACCTTCCCACGACTACTTCCTACAGGTCGTTGGTTGGACCAACAATCCGTTGGGTCATCCGTTCAGTGGGATTTTTTTCCCAATTTAAGCCAACTCACTTTTTAAATATCGGGTCTAATCTTACGCACTTCTAGGGCATTACAATATCAACCCCTTGGAAACATTCTTCCTCGAATGTTGGAAAACATACAGAAAAGCAGAGAAGTGCAATCAACATATTCAAATACTGAGCATTTAAGCCTAAAACTGACTGAATGACTATCTCCGATTCAAACTACATAGCTAAAGTGAATTCATGAATCATACATACATCCACATACATAAAAGAAAGTTGGGCACATGAACTGAATATGAAAACCAAATAGGGTCTGAGAGCAAAATTGGTACCTCAAGCTGGAACTGAGCCGGTAGAGAATAGATGTAGGTTTCTAGCCATCATATCCACTTCGGATTCCCACATAGCTCCCTCAATATACTGATTCCTCCATAACACTTTAATCGAAGCTACTTTCTTGTTCCTTAGCCTTTGAACCTGATGATCCAATAGTTCCATCGAGACCTCCTCATAACTAAGGATGTCTTTCACACCAACACTGTCCACCGGGACAACTAGAGGCTGGATCACCCAAACACTTCTTTAAGAGCGACACACGGAAAACCAGATGCACAGAAGCTAATTCTAAGGGAAACTCCAATCCATATGCCACCTTGCCAACCCGTCTCACTATCTTGTATGGGCCAACATAGCGGGGACTAAGTTTCCCCTTATTTCTGAATCTCATCACTCCCTTTATGGGAGACACCTTTAGGAATAACCAATCATCAACTTCAAATTCTAATTCTTTCCTTCTCACATCGGCATAGGACTTTTGGCGACTCTGAGCAGCTTTCAACCTGCCCCTCCTCTGCTGAACCTTCTCCATTGCCTAATGAACCGAATCTGGTCCTATCATTGCCGCTTCTCCAACCTCAAACCAACCAATGGACGATGTACATCTCTGCCCATAAATAGCCTCGAACGGTGCCATCTAAATGCTGGAATGATAGTTGTTATTGTATGTAAACTCTATAAGAGGAAAATAATCATCCTAACTACTTTTGAAGTCAATCACGCATGCTCTCAACATGTCCTCGAGAGTCTGGATTGTCCGCTCCGCTTGGCCATCCATTTGCGGGTGGAATGTTATGCTGAGCTTAACTTGAGTACCAAGCCCTTTTTGAAACAACTTCTAAAACTGAGAGGTAACTCGACCTTTACTTGCTGACAGTTTGGGCACTTCTCTACGAATTCTGCAATGTCCTTCTTCATGACATTCCACCACTTCCCCTAACTCACGGTACATCTTGGTGGCACCTGGATGATAGAATACCTGGATCAATGAGCCTCGTGCAACATTCGACTCTTCAAATCATCCACATCCGGAACACATAAGCGACCCTAGTACCGAAGCATACCATCTCCCCCTTTTGAGAAGACCTCTACCTTCTAATTTTGAATGGCTTTCTTTAACTATACCAAAATCGGGTCTTCATCTAGCCTAGCCTTACATCAGTCACCAATGACAATTCTGATCCGTTCTGAACAACACCACCACCATTGGTCAACCAACCTAACTCCCAACCTTCCGAGTCGATGCACATCCTTCACCAGCTCCTTCTTCTCTTCACCCACATGGGACACACTCTCCATAGAGAGTCTACTAAGTGCATCTGCTACTACATCGGCCTTACCCAGATGGTAATGCACACTCATATCGTAGTCCTTGAGTTACTCTAACCATCTCATATGCCGAAGATTGAGGTCCTTCTGGGTAAACACATATTGCAAACTCTTATGGTCCGTAAACATATCCACATGAATCCCGTACAAATAATGTCTCCATATCTTCAAGGAAAATACCATCGCGGCCAACTCAAGATCATAGGTCGGATAATTCTTTTCATGAACCTTCAACTGTCTAGAGGCATATGCGATCACTTTCCCACGCTGCATCAATACACACCCATGTCCAATCCTTGAAGCATCACAATACACCACGAACCCATCAGTACCCTCCGGTAGAGTTAACACCGGTGCTGAAGTAAGTTGGGTCTTCAACCCTTGGAAGCTCTTCTCACAAGCCTCCGACCATTGGAATTTCACCTTCTTCTGGGTCAATTTAGTCAAGGGTGCTGCAATCGATGAGAAACCTTCAACAAATCTCTGATAAAAGCTAGCTAAATCCAAGAAGCTCTAAAAAATGAAGGATTCACCGGCCTAGGCCAATTCTTCATCGCCTATATTTTTTGAGAATCCAGCTTTATACCCTTACTTGATACCGCATGGCCAAAAAACACCACTGAGTCCAGCCAAAACTCGCACTTGCTGAATTTAGCATATAATTGGTGATCCTTAAGGGTTTGTAGCACCACCCTCAAATGAGCGGCATGATCCTCCTCGCTCCGAAAGTATATAAGATGTCATCGATGAACACAATCATGAACATGTCCAGGTATGGCTTGAACACCTTGTTCATCAAGTCCATAAAAGCTGTAGGAGCATTCGTTATTCTGAAAGACATAACTACAAAATCATAATGACCATACCGCGTCCTAAAGGCTATCTTCAGGATATCACTATCCCGAACTCTTAGCTGATGGTTCCCGGATCTGAGATCTATCTTTGAGAAACACTTGGCACCTTGAAGGTGGTCAAATAAGTCATCAATCCTGGGTAGTGGATACCTGTTCTTGATGGTTACTTTGTTCAATTGCCGATAATCAATGCACATCTGAAGGGAACTATCTTTCTTTCGGACAAATAAGACTGGTGCACCCTATGGAGACTTACTCGGTCTAATGAAACCCTTATCTAACAGGTCCTTCAATTGTTGCTTCAACTCCTTTAGCTCCGATGGAGCCATTTTGTAAGGAGAAATAGATATAGGTTTCATGTATGGAAGAAGGTCAACACCAAATTTAATTTCCTCTCGGGAGGAACACCTGGTAAATCATCAGGGAAACTTCTGCATACCCACACACAATCGGAACTGACTGGATTATCGGGGTCTCAAACTCAACATCCTTAACCGTAACTAGATTATACACATGACCCTTAGAAATCATCTTCCTGGCCTTAAGATAGGAAATAAAATGACCTACAGGCATAGCCAAATTACTCTTCCACTCCAAGACTGACTCACCCGTAAAGCGGAACTCCACTACACGCGTTCTACAATTAACAGAAGCATAACATGCATACAACTAGTCCATGCCAAGAATAATATCAAAGTCAGTCATGGATAACTCTACAAGGGCTGCGGAGGTGACTTTATGCAATGCAGTGATTACCTATTATACACCCGTCTAGCTACAACCGAATCACCAACAGGAGTAGAAATTGAAAATGGTTCTAACAGAATTTCGGGACTAACTCCAAAGGTACTAGCAATATAAGGTGTCACAGAAGACAAGGTAGCCCCTAGATATAACAAAGCATAAGCATCAAGGTGAAACACACGTAATATACCAGTAAGCACATCCAATGAAGTCTCCTACTCCTGACGCGAGGTGAGGGCATAAAATCTGTTTTGGCTGTACCTGCCACCCCCACTAGTATTTACCCCCTATGGAGCTGAACGTGTTGGAGCTTCTGCTGACCTAGTCATTTGTGCACGACCTCTTATCATCATCCTTTCTAGAAAATGGACACACTTGGCGCATGTCACGACCTGAATGTAGACCCGGATCGTAACACGGTACAAGGAGCCCCGAGAGATTCCAAGTCTACCTATGGAATGAACATTCATCTAAGTCCAAATCATTAAGAGGAATACTTATCGTAACAATATAGCGGAAGCATAAACATAATAAATAACGACAAGCGGAATGTAGTAAATACATAACAGCTGAGTACTACATAAAGTCTGAAGGCCTCTATCATATAAAATGGGTAAATAGGACAACATCCCCAACTAACCCAATAAAATTGAAAACTGAAAGAAACCTCAACATCTAAAAGATATGTTCCTTGGAGAATGAGGACTCACCAAGAAGCTGGATGCTAAACTCTGAGGTGGACTATTGATGGTGCTGAATCTGAAGATAGGAGCCTATATCATAAAATGATACAACAGAGAGTTTGCGGTCAATACGTGGAATGTACTGAGTATGCAAGGTAAGTAAAACGAACATTTAAAAATACATAAAAGCTCAAAAATGATAATAAGAGAGGGACAACATGCTTGTATCATAAATATCATAACATAACTAAGGCTCAAGGTTTTCAAATCGTTCGTAAACCATTCATTATCATAGTCATAAGATAAACTTCATTAAATCATCACTTGAGCCAAATAACATAAACATAACATTGCATAAAAAATGTGGAATAATTGGAGCACTCATAATTATCGAAACCATCATGATAGAGCCTTACATGATGCCCCAACTATCTCACTCAAGTGGGCAGAGTCACCCTGTTCGGTGCGTTTGTTGGGGTTATAAAACCGACACGCAAGTGCACGTGGTCGAACAAGTAGTAAGTGGCTTTAATAAGCCAAGTATCGATCCCACAGAGACTTGGGATAAGTGCAATTTGCTCAAGTATACTATATTTTTACTTCTAAATATGCTGACAACTAAATAACTAAAAATTGAATAATTTGTTTTATAAATTTTATACTAAACTACAAACAATTATCTACTTTGAATTTGGACTATGGATAAAAGCATGCCGAGGTTAAAGAACATGTAATGAAACTGATTATCATCATAAATTGGTTAATCTTTTCTTCCAGTTTCTAGCCAAGAACAATTGCCAAGAGATTAAAACTCTCGTATTTAATCTCACTTAAGAATCATGAACCATCCGTCTACATTTCTGTAATCAAATGCAATTCATGTTCTAGCCATACGATTCCGGTTCCTAAATTGACTAATACGGCTTTCAGGTATATTTCTATCAGGAAAGCACATCAAAACTCAATTTTCCCAAATCAAGTAAAGAACAATATCCTATTAATTCACAACTTTCCAATTTCGTGCTCTCTCGAGTGAAATCGGACTTTTTAGATGTACATTAATGTAGGCCACACACCAATGCAGTAAGAACAAGAATTAATAGAACAACATGGAAGAAAAAGATGAAAAACCATATAATTAATAATCAAAATTCATCACAAGTGTTCATAACCTCAGCAAGGAAGGAAATTAGCCACTCATTTGTGGATTAATCATCCTAAAACAAGTGTTAATCATACAAATAATTGAATTAGAGAAGAAAGAAAGAGAGAAAAAACCCTGAACTTTTTGTCCCTCAACTGCCTGTAACCCACGTCCTTGCTCCACCAAGTCTGAATTTAAAAAATACACTTAAGTGTTCTATTTATACTAGTGGGAATTTTTCCCGGAATAATGAGCAACGTGTCACGGAGTGCATCGTGGAGCACTGCCTCCGTGACATCCCGTGAACGCGGACCCTTACTGGAACTGGGGTCTGGGAAATCAAACACCAATGTGGCATGGCATTCAACGCGGAGGCTAGCCACCATGCCACGGAGCAGTCGCGAACCTCCACTAAAAAGTGATGAATTTTCACCCTCCAGGCAGAATGCCTCCGCGATGGTAGCGTGACACGGCTCCATCGCGGAGCCCCTTTAATTCGTGCAGTCCTATGCCTTTTTCCTTGCTCACATCCAAGTCCAACTCCGATATCATCCAACATGCATTTTAGCTTCCCGAAATCACATTTTACCTACAAAACAATGCTAATCATGTTGGTTAGTATAAATTCACATTTTATTACCAATTACATGAAAACGTATACACATTGCTAGATAAACAAGGCGAAAATGATACTTTTGAGTATCACTTGGGCATATAAATTTGCCCAAGAAAACTTACCCACACTTAAATCCTTGTTCGTCCTCGAACAACAAACATACAATTCATGCAATTTACATCCCAAACTTCGCTACTATGGTGCGATAATTTAAACTACGGTCATACCGATCATTCAATATTGCAAATCATCAAGAAAACATGCATGGTCTTAACAATGCAATGACCTTCCATACATTAAGACTTCCTAGACTTTAAGAATCGACTCTCGATATCGGCAAACTCATGCAAATCAGCTAATCAAGATATCCGACACGAAAATCAATCTTTCATCAAGCATGTGCCCTCACACTCAAGAGAATCTTCCCCTTTTTGCTCATGTGACACACAAACATTCAAGTAGGGGCATGTAAAAACAATTTCACTCTCTCTCCCAAAAGAATTCACATGCATCATGTCATGACCCATAGGCTTGCCCTTAGTGTATTACTCCACTAATACAAAGAAATGCAATGTAAGATCACGTAGGACTTTAATGGGTTGTAATGGAAGCTATGGAACTAGTATATATTGAATTAGCCAATAATAACCACTAGCATCCTTAAGCGCCTTTGCAACACATTCCCATCAACTCATGGACATTGTTTCTTTCTTTTCTTTTTTTTTTTCATCATCCCATTCTTGATGATTTACTTTAGTATGGCCCATTTCATTAAGCACACTTGACACAATAACAAAGGTTATTCATGCACCTTCATTATCGTC
This sequence comes from Datura wrightii, assembly GCA_035772735.1. Lineage (NCBI taxonomy): Eukaryota > Viridiplantae > Streptophyta > Magnoliopsida > Solanales > Solanaceae > Datura > Datura wrightii. The sequence continues at coordinate 48,919,184 of JASDFA010000002.1, read as the reverse complement.
TATTTATAATCAGTGCACCTTCAACCTTTTCTTTTCTTCCCTCACTCTGCTTTTCTTTTTCTTTTCACCATTTTCACTCTTTGACACTTTGGGATAATTATTTTATCTTCTTAAGTGCTTAAGAGTTTTGTATAGACTTTACGGCTAATGAAAAGAAGGAACTAAGCTCGGTTTAAGCTTTTTGGACAAAAGAAAGAAATAATAGGCTAAAGGCTCAACAGGCTGACTAGGGTATACAATCACAGACAGGGGGAGTATGACAAGAAAAAAATAGAAACTCTCGGTTAAAACAAAGAAATGCCTACATCCTTTCCTACAATACACCTCCTTCATTTCATTTTGTACACACACCAGGAAAGTTCTAGACACTTCACAATAGCATGGAATATCAACACCTCACTTCACACTTTATGTACATGCTCGATTCAAGATGTATTCACAGACTCTTCAATCAGCTAATTACATGAATTCAAACATTAAGCCTCAATCACACTGAATCGAACTCTACAGCCTAGGTATCTCAACATATTTACAAGATTGCATGGTTTCATACGAATCACCTTTGCATTTTGAATATCATGCACAACACGCAACCAAAAATTCACAACCATATAGTAACTACAGGTTCCGGGATGCAATCCACCAAAGAAAAAAAACTGAAAATAAATTAAAATAAACTACTCCTAACGACTACATTTCCCTTAAGACGGTTGTTATCCATCCATCATAGGGAACGGTCACTAACTATGACGTCGGTTCAATGGGACCATTCTCGATAAAAGAACCGAAAACAAACGCCGAGAAACCCAAAATTAAAAAAAATTGAAAAATTTTGCAAAACATCGATCATTTCAATAGAAAAACATATTTACAAATTTTTTTTACAGAATTAGCTGGCAACATTCCACAACACACATCAATTCCACAAATATTTACAGATACAGAACAGTTTGAAAATTCACAAACACAGGGAAACATAACATACAAATATACAGAGGAAAACATATAAGCAAACCAGCCCAGCCCAGCACCTAACTACTCCCACCCCACACTTAAATCAAACACTGTCCCCAGTGTTCACAAAAATTAAATAGCACAAAATCGGGTGGTGGAACTCCCTGATCAGTCAAAGTATTCCACTTCTTCATCAGGTGCTGCTGCCTCATCTCCCATGTCCGAGTCGCCTCCGTCGTCGTCATCGGACTCCACATCAGAGTCCTCCCGATGTGTCTCCTCGTCCGTGGGGACATCATCATCAGTGGGATCTACAAAGGCTGGCCCTACTCGGCATAGAGCCCTGGCGTTTTTTCCAAATGGGTAATCTAGCTCGAGCTGCCATAGCTCCTCCTCCGTGGCTGGTCTCCCACCGATCCTTAGCTGGAGCATCTGCATCCCATACATCCGCGCCATATACTGGTCATCACGAGCATGTCGTTCGCCAAGTGTCAGCACTGGCTCGTGGGTGGTGTCGTGAGCCTTAGTTTTAGTCACATCCAAGGCCCGCTGCTCCAACTACGGGATATAATCGAGGGCCTCCTCCTCAACATCGAGGCCCCGGAGAAAGGTGGTGAGTAGTCCACCGAACCCATACCTGTGCCCCTGGTGCAATCGAGCTCTCCTCATGGCGGATATAATGACCGCCCCGACATTAATCTCCAGCCCTTTCATCAGGGCGTACACCAGGCAAACACGGTCCTGGGTCACATCAGTCATGTGTACCCTAGGGATTAGGCACGAGCAGACTATCTTCAGCCAGATTCGGGCTTCCCTGTTCATCTGAGAATATGGCAGAGTCTAGTGGTAGCCTCTTTCCTTGTGCCTGCTCCATATAGCTATAGATCGGGCCCCATACAGTGTGCGTCTGATGTCGGCATACGGTGGGGTAATGTTCAGCTGGCGGAGAACGTGGGCGTCTGTGTCCCGTGCTCCTATGATGGCATTTAGCTGGTGGGGCTCCAGAGTGACTATCTGCCCTCTGATTTTGATGGTGTGACTTCTTATTGACGGGTTCCAATTGGCATAGAACTCCCAGACCAGGTGCAGGTTGCATTCTTTGGGCTCCTCGAATGTGAAACTTAGCCCAGCAGCCTCGATCCGTTGAACTATTCTGGGGAACTCCTGTGCCAATGGCTCCCGTGCTATATGCTCTTCGGGGAAATATTTGTTCTCTTTATGCTTTGCGTACCACTTTTTCCCTTTGTCAGTCACCCATCTCGTTCCATATTGACGGCGCTGGCCGCGTGGAACTGCTGGTGCAGCTGGGACTGCTGTGCCCAGTCTGAGTCGCTTTCTTCCGGTGCCTGAAGTTGATGCACCCTTCCCTTTATCTTGTCTGCTTGCCATTTTTCCTGTCAACACACGTCAACAATCGCAATGTTAAGCTAAATAAATATTAACTTCGGCTAAGGTCGGGTTACGCTAAATTACCCCACACTTAGTCCTTAGTTACAGTTATAATCTATGGCAAGAATAACTTTATTTACACAAAACAACCAGCTATACAATCATGCTTAGTGCATTTAAAAAGAAATTTCGACGGTATAACTTCTGCGTACTATGCAGACTTCGTACAGCTAATCACAATCACTACCATCGCAAACATTTTAACCCTCGCACTTAGCAAAGAAAACAAGAAAACAAAAATAACAACAAAAATGCTATACACATGAACCTATCCAACCAACCAACTTCTAACCAATTTCAACACTTTCCCCAAACCCGAGAATTCATCGTCTATTAACATCCTAACACTTTGTACAACAACTCATCTCATTCAACACGTACACCCCGGCATAAAATTCATGATTTCAACACATTACCCACTTCAAATTCAACAACGAGCCCTAGAATTGATTTCTTCCATCAAATTCGAATAATTTATGCAATCAACAAGTTCAAACAATCAAAACAATATTCCGAACATTTATCAATCAACAAATAACTCAAATTCATGCTTAATTTCGACTTAGGGCGATTTATCTCACCTCCCATGCTTAATTTCAAAGAAAATCGGCAAAAACTAGGGAGGGAATTGGAAAACATACCTTGAAGTTGAAGAATCGAAGAAAACTCGGTAATTTGTTGGCTTAAGCCGTGGCACGTTGGTGGGAGAGGGGTTTTGTGACGTTTGGTCGCGGAAGAAATTGAAAATGAGGGGAAAAGGGGAGTTTTCGGGGTTTAAACTGTAGAAACACACGCGGGTCACCCGGTAACCCGGTGTGACCCATCGCGATATACAAGGCAACGTGTCATGGAGTGCATCGCGGTGCACTGCCTCCGTGACACGGAGCCATCGCGACGGCATACTGGAAATTTTAAAATTTCGGGTTACACCTCAACGTGTCACGGAGGGTAACGCGGAAGTCCTCCTCTGTGACACGGAGCTATCGCCCCAGCTCACTGTCTTCTACATTTTATTAATTTTTCATACCTTGACTTTTCCTTCACGATTCCATGCACATTTTTCTCCGTTTGACCTGAAAATCATCTCACTAAATAAAATTAGTTAGACTTATAGGTTTCACCTAACTAAAAATAAAAAATACTAACTAAAACGAAAAATTTTGTAATCAATCAAGAAAAAAAAAGATAAATCTATTTACACTTTGCAAAATGAAAGAAAAAATTTTCACGGGTTGCCTCCCGTGCAGCGCCTGGTTTACCGTCGCGGCTCGACGTCATTTAAGCTCAGTTGTCCGCTAGGGTGATGGATGATTTCTGTCGATCACTGTCCTCTCCCCAATAGTGCTTACACCTATCCGATGGTCTTCCCATTAACTCTCGGGAATGCTTCATCTGCTTAGCATTACCATGATCAATCACATTGATCACCGAGAGTTCTTCATGCACCATCGGGAGCTTGGGTGCTTTATACACATCGAACACCTCTACCTTGTCGTGTGCTCGCATTGTCAGTTGCCCCGCAGCTACGTCGATTAATGCTTTCCCGGTTGCCAAGAAGGGTCGTCCTAAAATAAATTGGACTTCCGCGTCTGGTTCAAAATCCAGAACAACAAAATCTACCGGGAAAATTAGGGAGCCAACTTGCACTCGAACATCCTCAATAATGTCATCCGACCTAGCTAAGGATTAATCCGCCAACTGCAAGATTACGGTTGTAGGTCTAGGACTCCCTAGACCCAACTTTCTAAATACCGAAGATGGCATCAGATTTATGCTCGCTCCCAGGTCACACAATCCACGAGCTCGGATGCTCTGCCCAATAGTAAGCTGAATAGTAAAACTTCTAGGGTCTTTTAGCTTTGTGGGCAGTCTATTTTGGATCCGGGAAGTGCACTCCTCCGTAAAGCCACCGTAGCATACTCAGTCAAACGACTTTTGTTGGCCACGATGTCCTTTATGTACTTGGCATATTTAGGCACTCCCTGCAAGACATCAACAAGAGGTAAGTTAACATGTACCTGTTTAAGCACCTCCATGAATTTCTTGAAACACGCCTCCTCTTTTTGTTTCTTGAGTCGTTGAGGGAACGGGGGTGGAGGTCTTTCTGATTCAGCTTCTTTGGTCTTCCCCCTTTCCGAACTTTGCTCCACCTCAAATTCTGCTGCTCCCGAATGTTGAGGTGGTCTTTCTGGTTCCACCTCCTTCAGCTGCAAACCACTCCTTGTGGTCACTGCATTTACCTACTTCGGATTCGGATCCGTGTCGCTTGGTAGTCCTCCTCTAGGCCTTGTATTTTGGGCACTAGCAAATTGCCCAAATTGATACTCAAGAGCCTTGGTAGCTAACTGATTGTTTTTCACTTCGGCTGCCAATTTCACATAGTCAGCCTGCAATTGAGCTTGGTTAGCTATCATGGTCTTGAACATCTCCTCAATGCTGGGTGATGGTGGTGGAGGAGGTGCATTGTTATTTCTGAATTGAGAATGGTAGTTCTGTTGCCCCCCTTGGTTCCTTTGCACATCCTGACCCGAACTTTGGCCTTGATGGTTGTTGCTACCCCATGAGAAATTTGGATTATTCCTCCAATTTTAATTGTAGCTACTACCATACTGCTGGTGATTTCTTTGTGCATTACCCACAAAGTTTACTGAGTCAGGATTTGCTCCACAACACTCAGCTGAGTGCTCACTGCTTCCACACACTTCACACCACAATTGCTGGACTGCATTAACTAGAGCTGACGGCTGGTTCAAAGTCATGTTGCTGAAGTGGTTGTTCATTTGATTTTGCAAGGCAGCTATCTGTGCAGCAATAGCTGTAAACCCATCCACTTCAAGCACTCCTGCTGCTTTCCTTGCCCCACCTCGTGATGAATCAGCATTCCATTCTGGATTGCCCTGTGAAATCCGGTTTAGCAAAGTATACAGCTCCTCATAAGTCTTTTCCAGCGCTTGCCCTCCAGCTGCTGAATCTAGCAATATTTTGGTGTGGGGTTCCAAACCCTCAATAAATGTGTGCACCAACACCTCATTGGACTGATGATGATGAGGACAGTCCCGCAACATGGATTTAAATCTCTCCCAGGCTTGATATAGATTTTCTCCCTCCCTCTGTTTGAAACTTAGAATTTGACTTCTAAGCCTTTCTGTTTTACCAGAGGGAAAAAACCTTATCAAGAACTTTCGTGCAAGGTCATCCCACGTTGAAATAGAATTTGGTAGCTCAGCTTTCAACCACCTCTTGGCTTCTCCGAGTAATGAGAACGGAAATAATGTAAGCCGAACATAATCAGGTGACACTCCAGCGGGTATATAAGTGTCACTTATCTCCAAAAAGTTTTGGAGATGCTGTTGTAGGTCTTCATGAGGGAGACCGGTAAATTGCCCGCTTGTGTGCAACAATTGCACCATATTTTGCTTGAGTTCAAATCTCCCTCCAGTCTCCGGTTTGCGGATACTGGATGTAACATTATTGGCATGTGGGATTGCCACCTCGCGAACCAGCCTTGCTGCTGCTTCTTCGGGCACTAACACTGCCCTCACAACCGGTGGATGTTGTTGCTCCATAATGGTCTGTCTGAGCAACTGCAGCTTCCTTTGTAGAGCTTCTCTCCGTTTACTGTGAAATATACGTTCAGGCTCTATATAAGATTCCACCAGCTCTTTGTCTCTTGCCAGTGTTCAAAACAATTAAGTCTGCAAAATACAGGCTAAGACCAAGTTGTCAACACTTAAGAAAAAAAAAATAAAAATACAGTAAAATTAACACATAAAAAAAATTCACCAATTGCCAAGTCCCCGGCAACGGCGCCAAAAACTTGTTCGGTGCGTTTGTTGGGGTTATAAAACCGACACGCAAGTGCACGTGGTCGAACAAGTAGTAAGTGGCTTTAGTAAGCCAAGTATCGATCCCACAGAGACTTGGGATAAGTGCAATTTGCTCAAGTATACTATATTTTTACTTCTAAATATGCTGACAACTAAATAACCAAAGATTGAATAATTTGTTTTATAAATTTTATACTAAACTACAAACAATTATCTACTTTGAATTTGGACTATGGATAAAAGCATGCCGAGGTTAAAGAACATGTAATGAAACTGATTATCATCATAAATTGGTTAATCTTTTCTTCCATTTGCTAGCCAAGAACAATTTCCAAGAGATTAAAACTCTCGTATTTAATCTCACTTAAGAATCATGAACCATCCGTCTACATTTCTGTGATCAAATGCAATTCATGTTCTAGCCATAAAATTCCGGTTCCTAAATTGACTAATACGGCTTTCAAGTATATTTCTATCAGGAAAGCACATCAAAACTCAATTTTCCCAAATCAAGTAAAGAACAATATCCTATTAATTCACAACTTTCCAATTTCGTGCTCTCTCGAGTGAAATCGGACTTTTTAGATGTACATTAATGTAGGCCACACACCAATGCAGTAAGAACAAGAATTAATAGAACAACATGGAAGAAAAAGATGAAAAACCATATAATTAATAATCAAAATTCATCACAAGTGTTCATAACCTCAGCCAGGAAGGGAATTAGCCACTCATTTTGTGGATTAATCATCCTAAAACAAGTGTTAATCATACAAACAATTGAATTAGAGAAGAAAGAAAGAGAGAAAAAACCCTAAACTTTTCGTCCCTCAACTGCCTGTAACCCACGTCCTTGCTCCACCAAGTCTGAATTTAGAAAATACACTTAAGTGTTCTATTTATACTAGTGGGAATTTTTCCCGGAATAATGAGCAACGTGTCACGGAGTGCATCGCGGAGCACTGCCTCTGTGACACGCCGTGAACGTGGACCCTTACTGGAACTGGGGTCCGGGAAATCAAACACCAACGTGGCACGACGTGCAACGCGGAGGCTAGCCACCGTGCCACGGAGCAGTCGCGAACCTCCACTGGAAAGTGATGAATTTTCACCCTCCAGGCAGAATGCCTCCGCGATGGCAGCGTGACACGGCTCCATCGCGGAGCCCCTTTAATTCGTGTAGTCCTATGCCTTTTTCCTTGCTCGTATCCAAGTCCAACTCCGATATCATCCAACATGCATTTTAGCTTCCCGAAATCACATTTTACCTACAAAACAATACTAATCATGTTGGTTAGTATAAATTCACATTTTATTACCAATTACATGAAAACGTATACACATTGCTAGATAAACAAGGTGAAAATGATAACTTTTGAGTATCACTTGGGCATATAAATCTGCCCAAGATCACACCCCTGCCTTGCTAGGCGAGGGACATGCATTATGTGATATCACGAAGGAGGGGAACATTAACATTGTAATATATCATAATAAACCTATGGTGGCACTAGTTATGAGACATTAGTGTAGTCCTTTGAACGTCGGGCTGCTCAGTGCTAGACACGGCTCCCAAAAACATGCACATTAGGCTTGGATGTAAATCAATAATATCATTCATTAAGATTCATGGCCAAATAAACATTATCATCATTGATCCCCATTAAAATACATAATCAAAGGCCCTTAGTCGGCCAACATCATAAATCGATAACTCATGAGATCCATTTCATAAATCGTAAATCATTCTTGAACATGTGAGGATTGCCCAATACTTTATCATTCTTCAAAATACTTAATTCATCGGAAAACATGATTATAAATATGGGTAATTTGAAATGTGCTTTTCATAATCAGTAGTACATCATACATGAACATTCATCATAAACCTTGACTTTTTTGAACTTTTCATAAATTGACATTTTAATTTGTAAAACTTGAAACATGATTTTTAATGAAAAACAACACAAAACATGATCATAATTCGTAATTCAATAATAGAACTCAATTAGATCAAGCTCATGTAGAGAGATCAAAATTTCAGGCATTGGGTAAAAACCCCATAGCATTTAAATAGGAAATTTCATGAATTGAAAGAGATTGGGTATGGGTGTGAAATGATTCACCCATTCATAGCCCTACATACCTGTTATGGATGATTCTAACACTTCCTTGAAAGCCCAATGGAAAATTTGAATAAAACCTTGAATAACAAGCTTGACCACCTCCTCAATCCCTTAGCTTTGCATGCACGGAAGTTAATAAGCCTAGAGTGGGTTTCATCCTCAATAAACTCTGTTTTTTGAGCCTTAAACGACGTAGTTTAGTACTGTAGGACTTAGGAATGATGAAAATGCCCTTAATAAAATCCTTGAAAATTCTGCACTAGGTGAACCAACGGATGGTCCCACGAGTCGTTACATGATACCATGACTCGTGGTATCCAGCCGTTGGATCCACTGCCTCATTTCATACTTTCAGATTCCTTCCCACGACTCGATAGGACGAGTCATTGTTCTAAGTGATGACCCGTTAAGTCATCCATTATTTCCCCTATCCTAACCTGCACCAATATTTCTCATGAGTCTCACCATGACTTGTTACTTCTTCTAATGAGTTTTGGTTGCCTTCCGATACATTGAATGGAGAATGTTGATATTCCTTCCCATGACTAGTTACCATGACCTGTTACTTCCCTTTAAGCTGAGGACCAGTTTCCACCACGATTTCACACGATGACTCATTGTAACGAGCAACAAGTCGTTCCTTCACTAGTTACTTCAAACTGTTACCAGCCCAACCTTCCCAGGACTACTTCCCACGGGTCATCGGTTAGACCTAAGATATGTTGGGTCATCCATTCTGTGGGATTTTTTTACCAGTTTCAGCCAACTTCCATTTTTAAATCCCAAGTCTAATCTTAGATACTTTTGGTGTATTACATGTTCATACCTTGCCAAGGGTAGAACCATAAAAAAGGTGTGATATCACTCATGAAAGGCTCATTTGGGCAAAGGGGATAGTCTCAACGGACGTCCCATCGTGACCTACGGTGGTGCGTAGTTCTGAGACTCGAGGAAAAACCTGGGCCCCAGACCTACTCGATGTTACATACTACTCCCAAAATATATATAGTGCACATATGATAATATACATGAAATTCATGAACTAGTCAAGTCATGATAATTATAAGAATGCTTGAAAATGCGTGAACTAGTCATGAAATAAGGTTCGTGAATCAACCAGAATCATAAATCATAAATCATGAGGTTCATGCATACTTGTAAAACATGTACATACTTGATATTCCGAAATTCATGATGAGCATTTGAGAGAAATCATATCATAAGTCATAAATCATAATGGGTTAATGAACATCAACATCAAAGTAGAATCATAACATGAACTTCCATAGAACATGCATAATTGGGCATAACTTTGTAGAGATTTAAATTCATAAGTTTCTTATTAAAATAGTTGTAACATCTGCCCATGATTCGTAAAACGTAAATTTATACATGAGAGGAATTAACCCATATATAGATCATAAGGATTTCGTAAGAATTGGGATAAAACCCCATAAAATTATCAATAGACTTTCATGAATTAGAGAGAGATTGGGCATGGGTGTGAACAAATTGACCCATTCATAACCCTACATACCTGAAGGGATCTGATTCTCACACTTCCTTGATAGCCCAAAGAGAATTGGAGAGAAATTGGAGAAATTTTCCAAGATTGACCTCCAAGAAAGAGGTCTAATTTTCATTCATGGAATGGTAAGGCTTAGAATGGGTTTAACACTCTTAAAAACCTACTAACTAAGCTTAAAATGATGTAGTTAAGGACTTTGGATCCTAGAAATTATGAAAATGCCCTTAATGGTTCAACAGAAAATATCATACTACTATAAATGACGAGTCGTTTGCTTAATCCGTGAAGTACACTGGAATTTTCCACTGCTGCTCAAACCACGGGTCACTTAACGACTTGTTGGGAAAATGACGAGTCATTTGCTTAATCCATGAAGAACACTAGAATTTCCTGCTGCTGCTCAAACCACGTGTCACTTCACGACTCATTAGGCAAATGACGAGTCGTTTGCTAACTCGTCAGCAAGACGACGAGTCACTTAACTACTCGTTAGGTAAACGACGGGTGATTTGATGACTCATTCTGAGCTCCGCTAAAGAAAATTCTATTTTCTCCATTTCAACTCCCAGGTCTAATCTTAGGCTTTTCAGGGAATTACAATATCTCCCCCCTTGGGAACATTCGTTCTTGAATGTTGGAAATCATATAGAAAAGTATAGAAATGCAATCATCATATTCAAATACTAATCATATAAGCTGAAAACACGGAATGACTATCTCCTAGCTGAACTACATGGCTGAACTGAATTCACAAACCATACACATATACCTTGACATAAAAGAAACTTGTTCATATGAAGTGAACATGAAAACTGAATAGAGTATTAAGGCAAAACTGATACCTCAAGCTGAAATTGAGCCGGAAGGGAACAGATGCGGGTATCTAGCAATCATATCTGCTTCAGCCTCCCACGAATCTCCCTTAGCATGGTGATTCCTACATAAGACCTCGACTGAAGCTACCTCTTTGTTCCTTAGCTTTCGAACCTGACGATCTAATATCCTCACTGGAATCTCCTCATAGAAAGGCTGTCTTTCACACCCACACTGTCCACTGGGACAACTAGAGTGGGATCACCCAAACACTTCTTTAAGAGCGATACCTGAAAGATAGGATGCACAGAAGCTAATTCTAAAGGAAACTCCAATTCATATGTCACCTTGCCGACACGCTTCACAATCCGGTAGGAGCACCATAATGGGGACTGAGTTTTCCTTTCTTTCTGAATCTCATCACTCCCTTCATGGGAGACACTTTCAAAAACACCCATTCACCAACTTCGAACTCAAGTTCCCTCCTCCTCACATCCGCATAGGACTTTTGGCGACTTTGAGTTGTTTTCAACCTTTCCCTTATCAACTGAAGTTTCTTCATAGCCTCATGGACTGAATCCAGACCTATCAAGGTAGCCTCACCTATTTCAAACCAACCAATAGGCGATGTACATCTCCACCTATAGAGAGCCTCAAATGGAGCCATCTGAATGCTATAATGGTAGTTGTTGTTGTATGCAAACTCAATGAGAGTCAAATGATCATCCCAACTACCCTTGAAATCAATAACATAGGCTCTCAACATATCCTCAAGAGTGTGAATAGTCCGCTCCGCCGGACCATCTATTTGTGGGTGAAAAGCTAGGGTAAGCTTGACCTGAGTCCTAAGCCCCTTTTGAAACCTCTCCAAAACTGAGTACCTCTATCTGATATGATGGACAAGGGCAGTCCATGCAACAGAATCAACTCCCGAATGTATAACTTAGCATAATCCTCTATGGAATATATGGTTTTGACTGGTAGAAAGTGAGCGGATTCGGTCAACCTGTCTACAACAACCCAAATGGATTCATATTGTGGACGAGTGCGAGGCAACCCTGTGATGAAGTCCATATTGATTTCTTTCCACTTTCAAGTAGGAATACTAATATCCTGAAGCACACCTCTCTATCTCTGATGCTCAACCTTTTTGCTGACACTTTGGGCTCTTAGCTACAAATTCTATGATGTCTTTCTTTATGCCATTCCACCAATAGACTTCCCATAAGTCATGGTACATCTTGGTGGCACCTGGATAGATTGAATACCTTGAACTGTGAGCCTCATACAACATTTGATTTCTCAAATCATCAACGTTTGGGATATACAAGCAACCCTAGTATCAAAGCACACCATTTTTCCCTTTGGAGAAGCCCTCCACCTTTTGATTCTAGATGACTTCCTTTAACTTTACCAAAATGAGATCCTCGTCTTGGCTAGCTTTTACATCAGTCACCAAGGATGATTCTGATCCATTTTGATCTATCACACCGCCATTGACCGAGTAAACTAAATGAACTCCCAACCATGCAAGTCTATGCACATCTTTCACCAATTCCTTCTTCTCCTTCTCTACATGGGACACGCTCTCCATAGATAGTCTACTAAGAGCATCCGCTACTACATTAGCTTTGCTCGGGTGTTATAGGAAACTCATATCATAATCCTTAAGTAGCTCCAACCACCTCATTTGACTCAGATTGAGATCCTTCTAGGTAAACACATACTGTAGGATCTTGTGGTCAATAAATACATCTACGTGGACCTCGTACACATAGGATCTCCATATCTTCAAGGCAAATACCACTGCTGCCAATTCAAGATCATGAGTTGGGTAATTCTTTTCATGCACTTTCAGCTGTCTGGAAGCATAAGTTATAACCTTTTCGTGCTTCATCAATACACATCCAAGTCCGATCCTTGAAGCATCACAATAAACCACAAGCCCATCCATGCCCTTGGGTAGGGTCAACACTGGTGCTGAGGTGAGTTGAGCCTTCAACTCTTGGAAGCTCTTCTCACAAGCCCCCGACCAATGAAACTTTACCTTCTTATGGGTTAGTTTAGTCAATGGTGCTTCAACAGATGAAAACCCCTAAACAAATCTCTGATAGTAGCCTGCAAATCCCAAGAAACCTCCTGATATCTGAAGGACTCATCGGTCTGGGCCAATTCTTCACCGCCTCTATCTTCTGCGACTCTACTTGCACACGCTCACTAGAAGCCACATGTCACGACCTGAACGGAGGCCTGGATAGCGAGACAGGACAAGGAGTCCCGAGAGACCCAAATCGACCCATGGCATAAGCTTATATTTAAATCAACCAAGAGACTATATAATCTACAATACAGTCATAGCGGAAGTCTAGCTTGAATATAACATCAGAATATAAAATCCGAAGCTGAATACATACATATGTCTGAAGAGCCTCTAAACATGATGAGTTGATGGGGTCCCAAGACCCCAACTAACTCAATAAGATGAAAACTAAAATACATAAAGAAAAGATAGACAGTCAGGTCCTCAGAAGATGAGGACTCACCAATTAGCAGATGCTAACTTCGGTAAGCGGTCTAAGAGCGGGGCTGAAGATGAGAGTCAGGTCCTGTATCATGAAACAATAAAACATAGAAAGTACGCATTCAGTATGTGGAATGTACCGAGTATGCAAGGTAAGTAATACCGCTAAAGTAAGTAAAATCATTTAAACACAATGCATTAATTAAAACATAAACATCAATAAACGGAGAGAAGGCTTGCATTCATTCTTTTTGAAATCATGATCTTTTCATAACATGACAATATATAGCTTTATAACATCAAACTGATTCGAATGACTCAAAGTTGAAATATTATATTTATAGAAAGGCTGAACATTGAGTCAAACCTTACTTTTAGAACATGCATGCATATATAATAACCATGAGTAATGAATATGCATATCTCAATCATATAGAACAATAGGAGACTCATCACTAAATCGATATACCACGATAGAGCTTATGTGGTCCTATTACACTTAAGTGGGTAGAGCTGTCCAAAATCTTGCCAGGGCTAAGGATGCTACCATGATATCGATATCAAGCTCATGAGCCTTTAGGGTCGGGGATAGCTCACAATGGAGGTCCCAATAATATAATAGTATCCTCCTATGTTGGCGCGTAGTTCTAGGGCCTAGGGTGATCGACCCTTAGCCCGCTCGGTGCTAAAATCTTCTCCCCAGAACATGGAAATGCTCTAGATCATATATAATGAAGCTCAAGATCGTCTATTGATGAAGCTCAATGATCAAATACATCCCAAATACAAACCATGCATATGAGAAGCTTTAGTTCAAAACATACTACAAGCTGAAACATACTTGGGAGCCTTTGCTGCAAAACCATGTGGTAAGCTATGCGTAGGAAGACTTAACTCAAAATATACCACAACATAGAATATAAAAATTTGGGAGTCTTCGCTCCAAAACAATATGGTAAGCTTAGTTCGGGAAAATCCTCATTTAAACCTAACATATGGGCATTGCCCAAGGCTTTATCATACTTAGAAATACTGAATACTCATTGAAAATATAATTATAAACATAGGTAGCTTAAAATCATGCTTTTCATCATAATATCTAATTATTATCACATTTACTTCACAAATCTCACTTTTCTTGATCATATCATCTATGGGCTTCAACATTCATGAGGTTAGAAACATAATTTTTAATTGAAATCATTATAAAATTAGCCCATGCATCACAATTCAATAACGAAATCATAATCAATTCATACCCATGTAAGGAAATTGAAGATTCATGCATGTGGGTAAAAACCCCATAACTTGATCATAGGAATTTCTCATACTTAGATAGAAATTGGGCATGGGTGTAGAAGAAAGCACCCATTCATAACTCTACATACCTGGAAGGGATTGATTCTACCATTTCTCTGATTGCGCAAGAAGGATTTGAATGAAAACCTTGAAGACTTGCTCTAGATCACCTCCTCAACCTCTCAAGTTTGCATGCATGGAAGGAAATAACTTAGAATAGGTTTTCCCCTCCTAAAACCCACTAAAACCAGCCTTACACGACGTAGTTTAGGCTTTAGGAACTTAGAATTACGAAAAGGCCCTTCCTAAATTCACAAGAAATTACTGACAGGTGGTCCTAGTGGACAACCTAATGACTCGTGGTCTAGGGAAACGACTCGTCACCCTGCTCGTAAAGTACACTTCCTTTGTCTATTCTCCTAGGTTTGTAACGGGTCACTTCACGACTTTTTAGGAGTGACTACGACTCATGGTCACCAGTCATTGAGTAAATTTCCTTACCTCTTCATTTTTCACTCACCTGTTGCCACGACTCATTACTTCCTCCAACGAGTCGTGGTCAGCTTTCGTCGGGTACATTGCCAATCCAATTTCCCAACTATACTTCCTTCCCCCATGAGTCACCCGACAACTAGTGGGCTATCCTCATGAGTCGTGAAATGACTCGTTCTGAGGCTGCAACAAACTTTCCTACTTTTTCTCCATTTCAACTCCCTGATCCGATCTTTGAGCTCTCGGGGTATAACAATATCTCCCCCTTGGGATTCATCTACGAATGCTGGAAACAAGCAGAAAACATAACCATGCAATTATCATATTAAAATACTGATCATTTAAATAGAAAACTAACAAAATGACTACCTCCGATTCAAAATATTCAGCTGAACTGATCTCATGCTTCATATACACATCCTAACACATAAAAGAAACTTGAACACATGAACCGAACATGAAAAATAAATAGAGTCATAGCGTAAAACGGATAACTCAAGTCGGAACTGAGCCGGTAGAGAATAAGTGTGGGTATTTAGCCATCATATCTGCTTCGGCTTCCAACGTAGCTCCCTCAACATGCTGATTTCTCCATAACACCTTTACTGAAGCTACTTCCTTGTTCCTCAACCTCCGGACCTGGTGATCCAATATTTCAACTGGAACTTCCTAATAGTTGAGGCTATCCTTTACACCAAAGCTGTCCACCAAGTCTACTAGGGCTGGGTCTCCCAAACATTTCTTCAAAAGCGACACATGAAACACAGGATGCAGGAAAGATAACTTTGAGGGTAAGTCTAACTCATACGCTACCTTACCAACTCTTCTCATAACCTGGTAGGGACAAACATAACGGGGACTGAGTTTTTCTTTCTTCCCAAACTGCATGACTCCCTTCATGGGAGATTCCTTCAGAAATACCCAATTGTCCACCTTGAACTCTAGCTCTCTCCTCCTCACATCAGCATATGACTTTTGATGACTCTGGGCGGTTTTTAGCCTGTCCTTTATCAACTGAACTTTCACCATAGCCTCATGAACTGAATCTGGCCCTATCATAGCTGCCTCACCAACCTCAAACCATCTGATGGGTGATCTACATCTCCGCCAATAAAGAGCCTCGAATGGTGCCATCTGGATACTAGAGTGATAGTTGTTATTGTAAGCAAACTCGATCAGTGGCAAATGATCATCCCAACTACCTTTGAAGTCCATCACACATGCTATCAACATGTCCTCGGGGGTTTGGATTATCTGCTCTGCTTGACCATCGATCTGCGGATGAAATGCTATGGTAAGCTTAACCTGAGTCCCAAGCCCATTCTGGAAAGACCGCCAAAACTGGGAGGTAAACTGAGTACCTCAGTCTGAAATAATAGACAGGGGCACTCCATGTAATCGAACCAATCCTGGATATATAGCTCGGCATATTCATCCGCTGAATTTGTGGTCTTCACTGGTAGGAACTGTGCAACCTTAGTCAACATGTCCACCATCACCCAAATGGAATCATATTGTCGGTGGGTACAAGGTAATCCATTTATGAAATCCATGTTGATTTCTTCCCACTTCCAAGTAGGAATGATGATGACCTGAAGTACTCCTCCCGGCCTTTGATGCTCCACCTTTACTTGCTGACAGTTCAGGCACTTGGCTACGAATTATGCAATATCCCTCTTCATGTCATTCCACTAATATATTTCTCCCAAGTCATGATACATCTTTGTGGCAACTGGATGGATAGAATATCTGGATCTATTAGCCTTAAGCAACATCCGACTCCTCAAATCGTTGACATCCAGAACACATAAGTGACCCTGGTACAGCAGGACATCATCTCCCTCCTTGGGAGAAGATCTCCACTTTCTAATTTCTAATGGCTTCTTTCAGCATTACGAAAATCGAATCCTCATCTTTTCTAGCTTTCACATCAGTCAACAAGAACAATTTTGACTCGTTCCGGACAACAACACCGCAATCGGTCGAGTCGACAAACCTAACTCCCAACCTTGCGAGCGGTACATCTTTCACCAAATCCTTCTTTCCTTCATCCACATGGGACACACTCTCCATAGAGATCCTACCAAGTGTGTCTGCTACCACGTTAGCCTTAACCGGATGGTAAAGAACACTTATATCATAGTCTTTGAGTAGCTATAACCACCTCCTTTGCCGTAGATTTAGGTCTTTCTATATGAACACAGATTGTAAACTCTTATGTGACATAAACACATCCACATGGACCCCATATAAGTAATGTCGCCCATCTTCAATGCGAACATCACCGCTGCCAACTCTAGATTAAGGGTTGGGTAATTCTTATCATGGATTTTCAACTATCTAGAGGCATATGCTATCACTTTTCCTCGCTTCTTCAATACACAACCGAGTCTGATCCTTGAAGCATCATAATAAACCACAAAAACATCAGTACCCTCGAGTAGGGTCAATACTGTTGCGGAAGTGAGTCGAGTCTTCAATTCTTGGAAGCTCTTCTCACAAGCCTCTAACCATTGAAACTTCACCTTCTTCTGAGTAAACTTGGTCAACAATGTTGTAATAGATGAGAAACACTCAACAAACCTCCGATAGTAACCAGCTAAATCCAAGAAACTCTGAATATCTGAAGGATTCACCGGTCAAGGCATATTCTTCACTGCCTCGATCTTTTGAGAATCTATCGTTATGCCCTCACTCGATACCACATGTCCCAAAAATGCTATGGAGTCTAACCAAAGCTCACATTGCTAAACTAGGAATATAATTGGTGCTCACTGAGAGTCTGAAGTACAACTCTCAAGTGAGCGGCATGCTCCTCCTCGCTCCGAGAGTATATAAGGATGTCATCAATGAACACAATCACGAACATATCAAGATATAGCCTGAACAATCTGTTCATCAAGTCCATGAAAGCTGCAAGAGCATTCATCACTCTAAAAGGCATAACTACAAACTCGTAATGGCTATACTGCATCCTGAAGGCTATTTTCAGGATATCACTCCCAAACTCTAAGCTGATGATACCCGAACCTGAGATCAATCTTGGAGAAACACTTGGCACCCTGAAGCTGGTCAAAAAAATCATCGATCCCTAGGTAAAGGATACCTATTCTTAATGGTGACCTTGTTCAATTGTCGATAGTCAATGCACATGTGAAGAGAACCATACTTCTTTCGAACAAAGAGAACTGGTTCACCCCATGGAGACTTGCTCGGTCTAATGAAACCCTTATCTAAAAAGTCCTTCAACTACTCTTTTAACCCTTTTAGCTCAGCAGGAACCATCTTGTAAGGAGGAATAGATATAGGATGCGTGTCGAGAAGAAGGTCAATAACGAAATCAATCTCCTGCACAGGAGGAACACCTGGAAAATTATCAGAAAAGACCTCTAGATACTCACATACTAATGGGACTTACTAGATAGTAGGGGTTTCGGACTCGACATCCTTAACCCTAACTAGATAGTACATGCAACCCTTAGAAATCATCTTCCTGGCCTTAAGGTAGGAAACGAATCGACCTACAGGCACAGCAAAACTACCCTTCCATTCTAAGATTGATTCACCTATAAAGATGAACTTTACTACCCGGGTTCTACAATTAACTAATGCATAACATGCAAATAGCCAATCCATGCCAATAATATCAAAATCGGTCATTGATCACGGGCAAAAATAGCATGCCCGAGATACGCTTTAGAACTTAAATTAGTCTTGTTTATCTAAGTTATCGTATACATTTTCATGTAATTTTATATGAAGTAAACATATGTGCTAACCAACATGATTAGCCTTTGTTTTGTAGGTTTTGATGACTTTTGAGGAACTAATCCATGAGTTGGTGAAGTAGAGGCTTGGAAACGGAATTAACACGCGAACGTCGGCAAAGAGGAGGCATAAAACAGCATACCTGCACGTTGGCAACGTGCCACGGCAGGTTGGCTGCGCGACCAAGAGGTGGCAACGCGCTGCCCAAGCAGCGTGACACGCTGCCAACGCGGCAGGGTGCTGCCGGGGCCAAGTTCGGGTGATTTCAAGAGAGCCTCCGCGTCTGTAGCGTGTCACGGAGGCAGTGCTCCGCGATGCACTCCGTGACACGTTGCTTGTTATTCCGGGAAAGAGTCCTACTACTATAAATAGCACACTTAGGTTTATTTTTCATAATTCAGACTTGGTGGAGCAAGGACGTGGGTTACAGGCAGTTGAGGGACGAAAAGTTCAGGGTTTTTTCTCTCTTTCTTTATTCCCTAATTCAATTGTTTGTATGATTAACATTCGTTTTATGATGATTAATCCACAAATGAGTGGCTAATTCCCTTCCTTGCTGAGGTTATGAACACTTGTGATGAATTTTGATTATTGATTATATGGTTTTTCTTCTTTTTCTTCCATGTTGTTCTATTAATTCTTGTTCTTACTGCATTGGTGTGTGGCCTACATTAATGTACATCTAAAAAGTCTGATTTCACTCGAGAGAGCATGAAATTGGAAAGTTGTGAATTATTAGGATATTGTTCTTTACTTGGTTTGGGAAAATTGAGTTTTGATGAACCTTCAGGATAGAAATATACCTGAAAGTCGTATTAGTCAATTTAGGAACCGGAATTGTATGGCTAAAACATGAATTGCATTTGATCACAGAAATGTAGACGGATGGTTCATGATTCTTAAGTGAGATTAAATACGAGAGTTTTAATCTCTTGGCAAATGTTCTTGGCTAGCAACAGGAAGAAAAGATTAACCAATTTATGATGATAATCAGTTTCATTACATGTTCGTTTAACCTCAGCATGGTCTCATTCATAGTTCAGATTCAAAGTAGATAATTGTTTTTAGCTTTAGTATAAAAATTATAAAACAAACTATCAAACCTTTTGGTACACTATTGTCTGCATTTTTAGAAGTAAAATATAGTACACTTGAGCAAATTGCACTTAATCCAAGTCTCTGTGGGATCGATACTTGGCTTACTAAAGCCACTTACTACTTGTTCGACCACGTGCACTTGCGTGTTGTTTTATATACCCATATAACAAGCCGAACAAGTTTTTGGCGCCGTTGCTGGGGACTTGGCAATTGGTGAATTTGTTTTAAGTGTAAATTTACTATATTTTGTTTCTTAGTGCTGACAACTTGGTCTTAGTGTTTGTTTTAATTCTTTTTGTATCTTATTTTATTTTTTCTTCTTTTTCGGATACCCTTATTGACATGACATCATGGAATACAAATGGTATAAATGGTGGATACTCATATTTTAGCGAATCTTGTCTGAATTGCGGAGGAAACCACTCATGGAAACACTGTAACACGTGTAATATATGTGGTGGTCAAGGTGGCCATTGGGATGGCTATCCGAATGCATATTCCCCTCCCCCAAGCCCCTAATATGATCCTTCTGTTGTTTTTTCTGAATATAGGCATGCTGAAAATGAGGACTTGGGACGCCAAGCTCGAATAGAAGACATGCTGAAACAACTCTTGGAGCAATCAGAAGCAATGAAGGAGGCGATGGCAGTATTGAGAATTTAGCAAGAAGAGAATGTAGAGGCTCTAGAAAGGATGAGCGTCAAATTCACGGAGATGATTGCTGAGGCTGATGCTTGTGATAAATTACAGGTGGCAGTTTTAGACGATATTCAAGAGGAACTACAAGAGGAAGACAAGGGTGAATTTTTGGATGAAACCCAACAATTAGAATCTCTTGAGTGTCCCTGTGATGGGCTCACACTTATGGAAAATCCATTCATGGAAGAAGAGATAGAGTATCCCCCATTTGACATTAATGGAGAGATAGATGTCGATGCTGAGAAGGTGTATACAAGTAACGAGGTCAAGCACAATGCATTTTCAGAGTTGAGGTTTATTGGACCACACTCAAAGCATTTTTCGACATTAAGTTTGGTTGAAAACATAGAAATAGAGCCTTCCAAGCTTATAGAGAAATGTCTAGAGGAGGACCAAGCCCCGTATATTTTGAAATTTTCAAACTCAGAGGGACAAAATGACTTCGCTTACTTAAGGGCCAATAGGTTCAAAAGGCAACATCTACTGCTTGGTCCTTACAATTTTTCACCACCACCCCTGGAGCATAAGAGGAAATTAGAGAAGAAATTAGGGGTGAGATTCATATCCTCAAGGTGGAGGAAAAAGCGGTGAAACTGGATACGTCGTGCCGCGACGTAAAATTAGGCGCTGCTTGGGAGGAAACCCAAGGGTACCAGGCGTACCATTTTACTTTCTTGCATTTAAGTTAATTTTATTTATTTTTCATCTTGTGTTGTTTTGGTGGAAAGTTAAGCACAGATGGAGGGGAAGTCTGAGTACCCGTGGAGGAGGAAGCTAACAAGCATGGAAGAGAAAAAGTGTGGGGTCGAACACCCACTTGATCAAAGTTGAAGGAAGGCATGCTATTAGCTAGGCCTAAAGGCCTCAGGGAGTATTTCTCACCCTTTTTAAATTTTAATTTGATGCTATGAGGACATAGCATGATTTAAGTGTGGGGTGAGGGAAATTTCAAGGGAAATTTCAAATTTTTGTGCTTAACGATTTTTGGTGAATGTAATGCTTGTGAGAAAATTGAATTTTTTTTTTGTGAGTGAGGCATGAATTCATCACCCGTTGGTTTTTCTTTTCGGTTCTTTTCCGATGGGGGGTCTTTGAACCGAAGAATAAAATTTTTTTTCTCTCTTTCCTTTGTCTGTATATAGTGTTTTTAGTCATAGTTAGGGACTGTTTCCGACGATGGATGGATGACGACCGTCTTGAGGAAAAATTAGTCGGTAGGTGTTGGGTTTTTGAAACCATAACTAATTGGGGCTTGATGTTCTTGTTATGTGCTATACGTGATTGTAAGATGCAAGTATGTTCAGTGTGAAGCATGCAAGTGTATAACTTGTTTAAGACACTTAGGCTCTTGAATTTGACTCAATATGATGGAAGCTTAATTCTGAATTCTTGTGATTAGCTGAGTAAGAGTCTACTGATTGTGTCTTGATTTGAGTATGTGCCATGAGTGTAAGGTTTTTGAGTATTCTGTGCTATTATGAAATGTCTAGAACTTGCCTGGTGTGTATATAAAACGAAATGAAGGATGTGAATTGTAGAAGATGATTTAGGCATTTCTTTGAATGAACCAAACTTTTATCCCTCATTATACCTACCTTGAAAAATTAATCATAGTTAACCCCATTGAGCCGTGAGCCTATTCTTTGATAGCTGCAACATAAGCTTAATCCTTTTTCTTTCATTAGCCTTGAAATTGAACCAAAACTCCTAAGCGCTTAAAGGAAAAATCCAAAAGGGTAAAGGAGTGAGAAGAATAAAATAAGGGAAAGTAGAAATTGTAAGAGTTGAGAAAGGTCGAGAGTGCACTTGTTTGAATATGGGTGAGTATTAGTAGGGAGTAAGAAAATAAATAAATGAAAAGTTACTTACAGAACTCCTTACTAATAAGCTAAAAGTGCCTAAAGAAAGGGGGGAACAAAAGAGGAAAAAGAAAGATGAAAAGAGAAAAAGCTGAAGTGAGGGAAGGGAAGTTTGTAATGAAGGCGTGATGTATTAAAAGCGCTTAGGAAAGATAGTCACTATTACTGATCATAATAGTACTTACCCGCACCTGAGTTACATTACAACCCATTAAGCCCTACTTGATCTTACATTCCTACATCCTTAAATTAGTGGAATAAAACACTAAGGGCAAGCTTATGGGTCATTACATGATGCATGTGAATTCTTTATGAGAGTGAGTGTAATTCTATTCATGTACCCACACATGTTGTGATATAAAAATTGTTTTTGCGTGTGAAATTGGGTAACTCTCTTTCTGTGAGGGGCACATGTTGAATGAAGGATATAATCAATGTGGGATTTCTTAATCAGTTGATTTGCATGAGTTTGTTGAGATTGAGAGTCGATTCTTGAGGTTATGGAGTCTTAACATAGTTGTACTTCATTTCAATGATCAAATCAGGCATGCTCTATTTTTAGCTTGTATCTTACGTAATCATTATAGCCGTAACTTGAATTATCTTGCTAAATTAGTTATGTGGGATTCTCCATATGCATGATAGTAAAAGGTTGTTCGAGGACGAACAAGGCTTTAAGTGTGGGGTTGTGATCACGGGCAAAAATAGCATGCCCGAGATACACTTTAGGACTTAAATTAGTCTTGTTTATCTAAGTTATCGTATACATTTTCATGTAATTTTATATGAAGTAAACATATGTGCTAACCAACATGATTAGCCTTTGTTTTGTAGGTTTTGATGACTTTTGAGGAACTAATCCATGAGTTGGTGAAGTAGAGGCTTGGAAACGGAATTAACACGCGAACGTCGGCAAAGAGGAGGCACAAAACAGCCCACCTGCGCGTTGGCAACGTGCCACGACAGGTTGGCTGCACGACCAAGAGGTGGCAACGCGCTGCCCAAGCAGCGTGACACGCTGCCAACGCGGCAGGGTGCTGCCGGGGCAAAGTTCGGGTGATTTCCAGAGAGCCTCCGCGTCCGTAGCGTGTCACGGAGGCAGTGCTCCGTGATGCACTCTGTGACACGTTGCTTGTTATTTCGGGAAAGAGTCCTACTACTATAAATAGCACACTTAGGTTTATTTTTCATAATTCAGACTTGGTGGAGCAAGGACGTGGGTTACAGGCAGTTGAGGGACGAAAAGTTCAGGGTTTTTTCTCTCTTTCTTTCTTCTCTAATTCAATTGTTTGTATGATTAGCACTTGTTTTATGATGAATAATCCACAAATGAGTGGATAATTCCCTTCCTTGCTGAGGTTATGAACACTTGTGATGAAATTTAATTATTGATTATATGGTTTTTCATCTTTTTCTTCCATATTGTTCTATTAATTCTTGTTCTTACTGCATTGGTGTGTGGCCTACATTAATGTACATCTAAAAAGTCCGATTTCACTCGAGAGAGCACGAAATTGGAAAGTTGTGAATTAATAGGATATTGTTCTTTACTTGGTTTGGGAAAATTGAGTTTTGATGAACCTTCAGGATAGAAATATACCTGAAAGTCGTATTAGTCAATTTAGGAACCGGAATTGTATGGCTACAACATGAATTGCATTTGGTCACAGAAATGTAGACGGATGGTTCATGATTCTTAAGTGAGATTAAATACGAGAGTTTTAATCTCTTGGCAAATGTTCTTGGCTAGCAACAGGAAGAAAAGATTAACCAATTTATGATGATAATCAGTTTCATTACATGTTCGTTTAACCTCAGCATGCTCTCATTCATAGTTCAGATTCAAAGTAGATAATTGTTTTTAGCTTTAGTATAAAAATTATAAAACAAACTATCAAACTTTTGGTTACACTGTTCTCTGCATTTTTAGAAGTAAAATATAGTACAGTTGAGGAAATTGCACTTCATCCAAGTCTCTGTGGGATCGATACTTGGCTTACTAAAGCCACTTACTACTTGTTCGACCACGTGCACTTGCGTGTTGTTTTATATACCGACAAGACAATCCGAACAGTCATGGCTAACTCTATCAGATCTTATGAGGTGACCTTATGAAGGACTGAGACTAGGCAACCTCTATACACCCATCTAGCTATAACTGAGTCACCTACTGGAGTAGAAACTGAGAAGGGTTCTGACAAGACTTCTGGACTAACTCCAAAGCTACTGGCCACATAAGGTGTCACCAAAGACAAGGTAGCCTCCGGATATAGCTTAGCATAAAAATCAATATGAAAAACTTGCAACATACCAGTAACCATATCTAGGGAGACCTCCTGCTCCTGACAGGATGCTAAAGCATAGAACCTGTTCTGGCGCTGACTGCCAGCTGTGCTAATACATGCCCGCTGATGTACTGAGCGTATGGGAGGCGTTGTTGAGCTAGAAGTTGGGCCTCGTCTCCCAACCTGATCCTGTCTCACAGTTGGACAATCTCTAAGCAATGTGTCCAGGCTGCCCACACCCAAAGAAAGCACCTAAACCTACCAAACACTGGCCTGTGTGCCCCCAACCACATCTGCGAAAAGCTGGGATGCCTACAATTTGTTGGTCTGCTGCTCTAACCCCTCGAGCCTGATGCTCGCCCTCTCTAATCATGTCTAGGTCGGGATAGCACACTCAATGTTTAAGAAGTCGGGGCAGATGATCTCTGGTGAGTTGATGTCGCCCAAATTACACCTCGCAATTGAGATATAAAGCGGTCAATGTCAAATATAGAATCGAGCTAGAGGTTGAGGTCGATTCCACAGGGAATATGGAAAGAACATAAGTTAGTGTGAATAGCTGCTACTATTGAGTTATTTCCTACAGGGGGAAAGAAATAGAAAAATAAACAAAATTAAAACTACTGAATGCTTAGAACAAATTCAGTTTGTATTCAATTAATGACTTGACTAGGATTGTGTTCCCCAAGACTTCATAACCAC
Organism: Datura wrightii; assembly: GCA_035772735.1. NCBI lineage: Eukaryota > Viridiplantae > Streptophyta > Magnoliopsida > Solanales > Solanaceae > Datura > Datura wrightii. The sequence continues at coordinate 48,893,764 of JASDFA010000002.1, read as the reverse complement.
AAGGCTTATACACTAGTGATCTATTCTGGTGTTCAACATCCAATATCGGTAAGTTGGGTTCACCTAAATGGTTGGTCCCCTATCTAGATGATTATTACCACACAACTTGGTCCATATACGGGTGTACTTTTAATTGACCCTTACCTTTAATATCGGATTAGCTCTCCCCGGACAAGTTTAAGCTATTAGATAAGGGTTGATAGCCTCAAATCTCCATTGTTAATCCCTTTTCCATTCATTACCTCCTTCGTCCGGTAAGTAAGAATAAGGCAAGTCCTAACTTTTGCAACCATTAAGAATCAATCAAAACGAAGGGAAAAATAACACATGCATTAAACACCATTCAAGAATCACTAAGTATTTAACCTATGTGTGTCAATTCATCTTGGTTACCACAACCCTAGTTATGGGTTTAGCTACTCATGCTTGTATAATCACAATCACAAAATATTGAATAAATCATAATTGCAACTTACAAATTATCGAAGAAGAAAAACCAAGTAAATTGAATAAAACTCCAAAGTTGATGAATAAGTTCCAATGTTGCTTTTGATCCTCAAATTCAAGAACAAAATTGTAAACCTTGTTTCTTGACTCAAGAATAATCATACAACACCAGAATCCTACGTGACAAATGATAATATTTAGCTTCTCTCTAAAAGTAAACCCAAACAGTATATTTATAGTTCCAAGAAAACCTTTTCTTAACTATAATTGGAAACCAGGTCGGCAGTGACCACGGGCTAGGTGACGATTCGTTGGGACCTCTGACGGTCGTGCCTTGTTAAAAGTAGTCGTGATGTGCTATGGATATACAACACTATTGGCACTCAAAACCAAGAAAATAGCATGGACTTAGGTGTATTTATGTGGATATGAGGCACTTTTCCTTTGATTTCAGGATAAATGGGTGTTGGAACAGTAGATTGCAAAAGGAAGCTGAAAGTGTGTAAAAAAGGTCAAAAAGTGCAGTCTACAGTACGATCCATGCGATAGACCTACAAATCATATTGAGGGCCTTGATAAGAAGATGAAAGTTTAACCTGGAAGACTGATCCCACGAGACTTGTCACAAATCATATCATGATGGTATGAGTCGTGGTAAGCTAGTCGTGATGAAATCTAGAAGAATTGCACAGGAAGATGATTCTCAGTACGAGAGGATCCTATGACCCGTGAGATGAAGGTACAAGTCGTACCATACCGGTCGTGGTGAAGTTTAGACAAAGTTTAAAGTATCAGGATCAAGCCATGGGTGCAAGGTATGAGTCGTATGATGTAGGTATGAATTGTATCTTGGCCCAACAATTCAAGCCATGAGTCGATGCCACGGTCGATGAGAATCCCCTACGAGTTGTAGGAGGACCCGTGACGAGCTCGGCGACTGATATGGAAAGCAGTCCTGTTAGTTTAGGAAAAGGATTCTTGTGTCTCTATAAATACGTCTTATGTTTTATTTTTCATAGAGGATGATGAATAGACTTAATTTTAGTAGGAAAACATTGTAGTAAGCAATTTTACATCATTGAAAGAAAGAATTGAGTTGGTTCAACCTTGTGATCAACTTGAACTCATATTGTTCTTGCTACTTGTTATTCAAGATTTGCGGATTAATTGAAGGAATCATTTTTCTCATTCATCTTTGTAAGTATTGTTTTATATCTTCAATCATGAACACAATTCACAAACATGCAACTATGAAAGGCTAAAACTGCCATACCTAGGGTTGTGGGAACCATGGCAGATTAACAAGCTAGGGTTGCACAAAGTGATTCTAAAACCAATACTAATTAATTATATTGTAATCTCTTCATCTTTAATGATTCTTAGCGGTGCACAACATTAGGAAGTGCTTGAATTCTTTACTTGCTTTGGTCGAAGAGGTAGAGATTAGGAAAAGAGCATTACAATAGAGCCTTGATCTTGATGATCATTGTATTAACTTGAGTTGTGGCCATAGGATAGTTATATCTGGAACTTAGTGATAACGATTAGTTTACAAAACTCATGAGACTTGGTTGAGTAATTGAGGATAGTCATTCAATAGGGATTGGTCGATCGTTTGAATGAACCTAAGTTATCAGTTCTGTAAGTAAGTATTGGTAAAGATCACGAGTGTATACCCAAAGTTGTTATGAACCCATGGGGAACACAAACCTTAGTTATCCATTAATTATTGATTTGCAAATATAATCTTGACTATTTTTTATTTTTATTATTGATTTTTATTAAAATCCCTCCATTGTGAAGTAATTACCATACGAGTTCATCTACTGTCTGTAATCTAGATCTTCCATATTCCCTGTGGGATCGACCCTAACCTTTAAGTTGGGTTCTTTATTCACAACGTCCGCTTCATACTTCAGTTGGAAGTTTTCTTTGAGCATTATCAACTCTTCCTCAGCATTACACCCAGTTGTGGCAACGGGTCACCTAACGACTCATTGTGCCTGGGCACGAGTCGTTAGGCCTCTCGTGGTCTAACTCTTTCAAAATTCCAATGCACCTTATGGTTGGTTCCAATGTTTTGCCAACAAGTCGTTTAGTCAACTAACGACTCCTTATGTCTGTCATCTTCTCCACTAGTCACTTTGGCTATAATTTCTCTCCCAGTCTTCACGATTGTCTTCATGACTCGTTACCAGATGTAACGACTTGTTCCCTCAAATCATCAGGTACACTATTTCTTCTTCTTCAAACTTCAATAATTTGCCCACGCCTTTAGCAACGAGTTGTGCATCTTGTCAACGACTCGTGAAGTGCTTGGTAGTCACCTTTTTAGTTGTTTTCAGCATTAATTTGCTCAATTTACTTTCAAACCTATTTTTCTACAACATTAAACACAAAACACATCATACCTATATAAAAATACCCAGAATGTGCATAATTTCTTGGTTTTAAGTGTTGAAAGTGCCATTAAATCACGGCACATCAACACCCTCAACATAGAACTTTTGCATGTCCTTGGCAAAAAATAAAATAAAATAAAATAAAATAAACTACTTCGACGCTTCAATCAAAAGAACTCTAGGAAACTTACGGCTGCCACATTTATACATCAAATCAAATTTTCTAACCCCTCCCTCATCGTATCATCTCAAATCACAATACATATGCAAAATTTTCATCCATAACATAGAGGAATCAAAACATGGCAAAACACTGTCACTTGCAACCACGCACACAAATCTATAACAATGACTCAGACAATTTGCAGATGATTTTGTTGCCCAAATGCTCTCACCTCAAAGAAGTCCCATACTCATACATGTGTATATGATTATTTCGATAAATTTCTCTTGGGACTAGGTAAGATTCACTCACTCTCACAAAGATATTCGAACTGTGTGCATGCAATACCATAGGCTTGCCTTTACTTTCAATAGCTCGATTTTTAGACTAGTAACTAGGATCACTGTAGGACTTTCTAGGCTTGTAATGTAGGCTCATGTTCGGTTATGGTAAATATGGAATTAGTAGCTCAACCCTCCTTTGCACTACACACCTCTTGACTCCACTTTTTACCTTCTTTCCTATTTTCTCCCCTTTTTTCTTTAATTGCTTCTTCTTTTCTTTGCATTTGCAACTATGGATGCAATTTCTCTTTATTCAAGATTTCATTGATGTCACTCTTTTTTTTCTTAATCTTTGACAACAATTTCTATTTGTTGCTTTTCTTTATGCATACCGCACCCGTCCTTTCCTTTTTTCATTACCCAATTTTAATTCCATCTGACTGTTTTTAATCACGCCTATAATAGCCACCCTCAACTTAGGTGATTTGCCTGAGTTGAGCTTCACAATGTCCAAGGAAGGACCAGGGCCAAAATAGGTTTGTTCTTAATAAAAGCTTGAAAGTGAATTGGTGTACACAAAAAGAAAGGTCGATCTAAGCTCAAACATTCGGATCAAGGGATTTTTATTCTCTTTTGGTAGGTATTTTAAGGCTAAAGTGTATTCATCAAAACTGGCCTAAGATCCTTTCCTAGTTTCCTATCCTCTATCTCGGTACAACTGACCAGGCAAGTTTTAGATTGACACACACAACTGAATTTAGCTATTAAACCTCACTCACAGATAGCACAGGTCAACATCATCACATCTACTAACTGCTAGTTCAGGTACAACCATACAATGGTAAACATATTCACAGTTTTATTGCCATGTAAAGATTCATGAAGGTCATACTTGTCAACTTTCACATACACATATAAAAACAATTTGGAGGGGTATCAAATTATTAATCAACAAAAATCAACAATTTAAGCTCTTTACTGCCTTCAGTTCACCTCAATTTCTTCCGACTGACACAAGAAAAACACAAAAAACATAAAACTCTAAACATGCTGGATCTACTAGATAAGGAACACCCGAGGGAAAAGATATCCGGCAAGAAAAACCCTCGGGTTACGTTCAGCAAAAGCATGCCAGGTATCCCTCCCCACCCTTATCAAGAAAAGCATACTCGTCCTTGACGCATATATATATATATATATATATATCCGACAAAACTAGGGAAATAGGGAACATACCTGTGTGGCCTAGGTGTCAGCTACCTGGTTGATGGAGGGTATAGATACGCCTCAATTGTTATCTCCAACATTACCGGCTTGACCCGATGCATTTTCAGATCCAACAGAGCTTGTGCATTCTCCACAAGCTCTCATTGCCTCTGTCTCGGCTCTCTGTCAAGCCTCCTCTCTCGATACATGCAGCACTCTTTCCATCTCACTCCGCTCTCATTTTTACTGACGGAGTAGAGAAGCTTCATCTTCGAAACTTTCCTTCTCATGGTGCCTCTTTCCCTTATCATGTGTCACCAGATCCTCCATGATAAAATCAAAAATTGGTGGTAACTCTTCTTCAAACTCATCATCTATCACAGGAAGTATCGGTGGAGGTACTGTAGCTACCTGTCGTGCAGCCAAGTCCCGCACTTTGGCTCTTAGTGCTCCTAACTCTGAGTACCATTTTGGCAACTCAGGCACCTGTAACTGTGCAAGGCGCTCATCCATTCTCTTTTCAAAAGCATCCAATACGCCATTCACAGAACTGGACAATCCCTCCAACTCTTTTGACACCCACGGCTTTACCTGGCCCATCAGAACTTTAACCTGTAGAGCTGTGTGTGCCTGTTGCTTTTCAAACTTAGCTGGCCGCCTAGCCATATCAACTAAAAACTCCTGTGAAATTGTAACCAAGCTGACTGTGGTGGCTCGTGAAGGAGCAACTAGTGGTCTAGGAGGTGCTGCTGTAGGTAATGACTCGGGGACATCAGCAGGTGTGGAGGTGTCCGCTGGATCGGTAGCCTCAGGCTAGCTACCTGTGTCTCTTCCCTCAATAGGTTCAGCTTCCAACTCAGTGAACTTTTTGGCATTGCTCTGCATACCACTGCCAAATGCCTCTACTAATATGGTTGCTCTTGCGGATGCAGCTGCCTGAGTCCTTGCTCTCGATACCGGGTTCATTTCATCGCGAATCAACCCGATATATGTTATCTTCTGAACCACTATTCTTTGGTCAACTGATGGCAACTCTGGTACCTTTGAATCCTAATAGAGTCTATCAATCAGATAGGGAAAGTGGATTGTAGTACCGTCATTGATTGCCCGCTCTCTAATCTTCTCAGCAATGTACCGTGGGAAATTGATGGCGTATCCCTCCATTATACTTGCTACCAATGCTGCTCTATCAGCAATGTACCAGCCTGTGCCACACCAGTGACCACCAAAATTTAGCCTGAAAGTCCAGTGTGGCCTTCTTTATCTTAGACTCTGTGCCGTGCAACCATTCAACCAGCGGACCTCTTGTAGCAATGATCTGAGACAGCCATGTATATTGCCTGATGCGCTCCTGGCTATTCAACATTTTGGTCTTGAATTCCTTCAGCTCATATAACCCGTGGTCGAACTCGGCCGTGATCATCAGAGCATGATAATCTGTCCCATACAACATTCTAGAAATTGTCCTCTCAGATATGGAGTCTCACGCACCAACACCTGATTTAAGGCGGGCCTCTTTTTCCATTCTTGGCCCCATAATGCCAAACACTGCAATGTGGCCGCATAGGCTGCATAGAACTCTCTAACTAAGCATGGGTTGTAGCTACCTGATGGCTTGGTCAACCACCCAAACCTGTACTTATCGAACAGTGCTTGTAGTTCAGGAAGGTCTTTCAACCCTGTAGTGCTTAACGTCGGTTCCTTGTATATGCTCCTCTTCGGATTTCCTTTCTCATTAGGAGCAATATCTCTATTATATACAGCCCTCACACCATGAACACACCATCTCCGCACATTCCTTGGTTGCCCGTTTGATGTGTCCGAGGTCTCAGTCAGTTCATCATCAGAGTCCCCTTGCTGAGCATATGAATCTTTAGCTATCTCTGTGTTTTACCTATCTGTGGGGGCCTTAGGAGTAAGTGTAGCTGTAGCCCTGGCATTATCGTCAGTGCAGCTGGGCAGATCCCTTACCAGTGGAGTGGGAGCCCTAGCCCTGGTTGACCTCCTCACTCACTGCTCCTCTGATATGTCATATTCCTCCTCAAAGCCACTTGACTCTTCGAAGGAGAATGGCTCATCTCGAAGTCTGCAGTATGATCGTTGACTGTGCTCAGGTGTTTGTTTCTTTGCCTGACCTTTCCTTGGTGTACCTCTTGGAGCCATTGTACCTATAGAAACATTGTTAGTGTATGAGATGAGATGAAACAAAATCATTTTTGAGCTGCTGCCCAGTGGACCCAACAAGTGACTAAATGAGTGGCAACAACTCGTGAGTTCCCTCGTTGTCACAAACTAGTCTTCCTTCATGTTGGGCCAGTGTACTTGGTGACTGGTCCCAATGAGTCGTTAGGTCAGTCGTTAGGTATGTTGCCTTAGTGAGTTAATTTTCCCACTCAGGATGAGCTACACAATGAGTCGTTTGGTGATCCAACGACTCATAATGTAGCTCGTGCTTAAGAGTTTCCGTTCACCCATACGTTCATCTTCATCTTCTTCCTATTATTCAACTCCACATACGCAGAGCATAATTTCTCAAACTAACCCGATGTAAATTCTGTTGAAATTCATTTGTTTATCTTTCCTAGGGTTCATTACCATCATGAGGCAAAGATTGACACAAGCACCACATTACTTGAAATAAATTCAATTTCATTCAAAACATGGGTCATCAAAATTCTTGTTTAAAAGCAAGATATTCAAAATTTAGTGGGAAAAAGTACTCACAAAATGCTTTATCGAAGATGGAGTGCAATTGTGTGTGCGTGCGAATGTTGGGAGTGCAAGGTCAAAGATTTTTCAATGGGTTTGAGAGAAGATGAGGATGAGGGAAATTTGAAGTTATTGGGTTTAAGTTTAGCGGTGAGAATTTGGAAAAGCAAATAAATCGGGTTCATATTATTAAGTTTAAATCATACCCTAATTCCAGCCTGGGTCAGGTCGAATGTCAGTTGATTGAAATACTTGGCGACTGACTAAACGAGTCGTTACGTGATGAAATGACTCGTTTTGACCCTTTGTTCTTTGACTTGAGTTCAACAAACTTACCTGGGACCTAATGAGTCAAGCAACGACTCGTGGTGTCACCCAACGAGTCGTGGCCTGAGTCGTGGTCCTTGGACTAGTATAGCTTCCTGACGAGTCACTTAACGAATTGTTTGGTCTTCCAACGATTCATTATGTGAGCCATTATCACCCTTTTCCTTTTAATTCTGCCTTTGATCCAGTGTACATGACGGAGGACCTCATGCTTCATTTCTTGAAGAAACGAATCATTATGTCACCCATTGCTCCCCTGTTTTCTGTAGTTCTCTTCATGATTTGACTAAATGAGTCGTCAGGTCAGACAACAACTCGTTCTGTGACATTTTGCACCAAAACTAAAGTTCCAAATTTCAGTTCCAACTTCAAATTTTCCATCTTAATCACCTGTACCAATCGACAAATGTAAACACTATATATTTCTTACATTTACAACTTAGGTTGCATCCCAAGAAGCACTTGATTAATGTCGCGGCATGACGTGGATGTTTTGGCTACTCAGACTTCACCAAAACACCTCCATGGGATGCCTCCCATATAGCGCTTGATTTAACATTGCGGCACGGTGCAAGTCTCTTGACTACCTAGAATTCATCAAGTAATTCGTCTCCGTCCTCCAACGCTAAGATATGCTGAATTCCTTTGGATGTTTGATGGTCCAACAAATGTTGAAGGTGACCTCTTCTTTATTTAACCTGAATTTTAACTGGCCTACCTCCACATCTACCAGGGCCCTACCGTTGCAAGGAATGGTCACCCCAAAATGATGGGGACCTCACAATCGACTTCGTAGTCCAGAATCACGAAGTCTGCTGGGAATATAAATTTGTCCACCTTGTCAAGCACATCAAATAAAATATAGCCACATATTTTTAACGGCTTTTTAACGGTTCTGTCAGCCATCAGTAGCCACATAGTAGTCGGTGTGGGGGTTCCCAAGCCTAAGTTTTTGAATACTGCTAGCGGCATCAAATTTATGCTAGCTCCCAAGTCACAAAGCGCTCTTACAAACTCAACATCCCCAATGGTGCAAGGTATAGTAAATGCACCTGGGTCTCCTTCTTCTGAGCTAGGACCCGTGTAGTTATGGCACCATAGTGGTGCAAATTATCGACATGTTTTAAACTTACAGTCCTTTTCCTGGTGATGAGGTCCTTCATGAATTTGGCATATCCGGGGATCTGCTCAAGTGCCTCAACTAATGGGATGTTCACCGACAACTGCTTAAGCATAGAGATAAATTTTTGATACTTCCCATCATCGATTTTCTTATTCAAACGTTGTGGATAAGGAAGAGGAGGTCTAGGGATCGATGTAAATTTTTTTTGTGCATCCTTCTCCTTCTCATGGGAAGCTCCATCCTCCTTTTCATTACTTAGAGAAGTTTTCACATCTGAACCTCCAACCAAAGTTGGGTCTTCAAAATATGCTACACTATCATCATTCATCAAGACGGGCTTTTCTGACTCCTTAATTACAACCGGCCTCGGAGTATCAATTGTGGCCTTCTCGCACCTAGTAGTGACAGCCATGAAATAATTGTCATTTTTTGAATTTTGCACTGTGTTGCTGGAAGTGTGCCTTTCTACCTCTGATTCATTGCAAAAGACATCTGACTCATCTGCTTCTTAATCTGCCTGATTTCCACGGCATGTGACTCCACCTTTTCATTTAAACCAGAAATATCAGTGTGGAGCTCCTTAAAGTTGCCATATGTTGTCTCCATCTGCTTGAGTACTTTGGATAGCATATCCTCAACCCTTGAACCATAGGACTCTGGCTCATACTTTCTTAGGGGAACATACAGACCACTTCTATCATTTTTGAACTCCTCTATGCTTTTTCCAGTCTCCATTATATCGGTATTGGCCTCGGTTTTAATTGTTATCCTTGTAAATGTTACGACCTTGGTTCCCTTGACCTTGATGCCAAGAGTCTTGGTTATACCCTTGGGTGTTGGTTTGGAACTCGCCCTCTGATCATTTAAATAATTAGCTTCTTCTTCATAATCGGATTCACATCCATCATTTCTCAGGGCCTTGCCTTGAGAACCCACAACATTCACTTTCTCTACTTCGACTCCCATCAAGTGCTTGGCAAGAAACCTTGTGGTCTTTATCTATGCAATATCTTGATCATGCTCCTCTTCTTTTCTCCTCTATTCTGTAGACATACCAACCGCATAAGAACCAGCTGAAATCTCCGACTCTATAGTGTGCCAAGCTTGGTTTTTTTTGGTGATCCTGTCTAGTAGCTCCGTTGCCTCTGCATAAGTGTGGCTCATAAATGTTCCTCCGGAGACGGTATCAGCCACCACCTTGGTGTTGGCATTCATAGACCTATAAAAGATCTCCAATAATGTATCATCTGAAATTCTATGATTTGGCACCCTTTTGAGCTTTTTGTTGAAACGCATCCATGTCTCGTGAAGTGCCTCCGCATTTAGTTGTCTGAAGTTATATATTTCATCTTTCAACTGCAATGCTTTGGAAGGTGGGAAGAACCTTTCAAGAAAATCTCTCTTAAGTTCTCCCCAAGTAGTGATGGAATCATTCGGCAGCTCAGCCAACCACATCGTTGCCTCAGTCCCTAGTGAGAAGGGAAATAACCTCAGTTTGATTGCGTCCTAGCTCACTCCCAGTTGTTTATATGCCTTACATATACCCATGAATTTGTCAAGTGAGCGTAGGCATCATCGGAAGCACGACCTGCAAATATTCCCTTCATATTGAGCAGTTGGATCATTGAGCTGGTATTATCAAACTTTTTCACCAGTAGGCAAAGGAGGAGGGACTATAGCTCCAGTGCCTTCACCGGCTTCGTCTATATTGGCATTATCCTCCTCATCAAAATACCGATGTCTTTGGTGTTCTGTACCTTTGTGTCGTCTAGGTCGCTCTGCTTTTGTAGCTATATGTTGCTCTTCAGCAACTCTAGCTTACTCCCTATCTTTAGCCCGAGCTTGTTCTTCATCCAACATCCTCGTTGTGGCGTGGTCCACGGTTTCCTACTCTTGGATGTTGGCCATTCTTCTCAGGTTTCTTCAAGTCTGCTCAAGTTCGTGATCAATTGGAACCAGGGGATTTCCTTGGCTCCTAGTATCGAGCATGCACAAACTTAAGACCTATTAAGCAACCAAAACAACAAAAGAAAAATAAATAGTAAGAACCAATAGTAAAGCAAACACAATTAATAGAAGCCTTAGCCGTATTCCCCGGCAACAGCGCCAAAATTTGATGTCGCCCAAATTACACCTCGTAATTGAGATATAAAGTGGTCGATGTGAAATATAGAACCCAACTAGATATTGAGGTCGATCCCACAGGGAATATGGAAAGAATTTAAGTTAATGCGAATAGTTGCTACTATTGAGTTACTTATTTCCTACAGGGGGAAAGATATAGAATAATAAACAAAATTAAAACTACTGAATGCTTAGATCAAATTCGATTTGTATTCAATTAATGACTTCACTAGGATTGTTTTCCCCAAGACTTCATAACCACAAGGATTATATACTAGTGACTATTCCGCTGTTCAACATGCAATATTGGTAAGTTAGGTTCACCAAAATGGTTGGTCCCCTATCTAGATGATTATCACCACACAACTTGGTCAATGTACGGGTGTACTTTTAATTGACCCTTACCTTTAATATCGGATTAGCTATCCCCTGACAAGTTCAAGCTATTAGATAAGGGTTGATAGCCTCAAATCTCAGTTGTTAATCCCTTTTCCCATTGAATAACTCCTTGGTCCAGTAAGTGAGAATAAGGCACAACGTTTGCATCTGTCAAGAATCAATCAAAACAAAGGGAAAAACAATACATGCATTAAACACTGTTGAAGAATCATAACGTATTTAACCTATATGTGTTAATTCATCTTGGTTCCCACAACCCTAGTTATGGGTTTAGCTACTCATGCTTGTATAATCACAATCACAAAATATTGAATAAATCATAATTGCAACTTACAAAATATCGTAGAAGAAAAACCAAGTAAATTGAATAAAACTCCAAAGTTGATGAATAAATTCCAATGTTTCTTTTGATCCTCAAATTCAAGAACAAAATTGTAAACCTTGTTTCGTGACACAAGAATAATTGTACAACACCAAAATCCTACGTGACAAATAATGATAATAGGCTTCTCTCTAAAAATAAACCTAAACAGTGTATTTATAGTTCCAAGAAAACCTTTTCCTAACTAAAACTGAAAACCAGGTCGACAGTGACCACGGGCTAGGTGACGATTCGTTGGAACCTCTGACAAGTCGTGCCTTGCTAAAAGTAGTAGTCCTCAGCATCGTACCTAGTTGTGTCAATGGGTCACCTAAAATACTCGTTGTGCCTGGGCATGAGTCGTTAGGCCCCTCGTGGTTTAACTCTTTCAAAATTCTGAGGCACCTTACGGTTGATTCCAATCTTCTGCCAACGAGTTGTTTAGTTAACTAACGACTCGTTACGTCTGTCGTCATCTCCACTGGTCACTTTGGCAATAATTTCATTCCCAGTCTTCACGGCTGTCTTCACGACTCGTTACCAGATGTAACGACTCGTTCCCTCAACTCATCAGGTACACTATTTCTGCTTCTTCAAACTTTAGTAATTGCCCACACCTTCAGCAACGAGTCGTGTATGTTGCCAATGACTCGTGAAGTGCCTAGAAGTCACCCTTTCAGTTGTTTTCAGCATTAATTTGCCCAGTTCACTTCCTAACCTATTTTCCTACAACATTAAACACAGAACACATCATACCTATATAAATATACCCAGAATGTGCATAATTTCTTTGTTTTAAGCATCGAAAGTGCCGTAAAATCACGGTACATCATGAGTCTGCTATCAGTGCCTGCCATTGGACCTCGTAGAGAGAATCTATGGTCCTCGGTTCTGGCCCTCTTGGCCTTCTTCTTCCTCGAATGCGCCACCCGCATCTACTGGGCATACAACACTATCCGTGGGAAATCCATATCCTGATGCAGCATAGTCATCCTACAATCCTAGTCCAAATAGCCCGCTACTCCATGGACAAGTCTACTCACCCGCATCCTCTAATCGGCTGCCAACTCTGGGGAATATTTCGATAGGAGAGTAAACTCAAGGGCATACACTTGTACAGTCATTCTCCCTTACTTCAAATTCACGAATTCAGCTGTTTTCAACTACCTCATCTCCCGACGGAATAACCGGTCTAGAAATGCAACATGGAACTCTTCGCAAGTGACCGGAACTGCTCTTGCGACCCTGCTATCCTTCCATTGACGAAACCAGATATGCGCGACTCCTTTTAGCTGATAAGAGCCCAAATCAGCGCACTCATGTGAGTCCTCATCTACCTTGGACCCAAGGAACTCCAGCGGGTTCATCCTCAAGAAGTCTCTGACTTGAGCCCCCATTGTGTTGCCATTAAGCGGAACATGCACAACGGCCTGGTGATTGACTTGAGCGGTCAAAGCCTATGCAAGCATCTGAATAGCGGCCCAGAACTCAGCACGGGGCAGCTGGCTTCGGTCTTGGGGCTCCTGAACTAGTGGGGCTTGCTGATGCCTATGACCATTTCCATTGTCATGGCTTTCACCATCTCTATTCCTCCCTCCATTCACTCTTCGAGGAGCCATGATTCTGCAATCACGAGAGACCCCAAGTCGACCCATGGCATAAGCATACATCTGAATCAACCAAGCTACTAAATAATCTACAATACAATCATAGCAGAAGTCTAGCTTGAATATAACATCAGAATATAAAATCTGAAGATGAATACATACATATGTCTGAATAGCCTCTAAACATAAAGAGTTGATGGGACAAGATCCCAAGTAACTCAACAAGCTGAAAACTGAAATACATAAAGAAAAGATAGAAAGTCGGGTCCTCGAAAGATGAGGACTCACCAATAAGTAGACGCTAACTCCGATAAGCTATCTAAGAGAGGGGCTGAAGCTGAGAGTTAGTTCCTGTATCATGAAATGATACAGCATAGAAAGTATGCAGTCAGTATGTGGAATATACAGAGTATGCAAGGTAAGTAAAACCGCTAAAGTAAGTAAAATCGGTTAAACACAATGCATTAATTAAAACATAAACATCAGTAAACGGAGAGTAAGGCTTTCATGCATTCTTTCTGAAATCATGATCTTTTCATAACATGACAATACATACCTTTATAACATCAAACTGACTCGAATGACTCAAAGCTGAAATATAATATTTATAGAAAAGCTAAACATTGAGTCAAACCTTACTTTTAGAAACTGCATGCGTATATGATAACCATGAGTAATGAATATGCATATCTGAATCATATAGAATGATGGGAGACTCGTTACTTAACCAACATAGCATGATAGAGCTTATGTGGTTCCAACTATTACACTCAAGTGGGCAGAGCCCTCCAAAACCTTGCTAGCACTAAGGACTCTATCATGATATCGATATCAAGCTCATGGGCCATTAGGGCCGGGGATAGCTTACAAGGGAGGTCCCAATACTATAATAGTATCATCCTACGTTGGCGCGTAGTTCTGGGGCATAGGGTGATTGACCCTTAGCCCGCTCGATGCTAGACTTTTCTCCCAAAAACATTCAAATGCTCTACATCGTATATAACAAAGCTCAATATCGTCTATTGTTGAAGCTCAATTATCAAATAAATCCCAAATACGAAACCATGCATATGAGAAGCTTTAGTTCAAAATATACCACAAGTTGAAACATACTTGGGAGCCTTTGCTCCAAAACCATGTGGTAAGCTTTGCGTAGGAAGACATAACTCAAAACACACCACAAGCTAGATTATAAAAATTTGGGAGTCTTTGCTCCAAAACAATGTGGTAAGCTTAGTTTGGGAAATCCTCATTCAAACCTAACATGTTGGAATTGCCCAAGGCTTTATCATACTTAGAAATACTCAATTCTCATTGAAAACATCATTATAAATATAGTTCGCTTCAAATCATGCTTTTCGTCATAATATCTCATCATTATCACATTTACTTTACCAATCTCACTTTTCATGATCATATCATCAATGGGCTTCAACATTCATGAGGCTAGAGACATAACATTTAATTAAAATCATCATATAATTAGCCCATGCATCACAATTTGATAATAAAATGATAATGAATTCATACCCATGTAAGGAAAATGAAGATTCATGCATTTGGGTAAGAACCCCATAACTTGATCATAGGAATTTCTCATACTTAGATAGAAATTGGGCATGGATGTGGAAGAAAGCACCCACTCATAACCGGACATACCTGGAAGGGATTGATTCTACCATTTCTCTTATTTCCCAAGAAGGATTTGAATGAAAACCTTGATGACTTGCTCTAGATCACCTCCTCAACCTCTCAAGTTTGCATGCATGGAAGGAAATAACTTATAATAGGTTTTCCCCTCCTAAAACCCACTAAAAAGAGCCTTAAATGATGTAGTTTAGGCTTTAGGAACTTAGGAATTATGAAAAGGCACTTACTAAATTCGCATGAAATTACTGCCAAGTGGTCCTAATGGACAACCTGACGACTCGTGGTCCAGGGAAATGACTCGTCACCCTGCTTGTCAAGTAAACTCGTATACTTTTGATCCAAGGAACGCTGGTGGGTTCATCCTCAGAAAATCTCTAACTTGAGCTGCCACCGCATTCCTGTTCTGAGGAAGATGCGCTATTGCTTGTTGATTGACCTGCGCGTCAAGTCCTATGCAAGCGTCTGTTTGGCTTCCTTGAATTTAGCATGGGTAGCCGACTCTGGTGCATGCTCCCCATGGGCTAGTGGGGCCTATGGTGCCCCTCTCCGTTGCCATTCTCGTGGCCTTTTCCATTTCTCCTTTTGTTCACTTGTTGTGGAGGCATGATTCTGAAAAGTGTATAGCACGAGTTATAAGGATAGTTAGACATTTCATCGCACGATATGAGACCATGAAACAAGGGAACATTTCCTAACGTATCGTAGCCTCTTCATCATACGTGTAGCGTGCTTCACACCCATGAAAAAGACTCTACTTAATGAGGCTTTCGGACACCCTAGGACACTTCAAAACCTATCGTTCTGATATCCAATTTTTCACGACCCGAACATAGGCCCTATTCAATAAAGGGACAAGGAGGCCCAAGAGACTTCAAGTCGACCCATGGCATGAACATACATCTAACTCAATTAAGAAAGAGGAAGACTTGACATAATAAACATAATATAAATCTCATCATAACGTAAAATCAATGTCGGAAATCACATGATACATGACGAGCTGATTACTACATATAGTTTGAAAGCCTCTACATAACTAATGGGTTGATGGGACAACACCCCCAACTAAAAAAGTCTGAAAATTGAAAGTGCAAAGATAACTGATAGCAAACGGTCCTTGGGAGATGAGGACTCCTCACTGGAATGGATGCTAACTCCAGAATCGGCTAATGGCGGGCTGAGGCTGAAAATTGGAGCCTGTATCATAAAACGATACAACATAGAGTATGCGGTTAGTACATGGAATGTACCGAGTATGCAAGGTAAATAAAACGAACATTTAAAATACATAAAATTTCATAAGAGTGGGAAAACATGCTCATAGCATAAATATCATAATGAACATAAGGCTCAAGGTTTTCAAAACATTCGCAAATCAGTCATAATCATAATAATAGAAGAAAAGCTTCATTAAACATGACTTCATCCAAAGTAATATGAACATAACCATGCATAAATTATGAGGAACAACGAGAGATTCTTATAACCGACATACTTCATATGAGCACACATGGAGCCCGACCTATAAAACCCTAGTCGGGAGGGTGTTCATACCTTACCAAGGGTGGAACCATGAAAACGGTATGATATAACTCATGAAAGGCCCATTTGGGCAAAGGGTATAGTCTCAAGGGAGGTCCTATCATGACCTATGGTGGCGCTAGTTCTGAGACCTGGGGAAAAATCTAGGTCTCCAACCTACACAGTGTTAAATACTACTCCCAGAATATATATAGTGCTCATAGGATTATATACATGAAATTTATGGACTAGTTAAATCATGATAATCATAAGCATGCTTGAAAATACATGAACTAGCCATGAAATAAGGCCCATGAATCAGCCAGAGTCATCAATCACAAATCATGAGGTTCATTCATACTTATAAAACATGTATATACTTGATATTCATAAATTCATGCTGAGAATTTGAGATGAATCATATCATAAGTCATAAATTATAATGGGTTGATGAACATCAACATCAAAGTAGAATCATAACTTGAACTTTCATAAAACATGCATAATTGGGCATAGTTTTGTAGAGATTTAGATCCATAAGTTTCTAGTTAAAATAGTTGTAAAATCTGCCCATGATTTGTAAAAAGTGAATTTATACATGAGAGGAATTAACCCATAGATAGATCATAAGGATTTTGTATGAATTAGGATAAAATCCCATAGAATTATCAATAGAATTTCATGAATTAGAGAGTGATTGGGCATGGGTGTGAACAAATTCACTCATTAATAACCCTACATACCTGAAGGGATCTGATTCTCACACTTCCTTGATAGCCCAAAGTGAATTGGAGAGGAATTTGAGAAATTCTCCAAGCCTGACCTCCATGGAATAGCTCTAATTTGCATGCATGGGATGGTAAGGCTTAGAATAGGTTTAACACTCTTAAAATCCTACTAACTGATCTTAAAATGATGTAGTATAGGACTTTCGAGCCTAGAAATTACTAAAATGCCTTTAATGGTTTGACAGAAAAAATCTCATGCTACCAGAAACGACGAGTCGTTAGCCAAATCACGGGTCATTTGCCAACTAGTTAGGAAAATGATGAGTCGTTTAATGATTTGTTTAATGAAGTACACCAGAATTTTCCACTACTACTCAAACCATGGTTCACTTAATGATTCGTTAGAAAAATGACGAGTGGTTTGCTGACTCATTAGCTAGACGACGAGTCACTTAACAACTCGTTAGGTAAACGACAGGTGATTTGATGACTCATTTTGAGCCCTGGTGTAGAAAATTCTATTTTTTCCGTTTTAACTCCCGATTCTGATCTTAGGGTTTTCAGGGCATTAGAACCATTCTCCTTGACAACCACAAAATCCTCAAAATAATGAACCTCATCCTAACTTTTAAAGAAAACCTCCTAGGGTCTTTATGCCACCGACGGAGTCATTGACCCAACTTTTTGATAGTTTGAAAATGGCAGTGATACGTCATACAATAGAAATGAGAAATGTGAATGCTTTGGCCAATTAGTATGATCCTGAAAATGGTGCACCTACCACTCTGGAGTAGTAGGGCATGACGCAGACAAAGGTATCACCCTCAAACACAAAATTCAAGACTTGATTGACAAAAAGATGATAACACTTGCACATGCTCCACCAAATGTGAAAAACAATTCATTGCCCTATAACAAGAAGTAACCGTGAAGATGATCAGTTGTGAAGAAGAATGAAGTTTTTGTCTAAATTTCACTTTTTGTGTTTCTCGACCCTATAACTGAAGTTATTTACTTTCTTTCCTTTGCAATCGCACTTTATTCTTATCACAGTTTACGGTTATCTTTCTGTTGTAATCACACTTTATCATTGTTTTTTCCTTATAATCACACTTTTATTTGTATTGGAAACTACATTTGACCTGATTTTCCTGACAAGGATATATAGGTTGCCATATCGGCTTTAGTCCTATTATTAGAAAAATCTTAATCTTTCTTTGTATCTTCAACTACGTAATGACCTAATTTCGGGTTTTATGTAGGTTCTTCATTTTCTTGCTCATACCTTTGAGAATTTCTATTATCCCTTATGACATAATAGGGATTGAATTTTTGAGAATAACTTAAAAATTCCACAGAAGATGAAATTTGGTACAAGATTTAATACCAAAGTTTGTTGAAGCTGAAACAGGAGCATAATCTTTTAGATCTAAAAAGTTCCATACTAAGAGATGTCACAAGATATGAGGAAGTTCAAGAGTCCTTCTATGTTCTAAACTGGGGCAAAATTTATAAGAAGGATTCTCAAAAAATTCTAGCAAAGTTCCACTTTAATGCTTGACGAGCTTGCAAATCAAATGCAGGATAGAGCATCAGGACGATAAGGCAAAGCCAACAAAAATCAATCCCTCAAATGACGAAATTTTCTTTGAATGTCGGAAAAATGAAGTCACAAAATTGACAAGGTTCAGGCTACGAATCATGAAAAAGGAGTTTTTAGATCCGTTGTGGCCTCGTCATAATAACCTAGATGACTTCTAGTCTCACTCTATCTCTAGTACATTTTTTTAACTTTATTTTGATATTTCATGCTTCCTTTGAATTTTTCAGATAAAATTGTCAAACATAATGAATAAGATTAAGAGATGTCATCTAGACCACTATATTCAAATCATCAATTGCCAAACAACTTCATCTCCAACTTTGTCCTCTATTATTCTTTGGTTATCACAATAACTTTATTTTGTTATTAACAATTGCACTTAAACTTTGCAGGTAACACTAGTCAACTATGTTTCTCATAACAAGAATTAAGATAAGTGCTATTGGATTTTACCTAAGGTTTGAAGAATCAAGTTACAGAATCGTAAGGCATAGAGCATGTGTAAGTCTTTTCAAAAATACTATTACAAATATGAAAAATTTCTAATGACAAGGATCAAATCCGGCAAATTGACTCCTGCCTTCCCTTCTTTTTTTTGAAGAATCTAATCCTTTGTTATCTAAGTTTGAGATATTACATTCTCTTCAAATTCTATTAGTTTCAGGTTTGAACTATGTAAGACATAATTCTTATTCTAGTAAGATACGTAGGCAATCCTGCATAGGGTTCGACCTTCCTACTCTTTCAAACTACAGACTCTTAAAGGAAACTGAGGCACATTTTTTAATTAGTTAAATCTTTATTCTTTTGCAACATATATTAATTTAGTACCTTTGTATTGGAAAAAAGGGAAATTTTTGAAACAGTTCAACGAATTCAAAATTTTCATTCAAAGACATCATTTATTAACAATTTCTCGTTTTAATTCATCCGACCATTAAATCCTTCAATTAATGTCAGAATCTCTTTCAACACAATTGTCCTGAATCAGACATTCTCGTGACTACCATACTGTCATGACATTTTTTAATGGCTTGATATATGTCAATCACTTTATTGTCGAACTAAGAAATTTTCTGTGAGTGTTGAAATGACAAAGTCCTTAACAACAACTAGAGATAGTACCAACTTCACAGATTACAAGGCCATTCACTGGCGCAAGCCAGGAACCTGCATTATAACTTTTTCTATTTTTTCAAAAAAAATTATATTTAGGTCATCCGCTACTAAAAGAGACATATTGAGCTCCATATTGACTTATTATATATTGGGTCACTAACTCAATCAAGGTGACATATCTATTTTACTTGGGATCTTCCAAAGAAATAAATCAGATTGTCACTACATCAAAATGACTTATTGTAGAAGTATATGGAAGATATTATATTATATTTTGGTCTTCCTTCAAGGAATGAACCAGATATTCACTTTATTTGAAGCAACATATTATATTATAGTTGAGTCATTTAGCTTTAAAGGAGATGTTGTACTGTCACTTCATTTAAAATGACATATTATGTCTTATTTGGGTCATTCGCCTTTCAAATATACATGTCAAATTGTCTCTTTATTTGAAGTGACATATTATATTCATTAGACATGCTAGACCAACACTTCATTCAAAGCGACATATTTTATTGTATTCGGGATATATTATATTATATTTGGATTATTCACCCATCAAAATATACACCAAACCATCATTACATTCAAATGACATATCTATTACATTTGGAAGATATACCATAGAATCACTTCTCTCGACGTGACATATATATTATATTTGGATCATCTAATGAAACAAGCCAGACTGCCACCTTATTTATTATGGCATACCTATTATATTTGGGTCATCTTCCCTTGAAGAGAAAAATCAGGCCATCACTTCATTCGAAGTGATATATTATATATTTGGATTATTCGTCATTTAAAGAGATATATTGAGCCATCACCTCGACATATTAAATTATATTAGATCTTATGTCCTTAATCGTGATATATTATACTATATTGGATAATTACCTTCTTTAGTGTGAAGTATTACATTATATTAGATCGTCACTTCCTTTACCATAACATATTACATGATACTGGATTGTCACCTCCTTCAGCATAACATATTACATTGTATACAACAATCACCTCCTTCAGCATGATATATTATGTTATATTGGATCATCATATCTCTCATAATAGCATACTTAAATTGCATAGTCACCTTCTTTAGTATGGCATATTATATTATATTGGATTATCATATCTCTCACAATAACACACTTATATTGGACAGTCACCTCCTTCAGCCTGACATATTAAAGCAGGTTTACACAATTTAAATTTTGATTTATATTACATTTTCTACTAATAATTTTATTTTAGGTTTTTTAGAACATTATACTCAATATCGGGTTGTTCACCGTTCAATGAGACACATTGGAAGCCACCTCATTTAAAGTAGCTTAATGTATCTAATTTGGATCGTCTTTCTTTTAAAGAGATAGATTGGGCCATCATCTCCTACAGTGTGACATTTTATATTAAATTGGAGCATTATATCCCTCAGTGTGACATATCATATTATAGGGTGTCACCATCTTCAGTGTGACATATTGAGTGTCATCTCCTTCTGTGTGACGTATTATGGAGTGCCATCTCCTTCAGTATGACATATGATATCATATTATAAAGTGTAACCTACTTCAGTGTGCCACATTTTATCACAATTAGATCATCACCTCCTTCAGTGTGACAAGGAATCAAAGTGACAACCAAATATAGACACATGCATCATTATATATATACACTTCTTTCTAAATGAGACATCACAAGGGGCATTATCAACAAGTCAAAACATTATAAAGACAGTACAACCAATTTACATTTATATTACCCTTTTATTGAAAACCTTATCTCACATTTTGCGGCATACACAATCCATAGATGGGGACTACGCCAAAAAGGATGCAACATGACATGGATCTTTTTCTTAGCAGTTAAACGGGGCAAACTACTAAAGAAGGGGTCAAAATCTTCTAGAGAGAGTCAAGGATTACCTTTCACCACATACAAACTACACCCCTATAAGAAGGCATCTGGGTTATTAAGTGCAACACACCATATAATTTAAGAAATAAACCCGTAATTTTGAGGTTGGGATAAAAGTAATTAATATGCTAAGAAGGAAGTGTTATGAGGTGTTTAAATCACTCAATGGTCGTATGTCAAGATTTGATGCCAATCGAGTTGTAAAACAAAAGTGTGACATATGACATCATATTATAGAGTGTAACCTCCTTCAGTGTGACACATTATATCACAATTAGATCATCACCTCCTTCATTGTGACAAGGCATCAAAGTGATGACCAGATATAGACACATGGATCATCATATATGTACACTTTTTTCTAATATAAGAGACATCACAAGGGACGTTATCGGCTAGTCAAACGTCATAAATATGGTACCACCATAATTACATTTATATTACCCTTTTATTGATAAATTTATCTCAACATTTTGCAGCATACAAAATCCATAAATATAAACTACACCAAAGAGGATTCAACAGAACATGGAACTTTTTCTTAGCGATGAAGTGGGGAAAATTACTGAAGAAGTGTTCAAAATATTCAGAAGAGAATTGAGGATTACGTTTCACCACATACAAACTACACCCCCTAGAAGAAGTCATCTAGGTTCTTCATGTAACACCCCGTATAATTTAAGAAAGAAACTTGTACTTTTGAGATAAGACTGGAACTATTTAATATGCTAAGAAGAAAGTTTTATGATGTATTTAAATCATTCTATGATAATATGTCAATATTTTACATCAATCAAGTTGTTAAACCATATTTTGCAAAAGTTATCGCAAATATGTTTCATAAATTCTTTGAAATTTGGGTCAAATGTCTCAGAGCATTTCCCCAATATATATAATGAGTTAGGGGGGATATGACCTATCCAATTAAGGTTCTATGAGTCTTTTTTCCATCACATTAAATTGTTCACCAATAGGACTTCAAAATAGAGAGATATTTGTATTTTTGCGAGACTGCACAACTAGGCACATCAAAGCGGCCAAAGTTAGTGGAGGACTATATAAGTCCCTTTAGTTGGTGGTTTCACATCCATTTCTCATTTATGGAAATTTCATTGACTATTATAACTTTCTCTAGAGATGTTCCAACATGTTCTTAATGATTTTAGGAATAGGAAACCAAACCCAAGGTGGAATCAAAGGCCAGGAAGTTGAATCCTCCATTTAGATCGTGTTTTAGTAACATTTTTGGATGTTTTGATGGTTGTTTGGAGTTGTGTAGTTAGATAAGCCTCTCCTATTGTATTTCTTCCTTGATTAAGATATATTTGGATCCGTGGATGTCAATAGATAGTTGTTGAATTCGTAGAAATCTTAACGATTAAGCTTCGTCGTAATGTTTTCTTATTGAATCCTTATAGATGCATTTTGGTGGAGATGAAATGTTTTGGGGAGTAGTTCATGGTGTTATTGGCAGGGTTATGGATAAATTCAATTGGAATAATAGAGGTATGTTAAGGTTTTCTTTTCTCTCCTTCCCGCATGATTTTCTTGAATCCGAGCTCTTGGCATTGTGTTTGTGGGTTGAAATTTGTACTTAAAATCTTGTTGTTTAGGATTTTGGATTGTGATCATTCCCTCATCAATTGAGAACGTCTATTCGGGTGCTAAAATTGGTCGTTTGTCGTGAGATAGAAAGGCAATAGAACACATCAAAATTGGATTGTGTTTTCATATAGTTCGTGACCTTTTTGGGTTGATCTAGTGAATGTTTTGGATATATTTTGGTGGATTTTTTGATGTAGTAGTAATTTGTATGTGTGGCTGGTTGGATGGATTGGCTAAGGGATGAGTTAGTGAGCTCGTAGTGCCTTTACTTATCCTCGGATAGTCGTGTTCGGTTGTTGTGAAATTGAGGTTAGTGTTGGTTATTTTCAATGAAGGGTTGTGTTATGTATGGTAGTTTTTGGGTTGGAAAAAAGGTGTGGGGATATAGTTGTTAAGTTACAATCTTTTAGTTCTGATGGAATACGTCCGTGGATAGCTAGATACATGAGGTTAGTGCTACGTTATGGTAGTTGGTTAGGGGAAATTGATAGCCAGTTGCAGGATGTTTGAATTGTGTTTAAGTTTATTATTGTTGTGTAATGATCTTGTGAATTTTATGGTGCCTTAGGAGGCTCTATGATAACCTGTAAGACCCTGATGATTTTGGCTAGATTGAGCCCGTGGCTTATGGAGACCTGTAAGGCCGTGATTGTTTCTGGTAAGGTCATACTTGTAATTATGGATGCTTGTAAGGTCGTGACTATTTTTGGCAAGGCTGTAATTGTGAAATAATTTACATGTTGTATTGTTTCCTTATATTTTCTTTCTTTGATAGATGTTAATGCTAGACGTCAGTTGGTGATAGTTGATGCAACACCTTGGTCTTCAAAATGGCTTCTTGAAGAAAAAATAACTGAAATTATAGGTTTGGTGCAGGTATGACGGTGGGACCGACGGCCCGTCAGGTTGGGGATGGACCATCGCTTGTGGCATCGCAGTTTGACGGCAAGGTTGACAGCCTATCAGGCTTGTGATGAATCATGGCATGTGCCGTCGTATGTAAGCCTCGGTGTCCCTAAGTGACGAAGGACTTATTGGTCCATCAATGGAGTGATAGCCCATCATGACTACCGTTGTTAAGAGCTAGTTAGGACCCTTCTCGAGTTAACGATTGACGGCAAAATTGACGAACCGTAGGGCATCTGACGGCCCATCACGGGCACTGTCGGGACATCTAGTTAACCAAATTTATCTTGGTTCGAGGGGAAATTTTCTAATCTACAAAGCTTCTAATCCCTTTGTCATGCCCCACCTTAGGAGGCATGACTGGCACCTAATGCCACACTGGGATCTGGGCTGACCTGACTGGGCATTTGCACCTCTGGTGCCTACCAGCGACTCAAAACCAAGAAAACTAACTGATATATCTCAGCTGTAAACATAGCCTTCAGCCAACAAGGCCATGTAACACTTGTAACAGAAAATAGCTAACCCAGCAACACAATAGTAAAGGTATCCTATGCGGGCCAACAAGACCGCCATGTTGTCTAGTTAAAACAGAATGAAAATAGGTAATCATATTCGTCTATAGCTGACAAGGTTGCTAACTAACTTGCTAAACTAGGCCCCACAGAGTGAACACACAAAATAAGACATACATAGGCCCCATGTGGCCAACAACAACCAAATAACTGAAGACAATAGTCTGTAGGCCTCTAGGAGTGAAAATATTGGTCGGGACAGGATCCCGCCTACCCAAATGCTATACAAATAAAAGACAGATAAACCTCTACAACATAGCAACTCTGAATGAAAGAAGCTGGCCAGTCTGCAGACTTTGAATAGCTACTAGGAGACCCCGCAATCTATCGGTCTAAACCTGCAGGAAAGTATGCAGCGCCACATATTTGGGTGTTAGTACAATATTTACTAAATATGTAAGGCAGTAAATAAGACTAAATAGAAGCTAATAAAGAACTAAAAGTGAACGGCAATAATGGGCAGAGTTAACCTGTAAGTTTTCTTATCCATAACTTGCATCTAATAAACCACTACACGCATATGAGCTGAAACTGTATGACTATACATTCACAGGCTACAACTAACAAGCAAGCATACAAACAAGAACCTAATCTGGCCCCATATGCCTGGAAGGTGCAAGCAACCCATAAACAACCTACTGGGGCCCCCATAAGCCCTGGCAAGTAACATTCAATCTATATACCCCTATCTAGCTTCTTATGATTCTACTGGTGCTATAGCAAACCTACATGGCTTCTAGCTCCGCATCTGAGCTCGTTGGGCTCCTTAACTATGTCTGAGTCCGTTGGGCTCCTGTAACTGCACCTTGGGCACACAAGGCTCGACGGAGGGTCACTGATGCTGATACGACATAAAAGTAGAAGCCCATTCGTGGATGGACTATAATATGGCCCTTGGGCCTAAATATAGTTCCTTGGGATATCACATAGCTCCTTGGAGCAACATCATATAGCTCCTATGAGCAATATCATATAGCCCCGTAGGCGATGACACAGTTAGAAACCTTGAAGTTGATCAACAGAAGGATATCCTAGGTAGGGTCAATCCCAACTGATATATTACAATTAAGTCTCACTCTAGCCACTTAAAAAGCATATCTGGCTCTTAAGGCCTGACGCGACTACTACTTTCCCCTAAAATGGTCCGCATAACTACCAACAAACACACTCTGTGTGCCTACGTCTGATCAGAGGATCCTGGCAGTGATTATAACCTCTAATGGTCTTGATAGGATAGGGCAAGATATGGAGTGGCCTAAACGATACTCTGAATGTCATGCTAGGACAGTGATAGCTCATAAGCGAACTATAAGGTCGCAAATGACCAACTATTTAGTTCCTTTGCTTAGACAACTGTAGGGCTGCCACTTAACTAGACATGCTCCTGCGCAGTTAGCCCCTAACCTTCCCCAGGTAGTTTACTATAATTCTTAACCTAAAAGTAATACTGTATTAACATGGTTCTAGTCTCTTAGACCTTAACTTGGTGTGTTCAAGTTTAATATGTCTTCTCTAGGAGATTCCTAGCCTCGTAGATAGGTTTTCCTGGACCTAGTCACTCACGACAACCTGCACCTAAGTATCTATACGAGTGGTTGGGGTGTCACTGTCGCATCAAACTACTAATAACATTCCCTCCTTAGGGTACCCACGAGTCTATCTGACTTGTATAACTAGGATGAATTCCTGGGCAACCTGTATGACAAGAACTAAGTC
Organism: Datura wrightii; assembly: GCA_035772735.1. NCBI lineage: Eukaryota > Viridiplantae > Streptophyta > Magnoliopsida > Solanales > Solanaceae > Datura > Datura wrightii. The sequence continues at coordinate 48,867,263 of JASDFA010000002.1, read as the reverse complement.
GTTTGCAACTAATAGTCACTCGCAGTGCCTAACTAGATAGTAGGCTGTCACTCATTTCACTTGGAAACCTTGGTGCCGCTGACTCTAGGGTAAGACCATCCTATCCAAATTCTGGCCTTGGAGGCATCAAGGTATGCCAAAGGCCTCTAGGCGAGTTTTACTGACAATACAAGATTGAGAGTTATATATCCCGGTGGCGCCCTATGCTGTCCAACTTACCAATTCAGGCCCAATGGCTAAACCTGAACTTCTAAGGCATTGACATGATAGAAAAACATCAGAATTCTACTAATACAGTGAACGTAAGAACAGAGGAGTTTCTATGATTCTCCTAAGGTGAGTCATACTTAACATACTCTTTCTTGACGAGGGATACTGTAATATGCTCTCAACACATTTTCTAGCAGCTAATCACAACATATATAATCATAATATACTAACAACAACTAATCACAACATACATGATCCTTATCTACTAGCAGCAGCTAATTACAACATATAAGCTCATTATCTACTGGCAATAGCTAATCACAATATATAGAATCATTGCCTACTTTCAAAGGCATAGGTGTTATCACTATACGACGAGGATAACTTGTCAAAGAAATAAGCCTTAACATACCTCAAATTCCAGCTTTTGTTCATCCCAAATAGTTTTCAACCTGGAGACAGTAATTCCACTCAACGGTAGCCTCCACGCTAAGAAAATAAGGTTATTTCAATATTGGGAATCGGTGAATAGCAATATCTTTCAATAGGGTTAACTGTAACTTCAACTTCATTTAATTTGGCCAAGAATTCATAATTTCTCGAGATTTTAGAAGGTAGAGATGCTTACATATCACCTATAGCCTCTTAGGATTCAATTTGAAGTAATTTCGACAACCTTTACTCGGCGGGGTTCCGGTACTCCAAGCAAATTTTCGAGAAATAACTCTACATATATGTTCCTCGTAGACCTAGAACTCATTATCCAAGATGAATTTTCATTTGGACGGAGTTTAGTTGCATAATATTTCTAGAAACTGATGAAAAATTGAGAGAGAATATTGGTGGGGCGAAGTCTGCTCTAGGAAATTATTTTCTTTTGACTTAAACTTAACCTTGCACTCTATAAATAGTTGAGGCAGTGGGCTAGGGGTGCGGCGCGCCACCCACAGTGCCAAGAGTTGGGTGCGACGCGTTGCTCAGGTTTCAGGCTGGCTGACGTGGCGCGACGTCTAGTGCACCTGCCCTCTGGAACTGGCCTCCTGCTCGCTCGATGTCATGCTCGTATACTCATCCCTTGGCCTTTTTCCGCATGTATAATACTCCAAAACTCTCAAAATACGCACACACACACACGTCGTTTAAACACTAGGAATTTACGGTGTATAACACCCTAAGTGACGTCGTTTTGGGGTCCTTAAAGGTGTATTGTGAGTTTTACTTAGCTTATTCCTTACTCCTCTCATACACCAAGTTTGTGAAAGATCAAGGCTAAGGATTCTTCATCATGTTTCTTTCAAATCCTCTTAGGATCTTCAAATTTGGTTGCTTCTTCATCAAACCTAGGTATGTACTCATGCTCAATTTCTTCTCTAACTCATGAATTCAAGTCTCTAATTAAGTGTATGAAAATTCTAGGGTTTTTACCCAATTTTCATGAAATCTTCCATGCTTTCTCTATGGCTATTATAACTTCATATTTTGATTGATATTCCATGACTATTAGGGTAGATTTAAACCTTAATTTACTTATTAATTCATGATTTCAGTTTTATGGAAATTATGCCCTATTATGCATGATTTATGGGATTCAATCTTATGAGTCTATGATTTCAAGTATAATGAATTATCTAGTATACATGAATGTTTATGAATTCTTAACTTATGGTTCCATGATTTTGAATTATGAAGCTTATATCATGTATGATTTCATGAGTTGGGCAAGCCCATGCAAAGTTAAGTATTTTTATCATGATTTTAGCCAAAGCTTACGAGATCAGTTTTAAAGAGATATTTAAAGTCAACATTCCCCAATATTTAGATTTAATCTATGTTTCGATAATATGATTATATGAGCAATATCCATGTTTTGGGAGTAGTGTCTATCATTGAGTAGGCCAGAGATTCAGAGGACCCGGTCTTTGAACTACGCACTAACGTAGGATATGTTCTTATTTGGGACCTCTGAAGAGAGTGTTTCCCCCCGCCCGAGGGCACACCCATGATATCTAACATTATTTGTCTTCTTCCCGGGCAAGGCTTAGGATAGCTCTCCTCACGTGGGCAAGATGTGGGATCGTAATGCACTCATATGTGATGGTTTTCGGTTATAAAGAGTCTCCCATTGTTCCTCATGTTTTCAGTTACACATGTTCAGGTCCTATGATATTATGTCTTATAACATATTTGACCTATTGAAGTGACATATTATATTCATTAGATATTACACTTAAGCACTTCATTCAAAGCGACATATTATACTGTATTCGGGACATATTATATTATATTTGGGTTATTCACCCATCAAAGATATATACCAAACCATCATTACATTCAAATGACATATCTATTATATTTGGAAGATATACCAGAGAATCACTTCTCTCGACATGACATATGTATTATATTTGGTTCATCCAATGAAACAAGCCAGACTGCCACCTCATTTAATATGGCATACCTATTATATTTGGGTCATCTTCCCTTCAAGAGAAAATCCAGGTTGTCACTTCCTTCGAAGCGATATATTATATATTTGGGTTATTCTTCATTTAAAGAGACATATTGAGCCATCACCTCGGCATATTACATTATATTAGATCATCACGACCTTTATCGTGATATATTACATTATATTGGATAATCACCTCCTTTAGTGTGAACTATTACGTTATATTAGATCGTCACCTCCTTCAGGATGACTTATTACATGATACTGGATTGTCACCTCCTTCAGCATAACATATTACATTATCTAACAATCAACTCCTTCAGCATGATATATTATGTTATATTATCTCTCATAATAGCATACTTAAATTGGATAGTCACCTTCTTTAGTATGGCATATTGTATTATATTGGATTATTATATCTCTCATAATAACACACATATATTGGACAGTCACCTCCTTCAGCGTGACATATTAAACCAGGTTTGCACATTTAAATTTTGATTTATATTACATTTTCTACTAATAATTGTTTTAAAGTTTTTTAGTACATTATACTCAGTATCGGGTTGTTCGCCTTTCAATGAGACACGTTGGAAGCCACCATATTTAAAGTGGCTTAATATATCTAATTTGGATCGTCTTCCTTTCAAAGAGATACATTGGGCCATCATCTCCTATAGTGTGACATTTATATTAAATTGGAGCATCATATCCCTCTGTCTGACATATCGTATTGTCGAGTGTGACCATATTTAGTGTGACGTATTATAGAGTGTTATCTCCTTCAGCGTGACATATTATGGAGTGTAATCTCCTACAGTGTGACATATGATATCATATTATGGAGTGACCCCTACTTCAGTGTGACACATTGTATCACGAATAGATCGTCATCTCCTTCGGAGTGACAGGGAATCAATGTGACGACCAAATATAGACACAAGCACCATTATATATGTACAATTCTTTCTAATATATTAGACATCACAAGGGACAATATCAAAAAGTCAAAACATTATAAAGACGATACCACCAATTTACATTTATATTATCCTTTTACTGAAAAATTTATCTCACATTTTGTAGCATACACAATCTATAGATGTGGACTATGCCAAAAAGGATGCAACATGACATGGATCTTTTTCTTAGCAGTGAAATGGGGAAAACTACTGAAGAAGGGGCAAAAATCTTTAGGAGAGAGTCAAAGAGAGAGTTGAGGATTACCTTTCACCACATACAAACTACGCCCCTATAAGAAGGCATCTGGGTTATTCGTGTAACACCCTGTATAATTTAAGAAATAAACCCATAATTTTGAGGTTGGGCTAAAAGTAATTAATATGATAATAAGGAAGTGTTATGAGTTGTTTAAATCACTCAATGGCCGTATGTCAAGATTTGATGTCAATCGAGTTGTAAAACAAAAGTGTTACATATGATATCATAGTACAGAGTATAACCTCAATGTGACACATTTTATCACAATTAGATCATCATCTCCTTCATTGTGAGAGCGCATCAAAGTGACCACCACATATAGACACATGCATCATCATATATGTACAGTTTTTCTAATATAAGAGACATCACAAGGGATGTTATCGGCTAGTCAAAAATGTCTTAAAGACGGTACCACCATAATTACATTTGTATTACTTTTTTATTGAAAAATTTATCTCTCATTTTGCAGCATACAAAATCCGTAGATGTGAACTACACCAAAGAGGATGCAACAGCACGTGGAACTTTTTATTAGCAATAAAATGGGAAAATTATGAAAATAGGGCTCAAAATCTTCATATGAGAATTGAGGATTACCTTTCACCACATACAAACTACACTCCCTGTAAGAAGGCATCTAGGTTATTTGTGTAACACCTTGTATAATTTAAGAAATAAGCCTGTACTTTTGAGGTAGGATTGCGACTATTTAATATGCTAACAAGGAAGTGTTATGAGGTGTTTAAATCATTTTATGTTGATATGTCAATATTTGACATCCATCGAGTTGTAAAACAAAATTTCATAAAAGTTATTGCAAATATGTTTCTTAAGTTCTCTGAAATTTGGGTCAAATGTCTCAAAGCATTTCCCCAGTATATATAATGAGTTAGGGGAACAACAACCTATCTAATTAAATTTTTTTTAGTCTATTTTCTAGTGCATTATATTGTTAACCAATAGGACTTCGGAATAGAGATATATTCGTGTTTTTGCGAGACTGCGCAAGCAGGCACGTCAAAGAGGGCTATGTCGGTGGAGAACTATATAAGTCCCTTTAGTCAGTAGTTTCACATCCCTTTCTCATTTATAGAAATTCCATTGACTATAACTCCCCCTAGAGGTGTTCCAACAAGTTCTTAATGGTTTTGGGACTAGGAAACCTAACCCAAGGCGGAATCAAAGGCAAGAAAGTTGTATCCTCCATTTAGATCGTGTTTTAGTGACATTTTTGATGTTTTGATGGTTGTTTGGAGTTGTGTAGTTCGATAAACCTCTCCCTATTGTAGTTCATAGTTTATTAAGGTAATTTTGGATCCGTCTATGTTGGTAGATAGTTGTTACAAATATGCTATAGTTGAATTCGTAGAAATCTTAACGATTAAGCTTCATTGTAATGTTTTCTCATTGAATCCTTATAGATTCATTCTGGTGGATATGAAATGTTTTGGGGAGTAGTTCATGGTGTTATTGGCAGGGTTATTGGATAAATTCAATTGGAATAATAGAGGTATTTTAAGGATTTTCTTTTCTCTCCTTCCCGCATGATTTTTGTTGATTCCGAGCTCTTGTCATTGTCGTGAGAACTTGCTATTTTGTGGGTAGAAATTTGTACTTAAAATCTTGTTATTTAGGATTTTGGGTTGTGATCTTTCCCTCATCAATTGAGACCATGTATTTGGGCACTAATATTGGTTGTTTATCATGAGACAGAAAGGCAATAGAATACATTGAAATTGGCTTGTGTTGTGATATGGTTCGTGACCCTTTTGGGTTGAGCTAGGGGCTGTTTTGGCTATATTTTGGGAGAATTTTTGATGTAGTAGTAATTTGTACGTGTGGCTGGTTGAATGGATTAGTTTAGGGACGAGTTAGTGAGCTCATAATGTCTTTAGTTGTCCTCGGATAGTCGTGTTCAATTTTTGTGAAATTGAGGTTAGTGTTGGTTATTTCCAATGAAGGGTAGTGTTATGTATGGTAGTTTTTGGGTTGGAAATAAGGTGTTGGATATAGTTGTTAATTTACGATCTTTCGGGTTCCATGGAATTCGTCGGTGGATGGCAAGATACATGACATTATGGTAGTTGGTTAGTGGAAGTTGATAGCCGGTTGTAGGATGTTTGAATTGTGTTTAAGTGTGTTATTGTTGTGTTTTTGATCTTGTGAATTTATGGTGCCTTGGGAGGCTCTATGATAACTTGTAAGACCGTGATGATTTTTGTCTAGATTGAGCCCGAGGCTTATGGAGACCTATAAGGCCATGATTGTTTCCAATAAGGTCATACTTGTAATTATGGATGCTTGTAAGGCCGTGACTATTTTTGGCAAGGCTGTAATTGTGAAATGATTTACTTGTTGTATTGTTTCCTTATATTTTCTTTGTTTGATAGATGTGAATGCTAGATGTCAGTTAGTGATAGTTGATGTAACACCTCGGGCTTCAAAATGGCTTCTTGAAGAAAGAAGAACTGAAATTATAGGATTGGTGTAGGTGTGAAATTGGGAAGGACGACCCGTCAGTTGGGTGATGGACCGTCGCATGTGGCATCGCGGTTTGACGACGAGGTTGACATCTTGTCAGGCATATGACAAATCATGGCATGTACCATTGCGTGTTAGCCTCGGTATCCTTAAGTGACAGAGGACATGTTGGATCGTCGATGGAGTGATGGCCCATCACGACTACCATTGTTAAGAGCTAGTTAGGAACCTCCTCGGGTTAAGGATTGACGACAAGATTGACAGACCATGGGGTGTCTGACGGCCCATCACGAGCACTGGCAGGACATCTAGTTTTCCGTATTGAGCCCGATTTTGAGGGTAAATTTTGTAATCTCCCAAGCATCTAATCCTTATGTCATGCCCCATCTTAGGAGGCATGACTGGCACCTAATGCCACACTTGAATCTGGGTTGATCTGGCTGGGCATATGCACCTCTAGTGCCTGCTAGTGAATAAAAACCAAGAAAATAAACTACTATATCTCGGCTATAAACATAGCCTCGGGAAGACAAGGCCAAGCAACACTTGTAACAGAATACAGCTAACCTAGCAACACAATATTAAAGGCATCCTATGAGGGCCAACAAGACCGCCATGTTGTCTAGTTAAAACAGAATGAAAATAGGCAGTCATATTCATACTATAGCCGACAAGGCTGCTAACTAACTTGCTAAACTAATCCCCACACAGCTAACATGCAAAATAAGACATACATAGGCCCCACACGGCCAACAACAACCAACTAACTGAAGACTGTAGTCTGCAGGCCTCTAGGAGTGAAAATATTGGTCGGGACAAGGCCCCGACCTACCCAAATGCTATACAAATAAAAGACAGATAAACCTCTATAACCTGAAAACTTCAAATAAAAGGAGTTGGCCGGTATGCTGACTCTAAATAGCTGCTAGGAGACCCTACAATCTATTTGTCTAAACCTGCAGGAAAGTATGCAGTGCCCCATAATTAGGCGTCAGTACAATATGTAACGAATATGTGAGGCAGTAAATAATACTGAATAGAAGCTTATAAAGAACTGAAAGTGAAAAGAAATAATGGGTAGAAGTTAACCTGTAATCTTTTTTATCCATAACCTGCATCTAGTAAAACAATACATGTGTATGAGCTAAAATTGTACGACTATACATTCATAGGCTACAGCTAACAGGCAAATTACAAACAAGAACCTAATGTATCCCCTATAAGCCTAGAAGTTAAAAGCAACACAGAAACAACCTACCGGGACCCCCATAAGCCCTTGCAAGTTCAATTCAATCTATATACCCCAATCCAGGTTCTTATGATTCTATTAGTTCCATAGATAACTTACCTAATTTTCGAGTCAACATCTAAGCCTGCTGAGCTCCTGTAACTGTGTCTGAGCCCGCTGGGCTCATGTAACTGCACCCTGGGCACACAAGGCTCAACGGAAGGTCAGTGATGCCGATACGGCATAAAAGTATAAGCACATTCGTGGATGGACTGTAATATGGCTCTTGGGCCTGAATTTAGTCCCTTGGGACATCACATAAATACTTGGAGCTACATCATATAGCTCCTCTAAGCAACATTATTTAGCCTCGTAGGAGATGAAACAGTAAGCAAATTTGAAGTTGGTCAATGGAAGGCTATCCTAGGTGGGGTTAATCCCAACCGATATACTACAATTAAGTCTCACTCTAATAACTCAAAAATTGTATCAGGCTTTGAAGGCCTAAGGCGACTTCTACTCACCACTAGAATAGTCTGTATAGTTGCTAAAATGCACAGCCTATGTGCCTACATCTGATTAGAGGATCCTGGCAGTGATCATAACCTCTAATCGTGTAGAAAGGATAGGGTGAAATCTGGAGTGGCCTAAACAATACTCTGAATGTCATGCTAGGACAGTGATAGCTCATAAGCGAATCGTAAGGTTGCGGAAGACCAACTATTTTGTTCCGTCGCTTAGAATAAGTGTAGGGCTACTACTCAGTCGGATTTTCTCCTGAGCAGTCAGCCCTTAACCTTCCCTAGGCAGTTTACTATAATTCTTAGCCTGAAGGTAATATTGTACTAACATGGTTCTAGTCCGTTAGACCTTAACTTGGTCTCTTCAGATTTTATATGTCTTCTCTGGGCGATTCTTAGCCTTATAGGTAGCTTTATCTGGACCTGGTCATTTACGGAAACTATACCTTAGTATCTGTATGAGTAGGCTGGGCTGTTGGCCCTGCATTCAACTACTCATAAGGTTCCCTCTTTAGGGTACCCATGGGGCTTTCTGACATGTATAACTGGGATGACTTCCTGGGCGACTTGTATGACAAGGATTAAGTCGACTGCAACTAATAGTCACTGGCAGTGGCTAACTAGATGGCAGGCTCTCATTCGTTTCACTAGGCAACCCTGGTGCCGCTGACTCTAGGGTAAGACCATGCCATCCAAATTTTGACCATGGAGGCATCAAGGTATGACAATAGCCTCCAGGCAAGTTTTACTAACAATATAGGTGCCAAACTAAAAGTTATATCATCCGGCGACGCCCAATTCAGGCCCAACGGCTAACCCTAAACTTCTAAGGCCTTGACATGACAGAAAAACATCAGACTTCTACTAATATAGTTAACGGAAGAACAAAGGAGTTTCTATGATGCTCCTACCATGAGTCACACTTAACATACTCTTTTTCGATGAGGGATATTGTATTATACTCTCAACTTGCTTTTTAGTAGCTAAACGCAACATATATAATCATAATCTACTGACAACACCTAATCACAACATAAATGATCCTTATCTACTAGCAACAGCTAATTAAAACATATAAGCTCATTATCCACTGGAAGCAGCTAATCATAATATACAGGATCATTTTCTACTTTCAAAGGAATAGGTTGTATCACTATACGATGAGGATAACTTGCCGAAGAGATAAGCCTTAACATACCTCGAATACCAACTTTCATTCACCCCAATATTTTTCAACTTGGAGCCAGTAATTCCACTTAACTATAGCCTCCACGCTGAGAAAACAAAGTTATTTCAATAGTGGGAATCGACGATTAGCAATATCTTCCAATAAAGTTAACTTTTACTTCAATTTCATTTAATTTGGCCGAAAAATTACAATTTCTCGAGAGTTTAGAAGTTATAGATGCTTACCTACCACTTGTAGCAGCTTAGGACTCAATTTGAAGTAATTCTGACAACCTTTACTCGGTGGGGTTCCGGTACTCCAAGCAAATTTTCAAGAAATAACTCTACAGAGATGTTCCTGGTAGAAGTAGAACTCGTTATCCAAGATGAATTTGCGTTTGGACAGAATTTAGCAACGTAATTTTGCAAGAAACAGACGAAAAATTGAGAGAGAATATCGGAGGGGTGGAATATGCTCTTGGCAATTATTTTTTTTACTTAAACTTAACCTTGCACCTAATATATAGTTGAGGCAGAGGGCTAGGGGGTGCGCCGCGCCGTCCATAGGCCAAGAGTCGGGCGCAACGCGCCGCTCAATGCAGTCGGCTGGCCTCCCGCTCGCTCGATGCCATGCTCGTATACTCGTCCACTGGGCCTTTTCCCGCATGCATCATACTCCAAAACTCTCAACATATGCACGCACGTGTCGGTTACATAATAGGAACTTACAGGGTGTATCACCCTAATTGACGTCATTTAAGGGATCCTTAAAGGTGTAATTGTGGGTTTTATTTTGTTTATTCCTTATTCCTCTCATACACCAAGGTTGTGAAAGATCAAGGCTAAGGATTCTTCATCAAGTTTCTTTCAAATCGTCTTTGGATCTTCAAATTTGGTTGCAAGTTCATCAAACCAAGGTATGTAGGGCCATGAATGGGGGATTTCTTACACCCTCATGCTCAATTTCTTGTCTAACTCATGAATTCAAGTCTCTCATTAAATGTGTTGAAAATACTAGTATACATGAATATTTATGAATTCTTAACTTATGATTCCATGATTTTGAATTATGAAGCTTATTTCAAGTATATATGATTTCATGAGTTGGCAAAAGCCCATGCAATGTTAAGTATGTTTATCATGATTTTAGCCAAAGCTTAAGAGATTAGTTTTAAAGAGATATTTGAATTCAAGACTCCCCAATATTCAGATTTAAGCTATGTTTCAAGAATATGATTATAAGAGCAATATGCATGTTTTGGGAGTAGTATCTAAAATCGAGTAGGCCAGGAATCTTGAGGACCCCGTTCTCTGAACTACGCATCAACGTAGGATATGTTCTTATTTGGGACCTCTCAAGAGAGTGTTTCCCTCACCCGAGGGCACACCCGTGATTTGAACATTATTCTTCCTTTGCCCTGGCAAGGCTTAGGCTAGCTCAACTCCATGTGCGCAAGACGTGGGATCATCATGAGTTCATACGTGATGGTTTTCAGTTATGGAGTGTCTCCCATTGTTCCTCATGTTTTCAGTTACACATGTTCAGGTTTTATGATATGTCTTATAACATATTTAACCCAATGATCCGTTTATGAGTTTTCAGTTATGTTTTTAACTACGACACCCTATATGATTTTTGTTTCTAAACGTTGGATCATTATGTTTATCTTATAATGAATAGCTTATGATTATTTATATCTCAGATATATGGCCTTTAGCACGTGGCCCTTATTCTCATGATCTATTTGATTTATATTCATGATTTCAACTAACGTTTTACTAGAACATTTTACTTACCTTGCATCCTCAGTACATTCAAAGTATTGACCGAATACTCTATGCTATAGAGTCTCATGATATATGTTCAGGTGATCCATCTGAGTCTCGTTGATTGTTTGCTCTCGATCAGTCCAACTCTATACTCGCTTGGGTGAGTCCTCCTTCTCCGAGGACGTTGTTGGCTTTATGTTATTTATTCTGTCTTTTAGTTTTAGACATGGTGAGCTAGATGGGGGTGTTATCCCATCAGATTGTCGTAGTAGTAGTGCCTTTTATACAATCATGTATAGACAGTTCAACATTGTTGATTCGTGTTTATGCTTTTGTCCTTATGCTACGCAGACTTGCTCTTATATCGTATTTATGTTTTATTTCATCTTAGTAAAGCTCTTATCATGCTATGTATGAACCATGGCTTAGCTTGGAACTATTCATGGTTTTAGAGGGTAACTAACATGATTATGAGCATAACTAAGCAGAATTAAAATATGAACACAATGTAAGCGTTAGTATGCATATCATAAAGCATAAGCATAGAAAAGAAGTCAACAACACTAGACCATACATACATAGCTATCTGAAAAGCCTCTAAATCATACAATTAGCTGATGAGACAACAACCCCCAACTAGCTCACTAAGTCTGAAACTAAAATACATAAGAGAAAGATACATGAACCAAAACTACCGTCCTTGCATCATGAGGACTCTCAAAAATTGGGACGGTATTGGACTGAAGCGGGAGCCAAACTAACATCAGGGTTGGGATTGATCACTCGAACCTATATCATGAGATAATATAGCATAGAGTATGCAGTCTGTACTTTGAATGTACTAAATATGTAGAGAAAGTAAAACATGCTCGTAAAATAGTAAAACAAGGTCATGAGTAAAGGCTAAACTGAAACATGAGAATAAGGCACATGCTGAAATCATAATCATATAAGTCATAAACATAAATTATTCATCATGAGTTGAAGTATAATTACCCAAGGTTTGAAAGTAGAAATCATATAGTGTACTACACTTGAAATCATAAGTGAAAGCTCATAAACTAATCAATAGGTCAAATACGCTATAAAACATAGTATCATAGGTCATGAACATGAATACCTTAAACCTTGAGGAACAATGGGAGACTTCATCATACCATACACTATCATGATAGAGCTTACATGATGCCCAAACTATCTCGCTCAAGTGGGCAGAGCCGTTCTAGGCCTTGCCAGGGAAAAGAACGATAAGGTGTGATATCACTGATGAATCCCCTTAAGGATTGAACATGAATATATATATATATATATATACCTACGGTGGAATTTTCATGACCCGATTCTATACCCTAGATGAGTGTAATACCCCGAAAGCACCTAAGAATCATCCCGGGAGTTAAAAGTTGAAAACTGATGAAACCGGGAAAAACATCACAAAAAGAGAGGTGTAACGACTCGTGGTTGGAAACCACAAGCCGTTATTACCAGTTGTGGTTTCAGGAGTTCGGGTGGCAATGGAAGAAATGACCAATGTAACGACTCGTTGTGGGAAACAACGAGTTGTCATCTGTAATTGTGGTGAGAGATGGACTTTAGCATTTGGGGAAATAACGAGTCACCCAAAGACCCATCATGAGTAACAACGAATCATTGTCAGCAGTCGTTATCTACATGGTCAAATTTTCAATGGACTTAATGGAAGTACACCATGCCCCGTTGGAGGAAAAAACAAGTCGTGGTGAGAGTCGTTGTGAAGAAGTATGAAATTTCAGCGCGGCAAGCAACGATTGACTAAATGACCCGTTGGACCAATGGACGAGTCCTCTTGTCTAACCGTGGTTTGACTCTGGAAGAAAGCACTGGGATGTGCAGACGAAGAGCCATACCACGAGTCGTGGTAGCTTCCAACGACTCGTTGGTATGCCCACTGCACAAATTTTCAGGCTAAATTCATTAAGGGCATTTTTGACCTTTTCATGCTATAAGGCCCTAAACTACGTTGTTTTATGTATTTTTTTGGGTATTTTATGGTAGGTTAAGTCCCTAATGCATAGGTCATTCCCATGCATGCACATTAGGAGAAATTTTGGAGAGATCAAGCTTTTCCCCTTCAATTCATCTTGCGAATTCAAGAACTTTAGAATTTGATATTACCCAGGTATGTAGGGTTATGAATAAGTGTTTCCCTTCACACCCATGCCCATTCTCTAGTAATTTATGGAAATCTACCAAAAATCTATTAGGGTTTTAATTCCATTTTTATGAAAATCTTATGATTTACAAATGGGTTGTTCTAAATTGTGATATACATTATATTTTATGAATTTTGATCAGATTTTATAACTATTTTGATTATATAATTGTTGATTTCAAATTCTATTAAATTAAGCCTATCTAAGTATGATCCATCATAAATCGATTTATGATCTTTGCTTCAATTGATAATATTTACGAGCCCAACATGAATTATGATTTAAAATATGGAGTCATTTAATTACCCATCATGATTTGATGATTTACAAGTTATATGTATGATCTTCAAGTATGCAAGAAACCTATGATTCATGAATTATGTTTTGGCCTACTCAAGGGCCTTATGTCATGGCTAGTTCACGTATGTACAATTATGTTTATGATTAACATCATTTAACTAGCCCACAAATTCATGCATGTTACACTATGTTTTGGGAGTAGTATCGAACATCGAGTAGGTTTAAGGCCTAGGTTCTGCCCTGGATCTCATAAACTCGTGCCACCATAGGTATGTTGGGACCTCTTTTCTGACTGTCCCCGGCCAAAATTGTCCTTTTTCAATGTGATATCACCCTTTCATGGTTCTACCTTGGCAAGGTACGAATATCCTCCCGACTAGGGTCACATGTAGGGCTTCATGTATGCTCATATGGGGTATGTCAGTTAAGAGAATCTCCCACTGTTCCACATGATTTGTGCATTCTTGTGGTTACGTAAGTTGGCTCAAGAATTGTTCATTTTGGCTTTTCTCTTCTGATCATGAATACGATTGTATTATGGATGCTTTGAAAACCTTGAGCCCTTTTGATATGTTACGTTATGATATTTAAGAAATAAGCATAAGGTCCTACTCTTATGATGTTTTATGAGCTTTTACATATTTTAAATGTCTATTTTAGTTACCTTGCATACTCGGCACATTCCACGTACTGACTGCATTCTTTCTATGTTGTATCGTCTTATGATACAAGTTTCGGCTCTCGGGCTCATCCTTATATCTAGATCATCTCAGAGTGTACTTTTAGCTTATTGGTGAGTTCTCATGTTTCGAGGGTCATTTGACAGACATTCATGCTATTTTATGTTTCAGTACTTGTCTGGGTTAGTTGGGGGTGTTGTCCCATCAACCCATCGTATGTAGTAGAGGCTTTCAGACAGTGTGTATTACTTATGTTGTTTATGTCTAAGTGATTCCATTTGTTATGATATGTCATGATTATGCGTACGTCTTCTCTATGCCTTGTGATTAGTCTTCTGCTTATAATGAATGAAGTTAGATGTTAGCTTATGCCATGGGTCGACTTGGGGCCTCTCAGGGTTCCTTTTCCCGTGTTCGCGATTGCAGAATCCAATTTTTCCAATACAACTCTATTTAGTTTTCATGTTCAAATCATGTGTTCAAGTTTATTTTATGTATGTGCATGTGTATGTGAAGCAAGAAATCAGTTCGGCTATGTGATATGAATCGGAGGTATTCATTCCGTTAGTTTTCGGTTTAAATGATCAGTATTTGAATATGATAATTGCATGTTTCTATTTTTCGCTTGTTTCCTACATTTGAGGATGAATGTTCCCAAGGGGGAGATATTATATTATCCCGGAAATGCCTAAGAATCATTGCGGAAGTTAAAAGTTGAAAACTACTAAAATTGGGAAAAACATCACAGAACAAGAGGTGTAATGACTCGTGGTTGGAAACCACGAGCCACTGTTTCCATTCATGGTTTCAGGAGTTGGGGTGGAAGTGGAAGCAATGACCAATGTTATGACTCATCGTGGGAAACAATAAGTCATCGTCTGTAGTTGTGGTGAGAAATGGACTTCAGCATTTGGGGAAATAAGGGGTCACCCAACAACCCGTCATGAGTAACAACAACTCGTCAGCAGTTGTTGTCTACATGGCAAAATTTCTAGTGGAGTTAATGGACAGACACCACGACCCGTTGGAGGAAACAATGAGTCGTGGTGAGACTCGTTGTGAGGAAGTTAAGAAATTTCAGAGGGGCAAGCAACGGTCGACTCAACAACCTATTGGACCAAAGGATGAGCCGTCCTGTATAATCGTGGTTTGATTTCGGAAGCAAGGACTAGGCAGTGCAGACGAGCCATACCACGAGTCATGGTAGCTTCCAACGACTAGTTGGTACATCCGTTGATTAACCTGTGCATATTTTCAGGCTAAATTCATTAAGGGTATTTTTGACCTTTCCATGATATAAGGCCCTAAATTACGTTGTTTCATGTATTTTTCTGGGCATGTTAAGGTAGGTTAAGTCCCTATTGCATAGGTCATTCTCATGCATGCATATTAGGAGAAATTTTGGAGAGATCAAGCTTTTACCTATCAATTCATCCTTGTGCATTCAAGAATTAGAATCTGATCTTACCCAGGTATGTAGGGTTACAAATGGGTGTTTTCGTTCACACCCATGCCCATTCTCTAGTAATTTATCGAAATCTACCAAAAATCTATTGGGGTTTTAATTCCATCTCTATGAAAATGTTATGATTTACAAATGGGTTGTTCTAAATTGTGATATACATTATATTTTATGAATTTTGATCATATTTCATAACTATTTGATTATATAATTGTTGATTTCGAATTCTATTAAATTAAGCCTATCTAAGCATGATCTATGATAAATCGATTTATGATTTTTGGTTCAATTGATGATATTTACAAGCCCAGCATGAATTATGATTTAAAATATAGAGTTATTCAATTACCCATCATGATTTGATGATTTACAAATATTTATGATCTTTAAGTATGCATGAAACCTATGATTCATGAATTATGTTTTGGCCTACTCGTGGGCCTTATGTCATGGCTAGTTCACGTACGTACAATTATGTTTATGGTTATCACGATTTAACTAGCCCATGAATTCATGCATGTTATACTATGAGCACTATATATGCTTTGGGAGTAGTACCTAACACCGAGTAATTTCGGGGCCTAGGTTCTATCCCGGATCTCATAAACTACGTGCCACTATAGGTATGTTGGGTCCTCCTTTGTGACTGTCCCTATCCCAAATGACCCCTTTTCATCGTGATATGACACTTTAATGGTTCTACCTTGGAAAGATATGAAGACCCTCCCGACTAGGGTCACAAGTCGGGCTTGATGTGTGCTCATATGAGGTATGTCGGTTAAGAGAATCTCCCACCGTTCTTCACGACTTGCGCATACTTATGATTACATATGTTGGCTCAAGAATTGTTCATTTTGGCTTTTCTATTATGATCATGAATACGATTGTATTATGGATTCTTTGAAAACCTTGAGCCCTTTTGATATGTTATGTTACGATATTTATGACATAAGCATGAGGTCCTACTCTTATTATGTTTTATGAGCTTCTACATATTTTAAATGTCCGTTTTACTTACCATGCATACTCGGTACATTCCACGTACTGACCGCATACTTCCTATGATGTATCACCTTATGATACAAGTTTCGGCTCTCAGGCTCATCCTCATATCTAGATCATCTCAAAGTGTACTTTCAGCTTATGTGTGAGTCCTCATGTTCCGAGGGCCGTTTGACAGACATTCATGCTATTTTATGTTTTAGTACTTGTCCGGGTTAGTTGGGGGTATTGTCCCATCAAGCCATCGTATGTAGTAGAGGCTTTCAGACAGTGTGTATTACTTAGCTTGTGTATGTCTAAATGATTCCATTTTTTATGATATGTCATGATTATGCTTATGTTTCTGCTATGCCGTGTGACTAATCTTCCGATTATAATGAATGAAGTTAGATGTTAGCTTAGGCCATGGGTCGACTTAGAACCTCACAGGGTTTCTTGTCCCGTATTACGATTCGGGTCTACGTTCAGGTCATCACAGTAAATGGTGCCACAAGTGACCCTAAGGTAACAGATGGTCTATCATTACACTGGTAAACTGAGTAAACATAAGCGGAAGCTTTAAAAATACAATCATTCAAGAAATGCTGGTCTGACAAGAGTCAATACATCAAAAGAAACAATATTGCATCACTGTTTCTGAAAGCCAACTACTAACTGATGAGTGGTAACGTCCACAATATATTCTTCATGCAAAGAATATACACGACCGAATTTTCAAAACAAGTAACCCGACGAGTGTCGGGGTCGAATCCCACAAGCACTAGTGAATGATAGTTACAAGTGTCGGTTGAGAAATTGAAGTTAGTTAGCACCACGTAGAGTTAACATAAAAGAAAATAAATTGGGGGGAGTGAAATTTGTAGCGAATTGTACTTGGTAATTTAGTGGAATAAAATAGCAAGAATTAGCAAAGTTGTCAACATGATTATGAAAGACTAGAGGTGCGGTGTAGATGATACACTAACTAGATTGGGACATGCTAGGTCATCTTATAAGTTCAATAAGTGTAAGTAATCTTGGGAAGTGGGTAATTAGTGCTTTACATCCTTATAATTTCCTCTTACTAGAGTTTTCTCAAACCTCTAGCCACGATTTAGCTCGGCCCGCTTAGATTTGGATCAACAACTACACTAATTTATAGCAATTAGCTACTAAGGAGGAATGGGACAGTAATTTTAGCTATTTCCTACCTAATTTCACAATCTCTCATCCATACCCACTATTAAATTCTCTTCCAATAACTAATTATTCATTTACAAACAACAATCAAGCAAGAATACATAGACCCATATCATAATCAATGGATCTTCCTTTGTAGATTTGAAGAAAATCTAATAGATTTACACTTATTTAAATAATATGAAGATGACTCTAGCAATACCCACTCTTATTAAGTATTGATCATCACACACCTCTAATTAATGATTTCGCTACTTATGATTAAGAAATTCAAAAGCACATTCATCAATAACTTCATTGAATTTAATAGAAAGAGTAGTAAAATCAAATTCACAAAATAGTCTCCAATAATGACTGTAACTTACTATTGAAAAGAAGAAATGTAGAAGAGTACTTTTTCCAAGTTTACCAATCAAAATCTCCCTATCTTTGCTAAGAGAATGTTCTAAAGATGAAAAGGGAAACAATGATGTGATATGCTCTGCACTCTCTCTCTCTCTCTGTCTCACTATATGCCAGTACACAGTACTTTATCTGATATTTATATGCTGGAAAGTACGGCATCTTTTATCTCTTTTCCTGTGCTGGACAATTATACCCATGAGCACCATTCTGGAATCGGCGGAGACACCGGCGAGTCGCCGGTCCCAATTCGTTAACTACCGGGTGCCTTATCTGAGCCATCGTTCAACTCTAGTGAGCATCGGCGGTTCATCCGACGTTTAGCCGATACCAACATGTGAACCTCCGTATTTTTACGCTTCTTTCTAGAAAATTGGGTGTCTTTCGGTGACTAGATCGGCGTCGCCGTTGGCAACTCGCGATTCACCAGTGGCATTTTTCTCAGAGGCAGTGATAATCGGCCTTTAGTCGGCGTTTTGATGGTTTGCATCGATGGACCATTGATTTGCTCTCACTTCCTCTTTTTGCTCCAATTTTGCTCTTTTATATACATTTAGGCATATGGATACAACAAAACCAACAAGGGCATAAAATCCATATAATCAACTCAAAAACTAAGCAAAAACTCAAGTTTAAGAGACTAATGAGTTGGTAAATTACCCATCAAACCCCCAAACTTGAAACATTGCTTGTCCTAAAGTGATGTAATACTCTTTTATTGAAAAATATGCCACCTCTATACAAAATTAAACATCACAAATCACCTGAACTATGAAAACCCAAAAAATATTCTCACTAAGCTCACCGAAAAAGAGAAGTAAATGCCCCAAAAGACCAAAACAATGAAGATGTTTCAAATAGGCTACCACTTTCCCCCCAACAAGGTTCATGAAAGGATTCATTTAGTAAAACGAGGGCATTGCTCAACCATGAAACATACATAGCATCTCAAGTTATGATCAATGCACATTCCAAGCTTGCCTTAGGGTTTACACTCCTCATGCTTTATTCCCATATTAATTCTAAATTCCCTTGTTTCCTCAAAAAGGAATGATGCCACTCACCGAAATAAGAATCCCTATTCTCTTGTCATGTGATAATTTGAATGCACACAACGGATTATTTGGAAGAGACATCACACTCACTCTCCCAAAAGAAATCCTCATGCACATACTTGACCCATAGGCTTTCCCTTCATGCCTCACATCAACTCCTTCCACTCACTTCACTTTGTTTTACTTCTTTCATTGTTTCTGATTTTTATTTCTTAAGAACCCTCCTTATAACCCCTTTGGCTTACACAACTAGCCTTATCACCTCAAGAGGAAGCACCAGTTCACACAAATTATTCTTCTCTTTTTGATTTATCCTTTTGTGCATTTTGGCATAACATGGTGCTACCTCAACCTAAAATTCTTATTTTTCCCTTTTGCACACCCCCAAACATAGACTTTTACCTCATTTCTCATTTTTTAGTACTCCTTTTTTCTTAGGCTTAACGCCTCATTCCATCACTATCTTGTCACTAGTATTTAGGGAGAATGGGTGCCAAAGAGAGGTATTAAAAATGGTCTTAAGGATTGTAATATTGTTGCCAAAGAAAGGGTCTAAGGCTCAACAGTGGCTGACAAGGATCAATGCTCAAGGAGGGTATATGAGTGAAGTGACTAGACAAAGGAAAGCCCAAACTCATATTCTCGGTGCAACTACATCTAGGATTTCTTCTTGAATCACATTTGGGGCAAGTTCTAGACAAGATGTCATGCATGAGATTCATCAACAATTCCTCACTACACAAGGCATCACCCTTAAAGGGTCCATAAGAGTCATTCTCAACACAAGATTTTAAGTTAGGACATCAAAGTAGGCAAATATCATAAGTCAAGCAAAGAATTTACAATGTATGACAAAGAATGCTATGGTATTGTGTCAACAATTGCTCATTATCTTCATTTTCATGCCCTCATTTCAAAATTCCATTTCGACAATTTTTCCAGTGGTGCCTCTCAAAACAACGTTGTATGAGACTCAAAACAACCTGGCATTTTCCCGTAAAAATGTCTCCACTCAATCTATCATCGAAAAATGCCTACCCAGTTCGACCAAGAAAATAAAGTAAAACAAAAGAATGCTTCTCGAGAAAAAACCGTGGTCTAAAGAAAACCCTTGGAATTTTGGTTACTATATTACTATTTGCAAAGGCGACAAAGAAACAAGATTTTTGGGTCATTTCATGCAAAATTTCGCAATTCAAATCAAAGACCCATTTAGTCATTGACCATCAACCCTTAAGAGCATTTTCAGCACCCCAAAAATTTCAATATCCCAAGATTAAGAATCATCCCACCCCCAAACTTAAATCAGACATTGCCCTTAATGTATCCAAAAAAACGACAAGAAAGTGAAAGAGGCTTCCTGATTGAGTTAGTGACTGGGTCGCGGCTTCCAAGTATATGTGGCAGCATCAAAATGCCAAGAAGATGTCTCTTCAGCGTAGGTTATTGTGGGTCAGGTGGGAGTGCTATAGATTGTCTGGGCCTGGCACCACCTAATTGTCCGACAAAGTGTGACGCTCATAGTAAGATGTCAGTGCCACTCCACCCGGTGTCCAGGAAGGATCGACCTCATACACTGAGCGCAATGGAGGTGGAGGAGGTTTTCTTATAGGACACCATTTCTAAATCGCTTTCATATCCCACCCACCAATCATCCAGCGGACTTCTGGGTACTACGGGCTGCACGGGCATCACCTCAGGTTCACAAGGGGTTGTTGGCTGGTGGATGGGGGTGCAGTGCGTGCAACCACCTCTTGTATCAAAGTACCCACTTCACTTTCAAGGATGTCAACTATAGAGCATAGGCTAGCCAACCTGTCTTTAGCAGGTTGCAATGCTTTCTTGATGGCAATCTATATCAAGGATGGAATAGCCTCGGCTAACCGCACAAGCTAGCTCTCATGCATTTTGTCCCTTTGTATAGTGTTGAGCAAATCAGGAGGCGGAGAACTGTGGAACTTATCTGTATGGAGCGGGGTGGCTGCTGTGTGAGTGGATGCCAAAGGTGGTGGTAGAGACATGTTCCCTGTATACTTTGCCTGCTTTATAACCGGAGCCTCTTTGTCAGTTTTGGTGGCCAATGCAATCACACTGTTAGCCTGCACAGTCTATCCAATGGTCTAAACAAAGGACAAGCAGCCCGCATACATAACATACTCACAAGGTTAGCGAATGGAAATGTTGTGGCTTGTTACTTGGCGCTTCGTTTGAATTGATCGACAATAATCTCCCCCGCATTGATGTGTACAGAATCCATTATGCAAGCAAGGAGAATGGCAAGTTTAATTAGAACTTCCAATATATTCTAAGAGGGTATTAGCCTCGAGCAAACCAAATCTAACCACATGCGGGCTTTGAATTTTAAATCACACCGATGAATGAGGCGCCTGGAGATAGCCCATTGTGGTCGACCTTTTGCAATCAAGTTGGTAGGCCATTGTGGTCGACCTTTTGCAATCAAGTTGGATACCCGTTGGAATTGCTTTTCTTTGTCTTCCACTTTCTTGTGGAATATTGGGTGTGATGGGATCGGCTTGTCCCAATAAAACAAATTGATTACTTCTGGAGATACGAGCACCTCTTGCCCTCGAACCCATACCAATGTTAGCGACGGGAATGCTTCAGTGCGGCCCTTATGCTTTAGCAGTTGTTGCATTGCTCTATATGATTCATAGAATTCCCACACCAGTTCTGGAAAATATAGGTCAACTAGTATAGTGAATGGGCCCTAATCTCATGTCCCAATCTGGTAATAGATATCTGGTCATGCCGTCTTGAAAGATCTGCATCAAACTGGGCTTATGCATGGATGATATGTTTCTCCTGAAAAACACTATAATACTCCTCCATTCCTTCCAGCCTAAACCTAACCTGTGTGGTATTGGTGTGCACTGATGCTTGGCCTGTATGAGAGTGTGGGGAAATAGAGATGACGCTGCAAATGAAGGTTAGTAGTGTACCATTATCTGTAACTCAAGAAAAAGGCAAACAGAAGGAATTAAGTAGGACATTGATATGCTCAGGTGCCAATGGCGAACAATCAGTGAGAGGCAGATGCATTTTCTCTAGTCGCCGATGACTCACCGATGGGCACAATAAGTTAGAAGCATCAGGTGCATCAGCATTTCTCTGGCGGAACACCATTGATGATCCGCTAGCAGCCGTACTGAGTATATTCACCCACTGATCACCCCCATATAGATGCAAACCAATCACACTCATGTCTGAACAAAAATGACAAATTGCCCTTAAGAAAAGGTCAATCAATCTATCATTGGGCAATTCACCTGGATACTCAAATTATACCCAGATACTTAGTGACCACAACAAAACCAAATTCTCCCACATATGAAAGAGAAGAAAAACAAAATATGATGAACACGACAAGAGAAAAGTGTCACCAATGTTGTTAGGAACCATAAAGCATGAGTGATAGAAGTCTTACCTCCAATGGACTGTGTGTGTTGAGCTTCAGAGGATGAAGAAGATGAAAGTACTTGGGGGAGGTGTTTAAATTGAAGAGGGGAAGTTGAATCGGTGTTTTGGGGAAGTAGTTATTAATAGGTGTTTGGTGGGAAGTAATGGGTCTTTTGAGGAGAGTGCGTTCTGGGGAGGAAAAAGAGAAAAGAAAAATGGGGGAGTGGAAGAGTTTTGGAGGATTTTCGAAAAAATTAGGGAAATTCCATCGTGGGCCACGCACGGCGGTCACCGAAATGGATTGGCGATTCACCGATGGGTCCGCCTCTTAGATTACTTGTACACGAGTCTATATTTTTATTAGCAACTGCACTAATTTCTAGCTATTAGCTACTAATGAGGAATGAGACTGCAATTTTTGCTATTTCTAGCCATATTTCATAATCTCTCATCCATAACTACTATTAAATTCTCTTCCAATACTTAATTATCCTTTTATAAGCAACAATCAAGCAAGAATACATAGACCCATATCATAATCAATGGATCTTCCTTTATAGATTGAAGAGAATCTAATAGATTTACACTTATTTAAACAATATGAAGATGACTCTAGCAATACCCACTTTAATTAAGCATTCATCATCACACACCTCTAGTTAATGATTTTAGGTACTCATGAATTAGAAATTCAAAACACATTCATCAATAACTTCATTAAATTTAATAGCAAGAGTAGTAGAATCAAATTCACAAAATAGTCTCCAACAATGGCTGTAACTTACTATTGAAAAGAAGAAATGGAGAAGAGTACTTTTTCCAAGTTTACCATTCAAAATCTCCCCTATCTTTGCTAAGAGAATGTTCTAAAGCTGCAAAGGGAAACAATGATGTGATATACTCTTCTCTCTCACTCACTCTATGCTAGTACACAGTACTTTATCTGATATTTATATCCTGGAAAGTAAGGCATCTTTCATTTCTTTTGCCATGCTGGACAATTATACCCTGAGCACCATTTTAGAATTGCCGGAGACACCGAAGAGTCGCTGGTCTCAATTCATGAACCGCTGGGTTCCTTATCTTAGCCATCGCTCAACTCAAGTAAGCATCGGTGAATTATCCGGCATTTAGCTGATACCAATCTGTGAACCGCTGAATCTTTATGCTTCTTTCCAGAAAATGGGGTGCCTTCAGCCATTGGATCAGCGAGTCGCCGTTGGCAACTCGTGATTCGCCGGTGGCATTTTCTCAGAGGCGGTGATTATCGGCCTTTGGCCGGCATTTCGCCGGTTTGCATCGGTGGACCGCCAATTTTTTCCTCACTTTCTTCTTTTTGCTCCATTTTTTCTCTTTTCTACACATTTAGGTGTCTGCACACAATAAAAGCAAAAAAAGAATAAAATCCATACAATCAACTCAAAACTAAGCAAAAACTCAACTTTAAGAGCCTAATGAGTTGGTGACGAGCCCTAAGTTGACTCTAAAATCTGTCTAAATAAGAACTAACTGAAAACAAATATCGTCCTTAGAAGATGAGGACTCACCAAACACTACTACTGATATCGTCTGAGGGAACTACTGACGATGTTAGGACTGAAAACCTACGCCTATATCATAATATGATACAACATGAAAAGTATGCGTCAGTACTTTGAATGTACTGCATAAGCGAGAGATACAATAAGTATGAAAGAATAAGTAAATGAATTACATTAACATGGAATGACCTAATGAAATATTGTAAGCTGGTAAAACAAAACTATAACTAATATGGTCAATAATGACCCTAGCTGATGGTCATAAACATGTCCTAGAAATGAGATACTGAGTTGAACTAAATTGATCAGAACTGAGCTGAGACTGTACTGATAAGTGGGAGAGTCTATAAGAGACATATAAGCACATGAGCTAAACATGGAGATCGATGTATATGCCCCATCGATAAAACCCAATTTACCTTGCAAAGGTATAAAGACATGAAAAATGAGATGACTGTCTGGGCCCATTTAGGCGAAATAACCTATGGTGGCAACGTAGTTCTGGGAACCGGGTGCGCTAGAACCTTGGTTCTCTCAATTCTTAGTCCTACTCCCACTAGATAGTCCTAGTCTGACTACTATGTTAATAGCTCAAACCTGGGGCCCAAGACTAAGTCAGGCATACTTATCTGGAAGTACTCGGAGAGTCTTATCGGATCGAATAACTGTAACTGGTGTTCTAAGACTGGAAAGAGCTGCTTATCTAGAAGCATCGTAACTGTCTATAGAACCAACTGAAACTGATACTAGTAGTTCTCAGACTGGTTAGAGCTGCTTATCTGGAAGCATCTTGACCGTCTAAAGAACTAACTGATAACTGATTACTGGGAGGCATAACTGACACCTCAAGAACTGACTATAGTCAAACTGATCATCTGACAATACTGGAAATACTGAGAATACTAATAGTTTGACTGAGACTGAACTAGCATGCAACTGACTGAGAATCCATCTGAGAGTAATAACAAGGGAATCCCAACACTAATAGAGCCAAGCAACATTAATGTCTAATCAATTATGTAAGACCCTAATTACAGCATTTATAGAGTTAGGGCTAAAAATCATTTTACAGGAAACACATAACAACACGATCACTAAGTAGAGCAAATATAGCAACAAATAATATGAAAAACATTCCACATGAATTAATTGGAATCTAACTGAAAAATTACTCTAATTAAAAATCTCAGGACTAGAACTGATAGGAGATTATGGAAGGGTTTTGGGGACACAAGGAGAGAACAATTCCCTTGTTTAATTCCCACATACCTAGTGTAGAAATCCCTGAGAGAGTCCTTTGAGATTTCCCGAAGAAGATTGAATGCCCTAGCTTTGCCCTGAGAAGTCTGTCTATAACTTCTTCGTACTGAGCCTGAGTGTTGATAGAGGAATGAGAGGAATACGCCTATCACTCCTTTAATTCTCTCCTAAACGTGTACAAATGACGTATTTTAAGGATTAAAAAGATGGGAAGTTACTAAAATACCATAAAAGAAAATCTTGAAAACTGCCGACAGGGACCAATAGTTCACACAATGAGTCATTGATTGACACTACAACTCATTGGGACCAGTCGTTTGTCCTTAGTTTAGAATTTGGCTCATTGGAAATTGGCAACGAGGGTGACCACAACTCATTGGATGAACCAACGGGTCGTTGGTACCTCTCGTGGCCACTGGTAGGGATTCAAACATAACACTGGACGTCCCTCTCTAACGGATGACACAATGACTTGTTGGTTGAGACAACGAGTCATTGTCACCTCTCATTTTTACTACTAGAAATCATGAAGGATTTCGGGGCTTGACACCACAGGTGGACACAATGACTCGTCGTATGATACAACAGGTTGTTGTTGTAAATCGTTGCCATTGGAAGGTTTTTCTCATGAGCTTTGAGTTGTCTAGAAGTATAGGCTACAACCTTGCCATGTTGCATCAGCACTAAACCAAGGCTAATTCTAGGGGCATCGAAATAATCATAAATCCATCTGAATCAAAACTGGAGTAGTAGTGATTCGAGTCTTCAACTCCTGAAAACTCTTCTATCAAGCGTCAAACCACTAGAGTTTGACTTTCTTTTGAGTCAATCTGGTCATAAGAGAGGCAATAGAGGAGAATCCTTCCACAAACAGTCTATAATATCTAACTAGACCCAAGAAACTCATAATATCTAATGGGAAGTGGGTCTCAACTAGTTTTTAACTACTTCGATCTTTTGAGGATCCACCTGAATACCCTCATAGAAGATGAAATGACCAAGGAACATTACTGATTTCAACAAGAATTCATACTTGCTACACTTAGAAAATAACTGTCGGTCCCTCAGAGTCTACAAAACTATCCTCAAGCGGTCTTCATGCTCATCCTTACTCCAGGAATAAACTAGGATGTCGTCTATGAAGATGACGACAGACATGTCCAAATACTATTTGAACACCCTATTCATTAAATCCATGAAAGCTTTAGGAGCATTCATTAGTCCAAAAGACATAACAACAAATTCATAGTGAATATACCGAGTTCTAAAGGCTGTCTTTGGAATGTCACATTTTTTGACTCTGAGTTGATGATAGCTAGACCTGAGGTTTATCTTTGAAAAGTAGCTAGCACCCTGAAGCTGGTTGAACATGTCATCAATCCTAGGGATAGAATACATATTCTTGACTGTGACTTTATTCAGCTGATGGTAATCGATGCACATTTTGAGCGAACCATCTTTTTTATGCACGAATAGAACTTAGGGCACCCTATGGAGAGATACTGTGTCTGATGTAGACTTTGTCTAAAAGGTCTTTCAATCTTACCTTCAACTCCTTAAGCTTAGCTCTAACCATTCTATAAGGAGGAAGTGAGTAAGGCTAGGTATTTGGAAGAAGGTCTACGTCGAAGTTGATTTCTCGTTTGGGAGGGACTCCGAGAAGATCTTCAGGAAATACTTTTTGGAACTCATTGACGAATGGAACTGATTGAAGAGTTAGGGTTTTAGAACTAGAATCCCTAACCCAAACTAGATGATAGAGATAACCCTTAGAAATCATTTTTCTAGCCTTAGGTAAGAGATGAACCGACCTTTAGGTGCTGAGGTACTACCCTTCCACTCTATGACTGGTTAATTAGGAAAAACTAAATGACCCTGGTTTTGCAGTTGGCTGAGGTATAGAAAGAGTGTAACCAGTCCATGCTAAGAATAATATCAATGTCAATCATATCTAATCTACTATATTAATGGTGGTGACTTTCTATAAAACTGTGATCGGGTAATTTTTGTATACCTAACTAGCTATAACTGACTCACCAATAGAGTAGAGACTGAGAAGAGTTCTCAGAGGAATTCTGGACTAACAGTAAACTGCACTGGAATGTAAGGAGTCACGAAAGAAAGTGTTGCTCCTGGATCTAGTAAAGTATAAACATCAATCTGGAAGATACATAACATACCAGTCACTAGGTCAGGTGAGTTCTCTAGATCCTGACGAGAAGATAGGGCACATAAGGGGTTCTAGCATTGACCACCATCGGTGCCAGAAGTAGTACACTGCTGAACTAGACAACCTGACAAAGATGTTGAGATAGTGGACCCTTCCCAGTTTTGACTGGGGGAGATCCTTCAACCTGTGACCCAACTGACCATAACCAAAATAACCCTCCTTGCTAAAATGGTGCTCACCAGGATGGTTCTTACCACACTTCAAATATGCTGAGAAAGTGCGACTGCTGGAGATATGACTCTGGATCTTAGAGCGTGATGTTCTACCCTTTTGATCAGTATGGGGCATAGAAGAAGGAGCACCAGCTGAAGAGGGTACTAGAGTTGAGGATCTCTACTGATGCTGCAAGAAATTCTCACCGCCCAACCTCTGGATTGCCATCCTTGTGGCCGTTTCCATTTCAATTCCTCCTACCGTTAACTCTGTCGGGAGCCATGACTCTACAATCGCGAATAGCATGAGTTAAAAGGATAGGGGGCATTTCATCGCACGAAATAGATCATGAAAGAAGGGAACATTTCCTAAACGTCGCATAGCCTCTTCGTCATAAGTGTGGCACGTTTCACACCTATGAAAAATTACTCTACTCAACGCGGCTTTCAGACACCCTAGGACACTTCTAACCCATTGCTCTAATACCAAGTTTGTCACGACCTGAACATAGACCTGGATCGAGACACGGGACAAGGAATTACATTCCTTTGTCTAAAAAGCCTCTAAGTTTGTTGAGTTGATGGGACAAGACCCCAACGACATCGCTAAAGATGAAAACTAAAGAGACTTAATCATAAATGAAATAAAGAGGGGCCCTCAACAGATGAGGACTCACCGACAGGGACTAATGCTAACTTCGAAGCTGGCTAGTGGTGTGACTGAGTCTCAAGATTGGAGCCTGTATCATAAAACGATACAACATCGAGTATGCAATTAGTAACTGGAATGTACCGAGTATGCAAAGTAAGTAAAACTGCTTAAGCAAATACAACCGGTAAATGAGCATAACGTAGATCACAATCAAAAATAAGATTCTGAGAGTAAGGCTTGCATGCTAATTTCTAAAATCATAATCGGATCATGAATTAATATCATAGTTGAATCGAATGACCCAAAGCTGAAAAATGAATATCATAAGTAAAGACTGAACATTTAGTCAAACTTGCTTTAAATATATATCATGAATGATAAACATGCATAATTGAAAACATAAGGAAAAATGGGAGATTCATCATTTAACTGACATTACCACGATAGAGCTTACGTGGTCCTGGCTATTACACTCAAGTGGGCAGATCCATCTAAAGCCTTGTCAGGGCTAAAGAAGCTACCATGATATCGATATCAAGATGAATGCCCCTTGGGCAGGGGAAAGCTCATAAACGAGGTCCCAAATAATATGAACATACCTACATTGGCTCGTAATTCTAAGGAGTAGGGTTGATTGACTCATAGCCTACTCGGTGCTAGACACCACTCCCAAAACATGCATATTCTCTCCGTCCGTTTTCAACAAAGCTGACCATCGTCTAGCGACGAAGCTGAATAATCATATACATAATAAATCTGAAATCATACATGAGGAGCCATGGCTCAAACTATACCACAAGCTGAACATAAGTGGGAGTCTAAACTCCAAAACTATGTGATAAGCTAATCAACATGAATCATAAATCATACTTGAACATATGGGCTTTCCCAATACTTAACATTCTTGAAAACAACTTGATTTACTTGAAAATGTGATCATAAACATGGGTGGCTTGAAAACATCCTTTTCTCATCAATAATTCACCATAATTGAGCATACATCATAAATCTCAACTTCTCATAAATCCTTCATGAATGAGCATCATAATTTGGAAAAACTAGCATGATTAGAAATTGAAAACACAATAAAGCTTGCCCATGAATCATAAATCATTAATTCAAACATACTTAGGTCATTCCCATGACATTTACTTAGAGAATTCATGCATTGGGTTAAAATGCCGTAAAATCAACTCATAGATTTTCATGAATTAGAGGGGAATTGGGCATGGGTGTGAACAAAATCATCCATTCATAACCCTACATACCTGGGGAAGAACTGAATTTACCACTCCTTGATTGCCCAATAAAGAATTGAAGAAAACTTTAAGGAAAATGAACTTGACATCCTCTCTAGCTCTCTATCTTTGAATGCATGAGTAAGAATCGCCTAAAATGAATTTACCCCTCTTAAAACTCATCATTCATAGCTTAAAATGGCGTAGTTTAGGCCTTAGGATCATAGGAATTACGGAAAATCCCTTTCTAAATTCTAAAAAAATTACCGATTGCCAGTCCCCTCGAGGGACTGGACGAACCTACGTGTCGTTACTGGTGACTCGACTCGTGGTCACTACTCATCACCTTCATTGCCTAAAATCTCAATCCATATGTAACCGGCTAACCATGACTCATCCCACTAATGGTGTCCAGCCACAACTTGTGGTGATCAACCATAGGGTACCCTGCCACATTTTCTTCATCTTCCCATAATCCTTGCCCACGACTGACTCAACGAGTCGTGGGGACTGACCACGGCACGTGGTAAGGTCCATGGGCACTTCAAAACCCAAAATTTCCACTCAAGTCCTATACCTCAGCACGTGTTTCTTCACGACTCGTGGTCGACCCCACGGGTCACAGAACGACTCGTTCTGTGACCTGGTGCCAGATTTCCAGTTTTCTCTATTTCAACTCTCGGGTATGATCTAAGGGTTTTCAGGGCATTACTATATCTCCCTCTTGGGAACATTTGTCCTCGAATGTTGAAAACACAAAGAAAAAGAAGAGAAATGCAATCCTCGTATTCAAATACTGATTATTTAAGCTAAAAACTGACAGAATAACTACCTCCAAACTGAACTACATGGCTGAACTTAGCATAAAGGAAACTTCTGCACATGAACTTAACATGAAAATTGAATAGAGTAGTAGGACAAAAACTGATACCTCAAGCTGAAATTGAGTCGGTAGGGAATAAATGTGTATATCTAGCTATCATATCTGCTTCGGCTTCCCATGTAGCTCTCTCAACATGCTGATTCCTCCATAAAACATTGACTGAAGCTACCTCTTTGTTCATTAGCCTCCGAACCTATCGATCCAATATCTCCACCAGAATCTCCTCATAGCTAAGCTGTCTTTCTCACCCACACTCTCCATCGGAACCACTAAAGCTGGATCACCCAAACACTTTTTTAAGAGCGATACATGAAAAATGGGATGCACGGAAGCCAATTATGAAGGAAACTCCTATTCATATGCCACCTTGCCAACCCGCTTCACAATCCGATAGGGGCCAACATAACGAGGAATGAGTTTTCCTTTCTTTCCAAACCTCATCACTCCCTTCGTGGGAGACACCGTTAGGAACACCCAATCATCAACTTCGAAGTCTAGTTCTCTTATTCTCACATTGGCATAGGACTTTTGGTAACTTTGAGTTGTTTTCAACCTTTCCCATATGAGTTGCACTTTCTCCTTGGCCTCATGAACTAATTCAATCCCTATCATCGCAGCTTCACCAACTTTAAATCAACTAATTGGCAATCTGCATCTCCGCCCATAAAGAGACTCAAACAGAGCCATCTGAATACTGGAATAGTAGTTGTTATTGTATGCAATCACACATGCTCTCAACATGTCCTCAAGAGTGTGAATTGTTCGCTTCTCTTTACTATCTATTTGCGAGTAAATGATGTACTGAGCTTAACCTGAGTACCAATCCCTTTTTGTAACGACCTCCAAAACTAAGAGGTAAATTGGGTACCTCCATCTGATATGATGGACAAGGGCAGTCCATGCAACCAAACTAGCTCCCAGATGTATAGTTTGGCATAATTCTCTGCCGTATTTGTGGTTTTGATAGGTAAAAAATGAGCGGCATTGGTCAATCTGTCTACAACAATCCAAATAGAGTCATAATGGTGACGAGTGTGAGGAAACCCTGTTATGAATTCCATATTGATTTATTCCCACTTCCAAGTAGCAATGCTGATATCCTGAAGCACAACTCCTAATCTCTGATGCTCAACTTTCACTTGCTGACAGTTTGGGCACTTAGCTACAAACTCCACGATGTCCTTTTTTATGTCATTCCACTAATAGACTTCTCGTAAGTCACACTACATCTTGGTGGCACCTAGATGGATTGAATATCTGGAATTGTGAGCCTAATGCAACATTCGATTTCTCAAATCATCAACGTTCGGAACACACAAGCAACCCTGATATTGAAGCACACCACCTCTCTCTTTGGAGAAGACCTCTACCTTTTGATTCTAGATGGCTTCCTTTAACTTTACCAAAATGGGATCCTCGTCTTGTCTAGATTTTACATCAGTCACCAAGGACAATTTTGATCCATTGTGAACTATAACACCACCATCGATCGAGTCAACCAACCGAACTCCCAACCTTGCAAGTCGATACACATCCTTCACCAGCTCCTTTCTTCCCTCATCCACATGGGACACACTCTCCATAAAGAGTCTACTAAGTGCATCTGCTACTACATTAGCCTTGCCCTAATGGTAAAGGACACTCATATTCATAGTCCTTGAGTAGCTCCAATCACCTCATTTGACGAAGATTAAGATCCTTCCGGGTAAACACATATTGTGGACTCTTATGGTTCGTAAATACACCTTCATGGACCCCCTACAAATAATGTCTCCATATCTTCAAGGCAAATACCACCGCTGCCAATTCAAGATCATGGGTTGGGTAATTCTTCTCATGAATTTCAGGTGTCTAAAAGCATACACAATAACTTTTTCATGTTGCATCAATACACAACCAAGTTCGATTCTCGAAGCATCGCAATACACCACAAACCCATTGGTACCCTCTAGTAGGGTTAACACCGGTTCTGAGGTAAGTCGATTCTTCAACTCCTTGAAGCTCCTTTCACAAGCCTCCGGTCATTGGAACTTCAGTTTCATTTTGAGTTAAATTGGTCAATGGCGCTACAATAGATGAAAAGCCTGCAACAAATCTTCGATAGTACACGACTAAACCTAAGAAATTCCTGATATTTGAAGGATTCACCGGTCTAGGCCAATCCTTCACCGCTTCTATTTTCTGAGAGTCCACCTTTATGCCCTCACTTGACCACACATGGCCTAAAACTACCACCGAGTCCAACCAAAACTCGCACTTGCTAAATTTAGCAAATAATTGTCAATCCTTGAGACTCTGTACTACCACCCTTAAATGAGCAGCATGCTCCTCCCTGCTCTAAGAGTATATCAGGATGTCATCAATAAACACAATCACGAACATATCTAAGTATGGCTTGAACACCCTGTTAATCAAGTCCATAAAAGCTTCAGGAGAATTTGTTAGTCCAAAAGACATAACTATAAGGTCATAATGACCATACTGCATCCTGAAGGTTGTATTCGGGATATCGCTCTCCCGAACCCTGAGCTGATGGTACCCGGATTTGAAATCTATCTTCGAAAAGCACTTGGCACCATGAAGCTGGTCAAACAAATAATCAATACTGGGTAAAGGATGCCTGTTCTTGATTGTGACCTTGTTTAATTCATGATAATCAATACCATATGAAGAGAGCCATCTTTCTTTCGGACAAAGAGAACTGGTGCACCCCATGGGGACTTTCTCGGTCTAATGAAACCCTTATCTAGCAGGTCCTTCAAATGTTCCATCAACTCTTTTAGCTCAGCTGGATCCATTCTATAGGGAGGAATAAATATAGGCTGCATATTGAGAAGAAGGTATTCCAAAATCATACTACTGGGACTGATTGGATAGTCAGGATCTCAGACGTCACATCCTTAACCCTAACTAGAAGGTATACACAACCTTTGGAGATCATCTATATGGCCTTAAGATAAGAAATGAAATGACCTATAGGCATAGTGAACTACCCTTCCACTTTATGACTGGCTCACCCAGAAATCTGAACTCTATTGCTCGGGTTCTACAATTAACTAAGGCATAACATTCAAATAGCCAATCCATGCCGAGGATAACATAAAAATCGGGCATGCCTAACTCTACTAGATCTGCTGAGATGATTTTCTAAAGGACTATGACTGGGAAACTTCTATGAACCTGTTTAGCTACAACTGAATCACCTACTGGAGTAGAGACTGGGAAGGGTTCTGACAAGATTTCAGGATTGACTTCCAAATTACTAGCAACGTAAGGTGTCACAAAAGACAAAGTAGCCCCTAGATCTAACAAAGAATATACATCAAGAGGGAAAACTTGCAACATACCAGTGACTACATCCCAGGAGAACTCCTGCTCCTAGCAGGATGCTAAGGCATTCAATATGTTTTGGCGTTGGCCGCCACCTGTGCTAGTAGATGCTCTCTGTTGTGCTGGGTGTGCAGGTGGAGCTACTGAACTGAAAGCTGGGCCTTGGCCCTTATCATGGCCCTGTCTAGCTATTGGGAAATTTCTAAGCATATGTCCGGGCTTCCCACAATCGAAGCAAGCACCTGCACCCACCAAGCACTGACCTGTGTGCCCCCGACCACACCTGCAGTAATCTGGGATGCTGGAATCTGTGGGCCTACTGCTCTGACCCCTAGAGCCTAATGCCCATCCTCTCTGGTCGTGCCTAGGTCTGGATGGCACACTCAATGCTAAAGATGCTGGGGCTGAAGATCTCTGGTGGGCCTGCTGTCGGTGCCCACCACCTGACCTTGGTTGAGAGAATCTATAACTATCAATCCTGGCCTTCTTGGACTCTCTCTCCCTCATATGCACCGCCTCTATATGCTGGGTATACAAGACTATCCGAGGGAAATCCATATCCTGATGGAGCATAGCAGTCCTGGAATCCTTGTCAAAATAATCTACCACCCCATGAACAAATCTTCTCACTTGCGCCATCTGATCAACTACTAACTCTAGGGCATACTTTGAAAGACGAGTGAACTCAAGAGCATACTCCCGCATCATCCTCCACCCCTGCCAAAGATTCACGAACTCGGCTGCCTTCAACTCCCTCATCTCACTAGGGAAGACCCGATCTAGAAAAGCAACTTGAAACTCCTCCCAACGGATAGGACCTTCTCCGGATGCCCTACTATCTTTCCATGGTCGAAACTGAAGGTGTGAGATGCCCTTAAGCTGATATGAGGCCAACTCAGCACACCCAACTTTATTCATCCCCATAACTTGGGTGATCTTACAATCTCATCGATAAACTCATGTGGTTCCTCGTCCACCTTCGACCCAAGAAATATTGATGGGTTCATCCTCAAGAAATATATGACTCAAGCTGCTACCACATTTCCTTTTTGTGGGACATATGCCACTGCCTACTGGTTGACCTGGGTGATTAAGGCCTGCGCTATCATCTAAATGGATGCCCGAAATTTAGCATGGGCAACCGGCTCTAGTGGATGGTGCTTTTGGACTGGTGGGGCTTGTTGATGCCCGTCTCCATTGCCATCCTCGTGGACATTTCCATTCCCATTCCTCCTACTGTTAAATCTGGCGGGAGCCATGAATCTGCAATCACGAATAGCATGAGTTAGAAAGATACAGAGGCATTTCATCAAACGACATAGATCATATGTTATACCCCGTAGAATTCCCGGCACTTAGACGACTTATTCGCACGTTGGTTAAGCATATTTGAAGGCCATACGTGCTAGGGAAAGGCCCGGGAAAAGATCGGACGAGAAACCCGTCGAACCATCGCGGGAGGAGCCGGGGCAGAACCCCTCCGCGATGGCAGCGTGTCACGGAGGTGAGGCCTCCGCGATGGCTCCGTGACACGTTGCCCTTGTCCAGGCCTAAGTATATAAAGCCCCCACTGCGGTTTAAGGTCATTATTTACTTAGTGAAATTTAAAGAATCGTTGGTAAACAGAGGGAAGACGAAGAAAATTTAATATTTTTTTCCGATTACGCTGCCAAACGCTGCCCAAACCCAAATCAATCCTAGATACCAAGGTAATTAGCAGCAGAGAGCATTTCTACGGAATTAGTTTCGCGAAATACGACCGATGAATCGGCGAGCCGCCGAACTAAAGTAAGTAGAATTGCTCTAAATTAATGTCTATGTGTTCCTAGCTGAGAAGTAAATATTTCTCCCTTCTGGGCCGCTGAAAAATAGCGAGTTTTTGACCATCTTTCGATAAGCCTAAGTTTAGGCTATAAATTAAATCGAAAGTAACGTTGCTCTTTACAATAACGTTGTATTTAGTATTGATTGACGTATTTATGAATGCAGTTGGGAGAAAACAGTAGAAGTACCGGCCGAGCCTCGTCCGACGGACGAATATTCAAAGATAAGGTATGTAAAGTTAAGTTTCCTCGGCAAGTTGAGTGACATTGAAGCAGTGTAGTAATTTACAGACCAGTAGAAGGTTCAGAAATTGATTATTGTATTATTTTGAACATTGGTGCAATATGAGCAGTTTTGGGCCATAACGTGTACGATACCTATCCGTATGATATAGATTCGAATATAAATGATTAAGATTGGCCGTATATTCAGTATGTGATATAATATGCCCTGCCAAGATATTGTTGTGTTTAGCTGAAACCTCGCAAGGTAGTACAACATCAGTAAAGCATTCCAGATATAGAATAGTAACTGTATATGGTTTATAAAGCATGTTAGAAATTGGAAATCATGTTAATACAGAAACCTAGTGAACAGCATAGCCTTCAGCAGAAACACCCGCTTGTATAGCCTTTGCCCCAATACAGTTAGACAGGGAACTATATTCATATTTATACTTACCTGTCTCAGCATGTATCAGACACCTACAGATTGCTATTATTAGCCCAGTATATGATTTATATAATACCTTACGCCTTTTAGTTTTGGCTTATGAGATACACAGACAACATGATTAGTCGAGACCATTGTATTGATTGGGGTTGGATTACCTAGCATTCCTGACCGACCAGGGTTAATAGCTGTATCGACTCGTCTGCCAGAGGACGAGGATACGTCGCTCTACGGAGTGATATGCCGTCCCGCAAGGGGACGAAGATGGGATGCCAGTTTCCCCATATTTTGCCTTGGTCGGCCCTTATACACCCCCGTCGAGCGGGTACGCCCGGGGTGTTGATTTAGAGTCCTTCGGACTCAGATACAGATATAGTCAGGGGCTCAGCGAGCCCAAGTGCATACCCAGGGACCGGCAGGATGCTTACAGCCACTATAGGAGTGGGAATGACCGGGGTAGGGGCATAGATTCTGTGTTGATTGTACCTCCCGGCTTATGGGGGCCGGGTAAGGTTTGTATGTGTTGTGTTATGTTATGTATGCTATGCTATGTTATATTAGACGCGAGTGGGTTGGTAGTTGAATGATACGCCTCCAGGTATGATTCCTACTTCCTTCGGTATCAGTAAGAACAGGTACGATCTACTTCATTAGACAGTTAAGTTATTCCTCCTACTTTTGCTTCATCAGTCATATTATTGCTTTCAGATGTCGTTTTCAGTTACACTATTTAAGTTGCTTTACATACTCAGTACCAGATGTACTAACGCCTAGTGGGGCGCTGCATTACTTGCCTGCAGGTACTCCTAGACGAGCAGGTGATTCTACGTGACTCCCTGTCAGCGGTTGAGTATTCAGCTCCAGTTATCCGGAGGCTGAATTTCAGAGGTGTAGTTCAGTTCCTTTTGTTGTATATAGCATGGGTAGGTCAGGGCCCTGTCCCGATCAGTTCTATTACTATTCCTAGAGGCTTGCATTCTGTATGAAATCCCTGTGGTCAGATGAGCCGGTCGTGTGGGGCCGTGCAGTTGTATAGTTGTCTTTACTCTTTCTTACTTTTGTGATGGTCGTGTGGGGCCATAGTTGTCAGTAGTGGTGACCTTGCCGGTCACGTAGCTTCTCTTTTATACCTTATGACTAAGTTGCAGATAACTAGACAGCATGGTGGCCTTGTCGGCCCGTATAGGTTTCCCTGAGTTACTATATTTCTGGTTAGCTGCCAAGACAGGTACAGTAGGCGATAGGCCAATTGGCCGGGGGCTATACTTACAGCCGTTATATAGCCCTTTTGTTTCCAGAAATCTGAGTTAGAGCCAGCCAGGCGCCAGACGCGCCCAGGCTTAGCAGTCTAGCAGGTCAGGTCTTAGTAGGGCACCAGGTGCCAGTCGTACCCCCCCCCAAGGCGGGGTGTGACAAACTTGGTATCAGAGCAGGTCGTATCCCAGGGAGTCTGCAAGCCGTGCTAAGTAGAGTCCTGTCCATGGATGTGTTGTGCACCACATACTATGGGTAGGAGGCTGCAAGGCATGATAGGATGGTTGTCTTTTATTCTGATTCAGTCGTGCTATAGAGCTGTACAGTATAGGGTTGAATTCCTAAAATCTTACTATGTCCTTTGGCTACAGATAATGTCAGACCAGCGCCATCCCGTGACAGGTCGGAACTTAGACATTGCAGCAGGGGAGGGCACCAGCAGGATGCCTCCCCCTCATTTGGAGACAGCCCAATCAGAGGGCCCTTCAGAGGCTTCATCTCAGCCTCCTCAGCAGTCTCCACCACGTCAGGAGCCTTTTGGAGTGACAGTATCTTCAGTAGTCCCTATACCGATGCCTTCCAATTAGGAAGTTAGGAGTGCTGTAGTTATGATAGCACAGGTGATGGCTGCTCAGCGGCAGCAAATGCCATCCACAGTTGCAGAAGCATCAGGAGGGCCCGGTAGTTCGAGGGTCCGAGAGTTCTTAGCCTTGAATCCCCCACAGTTTACAGGCACGGACCGCACAGAGGACCCCCAGGATTTTCTGCATCAGATGCAGAGAATCTTCAGGGTTATGTATGCTACACCTACTGAGTCAGTTGAATTGGCCGCATTTCGGTTGCGAGATATTGCGGTGTTATGGTATGAAAGCTGGGAGAGGTCCCGAGGGAGAGATGTTCCCCCTACCACCTGGTCCAGCTTTTCAGGAGCCTTTCTAGATCACTATTTGCCGCGGGAGATCCGAAAGGCCTGGGTAGACCAGTTCCTACATCTGGAACAGGGGGCCATGAGTGTTCGGGAATATTCCTTGCGGTTTGACTCCTTGGCTCGATATGCACCAGCTTTTGTTGATACCATGGCATCCAGAGTGCACCGTTTTATTATGGGGTTGAACCCAGAGTATGTCGAGACTTGTATCACGGCCACACTGCGAGAAGATATGGATATTTCCCGAATCCAGGCATTTGCCCAGAATATTGAGGGCATCAGACAGCGACATCGGGAAATCAGAAGGGTTACTCAGGAGCAGCGTCGCCGGGATAGGCCAGCT
The DNA here is from genome assembly GCA_035772735.1 of Datura wrightii. Taxonomy (NCBI): domain Eukaryota; kingdom Viridiplantae; phylum Streptophyta; class Magnoliopsida; order Solanales; family Solanaceae; genus Datura; species Datura wrightii. The sequence goes on along the minus strand of JASDFA010000002.1, from coordinate 48,828,214 downwards.
GAGTTACAAAGAGAGGCCCGGGGAGGACCCAGGCCACGATTGTCAGACAGGCCGCCCAGGCCCCCGCCTCCGCCACAGTCACAGGGAGGTAGATCCAACCGCAGGGGGCAGTCAGAGGCTGGTAGAGGTTCGCAGACGGCAGACTCACCGTCACAGAGGAAGGCGGAGCAGAGTAGGTATACCCTACCACTTTGCCCTATATGCAGCCGACGCCATTCTGGAGCATGTAGGTATGGTTCCACCGCATGCTATAGTTGTGGCCAAGAAGGCCATTTGATGAGAGATTGCCCAGCCAGAGGTCGTGAGGACCGGGACAGACAGGATAGGGCATCAACAGGATCACGAGCTACAGCATCCTCGACTGGGCGCAGGCCCCCAGTTTCAGCAGGCAGGGGTCGAGGCAGATCAGGGGCCTCCAGTACAGGTGTGAGTCCAAGCCGCACATATGCCTTACCAGGGAGGCAAGATTCAGAGGCATCGCCTGATGTTGTGACAGGTATGCTAACTATCTGCTCACACCCTGCTTATGTGCTAATTGATCCAGGGTCTACTTTGTCCTATATTACTCCATTTGTGGCACGGAAGCTTAGTATTGTACCAGAATCATTACAGCAGCCCTTCCTAGTATCTACGCCCGTCGGTGACTCTATCACAGCTAGTCGAATTTACCGCGGGTGTATAGTAGAGATTGCTGATCGTCAGACCACAGTAGATCTGGTCGAGTTAGAAATGATAGACTTCGATGCCATAATGGGTATGGATTGGTTAGTACCATGTTTTCCTAATGTTGAATGTTGGACCAAAACGGTCCGATTCCACTTCCCGGGGGAGGCAGTACGGGAATGGAAGGGCAGCACGGCGACGCCAAAAGGTAGGTTTATTTCCTAACTTCGGGCGAGAAAGTTGATATCTAAGGGGTGCATTTACCATCTTGTCAGAGTTCAGGATGTCCAAGCGGAATCCCCGACACTCCAGTCTGTTCCAGTGGTAAATGAATTTCCAGATGTATTTCCCGATGAGTTACCTGGTCTTCCCCCAGAAAGGGAAATAGACTTTGCTATTGACTTGCTACCAGGCACTCAGCCAATATCAATACCTCCTTATCGTATGGCTCCTGCAGAACTCAGAGAATTAAAGAAGCAGTTGAAAGACTTGTTAGATAAAGGTTTTATCAGGCCGAGTACTTCCCCATGGGGTGCGCCAGTCTTGTTCGTGAGAAAGAAAGATGGCTCGCTCCGGATGTGTATAGATTATCGGCAGCTCAATAAAGTTACAGTAAAGAACAAGTATCCGCTCCCCAGGATTGATGACTTATTTGATCAGCTACAGGGAGCCAGATACTTTTCTAAGATTGATTTGCGGTCCGGATATCACCAGGTCCGAGTACGTGAAAGGGATATCCCTAAGACAGCATTCAGGACCCGATATGGACATTTTGAATTTCTGGTTATGTCCTTCGGGCTAACAAATGCCCCAGCAGTCTTTATGGACCTGATGAATAGTATTTTCAGACCCTTCCTGGACTTGTTCGTGATAGTATTCATTGATGATATTCTGGTGTATTCTCGCTCTGAAGCAGATCACCGGACTCATTTGCGAACAGTGCTCCAGATTCTCAGGGACCGCCAGTTGTACGCAAAATTTTCGAAGTGTGAATTCTGGCTTAACTCAGTAGCCTTTTTAGGGCATATTGTCTCAGATGCTGGTATACAGGTAGACAAGCAGAAGATAGAAGCAGTTAAGTCATGGCCCAGGCCTACCACCCCGACTGAAGTTCGTAGCTTTCTGGGGTTGGCAGGATACTATCGGAGGTTCGTTGAAGGGTTCTCAACCATTGCAGCACCTTTAACTAAATTGACACAGAAAGCAGCCAAGTTTCAGTGGACGGAGGCATGTGAGCAGAGTTTCCAGGAACTGAAAGACAGGTTGACCTCCGCCCCAGTACTAGCACTGCCAGAAGGCACAGAAGGTTATTCAGTCTATTGCGACGCGTCAGGTGTCGGATTGGGTTGTGTGTTGATGCAGCATGGTAGAGTAATTGAATATGCTTCCAGGCAGCTGAGGAAACACGAGAAGAATTACCCCACCCATGATCTAGAGTTGGCCGCAGTAATCCATGCCTTGAAGATGTGGAGGCATTATCTGTACGGCGTTCATGTTGATATTTATACAGATCATAAGAGCTTGCAGTACATTTTCACTCAGAGGGAGTTGAATCTGCGGCAACGTCGCTGGTTAGAATTGTTGAAGGATTATGATGTGAACATCCTGTACCATCCAGGGAAAGCTAATTTTGTAGCAGATGCTCTGAGTCGAAAGTCATTGGGGAGCTTGGCATATTTGCGACCCGAGAGACAGAAATTAGCTAAAGAAATTCATCAGTTAGCTGGGCTAGCCGTTCGAGTAATGGAAACAGGAGATAATGGGGCCATAATTCAGAATTATGCAGTATCATCGTTAGTTACAGAGGTAAAAGAACGACAGTATGAGGATCCCGATTTAGTCCAGCTCAGAGATAGAGTTCAGAAGGGTAAGGAGCCAGATTTTCAGACAATCGAGGATGGTGTGCTACGCTGTAAGGGCCGCCTTTGTGTCCCGAATGTCTCAGGCCTTCGTGGGCAGATTATGCCCGAGGTACATTACGCTCGCTATTCCCTTCACCCAGGGGCGACGAAAATGTACCACGACATCAGAGATATCTACTGGTGGCCATGTATGAAAACTGAAATAGCTGAATTCGTATCTAGATGTGCTAATTGTCAGCAGGTGAAAGCAGAGCACCAGAAACCGGGTGGTTTGACTCAAGAGATATCAATACCTATGTGGAAATGGGAAGCAATAAATATGGATTTTGTAACAGGGTTACCCCGTACCAGACGCAGAAATGATTCCATTTGGGTAATAGTTGATAGGCTGACAAAATCAGCTCATTTCTTGCCAGTAAGGGCTACCTTCTCAGCTGAGGATTATGCCGAATTGTATATCAGAGAAATAGTTAGATTACATGGAGTGCCGGTGTCAATCATTTCAGACAGAGGGGCACAGTTTACAGCTAGGTTCTGGCAGTCATTTCAGAAAGGTCTGGGGATGCAAATTAATCTGAGCACAGCATTCCATCCTCAGACAGACGGGCAAGCTGAACGTACAATTCAGACGCTCGAAGATATGCTACGAGCGTGTGTGTTAGATTTTGGGGGTAGCTGGGATGAACATCTTTCGTTAATCGAATTTGATTATAACAACAGCTACCATTCAGCTATTCAGATGGCGCCTTTCGAGGCATTGTACGGGCGGAAATGTAGATCGCCGGTGGGCTGGTTTGAGATAGGAGAATCAGCATTAGTTGGCCCAGACATTGTTTGGTAGTCTAAGGAAAAGATAAAGCTTATCCGAGAACGTTTACTGACCGCTCAGAGCCGTCAGAAGTCATATGCATATAGACGGCGCAGAAATCTAGAATTTTCGGTAAACGACTGGGTATATTTGAAAGTGTCCCCGATGAAAGGGGTAATGAGGTTTGGCAAGAAAGGCAAGCTTAGCCCAAGATTCATTGGACCGTATCAGATTCGGCGAAGAATAGGCCGCGTGGCATACGAGTTAAACTTGCCTCCATAGTTAGCGTCGGTTCACCCAGTATTCCATGTTTCTATGTTAAGGAAGTTCGTAGGGGGCCCTTCTACAGTAGTTCCAGTCCAGGATGTTCAGGTCACAGAGGAGTTAGCTTATGAAGAAGTTCCCGTAGCCATTTTAGACAGACAGATTCGCAGGCTGAGAACTAAAGACGTTGCATCTGTCAAGGTATTGTGGCGTAATAGAAACCGGGAAGAAATGACGTGGGAGGCTGAAGAAGACATGAAAATTAGATATCCTCATTTATTTCAGGCCTAGTCAGACGACAGGTATGTCCGTATCATTACTTATACAGTACCTTATGATTGTATGTATGTTGTAAATGATAAAGAAAGAAGTGGTATTTAGTTGTCCAGTAGATTGTAGAATATTGTGTGCAGTGCCTGTGTTGGGCTTTTTTTGCGTTTCAGGTCTTTGCAATAGTCCATATTACAGGGGAAACTCTGCCAAAATTTTCCCAGAAAGTAAACTAAGCAGTCCTCTAGATAGCAGTATACATTCGGGGATGAATGTTCCTAAAGGGGGGAGAATGTTATACCCCGTAGAATTCCCGGCACTTAGACGACTTATTCGCACGTTGGTTAAGCATATTTGAAGGCCATACGTGCTAGGGAAAGGCCCGGGAAAAGATCAGACGAGAAACCCGTCGAACCATCGCGGGAGGAGCCGGGGCAGAACCCCTCCGCGATGGCTCCGTGACACGTTGCCCTTGTCCAGGCCCAAGTATATAAAGCCCCCACTGCGGTTTAAGGTCATTATTTACTTAGTGAAATTTCCAGAATCGTAGGTAAACAGAGGGAAGACGAAGAAAATTTAATATTTTCGTCCGATTACGCTGCCAAACGCTGCCCAAACCCAAATCAATCCTAGATACCAAGGTATTTAGCAGCAGAGAGCATTTCTACGGAATTAGTTTCGCGAAATACGGCCGACGAATCAGCGAGCCGCCGAACTAAAGTAAGTAGAATTGCTCTAAATTAATGTCTATGTGTTCCTAGCTGAGAAGTAAATATTTCTCCCTTCTGGGCCGCTGAAAAATAGCGAGTTTTTGACCGTCTTTCGATAAGCCTAAGTTTAGGCTATAAATTAAATCGAAAGTAACGTTGCTCTTTACAATAACATTGTATTTAGTATTGATTGACGTATTTATGAATGCAGTTGGGAGAAAACAATAGAAGTACCGGCCGAGCCTCGTCCGACGGACGAATATTCAAAGATAAGGTATGTAAAGTTAAGTTTCCTCGGCAAGTTGAGTGACATTGAAGCAGTGTAGTAATTTACAGACCAGTAGAAGGTTCAGAAATTGATTATTGTATTATTTTGAACATTGGTGCAATATGAGCAGTTTTGGGCCGTAACGTGTACGATACCTATCCGTATGATATAGATTCGAATATAAATGATTAAGATTGGCCGTATATTCAGTATGTGATATAATATGCCCTGCCAAGATATTGTTGTGTTTAGCTGAAACCTCGCAAGGTAGTACAACATCAGTAAAGCATTCCAGATATAGAATAGTAACTGTATATGGTTTATAAAGCATGTTAGAAATTGGAAATCATGTTAATACAGAAACCTAGTGAACAGCATAGCCTTCAGCAGAAACACCCGCTTGTATAGCCTTTGCCCCAGTACAGTTAGACAGGGAACTATATTCATATTTATACTTACCTGTCTCAGCATGTATCAGACACCTACAGATTGCTATTATTAGCCCAGTATATGATTTATATAATACCTTACGCCTTTTAGTTTTGGCTTATGAGATACACAGACAGCATGATTAGTCGAGACCATTGTATTGATTGGGGTTGGATTACCTAGCATTCCTGACCGACCAGGGTTAATAGCTATATCGACTCGTCCGCCAGAGGACGAGGATACGTCGCTCTACGGAGTGATATGCCGTCCCGCAAGGGGACGAAGATGGGATGCCGGTTTCCCCATATTGTGCCTTGGTCGGCCCTTATACACCCCCGTCGAGCGAGTACGCCCGGGGTGTTGATTTAGAGTCCTTCGGACTCAGATACAGTTATAGTCAGGGGCTCAGCGAGCCCAAGTGCATACCCAGGGACCGGCAGGATGCTTACAGCCACTATAGGAGTGGGAATGACCGGGGTAGGGGCATAGATTCTGTGTTGATTGTACCTCCCGGCTTATGGGGGCCGGGTAAGGTTTGTATGTGCTGTGTTATGTTATGTATGCTATGCTATGTTATATTAGACGCGAGTGGGTTGGTAGTAGAATGATACGCCTCCAGGTATGATTCCTACTTCCTTCGGTATCAGTAAGAACAGGTACGATCTACTTCATCAGACAGTTAAGTTATTCCTCCTACTTTTGCTTCATCAGTCATATTATTGCTTTCAGATGTCGTTTTCAGTTACACTATTTTAGTTGCTTTACATACTCAGTACCAGCGGTACTGACGCCCAGTGGGGCGCTACATTACTTGCCTGCAGGTACTCCTAGACGAGCAGGTGATTCTACGTGACTCCCTGTCAGCGGTTGAGTATTCAGCTCCAGTTATCCGGAGGCTGAATTTCAGAGGTGTAGTTCAGTGCCTTTTGTTGTATATAGCATGGGTAGGTCGGTGCCCTGTCCCGATCAGTTCTATTACTATTCCTAGAGGCTTGCATTCTGTATGAAATCCCTGTGGTCAGATGAGCCGGTCGTGTGGGGTCGTGCGGTTGTATAGTTGTCTTTACTCTTTCTTACTTTTGTGATGGTCGTGTGGGGCCATAGTTGTCAGTAGTGCTGACCTTGCCGGTCACGTAGCTTCTCTTTTATACCTTATGACTAAGTTGCAGATAACTAGACAGCATGGTGGCCTTGTCGGCCCGTATAGGTTTCCCTGAGTTACTATATTTCTGGTTAGCTGCCAAGATAGGTACAGTAGGCGATAGGCCAATGGGCCGGGGGCTATATTTACAGCCGTTATATAGCCCTTTGTTTCCAGAAATCACAGTTAGAGCCAGCCAGGTGCTAGACGCGCCCAGGCTTAGCAGTCTAGCAGGTCAGGTCTTAGTAGGGCACCAGGTGCCAGTCGTAACCCCCCAAGGCGGGGTGTGACATCATAAAAGAAGGAAACATTTCCTAAATGTATCGTAGCCTCTTCGTCATAAGTGTGGCATGCTTCACACCCATGAAAAAGATTCTACTTAACATGCCTTTCAGACACCCTAAGACACTTCAAACCTGTTGCTCTGATACCAAGTTTGTCACGACCCAAACATAGGCCGGATCCAGACACGGGACAAGGAATCCTGAGGGACTCCAAATAGACCCATGGCATGAACATACATCTAACTCAATCATGAAAATGATAGATCAACATGATAAACTTAGCGGAAGTCTGAAATAAGCATAACATCATAAATACACACAAATCTGAAGCTAATTACATTCCTTTTTCTAAAAAGCATCTAAGTCTGGTGAGTTGATATGACAAGACCCCAACTAACTCGCTAAAGCTGATAACTGAAAATACTCAATCATATCTAAAATGAAGATGGGCCCTCTACATATGAAAACTCGCCAAAAGAGATTGATGCTAACTCCGAAGTTGGCTAGTGGCGAGACTGAGTCTGAAGATTAGAGCTTGTATCATGATTTCGTGATACAACATAAAGTATGCGGTTCATACATGGAATGTACCAAATATGCAAGGTAAGTAAAACCACTTAAGTAAATATAATCATTAAATAAGCATAATGTAGATCACAATCAAAATAAGATTCTGAGAGTAAGGCTTGCATACTAATTTTTGAAATCCTAATCGGATTATGAATGAATATCATAGTTGAATTGAGTGATCCAAAGCTGAAAACTGAATATCATCAATAAATAATAAACATTGGGTCAAACCTGCTTTAAACATATCATGAATAACCGTTTGAGTATAATCATTAAATGATCATAATGTAGATCACCATCAAAATAAGATTCTGAGAGTAAGGCTTGCATGCTAATATCCGAAATCATAATCGGATCATGAATTAATATCATAGTTGGATTAAATGATCCAAAGCTAAAAACTAAATATCATAAGTAAAGACTGACATTGGGTCAAACTTGCTTAAACATATATCATGAATGATAAACATGCATAACTGAAAACACGAGGAATAATGGGAGATTTATCATTTAACCGACATTACCACGATAGAGCTTACGTGGTCCGACTATTACACTCAAGTGGCATAGCCGTCTAAAGCGTTGCCAGGGCTAAATATGCTACCATGATATCAATATCAAGCTGAAGGCCCCTTGGGGTAGGTGAAAGATCAAAAAGGAGTCCCAAATAATCTGAACATATCTACGTTGGCTCGTAGTTCTGAGGCTTAGGGTTCACTGACCCATATCCTACTCGATGTTAGACACTACTCCGAAAACATACATATGCTCTCCATCATTTTTCAACGGAGCTGACCATCGTCTAGAGACGAAGATGAATAATCATATACTTAATAAATCTAAAATCATATATGAGGAGCCTTAGCTCATACCATACCATAAGCTGAACATAAGTGGGAGTCTAGACTCCAAAATGATGTGGTAAGCTAATCAACATGAATCATAAATCATAAATCATGCTTGAAAATAACTTGATTTACTTGAAAACGTGATCATAAACATGGGTGGCTTGAAAGAATACTTTTCTCATCAATAATTCACCATAATTGAGCATACATCATAAAATCTCAACTCCTCATAAATTCTTCATGAATGGGCATCATAATTTGGAAAACTAGCAAACATGATTAGAAATTAAAAACACAATAAATTATTCCCATGAATCATAATTCATCAATTCAAACATACTTAGATCATGCCCATGACATTTACTTAGAGAATTAATGCATTGGGTTAGAACCCCATACAATCAACTCATAGATTTTCCTGAATTAGAGGTGAATTGGAAATGAGTGTGAACAAAATCACCCATTCATAACCCTACATACCTGGGGAAGAACTAATTTTACCACTCCTTGGTTGCCCAATGAAGAATTGAAGAAAACTTGAAGGAAAATGAAATTGATGACCTCTCTATCTCTTTAACTTTGCATGCATGAGTAAGAATCGCCTAAAATGAATTTACCCCTCTTAAACCACATCATTCATAGATTAAAATATGTAATTTAGGCCTTAGGATAATAGAAATTACGGAAAATCCATTACTAAATTTGTAGAAAATAACTGACTGCCAGTCCCCATGAGGGATTTGATGAATCGTTACCCAAGACCACGATTCGTGGCATCAATCGTCGAGTGCACTGTCCACTAATTCTCCTAGGGCTCATCACGGGGGACCCTACGAGTCGTTACTGGTTACCACGGCTGGTGGTCACCACTCGTTAGGTTCACTGGCTAAAGTCTCAAACCATATGTAACCGACTAATCACGACTCACCCCATGAATCGTGGTGTCTGACCACGGCTCGTGGTGATCAACCGTAGGTACCCTGCTACTTTTTCTTCACCTTCCCATAATCCTTGCCCACAACTGACTCAACGGGTCATGGTGATTGACCACAACTCGTGCTTAGGTCCGTGGGCACTTCAAAAGCCAAAATTTCCACTCAAGTATTGTACCTCACCATGAGTCTCTTCACGACTCATGGTCTACCCCACGGGTCACAAAACGAGTCGTTCTGTGACCTGGTACTAGATTTTCAGTTTTCTCCATTTCAACTCCCAGGTCTGATCTAAGGGTTTCCGGGGCAGTAACCAACTGATCATGACACACCCCATGAATCGTGGTGTCTGAACATGGCTCGTGGTGATCAACCGTAGGTACCCTGCTACTTTTTCTTCACCTTCCCATAATCCTTGCTCACGACTGACTCAAAAGGTCGTGGTGACTGACCACAACTCGTGCTTAGGTCCGTGGGCACTTCAAAAGCCAAAATTTCCACTCAAGTTTTGTACCTCACCATGAGTCTCTTCACGACTCATGGTCTACCCCACGGGTCACAGAACGAGTCGTTCTGTGACCTGGTACTAGATTTTCAGTTTTCTCCATTTCAACTCCCAGGTCTGATCTAAGGTTTTCTGGGGCAGTACATATATCATAAAATAAAATAGTATAGAGAGTATGTGGTCAGCACTTTAAATGTACTAAGCATGTGAGGTATACAATAGAAATATAAAGTTGCTGGTAAAATCTTAAAGTATAACTGGGTTGATGTACAATGACCCTATCTGAATGCATAGGTACTAAAGTGATATGAAATTTGAAATTATTGTAAGTATTGGTAAAAATTGGTTTTAGGGCCGTGTACATGTATGGAAAACTGAAATTGAGACTGAGACTAAGACTAAATATTATAACTGTACTATAAGATAGTTTGTTAATTGACATAAAACCACATGAGCTAGTGGAGTTTGATGTATATGCCTCAACAATAGGACCTAATATACCTTTATAGGTATAAAGGAATGTTTGTGTGATCACTAAACTGAGGCCTATTCGGGCTAATAACCTACGATGGAACATAGTTTTGAAAACCTGGGTGCACTGAACCTCGGCCGACTTGATGCTAAGTCCTACCCTAAACTGAAGACATAAACTATGTGTATATATATATATATATATATATATATATATATATATATATCAAACCTACTTATCTAGATGTGTCTTTAATTTTTATAACACTACGTATACTGAGATCTTTGATAATACTGATGATATTGAGTATACTAAGAATGTTGTAAATACTGTAAGGAATGGATTCTTTAAGAAACTCATGTATAATTTGGCAAATTATGCTAAATTGAGATAATTCTAATTTCTGAGTAAATTCTATAAAAAAAACATGTTAAAATTGAAATCATATGAAGCCACTATGCAAGATGAAAATAACATCATAGATATATCATAATTCTAATCATGAAAGCATGAAACATAGGGGAGATAGGGAAATTCAGCAATTAGAAGAAAATCCAAAGTCATGATTTCTAGAAATCTTCAAATCTAGGGTTAGTAATAATCTTGGGACACAAGGAATGAAGAAGGCCCTTGTTGAAGTCTCAGATACCTTGAGAATAAAACCCCTAGGATAGAGCTTAAATTCCTGAAGCATGTAGAAGAACCCTAACTTAGCTTTGAGAGAGACCTTGAACTTCTACAGTTTGTTCTTTACAATTTAGGAGAGAATGAGAGGAGAATCTCAACTAATCCTGCTTAGTTCCCTTATAAAATATCTCAATACGATGTAGTTTAGGAATTAAAAGGAAATTACTAGGTTGCCTTTAAGAAAACAACCTGGAAAATTGACTGCCAAGTCTCAGGAGTCATACAACGACTCATAGGACATTACCACACCTCATGTTGAGTCTCGTGGTTCTAATGCTTACTTGGATAGGTCTCTCAAGTTCATCTCATAGAGGCATACCATGACTTGTACAATCTTATGACGGGGCGTACCGTGGCTCGTGGTTACCCAAATATCTCTGAACACTTCTTTGATTCCCTTCCTACAGCCCTTCAGTAAGACCCCTTCAATCTTGGGATAGAACGTGGGTTTTTGCTATGGTTTCTGGACGTAGACTCACACTATAGCTCTTATTACAATTCGTACCATGGTCTTATAAGTAGTACTGAGAGTCGTCCTAAGGGTAATTTCTAATTTTTCAGCTGGTTCATACTCCGTATTTTGGGTCTAGTCTTAGGGATTTTGGGGTGTTACACTCCTTAGTTTTGGGGCATGGAAAACTATTACCAAAGAAACATCGAGTTCTAGGGAGTCTATAAGTTGTATCTAGTAGAGTTTTGCTTATGGGTGTGTTATGGATCATACTAATAATAAGAAAGTTACAAGGCATCTGGGAATGGTTACACTTCTTTTATCTATAGATCGTGCAAGTAGAGTTGAGTCAGTGGAATATCAATCCTACACGAGCCTCATTGATATATGATATTCACAATAATTCCTGGAACCAGATTGAGTAATACTAAAAGGTAAGCCAATGCAGATACAAGAAGAAAGGAAATTATATATATTGAATGTTGCTAGTTGGACCGTGCCTGGTAAAAAAAGTAGGCCTAAAGCCCTAAATGAGTTACTATATTCTTTGGGACATTCAAATAAGAAACTAAAGAACCTAGAAGGGATCCAGAAAATTTTAGCTCCTTAGATGTTATCAATTCCTGAGGGAACAATTATCATGGGACCGAACACCCCTAGTTCAATTATCTAAATTATTGAAGTAGAATAATAGGACTGTATTCCAATTTTTAACCCTGGGTAATAATACTATAGTAGCCACAACCGAGGCTCAACAATAAGCTTCTAGATAACTAGAACAGAAAAAAGGAACAGAATAAGGAACTCAAACACAATGGCATTAAGCTATAGTTCCTCCAGATGACCAGTCTACTCTAATTAATAATGTTTTATCTTGGCTTCAAAATACTAATTTTGACTATTATGTTCAACTTAAGCTAGTCGAGAATTCTGAACACTAAATTTAAGAATGACGAGATTATATTATGCTAAGTATAACATATACTGGACCATGTCATCGAAATATGAAAAATGAATTATTAGAAAGAGATTCCAATATGCCTAGAGTTTCCCATAGGACATACTAGTGTTGTCTACCTAAGAGAATAACAATTGGTTGCTAATGTGTATTAACTACCGGCAGCTATATAAAAGGTTATGCTTGAAAGTGAGTCTTTATTTTCGAGAATCAACAATCCAAGCGAATCAATTGGGGAATATTAATATGCCATTTCAAAGATTAAGGTAAGAAAAGGGTATTAACAGTCATGAACCAAAAGAGAGACATTTCAAAGTGACCTTTAGAACATAATAGGATCATTATTACGTCCTAGTGATGTCGTTCATACTTAGTTATGACCTAGCAACCTCTATGAGCTAAATGAAATGAGTCTTTAAGTGCTCCAAGATCGACAATTGGAGGCAAGGTTTTCTCAATATAAGTTAACTTGATTTCAGTGGAATTTTCTTGTCCATCTAGTCTTAGACAAATGTATCCAACTTGATAGTCAGAAGGGTAAAGCTACCAATGAATTTAAATTAATCAAGAATTGATAAATTCCTTAGATGTTCATAGCTTCTAAGGCCTAGTACGCCATTGTAAGAAGTTTATGGAAAGCTTTTTCCATATTTACACATCACTAATGAGGTTGGCTTAAAAAGAAGTTCAATCCCAATAGAACAATAGAATATAGGTAAAGTTTTAGGAAATAAAAGATAAATTTGCACCTTAATGCTTACCCCTACTCTTTTGGGAGGAACAGGGAATGTATACAATATAATTTAATGCCTTGAAGATGGATTAGGTGGCATTTTGATGCAACTGAAAAAGATTATATTATAGATCTCTGGATCACTAAGGAAGTATATCTAGCGCTACCTGATTCATGATTTTGAGTCTACAATTATAGTATTCGCCTTAAGGATACAGTGTAAGAAGTCTGGTGGAAGTTTTTGTCTTATGTTAGAGCATTGAAGAATTAAATTGAGGTGAGAAATTTGGATGGAGCTATTAAAGGATTAGAATTCTTTATTATACCCTATTACAGTAAAGCTAAGAATCGTAGCAGACTCCTTTTTTTCATGAAATCATGAAATGTTTGAAGTACACATAAATACATAATATTGAGATAACTAAAGGAATTATGATAGCTAACTAGCATAAGGATTTGATAATTACACTCAACTGCCAAAGGAATTATCCTCGGAGGTACAATAAAGATATTTCTTGACCATAAGTAGAAGAGCACTAGTATGACTTTCAGTAATGAAATGAGTTTTGGCTCAAGTCATGGAACAAATGAATTTTTTGGATATTGAGCTTAATTTGTAAGTTAGAGGTAGGAAAATACTTAGAAGGAATACTAATAAGAGTTCAAATATTAATGATGTTTTGCTTGTTCTAAGAGCAACGATAATATACCATAAAGTTATGAAAGTTTGCTGGAGAAATAGCTTCAAAGGAAGGCGTCCTAAGAATGATGCCTTAGTGCCAAATTATGAGAAGAGAGAACTTAGAGGATTAAAGACAGGATACAGGAATTATAATACGCAATGAGAATTAAGTATAATAGAGATACAGATTACAACTAGGTGTTTCCCTTGTATATTAAAGATAGGAATATATGGAAGGATTGACTAATAAGCCTATGAATACTTATATTAAAAAATGTGTTACCAGTGAATTATAGAAAGAAAGCAGTTTGATTTCACTAGATTTTGGTTCATATTATTCAAGATAAACATCCTTCTAGTTATAGCCAGGATTCTGAAGTCTTTTCATTAAAGTTTAGTTATCCAATCAATTTGCAACCAACTGATTTGTCCAAAGTATGTTATTTTAATATTGAAGAGCACGTGGGAAAAATTACGCAGTCGTTTAAGCATTTTGGGACAACAACTACCATACTGAGCATTAATATAGCTCATCATAAAGTCAGTATGAATGAAAGAGCATACTTTCAACCAATTAATGTGAACATCGACGGATGTAACATGTGATTTAGTTCAATAAGTTAAAAGAGTATTGAAATTATATAAAAGCGGATGTTGATATCCTAAAGTGACACATATCTGTCCTAAATATATGACATTATAGATCAAAATTCTTCATTAAGAAAACATGGCTATTTGTTAATCTTGCCAATACAGATTATTATGACATGTAATAAGAACTGTAAAGTCCATTGGAAATCTATGGAGTACTTCAAAGGATAAGCTAAGTGGTATACAAGTTTAAGTTATTTTTAAGTATTTTGAAAAAGAAACACAGGTTAAGTTACGAGAAGATATAAAAGATTCCTATAATATTATACCAAGTAAAGAAGGCTCAGATTACAAAAGCATTATCTTATGAAAAAGGTGTAGAGATTCACAAACAAAGTGAAGACATTGGTAGTAGTACCTTGAGAGTCAAAAATGTAAATGAAAGGGCATGGGAAGTTATGGAGGAAGTAAGGAAGTTATTTTAATGATACTTGTATGTTTATATAATCGTTAAGTGTTATAACTTGTCAAATGTTAATCAATATGATGATTTGGTAGTAATCAGAATAGAAGCAGAATATTTTAAAAGTACATTAAATGAGGCACTGTGAGGGAGTAAATGTAAATCATCAATTAGTTGGCTTGAGGCTGGGAAAATAGGGTTTTTAGGACTCAACTTGGTTCATCAAGCAATGAAGAAAGTAAAACTTATCAAAGAGAGGTTGCAGACAGCTCAAAGTAGGCCAAATCCATATACAAATATATGCCACGAGGAGTTAATATTTGGTGTTGATGATTGGGTCTTCCTAAAGATTTCACTTATGAAAGGCATTATGTGGTTCGGAAAAAAGTGAAAACTGAGTCTAAGATATGTTGGACCCTATAGAATTGTTCGAAGGATAGGTAAAGTAATGTATGAGGTTGATTTGCCTATAGAGTTGGAAGTAGTTCATCTAATGTTTCAAGTGTCGATGCTACGAGAGTGTTTGGGAGATCCCTTACGTATCATGCCTATTGAGTATGTTCAAATCTTTGAGGATATGTATTATGAAGAAGTACCAATTTTTTTCATATATTGTCAATTTAGGAAGCTCAAAACTAAGAAAGTAGCATCAGTATAGGTATTGTGGAGGTATAATGGCGTTAAGGAAGTAATATGGGAAGAAAAGGAAAAGATGAGAAAGAAGCAAGGGAAGACATGTTCAAATCTCGAAGGATATGCCTAAGGGTAATTCTTTCTTATCTATTCCATTGCTTCCTATGTCACTTTTGTAACATCATTATTCCTCTGCAATACCTTTACTTATGCTACTTTCTTAGTTTTGATATCATTTAAATATTGGTTGGAAGCATACTTATGGTTATGTATTGGTTGTGTGGTATTGTGTTGCCCCATGTGGCGCTATATTAAACCTTTATGAATATTATGTGATGAAATAATCCAATTTACATGAGAAGCTCTGCCAATATTTCGATACATTGTTAGAAAAGACTTAACTATATAAGTGTATTTTCATTCAAAGATGAATGTTCCAAAGTGGGGGGGGGGGTGGGGAGTCATACCTTGTACTTGCATTGATTATTTGGACATATATATGTGTAGTATATGAGTTGAATTACCATTTTTTGTACGTCGTGGAAAGGTCAAGGTTTGAAGGCTTAAGTGAATCAACAAGTGAACGGCGAAGCGGTCGAAGGCCAGCCAAAAATGGCCTTCTATGATACGGGCCACATAGTGTCACTCGTCGCAATAGTTATTTTATCCAGGTTCTATATGTATAGCACTTAACTCATTTTTTTTTCATTCCAAAAACATAACATCAAGGATCAACTCATTTTCTCTCCTCTATTTCATGGTTTTAAAAGATCTTTGAAGATAAATAAAGAGGCAAACCTCCATGAAACATAATCTAAGTGAGATTTAGGGTAAGGGAATCATGGATCTCGTCTGGGTAGGTTTCTTTCATTGATTTTGCATTGGATTGTTTTATATCAAAGAGATGGACTTTGGAAACTTGGCTTCTTGTGAATAAATCTCTCTTGGATATTGAGGTAGGTTTCTAACCCTCCTTACATCAACAGATTACATTTCTATGCCATTATTGGAAATTGAATTATAAAATTTCATATTCTCGATTATCAGTGGTTATTAATTGCTATTGATTTGGTAGAAGTTGTGTTGGATTGTTGTTGCAGTAGCTAATTAATGGTGTAATGTAAAGACAAATGTATTTAGATTGATTAGCTTACAAGGTATGTAAAAGAACACCAGTTCTTTCGTAATCACACAAATCCTATGGTGTATGCTATAATTTAACTGAACTCATTATACGTTGTTGTAATAATGCTATTATTAAAACTTTCTAAACTTTAACATGTACCTTAGGTAATTTTTCATAACTCCTTGAATAAGTGTGACGTTCTAACTATGGTTAAGCTTATGAATCGTATGGGATTGGTGAATTGTATAGGTTGAATTGGTATCTGTTGGACTTGTTGTGGTGTTAGAAGACCCATGAAAGGGCATTGATGGTAGGCTGATTTATGTATACATGATGTTAGTATCTATTTATGAATCTCTTCTACCTTGTCGTGCAAATATATATTACTCTTCACATCTCAGTTCCATACGTTTTATATCCTACGTTGTTAAGAATGAATTGTCGAGGTTAGATATGTTGTTACCAATTTTTAGGGAAGACACTGTGATGAGGGCATTTGTTCATTATTTGTTAGACTCTAACGTATGATTTTATCAATGCTTGGTAGTCTTATTCTTGAAAGATATTTATCCATTGATGCTTCCTAATGCATATGTAAGCGTACAGGATCGTCAAGTAATATAGGACAAGAAGTCCAGATATTGTTCCCAAAGAGACTTGTCAAATTACTTATTCTAGTTTAAAATATTATTTCACTCGTTGAATAAAACAACTTAAAATTCGCAAGAAATATTTTGAATCTAATAATTTCAAATAATAAAGTAAAAGTAGCAATCAAGAGATTGAAAGTAATTTTTGTTCAAATGATAATTAAAGTCCAGGGTCTTGGCTAGTTCACAATCCGGTTGAGTTATCAAATTCACTATACTAACTTAGTTCTCCAAGATTATTAGTTGCAGGTTAAGAATATATTTTGATGTCGCCCAAGTACACACAAGAGCACGTGGTCGTCAGGTAATATAGGACAACGAAGTCCCAATTATCGATTCTCAGAGACTTGTCAAATTAATCGTTTAAAATTAACACTTTATTTCACTATTCAGAAAAACACAGATAAAATTGGGGAATGCTTTGGAGATTAACAACTAAAACTTTAAGTATAAATTAACTAATGAACTAAACTTGTTGCAAACATGTTTGTACTTCAAATAAAGATGAAAATCTAGGAAAATTGCACTTCCACTTCAGGTTGACTTTTCAAGGTTTGAATATGCTAAATTAATTTTTCCTAATGTTGCTAGTTGCAAGTTACTATACTATTTCTTGCCACTCTCCCGAGCATCCAAAAAATATCTCATGAACCCAAATGGCTATATCCCTATGGTCGCAAGAGAAACATGAAATGACAGTTGTGGCTATTTGTATATCAACTAAAGGGTGTATTCCTATCCTCATCAAAAACTTATATCATAAGCTCAGTCGAACAAGAGTCTTTGAATATCTATTTTATATTTACTTTTAACCCTTTTAGTTCCCTCTCCCGTGTTCAACCAAAAGCCAATGTATTTATTCGAAAGGTAATCGATCTAACAAATAAGCAATTAACATAAGTAAATATAAATAACCTTTAATGAAGAATCAATACAAGCATAATCAATATATCAAACTTCAACCATCTATTATGGCCAAAACCCTAGAATGGGAGTTTAGCCACTCATGTTCAAGTGAAAAAACAAAGACATCATAATTTGAAGCATAAAAAACAATATAGAAAAGAAGAAAATCCTAAGTTATGAACTTGTATCTCTTCTAAATCTGCCTTACACCCTAAATACGATCGAACAAAATGATGTAAGATAGATAACAAATAACCTAGATGTTTTATTTATAAGCAAGGACACAAATGACACTTTTTCCCTCAAGTATTTAGCTTCAAAACCAGCAAAATCCGTCTCGAAATAGGTTTGGCATGCCGTGCCACCCAGTGCACCAATTTGAGCTTCATTTCCTTATAACGTTTGGCCCCAGGTGCCCCATGCTAGCTAAAGCACCAGAGTGTTAGTCAAATTTCTGGGCATCCAGACACCTCTAGCGCGCCACGCCATCCAAAGTACTAGAGTATTAGAAAATTTTCTTATGTCTGGGATGCTTATGGGGCACAATGCAATCCACCTTACCAAGGTATTGATCAAATTTTCCTTTGAAGTTAGAGACGTGGCGCGCCACGCCACTTTCACGACCCGAATCTATACCCTGGACGAGACACGGTACTTGGTACCACAAGTGACCCCAAGCTAACCTATGGTCTATCATAATACTGGTAACCGAGTAAACATAAGTGGAAGCTCTTAATATATATATATATGGATATATAATAATTCGAGAAATACTAATTTGACAAGAGTCAATATATTTAAACACAATACTGAATAGCTTTTTCTGAAAGCCACTACTAAGTGATGAGTTGCTGTGAAAAGCCCCCAGCTAACTCTAAAATCTGACTGAAAAGAAACTAGCTGAAATACAAATATCATCCTCGGAAGATGAGGACTCACCAAACACGGCTACTGTTATCGTCTGAGGGAACTACTGATGATGCTAGGACTACGAACCTGCGCTTGTATCATGATACGATGTAGCATAAAAACTATGCGTCAGTACTTCGAATGTACTGAGTAAGTGATAGATATAATATGCATGAAAGTGAGAGATACAATACAATAACATGAAATTTTCAACTGAAATATTGTAAACTGGTAAAACTAAACTACAACTGATATGGTCAATAATGACCCTAGCTAATGGTCATAAACATAATCTCTAACATGTTGTAATGGGTCTCATACTGAACATGATATAATACTTCTGACGTGCTTTACTAAGTTTCATACTGAGCATGATATACTGTTTCTAAAATATCTTACTGGGATTCATACTACTTTACTATACTGGAGAAACTAACTTGCCGAAAGACACTCGCTTTACATACCTCGACTGTTGGTTTACCGATTATCTAGCGAGGTTCGGCTAGTATTCAGCTATTCTCCCCAACTATAATCATATTCACGAAAGAATAGAACTAACTTCATTATTATACTTGAAGAAGACAATACTTTAAGTCCATATACTGACTATTCTTTGATTTATCGAAGAACGGTCGAAAACTCATAATTTCTCAGGAGTCTAGAAGGGAGAAATACTCACTTTAAGTTTGGGATTGTATTACCAGTTTGGAGCAATTCCAATCACTTTGGCTTGGCGGAACGACGATTCGCCGGGCGATTTTTGCGAAACTAACAACGTAGAAATGCTCCCTGCAGCCTTATACTTCGATACCCGAAGTTAATTTAACTTTGGACAGCGTTTGATAGCGTAATCAAATGGAAATTTATGTTAACCCTTCGTACTCCCTGTTTTCTGGTTGTTTAACTTATATGATATCATGAAAATGAAGAGTGAGGCCTTTATATACTTGGAGCCCGAAGCATGGCAACGTGGAACACTGACCATCATGCCAATCTAGCTCCGTGCCACGTTGGCCATCGCGGAGGAGGGGCCTCCGTGCCACGTTGCCCCTCTGGGCAGCACGGTTCGGCCTCCTCTTGTGAAAATCTGACTTTGCACTCATTCGGCCTTTCCCCGGGCTCTTTTCTTACACGTATGGCATTCTAAAACTATCAACCAACATGAGAATAGGCAAACTAAGTGCTAGAAACTTACGGGGTGTAACATCCTCCCCCCTTAAGAACATTCGTCCTCGAATGTTACCTTCTGCTTGCAAGAATCTTAACTTGCCACTATTTATTCTAGAGAAATTTCGGCAGAGTCTCCCCTGTAATATGGACTATCCGAAAATCCAGAAATGCAGAAAAGTCCAACACAGGTACTCCACACGATACTATAGTATCCATTTCACAATAAACTGGAGTCAGCTACTCCACATATACATGAATATAAAGCAACTCATGAAACAACAATAACAACATACCTCTGGCTGCATAATCTGACTAAATCTAGAATAACTGAGGATATCTGACTTTCATATCATCTTCTGCTTCCCAAGTCATCTCCTCTCATTTCCTATTACGCCACAACACCTTGACAGAAGCAACATCTTTAGTTCTTAACCTACGGATCTGTCGGTCTAGTATGGCTACTGGAACTTCCTCATAAGCTAACTCTTCTATGACCTGAACATCTTGGACTGGGACAATTCGGAAGGGATCTCCTATGCACTTCCTCAGCATTGATACATGATAAACTGGGTGAACAGATTCTAATTCTGGAGGTAGGTCCAATTCATATGCCACCTAGCCTATCCTTCAGCGAATCTGATAAGGCCCAACAAACCTCGGGCTGAGCTTACCTTTCTTGCCAAATCTCATCACACCCTTCATGGGAGAAACCTTCAGGAACACCCAGTCACCCACATTAAATACCAAGTTTCTGCGTCGCACGTCAGAAATTTATGGAAGGTTACAATCCCTACCACAGAATAGTGCCCCTACACGCATTCATCGTATGATTTCTGGCGGCTCTGAGCAGTCAGTAGACGTTCCCTGATAAGCTTTACTTTATCTTCTGACTGATGAATGATATCTGGCCTAATTAATGCTGATTCGCCTACCTCAAACCAACCAGCTGGAGATCTGCACTTCCGCCCATATAACGCTTCATAAGGCTGTTACACCCCGTAAATTCTTAACATGTAGATGGACTATTCGCATGTTGGTTAAGAGTTTTAGCATGCCATACCTGCGATAAAAGGGCCCGGGGAGAGACCAGACAAGCGCCATGTTGGCGCGTCGCAAGGCAAATGTGACTTATAAATTGCATTCGACAAATGCGACTTAAAGGTCCCAAGTATATAAACCCCTCCACTTCGATTTTAATCATTTTAATTTCATTTCTTTTCCAGAGAACGACAGAGAACAGAGAGGAACGAAGCTTTAATATAAAACTTCAATCGATTATGCCGTCAAACGCGGTCAAAACTCAAATTAACTCCAGATACCGAAGTATAAAGCTGCAGAGAGCATCCCTACGGAGTTAGTTTCGTGAAATTCGGCCGGCGAACCGTCGTCCTACTGAGCTAAGGTAAATGGAATTGCTCCAAATTAGTGTCAATATACTCCTAACCCTAAAGTGAGTATTTCTCCCTTCTGGACTTCCGAGAAATAGCGAGTTTTCGACTGCTTTTCGATAATTCAAAGTTTGGGCTATATATATATTAAAAGTGATGTTTCTTCCAAGATATTCTTAAATTTAGTCCTAATTGTTATAAATATGAATGCAGTCGGAAGAAATAGCAGAATATTGGCCGAATTACACCAGTTAGCCGTGAAATCCAAAACTGAGGTATATAAAGCCAGTTTCTTCATTAAATTAGTAATTCTAGCTTAGTAAAATAGAGTAAATTCCATAAGAGAATTCCAGGAGTCGAGTATTGAGCTTAGTATGAATTTAGTAAGTCTGTTTTGTGTTGTTATGCCATGTCCAGAATAAAAGTCAGTAAATCAGCGCCAGATGGCGACATATTATTCTAGACCCAGTATAGCCCAGTATCAGATTTAGTACTTTTTAATACAAGATTCAAAGCAGAGAACCAGAGTATAAATATTAGTATTATTAGGATTAGTATATTTTTGTACGAATTTCAGTACAGAACGTTAAAGTATGTTGTTATCATTCTCAACTTCAGTTTATATGCTATTTGTGATTAGTGTTGTTTGTAGAGACTTGATTGTTGTATGTGGGCACCCTTAGAGCTTCCTTGCCACCCCAGGGTTAATAGTTGTATCGACTCGCTCGCCATAGGGTGAGGATACGTCACTCCAAGGAGTGGCATACCGTCCGCTGTAGGACGAAGATGGGATGCAGCATTCCCCATAGCAGGCTGATCAATATTACAATATACCCTGTCAAGCGCTTGCGCCCAGGGCACAGATTACAGATACAGATACAGATATCAGATATAGTTACAAGAGTTCTCCGGACTCAGATACAGTTATAGTCAGGGGCCCAGAGAGCCCAAGTTGCATACCTAGGGGGCCGGTAAAGGTGCTCATAGTATTAGGCGAGTGGAGTGACTTCATTTTTGGATGGCTTGACCCGGGTAGGGGTATATAAATTGCGTGTTGGTTGGCACCTTCCGAATTATGGGGGCTGGTATAGGTCCTTGTATGCTATATATATATATATATGTTATTTATTAGATTAATAAATAGAAGGACGCCGCAGCAACAAGTATGACTTTCATCTGCTTTTCAGTACAGAAAAGCTCATTTCAGATTTCACCATCCCCGACCGTCTTGACTATTTTCTGCTATTCAGAACTATCAGTACTATTGCTTATCTTCAGTTATTTTCAGTTTTTTCTTTGCATACTCGTACCAGTGGTACTGACGCCCGTTTGGGGCGTTGCATTACTTTCCTATAGGTACTCATAGACAAGGAGCCGATCCCTCGTGATTCCAGCCAGCACATAGAGTCATCAGCACCTGTCATCCAGAGTTAGACAACTAGAGGTTTATTTTTTTTCTTTTGTTGTACAGTATGGGTAGGCCGGGGCCCTATCCCGACCATCTTATCAGTATTCTTAGAGGCTTGCAGATTGTGTATTCCCTATGTTTAGTTATACCAGTCGTGTGAGGCCGTGTGTATGTCTTATCTTTTTTATGATGGTCGTGTGGGGCCTTATTCAGTTGGTAGTGGTGACCTTGTCAGTCACGTAGCAGTTTAGCTCCTGTTTTCTTGATTCAGAAGTAACTAGACAGCATGGTGGCCTTGTCGGCCCGCATAGGTTCCCTTATGTTGATGTGGTTCTGGTTAGCTGTTGTGGTTGTATAGGTGGCTATAGGCCTAGCCGGCCGGGGGCTCTATTTACAGCCATTATATAGCCTGTTGATTCCATGAATCAGAGTTAGAGCCAGCCAGACACCAGAAGTGCTTAGGCTCAACAGCCTAGTAGTTCAGGTTCTAGTAGGGCACCAGGTGCCAGTCATACCCCTCAAGGTGGGGCGTGACAAAGGCCCCATCTGAATTGCTGAATGATAATTATCATTATAGGCGAACTCAATAAGCGGTAGATGTTCATCCCAGCTACCTCCAAAATCTAACACACATGCTTGTAACACATCCTCAAGCGTCTGGATGGTATGTTCTGCCTGCCCGTCTGTCTGAGGATGGAAGGCTGTGCTCAGGTTAACCTGCATCCCCAACCCTCTCTAAAACGATTGCCAAAACTTGGCTGTGAACTGCACCCCTCTGTCGGAGATAATTGACAATAGAACACCATGCAGCCTGACTATTTCTTTAATATACAACTCTGCATAATCTTTGGCTGAAAAGGTAGCCCTTAATGGCAGAAGGTGAGATGATTTTGTCAACCTGTCGACAATTACCCAGATCGAATCATATTTACGCCTGGTGCAAGGTAATCCTGCTATGAAATCCATATTAATTGCTTCCCATTTCCATAGAGACACAGTTATATCCTGTGTCAGTCCGCCTGGTTTCTGATGTTCAGTTTTTACCTGTTGGTAATTGGGACACTGAGCTACAAATTCTGCTATCCCCTTTTTCATTCCTGGCCACTAGTAGATCTCTTTTATATCATGGTACATCTTTGTCGAACCTAGATGGAGAGAGTAACGGGCATAGTGCACCTCACCCATAATTTACTGGCGAAGCCTTGGAACGTCTGGAACACAGAGGCGATCCCTATATCTCAAACTTCCATCCTTGGTTACCTGAAAATCTGTCACTTCCCCTCGCTGGACTCTATTCCTAAGCTGAACCAGGCTAGGATCTTCATATTGTCGTTCCTTCACTTCCACAACCAAAGATGACACTGCGGTGTTCTGGATTACCGCTCTATTGTCTCCTATTTCCGCTATACGAACAGCTAAATTGGCTAGCTGATGTAATTCTCAGTCCAATTCCCGCTGCTCGGGTTGTAAGTATGCCAAACTTCCCATAGATTTACGGCTAAGGGAATCTGCTACCACATTGGCCCTTTCTAGGTGATATAAAATATTCACATCATAATCTTTCAACAACACTAACCAACGATGCTACCGCAAAGTCAATTCTTTCTGGGTGAAGATATACTATAGGCTTTTATGATCTATGAAAATATCTACGTGGACGCCATACAAGTATTGTCTCCATATTTTCAACGCATGAATTACCGCGGCTAATTCCAGGTCATGGGCAGGATAGTTCTTCTCATGCTTCCTCAGCTGCCTGGAAGCATAGGCAATCACTTTACCATGCTGCATCAAAACACATCCTAACCCAACACCCGAAGCGTCACAATAAACTGCATAACCCTCTATTTCTTCTGGCAACACTAACACTGGTGCTGATGTCAACCTGTCTTTCAGTTCCTAAAAGCTCTGCTCGCATGCCTCAGTCCAGCGAAATTTTGCTGCCTTTTGTGTCAGTTTAGTTAAGGGTGCTGCTAAAGTGGAAAATCCTTCCACGAACCTCCTATAGTACCTAGCTAACCACAGGAAACTACGTACCTCGGTCAGAGTGGTAGGTCTAGGACATGTTTTCATTTCTTCTATCTTCTGTGTATCTACCTGTATACCAGCGTCCAACACGATATGCCCCAAGAAGGCTACTGAATTCAGCCAAAATTCACATTTAGAAAATTTCGCGTATAGCTGGTGGTCTCTGAGAATCTGGAGAACTGTCCGCAGATGATCCTGGTGGTCTGCCTATGAACGAGAATACACCAGAATATCATTGATAAATACTATCACGAACAAGTCCATGTATGGTCTGAAGACACTGTTCATCAGGTCCATAAACACTGCTGGGGCATTTATCAGCCCGAAGTACATAAATAAGAATTCAAAATGGTCGTATAAGGTCCTGAAGGCAGTCTTTGGAATATCCCTTTCACGAACCCGACCATGATGATATCCGGATCTTAAGTCAATCTTGGCAAAATACCTTACTCCTTGTAGCTGGTCAAATAAATCGTCTATTCTAGGAAGCGGGTACTTATTCTTAGCAGTAAATTTATTTAGTTGTCGATAATCTATACACATACGGAGAGAGCCATCCTTATTTCTCATGAACAGAACTGGCGCACCCCATGGTGAGGTACTCGGCCTGATAAAGCCCTTATCTAGCAAATCTTTCAATTGTTCCTTTAACTTTCTGAGTTCAGCAGGATCCATCCGATAAAGGGTATAGATATGGGCTGAGTGCCTAGTAATAGATCAATTGCAAAATCAACTTCCGTTTCTGGGAAAATACCAGGAAGCTCATCCGAAAATACATCGGGGAACTCATTAACCACTGTAACAGACTGAAGGGTCGGAGGCTATGTTTGAACATCATGGACTATGAAAATGTGATAAATGCACCCCTTTGCTATCAATTTCTTCGTCCGAAGATAGGAAATAAACCTACTTTTCAGCGTAACTCTACTACCTTTCCACTCTCATACTGCCTCCCCTGGAATGTGGAATCGGACAGTCTTGGTCCAGCAGACATTGGCATAAAATGGAGCTAACCAATCCATACCCATAATGGCGTCAAAATCAACCATCTCTAGCTCTATCAAGTCTACTGTCGTCTGACGACTGGCAACCTCTACTGTACACCCCCGATAGACCCTTCTGGCTATGATAGAGTCACCAACGGGTGTAGATACTGAAAAAGGTCGCCGAAGCAATTCTGGCACAATACTAAACTTCCGAGCCACTAACGGTGTAACATAGGACAAGGTGGATCCCGGATCTATCAACACATAAGCAGGATGAGAGCAAATATTCAGCATACCTATCACAACATCTGGTGACGACTCTGAATCCTGTCTCCCCGATAGTGCATAGGTACGGTCTGGGCCATCACCTGAACTAGAGGCCCCTGATCTGCCTCGGCCTCTACCTGCTAAAACTAAGGGCCTGCGCCCTGGTGGGGATGCTGGAGCTCTCGACCCTACTGACGACCTATCCTGTCGATCCCGGACACCTTGACCCCTAGCTGGACAATATCTCATTTGATGACCCTCCTGTCCACAAATTTAACATCCCGTGGAGCCATATCTGCACGCTCTAGAGTGGTGTCGGCTGCAAATAGGGAAAAGTGGTATTATATACCTACTCTGCTCTGCCCTCCTCTGTTATGGTGAATCTACCGTTTGCGAACCTCCATCGGGCTCTGACTGCCCTCGGCGACTAAACCTGCTCCTCTGCCGCTGTGATGGAGGCGGGGGTCTAGGTGGCCTATCTGATAATCGTAGCCTAGGTCCTCCTCGGGTCACCTCCTGTAAATCATCTGGCCTGTCCCTGCGGTGTTGTTCCTGACTTGTTCTCCTGATCTCCCATTTCCGCTATCTGATGCCCTTAATATTCTGAGCAAAAGCCTGTACTCGGGCAATATCCATATCCTCTCGCAGAGTAGCTATGATACAAGTCTCAACATATTCTGGGTTCAGCCCCATAATGAAATGGTGTACTTTGGATGGCATGGTATCCACGAAAGCTGGCGCATATAGGCCAAGGAATCGAACCGCAGGGCATATTCTCGAACACTCATTGGCACCTGCTCCAGGTGTAGGAACTGATCAACCCGGCTCTGTCGAATCACCCATGGTAGATAATGATCCAGAAAAGCCTCTAGAAAGCTGCACCAGATTGGAGGGGAAACATCTCTCCCTCGGGTTCTCTCCCAACTCTCATACCACAGTACAGCGATGTCCTGTAGCCGGATACTACCAATTCAACTGACTCTGTGGGTGTAGCATGCATTACCGTGAAGATCCTCTGCATCTGGTCTAGGAAATCCTGGGGATCCTCTGTCCGATCTGTCCCTGTAAACTGCGGGGGACTTAATACCAGGAATTCCCGGACCCTCGAACTACCAGGTCCTCCCGATGCTTCTGCAGTGATAGGTGGTATTGATTGGCACTGAGCAGCCATCATCTGTGCTAACATAACCGCCACACTCCTGACCTCCTGGTCAGATTGTATAGGTATACGAACTGCCGGAGGTGGTGCCGTTCCAAGTGGCTCCTGATGTAATGGTGACTGCTGGGAAGGTCGAGACGATGCCTCCATATCGCCCTCAAATCGGGCTGATTCTAATCGAGGCTAAGGCATCCTACTGGTGCCCTCTCCTGCTGCTATATCCAACCTCCTGCCTATCATAGGATGTCGTTGGTCCGACATTTTATCTATAAACAAAGAGTATAATAAGCTTAGGGACTCAACCCTATATTGTACAGCTCTATAGCACGACTTAATAAGAAGAAAGAGTAACCATCCTATCATGCCTTGCAGCCTCCTGCCTATAGTTGTTCACAACACATCCATAGACGATACTCTACTTAGCACGGCATGTAGACTCCCTGGGATACGACCTGCTCTGATACCAAGTTTGTCACGCCCCACCTTGGGAGGCATGACTGGCACCTGGTGCCCTACTAGGATCTGGACTGCTGAACTAACTAGGCCTAAGCACCTCTGGTGCAAGACTGACTCTAATTCTGGATTCAAGAAAACAACGGGCTATATAGTGGCTGTAAATACAGCCAACGGCCGACAAGGCCTATAGCCACCTGTTAAAAGCAAACAGCTACCCAGAAACAACTAAATATAAGGAGTCCTATGCGGGCCGACAAGGCCACCATGATGTCTAGTTATAACTGAAAAATGAAATCTGGCGCTAAACTGATCTGTGACCGACAAGGTCACCAACTAACCACTGAACAAGGACCCACACGGCCATCACATATAATCTGAGACACATATATGGCCCCACACAGCTGATACATCTAACCACAGAGAATAAAATATAATCTGCAAGCCTCTGAGAATAATAAGATGGTCGGGACAGGGCCCCGGCCTACCCATACTGCACAGTCAAAGGAGAGTAAACCTCTGTCTTTCAAGCTCCGGATGAAAGGAGCTGAAGGCTCTGTACCACTGACTGGAACTACGAGGAATCTGCTCCTCGTCTATGTACACCTGCAGGCAAGTAATGCAGCGTCCCAAAAGAGGGCGTCGTACCACAGGTACTGAGTACGTAAAGCAATAACTGAAAACAATAACTGAAGTAATAGGAAACGGACTGAAACTGACTGAAATAGTGGAATCAGGATTAAACATAACTATACTGAGAAGAGTAAGAGTCATACATGATGACGTGGTGTCCTACTGTCTATCTATCAATAACTAAAACAACATAACATAAACCTTACCTGGCCCCCATAAGCAGGAAGGTGAAATCATCACAATCTATTTACCCCTATCCAGGTCATATCACATCACCTAGTAGCTATAAGCATCTCGCCGGTCCCTTGGGTATGCAGCTTGGGCCCACTGGGCCCCTGACTATAGTTGTACCTGAGTCTGGAGGTCTCCTGAAATCAACACTCCGAGCGCAAGCGCTCGACAAGGGTGTATAAATGCCAACCACGGCAAAATATGGGAAACTAGCATCCCATCTTCGTCCCTAGCGGACGGCATGCCACTCCGTAGAGCGACATATCCTCTCCCTCTGGAAGACGAGTCGATACAGCCACTAGCCCTGGGGCGGTCACGGAAGCTATACCGGTAATCCATCCCAAAACAATACAATCAAGTCTCAACTGATAGCATCAACTACATATGATACACACTGAATAAGATAATAATATAATCTCTAACATGCCGTACTGGGTCACATACTGAACATGATATAATACTTCTGATGTGCTTTACTAAGTTTCATACTGAGCATGATATACTGTTTTTGAAATATCTTACTGGGATTCATACTGTTTTACTATACTGGAGAAACTAACTTGCCGAAATAAACTGGCTTTACATACCTCGACTGTCGGTTTACTGATTATCTAGCGAGGTTCGACTAGTATTCAGCTATTCTCCCCAACTGTAATCATATTCATAAAAGAATAGAACTAAATTCATTATTATACTGGAAGAGGACAATACTTTAGGTCTATATACTGACTATTCTTTGATTTATCGAAGAACGATCGAAAACTCGTAATTTCTCGGGAGTCTAGAAGGGAGAAATACTCACTTTAAGCCTGGGATTGTATTAGCACTAGTTTGGAGCAATTCCAATAACTTTGGCTCGGCGAGACAACGACTCGCCGGGCAATTTTTGCGAAACTAACTCCATAGAAATTCTCCCTGCAGCCTTATACTTCGATACCCGAAGTTAATTTGACTTTGGACAGCGTTTGACGGTGTAATCAAACGGAAATTTATGTTAACCCTTCATCCTCTCTATTTTCTGGTCGTTTAACTTATATAATATCATGAAAATGAAGAGTGAGGCCTTTATATACTTGGATCCCAAAGCATGGCAACGTGGCACGCTGGCCATCGCGCCAAACTAGCTCCGTGCCACGTTGGCCATCACTGAGGAGGGGCCTCCGTGCCACGTTGCCCCTCTGGGAAACGTTGTTCGGCCTCCTCTTGCGAAAATCTGACTCGGCACTCCTTTGGCCTTTCCCCGGGCCCTTTTCTCGCACCTATGGCATTTAAAACTCTCAACCAACATGCGAATAGGCCAACTAAGTGCTCGAAACTTACGGTGTGTAACAAAACTTCAGGGCTAGAACTGCTAAAAAATTATGGGAGGGTGTTGGAACACAAGGGAAGAACAATTCCCTTGTTGAATTCCCACTTACCTGGGGAAGGATTCCTAGAGAAAATCGTTGAGAACTTGAGAAGAAAAAGTCAAAACCCTTGCCCTGCACTGTGCTTCTTGACTGAGTCGTTACGTTCTGACTTTAAGGGAATGAGTGGGACGAAGAGGGAACATTGATTACCTCTCTAAATCAACTGAATATTAATCCAAAATGACGTAGTTTAGAGTCTTGGAGTTTCGGAAGTTATGGAAAAGCCCTTAAAAATTTCGCAGGAAAATCACACTATCCCAACGAAGGACTGGATGATTCGTCATCACTGACCACGACTCATGGTTGGAACTTGATCTTGGGCAAATTTATAGGTCCAAGTGATACTCAAAGGTATCATTTTATCCTTGATTATCTATCAATGTTTATACGTTCTCATATGATTGATAATAAAATGTGAATTTATACTAACCAACATGATTAGCATTGTTTTGCAGGTGAAATATAATTTTGGGAAGCTAAAATACGTGTTGGGAGAGATTGGGGTTGGACTCGGATGTTAGCAAGGGAAAAAGCATTTGAAGGCACAAATTAAAGGGGCTCCGCGATGGAGCCGTGTCACGCTGCCATCACGGATGCCTTCTGCCTGGATAGGGATTTTTTGCCAAAATCCAGTGAGGGTGCACGTTGGGGCCGTGGCACGTTGACCTAGCACCGCGTTGCACATCGTGCCACGTTGGGCCTTATTACCTGGACAATCAATTTCTAGTAAGGGTCCGCGTCAGTGGCGTGTCACGGAGGCAGTGCTCCGCGATGCACTCCGTGACACGTTGCTTGTTATTCCGGGAAAAATTCCCACTAGTATAAATAGAACACTTAGGTTCATTTTTAATTATTCTGACTTGGTGGAGCAAGAACGTGGGTTACAGGCAGTTGAGGGGACGAAATTGTCAGGGTTTTTCTCTATCTCCTTCTTCTTTAATTCAATTACTTTTATGTTTAACACTCATTTAACGATGTTTAATCCACAAATGCGTGGCTAATTCTTCTTCTTGCTGAGGTTAAGAACAATTGTATTGAAATGTAGTTATTAATAAATTGGGTTTTTCATCTTTTCTTCCATGGTTGTTCTATTGATTCTTGTTCTTACTGCATTGATGTGTGGCCAATGTTAATGTCTATCTAAAAAGTGCGGTTTCACTCGAGAGAGCAAGAAATTGGAAAGTTGTGAATCCATAGGATATGATCTTTTCTTAGTTTGGGAAAATTGAGAATTGATTTACCTTCAGGATAGAAATATACCTGAAAGTCGTATTAGTCAATTAAGGAATCAGTTTTGTATGGCTAGAACATGAATTTCGTTTAATCACAGAAATGTAGGTGGACGGTTCATGATTCTTAAGTTGGGTTAAATACGAGAGTTTTAATCCATTAGCAATAATTCTTGACTAGCAACCGGAGGAAAGATTAACCAAAAATTGTATCGATAATTAGTTTCTATACATGTTCATTTAGCCTCAGCATGCTCACATTCATAGTTCAGACTCACATTAGATATTTGTTTTAGACTTAGCATAAAATTAGAAATAAAAATATCAAACTCTTCTTTGCACTGTTGTCTTCATTTTTAGAGTAAGTATAGTAACACTTAAGTAGTGTGTTCCCTTATCCCAGTCCCTGTGGGATCGATACTTGGCTTACTTAAGGCACTTTACTACTTGTTCGACCACGTGCACTTGCATGTAGTAAATACCCCAGAGTAGACCCGAACAAGTTTTTGGCGCCATTGCCGGGGACTGGCAAATGGTGAATTTTTCTTAAGTGTAAATTTACTATATTTTTTTCTTAGTGTTGACAACTTGGTCTTAGCCTATATTTTGCAGATATAATCTCTGTTGAACACTGGACAGAGTCAAGGAGCTGGTGCACTCATATTTAGAGCCTGAAAGACAATTTCATCGTCAGCGGAGAGAAGCTCTAGAGAAAAAGTTGCAGTTGCTCAGACAAACAATCATGGAGCAACAACAGAATCCACCAGTAGTAAGGGCAATGTTAGTGCCCGAGGAAATGACAGCTGGGCCGGTTCGCGAGGTGGCAATCCCACATGCTAACAATGTCACATCTAGCATCCACAAACCTGAGCCAGGAGGGAGGTTCGAGCTCAAACAAAACATGGTACAATTGCTGCACACCAGCGGGCAGTTCACAGGTCTCCCTCGTGAGGATACACAGCAGCATCTCCAAAATTTTTTGGAGATAAGTGACACTTACATCCCCACTGGAGTGTCATCAGATTATTTCAGGCTTACATTGTTCCCATTTTCACAATTGGGAGAAGCCAAGAGGTTGTTGAAAGCTGAGCCACCTAATTCTATTACTACGTGGGATGATCTTGCAAGGAAATTCTTGATACGATTTTTTCCATCGGTAAAACAGCAAGACTTAGAAGTCAAATTCTACGTTTCAAACAGAGAGAGGGGGAGAATCTATATCAGGCTTGGGAGAGATTCAAGTCCATGTTGCGGGATTGTCCACATCATCATTGATCCAATGATGTGCTGGTGCACACTTTTATAGAGGGCTTGGAACCCCACTCAAAAATCTTTCTAGACTCAGCAGCTGGGGGACAAGCATTGGAGAAAACTTATGAGGAGTTGTATACCTTGTTAAATCGTATTTCGCAGGGAAATCTGGAGTGGAATGCTGATTCGTCAAGAGGAGGAACAAGGAAAGCTGCAGGAGTTCTAGAAGTGGATGGTTTTACAGCTATTGTTGCACAGATAGCTGCTTTACAGAATCAACTCAACACCCACTTCAGTAATATGACAATGAACCAGACTCAAGCCCTAGTGAATGTAGTGCAGCAAATTTGGTGTGAAGTGTGCGGGAGTAGTGAGCACTCATCTGAGTGTTGTGGAGTAAAGCCTGACTCGGTGAACTTTGTGAGAAATGTACAGAGGAACAACCATCAACAGTATGGCAACAGCTACAATACCAATTGGAGGAATCACCCGAATTTCTCTTGGGGTAGCAACAACCATCAAGGGCAAGGTTCGAGTCAGGGGGCGCAGAGGAATCAAGGAACGTAGCAGAACTATCAAGCACAATATAGAAACAACAATGCACCTCCTTCCCCACCATCACCCAGCATTGAGGAGATGCTCAAGACAATGATAGCTAACCAAGCTCAATTGCAGGCTGACTATGTAAAATTGGCAGCCGAGGTGAAGAATAACCAGTTAGCTACTAAGGCACTTGAATATCAATTTGGGCAATTTGCTAGAGCCCAAAACACCAGGCCGAGAGGAGGACTTCCGAGCGACACAGATCCCAAACCCAAGCAGGTGAATGCAGTGACCACAAGGAGTGGTTTGCAGCTTAAAGAGGCGGAACCAAAAAAACCACCTCAACAATCGGGAGCAGCAGAAGTTAAGAGGGAGCAAAGTGAAGAGAGGGGGAAGAAAAAGGAAGCTAAATCAGAAAGACCACCACCCCCGTTCCCTCAAAGATTAAAGAAACACAAGGAGGAGGCATGTTTCAAGAAATTCATGGAGGTGCTGAAACAGGTACATATTAACTTACCTCTTGTTGATGTTTTGCAGGGAGTGCCGAAGTATGCAAAGTACATTAAGGACATCGTGGCGAACAAAAGTCGGTTGACTGAGTATGCTACGGTAGCTCTCACGAAGGAGTGCACTTCCCCGGATACAAAACTGATTGCCCACAAAGCTCAAAGATCCTGGGAGCTTTACTATACAAATTACAATTGGGCAGAGTATCCGAGCTCGCAGATTATGTGATTTGGGAGCGAGCATTAATTTTATGCCGTCATCGGTATTTAAGAAGTTGGGTCCAGTGATCTTGCAACTAGCGAATCGGTCTTTAGCCAGACCTGATGGCATTGTGCAAGATGTGCTGGTGCAAGTTGGCTCCCTCTTCTTCCCGATAGATTTCGTCGTGCTGGATTTTGAGCCAGACGCGGAAGTCCCATTTATTTTGGGACGCCCCTTCTTGGCGACTGGGAAAGCGCTGATTGATGTAGTTGTAGGGCAGCTAACCATGTGAGCACACAATAATGTGGAAGTGTTTGATGTATACAAGGCCACCGAGCTCCCGACTGTGTACGAGGAACTCTCGGTGATCAACGTGATTGATCGAGCTGATGATGCTCAGATAGTTGAATCACGAGAGTTAATGGGAAAACCACCGGAGCGATGTAAGCACTACTGGGGTGAGGATGGTGGTTGAGAGAAAACATCCGTCACCCAAGAAGATGACTGAGCTGAATGACGTCGAGCCGCGATGGTAAACCAGGCGCTGCACGGGAGGCAACCCGTGAAATTTTTCTTTGTAAAATGTGAGTAGATTTCTTTTTCTTTTTCTTTTTTTTATTAACAACAATATTGTTAGTTTTTATTTTTATTCTTATTTTTATTTTGAGTGAATCCTATAATTCTAACCAATTTCTTGTCGTAAGATGAATTTCAGGTTGAACGGAGGGTAAACATGCAAGGAATCACAAAGGAAAATCCGAGGTATGAAAAATAATAAAAGTGGCAAAACAGTGAGCCAGGGTGATGGCTCCGTGTCACGGAGGGCATGCTCCGCGTTACCCTCCGTGACACGTTGAAGGTAATTCTGGAATTTTTACAAATTCTAGAACACCTACGCAATTGCTCAGTGTCACGGAGGGCATGCTCCGCGTCACACCGGGTCACCGGGTGACCCGCGCAAAATTCCCACTTTTTAACCCCGATTCCCCCTCATTTTTCCTCATTTTTCATACGCTCCGCGACCAACATCCCATAAAACCCTCCCCCCTCAACGTGACACGGACTTAGGCCCATAATTTCATCAAGTTTTCGTCATTTCTTCGAATTCAAGGTATGTTCTTCAACTCTATCTCAATTCTTGTCTAATTTTTTTCGATGTTGAACATGTGACATGAGCAAAACTGGCCCTAAGTAGAAATTAAGCTTAAATTCAATTGAATTATTGTTGATTGATGTTCGGTGTAACGGTGTGATTGCTTGAACTCGATAATTACATAGCTTAATCGAATTTTTGATGAAATCATAGCTAGGGCTTGACTTTGAGTTTGAAATGGAAAAATTGAGTTGAACTAGTGAAATTCATGCTGTGTTGTAGATGTTGGGTGCGATGAGTCGATTGTGCTAACTGTGACTATGCTAAAAGACCGACGGATTCTCGGGTTAAGAAAATATTGGAAATTGCAAGAAATGGGTGAATTGTATAGGATCATGTAGTTAAATTTTTTGTTTTGTTTCTCCTTGCTAAGTGCTATGGGATAAAATGTTATCGATAGGTAAGGATTGTGGTTAGCTATACGAAGTTTGAGTAGTACATGGAATATATACCGCCGAATTCTCCCAAGGCACTAAGCATATTTATTATGTTTTGTTGTTTGTTTGTTTAAATAAGTACGATCTTGCCTTAATGTTGTAATTTTGGCTAAGGACTAAGTGTGGGGTAGCCTAACTTAACCCAACCTTAGTCGAAGCTAATTTTAATTGGCTTAACACTGAACTTGTCTTTTGGTTTGACAGGAACAATGGCAAGCAGGCAAGACAAGGGAAAAAGCGCATCAACATCTGGCACCGGAAGAAAAAGAATCAGACTGGGCACAGCGGTCCCAGCAGCACCAGCGGTTCCACGCGGCCAACGTCGTCAATACGGAACCAGGTGGGTGACAGAGGAGGGGAAGAAATGGTACGCAAAGCACAAGAAGAGAAAGTACTTCCCCGAGGAACACATAGCAATGGAACCGTTGGCACAGGAGTTCCCCAGGATTGTCCATAGGATCGAGGCAGCTGGGCTGAACTTCATCTTTGAAGAGCCCAAGGAATGCAACTTGCACTTGATTCGGGAATTCTACGCCAACTGGAACCCGACTCTCAGAAGTCACACCATCAAAATAAAGGGGCAAATAGTCACTTTTGAGCCCCACCACCTCAATGCTATCCTAGGGGCGCGGGACACAGACGCCCATGTGCTTCGACAGCTGAATATCACTCCATCATATGCGTACATCAGATGTACTTTGTGTGGAACCCGATCAACAGCTCAGTGGAGTAGACATAAGGAGAGGGGCTACCATCAGACCTTGCCTTACTCACAGATGAACAGGGAAGCCAGGATATGGCTGAAGATTGTTTGTTCCTGCCTAATTCCAGGGGTGCATATGATAGATGTAACCCGAGATCGTGTATGCTTTGTGTACGCCCTGATGAAAGGGCTGGAGATCAATGTGGGGGCGGTGATTATCTCCGCCATGAAGAGAGCCCGATTGCATCAAGGGCACAGATACGGATTTGGTGGACTACTCACCACGTTCCTGAGGGGCCTGGATATTGAGGAAAGGACCCTTGACTACATCCCACAGATGGAGCAGCGGGCCTTAGATGTCTCTAATACTAAGGCACCCGACACCACCCACGGGCCAGTTCTTACACTAGCCGAGCGACATGCTCGGGATGATCAGTACATTGCTCGCATGTACGGGATACAGATGCTCCAACTACGAATAGGCGGGAGGCCGGCAACAGAAGAGGAGCTATGACAGCTCGAGCTAGACTACCCTTTTGGCAAAAATGCCAGGGCTCTATGCTGAGTGGGACCAGCTTTTATAGAGCCCATGGATGATGATGTCCCCACAGATGAGGAGACACGTCGTGAGCCCTCCGATGTGGAGTTCGATGATGATGATGGGGGCGATTCAGACATGGGAGACGAGGCAGCAACACCTAATGAAGAAGTGGAGTATTTTGATTGATCAGGGAGTTCTGCCACCCATTTTTTTGTGCTATGTTAATCTTTGGGAACACTGGGGACAGTGTTCGATATAAGTGTGGGGTGGGAGTAGTTAGGTGTTGGTTGTGTTGTTGTTTATGTTTCTGTTCTGTTGTCGTGCCTGTGGAAAAATGTTGTGACCCTGTGATTGTGAGTTTTCTGTTCTGTATTGGAATTAATGTGAAGCTATTGTGTGCTGCTGAATGTTGCTAGCTGATTTTGCACATATTTTTGCTTTATCGAAATGATCGATATTTTAATTTTTTTTTCAATTCTTGGGTTTCTCGACATTTGTTTTCTGTTCTTTTACCGAGATTGGTCCCATTGAACCGAAGTCTTAGTTAGTGACCGTTCCCTATGATAGATGGATGACGACCGTCTTAAGGGAAATGTAGTCGTTAGGAGTATATTTTTTTCATTTATTTTTCAGTTGTTTTCTTTTGTAGGTTGCATCCCAAAACCTGTAGTTACTTTACGGTTGCGGAATTCTCGTTGCGTGTTGTACATGATATTTGAAATGCAAAGGTGATTCGTATGAAAGCATGCAACTCTGTAAATATGTTGAGATACCTAGGCCATAGAATCGATTCAGTGTGATTGAGGCTTAATTTTTATTTCTTGTAATTAGCTGATTGAAGAGTCTGTGAATATGTCTTGAATTGAGCATGTGCAATAAGTGTGGGGTGAGGTTTTGTTTATTCCATGCTATTATGAAATGTCTAGAACTTATCTGGTGTGTGTACGAAACGAAATGAAGGACGTGTATTGTAGGAAAGGATGTAGGAATTTCTTTGTTTTCAACCGAAAGTTTCTCTTTTCATTATTGTACCCAACTTGATTGTACACCTTAGTTAGCCCGTTGAGCCTTTAGCCTATTATTTTTTTTCTTTTGTCAAAAATGTGTAAACCGAGCTTAACCCTTTCTTTTCATTAGTCGTAAATTTGATCCAAAACTCTTAAGCGCTTAAGAAGAGGAAATAATTTTCCCAAAGTGTCAAAGAGTGAGAATGGTGAAAAGAAAAGAAAAGAAGAGTGATGAAAGGAAAGAAAAGGTTGAAGGTGCACTTGTTATAAATAAAATATAATGAAGATGTATGAATACTCTTCGTGATTGAGTCAAGTGTGCTTAATGAGACGGGTCAAAATAAAGACAGACTTCAAGAATGGGAGGATAAAGGAAAAAACAATGCCCATGAGCTTGATGGGATGTATTGAAAAAGCGCTTAAGGATGCTAGTGGCTATTATTGGCTAGCCCAGTATCTACTAGTTCCGTAGCTTTCATTACAACCCGTTAAAGTCCTACGTGATCTTACATTACACTTCCTTATATTAGTGGAGTAATACACTAAAGGCAAGCCTATGGTTCGTGGAATGATGCATGTGAATTTTTTTGGGAGAGAGAGCGAAATTGTTTCTATATGCCCCAGCATGTAATCGTTTGAGTTCATGTGATTAAAAAGGGGAAAATTCTCTTGTGTTGTGAGGGCACATGCTTGATGAGAGATTAAATTTCGTGTCGGATATCTTGATCAGCTGATTTGCAGGAGTTTGCCAATATTCAGAGTCGATTCTTAAGTCTAGGAGGTCTTGATGTGTTGAAGGTCATTGCATTGATAGGACCATGCATGTTTTCTTGATGATTTGCTGTATTAAATAATCAGTATGACCGTAGCCTAAATTGTCGAACCAAAGTAGCCAGGATGGGGTGTAAAGTGCATGAGGTGTAAGATTGTTGTTCGGGGACGAACAAGGATTTAAGTGTGGGGTAAGTGATCTTGGGCAAATTTATAGGCCCAAGTGATACTCAAAGGTGTCATTTTAGCCTTGTTTATCTATCAATGTTTATACGTTCTCATGTGATTGATAATAAAATGTGAATTTATACTAACCAACATGATTAGCATTGTTTTGTAGGTGAAATATAATTTTGGGAAGCTAAAATGCGTGTTGGGAGAGATTGGGGTTGGACTCGGATGTTAGCAAGGGAAAAAGCATTTGAAGGCACAAATTAAAGGGGCTCCGCGATGGAGCCGTGTCACGCTGCCATCGCGGATGCCTTCTGCCTGGATAGGGATTTTTTGCCAAAATCCAGTGAGGGTGCATGTTGGGGCCGTGGCACATTGGCCTAGCCCTGCGTTGCACGTCGTGCCACGTTGGGCCTTATTACCTGGACAATCAATTTCTAGTAAGGGTCCGCGTCAGTGGCGTGTCATGGAGGTAGTGCTCCGCGATGCACTCCGTGACACGTTGCTTGTTATTTCGGGAAAAATTCCCACTAGTATAAGTAGAACACTTAGGTTCATTTTTAATTATTCTGACTTGGTGGAGCAAGAACATGGGTTACAGGCAGTTGAGGGGACGAAATTGTCAGGGTTTTCCTCTATCTCCTTCTTCTTTAATTCAATTGCTTGTATGTTTAAAACTCATTTAACGATGTTTAATCCACAAATGAGTGGCTAATTCCTCTTCTTGCTGAGGTTAATAACAATTGTATTCAAATGTAGTTATTGATCAATTGGGTTTTTCATCTTTTCTTCCATGGTTGTTCTATTGATTCTTGTTCTTAGCATTGATGTGTGGCCAATGTTAATGTATATCTAAAAAGTCCAGTTTCACTCGAGAGAGCAAGAAATTGGAAAGTTGTGAATTAATAGGATGTGATCTTTTCTTAGTTTAGGAAAATTGAGAATTGATTTACCTTCAGGATAGAAAAATACCTAAAAGTCGTATTAGTCAATTAAGGAATCGATTTTGTATGGCTAGCACATGAATTTCGTTTAATCACAGAAATGTAGGTGGACGGTTCATGATTCTTAAGTTGGGTTAAATACGAGAGTTTTAATCCATTAGCAATAATTCTTGACTAGCAACCGGAGGAAAGATTAACCAAAAATTGTATCGATAATTAGTTTCTATACATGTTCATTTAGCCTCAGCATGCTCACATTGATAGTTCAGACTCACATTAGATATTTGTTTTAGACTTAGCATACAATTAGAAATCAAAATATCAAACTCTTCTTTGCACTGTTGTCTTCATTTTTAGAGTAAGTATAGTAACACTTAAGTAGTGTGTTCCCTTATCCCAGTCCCTGTGGGATCGATACTTGGCTTACTTAAGGCACTTTACTACTTGTTCGACCACGTGCACTTGCTTGTAGTAAATACCCCAGAGCAGACCCGAACAGAACTCATCGCCAGCACTGGAAATTTATCATCACGGGTCACCATGAGGGACACCGCTCCTCATGGTGATGAATTATTCTAAACACTGCCAAAATCTTCCACCTTCAAGCCAGCCACTGACCACGAGTGCCTTAATGACTCATGGTCCTGGCCATGATTCGTGGTCTCTCCCATGTCAACTCTTTGACCAAAAATCCAACCAAGTTCACAGTCCAATCCATGAGTCACCTAATGACTCGTGGTGCACCTCACAGGGTAACTGGATGACTCGTCTTGTGACCTACTGCAAAAAATCCTATTTTCTCCTTTTCAACCCTCGGGTCTCATCTTAAGGCTTTCAGGGTATTACAATATCTCCTCCTTAGGAACATTCTTCCACGAATGTGGACAAACACACTGAAAAGCTAAGAAATGCAATCATCATATCAAATACTGGAACATTTAAGTTGGAAACTAATGGAGTGACAGACTCCATACTGAACTACATGGCGGAACTGAATTCATGAACCTCACATACAAATACTGACATAAAAGAACTAGGGCACATAAACTTAACATGAAACTAAATAGGGTACTAAGGAGGAATTTCATACCTGATGTTAAAGATGAACTGGAAGGGAATAAATGAGGGTATTTAACCATCATGTATTCTTCTGCCTCCTATGTGGCTCCATCAACTAGCTGGTTCCTCCAAAAAACTTTCACTGAAGCGACCTTCTTGTTTCTCCGCTTATGAAACTAACGGTCTAGGATCTGAACATGGACCTCTTCATAAGAGAGACAATTTTTCACTCCCACACTTTCTAGTGGCACAACTGAGGTCGGATCACCGATGCACTTCTTCAACTGTGACACATGGAAGACTGGGTGCATAGATGCTAACTTCGTGGGTAATTCTAACTCATAGGCCACATTGTCAATTCGCCTCAGAATCCTGTAGCATCGTACATACCTCGGACTGACTCTCCCTTTCTTCCAAAAACTCATCACCCCTTTTATGGGTCAAATTTTCAGATAACCAATCATCTACAACAAATTCTAGCTCTCTTCTCCTCACATCAGCATATGAGTTATGTCGGCTCTGAGCTGTCTTCAACCTTTCTTTGATAAGTTGCACTTTCTGCGTAGCTTCATGAACTGAGTCTGATCCTATCAAGGTAGATTAACCAAGTTCAAACCACCCTATAGGAGACCTACCCTCCTACTACATAATGCCTAAACGGGGCCATCTAAATACTGGAGTGGTAGTTGTTGTTGTATGCAAACTCGATGAGAGGTAGGTGATCATCTCAACTGCCCTTGAAGTCGATCACACAAGCTCGCAACATATCTTCTAATGTCTGAATAGTCCACTCAGCTTGTCCATCTGTCTGAGGGTGAAAAGCAGTGCTGAGTTTGACTTGAAATACCGAGTCCTTTCTAAAACGACTTCAAAATAATGCAAGGTGAACTGGGTACCTCTATTTGAAATGATGGACAAGGGAACTCCATATAGTCTGAACAACTCCCGTATGTATAGTCTAGCATAATCCTCAGCTGAGTCTATGGTTTTAACTAGGAGGAAATATGTTGACTTGGTTATTCGATCCACTATCACCCATATTGAATCATGTTGCCTACAATTACGAGGTAGACCTGTGATAAAGTCCATATTCACTTCTTTCCACTTTCATGTGGGTATGCTAATATCCTGGGTCATACCTCTAGGTCTCTGATGTTCCACCTTAACCTGCGGGTAGTTCGGGCACTCAGCCACAAATTCTACAATATCTCTTTTCATGTCATTCCACCAGTAGACTTCCCATAGATCATGGTACATCTTGGTGCCACCTGGATGGATAGAATATCTGGAGCTATGTGGTTCTGCCAGTATTTTTTTCTCAAATCACCTACGTCCGGAACACATAGTCTGCCCTGGTAACGTAGTACACTGTCTCCTTCTTTGGAGAAGGCCTCCACTTCTTTTCCTAGAACTGCTTCTTTTAGCTTAAGTAGTATGGGATCTTCATCCTGCTTTGACTTAACTTCAACAACTAACGAGGATTCTAACCCACTTTGAAGTACTACTCCGCCCTCAGCTGAATCAACCAACTAAATTCCTAACCGAGCTAACCTATGAATATCTTTTGCTAGTTCTTTTCTACCCTCTTCAACATGAGCAACACCTCCCATGGACATTCTACTCAAAACATATGCCACCACATTTGCCTTGCCCCGGTGGTACAGCACACTCATGTCGTAATCCTTCAATAACTCCAACCACCTTCTATGACAAAGGTTCAGATCCTTATGACTGAACACGTACTGAAGAATCTTATGTTTGGTGAAAAAATCCATATGAACCCCATAAAGCTAATGCCTCCATATCTTCAAAGCAAAACCATTGCTGCTAATTCAAGATCATGAGTCGGATAGTTCTTCTCATGAACGTTGAGTTACCTGGAGGCATAAGCTATCACCTTACCCCGTTGCATTAGAACACAACCTAGGCCAACTCTAGAAGCATCACAGTCGACTACAAACCCATATGTTCCTTCTGGTAAGGTCAAAACTGGAGCTATAGTGAGTCAAGTCTTCAGCTTTTGGAAACTCTTCTCACATGCATCCGACCATTGAAACATTACCTTTTTTGAGTTAGCTTAGTCAGAGGAGAGCAATAGAGGAAAATCCTTCTATAAATTGTCGATAGTAACCGGCTAGACCTAGAAAACGTCTAATATCTATTGGGGAAGTAGTTTTTTCATAGTCTTTCACCGCTGTTGTCTTTTGAGGATCTACCTGAATACCCTCACTTGAGACCACATGACCGAGGAAAGCCACAAACATTAGCCAAAATTTACATTTGCTGAATTTAGCGAACAACTTGCGGTCTCTGAGAGTCTATAACACTATCCTCAGGTGGTTAGCATACTCCTCCTCATTTTGAGAGTACACTAGGATGTCGTCTATGAACACATTGATGAACATGTCTAGATACTGTCTGAATACTATGTTCATTAGGTTCATTAAAGTTGAAGAAGCATTAGTTAGTCCAAAAGAAATAACCACGAATTCATAGAAACCTTATCGAGTTTTGAAGGCTATTTTTGATATGACAAGTTCCCCGACTCTAAGCTGACGATATCCTGACCTGAGGTCTAC
This sequence comes from Datura wrightii, assembly GCA_035772735.1. Lineage (NCBI taxonomy): Eukaryota > Viridiplantae > Streptophyta > Magnoliopsida > Solanales > Solanaceae > Datura > Datura wrightii. The sequence continues at coordinate 48,785,171 of JASDFA010000002.1, read as the reverse complement.
CTTGGAGAAACAACTGGCTCCTTGAAACTGATCGAACAAGTCGTCAATATTGGATAGTGGATACCTGTTCTTAACTATAACCTTATTTAATTGATGGAACTCGATACACATTCTGAGAGTACCTCTTTTGTACACACGAACAACACTGGAGCACCCCATGGAGAGATGCTGGGCTTGATGAAACCCTTATCAAGAAATTCCTTTAGCTGTTCCTTCAACTCCTTAAGCTCAAATGGAGATATTCTATAAGGAGGAATAGAGATGGGCTGAGTGTCTGGAAGAAGGTCTATGCCGAAGTTTATTTCCCGCTCGAGAGGAACTCCGGAAAGATCTTCAGGAAAAACGTTAGGAAATTCACTGACAATTGGAACTGATTGGATAGTTGGGGTCTCGGAGCTAGAATCTCTAACTCAAACTAGGTGATAGATGCACCCCTTAGAAATGATCTTCCTTGCCTTGAGGTAGGAAATAAACTGACCCTTAGGCACGAAATTACTACCCCTCTACTCTAGAACTGGCTCATTTGGAAACTGAACTCTGATGACTCTAGTTCTGCAGTCGCTTGAGGAATAACCGGAGTGTAATCAATCCATGTCGAGAATGAGGTTGATATTGACCATGTATAGATTTACTAGATCAATTGGAATTACTTTATTTATTACCGAGACTGGGTAGTTTTTTATACACTTGGCTGGCTCTAACTGATTCTCCAACTGGGGTAAAGACTGAGAATGGTTTTGAGATGACTTCTGGACAGATTTCAAATTGAACAGCTATATAGGGAGTTATTGGCTCCTGGATCTAGTAGGGTATACACATCTAGATGGAAGAGACATAACCTACCTGTAACCACATCAGGTGAGCTCTCCTGATCCTGACGAGAGGACAAAGCATAAAAGCAGTTTTGGCGCTGACCGCCATCCATACTTGAAGTGTTACCCTATTAAGCTGGATGACCTATTGGGGATGCTGAAGTGGTAGACTGTGTTTTCTCCCGTCCTGCTGACAGGCACTCCTTTAGCTGGTGACCTAGCTATCCACATCCAAAGAAACACTCTTTGTCCTGGAGGCATTCACCTGGATGGTTCTTTCCACACTTATGACAAAGTAGATAGTGGTTGTTGGAACTGTAATTCTTGGGCTGAGGGCTAGATGCTCCACCCTTTCGATCCCTGCGGGACCGAAAAGAAGGGGCGTTTGCTGAGGTAGGTGTCGGAGTCCTCTGCTGCTACTGTTGCAGGTGGCTACTACTGTTGGGCTTCTGGTGGACATGATCTGATTGACCCATTCTAGCCCACTTTTTCCCTCACTCTATATCCTTCAACTTTTATGCCTCAATCTACTGGGCATGAACGATGAGGCTGGAGAGGTCAATGTCCTTAATGAGCATCGCAGTCCTACACTCATATACTAGGTTTCGTACCCTATTGACAATTTTAAGCATGCGAACCCTTGGCTCAGCTACCATCTCTGGAGCATACCTCGACAACTGGGTGAACTCCAATGCATACTCCCCTATGGTCCTGTTACCCTACTGTTAAATTCATGAACTCAACGACTTTAGCCTCTCTCAACTCCTGAGGGAAAGATCTATCTAGAAATGCTTTGGTGAACTCTTCCCAATATACTGGCCCTTCTGCTACTGGCTTCCCTTCCTTCCATTACTCGTACCAAATCTGGGCCACCCCTTTCAACTGGTAGGCAGCCAAATTAGCACTCTCCCCAGAACTAACAACCATAATCCGGGTGATCTTCCACACCTTATTTACAAACTCCTGCGGGTCCTATCCCACCTTAGATCCATGAAAAGATGGAGGGTTCATTTGGGTGAAGTACCAAATGCTAGAAGCTATTGTGGACCCGTTTGAATTCACCGGAACGACCTGCTGGTTCACTTGGTTAATCACTGCCTAAGCCAACAGCTGGATTGTTGATCGAATTCTGCTAAGGACACTTGATCGTCTTGAGGGGCTGCTAGAGCTGGTGGGGCAGGTCGGTTGGCATTGCCAGACCTCCTTCCATTTTGCGGTTTTAGAGGCATAATTTCACTAAAACGAATAGAGCACGAGTTAGGAGGATATTTCTTGAGTTAAACATCAACGCATGATAAGAAGTGTGAACAAAAGAGAGTTTTCCTAATAACGTATTGTAGCCTCCCCGTCATAAACATGGCGCGCTTCACACACATGAACAGGACTCTACTTGATGCGACTTTTATACATCCTAGGATACTCTAAACCTAGTGTTCTAATACCAAGTTTGTCACAGCCTGAGTCTATACCTTGGATGAGACACAGTACTTGGTGCCACAAGTGACCCCAAGCTAACCCATGGTCTATCATAACACTGGTAACTGAGTAAACATAAGCGGAAGATTTTAAAATATATATATATATAATCATTCCTAAACATGAGCAAAAGCTTTTAAAATATATATATAATCAATCCAGAAATACTAATTTGACAATGAGGCAATATATCTGAATACAATACTGAATAACTGTGTATAAAAGCCACTACTAACCGATGAGTTGTGGGACAAGCCCCCAACTAACTCCAAAATCTGACTGAAAAGAAAGTAGCTAAAATACAAATATCTTCCTCGGAAGATGAGGACTCACCAAACACTGCTACTGATATCGTCTGAGGGAACTATTGACAATGATGGGACTGAGAATCTGCGCTAGTACCATGATATGATACAACATGGAAAGTATGCGTCAGTACTTCGAATGTACTAAGTAAGTGATCTATATAATAAGCATGAAAGAATAAGTCAATGAACTACAATAACATGAACTGACCAACTGAAATACTGTAAACTAATAAAACTGAACTATAACTGATATGGTCAATAATGACCCTGTTTGATGGTCATAAACATGCCTGGAACTAAGATACTGAGCTGAGCTAAACTGATCTGAACTGAACTGAGACTATACTGACAAGTGGAAGAGTCTATAACCATATGAGCTAAACATGGCGTTCAATGTATACGCCCCATCACTAGGACCCAATATACCTTACCAGGTTATAAAGGCATGAACTATGAGATCACTGTCTGAGCCCATTTGGGCTAAATATCCTATGGAGGGAATGTAATTCTGGGAACCTTGGTGCACTAGAACCCCGGTCCCCTCAGTGTTAAGTCCTACTCCCACTAGATAGTCTTAGTCTGACTAGTAAGCTAATAGCTCAAAGATGGGGCCCAAGTCTAAGTCAGGGATACTTATCTGGAAGTAACCTGAGTGTCTTATCAGACAGGATAACTGTAATTGGAGTTCCAATACTTGCTAGAGCTGCTTATCTTGAAGCATCATAACCTTCTATAGAACAAACTGTTAACTAATAACTAATAACTGGGAGGCATTACTGACACCTCAAGGACTGAATATAGTCAAACTGATCAGCTAACATTTCTGAATGGTACTGAAGATACTAACATTTTGGCTGATACTAAACTAACATGCAACTGACTGAGAATTCATATGATAATAATAACATGAGAATTTCAGCACTAATATAGGCAAGCAACATTAATATCTAATCAGTTATGTAAGACCCACATTACTACATTCATGAACTAGGGATAAAATCATCATAATTCATGTAAGGAGATAATGACCAGAACTATTGCTAACAACCCTCAATACTCATGAGAATTATAAAAGGAAGAAATTCCACAATTTACTGACAGTTTAACCTTAATAGTGAACTTCATGGCTAGAACTTATATGAAATTATGGGAGGGTTTTGGGACACAAGGGAAGAACAATTCTCTTGTTGAATTCCCACATACCTGGGGAAGTATTTTTGGAGAAAACCTTGAGAATTTGAGAAGAAAAAGTTGAAACCCTTGCCCTGCTCTCTGCTTCCTGACTGAGTCTTTATGTTCCGACTTTGAGGGAATGAGAGGAATGAAGAGGGAATATCGATTAGCTCTCTAAATCAACTGAATATAACCCAAACTACATAGTTTAGAGTTTAGGAGTTTAGAAAATAACGGAAAAGCCTTAAAAATTTTGCAGGAAAATCATACTGCCAGTCCCAATGAGGGACTGGACGATTCGTCATCACTAATGACGACTAGTGGTCTGAACTCGTCGCCAAAACTGGAAATTTATCATCACGGGTCACAATGAGGGACACCACAACTCATGGTGTGCTCGAAGACTCGCGGTGACTAACCATTAGGAGCACTGCCAAAACCTTTGACCTTCAAGCCAACCACTGACCACGAGTGACTTAATGACTCATGGTTCTGGCCATGATTCATGGTCCCTCCCGTGATCAACCATTTGACCAAAAATCTAACCATGTTCATCCTCCACTCCAAGAGTCACCTAAAGACTCGTGGTGCACCTCACGGGTCACTAGATGACTCATCCTGTGACCTGGTGCAGAAAATTCTATTTTCTCCATTTTAATTCTCGGGTCTGATCTTAAGGCTTTTGGGGTATTACAGGCACCTATAGCACCAACTTTTTTGCAGATTTCTCTGAAGTTTAGGGGTTGGTGCACTATACCAGCCATCTCTTAAGGACAACTTTTGCGAACTTTTATTTCTTCACTCCTTGGGTCATTTTTAGAGTCCTTTTTCCTTAGATTCTTGCTCAAAACATCTAAAAAATTCTGTTAGCTCATAAAACACACATAAACATGAACTTACACATCTCATAAGGATTACGAACTCAAAATAAGATAAAAGATGAGGAAAAACATGGGAAATGGGCATAAAAATATGCCCAATATCACCATCCCACACTTAAACTGTTATTCGTCCTCGAACAATCCTCAATTATATATGTAAATCTTATCTTATACTCACCACTTGTCACCTCTACCAGTTCTCACTCAACCAACTAGCATAGAGCATATGATTAAGTGGTTTATCAACTTATAGCAATTCGCATCAAGCACATACAGAGTTAAACATTCAAGACTACACAACTTCTATAACCGACTCCTCTTTTCAAAATAGGGCCAACATGATGAAATATAAAATATGCCACATATACTACACTGACTTAGACATCTTGTGCCCCTCACTTTTAGTGATGTTCCTCTCTCAAATTATCAATGCACAACATGGAACATAATAATCAAGGCATACTCACACTCCGAAACGATGTATCATAGACATGCAACATACCATAAGCTTGCCCTTTATGTACACTTAGATTACTTAGTTATTTCAAGAGATTAAGATAATAAGGACTTTTCTTGGTTGTAATGTCGACTAAGGGATGGGTAGGATTGATTTTTCTTTCAGAGTGATAACCACCCTAAGCACTTGAAAACACTTTTCATCTTTCTTGTCCACCACTTTCTCCTTTATTATTCACCTTTCCCCTAACTCAGCCTTTTCCTTTTCTTTTCTTTTCTTTTCATGTCCCTTTATTCACTACTTGACTGCCGCTTTCCGCTTGTAGAATTAATAAGAATATTCACTATTAAAACTCTTTCTTTCATTGTCCTAACAACAAGTAAACAACATATTTGTGGGTACCTAATAACACTCAAATCACACCCTTAGAAAAGTATGATGCAGAAGTTGTTAATAATGAACCCAACAATGGTTAGGGGGGCGATCCCACAGGGAATAGGGTCAGGATGTAGAATTATGCTAGTATTTAGACTTTTAGTTCAATTATCTCTGAATAGGGGGTTTCGAAGAAGTAAACACTTAACAGTATTGAAAACTTAAGTTGTTATCAACGTGATGCAATTTACTAGGGAGGTGTTCTCCATGGATTTATAACTACTTCGAATTTTACACTTGTGATCTATCTCAAAACATAGCTTGTAGAACTGATAACTTAGATTAATCCAAATAACTGGTTCGTCCCTATTGGATGATTATACTCAATTACCGAATTAGGTCTCTTGAGTGATTTCACTTTTACCATTATGAATTTATTCCAAATTAACTATCTAGCGACTACAACTCAAGTTATACAGTGAATCATAAAATTCAAGGCTCTGTTGTTCTTCTCTTTTCATAATCTCTATTTCTGTAGGTTCAAGCAATTAGAGAATTTGGACATGTCCTAACATTGTGCATCGTTAAGAAACATTTAAGATTGAAGAGAAGACAATAAAAGCATTCATATTAGTTTAGAATCACTTTGTGAAAACCCTAATTTGTTAATTCTCCATGGTTCCCACAACCTTAATTGTGGAGCTTTTAGCCTCTCATGATTGTAAGCAAAGAATTAACATTCATTGAAGAAAACTTAATTAAAGTTACAATGAATATTGAAATAAACCCATTTGTTTACTGCACAACTTCGATCAATTCAATAACAATGAAGTAAAACCCAAGAACATTGGAAAACTCAAGAAGAATATCTCGAAAAGTCAGAATTCTCCTTCAGAGTAGTCGTCCTCTGAAAGCTGCTAACAAAAATAACCTAGAAAAGTATTTATATAAATAATTAAAAACCTTTCCTAAATTAACATGAAAAAATAATTAACTATTGCTGCCATCTTCTATGACTCTTAACTTGATCATACGAGTCCTAGCTTCACTCGTGCAATGCCTGGTAGCTCTAAATTTGGCTATGTTCTGGGAGCTGGTATGACTCGTATGATGCTCATATAAGTTTTACAATCCTGTTATGGTATGGATCTGAGATATCTGGCATCCTCTGAATATTTCCACAAGTGTCTTGGTACGGCTCGTACCTTGCTCCTATGACTCGTGGTTGCCTTTCATAGCATGGAATCGTCTATTCAACATTGTTCTGAACTTCACCGCGGCTCCTTGGCACGGGTCTTAGGTAGTCATCACGACTCTTGCTTTCCATCTGTACCAGGAGACAAATCAAAGTGCAGTCTTCTGATATTTTCGGCTCATAGCAGGATGGTATGACTTGTACCAAGAGTCGTAACTAGCCAGTACCTTGTGCATATCTTTCTGAAGTTTACACGACTTATAGTATGGCTCGTACCATCAAGGTACGACTCATACTGAAGTTTGTACTTGGCTCAATATTTGCACTCCTTTTTCCTTCTTTCATCGCAAATAAAAAGTGCATCACATCCGTATAAACACACCTAAGACCATGCATATTTTCTCAATTTTAAGCATCGTAAGTGTTGTAAACCCATATCACATCAACAATCCTTCTTTCTACTTTCTCTTCTTATTATCTACACAATTTTCTTTCTTTCCTTTTCCCTATCATTCATACATTGGAGGACCTTCACTCTCAAGTCTCAAAGTTCCTAAGACTATATTTTTGGATCAATAATTTAGGAGGTCACACAATAAAAGAGAATAGGATACTTTTGTGGCAAAGAAAAGAATAAGGCTTATGGCTTAAAGGGGATTAACTAGGGATAATGTTCTGGAAGGTAAAACAATCGTGGGAAAACATGACTTTTTCAAAGAAATGCCTTGATCATCTCTTATCCCTTTATCAACTAGCTATCATGCATACACTAAGACAAGTTCTAGATGCTACATTATATACAAAACACACAACAATTAAGCTCACCTCTCATGGCATCAAGAATTAGTTGGTTTCCTATAGCTACACACTCACACAATCAAATTAAATGACATTTTTCATTATTAAGCCCTAAGAGTGTCTTGAGTTGAATCAAAGAACTTTATATGTCTCTCATGAAATTCTCACTTATGCAATTAAGATGACCACTTCATTGACTCTAGCATAGCCGCTAAGTAAAATTTCAAAGAGGACACAAGTCAATGATGTCTAACTCAATCCTAAATATTTTTTTTTAAAAAAGTCACTTAATTTCCCTCAAGACGGTCTTCATCCATCCATCATCGGAAATGATCACCACTCTATGCTGACAGCAACTCCTAAAAATGAAAAAATTACTCGGTGCAAAGGTCTTCCCTTCGAAAAAGAACTGAGGCAATAAGAAAAATAGAAGGGTGGATGAGGTATGCAATTTTTCATAAAAAAAGTTCAAAATAAGTTCAAATAAGCTTGATGGTATACTCAGCCTTGACGGACCTCAAAATGACAAAAGATACCTCACCCTACACTTAAAGTCATGCCCTTTCCTCAGAGCATCTGCAAAGTAAAAAATCATACAAGGGTGAGAAATACTCTCTGAGGCCCTCTAGGGCCTTGCTAGAAGCATGTCTCTTTGATTCATGGATCGCACAACCCAACACTTTAGTTCAAGACAGGCTCCTTAGCTTTGATTTCGGGTACTCAAACTTTCCCTTATCTGCACACAAAAAAAAACAAAAAACAAAAGCGACACTATATAAAAAAAACAAAAAAAACTACACTATTACAAATTGGATTTCCTTCCAACAAGCGCAAGATTTGACGTTGTGGAATAATGCAATCAAGTTTCACTACTTTTCCTTCCACTTTAAGCTTATAAATTTCACCCTCAATTTATTTTCAGATTTTCTGTTATGCTCAAGGGCCGGTGGTGTAAACATAAAGGGACCAAGTAATAGATGTTGTATCTTGTACTTTTTGGCCCTTAAGTGAGGGATGTAATTATGTGTCTTTCGAATAATAAATTTTAGAATTTAGGGGTGTTGTTCCTTATCCACACATTTCCCCATAGGCTTGGAAGGCTCTATTTCTAGGTTACCAACCAAACACATGTCGAGAAGTGTTTAATATGAGGACCAATACGCCCTAACTCCATGATTGAATTATGCTTAACATCCTCACTTTTATCCACCTCTTCAACATCAACATCAACCAACAAAGAATAGTCTAATGGTTGGGATTCTTCTTCTTGTTCCATGCATTAGCTAGTATCCACAACACTTTGTACTTGAGCCTAAGACGCCTCAACATTTTCATTCAAAAGATCCCGCATGTCATGGATACTTGATCCAAATTGTCCTATCTCTTTTTTGCACTCTATTCACATTCCATTTGAGGTTCCTCTTGAGTATTGGATAAGACCTTGACTTGCAAATCATTACAAGTTGCAGTCTTAGTCATTGTCTCTTTGAGCTTGGCACTCATCCTTTATAAGGTTTTTCCTTGTTCAGTAAGCTACTTCCTAATTACTTCTATAGGTTCCAGGATCAGTTTTTCCATATCGCTCATTTGACCATTGTGTTCCTCCTCTTCATTATTCCTATAAGCATAAAACAATAGGAGGATCGTGGTAGGGGCTTGGGGAAGGGGAATAAGAATTTATGAAATAATCACATCCAAATCTACTTCTCGCTAGGAGAAAGTGTACATAGATATTAGTAATATAATTTACCCTACTTTATGAGTCGGGGTTGAATCAACAGGGAAAAGGGATAGATTACTAATAAAGTTTTATGTCAACCTAAACTAGTTAGTATCATTGTATCACAATACATAAAATAAATGTTGGGGGAAAACATTAAAACCCTATCTGATTGTACTCTATATCAAAATGAAGTAATGCAAGTTGAAGCAACAATAAGAGGAAATACTAGGGAGATGCTACTGATGGGGCAACGGTAGGATTGAGGTTAATCAATAAGTCTTAAGAATCAACTAATGACATGAATAGCCATGGACAATTCTATACCAGATGTCTTTTGATCGCTTGGGCATATTCTAATTGAGTTCTTTCAAACCTCAAGCTCAATTAACACATTATCCGTATTGGCTTGGGGAAGAATTAAGCTACTTCTATCCTTAATCATTAAATTGACTTATGAATATGATTTTTGGCTATTTCTAGCCCAACCCCACATTTATAAAACTCAAAATTCCCATTAATGCTTTCTCAATCATACCTTACTTCTCTTTTTCAAGCCAGAGCAAAATACGTAAATACAATCTATGTTTGCAACCATAAATATTTGCATTGAAACTTAGAGTAAGCATTAGATTCATACATAATAAGTAATTCTAAGACTAAATTAACAACACCCAATCAAATCTCATCCCACATAAAGCACACAACCCTAGAAATAAAATTAGCTACTCATGAATGTGAGTAAAAGTATTAAAGCAATAAGGATTCAATCACATTCATACTTCAATAGTAAACTTGAGATTCAATGTATACTTCAATGGAGAATTTCTTACCCAAAAAGTATTGAAGAAGAAGAAGGAGAAGAAGACTATCTCTTGCTTCTCTCTATAATTCTCTCTCTACAAAATTAGCTCATCAAAAAGTACCCTCTACAAAGATGAAAAAGTGTGTACAAAATAGGGAACCTCTGCTTTTCCTCAGGCTGCACAAATTCCCAATTTGCCCTCAAAAGCTTCTAAATCATTCTTGTGTCAGATCTAGAAATCTTTTCCCTTCTTAATACAACATCACTTGTGTAGGTGCCCATCCGCAAGATGCAGGTGCTTCGTTGGTCACGGCAGATAGTTCAGTTTGGCTTCTGTATCTAAACCTACATTTCGCAGGTGCCTGACTATTTTCCACAGTTTCTGTCCTGTTTAATGGCAGTCACTTTAGCGTCTGTGTTTTGACGGTGTGAAACCCATGAAATGTAGGTCTCCCTTTCCCAGCACCTTCTCTTTGTTCAATCTCATTGTTTTCTTTGTTTGAGCCTAATACATGTAGAATCAAAGGAAAAAGGTGTAAAACATTCCTAAGATGAGTTAAAAACAAAGCAAAAGCTCGTGATTAGAAGCCTAATGAGTTGGTAAATTACCAACTCATCAAACACCCGAACTTGAATCATTGCTTGTCCTCAAGCAAGGCATCTCATCACAAATGAGAAATTAAATTAAGCATGGCATGAAACAAGATCGATACACGAAGGACCCTTAACTCTTAAGGCAACCCCAAAATCACACCCAGATTTAACACTAAAAAGAGACTCAAACATGTTGCACCCTCTTAAAGAGATAACCACAAACAATTGGCACCTTGCAGAAATATATTCTTTCATTCCAGCAAGGAGCTTAGTTAATCAAAACAAATTCAAGGAGCATCTCAAGTCATTTATAGATCACTTTTAAAGTTTGCATTAAAGTTCACAACACTTTTGCCTTAATCACACCTTTTAATTTAAAACCCATTCGAGCATGTACCCCAAAGAAGTGATGCCACTCACATCAAGAGAGAATCCCTTTCATTTTTCATGCTTTCCACACATAGGGATTATAAGATAAAGCAAATACGCTCACTCTCACAAAGAAATTCAAGTACATGCTAATTGACCCATAGGCTTGCCCTTCATGTATCTCATGTCTGATGTAGAGTTGCTACACTCAAAATCACTAAGAACTTGTGGGTCATCATGAAGGCTAGGGGTAAAGGTAGGATAGTTGTTTAGCTTTAGTGACTAGAACCTCCTTAATGCTTTTTAGTTAACACTTTATTTTCAACACCCCACTTCATTTATAAGCTCACTCCACCTTATCTCCCCTTATTGATCATTACCATTCTTTATCAAAGGACCTCGCTATATCCCCTTTCAATCCACAATTAGCTTTTATAAACAAGAGGTAGCACCTTTCAATTCCTCTTTTCTTTTATGCTCCAAGTTTTTTAACCAATCATTTCCTTCATTTTATCATAATTCAATACTACCTCTCTTTGAAGCTCACATTTTCTTTCCTTTTTGCAAATCCCCAATCATAGGATTTTGCCTCATTTCTTCCTCATCTCTCCCCATATTTTGGCTTTAAGCCTCATTTTTCATTCTTTAATCACTATCACTAGGAAGGATGAGTGTCAAAGAAGAGAATTAAAAAGGGTCACTAGGCTTGTAATGTGGTTTTCAAGAAAGGGTAAAGGCTCAAACGTTGGTTAATAAAGATAGATGTTCAAGGAGGCCATTTTGAGTGAAGTGTCTCCAAAGAATGCCTAAGATCATGTTCCAAGTGCAGCCACATCTAGGATTTTATCTTGATTCACACTTAGGGCAAGTTCTAGACAATTAACCATGCACACGAATTCAACCAAATATCTCACCACACAAGACATCACAATCCAAGGGTTTACATACATACAAAATAACATCAAAGGTATGAATTCAGACAAATTAGTATGTGAGTCAAAAAACCAATCATGGAATGTACAACTCATAACAAGATAGAACTCAATTTTCTACTTCAAGTGCCCTTTTTTCTCAAAAGTTCTTTTTGCGAAACCAAGAAAAATTCTGGTGGTACCTCTTAAAGCAAGTACAATAAAAAGACCAGCAAGAATCTAGACTTGGCATTTTCTCTCTCAATCTATCATGGGAAGTGCCACTCGATTTGACACAAAAGAAAACAAAAGAAATAATACTCCTTGGGAAAGAATAGTGGTAAAGAAAATCTTTGGAGTTTATTTCTATCTACTATAAATAAAGGAAAATTTTTAATCTTGGGTCGGTCATCAAACATTTTGAAAAGTAGAAATTGACCCATTATTGGCAACTAACATGGAAAAAGCAAGATTTTCTTCAACACAAGCCTAACAAGGGCATTCATTCATCTAAGCAACAATATCAAGAACGTCCACATAATAAGAAATTTAGCCCAACAAGGATAAAAAGCAAAGCTAATAAGTAGCTAACAAGAAAGTCACATCCCTATCCCCAACTAAAAAACGATATTGTCCCAAATGTACAAATTAAAAATAAAGATGGGTAAGAAATTCCTAATCTGGCTACTCATCGGCAGCATCATTAGCCTCCTTATTTTCATCATCTTCTCGTCCTTACTCAGCTCCATCCTCCTCCTCAAAGCCCGCAAACAAATCACTAATGGGTCCTCAGGCTATTGAGGTGGCGGCCATGGCCTCATCAATGAAATTCAAGTCAGGGTTAGCCCTTGGCACCTTTTGTTGGAGCTCTCTCACATTAGCTCAAAGAGAGGAGACCGCTCTAACACCACATCCACTCGGGAACATAACTTATTTAGGCTATCGAAGACTTTCTTTATCACGTTCTTGGCCAACCTTTGTATAACAGGGGGAATATCTTGAGCCAACCTTGGAAGTTGGTTTTCATGTGACCTTGTCATCTCCACTAGTTTTTGAATTCTACTCGGTATTTAGGAAGGAGGAGGAGGTGAAGGCCTGAGGGGTGGAGCCTCTCCGGAAGCATGTCGCGATATCTTGGAGGTGAGATTTGGAGCAAAGGGGCCCTCATTGATGTCATGTACGGTGGAGCCCTCGGGTGTGTCCCATTCTTTCATCCACTTTCCCTTACTTTTGGGTGCATCCACATCCCTTTTACTATCAACATGAATGAAACCAATAGTGGAGCTAGGGGTTCATTCGGGAATAGTGGAACTCCCGCTTTGAGACACAGCTGGCTGATGAGAATAGCGTATGGCATTGAAGTTTCTTGCTATCTGGACTTACACTTCATTTGAGTAACCACCATTTCCCCAAAATTAATGAGCACCTCAGACATGATGCAAGCAATAAGTATGGCTTCCTCGAGGTTCACCCGTTGATCATTCTTCGATGGCATGATGCAGCCACATACAAATTCAGGCCATAATTTGGCCTCACACTTCAGGTCCTGCCACGTAATTTTTCCTCCCAAGGTGGCCCAGACAGGCTAACCATTAGCAAGAATTCCTTCCACCTAACCAAACTATTTCTCATTGGCTATGTTCTCACTGCAAACTGTATTCCTGAATCAATCTCATCTTCTCAAAATATGGAATTAATAGCATCAGGAGTGATGTCCACTTCTACACCCTGAACTTTAACTGAAGGGAGGCAATGGAACTCATCAACCTTACCCTTGTGCTTTATTGTATCTTGTCATGCTATATGCATAGAACTCTAACACAAGATTGGATTAGTAGTTTGGGAGAGGCTCAGTGAACATGTGTCATTGCTTATCAGTGAATTATGCATTGATGTTTGCGAAGTCATTCCCCAACCCCGCCAAGTCAAAGCACTTTTCAGTAGTGATTGGCCTCTTGACACATATGACGTAGTGCACTTTCATGTCGGGAACACAATAAATAATAGCATCCCTAGTATTGGTGGGGGCTGGGGTATCTCTGGCTTTACCCTTCCCCTTACTCTTTGAAGTGGAAGGGGCCTTGTCTTTTCCTTGTTTCCTAGAAGATGTCATGAGTCTGTAAGAAAATGTTAGTGTCACAAACATACCAAACCTCCTTTTGTATTTATGATAATTGAAAATTAAAAGTGAGAACTATACTAAGCTAAGAAACAAAATTAAAAGGTTGGATGTCAAACAATATGAAGAATCAAAATCCATAACTGGCAGCAATTGTGCTGCTCCTGCATTTTACAAGTAGGAACCCGCAATTCACAAGTGCATTGCAGGTCTGCGATAGAATCTGGGCTAAAAATTTTAGTCACCTGCATTAGGCCTACATTTTGCTGCTGGTGATTTGCAGGTTGCAAGTGCAGCATAAGTGGTTGGCGGTGGCTTGAAGCCTCAAGCACTCACCAACGCCTCCTCTTGCATTTCGCAGCTCCCCACCTATGACTCCTAGGTGTTTGGCAGTGACTCACTAGTCTCCACAGTTCTAAATAGGCCAATTTTCATGAGCATATTTTCATCTAATGGGTACTCAGTCTTCCCCGGATGATTCAGCAATCATACAAAAATATTTTAGGAACATTCAATGCCATCCTTTAAGATAGATGTTACCCTGTCTATCATTAGGAAAAGTCGAGTACCCAACTCAACAAATTCTAGCAACTCAATTTCACAGTTATCTCATTAATCTACTCATCGTATTGACAATTTGAAGCAGTACAAAAGAACATAAATGATGATTTAGCCTTAAGAAAGATGCAACATATCTATCATTGGAAAAATCATACATTTTAAGTAACCGAGGTTACTTAGACTTCACCCCTGACTATGATTTCAAGGCATAGAACCCATATAGCAGATCTATTATGATGAGCAACAAAACCCACATTTTGCAATTTTGACTATCCCACCATGCCCATAACAAGTAAAGCCATTCAACAAAATGAGAACCACAAGATAGGTAATGGGAACATGGGTCAAGAAATTATGAAATTAGCATGCTTTCTTTTATACTAACACCTCCACATATCAAAACAAACAAGAGTGAGAGGTATATATACCAAGTAAGAAGAGAGAATGACAAAAATTGAGAACTTGAAGTTGTTTTGCTCGACCAAGGCCAAACTAAATAACTTGAATTTCTTTTGTTTTAGTGAGATAATAGTTTAGAAGTGATGGAGAAAATGGTGAAAATTAATGGGGTTCTATATATGGAAGGGAGGTGTAGTGATTAATGGGGAATATAGAAGGTTAAATGGGTGGTAGCTGGGATCATGGGTAAGTTGAAAAGGTGAAAAAAGGTGGGTTTTGGGAAGTGGGGGAGAATTTCAAACAATTAGGTTGGCCATGGGTCAGATAAGTCAACGGGTTAGCCAATATTTAAACGACCAGGTTTACTTGCGCCTGCGCTGGACCTGTGGTCGCAGGAGGTCACCTGTGAAACACAATTCCAATGTAGGTTACCTTTTTTTGTGCGTAGTTCTCTGCCTCTGGCTTGTGCTTGACCTGTGAGTTAGCGTATTTCTACCTGTGTTTCACAAGTAGTTTGTAGATGAACTTAATTCTCTCATTTTTTTGCCAGGTATTCTGGCTTAGACCTATCCCAGACCTGCGTTTTGCGGGTTCGCACCTGCGTTTCATAGGTGAGGCGTAGAAGCCCTTCAGTTTCTTTCCCCCTTCTGGTTCTTAGGTGCACTTGGACTGTGTTTTGCGGATGCGTACCTGCATTTTGCAGGTCCCATGAAGCTCTTCCCCAGTTTACTTCCACATGATGTTTCACCCAATCATCCTACAATACCAAAAACAACACAAACATAAAAAATAATTTAAATTAAAAGCATTTGGGTTGCCTCCCAAGAAGTGCCTATTTAACATCATGGCTCGATGGGAACATCACCAACATCATTCGTTTGGAGGATCATCCCCCCCATCAACTTTATCTTCACATTCTCTCCATTGCTCCTCGTCCTCATTAAGAACCGCAACCACTTTACATTCATTTGAGGCTATTGTTGGTTGACAACAATTAAAAGTGACCTCTTTACCACCAACTCTAAATTTCAATTCCCCTAGTTCCACATCAACAAGTGCTCTTCCCATGGCTAGCAATGGTCGCTCCAATATGATGAGCACCGCAATATCCAAGTTACAATCCAACAGGTCAAAGTCGGCTGGTAGAATGAACTTGCCCACCTGGACCAAGACATCCTCAAGAACACTAACAGGACGCTTGATTGAATGATGTGCCATCACCAACCTCATTGTTATAGGCTTTAGACTTCCCAAACCTAATTTCTTAAATGTTATGAGAGGCATTAGATTGATGCTATCCCCGAGATCACACAATGCCTTGTTGAACATACACATCCCTATAGTGCATGGAATAGTGAATGCTCTGGGATCATTCCTTTTTAGAGTAAGGTTACTAGCCATCACGGCACTACAGTGATACGACACCTCCACTGTGGCCGCATACAGTATATTCTTTTTCTTTAGCATTTCTTTGATGGATTTTGCATATCTTGGCATTTGGAGCAACGTGTTGACTAGCGGAATGTTGATGGAAAACTTGCAAACATATAAATGAACTTTCGGAACTGGTTGTCCTCTTTCTTTTTCTCTAACCACTGATGGTAAGGATGTGGGATTCTATGCTCTTGGCCCTATGCATTTGAGGCCTCCTCGCCCTTTTTCTCAACATCAATATCTTTAGGAGTAATAGTCACTCCTTCCTCTTCAAGTTCCTCTTCATCATAAACACAACTTGGTGCTCTTGACACCGCATCCTTCACTCCATCATTTGTGGTTGGATCAACAACTTGTTTGGCCTTCACATCCGCGTCGGCCATAATTTTCCCACTCCTAGTGACAATCGCCATGCAATGCCCATCCTTCTTTGGATTTTATATGGTAATCACTAGGAAGGGTTCCCTTCATCCGACGATTTATTTGGGACGAAAGGTGTTCATTTGAGCTTCCAAATGCTTAGTGAAAGCCGAATGAGAACTTATTGGTTGGGTGAGGTTAGACACCTCCCTTTTAAGATCCCTCACCCCACTATCCACGGACTAAACCTTCTTGAAAACTCATGCAAACATCTGCTCTATCTTTAAGTTACCAGTATCACTCACTCTGGGTTGCATTTGGGGTGCCTCAACCTTAGAAGGGGGAACATATGGATTTGAACTTCTACTTAATCGTTCCCCTTCACGATTTAGTTCACGATTTTCTGATCTCTAGTTCCTGTCATTCCACCCTTGACTATCCCCATTCCTCCAACCTTGATTCTTGTCACGAGGACACCAAGGGCCTTGGTTGGCACCTTGATATCCTGGATGAGAACTCCCCCCTCTCCCCCTGGCCAGCCATATATTGCCACTCTTCTTCATATCTTAGAGGTGAAGCCTCCCCTTCATATTGCATGTGGCCTTAGGTTCCAACTGCATTTACACTCTTGGCACCAGCTTCTATCACATGCTTGGTCATTAGCTCAAGATGGGTCATCATTTTGGCGAAGGTCTCATCCCTTCTTCATAACATTTTCTCATCCCCGAAGTCACAAGGATGGAACTAGCACCACTTGAAAACACCTTGGTGTTGCTAGTGTGCCATGCTTGGTTCGTCTTGATCATCTATCTAACATAGCTTTGGCCAATCCATATGTTTGGTCTATCAAGGACCCACCGGTAAGATTATTGGCCACAGACTTATTTATTGAGTCAAGTGAGCAATAAAAGATTTGGAGAAGAACTCCATCAGGCAACCCATGGTTTGGATGTATTGCAACTTTCTCTTTGAATCGGAGTCAAACCTCATGCAGAGGTTCACCCATGTTGTCGAAAATTGGTTATTTCATCCCTCAACTTCAACATCCTTGAGGGAGGGAAGAACCTATCCAAGAAAGCCTCCATCAAGAATTGCCAAGAAGTAATATACCCCGAGGGTAGCTCCTCTAGCAAAACAGTAGCTTCTCCCGTCAACGAGAATGGAAAAACCCTTAGTCGAATTGACTCTTGGCTAATATTGGTGATATTGAAGAGCTGGCAGATTTCAAGGATGCTTCGAAGGTGTCCATTATCATCTTCGCTTGGTTTCCCTCAAAAGAGTCCTTTCATTTATAGCAAGTGTAATATAGTGTTGATCACATGAAACACCACATTCCCTACTGTATCTGGTAGGCGAATGAAACCTGCTACATTAGGCAACATGGTCTCATCTTCATCTTGGTCCATGTGGCCATCCAAAAAATCCACTTGCGAGTCTTGGCTATTTAGATCCAACCTAAACAAGCAGTGATAAACAACAACAAATGTAAATTTGCACAAGATGCTTAAATAGTTCGAATTAACAACAACTTTATGGTATCAATGCCTACTCTCCAGGAATGGCGCCAAAATTGATCACATCCAAATCAACTTCTCGCTGGGAGAAAGTGTACATGATCATTAGTAATATAATTTACCCAAATTTGTGAGTCGGGGTTGAACCCACAGGGTATAGGGATGATTACTACTAAAGTTGTATATCAACCTAAACTAGTTAGCATCATTGTATCATAATACATAAAATAAATGATGGGGGAAAAAATGAAAACACTATATGATTCTACTTAATATCAAAACGAAGTAATGCAAGTTAAAGCAACAATGAGAGAAAACACTAGGGAGGTTCTATTGACGGGGCATCGATAGGATTGGGGTTAATCAACAAGTCTTAAGAATCAACTACTAACATGAATAGCCATGGAAAATTCTATACCCAATGTCTTTTGACCTCTTCGACATAGTCTACTTGAGTTCTTTCAAACTTCAAGCTCAATTAACACGTTACCCATATTGCCTCGGAGAAGAATTAAGCTATTGCTAGCTTTAATACTTAAATTGAGTTATGAAAATGTGTTTTGGCTATTTCTAGCCCAACCCCACATTTACAAAACTCAAATGCCCACTAATTCTCTCTCACCGATACCTTGCCTTTTTCAAGCAAGATAAAGATAAGTAAATACAATCTATGTTTGCAACTATAAATATTTGCATTGAAACTGTGAGAAAGCATTAGATTCATGCATAATAAGTAATTCTAAGACTAAATTAACAACACCCAATCAAATCTCAACCCACATCAAGCACACACCCCTAGAAATCAAATTAACTACTCATGAATGTAAGTAAAAAAATTAATTAAATAAGAGATTCAATCACATTTATATTAGAATAGTAAAATTGAGCATCAATGTATACTTCAATGGAGAATTTCTTACCCTAAAAGTATTGAAGAAGAAGAAGGAGAAGAAGACTATCTCTTACTTCTCTCTATAATTCTCTCTCTACAAAATTAGCTCATTAAAAAGTACCCTCTACAAAGATGAAAAAGTGTGTACAAAATAGGGAAAGTCTGATTTTCCTCATGCCGCATGTGTCACTTGCATCGGCACCTGCACAATCGCGAGATATTGGTGCTTCGCTGCTCATGGCATATAGTTTAGTTTGGCTTCTACATCTTCACCAGCATTTCATAGGTGCCCGACTATGTTGTGCAGTTTCTGTCCAGTCTAAGGGCAGTTCACTTCAGCATCTCACCGGCTTTTAGCCAGTGTCAAATTTGCGAAATGCAGGTCTCACTTTCCCAGCACCTGCTCTTTGTTTGACCTCTTTGTTTTCGCTAATACATGCAGAATCAAAGGAAAAATGCATAAAACCTTCCTAGATGAGTTGAAAATAAAGAAAAAGCTTGTTCTTAGAAGCCTAATAAGTTGGTAAATTACCTCATCAGGCAACTACTCCAATGGCCATCAAGACCACCACATACACCATAAGTATGATACTGTTTCCACAAGTGGGGTCCTCCATAATTTAGATACGGATCATGAAAATATGAAAACCATCATTCGACCCATGTATAAACCAAGATGTCATGTTAAGAAGAGTGGGAAAATACTAGAAAAAAATAAAAATCTATAAATATACTTACAAAAATTAAATACTTGAGAAGTGTAATAAAATATCATAACCAAAAATAATTAATCAATATTCAAGTCCCCGGCAACAACACCAAAAACTTGATGTCACCCAAGCACACGCAAGTGCACATGGTCATCAAGTAATATGGGATAGTGAATTCCTGATTATCGATCCCTCAGTGACTTTTCAAATTTATCGTTTATGGTTAACACTTTATTTCACTATTCAGAAAAACACAGATAAAATTGGGAAATATTTGGAGATTAACTACTAAAACTTGAAGTGTAAATTAACTATGAACTAAATTTATTGCAAATGTGTTTGTACTTCAAAGAATGATGAAAATCTACGGAAATAACACTTTCACTTCAGGTTGATTTTTCAAGGCTTAATTACGCTAGATTAATTCTTCCTAATGTTGCTAGTTGCAAGTTACTATCCCCTTTCTTGCCATTCTCCCAAGCATCCAAGAATTATCTCGTAAACCCTAACGCCTATATTCCTATGGTCGCAGGAGAAACATGAAATGACGATTGGGGCTACTTGTATATCAACTAAACAAGGTTGAAGGGTATATTCCTATCATCATCAACAACTTCTATCGCGAGATCAGTTGAACAAGAGTCTTTGAATACCTATTTTATATTTACTTTTAACCCTTTTAGTTCCCTCTCCAGTTCAACCAAAAGCTAAAGTTTTTATTCGGAAGGTGATTAATCAGATGAACAAGAAATTAACATAAGTAAATATAAACAACCTCTACTGAAGAATCAGTACTAGCATAATCAATATATCAAACTTTAACCATCTTCTATGGACAAAACCCTAGAATGGGAGTTTATCCACTCATATTCAAGTGGAAAAACAAAGACATCATCATTTGAAGCATAAAACGATAGAGAAAAAAAGAAAAACCTAAGTTATGAACTTGTCTCTCCTCCAAAGCTCCGTTATACCCTCACTATAATTGAACAAAATGATGTAAGATAGCTAACAAATAACTAGATGTTATATTTATAAGTAAGGTCTCAAATGACATTTTTCCATTAAGTTTTAGCTTCAAAACCAACAAAATTCATCTCAGAATACGTATAGCGTGCCGCGCCACCTAGTGCGCCACATTGAGCTTGATTTCTTTTGAAGTTTGGCTCTAGCAGCCCCACACCAGCACAAGAACCAAAGTGTTAGTCAAATTTTTGGGCATCCGGACACCTTTGGCACGCCACGCCACCCAAAGCACCGGAGTATCAGAAAAATTTCATAAGTCTGAGACGCTTCTGGCGCACCACGCCATCCATCTCACCAAGGTGTTGATCAAATTCTCCTCCGAAATTAGGGACTGGAGTGCCATTCCACCTATAGCACCAACTTTTGTGAAGATTCCTCTGAAGTTTAGGGGTTGGCGCGCCACGCTAGCCATTTCACTAGGACAACTTTTGCGAACTATTCTTTTTTCACACCTTGGGTCAATTTTTGGGTCCTTTTTCCTTGGTTTCTTGCTCAAAACATTTAAAAATATTTTTAGCTCACGAAACACACATAAACATTAATTTATGTATTTCATAAGGATTATCAACTCAAAACAAGGTAAAAGATGGGAAAAACATGGAAAATGGGCATAAGAATATTCCCAACATCACATTTTCTAAACATCTTTCCGATAATTCAAGAACTGCCCTTCTATCCCTAATGCCTATATTTTTATGGACGCAAGATAATAATAAGATGTTTATGAGTTATTACCTGTATTAACTAAGAAGGGTTGTAGGTATATTTCTATCAGAAACAACTAATTGATTCCCTATTCAACAAGGTTCCCAAATTTACTCTATTCTTCTTTTCTCCCAAAGGAGTCATGACTATCATTCATAAGATGATCAATCTAGAAAATAATAATAAAATCAAGAAAATTTATCTTACAATGGAGAAAATTAGTTTACTATAAATAAATTCTCTAACCACTACTTTCACGTCTTTTGCCGAAACCCTAGAATGTGGCTTCTAGCCACACATGTACAAATACAAATTCAAGAAATTCATGCTATTCATACAAGATATTGAATTAGGAAGAAGTAAAAGTAAGTTATGAAAGGTCTTATTTCATTTCCCTTTTTGAAAGTGTTGAACGCCGCTTACAATCGTTTTAAGAAGATATAAATAGTGGTAGGAAAATTACCCCTATACCCTATCTAAGTTCAGCTTTTAAAACTTAAGAAAATCTGATTTAGATAGGCCTAGGGGTGTCATGCCTATCAGTGTGCCTGCCTGATGAAAATTTCCTCTAGCTGAAGTTTGATCCCAAGCATGCTGCGTTTCTGATGTGTTGGTAATTTACCAACTTATTAGGCTATAAGCATGACCTTTTTATTTGTTTTCACACCATTTAGGAAGGTTTTAAGCCTTTTTTCATTGATTGTGTAGGTATTGGACTTAGACAAGGAAAATAGAAGAATTGAGCAAAAAGTACTCTACTGGAAGCGAAGAACATGCATGCCGCATATTGGCACCCACAAAAATCAGGTGCCACACAGTCAACACTAGGTAATGAGCTGGAAAGAAACTGCGAAGCATGGGTTGGCTCCTACAAAATGCAAGTGCAACCGCAAAATCTCTTCAAGCAACACTGCTAAGACCTGCGAAGCACCCGTGGCTCGCAGATGGACACCTATGAAATGCAGGTGCCGCCCAAGTGACCTAAACACTAAAATGGGAAAAAACATCCATCTCTGGCACAAATGTTCTTGAAAATCTTCCAAGCGCAAATTTGGAAAGCTGTGCAAGGAGAATGTTCATATTTTACCCCAATCATACACACCCAAGTCATAACACATCCTAACATAGAATTAAATTATAGAGAGAAGTAGAGAGAGAGAGATAGTACACTTTCCTTCTCCTCTTCTTCTTCTTCTTCAATTTCATTGGGCAATACGCCATTGTTGCAAATTTTTGCAGCTTAATTAATTATTCAATATGATGATTGTTGATGATTTACCCATGGGTATATTCCTCTATCTCCATTAATGAGTAGCTCTCTTAATAAGTGTTTAAACTTTATTTGGTATAGATAACTTGTTCTTAAATTCAATCTATAAGCATGGATCTATTGTTTCCTCTAAATTTTAATTGAAAAAATAGTGGTTGCAAACACTAGTTTAATTTACTTATCTTGCTTGAGCTTGAGAAAGAAAAGTGAGATTTGAAAGAGGAAACAATAAGGAGGATTTTTGAGTGTAGATGTGTGGGGTTGAAGTTGAGATAGTCAAAACTCATATCCCCAATCCATTAAAGGTTTAAGGCTAGAGGCAGCTTGACCATTCATCAAGCTTTTTGCTAATTTTTTATTGTAACCTCGAGATTTTAGAAAACCCATGGTAAAAGAATCTGTGGCTGAAAAACAAATGGATGTATTTCAATCCATGCTATCCATGCAAGAAATTGAGTTTAAGGCAGTAGGGAGGTTTTAGTCACTAGAGCTAAATATTGTCCTACAGAACCCCTAGCCTTCGTTATAACCTGCAAGTCCTTATTGATTTCGAGTGTAGCAACTCTACATTTGTAATACCCCAAAAGTCCCTAAGAGCGGACCTGAGGTTCAAGAGAAGAAAGCAGGAATATGTTTCCTAGGCCATGGGACGAGTCGTCTAATGACCCATGGGGAGACTTCACGATTCATTAGGTGACTCATGAACTGAGAGGAGGATGGCTAAGGTTCGTGGGCAAGGTGTGACCACAGGAGGAAGCCACAAGTCGTGAAGTGACTCCACGACTCGTGGAGTTGGTCGTGGTCAGGGGAATGCATGGACATTTATGGTAGTGTTCCCAAAATCTGGGTTATCATAAGTTGTGGTGTCCCTCGTGGTGACTGGCAGTTTGTATTTTCCCTACATTTTAATAAGGGTGTTTTCATAATTGCTAAGCTCCTAAGTCCTAAACTACGTCGTTTAAGCTCAGTTAGAAGGTTTCTAAGGGTGTTAAACCTATTTTAAACCTCCCCATTCCATGCATTCAGATCAAGGAGTTTATTGGAGATCAATCTAGAGGAGTCCTTAGGTTCTTCCTCAATTCACTTAGGTTTGCAAGGAAGATTGTGAAATCAAAGTACCCAGTTATGTAGGGTTATGAATGGGAGTATTCCTTCACTTCCATGCCCAAATCCTCTTCTAAATTCATGTACTTCAAGGTTGATGAATTTATGGGGTTTTAACCCAATTTGTGAAATTCTCTAAGTATCTATCATGGGTAAATTCTATTCATGTTTCTAACGTTGTTTTAAGATCCATGGTCATGTTTTATGATGATTTTAATTACCAATTCATGATTCAAAGTATCATAATTATGATGCCCAATTATGAAAGTTCAAGAAAGGTTGGGATTATGATCTACGTTTCAAGTATGATGAGATGTATATGATGAAAGTATTATTTCGAATTACCCATGTTTATATCTATGATTTTGACTATCTCAAAGCATGTATAAGTTTGGGCTAGCCCATATGATCAAGTATGTTTCATGATTTACTTCAATATCATGTTGTTAGCTTACCACATGGTTTTGGAGTCTAGATTCTCCCTTTTCAGCTTGTGGTGTGGTTGAGCCGAGGCTCCTCATGATATGTTTTCAGATTATGCATGTACTATTATGATTCATCTTCATCGCAAGATGATGGTTGAGCTTCGTTGAAAAATGATGGAGAGTATATACATGTTTTTGGGAGTAGTGTCTAGCACCGAGTAGGCTAAGGGTTCAGTCAATCATGTGCCTCCGAAATACGTGCCAACGTAGGAATGTTCAGATAATTTTTGACCTCTCTTGTGATCTTTCCCTACCCCAGAGGGGCCTTCAGGTTGGTACCGATATCATGGTAGCACCCTTAGCCCTGGCAAGGCTTTGGATAGCTCTATCCACTTGAGTGTCATAGTCGGGACTACATAAGCTCTATCGTGGTAATGTCGGTTATATGATGAGTCTCCTATAGTTCCTCATGATTTTAGTTATGCATGTTCATCAGTCATGATATTATGTTTTCAGTAGGTTTGACCCAATGTTCCGTTTTACTTATTATTATCAGTTTTAGCTTTGCATCATTCAAAATCAGTTGTGATATCCAGTCATACTTAAATCATGTTTTCAAAATAATAGAATGTCAGCCTTATTCTCAGAATCTTATCTTGAATATATTTTATGATATGCATAATTTCAATTTTACTTACTTAGTGGTTTTACTTACCTTGCATACTTGGTACATTCCACGTACTGCTCACATACTCTATGTTGTATCATTTTATGATAGATGCTCGGACGTTCAAGTTCAGTTCCATCATCAGTTAGCTTCTTAGAGTTAGCATTATCCACCCTATTGGTGAGTCCACATCCTTTGAGGACCTTCTTATCAAGTCGTATCAGTATTTTAAGTTCCAGTTTAGTAGTGAGTTACTTGGGGTCTTGTCCCCATCAACTCACTAGGTAATAGAGGCTTATCAGACATAGCATGTATTTAGCTTTGGATCAGTATTATTTTTTCATTACTCTTATGTTTTTGGATTTTCAGACTTCCTCTATTTCAATGTTAGACTTTCTGCATTTATTTATGTTGAGTTTAGTTATCATGTTCATGCCATGGGTCGACTTGGAGCCTCTCGGGGTTCTTTGTCCTATGTCTCGATCCGGGGCTATTTTCGGGTTGTGACAAACTTTTTATCAGAGCATTAGGTTCTTAAATGTCCTAGGGTGTCTAAAAGCCGTGTTAAGTAGATTCTTTTTCATGGTGTGAAGCGCACCACACTTATGACGAAGAGGCTATGAAATGTTTTAGGAAATTTCCCTTATTTCATGATCTATATCATGTGATGAAATGTCTCTCTAACCTTCTAACTAATGCTATACGTGTTTCTAAAATCATGCTTCCTCGCCAAATTAGTGGAAGAAGAAACAAAAAAGAAAATGTCCATGAGAATAGCAACGGAAATAGGCACCAGCAGGCCCAACCAGCCCTTGAGAATCATATTCCCGAGCAGGTTGCCCATGCTGAGTTTAGGGAAGCCATCCAGATGCGGGAACAAACATTGAACGCCCATGTTAACCAGCAGGCGATAGCGCATGTTCCCCAAAATGCGAATGCGGTAGCGACAAGAGTCAAGGACTTTCTTAGGATGAACCCTCCGAAGTTCCTCGGATCGAAGGTGGACGAGGATTTATATGAGTTTATTGATAAGATTCCAAGGATCACCCAGATTATAGGGGTGATAATGGAGGAGTGCGCAGACCTAGCCTCTTATCAGTTTAAAGGGGTTGACCAAATCTGGTTCAGACAGTGGAGGAATAACAGGGCACTTGGAGCGAGTTCCATTGGTTGGGATGATTTCCATACCGCGTTCTTGGATCGGTACTTTCCCTGAGAGATGAGGGAGATCAAAGAAGGTGAATTTGTGAACATGTGATAGAAAAATATAAAGGTCCAGGAGTATGCTTTTGAGTTCACTCGCCTGTCCGAATATGCACTGAAGATGGTGGATGATCAAAGTGCTCGAGTGAGTAGGTTCGTACATGGGATAACAGACTATTTGGTCAAGGATTACAGGACCACTATGCTCCATTAGGATATGGACTTCTCACAGCTAGTTTTGTACGCCCAACAGGTAGAGGCAATACTGATGAGTGAGCAGGAGAGAGAGGCCAAGAGGGCTAGGACCGATAGTTTTTTATTCTCCTAGTAGAGGCCCAGTGGTGGGCATCATCAGCAGTCCCACCGGAGATCATCAGCCCCAATGCCGTCAGCAGCAAGTGTGCCATCTAGATATAAGCGCGACCAGAGGGGACGAGTGTCAGGGGGGTAGATCCGTAGATCCAAGTATTCCAGGTTTTGGCAGGTGTGGCAGAAAGTACACTGGTCAGTGCCTAGCAGGTACAGGTGCTTCTTTCGGGTGTGGAAAGCCTAGACATATGCTCAGTGATTGTCCATCAGCTAGACAGGGCCATGGTAAGGGTCGATACCCATCCGCTAGTTCAGAGCCCCACCAGCACGCTCAGCTCAGCAGGGTGCCTCCACTAGTGGAGGTGGTGGTCAGTGTCAGAACAGATTCTATGTCCTCGCATCGCGTCAGGAGCAAGAGGTTTCTCCAGATGTAGTTACTGGTACGTTATGAGTATTTCACTTTGTGTATATACATTGTTAGATCCAAGGGCTACTTTATCTTATGTGATGCCCTATGTTGCTAGTAGTTTCAGAGTCTATCCCGTAATCCTATCAGAACCCTTCCCAGTCTCTATAGTAGTTGGTGATTCAGTTATAGCTCGATGGGTATATAGAAATTACCCAGTCACAGTCCTTCAAAAAGTCACCTTAGCAGATTTAGTAGAGTTAGCCATGACATATTTTGATATTATCTTTGGCATGGATTGGCTACATGCATGTTATGCCTCAGTAAATTATAGATCTCGTGCTATAGAGTTTCGATTTCTGGGTGAGCTAATCCTAGAGTGGAAGGGTACTTCAGCTGGGCCTATAGGTCGCTTCATTTCCTACCTTAAGGCTAAAAAGATGATCTCTAAAGGTTGCGTGTACCATCAATTTAGGGTTAAGGATGCTATGAAACCCCGACAATCCAGTTAGTTCTGTAGTGTGCGAATATCCAGAAGTATTTCTTGATGATTTATCGGGAATTCCTCCCAAACAGGAGATCGATTTTTGTATTGACCTTCTTCCCGATACATAACCTATATCTATTCCTCCTTACAAAATGACTCCAACTAAGCTAAAGGAGTTGAAGGAGCAGTTGAAGGATCTCATAGACAAGAGTTTCATCAGACCTAGCAAGTCCCGAAGGGGTGCACCAATCCTCTTTTTCAGAAAGAAGGATGGTTCCCTTTAGATGTGCATTGACTATGGCAGTTGAACAAGGTCACCATCAATAACAGGTGTCCCTTCCCCAGAACTGAAGACTAGTTTGACCAGCTTCAGGGTGCTAAGTGTTTTTCAAAGATAGACCTCAGATCCGGATATCATCAGCTTAGAGTGAGAGAGAATGACATCTCGAAGACAGCCTTCAATACTTGGTACGGTCTCTATAAGTTTGTAGTTATTTCTTTTGGACTAACGAATGCTCCTGCAGCATTTATAGATTTGATGAACAGGGTGTTCAAGCAATATTTTGACGTGTTCGTGATTGTGTTCATAGATAACATTCTCATATACTCTCAGAGCAAGGAGGAGCATGCTGCTCATTTGAGGGTGGTGCTACAGACTCTTAAGGATCCCTAATTTATGTTAAATTCAGCAAGTGTGATTTTTGGTTAAACTCGGTAGCATTTTCTGGGTCGTGTGGTGTCAAGTGAGGGTGTACAGGGGACTCTCAAAAGATAGAAGATGTGAAGAATTAGCCTAGACCAGTGAGTTCTTCGGATATCAGGAGTTTCTTGGGCTTAGCTGGTTACTACAGGAGGTTCATGGAAGGATTTTTGTCCATTGCAACACCGTTGACTAAGTTGACCCAAAAGAAAGTGAAGTTTCGATGGTTGGAGGCTTGTGAGAAGAGCTTTCAAGAGTTAAATACTCGACTCACCTAAGCACCAGTGTTGACTCTCCCTGAGGGTACCACTGGGTTTCTGGTATATTGTGATGCCTCAAGGATCGGCCTTGGTTGTGTTTAATGCAGCACGGTAAGGTTATAGCCAATGCTTCCAGGCAGCTGAAAGTCCATGAAAAGAATTATCCAACTCACGACCTCAAGTTGGTGCTATAGTATTTGCCGTGAAGATTTGAAGACACTATCTATATGGGGGCCATGTGTAGGTGTTTATGGACCACAAAAGCCTACAATACGTGTTTACCCAGAAGGATCTAAATCTATGTCAAAAGAGGTGGTTGGAGCTTCTTAAGGGTTACAATATGAGTGTCCTTTATCATCCGAGCAACGCTAATTTAGTGGAAGACGCTCTTAGCAGGATTTCTATGGAGAGTGTGTCCCATGTAGATGAGGAGAGGAAAGACTTAGTGAAGGATGTGCATCGACTTGCACGACTAGGAGTTCATCTTGTTGACTCGATAGATGGTGGTGTCGTTGTTCAGAATGGATCAAAATCTTCCTTGGTGATCAAAGTCAAGGCTAGACAACATGAGGATCCTATTTTGGTAAAGGTGAAGGAAGCTATTCAAAATTTGAAGGTAGAGGTTTTCTCCCAAGGGGAGATGGTGTACTACGATATGAGGGTCATCTATGTGTTTCGGTTGTTGATGAATTGAGGGAGCGGATGTTGCATGAGGCTCATGGTTCCAGATATTCTATACATCCAGGTGCCACCAAGATGTACCATGACGTACAAGAAGTCTATTGGTGGAATGACATAAAGAAGGACATAGCAGAGTTTGTGGCAAAGTTTCCGAATTGTCAATAGGTGAAAGTTGAGCAACAAAGACCCAGAGGTGTACTTCAAGACATTAGTATCCTCACTTGGAAGTGGGAGGAAATCAATATGGACTTCATTATATGATTGTCTCGTACTCATTAATAGTATGACTCCATATAGGTGATTGTGGATAGGTTGAACAAAGCAGCTCATTTCCTACCAGTCAAGACTACCGACTCAGTGGAGGATTATGCTAAATTTTATAATTGCGAGTTAGTCCAGTTGCATGGAGTGGCCTTGTCGTCATATCAGATAGAGGTCCTCAATTTGCCTCTCAATTTTAGAGATTGTTTCAGAAGGGACTTGGTAGCTAGGCCAAGCTTAGTACAACTTTTCACCGGCAACCTGATGGTCAGGCTGAATGGACCATCTAGACTCTTGTGGACATGTTAAGAACGTTTCTGATTGATTTCAGTGGTATTTGTATGATTAGTTACCTCTCATTGAATTTGCATATAACAACAGTTACCATTCCATCATTGAGATGGCTCTATTTGAGGCTCTTTATGGGCGGAGGTATAGATTGCCTATTGGTTAGTTCAAAGTCAGTAAAGCTGCGTTGATAGGGCCAAATTCAGTTTATGAGGCTATGGAGAAAGCTAATCTGATAAGGGAAAGGTTGAAAATAGCTCAGAGTCGTCAAAAGTCCTATGCGTATGTGGGGAGGGGAGAGCTTGAGTTTGAAGTTCAGGATTGGGTCTTTTTTAATGTGTCTTCTATGAAGGGAGTGATGAGGTTTGGAAAGAAGGGGAAACTTAGGCCTTAGTTATGTTGGCCTGTACAGGATTATGAGAGATGTTGGCAAGGTGGCACACGAGTTGGAGTTGCCCTTAGAATTGGCTTCAGTACATCCAGTTTTCCATGTGTCGCTTCTAAAGAAGTGCATGGGTGATCCAACTTTGATTATTCCGGTGGAGAGCATAGGTGTAAAGGATAGCCATAACTACAAAGAGGTTTCGGTTAAAATACTTGATCGTCAGGTTCGGAAGTTAAGAATCAAAGAAGTAGCTTTAGTAAAGGTTTTGTGGAGAAATCAGCATGTTAAGGAAGCTACATGGGAAGCCGAAGTAGATATGACGGCTAAATACCCACACATATTCCCTTCCGATTCAGTTCTAGCTTGAGGTATCAGTTTTCTCCTTAGTACTATATTTAGTCATGTTCAGTTCATTTGCTCCAGCTTCTTTCGTGTAAATGTATGCATATGTGAATCATGAATTCAGTTCAGTCATGTATTTCAGTTGAGTCAGCTACTCCATCAGTTTTTAGCTTTAGATGTTCAATATTTGGGATGACAGTCTTTTCTCCCCAGCTTTCGGTATGTTAATTCACATTCAAAGATGAATGTTCCCAAAAGGGGACATATTATAATACCCCCAAAATTTCTTGAGACTATACCCGAGGGTTTAAACGAAGAAACCAAGAAAATGTTGCCTGGACCATAGGACGAGTCGTCCAGGGACCCGTGGGGAAACTTCACGAGTCATTAAGTGACTCATGAAGTGAGAGGAGAATTGCTAAGGTTCATGGGTAAGGTGTGACCATGGGAGGAAGCCACGAGTCGTTAACTGACTCCGCGACTCATGGAGGTTGTCGTGGTCAGGAACAGGCATGGATGTTGATTTATGGCAGTGTTCCCAATGACTGGGTAACCACGAGTCATTAGGTACACCATGAGTCGTGTTGTCCCTCATGGTGACTGGCAGTGTCTATTTTCCCTGCTTCTCAATAAGGGTTTTTTTAATTCCTAAGCTCCTATGTCCTAAACTACGTCGTTTTAAGCTCAGTTAGAAATGTTTTAAGGGTGCTTAACCTATTCGAGACCTCCCCATTCCATGCACGCAAGATCAAGGAGTTTATTGGAGATCAAGCAAGAGGAGTCCTTAGGTTCTTCCTCAATTCACTTGGGTTTGCAAGGAAACTTGTGAAATCTAAGTACCCAAGTATGTAGGGTTATGAATGGGAGTATTCCTTCACTTCCATTCCCAAATCCTCTTCTAAATTCATGTAATTCAAGGTTGAGGAATCTATGGGGTTTTAACCAAATTTGTGAAATTCTCTAAGTATCTATCATGAATAAAGTCTATTCATGTTTCTAATGTTGTTTTAAGATTCATGGGCATGTTCTGTGATGATTTTAATTACAAATTCATGATTTCAAAGTCTCTCAATTATGATGTCCAATTTTGAAAGTTCATGAAAGGTTGAGACTATGAACTATGTTTTTAAGTATGATTAGATATATATGATGAAAGTATTATTTCGAATTACCCATGATTATATCCATGATTTTGACTATCTCAAAGAAAGTATAAGTTTGGGCTAGCCCATATGATCAAGTATATTTCGTGACTTACTTCAATTTCATGTTGTTAGCTTACTATATGGTTTTGGAGTCTAGACTCCCACTTTTCAGCTTGTGGTATGATTGAGCCGAGGCTCCTCATGATATATTTTAAGATTATGCATGTATATTATGATTCAGCTTCGTCACAAGACGATGGTTGGGCTTCGTTGAAAAATGATGAAGAGCATATGCATGTTTTTGGGAGTAGTGTCTAGCATTGAGTAGGGTAAGGGTTCAGTCAACCCGTGCCTCAGAATGATGTGCCAATGTAGGTATGTTCAGATTATTTGGGACCTCCCTTGTGAGCTTTCCCTACCCCCGAGGGCCTTCAGCTTGATATCAATATCAAGGCTTTGGATGACTCTGCCCACTTGAGTTTAATAGTCAGGACCACTAAGCTCTGTCGTGGTAATGTCAGTTATATGATGAGTTTCCTGTGGTCCCTCATGATTTCAGTTATGCAAGTTCATCAGTCATGATATTTTGTTTTTAGCAGGTTTGACCCAATGTTCAGTTTTACTTATGATTATCAGTTTCAGCTTTGGGTCATTCAGATCAGTTATGATATCCAGTCATGTTTAAGTCATGTTTTCAAATTACAGCATGCAAGCCTTACTCTTAGAATCTTTTCTTGAATATGTTTTATGATATTCATGAGTTCAATTTTACTTACTTAGCAGTTTTACTTACCTTGTATATACGGTGCATTTCACGTACTGACCGCATACTCTATGTTGTATCGTTTTGAGGAGTTGATAATTTAACAACTCATTAGGCTCTAAAACTTGAGTTTTTGCTTAGTTCATGAGTTGGTTATATGGATTTTATGCCCTTTTTTTG
Source organism: Datura wrightii (assembly GCA_035772735.1). Classification (NCBI taxonomy): domain Eukaryota; kingdom Viridiplantae; phylum Streptophyta; class Magnoliopsida; order Solanales; family Solanaceae; genus Datura; species Datura wrightii. The sequence goes on along the minus strand of JASDFA010000002.1, from coordinate 48,752,701 downwards.
TTGTGTGCAGAAGACTAAATGTGAAGAAAAGAGCAAAAAAATGGAGCAAAAAAAAGGAAGTGAGAGCAAATCGACAATCCACCGATGAAGACCGGTGAAATGCCGGCCAAAGGTTGATTGTCATTACCTTTGAGGAATAGTGCCACCGTTGAATCACGAGTTGCCAGCGGCGACTCACAGGTCCAGTCACTGAAAGACACCCCAGTTTCTGGAGAATAGCATAAAAATCTGACGGTTCACGGATTGGTATCGGCTAAATGCTGGGTGATCCGCCAATGCTCAGTGGAGTTGAGTGAGGGCCCAGATAATACACCCAGCGGTTCATGAAATGGAACTGGTGAACCTCCAGTGCCTCCACCGATTTCAGAATGATACTCAGGGGTGTAATTGTCCAACACGAGAAAAGAGATAAAAAGTGCCCTACTTTTCAGGATATAAATAGCAGAAAAAGTATTGTGTACTGATATACAGAAGGAGAGATAGAGAGAGGGATATTGAGAGAGCAAAGCATATATCACATCATTGTTTCCCTTTTTAGCTAGACATCATTCTCTTGGTAGAAATAGAGAGATTTTGATAGGTAAATTTGAACAAAGTACTTTTCTCTATTTTTTCTTTGTAATATTAAGTTTCCGCCATTATTGGAGTCTATTTTGTGAATTTGATTTTACTACTCTTGCTATTAAATTCAATGAAATTATTGATGAATGTGCTTTTGAATTTCGTAATCATGAGTAGCTAAATCATTAACTAGAGGTGTGTGATGATGAATACTTAATTAGAGTGGGTATTGCTAGAGTCATCTTCATATTCTTCAAATAAGTGTAAATCTGCTAGATTCTCTTAAATTTATAAAGGAAGATCTATTAATTGTGATATGGGTCTATTTATTCTTGCTTGATTGTTTCTTATAAAAGAAAATTAAGTATTGGAAGAGAGTTTAATAGTAGGTATGTATAAGAGATTGTGAAAATGGGCTAGAAATAGCTGAAATTGCATTCTCATTCCTTATTAGCAGCTAATACCTAGAAAGTAGTGCAACTGCTAATCCAAATCAACTCGAGTTGTGCTAAATCGTGGCTAGAGGTTTGATAAAACTATAGTAAGAGGCAGTTAGAAGGCTGAAAAGTTGTAATTACCCATTTTCCGAGATTATTTACACTTGTTGAACTCATAAGATAACCTAGCATATCCCGATCTAGTTAGTATTTTATCTACACCACACCTCTAGTCTTTCACACTCTTGTTGACAACTTCGCTAATCTTGCTGTTTCATTTCACTAAATCACCAAATATAATGCACTGCAAATTTTAATCCCCCCAATTTTATTTGTTTTTTTATTAACTCTACGTGGTGCAAGCTAACTTTAATTTCTCAACCGATACTTGTAACTATCATTCCCTAGTCCTTGTGGGATTCGACCCAGATACTCTTCGGGTTACTTATTTGATACTTTCGCCGTGTATATTCTTTGCATGAAGGATATATTTCGGATGTTATCAAAAATTGCGCCATTGACAGGGACTAGGCTTGATATTCTAGTGTTGATTGTTAAGTTGAAATAGGTTTGCATCGTAGCTACTTGACATGAGTTTTTTGTGTTGTTAGGATCTCACAACCACATTATTCATCACTCCAAAGCAGGGGACTGCTCAGTGTAAGGTAACATGGAACATGATGAGGATAATCCGGTGATGCCGGAAATTGCAGGAGCCATTCGCCTATCACCGACGGTGGGGAATGTGGTATTTCATGTCGCAAGCACCATGCTGCATTTATTGCAAATGAAGGGACTGTTTGGCAGAAAACTAAGTGAGGACGCAAATCCACATTTGAGAAACTTCTTGGAGATATGCTAGCTCTTCAATATTACAAATATTAGTCAAGAGTCAATCAAGTTCAGACTCTTTCCTTTCTCACTGACGAGGGAGGCAACAATGTGACTGGAGGAACTCCCTCCGAGTTGTATTATTTCTTGGCAAAAGCTAACTGAGACTTTCTTGGATTTTTTTTCCCTCCAACAAAGATGTTGCAGCTGAGGGACGACATCACAAATTTCAGGCAAGAATCGTGAGAGGCTTCGCACGAGGCATGGTAAAGGTTTAAAAAGAATGTTTCTCTTTGCCCAAATTATGGACTGCCGTATGGAGTGCTTCTCCAAAGCTTCTACAGGTCCCTTGATTCCATCAATAAGTCTGTGGCTAACAACCTAGCTAGTGGTTCTATTATGGATCAAAAACATATTGTCACGCCCCGCCTTGGGAGGCATGACTGGCACCTGGTGCCCTACTAAGACCTGGACTGCTGGACTACTGAGCCTAAGCACTTCTGGTGCAAACCTGGCTCTAATTCTGGATTTATGAAAACAACGGGCTATATAACGGCTATAAATACAGCCTTCGGCCGACTAGGCCTATAGCCACCTGTAGGAATATAATAGCTAACCAGAAAAACTGAGAATAAAGGAACCTATGCGGGCCGGCAAGGCCACCATGCTGACTAGTTATCACTAAAAAGTATAATCAAGTGCTGAACTGATCTATGACCGACAAGGTCACCAACTAACAACTGAACAAGGCCCCACACGACCATCACATGCAAACTGAAACATACATACGGCCCAACACGACCGGTATAACTAACCACAGGAAATATACAATCCACAAGCCTCTAAGAATAATAAGATGGTCGGGACAGGGCCCCGGCCTACCCATACTATACAAACAAAAAGGGAAGTAAACCTTTAACTGTCAAGCTCCGGATGACAGGAGCTGAAGACTCTATACGCTGGCTAGAACTACGAGGGATCTGCTCCTCGTCTATAAGTACTACAGGCAAGTAATGCAGCACCCCAAAACGGGCGTCAATACCACTGGTGATGAGTATGCAAAGAAATAACTGAAAATAACTTAAAGCAAACAATAATACTGATAGATACTGAAGTAATAGGAGACGGGCTGAGACTGACCGAAAATACCGTAACTTTACTGAAGAGAGTAAGAGTCATACCTGATAACATGGCGGTCTACTTTCTATCTATTAATAACTAACATAACATAGCATACAAGAACCTTACCATCCCCATATTCCATAAGGTACCAACCAGCAGACAATCTATATACCCCTACCCAGGTCATACCATCCACCTAGTAACTTTGAGCATCCTATCGGCCCCCTGGGTATACAACTTGGGCTCGCTGGGCCCCTGACTATAGTTGTATTTGAGTCTGGAGGACTCCTGAAATCTGAAATCGGAAATCTGTAATCTATAATCTGAAATATGAAATTTGAAATCTGTACCCCAGGCGCAAGCGCTCGACAGGGGGTGTGGTATAGTGCTGATCAGCTTGCTTTGGGCAATCTACATCCCATCTTCGTCCGCTAGCGGACGGCATGCCACTCCGTAGAGCGACGTATCCTCACCCTATGGCGGGCGAGTTGACATAGCTATTAACCCTGGGGCGGTCAAGGAAGCTGTAAGGGTGCCCAACACAGAACAATCATGTCTCCATAGATAGCAATAGGCACATGTAATATATATACTGGATCTGATAATAATATTTCTGGAATATTCTGCTGGGACTTATACTGTTTTACTGAATTTCATATTGAACATTGTATTATATTTCTAACATGCTTACTGAACTCATACTGAATATAATATACGGCTTCTGAAACATTCTATAGGAATTTGTACTATTTTGCTATACTGGAACTACTAGCTTGCCGAAAGAAACTGGCTTTACATACCTCAGTTGCCGACTTTCTGATTAACTGGCGTAGCTCGGCTAGTATTCAACTATTTCTCCCAACCATATTCCCAAAAGAATAGAATTAAATATACTATTATTTTGGAAAGAAACCATACTTATGGATATACCTCCTGTCTATTCTTCGACTTATCAGAGAACGGCCGAAAACTCATAATTTCTCGGAAGTCTAGAAGGAGAAATACTCACTTTCATGCTGGGTACTTAACACTAGTTTGGAGAAATTCCACTTACCTTGGCTCGGTGAGACGATGATTCGTCGACTAAATTTCACGAAACTAACTCCGTAGGAATGCTCCTTGCAGCTTTATACTTTGCTACCCGAAGTTAATTTGAGTCTGAACTACGTTTGATGGCGTAAATGGAAGGAAATTTATGTTGAACCTTCGTCCCTCCCCTGTTTCTGTTCGTTCTCTGGGAATGAAGAGTGAAAATGACCAAAAAAAACCAAAGTGGGGCTTTATATACTTGGACCTGAACCCCCTTTAAGTCGCATTTGTCAAATGCGATTTATAAGTCGCATTTGTCGAAAGTAATTTATAGGTCGCATTTGCCTTGCGACGCTCCGACTTGGCGCTTGTCCAGTCTCTCCCTGGGCCCTTTCTCACACGTATGGCATTCTAAAACTCTTAACCAACCTGAAAATAGGCCAACTAAGTATCAAGAACTTACGGGGTGTAACATCCTTTCCCCCTCAAGAGCATTCGTCCTCGAATGTTAACTTCAGTTTAAAGAAATTTTAACTTGTTTTACTTATTCTGGAAAAATTTCGGCGGAGTTTCCCCTGTAATATGGATTATTTCGAAAATCTAGAAACATAGAAAAGTCCAATACAGGTACTCCATATAATACTATAGAATTCATTTCATAATAAACTAAAGTCAACATCTCACTTATACACATGAATATAAAGCAACTCATAAAACAACAATATCAACATACCTCTGGCTGACTAAGTCTGAAATAACTAAGGGTATCTGGCTTTCATATCTTTTTTTGCTTCCCAAGTCATTTCCTCTCGGTTCCTGTTACGCCATAACACTTCGACAGAAGCAACATCTTTAGTTCTTAATATGCAGATTTGCTGGTCTAGTATGGCTATTGGAACTCCTTCATAGGCCACCTTCTCTGTAACCTGCACATCTTGGACTGGGACAATTCTGGAGGGATCTCCTATGCACTTTCTCAGCATTGATACATGGAAAACTAGGTGGACAGATTCTAACTCTGGAGGTAAGTCTAACTCATATTCCACTTGGCCTATTCTTCTGCGAATCTGATAAGGCCCAACAAACCTTGGGCTGAGCTTGCCTTTCATGCCAAATCTCATTACACCCTTCATCGGCGAAACTTTCAGAAACACCCAATCACCCACATTAAATTCCAAGTTTCTGCGTCGCATGTCAGCATAAGATTTCTGGCGGCTCTGAGCAGTCAGTAAATGTTCTCTTATTATCTTTACTTTTCCCTTTGACTGATGAATGATATCAGGCCCAATCAATGCTGATTCTCCTACCTCAAACCAACCAACTGGAGATCAGCTTTTACCTGCTGGCAGTTGGGACACTGAGCTACGAATTCTGCTATACCCTTCTTCATTCCTAGCCACCAGTAGATTTCTTTTATATCATAGTACATTTTCATTGAACCTGGGTGGAGAGAATAACGGGCATAATGTACCTCGCCCATAATCTGCTGGCGAAGCCCTGCAACGTCTCGAACACAAAGGTGATCTTTATATCGCAATACCCCATCCTCGGTTGTCTGAAAATCTGTCACCTCTCCTTGCTAAACTCTGTTTCCAAGTTGATCCAGGCTAGGATCTTCATCATGTCGTTCCTTTACCTCCAAGACTAAAGATGACACTACAGTGTTCTGGATTACCGCTCTGTTGTCCTCTTCTTCTGCTACACGAATGGCTAAATTGGCTAACTGATGCAATTCCCGAGCTAATTCCCTCTGCTCAAGCTGTAAGTGTGCCAGACTTCCCATAGATTTACGGCTAAGGGCATCTGCCACCACATTAGCTCTCCCTGGGTGATACAGGATATTCACATCATAGACTTTCAACAGCTCTAACCAGCAATGCTGCTGTTCGGTAGTTTGTTGGGTATAAAACTACATGCAAGTGCACGTGGTCGAACAAATAGTAAAGTGGCTTAAGTAAGCCAAGTATCGATCCCACAGGGACTGGGATAAGGTAACGAACTACTCAAGTGTTACTATATTTTAATTTTAATGATGAAGACAATAGTGTAACCAAGAGTTTGATATTTTTGGGTTCTAATTTTTATGCAAAGTCTAAAACGATTATCTAATGTGAGTCTGAACTATGAATGTGAGCATGCTGAGGCTAAATGAACATGTAATGAAATTAATTATCGATATAATTTGGTTAACCTTTCCTCCGGTTGCTAGTTAAGAACTATTGCCAATGGATTAAAACTCTCGGATTTAACCCAACTTAAGAATCATGAACTGTCCACCTATATTTCTGTGATTAAACGAAATTCATATTCTAGCCATACAAACCCGGTTCCTAAATTGACGAATACGACTTTCAGGTATATTTCTATCCTGAAGGTAAATCGATTCTAAATTTTTCCAAACTAAGAAAAGATCATATCCTATTAATTCACAACTTTCAAATTTCTTGCTCTCTCGAGTGAAACCGGACTTTTTAGATGTACATTAACGTAGGCCACACATTAATGCAGTAAGAACAAGAATCAATAGAACAACCATGGAAGAAAAGATGAAAAACCAATTTAATCAACAATCACATTTCAATACAATTATTCTTAACCTCAGCAAGAAGAGGAATTAGCCACTCATTTGTGGATTAAACATCGTTAAATGAGTGTTAAACATACAAACAATTGAATTCAAGGAGAAGGAAAGAGAGAAAAACCCTGATAATTTCGTCCCCTCAACTGCCTGTACCTCACGTTCTTGCTCCACCAACTCAGAATATTGAAAAATGAACCTAAGTGTTCTATTTATACTGGTGGGAATTCTTCCCGAAATAACAAGCAACGTGTCACGGAGTGCATCGCGGAGCACTGCCTCCGTGACACGCCACCGACGCGGACCCTCACTAGAAATTGGGGGTCCAGTTAATAAGGCCCAACGTGGCACGGCGTGCAACGCGGAGCTGGGCCACCGTGCCACGGACCCAACGCGAACCCTTACTGGAATTAGGCCGAAAATTCCCTATCCAGGCAGAAGGCCTCCGCGATGGCAGCGTGACACGACTCCATCGCGGAGCCTCTTTATTTTGTGCCTTCCAATGCCTTATCCTTTGCTCACATCCGAGTCCAACACCGATCTCTTCCAACACGCATTTTAGCTTCCCAAAATTACATTTTACCTGTAAAACAATGCTAATCATGTTGGTTAGTATAAATTCACATTTTATTAGCAATCACATGAGAATGTATAAACATTGATAGATAAACAAGGCTAAAATGACACATTTGAGTATCACTTGGGCATATAAATTTGCCCAAGATCACTTACCCCACACTTAAATCCTTGTTCGTCCTCGAACAACAATCTTACACCTCATGCAATTTACACCCAAACCTCGCTACTTTCGTTCGACAATTTAGGCTACGGTCGTACCGATTATTCAATACAGCAAATCATCAAGAAAACAAGCATGGTCCAATCAATGCAATGACCTTCAATACATCAAGACCTCCTAGACTTAAGAATCGACTCTCGATATTGGCAAACTCATGCAAATCAGCTGATCAAAACATCCGACACAAAAATTAATCTCTCATCAAGCATGTTCCTTCACAACACGAGAGAATTTTCCCCTTTTTGATCATATGAACTCACAAAATTTCAAGCAGGGGCATATAAACACAATTTCGCTCTCTCTCCCAAAAGAATTCACATGCATCATGTCACGACCCAAAAGCTTGCCTTTAGTGTATTACTCCACTAATATAAAGAAGTGTGATGTAAGATCACGTAGGACTTTAACGGGTTGTAATGTAAGCTACGGAACTAGTAAATATTGGGCTAGCCAATAATAGCCACTAGCATCCTTAAGCGCCTTTTCAATGCATCCCATCAAACTCATGGGCATTGTTTCTTCCTTCATCCTCCCATTCTTGAATTCTGTCTTTAGTTTGGCCCATCTTATTAAGCACACTTGACACAACAACAAAGATTATTCATACACCTTCATTATAGTTTATTTATAACAACTGCACCTTCAACCTGTTCTTTCCCTTTATCACTCTTCTTTTCTTTTCTTTTCACCATTCTCACTCTTCGACACTTTGGGAAAATTATTTCCTCTTCTTAAGCGCTTAAGAGTTTTGGATCGACTTTACGGCTAATGAAAAGAAGGGATTAAGTCGGTTTACACTTTTTTGACAAAAGAAAAAAATAATAGGCTAAAGGCTCAACGGGCTAACTAGGGTATACAATCAAGGTGGGTACGATAATGAAAAATAGAAACTTTCGGTTAAAGACAAAGAAATTCCTACATCCTTTCCTACAATACACCTCCTTCATTTCGTTTTGTACACACACCAGGCAAGTTCTAGACACTTCACAATAACATAGAATACCAAGACCTCACTTCACACTTATTGCACATGCTCAATTCAAGACGTATTCACAGACACTTCAATCAGCTAATTACATGAATTCAAACATTAAGCCTTAATCACACTGAATCGACTCTATCGCCTAGGTATCTCAACATATTTACAAAGTTACATGCTTTCATATGAATCACCTTTGCATTTCAAATATCATGTACGACACGCAACCAGAATTCCGCAACCATAAAGTAACTACAGGTTTTGCGATGCAACCCACAAAAGAAAAACAACTAGAAAAATATAACTGAAAAAGAATCTACTCCTAACGACTACATTTCCCTTAAGACGGTCGTCATCCATCCATCATAGGGAACGGTCACTAACTAGGACTTCGGTTCAATGGGACCATTTTCGGTAAAAGAACCGAAAACAAACGCCGAGAAACCAAAGAATTGAAACAAAAAATTTTAAAAATATCGATCATTTCGATAAACAAAAATAAGTACAATATCAGCTTAGCAACATTCAGCAACACACAACAGTTTCACATATAATTACAATACAGGACAACAACTTAACAATCACAAATCACAGGGTCAGAAAATTTTGTTCACAGTCACAACAAAAGATTAGAACATACATAATAGCACAACCAGCACCTAACTACTCCCTCAAAAACTTGTTCGGCTTGTTGGGTATAACTACACGCAAGCGCACGAGGTCGAACAAGTAGTAAAGTGGCTCAAATAAGCCATGTATCGATCCCACAGAGACTGGACTAAGGTAATAGTCTACTCAAGTGTCAATAAACTTTAACTCTAAATTGCAGCCAATAGTGTGAAGAAGAGTTTGATATTTTGTTTCCTAATTTTATACTAAGTCTAAAACGAATATATAATTTAAGTCTGAACTATAAGTATGAGCATGCTGAGGCTAAAATGAACATGTAGAGAAATAAATTATCGATACAATTTGGTTAATCTTTCCACCGGTTGCTAGTCAAGAATTATTGCCTATGGATTAAAACTCTCGTATTTAACCCAACTTAAGAAACATGAACCTTCCACCTACATCTCTGTGATAAAAAGAAATTCATGTTCTAGCCATACAAAACCGATTCCTTAATTGACTAATACAACTTTCAGGTATATCTCTATCCTGAAGGTAAATCAATTCTCAATTTTCCCAAACTAAGAAAAGATCATATCCTATCAATTCACAACTTTCCAATTTCTTGCTCTCTCGAGTGAAACCGGACTTTTTAGATATACATTAATGTTGGCCACACATTAATGCAATAAGAACAAGAATCAATAGAACAACCATGGAAGAAAAGATGAAAACCAATTTATCAATAATCACATTTCAATACAATTGTTCTTAACCTCAGCAAGAAGGGAATTTAGCCACTCATTTGTGCATTAAACATCGTTAAATGAGTGTTAATCATACAAGCAATTGAAATAAAGAAGAAGGAGATAGAGAAAAACCCTGAGATTTTCGTCCCCTCAACTGCCTGTAACCCACGTTCTTGCTCCACCAAGTCAGCATATTGAAAAATGAACCTAAGTGTTCTATTTATACTAGTGGGAATTTTTCCCGGAATAACATGCAACGTGTCACGGAGTGCATCGCGGAGCACTTCCTACATGACACGCCACCGACGCGGACCCTCACTGGAAATTGGGGGTCCAGGTAATAAGGCTCAACGTGGTATGGCGTGCAACGCGGAGCTAGGCCACCGTGCCACGGATCCAACGCGAACCCTTACTGGAATTAGGCCGAAAATTCCCTATCCAGGCAGAAGGCCTCCGCGATGGCAGCGTGACACGGCTACATCGCGGAGCCTCTTTATTTTGTGCCTGCCAATGCCTTATCCTTTGCTCACATCCGAGTGCAACCCCGATCTCTTCCAACACGCATTTTAGGTTCCCAAAATTACATTTTACCTGCAAAACAATGTTACTCATGTTGGTTAGTATAAATTCACATTTTATTACCAATCACATGAGAATGTATAAACATTGATAGATAAACAAGGCTAAAATGACACATTTGAGTATCACTTGGGCATATAAATTTGCCCAAGATCACTTACCCCACACTTAAATCCTTGTTCGTCCTCGAACAACAATCTTACACCTCATGCAATTTACACCCAATCCTTGCTACTTTGGTTCAAAAATTTAGGCTACGGTCATACCGATTATTCAATACAGCAAATCATTAAGAAAACACGCATGGTCCAATCAATGCAATGACCTTCAATACATCAAGACCTCCTAGACTTAAGAATCGACTCTCGATATTGGAAAACTCATGCAAATCAGCTGATCAAGACATCCGACACGAAAATTAATCTCTCATCAAGCATGTGCCCTCACAACACAAGAGAATTTTCCCCTTTTTTATCATATGAACTCACAAAATTTCAAGCAGGGGCATATAAACACAATTTCGCTCTCTGTCCCAAAAGAATTCACATGCATCATGTCACGACCCATAAGCTTTCCTTTAGTGTATTACTCCACTAATATAAAGAAGTGTGATGTAAGATCACGTAGGACTTTAACGGGTTGTAATGTAAGCTACGGAACTAGTAAATATTGGGCTAGCCAATTATAGCCACTAGCATCCTTAAGCGCCTTTTCAATACATCCCATCAAACTCATGGGCATTGTTTCTTCCTTCATCCTCTCATTCTTGAAGTCTGTCTTTAGTTTGGCCGATCTTATTAAGCATACTTGACACAACAACAAAGATTATTCATACACCTTCATTATAGTTTATTTATAAAAAGTGCACCTTCAACCTTTTCTTTCCCTTTATCACTCTGCTTTTCTTTTCCTTTCACCATTCTCACTCTTCGACACTTTGGGAAAATTATTTTCTCTTCTTAAGCGCATAAGAGTTTTGGATCGACTTACGGCTAATGAAAAGAAGGGATTAAGCTCGGTTTACACTTTTTGACAAAAGAAAAAAATAATAGGCTAAAGGCTCAACGGGCTGACTAGGGTATACAATCAAGGTGGGTACGATAATGAAAAATAGAAACTTTCGATTAAAGACAAAGAAATGCCTACATCCTTTCCTACAATACACCTCCTTCATTTCGTTTTGTACACACACCAGGCAAGTTCTAGACACTTCACAATAGCATGGAATAACAAGACTTCACTTCACACTTATTGCACATGCTCAATTCAAGACGTATTCACAGACTCTTCAATCAGCTAATTACACGAATTCAAACATTAAGCCTTAATCACACTGAATCAACTCTATGGCCTAGGTATCTCAACATATTTACAATGTTGCATGCTTTCATACGAATCACCTTTGCATTTCAAATATCATGTACGACACGCAACCAGAATTCCGCAACCATAAAGTAACTACAGGTTTTGGGATGCAACCTACAAAAGAAAAACAACTAAAAATATAACTGAAAAAGAATCTACTCCTAATGACTACATTTCCCTTAAGACGGTCATCATCCATCCATCATAGGGAACGGTCACTAACTAGGACTTCGGTTCAATGGGACCATTCTCGGTAAAAGAATCGAAAACAAACACCGAGAAACCCAAGAATTGAAAAAAAAAATTTAAAAATATCGATCATTTTGATAAACAAAAATATGTACAATATCAGCTTAGCAACATTCAACAACACACAACAGTTTCACATATAATTACAATACAGGACAACAACTTAACAATCACAAATCACAATGTCAGAAAATTTTATTCACAGGCACAACAACAGATTAGAACATACATAACAACACAACCAGCACCTAACTACTCCCACCCCACACTTATCTCGAACACTGTCCCTAGTGTTCACAAAAATTAAAATAGCACAAAAATTGGGTGGTGGAACTCCCTGATCAATCAAAATACTCCACTTCTTCATAAGGTGCTGCTGCTTCATCACCCATGTCTGAATCACCCCCATCGTCATCATCGGAGTTCTCCCGACGTGTCTCCTCGTCTGTGGCGACATCATCTGTGGGCTCCACAAAAGCTAGCCCCACTCAGCATAGAGCCCTGTCATTTTCGCCAAAAGGGTAGTCTAGCTCGAACTGCCATAGCTCCTCCTCTGTTGCCGGCCTCCCGCCTATCCTCAGCTGGAGCATCTACATCGCGTACATGCGAGCCATGTACTGATCGTCCCGAGCATGTCACTCGGCAAGTGTAAGAACAGGACCGTGGGTGGTGTCAGATGCCTTAGTTTTAGTGACATCTAAGGCCCACCGCTCCATCTGCGGGATGTAGTCAAGGGCCTCTTCCTCAACATCCAGGCCCCTCAGGAATGTGGTGAGTAGTCCACCAAATCTGTACTTGTGCCCCTGATGCAACCGGGCTCTCTTCATGGCGGAGATAATCACCGCCCCCACATTGATCTCCAGCCCTTTCATCAGGGCGTACACCAGGCATACACGATCCCGGGTTACATCTGTCAGATGTACCCCCGGGATTAGGCAGGAACAGACGATCTTAAGCCATATCCTGGCTTCCTTGTTCATCTGTGAATAGGGAAAAGTTTGATGGTAGCCCCTCTCCTTGTGTCTGCTCCATCTAGCCGTTGATCTGGTTCCACACAAAGTGCGTTTGATGTCCGCATATGGTGGAGTGATGTTCAGCTGTCGCAGCACGTGGGCGTCTCTGTCCCGCGTCCCTAGGATAGCATTGAGGTGGTGAGGCTCAAAGGTGACTATTTGCCCTCTAATTTTGATGGTCTGACTTCTGAGAGTTGGGTTCCAATTGGCATAGAATTCCCGAATCAAGTGCAAGTTGCATTCCTTGGGCTCTGCAAAGATGAAATTGAGCCCAGCTGCCTTGATCTTGTGGACAATCCTAGGGAACTCCTATGCCAACGGTTCCCGTGCTATGTGTTCCTCGGGGAAGTACTTGCTCTCCTTGTGCTTTGCATACCACTTCTTCCCCTCTTTTGTCACCCACCTGGTTCCGTATTGGCGGCGTTGGCCGCGTGGAACCGCTGGTGTTGCTGGGACTGCTGTGCCTAGTCTGATTCTCATTCTTCCGACGCTAGATGTTGATGCGCCTTTCCCTTTTTCTTGTCTGCTTGCCATTGTTCCTGTCAAACCAAACAGACAAGTTAAATGTTAAGCCAATGAATATTAGCTTCGACTATGGTTGGGTTAAGCTAGGCTACCCCACACTTAGTTCTTAGCTAAAACTACAACATTTCGGCAAGGTCATACTTATTTACACAAACAAACAACCAAATATAACAAACATGCTTAGTGCATTCGAAGAATTCGACGGTATATATTCTATGTACTACTCAGACTTCGTACAGCTAACCACAATCATTACCATCGATAACATTTTATCCCATTGCACGTAGCAAGGAGAAACAAAGAAACGAAAACAACAAGAAGTTATCTACATGAACCTATACAACTCACCCACTTCTTGCAAATTTCACTATTCCCCTAACCCGAGAATCCGTCAGTCTTTTAGCATAATAACAATTAGCACAATCGACTCATCTCACTCAACATGTACACCCCAGCATGAATTTCATGAGTTCACTACATTTTTCCACTTTAGATTCAAAAGCAAGCCCTAGCTATGATTGTATCAAAAATTTGATTAAATTATGCAATTAACGAGTTCAAGCAATCACAATGATACTCCGAACATCCTTCAACAATAATTCAATTGAATTTAGGCTTAATTTCTACTTAGGGAAAGTTTAGCTCATATCACATGTTCAATATCGAAGAAAATCGACGAGAAATGAGATGGAATTGAAGAACATACCTTGAATTCGAATAATTGAAGAAAACTAAATGAAATCCTTGGCCTATTCCATGTCACGTTGAAGGAGGAGGGATTTTAGGGGGATTGGTCGCGGAGTGTGTGAGAAATAAGGAAAATTGAGGGGGATTCGGGGTTTAAAAGTGGGAAATTCGTGCGGGTCACCCGGCGACCCGGTGTGACCCTTCGCGATATACACAGCAACGTGTCACGGAATGCATCGCGAAGCACTGCCTCCGTGACACGGAGCTGACGCGAGGGTGTTCTGGAATTCTTTTAAAATTCCGGATTTACACCTCAACGTGTCACGGAGGGTAACACGGAGGCCCTCCTCCGTGACACGGAGCTATCCCCCTAGCTCACTGTTTTTCCACTTTTTCTTGATTTTCATACCTCAAATTTTCCTTTGCGATTCCTTGCATATTTTCCCTCCGTTCGACCTGAAATTCATCTTACTACAAGAAATTGGTTAGAATTATAGATTTCACTCAAAATAAAAATAAAAACAAAAATAAAAACTAAAAATTTTGTTGTTAATCAAGAAAATAATAAAAAGGAAAATATATTCACAATTTACCAAGAAAAATTTCACAGGTTGCCTCCCGTGCAGTGCCTGGTTTACCGTCGCGGCTCGATGTCATTCAGCTCAGTTGTCCTCTAGGGTGATGGACATTTTCTCTCGACCACTATCCTCCCCCCAGTAGTGCTTACATCATTCCAGTGGTTTTCCCAATAACTCTCGTGAATCCTTTATTCGCGCATCATCAACTCGATCAATTACATTGATCACCGAGAGTTCCTCGTACACAGTCGGGAGCTTGGAGGACTTGTACACATCGAACACTTCCACCTTGTCGTGTGCTCGCATGGTTAGCTGCCCCGCAGCTACATCAATCAGCGCTTTCCCGATCGCCAAGAAAGGACGTCCCAAAATAAATGGGACTTCTGCATCTGGTTCAAAATCCAGCACGACGAAATATACCGGGAAGATCAGGGAGCACACTTGCACCAGAACGTGCTCCACAATGCCATCAGGTCTGGCTAAGGACCGATCCGCCAATTACAAGATCACTGTTATGGGTCTAGGACTTCCTAGACCCAGCTTTTTGAATACCGATGACGGCATCAAATTAATGCTCGCTCCCAAATCACATAATCCATGAGCTCGGATACTCTGCCCAATAGTAATTTGTATAGTAAAGCTCCCAGGATCTTTGAGCTTTGTGGGCAGTCGGTTTTGTATCTGGGAAGTGCACTCCTCCGTGAGAGCCACCGTAGCATGCTCAATCAACCGACTTTTGTTTGCCACAATTTCCTTTATATACATGGCATACTTCGGCACTCCCTGCAAAACATCAACAAGAGGTAAGTTAATATGTACCTATTTCAGCACCTCCATGAATTTCTTGAAACACGCCTCCTCCTTGTGTTTCTTTAATCGTTGAGGGAACGGGGGTGGTGGTCTTTCTGATTCAGCTTCCTTTGTCTTCCCCCTCTCATCACTTTGCTCCCTCTTGACTTCTGCTGCTCCTGATTGTTGAGGTGGTCTTTCTAGTTCCACCTCTTTCAGCTACAAACCACTCCTTGTGGTCACCGCATTCACCTGCTTGGGGTTGGGATCTGTGTCACTCGGAAGTCCTCCTCTAGGCCTGGTGTTTTGGGCTCCAGCAAATTTCCCAAATTGATATTCAAGTGCCTTAGTAGCTAACTAGTTGTTTTTCACCTCGGCTGCCAATTTCACATAGTCAGCCTACAATTGAGCTTGGTTAGCTATCATCGTCTTGAACATCTCCTCAATGCTGGGTGATGGGGGTGAAGGAGGTGCATTGTTGTTTTTAAATTGTGCTTGATAATTCTGCTGCCCTCCTTGGTTCCTTTGCACACCCTGACTCGAACTTTGCCCCTGATGGTTGTTGCTACCCCAGGAGAAATTCGGGTGATTCCTCTAATTGGAATTGTAGTTGTTGCCATATTGTTGGTGGTTGTTCCTTTGTACATTTCCCACAAAGTTTACCGAGTCAGGATTTGCTCCACAACACTCAGCTGAGTGCTCACTGCTCTCGCACACTTCACACCAAATCTGCTGCACTGCATTCACTGGGGCTTGAGGCTGGTTCATTGTCATGTTACTGAAGTGGGTGTTGAGTTGATTCTGTAAGGCAGCTATCTGTGCAGCAATAGCTGTAAAACCATCCACTTCTAGAACTCCTGCTGATTTCCTTGTCCCTCCTCTTGATGAATCAGCATTCCACTCTGGATTGCCCTGCGAAATACGATTCAACAGGGTATACAACTCCTCATAAGTTTTCTCCAGCGCTTGTCCCCCAGCTGCTGAGTCTAGCAATATTTTTGTATGGGGTTCCAAACCCTCTATAAAAGTGTGCACCAGCACATCATTGGATTGATGATGATGAGGACAATCCCGCAACATGGAGTTGAATCTCTCCCAAGCCTGATATAGATTCTCTCCCTCTCTCTGTTTGAAACTTAGAATTTGACTTCTACGTCTTGCTGTTTTACCGGAGGGAAAAATTGTATCAATAATTTCCTTGCAAGATCATCCCACGTAGAAAATGGGAACAATGTAAGCCTAGCATAATCTGATGACACTCCAGTGGGGATGTAAGTGTCACTTATCTCCAAAAAATTTTGGAGATGCTGCTGTGGATCTTCATGAGGGAGACCTGTAAACTGCCCGCTAGTGTGCAGTAATTGCACCATGTTTTGTTTGAGGTCAAACCTCCCTCCTGGCTCAGAGGTTTGCGGATGCTAGATGTGACATTATTAGCATGTGGGATTGCCACCTCACGAACCGGCCGATCTGCTACTTCCTCGGGCACTAACATTGCCCGTACTACTGGTGGATTCTGTTGTTGCTCCATGAGTGTTTGTCTGAGCAACTGCAGCTTTCTTTCTAGAGCTTCTCTTCGCTGACGATGAAATAATCTTTCTGGCTCTAAATACGAGTCCACCAGCTCCTTGTCTCTTGCCAGTGTTCAACAGAGATTAAATCTGCAAAATACAGGCTAAGACCAAGTTGTCAACACTAAGAAAATAAAAATATAGTAAATTAACACTTAAGAAAATTTCACCAATTGCCAGTCCCCGGCAACAGCGCCAAAAACTTGTTCGGTCATTTGTTGGGTATAAAACTACACGCAAGTGCACGTGGTCGAACAAGTAGTAAAGTGGCTTATGTAAGACAAGTATCGATCCCACAGGGACTGGGATAAGGTAATGAACTACTCAAGTGTTACTATATTTTAATTTTACTAATGAAGACAACAGTGTAACCAAGAGTTTGATATTTTTGGGTTCTAATTTTTATGCTAAGTCTAAAACGATTATCTAATGTGAGTCTGAACTATGAATGTGAGCATGCTGAGGCTAAATGAACATGTACTGAAATTAATTATCGATATAATTTGGTTAACCTTTCCTCCGGTTGCTAGTCAAGAACTTTAGCCAATGGATTAAAACTCTCGTATTTAACCCAACTTAAGAATCATGAACCGTCCACCTACATTTCTGTGATTAAACGAAATTCATGTTCTATCCATACAAACCCGGTTCCTAAATTGACTAATACGACTTTCAGGTATATTTCTATCCTGAAGGTAAATCAATTCTCAATTTTCACAAACTAAGAAAAGATCATATCCTATTAAGTCACAACTTTCCAATTTCTTGCTCTCTCGAGTGAAATCGGACTTTTTAGATGTACATTAACGTAGGCCACACATTAATGCAGTAAGAACAAGAATCAATAGAACAACCATGGAAGAAAAGATGAAAAACCAATTTAATCAACAACCACATTTCAATACAATTGTTCTTAACCTCAGCAAGAAGAGGAATTAGCCACTCATTTGTGGATTAAACATCGTTAAATGAGTGTTAAACATACAAGCAATTGAATTCAAGGAGAAGGAAAGAGAGAAAAACCCTGATAATTTCGTCACCTGAACTGCCTGTAACCCACGTTCCTGCTCCACCAAGTCAGAATATTGAAAAATGAACCTAAGTGTTCTATTTATACTAGTGGGAATTTTTCCCGAAATAACAAGCAACGTGTCACGGAGTGCATCGCGGAGCACTGCCTCCGTCACACGCCACCGACGCGGACCCTCACTGGAAATTGGGGGTCCATGTTATAAGTCCCAACGTGGCACGATGTGCAATGCAGAGTTGGGCCACCGTGCCACGGATCCAATGCGAACCCTTACGGGAATTAGGCCGAAAATTCCATATCCAGGCAGAAGGCCTCCGTGATGGCAGCGTGACACGGCTCCATCGCGGAGCCTCTTTATTTTGTGCCTTCCAATGCCTTATCCTTTGCTTATATTCGAGTCCAACCCCGATCTCTTCCAACACGCATTTTAGCTTCCCAAAATTACATTTTACCTGCAAAACAATGCTACTCATGTTGGTTAGTATAAATTCACATTTTATTACCAATCACATGAGAATGTATAAACATTGATAGATAAACAAGGCTAAAATGACACATTTGAGTATCACTTGGGAATATAAATTTGCCCAAGATCAGCTGCCGAAATTCAACTCTTTCTGGGTGAAGATATACTGTAGGCTCTTATGATCAGTGAAAATATCCACGTGGACGCCGTACAAGTAATGTTTCCATATCTTTAAGGCGTAAATCACTGCGGCCAATTCCAGGTCATGGATAGGATAGTTCTTTTCATGTTTCCTCAACTGTCTGGAAGCATAAGCAAGTACTTTACCATGCTGCATCAACACACATCCTAACCCAACACCCGAAGCATCACAATAAATTGCATAACCTTCTGTACCTTCTGGCAATGCTAGTACTGGAGCTGATGTTAACCTGTCTTTCAATTCCTGGAAGCTCTGCTCACGTGCCTCAGTCCACTGAAATTTTGCTGCCTTCTGCGTCAGTTTAGTCAGAGGTGCTGCTAAGGTGGAAAATCCTTCAATAAAACTTCTGTAGTACCCTGCTAACCCGAGGAAACTGCGTACCTCGGTCAGAGTGGTAGGTCTGGGCCATGCTTTTACTACTTCTATCTTCTGTGTATCTACCTGTATACCAGCATCTGACATGATATGACCCAAAAAGGCTACTGAATTCAGCCAAAATTCACATTTAGAGAACTTGTGATACAGCTGACGGTCTCTGAGAATCTGGAGCACTGTCCGCAAATGATCCTGGTGGTCTGCTTCTGAGCGAGAATACACCAGAATATCATCAATAAACACTATCACGAACAAGTCCAAGTATGGTCTGAAAATACTGTTCATCAGGTCCATAAACACGGTTGGAGCATTCGTCAGCCCAAAGGACATGACTAAGAATTCAAAATGGTCGTATCTGGTCCTGAAGGCAGTCTTTGGAATGTGTCTTTCACGAACTCAAACCTGATGATATCCGGACCTTAAGTCAATATTGGAGAAATATCTAGCTCCCTGTAACTGAACAA
The DNA here is from genome assembly GCA_035772735.1 of Datura wrightii. Lineage (NCBI taxonomy): Eukaryota > Viridiplantae > Streptophyta > Magnoliopsida > Solanales > Solanaceae > Datura > Datura wrightii. The sequence goes on along the minus strand of JASDFA010000002.1, from coordinate 48,733,114 downwards.
ACAGATCATCTATCCTGGGAAGCGGTTACTTATTCTTGACAGTAACTTTATTCAGTTGTCGATAGTCTATACACATACGAAGGGAACCATCCTTCTTTCTTACAAACAGAACTGGAGCACCCCAAGGTGAAGTACTCGGCCTGATAAAGCCCTTTTCTAACAAATCTTTCAACTGCTCCTTTAGTGCTCTGAGTTCAGCAGGAGCCATGCGATAAGGGAGAATTGATATGGGCTGAGTGCCTGGTAATAAATCAATTGCAATGTCTATTTCCCTTTCTGGGGGAATACCAGGTAGCTCATCTGGGAATACATCGGGAAACTCATTAACCACTGGAACAGACTGGAGAGTCGGAGGCTCTACCCGAACATCCTAAACTCTGACAATGTGGTAAATGCACCCCTTGGCTATCAACTTTCTCCCCCGAAGATAGGAAATAAACCTACCTTTTGGCATAGTTGTACTACCCTTCCACTCTCGTACTGCCCCCCCCCCTTGAAAAGTAGAATCGGACCTTCTTGGTCCAGCATTCTACATTGGCATAGCATGGAGCTAACCAATCCATACCCATAATGGCATCAAAATCAACCATTTCTAACTCTACCAAATTTGTTGTGGTCTGACGTAGCAACCGTTACTGTACACCCTCGATAAACCCTTCTGGCTATAATAGAGTCACCGATGGGTGTAGATACTGTAAAGGGTTGCCGAAGCAATTCTGGTACAATATTGAACTTTTGAGCCACTAATAGGGTAACATAGGACAAGGTAGATCCCGGATCGATTATTACATAAGCAGGGTGAGAGCAAAGAGTCATCATACCTGTCACAACATCTGGAGACGCCTCTAAATACTGTCTCTATGGTAATGCATAGGTACGACTTGGGCCCATACCTGAACTAGAGGCCCCTGATCTGCCTCGGCCTCTGCCTGCTGAAACTGAGGGCCTCCGCTCTACCGGGGCTGTTGGAGCTCGAGACCCTGCTAATGCCGTGTTGTGTCTATCCCGGTTACCCTGACCCCTGGCTGGATAATTTCTCATCACATGACCCTCTTGTCCACATATATAACACCCTGTGGAGCCATATCTGCAAGCTCCACAGTGGCGTCAGCTGCAAATAGGGCAAAGTGATGGTGTATACCTGCTCTGGTCGGCTCTCCTCTGTTGGGGTGAATCTACTGTTCGAGAACTTCTGCTGGACTCTAACTGTCCTCGGCGACTGAATCTACCCCTCGCTGCTGTGATGGAGGGCAGGGGTCTAGGTGGCCTATCTGACAACCGTGGCCTAGGCCCTCTCCAAATCTCCCCCTGTAACTCATCTGACCTGTCCCTGTGGCGTTGTTCCTGACTTGTTCGTCTACTATCCTGTTGCCATTGTCTAAGTCCCTCAATAGTCTGAGCAAAAGCCTACACTCAAGCAATATCCATATCTTCCAGTAGCTGTCATACAGGCCTTAATATACTCTAGGTTCATCCCCATAATAAAACAGTGGACTCTGGATGGCATGGTGTCAACAAAGGCCGGAGCATAGCGGGCCAAAGAATCGAACTGCAGGGCGTATTCTTGAACACTCATCGCCCCCAACTCTAGGTGTAAAAACTGGTCCATCTAGGCCTGTCGGATCTCTCATGGTAGGTAACAATCCAGGAAAGCCTCTGAAAACTTGGACCAGGTCGGAGGGGCAACATCTCTCCCTCGAGACCTTTCCCAACTCTCATACCACAACACAGCAATATCCTGCAATCGGAATACCGCTAATTCGACCGACTCTGTAGATGTAACATGCATTACCCAAAAAATCCTCTACATCTGATCCAGGAAGTTCTGGGGATCCTCTGTCCGATTCGACCCTGTGAACTGCGGGGGGCCTAGTGCCAGGAATTCTCGGACCCTCGAACTACTAGGCCCACCTGATAACTCTGCAGCTGTGGGTGGCATTGACTGGCACTGAGTAGCCATCATTTGCGCTAACATAACTATGGCATTCCTGACCTCCTGGTCAGATGGTGTAGGTATAGGAACAATCGGAGGTGGTGTCGTCCCGAGTGACTCCTGATGGGGTGGAGACTGCTGAGAAGGTCAGGACGATGCCTCTGTATCGCCCTCAGATCGGGCTAATTGTAACTGAGACTGGGGCATCCTGCTGGTGCCCTCTCATGCTATTGTATCCAATTTTTGGCCTGTGATAGGATGTCGCTAATCTGACATTTTATCTGTAAAAAGAATATAGTAAGCTTTAGGGACTCAACCCTATACTGTACTGCTCTATGGCACGACTGAATGTGAAGAAAGAGTAACCATCCTATCATGCCTTGTAGCTTCCCGCCTATAGTATGTGGTGCACAACACATCCATAGACAAGACTCTACGTAGTACGGCTTGTAGACTCCCTAGGATACGAACTGCTCTGATACCAAGTTTGTCACGCCCCGCCTTGGGAGGCAGGACTAGCACCTGGATTGCTAGACTACTGAGTCTAAGCACTTCTGGTGGCAGGTTGGCTCTAATTCTTGATTTATGAAAATAACGGGCTATATAACGGCTATAAATACAGTCTCCGGCCGACTAGGCCTATAGCCACCTGTAGGAATATAATAGCTAACCAAAAAAACTGAGCATAAAGGAACCTATGCGGGCCGACAAGGCCACCATGCTGACTAGTTATCACTAAAAAGTATAATCAAGTGCTGAACTGATCTATGACCGACAAGGTCACCCACTGACAACTGAACAAGGCCCCACACGACCATCACATGCAAACTGAAACATACATACAGCCCCACACGATCGGTACAACTAACCATAGGAAATATACAATCCGCAAGCCTATACGAATAATAAGATGGTCGGGATAGGGCCTCGGCCTATCCATACTATACAAACAAAAAGGAAAGTAAACCTTTAGCTGTCAAGCTCCGGATGACAGGAGCTGAAGACTCTGTACGCTGGCTGGGACTACGAGGGATCTGCTCCTCGTCTATAAGTACCTGCAGGAAAGTAATGCAGCGCCGCAAAACGGGCGTCAGTACCACTGGTACTGAGTATGCAAAGCAATAACTGAAAATAACTAAAAGCAAACAATAATACTGATAGATACTGAAGTAATAGGAGACGGGCTGAGACTGACAGAAAAGAGCATAACTTCACTGAAGAGAGTAAGAGTCATACCTGATAACATGGCGGTCTACTTTATATCTATTCATAACTAACACAACATAGCATACAAGAACCTTACTAGTCCCCATAAGTCATAAGGTAGCAACCAGCACACAATCTATATACCCCTACCCAGGTCATACCATCCACCTAGTAACTATGAGCATCCTTCCGGCTTTATATACTTGGACCTGAACCCTTTTTAAGTCGCATTTGTCGAATGCGATTTATAAGTCACATTTGTCAAATGCGATTTATAAGTCGTATTTGCCTTGCGACGTTCCGACTTGGCACTTGTTCGGTCTCTCCTCGGGCCCTTTCTCGCATGTATGAAATTCTAAATCTCTTAACCAACATGCAAATAGGCCAACTAAGTGTCAAGAATTTACGGGGTGTAACACATATGGGTTGGCCAAAGCCCTTCTAGACAGAATGACAAAGACCAATAGGGATTGGCACAGTAGAGAAACAAATGTGTCCACCCATGATATCAGCTCAAGTGCATTGGCGGCTGAGTTGTGAAAAAGGGATGAAGAGCGGGATGAGAATCGTGCGAAGATGATGACACAGCTGGAATGGATGACAAAATATGTAATGGGAGCATGGCCCAAGGTGGTAAATTTTGTGGGAATGCAAGGTCCCTTACGATATGATGGAGAATCGTCACCACCAAGATATGAAGAAGAATGCTAATACATGGGAAACAAACGGGAGGTCCTCGACCTGGATTCCAAGGAGAAAACCAAGGCCCATAGCGCCCAAGGGATGACAATCAAGGTTGGAGAAATCGTGAACCATAGTAATGGCCCGAAAGAAATGAAAGGTAGGGTAATAGGGAGCCAAAACCAAGAGGGTGATCTCTATCACCGGAGTTTGAACCCATATGTTCCCCCTCCCAAAGTTGGGAACTCCCACAGTCAGCCGGGCATGAGTGATGCAGATAGCTTGATAATTGAAGAAATGCTATCTAGAGTTCTAAAGAAAGTGGAGTCAACCGAGAGAGGGGTGAAAGAATTAAGAGGGGAGGCGTCTAACCTTGCCCATATAGTGAGTTTACGTTCAATCCCCATCAAGCATTTGGAGGCCCAAATGAATCACTTGTCAACTCAAATGAACCCCCGAATGAAGGGAACTCTTCCTAGTGACACAATGCTTAATCCAAAGAAAGATAGTCAAAGCATGGCTATTGTCACTAGGAGTGGAAAGGTGATTGGGGATGCACCGGTGAAGCCCAAAGAGGTTACTAACCCGAAAATGGATGAAGAAGATGAAGTCGACAAGATGCCAATGACTCCAAGGAGTGAGTAAAAGATTGAAAAGGAAGGAGAGGGAAAGGATGGTGAAATCCTCTCACATGCTGATAATGATGAAGCGGTCATGAAGGCCCCAATTGATGACAAGGTTGAATCAAGAATCTCACCTCCTTATCCACAATGTTTGGCCAAGAAAAAGAAGGACGACCGGTTTAGAAAGTTTGTTGACATGTTTAGCAAGCTGTCCATATCTATACCGTTAGTGGATGCTCTACTCCAAATGCCAGGTTAAGTAAAGTTTATGAAAGAATTGCTAAAGAAGAAAAAGGTGTTTTATGCAGGTAATGGGGAGAAAACGCACCATTGTAGTGCGGTGATGATGAGTAACCTCGCCCCCAAACGAGAAGACAAAGGAGCTTTCACAATCCACTGTACAATTGGGATATGTGTGTTTAAAAAAGCTCTATTTCATCTTGGTGCCAACATATATTTAACGTCCCTGCTCATTTTCAAGAAATTAGGACTCGAAAGCATAAAGCCAATGTCGATGAGGCTGCTCATGGCAAATAGGTCCATAAAAAGACCGGTGGGGGTGTTAGAAGATGTGTTGGTAAGAGTGGAAAAGTTTATTCTACCTGCTGATTTTGTTATCCTTGATTGCGAAATGGATTTGGAGGTTCCCATTATCTTGGAAAGATTGTTGTTAGCTACGAGGAGAGCCATGGTGGATGTAGAGCGTCGGGAGCTAAAATTTCAAGTTGGAAGTGAGGAAGTCACCTTGAAGGTGTGTCCATCAGCTGAAACACCCCCTGAACGCAAGGTGATAGGAGCGTTGCAAAATGATGAGGAGGACAAGGGATTGGAGTTGAAGGAGACGGAGTCGGATGAAGACCCATTGAAAAAGAGGTGTTGAATTAGATCTATGTCATGCCACGATGTTAACTAAGGCGCTTCTTGAGAGGCAACCCAAGTGTTTAGTGAATTATTATATGTCTTTGTGTTTTTGTTTTTGTAGGAGCTCTCAAGTAAGGAATAAATAGAGAAACAAATCAAGTAGAGAGGAGACACTGAACTGGCGAGCCATTGGTCCAGAAGCGTGAATATCAATTCAAAATGAGGGCAAAATAGAAGGCTAGGGCTTGGATCAAAGGATCGGCGGACCCATCAGCGAACAACCGATGCAAAATCATAGACCACCGGTGGGTTGTCATTGTAACACAGACGACCTGAAGCTTTGGCACCTAAGCAGAGAGTCACCGGTGAATCGCCGATTCAATCTGTGAACAACCAATGGATCGCCTACTAAGAATAGAGAACTGGGAACAAATACATAGTAGAGGTGAATTAAAGTGGCGGAACACCAGTGTGATTCGGCGAACCGCCGATGTAGTGCCGGTCGAGGTATAAATTTATCTCAAAATGGAATTTAAAGAGCGGACCTATAAAATCCCAAATATCTGATAAGCCGCCCTATTCTGCAAATATTCTCTTAGTTCCCCTTTTTCATCATTTTTTCGTTCCATTTTTGTCTCTCCATTACTCAACATTCCCACTTCCTCATATTTTTCTCTTTGCAACCTTTCCACTTTCCCACCTTTACATCTTCCTACTTCCCACCAACACACCAACATTAACTCTCCACCTTCCCCTTAACCTATCAATCTTCCACCTCTGACCTATAAAACCCTCTCCACCCTTTAACTAACACACTAACTTCATTCAAATTCCCTTCCTCTACTACACATCTCTTGAAGGGCCATTACTAATAATTAGCTAAGCTTTTGAAGTTCCAATGTGCAAGCAATCCTACATTATGGTAAAAATTTTCTTTCCCTTGTCTTGATTTTCTCATTGGTGCTTAATTCTTTAGTATTAATACTTAGTTTCCCTTTCTTACTGAACTCATGAATGTTATTTGGTTTTTGAACAGAATGGGAATATGTGTTTAAGTGTGTGAATTTTTGAAAAGGGTGAAGTCTGAGTAGCCCAATCGGAATGAAATGCAACATTTTGCCCAATGATAGACTGGGTGATGCCATTCTTAAGGGAAAAACGTCATGAGATTGTGTTTCAATGGAGTAGTGGTGATTTTATCATTGCTGTGTGTGAGTCTGTGTTAATGGGTGCCTTTGATTTGTTTAAGTTCGAACTGGGGACGACGGGGTTCGGCATTTCGCCGGTCAGGTTTGGTGTATCACCGATGAAAAACTGGTTCCCTCTTAAAATTGGCTTCAAGCCACTGAGTGGATCCTGTGTTACATCGGTGGTTCACGAATCTAGACAGGCAATTTGCTGCTTTACCATCGATATACCCCTTAATTGCCCAATTTTCTGTAATTCATCGACAGGCAAGTGGTGGTCCAAGAAATTGCTCCTGTGAACCGCCGGTGCTTCGCCGGTACTATCAGTTCTTTAAATGATGTTTGTTTACCCTTGTTTCTCAGTTTACCCTTACACTAGTTTTGATCATTTTGAATTTCTTCTTCGAATAGCTGTCACTAACATCCTCCTAAACCATGTCTTCATCAAGGAATACAGAAAATGAAAAGGCCCCCGCCTCATCTTCTAGCAAGAGAAAAGGAAAATCATACCGCTTCACCGCGTGCCGATACCAAGGAAACAATAATCTTTTTCATCCCCAACATACAAAAGCACTATTTCATCTGCCAAGGCCGATCCATCATAGTGGAGAAGTGGTTTGACTTGGCGGAATTGAGGGGTGACCTTCCAAACATCACCGCCTAGTTCACAAAAAGACAATAGCATTCATTTTGCAACCCTCTCCCGCCTTACTACCCCATCTTAGAGACAGAATTTTATGCCTCATATCAAGCCCGCCAAGATAGCATGCAACACAGGGCCAAGGTCGATGATTTTCCATGCCTGCTGTCAGTGATGCTAAGGGGGGTGGAAGTTGACATTACCCAAGTAGTCATCAACTCCTTGTTTTGGGAAGACGAAGTTGAATACGGTATGGAGTATATGGTCTGGGTAGCTGATATGAACGATCATTTTTCTTGGGTAGCCCGCATTATTGCTATTGACACCCCTCTCTGGGCCTCAATGGGTGTCGAAATCTCTCGCCACGATTTGAAGTTCGAGGCCAAGATGTGGCTAAATTTTATTTGCGCCAGGATCATCCCCTCCAAAAATAAGCTAAGGATCAGCCTAGAAACTACTATTCTTATTTCCTGCATCATGACGGGAGTCCCCATTAACTTCGAAAAAATTGTTGCCCAGCAGATGAAGAAAAAGGCTCGACAGTCCAGCACCTCAATGCACTACACCGTCCTAATTTTCCAGCTTAGCTCACAAGCTGGAGTGCCTCAATTTCCTAATTAAACCCCTTCTGCTGCACTAGGAGTGATAGCCATTGATTGGAAGAGAGATGCCGAGGCACCGAAAAATGAAAAGAAAGAGACTGCAAGCCTTTGGAGTGCAAAAAGGATCCCTTTCCCATGGGTCAAACCAGTTACCACAAATCTTAGAGTCAAAGATGCCCCAACAAGAAATGTCAGGCCAAGCATCAGGCGACATGCCTCAGCATGGAGCATCTCCACCTCCTTAATCCTATCAACCAAGTGGTCTCCATAGATTTATGGAGATGACAAACTCGCACGAAAGCCAACTTCAACGATTGGCTAAGAGCCTCCCTGCACTCATTGTACGAGAATTTCACCACGCTATGCAAGAGGGTGGATACGGTAAAAGGGCCAGTCACTTCCCTCCAAACTGACGTGCAAGAGTGGAAGAATCAAACTTCAACAGAAGTGCCAGATATGAGCGCCTTGTATGCTACAATGGTTGCTCCTTCCTCAGTTTGGGGTCCAATTGATGATCTTTTTGAGGGCCTGGGAGATGATTTTGCTAGGCTAGTGTGGCCAGCGGCGGTGGTGCAGGTGATGTAGATGTTGATGATGAAGAAAAGTAACCCACTCAGAGAGTTTCTTGTCCTTTTCCCTTTTGCATATTTACATTGGAGAAAATGTATTCTTTTAAGTTGGGGAGGGATGAGCGCAGTTTATGATGGGGTCAAAGATGGATGTTTAATTGGATGTTTTTATGTTTTTGTTTTGAAATTGATTGAGCAGAGCCTTTATAGGGCTATTGTTTTCTTTTGATGATGATTGATGATTGCTCTTGTCGGGCGTGTCTTGTTTGGAAAAAAATGAATGAAATGAATGACTTGGTTTAGTTTTGATGGTTGATGGTTAGTGATCAAATGAGGTCTTTGTTTTGAATTGCGCAATCTTGCATAAAATGACCCAAAGTCTTTTTTCTTTTTCGCCTTTTTAAATAGTAATGTAGTAGTTAAAACTCCGAGGATTTTTTTAGACCACGGTTCTTTCCCGAGGAGCATTCTTTTGTTTTTGTTTATTTTCGTTGTCAAACCGGGTTGGTATTTCCCGATGATAGATTGAGTCAATATTTTTAACGGAATATGCCATGTTGTTTTGTGTCTTTTATGAAGTTGTATTGAGAGGCACCTCCGAAAAGCAAATATAAAAAATAAGGGCATGAAAATGAAGATAATGAGCAAGTGTTGGCACCATAGCATAGCATTCATTTTTATACATTGTAAATTCTTTTCTTGACTTATGATGTTTTCCTTCTTTGATGTCCTAACTTGATATCTTGTGTTGAGAATGCCTCTTGTAGACCCTTTAAGGGTAATGCCTTGTGTACTGAGAAAATTTTTGATGAATCTCATGCATAACATCTTGTCTAGAACTTTCCCCAAATGTGATTCAAGGCGAAATTCCAAATGTAGTTGCGCTAAGAACATGAGTTTAGGCTTTCCTTTGTCTAGTCATTTCACCCATATATCCTTTATAATAATTGATCCTTGTTAGTCAATTTTGAGCATTTACAAGCCTTAAGACAGTTCTTAATACCTCTCTTTGGCACCCATTCTCCCTAAATGCCAGTTGCAAGATAGTGATGAAATCAGGCTTTAAGCCTATGACAGAGGGAGTGATTAAAAAAATAAGAAATAAGGTAAAATCCTAAGTTTGGGGGGATGCAAAAAAGGGAAGATAAGAATTTCAGTGTGATGGGAGCACCACATTGTGTCAAAATGCATCAAAGGATAAATCAAAAAGAGAAAGACAATTTGTGTGAAACGATGTTTCCTCTTGAGGCAATAACGCTAGTTGTGAAAGAAAAAGGGGTTATAAGGAGGGTTGTTAAAGAAATGAAAGTTAGAAAGAAGGAAAGAAGTGAAATAATCTGAAGTGAGTGGACGGAGTTGATGTAAAGTATGTTCACAAAAAACATTAGGGAGGATCTAGTCACTATAGCCAAATTTTTATCCTACCCTTACCCCGAGCCTACATCATAACCTGCAAGCCCTAAATGATTCTAAGTGCAGCTACTCTACATTAGCGGCGAATTACATGAAGGGCAAGCCTATGGGTCAAGTTTGTGCATGAAGATTTCTTTTGGGAGAGTGAGTGTGAGTTTCTTTTTCAAACAATCCCTTGTTTGCATATTTAAATGATCACATGAAAAAAAAGAATATGAATTCTTATTTTGGTGAGTGGCGTCATTCCTTTTTGGGACACAAGAGCATTCCGAGTTAACATGGGAATAGGGCACGAGGAGTGTAAACTCTAAGGTAAGTTTTGAATGTGCATAGATTATAATTTGAGATGCTATGTGTGTTTCATGGTTGAGCAATGCCCTTATTTTACTAAATGAATCATTTCATAAGCTTTGATTGGTGGAAAGTGGTAGCGTTTTTGAAGCATCTTCATTGTCTTGATCTCTTAGGGTATTTTCTTCTCTTTTCCAATAATCTTGGTGAGCAAATTTTTGGGTTGTCATAGTTCAGGTGCTTATTGAGGTTTAATCTGGAATAGAGGTGGTATATTTCTCAATGAATGAGTATTGCATTACTTGAGGAAAAGCAATGGTTCAAGTTTGGGGGTTTGATGAGTTGGTAATTTACCAACTCATTAGGCTCTAAAACTTGAGTTATTGCTTAGTTCTTCAGTCGATTATATGGATTTTATGACCTTTTTTCTTTTGTTGTGTGCAGATGACTAAATATGAAGAAAACAGCAAAAATGGAGCAAAAACAAGGAAGTGAGAGCAAATCAGTGGTCCACCAATGAAGATGAGCGAAAAATCAATCAAAGGCCGATTATTACTGCCTTTAAGGAATAGTTCCACCAGCGAATCACGAGTTACCAGCGACGACTCACTGGTCCATTCGTCGAAAGACACCCAAGTTTCTGTAGAATAACATAAAAATTCGGCGGTTCACGGATTGGTATCGGCTAAACGCCAAGTGAACCGCCGATGCTCACTGGAGTAGAGTGAGGGCCTAGATAATACACCTGGCGGTTCACAAATTTGGACCGGTGAACCACCAGTGCCTCCACCGATTCCAGAACGGTGCTCAGGGGTGTAATTGTCCCACACAAAAAAAAGAGATAAAAAGTGTCCTACTTTTCAGGATATAAATATCAAAAAAAAGTACTGTGTACTGATATATAGAAGGAAATATAGAGAGAGGGATATTAAGAGAGAGTAAACCATATATCACATCATGGTTTCCCTTTTGAGCTATAGAACATTCTCTTGGTAGAGATAGGGAGATTTTGATTGGTAAATTTCGAAAAAGTACTCTGCTCTATTTCTTCTTTGTAATAGTAAGTATTAGCCATTGTTGGAGAGTATTTTGTGAATTTAATTTTACTACTCTTGCTATGAAATTCAATTAAATTGTTGATGAATGTGCTTTTGAATTTCTTAATCATGAGTAGCTAAATCACTAACTAGAGGTGTGTGATGATGAAAACTTAATTAGAGTGGGTATTGCTAGAGTCGTCTTCATATTGTTCAAATAAGTGTAAATCTGTTAGATTCTCTTCAATCTATAAAGGAAGATCCATTGATTATGATATGATTCTATTTATTCTTGCTTGATTATTGCTTGTAAAGAATAATTAAGTGTTGGAAGAGAATTTAATAATGGTTATGGATAAGTGATTGTGAAATTGGGCTAGAAATAGCTATAATCGCATTCTCATTCCTTATTAGCAGCTAATAGCTAGAAATTAGTGTAGTTGCTAATCCAAATCGAATCAGGTTGAACTAAATCATGGCTAGAGGATTGATAAAACTCTACTAAGAGGTAATTAGAAGTCTGAAAATATGTAATTACCCAGTTCTAGAGATTATTTACACTTTTTGAACTCATAAGATGACCTAGCATGTCTCGATCTAGTTAGTATATAATCTACACTACACCTCTAGTCTTTCACACTTTTGTTGAAAACTTCGCTGATCTGCTGTTTCATTTCACTAAATCACCAAATACAATTCACTATATATTTTAATCCCCCCAATTTTATTTGTTTTTTATTAACTCTATGTGGTGCAAGCTAACATCAATTTCTCAACCGACACTTGTAACTATCATTCCCTAGTCCTTGTAGGATTCGACCCTGATACTCATCGGGTTACTTGTTCTGATACTTTGGTCATGTACATTCTTTGCATGAAGGATATATTTTGGATGTTATCACATTTCATGATACAGGCTCGGAGGTTCAGGTTCAGTCCTGCCATTAGTCAGCTCCTTGGAATTAGCATCAACAAGCATGTTGGTAAGTCTTCATCCTTTGAGGACGTTCTTATCATCTCGTATAAGTATTTTCAATTTCAATTTACTAATGAGTTAGTTGAGGTCTTGTCCCATCAACTCAACAGGTTATAAAGGCTTATCAGAAATAGCATCTATTCAGCTTCAGATCAGTATTATTTTTCCATTGCTCAGATTTTCAGACTTCTGTTATTTCGATGTTAGACTTTCCGAATTTATTTATGTTGATTTTAGTTATCTTGTTCACGCCATGGGTCGACTTAGAGTCACTCAGGGTTCTTTGTCCCGTGTCTCGATCCGGACCTATGTTTGGGTTGTGACAACATTAGTAGCGAGTCATATGAAGGGCAACCCTATAGGTCAATGTATATGCACTTGAATATATTTGAGAGAGTGAGAATCTTTGCATCATTTTATAATACCTTGTGTGAATTTCATCTGTCTGAATGGGATTCTTTCTTGTGGTAAGTGGCATCAGTTCCTTGGAGTAAATGCTAAAACTCATGTTTTTAATTAAGAGGTATAAATGTGAAAAATTATGCAGTGAACTTCTAGGAAAACCATGAATGTTGTTTGTCAATGACTTGAGATGCTTGTGAACCTTGATTTGTTTGAATGTGCCCCTGGTTTGAGTTGAAAGAATGAAAGTGAGATGTGCCAAATGTTTGTGGTTACCAATTGGATTTGTGCTATACGTTTTGAGTCTTTTTATTTTTTTGAGTCAGTGATTGGTCCCTTGTGCAGCTCTTATGATGTAGATGCTTAATTCAATTCTAACTTGTGAGCGAATGCCTTGCTTGAGGACAAGCAATTGTTCAAGTCTGGGGGGTTGATGAGTTGGTAATTTACCAACTCATTAGGCTTTTAAGCATGAGCTTTTGCATTGTTTTCACACTATTTAGGAAGGTTTTAAGTCTTTTCTCTTTGCTTGTGCAGGTACTGAACATAGATAAGGAAAACAGAAGAATTGAATAAAAAGCACTCTATTGGAAGCGAAGATATTGCGTGTCACATATTGGCACCTATGAAATTCAGGTGCCATACAGTCAACACTGGGTAATAAGCACAAAAGAACCTATGAAGCATGGGTTGGCACCTGCGAAATGCAGATGCTACCACAGAAGGGCTTCAAAAAACACTGCTAAGACTTGCAAAGCACATGCGACTCGCAAATGGGCACCTGCGAAACGTAGGTGCCGCACAAATGACCCAAATGCTGACAAGGAAAAAAACATTCAGCTTTGGCACAAATGTGCCTGAGAAGCTTCCAAGGGAAATTTCAGAAAGCTGTGCAAGGAGACTGTGTATATTTTACCCCAATTATACACACAAGTCATTACACATCATAGCATTGAAATGAATCGTAGAGAGAAGTAGAGAAAAAGAGAGAGAGAGAGAGAGAGAGTACACTTTTCTTTTCGTCATCTTCTTCTTCTTCAATTTCATTGGGCAATACACCATTGTCGCAGATTTTAGAAGCTTAATTAGTTATTCAATATGATGGTTGTTGATGATTTACCCATGAGTATATTTTCTCTATCTCTATTAGTGAGTAGCGAAATCACTAGCTAGAGGTGTGTGCTTGATGAGTGTTTAAACGTGATTGGTTATTGATAAATTGTTCTTAAATTCAATCTATAAGCATGGATCTATTATATCCTCTAAATTTTAATAAAAATATTAGTAGTTGCAAACCCTAGTTTAATTTACTTATTTTAATACCCCAAAAGCGCCTAAGATCAGACCCGGGATCAAAATGTGAAGTTTGCTGAAAAACTGGGAATATGTCTCAGGATGGATGATGTAACGACTCATGGTTGGAAACCACAGGTCGTTGTTAGCAGTTGTGGGAGAGACTGGACATTGGTAGTTGGGGATACCACGGGTCATCCAACGACTCGTGGTCAGAAGTGACAGCCCATGGTCAACAGTCATGGTTTGGGTTGCCAAATTTTCTAGTGGATATAACGGATGGATAGCATGACTCATTGGAAGAAACCACGAGTCGTGGTGAGGCTCGTGGAAGTTCAGGATTTTTTAGGGAGCTGACAATGGTCGTTCTAACGACCCATCATTTGAAGAAACGACTTATCCTGTCGAGTCATGGGAAGAATTTGAAAGCACGAATTAAGGCAGTGGATCCAACGACTCGATACCACGAATCGTGGTATCATGCAACGACTCGTGGGATCACACGTTGGTTCACCCAGATCAGTTTTTCAAGGATTTTTCATTAAGGGTATTTTCGACCTTTCTGTGCTTTAAGGCCTTAAACTACGTCATTTTATGTATTTTTCTGGGCATGATAAGATAGGTTAAGTCCCTCTTGCATAAGCCATTCCCATGCATGCAAATTAAGAGGATTTTAGAGAGATCAAGCATAGTTTCAAGCTTTTCCCTATCAATTCTCCACTAGGCATTCAAGGAACTCTAGAATATGATCTTACCCGGGTATGTAGGGTTACGAATGGATGTTTTCATTCACACCCATTCCCATTCTCTATCAATTTATGAAAATCTATCAAAAATCTCATGGTGTTTTAATTTAACTTTTGTGAAAATGTAATGATTTGCTAATAGGTTATTATGATTTGTGATTTACATCATATTTTAGAGATTTTGATAAGATTTTACAACTATTTTTATTATAAAATTATTGATTTCGATTTCTACTAAATTTATCTTAATTATGTAAGATCTATGATGGATCGATTAATGATCTACTCTTCAATTATTGATATTTACAAACCTATGATTTGAAATATGAATTTATTCAATTACACATCATGATATGATGATTTACAAGTTATATGTGTGATCCTCAAGTATGCATGAAACCTATAATTCATGAATTATGTTTTTGGCCAACTCATGGGCCTTATGTCATGGCTAGTTCACGTATGTACAAGTACTTTTATGATTATCATGATTTAACTAGCCTATGAATTTATGCATGATATACTATGAGCACTATATATGTTTTGGGAGTAGTATCGAGCACCGAGTAGGTTTAAGACCTAGGTTCAGCCTCGGATCTCATAAACTATGTGCCACCTTAGGTATGTTGGGACCTCCTATGTGACTGTCCCCGGCCCAAATAGCCCTTTTCATGGAGATATCACACATACATGGTTCTACCCTTGGAACGGTATGGACACCCTCCCGACTAGGGTTACAAGTTGGGCTTCATGTGTGCTCATATGGGGTATGTCGGTTAAGAGAATCTCCCACTGTTCCTCATGATTTATGCATGTCTATAATTTTGTATATTTGATCAAGTTATGTTCAATATGTCTTTTCTATCATGATTATGATTTCAAATGTATTATGAATGTATTAAAACCTTGAGCCTTATGTTATGTTGCGATATGATATGAGCATGATGTCCTACTCTTATGATCACTTATGAATTTTATATATATTTTAAATGCCCGTTTTTCTTACCTTGCATACTCAGTACATTCCACGTACTGACCGCACACTTTCAATGTTGTATCGTTTCATGATACAGGACCCTGCTCTCAAGCTCATCCTCATCTCTAAACCATCTCAGAATTCACCTTCAGCTTGTCAGTAAGTCCTCATGTTTCGAGGGCCATTTGACTAGACCTTATGTCATTTTATATGGCACATATATGGTTCAAGTGGTGGATATGTTCTAGAGTTGTGGGTGCAGGCCCTATAGGCTGGGAAGAGTTCCACGCAACATTCTTTGATCGATTCTTTCCCCTAGAGATGAGAGATCTTAAGGCAACTGAGTTTGTTAACTTGAAGTAGGGTGACATGTTAGTTCAGGAGTACGCATTGGAGTTCACCTATCTATCCAAGTATACGCCAGAGTTGGTGGCAGATCAGAGGGCTCAGGTGAGCCGTTTTGTGCATGGAGTGGCGGACTACCTGGATAAGGACTGTAGGATCGCCATGTTGCATCGAGATATAGACTTTCCCCACATTGTGTTGCATGCTCGGCAAATGGAGTCGATGTATCGGAGGCAGAGAGAGTCCAAGAGGGCTAGGATCGGCAGTTACAGGACTTCTCAAGTCAGATTAGGGGGTGGACAACATCAGTAGTCCCAGCACCGGTCTATTGCTCCAACACCATCACTGGCCAGTACGCCATCTAGATTCTGAGGGGATCGAAGGAGCAGGGCTGAAGATTCGATAGGTCAGGGTACCATGAAGATAGAGCACACTTTCCCAGCTTGTGCGAAGTTTTGAAAGAATCACTTAGGGATGTTCCTAGTTAGCTCGGATACTTGTTTCGGGTGTGGCAAACTCGGACACAGACTCAGGAATTTCCCTTCAGCTAGATCAGGGGGTAGTGGAGCCCGTATGCCAGCAGCTAGTTCAACAACTCCAACAGCACGTCCCTCTCAGCAGGATGGCTCAACTAGTTCAGCCGGCGGTCCGTGCCAAAACAGGTTCTACGCTTTGGCACCCCTCCAGGAGCAAGAGGTCTCCCGGGATGTGGTCACTGGTATGTTGCGAGTTTTTCATAATGATGTTTATGCTTTGTTAGATCCAGGGGCTACTTTGTCTTTTGTGACTCCTTATTTTTCTAGTGGCTTTGGAGTTAGTCCCGAGACTCTGTCAGAACCATTCTTTGTTTCTACTCCTGTTGGTGATGCGATTGTAGCTAGGCAGGTGAATAGAGGATGCCCGGTCACTATATTGCATAAATTCACCTCCGCAGACCTTGTCGAATTATCCATGACTAATTTTGATATTATTCTTGGAATGGATTGGTTGTATGCGTGTTATGCTTCTGTATATTGTAGAACACACGCGGTGGAATTCTACTTTCCGAGTGAACCAGTCTTGGAGTGGAAGGGTAGTTCGGCGGTACTAGCAGTCGATTCATTTCATATATTTAGGCTAGAAAGATGTTTCCAAAGGGTGCATGTATAATTTTTTTAGGGTTAAGGATGTCAATTCCGAGACCCCGACTATCCAATCAGTTCTAGTGGTGTATGGGTATCCAGAGGTCTTTCCCAATGATTTGCCAACTGTTCCTCCAGAGAGGAAATTAATTTTGGTATTGATATTCTACCCAATACGCAGCCTATCTCTATTCTTCCTTACAGGATGGCTCGAGCCGAGCTAAAGGAATTGAAGGATCAGTTGAGGGACCTTCTAGATAAGGGCTTCATTAGACTGAGCAAGTTGGGGTGCACCGGTTTTGTTTATTCGGAAGAAGGATGGTTCTCTTCGGATGTGCATTGACTATCGACAATTGAATAAATTCACCATTAAGAATAGGTACCCTCTTCCCAGGATCGATGACTTGTTCAACCAGCTTCAGGGTGCCAAGTGTTTCTCAAAGATAGATCTCCGGTCCGGGTATTAGCAGCTCAGGGTTCGGGAGTGTGATATTCCCAATGTGGGTAGTTCCAATATTGAGGATTCTTTTGATAGTATTAAAGAAAGTGGAGTCTACAGATAGCAGTGTTAAAGAATTGAACGGGGAGGTTTCTAACCTTGCCCAAAGGTGAGCTCCCACTCAGCTTCAATCAAACATTTGTAAGCCCAACCGAATCATCTATCAACCCCAATGAACTCAAGAACGAAAGGAACTCTTCCTAGTGGCACGATGTCTAATCCAAAGAAAGATGCATGTTGCATGGTGATTGTTACAAGGAGTGGGAAGATTGTTACTAAAGCGAGCGATCAGCCCAAAGTGGTAATTGGTTATAAACCAATTGAAAAATACTTTAGTGATGAGGTTCCAAAATCACCTATTTTTGTTGAGGATGAAAAAGTGCTCGAGGAAGAAGAGGTTGAGACTCCTCTTAAAGATGTGAATGTTGATGAAGAGGGCAAGGACGCCCACAATGCTAAAGGCCAAGCACCTAGAGTTCCACCTCCTTACCCTCAGTGGTTAACCAAAAAGAAAGAGGACAACTAGTTCAAGAAGTTTATTGATATATTTAGCAAGTGGTCCATCTTCATACCGCTGGTAGATGCATTGCTCCAAATGTCTGGTTATGCTAAATTCATGAAGGAGCTTCTAAAAAAGAAAACAGTTGTGAATACGGCACAGTGGAGGTATCGGATCATTATAGTTCAGTGATGGAAAGAAACCTTGCTCTGAAAAGGGATGATCCCAGAGCATTCACTATTCCTTGCACGATTAGGGTGTATGTGTTTAACAGAGCTCTCTGTGACCTAGGGGCGAGCATAAACTTTATGCCCCTTTTAATCTTCAAAAACCTAGTATTGGGAAGTCCCAATCCTTCCACAATGAGGTTGCTTATTCCTGAAAGATTTATAAAATGCCCCGTGGGAATTCTTGTGTATGTGTTGATCAAGGTAGATAAAATCATCCTTCCAGCCAATTTTGTTGCGTTGGATTGTGATGCTAATATTGAGGTGCCCATTATCTTAGGGTGACCATTCTTGTCCACCGGACAAGCTCTTGTAGATGTTGAGCTTGGAGAGTTGAAATTCTTAGTAGATGGTGATGAAGTGACATTCAATGTGTGCCAACTTATGAAACCACCCGAAGAATGCTTAGTGATAGCTGTGATGGATGATGAAGATGAGCAAGAGAATGATCTTGAGGTGGAGGAAAAACCTTCAGATGAGTGATACCATTTTGAGGTGAAACCATCGTGCTGCGACGTTAAATCAAGCGCTTCTTGGGAGGCAACCCACTTGTCTTTAAATTTATTTTTACTTCATATTTTTTGTTGTTTTTGTTGTGTAGGATGGTTGGATTGTGAACAAAGAGGAAGAAAATAAAGGATGAGCATCTACATGAGACCTGCAAAATGCAGGTACAGACGTACAGCTCGCAGGTCCAGCACAAAATTGATCCAGAATGCCTAGTCAAATGAGGAGGACCTGCACCTCACCTACGAAATACAGTCAAAGACTTGCGAAGTGCAGGTGTAGTGTAGGTCTATACCAATGTACATGGGAGAAATCGTGAAAATTGTATGAGACCTACATCTCACCTATTAAACATAGGTGCAAATTTGCGAGACGTTGGTGTGTTGTACATTCAAAACAGTGCATTGGGCAAAGTGAGGGCCACATACGTTTGAACTGTGCGTTGCAGATTCAAATCTACTACTGCAGGTCCAGCGCAAGTGTAGGTATGATTAATAATTTAAAAAGTTGACTGACCTATTTGACCAACACGACCATGGTCCGACCCATGCCTTTTAAGCTTTTTCCCCATTTTGCAAAACCCACATTTTCTGCACCACTTTTCCATTTTCTTAACCACTCAACCACTATTTCAACTTCCCACATTCTTCTATTAACTCACCATCAATTCCACCACACCTTTTCACCTTTTCTCTCCGTATAAGTTCCACCCTTCTTCATCCTCTTCTAGCATAACCAACATTTTAAACACAAAAAAAAAAAAAAGAACTTTGGTCGGTACAATTGTTGTGAAAAAAGCATCTCTCTACTCAAGTTTCAAATTTAGTCTCTCTACTCACTTTAGTTTGTATGTCTTTTGCAAGAGAGAGAGAGAGAGAGAGAGAGAGAGAGAGAGAAAGAGAGTACACTTTC
Organism: Datura wrightii; assembly: GCA_035772735.1. NCBI lineage: Eukaryota > Viridiplantae > Streptophyta > Magnoliopsida > Solanales > Solanaceae > Datura > Datura wrightii. The sequence continues at coordinate 48,713,568 of JASDFA010000002.1, read as the reverse complement.
CTTTTCATCTTCTTCTTCTTCTTCTTCTTCAATTTCATTGGGCAATACACCACTGTTGTAGATTTTTGAAGCTTAATTAGTTATTCAATATGATGGTTATTGATGATTTACCCATGGGTATATTTTCTCTATCTCTGTTAGTGAGTAGCAAAATTGCTAGCTAGAGGTGTGTGCTTGATGAGTGTTTAAAATTTTTTGGGCATTGATAAATTGTTCTTAAATTTAGTCTATAAGCATGGATCTATTATTTCCTCTGATTTTTAATTGAAAAATTAGTAGTTGCAAATACTAATTTAATTTACTTATCTTGCTTGAACTTGAGAATGAAAAGTGAGATTGGGAAGAGGAAACAATAGGGAGGATTTGGAGTGTACATGTGTGGGGTTGAGCTAGAGATAGTCAAAACCCACTCCCCACTTCATTAAAGTGTTAAGGTTAGAGATAGCTTGACCCTTCCTCAAGCTTTGTGGCTGACTTTTTATTGTAACCTTGGGGTTTGAGAAAACCCAAGGCAAAAGCATCTTTGCAGTTGAAAAACAAAAGGATGTATTTTTCTCCATGCTAGAAATTGAGTTTAAGGCAATTGAATAAATCCCAATATAGTTTATACTTCATCTATTGCACATCCCTTTCCCTTTCCAATCACCTGCAACGAATTATTTCCTCAATCTAGTTTCATATATTTGAATATAATATTGTTTCCCCTTTTTTCCCCAATTTTTACTTTACAGATGTTAAACAATGATGCACACTAATTTGAGTTAATTTACAACTTTTGGAGTATCATTCTCAATTCCTTGTGGGATTCGATCCCGACATCTGTCGGGTATATTATTTTTGACAGTGATCATTTCCACCTCCTTTAAAAGGGAGAGATGTATTGAGCGTTATCAGCGTCTCATCTCGCCAGCCTGATTCACTAAAATTATTCTGAAATTTACACCTAGGCACACCTCACCTATCAGAGCATCGACCTGATTTTGTCTGGAAACTCTTCTATCCCTGCTCCCGTGATCCGAACTCTCCTTGGTAGCTCTTTTTGGGTAACTTTCCTCCATAGTTTCTTGTATAATCATCTAACTATGTCCATTTGTTTCATTCAAAGATATTTCCATAAAAGCATGAATTAATACATGAATATTCTTCTCAAAACAAGGTAAAATATAGGTAAAAATGTGGAAAGTGAGCATACAAATATGCTCAATATCACCAACCCACCCTTAAGCCTTTGTTTGCCCTTTAACAACTCCCTATACTCCTACCAAGAGTCCATCACACCACACTTATCGCCTCTATCTATTCGCACTCAAGTAACTAGACAATTTAATCATGATAGGCAGTTCACTGACTCACATGCGTAAATGACTTGTAAACTTGAAAAACTCTTCACCTGAGACAACACAATTTCTAAAACTGACTTGTTTTTATAAAAATAAGGCCAACATATTCATATACAAATAATGCAATGCATAGTACACCAAATACCTGCCATCTTATGCCCTCACTAGTTTGTGGTGTCCCCTTGCATATTGTCATGAAAATTGTTGAGGCATATAAACAAGGCACACTTACTCTCCCAAAAGATATTCCAAACATGCACAACATTCCATAGACTTTCCCTTTGTGTATTATTCAATCAATCTGGCATCAAAATAGTAATATCATAAGGACTTCGATGGTTGTAATATTGGTTAGGGGATAAGTAGGAATTATTTTGTAAATAGTGACTACCAACTCTAAGCACTTTAAGACAACAACTTCAACTTTGTTCACTTTTTTTCTTATACCACCATCATCATTCTCACTTATGCTTAAACTATAACACCTCAGATTTAGAAATGGCATTTTAACAGCTCATACACAAAGTATAGACATGTTTTTAGGTTCCATAGGCGATTTGATAGACCTCATCCAGTTGATGACACATCCTATCAAACCACAAAAATTGGTTAGAGAAGGACCATCTGTAGATAGCTTTCCACGGCTCAGTTCACAGATCGTCATCCAGTTGACAACAAGTCCTATTAGTCATGGAAGATATTATAGAGTGGCTTGATCCTAAGAGATTAAAGGATGGACCAGCAGCGACTCGTCATCCAAAGGACGACCCATCAACCTGGCTGTCAAATCCCTACAATTTTCCCTCTAAGTTTTCAATGAATCATATGATGGCTCGTGCTAAAAGGACGAACAGTCCTTCTAGCCGAGAACTTAAATTTCTAGAGATTATAAAAGGAACCCTAGTCGACTTTTGTAATATTTTTCCAAGTCCAAACCTCTTCTCTAAACCCTAGACAATGTGAAACTTACCCCAAAGACTAGGTAAGCCTTCTTCTTCATTCGTTAGGTTGAATTGGTATTCCTAACCCTAAGTTATTGTAACACCCCAAAAGTCCCTAAGATAAAACTAGGGAACTAAAATGAAGAAAATAGGAAAACCTGCACCAAGTTATAAAATGAGTCGTGGAGTGACTCATTGTGTGACTCGATGGGTCGTTAAGTGACCCATCATGTGTGCCTCAATTGGTGAATATTGATATTTCCTGGGGACTTAAACAATTTAAGGGATGAGTCATGGTTCCACTTCATGACTCCGCAAGTGAGTCGTCGTCTGGAAGGGGTGGAAGAAGAGAAAATTTCTAGTGATGATGACGAGTCATTGTGACACTTGACGAGTCATTAGGTGTCCTTTGGGGTGAGATGGATTGTTTAAAACTTGAGTTTCAGAGTATCGTAACGTGTGGTGAAACTGTCCATTAGGAGCCATGACGAATCATTAGGTGAAGTAGTCAAATAATATTTCAAAAGGGGGAAAATTTGTCAGTGGCAACAAGGGCAGGCCATGAGTCATCCAGTGAACTAATTACCTGTTACCTCGTGGTGACTAGCAATGGGAGTTTAATAGTCTAAATTCCAGGGGCATTTTTGTAAATTAATATTATTTTAAATCATAAACTACATCATTTTGGGATAATTTAAAAGGGGTTAAAGGGAGTTAGTCGATCTTTGTCCCTCACTTCTCTTAAAAATCTCTCTAAAACATTACAAGAAAAAGGCACAGACTTCTCAGAGCAAGCTAGGGCAACCAATCATTCTTCTCAGATTCTCAAGGACTTTCTCAAGGATCCTTCTCTAGGTATGTGGGATTTCAAAAAGGGAATTTCTCTTCCCTTGTACCCCAAAACTCTTACAAAAACCCTATCAATTCTAGTTCTCTAATGATTAAAGCTAGGGTTGTTCTTCAACTAGATTATGAATCTTCCTTCTAATCATGAATCTTTTGAAATCTTCAAGTTATTACTAACTATGATTCATGTTGTTATATTTGCCATGGAATGTGTGTTTAGCCCCAATCCTGAAATATAATTGAAAGAGTCTTGCATAATTGTCCAAATATGAATGTTCCTTGATTCTGATAGTTCTTTAATCACCATGATAGTACAGTTATGTGAAAAATAGTTATCTTATTACTTGTTTTGTCTCAATCAGTACTTAACTCTCTTAGTGCCTTACAAAAATGTCACCTGATTAGTTTGACTACATTCAGTCTCTTGAGGAGTTCAGTAAAACTCCGTAGTCTTTGTCATCAGTCATCAGATGGTTCTTTAGACAGTTACGATGTTTTCAAATAAAGAAGATCTAGCTAGTCATAGAACCCTTAGCTTTTAGTTATCAGGTCCTTTAGACTCTTATAGTACTTCCAGATAAGTATTCCTGACTTAAGTCTTAGGACAACAGTTTCAACCTATCAGTGTAGTTAGTCAAAAATTAGGATTTTCAGTCAGAGTAGAACTTAGCACCAAGTAGGCTGGGATCAATGCACCCATGTACCTTGAGCTACATTAGCCAGAATGGGCATCAAATAATGATCGCCCAGTTCAGCTACTATACCTTGGCAAGGTATAGTGGGCCTTCTCTGATGGGGGGTATACATCGAACTCCATGTCTAGCTCATGTGGTTACATGTCGGTTATAGTTCTCCCACTGTATAATATAGTGCATTTCAGTCCAGCATAGTCACAGTTTTTAGTTTAGTTCAGTCCATTCTTTCAGTTTTCTAGATCTACATATGACCTTAATATAGTTATTAGTACTTACAACATTATCAACTTTTCAGATGCCTTCAATATTTATGATTCTAGTTATGATCATTACATGTTTTGTTAGTTCAGTTTGCAGCTTTTCAGTATCCTTGTAATTACTTTATATCTCACTTACTGAGTACATTCAAAGTACTGATGCATACCTTCTATGTTGTATCGTGTTATGATACAAGCGCAGGTTCTCAAACTCAGCATCGTCAGTAGTTCTTATCTAACAACGTTCAACAGAACTCTAAAGAGTCCTCATTTGCTGAGGGCCGGATGTTTCGTTTCGGCTATTGTATTTTGTTACTAGTTTCAGACCTTAGAGTTACCTGGGACCTTGTCCCAACAATTCACCAGTTTCTTAGTTGGCTTTCAGACAAAGTTAGTAGTTTAGTATATTTTCTGATGTTGTTGTTTAAAATAGTCATCTCAATAATGATTTCAAAACTTCCACTTACAACTTATTTTCAGTATTTCAGTAGTATGCTATGCCAAGGGTTAGCTTAGGGTCATCTGTGGCCCTAAGTACCATGTCATGTTCAAGGTGTAGACTCAGGTCGTGATAGCTATGGTGTTTAATTTGATTCTTGATGTGAAATCCTATGAATCATTGAAGGAACTAGTTCATAAGTTCTTAGAGTTAGCTTTCCATATTTCTCCATCGTAAGATTGGAGCATCTGAGGTGTGTAAGGCTATCCATAGTGAAAAACTCTATTCTTCCTCATGTCCTACATCTCTAGTTCAACTTCAGAGAAGTTAAGATCTAGGGTTTTATCAATTATGTAAATTTGGTTTTTCCCTATGATTTGAGTTATACCTTTTTATTCTCTTATTGCACATGTTGTTACCTCTGTCTCTGATGATTGTTGAGTTATGGTTCATGTCATTCTATGACATGGACCCCAACAACATCAACTGTGATATTTTGAAAACCTTGTATTATCAGACATATGCATTTTTTTAATAATTAAAGTAGTAAAATATTTCAGAGAGTTTTTCAGAAAAGTATTTCAGTCAGTCAGTCAGCCAGCTTTATTTTTAGCACATGATTTTCAAAACTAAAGTAAAGACTTACTTTTGAAATACAATTTTAAGCATAGAAGCTCACTACCTTTATATAGTTTTGAGCATAGAAACTCACCAGCATAATATAGTTTGAGCATAGAAGCTCTCCATCATAGTTCAGTTTTGAGCATAGAAGCTCACCAGCATAACACAGTTTTGAGCATAGAGGCTCACTATCAGAGTTCAGCTTTTAGCATAAAGGCTCCTAGAGTTAATACGTCTACTTTGATTTTGATCTATAAAGGCTCCATGTTCGGGTCTATTTGTGGGTATACAAAACAACACGCAAGTGCAAGTGGTCGAACAAGTAGTAAGTGGCTTTAGTAAGCCAAGTATCGATCCCATAGAGACTTGGATTAAGTGCAATTTGCTCAAGTATACTACATTTTACTTCTAAATATGCAGACAACAACGTAACCAAAAAGTTGATAGTTTGTTTGATAAATTTTATACTAAAACTAAGAACAATTATCTACTTTGAATCTGAACTATGAATGAAAGCATGCTGAGGTTAAACGAACATGTAATGAAATTGATTATCATCATAAATTGGTTAGTCTTTTCTTCCTATTGGTAGCCAAGAACATTTGCCAAGAGATTAAAACTCTCGTATTTAACCTCACTTAAGAATCATGAACCATCCGTCTACATTTCTGTGATCAAATGCAATTCATGTTCTAGCCATACAATTCTGGTTCCTAAATTGACTAATACGACTTTCAGGTATATTTCTATCCTGAAAGCTAATCAAAACTCAATTTTCCCAAACCAAGTAAAGAACATATCCTATTAATTCACAATTTTCCAATTTCGTGCTTTCTCGAGTGAAACCGGACTTTTTAGATGTACATTAATGTAGGCCACACACCAATGCAGTAAGAACAAGAATTAATAGAACAACATGGAAGAAAAGATGAAAAACCAGATAATCAATAATCAAATTTCATTACAATTGTTCATAACCTCAGCAAGGAGAGGAATTAGCCACTCATTTGTGGATTAATCATCATAAAATGAGTGTTAATCATACAAGCAATTGAATTAAAGAAGAAAGAAAGAGAGAAAAAACCCTGAACTTTTCGTCCCTCAACTGCCTGTAACCCACGTCCTTGCTCCACCAAGTCTGAATTATGAAAAATGAACTTTAAGTGTTCTATTTATACTGCTGGGAATTTTTCCCGGAATAATTAGCAACGTGTCACGGAGTGCATCGCGGAGCACTGCCTCCGTGACACGCCATGAACGCGGACCCTCACTGGAACTGGGGGTCCGGGAATTCAAGCTCAACGTGGCACGGCGTGCATCGCGGAGCACTGGCTCCGTGCCACGGAGCAAACGCGGACCTCCACTGGAAATTGGGTGAATTTTCCCATCCAGGCAGAATGCCTCCGCGATGGCAGCGTGACACGGCTCCATCGCGGAGCCCCTTTAATTCATGTTGTCCAATGTCTTTTCCCTTGCTCGCATCCAAGTCCAACTCCTATGTTATCCAACATGCATTTTAGCTTCTCGAAATCACATTTTACCTGCAAAACAATGCTAATCATGTTGGTTAGTGTAAATTCACATTTTATTACCAATTACATGAGAATGTATACACATTGATAGATAAACAAGGCGAAAATGATACTTTTGAGTATCACTTGGGCATATAAATCTGCCCAAGATCACATACCCCACACTTAAATCCTTGTTCGTCCTCGAACAACAAACATACAATTCATGCAATTTACATCCCAACCTCGCTACTATGGTACGACAATTTAAGCTACAGTCATACCGATTACTCAATACAACAAATCATCACGAAAACATGCATGGTCTTATCAATGCAATGACCTTCAATACATTAAGACCTCCTAGACTTTAAGAATCGACTCTCGATATCGGCAAACTCATGCAAATCAGCTGATCAAGATATCCGACACGAAAATGAATCATTCATCAAGCATGTGCCCTCACAACTCAAGAGAATCTTCCCCTTTTTTGCTCATATGACACACAAACATTCAAACAGGGGCATGTACACACAATTTCACTCTCTCTCCCAAAAGAATTCACATGCATCATGTCATGACCCATAAGCTTGCCCTTAGTGTATTACTCCACTAATATAAAGAAATGCTATGTAAGATCACGTAGGACTTTAATGGGTTGTAGTGGAAGCTATGGAACTAGTAAATATTGGATTAGCCAATAATAGCCACTAGCATCCTTAAGCGCCTTTTCAACACATCCCATCAACTCATGGACATTGTTTCTCTCTTCTTTTTTTTTTCATCATCCCATTCTTGATGATTTTCTTTAGTATGGCCCATTTCATTAAGCACACTTGATACAACAACAAAGATTATACATGCACCTTCGTTATCATTTATTTATAACAAGTGCACCTTCAACCTTTTCTTTTCTTCCCTCACTCTACTTTTCTTTTTCTTTTCACCATTCTCACTCTTCGACACTTTTGGGAGAATGATTTTCTCTTCTTAAGTGCTTAAGAGTTTTGTATAGGCTTTATGGCTAATGAAAAGAAGGAACTAAGCTCGGTTTACACTTTTTGGACAAAAGAAAGAAAACAATCGGCTAAAGGCTCAAAGGGCTGACTAGGGTATACAATCACAGAAAGGGGGATATGACAAGAAAAAAATAGAAACTCTCGGTTAAAACAAAGAAATGCCTACATCCTTTCCTACAATACACCTCCTTCATTTCGTTTTGTACACACACCAGGCCAGTTCTAGACACTTCACAATAGCATGGAATGTCAACACCTCACTTCACACTTTATGCGCATGCTCGATTCAAGATGTATTCACAGACTCTTCAATCAGCTAATTACAGGAATTCAACATTAAGCCTCAATCACACTGAATCGAACTCTACAGCCTAGGTATCTCAACATATTTACAAATTTGCATGCTTTCATATGAATCACCTTTGCATTTTGATTATCATGTACAACACGCAACCAAAATTTCACAACCATATAGTAACTACAGGTTCCGGGATGCAATCCACCAAAGAAAAATGAAAAATAATTGAAGAAAATCTACTCCTAACGACTACATTTCCTTTAAGACGGTCGTCATCCATCCATCATAGGGAACAGTCACTACTCAAGACGTCGGTTCAATGGGACCATTCTCGGTAAAAGAACCGAAAACAAACGCCGAGAAACCCAAAATAAAAAATGTCGAAAATATCGATCATTCCGATAGAAAAATTATTTACAAAATATTTTAAAATATACAAACTATTTTTAAAAAAAAATTAAAAATATCTATCATTTCGATTACAAAATAACAAAAATATGTACAGAATCAGAATCCGCTAACAACCATTCAGCAACACATATCAATTTCACATAAATTTACAAACAGAACAACCACTTAAAAATTCACAACTCACAGGGGCAAACAAATACACGGCAACAGAATAGAGCATACATCAAAATAGCCCAGCCCAGCACCTAAGCACTCCCACCCCACACTTAGCTCGAACACTGTCCCTAGTGTTCACAAAAATTAAAATAACACAAAATCGGGTGGTGGAACTCCCTGATCAGTCAAAGTATTCCACTTCTTCGTCGGGTGCTGCTGCTTCATCTCCCATATTCGAGTCACCTCCGTCGTCATCATCAGACTCCACATCGGAGTCCTCCCGACGCGTCTCCTCGTTCATGGGGACGTCATCATCTGTGGGCTCTACAAATGCTGGCCCTATTGGCATAGAGCCCTGGCGTTCTCGCCGAAGGGGTAATCTAGCTCGAGCTGCCATAGCTCCTCCTCCGTCGCTGGCCTCCCACCTATCCTTACCTGGAGCATCTGCATCCCATACATCCGAGCCATGTACTGGTCATCACGAGTGTGTCGCTCGCCAAGTGTAAGTACTCACCCGTGGGTGGTGTCGGGAGCCTTAGTTTTAGTAACGTCTAAGGCCCGCCGCTCCAACTGCGGGATATAATCGAGGGCCTCCTCTTCAACATCGAAGCCCCTGAGAAAGGTGGTCAGTAGTCCACCAAAACCATACCTGTGCCCTTGGTGCAACCGGGCTCTCTTCATGACGAATATAATAACCGCCCCTACATTGATCTCCAGCCCTTTCATCATGGCGTACACCAGGCAAACACGGTCCCGGGTTACATCAGTCATATATACCCCCGGGATGAGGCATGAGCAGACTATCTTCAGCCAGATTCGGGCTTCCCTGTTCATTTATGAATAGGGCAGAGTCTGATGGTAGCCCCTCTCTTTGTGTCTGCTCCATCTAGCTGTTGATCGGGTCCCACACAGTGTGCGTTTGATGTCCGCATACGGTGGGGTAATGTTCAGCTGTTGGAGGACGTGAGCGTCTGTGTCCCGCACTCCTATGATGGCATTGAGATGGTGGGGCTCCAGAGTGACTATTTGCCCTCTGATCTTGATAGTGTGACTCCTGATCGTCGGGTTCCAATTGGCATAGAACTCCCGAACCAAGTGCAAATTGCATTCCTTGGGCTCTTCAAAGATGAACTTGAGCCCCGCTGCCTCGATCCGGTGGACCATTCTTGGGAATTCCTATGCCAATGGTTCCCGTGCTATATGCTCCTCGGGGAAATATTTATTTTCCTTATGCTTCACGTACCACTTTTTCCCCTCATCGGTCACCCATCTTGTTCCGTACTGGCGGTGTTGGCCGCATGGAACTGCTGGTGCAACTGGGACTGCTGTGCCTAGTCTGATCCGTTTCCTTCTGGCGCCTGAAGTTGACGCGCCTTTTCCTTTCTCTTGGCGGCTTGCCATTTCACCTGTCAACCCAAGTAAACAAGATCAATGTTAAGCTCACGATTATTAACTTCGGCTAAGGTCGGGTTACGCTCGGTTACCCCACACTTAGTCCTTAGCTACAGTTACAACAATACGGCAAGAATATCTTTATTTACACAAAACAACCAACTATACAATCATGCTTAGTGCGTTCGAAAAATTTGACGGTATAACTTCTGCGTACTACTCAGACTTCGTACAGCTATTCACAATCACTACCATCGCTAACATTTTAACCATCGCACTTAGCAAAGAAAAACACAGAAACAAAAATAACAACAAAAATTTATATACATGAACCTATCCAACCAACCAATTTCGAACAAATTTCAACATTTCCCCCAAACCCGAGAATCCGTCGTCTATTAACATCCTAAAAATTTGCACATCGACTCATCTCATACACCACGTACACCCCGGTAGAGAATTCACAATTTCAGTACATTGTCGACTTCAAATTCAACTAACAAGTCCTAGAATTGATTTTATCAATTAAATTCGATCAATTCATGCAATCGAGAAGTTCAAATAATCATAACGACATTCCGAACATTCATCAACAACAAATAACTCGAATTCATGCTTAATTACTACATAGGGCGATTTAGCTCACCCCCCATGCTTAATTTCGAAGAAAATTGACAAGAAATTGAGAGGGAATCGAAAATCATACCTTGATGTTGAAGAATCAAAGAAAAGTCGGTGAATTTCTTGCCTTACGCCGTGTCACGTTGATGGGGGATGGTTTTTGGGGGGTTTGGCCGCGGAGGGATTGGAAAATGAGGGGAAAAGGGAGGTTTTCGAGGTTAAAAAGGTAGAAAAATACGCGGGTCACCCGGCAACCCGGTGTGACCCGTCGTGATATACACGGCAACGTCTCACGGAGTGCATCGCGGTGCACTGCCTCCATGACACGCAGCCATCGCGAGGCTGTTCTGGAAATTTTAAAATTTCCAGGTTATACCTCAACGTGTCACGGAGGGTAACGCGGAGGTCCTCCTCCGTGACACGGAGCTAACGCCCCAGCTCACTGTTTTCCACTTTTTATTGATTTTTCATACCTCGACTTTTCCTTCGCGATTCCGTGCATATTTTCCTCCGTTTGACCTGAAATTCAGCTCACTATACAAATTTGGTTAGAATTATAGGTTTCACCTAACTAAAAATAAAAACACTAACTAAAACAAAAAAAAATTGTAATCAATCAAGAAAAAGAAAAAGAAAAATCTATTTACACTTGACAAAATGAAAGAAAAAATTTCACGGGTTGCCTCCCGTGCAGCGCCTGGTTTACCGTCGCGGCTCAACGTCATTTAAGCTCAATTGTCCGCTAGGGTGATGGACGATTTCTCTCGATCACCGTCCTCCCCCCAGTAGTGCGTACACCTTTCCGGTGGTTTTCCCATTAACTCTCGGGAATCATTCATCTGCTTGTCATCACCATGATCAATCACATTGATCACCGAGAGTTCTTCATGCACCGTCGGGAGCTTGGGTGCCTTGTACACATCGAACACCTCTACCTTGTCATGTGCTCGCATTGTGAGTTGCCCCGCAGCTACGTCGATTAGTGCTTTCCCGGTTTCCAAGAAGGGACGTCCCAAAATAAATGGGACTTCCGCATTTGGTTCAAAATCCAGCATGACAAAATCTACCGGGAAAATTAGAGAGCCAACTTGCACCAGAACGTCCTCAACAATGCCATCCGGCCTAGCTAAGGATCGATCCGCCAACTGCAAGATTACCGTTGTGGGTCTAAGACTCCCTAGACCTAACTTTCTGAATACCGATGAAGGCATCAAATTTATGCTCGCTCCCAAGTCACACAATCCACGAGCTCGGATGCTCTGCCCAATAGTAAGCTAGATAGTAAAACTCCCAGGGTCTTTTAGCTTTGTGGGCAGTCTATTTTGGATCCAGAAAGTGCACTCCTCCGTTAGAGCCACCGTAGCATACTCAGTCAACCGACTTTTGTTGGCCACGATGTCCTTTATATACTTCGCATATTTTGGCACTCCCTGCAAGACATCAACAAGAGGTAAGTTAACATGTACCTGTTTAAGCACCTCCATGAATTTCTTGAAACACGCCTCCTCCTTGTGTTTCTTGAGTCGTTGAGGGAACGGGGGTGGAGGTCTTTCTGATTCAGCTTCTTTGGTTTTCCCCCCTTTCAGAACTTTTCTCCCTCTCAACTTCTGCTGCTCCCGAATATTGAGGTGGTCTTTCTGGTTCCACCTCTTTCAGCTGCAAACCACTCCTTGTGGTCACTGCATTTACCTGCTTGGGATTTGGATCCGTGTCGCTCGGCAGTCCTCCTCTAGGCCTTGTATTTTGGGCACTCGCAAATTGCCCAAATTGATATTCAAGTGCCTTGGTAGCTAACTGATTGTTTTTCACTTCGGCTGCCAATTTCACATAGTCAGCCTGCAATTGAGCTTGGTTAGCTATCATGGTCTTGAACATCTCCTCAATGCTGGGTGATGGTGGTGGAGGAGGTGCATTGTTGTTTCTGAATTGAGCTTGGTAGTTCTGTTGCCCTCCTTGATTCCTTTGCACACCCTGACCCGAACTTTGGCCTTGATGGTTGTTGCTACCCCATGAGAAATTAGGGTGATTCCTCCAATTGGAGTTGTAGCTACTACCATACTGCTGGTGGTTCCTTTGTGCATTACCCACAAAGTTTACCGAGTCAGGATTGGCTCCACAACACTCAGCTGAGTGCTCACTGCTTCCACACACTTCACACCACATCTGCTGGACTACATTAACTGGGGCTGGAGGCTGGTTCAATGTCATGTTGCTGAAGTGGTTGTTCAATTGATTTTGCAAGGCAGCTATCTGTGCAGCGATAGCTGTGAATCCATCCACTTCAAGCACTCCTGCTGCTTTCCTTGTCCCACCTCTTGATGAATCAGCATCCCATTCTGGATTGCCCTATGAAATCCTGTTCAACAAGGTATACAGCTCCTCATAAGTCTTTTCCAGCGCTTTCCCTCCAGCTGCTGAATCTAGCAATATTTTGGTGTGGGGTTCCAAACCCTCAATAAATGTGTGCACCAACACATCATTGGACTGATGATGATGAGGACAGTCCCGCAACATGGATTTAAATCTCTCCCAGGCTTGATATAAATTTTCTCCCTCTCTCTATTTGAAACTTAGAATCTGACTTCTAAGTCTTGCTGTTTTACCAGAGGGAAAAAACCTTATCAAGAACTTCCGTGCAAGATCATCCCACGTAGAAATAGAATTCGGTGGCTCAGCCTTCAACCACATCTTGGCTTCTCCTAGTAATGTGAATGGAAATAATGTATGTCGGACATAGTCTGGTGACACTCCAGCGGGTATGTAAGTGTCACTTATCTCCAAAAAGTTTTGGAGATGCTGTTGTGGATCTTCATGAGGGAGACCAGTAAATTGCCCGCTTGTGTGCAACAATTGCACCATATTTTGTTTAAGTTCAAATCTCCCTCCAGGATCTGGTTTGCGGATACTTGATGTAACATTATTGGCATGTGGGATTGCCACCTCGCGAACCGGCCATGCTGCTGCTTCTTCGGGCACTAACACTGCCCTTACTACCGATGGATTCTGTTGTTGCTCCATGATCATCTGTCTGAGCAACTGCAGCTTTCTTTGTAGAGCTTCTCTTCGTTTACAGTGAAATATTCTTTCAGGCTCTAAATAAGATTCCACCAGCTCTTTGTCTCTTGCCAGTGTTCACAGCAATTAAGTCTGCAAAATACAGGCTAAGACCAAGTTGTCAACACTAAGAAAATAAAAATACAGTAAATTAACACTTAAAACAAATTCACCAATTGCCAAGTCCCCGGCAACGGCGCCAAAAACTTCTTCGGGTCTGTTTGTGGGTATACAAAACAACACGCAAGTGCACGTGGTCGAACAAGTAGTAAGTGGCTTTAGTAAGCCAAGTATCGATCCCACAGAGACTTGGATTAAGCGCAATTTGCTCAAGTATACTATATTTTACTTCTAAATATGCAGACAACAACGTAACCAAAAAGTTGATAGTTTGTTTGATAAATTTTATACTAAAACTAAGAACAATTATCTACTTTGAATCTGAACTATGAATGAAAGCATGTTGAGGTTAAACGAACATGTAATGAAATTGATTATCATCATAAATTGGTTAGTCTTTTCTTCCTGTTGCTAGCCAAGAACATTTGCCAAGAGATTAAAACTCTCATATTTATCCTCACTTAAGAATCATGAACCATCTGTCTACATTTCTGTGATCAAATGCAATTCATGTTCTAGCCATACAATTCCGGTTCTTAAATTGACTAACACGACTTTCAGGTATATTTCTATCCTGAAAGCTAATCAAAACTCAATTTTCCCAAAACAAGTAAAGAACATATCCTATTAATTCACAACTTTCCAATTTCGTGCTCTCTCGAGTGAAACCGGACTTTTTAGATGTACATTAATGTAGGCCACACACCAATGCAGTAAGAACAAGAATTAATGGAACAACATGGAAGAAAAGATGAAAAACCAGATAATCAATAATCAAATTTCATCATAATTGTTCATAACCTCAGCAAGGAGAGGAATTAGCCACTCATTTGTGGATTAATCATCATAAAATGAGTGTTAATCATACAAACAATTGAATTAAAGAAGAAAGAAAGAGAGAAAAAACCCTAAACTTTTCTTCCCTCAACTGCCTGTAACCCACGTCCTTGCTCCACCAAGTCTGAATTATGAAAAATGAACTTAAGTGTTCTATTCATACTGCTGGGAATTTTTCTCGGAATAATGAGCAACGTGTCACGTAGTGCATTGCGGAGCACTGCCTCCGTGACACGCCATGAACGCGGACCCTCACTGGAACTGGGGGTCCGGGAATTCAAGCTCAACGTGGCACGGCGTGCATTGCAGAGCACTGGCTCCGTGCCATGGAGCAAATGCGGACCTCCACTGGAAATTGGGTGAATTTTCCCATCCAGGCAGAATGCCTCCGCGATGGCAGCGTGACACGGCTCCATCGCGGAGCCCCTTTAATTCATTCTGTCCAATGCCTTTTCCCTTGCTCGCATCCAAGTCCAACTCCTATTTAATCCAACATGCATTTTAGCTTCTCGAAATCACATTTTACCTGCAAAACAATGCTAATCATGTTGGTTAGTATAAATTCACATTTTATTACCAATTACATGAGAATGTATACACATTGATAGATAAACAATGCGAAACTGATACTTTTGAGTATCTCTTGGGCATATAAATCTGCCCAAGATCACTCCACAGAGATGTTTTTGATGCCTCATATAGGCATATCTTTTATGACCACAGTTTTTGGGAGGATTATTTAGCACCGAGATGGTGAAGGGTTCAGATAACCCAAAGCCTCAGAATGATGTAGCCAGCATAGGCTAGGATTGTATAGTTGGCTTGAGTGACTCCTCAAATAGCCCCTAGTAAGGGCTTAGTATGGATCCAAGGTTCAATTTCATCCTCTACCCTGGCAAGGCTTTGGATACCTCTCCCAATTAGGCTAGAGGTTAGACATCATGTGCTCATTCATGGTGTATGCCAGTGAAAAGAAACTCCCAACTAAAGTAAAGTATTTTTGGAAATTATTTTTATGTGAAGATTTCAATTACATGACTATTTTACAAAATATCTATACTTATGTTTTATAGTATCATTCAGAACATCAAGTTTTATTCTGTTTTCAAGAAGAGTTTTAAAGTATGATTTATGGCAGGGCCTCTAGTTTTCAAAGCATGTTTTAATAATCACTTGCATACAACTCCGTTATTTCTTAGCTTCAGAAACTCAGTCATTTAGTTAATTGATGATCTTGATTTCATATCATATTCATGTCTTAGTGTGCAGTTTGTCAGTTATGAGTGTTTCCTTACTCAGCTTTATTACATACCATACATTTCATGTATTGATTCCATTTCATGATGCAAGTATAGGTACTGAGATCCATCAATAGGTGCTCCATTAAGATACCACCTCCTTGTTCGGGCTGTTTGTTATATGGGTATATAACTACACGCAAGTGCACGTGGTCGAATAAGTAGTAAAGTGGCTTAAGTAAGCCAAGTATCGATCCCACAGGGACTGGGATAAGGTAACAATCTGCTCAAGTGTACTATATTTGAATTCTAACAATGAAGACAACAGTGTAACCAAGAGTTAGATATTTTGGGTTCTAATTTTTATGCTAAGTCTAAAACAAGTATCTAATGTGAGTCTGAACTATGAATGTGAGCATACTGAGGTTAATTTAACATGTAAGGAAATAAATTATCGATATAAATTGGTTAACTTTTCCTCCGGTTGCTAGTCAAGAACGAATGCCAATGGATTAAAACTCTCGTATTTAACCCAACTTAAGAATCATGAACCGCACACCTACATTTCCGTGATTAAACGAAATTCATGCTCTAGCCATACAAACCCGGTTCCTAAATTGACTAATACGACTTTCAGGTATATTTCTATCCTGAAGGTAAATCAATTCTCAATTTTCCTAAACTAAGAAAAGATCATATCCTATTGATTCACAACTTTCCAATTTCTTGCTCTCTCGAGTGAAACCGGACTTTTTAGATATATAGGCCACACATTAATGCAGTAAGAACAAGAATCAATAGAACAACCATGGAAGAAAAGATGAAAAACCAACTTAATCAACAACCACACTTCAATACAATTGTTCTTAACCTCAGCAAGAAGAAGAATTAGCCACCCATTTGTGGATTAAACATCGTTAAATGAGTGTTAAACATACAAGCAATTGAATTAAAGAAGAAGGAGATAGAGAAAAACCCTGAGATTTTCATCCCCTCAACTGCCTGTAACCCACGTTCTTGCTCCACCAAGTCAGAATAATTAAAAATGAACCTAAGTGTTCTATTTATACTAGTGGGAATTTTTCCCGGAATAACAAGCAACATGTCACGGAGTGCATCGCAGAGCACTGCCTCCGTGACACGCCACTGACGCGGACCCTTACTGGAAATTCGGTGTCCAGGTAATAAGGCCCAACGTGGCACGGCGTGCAACGCAGAGCTAGGCCACCGTGCCACGGACCCAACGTGCACCCTCACTGGATTTTGGCCAAAAATTCACTATCCAGGCAGAAGGCCTCCACGATGGCAGTGTGACACGGCTCCATCGCGGAGCCTCTTTATTTTGTGCCTTCCAATGCGTTGTCCTTTGCTAACATCCGAGTCCAATCCCGATCTCTCCCAACACGCATTTTGGCTTCCCAAAATTACATTTTACCTGCAAAACAATGCTAATCATGTTGGTTAGTATAAATTCACATTTTATTAACAATCACATGAGAATGTATAAACATTGCTAGATAAACAAGGCTAAAATGATATATTTAAGTATCACTTGGGCATATAAATTTGCCCAAGATCACTCCTCAACTTGTGTGAGTCCTTCTTGCATTGAGGGGACTTAGTTATTTCTAGCTCAATTTAGTAATCCAGTTATTAAATAAAGGTAGGTTAGGGGCCTTGTCCTGATAAATAATACTCAATATTTTAGTAGAGGCTTCATAGGTAGTTAGTCAGTTAGTTGTATCAATTTTCAAATGACTTTATGTTTCACTTTAATGAAAGTTTATTTATTATTTTATAGGAGTTTGATTCATTCTTTAGCTTTTGCAGTGTCTTTTAGAATGTTTTTAGTAGTTGCCAGGTCAAGGGTTCACTTAGGATACTTGTGGGTCTAGGTGTCAGTTGCATCCTAGGTGTAGGCTCGGGGCATGACAAACTTGGTATAAAGTACCACGTACAAGTATCCTAGGGAGTCTATGAAGCCATGTCAGTAGGATCTCATTTATGGTTATGAGGGACCCATTTCTATAAATGAGGGACTACAGACATTTACGAAAGGTTTTTTATTCTTTCATACTTTAGATCATGCGATAGAGTTGTGTGATAAGAAATTAATATAGATTCATGCATAGTTCTAATTTTTCCAACTACGCCTCATCTTTGAGGTGATAAAAGTAGCAAAGGTCAGATTCCTATTAGTAAGGTGCTCTCAGATAGAGCCAACAAAAAGTTAAGGGACTGTATAAGGGCTTAAGAAGAGCCCATTGTTGTAGTTAATTCTAATACACCGCAAGAATGCACTCTTATTAGCATGAGTCCTGCATTAACCCTACAGTAACATGTGGTCTCAGACCCCTCCCCACCTAAACTTTGATGCGAATGACACCCTTATTCGAAGAGTGTGTATTAATTGTTTAGGTAGTATTGTCACCCTAGAGATAGTGTGATTTGGGTTGCATGAGCCATTAGTAGTAGAATGAACTTAAAGCCAAAAATATAAAGTTAGACCCATAGCCTTGATTTTGAATCGGCATTTTGATAGCACTTAGAATTATTACAGAACTATCTTCAGGATACATGGTTAATTCCACACCTACTGTTCCATAGAATGGCCCGTTGATCTAACTGTCGTTGTGTCCTTTCTTTTTATTCCTTTCCAGTTTTTCACGAAAGACTTGATAGTCCGTCGTTCAAAGGCACGGTCCATCCAGTCAACTGTGGAACAATATCAGAGAGATAGCAAACCGTTAGAGTAAAAAGGACGACCCAGTTGATGGTCTGTCATCCTAGTTGATGCACCATCAACCTGACCATCAAAGTCAGATAAGAGTCTCCCTAGTTTTGATGGCTCTGTTGACAGTTCATCATTTAGAAGAATCGGTTTGTCCTATCGATGATGAAAAAATATCAAAGAAGTGTCCAATCCTCAAAGTAAAATGACGACTCAGTTGATGGTCTGTCATCCTCATCCACGACCCATCGACCCAACCATCAAACATAAACAAAAACAGGTTGAAATTTCTTTCCAATTTTTTGCAACTCAGTTAATGGTCATCCAAATCAATTCGCTCAGCCCTAAGAGCTCTAGAGTAGGTGTTCCTTATGTATAATGTATGTGAGAGTTTAAATTGATAACTTATGGTAAGAGTGAAGGTGGAAGAATGATACTTGTCTAGGATGGGGATAAATAGGTGATTAGAGGCTAAGTCATTAGGTGAAGTAGAGCCTTGAATGTCAGAATGAAAGATGTGCGCCAAGGTAGAAGGTAGTTACACTAGATTCTAAGCTCCTAAAGTGCTATGTGTGCCAAGTTTAGTATTCTTCAGTTGAAAAGTATGAAGAATAGTTGGTATGTACTATATGGTGTCCCAAAGAGCTGAAGCCAGAGAATTTCAATTAAGGTAGATAATCTCGAGCATTTTAGTATAAGCCTTAACCCTTTTTATTGGTGGGATAGTGGATTGGATGTATGAATTCGATAAGACAAAAAGAGTATGAATCCTACAATGATAGACTTAGAGGAAAAAGTTAAGTTAGGAGTTACCTCAAAAGAAATCCTAGCATAAATTTTAGAACCTACAGATGTAGTCGGCGAGGGAGAGTTTAGCATCCATATGTATAATGATACCCCAACCCCACAAGAGTTATTTGATTATAGCCAGTTTCCAGAAGAGGTAGAAAACTTATAATGTTGACTTTTGATCTAAAGGGAAGATGATAAGGTGAAGAACCAAGTCAAGTCTTGAGATTTCAATTGTGAAAAGTTACAGGAGTAGTAACTATGGAATGTTGATCCATTCTTATATAGGTGTACTCGTTGAACTTCAATGAATATGAAACACTAGTCATGTCTTATGTTTCATTCCATAACCACTTCTAAGGTCCAACTACTCTATGCATTCCCATGCCCATACTCGGATCCCTAGAATGAGAAGCAACCGCTTCAGACAACAATTCTAGTCTTACTCTATGATTCCATAAATTCTAGATTTATATTACAAGATTTGTTATATATATAAAATCATGTCTCATAGTATTCTCAGTTCTATAAACTCAGTCCTCAAGATACGCCTTGACAGCTGGTAAAATCATCTTACTTCACATATATGTTGAGATTTAGTTTCTTGAATAATTCGTGCTTATGATGTACGTTCATCCACAATTGTAATGGTGGTAATAATATATATTCTTAGAATAACCCTTTATTCAAGACATATGTGCCCAGTATGAGAAGTACTCCTTCCCATTGCACTTGATTCCTTAGACCTCACCTAAAGTGGCAAAGACACGATAAGTATAAGTCATGATTGAGTTGTATCCCTCGTATTCCTAATGCTCATACACTATTCATTCATTGATCCTCCTTTTGACTTGATAGATAATAGTATAAAAAGCTAGGTAAGGGAAGGATTAGAGAGAAAAGATACTCCTTTGATGAAAATTGCAGCGTATTGGTTCTATCTTGGATTATAAGTGTTGATGAAATGCGAGGTAAGGATTATTCATATGTAATAGTTGGATGAAATTTTCGTTGTGTCTCTTTATAGAATCTCATGAAGTTACAGTTATTACATATGCAAGGGAAGGTGGGAAAATTCTTAGATAGTGTAAGATACAACGAAGCCATGAGATGATTATAGTGATAGGCTTGAATGTTGCGATGATATACATATGGCCCATTGCATTGTGTGACTAGTGACTCCTTGGTTAGAGGTCAATGTTGGGTGATTTTCATGATAAGAAGAAAAAGTAGTATGCTTAGGGGATAACTATAGATGCAAGAGGTTTAATCAAGTTAGGCTTGAACGTAGTGGAAGCCTGCTGTTAGACTCACACTGTAGTATCGATATTAGCACAGGTGACAATTATAAGTTGTGAATGATAAATTTGTCATTCAAAGTCCTTGGTGTAGTTAAAAAGGTGTTCCTAAGCTTAAGCATTGTTAGTCATGTCGCTTAAGGAAAAGAAAATCCTATTCTTACTCCATACCGCAAGAGGCCATAGGGGCTGAAACCATGTTCTCATACGAGTTTTCAAGTCTATGCACCTTTCAAATCCAGTGAGACTTGTGATAGTTTTCCTAGTCTGCTAATAGTCATTTGGAGATTGAGTTAGTCCTACTAATGAAGGAAACTCCACCGAAACATTAGAAAGTTTTAGGATAGATCCTATCTATGTCCATAGCGTTTATTCAATGACTAATGATCCAAAGGGGGAGATATTGTAACACCTCCAATCTAGAACAAGCATTTTGACAGCTTATAGAAAAATTACAGACAGGTTTTGTGTTTCCACAGGTGACTTGACAGACTGTCATCCAGTTGGCGACTCGTCTTGTCAAACATGGAACATATTCAAAAGAGTGGCAACTATAGGAAGTTTTCCATGGGACAGTCAATGGACTATTGTCCAATCGACGACTCATCTTGTTAAATTGTGGAGACTGGTCAGAGAATGACCATATGCAGAGAGCTTTCCATAGCTCAATCGATGGACTGTCATCCAATTGACGACCCATCCTGTTAGCCATGGAAAATGTTTAGAGAGTTTGTCTTAAGGCTCAAAGCTGAATGGATGGACCATTAGACGGCCCGTTGTTCGGTTTGTCTTGTGGCCCATTGTTCGGTTTGTCTTGTGGGTATATAAAACGACACGCAAGTGCACGTGGTCGAACAAGTAGTAAGTGGCTTTAGTAAGCCAAGTATCGATCCCACAGAGCCTTGGGTTAAGTGCAATTTCCTCAAGTTTACTCTATTTTACTTCTGAATATGCTGACAACAATGTAACCAAAAAGTTGATATTTTGTTTTATAAATTTTATACTAAAACTAAGAACAATTATCTACTTTGAATCTGGACTATGGATAAAAGCATGCTAAGGTTAAACGAACATGTAATGAAACTGATTATCATCATAAATTGGTTAATCTTTTCTTCCTGTTGCTAGCCAAGAACATTTGCCAAGAGATTATAACTCTCGTATTTAATCTCACTTAAGAATCATGAACCATCCGTCTACATTTCTGTGATCAAATGCAATTCATGTTCTAGCCATACAATTCCGGTTCCTAAATTGACTAATACGACTTTTAGGTATATTTCTATCCTGAAGGTTCATCAAAACTCAATTTTCCCAAACCAAGTAAAGAACAATATCCTATTAATTCACAACTTTCCAATTTCGTGCTCTCTCGAGTGAAATCGCACTTTTTAGATGTACATTAATGTAGGCCACACACCAATGCAGTAAGAACAAGAATTAATAGAACAACATGGAAGAAAAATATGAAAAACCATATAATAAATAATCAACATTCATCACAAGTGTTCATAACCTCAGCAAGGAAGGGAATTAGCCACTCATTTGTGGATTAATCATCATAAAACGAGTGTTAATCATACAAACAATTGAATTAGAGAAGAAAGAAAGAGAGAAAAAAACCCTGAAATTTTCATCCCTAAACTGCCTGTAACCCACGTCCTTGCTCCACCAAGTCTGAATTATGAAAAATGAACCTAAGTGTGCTATTTATAGTAGTGGGACTTTTTCCCGGAATAACAACCAATGTGTCACAGAGTGCATCGCGGAGCACTGCCTCTGTGACACGCTACGGACGCGGAAGCTCTCTGGAAATCACCCGAACTTGGCCTCGGCAGCACCCTACCGCGTTGGCAACATGTCACGCTGCTTGGGCAGCGGGTTGGCACCTCTTGGTCGCGCAGCCAACCTGCCGTGGCACGTTGCCAACGTGCAGGTGGGCTGTTGTGATCAGCCTGCCTGCCGTGGCACGTTGCCGATGCGCAGGTGGGCTGTTTTGTGCCTCCTCTTTGCCGACGTTCGCGTGTTAATTCCGTTTCCAAGCCTCTACTTCACCAACTCATGGATTAGTTACTCAAAAGTCATCAAAACCTACAAAACAAAGGCTAATCATGTTGGTTAGCACATATCTTCACTTCATATAAAATTACATGAAAATGTATACAATAACTTAGATAAACAAGACTAATTTAAGTCATAAAGCGTATCTCGGGCATGCTATTTTTGCCCGTGATCACAACCCCACACTTAAAGCCTTGTTCGTCCTTGAACAACCTTTTACATATCATGCATATTGAGACTCCCACATAACTAATTTAGCAAGATAATTCAAGTTACGGCTATAATGATTACGTAAGATACAAGCTAAAAATAGAGCATGCCTGATTTGATCATTGAAGTGAAGTACAACTATGTTAAGACTTCTTAACCTCAAGAATCGACTCTCAATCTTAGCAAACTCATGCAAATAAACTGATTAAGAAATCCCACATGAATTATATCCTTCATTCAACATGTGCCCCTCACGGAAAGAGAGTTACCCAATTTCACATGCAAAAACAATTTTTATATCACAACATGTGTGGGTACATGCATAGAATTACACTCACTCTCACAAAGAATTCACATGCATCATGTAATGACCCATAAGCTTGCCCTTAGTGTTTTATTCCACTAATTTAAGGATGTATGAATGTAAGATCAAGTAGGACTTTTTAGGTTGTAATGTAACTCAGGTGCGGGTAAGTACTATTATTGCCAGTAATAGTCACTATCTTTCCTAAGCGCTTTTAATACATTACGCCTTCATTACAAACTTTCCTTCCCTCACTTCACCTTTTTCTCTTTTCATCTTTCTTTTTCCTCTTTTGTTCCCCCATTTCTTTGGGCCCTTTTTTCTTATTAGTAAGGAGTTCTATAAGTAACTTTTCATTTATTTGTTTTCTTACTCCCTACTAATACTCACCCGTATTCAAACAAGTGCACCCTCGCCCTTTCTCAACTTTTACAATTGCTACTTTTCCTTCTTTTTCATTCTTCTCACTCCTTTGCTCTTTCGGATTTTTCCTTTAAGCGTTTAGGAGTTTTGGTTCATTTTCAAGGCTAATGAAAGAAAAAGGATTAAGCTTATGTTGCAGCTGTCAAAGAATAGGCTCAAGGCTCAATGGGGTTAACTAGGATTAATTTTTCAAGGTAGGTATAATTAGGGATAAAAGTTTGATTCATTCAAAGAAATGCCTAAATAATCTCCTACAATTCACATCCTTCATTTCGTTTTATATACACACCAGGCAAGTTCTAGACATTTCATAATAGCACAGAATACTCAAAAACCTTACACTCATGGCACATGCTCAAATCAAGACACAATCAGTAGACTCTTACTCAGCTAATCACAAGAATTCAGAATTAAGCTTCCATCATATTGAGTCAAATTCAAGAGCCTAAGTGTCTCAAACAAAGTTATACACTTGCATGCTTCACACTGGACATACTTGTATCTTACAATCACGTATAGCACATAACAAGAACATCAAGCCCCAATTAGTTATGGTTTCAAAAACCCAACACCTACCGACTAATTTTTCCTCAAGACGGTCGTCATCCATCCATCGTCGGAAACAGTCCCTAACGATGACTAAAAACACTATATACAGACAAAGGAAAGAGAGAAAAAAAAAATTATTCTTCGGTTCAAAGACCCCTCGTCGGAAAAGAACCGAAAAGAAAAACCAACAGGTGATGAATTCATGCTTAACTCACAAAAAAAATTTCAATTTTCTCACAAGCATTACATTCACCAAAAATCGTTCAGCAAAAAAATTTGAAATTTCCCTTGAAATTTCCCTCACCCCACACTTAAATCATGCTATGTCCTCATAGCATCAAATTAAAATTTAAAAAGGGTGACAAATACTCCCTGAGGCCTTTAGGCCTAGCTAACAACATGCCTTTCTTCAACTTTGCACAAGTGGGTGTTCGACCCCACACTTTTTCTCTTCCATGCTTGTTAGCTTCCTCCTCCACGGGTACTCAGACTTCCCCTCCATCTGTGCCTAACTTTTCACCAAAACAACACAAGATGAAAAATAAATAAAATCTACTTAAATGCAAGAAATTAAAATGGTACCCATGGTACCCTTGGGTTGCCTCCCAAGCAGCGCCTAATTTTTCGTCGCGACACGACGTACCAAGTTTCACCACTTTTTCCTCCACCTTGAGGATATGAATCTCACCCATAATTTCTTTTCTAATTTCCTCTTATGCTCCAGCGGTGGTGGTGAAAAATTGTAAGGACCAAGCAGTAGATGTTGCCTTTTGAACCTTTTGGCCCTCAAGTAAGCGAAGTCATTTTGTTTCTCTGAGTTAGCAAATTTCAAAATATACGGAGCTTGGTCCTCCTCTAGACATTTCTCTATAAGCTTGGAAGACTCTATTTCTATGTTTTCAACCAAACTTAATGTCGAAAAATGCTTCGAGTGTGGTCCAATAAACCTCAACTCTTAAAATGCATTGTGCTTGACCTCCTTACTTGTATACACCTTCTCAGCATCAACATCTATCTCTCCATTAATGTCAAATGGGGGATACTCTATCTCTTCTTCCATGAATGGATTTTCCATAAGTGTGAGCCCATCACAGGGACACTCAAGAGATTCTAATTGTTTGGCTTCATCCAAAGATTCACCCTTGTCTTCCTCTTGTAGTTCCTCTTGAATACCGGCTACAACTGTTACCTGCAATTTATCACAAGCTTCAGCCTCAACAATCATCTCCGTGAATTTGACGCTCATCCTTTCTAGAGCCTCTGCATTCTCTTCTTGCTGAATTCTCAATACTGCCATCGCCTCCTTCATTGCTTCTGATTGCTCCAAGAGTTGTTTCAGCATGTCTTCTATTCGAGCTTGGCGTCCCAAGTCCTCATTTTCAGCATGCCTATATTCAGAAAAAACAACAGAAGGATCATAATAGGGGCTTGGGGGAGGGGAATATGCATTCGGACAGCCATCCCAATGGCCATCTTGACCACCACATATATTGCACGTATTACAGTGTTGCCACAAGTGGTGTCCTCCGCAATTCAGACAAGATTCGCTAAAATATGAGTATCCACCATTTAAACCATTTGTATTCCATGATGTCATGTTAATAAGGGTATACGAACAAGTAGAAAAATAAAATAAAATAAAATAAAAAAGAATTAAAACAAACACTAAGACCAAGTTGTCAACACTTAAGAAAAAACATATTAAATTAACACTTAAAACAAATTTACCAATTGCCAAGTCCCCGGCAACGGTGCCAAAAACTTGTTCGGTTTGTCTTGTGGGTATATAAAACGACACGCAAGTGCACGTGGTCGAACAAGTAGTAAGTGGCTTTAGTAAGCCAAGTATCGATCCCACAGAGACTTGGGTTAAGTGCAATTTGCTCAAGTTCACTCTATTTTACTTCTGAATATGCTGACAACAATATAACCAAAAAGTTGATATTTTGTTTTATAAATTTTATACTAAAACTAAGAAAAATTATCTACTTTGAATCTGGACTATGGATAAAAGCATGCTGAGGTTAAACGAACATGTAATGAAACTGATTATCATCATAAATTGGTTAATCTTTTCTTCCTGTTGCTAGCCAAGAACATTTGCCAAGAGATTAAAACTCTCGTATTTAATCTCACTTAAGAATCATAAACCATCCGTCTACATTTCTGTGATCAAATGCAATTCATGTTCTAGCCATACAATTCCGGTTCCAAAATTGACTAATACGACTTTCAGGTATATTTCTATCCTGAAGGTTCATCAAAACTCAATTTTCCCAAACCAAGTAAAGAACAATATCCTATTAATTCACAACTTTCCAATTTCGTGCTCTCTCGAGTGAAATCGCACTTTTTCGATGTACATTAATGTAGGCCACACACCAATGCAGTAAGAACAAGAATTAATAGAACAACATGGAAGAAAAAGATGAAAAACCATATAATCAATAATCAACATTCATCACAAGTGTTCATAACCTCAGCAAGGAAGGGAATTAGCCACTCATTTGTGGATTAATCATCATAAAACGAGTGTTAATCATACAAACAATTGAATTAGAGAAGAAAGAAAGAGAGAAAAAAACCCTGAACTTTTCGTCCCTCAACTGCCTGTAACCCACGTCCTTGGTCCACCAAGTCTGAATTATGAAAAATGAACCTAAGTGTGCTATTTATAGTAGTGGGACTTTTTCCCGGAATAACAAGCAACGTGTCACGGAGTGCATCGCGGAGCACTGCCTCCGTGACACGCTACAGACGTGGAAGCTCTCTGGAAATCACCCGAACTTGGCCCCGGCAGCACCCTGCCGCGTTGGCAGCATGTCACGCTGCTTAGGCAGCGCGTTGGCACCTCTTGGTCGCGCAGCCAACCTGCCGTGGCACGTTGCCAAAATGCAGGTGGGCTGTTGTGATCAGCCTGCCTGCCGTGGCACATTGCCGACGCGCAGGTGGGCTGTTTTGTGCCTCCTCTTTGCCGACGTTCGAGTGTTAATTCTGTTTCCAAGCCTCTACTTCACCAACTCATGGATTAGTTACTCAAAAGTCATCAAAACCTACAAAACAAAGGCTAATCATGTTGGTTAGCACATATCTTCACTTCATATAAAATTACATGAAAATGTATACAATAACTTAGATAAACAAGACTAATTTAACTCATAAAGTGTATCTCGGGCATGCTATTTTTGCCCGTGATCACCCGTCATCCAAAGGACTGCCTCTCAACCTAGCCATTGAATCCCCACAGTTTTCCCTCCAAGCTTTCAACGAATCATTTAACGGCCCACCGCCAGAAGGACGAACCGTCCTCCTTGACAAGAACATAAATTTCCAATGATTATAAAAGGGATCCTAGTCAACTTTTCTAATATTTTTCCAAATCCAGTCCTATTCACTCAGTCCAAGACGACGTGAAACTTTCCCAAAGACTACGTAAGCCTTCTATTCCATTGCTAAGGTGTATTTAGTGATTCTAACCAACCCTAAGCTATGGGTTCTAATATGGTTCGTGATGCAAAACCCTAAGAATCATTAAAGGAAGTAGTTAGTAAGTTCTTTGAGTTAGATTTTCATATTTTCCCCTCAAAGATTGGAGAGTTTGAGGTACGTAAGACTATCCATAGTGAGGAACTCTACTCATCCTCATGCCCTGCATCTCTAGTTCAGTTTCAGAGAACTTAAGAACTAGGTTTTTTTCCAATTCTGTAAATTTGGTTTTTCCCTATAATTTGAGTTATACCTTGTTATTCTCTTATTACACATGTTGTTATCTCTCTCTCTCATGATTGTTGAATTAGGATTCATAATTCTATCCCATGGACCCCAATTACATGAAAAGTGATATTTTGAAAATCTTGTATTATCAGACATATGCATTGTTATCATAATTAAAGTAGTAATAGATTTCAAAGCATTTTTCATAAAAGAGTTTCAGTCAGTCAGCTTTAGCTTTAGCATATGATTTTCAAAAATAAAGTAAGAACTTGTTTTTTAAATACAATTTTGTTCGTAAAAGCTTACCAACGTAATATAATTTGGAGCATAGAGGCTCACTATCAGAGTTCGGTTTTGAGCATAGAGCTTATCAGCATAATTCAGTTTTGAGCATAGAGGCTCACTATCACAGTTTAATTTTGAGCATAGAGGCTCCCTAGAGTTAATACATCTACGTTGATTTTAAGCTAGAAAGACTCTACAGAGATGTTGCGGATGCCTTAGATAGACATATTTTTTTATGAGCACAATTTCTTAGAGGATTATTTAGAATCGAGATAAGTGAAGGGTTCAGATAATCGAAGCCCTGGAACTACGTAGCAAGTGTAGGTTAGAATCGTGTTGTTGGTTGGGGTGACTCCTTAGATAGCCCTGGTAAGGGCTTAGTATGGATCCATAGTTCAATTTCATCCTCTGCCCTTGCAAGGCTTTGGACAGCTCTCCCAACCAACCCAGAGGTTGGACATCATGCACTCATTCATGTGTATGTCGGTTAAGAGAAACTCCCAAATAAAGTAAAGTATTGTCATAACTTATATTGAGGTGAAGTTTTCAGTTGCATAACTGTTTTACACAATATTTATACTTGTGTTTTACATCATCATTCAGAGCATTCATTTTATTCAGTTTTTAAGAAGGGTTTTAAATTATTATTTATGGCATTAGGCCTCTAATTTTCAAAGTATGTTTTTATAATCACTTGAATACAACTCCCTTATTGTTTAGTTTCAAAAGCTTAGTCATATAGTCTCAGTCATTTAGTTAATTCATGATCTCGATTTCATATCATATTCATGTCTTAGTTTTGCATCTTGCTAGTTATTAATATTTCTTTACTCAGCTTTATTGTATACCATACATTCTATATAATGACGCTATTTGGCACTGTATCACTTTATAATGCAGATACAAGTACTCAGATCCATCAATAGATGCTCTATTAAGACACCTCCTTAGCTTGTGTAAGTCCTCCTTGCATTCAGAGGAGTTAGTTATTTCTAGCTCAGTTTAGTAGTCCAGTTATTAAATAAAGGCAGACTTTGGGCTTTGTCCAGGTAAACAGAGTATAGTATGTTAGTAGAGGTTTCACAGAGAGTTAGGTAGTTAGTTGTATCAGTTTTCTAGTGAATTTATGTTTCACTTTAATAGAAGTTCATTTTATTATTTTATAATAGTTCAATTCATGCTTTAGCTTTCACAGTATCTTTCAATATGTTTTTTAGTAATATGCCAGGCCAAAGATTTGGTCGGGACACTTATGGTTCTGAGTGCCAGTCGCGAATGGGTGTAGAATCGAGATATGACATAAACTTCCTTTACTAATCCCTTTTCTTCTCAAATTCCCCCCTTTTATCAATTTATTTCTAGCAATCATGTCTTCTCGCTTTAAGATCAATCTAGACAATTTTTCTTTGAGTTTTCTTTCCACCTAGAATCAAGTAAAACATTGTTCATCTTGGGCACTCTCTTCTCTTTCTTTTTCAATTCATATTTCCATCTCCCCATTCAGATTATTATTTTGTTTCTCAATCCCAATTTCCATCATCACTATCTCAAAGTGGATTAGGGCTTCTTGGATCAAATTCATATGGGATACACAATAAAGAGTATAGGCTTATCATGTGGTTAGGAAAATAAATAGGCTTGTGTGGCTCAACGATGGGCTAACTAGGGACAATGCAAGGGCGGTTTAAACACAATACAACAAAAATGGGTTATCAAATAATGCCTTATCACGTCCTTAACTTTAACACTTGGTTATTTTACACACACATCGGGCAAGTTCTAGATATTGACATACGCATAGAACACACAATCAACAATTCACCTCTCATGGCATCATGGGTCAAAATGGCATCAATGATTACATATTCACACCACCAAATTGAATGAATCTTCATTATTAAGCCCATCTTTCACACCTTTTTAATCAAGTTAATGATCCTATGCGTCTCTAACGAAGTTCTTAACTTTTCATTCATTTCTAAGTGAACCGTCCATGCTATCTACTTTGCTACTTAATTGGTATTTCAAGAGTTCAACAACTGGCGATTTTCTTATCCTAAAAAAGGATCCTATGACTAATTATCTCTTAAGACGATCGTCATCCATCCATTATTGGATCTAAGATTGACACATCAAAAAGGAAAAAAACCCCAGTTCAAAAAGGACTATCCTCAAGAAAAGAACCAAAAACAAAAATCAAGGAACCTATTCTTAAAGAACAAAATAAATATATAAATTACACTATATAATTACGGCATCAACATCAATCATCCATTACTAGTTATTAAAAGCTAATAGAAATCTTTCAGCTCCATCAAACATAATCCAACAACATATGAAGAATAAATTTTCAGACAACACATAGACCACGACACCAAAACCCACTTCTAAAGATATAGCAAAGAAAGAACAAGGAAATTCCATTTCCCCCATCCCATACTTAGACATTAGCACTGTCCCCAATGCTTAAGCGTTACAATACTAAAGGAGAGAGAAAGAACTTCTTAGATATCTCGGCGTCGTCATCATCATAGGGAATAAAATCCTAATCATCAACATAATTTGTGTCATCAAACATTATCGTGCATATGGTGGCATCATCCTTACCATCCTACTCATCAGTCGGCATGGTAGGCTCATATCATCAAGTGGCTCAACAATGGATGGTCCCACTCTATACATCATTATGACACTCTCAGTTAGTGGGTACCACTCCTCTAGTGCAACCATCTCAGCATCAGTCGCTGGTCTGCCTCCAATCCACAGCTATAGATCAAATATCCCAAACATGTGACCTCTCTAACTATCACAATGATGTGTTGGTAATTTACCACCTCATTCGCTCTTAAGCATGGATTTTAACTTAGTTTTCAAGTCTTGTAGTGGATTCTATGCCATTTTTCCTTGGGATATTGCAGGTAGATGACTTGAAGAGGAGCATGAAATTAAGCAAAAAGGAGGAACTTTAGGTGAAAACCTGTGCTCCACCTGAGGACACCACCGAAATGCCGACAGACTGAAGATATCAACTGAAGTGAAGAACAAATGCAACCAATGGCTCACGGAATCGCATCTGGCGAATCACTGGTGCCCAACACCGAACTGCCTTGGACTTCACCGGACACATGCTTCAACCAATCGATGGTCTGTGGATTGACACCAATGAACCACAGGTTCAATTGCAAACCAAAGATGCCTGAAAAGGGAAAAAACATCTAGCGCTAAAAAAGAGGAGAATGTTATGTCCTACTTTTGTGAATATTCTAGAAAAAAAAAGTACTCTAAACATATTATTGAATATTCCCATTACTTTTGAGAGAGAGAGAACTCCATTGGAGAAGAGAAAAACTATTTTGAGTTTTACTTTTCCATCTTCATCTTCTTCATCAAGGTATAACTACTATTGTAGAGATATTTTGAGCTTGATTTTTCTTAATCTTAATGATAAAATTGTTGTGTTTATTGATAAATATGCTCTTGTGTTTCTCAATTATGAGTAGTTAAATCTATAGCTAAAGGTGTATGCTGATGGGTGTTTATTTGATTGGGTATTGCTAGATTTTTTTTATTATTACTTAATTAGTGTAAATCTGTTGAATTCTCCTCAAATTACAGTTGATTGCTCATAGTTGCAAATATAGGTATTGTTTTCTTTCTTGATTTTGACTTGAAAAAGAAGAATTAAGTAATACGGGTGAATTTAAATGGGGACTAAGTTTTCCTTTCTTTCTGAATCTCATCACTCCCTTCATGGGAGACACTTTCGAAAACCCCCATTCATCAACTTCGAACTCAAGTTCCCTCCTCCTCACATTCGCATAGGACTTTTGGCGACTTTGAGCTATTTTCAACCTTTCCCTTATCAACTGAACTTTCTTCATAGCCTCATGGACTAAATCCAGACCTATCAAGGTAGCCTCACCTATTTCAAACCAACCGATAGGCGATGTACATCTCCACCTATAGAGAGCCTCAAATGGAGCCATCTGAATGCTAGAATGGTAGTTGTTGTTGTATGCAAACTCAATGAGAGTCAAATGATCATCCCAACTACCCTTGAAATCAATAACATAGGCTCTCAACATATCCTCAAGAGTGTGAATAGTCCGCTCCACCGGACCATCTATTTGTAGGTGAAAAGCTGGGCTAAGCTTGACCTGAGTCCCAAGCCCCTTTTGAAACCATCTCCAAAACTGAGTACCTCCATCTGATATGATGGACAAGGGCAGTCCATGCAACAGAATCAACTCCCGAATGTATAACTTAGCATAATCCTCCGTGGAATCAATGGTTTTGACTGGTAGAAAGTGAGCGGAATCGGTCAACCTGTCTCCAACAACCCAAATGGATTCATATTGAGGACGAGTGCGAGGCAACCCTGTGATGAAGTCCATATTGATTTCTTCCCACTTTCAAGTAGGACTACTGATATTCTAAAGCACACCTCCCTGTCTCTGATGCTCAACCTTTTTGCTGACAGTTTGGGCTCTTAGCTACAAATTCTATGATGTCTTTCTTTATGCCATTCCACCAATAGACTTCCCATAAGTCATGGTACATATTGGTGGCACCTGATAGATTGAATACCTTGAACCGTGAGCCTCATGCAGCATTTGATTTCTCAAATCAACAATGTTTGGGATACACAAGCGACCCTAGTATCAAAGCCCACCATTTTCTCCTTTGGAGAAGACCTCCACCTTTTGATTCTAGATGACTTCCTTTAACTTTACCAAAATGGGATCCTCGTCTTGGCTAGTTTTTACATCAGTCACCAAGGATGATTCTGATCCATTTTGATCTATCACACCGCCATTGATCGAGTCAACTAAATGAACTCCCAACCATGCAAGTCTATGCACATCTTTCACTAATTCCTTCTTCTCCTCGTCTACATGGGACACGCTCTCCATAGATAGTCTACTAAGAGTGTCCGCTACTACATTGGCTTTGCTCGGGTGTTATAGGACACTCATATCATAATCCTTAAGTATCTCCAACCACCTCATTTGACTCAGATTGAGATCCTTCTAGGTAAACACATACTGTAGGATCTTGTGGTCAATAAATACATCTACGTGGACCTCGTACAAATAGTGTCTCCATATCTTCAAGCCAAATACCACTGCTGCCAATTCAAGATCATGAGTTGGGTAATTCTTTTCATGCACTTTCAGCTGTCTTGAAGCATAAGTTATAACCTTTCCGTGCTTCATCAATACACATCCAAGTCCGATCCTTGAAGTATCATAATAAACCACAAGCCCATCCATGCCCTTGGGTATGGTCAACACTGGTGCGGAGGTGAGTTGAGCCTTCAACTCTTGGAAGCTCTTCTCACAAGCCCCCGACCAATGAAACTTTACCTTCTTATGGGTTAGTTTAATCAATGGTGCTTCAATAGATGAAAACCCCTAAACAAATCTCTGATAGTAGCCTGCAAATCCCAAGAAACTCCTGATATCTGAAGGACTCACCGGTCTGGGCCAATTCTTCACCACCTCTATCTTCTGCGAGTCTACTTGCACACACTCACCAGAAGCCACATGTCACGACCTGAACGGAGGCCTATATAACGAGATAGGACAAGGAGTCTCGAGAGACCCAAATCGACCCATGGCATAAGCTTATATCTAAATCAACCAAGAGACTATATAATCTACAATACGGTCACAGTGGAAGTCTAGCTTGAATATAACATCAGAATATAAAATCCGAAGCTAAATACATACATATGTCTGAAGAGCCTCTAAACATGATGAGTTGATGGGACAACACCCCAACTAACTCAACAAGCTGAAAACTAAAATACATAAAGAAAAGATAGACAGTCAGGTCCTCAGAAGATGAGGACTCACTAATAAGTAGATGCTAACTTCGGTAAGCTGTCTAAGAGCAGGGCTGAAGATGAGAGTCAGGTCCTGTATCATGAAACGATACAACATAGAAAGTATGCATTCAGTATGTGGAATGTACCGAGTATGCAAGGTAAGTAAAATCGCTAAAGTAAGTAAAATCGTTTAAACACAATGCATAAATTAAAACATAAACACCAGTAAACGGAGAAAAGGCTTGCATGCATTCTTTTTGAAATCATGATCTTTTCATAACATGACAATATATAGCTTTATAACATCAAACTGATTTGAATGACTCAAAGTTGAAATATAATATTTATAGAAAAGCTGAACATTGAGTCAAACCTTACTTTTAGAACATGCATGCATATTTAATAACCATGAGTAATGAAAATGCATATCTGAATCATATAGAACGATGGGAGACTCATCACTAAATCGATATACCACGATAGAGCTTATGTGGTCGTATTACACTCAAGTGGGTAGAGCAGTCCAAAACCTTGCCAGCGATAAGGACGCTACCATGATATCGATATTGTCACACCCCGCCTTGGGGGGTATGACTGGCACCTGGTGCCCTACTAGGACCTGAACTACTAGGCTGCTGAGCCTGGGCACATCTGGTGCCTGGCTGGCTCTAACTCACATTTCTGGAAACAAAGGGCTATATAACGGCTGTAAACATAGCCCCCGGCCCATTGGCCTATAGCCTCCTGTACCCGTAATAACAGCTAACCAGAAACAAGCAACTATAAGAAAACCTATGCGGGCCGACAAGGCCACCATGCTGTCTAGTTATCTATAACTCAACCCTGAAGTACTGGATAGCTACGTGACCGGCAAGGTCACCACTACTGTCGAAATATGGCCCCACACGGCCAACAGAAAGGAAACAAAAGTACTAACAGCTATACAACTGCACGGCCTCACACGACCGGCTCATCTGACCACAGGGTAATATACATACAGACTGCAAGCCTCTAGGAATAGCAATCGAAATGATCGGGACAGGGCCTCGACCTACCCGTACTGTACAACAAAAGAAAACGGAATACACCTCTGGGATTCAGTCTCCAGATGACAGGAGCTGAATGCTCGATCGCTGACAGGAATCACGTGGTATCGTCTGCTCGTCTATGAGTACCTGCAGGCAAGTAATGCAGCACCCCACCGGGCATCAGTACCGCTGGTACTGAGTATGTAAAGCAATAACTGAAAGAAATATCTGAAAATAACAATACAACTGATGAAATTGAAGTAGAAAGGAATGGATTAACTGTCTGATAATGTAAATCATACCTTCTTTTAATTATACTGGAAGGAGTACGAGTCATACCTGGAGATTTATCGTCCTAATGTCGATCTACTCGTATCTACTGTACATGGCATAACATATCATAACATCACATAGCACACACAAACCTTACCCGGCCCCCATAAGCCGGGGGGTACAACCAGAATAGAATCTATACCCCTACCCCGGTCATCCCATCTCCTGTAATAACTATAATCATCCCACCGGTCCCCTGGGTACGCACTTGGGCTCGCTGAGCCCCTGACTATAACTGCATTTGAGTCCAGAGGACTCCTAAATCAACACCCGGGCGTATCCGCTCGACAGGGGTGTGTAAGGGCTGATCAAGGCAAGAATATGGGGAAAACTGGCATCCCATCTTCGTCCCCTGTGGGACAGCATGCCACTCCACAGAGAGACGTATCCTCGTCCTCTGGCGGACGAGTCGATACAGCTATCAACCCTGGGGCGGTCATGGATGCTAGGTAGTCCAACCCCAAACAATACAACGGTCTCAACTAGTAATATTATCTGCATGTCTCACATACTGAGGCTAATAGTGGTAAAGTATTATATATACTATATGCTGAACTAGTGATAGTAATATGTACGTACTTAATGCATGCTGATGCTAGTAATAGTATATATATATAAATATAGTCTTCTGCCAGACTGTACTGGGGCTAATGCTGAACAAGATATAGTGTTTCTGCTGAAAACTATGTTGTATACTGAGTTTCTATAGTAACATGATTTACTATCTCTAACATGCTTCCTAAACTTCATTTTAACCTATCATTCTACTTCTGAGATACCTTACAGATATTACATTGTTTTACTGGGTTTCAGCTGAATACGATAATACCCTAACATTCTGTACTACATCACGTACTGAGCATGCTGTGCAGTTTCTAACACTTGTATTAGAATCTATATCGTACTAGCAAGTTTCATGCAAGTTATAACTCGATGCTTCTAATATCGTACCAACATTCGTAACAAACATAATACATGACTTCTGAACATTCTACTGGTCTTTAAATTACATTACTATACCGAGATTACTAACTTGCCGAGGAAAACTAACTTTACATACCTTATCCTCGAACTATCCATCTATCGGACGAGGCTCGGCCGGTACTTCAAATATTTTCTCCCAACGACATTCATAAACATGTCAATTAATACTAAATACAGCTTTATTTTAAAGAGCAACATCACTTTCGATATAGTTTATAGCCTAAACATAGGCTTATCGAAAGACGATCAAAAACTCACTATTTTTCAGAAGTCCAGAAGGGAGAAGTATTCACTTCTCAGCTAGGAACACATAGCCACTAGTTTGGAGCAATTCTACTTACCTTAGCTCGGTGGCTCGACGATTCGTCGGCCGTATTTCACGAAACTAAGTCCGTAGGAATGCTCTCTGCTGCTAAATACCTCAGTATCTGGGGTTAATTTGAGTTTGGACAACGTTTAGCAGCGTAATCGGATGAAAATTATATTACTTCTTCGTTCTCTCCCTGTTCTCCTGCGTTTTCTGGAAATTTTAAGAGGTTTTAATGAAATTAAACCGAAGTAGGGCTTTATATTCTTGGGCCTTGACAAGGCCAACGTGTCACGGAGCCAACGCGGAGGCCTCACCTCCGTGACACGCTGCCATCGCGGAGGGGCTCTGCCTCGGCTCCTTCCGCGATGGTTCGACAGGTTTCTCGTCCGATCTTTTCCCGGACCTTTATCTAGCACGTATGGCCTTCAAATATGCTTAACCAATGTGCGAATAGGTCATTTAGGTGCCGGGAATCCTACGGGGTATAACATTCTCCCCTCCTTAAGAACATTTGTCCTCGAATGTATACTGCCATCTAGAGGACTACTTAACTTACTTGTTTAGAAAAATTTCGGCAGAGCTTCCCCTGTAATATGGACTATACCAAAAACCTAAAATGTAGAAAGGTCCAATACAGGTACTGTACACAATACTGTAGGATTCACTGGATGGCTAGGTATCAATTTTCCTCACTTATACATATACAACCATAAGATACTACATAAGCAATAATACGGACATACCTGTCGCCTGACTAGGCCTGGAATAGGTGAGGATATCTGGTCCTCATATCTGTGAATCTGTCTGTTTAAGATAGTTATTGGAACCTCTTCATAGGCCAGCTTTTTCGTAACCTGGATATTCTGGACTGGGACTGCTCTGGACGGGTCTCCTATGCATTTCCTCAGCATAGATACATGAAAGACCGGATGAACAGATTCTAATTCTGGAGGCAAATTCAACTCATATGCTACTCGGCCTGTCCTTCGACGAATCCGATAAGGCCCAACAAACCTCGGGCTGAGCTTACCTTTCTTGCCGGACCTCATTACCTCTTTCATTGGGGATACTTCAGAAATACCCAGTCATACACATCAAACTCCAATTTCGTGCGCCGCACATCTTCATATGATTTCTGGCGGCTCTGTGCAGTTAGTAAGCATTCTTCGGATAAGCTTTACCTTTTCCTTTGACTGCTGAACAATGTCTGGGCCAACCAACACTGACTCTCCGATTTCAAACCAACCATTCGGCGATCTGCATTTTCGCTCGTATAATGCCTCAAAAGGCGCCATCTGGATGGCTGAATGATAGTTATTATTGTAGGAAAATTCAATTAACGGTAAATGCTCACTTTGGCTACTACCGAAATCTAGCACACACGCTCGCAACATGTCTTCGAGCGTCTGAATTGTGCGCTCAGCCTGCTCATCTGTCTGAGGATAGAATGTTGTGCTTAAATTAATCTGCGTTTCCAGACCCATCTGGAACGACTGCCAGAATCTAGCTGTAAACTGTGCTCCCCTATCTGAAATAATGGATACCAGCACTCCACGCAATCTAACTATTTCTCTGATATATAATTCGGCATAATCCTCAGCCGAGAAGGTAGCCCTCACTGGCAGGAAATAAGCTGATTTTGTCAGCCTGTCAACTATTACCCAAATGGAATCATATCCATGTTTAGTACGGGGTGATCCTGCCACAAAATCCATATTTACTGCTTCCCATTTTCAGAGAGGTATAGTTATGTCCTGAATCACCGCCTAGTTTCTGATGTTCTGCTTTCACCCACTGGCAGTTAGGATACTGGGCTACAAACTCAGCAATTTCCCTTTTCATACTTGGCCACCAGTAGTTTTCTTTGATGTCATGGTACATTTTTGTCGTACCGGGGTGAAGAGAATAACGGGCGTAATGTACCTCGTTCAGAATCTGCTGGTGGGGCCCTGAAACATCTGGAACATATAGACGGCCTTTACAACGCAGCACTCCACCCTCTGTTACTTGAAAACCTGGCGTTTTCCCCTGCTAACCAGGTCAGGATTCTTATACTACTGTTCTTTTTGTTTTCACAAATGATGACGACACAGCGGTGTTCTCGATTACAGCTCTGCTGTCCTTCATTTCTATTACACGAACGACTAAATTGACCAATTGATGTATCTTTCTGACCAACTCCCGTTGCTCGGGCTGCCCATACACCACACTTCTAATAGATCTATAACTAAGAGCGGTTGTTGCTCCATTACCTCTTCTTGGCTGATGTAACATTTTCATACTTAGAGAGCTCGGCATATAATTGATGGTTATACTGACTTGTCTTATCGAAGAGATCGACAGGTAGTTTACAGGCATAACTAAAGCTTATCTGGCCCTCCAGCCACATGCTAAGGCTACTTGTTGCTGGGATAACCTGAACGACCGTCTGCGCACCTTGTGCCTTTTTTTTGATCAGAGGGTCCTGATATCGACCATGACCTCCAATGATCTGGCTGCATAACCTTAAATAACTGAATAGTCGGGTTGAATAACCCAAATGTGGCAATAGTCTAACAATGCTCTAACTGTTCTACTTGAGTACTTATAGTTCGTGCATAACCGCAGACTTGTGGGCATCTAATTGCTCTGTTATTTTGCTTAAACCACTGTAAGGCTGGGCTTACTCAAACTTACTCCCAGGCGATCAATCTCTGGATCTTCACGGGGAGTCTACTGATCCCCTGGTCTTAATAAACACTGTGCTAGCAGGGTACTATCAATTTCTTACGCCTTGTGTGTATCCACTTGGATTTATACCGCTATTCTGGGGAATTCTCTGTCTTATGAGCTATTCTATAAATACTGGCCTTCTGCTAGGGCTTTGTATCTGAATATCTTACGAAAACCAGCTGAAGTACTAGTTTGTCGCTGACTACTAATGTGCACCCTTCCTTGGGGTACCCACGGGTATTCTGACTGGGACGGCCGACCGACTTATGGGGTGTTCCATGGATACCAAGTTTGTCACACCCCGCCTTGGGGGGTATGACTGGCACCTGGTGCCCTACTAGGACCTGAACTACTAGACTGCTGAGCCTGGGCACATCTGGTGCCTGGCTGGCTCTAACTCACATTTCTGGAAACAAAGGGCTATATAACGGCTGTAAACACAGCCCCCGGCCCATTGGCCTATAGCCTCATGTACCCGTAATAACAGCTAACCAGAAACAAGCAACTATAAGGAAACCTATGTGGGCCGACAAGGCCACCATGCTGTCTAGTTATCTATAACTCAACCCTGAAGTACTGGATAGCTACGTGACTGGCAAGGTCACCACTACTGTCGAACTATGGCCCCATACGGCCAACATAAAGGAAACAAAAGTACTAACAGCTATACAACTGCACGGCCTCACACGACCGGCTCATCTGACCACAGGGTAATATACATACAGACTGCAAGCCTCTAGGAATAGCAATCGAAATGATCGGGACAGGGCCCTGACCTACCCGTACTGTACAACAAAAGAAAACGGAATACACCTCTGGGATTCAGTCTACGGGTGACAGGAGCTGAATGCTCGATCGCTGACAGGAATCACGTGGTATCGCCTGCTCGTCTATGAGTACCTGCAGGCAAGTAATGCAGCGCCCCACCGGGCGTCAGTACCGCTGGTACTGAGTATGTAAAGCAATAACTGAAAGAAATATCTGAAAATAACAATACAACTAATGAAACTGAAGTAGAAAGGAATGGATTAACTGTCTGATAATGTAAATCATACCTTCTTTTAATTATACTGGAAGGAGTAGGAGTCATACCTAGAGATTTATCGTCCTACTGTCGATCTACTCGTATCTACTGTACATGGCATAACATATCATAACATCACATAGCACACACAAACCTTACCCAGCCCCCATAAGCCGGGGGGTACAACCAGCACAGAATCTATACCCCTACCCCGGTCATCCCATCTCCTGTAATAACTATAAGCATCCCGCCGGTCCCCTGGGTACGCACTTGGGCTCGCTGAGCCCCTGACTATAACTGCATCTGAGTCTAGAGGACTCCTAAATCAACACTCGGGCTTATCCGCTCGACAGGGGTGTGTAAGGGCCGATCAAGGCACAAATATGGGGAAAACTGGCATCCCATCTTCGTCCCCTGTGGGATGGCATGCCACTCCATAGAGCGACGTATCCTCATCCTCTGGCGGACGAGTTGATACAGCTATCAACCCTGAGGCAGTCATGGATGCTAGGTAGTCCAACCCCAAACAATACAACGGTCTCAACTAGTAATATTATCTGCATGTCTCACATACTGAGGCTAATAGTGGTAAAGTATTGTATGTACTATATGCTGAACTAGTGATAGTAATATGTACGTACTTAATGCATGCTGAGGCTGGTAATAGTATATATATATAAATATAGTCTTCTGCCAGACTGTACTGGGGCTAATGCTGAACAAGATATAGTGTTTCTGCTGAAAACTATGCTGTATACTGAGTTTCTATAGTAACATGATTTACTATCTCTAACATGCTTCCTAAACTTCGTTTTAACCTATCATTCTACTTCTGAGATGCCTTACAAATATTACATTGTTTTACTGGGTTTCAGCTGAATACGATAATACCCTAACATTCTGTACTACATCACGTACTGAGCATGCTGTGCAGTTTCTAACACTTGTATTAGAATCTATATCGTACTAGCAAGTTTCACGCAAGTTATAACTCGATGCTTCTAATATCGTACCAACATTCGTAACAAACATAATACATGACTTCTGAACATTCTACTGGCCTTTAAATTACTTTACTATACCGAGATTACTAACTTACTGAGGAAAACTAACTTTACATACCATATCCTCGAACTATCCGTCTGTCGGACGAGGCTCGGCCGATACTTCAACTATTTTCTCCCAACTACATTCATAAACATGTCAATTAATACTAAATACAGCTTTATTTTAAAGAGCAACGTCACTTTCGATATAGTTTATAGCCTAAACTTAGGCTTATCGAAAGACGATCGAAAACTCGCTATTTTTCAGAAGTCCAGAAGGGAGGACTATTCACTTCTCAGCTAGGAACACATAGACACTAGTTCGGAGCAATTCTACTTACCTTAGCTCGGTGGCTCGACGATTCATCGGCCGTATTTCACGAAACTAAGTCCGTAGGAATGCTCTCTGCTGCTAAATACCTTAGTATCTGGGGTTAATTTGAGTTTGGACAACGTTTAGCAGCGTAATCGGACGAAAATTATATTACTTCTTCGTTCTCTCCCTGTTCTCCTGCGTTTTCTGGAAATTTTAAGAGGTTTTAATGAAATTAAACTGAAGTAGGGCTTTATATACTTGGGCCTGGACAAGGCCAACGTGTCATGGAGCCAAGGCGGAGGCCTCACCTCCGTGACACGCTGCCATCGCGGAGGGGCTCTGCCTCGGCTCCTTCCGCGATGGTTCGACAAGTTTCTCGTCCGATCTTTTCCCGGGCCTTTCTCTAGCATGTATGTCCTTCAAATATGCTTAACCAACGTGCGAATAGGTCATCTAGGTGCCAGGAATCCTACGGGGTATAACATTGGGTTTCACTGAATACAATGATATTAAACCGAAGTAGGGCTTCATATAGTTGGGCCTGGACAAGGCCAATGTGTCACGGAGCCAACGCGGAGGCCTCACATCCGTGACACGCTGCCATCGCGGAGGGACTCTGCCTCGGCTCCTTCCGCGATGGTTCGATAGGTTTCTCGTCCGATCTTTTCCTGGGCCTTTCTCTAGCACGTATGGCCTTCAAATATGCTTAACGAACGTGTGAATAGGTCATCTAGGTGCCGGGTATCCTACGGGGTATAACAGATATCAAGCTCATGAGCCATAAGGATCGGGGATAGCTCACAATGGAGGTCCTAATAATATAATAGTATCCTCCTATGTTGGCGCGTAGTTCTGGGCATAGGGTGATCGACCCTTAGCCCGCTCGGTGCTAAAATCTTCTCCCCAAAACATGGAAATGATCTAGATCGTATATAATGAAGCTCAACATCGTCTATTGATGAAGCTCAATGATCAAATACATACCAAATACGAATCCATGCATATGAGAAGCTTTAGTTCAAAACATACTACAAGCTGAAACATACTTGGGAGCCTTTGCTTCAAAACCAGGTGGTAAGCTATGCGTAGGAAGACTTAACTCAAAACATACCACAAGATAGATTATAAAAATTTGGGAGTCTTCGCTCCAAAACAATATGGTAAGCTTAGTTCGGGAAAACCCTCATTTAAACCTAACATGTGGGCATTGCCCAAGGCTTTATCATACTTAGAAATACTGAATTCTCATTGAAAATATAATTATAAACATGGGTAGCTTAAAATCATATTTTTCATCATAATATCTAATTATTATCACATTTACTTCACAAATCTCACTTTTCATGATCATATCATCAATGGGCTTCAACATTCATGAGGCTAGAAACATAATTTTTAATTGAAATCATTATAAAATTATCCCATGTATCACAATTTGATAACTAAATAATAATTAATTCATACCCATTAAGGAAATTGAAGATTCATGCATTTGGGTAAAAACCCCATAACTTGATCATAGGAATTTCTCATACTTAGATAGAAATTGGGCATGGGTGTGGAAGAAAGCACCCATTCATAACCCTACATACCTGGAAGGGATTGATTCTACCACTTCTCTGATTGTGCAAGAAGGATTTGAATGAAAACCTTGAAGACTTGCTCTAGATCACCTCCTCAACCTCTGAAGTTTGCATGCATGGAAGGAAATAACTTAGAATAGGTTTTCCCCTCCTAAAACCCACTAAAACCAGCCTTAAACGACGTAGTTTAGGCTTTAGGAACTTAGAATTACGAAATGGCCCTTACTAAATTCGCAAGAAATTACTGCCAGGTGGTCCTAATGGACAACCTAACGACTCGTGGTCTAGGGAAACGACTCGTCACCCTGCTCGTAAAGTACACTGCCTTTGTAACGGGTCACTTCACGACTTGTTAGGAGTGACCACGACTCATGGTCACCAGTCATTGAGTACACTGCCTTACCTCTTCATTTTTCACTCACGTCTTGCCACGACTCATTACTTCCTCCAACGAGTCGTGGTCAGCTTTCGTCGGGTACATTGCCAATCCAATTTCCCAACTATACTTCCTTCTCCCATGAGTCACCTGACAACTAGTGGGCTATCCTCACGAATCGTGAGATGACTCGTTTTGAGGCTGCAACAAAATTTCCTACTTTTTCTCCGTTTCAACTCCCAGATCCGATCTTTGAGCTCTCGGGGTATAACAATATCTCCCCCTTGGGATTCATCTGCGAATGTTGGAAACAAGCAAAAAACATAAACATCCAATTATCATATTAAAATACTAATCATTTAAATCGAAAACTAACAAAATGACTACCTCCAATTCAAAATATTCAGCTGAACTGACATCATGCTTCATATACACATCCTAACACATAAAACAAACTTGAACACATGAACCGAACATGAAAAATAAATAGAGTCATAGCGTAAAACTGATAACTCAAGTCGGAATTGAGCTGGTAGAGAAAAAGTGTGGGTATTTAGCCATCATATCTGCTTCGGCTTCCCATGTAGCTCCCTCAACATGTTGATTTCTCCATAACACCTTTACTGAAGCTACTTCCTTGTTCCTCAACCTCCGGACCTGGTGATCCAATATTTCAACTGGAACTTCCTAATAGTTGAGGATATCCTTTACACCAAAGCTGTCCACTGAGACTACTAGGGCTGGGTCTCCCAAACATTTCTTCAAAAGCAATACATGAAACACAGGATGCAGGAAAGATAACTTTGAGGGTAAGTCTAACTCATATGCTACCTTACCAACTCTTCTCATAACCTGGTAGGGACAAACATAACGGGGGCTGAGTTTTTCTTTCTTCCCAAACCGCATGACTCCCTTCATGGGAGATTCCTTCAGAAATACCCAATTGTCCACCTTGAACTCCAGCTCTCTCCTCCTCACATCAGCATATGACTTTTGACGACTCTGAGCGGTTTTTAGCCTGTCCTTTATCAACTGAACTTTCACCATAGCCTCATGAACCAAATCTGGCCCTATCATAGCTTCTTCACCAACCACAAACCATCTGATGGGTAACATCTCCGCCCATAAAGAACCTTGAATGGTGCCATCTGGATACTAGAGTGATAGTTGTTATTGTAAGCAAACTCGATCAGTGTCAAATGATCATACCAACTACCTTTGAGGTCCATCACACATGCTATCAACATGTCCTTGGGGGTTTGGATTGTAC
Organism: Datura wrightii; assembly: GCA_035772735.1. NCBI lineage: Eukaryota > Viridiplantae > Streptophyta > Magnoliopsida > Solanales > Solanaceae > Datura > Datura wrightii. Next base: position 48,668,596 of record JASDFA010000002.1, on the reverse strand, counting down.
GCTCTGCTTGACCATCAATCTGTGGATGAAATGCTGTGGTGAGCTTAACTTGAGTCCCAAGCCCATTCTGGAAAGACTGGCAAAACTGGGAGGTAAACTGAGTTCCCCAGTCTGAAATAATAGACAGGAGCACTCCATGTAATCGAACCAACTCCTGGATATATAGCTTGGCATATTCATCCGCCGAATTTGTGGTCTTCACTGGTAGGAAATGTGCAGCCTTAGTGAATCTGTCCACCATCACCCAAATGGAATCATATTGTCGGTGGGTACGAGGTAATCCATTTATGAAATCCATATGTTGATTTCTTCCCACTTCCAAGTAGGAATGCTAATGACCTGAAGTACTCCTCCCGGCCTTTGATGCTCCACCTTTACTTGCTGACAGTTCGGGCACTTAGCTATGAATTCTGCAATATCCCTCTTCATGTCGTTCCACCAAAATATTTCTCCCAAGTCATGATACATTTTGATGGCAACTGGATGGATAGAATATCTGGATCTATTAGCCTTAAGAAACATCCGACTCCTCAAATCGTCGACATCCAGAACAACATAAGCGACCCTGGTACAGCAGGACACCATCTCCCCCTTGGGAGAAGATATCCACTTTATAATTTCTAATGTCTTCTTTCAGCATTGCAAAAATTGGATCCTCATCTTTTCTAGCTTTCACATCAGTCAACAAGAACAATTCTGACTCGTTCCGGACAACAATTCTGCCATCGGTCGAGTAGACAAACCTAACTCCCAACCTTGCGAGCGGTACATCTTTCACCAAATCCTTCTTTCCTTCATCCACATGGGACACACTCTCCATACAGATCCTACTAAGTGTGTCTGCTACCACGTTAGCCTTAACCGGATGGTTGATCTTGGGAAAATTTATATGCCCAAGTGATACTCAAATGTGGAATTTTAGCCTTGTTTATCTATCAATGTGTATACATTCTCATGTAATTGTTAATAAAATGTGAATTTATACTAACCAACATGATTAGAATTGTTTTGCAGGTAAAATGTAATTTTGGGAAGCTTAATTGCATGTTGGAAGATATCGGGGTTGGACTCGGACGTGAGCAAGGGACAGGGCAGTGGAAAGCATCAAATAAAGGGGCTCCGCGATGGAGCCGTGTCACGCTGCCATCACGGATGCCTTCTGCCTGGATAGGGAATTTTCTCCCAATTTCAAGAGAGGGTACGCGATGGGTCCGTGGCACGGTGGCATGGCTCCACGTTGCACGCCGTGCCACGTTGGGCCTTATTTCCTGGACCCCCAGTTCCAGTGAAGGTCCGCGTGGTAGCGTGTCACGGAGGCAGTGCTCCGCGATGCACTCCGTGACACGTTGCTTGTTATTCCGGGAAAAATTCTCACTAGTATAAATAGATCACTTAGGTTCATTTTTCAATATTTCACTTGGTGGAGCAAGAACGTGGGTTACAGGCAGTTGAGGGGACGAAATTATCAGGGTTTTTCTCTCTTTCCTTCTTCTTGTACTCAATTGCTTGTTTGTTTAACACTCATTTAACGATGTTTAATCCACAAATGAGTGACTAATTCTTCTTCTTGCTGAGGTTATGAACAATTGTAGTGAAATGTGATTGTTGATCATATTGGTTTTTCATCTTTTCTTCCATGGTTGTTCTATTAATTCTTGTTCTTACTGCATTAATGTGTGGCCTAAGTTAATGTATATCTAAAAAGTCCGGTTTCACTCGAGAGAGCAAGAAATTGGAAAGTTGTGAATTAATAGGATATGATCTTTACTTGGTTTGGGAAAATTGAGAATTGATTTACTTTCAGGATAGAAATATACCTGAAAGTCGTATTAGTCAATTTAGGAACCAGGTTTGAATGGCTAGAACATGAATTGCATTTAATCACAGAAATGTAGGTGGATGGTTCATGATTCTTAGGTGGGGTTAAATACGAGAGTTTTAATTCCTTGGCAATAGTTCTTGACTAGCAACCGGAGGAAAAGATTAACCAAATTATGTTGATAATTAATTTCATTACATGTTCGTTTAACCTCAGCATGCTCTCATTCATAGTTCAGACTCACATTAGATAGTTGTTTTAGATTTAGCATAAAAATTATAAATCAAAATATAAAACTTTTGGTTACATTGTTGTCTGCATTTCTAGAATTAAAATATAGTACACTTGAGCAGATTGCACTTCATCCCAGTCCCTGTGGGATCGATACTTGGATTACTTAAGCCACTTTACTACTTGTTCGACCACGTGCACTTGCGTGTGAGTTTTATACCCAACAAACAACCGAACAATGGTAAAGAACACTTATATCATAGTCTTTGAGTAGCTCTAACCACCTCCTTTGCCGTAGATTTAGGTCTTTCTGTATGAACACAGATTGTAAACTCTTGTGGTCCATAAACACATCCACATGGACCCCATATAAGTAATGTCGCCAATCTTCAATGCGAACACCACCGCTGCCAACTCTAGATTATGGGTTGGGTAATTCTTATCATGGATTTACAACTATCTAGAGGCATATGCTATCACTTTTCCTCGCTTCTTCAATACACAACCGAGCCTGATCCTTGAAGCATCATAATAAACCACAAAAACATCGGTACCCTTGAGTAGGGTCAATATTGTTGCTGAAGTGAGTCGTGTCTTCAATTCTTGGAAGCTCTTCTCACAAACCTCTAACCATTGAAACTTCACCTTCTTCTGATTCAACTTGGTCAACAATGTTGCAATAGATGAGAAACCCTCAACAAACCTCCGATAGTAACCAGCTAAATCCAAGAAACTCCGAATATCTGAAGGATTCACCGGTCAAGGCCAATTCTTCACTACCTCGATCTTTTGAGAATCTACCGTTATGCCCTCACTCGATACCACATGTCCCAAAAATGCCACAGAGTCTAACCAAAGCTCACATTGCTAAACTTGGAATACAATTGGTGATCACTGAGAGTCTGAAGTACTACTCTCAAGTGAGCGGCATGCTCCTCCTCGCTCCGAGAGTATATAAGGATGTCATCAATGAACACAATCACGAACATATCAAGATATTGCCTGAACAACCTGTTCATCAAGTCCATGAAAGCTGCAAGAGCATTCATCAGTCTAAAAGGCATAACTACAAACTCGTAATGGCCATACTACGTCCTGAAGGTTGTTTTCAGGATATCACTCCCAAACTCTAAGCTGATGATACTCGGACCTGAGATCAATCTTGGAGAAACACTTGACACCCTGAACCTGGTCAAACAAATCATCGATCCCTAGGTAAAGGATACCTGTTCTTAACGGTGACCTTGTTCAATTGTTGATAGCTAATGCACATGTGAAGAGAACCATACTTCTTTCAGACAAAGAGAACTGGTTCACCCAATGGAGACTTGCTCGGTCTAATGAAACCCTTATCTAACAAGTCCTTCAACTACTCTTTTAACTCTTTTAGCTCAGTGGGAACCATCTTGTAAGGAGGAATATATATAGGATGCGTGTCAGGAAGAAGGTCAATACCGAAATCAATCTCCCGCACAGGAGGAACACCTGGAAAATCATCAGGAAAGACCTCTGGATACTCACATACTAATGGGACTGACTGGATAATATGGGTTTCGGACTCGACATCCTTAACCCCAACTAGATAGTACATGCAACCCTTCGAAATCATATTCCTAGCCTTAAGGTAGGAAACGAATCGACCTACAGGCACAGGCGAACTACCCTTCCATTCTAAGATTGATTCACCTATAAAGATGAACTTTACTACCCGGGTTCTACAATTAACTAATGCATAACATGCAAATAGCCAATCCATGCCAAGAATAATATCAAAATCGGTCATGGCTAACTCTATCAGATCTGCTGAGGTGACCTTATGAAGGACTGAGACCGGGCAACCTCTATACACCCATCTAGCTATAACCGAGTCATCTACTGGAGTAGAAACTAAGAAGGGTTCTGACAAGACTTCGGGACTGACTCCAAAGCTACTAGCCACATAAGGTGTCACCAAAGATGAGGTAGCCTCTGGATATAGCTTAGCATAAACATCAACATGGAAAACTTGCAACATACCTAGTAACCATATCTAGGGAGACCTCCTGCTCCTGATAGGATGCTAAAGCATAGAACCTGTTCTGGCGCTGACCGCCAGCTGTGCTAATAGATGCCCGCTGATGTACTGAGCGTATGGGAGGGGCTGTTGAGCTAGAAGTTGGGCCTTGTCCCCCAACCTGATTCCTGTCTCACAGTTGGACAATCTCTAAGCATGTGTCCAGGCTGCCCACACCCAAAGCAAGCACCTAAATGTACCAAACACTGGCCTGTGTGCCCCCAACCACATCTACGACAAGCTGGGATGCCTAGAATCTGTGGGTCTACTGCTCTGACCCCTCGAGCCTGATGCTCGCCCTCTCTAATCATGTCTAGGTCGGGATAGCACAATCAATGTTGAAGAAGTCGGGGCAGATGATCTCTGGTGAGTTGATGTCGCCCAAATTATACCTCGCAATTGAGATATAAAGCAGTCAATGTCAAATATAGAATCGAACTAGAGGTTGAGGTCGATCCCACAGGCAATATGGAAAGAACATAAGTTAATGCGAATAGTTGCTACTATTGACTTATTTCCTATAGGGGGAAGAAATAGAATAATAAACAAAATTAAAACTACCAAATGCTTAGATCAAATTCGGTTTGTATTCAACTAACGACTTGACTAGGATTGTGTTCTCCAAGACTTCATAACCACAAGGTTTATACACTAGTGATCTATTCCGGTGTTCAACATCCAATATCGGTAAGTTGGGTTCACCTAAATGGTTGGTCCCCTATCTAGATGATTATTACCACACAACTTGGTCCATATACGGGTGTACTTTTAATTGACCCTTACCTTTAATATCGGATTAGCTATCCACGGACAAGTTTAAGCTATTAGATGAGGGTTGATAGCCTCAAATCTCCATTGTTAATCCATTTTCCCATTCATTACCTCCTTCGTCCGGTAAGTAAGAATAAGGCAAGTCCTAACATTTGCAACCATTAAGAATCAATCAAAACGAAGGGAAAAATAATACATGCATTAAACACCATTCAAGAATCACTAAGTATTTAACCTATATGTGTACATTCATCTTGGTTCCCACAACCCTAGTTATGGGTTTAGCTACTCATGCTTGTATAATCACAACCACAAAATATTGAATAAATCATAATTGCAACTTACAAATTATTGAAGAAGAAAAACCAAGTAAATTGAATAAAACTCCAAAGTTGATGAATAAGTTCCAATGTTGCTTTTGATCCTCAAATTCAAGAACAAAATTGTAAACCTTATTTCTTGACTCAAGAATAATCGTACAACACCGGAATCCTAAGTGACAAATAATAATAATCAGCTTCTCTCTGAAAGTAAACCTAAACAGTATATTTATAGTTCCAAGAAAACCTTTTCTTAACTATAATTGGAAACCAGGTCGGCAGTGACCACGGGCTAGGTGACGATTCGTTGGGACCTCTGATGGTCGTGCCTTGTTAAAAGTAGTCGTGATGTGCTATGGATATATAGCACTATTAGTACTCAAAACTAGGAAAATAGCATGGACATAGGTGTATTTATGTGGATATGAGGCACCTTTCCTTTGATTTCAGGATAAATGGGTGTTGGAACAGTAGATTGCAAAAGGAAGCTGAAAGTGTGTAAAAAGGGTCAAAAAAGTGCAGTCTACAGTACGAGCCGTACGATATACCTATGAATCGTACTGAGGGCCTTGTTAAGAAGATGAAAGTTTAACCTGGAAGATTGATCCTACGAGACTTGTCACAGATCATACCATGATTGTATGAGCCGTGGTAAGCCAGTCGTGATGAAATCCAGAAGAATTGCATAGGAAGATGATTCTTAGTACGAGAGGATCCTATGACCCGTGAGATGAAGGTACGAGTCGTACCATACCGGTCATGGTGAAGTTTAGACAAAGTTTAAAGTATCAGGATAAAGCCACAGGTGCAAGGTATGAATCGTATGATGTAGGTACAAATCGTACCTTGGCCCAACACTTAGCCAAAACACAGCCAACAATTCAAGCCACGAGTCGATGCCACGGTCGATGAAAAGCCCCTACGAGTTGTAGGAGGACCCATGACGAGCTCGGCGACAGATATGGAAAGCAGTCCTGTTAGTTTAGGAAAAGGATTCTTGTGTCTCTATAAATACATTTTATGTTTTATTTTTTATAGAGGACGATGAATAGACTTAATTTTAGTAGGAAAACATTGTAGTAAGCAATTTTGCATCATTGAAAGAGAGAATTGAGTTGGTTCAACCTTGTGATCAACTTGAACTCATATTGTTCTTGCTACTTGTTATTCATGATTTGCGGATTAATTGAAGGAATCATTTTTCTCAATCATCTTTGTAAGTATCGTTTTATGTCTTCAATCATGAACATAATTCACAACCTTGCAACTATGAAAGGCTAAAACTTCCATACCTAGGGTTGTGGGAACCATTGCAGATTAACAAGTTAGGGTTGCACAAAGTGATTCTAAAACCAATACAATTCACAACCAAACTTCAATCATGAACACAATTCACAACCTTGCAACTATGAAAGGCTAAAACTTTCATACCTAGGGTTGTGGGAACCATTGCATATTAACAAGCTAGGGTTGCACAAAGTGATTCTAAAACCAATACTAATTACTTATATTGTAATCTCTTCATCTTTAATGATTCTTAGCGGTGCACAATGATCTTGGGCAAATTTATATGCCCAAGTGATACTCAAAGGTGTCAATTTAGCCTTGTTTATCTATCAATGTTTATATATTCTCATGTGATTGCTAATAAAATGTGAATTTATACTAACCAACATGATTAGCATTGTTTTGCAGGTAAAATGTAATTTTGGGAAGCTAAAATGCATGTTGGAAGAGATCGGGATTGGACTCGGATGCGAGCGAGGGACAAGGCAGTGGAAAGCACAAAATAAAGGGGCTCCGTGATGGAGTCGTGTCACGCTGCCATCGCGGAGGCCTTCTGCCTGGAGAGGGAATTTTTAGCCTATTTCCAGTGAGGGTTCGCGTCAGTAGCGTGTCACGGAGGCAGTGCTCCGCGATGCACTCCGTGACACGTTGCTTGTTATTTTGGGAAAAATTCACACCAGTATAAATAGAACACTTAGGTTCATTTTTCAACATTCTGACTTGGTGGAGCAACAACGTGGGTTACAGGCAGTTGAGGGGACGAAATTATCAGGGTTTTTCTCTCTTTCCTTCTCCTTGTATTCAATTGCTTGTATGTTTAACACTCATTTAACGATGTTTAATCCACAAATGAGTGGCTAATTCCTCTTCTTGCTGAGGTTAAGAACACTTGTAATGAAATGTGATCATTGATTCTTTGGTTTTTCATCTTTTCTTCAATGGTTGTTCTATTGATTCTTGTTCTTACTGCATTAATGTGTGGCCTACGTTAATGTACATCTAAAAAGTCCGGTTTCACTCGAGAGAGACACGAAATTGGAAAGTTGTGAATTAATAGGATATGATCCTTTCTTGGTTTGGGGAAATTGGGAATTGATTTACTCTCAGGATAAAAATATACCTGAAAGTCGTATTAGTCAATTTAGGAATCGGTTTTGTATGGCTAGAACATGAATTGCATTTAATCACAGAAATGTAGGTGGATGGTTCATGATTCTTAAGTTGGGTTAAATACGAGAGTTTTAATCCATTGGTAGTAGTTCTTGACTAGCAACCAGATGAAAAGACTAACCAAAATGATATTGATAATTAATTTCATTACATGTTCGTTAACCTCAGCATGCTCACCTTCATAGTCAGACTGACATTAGATAATTGTTTAGACTTAGCATAATTATTAGAAATCAAAATATTAAACTCTTGGTTACACTGTTGTCTGCATTTTTAGAATTGAAATATAGTATACTTGAGCAGATTGCACTTCGTCCCAGTCCCTGTGGGATCGATACTTGGCTTACTTAAGCCACTTTACTACTTGTTCGACCACGTGCACTTGCGTGTAGTTATATACCCATATAACACGAGCTGAACAAGTTTTTGGCACCGTTGCCGGGGATTGGCAATTGGTGAATTTGTTTTAAGTGTTAATTTACTATATTTTTATTTTCTTTGTGTTGACAACTTTGTCTTAGCCTGTATTTTGTAGATTTAATTTCTGTTGAACACTGGCAAGAGACAAGGAGCTGGTGGACTCGTATTTGGAGCCAGAAAGATTATTTCATCGACAGCGGAGAGAAGCTCTAGAAAGAAAGCTGCAGTTGCTCAGACAGACAATCATGGAGCAACAACAGAATCCACCGGTAGTACGGGCAATGTTAGTGCCCGAAGAAGTAGCAGCTCGGCCGGTTCGCGAGGTGGAAATCCCACATGCTAATAATGTCACATCTAGCATCCGCAAACCTGAGCCAGGAGGGAGGTTTGAACTTAAGCAGAACATGGTGCAATTGCTGCACACGAGGGGATAGTTTACAGGTCTCCCTCATGAAGATCCACAACAGCATCTCCAAAATTTTTTGGAGATAAGTGACACTTATATCCCCGCTGGAGTGTCATCAGATTATGTCCGGCTTACATTGTTCCCATTCTCACTATTGGGAGAAGCCAAGAGGTGGTTGAAGGCTGAGCCACCTAATTCTATTTCGACGTGGGATGATCTTGCAAGGAAGTTCTTGATACAATTTTTTCCCTCTGGTAAAACAGCAAGACTTAGAAGTCAAATTCTATGTTTCAAACAGAGAGAGGGAGAGAATCTATATCAGGCTTGGGAGAGATTCAAGTCCATGTTGCGGGATTGTCCTCATCATCATCAATCCAATGATGTGTCGGTGCACACTTTTATAGAGGGCTTGGAACCCCATACAAGAGACTCAGCAGCTGGGGGACAAGCACTGGAGAAAACTTATGAGGAGTTGTATACCTTGTTGAACCGTATTTCACAGGGCAATCCGGAATGGAATGCTTATTCGTCAAGAGGCGAAACAAGGAAAGCAAAGGAGTTCTAGAAGTGGATGGGTTTACAGCTATTACTGCACAGATAGCTGCTTTACAGAATCAACTCAACACCCACTTCAGTAACATGAAAATGAACCAGCCTCAAGCCCCAGTTAATGTAGTGCAGCAGATTTGGTGTGAAGTGTGCGGAAGTAGTGAGCACTCAGCTGAGTGTTGTGGAGCAAATCCTGACTCGGTAAACTTTGTGGGAAATGTACAAAGGAACAACCACCAACAGTATGGCAACAACTACAATTCCAATTGGAGGAATCACTCGAATTTCTCCTGGGGTAGCAACAACCATCAGGGGCAGAGTTCAAGTCAGGGTGTGCAGCAGAATTATCAAGCACAATTCAGAAACAACAATGCACCTCCTCCACCACCATCACCCAGCATTGAGGAGATGTTCAAGACTATGATAGCTAATTAAGCTCAATTGCAGGCTGACTATGTGAAACTGGCAGCCGAGGTTTAGCTACCAAGGCACTTGAATATCAATTTGGGCAATTTGTTGGAGCCCAAAACACCAGACCTAGAGGAGGACTTCTGAGCGACACAGATCCCAACCCCAAGCAGGTGAATGCAGTGACCACAAGGAGTGGTTTGCAGCTGAAAGAGGTGGAACCAGAAAGACCACCTCAACAATCGGGAGCAGCAGCAGTCGAGAGGGAGAAAAGTGATGAGAGGGGGAAGACTAAGGAAGCAGAATCAGAAAGACCACCACCCCCGTTCCCTCAACGATTAAAGAAACACAAGGAGGAGGCGTGTTTCAACAAACTCATGGAGGTGCTGAAACAGGTACATATTAACTTACCTCTTGTTGATGTTTTGCAGGGAGTGCCGAAATATGCCAAGTATATAAAGGACTAAGTATGCTACGGTGGCTCTCACGGAGGAGTGCACTTCCCGGATACAAAACAGACTGCCCACAAAGCTCAAAGATCCTAGGAGCTTTACTATACAAATCACTATTTGGCAGAGTATCCGAGCTCGTGGGTTATGTGATCTAGGAGCGGGCATTAATTTGATGCCGTCAGCGGTATTCAAAAAGCTGGGTCTAGGGAGTCCTAGACCCACAATAGTGATCTTGCAATTGGCAAATCGGTCCTTAGCCAGACCTGATGGCATTGTGGAGGACGTTCTGGTGCAAGTTGGCTCCCTGATCTTCTCGGTAGATTTTGTCTTGCTGGATTTTGAACCAGACACGGAAGTCCCATTTATTTTGGGACATTCTTTCTTGGCGACCGGGAAAGCGCTGATTGATGTAGCTGCGGGGCAACTAACAATGCGAGCACACGATAAGGTGGAAGTATTCGATGTGTACAAGGCACCCAAGCTCCCGACGATGTACGAAGAACTCTCAGTGATCAATGTGATTGATCAAGTCGATGATGAGCAGATTAAGGATTCACGAGAGTTATTGGGAAAACCACCGGAATGGTGTAAGCACTACTGGGGGGAGGACGGTTTTTGAGAGAAAACGTCCATCACCCTACAGGACAACTGAGTTGAATGACGTCGAGCCGTGACGGGAAACCAGGTGCTGCACGTGAGGCAACTCGTGAAAATTTTTCTTTGTCAATTGTGAATAGATTTTTCTTTTTATTTTTCTTGTTTAACAACAAAATTTTTAGTTTTTGTTTTTATTTTTTTATTTTTGAGTGAAACCTATAATTCTAACCAATTTCTTGTAGTAGAACGAATTTCAGGTTGAACGGAGGGAAATTATGCAAGGAATCGCAAAGGAAAATTTGAGATATGAAAATCAATAAAAAGTGGCAAAACAGTGAGCTAGGGCGATAGCTCCGTGTCACGGAGGAGGACCTCTGCATTACCCTCTGTGACACGTTGAGGTATAAATCCGGAATTTTAAAAAAAAATCCAAAACGCCCTCGCGACAGCTCCGTGTCACGGAGGCAGTGCTCCGCGATGCACTCCGTGACACGTTGCTGTGTATATCGTGACGGGTCACACCGGGTCGCCGGGTGACCCGCGTGATTTTTCCACTTTTAAACCCCGAATCCCCCTCAATTTTCCTTATTTCTCACTCACTCCGTGACCAAACTCCCTAAAACCCATCCCCCATCAACGTGACATGGAATAGGCCAAGAAATTCATCGAGTTTCCTACATTTCTTCAATCTCAAGGTATGTTCTTTGATTCCATCTCATTTCTTATCGAGTTTCTTCGATATTGAGCATGTGATGTGAGCTAAGTTCGCCCTAAGTAGAAATTAAGCATGCATTCAATTGAATTAGTGTTGATGAATGTTGGGAGTATCATTGTGGATGCTTGAACTTGTTAATTGCATAATTTAAGCAAATTTTGTTGATACACTTATATTTAGGGCTTGTTGTTGAATTTGAAGTGGAAAAATGTAATGAACTTGTGAAATTCATGTCGGGTTGTACATGTTGAGTGAGATGAGTCGATGTGCTAATTGTTATGATGTTAAAAGTCCGACGGATTCTCGGGTTAGGGGAATATTGAAATTTGCAAGAATTGGGTCAGTTGTATAGGTTCGTGTAGATAAAGTCTTGTTGTTTTCATTTCTTTGTTTTTCCTTGCTAAGTGCGATGGGATAAAAAGTGAATGATGGTAATGACGGTGGTTAGCTATACAAAGTATGAGTAGTACATAGAATATATACCGTCGAATTCTTCGTATGCACTAAGCATGTCTGTATAGTTGGTTGTTTATTTGTGTAAATAAAGATGATCTTGCCGAAATGTTGTAAATTTGGCTAAGGACTAAGTGTGGGGTAGCTTACCTTAACCCGACCTTAGTGGAAGTTAATATTCACTGGCTTAACATGGATCTTGTCTACTTGGGTTGACAGGTAAGATGGCAAGCAGGCAAGAAAAAGGGAAAGGCGCATCAACATCTGGCGACGGAAGAAAGCGAATCAGACTAGGCACAGCAGTCCCAGCAGCACCAGCGGTTCCACGCGGCCAACACCGCTAATACGGAACCAGATGGGTGACGGATGAGGGGAAGAAGTGGTATGCAAAGCACAAGGAAAACAAGTACTTCCCCGAGGAACACATTGCACGGGAACCGTTGGCATAGGAGTTCCCTAGGATTGTACACCGGATCGAGGCAGCTGGGCTCAACTTCATATTTGAAGAGCCCAAGGAATGCAACTTGCACCTGATTCAGGAATTCTATGCCAATTGGAACCCGACTCTAAGAAGTCACACCATAAAAGTTAGAGGGCAAATAGTCACATTTGAGCCCCACCACCTCAATGCTATCATAGGGGCGCGGGACACAGACGCCCACGTGCTTCGACAGTTGAACATCACTCCACCGTATGCGAACATCAGACGCACATTATGTGGGACCTTATCGACAGCTAGATGGAGCAGGCACAAGGAGAGGGGCAACCATCAGACTTTGCCCTATTCACAGATGAACAGGGAAGCCAGAATATGGCTTAAGATCGTCTGTTCTTGCCTAATACCGGGGGTACATATGGCAGATGTAACCCGGGATCGTGTATGCTTGGTGTACGCCCTAATGAAAGGGCTGGAGATCAACGTGGGGGCGGTGATTATCTCTGCCATGAAGAGAGCCCGGTTGCATCAGGGGCATAGATACGGATTTGGTGGGCTACTCACCACATTCCTGAGGGGCCTAGATGTTGAGGAAGAGGCCCTTGATTATATCCCGCAGATGGAGCGGCGGGCCTTAGATGTCACTAAAACTAAGGCACCCGACACCACCCACGGGCCAGTGCTTACACTAGGCGAGCGACATGCTCGTGATGATCAGTACATGGCTCGCATGTATGGGATGCAAATGCTACAGCTGAGGATAGGCGGGAGGCCGGCAACAGAGGAGGAGCTATGGCAACTCGAGCTAGACTACCCTTTTGGCGAAAATGCCAGGGCTCTATGCCGAGTGGGGCCAGCATTTGTAGAGCCCACAGATGATGATGTCCCCACAGACGAGGAGACACATCGGGAGGACTCCGATGTGGAGTCCGATGATGACGACGGGGGTGATTCAGACATGGGAGATGAAGAAGCAGCACCTGATTAAGAAGTGGAGTACTTTGATTGATCAGGGAGTTCCACCACTCAATTTTTGTGCTATTTTAATTTTTTGTGAACACTGGGGACAGTGTTTGAGGTAAGTGTGGGGTGGGAGTAGTTAGGTGTTGGTTGTGCTGTTATGTATGTATGTCCTAATCTGTTGTTGTGCCTGTGAACAAATTTTTCTGACCCTGTGATTTGTGATTGTAAGTTGTTGTTCTGTATTGCAAATATATGTGAACCTGTTGTGTGTTGCTTAATGTTGGTAGCTGATTTTGTACATATTTTTGTTATCGAATTGATCGATATTTTTGTTAATCGAAATGATCGATATTTTTTTATTTTTTTTCAATTCTTGGATTTCTCGGCATTTTTTTTTGGTTTTTTTACTGAGAATTGTCCCATTGAACCAAAGTCATAGTTAGTGACCGTTCCCTATGATAGATGGATGACGACCATCTTACGAGAAATGTAGTCGTTAGGAGTAGATGTTTTTCAATTATTTTTCAGTTGTTTTTCTTTTGTGGGTTGCATCCCAAAACCTATAGTTACTTTATGGTTGCGAAATTATGGTTGCGTGTCGTACGTGATATTTGAAATGCAAAGGTGATTCGTATGAAAGCATGCAACTTTGTAAATATGTTGAGATACCTAGGCCATAGAGTTCGATTCAGTGTGATTGAGGCTTAATGTTTGAATTCCTGTAATTAGCTGATTGAGCATGTGCAATAAGTGTGAAGAGAGATTTTGTTATTCCATGTTATTGTGAAGTTTCTAGAACTTGCCTGGTGTGTGTACTAAATGAAATGAAGGAGGTGTATTGTAGGAAAGGATGTAGGCATTTCTTTGTTTTTGACCGAAAGTTTCTATTTTTCATTATCGTACCCACCTTGATTATGTACCCTAGTCAGCACGTTGAGCCTTCAGCCTATTATTTTTTTCTTTCATCAAAAAGTGTAAACTGAGCTTAATCTCTTCTTTTCATTAGCCGTAAGTTTGATCCGAAACTCTTAAGCATTTAAGAAGAGAAAATCATTTTCCCAAAGTGTCAAAGAGTGATAATGGTGAAAAGAAAAGAAAAGCCGAGTGATGGAAGAAAAGAAAAGGTTGAAGGTGCACTTGTTATAAATAAACTATAATGAAGGTGCATGAATAATCTTTGTTATTGTGTCAAGTGTGCTTAATAAGATGGGCCAAACTAAAGAAATACTTCAAGAATGGGAGGATGAAGAAAGAAACAATGTCCATGAGTTTGATGGGATGTGTTGAAAAGGCGCTTAAGGATGCTAGTGGCTATTATTGGTTAGCCCAATACTTACTAGTTCCGTAGCTTCCATTACAACCCGTTAAAGTCCTACGTGATCTTACATCACACTTCTTTATATTAGTGGAGTAGTACACTAAAGGCAAGCTTATGGGTCATGACATGATGCATGTGAATTCTTTTGGGAGAGAGAGCAAAATTGTGTTTATATGCCCCTGCTTGAAATTTTGTGAGTTCATATAATCAAAAAGGGGAAAATTCTCTCGTGTTGTCAGGGCACATGCTTGATGAGAGATTAATTTTCGTGTCGAATGTCTTGATCAGCTGATTTGCATGAGTTTGCCAATATCGAGAGTCGATTCTTAAGTCTAGGAGGTCTTGATGTATTGATGGTCATTGCATTGATAGGACCATGCATGTTTTCTTGATGATTTGTTGTATTGAATAATCGGTATGACGGTATCCTAAATTGTCGAACCAAAGTAGCGAGGGTGGGATGTAAATTGCATGAGGTGTAAGATTGTTGTTCGAGGACGAACAAGGATTTAAGTGTGGGGTAAGTGATCTTGGGCAAAATTATATGCCCAAGTGATACTCAAAGGTGTCATTTTAGCCTTGTTTATCTATCAATGTTTATATATTCTCATGTGATTGGTAATAAAATGTGAATTTATACTAACCAACATGATTAGCATTGTTTTGCATGTAAAATGTAATTTCGGGAAGCTAAAATGCATGGTGGAAGAGATCGGGGTTGGTCTCAGATGCGAGAGAGGGACAAGGCAGTGGAAAGCACAAAATATAGGGGCTCCGCGATGGAGCCGTGTCACGCTGCCATCGCGGAGGCCTTCCTCCTGGAGAGGGAATTTTCAGCCTATTTCCAGTGAGGGTTCGCGATGGGTCCATGGCACGGTGGCATGGCTCCGCGTTGCACACCGTGCCACGTTGGGCCTTATTCCCTGGACCCCCAGTTTCCAGTGAAGGTCCGCGTCGGTAGCGTGTCACGGAGGCAGTGCTCCACGATGCACCCCGTGACACGTTGCTTGTTATTCCGAGAAAAATTCCCACCAGTATAAATAGAACACTTAGGCTCATTTTTCAACATTCTGACTTGGTGGAGCAAGAACGTGGGTTACAGGCAGTTGAGGGGACGAAATTATCAGGGTTTTTATCTCTTTCCTTCTCCTTGTATTCAATTTCTTGTATGTTTAACACTCATTTAACGATGTTTAATCCACAAATGAGTGGCTAATTCCTCTTCTTGCTGAGGTTAAGAACACTTGTAATGAAATGTGATCATTGATTCTTTGGTTTTTCATCTTTTCTTCCATGGTTCTATTGATTCTTGTTCTTACTGCATAATGTGTGGCCTACGTTAATGTACATCTAAAAAGTCCGGTTTCACTCGAGAGAGCACGAAATTGGAAAGTTGTGAATTAATAGGATATGATCCTTTCTTGGTTTGGGAAAATTGGGAATTGATTTACTTTCAGGATAGAAATATACCTGAAAGTCGTATTAGTCAATTTAGGAATCGATTTTGTATGGCTAGAACATGAATTGCATTTAATCACAGAAATGTAGGTGGATGGTTCATGAATCTTAAGTTGGGTTAAATACGAGAGTTTTAATCCATTGGCAGTAGTTCTTGACTAGCAACCGGAGGAAAAGACTAACCAAAATGATATTGATAATTAATTTCATTACATGTTCGTGAACCTCAGCATACTCACCTTCATAGTCAGACTCACATTAGATAATTGTTTAGACTTAGCATAATTATTAGAAATCAAAATATTAAACTCTTGGTTACACTGTTGTCTGCATTTTTAGAATTGAAATATAGTATACTTGAGCAGATTGCACTTCGTCCCAGTCCCTGTGGGATCGTTACTTGGCTTACTTAAGCCACTTTACTACTTGTTAGACCACGTAGACTTGCGTGTAGTTATATACCCATATAACGTGAGCTGAACACACAACATTAGGAAGTGCCTGAATTCTTTACTTGCTTTGGTCGAAGAGGTAGAGATTAGGAAAAGAGAATTACAATAGAGCCTAGATCTTGATGATCATTGTATTAACTTGAGTTGTGGCCACAGGGTAGTTATATCTGGAATTTAGTGATAATGATTAATTTACAAAACTCATGAGACTTGGTCGAGTAATTGAGGATATTCATTCAATAGGGATTGGTCGATCGTTTGAATGAACCTAAGTTATCAGTTCTGTAAGTAAGTATTGGTGAAGATCACGAGTGTATACCCAAATTTGTTATGAACCCATAGGGAACACAAACCTTAGTTTTCCTTTAATTATTGATTTGCAAATATAATCTTGACTGTTTTTTATTTTTATTATTGATTTTTATTAAAATCCCTCCATTGTGAAGTAATTACCATACGAGTTCATCTACTGTCTGTAATCTAGATCTTCCATATTCCCCGTGGGATCGACCCTAACCTTTATGTTGGGTTCTTTATTCACAACTTCCGCTTCATTCTTCGGTTGGAAGTTTGCTTTGAGCATTATCAATTCTTCCTCAGCATTGCACCCAGTTGTTGCAACGGGTCACCTAACGACTCGTTGTGTATGGGCACGAGTCGTTAGGCCTCTCGTGGTCTAAGTCTTTCTAAATTCCAGTGCACCTTACGGTTGGTTCCAATGTTCTGCCGACAAGTCGTTTAGTCAACTAACGACTCCTTACGTCTGTCGTCTTCTCCACTAGTCACTTTGGCTATAATTTCTCTCCCAGTCTTCACGATTGTCTTCATGACTTGTTACCAGATGTAATGAGTTGTTCCCTCAAATCATCAGGTACACTGTTTCTTCTTCTTCAAACTTCAATAATTTGCCCACGCCTTCAGCAACGAGTCGTGCATCTTGTCAACGACTCGTGAAGTGCTTGGCAGTCACCCTTTCAGTTTTTTTCAGCATAAATTTGCTCAATTTACTTTCGAACCTATTTTCCTACAACATTAACACAAAACACATCATACCTATATAAAAATACCCGGAATGTGCATAATTTCTTGGTTTTAAGTGTTGAAAGTGTCGTAAAATCATGGCACATCAACACCCTCAACATAGAACTTTTGCATGTCCTCGGAAAAAAATAAAATAAAATAAAATAAAATAAACTACTTTGACGCTTCAATCGAAAGAACTCTAGGAAACTTACGGCTGCCACATTTATACATCAAATCAAATTTTCTAACCCCTCCCTCATCGTATCATCTCAAATCACAATACATATGCAAAATTTTCATCCATAACACAGAGGAATCAAAACATGGCAAAACACTATCACTTGCGACCACGCACACAAATCTATAACAATGACTCAGACAATTTGCAGATGATTTTGTTGACCAAATGCTCTCACCTCAAAGAACTCCTTACTCACACATGTTTATATGATTATTTCGATAAATTTCTCTTGGGACTAGGTAAGATTCACTCGCTCTCACAAAGATATTCGAACTGTGTGCATGCAATACCATAGGATTGCCTTTACTTTCAATACCTCAATTTTTAGACTAGTAACTAGGATCACTATAGGACTTTCTAGGCTTGTAACATAGGCTCATGTTCGGATATGGTAAATATGGAATTAGTAGTTCAACCCTCCTTTGCACTACACACCTCTTGACTCCACTTTTTACCTTCTTTCCTATTTTCTCCCCTTTTTTCTTTAATTGCTTCTTCTTTTCTTTGAATTTGCAACTACGAATGCAGTTTCTCTTTATTCAAGCTTTCATTGATGTCACTCTTTTTTTTTCTTGCTCTTTGAAAACAATTTCTATTTGTTGCTTTTCTTTATGTATACCGCACCCGTCCTTTCCTTTTTCTATTACCCAATTTTAATTCCACTCGACTGTTTCTAATAACGCCTATAATAGCCACCCTCAACTTAGGCGATTTGCCTGAGTTGAGCTTCACAATGTCCAAGGAGGGACCAGGGCAAAAACAGGTTCATTCTTAATAAAAGCATGAAAGTGAATTGGTGTTCACAAAAATAAATCTCGATCTAAGCTCAAACATTCGGATCAAGGGATTTTTATTCTCTTTTGGTAGGTCTTTTAAGGCTAAAGTGGACTCATAAATCAAAACTGGCCTAAGATCATTTCCTAGTTTCCTATCCTCTATATCGATACAATTTACTAGGAAAGTTTTAGATTGACAAACACAACTGAATTTAGCTATTAAACCTCACTCACACATAGCACAGGTCAACATCATCACATCTACTAACTGCTAGTTCAGGTACAGCCATACAATGGTAAACATATTCACAGTTTTATTGCCATGTAAAGATTCATGAAAGTCATACTTGTCAACTTTCATATACACATATAAAAAATTTTTGGAGGGGTATCAAATTATTAATCAACAAAAATCAATAATTTAATCTCTTGACTGCCTTCAGTTCACCTCACTTTCTTCTGACTGACACAAGAAAAACACAAAAAACATAAAACTCTAAACATGCTGGTTCTACTAGATATGGAACACCCGAGGGAAAAGATATCCAGCAAGAAAAACCCTCGGGTTACGTTCAGCAAAAGCATGCACAGGTATCCCTCCCCACCCTTATCAAGAAAAGCATGCTCGTCCTCGACGCATATATATATATATATCCGACAAAACTAGGGAAATAGGGAACATACCTGTGGCCTAGGTGTCAGCTACCTGGTCGGTGGAGGGTGTAGAATGCCTCCAATGTTATCTCCAACATTACCGGCTTGACCCGGTGCATTTTCAGATCCAACAGAGCTTGTGCCTTCTCCACAAGCTCTCGCTGCCTCAGTCTCGGCTCTCTGTTGAGCCTCCTCTCTTGATACATGCAGCACTCTTTCCATCTCACTCCGCTCTCATTTTTACTGACGGAGCAGAGAAGCTTCATCTTCGAAACTTGCCTTCTTATGGTACCTCTTTCCCTTATCATGTGTCACCAGCTCCTCCATGATAAAATCAAAAATTGGTGGTAACTCTTCTTCAAACTCATCATCTATCACAGGAAGTACCGATGGAGGTACTGTAGCTACCTGTCGTGCGGCCAAGTCCCGCACTTTGGCTCTTAGCACTCCTAACTCTGAGTACCATTTTGGCAACTCAGGCACCTGTAACTGTGCAAGGCGCTCATCCATTCTCTTCTCAAAAGCATCCAATTGGCCATTCACAGAACTGGACAATCCGTCCAACTCTTTTTACACCCACGGCTTTACCTGGCCCATCAGAACTTTAACCTGTAGAGTTGTGTGTGCCTATTGCTTTTCAAACATAGCTGGCCGCCTAGCCATATCAACTAAAACCTCCTGTGAAATTGTAACCAGGCCGACTGTGGTGGCTCATGAAGGAGAAACTAGTGGTCTAGGAGCTGCCGCTGTAGGTGATGACTCAGGGACATCAGCAGGTGTGGAGGTGTCCGCTGCATCCGTAGCCTCAAGCTAGCTACCTCTCTCTCTCTTCCCTCAATAGGGTCAGCTGCCAACTCAGTGAACTTTGTGGCATTGGTCTACATACCACTGCCAAATGCCTCTGCTAATATGGTCGCTCTTGTGGATGCAGCTGCCTGAGTCCTTGCTCTCGATACCGGGTTCATTTCATCGCGAATCAACTCGATATCTGTTATCTTCTGAACCACTATTCTTTGGTCAACTGATGGAAACTCTGGCACCTTTGACTCCTAATAGAGTCTATCAATCAGATAGGGAAAGGGGATTGTAGTACCGTCATTGATTGCCCGCTCTCTAATCTTCTCAGCAATGTACCGTGGGAAATTGATGGCGTATCCCTCCATTATACTTGCTACCAATGCTGCTCTGTCAGCAATGTACCAGCCTGTGCCACACTAGTGACCACCAAAATTTAGCCTGAAAGTCCAGTGTGGCCTTCTTTATCTAAGACTATGAGTCGTGTAACCATTCAAACAGCGGACCTCTTGTAGCAATGATCTGAGACAGCCATGTATATTGCTTGATGCGCTCCTGGCTATTCAACGTTTTGGTCTTGAATTTCTTCAACTCATATAGCCTGTGGTTGAACTCGGCCGTGATCATCAGAGCATGATAATCTGGCCCATACAACATTCTAGAAATTGTCCTCTCAGATATATCCATTGGAATATCACGCACCAACACCTGATTTAAGGCGGGCCTCTTTTTCCATTCCTGGCCCCCTAATGCCAAACACTGCAATGTGGCCGCATAGGCTGCATAGAACTCTCTAACTAAGCATGGGCTGTAGCTACCTGATGGCTTGGTCAACCACCCGAACCTATACTTATCGAACACTGCTTGTAGTTCAGGAAGGTCTTTCAACCCTTTGGTGCTTAACCTTGGTTCCTCGTATATGCTCCTCCTCGGATTTCCTTTCTCATTAGGAGCAATATATCTATTATATACGGCCCTCACACCATGAACACACCATCTCCGCACATTCCTTGGTTGCTTGTTTGATGTGTCCGAGGTCTTAGTCAGTTCATCATCAGAGTCCCCTTGCTGAGCATATGAATCTTTAGCTATCTCTGTGTTTTGCCCAACTGTGGGGGCCTCAGGAGTAAGTGCAGCTGTAGCCCTGGCATTATTGTCAGTGCGGCTGGGAAGAACCCTTACCAGTGGAGTGGGAGCATCGACCAGGGCTGTCAGATTTGAAGTTTGTTGAGCCCTAGCCCTGGTTGACCTCCTCACTAACTGCTCCTCTGATATTTCATATTCCTCCTCAGAGCCACTTGACTCTTCGAAGGAGAATGGCTCATCCCGAAGTCTGCGGTATGATGGTTTACTGCGCTCAGGTGTTTGTTTCTTTGCTTGAACTTTCTTTGGTGTACCTCTTGGAGCCATTGTACCTATAGAAACATTGTTAGTGTATGAGATGAGATGAAACAAAATCATTTTTGAGCTGCTGCCCAGTGGACCCGACAAGTGACTAAACGAGTGGCAACAACTCGTGAGTTCCCTCGTTGTCACAAACTAGTCTTCCTTCATGTTAGGCCAGTGTACTTGGTGACTGGTCCCAACGAGTCGTTAGGTCAGTCGTTAGGTACGTTGCCTTAGTGAGTTAATTTTCCCACTCAGGATGAGCTACACAATGAGTCGTTTCGTGATCCAACGACTCATGATGTAGCTCGTGCTCAAGAGTTTCTGTTCACCCATACGTTCATTTTCATCTTCTTCCTATTATTCAACTCCACAGACGCAGAGCATAATTTCTCAAACTAACCCGATGTAAATTTTGTAAAAATTCATTCATTTATCCTTCCTAGGGTTCATTATCATCATGAGGCAAAGATTGACACAAGCACAACATTACTTGAAATAAATTCAATTTCATTCAAAACATGGGTCATCAAAATTCTTGTTTAAATGCAAAGATATTCACAATTTAGTGGGAAGAAGTACTCACAAAATGCTTTATCGAAGATGGAGTGCAATTGTGTGTGCGTGCGAATGTTGGGAGTGCAAGGTCAAATGTTTTTCGATGGGTTTGAGAGAAGAAGAGGACGAGGGAAATTTGAAGTTATTGGGTTTAAGTTTAGTGGTGAGAATTCGGAAAAGCAAATGAATCAGGTTCATATTATTAAGTTTAAATCACACCCTAACTCCAGCCTGGGTCAGGTCGAATGCCAGTTGATTGAAATTCTTGACGACTAACTAAACGAGTCGTTGCGTGATGAAATGACTCGTTTTGACCCTTTGTTCTTTGACTTGAGTTCAACAAACTTACCTGGGACCTAATGAGTCAAGCAACGACTCGTGGTGTCACCGAACGAGTCGTGGCCTGAGTCGTGGTCCTTGGACTAGTATAGCTTCCTGACAAATCACTTAACGAATTGTTTGGTCTTCCAACGATTCATTGAGTGAGCCATTATCACCCTTTTCCTTTTAATTCTGCCTTTGATCCAGTGTACATGAAGGAGGACCTCATGCTTCGTTTCTTGAAGAAACGAATCATTATGTCACCCATTGCTTCCCTGTTTTCTGTAGTTCTCTTCATGATTTGACTGAATGAGTCATCAGGTCAGAAAATGACTCGTTCTGTGACATTTTGCACCAGAACGGAAGTTCCAAATTTTGGTTCCAACTTCAAATTTTCCATCTTAATCACCTGTACCAATTGACAAACATAAACACTATATATTTCTTACATTTACAACTTAGGTTGCCTCCTAAGAAGCGCTTGATTAATGTCGCGGCATGACGTGGATGTTTTGGCTACTTAGACTTCACCAAAACACCTCCATGGGATGCCTCCCATGTATCGCTTGATTTAACATTGTGGCACGGTGAAGTCTCTTGACTACTCAGAATTCATCAAGTAATTCGTCTCCATCCTCCAGCGATGAGACTATGCTGAGTTCCTTTGGATGTTTCATGGTCCGACAAATGTTGAAGGTGACCTCTTCTTTATTTAACTTGAATTTTAACTGGCCTACCTACATATCTACCAGGGCCCTACCGTTGCAAGGAATGGTCACCCCAAAATGATGGGGACCTCACAATCGACTTCACAGTCCAGAATCACGAAGTCTGCTGGGAATATAAATTTGTCCACCTTGACAAGCACATCAAATAAAATTCCCACCGGCTTTTTAATGGTTCTGTCAGCCATCAGTAGCCACATAGTAGTCGGTGTGGGGGTTCCCAAGCCTAAGTTTTTGAATACTGCTAGCGACATCAAATTTATGCTAGCTCCCAAGTCACAAAGCGCTCTTACAAAGTCAACATCCCCAATGGTGCAAGGTATAGTAAACGCACCTGGGTCTCCTTCTTCTGAGCTAGGACCCGTGTAGTTATGGCACCATAGTGGTGCAAATTATCGACATGTTTTAAACTTACAGTCCTTTTCCTGGTGACGAGGTCCTTCATGAATTTGGCATATCCAGGGATCTGCTCAAGTGCCTCAACTAATGGGATGTTCACCGACAACTGCTTAAGCATGGAGATAAATTTTTGATACTTCCCATCGGAAGCTCCTTCCTCCTTTTCATTACTTAGAGCAGTTTTCACATCTGAACCTCCAACCAAAGTTGGGTCTTCAAAATCCGCTACACTATCATCATTCATCAAGATGGGCTTTTCTGACTCCTTAATTACAACCGGCCTCGGAGTATCAACTGTGGCCTTCCCGCACCTAGTCGTGACCGCCATGCAATGATTGTCATTTTTCAAATTTTGCATTGTGTTGCTGGAAAGTGTGCCTTTCTACCTCTGATTCATTGCAAAATACATCTGACTCATCTGCTGCTCAATCTGCCTGATTTCCATAGCATGTGACTCCCCCTTTTCATTTAAACCAGAAATATCAGCGTGGAGCTCCTTAAAGTGGCCATATGTTGTCTCCATTTGCTTGAGTACTTTGGATAGCATATCCTCAACCCTTGAACCACAGGACTCTGGCTCATGGTTTCTTAGGGGAACATACAGACCACTTCTATCATTTTTGAACTCCTCTATGCTTTTTCCAGTCTCCATTATCTCGGTATTGGCCTCGGTTTTAATTGTTATCCTTGTAAAAGTTCCGACCTTGGTTCCCTTGACCTTGATGCCAAGAGTCTTGGTTAGACCCTTGGGTGTTGGTTCGGAACCCGCCCTCTGATCATTTAAATAATTAGCTTCTTCTTCAAAATTAGATTCACATCCATCATTTCTCGGGGCCTTGCCCTGAGAACCCACAACATTCACTTTCTCTGCTTCGACTCCCATCAAGTGCTTGGCAAGAAACCCTGTGGTCTTTATCTATGCAATATCTTGATCATGCTCCTCTTCTTTTCTCCTCTATTCTGTAGACATACCAACCGCATAAGAACCAACTGAAATCTCCATCTCTATAGTGTGCCAAGCTTGGTTGGTTTTGGTGATCCTGTCTAGTAGCTCCGTAGCCTCTGCATAAGTGTGGCTCATAAATGTTCCTCCGGAGACGGTATCAGCCACCACCTTGGTGTTGGCATTCATAGACCTATAAAAGATCTCCAATAATGTATCATCCAAAATTCTATGATTTGGCACCCTTTTGAGCTTTTTGTTGAAACGCATCCATGTCTCGTGAAGTGCCTCCGCATTTAGTTGTCTGAAGTTATATATTTCATCTTTCAACTGCAACGCTTTGGAAGGTGGGAAGAACCTTTCAAGAAAAGCTCTCTTAAGTTCTCCCCAAGTAGTGATGGAATCATTCGGCAGCTCAGCCAACCACATCGTTGCCTCAGTCCCTACTGAGAAGGGAAATAACCTAAGTTTGATTGCATCCTAGCTCACTCCCGGTTGTTTATATGCCTTACATATACCCATGAAATTTGTCAAGTGAGTGTGGGCATCATAGGAAGCACGACCTGCAAATATTCCCTTCATATTGAGCAGTTGGATCATTGAGCTGGTAATATTAAACTTTTTCCCCAGTAGGTAAAGGAGGAGGGACTATAGCTCCAGTGGCACCGACTTCGTCTATATTGGTATCCTCCTCCTCATCAAAATACCGATGTCTTTGGTGTTCTGGACCTTTGTGTCGTCTAGGCCGCTCTGCTTTTGCAGCTATACCTTGCTCTTCAGCAACTCTAGCTTACTCCCTATCTTTAGCCCGAGCTTGTTCTTCATCCAACATTCTCGCTATGGCGTGGTCCACGGTTTCCTACTCTTGGATGTTGGCCATTCTTCTCAGGTTTCTTCAAGTCTGCTCAAGTTCGTGATCAATTGGAACCAGGGGATTTCCTTGGCTCCTAGTATTGGGCATGCACAAACTTACGACCTGTTAAGCAACCAAAACAACAAAAGAAAAATAAATAATAAGAACCAGTAGTAAAACAAACACAATTAATAGAAGCCTTAGTCGTATTCCCCGGCAACAGCGTCAAAATTTGATGTCGCCCAAATTACACCTCGCAATTGAGATATAAAGTGGTCGATGTGAAATATAGAACCCAACTAGATATTGAGGTAGATCCCACAGGGAATATGGAAAGAACTTAAGTTAATGCGAATAGTTGCTTCTATTGAGTTACTTATTTCCTATAGGGAGAAAGATATAGAATAATAAACAAAATTAAAACTACTGAATGCTTAGATCAAATTCGATTTGTATTCAATTAATGACTTGACTAGGATTGTTTTCCCCAAGACTTCATAACCACAAGGCTTATATACTAGTGACTATTCCGGTGTTCAACATGCAATATTGGTAAGTTAGGTTCACCAAAATGGTTGGTCCCCTATCTAGATGATTATCACCACGCAACTTGGTCCATATACGGGTGTACTTTTAATTGACCCTTACCTTTAATATCGGATTAGCTATTCCCCGACAAGTTCAAGCTATTAGATGAGGGTTGATAACCTCAAATCTCCGTTGTTAATCTCTTTTCCCATTCATTACCTCCTTGGTCCGGTAAGTAAGAAATAAGGCAAGTCCTAACGTTTGCATCTGTCAAGAATCAATCAAAACAAAGGGGAAAACAATACATGCATTAAACACCGTTCAAGAATCACAAAGTATTTAACTATGTGTGTTAATTCATCTTGGTTCCCACAACCCTAGTTATGGGTTTAGCTACTCATGCTTGTATAATCAAAATCACAAAATATTGAATAAATCATAACTGTAACTTACAAATTATCATAGAAGAAAAACCAAGTAAATTGAATAAAAATCCAAAGTTGATGAATAAATTCCAATGTTTCTTTTGATCCTCAAATTCAAGAACAAAATTGTAAACCTTGTTTCTTGACACAAGAATAATTGTACAACACCAAAATCCTACGTGACAAATAATGATAATCGGCTTCTCTCTAAAAATAAACCTAAACAGTGTATTTATAGTTCCAAGAAAACCTTTTCCTAACTAAAACTGAAAACCAGGTCGGTAGTGACCACGTGCTAGGTGATGATTCGTTGGGACCTCTGACAAGTCGTGCCTTGCTAAAAGTAATCGTCCTCAGCATCGTACCCTGTTGTGGCAATGGGTCACCTAAAAGACTCGTTGTGCCTGGGCATGAGTCGTTAGGCCCCTCGTGGTCTAACTCTTTCAAAATTCTGAGGCACCTTACGGTTGGTTTCAATCTTCTGCCAACGAGTTGTTTAGTTAACCAATGACTCGTTACGTCTATCGTCATCTCCACTGGTCACTTTGGCAATAATTTCATTCCCAGTCTTCATGACTCGTTACCAGATGTAACGACTCATTCCCTCAACTCATCAAGTACACTATTTCTGCTTCTTCAAACTTTAGTAATTGTCCACACCTTCAGCAACGAGTCGTGCATGTTGCCAATGACTCGTGAAGTGCCTGGAAGTCACCCTTTCAGTTGTTTTCAGCAATAATTTTCCCAGTTCACTTCCGAACCTATTTTCCTATAATATTAAACACAGAACACATCATACCTATATAAACATACCCAGAATGTGCATAATTTCTTTGTTTTAAGCGTCGAAAGTGCTGTAAAATCACGGCACATCATGAGTCTGCTATCAGTGCCTGCCATTGGACCTCTGTAGAGAGAATCTATGGTCCTCAGTCCTGGCCCTCTTGGCCTTCCTCTTCCTCGAATGCGCCAGCCCCATCTACTAGGCATACAACACTATCCGTGGGAACTCCATATCTTGATGGAGCATAGTCATCCTACAATCCTAGGCCAAATAGCCCGCTACTCCATGGACAAATCTACTCACCCGCATCCTCTAATCGGCTACCAACTCTGGGGGATATTTCGATAGGCGAGTAAACTCAAGGGCATACACTTGTACAGTCATTCTCCCTTACTTCAAATTCACGAATTCAGCTGTTTTCAACTACCTCATCTCCCTAGGGAAGAACTGGTCTAGAAATGCAACTTGGAACTCTTCCCAAGTGACCGGACCTGCTCTTGTGATCCTGCTATCCTTCCATTGATGAAACCAGATATGCGCGACCCTTTTTAGCTGATAAGAGCCCAAATCAGTGCACTCAACCCCATCCACTCCCATGACTTGGGTGATTTTGACAATCTCATCTACAAACTCATGTGAGTCCTCATCTACCTTGGACCCAAGGAACTCCGGCGGGTTCATCATCAAGAAGTCTCTGACTTGAGCCGCCATTGCATTTACATTAAGTGTAACATGCACAACGGCCTGCTGATTGACCTAAGCGGTCAAGGCCTGCGCAAGCATCTGAATAGCGGCCCGGAACTCAGCACGGGGCAGCTGGCTCTGGTCTTGGGGCTCCTAAACTGGTGGGGCTTGCTGATGCCTATGACCATTTCCATTCTCGTGGATTTCACCATATCCATTCCTCTCTCCACTCACTCTTCGAGGAGCCATGATTCTGCAATCATGAGAGTCCCCAAGTCGACCCATGGCATAAGCATACATCTAAATCAACCAAGAGACTGAATAATCAACAATACAATCATAGCAGAAGTTTAGCTTGAATATAAAATCTGAAGATGAATACATACATATGTCTGAATAGCCCCTAAACATAAAGAGTTGATGGGACAAGATCCCAACTAACTCAACAAGCTGAAAACTGAAATACATAAAGAAAAGATAGAAAGTCGGGTCCTCGAAAGATGAGGACTCACCAATAAGTAGACGCTAACTCCGATAAGCTATCTAAGAGAGAGGGGCTGAAGCTGAGAGTCGGGTCCTATATCATGAAATGATACAGCATAGAAAGTATGCGGTCAGTACATGGAATGTACCGAGTATGCAAGGTAAGTAAAATCGGTTAAACATAATGCATTAATTAAAACATAAACATCAGTAAACGGAGAGTAAGGCTTTCATGCATTCTTTCTGAAATCATGATATTTTCATAACATGACAATACATAGCTTTATAACATCAAACTGACTCGAATGACTCAAAGATGAAATATAATATTTATAGAAAAGCTAAACATTGAGTCAAAGCTTACTTTTAGAAACTCCATGCGTATATGATAACCATGAGTAATGAATATGCATATCTGAATCATATAGAATGATGGGAGACTTGTCACTTAACCGACATAGCACGATAGAGCTTACGTGGTTCCAACTATTACACTCAAGTGGGTAGAGCTGTCCAAAACCTTGCCAGCGCTAAGGACGCTATCATGATATCGATATCAAGCTCATGGGCCATTAGGGCAGGGGATAGCTTACAACGGAGGTGCCAATACTATAATAGTATCATCCTACATTGGCGCGTAGTTCTGGGGCATAGGGTGATTGACCCTTAGCCCGCTCGATGCTAGACTTTTCTCCCAAAAACATTCAAATGCTCTACATCGTATATAACAAAGCTCAACATCGTCTATTGTGGAAGCTCAATTATCAAATAAATCCCAAATACGAAACCATGCATATGAGAAGCTTTAGTTCAAAATATACCACAAGTTGAAACATACTTGGGAGCCTTTGCTCCAAAACCAAGTGGTAAGCTTTGCGTAGGAAGACATAACTCAAAACACACCACAAGCTAGAATATAAAAATTTGGGAGTTTTGCTCCAAAACAATGTGGTAAGCTTAGTTTGGGAAATCCTCATTTAAACCTAACATGTTGGAATTTCCCAAGGCTTTATCATACTTAGAAATACTCAATTCTCATTGAAAACATCATTATAAATATAGGTCGCTTCAAATCATGCTTTTCGTCATAATATCTCATCATTATCACATTTACTTTACAAATCTCACTTTTCATGATCATATCATCAATGGGCTTCAACATTCATGAGGCTAGAGACATAACATTTAATTAAAATCATCATATAATTAGCCCATGCATCACAATTTGATAATAAAATGATAATGAATTCATACCCATGTAAGGAAAATGAAGATTCATGCATTTGGGTAAGAACCCCATAACTTGATCATAGGAATTTCTCTTACATAGATAGAAATTGGGCATGGATGTGGAAGAAAGCACCCACTCATAACCCGACATACCTAGAAGGGATTGATTCTACCACTTCTCTTATTTCCCAAGAAGGATTTGAATGAAAACCTTGAAGACTTGCTCTAGATCACCTCCTCAACCTCTCAAGTTTGCATGCATGGAAGGAAATAACTTAGAATAGGTTTTCCCCTCCTAAAACCCACTAAAACGAGCCTTAAACGATGTAGTTTAGCCTTTAGGAACTTAGGAATTATGAAAAGGCACTTACTAAATTCACAGGAAATTACTGCCAAGTGGTCCTAATGGACGACCTAACGACTCGTGGTCCAGGGAAACGACTCGTCACCCTGCTTGTCAAGTCCACTGCCTTGTCTATTTCCTGGGCTCGTAATGGGTTACTTCACGACTCATCAAGGGTGACCACGACTTGTGGTCACTAGATGTTGAGTACATTGCCTTACCTCTTCATTTTTCACTCACCTCTTCCCACGACTCTCATAACGACTCGTTACTTCCTCCGACAAGTCGTGTCATCTTCCGTCGGGTACATTGCCAATCCAACTTCCCAACTATACTTCCTTCCCCCACGAGTCACTTGACGACTTGTGGGCTGTCCTCACGAGTCATGAGATGACTCATTCTGAGGCTACAACAAAATTTCCCATTTTTTCCTTGTTTCAACTCCCGGGTCCGATATTTGAGCTCCCGAGTTATAACACCACATGAACCAAGAACACCATGGAATTTAACCAAAGCTCACAGTTGCTGAATTTTGCATATAATTAACGATCCTTCAAAGTCTGCAACACTACTCTCAAATGAGCGGCATGCTCCTCTTCACTCCGAGAGTATATAAGGATGTCATCAATGAACATGATCACGAACATGTTTATATATGGCTTGAACACCCGGTTCACCAAGTCCATAAAAGCTTTAGGAGCATTCGTTACTCCAAAAGACATTACTACAAACTTATAGTGACCATACCGAGTTCTAAAGGCTATTTTTGGAATGTTATGCTCCAGAACCCTGAGCTGATGGTACCCGGATTTAAGTTCTATCTTTGAAAAACACTTAGCACACTGAAGCTTGTCAGACAAGTCATCAATCCTGGGGTGAGGATACCTGTTCTTGATGGTGACTTTGTTCAGTTGCCAATAGTCAATTCACATTCGAAGGGAACCATCCTTGTTTTTGACATGTAGAATTGGTGCACCCCATGGAGACTTGCTGGGTCTGATGAATCCTTGTCTAGAAGGTCCTTCAACTAATCTTTCAACTCCTTTAGCTTGGATAGGGACATTTTGTAGGGAGGAATAGATATAGGCTACCTCCTCATTGAAATCAATTTCCCTCTAGGGAGGAATGCCGGTAGATCATCTGGGAACATTTGTGGATACTCAGATACCACCGGAACTGACTAGATAGTCGGGGTCTTGGACGTAGCATCCTTAACCCTAACTAGAAGGTACACACAACCTTTAGAAATCATCCTTCTGTCTTTAAGATAGGAAATGAAACGACCTACAGGAAAAACTAAACTACCCTTCCTTTCTAAGACTGGCTCACCCGAAAATATGAACTCTACCGCACGGGTTCTACAATTAGCGGAGACATAACATGCAAATAGCCTATCCATGTCGAGGATAATATCAAAATTGGTCATGGCTAGCTTTACTAGATCTGCTGAGGTGATTTTCTGAAGGACTGACACTAGGAAATTTCTGCCAAGCTATAACTGAATCACCAACTTGAGTAGAGACTGAGAATTGTTCTAATAAGATTCGTGACTGACTTTGAAACTACTAGCCACATAATGTGTCACAAATTACAAGGCAGCCTTGGATCTAACAAAGCATGAACATCCAGGTGGAAAACTCGTAACATACCAGTAACCACGTCTGGGGAAGTCTCCTGCTCCTGCCGAGATGTAAGGGCATAAAACTTATTTTGACGCTGACCGCCAACTGAGCTAGTCGAAGCACCTTGCTGGGAGGGACGTGCTGCTGGAGCTGCTGAACTAGCGACTGGCATACGGGCTCCACCATTCCCTAGTTAGATTGAAGGGCAATCCCTGAGTCTGTGTCCGGGTTTGCCACTCCCGAAACAAGCGTCTAAGCCAACCAAAAACCTCCCTAGGTGATTCTTGACACACTATGCAAAGGCTGGAAAGGTTTGCTCTATCTGTATGCTACCCTGGCCGCTCAAATCTGAGGCCCTACTCCTCTGATCACCTTGTACTAGCTGATGATGGTGCTGAAGCAAAAGTCCTATGATGAGATTGCTGGCGATGCTCACCCCCCGATCTAGGTTGAGACATCCCATAACTGTTTGTCCTGTCCCTCTTGGCCTCTCTCTCCCTCTAATACAACGCCTCCATCTGCTGGGTGTGTAAAACTATGTAGCGAAAATCCATGTCATGATACTGCATGGAAATCCTACAATCCTTATCCAGGTAGTTTTCCACTCTATGTACAAATTTTTTCACTCGAGCCCTCTAATCTACCACTAACTCTGACACATAGTTGGATAAATAGGTGAACTCCAAAGCGTACTCCTGAACTGACATGTTACCTGCTTTAAATTCACAAACTCAACCGCTTTCAGTTCCCTCATCTCACGAGGGAAGAATCGATCTAGAAAAGATGCATGAAGCTCATCACAAATGATAGGTCCTGCTCCCACTATCCTACTATCTTTCCACTGTTTGAACCAGATATGCACAAATCCTTTCAGTTGATAAGAGGCCAAGTCGACGCACTCCCCATTTGTCAACCCCGTAACCTGGATGATCTTCAGAATCTCATCAACAAACTCATGTGGGTCCTCATCCACTTTTGATCCAAGGAACTCTGGTGGGTTCATCCTTAGAAAATCTCTAACCTGAGCTGCCACCGCATTCCCGTTCTGAGGAAGATGCGCTACCGCTTGTTGATTGACCTAGGCATCAAGACCTATGCGAGCATCTGTTTGGCTTCCTTGAATTCAGCATGGGTAGCCGGCTCTAGTGCATGCTCCCCATGGGCTAGTGGGGCCTGTGGTGCCCCTCTCCGTTGCCATTCTCATGGCCTTTTCCATTTCTCCTTCTGTTCACTCATTGTGGAGGCATGATTCTGAAAAGTGTATAGCACGAGTTATAAGGATAGTTAGACATTTCATCGCACGACATGAGACCATGAAACAAGGGAACATTTTCTAACGTATCGTAGCCTCCTTATCATACGTGTGGCGTGCTTCACACCCATGAAAAAGACTCTACTTAATGCGGCTTTCAGATACCCTAGGACACTTCAAAACCTATCGTTCTGATACCAAGTTTTTCACGACCCGAACATAGGCCCTATTCGATAAAGGGACAAGGAGGCCCAAGAAACTTCAAGTCGACCCATGGCATGAACATACATCTAACTCAATCAAGAAAGAGGAAGACTTGACATAATAAACATAATATAAATCTCATCATAACGTAAAATCGATGTCGGAAATCACATGATACATGACGAGCTGATTACTACATATAGTTTGAAAGCCTCTACATAACTGATGGGTTGATGGGACAACACCTCCAACTAAAGAACTCTGAAAATTGAAAGTGCAAAGATAACTGATAGCAAACGGTCCTTGGGAGATGAGGACTCATCACTGGAATGGATGCTAACTCTAGAATCAGCTAATGGCAGGGCTGAGGCTGAAAATTGGAGCCTGTATCATAAAACGATACAACATAGAGTATGCGGTCAGTACATGGAATGTACCAAGTATGCAAGGTAAATAAAACAGACATTTAAAATACATAAAAGTTCATAAGAGTGGGAAAACATGCTCATAGCATAAATATCATAATGAACATAAGGCTCAAGGTTTTCAAAACATTCGCAAATCAGTCATAATCATAATAATAAAAGAAAAGCTTCATTAAACATGACTTCATCCAAAGTAATATGAACATAACCATGCATAAATTATGAGGAACAACGGGAGATTCTTATAACCGACATACTTCATATGAGCACACATGGAGCCCGACCTATAAACCCCTAGTCGGGAGGGTGTTCGTATCTTACCAAGGGTGGAACCATGAAAAAGGTGTGATATAACTCATGAAAGGCCCATTTGGGCAAAGGGTATAGTCTCAAGGGAGGTCCTATCATGACCTATGGTGGCGCGTAGTTCTGAGACCCGGGGCAAAATCTGGGTCCCCAACCTACACAGTGTTAAATACTACTCCCAGAATATATATAGTGCTCATAGGATTATATACATGAAATTTATGGACTAGTTAAATCATGATAATCATAAGCATGCTTGAAAATACATGAACTAGAGTTGAAATAAGGCCCGTGAATCAGCCAGAGTCATCAATCATAAATCATGAGGTTCATTCATACTTATAAAACATGTATATACTTGATATTTATAAATTCATGCTGAGAATTTGAGATGAATCATATCATAAGTCATAAATTATAATGGGTTGATGAACATCAACATCAAAGTAGAATCATAACTTGAACTTTCATAAACCATGCATAACTGGGCATAGTTTTGTAGAGATTTAGATCCATAAGTTTCTAGTTAAAATAGTTGTAAAATCTGCCCATGATTTGTAAAACGTGAATTTATACATGAGAGGAATTAACCCATAGATAGATTATAAGGATTTCGTATGAATTGGGATAAAACCCCATAGAATTATCAATAGAATTTCATGAATTAGAGAGTGATTGGGCATGGGTGTGAACAAATTCACTCATTCATAACCCTACATACCCGAAGGGATCTGATTCTCACACTTCCGTGATAGCCCAAAGTGAATTGGAGAGGAATTGGAGAAATTCTCCAAGCCTGACCTCCATGGAAGAGCTCTAATTTGCATGCATGGGATGGTAAGGCTTAGAATAGGTTTAACACTCTTAAAATCCTACTAACTGATCTTAAAACGATGTAGTATAGGACTTTAGAGCCTAGAAATTACTAAAATTCCTTTAATGGTTTGACAGAAAATCTCATGCTACCAGAAACGACGAGTCGTTTGACAAGTCGTTAGCCAAATCACAGGTCGTTTGCCAACTCGTTAGGCAAATGATGAGTCGTTTGATTAATCCATGAAGTACACCAGAATTTCCCACTACTACTCAAACCATGGTTCACTTAATGATTCGTTAGAAAAATGACGAGTGGTTTGCTAACTCGTTAGCTAGATGACGAGTCACTTAATGACTCGTTAGGTAAACGACGAGTGATTTGATGACTCGTTTTGAGCCCTGGTGTAGCAAATTCTATTTTTTCCGTTTTAACTCCCAATTATGATCTAAGGATTTTCATGGCATTACAACCATTCTCCTTGACAATCACAAGATCCTCAAAATAATCAACCTCATCCTAACTTTTAAAGAAAACCTCCTAGGGTCTTTATGCCACCGGCAGAGTCACTGACCCAACTTTTTGATAGGTTGAAAATGGCAGTGATACATCATACAATAGAAATGAGAAATGTGAATGCTTTGGCCAATTAGTATGATCCTGAAAATGGTGCACCTAGCACTCTGGAGTAGTAGGGCATGACGCAGACAAAGGTATCACCCTCAAACACAAAATTCAAGACCTGATTGACAAAAAGATGATAACACTTGCACATGCTCCACCAAATGTTAAAAACAATTCATTGCCCTATAACAAGAAGTAACCGTGAGCATGATCAGTTATGAAGAAGAATGAAGTTTTTTTTTTCTAAATTCCACTTTTTGTGTTTCTCGACCCTATAACTGAAGTTATTTACTTTCTTTCCTTTGCAATCGCAATTTATTCTTATCACAGTTTATGGTTATCTTTCCACTGTAATCACACTTTATCATTGTTTTTTCCTTATAATCACACTTTTATTTGTATTGGGAACTACATTTGACCTGATTTTCCTGACAAGGATATATAGGTTGCCATATCGGCTTCAGTCCTATTATTAGAAAAATCTTAATCTTTCTTTGTATCTTCAACTACGTAATGACCTAATTTCGGGTTTTATGTAGGTGCTTCATTTTCTTGGTCATACTTTGAGAATTTCTATTATCCCTTATGACATAATAGGGATTGAATTTTTGAGAATAACTTAAAAATTCCACAGAAGATGAAATTTGGTACAAGATTTAATACCAAAGTTTGTTGAAGCTGAAACAGGGGCATAATTTTTTAGGTCGAAAATGTTCCATACTAAGAGATGTCACAAGATATGAGGAAGTTCAAGAGTCCTTCTATGTTCTAAACTGGGGCAAAACTTAAAAGAAGGATTCTCAAAAAATTCTAGCAAAGTTGCACTTCAATGCTTGACGAGCTTGCAAATCAAACACAGGATAGAGCATCAGGACGACAAGGCAAAGCCAACAAAAATCAATCCCTCAAATGACGAAATTTTCTTTGAATGTCGAAAAAATGAAGTCACAAAATTGACAAGGTTCAGGCTATGAATCATGAAAAAGAAGTTTTTAGATCCGTTGTGGCCTCGTCATAATAACCCAGATGGCTTCTAGTCTCACTCTATCTCTAGTACATTTTTTTAACTTTATTTTGATCTTTCATGCTTCCTTTGAATTTTTCAAATAAAATTGTCAAACATAATGAATAAGATTAAGAGATGTCATCTAGACCACTAAAAAACTTCATCTCCAACTTTGTCCTCTATTATTCTTTGGTTATCACAATAACTTTATTTTGTTATTAACAATTGCACTTGAACTTTGCAGGTAACGCTAGTCGACTATGTTTCTCATAACAAGAATTGAGATAAGTGCTATTGGATTTTACCTAAGGTTTGAAGAATCAAGTTAGAGAATCATCAAGCGTAGAGCATGTGTAAGTCTTTTCAAAAATACTATTAAAAATATGAAAAATTTCTAATGACAAGGATCAAATCCGGCAAATTGACTCCTATCTTCCCTTCTTTTTTTGAAGAATCTAATCCTTTGTTATCTAAGTTTGAGATATTACATTCTCTTCAAATTCTATTAGTTTCAGGTTTGAACTATGTAAGACCTAATTCTTATTCTAGTAAGATACGTAGGCAATCCCGCATAGGGTTCAATCTTCCTATTCTTTCAAACTACAGACCCTTAAAGGAAACTGAGGCACATTTTTTAATTAGTTAAATCTTTATTCTTTTGCAACATATATTAATTTAGTGCCCTTGTATTGGAAAAAAGGGAAATTTTTTAAACAGTTCAACGAATTCAAAATTTTCATTCAAAGACATCGTTTATTAAAATTTTTTTGTTTTAATTCATCCGACCATTAAATCCTTCAATTAATGTCAAAATCTCTTTCAACACATTTGTCCAGAATCAGACATTCTCGTGACTACCATACTGTCATGACATTTTTTAATGGCTTGATATATGTCAATCACTTTATTGTCGAACTAAGAAATTTTCTGTAAGCATTGAAATGACAAAGTCCTTAACGACAACTAGAGATCGTACCAACTTCATAGATTACAAGGCCATTCACTGGCGCAAGCCAGGAACCTGCATTATAACGTTTTCAATTTTCTCAAAAAAATTTATTTAGGTCATCCGCTACTAAAAGAAACAGATTGAGCTCCATATTGACTTATTATATATTGGGTCATTAACTCAATCAAGGTGACATATCTATTTTACTTGGGATATTCTAAAGAAATAGATCAGATCGTCACTACATCAAAATGACTTAAGTATATGGATGATATTATATTATATTTTGCTCTTCCTTCCTTCAAGGAATGAACCAGATAGTCACTTTATTTGAAGCAACATATTATATTATAGTTGAGTCATTTAGCTTTAAAGGAGATGTTACACTGTCACTTCATTTAAAATGACATATTATGTCTTATTTGGGACATAATATATTTTATTTGGGTCATTCGCCTTTCAAATATACATGTCAAACTGTCTCTTTATTTGAAGTGACATATTATATTCATTAGACATGCTAGACCAACACTTCATTCAAAGCGACATATTTTATTGTATTCGGGATATATTATATTATATTTGGATTATTCACCCATCAAAATATACACCAAACCATCATTACATTCAAATGACATATCTATTACATTTGGAAGATATACCATAGAATCACTTCTCTTGACGTGACATATATATTATATTTGGATCATCTAATGAAACAAGCCAGACTGCCACCGTATTTATTATGGCATACCTATTATATTTGGGTCATATTCCCTTCAAGAGAAAAGTCAAGCCATCACTTCATTCGAAGTGATATATTATATATTTGGGTTATTCGTCATTTAAAGAGATATATTGAGCCATCACCTTGACATATTAAATTATATTAGATCTTACGTCCTTTATCGTGATATATTATACTATATTGCATGATTACCTTCTTTAGTGTGAAGTATTACATTATATTAGATCATCACCTCCTTCAG
Organism: Datura wrightii; assembly: GCA_035772735.1. Taxonomy (NCBI): domain Eukaryota; kingdom Viridiplantae; phylum Streptophyta; class Magnoliopsida; order Solanales; family Solanaceae; genus Datura; species Datura wrightii. Next base: position 48,630,976 of record JASDFA010000002.1, on the reverse strand, counting down.
CATGACATATTACATGATACTGGATTGTCACCTCCTTCAGCATAACATATTACATTGTATATAACAATCACCTTGTTCAGCATGATATATTATGTTATATTGGATCATCATATCTCTCATAATAGCATACTTAAATTGATAGTCACCTTCTTTAGTATGGCATATTATATTATATTGGATTATCGTATCTCTCACAATAACACACTTATATTGGACAGTCACCTCCTTCAGCATGACATATTAAAGCAGGTTTGCACAATTTAATTTTTGATTTATATTACATTTTCTACCAATAATTTTATTTTAGGTTTTTTAGAACATTATGCTCAATATCGGGTTGTTCACTGTTCAATGAGACACATTGGAAGCCACCTCATTTAAAGTAGCTTAATGTATCCAATTTGGATCGTCTTTCTTTTAAAGATATAGATTGGGCCATCATCTCCTACAGTGTGACATTTTATATTAAATTGGAGCATTATATCCCTCAGTGTGACACATCATATTATAGAGTGTCACCATCTTCAGTATGACATATTGAGTGTCATCTCCTTCTGTGTGACGTATTATTGAGTGTCATCTCCTTCAGTATGACATATGATATCATATTATAAAGTGTAACCTACTTCAGTGTGCCACATTTTATCACAATTAGATCATCAGCTCCTTTAGTGTGACAAGGAATCAAAGTGACGACCAAATATAGACACATGCATCATTATATATATACACTTCTTTCTAATATATGAGACATCACAAGGGACATTATCAGAAAGTCAAAACATTATAAAGACAGTACAACCAATTTACATTTATATTACCCTTTTATTGAAAACTTTATCTCACATTTTGCAGCATACACAATCCATAGATGGGGACTACGCCAAAAAGGATGCAACATGACATGGATCTTTTTCTTAGCAGTTAAACGGGGCAAACTACTGAAGAAGGGGTCAAAATGTTCTAGAGAGAGTCAAGGATTACCTTTCACCATATACAAACTACACCCCTATAAGATGCATCTGGGTTATTCGTGCAACAGACCATATAATTTAAGAAATAAACCCGTAATTTTGAGGTTGGGATAAAAGTAATTAATATGCTAAGAAGGAAGTGTTATGAGGTGTTTAAATCACTCAATGGTCGTATGTCAAGATTTGATGTCAATCGAGTTGTAAAACAAAAGTGTGACATACAACATCATATTATAGTGTGTAACCTCCTTCAGTGTGACACATTATATCACAATTAGATCATCACCTCCTTCATTGTGACAAGGCATCAAAGTGACGACCAGATATAGACACATGGATCATCATATATGTACACTTTTTTCTAATATAAGAGACATCACAAGGGACGTTATCGGCTAGTCAAACGTCATAAAGATGGTACCACCATAATTACATTTATATTACCCTTTTATTGATAAATTTATCTCACATTTTGCAGCATACAAAATCCATAGATATAAACTACACCAAAGAGGATTCAATAGGACATGGAACTTTTTCTTAGCGATGAAGTGGGCCAAATTACTGAAGAAGTGTTCAAAATATTCAGAAGAGAATTGAGGATTACCTTTCACCACATACAAACTACACCCCCTAGAAGAAGTCATCTAGGTTCTTCGTTAACACCCCGTATAATTTAAGAAAGAAACTTGTACTTTTGAGATAAGACTGGAACTATTTAATGTGCTAAGAAGAAAGTGTTATGATGTATTTAAATCATTCTATGATAATATGTCAATATTTGACATCAATCAAGTTGTAAAACCAAATTTTGCAAAAGTTATCGCAAATATATTTCATAAATTCTCTGAAATTTGGGTCAAATGTCTCAGAGCATTTCCCCAGTATATATAATGAGTTAGGGGGGATATGACCTTTCCAATTAAGGTTATATGAGTCATTTTTCCATCACATTAAATTTTTTACCAATAGGACTTCGAAATAGAGAGATATTTGTATTTTTGCGAGACTGCAAAACCAGGCACATCAAACGGCCCAAGTTAGTGGAGGACTATATAAGTCCCTTTAGTCAGTGGTTTCACATCCATTTCTCATTTATGGAAATTTCATTGACTGTTATAACTCTCTCTGGAGATGTTCCAACATGTTCTTAATGATTTTAGGAATAGGAAACCAAACCCAAAGTGGAATCAAAGGCCAGGAAGTTGAATCCTCCATTTAGATCGTGTTTTAGTGACATTTTTGGATGTTTTGATGCTTGTTTGGAGTTGTGTAGTTAGATAAGCCTCTCCCTATTATATTTCTTACTTGATTAAGGTATATTTGGATCCGTGGATGTCAATAGATAGTTGTTACAAATATTTTATAGTTGAATTCGTAGAAATCTTAACGATTAAGCTTCGTCATAATGTTTTCTTATTGAATCCTTATAGATGCATTTTGGTGGAGATGAAATGTTTTAGGGAGTAGTTCATGGTGTTATTGGCAGGGTTATTGGATAAATTCAATTGGAATAATAGAGGTATGTTAAGGTTTTCTTTTCTCTCCTTCCCGCATGATTTTCTTGAATCCGAGCTCTTGGCATTGTGTTTGTGGGTTGAAATTTGTACTTAAAATCTTGTTGTTTAGGATTTTGGATTGTGATCATTCCCTCATCAATTGAGACCATCTATTCGGGTGCTAAAATTGGTCGTTTGTTGTGAGATAGAAAGGCGATAGAACACATCAAAATTGGATTGTGTTTTGATATAGTTCGTGACCTTTTTGGGTTGATCTAGTCAATTTTTTGGCTATATTTTGGTGGCTTTTTTGATGTAGTAATTTGTATGTGCGGCTGGTTGGATGGATTGGCTAAGGGATGAGTTAGTGAGCTCGTAGTGCCTTTAGTTGTCCTCGGATAGTCGTTTTCGATTGTTGTGAAATTGAGGTTAGTGTTGGTTATTTTCAATGAAGGGTTGTGTTATGTATGGTAGTTTTTGGGTTGGAAAAAAGGTGTGGTGATATAGTTGTTAAGTTACAATCTTTCAGTTCTGATGGAGTATGTCGATGGATGGCTAGATACATGAGGTTAGTGCTACGTTATGGTAGTTGGTTAGGGGAAATTGATAGCCAGTTGCAGGATGTTTGAATTGTGTTTAAGTTTATTATTGTTGTGTTATGATCTTGTGAATTTTATGGTGCCTTGGGAGGCTCTATGATAACTTGTAAGACCCTGATGATTTTGGCTAGATTGAACCCGTGGCTTATGGAGACCTATAAGGCCGTGATTGTTTCTGGTAAGGTCATACTTGTAATTATGGATGCTTGTAAGGTCGTGACTATTTTTGGCAAGGCTGTAATTGTGAAATAATTTACATGTTGTATTGTTTCCTTATATTTTCTTTCTTTGATAGATGTGAATGCTAGATGTCAGTTGGTGATAGTTGATGCAACACCTCCGTCTTCAAAATGGCTTCTTGAAGAAAAAATAATTGAAATTGTAGGTTTGGTGCAGGTATGCTGGTGGGACCGACGACCCTTCAGGTTGGCAATGGCCCATCGCTTGTGGCATCGCGGTTTGATGGCGAGGTTGACAGCCTATCAGACTTGTGATGAATCATGGCATGTGTCGTCGTATGCAAGCCCCGGTGTCCCTAAGTGACAAAGGACCTATTAGACCATCAATGGAGTGATAGCCCATCATGACTACCGTTGTTAAGAGCTATAGGACCCTTCTTGAGTTAACGGTTGACGGCAAAATTGACGGACTGTAGGGCATCTGACAGCCCATCATGGGCACTTTCGGGACATCTAATTGACCAAATTTAGCTCGGTTCGAGGGGAAATTTTCTAATCTACAAAGCTTCTAATCCCATTACCATGCCCCACCTTAGGAGGCATGACTGGCACCTAATGCCACACTAGGATCTGGGCTGACCTAGCTGGGCATTTGCACCTCTGGTGCCTACCAGCGACTCAAAACCAAGAAAACTAACTAATATTTCTCAGCTGTAAACATAGCCTTTGGCCAACAAGGCCATGCAACACTTGTAAAAGAAAATAGCTAACCCAGCAACACAATAATAAAGGTATCCTATGCGGGCCAACAAGACCGCCATGTTGTCTAGTTAAAATAGAATGATAATAGGTAGTCATATTCGTTTATAGCTAACAAGGTTGCTAACTAACTTGCTAAACTAGGCCCCACATGGTCAACACGCAAAATAAGACATACATAGGCCCCATGCGGCCAACAACAACCAAATAACTGAAGACAATAGTCTGCAGGCCTCTAGGAGTGAAAATATTGGTGGGGACAGGGTCCCCGCCTACCCAAATGCTATACAAATAAAAGACAAATAAACTTCTACAACCTAGCAACTCTGAATGAAAGAAGTTGGCCAGTCTGCAGACTTTGAATAGCTTCTAGGAGACCCCGCAATCTATCTGTCTAAACCTACAGGCAAGTATGCAGCGCCCCATAGTTGGGTGTTAGAACAATATTTAACAAATATGTAAGGCAGTAAATAAGACTAAATAGAAGCTAATAAAGAACTGAAAGTGAACGGCAATAATGGGCAGAAGTTAACCTGTAAGTTTTCTTATCCATAACCTGCATCTAGTAAACCACTACACGTATATGAGCTGAAACTGTACGACTATACATTCATAGGCTACAACTAACAAGCAAGCTTACAAACAAGAACCTAATCTGGCCCCATAAGCCTAGAAGGTCAAGCAACCCATAAACAACCTACTGGGGCCCCCATAAGCCCTATCAAGTACCATTCAATCTATATACCCCTATCCAGGTTCTTATGATTCTACTGGTGCTATAGCAAACCTACATGGCTTCTAGGTCCGCATCTGAGCCCATTGGGCTCCTTAACTATGTCTGAGTCCGTTGGGCTCCTGTAACTGCATCTTGGGCACACAAGGCTCGACGGAGGGTCAGTGATGCTGATACGGCATAAAAGTAGAAGCCCATTCGTGAATGGATTGTAGTATGTCCCTTGGGCCTGAATATAAATTTCTTGGGACATCATAGCTCCTTGGAGCAACATCATATAGCTCCTATGAGCAATATCATAGCCCCGTAGGCGATGACCCAGTTAGAAACCTTGAAGTTGATCAACAGAAGGATATCCTAGGTAGGGTCAATCCCAACTGATATATTACAATTAAGTCTCACTCTAGCCACTTAAAAAACATATCTGGCTCTTAAGGCCTGACGCGACCACTACTTGCCCCTAAAATGGTCCGCATAACTGCCAACAAGCACACTCCATGTGCCTACATCTGATCAGAGGATCCTGGCAATGATCATAACCTCTAATGGTCTAGACAGGATAGGGCAAGATATGGAGTGGCCTAAACGATACTCTGAATGTCATGCTAGGATAGTAATCGCTCATAAGCGAACTATAAGGTCACAGATGACCAACTATTTAGTTCTTTCACTTAGAACAACTGTAGGGCTGCCACTTAACTGGACATGCTCCTGCGCAGTCAGCCCCTAACCTTCCCCAGGTAGTTTACTATAATTCTTAACCTAAAAGTAATACTATACTAACATGGTTCTAGTCTCTTAGACCTTAACTTGGTCTGTTCAAGTTTAATATGTCTTCTCTAGGCGATTCCTAGCCTCGTAGATAGGTTTTCCTGGACCTAGTCACTCACGACAACCTGCACCTAAGTATCTATACGAGTAGGCTGGGGTGTTGGTGCCGCATCCAACTACTAATAACGTTCCCTCCTTAGGGTGCCCACGTGTCTATCTGACTTGTATAACTAGGATGACTTCCTGGGCAACATGTATGACAAGAACTAAGTCGTCTGCAACTAATAGTCACTCGCAGTGCCTAACTAGATAGCAGGCTGTCACTCATTTCACTTGGCAACCTTGGTGCGCTGACTCTAGGGTAAGACCATCCTATCCAAATTCTAGCCTTGGAGGCGTCAAGGTATGCCAAAGGCCTCTAGGAGAGTTTTACTGATAATACAAGATTGAAAGTTATATATTCCGGTGGCGCCCTATGCTGTCCAACTTACCAATTCAGGCCCAATGGCTAAAAGTAAACTTCTAAGGCATTACATGATAGAAAAACATCTGAATTCTACTAATACAGTGAACGGAAGAGCAGAGGAGTTTTTATGATTCTCCTAAGGTGAGTCATACTTAACATACTCTTTCCTGACGAGGGATACACTATTATGCTCTCAACACATTTTCTAGCAGCTAATCACAACATATATAATCATAATCTACTAACAACAACTAATCACAACATACATGATCCTTATCTACTAGCAGCAGCTAATTACAACATATAAGCTCATTATCTACTGGCAATAGCTAATCACAATATACAGGATCATTGCCTACTTTTGAAGGCATGGGTGGTATCACTATACGACGAGGAAAACTTGTCAAAGAGATAAGCCTTAACATACCTCGAATGCCAGCTTTTGTTCATCCCAAATAGTTTTCAACCTGGAGCTAGTAATTCCACTCAACTGTAGTCTCCACGCTAAGAAAATAAGGTTATTTCAATATTGGGAATCGGTAAGTAGCAATATCTTTCAATAGGGTTAATTGTAACTTCAACTTCGTTTAATTTGTCCAAGAATAATTTCTCGAGATTTTAGAAGGTAGAGATGCTTACATATCACCTATAGCCTCTTAGGACTCAATTTGAAGTAATTTTGACAATGTTTACTCGGCGGGGTTCCGGTACTCCAAGCGAATTTTCAAGAAATAACTCTACATATATGTTCCTCGTAGACCTAGAACTCATTATCCAAGATGAATTTTCATTTGGACGGAGTTTAGTTGCGTAATATTTCTAGAAACTGATGAAAAATTGAGAGAGAATATTGGAGGGGCGAAGTCTGCTCCTGGAAATTGTTTTCTTTTGATTTAAACTTAACCTTGCACTCTATAAATAGTTGAGGCAGTGGGCTAGGGGGTGCAGCATGCCACCCACAGTGCCAAGAGTTGGGTGCGATGCGTTGCTCAAGGTTTCGGGTTGGCTGACGTGGCGCGACGTCCATTGCACCTGCCCTCTGGAACCGGCCTCCTGCTCGCTCAATGTCATGCTCGTATACTCATCCCCTGGGCCTTTTTCCGCATGTATAATACTCCAAAACTCTCAACATAAGCACGCACACACGCCTCATTTAAACACTAGGAACTTACAATGTATATCACCCTAAGTGACGTCGTTTTAGGGATCCTTAAAGGTGTATCGTGGGTTTTACTTAGCTTATTACTTACTCCTCTCATACACCAAGTTTGTGAAAGATTAAGGCTAAGGATTCTTCATCATGTTTTTTTCAAATCCTCTTAGGATCTTCAAATTTGGTTGCTTCTTCATCAAACCTAGGTATGTACTCATGCTCAATTTCTTCTCTAACTCATGAATTCAAGTCTCTAATTAAGTGTATGAAAATTCAAGGGTTTTTACCCAATTTTCATGAAATCTTCCATGCTTTCTCTATGGCTATTATACCTTCATGTTTTGATTGATATTCAATGACTATTAGGGTAGATTTAAACCTTAATTCACCTATTAATTCATGATTTCAGTTTTATGGAAATTATGCCCTATTATGCATGATTTATGGGATTCAATCTTATGAGTCTATGATTTCAAGTATGATGAATTATCTAGTATACATGAATGTTTATGAATTCTTAACTTATGCTTCCATGATTTTGAATTATGAAGCTTATATCATGTATGATTTCATGAGTTGGGCAAGCCCATGCAAAGTTAAGTATCTTTATCATGATTTTAGCCAAAGCTTACGAGATCAGTTTTAAAGAGATATTTAAAGTCAACATTCCCCAATATTTAGATTTAATCTATGTTTTGATAATATGATTATATGAGCAATATCCATGTTTTGGGAGTAGTGTCTATCATTGAGTAGGCCAGGGATTCAGAGGACCAGGTCTTTGAACTACGCACTAACGTAGGATATGTTCTTATTTGGGACCTCTCAAGAGAGTGTTTCCCCCTGCCCGAGGACACACCCATGATATCTAACATTATTTGTCCTTTTCCCTGGCAAGGATTAGGATAGCTCTCCTCACGTGGGCAAGACATGGGATCATCATGCACTCATATGTGATGGTTTCGGTTATGAAGAGTCTCCCATTGTTCCTCATGTTTTTAGTTACACATGTTCAGGTCCTATGATATTATGTCTTATAACATATTTGACCTATTGAAGTGACATATTATATTCATTATATATTACATACAAACACTTCATTCAAAGCGACATATTATATTGTATTCGGAACATATTATATTATATTTGGGTTATTCACCCATCAAAGATATATACCAAACCATCATTACATTCAAATGACATATCTATTATATTTGGAAGATATACCAGAGAATCACTTCTCTCAACATGACATATGTATTATATTTGGTTCATCCAATGAAACAAACCAGACTGCCAACTCATTTAATATGGCATACCTATTATATTTGGGTCATCTTCCCTTCAAGAGAAAAGCCAGGTTGTCACTTTCTTCGAAGCGATATATTATATATTTTGGTTATTCTTCATTTAAAGAGACATATTGAGCCATCACCTCGACATATTACATTATATTAGATCATCACGACCTTTATCGTGTTATATTACATTTTATTGGATAATCACCTCCTTTAGTGTGAACTATTACGTTATATTAGATCATCACCTCCTTCAGGATGACTTATTACATGATACTAGATTGTCACCTCCTTCAGCATGATATATTATGTTATATTGTATCATCATCATATCTCTCATAATAGCATACTTAAATTGGAGAGTCACCTTCTTTAGTATGACATATTATATTATATTGGATTATCATATCTCTCATAATAACACACTTATATTGGACAGTCACCTCCTTCAACGTGACATATTAAAGCAGGTTTGCACATTTAAATTTTGATTTATATTACATTTTCTACTAATAATTTTTTTTAAAGTTTTTTAGTACATTATACTCAGTATCGGGTTGTTAGCCTTTCAATGAGACACGTTGGAAGCCACCTTATTTAAAGTGGCTTAATATATCTAATTTGGATCATTTTCCTTTCAACGAGATACATTGGGCCATCATCTCCTATAGTGTGACATGTTGTATTATATTGGAGCATCATATCCCTCTATCTGATATATCGTATTGTCGAGTGTCACCATATTTAGTGTGACGTATTATGGAGTGTCATCTCCTTCAGCGTGACATATTATGGAGTGTAATCTCCTACAGTGTGACATATGATATCATATTATAGAGTGACCCCTACTTCAGTGTGACACATTGTATCACGAATAGATCGTCATCTCCTTCAGAGTGACAAGGAATCAATGTGACGACCAAATATAGACACAAGCACCATTATATATGTACACTTCTTTCTAATATATGAGACATCACAAGGGATATTATCAACAAGTCAAAACATTATAAAGACGATACCACCAATTTACATTTATATTATCCTTTTATTGAAAAATATATCTCACATTTTGCAGCATACACAATCCATAGATGTGGACTATGCCAAAAAGGATGCAACATGACATGGATCTTTTCTTAGCAGTGAAATGGGGAAAACTACTGAAGAAGGGGCCAAAATCTTTAGGAGAGAGTTGAGGATTACCTTTCACCACATACAAACTACGCCCCTATAAGAAGGCATCCGGGTTATTCGTGTAACACCCTATATAATTTAAGAAATAAACCCATAATTTTGAGGTTGGGCTAAAAGTAATTAATATGCTAATAAGGAAGTGTTATGAGTTGTTTAAATCACTCAATGGCCGTATGTCAAGATTTGATGTCAACCGAGTTGTAAAACAAAAGTGCTACATATGATATCATATTATAGACTATAACCTCAATGTGACACATTTTATCACAATTAGATCATCATCTCCTTCATTGTGACAAGGCATCAAAGTGACCACCACATGTAGACACATGCATCATCATGTATGTACATTTTTTCTAATGTAAGAGACATCACAAGGGACGTTATCGACTAGTCAAAAACGTCTTAAAGACGGTACCACTATAATTACATTTATATTACTTTTTTATTGAAAAATTTATCTCTCATTTTGCAGCATACAAGATCCGTAGATGTGAACTACACCAAAGAGGATGCAACAACATGTGGAACTTTTTCTTAGCAATAAAATGGGAAAATTATGAAAATGGGGCTCAAAATCTTCATATGAGAATTGAGGATTACCTTTCACCACATACAAACTACACTCCCTATAAGAAGGCATCTAGGTTATTTGTGTAACACCTTGTATAATTTAATAAATAAGCCTATACTTTTGAGGTAGGATTGCAACTATTTAATATGCTAAGAAGGAAGTGTTATGAGGTGTTTAAATCATTTTATGTTCATATGTCAATATTTGACATCAATCGAGTTGTAAAACAAAATTTCATAAAGTTATTGCAAATATGTTTCTTAAGTTCTCTGAAATTTGGGTCAAATGTCTTAGAGCATTTCCCCAGTATATATAATGAGTTAGGGGAACTACAACCTATCTAATTAAAAAATTTTTTAGTCTATTTTCCAGTGAATTATATTGTTCACCAATAGGACTTCGGAATAAAGAGATATTCATATTTTTGCGAGACTGCGCAAGCAGGCACGTCAAAGAGGGCCAAGTCGGTGGAGGACTATATAAGTCCCTTTAGTCGGTAGTTTCACATCCATTTCTCATTTATAGAAATTCCCTTGACTATAACTCTTCCTAGAGGTGTTCCAACAAGTTCTTAATGGTTTTGGCACTAGGAAACCTAACCCAAGGCGGTATCAAAGGCAAGAAAGTTGTATCCTCCATTTAGATCGTGTTTTAGTGACATTTTTGAAGTTTTGATGGTTGTTTGGAGTTGTGTAGTTCGATAAACCTCTCTCTATTGTAGTTCTTAGTTTATTAAGGTAATTTTTGATCCATCTATGTTGGTAGATAGTTGTTACAAATATTCTATAGTTGAATTGGTAGAAATCTTAACGATTAAGCTTCGTCGTAATGTTTTCTTATTGAATCCTTATAGATGCGTTTTGGTGGATATGAAATATTTTGGGGAGTAGTTCATGGTGTTATTGGCAGGGTTATTGGATAAATTCAATTGGAATAATAGAGGTATGTTAAGGATTTTCTTTTGTCTCCTTCCCGCATGATTTTTGTTGAATCCGAGCTCTCGGCATTGTCGTGCGAACTTGCTATTTTGTGGGTAGAAATTTGTACTTAAAATCTTGTTATTTAGGATTTTGGGTTGTGATCTTTCCCTCATCAATTGAGACCATGTATTTGGGCACTAATATTGGTTGTTTATCATGAGACAAAAAGGCAATAGAATACATTGAAATTGGCTTGTGTTGTGATATGGTTCGTGACCGTTTTGGGTTGAGCTAGGGGATGTTTTGGCTATATTTTGGGAGAAGTTTTGATGTAGTAGTAATTTGTACGTGTGGCTGGTTGGATGGATTAGTTTAGGGACGAGTTAGTGAGCTCATAGTGTCTTTAGTTGTCCTCGGATAGTCGTGTTCAAATTTTGTGAAATTGAGGTTAGTGTTGGTTATTTCCAATGAAGGGTAGTGTTATGTATGGTAGTTTTTGGGTTGGAAATAAGGTGTTGGATATAGTTGTTAATTTACGATCTTTCGGGTTCCATGGAATTCGTCGGTGGATGGCAAGATACATGAGGTTTGCTACATTATGGTAGTTGGTTAGTGGAAGTTGATAGCCGGTTGTAGGATGTTTGAATTGTGTTTAAGTGTGTTATTGTTGTGTTATGGTCTTGTGAATTTTATGGTTCCTTGGGAGGCTCTATGATAACTTGTAAGACCGTGATGATTTTTGGCTAGATTGAGCCCGAGGCTTATGGAGACCTGTAAGGCCATGATTGTTTCCAATAAGGTCATACCTGTAATTATGGATGCTTGTAAGGCCGTGACTACTTTTGGCAAGGCTGTAATTGTGAAATGATTTACTTGTTGTATTGTTTCCTTATATTTTCTTTGTTTGATATATGTGAATGCTAGATGTCAGTTAGTGATAGTTGATGTAACACCTCAGGCTTCAAAATGGCTTCTTGAAGAAAGAAGAACTGAAATTATAGGATTGGTGTAGGTGTGAAATTGGGACCGACGGTCCATCAGGTGGGTGATGGACCGTCATATGTGGCATCGCGGTTTGACGACGAGGTTGACATCTTGTCAGGCATATGACAAATCATGGCATGTACCATCGCATGTTAGCCTCAGTGTCCTTAAGTGACAGAGGACATGTTGGACCGTCGATGGAGAGATGGCCCATCACGACTACCATTGTTAAGAGCTAGTTAGAAAGCTCCTCGGGTTAAGGATTGACGGCAAGATTGACGGACCATGTGGTGTCTGACGGCCCATCACGGGCACTGGCAGGACATCTAGTTTTCCGAATTTAGCCCGATTATGAGGGGAAATTTTGTAATTTCCCAAGAATCTAATCCTTATGTCATGCCCCATCTTAGGAGGCATGACTGGCACCTAATGCCACACTTGAATCTGGGTTGACCTGGCTGGGCATATGCACCTCTAGTGCCCGCTAGTGAATCAAAACCAAGAAAACAAACCGCTATATCTCGGCTATAAACATAGCCTCGGGAAGACAAGGCCACGCAACACTTTGTAACAGAATACAGCTAACCTAGCAACACAATATTAAAGGCATCCTATACGGGCCAACAAGACCGCCATGTTGTCTAGTTAAAACAGAATGAAAATAGGCAGTCATATTCATACTATAGCCGACAAGGCTGCTAACTAACTTGCTGAACTAATCCCCACACAGTCAACATGCAAAATAAGACATACACAGGCCCCACACGGCCAACAACAACCAACTAACTGAAGACTGTAGTCTGCAGGCCTCTAGGAGTGAAAATATTGGTGGGGACAAGGCCCCGACCTACCCAAATGCTATACAAATAAAAGACAGATAAACCTCTACAACTTGGAAACTTCAAATAAAAGGAGCTGGCCAGTATGCTGACTCTGAATAGCTGCTAGGAGACCCCATAATCTATCTGTCTAAACCTGCAGGAAAGTATGCAGCGCCCCATAATTAGGCGTCAGTACAATATGTAACGAATATGTGAGGCAGTAAATAATACTGAATAGAAGCTTATAAAGAACTGAAAGTGAAAAGAAATAATGGGTAGACGTTAACCTGTAATCTTTTTTATCCATAACCTGCATCTAGTAAAACACTACATGTGTATGAGCTAAAACTGTACGACTATACATTCATAGGCTACAGCTAACAGGCAAATTACAAACAAGAACCTAATGTAGCCCCTATAAGCCTAGAAGTTAAAAGCAACACAGAAACAACCTACCGGGACCCCTATAAGCCCTTGCAAGTACAATTCAATATATATACCCCTATCTAGGTTCTTATGATTCTACTAGTTCCATAGTCAACCTACCTGATTTTTGAGTCCGCATCTAAGCCTGCTAAGTTCCTATAACTGTGTCTGAGCCCATTGGGCTCATGTAACTGCACCCTGGACACACAAGGCTCAACGGAAGGTCAGTGATGCCGATACGACATAAAAGTATAAGCACATTCGTGGATGGACTGTAATATGGCTCTTGGGCCTGAATTTAGTCTCTTGGGACATCACATAAATACTTGGAGCTACATCATATAGCTCCTCTGAGCAACATCATTTACCCTTGTAGGTGATGACATAGTTAGCAACTTTGAAGTTGGTCAACGGAAAGCTATCCTAGGTGGGGTTAATCCCAACTGATATACTACAATTAAGTCTCACTGTAATAACTCAAAAAGTGTATCAGGCTTTGAAGGCCTAAGGAGACTTCTACTCACCACTAGAATAGTCTGTATAGTTGCTAAAAAGCACAGCCTATGTGCCTACATCTGATCAAAGGATCCTGGCAGTGATCATAACCTCTAATCGTGTAGAAAGGATAGGGCGAAATCTGGAGTGGCCTAAACAATACTCTGAATGTCATGCTAGGACAGTGATAGCTCATAAGCGAATCATAAGGTCGCGGACGACCAACGATTTTGTTCCGTCGCTTAGAACAAGTGTAGGGCTACTACTTAGTCGGATTTGCCCCTGAGTAGTCAGCCCTTAACCTTCCCCAGGCAGTTTACTATAATTCTTAGCCTGAAGGTAATATTGTACTAACATGGTTCTAGTCCGTTAGACCTTAACTTGGTCTCTTCAGATTTTATACGTCTTCTCTGGGCGATTCTTAGCCTTATAGGTAGCTTTATCTGGACCTGGTCATTTATGACAACTATACCTTAGTATCTATATGAGTAGGCAGGGCTGTTAGCCCTACATTCAACTACTAATAAGGTTCCCTCTTTAGGGTACCCATGGGGCTTTCTGAAATGTATAACTGGGATGACTTCCTGGGCGACCTGTATGACAAGGATTAAGTCGACTGCAACTAATAGTCACTGGCAGTAGCTAACTAGATGGCAGGCTGTCATTCATTTCACTGGGCAACCGTGGTGCCGCTGACTCTAGGGTAAGACCATCCTATCAAAATTTTGTCCATGGAGGTATCAAGGTATGACAATAGCCTCGATGCGAGTTTTACTAATAATACAGGTGCCAAACTAAAAGTTATATCACCTGGCGGCGCCCAATTCAGGCCCAACGGCTAACCCTAAACTTGTAAGGCCTTGACATGACAGAAAAACATCAGAATTCTACTAATACAGTGAACGGAAGAACAAAGGAGTTTCTATGATGCTCCTACCGTGACTCACACTTAACATACTCTTTTTCGATGAGGGATATTGTATTATACTCTCAACTTGTTTTTTAGTAGCTAAACACAACATATATAATCATAATCTACTGACAACACCTAATCACAACATAAATGATCCTTATCCACTAGCAGCAGCTAATTAAAACATATAAGCTCATTATCTACTGGAAGCAGCTAATCACAATATACAGGATCATTGTCTACTTTCAAAGGCATAGGTTGTATCACTATACGATGAGGATAACTTGCCGAAGAGATAAGCCTTAACATACCTCATATACCAACTTTTATTCACCCCAATATTTTTCAACTTGGAGCCAGTAATTCCACTTAACTATAGCTTCCACTCTGAGAAAACAAAGTTATTTCAATAGTGGGAATCGACGATTAGCAATATCATCCAATAAGGTTAACTTTTACTTCAACTTCATTTAATTTGGCCGAAAAATAATAATTTCTCGAGAGTTTAGAAGTTATAGATGCTTACCTATAACTTGTAGCAACTTAGGACTCAATTTGAAGTAATTTTGACAACCTTTACTCGGTGGGGTTCCGGTACTCCAAGCAAATTTTCAAGAAATAACTCTACAGAGATGTTCCTTGTAGAAGTAGAACTCGTTATCCAAGATGAATTTGCATTTGGACAGAAAGTAGCAGCGTAATTTTGCAAGAAACTGACGAAAAAATGAGAGAGAATATCGGAGGGGTGGAATATGCTCTTGGCAATTATTTTTTTTACTTAAACTTAACCTTGCACCCAATATATAGTTGAGTCAGAGGGCTAGGGGGTGCGCCGCGCCGCCCATAGACCAGCAGTCGGGCGCAACGCGCCGCTCAAGGCACTTGGCTGGCCTCCTGCTCGCTCGATGCCATGCTTGTATACTCATCCACCGGGCCTTTTCCCGCATGCATCATACTCCAAAACTCTCAACATATGCACGCACGTGTAGGTTACATAGTAGGAGCTTACAGGGTGTATCACCCTAAGTGACGTCATTTAAGGGATCCTTAAAGGTGTAATTGTGGGTTTTATTTTGTTTATCCCTTATTCCTCTCATACACCAAGGTTGTGAAAGATCAAGGCTAAGGATTCTTCATCAAGTTTCTTTCAAATCGTCTTTGGATCTTCAAATTTGGTTGCAAGTTCATCAGACCAAGGTATGTAGGGCCATGAATGGGGGATTTCTTACACCCTCATGCTCAATTTCTTGTCTTACTCATGAATTCAAGTCTCTAATTAAATGTATTAAAAATTCTAGGGTTTTACCGAATTTTCATGAAATCTTCCATGCTTTCTCTATGGGTATTCTACCTTCATGTTTTGATTGATGTTCCATGATATTTGGGTAGATTAAAACCTTAATTTACTTATTAATTCATGATTTCAGGTTTATGGAAATTATGCCCTATTATGCATGATTTATGAGATTCAAGCTTATGAGTCTATAATTTCAAATATGATGAATTATCTAGTATACATGAATATTTATAAATTCTTAACTTGTGATTCCATGATTTTGAATTATGAAGCTTATTTCAAGTATATATGATTTCATGAGTTGGGCAAGCCCATGCAAAGTTAAGTATGTTTATCATGATTTTAGCCAAAGCTTAAGAGATCAGTTTTAAAGAGATATTTGAATTCAAGACTCCCCAATATTTAGATTTAAGCTATGTTTCAAGAATATGATTATACGAGCAATATGCATGTTTTGGGAGTAGTATCTAACATCGAGTAGGCCAGGAATCTTGAGGGCCCCGGTCTCTGAACTACGCACCAACGTAGGATATGTTCTTATTTGGGACCTCTCAAGAGAGTGTTTCCTTCGCCCGAGGGCACACCTGTGATTTGAACATTATTCTTCCTTTGCCCTGGCAAGGCTTAGGCTAGCTCTCCTCCATGTGGGCAAGACGTGGGATCATCATGCGTTCATTCGTGATGGTTTTCAGTTATGGAGTGTCTCCCATTGTTCCTCATGTTTTCAATTACACATGTTCAGGTCTTATGATATGTCTTATAACATATTTAACCCATTGATCCGTTTATGAGTTTTCAGTTATGTTTTTAACTATGACACCCTATATGATTTTTGTTTCTAAACGTTGGATCATTATGTTTAGCTTATAATGAATAGCTTATGATTATTTATTTCTCAGATATATGGCCTTTAGCACATGGCCCTTATTCTCATGATCTATTTGATTTATATTCATGATTTCAACTAACGTTTTACTAGAACATTTTACTTACCTTGCATCCTTAGTACATTCAAAGTATTGACCGAATACTCTATGCTATAGAGTCTCATGATATATGTTCAGGTGATCCATCTGAGTCTCCTTGATTGTTTGCTCTTGATTAGTCCAACTCTATACTCGCTTGGGTGAGTCCTCCTTCTCCGAGGACGTTGTTGGCTTTATGTTTTTTATTCTGTCTTTTAGTTTTAGACGTGGTGAGCTAGTTGGGGGTGTTATCCCATCAGATTGTCATAGTAGTAGTGGCTTTCATACAATCATGTATAGATAGTTCAACATTGTTGATTCGTTTTACACTTTTGTCCTTATGATACGCAGACTTGCTCTTATATCCTATTTATGTTTTATTTCTTCTTAGTAAAGCTCTTATCATTCTATTTATGAACCATGGCTTAGCTTGGAACTATTCATGGTTTTAGAGGATAAATAACATGATTATGAGAATAACTAAGCAGAATTAATATATGAACACAATGTAAGCGTTAGTATGCATATCATAAAGCATAAGCATAGACAAGAAGTCAACAACACTGGACCATCCATACATAGCTATCTAAAAAGCCTCTAAATCTTACGATTAGCTTATGAGACAACAACCCCCAACTGGCTCACTAAGTCTGAAACTAAAATACATAAGAGAAAGATACATGAACCAAAACTACCGTCCTTGCATCATGAGGACTCTCCAAAATTGGGACGGTATTGGACTGAAGCGGGAGCCAAACTAACATCAGGGTTGGGACTAATCACTCGAACCTATATCATGAGATAATATATCATAGAGTATGCAGTCTGTACTTTGAATGTACTAAATATGTAGAGAAAGTAAAACATGCTTGTAAAATAGTAAAACAAGGTCGTGTGTAAAGGCTAAACTGAAACATGAGAATAAGGCACATGCTGAAATCATAATCATATAATAGTCATAAACATAAGTTATTCATCATAAGTTGAAGTATAAATACCCAAGGTTTGAAAGTAGAAATCATATAGTGTACTACACTTGAAATCATAAGTGAAAGCTCATAAATTAATCAATGGGTCAAATACGCTATAAAACATAGTATCATAGGTCATGAACATGAATACCTTAAAACTTGAGAAACAATGGGAGACTTCATCATACCATACACTATCATGATAGAGCTTACATGATGCCCCAACTATCTCGCTCAAGTGGGCAGAGCCGTTCTAGGCCCTGCCAGGGAAAAGAACGATAAGGTGTGATATCACTGATCAATCCCCGTAAGGCTTGAACATGAATATATATATATATATATATACCTACGGTGGCATTGTCATGACCCGATTCTATACCTTAGATGAGTGTAATACCCCAGAAGCGCCTAAGAATCATCCCGGGAGTTAAAAGTTGAAAACTTATGAAACCGAGAAAAACATCACAAAAAGAGAGGTGTAACGACTCGTGGTTGGAAACCACAAGCCGTTGTTACCAGTTGTGGTTTCTTAGTGATCACGGGCAAAAATAGCATGCCCGAGATACGCTTTATGACTTAAATTAGTCTTGTTTATCTAAGTTATTGTATACATTTTCATGTAATTTTATATTAAGTGAAGATATGTGCTAACCAACATCATTAGCCTTTGTTTTGTAGGTTTTGATGACTTTTCAGTAACTAATCCATGTGTTGGTGAAGTAGAGGCTTGGAAACGTAATTAACCCGCGAACATCGGCAAAGAGGAGGCACAAAATAGCCCACCTGCGCGTCGGCAACGTGCCACGGCAGGCAGGCTGATCACAACAGCCCACTTGCACATTGGCAACATGCCACGGCAGGCTGGCTGCGCGACATGGAGGTGTCAACGCACTGCCCAAGCAGCGTGACACACTGCCAACGCGGAAGGGTGCTGCCGAGGCCAAATTTCGGGTGATTTCCACAGAGCTTTCGCAGGCAGTGCTCCGTGATACACTCTGTGACACGGAGCCATTCCACGACAGGCTAAATTATGCACGTTTCTTATTTATTATAAATAGGACCCTTAGCACCTATTTCCACTTGGTCACAATTTTATTCTGGAAAACTACCTAGGAGTGAAGGGAGAAGTGGGAGAACTCATCTACGGTTTGTCAAATTCCCTTGTCATCTACCAAATTCATGTAAGTATGTTAGTTTAGTAGTAGTTAGTGTAGTTTTACAAACATGAATGGCAAGAACCCTTCCTCTAGGGTTGAAGCCATGAATTATAATTGTGATTTTATGAAATTATTTTGGAATTAAGTTATTGATTGTTGTTTTCGTCTTGCATTCTGGATTGTTGGTTGTTTTTATGATTGATCACCATGAAAGCATATTTGTTAGCTTGAGTAATAGCTTGAGAAAGCATTACCTAGGTCAGGACATGAGAATGTGAGGAGCATGTTTGTATCTCGGGAGAGATTTTTGTGTCAGGATAGAAATATACCTAACACCGTGCTTGGTTGACACACGGGGGTTATGAAAGACCAACTTGGGATGTCACATCACCACTCGAAGAAGTAGTTGTGAGGCTAAGTTGAGTTAAATGGTTAGACGCACGAAAGTCCCTAATCGTTTCCCCGTAAACCACAACATAATTGATTGCCTGGGACTAGAAATTAAACTCCTCGCTCACAATGATGCAGTGAGGCTAGATTGCCATGTTTAGAGGCTCGAAAGACCATAAACATGCAATTCTGATTATGTGAAATAACAATTGATTGTCCCATGCTTAACCCATTGCAAATCGTAGTATCACATGATTAATTGGTTTTAACTCTATGTTGCTCCTAGAGTAATTTCAGAATATTTCGTTGACCCAAACTTAGACTAAATTAATCTCAAATGAAAATGTTTATAATCAACACTTGAGGTATTTAAGATCACACTAGAAATGGCTAGTTAGAGGAATGGGTCCAGTCCCTGTGGGTTCGACATCCGGCTCCTGAAAAGAGCCACTATATTACTTGCACGACCCGTACACTTATGGGCCCCATCAAGTTTTTGACGCCGTTGCCAGGGACTCGGAGACGTTTTGATAATTTATCTGTTTTATTGTGATTTCTAAATTTCCTTAAGTGTTGAGAAACTTGGTCTTAGTCTACTTATTGCAGGTGACAGGTTGTCCTGCCGAGCTGGCTAGAAATAGAGAGCTTGTGGAACCGATGCTTGAACCTGAATGTCAAATCCATTTGCGAAGGAGAGTAGCTCTAGAGAAAACGCTGAAGAGACTTCAAGAAAAGGTACAACAACAACCACCCGCGGGACAAGTACAATTGTCATCAGAAGCAATGGCAGCAAGACCAGTTCGCGAAGTGGCAATCCCACTAGCGACGAATGTGACCTCTAGCATTCGTAAACCGGAGCCTGGAGGGCACTTTGAGCTTAAACAGAACATGGTGCAGCTGTTACATTCTAGTGGTCAATTAACTGGGATGGCACATGAGGACCCGCAGCAGCACCTACAGAGCTTTTTAGAGATTAGTGACACGTTTGTCCCCACCGGCGTGTCCACAGATTATGTCCGACTGACCCTCTTCCCATTTTCACTGTTGGGAGAGGCGAAAAAGTGGCTGAAGGCTGAGCCACCAAACTCCATAACTTCATGGAATGACTTGGCTAAGAAGTTCCTTATCAGATTCTTCCCTTCAGGAAAAACTGCAAAGTTGAGAAGTGAAATACTCAGTTTCAAGCAGAGGCCTGATGAGAACTTATATATGGCTTGGGAAAGATTCAAGTCATTGTTGAGAGACTGTCCCCATCACCAGCAATCAAATGAAGTGCTGGCACATACCTTTGTAGAAAGTCTAGACCCACACACAAAAATATTACTAGACTCTGCATCAGGTGGGCAAGCCTTGGATAAAACATATGATGAGTTGTACACTTTGTTGAACAGAATTGCACAAGGAAATCCAGAGTAGCACAGCGAGTCATCGAGGGGGGCAGGAAAGAGATCTGGGTTGATAGAAGTAGATGGTTTGAATGCCTTGGCAGCATAGTTAGCTTCGTTCCAACATCAGATGATGACTCAGTTCAATAAACTGAGTATGAACCAACACCAGGGACAGGTTAATGCAGTTCAGCAAGCTCCGAGTTGGTGCGAAATTTGTGATAATAATGGGAACAATGCAGAATTTTGTGGAGCCAATCCAGAATCAGTCAATTTTGTTGGTAATGTGCATAGGAATCAGAATTTTTGGAACAACTCCAACAGAAATTTTCAGGACCACCTAAATTTTTCTTGCGGTGGAAACCAAAAGCAGAATTATATGCAACCTCAACAACAGCAGTATCAGCAGAATAGGAAGAATGATGGGCAATTTAGTAGCAGCATGGAGGAAACACTGCATAAAATTTTGGAGACCTAGAATCAGTTAGCGAAAAATCAGGCGAGGATGGCAACAGACCTAATGAATCAGCAAGTAGCCACCCGTAATCTTGAAAAACAAGTGGGTCAGATAGCAGCTGCTCAAAACATGAGATCACAAGGGGGATTACCAAGAGACACAGATCCTAACCCCCGACAGATCAATGCCATCAGCCTGAGAAGCGGTAAGCAATTAGCTGATGTAGTGCCAAAAGAGCTGAGAAAGGAGGTGCAACCGGAGTTGGTTAGACCCGGACCATCCATCAACATGGGAGATAATCAGAGTGTTGGGCAACAAAATGCGCAACCTTCATTGCACCCAGCACAAAGACCACCACCACCATTCCCTCAGAAATTCAGAAAGAGCAAGGAGGAGGAATGCTTCAAAAATTTCATTGAGAGCTTCAAAGAACTTCACATAAATTTGCCTCTTATTGATGTCTTGCAGGGAATGCCCAAGTATACTAAATACTTGAAGGACATGATGGCGAACAAAGTTAGATTGGTGGATGTCCAGACTGTAGCACTGACTGAGGAGTGCAATCACAGGGTATTGAGCAAAATTCCAAAGAAGCTCAAAGACCCAGGGAGTTTTACCCTCCCCATACAAATTGGTAAAGCTGAGGTGCTACGAGCTTTTTGTGACTTAGGGGCGGCGGTTAATCTAATGCCCCTATCCTTAGTCAACACCCTGGGGTTGGGAAAACCGAGGCTGACAAGGTTGATGCTGCAACTGGCTGACAAGTCGCGAGTAACACCTGATGGAATAATAGAGGACCTTCTCATCAAAGTAGGTAAGTTTATTATACCTGCTGATTTTATTATCTTAGATTTTCAGGTTTATGACCAGGTACCCCTGATCTTGGGACGGCCATTCTTGGCCACCGGGGGAGCGGTGATTGACTTGAAAGCAGGGACCCTGAAAATGAGGGTTGAGGATGAAGAAGAAATCTTCCGCGTTTACCAATAAATGAACCCATCTGCAGACTACAGAAACCTTTGTCAAGTTAGCGTGTTCGCAGAGGATGAGTGTGGGGTGGACGATTCCACAGGTGCAGGGCCAAAGGTAATGACAAGTGTTCAGCCCAAGTCTGATAGAGGGCTTCAAATTGAGAAGAAATTGGTGAAAGAGAGGAATAGAGTGGAGGTTGTTTCCTCTCAACAGCAAAAGAAAAGGAGATGGTTCTCGAAAGAGAACCCAGGTATGAGGATTTCCTGAAAAGGACAGTCCACGTTGGGCCACGACGTAAAATAAGGCGCTGCTTGGGAGGCAACCCAAGGGTACCTCAGGTAAAATTTGTAATTTTGATTTTGTGTTGATTTGGTTATGTTTATTTTGTTTGTGTTTTTGGTGGAAAGTTAAGCACAGATGGAGGGAAGTCTGAGGACCGAGAAGGTGGAAGCTAAAGAGCATGGAATAGAAGAAGTGTGGGGTTGAACACCCACATCTGAAAACTTGAAAGGAAAGCATGCTTTTAGCTTGGCATAGAGGCGAAGGGAGTATTTCTCATCCTTTAAATGTAATTTGATGCTATGAGGACATAACATCATTTAAGTGTGGGGTGAGGGAAATTTCAAGAAAATTTCAATTTTTATTTTTTTGTGCTTAACGATTTTTGGTGAATGTAATGCTTGTTAGAAAAATTTTGAAAATTGTTTTATGAGTCAAGCATGACTTCATCACCCGTTGGTTTTTCTTTTCGGTTCTTTTCCGACGGGGGGTATTTGAACCGAAGAATAAAAATTTTCTTTTTCTTTCCTTTGTCTGTACATAGTTTTTTTTAGTCATAGTTAGTGACTGTTTCCGACGATGGATGGATGAGGCCGTCTTGAGGAAAAATTAGTCGGTAGGTTTTGGGTTTTTGAAACCATAACTAATTGGTGCTTGATGTTCTTTTTATGTGCTATACGTGATTGTAAGATGCAAGTATGTTCAGTGTGAAGCATGCAAGTGTATAACTTTGTTTGAGACACTTAAGCTCTTGAATTTGACTCAATATGATTGAAGCTTAATTCTGAATTCTTGTGATTAGCTGAGTAAGAGTCTGCTGAATGTGTCTTGATTTGAGCATGTGCCATAAGTGTAAGGTTTTTGAGTATTCTATGCTATTGTGGAATGTCTAGAACTTGCCTGGTGTGTTTATGAAACGAAATGAAGGATGTGAATTGTAGGAGATGATTTAGGCAATTCTTTGAATGAACCAATTTTTATCCCTCATGTTACCTACTTTGAAAAATTAATCCTAGTTAACCCCATTGAGCCTTGAGCCTATTCTTTGACAGATGCAACATAAGCTTAATCTTTTTTCTTTCATTAGCCTTGAAGTTAAACCAAAACTCCTAAGCGCTTAAAGGAAAAATACGAAGGAGTAGAGTGAGAAGAATGAAAAGAAGGAAAAGTAGCAAGTTGTAGAAGTGAGAAAAGGACAAGGGTGCACTTGTGTGAAAATGGTTGATTATTAGTAAGGAGTAAGAAAACAAATTAATGTAAAATTATTTATAGAGATCCTTACTAATAAGCTAAAAGTGCTTAAAGAAAGGGGGAACATAAGAGGAAAAAGAAAAAAATGAAAGGAGAAAAAAGGTGAAGTAAGGGAAGGGAAGTTAGTGATGAGGACGTGATGTATGAAAAGCGCTGAGGAAAGATAGTCACTATTACTGGCCATAATAGTATCTACCCCCAACCGAGTTACATTACGACCTAAAAAGTCCTATTTGATCTTACATTCACACTTCCTTAAATTAGTGGAATAAAACACTAAGGGCAAGCCTATGGGTCATTACATGATGCATGTGAATTCTTTGTGAGAGTGAGCGTAATTCTATTCATGTACCCACACATGTTGTGATTTAAAAATTGTTTTTGCGTGTGAAATTGGGTAAATCTCTTTCCGTGAGGGCACGTGTTAAATGAAGGGTATAATTCATGTGGTATTTCTTAATCAGTTGATTTGCATGAGTTTGCTAAGATCGAGAGTCGATTCTTGAGGTTAAGAAGTCTTAACATAGTTGTACTTCATTTCAATGATCCAACCGTGCATGCTCTATTTGTAGCTTGTTATCTTATGTACTCATTATAGCCGTAACTTGAATGATCTTGCTAAATTAGTTATGTGGGAGTCTCCATATGCACGATATGTAAAAGGTTGTTCGAGGATGAACAAGGCTTTATGTGTGGGGTTGTGATCACGGGCAAAAATAGCATGCCCGAGATATGCTTTATGACTTAAATTAGTCTTGTTTATCTAAGTTATTGTATACATTTTCATGTAATTTTATATGAAGTGAAGATATGTGCTAACCAACATGATTAGCCTTTGTTTTGTAGGTTTTGATGACTTTTTAGTAACTAATCCATGAGTTGGTGAAGTAGAGGCTTGGAAACGGAATTAACCCGCGAACGTCGGCAAAGAGGAGGCACAAAACAGCCCACCTGCATGGGCAATGTGCCACGGCAGGCAGGCTGATCACAACAGCCCACCTGCACATTGGCAATGTGCCACGGCAGGCTGGCTGCGCGACATGGAGGTGTCAACGCGCTGCCCAAGCAGCGTGACACACTGCCAACGCGGTAGGGTGCACCGAGGCCAAATTTTGGGTGATTTCCAGAGAGCTTTCGCGTTGCCTCTGTGTCACGGAGGCAGTGCTCCACGATACACTCCATGACACGGAGCCGTTCCACGACAGGCTAAATTATGCACGTTTCTTATTTATTATAAATAGGTCCCTTAGCTCCTATTTCCACTTGGTCACGACTTTATTCTGGAAAACTACCTAGGAGTGAAGGGAGAAGTGGGAGAACTCATCTACGGTTTGTCAAATTCCCTTATCATCTACCAAATTCATGTAAGTATGTTAGTTTAGTAGTAGTTAGTGTAGTTTTACAAACATGAATGGCAAGAACCCTTCCTCTAGGGTTGAAGCCATGAATTATAATTGTGATTTTATGAAATTGTTTTGGAATTAAGTTATTGATTGTTGTTTTCGTCTTGCATTCTGGATTGTTGGTTGTTTTTATGATTGATCACCATGACAACATATTTGTTAGCTTGAGTAATAGCTTGAGAAAGCATTACCTAGGTCAGGACATGAGAATGTGAGGAGCATGTTTGTATCTCGGGAGAGATTTTTGTGTCAGATAGAAATATACCTAACACCATGCTTGGTTGACACACGGAGGTTATGAAAGACCAACTTGGGATGTCACATCACCACTCGAAGAAGTAGTTATGAGGCTAAGTTGAGTTAAATGGTTAGACGCACGAAAGTCCCTAATTGTTTCCCCATAAACCACAACATAATTGATTGCCTGTGACTAGAAATTAAACTTCTCGCTCACAATGATGCAGTGAGGCTAGATTGCCGTGTTTAGAGGCTCGAAAGAACATAAACATGAAATTCTAATTATGTGAAATAACAATTGATAGTCCCATGCTTAACCCATTGCAAATCGTAGTATCGCATGATTAATTGGTTTTAACTCTATGTTGCTCCTAGAGTAATTTCAGAATATTTCATTGACCCAAACTTAGACTTAATTAATCTCAAATGAAAATGTTTATAAGCAACACTTGAGGTATTTAAGATCATACTAGAAATGGCTAGTTAGAGGAATGGGTCCAGTCCCTGTGGGTTCGACATCCGGCTCCTAAAAAGAGCCACTATATTACTTGCATGAACCGTACACTTGTGGGCCCCATCAAGGAGTTCGGGTGGCAGTGGAAGCAACGACCAATGTAACGACTCATTGTGGGAAACAACGAGTTGTCATCTGTAGTTGTGGTGAGAGATGGACTTTAGCATTTAGGGAAATAACGAGTCACCCAAAAGACCCATCATGAGTAACAACGACTCATTGTCAGCAGTCGTTATCTACATGGTCAAATTTCCAGTGGACTTAATGGAAGAACACCATGCCCCATTGGAGGAAAAAACAACTCGTGGTGAGAGTCGTTGTGAAGAAATTCAGAAATTTCGGCGCGGCAAGCAACGATTGACTAAATGACCCATTGGACCAAAGGACGAGTCCTCCTGTCTAACCATGGTTTGACTCCGGAAGAAAGCACTGGGAAGTGCAGACGACGAGCCATACCACGAGTCGTGGTAGCTTCCAATGACTCGTTGGTACGCCCGTTGGATAACCTGCACAGATTTTCAGGCTAAATTTATTAAGGGCTTTTTTGACCTTTTCATGCTATAAGGACCTAAACTACGTTGTTTCATGTATTTTTATGGGTATTTTATGGTAGGTTAAGTCCCTAATGCATAGGTCATTCCCATGCATGCACATTAGGAGAAATTTTGGAGAGATCAAGCTATTCCTCAAGCTTTTCCCCTTCAATTCATCTTGGGAATTCAAGAACTTTAGAATTTGATCTTACCCAGGTATGTAGGGTTATGAATGGGTGTTTCCCTTCACACCCATTCCCATTCCCTAATAATTTATGGAAATCTACCAAAAATCTATTAGGGTTTTAATTCCATTTTTATGAAAATCTTATGATTTACAAATGGGTTGTTCTAAATTGTGATATACATTATATTTTATGAATTTTGATCAGATTTTATAACTATTTCGATTATATAATTATTGATTTCAAATTCTATTAAATTAAGCCTATCTAAGTATGATCCATGATAAATCGATTTATGATCTCTGATTCAATTGATAATATTTACGAGCCCAACATGAATTATGATTTAAAATATGGAGTCATTTAATTACCCATCATGATTTGATGATTTACATGTTATATGTATGATCTTCAAGTATGCAAGAAACCTATGATTCATGAATTATGTTTTGGCCTACTCACGGGCCTTATGTCATGGCTAGTTCACGTACGTACAATTATATTTATGATTAACATGATTTAACTAGCCCACGAATTCATGCATGTTACACTATGTTTTAGGAGTAGTATTGAACATCGAGTAGGTTTAAGGCCTAGGTTCTGCCCTGGATCTCATAAACTACGTGCCACCATAGGTATGTTGGGACCTCTTTTCTGACTGTCCCCGGTCAAAACTGCCCTTTTTCATGGTAATATCACCCTTTCGTGGTTCTACCTTGGCAAGGTACGAATATCCTCCCGACTAGGGTCAAAAGTCGGGCTTCATGTATGCTCATATAGGGTATGTCAGTTAAGAGAATCTCCCACTGTTCCACATGATTTGTGCATGCTTGTGGTTACGTAAGTTGGCTCAAGAATTGTTCATTTTGGCTTTTATCTTCTGATCATGAATACAATTGTATTATGGATGCTTTGAAAACCTTGAGCCCTTTTGATATGTTACGTTATGATATTTATGAAATAAGCATAAGGTCCAACTCTTACTATGTTTTATGAGCTTTTACATATTTTAAATGTTTATTTTAGTTACCTTGCATACTCGGCACATTCCACGTACTGACTGCATTCTTTCTATGTTGTATCGTCTTATGATACAAGTTTCGGCTCTCAGGCTCATCCGTATATCTAGATCATCTTAGAGTGTACTTTCAGCTCATTGGTGAGTCCTCATGTTTCGAGGGTCATTTGATAGACATTTGTGCTATTTTATGTTTCAATACTTGTCTGGGTTAGTTGGGAGTGTTGTCCCATCAACCCATCGTATATAGTAGAGGCTTTCAGACAGTGTGTATTACTTATGTTGTTTATGTCTAAGTGATTCCATTTGTTATGATATGTCATGATTATGCATACGTCTTCTCTATGCCTTGTGATTAGTCTTCTACTTATAATGAATGAAGTTAGATGTTGGCTTATGCCATGGGTAAACTTGGGGCCTCTCAGGGTTCCTTTTCCCGTGTTATTCGCGATTGTAGAATCCAATTTTTCCAATACAACTCTATTTAGTTTTCATGTTCAAATCATGTGTTCAAGTTTATTTTATGTATGTGCATGTGTATGTGAAGCAAGAAATCAGTTCAGCTATGTGACATGAACTGGAGGTATTCATTCCGTTAGTTTTCGGTTTAAATGATCAGTATTTGAATATGATAATTGCATGTTTCTATTTTATGCTTGTTTCCTACATTTGAGGATGAATGTTCCCAAGGAGGAGATATTATAATATCCCGAAAATGCCTAAGAATCATTGCGGGAGTTAAAAGTTGAAAACTACTAAAATTGGGAAAAACATCACAGAACAAGAGGTGTAACGACTCGTGGTTGGAAACCACGAGCCATTGTTACCAGTCGTGGTTTCAGGAGTTGGGGTGGAAGTGGAAGCAACGACCAATGTTATGACTCATCGTGGAAAACAATAATTCATCGTCTGTAGTCGTGGTGAGAAATGGACTTCAACATTTGGGGAAATAAGGGGTCACCCAACAACCCGTCATGAGTAACAACAACTCATCATCAGTCATTGTCTACATGGTCAAATTTCTAGTCGAGTTAATAGACGGACACCACGACCCATTGGAGGAAACAATGAGTTGTGGTGAGACTCATTGTGAGGAAGTTCAGAAATTTCAGAGGGGCAAGTAACGGTCGACTCAACAACCCATTGGACCAAAGGACGAGTCATCCTGTATAACCGCGGTTTGATTTCAGAGCAAGGACTGGGCAGTGCAGACGACGAGCCATACCATGAGTCATTGTAGCTTCCAACTACTAGTTGGTACATCTGTTGATTAACCTGTGCAAATTTTTAGGCTAAATTCATTAAGGGTATTTTTGACCTTTCCATATTATAAGGCCCTAAACTACGTTGTTTCATGTATTTTTCTAGGCATGTTAAGGTAGGTTAAGTCCCTATTGCATAGGTCATTATCATGCATGCATATTAGGAGAAATTTTGGAGAGATCAAGCTTTTCCCTATCAATTCATCCTTGTGTATTCAAGAACATTAGAATCTGATATTACCCAGGTATGTAGGGTTAGAAATGGGTGTTTCCATTCACACCCATGCCTATTTTCTAGTAATTTATCGAAATCTACCAAACTATTGGGGTTTTAATTCCATCTCTATGAAAATCTTATGATTTACAAATGGGTTGTTCTAAATTGTGATATACGTTATATTTTATGAATTTTGATCATATTTCATAACTATTTGATTATATAATTGTTGATTTTGAATTCTATTAAATTAAGCCTATCTAAGCATGATCTATGATAAATCGATTTATGATTTTTGGTTCAATTGATGATATTTACAAGCCCAGCATGAATTATGATTTAAAATATAGAGTTATTCAATTACCCATCATGATTTGATGATTTACAAGTTATATGTATGATCTTTAAGTATGCATGAAACCTATGATTCATGAATTATGTTTTGGCCTACTCACGGGCCTTATGTCATGACTAGTTCATGTACGTACAATTATGTTTATGATTATCATGATTTAACTAGCCCATGAATTCATGCATGTTATACTATGAGCACTATATATGCTTTGGGAGTAGTACCTAACACCGAGTAATTTCAGGGCCTAGGTTATGTCCCGGATCTCATAAACTACGTGCCACCATAGGTATGTTGGGTCCTCCTTTGTGACTGTCCCTGTCCCAAATGACCCTTTTTCATCGTGATATGACACTTTAATGGTTCTACCTTGGAAAGATATGAAGACCCTCCCGACTAGGGTCACAAGTCGGGCTTCATGTGTGCTCATATGAGATATGTCGGTTAAGCGAATCTCCCACCGTTCTTCATGACTTGTGCATACTTATGATTACATATGTTGGCTCAAGAATTGTTCATTTTGGCTTTTCTATTATGATCATGAATACGATTGTATTACGGATTCTTTGAAAACCTTGAGCCCTTTTGATATGTTATGTTACGATATTTATGACATAAGCATGAGGTCCTACTCTTATTATGTTTTATAAGCTTTTACATATTTTAGATGTCCATTTTACTTACCATGTATACTCAGTACATTCCACGTACTGACCGCATACTTTCTATGATGTATCACCTTATGATACAAGTTTTGGCTCTCAGGCTCATCCTCATATCTAGATCATCTCAGAGTGTACTTTTTCAGCTTATGTGTGAGTCCTCATGTTTCGAGGGCCGTTTGACAGACATTCATGCTATTTTATGTTTTAGTACTTGTTCGGGTTAGTTGGGGGTGTTGTCCCATCAAGCCATCGTATTAGTAGAGGCTTTCAGACAGTGTGTATTACTTAGCTTGTGTATGTCTAAATGATTCCATTTTTTATGATATGTCATGATTATGCTTATGTTTCCGCTATGCCTTGTGACTAATCTTCCGATTATAATGAATGAAGTTATATGTTAGCTTAGGCCATGGGTCGATTTGGGGCCTCACAGGGTTTCTTGTCCTGTGTTACGATCCAGATCTACGTTTAGGTCATGACAACGAGACACAGTAATTGGTGCCACAAGTGACCCTAAGGTAACAGATGGTCTATCATTACACTGGTAAACTGAGTAAACATAAGCGGAAGCTTTAAAAATACAATCATTCAAGAAATGCTGGTCTGACAAGAGTCAATACATCAAAAGAAACAATACTGCATCACTGTTTCTGAAAGCCAACTACTAACTGATTAGTGGTAACGTCCAAAATATATTCTTCATGAAAAGAATATACACGACCGAATTTTCAAAACAAGTAGCCCGACGAGTGTCGGGGTCGAATCCCACAAGGACTAGTGAATGATAGTTACAAGTGTCGGTTGAGAAATTGAAGTTAGTTAGCACCACGTAGAGTTAACATAAAAACAAATAAATTAGGGGGAGTGAAATTTGTAGCGAATTGTACTTGGTAATTTAGTGGAATAAAATAGCAAGAATTAGCAAAGTTGTCAACATGATTGTGAAAGACTAGAGGTGTGGTGTAGATGATACACTAACTAGATCGGGACATGCTAGGTCATCTTATAAGTTCAATAAGTGTAAGTAATCTTGGGAAGTGGGTAATTACTGCTTTTCATCTTTATAATTTCCTCTTACTAGAGTTTTCTCAAACCTCTAGCCACGATTTAGCTCGGCCCGCTTAGATTTGTATCAACAGCTACACTAATTTATAGCTATTAGCTACTAAGGAGGAATGGGACTGTAATTTTAGCTATTTCCTGCCTAATTTCACAATCTCTCATCCATACCCACTATCAAATTCTCTTCCAATAGCTAATTGTTCTTTCACAAACAACAATCAAGCAAGAATACATAGACCCATATCATAATCAATGGATCTTCCTTTATAGATTGAAGAAAATCTAATAGATTTACACTTATTTAAATAATATGAAGATGACTCTAGCAATACCCACTCTAATTAAGTATTGACCATCACATGCCTCTAATTAATGATTTAGCTACTTATGATTAAGAAATTCAAAAGCACATTCATCAATAAATTCATTGAATTTAATAGCAAGAGTAGTAAAATCAAATTCACAAAATAGTCTCCAATAATAACTGTAACTTACTATTGAAAAGAAGAAATGTAGAAGAGTACTTTTTCCAAGTTTACCAATCAAAATCTCCCTATCTTTTCTAAGAGAATGTTCTAAAGATGAAAAGAGAAACAATGATGTGATATGCTCTGCTCTCTCTCTCTCTCTTTCTCACTATATTCCAGTACACAGTACTTTATCTGATATTTATATCCTGGAAAGTACGACATCTTTTATCTATTTTCCTGTGCTGGAAAATTATACCCCTGAGCACCATTCTGGAATCGGCGGAGACACCAGCGAGTCGCCGGTCCCAATTCGTGAACTGCCGGGTGCCTTATCTGAGCCATCGCTCAACTCTAGTGAGCATCGACAGTTCATCCGACATTTAGCCGATACCAATATGTGAACCTCCGGATTTTTATGCTTCTTTCTAGAAAATTGAGTGTCTTTCAGCGACTAGATCGGCGTCGCCATTGGCAACTCGCGATTCGTCGATGGCATTTTTCTCAGAGGCAGTGATAATCGGCCTTTAGTCGGCGTTTTGCTGGTTTGCATCGGTGGACCGTTGATTTGCTCTCACTTCCTCTTTTTTCTCCAATTTTGCTCTTTTCTACACATTTAGGCATATGGATACAACAAAAGCAACAAGGGCATAGAATCCATATAATCAACTCAAAAACTAAGCAAAAACTCAAGTTTAAGAGACTAATGAGTTGGTAAATTACCCATCAAACCCCCAAACATGAAACATTGCTTGTCCTAAAGTGATGTAATACTCATTTATTGAAAAATATGCCACCTCTATACAAAATTAAACATCACTAATCACCTGAACTATGAAAACCCAAAAAATATTCTTACTGAGCTCACCGAAAAAGAGAAGTAAATGCCCCAAAAGACCAAAACAATGAAGATGTTTCAAATAGGCTACCACTTTCCCCCAGCAAGGTTCATGAAAGGATTCATTTAGTAAAACAAGGGCATTTCTCAACCATGAAACAAACATAGCATCTCAAGTTATGATCAATGCACATTCCAAGCTTGCCTTAGGGTTTACACTCCTCATGCTCTATTCCCACATTAATTCTGAATTCCCTTGTGTCCTCAAAAAGGAATGATGCCACTCACCGAAATAAGTATCCCTATTCTCTTGTCATGTGATAATTTGAATGCACACAACGGATTATTTGGAAGAGACATCACACTCACTCTCCCAAAAGGAATCTTCATGCACATACTTGACCCATATGCTTTCCCTTCATGCCTCACATCAACTCCTTCCACTCACTTCACTTTCTTTTACTTCTTTCATTGTTTCTGATTTTTATTTCTTAAGAACCCTCCTTATAACCTCTTTGGCTTTCACAACTAGCCTTATCACCTCAAGACGAAGCACCAGTTCACACAAATTATTTTTCTCTCTTTGATTTATCCTTTTATGCATTTTGGCATAACATGGTGCTACCTCAACCTAAAATTCTTATTTTTCCCTTTTGCACACCCCCAAACATAGAATTTTACCTCATTTCTCATTTTTTATTACTCCTTTTTTCTTAGGCTTAACGCCTCATTTCATCACTATCTTGTCACTAGTATTTAGGGAGAATGCGTGCCAAAGAGAGGTATTAAAAATGGTCTTAAGGCTTGTAATATGGTTGCCAAAGAAAGGGTCTAAGGCTCAACATTGGCTGACAAGGATCAATGCTCAAGGAGGGTATATGGGTGAAGTGACTAGACAAAGGAAAGCCTAAAATCATATTCTCGGTGCAACTACATCTAGGATTTCTCCTTGAATCACATTTGGGGCAAGTTCTAGACAAGATGTCGTGCATGAGATTTATCAACAATTCCTCACTACACAAGCCATCACCCTTAAAGGGTCCACAAGAGCCATTCTCAACACAAGATTTCTAGTTAGGACATCAAAGCAGGCAAACATCATAAGTCAAGAAAAGAATTTACAACGTATGACAAAGAATGCTATGGTATTGTGTCAACAATTGCTCATTATCTTCATTTTCATGCCCTCATTTCAAAATTCCGTTTCGACAATTTTTTCAGTTGTGCCTCTCAAAACAACGTTGTATGAGACTCAAAACAACCTGGCATTTTCCCGTAAAAATGTCTCCACTCAATCTATCATCGAAAAATGCCAACCCAATTCGACAAGGAAAGTAAAGTAAAACAAAAGAATGCTTCTCGAGAAAAAACCATGGTCTAAAGAAAACCCTTGGAATTTTGGTTACTATATTTCTATTTACAAAGGCGAAAAAGAAACAAGATTTTTGGGCCATTTCATGCAAAATTTCGCAATTCAAATCAAAGACCCATTTAGTCATTGACCATCAACCCTTAAGACCATTTTCAGCATCCCAAAAATTTCAATATCCCAAGATTAAGAATCATCCCAACCCCAAACTTAAATCAGACATTGCCCTTAATGTATCCAAAAAAACGACAAGAAAGTGAAAGAGGCTTCCTGATTGAGTTAGTGACTGGGTCACGACTTCCAAGTATATGTGGTAGCATCAAAATGCTAAGAAGCTGTCTCTTCAGTCATAGGTTATTGTGGGTCAGGTGGGAGTGCTATAGATTGTCTGGGCCTGGCACCATCTAATTGTCCGACAAAGTGTGAAGTTCATAGTAAGACGTCAGTGCCACTCCACCTGGTGTCCAGGAAGGATCGACCTCATACACTGAGTGCAGTGGAGGTAGAGGAGGTTTTCTCATCGGACACCATTTCTAAATCGCTTTCATATCCCACCCACCAATCATCCAGCGGACTTCTGGGTGCTACGGGCTACACAGGCATCGCCTCAGGTTCACAAGGGGTTGTTGGCTGGTGGATGGGGGTGCAATGAGTGCAACCACCTCTTGTCTCAAAGTACCCACTTCGCTTTTAAGGATGTCAACTGTAGAGCATAGGCTAGCCAACTTGTCTTTAGCAGGTTGCAATGCTTTCTTAATGGCAATCTATATCAAGGATGGAATAGCCTTGGCTAACCGCACAAGCTAGCTCTCATGCATTTTGTCCCTTTGAATAATGTTGAGCAAATCAGGAGGCGGAGAACTGTGGAACTTGTCTGTATGGAGCGGGGCGGCTGCTGTGCGAGTGGATGCCAAAGGTGGTGGCAGAGACATGTTCCCTATATACTTTGCCTGCTTTATAATTGAAGCCTCTTTGTCAGTTTTGGTGGCCAATGCAATCACACTGTTGGCCTGCAGAGTCTATCCAATGGTCTAAATAAAGGACAAGAAGCCCGCATACATAACATACTCACAAGGTTAGGGAATGGAAATGTTGTGGTCTGTTATTGGCACTTCATTTGAATTGATCGACAATAATCTCCCCCGCATTGATGTGTACAGAATCCATTATGCAAGCAAGGAGAATGGCAAGTTCAATTAGAACTTCCAATATATTCCAAGAGGGTATCAGCCTCGAGCAAACCAAATCTAACCACATGCAGGCTTCGAATTTTAAATCACACCGATGAATGAGGCGCCTGGAGATAGCCCATTGTGGTCGACCTTTTGCAATTAAGTTGGTAGGCCATTGTGGTCGACCTTTTGCAATCAAGTTGGCTACCCATTGGAATTGTTTTTCTTTGTCTTCCACTTTCTTATGGAATATTGGGTGTGATGGGATCGTCTTGTCCCATAAAACAAATTGATTACTTCTAGAGTTACAAGCACCTCTTGCCCTCGAACCCATACCAATGTTAGCGATAGGAATGCTTCAGTGCTGCCCTTATGCTTCAACAGCTGTTGCATTGCTCTATATGATGCATAGAATTCCCACACTAGTTCTGGAAAATATAGGTCAACTAGTATAGTGAATGGGCCCTAATCTCATGTTCCAATCTGGTAATAGATATCTGGGCATGCCGTCTTGAAAGATTCCGCATCAAATTGGGCTTATGCATGGATGATACGCTTCTCCATAAAAACATTATAACACTCCTCCATTCCTTCCAGCCTAAACCTAAACTGTGTGGTATTGGTGTGCACTGATGCTTGGCCTGTATGAGAGTGTGGGGAAATAGAGATGATGCTGCAAATGAAGGTTAGTAGTGTACCATTATCTGTAACTCAAGAACAAGGAAAACGGAAGGAATTAGGTAGGACTTTGATATGCTCAGGTGCCAACGGTGAACTATCGGTGAGAGGAAGATGCATTTTCTCTAGTCGTCGATGACTCACCGATGGGCACAATAAGTTAGAAGCATCAGGTGCATCAGCATTTCACTGGCGGAACACCATTGATGATCCTCTAGAAGCCGTACTGAGTATATTCACCCACTGATCACCCCATATAGATGCAAACAAATCACACTCTTGTCTCAACAAAAATGACAAATTACCCTTAAGAAAAGGTCAATCAATCTATCATTGGGCAATTCACCTGGATACTCAAATTATACCCGGATACTTAGTGACCACAACAAAACCAAATTCTCCCACATATTAATGAGAATAAAAACAAAATATGATGAACACGACAAGAGAAAAGTGTCACCAATGTTGTTAGGAACCATAAAGCATGAGTTATCGTCTTACCTCCAATGGACTGTGTGTGTTGAGCTTCGGAGGAATGAAGAAGATGAAAGTACTTGGGGGGGTGTTTAAATTGAAAAGGAGGGGAAGTTGAATGGGTGTTTTGGGGAAGTAGTTATTAATAGGTGTTAGGTGGGAAGTAATGGGTCTTTTGAGGAAAGTGCGTTCTGGGGAGGAAAAAGAGAAAAGAAAAATGGGGGAGTGGAAGAGTTTTGGAGGATTTTCTAAAAAATTAGGGAAATTCCATCGTGGGCCACACGTGGTGGTCACCAAAACGGATTGGTGATGCACCGATGGGTCCGCCTCTTAGATTACTTGTACACGAGTCTAGATTTTGATTAGCAGCTGCACTAATTTCTAGCTATTAGCTACTAATGAGGAATGAGACTGCAATTTTTGCTATTTCTAGCCATATTTCACAATCTCTCATCCATACCTACTATTAAATTCTCTTCCAATACTTAATTATTCTTTTACAAGCAACAATCAAGCAAGAATACATAGACCCATATCATAATCAATGGATCTTCCTTTATAGATTGAAGAGAATCTAACAAATTTACACTTATTTAAACAACATGAAGATGACTCTAGCAATACCACTTTAGTTAAGTATTCATCATCACACACCTCTAGTTAATGATTTAGGTACTCATGAATAAGAAATTCAAAACACATTCATCAATAACTTCATTAAACTTAATAGCAAGAGTAGTAGAATCAAATTCACAAAATAGTATCCAACAATGGATGTAACTTACTATTGAAAAGAAGAAATGGAGAAGAGTACTTTTTCCAAGTTTACCATTCAAAATCTCCCCTATCTTTGCTAAGAGAATGTTCCAAAGCTGCAAAGGGAAACATTGATGTGATATGCTCTTCTCTCTCACTCACTCTATGCTAGTACACAATACTTTATCTGATATTTATATCTTGGAAAGTAAGGCATCTTTTATCTCTTTTGCCATGCTGGATAATTATACCCTGAGCACCATATTAGAATTGGCAGAGACACCGGAGAGTCGCCGGTCCCAATTCATGAATCGCTGGGTTCCTTATCTGAGCCATCGCTCAACTCAAGTGAGCATCAGTGAATTATCCGCCGTTTAGCTGATACTAATCTGTGGACCGCCGGATCTTTATGCTTCTTTCCAGAAAACTAGGTGCCTTTGGCGACTGGATCAGCGAGTCGCCGTTGGCAACTCGTGATTCGCCGGTGGCATTTTCTCAGAGGCGGTGATTATCGGCCTTTGGCCGGTGTTTCGCCGGTTTTCATCGGTGGACCGTCAATTTTTTCCTCACTTTCTTCTTTTTGCTCCATTTTTTCTCTTTTCTACACATTTAGGCGTCTGCACACAATAAAAGCAAAAAAAGCATAAAATCCATATAATCAACTCAAAACGAAGCAAAAACTCGACTTTAAGAGTCTAATGAGTTGGTGAGGAGCCCCAAGTTGACTCTAAAATCTATCTAAATAAGAACTAACTGAAAACAAATATCGTCCTTAGAAGATGAGGACTCACCAAACATTACTACTGATATCGTCTGAAGGAACTACTGACGATGTTAGGACTGAAAACCTACGCCTATATCATAGTGATACAACATGAAAAAGTATGCGTCAGTACTTTGAATGTACTGCATAAGCGAGAGATACAATAAGTATGAAAGCATAAGTAAATGAATTACATTAACATGGAATGACCTACTGAAATATTGTAAGCTGGTAAAACTAAACTATAACTAATATGGTCAATAATGACCCTAGCTGATGGTCATAAACATGTCCTAGAAATGAGATACTGAGTTGAGCTAAATTGATCAGAACTGAGCTGAGACTATACTGATAAGTGGGATAGTCTATAAGAGACATATAACCATATGAGCTAAACATGGAGTTCGATGTATATGCCCCATCGATAGAACCCAATATACCTTGCAAAGGTATAAAGACATGAAAAATGAGATGACTGTCTGGGCCCATTTAGGCGAAATAACCTATGGTGGCAACGTAGTTCTGGGAATCGGGTGTGCTGGAACCTTGGTTCTCTTAGTTCTTAGTCCTACTCCCACTGGATAGTCCTAGTCTGACTACTATGCTAATAGCTCAAAGCTGGGGCCCAAGACTAAGTCAGGGATACTTATCTGGAAGTACCCGGAGAGTCTTATCGGACCGAATAACTGTAACTGGTATTCTAAGACTGGAAAGAGATGCTTATATAGAAGCATCGTAACTGTCTATAGAACCAACTGAAATTGATACTGGTAGTTCTCATACTGGTCAGAGCTGCTTATCTGGAAGCATCGTGATCGTCTAAAGAACTAACTGATAACTGATAACTGGGAGGCATAACTGACACCTCAAGAACTGACTATAGTCAAACTGATCATCTGACAATACTTGAAATATGAGAATACTAACATTTTGACTGACACTAAACTAGCATGCAACTGACTGAGAATCCATCTGAGAGTAATAACAAGGGAATCCCAACACTAATAGAGCCAAGCAACATTAATGTCTAATCAATTATGTAAGACCCCAATTACTGCATTTATAGAGTTAGGGCTAAAAATCATTTTACAGGAAACACATAACAACACGATCACTAAGTAGAGAAAATATAGCAACAAATAATATGAACAACATTCCACATGAATTAATTGGAATCTAACTGAAAAATTACTCTAATTAAAAATCTTAGGACTAGAACTGATAGGAGATTATGGGAGGGTTT
This sequence comes from Datura wrightii, assembly GCA_035772735.1. Taxonomy (NCBI): domain Eukaryota; kingdom Viridiplantae; phylum Streptophyta; class Magnoliopsida; order Solanales; family Solanaceae; genus Datura; species Datura wrightii. Next base: position 48,591,883 of record JASDFA010000002.1, on the reverse strand, counting down.
TAGGGACACAAGGGGAGAACAATTCCCTTGTTTAATTTCCATATACCTAGTGTAGAAATCCCTGAGAGAGTCCTTTGAGATTTCCCGAAGAAGATTGAATGCCCTAGCTTTGCCCTGAGAAGTCTGTCTATAACTTCTTCGTACTGAGTCTGAGTGTTGATAGAGGAAAGAGAGGAATCCGCCTTCACTCCTTTAATTCTCTCCTAAACGTGTCCAAAATGATGTATTTTAAGAATTAAAAAGATGGCAAGTTACTAAAATACCATAAAAGAAAATCTTGAAAACTACCCGACAGGGACCAACGGTTCACACAATGAGTCATTGGTTGACACCACAACTCATTGGGACCAGTCGTTTGTCCTTAGTTTAGAATTTGGCTCATTAGAAATTGGCAACGAGGGTGACCACGACTCATTGGATGAACCAACGGGTCGTTGGTACCTCTCGTGGCCACTGGTAGGGATTCGAACATAACACTGGACGTCCATCTCTAATGGATGACAAAATGACTCGTTGGTTGAGACAACGAGTCGTTGTCACCTCTCATTTTTACTACTGGAAATCTTGAAGGATTTCGGGGCTTGACACCACAGGTGGACACAAGGACTCGTCGTATGATACAACAGGTTGTTGTTGTAAATCGTTGCCATTGGAAGGTTCTTCTCATGAGCTTTGAGTTGTCTAGAAGTATAGGCTACAACCTTGCCATGTTGCATCAGCACTAAACCAAGGCTAATTCTATGGGCGTCGCAATAATCACAAATCCATCTGAACCTTCTAGTATAGTCAAAACTGGAGTAGTAGTGAGTCGAGTCTTCAACTCCTGAAAACTCTTCTATCAAGCGTCAGACCACTAGAATTTGACTTTCTTTTGAGTCAATCTGGTCATAAGAGAGGCAATAGAGGAGAATCCTTCCACAAACTGTCTATAATATCTGACTAGACCCAAGAAACTCATAATATCTACTGGGGAAGTGGGTCTCGACCAGTTTTTAACTGCTTCGATCTTTTGAGGATCCACCTGAATACCCTCATAGAAGATGAAATGACCAAGGAACATTACCGATTTCAATAAGAATTCATACTTGCTACACTTAGCAAATAACTGGCGGTCTCTCGGAGTCTACAAAACTATCCTCAAGTGGTCTTCATGCTCATCCTTACTCCAGGAATAAACTAGGATGTCGTCTATGAAGATGACAACAGACATGTCTAAATACTATTTGAACACCCTATTCATTAAATCCATGAAAGCTGTAGGAGCATTCATTAGTCCAAAAGACATAACAACAAATTCATAGTGACTATACCGAGTTCTAAAGGCTGTCTTTGGAATGTCACATTTTTTGACTCTGAGCTGATGATAGCCAGACCTGAGGTTTATCTTTGAAAAGTAGCTAGCACCCTAAAGCTGGTTGAACATGTAATTAATCCTAGGGATACAATACTTATTCTTGACTGTGACTTTATTCAGCTGACGGTAATCGATGCACATTTTGAGTGAACCATCTTATTTATGCACGAATAGAACTTGGGCACCCTATGGAGAGATACTGTATCTGATGTAGACTTTGTCTAAAAGGTCTTTCAATCATACCTTCAACTCCTTAAGCTTAGCTCTAACCATTCTATAAGGAGGAAGTGAGTAAGGCTAGGTATTTGGAAGAAGGTCTACGCCGAAGTTGATTTCTCGTTTGGGAGGGACTCCGAGAAGATCTTCAGGAAATACTTTTTGGAACTCATTGACGAATGGAACTGACTGAAGAGTTAGGGTTTTAGAACTAGAATCCCTAACCCAAACTAGATGATAGAGATAACCCTTAGAAATCATTTTTCTAGCCTTAGGTAAGAGATGAACCAACCTTTAGGTGCTGAGGTACTACCCTTCCATTCTATGACTGGTTAATTAGGAAAAACTAAATGACCCTGGTTTTGCAGTTGACTGAGGTATAGAAAGAGTGTAACCAGTCCATGCTAAGAATAATATCAATGTCAATCATATCTAATCTACTAGGTTAATGGTGGTGAGTTTCTATAAAACTGTGATCGGGTAATTTTTGTATACGTAACTAGCTATAACTGACTCACCAATAGAGTAGAGACTGAGAAGAGTTCTCAGAGGAATTCTGGACTAACAGTAAACTGAACTGGAATGTAAGGAATCATGAAAGAAAGTGTTGCTCCTGGATCTAGTAAAGTATAAACATCAATCTGGAAGATACATAACATACCAGTCACTAGGTCAGGTGAGTTCTCTTGATCCTGACGAGAAGATAGGTCACAAAAGAGGTTCTAGCATTGACCACCATCGGTGCCAGAAGTAGTACACTGCTGAATAGGACAACCTGACAGAGATGTTGAGATAGTGGACCCTTCCCGATTTCGACTGAGGGGAGATCCTTCAACCTGTGACCCAACTGACCATAACCAAAATAACCCTCCTTGCTAAAATGGTGCTCACAAGGATGGTTCTTACCACACTTCAAATATGCTGATAAAGTGCTACTGTTGGAGATATAACTCCGGATCTTAGAGCCTGATGCTCTACCCTTTTGATCGGTATGGGGCATAGAAGAAGGAGCACTAGCTGAAGAGGGTACTAGAGTTGAGGATCTCTGCTGTGCTGTAAGAAATTCTCACCGCCCAACCTCTGGATTGCCATCCTTGTGGCTATCTCCGTTGCCATCCTCGTGGCCGTTTCCATTTCCATTCCTCCTACCATTAACTCTATGGGGAGCCATGATTCTACAATTGCGAATAGCACGAGTTAGAAGGATAGGGGGCATTTCATCGCACGAAATAGATCATGAAAGAAGGGAACATTTCCTAAACGTCGCATAGCCTCTTCGTCATAAGTGTGGCACGTTTCACACCTATGAAAAGTACTCTACTCAACGCGGCTTTCAGACACCCTAGGACACTTCCAACCTATTGCTCTAATACCAAGTTTGTCATGCCCTGAACATAGGCCCGGATCGAGACACGGGACAAGGAACCCCAAGGGACTCCAAGTCGACCCATGGAATGAACATACATCTAACTCAATCATGAAACGACAGATCAACATGATAAACTTAGCAGAAGTCAAAATAAGCATAACATCAAAAATACGCATGAATATGAAGCTAATTACATTCCTTTGTCTAAAAAGCCTCTAAGTTTGTTGAGTTGATGGGACAAGACCCCAACGAACTCACTAAAGATGAAAACTAAAGATACTCAATCATAACTGAAATAAAGAGGGGCCCTCAACAGATGAGGACTCACAAACAAGGACTAATGCTAACTTCGAAGCTGGCTAGTGGTGTGACTGAGTCTCAAGATTGGAGCCTGTATCATACGATACAACATAGAGTATGCAGTTAGTAACTGGAATGTACCTATGCAAGGTAAGTAAAACCGCTTAAGCAAATATAACCGTTAAATGAGCATAATGTAGATCACAATCAAAATAAGATTCTGAGAGTAAGGCTTGCATGCTAATTTCTAAAATCATAATCGGATCATGAATTAATATCATAGTTGAATCGAACGACCCAAAGCTAAAAAATGAATATCATAAGTAAAGACTGAACATTCGGTCAAACTTGCTTTAAACATATATCATGAATGATAAGCATGCATAACTAAAAACATGAGGAAAAATGGGAGATTCATCATTTAACTGACATTACCACGATAGAGCTTACGTGGTCCTGGCTATTACACTCAAGTGGGCAGATCCATCTAAAGCGTTGTCAGGGCTAAAGACGCTACCATGATATCGATATCAAGATGAAGGCCCCTTGGGGCACGGGAAAGCTCATAAACGAGGTCCCAAATAATAGGAACATACCTACATTGGCTCGTAATTCTAAGGAGTAGGGTTGATTGACCCATAGCCTACTCGGTGCTAGACGCTACTCCCAAAACATGCATATTCTCTCCGTCATTTTTCAACAAAGCTGACCATCGTCTAGCGACGAAGCTGAATAATCATATACATAATAAATCTGAAATCATACATGAGGAGCCTTGGCTCAAACTATACCACAAGTTGAATATAAGTGGGAGTCTAAACTCCAAAACCATGTGATAAGCTAATCAACATGAATCATAAATCATACTTGAACATATGGGCTTTCCCAATACTTAACATTCTTGAAAACAACTTGATTTACTTGAAAATGTGATTATAAACATGGTGGCTTGAAAACATGCTTTTTTCATCAATAATTCACCATAATTGAGCATACATCATAAATCTCAACTTCTCATAAATCCTTCATGAATGAGCATCATAATTTGGAAAAACTAGCATGATTAGAAATTGAAAACACAATAAAGCTTGCCCATGAATCATAATTCATTAATTCAAACATACTTAGGTCATTCCCATGACATTTACTTAGAGAATTCATGCATTGGGTTAAAATCCCGTAAAATCAACTCATAGATTTTCATGAATTAGAGGGGAATTGGGCATGGGTGTGAACAAAATCACCCATTCATAATCCTACATACCTGGGGAAGAACTGAATTTACCACTCCTTGATTGCCCAATGAAGAATTGAAGAAAACTTTAAGGAAAATGAACTTGACCACCTCTCTAGCTCTCTATCTTTGAATGCATGAGTAAGAATCACCTAAAATGAATTTACCCCTCTTAAAACTCATCATTTATAGCTTAAAACGGAGTAGTTTAGGCCTTAGGATCATAGGAATTACAGAAAATCCCTTGCTAAATTCTAAAAAAATAACTGATTGCCAGTCCCCTCGAGGGACTGGACGAACTTACGTGTCATTACTGGTGACCTCAACTCGTGGTCACTACTCATCACCTTCACTGCCTAAAATCTCAATCCATATGTAACCAGCTGACCATGACTCATCCCACCAATAGTGTCCAACCACAACTCGTGGTGATCAACCGTAGGGTACCCTGCCATATTTTCTTCATCTTCCCATAATCCTTGCCCATGACTAACTCAACGAGTCGTGGGGACTGACCACAAGACGTGGTAAGGTACATGGGCACTTCAAAACCCAAAATTTCCACTCAAGTCCTATACCTCACCACGAGTTTCTTCACGTCTTGTGGTCTACCCCACGGGTCACAGAACGACTCATTCTGTGACCTGGTGCCAGATTTCAAGTTTTCTCCATTTCAACTCTCGGGTATGATCTAAGGGTTTTTAGGGCATTACAATAACTCCCTCTTGGGAACATTTGTCCTCGGATGTTGAAAACACAAAGAAAAAGAAGACAAATGCAATCCTCGTATTCAAATACTAATTATTTAAGCTAAAAACTGACGGAATGACTACCTCCGAACTGAACTACATGGCTGAACTTAGCATAAAGGAAACTTGTGTACATGAACTTAACATGAAAATTGAATAGAGTAGTAGGACAAAAACTGATACCTCAAGCTGAAACTTAGCCGGTAGGGAATAAATGTGGATATCTAGCTATCATATCTGCTTTGGCTTCCCATGTAGCTCTCTCAACATGCTGATTCCTCCATAAAACATTGAATGAAGCTACCTCTTTGTTCATTAGCCTCCGAACCTATCAATCCAATATCTCCACCAGAATCTCCTCATAGCTAAGGCTGTCTTTCTCACCCACACTCTCCATCGGAACCACTAAAGCTAGATCACCCAAACACTTCTTTAAGAGCAATACATGAAAAACCGGATGCACGGAAGCCAATTATGAAGGAAACTCCTATTCATATGCCACCTTGCCAACCCGCTTCACAATCCGATAGGGGCCAACATAACGAGGAATGAGTTTTCCTTTCTTTCCAAACGTCATCACTCCCTTCGTGGGAGACACCTTTAGGAATACCCAATCATCAACTTCGAAGTCTAGTTCTCTTATTCTCACATCGGCATAGGACTTTTGGAAACTTTGAGTTGTTTTCAACCTGTCCCATATGCTTGCACTTTCTCCATGGCCTCATGAACTAATTCAGGCCCTATTATCGCAGCTTCACCGACTTTAAATCAACTAATTGGCAATCTACATCTCCGCCCATAAAGAGACTCAAACAGAGCCATCTGAATACTGGAATAGTAGTTGTTATTGTATATAATCACACATGCTCTCAACATGTCCTCAAGAGTGTGAATTGTCCGCTTCGCTTTACAATCTATTTGCGAGTGAAATGTTGTACTGAGCTTAACCTGAGTACCAATCCCTTTTTGTAACGGCCTCCAAAACTAAGAGGTAAATTGGGTACCTCTGTCTGATATGATGGACAAGGGAACTCCATGCAACCGAACTAGCTCCTAGATGTATAGTTTGGCATAATCCTCTGTCGTATTTGTGGTTTTGATAGGTAAAAAATGAGCGGCTTTGGTCAATTTGTCTACAACAATCCAAATAGAGTCATAATGGTGACGAGTGCGAGGCAACCCTTTGATGAAGTCCATATTGATTTCTTCCCACTTCCAAGTAGGAATGCTGATATCCCGAAGCACACCTCCTGATCTCTGATGCTCAACTTTCACTTGCTGACAGTTTGGGTACTTAGCTACAAACTCCATGATGTCCTTTTTTATGCCATTCCACTAATAGACTTCTTGTAAGTCACAGTACATCTTGGTGGCACCTAGATGGATTGAATATCTAGAATCGTGAGCCTAATGCAACATTCGATTTCTCAAATCATCAACGTTCGGAACACATAAGCGACCCTGATATTGAAGCACACGACCTCTCTCTTTGGAGAAGACCTCTACCTTTTGATTCTGGATGGCTTCCTTTAACTTTACCAAAATGGGATCCTCGTCTTGTCTAGATTTTACATCACTCACCAAGGACAATTTTGATCCATTGTGAACTATAACACCACCATCGATCGAGTCAACCAACCAAACTCCCAACCTTGCAAGTTGATGCACATCCTTCACCAGCTCCTTTCTTCCCTCATCCACATGGGACACACTCTCCATAAAGAGTGTACTAAGTGCATCTGCTACTACATTAGCCTTGCCCTGATGGCAAAGGACACTCATATTCATAGTCCTTGAGTAGCTCCAATCACCTCATTTGATGAAAATTGAGATCCTTTCGGGTAAACACATATTGTGGACTCTTATGGTCCATAAACACACCTTCATGGACCCCCTACAAATAATGTCTCCATATCTTCAAGGCGAATACCACCGCTGCCAATTCAAGATCATGGGTTGGGTAATTCTTCACATGAAATTTCAGGTGTCTAAAAGCTTACACAATAACTTTTTCGTGTTGCATCAATACAAAACCAAGTCTGATTCTCGAAGCATCGCAATACACCACAAACCCATCGGTACCCTCTGGTAGGGTTAACACCGGTGCTGAGGTAAGTCGATTCTTCAACTCCTTGAAGCTCCTTTCACAAGCCTTCGGTCATTGGAACTTCAGTATCATTTTGAGTCAAATTGGTCAGTGGCGCTACAATAGATGAAAAGCCTGCAACAAATCTCTGATAGTACCCAACTAAACCTAAGAAACTCCTGATATTTGAAGGATTCACCGGTCTAGGCCAATTCTTCACTGCTTTTATTTTCTGAGAGTCCACCTTTATGCCCTCACTTGAAAACACAAGGCCTAAAAATGCCACCGAGTCCAACCAAAACTCGCACTTGCTAAATTTAGCAAATAATTTGTCTATCCTTGAGAATCTGTACTACCACCCTTAAATGAACAGCATGCTCCTCCCCGCTCTAAGAGTATATCAAGATGTCATCAATAAACACAATCACGAACATATCTAAGTATGGCTTGAACACCCTATTAATTAAGTCCATAAAAGCTTCAGGAGCATTTGTTAGTCCAAAAGACATAACTATAAGGTCATAATGACCATACCGCATTCTGAAGGCTGTCTTCGGGATATCGCTCTCCCGAACCTTGAGCTGATGGTACCCGGATTTGAGATCTATCTTCGAAAAGCACTTGGCACCATGAAGCTAGTCAAACAAATAATCAATACGGGTAAAGGATGCCTGTTCGTGATTGTGACCTTGTTCAATTCATGATAATCAATACACATATAAAGAGAGCCATCTTTCTTTCGGACAAAGAGAACTGGTGCACCCCATGGGGACTTTCTCGGTCTAATGAAACCCTTATCTAGCAGGTCCTTCAACTGTTCCATCAACTCTTTTAGCTCAGCTGGAGCCATTCAATAGGGAGGAATAAATATAGGCTGCATATCGAGAAGAAGGTTAATACCAAAATCAATCTCCCATTTGTGAGGGATTCCCGGTAGGTCTTCTAGAAAGACTTGTGGATACTCACATACTACTAGGACTGATTGGATAGTCGGGATCTCAGACGTCACATCCTTAACCCTACTAGAAGGTATACACAACCTTTAGAGATCATCTTTCTGGCCTTAAGATAAGAAATGAAATGACCTACAGGCATAGTGATCTACCCTTCCACTCTATGACTGGCTCACCCAGAAATCTGAACTCTATTGGTCGGCTTCTACAATTAACTAAGGCATAACATTCAAATAGCCAATCCATACCGAGGATAACATCAAAATCGGTCATGCCTAACTCTACTAGATCTGCTGAGGTGATTTTCTGAAGGACTGTGACCGGGAAACTTCTATGAACCCGTTTAGCTACAATTGAATCACCTACTGGAGTAGAGACTGATAAGGGTTCTGACAAGATTTCAGGACTGACTCTGAAACTACTAGCAACGTAAGGTGTCACAAAAGACAAAGTAGCCCCTAGATCTAACAAAGAATATACATCAAGAGGGAAAACTTGCAACATACCAGTGACTACATCCCAGGAGAACTCCTGCTCCTGGCTGGATGCTAAGGCATAGAATATGTTTTGGCGTTGGCCGCCACCTGTGCTAGTAAATGCTCCCTGCTGTGCTGGGTGTGCAGGTGGAGCTACTGAACTGAAAGCAGGGCCTTGGACCCTATCATGGCCCTGTCTAGCTATTGGGAAATCTCTAAGAATGTGTTCGGGCTTCCCGCAATCAAAGCAAGCACCTACACCCACCAAGCACTGACCCGTGTGCCCCCGACCACATCTGCAGTAATCTGGGATGCTGGAATTTGTGGGCCTACTACTCTAACCCCTGGAGCCTAATGCCCATCCTCTCTGGTCGTGCCTAGGTCTTGATGGCACACTCAACGCTACAGATGCTGGGGCTGAAGATCTCTGGTGGGCCTGCTGTCGGTGCCCACCACCTGACCTTGGTTGAGAGAATCTATAACTATCGATCCTGGCCTTCTTGGACTCTCTCTCCCTCATATGCACCGCCTCTATATGCTGGGCATACAAGACTATTCGAGGGAAATCCATATCCTGATGGAGCATAGCAGTCCTGGAATCCTTGTCTAAATAATCTACCACCCCATGAACAAATCTTCTCACTTGCGCCATCTGATCAACTACTGACTCTAGGGCATACTTTGAAAGACGAGTGAACTCAAGAGCATACTCCTACATCGTCCTCCGCCCCTACCAAAGATTCACGAACTCGGCTACCTACAACTCCCTTATCTCACTAGGGAAGACCCGATCTAGAAAAAGCAACTTGAAACTCCTCCCAACTGATAGGGCATTCTCCGGATGCCCTACTATCTTTCCACGGTCGAAACTAGATGTGTGAGATGCCCTTCAGCTGATATGAGGCCAACTCAGCACACTCAACTTCATTCATCCCCATAACTTGGGTGATCTTTACAATCTCATCGATAAACTCATGTGGTTCCTCGTCCACCTTCGACCCAAGAAATTCTGATGGGTTCATCCTCAGGAAATCTATGACTCGAGCTGCTGCCGCATTTCCTTTTTATGGGACATATGCCACTGCCTACTGGTTGACCTGGGCGATCAAGGCCTGCACTATCATCTAAATGGCTGCCCGAAATTTAGCGTGGGCAATCGGCTCTAGTGGATGGTGCTCTTGGACTGGTGGGGCTTGTTGATGCCCGTCTCCGTTGCCATCCTCGTGTCCATTTCCATTCCCATTCCTCCTACTGTTAACTCTGGCGGGAGCCATGAATTTGCAATCGCGAATAGCTTGAATTAGAAAGATACAGAGGCATTTCATCAAACAACATAGATCATAAAAGAAGGAAACATTTCCTAAATGTATCATAGCCTCTTCGTCATAAGTGTGGATGCTTCACACCCATGAAAAAGATTCTACTTAACGTGGCTTTCAGACACCCTAGGACACTTCAAACCTGTTGCTCTGATACCAAGTTTGTCACGACCCGAACATTAGGCCCGGATCAAGACACGGGACAAGGAATCCCGAGGGACTCCAAATCGACACATGGAATGAACATACATCTAACTCAATCGTGAAAATGATAGATCAACATGATAAACTTAGCGGAAGTCCGAAATAAGCATAACATCAGAAATACACACGAATCTGAGGCTAATTACATTCCTTTTTATAAAAGCATCTAAGTCTGGTGAGTTGATACGACAAGACCCCAACTAACTCGCTAAAGTTGATAACTGAAAATACTCAATCATATCTAAAATGAAGATGGGCCCTCGACATATGAAAACTTGCCAACAGAGATTGATGCTAACTCCGAAGCTGGCTAGTGGCGAGACTGAGTCTGAAGATTGGAGCATGTATCATGAAATGATACAACATAAAGTATGCGGTTCGTATATGAAATGTACCGAATATGCAAGGTAAGTAAAACCATTTAAGTAAATATAATCATTAAATATGCATAATGTAGATCACAATCAAAATAAGATTCTGAGAGTAAGGCTTGCATGCTAATTTCTGAAATCATAATCAGATTATGAATGAATATCATAGTTGAATTGACTGATCCAAAGTTGAAAACTGAATATCATCTGTAAATAATAACATTGGGTCAAACCTGCTTTAAACATATATCATGAATAACCGCTGAAGTATAATCACTAAATGAGCATAATGTAGATCACCATAAAATAAGATTCTGAGAGTAAGGCTTGCATGCTAATATCCGAAATCATAATCGGATCATGAATTAATATCATAGTTGAATTGAATGATCCAAAGCTAAAAACTAAATATCATAAGTAAAGACTGATATTGGGTCAAACTTGCTTAAACATATATCATGAATGATAAACATGCATAACTGAAAACACGAGGAATAATGGGAGATTTATCATTTAACCGACATTACCATGATAGAGCTTACATGGTCCCCACTATTACAGTCAAGTGGGCATAGCCGTCTAAAGCGTTGCCAGGGCTAAAGACGCTACCATGATATCAATATCAAGCTGAAGGCCCCTTGGGGTAGGTGAAAGCTCAAAAATGAGTCTCAAATAATCTGACCATACCTACATTGGCTCGTAGTTCTGAGGCTTAGGGTTCACTGACCCATAGCCTACTCGATGTTAGACACTACTCCCAAAACATGTGTATGCTCTCCATCATTTTTCAACGGAGCTGACCATCGTCTAGAGACGAAGATGAATAATCATATACGTAATAAATCTAAAATCATATATGAGGATCCTTAGTTCATACCATACCATAAGTTGAACATAAGTGGGAGTCTAGACTCCAAAACAATGTGGTAAGCTAATCAACATGAATTATAAATCATACTTAAACATACGGGCTTTCCCAATACTTAACATGCTTGAAAATAACTTGATTTACTTGAAAACGTGATCATAAACATTGGTGGCTTGAAAGAATACTTTTCTCATCAATAATTCACCATAATTGAGTATACATCAAAAAATCTCAACTCCTCATAAATCCTTCATGAATGGGCATCATAATTTGGAAAACTAGCAAACATGATTAGAAATTAAAAACACAATAAATTATGCCCATGAATCATAATTCATCAATTCAAACATACTTAGATCATGCCCATGACATTTACTTAGAGAATTCATGCATTGGGTTAGAACCCCATACAATCAACTCACAGATTTTCATGAATTAGAGGTGAATTTGGAATGAGTGTGAACAAAATCACTCATTCATAACCCTACATACCTGGGGAAGAACTAATTTTACCACTCCTTGGTTGCCCAATGAAGAATTGAAGAAAACTTGAAGGAAAATAAAATTGATGACCTCTCTAGCTCTCTAACTTTGCATACATGAGTAAGAATCGCCTAAAATGAATTTACCCCTCTTAAACCACATCATTCATAGCTTAAAATATGTAGTTTAGGCCTTAGGATCATAGAAATTACGGAAAATCCATTAATAAATTTGCAGAAAATAACTGACTGCCAGTCCCTACGAGGGATTTGATGAATCGTTACCCGAGACCACGACTCGTGGCATCAATCGTTGAGTGCACTGTCCAATAATTCACCTGGGGCTCATCACGGGGGACCCTACGAGTCATTACTGGTTACCATGGCTGGTGTTCACCACTCGTTACCTTCACTGCCTAAAGTCTCAAATCATATGTAACCGACTGATCACGACTCACCCCATGAATCATGGTGTCTGACCACGGCTCGTGGTGATCAACTGTAGGTACCCTGCTACTTTTTCTTCACCTTACCATAATCCTTGCCCACAACTGACTCAACGGGTCGTGGTGACTGACCACGACTCGTGCTTAGGTCCGTGGGCACTTCAAAAGCTAAAATTTCCACTTAAGTCTTGTACCTCACCATGAGTCTCTTCACGACTCGTGGTCTACCCCACGGGTCACAGAATGAGTCGTTCTGTGACCTGGTACTAGATTTTCAATTTTCTCCATTTCAACTCCCAAGTCTGATCTAAGGGTTTTCGGGGCAGTACATATATCATAAAATAAAATAGTATAGAGAGTATGTAGTCAGCACTTTAAATGTACTAAGCGTGTGAGATATACAATCGAAATATAAAGCTGCTGGTAAAATCTTAAAGTATAACTGGGTTGAAGTACAATGACCCTATCTGAATGCATAGGTACTAAAAGTGATATGAAATTTGAAATTATTGTAAGTATTGGTAAAAATTGGTTTTAGGGCCGTGTACATGTACGAAAAACTGAAACTGAGACTAAGACTAAATATTGTAACTGTACTGTAAGATAGTTTGTTAATTGACATAAAACCACATGAGCTAGTGGAGTTTGATGTATATGCCTCAACAATAGGACCTAATATACCTTTCTAGGTATAAAGGAATGGTTGTGTGATCACTAAACTGAGGCCCATTCAGGCTAATAACCTACGGTGGGACATAGTTCTGAAAACCTGGGTACGCTGAACCTCGGCCCACTTGATGCTAAGTCCTACCCTAAACTGAAGACATAAACTATGTATATATATATATATATATATATCAAACCTACTTATCTATATGTGTCTTTGTTTTTGATAACACTACATATACTGAGATCTTTGATAATACTGCTGATATTGAGTATACTAAGAATGTTGTAAATACTATAAGGCATGGATGCATTATTCTTTGAGAAACTCATGTATAATTTGGCAAATTATGCTAAATTAAGATAGTTCTAATTTCTGAGTAAATTCTATAAAAAACATGTTCAAATTGAAATCATATGAAGCCACTATGCAAGATGAAAATAACATCATAGATATATCATAATTCTAATCATGAAAGCATGAAACATAGGGGAGATAGGGAAATTCAACAATTAGAAGAAAATCCAAAGTCATGATTTCTAGAAATCTTCAAATCTAGGGTTAGTAATAATCTTGGGACACAAGGAATGAAGAAGGCCCTTGTTGAAGTCTCACATACCTTGAGAAGAAAACCCCTAGGATAGAGCTTAAATCCTGAAGCATGTAGAAGAACCCTAACTTAGCTTTGAGAGAGACCTTGAACTTCTATACTTTGTTCTTTACAATTTAGGAGAGAATGAGAGGAGAATCTCAACTAATCCTACTTAGTTCCCTTATAAAATATCTCAATACGATGTAGTTTAGGAATTAAAAGGAAATTACTAGGATGCCTTTAAGAAAAAAACTTGGAAAATTGACTGCCAAGTCTCAGGAGTCATACAACGACACGTAAGACATTACCACAACTCATGTTGAGTCTCGTGGTTCTAATACTTACTTGGATAGGTCTCTCAAGTTCATCTCATGGAGACATACCATGACTTGTACAATCTTAGGACGGGTCTTACTGTGGCTTGTGGTTACCTAAATATCTCTGAAAACTTCTTTGATTCCCTTCCTACAGCCCTTCAGTAAGACCCCTTCAATCTTGGGACAGAACGTGGGTTTCTGCTATGGTTTCTGGACCTAGACTCACACTACAGCTCTTGTTACAATTCGTACCATGGTCCTATGAGTAGTACTGAGAGTCTTCCTTAGGGTAATTTCTAATTTTTCCGCTGGTTCATACTCCATATTTTGGGTCTAGTCTTAGGGATTTTGGGGTGTTACACTCCTTAGGTTTGTGGCATGGAAAACTATTACCAAAGCAACATCGAGTTCTAGGGAGTCTATAAGTTGTATCTAGTAGAGTTTTACTTATGGGTGTGTTATGGACCATACTTATAATCAGAAAGCTACAAGGCATCTAGGAATGGTTACACTTCTTTTATCTATAGATCGTACAAGTAAAGTTGAGTCAGTGGAATATCAATCCTACACGAGCCTCATTGATATATGATATTCACAATAAATCCTGGAACCAGATTGAGTAATACTAAAAGGCAAGCCAATGCAGATACAAGAAGAAAAGAAATTATATATATTGAATGTTGCTAGTTGGACCATGCCTGGTAAAAGAAGTAGGCCTAAAGCCCTAAATGAGTTATTATATTTTTTGGCACATTCAAATAAGAAACTAAAGAACCTAGAAGGGATCCAGAAAATTTCAGCTCCTCAGATGTTATCAATTCCTGAGGGAACAATTAACATGGGACCGAACACCCCCAATTCAATTATCTAAATTATTGAAGTAGAATAATAGTTATGTATTCCAATGTTTAACCCTGGGTAATAATACTATAGTAGCCACAACCGAGACTCATCAATATGCTTCTAGATAACCAGAATAGAAAAAAAGGAACAGAACAAGGAACTCAAATTTATACAGGTATAAGAGATATTTCACAATGGCATTAAGCTATAGTTCCTCCAGATGACCAGTCTACTCTAATTAATAATGTTTTATCTTGGCTTCAAAATACTAATTTTGACTATTATGTTCAACTTAAGCTAGTCGAGGATTCTGAACACTAAATTTAAAAATGACGAGATTGTATGCTAAGTATAGCATATACTGGACCATGTCATCGAAATATGAAAAATATGTTATCAGTGTAAAATCTCTAGCTATATAATAAGGAAACATTATCCAGGTAGAGACAGTATGATACAACAATTTGAATCAATGGCAGCCTTTATCCATCCCTTGAACAATGTTCATAGACCCCTTCAGGTTAATTTAAGGATTGAAGAAGCTGAATATCAAATTCAGGTAAAGTTTAGGACCATATGAATACACTTTAACCAGTCACTAGGGCTTGGAATTGATAAATGATATTGGTGTAGATCATTGATTATTACCAGCAAGTAGAAGTAATCAAAGATATTGATTAAGCTAAATTGTGATATTTACAGTAGTTGGACAACTAATTGTTGTCAAATGAATCTACTAGATGATATTGTAATGTTTATTATCTAAGAGCAGACAAGGATAATTTGGATTTTATTGTGAATATGAATTATCTCATTTTCTGGATAAGTCGACTCTAATATGGAGGAGCAACACGTAATACCCAATCATGAGTCTATTTCTACCTTAAAGTATATGAGGTAATTTCCAAAAATATATATTCATTGTTCAATTTTAAAAAGAAATGTGGTAAAAGAGTTAGCAACTTTACATCCAGTCCTAACAATGAAAGAGTTTTTAAATAAGTTTCAAGATTTTCTTCTAGGTAGGAGATTGGTTTTGGTACAAATGATTTTTTATGGAAAAAGATGATCTATATTTATTCTTCAAAGAGGGACTCCTATCAAGGATAATTGAATGAATTATTAGAAATAGATTCCAATACGACTAGAGTTTCCCATAGGACATACTATTGCTGTCTACCTAAGAGAATGGCAATTGGTTGCTAATGTGTATCAACTACCGGCAGCTATGTAAAAGGTTATGCTTGAAAGTGAGTCTTTATTTTCGAGAATCAACAATCCAAGTGAATCAATTGGGAATATTAATATGCCATTTCAATGATTAAGGTATGAAAAGGGTATTAACAGTCATGAACCAAAAGAGACACATTTCAAAGTGACCTTTAGAACATAATAGGATCATTATTACGTCCTAGTGATGTCGTTCGGAGTTATTTATGACCTAGCAACCTCTATGAGCTAAATGAATTGAGTCTTTAAGTACTCCAAGATCGACAATTAGAGGCAAGGTTTTCTCAATATAAGTTAACTTGATTTTAGTGAAATTTTCTTGTCCATCTAGTCTTAGACAAATGTATCCAAGTTGATAGTCAGAAGGGTAAAGCTATCAATGAATTTAAATTAATCAAGAATTGATAAATTCCTTAGATGTTCATAGCTTCTAAGGCCTAGTACGCCATTGTCAGAAGTTTGTGGAAAGCTTTTTCCATATTTACACATCACTAACGAAGTTGACTTAAAAAGAAGTTCAATCCCAATAGAACAATAGAATATAGGTAAAGTTTTAGGAAATAAAAGATAAATTTGCACCTTAATGCTTACCCCTACTCTTTTGGGAGGAACAGGGAATGTATACAATATAATTTAATGCCTTGAATATGGATTAGGTGGCATTTTGATTCAACTTAACAAGATTATATTACAGATCTTTGGAGCACTAAGGAAGTATAAGTAGCTATACCTGATTCATGATTTTGAGTCTACAATTATAGTATTCGCCTTAAGGATACAGTGTAAGAAGTCTGGTGGAAGTTTTTGCCTTATGTTAGAGCATTGAAGAATTAAATTGAGGTGATAAAGTTGGATGGAGCTATTAAAGGATTAGAATTCTTTATAACCTATTACAATAAAGCTAAGAATCGTAGCAGACTCCTTTTTTTCATGAAACCATGAAATGTTTGAAGTACACATAAATACATAATATTGAGATAACTAAAGGAATTATGATAGCTAACTAGCATAAAGGATTTGATAATTACACTTAACTGCCAAAGGAATTGTCCTCCGAGGTACAATAAAGATATTTCTTGACCATAAGTAGAAGAGCACTAGTATGACTTTCTGTAATGAAATGAGTTTTTGCTCAAGTCATGGAACAAATGAGTTTTTTTTGGATATTGAGCTTAATTTGTAAGTTAGAGGTAGGAAAATACTTAAAAGGAATACTAATAAGAGTTCAAATATTAATGATGTTTTGCTTGTTCTAAGA
Source organism: Datura wrightii (assembly GCA_035772735.1). Classification (NCBI taxonomy): domain Eukaryota; kingdom Viridiplantae; phylum Streptophyta; class Magnoliopsida; order Solanales; family Solanaceae; genus Datura; species Datura wrightii. The sequence continues at coordinate 48,574,549 of JASDFA010000002.1, read as the reverse complement.
GCAACGATAATATACCATAAAGTTATGAAAGTTTGCTGGCGAAATAGCTTCAAGGAAGGCACCCTAAGAAGATTCCTTAGTTCCAAATTATGATAAGAGAGAACTTAGAGGATTAAAGACAGGATACAGGAATTATAATACGCAATGAGAATTAAATACAATAGAGATACAGATTACAACTAGGTGTTTCCCTTGTATATTAAAGATAGGAATATATGGAAGGATTGACTAATAAGCCTATGAATACTTATATTAATAAATGTGTCACCAGTGAATTACGGAAAGAAAGCAGTTTGATTTCACTAGATTTCGGTTCATATTATTCAAGATAAACATCCTTCTAGTTATAGCCAGAATTCTGAAGTCTTTTCATTAAAGTTTAGTTATCCAATCAATTTGCAACCAACTGATTTGTCCAAAGTATGCTATTTTAATATTGAAGAGTACGTGGGAAAAATACGCAGTCGTTTAAGCATTTTGGGACAACAACTACCATACTGAGCATTAATATAGCTCATCACAAAGTCAGTATGAATGAAAGAGCAGACTTCCAACCAATTAATGTGAACATCGACGGATGTGACATGTGATTTAGTTCGATAAGTTAAAAGAGTACTGAAATTATATAAAAGCGGATGTTGATATCCTAAAGTGACACATATCTGTCCTAAATATATGACATTATAGATCAAAATTCTTCATTAAGAAAACATGGCTATTTGTTAATCTTGCCAATACAGATTATTATGACATGTAATAAGAACTGCAAAGCCCATTGGAAATCTATGGAGTACTTCAAAGGATAAGCTAAGTGGTATACAAGTTTAAGTTATTTTAAAGTATTTTGAGAAAGAAACACAGGTTAAGTTACGAGAAGATATAAAAGATTCCTATAATATTATACCAAGTAAAGAAGGCTCAGATTACAAAAGCATTATCTTATGAAAAAGGTGTAGAGATTCACAAACAAAGTGACGACATTGGTAGTAGTACCTTGAGAGACAAAAATGTAAATGAAAGGGCGTGGGAAGTTATGGAGGAAGTAAGGAAGTTATTTTAATGATACTTGTATGTTTATATAATCGTTAAGTGTTCTCACTTGTCAAATGTTAATCAATATGATGATTTGGTAGTAATCAGAATAGAAGCAGAATAGTTTAAAAGTATATTAAATGAGGCACTGTGAGGGAGTAAATGTAAATCATCAATTAGTTGGCTTGAGGCTGGGAAAATAGGGTTTTTAGGACTCAACTAGGTTCATCAAGTGATGAAGAAAGTAAAACTTATTAAAGAGAGGTTGCAGACAACTCAAAGTAGGCAAAAACCATATACAAATATATGCCACGAGGAGTTAATATTTGGTGTTGATGATTGGGTCTTCCTAAAGATTTCACTTATGAAAGGCATTATGTGGTTCGAAAAAAAGGGAAAGCTGAGTCTAAGATATGTTGGACCCTATAGAATTGTTCGAAGGATAGGTAAAGTAATGTATGAGGTTGATTTGCCTATAGAGTTGGAAGCAATTCATCTAAGGTTTTAAGTGTCGATGCTACGAGAGTGTTTGGGAGATCCCTTACGTATCATGCCTGTTGAGTATGTTCAAATCTCTGAGGATACATATTATGAAGAAGCTCTAATTTTTGTCATATATTGTCAATTTAGGAATCTCAAAACTAAGAAAGTAGCATCAGTATAGGTATTGTGGAGGTATAATGGCATTAAGGAAGTATTATGGGAAGCAAAGGAAAAGATGAGAAAGAAGCAAGGGAAGACATGTTCAAATCTCGAAGGATATGTCTAAGGGTAATTCTTTCTGATCTATTCCATTGCTTCCTATGTCACTTTCGTAATGTCATTATTCCTCTGCAATACCTTTACTTATGCTACTTTCTTAGTTTTGATATCATTTAAATATTGGTTGGAAGCATACTTATGGTTATGTATTAGTTGTGTGGTATTGTGTTGCCCCATGTGGCACTATATTAAACCTTTATGAATATTAAGTGATGAAATTATCCAAGTTACATGAGAAGCTCTGCCAATATTTTGATACATTGTTAGAAAAGACTTGACTATATAAGTGTATTTTCATTGGAAGATGAATGATCCAAAGTGGGGGGGAGTCATACCTTGTACTTGCATTGATTATTTGGACATATATATGTGTAGTATATGAGTTGAATTACCATTTTTTGTATGTCATGGAAAGGTCAAGGTTTGAAGGCTTAAGTGAATCAACAAGTGAACGAGCGAAGCGGTCGAAGGCCATCCAAAAATGGCCTTCTATGATACGAGCCACATAGTGTCACTCGTCGCAATAGTTGTTTTATCCAGGTTCTATATGTATAGCACTTAACTCATATTTTGTCATTCCAAAAACATAACATTAAGGATCAACTCATTTTCTCTCCTCTATTTCATGGTTTTAAAAGATCTTTGAAGATAAATAAAGAGGCAAACCTCCATGAAACATAATCTAAGTGAGATTTAGGGTAAGGGAATCATGGATCTCGTCTGGGTAGGTTTCTTTCATTGATTTTGCATTGGATTGTTTTAAATCAAAGAGATGGATTTTGAAAACTTGGATTCTTGAGAATAAATCTCTCTTGGATATTGAGGTAGGTTTCTAACCCTCCTTACGTCAACAGATTACATTTCTATGCCATTATTGGTAATTGAATTATAAAATTTCATATTCTCGATTATCAGTGGTTATGAATTGCTATTGATTGGTAGAGGTTGTGTTGGATTGTTGTTGCAGTAGCTAATTAATGGTGTAATGTAAAGACAAATGTAGTTAAATTGATTAGCTTACAAGGTATGTAAAAGAACACCAGTTCTTTCGTAATCACACAAATCCTATGGTGGATACTATAATTTAACTGAACTCGTTATACATTATTGTAATAATGCTATTATTAAAACTCTCTAAACTTTAACATTACCTTAGATAATTTTTCATAACTCCTTGAATAAGTGTGATGTTCTAACTATGGTTAAGCTTATGAATCGTATGGGATTGGTGAATTGTATAGGTTGAATTGGTATCAGTTGGACTTGTTGTGGTGTTAGAAGACCCATGAAAGGGCATTGATGGTAGGCTGATTTATGTATACATGATGTTAGTATCTATTTATGAATCTCTTCTACCTTGTTGTGCAAATATATCTTACTCTTCACATCTCAATTCCACACTTTTTATATCGTACGTTGTTAAGAATGAATTGTCGAGGTTAGATATGTTGTTACCAATTTTTAGGGAAGACCCTGTGATGAGGGAATTTGTTCATTATTTGTTAGACTCTAACGTATGATTTTATCAAAGCTTGATAGTCTTATTATTGAAAGATATTTGTCCATTGATGCTTCCTAATGCATATGTAAGCGTACAGGATCGTCAAGTAATATAGGACAAGAAGTCCAGATATTGTTCCCAAAGAGACTTGTCAAATTACTTATTCTAGTTTAAATTCTTATTTCACTTTTTGAATAAAACAACTTAAAATTCGCAAGAAATATTTTGAATCTAGTAATTTCAAATAATAAAGTAAAAGTAGCAATCAAGAGATTGAAAGTGATTTTTGTTCAAATGATAATTAAAGTCCAGGGTCTTGGCTAGTTCACAATCCGGTTGAGTTATCAAATTCACTATACTGACTTAGTTCTCCAAGATCATTAGTTGCAGGTTAAGAATATATTTTGATGTCGCCCAAGTGCAGACAAGAGCATGTGGTCGTCAGGTAATATAGGACAGTGAAGTCCCAATTATCGATTCTCAGAGACTTGTCAGATTAATCGTTTAAAATTAACACTTTATTTCACTATTCAGAAAAACACAGATAAAATTGAGGAATGGTTTGGAGATTAAACAACTAAAACTTTAAGTATAAATTAACTAATGAACTAAACTTGTTGCAAACATGTTTGTACTTCAAATAAAGATGAAAATCTATGAAAATGGCACTTCCACTTCAGGTTGACTTTTCAAGGCTTGAATATGCTAAATTAATTTTTCCTAAGGTTGCTAGTTGCAAGTTACTATACCATTTCTTGCCACTCTTCCGAGAATCCAAAAAATAACTCATGAACCCAAATGGCTATATCCCTATGGTCGCAAGAGAAACATGAAATGACAGTTGTGGCTATTTGTATATCAACTAAACAAGGTTGAAGGGTGTATTCCTATCCTCATCAAAAGCTTATATCATAAGCTCAGTCGAACAAGAGTCTTTGAATACCTATTTTATATTTACTTTTAACCCTTTTAGTTCCCTCTCCCGTGTTCAACCAAAAGCCAATGTATTTATTCGAAAGGTGATCAATCTAACAAATAAGCAATTAACATAAGTAAATATAAATAACCTTTAACGAAGAATCAATACAAGCATAATCAATATATCAAACTTCAACCATCTATTATGGCAAAAACCCTAGAATGGGAGTTTAGCCACTCATGTTCAAGTGGAAAAACAAAGACATCATAATTTGAAGCATAAAACAATATAGAAAAGAAGAAAATCCTAAGTTGTGAACTTGTCTCTCTTCTAAAGCTGCCTTACACCCTAAATACGATCGAACAAAATGATGTAAGATAGCTAACAAATAACCTAGATGTTACATTTATAAGCAAGGACACAAATGACGCTTTTTCCCTCAAGTATTTAGCTTCAAAACCAACAAAATCCGTCTCGAAATAGGTTTGGCATGCCATGCCACCCAGTGCACCAATTTGAGCTTCATTTCCTTCTAAAGTTTGGCCCCAGGTGTCCCACGCTAGCTAAAGCACCAGAGTGTTAGTCAAATTTCTGGGCATCCGGACACCTCTAGCGCGCCACGCCATCCAAAGTACCAGAGTGTTAGAAAATTTTCTTAAGTCTGGGATGCTTATGGGGTGCAACGCAATCCACCTCACCAAGGTATTGATCAAATTTTCCTTTGAAGTTAGGGACCTGGCGCGCCACGCCACTGTCACAACCCGAATCTATATCCTGGACGAGACACAGTACTTGGTGCCACAAGTGACCCCAAGCTAACCTATGGTCTATCATAATACTGGTAACTGAGTAAACATAAGTGGAAGCTCTTAAAAAATATATATATATATATATATATATATATGGATATATAATAATTCGAGAAATACTAATTTGACAAGAGTCAATATATCTGAATACAATACTGAATAGCTTTTTTTGAAAGCCACTAATAACTGATGAGTTGCTGTGACAAGCCCCCAGCTAACTCTAAAATCTGACTGAAAAGAAACTAGCTGAAATACAAATATCATCCTCGGAAGATGAAGACTTACCAAACACTGCTACTGTTATTGTCTGAGGGAACTACTGATGATGCTGGGACTGAGAACCTGCGCTAGTATCATGATACGATGTAGCATGAAAACTATGCGTCAGTACTTCGAATTACTGAGTAAGTGAGAGATACAATATGCATGAAAGTGAGAGATATAATACAATAACATGAAATTTCCAACTGAAACATTGTAAACTGGTAAAACTAAACTACAACTGATATGGTCAATAATGACCCTAGCTAATGGTCATAAACATATCTTGGAACTGAGATACTGAGCTGAGCTAAACTGATCTGAACTGAACTGAGACTGTACTAACAAGTGGGAGCATCTATAACCACATGAGCTAAACGTGGAGTTCACTGTATACGCCCCATCGATAGGACCCAATATACCTTAACAGGGTATAAAGGCAAGAACTGTGAGATCACTATTTGGGCCCATTTAGGCTAAATAACCTATGGTAGCAATGTAGTTCTATGAACCTGGGTGCGCTGGAACCCCGGTCCTCTCAGTGCTAAGGTCCTACTCCCACTAGATAGTCCTAGTCTGACTACTAAGCTGATTACTCGAAGCTGGGGCCCAAGACTAAGTCAGGGATACTTATCTGGAAGTACCTTGAGAGTCTTATCGGACCGGATAACTGTAGCTGGTGTTCTAAGACTGGCCAGAGCTGCTTATTCGAAAGCGTCGTAACCATTTATAGAACTAACTGATAACTGATAACTATAATAGGGAGGCATTACTGACACCTCAAGGACTGAATATAGTCAAATTGATCAGCTAATATTTTTGAAAGGTACTGAAGATACTAACATTCTGACTTAACTAACATACAACTAACTAAGAATTCATATGATAATAATAACATGGAATTTTAGCACTGGTAGAGTCAAGCAACATTAATATCTAATCAATTATGCAAGACCGACATTACTTCATTCAAGCACTAGGGCAAAAACCGTCATAATTCTTGTAAGGAGATAATGACCAGAATTATTACTAACGACAACCCTCAATACTCATGAGAATTATAACAGGAAGAAATTCCACAATTTACTAATGATTTAACCCTAACAGTGAACATGTCACGCCCCACCTTGGGTGGCATGACTGGCACCTGGTGCCCTACTAGGATCTGAACTGCTGAACTAACTGGGCCTAAGCACCTCTAGTGCAAGGCTGACTCTAATTCTGGATTCAAGAAAACAACAGGCTATATAGTGGTTGTAAATACAGCCCTCGGCCGACAAGGCCTATAGCCACCTATTAAAAGCAAACAGCTCCCAGAAACAACTAAATATAAGGAGTCCTATGCGGGCCGACAAGGCCACCATGATGTCCAGTTATAACTGAAAAATGAAATCTGGTGCTAAACTGATCTGTGACCGACAAGGTCACCAACTAACCACTGAACAAGGCCACACACGGCCATCGCATACAATCTGAGACACATATATGGCCCCACACTGCCGATACATCTAACCACAGGGAATAAAATACAATCTGCAAGCCTCTAAGAATAATAAGATCGTCGGGACAGGGCCCCATACTACCCATACTACACAATTAAAGGAGAGTAAACCACTATCTTTCAAGCTCCATATGAAAGGAGTTGAAGGCTCTGTACCGCTGACTGGAACTATGAGGGATCTGCTCCTTGTCTATGTACACCTACAGGCAAGTAATGCAGCGCCCCAAAAGAGGGCGTTAATACCACAGGTACTGAGTATGCAAAGCAATAACTGAAAACAACTAAAAGTAAGTAATAAAGTTGACAGTAACTGAAGTAATAGGAAACGGGCTGAAACTGACTGAAATAGTGGAATCAGGATTAAACAAAACTATATTGAGAAGAGTAAGAGTCATAACTGATAACGTCGCGTCCTACTGTCTATCTATCAATAACTAAAACAACATTACATAAACCTTACCTGGCCCCCGTAAGACGGAAGGTGAAATCATCACAATCTATTTACCCCTACCCAGGTCATACCATATCACCTAGTAGCTATAAGCATCCTGTCAGTCCCTGGGTATGCAGCTTGGACCCGCTGGGCCCCTGACTATAGTTGTACCTGAGTCCGGAGGACTCCTGAAATTAACACCCCGGGCGCGAGCCCTCGACGGGGGTGTATAAAGGCCAACCACGACAAAATATGGGAACTAGCATCCCATCTTCGTCCATAACAGACTGCATGCCACTCCGTAGAGCGATGTATCCTCTCCCTCTGGTGGACAAGTTGATACAGCCATTAACCCTGAGGCGGTCACGGAAGCTATACGGATAATACAGCCCAAAACAATACAATCAAGTCTCAACTGATAACATCAACTACATATAATACACACTGAATAAGATAATAATATAATCTCTAACATGTTGTACTGGGTCTCATACTTAACATGATATAATACTTCTGACGTGCTTTACTAAGTTTCATACTGAGCATGATATACTATTTCTGAAATATCTTACTAGGATACATACTATTTTACTATACTGGACAAACTAACTTGCTGAAAGAGACTGGCTTTACATACCTCGACTGTCGGTTTACCGATTATCTAGCGAGGTTCGGCTAGTATTCAGCTATTCTCCCCAACTATAATCATATTCACGAAATAATAGAACTAACTTCATTATTATACTTGAAGAAGACAATACTTTAAGTCTATATACTGACTATTCTTTGATTTATCGAAGAACGGTCGAAAACTCGTAATTTCTCGGGAGTCTAGAAGGGAGAAATACTCACTTTAAGTCTGGGATTGTATTAACACCAGTTTGGAGCAATTCCAATCACTTTGGCTCGGCGGGACGATGATTCGCCGGGCGATTTTTGCGAAACTAACACCGTAGAAATGCTCCCTGCAACCTTATACTTCGATACCCAAAGTTAATTTGACTTTGGACAGCGTTTGACAGTGTAATCAAACGGAAATTTTTGTTAACCCTTCGTCCTCTCTGTTTTATGGTCGTTTAACTTATATAATATCATGAAAATGAAGAGTGAGACCTTTATATACTTGGAGCCCGAAGCATGGCAACGTGGAACACTGACCATCGCGCCAATCAAGCTCCGTCCCACATCGGCCATCGCAGAGGAGGGGCCTCCGTGCCATGTTGCCCCTCTGGGCAGCGCGGTTCGGCCTCCTCTTGCGAAATCTAACTTGGCACTCGTTCGGCCTTTCCCGGACCCTTTTCTCGCAAGTATGGCATTCTAAAACTATCATCCAACATGAGAATAGGCCAACTAAGTGCTAGAAACTTACAGGGTGTAACATCCTCCCCCCTTAAGAACATTCGTCCTCGAATCTGCTTGCAAGAATCTTAATGTCACGCCCCGCCTTGGGGGGTATGACTGACACCTGGTGCCCTACTAGGACCTGAACTGCTAGACTACTGAGCCTGAGCACATCTGGTGCCTGGCTGGCTCTAACTAAGATTTCTGGAAACAAAGGACTATATAACGGCCGTAAACACAGCCTCCGGCCAACTGGGCCTATAGCCACCTGTACCTGTAATAATAGCTAACCAGAAATATATCAATATAAGGGAGCCTATGCGGGCCGACAAGGTCACCATGCTGTCTAGTCATCTATAACTCAACAATGAAATACTGGAAAGCTACGTGACCGACGAGGTCACCACTACTGTCAACAGAGGCCTCACACTGCCAACATAAACATAAATGCTAAACAGCTACAACAAACTACACGGCCTCACACGACCGGCTCAGCTAACCACAGGGAAATATATACAGACTGCAAGCCTCTAAGAATACTGATAAGATGGTCGGGACAGGGCCTCGGCCTACCCATGCTGTACAACATAACAAAAGGGATAAACCTCTAGCTATCTAGCTCCGGATGACTGGAGCTGATGACCCTGTGAGCTGACTGGAATCACGAGGTATCGGCCCCTCATCTATGAGTACCTGCAGGCAAGTAATGCAGCACCCCAAACGGGCGTCTGTACCGCTAGTACTGAGTATGTAAAACAACAACTGAAAAATATCTGAAAACAACAAAACAACTGATGGAACTGAAATAGAAAGGAATAGACTAAACTGACTGAAAATGTAAAGCTATGCTTATTCTCAACTATGCTGGAAGGAGTAGGAGTCATACCTGGGGATGTATCGCTCTATTATTGATCTACTCGTATCTAGTGTAACATGGCACAACACAACATAACATAGCATAGCACACACAAACCTTACCCGGCCCCCATAAGTCGGGAGGTACAATCAACATGCAATCTATACCCCTACCCCGGTCGTCCCATCTCCTATAATAACTATAAGCATCCTGCCGATCCCCTGGATATGCACTTGGGCTCGCTGAGCCCCTCACTATAACTGTACCTGAGTCTGGAGGACTCCTGAATCAACACCCCGGGCGTACCCGCTCGACGGGGGTGTATAAAGGCAGACCAAGGCACAATATGGGAAAACCGGCATCCCATCTTCGTCCCCTGTGGGACGGCATGCCACTCCGTAGAGCGACGCATCCTCGAACTCTGGCGGACGAGTCGATACAGCTATTAACCCTGGGGCGGTCGTGGATGCTAGGTAATCCAACCCCAAGACAATACAGTGGTCTCAACTAGTAATACTATCTGCATATACCACATGCTGAAGCTAGTGATTATAATGTATCTGTGCATACTCTATGCTGAACTAGTGATAGTGATATGAATTTAATATATGCTGAGATTGATAATGGTATATATATATATATAATCTTCTGTCATACTGTGCTGAGTCTAATGTTGAACAAGATATAGTTTTTCTGCTGGAAATCATGTTGTATAACTGAGTTCTTATAGTAACATGATTTACTATTTCTGACATGCTTTCTAAACTTCATTTTAATCTACCGTTCTACTTCTGAGATACCTTACAGATACTTATATTGCTTTACTAAGTTTCAACTGAATACGATAATATCCTAACATACTTTACTAAATCACATACTGGGCATGCTATACAGTTCCTAACACTTTGTATTGGAATTTATATCGTGCTAGCGAGTCTCACGCTATACATAACATGATTCTTCCAATATCGTACCAATATTCATAATAAACATAACACACGACTTCTGGACATTCTACTGGCCTTTAAACTATTTTACTCTACCGAGACTACTAACTTGCCGAGGAAACTAGCTTTACATACCTTCACTTCTGATTTCCCGACTACTGGCGTAGCTCGGTCAGTATTTCAGCTATTTCTCCCAACTGCATTCATATATATGTCAATCAGTACTAAATACAACTTTATTCTTAAGGACGACATCACTTTCGATATAATTATAGCCTAAACTTAGGCTTATCGAAAGACGGTCGAAAACTCGCTATTTTCCAGAAGTCCAGAAGGGAGAAGTATTCACTTCACAGCTAGGAACACATAGACACTAGTTTGGAGCAATTCCACTTACCTTAGCCCGGTAGCACGACGATTTGTCGGCCGTATCTCGCGAAACTAAATCCGTAGGAATGCTCCCTGCTGCTAAATACTTCGGTATCTGGAGTTAATTTAGATTTGGACTACGTTTGGCAGCGTAATCGGACGGAAATTATCAAGAAACCTTTGTTCTCTTTTCCTCTCTTGTTTTTCTCTCTGTTTTCGCTGGAAATTATGAAAATTATTTCATTTAAAACCGAAGTGGAGGGCTTATATAGTTGGGCCTAGACAGGCCCAACGTGTCATGGAGCCAACTCGGAGGCTCCACCTCCGTGACACGTTGCCATCGAGGAGGGGCTCTGCCCCGGCTCCCTCTGTGATTGTTCGATAGGTTACTCGTCCGATCCTTTCCCGGGCCTTTCCCTAGCACGTATGGCTTTCAAATATGCTTAACCAATGTGCGAATAGGCCATCTAGGTGTCGGAAATCTTACGGGGAATAACATTCTCCCCCCCTTAGGAATATTCGTACTCGAATGAAAGTGCTACGTAGAGGACTATTCATCTAACTTAACTTGATCCAAAGGAAATTTCGGCAGAGTTTCCCCTGTAATATGGACTATACTAAAAACTTGAAACGCAGAAAATTCCCATACAGGTACTGCACACGATACTTAAGATTCACTTGATAGCTAAACATCAATCTTTCTCATTTATACATATACAACCATAAAGTACTGCATAAGTAATAATACGGATATACCTGTCGCCTAACTAGGCTTGGAATAAGTGAGGATATCTAGCTTTCATATCTTTCTCAACATAGACACGTGAAAGACCGGATGAACGGATTCTAGCTCTGGAGGCAAGTTCAACTCATATGCCACTTGGCCGATTCTTCGACGAATCTGATAAGGCCCAACAAACCTCAGACTGAGCTTACTTTTCTTGTCGAATCTCATCACCCCTTTCATTGGGGATACTTTCAAAATACCCATTCATTCACATCAAACTCCAGGTCTCTGCGCCGCACATCTGCATATGATTTTTGGCGGCTCTGTGCAGTCAGTAAGCGTTCTCGGATAAGCTTTACCTTTTCCTCTAACTGCTGAACAATGTCTGACCCAACCAACGCTGATTCTCCTATTTCAAACCAACCAATCGGCGATCTACATTTTCGCCCGTATAATGCCTCGAAAGGCGCCATCTGGATGGCTGAGTGATAGTTGTTATTATAAGCAAATTCAACTAACGGCAAATGCTCATCCCAGATACCTCCAAAATCTAGCACACACGCTCGTAGCATGTCCTCGAGCGTCTGAATAATGCGCTCATCCTGTCCATCTGTCTGAGGGTGGAATGCTGTGCTCAAATTAATTTGCGTCCCCAGACCTCTCTGAAATGACTACCAAAATCTAGCCGTAAACTGTTCTCCTCTATCAGAGATAATAGATACTGGAACACCGTGTAATCTAACTATTTCTCTGATATACATTTCGGCATAATCTTCGGCAGAGAAAATAGCTTTTACTGGCAGGAAATGGGCTGATTTCGTCAGTCTGTCAACAATTACCCAGATTGAATCATGTCTATGCCTGGTACGGGGTAATCCTGCTACAAAGTCCATGTTTACTGCTTCCCATTTCCAGAGAGGCACAGCTATGTCCTGAGTCAAACCGCCTGGTTTCTGATGTTCTGCTTTCACCTGTTGGCAGTTAGGACACTGAGATACAAATTCAGCAATTTTCTTTTTCATACCTGGCCACCAGTAGTTTACTTTGATATCATGGTACATTTTCGTCGGGCCTAGGTGGAGAGAATAGCGGGCGTAATGCGCCTCGCTCATAATCTGCTGGCGAAGCCCCAAAATATCTGGAACACAAATGCGGCCTTTACATCGCAACACTTCATCCCCGGTTATCTGAAAATATGTCACCTCTCCTTGCTGAACCTTGTGTTCAAGTTGAACCCGGCTAGGGTCTTCATACTGTCGTTCCTTTACTTCCACCACTAAAGACAACACTGCGACATTCTGTATTACTGCTCTGTGGTCCTTTATTTCTGCTATGTGAACGGCTAAACTGGCTAACTGGTGTAATTCTCGGGCCAATTCTCGCTGTTCAGGCTGCAAGTATGCCAATTCCCCATAGATTTACGGAAAAGGGCATCTGCTACCACATTATCCCTTCCTGGGTGATACAAAATATTCACTCTTTAAGACATAAACTACTGCAGCTAATTCCAGGTCATGGGTAAGATAATTCTTTTCATGTTTCTTCAACTGCCTGAAAACATAAGCTATTACTTTACCATGCTGCATCAACCCTCTATACCTTCTGTCGATACCAACACTGGGGCTGATGTTAACCTGTCTTTTAACTCCTGGAAGTTCTGCTCACACGCCTCAATCTGCTGGAACTTTGCTGCCTTCTGTGTCAATTTAGTCAGAGGTGCTGCTAAGGTGGAAAATCCTTCAACAAACCCTCTGTAGTACTCGGCTAACCGCAAGGATTGCGTACTTCAATCGGAGTGGTAGGTCTGGGCTATGTCTTCACTGCTTCGATTTTCTGTGTATCTACCTGTACACCAGCCTCCGACACAATGTGACCAAAAAGTCTACTGAACTCAGCCAAAATTCACATTTAGAAAAATTGACATATAACTGACGGTCATACTGGTTTATTATACCAGAGAATCTGACAAGTAATCTACCGGTATAGCTAGAGCTTATCTGGCCTTCTGGCCGCATGCTAAGGCTACTTGTTGCTGGGGTAATCTGAATGACTATCTACACACCATGTGCCCGTATCTGATCAGAGGATCCTGACAATGATCATGATCTTTAATAGTCTGGCTGAATAACCTTGACAAACTAAATAGCTGGGTTAACTGATCTGAATGCTGCAGTAGTCTAACGATGCTCTACATGTCCTACTCGGACATCTGTAGCTCATGCGTAACTGCGGGGTTGTGGACAGCTAACTGTTTCGTCCTCCTAATTGAACAATTGTGGTGTTATGCTTAGTCCAACCTACTCTCAGGCGATCCGTCCCTGGATCTTCATAGGGAACCTACCGATCTCCTTGTCTTAGTAAACACTGTGCTAGCAGAGCCCTACCAATTTCTTACGCCTTATTCGTACCCCCTTGGATTTATATTACTGTTCTTGGAAATTCTCGATCTTATGAGCCATTCTGCAAAGACTGGCCTTCTATTAGGGCTCTGTATCTGAATACCTTACGAGAACCAGCTGAAGTACTAGTCCGTCACTGACTACTAATATGGACTCTTTCTTGGGGTACCCACAGGTTTGTATGACTGAGACGGTCGGCTGACTTGCGGGGTGTTCGGCATAATAGCTGCTAGGTTGACTAAGGCCGACTCTCACCTACAAGGCTGGGAAAATGATGTACGACCACTTAACATGCCCCCCTCTCTTTTGGTCAGGGGTCTTGCAGTACGATCTGTATATATTTCCTAGTAGCTAACCAAATTTTGTGTGACTGTAGCCCCCATTGCCAACTACTTACATCATATCTATCATCTGTATATATATATATATATATATATATATATATATATATATATATCAACAACTATGTACAATACATACTGAATTTTGTGGTGATACGTAATCTCTAACATGCCTTACTAAATTTCATACTGCACATGATATACCGCTCCTACGGTCTAATGATATCTCATATACTCTCGTATCATTTCATGGGATTTTTTTCATTCCATTCTAGAAGCAACACACACATGCACTTTAGCTATGATCTCTTATTTAAAATTTCGCCACTCTTGCAATGTGGGGTCAACATCCGAACCTTATGGCCTTACTTGGCATTATATTAAGGCCCGTGACTGTCTGTTGGACCTTGTCTTTGGGCCACACTAGATTAGAGTCTCTGGTTCGTTACCCTCTTACCTTCTCCTTGGGCGGACATACCGCAATATTCTAAACTACAACCTTACTATCTCTTAGCTGTTCGTCTAAGGTTTAGTCCTTAATACACGATGTTCTATCAATCTAGAGGTGATTCTGATTTCCCCTCAAAATCTAGTATTCATGTTCTTCACCTTCATCTTCCTTAAACTGGGCTATGGGGTTCAAGGTACCTGCCTTACACTATCAATAAGGTTGCCAGTCAAGTTCCAACCTATACTTCTTCTGACTTGCAGTCGGACCCATCTTATTCATATAATCTCCCTGTCTTTTGATATCACAGCTAAGATTATAACTATTATCTTGCAGACATACCTTGCCATCGTTAGCATGCCATGGCGGATTCAACCCTTTCCTGACTTGAACTTGACTCTTACTGGGATTCCATCATTGACGGATCTCCTACACCCACTTCGAGTAAGCTAGTAGTCTTACTTGCTCTTCTGACTTATTACTGTGAGGGTCTGCACAACTTACATAATCATAAGGGCTCCTTACTCTTTCTAACACTTTCTGGAATCAACCAATCCACCTTTCACTTACTGCCTGCTTTGGGCAACATCGTCTCAATCCTTATGCCCTTTGCTACACTAGGATCAAAAGTAAGGGGTAGGAATGACTTTTTCTTACTACAATGAAACGAAGACATGGAACTGTACCACACCTGAAGGAATGGAGGTGGGAATCCTACATTTCCCTCTCTTTCTCACACTTATCTGATAATCTAATATTGTCTACTATCTAAATCAGGTTTTATATATATATCTAACAAATAAATTGACTCATTTATACGTTATGCTTATGACTTCCTATTCTGAAGTTATCGACATATACTGGGGATGGTACCAATAAAAAGATAACATTGGGAGGTGCCTGTTACCTCCTCCTGCTGCTGTAGTTACCTTGTAACTGGCTGATGTTCTCTCCTGTTGCTATATCTGATCTTCTGCCTAGGATAGGATTTCGTTCGTCTGACTTGTATCTATATTCAAATAATATGATAAGTTTTAAAAGGACCAACCCTGTACTGTACTGTGCTATGGCACGACTAAGTATGAAAGAAGGGTAACCATCCTATTATGCCTCGCAGCCTCCTGCCTATAGTATGTGGTGCACAAAATATCCATAGACAAGACTCTACTTACCACGACTTGCAGACCTTGGGAAACGACCTGCTCTAATACCAAGTTTGTCACGCCCCGCCTTGGGGGTTATGACTGGCACCTGGTGCCCTACTAGGACCTGAACTGCTAGACTACTGAGCCTGAGCATATCTGGTGCCTGGCTGGCTCTAACTTAGATTTCTGGAAATGAAGGGCTATATAACGGACGTAAACACAGCCTCCAGCCAACTGGGCTTATAGCCACCTGTACCTGTAATAATAGCTAACCAGAAACATATCAATATAAGGGAGCCTATGCGGGCCGACAAGGCCACCATGCCATCTAGTCATCTATAACTCAACAATGAAATACTGGAAAGCTACGTGACCGGCGAGGTCACCACTACTGTCAACAGAGGCCTCACATGGCCAACATAAACAGAAATGCTAAATAGCTACAACAGACTGCATGGCCTCACACGACCAGCTCAGCTGACCACAGGGAAATATGTACAGACTGCAAGCCTCTAAGAATACTGATAAGATGGTCGGGACAGGGCCCGGTCTACCCATGTTGTACAACAAAAGAAAAGGGTTAAACCTCTAGCTATCTAGCTCCGGATGATTGGAGCTGATGACCCTGTGAGCTGACCGGAATCATGAGGTATAGACCCCTCGTATATAAGTACCTGCAGGCAAGTAATGTAGCCCCCCAAACGGGCGTCAGTACCGCTGGTACTGAGTATGTAAAACAACAACTGAAAAATATCTGAAAACAACAATACAACTGATGGAACTGAAATAGAAAGGAATAGACTAAACTGACTGAAAATGTAAAGCTATGCTTATTCTCAACTATGCTGGAAGGAGTAGGAGTCATACCTGGGGATGTATCGCTCTATTGTCGATCTACTCGTATCTAGTGTAACATGGCACAACACAACATAACATAGCATAGCACACATAAACCTTACCCGGCCCCCATAAGCCGGGAGGTACAATCAACACGCAATCTATACCCCTACCCCGGTCGTCCCATCTCCTATAATAACTATAAGCATCCTGCCGATCCCCTGGGTATGCACTTGGGCTCGCTGAGCCCCTGACTATAACTGTACCTGAGTCCGGAGGACTCCTGAATCAACACCCCGGGCGTACCCGCTCGACAGGGGTGTATAAAGGCCGACCAAGGCACAATATGGGAAAACCGGCATCCCATCTTCGTCCCCTGTGGGACGGCATGCCATTCCGTAGAGCAACGCATCCTCGCCCTTTGGCGGATGAGTCGATACAGCTATTAACCCTGGGGAAGTCGTGGATGCTAGGTAATCCAACCCTAAGACAATACAGTGGTCTCAACTAGTAATACTATATGCATATACCACATGCTGAAGCTAGTGATGATAATGTATCTGTGCATACTGTATGCTGAACTAGTGATAGTGATATGTATTTAATATATCCTGAGACTGATAATGGTATATATATATATATATAATCTTCTGTCATACTATGCTGAGTCTAATGTTGAACAAGATATAGTTTTTCTGCTGGAAATCATGTTGTATAACTGAGTTCTTATAGTAACATAATTTACTATTTCTAACATGCTTTCTAAACTTCATTTTAATATACCATTCTACTTTTGAGATACCTTACAGATACTTATATTGCTTTACTAAGTTTCAATAGAATACGATAATATCCTAACATACTTTACTAAATCACATACTGGGCATGCTGTACAGTTCCTAACACTTTGTATTGGAATTTATATCGTGCTAGCGAGTCTCACGCTATACATAACATGATGCTTCCAATATCGTACCAATATTCATAATAAACATAACACACGACTTATGTACATTCTACTGGCCTTTAAACTATTTTACTATATTGAGACTACTAACTTGCCGAGGAAACTAGCTTTACATACCTTCGCTTCTGATTTCCCGACTACTGGCGTAGCTTGGTCAGCATTTCAGCTATTTCTCCCAACTGCATTCATATATATGTCAATCAGTACTAAATACAACTTTATTCTGAAGGACGACATCACTTTCGATATAATTATAGCCTAAACTTAGGCTTATCGAAAGACGGTCGAAAACTCGCTATTTTCCAGAAGTCCAGAAGGGAGAAGTATTCACTTCACAGCTAGGAACACATAGACACTAGTTTGGAGCAATTCCACTTACCTTAGCCCGGTAGTGCGACGATTTGTCGGCCGTATCTCGCGAAACTAAATTCGTAGGAATGTTCCCTGTTGCTAAATACTTCGGTATCTGGAGTTAATATAGATTTGGACTACGTTTGGCAGCGTCATCAGACGGAAATCATCAAGAAACCTTCGTTCCCTTTTCCTCTCTAGTTTTTCTCTCTGTTTTCGCTGGAAATTATGAAAATTATTTCATTTAAAACCGAAGTGGAGGGCTTATATTGTTGGTCCTGGACAGGCCCAACGTGTCATGGAGCCAACGCAGAGGCTCCACCTCCGTGACACGTTGCCATCGCGGAGGGGCTCTGCCTTGGCTCCCTCTATGATGGTTCGACAGGTTAGTCATCCGATCCTTTCCCGGGCCTTTCCCTAGCACGTATGGCTTTCAAATATGCTTAACCAATGTGCGAATAGGCCATCTAGGTGTCAGAAATCTTACGGGGCATAACACTTAACTTGCCACTATTTATTCTGGAGAAATTTCGGCAGAGTCTCCCCTGTAATATGGACTATCCGAAAATCATAAAACGCAGAAAAGTCCAATACAGGTACTCCACACAATACTATAGTATTCATTTCACAATAAACTGGAGTCAGCTACTCCACATATACATGAATATAAAGCAACTCATGAAACAACAATAACAACATACCTCTTGCTGCATCATCTAACTAAATCTAGAATAATTGAGGATATCTGACTTTCATATCATCTTCTTCTTCCCAATTCATCTTTTCTCATTTCCTATTACACCACAACACCTTGACAGAAGCAACATCTTTATTTCTTAACCTACGGATCTGCCAATCTAGTATGGCTACTGGAACTTCCTCACAAGCTAACTCTTCTGTGACCTGAACATCTTGGACTGGGACAATTCGGGAGGGATCTCCTATGCACTTCCTCAGCATTGATACATGAAAAACTGGGTGAACAGATTCTAATTCTGGAGGTAGGTCCAATTCATATGCCACCTAGCCTATCCTTCCGCAAATCTGATAAGTCCCAACAAACCTCCGGCTGAGCTTACCTTTCTTGCCAAATCTCATCACACCCTTCATGGGAGAAACCGTCAGGAACACCCAGTCACCCACATTAAATTCCATGTTTTTGCGCCGCACGTCAGAAATTTTTGGAAGGTTACAATCCCTACCACAGAATAGTGCACCTACACGCCTTCATCGTAAGATTTCGGCGGCTCTGAGCAGTCAGTAGACGTTCCCTGATAAGCTTTACTTTCTCTTCTGACTCATGAATGATATCTGGCCCAATTAATGCTGATTCGCCTACCTCAAACCAACCAGCTGGAGATCTGCACTTCCGCCCATATAACGCTTCATAAGGCTGTTACACCCCGTAAATTCTTGACATGTAGATGGCCTATTCACATGTTGATTAAGAGTTTTAGAATGCCATACGTGCGATAAAAGGGCCCGAGGAGAGACCAGACAAGCGCCAAGTCGGCGCGTCGCAAGGCAAATGCGACTTATAAATCGCATTCGACGAATACGACTTAAAGGTCCCAAGTATATAAACCCCTCCACTTCGGTTTTCATCATTTTAATTTCATTTCTTTTCCAGAGAACGACAGAGAACAGAGAGGAACGAAGCTTTAATATAAAACATCAACCGATTACACCGTCAAACGCAATCCAAACTCGAATTAACTCCAGACACCGAAGTATAAAGCTGCAGAGAGCATCCCTACGGAGTTAGTTTCATGAAATTCGGTCGGCGAACCGTCGTCCTGCCGAGCTAAGGTAAACGGAATTTCTCCAAATTAGTGTCAATATACTCCTAACCCTAAAGTGAGTATTTCTCCCTTCTGGACTTCCTAGAAATAGCGAGTTTTCGACTGTTTTTCGGTAAGTCAAAGTTTGGGCTATATATATATTAAAAGTGATGTTTCTTCTAGGATATTCTTAAATTTAGTCCTAATTGTTATAAATATGAATGCAGTTGGAAGAAATAGCGGAATATTGGCCGAATTATGCCAGTTAGCCGGGAAATCAAAAACTGAGGTATGTAAAGCCAGTTTCTTCGTTAAGTTAGTAATTCTAGCTTAGTAAAATAGAGTAAATTCCGGAAGAGAATTCCAGGAGTGGAGTATTGAGCTTAGTATGAATTCAGTAAGTCTGTTTTGTGTTTTTATGCTGTGTTCAGAATAAAAGTCAGTAAATCATCGCTAGATGGCGAGATATTATTCTAGACCCAGTATAGCCCAGTATCAGATTTAGTACTTTTTAATACAAGATTCAGAGCAGAGAACCAGAGTATAAATATTACTATTATTAGGATTAGTATATTGTCGTAAGAATTTCAGTACAGAACGTTAAAGTATGTTGTTAACATTCTCAACTTCAGTTTATATGCTATTTGTGATTATTGTAGTTTGTAGAGACTTGATTGTTGTATGTGGGCACCCTTAGAGCTTCCTTGCCGCCCCAGAGTTAATAGCTGTGTCGACTCGCTCGCCATAGGGTGAGGATACGTCACTCCAAGGAGTAGAAGTGGCATGCCGTCCGCAATAGGACGAAGATGGGATGCAGCATTCCCTATAGCAGGCTGATCAACATTACAGTATACCCTGTCGAGCGCTTGCGCCCAGGGCACAGATTACAGATACAGATACAGATATCAGAAATAGTTACAGGAGTCCTCCGGACTCAGATACAGTTATAGTTAGGGGCCCAGAGAGCCCAAGCTGCATACCCAGGGGGCCGGTAAAGGTGCTCGTAGTTATTAGGTGAGTGGAGTGACTTTATTTTAGGATGGCTTGACCCGGGTAGGGGCATATAGATTGTGTGTTGGTTGGCACCTTCCGGCTTATGGGGGCTGGTGTAGGTCCTTGTATGCTATATATATATGTTATTTATTAGATTAATAAATAGCAGGACGCCGCAGCAGCAGGTATGACTTTCATCTGCTTTTCAATGTAGATAAGCTCATTTCAAATTTCACTATCCCCGACAGTCTTAACTATTTTCTACTATTCAGAACTATCAGTACTATTGCTTATCTTCAATTATGTTCAATTTTTGCTTTGCATACTCGTAACAGTGGTACTGACGCCCGTTTGGGGCACTGCATTACTTGCCTACAGGTACTCATCGACAAGGAGCCGATCCCTCGTGATTTCAACCAGCACATAGAGTCATCAGCTCCTGTCATCCGGAGCTAGACAACTAGAGGTTTATTTCTTTTCTTTTGTTGTACAGTATGGGTAGGTCAGGGCCCTGTCCCAACCATATTATCAGTATTCTTAGAGTCTTGCAGATTGTGTATTTCCTGTGGTTAGTTATACCGGTTGTGTGAGGCCGTGTGTATGTCTTAGCTTGTTTATGTTGGCCGTGTGGGGCCTTTATCAGTTGGTAGTGGTGACCTTCTCAGTCACGTAGCAGTTTAGCTCCTATTTTCTTGATTCAGAAGTAACTAAACAGCATGGTGGCCTTGTCGGCCCGCATAGGTTCCCTTATGTTGATATGGTTCTGGTTAGCTGTTGTGGTTGTACAGGTGGCTATAGGCCTAGCTGGCCGGGGGCTGTATTTACAGCCGTTATATAGCCCATTGATTCCATGAATCAGAGTTAGAGCCAGCCAGGCACCAGAAGTGCTTAGGCTCAGCAGTCTAGCAGTTCAGGTCCTAGTAGGGCACCAGGTGCCAGTCATACCCCTCAAGGTGGGGCATGACAAAGGCGCCATCTGAATTGCTGAATGATAATTTTCATTATAGGCAAACTCAATAAGAGGTAGGTGTTCATCCCAGCTACCTCCAAAATCTAAAACACATGCTCGTAACATATCCCCAAGCGTCTGGATGGTATGTTCTGCCTGCCCGTCTGTCTGAGGATGGAAGGCTGTGCTCAGGTTAACCTACGTCCCCAACCCTCTCTAAAACGATTGCCAAAACTTGGTTGTGAACTGTAACCCTCTATCAGAGATAATTGACAGCGGAACACCATGCAGCCAGACTATTTCTTTAATATACAACTTTGCATAATCTTCGGCTGAAAAGGTAGCCCTTACTGGCAGAAGGTGAGATGATTTTGTCAACCTGTCAATAATTACCCAGATCGAATCATATTTATGCCTGGTGCAAGGTAATCCTGCTACAAAATCCATATTAACTGCTTCCCATTTCCATAGAGGCACAACTATATCCTGTGTCAGTCCACCTGGTTTCTGATGTTCAGCTTTTACCTGTTGGTAATTGGGACACTGAGCTACAAATTCTTCTATCCCCTTTTTCATTCCTGGCCACTAGTAGATCTCTTTTATATCATGGTATATCTTTGTCGAACTTGGATGGAGAGAGTAACGGGCATAGTGCACCTCGCCCATAGTGTGCTGGCGAAGCCCTGCAACGTCTGGAACACAGAGGCGATCCCTATATCTTAAAATTTCATCCTTGGTTACCTGAAAATCTTTCACTTCCCCTCGTTGGACTCTATTCCTAAGCTGAACCAGGCTAGGATCTTCATATTGCCGTTCCTTCACTTCCACAACCAAAGATGACACTGCGGTGTTCTGGATTACCACTCTATTGTCTCCTGTTTCCGCTATACAAACAGCTAAATTGGCTAGCTGATGCATTTCTCGGGCCAATTCCCACTGCTCGGGCTGTAAGTATGCCAAACTTCCCATAGATTTACGGCTAAGGGCATCTGCTACCACATTGGCCCTTCCTGGGTGATATAAAATATTCACATCATAATCTTTCAACAGCTCTAACCAATGATGCTACCGCAAATTCAATTCTTTCTGGGTGAAGATATACTGCAGGCGTTTGTGATCTGTTTAAATATCTACGTGGATGCCATACAAGTAGTGTCTCCATATTTTCAACACATGAATTACCGCGGCTAATTCCAGGTCATGGGTAGGATAGTTCTTCTCATGGTTCCTCAGCTACCTGGAAGCATAGTCAATCACTTTACCATGCTGCATCAAAACACATCCTAACCCAACACCCGAAGCGTCACAATAAACTGTATAACCCTCTGCTTCTTCTGGCAACGCTAACACTGGTGCTGATGTCAACCTGTTTTTCAGTTCCTGAAAGCTCTGCTCGCATGGCTCAGTCCAGTGAAATTTTGCTGCCTTCTGTGTCAGTTTAGTTAAGGGTGCTACTAAAGTGGAAAATCCTTCCACGAACCTCCTGTAACACCCAGCTAACCACAGGAAACTACGTACCTCGGTCGGAGTGGTAGGTCTAGGCCATGTTTTCATTTCTTCTATCTTCTGTGTATCTACCTATATACCAGTGTCCGACACGATATGGCCCAAGAAGGCTACTGAATTCAGCCAAAATTCACATTTAGAAAATTTCGCGTATAGCTGGCGGTCTCTGAGAATCTGGAGAACTGTCCGCAGATGATCCTAGTGGTCTGCCTCTGAGCGAGAATACACCAGGATATCATTGATAAATACTATCACGAACAAGTCCAGGTATGGTCTGAAGACACTGTTCATCAGGTCCATAAACACTGTTGGGGCATTTGTCAGCCTGAAGCACATAACTAGGAATTCAAAATGGTCGTATCGGGTCCTGAAGGCAGTCTTTGGAATATACCTTTCACGAACCCGAACCTGATGATATCCGAATCTTAAGTCAATCTTGGAAAAATACCTTGCTCCCTATAGCTGGTCAAATAAATCGTCTATTCTTGGAATCGGGTACTTATTCTTAGCAGTAACTTTATTCAGTTGTTGATAGTCTATACACATATGGAGGGAGCCATCCTTCTTTCTCACGAACAGAACTGGCGCACCCCATGGTGAGGTACTCATCCTGATAAAGCCTTTACCTAGCAAATCTTTCAATTGTTCCTTTAACTCTCTGAGTTCAGCAGGAGCCATCCGATAAGGGGGGATAGATATGGGCTGAGTGCCTAGTAATAGATCAATTGCAAAATCAACTTCCCTTTATGGGGGAATACCAGGAAGCTCATCTGGAAATACATCGGGGAACTCATTAACCACTGGAACAGACTGAACGGTCGGAGGCTCTGTTCGAACATCCTGGACTCTGAAAATGTGATAAATGCACCCCTTTGCTATCAATTTCTTCGCCCGAAGATAGGAAATAAACCTACCTTTCGGTGTAACTGTACTACCTTTCCACTCTTGTACTGCCTCCCCTGGAAAGTGGAATCGGACAGTCTTGGTCCAGCACTCAACATTGGCATAAAATGGAGCTAACCAATCCATACCCATAATGGCGTCAAAATCAACCATCTCTAGCACTATCAAGTCTACTGTTGTCTGACGACTGGCAACCTCTACTGTACACCCCCGATAGACCGTTCTGGCTATGATAGAGTCACCGATGGGTGTAGATACTGAATAAGATCGCCGAAGCAATTCCGGCACAATACAAAACTTCCGAGCCGCTAACGGTGTAACATAGGACAAGGTGGATCTCGGATCTATCAACACATAAGCAGGATGAGAGCAAATATTTAGCTACCTGTCACAACATCTGGTGACGACTCTGAATCCTGTCTCCCCAGTAATGTATAGGTACAGTCTGGGCCCGCACCTAAACTAGAGGCCCCTGATCTGCCTCGGCCTCTACCTGTTGAACTGAGGGTCTGCGCCCTGCTGGGGATGCTGGAGCTCGCGACCCTACTGATGACCTATCCTGTTGATCCGGGACACCTTGACCCCTAGCTGGACAATCTCTCATCTGATGACCCTCCTGTCCGCAAATATAACATCTCGTGGAGCCATATCTGCACGCTCCAGAGTGGTGTCGGCTGCAAATAGGGCAAAGTGGTATTATATACCTACTCTACTCCGCCCTCCTCTATTGTGAATCTACCATTTGCAAACCTCCGCCGGGCTCTGACTGCCCTCGGCAACTAAACCTGCTCCTCTGCCACTGTGATGGAGGGGGGGTCTAGGCGGCCTATTTGATAACCGTAGCCTAGGTCCTCCCTAGGTCACCTCCTGTAAATCATTTGGCCTGTCCCTGCAGCGCTGTTCCTAACTTGTTCTCCTGACCTCCCATTGCTGCTATCTGATGCCCTTAATATTTTGAGCAAAAGCCTATACTCAGGCAATATCCATATCCTCTCGCACAGTAGTTGTGATACAAGTCTCAACATATTCTGCGTTCAGCCCATAATTAAATGGTGTACTCTGGATGGCATGGTATCCATGAAAGCTGGCGCATATTGGGCTAAGGAATCGAACCGCAGGGCATATTCTCGAACACTCATCGGCCCCTGCTCCAGGTGTAGAAACTGATCAACCTAGGTCTATAGAATCTCCCGTGGTAGATAATGATCTAGAAAAGCCTCTAAAAAGCTGGACTGGATCGGAGGGGAAACATATCTCCCTCGGGTTCTCTCCCAACTCTCATACCATAGTACAGCGATGTCCCGTAGCCGGAATACTACCAATTCAATTGACTCTGTGGGTGTAGCATGCATTACCCTGAAGATCCTCTGCATCTGGTCTAGGAAATCCTGGGGATCCTCTGTCTGATCTGTCCCTGTAAACTGTGGGGGACTTAATGCCAGGAATTCTCGGACCCTCGAACTACCAGGTCCTCCTGATGCTTCTGCAGCGATAGGTGGTATTGACTGGCGTTGAGCAGCCATCATTCTGTGCTAACATAACCGCCGCACTCCTGACCTCCTGGTCAGATTGTATAGGTATACAAACTGCCGGAGGTGGTGCCATACCAAGAGGCTCCTGATGTAATGGTGACTGCTGGGAAGGTTGAGATGATACCCTCCGTATCGCCCTTAAATCGGGCTGATTCTAATTGAGGCTAAGGCATCCTGCTGGTGCCCTCTCCTGCTGCTATATCCAACCTCCTGCCTATCATAGGATGTCGCTGGTCCGACATTTTATCTATAAACAAAGAGTATAATAAGCTTAGGGACTCTACCCTATACTTTACCGCTCCATAGCACGACTGAATAAGAAGAAAGAGTAACCATCCTATCATGCCTTGCAGCCTCCTGCCTATAGTATGTGGTGCACAACACATCCATAGACAATACTCTACTTAGCACGGCTTGTAGACTCCCCGGGATACGGCCTGCTCTGATACCAAGTTTGTCACGCCCCACCTTGGGAGGCATGACTGGCACCTGGTGGACTGCTGAACTAACTAGGCCTAAGCACCTCTAGTGTAAGGCTAACTCTAATTCTGGATTTAAGAAAACGACGGGCTATATAGCGACTGTAAATACAGCACCCGGCCGACAAGGCCTATAGCCACCTGTTAAAAGCAAACAGCTACCTAGAAACAACTAAATATAAGGAGTCCTATGCAGGCCGACAAGGCCACCATGATGTCTAGTTATAACTGAAAAATGAAATCTGGCGGTAAACTGATCTGTGACTGACAAGGTCACCAATTAACCACTTAACAAGGCCCCACACGGCCATCACATACAATCTGAGACACATATATGGCCCCACACAGCCGATACATCTAACCACAGAGAATAAAATACAATCTGCAAGCCTCTAAGAATTATAAGATGGTCGGGACAGGGCCCCGGCCTAACCATACTGCACAGTCAAAGGAGAGTAAACCTCTATCCTTCAAGCTCCGGATGAATGGAGCTAAAGGCTCTGTACCACTGACTGGAACTACGACGAATCTGCTCCTCGTCTATGTACACCCTCAGGAAAGTAATGCAGCACCCCAAAAGAGGGCGTCAGTACCACAGGTACAAAGTACGTAAAGCAATAACTGAAAACATCTGAATGTAAGTAATAAAGCTGATAGTAACTGAAGTAATAGGAAACGAACTGAAACTGACTGAAATAGTGGAATCAAGATTAAACATAACTATACTGAGAAGATTAAGAGTCATATATGATAACGTGGCGTCCTACTGTCTATCTATCAATAACTAAAATAACATAACATAAACCTTACCTGGCCCCTATAAGCAGGAAGGTGAAATCATCACAATCTATTTACCCCTACCCAGGTCATACCACATCACCTAGTAGCTATAAGCATCCAGTCGGTCCCTGGGTATGCAGCTTGGGCCCGCTGGGCCCCTGACTATAGTTGTACCTGAGTCCGGAGGACTCCTGAAATCAACACTCCAGGCGCTAGCGCTCGACGAGGGTGTATAAATGCCAACCACGACAAAATATAGGGAACTAGCATCCCATCTTCGTCCCTAGCGGATGGCATGCCACTCCGTAGAGCAACGTATCCTCGCCCTCTGGAAGACGAATCAATACAGCCATTAACCCTGGGGCGGTCACGGAAGCTATACCGGTAATCCAGCCCAAAACAATACAATCAAGTCTCAACTGATAGCATCAACTACATATAATACACACTGAATAAGATAATAATATAATCTCTAACATGCTGTACTGGGTCTCATACTAAACATGATATAATACTTCTGATGTGCTTTACTAAGTTTCATACTGAGCATGATATACTGTTTCTGAAATATCTTACTAGGATTCATACTATTTTACTATAATGGAGAAACTAACTTGCCGAAAGAGACTGGCTTTACATACCTCAACTGTCGGTTTACCGATTATCTGGCGAGGTTCGGCTAGTATTCAGCTATTCTCCCCAACTGTAATCATATTCATGAAAGAATAGAACTAACTTCATTATTATACTAGAAGAGGACAATACTTTAGGTCTATTTACTGACTATTCTTTGATTTATCGAAGAACGGTCGAAAACTCGTAATTTCTCGGGAGTCTAGAAGGGATAAATACTCACTTTAAGCCTATGATTGTATTAACACTAGTTTGGAGCAATTCCAATCACTTTGGCTCGGCGGGATGACAATTCGCCGGGCGATTTTGTCACCCCCCGCCTTGGGGGGTATGATTGGCACCTGGTGCCCTATTAGGACCTGAACTGCTAGACTAATGAGCCTAAGCACATCTGGTGCCTGGCTGGCTCTAACTCATATTCATGGAATCAATGGGCTATATAACGGCTGTAAATACAGCCCCCGGCCGACTAGGCCTATAGCCACCTGTACTATAACAACAGCTAACCAGAATCATGTCAATTTAGGGGAGCCTAGGCGGGCCGACAAGGCCACCATGCTGTCTAGTTATCTCGAACTCAATATAACAAATGCTGAACAACTACGTGACCGGCAAGGTCACCACTACTGGCTGGGTATGGCCCCACACGGCCAACATAAACAAAAATACTAGACAGCTAAACATACGCACGCCCCCACACGATCGGCACAACTAAACACAGGGAAATATATATAGACTGCAAGCCTCTAAGAATACTGATAAGATGGTCGGAACAGGGCCCCGGCCTACCCAAACTGTACAACAAAAGAAAAGGGATAAACCTCTAGCTATTTAGCTCCGGATAACTGGAGCTGATGACTCTGTGAGCTGGCTGGAATCACAAGGTATCGGCTCCTAGTCTATGAGTACCTGCAGGCAAGTAATGCAGCACCCCCAACGGGCGTCAGTACCGCTGGCACTAAGTATGTAAAGCAACAACTGAACAATATCTAAAAACAACAAAACAACTGATGGAACTGAAATAGAAAGAAATAGACTAAACTGACTGAAAATGTAAAGCTAAGCCTACTCTCAACTATGCTGGAAGGAGTAGGAGTCATACCTAGAAATGTATCGCTCTACTGTCGATTTACTCGTATCTAGCATCACATGGCATAACATAACATAACATAACATAGCATAGCACACGCAAACCTTACCCGGCCCCCATAAGCCGGGAGGTACAATCAACACGCAATCTATGCGCCTACCCTGGTCGTCCCATCTCCTATAATAACTATAAGCATCCTGCCGATCCCCTGGGTATGCACTTGGGCTCGCTGAGCCCCTGACTATAACTGTACCTGAGTCTGGAGGACTCCTAAATCAACACCCGGGCGTACCCGCTCGATGGGGGTGTATAAAGGCCGACCAAGGCACAATATGGGGAAAATCGGCATCCCATCTTTGTCCCCTGTGGGACGGCATGTCACTCTGTAGAGTGACATATCCTCTCCCTCTAGCGGACGAGTCGATACAGCTATTAACCCTGGGGCGGTCATGAATGCTAGGTAATCCAACCCCAAGACAATACAGTGGTCTCAACTAGTAATACTAACTGCGTATACCACATGCTGAAGCTACTGATAATAATGTATCTGTACATACTATATGCTGAACTAGTGATGGTGATATACATGTATTTAATACATGCTGGGACTGATAATGGTATATATATATATGAACTTTTGTCATACTGTGTTGAGTCTAACATTGAACAAGATATAATTTTTCTGCTGGGAATCATGTTGTATAACTGAGCTTCATAGTAACATGATTTACTATTTTTAACATGCTTTCTAAACTTCATTTTAATCTACCATTCTACTTCTGAGATACCTTAAAGATACTTATATTGCTTTACTAAGTTTCAACTGAACGCGATAATATCCTAACATACTTTACTAAATCACATATTGGGCATGTTGTACAGTTCTTAACACTTTGTATTAGAATTTATATCGTGCTAGCAAGTTTTACGCTATACATAACATGATGCTCCCAATATTGTACTAATATTCATACTAAACATAACACATGACTTCTAAAACATTCTACAGGCCTTTGAACTATTTTATTATACCGAGACTACTAACTTGCTGAGGAAACTAGCTTTACATACCTTCGCTTCTGATTTCCCGATTAATTGGCGTAGCTCGGTCAGTATTTTCGCTATTTCTCCCAACTGCATCCATATATATATCAATTAGGACTAGATACACTATTGATCAATTCAATAACAATGAAGTAAAACCCAAGAACATTGGAAAACTCAAGAAGAATATCTCGAAAAGTCAGAATTCTCCTTCAGAGTAGTCATCCTCTGAAAGCTGCTAACAAAAATAACCTAGAAAAGTGAATAAGGCGAATTCCAACGTTTGCAACTGTTAAGAAACAATTAAAACAAAGGGAAAAACAATACATGCATTAAACCCTGATCAAGATCACTAAGTATTTTACCTATGTGTGTTAATTCATCATGCTTCCCACAACCCTAGTTATGGGTTTAGCTACTCATAATTGAAATATCACAATCACAAAGTATAGAATACATCATAATTGTAAATTACAAAAATTCATAGAAGGAAACCACGTAAATTGGATCTAGCTCCAAAATCGATGAACAAAACTCCAATTTCGTTTGATTCCTGAAATTAAGAACAAAATTACAAACTTTGTTTCTTTAACCAAGAATTATTGTTAATAACACTAGAATTCACGTGAAAGTTGGTAAAAATAATTGCGTCCAAAAAATAAACCTAAAAATTATATATATGGTTCCAAACAAATCTTATCCTAACTAAACTTGGACTCCAGGTTGTTAGGGGTAACAGGCCACATAACGACTCGTTAGGTCTCCTAACAAGTCGTGATCGGTGGAAATCAATCGTCCTCAGTAGTAGGCTTAGTTGTGGTAATGGGTCACCTAACAACTTGCCATTCAGGGCATGAGTCATTAGGACTCTCGTGGTCTTGACTCTCCAAAATTTCAGTGCACTTGACGATTCCTACCAAAGTCCTCCTGACGAGTCGTCCCAACACCTAACGACTCGTTACATCTTTCGCTGCCTTCACTGGATCCTTTTCAGAATTTCTCTTCCCAGTCTTCATGACTGGCTTAACGACTCGTTACCAGACGTAACGAGTCGTGCCTTCAATCCGTTGAGTGCATTGTTTCTTCAACATTAAACTTGATCTTCTCCCCATGACTCCAAGAACGAGTCATTCCTTGGGACGACAACTTGTGACATGCCTGAAAGCCTGTATTTCAGCCTTTTTCTGCCTTACTTTGCCTATTTCCCATTTTGGACCTATTTTCCTGCAACATTCAACACTAACGCATCATATCTACATAAACATACACGGAATGTGCATAATTTCTTGGTTTTAAGTGTCGAAAGTGCTGTAAAAATACGACACATCATGTGGTGCACAACACATCCATAGACAAGACTCTATTTGACACGACTTGCAGACTCCATGGGATACGACTGGCTCTGATACCAAGTTTGTCAAACCCCACCTTGAGAGGCATGACTGGTACCTAGTGCCACCTTGGGATCTGTACTAACCTGACTAGGCTTGTGCACCCCTGGTGCATGCCTGTAACTTGGTTCAAGAAAATGACAAGCTATATCACGACTGTAAATACAACCTCTGCCCAACAAGGCCACCGTAAGAAAAGAAAGCTAACCAATAACAATGCAATAACAGGGATCCTATGCGGGCTGACAAGACCATCATGCTTTCTAATTATAACTTAAATGAAAACAGACAACTATAACTATCTTATGGCCAACAAGGCTGCTAACTAATAGCTAACTAGGCCTCAGACGACCATCACACGAAATAAAACATACATGGATCCCACACGGCCAACAACAAAAGTAATAACTGGTAATCTTTAGCTTGCAAGCTTCTAAGAGTGGAATAATGGTCAAGACAAAGGCCCGACCTACCCATAGACTGTACAACAAAGAACGAACCTTCTCTAACTATCAACTCCAGAAGAAAGGAGATGAATGCATTGCTAACTCAATTGATGACTAAGATGGTCCCGAACCGCGCCTATGCACACCTGCAAGCAAGTGATGCAGTGCCCCAAGGATGGGCATTAGTATAATATGTACCGAATATGTAAGGCAGTAAATTAATAGCTGGATGAAAGCTGATAAAGCTGAAGTAATCATGAAGAAGGGTAAGAGTTTAACCTGAATGATCTCACCATTTGAAATATCTAACTAACAAGTACATAAATACAAACAAGAACCTAACTGGGACCCCATAAGCCTAGAAGGTACAAACAACACAAAATAACCTACCTAGGCCCCCATAAGTCCCGAAAAGTACAAATAATGCACACTTCTGTTGTCTGGCTACTAAGGCTCATAAGCATACTGTAACTCAGGATTTACTCGTCCTTTAAAACTGTATCTGAGCCTGATAGGCTCCTGTAGGTGTGTCTGTGTCCTAGCTGTTTGGGCTATGTAACTGGACCATGAGCCTTGGCTCGACTGTGGGTCATCGTCTAACTGCTGTAACTAGATCCCGAGCCTTGGCTCGACTATGGATCATACTATAGTTGCTATTACTGGGCCCCGAGCCTTGGCTAAACTATGGGCCATAATGTAACAATTGTGGTTGGACCCTGAGCCTTGGCTCGACTATGGGTCATAATGGATCTGTTGTAGCTGGACCCCGAGCCTTGGCTCGACTATGGGTCATAATGTAAGATCTAAAACTGGATACGACACTTATAGCCTCACTTTGGTCCCTCCAGAAATCATACTGCTCCTAGGAGCATAACCTTATAAACAACAAAATCCAAACCCCGAATATCATATACAACAATCAAGCTAGCTAGGGTTAACTCTAACGAGGGTTACTATATTATCATTATCGTCTCGATTCAATTCAAAACAACTGACCACAATAGGCTTACTCTAAAGTACTATAGATACACAAGTCATACTAACTACGTAACTTGCCGAAAAGGCTAGCCTTACATACCTCGAGTGCCGACTTTTGTTTTAACTGGCGAGGTTCAACTTGTAACTGGTGGTTCTATCCAACTGCAGCCCTGATACTAGTACATGTAGCCATTTAGCATTTAATTTGGAGAAATTCCGATAACTTTTACTTGGCTGATTTCTGGTATGCCAAGCAAAATTTCGAGAAATAACTCAATAGTAATGCTTCCCATAGGCCTAGAACTCATTACCCGAAGTTAATTTGCATTAGGATGGTGTTTGGTAGCGTGATTGGATGAAAATATAATGAAAGTTGTGCATCCCTTTCCGGCTGGTTCGGTATATGTAAAACCGACACGCAAGTGCACGTGGTCAAACAAGTAATAAAGTGGCTAAGTAAGCCAAGTATCGATCCAAGGAGACTCTGGATAAGTAAAATTGCCTAAGTACACTATATTCTTATCTTACTTCTAAATATGCTAACAACAATGTAACCAACAGTTAAATAAGTTTTTGTTTATAAATTATATATACTAAAACTATTAACAATTATTTACTGTGAATTGAAACTATGGATATGAGCATGCCAAGGTTAAGAACAAGCAATGAATTTGACGATAATCACAATTTGGTTAATCTTTTCTTCATGTTGCTAGCCAAGAACATTAGCCTAGAAATTAAAACTCTCGTATTTAATTTCACTTTAGAATCATAAACCATTCGTCTACATTTCTGTGATCAAATGCAATTTATGACCTAGCACTATAATTCCGGTTCCTAAATTGACTAATACGGCTTTCAAGTATATTTCTATCAGGAAAGCACATCAAAACCCAATTTTCCCAAATCAAGTTAAGAACAATACCCTATTAATTCACAACTTTCTAATTTCGTGCTCTCTCGAGTGAAATTGGACTTTTTAGATGTACATTAATGTCGGCCACACACTAATGCAGTAGAAACAAGAATTAATAGAACAACATGGAAGAAGAAGATGAAAACCATATAATTAACAATCAAAATTCATCACCATTATTCAAAACCTCAGCAAGGAAGAGAATTAGCCACTCATTTGTGGATTAATCATCCTAAAACAAGTGTAAATCATACATACAATTGATTGAAAGAAGAAAGGAAGAGAAGAAATCCCTTAGCTTTTTCGTCCCTCAACTGCTTCTAACCCACGTCCTTGCTCCACCAAGTCTGAATTAATTAAAAATAAGCTAAGTGTTCTATTTATACTAGTGGGAATTTTTCCCGGAATAACAAGCAACGTGTCACGGAGGTCAACGCGGAGCAATGCCTCCGTGACACGGCGTGGACGCGGACCCTTACTGGAATTCCAGGGTCCGGGAATATAGCCTCAACGTGGCACGGAGGCCAACGCGGAGGCCTATCTCCGTGCCACGGAGCTGTCGTGAGGCTTCACTGGAATTTGCCAATAAAATCATCCTCCAGGCAGTGTGCCTCCGCGATGGTAGCATGGCACGGCTCCATCGCGGAGCCCCTTTACTTTGCGCATTCCAATGTCTTTTCCATGCTCGCATCCAAGTCCAACTCCGATATAATTCCAACATGCATTTTAGCTCCTAAAAATCATATTTTCCTGCAAAACAAATGCTAATCATGTTGGTTAGTATAAATTCACATTTTATTACCAATTACATGAAAATGTATACACATTGCATAACAAACAAGGCGAAAATGGTACGTTTGAGTATCACTTGGGCATATAAATCTGCCCAAGATCACTTACCCCACACTTAAATCCTTGTTCGTCCTCGAAAAACACATACACAACTCATGCAAATTACATCCCAACCTTTGTCACTATGGTGCGACAATTTATGCTATGGTCATACCGATTATTCAATTTTTGCAAATCATCAAGAAAACATGCATGGTCTTAACAATGCAATGACCTTTAATACATCAAGACTTCCTAGACTTCAAGAGTCGACTCTCGATATCGGCAAACTCATGCAAATCAGCTAATCAAGATATCCGACACGAAAATCAATCTTTCATCAAGCATGTGCCCTCACAACTCAAGAGAATCTTCCCCTTTATGTTCATGCAGCACACAAACATTCAAGTAGGGGAATGTAGAAATTAATTTCACTCTCTCTCCCAAAAGAATTCACATGCATCATGTCATGACCCATAGGCTTGCCCTTAGTGTATTACTCCACTAATATAAGGAAATGCGATGTAAGATCACGTAGGACTTTAATGGGTTGTAACGGGGCTATGGAACTAGTATATATATTGGATTAGCCAATAATAGTCGCTAGCATCCTTAAGCGCCTTTTCAACACATTCCCATCGACTCATGGATATTGTTCTTCTTTTTCTCTTTTTCATCATCCCATTCATGCTTGTTTACTTTTGTATGGCTCATTTCCTCAAACACACTTGACACAACAACAAAGGGTTTTCATGCACCTTTATTATCATTTCATTATACCAAGTGCCTCTTCAACCTCTTCTTTTCTTTCTTCACTCTGCTTTTCTTTTCTTTCCACTCTTCTCACTCTTTGACACTTCGGGAAAATTTTTCTTTTCTTCTTAAGCGCTTAAGAGTTTTGTATAGACTTTACGGCTAATGAAAAGAAGGAATAAAGCTTAGTTTATACAATTTTGTACAAAAGAAAGAAATAATCGGCTAAAGGCTCAACGAGCTGACTAGGGTATACAGTCACACAAAAAGGTAGAGTATGACAAGAAAAAAAATAGAAACTCTCGGTTAAAACAAATAAACGCCTACATCCTTTCCAACACTACACCTCCTTCATTTCGTTTTGCACACACACCAGGCAAGTTCTAGACACTTCACAATAGCATGGAATAACAATACCTCACTTCACACTTTATGCACATGCTAGATTCAAGATGCATTCACAGACTCTTTAATTAGCCAATTACATGAATTCGAAATTAAGCCTCAATCACACCGAATCAAATTCTACAGCCTAGGTAACTAAACATATTTACAAAATTGCATGCTTTCAAACGAATCACTTTTACATTTTGAATATCAGTTACAATACGCAACCAAAATTTCACAACCATTTAGTAACTACAGGTTCAGTGATGCAATCCACCAAAGAAAAAACTGAAAATAAATTAAAAATCCTACTCCTATCGACTACATTTCCCTTAAGACGGTCGTCATCCATCCATCATAGGGAACGGTCACTAACTATGACATCGGTTCAATGGGACTATTCTCGATAAAAGAACCGAAAACAAACTCCGAGAAACCCAAAATAAAAATCGAAAAAATTTTTGCAAAACATCGATCATGTCGATGGAAAACTATTTAAAAAATATTTTGATAAGTGCAAAATATTTTCGCAAAAATTTTGAAAAATATCGATCATTTCGATAAGAAAGAAATATTTACAAAATATTTACACTGGCAACCACAACTTTTCATAACACACATCATTAACCACAAAAATATATGCAGATACAACACAAATCAGTTCACAGCCACAGGGAAACATAAAAACATACATGCACAACAAGGGAAAGAGCATACAGCAGATTAGCCTAAGTCCCAGCACCTAGCTACTCCCCACCCCACACTTAAATCGAACATTGTCCCCAGTGTTCACAAAAATTAAGATCACAAAATTTCGGGTGGTGGAACTCCCTGATCAGTCGAAATATTCGACTTCTTCATCCGGTGCTGCTGCCTCATCGCCCATGTCCGAGTCAGCTCCATCGTCGTCATCGGACTCCACATCAGAGTCCTCCCGACGTGTCTCCTCGTCAGTGGGGACATCATCGTCAGTAGGCTCCACGAAGGCTGGTCCCACTCCGCACAAAGCTCTGGCGTTCTCGCCAAATGGGTAATCCTGCTCCAGCTGCCATAACTCTTCCTCTGTGGCTGGTCTCCCACCAATCCGGAGCTGAAGCATCTGCATACCAAACATCCCAGCCATGTACTGATCGTCACGAGCATGTCGCTCGCCTAGTGTCAGCACTGGCCCGTGTGTGGTGTCGGGGGCCTTAGTTTTTGTCACATCAAGGGCCCTCCGCTCCAACTGCGGGATGTAATCCAAAGCCTCTTCCTCGACATCGAGGCCTGGGAGGAAGGTGGTGATGAGTCCGCCGAACCCATATCTGTGGCCCTGGTGTAGTCGGGCTCTCTTCATGGCGGATATGATAACCGCCCCAACATTAATCTCCAGCCCTTTCATAAGGGCATACACCAAGCAGACACGGTCCCGAGTCACATTCGTCATGTGAACTCCCGGGATCAAGCACAAACAAACTATTTTCAGCCAAATTCTTGCCTCCCTGTTCATCTGCGAATAAGGCAGAGTCTGGTGATAACCCCTCTCCTTATGTCTGCTCCATCGGGCTGTGGATCGAGCCCCACACAAGGTACGTCTGATGTCGGTGTATGGTGGGGTGATGTTAAGCTGGCGGAGAACGTGGGCGTCTGTGTCCCGCGCTCCAATGATGGCATTTAATTACTGGGGTTCCAGAGTGACAATCTGCCCTCTGATTTTTATTGTGTGGCTTCTGATGGCCGGGTTCCAATTTGCGTAGAACTCCCGGACCAAATGTAGGTTGCACTCCTTGGGCTCCTGAAATATAAAGCTGAGCCCAGCTGCCTCAATCCTTTGCACAATACGGGGGAACTCCTGTGCTAGTGGTTCCCGTGCAATATGCTCCTCCGGGAAGTACTTGCTTTCCTTATGTTTAGCATACCACTTCTTTCCTTCCTCGGTTACCCATCTCGTTCCGTATTGGCAGCGTTGGCCGCGCGGAACAGCTGGTGCAGCTGGGACTGCGGTGCCCAATCTCATTCGCTTTCTCCCGGTGCCTGAAGTAGAAGCACCTTTACCCTTATCCTGCCTACTCGCCATTGTACCTGCCAACATCAATAAACAAGCACAATGTCAAGCTAAATGCATATTAGCTTCGGGTAAGGTTGGGTTAAACTAAGTTCACCCCACACTTAGTCCTTAGCTACTTTTACGATACTACGGCAAGGATTACTTTATTTACAACCCAAACACAAACAACTATACAATTTATTGCTTAGTGCGTTCACCAAAAAATTTTCGACAGTATAACTTTTTGCGTACTACTCAGACTTCATACAGCTAATCCCAATCCTACTATCGCTAGCAATTCAACCATCGCACTTAGCAACGAAAACAACAAACAAAAACAACAACAAAAATTCTATATACATACGAATCCGAATAATCAAACCAATTTGAACAATTTTCGCATTTTCCCCAAAAATTCGAGAATTCGTCGTCTTTTACATTCAAACAATATTTACACGAATTATCTCACTTTACAAACACACCCCAACATCTAATTCACCAATTTATCAAGTTACCCAACTCAATTTCAACAACCCAAGCCCTAGAATTCAATTTTACACTCAATTTCGAATAATTCATGTAATCGACAAGTTCAAACGCTAATTACAACATTTCGAACACTCATCAATCAACAAATAATTCAATTTCATGCTCAATTGCTACTTAGGAGGATATATCTCACCTCACATACTCAAATTCGAGTGGAATCGACAAAAATTTGAGAAAAATGAGGAAAACATACCTTTAAATTGAATACCCGAAGAAACTTGACGATTTCCTTGCCTAGTACCGTGGCACGGTGGTTGGGGGAGGGAATTAGGGATTTTGGTCGCGGAGAAGAGAAGAAATGGGGAAAGAAAGGGCAAAAATCGGGGTTAAAATTAAGAAAAACACGCGGGTCACCCGGCAACCCGGTGTGACCCGGCACCAAATATAAGGCAACGTGTCACAGAGGGTAACGCGGAGCCCCTCCTCCGTGACACGGAGCTAACGCGTTGGCTCACTGGAAAATTTTTAAAAATCCGGATTTAACTTCAACGTTTCACGTAGGGTAACGCGGAGCCTCTCCTCCGTGACACGGAGCCAACGCCCCAATGCACTGTCTCTTCATTTTAATTATTTTTTTCATACCTTGCCTTTTTCTTCCCGATTCCATGCATATTTTTCTCCGTTTGACCTGAAAATCACCTCACTAAACAAAATTGGTTAGATTACTAGATTTCCCTAACTAAAATGAAAAATATTAACTAAAAACGAAAAATTTATACCAAATCAAGAAAAAAAATTAAAATAAAAACTATTTACACCTTACTAAACAAAAGAAAAAAATATTTTTCACGGGTTGCCTCCCGTGCAGCGCCTGGTTTAATGTCGCGGCTCGACGTCCTTTATGCTCAATTATCTACTAGGGTGATGGACGATTTGTCACGATCATTGTCCTCCCCCCAGTAGTGCTCAACCTGATCAGGTGGCCTTCCTATCAACTCTCCGGAATCATTCATTTGATTACCATTCCCATGATCAATTACATTGATCACCGAGAGTTCTTCATTCACCATCGGGAGCTTAGGTGCTTTGTACACATCGAACACTTCGACCTTGTCATGTGCTCACATTGTAAGTTGACCCGCAGCCACGTCGATTAATGCTTTTCCGGTTGCCAAAAAGGGTCGTCCCAAAATAAATGGGACTTCAGCATCTGGTTCAAAATCCAGAACAATAAAATCAACCGGAAAAATGAGGGAGCCCACTTGCACTAGAACATCCTCAACAATGCCATCCGGCTTAGCTAGGGATCTGTCTGCTAGCTGCAAGATTACGGTTGTAGGTCTAGGACTTCCTAGACCTAACCTTCTGAATACCGAAGATGGCATCAGATTTATGCTCGCCCCCAAGTCACATAATCCACGAGCTCGGATACTCTGCCCAATAGTAAGCTGGATAGTAAAACTTCTAGGGTCTTTTAGCTTCGTGGGCAGTCTGTTTTGAATCCGGGAAGTGCATTCCTCCTTCAAAGCCACCGTGGCATACTCAGTCAAACGACTTTTGTTTGCCACGATGTCTTTAATATATTTCTCATATTTGGGCACTCCCTGCAAGACATCAAAAAGAGGTAAATTAACATGTACCTGTTTAAGCACCTCCATAAATTTCTTGAAACACGCCTCCTCCTTGTGTTTCTTGAGTCGTTGAGGGAACGGGGGTGGAGGTCTTTCTGCTTCTGCTTCTTTAGTCTTCCCCCTATCAGAACTTTGTTCCTCCTCATCTTCTGCTACTCCTGACTTTTGAGGCGGTCTTTCCGGTTCCACCTCCTTCAACTGTAAACCACTCCTCATGGTCACTGCATTTACCTGCTTTGGATTAGGATCCGTGTCGCTAGGCAGTCCTCCTCTGGGTCTTGTATTTTGGGCACTAGCAAATTGCCCAAACTGATATTCAAGAGCCTTGGTCGCTAACTGATTATTCTTCACTTCGGCTGCCAATTTAACATAGTCAGCCAGCAATTGTGCCTGATTAGCGATCATGGTTTTGAACATCTCCTCAATGGTAGGTGATGGTGGTGGAGGAGGGGCATTGTGATTTCTGAATTGGGATTGATAGTTCGGTTGCCCTCCTTGATTTCTCTGCATACCCTGACCAGAACCTTGGCTTTGTTGGTTGTTGCTACCCCACGAAAAATTTGGATGGTTCCTCCAATTTGAGTTGTAGCCACTACCAAACTGCTGCTGATTTCTCTGTGCATTGCCCACAAAGTTAACAGAATCAGGATTTACTCCACAGCACTCAGCTGAGTGCTCACTACTACCACACACTTCACACCACATCTGTTGGACCGCATTGACTGAAGCTGAAGGCTGGTTCAAGTTCATACTGCTGAAGTGATTATTCAACTGATTTTGCAAGGCAGCTATCTATGCAGCGATAGTTGTAAATCCATCCACTTCAAGCACTCCTGCTGCTTTCCTTGCTCCACTTCTTGATGAATCTGCATTCCATTCTGGATTGCCCTGTGAAATTCGGTTGAGCAAAGTGTACAGCTCCTCATAAGTCTTTTCCAGCGCTTGCCCTCCAGCTGCTGAGTCTAACAAAATTTTAGTATGGGGTTCCAAACCCTCAATAAATGTGTGTACCAACACCTCATTGGACTGATGATGATGAGGACAGTCCCGCAACATGGATTTAAATCTTTCCCAGGCTTGATATAGATTTTCTCCCTCCCTCTGTTTGAAACTTAGAATTTGACTTCTAAGTCTGGCTGTTTTACCAGAGAGAAAAAATCTGATCAAGAACTTCCGTGCTAGATCATCCCACGTTGATATAGAATTTGGTGGTTCAGCTTTTAACCACCTCTTGGCTTCACCAAGTAAGGAAAACAGAAATAAGGTGAGCCGAACATAATCAGGTGACACTCCAGCGGGTATATAAGTGTCACTTATCTCCAAAAAATTCTGGAGATGTTGTTGTGGGTCTTCATGAGGGAGACCGGTAAATTGCCCGCTTGTGTGCAATAGTTGCACCATATTCTGCTTTAATTCAAACCTCCCTCCAGGCTCTGGTTTGCGGATACTAGAATGTACATTGTTGGCATGTGGGATTGCCACCTCGCGAACCGACCTTGCTGCTGCTTCATCGGGCACTAACACTGCCCTAACAACCGGTGGATGTTGTTGCTCCATAATAGACTGTTTAAGCAACTGCAGCTTCTTTTGTAGAGCTTCTCTATGTTGACTATGAAATTCACGTTAAGGCTCAAAGTAAGATTCCACCAACTCTTTGTCCCTTGCCAGTGTTCACAGAAATCAAGTCTGCAAAATACAGGCTAAGACCAAGTTGTCAACACTTAAGAAAATAAAACAAAAATACAGTAAATTTACACTTATCACAATTTCACCAATTGCCTAGCCTCCCCGGCAACGGCGCCAAAAACTTGTCCAGCTGGTTTGGTATATGTAAAACCGACACGCAAGTGCACGTGGTCAAACAAGTAATAAAGTGGCTAAGTAAGCCAAGTATCGACCCAAGGAGACTCTGGATAAGTAAAATTGCCTAAGTACACTATATTCTTATCTTACTTCTAATTATGCTAACAACAACGTAACCAACAGTTAAATAAGTTTTTGTTTATAAATTATATACTAAAACTATTAACAATTATTTACTGTGAATTGAAACTATGGATATGAGCATGCCAAGGTTAAGAACAAGCAATGAATTTGACGATAATCACAATTTGGTTAATCTTTTCTTCATGTTGCTAGCCAAGAACATTAGCCTAGAAATTAAAACTCTCGTATTTAATTTCACTTTAGAATCATAGACCATTCGTCTACATTTCTGTGATCAAATGCAATTTATGACCTAGCACTACAATTCCGGTTCCTAAATTGACTAATACGGCTTTCAAGTATATTTCTATCAGGAAAGCACATCAAAACCCAATTTTCCCAAATCAAGTTAAGAACAATACCCTATTAATTCACAACTTTCCAATTTTGTGCTCTCTCGAGTGAAATTGGACTTTTTAGATGTACATTAATGTCGGCCACACACTAATGCAGTAGAAACAAGAATTAATAGAACAACATGGAAGAAGAAGATGAAAACCATATAATTAACAATCAAAATTCATCACCATTATTCAAAACCTCAGCAAGGAAGAGAATTAGCCACTCATTTGTGGATTAATCATCCTAAAACAAGTGTAAATCATACATACAATTGATTGAAAGAAGAAAGGAAGAGAAGAAATCCCTTAGCTTTTTCGTCCCTCAACTGCTTCTAACCCACGTCCTTGCTCCACCAAGTCTGAATTAATTAAAAATAAGCTAAGTGTTCTATTTATACTAGTGGGAATTTTTCCCGGAATAACAAGCAACGTGTCACGGAGGTCAACGCGGAGCACTGCCTCCGTGACACAGCGTGGACGCGGACCCTTACTAGAATTCCAGGGTTCGGGAATATAGCCTCAACGTGGCACGGAGGCCAACGCGGAGGCCTATCTCCGTGCCACGGAGCTGTCGCGAGGCTTCACTGGAATTTGCCAATAAAATCATCCTCCAGGCAGTGTGCCTCCGCGATGGTAGCGTGGCACGGCTCCATCGCGGAGCCCCTTTACTTTGCGCATTCCAATGTCTTTTCCATGCTCGCATCCAAGTCCAACTCCGATATAATTCCAACATGCATTTTAGCTCCTAAAAATCATATTTTCCTGCAAAACAAATGCTAATCATGTTGGTTAGTATAAATTCACATTTTATTACCAATTACATGAAAATGTATACACATTGCATAACAAACAAGGCGAAAATAATACGTTTGTGTATCACTTGGGCATATAAATCTGCCCAAGATCAATCCCCTCTTCTCTGGCCGAAATCATATTTGCTATACATTGAAATTTAACAAGGTGATATATATATATATATAGGCAGGGGCAGTGGCCTAGGGGCGTTTCACGCCTGCCAAGGTGCCATAGCCATGCCGCGCAGCGCCTCCCAGGGCGCCAATGGGCCTTGCGCACCATGTTGCGCACTGCTGGCCGGCTCACCGCGCTGGCCCCTCGCGGCCTAACCTCGCCTGACCCTGCTTCCGAGGTCCTTCCCACACGCATCAAGCTCTCCTTACTCATCACAAATCTACGTGTATGCCTACTAACCGTTAATCATTTTACGAGGTGTAACACCTTTCACAACTCTCGTACCATAACAGTGCTATGTCTCGTAGTCGAAATACGGCCAACTCGATTTTCTCCACGGGCGTAGCATGCATTACCCTAAATATTCACTGTAGCTGTTCCAAAAAGTCCTGAGGATCCTTTCTACGATCTATCCCCATGAGTTGCGGGAGACTCAGGCAAGAAACTCTCGGACCGTCAAACTTCCAGGCCCTCTAGTAGATTCAGTGACAACTGTACCACGGGCAAGCGCTGGGCGGTCATCATCTGAGCCAGCATATAAATAGCGCTCCTAACCTCTTGAACCAATAGTATAGGTATAGGGACTGATGGGGGTGGTGTTGACATATCTGCTGCCCCGGGGGGGCTCCTGGTACAACGGAGAATGTTGGGGAGACCAGGATGAAGTCTCCCTATCGCCCTCAGATTGGGTCGTCTCAAACTAGGGCACCCTGCTAGTGCCCTCTCCTGCCGCAATATCTAGCTCTCAACCAGTTATGATTTTTTGTGCATTGGACACTTTCTCTGTAAATAAGAAGAATAACCTAAGATTAGGAATTCACCCTATACGACATAGCTCTATAGCACGACTAGAGAAGATAGGAGGGTAACCACGCTATTATGCCTCATATCCTCTTGCCTATAGAATATGGTAAACAACACATCCATAGATAAGACTCTACTAGACAAAGCTTGCAGACTCCTTAGGACGCGACATTACTCTGATACCATGTTTTTCACACCCCACCTTGAGAGGCATGACTGGCACCTAATGCCATACTGGGACCTAGGCGGACCTGGCTGGGCATATGCACCTCTGGTGCTTGCCAGCAACTCAAATTAAGAAAATAAACTGCTACATCTCAGCTGTAAATACAGCCTCAGGCCAACAAGGCCACGCAGTAAAATTGTAAAAGAAAATAGCTAACCCAGCAAAGTAAAAAAAAAATGGATCCTATGCAGGCCGACAAGACCACCATGTTGTCTAGTTATAATAGAATGAAAACTGGCAGTCATATTCATACTATAGCCAAACTAAATAGCTAAACTAGGCCCTACATGGCCAACACACAAAATATATCATACATAGGCCCCACACGGCCAACAATAACCAACCACTGAAAACTGTAGTCCGCAATCCTCTAAGAGTGGAATAGTTGTCAGGATAGGGCCCCGACCTACCCAAAAGATGTACAATAAAAAGAGCAAACCCTTCTAACTATCAACTCTGGAGAAAAGGAGCTAACTGCATTGCTAACTCTGGCTAATAGCTAAGAAGGTTCTGAACCATATCTATCTGTACCTTGTAGGCAAGTATGCAGCACCCCAAAGATGGACGTCAATACAATATCTATCGAATATGTAAGGTAGTAATGCAAATGACTAAATAGAACTAATAAAAGAACTGGAAGTAACAATAGAAAGGATAAGGGTTATAACCTGAATAGACTCACAACCTGAAGTATAACTAACAAGTAAGTAATACAAACAAGAACCTTGCTTAGGTGGAAGGTACAATCAGCACAGAATAACCCCTCTGGACCCCCATAAGCCCTAGAAACTACACCTCAATCTATATACCCCTAGCATGGTCAATATGAGTGAATGGGTAACTATAGCCAACCTACCTGGCTTCTAGGTCTGCAACTG
Source organism: Datura wrightii (assembly GCA_035772735.1). Lineage (NCBI taxonomy): Eukaryota > Viridiplantae > Streptophyta > Magnoliopsida > Solanales > Solanaceae > Datura > Datura wrightii. The sequence continues at coordinate 48,529,861 of JASDFA010000002.1, read as the reverse complement.
AGCCCGTTGGGCTCCTGTAGCGGTGTCTGAGCCTGTTGGGCTCTTGTAATTGCACCCTAGGCACACAAGGCTCAAAGGAGGGTCAATGATGCTGATACAGCAAAAAAGTAGAAGCCCATTCGTGGATGGACTGTAATATGGACTTTTAGGCCTGAATATAGTTCAGTCAGACAACATATAGCTCTTCTGAGCGATCTATAGCCCCACAGGCGATGACACAGCTAGTAACCCTGAGGTTGTTCGACGGAAGGCTATAATAGGTGGGGTCAGTCCCAACAAAAATAGTAAACGTGAATCTCAAACTAACGGTAGCAGCTAATCACAACATACATGCTTATGGCTTTCTTACAAGACATAGGTCGTATTACTATATGAAAGGAATAACTTTCCAAAGAGATTACTCTTAACATATCTTGAATGCCGATTCTCATTTATCCAATTAGTTCTAGCCTATCGCCGGTGATTCCACTCGATTGCATCCTTTACGCTAAGAGAATAGGGCTATTTTCAATACTAAGACTCATCAAATGAATATATCTTTCAATAATATTAACTATAATTCAACTCCATTTATTCAGCCGAGAACTCAAAAATTCTCGAGAGTTTAGAAGGTATAAATGCTAACCTTCACCTGTAGCTGCTTAGGACTCAATTAGAAGTATTTCTACAACTTTAACTCGGCAAGGTTTCGGTACTCTGAGCGTATTTTCAAGAAATAACTTCACAGGGACATTCCTCTTGGCTAGAACTCATTATCCAAGACAAATTTATGTTTGGACAGAGTTTAGCGACGTAATTTGATGAAAAATAGAAGAAAAATAGAGAAAATCCTTCATGAGGTCGAGCTCGGCTTTGGGGGGAATATTTCTTATGATTTGAACTTGAACTTAACTCATATATATAGGTGGGAGTCGGTGTTCGGGGGCCGCGGCACCCCAGCCATACCACCTGCCTGGCAGCACGACGCGGCGCCTAGGGCCCCTAGCCTCCGGCCCCAGCCTCCTTCTCGCTCAGTTTTGTGCTCATATACTTAACCCCTAGGCCTTTTACCGCATGCGTTGTATTCCAAAACTCCCAATATATCGACTTGCACGTCCATTAAATGATAGAAACTTATGGGTGTAACATGTTGAGAGAGGTTCACAGCTCTTGGTATTCTATCCATCCAGGTGCCACCAAGATGTACCATGATCTATGCGATGTCTTTGGTGGAATGGCATGACGAAGAACTTTGCAGAGTTTGTGGGTAAGTGTCCAAATTGCCAACAGGTGAACGTTTAGCACTAGAGATAGGGAGGTATGCTTTAGGATAATAGTATACCCTTGGCAAGGTATGACACACCTCCCAGCTTGGGTTACAAGCTGGGCTCCATGTATGCTCATGCGGGGTATGTCAATTATAAAAACCTCCCATTGTTCCTTGATTTCTATATGTATGCTTATGTTCATGACTTATTATGCTCAATATATGTTTCAATAGGTTTTAATTATGAATTCAGTCATGATTAGCTTTATGACTCTGTTTTGAAAATCCTAAGTCATTACACTTCGTTTATGATCCGAAACTCATGATTTAATTTTATCTCATACTCATGATCTTATTTTTATTATTTTACTATCATGTTTTTACTTAAGCTATATACTCAGTATTTTCAAAGTACTAACTGTATACTCTATATTATATCATCTCATTGATCTTGGGCAGATTTATATGCCCAAGTGATACTCAAACGTATTATTTTCGCCTTGTTTGTGTGCAATATGTATATATTCTCATGTAATTGGTAATAAAATGTGAATTTATACTAACCAACATGATTAGCATTTGTTTTGCAGGTAAATATGATTTTTAGGAGCAAAAATGCATGTTGGAAAAATATCGGAGTTGGACTTGGATGCGAGCATGGAGACGACATTGGAATGTGCAGAATATAAGGGCTCCGCGATGGCGTCGTGCCACGCTACCATCGCGGAGGCACACTGCCTGGAGAGGGAATTAATGGACAAATTCCAGTGAAGCCTCGCGACAGCTCCGTGGCACGGAGATAGGCCTCCGCATTGGCCTCCGTGCCACGTTGAGGCTAATTTACCAGACCCTAGATTTCCAGTGAGGGTCCGCGTCCACGCCATGTCATGGAGGCAAGGCTCCGCGTTGGCCTCCGTGACACGTTGCTTGTTATTCCGGGAAAAATTTCCCACTAGTATAAATAGCACACTTAGGTTTATTTTAATGAGTGCAGTTCAGTTTTAGTTCAGACTTGGTGGAGCTAGTACGTGGGTTAGCAGCAGTTGAGGGACGAAAAAGCTAAGAGATTTCTTCTCTTCCTTTCTTCTTTCAATCAATTGTATGTATGATTTACACTTGTTTTAGGATGATCAATCCACAAATGAGTGGCTAATTCTCTTCCTTGCTAAGGGTTTGAACATGGGTAGTGAATTTTGATTGTAAATGATATGGTTTTCTTCTTCTTCTTTCATGTTGTTCTATTAATTCTTGTTCTTACTGCATTAGTGCTTGGCCAACATTAATGTACATCTAAAAAGTCCAATTTCACTCGAGAGAGCAAGAAATTGGAAAGTTGTGAATTAATAGGGTATTGTTCTTAACTTGATTTGGGAAAATTGGGTTTTGATGTGCTTTCCTAATAGAAATATACTTAAAAGCCGTATTAGTCAATTTAGGAACCGGAATTGTATTGCTAGGTCGTAAATTGCATTTGATCACAGAAATGTAGACGAATGGTTTATGATTCTTAAGTGAAATTAAATACGAGAGTTTTAATTTCTAGGCTACTGTTCTTGGCTAGCAACATGAGGAAGAGATTAACCGGATTATTATTACAATCGAAATCATTACTTGTTCTTAACCTTGGCATGCTCATATCCATAGTTTAAATTCACGGTAAATAATTGTTAATAGTTTTAGTATATATTTTATAAACAAAAACTCAATTAACTGTTGGTTACGTTGTTGTTAGCATATTACAAGTAAAATAAGAATATAGTATACTTAGGCAATGTGTACATACCCTGAGCCTCCTTGGATCGATACTTGGCTTACTTAGCCACTTTATTACTTGTTTGACCACGTGCACTTGCGTGTCGGTTTATAAGATATAATACCAATCGAAATAGCACCGAACAAGTTTTTGGTGCCGTTGCCGGGGAGGCTAGGCAATTGGTGAAATTGTGATAAGTATAAATTTACTGTATTTTTGTTTTATTTTCTTAAGTGTTGACAACTTGGTCTTAGTATTTGTTTTAATTCTTTGTTCATTTTAATTTTTCTCTCTTTCGGATACCCTCATTGACATGACATCTTGGAATATAAATGGTGGATACGCATATTTCGGCGAATCATGCATGAATTGCGGAGGACCCCACTTGTGGCAAAACTGTAACACGTGAAATATATGTGGGTGTCAATATGGCCATTGGGGTGATTGTCCAAAGGCATATTCCCTTCCCCCAAGCCCCCGCTATGATCATTCTGTTGTTTTTGCTGAATATAGGCATGTTGAAAGTGAGGACATGGGACGCCAAGTTCAAATAGAGGACATGATGAAACAACTCCTGGAGCAATCAGAAGCAATGAAGGAGTCGGTGGCAGAATTGATAATTTAGCAAAAGGAGAATGCAGAGGCTGTAAGCAGGATGAGCGTCAAACTCACGGAGATGTGTGCTGAGGCTGAAGCTTGTGATAATTTGCAGGTGACAGTTTTAGCCGATATTCAAGAGGAACTACAAGAGGAATACAAGGGTGAATTTTTGGATGAAGCCCAACAATTAGAATCTCTTAAGTGTCCCTGTGATCGGCTCATACCTATAGAAAATCCATTCATGGAAGAAAAGAAAGAATATCTCCCATTTGACCTTAATGGAGAAAGAGATGTCGATGTTGAAAAGGTGTACACAAGTAAGGAAGTCAAGCACAATGCAATTTCAGAGTTGAGGTTGATTGGACCGCACTCGAAGCATTTTTCGACATTAAATTTGGTTGACAACATAGAAATAAAGTCTTCCAAGTTTGTAGAGAAATGTCTAGAGGAGGACCAAGCCCCGTATATTTTGAAATTCACTAATTCGGAGAGACAAAATGACTTCGCTTACTTAAGGACCAATAAATGCAAAAGGCAACATCTACTGTTTGGTCCTTACAATTTTTCACCACCACCCCTGGAGCATAAGAGGAAATTAGAGAAGAAATTAGGGGTGAGATTCATATCCGCAAGGTGGAGGAAAAAGTGGTGAAACTTGGTACGTCGAGCCGCGACGGTAAACCAGGCGCTGCACGGGAGGCAACCCGTGAAAAATATTTTCTTTCTTTCTTTTTTTTTACTGTAAATAATTTTTATTTTTATCTTTTCTTTTCTTGATTAGGTTTAGATTCTTGTTTTAGTTAATATTTTTCATTTTAGTTAGGGAAATCTATTAATCTAACCAATTTTGTTTAGTGAGGTGATTTTCAGGTCTAACGGAGAGAAATATGCATGGAATTGGGAAGAATAAGGCAAGGTATGAAAAAATAATTTAACGGAAGAAACAGTGCACTGGCGCGTTGGCTCCGTGTCACGGAGGGAGGGCTCCGCGTTATCCTCCGTGACACGTTGAAGGCAAAATCCGGATTTTTAAAATTTCCAGAGAGCCATCGCGTCGGCTCCGTGTCACAGAGGAGGGTCTCCGCGTTACCCTCCGTGACACGTTGCCTTATATTTGGTGCCGGGTCACACCGGGTTTCCGGGTGACCCGCGTGTTTTTCTTTAAATTAACCCCGATTTTGCCCAATTTTTCCCCATTTCTTCTACTCTCCACGACCAAAACACCCAAATCCTCCTCCCCAACAACGTGCCACGCTATTAGGCAAGGAATACGTCAAGTTTCTTCGATTCTTCAACTCAAAGGTACGTTTTCCTCGTTTCTCTCAAATTTTTGGCGATTTTAGTCGGATTTGGGCATGTGAGGTGAGATATATCACCCCAAGTAGCAATTTAACATGATGTTGAGTTATTTTTGATTGATATATGTTCGGATTGTTGTAATTAGCGGTTGAACTTATCGATTACGTAAATAATTCGAATTTGATTGTAGAATTGTATTCTAGGGCATGGGTTGTTGAATTTGACTTGGGTGACTTGATAATTCGATAAATTAGATGTCGGGGTGTGTTTGTAAATTGAGATAAGTCGTTGTAAATATTGTATGAATGTTAAAAGACGACGAAGTCTCGAATTTTTGGGAAAATGTGAACATTGTGTAAATTGGTTTGATTAGTTGGATTCGTTTGTATATAGAATATTTTTGTCGTTGTTTTTATTTGTTGTTTTATTGCAAAGTGCGATGATTGAATTGTTAGCGATAGTACGATTGGGATTAGCTGTATGAAGTCTGAGTAGTACACTAACCGTTATGCTGTCAAAATTTTTTTGTGAACGCACTAAGCATAAATTGTATAGTTGTTGTCTTTGGTGTAAGTAGAGTTATCCTTGCCGTAGTTTTGTAAAAGTAGCTAAGGCCTAAGTGTGGGGTAAATGTTGTGTAACCCGACCTTAGCCTAAGTTAACATCTTTATAGCTTAACTTTGTGCTTGTTAATTTATATTGACAGGTACAATGGCTAGCAGACAGGATAGGGGCAAGGGTGCTTCTACCTCAGGCACCGGCAGAAAAAGAATGAGACTGGGCACCGCAGTCCCAGCTGCACCAGCTGTTCTGCGCGGCCAACACCGCCAATATGGAACAACGTGGGTAACCGAGGAAGGAAAGAAATGGTATGCTAAGCATAAGGAGAGCAAGTACTTCCCGGAGGAACATATTGCACGGGAACCACTAGCACAGGAGTTCCCCCGTATTGTGCAAAGGATTGAAGCAGCTGGGCTCAACTTTATCTTTCAGGAGCCCAAGGAGTGCAACCTTCATTTGGTCCGAGAGTTCTACGCAAATTGGAACCCGGCCATCAGAAGCCACACAATAAAAATCAGAGGGCAGATTGTCACTCTGGAACCCTAGCAATTTAATGCCATCGTTGGAGCGCGGGACACAGACGCCCACGTTCTCCGCCAGCTAAACATCACCCCACCGTATGCCGACATCAGACGTACGTTGTGTGGGGCTCGATCCACAGCCCGATGGAGTAGACATAAGGAGAGGGGTTACCACCAGACTCTGCCTTATTCGCAGAGGAATAGGGAGGCCAGAATATGGCTGAAGATTGTGCGTTCGTGCTTGATCCCGGGAGTTCATATGACGGATGTGACCCGAGACCATGTCTGCTTGGTGTATGCCCTTATGAAAGGGCTTGAGATTAATGTTGGGGCGGTAATTATATCTGCCATGAAGAGAGCCAGACTACACCAGGGCCACAGATACGAGTTTGGCGGACTCATCACCACCTTCCTCCGAGGCCTCGATGTTGAGGAAGAAGCCTTGGATTACATTCCGCAGTTGGAGCGGAGGGCCCTCGATGTGACAAAAACTAAGGCCCCCGATACCACACACGGGCCAGTGCTGACTTTGGGCGAGCGACATGCTCGTGACGATCAGTACATGGAACGTATGTTCGGCATACAAATGCTTCAGCTACGGATTGGTGGGAGACCAGCCACCGAGGAAGAATTATGGCAGCTGGAGCTGGATTACCCATTTGGCGAGAATGCCAGAGCCTTATGCCGAGTGGGACCAGCCTTCGTGGAGCCGACGGATGACGATGTCCCTACTGATGAGGAGACACGTCGGGAGGACTCCGATGTGGAGTCCGATGACGATGATGGCGCTGACTCAGACATGGGGGACGAGGCAGCAGCACCAGATGAAGAAGTCGAATATTTCGACTGATCAGGGAGTTCCACCACCCGAAATTTTGTTTTGTAATTTTTGTGAACACTGGGGACAGTGTTCGATTTAAGTGTGGGGTGGGGAGTAGCTAGGTGCTGGGACTTAGGCTCTAATCTGCTGTATGCTTTTCCTTGGTTTGTATGTATGTTTGTGTTTTCCCTGTTATGAACTGATTTGTGTTGTATCTGTATATATTTGTTTGTGTGGTTAATGATGTGTGTTATGAAAAGTTATGGTTGCCAGTGTAAATATTTTGTAAATATTTTTTTTTATCGAGATGATCGATATTTTTCAAAAAATTTCGGTTTTTATTTTGTTTGGGTTTCTCGGAGTTTGTTTTCGGTTCTTTTACCGAGAATAGTCCCATTGAACCGATGTCATAGTTAGTGACCGTTCCCTATGATGGATGGATGACGACCATCTTAAGGGAAATGTAGTCGGTAGGAGTAGGATTTTAATTTGTTTTTAATTTTTCTTTGGTGGATTGCATCAATGAACTGTAGTTGCTTTATGGTTGCAAAAATTTCGTTGCGTGTGTAACTGATGTTCAAAATGTGAAAGTTATTCATTTGAAAGCATGCAATTTGGTAAATATGTTGAGTTACCTAGGCTATAGAAGTTGATTCAGTATGATTGAGGCTTAATTTTGAATTCATGTGTTTGTCTAATTAGAGAGTCTGTGAATGCATCTTGATTCGAGCATGCGCATGAAGTGTGAAGTGAGGTATTGTTATTCCATGCCATTGTGAATTGTCTAGAACTTGCCTGGTGTGTTTACAAAACGAAATGAAGGAGGTGTAGTGTTGGAAAGGATGTAGGCATTTCTTTGTTTTTAACCGATAGTTTCCATTTTTTTCTTGTCAAATTCTACCCTTTTTATATGTTGTATACCCTAGTCAGCCCGTTGAGCCTTTAGCCAATTTCTTTCTTTCTTTTGTCCAAAATTGTATAAACCAAGCTTTATTCCTTCTTTTCATTAGCCTTAAAGTCTATACAAAGCTCTTAAGCGCTTACAAAGAAAAGAAAATGTTTCCCAAAGTGTTAAAGAGTGAAAAGAGTGAAATGAAAAAGAAAAGCAGAGTGAAGAAAGAAAAGATGATGTTGAAGAGGCACTTGTTGTAATTAAATGATATTGAGGGTACATGAAAACCCTTTGTTTTGTGTCAAGTGTGTTTGATGAAATGGGCAGTACGAAAGTAAACCAGCATGAATGGGAGAAAAAGAGAAAAGAGAGGAACAATGTCCATGAGTCGATGGGAATGTGTTAAAAAGGCGCTTAAGGATGCTAGCGACTATTATTGGCTAATCCAATATATATACTAGATCCATAGCCCCGTTACAACCCATTAAAGTCCTACTTGATCCTACATTGTATTTCTTTATATTAGTGGAGTAATACACTAAGGGCAAGCCTATGGGTCACGACATGATGCATGTGAATTCTTTTGGGAGAGAGAGTGAAATTAATTTTTATATGCCCCTACTTGCATGTATGTGTGTTGCATGAACAAAAAGGGGAAGATTCTCTTGAGTTGTGAGGGCACATGCTTGATGAAAGATTGATTTTCGTGTCGGATTTCTTGATTAGCTGATTTGCATGAGTTTGCCAATATCAAGAATCAATTCTTAAAGTCTAGGAAGTCTTGATGTATTAAAGGTCATTGTATTGTAAGACCAAGCATGTTTTCGTGATGATTTGCAAAAAATTGAATAATCGGTATGACCGTAGCGTAAATGGTCGCACCATAGTGACGAAGGTTGGGATGTAATTTGCATGAGTTGTGTATGTGTTGTTCGAGGACGAACAAGGATTTAAGTGTGGGGTAAGTGATCTTGGGCAGATTTATATGCCCAAGTGATACTCAAACGTATTATTTTCGCCTTGTTTGTGTGCAATATGTATATATTCTCATGTAATTGGTAATAAAGAGTGAATTTATACTAACCAACATGATTAGCATTTGTTTTGCATGTAAATATGATTTTTAGGAGCAAAAATGCATGTTGGAAAAATATCGGAGTTGGACTTGGATGCGAGCATGGAGACGACATTGGAATGTGCAGAATATAAGGGCTCCGCGATGGCGCCGTGCCACGCTACCATCGCGGAGGCACACTGCCTGGAGAGGGAATTAATGGACAAATTCCAGTGAAGCCTCGCGACAGCTCCGTGGCACGGAGATAGGCCTCCGCGTTGGCCTCCGTGCCACGTTGAGGCTAATTTACCAGACTCTGGATTTCCAGTGAAGGTCCGCGTCCACGCCGTGTCACGTAGGCAAGGCTCCGCGTTGGCCTCCGTGACACGTTGCTTGTTATTCCGGGAAAAATTTCCCACTAGTATAAATAGCACACTTAGGTTTATTTTAATGAGTGCAGTTCAGTTTTAGTTCAGACTTGGTGGAGCTAGGACGTGGGTTAGCAGCAGTTGAGGGACGAAAAAGCTAAGAGATTTCTTCTCTTCCTTTCTTCTTTCAATCAATTGTATGTATGATTAACACTTGTTTTAGGATGATCAATCCACAAATGAGTGGCTAATTCTCTTCCTTGCTAAGGTTTTGAACATGGGTAGTGAATTTTGATTGTAAATGATATGGTTTTCTTCTTCTTCTTTCATGTTGTTCTATTAATTCTTGTTCTTACTGCATTAGTGCTTGGCCAACATTAATGTACATCTAAAAAGTCCAATTTCACTCGAGAGAGCAAGAAATTGGAAAGTTGTGAATTAATAGGGTATTGTTCTTAACTTGATTTGGGAAAATTGGGTTTTGATGTGCTTTCCTGACAAAAATATACTTGAAAGCCGTATTAGTCAATTTAGGAACCGGAATTGTATTGCTAGGTCGTAAATTGCATTTGATCACAGAAATGTAGACGAATGGTTTATGATTCTTAAGTGAAATTAAATACGAGAGTTTTAATTTCTAGGCTACTGTTCTTGGCTAGCAACATGAGGAAGAGATTAACCGGATTATTATTACAATCGAAATCATTACTTGTTCTTAACCTTGGCATGCTCATATCCATAGTTTAAATTCACGGTAAATAATTGTTAATAGTTTTAGTATATATTTTACAAACAAAAACTCAATTAACTGTTGGTCACGTTGTTGTTAGCATAGTTACAAGTAAAATAAGAATATAGTATACTTAGGCAATGTGTACATACCCTGAGCCTCCTTGGATCGATACTTGGCTTACTTAGCCACTTTATTACTTGTTTGACCACGTGCACTTGCGTGTCGGTTTATAATATATAATACCAATCGAAATAGCACCAAACACTCATGATAATGGTTCGAGTGATTACACTCAGCCTCGACATTAGCACCGCTCTTGCTCCGATCTAGTTTAGTTAGCCCCATGTTTGGGCGAGTCCTCATTTTCTGAGGACACTTATCAGATTTATATTTTATGACTTTGTCTTTTCATTTTAGACTTAGCGAGCTCATTGGGGGTGTTGTCCCATTAGCTCATCATATAATTAGAGGCTTTTTAGACAACTATGTGTTAGATGATTCAGTTTTGTTGTCTACGCTTATGTTTTATGATATTTCGTCTTCTGCTCATGTTATGTTTATGTTCCCTTACTACTTCGTTTATGCTGTCGAATATGTTATGCATGTGCCATGGGTTAGCTTGGAGCCATTTGTGGTTCTGGGTCCCGTGTCGCGGTCGGAGGTTCATGCTTGCATCATGAAAAACTTTGTATCAGAGCCAAGTTTTTAGGTGTGTCCTAGGGTGTCTGAATGTCGTGTTAAGTAGTCTTTTTCATGGGTGTGAAGCATGTAACACTTATGAGGAAGAGGCTACTAGACGTTTTAGGAAACTTCCGTTCTTTCATGATCTAAGTCATGCAATAAAGTTCAACTCTTTCTATTTCTCTAACTCGTGTTATACGCATTTACAGAAATATGTCTGCTTGTTGAGTCAACAGAAGAAGAAATGGCAACGGAAATGGCCATTGAAATGGCAATGGAGATGGACATCAGCCAGCCTTAGCAGCTCCAGCTGATCTTTTGCATGAGCAGGTGACTCATGCTAAGTTCAGGGATGCTTTTTAGATGCCAGAACAGGCGATGAGAGCCCAGGTCAACCAGTAGGTTGTGGCTCATGTGCACATGAATGGGAATGTGGCGGCGGTTAGTGTGTGAGACTTCACCAGGATGAACCCAATGGAGTTTCATTGTTTATAAGTGGATGAGGATCCACAAGAGTTCATCGAGGAGATTCAAAAGATTACCTAGATTATTGGTATTACGGTAGAGGAGAGTGTAGACTTGGAATCCTACCAGCTGAAGAGGGTAGCTCATATCTGGTTTTGATATTGAAAGAAGGGTCGTGGAGTAGGTGTAGCTCCTATTGGTTGGGAGGAGTTTGTTGAAGCATTCTTGGGCAAGTTCATTCCCTGAGACTTAAGGGAAGCAAAGGCAATAGAATTTATCAATTTGAAGAAAAATGACATGACTATTCAGGAGTATGCCCTGAAGTTCACCCAGCTGTCAAAGTATGCTCCGAAGTTGGTGGTGGAGCCGAGAGATCACTTGAGAAAGTTCTTGAATGAGGTCATAGATTCCTTGGTCAAGGAGTGTAGGATTACTACGCCGATTAGTGACATAGACATCTCTCAATTGATGACTTATGCTCAACAGATAGAGGAGGAGAAGATGAAGGAGAAGGAGAGATAGGCCAAGAGGGTCGGGATATGGAGCTTTTATCAGCAGAGGCCTGGTGGTGAACATCGCCCACATTCCCATCAGAGGTCGTCACTAGTATGTTACAAGTCTTCCATCTTGATGTTTATACATTTCTAGACCCAGGGTCCACATTATCACTGTGAGAGTGAGTGTATTTGCCTTATTCCATAATCCCTCTTGTGTGTGAATTCCTTGAAAATTAAATGGGATTCTCTCTTGATGTGAGTGGCATCACTTCCTTAGGAACATGTTTGAATGTATTCAAAGTAAAAGATGTGATTGAGACAAGAGTGTAGTGAGCTTTACGGAAAGCTTTAAATGTGAATTATAATTACTTAAGATGATATGTGAGCTTGTTTTGATAAACCGTGCCCCGTGTTTTAAATGAAAGAAATATTTGTGAATCATGTCAATCATTTTGTGGTACCTCTTGGAGCATGTGTTAAAGTGTTGAATCTTTTCTTTTCATTGAGTCGGTGCATGATTTTGGAGTTGTTTTATTCCTAGTGGTCCCTTGTGTAAAATCTCTTGTTGTGTGAATTGCTTCAATTGTTCAGCTGTAAAGAAATGCCTTTCCTGAGACAAGCAATGGTTCAAGTTAGGGGGTTTGATAAGTTGGTAATTTACCAACTCATTAGGCTTTAAGCATTAGATTTTTCATGGTTTTCATCTCATTTAGGAAGGTTTTATGCCCTTTCATTTTGGTTTGTGTAGGTATTGAACTTAAATAGGTAAAGCAGAAGAATTGGATGGAAAGCATGGAGCTGAAAAAAGAGGGTCTGCGCTTTACAGGAGGACACCTGCGAGACGCAAGTCAAACACAGAATGGCACTGGTCTGGGGCTAAAAGAATACCTGTGAAATGCAGGTCAGCACCCGCGAAACATAGGAGCCTGGTCCAGACCTGCGAAACACTTACGCTCTGTAGATGGGCACCTGTGAAACGCAAGTGCCTCGCAAATAAGGCTACGCTGAAGAGGGAAAAATTGTTTAGATTCAACACAATTACATTTTGGAGGCTGCTGAGGGCAAAATGGGAAGAAAATGCACAAGAAAAGAGAGTAGATTTTCCCTTATCGGGACACCTTGTATAGAGAATAGAAGATTCTTGTAGAGAACATCCCATATTGTATTGTTTTGAATTTCTTGAGAGAGAAAATGTCACAACCCGAATGTAGACCCAGATTGTAACACGGTACAAGGAACCCCATGAGGTCCCAAGTAGACCCATGGCATAAGCATACATCTAACTTCACTCACTTTTAAGTGGAAGACTGAACAAAAGGCATAGAGGAACCATAAACATAACATATCATATCATAACATTCGGAGACACTGGACATGACATAAGCATACATCTAACTTCAATCACTTTTAATTCAGCTTTTCAGTGAAACTAGTCAGCATGGTGGCCTTGTCGGCCCGCATAGGTTCCTTTATACTCCTGTGGTTCTGGTCAGCTGTTGTTTTCTTACAGGAGACTATAGGCCTAGTCGGGCGGAGGCCGTATTTAGAGCCGTTATATAGCCCGTTGGTTCCATGAATCCAGGGTTAGAGCCAGCCTGACACCAAAAGTGCTTAGGCTCAGAAGTCCAGCAATCCAGGTCTTAGTAGGGCACCAGGTGTCAGTCATGCCTCCCAAGGCGGGCATGACATATGAGAGGAAAGTCGTATTGAACATAACTTGATCCAATGAATATAATCATAGACATGCATAAATAATGAGGAGCAGTGGGAGATTCTCTGAACAGACATACCCCATATGAGCACACATGAAGCCCTACTTGTAACCCTAGTTGGGAGGGTGTCCGTACCTTGCCAAGGGCAGGACTATAAAAGTGTGATATCACCATGAAAAGGGCCAATTAAACCGGGGATAGTCACAAGGGAGGTCCCAACATACCTATGGTGGGATGTAGTTTATGAGGTCCAGAGCAGAACCTAGGCCCCGAACCTACTCGATATTCGATACTACTCCCAAAACATATATGTGCTCATAGTATAACATGCATGAATTCGTGGGCTAGTTAAATCATGATAAGGATAAACATTCTTGTACATTCGTGAACTAGATCATGACATAAGGCCCGTGAGTCAGCCAAAAATATAATTCATGAATCATAGGGTTCACGCATACTGGTAGATCATACATATAACTTGTAAATCATTAAATCATGATGGATAGATGAATAATTTCATATTTAAAATAATAAATCATGTTGGGATTGTAAATATCATCAATTAAAGAGAAGATCATAAATCGATTCATCATAGATCATGCTTAAATAGGCTTGATTTAGTAGAACTGAAATTAATAATTTATTAATCAAGAATAGTTGTAAAATCTGATCAAAATTCATGAAATATAATTTAAATCACAATTTAAAACCACCCATTGGTATTATTTAAAATTTCACAAGATTTAAATTAAAACCCCATGAGATTTTGATAGATTTTCATGAATTAATAGAGAATGGACATGGTTGTGAATCGAAACACCCATTCGTAACCCTACATACCTGGGTAAGATCAAATTCTAAGGTTCCTTGATTGCCCAATGGAGGATTATAGGGAAGAGCTTGAAGCTATGCTTGATCTCTCTCAAATTCTCTTAATTTTCATGCATGGGAATGGCTTATGCAAGAGCGACTTAACCTATCTTATCATGCCTAGAAAAATACATAAACGACGTAGTTTAGGGCCTTACAACATAGAAAGGTCAAAAATACCCTTAATGAAATACCAAAAAAATTCTGCACAGATCGATCCAATGGGCATACCAACGAGTCATTGGAAGCTACCACGACTCGTGGTATGGCCCATCATATGCATTTCCTAGGCCTTGATCCTGGATTCATACCACGGTTCGACAGGACGACTCATCTTTGATCAAACGGATCATTGGGTCGATCGTTGCTTGTCCCCCTAAAAACCCTGAGCTTCTCCTTACAATGAGCCTTAACACGACTCGTGTTACTTCCAATGAGTCATGGTATCAAGCCGTTAAGTCCACTGGAGATCTGACCACCTAGACAACAATTGGTGACAATGGATCTTCATAGCTCACCACGAGTCTTTGAATGACTCGTTACATCCCCCATGCTTAAGTCCAGTATTCACCAAAGATCACCAACAATGACTCATTGTTAAAGGCAATGAGTTGTTACATCACTTGTTGTATCCACTACCACTAGGACTCCTAAAACCATGACTGCTAATAATGACTCGTGGTTTCTAACCACGAGTCCTTGCATCACTTGTCCTGTGACTTTTTCCCAGTTTTTCAGCCAACTTCAAATTTTGATCCCAGGTCTAATCTTAGGCATTTTCGGGGTATTACAAATATCTCCCCCTTGGGAATAGTCGTCCTCGAACGTTGGAAACAAGTAGAAAAACAAAGACATGCAATCCTTACACCCAAATACTGATCATTTAAATCGAAAATAACAGAATGACTACCTCCTGTTCATATCACCTAGTTGAATTGAGTTCATGCTTCACATACAAATCCATATACATAAAGAAACTTGAACACATGATTTGAACATGAAACTAAATAGAGTTATAGGGAAAAACTGATACCTCAAGTCGGAACTGAGCCATCGATAGGTGTGGGTATTTAGCCATCATATCCGCTTCGGCTTCCCATGTAGCTCCTTCGACATGCTAATTTTTCCATAATACTTTCACTGAAAACTACTTCCTTATTCCTTAGCTTCCGAACCTGGCGATCTAATATTTCCACCGGAACCTCCTCATAGCTAAGGCTATCTTTTACACCCATGCTGTCCACCGAGACTACTAGAGATGGATCTCCCAAACATTTCTTCAAAAGCGATACATGAAACACAAGATGCACAGAAGACAATTCTGAGGGTAGTTCCAACTCATACGCCACCTTACCAACTCTTCTCATAATCTGGTAGGGACCAACATAGCCAGGACTGAGTTTTTCTTTCTTTCCAAACTGCATTACTACCTTCATGGGAGATACCTTCAGAAATAGCTAATCGTCCACCTCGAACTCCAACTCTCTCCTCCTCACATCAACATATGACTTTTGACGACTCTGAGCAATTTTTAGCCTGTCCCTTATCAACTGAACCTTCACCATAGCCTCATGAATCGAATCTGGCCCTATCATAGCTGCCTCGCAACCTCAAACCATTCGATGGGCGAACTAGATCTCCGCCCATAAAGAGCCTCGAACGGTCCCATCTGAATGCTAGAGTGATAGCTATTATCGTAAGCAAACTCGATCAGGGGAAAGTGATCATCCAAACTACCTTTGAAGTCCATCACACATGCTCTCAGCATGTCCTCAAGAGTCTGGATTGTGCGTTTTGCTTGACCATCCATTTGCTGATGAAATGTTGTGCTGAGCTTAACTGTGAGTCCCAAGCCCTTTCTAAAAATACTGCCAAAATTGGGAGGTAAATTGGGTACCTCGGTCTGAATAAAGGACAAGGGTACTCCATGTGATCAAACCAACTCCTGGATATATAGCTTGGTGTAATCCTCCGCTAAGTCCATGGTTTTCACCATTAGAAAATATGTAGCCTTGGTCAACCTGTCTAACACCACCCAAATGGAATCATATTGTCGGCGAGTACGAGGCAGACCTGTGATGAAATCCATATTAATCTCTTCCCACTTCCAAGTAGGAATGTTGATATCCTGAAGTACTCCTCCCGGCCTTTGACGTTCAACCTTTACTTGCTAACATTTCGGGCATCTGGCTACGAATTCTTCAATATCCTTCTTCATGCCATCCCACCAATAGATTTCTCGTAAGTCACGATACATCTTGGTGGCACCCGGATGGATGGAATACCTGGATCCATGGGCCTCATGCAATATTTGGCTCCTCAAATCATAAACATCTGGAACACATAGGCGACCCTGGTACCGAAGCACACCATCTCCCTCTTGGGAGAAGACCTCTACCTTCTGAATTCGAACGGCTTCTTTCAACTTTATCAAAATCAGGTCCTCATCCTAGCTTTCACATTAGTTAATAAGGACGATTCGGATCTGCTTTGAACAACAACACCGCCATCGGTAGAGTCAACCAACCTAACTCATAACCTTGCAAGATGATGCACATCTTTCACCAGCTCTTTCTTTCCTTCATCCCCATGGAATACACTTTCCATCGAGAGCCTGCTAAGTGCGTCCGCCACCACATTATCCTTACTCGGGTGGTAAAGAACACTCATATCATAGTATTTGAGTAGCTCTAACCACCTCCTTTGTTGTAGGTTGAGATATTTCTGTGTGAACACAAATTGCAAGCTCTTGTGGTCCATAAGCACATCCACATGGACCCCATACAAGTAATGTCTCCATATGTTCAATGCAAATACCACTGTGGCCAACTCCAAATCATGGGTCGGGTAATTCTTCTCATAGATCTTTAACTGTCTAGAGGCATATGCTATCACTTTCCCTCACTGCATCATTACGCACTCGAGTCCTATTCATGAGGCATCGCAGTACACCGTGAAACCATCCATACCCTCGGGTAGGGTCAACATCGGTGCGGTAGTAAGTCGAGTCTTCAACTCTTGGAAGCTCTTCTCACAAGCCTTCAACCATTGGAACTTCACCTTCTTCTGAGTCAATTTGGTAAAAGGTGCTGCAATAGAAGAAAAACCTTCAACAAATCTCTGTTAATAACCTGGTAGGCCCAAGAAGCTCCGAATATCCAAAGGATTCACTGGTCTAGGTCAATTCTTCACCGCCTCAATTTTCTGCAAATCCACTTTTATGCCTTCGCTTGATACCACGTGACCTAAGAATGCTACTGAGCTCAACCAAAACTCGCACTTGCTAAACTTTGCTTACAATTGGCGATCCTTGAGAGTCTGAAGCAATACTCTCAAATGAGCGACATGCTCCTCCTGGCTCCAAGAGTATATAAGAATGTCATCAATGAACACGATCATGAACATGTCCAAGTACGGCTTGAACATCCTCTTTATCAGGTCCATAAAAGCTGCAGGAGCATTTGTTAGTCTAAAAGACATTACTACAAACTCATAATGACCATACCGTGTCTTGAAGGCTATCTTCGGGATATCACAATCTCGAACCCTGAGCTAATGGTACCCGGACCTAAGGTCTATCTTTGAGAAACTCTTGGCACCCTGAAGCTGGTCAAACAAATCATCAATCCTAGGAAGAGGGTACTTGCTCTTAACGGTGACCTTGTTCAATTGTCGTTAATCGATGCACATCCAAAGCGAACCATCCTTCCTCCGAACGAATAAAACTGGTGCACCCCATGGAGACTTGCTCGGTCTGATGAAACCCTTATCTAACATTTCCTTCAACTGATCCTTCAATTCATTTAGCTCGGCTGGAGCTATACTGTAAGGAGGAATAGAGATAGGCTGCATGTCGGGTAGAAGAACAATACCAAAATTGATTTCTCTCTCGGGAGGAACACCTGGTAAATCATTTGGAAATACTTCTGAGTACCCACACACCACCGGAACTGACTGAATAGTCGAGGCCTCAGACTCAACATCCTTAACCCTAACTAGATGACACATGCAACCCTTAGAAATCATTTTCCTGGCCTTAAGATATGAAATAAATCGACCTGCCGGTACAACCGAACTACCCTTCCACTCCAAGACTGATTCACCCAGAAAACAAAATTCCACCGCATGGGATCTACAATTTACAGAAGCATAACACGCATACAACCAATCCATTCCAAGAATAATATCAAAATCAGTCATGGCTAACTCGACAAGGTCTGCGGAGGTGAATTTATGCAATATAATGATTGGGCATCCTCTATACACTCACCTAGCTTCAACCGAATCACCAACAGGAGTAGAAACTGAAAATGGTTCTGACAAAGTCTCAAGACTAACTCCAAAGCTACTATAAGGAGTCACAAAAGACAAAGTAGCTCCCGGATCTATAAAAGCATAAACATCAATAAGAAAGACACACAACATACCAGTGACCACATCCGGGGAGACCTCCTACTTCGACGGGGTGCTAAAGCATAGAACCTATTTTGGCGCTGACCGCCGGCTAAACTAGCCGAGGTACCCTGCTGAGGGGGATGTGCTGCTGGAGCAGCTGAATTGGCTGCTGGAATACGGGCTCCGTTGCCCCCTGATATGGCTGAAGGGCAATCCCTGAGTCTGTTTACGGGTTTGCCACACCCAAAACAAGCATCCGGACCAACTTAGGCACCTTCCTGAGTGGTTCTTACCGCACTTCGCACAAGCTAGAAAAGTGCACTCAATCTGCATGCTACCTTGGTCTCTAGAGTCTGGGGCCATGCTCCTCCGATCCCCTTTGAATCTAGACGGCGTACTTGCCAATGATGGTGCTAGAGAAATAGACCTATGCTGAGACTATTGACGCTGTCCACCCCCTGGTTTGTCCTGAGAAGTCTCGTAACTGTCGGTCTTGGCCTTCTTGCCCTCTCTATGCCTCTAATATACTGACTCCATCTACTGAGCATGCAAAACAATGCGGGGAAGTCTATTCCGATGCAACATGGCAATCCTGCAGTCCTTATCCAGATAGTCTACCACTCTATGTACAAAACGGCTCACCCGAGCCCTCTAGTCCACCACCAACTTTGGCGCATACTTGGATAGACGAGTGAACTCCAATACGTACTCTTGAACGGACATATCACCCTACTTCAAGTTAATAAATTCAGCTTCCTTAAGCTCCCTCATCTCTCGAGGGAAAAACCGATCCAAGAATGCCGCATGGAACTCTTCCGAACCTATAGGGCCTGCACCCACTGCCCTAGCATCCCTGTACTGTTTGAACCATATGTGAGCCACCCCCTTTAGCTGATAGGAGGCTAATTCAACACAATCTCCATTGGTCACCCCCATAACCTGGGTGATCTTTAGAATCTCCTTGATGAAATCATGTGGATCCTCATCCACTTTGGACCCAAGGAACTCCGGAGGATTCATCCTCAAGAAATCTCTAATCCGGGCCACTGCCACATTTCCATTCTATAGAATATGGGCAACAGCCTGCTGATTGACCTGAGCGGTCAATGCCTGCGCCAACATCCGGATAGCCGCTCGAAGTTCTGCATGGGAAACTCGCTCTGGTGCCTGGAGCTCCTGAACAGGTGGGGCTTGCTGAAGCCCATGATCATTGCCATCTTCATGGGCCTCACCGTTTCCATTCCTTCTTCCGTTCATTCTTCTAGAAGCCATGATTCTACAATCGTGAATGGCACGAATTAGAAGGATAGAAAGAATTTTAATTGCACAATATGGATCATGAAAGAAGTGAACATTTCCTAAAAGTCTGGTAGCCTCTTCGTCATAAGTGTGGCCCGCTTCACACCCATGAAAAGACTCTACTTAATGCAGCTTTCAGACACCCTAGGACACTTCAAAACCTATGGCTCTGATACCAAGTTTGTCATAACCCGAACTTAGACCCAGATTGTAACATGGGACAAGGAACCCCGAGAGGTCCCAAGTCGACCCGTGGCATAAGCATACATCTAACTTCACTCACTTTAAGCAGAAGACTGAACATAAGGCATAGCGGAAACATAAGCATAACATAACATGTCATAACATTTGGGGACACTGGACATATACATAAGCTGAGTACTACATACTGTCTGAAAGCCTCTACTGCTAAGATGGGTTGATGGGACAACACCCCCAACTAACCCGGCCAAATACTAAAACATAAAATAACATAAATGTCTAGTCAAAAAGCCCTCGGAACATAAGGACTCACCAACAAAGATGAAAGTGAACTTTGAGATGGTCTAAGGATGAGGATGAGCTTGAGAGACGGGTCCTATATTATGAAACGATACATCATAGGAAGTATGAAGTCAGTACGTGGAATGTACCGAGTACGCTAGGTAAGTAAAACGGACATTTAAAAAATGTAAAAACTCAAAAAACATCATAAGAGTAGGACATCATGCTCATATCGTAAATATCATAATATAACATAACATAACATAGGGCTCAAGGTTTTCAAAACATTCATAATACATTTGAAATCACAATCATGAGAGGAAAGACGTATTGAACATAACTTGAGACAATGTATATAATCATAGACATGCATAAATCATGAGTAACAGTGGGAGATTCTCTTAACCGACATACCCCATATAAGCACACATGAAGCTCGACTTGTAACCCTAGTCGGGAGGGTGTCCATACCTTGACAAGGGTAGGACCATGAAAGTGTGATATCACTATGAAAAGGGCCAATTGGACCGGGGACATTCATAAAGGAGGTCCTAGCATACCTATGGTGGCACGTAGTTTATGATGTCCGGGGCAGAACCTGGGCCCCAAACCTACTCGGTGTTAGATACTACTCCCAAAACATATATAGTGCTCATAGTATAACATGCACAAATTCACAGGCTAGTTAAATCATGATAATCATAAACATTCTTGTACATTTGTGAACTAGCCATGACATAAGACCCGTGAGTCAGCCAAAAACATAATTCATGAATCATAGGGTTCATGCATACTGGTAGATCATACATATAACTTGTAAATCATTAAATCATGATGGATAGTTGAATACTTTCATATTTAAAATCATAAATCATGTTGGGCTTGAAAATATCATCAATTTAATAGAAGATCATAAATTGATTCATCATAGATCATGCTTAAATAGGCTTGATTTAGTAGAAATTGAAATCAATAATTTTATGATCGAGAATTGTTGTAAAATATGATCAAAATTCATAAAATATAATTTAAAATAACCCATTGGTATATCATTAAAATTTCATAAGATTTGAATTAAAACCCCATGAGATTTTTGATAGATTTTCATGAATTAATAGAGAATCGGCATGGGTTTGAATGGAAACACCCTTTCATCACCTTACATACCTAGGTAAGATCAGATTATAAGGTTCCTTGATTGCCCAATATGGATTGATAGAGAAGAGCTTGAAGCTATGCTTGATCTCTCTCAAATTCTCTTAATTTGCATGCATGGGAATCGCTTATGCAAGAGGGACTTAACCTATCTTATCATGACCATAACAATACATAAAACAACGTAGTTTAGGGCCTTAGAGCATAGAAAGGTCAAAAATACCCTTAATGAAATACCTAGAAAATTCTACACAGATCAATCCAATGGGTGTACCAACGAGTCATTGGAAGCTACCACGACTCGTGATATGGCTCGTCATATGCACTGCGCAGACCCTGATCCCGAATTCATACCACGGCTAGACAGGACCACTCATCCTTTGATCACAGGGATCGTTGGTTCGATCGTTGCTTGTCCCCCTGAAAACCCTGAGCTTCTCCTTATAACGAGCCTCACCATGACTCGTGGTTACTTCTAATGAGTCGTGGTATCAAGCCGTTAAGTCCACTGGGGATCTGACCACCTAGACAACAATTGGTTACAATGGATCATCATAGCTCACTATGATTCGTTGAATGACTCGTTACATCCCCCATGCTTAAGTCTAGTAGTCACTAACGATCACCAATAACGACTCGTTGTTAAAGACAGTGAGTCTTTACATCACTCATTGTATCCACTGCCACTAGGACTCCCAAAACCACAACTGTTAACAACGGCTCGTGGTTTCTAACCACGAGTCATTACATCACTCGTCCTGTGACTTTTTCTCATTTTTTCAGTCAACATAAATTTTGATCCTAGGTATAATCTTAGGCAATTTCAGGGTATTACAGAAAAAGATAGAGAGCTTTTCTTTATCTTCTTCTTCCTCCTTAAGGTAAAAACCTCCATTGAAGAATAACCTTGAACTTGAAATTTACTCTTGTTGATGAATGATATGGATTTACTTATTAATATAATCTCTTCTTCTTCATGTATGAGTAGCTAAACTTCTTGCTAGGGGTGTGTGAATGATAGGGGATAGATTGGATTGGGTGTTGCTAGTTTGATCTTAGAATTACGTATTTAGCATAAATCTGTTGTTTTCTCTAAATTATAATTGAAATATCCATAGTTGCAAATATGGTTTGTGCTTATGTATTCTATTGTTGCTTGAAAAAAGGTAATAGAATATGGGTGAGAAAATAATGGTGGGTGTTTGGGTTTTGATTATGTGGGATAAGGCTAGAAATAGCCAAAACCCACTGTCCTACACCCATTAAAGAAATAATATTAGAAATAGCTCGATTATTTCCCAAGTCGTAGTGGTTGATGTGTATGGGACCTTGGGGTTTGAGAAAATCCAAGGCAAAAGATACTCAAATGCTTGAGAAACATAGAGTATCACCTTGTCCACAGCTATTTATTTTTGTAAGTAATGCTTCGAATTGCTAGTTATAACCCAATGCTATTAATGCCCTGTCAATAGCACACCCCTAGTTATTACTCATATTATTACTTCAATGTTAGTTGCCTTGTTGATTGGTTGTTAAGTTAAATTCCAATTGTGATCCTACTTTCCCCCAACAATTACTTTTCTATCTTTAATGCAATGACGTGATTTAGTTCAATTCGATAGACAATTTTTGTTCTATCAATCACTATTCCTGTGGATTCGAACCCGACTCATAAGTTGGGTAATTATATTGCGATGACCATTTACACTTTCTCCTAGCGAGGAGTAGATTTGGACGTCATCAATTGTGGCGTCGTTGACAAGGAATATGATTAGATAGCCCTAGTTGTTGTTGATTTGAATTAATTAAGCATCTTGTGTTTTATTTTTATATTTGTTGTTGTTTTTAGTGTCTCTTTAGGTGGACTGATATGATCCAACACTCTCAAGAGCGTTTCTTCAATGGCCACATGGAAAATAAGGATGATTATCCAATGATACCTGACATAGCTGGGGTTATTTTCGCCTACCTAATATGGTGGGAAATGTCGTGTTTCACATGATAAGCACTATGCTCTATTTGCTCCAGATGAAAGCGTTATTTGGAGGGCAACCTAGTGAGGATTGGAAATTTCTTTGAGATATGTCAACCTTTCAACATTACCAATATTAGCCAAGAGTCGATTAGATTAAGGCTCTTCCCATTTTCCTTGACGGGAGAAGCTACCATGTGGATAGAGGAGCTTCCTCCAGGGTGTATTACTTCTGGAAAGAATTGATGGAAGCTTTCTTAGATAGGTTCTTCCCTCTATCGAGGATGTTGCAGTTGAGAGATGACATTACCAGCTTTAGGCAAACACCGGGTGAGCCCTTATATGAAGCATGGCTTCACTTCAAGAAGAAAGTGGCCTTATGCCCAAACCACGGGTTACTGGATGGAGTGTTGCTTCAGAGGTTTTATTGATCCTTGAATTCCATTAACAAGTCAGTGGCCAATAACTAGCTGGTGGATCCCTCATTTACCAACCTTATGGGATAGCCAAGGCTCTTTTGGATAGGATGACCAAAACAAATCAAGCCTGGTACACTAGGGACACTGAAGTACCTTCAAGTGGTTTTAGTTCCAGCCTTGTGACTGCAGAGATGAGGAAAAGAGATGAAGAGAGAGATGAGACCCTAGCAAAAATGATGACCCATCTCGAACTAATGACAAATCATGTTGTAGGAACTAGGTCCAAAAATGTCAATGATGTGGGGACTCAAGGTCACATGCAATATAAGGGTGAAGCTTCACCACCAAGGTATGAGGAAGAGTGTCAAATCATGGCGGTTCAAATAGGGGGTTCTTACCTAGGATATCAAGGTGCCAACCAAGGCCCTTAGCGCTCACGAGAAGATAATCAAGGTTGGAGAAACTACAATAACCAAGGTTGGGTTGATAAAAATGAAAGATGGGGAAATTGTGAGCCAAACTGTGATGGGAACGTTACCACAGAAGGTCGAACCCATATGTTCCCCCTCCTAAGGATGAAAACTCCCAAATGCAACCCAGAGTGGGCGATGTTGGCAACTCCAAGATTGAGGAAATGTTGGCTAGAATGCTAAAAAGGGTTGAATCTACAGACGACGGGGTAAAGGAGCTAAAAGGAGAGGTGTCTAACCTCGCCCAAATAGTGAGTTCACATTTAGCTTCTATTAAACACTTTGAAGCTCAAATGAATCACTTGTCGACTCAAATAAACCCCAGAATGAAAGGGACCCTCCTAATTGACACAATGCCTAATCCTACAAAGGATAATCATTGTATGGCCATTGTCACAAGGAGCGGGAAGGTGTTGGTTGATGAGGGCGTTAATCCTAAGAATGTTGTTGAGCCCAAAACAATAAATAATGTGGTTCCAAAAGCACTAGATGGTGTCTACAAAATAGAAGAACTTGATAAGGGTGGAATTGAGGTTGACCCAGAAAAGATTGTTGATAAGAAAGAAAACAAGGATGCTTAATTGCCAAGAGCCTAGGATTCCACCTTCTTATCCTCAGCGGTTAATAAAGTAGGAGGACAACTAGTTTTGGAAATTTTTTGAGATATTCAATTATCCATAAACATACCATTGGTGGATGCATTAATTTAGATGTTGGGCTATTAAAATTTATAGAGGAATTTTTTAGAAAGAAGAAAGTGGTGGATGTAGGCACCGAAGAGGGGACGCATCATTGTAGTGCAGTGATGGCAAGTAATCTTGCTCCCAAGAGAGAGGACCTCGGAATTTTACCATTCCTTACACTATTGGATTGTGCATTTTCAAAAAAGCTTTATATGACCTCGATGTATGCATAAATTTGATGCCTCTTGTCATTTTCAAGAAGTAAGGTTTTGGAAATCCCAAGCCTACTACTATGAGGCTATTGATGGCAGACAGATCTATCAAGAAACCCGTGGGAATGCTAGAAGATGTCTTGGTCTGGGTGGACAAATTTATCCTTCCAGCTGACTTTGTTGTATTGGATTGTGACATGGACGGCAAGGTTCCCATTACGAGCAACGGGTAGAGCATTGGTGATGTGGATCTAGGGGAGTTGACGTTTAGAGTTAGGGGTGATGAAGTCACCTTCAATCCATGCCAGCCTACAAAGCCCTCATATGAATGCAAAGTAATAGTGGTCCTCGATGAAGAGGAGGATCAAGAAGAAGTTTGTGAGGTGAGGTTGATTCAGAGGATGACCTCTAGAGTATTGTTGATTGGTGAGGTATCGGTCGTGCAACGATGTTAGATAAGGCATTTCTTGGGAGGCAACCCCAGTGTTTTTCATTTTTTTTATGCTTTGATGTCATGTTGTTTTTTATTTGTGTAGGATGAATGGATAAATAAAGTTGAAGAAAACAGGGCAAGCCCTACGTGGGACCTGCAAAATGCAGGTACTAATGTGCGAAGAGCAACTCAAGTGTGAAAGGGAACCAAAAAGATTGGAAGAAAATAAGGGTTTCTGCGCCTCACCTACAAAATGCAGGTTTCAACCCATGAAATGCAGGTCTGGTGCAACCCACAGGCAGAATACCTAGGAAAATAATGAGAAAAAGGGTGATGAATTGCAAACCACTTGTGAAATATAGGTGGCAATCCGCGAAGCACAAGTCAAATGTAGTTCACAAGCAGATCACTGGGAAAAATAAGGGTCAATTGCTCTTAAAACTACGAAATATAGGTATACACCTGCTGCCGCAGGTGCAGCGTAGAGTGTAGGTGAATGCTGTCATTTAAAATATTGACCAACCCATTGACTGACCCGACCCATGGCTGACCCATCCAGTTGAAAGTCTTCTTCACTTTCCCAAAAATCACCTTTTCTTCAACTTTTCACCTTATCCACTACTTCCACTCTCTTCCCCATAACCCCTCAATCAATCAACCCCCCCCCCCCGCATCTTCCCCATGACATCACTTTCCCACGTTCATCTTCCCTATTAACAACCCATTAAACCCACCAGTCACTTCAACTTCCCTCCACCTATAAAATCCATCTTCCTTTACCATTTTCTTAACCTCACCATCTCTCCCTCTACTCTCACAAAGCAAAAAGAAGTCAATTTTTTGGGTTAGCCATTGTTACACAAGCTTTCAAGTTCATAATCTCTTTGCCTTTCTCTCTGCTCACTTGGTATGTATGCTCACTATTCTTATTTTTCTTGGTATTTGAAGATGATTACAAAGGAAAGCATGCTAATTTTGAGATTTTCTTAGACCATCTTCCCCATTACCTATTTTTTGTTCTTCACTTTCTCAATAATTTTCCTTGTTGTGGGTATGGCAGGAGAGTAAAAATTGCATAATGTGAGTTTGGTTGTTTATTTTCATGGTGTTGCTATATGAGCTTATGTTTTGAAATCTTGGTTAGGGGTGAAGTCTGAGAAATCCTGTGTGCTTGAAATGCATGATTTCCCCGATGATTATAGGTTGATGCCTTTCTTAAGAAAAAATTGCCATTTTTATTCTTTTGTGATGCTTATAATGGGTAAAAATGTGATGTATGAGTGAGTTGAGTAAGACTCTTTTAGTGTTTGGCAAAATCTGGGCTTGAAAATTCGATGTTAGGAACTTCCATACACCTACGAGTCACAGGTCGGGTTCTGCGAAACGCAGGATGAGGTGCAGGCATGGATTGAGGCTTTAGGCCACTGCCACCCACCTGTGCTATACCTACAAGTTGCAGATCAAGACCTGTGAAATATAGGTTCAGCGCAGGTGCAGGTCCAATTGGTTCAGTTTTCTGCCTCATTCCTGCGATTCAACTGCGCTTCGCAGGTCTCCGCCTACGGTTCACGGGTGCAGCACAAGTGTGCCAAGATGTTGATTTTAATGTTTCAACTTGATGTTATCCAACTTGTATATTTTTATTTCTTATCTTAGTTTATTTGTTTCTTTTACTTTCATATTATCAAAAACACAAAAAATATGGTAACTTATGGCACTAATATTATTTTGCAGAATCATGTCTTCTTCCAGGCAAGCCGACACAGGAAAAGCCCCTTCCTCATCCAAGAGCAAAGGAAAGGGGAATGCCAAAGCCTTTGCCAACACTAGAAAAGCAATCATCTTTTGCGTGCCTGACATGAAGGCTCTTTATGTCATATGCACAAGGAAGTCTTTCACTACTGAGAAGCGATTCGACTTGAAGGATTTGGGAATGAATTCCCCAACATCACTTCCCAATTCAATGATAGGCAGTGGCATATGTTTGCGAAGCCTCTCCCAACTTACTACCCCAAGCTACTCCCAGAATTCTATGCTTCCTATTAGGCAAAGCAAGATGACATGAAGCACAATGGGAAGATTGATTATTTCCCCTGCCTCCCTATGGTCAAAGTTTAGGGTGTAAAGGTAAACATCACTCCCCACGCAATTAATGCTCTATTTTGAGAGATGAGATTGACTCTAGAATAGAGTTTGCGACAAAGGTGGAAACCAAAGATGACCAGTTTGGTTGAGTGACCCGCATTAATGCTAATGATCAACCACTATGGGCCACTATAGGGGGCGATATTTTGAGGAGAAACCTGAAGTTTGAGGCTAAACTAGGGCTTGATTTTGTATGTAGCCGCCTTATACCTTCCAAAAATTATCAACGAGTGAATCTCCAGATGATTATCCTCATTTCTTGCATCATGTCCGGCATTCCCATCAATTTTGGTGAAGTGGTGGCTACCACAATGAAGAGGAAGGCCAAGCAACAAGCAACCTCCAAGTCTTATGTTGTTCTTATTAGTTAGTTATGTATTAAAGCGGTGTTTCGCTATATCCTGATGAACAAGGAAGTGCAGCCACGGGTGTCATAGCTATCGATAAGAGGAGTGATGCTGATGCTCCCCAAAATAAAAGGAAGAGGCTGCAAGCATGGGAGATAACAGAGGGCTCCAACTCTCATGGCATCGATGAGACTCCTATTGCTCCCAACCTCAACATACCAAACCCCGAGATGTTGGGGCGTGCTTCCAGAGAAATGCCACTCCACAAGTATTTACCTCCTCCAACTTCATCAAGAACAAGTGGCCTCCACAAATTGGCCGAGATGACACAATCTTATGAGAACCAACTCCAAAATTTGGCTCAAAATCTTTCGACCCTTATCTTCGAGATGGTTAAGAAGGAGATGAAGAGTATGTTTGATAGCTTAAACAACCTATGATACTGAGTGGATGTGATAGAGGGAGCAATCTCCTCTCTACGCACTGAGGTGAGAGAGTTGAAGAACCGAGCACCAAGGGAGGACCCTTACGTGAGCTTGCTTGATGAAGACATGGCTGCCCACCTATAGCCCGAGGCCTCATTGATGATTTATTTGAGGGCTTGGGGACAGAGGATAAAGAAAACCTTGGGGATGATGGCAATGATGAGGGAAATAAGGTGGATAATGATGATGATAGAGAGTATCCATATCAGGGAGCTCCCACCATCCTTTGTTCTTTATGTATACATTGGGGACAATGTAATTCTATAGTTGGGGGTGGGATGTGTTTCTCTTTTTCTCTTGTTAGTTATTTTTGATCTTTTGTTACCCTTGTCGAGCTGAATTTCTTATGCTTTGGTTGTTGTAGTTCTAATTTTTGCTAGTTGGTTGAATGCCCTTGTTGGGATTTTAGTTGAATGGAATTTTTCGTTGCAACTTGTTAGGGCCATTGTTGGGTCCATTTTAAATAGCCAAATATTATGACCCAAGTCTTAATAATCGCCTTTTATTCATAATAGTTAGAAAATAAACTCTAAGGGTTTTATTTGTACCACAGTTCTTTCCCAAGGAGCGATTTCCTTTTCTTTTCTTTTAGTGTCGAACCGGGTGACATTTTTCAATGATAGATTGAGAGGCGATTTTCTTAAGGAAAAATGCCGAATGTAGAGTCTTTTGTGTTGGTTGTTGCACTTCCTTTTGAGAGGCACCACCAAAAATTTTTAATGGAATTAAAAAATGATTTTGAGGAAAAAGGAGCACTTGAATCTAAAAGTTGAGCATTTTTTTTGTCATGAGTTGCACATTCTTTGTTTGGCTTTCTGATTCACATGATATCTTGTCTAAAGTCATATTCTTGATGTGGTATAAGAATTCTTTGAACTCCTTGGAATGTGATGCCTTGTGTGGTGAGGCTTATAGCTTAATTTTCATGCATGAATAATTTTCTAAAACTTGCTATAAGTGTGACTCAAGGTGAAATCTTAGATGTAGCTGCACTTAGAACATGATTTTAGGATTTCTGTTGATATTTACTTAACTCATTTGACCTCCTTGAACATTCATCCTAGCTATCCAATGTTGATCCTTTAACCCTTTTATTTGAGAACCTCATTACAAGCCTATTATTCTTTTGCAACCCCTCTTTTGCCACCCATCCTCCCTAGTGCCAAGTGTAAAACAAAGTAAAAAATTGGGGTTTGATACCCAAAATGTTGGGGGAATAACAAGGGAGAAATGGGGAAAAATCCTAAGTTTGGGGGTTTGCAAAAGGAAATGGGAAAAATATGGGAGCTCCAATGTGAGGTAGCACCAAAGTGTAAAGAAATGAATGAATTAAAAGAAAAAGAATGGTTGAAAGGTGCTACCTCTTGCTTAGATGAGGCTAAAAGTGGAAACCAAGAAGAAAAAAATATTGAATATGTTGATCAAGGAGATATAAGGTGGGGTAATATCAATAGAAAAATGGAGTGTGCAAAAGTGTTCACAAAAGAGCATTAGAGAGGTTCTAGTCACTAGAACTAAAAAGTTATCCTACTTTTAACCCTAGCCCTCATTAAGACCTCTAAGTTCTAATTGATTTTGAGTGTAGCAACTCTACATTAGTGGAGAGTTACACGAAGAGAAAGCCTATGGGTCTACTACATTAGTGGCGAGTTACACGAAGGGCAAGCCTATGTGTGAAGTTGTATGCATGAGAATTTCATTGTGAGAGTGAGTGTATTTTCCTTATTCCATACTCCTCTTGTGAGTGAATTGCTTGAAAATTAAATTGGATTCTCTCTTGATGTGAGTGGCATCACTTCCTTGGAGAACATGTTTGAATGTATTCAAAGTAAAATATGTGATTGAGACAAGAGTGTAGTGAGCTTTAAGGAAAGCATTGAATGTGAATTATAATAACTTAAGATGCTATGTGAGCTTGTTTTGATAAATCGTGCCCCTTGCTTTGAATGAAAGAAACATTTGTGAATCATGCCAATCATTTTATGGTACCTCTTGGAGCATGTGTACAAGTGTTGAATCTTTTCTTTTCATAGAGTCGGTGTGTGACTTTGGGGTTGCTTTATTCCTAGTGGTCCCTTGTGAAAAATCTCATGTCGTATGAAATGCTTACTTCAATCGTTCAGCTGTAAAGAAATGCCTTGCCTGAGGACAAGCAATAGTTCAAGTTAGGGGGTTTGATGAGTTGGTAATTACCAACTCATTAGGATTTTAAGCATGAGCTTTTTCTTGGTTTTCAACTAATTTAGGAAGGTTTTACACCCTTTCACTTTGATTTGTGTAGGTATTGAACTTAAATAAATAAAGTAGAAGAATTGGGCAAAAAGCATGGAGCTGAAAGAAGAGGACCTGCTGTTCGCAGGAGGGCACCTATGAAACACAGGAACTTGTAAGGAGTCTGTTCTA
The DNA here is from genome assembly GCA_035772735.1 of Datura wrightii. NCBI lineage: Eukaryota > Viridiplantae > Streptophyta > Magnoliopsida > Solanales > Solanaceae > Datura > Datura wrightii. The sequence goes on along the minus strand of JASDFA010000002.1, from coordinate 48,498,888 downwards.
GACCTGCGAGACAGTTACACTCCAAGATGGGCACCTTTGAACGCAGGTGCCTCGCAAGTAAGGCCGCACTGAAGAGGGTAAAATGGTCTAGATCCAGCACAAAGACATTTTGGAGGCTACTAAGGGAAAAATGGGCAGAAAATGCACAAGAAAAGAGAGTACACTTTCCCTAATTGGCACACATTTTACAGAGAATAGAATATTCTTGTAGAGAACATTCCACATTTTTTGTTTTGAATTTCTAGAGAGAGAAAAAGATAGAGAGCATTTCTTTATCTTCTTCTTCCTCCTTAAGGTAAAAACCTCCATTGAAGAATAACCTTGAGCTTGAAATTTACTCTTGTTGATGAATGATATGGATTTATTTATTAATATAATCTCTTTTTCTTTATCTATGAGTGACTAAACTTCTTGCTAGGGGTGTGTGCATGATAGGGGCTAGATTGGATTGGGTGTTGCTAATTTAATCTTAGAATTACTTATTTAGCATAAATCTGTTGTTTTCTCTAAACTATAATTGAAATATCCATAGTTTCAAATATGGGTTGTGCTTACTTATTCTATTGTTGCTTTAAAAAGGAAAATAGAATATGGGTGAGAAAATAATGGTGGGTGTTTGGGTTTTGATTATGTGGGGTTGGGCTAGATATAGCCAAAACCCATTGTCATACACCCATTAAAGAAATAATGGTTAGAAATAGCTTGATTCTTTCCCAAGTCGTAGTGGTTGATGTGTATGGGACCTTCGGGTTTGAGAAAACCCGAGGCAAAATATACTCAAGTGGTTGAGAAACATAGAGTATCGCCTTGTCCATGACTATTTATTTTTGCAAGTAATGCTTCGAATGTCTAGTTAGCCCCAATCCTATTAATGCCCCGTCAATAGCACATTCCTAGTCATTACTCATATTGTTACTTCAACATTGGTTGCCTTGTTGTTTGGTTGTTGAGTTGAACTCCAATTGTGATCCTACTTTCCCCCAATATTTACTTTTCTATCTTTAATGCAATGATGTGATTTAGTTCAATTTGATAGACCATTTTTGTGCCATCAATCTCTATTCCCTGTGGATTCGACCCTGACTCATGAGTTGGCTAATTATATTGCAATGCCCGTTGTTTGATTGTATAGGTCATTGTTTCTAGTCATTGAAGTAGGTTCAGAGAGTGATTCTGTGGAAGGTCTAGAGCCAACGAGCAAAACAATTGGCCATGGTATGTGATGAGTTTGTAATTTACCAACTTATTAGGCTCTTAATCATGAGCTTTAGCTTAGTATTCAAGTCATTTAGATGAATTTTATGCCCTTTTAGTATTTTTATGTGCAGGTATCTAAGTTAAAGAGAAAGAGCAAGAAGTGGAGTAAAAAGGATGAAATCAGAAAGGACAACTGGCGAAATGCCGATCAAACGCAGTTAACCACTGTTTGAGGACTAAATATAACCAGCGTCCCGCTAACATCAACCGGTGACTCGCTGGTTCAATCATCGATAGGTGTTAGATCTTGTTGGATTGAGGGGGAAATCAATCAATGGATTGTGGATGGAAGCCAGTGAACTGTCGAAGGCACCGCCGAATGATTTTGGAACGTTACTGGATTGTAGAAGAAAACGAACGGCGATTCACAGATTGCAACCGGCGAACCACCAGCTCAATGCAAGTGAAAAAAATGCTTGGACAGGGGCAATTACGTCTAGCACTGAAAAAGAGGAGATTAGTTACCCTATTTGTGTATATAGTCTAGAAGAAAGTACTCTGTACTTACTTTTTACTTTTCGAACATTCCTTTTGCTTTTAGAGAGAAGAACCCCATTGGAGGAGAATTTTGGAATAATGCTTTCTCCTATTTTCATCTTCTTCCATAGCAAGGTATAACCATTGTTGCAAACATAATTTGAGTTTGATTTTTCTTGCTCTTAGTAATGAAATCATTGAGTTTATTAATGAATATACTCTTTAGTTTCTTAATCATGAGTAGCTAAATCATCAACTAGAGTTGTGTGATGATAGGTGCTTAATTAGATTGGGTATTGCTAGATTCATCTTAATATTCCTTAATTAGTATAAATCTGTAGAATACTCTTTAATTTATAGTTGTTGATCCATAGTTGCAAATGTGGGTTTACTTTTCATACTTGATTTTATCTTGAAAGAGAAGAATTAAGTATTGGGAGAGAACTTGATGGTGGGAATGGATGTGCTTGTGTGGAGTTGGCATAGAAATAGCCAAAACCCATATTCACAATCCTAATTAGTAGTTGATGGCTAGAAATAGTTCAGTTATTAACCCAAACTTTATTGGTCTGATCGAATTGTATCTTAAGGTTCGAAAGGACTCGAGAAAAAGGTGCCTATGAGGTTGAAAAACAGAGGGCGCCATCTCATCCAAAGTTATTCACACTTATTTAGAATGATTTGATGGTCCAGTATAACCTTATTTCATTAACACCCCATCTACACCACACCTCTAGTCTTCACTCATCATTGTCTATCAATTTTGGTTATATCTTGGATAGCTAATTTAGAATCACAATATTATTGACTTTATTTTTCCCCCAAAAATTTGCTGCTTTAGTTCCCGTGATTGGTGCAAGTTAATTCAAATTTCCTAAACAATGCTTGCGCAAATAATCCACTATTCTCTGTAAGATCAACCCCAACATTTTTCTAGAATATTTGTTTTGAGCAATGACCGTGTACGCTCTCTCATTAAGAGGGGTATAGTTTGGATGTTATTAGTATAGACTAATGACCCGTCCCTTAAGTCATTGGTTCTGCCAGCTTCCAATTTTATTTTGGTAGTTCATGTGTATTTTAATAAACTCCTACATTTAACTCCTAAATGATGTCATTTTAGGCTTCTTTAAGGTCAGATTAAAGGTTTTAACTTAGCCTAAATTCCTATTCTCTTCAACGAACCGTATATTGAAGATTTTCTCTCAAGTCAAGCTAGGGTTCATCACCTCTCTCATCTCAATTTCTCTTGGGTCTTCAAAATAAGTTAAGGAATCAATTTACCCAGGTATGTAGGATCATGAATGGGGGACTTCTTTCACCCTCATGTCCATTCTCAAATCAATCTCATGATTTCAAGTCTTCAAGCATGATTTTATGAATTTCTAAGGTAAGACCCAAATTGAATGAAACTCTACGATTTCATGTATCTTATGAATCAAGCCATGTTTTATGATTATGATTAGATGTGTTTCTACAAGAATCTCTCATGATCTTATGACTTAGAAGTTTTGATGATTTTACCCAATTATGTATGATCTTTGATGAGTTGGTAATTTACCAACACATTAGTCTTTTCAACATGAGCTTCTGCTTGGTTTTTAAGTCATTTAGGAAGATTTTATGCTATTTCTCTTTTGTTTTTGCAGGTATTCAATTTAAATAGAGAAAGAAAAAAGTTTAACAAAAACTGTACTATCCCAAAACTGCCTAAGACTAGACTAGGAAGTTGAAACAAAGTGCAGCAGAAAAGTTGGGAAATCATCTCAAGATGACCCGCTGTACAAGTCGTGGGAAGCTCCCATGAACTGTGGGTCCCTATCATGGTGAGAATGTTGGTCAGCAGGTCCAGGACCAACCAGCCATGGAATGACTCGTTGGTCAATGTAACAGGTCATGGCAAGAAGTTGTTGTGAGATTTGTCCTTGTCAAGGTGACTGACATGAGTCATGGTATGACTCGTTGTATGGAATAATGAGTCGTGGTATATTTCCATTGGGAGGATTTCCAGAAGGTGAGTAGTTGTAGGCAGTGGAAGCAATGGGCAGAAGCGATGAGTCATTGGGACAAGTAACGAATCATGTCTAATGGTTGCAAACCTAAGTCTGGGAAAATTGAGTGAAGTAATGACCCCTTGGAGCTAAGGACAACCTGTTGGATAAGTCATTACTCCGGGCAGTATGTATTTTCCTGCAAGGTTAGTAAGGGTAAATTCGTAATTCCTAATCTCCTAAGCCTATACTATGTCATTTTAATCTCATCTTAGGGGAGTTTTAAGAGGGTTAAATCTATTCTAACCTATTCTCTCCTCATGCATGCAAACTAGAGGATTCCTAAGGAAGCAAGCTTACAACTCTCCAATTCCTTTAAGCTTTCAACGAAGAGTGTAAGACCAGATTACCCAGGTATGTAGGATTATGAATAGGAGTATTCCTTCACCCTCATGCCAAAATCCTCTTCTAAATTCATGAAATTCAAGTTTGATGAATCTATGGGATTTTAATCCATTTGTTAAATTCTCTAAGTATCTATCATAGATAAATTCTATTCATATTTTTAATGTTGTTTTAGATTCACAGGCATGTTTTATAGTAATTTCAAAGTCTTACAATAATGATGCCCAATTATGATAGTTCATGAGGAGTTGAGATTATAATCTATGTTTTCAAGCATGACGAAAGTATGATTTCGAATTACCCATGTTTATGTTCAGAATTTTGACTATCAAGTCTATTTCAAAGCATGGATAAGTTTGGGCAAGCCTATATGATCAAGTATGTTTCATGATTTACTTCAATTTCATGTTATTAGCTTACCACATGGTTTTGGAGTCTAGACTCCCACTTTCCATCTTGTGGTATTGTTTGAGCCGAGGCTCCTCATGTATGTTTTAAGATTATGAATTTACTATTGTCACGACCTGAACATAGGCTCGGATAGAGACACGGGACAAGGAACCCCGAGAGACTCCAAGTCGACCCATGGCTTGAACATAGAAGCTAAGAGCATACAACAAGAGGAAAATGATAAAATAAAACATGCTTAAGTAGAAGTCTGCATACATATCAATCTAAAACAGAGTCATCAATGACAAGCTAATTTCAACATAATATCTGAACAAGCCTCTAACATAACTGATGAGCTGATGGGACAACATCCCCAATTAGCTCGACAAAGTCTGTAACTGAAAGAACGTAACAATGGATAACTGAATGTCCTCGAGGGATGAGGGTCACCAACACTGGCTAGACAGGCCTGAGGGGAAAGCAAGACTAGTGATGCGGCTGAGACTGATCACTTGGACCTGTATCATGAAATGATACAACATAGAGTATACGGTCAGTACTTGGAATGTACTGAGTATGCAGGGTAAGTAAAAATAGACAGTTAAAATACATAAGAGTTCATAAGAGTAAGACAACATGATCATAAAATAAATATCATAATATGAACATAAGGGCTCAAGGTTTTCAAACTATTCGTAATCCAATCATAATCATAGTCACAAGAGAAAACTTTATAAGACATAACTTGAGCCAAATTAACATAAAAATAACCATGCATAAGTCATGAGGAATAATAGGAGGACTCATCTTAACCGACACTATCATGATAGAGCTTACATGATTCCCCATTATTTCTCCCAAGTGGTTAGGACCACTCCCTTCTTGCAAGGCAAGGGGATATGCAGTATGGTGATATCACAGGGATCCAATAATAAACATATATACCTACAGTTGCACATAGTTTTGAGACCACGGGGTTTACCTGAACGTCGGGTCTACTCGATTCTAGAAACTGCTCCAAAAAACATGCACGTGATGGCTCGTATAGTAATCATGAAATCATTCATGAAGTTCATGGCCAAATAAATAATAACATAATGGATCCCTCTTGAAATACATGATTATCCATGAATAAGGGTCCATGAGTTGGCCAAGAGTCATAAATCCATAAATCATGAAAACCATGCATACTTGTAAAAATTAATATACTTGATTAAATCCATGAAGAGCACTTGAAGAGAAATCATAACTTGAATCATAAATCATAATTTAGAATTAGTAAGATCAAAATCATAATAGAATCATAACTTGACTTTTCATGAAACTGTTATACCCTAGGAACCCAAAGACCCAACCCGAGAGTTGATGCGGAGGAAAGTTCAAAATTTGGCACCAGGCACAGGGCGATTCATGGGGACCCTCATCGGGACAACCGACGAGTCGTTATGTGACTCGTGGCGGAACGACCAAGTGTTCAGTGAAGAACTGGAGATTTAAGTCACCACGGGTCTGACCACGAGTTGTGGTCAGTCCTCACGACTCGTGAGGTCAACTGTGGTCAAGGGGAAGTAATTAAAGGAAATTGGGATGGCAGTGTACCCAACAATTAGTGACCATGAGTTGTGGCCACTCCTGACGAATCGTGGGATGACCCGTCACGAGGTCAGGAGGCAAGGTTAGACAGTGTGCTTGACGAGCAGCATGATGAGTCGTTAGGTCGTCCGTTAGGACCACCTAACAGTTATTTTCCGCGAATTAGTAAGGGCTTTTTTGTAATTTTTAAATATCCTAAAGCCTAAGCTACATCATTTTAGCCTATGAAAGGTGGGTTTTTAGAGGGATAATCTATTCTAAGACCTCATTAACGCATGCAATAGTATAGAGAGGTGATCAAAGGGAGATTTAAGGTTCCCTTCTACAATTCCTTTCGGGCATTCAAGGGAGAGAAGGATTCAGCTATTTCCAGGTATGCAGGGTCACGAATGGGTGATTCCATTCACACCCATGCCCATTCTCCATGATTTCATGAAAATCTATCAAAATTTATTTGGGTTTTGAAGTTGATTTATATGAAAATCTAAGGTTTATTAATGGGCTTTGTGATTTTTTGAATCTCATCATATTCTATGGGTTTTGTTATCAAATTTTATAATTTAATTTATTTATAATATTATCGATTTTAATTCCTATTGAATTAAGCCTAATTATGCATGACCCATGATGAATCAATTTATAATCTACTCTTCATTTGTTGGTATTTAAGAGCCCGGCATGGTTTACGATTTGAAACATGAATTTACTCAATTACCCATCATGATTGTGATGAATTTCAAGTTGTATACATAATCTAAAAGTATGTATGAACTTTATGATTCATGAATTATGTTTTGGCCGACTCACGGGCCTTATGTCAAGGCTAGTTCACGTATGTACAATTATATTTAAGATTATCATGATTTAACTAGCCCATGAAATTCATGCATGTTATACTATAAGCACTATATATGTTTTGGGAGTAGTATCGAACACCGAGTAGGTTCGGGGCCTAGGCTCTGCCTCGAATCTCATAAACTATATGCCACCGTAGGTTGTTGGGACCTCCTTTGTGACTTTCCCGGGCTCAAATGGCCCTCTTCATGGTGATATTACACTTTCATGGTTCTACCTTTGTCAAGGTACGAACAGCCTCCCGACTAGGTTTACAAGTCGGGCTCCATGTGTGCTCATTGAGGTATATCGGTTAAGAAAAGTCTCCCACTGTTCCTCATGATTTATGCGTGATTATGGTTATGTGTTTTGGCTCAAGTCATGTTAAGTAAAGTTTTTCTCCTATGATTATGATTAAGTTTGTACTATGAATGTTTTGAAAACCTTGAGCCTTATGTTATGTTGCAATGTTTATGATATGAGCATGATGACCTACTCTAATGATCATTTATGATTTTTATATATTTTAAAAGTCTGTTTTACTTAGCTTGCATACTCGGAATATTCCATGTACTGACCGCATACTTTCTATATTGTATCATTTCACGATACATGATCCAGCTCTCAGGCTCATCCTCATCCTTAGGCCATCACAGAGTACACACTCAGCTTATTGGTGAGTCCTCATGTTCCGAGGGCTATTTGATAGACATGTTGTTACTTTATGTTTCAGTATTCATTGGGGTTAGTTGGGGGTGTTGTCCCATCAACCCATTGTTATAGTAGAGTCTTTCAAACAGAGTATAGAATTCAGCTTATGTATGTCTAAGTGAATCTACCGGTTTGACATGTTATGTTATGCTATGATTCTGCTATGTCTTATGTTTAGTCTTCCGCTTATAGTGAACGAAGTTAGATGTATGCTCATGCCACGGGTCAACTTGGAGCCTCTCGGGGTTTCTTGTCCTGTGTTACGATCCGAATCTATGTTCGGGTTGTGACAAACTTGGTATCAGAGCCATAAGTTTTGAAGTGTCCTAGGGTGTCTTAAAGCCGCGCTAAGTAGTCTTTTTCATGGGTGTGAAGCGCGCCACAATTATGAAGAAGAGGCTATGAGACATTTAGGAAATTTTTCCTTCTTTCATGATCTATATCGTGCTACGAAAAGTGTTTCCTATCCTTCTAATTTGTTCTATTTGCGTTTGCAGAATCATACCTGCATGCCGAGTGAACGCTAGAAGAAATGGTAATGGAAATGATCATGAGGTGCCAATTGTGACAAGCATCATCCGCCACAATCGTTCATGAGGAGCACAAAACTAGAGCCAGCTGCCCATGCTGAGTTTAGAGCAGCGATTCAGATGCTGGCACAACCCATGGAAGCCCACGTTCATAACCAGACAGTGGCACATTACCCTCTGAATGGGAACGATCGCAGCTAGGGTAAGGGATTTCTTGAGGATGAGCCCTCCTGAGTTTACAAGATCGAAGGTGGACGAGGATCCACGCGATTTCATCGAGGAGATTCTGAAGATCATCCAGGTTATGGGGGTGAACAATGGAGAGTGTGTTGACTTGGACTCCTATTAGCTAAAGGGGGTGGCTCACATATGGTCAAGAAATGGAGAGACGCTAGGCAGTGGGTGCAGGCCCTATTAGTTGGGAAGAGTTCCACACAGCATTCTTGGATCGATTCTTCCCTCGGGAGATGAGGGAGCAGAAAGTAGCCAAGTTTGTTAACTTGAAGTAGGGTGACATGTCGGTTCAGGAATATGCATTGGAGTTCACCCGACTATCTAGATATGCACCAGAGTTGGTGGCAGACCAGAGAACTCGAGTGAGTCAATTTTTGCACGGGATGGCGGACTACTTGGATAAGGATTGTAGGATCACCATGTTTCATCGGGATATAGATTTTTACTGTATTGTGTTGCATGCTCAGTAGATGGAGTCAGTATATCGGAGGCAGAGAGAGACCAAGAGGGCCAAGACTAACAGTTACGGGTCTTCTCAAGTCAGGTCAGGGGTTGGACAGCGTCATAAGTCCCAACACAGGTCTATTGTTCCATCCCCATCATCAGCTAGCACGCCATCTAGATTCATAGGGGATCAGAGGAGCAGGGCCTCGGATTCGAGAGGCTAGGATAGCATGTCGGTGGAGTGCACTTTTCCAGTTTATTGGGGTGTGGCAAGAATCACCTCGGGAGGTGCCTAATTGGCTTGGATGCTTGCTTCGGGTATGGCAAACCCAGGCACAGACTCAGGGATTGCCCTTCAGTCATATTAGGGGTCGGTGGAGCCCGTATTACAGCAGCCAGTTTTGCCGCTCCAGTAGCACATGCCCCTTAGTAGGGTGCCTCAACCAGTTCAGCCGGCGGTCAGCATCAAAATAGGTTTTGTGCTTTAGCACCCTGTCAGGAGCAGTAGGTCTCCTAGAATGTGGTCACTGGAATGTTGCGTGTCTTTCATATTGATGTTTATGCTTTGCCAGATCCGGGAGCTACCTTGTCTTTTGTTACACCTTACATTGCTAGTAGCTTTGGATTTAGTCCCGAGATTCTTTCAGAACCATTTTTGGTTTCTACTCCTATCGGTGATTCGGTTGTAGCTAGGGGGATATATAGAGGGTGTCCGGTCACTATATTACATAAAGTCACCTCCGCAAACCCGGTGGAGTTAGCCATAACTGACTTTGATATCATTCCTGGCATGGATTGGTTGTATGTGTGTTATGCTTCTGTAAATTGTAGGACCCGTGCGGTGGAATTTCATTTTCCCGGTGAATCAATTTTGGAGTGAAAGGGTAGCTCGATTTTACCAACAGGTCGATTTATTTCATATCTTAAAGCCAGGAAGATGATTTCTAAGGGTTGCATGTATCATCTATTCAGGGTTAAGGATGTTGAGTCCGAGGCCCCGACTATCCAGTCAGTTCCTGAAGTACGTGAGCATCCGGAGGTCTTTCCTTATGATTTTCTAGGTGTTCCTCCCTAGTGGGAGATTCATTTCGGTATTGATCTTCTTCCCGACATGTAGCCTATATCTATTCCTCCTTATAGGATGGCTCCAGCCGAGCTAAAAGAGTTGAAGGATCATTTGAAGGACCTTTTAAATAAGGGCTTTATCAAATCGAGCAAGTCTCCTTGGGGTGCACCAATGTTGTTTGTTCGGAAGAAGGATGATTCTCTTCGAATGTGCATTGATTATCAGCAATTGAACAAGGTCACCGTTAAGAACATGTATTTTTTACCCAGGATTGATGATTTATTTGACCAGCTTCAGGGTGCCAAGTGTTTCTCAAAGATAGATCTCAGGTTCGGGTATCATCAGCTCAGAGTTCGAGAGAGTGATATCCCAAAGATAGCCTTTAGGACGCGGTATGGCCATTATGAGTTTGTAGTAATGTATTTTGGGCTAAAAAATTCTCTGTCAGCTTTCATGGACCTGATGAACAGGATGTTCAAGCCGTACCTGGATATCTTCGTGATTTTATTCATTGATGACATCCTCATATACTCTCAGAGCGAGGAGGAGCATGCTGCTCGTTTGAGAGTAGTGCTTCAAACCCTTAGGGATCGTCAATTGTATGCCAAGTTCAGAAAGTGCGAGTTCTAGTTGAACTCGGTAGCATTTTTGTACCATGTAGTATCAGGCGAGGGCATAAAAGTAGATTCTCAGAAAATCAAAGCGGTGAAGAATTGGCCTAGACCGGTGAATCCTTCGTATATTCAAAGTTTCTTGGGTTTAGCTTGCTACTATCGGAGATTTGTTGAGGGTTTCTAATCTATTGCTGCACCTTTGACCAAGTTTACTTAGAAAAAGGTGAAGTTTCAATGGTCGAAGGCTTGTGAGAAGAGCTTCCAAGAATTGAAGACTCGACTCACTACCGCATCGGTGTTGACCTTACCCGAGGGTACAGATGTTTTTGTGGTGTATTGTGATGCTTCAAGAATCGTACTCAGGTGTGTATTGATGCATCGAGGAAAAGTGATAGCATACGCCTCGAGACAGTTGAAGGTACATGAGATGAATTACCCGACCCATAATCTTGAGTTGGCCGCGGTGGTGTTCACATTGAAGATATGGCGGAATTATTTGTATGCGGTCCACGTGGATGTATTTATGGACCACAAGAGCTTACATTATGTGCTCATGCAGAAAGATCTCAACCTACGACAAAGAGGTGGTTAGAGCTACTCAAAGACTATGATATGAGTGTTCTATACCATCTGGGTAAGGCTAATGTGGTAGCGGACGCACTTAGTAGGCTCTCTATGGAGAGTGTGTCCCATTTGGATGAGGGAAAGAAAGAGCTACTGAAAGATGTCCATGGACTTTCAAAGGTTGGGAGTTAGGTTGGTCGACTCAACCGATGGCGATGTTAATGTGCAAAACGGGTTAGAATCGTCCTTGGTGACTGATGTGAAAGCTAGATAAGATGAGGATCCGATTTTGGTAAAGCTGAAGGAAGTCGTTCGAAGTCAGAAGGGGGAAGTCTTCTCCCAAGGGGGAGATGGTGTGCTTCGGAACCAGGGTCACCTATGTATTCCTGATGTTGGTGATTTGAGGAGTCGGATAATGCATGAGGCCCATGGCTCCAGGTATTCTATCCATCCAGGTGTCACCAAAATGTATCGTGACTTATGAGAAATCTATTGCTGGGATGGCATGAAGAAGAACATTGTAGTAGCCAAATTCCCGAAATGTTAGCAAGTGAAGATTGAGCATCAAAAGCCAGGAGGCGCACTTCAGGATATTAGCATTCCCACTTGGAAGTGGGAAGGGATATTCGCTGACAATATGATTCTATATGGGTGGTGGTAGACAGGTTGACCAAGGCTGCACACTTTCTTCTGGTCAAAACCATAGATTCAGCGGATGATTATGCCAAACTGTATATTTGAGAGTTGGTTCGGTTACATGTTGTGCCCTTGTCTATTAGTTTAGACCAAGGTACTCAATTTACTTCCTAGTTTTGGCGGTCTTTTTAGAAGGGGCTTGGGACTCAAGTTAACCTCAGTACGGCCTTCCATCTGCAGACAGATGACCAAGTGGAATGAACAATACAAACTCTCAAGGACATGTTGAGAGCATGTGTGATGGACTTCAAAGGTAGTTGGGATGATCATTTGCCCCCGATCGAGTTGTCTTACAATAACAGCTATCACTCTAGTATCCAAATGGCACCGTTCGAGGCTCTTTATGGGCGGAGGTGTAGATCGCCCATCGGTTGGTTTGAAGTTGGTGAGGCAACAATGATAGGGCCAGATTCGGTTCATGAGGCAATAGTGAATGTTCAGTTGATAAGGGATAGGCTGAAAATCGCTCAGAGTCATCAAAATCCATATGCGGATGTGAGGAAGAGAGAGTTGGAGTATGAGGTGAATGATTGGGTATTTCTGAAGGTATCTCCCATGAAGAGAGTCATGCGGTTTGGGAAGAAAGGAAAACTCAACCCCCGCTATGTTGGTCCCTACCGGGTTATGAGAAGAGTTGGTAAGGTAGCGTATGAGTTAGACTTTCCCTCAGAGTTATCTTCCGTGCATCTTGTGTTTCATGAGTCGCTTTTGAAGAAATGCTTGGGGGACCCAGCCTTAGTAGTCTCGATGGACAGCATTGGTGAAAAGGGCAGCCTCAGCTATGAGGAAGTTCCAGTTGGAATATTGAATCATCAGGTTCGAAGGCTGAGGAACAGGGAAGTAGCTTCAGTTAAAGTATTGTTGTAATACCCCAAAAGTGCCTAGGAGTAGACCCGGGAGGTAAAAGTTGAAAACTGCTGAAATTGGGAAAAATATAACAGAACGGGCGACCTAACGACTCATGGTATCAAACCACGGGTCATTGTATGCAGTTGTAGGGATGAGGAGTTTTGGTAGAAGTGGAGACAACGAGTGATGTAACGACCCGATGTGGGATACAATGGGCTGTCCTTTGCAGTCGTGGTGAGTTATGGACTTCAGCAGATGAGATACAATGGGTCTTCCAACGACTCATTGTGAGATGTAATGACTCGTGGTTACTGGTCGTTGTTTGGTTGCCAAGATTTCCAGTGTATGTGACGGATCAAGACAACGACTTGTTGGAAGCAACCACGGGTCGTGGTAAGGCTCATGGTAAGCGAGTTCATATTTTGTGAACGGGCAAACAACGGTCGATGTAACGATCTGTTGTTTGAAGCACGATTCGTCCTGTCCATCCGTGGTTAAGTTTCGGAGGCAAGTCTCAGCAGTGCAAATGACAAGCAACAAAACGAGTCATCGTTTCTTCCAACGACCCATTGGTTCCATCCGTTGGTCCAACCTGGACAGCTTCCACGGCTGATTCATTAAGGGCATTTTTGACTTCTTCATGCTATAAGACCCTAAACTACGTCACTTTAGCCAAGGATAGGTGGGTTTTTATGGGGATAATTTATTCCATGTGCCCATTCATGCATGCAAGAATATAGAGAGGTGAGCATAGGTGGATTCAAGGCTTTCTCTTCAAATTCTTCCAATTCCTTCTTGTGCATTCAAGGGAGGTTAAGAATCAGTGTTTTCAGGTTTGTAAGGCTGTTAATGGGTGTTTCCTTTCACACCCATGTCAATTCTTTATGATTTCATGAAGATTTCATCAATATTTATGGGGTTTTAAAGTAGAAATTTTATAAAACCTAATGATTTATTAATGGGCTTTATGATTTTAGAATCTTACCATATTTTATGGGTTTTGATAAGCTTTTATGATTCAAATTGTTATCAATTTTCGATTTCTATGAAATTAAGCCTAATTATGCATTACTCATGATGAATCGATTCTGATCTACTTTTTTATTAATGATATTTATAAGCGTAGCATGAATTATGATTTAAATTATGGATTTGATCTATTACCTATCATGATTTCATGAATTTCAAGCTATATACATGATCTACAAGTATGTATAAATTTTATGATTCATGAATTATGTTTTAGCCGACTCACGGGCCTTGTTTCATGGCTAGTTCACGTATGTATAAGTATGTTTATGATTTTCATGATTTAACTAGCTCATGAATTCATTCATGTTATTCTATGACCACTATATATGTTTTGGGAGTAATATCGAACACCAAGTAGGTTCGAGGCTCAGATTAAGCCCCGGATCTCATAAACTACATGCCACCATAGGTATGTTGGCACCTCCTTCATGACTGTCCCCAGCCCAATTGGCCCTTTTCATGGTGATATCACGCCCTTTCATGGTTCTACCCTTGGCAATGTACGAACGGCCTCCCGACTTGGTTTACAGGTCAGACTTCATCTGTCTCATTTGGGGTATGTTGGTTAAGAGAATCTTCCACTGTTCCTCGTGATTTATGAATGTTATGATTATGTATTTTGGATCAAGTCATGTCAAGTAAAGCTTTTCCCTTATGAGTAAGATTATGTTGTATTACAAATGTTTTAAAAACCTTGAGCCTCATGTTATATTATGATATTTACATATGAGCATGTTGTACTACTCTTATGTGTATTTATGAGTTTAAATATCTTAAATCTCCATTTTACTTACCTTGCATACTCGATATATTCCACGTACTGACCGCATACTTTCTATGTTGTATCGTTTCATGATACAGAACCCAGCTCTCTGGCTCACCTCCTCAGTAGTTCTTCCGAGACCGCTATCAGCGTATTTGGTGAGTCCTCGTGTTTCGAGGGACGCATTTTCAAACTCTATGGTTTTCTTTCAGTTTCAGCATTGTAGGGTTAGTTGGGCTATTGTCCCATCAACCCGTCTTTCATGATTAGAGGCTTTTCAGACTACACGTTGTAATCAGCCGTCATGTATGAATCTTGTATTGGCTTTCTCCTTTATTATTTCATGATTACGTTTTCCTTATGTTAATTCTTCCGCTTATGTGAATGAATTAGATGTATGCTCATGCCATGGGTTGAATTAGGGTCTCTCAGGGCTCCTTGTCCCATGTTTACGATCCGGGTGTACATTTGGATCGTTACAAACTTGGTATCAGAGCCATAGGTTTGAAGTGTCCTAGGATCTATGAAAGCCGTGTTAAATAGAGTATTTTTCATGGGTGTGAAGCGCGCCACACTTATGATGAAGAGGCTACAAGACATTTAGGAAATGTTTCCTTCTTTCATGATCTATGTCGTGCGATGAAAGTCCTTTACCCTTCTAATTCATTCTGTTCAAGTTTGCAGCATCATGACTCCACGCTGAGTGAACACCAGAAGAAATGGTAACGGCAATGATCATGACGGTGCCTATGGTGAGGAGCATCAGCCAGCCCCACCCATTCACGAGGAGCACGCACCAGAGCCAGATGTCCACGCTGTGTTTAGGGAAGTGATTCAGATGCTGGCACAGGCCATGACTGCCCAAGTTTAGAATCAGACAGTGGCATATTACCCTCAGAATGGGAATACGGTGGTAGCTAGGGTGAGGGATTTCTTGAGGATGAGCCCTGCTGAGTTCACGGGGACGAAGGTGGACGAGGATCCACACGATCTCATAGAGGAGTTTCTGAAGATCACCCAGGTTATGGGGGTGAACAATGGGGAATGTGTTGACTTGACCTCCTATCAGCTAAACGGGGTAGCTCAGATATGGTTCAAGCAGTGGAGAGATGCCAGGGCAGTGGGTGCAGGCCCAATAGGTTGGGAAGAGTTCCACGCGGCATTTTTGGATCGGTTCTTCCCTCGAGAGATGAGGGAGGTCAAGGCGGCTGAGTTTGTTAATTTGAAGCAGGGTAACATGTCCATTCAAGAGTATGCATTGGAATTCAGCCGACTATCAAAGTATGCTCCAGAGTTTGTGGCGGACCAAAGGGCTCGGGTGAGTCGTGATCTTGGGCAAAATAGCATGCCCGAGTGATGCTTTATAACTTAGTTTTGTCTTGTTTATCGACTTAATTAAATGCATTCTCATGTAATTTTATGTAAATGTGAATATATACACTAACCAACATGATTAGTTCTTGTTTTTGTAGGTTTAATTTCCATGCGTTGGTGAAGTGGAGGCATGGAATCGGAATTAAAACGCGAACGTCGGCAAAGAGGATGCGCGAAATAGGCCACCTGCGCGTTGTAAACGTGCCACGGCAGGCAGGCTGCACGACCAAGGCCGTGACGCGCCACCTAGCGTGCTGTACAAGCAGCATGACAGGCTGCCAACGCGGCAAGCGGCTGCCTGGCGACGGTTTTGTGAGTTTCCAGTGTGCGTCCGCAATGCCTCCATGTCACAGAGGCATATTGGTGCAATAACCTCCATTACACAGAGCTATTCCATGCCAGGCATAATTTTATACATCTCTCATTTACTATAAATAGGTCCCTTAGCACCTAAAATCATTTTGTCACGATTTTATTCTGAAAAACCACCTAGGAGTGAAGGGAGAAGTGGGAGAACTCACCTAGGGTTCATCAATTTCATCTTCTCTTCTACCAATTCTTGTAAGTGTGTTACTTTAACAATGTTTTCTTGTAATTTTACGAACTTGAGTGGCTAGAACCCTTCCTCTAGGGTTGAAGCCATGAGATATGATTGTGTTTTTACGAATTTGTTTTGGAATTAAGTTATTGATTGTTGTTTTGTCTTGCATTATTAATTATGGTAGTTTTTATGATTGATCACCATGAAAACACACACGTTAAGCGTCGGTAAATGCTTGAGGAAGCAAACCTAGGCAAGAACATAAGAATGTAGGAAGCAAGTTCTTGTCTTTTGATAAGATTTGTGGTTAGGATAGGAATATACCTAATTACCTTGTTTGGTTGATAAAATGGGAAGATAGAAAGACACGAACTTAGAATCGTACTCCACCACTTGTAGGAGTAGTTGTGAAGCTAAGATTGGTTAAATGGTTGGAGGCCAAATCAATGGCATCCCACGAACTAGAAATGACATCCTCGCTCAACGATGTAGTAGTGAGGCTAGTTTGTCGTGTTTAGAGGTTCGGAAGACCATGAACATGCAATTTTAATTATATGAGATGACAATTGATAGTTTTATACTTAAACCATTGCAAATCGTAGTATCGCATGATTATCCGGCTTTAACCCTAGTTGCTCCTTAAATGAATTCAGAGTATTTCATTGACCACATCTAGACTTAATTAAATTTCTCGAAAAAATCTATAATCAACACTTGCGACATTTAATATCACACTTGAACTTGATAGTTAGTTGAATTGGCCCAGTCCCTGTGGGTTTGACATCTGGCTCTTAAAAAGGGCCACTATATTACTTGTACAACCTGTACACTTGCGGGCACATCAAGTTTATGAAAAGATGGTATGGCTGCAGCTGGCGGATAAGTCGTGAGTGGCACCTGATTGGATTAATAGAGGACCTTCTCATCAAAGTGGGTAAGTTTATTATACCTGCTGATTTTATTATCTTAGATTTTCATGTTGATGACCAGGTACCCTTAATCTTGGGACGGCCATTCTTGGCCACCAGAGGAGCGGTAATTGACTTGAGAGCAGGGACCCTTAAAATGAGGGTCGAAGATGAAGAAGAACTCTTCCGAGTATACCAAGAAATGAACCCATCCACACACTATAGAAACCTTTGTAAGGTTAGTGTGTTGTCAGAGGATGAGTGTGGGGTGGGGGATTCCACAGGTTCATATCCAAAGGTAATGACAAGTGTTCAGCCCGAGTCTAATGAAGGGCTTTAGAGTGTGAAGAAGTTGGAGGAAGAGAGGAATAGAGTGGAGGTTGTTTCCTCTAAAAATAAAAAGAAAAGGAGATGGTTCTCGAAAGGGAACCCAGGTATGAGGACATCCTGAAAAGGACAGTCCACATCGTGCCGCAACGTAAAATAAGGTGCTTGGGAGGCAACCCAAGGGTACCACAGGTACAATTTGTAATTTTTGTTTGTGTTAATTTTGTTTATTTTCATCGTGTTTGTGTTTTTTGTGGAAATTTAAGCACAGATGAGGGGAAGTCTGAGTACCCGTGGAGGAGGAAGCTAAGAAGCATGAACGATAAAAAGTGTGGGGTCAAACACCCACTTGTGAAAATTTGAAGAAAAGCATGGTGTTAGCTAGGCGTAGAGGCTCAGGGAGTATTTCTCACCCTCTTTAAATTTTAATTTGAGGCTATGGGGACATAGCATGATTCAAGTGTGGGATGAGGGAAATTTCAAAAATGTTGTGCTTAATGATTTTTGGTGAATTAGTGCTTGGGAAAAATATTAAAAGAAAATTTTTGAATTAAGCATGACTTCATCACCCGTTGGTTTTTCTTGTCAGTTCTTTTCCGATGGGGGGGTCTTTGAACCGAAGAATAAAAATTTTCTTTGTCTGTATATAATGTTTTTACTCATAGATAGAGACTATTTCTGACGATGGATGGATGACGACCGTCTTGAGGAAAATTAGTCAATAGGTTTTGGTTTTTGAACCCGTAGTTAATTGATTGCTTGATGTTCTTGTTATGTGCTATACATGATTGTAAGATACAAGTGTGGTTAGTGTTGAAGCATGTAAGAAGTGTATAACTTTGTGTGAGACACTTAGGCTCTTGAATTTGACTCGATCTGATTGAAGCTTAATTTTGAATTCTTGTGATTAGCTGAGTTGAGAGTCTGTTGAATGTGTCTTGAATTGAGCATGTGCAGTGAGAGTAAGTTTTTGAATATTCTGTGCTATTGTGGAATGTCTAGAATTTGCCTGGTGTGTATATAAAACAAAATGAAGGATGTGAATTGTAGTAGATGATTTAGGCATTTCTTTGAATGAACTTAAATATTATCCCTCACTTTACCTACCTTGAATATTTAATCCTAGTTAGCCCCATTGAGCCTTAAGCCTATTATTTGATAGCTACAACATAAGCTTAATCCTTTTCTTTCATTAGCTTTGAATTTTATCCAAAACTCCGAAGCGCTTAAGTGAAAAATTCCAAAGAGTGAAGGAGTGAGAAGCGTGAAAAAGAAGGAAAACCAGAAGTTGTGAAAGTTGAGAAAAGGTCAAGGGTACACGTGTTTGAAAATTCTTGATTACTGGTGGGGAGTAAGAAAATAAATGAATGAAAAAATTGCGTAAGTACTCCTTACTAATGAGCTAAGTGTGCTTAAAGAAATGGGAACAAGAAGAAAAAATATTCAAGACAGAAAAGAATGAGGAGGAAGTAAGAGAAGAGATGTCCTTAATGAATGTTGGATGTATTAAAAGCGCTCGGGGAAGATAGCCACTATTACTGGCCAGAATAGTACCTACCCATCCCTTAGCTTACATTACAACCCATTAAGTCCTACTTGATCTTACGTTCATACATCCTTAAATTGGAGTAAAACACTAAGGGCAAGCTTATGGTTCACTACATGATGCATGTGAATTCTTTGAGAGAGCGAGCGTAATCTTATTCATATACCCATACATCTTGTGATTTGAAAATTTGTGAGTAAAAATGGGTAGCTCTCTTGTTGTGAGGGCACATGTTTAATGAGAGATAACATTCATGTCGGATTTCTTGATCGGTTGATTTGCATGAGTTTGGTAAGATTGAGAGTCGATTCTTGAGGTTAGGAAGTCTTAACGGAGTTGTATATCATTTCATTGATTAAATCGTGCATGATCTATTTTTAACTTGCTATCTTAAATAATCATTATAGCCGTAACTTGAATTGTCTTGCTAAATTAGTTATGTGTGAGTCTTCATTTACATGAGATGTAAAAGGGTTATTCGAGGACGAACAAGGCTTTAACTGTGGGGTAGGTGATCTCGGGCAAAATAGCATGCTCGAGTGATGCTTTATAATTTAGTTTTGTCTTGTTTATCGACTTAATTATATGCATTCTCATGTAATTTTATGTAAATGTGAATATATAAATTAACCAACATGATTAGTTCTTGTTTTTGTAGGTTTAAAATGAATTTGAGGGACTAATCCATGAGTTGGTGAAGTGGAGGCATGGAATCGAAATTAAAACACGAACATCAGCAAGGAGTATGCGCGAAACAGGCCATGCCACGGCAGGCAGACTGCGCGACCAAGGCCGTGACATGCCACCTAGCGCGCTGCACAAGCAGCGTGACACACTGCCAACGCGGCAAGGGGCTGCCTGGTGACAGTTTTGTGAGTTTCCAGTGTCCGTCCGCATGCCTCCGTGTCACGGAGGCATATTGGCGCGATAACCTCCATGACGCGGAGCTATTCCATGCCGGGCATAATTTTATACATCCCTCATTTACTATAAATAGGTCCCTTAGCTCCAAAAAATCATTTTGTCACGATTTTATTCTGAAAAATCACCTAGGAGTGAAGGGAGAAGTGGGAGAACTCACCCAGGGTTCATCAATTTCATCTTCTCCTCTACCAATTCTTGTAAGTATGTTACTTTAACAATGTTTTCTTGTAATTTTACGAACATGAGTGGCTAGAACCCTTCCTCTAGGGTTGAAGCCATGAGTTATGATTGTGTTTTTGTGAATTTGTTTTGGAATTAAGTTATTGATTGTTGTTTTGTCTTACATTCTTAATTATGATTGTTTTTATGATTGATCACCATGAAAACACACGCATTAAGCTTAGGTAATGCTTGAGAAAGATAACCTAGGCAAGAATAAGAGAATGTAAGGAGCAAGATTATATCTCACGATATAATTTGTGGTTAGGATAGGAATATACCTAATACATTGCTTGGTTGATGAAATGGGAAGATAGAAAGACACCAACTTAGAATCGTATTCCACCACTTGAAGGGGTAGTTGTGAAGCTAAGATTTGTTAAATGGTTGGAGGTACGAAAGTACTCAAATCAATGGCATAAACCCCATAAACCACATCCACATAGTGAATTGCCCACGAACTAGAAATAACATCCTCGCTCAACAACGTAGTAGTGAGGCTAGTTTGTCATGTTTAGAGGTTCGAAAGACCATGGACATGCAATTCTAATTAAGTGAGACGACAATTGATAGTTTCATACTTAAACCATTGCAAATCGTAGTATCGCATGATTATCCGGCTTTAACTCTAGTTGCTCCTTGAATTAATTCAGAGTATTTCGTTGACCTCCCCTAGACTAGTAGTGGGCATGGATAAGAGATTGTAAAATTAAGCTAGAAATAACTTAAATTACTTCCTCATTCCTAATTGGCAGCTAATAGCTAGGAATAGTGCAGTTGCTAATCTAAATCAATTCAGTTTGAGCTAAATTGAAGCTAGATTTTGAGAAAACTCTAGCAAGGGATAGTCAGCAGGATAAGAAGCTGAGACCACCTACTTCCTGAGATTATTTGCACTTGAGTCTAAAGGCATTGAAGAAATTTCCGATTTAATTATGATCTCACCCATAGAATGTCCCTAGCCTCTCACTTGTGATTACTTCAATTGGAATCCCCCCCCCCAATTAGTCTTAGTTTAGAATTAGATAGTTAATTTTTCTCTTTTTAATTTCCCCCCAATTTTACTTTTCAAATGTTGAACAATTATGCGCTCTAGATTGAATTAGTTCATAACTCTTAAATTATTGACTCAATTTTCTGTGAGATTCAACCACGACATCCTTCGGGAATATTTATTTTAAGCAGCGACCGTTTATGCTCTTTCATAAAAGAGTAGTGTATTTTGGATGTTATCAACATGCATCGACTTGTAAGGTTGGGAGTTCGGTTGGTTGACCCGATCGATGGCGGTGTTATTGTTCAGAACGGATTCAAACCATCCTTGGTAACTGATGTGAAAGCTAGACAAGATGAGGACCAGATTTTGGTAAAGATAAAGGAAGCCGTTCAAAATCAGAAGGTAGAAGTCTTCTCCAAAAGGGGAGATGGTGTGCTTCGATATCAAGGTCGCTTATGTGTTCCAGTTATTGGTGATTTGAGGAACCGGATGTTGCATGAGGCTCATGGATCCAGGTATTGTCACAACCCTAACATACACCCGGATCATGGACACAGGATAAGGAACCCCGAGAGACCCAAAGTCAACCCATGGCATGATCATTGTTACACCCCGTAAATTTTAAATAAATAAATAGCCTAATGGCATGTTGGTTAAGGGATTTAGAAGGTAAAAAAAATGAATAAATAGAAAAGTCGGCCCTTGCTGTTTTCATCCATAAAAATCAAAGAAAACAGAGGGTAGCCATTTTTAAGGCAAACCCACGACAATATATATATATATATCCTTCCAATTACGCGACGAAACGCGGTCTAAACTCCGTTCCGGCTTAGATACAGAGGTATAAAGCTGCAGAGAGCAATCCTACGGAGTTGGTTTCGTGAAATTTGGCCGGCGAAACGTCGTGCCACCGAGGTAAAGTAAATAGAATTGCTTTAAATTAGTACCAATGTGTTCCTAGCATTGCAGTGAGCATTTATCCCTTCTGGACTATCGAGAAATAACGAGTTTTCGATCGTTTTTCAAAAGGTTGAAGTTTGGGATAAATATATATCAAAAGTGATAATTTCTCCCGAATATTAATGTATTTAGTTCTAATTGACATGTATATGAATGTAGTTGGGAGAAACAGCAGAAGTACCGACGGAAATCACATCGGTCAGTCGGGTACTCAGAAACCAGGTATGTAAAGCTATTCTTTCGGCAAGCCAGGAAGTACAGTTTAGAAAGTAAATAGAATAAAGGCTATTAACCGATACCCAGCGTACAGGAACGATTTTAGTACAATTTCCAGCAAGCATGCTAGTATATTAATTACGTATCATGCGATAATCAGAATAATAGATATTCAAGCAATACGTATTACATCTGTTGAGATTGTATCCAGTAGTAGATGGTACATTTTATATTATTGAGCTATATCCAGATATAATCAGATAGACAGATAAAGGCCAGGTAGAAGTTAGTCCACCAATCAGAAACAGTGTAAAACAGAATATAGTATCAGTTATTTAATACAGACTGGCCTTGAGATAAAAGAAGAGAATATGGTTAGTATTTTTCATTGAGCATGCTTGCTGTGTATGTGTTTTGTATGTTGAGACTTGTTGTGGCATGTGGGCACCCTTTTAGCATCCCCACTGCCCCTGGGTTATAGCTGTGTCGATACCATATTCAGATACCGCCACCAGCTGGGCGATGTCGTCCGCCTAAAGGACGATGATGGCTGACCACCATGATAATACGGTCCAGACCACCCTGCTTATAGGGGTAGTTCAGTTTACTCTGCGCATAGCCAGAACACCCTGTTTACAGGGGCAGACCACTCTGTGTGCGCTTGTGGCCGGGGGCAGTTTTATATACAGAATTTTATAAAATCACCCTGCTGCGTGCTTGCACCCAGGGGCAATTTCAGTCACAGATACAGCAGCAGATCACCCCGTTCACACCTGCGCCCAGAGGCAGGAGTCTTCGGACTCAGACACAGTTTATTGTCAGAGGCCAAGGCCTAAGCTACGTACCCAAGGGGACCGGTAGGAGGAGCTCACAGTATCAGATGAGTGGAGTGACTTATTTTTGGTTGGTTTAGACCCGGGTAGGGGTATATAGATTGCTTGCTTGGTTGGCACCTTCCGGCTTATGGGGGTCGGTCAGGTATTATGTGTACTATTATGTATATTGATATGTGCTATTAGATACTGATAGAGAGTAGGACGACACGTCATCAGGTACGCTCAATTAGTTACATAATGAACAAACTCTCCCCAGTTATCCTCAGCTAGATAGACTCAGCTACTTCTTGCTTATATGTCATGTTATTGTTGCCATTCATTTCAGTGCATATTTCAGTTTGCTTTACATGCTCAGTACCTGTGGTACTGATGCCCAGCGGGGCGCTACATTGCTTGCCTGCTGGTACTCACGGATGAGGAGTCGATCCCTCGTGATTCCAGCCAGTGAGTGAGTCATCAGCTCCTGTCTTCCGGAGTCTGATTCCCCGAGATGTAGCTCCTTTTCTTTTGTTGTACAGTATGGGTAGGTCGGGGCCCTGTCCCGATCATTTCCACTATTTTCTTACAGTATTCATAGAGGCTTGCAGTCTGTATATATTTCCCTGAGGTCAGTTGGGCCGGTTGTGTGAGGTCGTGCAGTCTGCTGTAGCTGTTTAGTGTTTCAGTTTATGTTGGCCGTGTGGGGCCTTAGTTTGATAGTAGTGGTGACCTTTCCGGTCACGTAGTCTTACAGTAGGCTTGTGTTGAGTTACAGATAACTAGACAGCATGGTGGCCTTGTCGGCCCGCATAGGCTCCCTTATATCGACATGTTTCTGGTTAGTTGTTATTACAGGTACAGATGGCTACAGGCTAGTGGGCTGGAGGCTATGTTTACAGTCGTTATATAGCCGGTTTGTTTCTTGAAATAGAGCCAAAGCCAGCCACAGCACCAGATGTGCTCAGGCTGGACCATTTAGCAGTCTAGAGTCTAGCAGGCACCAGGTGCCCGTCATACCCCCCAAGGTGGGGTGTGACAAACTTGGTATCAGAGCAGGTCGTGTCCCAGGGAGTCTGCAAGCCGTGCTAAGTAGAGTCTTGTCTATGGATGTGTTTTGCACCACATACTATAGGTAGGAGGTTGCGAGGCATGTTAGGATTGTCACTCTTCTTTCTCATTCAGTCGTGCTATAGAGCGGTACAGTATAGAGTTGACTTTTGAAACTCACCACCCTCTTTGCTTACAGATATTATGGTAGACCAGTGGCACCCAGCTACAGGTAGGAGATTGGATACAGCAGCGGGCGAAGGCACCAGTAGGATGCCTCAGTTACAGCCAGATTCCGCCCGGTCTGAGAGCAATACGGAGGCGTCATCTCGGCCCTTCCAGCAGTCTCCTCCTCACCAGACACCATTTGAGGCAGCACCGCCTCCCACAGCTCCTGCACCCACTTCATCTGATCAGGAGCTACGTAGTGCGGTGGTTATGTTGACTCAGATGCTAGCTTCTCAGCGTCAGCCAGCACCACCTACAGCAGCAGAATCCCTAGGTGGGCCAGGTAGTTCCAGGATTAGAGAATTCTTAGCGTTGGGACCCCCTCAGTTTACAGGGTCGGATTCAGCGGAGGACCCTCAGGATTTTCTAGACCAGATGCAGAGGATCTTTAGAGTCATGCACGTAACCCCAGCAGAATCAGTTGAGTTAGCAGTGTTCCGGTTAAGGGATATTGCTATTTTGTGGTACGAAAGTTGGGAGAGGTCTCGGGGAAGAGATGCAGCCCCTCCTACTTGGTCCAACTTTTCAGAGGCCTTCCTGGACCACACTTACCCCGGGAGGTCAGACAGGCCCGGATGGACCAGTTCTTATATTTAGAGCAGGGGGCTAGGAGCGTCCGTGAATATTCCTTACAATTCGACTCCTTAGCCCGCTATGCTCCAGCATTTGTGGACACCATGTCGTCCAGAGTCCACCGCTTTATTATGGGCCTGAATCCAGAGTACATAGAGACGTGCATGACGGCTACTTTGAGAGAGGACATGGACATAGCCAGGATACAGGCCTTCGCACAAACAATTGAAGGCCTGAGGCAGCGACAGCGGGGTGACAGATAGGCGACTTCAGAGCAGCGCCATAGAAGCAGACCCGCTGAGATTCAGAGGGAAATTCCTAGGGGGCCGAGACCACGGTTTTCAGATAGGCCACCCAGATCTTTACCGCCGGTAAAGCAGCAGAGGGGCAGATTTATTCGCCGGAGTCAGCCAGAGTCTGGTAGCAGTTCACGGACAGTAGCCTCACCTCAGTAGCGGAGGGTAGAACAGAGTAGATTTGTATCTACCCCTTGTCCTATATGCCACCGACTACATTCTGGAGCCTGCAAGCAAGGCTTCCCAAGGTGTTATTACTACGGACAGGAAGGGCATTTACTGAGAGATTGTCCATCCAGGGGACATGGTAGTCAGGATGACCTGGATAGAGTGTCAGCAGGGCCACGAGTTCCAGCAGCCTCAGCAGGGCGCAGACCCTCAGATTCAGGAAATAGGGGCCGAGGAAGATCAGGAGCCTCTGGCTCAGGTGCAGGCCCTAGCCGTACCTATGCATTACCAGGGAGGCAGGATTCAGAGGCATCTCCCGACGTGGTCACAGGTATATTGATTATCTGCTCATACCCTGTTTATGTATTGATTGATCCAGAGTCTACCTTGTCATATATTACATCATTTGTGGCCCGAAAGTTGGGTATCGAACCAGAATTGCTTCAGCAGCCCTTTTTAGTGCTCACACCGGTCGGTGACTCGATTATAGCTAAAAGAGTTTACCGAGGGTGTACGGTAGAGGTTGCTGATCGCCAAACCACAGTAGACCTAGTAGAACTTGAGATGGTTGACTTCGATATCATTATGGGTATGGACTGGTTAGTGCCATGCTATGCCAACTTAGAATGCTAGACCAAGACGGTCCGATTTCACTTTCCGGGGGAAGCAGTGCGAGAGTGGAAAGGGAGCACAGCTATGCCGAAAGGTAGGTTTAT
Organism: Datura wrightii; assembly: GCA_035772735.1. Lineage (NCBI taxonomy): Eukaryota > Viridiplantae > Streptophyta > Magnoliopsida > Solanales > Solanaceae > Datura > Datura wrightii. Next base: position 48,472,583 of record JASDFA010000002.1, on the reverse strand, counting down.
TTCCTACCTTCAGGAAAGAAAATTAATAGCAAAGGGATGTATTTACCACCTAGTTAGAGTCCAGGATGTTCGGGTGGAACCTCCGATTCTTCAGTCTGTTCCAGTGGTCAATGAATTCCTTGACGTATTTCCAGATGAGTTGCCTGGTATCCCTCCTGAAAGGGAGATAGATTTTGCGATTGACTTGTTGCCAGGGACTCAACCTATATCCATTCCCCTGTATCGCATGGCACCAGCTGAGCTTAGAGAGTTGAAAGAGCAGCTAAAAGATTTGCTCGACAAAGGCTTTATCAGGCCTAGTACTTCCCCGTGGGGTGCGCCAGTTCTGTTTGTAAGAAAGAAAGATGGCTCACTCCGTATGTGTGTAGACTACCGGCTGTTGAATAAGGTAACGGTTAAAAACAAATACCCGCTCCCTAGAATAGATGATTTGTTTGACCAGTTGCAGGGGGCCAGATGTTTCTCTAAGATAGATCTGAGGTCCAGATACCACCAGGTCCGGGTTCGTGAGAGGGACATTCCAAAGACTTCTTTCAAGACCAGGTATGGTCACTTTGAATTTCTAGTTATGTCTTTTGGGCTGACGAATGCTCCCGCAGTGTTTATGTACCTGATGAACAGCATATTCAGACCGTATTTGGATCTGTTCATGATAGTATTTATCGATGATATTCTGGTATATTCTCGTTCAGAGACAGATCACTAGAACCATTTACGAACAGTACTCCAGACCCTTAGAGACCATCAACTGTATGCCAAGTTTTCTAAGTGTGAGTTCTGGCTGAACTCAGTTGCCTTTTTGGGGCATATCGTGTCGGATGCTGGTATACAGGTAGACACACAGAAAATAGAGGCGGTCAAGACATGGCCCAGACCTACCACTCCGACCGAGGTTCGCAGTTTCTTGGGTTTAGCAAGGTATTACCGGAGATTTGTTGAAGGATTCTCCACTATAGCAGCACCTCTGACAAAGCTGACACAGAAAGCAGTGAAATTTCAGTGGACGGTGGCATGTGAGCAGAGTTTTCAAGAGTTGAAAGACAGATTGACCTCCGCCCCAATACTAGCATTGCCAGAGGGAACAGATGGGTATGCGGTGTATTGCGACGCTTCAGGTTTGGGACTGGGTTGTGTGTTGATGCAGCATGGTAAGGTGATTGCTTATGCTTCCACACAGCTGAGGAAACACGAAAAGAACTATCCGACCCATGACCTGGAACTGACCGCAGTGATCCACGCTCTGAAAATTTGGAGGCATTATCTGTATGGCGTCCATGTAGACATTTTTACAGATCACAAAAGCCTGCAGTACATTTTCACACAGAGGGAGTTAAATTTGCGGCAACGTCGTTGGTTAGAATTGTTGAAAGATTATGATGTAAATATTCTCTATCACCCGGGGAAAGCTAATGTAGTAGCAGATGCCCTAAGCCGTAAGTCAATGGGGAGTTTGGCGTATTTGCGACCCGAGAAGTGGGAATTAGCCAAGGAAATTCATCAACTAGCTGGTTTAGCCGTTCGAGTAGTGGAGACAGAAAATAACAGAGCGGTAATTCAGAATTCTGCCGAGTCATCACTAGTTACAGAGGTAAAAGAACGGCAGTACGAGGACCCTGACTTAGTCCAGCTCAGAGATAGAGTTCAGAAAGGTAAGGAGTCAGATTTCCAAGTGACTGAAAATGAAGTGCTACGTTGTAAGGGTCGCCTATGTGTCCCGAACGTACCAGGGCTTCGCCAGCAGATCATGCATGAGGTACATTACGCTCGCTATTCCCTCCATCCAGGAGCAACGAAAATGTACCACGATATCAGAGACATTTACTGGTGGCCAGGTATGAAATCTGAAATAGCTGAATTTGTATCTAGATGTCCTAACTGCCAGCAGGTGAAAGCAGAGCACCAGAAACCGGGCGGTCTGACGCAGGATATAGTTGTGCCTATGTGGAAATGGGAAGCGATAAATATGGATTTTGTAACAGGGTTACCCCGTACCAGACGCAGAAATGATTCCATTTGGGTAATAATTGACAGGCTGACAAAATCAGCTCATTTCCTGCCTGTGAAGGCTACCTTCTCAGACGAGGATTATGCCGAGTTATACATCAGAGAAATAGTTAGACTACATGGAGTGCCGGTATCTATTATTTCAGACAGGGGAGCACAGTTCACAGCTAAATTTTGGCAGTCGTTCCAGAGGGGTCTGGGAACGCAGATTAATTTGAGCACAGCATTCCACCCTCAGACAGATGGACAGGCTGAGCGAACTATCCAAACGCTCGAAGATATCCTATGAGCGTGTGTACTAGATTTTGGGGGTAGCTGGGATGAACATCTGTCGCTGATTGAATTTTCCTATAATAACAGTTATCATTCGGCTATCCAGATGGCGCCCTTTGAAGCATTATATGGACGAAAATGTAGATCGCCGGTTGGCTGGTTTGAAGTGGGGGAATCAGCGTTGATTGGACCAGACATCATTCAACAGTCAGAGGAGAAGATAAAGCTTATCAAAGAACGCCTACTGACTGCTCAGAGCCGCCAGAAATCATATGCAGATGTACGGCGCAGAGACCTGGAGTTCAATGTGAATGACTGGGTATATCTGAAAGTGTCTCCAATGAAAGGGGTGATGAGATTTGGCAAGAAAGGCAAGCTTAGCCCGAGATTCATTGGGCCATATCAGATTCGGCGGAGAATAGGCCGAGTTGCATATGAATTGAACTTGCCTCCGGAGTTAGCATCTGTTCACCTAGTATTCCATGTATCTATGTTGAGGAAATTTGTAGGAGACCCTTCCACAGTTGCTCCGGTTCAGGATGTCCAGGTCACAGAAGAGTTAGCATATGAAGAGGTTCCAGTAGCTATCTTAGACAGACAGATCCGTAGATTGAGAACTAAAGATATTGCATCTGTCAAAGTATTGTGGCGTAACAGGAACCGAGAAGAAATGACCTGGGAAGCCGAGGAGGACATGAAAGCCAGATATCCCCACTTATTCCAGGCATAGGAAAACAGGAGGTATGTTAGAACTGTTTTCCTTATTAATGCTTATACTTAATATATGAAAGCAGGCGATTGATTATAGATAGTTTTATACATGAATGTTATTATATCGTGTAGAGTACCTGTATTGGGCTTTTCTACTTTTCAGGAATTTTGAGATAGTCCATAATACAGGGGAAACTCTACGAAAATTTTTCTAGAAACAAGTTGAGTAAGTTGAGCAGTCCTCTAGACAGAATGTCATTCGAGGACGAATGTTCTTAAGGGGGGGAGGATGTTACACCCCGTAAATTTTAAATAAATAAATAGCCTAATGGCATGTTGGTTAAGGGATTTAGATGGTAAAAAAAAATAAAAAAAAATGAATAAATAGCAAAGTCGACCCTTGCTGTTTTCATCCATAAAAACCAAAGAAAACATAGGGTAGCCATTTTTAAGGCAAACCCACGACAATATATATATATTTCCTTCCAATTACGCGATGAAACGCGGTCTAAACTCCATTCCAGCTTAGATACAGAGGTATAAAGCTGCAGAGAGCAATCCTACGGAGTTGGTTTCGTGAAATTTAGCAGGCAAAACGTCGTGCTACCGAGGTAAAGTAAATAGAATTGCTTTAAATTAGTACCAATGTGTTCCTAGCATTGCAGTGAGCATTTATCCCTTCTGGACTATCGAGAAATAATGAGTTTTCGACCGTTTTTCCAAAGGTTGAAGTTTGGGATAAATATATATCAAAAGTGATAATTTCTCCCGAATATTAATGTATTTAGTTCTAATTGACATGTATATGAATGTAGTTGGGAGAAACAGCAGAAGTACCGACGGAAATCACATCGGTCAGTCGGGTACTCAGAAACTAGGTATGTAAAGCTATTCTTTCTGCAAGCCAGGAAGTACAGTTTAGAAAGTAAATAGAATAAAGGCTATTAACCAATACCCAGCGTACAGGAATGATTTTAGTACAATTTCCAGCAAGCATGCTAGTATATTAATTACGTATCATGCGATAATCAGAATAATAGATATTCAAGCAATACGTATTACATCTGTTGAGATTGTATCCAGTAGTAGATGGTACATTTTACATTATTGAGCTATATCCAGATATAATCAGATAGACAGATAAAGGCCAGGTAGCAGTTAGTCCACCAATCAAAAATAGTGTAAAACAGAATATAGTATCAGTTATTTAATACAGACTGGCCTTGAGATAAAAGAAGAGAATATGGTTAGTATTTTTCATTGAGCATGCTTGATGTGTATGTGTTTTGTATGTTGAGACTTGTTGTGGCATGTGGGCACCCTTTTAGCATCCCCACCGCCCCTGGGTTATAGCTGTGTTGATACCAGATTCAGATACCGCCACCAGCTGGGCGATGTCGTCCGCCTAAAGGACGATGATGGCTGACCACCATGATAATACGGTCCAGACCACCCTGCTTGCAGGGGTAGTTCAGTTTACTCTGCGCAGAGCCAGTACACCCTGTTTACAGGGGCAGACCACTCCGTGTGCGCTTGTGGCCGGGGGTAGTTTAATATATAGATTTTTATAAAATCACCCTACTGCGTGCTTGCACCCAGGGGCAATTTCAGTCACAGATACAGCAGCAGATCACCCCGTGCGCACCTGCGCCCAGAGGCAGGAGTCTTCGGACTCAGACACAGTTTATTGTCAGAGGCCAAGGCCTGAGCTACGTACCCAAGGGGACCGGTAGGAGGAGCTCACAGTATCAGATGAGTGGAGTGACTTATTTTTGGTTGGTTTAGACCCGGGTAGGGGTATATAGATTGCTTGCTTGGTTGGCACCTTCCGACTTATGGGGGTCGGTCAGGTATTGTGTGTACTATTATGTATATTGATATGTGCTATTAGATACTGATAGACAGTAGGACGACACGTCATCAGGTACGCTCAATTAGTTACATAATGAACAAACTCTCCCCAGTTATCCTCAGCTAGATAGACTCAGCTACTTCTTGCTTATATGTCATGTTATTGTTGCCATTCATTTCAGTGCATATTTCAGTTTGCTTTACATGCTCAGTACCTGTGGTACTGACACCCAGCAGGGCACTGCATTGCTTGCCTGCAGGTACTCACGGACGAGGAGTCGATCCCTCGTGATTCCAGCCAGCGAGTGAGTCATCAGCTCCTGTCTTCCGGAGTCTGATTCCCCGAGATGTAGCTCCTTTTCTTTTATTGTACAGTATGGGTAGGTCGGGGCCCTGTCCCGATCATTTCCACTATTTTCTTACAGTATTCGTAGAGGCTTGCAGTCTGTATATTTTTCCCTGTGGTCAGTTGGGCCGGTCGTGTGAGGCCGTGCAGTCTGCTGTAGTTGTTTGGTGTTTCAGTTTATGCTGGCCGTGTGGGGCCTTAGTTTGACAGTAGTGGTGACCTTGCCGGTCACGTAGTCTTACAGTAGGCTTGTGTTGAGTTACAGACAACTAGACAGTATGGTGGCCTTGTCGGCCCGCATAGGCTCCCTTATATCGACATGTTTCTTAGATGTTATTACAGGTACAGATGGCTACAGGCCAGTGGGCCGGATGCTGTGTTTACAGCCGTTATATAGACAGTTTCTTTCTTGAAATAGAGCCAAAGCCAGCCAAAGCACCAGATGTGCTCAGGCTGGACCATTTAGCAGTCTAGAGTCTAGCAGGCACCAGGTGCCCGTCATACCCCCCAAGGTGGGGTGTGACAAGCATACATCTAATTCAATCACATAAGCAGAAGAGTCAACATAAGAAAACGTAAACAAGTCATAATTACAGAGAAAAGACAATACATAATCCATACATGATTGCTGAATACAACTGATAGTTTGATAAGCCTCTAACCATGAAAGACGGGTTGATGGGACAACTCCAACTAACCCAACAAAATAGAAACAGAAGCAAAAGCATAGAGTCTAAGCATATGACCCTCGAAACATGAGGACTCACCAAGTACGCTGATGTCAATCTCTGAAACACTACTGAGGAGGGTGAGCCTGGAAGTCGGGTCTTGTATCATGAAACGATACAGCATAGAAAGTATGCGGTCAGTACTTGGAATGTACTGAATATGCAAGGTAAGTAAAATGGACATTTATAATATATAAAACTCATAAATGATCATAAAGTAGTACATTATGCTTATATCGTAAACATCATAACATAATATAAGGCTCAAGGTTTTCAAAACATTCGTAATGAAATCGTACTCATACTCATAATAGAAAGCCTTAATTAACATGACTTGAGCCAATATACACAATCATCAATATGCATAAATCATGAGGAACAATGGGAGATTCTCTTAACCAACATACCCCATATGAGCACACATTAAGCCCGACTTGTAAGTCTAGTCGGGAGGGTGTTCGTACCTTGCCAAGGGTAGAACCATGAAAGGGTGATATCACCATGAAAAGGGCTAATTGGGCCGGGGACAGTCCCATAGGAGTTCCCAACATACCTACGGTGGCACATACTTTATGAGATCCGGGGCAGAACCTAGGCCCCGAACCCACTCGGTGTTCGATATTACTTCCAAAACATATATATATATAGTGCTCATAGTATAATATGCATGAATTCATGGGCTAGTTAAATCATGATAATCATAAACATGCTTGTACATACTTGAACTAGCCATGATATAAGGCTCGTGAGTCGGTCAAAAACATAATTCATCATTCATAAGGCTCATACATACTCGTATATCATGCATATAGCTTGAAATTCATAAAATCATGATTGGTATTTGATTAAATGCATAATTTAACTCATAATTCATGTTGGGCTTGCAAATATCAATAATAGAAAAGTAGATCTTAAATCGATAAATCATGGATCATGCATAATTAGGCTTAATTTCATAGAAATTGAAATTGATAAAATTATAGATAAATTTAGATAATAAAATCTGATTAAAATCTATAGATTATGATGAGAGTCTAAAATCACAAAACCCATAATCAAATCATTAGATTTTTATAAAAAACTTATCTTCAAAATTCCATTAGCTTTTAATAAGATTTTTGTAAAAATCATAGAGGATGGGCATGGGTATGGAAGAAATCTCCCATTGATAGCCTTACATTCCTGCGAATAGCTCGTTCTTAACCTCTATTGATCACCCAAGATGAAATTGAAATGGATTGATGAATGCTAATCTTGAATAACTCTCCCACTTCCCCTATCTTGCATGCATGAATAAATGAGGTGAAACTTAAGCTTAACCCCTTTAAATTTCTCTATTTATAACCCAAAACATCGTAGTTTAGGCCTTAGGATCTTAGAAATTTACGAAAAATCCCTTACTGATTCGCACAAAAATAACTGTCGGGGGACCCAGATGAATAACCTGATGACTCTTTATAGTCCCACACGACTCGTCACCTTGCTCGTCAAGTACACTGTCTTAACTGATCATTCGGGGTTCTAACAGACTGGTGGTCACGAGTCGTGACCACCACTCGTCAAGTGCACTGCCTCGCCTTTTATATTTGTCTTATACCTTCTCCCCACGGATGACCTAACGACCCGTGGTGTCTGACCACGAGTCGTTCCCAAGCCCCTGGGATCCCTTTTTCCTTAATCTTTTTCCCATTCTCCCAGGCCTCCCCACAAGTCACCTGACGAGTCGTAGGCTCACCTCACGAGTCATCCGAGGACTTGTCCTGTGCCTGCAACCCAAATTTTCAATTTTTCCCCATTTCCACTTTCAGGCCCGATCTTTGAATTCTCAGGGTATAACAATATCTCCCCTTTGGGAACATTCATCTTCAAATGTTATAAACATATAGAAACTCAGAATCAAACATTAATCATATGCAAATACTTGATCATTTAAACCGAAAATTTATGGAATGACTACCTCCGAAAAGAACTACATAGCTGAACTGAATTCAGACATTACATACATCCATCATAACATAAATCAAACTTGCGCACATGAACTGAACATGGAAACTGAGTAGAGATTTAGGGCAAAAATTGATACCTAAAACTGAAACTGAGCCGGTAGAGAGTAAATACGGGTATCTGGCCATCATATCTGCTTCGGCCTCCCATGTAGCTCCTTCAATATGTTGATTTCTCCGTAGTACTTTAACTGAAGCTACTTCTTTGTTCCTTAGTCTTCGAACTTGACGGTCTAATATTTCTATAGGAACTTCTTCATAGTTGAGGCTATCCTTCACACCGACGCTGTCTATCGAGACTACTAGAGCTGGATCTCCTAAGAATTTCTTCAAAAGCGACACATGGAACAAGGGATATACAAAAGATAACTATGAGGGAAGGTCTAACTCATACGCTACCTTACCAACTCTTCTCATAATCCGATAGGGTCCCACATAGCGGGGACTGAGTTTCCCTTTCTTCCCAAACCGCATGACTCACTTCATGGGAGATACCTTTAGGAATACCCAATCGTCTACCTCAAACTCCAAATCTCTTCTTCTCACATCCGCATATGACTTTTGATGACTATGAGCGGTTTTGAGCTTGTCCCTTATCATCTAAACTTTAACTATAGCCTCATGAACCAAATTAGGTCCTATCATAGATGCCTCACCAACCTCAAACCATCTGATGCACGATCTACACCTCACCCCGTAAAGAGCCTCGAACGGTGCCATCTGGATACTAGAGTGATAGTTGTTATTATACGCAAACTCGATCAAGGGAAAATGATCATCCCAGCTACCCTTGAAATCCATCACACATGCTCTCAACATACCCTCGAGGGTCTGGATTGTTCGTTTGGCTTGGTCATCCATCTGCGGATGAAAAGCTGTGCAGCTTAACTTGGGTCCCAATCCCTTTTTGGAAAGACCGCCAATACTAAGAGGTAAACTAAGTACCTCGGTCTTAAATAATAGACAAGGGCACTCCGTGAAGTCGAACCAACCCCAAATACATAATTTGGCATAATCATCCGCTGAATCTGTGGTTTTGACCGGTAGAAAGTGTGCAGTCTTAGTCAACCTGTCTACCACCACCCAAATAGAATCATAATCTCGGCGAGTACGAGGTAGGCCTGTCATGAAATCCATATTAATATCTTCCCACTTCCAAGTAGGAATGCTAATATCCTAAAGTACGCCTCCCGGCCTTTGATGTTTGACCTTCACTTGCTGACAGTTCGGGCACTTGGCTATAAATTCAGCAATGTCCTTCTTCAAGTCATTCCACCAATATATTTCCTGCAAATCATGATACATCTTGGTGTCACCCGGATGGATAGAAACCTCGATCCATGTGCCTCATGCAATATCTGGTCCCTCAAATTATCAACATCTAGAACGCATAGATGACCCTAGTACCGCAGCACCCCATCTCCCCCTAGGGAGAAGACCTCCACCTTTTGACTTCGAACGGCTTCTTTCAGCTTTACTAACATCGGATCATCATCTCTCCTATCTTTCACATCCACTACCAAGGATGATTCTAATCAGCTTTGCACAACAACGCCGCCATCGGTCGACTCTACCAACCTAACTCCCAACCTTGCCAGTCGATCGACATCTTTCACCAACTCCTTCTTTCCCTCATCCACGTGTGACACACTCTTCATAAAGAGCCTACTAAGTACATCCGCCACCACATTAGCCTTACCCTGGTGGTAAAGAACACTCATGTCGTAGTCCTTTAAGTAGCTCCAACCACCTCCTTTGTTGAAGATTGAGATATTTCTGCGTGAAGACATACTGCAAGCTCTTGTTGTCTGTAAACACATCCACATGGACCCCGTACAAGTAATGCCGCCATATCTTCAAAGAGAACACCACCGCGGCCAACTCAAGATCATTGGTCGAGTAATTCTTCTCATGGATTTTCAACTATCTTGAGGCATACACTATCACTTTCCAATGCTGCATCAATACACACCCTAGTCCAATTCTGGAAGCATCACAATATACTACAAAACCATCGGTACCCTCGGGTAGGGTCAACACTTTCTGGTGTTGACCACCACCAGCACTAGTGGATGCACCCTGATGAGCTGAGCATGCTGGTGGAGCTGTTGAACTGGTGACTGGGTCTCGGCCTCTACCCTAACCCTGTTTGGTTGCTAGATAATCCCTTAGCATAAGACCGAGCTTCCCACACCCAAAACACGCACCTGTTCCCACTAAGCACTGACTGATGTGCCTCCTATCACACCTATCACAAACTAGGATACTAGGCTCCACCGACTAGCTCCTCTAACCTCGAGAGCCAGATGCCCCTCCTCTCTAATCATGCCTAATCCTGGATGGAAAACTCGCGGCTAATGGTGCTGGGGTCGATGACCTCTAGTAGGACTACTGACGATGTTCACCACCCGACCTCTGCTGGGAGAACCCAAAACTGTCTGTCTTGGCTCTCCTAGCCTCTCTCTTCCTCTCCCTCATATGCACTGCCTCCATCTGCTGGCATACAAAACCAATGGGGAGAAGCTGATGTCCTGATGTAGCATAGTGGTCCTATAATCCTTGACCAAATAATCTGCTACCCCATTCACAAACCTGCTCACTCGTGCCCTCTGATCGGCCACCATCTCCGGTGCATATTTGGACAAGCGAGTGAACTCTATAGTATACTCTTGAAATTTCATGTTATTTTGTTTCAAATTCACAAACTCAGCTGCCTTGATTTCCCTTATCTCCCTGGGAAAGAATCGGTCCAAGAATGCGGTAAGAAACTCAACCCAACCAATGGGACCCGCTCTGACTCCCTGGCCATCCTTCCACTACCTAAACTAGATATGAGCAAACTCCCTTTAACTGATATGAGGCTAGGTTAGCACACTCCTCCCCCCTTACCCCCATAATCTGGGTGATCTTCTAAATCTCCTTGATGAAGTCATATGGGTCCTCGTCCACTCTCAGCCCAAGTGAGTAGAGTCTTCAACTCTTTGAAGCTTTTCTCACAAGCCTCCGACCATTGGAACTTTACCTTTTTCTGGGTCTTCCTGGTCAATGGTGCTGCAATTGAGGAAAAACCCTCTACGAATCTCTGGTAATAGCCTGCCGGGCCCAAGAAACTCTGAATTTCTAAAGGATTCACTGGTCTAGGCCAATTCTTTACTGCTTCAATTTTCTGAGAATCCACCCTTATGCCCTCACTTAACACCACATGGACCAAGAATGCCATGGACTCCAGCCAAAATTCACACTTGCTAAACTTAGCATACAACTGACGATCCTTGAGGGTTTGAAGCACTACTCTCAGGTGAGCAGCATGCTCCTCCTCGCTCTAATAGTATATAAGGATATCATGGATGAACACAATCACGAACATTTCTAGATATTGCTTGAATACCCTGTTCATCAAGTCCATGAAAGCTGCAGGGGCATTGGTTAGTCCAAATTACATAACAACAAATTCGTAGTGACCATACCGAGTCTTGAAAGCGGTTTTCGGGATGTCACTCTCTCGAACCCTGAGCTGGTGATACCCGAACCTGAGATCTATCTTTGAGAAGCATGTCGCACCCTGAAGCTGGTCAAACAAGTCATCGATCCTAGTTAAGGGGTACCTATTATTGACGGTGACCTTGTTCAATTGTCGGTTATCAATACACATGTGAAGGGAACCATTTTTCTTCCGAAAAAATAACACCGGTGCACCCCATGGAGACTTTCTCGGCTTGATACCTTATCTAACAAGTCCTTCAACTGATCCTTCAACTCTTCTAGCTTGGCTGGAGCCATCCTGTAGGGAGGAATAGAGATGGGTTGGGTATCGGGTAAGAGATCAATGCCAAAATCAATTTCCCTCTCCGGAGGAACACCTGGCAAATCATTGGCAAAAAACCTCCAGATACTCACACACCACCGGAATTGACTAGATAATCGGGGTCTCGGACTCAACATCCTTAACCCTAACTAGGTGATACATGAAGCCCATAGAAATCATTTTCCTAGACTTAAGATATGAAATAAACTAATCGACTGGTACAGCTGAATTTCCCTTCCACTCGAAGACTGGCTCACCAGGAAATATAAACTCTACTGATCAGGTTCTACAATTAATCGAAGCATAATATGAAAAAAACTAATCCATGCCCAAAATGAGGTCAAAGTCAGTCATAGCTAACTCTACTAAGTCTGCAGAGGTAACCTTATGCAACACTGTGATGGGGAAACTTCTATACATCCGCCTAGGTATAACTGAATCATCGATTGGAGTAGAGACTAAGAACGCAAAATTTTAGGGCTAACTCCAAAACTACTAGCAATATAGGGAGTCAAGAAAAGACAAAGTAGCTCCTGGATCTAACATGGCATAAGCATTAATATGGAAGACTTGCAACATACCAGTGACCACATCTGGTGAAGCCTCTTGCTCCTGGCGGGGTACTAGAGCATAAAACTTGTTTTGGTGCTGACCGCCTGTTGAATTAGTAGAGGCACCCTGTTGAGGGGGTCGTGCTGCTGGAGCGGTAGAACTGGTTGAAGGGCAATCTTTAATTCTGTGTCCAGGTTTACCACACCTGAAACAAGCATCTGCGCCAACCAGGCACCTCCCGAGATGATTTTTGCCGCACTTCACACAAACTGGAAAAGTACGCTCCATTTGCATGCTACCCTGATCCCTCAAGCCTGAAGCCCTGCACCTCTGATCTCCCTGAACCTGGATGGTATGCTGGTCGATGATAGAGCTGGAGTGATGGGCCTGTGCTGAGACTGCTGACGTGGTCCCTCCCTGACCTGGCCTGAGAAACCCCATAGCTGTCGGTCCTAGCCCTCTTGGCCTCTCGCTGCCTCTTGTAGACCGACTCCATCTATTGTGCATGCAATACAATACGGGGAAAATTAATGTCCTGATGAAGCATGGAGATTCTGCAATCCTTGTCTAAGTAATCCTCCACCCCATGCACGAAGCGGCTTACCCGCGCCCTCTGGTCCACCACTTACTCCGGAGCATACTTAGATAGTCAGGTGAACTCCAATAAATACTCCTACATATACATATTACCTTGCCTTAGATTAACAAACTCATCCGCCTTGAGCTCCCTCATCTCCCGAAGGAAGAATCGATCCATAAATGCCATGTGAAACTCCTCCCACCCTATCGAGCCTGCCCCCACTACCCTGGCATCTCTCTGTTGCTTAAACCATATGTGAGCTACCCCCTTTAGCTGATAGGAGGTCAAGTCAACACACTCTCTATTGTTCACCCCTATAACTTGGGTGATCTTTAGAATCTCCTCAATGAAATCATGGAGGTCCTTGTCTACCTTCGACCCCGTCAACTCAAGAGGGCACATCCTCAAGAAATCCCTTACCTTTGCTACCGCTGCATTCATATTCTGAGGGTAATGCGCCATTGTCTGATTCTGAACATGGGCAGTCGTGGCATGTGCCAACATCTGAATCACTGCTCTAAACTCAGCGTGATCAGTAGACTTTGGTGCGTGCTCCTCATGAACCGGTGGGGCTGGTTGATGCTCCTCACCATTTGCACACTCATGGTCATTACCGTTACCATTCCTCTTGGGATCCACTCGGGATGGAGGCATAATGCTGCAAACATGAACAACACAAATTAGAAGGGTAGAGGACTTTCATCGCACGACATAGATCATGAAAGAAGGGACCATTTCCTAAATGTCTAGTAGCCTCTTCGCCATAAGTGTGGCGCACTTCACACCCATGAAAAATACTCTACCCAACGTGGCTTTCAGACACCCTAGGATACTTCAAACCTATGGCTCTGATACCAAGTTTGTCACGACCCGAAACGTACACCCAGATCATGGACATGGGAAAAGGAGCCCCGAGAGACCCCAAGTCAACCCATGGCATGAGCATACATCTAATTCAATCACATAAGTGGAAGACTCAACATAAGAAAACGTAAACATGTCATAATTACAGAGAACAGCAATACATAATCCATACACGACGACTGAATACAAATGGTAGTCTGATAAGCCTCTAACCATGAAAGACGGGTTGATGGGACAACTCCCCAACTAATCCAACAAAATAGAAACTGAAGGAAAAGCATAGAATCTAAGCATATGGCCCTTGAAACATGAGGACTCACCAAGTACGCTGATGTCAATCTCTGAAACACTACTGAGGAGGGTGAGCCTGAGAGTCGGGTCCTGTATCATGAAATGATACAACATAGAAAGTATGCGGTTAGTACTTGAAATGTACTGGATATGCAAGGTAAGTAAAATGACATTTAAACTATATAAAACTGATAAATGATCATAAGAGTAGTACATCATGCTTATATCTTAAACATCAGAACATAATATAAGGCTTAAGGTTTTCAAAACATTCGTAATGAAATCGTACTCATACTCATAAGAGAAAGCCTTAATTAACATGACTTGACCTAATATACACAATGATCAATACGCATAAATCATGAGGAATAGTGGGTGTTCATACATTTCCAAGGGTAGAACTATGAAAGTGTGATATCACCATGAAAAGGGCCAATTGGGTCGGGGATAGTCCCATAGGAGGTTCCAACATACCTATGATGGCACGTAGCTTATGAGATCCGGGGCAGAACCTAGACCCTGAACCCACTCGGTGTTCGATGCTACTCCCAAAACATATATATATATAGTGCTTATAATATAATATGCATGAATTCATAGGCCAGTTAAATCATGATAATCATAAACATGCTTGTACATACTTGAACTAGCCATGACATAAGGCACGTGAGTCGGCCAAAAACATAATTCATGATTCATAAGGCTCATACATACTCATATATCATGAATATAGCCTGAAATTCATAAAATCATGATGGGTATTTGATTAAATGCATAATTTAACTCATAATTCATGCTGGTCTTGCAAGAATCAATAATAGAAAAGTAGATCATAAATCGGTAAATCATGGATCCTGCATAATTAGGCTTAATTTCATAGAAATTGAAATCGGTAAAATTATAGATAAATATAGATAATAAAATCTAAGTAAAATCCATAGATTATGATGAGAGTCAAAAATCACTATACCCATTTTAAAATCATTAGACTTTTATAAAAAATTATCTTCAAAACCCCATAAGTTTTAATAAGATATTTGTAAAAATCATAGAGGATGGGCATGGGTGTGGAAGGTGTCACCCATTGATAGCCTTACATACCTGGGAATAGCTAGTTCTTAACCTCTCTTGATCACCCAAGAAGAAATTGAAATGGATTGATAAATGCGAAGCTTGAATCACTCTCCCACTTCCCCTATCTTGCATGCATGAATTAATGAGGTGAAAAACTGAGCTTAACCCCTTTAAATTTCCCTATTTATAATCCAAAACGTCGTAGTTTAGGCCTTAGGATCTTAGGAATTTATGAAAAATACCTTACTGATTCGCAGAAAAATAACTGTCAGGGGACCCAGACGGTTAACCTGACGACTCGTTACAGGCCCACACGACTTGTCACCTTGCTCGTCGAGTACACTATCTTAACTGATCATTCAAGGTTCTAACGAATGACGTAATGACTTGTTACGGGTGTCCACGAGTCGTGACCACCACTCGTCAAGTGCACTGCCTCGCCTTTTATATTTGTCTTATATCTTCTCCCCACGGATGACCTAACAACCCGTGGTGTCTGACCACGAGTCGTTCCCAAGCCCATGGGGATCATTTTTTTCCTTAATATTTCTCCCATTCTCCCGGGCCTCTCCATGAGTCACCTGACGACTCGTGGGTCACCTCACAAGTCGTCCAATGACTCGTCCTGTGCCTGCAACCCAGATTTTCAATTTTTCTCCATTTCCACTTCTGGGTCCGATATTTGAATTCGCGGGGTATAACAGGTATTCTATCCATCTAGGTGACACCAAGATGTACCATGACTTATGGGAAGTCTATTGTTGGAATGGCATGAAGAAGGACATCGCGGAGTTTGTAGCTAAGTGCCCAAACTGTCAGCAAGTAAAGGTTGAGCATCAGAGACTGGGAGGTGTGCTTCAGGATATCAGTATTCCTACTTGGAAGTGAAAAGAAATTAATATGGACTTCATCACAGGGTTTCCTCACACTCGACGGCAATATGAATCCATTTGGATTATTGTAGATAACACCTAAGCCGCTCATTTTCTACCGATCAAAACCACAGATTTGATAGAGGATTATCCAAACTATACATCAGAGAGCTAGTTCGGTTACATGGAGTGCCTTTGTCCATCATATCAGACAGAGGTACCCAATTTACCTCTCAATTTTGGAGGTCATTTCTAAAAGGACTAGGTACTCAAGTTAAGCTCAGCACAGCATTTCACCCGCAAACGGATGGTCAAGCGGAGCGGAAAATTCAGACTCTCGAAGACATATTGAGAGCGTACGTGAATGACTTCAAAGGTAGTTGGGATGATCATTTTCCTCTTACCGAGTTTGTATCCAAAAATAGCTACCATTCTAGTATTCAGATGGCTCCGTTTGAGGCTCTCTATGGGCAGAGATGTGGATCGCCTATTGGTTGGTTTGAAGTTGGTAAAGCGGTGATGATCAGACCAGATTTAGTTTGGTAAAGCGGTGATGATAGGACCAGATTTAGTCCATGAGGCTATGGAGAAGGTTCAACTCATACATGATAGGTTGAAAACAGCTCAAAGTCACGAAAAGTCCTATGCCGATGTGAGAAGAAGAGAACTCAAGTTCAAAGTGGATTATTAGGTGTTTCTGAGGGTGTCTCCCATGAAGGGAGTGATGAGGTTCGAAAAGAAAGGAAAACTCAGCCCTCGTTATTTGGCCTCTACTGGGTTGTGAAATGGGCTAGCAAGGTGGCCTATGAATTAGAATGTCCCTCAAAATTAGCTTCTATGCATCCTATATTCCATGTATCGCTCTTAAAGAAGTGTTTGGGTGCTCCAGCTCTAGTTGTCCCGGTGGAAAGTGTCACCTTCTTGATCGAGAAAATGTCCTTGCTTGTACTTCTCTTTATTTTTCGAGATTGGGTTGGTGTTCAATCTACTTCTAAATAAGTACTCCCCCTTATTTAGTCTCTTTCTTCATGCAAGTCTACTAGTTGATCAAGACAGCCTTAGTTATGAAGAGGTTCCGGTGGAAATACTAGATTGTCTTCAGTCAAAGTTTTATGCTGAAATTATCATGTTGAAGGAGCTACATGGGAAGCTGAAGTAGATATGATGGATAGATACCTACATTTATTCCCTTCCAGCTTGATTTCAGTTTGAGGTATCAGTGTTTGCCCTAGTACTCTACTTAATTTTCATGTTCAGTTCATGTGCCCAAGTTTCTTTTATGTCAAAGTATGAACGTATGGTTTGTGAATTTAGTTTAGCCAGGTAGTTTGGTTTGGAGGTAATCATTCCGTTAGTTTTAAGCTTTAATGATTAGTATTTGTATATGATGATTGCATTTCTCTGCTTTTCTATATGATTTCCAACATTCGAGGACGAATGTTCCCAAGGGGGAGATATTGTAATGCCCCAAAAGCCCGAAGATCAGACCTGGGAGTTGAAACGAAGAAAAACTGTAAATTTGGCACCAGGTTACAGAACGAGTCATTCTGTGACTCATGGGGTAAACCAGAAGTCGTGAGATAACTCGTGGTGAGGATCAGGGTGTGAGTTGGATTTTGGGATTTAAGGTCCCCACGAATGTGATCACAAGTCGAGGTCAGGCTCCACGACTCGTTGAGTCAGTCGTGGGCATTGATTTTGAGAAGGTGAAGAAAAGTGGCAGTGTACCCTATGAAAGGATCCCACAAGTCGTGGTCAGTCACCACGATTCATGGGAGGGTTGTGAGCAGCATGATGGAATAAATAGAAATATCAGGCAGTGCATGTGACGAGTGGTGACCACGACTTGTGGTCACTAGCAACGATTCGTGAGGCCCCTCATGACGAACCTCGAGATCTTCCAGGCAGTGTACTTGACGATTGATGCCACGAGTCATGGCCTTGGTGACGAGTCATCTAGTCCTTCGTGGGGACTAGCAGGTAGTTATTTCCTACGAATTTGGTAAGGACTTTTCCGTAATTCCTATGATCCTAAGGCCTAAACTATGTTGTTTTAAGTTATGAATGATAAGTTTTAAGAGGGTTACGTTCATTTTAGGTCATTCTTATTTATGCATGCAAGAGTAATAGTCTAGAGAGGTGATCAAGGCAATCCTCCAAGGTTCTCCTTCAAATCTTCCTTGGGCAATCAGAGAAGTGTAAGAATCAGCTATAATCAGGTATGTAGGGTTATGAATGGGTGAATCCGTTCACACCCATGCCAATATCTCTTTAAAATTGTGAAAATTCCTATGTTGATTCTATGGGGTTTTAACCCAATGCATGAAATTCCTAATTCTCTACATACGTATGATTTAAACATGTTTCTACTATTGAATTATGACTTATGGGCAAGTTTTACGATGTTTTTGATGAAAATCATGCTTTGAGCTTTATAAATTAAAATGCCCAATTATGAGAAGTTCATAAAAGTTGAGATTGATGATGAATGTTCTAGTATAATGAGATATTTATGATGAAAACAATATTTTCAATTTACCCATGTTTATGATCATGTTTTCAAGGGAATTATGTATTTTCAAGCATGATAAAGTATTGGTAATGCCCATATGTCCAAGTATGATTATGATTTTTATGAATTTAGCTTACCACATGATTTTGGAGAGAAGACTCCCAATTTTACTCAGCTTGTGGTATGGTTTGAGCCAAGGCTCCTCATATATGACTCATATTTATGTATTCATGATCATTCAGTTTCGTCAATAGACGATGGTCAGCTTCGTTGAAAAATGATGGAGAGAATATGCATGTTTTTGGGAGTAGTGTCTAGCACTGAAGGCTATGGGTCAGTCAACCCTATGCCTCAGAACTACGCGCCAACATAGGTATGACCAGATTATATTGGGACCTCCTATGGAGCTATCCCCTGCCCGATAGGCCACGAGCTTGATATTGATATCATGGTATCGTCCTTAGCCCTGGAAAGGCTTTGGATGGCTCTACCCACTTGAGTGTGATAGCTGGGACCACGTAAGCTCTATCATGGTATGTCGGTTAAAAGACAATTTTCCCATTGTTTCTCATGATTTCAGTTATGCATGTCTATTACTCATGATATATATATATATATATAGATGTATATATATCTACATGTGTTATAAAACAGGTTTGACCCAATTTATGGTTCTATTTATGACTATCAAATTTTAGCTTTGGGTCAATCGATTCAGTTATAATGGTACTGTTGTTGAGATCATGATTTTAGAAAGATAGCATGCAAGCCCTACTCTCAGATTCTTATTTTGTTTATATTTTACATTATTCATGTTTTTAATTATTTTACTTATGTAAGTGATTTTACTTACCTTGCATACTCAGTACATTCCACGTGCTGACCGCATACTCTATGATGTATCATTTCATGATACAGGCCCCGGCACTCAGACCACTCTGTCAGTAGCTAGTTCCAGAGTTAGCACCCAGCTTAGTGGTGAGTCCTCATCTTCTAGGGACCATTTGCTTTCAGATGTTGATGTACTTCCGATTTCAGTAGTAGAGAGTTAGTTGGGGTCTTGTCCCATCAACTCATTAGACTTAGAGGCTTTTCAGACAATAAAATGTATTCGGCTTCATATTCGTGTATTTCTGATGTTATGCTTATTTCAGATTTTCCACTATGAATATCATGTCAATCCTTCTGTTTAATCAATGGATAGAGGTATGTTCATGCTATGGGTCGACTTGGGGTCTCTCGGGGCTCCTTGTCCCGTGTTTCGATCCGGGCCTACGTTCGGGTCCTAACACAAAGTTGTCTTTTGTTGTTAAATTACTTCAGTTGAAGTGCCTTAACTACTTGAGCAACAAATCAATGGATGAGTTGTTGAGCTTCTTTAAAGAAGTTTTCCTTGGGGGATCATTTGTACCCAAGACTTTTTATGAAGCGAAGAAAGTTCTTTGTGACCTAGACTTGGGGTACACCAAAATAGATGCATGCAAGAATGATTTTATTTTATATTGGCGTGATTATGTGAATGAAAAATCATGTCCTAAGTGTGGTGAGTCTAGATGGAAGTCAGAAGAACACAAAGTAAAGAAAGTAGCTCATAAATTATTGCGGCATTTTCCAATCAAACCGAGGCTTCAAAGATTGTACATGGCAAAAGAGACATCAAAGAAGATGAGGTGGCAAGACAAATTTGAAGTTTGTGGCGGGCTGCAAGAGCATAAGTTGCAAGGCTTTGTGATAAGTACTATGCAAAGACTTTTTAGAGCATGGAAAGCTCGATTGCACATTCCCTACTCTAGCTATAGTACTAATGAAGAAATATTGTCTCATCAACCCATGGATGTTGAGGTGGAGGATTGGAAATACCTAGTGAAGTATTTTGGCAGTTAAAAATTTAAGGTGACTTAATAAATAATCACAATTTTTGAAGTTAGTATACTTGTTTACTCTTTGAGTATATATTTTCTGCAGATCGTCAGCAAGAGAAACAAAAGAAATAGAGAAAAATAAATAACTAAGCATACTTGTGCTACAAGATTATTTACAGAAGTAGAGGAATCTACAGTGAAAATATATTATATTTGTTCTCTTATTATTACATATAATTCTTTTTTTATTTGTATATTTATTTTCTTTTGAACTATATTGTAGAGAAATCCTCTATCAGGAGAAAAGGAGACGCTAGATAAAATTTAGGAGATACAACACACACATAAGAATGTTAATGGAGAATGTGTATGGTTGGATCCATAATCCCAACAGATCCATGTAAGTCTCTAAAATCATTGACTTATTACCTTTCCGACATACAAGTTACTTTTAGTATATCTGTTATATTTTGATGTAAGTGGTTATGTATTATTGTAGGGCCAGCATTCCTCGATCGGTTCTTCCCTCGAGAAATGAGGGAGTTGAAAGCAGCTAAATTTGTGAATCTAAAGAAAGGAAGGATGACTGTTCAAGAGTACGCCCTTGAGTTTACCCGCTTATATAAACATGCCCCTAAGTTGGTGGCTGACCAGCAGGCGCCGGTGAGTAGATTTGTGCATGGTTTGCAGTATATTTGGACAAGGACTTTAGGACAGTTATGCTCCACCAGGACATGGATTTCTCTTGCATAGTGTTGTATGCTCAGCAGATGGAGGCAGCACACTCAAGGGAAAGGGAGTCCAAGAGGGCTCGGACTGAGGACCATAGATTCTCTATGCAGAGGTCCGGCGGTGGGCATTGACAACAGACTCACCAGAGATCATCAGCCCCTGCATCATCAGCCATGAGTGTGCCATCTAGGCCCCGACATGATCAGAAGGGGCGAGCGTCAGGCTCGAGGGGTCATAGCAGCAGAACCATAGATACCAGCATTCCAGCTTGCGGAAAATGTGTCCGAGGGCACACGGGCCAGTGCTTAGCAGGATCAGGAGCTTGTTTTGGATGTGGGCAGCCTGGACATATGCTCAGAGATTTTCCGGCTGTGAGGCAGGATCAGGTTGGGGGCTGAGGCCCGGCTTCTAGTTCAGCAGCTCCTCCCCCATGCATAGCATATCAGGGGGCATCTACTAGCACAGCTAGCGGGTAGCATCAGAACAGATTCTATGCCTTAGCCACTCGCTAGGAGCAGGAGGCCTCACCAGATGTAGTCATTAGTATGTTGCGAGTCTTTCATGTTGATGTGTATGCTTTGCTAGATCTAGGGGCTACTCTATCTTTTGTGATGTCTTATCAGAGTCAGTCCCGATGTCTTATCAGAGCCCTTCTCAGTTTCTACTCCAGTAGATGACTCAGTTATAACTAGACGGGTGTATAGGGATTGCCCAGTCTCAGTTCTTTATAAGTTCACCTCAGTAGATTTGATAGAGTTAGCCATGACCGATTCGATATTATTCTCGGCATGGATTGGCTATATGCATGCTATGTTTTAGTTAATTGTAGAACCCGGTCAGTAGAGTTCAGATTTTCAGGTGAGTCAGTTTTAGAGTGGAGGGGTAGTTCAGTTGTGCCTGTAGGTCGATTCATTTCTTATCTTAAGGCCAGGAAGATGATTTCCAAGGGTTGCATGTACCATCTAGTTAGGGTTAAGGAAATGGAGTATGATACCCCAACCATTCAGTCAGTTCTAGTCGTATGTGAGTACCTCGAGGTCTTTCCTGATGATTTGCCAGGTGTACCTCCCAAGCAGGAGATTGATTTCGGTATAGACCTTCTTCCTGACACCCAGCCCTTTACTATCCCCCCTACAGAATGGCCCCATCTGAGCTGACAGAGTTGAAAAATCAGTTGAAAGACTTTTTGGATAAAGGCTTCATCGGGATGAGTAAGTCTCCATGGGGTGCACTAGTATTATTTGTTCGAAAGAAGGATGGTTCCCTTCACATGTGCATTGATTATCAACAGTTGAATAAGGGCACCGTCAAGAACAGGTACCCCTTGTCCAGGATTGATGATTTGTTTTACCAGCTCCAGAGTGCCAGGTGTTTCTCGAAGATAGATCTCAGGTCCGGATATCACTAGCTCAGAGTTCGGGAGTGTGAAATTCCGAAGACGGCCTTCAGAACCCAGTATGGCCACTATGAGTTTGTAGTTATGTCTTTTGGACTAACCAATTCCCCTGCAGCTTTTATGGATCTGATGAACAGGGTATTCAAGGCATACTAGACCTGTTCGTGATTGTATTTATTGATGATATTCTCATATACTCTCGGAGCAAGGAGGAGCATGCCGCTCACCTGAGAGTAGTGCTTCAAACCCTCAAGGATCAGCAGTTGTATGCAAAGTTCAGCAAATGCGAGTTCTGGTTAGATTATGTGGCTTCCTAGTCCATGTGGTTTCAAGTGAGGGTATAAAAGTAGATTCTCAAAAGATCGAGGAGGTAAAGAATTGGCCCAGACCGGTGAACCCATTAGACATCAGGAGCTTTTTGGGCTTAGCAGGTTATTATCGGAGGTTCGTGGAAGGTTTCTCATCCATTGCAGCCCTGTTGACTAAATTGACTTAGAAAAAGGTAAAGTTCCAATGGTCGGAGGCTTGTGAGAAAAGCTTCCAGGAGTTGAAGACTCGACTCACTTCAACACCAGTGTTGACTCTACTTGAGGGTACGGATGGCTTTGTGGTGTATTATGATGCTTCGCGAGTTGTACTCGGGTGTGTATTAATGCAGCATGGGAAAGTAATATCATATGCCTCAAGACAGCTGAAAGTTCATGAAAAGAATTACCCGACCCATGATCTTGAGTTGGTTGCGGTGGTGTTTGCATTGAAGATATGGCGGCATTACTTGTATGGGGTCCACATGGATATATTCACCGATCACAAGAGCTTGCAATATGTATTCTCGCAGAAAGATCTAAATCTTCGACAAAGGAGGTGGTTGGAGTTATTGAAGGACTACGACATGAGTGTTCTCTACTACTCGGGCAAGGCTAATGTGGTTGCGGATGCACTTAGTAAGTTCTCTATGGAGAGTGTGTACAATGCGGATGAGGGAAAGAAGGAGTTGGTGAAAGATTTCCACCGACTTGCCAGGCTAGGAGTTAGATTGATCGATTCAACCGATGGTGGCATGGTTGTGCAAAATGGGTCAGAATCGTCTTTGGTGGTTGATGTCAAGTCTAGGCAAGATGAGGATCCGATTTTGAGAAAGCTGAAGGAAGTGGTGCGGAGTCAAAAGGTGGAGGTTTTCTCCCAAGGGGGAGATCGTGTGCTACGATACCAGGGTCGACTATGTGTCCCAGACATTGATGATTTGAGATTCCAAATATTGCATAAGGCACATGGTACCATATGTTCTATCCATCCAGGTTCCACGAAGATGTATCAGGACTTGCTAGAAATCTATTGGTAGGATGGTATGAAGAGGGATATTGCAGAGTTTGTAGCAAAATGTCCGAAGTTCCAGCAAGTGAAGGTCGAGCATCAAAGGCTGGGAGGCGTACTTTAGGATACCAGCATTCCCACTTTGAAGTGGGAAGAGATTAATATGGATTTCGTTAGAAGCCTACCTCGCACTCGACGACTTTATGATTCCATTTGGGTGGTGGTCAATAGGTTAACCAAGGCTGCACACTTTCTACCAGTCAAGACCACGGATTCAGCGGATAACTATGCTAAGTTGTATATTCGGGAGTTGGTTCAACTTCACGGAATTCCCTTGTATATTTTCTCATACCGAGGTACTCAGTTTACCTCTCAATTCTGGCATTCTTTTCAAAAGGGACTTGGGATGCAAGTTAACCTCAGTACAGCCTTCCATCCGCAAACAGATAGCCAAGCAGAACGAACCATTCAGACCCTCGAGGATATGTTGAGGCCATGTGTTATGGATTTTAAAGGTAGTTGGGATGATCATTTGCCCTTGATTGAGTTTGCCTACATTAACAGTTATCATTCTAGTATCCAGATGGCACCGTTCGAGGCTCTGTACCGGCGAAGGTGTAGATCACCCATCGGTTGGTTTGAGGTAGGTGAGGCAGCCATGATAGGACCCAATTCAGTTCATGAGGCCATGGTAAAGGTCCACTTGATAAGGGACCACTTGAAAACCGTTCAGAGTCGTTAGAAATTGTACGCTGATGTGAGGAGGAGGGATTTGGAGTTTGATGTGGATGACTGGGTCTTTCTAAAGGTATCTTCCATGAAGGGAATCATGCGGTTCGAAAAGAAAGGGAAACTCAGTCCCCGATATGTTGGTCCCTACCAGGTTGTGAGAAGAGTTTGTAAAGTATCTTATGAGTTGGACTTGCCATCGGAGTTGTCCTCAGTTTATCCTGTTTTTCATGTGTCACTTTTGAAGAAGTGTTTGGGTGATCCAGCCTTGGTAGTCCCGTTCGACAGCATTGGGGTGAAACATAGCCTTAGTTATGAAGAAATTCCCGTTGAAATCTTGGATCATCAGGTTCGAAAGTTGAGGAACAAAGAAATAGCTTCAGTTAAGGTCTTATGGAGAAAGAAGCTGATCTTGGGCAAATTTATATGCCCAAGTGATACTCAAAAGTAGCATTTTTGCCTTGTTTATCTGCCAATGTGTATACATTCTCATGTAATTGGTAATAAAATGTGAATTTATACTAACCAACATGATTAGCATTGTTTTGCAGGTAAAATGTGATTTCGGGAAGATTAAATGCATGTTGGATGATATCGAGTTGGACTTGGATGCGAGCAGGGAAAAAGGCATTGGACAGCATGAAATAAAGGGGCTCCGCGATGGAGCCGTGTCACGCTGCCATCGCGGAGGCATTCTGCCTGGATAGGGAAAATTCGCCCAAATTCCAGAGAGGGTCCGCGTTTGCTCCGTGGCACGGAGGCCTGGCTCCGCGTTGCACGCCGTGCCACGTTGAGCCTTAATTCCCGGACCCCCAATTCCAATGAGGGTCCGCGTTCGTAGCGTGTCACGGAGGCAGTGCTTCGCGATGCACTCCGTGGCACGTTGCTCGTTATTCGGGGAAAAATTCCTAGCAGTATAAATAGAACACTTAGGCTCATTTTTTAATATTCTGACTTGGTGGAGCAAGGACGTTGGTTACCGGCAGTTGAGGGACGAAAATATCAGGGTTTTTTCTCTCTTTCTTTCTTCTTTAATTCAATTGCTTGTATGATTAACACTCATTTTAAGATGTTTAATCCACAAATGAGTGGCTAATTCCTCTCCTTGCTGAGGTTATGAACAATTGTGATGAAATTTGATCATTAATTATTTGGTTTTTCATCTTTTCTTCCATGTTGTTCTGTTAATTCTTGTTCTTACTGCATTAATGTGTGGCCTACGTTAATGTAAATCTAAAAAGTCCGGTTTCACTCGAGAGAGCAAGAAATTGGAAAGTTGTGAATTAATAGGATATGTTCTTTACTTGGTTTGGGAAAATTGAGTTTTGATTTGCTTTCAGGATAGAAATATACCTGAAAGTCGTATTAGTCAATTTAGGAACCGGAATTGTATGGCTAGAACATGAATTGCATTTGATCACAAAAATGTAGACGGATGGTTCATGATTCTTAAGTGAGGTTAAATACGAGAGTTTTAATCTCTTGGCAAATGTTCTTGGCTAGCAACTGGAGGAAAAGATTAACCAAAGTATGATGATAATTAATTTCATTACATGTTCGTTTAACCTCGGCATGCTCTCATTCATAGTTCAGATTCAAAGTAGATAATTGTTCTTAGCTTTAGTATAAAAATTATAAAACAACTTATCAAACTTTTGGTTACACTGTTGTCTGCATTTTTAGAAGTAAAATATAGTACACTTGAGCAAATTGCACTTTATCCAAGTCTCTGTGGGCTCGATACTTGGCTTACTAAAGCCACTTACTACTTGTTCG
This sequence comes from Datura wrightii, assembly GCA_035772735.1. Classification (NCBI taxonomy): domain Eukaryota; kingdom Viridiplantae; phylum Streptophyta; class Magnoliopsida; order Solanales; family Solanaceae; genus Datura; species Datura wrightii. Next base: position 48,446,308 of record JASDFA010000002.1, on the reverse strand, counting down.
ACCACGTGCACTTGCGTGTCGTTTTATATACCCACAATCACGCAAACAGGTTTTTGGCGCCGTTGCCGGGGACTTGGCAATTGGTGAATTTGTTTTAAGTGTTAATTTACTGTATTTTTATTTTCTTAGTGTTGACAACTTGGTCTTAGCCTGTATTTTGCAGACTTAATTGTTGTTGAACGCTGGCAAGAGACAAGGAGCTGGTGGAATCGTATATAGAGCCAGAAAGGATATTTCACAGTAAACGGAGAGAAGCGCTACAAAGAAAGCTGCAGTTGCTCAGACAGACGATCATGGAGCAACAACAGAATCCACCGGTAGTACGGGTAGTGTTAGTGCCCGAAGAAGCAGCAGCTCGGCCGGTTCGCGAGGTGGCAATCCCACATGCCAATAATGTTACATCTAGTATCCGCAAACCTGAGCCGAGAGGGAGATTTGAACTTAAACAGAATATGGTGCAGTTGTTGCACACTAGCGGGCAGTTTACCGGTCTCCCTCATGAAGATCCACAGCAGCATCTCCAAAATTTTTTGGAGATAAGTGACACTTACATCCCCGCTGGAGTGTCATCAGACTATGTCCGGCTTACATTGTTCCCATTCTCATTATTGGGAGAATCCAAGAGGTGGTTGAAAGCTGAGCCACCAAATTCTATTTCTACGTGGGATGATCTTGCACGAAAGTTTTTGATACGGTTTTTTCCCTTTGGTAAAACAGCAAGACTTAGAAGTCAGATTCTAAGTTTCAAATAGAGAGAGGGAGAAAATTTATATCAGGCCTGGGAGAGATTTAAATCCATGTTGCGGGATTGTCCTCATCATCATCAGTCCAATGATGTGCTGGTGCACACATTTATTGAGGGTTTGGACCCCACACCAAAATCTTGCTAGACTCAGCAGCTGGAGGGCAAGCGCTGGAGAAAACTTATGAGGAGCTGTACACCTTGTTGAACCGTATTTCGCAGGGCAATCCAGAATGGAATGCTGATTCATCAAGAGGTGGGACAAGGAAAGCAGCAGGAGTGCTAGAAGTGGATGGGTTTACAGCTATCGCTGCACAGATAGCTGCATTGCAAAATCAACTTAACACCCACTTCAGCAACATGACATTGAACCAGCCTCAAGCCCCAATTAATGCAGTACAGCAAATGTGGTGTGAAGTGTATGGAAGCAATGAGCACTCAGCTGAGTGTTGTGGAGCCAATCCTGACTCGGTAAACTTTGTGGGTAATGCACAAAGGAACCACCAATAGTATTGTAGTAGCTACAACTCCAATTGGAGGAATCACCCTAATTTCTCATGGGGTAGCAACAACCATCAGGGCCAAAGTTCGGGTCAAGGTGTGCAAAGGAACCAAGGAGGGCAGCAGAATTATCAAACTCAATTCAGAAACAACAATGCACCTCCTCCACCACCATCACCCAGCATTGAGGAGATGTTCAAGACCATGATAGCTAACCAAGCTCAATTGCAGGCTGACTATGTGAAATTCGCAGCCGAAGTGAAAAACAACCAGTTAGCTACCAAGGCACTTGAATATCAATTTGGGCAATTTGCTAGTGCCCAAAACACAAGGCCTAGAGGAGGACTGCCGAGGGACACGGATCCCAATCCCAAGCAGGTAAATGCAGTGACCACAAGGAGTGATTTGCAGCTGAAAGAGGTGGAACCAGAAAGACCACCTCAACAGTCAGGAGTAGCAGAAGTTGAGAGGGAGCAAAGTACGGAAAGGGGAAAGACTAAGGAAGCTGAATCAGAAAGACCTCCACCCCCGTTCCCTCAACGACTAAAGAAACACAAGGAGGAGGCGTGTTTCAAGAAATTCATGGAGGTGCTTAAACAGGTACATGTTAACTTACCTCTTATTGATGTCTTGCAGGGAGTGCCGAAATATGCTAAGTATATAAAGGACATCGTGGCAAACAAAAGTCGATTGACTGAGTATGCTACGGTGGCTCTAACGGAGGACTGTACTTCCCGGATTCAAAATAGACTGCCCACAAAGCTAAAAGACCCTGGGAGTTTTACTATCCAGATTACTATTGGGCAGAGCATCCGAGCTCGTGGATTGTGTGACTTAGGAGCGAGCATAAATTTGATGCCTTCATCGGTATTCAGAAAGTTGGGTCTAGGGAGTCCTAGACCCACAACGGTAATCTTGCAGTTGGCGGATCAATCCTTAACCAGACCGGATGGCATTGTTGAGAACGTTCTGGTGCAAGTTGGCTCCCTAATTTTCCCGGTAGATTTTGTCGTGCTGGACTTTGAACCAGACGCGGAAATCCCATTTATTTTGGGACGTCCTTTCTTGGCAACCGGGAAAGCAGTAATTGACGTAGCTGCGGGGCAGCTAACAATGCGAGCACATGACAAGGTAGAGGTGTTCGATGTGTACAAGGCACCCAAGCTTCCGACGGTGCATGAAGAACTCTCGGTGATCAATGTGATTGATCAAGGTGATGATAAGCAGATGAAGGATTCCTGAGAGTTAATGGAAAAACCACCGGAAAGGTGTAAGCACTACTGGGGGGAGGACGGTGATCAAGAGAAATCGTCCATCACCCTAGCGGACAATTGAGCTTAACGACGTCGAGCCGCGACGGTAAACCAGGCGCTGTACGGGAGGCAACCCATGAAAAAAAAAATTTCTTTCATTTTGTAAAGTATAAATAGATTTTTCTTTTTCTTTTTCTTGATTTACTACAAAAATTTTTGTTTTAGTTTTTGTTTTATTTGTATTTAGAGTGAAACCTATAAGTCTAACCAATTTTGTATAGTTGAGATGAATTTTAGGTCAAACGGAGAAAAATATTCATGGAATCGCGAAGGAAATGTCGAGGTATGAAAAATTAATAAAAAGTGGCAGATAGTGAGCTGAGGCGACAGCTCCGTGTCACGGAGGTGGACCTCCGCGTTACCTCCGTGACACGTTGAGGTACAATCTGGATTTTTTTAAAATTTCCAGAACAGTCTCGCGATGGCTCCCTGTCACGGAGGCAGTGCACCGCGATGCACTCCGTGACACGTTGCCTTGTATATCGCAACGGGTCACACCGGGTCGCCGGGTGACCCGCGCGATTTCCTCACTTTTTAACCCCAAAAACCCTCCCTTTTCCCTCATTTTTTAATCCCTCCGCGGCCAAACCCCCCAAAACCCATCCCCTATCAACGTGACACAGAGTAAGGCAAGAAATTCACCAAGTTTTCTTCGATTCTTCAAAGTCAAGGTATGTTTTTCGATTTCCTCTCAATTCTTGTCGATTTTCTTCGATTTGAGCATGGGAGGTGCGCTAAATTGCCCTACATAGTAATTAATCATGAATTCGAGCTAATTGTTGTTAATGAATGTTCGGAATGTCATTATGATTGCTTGAACTTGTCGATTGCATAAATTAATCGAATTTGATTGATAATATCAATTCTAGGGCTTGTATGTTGACTTTGAAGTTGAAAATGTTTTGAAAGTGTGAATTTTATGCCGGGATAGATGCGTTGAATAAGATGAGTCGATGTACAAATTGTTAGGATGTTAATAGAACGACTGATTCTCGGGTTGGGGAAATGTTGAAATTTGTAAGAATTGGTTGATCGTATAGGTTCATGTAGATATTTTTTTGTTTGTTGTTGTTTTTGTTTCTTTGTTTTTCGTTGCTAAGTGTGATGGGTCAAATGTTAGCGATGGTAGTGATTGTGATTAGCTGTACGAAGTCTGAGTAGTACGCAGAAGTTATACCGTAGAATTTTTGAACGCACTAAGCATGATTGTATAGTTGTTTATTGTGTGTAAATAAAGATAATCTTGCCGTAGTGTTGTAACTGTAGCTAAGGACTAAGTGTGGGGTAACCTAGTGTAACCCGACCTTAGCCGAAGTTAATATCTGTTAGCTTAACATTGATCTTGTTTACTTGGGTTGACAGGTGAAATGGCAAGCCGGCAAGGTAAAGGAAAAGGCGCATCAACTTCGGGCGCCGGAAGGAAACGAATCAGACTGGGCACAGCAGTCCCAACTGCACCAGCAGTTCCACGCGGCCAGCGCCGCCAATACGGAACGAGATGGGTGACTGATTAGGGGAAAAAGTGGTATGCAAAGCACAAGGAAAACAAATATTTCCCCGAGGAGCACATAGCACGGGAACCATTGGCACAGGAGTTCCCTAGAATGGTCCACCGGATCGAGGCAGCTGGGCTCAAGTTCATCTTTGAAGAGCCCAAGGAATGCAATCTGCACTTGGTTCGGGAGTTCTATGCCAATTGGAACCCGACTATCAGAAGCCACACCATCAAGATCAGAGGGCAAATAGTCACTCTGGAGCCCCACCACCTAAATGCCATCATAGGAGCGCGGGACACAGACGCCCACGTACTCCGACAGCTGAACATTACCCCACCGTATGCGGACATCAGACGTACATTGTGTGGGACCCGATCGACAGCTAGATGGAGCAGACACAAAGAGAGGGGCTTCCACCAGACTTTGCCCTATTCACATATGAACAGGGAAGCCCGAATCTGGCTGAAGATAGTCTGCTCATGCCTAATCCCGGGGGTATACATGATAGATATAACCCGGGATTGTGTATGCCTGGTGTACGCCCTGATGAAAGGGCTGGAGATCAATGTAGGGGCGGTAATTATCTCTGCCATGAAGAGAGCCCGGTTGCACCAGGGGCACAGGTATGGCTTTGGTGGACTACTGACCACCTTCCTCAGGAGCCTCGATGTTGAGGAGGAGGCCCTTGACTATATCCCGCAGTTGGAGCGGCGGGCCTTAGACGTTACTAAAACTAAGGCTCCCGATACCACCCATGGGCCGGTGCTTACACTTGGTGAGCGACATGCTCGTGATGACCAGTATATGGCTCGGATGTATGGGATGCAGATGCTCCAGCTGAGGATAGGTGGGAGGCCGGCGACAGAGGAGAAGCTATGGCAACTCGAGCTAGATTACCCCTTCGGCGAAAACGCCAGGGCTCTATGCTGAGTGGGGCCAGCATTTGTAGAGCCCACAGACGATGATGTCCCCACAGACGAGGAGACACATTGGGAGGACTCCGATGTGGAGTCCGATGATGATGACAGAGGCGACTCGGACATGGGAGATGAAGCAGCAGCACCCGATGAAGAAGTGGAATACTTTGACTGATCAGGGAGTTCCACCACCCGAATTTGTGCTATTTTAATTTTTGTGAACACTGGGGACAGTGTTCGAACTAAGTGTGGGGTGGGAGTAGTTAGGTGCTGGGCTGGGCTGTTTTGTTTGTATGCTCTCTTCTATTGTCATGTATGTTGTTTGTCCCTGTGAGTGTGAATTGTTAAGTTGTTCTGTATTTGTAAATGTTTGTTAAATTGATGTATGTTGCTGACTGTTGCTAGCTGATTCTGATTCTGTACATATTTTTGTTATCGAAATGATCGATATTTTTTAAAAAATTTTTGAAATAATATTTCTATAGAAATGATCGATATTTTCAACATTTTTTTACTTCTTGGGTTTCTCGGCGTTTGTTTTCGGTTCTTTTACCGAGAATGGTCCCATTGAACCGAAGTCATAGTTCGTGACCGTTCCCTATGATGGATGGATGACGACCGTCTTAAGGGAAATGTAATCGTTAGGAGTAGTTTTTTTCAATTTTTCAGTTTTTCTCTTTGGTGGATTGCATCCCGGAACTTGTAGTTACTCTCTAGTTTCGAAATTCTGGTTGCGTGTTGTACATGATATTTAAAATGCAAAGGTGATTCGTATGAAAGCATGCAACCTTGTAAATATGTTGAGATACCTAGGCTGTAGAGTTCGATTCAGTGTGATTGAGGCTTAATGTTTGAATTCATGTAATTAGCTGATTGAAGAGTATGGGAATACATCTTGAATCGAGCATGTGCAAAAAGTGTGAAGTGAGGTGTTGATATTCCATGCTATTGTGAAGTGTCTAGAACTTGCCTGGTGTGTGTACAAAACGAAATGAAGGAGGTGTATTGTAGGAAAGGATGTAGGCATTTCTTTGTTTTAACCGAGAGTTTCTATTTTTTCCTTTTCATACCCCCCTTTCCTTGATTGTATACCCTAGTCAGCCCGTTGAGCCTTTAGCCTATTTTTTCTTTTGTCCAAAAAGTGTAAACCGAGCTTAATTCCTTCTTTCCATTAGCCGTAAAGTCTATACAAAACTCTTAAGCGCTTAAGAAAAGAAAATCATTTTCCCAAAGTGTCAAAGAGTGAGAATGGTGAAAAGAAAAAGAAAAGCAGAGTGATAGAAGAAAAGAAAAGGTTGAAGGTGCACTTGCTATAAATAAACGATAATGAAGGTGCATGAATAATATTTGTTGTTGTATCAAGAGTGCTTAATGCAATGGGCCATACTAAAGAAAATCATCAAGAATGGGATGATGAAAAAAAAGAAACAATGTCCATGAGTGATGGGATGTGTTGAAAAGGCGCTTAAGGATGCTAGTGGCTATTATTGGCTAATCCAATATTTACTAGTTCCATAGCTTCCATTATAACCCGTTCAAGTCCTACGTGATCTTACATCGCACTTCTTTATATTAGTGGAGTAATACACTAAGGGCAAGTTTATGGGTCATGACATGATGCATGTGAATTCTTTTGGGAGAGAGAGCGAAATTGTTTTTACATGCCCCTGATTTAATGTTTGTGAGTCATATGAGCAAAAAGGGGAAGATTCTCTTGTGTTGTGAGGGCACATGCTTGATGAAAGATTGATTTCGTGTCGGATATCTTGATCAGCTAATTTGCATGAGTTTGCCAATATCGAGAGTCGATTCTTAAAGTCTAGGAGATCTTAATGTATTGAAGGTCATTGCATTGATAAGACCATGCATGTTTCTTGATGATTTGCTTTATTGAATAATCGGTATGACCATAGCCTAAGTTGTGGAACCGAAGTAGCGAGGTTGGGATGTAAATTGCATGAATTGTATGTTTGTTGTTCGAGGACGAACAAGGATTTAAGTGTGGGGTAAGTGATCTTGGGCAAATTTATATGCCCAAGTGATACTCAAAAGTACCATTTTTGCCTTATTTATCTTCCAATGTGTATACTTTCTCATGTAATTGGTAATAAAATGTGAATTTATACTAACCAACATGATTAGCATTGTTTTGCAGGTAAAATGTGATTTCGGGAAGCTTAAATGCACGTTGGATGATATCGAGTTGGACTTGGATGCGAGCAGGGAAAAAGGCATTGGACAACATGAAATAAAGGGGCTCCGCGATGGAGCCGTGTCACGCTGCCATCGCGGAGGCATTCTGCCTGGATAGGGAAAATTCTCCCAAATTCCAGAGAGGGTCCGCGTTTGCTCCGTGGCACGGAGGCCTGGCTCCGCGTTGCACGTTGAGCCTTAATTCCCGGACCCCCAATTCCAGTGAGGGTACGCATTCGTAGCGTGTCACGGAGGCAGTGCTCCGCGATGCACTCCGTGACACGTTGCTCGTTATTCCGGGAAAAATTCCCAGCAGTATAAATAGAACACTTAGGTTCATTTTTCAATATTCTGACTTGGTGGAGCAAGGACGTGGGTTATAGGCAGTTGAGGGACGAAAATATCAGGGTTTTTTCTCTCTTTCTTTCTTCTTTAATTCAATTGCTTGTATGATTAACACTCATTTTAAGATGTTTAATCCACAAATGAGTGGCTAATTCCTCTCCTTGCTGAGGTTATGAACAATTGTGATGAAATTTGATCATTAATTATTTGGTTTTTCATCTTTTCTTCCATGTTGTTCTATTAATTCTTGTTCTTACTGCATTAATGTGTGGCCTACGTTAATGTAAATCTAAAAAGTCCGATTTCACTCGAGAGAGCAAGAAATTGGAAAGTTGTGAATTAATAGGATATGTTCTTTACTTGGTTTGGGAAAATTGAGTTTTGATTTGCTTTCAGGATAGAAATATACCTGAAAGTCGTATTAGTCAATTTAGGAATCGGAATTGTATCACTAGAACATGAATCGCATTTGATCACAGAAACGTAGACGGATGGTTCATGATTCTTAAGTGAGGTTAAATACGAGAGTTTTAATCTCTTGGCAAATGTTCTTGGCTAGCAACTGGAGGAAAAGATTAACCAAAGTATGATGATAATTAATTTCATTACATGTTCGTTTAACCTCGGCATGCTCTCATTCATAGTTCAGATTCAAAGTAGATAATTGTTCTTAGCTTTAGTATAAAAATTATAAAACAACTTATCAAACTTTTGGTTACACTGTTGTCTGCATTTTTAGAAGTAAAATATAGTACACTTGAGCAAATTGCACTTCATCCAAGTCTCGGTGGGATCGATACTTGGCTTACTAAAGCCACTTACTACTTTTTCGACCATGTGCACTTGCGTGTCGTTTTATATACCCACAATCACGCGAACAGCAGCATGTTGAGGGAGCTACGTGGGAAGTTGAAGCAGATATGATGGCCAAATATTCACATTTGTTCTCTACCGGCTCAGTTCCGACTTGAGGTATCAGTTTCACCCTATGACTCTATCTAGTCTTCATGTTCGGTTCATGTGTACAAGTTTCTTTTATGTGTATGAATGTGTATATGAGGTGTGAGATAATTTCAGTATGTGGTTTTATTTGGAGGTAGTCATTCCGTGAAAATTTCGATTAAAACGATCAGTATATGGTTATATTAAATTGTATATTTCTGTTTATTGCTTGTTTCCTACATTCGAGGACAAATGTTCCCAAGGGGCAGATATTGTAATACCCTGGAAGTGCTTAGGAGTAGACCCGGGAAGCTAAAATGTAGAACTGCTAAAAGTTGGGAAAAAGATTGCAGAACTACAGGTACCACGACCCATGGTAAGTAACCACGGGCCATCTTTTGTGCATCGTGGTTTTAGGAGTTCAGATGTCAGGAGGAAATAACGGTTGATTTGACGACCTGTTGTAAGGAACAATGAGTTGTCGTGGTAAGGAGTCAGCCCAAATGGCTGAAGTAACAACGGGTGTTACAACGGCCCGTTGTGAGGAATGACGGTCCATTGTTAGCCATCATGGTAGGGTCGTGGACTATCACAGTGGAGATAACGGGTGGAAACCATGACCCATTGAAGCTTACAACAAGCTATGGTGAGACTCGTCGAATAGGAGTGCAGAGTTTCAGAAGAAGGAAACAACAACCAAAGGAACGGTTCGTTAAAGCTTAGGACGATCCGTCTTGTGTGTCCGTGGTACGATTCCGAGAATGGGCTTTCAACAGTGTTTTCAATGAAGAGACAAGATGGGCCGTGGGTTGTTTCCACGACCTGTTGATACTACCCGTGGGTTCTATCGGGCCAGTTTCCAGGGCAGGTTCATTAAGGGCATTTTTGACTTTTCCACGCTTTTAGACCCTAAACTACATCGTTTTGGATATTTTCTGAGTGTGATAAGATGAGTTAAGTCCTTTATGCATGCCCATTCTCATGCAAAAACTTTAGAGAGATTTTTGGGAGATTCAAGGTCTTCTTCCCCAAGTTTCCATCAATTTCTTTGTGGGTATTCAAGGAACTTTGAGTCAATCAATTTCCAGGTATGTAGGGTTTTAATAGGTGTTTTCCTTCCACACCCATGCCCAATTCCTATCAATTAGTGTTAAATTATGAATGATCAATTATGGAGTTTTGATCAATTGTATGATTCTTATATCTCTATTCATGGGTATGATTAGATTGAGTTGATATTGATGATTTACGAAGCTTGGGCAGATTCTAACTTGTTTCTCTTATAAAAATTATTTTCCTAAAATTGAATCTAAAACTCCATGGATGAATAGTTCATAGAAGAGGCAATTTGTGATACGTGTGTAGTGATGACGAAATAAATGAAAAAAAGCATGTTCCTAAACCTACCCATGATTGTCTTGATGCTTTCAAAGTTAATTGAATAAATCCAAGTATGATAGAGTTTTGGTTGATGCCCACATGATGTTTTAAAGTAATGATTTTCCCCGACATAAGCTTACCACATGGTTTGAAGTGAATTTTCCTCAACTTTTGTTATAAATTCTAGCTTGTGGTATGTTTTGAAGTAAAGCCTCCTATATGCATGAAATCGTGATTGAGATGTGTTTCACTATAAGCTTTGTCGATAGACAATGTTAAGCTTCATTTATATATGATGTTGAGTCATGCACAATGTTATTATGAGCTTTGTCAATAGACAATGTTGAGCTTCGTTTTATACGATGTTGATTTATCCATGATTTCATGTTGAGCTTTGTCGATAGACAATGTTGAGCTTCGTCAATAGATGATGTTGAGCTTCGTTATAGATGATGTAGTGCATTGCATGTCTTTGGGAGAAGAGTCTAGCACCGAGCGGGTTAAGAGTCGACTACCCTATGCCCCAGAACTACGCGTCAATGAAGGTTGATACTTATACATTATTAGGACCTCCCTTGTGTGCTATCCCCCGCCCGATTGGCCCTTGAGCTTGATATCGATATCTTGGTAGTATTCATTGCTCTGGCAAGGTTACGGACGACTCTTCCCACTTGAGTGTGATAGTTGGGACCACGTAAGCTCTATCATGGTATGTCGGTTAAGTGACGAGTCTCCCACTTCCCATATCATTCAGATTGCATATTCACTATTCATGATGATTAGTTATGCATGCATGTACAAGAAGTAAGGTTTGACTCATGGTTTCACTTTTGATATAAATGTCATGTTTCATCTTGAGTCATTCGAGTCAGTCATGAGGTTCTAAAGCCATGCATGATCATGTATAATATGAGTATGATTTCATAATGAATGCATGTAGTCTTCTTCTTATCCTTAAAAGCTTATGATATATGTACAACATGCTTAAATGGATTTATATTACTTCGCGGTTTTACTTACCTTGCATACTCGGTACATTCCACGTACTGATCGCATACTTTCTATGTTGTATCGTTTCATGATACAGGGTCTGAATCTCAGGCTCGTCCTCATCCTTAGTGCATCTCAGCTTACTCAGCTCATTGGTGAGTGCTCATGTTCCGAGGGTTGTTTGACAGACTTTTGTGTTATCTTAAGTTTCAGTATTTTTCGGGTTAGTTGGGGATGTTGTCCCATCAACCCATCGTATGTAATAGAGTCTTTCAGACTAGTATGTAGTACCCATCTCTTGTATACGTCCAGTATTTCTTGATGTTATGCTATGGTTACATTTACTCTATGTTTTTGTTTAATGCCCCGATTGTTAAATTGAGAATAGTTGTATGCATGTGCCATGGGTCGACTTGGGGTCTCTCGGGATCCCTTATCCCGTGTCTACGATTTGGGCCTCCATTCGGGTCATGGCAGTATGTAGGGTTATAAATGGGAGTATTCTTTCACCCACATGCCTAAATCCTCTTCTAAGTTCATGAAATTCAAGGTTGATGAATCTATGGGGTTTTAATCCAATTTGTAAAATTCTCTAAGTATCTATCGTGGGTATATTCTATTCATATTTTTAATGTTGTTTTAAGATTCATAGGCATGTTTTATAGTGATTTCAATTACAAATTTATAATTTCAAAGTCTTACAATAATGATGCCCAATCATGAAAGTTCATGAAGAGTTGAGATTATGATCTATGTTTTCAAGTATGATGAAAGTATGATTTCGAATTACTCATATTTATGTTCATAATTTTGACTATCAAGTCTATTTCAAAGCATGTATAAGTTTGGGCAAGCCCATATGATTAAGTATGTTTTATGATGTCTATTTCAAAGCATGTATAAGTTTGGGCAAGCTCATATGATCAAGTATGTTTCATGATTTACTTCAATTTCATGTTATTAGCTTACCACATGGTTTTGGAGTCTAGACTCCTACTTTTCAGCTTGTGGTATGGTTTGAGCCATGGCTCCTCATGATATGTTTTAAGATTATGCATGTACTATTATGATTCAGCTTTGTCGCATGACGATGGTTCAGTCTCATTAAAAAATGATGGAGAGCATATGCATGTTTTGGGAATAGTGTCTAGCACCAAGTAGGCTAAGGGTTCAGTCAACCCTATGCCTTAGAACAGCGTGCCAGCGTAGGTATATTCAGATTCTTTGGGACCTTCCTTGTGAGCTTTCCCTGCCCCTGAGGGGCCTTCAGCTTGATATTGATATCATGGTAGTGCCCTTAACCCTAGCAAGACTTTGGATGGCTCTGCCCACTTGAGTGTAATAATCGGGACCACGTAAGTTCCATCGTGGTAATGTCGGTTATATGACGAGTCTCCCATGGTTCCTCATGATTTCAGTTATGCATGTTAATTAGTCATGATATTATGTTTTTAGAAGGTTTGAACCAATGTTCAGTTTTACTTATGATTACCATTTTTAGCTTTGGGTCATTTGATTTAGTTATGTTTAAATCATGTTTTCGGATAATAGCATGCAAGCCTTACTATCAGAATCTTATGTTGAAATGTTTTATGATATGCATGGTTTCAGTTTTACTTACTTAGCGGTTTTACTTACCTAGCATACTCGGTACATTCCAAGTACGGACCGCATACTCTACGTTGTATCGTTTCATGATACGGCCTCGGATATTCAGGTTTAGTCCTGCCGCTGGTAAGATCCTCAGAGTTAGCATTTCCCAGCTTGTTGGTGAGTCCTCATCCTTCAAGGACCTTCTTACCAATTAATTTTTAGTTTTAGTTTATTAGTGAGTTAGTTGGGTCTTGTCCCATCAACTCATCAGATTGTAGAGGCTTATCAGACATAGAATATATTCAGCTTTGGATCAGTGTTATGTATTTCGTTGTTCAGATGTTATTGGTTTTCAGACTTACACTATTTTAAATATTAGATTTCCGCAAATATTATGTTGAGCTTTAGTTATCATGTTCATGCCATAGGTCGACTTGGATCCACTTATGATTCTAGGTTCAGTGTCTAGATTCAGGCCTATTTTCAGGTTGTGACAAAAAGCATGGTGTTGGAAGAAGAGGACATGCATTTCGTAGGATGACACCTGCAAAACACAGGCCAAACGCAGGAACACTACTTGGAAGTTGAAGGCACACCTGCGAAATGCAGGACCATGCCTGGACTTATTAGGCCCAGCTGTAATAGAGTCGCGCCTCGTGGATTTGCAGGTGCCTCGCAAATGAGGCCGTCATCAAAGGGGTAAAATCTTCTAGCACAAGAAAAGAGGAGCAGCTTTACCCTATTTTTTACACCTTTTGTAAAAAATAGAATATTTCCATTCCATGATATTCCATAGTTAGTTTTTGGTATTGAAATTTAGAGAGAGAAAAAGATTGAGAGAAGGGAGAGCTTTTTCCTTCATCTTCTTCATCTTTCTAAGTTAAAAACCTCCATTGAAGAACAAATTGAGCTTGAAGTTTCTTACTAATGATGAATGATATTTCCTTTATTGGTTTTACCTCTTGTTCTTCATTTATGAGTAGCTAAACACCTTGCTGGGGGTGTGTGCATGGTAGGGGCTAAAATGGACTGGGTGTTGCTAATTTAATCTTAGAATTACTTATTTAGTGAAACTCCATTATTTTCTCTAAATTGTAACTGAATATTTATAATTGCAAGTATGAATTGTGTTTACTTATTATATTTTTTCTTGAAAAAAGAAGAATAGAATATGGGTGAAAAAACAATAGTGGGTAATTGAATTTTGATTGTGTGGGATTGCGCTAGAGATTGCCAATACCCATTCTCATACACCCATTAAAGAGTTGAGGCTAGAGATAGTTTAATTCTTTCCCAAGTTGTAGTGGTTGATATGTATGGATCTTGGGGTTTGAGAAAACCAGAGGCAAAAGACACCCAAGTTGTTGAGAAACATCGAGTGTCGCCTTGTCCACGACTATTTATGTTTGTAAATAATTTTTTAATTAGCTAGTTAACCCCAATCCTATTAATGCCTCATCAATAGCAGACCCTTAGTATTCGTTCATATTGTTACTTCGAAATTGGTTGCGTTGTTTTTGTTGATTGAATTTGAATTCATAGTGTGATCTTACAATCCTCAATATTTACTTTTCTAGTTTTGATACAATGATGCTATTTTATTCAATTTGATAGATGACTTTCGTTGCTATCAATCTTCATTCGACCCTGACTCACAAGTTTGGTAAATTATATTGCGATGACCATGTACACTTTCTCCTCGTAAGGAGTGGATTTGGACATCATCAATTTTGGTGTCATTGCCGAGGAATGAAATTTGATAACCTTTGGTTGTTTGTTTATTTTAATTAATCGAGCATCTTGTGCAAATTTACATTTATTGTTGTTTTTCACTGGTTTTTCAAGTTGGATCTAATAAGTCACGACTAGCAAGTAAGTTCTGTGGATGGACACATGGATCAAGACAAAGATTAGTCCATGTTGCCTGATGTAGCGGATGCCATTCGCGTACCACCTATGGTAGGGAATGCGGTATTTCATGTGACTAGCAAGATATTGCACTTGCTACATATGAAAAGACTCTTTGGAGGGCAGCCAAGAAAAGATGCTAATAGACACCTTCGCGACTTTCTTGAAATATGTCATCCCTTAAATATCACCAATATTAGCCAAGAGTCGATTCGACTAAGGCTTTTCCCATTCTCATTGATGGGAGAAGCCACTATTTGGTTAGAGGAGCTGCCCCTCGGGGTGTATTACTTCTTGGAAGGAGTAGATGGAGGCTTTCTTCGATAGGTTCTTCCCTCCCTCGAGGATGTTGCAGTTGAGGGATGACATCACCTAATATGAGGCTTGGCTCCGATTCGAAAAGAAAGTTTCAATATGTCCAAACCATGGTTGCCTGACAGAGTTCTTCTCCAAAGCTTCTATCGCTCACTTAACTCAATCAACAAGTCTGTGGCCAATAATCTCGCTTGTGGGTCCTTGATGGACCAAACATATGGGCTGGCAAAGCTCTTTTAGATCGGATGACCAAGACAAACTGAGCATGGCACACTAGGGACACCAAGGAGCCCTCAAGTGGTGCTAGTTCTAGCCTTATGACTGCAGAGATGAGAAAAGAAGATAAAGAAAGGGATAATACCATGGCCAAAATAATGACCTATCTTGATTTAATGACAAAGCATATGATGAGAGCTGGTGCCAAGAGTGTAAATGCAGTTGGAACCCAAGGCCATATACAATATGAAGGGGAGGCTTCACCTCCAAGATACAAAGAAGAGTGTCAATATATGGTTGGCCAGGTGGGGGGTTCTCGTCCGATATATTAAGGTGCCAACCAAGGCCCTTGGTATCCTCGTGACGAGAATCAAGATTGGAGAAATCGGTAGAGTTAAGGGTGGAATAATAGGAACGAAAGATGGGAAAACCATGAACTAAACCGTGAAGAGGAACATTATCACAGAAGTTCAAACCCATGTGTTTCCCCCTCCGAAAGTTGAGGCCTCCCAAATGCAACCCGGAGTGAGCGATGTTGGCAACTCCAAGATAAAGGAAATGTTGGCTAGAGTTCTAAAGAAGGTTGAGTCTATAGACAGTGGGGCAAAAGAGCTTAAAGGGGAGGTGTCTAACTTCACTCAAACAGCGAGCTCTCACTTGGCTTCAATTAAGCATTTGAAAGCACAAATGAATCACCTTTCATCTCAAATGAATCGCCGAATGAAGGGCACCTTTCTGAGTGACACCATACCAAATTTGAAGAAGGATGGCCATTGCATGGCGATGGTCAAGGATCGGACTTGGGTGTGTATTGATGCAGCACGGAAAAGTTATAGCTTATGCTTCCAGAAAGCTAAAAGTGCATGAAAAGAACTACCCGACTCATGATCTAGAATTGGCAGCGGTGGTATTTGCCTTGAAGATATGGAGACATTACTTGTACGGGGTCCAAGTGGATGTGTTTACAGGCCATAAGAGTTTGCAATATGTGTTTACCCGGAAGGATCTCAATCTTCGGCAAAGGAGATGGTTAGAGCAACTTAAGATTTATGACGTGAGTGTCCTTTACCATCCGGGAAAGGCTAATATAGTAGCAGACACACTCATTACACTCCATGGAAAGTGTTTCCCATCTAGATGAGGGAAAGAAGCAGCCGGTGAAGGACGTGCATCGACTTGCAAGGTTGGGAGTTCGTTTGGTTGACTCGGCCGATAGCGGTGTGATAGTTTAGAATGGATAAGAATCATCCTTGGTGACTGATATAACAGCTAAATAAGATGAGGAACCTATTTTGGTTAGGTTAAAGGAGGCTATTTAGAATCAAAAGGTAGAGTTCTGGAGATGGTGTGCTTCAATACCAGGGTCACTTATGCATTTTGGACGTTGATGATTTGAGAAATCAGATGTTGAATGAGGCTCATAGTTCCAAGTATTCTATACACCCATGTGCCACCAAGATGTACCATGACCTATGAGAAGTCTATTGGTGGAATGGCATGAAGAAGGACATCGCTGAATTTGTAGCAAAGTGCCCAAACTGTCAGCAAGTGAAGGTTGAGCATTAGAGACTGGGAGGTATGCTTTAGGATATTAGTATTCATACTTGGAAGTGGGAAGAAATCAATACAGACTTCATCACAGGTTTTCCTCGCACTCACCGTAATATGACTCCATTTGGGTTGTTGTAGACAAATTGAACAAAGCCGCTCATTTTCTACTAGTCAAAACCACTGGTTCCACATATGATTATGCCAAACTATACATTCGAGAGTTGGTTCGATTTCATGGAGTGCCCTTGTCCATCATATTTGACAGAGGTACTTAGTTTACTTCTCAGTTTTGGAGGTCGTTTCAAAAAGGACTAGGTACTCAGGTTAAACTCAGCACAACATTTCACCTGCAAACGGATGTTCAAGTAGAGAAGAAAATTTATACTATCGAAGAAATGTTGAGAGCATGTGTGATTGACTTCAAGGGTAGTTGGGATGATCATTTGCCTCTTATCGAGTTTGCGTACAATAACAGGTACCATTCTAATATTCAGATGGCTCCGTTTGAGGCTCTCTATGGGCGGAGATGTAGATCGCCTATTGGCTGATTTGAAGTTGGTGAAGCTACAATGATAGGACCAGATTCAGTCCATGAGGCTATGGAGAAGATTCACCTTATACGGGACAGGTAGAAAACAACTCAAAGTCGCCAAAGGTCCTATACCGATGTGAGAAGGAGAGAGCTAGAGTTCAAAGTGGATGATTGGGTGTTTCTGAAGGTGTCTCCCATGAAGGGAGTGATGAGGTTTGGAAAGAAAGGAAAACTCAGCCCTTGTTATGTTGGCCCCTACCGGATTGTGAAACAAGATGGCAAGGTGGCATACGAATTGGAGTTGCCCTCAGAATTAGCTTCCGTTCATTTTGTTTCTCATGTATTACTCTTGAAGAAGTGTTTGGGTGATCCAGCTTTGGTGGTTCCGATAGAGAGTGTGGGTGTGAGATACAGCCTTAACTATGAGGAGATTTCAGTGGAGATATTGGATCGTCAGGTTCGGAGGCTAAGGAACAAGGAGGTAGCTTCAATCAAGGTATTATGGAGGAATCAGCATGTTGAGGGAGCTACATAGGAAGTCGAAGTAGATATGATGGCTAGATACCCACACCCATTCCCTTCCGGCTCAGTTTCAGTTTGAGGTATTAGTTTTGTTCTAGTACTTTAATTACTTTTCATGTTCAGTTCATGTGCCCAAGTTTCTTTTATGTCAAGGTATGTATATATGGTTCGTGAATTCAGTTCATCCATGTAGTTTAGTTCGAAGGTAGTCCTTCTGTCAGTTTTCAGCTTAAATGATCTGTGTTTGAATATGGTGATTGTATTTCTTTGCTTTTTGTATGATTTTCAACATTCGAGGATGAATGTTCCCAAGGGGGAGATATTGTTATACCTTGAAACCTCAAAGATAAGACCCGGGAGTGGAATCGAAGAAAACTGGAAATTCTGCACCAGTCATTCTGTGACCCGTGGTGGTAGACCACAAGTGGTGAAGTGACTCATGGTGAAGTGTTGGACTTGAGATGGAGGTTTGTCATTCTGGTCACCACGGGCATGACCACGAGTCGTGGTTAGGCCCCACGACTCGTTGAGTCAGTTATGGCCAAGGGAAATTAGAAGGACGAGTTAGAGTGGCAGTGCACCTGACGGTTGGACCCCACGAGTCATGGTCAGACACCACGATTCATTTGGATGGTCGTGGTCAGTAGATGAATTAAGGTTCGAGCAGTGGGGAAGTAGAGGTAACAAGTGGTGACCACGAGTCATGGTCACCAACGACGACCCGTTTGGTCCCTAGTAGGGACCCCTCGGGGAAATATGGCAGTGGACCTAACGACAGCATGCGACTCGTGGTTCATGGCGACGACTCGTCCAGTCATTCTAGCCTATTCAAAACTCATGCATGTAAAGTTCAAGAGTTTAGAGGGTGATCAAGCATAAAACCCCAAGGTTCTTCATCAATTGTTCTTCAATTCCTCTCGGGCAAGTAAGGGAGTGATTGAATCCAAATCTCTCAGGTATGTAGGGTTATGAGTGGGTGAATTTATTCACACCAATGCCCAATCTCTCCTAATTCATGAAATTCTAATTGAAAATCTTATGGGGTTTTATCCCAAATTCTTATGAAATTCTAATTTATCTATGGCTTAATATCTCTCATGTATCACATCATGTTTTACGAATCATGGACAGATTTTACAACTAATACGATCATAAATTTATTGATTTAAATTTCTATAAAATTATGCTCAATCATGCATGTTCTATGATAAATCGAGTTATGATTTTACCTTGATTTTGATGTTCTTTAACCCATCATGAATTATGATTTATGATATGAATTTATGATTTATGATATGGATTTACTCAAGTGCTTATCATGAATTTATGATTACTAAGTATATACATGTTCTACAAGTATGCATGGACTTCATGATTGATCGATTTATGACATTGGCCAATTCATGGGCCCTTGATTCATGGATAAACATGTATTTAAATGGGGATCAACGATGTTAATGTTTATTTGGCCATGAATCTCATGAATGATGTTTATGATTTACATACGAGCCTAATATACATATTTTTGGGAGCAGTGTCTAGCACCGAGTAGCCCGGCATTTAAAGGACTACGCCATTGTCTCATAACTACGTGCCACTATAGGTTTATATTGATACATTACAATTTTAATGGATCCCCTCTTTCGTGATATCTCATACTGCACGTCCCTTGCCTGGCAAGCCTGGGATGACTCTACCCACTTGAGTGAGATAGTTGGGGCATCATGTAAGGCTCTACCATGATGGTGTCAGTTATGACGAGTCCTCCTGTTGTTCTTCATGATTTATGCATGGTTATGTTCATATTATTTTACATCAGGTCACGTTTAATGATGTTTTTCTCCTATTATTATGATTATGACTGATTTACGAATGTTTTACAAACCTTGAGCCTTATGTTACATTATGATATCATGTTATGAGCATGTTGTCCTTCTCTTATGAACTTTTATGTATTTTAAATGTCCATTTTACTTCCCTTTCATACTCGTTACATTCAACGTACTAACCGCATACTTTATTTTGTATCGTTTTATGATACAAGCTCCGACCTTCAGATCCAGCACCTCATTAGCTCATTTCGCGGAGTTAGCTTCCAGTTCAGTGGTGAGTCCTCATCTCCCGAGGAACAGTTGATAATAGTTATCCTTTATGTTCAGTTTTCCAGACTCGTCAGGTTAGTTAAGGGTGTTGTCCCGTCAACTCATCAGATATGATAGAGGCTTTCAGATTATATGTAGTATTCAGCTTTCATGTATGAAGTGCATTTCTTTCTCGATGTTATGTCATGATTATGCTTCCGATATGTTATTATGTTGAGTATTCCTCTTTATTTGATTGAGTTAGATGTATGTTCATGCCATGGGTTGACTTGAAGTCTCTCGGGGCTCCTTGTCCTATGTTGTGATTCGGGTCTACGTTCGGGTCATGACAAGTTTAGAGTGGGAGGTGAGGAAGTCACCTTCAATGTATGTCAACCCACAAAACCCCCGGATGAATGCAAAGTGATAGTCGTCCTCAATGAAGAGGAGGAGCAAGACAAAAATGGTGAGACCAAAGTTGATTCTGAGGATGACCCTCTGGAGAATTAATGATTGAGGAGGTATCTATCGTGCCACGACGATAAATAAAGCACTTCTTGGGAGGCAATTCAAGTGTTCTCATTTTTGGTACTTTGATACTTTTTGTTGTTTTTGTTTTAAAGGTTGATTAGATGAGGAACCAAGTGAAGGAAGAACAGGGCAAGCACTGCATCAGACCTGCAAAGTACAGGTGCTCAAGTGAGAGACGCAGCCCATGCGCAAGAAGAGTCTAGAAAGTTGGAAGAAAAGAAGGGCTCCGGCGCCTCACCTGCGAAACGCAGGTTCCAACCCACGAAAGGCAAGTGTGGCACGGGCCTAAAATAGAACTCTTGGAAGAAAATCTCAAAAAATGGAAGGTGGACTGTCGGCCACCTATGTTCCGCGAAACGTCGGTCAAGCACAGCTCATAGGCAGTAAGCTGGGCAAGAAGGAGGTCATTGGCGCTTGGAACTAAGAAATACAGGTACTCAGGCCGCAGGTCCAGCACAGGCGTAGGTAAGTTTATCATTTAAAATATTGACCAGACCCGTTCACCGACCCGACCCATGGTCTCCCCAATCTAGTGGGATTTCTTTTCAACTTCACAAGAACCCTTCTTCTTCATATTTTAACCTTCCCCATGATCCTAACTACCCACTGTTACACACTTCCATCTTCCCCTATTAACTCTCCTTAAATCCACCTTTCGGCCCACCAATCACTTTCACTCCCTTCCTCCTATATATCCCCTTTCACCATTCTTTTCATCTCACCATCTCTCACTAAACTCTCGCCAAAGCAAAAGATATTCTGATATTTGGGTTGGCCATTATCGATCAAGAAATCAAGTTCTCAATCTCTTTGCTCTTCTCTCTTCTTACTCAGTATGTATGCTGATTGTTCTTATTTTTTTGCTCTTTGAGAAAGTTAGTGAAAAAGAAAGCATGCTTAGTTAATAATTTTCTTGGCCCATGTTCCTCATTGTCCATCTTGTGTTTTTTATTTTTGAAATATCTTTTCTTTTGTTGTTGTGCGTATGGTAGGGGATTCGAAATCGCAATATGTGGGTAGGATTACTGGTGATAATGCTCTATTTCTTATGTATGCCTCATGTTCTGATATAATAGTTGGGGGTGAAGTCCAGGTAATCCTGTGCGATTGGAATGTACGATTTTCTCAATTATAGATAGGTTGACGTCTTTTTTAAGGGAAAATTGTCATTTTTGTTCTTTTGTGCTATTTGAATTGGGTAAATCATGATGTGTGAGTAAGTTGAGTAAAGCATGAACTTGAGCTATTATTGTTTATTTGGTTGGGGCATTCAATACTGAATACTGCCACTCACCTGCGAGTTAGAGGTCAGGCCCTGCGAAACGCAGGCTGAGGCGTAGGTATGGGTTGAGGCTTCAGGCCACTGCCCATCACATGTGTTTCACCTGCGAGTCATGAGTAAGGACCGGAAAAATGCAGGTTTAGCGCAGAAGAAGGTCTGTTTGGCATAGTTTTCTGCTGAATACTTGCGACACACCAGCGAACCGCGGGTCCCTACCTGCAAAACGTCAGTGCAGCACAGTTGCTGCCAGCTATTTATTTAAGGTCTTCACATTGTTTGGCATCCAATTTTGTTATTTCCTTTTCTTAGCTTAGCATTAGTTCTTTTTTTTCAATTTTAATTATCAAAAATTCAAAAAGAAGTATGTTTTATGGTGGAACTAATAGTATTTTGCAGAATCATGACCTCACCTAGGAAAGCCGACAAGGGAAAGACACCTTCTACTTCCAAGAGTAAAGGCAAAGGAAAAGCCAAAGCAACTCCTGCCCTCACTAATACCCGGGATGCCATCATATATTGTGTGCGTGACATGAAGGCACACTATGTCATGTGCCGAAAGGCCAATCACCCCCGAGAAACACTTTGACTTGGTGGGGTTGGGGAATGACTTCCCAAACATCATTGCACAATTCAACGACAGACAATGGCACATGTTTGCTGAGCCTCTCCTGAACTATTACACCAACCTTGTACTAGAATTCCAACCATCTTACTAGGAATGACAAGAGGAAATGAAACACAAGGGGAAGGTTGATGAGTTCCCTTGCCTCCCCTCAATCAAGGTTCAAAGTGTAGAGGTTGACATCACTCTGAATGCCATAAATTCCATATTTTGAGAGGATAAAATCGATTTAGGAATGGAGTATGCAGCAAGAATGGCCACCAAAGAAGATTAGTTCAGTTGGGTAGCTCACATCATCGCCAATGGCCAGCCCTTATGGGCCTCTATGGGTGGTGAAATTACAAGGCAGGACTTGAAATTTGATGTCAAGTTATGGCTAGAATTTATTTACGGTCGCATCATGCCCTGTAAAAATGATCAAAGAGTGAATCTTGAAGTGGTCATACTCATTTTCTGCATCATGTCAGGGGTGCCCATTAACTTTGAGGAAATAGTGGCTACACAAATAAAGTGTAAGGCCAGACAACAAGGAACTTTAATGCCATACACTGTCCTTATCACCCAGCTATGTCTCAAAGCTGGGGTGCCACTATTCCTCGATGAATCCCCCATCTCCACTACTGGTGTCATTATTATTGATAGAAAGAGGGATGCGGCTGCACCCAAGAGTAAATGAAAAAGGATGCAAGCATGGGAGACTCTTGAGGACTCCACCTCTTATGGCATAGATGAGACTCCCATTGCCCCTGACCTTTAACATGAGACATAGTGAGTCGTCGAGCCATGCATCCAAAGAGGCATCATTTAGAGGGCCTTCACCTCCTCCCATATCCTCCATCCAAGAGGAATCCAAAATCTCGCTGAGATGACACAATCTCATAAGAACCAACACTAAAAGTTGGCTCAGAATCTCCTGGACCTTATCATCAAGACAGTGAAAAAAGAAGCTAAAAATGTGTTTGATAGCTTGAACAAGTTATGCTCTTGAGTGGAAGTTGTAAAGGGAGCAGTCATATCCCTCCAAACTGAAGTGAGAGAGTTGAGGAGTCGGGTACCAATGGAGGATCTAGACATGAGCTTACTTGATGTAGCCATGGTTACCCCATCTACAGCTCAGGGCCCTGTTGATGATTTCTTTGAGGGTTTAGGTGAGGATGATAAAGAAAACTTGGGAGATGAAGGCTATAAAGAGGAAGAGGCCAATGATGATACCGAAGAGTAGCTACATCAGGGAGTTCTCACCATCATTTATTCTTAATATTCTAATTGGGGGCAATGTTATTTATTAGTTGGGGGTGGGATGCCTCTCTCTTGTTAGTTGTTTTTGGTCTTTTGTTGCCATTGTCGGGCTAAAGTTCTTATACTTTGAATGCGTCGCATTTTTTAAATTTTTGCTTGGTCTGATGAATGCCCTTTTCGGGCCTGTAATGAATGAAAATGTTGCTTTTTGACTTGTTAGTGCTTTTTGACTTGTTAGTGCTTTTTGACTTATTAATGCCATTGATGGGTCTATTTTAAATTGTCAAATGTTTAATGACCCATGTCTTAATAATCGTCTTTGTTCATAGTAGTTAGCAAATAAACTCGGGTTTTCTTTATGCCACGGTTCTTTACCAAGGAGCGATTTCCTTTTCTTTTCTTTTTCTATTGAAATGGGTGGAATTTCCCAATGATAGATTGAGAGGAAACTTTCTTAAGGACAAATGCAGAGTTTAGAGTCTTTTTGAGTCGATTATTGCACTTGCTTTTGAGAGGTACCACCAAAAACAATTTAAATGGCATTGAAAATGAATTTTGAGAAAAGGGGGCATTTGAATTTAAAATTTTAGCAATCTTTTGTTATGAGTTGCACATTTTCTGCTTGACTTTTTGATTCACATGCTATATTGTCTAAAGTCATACTCTTTATGTGGTTGTAAGAATTGTGTGAAATCCTAGGAGTATGATGCCTTGTGTGGTGAGGCTTTTATCTTAATTTTCATGCATTAATGGTTGTCTAGAACTTGCCCTAAGTGTGATTCAAGGCAAAATCCTAGGTGTAGCTGCACTTTGAACATGATTTTAGGCTTTCTTTTGATAGCTACTTCACTTCTATGACCTCCTTGAACATCCATCTTTGCTAGCCAATATTGAGCCTTTAAACCTTTTCCTTGAGAACCACATTACAAGCCTATTACCGTTTTGTAATTCTTCTTTTGGCACCCATCCTTCCTAGTACTAGTTGTGAGAAGAAATGAAAAGTGGGGCTTGATGCCCAAAATTATGGAAAAAGAAAAGGGAGAAATAAGGCAAAAACCTAAGTTTGGGAGTTTGCAAAAGAAAATGGAAAAAATATGTGAGCTCCAATGTGAGGTAGAACCAAATTGTGAGGAATTGAACGAATGGATTGGTTGAAAAAACATCTAAATCTTAGAAGAAAAAAATTATTGAAAGTCATTATCTCTTGCTTAGGTGAGGCTAAAAGTGGAAACCAAGGAGATATAAGGGTGGCTCTTGAGAAAAAATTGAAGATGTTGATCAAGAAGAGATAAGTAAGGTAATCTCAATAAAAAATAGAGTATGCAGAAATGTTCACAAAAAGGGTATTAGGGAGGTTCTACTCACTAGAACTAAAAAGTAATCCTACATTTACCCCTAGAGTTCATTATGACCCTCAAAACCTAGTTAATTTTGAGTGTAGCAACTCTATATTAGTGGCGAATTACACGAAGGGCAAGCCTAAGGGTCAGTTGTGTGCATGAGAATTTTTTGGTGAGAATGAGCGCATTTGTCTTATTCTATAATCCCTTTGTGTGTGAATTGCTTGAAAATTAAATGGGATTCTCTCTTGATGTGAGTGGCATAACCTTCTTGGGGAACAACTTGAATGTGTTCAAAGTAAAAGATGTGATTGAGACAAGAATGCAGTGAGCTTAAGGCAAGCTTTGCATATGAATTTGCAATGACTTAAGATGCTATGTGAGCTTGTTTTGATCAACCATGCCCTTGTTTTGAATGAAAGAAACACTTGTGAATCATGTTAATTATTTGTGGTTACCTCTTGAAGCATTTGCACAAATTGTTGAGTCTTTTATTTTCATTGAGTCGGTGTGCGATTTTGGGGTAGTCTTAGTCCCAGTGGCTCCTTGTGCAAAAATCCATGTGATGTGACATGCTTAATTCAATTGTTCAGCTGTAAAGAAATGCCTTGCTTGAGTACAAGCAACGGTTCAAGTTTAGGGGTTTGATAAGTCGGTAATATACCAACTCATTAGGCTTTTAAACATGAGCTCTTGCTTGGTTTTCAAGTCATTTAGGAAGATTTTATGTCATTTCTCTTTGGTTTATGTAGGTATTCAATTTAAATAGAGAAAGAAAGAAGTTGAAAAAAAATAATGGTGTTGGAAGAAGAGGACATGCATTTCACAGGATGACACCAATGAAACACAGGCCAAACGCAAGAGAGCACTGCTTGGAAGTTGAAGCACACCTACATGTAATACCCCGGGAAGGACTAAGAATAGACCCGGGAGTGTAATTTGAAAAGTGTAGAAAAACTGGAAAAATACCACAGAATGACTCGTGGTTTGATACCATGAGTCGTTGTATGCCGTCGTGGTTAGGGTCAGGCTGGGCGACAGGGTAAACAATAGGAGACCCAACGACCCGTTAGAAGTAACCACGGGTTGTTGGTTGTGGTCATTGTTGGAGGCTAATAAATTCCAGTGTAGGCAACGGGTTGAGACCATGACTTGTTGGAAGGAACCACGAGTCATGGTGAGGCTCGTGGTAAGTGGGTTCAGATCTTATGATGAGCAAACAACGAACGGTGTAACGGGCCGTGGTTTCAAAGGATGAGTCATCCTTTCTGTTCGTTGGTTAGTTTTGAGAGAAGGCATTCAACAGTCTGTTAAACGAGGGACATGATGGGTCGTTGGTGGTTCCCATAACCCATTGGTACCACTCGTGGGTTCCATCCGGTCAGATTTCAGGGCAGGTTCATTAAGGGCATATCCGACTTTTTAATGCTTTGAGACCCTAAACTACGTCGTTTTGTGTATTTTTCTAAGTGTGTTAAGGTGAGTTAAGTCCTTTATGCATGCCCATTCTTATGCAAAAGCTTAGAGAGATTTTTTGGGAGATTCAAGGTCTTCTTCCCCAAGTTTCATCAATTTCCTTGTGGGCATTCAAAGAACTTCGAAATCAGCCCATCTCCAGGTATGTAGGGTTTTAGAATGGGAAAAATTCTTCCTCACCCATTCCCAAATTTTTATTTAAATCATGAATCCTCCTATTCAAGTTCTATTGGATTTACCAAATGCATGAAAATGTGATTTCTCTTTATGGGTTTGATTTAATGGAGTTTTAATTACTGAATTATGAATGATGGGCAAGTTTTATATTATTTTCTTTAAAATCATGTTTCAATCTTTTAAATCGAAAATGCCCATTTGATGAAAGTTCATGAAAGTTATGATTTACGATGAATATGCAATATTTTGAATTTATTGATGACGAAAAGCATGAATTCAAGTTACCCATGTTTATGAGCATATTTTGAAAGAATTGAATATGATGAAATATTGGGCAATGCCCACATGTTAAAGAATGATTTATGATTTATGAAGCGAATTGCATAATTTATCAATTTATGATGTTGGCCGATGAAAAAGGGCCTATGATTCTTGGCTAAGCATGTTTCAAAGGGGATCAATGATGATAAATGTTATATTTTAGCCAATGAATCTTAATGCATGATGTTATTGATTTATGTATAAGCCTATATGCATGTTTTTGGGAGTCGTGTCTAGCACTGAGCAGCCCGACGTTCGAAGGACTATATCGATGTCTCATAACCACATGCCATCGTGGGTTACTAATGATATGATGTATTAATAATGATCCCCTCAAATGTTATATCACGCCTAATGCACGACCCTCGCCTGGTAAGCCAGGGTCGGCTCTACCCACTTGAGTGAGATAGTTGGGACATCATGATAGGCTCTACCATGATGGTGTCGGTTATGACGAGTCCTCCCATTACTCTGCATGTCTTATGCATTTTTATATTTATGTTATTGGCTCAAGTTATGTTTTGACAAAGTTTACTTAGGATTATGATTATGAACGCTTTATGAATGGTTTGAAAACCTTGAGCCTTATGTTTTCTTACGAAGTTTATGATATATGCATGATGTCCTTCTCCTACGTTACTTATGAATTTTTTTTTACTTTTAAATGTCCGTTTTACTTACCTTGCATACTCAGTACATTCCACGTACTGACCGCATTCTTTCTATGTTGTATCGTTTCATGATACAGGGCCCGGATCTCAGGCTCATCCTCATCCTTAGACCATCTCAACTTATGTTCTCAGCTTATTGGTGAGTCCTCATGTTCCAAGGGCTGTTTGACAAACTTTTATCGTTCGGTTTAGTTGGGGGATGTTTTCCAATCAACCCATCATATGTAGTAGAGGCTTTCAGACAATGTATAGTATTCAGCTCATGTGTACGCTCAGTATTTCTGGTGTTATGTTATGTTTATGTTTCCGCTATATTTATGTTAAGTATTCCGTTTTACTTAAATGAGATTAGATGTATGCATATGTCATGGGTAGACTTGGGGTCTCTCGGGGTCCCTTGTCCCGTGTAAATGATCCGGATGTACGTTCGGGTCGTGACAACTTGGTATCAGGGCGATAGGTTTGAAGTGTCCTAGGAAGTCTGAAAGCCACGTTGAGTAGAGTATTTTTCATAGGTGTGAAGCGCGCCACACCTATGACGGAGAGGCTACTAGACGTGTAGGAAATGTTCCCTTCTTTCATATTCTATGTCGTGCGATGAAAAGTCTTTCCATCCTTCTAATTCGTGCTATTCGCGATTGCAGAATTATGGCTCCTAGGAGAATGAATGGAAGGAGGAATGGAAATGATGAAGGTCACGGAGATGGCAATGACCATGGGCATCAGCAAGCCCCACTGATCTTTGGCATATTTACATGCCCAAATACTATTTTATACCTATGTTGTACCTTAATTTAAGAATAATCTCCTGTATTTTATGTAATTTGTGGTCATGGACTAACAAATATGATTAGCTCTCTTTGTAGGTTGAAATTGCCAATGTATGGAGCTCAATGTGAATATAATGGTCCTAATATAGAAGATAAATTAAGGGATGGATTATGGATGATGAGACAAGCTAAAAGGGACATCAACTCTGTGCCACAGAGAAGCATTGGGGCGTTCAACAACGTGCCAGGGAGCAAAGAATTAATTTATATAAGCAGGGGCTACCAAACAGTGAACCTTCACGTTTGCTCTGTGGCACAGAGGAAATTCTCCGTGATAGCCTCCGTGCCACGGAGCTGTTCCACCAAGGCCAAATTTTACATTTTTTCAGCTTAGTATAAATTGAACCCTTAGCTTCTAAAATCATTGGTCACGAAATATTTTCTGGAAACCGTGGAGGAGCGAAGAGAGAAGTGAAGAACTCACCTAGGGTTCACTAATTTTACATTCTCTTTTACTTATTCTTGTAAGTACTCTACTTTAATGATGTTTTTAAGTTACTGTATGAACATGAGTGGTTAAAACCCTTCCCCTAGGGTTGAGGCTACGTGATATGATTGTAATGCATGAATTCATTTTGGTTTGAGTTGTTAATTGTTGTTTTGTCTTACATTCTTTATTATGGTTGTTTTTATGCTTGATCACCATGAAAACATACATGTTAAGCTAGGTAAAAGCTTGAAAGAGTATCCCTAGGCAAGAACATAGGAATGTAGAGAGCAAGTTCTTATCTTTCGATATGAGTCGCAATTAGGATAAATAATATACCTAAATTGTCTTGCTTGGTTGATAAAACGGGATGATAGCAAGCACCGGCTTAGAATTGTCACTCCACCACTCGTAGAAGTAGTTGTGAGCACTACAAAAAAATAGCTTAAATGTGGGGGTTATTTTTATGATTTGTGGCAGTCTTAAACTCCCACAAAATGTAATTGCGGCGGTTGCTAGAACACCCACAATAAGAGTTGTCGCAATTAAATTGCGGCAGTTTTTTTCTAACCCCTGAAAATAGTTATAGCGGTCAATTTGTGGCGGTCGACCCCCGAAAGTTCAAATTAAATATTTTAATATATAATTATTAATTTCAAATTGCGGGGGTTTAGAACCTCTGCAATATATATATATATATATATATATATATATATATATATATATATATATATATATATATATATATATATATATATATATATATATATATATATGTATTTTAAATTAACTTATATTTAATGGTTTTATCTGTCATAAGTCACAATTCATGGAATTATCTATTTATTTATTATTGGCAGATCGAATCACTAATTAAGTTGTAAATCATAATCGAACTAAAAAAATATTTTGAAGTTCAAGATCGATAAAATATTATAAAATCACAAATTTTATCATAAAGTATCATTAGTCTTTAAAAACTAAATTATAAACATCAGACTCCAAAACTAAATTCAAACAGTAAAATATTCACTTCAACATATAACATCTGCTCCAACCACACAATTACATCGTCATAATTAATTATCTAAGATAATTACAATGAAATCAACAGTTGTCACTGGAATTACTACCACCACTTGATCTTCTTGCGTCCTGGATGGAAGGAGTCCACTGGCCGCATCACTTGGCTGCATAAAACAACATACAAGCAGGTTGATATTTCTCACATCAATTTATTAAAAAACTAACCAAGTCATAATAGACACCAGAATGTAAACAAACTAATTTAAATGAAAAAAGAAATTTAAGAACTTTACTTACAGTTGTAGTAAAATCCATCGAAGGAGAAGCAAAGAACCCCGCAAATTGTTCTGGTATAGTCCCTTCTTTCATTATCATATATGCCTTGAAAGCATTCATCATTTGATTGTGAGCATTCATCATTTGACTATGGTTCTCTTGACATCGGTACGAACATGAACCTTCACTATTTGAAGCATTTGTACCACCAAAATGAGGTCTTGCTTGTTTAAAAACTTTACTAGGGACAGGTTCTAGTCCCAAGCACCTCACCCTTCTAGAGTGCTCTTTTCCTAGAACTTTACCAACTGCATCATTTGGCGAAATTTGAGACTTGTCTATGGTGCTTTGGCTCAAAGCTAACTCAATTTTTTCCTACACAAATAAATTCATCATCACCAATAAACCAACATGAATGCAGTTATATAAAGTTTTAGGTTTTTATTGAGATAAGCTGAGAATTCACAACCTCACGCATATTTCTTTTGCCTCTTCATTAACATATACTCCATTTTGATTCTTATGAGTAGCAATATATTTGTGCCTATCCAGGTCTTTGTCCAGTCTCAGCCATCTATAAATAAAAAATAAAATTAGAATTTTACTACTTACGACTTCAAGTATAACAGATAAATAATCATCACATGTAAATTGAATTTGTGGACA
This sequence comes from Datura wrightii, assembly GCA_035772735.1. Lineage (NCBI taxonomy): Eukaryota > Viridiplantae > Streptophyta > Magnoliopsida > Solanales > Solanaceae > Datura > Datura wrightii. The sequence continues at coordinate 48,415,887 of JASDFA010000002.1, read as the reverse complement.
TACCTATTATGTAGGCTCTGTTATCAAGTAGTACAAAGATATTTACAATTGTAGATTTGGAATTGCAGTCTTGAAGCAGCAGTAGAACAAAAAATGGGAGACAGTGGTAATAAAAAAAAACTCAAAATCAGAAGAATTTACTTACCATTTCAACCCTTCTTGTAGCGTTGGCTTTGGAGCCACTAGTGTGCGGAATCTTCTGTTTCTTCGGATTTTCAGCATTTTTTTTTTGCGCATTTCCTTACAAAAATATACTTGAAACTCAATTGAAAAAGTAAATAATTATATATTTACACAGGCTAGTATAAATGGTTACAAAGTACCTTTGTTGTGTCTTTATATTGGTAATCAACAAAAGAAATCCATTGATCCCGTGGAATCCCCTCTGGCACATCATCAATTACCTCAGCTCTACTTTTTAGTGGGTCTTTAGATGCATTCCATAAGTTCTGCCTATTTGCAGCCCACTTCTTCCCAATAGATTTATAAACATATTGTTGTGCAACCGACTCAGTTGTATTAAAGAAGAACTTGGGCTTGAAGAATAAAATATTGGTTAGCTTGTCTATTACATGAAAATGTAAAGTTCAAAGAGAAAATAGAGATATAATTGTCATTCTCACCAAAAACATAAATAGTGATAGTTATAAGAATATAGATATTATACCTTTATAATTTGCTCATATACGCGGTTGAAGTATAATATAGGTAAACTTTACCATTTTTCAAAGTTGATTGGAAACAAAGAGCAGTCACATGCCAAAATTCCACAAAATCCTGAAAGAAGGTTGCTTGCATCTCCAAATGGTTCATCCAAGTAATCAAATTCAACAACAAGATGATATTCATCGGTTAAATTTAGCACTTCTTTAACTTTCACTTTGAGTTTCTTGATATTTTTTTCGGAATATGTAGTAAGGTAGAGATAAGCTAAAACCATGAGAGAGATTAACAATTGTTGATGAATATGTTGATATTCAAAAGTGGTTACCTATTTCATCTACGATCCAATGCGTCATCGATTCACAGTTAGAACATTTTTTTGATGCAACCTGAACAGTTGGAGCTTGTTGTGATGAGTTATGTTCTGTCAGAGCCGGATGTGATGTCGTGTGAACTGACTGGGATGGTTGTGATGCAGGGTAACTTATCATAGCCGGCTGTTATGCGGCCTGATCCATCGGAGTTGGATGTGATGTTGAGTTAATTGATTGGGACGATCGTGATGTTGGCTGAAATGTTGGTGGCACCTGTAATGTGGGCTGAAATGCTGGTGGCGCCTATGATGTGGCCTGAAATGCTGGTGACACCTATGATGTGGATTGAAATGATGGAGCTAGATGTGTTGTGGCAAAAAATGACGTGGTCGGATGTGTTGGCAAGCGTGATGTTGATTCAGTACCTTGTGAAGTAGATATTGATTGATCCGGTGTTTGTTTTTTCTTCAAACGCTTGAACTTTGGCATATTTGCAATTCAATAACTAAAATCCTGCACAAACGGAAGAAACAACAGCTTAAAATGCAGATAATCAATAGTCAAAAATAGAAAAAACAGCATCTATAAAACTGCACAAAATGCAACTTAAAAAGCAAAAAAATATATAATAGCTAAAAGCAGAAAAAACAGCAGCTCAAAAATTGCACAAATTGCAGCTTAAAATGCAAAAAAACAGCAGCTAAAAACTGAAAAAACAGCAGCTAAAAAACTGCACAAATTGCAACTTAAAAAGCAGAAAAATAATAGCTAAAAACAGAAAAAACAGCAGCTCAAAAATTGCACAAACTGCAGCTTAAAATGTAGAAAAACAGCAGCTTAAAACTGAAAAAACAGTAGCTAAAAAACTGCACAAATTGCAACTTAAAAAGCAGAAAAATAACAGCTAAAAACAAAAAAAACAGCAGCTGAAAAATTGCACAAACAGAAGCTATAAAACTGCACAAACTGCAGCTTAAAATGCAAAAAAAAACAGCTAAAAAACTGCATAAATTGCAATTTAAAAAGCAGAAAAATAATAGCTAAAAACAGAAAAAACAACAGCTCAAAAATTGCACAAACTACAGCTTAAAATGTAGATAAACAGCAGCTAAAAACTAAAAAAACAGCAGCTAAAAAACTGCACAAATTGCAACTTAAAAAGCAGAAAAATAACAGCTAAAAACAGAAAAAACAGCAGCTCAAAAATTGCACAAACAGAAGCTATAAAACTGCACAAAGTGCAGCTTAAAATGCAGAAAAACAGCAGGTAAGAACTGAAAAAATAGTTTTACTTCATATTCAAATATATAGGCTACAGTAACAGGTTGAGCCGTAGTGTTTTTTATCGATGCTCACGCTATGCTGACAAGTAGATATATCTTTAGAAGTATTAGTTAGAATTAATTAAATAGGTAGGTTTTAGAGAAACGCATTACATCATGTCAAAGTAGGTAACTTGAATAAATTGCAGCTTCAAGAGGATAACAATTTTATCAAGAGTGATTAACTATTTTGGGATCTCAATAAATGGCAAGGAATGAATACACATAATGTGCAATCTTGTGCAAATTTTATGCCTCCTACATGCAGTTTACTTAAACTAGGGACAACACCTGAATGCAATTTCACTTTTTAAGTCAGATGAGTTAATAATTCTTGTGCCAACTGCTTGTGATATGATAAACCAATCTTAGATGGAGAGCATCATATTAGTTGATACAATTTCTCTTCTAGACAAAAAGATACCATAATGAAGTGATTTCCTAATAATCAATGGAAAGTAATTAATGATTGCAAGCAAATGCTTAAACTAAGTTACTGCTAATATCAAATGCATAAAAAAATATATGTTAGTTGAGAAAAGTGAATGTATAAGCCCTTAAGGAGTAGTAAGCACGCATAAGAATCTAAAATGTTAAATGAACACCAAATCCCAAACTAATTGCTATCACATTTAATGAAACTACCTGGCAAACAGATTGACCAGCTTTCTTAGGGTATTCTCCTCCAGTAGCTCTTGTTGCTTCTCTCATAACCTGTCATTAATTTACATACATGACTAGATTTTAGACATAACAAAATGTATTATCTTAATTCACACGACTTCGATCAACTCATTTCACTACTCTAATATCAAAATTCAACATAATTCTTCATATTTTTAGCATATACTTCTCCAACTACACTTAAATAGCTCAAAAAACTCACATTTCACCAATACCAAAATGAAAATGCAAGAATCCAACAGCTAAAAAAATGCAACGTCAAATGCAAGAATCAGCAGCTAAAAACAGAACATCCAAAAACTGCAGAAAAATAGCAACTTAAAACGCAAAAAATTATCCAAAATTTAGATATTCTATTCATTCATATTCTCCTCTATTGCAATTTGGATATTCTCATAATCAGCATTAAAAAATTGTTCAAATTCTTGTTGTCGGTATGACTCATTCTCATATATTTCTTCTTCATCAACTTCTCCCATTTTAAATAAATCTCTTGGCTTTAGATGTCAGCCACACTCCATTCTTTATTAGTTTCATCATCAACATAGTAGACCATATTTGCTTGTGATGCTTCAATATATGGATCATGATCCTCACGATCACCGGTGTGAATCAATTTAGAAAAGTTGACACAATTAAACTTCCAAACATCTATTTTGAACCCTCTGTTCCAAGTAGTGTCAGCCCATAAGAATTTGAAAAGAACAACCTTGAACCGACCATAATAATTAAGCTCAATGATATCTTCCAACTTTCCATAATATGGCAAGTCTGCTTGTCTTGCATATCTATCTGCACTAGATGCAACACAAGAAGTGTCAGAAACAAGAAAAACTCCACTATTTTGAGTTTTTGATCCTTGTTCTCTAGACAAAGTCCGAAATTTGGATCCATTAATGTTATAAGCACCGAATCTTCTTGCATCTTGTGCTGGACCATGTGCTAAGAACTTCATATCATCAGAGATAGTGTCTGCTATATCCGGATTCATAATCTAAATAAGCAAAATATTTCTGTTAGAAATTCTAAATTGACACAAGAAAGCTATGCAAAAACAAACATCCTATTATTATTCACTCACTCACTTAGGAAACCAATCAGGGAACTCTTTACTTACTCTCCTCTCTACCTCTGTTGTTGAAAGTCTTCGACCTCTTGTGCTTCTTTTGACGTCACGTCTAAATTCACTATAAATGTGTTATATGTATCAACTTTAATTCAATTACTCTAAACATTTATTATAAATCAAATTAACTTAAATTTCTTACTCAATAAATGGCTTCACTGCTGCGCAATTAAGTAACACATATCGATGAGCTTGAGTTTTCTCTAAAGGAGTCAACTGTTCTGTTGTGGAGCCTCCAATGTGTTTACCTTGTTGAGGGAACATAGATGACTCTACAGAAGCTTCATTAGGATTTGGTTCATCATTTACACGTTTAGGTCGATTCAAACTTGATTCAATTTCCTCAAAATAATGAGAATAAAGAGTTAGAGTTTCTTCAACTATGTAACCTTCAACTATAGACCCTTCTGGTTGAGATCTGTTCCCTACAAGGGACTTGAAATGACCTAACAATCTATGATAAAAATAATAAGGTGATAAAAGCAGAATTTACATTGAAATACTATTACAAAATCAATTCAAATAATTTTAAATAAGAAATATGTTACCTTTCTACAAAATACATCCACCGATAATGTACCAGCCCACCTTGTATTACTTCATCCACTAGATGGATAGTTACATGAATCATTACAGTAAAAAATGAAGGGGGGAACAATATCTCTAGATGGAAAAGAGTTTCCACAATTCGATTTTGTAGTTTTTGTAGGTCTGAGATGGTTAAGCTTTTCAGACAAAGTTGCCTAAAAAATGAAGAAAACTCTACCAAAGTTGCAACAACCTGATTTTGAAGCACATTGCGAATTGCTATCGGTAACAATTGTTCCATAAGGATGTGACAATCATGACTCTTTAATCCAAAGATCCTCTTTTGATCCAAATCAACACAACGAGATATATTACTTGAATAACCATCCGGCACTAAGATGTTCTTCAATGTCTTGAGGAAGGCCACTTTCTTCTTCTTTGGGATTGTAAATGCAGCAAGCCGACATTCATCATTCTCATCCGGCCAAAGATCACGCCTTATACCCATATCTTGTAAATCTTTTCGAGCCTTAACATGATCAATTGATTTCTCTTTATCATTTAGCAAAGAGAATATAATATTTTCAAACACATTCTTTTCAATATGCATAACATCTAAATTATGGTGCAACAAGTTGGACTCCCAATATGGAAGATTGAATAATATGTTTTTTCTTCTCCATTGTTGAGTTGCACCTTCACCAACACCCCTTTGCCTATTTTGTTTTCTTTTACGATTCATTTCTGCTTGTTTTCCAAATGTGACATTGATATCTTTCACTTGTTGCAAAATGTTTGACCCTGATAATTTCTTTGGAGGGCCCTCTCTTCCACATTTCCATCAAAATGATGCCTCATTAATCTAAATTCATGATTTCTTGCCAAAAATCGATGATGGCCCATAAAATACCACTTTCTACTATGACGAATTCGACAAGGTTCTGTGTCAAAATTACAAGAAGGACATGCAAGACCAGTATGTGTGTTCCAACCAGATAAAATATCAAGTCCAGGAAAGTCGCTAACTGTCCACATAAGAGTCGCTCGCATTCTAAACATTTCATTCTTTGATGAATCAAAAGTGTCCACATCTTCATTCCAAAACTCATTCAACTCCTTAATAAGGGGTTGCAGGTATACATCTATATTATTTCCCGCCGCACATGGGCCTAGAATGATCATTGAGAGAATAAAATTTGGTTGCACAACCAAGGAGGAAGGTTGTACAGAACTAAAACCACAGGCCAAATGCTATAACAGTACTCATTGTTCCAAAAGGATTGAAACCATCAGTAGCTAGGCCTAATCAAACATTTCGAGGATCAGAAACAAATTCAGGAAAAGTTGTATCAAACCTCTTCCATGCCTCACCATCTCTAGGGTGCCTTATGGTTCCATCTTTGTTACCATCCTCCGCATGCCATCTCATATGCTCTGCAATTTTAGAGCACATGAACAGTCTTTTTAATCTTGGTTTTAATGAAAAGTAGCGCAAAATTTTTTGCAGGCTTCTTCTTTCGCTTCTTCTTTTGGTTCTTATTTTTAGCAGGCGTATGATTTTATTGCTCTATTTCTCGGGCTTCCATCTAGAAGTGTGACAATACTTACATATTTCTGCATTAACATCATCTTTCCAGTATAGCATGCAATCATTTGGACAAGCATCTATCTTGATATAATCAATACACAACTTGCCGATGGTTTTCTTGGCCTCATAAAATGAATCAGTGATCTTTGCAAATTTAAATGCATCCCTGAGTAGATCTAGTATCATAGTCATTCCCTTGTCACTTAACCTAGACAAACACTTTATGTGATAAAGCTTTAGTAAAAATTCCAACTTTGAGTACTTGGACCCTTCATACAGTTCTTGACTTCCATCTTTAAGCAACTCAAAAAAATCTTTGTTATTGGAAGCAGGCATATCATGTAACATATCTTCTTCTCCTACTACTTGTGATGAATGTACATCAACACCCTCATGCCTAAAGCCCCCGAATGCTTCACTAATCAACAATTCTATGGGATTTTCAATAGGTGGTACATCATGAGTGACCTCTATGTTTCTAGAATTATGCAGTACATTCATTTCTCCATGCATAACCCAAGTGACATAATTTTGTGGGAACGGCTTATCGATCAAATTGTCAAACACTATTTTTCTAGTTTGCCACTTTCCAAAACCACATCTAGGACATGGACATTTTATTTTATCTCCTATAGCACCATTTGTGAATGCAAAATCTAGAAATTGATTCAAACCAAGCAAATACTCTGATGTGTTTCTTGGCATTCCAATCCAAGACCTATCCATAGGAGAATAAAATTAGCGTATAGAAATATCACCTATAAGATTTCATGAGGAAGAAAATGAGTGACTAATAAAATAAGTTACTAGAATTTAACTTAATTCCAAAAGAAATGAAGTTACAAAGATTAAATATTTTCAGGAAATCACTCAATCTAAAGATGTTAATAGTATAGTTTGGATATTCTTAATGGTTCAAAAATAACACACTTAAAACATTCCAATATTTGGATAAATATCCTCCCTCTCAGGCATCATCACTCCTTTGCCTTTTATGGAATAAAACTTGTAAACTTAAAGTCTACCTAAAAATGTAATTAGTTCAATTTTGTCCCAGCAAGTTTATTAGAAATGCTGGAAAATTTTCGGTCGGATTGCAAACAAGATGGTGGATAAATTACGAAAAATACAAACTTAGTAACTGAATTTCACACCAAAAAGATCATTTCACTTGCATTTTAATCATTTGGATCAGAGAAAAAATGAAAAGAAACATCAAATAAACATCAACATTCTTTGGACACTTGAAGAATTGGGTTTGCTAAGAATGTGTAAATATATATATAGCCAAAAGTTAGATACAAACAAAGCCAATAAGCAGTTGAAAATCTACTTACTGCAGCTAATTTCAGAGCCTCATATATTAACTAAAGGCCAGAGTTCACCAAATAAATAAATTTCTTAAAAATGTCATTTGGCTTGTAATAAAAGCCCCAAGAACTAAAGAAAGGAATCAAAAAATATTAGCTTAACTTAACCTATCTAACAATCTTCCATTTGAATTAACACCAAAGAAAAAACACCAAATTCAATAGACTAGTGAAACTAATTCCATCCAAATTCCTAGTTGTTAACAGTTTCTCCACATGAAAAGAAAAGCAGTTTCACAGTTTGTGTATATAATTAGACTAGGATATACTTTACCGAAGTATTTGTTAAATGGGAAAAAAGTACATGATAGACCAGAAATATTCATTCACCCTATGCGTATGACAGTGAATTCAAAAATCATACCTGGATGCAGCCACAAGACTTCTTGTCTGGTAGTTGCAGGGATGCTACAATCACGGTGTCCTTTAAATGGAAAAATAAAAGAATTTATTCAAAATTAGGGATTTTTTTGAACGCCCATGCCAAAATTCCATCAAAAAGATTTATTGGAATTATGGATTGTTTAGTTACCCATATCATAATTTTGATTTAAACACAAAAAGAGTAGAAATTTTTTGCTAAAAACCTAACAAACCTTAACTGTGGATAGTTGCAGATTGTGAGCAGATCGCTGAAGCAGGAGGTTGTGCGAGCTGTACTTGGAGGCTGAGGGGCTGCGGATTATGGTTGTGCAAGCTGTGAGTAGATTGAAGAAGGAGCGAAGGAAAAAATTCTCAAAAAGCTGGGAGCCGTGAGTAGATTGAAGAAGGAGCAGATTGTTTTTCTTTATTTTGGTTTTTTGTTTTAAAGAAAAGAGATAAAACGAGTGTAAGCAGATGTTGGTTTTTTTGATTTTTTTTGTTCTCATAAGAAAAAGGAGCGAAGGATAAAAAATAGCGGGAATATTGGCACTACATTTTTTAGTATTGTGGAGGTTTTTAACAACTGATATTTATTTATATTTGTGTCAGTTATAAAACCCCCGCTATTTAATGTAATTTGCGGGGATTATAGATGACCCCCACTATAAAACCGCTGCAATTAAGCTATTTTTTTGTAGTGGAAGCTAAGTTAGGTTAAATGATTAGAGGTATGAAAGTCCCCAAGAGCACAAACCCGGTAAACTACATCCATGTAGTTGAATTGCCCACAAACTAGGATGTCACATCCCCGCTCAACGATGTAGTTCAGAGGCTAGTTTGTCATGTTTAGAGGCTCGAGAGAACATGAACATCGCATTTCCAACTATGTGAGACAACAATTGATAATTTCATACGTGAACCATTACAAAGTGTAGCATTGCATGATTATCTGGCCTTAGCTCTAGTTGCTTCTTATATTGTTTCCAGATTATTTTGTGACCACCCCAAAACTTAATTATAATTTACCGAAAACTTCTATAATCAACACTTGTGAAGGTTAATCTTACACTTGAACTTAATAATTCACTGAATTGGTCCAGTCCCTGTGGGTTCGACATTCAGCTCTTAAAAAGGGCCACTGTATTACTTGTATGACCGCATATGCTTGCGAGTGCATTGGAGCGCAACACCCACCTGTTCAGGAGCCCCCGGCACCAGAGCCGCTTCCCACGCTGAGTTTCGGGGGACTATTCAGATGTTGGCGCAGGCTTTGACCGTTCAGGTCAACCAGCAGGCTGTTGCGCAGGTCCCATAGAATGACAATGCAGCGGCAGCTCGGATTAGAGACTTCTTGAGGATGAACCCTCCTGATTTTATGGGGTCAAAGGTGGACGAGGATCCACATGAGTTTATTGAAGGGATCTTAAAGGTCACTCAGGTTATGGGGGTGACAAATGGGGAGTGTGTGGACTTGGCCTCTTATCAGCTAAAAGAGGTTGCTCATATTTGGTACAAGCAATGGAAGGACAGCAGGATAGTGGGAGCGGGCCCTATCAGCTGGGATGAGTTCTACATGGCCTTTCTCGATAGGTTCTTCGCTCAGGAGATGAGGGAGTTGAAAGCAGCTAAGTTTATGAACCTCAAGCAAGGAAAGATGACAGTGCTGGAGTATTCACTTGAGTTCACTCGTTTTTCAAAGTACGCCCCAGAGTTAGTGATGGATCAGAGGGCGCGGATGAGCCGATTTGTTCATGTTGTAGCTAGTTATCTAGACAAGGATTGCAGTACTACTATGCTCCACCAAGATGTGGACTTTCCTTATATAGTGTTGTACGCCCAACAGATGGAGGCGGCTCATGCGAGGGAGAGGGAGGCAAAGAGGGCTCGGATGGAAAGCTGTGGGTTTTCACATCAAAGGTCTAGCGGTGGCTACCGCCCACAGTTTTAGTAGAGATCACTAGCCCCAGCACCATCTCAGCTAGTGTACCATCCAGGCCTAGGGGTGATCAAAGAGCAGAGCTTCAGGATCGAGGGATCAGAGAGGCACCCAGTTAGAGTATACCTCTCCAGCCTGCGGGAAGTGCAGCAAGAGTCATGTCGGGAAGTACTTGCTTGGTTCAGATATTTGCTATGGGTGTGGTAGATTCGGGCACATGCGCCGAGCGTGCCCATATGCTAGACAAGGTGATGATAGGGGTCGTGCATAGACCACCAGGACAATAGCAGCTCCAGCCCATTCCACTCCGCAGGGAGCATCGACTAGTGGAGGTGGCGGACAACGCCAAAACCAATTCTATGCCCTTGCCTCGCGCCAGGAGCAGGAGACTTCGCCAGACATGGTCACTGGTATGTTGCCTGTCTTTCATATTGATGTTTATGCCTTGTTAGATCCGGGAGCTACCTTGTCTTTCATGACTCCTTACATTGCTATTAGCCTTGGAGTTAGTCCTGAGACCTTGTCAGAACCGTTTTTAGTTTTGACCCCTGTTGGTGATTCAATCATAGCTAGACGAGTATATAGAAAATTCTCTGTCACGGTGTTGCATAAGGTTACCTCCACAGACCTTGTAGAGTTAGCCATGACTGACTTTGATATTATTCTTGGCATGGACTGGTTGTTTTCATGTTATGCTTCGATTAATTGTAGGACACGGACGGTGGAATTTCATTTTCCGGGTGAGTCGGTGTTGGAGTGGAAGGGTAGTTCAGCGGTACCAGTAGGACAGTTTATTTCCTATCTTAAGGTCAGGAAGATGATCTATAAAACCTAGTTAGGGTTAAGGATATGGAGTCTGAGACCCCGACTATTCAATCAGTTCTACTGGTGTGAGAATATCCGGAGGTGTTTCCTGATGATTTTCCAAGTGTTCCTCCAAAGAGGGAAATTGATTTCGATATTAATCTAGTACCCGATACATAGCCTATCTTTATTCCTCCCTACAGGATGGCTCCAGCCAAGCTAAAGGAATTGAAGGATCAGCTAAAGGATCTGTTGGATGAGGGCTTCATTAGATCGAGCCAATCTCCATGGGGTGCACCAGTTCTATTTGTTCGAAAGAAGGACAGTTCCCTTCGCATGTGTATTGACTATCGGAAACTTAATAAGGTCACCGTCAAGAACAGGTACCCCTTGCCTAGGATTGATGATTTATTTGACCAGCTCCAGGGTGCCAGGTGTTTCTCGAAGATAGATCTCAGGTCTGAGTATCACCAGCTAAGACTCGGGGAGAGTGATATCCCAAAGACAGCCTTCAGGACCCGATATGGCCATTATGAGTTTGTAGTTATGTCATTTGGACTAACCAATGCTCCTGCAGCTTTTATGGATCTAATGAACAGGGTATTTAAGGCATATTTGGACATATTCGTGATTGTGTTCATTGACGACATCTTGATATACTCACGGAGCGAGGAGGAGCTTGTCGTTCACTTGGGAGTAGTACTTCAGACCCTCAAGGATCGTCAGCTATATGCAAAGTTCAGTAAGTGTGAATTTTGGCTAGACTCAGTGGCATTTCTGGGTCACGTGGTATCAAGCGAAGGCATAAGGATAGATTCCCAGAAAATTGAGGCGGTGAAGAATTGGCCTAGACCGGTGAATCCTTCAGAAGTTCGAAGTTTCAGGGGTCTAGTTGGCTGCTACCAGAGGTTTGTTGAGGGTATCTCATCTATTGCGGCTCCTTTGACCAAGTTGACTTAGAAAATGATAAAGTTCCAATGGTCAGAGGAGTGTGGGAAAAGCTTCCAAGAGTTGAAGACCCGACTCACTTCAGCACCTATGTTGACTTTGTCCGAGGGTACTGATGGCTTTGTTGTATATTGTGATGTTTCGAGAGTCAAGCTGGGGTTTGTGTTGATGCAGCGTCGGAAGGTAATAGCATATGCCTCGAGGCAGCTGAAAGTTCATGAAAAGAATTACCCAGCCCATGATCTCGAGTTGGTCGCGGTGGTGTTTGCATTGAAGATATGGCGGTATTACTTGTATGGGGTCCACGTGGATGTATTTACGGATCACAAGTGCTTGCAATATATGTTCACACAGAAGGATCTAAATCAGCGGCAAAGGAGGTGGTTGGAGTTACTAAAGGACTATGACATGAGTGTCCTCTACCATCCGAGAAAGGCTAATATGGTTACGGATACGCTTAGTAGGCTCTCTATGGAGAGTGTGTCCCATGTGGATGAGGGAAAGAGGGAGTTGGCGAAGGATGTCCACTGACTTGCAAGACTGGGAGTTAGATTGATCGACTCGACTGATGGCGGCGTTATTATGCACAATGGGTCAGAATCATCCTTAGTGGTCAATGTTAAATCTTGGAAAGACGAGGATCCGACTTTGAGAAAGCTGAAGGAGGCAGTGCGGAGTCAAAAGGTGGAGGTTTTCTCCCAAGGGGGAGATGGGATTCTACAATACCAGGGTCGAATATGTGTTCTGGACGTGTAAAATTTGAGAGTTCGGATATTGCATGAGGCACATGGTACTAGATATTCCATCCATTCAGGATCCACGAAGATGTATCGGGACTTGCGAGAAATCTATTGGTGGGATGGTATGAAGAAGGATATTGCGGGGTTCGTAGCTGAATGTCCCAACTGTTAGCAAGTGAAAGTTGAGCATCAAAGGCAGGGAGGTGTATTTCAATATATTAGCATTCCCATTTGGAAGTGGGATGAAACAAATATAGATTTTGTTATAGGCCTACCTCGCACTCGCCGACACTGTGACTCCATTTAGGTGGTGGTAGACAGGTTAACTAAGGCTGTACACTTCCTACCGGTCAAGACCACGGATTCAACGGATGATTATGCCAAGTTGTATATTCGGGAGCTGGTTCAACTTCATGGAGTGCCCTTGTCTATTATTTCAAAACGAGGTACTCAGTTTACCTCTCAATTTTGGAGGTCTTTTCAGAGGGGACTTGGGCCTCAAGTTAAGCTCAGTACAGCATTCCATCCGCAAATGGATGGCCAGGCGGAATGAACAATCCAGACTCTTGAGGATATTTTCAGGGCATGTGTTATGGATTTTAAAGGTAGTTGGGATGATCATTCGCCCTTAATCGAGTTTTCTTATAATAACAGCTATCACTCTAGTATCCAGATGGCACCGTTTGAGGCTCTTTACGGGCGAAGGTGTAGATCGCTCATCGGATGGTTTGAGGTTGGTGAGGCAGCCATTATAGGAGTTGATTTGGTTCATGAGGCCATGGTAAAGGTCCAGTTGATAAGAGACGGGTTAAAAACCACTCAAAGTTATTAGAAATGGTATGTTGATGTGAGGAGAAGGGATTTGGAGTTTGATATGGACGACTGGGTATTTCTAAAGGTAGGAGTCATGCGGTTCGGAAAGAAAGGGAAACTCAGTCCCCGCTATGTTGGTCCCTACCGGGTTGTGAGAAGAGTTGGTAAGCTAGCATATGAGTTGGACTTTCCATCGGAGTTATCTTCAGTTCATCCCATCTTTCATGTGTCACTTTTGAAGAAGTGCTTGGGTGACCCAGCCTTGGTGGTCTCGGTAGACAGCATTGGGGTAAAAGAGTTATGAAGAAATTCCCATTGAAGTCTTGGATCGTCAGGTTTGGAAGTTGAGAAACAAAGAAGTAGCTTCAGTTACGGTCTTATGGAGAAATCAACATGTTAAGGGAACTATGTGGGAAGCCGAAGCAGATATGATGACTAGATACCCACATTTGTTCTCTACCGGCTCAATTCCGACTTGAGATATCAGTTCTACTCTACGATCCCATTTAGTTTTTATGTTCAGTTCATGTGTGCAAGTTTCTTTATGTGTATGAATGTGTATGTGAAGCATGAGATGAGTTTAGCTATGTGGTGTGGTTCGGAGGTAGTCATTCCGTGAAAATTTCTATTCAAATGAGCAGTATATGGCTATGATAAATTGTATGTTTCTGCTTGTTGCTTGTTTCCTACATTCGAGGACGAATGTTTCCAGGGGGGAGATAATGTAATACCACGGGAAGACCTAAGAATAGACCCCGGGAGTGTAATTTGAAAAGTGCAGAAACTAGCAAAATACCACAGGACGGACCACAAAATGACTCGTGGTTTGATACCACGAGTCGTTGTATGCCGTTGTGGTTAGGGTAAGGCTGGGAGACAGGGTAAACAATGGGAGACCCAATGACCCATTAGAAGTAACCACGGGTCATTGGTTGTGGTCGTTTTTGGAGGCTAATAAATTCTAGTGTAGGCGACGGGTTGAGACCACTACTCGTTGGAACAAACCACGAGTCGTGGTGAGGATCGTGGTAAGTGGGTTCAGATCTTATGATGAGCAAACAATGGACGGTGTAACCGACCGTGGTTTCAAAGGATGAGTTGTCCTATCCATCCGTTGGTTAGTTCTGAGAGGAGGCATTCAACAGTCCATTCAATGAGGGACATGATGGGTCGTCGGTGGTTCCCACGACCCGTTGGTACCACTCGTGGGTTCCATCCGGCCAGATTTCTGGGCAGGTTCATTAAAGGCATATCCAACTTTTCCATGCTTTGAGACCCTAAACTACGTCGTTTTGTGTATTTTTCTGAGTGTGTTAAGGTGAGTTAATTCCTTTATGCATGCCCCTTCTCACGCAAAAGCTTAGAGAGATTTTTTGGGAGATTCAAGGTCTTCTTCCCCAAGTTTCCATCAATTTCCTTGTGGGCATTCAAGGAACTTCGAAATCAGCCCATCCCTAGGTATGTAGGGTTTTAGAATGGAAGAAGTTCTTCCTCACCCATACCCAAATTTCGATTTAAATCACGAATCCTCCTATTCAAGTTCGATGGGGTTTTACCTAAATGCATAAAAATGTGATTTCTCTTTATGAGTTTGATTTAATGGAGTTTTAATTACTGAATTATGAATGATGGGCAAGTTTTATATTATTTTCTTTAAAATCATGTTTCAATCTTTTAAATCGAAAATGCCCATTTGATAAAAGTTCATGAAAGTTATGATTTACGATGAATATGCAATATTTTGAATTTATTGATGACGGAAAAGCATGAATTCAAGTTACCCATGTTTATGAGCATATTTTGAAAGAATTGAATATGATGAAGTATTGGACATGCCCACATGTTAAAGAATGGTTTATAATTTATGAAGCGAATTGCATGATTTATCAATTTATGATGTTAGCTGATGAAAAAGGGCCTATGGTTCTTGCCTAAGCATGTTTCAAAGGGGATCAATGATGATAAATGTTATATTTTAGCCAATGAATCTTAATGCATGATGTTATTGATTTATGTATAAGCCTATATGCATGTTTTTGGCAGCCTGACGTTCAACGGACTACACCGGTGTCTCATAACCACGTACCACCATGGGTTTATAATGATATGATGTATTGATAATGATCCCCTATAATGTCATATCACGCCTAATGCACAACCCTCGCCTGGCAAGCCAGGGTCAGCCTGCCCACTTGAGTGAGATAGTTGGGGCATCATGAAAGGCTCTACCATGATGGTGTCGGTTATGACGAGTCCTCCCATTGTTCCTCATGTCTTATGCATTGTTATAATTATGTTATTGGCTCAAGTTATGTTTTGACAAAGTTTACTTACGATTATGATTATGAACGCTTTATGAATGGTTTGAAAGCCTTGAGCCTTGTGTTTTCTTACGAAGTTTATGATATATGCATGATGTCCTTCTCCTACGTTACTTATGAGTTTTGTTTTACTTTTAAATGTCTATTTTACTTACCTTGCATACTCGGTACATTCCACCTACTGACCGCATACTTTCTATGTTGTATTGTTTCATGATATAAGGCCCGGATCTCAGGATCATCCTCATCCTTAGCCCATCTTCGCTTACATTATCAGCTTATTGGTGAGTCCTCATGTTACGAGGGCTGTTTGACAGACTTTTATATTATCTTATGTTTCAGTGTCATTCGGGTTAGTTGGGGATGTTGTCCCATCAACCCATCATATGTAGTAGAGGCTTTCAGACAATTTATAATATTCAGCTCATGTGTACACTCAGTATTTCTGGTGTTATGTTATGTTTATGTTTCCACTATATTTATGTTAAGTATTCCGCTTTACTTAAATGAGATTAGATGTATGCATGTGCCATGGGTCGACTTAGGGTCTCTCTGGGTCCCTTGTCCCATGTCTACGATCCGGGTGTACTTTTGGGTCGTGACACTACAGAACATAGGTCAACACTTGTCAAATGCAGGTTCCAACGCAGAACAATTCCTGGACCTACTGGCCCCCAGTTGCGATCGAGCGGTGCCTTATGGATGGGCACCTGCAAAACGCAGGTGCCTAGCAAGTAAGGTCGTCATCAAAGGGGTAAAATCATCCAGCACAAGAAAAAAGGAGCAGTTTTATCCTATTTTTGCATACCTTCTGTAAAGAATAGAATATTCCATGCCATAACATTCCGTAGTTAGTTTTTGGTATTGAAATTTAGAGAGAGAAGAAGATAGAGAGAAGGGAGAACTTTTTTTTCATCTTTATCATCTTTATAAGGTAAAAACCTCTATTGAAGAACAAATTGAGCTTGAAGTTTCTTATTAATGATGAAAGATAGTGATTCCTTTATTGGTTTTATCTCCTGTTCTTCATTTATGAGTAGCTAAATACCTTGTTAGGGGTGTGTGCATGATAGGGGCTAAAATAGATTAGATGTTGCTAGTTTAATCTTAGAATTACTTATTTAGCAAAAATCCATTGTTTTCTCTAAATTATAATAGAAATATCTATAATTACAAGTATGGATTGTGTTTACTTATTCTATTATTGCTTGAAAAAGAAGAATAGAATATGGGCAAGAAAACAATGGTGGGTAATTGGATTTTGATTTTGTGGGGTTGGGCTTGAATAGCCAATACACATTTTCATTCAACTATTAAATAATTGAGGCTAGAAATAGTTTAATTCTTACCCAAATTGTAGTGGTTGATGTGTATGGACCTTGGGGTTTGAGAAAATCTTGGGAGTAGTATTTAATACCGAGTAGGCTGGGTTTCCAGCGTCAAGATCTTAGAACTACGTGTCACCATTGCCATGATCGGTTCCTCCATGAGAGTGTCTCCTATGCCTGAATGGGCCACCCATGAGTGATATCACGCCTTCATGGTCCATGCCTTTGGCAAGGTATGAACACACCTCGTAGCTAGGGTTACAAGATGAGCTCCATGTATGCTCACATGGAATATGTCAGTTATAAGAACCTCCCCTTGTTTCTTGATTTTCTATATATTTGTTATGTTCATGACTTATGACTTACGACTATGATATCTTCACTCAATATATGTTTCAAGAGGTTTTACTTATGAATTCAGTCATGATCAACTTCATGACTCAGTTTTGAAAACCCTAAGCCTTTACACTCCGTTTATGATCCGAAACTCATGATTAAGTTTATATCATACTCATGATCTTATTTTTGTTATTTTATTGTAATATTTTTACTAACCTGCATACACAATACATTTAAAGTACTACCACATACTCTATGCTATATTGTCTTATGATATAGGTTCGGATGATCAGACTCATCCTCGACGTTAGCGTCGCTCCAGCTCTGATCTAGTTTAGTTAGCCCCAGTTTGGGTGAGTCCTCATTTTCCGAGGACACTTATCAAATTTATATTTTATGACTATGTCTTTCAGTTTTATACTTCACGAGCTAGTTGTAGGTGTTGTCTCATCAGCTCATCGTGTGATTAGAGGTTTTTCAGACAACTATGTTAAATGATTCAGCTTTGTCGTCTACACTTATGTTTTATGATATTCATGCTTCTACTCATGTTATGTTTATGTTTCCTTACTGCTTAGTTTATACTCTCGAATATGATATGCATGTGTCATGGGTTAGCTTAGAGTCATTTGTGGTTCTGCATCCCGTGTCGTAGTCTCAGGTCCATGCTCGGATCGTGACAACAAGTCATTTAATAGTAGTGTGTCATAGAAAAAATAAATATAATGGATAAAATATCCCAACATAGCACCCGATAACCACATAAATATTCATCTCGCGTATACGTTACTCTTTACCCTTAGGTCATTTCATTAGTTATTTAGTTGAGAAAAATTTCCTCATTGAAGTTGAAGTCTTATCTTATCTTAATTTGGTGTATTTAAAATACAATAAATGGTCTTTCCCTTTCTCAAAGTCTCTGAATACTCCCAATATATTCAAAAGTACACTCTACAGGTTAAACAAATCCAAAGATATCCATTTTATAATATAAAAGGATCCTACCAAAAGTCAACGAAAAATCAAATTCGAGCCACGGGGTCAAAATCTGAAATTGATTCCAAAATTAGGTTACACATTTTCAAAGGGCTCCAAGTCTAGAATTTCAACTCAATTCAACCTTCAAATCAACAATTAAAGTCTCTTATTTGAGGATTATTAATCTCATTGTCATACTTCAAAATCACGAATTAAAATAATTTAAACAAGTAATCAACTACATTATTCAATTTCAAGGTTAGAAATCTTACACCAACTCAAATGAGAAATCTCTTTGAAAATCATCCAAAGTCAATTTTCAATATTTTTAAATGTCCTGAAATGAAATAAAAATCCCATCTTTTAAATTTATACCTAGCAGCTTATCCTAAAAGATAGCAGCATGCACGTCTGCAATTGCGAAGTGAGACCATGTAGGCTCCATGTGCAATTGTGAATTCTTTCACACGATCGCGATGCTTCTGGTCCCAAGCCTTTGCGAGCATGATATCCCATCCACAAACACAAAAAACAAAATATGTTGCACTAGGAAAAATAAAATCTAGTGTAGCAGAAATGAGATTGGGATCTGATACTCACCAAATGCCCTTGAGTTTCAATTCGAATATACATAGCAATCCAAAATCATCATTGAACTTATAGGAACCTTCAAATTACAAATTTAAACCTGTTTAATTAAATATTTGACTTTGATCAAACCCTTAACTTTTCATAGCTTTTACTTTATGTTCAAATATTCTGAAATGCTTTCGATCCCTCTAAATTTGTGCCACCTATACCCGCATGTAATCACCATCAAATAAACCTACAAAAAGTCTAAAATAGAAAAAAGGTTCTAAAACTCAAAATAACTAGTTGGATCATTACATGAAATTGTTCCAACAATTAATAATAGTTGTTGCAAGAAATTTTATTATTTGTTGGGAACAATTCCAACAACTAACACGAGTTGTTGGAGTTATTTATTTGATTGTATAAAGGTATATAACAAATATGTGACTATAAAAATATACCACAAGACTAATTGAATATTTGGATGATACAACAAGATCAACATAACATCTGAATTTAATCAATCAAGTTTACAAACAACAATAACACTATTTATTATAAATAAAAATATTATATTTTTAAAACTAATTATGGATTATTCTTTTATTTTATCTCATATTGAAGGGGCATGTAGTTCTTTTGTGGTCAACCTTTTAGCATATGGAGCATTTATATTTTCTCGATAAAAATACTTCTCCTACTAAAAGCATCCTTTTCATCTTCGTTCTTCCTCATTTGTTCGATACACTTTTGGAGGAGGTATTTGTCTCTCTATAATCTCCAGACGAATATCGCAATATTCAGAATGCACTCAACAAATTTCCTCTATGTATGCAATCAAGTATGACTCTACCTTATAATATGAATAGGAGTAATCATAAATTCACCTTTCATATTCAACATCATATTGGATTCAGAATGTTCATAGTATATGGACAAGGTATTTTGATCAAGTTAAGTTCTCCACAAGTAAAAGATTTATTATGCAGATTGACTATTAGAACTCTACCTTGACTATGACACTGAACTTATAGTTGGCACTCTGATGAACCAATAACTTATTTTTCAAAAAAGACATTATTCGTTACTTTTTTCTATTGAAGGGACGTAAATAGTTGTCATATTAAGAAGCTTGATATGCCTCTCATGAAATTTTCAGAAAATCTCATGCTTATAACATCAAATAGGGAAGTAATGAGGAATTTTTTCATCCCTGGACATTGGGTTAACCAAATCAACAATGTTTGTCGCCATCAATTCATACCTGTAAAAATTTAACAACCAAAACTCTTTAAGAATTTAAAATAAAATCATATGGAACAACAACCATAAGGTGTACCTATTTCTTGAGAAATATGTTTGCTCCATCTATGAAATCCAATATGTTCAAAAAATTTGACGATCCTCATATCCATATACATGAGTTGTTGGAAAGATCATTAAACACACTATTTTATATAATTTTGTTGCACAATAAAAATGCTAAAGGACATAACCGCTGTGAAATTTTGCACGGATATGTTCCTAAGGTGCCATATGTAACAATTATAATGAACTGAAGGGGGTAGACAATTAAAGTCAGTTTTGCTATTCTTGGATGTCTATCAGAAATTTTGCGCAATTCAATGGTATTATTTACAATGTTTTGCAATTATTCAAAAAAAGTATTGATTGGAGTCATCATACTTCAAGTCTACTACACAAAATTCTATAGGAAAAATATGACATTTTGCGTTCTGTGTCACAACAGACAACAAAACTTGGCCATATTTATCCTTCAAGAATATCCATGAACATCTAAGACTTTTCTCATATATATATATAAAACCAAGAATCCAAGTTTCATAGGTTACAAAAAACTACTTGAACTTTTTTATTTTGTGTGGTCAGTAACACTTTTGAACACTTAACTATCCATAAAATTTTTAGTTTTATGTATTTTGATATATGATTAAACATATTTAACAACTTTCCATTTTCATCAAGCTTTAATATCATCTTGTTTCCTGAATTTATAGTCCATACGCATATAATGATATGCACCAAGTACTGCATATTCGTGCTCAGGTGTCTTCTTTATCAAAGACTCTGCAATCTCGCTGCCCATACAACACTCTAGTAACTGATCTTACAATCCAATTTTGTATGGATTATTGATGAGTAGGTATTACACCTACATATCATGTATTTAAGCCTAAGATTTCTTCTTATTTGGTGTTAAAAGATATATATTTTGTGGTCTAAATATCTTATTTTGCAGGTTTTGTGAGTTGAAAGGCTTAAAGAGCTGTTCCAAGCTAAAAAGACACCAAAAAGCAGGCCAAAAAGGTAAAACACAAAACAAGCAGAAAAGAAGTTGAAGAAAGGGAAGCGTAGACCATAGATGCCCAAGTGTGGACTGCGGGTCCCTCTCACTTCAAGCCAGAAGGCTTCCTCTACATGACTAAATGTGAGCAGAATGCGGACCATAGATGACTAACTGCGGAATGCGGATTAAACGTGTCATCAGTTAGATTGAACCTTTCATAAGCAGCTCATACGTGTCCAAAAGAGCAGACCGCGAATCACTAATCATAGACCGTAAGTCACCAATGCGGACCGCGAACAAAAGGAATCTCAGGACATATCACGCCCCGAGCCTACACCCTGGATGTAATACGGTACTTGAAGCCACAAGTGACCCCAAGTCAACCCCCGGTCTATCATACACTAACATTTTGAGTAAACATGCACAACGGAACTTATAAATAACAGCTTTATCAGCTTAAGAAAATGTAAAGACTGAAAGTAATATATTTGAAATACAATTCTGAAAGACAAGTCTGGTCTGAAAGTCAACTACTGAGGAATTGCTGGGACAGGCCCCTAGCTAACTCTAAGTCTATACAAAACCATAACCAAATGAAATAAATAAACAAGGCCCTCGAATGATGAGGACTCACACTCTGATCTGCTGAAGTGGAATGCTCTAAAACTGAGGTAACTATCTGTGCTGAACCTGAGAACCTGCAGCTGTATCATGAAACGATACATCATGAAAAGCATGCGTCAGTACTTTGAATGTACTGAGTAAGTGGGAGAGACATACTGAATATAAATACTAAACTGAAATGACACGCCATGACCAACAAGTACTAAACTGAACTACTGATATAATCTAAAATGGCCAAGACGACCCTGTCTGATGTTCATGGACATGCCTTAAGTCTGAATCACTGAATTGAGATACTGTACTGAACTGAGCTGCTTATTCTAATACTGGACTGGACTGACTAGTGGGAGAGTCTTTAACCGACATTTAACCACGTGAGATAGACGTGGTGTCCGATGTATACACCCCACTGGTAGGACCCAACATACCTTGCCAAGGTATAAAGGCATGAACTGAGTGATCACAAAAATATATCTGGGGCCAATCAGGCCAAGTAATACTGAAACCTACGCTGGCAATGTAGTTTTGGGAACCTGAGTGCGCTGGAACCCCGGCCTGCTCGGTGCTAAGTTCTGCTCCCACTGGAAACCTAAACTGATCTACTAAGCTGATAGCTCAAAACTGGTGCCCAAGACTAGTCAGGGACGAATCAACGCATGTACCCTGAGAGCCTTATCGAACCAGATTCTGAAACTGGCTTCGAAGACTGGTCAGAGCTGCTTATCTAGAAGCGTCATAACCGTCTACAAAACAACTAATAACTGAACTGGGGTCCTAGGGCTGGTCAAAGCTATAACTAAATGTCATGACCGCCTAATGGACCAAATAACTGAAATCTGAATCTGAGTCTGAAAACTGGGAGGCACCACTGACACCTCAAAAATAAAACTGGAGTCAAACTGATCAGTTGATATTTTTCTGGAAGATTTTGAAAAGACTCTACTTCTAACTGGTCTGAACTACTAGCAGCTAATAAAGAACTCAACTTATCCCAACAATAGGGAAATTCAATAATATAGAGCAATTTCAAGAATTCTAGGAATTTCATTCAACAGGGCTAACGTGATTCTCATTAATGGAATATCTACTCCACATATATAAATATATAGGAAATTCTAGAAAATTCAGCCCGTGACATTCTTCATTCACTAGAGAAAATTTAATAAGCAAAATTCATAGCTTGCGAGTTAGGCTTAGATTCCCTTATGTATAAACACTGATAATTCGATAGTAATTTATGGGGATCATATCAACAATATATAAGAACATCGTTCTAAGTGAAATCAACGATAATAACCATGAAACCTTTTCATACTCAAAAAACTCAGGGCTTAAAATTGATAGAGGAATTAGAGAGGATCTTGGGGGCACAAGGGAAGAACAATTCCCGTGCTAAAACCCCACATACCAGATGAAGAAACCATGAAAATCTTGAGGACTTGAGGAGAAGAAAACTGCCCTAGTTCTTGCTATGAGAGTTCTTGAGAGAACTTACGGTCTCTTTTTTCTGAGTGCTTGAGTGGGAATGAGGAAAAGGACCCATTGCCCCCGCTAAAATATCTAAAATCGAAGTCAAAACGACGTGGTTTAAAGCTTTGGAGAATAGGAAAGTACTAAATAGCCCTTAGAAATTCGCAGGGAAAAACTGTCAGGTATCCCTAATGGGTGACCTAACGACTCATTACCAGGTCCAACGAGCCGTTGGATTCTCTCGTTAAGTTCACTAGAAAAACCTCTACTGACTCCTGACGGGCACATGACGAGTCATCATGACTGGGAACGACTCATCATGTTATTCGTCAGGTACACTGCTAAGAAGGCTAGGAAGGACTAAAAACGGAGGACCTGACGAGTCGTTACTTCTGATGACGACTCGTGGTGACCTTCCGTCAAGTACATTGTCTACTTCTCAAAATTCTAAAACTCCGGCTTGGCAACGGGCGACTTAACGAGTTGCGCGGCCCGATAACGACTTGTAGGGTTGTCCATTGGGAAACACTAACTCATCATCTTGGATTCCTTCTCACTGATGACCTGACGAGTCGTTGGGTCACTCAACGACCTGTCAGGTTGGTCGTTCTACAACTTTTCTACAGTTTTTTAGATTTTCTAAATTAAGTCCCAGATATTAATTTTAAGCTTCCAGGGTATTATAATATCTCCCTCTTGGAAACATTCGTCCTTGAGTGTTAGAAAACTCATAGCAGCCAGAAAAATAATAATCAAAGCATTCAAATACTGCTCATTCAACTTCAAAACGACCGAAGTGTCTACCTCCATTTTGGAGAATATAACTAAACTGAATTTTGCTTTTCATAAACACAACCAAAGTCAGAAAGAAAATTTGGATACATGAACTGAATTCAACAACTAGTTCGAGTCTTAAAACAAAATTCACATATTAAACTGCAACAGAGTCGGTAGAGAACAAGTGTGGGTATTTGGCCCTCATATCTGTTTCGGCCTCCCACGTAGCTCCTTCAGCTTGCTGATTCCTCCATAAAACCTTGACTGAAGCTATTTCCTTATTCCTCAATCTACGAACCTATCGGTCTAGGATTTCAACTGGTACCTCCTCATAGGTGAGGCTATCGCTGACTGCCAAATTATCCAATGGCACCGCAGAGGTTGGATCTCTGATACACTTTTTCAAAAGTGATACATGGAAAACTGGATGTACAGCTGCTAGTTCCGAAGGTAACTCTAGCTCATAGGCTACCTTGCCGATACACCTAAAAATTCTATAAGGTCCCACATACCTTGGACTAAGCTTTCCCTTCTTTCCAAACCCATCACCCATTTCATGGGTGAAATTTTTAGGTACACCCAATCATCAACTGCAAACTCCAACTCTCTTCTCCGCACATCCGCATAAGATTTCTGGCGGCTCTGAGCTATTTTTAACCTTTCTTGGATGAGCTGAACTTTCTACATTTCCTCATTAACCGAATCTGGTCCTATCAAAGTAGCTTCACCGACTTCAAACCATCCAATAGGAGATCTACACCTCCTACCATACAATGCCTCAAACTGGGCCATCTGAATGCTGGAATGGTAGCTGTTGTTGTACGCAAATTCGATAAGAGGTAGATGGTCATCCCAATTACCTTTAAAATCGACCGCACACGCTCTTAGCATATCCTCTAGAGTCTGAATAGTCTACTCAGCTTGCCCATCTATGTGCGGGTGAAAAGTTGTACTGAGCTTGACCTGAGTGCCAAGTCCCTTCTAAAAAGACTTCTGGAACTGGGTACCCCTATCTGAAATAATAGCCAATGGCATCCCATGAAGTCTAACCAGCTCCAGAATATAAATTTTAGCATAATCCTCAGCTGAATTTATGGTTTTGACGGGGAGGAAATGTGCTAACTTAGTCATCCGGTCTACTACCACCCAGATAGAGTCATGTCACCGACGAGTCCGAGGTAGACCCATAATAAAGTCCATATTTACCTCTTCCCACTTCCACATGGGTATACTGATATCTTGAGTCATGCCCCATGGCCTTTGATGTTCCATCTAGACCTGCTGGCAGTTCGGGGACTTAGCTATAAATTCGACAATGTCTCTTTTCATGTTGTTCCACTAGAAATGTCCCTCAAGTCGCGGTACATTTTAGTGGCACCAGGGTAAATAGAATACCTTGAGCTGTGTGCCTCAGCCAAAATCTGTTGTCTCAACTCACCGATATCTGGCACACACAACCTTCCCTGATAACGGAGCACTCCACCTCCCCCTTGAGAGAAAGCCTCAACTTCTTTTCTGAGAACCGCCTCCTTGAGTTTAAGTAGAATTGGATTTTCATCTTGTCTAGACTTAACTTCAACTACCAAAGATGAATCTGACCCGCTTTATACTACTGCTCCACCTTCGGTTGAGTCTACTAGTTGCACCACTAACCGAGCTAGTCTGTGAACACCCTTTGCTAACTCCCTTTTTCCTCCCTCAAAGTGAGCTATACTTCCATAGATCGCCTTCTTAGGGCGTCAACCACCACATAGGCCTTGCTCGGGTGATACAGCACACTCATGTCATAATCTTTCAGGAGCTCTAACCACCTTCTCTGTCGGAGGTTTAGGTCTTTCTGGCTGAACACGTACTGAAGACTCTTGCGATCTGTAAATACATCTATGTGAGCTTTGTACAAGTAGTGCCTCCACATTCTTAACGCAAATACCACCGCTGCCAACTCCAAGTCATGAGTTGGATAATTCTTCTCATAGACTTTGAGCTTTCTGGAGGCATAGGCTATCACTTTGCCTAGCTGCATCAAAACGCAACCAAGTCCAACTCTAGAGGCATCACAATATACAACCAACCCATCTGTTCCTTCTGGCAGGGTCAAAACTGGAGCCTTAGTAAGTCGAGTCTTTAACTCCTGAAAACTCTTCTCACACTCATCCGACCACTGGAATTTTACCTTCTTCTGGGTTAGCTTGGTCAGAGGAGATGCTATCGAGGATAAACCTTCCACAAACCGTCGGTAATAACCTGCTAAGCCCAAAAAACTCCTGATTTTAGTCGGAGAGGTAGGTCTGGGCCAATCCTTCACTGCTGCTATCTTATGAGGATCTACTTGTATCCCTTCACTTGAGACCACATGACCCAAGAAGGTCACGAACTTCAACCAGAATTCACACTTACTGAACTTGGCGAATAACTAGCAATCTTTGAGAGTCTGCAACGCTAACCTTAGGTGATTGGCCTGCTCCTCCTCATTTCTGGAGTACACCAGAATGTCGTTGATAAATACAATGACGAACATATCCAGGTACTGCTTAAAGACCCTATTTCGTCAAATCCATGAACGCTGCTGGTGTGTTAGTCAACCCAAAGGACATCACCACAAACTCATAGTGACCATATCGAGTTCTGAATGTTGTTTTCAGTATGTCACTTTCTCTAACCCTTAACTGATGGTATCCTGACCTAAGATTGATCTTGGAGAAATAAATGGCTCCCTGAAGCTGACGAATAGGTCATCAATTCTAGGTAAGGCATATTTGTTCTTGACTGTGACTTTATTCAGCTGACGATAATCTATGCACATTCTGAGGGTACCATCTTTCTTACACATGAATAGCACTGGAGCACCCAAGGGAGAGATGCTGGGTCTGATGAAACCCTTATAAAGAAGATCTTTTAGCTGCTCCTTCAACTCCTTAAGCTCAACTGGAGCCATTCTGTAAGGAGGGATGGAGATGGGTTGAGAATCTGGAAGGAGATCTATCTCAAAGTATATTTCCCGTTCAAGGGGAACTCCAGGAAGATCTTCAGGAAATACATCTAGGAATTCGCTGACAACTAGAACTAACTGAATTGTCGGGGTCTCAGAGTTGGAATCTTTGACCCAAACCAGATGGTATAGACATCCCTTGGAAATGAGTTTCTGGGTCTTAAGAAAGGAATAAACCTACCCTTAGGCATTGAACTGCTTTCTAACCATTCTAACACGGGCTCATTTGGAAACTGAAACTTGACAACCCTAGTCCTGCAGTCAACTGAGGCATAACAGGAATGTAACCAATCAATGCCTAGAATAAGGTTGAAGTCGACCATGTCAAGCTCTACAAGATCAACTGGGATGATTTTATTCAAGACTAAGACTGGGCAGTTTCTATACATCCGGTTGGCTCTAACTGACTCACCAACTGGGGTGGAAACTGAGAAGGGTTCTGATAGGACCTCTGGACTGATGTCAAACTTAACTGCTACGTAAGGAGTTACAAACAAAAGAGTAGCTCCTGGATCTAGGAGGTCATACACGCATAGATGAAAGAGACGTAACATACTAGTGACTATGTCAGGTGAACTTTCCTGATCCTAACTAGAAGAGAGAGCATAAAAACGATTTTGGCGTTGACCGCCATCTGTACCTGATGGGTTGGCCTGCTGAGCTAGTCAGCCTGCTGGAGCTGATAAGATAGTGGATTGTGATCTCCCTCGCCCTGCTGATGGGCACTCCCTAAGCTTATGTCCAAGTTTTCCACACCCAAAGCAGCCCTCTCATCCTGAAGGCATTCTCCTGTGTGATTCCTACCACACTTGGGACAAGTTGGATACTTGTTTCCCGTACTGTGGGCCTGAGACTGAGTGCCAGAAGACCCATCCCTCCGATCCTGGAAGAATCGAAAGGTTGGTGCGCTGGCTGAGCTAGGTGCTGGGGCCCTCTGCTGTTGCTGTTGTTGTTGCTCCTGCGGGCGGCTACCACCGCCAGACCTCTAGTGGCCAAAATCTGTATGATCAGTTCTTGCCCTCTTGTTCTTACATTCCATATCTTTCAGCTTCTCTGCCTCAATCTGCTGGGCATACATAACTAAGATAGAAAGATCCATGTTCTTGATTAGCATTGCCATCCTACACTCTTTGAGGACCAGGTTAGACACTCCATTTACGAACATCAGCATGCGAGCCCTTGGCTCGGATACCATCTCTGGAGCATACTTTGATAGTCTAGTAAACTCCAGAGCATACTCCTCCACTGTTTGATTTCCCTGCCGTAGGTTCATAAACTCGGCCATCTTAGCCTCCCTTAGCTCCCAGGGAAAGAACCTATCCAGAAAAGCTGCATGAAACTCTATCCACTCAATCGGTCCTGCTTCTGGTGACTTCCCCTCCTTCCACTACTCGTACCAAACCTAGGCTACCCTTTTAGCTGGTAGGCAACCAGGTCAGCACTCTCTGAGGAGCTGACACCCTTGATCCGAGTGATCTTTCTGATCTCATCTCCAAATCCTTGTAGGTCCTCTCCCACCTCTGTTCCATGAAAGTATGGAGGGTTCATCCGGGTGAAATCCTGCACCCGGGCAGCAGCTGCAAACCCATTTGTGGCTACTGGACCCACCTGCTGGTTCATTTGATGGGTGACGGTCTGAGCAAGCAACTGAATGGCAGCCCTGAATTTGGCGGTAGCCACAGAGTCGTCATGACGAACTGTCGGAGTTGGTGGAGCGGGTCTGTTGTCGTTTTCGGCTCTTCTCCCATTTCCACGTCGAGGAGGCATTATCACTAAAAGGAAAATGAAACGATTTAGAAAGACATCTCTGGAATTGAACTTTAACGCACGATAAAGAACATGAACAAAAGGGGAATTTTCCTAATAACATCTCGTAGCCTCCTCGTCATAAGTGTGGCACGCTTCACACCCATGAAAAGGACTCTACTCGATGCAGCTTTCAGAATTGCCGAGGATACTCTAAACCTAGTGCTTTGATACCAAGTTTATCACACCCCGATCCTACACCATGGACGTAACACGGTACTTAAAGCCACAAGTGACCGCAAGTCAACCCTTGGTCTATCATACACTAACATTCTTAGTAAACATGCACAGTGGAACTTATAAATAACAGCTTTATTAGTTTAAGAAAATGTAAGACTAAAGTAATATATCTGAAATACAATTCTGAAAGACAAGTCTGGTCTTAAAGCCAACTACTGAGGAGTTGTTGGGACAGGCCCCCAGCTAACTCTAAGTCTATACAAAACCATAACCAAATGAAATAAATAAACAAGGCCCTCGAATGATGAGGACTCACAGTTTGATCTGCTGAAGTGGAATGCTTTGAAACTGAGGTAACTATCTGTGTTGAACCTGAGAACGTACAGTTGTATCATGAAATGATACAGCATGAAAAGCATGCTTCAGTACTTTGAATGTACTGAGTAAGTGGGAGAGACATACTGAATATAAAGACTGAACTGAAATGACACGCCATGACCAACAAGTACTGAACTGAACTACTGATATAATTTGAAATGGTTAAGATGACCCTGTCTGATGGTCATGTACATGCCCTAAGTCTGAATCACTAAATCTGAGATACTGTACTGAACTGAGCTGCTTATTCTAATACTGGACTGGACTGACTAGTGGGAGAGTCTTCAATCGACATTTAACCATGTGAGCTAGACATGGAGTCCGATATATATACCCCACCAGTGGGACCCAATATACCTTGCCAAGGTATAAAGGCATGAACTGAGTGATCACAAAAATATATATGGGGCCAGTCAGGACAAGTAATATTGAAACCTACGCTGGCAACATAGTTCTGGGAACCTGGGTGCGCTGGAACCCCGGCCCGCTCGGTGCTAAGTTCTGCTCCCACTAGAAACCTAAACTGACCTACTAAGCTGATAGCTCGAAATTGGGGCCCCAGGGACGAATCACTGCATGTACCCTGAGAGCCTTATCAGAACAGATTCTGAAACTGGGTTCTGAGACTGGTCAGAGTTGCTTATCAAGAAGCGTCGTAGCCATCTATAAAACACTTAATAACTAAACTGGGGTCCTGGGGCTGGTCAGAGCTATAACTGAATTTCACGACCGCCTAATGGACCAAATAACTGAAATCTGAATCTGAGTCTGAAAACTGGGAGGCACCACTGACACCTCAAAAATAAAACTAGAGTCAAACTGATTAGTTGACATTTTTCTAAAAGATTCTGAACAGACTCTACGTTCTAACTAGTCTGAACTACTAACAGCTAATAGAGAACTCAACTTATCCCAACAATAGGGAAATTCCATAATATAGAGCAATTTCAAGAATTCTAGGAATTTCATTCAACAGGGATAACGTCATTCTCATTAATGGAATATCTACTCCACATATATAAATATATAGGAAATTCTAGAAAATTCAGCCATAGCATTCTTTATTCACTAGAGGAAATTTAATAAGCAAAATTCATAGCTCGAGAGTTAAGCTTAGATTTCCTTATGTATAAACACTGATAATTTGATAGGAATTTATGGGGATCATATCAACAATATATAAGAACATAGTTCTAAGTGAAATCGATGATAATAACCATGAAACCTTTTCATACTCAAAAAACTCAGGGCTTAAAACTGATAGAGGAATTAGAGGAAGATCTTTGGGGCACAAGGAAAGAACAATTCCCTTGCTAAAACCCCACATACCTGATGAAGAACCCACGAAAATCTTGAGAACTTGAGGAGAAGAAAATTACCCTAGTTCTTGCTATGAGAGTTCTTGAGAAAACTTACGGTCTCTTTTTTCTGAGTGCTTGAGTGGGGAATGAGGAAAAGGACCCATTATCCCCACTAAAACATCTAAAACCGAAGTCAAAACGATGTGGTTTAAAGCTTTGGAATATAGGAAATTACTAAATAGCCCTTAGAAATTCACAGGGAAAAATGTCAAGTATCCCTTACGGGTGACCTAACGACTCGTTACCAGGTCCAACGAGCCATTGGATCCTCTCGTTAAGTTCACTGGAAAAATCTCTACTGACTCCTGACGGGTACATGATGAGTCGTCATGACTGGGAATAACTCATTGTGTTATCCGTCAGGTACACTGCTAAGAAGGCTAGGAAGGACTGAAAATGAAGGACCGGACGAGTCGTTACTGCTGATGACAACTCGTGGTGACCTTCCGTCAAGTACACTGTCTATTTCTCAAATTCTAAAACTCCGGCTTGGCAACAGGCGACTTAACAAGTTGTGCGGACCGATAACGACTCGTGGGGTCGTCCGTTGAGAAACACTAACTCATCATCTTTATATCCTTCTCACGGCTGACCTAACGAGTCGTTGGGTCACTCAACGACCCGTCAGGTTGGTCGTTCTGCAACTTTTCTGCAGTTTATCATATTTTTTGAATTAAGTCCCAGATATTGATTTTAAGCTTCCACGACATGACAAGACAGAACGCCCATCCAAACATCAATCCAAGTGTGGCCAAAACGCAGACCGCATTTGGCCAACTGTGGAGGCAAAAGCACAGCAAACGCCGTGAAGATGGCATTTTTGTAAATAATTAAGGCATGAATTAGTTTCCTTTTAAAGGATTAGTAGGGTTTATTTGAGCTTATTCAGTTTTTAAAAAGGCATCGCACATTGTACGAAAGAAAAGAGGAACGCATAGTAGAAGAGAAACATGATTGTTCTTAAAAGAAGTTTAGATTTCAATCTTAACAACAATTCTTTTACAATCTTTGTAAGTTGATTTTTAAATATTGATTACACAACTTTGGTTGTTATCATCTGCATTATGAGTAGCTAAATTTCCCATCTAGGATTGTGGAAACTATAAAGGAGTAATGTTTGTAAGCCTACGAATTTAGAAATTTCAACTAGCGTTACTTTTATGCTATTGATTTATTCGTGTTCATCAGTTTCTAGCGGTTGCAAATGTTAGAGTTAGCCTAGGGCCTTTCTTGTTTGATGAAAGAAGAAAAGACTTAGAAAAATAATCGACAATGGATATTTGAGATGTTTAACCCTCATCTAATAACTAATGTTGTAATTAGATTGGTTAACCCAAAAAGGATGATGAATGTTAAGATTTAAACACTCAAAGGCTTAAAGGATTTAGATTAATAATCATTTAATTTGTTTGAAAGACTTTAAATGAGGCTTTGTATTCATCGATTTTGTAAATGTATAGGTAGTATATTATCTCAAGCTATAGTAAGTCTGCAAGTGTTATGAATTCACAGAGAACACAACCCTAGCATAGTTCTAACTATTGAAATAAGTTAAGAATTATGTCTAACCATTATCGAAAGAATCCTTGATTCTAAGTTTGATTTCATTTTCCCCTTTCTTTGAAATATCGACTAAACAATTTGAATATTCACTTTTGACAAATTTTACACTTTATTTCCTATGGGATTCGACCCCAACCTTGTTGGTTTATATATTTGAGCAATGATCGGTTTATATCTTTTTAATAGGTATAATTTGGACATGTCAAATTTTAGCGTCGTTGCTGGGAAATACTATTTTCGAAATTGTCTACAAGTGCAAATTCGAATTTTTTAGTCCATATTTCTTAATTTATTTTTTTTCTTTGGCAGATTCAATGAAAAATCTAGAGAATATTGAGCTAACTGAAGCTTAGCTTGCAGCAGTTGTAGCTGTAGTAGCCCGTAATGCGCAATTAGTGGGGAGAAATCAGCCTTCAAATGTTAGTCATGCTCCTCCAGCTGAGGAGATTGACTTGGAACAGATAGGATATGCTGGTGCCATTGTGCTACCAAAACTTGATGGAAATGTCAAGTTTGATATCATAGCACCATGATGCACCTGCTCAGTATGAAGGGACTTTATGGAGGTTTGGCTCATGAGGATCCAAACAAGCACTTGAAAAATTTCATTGAAATATGTAATAAGTTGGTAAATCACCAACTCATTAGGCTTTTAAGCATAATCTTTTGCTTTGTGTTCACATCAATTAGGAAAGTTTTATGCCCTTTCTCTTTGATTTTACAAGTATTGAACTTAGACAAGAAAAACAAAGGAATTGAACAAAAAGCACTCTGCTGGAGGTGAGGAGCATGCGTTCCGCACAACGGCACCTGCGAAATGCAGGTGCAAACGCAGGACACACTAGAAAGATGGTGAAGTGAACCTTTGAAGCATAGGTTGACACCTGCAAAACGCAGGTGCAAACACAGCCAACACTGGTACAGAGCTGCCCCAACCTGCGAAGATGTTGCGCCTCGCGGATGGGCAACCTGCGAAATGCAGGTGCCTCGCAAGTGATCAAAATGCTAACAAGGGCAAAATTGTCCAACTGAGGCACAAGTGCACCTTAGAAGCTTTCAAGGGTAAAAGTGAAAAGTTGTGCCAAATAGAATGTGTAGAATTTACCCCAATTGTACACACCCATGTCATAACATATCAGAGCTTGGCATTGAATTATAGAGAGAAGTAGTAAGAGAAAGAGTAAAGTACATTGTTCTTCTTATTCTTCTTCTTATACTTCTTCACTATTTTGAGTTAAATACATCATTGTTGCAGGTATAAAATCTTGAATCTACTATTCATGATGATGATTGTCGATGATTTATGCATGGATGTCATTTATCTATCTTCATTTATGAGTAGCTAAATTGCTAGCTAGGGGTGTGTACTTCATGAGTGTTTCATTTGATTGGGTATTGATCAATTGTTCTTAATTTTAATCTAAAAGCATGTATCTATTGTTTCCTCTGAATTTTAATTGAAAATTAGTGATTGCAAACACTAGTTTAGTTTACTTATCTTGCTTGAACTTGAGAAAGAAGAGTGAGATATGGGTGAGGAAACGATAGCGGGAATTTAGAGTATGTGCAGGGTTGAGCTAGAGACAGTCAAAACCCACATCCTCACTCCATTAAAGGGTGAATGCTAGAGATGGCTTGACCCTTCCTCAAGCTTGGTGTGGCTGATTCTTGATTGGGACCTTGGGATTTGAGAAAACCCAAGGAAAAAACATCCTTGTGGTTTAAAAATAAGAGGATGTGCCTTGATCCATGATATCCATGCTAGAAATTGAAGTTAAGGAAATTGAATCAATCCTAGTTTAATTAACACTTCATCCATTGCACATCCCTATCCCTTTTCTATTCCTTGCAATCAATCCTTTGTTCAACTTAGTTTTACAAATTTAGATTCAATATTGTCTTCCCCTTTTCCCCCAAAAATCTTTATTTTATACATGTTGACAATGATGCATTCGAATTTGAGTTAATTTATAACTTTTTATTTATCAATCTCGATTCCTTGTGGGATTTTACCCCGACAGCCGTCGGGTATTTTATTTTTGACAATGACCGTTTCCACCTCTCTTAATCAAGAGAGATGTATTAAGCCTTCTAAATATACAATACGTACAGGTTGCCGGGTGTCTTTTAGGAGGCTATACAACTCAAATTATTTCCTTTCTCCTTGATTGGATAAGCAACTATATGGCTGGGTGAATTGACAGATAAGTCGATCACATGCTTGGCGGAACTGACTACGGCCTTCTTAGAGAGATTTTTCCCTCCTTCTTGGATGATCCAATTGAGGGATGAAATTAAAAACTTTAATTAGCTACCAAATGAAGCACTTCATGAGGCTTGGTTGAGGTTCAATAAAAAGATTAGGCAGTGCCCAAATCATAGACTTCCTAATGAAGTTCTCCTATAGTCATTCTATAAGTTGCTAGATGGCCTAAATAAAGAAGTAGCAAACAACATAGTTGAAGATTCACTAATGTACCAATCGTTTGTTGTTGTTAGAGTAATGCTAGAAAAAATAACCAACAAAACGCAGTATGGAACACACAGGTGGTGGTCCCGCAAGTGTACGGGTCGTACAAGTAATATAGTGGCCCTTTTTAAGAGCCGGATGTCGAACCCACAGGGACTGGACCAATTCAGCTAACTATCAAATTTAAGTGTGATATTAAATGCCGCAAGTGTTGGTTATAGAAGTTCTCGAGTGAGTTAATTAAGTCTAGGGGCGGTCAACGAAATACTCTGAATTAATTCAAGGAGCAACTAGAGTTAAAGCCGGATAATCATGCGATACTACGATTTGCAATGGTTTAAGTATGAAACTATCAATTGTCATCTCACATAATTAGAATTGCATGTTCATGGTATTTCGAGCCTCTAAACATGACAAACTAGACTCACAACTACATCATTGAGCGGGGATGTTACATTCTAGTTCGTGGGCAATTCATTTACGTGGATGTGGTTTACGGGGATTATGCTCTTGATTAGAGACTTTCGTACCTCTAATCATTTAACCGGACTTAACTTCACAACTACTTCTATGAGTGGTGATGTGATAATTCTAAGTTGGTGTCTTTCTATCTTCCCATTTTATCAACCAAGCAAGGTATTAAGTATATTTCTATCCTAACCACAAATTATATCGTGAGGTACAATCTTGCTCCCTACATTCTCTTGTTCTTTCCTAGGTTATCTTTCTTAAACATGTACCTAAGCTTAACGCGTGTGTTTTCATGGTGATCAATCATAAAAACAACCATAATGAATAATGCAAGACAAAAAAACAATCAATAACTTAAAACCAAAATAAAATCGCAAAATCACAATCATATCTTGTGGCTTCAACCCTAGAGGAAGGGGTCTAGCCACTCATGTTCGTAAAATTACAAGAATACATTATTAAAGTAATGTACGTACAAGAATTGGTAGAAGAGAAGATGAAATTGATGAACCTTAGGTGAGTTCTCCCACTTCTCCCTCACTCCTTGGCAGTTTTTCAGAAATAAATCGTGACTCCTTTGATTTTAGGAGCTAAGGGCCTATTTATAGTAAATGAGAGATGTATAAAATTATGCCTGGGATGGAATAGCTCCGTGTCATGGAGGTTATCGCACCAATATGCCTCCGTGACACGGAGGCATCACGTAGCCACACTGGAAATCAAAACAGTCGCCAAGCAGAAGCTGGCCGCGATGGCAGTGTGTCATGCTGCTTGTGCAGCGCGTTTGATGGCGTGTCACGGCCTGGTCGCACAGCCTGCCTGCTGTGGCATGTTGCCAACGCGCAGGTGGGCTGTTTCGCGCATCCTCTTTGCCGACTTTCGCGTCGTACTTCCGATTCCATGCCTCCACTTCACCAACTCATGAATTAGTTCTTCAAATTCATTTTAAACCTACAAAAACAAGAACTAATCATGTTGGTTAGTATATATATTCACATTTACATAGAAATACATGAAAATGCATATAATTAGGTCGATAAACAAGACGAAACTAAGTTATAAAGCATCACTCGAGCATGTTATTTTGCCCGAGATCAACAAGAGTCAGAAGTAGTGAGTGGTGTGTAACCGAAAGGAGTGTCCATAGAACAGGTGAGAAGAGAAGAGGAACGAGACCAAGATATGGCTCAATTAAAAACTCAGATGAACTTGATCACAAAACATCTAATGGGAGCTGGGTCTCAAAAATTGAACACGGTATCTAACCAGGAGCAAGCGCCTCAACATGATGACTATTATCATAACTATGAAAAGGAGGCGAACTCTGTTAATAATTAGGTTGGGATTTCCTGATCTAATGCTCAAGAATCTAATCAAGATTCTTGGAAGCATGGTTAGGAGAATCAAGGTTGGAATAGATACAGAGACAACAACAACTATGACAGGGTCGGATAGAGAAACAAAGACCCGAACAACCGGAGAGACAAAGACTGGTGTAACTGGAGAGATAGGAACCACGAGTTCAGAAACAACCAAGGAGGTGCATATAAGGAAATTAACAAGTCTTTAATCTCCGCTTAAGTTATGAGCTAGCTCAATCAAAGATGGAAGAAATATTGGAAAAAGTGCTGAAAAAGGTAGAATCCACAGAATGGGGTATTAAAGAAATCAGAGGAGACAAATCTAATATCAACCAATTAGTGAATTCTCATTCCCTAATGATTAAGCAACTAGAATAGAAAATGAATCAGATTTCAACAGCTCTTAATCTCAGATGGAAAGGTACGTACCAAGTGATACTATGTCAAACTCTAAGAATGAATGTCGTTGCATAGCTCTCACTCCTAGAAGTGGTAAAATATTGGGGATGAGGATAGAAACAATTATTGATGAGCATAATGACGACACTGCTACTGATTCATGGGTAGTAGTTGATGAAGATAAACTTAAGCAAAAACCAATTGTGGCTGACAAATCGATATTTATTAATAATGATCTAGAGGAGACTGGTAAGTCTCTTACTACAACAGGAGAAAATGATAATGAAAAAGGAAAAGAGAAGGAAATACCCAAGGTGTTATCTCAAATACCTAGGCCTCCTTCTTCTTTTCCTCATAGATTAAAGAATAAGGTATAGGATGGCAAGTTTTGCGGGTTTATTTTCATGCTAAAACAACTATCCGTGAACATCGCACTGGTGGATGCTTTGGAGCAAATGTCAGGTTATGCCAAGTTCATGAAAGACTTGGTGACAGAGAAAAGGACCATAAGTTATGAGTCGGTTGATAATATGCACCACTATAGTGAGATTATTTCACACTCATTGGTCCAGAATAAGGAGGACCCCAAAGCATTCAAAATCCCATGTACAGTTGGGACGTTCAACTTTGCTAAGTCCCACTGTGACTTAGGTGCAAGCATCAACCTGATGTCACCTGTAATCTTCATAAAATTGGATCTTAGAGTCCCTATACCAATAATAATGTGGTTGTTGATGGCTGACAAAATGGTGAAGAGACCAGTGGGCATCTATTATGATGCGTTGGTGAAGGTGAGTAACTTTATTTCCTGTAGGCTTCGTGATTTTGGATTGTGAAGTGGATTTTGATGTGCCCGTCCTACTAGGAAGACTATTTTTAGCAATAGGGAGGGAACTGATTGATGTTGAGAGGGGTGAATTGCAGTTTAGGTTGAAAAAAGAGGAGATTGTCTAAATGTATGTCATTCCATGAGGCAACCTAGAGTTACAAATTGATTTTAGTATATAGCCTCAATTTGTATTCATTCCATAAATAAAATTTCAAAAGACAAGTTCATTTCAATTGAAATTTTCTTAGGATTTTGAAATTAAGTACTAATAGTTGTTCACTTGATTCGTTATTCAAGTGACTGACTCAAAATTCAAGTTAGACCTTTTAATAAAGCAAACTTATATAAGTTCTTTTTTTGAATTATTAAGGTTGGTTGCAAGTGCCTTAATACAAAATAAAAAAATATAACACCCGGCCTAAAGGGTCAGTCCAATCCGATAAGAGAAACACTACTACTAAACCACAAAAACAAAATAGAAACTACACTTTGAATATCTTGAAGTAGCCCTATGCCTTCACTCACTTGTGTCACCATTGTCATCTCAACGACGCCAACAGACTGATGACAAACAAATGTTGAGAAGACTAATATTGATGATGATTTGGTGCACTCCTCCCTTCTCTGCGGTTTGTCATTGTTCTTTGTCCATCGAACTTGGTCCGATTTTATGCAAGACACCTTTAGATCTCACGGGTGCCATAAAATCGAGGCTGTAGAAGACTTTTTCAGCTTCGTGGTAGTCATAAAAACATAAAACACATGAAAGTATACTAGCAACAACAATCTTCACTATAAAAATGAGTTTTGTAGAACTGAAGTTTTAGCTATTTTTCCTCCTCAACAGGCTGAGCTCACTAGAATCTGATACTACTGTTAGAGAAGAAGTTTCTAGCTAGTCCACCATTCTTCAAACTTTGGACCTTCATACCTACACTATTAAATCAAGCTTTTGTCTTGTACTAATCGGGCTGTGATTTGGTGATGCAATATTATTTTTCGTTCTTTTTGGATTTGGAATTTGTCTCCATATTTTTAATTTCTTGCATGTGTTGTTGTAATATTTACAATGTGTCTTCTTCCTTGCATGTTATAGATGTAGCTTACAATGGTGGAAATATTGAACTTATGTGCTTGTATATATGTTGTTTTGACATCTTTAAATCCTAAAGTTAGGAATTTGGTTCTTTTCCATGGTAATAACTTTTCTTCCTTCTGATAGGACCTCTAGAATGTATTACACGATATTGTACCTGTAAAATGAAAGCTAAGTTAGCAAAATATTCCACTAATTTATTCCCTTTCCTATATATATGCTCCACCACCACACTTCCATATTGCCTAGGCTTGTTAAATTTCTTGACTTCTATTATAATATTTCAAGGTACCCTCATCTTCCATCCAACACCTTCTTCATGGTTAAGGAATCTGATTGTATCACCACTTGTATTAACTGGTGGGAGGTGCAATATCCCAATCCTGCAATAATAGCTTTAGCTTCAGCTACTAGATTATTGTCATTAGGTAGTTAATTTGCCTCTATATAAATAAAATCGCAAGTGGGATCCCTCACACAAAAATAACATGAACCAGGCCCAAAATTACCTTTTGACACTCCATCAGTATTACATGTAAAGGTCTTAAGCATAGATTTCCTCCAATGCACCACCTTACACATAATAGAAAGGGTATATTTTTCAAGAAATTTCACTAGCAAAGGCCAATGGCTTGGCATTTCCTTCATCCTAAGAGTATCCATATCTTGATAGAGAAGATACTTGATTGTTAATCTCCTCCACCACCTTATATAGACACGTCTTCTCCCCATGATTAATAGTACTTTTTCTCTTTTAGAGTTATCATAATATAAATGCAGGAAACACTTGTATAAAAGGTTTTAATTTTTGTGAGCATATTTTATTCCACTACTTGTCTAGAATTGTTTTTAACTAAGGGCCCTGAATTCCAGATGCATTTGAAAACACTTTTCAAACCTTCGTAGCCAAAGATAAAGTTAGAAACACATGATTAATGGTTTCTTGGCTAGAATCAGTGCAGCAGAAACACTGTGTATTTTCAGTAACCCCTGTTCTGCCTAGGAAGAAGGATACCTTAAATGGTATGCCTTTTATCCATATTTTGAAAAAATCTTTATGAACATCTCCTTTCTGTCTTACCTCCTTCCAAGCACTACTAACTGTGAATTTGCTAGAAGTAGTGAGTATCCACAATGGTCTGTCCCAATCTTCATATTCTTTCACATAATTTATTTCCTTCTTACTGTGGTCAGTCACTTTCTGAGAGAATAGTTGTTGTAGTGGTCCCTATCCCATTCTTCATTTTTCATCAATTGATTCACATCCTCCACAGACCTACCAGCTACATGGGACAATAAGACATATTGTAAACCCCCTCAATTTAGTCTAATTATCATACCATACACTAGAATGGCCATATCTATATTCCACCATATCAACTTATCAAAGCAATCCCTGGCTTCTAGCATATGTTTCTAGAGTTGTAACCCTAATTTACATTCTACCACCTGATGTTTGTGTCTTTTATGGTATTTGTTCCCCATATAATTCGACCATAAGGACTTTCTCATTCTGAATATCCATCAAAACTTTGCAAACAAGGATTTATTTACATCAAACAAAGATCTAAACCCAAGTCCTCTTTCTTCCTTTGGTATACACATGTTTGCCTAGGATACCAAATGCCTATTTCTTCATTCTTCCTTATTATTCCAGAAGAATCTTGTAAATAATCTATACAGGTTATGAATAAGACATTTTTGAGGGCTAATTACTAATAATAAATAGATGGGGATAATTTGCTATTCATTATTAATCAGTATAGCCTTACCACTAACTGCTAAAATCTCTCTTTCCAATCTTGCAACTTATTCTTCACTTTCTTTATTAAATCTCTGAAATGATTTTTCCTCTTTCTTGCATGTCTAATAGGACATCCAAGGTAAGTTGGGGGAAACTTCCCCCTAGAAAAACCAGTAGCCTCCTCCACCTGGTGGACCGGGTGAGTAATAACCTTTTGGTATACAAAGAAAAAACTCTTCTGTTTGTTTATATTTTGCCCTTACTAAGCTTTATAGTCAACCAAAGTTTGCATAATATGTTCTAAGAAAGGTTTATAGTCATAAACAAAGATAATAGTGTTATCAACATAAGGTAAATGATTAAGATCAAAACTCCATTTAGGCATTCCAAAGCCCTTAAATGTTCACTGTGAAATAGAGCATTTTGGGGTTCTAGATAACACTTCTATAGACATAATGAACAAAGCAAGGAAGAGAGGATTCCCTTATTAATTCCCCAACTAAAGAAAAGAATCCATGAACTTGTCCAATAATCAGAATTGAATACCAAATTTTATCTATAAAATATTATTGAACCCCATCTTCTGAAGTACTATAATAAGGAAATGTCAATATCCTGTCATAAGTTTTAACTATATCAAGCTTTATGACTACATTGATAGGCTTGCCTCTCCTACCAATGTCAGTTATAATCTCATAGGATAATAATAAATTTTTTATGATATTCCTCCCTATTACAAACCCTGACTAATTCTAAGATATGAGCTTAGGGAGCAGGTCTTCCACTTTGTCATATGATAGTCTGGGTATAACTTTATTCAAAAAGTTACTCAAACTAATAGGTCTCATGTCTAGGAAATTCTGTACTCTTTCCTTCTTAGGTATTAGAAACAAATTAGTGTGAGTGATGGATTTTGGCAAAGACTAACCTAATAAGAAAGCCTTTACCACCCCATACGCATCATCTCCTACTATTTTTCAGCACTTTTGATAGAGATGTCCTATAAAAGCATCAGGTCCACATGTATTATCACAATTTAGTTCCATTACTACCTTTTTTTATCTCTTCAAGGGTAGATAGGCAGTTCAACCTCCTATTGTCTTCCTCTATAATAATCCCAGAAATGTGATGAATCAGTGGCAATTCCTCAACACCCCTCTTACCTATAAATTAATTTTGGAAGAATAAAATTACTCCATTAACAACCTATTCAGTTGATGTATCATGGTTTTACGACACTTTCGATGCTTAAAACTAAGAAAATATGCTAATTCTAAGTATTTTTATATAGGTATGATGTGTGATGTGTTTTGTGTTAAGTGTTGCAGGATTCGAAAAGTGAAATGAGGAAAATAAGCCAAAAATGGGCCAAATGTGGAATATGAGGCTGGTCACGAGTTGTCACATGTGGCGATGACTCATCCTGAGAATCATTTTGTGTAGAGTGGATAGACATTAGAGGATGAATTTTTAGAAGTGCTGGCGACGGGCAGACAGAACGACTCATCAAGTCTAATAATGAACCGTTATGTGAGTCATTGGAACGGGAAGCAGAAATTGATCAAATAAATGAGAGACTTGACGGGAGAAGCAACAAGTTATCACATGACTTAATGACCCATCACGAGCAATCATCAGCAGAAGTCTAGAAAAGGAGCAAAATGTTAAGTGTCAGGATGAAAGGACTAACGAATCATCATGAGCAGATATGGTCAGATATTCAAAACACTAGAAATTCAAGTCCCAGAGGCAATGGAAGACCTAACGACTCATTTCATCACTTAACGAGTCATTGGTTGAGCCGTCATCAAGAATGAAGATTTGCTGGGAACAACCATCATGATTCATAATGACTCATTTGGCCACCTAATGAGTCTTCATCACTGTCGGACTGTCTTCCTTGTTTAGTTAGGAAAGGATTTTTTATGTCTATAAATGCTTTTTTTAGATTTGTTTTTGTTGTTTATGATTTTTTACAATAATTGGGAGTTTGTGTTCGATATTAAAGATTCAAGAAACACTTTTTCTAATTTTGTTCTTGAGTTTTTGAGATCCAAATAATCTTTTGATTATTGATTTTGGGTTCTTGTTGATTAATTCAAGAGGTTTGATTCCATCTATGATTACTTGTAAGTTATAATTATGATTTCTACTACAATTGTTAATTATAATTCTTCAAGCATGTGTAACTAAATCCCATAACTAGAGTTGTGGGAACTATGATGAAATAACAAACATAGGGAAAATACTTAGTGATTCTTGAATGGAGTTTATGTATGTATTGTTTTTTCTTTCGTTTTAATTGCTTCTTAATGGTCGCGAACGTCAGAATCATCTTATTCTTACTCACCGAACTAAGGGGGTAATGAATTGGAAAAGGGATTAATAAC
Source organism: Datura wrightii (assembly GCA_035772735.1). Lineage (NCBI taxonomy): Eukaryota > Viridiplantae > Streptophyta > Magnoliopsida > Solanales > Solanaceae > Datura > Datura wrightii. The sequence goes on along the minus strand of JASDFA010000002.1, from coordinate 48,372,933 downwards.
GGAGATTTGAGGCTATCAACCCTCATCTAATAGCTTGACCTTATCCCCGAATAGCTAATCCAATATCTAAGATAAGGATAAGTCAAGTAAACACTCACATACGGATCAAGTTGTATGATGATAATTATCTAATTAGGGAACCAACCATTTAGGTGAAATTAACTTACTGATATTGCATGCTAAACGCCAGAATAGATCACTAGTATAATTAAGCCTACATAGTTCTTAGTCACTTACTCATTGAATACAATCAATTTTAACCAAGAATCTACTCACTGCTACGTATTATTTTCAATTATTTCTTGTTACAAACCTCCTCCATAGGAAATAAGTACATTAATAGTAATAATAAATGCATTAACCAGGTCCTCTCCATATTCCTCGTGGGATTCAACCTTAACTTTTATTGGGTTCTATATTTAAACGTTGACCACTTTATATCTCATTTAGAAATGTAATTTGGGCGACATCATCAGTGCCCTCTATCCATTGTCCATTACCATTTTGAATTTTATTCATGGATAGTCTCTTTCTTCTTCTATTCACTACATTGTGAAAAAATCTAGTGTTTCTATCTCCTTCTGTAAATTAATCAATTCCAGCTTTTTGTCTCCAATATTCTTTCTCATATAGCAAGTATTTCTTTATTTTAGCCTGAGCTTTTGAAGAACTGGTCTATTAAGAGCATTAGGAAATTCTTCAAATAGTCTTTCCTTAATTCTAACAATATCTTCCCTGATGGACAGTTGTTTGAAAATGTAACCAAAATAATTCATGCTCCAAATGGATAAGGCAATCTTTTTTTTCTTCAACTTCTCCTTCCATTGTACAAAGATGTCTGCTTTCTGACTAGCCAACCAATTTTCCTTCACCACATCTACAAACTCATGCTTCTTAGTCTATAACTTTAGAAATCTAAAAGGTATGGAAAACTAATATGCTACAGCTCCAGAAGATAATAAAAGTGGTGCATGATCTAATCAGTCCTAGACAACTGTTCTATGCTTATTACACCAAATATTTTAAAGAATTCCTAATTGTATACCATTCTATCTAGCCTTTTGAAAATGCATTCGTCATCAACTCTTCCGTTCCACCAAGTAAAGGGGCTATCTTTAAAGTTGATGTCAAATAGTTCATATGAATTTAAACAGAAAGCAAAATTTTTATACTCATGGGGATAAATAGGTAGTCCTCTAATCATTCCTTTCTCATTCGTTATTACATGAAGTCTTCCCCCACCAACCAAGGGATTCTCATGCTATCTACTAATCCATATATGTTTTGGGCCCAACCATTCTAATGCATCATATTTAGCATAAATAATGGTGGTAATTAAAGACCTACCACTACCGTGGAAACTTAGTTTCATAGTAATCTGTTATTCATTATCTACTATTATCTCACTTGAATATCCTCTTGAATAAAGAACCATATCTTGCCATTATGGTTGTAGTTAGCATAGTGCATCCCCAATCTCTTCTTTTACTTTTATATGTGCCTTAAATCTTAAAAAGGTTCCATAAAAGAAACGATAGAGAAATTACAATGTCTACTTAATATCTGGACTCTATGAAAATCTTGCTAAGTTTTAACAAATATGATGTTCCAAAATAAAGTTTTCAAAATCATTTAAGATTTAATTTGACACCTTTTCTTAGAACTATTCTAGTAGGAAGAGGGTCACCCCTTTTGCCTTTGTCCTTCTTCCCTTTATCATGAGATTTAGGGGATAATCCAACATTATTCATTATCTGGTTAATGATCAGTTGGTTCTCCCCATTATTTTGGTCTTTTGTTCATATCTCTCTCACCATTATCTGCTACCCCTTCATTCTTATTCTCTTGAATTTGATGAGAGACATAATCATGTAGGACCTTATTAGGGGAATTATCTCTATAAGTCACAATGGTTTGACATTCAAAGACTGGTATAATGGCTAAACTTAGGTTCTGATCTTGACTGGCCGTGTTACTGCTAGTGAGAAGGTACCTCTATGTGTTCTCCAACTCCAAACCCCTCTCCCTTTTTGATTGAGATTTATCTTTTCTCTCTGACAGTATGTTAGTAGGTGGTACTAGTCTTCCATCAACTATGAAACATTTTGTGAAATATTGTCCCAGCCAGTTCATTTTTAGATGTTATGTCTTCCATCATATTTTTTATTTACTATGTATTTATTGAACCATATAGTCCATTACCTAACTGTTATCCTCTATACTTAAGTTGTTTTGCTTTTCTGATTGATTGTCCTCATCTGGGCCTACTGGTTTTTCCCTTCTTATTGGGCATTTCTGAATACCAAAACCTACAGAAGGTTTCTGTTGTTGTGATAGATCAGGTCTTTTAAATTGATCCAAATTATCCACTGTGATATGGTAATCTTGACTCCTATACGCTCATCTTTCATGGACATTAGCATTGTCTACCTTCCCTATATCTTTGTGAGTCCCAGTGCAGGGTATTCTAACATGTCTACCATCTCCTTTGTCCTTGTTTCTTTCCTCCTTTAATATTATTTGGTCTATTTCTTTGTCCTTATTATTGGTCTCTACCATATCCTCTAATGTCTTTTAGTAGGAGCATTGCTTTGGTTAGTCCCCTCCTTCTTTTTAGTGCCATCATCCCCTATGTTATTCTCTTTAGTTTTTTTTCCTTTCTCTGAATCTTGAAGTATTAGAGCCTCCAAAGTTGCATATTGATTCTTAGCTGAAAACTCTGTCTCCTTGCCCCTATTCTTTGCCTGTTTACCATTTGTACTTCCTTTTCCCTTGCCTTTCTTGTTATATACTATGTTCCATTTTTCTTAATTTTCAACTATATTACCACTTGTGAGTACCCTTGGAAAAGTACCAGTTGCTTTATTATATCTCCTATCTCTTTGTGCTTCTCTTTGTTAGTACCCTTCTCATAATTGTCATTGCCTTTTGCCTTTTTATAATTGTTGGTATCCTTATCGTAATTCTCTTTACTCTTAGATAGTTTTGGATGAACTATCTTGAATTCATATATATGCCCTTGTAGCTTATATTCTCTATAATATTTTGGTAAATAGTCATATTGGATGTTAACCTTGGCGGTCCTTATTGCCCGTGTTGCCTCATCTTCAATGTCCATCCTCACATGTTCTGGTAAATTAGACTTAAATCGAATAGCACCTTAACTTTAGCACAACCTGGTCTAATTTTGTTAATAGTATCCATGTCTAAGTGGATTAGGGTTCCAATTTGCTGACGCCAAAGAAAATAGAAATTTCTTCGCAAAATATTTGGGTAATAGTTAGGGAAGGAGATCCGTACCATTGCCATTGTTGTTTCCTCCTCCAATGTGAATTTAGCATCATATATTAATGGTCTGATCTAATATGAGGCACCATTTTTGAATTTAATATAAAAGGCTGTCTTTGACGTTACGTTAATGAAATCTTCTTTCAAAAGAAAGCCTAATAAGTATAAGGCGATTTCGAAAATAATCTATTTGGAAGTCACCCTTTATATTACACTAGGCAAGAATAGTGGTGTGCAGCTTGTCAAGTTTCGTCTAGCCATAAGAGAATTTTTCTACTATGCAATGTTGTAAATTCTCTATCACGTTGATAGAATTTGTTACATCTCGTAAGTTTTGACGATTAGTCGGCCTATTCGTACGTTGGTTAAGAGTTTTAGAGTGCAACACGTACGAGAAAGGGCCCAAAAAAAGGTCGGACGAGCACGAAATCGAGATTGCACGGGAGAAGGCTAGTGCAGGCCGCGACAGGGGCGGCGTGGCATGGACCCCCTCCCTCTGCAATGGTCTCTGTGGCACGCCCGTAAACTGGCACATCAGGGTCCGTGCCAGGGACCCCCAGTCCACTGCCCAAGTATATATAGGTCCTTCTTTCATTATATTGGTTATATACATGTTTATATTCGGCCAACAGAAGAGAAGGATGATCAAACTGATAGATTTTCCTCTGTTTATGGTGTGAAACGCTGCCCGAATTCAAATTAACTTCGGGTATTGAAATATAAGGCTACAGGGTGCATTACTACAGAGTTAGTTTCGCGAAATTCTCCTGGTGAATCGTAGACCCGCCGAGCCAAATTTATTAGAATTGTGTCAAACTAATTTCTATATGATCACAGGCTTCAAGTAAGCATTTCTCCTTTCTGGGCTTTCGAGAAATTACATGTTTTCGACCAAGTTTTGTCAAGTTCAGATATAGTTAATATTTATATATAAAGTTATCGGTTGTGCCGAATTTAGTACAAGGAGACTTCATATCGGTCTCTCCAGTCTTCTCCACCACGTCAGGAGTCGTCCAGAGCGGCAGACGTGTCGGCACCGCCTCCAGCAGTTTCTATTACAATGCCCTTGGGCCAGGAGGTCAGGAGTGCTATTTTCACGATAGCTCAGATGATGGCTGCGAGCGACAGCCAGTGGCACCCGTGGTTGCTGAGTCTTCGGCAGGACCGGGTAGTTCGAGGGTCCGAGAGTTCCTCGCTCTTGGTCCCCCGCATTTCACAAGGACGGATCGAGACGAGGACCCTCAGGACTTCTTGGACCAGTTGCAGCAGATCTTCAGGGTAATTCATGCCACGTCTGCAAAGTCAGTTGAGTTGGCAGTATTCCGACTACGGGACATAGAAATATTATGGTACGAGAGTTGGGAGAGGTCCCGAGGTAGAGATGTTCCCTTTCCGACTTGGTCCAGTTTTTAGGAGGCCTTTTTGGATCATTATCTGCCGCGGGAAATCTGACAGGCCCGGGTTGATTAATTCTTGCACCTGGAGTAGGGCTCGATGAGTGTCCGGGAGTACGCTATGAGATTCGACTCCTTGGCCCGATATGCACCAGTTTTCGTTGACACCATGCCATCTAAGGTGCATCGATTCATTATGGGGCTGCTTCCAAAGTATGTGAAGACCTGTGTTATGGCTACTCTGCGAGAGGACATGGATAGCGCCAGTATCCAGGCGTTTGCTCAGAATATAGAAGGGATCAGGCAGCGACAACGAAGGATAGAAAGGGGGAGCCAGGAGCAGCACCGCAGGGCTAGACCTAGTGATACTCAGGTAGAGTCGCAGGGTGGACCCAGGCCACGACTGTCAGATAGACCACCCAGACCCCCACTTTCACAACAGCAGCAAGGTGGCAGATCTAGTCATCGGTGGCAGTCAGGACCCGACGAGAGTTCGTGACCATCAGGTCCACAGCAACAAAGAGGGTTAGAGCAGAGTAGACTCATTGTGCCACCTTGCCCTATTTGCAGTCGTCGTCATCTTGGAGCCTATAGGTATGGTTCTACAGCGTGCTATGCTTGTGGACGAGAGGGTCAGATGATGAGAGACTGTCCAGTTAGTGGTCAAGACCGACAGGATAGATCTTCAGCAGGGTCACGTACCCCGACATCTCCAGTAGGGCGTAGACCCTCAGTTTCAGCCGGTAGAGGCCGAGGCAGACCAGGGGCATCCAGCTTAGGCACCGGTCCGGGTCGCACTTATGCTTTATCGGGACGATAGGAGTCAGAGTTGTCACTGGATGTTGTGATAGGTATGTTGGACATTTGCTCTCATTCTGTTTATGTTTTGATAGATCCAGGTTCCACTTTGTCTTATGTCACACCATTAGTGACACGGAAGTTCGATATCACGCTGGAATTGCTTCAACCACCTTTTTCGGTGTCCACACCCATTGGTGACTCCATCATAGCTAAAAGAATCTATCAGGGATGCACAATAGAGGTCGTTGGTCGCCAGACCTCAGCAAATTTGGTAGAATTAGAGATGATCGACTTTGATGCAATTATGGGTATGGATTGGCTAGCACCATGTTATGCCAATGTAGAATGTTGGACCGAGACCGTTCGATTCCACTTTAAAGGAGAGGTAGTACGGGAGTGGAAAGGTAGTGCAGGCACGCCAAAGGGTAGGTTTATTTCCTATCTTCGAGCGAGAAAATTGATAGTAAAGGGATGTATTTATCATATTGTCAGAGTTCAGGATTTTCGAGTAGTCTCTAACTCTTCAATCCGTTCCAGTAGTTAATGAATTTCCAGATGAACTTCCTGGTATCCCCCCAGAACGGGAGCTCGATTTTGCAATTGACTTATTACCAGGTACTCAGCCTATATCTATTCCTCCGTACCGAATGGCTCTTGCTGAGCTCAGAGAATTAAAAGAACAGTTGAAAGACCTGTTAGATAAGGGCTTCATCAGGCCGAGTACTTCACCGTGGGGAGCACCAATTTTGTTTGTGAGAAAGAAGGATGGCTCCCTCCGCATGTGTATAGACTACCGGTAGCTGAATAAAGTCACTATCAAGAAAAAGTACCCACTTCCCAGGATAGATGATTTGTTCGATAAGTTATAGGGGGCAAAATGCTTTTCCAAAATTGACTTAAGATCTGGGTATCATCAGGTTCGAGTTTGGGAGAGAGATATTCCAAAAACCGCTTTCAGGACCAGGTATGGCCACTTTGAATTCTTAGCCATGTCCTTTGGATTTATGAATGCTCCAGCAGTATTTATGGATTTTATGAATAGCAACTTCAGGCTGTACCTGGACCTGTTTGTGATAGTATTTATTAATGATATTCTGGTATATTCCCGCTCAGAAGCAGAACATTGGGATCATTTACGAACAGTGCTCTAGATTCTGAGAAATCGTCAGCTATATGCAAAATTTTCTAAATATGAGTTTTGGCTGAATTCAGTGACTTTCCTGGGTCACGTTGTGTTAGAAGCTAGTATACAGGTGGACTCGCAAAAGATCGAGGTTGTAAAGACATGTACTAGACGGACAACTCTGATCGAGGTACGTAGTTTTTTGGGGTTAGCCGGATATTATAGAAGATTTGTAGAGGGGTTTTCCACTTTATCAACACCTTTAACTAAATTAACTCAGAAAGCAGCCAAATTTCACTGGACTGAAGCATGTGAGCAGAGTTTTCAGGAGCTAAAAAAAGGTTGACCTCAGCATCAATATTGGCTTTGCCAGATGAGTTAGAGGGTTATGCAGTATATTGTGATGCTTCAGGTGTCGGGTTAGGATGTGTTCTAATGCAGCATGGTAAGGTAATTGCTTACGCTTCAAGAGAATTAAGAAGCATGAAAAGAATTACCCCACCCACGATCTGAAATTGGCGGCAGTAATTCATGCCTTGAAAATATGGAGGCACTGTCTATATGGTGTCCACTTAGATGTTTTCACTGATCATAAGAGTCTCTAGTATATTTTCACACAGAAAGAGTTGAATTTACGGCAGCGCCGCTGGTTAGAATTATTGAAAGACTATGATGTGAATATCTTATATCATCCAGGGAAAGCCAATGTTGTAGCAGATGCCCTCAGTCGTAAATCCATGGGGAGTTTAGTATACCTAAAGCCAGAACAGCGGGAACTGGCCTGAGAATTGCATCAGTTAGCCAGTTTGGCCATCCGTATAGTAGACTCAGGAGACAACGGAGCAGTAATTCAGAATATTGCAGTATCATCATTGGTTGTGGAAGTGAAAGAATGGCAGTACGAAGACCCTAATCTGGTTCAGCTCAGAGATAAGGCTCAGCGAGGGGAGGTAGCAGATCTCAAGGTAACTGAGGACAGAGTTTTAAGGTATAGGGGCCGCCTTTGTGTGTCGGATGCGGTAGGACTTCGCCAGCAGATTATGGGAGAGATACATTATTCCCGTTATTCTCTTCATCCAGGTTCAACAAAGATGTATCATGATATAAAAGAAATTTGGTGGTCGGGAATGAAAAAGGAGGTAGCAGAATTTGTAGCACAATGTCCTAATTGCCAATAGGTGAAGGCTGAACATCAAAAGCCCGATGAATTGACACAGGAAATAACAGTGCCTATGTGGAAATGGGAGGCAATTAATATGGATTTTCTAACAGGGTTACCTTGCACCAGGTGTAAATTTGATTCTATCTAGGTAATTGTCGACAGGTTGACGAAGTCGGCCCATTTTCTGCAAGTTAGGGCTACCTTCTCAGGTGAGGAATATGCTGAACTGTATATCAGAGAGATAGTTCGATTACATGGTGTTCCGGTATCAATTATTTCTGACTGAGGGGCGCAGTTCATAGCTAAATTTTGGCAATCCTTCCAGAAGAGTCTGGGGACACAGGTTAATCTAAGTACAACCTTCCATCCACAAACAGACGAGCAGGCAGAACGTACAATTCAGATTCTCGAGGATATGTTATGGGCGTGCGTGTTAGACTTTAGAGGCAATTGGGATGAACATTTTCCGCTTATTGAATTTTCTTACAACAACAGTTACCATTCGGCAATTCAGATGGCGCCTTATGAAGCTTTATATGGGCGGAAGTGCAGGTTCCTGGTTGGTTGGTTCGAGGTAGGAGAATCAGGATTAGTTGGGCTAGATATTATCCATCAGTCAGAAAACAGGGTGAAGCTTATCAGAGAACGCCTGCTGACAGCTCAGAGTCGCCAAAAATCGTATGCTGATGTGCGGCGAAGGAACCTAGAGTTTGATGTAGGTGACTAGGTATTCTTGAAGATTTCGCCGATGAAAGGCGTGATGAGATTTGGTAAAAAGGGCAAGCTCAGCCCGAGCTTTATTGGACCATATCGAATTCTCCGGAGAATAGGCCAGGTGGCATACGAGTTAGATTTACCTTCAGAATTAGAATCAGTTCACCCAGTCTTTCATATATCGATGCTACAAAAGTGTATAGGGGATCCATCCCAAATTGTGCCAGTCGAGTATGTCCAAGTCACTGAGGAATTAGCCTATGAAGAGCTTCCAGTAGCTATATTGGATCAACAGGTTCGCAGGCTGAGAACTAAAGATGTCGCTTCTGTTAAGGTATTGTGGAGGAACCGAAATAGAGAAGAGATGACTTGGGACGCCGAAGATGATATGAAATTTTGATACCCTCATTTGTTCCAGGCTTAGCTCAGACCATGCAGTTAAGGTACCTTTATTGATTCAGTTGTTGTTTTATGATTTGTGTCGTATATATCTGGTGTAGTTGACTCTAGCCTTGTTGTGAAATAGTTGCTATAGTATTATGTGAAGTACCTGTGTTGGACTTTTTTGCATTTTAGGATTTTCAGATAGTCCATATTACAAGAGAGACTCTACCGAAATTTTTCCAGAATAAGTAGTTAAAAGAATTAAGACTCCTGTAAGCTGAAGTTAACATTCGAGGATGAATGTTCCTAAGGGGGAAAGGATGTTACACCCTGTAAGTTTCTAATGATTAGTCGGCCTATTTGTACATTAGTTAAGAGTTTTAGAGTGCAACACGTATGAGAAAAGGCCCGGAAAAAGGTCGGACGAGCGTGGAATCAAGATCGCGCGGGAGAAGGCCGGTGCAGGCTGCGACAGGGGCCGCATGGCACGGACCCCCTCCCTCCGTGATGGGCTCCATGGCACGCCAGTAAACTGATGCATTGGGGTCCGTGCCACGGACCCCCAATCCACTTCCCAAGTATATATAGGTCCTTCCTTCATTATATTGGTTATATACATGTTTATATTCGGCCAGCAGAAGAGAAGGACGAACAAACTGATATATTTTCCTCTGTTTACGCTGTGAAACGTTGCCCGAATTCAAATTAACTTCGGGTATTGAAGTTTAAGGCTGCAGGGAGTATTACTACGGAGTTAGTTTGCGAAATTCACCCGGTGAATCGTAGCCCCGTTAAGCAAAGTTATTAGAATTGCGTCAAACTAATTTCTATATGATCACAGGCTTCAAGTAAGCATTTCTTCCTTCTGGGCTTTCGAGAAATTATGTGTTTTCGATTGAGTTTCGTCGAGTTGAGATATAGTTAATATTTATATATAAAGTTATTATTTTTGCCGAGTTTAGTACTGAAACTAGTTGGATTCTCCCAGTAGAACGATTTCAATTGAGAAGAGTTGTTGAATATAATATGATACTCGCCAGTTAAGCAGAAATCACTAATCCAGGTATGGTAAGGCATATTCTTTAGGCAAGTTAGTTTCTTCAGTAGTGTAGCTCAGTTTAAATCCCAGTAAGAGAACCAACAACATATGAATTGTAATTAGCTATTGTTATTAGTTGAGACCAGCATTCCATGTTTAGCTATATAGCCTTCCATAACCAACCCAGGGTTACTAGCTATGTCGACGCCCGCGAGGGGCTAGAAGACGTCGCTCCGAGGAGCGGTATGTCGTCTGTGAGGGACGAAGATGAGGTCTGAGGTCCTCATACAGTCCATTCTATGGATGGACTACTCTTATGCGTATCGGCACACCCCGTCGAATTTGGTACCCGGGGTATAGACAACAGGAGTCCACCGGACTCAGACACAACTATAGTTCAGGGGTCGAGCGGGCTCAGTTGCAGACCCAAAGGATGGGTAGGACGGCTATAATTATTAGACGACATAGTATGACCTTATTAGGCTTATATAGATTGAAGTGTACCCACCAGGGCTTATGGGAGGCCCAAGTGGGTTATTTTGTGTTGGATGTACTTCCGGCTTATGAGGGTCAGGTAACGTTCTTGTTTGCCTTAGTTATTGATAAATTAGATGATAGAAAGTTCAACTATTCAGTTATGATCTCTATCCCTCCATTTCAGTTATTCTTAGTTTCATTTCTTTATTTCAATTATTTACAATCATTATCTTGCATATTTGGTGCATATTGTACTGATGCCCTTTCTGGGGCGCTATGTCACTTGCCTGTAGATATGGATAGACGAGGAGCAGGTCTCTCTTAGCTTCCAGCCAGGATTGTTAGCACAGTCGGCTCCTTTCCTTTAGAGCTTGTAGATAGAAGGTTTACTCCTTTTGATTTTACAGTTTATGGGTAGGTCAGGGCCCTGTCCCCACCATCATATTACTCCTAGAGGCTTGCTGATTGTTTCTTTTTTCCTGTGGTTAACTGTTGGTGTCCGTGTGGAGCCCATATGTGTTTTAGTTTATGTGTTGGCCATGTGGGTCCTTGTTTAGCTGACAATTAGCGGCCTTGTCGGCCATAGCTTAGTTTAGCACCGGATTTACTTTTCATTCATAACTAGACTTCATGGTGGTCTTGTCGGCCTGCATAGGATTCGCTATTTACTATTTGTTTCTGGTTAGCTGTTTTCTTTTATATGGCTATAAGGCCTTGTCGGCCAGAGGCTGTATTTACAGCCGAGAGATAGCCCGTTGTTTTCTTGATTTGAGAGTTAAAATTAGCCATGCACTAGAAAGTGCGTAGGTTCAGTCAGATCCCAGTAAGGTACTAGGTGCCAGTCATGCCTCTCAAGGTGGGCCGTGACAGAATTTACCTCCGATTCAGACCACTTTAAATATAGTTCTTCATGTAGCATTGTAACTGGTTTCATAGATATCAAAGGCAAATTTTTCTTAAGGCATAACTTCACTTTGTTCAACAAGTCAGGCTTCAACAGTTTGGAATAGTCCAGTCCAAAAGTTATAGCATTATCTGTAGGGTGGGTATTTTGGATGCTGCGTTTAGGGAGGGTTGAATAACCATTGTCGGCAAGGAAATGGACAACAAAGGTAAGTTGTGCGGTGCAGCTAAAATAGGTAAACATAAGAGGCAGGCATGCGACGGCAAGGCGGGAAGGCTTGGCGCCAAGATGACCATTGGTGCCAGAGAAAGAGTGGCGCACACGCATGCCTAGCACAGGCGCAGGCAGTTGGGCAGTTTCCTTAGTTTTTGGCCGTCTTTGGCCTAGTCAACAGACAGTTTTGTAATTTGAATTTTGAATTCGAATTGTCGATCAGTTGGAAATGTCAACTGAATTTTGAGAAGGAATTCGTGAGGCATGTGCCAAGCATGTGGCAGAGCGTAAGAGTTTACCACGGGTCATACTGGCCATAATAGGCGGTATCCGATGGTAATTTAGCTAGGGTTACTAAAGGACATGTGGAGAGTATTTTGTGATTATCCCTACTTCAAAACTAGATTGTCATGCAATAAAAATAATGAAGTCAGGATATATAAGTTCTTGTTATTTTATTCTAGATATTTCTAAAATTTTATATGGCTTTAAATTTTCAAATATTAGGAGTAATTATTATATAGTTCAAATAAAGAAAAAATTAATAAATTTTCAAGTCTTAAATAATAAAAAAAATTATAAGTGGGAGAAAAAGGACCCCTAAACACATATAGAAAGAAGTCTTAAGTTATAGAAACTTTATGTATTTATTTTTAAATATTAGAAGAATAATTAATTTAGAGATAATTTAGAGAAAATAGAAGATAAAATATATATTAATTAAATTGGGTATATAAAATGATGATGTGGCAAAATTTATTATTTTAGGCTCTTTTCACTATTTCTTTTGCTTTGATAAATTCACTCTAATTTAAATAATGTGACATATAATTAAAGTCTACAACTCTTTTTCTATTTTAATTCTTTTGATTTTTTTTTAATTTTCTTATCAAGAACTTGATTTTTACAGATAAATATTCCAATAGAGTATTAAGTTCAACAAGATCTTTTATATTTATAATTTTTAAAATATAATATTTAAATATTAAAATATTAGTTTGTAAATTATTAGGCAATTTTATGATTCTTTTCTTTTTGTATATATTCTTTTAAGCATATCAAAAATATACTTTTACCGTTATTATTTTATTTTATTAAAAATCTTGATGATTAAAAAAAATATTTAAATATAATAGTATTTTAATTTAACAATATTTCACTATTATAAAAAAAAAATTAAAGATATTTTTGTCTGCATGCGAAGCACAAAAAAAATTACCTAGTTATATATATAATTCGAGAATAGAAAATGAAAAGGAAATATGAGTGCACGCCAATGTTACTTTTGTTCCTACTTATGCTCTTTCAGTAACCAACATCAACAGCGATCAAGCATCTGTAGAGGTTACATTCAGAAATTATTTCATGAATCCGTCTCTAATAATAATTGTTAAGTTACATAATTTAAAAAGAGAAAATAATTAATATAAGATTAAATTTAAATTGATTTTAAAGTTTTAAATATTAGGACTTCTTATATGATTCAATTAAAAATTATTTTTTTCTCATATTATGAAAAGATTTATAATAAAATAGAAGTTACTAACTTGAAATCCAATTTTAAAAGTAAAAGATTAAAATCAAGAAAATAAAGTAATAGTAAAGCAAAGTCTTGAACCCAATTCCTACGGTAATGAATATGAGCGCAATTGAAATTCATGGAGAATAAATTTGTATATGCTTTTTGGGGAAGAGATACTATTTCACCAATCGAGTCACAGGTATCTAACATATTTATACCTAACGATTTTTTCACAAAGTGGTGACGAAATAAATAACTTGTACAAATCTTTCCATTTTAGAAATTTAGTTGATTTCAATTTTTAAACATTCAAGAAATAATAAAATAATAATTTTATCTGTTGTAAAGCCGTTTAATGAAAGATAAAAAAATTCAATCAATATTTTTAAGGACCTTCAGCTTTTACCATAACTAATTTTAGCGTACGCGCTTCGCACGTGTCTCTCATATTAATAAGAATATATTTTTTAAAATAGCATATATTTAAAATATGTGTTTGTATAAGAATATGAGAATTTAGAAAGATAATTATGAATTTCAAATTGATAAATGATTATATTTAAAAGTTTGATCCAATATAATAGTAGTTCTTTTCTTCAGTTTGTTCTAATATATACTTGTTTCAATAAACAAAAATGGCATAGAAATAGCGTTTGACTTAAAGGTAAAATTTTTTTATTATTACATTAGCACTTAAATGCATGCATTTTATTATATTTTATGTTAATTATTATAAAATTTGTATTACTACACTATTAACAAATTAACATTTAACATAAATATTAACACTATGAAGACATATTGCAATACAAAATTATATATTATAATAGAACAAATAGTATAAGTTATTAGTTTAAACAATTAGCACTTTACAAAATCATCTTGTGAATTATTACTGGTTTGTTTTGGTAGTTGACACTAATATATTGATATCGTATCACAAATACATTTATTTATTTATTTATAATTGATCGTCCAAACTAAGAAAGACTCATAAAAATTAGTGGAAATAGTGGTAATACCTGCATTGGGGTAGACTGTCTATATCATACTCCTTGGGGTGCGATTCTTCTTCGGAACTTGTTAACGTGGGATGCTTTGTGCACTGGGTTGCCCTTTTTTAAATTATATTTTCAAAAGTCCTAAACATAATTGATTTGCGTTATCAGTACAACTTTTGCAACATGTAACTATTTTTTAAAAGATAAAATCTTAATCACTTTTAAATTTCTAGATATTAATATTTTCTATATATTTCAAATAAGAAAGGATTTATTATATAAAATTTATCTACTTTTAAATTTTAAATATTAAAAAATAATTAAAATAATAATTTTGTCAAGTGTGAACTCTATTTTTAAAAAAGTAATAAGGTGAATGATATTTTGCTACGAGGTTTCGTATTTTAAATATTTAGCAATAACTTAATTTTAAATTTTTTGCGCTTTATGAGATGATTGCGGATCAATTTTCATCTCTCGCAATCTATGTGTCTAGTCAAACCCTTTCACATAAATTGAGAGAAAGAAATAGTACAGATTTAATTAAAGAGAGTGAACTACAAGAACTCCCGATTAATTGAAACAACTTAAAGTATGTTGGAATTTAACGTATTAATGTATAACAAAATTATAATTTTAATTTATTTTAATTGTACCGTGAGTTTAAAAAATTGTGATGAATAATTAGTTAATTTAACAAATAAAAGATTAATATAAGTTAACAGAATTGTAATTGATTTTAAAGTTTTAAATGTTAGACTTTTAATATAGTTCAAATAAGGAAATATTTAAGAATCACAATTTTAATCAATTTCAAAATACTAAATAATTAGGAGTTCTTACTTTTTACAAATATGTAAAGATTTAATAGATATAATTTTAATTAATTTCAAAGTCCTAAATATTAAGATAATAAAAAAATAATAAATGACAATTTTTTCTATTATAGAGTCTTTTAATAAAGAGCAAACAGTTCAATCAATATTTTTAAAGATCTTCATGCTTTTAATATAATGTAGATATAGATAAATACTAATCTTCTATTATAATTTGTACATATTTTGTAAATTAAATCACCGACATTAATAGTTGTTTGGCCAAACTTATCAAATCAACTTATTTTGAAAAGTGCTTTTTTTAAAAGTGCTTATCAGAAAAGTACTTTTAGTGAGAAATAGTTTGTGTCTGACCAATAAATTTAAAAAGCACTTTTGAACAGCAATTAGTGTTTGACTAAACTTTTGAAAAGTGATTTTAAGTGTATTTTTTTTACAAAAGTGCTTTTCAAATAAGTATTTTTGGAGAGAAACTATTTTTTTTAGCTTCTGAAAAATAACTTTTGCTACTCTCTTAGAACACATATTTTCTACTCAAAAACTTGGCTAAACACCTCATTTTTTTTTTAAATATTTTTTTTTTAAAATAAATGCTTTTAATATTCTAAAAACTCGGCCAAACATACTATAAGTCCAAAGCATAAAAGAAAAAATATGCGTTAACGGAAGATAGTTAAAAAGTTGCTGTAGAAGTTTTTTTAAGATAAAGAGAATATAAATGTATTTTAAACCCACAGCATAATGCACAGACAATTTTATTTTCACTATCTCGACTTCTTTTTTGGTAAATAAGACTTTATTAACTAAAATTTGGGTGCAAGTACATAAAAAACACTAAATATCGGCCATCAAGTCTCTAACATTAGAAGATTAATTTATTTTAGATACTTTTAAATAATAATAGTATTTAGAAAATATTATATTATATATCATGTAGAAGAATAATGCTATTAAATTTAGTCATTAACTTCTTACATAATTTAATTCAATGTTTATATAAATTGAAACTTATTTTTCATCCCTTAGCCCAACAATCTAAAACATTAATCTCTTCCTCCATTCTCATTTTTTTTCCGCTGAAATCTCATTTTTTTTCTTCTTTTTCTTTTTTGTTGATATTGTTATAAGTAGAAACTCCATAGACATCCATTGTTAAAGCTCGAAACTTCAAAGTTTGAAAATTGAGTTTTCGTAAATAAGCTCCATTTTGAGTGGGTATTATTGTAAAAGATCGTAAAAGATCGGGTATGTATTGAAGAGTCTAAATCTAAAAGTTAGGGTAATTTGGTATAGTTTTTTAGGCATCTTGGATCGATTTAGTGCTTGAAATCAATGAAAAAGACAATGTTGATTTTTTGTATATTAATGTATAATATTGTATAATAATGTATATAGGTACATAAACACTTCTTACAAACTATTTTATTAATAACAATTTTATTTATTTATAAAAGGTAATAATAATTTTTAAATATATTCCAATGCGTGAAATATAAAAAATTAATAAAATTAATAAAATTTTAAAGATTCTTTATTTATAATATAAATTAATTTTAATTTATAACTTACAAAATATTTTATTAATGACAATTAAATTTTATTTATTTATACAGATGATAAAGGATAAGAAAGAGGAGAAACATAAATACCCACACATGCATGCAAACTGAATAACATGAAATCTTGTGACAAATTCATAAAAGTATTGTTCTACTTATAATGTTAGTAAATGCAAGTAAGAAACTATACTATTTAGGCTAAAAAATAAATATTATATATAATATAAAAGGATATTACATAAATGGAGGATTGAGAATAACAAGAGTAAAATAAATATTTTAAAAAGTCAATTAGGATAAAGTGTGTGTGTGGAGGGAGGGGGAGGGGGAAATGTCTATTATTCGAAGTTGAGGGGAGTTTGACTTTTAAAGCAAATTTGAAGTTAAAATGCTTTTCACCCTTAACTTATATACTCAATTAATATTTTTTATTTTATTTTGTCCTAAAATTAATATTTATTTATTTTATTAAAAAATTATTACATAAATTTTTTAAAAATTATGATTTTAAAAAAGTGAAAATAATAAGGTAAAATTGACAATATAAGAGTAAAATAGATATTTTAAAAAATTAATTAAAATAAAAGGAATAGAATGCTTTTTTTTTTAAATTGAAGGAAAATTTTAATTTTTTAAAATAAAGTTAAAGATGAAAACGATTTTCACAGATAATTTATATTAAATATTTTTAAAAAAGAAGGTGAAAAAAAAAAACAGAAATAATATCGATCGGACAAATACTACACCGTCACGACAATGCGCACCTCTTTTAAGTCTCTGTGCCTATTCTGCTGTAAATTGTGGATATGGTGAAAGGATACGTTCATCAGTCAAAATCCACCAGCAACCAGTTTTGCTAATTGACCGATTGATACACCAAAATCTTTACAGTTTCAAATTTTAGCACACCTCTCAATTTTGCTATGCGGAACCAATAGACAGCTTCATTTTATTTCCAAAAAATAATGCTTAAAGCTATACAGATTCTGGGTTCATCTTCTGGATTTCTTTCCTATAGATTCAGGAAGCCTCAACCAAATTCTGGGATCTCGTTAATTTCCATTCCTTCAAGAAAGCCTATTGTCAGAACATCTGAGACTGATTCTTTGTTATTGTCACCTTCTCAAGTGCACAGTCATAAGGGTCATTGTTGCTGTTTTAGAAATTTTCGAATGTCTTCCACTCATTCAAAGTCAAACCCAGAAGGAGCATCTTCATCCTCTTCTTCTTCTTCATCTGTTGCAGTCCAGTCAACTGTGAGTTGTTACAACTGAATTGAATTTCTTAAAAATGTTTTCCAGTACTTCCATCTCTTTTGTTGTCAAATTGGATGTTTTCGTGTTGTGTCATGTGACATGAATACTTGTATCATTCAGTGGGACGATTCGTAATTTCGCAACTTTCAGCTTGTTTTTAGCGTGATCTTTTCATTTCCAAGTATTTGTAGTTTTGATTATTTTTGGGATATTCTAAGCATAATTAGATACTCAAAATCTTGTATTTTTTAGAGCACAAACTGTTTTATTTGGACAGTTTTGGATTTTCATGATTACCTTTTTACAGATTTATGATGGAGTCTGAGTGTTTTGTGCACTTTTTAATTAGTTTTTAATGTACTGAAACTGATGACTCAAGGTGCTTGGTTGTGTGATTTCTGGTGCCATTTTGCTTGGCTGTTGGTTGACTGATTGTTCTTTATTTGGGGAGGTTGCATGTTGGAATGTTGAATGGGATTCCAAGTGGTCTTTTATTTTTCAGGAAGCACAGATTCGAGTGCAACTTAGGATCCCTTAGTTGGATAAACTAAAGAAGAATCAAGAAACGTGCAAAAACTAAAAAGAAATATAAAGAAACAAAAATAAACTGAAACAAAAGATAGGATAGAACTCAACAAAGTGCTTCTTGAATTTGAGAATGGATCAAGAAGTTCAAGATAAGTCTATTCTTCAATTGACTCCTAACAACAACAATTAGCCAAGAAGGAACTAACTGGCTTTGGTAGAGAACTAATCTAAGAGATAGATTATGGATCCCGCCCCCTCGTAGAGTAACAAGAACAACAATTAGCTGCAACTTATCACCTTTCTTGAATACCTAGAAGTAATCTAAGATTTGAATCAATTAAACTTACCACCTTAAAGATGATCCTTGAAGGTTGAAGAATAATGGCCTGTTTGGCTAATGGCCTGTTTGGCCAAGCTTCTCAAATCAACTTATTTTGAGAAGTGTTTTTTTTAAAAGTGCTTATCAAAAAAGTACTTTTGGTGAGAAACAGTTTGTGTTTGGCCAATAAATTTAAAAAGCACTTTTGAGTAGCAATTAGTGTTTGGCTAAGCTTTTGAAAACTGCTTCTAAGTGTATTTTTCAGAAAAGTGCTTTTCAAATAAGTGCTTTTGGGGAGAAACTACTTTTTTTAGCTTCTGAAAAACAGCTTTTGCTGCTCCCTAAAAACATTTATTTTCTTCCAGAAGCTTGGCCAAACACCTCATTTTTTTAAAATAAGCACTTTTCAGAAAAAATAAGCACTTTTGGCCTCCCAGAAGCTTGGCCAAACAGGCTATAAGTTTCTAAAATCAGCTTATTTTGAAAAGTGCTTTTCAAAAAAGTACTTTTGGTGAGAAGCAGTTTGTGTTTGGCCAATAAATTTAAAAAGTGCTTTTGAAATGCAATTAGTATTTGGCCAAGCTTTTGAAAGTGCTTCTAATTATTTTTTTATCAAAAGTGCTTTTCAAAAAAGTACTTTTAGGGAGAAACTACTGTTTTTAGCTTCTGAAAATAGTTTCTGCTACTCTCCAGAAGCATTTATTTTATCCCAAAAGCTTGGCCAAACACCTAATTTTCTTAAAATAAGCATACCTTTTTTTTAAAAAAAAATAAGCACTTTTGGCCTCCGAAAAATTTGGTCAAACAAGCTATAAATTCAAGAGTAGCTAATGCAAAAGTTGAAGGAGAAGTCCTCTCGCTACTATTGATAATAATCTGAATTCTCCTAGATAACAAAGAAAACACCCTATTTATACAGTATAGGGCCTTCAAAATTTAGCCTAAAAACAAGGAAATAAAATCCTAATCTACTTTGGATGAGCAAAATCCAACTATTCAGGAAAAGGAAAATGACAAAACCATAACTACTCAGGAAAAGAATTAAGGAAACCTTTCCATAACTAACTAGGATAAAATATAGAAGATTTTGACTAAATCCCTACAATTAAGGCGGATAACCACGTGAATAGGGGTTTGGGACACCCACTTGAAGTCTTGGAAGGTGATTTTACTCTCCAAATAGGCGCCCAATTTATGCGCTTCTTGTGGCTGATTTAGCGCACAAGTTTGAGCTCCTTTTGAGCTTGAATTTGGCCTCCAATTTACCACCTCTTGGACTTGAACTTTTGCCATAAAATAAGGATAGAACTTTGATACATCACCATTAGTTTTGAGCTCTTCTTCCACAATTAGCACCTTCTTTATTTCCCATTCAAGTCCAGCTACTTGATCTTGCAATCTCTTAGCTTATGACCTTGTCATTGGCCTTCTAAGTGCACCTATGACTTCATCCTTGTCCTTGGAGCTATCAGTTTGGGTAGGTATGAATTAATTAGCTCTTTCACCTCTAACACAAATAGTAAACCAAAGTGTCAGCACTTGGTTCCTACATTCAATCATCTATGCTCCAGTTCAGTGCCTTAATTTTAGGTTAGAAATTCTTGGGTTTTTTTAGAGTGCCAGATGTTTTATTTTAACATTTTTGGATTTTCACGAATACTCTTCCGCAGATTTATGTTGGAATTTGAATGGATTGTGCACCTCTTTTGATGGTTGTTGATTTACTGAAAGAATGACTGAAGGTGCTGACTTGTGTCGTTTCTGGTTCCATTTTCTTTCTCTGTTTTTGGTTGGTTTTTTTCTTTTTTTCTCTGAGGTCGTGGCTTGGCACATAGAATGGCATTCAAAGTGGTCTTAAATAAAGATAAGTACATGTTTAATGCTACTTTGGATACTTTTGTTAAAGAAACAGAAGAATTAGTTGAATAAAATGTTTCTCATTCGGATTTGTATAAAGCATCTAGCTCTTTTACCTCTTACACAACAATTTTTTACTGTGAAATGATGCCTCTGCATTTAAAGCTTAACTAAATCATCTTTACACATTGGGCCTTGAATGCATGTTGAAATACCGTATATATGCCCCATTTTTACTCTCTTCCTTTCATTTTCTGCAAAGAATTTTGCATATATTTTGTCCATTGAAACTGCTAAAAGAAAAGTCTGGACTTAGAAGATCAGGGATTGAATTAAAAGAAGCTTTCTCTCTCTCTCTCTCTCTCTCTCTCTCTCTCCTTAGTCCTCTGCTGTATCTTGTTGACCTCATTTTTCCAACTCAACCTTGTTTACCTCGTAGTTTCTCCAAATCTTGCTTAATAATCAAGTTCCTACTTTGATTTGTTGCTCAAACATTTCCAAATGAAAGCCTGATATCAAATATTCAATGTAGAGCTGCTTTATCTTCTGCTCCTCTTGAATAAAACTAGAAATCCTAAGTCCAAACAGCCATGTACTCTCCCGTAAAACGCCTTTGAAAACATTTTTTCAAACAACCATGTAATTTGATGACCTGGGGCAACCTGCTGACAACCTATGTTGCTTGGATACGGGTGTGTGCACCAGACACTGGTGCTGATTTGTAAGTCCGGTTCTTCATCACCTAAATCTTTAGGATGTGGGGATACATAGGAGTATGTCTGTATGGGTACGGGTGTTAAGATGCAACCAGTAAAATGCATATTACAACTTATAGAAGTATATTTTGACAACTAATTGAAGTTAGCTCAATATATGTTGTTGTTGTAATCAAATTCTTTGTAAACACTTAATTATTTTATTCACATAATAGCAAAGCGTTTAGATAATTTGTGTGAACAAACACACACGTATGTGTGTATATATACATATATATCATATATGATATAAACTCAAAATAAAACCGGATACGTAATCAAACCTATACTTCTTGGCCATATGTATACTCAAAACATCCAACTTAGGTTGACCAAATCCAATGCGGATCCTATGCACACACCCAAATTGTGTCGGGTTAACAGAGTATAACAAGGATTTTGAAGGATCTGAACAACATAGCTAATAACCTCTTGACAGAAAGTGCTTCAAGATCTAAGTTGCTCAAATTCTTTACTTTCGGTGCCGCATCTGTGTTGACACAATGTGGGTGTGGGTATGGAATTCGTACCGAATAGGCCAGCTGATTTTGGGTACTTTGAATAAAATCGACCGAGAAATTCGTGACAAATATAATGATTTTTATAATCAAAACAAAAACTAAGGATAGATTGAAGAAAATGGAATACCTTACATATAGAAATTTCTATGTTAGTCCTTTCCTCATATCTCCTTCTAAAATCCCCCTGATCAATATTTTCTCCGAGAAATACCTTCTTAGTTTTCCATATAATATCTCATAATTTAGACATATAACTCTATTTTTAGATATTTTGAATTACTTTTAGCAGAATCATCGCACCCGTATCCATACCTGGATCCACAACCCCGAAGCTTAAAATTTAGATCCTGAAGGATCCAACATCTAGATCCGCACCCGTATCAGACACTCGCGCCCGAGTGCGAGCAATGTAGTTCAAGATTGGTATCGTAACCTTCTTTAGAGCCTAGATTTTACTATCGCCTACAAAGACCATGGGTTTGAAATGATGTTGGTTCGGGTTCATTGAGGATTTTGAATTCTACTAGGCTTTATTTGCAAATTCTAATCACATCACCATGGTTAGCTTAAAGTTCTTGATACAACAACATGTAGTACACCATTGGTAAAACAGTTGTGACTTATGTTTTAGCTTGTGATGCATTTGTTTCTTTTTTGCTTTTCACTTGAAATATATCTTTATGAATTTTGATAAACTATGATTATCAACAAATTTGAGCTTGCTACCATCCATTTTGGTTGTGAAAGAGAACTGCATTTCACTTCTATAGACGAGTTAGAACATGGAAAGACACGGGTTGTTTCTATACAAGGTTTTGGAGAATGAACACTTCCATCAGCTTAATATGGTCACTGTTTTAATGTATAAGAACCCACTTGTGAGATTACACTGGGTATGTTGTTGTACATTTGCAGAATAGGAAAAGGGCCTTGTTTTTTTCGACAAATTTCAGCAGTAATTCTTTTCAATAATGGAATTTACACAAGAAATCAGAAATAGAAATTGACGAGAAGATAGAGATAGAATACGAAAGGAACAATTCCAATAATGGAAGCAACTACAACCAAGTAAGTATACTTGAACCCTCTGATTAGCATTCAATCATTAGAATAAACCAAGGGAAAGATAAATTGAACTCATATACTAATACTTATTAGAAGAACTC
Source organism: Datura wrightii (assembly GCA_035772735.1). Classification (NCBI taxonomy): domain Eukaryota; kingdom Viridiplantae; phylum Streptophyta; class Magnoliopsida; order Solanales; family Solanaceae; genus Datura; species Datura wrightii. The sequence continues at coordinate 48,350,114 of JASDFA010000002.1, read as the reverse complement.
AAGGGAGGTTCAATTGAAGATGAATAGGTCAATCCCATGGAGGGAGACTTCTTCATAAATAATCATCAAAACTAAACCCCAACTAAAAATTATATATTTATAGTGATAAATTATATATTTATAGTGATGCTAGGCTAAATAAGCTAAATGGGTTAAGGCCCAAGTCCAAATGCATCAAAACAAGCAAAAGCCTAAACTTAATAAAAATGGGGTGTGTGACAATGGAACGTGTATATGGGCCAAGTCCCTAATGCTAGTCAAACATGGCCAACCCTTGGCCGAACCTGCAGTCAAAGTGGTCACTCTTCATAGAGTTCCCTGCTCTTCGTAATGATGTATTCCCATGGTCTATTTGTCATTGTTCTCTCCCTCTCAAAAGAAAACTTATCCTCAAATCTTGGTCGTATAATCAGAAGAGTGACCAAGACGAACAATTCCAATAAAGAAAGCAACTAGTCAACCCAAGCAAGTATAGTTGAACCCACTAATTAATATTCAATCACTAGAATAAAGCCAAGGGGGAGAGAAATTGAACTCATACATGAATACTTACTAGAAGTATCCAAGAGAGGTTTAGTTGAAGATGAATAGGAAAATTCCACGAAGGGAGGCTCTCTCAAGAGAGTTCTTCACCAACAATTATCAAAACTAAATTGTGAATTAAAAGACTCTATTTATAGAGATGCTAGGCTAAATAAGCTAAATGGGCTAAGGCCCAAGTCCAAATACATCAAAACAAGTAAAAGCTTAATCTAAATAAAAAGGGAAAATTTTGTGTATATATATATATATATACATAAATAGCACTCAATATTATGAAATATACCAAGAGCTTTTAGTTTACAAAACATAACAGATAAATTCACTCAAATTTTCGCTCAAGACTTAAAAAATTCGCTCAAATTTTCGTGTATAAAAACGGTATGAAATTGGTATGAAACGTGTATATCTCTCTCAAGGCTTCTGGTGAGTTATGCGCATCCTTGGGGGAGGATCAAAAGAAAAAAAGTTTCGCTCTCCTACTTTTTAGGTGGAGGTTTTCCTCCTTTCTCCGGCGTGAGACACCCGGAACCTGAATCTTGTGAGTTAGTAGTTTTATTTTAGATGGAGGAACACAGAATCTACTTTCATGCGGGGTTCAAGTCTTTTGATATCACAAATTCCAGTTCAAGGTCAGAAACATGGTTCGAATGGACTGAACGTAGTAGCAAGATGATGAGGAAAGTCACTGTAGGCCTTAAAGTTATGTCATGGCTGGACTACGTATTTAATGAAGCTTCAAAGGAACAGAGAATGACAGCAAGAAGATGGAGAATAAGGGACCACTTTGCAGAATTCTTTTGCAACTTTAAATCCAATGAACGTGGTAGGTACATCAGCTTTATTGCAGTACAGGGGGGGGGGGGTTGCAGATCAGTTATTATAACACTGGAGAGTACATTGAATGAGGGTTGGGCATTAATAGCCCGAAAGATCACAAAACTCATAGGGGTTTTAGACAGAAGGGAAGTTGCAGCAGGTCGACAAATACAACATCATCAAAAACAACAACTGGACTGCTCATTTGTGGAGGCCACCAAATACATCAAATGGTCAACAGAAGCCACCAAAACATTGAGAAAGAAGGCGAGGGGAGAACGGAAAGCATCTATGTATAACCCTAGACTCTCTATTCCAGGATGCTCCAGAGTCTCAAAAGAAGATGTGCTAGATAGATGCATAGTTGGGAACTTTGAGGACCCATCCCAGGAAGTTCCAACACTTGGAGAAATACGGAAGTGGGCCAGCGGAGTCTGGAAAATAGTGTATGGTATCAATATATACGTAATGAATGACTCAAAGTTCCTGTTTGAGCTACCCACAAGAAAAGAGGCAAAACACATTCTCAGAGGGGAATGGAAGTGGAAGAATTCAAAGATATCCTTAGAATTGTGGTCCTTATCGGCGATCTGCTGGTTGGAAGGGATGGAAAGGAAATGGATATGGATTCGTATATACGCCCTACCTCTAAACCTATGGACGCAAGATACCTTCAGCCCTACCTCTGAACCTATGGACACAAGATACCTTCAAAAATATCGGAGATGCATGCAGTGGGTGGATCGAAATAGAGGAGGAAACAACACTTAAGAATCACCTCCGATGGGCTAGGTTAAGGTGAAGGGCGACAGAGGGAAAATCCCAAGAGAGATAGAAATTGAAAGTGATGATTATGTTTTCAAACTTCCGATACGGTGCGAAGTTCCGGCAACAATGCGAAGGTGGAGGTCAATCGGAGAAGCGGAAGCTTTTGGACCGATGGATAAATAGCGAACCTGTCTCCCTATCAGCAAAACCCAGTACTCTTAGGCAAGTATATACGCCAAAGAGACTGGAGGGGCACGTGGGTACATCAACAGCTGGAGCGGTGTTTTTTTAAAAAGCATGTGACTGTCACGTGAAGGGATCAGATGGGCAAAATTTAAATAGAGGAACAGTGGGTTGCTACAAAGTAATGGGCCGGACCTCAGAAAAGAATGGCAAAGCTGGGCCTGACCCAGCAGCAGAGCTCATCTTCAATAAAACCCAAATACTGTAGTTGTATAATATGCAAACAGATCCTCTAAGAGAAGAGATGGAGACCCAATCGATCAAAGTAGAGAATCTTTTGCATGCAAAAACCTCAGAAATGGGAGAGATGATTTCTTATGCGAATGCGGTTAGGATTGGCGATACACCGACTAGTGAAAAGAGAATTCTCAGTGAAGAAGGGGAGATGACACAAAACACCACGTTGGGGGAGCGCGGAATATAGACCTACAGTCAGGAACACAGATAACAATGGAGATAACCACAATAGAAGGGGGAGAAGGATGGGTGGTGGAAGATGTAGAACCTCTACTCATCCAATCGCAAGAGGTGAGACTGGACAGAGAAATGGACACAACTCTCTAGGTTCATCAGAATTTAATCAAGTTGAGTAAAATTATAGGTGTAGATTTCCAGGGACATGAGGAACAGACCATGGAACTGCTGAATAGACAGTAGTAGACAAGCAAGGAGGATGGAGCAAGATTTAAAAAGAACCCGATCTGAAGGAGCACAGGAACTTAAAGTCTGATAACTTTTGATGTCAAATTCAAAGGCAGTGGGAACAGAAGCAGGGGGAGAAATCAATCCTCAAGCATTCCATGAATTTCAAACTAATCTCATGGAATGTAAGGGGACTGAATGGCAGGGAACAAAGGAGAGTAGTGAAGAGCCTATTGATGGAATGGAATGCAAATATTATTTGCTTCCAAGAAACCTAGTGGAGGGAGATTTGTTAGAAACCATTAAACAAATTTGGGGAGGCAGATGGGTGAGACATGCCAGTCTAGAGGCTGGTGGAACAAGAGGGGGTAAAATGTTTTTGTGGGATAGCAGATCATGGAGAGGAACAATTGTAGAAGTAGGAACATATACCATCTCCTGCAAGTTTGAAGCGGTGCTACAAGAATTTTCATGCCATATAACAAGAGTGTATGCACCAAACAGCAACACAGAAAGAAGAATAGTTTGGGAGGAAATCAGTGCAATTAGAGGATTGATGGAAGGAGCATGGGCAGTATGTGGAGATTTCAACACATGAGATATCCAACAAAGAAAAGAAGTTGCAGAAGAAGAACTAGAAGTATGGTGGAGTTCTCTGATTTCATAGAGAATATGGAACTGATTGACCTCAATTTGGAAGGTGGTATGGTTCAAAGGTGAGAATCATCTCACAGCTGTAAGACTTGACAAAATTATGGTTTCAGATGAATGGAATGAGAAGTTCAGCAATATTAAGTAAGTGCAGATGCAAAGAGTGGTCTCTGATCATTATCCAATAGCCTTACAATGTGGGTTTTGGAACAAAAACAAATCCTATTTCAAAGTAGAGAAGTGGTGGATGAGGACAGATGGTTACTATGAGAAAGTGAAGGAGTGATGGAACTCCTTTTTGCCCAGAGGGAAGCCGGATTTCATTTTAGCATATAAGCTGAAAGCACTTAAGAGGAAACTCAAAGAATGGAGCAACAGTCAACAAAGGAATCTGAAGATACAAAAAAGATCACTTTTGGAACAACTGGAAGTATGGGAAAAAATGCAGGGAAACAAACCTCTAGTTGAGGAGGAAAAGGTGAAGAAGGCTGCATTATTCATGGAATAAGAGGAGTTCATTAAAATGAAGAAATAGCCTGGAGACAGAGAGCAAGAATACAATGGCTGAAAGAAGGAGACAAGAACACCAAGTACTTCCATAAAACATCAAATGCTCATAGAAGATAACAATAATATAGACCAGCTGGTGATCCAAGGTGTTATGTGCAAAGATCCAAGAGGAGATTGTGGTTTATTACCAGAAATTATACAATGAAACAGAAAAGGGGGTCTGGGAATCAGAGATCTGAAGTTTCAGAACAAAGCTCTCAAGATGAAATGGCTTTGGAGATATATACAGGATGAGCATAGCTTATGGAAAGGTATTATAAAGGCTAAATATGAAGAGGAAGACAGGTGGATGAGCAAGGAGGTCACCACACCTTTTGGGGTTAGCTTATTGAAGTCCATCAGATCTTTGTGGCCACTGCTGTGGAACAACTGCCACATTAAAGTTGCTGATGGGTGCAAAACAGATTTCTGGAGACACAAAAGGCTAGGGCCAGAATGTTTACAGCAGGTATTCCCAGACATTTATAGTCTGGCTGTTCAACAACACAGTACAGTGGCAGAATTAAGGGTACACCAAGGCTGGAATTTTACACTTAGAAGAATGCCTAATGATTGGGAAGTAAATAGGGTGGTGGCTTTTTACAAGATGTTGGAAAATTTTAAAGGGTTGAAAGAAGGAACTGACAGATTATGGTGGAAGGGGAATGGTAGTGGTAACTATAGAGTTAATGCAGCCTACAAGGATATGAATATCACATGCCATCAGATTCAAGGGTGGCCGTGGAAGCACATTTGGAAGGCAAAATTACCATATAAGGTTTCTTGTTTTGTCTGTTTAATTGCAAGGGAGGCAGTATTCACACAGGACAATTTGAAGAAAAGAGGCATCATCATATGCTCCGAATGCTGCCTGTGTGGGGAGATTGATGAAACAATGAGACATCTTTCTGCAAGATAACAAGTCAGTTATGGAGAGTATTTTTTGCACTCAGAGGCATTACATGGATAATGCCAAACAGAATCAGTACAACATTAGTAGGATGGGAAGAAGCAGGGAGAGATGCAACAGATAGACGAAGATGGAGATTAATACCACCCTGCATATGGTGGACAATATGGAAAGAAAGAAATTTCAGATGTTTCAAAAACAAGAGCAACTCAGTTGAACATATCAAAATGAACTGTATCTTGCTCTTCTCTTTTTGGTGTAGACAGGCCTACTCAGTAGAAACTGAGGAAATTCTAGAAGTGCTAGGTTCCATCTAGTAAGACAGAATAGCTTCAGTTTCTTAGGAGTATTTGTGCTATGTAAATATGGGTCCAGTGCAACCTATGCACTATGTGTAATTATTTGAAACTTGACAGATGTATACGAAGTTACCTTTTATCCAAAAAATGAAAATATCTCTTTCAAGGCTTAAAAATTTCACTCAAAGTTTCGTGTATGAAACTGTATGAAATTGGTATTAAATGTGTATATAATAGTATAAAATTTGTATAAAGTTCATATTACGTTTTTGAAAATTTAATACATCTAGAGAAAACGTTGTTATACAACTTTAATATAATTTTCATACAAATTTGATACTACAACAACATAAACTCAAATTCATACAACTTTAATACAATTTTCTTCGAAACCACATCAAATTTGCATTAAATCATCATAAATTTGAGATAATGGCTCCCCAAGGTGTTCTCTAAGTTTGGAACCTCACCCATTTTGAAATTATTTTAATTTTTCAAACACAAGTTTCAACTTTGAAGCTTCAAGCTTCATCCGTGGTGGAATTCGAGGTTGAATCTGAAATTTTATTCAAAATCACATCAAATCTACACTGAATCATCCTAAATTTGAGATATGAACTCCCCAAGATGTTCTCAAACTTTTGGAACCACATCCTATTCGAAATTATTTTAATTTTCCAAAACCATCAACTTTGAAACTTCAAAACTTCATCAATAGTGGAATTCGAGATTTCAATTTAGAAAGGAAAAATTGATAAATTGGAGAATAAAGAAGAAAAAAGGAGTTGGGAAAGGGGGTTGGGAAAGGGGTTGGCAGTGAAGGAGAAGGGGGGTTAGTGGAGAAGGAGAAGGAGAAGGGGTTGACAATGAAGAAATAGTTCCTTTTTTTTCAGATATGTTATGTTTTGTAATATATTTGTAATATTTTATAAATAAGAAAAACTATTATTATGTTTAGTAATTTAGAATCTTAAGTAGGTATGCGAGGTAAATTTCCTAATATAAATGGGTCGTGTGTCAATAGAGTGTGTATATGGGCCATGTATAATCTCTCCTAGAGTTAACCTGTGGACAACCCTTGGTCAAGCCTGCAGCCAGACTTGGTTAACTCTTCGTAGAACTCCCAGTCTTCTTAAAATTGTGTATGCCCATAGCCTATTTTTCGTCAATGTGTAAGTGCTTTGCCCACATATTTCTATCAAGCTATCCCAATCTTCTATACATATCATAGTCTTTCCTCGCAACAAAAAATGATGAAACAAAAAGAATCTTGTTATACGTGATGGTCTTTTCTCCAAACTGTTTTCCTTTTGTCTCAGCAGTCTTCAGTATGACCAGTGAGATAATAACTAATGAACATGCAAGATTCTGAAGTTTAGTCATCTTGCAATGGGACCTAGAGATGATCCGTGTCCTCTCTTTATTTCTTACATAAACAAAACATTGACCATGATTGGCTCCTCATCCTCAAGTTACCGGTCGTTAATACTGCATCTCTATTTGCTCATCATGTAAAGAAGGCTACTTTTTAGAGGGGACTTGGTGTCCAACACTTTCATCTAGAACTCCTTTTGACAATATTGACAATTGTTAAATCAAGATGCCAAGATTAGGTGTTGGCATGATGTAGTGGGGACCAAAGAGGAGAGGATACACCAATTAAGTAGTATTAAAAATGGAATTGGTGATGGCCTTTTCATTTTGCTCATTCATGGAGTTGTATTTAGTACCTCTAAGAAATATGATATTTTATCAACCGTTAGTTAGTAATGTGGGTTGGCTTGGATTACTTAGTGTTGTGCGCCTAGGAAGGCAGAGCGCTTTGGAATGCAGAGGAGCTAATATCGTCCAGCTCCCTAGTCTACATGCTTGGTTTGAAAAAGGGACCCAAATTAAAATTTTTGAATTAAATTCTTCTATGGTGGATTATTCTCTCCTAAGGGTAGATAGAGAGTAAGTTTTGCATAGAAAACGGTTTAGGAATTTAGATTTTTGATTCTTCAAAGAAGGATTGGGCAAATGCAACCAGTGGAACAGATGAGAATGACAGAGTTGCATATAGTGGTGTATAAAGTGGAATTCTAGATTATTGCGTTTATTTGCATGATCTTGGATCAACAGTAGGTAGCATAAAGAAGTACTAGCAGTCTCTAGCGAACATGAGAACTAATTAAAAATTTGGGTATAGACAGTTATAAGTTGTTAACCACTGGCAAAGAACAAAGCCTATGAGCTATGATTCACCTTGCTTCTCTTGGTCTCACCTGTCATCGGTGGAGGCAGGTCAAAATCAAATTGACGCTTGAGCTTGTTGTTCACTTCATCTTTGTGGAGGTAGGAGAATCCGGTTTGTTCTTATAAAGCATGCTAAGGAAGAATCTATTGAGGAGCATCTGTCAACAGTCCAGGATTTTTTGTTGTGCATTGGCAAGGATACAGGACTTGAAACAAGTTCTTTATATTCATATCCTGATACTTGAAATGAAGTTTAATAAGCTAAAAATACTTTCCAACTCATGGGGAAGTCATTGGAAAGGTAAGAATATTATCACTCATAAAAAAAAAGGCAGCAATATTGTCTGCATATCTATCAAGCGTGTTAACTATTAATTGGGCCATTAATGAAATCTGCTTCATCAGGAAAAAGAACTATTAATTGGGCTGCAAGATTTGTATTTAAGGTGTTAAATAGCAAAGTGAAATTACAGTAATACTTGTTTTAGTATACGATTTTATGTTTAATTTTAATTTTTTGCATCCATATTTATGATATGGCATAAAGCCAGTTCTACACTCCCTTTTTATAGAGTAAGAGCTGCTCTGAACCTCCACTTATTTCAATCTGCACTTCAGCTCATCAAGGGCATTGCCATGCTCACATGATGTAGAACCATTACCAATATAATGACATGTTCCATATTTAAACTGAGCATTTGGATGATAATTCTTTAGTATTTTTCTTTGTAACTCAGCCTACGGAGTTTTGCTAAACACAGTTACTTCCAAATCTGGATGAAAGAGGACTTAGATAAGTTAGTGAGCATAGAAGTAGCTAATAGCCAAGTATGATGAATCTTTTGAATGGGTATAGTGTATTCATATAGAGGATCCCAATTAGGTTAGAATCAAGGCATATTAATTGATTAAGATTGTTTTCCGTGTTAGTGTCTATGTGAGGATGCTAAGTACATCAGAACTCAATATTTCCTCCTTTTTCCCCCCTTTTAGTGCAGAGTGCTGGGGAGGGAGTTGATAAGTTGCATTTGGCTGCATCATATAATGCAGAAGGATTCAAATGCAGTATATGAACGGTGAGGATTCGTATACCAACCCCAACTAGTTTAGGATTGACTCACATTTGTTGTTATATTATGATAATGCATAAGAAAAGATGAGAAGATTGGTCATGCCAAAATAAATGGAAAAAATTCGGGGTAGCTCTACTATTCAACCTAGTAGGATTCTCTTCTAAAGTATGAGTGTTATATGTTGATAAAATCTAAAGCAAAAGGTTTTGATCTCATTGGATGTTGCTCATTGAAACTGGTGTAGAGGTGGGGCTTAAAGTATTTTATAGGTGATCATTGATTGGTGCGGAAGATTAAGAGATGAAAAGAGTGGAACACAATTACTATTTGGAGATTCAAGCAACCTTTCCTAAAGATGCAGTTTTAATATTCCTTATTTTCAAAAAGACAAGTGTGCAGAACTTTCTATGTCGTTCTAGATATGCTAATGAATTTTGAATATATAAATCAGAGTCCATACTCCATATATTATCTTTCATTCTGATGGAGAAAGCATTTTCTTTTCAAAAGGTCATAAGTTGATCTTCATTACAAGGTAAACACATTTCATCAGCAATGGAGTTGTCCAGCTAAGAGTTTTGGCATAAATCATGGCTTGAGTGGTTGAGAAATTTTCCCTAAGAAGATAATATAAAGCAACAAGCTTATATTTTCCCAAAAAGTCCGGCAAAAGCTTTGATGTAAATACAATATCTGATGAAAAATACCTTATCACATCCATACATCAACTTATTGGTCAAAAAAAAGGAAACTTGTCCAAACTAGAAGGCAATATGCTATCAGAAATAAATGGAAGTAGCTTCTTATTGCACATAGCATTCTTCTAAATGCTAGCATGCCTATGATTCTAGGTATCTGATATATAATTGGCTGTCTGAGTTGGAAACAACCAAAATCTGTTACTGAGGCATTCAGCTGGAGTTTCTCTCTTCTCTTCTCTTCAGCCTCATCTTTTGTTCGTCTTCCTATAAACATCTTTTGCATGCCAGTTGTGAAGAATAATGAACCTTGAGCTTAGTTCACCCAAAAGGATAGCTTTGATGTGAGGATTTCCCAATATCATACAAGGACATGAGAACTCATATCTTCAATCAACATGAGACACTCTAACACCCCACCCCTGCATGCCGAGGACTGGACATTTGAAGTATGACTCTAATAGCATGGGATCGAACATTTTGTAAACCAAGAATAGGAATGAGTCCGATGCTAATACCATTTGAAGGATATGAACTTTGAGTCACGAGTCCGATGCTAATACCATTTGAAGGATATGAACTTTGGGCATAACAACTTCAAAAGCTAGGTCATGAGGTGAGACTTGCCCAACATCATGTAAGGAGATAATGACCCCTCTCTCAACTAACGTGAGATACTCTTAACACCAGCTAATTTTTTAAAAATTTACCTAGAATTTATTTAAACAGATCTGAGGGCATTTTTGTGTCTTATAAATTGTTTAAGTTCCTTTATCTTTTCCCCGATCAATTTCAGTTCAAAGATTCTGCAGGGAAACATTCGCAAGATCAACTTCTGCCAGTTTTGTGGAGGCCCAACAAAGCATGAGATACCTGATGGTGAAGAAAAGGTGAGGGCTATCTGCACGCATTGTAGGAAGATTACCTATGAGAATCCAAAACTGGTAAGATTTCATTGAGCTTCACAGTCTACATTTCCGCATGGATTCTCAAATCAAATGCACACTTGCCTCTTGCAATTGTAATGATCACATTATTTTCCCATTGTCTTTTCATTGCGTACATGTTTGGTTGTTAAATTTTAGTATTGACAGTTGAAAGTGGGAATATCCATTTCTGTTTAGAACCAGTTTATAATCACCCAGCCAAATCAGTTTGGTGACCATGGTTCAATTATCAAGTCTATGGTTTGAATTTGTTTACTATTTTATTTTCAGTTTCGATTTGGGGAAACAGTTTTAAATATGTATACACCTAATCATATCCAAAGGTAATGGTCTATGAAGTGACTGCATATCTTAGAGATCAGGGTTCAAATCCCAACCGAGATAAAAGGAAAATACTAGATTATTTCTTTTCATCTGCCTAAGCTTTGATAGGCAGAGTTAACCCCGTATCTATATTGGTTGGATATAGCAGGTATCCGGTAGAATAGTCGAGGTGCGTGCAGATTGTATTATAAACAGATAATACCTAACTGAACCTAGTAATCAATATAGAACATATGGCAAGACGCTGCAGTGCAGCACAATTTTTTAAGCAGCAGTGAAAGACAAGATATTTAGCTAAATCCCTTATTTGCTTGGTCTTTGTAATTCTGAGGTTAAAGAGACTATCCAGAGCCTGTTTTTTTCTATTTTCCATTTTGGTTTAATGGTTTGGGAGCTTGCTGAACTTCACGTATTCATGGGGAAACAGTTATGGTAACTTACCCATTTGAGCTGCACACACACAGGAGGGATGCTCAAACGTGCTTTCCAAGAGTAGCCCCCCACAGAAATCTTTGTGAATCTAGTTGTTTGCACTAGTCTGAACCTCGTGGAGCATAGTTCTTATTACGAACTTTGAGGTCATAAGACCAAAATTACTCTCTTTCATAGTAGCCACATGAATTAACATCGTTCTTTCTCCTGTTGTTGGTATTATTATTCATTTGTGCAATACACATCAAGCGGGGAGTTTTCTCATGCCTCTTACTAAGGGGGTAATATTTGTAACTGTTCGTTCTCAAATGCAGGTTGTTGGTTGCCTTATTGAGCATGATAAGAAGATATTAATGTGCAGGCGGAAAATTCACCCATCATATGGACTTTGGTATGTGTGTGCCAACAGAATCTAGTGAGAAAGGAGGTCTTTCACTCACAACTTCCCTAAGAAAGTTCTCTATTGATTTCCAGCATTCAGAAATGTGAACTAATTCGAATTCCAGTATAGTAAAATTTATCTTCAAATAATATTGTATTGATAGGACGCTCCCAGCTGGCTACATGGAGATTGGTGAATCTGCTGCTGAGGGAGCAATTAGGGAAACCTGGGAAGAGGCAAATGCAGAAGTAGAGATTCAGTCACCTTTTGCTCAATTGGACATCCCTCTTATAGGCCAAGTGAATATAACTATCTTGAAGATTTAGATGACCATGTACCTTCTATGAATAAAGACAGATACTGGTGATACTTATTTTTCCCTCCTGTTTTGCAGACGTACGTGATTTTTTTGGCGAAACTGAAAAATCCCCACTTTTCACCCGGTCCAGAGTCATCAGAATGTCAGCTTTTTGAGCTTGATGATATTCCTTTTGATTCTTTAGCATTTTCATCGATGCTGGTAACCTTGAATCTGGTATATTTTTATGCTACATGGTTAAAAGTTTAACTTTGGAGATATATATGTTGTGTGAATGTATATGTGTGAGTGTGTGTATATTATATTTGTGTATATAAAATTATGAATACAAGTTTGTTCATTTGCTTTTTCTCTCTCTAAATTTAAGTGACTTTATCCTCTCTTATTTCATGTAATTGTAGTACATTGAAGATATTAAAGTTGGAAGACCGAAGTTTCATTATGGCATCATTAACAAGAGGTATGTTGGTCACCCTATATCATAGTTTTCACTTAGTTCTATAGATCCTCCACGAAGCTTTAGTAGTTTGTTGCTATGTTGCTCGAGCTCTTCAAAATCATTGCCGCACCCGTGTCGACACGACATGGATGTGTGTGGGTGTGGGATCTCCGTCGGATTTGGTCAACTTACGGGGTGCTTTGACTACATCTATGATCAAGAAGTATAGATTAATTGGGTCTTTGATTTGATTTTTTTGGGTTTATGTGATATATATATAGTTATATAAAGTATGAAAATCTTTGCTATTACACAAGATATCTTATGAATAAAATATTACTCCCTCTATCCCAATTTATGTGGAATCCTTTCCTTTTTAGTCTATCCTAAAATGAATGTCGCCTTTCTATAATTAGAAATAACTTAACTTTAAAATTTCCTTTTTATCCTTAATGAAATTATTTATAGCCACACAATTGTCTCAGGTTTGTTTTAGACCACATATTTCAAAAGTCTACCCTTTATTCTTGAACTTTGTGTCAGGTCAAATGGTGCCACATAAATTGGGACATATGGAGTAGGTGTTTATTGAAGAATCAAATTTTACGAGTTTTAGTTCAATAGCTTTAATTAACTGAGATATATACTTGTAAGTTGTAATATACATTTATTGGTTGTATCCTAACACCCGTATCTGCACTTGGATCCATATCCTCAAATCCTAAAATTTATGTGATGAAGAATTCGACTTTGAGATCCACACCTGTATTGTATTACTGCACCTGAGTTCGAGCAACTTAGGTCTATTTTCAACATGCTAAATAAGTTCTATTTGAACGTGTATAACAATTGAACAGAGAGCATTGTCAATTTTACTAGCATTTATAGCTGAACTAATAAGATGAAATGTCATTTGATTGAAGAAGTAACTATTACTGCACCTGAGTTCGAGCAACTTAGGTCTATTTTCAACATGCTAAATAAGTCCTATTTGAACTTGTATAACAATTGAACAGAGAGCATTGTAGATTTTACTAGCATTTATAGCTGAACTAATAAGATGAAATGTCATTTGTTTGAAAAAGTAACTAATAGGAGAAATCCCAAACTATGAATGATCTTTTTATTTGCTGTGCTGCAGTGGTACTGCATCTTTCTTTCTTATATTTGGTCACTAGAGTGTTGGCTAAAACCTGTCTGTGGATTTCTCATTTTGCTGGAGTGGCTCCACTATCAGTCTTCTGGTTATTAGCAGTCTGTGAATCATAGTTATACTCGACCATCTTGTCTTTCAATATGCTTTGATTTGGAAAAGAAAGAAGATCGTAACTTGATTAGTATGCTTTGCACTACTGGTGGTTGTGCATTTTACGCTTGCCCTTCAAATTAAATTCTCTGACCTTGCAATTTATTTTGTTTGCTGGCATTTCCTTGCAAGACTAGCCCCAACTCTAAGTGGAGTCGCATTGGTCCCTCTTCCTATCCTAATCTTCGGTGAAAGCTTAAATTAGTGTAGAGTAGATCTAGAATTTCTAGAATGTGTGTGCACCTCTATTTGTTGGACTTGGTACATTAGTCAGTGGGTATGTGGTGTAAGCTTTTGATAGAGTGCTTCCCTTTTGTGTCTGGCAAGAGCTTGTCTTTAAACTGTATTTCTTTGTTCTTGCTAATGTCATGTGTAAAATTTGTTTGCAGGCCTGGAACAAGCCCTTCTGAAATCCATGCCTACACTCTGGATTTTCATATGCAATCCTGAGAACGTGGTCTGTTGGTCAAGATAGAAGGAACGAAACCATCTGGAAAGAAAAGCTTTAGTTGTTGTACTTGTGGTGATTGTGTTCCATTCTTTCTAATCATCAACTAGTAAAAGTCAACTTACCATTTTTGTTTTCTTAAATTAAGAACCGACACTAAACAAGTATTTTTGTTGATCTAACAAATCCACATTGAATTCGTTATAAGCAATGATAACACTGTATCATTAATGCAGAATACGGTGACTGTTATTCTTAGTAATGCCATCCAATCAAACAGTTCTTTTTCTTGCTATCACCAATTTAATCTCAGATATGAGAAAGGGAGCTAAAATGAATTGGGAAACTGGTCCGTGTTAGTTGTGTAAGAACTGGGTTACAATTAGTTGGCCTATTTGAATAATAATTTCGAGCCCAAGTAGATGCTAATCAAATAAGAAATGCCAGCTCATTAAATCATTGCGAACAAGTGTAAATAACTTTGGACGAGATAACACTCTATGTTTTCAACCTCATGGATGCCTTTTTCTCGAGTCCTTTCGAACCTTAAGACACAATTCAATTAGCCCAATAGAGTTTGGGTTAATAGCTTAGCTATTTCTAGTCATCAACTACTAACTATGATTATGAATATGGGTTTTGACTATTTCTAGCCGACTCCACACAATCACATCCATTCCCGCCATCAAATTCTCTCCCAATACTTAAATTTTTCTCGTTCAAGCTAAAGTCAAGTAAGAAAAGTAAACCCGCATTTGCAACTATGGATCATCAATTATAAATTAGAGAGAACTCAATAGATTTACACTAATTAAGCAATATTAATATGAATTTAGCAATATCCAATCTAATTAAGCATCCATCATCACACACCTCTAGTTGATGATTTAGCTACTCATGATTAAGAAATTAAAGAATATATTCATTAATAAACTCAGTGATTTCATTACTAAGAGCAATCAAAATCAAACTCAAAATATGTCTGCAACAATGGTTATACCTTGATAAGGAGGAAGATGAAAATAAGAAAAGCAATATTCAACAATCTCCTTCAACGGGGTTCTTCTCTCTCTAAAAAAAAAGGAATGTTCAAAAAGCTCAAAAGTGTGTACATAGTACTTTCTTCTAGACTATATATAAAAATAGGGCAACCAATCTCCTCTTTTTCAGTATTAGATGTAATTGCCCCTGTTCAGGCGTTTTGTCACTTGCGTGGGAACTGGCGGTTCGCCGGTTGCATTCTGCGAACCGCCGTCCGTTATATTTTGCACTTCCAGTGATGTTCCAGGACCATTCAATGACACCTTCGGTGGTTCACTGGCCTCCATCCGTGATCCGCCGCTTACTTTATTCCTTGGTCCAACAAGTTCCAGCACCTGTAGGCGATTTAACCAGCGAGTCGTCAGTTGATGTCCGTAGCCGACGGTTGTATTTTCTCATCAAATCAGTGGTTATCTGTGTTTGACCGACGTTTCACCGGTGTCCTCTGGTGGAGCACTAATTTTCACCTGATTTCTTCCTTTTTACTCCACTTCTTGCTCTTTCTCTTCAACTCCGATACCTACACATAAAAAGGCATAACATTCACCTATATGACTTGAAAACTAAACTAAAGCTCATGCTTAAGAGCCTAATGAGTTGGTAAAGTACCAACTCATCATCTGTCCGGTTGGTATTCTCTGTTTTAGCCAGAATAGTCTTCATCTCCCTATTTGAAACTTCCGCCTACCTACTTGACTGAGGATGGTAAGGTATTGCCACCTTATGCTTGATGCCATATTTCTCCAGTAGGATTGTAAAGAGGCGGTTATAAAAGTGTGATCTACCATCACTGATGATTGCTCCGGGAGTACCAAACCTAGCGAATATCTGCTTCCGCAGAAATGCTGTGACACTTTTGCCTTCATTGTTAGGTAGTGCAATAGCCTCTACCCATTTTGAGATGTAATACACTGCTACCAAGATGTATTTCATCCCATATGAGCTAACAAATGGGCCTTAAAGTCAATACCCCATACATCGAATAACTCAACTTCCAGGATATGGGTCAGTGGTAACTCGTGCTTGCGAGTAATGCCACCTTGTCTTTGGCACTGATCAAATGCCTTGGCATAATCATAGGCATCTTGGAGAATAGAGGGCCAGTAATATCCGCATTGCAAGATTTTATGTTCAGTTCAAATACCTCTATGATGACCCCTAACCGGGGATGAGTGACAAGCCTCCAGAATGCTCAACATTTCTACCTCTGCACACACCTCCAAATCATCCCATCTGCACAAATGCAAAATAAGTATGGCTTATCCCAATAGTATATTCGAGCATCGAATAAGAACTTCATCCTCTGCTGGGGAGTCATATCTGCTGGGATCATGTCGCTGACTAAATAATTTGCAAAGTCATCAAACTAGGGAATCAAGTCCTGAGATGCAGCTAATACCTATTCATCTGGGAAGGCATCATCGATATCAATCTCCTCTCTTGCTCTAGTCTCAAATTCCAATCTAGATAGGTGATCAACTACCTGATTTTCAGTTCCTTTCCGATTTTTCACCTCAAACTCGAATTCTTAGAGAAACAGCACACATATGATCAACCTGGGTTTAGCATCCTTTTTAGACATCAGGTACCTCAAAGCAGCATGGTCTGTATAGAGGATCATCTTAGTTCCAAGAAAGTATGCTCGAAACTTCTCAAATGCAAATACCACTGCTAGCAGCTCCTGTTCAGTGACCGTGTAGTTCTTTTGGACCGTGTTGAGTGTTTAACTAGCATAATAGATAGGATGAAAAACTTCGCTCTCCGTTGGCCCAATACAACACCGAGAGAAAGCCCACTAGCGTCACACATTACCTCAAACGGAAGAGGCCAATATGGAGCTATAATAATAGGAGCTGTGGTGAGTTTCTCTTTCAAGCACTCAAAGGCCTTCAGATATGCCTCATCAAGTATGAACTTCATCTCCTTCTCAAGTAATTTGCACAATGGTTGTGTAATCTTTGAAAAGTCCTCGATAAACCACCATAGAATCCTGCATGCCCTAAAAAGCTTCTGACCCTTTTTACGAAAATAGGTGGTGGCAATCCTGCTATTACGTCAATTTTTGCCTTTTCCACCTCAATCCCCTTTTCAGAGATTTTGAGACCTAGCACTATTCCTTTCTTGATCATGAAATGAAAATTTTCCCAATTTAGGACTATATTAGTTTCTTCGCATTTGTTCAGTACTTTGCCAAAATGCTTGAGTAAGATTCAAATGAGTCACCCACAACTGAAAAGTCGTCCATGAATACCTCAATGGTATCCTCCACCATATCTGAGAATATTGACATCATACAACGCTAGAATGTGGCTGATGCATTGCACACTCTAAAAGGCATTCTTCTGAAAGCAAATGTTCCATAAGGGCAAGTGAAGGTGGTCTTCTCTTGGTCTTCCGGGGCTATAGTGATCTGATTGTACCCTGAACCATCAAGGAAACAGTACCAGCCTCTACCTGCCAACCTGTCAAGAATCTGATCTATGAATGGAATCAGAGAGTTGTCTTTCTTGGTTTAGTGGTTGAGCTTTCGGTAATCCATGCATACATGCCATCCTATGACTAGTCTTATCGATATTAGCTCATTCTTCTTATTGGGCACCACTGTGATCCCACCTTTCTTTGGCACACACTGCATCAGACTTACCCACTTGCTATTCGCAATGGGGTAAACTACACTAGCACCTAGTGTTACACCCTAGAAGCCCTAAGATCAGACCCGGGAGTTGAAATAGAGAAAATAAAATTTTCTGCACCAAGTCACCGAACGAGTCGTCTTGTGACCCGTTAGGTTGACCACGAGTTGTTAAGTGACTCGTGGTGAGAATGACTTGAGTTGGGAATTTTTGGTTTTGAGTCCCCATGGACATGACCACGAGTCGTGGTCAGCCCCACGACTCGTTGAGTCAGTCGTGGTCAGGGATAAGGTTCAGGTAGGAGGAATTGGGCAGTGCAGGGGTGGGTCACCACGACTCGTTGGGTGCACCACGAGTCATGGTGAACCCTGGTATGTTTTGGGCAATGGTGTTAACGAGTGGTGACCACGAGTCGTGGTCACCAGTAATGATTTGTGATGTTGCCCGTGGTGAGTTCCAGGTGAAGCTTTGGCAGTGTACTCGATGACTGAGGCGACGACTCATGGTCAGTGGTAACGACTCTTCCAATCCCTCATTGGGAGTGGCAGTCTGTTTTCCTCTGCGAATTTAATAAGGGCTTATCCGTAATTCCTATGATCCTAAGGCCTAAGCTACATCATTTTAAGCTATGAATATTGAGTTTTAAGAGGGGTAAGTTCATTCTAAGCCATTCCTACTCATGCATGCAAGCTTAGAAGTCTAGAGAGGTGATCAAGCTTAATTTCTCCCAAGTTCTTCTCAATTCTTCCTTGGGCAATCAGAGAAGTTGTAGAATCAGATTCTCTCAAGTATGTAGGGTTATGAATGAGTGAAATTGTTCAAACCTATGCCCAATCCTCTCTCAATTCATGAAATTCAAATTGATGATTCTTTGGGGTTTTAACCCAATGCATGAATTTCCTAAGTTTCTACTATGGGTATGTACTAAGCATGTTTCTATTGTTGAATTATAATTCATGGGAAAGTTTTACAATGTTTTCAACTATAAATCATGTTTTCAAGTTTTATAAATTACGACGCCCATCCATGAAAGTTCATGAAAATTGAGATCTTCAATATATGTTCAAGCATGATGCGATATTTATGAGAAAAACATGTTTTCAGGTTACCCATGTTGAGGATTATGTTTTCAAGTGAATCAAGCTATTTTCAAGCATGTTAAAGTATTGAGTAAGCCCACATGTTTAAGCATGTTTTATGATTTCATTAATTAGCTTACCACATGGTTTTTTGGAGTCAAGACTCCCATTATTTTCAGCTGGTGGTATGGTTTGAGCCAAGGCTCCTCATGCATGATTTAAGATTTTATATGTATATTTCTATTTAGCTTCGTCTCTAGATAATGGTTAGCTTTGTTGAAAAATGATGGAGAGCTAATGCATATTTTTGGGAGTAGTGTCTAGCACCGAGTAGGCTAAGGGTTAGTCAACCCCGTGCCTCAGAACTACGCACCCATGTGGTTATATTGATCTTGGGAATAATTACGTGCCAAAGTGCTATTTTATAACTTAATCTTAGTCATGTTTGTCAATTTAATTTATTATATTCTCATGTGATTTTGTATAATTTCGTGCATAAACTAATCAATGTGATTCGCTCTTTGTTTTGTAGGTGGAAAATGCTAAGCATGAGCTTAATATAATGATGCATGAAGATAAAGGATGTTTGGGATTGAGTGCAAAGAAAGAGACATGAATAAAACATGGAAGTGCTATGATCATGCCAGCCAACGTGCCATGCCGGCAGGAGGGCGCGCCAGGCAGTGTGCCACGCTGGCCCTGTGTCGCGTTCACTGCCGTATCATGCAAGGGCATGCGCGCGCCTGCGAGGGGCAAAGCAGCAGTAGCGTGCGATGGCACCGTGCCACGCCCTGCAGCCTGCGCGATAGCTGTCGTGCCATGCTGGGCAACACGCACAGGACACTACCATGAAATGCCACTGCCCGACAATTCTAGTAACCTCACATGTTTGCTCCATGTCACGGAGGAAAATTGGCGCGACCAGGTCCATGACGCTAAGGGAGTTCAAGGCTGGCCAAAATTTGTAATTTCCCACTTAGTATAAATTAAACACTTAACTCTAAAAATCATTTATCACAAAATAGTTTGGGAAGAACGGAAGGAGTGAAGGGAGAAGCGAAGAATTTCACCTAGGGTTAGTTATTTTTCATTATATTTTAATTACTCTTGTAAGTACATTACTTTAATTATGTTTTTGAGTAATTGTACAAACATGAGTGGCTAAAACCCCTCCTCTAGGGTTGAGCTACATGATATGAATGTAAATGCATGAATTCATCTTTGGTTTGAGTGTTTAGTTGTTCTTTTGTCTTGCATTCTTAATTATTGATGTTTTCATGCTTGATCACTATGAAAACAAACTCGTTAAGCTTAGGTAAAAGTTCGAAAGACTAATCCTATGTTAGAACATAAGAATGTAAGGAGAAAGTTCTTGTCTTTATGATAGGATTCGCGGTTAGGAGAAACTATACCTAATTTGCGTTGCTTGGTTAATAAAACGGGATGATAGCTAGACAGCGAATTAGAATTATCACATCACCGCTCGTAGAAGTAGTTGTGAAGCTAAGTCAGGTTAAATGATTGGAGGTACGAAAGTCCATAATCAAGGGCATAAACCCCGTAAACTACATCCACATTGTTAATTGCTCACGAATTAGGCCGTTACATCCCTGCTCAACGATGTAGGTGTGAGACTAGTTTGTTCTATTTAGAGGCTCGAGAGACCATGAGCACTGCATGTTAACTCTGTGAGACAACAACTGAAGTTTTCATACTTGAACCATTGTGAATTGTAGCATTGCATGATTATCGGGCCTTAACTCTAGTTGCTTCTTGTATTATTTCCCGATTGTTTTGTGATCACACTTAGATTTAATTACACTTATCCAAAAATCTCTTAAATCAACACTTGTGAAGGTTAACTTACACTTGAACTTGAATATTTGCTGAATTAGTCTAGTCCTTGTGGGTTCGACATCCGGCTCTTAAAAGGGCCACTGTATTACTTGTACGATCACGTGCGCTGAGGCGCAATCAAATTTTTGGTGCTGTTGCCGGGAACTGGCAGTGTTTAATGAATTTTTAGTTTTTGTGTGATTTTTATTTTCTTAAGTGTTGAAAAACTTAGTCTTAGTCTGTTTAATTGCAGGTAACAGGTTGTCCTTGCAGAACTGGCAAGGAATAGAGAGTTTGTGGAACCTTTGTTGGAGCCAGAACGCCGTTTACATTTGCTCCGAAGAGAAGCTCTAGAGAGGAAGCTAAAAAGGTTATAGGAGCAGTTACAACAACATCCACCAGCAGAGCAAGAAGAGTTGTTGCTTGAACCAATGGCAGCCCGACCAGTTTGCGAAGTGACAATCCCACTAGCGACAAATGTGACCTCCAGTATCCGCAAATCGGAGCCTGGAGGAAACTTTGAGCTTAAGAAGAATATGGTGCAACTGTTACATTCTAGTGTCCAGTTCACTGGAATGACTCATGAGGACCCACAACAACACTTACAGAATTTCCTAGAGATCAGTGACACTTTTGTCCCCACAGGAGTGTCAACAGATTATGTCCGACTCACCCCCTTCCCATTTTCATTGCTGGGAGAGGCAAAGAGGTGGTTAAAGGCTGAGCCACCGAATTCCGTTACTTCTTGGGACGACCTAGAAAGGAGGTTCCTCATCAGATTCTTCCCTTCAGGTAAGACTGCCAAGCTCAGAAGTGAGATATTAAGTTTCAAGCAGAGGCCGGAGGAGAACTTATATTTTGCTTGGGAGAGATTCAAGTCATTGCTGAGAGACTGCCCCCATCGCCAGCAGTCTAACGAGGTGTTATCCAATACCTTTGTGGAGAGTCTAAACCCACATATGAAGATTCTATTAGACTCTGCATCAGGTGGGCAAGCACTGGAGAAGACATATGATGAGCTGTACACTCTCTTAAACGGAATTGCTTAAGGAAACCCGGAGTGGCATAGTGAATCATCGAGAGGGGCAAGAAAGAGAGCAGCAAGGCTGATAGAAGTGGATAGTGTCAATGCCTTGGCAACACAACTAGCGTCATTGCAGCACCAGATGATGACTCAGTTCAGCAAACTAAGTATGAAGCATCCGCAGGGTCAGGTGAACGCAATTCAACAGGCTCCGAGTTGGTGCAAAATTTGTGGTAGCAATTGGCATAATACAGAGTTTTGCGGGGCCAGTCCTGAATCAGTTAACTTTGTAGGAAATGTTCCTAGAAATAATCAAAATTATGGGAATACCTACAACAAAAATTGGCACTCACCCAATTTTTCTTGGGATGGAAATCAGAGTCAGAGTTACCAACAGCCTCAGTAGCAGCAGTATCAATAGCAAAACAAGCGGAATAGTGTCCAGTCAAGTAGCAGAAATGTTGAGGAGATGTTGTAGAAAAGCATGGCTAGTCAAACCCAACTGTAGAGAATCAGACAAGGATGGCTTCAGATTTGAAAAATTAGCAGATAGCCACCCAAAATCTAGAGAAGCAGATGGGTCAATTAGCAGCTGCTCAGCATACCAGAACTTAAGGAGGGTTACCCAGTGACACAGATACAAATCCCTGCCATGTCAATGCCATCTGTCTGAGGAGTGGAAGGCAATTGGCTGATGCACCATCGAAGGAAAAGAGAAATGAGGTGCAACCAGAGTTAGTGAGACAGGGCCCATCCACTGACAAAGGAGATAACCAGAGTGCAGCAACACACAATGCACAATCATCATTGCATCCATCACAGAGACCACCACCACCATTCTCCCAAAGGCTCAAGAAGAGAAAGGAGGAAGAATGCTTTAAAAAGTTCTTTGATATTTTCAAAGAACTTCACATTAATCTGCCTTTACTTGATGTTTTGCAGAGAATGCCAAAGTACGCTAAGTACTTGAAAGAAGTGGTGGCCAACAAAGTTAGGTTGGTGGATGTACAAATGGTGGCACTGATTGAGGAGTGCAGCTATAGGGTGATGAGCAAGATACCGAAAAAGCTCAAGGACCCGGGAAGTTTCACCCTCCCCATAAAAATTGGTGAAGCTGAAGTTATAAGGGCTCTTTGTGACTTAGGGGCAGCAGTAAATCTCATGCCCCTATCTCTGTTTAACACCCTGGGGTTAGGTATGCCGAGGCCCACACGAGTAATGCTGCAGCTGGCAGACAAGTCCACAGTGGCACAAGAGGGAATAATTGAGGACCTTCTCATCAAAGTGGGTAAGTTCATTATACCCACTGATTTCATCATTCTTGACTTTGAAGTTGATGATAAGGTACCCCTAATCTTGGGATGGCCATTCTTGGAAACTGGAGGAGCAATCATAAATGTAAGTGCAGGTACCTTAAAATGAGGGTCAATGATGATGAAGAAGAGAAGGTGGTTCTCGAAAGGGAACACCTGTTTGAGGATATCCTAAAAAGGATAGTCCACGTCGTGCCACGACGTAAAATCAGGCGCTGCTTGAGAGGCAACCCAAGAGTACCACATGTACACTTTCTTTTTAGTTTGTGTTATATTTTGTTATTTTTCACTTGTATTGTGTTTTGGTGGTTAAGCACAGATTTAGGGAAGTCTATGTACCCGAGGAAGTAAGAGCTAAAGAGCATGAAAAGAATATGAGTGTGGGGTCGATGACCATGTGTTCAAAAATGAGGAAAAATATGGTTTATCTAGGCCTAGAGGCCTCAGGGAGTAATTCTCACTCTTGTATTAATTTTAAATGATGCTTTGGGGACATAACATGATTTAAGTGTGGAGTGAGGGAAATTTCAAAAAAAAATTGTGCTTAATGAATTGAGGTAAAATTGGTGCTTGGTATGATATTGTTTGATAAAAAAGTTTGAGTTGAGCATAATTCACCCACCTTTTGATTTTTCTTTTCGGTTCTTTTCTGAAGGGGGCACTCTGAACCGATGAATAAAAATTTTCTTTGTCTGTACATAATTGGTGTTAGTCTTAGTTAGAGACTTTTCTCGACGATGGATGGATGACGATCGTCTTGACGGAAAATTAGTCAATAGGTTTGCGTTGTGAATCCTCAACTGATTGATAGCTTGATATTCTTGTTGAGTGCTACACATGGTTGTTAGATGCAAGTGGTGTTAACTGAGAAGCATGTTTATCCATTGTATAAATTTGTTTGAGACACCTAGGCTCTTGAATATCTATGTGCTTAGAGCTTAATTCTGAATTCTTGTGATTAGCTGAGTTAAGAGTCTACTGAATTTGTCTTAAATTGAGCATGTGCTTTAAGTGTAAGGCTTTTTAAATATTTCATACTATTGTGTAGTGTCTAGAACTTTCCTGGTGTGTATACAAAATGAAATGAGGGATGTCAATTGCAGGAGATGATTTAGGCGTTACTTTGAATGAGCCCAATTTTTATCCATCGCTTTACCTACGTTTAATATATGATCCTAGTTAGCCCATTGAGCATTTAGACTATTATTTGCTACCCACAAAGTGAACTTAATCCTTTCTTTTCAATAGCCTTGAATTTGATCCAAAACTCCTAAGCGCTTAAGTGAAAATGCAAAAGAAGTTAAGGAGTGAGAAGTTGAAAGAAGAAGGAAAATAGTATTTGTGGGAGTTGAACAAAAGACTAGAGGTGCACTTGTTTAAAAATGACTAAGAGTTAGTAGGGAGTAAAAGAAGAAAAGAGCAAAAAATTGATTAAGTACTCCTTACTAATAGCTTAAGTGTGCCTAATGAAATGGGAAAACAAAGAGGAAAATGGGAGTTGAAAAGAATAAAGGTGAAGTAAGGGGATAGATATTCGTAATAAAAGTGTGATGTATTAAAAGTGCTTAGGAAAAATAGTCACTATTACTGGCTAGAATAGTACCTACCCGTCCCTTAGCTTACATTACAACCCACTAAGTCCTACTTGATCTTACTTTCAAACATTTCTAAATTAGTGGAGTAAAACATTAAAGGAAAGCTTATGGGTCAATACATGTTGCATGTGAATTCTTTGTGAGAGTGAGATTACTTCTTATTCATATACCCATACATGTCAGAATTTGAAAACTTATGAGTGAAAAAATTGGGTAACTCTCTTGTTGTGAGGGCACATGTTTGATGAAAGATAAAATTCATGTCAGATGTCTTACTTGGTTGATTTGCATGATTGGATGGGTTTAAGAGTCGATTCTTGAGGCTAGGAAGTTTTAACTTAGGTATATGGGGATTTAGTGGTGAGATATTGCATGCTCTATTTTAAACTTGCTATCTAAAACAATCGATGTAGCCGTAGCTCGAGTCATCTTGTTTCAATTAGCTATGTGTGAGTTCTTCGTATGCATAAGATGTAATAGAGTTGTTCGAGGACGAACAATGCTTTAAGTGTGGGGTAGTGATCTTGGGCATAATTACGTGCCCAAGTGCTATTTTATAACTTAATCTTAGTCATGTTTGTCAATTTAATTTGTTATATTCTCATGTGATTTTGTATAATTCCGTACATAAACTAATCAATGTGATTAGCTCTTTGTTTTATAGGTGAAAAATGCTAAGGATGAGCTTAATATGATGATGCATGAATGTTATACCCCAGAAGCCCAAAGACTAGACCCAGGAGTTGAAATGGAGAAAAGCTTAACAACTGGTACCAGGCACAGAGCGAGTCGTGGGATGACTCATTGGTGCAGCCCACGAGTCGTGATGTGACAGTGAGGATTTTGGAAGTTTGAGAAAAAGGATCCCCATGGGCGTGATAATGACTCGTGGTCAGACCCCACGAATCGTTAGGCCAGTTGTGGGGTGGGTACGGAAAGAAAAAGAAGAAGGGAGGCAGTGCACTTGATGGGAGGACCCTACAAGTCGTGGTTAATTCCCACGATTTGTGGGGTGAGTCGTGGTCAAGAAGGGAAGATTTTTGTTGAAGCTCAGGCAGCGCACTTCACGGATGGTGACCATGAGTCGTGACCCTTGACGACGAGTTGTTAGGTCCCTCATTGGGACCACCTGACAGTTAATTTCTACAAATTTAGTAAGGGCTTTTCCATAATTCCTAAGTTCCTAGGACCTAAACTACGACATTTTGAGTTATGAATAGTGACTTTTAAAGGGGTTAAGTTTATTTTAGGCCTTATTCATTCATGCAGGCAAGGTAGAAGACTTGAGAAGGTTATCAAGCCTAGCATTCATCTATTTCTTTTCAATTTCCTATTGGGCATCTAAAGAAGTGTAAGAATCAGCTACCAACAGGTATGTAGGGTTATGAATACATGATTTCTTTCACACCCATGTCCAATACCTCTCTAAAGTATGAAATTCCTATGTCTACTCTATGGGGTTTTAACCCAAATGAATGAATCTCCTATTTCTATACATGGGTATGATTTAATTATGATTCTACTGTTGGATTATAAAGCATAGACAATTTTTATAATATTTTCAATTTAAAATCATGTTTCTAGTTTTATAAATTAAAAGCCCATTGATGAGATGTTCATGAAAGATGAGATTTGTGATGAATATACGATGATCATGAGATAGTATGATGAAAAGCATGTTTTGAAGCTGCCCATGTTTACAATTATGTTTTCAATGAGAATTGAGTATTTCTAAGTATGATAAAGCTTTGGGCAATGCCCACATGTTATGTATGAATGATGATTTTCCCGAGTTAAGCTTACCACATTGTTTTGGAGAGAAGATTCCCAATTATATTTTTAGCTTGTGGTATGTTTTGAGTTAAAGTTTTACTATGCATAGCTTACCACATTGTTTTGGATCGAAGACTCCCAATTATATTTTCAGCTTGTGGTATGTTTTGAGCTAAAGCTTCTCATATGCATGATTTCATATTTGAGATGTAATTGAGTATTGAGCTTCGTCAATGGACGAAGTTGAGCTATGTTATAATATGATCCAGACCATATGCATGTTTTTGGTAGTAATGTCTAGCATCGAGCAGGCTAAGGGTCGATCACCCCATGCCTCAGAACTATGCGCCAACGTAGGTGGATACTATTATATATATTACTTCGGGTCCTCCCTTGTGATCTATCCTCAGCCCTAATGGACTACGAGCTTGATATCGATATCATGGTATCGTCCCTTACCCTGGAAAGGCTTAGGACGGATCTACCCACTTGACTTTGATAGTTGGGACCACGTAAGCTCTATCATGGTATGTCGGTTAAAAGACGAGTCTCCCATTGTTCCTCATGATTTCAGATATGCATATTCATTACTCATGAGATTTATGTAAATGCATGTTCTAAAACAGGTTTGACTCAATGTTCAACTTTACTTATAAATGTCAGAATTCAACTTTGAGTCAATTGATTCAGTCATGATGTTAAGTTATGTTATGTCATGTTATGAAGAGATCATGATTTCAGAAAGAATACATGCAAGCCCTATTCTCAGATTCTTAATGTTTATGTTATATTATGCATTGTCTTTAAATGATTTTCTTTGCTTAAGTGGTTTTACTTACCTTGCATACTCGGTGCATTCCACGTACTGACCGCATACTCTATGTTGTATCATTTCATGATACAGGACCCAGCTCTCAGGTTCATCCCCGCTCATAGTCCGTCTATTGATATTGCATTGTTCATGTTGGTGAGTCCTCATCTCTCGAGGACTAGACTATTTAGATTTCTTATATGTATTTCTGTTTCAATTTTGTTGAGTTATTTGGGGTCTTGTCCCATCAACTCATCATGTTTAGAGGCCTTTCATACATATGTATGTACTCAGCTTCAGATTATGTTTTCTGATGTTATGTTTAAGTTTAGACTTCCGCTATGAGTATATTTTTGACTATTCAGTGTCCTAATTGAGTTAGATGTATGCTTATGCCATGGGTCGACTTGAGGTCTCTCGAGGCTCCTTGTCCCGTGTTACGATCCGGGCCTCCGTTTGGGTCGTGACAAACTTGGTATCAGAGCAATAGGTTTGAAGTGTCCTAGGATGTCTGAAACCCGCGTTAATTAGAGTCTTTTTCATGGGTGTGAAACGCTCCACACTTATGAAGAAGAGGCTATGGGACGTTTAGGAAATGTTCCCTTCTTTCATGATCTATGTCGTGCGATGAAATATCTTTTTATTGCTTCAATTCATGCTATTCGCGATTGTAGAATCATGGCTCCCCTTAGAATGAATGGTAGGAGAAATAGGAATGGTGAAGGCCATGAGGATGGCAACAGTAACGGGCACGAGCAAGCCCCACCATTTCAGGAGCACCAGGCACCATAGCTAGTTGCTCATGCTGAGTTCCGGGCCACTATTCAGATGCTTGTGCAGGACTTGACCACTCAGGTCAATTAGCAGGCCATTGCGCATGTTCTGCAAAATGGAAATGCAACGGAAGCTCGAGTCAGAGACTTCTTGAGGATGAATGCGCCGGAGTTCCTTGGGTCCAAGGTAGATGAGGACCCCATGAGTTCATAGATAAGATTGTTAAGATCACCCAAGTCATGGGGGGTGAATGGGGTTGAGTGCGCGGAGTTGGCCTCTTACCAGTTGAAAGGAGTCGCACATATCTGGTTTCGCTAATGGAAAGATAGCAGGGTCGCCGGAGCAGGTCCTGTCACTTGGGAAGAGTTTCATGTTGCATTCTTGGATCCGTTCTTCCTCATGAAATGAGGGAGCTAAAGGCAGCTGAGTTCGTAAATCTAAAGCCAGGGAGGATTACTATGCAGCCCTTGATTTCACTCGCCTATCGAAGTATGCCCCAAAGTTAGTGGCTGATCAGCTGGCACGAGTGAGTAGATTCATTCATAGAGTAGCGGGCTATTTGGACAAGGATTGTAGGACCACTACGCTCCATCAGGACATGGACTTCCCTCGGATAGTGTTGTACGCCCAGCAGACAGAGGCGGCATATTTGAGAGAGAGAGAGGCCATGAGGGCTAGGACCGACGACCATAGATTCTCTCAGCCAAGGTCAGGTGGTGGGCACCAGCAGCAGACCCACCAGAGATCATCAACCCCGACATCCTCAGTATTGAGTGTGCCATCCAGGCCTAGACATGATCAGAGAGGACGAGCATCAGGCTCAAGGGGTCAGAGTAGTGGACTCACAGATTCTAGCATCCCAACTTGTTGCAGATGTGGTCGGGGGCACATAGGCCAGTGCTTGGCAGGTTCAGGTGCTTTTTTCGGGTGTGGGAATCCCGGACACATGCTTAGAGATTTCCCAACAGAGGGACAAGACCGGGTTGGGGGACGAAGCCCAGCTTCTACTTCAGCAGCCCCTCTCGCACGCTCAGCACATCAGGGGGCATCTACCAGTACAATTAGAAGTCAGTGTCAGAACAGATTCTATGCCTTAGCATCCCGTTAGGAGTAGGAGGTCTCCCCTGATGTGGTCACTGGTATGTTACAAGTTTTTCATATTGATGTTTATGCTTTGTTAGATCCGGGGGCTACCTTGTCTTTTATGACACCTTATGTGTCTAGTAGCTTTCGAGTCAGTCCCGAAGTCTTTTCAGAACCCTTCTTGGTTTCTACTCCAGTAAGTGACTCAGTTACAGCTAGATGAGTGTATAGAAGTTGCCCAGTCTCAAGTCCTTCAGAAGGTCAGCTCAACAGATTTGGTAGAGTTAGCCATGACCAATTTTGATGTGATTCTCAGCATGGATTGTCTATTTGCATGCTATGGTTCATTTAATTGTAGAACTCGGGCAGTAGAGTTCAAATTTCAGGGTGAACCAGTTTTAGAATGGAAGGGTAGTTTAGCTTTGCCTGTAGGTAGTTTCATTTCCTACCTTAAGGGCAGAAAGATGATATCTAAGGATTGTGTGTACCATCTAGTTAGGGTTAAGGATGTTGAGTCTGAGACCCTGACTATCCAGTCAGTTCCAGTAGTACGTGAGTATCTAGAGGTCTTTCTAGATGATTTATTGGGAATCCCTCCCGAACGGGAGATCAATTTTGGTATTGACCTTATTCCCAACATGCAGGCTATATCTATTCCTCCTACAGAATGGCTCCAGCCGAGCTTAAAGAGTTGAAAGAGCAGTTGAAAGACTTGTTAGATAAGGGTTTCATTTGATCGAGCAAGTCCCCATAGGGTGCACCAGTTCTCTTTGTCCGAAAGAAAGATGGTTCTCTTTGCATGTGTATTGATTATCGACAATTGAACAAAGTCATCGTCAAGAACAGGTATCCTCTACCCAAGATTAATGATTTATTTGACCAGTTTCAAGGTGCCAAGTGCTTCTCGAATATAGATCTCAGATCCGGTTACCATCAGCTCAAAGTTCGGGAGAGTGACATCCCGAAGATAGCCTTCAGGACGCGTTATGGTCATTATGAGTTTGTAGTTATGTCTTTTGGACTAACGAATGCTCCTGCAGATTTTATGGACTTGAAGAAGAGGGTGTTCAAGCCATACCTGAACATGTTCGTGATTGTGTTTATTGATGACATCTTGATAGACTCTCGGAGCGAGGAGGTGCATGCCGCTCATTTGAAGTGCTTCAGACTCTCAAGGATCGTCAATTATATGCCAAATTCAACAAGTGCAAGTTTTGGTTGAAATCCCTAGCATTTTTGGTCCATGTGGTATCAAGTGAGGGCATAAGAGTAGATTCTCAGAAAATCAAGGCGGTGAAGAATTGGCCTAGACCGGTGAATCCTTCGAATATTTGGAGTTTCATGGATCAAGCCGGCTATTATCGAATATTTGTTGAGGGTTTCTCATCTATTGCAGCACCTTTGGCCAAATTGACTCAGAGGAAGGTGAAGTTTCAATGGTTGGCGGCTTGTGAGATAAGCTTTCAAGAGTTGAAGACTCGACTTACTTCAGCACCGGTGCTAACTCTACCAGAGGGTACCGATGGGTTCGTGGTGTATTGTGATGCATCAAGGATCGGACTTCGGTGTGTGTTGATGCAGCATGGGAAGGTTATAGCATACGCCTCTAGACAGTTAAACGTTCATGAGAAGAACTATTCGACCCATGATCTTGAATTAGCCGCGATGGTATTTGCCTTGAAGATATGGAGACATTATTTGTATGGGGTCCACGTGGATGTATTTATGGACCATAAGATCTTACAATATGTATTCACGCAGAAAGATCTCAATCTTCGTCAAAGGAGGTGGTTGGAGCTACTCAAGGACTACGATATGAGTGTCCTTTACCATCTGCGTATGGCTAATGTGGTAGCGGACACACTTAGTAGACTCTCTAAGGAGAGTGTGTCCCATATGGATGAGGGGAATAAGGAGCTAGTGAAAAATGTACATCGATTCGCAAGGTTGGGAGTTAGGTTGGTCGACTCGACCGATGGCAGTGTTGTGAAGAACAGATCAGAATCGTCCTTGGTGACTGCTGTGAAAGCTAGAAAAAATAAGGACCCGATTTTGGTAAAGTTGAAGGAAGCCACTCAAAGTCAGAAGGTGGTGGTCTTCTCCCAAGTGGGAGATGGTGTGCTTCGGTATCAGGTCGTCTATGTGTTCGGGATGTCGATGATTTAATGAGCTGAATATTGCATGAGGCTCATTGATCCAGGTATTCTATCCATCCAGGTGCCACCAAGATGTACGTGACTTACGGGAAATTTATTGGTAGAATGGCATGAAGAAGGATATTGCAGAATTCGTAGCCAAGTGTCCGAACTATCAGCAAGTAAAGGTTGAGCATTAGAGATCGGGAGGTGTGCTTCAGGATATCAACATTCCTACTTAGAAGTGAGAAGAAATTAATATGGATTTCATCATAGGTCTGCCTCGTACTCGTCGACAATATGATTCCATTTGGGTAGTGGTAGATAGGTTGACCAAGGCTGCACATTTTCTACCGGTTAAAACCACGGATTCAACAGAGTATTATGCCAAAATATATATCCGGGAGCTAGTCTGATTGCATGGAGTGCCCTTATCCATCATTTCTGACAGAGGTACTCAATTCATCTCTCATTTTTGGAAGTCATTTAAAAAGGGGCTTGGTACACGGGTTAAGCTCAACACAACATTTCACCCGCAAACTGATGGTCAAGCGAAACGGACAATTCAGACCCTTGAGGACATGTTGAGGGCATGCACGATTGACTTCAAAGGTGGTTGGGATGATCACTTGCCCCTGATCGACTTTGCCTACAATAAAAACTATCACTCCAGTATCCAGATGGCGCCGTTCGAGGCTCTCTATGGGTGGAGATGTAGGTCGCCCATCGGCTAGTTCAAGATTGGTGAGGTGGTGATGATTGGGCCAGATTTGGTTCATGAGTCAATGGAGAAGGTTTAGTTGATAAGGGACAGGTTGAGGACTGCTCAGAGTCGTCAAAAGTCCTACACCAATGTGAGGAGGAGGGAACTTGAGTTTGAGGTGGATGATTGGGTGTTTCTAAAGGTATCTCCCATGAAGGGAGTGATGCGGTTTCGAAAGTCGTTATGTTGGCCCCTACCGGATTGTTAGACAGGTTGGTAAGGTGGCATACGATTTGGAGTTTCCCTCAGAGTTAGCTTCTATGCGTCCTGTGTTTCATGTATCGCTCTTGAAGAAGTATTTGGGTGATCCAGCTCTAGTTGTCTCAGTGGACAGTGTTGGTGTGAAAGACAGCCTTAGCTATGAGGAGGTTCCGATGGAAAATATGGATTGACAGGTTTGAAGGCTAAGGAACAAGGAAGTAGCTTCAGTTAAAGTGTTATGGAGGAATTAACATGTTAAAGGAGATACGTGGGAGGCTGAAGCGGATATGATGGCTAGATACCCATATTAATTCTCTATCGGCTCAGTTTCAGCTTGGGGTATCGGTTTTGCACTCAGACTCTATTTAGTTTTCATGTTAAATTCATGTGTGCAAGTTTATTTTTTATATGTGAATTTATGTATGATTCGTGAATTCAGTTCAGCTGTGTAGTTTGAATCGGAGGTAGTTATTCCGTCAGTTTTTGGTTTAAATGATCAATATTTGAATATGATAATTGCATCTCTATGCTTTTCTATGTGTTTTCCAACATTCGAGGATGAATTTTCCCAAGGGGGAGATATTGTTATACCTCGGAAGCCCAAAGATCAAACCCAGGAGTTAAAAAGGAGAAAAGCTTAAAAACTGGCATCAAGCACAGAACGAGTCGTGGGATGACTCGTTGGTGCAGCCACAAATCGTGATGTGACTCATGGGGAGGCCAGTGAGGAGTTTGGAAGTTTGAGAAAAAGGATCCCATGGGTGTGACAACGACTTATGGTCAGACCCCACGAGTTGTTAGGTCAGTCGTGGGGTGGGTAAGGAAAGAAAAAGAAGAAGGGAGGCAGTGCACTAGATGAAGGACCCCATGAGTGTGGTTAGTCCTCACGATTCGTGGGGTGACTCGTGGTCAAGTAGGGAAGGTTTTTGTTGAAGCTCAGGCAATGCACTTCAGGGATGGTGACCACGAATCGTGACCCTTGACGACGAGTCATTAGGTCCCTCGTTGGGACCACCTGACAGTTAATTTCTACAAATTTAGTAAGGGCTTTTCCATAATTTCTAAGTTCCTAGGGCCTAAACTACGACATTTTGAGTTATGAATAGTGACTTTTAAAGGGGTTAAGTTCATTTTATCCCTTATTCATTTATGCATGCAAGGTAGAAGACTTGAGAGGGTGATCAAGCCTAGCATTCATCAATTTCTCTTCAATTTCCTATTGGGCATCGAAAGAAGTGTAAGAATCAGCTACCAATAGGTATGTAGGGTTATGAATGTGTGATTTCCTTCACACCCATGCCCAATCCCTCTCTAAAGTATGAAATTCCTATGTCTACTTTATGGGGTTTTAACCCAAATGCATGAATCTCCTATTTCTATACATGGGTATGATTTAATTATGATTCTACTATTGAACTATAAAGCACGGGCAATTTTTATAACGTTTTCAATTTAAAATCATGTTTCTAGTTTTATAAATTAAAAGCCCATTGATGAGATGTTCATGAAAGATGAGATTTGTGATGAATATGTGATGGTGATGAGATAGTATGATGAAAAGCATGTTTTTAAGATATCCATGCAATTGAGTATTGAGCTTCGTTCAATAGACGATGTTGAGCTTCGTATAAAATGATGTAAAGCATATGCATGTTTTTGGAAGTAAGTCTAGCACCGAGAAGGCTAAGGGTCGATCACCCTGTGCCTCAGAACTACGCACCAACATAGGTGGATACTATTATATATATTACTTTGGGACCTCCCTTGTGAGCTATCCCCAGCCCTAACGGCCCACGAGCTTGATATCGATATCATGGTATCGTCCCTAGCCCTGACAAGGCTTTGGACAGCTCTACCCACTTGAGTGTGATAGTTGGGACCACGTAAGCTCTATCATGGTATGTCGGTTAAAAGACGAATCTCCCATTATTCCTCATGATTTCGGATATGCATATTCATTACTCATGAGATTTATGTAAATGCATGTTCTAAAGCAGGTTTGACTCATATTCAACTTTATTTATAAATGTCAGAATTCAGATTTGAGTCAATCGATTCAGTTATGATGTTATAAAGTTATGTTATGTCATGTTATGAAGAGATCATGATTTTAGAAAGAATGCATGCAAGCTGTCACGACCCAAATGGAGGCCCGGATCACGACATGAGACAAGGAGCCCTGAGAGACCCCAAGTCAACCCATGGCATAAGCATATATCTAACTCAATCAAGAACTGAATAACCATCAGTACAATCATAGCGGAAGTCTAACTTGAATATAACATCAGAATATAAATCCGAAGCTGACCACATACATATGTCCGAATAGCCTCTAAATATGATGAGTTGATACGACAAAACCTCAACTAACTCAACAAGCTAAAAACTGTAATACATGAAGAAAAGATAGATAGTCTGGTCCTCAGAAGATGAGGACTCACGGATAGGCAGATGCTAACTCCGATGAACTGTCTAAGAGAAGGGCTGAACCTGAGAGTCGAGTCTTGTATCATGAAACAATACAACATAGAATGTATGTGGTCAGTACGTGGAATGTACCAAGTATGTAAGATAAGTAAAACCATTAAAGTAAGTAAAATCACTTTAAGACAAAGCAACAGTTGAAACATAAATATCATTATCTGAGAGTAGGGCTTGCATGCATTCTTTCTGAAATCATGATCGTTTCATAACATGACCATACTTAACTTTATAACATCAAACTGACTCGAAAGACTCAAAGCTGAAATGTGACATTTATAGAAAAGCTAAGCATTGAGTCAATCCTTGATTTTAGAACATGCATGTATAAAATAATAACCATGAGTATGAATATGCAAATCTGAATCATATAGACAATGGGAGACTCGTCACTTAACTGACATACCATGATAGAGCTTACGTGGTCCCGACTGTCACACTCAAGTTGGCAGAGTCATCCAAAACCTTGCTAGGGCTAAGGATGCTACTATGATATTGATATCAAGCTGAAGGCCCATTCGAGCAAGGGTAAGCTCACAAGGGAGGTCCCAAGTCATATAACAGTATCAACCTACATTGGCGAGTAGTTATGGAGCATAGGGTGATCGACCCTTAGCCTGCTCGGTGCTAAACTCTTCTCTCAAAAACATGCAATACTCTACATCGTATATAACGAAGCTCAACATCGTCTATTGACGAAGCTCAATAATCAAATACATCTCAAATACGAAATCATGTATATGAGAAGCTTTAGTTCAAAACATACCACAAGATGAAAACATACTTGGGAGCCTTTGCTCCAAAACCATGTGGTAAGCTATGCATAGGAAAATTTAACTCAAAACATACCACAAGCTAGAATATAAAATTGGGGAGTTTCGCTCCAAAACAATGTGGTAAGCTTAGTTCGAGAAAATCATCATTCAAACTTAACATGTGGGCATTGCCCAAAGCTTTATCATACTTAGAAATACTCAATTCTCATCGGAAACATAATTATAAACATGGGTAGCTTCAAATCATGCTTTTCATCATAATATCTCATCATTATCACATATACTTCACAAATCTCACTTTTCATGATCATATCATCAATGGGCTTTAACACTCATAAGGCGTAGAAACATAATTTAATTGAAATCATTAGAAAATTAGCCCATGCTTCACAATTTCTTAATAAAATCATAATCAATGCATACCCATGTAAAGAAATTGAAGATTCATGCATTTGGGTAGAAACCCCATACTTGATCATAGGAAATTCTCATATCTTGATAGAAATTGGGAATGGGTGTGGAAGAGGACACCCACTCATAACCCTACATACCTGGAAGGGATTGATTCTACCACTCCTCTGATTGCCCAAGAAGGGTTTGAGTGAAAACCTTGGAGAATTTCTCTAGATCACTTCTTCAACCTCTCAAACTTGCATGCATGGAAGGAATAACTTAGAATAGGTTTTCCCATCTTAAAACCCACTAAACGAGTCTTAAACGACGTAGTATAGGCTTTAGGAACTTAGGAATGACGAAAAGGTCCTTACTAAATTCGTAGGAAATTATTGCCAGGTGGTCCTAACGAATGACCTGACGACTCGTCACTGGGGCAAACGATTCCTTCCCTCGCTCATCAGATGCACTGCCTGGCCTTGTCTTTTGGGCTCATAACGATTAAAACCACGACTCGTTAGGGTGACCATGACTCGTGGTCACCAGTCGTGAAGTACACTGCTCTTCTTCCTTCTCTTTTCCTTCTCCTTCCCACGACTGACCTAACAACTCGTGGTGTCTGGCCTCGAGTCGTTTCCATGCCCGTGGGGACCCTTTTTCTCCAAACTTCCCAACTCCTCACTGGCCTTCCCCTCGAGTCACCTAACGACTTGTAGGCTGTCCAGACGACTCGTCCTGAGTCTATAACATCACTTTTACATTTTCCCCGTTTCAACTCTCAGGTCCCATCTTCTGGCTTTCGGGGTATAACAACATCTCCCCCTTAGGAACATTCATCCTCAAATGTTAAAGACAAGCAGAAAGCAGAAACATGCAATTATTATCATATTCAAATACTGATCATTTAAATCAAAATTGATGAAATGACTACCTCTGATTCAAAATATACAACTGAACTTAATTCGCAAATCACATACACACCCGCATACATAAAAGAAACTTGCATGCATGAACTGAACACGAAACTAAATAGAGTTTTAGATCAAAACTGATACCTCAAGTCGAAACTAAGCCGGTAGAGAATAAGTGTGGGTATCTAGTCATCATATCCGCTTCGGCTTCCCACGTAGCTCCTTCAACATGCTGATTTCTCCATAATACTTTAACTGAAGCTACTTATTTGTTCTTCAGCCTCCGAACCTGTCAATCTAATATTTCAACTGGAACTTCCTCGTAGCTAAGGCTATCCTTTACTCCAACACTGTCTACTGAGACTACTAAGGCTGGATCTCCCAAACATTTCTTCAAAAGCAACACATGAAACACAGGATGCACGAAAGATAACTCTGAGGGTAATTCTAACTCACGATACCTTACCAACTCTTCTCATAACCCGGTAGGGACCAACATAGCGGGGACTGAGTTTTCCTTTCTTCCCAAACCGCATGACTCCCTTCATGGGAGAATATCTTTAGAAATACCCACTCGTCCATCTTGAACTCCAACTCTCTCCTCCTCACTTCAGCATATGACTTTTGATGACTCTGAGAGGTTTTCAGCCTATCCCTTATCCACTAAACCTTCACTATAGACTCCTGAACCCAATCTGGCCCTATCATTACTGCCTTACCAACCTCAAATCAACCGATGGGCGATCTAGACCTCCGCATATAAAGAGCATAAAATGGTACCATCTGGATACTGGAGTGATAGCTGTTATTATAAGGAAACTCGATCAGGGGCAAGTGATCATCCCAACTATCTTTGAAGTCCATCACACATTCTCTTAACATGTCCTCAAGAGTTTGAATTGTTCGTTCCGCTTGGCCATCCATCTGCAGATGGAAGGCTGTACTGAGCTTAACCTGAGTCCCAAGCCCCTTCTGAAAAGACTGCCAAAACTGGGAGGTAAACTGAGTACCTCGGTCCGAAATAATGGACAAGGGCACTCCATGTAGTCGAACCAACTCTCGCATATACAACTTGGCATAATCATTTGCTGAGTCTATGGTTCTTACCGGTAGGAAATGTGCAACCTTGGTCAACCTGTCTACCCCCACCCAAATAGAATCATAGTTTTGATGAGTACGAGGTAGGCCTGTAATGAAATCCATGTTAATCTCTCCCCACTTCCAAGTAGGAATGTTAATATCCTGACGTATGCCGGCCTTTGATGCTCAACCTTTACTTGCTGACAGTTCTGGCACTTGGCTACAAATCCTACAATATCCTTCTTCATGCCATTCCACCAGTATGTTTCCCGCAAGTCATGATACATCTTGGTTGCACCTGGATGAATAGAATACCTGGTTCTGTGTGCCTCATGCAGTATCCGGCTCCTTAAATTATCCACATCTGGAACACACAAATGACCCTGGTATCGCAGCACACCATCTCCCCCTTGGGTGAAGACTTCCACCTTTTGACTTCGAACGACTTCCTTCAGCTTCACCAAAATCGGATCCTCATCTTGTCTAGCTTTCACATCAGTCACCAAGGACGATTCTGACCCGTTCTGGACAACAACACCACCATCGGTCGAGTCGACCAACCTAACTCCCAACCTTGCAAGTTGATGTACATCTTTCACCATCTCCTTCTTTCCTTTATCCACTTGGGACACACTCCCCATAGAGAGCCTACTAAGTGTGTCCACTACCACATTGGCCTTTCCCGGATCGTAAAGGACACTCACATCGTAGTCTTTGAGTAACTCTAACCACCTCTTTTGCCTTAGATTGAGGTCCTTTTGCGTGAACACATATTGTAAGCTCTTGTGGTCCGTAAACATGTCCACATGGACCCCATATAAGTAATGTCGCCATATCTTCAATGCGAATACCACTGCTGCCAACTCTAGGTCATGGGTCGGGTAATTCTTCTCATGGACTTTCAACTGTCTTGAGGCATATGCTACACTTTCCCATGCTGCATCAACACACACCCAAATCCAATTCTCGAAGCATCACAATATACCACAAATCCATCGGTACGCTCAGGTAGGGTCAACACCGGTGCTGAAGTGTGTCGAGTCTTCAACTCTTGGAAGTTATTCTTGCAAGCCTCCGACCATTGGAATTTCACCTTCTTTTGGGTCAACTTGGTCAACGGTGCTGCAATAGATGAGAAACCCTCAACAAACCTCCGATAGTAACCAACTAAACCCATTAAACTTTAAATATCCGAGGGGTTCACCGGTCTAGGCCAATTCTTCACCGTCTCGATTTTCTAAGGGTCTACTTTTATGCCCTCGCCTGATACCACCTGGCCCAAAAATGCTACCGAGTTCAACCAGAACTCGAACTTGCTGAACTTGGCATTGATCCTTGAGGGTCTGAAGCACTACTCTCAAATGAGTGGCATGCTCCTCCTTGATCCGGGAGTATATAAGGATGTCATCAATGAACACAGTCATGAACATGTCTAGATACGGATTGAATACCCTGTTCATCAGGTCCATAAAAGCTGCAGGAGCATTTGTCAGTACAAAAGAAATAACTAAAAAAACTCGTAATTTCCATACTGCGTCCTGAAGGCTGTCTTCGGGATGTCACTCTCCCGAACCCTGAGTTGGTGATACCCGGATCTGAGATCAATCTTGGAGAAACACTTGGTACCCTGAAGCTGGTCAAAAAATCATTGATCCTGGGTAAAGGATACCTGTTTTTAACGGTGACCTTATTCAATTGCCGATCGTCAATGCACACCTGAAGCGAACCATCCTTCTTCCGGACAAATAGAACTGGTGCATCCCATGGAGACTTGCTTGGTCTAATGAAGCCCTTATCTAACAGGTCCTTCAACTGTTCTATCAACTCTTTTAACTTGATTGGAGCCATTTTTTAGGGAGGAATATATATAAGTTGCATGTCGAAAAGAAGGACAATACCGAAATCAATCTCCCGCTCGGGAGGAACACCTGGCAAATCATCAGGAAAGACATCTGAATACTCACGTACTACTGGAACTGATTGGATGGTCAGGATTTCAGACTCGACATCCTTAACTCTAACTAGATGGTACATGCAAATCTTAGAAATCATCTTTTTGGCATTAAGGTAGGAAATGAATCACCCTACAGGCACAACTGAACCACCCTTCTGTTCTAAGACTGGCTCACTCAGAAACCTGAACTCTACTGCCCGGGTTTTATAATTAACTGAAGCATAGCATGCAAATAACCAATCCATGCCGAGAATAACATCAAAATCGATCATGGATAACACTATCAAATATGCTAAGGTGACCTTATGAAGGATTGCGACTGGGCAATATCTATACACCCGTCTAGCTATAACTGAGTCACCTATTAGAGTGGAAACTGAGAAGGGTTCTGACAAGACATCGGGACTGACTCCGAAGCTACTGAACTCATAAGGTGTCACAAAATACAAGGTAGACCCCGGATATAGAAAAGCATATACATCAATATGGAAAACTTGAAACATACCAGTGACCAAATCCCGGGAGACCTCCTGCTCCTGACCGCCAGTTGTGCTAGTAGATGCCCCCTCATGTGTTGAGCGTGCGGGAGGGGCTGCTAAACTAGAAGCTGGGCCTCGTCCCGTAACCTGATCCGTTCTCATAGCTGGACAATCTCTAAGCATGTGCCAAGGCTGCCCACACCTGAAACAAGCACCTGAACTTGCCAAACACTGGCCGGTGTGCC
Source organism: Datura wrightii (assembly GCA_035772735.1). Taxonomy (NCBI): domain Eukaryota; kingdom Viridiplantae; phylum Streptophyta; class Magnoliopsida; order Solanales; family Solanaceae; genus Datura; species Datura wrightii. Next base: position 48,309,710 of record JASDFA010000002.1, on the reverse strand, counting down.
CTCGACCACACCTGCGACAAGCTGGGATGCTGGAATCTGTGGGTCTGCTACTCTGACCCCTCGAGCCAGATGCTCACCCTCTATGATCATGCCTAGGTCGGGATGGCACACTTAATGCTGAGGAAGCCGGGGCAGATGATCTCTGGTGAGTCTGCTGTCGGTGCCCACCACTAGACCTCTACTGAGAGAACCCGGGGTCCTCGATCCTGGCCCTTTTGGCCTCCTCTCTCTCGAATGTGCTGCCTCCATCTGTTGGGCATAGAACATTATGCGAGGAAAGTCCATATCCTAGTGGAGCATTGCAGTCCTGCAATCCTTGTCCAAATAACCTGCTATCCCATGGACGAATCTACTCACTCGCATCCTCTAATCGGCAACCAACTCTGGGACATATTTTGATAGGCGAGTGAACTTGAGGGCATACTCTTGTACAGTCATTCTCCTTTGTTTTAAATTCACGAACTCAGCTGCTTTCATCTCCCTCATCTCCCGAGGAAAGAACCATTCTAGAAATGCATCATTGAACTCTTCCCAAGTGATCGGACCTGCTCCTGCGACCCTGCTATCCTTAAATTGGAGAAACCAGATGTGCGCGGCCCCTTTTAGCTAATAAGAGGCCAACTCGGTGCACTCAACCCCATTCACCCCCATGACCTGGGTGATTTTGACAATCTTATCAACAAACTCGTATGGGTCCTTATCTACCTTGGATCCAAGGAACTCTGGCGGGTTCATCCTCAATAAGTCTCTGACTCGAGCCACCGCTGCATTGTCATTTTATGGAACATGTGCAATGGCCTGCTGATTGACCTGAGTGGTCAAGGCCTACGCAAGCATCTGAATAGCGGCTTGGAACTCAGCATGAGTTGCTGTCTCCGGTTCCTGGGGCTCCAGAACTGGTGGGGCTAGCTGATGCCCATAACCATTTCCATCCTCGTGGCCTGTTGTGACTGCGCCCAAGCGCACACGCAAGCGTACGTGGTCTTACAAGTAATATAGTGGCCCTTTTTAAGAGCCGGATGTTGAATCCACAGGGACTGGACCAATTCAGCTAATTATCAAGTCCAAGTGTGATATTAACTTTCACAAGTGTTGATTATAAAAGTTTTCGATAAATTCTATTTAAATCTAGGGGTGGTCACATAAATACTCTGAAACAATATAAGAAGCAACTAGAGCCAAGGCCGGATAATCATGCAATGCTACCCTTTGTAATGGTTCAAGTATGAAATTATCAATTGTTGTCTCATAATCATGCAATGCTACCCTTTGTAATGGTTCAAGTATGAAATTATCAATTGTTGTCTCATAATCATGCAATGCTACCCTTTGTAATGGTTCAAGTATGAAATTATCAATTGTTGTCTCACATAGTTGAAAATGCGATGTTCATGGTCTCTCGAGCCTCTAAACACGACAAACTAGCCTCACAACTACATCGTTGAGCAGGGATGTGATAGTCTAGTTCGTGGGCAATTCAACTATATAGATTGGTTTACGGTGTTTATGCTCTTGATTACGGACTTTCGTACCTCTAATCATTTAACTTAGCTTAGCTTCACAATTACTTCTAAGAGTGGTGGAGTGACAATTCTAACCCGGTGTCTCGCTATCATCCCGTTTTATCAACCAAGCAAGGAAAATTAGGTATAATTTCTATCCTAACTGTGAGTCATATCGAAAGATAAGAACTTGCTCCCTACATTCTCTTGTTCTTTCCTAGGGTTGCTCTTTCGAGCTTTTTCCTAAGCTTAACGCATTTGTTTTCATGGTGATCAAGCATAAAAACAACCATAATGTAGAATGTAAGACAAAACAACAATTAACAACTCAAACCAAAACAAATTCATGCAATTACAGTCATATCCCGTAGTCTCAACCCTAGAGGAAGGGTTTTAGCCACTCATGTTCGTAAAAATACTCAAAAACATAATTAAAGTGATGTACTTACGAGAATAGATAAAAGAGAAGGTAAATTTGGCAAACCCTAGGTGAGTTCTTCACTTCTCCCTTCGCTCCTTTACGGTTTTCAGAAAATATTGCGTGACCAAATGATTTTAGAAGCTAAGGGTCCTATTTATAGTAAATAGGGAATGTACAATTTTTGCCCATCATGGAATGGCTCCATGGCACGGAGGTGGTCGCGCTAATTTACCTCCGTGACACGGAGATATCTGCGACAACACACTGGAAATCACCTAAAACTTGAGCCTCAGTAGAAGCTTGCCTCGATGGAAGCGTGGCACGCTGCTTGGGTAGCGCTATGGCTGGCGTGACACGGCCCCTGTCGTGCAGCTATGCCTGGCGTGGCACGGTGTTGTCGTGCAGGTGGCCTGTTTGCTGCCTTCTTCTTGCTGATTTTTGCAATTTTCTCTCGATTCCATTCCTCCACTTCACCCATTATAAATTGGTTCCTCAAACGCATTTTTAACCTACAAAAAAAAGAACTAATCATGTTGGTTAGTATATATCCAAATTTACATAAAATCACATGAGAAATTAAATGCATAAATAGACAAACACGACTAAACTAAGTTATAAAATAGCACTTGGGCACGCAATTATGCCAAAGATCATGGCCTTCACCACCTCCATTCCTCCTTCCATTCATTCTTTGAGGAGCAATGATTCTGCAATTGCGAATAGCACGAATCAGATGGATAGAAGGACTTTTCATTGCACGAAATAGAACATGAAAGAAGGGAGCATTTCCTAGACGTCTCTAGCCTCTTCATCATAAGTGTGGCGTGCTTCACACCCATGAAAAAGACTCTACTTAACACGTCTTTCAGACACTCTAGGACACTTCAAACCTATGGCTCTGATACCAAGTTTGTCACGATCCAAACGGAGGTCTAGATCGCAACACGGGACAAGGAGCCCCGAGAGACCCAACTTTAGGAGCCCCGAGAGACCCCAAGTTGACCCATGGCATAAGCATATATCTAAAATAACCATCAATAAAATCATAAAGGAAGTCTAACTTGAATATAACATCAACATATAAATCTGAAGCTGACTACATACATATGTTAGAATAGCCTCTAAACATGACTAGTTGATGGGAAAAGACCCTAACTAACTCAACAAGCTGAAAACTGAAATAGATGAAGAAAAGATAGATAGTCTGGTCCTCGGAAGATGAGGACTCACCGACAGGAAGAAGCTAACTCCGATGAATTGTCTAAGAGCGGGGCTGAACCTGAGAGCCGAGTCCTGTATCATGAAATAATACAACATAGAATGTATGTGGTCAGTACGTGGAATGTACCAAGTATGTAAGGTAAGTAAAACCATTAAAGTAAGTAAAATCACTTTAAGACAAAGCAACAATTGAAACATAAACATCATTAACTGAGAGTAGGGCTTGCATGCATTATTTCTGAAATCATGATCTTTTCATAACATGACCATACATGACTTTATAACATCAAACTGACTCGAATAACTCAAAGCTAAAATGTGACATTTATAGAAAAGCTAAGAATTGAGTCAATCCTTGATTTTAGAACATGCATGTATAAAATAATAACCATGAGTAATGGATATGCAAATCTGAATCATACAGACAATGGGAGACTCGTCACTTAACTTACATACCACGATAGAGCTTACGTGGTCTCGACTATGACACTCAAGTGGGAAGAGCCGTCCAAAATATTTCTAGGGCTAAGGATGCTACTATGATATTGATATCAGCTGAAGGCCCATTCGAGCAAGGGTAAGCTCAAAAGGAGGTCCCAAGTCATATAATAATATCAACCTACATTGGCGCATAGTTTTGGGGCAGAGGGTGATCAACCCTTAGCCTTCTCGGTGCTAAACTCTTCTCTCAAAAATATGCAATGCTCTACATCATATATAATGAAGCTCAACATCATCTATTGACGAAGCTCAGTAATCAAATGCATCTCAAATACGAAATCATGTATATGAGAAGCTTTAGTTCAAAACATACCACAAGCTGAAAACATACTTGGGAGCCTTTGCTCCAAAACCATGTGGTAAGCTATGCATAGGAAAATTTAACTCAAAACATACCACAAGCTAGAATATAAAATTTGGGAGTTTCGCTCCAAAACAATGTGGTAAGCTTAGTTCGGGAAAATCATCATTCAAACTTAACATGTGGGCATTGCCCAAAGCTTTATCATACTTAGAAATACTCAATTCTCATTGGAAACATAATTATAAACATGGGTAGCTTCAAATCATGCTTTTCATCATAATATCTCATCATTATCACATATACTTCACAAATCTCACTTTTCATGATCATATCATCAATGGGCTTCAACATTCATAAGGCGTAGAAACATAATTTAATTGAAATCATTAGAAAATTAGCCCATGATTCACAATTTCATAATAAAATCATAATCAATGCATACCCATGTAAAGAAATTGAATATTCATGCATTTGGGTAGAAATCCCAAACTTGATCATTGGAAATTCTCATATCTTGATAGAAATTAGGCATGGGCGTGGAAGAGGACACCCACTCATAACCCTACATACCTGGAAGGGATTGATTCTATCACTCCTTTGATTTCCCAGGATTTGAGTGAAAACCTTGGAGAATTTCTCTAGATCACCTCTTCAACCTCTTAAGATTGCATGCATGGAAGGAATAACTTAGAATAGGTTTTCCCCTCATAAAACCCACTAAAATGAGTCTTAAACGACGTAGTATAGGCTTTAGGAACTTAGGAATGACGAAAAGGACCTTACTAAATTCACAGGAAATTACTGCCAGGTGGTCCTAGGGATGACTGACGACTCATCACTGGGGCAATCGACTCGTTTCCTCGCTCGTCTGGTGCACTTCCTGGCCTTGTCTTCTGGGCTCATAATGATTAACACCATGACTCGTTAGGGTGACCACGACTTGTGGTCACTAGTCGTGAAGTGCACTGCTCTTCTTCCTTCTCTTTTCCTTCTCCCCACCCCACGGCTGACCTAACGACTCGCGGTGTCTGACCACGAGTCGTTCCCACGTCCTTGGGGACCCCTTTTCTCAAAACTTCCCAACTCCTCACTGGCCTTCCCAATGAGTCATCTAACGGCTCGTGGGCTGTCCTCAGGAGTCGTCCGACGACTCTTCCTAAGTCTGTAATATAACTTTTACATTTTCCTCGATTCAACTCCCGGGTTCGATCTTTGGGCTTCCGGGGTATAACACAAGACCTACTCTCAGATTCTTAATGTTTATGTTATATTATTCATTTTCTTTAAATGATTTTCTTTGCTTAAGCAGTTTTACTTACCTTGCATACTCGGTACATTTCACGTACTAACTGCATACTCTATGTTGTATTGTTTCATGATACAGGACCCGATTCTCATGTTTAGGCTCGCTCATAGTCCGTCTTTTGATATTGCATTGTTCGTGTTGGTGAGTCTTCATCTCCCGAGGACTAGACTATTCAAATTTCTTATATGTATTTCTGTTTTAGTTTTTTTGAGTTAGTCGGGGTCTTGTCCCATCAACTCATCATGTTTAGAGGCCTTTCAGACATATATATTTACTCAACTTCAGATTATGTTTAATTTTAGACTTATGCTATGAGTATATTGTTGACTATTCAATTTCTTGATTGAGTTATATGTATGCTTATGCCATGGGTCGACTTGGGGTATCTCGAGGCTCCTTGTCCCGTGTTACAATGGGCCTCCATTCGGGTCGTGAAAATGAAGATAAAGGAAGTTCGAGATTGAGTGCAAAGAAAGTGACATGAAGAAAACATGGAAGTGTTATGATCATGCCAGCCAATGTGCCACGCCGCCAGGAGGGCGCGCCAGGAAGGGTGTCACAGTGGCCTTGTGTCGCGTTCACTGCCGTGTCATGCAAGGGCATGCACGCGAACGAGGGCCAAAGCAGCTGCAGCGTGTGATGGCACCGTGTCATGCCCTGCAGCCTGCGCGATAGCTACCGTGCCATGCTGGGCAACGCGAACAACACACTGCCATGACATGCCATTGCCCGACAATTCCAGTAGCCTTACGCGTTTGCTCCATGTCATGGAGGCAAATTGGCGCGACCAGGTCCGTGACATGGAGGGAGTTCAAGGCCGGCCAAAATTTGTAATTTTCCACTTAGTATAAATTAAACACTTTGCTCTAAAAATCATTTATCATGAAGTATTTTTGGAAGAACGAAAAGGAGTGAAGGGAGAAGCGAAGAAATTCACCTAGGGTTTGTTATTTTTCATTCTCTTTTAATTACTCTTGTAAGTACATTACTTTAATTATGTTTTTGAGTAATTGTACGAACATGAGTGGCTAAAACCCTTCCTCTAGGGTTTACATGATATGAACGTAAATGCATGAATTCATCTTTGGTTTGAGTTTTTAGTTGTTCTTTTGTCTTGCATTCTTAATTATTGATGTTTTTATGCTTGATCACCATGAAAACAAACTCGTTAAGCTTAGGTAAAAGCTTGAAAGAGTAACCCTAGGTTAGAACACCAGAATGTAAGGAGAAAATTCTTGTCTTTATGATAGGATTCGCGGTTAGGATAGAAACTATACCTAATTTGCCTTGCTTGGTAATAAAACAAGATGGTAGCTAGACACGGACTTAAAATTGTCATATCACCGCTTGTACAAGTAGTTGTGAAGCTAAGTTAGGTTAAATAATTAGAGGTATGAAAGTCCAAAATCAAGGGCATAAACCCTGTAACCTACATCCACATTTAATTTCTCGCGAATTAGGTGTCACATTCCCAGTCAACGATGTAGGTGTGAGACTAGTTTGTTATGTTTAGAGGCTCGAGAGACCATGAGCACAACATGTTAACTCTGTTAGAAAACAACTGAAGTTTTCATACTTGAACCATTTTGAATTGTAGCATTGCATGATTATTGGGCCTTAACTCTAGTTGCTTCTTGTATTATTTCCCGATTGTTTTTTTTATCACACCTAGATTTAATTACAATTATCCAAAAATCTCTTAAATCAACACTTGTGAAGGTTAACTTACACTTGAACTTGAATATTCGCTGAATTAGTCTAGTCTCTGTGGGTTCGTCATCCGACTCTTAAAAGGGCCACCATATTACTGATACGAATGTGTGCGTTTGTGCGCAATCATATATATATATATATATACACACACACACTTTGGGACCTGCCTTGTGAGCTTTCCCCTACCCCAAGGGGCCTTCAGCTTGATATCGATGTCATGAATTCGTCCTTAGCCCTGGAAAAGCTTTGGATGGCTCTTCCCTCTGGAGTTTAATAGTTGGTACCACGTAAGCTCTATCATGGTAATGTCGGTTATATGATGAGTCTCCCATTGTTCCTCATGATTTCAGTTATGCATGTTTATTATTCATGATATATATATATATATATATATATATATATATATATATATATACATATATATATATATGTTTTAAAATAGGTTCGACCCAATGTCCAGTTTTACTTATGATTATCAGATTTTAGCTTTGGGTCATTCGATTCAGTTGTGATGTTCAGTTATGTTCAGTTATGATTTCAAAAAATAGCATGCAAGCCCTACTCTCCGATTCTTATCTTGATTATGTTTTATAGTATGCATGTTTTAATGCTTTTACTTACTTAAGCGGTTTTATTTACCTTGCATACTCGGTACATTCCATGTATTGACCTCATACTCTATGTTGTCTCGTTTTATGATACAAGCTCCGATCTTCAGACCCAGCCCCATCACTAATAAAGTTTCTGGAGTTAGCATCCTGCTTTAGTGGTGAGTCCTCATTTCCCGAGGATCATTCGTTATTAATTATCTTTGTATTTTCAGTTTAAGACTTAGAGAGTTAGTTGGGGTCTTGTCCCATCAACTCATCAGAATTAGAGGCATTTCAGACATAGTGTATGATCAACTTCAGACTCGTGCATGTATTTTAATGCTATGTTGTGTTCAGACTTCCGCTATGATTATTATGTCGATCTTCCATTTTTATTGATTGAGTTAGATGTATGTTCATGCCATGGGTCGACTTGGAGTCTCTCGGGGCTCCTTGTCCCGTGTCTCGATCCGGGCCTATGTTTGGGTCATGACAAGCTTGGTATCAGAGCAATAGGTTTTGAAGTGTCCTAGGGTGTCCGAAAGCTGCGTTAAGTAGAGTCTTTTTCATGGGTGTGAAGTGCGCCACACTTATGACGAAGAGGCTATGAGACATATAGGAAATGTTCCCTTTCTTTCATGATCTAAGTCGTGCGATGAAATGTCTCTTCAATCCTCTAACTCGTCTTATACGCGTGTGCAAAAACATGTCTTCTCAGAGCGACAACGGGAGCCAATCAGCCCCACCAACCCCAATGGACCCCTTGTTTAGGTAGGTTACAGATGTAGAACTTGGGGCCGTTTTTAAAGTGTTGATACGAACCATGATCACCTAGCCTAACCAGCAGATTATCCCATCCGCAAACCCTACTGGAGAGGCGGCAACTACTAGGGTTCTAGACTTCACGAGAGAGTCTGTCTAAGTTTGGTGGTTCAAGTGTGGATTGAGAGTTGAAGAGGAGAGAAGGTAGGAACTAAAGGCACAGGACCGAAGACTTGGAGAGTCCCCAGCAAGGGTCAAGTAGTTGAAGCCGCACTCCACCTCAGTAGAGGTTTGTAGCCCAGGTTCGGGGAAGTAGGCCTCGGGTGAGGGGGATTACCTATCCAGTTTGCGAGCGCTGCGGAAAGAACCCCCAAAGAAAGTGCATGGTGGGTTCAGATGTTTGCTTCTTTTGTAGCCGACCTGGTCATAAACACAGAGATTTCCCTTTAGCCAAGCAAGATGGCCAGAGAGGTCGTGCCCCAGCCACCCCTCCAATAATCCTATTTAGCCAGCCAACGTGCCTGAAATGCGGTAGGGAGCACGCTGGATAGTGTTTGGTAGGTTCAGGCACCTGGTTTGAATGTGGGGAGGCCAATCACATGTGCAGGAATTGCCCATCGGCCAAGCAGGGCAAGGGTAGAGCTGGTGTGCCAATCACCGGATCAGCAGATCCAGCAAATTACCCTTCCCAGCAGGACAAGTTACCAAGATGTTATACCCTGGAAGCTCAAAGATCGGACTTGGGAGTTGAAATGGGAAAATTATGGAATTGATATTGAAGGCACAGGACGAGTCGTGGGACGACTCATGAGGAGACCCCACGAGTCGTCAAGTGACTCGTGGGTAGGCTTGAAATAAATGAAGAATCGAGGTCCCCACGAGGGAGAGAATGAATCATGGTCAGCCACCATGAGTCATCATGTCACTCGTGGGGCTGATGTTGGAATTAGGTTAGAAGAAATACCAGTGTACCTAACGAATGGGACCCCACGAGTCATGACGAGTCCCACCGACTCATGAGGTGAGTCGTGATAAAAAGATGTTTTTTCATGAATGTTAAGGAAGTGTACATGAAGGAAGGTGACAATGAGTCGTGGTCTCGAGGAACGAGTCATTGCATCCCCCGTTAAGATCCCCAGTAGTTCAGTTAACCAGTGCACTTGACGGGCGACTCGACGAGTCGTTGCCCATCCAGACGAATCGTCAGGTCGCCCATTGGGTCCCCTGGCAGCCATTTTCTGCAAAATAGTAAGAGCCTTCTCATAATTTCCTAATTTCCTAAGACCTATACTACATTGTTTAAGGCTCGTTTTAGTGGGTTTTAAGGTGGGTAAAACCTATTCCAAGCCATTCTTCCCATGCATGCAAGTTTGAAGGTTTGAAAAGTAGATTCAAGGCAACATCTCAAGATTTGCATTGGAATCTCAGCTTGGGCTATTAGAGGGCATTAGATTTCACCATTTCCAGGTATGTAAGGCTATGAGTGGGTGTCTTCTTCCACACCCATGCTCAATTTGTATCAAAATGTGATAAATCATCTATGATCAAGTATGGGGTTTTACTCAATTGCATGATTCTTCAATCTCTATACTTGGGTATGATTAGATTGTATTTATATTGATGATTTATGAAGCTTGGGCGGATTCTAAATTATTTTCCTTATAAAATTTATTTTCAAAAAATTGAATCTAAAATGCCCATGGATGGTGAATTCATAAAAGTAGTGATTTATGACAAATGTGCGATGATGATGAGGGTGATGATTAAAAGCATGTTTCTAAAACTACCCATGATCTATGTTGTTGTTTTAAAAAAAACTGATTAGATCCAAGTATGATGGAGCTTTGGGCGATGCCCACATGTCGATTTAAAGTGATGATTTTCCCGACATAAGCTCACCACATTGTTGAAGTGAAATTTCCCAATTTTTATTATAAATTCTAGCTTGTGGTATGTTGAATAAATATTTCTATACGAAACTTATCACATGATTTGGGGTAGTTTCTCCCACCTATGATTGAGCTTGTGATATGTTTGAAATAAAGCTTCTCATATGCATGAATTCATAATTGAGGTGTGCTTCATTATTGAGAGGGACAATGTTGAGCTTCATTTTCATATGATGTCGAGTCTATGAATGATTTCATTAATGAGCTTTGTCAATAGACAATATTGAGCTTCGTCGTTAGATTATGTTGAGCTTCTTCCATAGACGATGTTGAGCTTCGTTATATACAATGTAGAGCATCACATGTCTTTGGGAGAAGAGTCTAGCACCGAGCGGGTTAAGGGTCGATCACCATATACCGTAGAACTACGCGCCAACGTAGGTTGATACTATTATATAATTGGGACCTCCCTTGTGAGCTATCCCTAACCCGATTGGCCCTTCAGCTTGATATCGATATCATGGTAGTGTCCTTAGCCCTGGCAAGGTTTGGGATGGCTCCGCCCACTTGAGTGTGATAGTCGGGACCACGTAAGCTCTATCGTGGTATGTCGATTAAGTGATGAGTCTCCCACTTCCTAAATCATTCAGATTGCATATTCATTACTCATGATATTTATCTTATGCATGCATGTTCAAAAAGTAAGGTTTGACTCATTGTTCAACTTTTGATATAAATGCATGTTTTAGCTTTGAGTCATTCGAGTCAGTCATGATGTTCTAAAGCTATGCATGGTCATGTTATGATAAGAGTACGATTTCAGAATGAATGCATGTGGCCTTCTATTTACTCTTGAAAGTTTATGATATGTTATGAAATTCTTTAAATAATATATTTTACTTAAGTGGTTTTACTTACCTTGCATACTCGGTACATTCCACGTACTGACCGCATACTTGGTTTTACTTACCTTGCACACTCGGTGCATTCCACATACTGACCGCATACTTTCTATGCAGCATCATTTCATGATGCAGGACCCGGTTCCCAGGTTCAGCCCCGTTCGTAGTCGCTGTTTAGAGTTAGCACCTGCTTATTTGGTGAATCCTCATCTTTCGGGGACTAGACCTTCAGTTATTTTAGATGTCCTTTCAGTTCCAGTATTGTTGAGCTATTTTGGTGTGTTGTTCCATTAGCTCATTCAGATTAGAGGCTTATCAGACTTAGACGTGTATTCAGCTTCAGACATTTATTCTGTTGTTATATTAAGTTTGAATTCTGCTAAGTTTATAATTATGTTTCTTCATGTTTATTGAATGAGTTAGTTGACTGCTTGTGCCATGGGTCGACTTGGGGTCTCTCTCGGGGTCCTTTGTCCTGTGTCTATGATTCGGGCCTCCGTTCGGGTTGTGACAAACCTGGTATCAGAGCCATAGGGTTGATGTGTCCTAGGGAGTCTAAAAGCCGAGTTTGGTAGTGTCTTTTTCATAGGTGTGAAGCGCACCACACTTATGATGAAGAGGCTACTAGATGTTTTAGGAAATGTTCCCTTCTTTCATGATCTATGTCGTGCGATTAAAAGCCTTTCTATCCTCCTAATTTGTGCGATTCGCGATTGCAGAATTATGGCTCCTAGAAGGATGAATGGAAGGAGGAATGGAGGTGGTGAAGGTCACGATGAGGGAAACGGTCATGAGCATCACCCAACCCCACCAGTTCAGGAGCCTTAGGCACCAGAGCCAGCCGCTCATGCTGAGTTCCGAGCTGCCATTCAGATGCTTGCGCAGGCCTTGACCGCCCAGGTCAATCAGTAGGTCGTTGAGCATATTCCGCAAAATGGCAATGTGGTGGTGGCTCGAGTCAGGGACTTCTTGAAGATGAACTCATTAGAGTTTCTGGGGTCCAAGGTAGATGAGGACCCACATGATTTCATTGATAAGATTGTCAAGATCACCCAGGTTATGGGGGTGAGTGGTGTTTAAGTAAGCAGAGTTGGCCTCCTACCAGTTGAAGGAGGTTGTGCATATTTGGTTCCGCCAGTGGAAGGACAGCAGGGTCGCAGGAGCAGGTCCGATCACATGGGAGCAGTTTCAGGTTACATTCATTGATCAGTTCTTCCCTCGAGAGATGAGGGAGTTGAAAGCGGCTGAATTAGTAAATCTAAAGCAAGGAAGGATGACTGTTCAGGAGTACACCCTTGAGTTCACCCGCCTATCTAAGTATCCCCTGAAGTTAGTGGCCGACCAGCGGGTGCGGGTGAGCAGATTTGTGCATGGTATAGCAGGATCTATTAGAAAAGGGTTTATTAGGCCGAACAAGTCTCCATGGGGTGCACCAGTGTTATTTGTCCGAAAGAAGGATGGTTCGCTTCGGATGTGCATTGACTATCGGCAGTTGAACAAGGTCACCATTAAGAACAGGTATCCTTTACCCAGGATCGATGATTTGTTTGACCAGTGTTAGGGTATCAAGTGTTTCTCCAATATTGATCTCATATTCGGGTATCACCAGCTCAGGGTTCGGGAGAGTGATATCCCGAAAACCGCTTTCAGAACTCGGTATGGTCACTACGAATTTGTTGTTATGTCTTTTGGACTAATCAATTCCCCTGCAGCTTTTATGGATCTAATGAACAGGGTTTTCAAGGCATATTCGGACATGTTCGTGATTGTGTTCTTTGATGACATCGTTATATACTCTCGGAGCGAGGAGGAACATGTCGCTCACTTGAGAATAGTGCTTCAGACCCTCAAGGAACGCCAGTTGTATGCAAAGTTCAGCAAATGTGAGTTTTGGTTGGACTCGGTGGCATTTCTAGGCCATGTGGTATCAGGTGAGGGCATAAAAGTAGATTCTCAGAAGATCGAGGCGGTAAAAAACTAGCCTAGATCGGTTAACCCATCAGATATCAGGAGCTTTTTGGGCTTAGTGGGTTATTATAAGAGATTTCTGGAGGGTTTTTTGTCTATTGCTGCACCATTGACCAAGTTGACTCAAAAGAAGGTGAAGTTTCAATGGTCGGAGGCTTATGAGAAAAGCTTCCTAGAGTTGAAGACCTGATTCATTTCAGCACCAGTGTTGACCCTGCCTAAGGGTACCGATGGTTTTGTGGTATATTGTGATGCTTCGCGAGTCAGACTCGGATGTGTGTTGATGTAGCATGGGAAAGTGATAGCATATGCCTTGAGATAGTTGAAAGTTCATGAAAAGAATTACCCGACCCATGATCTTGAATTGGTCGCGGTGGTGTTTGCATTGAAGATATGGCGACATTACTTGTATGGGGTCCACGTGGATGTATTCATGGATCACAAGAGCTTACAATGTGTGTTTACACAGAAAGACCTCAATCTTCGGCAAAGGAGGTGGTTGGATCTACTTAAGGACTATGATATGAGTGTCCTTTACCACTTGGGCAAGGCTAATATGGTTGTGGATGCGCTTAGCAGGATCTCTATGGAGAGTGTGTCTCATGTGGATGAGAGAAAGAAGAAGTTGGTGAAAGATGTCCATCGACTTGCGAGGTTGGGAGTTAGATTGGTCGAGTAGAAGTTGGTGAAAGATGTCCATCGACTTGCGAGGTTGTGAGTTAGATTGGTCGACTCGACGGATGGTGTTGTTGTTGTGTAAAACGGATCAGAATCGTCCTTGGTGGTTGATGTCAGATCTAGACAAGATGAGGATCCGATTTTAGTAAAGCTGAAGGAAGCCGTTCGAAGTCAAAAGGTGGAGGTCTTCTCCCAAGGGGGAGATGGTGTACTGCGGTACCAAGGTCGCCTATGTGATCCAGATGTTGATAATTTGAGGGACTGGATAATGCATGAGGCACATGGGTTCAAGTATTCCATCCATCCGGGATCCACGAAGATGTATCATGATTTGCGAGAAATATATTGTGGAATGTCATGAAGAAGGATATTGCAAAATTTGTGGTCAAGTGCCCGACCTGCCAGCAAGTGAAAGTTGAGCATCAAAGGACAGGAGGCGTATTGCAGGATATTAACATTCCAACGTGGAAGTGGGAAGAGATTAATATGGATTTCATTATAGGCCTACCTCGTACTCGCCGACACTACGATTCCATTTGGGTGGTGGTCGACAGGTTGACCAAGGCGGCACACTTTCTACATGTCAAAACCACAGATTCAGCGGGTGATTATGCCAGATTGTATATTCAGGAGTTGGTTCGACTTCATGGAGTGCCCTTGTCTATTATTTCAGACTAGGTATTCACTTTACCTCCCAATTCTGGCGTTCTTTCCTAAAAGGGCTTGGGACTCGGGTTAAACTCAGCAAACCATTTCATCCGCAAACATATGGCCAGGTGGAGCGGACAATTCAAACTCTCGGGGACATGTTGAGGTCTTGTGTGATGGACTTTAAAGGTAGTTGGGATGATCACTTGCCTTTAATCGAGTTTGCTTACAATAACAGCTATCACTCTAGTATCCAAATGGCACCATTCAAGGCTCTTTATGGACGGAGGTGTAGATCACCCATCGGATGGTTCGAGATTGGTGAGGCAGCTATGATAGGGCCAGACTCGGTTCAAGAGGCTATGGTGAAGGTTCAGTTGATAAGGGACAGGATGAAAATTGCTCAGAGTTGTCAAAAGTCATATGCAGATGTGAGAAGAAGGGATTTGGAGTTTGAGGTGGACGATTGGGTATTTCTAAAGGTATCTCCCACGAAGGGAGTCATGCGGTTCGGAAAGAAGGGAAAACACAGTCCCCACTTTATTGGTCCTTACCGGGTTATGAGAAGAGTTGGTAAGGTAGCGTATGAGTTGGACTTGCCCTCATAGTTATCTTCAGTCCATCCCGTCTTTCATGTATCACTCTTGAAAAAGTGCTTGAGTGATCCAACTTTAGTAGTCTCGGTGGAAAGTGTTAGTATGGGAGATAGCCTCAGTTATGAGGAAATTTCGGTTGCAATCTTGGATCGTCAGGTTCGGAGGCTGAGGAACCAAAAAGTAGCTTCGGTGAAAGTGTTGTGGAGAAACCAGCATGTTCAGGGAGCTACGTCGGAAGTCAAAGCGGCTATGATGGCTAAATACCTCCACCCGTTCCCTACCGGCTCAGTTTCAGTTTTAGGTATCAGTTTTTGCCCTAATTATGTAATCAGCTTCCATGTTCAGTTCATGTACGCAAGTTTGAATTATGTTATGATAACTGTATGTGATGTCTGAATTCAGTTCAGCTATGTAGTTCTTTCCAGAGGTAGTCATTTCATCAGTTTTTGATTTTAATAATCAGTATTTGTATATGATGATTGCATGTTTCTACGTTTTCTATGTGTTTCTAACATTCGAGGATGAATGTTCCCAAAGGAGAAATATTGTCATACCCCGAAATCTCAAAGATCGGACCCGAGAGTTGAAATGGGAATATTATGAAATTGATGTTGCAGGCATAGGTCAAGTCGTGGGATGACTCGTGAGGAGACCCCACGAGTCTTCAAGTGACTCCTGGGCAGGCCTGGAATAAATGAATAATCAAGGTCCCCACGAGGGAGAGAATGACTCGTGGTCAGCCACCATGAATCGTCATGTCACTCGTGGGGGTGATGTTGGAATTAGGTTGGAAGAAATACGAGTGTACCTAATGGATGGGACCCTACGAGTTTTGGCCAGTCCCAATGACTCGTGAGGTGACTCGTGATCAAACAAAATGGTTTTCATGAATGTTAAGGAAGTGTACACGACGGAAGGTGACCATGAATCATGGTCTCGAGGAACGAGTCGTTGTGTCCCCCGTCACGATCCCCAGCAGTTTAGTTAACCAGTGCACTTGACGGGCGACTCGACGAGTCGTTGCCCTTCTTGATGAATCGTCAGGTCACCCGTTGGGGTCACCTGGCAGCCATTTTCTATGAAATAGTAAGGGCCTTCTCATAATTTTCAAAGTTCCTAAGAGTGGCTTTTAAGCTGGGTAAAACCTATACCAAGCCATTCTTCCCATGCATGCAAGTTTGAAGGTTTGAAGCGGAGATTCAATGCAACATCACGAGGTTTACATTGGAATCTCAGCTTGGGCTATTAGAGGGTGTTAGAACTCACCATTTCCAAGTATGTAAGGCTATGCGTGGGTGTCTTCTTCCACACCCATGCCCAATTTCTATATAAATGTGATAAATCATCTATGATCAAGTATGGGGTTTTACTCAATTGCATGATTCTTCAATCTCTATACATGGGTATGACTAGATTGTATTTATATTGATGATTTTTGAAGCTTGGGCGGCTTCTAAATTGTTTTCCTTATAAAATTTGTTTTCAAAAAATTGAATCTAAAATGCCCATGGATGGTGAGTTCATAAAAGTAGTGATTTATGACAAATGTGTGATGATGATGAGGTTGATGATGAAAAACATGTTTCTAAAACTACCCATGATCAATGTTGTTGTTTTAAAAAAAGTGATTAGATCCAAGTATGATGGATCTTTGGGTGATGCCCACATGTCGATTTAAAGTGATGATTTTCCCAACATAAGCTTACCACATTGTTGAAGTGAAATTTCCCAATTTTTATTATAACTTCTAGCTTGTGGTATGTTGAGTAAATATTTCTATACGTAACTTATCACATGACTTGGGTAGTTGCTCCCACCTATGATTGAGCTTGTGATATATTTGAAATAAAGCTTCTCATATGCATGAATTCGTAATTGAGGTGTGTGTCATTATTGAGCTTTGTTAAGGGGCAATGTTGAACTTCATTTTCATATGATGTCTAGTCTATGCATGATTTCTTTAATGTCTTCATTTCATACGATGTGGAGTTATGCATGATTTCATATTGAGCTTCGTCGTTAGACGCTGTTGAGCTTCATCCATAGACGATATTGAGCTTCGTTATATACGATGTAGAGCATTGTCTGTCTTTGGGAGAAGAGTCTAGCACCAAGCAGATTAAGAGTCGATCACCATATACCCAGAACTACGCGCCAACGTAGGTTTATACTATTATATAATTGGGACCTCCCTTGTGAGCTATCCCCAACCCGATTGGCCCTTCAGCTTGATATCGATATCATGGTAGCGTCCTTAGCCCTGGTAAGGTTTGGGATGGCTCTGCCCACTTGAGTGTGATAGTCGGGACCACGTAAGCTCTATTGTGGTATGTCGGTTAAGTGACGAGTCTCCTACTGCCTAAATCATTCAGATTACATATTCATTACTCATGATATTTATCTTATGAATGCATGTTCAAAAAGCAAGGTTTGACTCATTGTTCAGCTATTGATATAAATGCATGTTTCAGCTTTGAGTCATTCGAGTCAATCATGATGTTCTAAAGCTATGCATGGTCATGTTATGATAAGAGTACGTTTTCAGAATGAATGTATGTGGCCTTCTATTTACACTTGAAAGTTTATGATATGTTATGAAATGCTTTAAATGATTTATTTTACTTAAGTGGTTTTACTTACCTTGCATACTCGGTACATTCCACGTACTGACCGCATATTTTCTATGCAACATCATTTCTTGATGCAGGACCCGGTTCCCAGGTTCAGCCCCGTTCATAGTCGCTGTTTAGAGTTAGCACCTGCTTATTTGGTGAGTCCTCATCTTTCGGGGACTAGACCTTCAGTTGTTTTAGATGTCCTTTCCGTTCCAGTATTATTGAGCTATTTGGGGGTGTTGTTCTATTAGCTCGTCCAGATTAGAGGCTTATCAAACTTAGACGTGTATTCAGCTTCAGACATTTATTCTGTTGTTATATTAAGTTTGACTTTGCTGAGTTTATAATTATGTTTCTTTATGTTTTTTGAATGAGTTAGTTGAATGCTTATGCCATGGGTCGACTTGGGGTCTCTCGAGGTCCCTTGTCCCGTGTCTACAATCCGGGCCTCCGTTCGGGTCGTGACACAAGACAAAGTGGCAATTAGCTTCAGATGTAGTCCCAGTTATGTTATAAGCCTTCCTATCGAACCTACCATGATTGCTAGTTCCGCGAACTACTGTACAAGGTACAAGATCCCTTTGTGCATTTTAATAAAAGATTTATTTCGTGGAAGGTAGGGAAATGATAAGTGAAGGGCCAAGTTAGGTTAGTATCTAGGGGTAGTCCATCCATTCCCCTTTAGATGTTTCCCTTATGTTTCGCTCGATGTTGTGCTCAACTCATGCTTATGTTCAGAACCCTATGATGATAGATGACCCCGTCAGTTGCGATCCCAATATTACCCATTCAACTTCATATCATGACCCTCATTACATATATGAACTCAAGTCTATTATCACACTCAGCTCTATGAACTCAGCCCTTAGGACTTGCCTTATCGGCTCAAAAGATCGTGTTATATCAGGTATATGCCCAGCTTATATTTCTTAAATGATTCATGCTCATGATTCCCTTACTCCAAACCCTATGGATGTCCCCCATGATGGAGATGATGGTTAAAAGGGGTACGTTCAAGGTAACCCCCTATCCCTGCCTTAGGTGCCGGGTATGTAGAAGTCCAAGAAGTGCAGTTATTAGCCTAGCTAGGAAGTGCAACAACCCGCATGGTCATTTTTGATTGTTGATCCATTTCCTTGGATTGAACCTTTCCATATCTTCATTTTTTTATTCATGACTTGCAGAGGTGAATGACACTGTTTTCGAGATGATCTAATAAAGATCGAGTGAGATTTTTGATTTTGGACGGTTGAGGTTTGAGAGGTTTGATCAGAGTCAACATATTAGGTTAACGAGCTCAAATTTGGATTTTGAAAGCTCTGCTGGTTCCGCATGGTGATTTATGACTTAGTTGAGTAGTTTGTATAGATCCCGAGGTGATTCAGGAGTGATCTAAACCTTTGGTCAAAATATGAGCTTTGAGGAGGCTAAGTGTGACCACGGTCAACTTTATATCAAAACAACCTTATATTAGTAATTTGATGATTCCAACTGGTCCAGAATGGGTTTTATGATTGAATTTCACAATTGCGTTGTGATCGGGGGATTCCGAGTGAGTTTCGGGTGGATTTGAATGTTTTGCGTATTTGGCATGATCTTAAGCATAAAAGGTGAAAACTCAGAGGGTCAGGACTTCAAGATTCTTAGCATGAATTGTAGGAGATCGTTTGGTTGACTCGATCGATGGCGGGGCTATTGTTCGGAACAGATCAGAATCGTCCTTGGTTACTGATGTAAAAGCTAGACAAGACAAGGACTCTATTTTGGTAAAATTAAGGAAGTTGTTCAGAATCAGAAGGTAGAGGTTTTCTCCAAAGGGGGAGATGGTGTGCTTCGATATCAGGGTCACTTATGTGTCCCGGACGTTGATGAATTGAGAAATCGGATGTTGCTTGAGGCTCACAGTTCCAGATACTCCATACTCCCTGGGGCCACGAAGATGTACCGTGACCTACGGGAAGTCGGTGGAATGGCATGAAGATGGACATCGCAAAATTTGTAGCTAAGTGTCCAAATTGTCAACAGGTGAAGGTTGAGAACCAAAGACCGGGAGGTGTGCTTCAAGACACCAGTATCCCTACTTGGAAGTGGGAGGAGATTAATATGGACTTTATCACAGGGTTTCCTCGCCCTCGTCGAAAGTATGACTCCATTTTTGGGTGGTCGTGGACAGGTTGACCAAAGCCACTTATTTCCTACTAGCCAAAACCATTGATTCAACAGAGGATTATGCCAAACTATACATGTGAGAGCTAGTTCGGTTGCATGGAGTTCCCTTGTCCATCATATCAGAAAAGGTACTCAGTTTACCTCTCAGTTCTGGAGATCATTTCAAAAAGGACTTGGTACTCAGGTCAAGCTCAGTACAGCATTTCACCCGCAAATGGATGGTCAAGCAGAGCAGAAAATTCAGACTCTCGAGTACATATTGAGAGCATGTGTGATTGACTTAAAGGGTAGTTAAGATGACCATTTGCATCTTATTGGGTTTTCATACAATAACAGCTACCACTCTAGCATTCAGATGGCTCCGTTTGAGGCTCTCTATGGGCGGAGATATAGATCTCCTTTTGGTTGGTTTGAAGTCAGTGAGGCTGCAATGATAGGACCAGATTCAGTCCATGAATCCATGGAGAAGGTTCAGCTCATACGGGACAGGCTGAAAGCAGCTCAGAGTTGCCAAAAGTCTTATATGGATGTGAGAAGGAGAGAACTCAAGTTCAAAGTGGATGAATGGGTGTTTCTGAAGGTGTCTCCCATGAAGGGAGTGATGAGATTCAGAAAGAAAGGGAAACTCAGTCCCCGTTATATTGGCCCCTACCGGATTGTGAAATGGGTTGGCAAGGTAGAATATAAATTGGAGTTGCCCTTAGAAGTAGCTTCCTTTTATCTTGTTTTTCATGTATCACTCTTAAAGAAGTGTTTGGGGGCTCCAGCCCTAGTTGTTCCGATGGAGAGTGTAGGTGTGAAGGATAACCGTAGTTATGAGGAGGTTTCGATGGAAATATTGGATCAGAAGGTTCTCAAGCTAAGGAACAAAGAAGTAGCTTCAATTAAGTTTTATGGAGTAATCAACATGTTGAGGGAGCTACGTGGGAAGCCGAGGCAGATATGATGGCTAGATACCCACATTTATTCCCTACCGGCTCAGTTCCAGCTTGAGGTATTAGTTTTTGCCCTAAAACTCTATTTAGTTTCATGCTCAGTTCATGTGCCCCAATTTTTTCCATCTCTAGGAATGTATGTATGATTCTTGAATTTAGTTTAGTCGGGTAGTTCAGTCCGGAGGTAGTCATTCTGTCAGCTTTCGGCTTATATGACAGTATTTGAGTATGACGATTGCAATTCTCTACTTTTCTGTATGATTTTCAACATTCGAGGATGAATTTTCCCAAGGGAGAGATATTGTTATACCCCAGAAGCCCTAATATCAGACCCGGGAGTTGAAACAGAGAAAACAGGATTTTCTGCACCAGGTCACAGAACAAGTCATCCTGTGACCCATTTGGTTTACCATGAGTCGTTAAGTGAGGAGTATTACTTGAGTTGGGAACTTTTGGTTTTTAGTCCCCACGGAAATGACCACAAGTCGTGGTCAGCCCCACGACTCATTGAGTCAGTCGTGGTCAGGGATGAGGTTCAGGTAGGAGGAATTGCGCAGTGCATTTGACGGGTGGGTCACCACGACTCATTGGCTGCACCACCAGTCGTGGTGTGCCCCATGGTGAGCCCAGATATGTTTTGGGCAGTGGAGTTAACAAGTGGTGACCACAATTTGTGGTTACTAGTAACGATTCATGATGTTGCCCGTGGTGAGTTCCAAGTGAAGCTCTGGCAGTGTACTCAACGACTGAGGCGACGACTCGTGGTCAGAGGTAACGACTCGTCCAGTCCCTCATTGGGACTAGCAGTCTATTTTCCTCTGCGAATTTAATAAGGACTTATTCGTAATTTCTATGATCCTAAGCCTAAAATACATCATTTTAAGCTATGAATAGTGAGTTTTAAGAGGGGTAAGTTCATTCTAAGTCATTCCTATTCATGCATGCAAGCTTAGAAGTCTAGAGAGGTGAGCAAGCTTAATTTCTCCCTAGTTCTTCTCAATTCTTCCTTGGGCAATCAGAGAAGTTGTAGAATCAGATTCTCTAAGGTATGTAGGATTATGAATGGGTGAAATTGTTCACACCCATGCCCAATCTCTCTCAATTCATGAAATTCAAATTGATGATTCTTTGGGGTTTTAACCCAATGCATGAATTCCCTAAGTTTCTACCATAGGTATGTACTAAGCATGTTTCTATTGTTGAATTATGATTCATGGGCAAGTTTTACAATGTTTTCAACTATAAATCACGTTTTCAAGTTTTATGAATTATGATGTCCATCCATGAAAATTCATGAAAATTGAGATCTTCGATATATGTTCAAGCATGATGCGATATTTATGAAAAGAGCTTGTTTTCAAGTTACCCATGTTTAGGATTATGTTTTCAAGTGAATCAAGCTATTTTCAAGCATGTTAAAGTATTGAGCAAGCCCACATGTTCAAGAATATGTTATGATTTCATTAATTAGCTTACCACATGGTTTTGGAGTCAAGACTCCCACTTTTTTCAGCTTGTGGCATGGTTTGAGCCAAGACTCCTCATGCATGATTTAAGATTTTATATGTATATTTCTATTCAGCTTCGTCTCTAGATGATGGTCAGCTTCATTGAAAAATGATGGAGTGATAATGCATATTTTTAGGAGTAGTGTCTAGCACTGAGTAGGCTAAGAGTCAGTCAACCCTGTGCCTTAGATAACACGCCCACATAGGTTATATATATATATATACACACTTTTGGACCTCCCTTGTGAGCTTTCCCCTGCCACAAGGGGCCTTCATCTTGATATCGATGTCATGATTTCGTCATTAGCCCTGGCAAAGCTTTCGACGACTTTGCCCTCTTGAGTTTAATAGTTGGGACCACGTAAGCTCTATTGTGGTAATGTCGGTAATATGACGAGTCTCCCATTGTTTCTCATGATTTCAGTTATGTATGTTTATCATTCATGATACATATATAAATATATATATATATATGTGTGTGTGTGTGTGTGTGTGTGTGTGTGTTTTAAAATAGGTTTGATCCAATGTCTAGTTTTACTTATGATTATCATATTTCAACTTTGGGTCATCCGATTCAGTTATGAAGTTCAGTTATGCTCAGTCATGATTTCAGAAAATAGCATGCAACCCTTACTCTCCGATTCTTATCTTGATTATGTTTTATATTATGCATGTTTTAATGATTTTACTTACTTAAGCGGTTTTACTTACCTTGCATACTTGGTACATTCCCCGTACTGACTACATACTCTATGTTGTATCATTTTATGATACAGGCTCCGATCTTCAGACCCAGCCCCTTCATTAGTCAAATTTTTGGAGTTAGCATCCCGCTTCAGTGGTGAGTCCTCATTTCCCTAGGAGCATTCGTTATCAGTTCTTTGTATTTTTAGTTTTAGACTTAAAGAGTTAGTTGGGGTCTTGTCCCATTAACTCATCAGGATTAGAGGCTTTTCAGACATAGTGTATAATCAACTTCAAACTCGTGTATGTATTTTAATGCTATGTTGTGTTCAGACTTCGGCTATGATTATTATGTCGATCTTTCGTTTTTATTGATTGAGTTAGATGTATGTTCATGCCATGGGTTGTCTTGGAGTCTTTAGGGGCTCCTTTTCCCATGTCTCAATCTGGGCCTATGTTCGGGCGTGACATCTAGCCACTTGATAATCTCTTTTTCCACTACTTCTTGTATTAGTGGATTCAGGCGTCGTTGATGCTCTACACTTGGTGTGCAATTCGGCTCGAGCTAGATTTTGTGAGTACATATTCATAGAGGGATCCAGATGATGTCAACTATGGTCCAACCAATTGCCTTTTTATGCCTTTTTAATGTTGTGACCAATCTATCAAGTCAACTACAATAATCACTGGCAAAGTGTTGTCTTCACCCAAGAATGCGTATTTGAGGTGGGGAGGTAATGCCTTCAATTCTAGAACTGGTGGTACCTCCACTGATGGCTTTGCTGGCGGAGTTACACGGCTCTTTAAGTCAAGGTCTAACTTCTTTGATCTGAAGTTATATGACCCCATTCCTTCTATGGAATTTACCAGTTCTGTGTACCCCGGTACTCCATCTCCCTGATAGTTCATCAAGACGACTGCTAGTGTGTCAATATTCATCATCTCTCCCATTGTCACTAGCAGCCTCTTGTCTTCCATTTGGGTATTCACAAAGGTAGCTTCCTTGGTGTTAGCCTGATTAAATCACAGAAGAAACACAAAGCAAAAGTAAATGGGGAAATAACACCCAAAAGTTAAATACAAGCAATTAATCTAATCTTAGTCGTATTCCCCAGCAACGACGTCACTTTTTTGATAACGTTCAAACTCACACTTCCTGGCAAAGTATGAAGCGGATGTTGTCAATAAAGAACCCAACATAGAGGTTGGGGTCGAACCCACAGGGAATAAGGTAAGAACTAGACTAATGGCGGTACTTAAACTTGTTGGTATATTATCTCCAAATTGGGGGGTTTAAATAAAAACAAAAATAAAACAAGATCGCAATTATAGTTGTTATCAAGATTTGCAAATAACTAGGGTAAGTGTTCCCTATGGGTTCATAACTACTTCTGGTATACACGCGTGATCAATCCCAATGCTTACTTGTAGAACTATTAACTAGGCTTCATCCAAACGACTGGTTCGTCCCTATTGGATGACTATACTCAATCACCGGGTCAGGTCTCATTAATGATTTCAAACTAACCGTTATCAATATGTTCCAATTAACTTTTCTGTGACTGCTGCTCAAGTCATACAATGATCATAAAAATCAAGGCTTTATTGTAATTCTCTTTTCCTAATCTCCACTTCTCCAGAATCAAGCAAGTAAAGAATCCGGGCAATTCCTAACATTGTGCACCGTTAAGAAACATTTAAAGATGAATAAAGTACAATACAAGCATTTAACATTGATTTTGAATCACTTTGTGTAACCCTATTTCGTTAATTCACCATGGTTCCCACAACCCTAGTTATGGAGGTTTTAGCCTCTCATGATTGTAAGATTGTAATTAGTATTCATAGACAAAACACATAATTAAATAATTACAACAATAATTGGAAGAAAACCTGCTTTGAATATTGATGAACAAAATCAAGAACAATTGAGAAAACCAAGTGTTTATCTCAAGAATTGCTCTCCAAAACTTGATAATAATTCACAAATAATTAACTAAAAATCTTCTCTCAATGTAATCACACGTCTACTGATCTTTTCTCCCACTAAAAATACATAAACGTATTTATACAGACATCAGAAATATTTTCCTAAGCTAACAGGGAAATTTTCATATCTGGCGCCGACTCATCCTACGACTGGTCATACGACCCGTAACAGGATTGTACGGGTCGTACCTTTCTCTCATATGTTCCTTGGCTGTTGCAGAATTGACTATGTGTTGGCAACTGGTATGACTACCATGGTCCTATGAGTTGTACAATCCATCCATGGCTTGCTCTGAGAACATTGACATCTTCTGAAGTTTTATATGAGTGTTGTGGTATGCCTCGTACCTTGCTCCTACGACTCGTAATTGATTGTTGCATCTTGGGTTATGCCAAGTCTTTAAGAATCACTTAAGCTCCCCATGACTTCTGGTATAGTTCGTAGGTAGATGTTACGATCCATGGGTTCCACCGGTACCAAGAGACTGCTTATGCAAAATTTCTCTGAAGTTTTCCATGACTCTAGTTATGGCTCGTACTGAGAGTCATACTTTGCCTTCACATTGTTTCAACATTCTGAGTTTTTCCACGAGTAGGCTCATACAATCTAGGTACGGATCGTACTGAGATTGGTACTTCATTGATTTTCTGCACTTTTATGCGTCTTTTGCACATTTTTGCTCCAACACCTATTTTCCCTGAAAACAAAGTAAAAGCATCTCATATCCATATAAACATACCTAAGTCTATGCTATTTTCTCAGTTTTAAGCATTGAAAGTCTTGTAAGCTCACAGCACATCAATGATTCATTAGAGGACATGATAGGTCATCGAATCTAGTCGTATCACTTGAATAATTTCAAACAACTTTTGAATCTCCCTAATGGACAGACAAAATGACCTGTTAGATGAAAATATGGGTCGTTGCTTCCACCAATGGTCATTGGAGGGATTTTAAACACTTTTTGAATTTCATCTAACAGTTAGTTAGGACGAGTCATTACTTCTTCCAACGACTCGTCATCTGGCTTGCTGGTTTAGGGGAAGATTTTGACAAGTTTCTGGACATTGTCAGAATAGGCAAAATGACGACTCGATACTTCTAACAATGGGTCATTGTATCACTCATTGAATCTAAGGAAGACATGTGCAGTGCGCAACTAATGACTGTCTTAACGAGTCATTGTTCATGACAATGACTCATCTGACGAGTCATTCTGTGGGAAATTTTATTATTTCCTGCTGGTTCTCATTCCAAGTCTGGGGTTTGGTCTAAGGGACTTTGGGGTGTTACAATATCTCCCCCTTGAGAACATTCTCCCTCGAATGGAGACTAACTAAGCTAGAAAGATAGGGAAAAAGCTGCAATACCAAAACTAAAAACTATAAACTAAATACTGATAGAGTGACTGACTCTGAGTTGAGATAGACATACTAATTGAATTCATGCAACAAGGGTGAACACTAAGACATAAGTAAAATTGATGAGCATGAAACTGACATGAAACTGAATAGAGTTCTGAGGAGGAATTTAGTACCTGATGTTGAAGCTAAGTTGGAAGGGAAAAGGTGAGGGTATCTAGCCATCATATCTACTTCAACTTCCCATTTAGCTCCCACAAACTAGCTGATTTCTCCATAAAACTTTTACTAAAGCGACCTCCTTATTTCTCAAATTATGAACCTGACAGTCTAGAATCTGAACTAGAACCTCTTTGTAAAAGAGACTATCCTTCAAACCAACACTCTCTAAAGGCAAAATTGAGGTTCGATCACCTATGCACTACTTTAACAGAGACACATGAAAGACTGGATGCACCGATTATAACTCCGCAAGCAAATCCAACTCATAGGCCACATTGGCAATGCGCCTTAGGATTCTGTAAGGACCAACATAGCGGGGACTGAGTTTTCCTTTCTTCCCAAACCTCATCACCTCTTTCATAGGTGAACTTTTTAGATATATCCAACCATCCAATAACAGACTCCAGCTCTCTCCTCCTTACATTTGCATACGATTTTTGGAGACTTTGATCTATTTTAAGCCTTTCTCTAATAAGTTGAACCTTTTGCATGGCCTCATATACTAAATCAGGCCCTATCAAGGTAGTTTCACCAACTTTAAAACCACCCTATAGGAGACCTACACCTCCCACCATATAGTTCCTTGAATAGGGCCATCTGACTACTAGAGTGGTAGTTGTTGTTATATGCAAACTCAATGAGAGGTAGGTGACCATCCCAATTGCCCTTGAAATTGGTCATGCAATCCCCCAACATATCTTCCAGAGTCTGAATGGTTTACTCAGCCTAGCCATCTATTTGCTGATGGAAAGCTGTGTTGAGCTTAAACTGAGTACCAAGTCCCTTCTAAAAGGATTTCCAGAAGTATGAGGTGAACTGAGTACCTCTATTTGAAATAATGGAAAAGGGGACTCCATGCAGTCTGACTAACTCCTGAATGTATGGTCTAGCATAATACTCTGTTGAATCTATGGTCTTAACTGGTAGAAAATGAGCTGACTTAGTCATCCAGTCTACAACCACCCAAATAGAGTCATGTTGTGGCGCGTACGAGGTAGACTTGTAATAAAATTCATGTTTACTTCTTCCCACTTCCAAGTAGGAATGCTGATATCTTGAGTCATACCTCCAGGTCTCTAATGTTCAACCTTGACCTGTTGACAACTTGGACACTTAATCACAAATTCTGTAATGTCCTTCTTCATGGCATTCTACCAATAGACTTTCCGTAGATCACGACATATCTTGGTGGAACCTGGGTGGATAGAGTACCTAGGAGTTGTGATCTTCCATTAGTATTTTCTGCTTCAAATCAACTACATCTGGAACACATAACCTGCCCTGGTAACGGAGCACACCATCCCGCTTTTGGAGAATGCTTCCACCTCTTTCTTTAGGACTGCTTCCTTTAACTTAAGACTTCGTGTTTGCAGAATCATGCCTCCATGCCAAGTTAACAGAAGAAGGAATAGCAATGGACATGGAAATGGCCATGAGAATGGTAATGGATATGGGCACCATCAAGCCCCACCGGCCCCAGAGGATCATGTGCCCGAGCAGGTTGTCCATGCCGAGTTTAGGGCAGCTATCTAGATGTTGGCACAAGCATTCACCTCTCAGGTCAACCAGCAGGCAGTAGCTCATGTTCCCCAGAACGGGAATGCAGTGGCGCTAGGATCAGGGACTTCCTCAGGATGAATCCCACTGATTTTATGCCCTCTCATCTCATTAAGAGCAGGAGGTCTTCCCAGATGTAGTCACTGGTATGTTACGAGTATTCCATTTTGATGTTTATGCATTGTTAGATCCAGGGGCTACCTTATCTTTTGTGACGTCATATGTTGCTAGTAGTTTCGGATTCAATCCCGAGATCCTATTAGAATCCTTCTTAGTCTCTACTACAATCAGTGACTCAGTTATAGCTCGATGAGTATACAGAAAATACCTTGTCACGGTCCTTCAAAAAGGTCACCTTAGCAGATCTAGTAGAGTTAGACATGACAGATTTTGATGTTATCTTTGGCATGGATTGGCTTCATGCATGTTATGCCTGTGAATTGTAGAACTCGTTCAGTAGAGTTTCGGTTTTCGAGTGAGCCAGTCCTAGAGTGGAAGGGTAATTCAGTTGTCATTGTAGGTCGTTTTATGTAACACCCCCAGATAATTTGAGCGATAAAATCGTGCTTTTGAGGTAGGACTAAGAGTACATAATAGGCTAAGAAGGAAGTGTTATGAGTTGTTTGAGTCAATCTATAGTCGTATTTAAGATTGGGCATCGATCAAGTTGTAGAACAAAATTCGGCAAAAGTTATCGTAAAATTTCCTTTTTGAAATTCCTTGATATTTATGTAAAATGTTTTGAAACTTTTCTAAAAATATATAAGGAGTTTGGGGTTGTTCATCCTATCAAATTAAATATCTATGAGTCTAGTTTCCATTGCATCAAACCATTTGTCAATCCGACTTCGGAATAGAGAGATATTTATGTTTTCGCGAGACCGCGCAAGCAGGCACGTCTCAAAGTTCTAAGGTGGTGAGGACTATTTAAGTCCATTTGGTCGGCTAATTCACTTTCAATTCTCATTTCTTGAAATTTCCTCGACCAGAACTCTCCGTAGAGGTGTTCTTTATGGTTTTGGGGCTAGAAGCCATGGCTCAACATGATTTTGGTGTCTGGAAGTGGGGAATCATGTGTAGTCTATGGTTTGGTGTCTTTTCTGGGCTGTTGGTGGCGTTTTCATGGTGAAGCAGTTGGTAAGACTTCGTCCTTTTATTCTCCTTAGTGTTTAAGGTTGGTTATAGGTGTGTTCACCCCAGTAGGTTGTGGTCTCGGAGTTTCTACCGATGAATTCTGATGAATCTTATCGGATAAGCTTCGTTTGTCTTGTTTTGTTATTGAGTTTTGTTGGCTGCGTTTTGGAAGAATATTGGACTGCCTTTAGGCAGTAGGTTCATGGTGTTTAAGGCTCAAGCTCGTCTAGACTTGAAGTTAAGGTATGTGTAATACCCCGGAAGTGCCTAAGACTAGACCTGAGATTTAAAAATAGAAGTTGGCAGAATCTGGGAAATTTCCATAGAACGGGTGACGGAACAGATTGTTGGTCCAACCAATGATCCGTGGGAAGCGTTCAGGGTAAGGTTCAGCCGGGTGGCAATTAGAAGTAATGGGTTATGTAACAACCCGTGGTTTGATACCATGAGTCATCATTTGAGGTCATGGGGAGACTACCCCTTAGCTTGAGAGGAAGTAACGAGTCATGGAACGACCCGTCGTGAGCTAGATCGTGGTGTGGCTCGTAGGAAGGCCTGGTGCAGGTCGTCAAAGGGGAAACAATGAACGATATAATGGACCGTCGTATGGTGCAATGACTCATCATGTCAAGCCGTAGGATTGAATTTGAGATGTTAAAAATGGGCAGTGGATGCAACGGACGGATACCACGAGTTGTGGCATCAAGGCACAACTTGTTGGATCGCCCGTGGTCTCAAGCAGTGCAGAAATTTCATGAAATTCATTAAGGGCATTTTCATCATTCCTAAGTCCTAGGGTCCTAAACTACGTCATTTAAGGCTCGAAATGCAGTGTTTTATGAGGGTAAAACCTATCCTAGGCTCATTCATATCCATGCATACATATTGAAGGGGTTTAGGAGGTGATCAAGTAAGAGTTCTTCAAGTTTTCCTTCAATCCTTCATTGGGCTTTCAAGGAAGTGTAAGAGTCAACTTTAATCAGATATGTAGGGTTATGAATGGGTGAATCCATTCACACCCATGCCCAAACTCTCTCTAAATCATGAAATTCCTATATTGATTCTATGGGGTTTTAAGCCAATGCATGATTTTCGAATTATTTGCATTGGTATGATCTAAATGAGTTATTATTATCAAATTATGAATTAGGGGCAAGTTTTACATTGTTTTCCATTAAAATCATGTTCTAAGCTTTTAAAATTAAAATGCCCATTTATGAAAAGTTCATGAAAGCTAAGATTTATGATGAATGTTCAGGTATGATGAAGTATTGATGATGGAAAGCATGTTTTAAAGTTACCCATGTTTATAATCATGTTTTCATGTGAATTAAGTATCTTCAATCATGTTAAAGTATTGGAAAGTGCCACATATTAAAGTATGATTTATGATTTATGAAATGGATTACATTTTTATCGATTTACGATATTGGCCAACTAAAGGGACCTTGATTCATGGCTAATCATGTGTGAAAAGGGGATCAACAATGTTAAATGTTCATTTATCCATGAATCATCATGAATGAAATTTATGATTTACATATGAGCCTAATGTGCATGTTTTTGGGAGCAGTGTCTAGCATCGAGTAGCCCGTCGTTCAAAGGACTATGCCGGTGTCTCATAACTACGTGCCACCGTAGGTTCATAATGATACATTATAATATTGATGGATCCCCTCTTTATATCACATAATGCACGTCCCTTGCCTGACAAGCCAAGGACGACTCTGCCCACTTGAGTGAGATAGTTGGAGCATCATGTAAGGCTCTACCATGATGGTGTCAGTTATGATGAGTCCTCTTATTGTTCCACATGTTTTTATGCATTATTATGTTTATGTTATTTTGGCTCAAGTGATGATCTATAAAGTTTCTCTTATGACTCTGATAATGAATGGATTATGAATGATTTGAAAACCTTGAGCCTTATGTTATATTATGATATTTATGTTATGAGCATGTTGGCCCACTCTTATGATCTCTCATGAGCTTTTATACAATTTTAAATGTCTTTTTTACTTACCTTTCATACTCGATACATTCCATGTACTGAACGCATACTCTGTGTTGTATCGTTTCATGATACAGGCTCCGATCTTCAGACCCAGCTCCATCATTAGCTCATTCTCGGAGTTAGCATCCAGCTCATTGGTGAGTCCTCATTCCACGAGGGCCAGTTGACATCATTTATCTCTTTAAGTTTAGTTCCTAGACTTGTCGGGTTAGTTGGGGGTCTTGTTCCATCAATCCATATGGTATGTTAGAGGCTTTTAGTCTATGTGTAGTATTTAGTTGTTATGTATGTAGTACGTTTCAATTTTAATGTTATGTCATGTTTATTGTTCCTCTATGTCGTTATGCTGAGTATTCCGCTTTATTGATATTGAGTTAGATGTATGTTTGTGGTATGGGTCGACTTGTAGTCTCTCGTGGCTCCTTGTCCGGTGGTATGATCCGAGTCTACGTTCGAGTCGTGACAAACTTGGTATCATAGCAATAGGTTTGAAGTGTCCTAATGTGTCTGGAAGCCGCGTTAAGTAGAGTCTTTTTCATTGGTGTGAAGCGCGCCACACTTATGACAAAGAGGCTATGAGACATTTAGGAAATGTTTCCTTCTTTCATGATCTATGCCCTGCGATGAAATGTCCTCCTATCCTTCTAACTCATGTTATTCGCGATTGCAGAATTATGGCTCCCCGCAGAGTTAACGGTATAAGGAATGGAAATGGAAACGGTCACATGGATGGCAACAGAGACGGGCACCAACAAGCCCCACTAGTTCAGGAGCACCATGCACTGGAGCCGGTTGCCCATGTGAAATTTCGGATAGCTATTCAGATGCTCACATATGCCTTGACTGCTCAGGTCAATTAGCAGGTAGTTGTGCAATTCCATAAAACGGAAATGCGGCGGCAGCTCGAGTCAGAGATTTCTTGAGAATGAACCCGCTAGAGCTCCTTGGGTCAAAAATAGATGAGGACTCGCATGAGTTCATTGATGAGATTGTGAAGATCATCCAGGTCATGGGGGTGAATGGAGTTAAGTGTGCGGAGTTGGCCTCATATTATTTAAAAGGGGTCGTACACATCTAGTTCAAGTAGTGGAAAGATAGTAGGACCGCCGGAGCAGGTCCTATTACTTGGGAGGAGTTCCATGCTGCGTCCCTAAATCAGTTCTTCCCTCATGAGATGAGGGAGTTGAAGGCATCCGAGTTCATGAATTTGAAGCATGGGAGGATGACGGTACAGGAGTATGCCCTTGAGTTCACTCACTTATCAAAGTATGCCCCAGAGTTAGTGGTTGACCAGAGGGCGCGAGTGAGCAGATTTGTTCATGGGGTGGCAACTTATTTGGACAAAGATTGTAGGACTGCTATGCTCCACCAGGATATGGATTTCCCTTAGATAGTCTTGTACGCCCAGCAGATAGAGGTAGCATATATGAAGGAGAGAGAGGCTAAAAGGGCTCGGACAGATAGTTATGGGTTTACTAAGCAGAGACTCAGCGGTGGTCACCGCCCTCAGATTTAGCAAAGGTCACTAGCTCCAGCACCATTATCAGCTAGTGTTCCATCCAGACCCAAGGGTGATCAGAGGAGCAGGGCCTCCAATTCGAGGGATCAGAGGGGCATGCAGGTAGAGCGTACCTTTCCATCCTGCGGGAAGTGTGGCAAGAGTCATGTCGGGGAGTTCTTACTTGGCTTAGATATTTGTTATGGGTGCGGTAGATTTGGCCACATGCGCCAAGCGTGTCCATTTTCTAGACAGGATAATGATAGAGGCTATGCACAAACTACCAAGTCAACAGCAGCTCCAGCACAAGTTCAGCTTCGCAGGGGGCATCCACTAATGGGAGTGGTGGAAAGCCAAAACAGATTCTATTCCCTCACCTCGCGTCAGGAATAGGAGACTTCACCAAATGTGGTTACTAGTATGTTACGAGTGTTTCACCTTGATGCTTATGCTTTGTTAGATCCAGGAGCTACCTTGTCTTTTGTGACACCTTATATTGCTAGTAGCTTTGGAGTTAGTCCCGAAATTCTGTCAGAATCATTTTCAGTCTCTACTCCTGTTGGTGATTCAGTTGTAGCTAGGCAGGTGTATAGGGGTTGCCCGATCACAGTATTACAAAAAGTCACCTCCGAAGACCTAGTAGAGTTATCCATGATTGACTTTGATATTATTCTCGGTATGAATTGGTTGTATGCATGTTATGCTTATGTTAATTGTAGAACTCGTGTGGTAGAGTTCCGCTTCCCGGGTGAGCTAGTTTTAGAGTGGAAGGGTAGTACAACCATGCTTGTAGGTCACTTCATTTCCTACCTTAAGGCTAGGAAGATGATTTCCAAAGGTTGTGTGTACTATCTAGTTAGGGTTAAGATATTGAGAGCGAGACCCCAACTATCCAGTCAATTCCAGTAGTATGTGAGTACCCAGAAGTGTTCCCTAATGATTTACCAGGTGTTCCTCCTAATAGGAAAATTGATTTTGGTATTGACCTTCTTCCCCACACCCAGCCTATATCTATTCCTCCCAACAGAATGGCTCTCGCCGAGCTAAAAGAGTTGAAGGAGCAGTTGAAGGATCTTTTGGATAAGGATTTCATCAGACCTAGCAAGTCCCCATGGGGTGCACCAGTTCTCTTTGTCCAAAAAAAAGATAGTTCTCTACGGATGTGTATTTATTATCGGCAATTGAACAAGGTCACCATTAAGAACAGGTATCCTCTACCCAAAATTAATGATTTATTTGACCAGCTTCAGGGTGCCAAGTGTTTTTCGAAGATAGATCTCAGATCCAAGTATCATCAGCTTAGAGTTCGGGAGAGCAGCATCTCGAAGACAGCCTTCAAGATGCGGTAATGTCATTATGAGTTTGTAGTTATGTCTTTTGGACTAATGAATGCTCCTGCAGCTTTTATGGAATTGATGAATAGCGTGTTCAAGCCATAACTAGATATGTTCGTGATTGTGTTTATTGATGACATCTTGATATACTCTCGGTTCATGATTGTGTTTATTGATGACATCTTGATATACTCTCAGAGTGGAGGAGCATGTCGTTCATTTGAAGGGGGTACTACAGACCCACAAGGATCGCTATCTATACGCTAAATTCAGCAAGTGCGAATTTTGGTTGAACTCAGTGGAATTTTTAGGTCATGTGGTATCAAGTGAGGGCATAAAGGTGGACTCTCAGAAAATAGAAGCGGTGAAGAATTAGCCTAGATCGGTGAATCCTTCGGATATCCGGAGCTTTTTGGGCTTAGCGGGCTACTTCGGAGATTTGTTGAAGGTTTCTCATCTATTTCAGCACCCTTGACCAAATTGACCCAGAAGAAGGTGAAATCCCAATGGTCGGAGGCTTCTGAGAGGAGCTTTCAGTAGTTGAAGGCCTGACTTACCTCAACACCAGTGTTGACCCTACCCGAGGGTACCGATGGGTTCGTGGTGTATTGTGATGCTTCAAGGATTGAACTTGGGTGTGTATCGATGCAACACGGAAAAGTTATAGCATATGCCTCCAGACAGCTGACAATTCATGAGAAGAATTACCCGACCCATGATCTTTGATTGGCCGCGGTGGTATTTGCCTTGAAGATATGGCGACTTATTTGTATGGGGTCCATGTCGATATGTTTACGGGCCATAAGAGTTTACACTATGTGTTTACCTAGAAGGATCTCAATATTTGGCAAAGGAGGTGGTTGGAGCTACTTAAGAACTATGATGTGAGTGTCCTTTACCATCTGGGAAAGGCCAATGTAGTAGAAGACACACTTAGTAGACTCTCTATGGAGAGTGTGTCCCATGTGGATGAGGGGAAGGAGTATCGACTTGAAAAGTTGGGAGTTCGGTTGGTTGACTCGACCGATGGCGGTGTTATTATTCAGAATGGATTAAAATCATCCTTGGTGATGGATGTGAAAGCTATACAAGACGAAGATCCTATTTTGGTAAAGTTAAAGGAAGTCGTTCAAAATCAAAAGGTAGTGGTCTTCTCCAAAGGGGGAGATGGTGTGCTTCAATACCAGGGTCGCTTTTGTGTTCCGGATGTTGATGATTTGTGGAGTCGGATGTTGCAGGAAGCTCACGGATTTTGGTATTCTATCCATCCAGGTGCTACCAATATGTACCATGACTTATGGGTAGTCTGTTGGTGGAATGGCATGAAGAAGGACATCGCGGAGATAGTAGCTAAGTGCCCAAACTGTCAGCAAGTAAAGGTTGAACATCAGAGATTGAGAGGTGTTCTTTAGGATATCAGTGTTCCTACTTGGAAGTGGGAAGAAATCAATATGGACTTCATCATAGGGTTGCCTCGCACTCGATGGTAATATAACATCGTTTGGGTTGTTGTAGACAGGTTGACCAAAGCCGCTCATTTTCTATCGGTCAAAACTACGGATTCGGTAGAGGATTATGCCAAACTATACATTCGAGATCTAGTTCAGTTAGATGGATGCCCTTGTCCATCATATCAGACAGAGGTACCCAATTTACCTCATAGTTTTTGAGGTCATTTCAAAAGGGACTAGGTACTCAGGTTAAGCTCAGCACCGTATTTCACCACAAACGGATGGTCAAGCGGAGCGGACAATTCAGACTCTCGAGGACATGTTGAGAGCATGCGTGATTGACTTCAAAGGTAGTTGGGATGATCATTTGACACTTATTAAGTTTGCATATAATAACAGCTACTATTCCAGTATTCAGTTGGCTCCATTTAAGGCTCTCTATGGGTGGAGATGTAGATCACCTATTGGCTGGTTCGAAGTTGGTGAAGCAGCAATGATAGGACCAGATTCGGTCCATGAGGCTATGGAGAAGGTCAGCTCATATGGGATAGGTTGAAAATACCTCAAAGTCGCCAAAAGTCCTATGCCGATGTGAGAAGGAGAGAATTGGAGTCAAAGTGGATGATTGGGTATTTCTGAAGGTGTCTCCAATGAAGGGGGTGATGAGGTTTCGAAAGAAAGAAAAACCCATCCCTTGTTATGTTGGCCCCTACCAGATAGTGAGACGGGTTGGCAAGGTGGCATATGAATTGGAGTTGCCCTCAGAATTAGCTTCTATGCATCTTGTATTCCATGTATCTCTCCTAAAGAAGTGTTTGGGTGATCCAGCTCTAGTTGTCCCGGTGGACAGTGTCGAGGTGAAAGACAGCCTTAGTTATGAGGAGGTTACTGTGGAAATACTGGATCGTCAGGTTCAAAGGCTAAGGAACGAGGAAGTAGCTTCAGTCAAAGTTTTATGGAGGAATCAACATATTGAGGGAGCTATGTGGCCGAAGCAGACATGATGGTTAGATACCCATATTTATTCCCTATTGGCTCAGTTCCAGCTTGAGGTATCAACTTTTGCCCTAAAACTCTATTTAATTTTCATGTTCGGTTCATGTGCCCCAGTTTCTTTCATATATGTGGATGTGTATATGATTCATGAATTTAGTTCAGCCATGTAGTTTGAATCGAAGATGGTCATTCCGTCAGTTTCGGCTTAAATCATTAGTATTTGAGTATGATGATTGCATTTCTCTGTTATCGGTATGTTTTCCCAATATTGAGAATGAATGTTCCCAAGGGGGAGATATTGTAATACCCTAGAAGTGCCTAAGACTAGACCTAGGATTTAAAAATAGAAGTTGGCAGAATCTGGGAAATTTCCACAGAACGGGTCATGTAACGGATTGTTGGTCTAACCAACAATCCGTAGGAAGCGTCCGTGGTGAGGTTCAATCGGGTGGCAGTTGGAAGTAACGGGTCACGTAACAACCCGTGGCTTGATACCACGAGTCATCATTTTGAGGTCATGGGGAGACTGGTCCTAAGCTTGAGAGAAAGTAACGGGTCATGGGACGACCCGTCGTGAACTATAACGGATCGTGCAAAGGCCTGGTGTAGGTCGTCAGGGGGAAACAATGGACGATATAATGGATCGTTGTATGGTTCAATGACTCATCCTGTCGAGTTGTGGGATTGAATATGAGATGTTGAAAATAGACAGTGGATGCGACGGACGGATACCACGAGTCGTGGTATCAAGGCACAACTCATTGGATCTCCCGTGGTCTCAAGCAGTGTAGAAACTAAGGGTATTTTTGTCATTTCTAAGTCCTAGGGTCCTAAACTACGTCGTTTAAGGCTCGAAATGTAGTGTTTTATGAGGTTAAACCCTATCCTAGGCTCATTCATATCTATGCATGCATATTGAAGGGGTTTAGGAGGTGATCAAGTAAGAGTTCTTCAAGTTTTCCTTCAATCCTTTATTGTGCTTTCAAGGAAGTGTAAGAATAAACTTTAATCAGGTATGCAAGGTTATGAATGGGTGAATCCATTCACACCCATGCCCAAACTCTCTCTAAATCATGAAATTCCAATATTGATTTTATGAGGTTTTAACCCAATGCATGAAATTTCAAATTCTTTACATGGGTATGATCTAATTGAGTTATTATTATTGAATTATGAATTAAGGGCAAGTTTTACGTTGTTTTCCATTAAAATCATGTTTCAAGCTTTTAAAATTAAAATGTCCATTTATGAAAAGTTCATGAAAGCTAAGATTTATGATAAATGTTCATGTATGATGAAGTATTGATGATGAAAAGCATGTTTTCAAGTTACCTATGTTTATAATCATGTTTTCAAGTGAATTAAGTATCTTCAAGCATGTCAAAATATTGGGCAATGCCCACATGTTCAAGTATGATTTTTTGATTTATGATTTATGAAATGTATTTCATGATTTATCAATTTATGATATTGGCCAACTAAAGGGCCCTTGATTCATGGCTAATCATGTGTGAAGAGGGGATCAACGATGTTAAATGTTTATTTAGGCATGAATCTCATGAATGATGTTTATGATTTATGTATGAGCCTAATGTGCATATTTTTGGGAGTAGTGTCTAGCATCGAGTAGCCCGATGTTCAATGGACTACGCTGGTGTCTCATAACTACGTGCCACCGTAGGTTCATAATAATAAATTACAATATTGATGGATATCCTCTTCCTTGATATCATATAATGCACGTCCCTTGCCTGGAAAGCCAGAGACGACTCTGCCCACTTGAGTGAGATAGTTGGGGCATCATGTAAGGCTCTACCATGATGGTGTTGGTTATGACTAATCCTCCCATTGTTCCGCATATTTTTATGTATTATTATGTTTATGTTATTTTGGCTCAAGTGATGATCTATAAAGTTTCTCTTATGACTCTGATAATGAATGGATTACAAATGATTTGAAAACCTTGAGCCTTATGTTATATTATGATATTTATATTATGAGCATGTTGGCCCACTATTATGATCTCTCACGAGATTTTATATAATTTTAAATATTCGTTTTACTTACCTTGCATACTTGGTACATTCCACGTACTGACCGCATACTATATGCTATATCGTTTCATGATACAGGCTCCGATCTTCAGACCCAGCTTCGCCGTTAGCTCATTCTCGGAGTTAGCATCCAGCTCATTGGTGAGTCCTCATTCCCCGAGGGCCAGTTGATATCAGTTATCTCTTTACGTTCAGTTCTTAGACTTGTCAGGTTAGTTGGGGGTGTTGTCCCATCAACCTATCTAGTATGTTAGAGGCTTTCAGACTATGTGTAGTATTCAGCTATTATGTATGTAGTACATTCCACTTTCAATGTTATGTCATGTTTATGGTTCCTCTATGTCCTTATGCTGAGTATTCTGCTTTATTGATATTGAGTTAGATGTATATTAATGCCATGGGTCGACATGTAGTCTCTCGGGGCTCCTTGTCCCGTGTTATGATCCGAGTCTACATTTGGGTCGTGACAGTATGTTAGGCTTGTCCCTCCCTTTGTCGTCATGAATTTCGTAGCCATTGTCGTCCGTGTTGACGTGTGTGTTGGCTGTTTTGTGAAGGCTTGTGTTATGTTATTATTTAACTCTTGTGCTTCTGCTTATATGGTGATAAAGGTGTGTATAAGGTGTTGGTTTGGTTGGTGGCTCAGGCTTGAGTGCGGAGAATCGTAGTTATGGCAAATTATTAGGCTTGTATCGAGAGGTCGTGTGTGAAGCGTGTGGTTCTTGTAGCAAGTTATGGGTTGTTTGTGTGAATAAGATTAGGTGATGATATTGACAAGTGAATGAGGGATTAGAGTGGTTAAGGTCGATGATTGCGATGATCTTTTGTTATATTTGAATCGGCGATCATGTTGACCGTGTCGATGGCACATGACGGTCGTGGTGACACTTGGGCTGATTTGGTCGTGTCCCTTGATGTTACTGGTAAGTAGAGTGGATTTTGGGTTTAGATTGGTTAGGATGGTAATACTTATCTCGGCTGGTGTCTCGTCGGTGGATGGCTAGACATGAAAGAATAGTACTATGTTGTATTAGTTAGGTTGTGGGGTTTGAGAGCCGAGTGTGGGCTGTTTGAGCATGCATTATTACTGTTGTGGATTGCGTGTGTGTTGTGTTTGAGGCCTTGTGGTTTGTGGATACCTGATGCACGAGAGTTGTTCCGGCTAGGGGTCGAGCCCGAGGTACCTTGTGGCTTGTGGATACCCGATGCACGAGAGTGTTTTCGACTGAAGGGTTGAGACCAAGGAGTGATATGACCTAAGGGGTTGAGGATTATGTCCTCCATAGTGTCAAGTTGAGACATGATTCAAGAGTGGTTCGACATGTCTGAGCCTTCCTAGGATCGCAATTGGTTCTCCCAGATGGATTGAGTTTCGCTAACTGTGTACAGCCGAGAGAGAGTCCGGTAGTTCTTGATTGATAATGTTCACTGACTAGGGTTTACTTTTGATTTGTTTGGCATCATATTATGGTTGTTGTTTTTGTTATCTGTAATTTGATAGTAGTGGATGCTAGATGTTGGCTGGTGTTAGTTGAGGCCATTGAGAGGTTTGGAGGAGATGACAAGTGATCTGTGTCAGCTAGGTGCCCCTGTGTTGTTATTTACTTTTGGACTTGCCGGGCTTATGGGGGTCAAGTAGGTTCTGTTTGTATGTTTTCTTGTAATTGCCAGGCTTATGGGGCCCAGGTAGGTTTTATATGTTTACTTAAATTGAGTTTCTCCTCTTGCGATATTTAGTATATCTGTTAATCTCTAATCTGAGTCTTCTAGTTGTGTCTACCTTTCATGCTCGGTACATTATTGTACTGACGCCCTAGTCGGGGAGCTGCACTCATGTCTGCAGGTGATGGTGGGCTGATAGATCGAGTTCTTGGTTGTTGAGTGGAGTTCCAGCTGAGTTGGTGCACTCAAAGTCTTTCGGAGTTGTCAAAGGTTGAGTTAGGGTAGCTCGGGGTCCTGTCCTAGACAGTTGATTTCAATTATATTTTTAAAGGCTCGTAGACATTTGTTGTGGGTGTAGTGTCCTTTTTGTAGGCCGGGTGGGCCTTGTTGTATAGATTGTATTCCTTTCCATGGCCTAGACGGCCTTACTTATATCCTTTTGGTTGGTCAGGTGAGCCAGCCTCTGCTTTTGCTTGTGGTTACTCGGATTTTTATAGTTATTTTATTGTCGGACCTTATCGGCTCTAGCCTTTGTTTTATTTTTGGGCGTCACGTATGCTCATATCAGGTGTGGCACCAGGTGCCATTCATGCCTCCCCGAGTTTGGGGTGTGACACTTTATTTCCTATCTTAAGGCTAGAATTCATAGAGAAACTAAGAGATATTTTGGGGACACAAGGGAAGAACTATTCCCTTTTTGAATTTCCACATACCTGGCTAAAATTTCCCTGGAGAAAGAAGCTTGAATGGTTGCAATTGGTGAGGAATCCTAGACCTTGCTTGAGAGCTCTTGAGAGAAGACAACACAAATTTTCTGAAACTCTGAGTGGGAATGAGGGGAAAACCATTTAACCCCTCAAATCCCTTCAAAATAATCCCAAAATGACGTAGTTTAGAGTCTAGAAGGTTGGGAAATTATGGAAAGACCCTGGATAAACTCTCAGGGAAAACTAATAGCCAGTCCCCATGAGGGACCCAACGACTCGTGCCTAGTGACCATGACTCGTGGTCATGGTCATCGAGTGCACTCTCAAAAAATCCATGTTGGTCACCACAAGAGACATCATGACTCGTGGTGTACCCAACGACTCGTGGTGACCCACTCGTCAACTATACTACCAAATTCTCCACTTCCCAAACCATCTTGGACCATGGGTCACCTAACGAGTCGTGGCATGGATTGCGACTCGTGGTGCCCACCGTTAGGTACACTGCCTACTTTCCCCGTCCTTCAATTTGATCTTGACCACAGATCAAATCATGATTTGTAGTGTTAACCACAACTCGTTGTCACACCCGTGGTTGAAAATTTTTCCCAAATTTTCAACCAAGTCTGAACCCTTCGCCACAAGTCACTTCACGACTCGTGGCCTACCCATGGATCACAGGACGACTCATTCTGGATCTGGTGTAGAAAATTTATTTTCTCCATTTCAACTCCCAGATTTGGTCTTAGATTTTCCGAGGCATTACAATATATCCCCCTTGGGAACATTCATCCTCGAATGTTGAAAAACACACAGAAAAGTAGAGAATTGCAATTATTATACTCAAATACTAATCGTGAAGGCTAAAAACTAACAAAATGACTACCTCCGAACTGAACTATAAGTCTGAACTGAATTCACTAATCATACATATATTCATTTACCTAAAAGAAACTGGTTCACATGAACTAAAAAGTGTTTTTAGGGAGGAAATTGATACCTTAAACTAAAACTGAGCCGATAGAGAACAAGTGTGGGTATCTAGCCATCATATCTGCTTCGGCTTCCGACGTAGCTCCCTCAATCTACTAATTTCTCCACTAGACTTTGGATGAAGCTACCTCCTTGTTCCTCAGCTTACGAACTTGACAGAAAAGGATCTGAACTGGAACCTCTTCATAAGAGAGACTATCTTTCGTTGCCACACTGTCTAGGAGCACAACTGAAGTTAGATCACTGATGCACTTCTTCAATAGTAACACATGGAAGACTGGGTGAAAGATGCCAACTCTGAAGGTAATTCCAGCTCATAGGTTACCTTTCAATTCGCCTCAAAATTCTGTAGGGTCCCACATATCTCGGACTGAGCATTCCTTTCTTCCTAAATCTCATTACCCCCTTCATGGGTGAATTTTTCAAATAAACCCAGTCATCCACAGCAAACTCCAATTCTCTTCTCCTCACATCAGCATAAGATTTCTAACGGCTCTGAGCTATTTTCAATCTTTCTCGGATGAGCTGTACTTTCTGCATAGCTTCATGAACCGAGTCTGGCCCAATTAAAGTAGTTTCACCAACCTCAAACCACCCGATAGGAGATCTGTACCTCCTACCATACAATGCCTCAAACGAAGCCATCTAGATACTCGAGTGGTAGCTATTGTTGTATGCAAACTCAATGAGAGTCAAGTGATCATCCCAACTACCCTTTAAATTGATTACACACGCTCTCAACATATTTTATAGGGTCTGAATAGTCTGCTCAGCTTGTCCATCTGTCTGCAGGTGAAAAGCTATGCTGAGCTTGACCTGGGTGCTAAGTCCCTTCTTAAAGGACTTCTAGAAGTGAGAGGTGAACTAGGTACCTCTGTCTGAAGCCTGACTAACTCACGGATATAAAGATTAGCATAGTCCTCAGCTGAATCTGTAGTTTTAACTAGGAGGAAGTGTGCTGACTTAGTCATCCGGTCTACTATCACCCAGATAGAATGATGCTGCCGACGAGTCTGAGGTAGACCTATAATAAAATCCATATTCACTTCTTCCCACTTCCGGGTGGGTATGCTGATATCCTGAGTCATACCTCCCGTTCTCTGGTGCTCTACTTTGACTTGCTGGCAGTTCGGGCACTTAGCTACAAATTCAACGATGTCTCTCTTCATGCTGTTCCACTAGTAAATATCCCATAAATCATGGTATATTTTAGTAGCACCAGGGTGGATGGAGTATCTCGAGCTATGTGCTTAGCTAATATTTGTTGTCTCAAATCACCCACACCTGGTACGCACAATCTACCCAGGTAACGAAGTACACCATCTCCCCCTTTGGAGAAAGCCTTAATTTCTTTTCTGAAAACCACTTCCTTTAGCTTAAGTAGTATGAGATCTTCATCCTGTCTGGACTTAACTTCAACAACCAAAGAGGAATCTGATCCACTCTGCACAACTACTCCACCCTCAGCTGTTTCGACTAACTGTACTCCCAACCGAGTTAATCTGTGGATATCCTTTGCCAGCTCCTTCTTGTCTTCCTCAACATGATTCATGCTCCCTATAGACACTCTGCTCAGGGCATCATCCACCACATTGGCTTTGCCCGAGTGATATAACATGCTCATGTCATAGTCCTTCAGTATCTCCAACCACCTTCTCTAAAGAAGATTTAGGTCTTTCTGACTAAACAAATATTGAAGGCTCTTGTGATCGGTGAAAACATCCATATGAGCCCGTACAGGTAATGTCTCCATATTTTCAACGCAAACACCACTGCTGCCAACTTCAAGTCATGAGTTAGATAATTCTTTTCATGAACTTTGAGCTATCTGAAGGAGTAGGCTATCACCTAGCCCTGCGGCATCAGAACGCAACCGAGTCCAACTCTAGAAGCGTCGCAATACACTACAAACTCATCTGATTCTTTCGGTATGGTCAACACTGGAGTGGTCGTGAGTCGAGTTTTTAACTCCTGGAAACTCTTGTCACACGCATTTGGCCACTAAAATTTCACCTTCTTCTGAATCAGTCTAGTCATAGGGATGATATAGAAGAAAGGCCTTCCACAAAGCCTCGGTAATACCCGGCTAGACCCAGAAACTTCTAATATCGATTGGGGAGGTAGGTCTGGGACAGTCTTTCACCACTGTTATCTTTTGAGGATCAACCTGAATACCTTCACCAGAGACCACGTGACCCATAAAAGTCACGGACTTCAACCAGAATTTGCATTTCTTGAACTTGGAAAACAACTAGTGGTCCCTGAATATCTGAAGCACTATCCTCAGGTGGTTAGCATGCTCTTCCTCATTTTTGGAGTATACCAGAATGTCATCGATAAATACAATAATGAACATATCCAGATACCGCTTGATGACTCTATTCATCGGGTCCATAAAAGCTGCAAGTACATTTATGAGTCCAAAGGACATAACCATGAACTCATAGTGACCATACCAAGTCTTGAAGGTTGTTTTCGGTATGTCACACTCTATGACCCTTAGTTGGTACGATGATACCCCGACCTGAGATCGATTTTGGAGAAACAACTAGCTCCCTGAAGTTGATCGAACAAATCGTCAATCCTTGGTAGGGGATACCTGTTCTTGACTGTGACC
This sequence comes from Datura wrightii, assembly GCA_035772735.1. Taxonomy (NCBI): domain Eukaryota; kingdom Viridiplantae; phylum Streptophyta; class Magnoliopsida; order Solanales; family Solanaceae; genus Datura; species Datura wrightii. The sequence continues at coordinate 48,265,208 of JASDFA010000002.1, read as the reverse complement.
TTGTTCAATTGACGGTAATCGATGCACATTCTGAGGATACCATCTTTCTTTCGCACGAATAGTATTGGAGCACCCCAAGGAGAGATGTTGGCTCTGATAAAACCCTTATCAAGAAGGTTCTTTAGCTACTCCTTCAACTCCTTAAGCTCAGCTGGAGCCATTTGTAAGGAGGAATGGAGGGTTGAGTATCTGAGAGAAGGTCTATACCGAAGTCGATTTCCCATTCAGGAGGAACTCCGGGAAGATCTTCGGGGAACACATCAAGAAATTCACAAACAACAGGGACTGACTAGAGAGTTGGGGTCTCCGAGTTAGAATATTTGACCTGAACTAGATGATAGATACATCCCTTACAAATAATCTTCTGGACTTAAGGTAGGAAATAAAACCGACCCTTAGGCACTGAACTGCCCGTCCACTCTAACACTAGCTTATTTGGAAACTGAAATTTGACAACTCTAGTTCTGCAATCGACTGAGGCATAATTGGAGTGTAACCAATCCATGCCAAGGATGAGGTCAAAATCGACCATGTCTAACTCTATAAGATCAGTTGGAATGACCTTGTTGAAGATTGAGACTGGGCAATTTCTATACACCCGATTGGCTTTAACTGACTTGCCAACTGGGGTGGAGACTGAAAATGATTCTAAAATGACCTCTAGAGTAATATTAAACTGAAAATCTATGTAGGAAGTCACAAACAATAGTGTGGCTCCTGGATCTAGTAGGGCATATACATCTAGGTGTAAAAGACGTAACATACCCATGACCACATCAGATGAACTCTCCTGATCCTGACGAGAAGAAAATGCATAAAAATAGTTTTCACGTTGACCGCCATCCGTACCTGAAGTATTGGCCTGCTGAGCTGGTCGGCCTGCTGGAGCTGCTGGAGTGGTGGATTGTGCCTTTCCCCGTCCTGCTGACGGGCACTCTCTAAGTCGGTGGCCTAGCTGTCCACAACCAAAGCAACCCTTTCGGCCCTGAAGGCAGTCCCCTGGGTAATTCTTGCCATACTTAGGGCAAGTTGGATACCTGTTGCTGGCACTGTAGCTCTGAGACTGAGAGCCAGATGCTCCACCCCTCCGATCCTGGCGGGACCGAAAGGTAGGGGCGCTGGCTGAGCTGGGTTGGAGCTCTCTGTTGCTTATGCTGCTACTGTGGGCGGCCACTACCACCAGACCTCTGGTGGCCATAATCTGATTGGCGAATCCTTGCCCGCTTGTTCTTTCGCTCCATGTCCTTTAGCTTTTCTGCCTCAATCTGCTTGGCATGAACAATAAGGCTGGAGAGGTCAATATCCTTAATCATCATCGTTGTCTTGCACTCTTTGAGGACCAAGTTCGACACCCCATTAACAAATTTCAGCATACGAGCCCTTGGCTCGGCTACCATATCTAGAGCATACTTAGACAACCAAGTGAACTCCAGAGCATATTCTTCTACCGTTTTGTGGCCCTGCTTCAGGTTCATGAATTTCAACACCTTGGCCTCCCTGATCTCCCGAGGGAAGAATCTATCCAGGAAGGCTGTAGTGAACTCCTCCTATTCCCTGGTCCTTCTCCCGCTGGCCTCCACTCCTTCCATTGCTCGTACCAGATCTGGCCACCCCTTTTAGTTGGTAGGCAACAAAATCGGTACTCTCCAAAGAGATGACACCCATAATTTGGGTGATCTTTCTAATCTCGTCATAAACTCCTGTGGGTCCTCTCTCACCTTAGATCCCTAAAAATCTAGAGGGTCCATCCGAGTGAAATCCCGCACTCAGGCAGCTACTGAAGACCCATTATTGTTGACCTGAATCACCTATTGGTTCACCTGGTTGGTAACTGTCTGAGCGAGCAACTGGATAGCCGCCCTGAACTCTGCGGTGGACATTGAGTCGAAATGAGGGGCTTCTGGGGACAGTGGGGCAGGTCGGTGAGCATTATTGGTCTTTTTTCTATTATCACGTCGTGGAGACATAATTCACTAAAATGAAACAGAGCACGAGTTAGGAGAACGATTCTGGAATTGAATTTCAATGCACGATAAGGAGTATGAATAAAAGGGAATTTTCTTAATAACATCTCATAGTCTCCCCGTCATAAGTGTTGCGCGCTTCACACCTATGAAAGGGACTCTATCGATATGGCTTCGACATCCGAGGATACTCTAAACCTAGTACTCTGATACCAACTTTGTCACTGATAATGCTCAAACTCACACATCCTACTGAAATGAAGCGTACGTTGTCAATAGAGAACCCAACTAGAGGTTGGGGTCATACCCACAGGGAATATGGAAGATCTAGACTAATGCTGGTAAGTGAACTTGTTGGTTAGTTACTCCAATTTGGGGATCTAAGAAAAATAATAATTAAAAACAATGATTGAAATTGTGATGTAAACGTAAGAATTAAGACTAACTAGGGTTTGTGTTCCCCATAGGTTCATAACTGTTTCGGGTATACACATATGATCAATACCAATGCTTACTTGCAAAACTGATAACTAGGATTCATCCAAACGACAAGTTCATCGCTATTGAATGACTATACTCAATCACCAAGTCAAGTCTGATGAGAGCTTTCAAATTAACCGTTATCAATTTGTTCCAAATTTAACTATCCTGCGATAGCTCAAGTTAATACAATAATCATCAAGATCAAGGCTTTGTTGTAATTCTCTTTTTCTAATCTCTACCTCTCTAGGCTCAATCAAGTAAAGAATTTTGGCAACTCATAATATTGTACACCATTAAAAATGTTTAAGCATGAAGAGGATATAGTACAAGCGTTTTGCATTGATTTTGAATCACTTTTGTGCAATCCTAGCTCATTAATCCACCATGATTCCCAAAACCCTAGCTATGGAGGTTTTAGTCTCTCATAGTTGCAAGGTTGTGATATGCATTCATAATTAAACACATAAATCAATACATACAATGGTAGATGAGAGAAAACCTTCTTTGATTATATCCAAAATAACTCAAGAACAATTCACAAAAATCAAGAAGAAATCAAGAAAAGGTTGATCACAAGTCAATCAACTAAATTCTATGTTGTCTCGATGTTCTCTAAAATTATCTCATGTCTTCTCCCCTCTTCTTCTGAAAATAAAACATAAAAAGTATTTATACAGACATAAGAATTCTTTTCCTAAGCTAACAGGGTAATTTTCCATAACTGGTGCCGCCTGAGCCACGATAGATCCTACGATCCGTAGCAGGATTGTACGGATCGTACTTGCTATCCATATGTCCTTGGCTTGCTGAAATTTGGCTAAGTGTTGGGCCTTGGTATGACTTATACATGCTTTCTTATGAGTCGTACTGTTCTTCTGTGGCTTGACTCTGAGAATTCTCAATTTTGCTGAAGTTCTTCACGAGTATGATGGTATGACTCGTACCTTGATGCCACGACTCGTACTGTCTATCCGTGTCAGGAGTCATCCTCTTGTGCAATTCTTCTGAATATTTCCACAACTCAATGCTACGGCTCATACAAGCATTGTACAACTCGTACTGAGAGTCATAGGATGCACTATTCATAACTCAGCCATCTGAAACTTTTTCACGGTCTTCAGTACGACTCGTAGCATCAACCTTCGGCTCGTACTGAGACTTATGACTTTAGCCCATTTTCTGCACTTTCAGGCTATCTTTTGCACATTCATGCTCCAACACCTATTTGTCTTGTAACCAAATAAAAAGTTCCTTATATCCATATAAACACACCTATGTCCATGCTATTTTCTTAGTTTTGAGTGTTGAAAGTGTTGTAATCTTACAGTACATCGTCACGCCCCGAGTCTACACCTTAGACGAGACACTCTACTTGGAGTCACAATTAACCCCAAGTCAACTCGTAGTCTATCATACACTGGTATTCTGAGTAGATATAATTATAACAGAAGCTTTAAAGTAAAAATAAAGCATTCATGAAGAATGGAGCTGAATCATAAAGTTTAAAATATCTGAACAAAACTACAAGTCTGAAAACCAAGTATGTGTCTGAAAGCCACTACAACTGATGAGTTGCTGGGACAAGCCCCCAGCTAACTCCAAGTCTAAATAAAAGAAAATAGAACTGAATAAAATGATCCTCGTCCTCGAAGGATAAGGATTCACCAATAAATACAGGTTAAAACTCCTGGATACGTCTGCTAATGTAGCTGAGACTAAGAACCTGAGGATGTATCATGAAATGATACAACATAAAAGGTATGCATCAGTACTTTGAATGTACTGAGTAAGAAAGAAAAAACATAGCACTGGATATAAACAACTAAACTGAAATGACATGCAATGACCAACTGAAATACGGAACTGAAATAACTGAAATATACTAAGATGGTAAGGATGACCCTGTCTGGTGGTTAGGGACATGCTAAATATGAGATACTGTACTAAACTAATCTGAACTGACAAATCTGAGATTGAACTGCTGACTAGTGGGGGAGTCTATAATCGACATATAACCACGTGAGCTAGACGTGGAGTCTGATGTATACACCCCATCGGTAGGACCCAATATACCTTGCCAGGATATAATGGCATGCACTGGGTGATCAAAAGTCTGGGCCATGAGGCCAATAAAATATATCCTATGGTGGCAATGTAGTTCTGGGAGCCTGGGTGCGCTGAAACCCCGATCCGCTCGATGCTAAGTCCTACTCCCACTGGATAGTCCTAGACTGAATTCTAAGCTAATAGCTCAAAACTGGGGCCCAAAACTAGTCAGGAATACCTATCTGGAAGCACCCTGAGAGTCTTATCGAACCGGATTTTGCAACTGGGTTCTAAGAATGATCAAAGCTGCTTATCTGGAAGCGTCGTACCGTCTAAAGAACAAACTGAAATTCTCAAGCTGGGGTCCTAAGGCTGGTCAGAGCTTCTTGTCTAAAAGTTCATGACCGCCTATGGAACCACTAAAACTGATACTGGGACTATTTCTGATAATTGGGAGGAACTACTGACACGTTGGGTATTTCTGTAATCAAACTGATCAGCTGACATTTCTGACTAATGATCTTGGGCAGAATAATATGCCCAAGTGATGCTCAAACGCTTCTTTTTGTCTTGTTTATCTATCGTTATTTGTGAATTCTCATGTGATTTGTAATAAAAATGTGAATTTATACTAACCAACATGATTAGTGTTGTTTTGCAGGTAAAATGTAATTTTAGGAGGCTAAGATACATATTGGTAAAGATAGGGAATAGACTTGGAAGCGAGCAGTGGAAAAGCTCAAGGAAGAGCAGCAAATATAGGGGCTCCACGATAGAGCCGTGTCACACTACCATCGCGGAGGCAGTCTGCCTCGGATGATTTATTGTGACAATTTCCAGTGAAGCTCCGCGTTGCCTCCGTGACACAGAGGCAATTCCACGCGATACATGTCGTGGCACGTTGCCTATATTTACCTAGAACATAAATTTCCAGTGAGGGTCCGCGTTTGCACCGTGGCATGGAGGGAGTGCTCCGAGATACACTCTGTGCCACGTTGCTTGTTATTCCGGGAAAAATTTCCACTAGTATAAATAGCACACTTAGGTTTATTTTTTAATTATTCTGACTTGGTTGAGCAAGAACGTGGGTTACAGGCAGTTGAGGGGACGAAAATTCTAGGGTTCTTCTCTATCTCTTTCTCTTTTATCTCAATTGTTTCTATGATTTATACTCATTTGATGATGTTTAATCCACAAATAAGTGGCTAAATTCACTTCTTGCTGAGGTTAAGAACAATTGTAGTAGAATGTAATTGTTGATCAATTTAGTTTTCATCTTTTCTTCAATGGTTGTTCTATCAATTCTTGTTCTTACTGCATTAATGTTTGGCCAATGTTAATGTATATCTAAAAAATCCAATTTTAATTTTGAAAAGAAAAGAAATTAGAAAGTTGTGAATTGGTAGGATATGATCTCTTCTTAGTTTGGAAAAATTGAGAATTGATTTACATTCAGAATAGAAATATATCTGAAAGTCGTATTAGTCAATTAAGGAATCGGTTTTGTATGGCTAGAACATGAAATTCTTTTATCACAGAAATGTAGGTTGAAGGTTCATGATTCTTAAGTTGGGTAGGATACGAAAGTTTCAATCCATAGGTAATAATTCTTGACTAGCAACCGAAGGAAAGATTAACTGAATTGTATCTACAAATTACTTCCCTGCATGTTCGTTTTAGCCTCAGCATGCTCATTGCTATAGTTCAGACTCACTTTATAATTTTGTCTTAGATTCATTTAAATTAGGAAACTAAACTCTCAAAATCCTATTTAAATTATTGTCTGCATTTTTAAAGTTAGAGTTCATTAACACTAAAGTTAATTATTACCTTAGTTCAGTCCCTGTGGGATCGATACTTGGCTTACTTAAACCATTTTACTACTTGTTCGACCACGTGCACTTGCGTGTAGTCACCACAGCACCGAACAACTAATATTGAGGATTCTAACATCCTGACTGAAACTGAACTATCGTGCAGCTAACTAAGATTTCAATTCATACTAACAATATAGGAATCCACAACATTGATAGAATTAAACAACAAGGAAGACTAACCTAACCGGCAAAATTCTAGGTGATGTCATTCAACATTAGGGCTAAAATCATCCTTATAAGAAAGAGCATTTATACGATATCTAGATAATGGATAATATCCAACAATCAACTTAAATCATACTCCACAAGCTATAATGGAATCTGGCATATAATTCATCCACATTCGAAAGCTCGGGGCTAGAATTCACTTTACGGGAACAACATCAATATAGTCATTAACTGATGGGATCATATCTAAAATAAACATGGATAACATTCTATATGAATTCAAAGAAATCTATTGTATATTCTCTTCACATTCGAAAGCTCGGGACTAGAATTCATAGAGAAACTAGGAGAAATTTTAGAGACACAAGGGAAGAACTATTCCCTTGTTGAATTCCCACATACCTGGCTAAAATTTCCCTGGATAAAGAATCTTGAAAGGCAGCAATTGGTGAGGAATCCTAGACCTTGCTTGAGAGCTCTTGAGAGAAGACTTACGGAAATTTTCTGAAAATCTGAGTGGGAATGAGGGGAAAACCATTTAATCCCTCTAAATCCCTTTAAAATAATCCCAAAAAAATATAGTTTAGAGTCTAGGAGGTTAGGAAATTACGGAAAGACCTTGGATAAACTCGCAGGGAAAACTGATCGCTAGTCCCCACGAGGGACCCAGCAATTCGTGCCTAGTGATCATGACTCGTGGTCATAGTCGTCGAGTGCACTGCCAAAAACCCCTTGTTGGTCACCACGAGGGACACCACGACTTGTGGTGTACCCAACGATTTGTGGTGACGCACTAGTCAACTACACTGTCAAATTCTCCACTTCCCAAACTATCCTGGACCACGGGTCACTTAACGGGTCGCAGCATGGACCACAACTCATGGTGCACACTCGTTAGGTACACTGCCTACTTTCCCCAGCCTTCAATTTGATCTTGACCACAGATCACATCACGACTCGTGGTATTGACCATGACTCGTGGTCACCTCATTTTTCTCAAATTTTCAACTAAGCCTAAGCCCTTCCCCACGAGTCACTTCACAACTCGTGGCCTACCCCATGGATCATAGGACGACTCATTCTGTGATCTGGTGCATAAAATTTTATTTTCTCCATTTTAACTCTCAGATTTGGTCTTAAAGTTTCCGAGGCATTACACTATATGTGTTGCATTTGATTGTTCCTAGAGATGGGGAGTCCAAGGAACTAATTTGTAATATATTTCATTTTTGTGTTGGTCTAAGTAATCTATCATGTTTGGCCATTGCATTGGTACGTCCTTTATTCAGGGGAATTTGGACTTGATCTGCAGCGATATATTAGTGTTCACCTGGTGAGCTGGTCTCCCAAAACTAATCTTGTCTTCATGTTTGAGTATGTGTCTCCTCCTCCATAATTCCCACATAATGATGCTAGGTATAACTATCATCACTTTTCTTAGCTTGTCAGAGTATCTCACTATCCATCATATACAATATTAGTGTATAAAGGTTACACTCTTAAATTTACTGATTTTATTATAATATTCATTTTTTCTTATGTTAAAATTATAAATCTCTTTTTATGAAAGTTACCTATAAATATCTTTAGACTTGATAGGAAAAAGTTATTTACTTTATAGTGTATATTATTTAAATTTTACATCATTTAAGAATACAAAATATAATATTCTATTATAATATGAACAAAAAATATTGCTTAAATCAATTTTGGAGTTTTAACAAATTATACTTTGAACATATAAAAGTATATAATTTATAATTGTTTTTAAATAATGTGGATAAATGAATACCTTTTAATTTTTTAAGAAGATTATTTTATTATTATAATTATTTTATGTAATAATTAAATATGTTACTAAAAATTAATTAATTTTATATTATTTATAGATAATTAAAATTTTACCCCATAAAAATGTTGTGGTGGAGAAACGTGAGATGTCCCATCGTTTGTGATATACTTGGCATTTACAAAAAGTGATTGATTGTTTTGTCATTAAGAATTTATTATTAAACTTGAGGCAATAACAAAAAAGAAAATAATGAATATTTTTTTTAAATGACTATAATAGCCTTAGTCGTCATGTTCTTCACATTTCTATATAATAGAAATTAATAATCCAACTCATTCATACCTAATTGGATAGGGCCGGATTGAACATGTTGAGCATATTTTTGGAACCCCCTAGTCATGAGGGGGCAAAGTGCAAATGACCCCTCAAGAAAGAAAAATTCACCCCAATAACTAAATAAGCACCTATATTATCAAACATAGGAATACTTTTTCTTATTTATAAAATATAATAATAATTTATAAAATATAATAGATTAAGAAAATTTAGGTAAGAAACACATATAGACGCTTGACACCTTTCTCTTATTGTCAATTGGACGAAAGTTTTCATTTCAAATGTCTAGCCCTTTTCTTTTACCTAAGTTGTTCTTCTCCATTGAAAAATGAAAAAGGAAAAAAGCAAAAAAAAAAAAAAAATATGAAACTACAGAAAATTTGATTTTGCGGTCTAATTTTCCATATAGATTAATCTCAATTCAATTAAAGGTGTTTAAGTGATTAGTTGAATTTTTTTATGAATTGATTTCATTGAGTCAATGGACTTAACGTGAAGCACCAAAGTGATATTGTCGAATAATAACCTGATGACGAACTAGAGATGCCAATCACAAAGCAAAGTGACTGAAGCATTTTGGCATTTCATCAAAAAGTTATATGCATTGATAAAATGATAACAATATTCAAATCTCAAAAGTCTATTATCATCCATTAAAGGAGCTCGAAACTCAATTTTTAAAAATCGATTTGCCACAAATTAACTTTGCTTTGAGCGGGTGTATCTCAAAAGAACTAGAACATCGCGAGGAGTTTGAATCTAAAAATTGAGGTTCTCTAGGTAAGGTTTGAGCTAGTTTTGGAGTGAATTTCAGTCTTAATACGTTTATAGGAGAATTTGTATTGAAACTGTATAATAATTGAATGATGAGCTGAATGAAAATTATATTTTAAATTTTATATGTTGTTGCATTAATTTTTTATGAAAATTGTATGAAAGTTGTATGTAATATTGTTCTAGTTATGTTTAAATTTTTAGAAATCAATATGAATTTATATAAAATTTGTACAGTTTATATACATATCTCAAACTGAATTTATACACTTTTCATACATGAAAATTGTGCGCGAAATAGTTACCGTTGCACGAGATATATATATATTTTATATTGATTTTATACACTTTTCATACACGAAAATTGTGGGTGAAATTCTATGTTTTAAGCGAGATATATATATTTCATACTTATTTTATACTGTTTTCATACATGAAATTTTGAGCGAAATACAAGCCTTGCACGAAATTTCGTATATGCTTTGAAAAGAATCTCCTACTATGTTTGGTAAACAAAAATCTTTTGCTACATTTCAAAATATAAGTCTAATTTCATGTGTGTGTGTGTGTGTGTATAACGGTTCTGTTTGAAAGAACACCTAATAATTGGAATTTGTATAATTAGTCAGGTAGTAATTAAATAACTTAGTAATTACACTGTGTAGTAATTACAACAAAATATCTTCTTGTCATAATATAATTACAGTGTAATTACGAGCATATTGTTTGGTTGTACAAGTGTAATTACACAATGACATTTAAATTTTAAAATAAGAGCTAATTATCAAAACTAAAGTTAATATTTGACAAACAAGTATTTTTACAAATAGTAGTATTAAATTAGGTATTTAAGATACATATTATCTCTTGAAAATATATTAATAATAAACATATATTTTTAACTAATATTAAAAAAATAGAATATATATATATATATATATATATATATATATATATATATAAGTTTAGTTGATTATAAAAACTAAAAGTACACATATTTGAAGAACATCTTGAAATGCATGTTTGACAAAAATATTAAAATTATAGATATAATATCGTAAAATTATTTAATGTTAATAAAAAAGAAATCAAAATTTAAAAATAAAACATAAATTCAATTTTTTTTAAAAGAAAAAAATTAACATAATACTCTTATGTCAAACTCCAACATAACATAAAATAAGTTCCAACATAACTTAAGGAAATATAGTTCAGAAGATAAGAAAAAATAAGTCTATAATTTCATTCAACAATGAAACTCTGTTTTAATTCAAAAATTAAAACAAAAATGCATTTGTACTAAATGAAGAAAATTAAAAAAATATAAAAATACGATCAACTACACAAAAGATTGGGAAATGAAAGAAAGAAAATAAAAGATAAATAATATAAAATTTAAAATATATTTTAAAAATTTTAAAAAACTTAAAACAATAATTAAAAAATATAGAAATAAATAATTCAAAAACAAATGAAATCAAGAGAAAATAAAAAAAATTAAAACATAATATTATAATTAGACTATGTAATTACACAATTCTCACCTCTTTGACAAATGAAAAGTGTAATCCTTTATTTCAAATTTCAATTATACTCACTTTCTTATTAACCATCTAATTATTGTCTAATTAAACTACTAGACAGATTATATAATTATACTCAATTACGTTAAAAATCAATTCTCAACTTTGCTTCTAAATAGACGCTAATTAAACTATCATATTCCCATGAAAACTTTTTTCTTTTCGGAACACAAAAACTATGGGTGTTAAAAAAGGGGCTAGATTGACCCAAAATCAGATCGAACCAGATCGGTTGTAGCCCGGACCAAATCAACCCATAACCAGTGGGCTAGGCTGATTTAGTTCGATGTGGAATCGGAACCACCCTCTCTCTCTAAAATACCCAACCCTCTTCAAAATATATAAATACCCCTCTCCCTCTCCCCCCCCCCCCCCCCCCCCCCCCCCATTTTTCATATTTTGCTCACAAACACAATTCTCCTACTCTTTATTCTCTAATTTCTGATTCTCTATTCTCTAATATTTCTCAATTCTCTATTTCTCTTATATCTCTCATAATTTTTTAAGTGCTAGTAAGATTTATAATTTATTATAATTATTGATTTGTTATTATTTGAAATATTTGATAAGTGAAAACTCAAAGTAGCAACGAGCAACGAGCAAGTGCTAGTGTATTACCGTCTCAGTCAAATATTTCAATAATTGCAGAAATGTGGTACACTCGTTTCATTTCTTTCTCTTATTTAGTTAATTTTTATTATCATATATTTGATTTTTATTTTATTCATATTTTGTTATTTTAATTTTAGACTTGCACAATGGATAAGTTGATTAACAAAGCTAGCAAATTTGTTCGAGGCAGCAATAGTATTAGTAATACTAATACTAATATTAATAGGAGTAGAGGAGCTAAAGGTAGAATTCAAGAGGTTCTTCTTCTAATATTACTATTTCTACAAATTAATTATTTACACATGTATCTGAAACATCATATGATAATCTTACGAATTATGTAGAAATGCAAGAAGATTATGGCCTAGAGGATAATAATGATGAAGAAATTGAATTACATAATAATGATACATCGCCTACACCTACTAGCGGAGTTGATCAGACTAAATTTACTTGGGGAGAGAGTAGTAGCAGAGGTGGTAGGCCACTTTTACCGGAGTAGACAAATCGTAGAAGGAGAAGTAGGGTATGAAATTTTTTTACTGATATTGAGGGGACCAATAAGGTTACATATAATCTTTATGGACAACCTTTTAAAACATACCACTAGAGGTAGCCAGGGAGGGACATACTTGCAAGATACTTGAACAATAAACATCCTTTAGAATGGGGTGCTAATAGCAAGGATCAAACAACCATAGATCCGCGAACTAGAATATATCATAAATATGATAAAATGAAGGACCCTGAGGAGTTAGCGAAAATGATTGCTTTGGATTTTCTTCCATTTTCTTTTGCAGCTTCGTCATATCTTATTACTTATATTCAAAAAGTTCATAATCCTTTATTTAAAGGTGTTCCTAGAAGTACTTGTAGAGCTGATATCTTTAGGCTACATGGATAATATTTATTTTTCTTACAATATATATTTAACAGCATCCTTGTAGAGTCAATTTTACTTCTGATATTGTCCATGTTGTTAATGGAAATGACTTTGATAATTACATGTTATTGGATATATGAAAATTTTATAATACAAAAAACGTATTATTGCTTCTGAATATGATGAAGATCAAAGCCATATAACTATATTTATAAGCACTAAAATTATTGAAGTTGTGGCAGAATATAATCTTTCTCAAAAAATTTTGTTTCTGCCTTTTAATAATGCTTCTAATTATACTGCTCTTGTGTCACAACTAAAATTGCATCTGAACCCACCACTTGATGACATCTTTCATACTAGGTGTGCATGTCATGTATATAATTTAATTTTTAAAAGTGGCCTTGAATTATCTAAGCCTGAGATTACTATGGTTAGAAGAGTTATAGGTGTTATTCAAGGAAATAATAGAGGTTCTAAAATTAAAGAATTTAAGAGTGAGTGCGCTACATATGGCTTTCCCCCTGGATATATGCCTGAAGAAGTTGTTACTAGGTGAAATTATACATATATATTCTTGAAATATTATCACAAATATAGATTGCCTATAACTGAGGTTGCTAATGTTCATTATACTGATCCTAGATGTATATTAACTATTGAAATTTGGGACGCAATTGATGAGGTTGTGAAATTTTTACATAAATTTTATGTGGCTACTGTTTAATTTTCTGGAACTTACTACCCTATTATTGCTAATATTTTAATTCACATAGCTGAAATTTCTTATTTACTTTATAATTTAAAGATAAAATGATAGATATAAGATATTGCTGAAAACATAATGGCAAAATTTAAAAAATATTTCTACCCTGTCCCCCTATTGGTGTTGTTCTAAATCCTTCCACTAAGATGATTGATACTCAAAATTTTGTTAGAAGTTTGTACACATATATGAAAATTGAACCAACTGAAATTCCGTGTATCATGACTCGATGTCTACCCTAAATGCACATTTACAATATTTATATAATTAAACAAATATAGTTGACACATCTACTGCACAGTTTGCAACTGATACTAACATTTCTTCTAATGTTGCTTCTTCATCTTCTTCATATGATGATGATATTGCTTGATTTTCTATTTGGAGTACTTTTGGTACTTCTCAAATCTGCGGTAGCAAGAATATTGATGAACTTCAATTTTACTTGCAGAAGGCGAACGAGCAAAGAAGAATTTTTTGCCATTGTTATGGTGGAGAGACAACGCAAAACAGTTTTCAGTTCTTGCAGCAATGACTCGAGACGTGCTAAATGTGTCAATTTCAACTGTTGCTTCAGAGACGCATTTAGCCAAGCAAGACAGCAACTAGGAGATATCCGACACTCATTGGATAGCAATGCTTTTGAAGTTCTAGTATCTTTCAGAGATTGAATTAGATTAGAACGAAGAAATCAAGGATGTGATGGTACAATTTAGATAAGTCGGAGGACAAAGAGATTGGAGATATAATATCAAGTGGAGGTCCATGTGATACTGCAATAGGACTAACACCTCATGTTGACATTGAAGAAATTATAAAAATGGTGAAAAATATGTGAAAAAAATAAAAATTATACTTTTTCATTTTTTAACTTTAATTTAGATTTGCAAATTAGCTCCTTAAAGAGTTAGAGGCCTAATCAAACAGATGCCTTCCTAGAAGGCGGTTGTGTAGATTAAGTATTCATCATGCCATCTTACATTTCTAAGTTATAACTTGTAGTCTTGTATCACTGTATTTGCAAATTATGATTTGAAATTTATATTAAATAGACTTAAAGGCTCACGCCTTGAATATTATGAACTATTAAAAATTGTCTTACATCTACATACTTCATAGTTCATACTTCATACTTCATACTTCATACTTGCACCCAAGAGTGTGACCTAGTGGTCAATGAAGTGGGTGAGAACCATGAGGTGTTGTTCAAATTGCTAGTTAGAAGTGACAGGTATCCCATGAAATTAGTCGAGGTGCGTGCAAACTGACTCGGACACTACGGTTATCGAAAAAAAATCATATTTCATAGTTTGTAATTTTGTACTTCTTTTCATAATAATTGAAAATTTAAAATTAGTTGCTAGATGAATAAAGTATACGATTTAATGAAATATACTTGGTAGAAACTTTTCTTTACTAAATTTTTTTTAAAAATCCTCAACTTCTTTTTTAAGTATTGACTCTCAAAAAATATGTTATGTAGCCGTTTAAATTTATAATTTTTACAAAAAACTTCATTAATTTTTTTAAATTAATAACCTGGCCCAAATTGAATCGGTTGAACCCCTAACCGCGCAGGTCAGAAATAACTGGATTGAATCCCAATCGGTTGAACCCGATACTCCCAACCCGGAGTCCAGCGTCCTACCCGGACCGGCCGGGATCAAATTTTGATGAACCGCACGGCCCGGCCCCTTAACACCCGTGCCAAAAACCACACCTTTTCCTGAACTTCTACTTTGGCAACTCTCTGTCTTCAACCTTGAGCTCCTCGAATAGCTTTCACCTTGCCACAGAATCCGCACCATTGTTGTCAAAGCTCAAACCCTTTTCCCGCAGAATCCAAAGTCAACTCCCCCAGTCTCAAGGTAAGGAATTTCTTGTAATTATACCCTGAAGCATATTTCTCGTTCTGTGTCCATTGCTTTACTGCATAACCCAGACACTATTACCCATGAATAATCATTTGAAGAAACTGAGAACTCAAGTAATTCTCAAATGGGTTGCTTCGGATTATGTTCTTAACAATTCTAAAGCATCAAAAGCGATTCTTTGGGCAAGTGGGACGTTCCACATTGCCGAAAAGTTTAGGTTTTATGCAACTAAAAGGGTTGCTAAATCTAAACTAGAAGAAGAATATCATATACCTCGTGCAGTGAGGAAAGAAGCACAAGCTGCTTTGCTAGAGTACTTGCATTCCACTAGAAGTTTGCAGTTTATGGATGCTGAACATATGAGTAAAAACTCACCCTTTTTTCTTTCCAAGTTACTAGAAAGAGTGGATACTGTAACTGATATTCGACATTCTATTACTCGATTCTTGCGATACCATCCAATCAATGAATTTGAACCTTTCTTTGAGAGCATGGGTCTGAAACCTTCTCAGTACTTGGCATTTCTTCCCAGAGATCTAATTTTTTTGAATGATGATCAGAGGTTGCTGGATAACTTTCACGTCTTGTGTAATTATGGTATTTCACGAAATAAGATAGGAAGGATTTTTGCTGAAGCTCCAGAAGTTTTTAGATATGATCCTGGAGGTCTGGACTTGAAACTTCGTTCTTTTCACGGGGTTGGGCTAGATCAGTCTACTGTGGTTAAGCTTGTTAGCACAAGTCCTCATCTTTTGATTGGGAGTGTACACAAGGAATTTTTTGAAGTTGTTGAGAAATTAAAGAGAATGGGACTTGAATACAGTTGGATTGAGGAGCAATTGAATGGAAATCCTATCAATTGGAGCCACTTATTTGAGCTCATGTGCTTCTTGAATGGGTTGGGGTTAACTGATGAACAATTAGGAAAATTAATTTGCCAAGTTCCTGGTCTTCTGTTTGAATGTTCCGGACGTACTTCATTTTCGCTAGTCGGATTCTTGTTAAAATTTGGTTTTGAGAAGCCCGAGTTACTTGATGTATTTCTAAACTTACCACAAATTCCAATAACAACATTTGTTCTCAATATGAGGCAATGCTACCAGTTCTTGATTGAAATTGAGATGTCTGTCCTAGATATAGGAAGTATCGTTCATTCATACCCTACATTGCTAGGCTCATGTGCTTTGAAGAAAGCTACAAGCTTGCTATCTATTCTGAATACGGGGAAAAAGCGGCTTTGTAGTGTGATCAAGCAGAATCCAGAATTTTTAAGGAATTTGGTTCGCGGAGCCAAAGTTGAACGATTACCAATAGCTGAAGAGGAGCTAAGATCCAAAATGATGAAAACTAAGTTCCTTTTGGATTTGGGTTTTGCTGAGAACTCGAGCGAAATGGAGAAAGCTCTGAAAGTATTTCGAGGAAAAGGAGTGGAGCTCCAAGAGAGGTTTGATTGTTTGGTAAATGCTGGTTTGGATCAAAAGTATGTTGCTTCAGTGCTGAAAATATATCCGCAAATACTCAACCAAAGGAAAGAGGTACTTGATGCAAAGATTGATTTTCTAGTGAATAAGTTGGGTTATCCACTGTCTACTTTAGTTTCATTTCCATCTTACCTCAACTACACAATTCCAAGAATCAGGCTTAGGCTTTCAATGTATAATTGGCTCAGAGATCAAGGAAAAGTGGACGCAACATTGGCTTTGAGCACCATCATAGCTTCCTCAGAGAAACTATTCATGAAGACTTATGTATGTCCTCATCCTAAAGGCCTTGAAGTCTGGCAAGATCTGAAAAGAGAGATATATCCTGATTAAGTGAGATATCCTGAGTCATTCCATCTGGTTACATTGGCAAGGGAAAGTTTACAGCTTGAAGTCCATTTAAAGTGCACTCTCCTGCTAAAGTTAAGATGACTACCAGTTCTAAATGTGTTAACTTGAGTGAAACGGAAAGGAGCAGGCATCCAGGTAATGGTCTTTCTAGTTGTATCATACTTGGATGTTCCTGTTACTGATCTATTCAACTAGATTAAGGATTGTAATGTCCATGTTTGCTCTTGATGTCCACTAGTCTTGATTTCACCTCTTTCTTTTCCAATGACAATATGTCTAACTGTTTTACCTGCTATTGCTGTACTGGTAAAGTTTTAAAGTTCTGTCTTTGTTAGGGATTGTCTTCTTTATGAACTGTTCTACTCCTTAGAATTGACCTCTCACTTGTTTATATGATTGGTTAAGTGAACAAAGGACCATCTTACTCGTATTAGGGCCAAATACAGGTTGTAGGAGAATAATATTTTTCTTGTGTCAAGTGGAAGACTAAATTCCAGTATGTTGGGCTGATTTTGGTGCTTAGCATTCAGTTCCATTCACCGAAAACCCCCTATTTGTGATAAATAGTGCATGCTCAATGTCCTCTATTTTGCATATTTGGAATTTGACTTTTCAAAAACCATTAAGTAATCATAAGATGTCAAAGAATGTAATTTACCACTTTTATGGACGTATATTTGCTGGTCTTTCTTTCTTTCTGTTATTTAAGTCAACCCCATAATTGATGAATCTGTTAATTATGATGAAGAATTGTCCAGAATTTGAGAGAATCTATTATCATTTTGAATATAATAAAAAACTGGGCAGTCTGGGCTGGAAAAACATTTCTGCCAAAAATTTAGAATTCATTGATATTTAAGAAGATAGTATATAGCAAAAGCTCAAAAGAAATAGCAAATAGTCAAAGTGAAAAGAAATGTTAAGGAAACCATAAAAGAAATTTACATAGTATTTATCAAAAAAAAAAAAAGAAAAAAAAAAGAGAGAAGTAAAAAAGAGATTGTGGATAGCATACTAGAATTTAGATCAAGGTGGCTTGAGTGTGCTGTGGACATGAATGTTCCTCTTCTTCTCCCTGTTCCCCCTCTCTTGTTTTGCTTATTATTCTTCATTGAGTTGCTATTCTGTGTATGGTGAAGCTATCACACCAATATGCTCTTTACTCTCACTCTTTTCTTCTTTGTTTATTTCTTTTTTTTCATTTCATTCTCTTTCCACTGTTTTATTACCTTTTCTGCCCATAAATGGTTCCCTTGTTTTGTTATTCATGTATCTATCCATTCCATTGGTATTAACACTAAATATCATGCAGGTGCATTATAGGTCAAGGTATTAAGCTATATGACATGGAGTGCGAAACCCCACAGCCCACTTTAAGAACAATAATGATGCATGCATGCTGTACACATTGATCAATTTAGAAAGAGGTGAGGATAAATACAAGTAAAGAAACAGATCCCCAGCTAAAACTACTTTAATCAATAAAAGACTTTTTTTTCATTTATAAATCGCTTCCTTTCAAAGATAAAACCAAAACCTTCATCCATAACATGCCAATCCAATCTATAGCTATGTCTCCAACAAAGGGAATTACTTGCTATATTTTCAAGTCAAAATAGATTTAGATACTTTTACGTCTGAGTGTTGCTTTTGATCCCAAACAAAAATGCAGTCAGAAACATAAAAGATGCATTCTATTGTTGCTAGCTTCTTTATACAATCATTTAGATGGTGTTTTATGCTTCTACATGATCCATATAGGAGCTCATATTAAATGTGAAGAGAAACACATTGTTTCATCACCCATATCTGCTGGAGGAAGTGTGCACGAAAAGGTTCATTTAGTCAGTTTAACTCTTATCATTAGAGTTAACCACATCAATTAGTCCTATCATGCAGCTGGGGGCCAGCTGGTGTTCTGAAACACATAGGAAAGGAACTTCAACAACTTCAAGGTTGCATTGGTTTATCACAATTTGTTTTATGAAGAAGAAAGTTCTCTGTTTTAATCATTACACATTCTTCTGGGGCCTCCAGTTAGTGGCTTGGAATTCACCTTGTTCTGTTTTTGCCCTTTGTATGAGTTGGTATTATTTATACATGGATAGTTTTCATCGTAATGTATAACATTCATATATTTATGTTAATCAAAGAGTGGAATACACACCATATGCATTCATGTCAAAACACAAGTCTTCTGTCAATTTCCTAATTTAAGTTCTGCATTCTACCTCAATTTTTCCTCATTTTCCCTTTTTTGGGCTGTTTTCTTTTATTATCAGTAAATCAATTAGATTAATGTCACTGATTCATTACATGCAGCTATTAAAGTATCGGCATTCTTTCTGGTTGTTTGCAATAAGGGAAAGAAGGAAGAAAAGAAGAAGAAATCAGAGCCAAGAGGTGAACATCATCAAAGGTAATTAGGTGGATGATCAAGTTATGTAGTTCCAGTATAATTTAGTTTCTTCATGAATGGATAAATTCTAAATTCGTCCTAGCCTTACTGATTTGCCTTGTACATTCCTGCAATATCTTAACAGTTCCAAAGGCAACGCAGAATCACTCTAACAAGTACACAGCACGGCAAGAAATCTTTGAATTTTTATGGGATTACAACATTCTGCACGATTGTCTATTTAACTTTACGAAAACGAGCAAGCTCAATAAAGCTGAAGATGACTTCGGCTTTTTCCTATGCAATCCATCTATGAATTTGTTAGGGTCGGTGCTCTCAAGTATCTCAGGGAAAACTTAGTTTTGTTCTGCTATACGATCATTGAAAAAACTATTTATGTGTTTATTTGTAGACGAATAATTCCCTCCTATGAGAAACACCATTGATGTACTGTTCCTCCTCACCAGGAAGAGCAATTGAGAATTCTTATTTCTCATTCAGTTTCAGTGCTCAACCTTCCTGGTATGAGTGTGCCAATGTTGAATACAGTGACAAGAACTAAGAGTTTGTTTCCTCAAAATGCAGATAGCTTCCCCTGTATTAATGAGTTTCAATTTTATTGTTGCAGACCTTATTTTCTGGATGTGTTTGGTATGGTGGAAGTTATTTCCAGAAAATGTTTTCCCGTGTTTAGATGGATAGAAATTTTTTCTGGAAAACCCATTTATTAAAGACCGTAAATAATATTAGCTGCAAGATTCATTTAAGAAAAAATAAAAAATACACACCGAACCAATTATTGTTTGATGGAATTTTAGAATTTAAAGGTTGATAATATTGTCCAAGTCTTGAACAAAGTTATGATGTAAAGTAAAGAGTTGAGATAATTTTTAAGGAAAACTGTCCGTCCTAAAAGTGAGTGAGGTTGTTTTCCTATATTTGGTATAAAATGTTTTCCTTAGAAATTTAGCACCCGAAAACAAAATATTTTTCCGTCATAAGAAACGCAAACTTCGTCCTAAAAGTGAGGGAAGCCGATTTCCTCTATTGTCAAACCTCGCTATAAATGACAGTATATGTGTGAAAATTTAATAGCTGCTATAGTGAGGTACTGTTATATATGTATACTGACATTTGATGTTAAGATCTTATTTAGCTGTTATAAATAAAAGTACGCAAAAATTTAGTTTAATGATTTTGTGTATCAAGAATGAATGTATTTGTTAACCAATTAAACCAAACAAATAGAAAGAGTGTGAATGTAAAAAAAAGACAAATACCAGTAACCTTTTTTCGTGAGGTTACGATTACAACTGGTGGATATTATTTTAATATAAGTTTTTTCTTTTAGATATTTGTACTTGAAATTTACTTAGTGCATGACATTAATGATACTTTTTATAAATATTTTAATATTTATTTTTATGCATAATCTATTTCTTACAAAATATTATTGCATAATATTTGAGTATGACTGTTATAGAGGGATAATTTTACAAAGAGTGTACAACTGTACTGAACGTCACTGTTGTTATAGGTAGGATGTTGTTATAGAAAAGTAAAATATAACATGAAAAATCGATTATGAAGAAAATCAGGCCGCTATAGTAAAATGCTGTTATAACGAGGTTTGACTTTATTTAGTATAAAATGTTTTACCTAGAAAATATCATTTAACACCCAAAAACAATTAACTTGTTTTATTTTTCTTTTTTTTTTGTGGGGGGGGGGGGGGGGGGGTGAGGAGGCTGTCCATTCAGAAACAACTAGTGATTCATTGGACCCAGTATTTCTCTGTAGTTGATTCATATGCTCGACGGTGCATCATTTCAATGTCCTTTGCATGATTTATAATCTTTTGTAAGGGAGTCTCGGAAGATACTAAATAAGCAGAAGCTAGACAGATTAGAGTGATCAACCCCTTTATGTAACCTCACCACATACGCAGTAATTATCATGCCATCCCACTAAATTTCCTCAAATTGATCCTCCTGCTCTCTATCAATCTAGAAGGTAAATACTTCTCTAGGAAGACCTTGAAAACTAAGTCTATAACAAAGAAGATGAACCAATCGGTCTGCAATCAACACAGGTCCTCCACCACTACTTGGCTAGCCCTACCATCTGGAATGTAATGTAATCAACCCCGTATGGCACAACTATGAGGTTATGCAACCTCTCATGGAAGCTGACTAAAAATTAATAAGCATCCTCTTTAGGATCTTTAGAGAAATGGAGAGGACCCATCCGAATAAAATAATCAGATATCTTCAGATCCTCCAAAGACATCAGTGGTCTAGCCACAGTATCGGGAGCAATAACTGGCAGTGGGGTAGTATCCATGCGAGGAGCCGCAACAACAACTGGCTGTATCCCGGGGGTTTGAAAATTATCACGACCCGACATAGGCCCGGACGAAGACACGGTACAAGGAACCCCAAGGGACTCCAAGTCAACCCATGGCATGAATATTTATCTATCTCAATTAATAAAAATGAAAGATTTAACATGATAAACTTAGCGGAAGTCTGACATAAGCATAATATCAGAATTACACATGAATCTGAAGCTGATTACATCCTTTTATTTGAAAAGCCTCTAAGTCTGATGAGTTGATGGGACAGGCCCCCAACTAACTCACTAAAACTGAAAACTGAAAGTACATAAAGAAAAATGAATACGCATGGTTCTCGGAAGATGAGGACTCACCAACAGATGTGGGATACTAACTCTGATAGGCTGGCTAAGGATGGGGCTGAGTCTGAATGCTGAGGCCTGTATCATAAAACAATACAGCATAGAGTATGCGGTTAGTACGTGTAATGGACTGAGTATGCAAGGTCAGTAAAACCACTTTAATAAGTAAAATCATGTAAAACATGCATAATATAAAATACAAAACAAATAAGAATCTGAGAGTAGGGCTTGCATGCTATTTTTCTAAAAACATGATCTCAACATAACATAACATCATAACTGAATGGATTGACCCAAAGATGAAATCTGATAGTCATAACTAAAGTGGAACATTGGGTCAAACCTGCTTTAGAACATATGTAGATGTATACATATATCATGAATAACCAACATGCATAACTGAAATCATGAGGAACAATGGGAGACTCGTCTTTTAATCGACATACCACGATAGAGCTTACGTGGTCCTAACTATCACTCAAGTGGGTAGAGCCGTCCAAAGCCTTGCCAGGGCTAAGGATGATACCATGATATCAATATCAAGCTTGTGGCCGAATCAGGGAAGGGGATAGCTCACATAGGAGGTCCCAATATAAACTGATTATACCTATGTTGGCGTGTAGTTCTGAGACATAGGGTTGACTGACCCATAGCCTACTCGATACTAGACACTACTCCCAAAATATGTATATTCTCTCTATCGTTTTTCAACAAAGCCGACCGTCATCAATTGACGAAGCTAAATGATCATGAATATATAATTTGAATCATACATGAGGAGCCTTGACTCAAACCATACCACAAGCTGAACATAGATGGGAGTTTCCGCTCCAAAACCATGTGGTAAGCTTAAGTTTGAAAAATCATAATCATACTTGACCATATGGGCCTGCCTGATATTTTAGCAAGCTTGAGAATACATAATTCACTCAAAAACATGATCTTAAACATGGGTAACTTGAAAACATGCTTTTCACCATAAATATCTCATCATACTTGAACATTCGTCATAAATCTTAACTTTCATGAACTTCTCATAATTGGGCAATTTGATTTATAAAGCATGAAACATGATTTTTAATTGAAAACAATATAAAACTTGCCCATGAATCATAATTCAATAGTAGAAACACATTTAAATCATGCCCATGTAGTAAATTAGCAATCTCATACATTGGGTTAAAACCCCATAGAATCAACATAGGAATTTCATGATTTAGAGAGAGATTGGACATGGGTGTGAACAAATTTACCCACTCATAACCCTACATACCTGAAAGGGTTTGATTCTACCATTTCTCTGATTGCCCAAGGAAGGTTTGAAGAAAAACCTTGAAGGATTAGCCTTAATCACCTCTCTAGATCCTTACTCTTTCATGCATGAATAGGAATGACTTAGAGTAGATTTTTCCTTTTTAAAACCCATTATTCATAGCTTAAAACGACGTAGTTTAGGCCTTGGGATCATAGAAATTATGAAAAAGCCCTTACTAAATTCACAGAAAATAACTAACTGCCAGTCCCAATGAGGGACTGGACTGGTCGTCACCTAAGGGATTGAGTCGTGGCATCAGTCGTCGAGTGCACTGTCTAATCGATCATCTGGGCTCGTCATGGGGGACCTCACGAGTCGTTACTAATGACCACGACTCGTGGCACCACTCGTCACCCTCACTGCCTAAGGTTCAAATTATTTCCAACCTGCTGACCACGACCCATCCCACGAATCATGGGGACTGACCACGACTCATGGTCAAGTCCGTGGGGATCTCAAATCCCAAAATTTTCAATCCACTCCCTGAACCTCACCACGAGTCACCTCACGAATCGTGGTCTACCCCACGGGTCACAAAACGTGGTGCCTGATTCTCATTTTCTCCGTTTCAACTCCCGAGTCAGATCTTTAGGCTTCCGGGGTATAACAATATCTCCCTCTTGGAAACATTCGTCCTCAAATGTTGAAAATCATACAGAAAAGCAGAGAAATGCAATCATCATATTCAAATACTGATCATTTAAGCTGAAAACTGACGGAATGACTAACTCCTATTCAAACTACATGGCTGAACTAAATTCATGAAATATACACACATCCACATACATGAAAGAAACTGGGGAGCATGAACTAAACATGAACACTACATAGAGTTTCAGGGAAAAAACTAATACCTCAAGCTAGAACTGAGCCGGTAGGGGATAAATGTGGGTATCTAGCCATCATATCTGCTTCAACTTTTCATGTAGCTCCCTCAACATACTGATTCCTCCATTGGACTTTAATTGAACTACTTCCTTGTTCCTTATACTTTGAACCTGAAGATCCAGTATTTCCACAGGAACCTCTTCATAAATAAGGCTGTCTCTCACACCGACACTGTCCATTGGGACAACTAAGCTGGGTCACCTAAACACTTCTTTAAGAGCGATACGTGAAAAACAGGATGCACAGAAGCTAATTCTGAGGGCAACTCCAATTCATATTCCACCTTGCCAACCCGTTTTACAATCCGGTAGGGGCCAACATAACGAGGGCTGAGTTTTCCTTTCTTTCCAAACCGCATCACTCCCTTCATGGGAGACACCTTCAAAAACACCCAATCATCTATTTCGAACTCAAGTTCTCTCCTCCTCACATTGGCATAGGACTTTTGGAGACTTTGAGCCGTTTTCAACTTGTCCCGTATTAGCTGAACCTTCTCCATGGCCTCATGGACTGAATCTGGTCCTATCATCGCAGCTTCACCAACTTCAAACTAGCCAATAGGCGATCTACATCTACGCCCATAGAGAGCCTCAAACGGGGCCATCTGAATACTGGAATGATAGCTGTTATTATATGCAAACTCGATAAGAGGAAAATGATAATCCTAACTACCCTTGAAGTCAATCACACATGCTCTCGACATGTCCTCAAGAGTTTGAATTGTACGTTCTACTTGAACATTCAATTACCGGTGAAAGTTGTACTGAGCTTAACTTGAGTACCAAGTCCTTTTGAAACGACCTCCAAAATTGAGAGGTAAATTGGGTACCTCTATCTGATATGATGGACAAGGGCACTCCATGCAATCGACCTAGCTCTCAGATGTATAGTTTAGCATAATCTTCCGCTGAATCCGTGGTTTTGAATGGTAGAAAATGAGCGGCTTTGGTCAATCTGTCTACAACAACCCAAATGGAGTCATACTGGCAACGAGTGCGAGGAAAACTAGTTATGAAGTCCATAGATTTCTTCCCACTTCCAAGTAGGAATGCTAATATCTTGGAGCACACCTCCGGGCTTCTGATGCTCAAGCTTCACTTGCTGACAGTTTGGACACTTAGCCACAAATTCTGCTATGTCCTTCTTCATGCTATTCTACCCATAGCTTCCTGTAAATCACGATACATCTTGGTGGCACCTGGATGTATCAAATACCTGGATCCATGGGCCTCATGCAACATCCTGTTCCTCAAGTTGTCAACATCCGAAACCCATAAGCGATTCTGGTATCGAAGCACACCATCTCCCCCTTTGGAGAAAACCTCTAGCTTTCAATTCTGATCGGCCTCCTTTAACTTTACCAGGATAGGGTCCTCATCCTGTCTCGATTTTACATTAGTCACCAAGGACGATTCTGATCCGTTCTGAACTATCACACCGCCATCGATTGAGTCAACTAAACGAACTCCTAACCTTGCAAGTCTATGCACATCTTTCACCAATTCCTTCTTCTCCTCCTTTACATGGGGCACACCCTCCATGGATAGTCTACTAAGAGCGTCCACCACTACATTGGCTTTGCTCGGATGGTATAGGACACTCATATCATAATGCTTGAGTAGCTCCAACCACCTCCTTTGACGCAAATTAAGATCCTTCTGGGTAAACACATATCGTAGACTCTTATGGTCCGTAAACACATCTACATGGATCCCATACAAATAATGCCTCCATATCTTCAAGGAGAACAACACCGCGACCAATTCAAGATCATGGGTCGGGTAGTTCTTTTCATGCACTTTCATCTATCTAGAAGCATATGCTATAACTTTGCCGTGCTGCATCAATACACAACCAAGTCCGATTATCGAAGCATCGCAATACACCAAAAATCCATCGGTACCCTCTGGTAGGGTTAACACCGGTTTCTGAGGTAAGTCGAGTCTTCAACTCCTGAAAGCTTCTCTCACAATCCTCTTACCATTGAAATTTCACTTTCTCTTGGATCAATTTAGTCAAGGGCGTTGTAATGGATGAAAATCCCTCAACAAACCTTCTATAGTAGCCAGCTAAGCCCAAAAAACTCCGAATATCTGAAGGATTCACCGGTCTAGGCCAATTCTTCATCGCTTCTATTTTCTGAGAGTCCACCCTTATTCCCTCACTTGATACCACATGGCCCAAAAATGCCACGATTTTTAACCAAAACTCACATTTGCTGAATTTTGCATACAATTGAAAATCCTTCAAAGTCTGCAACACCACCCTCAAATGAGCAGCAAGCTCCTCCTCACTCCGAGAGTATATAAGGATGTCATCAATGAACACGATCACAAACATATCTAAGTATGGATTGAACACCCTGTTCATCAAGTCCATAAAAGTTGCAGGAGCATTCGTTAGTCCAAAAGACATAACTACAAACTCATAATGACCATACCGTGTCCTGAAGGCTGTCTTTGGGATGTCGCTCTCCCGAACTCTGAGCTGATGGTACCCCGATCTGAGATCTATCTTCAAAAAGCACTTGGAAACCTAAAGCTGGTCAAACAAATCATCAATCCTAGGTAGAGGATACCTGTTATTGATGGTGACCTTATTAAATTATCGATAATCAATACACATACGAAGAGAACCGTCCTTCTTTCAGACAAAGAGAACTGGTGCACCCCATGGGGACTTGCTCGGTCTAATGAAACACTTATCTAAAAGATCCTTCAATTGTTCCTTCAACTCTTTTAGCTCGGTTGGAGCTATTCTGTAGGGAGGGATAGATATAGGCTACGTATCGGGAAGAAGGTCAATACCAAATCAATCTCCCATTTGGGAGGGATTCCCAGTAGATCATCTGGGAAGACTTCTGGATACTCACATACTACTGGGACTAACTAGATAGTCGGGGTCTCAGATGTAGCATCCTTAACCCTAACTAAGTGGTACACACAATCTTTGGAGATCATTTTCCTGGACTTAAGATAGGAAATAAAATGACCTACAGGCACAACTGAGCTATCCTTCCATTCTAAAACTGGATCACCCGGAAATCTGAACTCTACTACACGGGTTCTACAATAAATTGAGGCATAACATGTAAATAGCCAATCCATGTCGAGGATAACATCAAAATCAGTCATAGCTAAATCTATTAAATCTGCTGAGGTAACTTTCTGAACGACTGTGAACGGACAACTTCTATACACTCGTCTAGCTATGACTTAATCACCCACTGGAGTAGAGACTGAGAATGGTTCTAATAAGATTTTGGGACTGACTCTGAAACTACTAGCTACATAAGGTGTCACAAAAGACAAGGTAGCCCTGGATCTAACAAAGCATATACATCAAGATGGAAAACTCATAACATACTAGTGACTACATCCATGGAGACCTGCTGCTCCTGGTAGGATGCTAAGGTATAGAATCTATTTTGGGGCTAACCGCCACCTGTGCTAGTAGATGCCCCTTGCTGAGTTGGGCATGCATGTGGAGCTGCTGAACTGGAAGATGGGCCTCGACCCCCATCATGGCCCTGTTTCACTGCTGGGCAATCTCTGAGTATATACCCGGGCTTCCCACACCCGAAGCAAGCAACTGTACCTTCCAAGCACCAACCCGTGTGCCCCTGACCACACCTGCCGCAAACTGGGATGCTAAAATTTTCCGGTCTGCTACTCTGACCCCTAGAGCCTGATGCTCTCCCCCTCTGATTGTGCCTAGGTCTGGATGGCACACTCAACGCTGAAGATGCTGGGGCTGAAGACTTTTGGTGGGTCTGCTGTTGGTGACCACCACCTGACCTCGGTTGGGAGAATTTGTAGCTATCAATCCCGGCCCTCTTGGCCTCTCTCTCCCTCATATATGCCTTCTCCATCTGCTGGGTGTATAAGATTATCCGAGGGAAATCCATGTCTTGTGGAGCATAGCGGTCCTGCAATCCTTATCCAAATAGCCCATCATCCTATGAACGAATCTGCTCACTTGCGCCCTCTGATCAACCACTAACTCTGGGGTGTATTTTGATAGACGAGTGAACTCTAGGGCATATTCTTGCACCGTCATTTTTCCCTTCTTGAGATTTACGAACTCAGCTGCCTTCAAATCCCTCATCTCACGAGGGAAAAACCAATCTAGAAACGCAACATGGAACTCTTCCCAACTGATAGGGCCTGCTCTAGTTGTCCTACTATCCTTCCACTATCGAAACCAGATGTGTTCGACCCCCTTCAACTGATATGAGGCCAACTCAGCACACTCAACTCCATTCACCCACATGACCTAGGTTATCTTTACAATCTTGTCGATAAACTCATGTGGATCCTCATCCACCTTGGAACCAAGAAACTCTAGCGGGTTCATTCTTAGGAAATCTCTGACTTGAGCTGCCGCTGCATTCCCAGTTTGTGGAACTTGTTCCACTGCCTTCTGGTTGGCCTGAGCGGTCAAGGCCTATACCAGTATCTGAATAGCTAACCTAAATTCAGCATGGGCAACCGGCTTCGGTGCATGGTGCTCCTAGACTGGTGGGGGTTGTTGGTGCCCATTTTCGTTGCCATTATTGTGGTCGTTTCCATTCCCATTCCTCCTACTGTTAACTCTGTGGGGAGCCATGATTCTGCAATCGCGAATAGAACGAGTTAGAAGGGTAGGGGTTATTTCATCGCATGACATCGATCATGAAAGAAGGAAACATTTCCTAAATGTCTCATAAATTCTCGTCATAAGTCTGGCGTGCTTCACACCCATGAAAAATACTCTACCCAATGCGAATTTCAGACACCCTAGGACACTTCAAACCTATTGCTCTGATACCGAGTTTGTCACAACCCAAACATAGGCTCGGACTGAGACACGAGACAAGGAACCCCGAGGGACTCCAAGTTGACCCATGGCATGAACATACATCTATCTCAATCAATAAAAATGGAATATTTAACATGATAAACTTAGCGGAAGTTTGAAGTAAGCATAACATCGGAATTACACATGAATCTGAAGCTGATTACATCCTTTTGTCTGAAAAGCATCTAAGTCTGATGAGTTGATAGGACAGACCCCCAACTAACTAGCTAAAAATGAAAAATGAAAGTACATAAAGAAAACTGAATACGCATGGTCCTCGAAAGATAAGGACTCACCAACAGATGTGGGATGCTAAATCCAATAGTCTGGCTAAGGACGGGGCTGAGTCTGAGTGCCGGGGCCTGTATCATAAAATGATATAGCATAGAGTATGCGGTCAGTACATGGAATGTACCGAGTATACAAGGTAAGTAAAATCGCTTTAATAAGTAAAATCATGTAAAACATGCATAATATAAAACACAAACAAATAAGAACCTGAGAGTAGGGCTTGCGTGCTATTTTTCTGAAAACATGATCTCAACATAACATAACATCATAACTAAATCAATTGACCCAAAGATGAAATCTGATAGTCATAAGTAAAGCGGAACATTGGGTCAAACCTAATTTAGAACATATGTAGATGGATATATATCATGAATGATCAACATGCATAACTGAAATCATGAGGAATAATGGAAGAATCAACTTTTAACCGACATACCATGATAGAGCTTACGTGGTTCCAACTATCACACTCAAGTAGGTAGAGCCGTCCAAAGCCTTGCCAGGGCTAAGGATGATACCATGATATCGATATCAAGCTTGTAGCCCAATCGGGTCAGGGGATAGCTCACATAGGAGGTCCCAATATAATCTAATCATACCTACGTTGGTGCGTAGTTCTCTGGCATAGGGTTGACTGACCCATAGCCTACTCGGTGCTAGACACTACTCCCAAAACATGCATATGCTCTCCATCATTTTTCAACGAAGCTGGCCATCGTCTATTGACGAAGCTAAATGATCATGAATACATAAATCTGAATCATACATGAGGAGCATTGGATCAAACCATACCACAAGCTGAACATAAGTGGGAGTCTTCGCTCCAAAATCATGTGGTAAGCTTACATTTGAAAAATCATAATCATACTTAAACATATAGGCCTTGCCCCATACTTTAGCATGCTTGAGAATACATAATTCACTCAAAAACATGATCTTAAACATGGGTAACTTGAAAACATGCTTTTCACCATAAATATCTCGTCATACTTGAACATTCGTCATAAATCTCAACTTTCATGAACTTTTCATAATTGGGCAATTTGATTTATATAGCATGAAACATGATTTTAAATTGGAAACAATATACAATTTGCCCATGAATCATAATTCAATAGTAGAAACACATTTAAATCATGCCCATGTAGTAAATTAGCAATCTCATGCATTGGGTTAAAACCCCATAGAATCAACATAGGAATTTCATGATTTAGAGAGAGATTGGACATGGGTGTGAACGGATTCACCCACTCATAGCCCTACATACCTGAAAGGGTTTGATTCTACCATTTCTTTGATTGCCCAAGGAAGGTTTGAAGAAGAACCTTGAAGGATTAGCCTTGATCACCTCTCGAGACCCTTACTTGCATGCATGAATAGGAATTACTTAGAATAGATTTTCCCTTCTTAAAACCCACTATTCATAGCTTAAAACAACGTAGTTTAGGACTTAAGATCATAGGAATTATGGAAAAGCCCTTACTAAATTCGTAGGAAATAACTGATTGCCAGTCCCAACGAGGGACTGGATGAGCCGTCACCCAAGGGAAAGAGTCGTGGCATCAGTCGTTGAGTGCACTATCTAATGATCATCTGGGTTCGTCAGGGGGGACCTCACGAGTCATTACTGGTGACAACGACTCGTGGTCACCACTCGTCACCTTCACTACCTAAGGTTCAAATTATTTCCAACCTGCTGACCACGACCCATCCCACGAATTGTGGGGACTGACCATGACTCGTGGTCAGGTCCGTGGGGGCCTCAAATCCCAAAATTTCCAACGCACTCCCTTAACTTCACCACAAGTCACCTCACGACTCGTGGTCTACCCCACGGGTCACAGAACGACTCGTTCTGTGACTTAGTGCTTGATTCTTAGTTTTCTCCGTTTCAACTCCCTGGTCTGATCTTTGGGCTTTTGGGGTATAACAAAAACTTTGTACCGCTACCTGATCTAGAGTTTGAGCCCCAACTCTACCCTGAGAACCATCTGAGGTAAAAAGTAGAACCTCCTCTAGGACATACCCTTGAGAAAACTCATAACACGAATCATGGTATCCTGCAATACACGGTAGCTACAAAACTATGAGGTGCTTGAGTTGGCCCTATCTCCTCGTAAGATTCATCCTTAACATCAATCTCTAGCTTGGGGGATGCTGCTCTAGCACAATCTCAAGTAGGTGTAGCAACAACTCGTGCTCTACCTCTTCCTAGGGCTCAACTCTATACGGGGGCCTTATCAACGGGTGCAGGGTCCTCGTCTCCAATTGCAACTGACCTCGTCCTCACCATTTATGAGAGAATAATATACAAAGTTTAAGAACTCAAATAACAACCAATTACGCATGATAAGGTAACAAAGAGTAGAATTTTCCTAAAAAGTCCTATAGCTTCTCGAAGATAAATATGAATATCATCGTACCAATCCGCAAGACTCTACTAGACACTTGCTCTTGTACTTGTGAGATTGGTGAATCTAGACGCTCTGATATCAAGTTGTCGTAACTCAAACTACAAGGTCATGATGACACCTATCCTAATCCACTGTTAGGTAATCAAACCATTAACAAATCATAGCAACTAGAACTAATTGAAAAAGAAGTAAAACAAAAAAGAATGAGTCTTAAAACCAACTTGCATAATTAAAGACATTAAATGTGAAAGAAATCAAAATGTCCAAAACATATTTTGACCAGTACAAGAGCTTCTTCAAGAGTATAAAACATTTTGCTACTACATAATTATCTAGAAAGAGTAAAGACTGGTAATAACATAGATAAATCCAGACTATTGCTATGAATGCAAACAACTTTGGAATAGAACAACCGCAGACAATAAGAATCATCGGGGCCTAATAGTTCTAGGATCTCCATATAAAATATTCAGCAAGAGTAGTATGAGTATAATAAGACGTCTACTCGGCAGTCATCATAGACCGAACAAGCAAAAGTTAACAACAATATTATAAAAAAGAATGCTAAGAATCCTGCCAAATCAATAGAAACTGTCTAATAATCTAGTAAAATAGTATAAGAAGCTGACCAGAATTATTTGATAAGTAAATGCAAAGCACAATTAAAGATAGGTAATCAGCGAAATTCAAAGCAAAGTGATCTTGGGCATATTTACGTGTCCAAGTGATATTTATAC
Organism: Datura wrightii; assembly: GCA_035772735.1. Classification (NCBI taxonomy): domain Eukaryota; kingdom Viridiplantae; phylum Streptophyta; class Magnoliopsida; order Solanales; family Solanaceae; genus Datura; species Datura wrightii. Next base: position 48,232,639 of record JASDFA010000002.1, on the reverse strand, counting down.
CCGAGCTTTAGTTGTGTTTTTACCTTAATTTTAGTATAATCTTGTTACACCCCGTAAGTTCTTGACACTTAGTTGGCCTATTAGCATGTTGGTTAAGAGTTTTAGAATGCAATACGTGCGAAGAAAGGGCCTAAGGAGAGACCGGACAAGTGCCAAGTCTGAGCGTCGCAAGGCAAATGCGACTTATAAATCGCATTCGATAAATGCGACTTATAAATCGCGTTCGACAAATGCAACTTAAAGGCCCCAAGTATATAAGGCCTCCCACCTTGTATTAAATCATTTCCTCTTCATTTTATTCCAGAGAATGAACAGAAACATTAAGGGACAAAGGGTTTACATAAATTTCCTTCCGTTTACGCCGTCAAACTCAGTCCAAACTCAAATTAACTTCGGGTAGTGAAGTATAAAGCTGCAGGGAGCATTCCTACGGAGTTAGTTTCATGAAATTCGGCCGACGAATCGTCGTATCACCGAGCCAAGGTAAGTGGAATTGCTCCAAACTAGTGTTAATACACTCCCGACATTAAAGTAAGTATTTCTCCCTTCTAAACTCCCAAAAAATTGCGAGTTTTCGACCGTTCTTCGATAAGTCGAAGAATAGGCAGTAATATATTCATAAGTATGGTTTCTCTCCAAAATAATAGTAGAATTAATGCTATTCCTTCGTGAATATGAATACAGTTGGGGAAATAGATGAATATTAGCCGAGCTACGCCAGTTAATCAGGAAGCCGACAGTTAAGGTATGTAAAGCCAATTCCTTTCGGCAAGCTAGTAGTTTCAGTATAGAAAAATAGGACGAATTCCAGTAGAATGTTTCAGAAGCCGTATATTATATTAGTATGAGTTCAATAAGCATGTTAGAATTATTATACAGTGTTCAACATGAAACTCAGTAAAACAGTATAATTCCCAGCAGAATATTCTAGAAATATTATTTCAAACTCAGTATATCTCAGTATCAGATCTAGTATATCTCAGTATCAGATTCAGTATATTTCAGTATCAGATTCAGTATATTTCAGTATGAGATTCAGAATAGAGTACTAGAATATAAATATTATTATTAGATTCAGTATATATATATATATATATATATATATATATATATATATATATATATATATATATATTACATGCGGTTATTGCTATCTTTGGAGACATAATTGTTCTGTGTTGGGCACCCTTAGAGCTTCCGTGACCGCCCCAGGGTTAATAGCTGTGTCGACTCGCCCACCAGAGGTTGAGGATACGTCGCTCTACGGAGTGGCATGCCGTCCGCCATCGGACGAAGATGGGATGCAGATTCCCCATAACAGGCTGATCAACACTATACCACACCCCCTGTCGAGCGCTTGCGCCCGAGGTGCAGATTACAGTTTCCAGATTACAGATTTCAGATTTCAGATTTTAGGAGTCCTTCGGACTCAGATCCAGCTATAGTCAGGGACCCAGCGGGCCCAAGTTGCATACCTAGGGGGCCGACGGGATGCTCATAGTTACTAGGTGGATGGTATGACGTGGGTAGGGGTATGTAGATTGTGTGCTGGTTGGTACCTTACGACTTATGGGGGCTGGTAAGGTTCTTGTATGCTATGTTGTGTTAGTTATCAATAGATAGAAAGTAGACCGCCATGTTATCAGGTATGGCTCTTACTCTCTTCAATAAAGTTACGCTCTTTTCAGTCAGTCTCAACCCGTCTCCTATTACTTTAGTATCTATCAGTATTATTGTTTACTTTCAGTTATTTTTAGTTATTGCTTTGCATACTTAGTACTAGTGGTACTGAAGCCCGTTTTGGGGTGCTGCATTACTTGACTGCAGGTACTCATAGACGAGGAGCAGATCCCTTGTAGTTCCAGCCAGCGTACAACGCCTTCAGCTCTTTTCATCCTGAGCTCGAAAGACAAAGGTTGACTTCCCTTTTATTTGTACAGTATGGGTAGGCCGGGGCCCTGTCCCGACCATCTTGCTATTCTTAGAGTCTTACAGATTGTATATATTCCCTGTGGTTAGCTATTGTAGTCCGTTTGGGGCCATTTGTGTGTTTTAGTTGTATGCAGCGGCTGTGTGGGGCCTTGTTCAGTTGGTAGTGGTGACCTTGTCCGTCACATAGTAGCTTGGTACTTGTTTTCATTTCTCAGATAAACTAGTAAGCATGGTGGCCTTGTCGGTTCGCATAGGTTCCCGTATGTTCATTTGTTCTGGTTAGCTGTTATTTTCCTACAAGTGGCTATAGGCCTTGTCGGCCGGAGGCTGTATTTACAGCCGTTATATAGCCCGTCGTTTTCTTGAATCCAGAATTAGAGCCCGCCTGGCACCAGAAGTGCTTAGGCTCAGTTAATCTAGTAGTCTAGGTCTTAGAAGGGCACCAGGTGCCAGTCATGCCTCCCCAAGCGGGGCGTGACAAACTTGGTATCAGAGCAGGTCGTATCCCAAGGAGTCTGCAAGCCATGCTAAGTAGAGTCTTGTCTATGGATGTGTTGTGCACCACATACCATAGGCAGGAGGCTGCAAGGCATGATAGGGTGGTTACTCTTTCTTCATATTCAGTCGTGCCATAGAGCAGTACAATATAGGTTTGAGTCCCTAAAGCTTATTATACTCTTTGTTTACAAATAAAATGTCAGAGCAGTTACATCCTATCACAGGCTTCTATTGGACATAGCAGCAAGAGAGGGCACCAGTAGGATGCCTCAGCCTCGTTTAGAATCAGCCCGATCTGAGGGCGATACAGAGGCATCGTCCCGACCTTCTCAGCAGTCTCCACCCCATCAGGAGCCACTCAGGACGAGACCACCTCTGACAGTTCCTATACCTATACCATCTGACCAGGAGGTCAGGAGTGCAGTAGTTATGTTAGCGCAAATGATGGCTACTCAGCGCCAGTCAATGCCACCTACAATGGCAGAATCATCATGTGGGCCTGCTAATTTGAGCGTCCGAGAATTCCTGGCACTGGTCCCCCATAGTTTATCGGGACAGATCGAACAGAGGACCCCCAGGACTTCCTAAATCAGATGCAGAGGATTTTCTGGGTAATGCATGTTACATCTATAGAGTCGGTTGAATTGGCGGTATTCCGACTGCGGGATATTGCTATGTTGTGGTATGAGAGTTGGGAAAGGTCTCGAGGGAGAGATGTTGCCCCTCCGACCTAGTCCAGCTTTTCAGAGGCTTTCCTAGACCGTTACCTACCACGAGAGATCTGACAGGCCTGGGTGGACCATTTTTTACACCTAGAGCAGGGGGCGATGAGTGTTTGAGAATACGCCCTGCAGTTCGATTCTTTGGCCCGATATGCTCCAGCCTTTGTAGACACCATGCCATACAGAGTCCAACGGTTTATTATGGGGCTGAACCCAGAGTATATTGAGGCCTGTATAACAGCTACTTTGTGGGAAGATATGGATATTGCTCGAGTACAGGCTTTTGCTCAGACTATTGAGGGCATCAGATAGCGGCAACAGGATAGTAGACGAGCAAGTCAGGAACAGTGCCACAGGGACAGGTCAGATGAGTTACAGGGGGAGGTTTGGAGAGGGCCTAGGCCACGACTGTCAGATAGGCCACCTAGACCCCCGCCTCCATCACAGCTGTAGAGGGGTAGATTCAGTCGTCGAGGACAGCCAGAGTCCGGTGAAAGTTCTCGAACAATAGATTCACCCCAGCAGAGGAGGGCAGAACAGAGAAGGTATACACCACCACTTTGCCCTATTTGCAGCCGACACCACTTTGGAGCTTGCAGATATGGCTTCACAGGGTGTTATATATGCGGACAAGAGGGTCATGTGATGAGAGATTGTCCAGCTAGGGGTCAGGGTGACCGGGATAGACAAGACAGGGCATCAACAGGGTTGCGAGCTCCAGCAGCCCTGGCAGGGCGCAGGCCCTCAGTTTCAGCAGGCAGAGGCCGAGGCAGATCAGGGGCCAAGTTCAGGTGCGGGCCCAAGCTGTACCTATGCATTACCAGGGAGACAGGATTCATAGGCGTCTCCAAATGTTGTGACAGGTATGATGACTATTTGCTCTCACCCTTCTTATGTATTAATCAATCCGGGATCTACCTTGTCCTATGTTACCCCATTTGTGGCTCGAAAGTTCAGTATTGTACCAGAATTGCTTCGTCAACCCTTTTTAGTATCTACACCCATCGGTGACTCTATTATAGCCAAAAGGGTTTATCGAGGGTGTATAGTAGAGGTTGCTAACCATCAGACCACAATAGATTTTGTAGAGTTAGAAATGGTTGATTTTGACGCCATTATGGGTATGGATTGGTTAGCTCCATGCTATGCCAATGTAGAATGCTGGACCAAGACGGTCCGATTCCACTTTCCAAGGGAGGCAGTACGAGAATGGAAGGGCAGTACAGCTACGCCAAAAGGTAGGTTTATTTCCTATCTTCGGGCGAGAAAGTTGATAGCCAAGGGGTGCATTTACCACATTGTCAGAGTTCAGGATGTTCGGGTAGAGCCTCCGACTCTCCAGTCTGTTCCAGTGGTGAATGAATTCCCCGATGTATTTCCAGATGAGTTTCCTCGTATTCCACCAGAAAGGGAAATAGACTTTGCAATTGATTTATTGCGGGCACTCAGCCCATATCAATTCCCCCTTATCACATGGCTCCTGCTGAACTCAGAGAACTAAAGGAGAAGTTGAAGGATTTATTAGACAAGGGCTTTATCAGGTCGAGTACTTCACCTTGGGGTGCGCCAGTTTTGTTTGTGAGAAAGAAGGATGGTTCCCTCCGCATGTGTATAGACTATCAGCAACTGAATAAAGTCACAGTCAAGAATAAGTATCCGCTTCCCAGAATAGATGATTTATTTGATCAGTTATAGGGAGCCAGATATTTATCCAAAATTGACTTAAGGTTCGGATATCATTAGGTTCGGGTTCGTGAAAGGGACATTCCAAAGACTGCCTTCAGGACCAGATACGACCATTTTGAATTCTTAGTCATGTCCTTTGGGTTGACGAATGCTCCATCCGTGTGTTTATGGACCTGATGAACAACATTTTTAGACCATAACTAGACCTGTTCGTAATAGTGTTTATTGATGATATTCTGGTGTATTCTCGCTCGGAGGCAGACCACCAGTCATTTGCGGACAATGCTCCAGATTCTCAGGGACCGTCAGCTGTATGCCAAGTTCTGTAAATGTGAATTTTGGCTGAATTCAGTAGCCTTTTTAGGTCATATTGTGTCGGATGCTGGTATACAGGTAGATACCCAGAAAATAGAAGCAGTAAAAGCATGGCCCAGACCTACCACTCCGACCGAGGTACGCAATTTCCTGGGGTTAGCAGGGTACTACAGGAGGTTTGTTGAAGGATTTTCCACCTTAGCAGCACCTCTGACTAAACTGATGCAAAAGGCAGCAAAATTTCATTGGACAGAGGCATGTAAGTAGAGCTTCTAGGAATTGAAAGACAGGCTATCATTAGCTCCAGTGTTAGCATTGCCATAAGGTACAGAAGGTTATGCAATTTATTGTGATGCTTCGGGTGTTGGGTTAGGATGTGTGTTGATGCAGCATGGTAAAGTAATTGCTTATGCTTCCAGACAACTGAGGAAACATGAAAAGAACTATCCTACCCATGACCTGGAATTGGCCGCAGTGATTCACGCCTTGAAGATATGGAGACATTACTTGTATGGCATCCACGTGGATATTTTCACTGATCATAAGAGCCTACAGTATATATTCACCTAGAAAGAACTGAACTTGCAGCAGCGTCGCTGGTTAGAGCTGTTGAAAGACTATGATGTGAATATTCTGTATCACCCAGGAAGGGCCAATGTGGTGGTAGACGCCCTTAGCCGTAAGTCTATTGGGAGTTTGGCATACTTACAACCTGTGCAGTGGGAATTAGCCCGGGAATTGCATCAGTTAGCTAGTTTAGCTGTTCGTGTAGCAGAAACAGAGGACAACAGAGCGGTAATCCAGAACACCGCAGTATTGTCTTCAGTCGTGGAAGTAAAGGAACGACAGTGTGAAGATCCTAGCCTGGTTCAGCTTAGAAACAGAGTTCAGCAAGGAGAGGTGACAAATTTTCAGATAACCGAGGATGGGGTATTGCGATATAAAGATTGCCTTTGTGTTCCAGACGTTGTAGGGCTTTGCCAACAGATTATGGGCGAGGTACATTATGCCCGTTATTCTCTCCACCCAGGTTCGACAAAAATATACCATGATATAAAAGAAATCTACTGGTCTAGGAATGAAGAAGGGATAGCAAAATTCATAGCTCAGTGTCCCAACTGCCAGGAGGTAAAAGCTGAACATCAGAAACCAGGCAGACTGACTCAGGATATAGCTGTGCCTCTATGGAAATGGGAAGCAGTAAATATGGATTTTGTAGCAGAATTACCCCGCACCAGGCGTAGATATGATTCGATCTGGGTGATTGTTGACAGACTGACAAATCAACTCATTTTCTGCTAGTAAGGGCTACCTTTTCCGCTGAGGATTATGCTAAGTTGTATATCAGAGAAATAGTCAGGTTCCATGGTGTTCCAGTGTCCATTATCTCCGACAAAGCGGCGTAGTTTACAACTAAATTCTGGCAATCATTTCAGAGATGCTTGGGGATGCAGGTTAACCTGAGCATAACTTTTCATCCTCAGACAAATGGGCAGGTTGAATGCACCATTCAAACACTCGAGGATATGTTGCGAGCATGTGTGTTGGATTTTGGAGGTGGATGGGATGAACATTTACCACTCATTGAGTTCTCCTATAATAACAATTACCATTTAGCTATTCAGATGGTGCCTTATGAGGCATTATATGAGCGAAAGTGCAGATCTCCAGTTGGTTGGTTTGAGGTAGGAGAATCAGCATTGATTGGGCCAGATACCATTCATCATTCAGAGGAAAAATTAAAGCTTATAAGAAAACGTTTACTGAGTGCTCAGAGCCGCCAGAAATCTTATGTTGACGTGCGGTGCAGAAACTTGGAATTTAATGTTGGTGATTGGGTGTTTCTGAAAGTTTCTCCTATGAAGGGTGTAATGAGATTTGGCAAGAAAGGCAAGCTCAACCCTAGGTTTGTTGGGCCTTATCAGATTCGCCAAAGAATAGGCCAAGTGGCATATGAGTTAGACTTACCTCCAGAGTTAGATTCTGTCTACCCAGTTTTCCATGTATCAATGCTGAGAAAGTGCATAGGAGATCCCTCCAGAATTGTCCCGGTCTAAGATGTTCAAGTTACAGAGAAGTTGGCCTATGAAGAAGTTCCAATAGCCATACTGGACTGGCAGATCCGCAGATTAAGAGCTAAAGATGTTGCTTCTGTCAAAGTGTTATGGCATAACAGGAACCGAGAGGAAATGACTTGGGAAGCATAAGAAAATATGAAAGTCGGATATCCTCAGTTATTTCAGACTTAGTCAGCCAGAGGTATGTTATTATTACTGTTTTATGAGTTATAGTATATTCATGTGTACGTGAGATAGTTGACTCTAGTTTATTGTGTAATGGATGCTATAGTATTATATGGAGTACCTGTATTGGACTTTTCTACGTTTCAGGATTTTTGATATAGTCCATATTACAGGGGAAACTCTGCTGAAATTTTTCCAGAAAAGGTAGAGCAAGTTAAAATTTCTGTAAATGAAAGTTAACATTCGAGGACGAATGTTCTTAAGGGGGGAAGGATGTTACACCCGGTAAGTTCTTGACACTTAGTTGGCCTATTCGCATGTTGGTTAAGAGTTTTAGAATGCCATACGTGCGAAAAAAGGGCCCGGGGAGAGACCGGACAAGCGCCAAGTCGGAGCGTCGCAAGGCAAATGCGACTTATAAATCGCATTCGACAAATGCGACTTATAAATTGCATTCGACAAATGCGACTTAAAGGCCCCAAGTATATAAGGCCTCCCACCTTGTCTTAAATCATTTCCTCTTCATTTTATTCTAGAGAACGAACAGAAACAGTAAGGGAGGAAGGGTTTACATAAATTTCCTTTCGTTTACGCCGTCAAACTCAGGCCAAACTCAAATTAACTTCGGGTAGTGAAGTATAAAGCTGCAGGGAGCATTCCTACGGAGTTAGTTTCATGAAATTCGGCCGACGAATCATCGTCTCACCTAGCCAAGGTAAGTGGAATTGCTCCAAACTAGTGTTAATACACTCCCGGCATTAAAGCAAGTATTTCTCCCTTCTAGACTCCCGAAAGATTGCGAGTTTTCGGCCGTTTTTCGATAAGTCGAAGAATAGGCAGTAAATATATTCATAAGTATGGTTTCTCTCCAAAATAATAGTATAATGAATTCTATTCCTTCGTGAATATGAATACAATTGGGGAAATATCTGAATATTAGTTGAGCTACGCCAGTTAATCAGGAAGCCGACAGTTAAGGTATGTAAAGCTAGTTCCTTTTGGGCAAGCTAGTAGTTTCAGTATAGTAAAATAGTACGAATTCCATTAGAATGTTTCAGAAGCTGTATATTATATTCAGTATGAGTTTAGTAAGCATGTTAGAATTATTATACAGTGTTCAGCATGAAACTCAGTAAAACAATATAATTCCCAGCAGAATATTCCAGAAATATTATTTAAGACTCAATATATCTCAGTATCAAATTCAGTATATCTCAGTATCAGATCTAGTATATCTCAGTATCAGATTCAGTATATTTCAGTATCAGATTCAATATATTTGAGTATGAGATTCAGAATAGAATACCAAAATATAAATATTATTATTAGATTCAGTATATATATATATATATATATATATATATATATATATATATATATATTACATGCGGTTATTGCTATCTGTGGAAACATGATTGTTTTGTGTTGGGCACCCTTAGAGCTTCCTTGACCGCCCCATGGTTAATAACTGTGTCGACTCGCCCGCTAGAGGGTGAGGATACGTCGCTCTACGGAGTGGCATGCCGTCCTCCAGCGGACGAAGATGGGATGCAGATTCCCCATAGCAGGCTGATCAGCACTATACCACACACCCTGTCGAGCGCTAGCGCCCGGGGTGCAGATTACAATTTCCAGATTACAGATTTCATATTTCAGATTTCAGGAGTCCTCCAGACATAGATCCAGCTATAGTCAGGGGCCCAGCGGGCTCAAGTGGCATACCCAGGGGGCCGGCGGGATGCTCATAGTTACTAGGTGGATGGTATTACCTGGGTAGGGGTATATAGATTGTGTGCTGGTTGGTACCTTACAGCTTATGGGGGATGGTAAGGTTCTTGTATGCTATGTTGTGTTAGTTATTAATAGATATAAAGTAGACCGCCATGTTATCAGGTATGGCTCTTACTCTCTTCAGTAAAGTTACGCTCTTTTCAGTCAGTCTCAACCCATCTCCTATTACTTTAGTATCTATCAGTATTATTGTTTACTTTCAGTTATTTTCAGTTATTGCTTTGCATACTCAGTACCGGTGGTACTGATGCCCGTTTTGGGGTGCTGCATTACTTTCCTGCAGGTACTCATAGATGAGGAGCAGATCCCTCGTAGTTCCAGCCAACATACAGCGCCTTAAGCTCCTTTCATCTGGAGCTAGGTTGACTTCTCTTTTATTTGTACAGTATGGGTAGGCCGGGGCCCTGTCCCGACCATCTTGCTATTCTTAGAGGCTTGCAGATTGTATATATTCCCTGTGGTTAGCTGTGTAGGCCGTGTGGGGACATTTGTGTGTTTCAGTTGTATGCAGCGGCCGTGTGGGGCCTTATTCAGTTGGTAGTGGTGACCTTGTCAGTCACATAGTAGCTTGGTACTTTTTTTCATTTCTTAGATAAACTAGTAAGCATGGTGGCCTCGTCGGCCCGCATAGGTTCCCGTATGTTCATTTGTTCTGGTTAGCTTTTATTTCCCTACAGGTGGCTATAGGCCTTGTCGGCCGAAGGCTGTATTTACAGTCGTTATATAGCCCATAATTTTCTTGAACCCAGAATTAGAGCCAGCCTGGCACCAGAAGTGCTTAGGCTCAGTTAATCTAGTAGTCTAGGTCTTAGTAGGGCACCAGTTGCCAGTCATGCCTCCCCAGGCGAGGTGTGACAAATCTCATGTAATTGTGTGTATAATTGTGTGTATTAACTAACCAATTTGATTAGCCATGTTTGTAGGTGAAATATGCTAAGGAGGGGCTTAATACAATGAAGATTACATGAAGTTGGCATGAGGAGTATGCTGCCGCACAAGGGCAGCGTGCCACGCCAACAACTTGGCCCGTCCAGGATGTGCAACACCGGGCCAGGCGCACAACCAGCTCTGTGTCATTAATGTGTCTGCGCGTGATGAGCAGTTGAAGCAGTGTGCCTGCGCGATACAACCATGCCACGCCTGGCACTGCTGCACGTTGGAGTCATGCCACGTCAGCCATGCTCCGCGCCAACTTCCTTGCCATGCCCGATGCCCATGCCAGCAACGCCCATCCAGTAAGCCTCCCCATTACCTCCGTATCATGGAGGCCAAGATATTTGACCAGTAATGTGGCTCGGAGGGGATATTCACATGCAAAATTTTTTTCAAGTATAAATAGCACACTTAGGTTGTTTTATTTGATTATCACGTATTAAGTTCTAAAAACACAGAGGAGCAAAGGGAGAATGAAAGAAACTCTACCCAGGGTTTGTTTTCTTTTATTTTTTCACTCTTGTATTTCATGAATTCAAACACAAGGATGAATATTTATATTAGCATGAGTGGCTAAAACCCTTCTTCTAGGGTTGAGGCCATAAACATGAACGTATTTGTTTAATTCCATCTTGGTTCAAGTTCTTCATTATTGTTTGTCTTGCATTCTTGCTTTTAATTATTTTAATGCTTGATCACATTAAAATGCATGTGTTATTCTTAGGCAAACTCGAAATAGCAAAACCTAGAACTAAGAATGCAAGAAGTGAGTTCAAGTATTGAAGACTTGATTCGTGGTTAGCATAGAAATATACCTAATTTGCTTCCCTTAGTTATTAAATGGGAAGATAGCTAGACACCTAAGTTGGAATTGTCACATCACCACTCTTTGATATAGTTGTGTAGCCAAGTTAGGTTAAATTGTTAGAGGTTCGAAAGTCCATAATCAAGGGCATTAACCCTGTAAATCACTCCACGTAGATAATTGCTTATGAATTAGGTTGTCATATACCCGCTCAATGATGTAGTTGTGAGGCTAATTTGATTATGTTTAGAGGCTCGAAAGACCATGAACATTACATTTATCTTGTGAGACAACAAATGAAGACGCATACTCGAACCAATGTGAATTCTAACTTTTCGTGATTATTTGACTTTAACTCTAGATGTTTCTCATTATTGTTTTTCCAATTACTTTGTGATCACACTTAGATTTAGTCTCAGCAACAAAATCTTGAAAACTAGCACTTTTGAAATTTGATTTAATACTTGAACTCGATAATTCACTTAATATCAGTCCCTGTGGGTTCGACATCCAGCTCTTAAGAGTCACTGTATTACTTGCACGACCGTATGCACCGGAGCACAGTCATAAAGCAAAGTAATGATATGCAATATAATGCAATACAATGACCGATGACTTTACAAGTATATACTAGCTCTACAGTGGCATGCTGTAAGTTGGAAAGTAGGGGAGACTAGAGAGGTCCATATACCACCTAGAAAAGACCTTCCTTTAGCTAGAAAAGTTCTAGCCTTATAACAAATATCAAGTACCTGGAATCAACCTCAGATTTTCATCACTCTATTATCCATCGTACCATATCAATTCATGATAAATGAATATGTATGCATGATCACAATAATAAAGGAAGTTATAATGAAACAGAAATATGTATAACTCCTTCCAATACAGCGCCCTTAGGCCATTACCCTTTTCAAATAAGCTGATTGCTTTTAAGAAAGTACCCATAGTCTAGTATCTTACTCAAATAAGCAGATTGCTTTCAAAATAGTACCCGTAGGCTAATATCTTTCTCATATAAGCAAATGTCTTTCAAAATAGTATTCATAGGCTAATATCTTTCTTAAATAAGTAGGTTGCTTTCAAAATAGTGCCCGTAGGCTAATATCTTTTTCAAATAAATAAATTGCTGCCAACACGGTGCATGTAGGCTAATATCAGCCTCAAATAAGCAGATTGCTATAAATACAATATTTTTTAATTAAATAACTCATCATGGAGTGATATGATGTTTGAAATGCATATCAAATCATATAACATTTGTCAGCTAAGTCCTATGTCAGATTTCACAATAAAGATTCATTTCTCCAATAGTCCAATTTCATCGATATGCACAACCCATAACATGCTTTACATAATAAGCTATCATCGAAATCTTGTCTAGAAAGAGTAAGTCATACCCTACCTCAACGGCCGAGCAAATGCGGCACAAACCCTAACACAACCAACTTTCCTTTGCATATCACCACTAAGATATTCCAATCTATAAAAATCATTTTCTACATGTGTATACAAGTATATCAATACCCATATTGTCATATAAAAGTTATAGTAAAAAATCGGGTGAAAAAGTCAACCTCAAGCCTTGAAGGAAAAACTGCAATTTTCTTTTAAAATCATTTTACCATAAGGTAAGGATCTCAACTTTGAAATTTTTTTGAAAATCAAATTCGAATCAACCCTGTCACACCCTACCTTGGGAGACACAATTGGCACGTAATGCCACACTGGAAGCTGCGCTGACCGGGCTGGGTACAAGCACCTCTGGTGCCTATCAATGACTTAAACTCAAGAAAATAAACTGCTATATCTCGGCTGTAAACACAGCCTCGGGCCGACAATGCCACGCAACACCTGCAAAAGAAAACAACTAACCTGCCAACATACATCAATAGGGATCTTATGCGGGCCAACAAGACCACCATGCTGTCTAGCTATAATGGAAAAAATAAGCATCTATACTAGGCACCACACGGCCAACCCATAAAACAAGACATACACGGGCCCCACATGGCCAACCACAATTAACTAACTAAATACTATAGTCTGCAGGCCTCTAAGGATAGGAATAATGGTCGGGACAGGGCCCCGGCCTACCCAAATGCTATATAAATGAATGACCGTAATCTCTACAACCTGGAAACTCTGAATGAAAGGAGATGGCCAAGCTGCTGATGCTGAACAACTGCTAATTGAGATCTTGAACTCTGTCTGTCTAACATGCAGGCAAGTACGCAGCGCCCCATAGTTGGGCATCAGTACAATATGTATTGAATATGTAAGGTAATAATAAAAGCTGAGTAGAAGCTGTTAAAGACTAAAAATAAGTAGAAAGAAGGGACAGAAGTTAACCTGGAAGTCTGCTTATTCATAACCTGCATCTAATAAAACACTACACGTGTATGATCTAAGATTGTACAATCATATATTCATAAGTTATAGCTAGAAGACAAGAATACAAACAAACCTAACCTGGCCTCCATAAGCCTAGAAGGTACAACAAACACAAAATAACCCGCTCGGGGCCCCTATAAGCCCTGGCGGGCACACTTCAATCTATATACCCCTAACAAGGTTCCTATGACTCCACTGGTTCTATATCCAACCCACCAATCCCTTGGATCTACAACTAAGCCTACTCGGCTCCTGATCTGTAGCTGTGTCGGAGTCCGGTGGACTCTTGATAACTGCACCCTAGGCACCAGGCTTGACGAGCGTCAGTGATGCCTATATGTCATAAAAATAATAGTCCATCCATGGAATGGACTGTAATATGGCCCTTGGGTCTCTACATCTTCCCTTGGGATGGCATATCGCTCCTTGGAGCAACGTCATGTAACCCCATAGGCAATGAAATAGCTAGTAACCCTAAGGCTGGTCAATAGGAGGCTATCTTAGGTGAGGCAAACCCCAAATATGCTATACTAAGGCCTAAATCTACCCACTCAAAGGCGTATATGGCCTTCTGGGCCTAACGCAACCGCTGCTCGCCCCTAGAATAATCTGTATAGCTACTAGTAGGAACACCTCATGTACCTGTATCTGATCAGAGGATCTTGATAGTGATCATAATCTCTAATAGTCTAGACCGGATAGGGCGAGGTCTAGAGTGGCCTAACTGATACTCTGAAAGTCATGTCCGGACAACTATAACTAATAAACAACTGTAGGGGTGCAGATGACCAATTACTTAGTTCCTTTACTTAGAATGAATGTAGGGCTGCTACTGGCCAAACATGCTTTAGAGCGGTTGGTCCCTAATCCTCAACAGGCAGCTTGCCGAAATTATTAGCCTGAGGATAATACTGTACTAACATGGTTCCAGTCCTTTACACCTTAGCTTGGTCTATTCAGATCTTATATGACTTTTCTGGGGGATTCCTAAACTTCTAGGTAAGTTCATATGGGCTTAGCCACTCACGACAACCTGTACCTGAGTATCTTATAGGAGCAAGTTGGGGCATTGGCCTTGCATTCAACTGCTAATAAGTTTCCCCCTTAGGGTACCCACGGGTCTATCTGAATTGGACAACTGGGATGGCTTCCTGAGCAACCTATATGGTGGATACTAAGTGAACTGGAACTGGAAGTCACTGGTAGTAGCTAACTAGGTGGCAGGGTGTCACTCAGTCCACTAGACAACCCTAGTGCCGCTGACTCTAAAGCATGACCGTCCAATCTAAATTTCTGGCCTCGGGGTGTGAAAGTACGCCTCTGGTCTCTGGGTGAGCTATATTGACAATACAGGCATCAAACTGAAAGTCATATCGTCTGGTCGCACCGATGCTGTCTAACCTATCAACTCAGGCCCAATAACTACCCTAAACTTCTAGGGACTTAACGTGACAGTAAGACATCAAAATTCTACTAACACAGTGAACAGACGAACAAAGGAGTCTCTTTGATGCCCCTAGCGTGAGCCACACTTAACATACTCTCATACGCTTTCTAGCAGCTAGCCATAACCTATATACATATATATTCGTAGTCTACAGACAACAGCTGACCACACCATATCTAATCACAATCTACTGATAACAACTATTTGTAACATATGGGATCGTTATTTCCATTCAATAACATAATTCGTATCATTATACGATGAGAATAGCTTGCCGAACGGATAATCCTTACATACCTCAAATGCCGACATTCTCCAGCTGGCAAGTTTCAACTTTCAATCGGCGGTTCTCTCCAACTGTAACCTTTATGCTGAGAGAATGGGACGAATTTCAATACTAAATTTGGCAATTTACGATGACTTTCAATAATAATATCAGCTATTATTCAACTTTGAATAACTTAGCCGAAAACCTAAAATTTCCCCAGAGTTCAGAAGGGAGAAGGCTTACCTAATGCCTATGGATGGGTAGGAATCAATTTGGAGCAATTCTGACAACTTTTACTCGACAGAGTTCCAGTATATCGAGCGAATTTTCAAGAAATAACTCCTTAAAAATGCTTCCCGTAGGCCTAGAAATCGTTACCCAATGTTAATTTGTGTTTGGATGGCATTTGGTAGCATAATTCGATGATAATTTGACGAAAGTTTTGATTTTTCTCTTTTTTGGCCGAAGAACACTTTCCAAATGATTTAAAATTGAGTGAGGGGACTATATATATAAGTGTATGGTGGTGGCTGGGGTGTGCTCACGTTGCCCAATGTGCCACAAGTCCACCGCACCGCGCCTCCATAGCCACAGTAGGCCTGGCGCGCCACGCTGGCCCCTCGCGGCCTAGCCTCGCCCGACCCTACTTTCGAGGCTTTTCCCCCACGCGTCAAACTCTCTTTACTCATCAAAAATCTACGCATATGCTTACTAACCTTTAAAATTTTACAGTGTGTAACATCCTCCCCCTTTAAGAACATTCATCCTCGAATGTCATTCTCGAGCTTAAAGAGGTTAACTCTTCTGACTAATATTTTGAAAAAATTTTGGCAGAGGCTCCTCTATATTATGGACTATGCAAAACCCTAAATGCAGAAAAACCAACATAGGCATCTCACAGGACACTATAAACATCTATTTCACCGTATAAAGATAACCAACCATACACAGTAAAATGACGATTGAACAATGACCTCACCTTAACAACATAATCTGGGTCAACTCCCCAGGTCACCTCTTCTCTATTTCTATTTCTCCACAAAACTTTGACGGAGGCCATATCTTTAGTCCTTAACCTATGAACTTGCCGATCTAGTATGGCAACTAAGATCGATTTGTAGGCTAACTCCTCAGTAACTTAGACTTCCTCAATCGATACAACTGGGGATGGATCACCTATGCACTTTCACAATATTGACACGTGAAAGACCGGATGGATAGATTCTAGCTCTGGAGGTAATTCCAGCTTATATGCCACCTTGCCTGTCCTCTGAAGGCTATGATACGGGCCAATGAATCAAGGCTAAGCTTGCCCTTTTTAGCAAATCTCATAACGCCCTTCATTGGTGAAGTTTTTAGGAATATCTAGTCACTGCTTCAATCCTTAATTGCCAATGCCGTATGTTAGAACAAGACTTCCAATGACCCCGGGCTGTTGGTACTCATTCTTTTTTTGTAAATTGTAACTTTTCCTATCTGACTGATGTAGTATGCCCTGGTTCAGCTATCCTTAATTTACCTGCTTCAGGTCATCATATAGGGGACCTACATTTTTACCCATAACAGGTCTCGGGGCGTTTGAACCATGTGTTCCATTTGGCTATTTTGTTTGGAGACGAGAAGTCGTACTTACATTAACATGCGCTCCAATCTATTCGAACAACTTCCCAGAACCTAGGTGGGAGTTGTGCCTCTCTATCAGAGTTTATTAGACACTAGGGCTCTACATAACCAGACTACTTCTTAAACATTTAACTCCGCATAAGCTTTAGCTAAAATATAATTCCATCCGACTATACATGAATTGATCTCATTATCCTTCCTATACCGACTCAAATAAAGTCAATTTACACCTGGTATGAAATAATCTTGTAACTATATTCATATCGATTACTCTCCACTTTTTTGCAGGCACGACCATCCCTGAATTCACCTGCTCAGTTCCTGCTGTCCAGTCTCCTCTGGTTGGTCATTGGAGCTCTGTGCTACGGCTCAAAGATATCTTCCCCCTTCCCATGCCATCAGTAGGTTTCTCTTTATGGCCTGATGTGTTTTCATTAAACTTTGGGTGGAGGGAATAACAGACATGGTGCACCTTGGAAATAGTCTGTTAACGAAGTGCTGCCACCTTTGGAACGCAGAGTCAGCCTCTGGGTATCGTGACTCCGCCCCTTGTTATCTTAACGGCAAATATTTCATTGGGCCTTGTCTCTAGGCTGTACTAGGTTAGAGTCTCTGTGTCACCACTCCTCTGCCTCCAAAAACGGTGGTGATATTGTAGCATTCTAGGTTACAACCTCACTATCTCTTAACTGTCAGCCCGATGATTATTTATCGACATTCAACAGTGGTCTCATTCTTTGTCAATTTACTTTTAGCCCGGAGGTGATTCTGTTTCCCTCCAGAGTTAAATACTCGTGCCTTTCCCCTTGCTCCCTTAGACTGAGCTCTGGGATTCGTTCCTTTCACCACATACTGTCAAAGATTTTACTAACCAAGTCTACCGACCTTTATCCTTCTGACCTGCACGTGGGCCTATTTTGTTCATACGATCTCTCTGTCCTTCGACATAACAAACTAGGGCCATAGCCATTACCTTGCAGATATGCCCTATCATTATCAACATACTGCGGCGGAATCAGCCCTTGACTCTCTCACACGCACTTAAGTGCTGATGGAAACCTTATTCGCCCTCTTGACTTACCATTGTAAGGGTCAAGGTAACTTTTTAAACAACTAAAGGTCTCAACCATTCTCTAATCCTTCGCGGAGGCAACAATTCTAGCCCTCCTTTACTATTTATTCTGAGCAACATGGCATTAGTACTTACGCTTTTTGTTGTACTGGAAGAACAAGTTGGGGGTGTGTGTGGAAATTGGTCATATCTTACTATGATAGGACTGAGGTGTGAAACATTGCAACATCTGAAGAGTTGGGGGTCGGAATCCTACAATTTCCTCCTTCTTTCGCACCTTACAGGTAATTCAACATTATCTATCGCCCCTGTCTAGTTCTAGATATCTCGTAGGTAAGAAAACTCCTATGTACATATGCTATACTCCTAACCTCTTATTCTGAGGTTGTAGGGAGAACTGAGGACGATGCTGGCATATCTATTACCTTATGAAGTTCCTAGTGCCTCGGGAGAATGATGGGGGAAATCTAAAAGACATCTGCTTTCGCCCTTAGGCTGACTGTCCCCCAACCATGGCACCTCACTGGTACTTCTGCTTGCTGTTGTAGTCATCTTGCGGCTGGCTAGAGTCTGGCTTATATCACACATCACTCTAGACAGACATAACAATGAAAACTTGGGGACTAAACCCTATACGGCTCCGCTCTATGGCACTATCTAAGAAGAAGGACGGGTAACCATACTATCATGCCTCGTAGCCTCCTGCCTATAATAATATGGGGCACAAAACATTTATTAGTAAGACTCTACTAGACACGGCTTGCAGACTCCCTAGGATACGACCTCTCTGATACCAAGTTTGTCATGCCCTACCTTGGGAGGCATGACTGGCATCTAATGCCACACTGGAATCTGTGTCGACTTGGCTGGGTACAGGCACCTCTGGTGCCTATCAATGACTTAAACTCAAGAAAATAAACTACTATATCTCGGTTGTAAACAAAACCTTGGGCCGACAAGGCCACGCAACACTTGTAAAAAAAAACAGCTAACCCAGCCAACATACATCAATAGGGATCCTATGCGGGGCGACAAGACCACCATGCTGTCTAGTTATAATGGAAACAAAAAATAAGCAGCTATACTAGGCCCCACACGGCCAACACATAAAATAAGACATACATGGGCCTCACACGGCCAACCAAAACTAACTAACTAAATACTACAGTTTGCAGGCCTCTAAGGATGGGAATAATGGTCGAGACAGGGCCCCCGCCTACCCAAATGCTATATAAATGAAAGACCGTAATCTCTACAACCTGGAAACTCCGAATGAAAGGATCTGGCCAAGCTGCTAACACTGAAAAACTGCTAATGGAGATCCTAAACTCTGTTTGTCTAACCTGCAGGCAAGTATGCAGCGCCCCATAGTTGGGCTTTAGTACAATATGTACTGAATATGTACGACAATAATAAAAGCTGAGTAGAAGCTGTTAAAGACTGAAAGAAAGTAGAAAGAAGGGGCAGAAATTAACTTGGAAGTCTTCTTATTCATAACCTGCATCTAGTAAAACACTACATGTAGTTATAGCTAGCAGACAAGAATACAAACAAGAACCTAACCTGACCCCTATAAGACTAGAAGGTATAATCAACACAGAATAACCCGCTCGGGACCCCCATAAGCCCTGGAAAGCACACTTCAATCTATATACCCTTAAAAAGGTTCCTATGACTCCACTGGTGCTATAGCAACCGCACCCGTCCCGTGGGTCTGCAACCACTCGACTATTTGTAACTGTGTCTGAGTTCGGTGGATTCCTTATAACTGCACCATGGGCACCAGGCTCGACGAGGGTCAGTGATGCCGATACGACATAAAATAATAGTACAGCCATGGAATGTACTATAATATGGACCTTGGGCCTCTGCATTGTCCCTTGGGATGGAATATCTCTCCTTGGAGCAACGTCATATAACCCCGTAGGCAACAAAATAGCTAGTAACCCTAAGGCTGGTCAATGGAAGGCTATCCTAGGTGAGGGAAGCCCTAGATATTGATCTTGGGCAAATTTATTTGCCCAAGTGATACTCAAAAGTACCATTTTAGCCTTGTTTATCTATCAATGTGTATACATACTCATGTAATTGGTAATAAAATGTGAATTTATACTAACCAACATGATTAACATTATTTTGCAGGTAAAATGTAATTTCGGGAAGCTAAAATGCATATTGGAGGATATCGGGGTTGGACTTGGATGTGAGCAAGGAACAAGACATTGGACAGCATAAAATGAAGGGGCTCCGCGATGGAGCCGTGTCATGTTGCCTTCGCAGAGGCCTTCTGCCTGGATAGGAATTTTCAGGCCAATTCCAGTGTGGGTTCGCGATGGGTCCGTGGCACGGTGGCTTGGCTCCGCATTGCACGCCGTGCCACGTTGGGCTTTATTTCCTGGACCCCCAGTTCCAGTGAAGGTCCGCATCTGTAGCATGTCACGGAGGCAATGCTCCGCGATGCACTCCATGACACGTTGCTTGTTATTCCGGGAAAACTTCCCACTAGTATAAATAGAACACTTAGGTTTATTTTTCAATATTCTGACTTGGTGGAGCAAGAACGTGGGTTACAGGCAGTTGAGGGGATAAAATTATCAGGGTTTTTCTCTCTTTTCTTCTCCTTGTATTCAATTGCTTGCATGTTTAACACTCATTTAACGATGTTTCATCCACAAATGAGTGGCTAATTCATCTTCTTGCTGAGGTTATGAACACTTGTAAAGAAATGTGATCATTGATTCTTTGGTTTTTCATCTTTTGTTCCATGGTTGTTCTATTAATTCTTGTTCTTACTGCATTAATGTGTGGCCTACGTTAATGTATATCTAAAAGTCCGGTTTCACTCGAGAGAGCAAGAAATTGGAAAGTTGTGAATTAATAGGATATGATCTATTCTTGGTTTGGGAAAATTGGGAATTGATTTACTTTCAGGATAGATATATACCTGAAAGTCGTATTAGTCAATTTAGGAACCGGGTTTGTATGGATAGAACATGAATTGCATTTAATCACAGAAATATAGGTGGATGGTTCATGATTCTTAAGTGAGGTTAAATACGAGAGTTTTAATCTCTTGGCAAATGTTCTTGGCTAGCAACCGGAGGAAAAGACTAACCAAATTACATCGATAATTAATTTCATTACATATTCGTTTAACCTCAGCATGCTCTCATTCATAGTTCAGATTCAATTTAGATAGTTGTTTTAGATTTAGCATAAAAATTATAAAACAAAATATCAAACTCTTGGTTACACTGTTGTTTGCATTTTTAGAATTGAAATATAGTACACTTGAGCAAATTGCACTTCATCCCAGTCCCTGTGGGACCGATACTTGGCTTACTTACGCCACTTTACTACTTGTTCGACCACGTGCACTTGCGTGTAGTTATATACCCATATAACACCCCGACAAGTTTTTGGCGCCGTTGCCGGGGACTGGCAATTGGTGAATTTGTCTTAAGTGTTAATTTACTGTATTTTTGTTTTCTTAGTGTTGACAACTTGGTCTTAGCCTGTATTTTGCAGATTTAATTTCTGTTGAACACTAGCAAGAGACAAGGAGCTGGTGGACTCGTATAGAGAGCCAGAAAGAATATTTCATAGTAACCGGAGAGAAGCTCTAGAAAGAAAGCTGCAGTTGCTCAGACAGACGATCATGGAGCAACAACAGAATCCACCGGTAGTACGGCCAGTGTTAGTGCCCGAAGAAGTAGCAGCTCAGCCGGTTCGCGAGGTGGCAATCCCACATGCTAATAAGGTCACATCTAGCATCCGCAAACCTAAGCCAGGAGGGAGGTTTGAACTTAAGCAGAATATGGTGCAATTGCTGCACACTAGCGGGCAGTTTACCGGTCTCCCTCATGAAGATCCACAGCAGCATCTCCAAAATTTTTTGGAGATAAGTGACACTTACATCCCCGCTGGAGTGTCATCAAATTATGTCCGGCTTACATTGTTCCCATTTTCTCTATTGGGAGAAGCCAAGAGGTGGTTGAAAGCTGAGCCACCGAATTCTATTTCTACGTGGGATGATCTTTCAAGGAAATTCTTGATACGGTTTTTTCCCTCCGGTAAAACAGCAAGACTTAGAAGTCAAATTCTAAGTTTCAAACAGAGAGAGGGAGAGAAGTTATATCAGTCTTGGGAGAGATTTAAGTCCATGTTGCGGGATTGTCCTCATCATCATCAGTCCAATGATGTGCTGGTGCACACTTTTATAGAGGGTTTGGAACCCCACACAAAAATATTGCAAGACTCAGCAGCTGGAGGACAAGCGCTGGAGAAAACTTATGAGGAGCTGTATACCTTGTTGAACCATATTTCGCAGGGCAATCCGGAATGGAATGCTGATTCATCAAGAGGCGGGACAAGGAAAGCAGCAGGAGTGCTAGAAGTGGATGGGTTTACAGCTATTGCTGCACAGATAGCTGCATTACAAAATCAACTTAACACCTACTTTAGCAAAATGACAATGAACCAGCCTCAAGCCCCAGTGAATGCAGTGCAGCAAATGTGGTGTGAAGTGTGCGGAAGTAGTGAGCACTCAGCTGAGTGTTATGGAGCTAATCCTGACTTGGTAAACTTTGTGGGAAATGTACAAAGGAACAACCACCAACAGTATGGTAATATCTACAATTCCAATTGGAGGAATCACCCTAATTTCTCCTGGGGTAGCAACAACCATCAGGGGCAAAGTTCGGGTCAGGGTGTGCAAAGGAACCAAGGAGGGAAGCAGAATTATCAATCATAATTCAGAAACAACAATGCACCTCCTCTACCACCATCACCCAGCATTGAGGAGATGTTCAAGACCATGATAGCTAACCAAGCTCAATTGCAGGCTGACTATGTGAAATTGGCAGCCGAAGTGAAAAACAACTAGTTAGCTACCAAGGCACTTGAATATCAATTTGGGCAATTTGCTGGAGCCCAAAACACAAGGCCTAGAGGAGGACTTCCGAGCGACACAGATCCCAATCCCAAGCAGGTGAATGCAGTGACCACAAGGAGTGGTTTGCAGTTGAAAGAGGTGGAACCAGAAAGACCACCTCACCAATCGGGAGCAGCAGAAGTTGAGAGGGAGCAAAGTACTGAAAGGGGGAAGACTAAGGAAGCTGAATCAGAAAGACCACCACCCCCGTTCCCTCAATGATTAAAGAAACACAAGGAGGAGGCGTGTTTCAAGAAATTCATGGAGGTGCTGAAACAGGTACATATTAACTTACCTCTTGTTGATGTGTTGCAGGGAGTGCCAAAATATGCTAAGTATATAAAGGACATCATGGCAAACAAAAGTCGGTTGAATGAGTATGCTACGGTGGCTCTAACGGAGGAGTGCACTTCCCGGATTCAAAACAGACTGCCCACAAAGCTCAAAGACCCTGGGAGCCTTACTATACAAATTACTATTGGGCAGAGCATCCGAGCTCGTGGATTGTGTGATTTGGGAGCGAGCATAAATTTGATGCCGTCATCGGTATTTAGAAAGCTGGGTCTAGGGAGTCCTAGACCCACCACAGTAATCTTGCAATTGGCGGATCGGTCCTTAGCCAGACCTGATGGCATTGTGGAGGACGTTCTGGTGCAAGTTGGCTCCCTAATTTTCCCGGTTGATTTTGTCGTGCTGGATTTTGAACCAGACGTGGAAGTCCCATTTATTTTGGGACGTCCTTTCTTAGAGACCGGTAAAGAACTAATTGACGTAGCTACGGGGCAGCTAACAATGCGAGCACATGACAAGGTGGAGGTGTTCGATGTGTACAAGGCACCCAAGCTCCCGATGGTGCACGAAGAACTCTCGGTAATCAATGTGATTGATCAAGGCGATAGTGAGCAGATTAAGGATTCACGAGAGTTAATGGGAAAACCACCAGAACGGTGTAAGCACTACTGGGGGGAGGACGGTAATCGATAGAAATCGTCCATCACCCTAGAGGACAACTGAGCTTAACGACGTCGAGCCGCGACGGTAAACCAGGCGCTGCATGGGAGGCAACCCGTGGATTTTTTTTTTCTCTTTGTAAAGTGTGAATAGATTTTTCTTTTTCTTTTTCTTGATTAACAACAAAATTTTTCGTTTTAGTTTTTGTTTTTATTTTTCGTTAGAGTGAAACCTATAATTCTAACCAATTTTGTATAGTGAGATGAATTTCAAGTCAAACGGAGGAAAATATGCACGGAATCGCAAAGGAAAATTTGAGGTATGAAAATTAATAAAAAGTGGCAAAACAGTGAGCTAGGGCGATAGCTCCGTGTCGCGGAGGTGGACCTCCGCGTTACCCTCCGTGACACGTTGAGGTATAATCTGGATTTTTTTAAAAATTTCCAGAACAGGCGCGCGACGGCTCCGTGTCACGTAGGCAGTGCACCGCGATGCACTCCGTGACACGTTGCTGTGTATATTGCGACGGGTCACACCGGGTCGCCGGGTGACCCGCGCGATTTTTCTACTTTTTAACCCCGAAACCCCCTCCCTTTTCCTTATTTTTCACTCACTCCGCGACCAAACTCCCCAAAACCCATCCCCCTTCAACGTGACACGGAGTAGGCCAAGAAAATCGTTGAGTTTGCTTCAAATCTTCAACTTCAAGGCATGTTCTTCGATTCCATCTCATTTCTTGTCAAATTTCTTTGATATTGAGCATG
Source organism: Datura wrightii (assembly GCA_035772735.1). Lineage (NCBI taxonomy): Eukaryota > Viridiplantae > Streptophyta > Magnoliopsida > Solanales > Solanaceae > Datura > Datura wrightii. The sequence continues at coordinate 48,208,262 of JASDFA010000002.1, read as the reverse complement.
TGAGGTGAGCTAAGTTTGCTCTAAGTAGAAATTAATCATGAATTCAATTGAATTGTTGTTGATGAATGTTCGGAATGTCATTATGATTGCTTGAACTCGTTAATTGCATAATTCAATCGAATTTTCTTGATATCATCATTTCTAGGGCTTGTTTTTGAATTTGAAGTGAAAAATGTAGTGAACTTGTGAAATTCATGCCGGGATGTACATGTTGAATGAGATGAGTCGGTGTGATAATTGTAGGATGATAAAAGACCGACGGATTCTCGGGTTAGAGGAATATTGAAATTTGCAAGAATTGGGTTGGTTGTATAGGTTCCTGTAGATAAATTCTTGTTGTTGTTTTCATTTCTTTGTTTTTCCTTGCTAAGTGCGATGGATTAAAAGGTTATCGATGGTAATGATTGTTGTTAGCTGTACGAAGTCTGAGTAGTACATAGAATATATACCGTCGAATTCTTCGTATGCACTAAGCATGTTTGTATAGTTGGTTGTTTATTTATGCAAATAAGCATGATCTTGCCGGTATGTTGTAACTGTAGCTAAGGACTAAGTGTGGGGTAACCTAGCATAACCCGACCTTAGTCGAAGTTAATATCCATTGGCTTAAAATTGATCTTGTCTACTTGGGTTGACAGGTAAAATGGAGAGCAGGCAAGAAAAAGGGAAAGGCGCATCAACTTCTGGCGCCGGAAGGAAGCGAATCAGACTGGGCACAGCAGTCCCAGCAGAACCAGCAGTTCCACGCGGCCAACGCCGCTAATACGGAACAAGGTGGGTGACGGATGAGGGGAAGAAGTGGTACGCAAAGCACAAAGAAAACAAATACTTCCCCGAGGAGCATATAGCACGGGAACCGTTGGCACAGGAGTTCCCTAGGATTGTACACCGGATCGAGGCAGCTGGGCTCAAGTTCATCTTTGAAGAGCCCAAGGAATGTAACTTGCACCTGATTCGGGAATTTTATGCCAACTGGAACCCGACTATCAGAAGTCACACCATCAAAATCAGAGGGCAAATAGTCACTTTGGAGCCCCACCATCTCAATGCCATCATAGGAGCGCGGGACACAGACGCCCACGTACTCCGATAGCTGAACATTACCCCACCATATGCGGACATCAGACGCACCTTGTGTGGGACCCGATCGACAGCTAGATGGAGCAGACACAAAGAGAGGGGCTACCATCAGACTTTGCCCTATTCACAAATGAACAGGGAAGCCAGAATATGGCTGAAGATTGTCTGTTCCTACCTAATCCCGGGGGTACATATGACAGATGTAACCTGGGATCATGTATGCCTGGTGTACGCCCTGATGAAAGGGCTGGAGATCAACGTGGGGGCGGTGATTATCTCCGCCATGAAGAGAGCCCGTTGCATCAGGGGCACAGGTACGGCTTTGGTGGACTACTCACCACCTTCCTCAGGGGCCTAGATGTCGAGGAAGAGGCCCTTGATTATATCCCGCAGATGGAGCGGCGGGCCTTAGATGTTACTAAAACTAAGGCACCCGACACCACCCACGGGCCAGTGCTTACACTTGGCGAGCAACATGCTCGTGATGATCAGTATATGGCTCGCATGTATGGGACGCAGATGCTCCAGCTGAGGATAGGCGGGAGGCCGGCGACAGAGGAGGAGCTATGGCAGCTCGAGCTAGACTACCCCTTCGGCGAGAACGCCAGGGCTCTATGCCGAATGGGGCCAGTATTTGTAGAGCCCACGGATGATGACGTCCCCACAGACGAGGAGACACATTGGGAGGACTCCGATGTGGAGTCCGATGATGACGACGGGGGTGATTCAGACATGGGAGATGAAGCAGCAACACCCGACGAAGAAGTGGAGTACTTTGATTGATCAGGGAGTTCCACCACCCGATTTTTGTGCTATTTTAATTTTTATGAACACTGGGGACAGTGTTCGAGCTAAGTGTGGGGTGGGAGTAGTTAGGTGCTGGTTGTGCTGTTATGTATGTATGCTCTAATCTGTTGTCATGCCTGTGAAATTTTGTTGTTCCCTGTGATTTGTGAATTGTTAAGTTGCTGTTCTGTGTTGTAAATTTATGTGAAATTGTTGTGTGTTGCTGAATGTTGCTAGCTGATTTTTGTACATATTTTTGTCTATCGAAATGATTGATAATTTTTTTTTTACTTTTTGGGTTTCTCGGCGTTTGTTTTCGGTTCTTTTACCGAGAATGGTCCCATTGAATCGGAGTCATAGTAGTGACAGTTCCCTCTGATGGACTGATGACGACCGTCTTAAGGGAAATGTAGTCGTTAGGAGTAGTTTTTTTCAATTATTTTTTAGTTTTTTTTCTTTGGTGGGTTGCATCCCAAAACCTATAGTTACTGTATGGGTGCGAAATTCTGGTTGCGTGTTGTACATGATATTTAAAATGCAAAGGTGATTCGTATGAAAGCATGCAACTTTGTAAATATGTTGAGATACCTAGGCCATAGAGTTCGATTCAGTGTGATTGAGGCTTAATGCTTGAATTCCTGTAATTAGCTGATTGAAGAGTCTGTGAATACATCTTGAGTTGAGCATGTGCAATAAGTGTGAAGTGAGGTGTTGTTATTCCATGCTGTTGTGAAATGTCTAGAACTTGCCTGGCGTGTATACAAAACGAAATGAAGGAGGTGTATTGTAGGAAAGGATGTAGGCATTTCTTTGTTTTAACCGAAAGTTTCTATTTTTCATTGTCGTACCCACATTGATTGTCTACCCTAGTCAGCCCGTTGAGCCTTTAGCCTATTATTTTTTTATTTTGTCAAAAAGTGTAAACCGAGCTTAATCTCTTCTTTTCATTAGCCGTAAAGTCGATACAAAACTCTTAAGCGCTTAAGAAGAGAAAAACATTTTTCCAAAGTGTCAAAGAGAGGGAATGGTGAAAAGAAAAGAAAAGCAGAGTGATAGAAGAAAAGAAAAGGTTGAAGGTGCACTTGTTATAAATAAACTATAATGAAGGTGCATGAATAATCTTTGTTGTTGTGTCAAGTGTGCTTAATAAGATGGGCCAAACTAAAGAAAAACATCAAGAATGGGAGGATGGAAAGAAGAAACAATGTCCATGAGTTGATGGGATGTGTTGAAAAGGTGCTTAAGGATGCTAGTGGCTATTATTGGCTAACCCAATATTTACTAGTTCCGTAGCTTCCATTACAACTAGTTAAAGTCCTCTGTGATCTTACATCGCACTTCTTTATATTAGTGGAGTAATACACTAAGGGCAAGCTTATGGGTCATGACATGATGCATGTGAATTCTTTTGGGAGAGAGAGCGAAATTGTGTTTACATGCCCCTGCTTAAATTTTGTGAGTCATATGAGCAAAAAGGGGAAGATTCTCTTGTGTTGTGAGGGCACATGCTTGATGAGAGATTAATTTTTGTGTTGGATATCTTGATCAGCTGATTTTCATGAGTTTGCCAATATCGAGAGTTGATTCTTAAGTCTAGGTCATTGCATTGATAGGACCATGCATGTTTTCTTAATGATTTGCTGTATTTAATAATCGGTATGACCGTAGCCTAAATTGTCGAACCAAAGTAGCGAGGTTGGGATGTAAATTGCATGAGGTGTAGGATTGTTGTTCGAGGACGAACAAGGATTTAAGTGTGGGGTAAGTGATCTTGGGCAAATTTATATGCCCAAGTGATACTCAAAAGTACCATTTTAGCCTTGTTTATCTATCAATGTGTACACATTCTCATGTAATTGGTAATAAAATGTGAATTTATACTAACCAACATGATTAGCATTGTTTTGCAGGTAAAATGTAATTTCGGGAAGCTAAAATGCATGTTGGAGGATATCGGGGTTGGACTTGGATGCGAGCAAGGGACAAGACATTGGACAGCATAAATAAAGGGGCTCCGCGATGGAGCCGTGTCACGTTGCCATCGCGGAGGCCTTCTGCCTGGATGGGAATTTTCAGCCCAATTCCAGTGTGGGTTCACGATGGGTCCGTGGCATGGTGGCTTGGCTTTGCATTGCACGCCGTGCCACGTTGGGCTTTATTTCCTGGACCCCCAGTTCCAGTGAAAGTCCACATCCGTAGCGTGTCACGGAGGCAGTGCTCCGCGATGCACTCCGTGACACATTGCTTGTTATTTCGGGAAAAATTCCCACTAGTATAAATAGAACACTTAGGTTCATTTTTCAATATTCTGACTTGGTGGAGCAAGAACGTGGGTTACAGGCAGTTGAGGGGACGAAATTATCAGGGTTTTTCTCTCTTTCCTTCTCCTTGTATTCAATTGCTTGCATGTTTAACACTCATTTAACGATGTCTAATCCAAAAATGAGTGGCTAATTCATCTTCTTGCTGAGGTTATGAACACTTGTAATGAAATGTGATCATTGATTCTTTGGTTTTTCATCTTTTCTTCCATGGTTGTTCTATTAATTCTTGTTCTTACTGCATTAATGTGTGGCCTATGTATATCTAAAAAGTCCGGTTTCACTCGAGAGAGCAAGAAATTGGAAAGTTGTGAATTAATAGGATATGATCTTTTCTTGGTTTGGGAAAATTGGGAATTGATTTACTTTCAGGATAGAAATATACCTGAAAGTCGTATTAGTCAATTTAGGAACCGGGTTTGTATGGCTAGAACATGAATTGCATTTAATCACAGAAATGTAGGTGGATGGTTCATGATTCTTAAGTGAGGTTAAATACGAGAGTTTTAATCTCTTGGCAAATGTTCTTGGCTAGCAACCGGAGGAAAAGACTAACCAAATTACATCGATAATTAATTTCATTACATGTTCGTTTAACCTCAGCATGCTATCATTCATAGTTCAGATTCAAATTAGATAGTTGTTTTAGATTTAGCATAAAAATTATAAAATAAAATATCAAACTCTTGGTTACACTGTTGTTTGCATTTTTAGAATTGAAATATAGTACACTTGAGCAGATTGCACTTCATCCCAGTCCCTGTGGGATCGATACTTGGCTTACTTAAGCCACTTTACTACTTGTTCGACCACGTGCACTGGCGTGTAGTTATATACCCATATAACACCCCGAACAGATATTCTATACTAAGGCCTCAATCTAGCCACTCAAAGGCGTATCTGGCCTTTTGGGCTTAACGCAACCGCAGCTCGCCACTAGAATAATCTGTATAGCTGCTAGCAGGCACACCCGTGTACTTGTATCTGATCAGAGGATCCTTATAGTGATCATAATCTCTAATGATGTAGTGGGGACAAGGTCTGGAGTGGCCAAAGTGATACTTTGAAAGTCATGTCCGGACAATTATAACTCATAAACAACTATAGGGTAGCAGATGACTAATTACTTAATTTCTTTACTTAGAACAACTGTAAGGCTGCTATGACTAAACATGCTTTAGAGCGATCGGTCCCTAATCCTCCAAAGGAAGCTTGCCAAAATTCATAACCTGAGGATAATACTGTACTAACATGGTTCTAGTCCTTTAGTACTTAGCTTGGTTTGTTCAGATCTTACATGAATTTTCTGGGGGATTCCTAACCTTCTGGGTAAGTTCATATGGGCTTAGCCACTCACGACAACCTGTACCTGAGTATCTTATAGGAGCGAGTTAGGGCGTTGGCCCCACATTCAACTGCTGATAAGGTCCCCCTCTTAGGGTATCCATGGGTCTATTTGACCTGGAAGACTGAGATGGCTTCCTGAGCGACCTGTATGGAAGATACTAAGTCAATTGGAACTGACAGTCACTGGTAGTAGCTAACAAGGTGGCAGGGTGTAACTCAATCCACTAGACAAACCTAGTGCCGTTGATTTTAAAATATGACCGTTTAATCTAAATTTCTGGCCTCGGGGAATGAAAGTATGCCTCTGGTCTCTAGGCGAGCTTTACTGACAATACAGGCATCAAACTGAAAGTCATATCGCCTGGCCGCGTTCGATGCTGTCTAACCTATCAACTCAGGCCCAATAACTACCATAAACTTCTAGGTCCTTAACATGAAAACTAGACATCAAAATTCTACTAACACAGTGAAAAAACGAATAGAGGAGTCTCTCTGATGCCCCTGGCGAGAGCCACACTTAACTTACTCTCGATACGCTTTCTAACAGCTAGCCACAACCTATATACATATATATTCATAGTCTACAGACAATAGCTGACCACAATATCTAATCACAATCTACTAATAACGACTATTTGCAATATATGGGATCATTATTTCCATTCAAGAACATAAGTTGTATCATTATACGACGAGAATAATGTTGTGACTGCGCCCAAGCGTACACGTAAGCGTACGTGGTTGTTCGGTGCTATTTCGAGTGGTATTATATATTATAAACCGACACGCAAGTGCACGTGGTCAAACAAGTAATAAAGTGGCTAAGTAAGCCAAGTATCGATCCAAGGAGGCTCAGGGTATGTAAAATTTGCCTAAGTATACTATATTCTTATCTTACTTCTAACTATGCTAACAACAACGTAACCAACAGTTAATTGAGTTTTTGTTTATAAAATATATACTAAAACTATTAACAATTATTTACCGTGAATTTAAACTATGGATATGAGCATGCCAAGGTTAAGAACAAGTAATGAATTCGATTGTAATAATAATCCGGTTAATCTCTTCCTCATGTTGCTAGCCAAGAACAGTAGCCTAGAAATTAAAACTCTCGTATTTAATTTCACTTAAGAATCATAAACCATTCGTCTACATTTCTGTTATCAAATGCAATTTACGACCTAGCAATACAATTTCGGTTCCTAAATTGACTAATACGGCTTTCAAGTATATTTCTATCAGGAAAGCACATCAAAACCCAATTTTCCCAAATCAAGTTAAGAACAATACCCTATTAATTCACAACTTTCCAATTTCTTGCTCTCTCGAGTGAAAGTGGACTTTTTAGATGTACATTAATGTTGGCCAAGCACTAATGCAGTAAGAACAAGAATTAATAGAACAACATGAAAGAAGAAGAAGAAAACCATATCATTTACAATCAAAATTCACTACACATGTTCAAAACCTTAGCAAGGAAGAGAATTAGCCACTCATTTGTGGATTGATCATCCTAAAACAAGTGTAAATCATACGTACAATTGATAGAAAGAAGAAAAGAAGAGAAGAAATCCCTTAGCTTTTTCGTTCCTCAACTGCTCCTAACCCACGTCCTTGCTCCACCAAGTCTGAACTAAAAATGAACTAATTAAAATAAACCTAAGTGTGCTATTTATACTAGTGGGAAATTTTTCCCGGAATAACAAGCAACGTGTCACGGAGGCCAACGCGGAGCCTTGCCTCCGTGACACGGCGTGGACGCGGACCCTAACTGGAAATCCAGGGTCCGGTAAATTAGCCTCAATGTGGCACGGAGGCCAACGCGGAGGCCTATCTCCGTGCCACGGAGCTGTCGCGAGGCTTCACTGGAATTTGTCCATTAATTCCCTCTCCAGGCAGTGTGCCTCCGCGATGGTAGCGTGGCACGGCGCCATTGCGGAGCCCTTATATTCTGCACATTCCAATGTCGTCTCCATGCTCGCATCCAAGTCCAACTCCGATATTTTTCCAACATGCATTTTTGCTCCTAAAAATCATATTTTCCTGCAAAACAAATGCTAATCATGTTGGTTAGTATAAATTCACATTTTATTACCAATTACATGAGAATATATACATATTGCACACAAACAAGGCGAAAATAATACGTTTGAGTATCACTTGGGCATATAAATCTGCCCAAGATCACTTACCCCACACTTAAATCCTTGTTCGTCCTCGAACAACACATACACAACTCATGCAAATTACATCCCAACCTTCATCACTATGGTGCGACAATTTACGCTACGGTCATACCGATTATTCAATTTTTTGCAAATCATCACGAAAACATGCTTGGTCTTACAATACAATGACCTTTAATACATCAAGACTTCCTAGACTTTAAGAATTGATTCTTGATATCGGCAAACTCATGCAAATCAACTAATCAAGAAATCCGACATGAAAATCAATCTTTCATCAAGCATGTGCCCTCACAACTCAATAGAATCTTCCCCTTTTTGTTCATGCAACACAAAAACATGCAAGTAGGGGCATATAAAAATTAATTTCACTCTCTCTCCCAAAAGAATTCACATGCATCATGTCATGACCCATAGGCTTGCCCTTAGTTTATTACTCCACTAATATAAAGAAATGCAATATAGGATCACGTAGGACTTTAATGGGTTGTAACGGGGCTATGGATCTAGTATATATATTGCATTAGCCAATAATAGTCGCTAGTATCCTTAAGCGCCTTTTCAACTCATTCCCATCGACTCATGGACATTGTTCCTCTCTTTCCTCTTTTTCTCCCATTCATGCTGGTTTCCTTTCGTACAACCCATTTCATCAAACACACTTGACACAAAACAAAGGGTTTTCATGTACCCTCACTATCATTTAATTATAACAAGTGCCTCTTCAACATCATTTTTTCTTTCCTCACTCTGCTTTTTTTTTCTTTCATTCCTTACTCCTTGACACCTTGGGAAAATTTTCTTTTCTTCGTAAGCGCTTAAGAGTTTTGTATAGACTTTTACAGCTAATGAAAAGAAAGAATGAAGCTTGGTTTATACAATTTTGGACAAAAGAAAGAAATCGGCTAAAGGCTCAACGGGCTAACTAGGGTATACAATATATAGAAAGGTAGAATTCGACAAGAAAAAAATGGAAACTCTCGGTTAAAACAAAGAAATGCCTACATCCTTTCCAACACTATACTTCCTTCATTTCGTTTTGTATACACACCAGGCAAGTTCTAGACAATTCACAATGGCATGGAATACCAAAACTTCACTTCACACTTCATGCACATGCTCGAATCAAGATGCATTCACAGACTCTCTAATTAGCCAATCACATGAATTCAAGATTAAGCCTCAATCATACTGAATCAAATTCTACAGCCTAGGTAACTCAACATATTTACAAAATTGCATGCTTTCAAACGAATCATTTTCACATTTTGAACATCATTTACAACACGCAACGAAATTTTTGCAACCATAAAGCAACTACAGTTCATTGATGCAATCCACCAAAGAAAAATTAAAACAAATTAAAATCCTACTCCTACCGACTACATTTCCCTTAAGACGGTCGTCATCCATCCATCATAGGGAACGGTCACTAACTATGACATCGGTTCAATGGGACTATTCTCGGTAAAAGAACCGAAAACAAACTCCGAGAAACCCAAAAAAAAATAAAAACCGAAAATTTTTGCAACACATCGATCATTTCGATAGAAAGAAAATATTTACAAGATATTTACACTGGCAACCATAACTTTTCATACCACACATCATTAACCACACAAACAAATATATACACATACACCACAAATCAGTTCATAACAGGGAAAGCACAAACGCGGACCCTCACTGGAAATCCAGGGTCCGGTAAATTAGCCTCAACGTGGCACGGAGGCCAACGCGGAGGCCTATCTCCGTGCCACGGAGCTGTCGCGAGGCTTCACTGGAATTTGTCCATTAATTCCCTCTCCAGGCAGTGTGCCTCCGCGATGGTAGCGTGGCACGGTGCCATCGCAGAGCCCTTATATTCTGCACATTCCAATGTCGTCTCCATGCTCGCATCCAAGTCCAACTCCGATATTTTTCCAACATGCATTTTTGCTCCTAAAAATCATATTTTCCTGCAAAACAAATGCTAATCATGTTGGTTAGTATAAATTCACATTTTATTACCAATTACATGAGAATATATACATATTGCACACAAACAAGGCGAAAATAATACGTTTGAGTATCACTTGGGCATATAAATCTGCCCAAGATCAGTGGTCTTACAAGTAATATAGTGGCCCTTTTTAAGAGCCGGATGTCGAACCCACAAGGACTGGACCAATTCAGCTAATTATCAAGTTCAAGTGTGATATGAACTTTCACAAGTGTTGATTATGAAAGTTTTCGATAAATTCTATTTAAATCTAGGGGTGGTCAGAGAAATACTCTGAAACAATATAAGAAGCAACTAGAGCCAAGGCCAGATAATCATGCAATGCTACCTTTTGTAATGGTTCAAGTATGAAATTATCAATTGTTGTCTCACATAGTTGAAAATGCGATGTTCATGGTCTCTCGAGCCTCTAAACCCGACAAACTAGCCTCACAACTACATCGTTGAGCGGGGATGTGACATTCTAGTTCGTGGGCAATTCAACTACATGGATGTGGTTTACGGTGTTTATGCTCTTGATTATGGACTTTCATACCTCTAATCATTTAACTCAGCTTAGCTTCACAACTACTTCTACGAGTGGCGGAGTGACAATTCTAAGCCGGTGTCTCACTATCATCCCGTTTTATCAACCAAGCAAGGCAAATTAGGTATAATTTTTATCCTAACTGCGAATCATATCGAAAGATAAGAACTTGCTCCCTACATTCTCTTGTTCTTGCCTAGGCTTGCTCTTTCGAGCTTTTGCCTAAGCTTAACGCCTTTGTTTTCATGGTGATCAAGCGTGAAAACAACCATAATGTAGAATGTATGACAAAACAACAATTAACAACTCAAACCAAAACAAATTCATGCAATTACAATCATATCACGTAGCCTCCACCCTAGAGGAAGGGTTTTAGCCACTCATGTTCGTACAAATACTCGAAAACATAATTAAAATGATGTACTTACAAGAATAGATAAAAGATAAGGTAAATTTGGTGAACCCTAGATGAGTTCTTCACTTCTCCCTTCGCTCCTTTACAGTTTTAAGAAAATATTTCGTGACAAAAATGATTTTAGAAGCTAAGGGTTCAATTTATAGTAAATAGGGAATGTACAATTTTTGCCCGTCATAGAATGGCTCCGTGGCACGGAGGTGGTTGCTCTAATTTGCCTGTGTGACTTGGAGGTATTGCGAAAGCACACTGGAAAGCACCTAAAAATGACATTCGGCTAAAGCTTGCCGCGATGGCCGGCGTGGCACGCTGCCTGTGCGACGCGATGGCCTGCGTGACATGCCCTTGGCACGTAGATGTGCCTCGCGTGAAACGGCGCTTGCGCGCAGACGGCCTATTTGCTGCATTGTTCTCGCGCCTGGCATTGGCGTGGCACGACGCTGGGTGCAGCACACGCATAACGTGGCATGCTGCCTGGCGCGGCCAGCCTTGCCAAGGCATGGTTCCTTGCCAACTTTTGCAATTTGCTTCCCATTCCATTTCTCCACTTCACCCATCATAAATTAATTCCTCAACTGCATTTTTAACCTACAAAAACAAGGACTAATCATGTTGGTTAGTACATATCCAAGTTTACATAAAATCACATGATAATGTAAGTGCATAAATAGACAAACAAGACTAAACTAAGTTATAAAATAGCACTTGGGAATGCAATTATGCCCAAGATTACCACCCCACACTTAAATCCTTATTCGTCCTCGAACAAACCTTTTACATCTCATGCACATGAAGACTCCCACATAGCTAATTTAGCAAGACAATTCAAGCTACGGCTATAATGACTATTTAAGATAGCAAGTTAAAAATAGAGCATGCAAGATTTAACCATTAAAATTAAATATAACTACATTAAGACTTCCTAACTTCAAGAATCGACTCTCAATCTTAGCAAACTCATGAAAATCAACCGATCAAGAAATCCGACATGAATTTTTATCTTTCATTAAACATGTGCCCTCACAACACAAGAGAGTTACCCATTTTTACTCACAAAATTTCAAATCACACCATGTATGGGTATATAAATTGAAATTAAGCTCGCTCTCACAAAGAATTCACATGCATCATGTAGTGACCCATAAGCTTGCCTTTAGTGTATTACTCCATTAATTTAAGGATGTGTGAACGTAAGATCAAGTAGGACTTATTGGGTTGTAATGTAAGCTAAGGGACGGGTAGGTACTATTATGGATAATAACAGTGGCTGTCTTTCCCAAGCGCTTTAAATACATCACACCTTCACTATGGACATCTCTTCTCTTACTTCACCCTCGTTCTTTTCACTCTTAAATTTCCTCTTCTTTTTCCCATTTCTTTAAGCACACTTAGCTTATTAGTAAGGAGTACTTAAGCCACTTTTTCATTCATTTATTTTCTTACTCCCTACCAATACTCAAGAATTTTCAAACAAGTGCACCTTTGACCTTTCTCAACTTCCACAACTGTTATTTTTCCTTATTTTTCCCGATTCTCACTCCTTTACTCTTTTGGATTTTTCACTTAAGTGCGTAGGAGTTTAGGATCAAATTTAAGGATAATGAAAGAAAAATGATTGAGCTTATTCAAGGTAGGTAAGGCAAGGGTTAGAAAATTGGCTCATTCAAAGAAATGCCTAAATCATCTCCTACACGCTATCTCCTTCATTTCTTTTTTTATACACACCAGGCAAGTTCTAGATACTCCACATTAGCATGGAATATTCAAAAACCTTACACTCACAGCACATGCTCAATTCAAGACACATTCAGCAGATTCTTAACTCAACTAATCACAAGAATTCAAAAAATTAAGCTTTAATCACATCGAGTCACATTCAAGAGCCTAGGTGTCTCAAGCAAAGTTATACACTTCTTACATGCTTCAACACTAACCGCACTTGCATCTTTCAATCATGTATAGAACATAACAGGAACATCAAACAATCGATTAGCTACGGGTTCAAAACCCAAAACCTATTGACTAATTTTCCCTCAAGACGGTCGTCATCCATCCATCGTCGGAAACAGTCTCTAACTATGACTAAAAACACTATATATAGACAAAGAAATTTTTATTCTTCGGTTCAAAGACCCCCCATCGGAAAAGAACCGAAAAGAAAAACCAACGGGTGGTGAAGTCATGCTCAACTCAAAATATTTTCCAGTATGTATCAAGCACTACATTCACCAAAATCATTAAGCACAAAATTTTTGAAATTTCCCTCACCCCACACTTGAATCATGCTATGTCCCCAAAGCATCCAATTAAAATTCAAAAGGGTGAGAAATACTCCCTGGGCCTCTATGCCTAGCTAACAACATGTTTTTCTTCATTTTTGCACAAGTGGGTATTCGACCCCACACTTTTCCTCTTCCATGCTTTTTAATTTCCTCCTCCAAAGGTACTCAGATTTCCTCTCCATCTGTGCTTAAATATCCACCAAAAACAACACAAGTTGAAAATAAACAAAATCAACACAAACAACAATTACAAATTGTACCTGTGGTAACCTTGGGTTGCCTCCCAAGCAGCTCCTAATTTTACGTCGCGGCACAATGTGAACTATCCTTTTTAGGACATCCTCATACCTGGGTTCCCTTTTGAGAACCATCTTCTTCTCTTTTGATTTTTAGAGGGAACAGCCTCCAGTCCCTCTCTTCCTCCAACTTCTTCTCACACTGAAGCCCTTCATCAGACTCGGGCTGACAACTAATCATCTCCTTGGACCGTGGACCTGTGGAATCTGCCACCCCACACTTATCCTCTGACAACACACTGACCTTACACAAGTTTTTGTAGTGTGTGGGTGGGTTAATCTCTCGGTAGACTCAGAAGAGTTCTTCTTCATCCTGGACCCTCATTTTCAGGGTCCCTGCTCTCACATCAATAATGGCTCCTCCAATGGCCAAGAATGGCCTTCCCAAGATCAAGGGTACCTGGTCATCAACATGAAAATCCAATATTATAAAATCAATGGGTATAATAAACTTACCCACTTTGATGAGAAGGTCCTCTATAATTCCATCCGGTGCCACTCGCGACTTGTCTGCCAGCTGCAACATCAATCTCGTTGGTCTCGATTGACCCAACCCCAAGGTATTAAACAAATATAGAGGAATTAGATTAACTGCTTCCCTTAGATCACATAAAGCTCATATCACCTCAGCTTTACTGATTTGTATAGGGAGGGTAAAACTCCCTGGGTCTTTGAGCTTCTTAGGTATCTTGCTCATTACCCTGTGACTTCACTCCTCCGTCAGTGCTACTGTCTGGACATCCACCAATCTGACTTTGTTGACCATCACATCTTTCAAGTATTTAGAATACTTGGGCATTCCCTGCAAAACATCAAGTAAAGGGAAATTTATGTGAAGTTCTTTGAAAATCTCAAAGAACTTTTTGAAGCATTCCTCCTCCTTGCTCTTTTTGAATCTCTGCGGGAATGGTGTTGGTGTTCTCTGTGCTTGATGCAATGATGATTGTGCATTTTGTTGCACAGCACTCTGATTCTCTCCCTTGTCAGTGGATGGTCCTTTCCTAACCAACTCCTGCTGCACATCATTTCTCTTCTCTTTAGGTATCGCATCAGCTAATTGCTTGCCACTCCTCAGACTGATGGCATTGACTTGGCCAGGGTTAGGATCTGTGTCACTGGGTAGTCCTCCCTGCGGTCTCATGTGGTGAGAAACTGCTATTTGACCCATATGCTTCTCTAGATTGTGGGTGGCCAACTGTTGATTTTTCAAATCCGATGCCATCATTGCCTGATTCTCTGCTAATTGAGTCTGGGTCTCCATGATTTTCTACAATGTCTTCTCAATGTTACTGCTCAACTAGCCATCATTCTGCCTGTTCTGCTGATACTGCTGCTGCTGAGGTTGCTGGTAACCTTGCCTTTGATTTCCACCCCAAGAAAAATCTGGGTGGCTGCCAATTTTTGTTGTAATTATTCCCAAAATTCTGATTGTTCCTCTGAACATTCCCAACAAAATTGACTGATTCTGGATTTGCTCCGCATGATTCTACATTATTCCCGTTGTTACCGCAAATTTCACACCAACTCGGAGCTTGCTGAACTACATTTACCTGACCCTGCTGTTGGTTCATACTCAATTTATTGAACTGAGTCATAATCAGATGCTGGAGTGAAGCTAGCTGTTCCGCCAAGGCATTCATACCATGTACCTCTATCAGCCCTGCTCTCTTTCCTGCCTCTCTCAATTCCTCGTTGTGCCACTCTGGATTTTCCTAAGCAATTCTATTCAACAAAGTGTACAGCTCATCATAAGTCTTCTCTAAGGCTTGCCCACCCGATGCGGAGTCTAGTAAAATTTTTGTGTGTGAGTCTAGACTTTCTACAAAGGTATGGGCCAGCAGTTCATTGGATTGTTGATGATGGGGACAGTCTCTCAATAATGACTTGAATCTCTCCCAAGCCAAATACAAGTTCTCATCCGGCCTCTGCTTGAAACTCAATATCTCAATTCTAAGTTTGGCAGTCTTGCCTGATGGGAAGAATCTGATAAGGAACTTCTTTGCCAAATCATCCCAAGAAGTTATGGAGTTCGGTGTCTCAGACTTCAACCACCTCTTTGCCTCCCCCAACAATGAAAATGGGAAGAGGGTAAGTCGGATATAATCTGTGGACACTCCGGTGGGGACGAATGTGTCACTGATCTCAAGAAAGTTCTGTAAGTGCTGCTGCGGGTCCTCATGTGCCATCCCAGTGAATTGACCACTAGAATGCAACAGCTGCACCATATTCTGCTTCAATTCAAAGTTTCCTCCAGGTTCCGGTTTACGGATACTAGAGTTCACATTTGTCGCTAGTAGGATTTCCACTTCGCGAACTGGTCTGGCTGCTATGATTTCAGGTGACAACTTTCTTGTCTTGCCGGTGGTTGTTGTTGTACCCTCTCTTGAAGTCTCTTTAGCTTTCGCTCTAGAGCTTCCCTCCGGTGTAAATGAATTTGACGTTCAGGTTCAAGCAACAGTTCCACTAGCTCTCTATTCCTTGCTAGCTCTGCAAGGACAACCTGTCACCTGCAATATGTCAGGATAAGACCAAGTTTCTCAACACTTAAGGAAATTAAAAATCACACAAAAACAGAAAAATTTACTAAAATTCCCCGAGTCCCCAGCAACAGCGCCAAAAACTTGTTGTGACTGTGCCTAAGTGCACACGCAAGCATACATGGTCTTACAAGTAATACAGTGGCCCTTTTTAAGAGCCGGATATCGAACCCACAGGTACTGGACCAATTCAGCATATTGGCAAGTTCAAGTGTGATATTAACTTTCACAAGTGTTGATTATGAAAGTTTTCGATAAATTCTATTTAAATCTAGGGGCGGTCACAGAAATACCCTGAAACAATATAAGAAGAACCTAGAGCCAAGGCCGGATAATCATGCAATGCTACCTTTTGTAATGGTTCAAGTATGAAATTATCAATTGTTGTCTCACATAGTTGAAAATGCGATGTTCATGGTCTCTCAAGCCTCTAAACATGACAAACTAGCCTCACAACTACATCTTTGAGCGGGGATGTGACATTCTAGTTCGTGGGCAATTCAACTACATGGATGTGGTTTATGGGGTTTATGCTCTTGATTATGGATTTTTGTACCTCTAACCATTTAACTCAGCTTAGCTTCAAAACTACTTTTACGAATGGTGGAGTGACAATTCTAAGCCGGTGTCTCGCTATCATCCCGTTTTATCAACCAAGCAAGGCAAATTAGGTATAATTGTTTTCCTAACTCTGAATCATATCGAATGATAAGAACTTGCTTCCTACATTCTCTTGTTCTTGCCTAGGGTTTCTCTTTCGAGCTTTTGCCTAAGCTTAACGCCTTTGTTTTCATGGTGATCAAACGTGAAAACGACCATAATGTAGAATGTAAGATAAAACAACAATTAACAACTCAAACCAAAACAAATTCATGCAATTACAATCATATCACGTAGCCTCCACCCTAGAGGAAGGGTTTTAGCCACTCATGTTCGTACAAATACTCAAAAACATAATTAAAATGATGTACTTACAAGAATAGATAAAATATAAGGTAAATTTGGTGAACCCTAGATGAGTTCTTCACTTCTCCCTTCGCTCCTTTACGGTTTTCAGAAAATATTTCGTGACAAAAATGATTTTAGAAACTAAGGGTTCAAATTTGCCTCCGTGGCACGGAGGTGGTCGTGCTAATTTGCCTCCGTGACACAGAGGTATCATGAAAGCACACTGGAAAGCACCTAAAAATTACATTCGGCTAAATCTTGTAGCGATGGCCTGCGTGACACGCCCTTGGCACGTAGATGTGCCTCGCGTGACACGGCGCTTGTGCGCAGACGGCCTATTTGCTGCATTGTTCTCGCGCCTGGCATTGGCGTGGCACGACGCTGGGTGCAGCACACGCATAACGTGGCACGCTGCCTGGCGCGGCCAGCCTTGCCAAGGCATGGTTCCTTGCCAACTTTTGCAATTTGCTTCCCATTCCATTTCTCCACTTCACCCATCATAAATTAATTCCTCAACTGCATTTTTAACCTACAAAAACAAGGACTAATCATGTTGGTTAGTACATATCCAAATTTACATAAAATCACATGATAATGTAAGTGCATAAATAGAAAAACAGGACTAAACTAAGTTATATTGCGCATACAATTATTCCCAAGATCAAATAATTTGCCGAAGGGATAGGCCCTACATACCTCAAATGCCGACTTTCGTTTAGCTGGCGAGTTTCAACTTGCAATCGGCGGTTCTCTTTAACAGTAACCTTTATGCTGAGAGAATAGGACGAATTTCAACACTAAATTTGGCAATTTATGATAACTTTCAATAATAATATCATCTATAATCAACTTTGAATAACTCGGCTGAAAACCTAAAATTTTCCGAGAGTTCAGAAGGGAGAAGTGTTTACCTAATGCCTGTGGGCGGGTAGGAATCAATTTGGAGTAATTCTAACAACTGTTACTTGGAGGAGTTTCGGTATATCAGGCGAATCTTCAAGAAATAACTTTGTAGAAATGCTTCCCATAGGCCTTAAACTCGTTACCCGATGTTAATTTTCATTTGGACGGCGTTTTGTAGCGTAATTCGATGAAAATTTGATGAAAGTTGTTGGTTTTCTCTTCTCTGGTCGCAGAACACTTTCCAAATGATTTAAAATTGAGTGGGGCGAGTATATATATAAGTGTAGGTAGTGGCCGAGGTGTGCCTCACGCTGCCCAATGCGCTACAAGGCCCCTGCTCCGCTCCTTCCATAGCAGCAGCAGGCCTGGCATGCCGCACTGGCTAGGGCGCTGCTGCCTGGCCTATCGCTCTGGCCCCTCGCGACCTAGCCTGACCCTGCTTCCGAGGCTTTTCCCCCATGCGTTAAGCTCTCTTTACTCTTCATAAATCTACGAATACGCTTACTAACTATTAACATTTTAGGGGGTGTAACAAACCCTCAAATAACTAAAATACAATTTCACAACTTTCGATACGAAACTCTTCAATTCAAAACCCATATATGGTTTAAACAATAAAATTAATCTATAATTCACTGGAAAAATACAATGTAGGGAGTTGGATTCTTACCTTCATGATAAAATCTTGAAGTATCCTAAAAAGTCACCTTAAACCAAGCTCAAATTTAGCAAATGGAATCGAATCAAGAAAATATTTTATAATACTGCCAGGTATCTTTGCAATTGCGAACAAATTATCGCAATTGTGAACTACCTGGACTTGACCCAATATCGCAATTGCAAACTAACACTTGCAATTGCAAACCCCTTAGGTTGTCTATAGACCCCTCCCAAATTTCACAATTGCAAACCAAAACCTTGCAATCATGAGATTTTCCTCAAAACTCAGACCTCCCCAACACGCCTCACATGTGCGAACTAAAACCTCACAATTGCGAGATTCAAACAAAATCTCAAATATCGCAATTGTGAACAAACCTCACAATTGTGAGCCTACACTAGATGACAACAGATCAACAATTTCAAACACAATCAAATTCTTGAAATGGATCTTTGGAATTCATTTAAAATCTCTCAAACAAAAATCAATAGTGAAAATTAATCATTAAACACATCCAGACCTGTTGGAATCATCAAATCACCATTCTGAGGCCGTCTTGACTAAATGTTGACCGTGCTCAACTCTGAACCTAAGAAAAATCAAGAATTTCACCAAAGGATCCAAAATGCTCCCGAATGCCTCGGGACATATGCCAAACCTCTAATAGGTCATAAATCACCCTCCAGACCTAGTGAAAGTGTCAAAACTTGATTTCGACCTCGCCAACCCCAAATAGTAATTTTGGTCAAACTTCCTAAATTGAAAAACTTCCTTGAAATGCATTTGATCATCTTAGGAGTCGTGGCACCTGTCCCTACAAGTCATAAAAATATAAGAGAAGCTATGAGTAGGGTTAAATAGGGAAAGTGATGCATAAATCACAAATTGACCATGAGGGTCATTACATCATCCTCCACTAAAACACATGTTCGTCCTTGAACAGGAAGAGATAGAAAGTACTTGAATGATTAAAAAGTTAGGGACATCTACCCCGCATGTCTAACTCAGTATCCAAAGTGGCTTCTTGTACTAGACGATGTCTCCATTGTACCTCAATTTCCTAATATGCCTATCTATATAGCTATAGGCTCATCCTCAAAAGCCAAGCTCTAATCCAACTATATCGAGCCCTATCGAATCACATGAGATCCATCAAAGTGGTATTTCTTTAATATAGGTACATAGAAAATAGGATGAATATTGGATAGACTTAGAGGTAAGATTGACTCATAAGCCACCTCGCCAATGCGATGTAATACCTCAAAAGCCCAATGAACATGCTGAGTTTAATATCTTCTCAAACCTTATAACACCCTTCATGAGTGATACCTTTAGCAACACTCTCTCTCCAACCGTAAACTCTAAATCTCAAACCTTTGATTTGCAAAACTCTTTGTCTACTCTAAGCTGTAAGAAATCATTCCTAAATTAACTTCACTTTATCCAAGGAATGCCTCAACAAGTCTATGTCCCAAGGTTTGAACTCAAAGACATCGAACGAACCCACCGGAGATCTAGATCTCCAATCATATAAAGCCTCAAATAGATCCATGCTGGAATGGTAGCTGTTATTATAAGAAACTATACCAAAGGAAAGAATTGATACCAATGGCCTCCAAAATCGATCACACATGCTTGTAGAATATCCTCAAGAACCTAGATAGTCCTCCATAGCAGACCATGCATCTACGAGTGAAATATTATACTAAGCTTGACCCGAGTACCCAATTCCTTCTACATCAATCTCTAGAACTGAGATGTGAATTGGGTACTCTTATCTAATAAGATGGAAAAGGCACCCCGTGAAAACAAACTATCTCTCAGATGATAATGGCAAATCTATCTGAATGATAAGTAGTTGAACTGACATAAAATCAGCTAATTTGGTCAGTCTATCACAATGAACCAAATGGCATAAAGTTTCCTCAAACACTATGGAAAACCTCACAAAGTCCGTATCTATCCACTAATACTTCCATAATATAAGCATCCTTTGAGTCATCTCACCCGGTCTTTGATGTTTATACTTCACCTATTGAAAATTCAAATCACCGAGACACATGATCTACGATGCCTCTCTTCATCCTACACCACCACTAATGTTTTCTTCAAATCATGGTACATCTTTGCTGCTCCTAGATAGATAGAATACTTAGAACTTTGAGCATTTTATATAATCAATCTAGCCAAATCACCTACTCTAGGAAC
Source organism: Datura wrightii (assembly GCA_035772735.1). Classification (NCBI taxonomy): domain Eukaryota; kingdom Viridiplantae; phylum Streptophyta; class Magnoliopsida; order Solanales; family Solanaceae; genus Datura; species Datura wrightii. Next base: position 48,187,761 of record JASDFA010000002.1, on the reverse strand, counting down.
ACAAATATGGCCTTTGATCCTCAAAATGCCTTTTAGATCTAAAATTGCCTCTTTAGCTTCACCTTTCAACACTTAGTCTCAAATCATCCTCAAACTATTAAGTCTTAATTAGCTACAATAATAGAGATTGATCTTTCATACAAGCAAGAACTCTTCTAGGCTCAAAAATGTCAAGTCTCAAAAATCAATTAGCCAAAGACTGCATATCTTCACCAGAAGACACTCCTCCGCCAGTAGTAATGCAAGGATATGGGTACTCATTGCCTTCCTATGCTAGGCATCTCTCACAACATTGGCCTTGCCTAAATGGTAAAGTATATGTCACGCCCCGCCTTGGGGGGTATGACTGACACCTGGTGCCCTACTAGGGTCTGGACTAATCTAATTGGACTTATGCACTTCTGCTGCAACCTTACTCCCCAAATCAAGAAAACAACGGGCTATATCTTGGCTGTAAACACAGCCCCCGGCCGACAAGGCCACATAGCCACCTGTAAAATAAAATAGCTACCCAAAAATAGATAATGATAGGGAGTCCTATGCGGGCTAACAAGGCCACTATTCAACAGCTAAAGAAGGCCCCACACGGACGTCATTACAAAATGAAACATACATCTGGGCCCCACACAACCAACAACAGACTAACCACAGGTTACTTTACATCTGCAAGCCTCTAGAAGTAGCATAGTGGTCGAGACAGGGCCCCGACCTACCCATAAACTGAGCAATCAACAAAATAGACCTTTTGGCTATTAGCTCCGGAGAAAGGGAGCTAACTGTACTGCTAATCCAGGCTAGAAGCTAGAAGGTCTTGGTCTGTGCCTAGCCGCACCTGCAGGCAAGTAATGCAGCGCCCACAGAGGGCGTCAGTACAATATGTACCAAATATGTAAGGTAGTACAGTAACAACTGAATGAGAGCTGAGGAACTGAAATAGTCATACAAAAAGGTAAGAGTTTAACCTGAACCATCTCGCTATCTATAGTACTTAAGTAACAAGGTACGCATATATATATACAAACAAAAACCTAACCAGGCCCCCATAAGCCTGGAAGGTACAATCCATACAAGAATAACCTACTTGGGCCCCCAGAGGACTCGACACGTACAAGCAATGCACGTTCTACTATTTGATTACCGACGATCGCAGTATACTTATAACTCAAAATAACCCTCACAACCTTTGATTTAATAGAACTCACTGTAGCCCTCACGACCTAACTCTATGAAAACTCGCTATGGCCCTCGCAGCCTCAGCATAATAGAACTCAATATGGCCCTCACGGCCTCAATATACAGAACCCAGTGGCCCTCACGGTCTCAATACAATAGAACTCAAAATGGCCCTCACGGCCTCAATATACAGAACACAGTATGGCCCTCGCGACCTCAATACAATAGAACTCAAAATGGCCCTCGCGGCATCAATATACAGAACTTAGTATGGCCCTCACAGACTCAATACAACAGAACTCAATGTACTACGACAACTAATCATGATAGATATACCTTTAAATCTTTTATTAGACTCAATTTGTATTACGATACTAAAGAAGCTAACTTGCCAAAGGAATTTTCCTTAAAATACCTCGAGTACCGATTCCTCAGGAACTAGAGAGTTTCAATGAGTATTCAATAGCCCTTCCTAGCTGGAATCGTATTACTGAGAGAATGAGACTAGTTTCAGTGCTAAATTCAGCAGAAACAATAACATATAATACTAATATCGACTATACTTCAACTTAACGAAATATGGCCGAAGATGTATAATTTCCCGAGAATTCAGAAGGAAGAAATACTTACTTGAAGCCTACGTTCGCATAGAGACTAGTTTGAAGCAATTCTGATAATTTTTGCTCAGCGAAGTTATGATTCATCGGGCGAATTTCACGAAAATAACTCTGCAGCAATGCCCTATGCGCTTGGGATTCAATACCCGAGGTTAATTTGAATTTGGACGACGTTTTGTAGCATAAATGGAAGAATTTAACTTAGTTTCCTCGTCCTTTACTCTCTCTGCCCAAAGGTATATATATATAAAATAACACATATTGAAAGCAACTCAATATATATAACATTTGGGCGGTGGACAGGGGGTCCATGGCACAGACCCCGTCACACCAAAACACGGGCGTGCCACAGAGCCCATCGCGGAGGGCATGGTCCATGCCACACTGCCCCTTTGGACAGTTGGCCTGGCCTCCTCCGGCGCTGTCTCGACTCCGTGCTCATCCAACCTTTTTCTGGGCTCTTTCTCGTACGTATTATATTCTAAAACTCTTAACCAACGTACGAATAGGCGAACTAAACGTTAGGAACTTATGGGGTGTAACATCCTCCCCCCTTAGGAACATTCGTCCTTGAATGTCGTCTACAGGAGTTTAACTTGCTCAACTATTATCCTGGACAAATTTTGGCAGCATCTCCCCTGTAATATGGACTATCCAAAATCCCGAAACGCAGAAAAGTCCAACACAAATATTTCATACAACACTATAATAGCTCTTCCATAGTTAAGAGATAATCAATCAGACAATACTGATAACATAAGTAATAGAATAGCAGCTAAATAACAATACCATCTTAACTGTATATTCTGAGTCAATCCCGGAACAAGTGAGGATATCTAGACCTCATGTCATCCTCAGCTTCCCAGGTCATCTCTTCTTTATTTCTGTTCCTCTACAACACTTTAATGGAGGCCACATCTTTAGTCCTCAGCCTGCGAACTGAATATCTCCAACTGATACCACTTGAGACGGTTCACCTATACACCTCCGCAACATAGATATGTGAAATACTGATGAACAACTTCTAACTTTGGAGGCAACTCTAATTCATATGCCACTCAGCCTATTCTTCAGATAACCTGATACGGCCCAATGAATCTCGGGCTAAGCTTGCCCTTCTTACCAAATCTCATCACGCCCTTCATCCATGACACTTTAAGAAATACCCAGTCATTCACATCGAATTCTAAGTCTCCTCGCCGTACATCGAAGTAGGATTTCTGACGACTCTGAGCTGTTAGTAACCGTTCTCTAATAAGTTTCACTTTCTCTCATGACTGGTGGATCAGGTCTAGCCCGACTAACCCTGCTTCTCCTACCTCGAACCACCCAACTGGGGACCTGTATTTACGCCCATATAATGCCTCATAAAGCGCCATATGTTTGGCAGAATGGTAACTGTTATTATAGGCAAACTCAATAAGGGGTAAATGCTCATCCCAGCTCCCTCCAAAGTCTAGCACATACGCTCGTAACATATCCTCGAGTGTCTGAATGGTGCGCTCTGCCTGGCCGTCTGTCTGGGGATGAAAAGCTATACTTAGATTAACTTGTGTCCCCAAACCTTTCTGAAATGACTGCCAAAATCTAGATGTAAACTGTGCTCCTCTGTCTGAAATAATAGATACTGGAACACCGTGCAATCAGACTATCTCTTTAATATATAACTCTGCATAGTCTTCAACTGAAAATGTAGTCCGAACTGGTAGGAAGTGAGCTGATTTCATGAATCTGTCAATGACAACCCAAATAGAGTCGAACTTACATCTAGTAGGGGGTAACCCTGTCACAAAGTCCATATTAACTGCTTCCCACTTCCACATTGGTATAGTCATCTCCTGAGTTAATCCGCCAGGTCTCTGATGCTCAGCCTTCACCTGCTGACAATTAGGGCATTGGGCTACGAATGCGACTATATCTTTCTTCATTTTGGGCCACCGTATATCTCTTTTATGTCCTGGTACATCTTCGTCGAGCCAAGATGAAGAGAGCAACGAGAGTAGTGTACCTCTGCGATAATCTGCTGGCGGAGCCTTGCCGTGTCTGGAATGCAGAGGTGATCTCTATACCTCAATACCCCATCTTCGCCCCCTCAAAAGCCGCAAGTCCGCCCTATCGAACTTTATCTCTGAACCTCGCTAAATGACAGTCCTCATACTGTCGTTCTTTTACCTCTACCACCAGGGACGATACTGTTGTATTCTGAATTATGGCCCCGTCATCCCCTGAATCTATTACCTGAACTGCTAAGCTGGCTAATCGATGCAACTCTCACTCCATCTCTCGCTTTTCTGGCCTCAGATATGCTAAACTCCCCATAGATCTGCGACTGAGGGAATCTACTACAATATTAGCTTTCCCTGGATGACACGAGATGTTCACATCGTAATCCTTTAGCAACTCTAACCAACGGCGCTGTTTCAAATTCAACTCTTTCTACGTAAAGATATAGTGGAGGCTCTTATGAACTATGAAGATATCCACATGTACACCATACAAGTAATGCCTCCATAGTTTTAAGGCATAAATCACTGCAACTAACTCTAGATCATGGGTGGGATAGTTATTTTCGTGCTTTATAAGATGTCTGGAGGCATAAGCGATTACCTTCCCATGCTGCATCAGGACACACCCTAACTCGACGCCTGAACCGTCACAATACACGACATACCTGATCTTGGGAAGATTTATATGCCCAAGTGATACTCAAACGTATCATTTTTGCCTTGTTTATTGTGCAATGTGTATACATTTTCATGTAATTGGTAATAAAATGTGAATTTACACCAACCAACATGATTAGCATTGTTTTGTAGGTAAAACATGATTTTGAGGAGCTAAAATGCATGTTGGAACAATATCGGAGTTGGACTTGGATGCGAGCACGAAAAAGACATTGGACTGCACAATGTAAAGGGGCTCCGCGATGGAGCCGTGCCACGCTACCATCGCGGAGGCACACTGCCTGGAGGGTGATTAATTTGTCAATTTCCAGTGAAGCCTCGCGACAGCTCCGTGGCACAGAGGCAAGCCACCGCGTTGCATGTCGTGCCACGTTGAGGCTTTATTCCCCGACCCCAGATTTCCAGTGAGGGTCCGCGTCCACGCCGTGTCACGGAGGCAGTGCTCCGCGTTGGCCTCCGTGACACGTTGCTTGTTATTCCGGGAAAAATTCCCACTAGTATAAATAGAACACTTAGGCTTATTTTTAATTAATTCAGACTTGGTGGAGCAAGGACGTGGGTTACTAGCAGTTGAGGGACGAAAAAGCTAAGGGTTTTTCTCTCTTTCTTTCTTCTTTCAATCAATTGTTTGTATGATTAACACTTGTTTTAGGATGATTAATCCACAAATGAGTGGCTAATTCTCTTCCTTGCTGAGGTTATGAACAATGGTGATGGATTTTGAGTATTGAATTATATGGTTTTTCATCTTCTTCTTCTATGTTGTTCTATTAATTCTTGTTTCTACTGCATTGGTGTGTGGCCGACATTAATGTACATCTAAAAAGTCCGATTTCACTCGAGAGAGCACGAAATTGGAAAGTTGTGAATTAATAGGGTATTGTTCTTAACTTGATTTGGGAAAATTGAGTTTTGATGTGCTTTCCTGATAGAAATATACTTGAAAGCCGTATTAGTCAATTTAGGAACCGGAATTGTATTGCTAGGTCATAAATTGCATTTGATCACAAAAATGTAGACGGATGGTTTATGATTCTTAAGTGATATTAAATACGAGAGTTTTAATCTCTAGGCTAATGTTCTTGGCTAGCAACAGGAAGAGAAGATTAACCAAATTAGGATTATAATCAAATTCATTACGTGTTCTTAACCTTGGCATGCTCATATCCATAGTTTCAATTCAAAGTAGATATTTGTTAATAGTTTTAGTATATAATTTATAAACAAAAATTACTTAACTTTTGGTTACGTTGTTGTCAGCTAATATAGAAGTAAGATAGAATATAGTATACTTGAGCAATTTTTACTTATCCAGAGTCTCCTTGGTTTGATACTTGGCTTACTTAGCCACTTTATTACTTGTTTGACCACGTGCACTTGCGTGTCGATTTTTAACCCCTAACCAAAGCACCGGACAAGTTTTTGGCGCCGTTGCCGGGGAGACTAGGCAATTGGTGAAATTGTGTTAAGTGTAAATTTACTGTATTTTTTATTTTATTTTCTTAAGTGTTGACAACTTGGTCTTAGCCTGTTTTTGCAGACTTGATTTCTGTGAACACTGGCAAAGGACAAGGAGCTGGTGGAATCTTATATAGAGCCTGAATGTGAATTTCATAGTAAACACAGAGAAGCTCTACAAAAGAAGCTGCAGTTGCTCAGACAGACTATTATGGGGCAACAAAATCCACCGGTTGTGAGGGCAGTGTTAGTGCCCAACGAAGCAGCAGCAAGGCCGGTTCGCGAGGTGGCAATCCCACATGCCAACAATGTACATTCAAGTATTCGAAAACCAGAGCCTGGGGGGAGATTTGAACTTAAGCAGAACATGGTGCAACTATTGCACACAAGCGGGCAATTTACCGGTCTCCCTCATGAAGACCCACAACAACATCCCCAGAACTTTTTGGAGATAAGTGACACTTATATACCCGCTGGAGTGTCACCTGATTATGTTCGGCTCACACTATTTCCGTTCTCATTACTTGGTGAAGCCAAGAGGTGGTTAAAAGCTGAGCCACCAAATTCTATCTCAACGTGGGATGATCTAGCATGGAAGTTCTTGATAAGATTTTTTCCCTCTGGTAAAACAGCCAGACTTAGAAGTCAAATTCTAAGTTTCAAACAGAGGGAGGGAGAAAATTTATATCAAGCCTGGGAAAGATTTAAATACATGTTGCGGGACTGTCCTCATCATCATCAGTCCAATGAGATGTTGGTACACACATTTATTAAGGGTTTGGAACTCCATACTAAAATTTTGCTAGACTCAGCAGCTGGAGGGCAAGCGCTGGAAAAGACTTATGAGGAGTTGTACACTTTGCTAAACCGGATTTCACAGGGCAATCCAGAATGGAATGCTGATTCATCTCGAGGTGGAGCAAGGAAAGCAGCAGGAGTACTTGAAGTGGATGGATTTACAGCTATCGCTGCACAGATAGCTGCCTTGCAGAATCAGTTGAACAACCACTTCAGCAACATGAATTTGAACTAGCCTTCAGCTTCAGTCAATGCGGTCCAGCAAATGTGGTGTGAAGTGTGTGGCAGCAGTGAGCACTCAGCTGAGTGCTGTGGAGCAAACCCAGATTCTGTTAACTTTGTGGGCAATGCACAGAGAAATCAGCAGCAGTTTGGTAGCAGCTACAACTCAAATTGGAGGAACCATCCAAATTTTTCGTGGGGTAGCAACAACCAACAAGGCAAAAGTTCGGGTCAGGGGATGCCAAGAAATCAAGGAGGGCAACAGAACTACCAATCTCAATTTAGAAATTACAATGCCCCTCCTCCACCACCATCACCTAGCATTGAGGAGATGTTTAAGACCATGATCGCTAATCAGGCGCAATTACAGGCTGACTATGTTAAATTGGCAGCCGAAGTGAAAAACAATCAATTAGCGACCAAGGCTCTTGAGTATCAATTTGGGCAATTTGCTAGTGCCCAAAACACAAGGCCCAGAGGAGGGCTGCCTAGCGACACGGATCCTAATCCGCAGCAGGTAAATGCAGTGACCACAAGGAGTGGTTTGCAGCTGAAGGAGGTGGAACCGGAAAGACCACCTCAAAAGTCAGGAGCAGTAGATGTTGAGGGAGAGCAAACTTCGGATAGGGGGAAGCCCAAAGAAGCTGAATCAGAAAGGCCTCCACCCCCGTTCCCTCAACGACTCAAGAAACACAAAGAGGAGGCGTGTTTCAAGAAATTTATGGAGGTGCTTAAACAGGTACATGTTAATTTACCTCTTGTTGATGTCTTGCAGGGAGTGCCAAAATATGCCAAATATATTAAAGACATCGTGGCCAACAAAAGTCGTTTGACTGAGTATGCCACGGTAGCTTTGACGGAGGAATGCACTTCCCGAATCCAAAATAGACTGCCCACGAAGCTAAAAGACCCTAGAAGTTTTACTATCCAGCTTACTATTGGGCAGAGTATCCGAGCTCGTGGATTGTGTGACTTGGGGGCGAGCATAAATCTGATGCCATCTTCGGTATTCAGAAAGTTAGGTCTGGGGAGTCCTAGACCTACAACCGTAATCTTGCAGTTAGCAGACAGATCCTTAGCTAGGCCGAATGGCATTGTTGAGGATGTGCTTGTGCAAGTGGGATCCCTCATTTTTTCGGTAGATTTTATTGTTCTGGATTTTGAACCAGACTCGGAAGTCCCATTTATTTTGGGACGACCTTTCTTGGCAACCGGGAAAGAATTAATCGACGTGGCTGCGGGTCTACTTACAATGCAAGCACATGACAAGGTAGAGGTGTTCGATGTGTACAAAGCACCCAAGCTCCCGATGGTGAATGAAGAACTCTCGGTGATCAATGTAATTGATCATGGGAATGCTAATCAAATGGATGATTCTCGAGAGTTGATGGGAAGACCACCAAATAAGGGTGAGCACTACTGGGGGGAGGACAATGATCGTGAGAAATCATCCATCACCCTAGTGGATAATTGAGCATAAGGGACGTCGAGCCGCGACGGTAAACCAGGCGCTGCACGGGAGGCAACCCATGAAAAATAGTTTTTTCTTTTATTTTGTAAAGTGTAATTAGATTTTATTTTAATTTTCTTTTTCTTGATTTAGTACAAAATTTTTGTTTTAGTTAGTATTTTTCATCTTAGTTAGTGAAATCTATTAATCTAACCAATTTTGTTTAGTGAGGTGATTGGCAGGTCAAACGGAGAAAAATGTGCACGGAATCGTGAAGGAAAAGGAAAGGTATGCAAAGATGAATAAAATGAAGAGACAGTGAGCTGGGGCGATGGCTCCGTGTCACGGAGGAGGACCTCCGCGTTACCCTCCGTGACACATTGAGGTTTAATCTAGAATTTTTAAAAATTCTAGAGGACTGTCGCGATGGCTCCGTGTCACGGAGGCAGTGCACCGCGATGCACTCCGTGACACGTTGCCCTATATTTTGTGACGGGTCACACCAGGTTGCCGGGTGACCCGCGTGTTTCCCTTCATTTTAAACCTCGATTTTATTCCCTTTTCCCTCATTTTCTCACTTCTCCGCGACCAAACACCCTAATTTCCCTCTCCCATCAACGTGCCACGGTATTAAGCAAAGAAATTATCGAGTTTTCTTTGGTTTTTCAACTACGAGGTATGTTTTCCTATTCTCTCTCAAGTTTTTGTCGATTTTAGTCGAATTTGAGCATGGAAGGTGAGATAAATCACCCTAAGTAGAAATTTAGCATGAAATTGAGTTATTCTTTGATTGATAAATGTTCGGAATGTTGTAATGAGCGTTTGAACTTGTCGATTGCGTGAATGATTCGAATTTGATTGTGAAATTCAATTCTAGGGCTTGGTTGTTGAAATCGAAATTGGTAACTTGGTAAATTGGTGAATTATATGCCGGGGTGTGCTTGTGAATTGAGATAAGTCGTTGTAAATATTGTTTGAATGTAATAGATGACGAATTCTCGGGATTTTGGGAAAAAGTTGAAAATTGTTCGAATTGGTTGATTATATAGGTTCATGTGTATATAGAATTTGTGTTGTTGTTTTTGTTTGTTGTTTTCTTTGCTAAGTGCGACGGTTGAATTGCTAGCGATGGTAGGATTGGGATTACCTGTATGAAGTCTGAGTAGTACGCTAAGGTTATACTGTCGAAATTTTCTTTGCGAACGCACTAAGCATGAAATGTATAGTTGTTTGTTTCTTGGTGTAAATAAAGTGATCCTCACCGTAGTATCGTAAACGTAGCTAAGGACTAAGTGTGGGGTGAACTTATCTTAACCCGACCTTAGCCGAAGTTAACATGCATTTAGCTTGACATTGCGCTTGTTTATTTGTGTTGATAGGTACAATGGCAAGTAGGCAGGATAAGGGTAAAGGTGCATCTACTTCAGGCACCGGGAGAAAATGACTAAGACTGGGCACAGCAGTCCCATATGCACCAGCAGTTCCGCGCGGCCAACGCCGCCAATACGGAACGAGGTGGGTAACCGATGAAGGGAAGAAGTGGTACACTAAACACAAGGAAAATAAATACTTCCCCGAGGAGCATATTGTACGGGAACCACTAGCATAGGAGTTCCCCCGCATAGTGCAAAGGATCGAGGCAGCTGGGCTCAGCTTCATATTTCAGGAGCCCAAGGAATGCAACCTTCATCTAGTCTGGGAGTTCTATGCAAATTGGAACCCGACAATCAGAAGCCACACAATAAAAATCAGAGGGCAGATTGTCACTCTGGAACCCCAGCAATTGAATGCCATCATTGGAGCGAGGGACACAGATGCCCACGTTCTCCGCCAGCTGAACATCACCCCACCATATGCTGATATCAGACGCACATTGTGTGGGGCTCAATCCACAGCCAGATGGAGCAGACATAAAGAAAGGGGTTACCACCAGACTTTGCCGTATTCTCAAATGAACAGGGAGGCCAGAATATGGCTGAAGATAGTTTGTTCATGCTTAATCCCGGGGGTGCACATGACTGATGTGACCCGGGACCGTGTATGCCTGGTGTATGCCCTGATGAAAGGGCTAGAGATTAATGTTGGGGCGGTCATCATATCCGCCATGAAGAGAGCCCGACTACACCAAGGCCACATGTATGGGTTCGGCGGACTTATCACCACCTTTCTCCGGGGCCTCGACGTCGAGGAAGAGGCTTTGGACTACATCCCGCAGTTGGAGCGGAGGGCCCTTGATGTGACCAAAACTAAGGCCCCCGACACCACACATGGGCCAGTGCTGACACTTGGCGAGCGAAATGCTCGTGACGACCAGTACATGGCACGAATGTTTGGTGTGCAAATGCTCCAGCTTCGGATTGGTGGGAGACCAGCCACGAAGGAGGAATTATGGCAGCTCGAGCTGGATTACCCATTTGGCAAAAATGCCAAGGCTCTATGCCGAGTGGGGCCAGCCTTTGTAGAGCCCACTGACGATGATGTCCCCATGGACGAGGAGACACGTCGGGAGGACTCTGATGTGGAGTCCGATATCGACGATGGAGGTGACTCGGACATGGGCGATGAGGCAGCAACACCGGATGAAGAAGTCGAATATTTCGACTGATCAGGGAGTTCCACCACCCAAATTTTGTATGATTGTAAATTTTTGTGAACACTGGGGACAGTGTTTGATTTAAGTGTGGGGTGGGGAGTAGTTAGGTGCTGGGGCTGGGCTGGTTTGCTGTATGTTTTTCCTCTGTTTTGTTTTGTTTTGTATGTTTATGTTTCCCTTTGTTTGTGAAGTGCAAACTGGTTTGTATCTGTATATATTTGTGGTAATTGATGATGTGTGTTGTGAAATGTTGTGGTTTGCCAGCTAAGTCTGTAAAAATTTTTGTAAATATTTTCTAATGTTTTTTTTCTTCTCTATCGAAATGATCGATATTTTTAAAATTTTGCGAAAATATTTTGTTCATATTTAAAATACTTTGTAAATATTTTTCCATCGAAATGATCGATGTTTGAAACTTTTTTCAATTTTTATTTTGGGGTTTCTCAGAGTTTGTTTTCGGTTCTTTTACCGAGAATAGTCCCATTGAATCGACGTCATAGTTAGTGACCGTTCCCTATGATGGATGGATGACGACCGTCTTAAGGGAAATGTAGTCGGTAGGAGTAGTGATTTTAATTTGTTTTCAGTTTTTTTTCTTTGGTGGATTGCATCACATCACGGAACCTGTAGTTACTATATGGTTGTGAAATTTTGGTTGCGTGTTGTAACTGATATTCAAAAGGTAAAAGTGATTCGTATGAAAGCATGCAATTTTGTAAATATGTTGAGTTACCTAGGCTGTAGAATTCGATTCGGTGTGATTGAGGCTTAAATTTTGAATTCATGTAATTGGCTAATTAAATAGTCTGTGAATGCATCTTGAATCGAGCATGTGCATGAAGTGTGAAGTGAGGTGTTGTTATTCCATGCTATTGTGAAGTGTCTAGAACTTGCCTAGTGTGTGTACAAAACGAAATGAAGGAGGTGTAGTGTTGGAAAGGATGTAGGCATTTCTTTGTTATTAACCGAGAGTTTCTATTTTTTTTTTGTCATACACTACCTTTTTATGTGATTGTATACCTTAGTCAGCCCGTTGAGCCTTTAGTCGATTCTTTCTTTCTTTTGTCCAAAATTGTATAAACTGAGCTTAATTCTTTCTTTTCATTAGCCGTAAAGTCTATACAAAACTCTTAAGCGCTTAAGAAGAACAGAAAATTTTTTCCCAAAGTGTCAAAGAGTGAGAATAGTGGAAAGAAAAAGAAAAGCAGAGTGAGGAAAGAAAAGAAAAAGGTGGAGGGTGCACTTGCTATAATTAAATGATAATGAAGGTGCATGAAAAACCTTTGTTGTTGTGTCAAGTGTGTTTGGTGAAATGGGCCATACGAAAGTAAACCAGCATGAATGGGATGATGAAAAAAGAAAAGAGAGAAACAATGTACATGAGTTGATCGGAATGTGTTGAAAAAGCGCTTAATGATGCTAGTGGCTATTATTGGCTAATCCAATATATACTAGTTCCATAGCTTCCATTACAACCCATTAAAGTCCTACGTGATCTTACATTGTATTTCCTTATATTAGTGGAGTAATACACTAAGGGCAAGCCTATGGGTCATGACATGATGCATGTGAATTCTTTTGGGAGAGAGAGTGAAATTAATTTTTACATGCCCCTACTTGAATGTTTGTGTGTCATGAACAAAAAGGGGAAGATTCTCTTGAGTTGTGAGGGCACATGCTTGATGAAAGATAGATGTTCGTGTCGGATATCTTGATTAGCTGATTTGCATGAGTTTGCCGATATCGAGGGTCGATTCTTAAAGTCTAGGAAGTCTTGATGTATTAAAGGTCATTGCATTGTAAGACCATGCATGTTTTCTTGATGATTTACAATATTGAATGATCGGTATGACCGTAGCGTAAATTGTTGCACCATAGTGGCGAAGGTTGGGATGTAATTTGCATGAGTTGTGTATGTGTTGTTCGAGGACGAACAAGGATTTAAGTGTGGGGTAAGTGATCTTGGGCAGATTTATATGCCCAAGTGATACTCAAACGTATCATTTTCGCCTTGTTTATTGTGCAATGTGTATACATTTTCATGTAATTGGTAATAAAATGTGAATTTATACTAACCAACATGATTAGCATTGTTTTGTAAGTAAAACATGATTTTGAGGAGCTAAAATGCATGTTGGAACAATATCGGAGTGTGACTTGGATGCGAGCACGAAAAAAGACATTGGACTGCACAATGTAAAGGGGCTCCGCGATGGAGCTGTGCCACGCTACCATCGCGGAGGCACACTGCCTGGAGGGTGATTAATTTGTCAATTTCCAGTGAAGCCTCGTGACAGCTCCGTGGCACGGAGGCAAGCCACCGCGTTGCATGCCGTGCCACGTTGAGGCTTTATTCCCGGACCCTAGATTTCCAGTGAGGGTCCGCGTCCACGCCGTGTCACGGAGGCAGTGCTCCGCGTTGGCCTCCGTGACACGTTGCTTGTTATTCCGGGAAAAATTCCCACTAGTATAAATAGAACACTTAGGCTTATTTTTTAATTAATTTAGACTTGGTGGAGCAAGGACGTGGGTTACAAGCAGTTGAGGGACGAAAAAGCTAAGGGTTTTTCTCTCTTTCTTTCTTCTTTCAATCAATTGTTTGTATGATTAACACTTGTTTTAGGATGATTAATCCACAAATGAGTGGCTAATTCTCTTCCTTGCTGAGGTTATGAACAATGGTGATGGATTTTGAGTATTGAATTATATGGTTTTTCATCTTCTTCTTCTATGTTGTTCAATTAATTCTTGTTTCTACTGCATTGGTGTGTGGCCGACATTAATGTACATCTAAAAAGTCCGATTTCACTCGAGAGAGCACGAAATTGGAAAGTTTTGAATTAATAGGGTATTGTTCTTAACTTGATTTGGGAAAATTGAGTTTTGATGTGCTTTCCTGATAGAAATATACTTGAAAGCCGTATTAGTCAATTTAGGAACCGGAATTGTATTGCTAGGTCATAAATTGCATTTGATCACAGAAATGTAGACGGATGGTTTATGATTCTTAAGTGAGATTAAATACGAGAGTTTTAATCTCTAGGCTAATGTTCTTGGCTAGCAACAAGAAGAGAAGATTAACCAAATTAGGATTATAATCAAATTCATTACTTGTTCTTAACCTTGGCATGCTCATATCCATAGTTTCAATTCAAAGTAGATATTTGTTAATAGTTTTAGTATATAATTTATAAACAAAAATTACTTAACTTTTGGTTACGTTGTTGTCAGCATATATAGAAGTAAGATAGAATATAGTATACTTGAGCAATTTTTACTTATCCAAAGTCTCCTTGGTTCGATACTTGGCTTACTTAGCCACTTTATTACTTGTTTGACCACGTGCACTTGCGTGTCGGTTTTTAACCCCTAACCAAAGCACCGGACAATACCTTTCTGAACCTTCTAGCAATGCTAATACTGGTGCCGACGTCAATCTATTTTTCAATTCTTGGAAACTCTATTCACAGGTCTCGGTCCACTGAAATTTGGCTACTTTCTGAGTCAATTTAGTCAAGGGTGCCGATAGAGTAGAAAAGACTTCCATGAACCTCCTGTAATTCCCGGTTAAACCGAGAAAACTACGAACTTCTGTGGGAATGGTAGTTCTGGGCCAGGTCTTTACTTCCTCTATTTTCTGTAAGTCAACTCGAATACCAGCCTCTGATACAATATGACCCAAGAAAGCTACAGAATTTAACCAAAACTCACATTTAGAGAATTTCACATATAGCTGACGATCTCTGAGGGTCTGAAGTACAATATGCAAATGACCCCTGTGTTCTGCGTTTGAGCGGGAGTACACCAAAATATCATCAATAAACACTTTCCCAAACAAGTCTAAGTATGGTTGGAAAATACTGTTCATTAAGTCCATGAATACTGCTGGGGCATTTTTCAACACGAAGGACATAACTAGGAACTTGAAATGACCATACCTGGTCCTGAAAGCCGTCTTCGGGATATCCTTTTCCCGCACTCGAACCTGATGGTATTTGGATCTCAGGTCAATTTTTGAAAAATATTTTGCCCCTTGCAGTTGATCAAACAAATCATCTATCCCAGGAAGTGGGTATTTATATTTGATAGTCAGTTTATTCAACTGCCGATAATCTATACACATACAAAGAGAGCCATCTTTCTTTCTCACAAATAGAACTGGTGCACCCCACGGTGACATACTCGGCCTGATGAAGCCCTTATATAACAAAAATTTCAGCTTCTCTTTCAATTCCCTCAATTCAGCCAGAGCCATTTGATATGGAGGGATGGATGTAGGCTGAGTATCTGGCAGCAAATCAATAGAGAAATCAATTTCCCTTTCTGGAGGGATGCCAGGGAGTTCATCAAGGAACATATCTGGAAATTCATTAACCACTGGGATGGATTGAAGAGTCGGGGATTCCGCTTGCATATTCTGGATTGTAACAATATGGTAGATACAACCCTTTGCTATCAATGTTTTTGCCCTAAGATAGGATATAAACTTACCCCTTGGCGTGGTTGTACTACCTCTCCATTCTCGCACTATTTCCCCTGGGAAATAGAATCAGATGATTCTGGTCCAACATTCTACGGTAGCATAACACGGTGCCAACCAATCCATACTCATAATTACATCAAAATCAATCATCTCTAACTCTATTAAATTTGCTGAGGTCTGACGACCCACAATCTCTACAGTACACCCCCGGTAAATTCTTTCAGCACTAATAGAGTCACTACAGGTGTAGATACTGAGAAAGGTCGCTGAAGCAACTCTGGCGCTATGTCAAACTTTCGAGCTACTAATGGAGTAACATATGAAAAGGTAGAGCCCGGATCTATCAAAGCATAAACTAAGTGAGAACTGACATCTAATATACTTGTCACGATATCTGACGATGACTCTGACTCCTGTCGCCCTGGTAGTGCGTATGTGCGGTCGTGGCCGCTACCTGAACTGATGCTCCGGATCTACCTCGGTCCCTGCCAGCTGGAGCTGAGGGTCCACGCCCTATAAAGGGTGTTGGGGCTTACAAACCTGCTGAAGACCTATCCTGCTGACCTTGGCTACTCCGGCGTCTAGTCGGACAATTTCTCATCATATGCCCCTCCTGCCCGCAAGAATAGCAGGCTGTGGAGCCATATCTGCACCTCCCCAGATGCTGCCTGTAGCAGGTACTGCATCGTGGCACTTCTAATTCTGTTTGATCCAGTCCTCTCTGCTGCTGTAAGCCTGATGCCTGTGAACTCTCACCGGGACCTGACTATCCACGATGATCTGATCTGCTACCCTACCATCGCTAGAACGGGGGCCTGGGCGGCCTATCTAATAAGCGAGGCCGGGGTCCACCCGAAAAATCTGTCTGAAAGTCTGCGGGCCTACCCCTCCAATGCTGCTCATGACCTACCCGCTCTATGGCATACCGACGCTGCTTGAGCTCCTCTATATTCTGGCGAATGCTTGCACCCATGAGATATCCATATCCTCTCTCAATGTGGCCGTAATACATGACTCTACATACTCTTCCGTAAGTCCCACAATGAACCGATACACCCTAGTTGGCATGGTGTCAACAAACGAGGGCATATACCTGGCTTGGGAATCAAACCTTAGTGCATATTCCCTGACGCTCATTCTGCCCTACTCCAGGTGCAAGAACTGCTCTACTCTAGCCTGTCGGACCTCTTGAGGAAGGTAATGATCTATGAAAGCCTCAGAGAAAACAGGCCACTTAGGTGGAATTGAATCTCTACCTTGGGATCTTTCCCAGCTCTCGTACCACAAAACTGCTACATCTGGCGTCAGAACACCTCTAGCTCAACTGACTCGGTAGATGAGGCATGCATAATCCTGAATATCCTCTGCAACTGATCTATAAAATTCTGGGGATCCTTCCTACGATCAGTCCCTGTAAACCGTGGGGGACTCAGAGCAAGAAATTCATGAACTCTTGAGCTACCAAGCTCCTCAGCAGGCTCAGTGGCAGTTGATACTACTGGCGGAGGCTGACGCTGGGCGCCATCATCTAAACCCACGTATAAAATGCACCTCTAAGCTCCTGATCTGATGGTACTGGAATAGCTGGGGGTGGTACTAGTGTATCTACTGCCCTGGTGGGCTCTGAGTGTGGTGGTGAGTGTTGGGGATATCGAGGGGGTGTCTCCCTGTCGCCCTCAGATCGGGTCGACTCTAACTGGGGTCCACTACTGGTGCCCTCTCCTAATGTCATATCTAAATCTCGATAAGTCACAATCCATCATGCATCTGACATTTTTCTCTGTAAAAACAAAATAACGTAAGCTTAGGGGATTAACCTATACAACTTAGCTCTATAGCACGATTGGAGGAGAAAGAAGAGTAATCATACTATTATGCCTCGTAGCCTCCTGTCTATAGACTGTGGTTCACAATACATCCATAGACAAGATTCTACTTGAAACGGCTTGCAGACTCCCTGGGATACAACCTGCTTCGATACCAAGTTTGTTACGCCCCGCTTTGGGGGGTATGACTGGCACCTAGTGCCCTACTAGGGTCTGGACTAATCTAACTAGACTTATGCACTTCTGGTGCAACCTTACTCCCCCAATAAAGAAAACAATGGGCTATATCTTGGCTGTAAACACAGCCCCCGACCGACAAGGCCGTATAGCCACCTGTAAAATAAAACAGCTACCCAGAAACAGATAATGATAGGGAGTCCTATGCGGACCGACAAGGCCGCCATGCTGTCTAGTTATAAATGAAATGAAAATCAGGTGATCTACACATGCTATAGCCGACAAGGCCACTATCCAACAGCTAAACAAGGCCCCACACGGTTGTCATCATAAAATGAAACATACATCTGGACCCCACACGACCAACAACAGACTATCCACAGGGTACTGTACATCTGCAAGTCTCTAGGAGTAGCATAGTGGTCGAGACAGGGTCTCGACCTGCCCATAAACTAAGCACAACAAAAAAGACCTTCTAGCTATTAGCTCCGGTGGAAGGGAGCTAACTGTGCTGCTAATCCAGGCTGGAAGCTAAGGTCCTGGTCTTTGCCTAGCCGTACCTACAGGCAAGTAATGCAGCGCCCACGGAGTGCGTCAGTACAATATGTACCGAATATGTAAGGCAGTAAAGTAATAACTGAATGAGAGCCGAGGAACTGAAAAAGTCATACAGAAAGGTAAGAGTTTAACCTGAGCCATCTCGCTATCTGTAGTACTTAAGTAACAAGGAACACACATATATATATATATATACAAACAAAAACCTAAACGGGCCCCCATAAGCCTGGAAGGTACAACCCATACAAGAATAACCTACCTGGGCCGCCATAGGCCTCGATAGGTACAAGCAATGTATGTTCTACTATTTGATTACTGACAAACGCGATATACTTATAACTCAAAATGACCCTCATAGCCTTTGATTTAATAGAACTCACTGTGGCCCTCACGACCTAACTCTATTAAAACTCGCTATGGCCCTCGCGGCCTCAGTATAACAGAACTCGATATGGCCCTCACAGCCTCAATATACAGAACTCAGTATGGCCCTTGTGGCTTCAATACAACAGAACTCAAAATGGCCTTCGTGGCCTCAATACAACAGAACTCAAAATGGACCTCGCGGCCTCAATATACAGAACTTAGTATGGCCCTCTGGCCTCAATACAATTGAAGTCAATGTACTACGACAACTAATCACGATAGATATTGCTTTAAATCTCTTATTAGGACTCAATCTGTATTACAATACTAAAGAAGCTAACTTGCCGAAAGAATTTGCCTTAACATACCTCGAGTGCCGTTTCCTCAGTAACTAGTGAGTTTCAACTAGTATTCAATAGCCCTTCCTAG
Source organism: Datura wrightii (assembly GCA_035772735.1). Lineage (NCBI taxonomy): Eukaryota > Viridiplantae > Streptophyta > Magnoliopsida > Solanales > Solanaceae > Datura > Datura wrightii. The sequence goes on along the minus strand of JASDFA010000002.1, from coordinate 48,168,927 downwards.
CTGGAATCGTATTACTGAGAGAATGAGACTAGTTTCAGTACTAAATTCGGCAGAAAGAATAACTTATAATACTAATATTGACTATATTTCAACTTAACGAAACACGGCCGAAGACGTATAATTTCCCGAGAATTCAGAAGGGAGAAATACTTGTTTGAAGCCTACGATCGCATAGAGACTAGTTTGAAGCAATTATAATAAATTTTGCTCGACAGAGTTACGATTCGTCGGGCGAATTTTACAAAAATAACTCCGTAGCAATGCTCCCTACGGGCTTGGGATTCAATACCTGAGGTTAATTTGAATTTGGAAGGCGTTTCATAGAGTAAACGAAAGAACTTAACTTAGTTTCCTCGTCCTTTACTCTCTATGCCCGAAGGTATATATATATAAAATAACACAATTGAAAGCAACTCAATATATATAACAATTGGGCGGTGGACAGGGGGTCCATGGCACAGACCCCATCGCGCCAAAACACGGGCATTCCACGGAGCCCATCGCGGAGGGAATGGTCCGTGCCACGCTGCCCCTTTGGGCAGCTGGCTCGACCTCCTCCCGCGCAGTCCCGACTCTGTGCTCGTCCGACCTTTCCCCGGGCCCTTTCTCATATGTATTATATTTTAAAACTCTTAAGAAACGTACGAATAGGCCAACTAAACATTAGGAACTTACGGGGTGTAACAATATATTCATATCATAATCTTTGAACAACTCCAACCACCTTCACTATCTCAAATTAAGATCCTTTTGGTTGAATATGTACTGTAGGCTGTGACATTCTATAAGAATCCCACAATTTACACCATAGAGGTAGTGTCTCGGAATCTTCAAAGTAAAGACTACCATTACCAACTCCAAGTCATGAGTGGGCTTGTTCTTCTCACGAATCTTTAGTTTTCTAGAAGCATATGCAATAACCTCCCGCTGCATCTTAATACACCCAAGGCCAATCCATGAAGCATCATAATATACAGTGAAGCCCTCATCCTCAATAGGTAAGTCAAAATCATAGTCGATGTCAACAAAAACTTGAGTTTTGGAAGCTCGCTTCACACTTATCAAACCACTGGAGAGTCACATTCTTCTAAGTCAATTTTAGTCAAGGGAAATGAAATAAAAAAGAAAATAATCCACAAATCATCTATAGTGTCCAGCCAATCCTTCAAAACTTTGAATAAATAGGCCTAGCCCAATCCTGAACCACCTCAGTCTTTTTCAAATCCACCATAATAGCATCCTTGGACACCACATCCCCCAAGAATGTTAAAGAATCAAGCCAGAACTCATACTTAGAAAATTTGTCATAGAGATACTTATCCTTCAAACTTGAAGCATGATCCTCAAATGCTGCTCATGCTCCTCCATATTATGAGAGTAAATCAAGATGTCATCACTAAACATGATTGTAAAGGATTCCAAATAAGGCTAGAATGTCCCATTCATCAACTCTATAAAAGGCACCTGGGCATTTGTCAACCCAAAGGACATAACCAAACTCATAATTACCATAACGAGTTCTAAAGGTTGTGTTGAAGATATTCAAAACCTTAATATTCAACTAATGGTAGCTCAATCTCAATTCAATCTTTGAGAATATAGAAGCACCACAAAGCTGCTCAAATAAGTCACTAATGTGGGGTTTCAGATATTTGTTCTTGATAGTCACCTTATTTAACTATTGATAATCAACAAACTTCTGTATATTACGATATTTCTTTTTCACAAATAGAAGATAAGAACCCTAAGGAGAAACACTAGTTCTAACAAATCCTTACTCAACATATCGTGCAATTTCTCCTTTAGCTCTTTCAACTTTGTTGGTGCTATCCTATAAGGAGAAATAGAAATGGGCAGAGTGAACAGCTTTAGATCAATGCCAAAGTTAATATCATGATCAGGTAGAATACATGATAAGTCTATCGAGAAGCTCCCTGGAATCTCATTCACTATCAATGAAGGAGTATCAACACTGGTATCATGAGTATGGGCCAAATAAGATAAACACACTTTATCCCCCATTCTCTACGCCCTAAGAGACGATATCACTTTCTTTGGTGCAGGGGCATTAGTACCCTTCAATACCAACCTAAGAATACCCAACATGGACAAAGTAATAGCCTTGGTATGTCAATCCAAGATCGCAAGATAAGGAGTCAACCAATCCATGTGCAAACTAACATCAAAATATGCTATATTTAGAATAATCAAATCTACCTATATCTCATGCCCCAATAAGTCACAACATAGATCAATACACTCCATCCACTACTACGAAATCACCCATGAGGTAGAAACACTCATAGTCATAATAAGGAAATCAAATATCATATTGATGTGTCAGGAATTAGCGACACATCTTTGCTTTATTTCATAGAATTTTTTATGTCTTTAGGAGTTAAATTAAGTAGAAACTAACCTCATTATACTATATTTTAGGAACCCAAGCAAAATGAAGATGAGAGGTATTAAAGCTAGAAAACTATCCAAAGGATGAGAAAATGGACGGTCGTCTATCTGATAGACAGTCCGCATCATCAGCCATCCAAGTCTAGCCAGAGATTCCAAAAATCGAGTTGAAAGTGTCCATAAACAATGGTTTGAAGGACGGACCGTCTTTCCAGAAGATGGTCCATCATTTGAAGAACGGACTCTGATGAGGCAGAATGGAATTTTGAAGCACGACATGATGGATAGATCGTCTTTCCAAAAGATGGTCCACTGCTCAATGGACGATAAGCTGTTGGATAGAAGCTAAATTGGAAATGATGGAGCAAAGAGCTATCCATCCCTATACACTTGGAACCTCCAAGTTCGAATTATTTTGGGATTTTTGGGACATAGTATAAATAGATTATTCTTGTAATTTTAGGGAGATTTCCGTTCATTATTTTCAGTAGAGAGTAGAGATAACTAGTTAGCTTTAAATTTCATTGTAGATCTTAGATTTTAGCTTGTAATTTGAAGATCCAAGTTCATCTATTGAAGATTTCTTCTCCAATTTCAATTTCCATTGGTGAGCATGTTTAATTACTCTCTTTCTCTTCTTCTTCTTCTTCTTCTTCTTGCTATGGGTAACTAAACCCATATATAAGATTGTGAACCCTAATGATCCCAATTAGGTAAAATTGAGTTTGGGTTTATGAATATTTGATTGATTATTGCTTTGTAGTGTGTGATTGGTGATGAAAGTCATCTAATCCCGCCCAATTACTTTATGAGGCTTGAAAGAGCAAAATTAGGTTGGGTTAGCATTAATCAATAACAACTCAAGGCATAACCCTTATTTCATGGATTCTCCTAGACATAATTTGAATTCCAATTGAAAAAAACACAATTAGGTAGAAGGGTGTACTCTTCAATTTGACAAAATTGAAGTAGATTGACACCTATTGTAACACCCCAGAAATTCCTGAGACTAGACCGTAGATTTAAAACTTGATCATGCAGAAAACTGAGAAAAAGACCTCAGTACAATTCACAATACGACTCATACAATCATCATACAAGACATACCTGGACTCATAACAGGGGTTGGAGAAGAATAGTAAGTGTGATTGGAGGAGTCATGAGTGCATGTTACGACTCGCACCAAGATGGTACAGATCATACTGACCAGTCATGGATAAGTTCAGATAAATGATTAGGGAATTTATGGGTAACCATTATTCATGCAACGACTCATGGTATACAGGTACGGACCATACACTGAGTCGTGTGTTGAATCAGGGGAGTGTTCAGGAGGAAATCACGATCGAGGTACTACACGTAGGATGCTTGTACGGATCATAGGAGGCTTCCGTGCAAAACTTCATAGAAATGGTATGGAGCAGGTTACCTAGCCATAAGTGAAGGTACAAGCCGTAAGATCCTGGTACGAATTGTAGGTTGAGTCATACCACCTAACGAGCAGAAATTTTAATAACTATTTCAGGGGCATTTTTGTAAAAACTTATAATCCTAGCCTCTAAAATATGTCATATTAAGACTATTTTAAGGGGTTTATAGGATTAGTCGACCCTCTCCCCTCATTCTTTTCCAAAATCACTTAGAAGTCATGTAAGAACTCAAACAGACTCCCTAGAGCCAAAGCTAGGGCTTCTTTTCTTCTTCAGAATTCAGGTGCCTTCTCTGAGAAATTCTACTCCCGGTATATGGAATTCCAATAAGAGAATATCTCTCACCCTTATGTCCGAAATTCTTTACAACAATCTCCTGAGTTCCAACCCTGTAGAATATCGAAACTAGGGTTTTCCTTTAGATAGTTTATGAATTCCTTTATTGTGATAATTCTTGAGTTTTTCCTAGATTATTATCAGTTGTAATTCATGCTTGGTACTTCATTTTATAAAGTATGTATTTTAGCCCTAATCTTTAGATGTGGTTTGAATGGGACTTGCATAATTGAGAATTTAGACATGAATATTGTTTGTCTGCATAGTTCCTTTTTATTTACCAATGTTAGTACAGATGCATGATTAGAAGTTAGACTTTGACTTACGCAGTCTCAGAGTCTCAATCAAAACTCAGTACACTCAGTGTTCTATAGAAATGTTAGTTGATCAATTTGACTACATTTAGTCTTGAGGAACTGAGTAACCTCAGTAGTACTAGTTATCAGTTTGTCAGCTGTTCCTCAGACCGTTATGATACTTTCAGATAAAGAAGCTTTGATGGGTCTTGGAACAAAGTTACTTTCAAGTCCTTAGACTCTCAAGACATTTCCAGACAAGTAGTGCTGACTTAAGTCTTAGGACACCTGTTTCGAGCTATCAACCTAGTTATACATAATTAGCACTTCCAATGGGAGTAGGACTTAACATTGAGTGGAATCAGAGTTCAGCGCACCCAGATTCCAAGAACTATTTTGCCATTGTAGTTTATTAGCTCAAATAGGAATCAGGCAGTGATCACCCAGCTCAACTACTATACCTTGGCAAGGTATAGTGGGCCTTCTTTGATGGGGGGTATACATCGGACTCAATGTGTATCTCATGTGGTTACATGTCGATTATAGTTTCTCCCACTGTATAGTACAGTACAGCTCATTACAGTATAGTCACAGTCTCCAACTCAGTTCAGTCCTCCATAATTCAGGATAAGAGTATGACGTTCAGACAGTTATTAGCCCTTACAATATTATTAGATTTTCAGATAATTCAGTATTTCTAATTCCAGTTTTGGTCATTGCTTGTTTTGTCAGTTCAACTTACAGCTTTTCAGTATCTTTATATTTACTTCATATCTCAATTACTCAATATAGTCAAAGTATTAATGCATACTCCCTATGCTGTATCATATTATGATACAGACACAGGTTCTTAGTCTCAACATCATCAGTAGTCCTTTTTCGATGAAATTCAACAAAGTTCAGTGGTGAGTCCTCATTTGTCGAGGGTCAGGGTTTCTTTTCTAGACTATTTGTAATACCCCGTGAGTCCTAATTTTTTGAGGGCTTGAGTTTCTTTTCTAGACTATTTGTAATACCCTGAAAGTGCCTAGGAGTAGACTCGGGAGCTAAAAGTGAAAACTGCTAAAATTGGGAAAGATAGCACAGAACGGACCACGGAACGACTCGGGGTATCAAACCACGGGTCGTTATATGCAGTCGTTGGTTAGGGAAGGCTGGGTGACAGTGGAGACAATGGACGACACAACAACGCATTGTTGGGAACAACGAGCCATTGTCACCAGGCGTTGGAAGAGGTTGGGTTCAGTAGGTGGCATACAACGGGCCTTCCAGCGACTCATTGTGGGTTGTAATGAGTCATTGTTTTGGTGCAAGAATTTCCAGTGTAGATGATGGATCGAGACCACGACTTGTTGGAAGAAACCACGAGTTGTGGTGAGGCCCCTGGTAAGGCCCATGGTAGTGGGTTCAGATTTTGTGATGAGCAAGCAATGGACGATGTAACAGATCGTTGTTTCAGAGGATCAGTTGTCCTGTCCATCCGTTGGTCAGTTTCAGAAGTAAGCTACAGTAGTGCAAACCACGAGCGACAAAATGGGTTGTCGTTAGCTCTAACGACCCATTGGTTCCATTCATTAGTTCAACCCGACAAGTTTTCAGGCTAGATTCATTAAGGGAATTCGACTTTTCCACGCTATGAGACCCTAAACTATGTCATTTTAACTTATGGAAGGTGGGTTAGGGGAGATAATTTATTCTAAGTCCCCATTCGTGCATGCAAGAGTATAGGGAGGTATTCAAAGGTGATTCAAGGCTTTTCTCTTCAATTCTTCCAAATTCCTTCTTGGGCATTCAAGAGAAGTTTAGAACCAATTATTCCAAGGCATGTAAAGCTATCAATAGGTGATTTCTTCCACTCCCATGCCCATTCTTTATGATTTTTATGAAAATTTTATTAAAAGTGATAACGCTCAAACCACACCTCCTTACGAAGTATGAAGCGGACGTTGTCAATAAAGAACCCGACTAGAGGTTGGGGTCGATCCTACAGAGAATACAGAAGGATGTAGAAGAATGCTAGTGCTTAAGCTTTTTAGTTAATTATTTCCTACGAGGGGGGAATTTGTAAAAGTAATAAATAAAAATGTTGAGAAATTGTTTGTTGTTTCCAAATTAATGCAACTAACTAGGGTAAGTGTTTCCCATGACTTCATGACCACAAGGCATTTTATACTAGTGATCTTTTCCGGTGTTTAGCATGCAATATCGGTAAGTTAGATTCACTAAATGGTTGGTCCCATATCTAGATGATTTTCACCATGCAACTTGGTTCGTCTATGGGTGTATTCTTGATTAACCCTTACCCTTAATATCGGATTAGCTATCCCAACACAAGTTCAAGCTATTAGATGAGGGTTGATAGCCTCAAATATCCGTTGTTAATCCTTTTTCCCATTCACTACGTCCTTGGTCCAGTAAGTAAGAATAAGGCAAGTCCTAACGTTTGCAACCATTAAGAATCAATTCAAACAAAGGGAAAAACAATACATGCATTAAACCCCGTTCAAGAATCACTAATTATTTTTACCTGTATGTTAATTCGACATAGTTCCCACAACCTTAGTTGTGGTAGTTTTAGCCTATCATGTTTATAAGTAAATTCATAGCATTCATAGACAAAAGAAAAAATTAATACTTACAACATTCATTGGAAGAAACTCACTTGATTAATGCAAAATTCGGAAGAATAACTTTACAATCGTATCTCAAATATGTCTTCTAACATGTCTTAAAATTTACTCTAAAAACTTGTTGTAAAACTTCCGTTCTCTTCAAGACGTCCTTATTACATGAACATAAAGGGGTATTTATAGTAGTAGATTTATGCTTTGCTTGTTCCTTGATAAATTTGACTTGGACTTGATGGTCCTTTTCCTAGTTGAAGTAGGAGATCCAATTTTTGGGCCATTTTGGGAGCCTTGCGTGTTGCCCCAGCCACTGTTGTTCGCGTGATTTGTGGGTATATATAAAACGACACGCAAGTGCACGTGGTCGAACAAGTAGTAAGTGGCTTTAGTAAGCCAAGTATCGATCCCACAGAGACTTGGATGAAGTGCAATCTGCTCAAGTGTGCTATATTTTACTTCTAAAAATGCAGACAACAGTGTAACCAAAAAGTTGATATTTTTGTTTATAATTTTTATACTTAAGCTAAAAACAATTATCTAAATTGAGTCTGAACTATGAATGAGAGCATGCTGAGGTTAAACGAACATGTAATGAAATTGATTATCATCATAATTTGGTTAATCTTTTCCTCCAGTTGCTAGCCAAGAACATTTGCCAAGAGATTAAAACTCTCGTATTTAACCTCACTTAAGAATCATGAACCATCCACCTACATTTCTGTGATTAAATGCAATTCATGTTCTATCCATACAAACCCGGTTCCTAAATTGACTAATACGACTTTCAGGTATATTTCTATCCTGAAAGCAAATCAAGACTCAATTTTCCCAAACCAAGTAAAGAACATATCCTATTAATTCACAACTTTCCAATTTCTTGCTCTCTCGAGTGAAATCGGACTTTTTAGATATACATTAACGTAGGCCACACATTAATGCAGTAAGAACAAGAACTAATAGAACAACATGGAAGAAAAGATGAAAAACCAAAGAATCAATGATCACATTTCATCATAATTGTTCATAACCTCAGCAAGAAGAGGAATTAGCCACTCATTTGTGGATTAAACATCTTAAAATGAGTGTTAATCATACAAGCAATTGAATTAAAGAAGAAAGAAAGAGAGAAAAAACCCTGATATTTTCGTCCCTCAACTGCCTGTAACCCACGTTCTTGCTCCACCAAGTCAGAATATTGAAAAATGAACCTAAGTGTTCTATTTATACTGGTGGGAATTTTTCCCAGAATAACAAGCAACGTGTCACGGAGTGCATCGCAGAGCACTGCCTCCGTGACACGCTACGGACGCGAACCCTCACTGGAATTGGGGGTCCAGGAATTAAGGCCCAACGTGGCACGACGTGCAACGCGGAGCCAAGCCACCATGCCACGGACCGGACGCGGACCCTCTTTGGAGTTTGGGCGAATTTTCCCTATCCAGGAAGAAGGCCTCCGCGATGGCAGCGTGACACGGCTCCATCGCGGAGCCCCTTTATTTCATGCTGTCCAATGCCTTGTTCCTTGCTTGCCTCCAAGTCTAACCCCGATATCCTCCAACATGCATTTTAGCTTCCCAAAATTACATTTTACCTGCAAAACAATGCTAATCATGTTTGTTAGTATAAATTCACATTTTATTACCAATTACGTGAAAATGTATACACATTGGTAGATAAACAAGGCTAAAATGATACTTTTGAGTATCACTTGGGCATATAAATTTGCCCAAGATCACTTACCCCACACTTAAATCCTTGTTTGTCCTTGAACAACAATCCTACACTTCATGCAATTTACATCCCAACCTCGCTACTTTGGTTCGACAATTTAGGCTACTGTCATACTGATTATTCAATACAGCAAATCATCAAGAAAACATGCATGGTATTATCAATGCAATGACCTTCAATACATTAAGACCCCCTCGACTTTAAGAATCGACTCTCGATATTGGAAAACTCATGCAAATCAGCTGATCAAGATATCCGACACGAAAATTAATCTTTCGTCAAGCATGTGCCCTCACAACACATGAGAATCTTCCCCTTTTTGCTCATATGACTCACAAAAATTCAAGCAGGGGCATGTAAAAACAATTTCGCTCTCTCTCCCAAAAGAATTCACATGCATCGTGTCATGACCCATAAGCTTGCCCTTAGTGTATTACTCCACTAATATAAAGAAGTGTGATGTAAGATCACGTAGGACTTTAACGGGTTGTAATGGAAGCTACGGAACTAGTAAATATTAGATTAGCCAATAATAGCCACTAGCATCCTTAAGTGCCTTTTCAACACATCCCATCAACTCATGGACATTGTTTCTTTTTTTTTTCATCATCCCATTCTTGATTCTTTTCTTTAGTATGACCCATCGTATTAAGCACACTTGACACAACAACAAAGATTATTCATGCACCTTCATTACCGTTTATTTATAGCAAGTGCACCTTCAACCTTTTCTTTTCTTCTATCACTCTGCTTTTCTTTTTCTTTTCACCATTCTCACTCTTTGACACTTCGGGAAAATGATTTTCTCTTCTTAAGCGCTTAAGAGTTTTGCATAGACTTTACGGCTAATGAAAAGAAGGAATTAAGCTCGGTTTACGCTTTATGACAAAAGAAAGAAATAATAGGCTAAAGGCTCAACGGGATGACTAGGGTATACAATCAAGGTGTGTACGATAAGGAAAAATAGAAACTCTCGGTTAAAACAAAGAAATGCCTACATCCTTTCCTACAATACACCTCCTTCATTTCGTTTTGTACACACACCAGGCAAGTTCTAGACACTTCACAATAGCAGGGAATATCAACACCTTACTTCACACTTTTTGCACATGCTCAATTCAAGATGTATTCACAGACTCTTCAATCAGCTAATTACAGGAATTCAAACATTAAGCCTCAATCACACTGAATCGAACTCTATGGCCTAGGTATCTCAACATATTTACAAAGTTGCATGCTTTCATACGAATCACCTTTGCATTTTAAATATCATGTACAACATGCAACCAGAATTTCGCAACCATACAGTAACTACAGGTTTTGGGATGCAACCCACCAAAGAAAAAAACTAAAAAATAATTGAAAAAAAACTACTCCTAACGACTACATTTCCCTTAAGACGGTCGTCATCCATCCATCATAGGGAACGGTCACTAACTATGACTTCGGTTCAATGGGACCATTCTCGGTAAAAGAACCGAAAACAAACGCCGAGAAACCCAAGAATAAAAAAATGTTGAAAATATCGATCATTTCGATAGAAAATATATGTACAAAATACTTTAAATTTTTTTTAAAAAAAAATATCAATCATTTCGATAACAAAAATATGTACAGAATCAGAATCAACTAGCAACATTCAGCAACACACATCAATTTCGCATAAATTTACAAACAGAACAACAACTTAAAAATTCACAACTCACAAGGACAAACAAATTTTCACATACACGACAACAGATTATAGCATACATACAAAACAGCCTAGCCCAGCACCTAACTACTCCCACCCCACACTTAGCTCGAACACTGTCCCCAATGTTCACAAAAATTAAAATAGCACAAAATCGGGTGGTGGAACTCCCTGATCAGTCAAAGTATTCCACTTCTTCGTCGGGTGCTGCTGCTTAATCTCCCATGTCCGAGTCGTCCCCGTCATCTTCATCGGACTCCACATCGGAGTCCTCCCGACATGTCTCCTCATCTGTGGGGACATCATCATCTGTGGGCTCTACAAATGCTGGCCCCACTCGGCATAGAGCCCTAGCATTTTCACCGAAGGGGTAGTTTAGCTCGAGCTGCCATAGCTCCTCCTCTGTCGCCGGCCTCCCTCCTATCCTCAGCTGGAGCATCTGCATCCCATACATCCGAGCCATATACTGGTCATCACGAGCATGTCGCTCGCCAAGTGTAAGCACTGGCCTGTGGGTGGTGTCGGGAGCCTTAGTTTTAGTAACATCTAAGGCCCGACGCTCCATCTGCGGGATATAGTCAAGGGCCTCCTCCTCGACATCTAGGCCCCTGAGGAAGGTGGTGAGTAGTCCACCAAAGCCATACCTGTGCCCTTGGTGCAACCGGGCTCTCTTCATGGCGGAGATAATTACCGCCCCCACGTTGATCTCCAGCCCTTTCATTAGGGCGTACACCAGGCATACACGATCCCGGGTTACATCTGTCATATGTACCCCCGGGATTAGGCATGAGAAGACTATCTTCAGCCAGATTCGGGCTTCCCTGTTCATTTGTGAATATAGCAGAGTCTGGTGGTAGCCCCTCTCTTTGTGTCTGCTCCATCTAGCTGTCGATCGGGTCCCACACAATGTGCGTCTGATGTCCACATACGGTGGGGTAATGTTCAGCTGTCGGAGTACGTGGGCATCTATGTCCCGCGCTCCTATGATGGCATTGAGGTGGTGGGGCTCCAAGGTGACTATTTGCTCTCTGATCTTGATGGTGTGGCTTCTGATAGTTGGGTTCCAGTTGGCATAGAACTCCCGAACCAAGTGCAGATTTCATTCCTTGAGCTCCTCAAATATGAAATTGAGCCCAGCTACCTCGATTCGGTGGACCATCCTAGGGAACTCCTGTGCCAATGGTTCCCGTTCTATATGCTCCTCGGGGAAATATTTGTTTTCTTTGTGCTTTGCGTACCACTTTTTCCCCTCATCAGTCACCCATCTCGTTCTGTATTGGTGGCATTGGCCGCGTGGAACTGCTGGTGCTGCTGTGCCCAGTCTGATTCGCTTCCTTCCGGCGCCTGAAGTTGATGCGCCTTTCCCTTTCTCTTGCCGGCTTGCCATTTTACCTGTCAACCCAAGTAGAGAAGATCAATGTTAAGCTAACGGATATTAACTTCGGCTAAGGTCGGGTTACACTAAGTTACCCCACACTTAGTCCTTAGCTACAGTTACAACACTACGGCAAGATTATCTTTATTTACACACAATAAACAACTATACAATCATGCTTAGTGCATTCGAAAAATTCGACGGTATATCTTCTGCGTACTACTCAGACTTCGTACAGCTAATCACAATCACTACCATCGCTCACATTTTACCCATCACACTTAGCAAAGAAAAACAAAGGAACAAAAACAACAACAAAAATTTATCTACACAAACATATACAACCAACCAAATTCTTACAAATTTCAACATTCCCTTAACCCGAGAATCCGTCGTTCTATTAACATCCTAACAATTAGTACATCGACTCATCTCATTCAAAATTTACATCCTGGCATGAAATTCACAAGTTCACTACATTTTCAACCTCAAATTCAAAAACAAGCCATATAATTGATATTATCAAGCAAATTTGATTAATTTATGTAATTGACAAGTTCAAGCAATCATAACGACATTCCAAACACTCATAAACAACAATTAAACTTGAATTCATGATTAATTTCTACTTAGGGCAATTTAGCTCACCTCCCATGCTCAATATCGAAGAAAATCGACAAGAATTTGAGAGGAAATTGAAAAACATACCTTGTCTTTGAAGAATTGACGAAAACTTGTTGAATTTCTTGCCTTACTCCGTGTCACGTTGATGGGGGATGGGTTTTGGGGGGTTTGGTCACAGAGAGATTAAAAAATGAGGGAAAAGGGAGGGTTTTCGGGGTTAAAAAGTAAGGAAATCGCGCGGGTCACCTGGCGACCCGGTGTGACCCGTCGCGATATACAAGGCAACGTGTCACGGATTGCATCGCGGTGCACTGCCTCCGTGACACGGAGCCATTGCGAGACTGTTCTGGAAAGTTTTAAAATTTTCGGATTATACCTCAACGTGTCACGGAGGTAACGCGGAGGTCTACCTCCCTGACACGGAGCTGTCGCCTCAGCTCACTATTTGCCACTTTTTATTAATTTTTCATACCTTGACTTTTCCTTCGCGATTCCGTGCATATTTTCCTCCGTTTGACCTGAAATTCATCTCACTATACAAAATTGGTTAGAATTATAGGTTTCACTCTAAATACAAATAAAACAAAAACTAAAACGAAATTTTTTTGTAGTCAATCAAGAAAGAAAAAGAGAAAGAAAAGAAAAATCTATTTACACTTTACAAAAAGAAAGAAAATTTTTTCACGGGTTGCCTCCCGTGCAGCGCCTGGTTTACCATCGCGGCTCGACGTCGTAAAGCTCAATTGTCCTCTAGGGTGATGGACGATTTCTCTCGATCACCGTCCTCCCCCCAGTAGTGCTTACACCTATCCGGTGGTTTTCCCATTAACTCCCGTGAATCCTTAATCTGCTTATCATCGCCTTGATCAATCACATTGATCACCGAGAGTTCTTCATGCACCATCGGGAGCTTGGGTGCCTTGTACACATCGAATACCTCCACCTTGTCATGTGCTCACATTGTTAGCTGCCCCGCAGCTACGTCAATTAGTGCTTTCCCGGTTGCCGAGAAAGGACGTCCCAAAATAAATGGGACTTCCGCGTCTTGTTCAAAATCCAACACGACAAAATCTACCGGGAAAATTAGGGAGCCAACTTGCACCAGAACATCCTCTGCAATGCCATCAGGTCTGGTTAAGGACCGATCCGCCAACTGCAAGATTACCGTTGTGGGTCTAGGACTCCCTAGACCCAACTTTCTGAATACCGATGACGACATCAAATTTGTGCTCGCTCCCAAATCACACAATCCATGAGCTCGGATGCTCTGCCCAATAGTAATCTGGATAGTAAAACTCCCAGGGTCTTTTAACTTTGTGGGCAGTCTATTTTGAATCCGGGAAGTGCACTCCTCCGTTAGAGCCACCGTAGCATACTCAGTCAACCTACTTTTGTTTGCCACGATATCCTTTATATACTTATCATATTTCGGCACTCCCTGCAAGACATCAACAAGAGGTAAGTTAATATGTACCTGTTTCAGCACCTCCATGAATTTCTTGAAACACGCCTCCTCCTTGTGTTTCTTTAGTCGTTGAGGGAACGGGGGTGGAGTTCTTTCTGATTCAGCTTCCTTAGTCTTCCCCCTTTCAGTACTTTGCTCCCTCTCAACTTCTACTGCTCCCGACTGCTGAGGTGGTCTTTCTGGTTCCACCTCTTTCAGCTGCAAACCACTCCTTGTGGTCATTGCATTTACCTGCTTGGAATTGGGATCCGTGTCGCTCGGCAGTCCTCCTCTAGGCCTTGTGTTTTGGGCACTAGCAAATTGCCCAAATTGATATTCAAGCGCCTTGGTAGCTAACTGGTTGTTTTTCACTTCGGCTGCCAATTTCACATAGTCAGCCTGCAATTGAGCTTGGTTAGCTATCATGGTCTTGAACATCTCCTCAATGTTAGGTGATGGTGGTGGAGGAGGTGCATTGTTGTTTCTGAATTGTGCTTGATAATTCTGCTGCCCTCCTTGGTTCCTTTGCACACCCTGACCAGAACTTTAGCCCTGATGGTTGTTGCTACCCCATGAGAAATTAGGGTGATTCCTCCAATTGGAATTGTAGCTACTACCATACTGCTGGTGGTTCCTTTGCGCATTACCCACAAAGTTTACCGAGTCAGGATTGGCTCCACAACACTTAGCTGAATGCTCACTGCTTCCACACACTTCGCACCACATCTGCTGTACTGCATTAACTGGGGCTTGAGGCTGGCTCAATGTCATGTTTCTGAAGTGGGTGTTAAGTTGATTTTGCAATGCAGCTATCTGTGCAGCGATAGCTGTAAACCCATCCACTTCAAGCAGTCCTGCTGCTTTCCTTGTCCCACCTCTTGATGAATCAGCATTCCATTCTGGATTGCCCTGCGAAATACGGTTCAACAAGGTATACAGCTCCTCATAAGTTTTCTCCAGCGCTTGCCCTCCAGCTGCTGAGTCTAGCAATATTTTGGTGTGGGGTTCCAAACCCTCTATAAAAGTGTGCACCAGCACATCATTGGACTGGTGATGATGAGGACAATCTCGCAACATGGACTTGAATCTCTCCCAGGCCTGATATAAATTCTCTCCCTCTCTCTGTTTGAAACTTAGAATCTGACTTCTAAGTCTTGCTGTTTTACCAGAGGGAAAAAACCGTATCAAAAACTTCCGTGCAAGATCATCCCACGTAGAAATAGAATTCGGTGGCTCAGCTTTCAACCACCTCTTGTCTTCTCCCAATAATGAGAATGGGAACAATGTAAGCCGGACATAGTCTGATGACACTCCAGCGGGGACGTAAGTGTCACTTATCTCCAAAAAATTTTGGAGATGCTGTTGTGGATCTTCATGAGGGAGACCGGTAAACTGCCTGCTAGTGTGCAGCAACTGCACCATATTCTGTTTAAGTTCAAATCTCCCTCCTGGCTCAGGTTTGCGGATACTAGATGTAACATTATTGGCATGTGGGATTGCCACCTCGCGAACCGGACGAGTTGCTACTTCTTCGGCCACTAACACTGCCCGTACTACCGGTGGATTCTATTATTGCTCCATGATTGTCTGTCTGAGCAACCACAGCTTTCTTTGTAGAGCTTCTCTCCGTTTACTGTGAAATATTCTTTCTGGCTCTATATATGATTCCACCAGCTCCTTGTCTCTTGCTAGTGTTCAACAACAATTAAGTCTGCAAAATACAGGCTAAGACCAAGTTGTCAACACTAAGAAAATAAAAATACAGTAAATTAACACTTAAAACAAATTCACCAATAGCCAAGTCCCCGGGAACGGCGCCAAAAACTTGTTCGCGTGATTTGTGGGTATATATAAAACGACACGCAAGTGAACGTGGTCGAACAAGTAGTAAGTGGCTTTAGTAAGCCAAGTATCGATCCCACAGAGACTTGGATGAAGTGCAATATGCTCAAGTGTACTATATTTTACTTCTAAAAATGCAGACAACAGTGTAACCAAAAAGTTGATATTTTGTTTATAATTTTTATACTAAAGCTAAAAACAATTATCTAATTTGAGTCTGAACTATGAATGAGAGCATGCTGAGGTTAAACGAACATGTAATGAAATTGATTATCATCATAATTTGGTTAATCTTTTCCTCCAGTTGCTAGCCAAGAACATTTGCTAAGAGATTAAAACTCTCGTATTTAACCTCACTTAAGAATCATGAACCATCCACCTACATTTCTGTGATTAAATGCAATTCATGTTCTAGCCATACAAACCCGGTTCCTAAATTGACTAATATGACTTTCAGGTATATTTCTATCCTGAAAGCAAATCAAGACTCAATTTTCCCAAACCAAGTAAAGAACATATCCTATTAATTCACAACTTTCCAATTTCTTGCTCTCTCGAGTGAAACCGGACTTTTTAGATATACATTAACGTAGGCCACACATTAATGCAGTACGAACAAGAATTAATAGAACAACATGGAAGAAAAGATGAAAAACCAAAGAATCAATGATCACATTTCATCACAATTGTTCATAACCTCAGCAAGAAGAGGAATTAGCCACTAATTTGTGGATTAAACATCTTAAAATGAGTGTTAATCATACAAGCAATTGAATTAAAGAAGAAAGAAAGAGAGAAAAAACCCTGATATTTTCGTCCCTCAACTGCCTGTAACCCATGTTCTTGCTCCACCAAGTCAGAATATTGAAAAATGAACCTAAGTGTTCTATTTATACTGGGGGGAATTTTTCCCGGAATAACAAGCAACGTGTCACGGAGTGCATCGCGGAGCACTGCCTCCGTGACACGCTACGGACGCGGACCCTCACTGGAATTGGGGGTCCAGGAATTAAGGCCCAACGTGGCACAACGTGCAACGCGGAGCCAAGCCACCGTGCCACGGACCGGACGCGGACCCTCTCTGGAATCTGGGCGAATTTTCCCTATCCAGGCAGAAGGCCTCCGCGATGGCAGCGTGACATGGCTCCATCGCGGAGCCCCTTTATTTCATGCTGTCCAATGCCTTGTTCCTTGCTCGCCTCCAAGTCCAACCCCGATATCCTCCAACATGCATTTTAGCTTCCCGAAATTACATTTTACCTGCAAAACAATGCTAATCATGTTGGTTAGTATAAATTCACATTTTATTACCAATTACGTGAAAATGTATACACATTGGTAGATAAACAAGGCTAAAATGATACTTTTGAGTATCACTTGGGCATATAAATTTGCCCAAGATCAACTGCCGCATCGCACGCCTTGTCGCACGAGGAGTGAGCTTCTACGTGCCTGCCAATGTGCTGGAGAAGTTCCGCATAGCGTGTGTCCGTGCGCCAATGTTGGGGTGCCTCGCGCCTGCCTATGCCAAGAAATATTGGTGCCTCGCGCTTGGCCTAGTGCCATTTCAGTGCCGCATGGTGCCTGGAATTGCGCCAGCGTGCTGTTTCCTCGCGCGACTACGTGCCAACCTCGTGCGAACTTCAATCCTTTCATCCTTCATTCCCGCTTCTTCTCATATATTTCAAATAAACCTTAAATACACTCAAATCCATCATCTTAAGCCTTAAAAAACATATGATCACATGTTTTAGCCATTTTCACAAATATATAACATAAACACATGAAAACACACATAGTTTATTCTCACAACATAGTAAAGTACAGGCAAAAATATGTCTATAAAGTGCGTGAATACGCCATTCATCAACACCCCACACTTAAACTATTGTTCGTCCTCGAACAATCTACTACTTACCTTCTCACATTTAAGCAAAAAATTCATCCTAGGAATAGTTCTACTTACACTTAGGATCATGAGACAAATCAATGAAGCTCAAATAACTCACTCGCATGCATATAGGTTCAACATTAAGATGTCAAAGTTTGAAATCACTTAGCTTTTGAAAACTAACTCATCAAGACATATTTTGGGCAAAAATGAATTATATAAAATTTAGAAATCAAGATTAAACCAAAGTCTTACCATTGTGCCCTTCACAATTTGGAGAGATGCCCTTTTTCTCACACAAGATATACGTCAATATAAACATAGGTATAACTAACATAATTTCTGCTCACTCTCCCAAAGAAGTCAACATACGTGCAAAAGACGACCCATAGGCTTGTCCTTAGTGTAATACTCCACTAATATAGAATTATGACTAAAGGATCAAATAGGACTTTAATTTGGTTGTAATGTAGGCTAAGGGACAAGTAGGAACTATTTGGCCAAGATAGTGACTAATCTCCCTATGCACTTTAATACTTCTCAACACTTTGATTCTTAAGCACATTCTTCAATTTCCAAATTTTCTCCTTATACCTCCTTTTATTTTTCAATTTTTCAACTTAGGTGACTAGTAGGGAATTTTCTTTTCATCATCGAGCTTATTCACACACATTTTTTCCTATTTTCTTATCCTTTCTTCCGTTTCCACCCTTTACGCACTCTATCCATCCTCAACTTAAGCATTTTTCTTATGTTGAGGTTCACAATATCCAAGGAAGGACCAAGGCCAAAATAGATTCTTTGTAAACAAATGGGTACGGTTAATCGGTAAATCATGATTTTTTTCATCTTCAATTTTTCCAAGATCTTTCTTCTTTTTGTTTTCCCACTAAAAGTCACCCTCCTTATTTAGCATAATTTCACCTTTTTCTTTTCTTCCAATTCACCATACTTTTTAACTTTTCCCTTCACTTCTCATATTATGCTCCTTTCATAAAAAAAGTTTTCATTAAAGTGCTATAGGAGTCATTTGGATCAAATATAAGTCAATAGAACAAAAAGGGATTCAAGCTTATAATATGACTATCAAAAGAATAGGCTAAGGCTCAACATGGCTAACTTGGATAATTACAATAAACGTAACTAAAATAGGATAAAAATAAGGCTACCAAAGAAACACCTATATCACTTCCTAAATCCATCATTCATATTTCGCTTTGCACACATACCGGGTAAATTCTAGACATCAATTTACAAGCATGGAGTATATCAAAAAACATTCCTCACACATTGGCACAAAATGGTTTAACAATAGAAATCAAGATCACATAAACACATATATCCATATTGCATGCGTAACATAATTAAGCCCATTTTTTTAAGTACAAGAGTCAAGTTCCCAAAAGACTAAGTGTTTTGTACCTTTTTCATGCATTTTTGAGTGAATTTAATAAAGTCACAATGATATCTAAGTGAAGCACCTAGCATTCGTAAGGCTCAAGTCTTGTTCTTCCTAATGACTAATTTACCCTTAAGACGGTCATCATCCATCCATCATCGGGCAAAGTCATGACTAAATGAATGAAAAAAATAAATAAAAAATCTAGACTCTCTAGTCGGTTCTAAGAGACTATCCACTGGAAAAGTACCGAAAACAAAAACCGGAGGAACTCGGACTAAAATAAAACTAAAAAATACTACAAACCAACAAGCATGCATGACTCATCAGAGGTCCCAACGAATCGTCACCAAGCCCGTGGCCACTGCCGAACTGGTTTCCAGTTTTAGTTAGGAAAAGGTTTTCTCGGAACTATAAATACACAGTTTAGGTTTATTTTCATAGAGAAGTTTATTATTGCTATTTTTTCACATAGGATTTTGGTGGTGTACAATTATTCTTGAGTCAAGAGACAAGGTTTATAATTTTGTTCTTGAGTTTGAGGATCAAAAGCAACATTGGAATTTATTCATCAACTTTGGAGTTTTTTTTAAAAAAATAGGCCTACTGTGTGGAGATTTAGCAATCAAGGAATGCATGGTAACATGAAGTTCACTTCTCCCATCCGACACTTAATTAGTTGCACTGTCCTCAGTGCTAAAACACATAAGCATAAAGTAGTAGAGTGAAAGAAGAACTCTCTGGGCTTCTACTCCTCGTCGTCAGTGGGCCCAGAGAAGTTTATTATTGCTATCACCTACACACTTGAACAAACACATAAAAGCAAAAAATTAATCTTGGGTTGCCTCCCAAGTAGCGCTTGATTTAACGTCGCGACACGAAATAGGTATCTTCACTACTTAGATTTCATTAAGATACCTGTTGAGACCGTGGTCACATCTTGGCTTCTTGTTTTACCATGCTAACCCGTGACATGTTGGAAAATAAAATAAAAAAAGGAAATAAAGACTAAAATTTAAACACAAGAAATTAATCTAATCCTAAATTTTATTCCCCAGAAACGACGCCACTTTTTCATAATGCTCAAACCACACATCCTTAAGAAGTATGAAGGGGATGTTGTCAATAAAGAACCCAACTAAAGGTTGGGGTCGATCGCACAGAAAATACGGAAGAATGTAGAAGAATGCTAGTACTTAAGATTTTTAGTTAACTATTTCCTACGAGGGGGAATTTGTAAAAGTAATAAATAAAAATGTTGAGAAATTTTTTTTCTTTCCAAATTAATGAAACTAACTAGGGTAAGTGTTCCCCATGACTTCATGACCACAAGGCGTTTTATACAAGTGATCTATTCTGGTGTTTACTATGCAATATCAGTAAGTTAGGTTCAACTAAATGGTTGGTCCCCTATCTAGATGATTTTCCCCACACAACTTGGTCCATCTACGGGTGTATTCTTGATTAAACCTTACCCTTAATATCGGATTAGCTATCCCTGGACAAGTTCAAGCTATTAGATGAGGGTTGATAGCCTCAAATCTCTATTGTTAATCCCTTTTCCCATTCACTACCTCCTTGGTCCAGTAAGTAAGAATAAGGCAAGCCCTAACGTTTGCAACCATTAAGAATCAATTAAA
Organism: Datura wrightii; assembly: GCA_035772735.1. Taxonomy (NCBI): domain Eukaryota; kingdom Viridiplantae; phylum Streptophyta; class Magnoliopsida; order Solanales; family Solanaceae; genus Datura; species Datura wrightii. Next base: position 48,148,190 of record JASDFA010000002.1, on the reverse strand, counting down.
ACGAAGGGAAAAAACAATACATGCATTAAACCCCGTTCAAGAATCACTAAGTATTTTTACCTATGTGTGTTAATTCGTTATAGTTCCCAAAACCCTAGTTGTGGTGGTTTTAGCCTATCATGTTTATAAGTAAATTCATAGAATTCATAGACAAAAGCAAAAATTAATAATTACAACGTTGATAGGAATAAAGTCACTTGATTAATGCAAAATTCAGAAGAACAATTTCACAATCGTATCTCAAATATGTCTTCTAACATGTCTTAAAATTTACTCTAAAAACTTGCTGTAAAACTTTTGTTCTCTTCAAGACATCCTTATTACATTCAAATAAAGGGGTATTTATAGTAGTAGACTTATGGTTTGCTTGTTCCTTGATGAATTTGACTTGGACTTGATGTTCCTTTTCCTAGTTGAAGTAGGAGATCCAATTTTTTGGCCGTTTTGGGAGCCTTACGCGTCTCCCCAGCCACTGCTGCATTGGCAGTGCCGCATTGCATGCCTTGTCGCACGGGGAGTGAGCTGCTGCATTCCTGCCAATGTGCTGGAGAAGTGTCGCATCGCGTGTGTCCGTGCGCCAATGTTGGGGCGCCTCGCGTATGCCCATGCCGAGAAATATTGGTGCCTTGCGCCTGGCCTAGTGCTATTTTAGTGCCGCGCCTTGCCTGGAATTGCACTAGTGTGCTGCTGCCTCGTGCGGCTGTGCCCCAACCTCATGCGAACTTCAACCGTTTCTTCCTTCATTCCCACTTCTTCTCATATATACCAATAAAACCTTAAATACACTCAAATCCATCATCTTAAGCCTTAAAAAATATCTAATCACGTGTGTTAGCCATTTTCACAAATATATAACATAAACACATGAAAACACACATAATTTATTTTCACAACATAGAAAAGTATGAGCAAAAATATGTCCATGAAGTGCGTGAATATGCCCTTCATCAACACCCCACACTTAAACAATTCTTCGTCCTCAAACAATCTACTCTTTCCCTTCTCACATTTAAGCACAAAATTCATCCTAAGAATAGGTCTACTTACACTTAGGATCATGAGACAAATCAATAAAGCTCAAATAACTCACTCGCATGTGTATAGGTTCAAAATTAAGATGTCAAAATTCGAAATCACTTAGCTTTTGAAAACTAACTCATCAAGACATATTTTGGGCCAACATGAATTATATGTAATTTAGCAATCAAGATTAAACCAAAGTCTTACCATTATACCCCTCACAATTTTGAGAGATGCCCTTTTTCTCACACAAGATATAAGTCAATATAAACTTAGGCATAAATAAAATAATTCTCGTTCACTCTCCCAAAGAACTCAACATTCGTGCAAAAGACGACCCATAGGCTTGCCCTTAGTGTAATACTCCGCTAATATAGAAATATGAATCAAGGATCAATTAGGAATTTAATTTGGTTGTAATGTAGGCTAAGGGACATGTAGGAACTATTTGGCTAAGATAGTGACTAATCTCCCTAAGAACGTTAATACTTCACAACACTGACTTTTAAGCACATTTTTCAATTTTCAAATTTTATCCTTATACCTCCTTTTATTTTTCAAGTTCTTCAACTTAGGTGACTAGAAGGGATTTTTCTTTTCATCATCGAGCTTATTCCCACACATCTTTTTTCCTCTTTTCTTTTCCTTTCTTCCGTTTCCATCCATTATGCACTCCTACTCTAGCCACCCTAAACTTAACCATTTTTCTTATGTTGAGGTTTGTTCGACTCATTTCGCGCATACCGTAAGTGTACGGGTTGTGCAAGTAATATAGTGGCTCTTTTAAAGAACCGAAATGTCGAACCCACAGGGACTGGACCCATTCCTCTAACTATCTATTCCAAGTGTGATATTAAACGTCGAAAATGTTGATTAGAGAAGTTGGCGAGAAGGTTTAATTAAGTCTAATTTTGGTCAATGACATATTCTAAATTCACTCTAGGAGCAACATAGAGTTAAAACCAGATAATCATGCGCTATTACGAATTGCAATGGGTTAAGTATGAAACTATCGATTGTTGTCTCACATAATCAGAATTTCATGCTCAGGGCCTTTCGAGCCTCTAAACATGACAAACTAGCCTCACTGCATCATTGTGAGCGAGTATGCTACTTCTAGTTCGTGGGTAATTAATTACGTGGATGTGGTTTATGTGGAAATGAGTAGGGACTCTCGTGCACCTAATCATTTAACTCAACTTAGCCACACAACTACTTCTTTGAGTGGTAATGTGATAAACCTAAGTCGGTCTCTAAATAATCCCGTTTTATCAAACAAGCAAGGCATTAGGTATATTTCTATCCTAACACATTATATCGCGAGATACAATCATGCTCCTCACATTCTCATGTTCTGACCTAGGTAAATGCTTTCTCAAGCGAATGCCCAAGTTAACATGTATGTTCATGGTGATCAATCATAAAAACAACCAATAATCTAGAATGCAAGACAAAACAACAATCAATAACTTAATTCCACACAAATTCATAAAAACACAATCATAATTCATGGCTTCAACCCTAGAGGAAGGGTTCTAGCCATTCGTGTTCGTAAAACTACAAGATACTACACTAAATTAACATACTTACAAGAATTGGTAGATGAGAAGGGAATTTGACAAACCCTAGATGCGTTTTCCCACTTCTCCCTTCACTCCTAGGTGGTTTTCCAGAATAAAATCTTGACCAAGTGGTTTTAGGAGCTAAGGGACCTATTTATAATAAATGAGAAACGTGCACAATTTAGCTTGTCGTGGAATGGCTCCGTGTCACGGAGTGTATCGTGGAGCATTGCCTCCGTGACATGGAGGTAATGCGGAGGCTCTCTGGAAATTGCCTCCGGATGCCTAAACTGCCGAGTGTCACCGCGCTGCAGGTGTGACACGCTGCTCATGCAGTGCGTTGGGCTGTTGCTGGCGCGCATCTCCCCTGGCGTGGCACAGCGCTGGTGCTCTGGAGCCTGCCTGCCTGCTGCCTCTTCTCGCGTGCCTGGCATGGGCGTGGCACGGCACTGGGCGCAGTACACGCACAGCGTGGCACACTGCCTGGCGCGGCTAGCCTTGCCATGGCATGCTCCTTGCCGACTTTCGCCAATTTCTCCTGACTCCATTCCTCTACTTCACCAACTTATGAATTAGTTCCTCAAAATCATTGAAACCTACAAAACAAGGACTAATCATGTTGGTTATCACATATATTCACATTTATATAAAATTACATGAAAATGTATATAAATAAATAGATAAACAAGGCAAACTAAGTTATAAAGTATCACTTGGGCCTACTATTTTTCCCACGATCACCTACCCCACACTTAAAGCCTTGTTCGTCCTCGAACAAACCTTTTACATCTCATGCATATGGATACTCACACATAACTAATTTAGCAAGAGAATTCAAGCTACGGCTATACTGATTATTTAAGATAGCAAGTTAAAAATAGAGCATGCACGATTTGAACATTGAAATGTAATACAACCCTGCCAAGACTTCCTAGCCTCAAGAATTGACTCTCAATTTTAGCAAACTCATGCGAATCACTGATCAAGAAATCCAACATGAATTATATCCTTCATTCAACATATGCCCTCACGGCAAGAGAGTTACCCATTTTCACACGCAAAAAATTTGTAAATCACAACATGTGTGGGTACATGAATAGAATTATGCTCACTCTCACAAAGAATTCATGTGTATCATGTAATGACCCATAAGCTTGCCCTTAGTGTTTTATTCCACTAATTTAAGGATGTATGAATGTAAGATCAAGTAGGACTTTTTAGGTTTTAATTTAGCTAAGGGACGGGTAGGTACTATTATGGCCAGTAATAGTGACTATCTTCCCTAAGCGCTTTTAATACATCACGTCCTCATTACGAACTTCCTTCTCTTACTTCACTTTTTTCTCCTTTCAGCTTTCTTTTTCCTCCTTTGTTCCCCCATTTCTTTAGGCACTTTTAGCTATTTAGTAAGGAGTTCTATAAGTACTTTTCATTAATTTATTTTCTTACTCCTTACTAAAGATCACCCATTTGCACACAAGTGCACCCTTAACCTTTCTCAACTTTTACAACCTCCACTTTTCCTTCTTTTTCATTTTTCTCACTCCTTTACTCTTTCAGATTATTCACTCAAGCGCTTAGGAGTTTTGGATCAAATTCAAGGCTAATGAAAGAAAAAGGATTAAGCTTATGTTGTAGATGTCAAAGAATAGGCTTAATGCTCAATGGGGCTAAATAGGATTAATTATTCATGGTAGGTAAAGTGAGGGATGACATTTAGGATCATTCAAAGAAATGCCTAAATCATCTCCTACAATTCACATCCTTCATTTCGTTTTATAAACACATCAGGCAAGTTCTAGACACTCCACAATAGCACAGAATGCTCAAAAACCTTACACTAATGGCACATGCTCAATTTCAGACACATTCAGCAGACTCTTACTCAGCTAATCACAAGAATTCAGAATTAAGATTCAATCATATTGAGTCAAATTCAAGAGCCTAAGTGTCTCAAACAAAGTTATACCTTTCTTACATGCTTCAAAACTGAACATACTTGCATCTCACAATCATTTATAACATATAACAAGAACATCAAGCCATCAATTAGCTACGGGTTCAAATCCCAAAAACTTATTGACTAACTTCCTCAAGACGGTCGTCATCCATCCATTGCCGGAAACAGTCTCTATCTATGACTAAAAGCATTATATAAAGACAAAGAAAATTTTTATTTTTCGGTTCAAAGACCCCCCGTCGGAAAAGAACCGAAAAGAAAAACTAATGGGTGATGAATTCATGCTTGACTCATAAATTTTTTCAAAATTTTCAAGTTTCTCACAAATTCCTCACAAGCATTACATTCACCAAAAATATTTTGTTAAGCACAAAAATTTTGAAATTTTTCTCACCCCACACTTAAATCATGCTATGTCCTCATAGCATCAAATTAAAATTTAAAGGACGAGAAATTACTCCCTGAGCCTCTATCCCAAGCTAAAAGCATGCTTTTCTTCAAGTTCTCCTAGGTGGGTGTTTGACCCCACACTTCTTCTATTTCATGCTTTTTAGCTTCCTCCTTCTCGGTACTCAGACTTCCCTTCCATCTGTGCTTAACTTTCCACCAAAAACACAAACATAATGAAAATAATAAAATCAACACAAAATCAAAATTAAACAATTTGTACCTGAGGTACCCTTGGGTTGCCTCCCAAGCAGCGCCTTATTTTACATCACGGCACGACGTGGACTGTCCTTTTCAGGACATCCTCATACCTGGGTTCTCTTTCGAGAACCATCTCCTTTTCTTTTGCTGTTTAGAGGAAATAGCCTCCGCTCTGTTCCTCTCTTCCTCCAATTTCTTCTCAATTTAAAGCCCTTTATCAGACTCGGGCTGAACACTTGTCACTGCCTTTGGCCCTGCACCTGTGGAATCCTCCATCCCACACTCATCCTTAGACAACACACTAACCTGACAAAGGTTTCTGCAGTGTGCGGATGGTTTCATTTCTTAGTAAACGCGGAAGAGTTCTTCTTCATCTTCGACCCTCATTTTCAGGGTCCCTACTCTCAAATCAATCACCGCTCCTCCAGTGGCCAAGAATGGCCGTCCCAAGATTAAGGGTACCTGGTCATCAACCTGAAAATCTAGCACAATAAAATTAGTAGGTATAATAGACTTACCTACTTTGATGAGAAGGTCCTCTATTATTCCATCGGGTGTCACTCGCGACTTGTCAGCCAGTTGCAGCATCAACCTCATCGTCCTCGGTTTTCCCAATTCCAGGATGTTGAATAAGGATAGGGGAATTAGGTTAACTGCTGCCCTAGATCACAAAAAGCCCGTAGCACCTCAGCTTTACCAATTTGTATGGGGGGGTTAAAACTCCTTGGGTCTTTGAGCTTCTTCGGAATCTTGCTCAGTACCCGGTGGCTGCACTCCTCAGTCAGTGCTACAGTCTGGACATCCACCAACCTAACTTTGTTTGCCATCACATCCCTCAAGTATTTAGCATACTTGTGCATTCCCTGCAAAACATCAATAAGAGGCAAATTTATGTGAAGTTCTTTGAAGCTCTCAAAGAACTTTTTGAAGCATTCCTCCTCCTTGCTCTTTCTGAATTTCTGAGGGAATGGTGGTGTGGTCTTTATGCTGGCTGCAATGAAGGTTGCGCATTTTGTTGCCCAGCACTCTGATTATCTCCCATGTTGATGGATGGTCCTGGTCTAACCAACTTCGGCTGCACCTCCTTTCTCAGCTCTTTTGGCACTGCATTAGCTAATTGCTTGCCTCTTCTCAGACTGATGGCATTGACCTGACGGGGATTAGGATCCGTGTCACTTGGTAATCCCCCTTGTGATCTCATGTTTTGAGCAGCTGCTATCGGATCCACTTGTTTTTCAAGATTGCGGGTGGCCATTTGCTGATTCTTTAAGTCTGTTGCCATCCTCGCCTGATTCTTTGCTAACTGAGTCTGGGTCTCCATGATTTTCTGCAATGTTTCCTTAATGCTGTTGCTTGCTTGACCATCATTCTACCTATTCTGCTGATACTGCTGTTGTTGAGGTTGCTGATAACTCTGCTTTTGGTTTCCACCCCATGAAAAATTCGAGTGGCCCTGCCAATTTCTGTTGTAACTAGTTCCAAAATTCTGGTTGTTGTGCTGCACATTACCAATAAAATTGACTGACTCTGGATTGGCTCCACAAGATTCTGCATTATGCCCATTGTTACCACAAATTTCGCACCAACTAGGAGCTTGCTAAATTGCATTAACCTGGCCCTGTTGTTGGTTCATACTCAGTTTATTGAACTGAGTCATCATCTGATGCTGGAACGAAGCTAACTGTGCTACCAAGGCATTCATTCCATCTACCTCTATCAACCCTGATCTCTTTCCTGCCCCTCTCGATGACTTGCTGTGCCACTCTAGATTTCCTTGAGCAATTCTGTTCACCAAAGTGTACAACTCGTCATACGTCTTCTCCAAGGCTTGCCCACCCGATGCGGAGTCTAGTAAAATTTTAGTGTGTGGGTCTAGACTTTCTACAAAGGTATGAGCCAGCACTTGATTTGATTTCTGGTGATGGGGACAGTCTCTCAACAATGACTTGAGTCTTTCCCAAGCCAAATATAAATTCTCATCAGGCCTCTGCTTGAAACTCAGTATTTCACTTCTCAACTTTGCAGTCTTGCCTGAAGGAAAAAATCTTATAAGGAACTTCTTTGCCAAGTCATCCCACGAAGTTATGGAGTTCGGTGGCTCAGCCTTCAACCACTTTTTAGCCTCTCCCAAAAATGAAAATGGGAATAGGGTCAGTCGGACATAATCTGTGGACACGCCGGTGGGGACAAACGTGTCACTAATCTTTAGAAAGCTCTGTAAGTGCTGCTGCGGGTCCTCATGTGCCATCCCAGTGAATTGACCACTAGAATGTAATAGCTGCACCATTTTTTGTTTAAGCTCCAAGTTCCCTCCAGGCTTCGGTTTCCGGATATTAGAGTTCACATTAGTTGCTTGTGGGATTGCCACTTCGCGAACTGGTCTAGCTTCCATTGCTTCCGATGACACTTGTGCTTGTCCCGCGGGTGGTTGTTGTTGTACCTTTTCTTGAAGTCTCTTCAGCTTTTGCTCTAGAGCTACTCTCCTTTGCAAATGGATTTGACGTTCAGGTTAAAGCAACAGTTCCACAAGCTCCCTATTTTTAGCCAGCTCGGTAGGACAACCTGTCACCTACAAATAATCAGACTAAGACCAAGTTTCTCAACACTTAAGAAAATTTAAAAATCACACAAAAACAGATAAATTATCAAAACTTCGCCGAGTCCTCAGCAATGGTTCCAAAAACTTGTTCGACTCATTTCGCGCATACCGCAAGCGTACGGGTCGTGCAAGTAATATAGTGGCTCTTTTAAAGAACTAGAATGTCGAACCCACAGGGACTCGACCCATTCCTCTAACTATATATTCCAAGTGTGATATTAAACACTGAAAATGTTGATTAGAGAAGTTGTCGACAAGGTTTAATTAAGTCTAATTTTGGTCAACGACATATTTTGAATTCATTCTAGGAGAAACATAGAGTTAAAACCAGATATTCATGCGCTATTACGAATTGCAATGGGTTAAGTATGAAACTATCGATTGTTGTCTCACATAATCAGAATTGCATGCTCATGGCCTTTTGAGCCTCTAAACACGACAAACTAGCCTCACTGCATCATTGTGAGCGAGGATGTTACTTCTAGTTCGTGGGCAATTAATTACGTGGAAATGAGTAGGGACTCTCGTGCACCTAATCATTTAACTCAACTTAGCCACACAACTACTTCTTTGAGTGGTGATGTGATAAACCTAAGTCGGTCTCTAAATAATCCCGTTTTATCAACCAAACAAGGCATTAGGTATATTTCTATCCTAACACAAATTATATCGTGAGATACAATCATGCTCCTCTCATTCTCATGTTCTGACCTAGGTAAATGCTTTCTTAAGTGAATGCCCAAGTTAACGTGTATGTTTTCATGGTGATCAATCATAAAAAGAACCAATAATCTAGAATGGAAGACAAAACAACAATCAATAACTTAATTCCACACAAATTCATAAAAACACAATCATAATTCATGGCTTCAACCCTAGAGGAAGGGTTCTAGCCATTCATGTTTGTAAAACTACAAGAAACTACACTAAATTAACATATTTACAAGAATTGGTAGATGAGAAGGGAATTTGACAAACCCTAGATGAGTTCTCCCACTTCCCCCTTCACTCCTAGGTGGTTTTCCAGAATAAAATCGTGACCAAGTGGTTTTAGGAGCTAAGGGACCTATTTATAATAAATGAGAAACGTGCACAATTTAGCCTGCCATGGAATGGCTTCGTGTCACGGAGTGTATCGCGGAGCATTGCCTCCGTGACACGGAGGTAACGCGGAGGTCTCTTGAAATTGCCTCCAGATGCCTAAACTGCCGAGTGTCACCGCGTTGCCGGTGTGACACGCTGCTCATGCAGTGCGTTGGGCTGTTGCTGGCGGGCATCTCCCCTGGCGTGGCGCGGCGCTGGTGCGCTGGAGCCTGCCTGCCTGCTGCCTCTTCTCGCGTGCCTGGCATGGGCGTGGCACGGCGCTGGGCGCGGCACACACACAGCGTGGCACGCTGCCTGGCACGGCCAGCCTTGCCATGGCATGCTCCTTGCCGACTTTCGCCAATTTCTCCCAACTCCATTCCTCTACTTCACCAACTTATGAATTAGTTCCTCAAAATCATTGAAACCTACAAAACAAGGACTAATCATGTTGGTTTGCACATATATTCACGTTTATATAAAATTACATAAAAATGTATATAAATAAATAGATAAACAAGGCAAAACTAAGTTATAAAGTATCACTTGGGCCTGCTTTTGACCATGATCAAGGTTCACAATATCGAAGGAAGGACCAGGGCCAAGATAGGTTCATTGTAAACAAATGGGTACGGTTAATCTGTAAATCATGATTTTTTTTCATCTTCAATTTTTCCAAGCTCTTTCTTCTTTTTGTTTTTCCACTAAAAATCACCCTCCTTATTTCGCAAAATTTTACCTTTTTCTTTTCTTCCAATTCACCAAACTTTTTAGCTTTTCCCTTCACTTCTCCAATTATGCTCCTTTCCTACAAAAAGTTTTTATTAAAGTGCTCTAGGAGTAATTTGGATCAAATATAAGTTAATAGAACAAAAAGAGATTCCAGCTTATAATATGGCTATCAAAAGAATAGGCTAAGGCTCAACATGACTAACTAGGATAATTACATTCAAGGTAGGTAAAATAGCATAAAAATAAGGCTATCAAAGAAATGCCTATATCACTTCCTAAATCCATCATTCATATTTTGCTCTGCACACACACCGGGAAAGTTCTAGACATCAATTTACAAGCATGAAGTATATCAAAAAGAATTCCTCACACATTGGCACAAAATGGTTTAACAATGGAAATCAAGATCACATAAACACATATATCCATATTGCATGCATAACATAATTAAGCCCATTTTTTCAAGTACAAGAGTCAAGTTCCCAAAAGACTAAGTGTTTCTACCTTTTTCATACATTTTTGAGTGAATTTAATAAGGTCTCAATGATAACTAAAGTGTAGCACCTAGCATTCGTAAGGCTCAAGTCTTGTTCTTCCTAATGACTAATTTACCCTTAAGACGGTCATCATCCATCCATCATCGGGCAATGTCATGACTCAATGACTAAAAATAAAATAAACAAAAAATCTAAACTCTCTAGTCGGTTCTAAGGGACTATCCACCGAAAAAGAACTGAAAACAAAAATCGGAGGAACCCAGACAAAAATAAAACTAAAAAAATACTACAAACCAACTAGCATGCATGACTCGTCAGAGATCCCAACGAATCGTCACCAAGCCTGTGGCCACTGCCGAACTGTTTTCCAGTTTTAGTTAGGAAAAGGTTTTCTCGGAACTATAAATACACAGTTTAGGTTTATTTTCGTATAGAAGTTTACTAATTCTATTTTTCACGTAGGATTTTGGTGGTGTACGATTATTCTTGAGTCAAGAAACAAGGTTTATAATTTTGTTCTTGAGTTTGAGGATCAAAAGCAACATTGGAATTTATTCATCAACTTTGAAGTTTTTTTTTTTTATAGAAAAAACTAGGCCTACCATGTGGATATTTAGCAATCAAGGAATGCATGGTAATATGAAGTTCACTTCTCCCACCCCACACTTAATTAGTTGCACTGTCCTCAGTGCTAAAACACATAAGCATAAAGTAGTAGAGTGAAAAAAGAACTCTATGGGCCTCTCCTCCTCGTCGTCAGTGGGGGTAAGAACAACTTCCCCCATCTATGTAATTCATCCTCAAATTGTTTTGTTGCAAATTACGAGCTATCACCTGCACACTTGAACAACCACATAAAAGCAAAAAATTTATCTTGGGTTGCCTCCCAAGTAGCGCCTGATTTAACGTCGCGGCACGACACATGTATCTTGATTACTCAGACTTCATCAAGATACCTGTCGAGACCGTGGTCACATCTTGGCTGCTTGTTTTACCATGCTAACCCGTGACACGTTGAAAAATAAATGAGAACAAAAAAAATAGGAAATAAAGACTAAAATTTAAAAACAAGAAAATAATCTAATCCTAAACCGTATTTCTCGCCAACGACGCTACTTTTTTAATAACGCTCAAACCACACCTCTTTACAAAGTATGAAGCGGACGTTGTCAATAAAGAACCTAACTAGAGGTTGGGGTCGATCCCACCAAGAATATCGAAGGATGTAGAAGAATGCTAGTGCTTTAGCTTTTTAGTTAATTATTTCCTATGAGGGGGGAATTTGTAAAAGTAATAAATGAAAATTTTTAGAAATTGTTTGTTGTTTCCAAATTAATGCAACTGACTAGGGTAAGTGTTCCCCATGACTTCATGACCACAAGGTTTTTTATACTAGTGATCTATTCCGGTGTTTAGCATGAAATATCGGTAAGTTAGGTTCACCTAAATGGTTGGTCCCTTCTAGATGATTTTCAGCATGCAACTTGGTCCGTCTACGGGTGTATTCTTGATTAACCATTACCCTTAATATCGGATTAGCTATCCCCGGACATGTTCAAGCTATTAGATGAGGGTTGATAGCCTTAAATCTCCGTTGTAATCCCTTTTCCCTTTCACTACCTCCTTGGTTTGGTAAGTAAGAATAATGCAAGTCCTAATGTTTGCAGCCGTTAAGAATCAATTAAAACGAAGGGAAAAAAATAATACATGCATTAAACCCCGTTCAAGAATCACTAAGTATTTTTACCTATGTATGTTAATTTGTCATAGTTCCCACAACCCTAATTGTGGTGGTTTTAGCCTATCATGTTTATAAGTAAATTCATAGCATTCATAAACAAAAGTAAAAATTAATACTTACAACGTTGATAGGAATAAACTCACTTGATTAATGCAAAATTCGAAAGAACAACTTTACAATCATATCTCAAACATGTCTTCTAACATGTCTTAGAATTTACTCTAAGAACTTGTTGTAAAACTTCTGTTCTCTTCAAGACGTCCTTATTACATGAAAATAAAGGGGTACTTATAGTAGTAGATTTATGCTTTGCTTGTTCCTTGATGAATTTAACTTGGACTTGATATTCCTTTTCCTAGTTGAAGTAGGAGATCCATTTTTTTGGTCGTTTTGGGAGCCTTGCATGTTGCCCCATCCACTGTTGTGTTGGCAGTGCCGTGTTACACACTTTGTCGCGTGGGAGTGAGCTGCTGCGTGCCTGCCAATGTGCTGGAGAAGTGCCACGTCGTGTGTGTCTGTGTGCCAATGTCGGGACGCCTCGCGCCTGCCCATGCCGAGAAATATTGGCGCCTTGTGCCTGTCCTAGTGCCATTTCAGTGTCGCGTCGCGCCTGGAATTGCGCCAGTGTACTGTTGCCTCGTGGGGCTGTGTGCCAACCTCGTGCGAACTTCAATTCTTTCATCCTTCGTTCCCACTTATTCTCATATATTCCAAAAAAAACCTTAAATACACTCAAATCCATCATCTTAAGCCCTAAAAAAAATCTAATCACGTGTGTTAGCCATTTTTAGAAATATATAACATAAACACATGAAAACACACATAATTTATTCTCACAACATAGTAAAGTACGGGCAAAAATATGTCTATGAAGTACGTGAATACGCCCTTCATCAAAAAGCTCATGGGGTTTTGAAGATGATTTTTTATAAAAGTCTAATGATTTGATAATGGGTTTTGTGATTTTAGAATCTCATCATAATCTATGCTTTTTGATCAGTTTTTGTTATTTAAACCATTTATAATTTTATAGATTTTGATTTCTATGAAATTAAGCCTAATTATGCATGACCCATGATAAATCGATTTATGATCTACTATTTCCATTGATGATATTTATGAGTCTAGCATGAATTATGATTCAAATTATGGATTTATGATATTACCCATCATGATTTTATGAATTTCAAGCTATATGCATGATTTACAAGTATGTATGAACCTTATGAATTATGAATTATGTTCTGGCCGACTCACCGACCTTGTTTCATGGATCATGATTTAACTAGCCCATGAACTCATGCAAGTTATACTATGAGCACTATATATGTTTTGGAAGTAGTATCGAACACCGAGTAGGTTCCGGGCTCAGATTAAGCCCCAGATCTCATAAACTACGTCTCACCGTAGGCATGTTTGGACCTCCTTCATGATTGTCCTCACCCAATTGGCCCTTTTTCATGGTGATATCACACTTTCATGGTTCTACCCTTGGCAAGGTACGAACATCCTCCCGACTTCGGGCTTCATGTGTGCTCATATGGGGTATGTTAGTTAAAAGAATCTCCTACTGTTCCTCATGATTTATTTATGTTATGATTATGTATTTTGGCTCAAGTCATGTTAAGTAAAGCTCTTTCCTTATGATTATGATTATGTCACATTATGAATGTTTTGAAAACCTTGGACCTTATGACATGTTATGATGATTTATGATATGAGCATGATGTCCTACTCTTATGATCATTTATGAGTTTATATATATACATACATACATACATACATATATATATATATATATATATTAAATCTCTATTTTACTTACCTTGCATACTCAGTACATTCCACATACTGACTACATACTTTCTATGCTGTATCGTTTCATGATACAAGACCCGGCTCTTAGGCTCTCCCTCCTCAGTAGTGCTTCAGAGGTTGTTATCAGTGTATTTGGTGAGTCCTCATGTTTTGAGGGCCATATGTTCAGACTCTATGATTTTCTTTCGGTTTTAGAATTATTGGGTTAGTTGAGGAGTTTTCCCATCAATCGTCTTTCATGATTAGAGGCTTTTTAGACTATGTGTTGTAATAAGCTATTATGTATGAATATAGTACTAGCTTTCTCCTTTATTATGTCATAATTACATTTTCCTTATGCTAAGTCTTCCATTCATGTGAATGAATTAGATGTATGCTCATGCCATGGGTCGACTTGGGGTCTCTCGTGGCTCATTGTCCCATGTCTACGATCTGGGTGTATGTGCAGGTCGTGACACTATTGTGTTTTGATATTTCAGTTCATACTTTAGAGTTCTAGCTGGCGGCTTGTTGTAGCAACTCATAAGTTCATAGGTGGCTTTCAGACAGAGTTAGTAATTCAGTATATTATCAGATGCATTATTTTCCTTATAAGTATTTTGTTTAGTTGTTCCTTATGAAGTTTCTGCTTATAGATTTCATACCATATTTAGTGTATCATTAATATGATATGCCATTGGTTAGCTTGGGGTCACTTGTGATCCTAAGTACCGTGTCGCGTCCAAGGTGTAGACTCGGGGCATGACAAACTTGGTATCAGAGAATTAGGTTTAGAGTATCCTAGGATGTCTGAAAGCCGCATCAAGTAAAGTCCTTTTCATGGGTGTGAAGTGTCACGCCCCACCTTGGGAGGCATGACTGGCACTTGGTGCACTACTAGGACCTAGACTACGGACTAACTGAGCCTAAGCACTTCTGGTGCCAGGTTGGCTCCAACTCTGTATTCAAGAAAATGACGGGCTATATAACGGCTATAAACACAGCCTTTGGCCGAAAAGGCCTATAGCCACCTGTAAGGATATAAACAACTAACCAGAACAACCAACTACAAGGGATCCTATGCGGGCCGACAAGGCAACCATACTGTCTAGTTATATCTGAAAAATGAAATCTCTCGCTAAACTAATCTGTGACCGACAAGGTCACCAACTAACTACTGAATAAGGCCCCACACGACCATCACATACAATCTGAAACACATATATGGCCCCACACAGCCGATACATCTAACCACAGGGAATATAATACAATCTGCAAGCCTCTAAGAATAAATAAGATGGTTGGGACAGGGCCCCTACCTACCCATACTGTACAAACAAAAGGAAAGTACACCTCTGTCTTCTAAGCTCCGGATGAAGGGAGCTGAAGGCTCTGTAACGCTGACTGGAACTACGAGGGATCTGCTCCTCGTCTATGCGTACCTGCAGGCAAGTAATGCAGCACCCCGAACGGGCGTCAGTATCGCTGGTACTGAGTATGCAAAGCAATAACTGAAAATAACTGAAAGTAAGTGACTAAACTGATAGTAACTGAAGTAATAGGAAAACAGACTGAATTTGACTGAAGTAGTGGAAATTTGGACTAACCTTAACTATACTGAGAAGGATAAAAATCTTACTTGATAACATGGCGTTATGCTGTCTGTCTATCAATAGCTAAAATAACACAACACAATATAAACCTTACCTGGCCCCCATAAGTTGGAAGGTATAATCATCACAATCTATTTACCCCTACCCAAGTCATACCACATCACCTAGTAACTATAAGCAACCTGCCCATCCCCTGGGTATGAAACTTGGGCCTGCTGGGCCCCTGACTATAATTGTATGAGTCCGGAGGACTCCTGAAATCAACACCCCGGGTGTAAGCGCTCGACGGGAGTGTATAAAAGCAAACCAAGGAAAATTATGGGGAAACTGGCATCCCATCTTTGTCCCTAGTGGATGGCATGCCACTTCGTAGAGCGACGTATCCTCACCCTCTGGCGGACGAGTCGATACAGCTATTAACCCTGGGGTGGTCACGGAAGCTAGGTAATCCAGCCCAAAACAATACAATCAAGTCTCAACTGATAGCAATGACTGCACCTAATACATACTGAATCTGATATTAATAATATAATCTCTGACATGTGGTACTGAATCTCATACTAAAGCATGATATAACATTTCTAAAATAATCTGCTGGGACTTATGTTGTTTTACTAAGTTTCATCGTGCTGAATCTCATACTAAAGCATGATATAACATTTCTAAAATAATCTGCTGGGACTTATGCTGTTTTACTAAGTTTCATGCGAAACACGATATAATATATCTAACATGCTTACTAAATTTCATACTGAGATGCTATACTGTTTCTGAAATATGCTACTGGAATTTATACTGTTTTACTATACTGGGACAACTAACTTGCCGAAAGCTGGCGAGGTTTAGCTAGTATTCAACTATTCAACTATTCTCCCCAACTATAATCATATTCACGAAGGAATAGAATTAACTTCATTATTATACTGGAGAAAAACAATACTACATATATAACTTACTGACTATTCTTTGACTTATCGAAGAACGGTCGAAAACTCATAATTTCTCGGAAGTCTAGAAGGGAGAAATACTCACTTTAAGCCTGGGAGTGTATTAACACTAGTTTGAGCAATTCCAATCACTTTGACTCGGTGGAACGACGATTCGCCGGGCAATTTTTGCGAAACTAACTCCATGGAAATGCTCCCTGCAGCTTTATACTTTGGTACCCAAAGTTAATTTGAGTTTGGACGGCGTTTGGCGGCATAAATGGAAGAAAATTATATATTCTCTTTATTCTCCCTCTGTTTCTGGTCGTGTATATAATGGAAAATGATATAAAGTTAAAGGGTGAGGCCTATATATACTTGCAGCAAAATATATGGCAACGTGGCATGCTGGCCAACGCGCCGTTTTGGCTCCATGCCACATTGGCTAACGTGGAGGTCCCAGCTCCGTGCCACTTTGCCCCTTTGGGCAGCACGGTTTGGCCTCCTCTTGTGAAATTCCAATTTGGCACTCGTTCGGCCTTTCCCTGGACCCTTTTCTCGCTCGTATGACATTCTAAAACTCTTAACCAATATGCAAATAGGCCAACGAAGTACCAAAAACTTACGGGGTGTAACATCCTCCCCCCCTTAAGAACATTCGTCCTCGAATGTTAACTCCTGCTTGCAAGAATCTTAACTTGCCACTATTTATTCTGGAGAAATTTCGGCAGAGTCTCCACTATAATATGGACTATCCCTAAAATCTTGAAATGCAGAAAAGTCTAATACAGGTACTCCACACAATACTATGGCATTCATTTCACAATAAACTCAAGTCGACTATCTCACGTATACATGAATATAATGCAACCCATAAAACAACAATAATAACATACCTCTGGCTGACTAAGTCTGAAACAACTGAGGGTATTTGACTCTCATATCTTCTTCTACTTCCCAAGTCATCTCCTCTCGGTTCCTGTTACGCCATAATACTTTGACAGAAGCAACATCTTTAGTTATTAATCTACGGATCTGCCGGTCTAATATGGCTACTGGAACTTCTTCATAAGCTAACTCTTATGTGACCTGAACATCTTGGATTGGGAAAATTCGGGAGGGATCTCTTATGCACTTCCTCAGCATTGATACATGAAAAACTGGGTGAACAGATTCTAATTCTGGAGGTAGGTCCAATTCATATGCCACCTAGCCTATCCTTCGGCGAATCTGATAAGGCCCAACAAACCTCGGGTTGAGCTTGCCTTTCTTGCCTAATCTAATCACACCCTTCATGGGCGAAACCTTCAGGAACACCCAGTCACCGACATTAAATTCCAAGTTTCTGCGCCGCACGTCAGCATAAGATTTCTAGCGGCTCTGGGTAGTCAGCAGACGTTCTTTGATAAGCTTTACTTTCTCTTTTGACTGATGAATAATATCTGGCCCAATCAGTGCTGATTCTCCTACCTCAAACCAACCAGCTAGCGATATGCACTTCCGCCCATACAATGCTTCATAAGGCGCCATCTAAATTGCTGAATGGTAACTATTATTATAGGCAAATTCAATAAGCGATATATGTTCATCCCAGCTACCTCCAAAATCTAACACACATGCTCGTAACATATCCTCAAGCGTTTGGATGGTACGTTCTGCCTGCCCGTCTGTCTGAGGATGGAAGGCTGTGCTCAAGTTAACCTGCATCCCCAAGCCTCTCTGAAATGATTGCCAAAACTTGGCTGTGAACTGCGCCCCTCTGTCGGAGATAATTGACAACGGAACACCGTGCAACATGACTATTTATTTCTTTAATATACAGCTACGCATAATCTTCGGCTGAAAAGGTAGCCCTTACTGGCAAAAAGTGAGTTGATTTTGTCAACCTGTCGACAATTTCCCAAATCAAATCATATTTATGCCTGGTTTCTGATGTTCAGCTTTTACCTGTTGGCAATTGGGACACTGAGCTACAAATTTTGCTATCCCCTTTTTAATTCCTGGCCACCAGTAGATCTCTTTTATATCATGGTTCATCTTTGTCGAACCTGGATGGAGAGAGTAACGAGCATAGTGTACGTCGCCCATAATTTGCTGGCGAAGCCCTGCAATGCCTGGAACACAGAGGCGATCTCTATATCTCCAAACTCCATCCTCAGTTACCTGGAAATTTGTCACTTCCTTTCCTTGAAACAGACTGGGATCTTCATACTACCGTTCCTTCACCTCCATAACCAAAGGTGACACTGCGGTGTTCTGGATTACCGCTCTATTGTCTCCTGTTTCCGCTATACGAATGGCTAAATTGGCTAGCTGATGCAATTCTCGGGCCAATTCCCGCAGCTTGGGTTGTAAGTATGCCAAACTTCCCATAGATTTATGGCTAAGGGCATCTGCTACCAGATTGGCCCTTCCTGGGTGATATAAAATATTCACATCATAATCTTTCAACAGCTCCAACCAGCGACGCTGCTGCAAATTCAACTCTTTCTGGGTGAAGATATACTGCAGGCTTTTGTGATCAGTGAAAATATCTACGTGGACGCCGTACAAGTAGTTCCTCCATATTTTCAAGGCATGAATTACCGTGGCTAATTCAAGGTCATGGGTAGGATAGTTCTTCTCATGCTTCCTCAGCTGCCTGGAAGCATAGGCAATCACTTTACCATGCTACATCAAAACACATCCTAACCCAACACCTGAAGCATCACAATAAACTACATAACCCTCTGTTCCTTCTGGTAATGCTAATACTGGTGCTAACGTCAATCTGTCTTTCAGTTCCTGAAAGCTCTGGTCACACGCCTCAGTCCAATGGAATTTTGCTGCCTTCTGCGTCAGTTTGGTTAAAGGTGCTTCCAAAGTGGAAAATCCTTCCACAAACCTTCTGTAATACCCGACTAATCCCAGGAAACTACGTACCTCGGTCGGAGTGGTAGGTATAGGCCATGTTTTCACTGCTTCTATCTTCTGTGTATCTACCTGTATACCAGCATCTGACACAATATGGCCCGAGAAGGCTACTGAATTCAGCCAAAATTCACATTTAAAAAACTTGGCATATAACTGGCGGTCTTTGAGAATCTGGAGTACTATCTGCAGATGATCCTGGTGGTTTGCCTCTGAGCGAGAATATACCAGAATATCATCGATAAATACTATCACGAACAAGTCCAATTATGGTCTGAAGATATTGTTCATCAGGTCCATAAACACTGCTGGGGCATTTGTTAGCCCGAAGGACATAACTAAGAATTCAAAGTGGCTGTATCAGGTCCTGAAGGAAGTCTTTGGAATATCCCTTTCACGAACCCGAACCTGATGATATCTGGAACTTAAGTCAATCTTGGAAAAATATCTTGCTTCCTGTAGCTGGTCAAATAAATCATCTATTCTGGGAAATGGGTACTTATTCTTAACAGTAACTTTATTCAGTTGTCGATAGTCTATACACATACGGAGGGAGCCGTCCTTCTTCCTCACGAACAGAACTGGCGCACCCCATGGTTAGGTACTCGGCTTGATAAAGCCCTTATCTATCAAATCTTTCAATTGTTCCTTTAACTCTCTGAGTTCAGCAAGAGCCATCCGATAAGGGGGGATAGATATGGGCCGAGTGCCTGGTAATAGATCAATTGCAAAATCAACTTCCCTTTCTGGGGGAATACTAGGAAGCTCATCTAGAAATACATCGGGGAACTCATTAACCACTGGAACAGACTGAAGGGTCGGAGGCTCTGCCCGAACATCCTAAACTCCGACAATGTGGTAAATACACCCCTATGCTATCAACTTCCTCGCCGAAGATAGGAAATAAACCTACCTTTTAGCATAACTGTACTACCTTACCACTCCCACACTGCCTCCCCTGGAAAGTGGAATTGAACCATCTTGGTCCAGCACTCAACATTGGCATAACATGGAGCTAACCAATCCATACCCATGATGGCATCAAAATCAACCATCTCTAGTCTACCAAATCTGTTGTGGTCTGACGACTGGCAACCTCTACTGTACACCCCTGATAGACCCTTCTAGCTATGATAGAGTCACCAACGAGTGTGGATACTGAAAAAGGTCACCAAAGTAATTTTGGCACAATACTGAACTTCTAAGCCACTAATGGTGTAACATAGGACAAGGTGGATCCTGGATGTATCAACACATAAGCAGGGTAAGAGCAAATAGTTAGCATACCTATCACAACATCTGGTGACGACTCTGAATCCTGTCTCCCCGGTAATGCATAGGTATGGTCTGGGCCCGCACCTGAACTGGAGGCCCCTCATCTCCTCGGCCTCTACCTGCTGAAACTGAGGGCCTGCGCCCTGCCGTGGATGTTGGAGCTCGTGACCCTGCTGATGCCCTCTCCTATCGATCCCGGTCACCCTGACCCCTAGCCGGACAATATCTCATCAGATGACCCTCCTGGCCACAAATATAACATCCTATAGAGCCATATCTGCAAGCTCCAGAGTGGTGTCGGCCACAAATAGGGCAAAGTGGTAGTGTATACCTGCTCTGCTCTGCCCTCCTCTACTGCTTAGATGGAGGCGGGGGTCTAGGCGCCTATCTGATAACCGCGGCCTGGGTCCTATTGAGTTTGCTCCACCTTATCCCTCCTTGTTCATCATCTTCATCTTTTGTTTAGCAAGAGCCACCCTTATAACAACTATGAATTTCACATTTAGCCTTATCTAAATAAGGGATAACACCTTTTAACTATTCTTTTTATTTTGATGATTCGAGGTCTTTCAACCCATCATTTCATTCTTATCATCACCATTTGGTGCATTCTCACATTGATGTTCTCATGTTTCTCCTTTCTCATCAAACCCCCAAACTTAGGCTTTTGCCTCATTTCAAATCATTTCCTTATCTCTCCCCATTTCATGGGCTTGAAGCCCCATTTTTCATAATTTCATCAGTAGTAATCAGGGAGGATTGGTGCCAAAGAATCAAAAAGGGTCATTAGGCTTGTAATGTGGTTTCCAAGAAAAAAGTTCAAAGGCCCAACCTTGGCTAACAAACGAAGATGTTCAAGGAGGTCACGCGAAGTGACTATCAAAAGAAAGCCTAAGATCATGTTCTAAGTATAGAGCCATCTAACATTTCGCCTTGAATAACATTTAGGTCAAGTTATATACAATCATGCATACAAAAGAATTAAGCCAAAAGACTCACCGCACAAGGCATCACAATCCGAGGAGTTCACATACTTTCTTCATCACATTAAGAAAATGACTTTAGACAAGATAGTTTATGAATCAAAAATCCAAGAAAGGAATGTATAACCAATGACAAGAGGGTGCTCATTTTCAAATTTAAGTGCCCCTCTTTTTTTTCCAAACTCATGCACAATGCCAAGTAAGAAATTTTTGGTGGTACCTCTTCAAACAAGTGCACAAAAGACTCAAAAAGACTTTAGACTTGACATTTTTCCTTAAGAAAGTCGCTTTTCAATCTATCATTGGGAAATTCCACCCGGCTTGACACAAATATAAGATAAGAAAAATAAATCGCTCCTTGGAAAAGAACCATAGTATAAAGAAAACCCTTGGATTTTATTCAAAGACTACTATCTGCAAAGGCGATACTAACTAGAAAGTAATGATGATTTTCCCTTAAGAAGGACATCACCTAATCTATCATAGGGCCATATCGTGCACCACTTAACAAGTGGGTTACTCAGACTTCACCCCCTAACAAAAACAAAGAATTGTCCTTGATACCTAAGGTTAAACAAAATGAGGAAGGAATGGGTGAAAGAACTCCCTATTACGATGGAGGAATCTGTTTTACACACATTTTCAATGCTCTCTCTTTTTCTTCTTAAACTGTTTTCCACATCTCACACCTATTCCACCCCTACACAATCAAAGACAAGACAAACGTAAAGTAAAACAAAATAATAGGAAAAATTAAAAAAAATGTAAAAGCACTTGGGTTGCCTCCCAAGAAGTGCCTTAATTAACGTCGTGGCTCGATGACGTCAAGTTTCACCACTTCTCTCTCCACTTTGAGCTTTTGAAGCGCACCCCTAGGTTCTTGTCCATTCTTCTACTTTACTTGAGGGGTGGTGGTGTAAAAGTCAAGGTACCAAGAAATGGATGTTTCCTTTTGTATTTCTTGGCCCTTGAAGGAGGGATGTGCTTGACCTTTTTTGCATGGCATACGTTAAGATGAAGCTACCTTGATGTTCCTCCTCAACTTCCTCCATCGACTTGGTTTCCTTAGTCTCCATTTCATCAACAAAGTTCAATGTTGAAAAATTATAGGAGTGTGGTTTAAGTCGCTTCTTTCTCAAGCATGCTTCTTTCTTGACATCCTCCTTCTCAAGTGCGCTAGAGTCCTTAAGCATGATTTGTTGGATGTCTCTTGGGGACTCTAGTGTCACTTCTTCAACTTTGGCTTCTTGCATTATTGTAAAGTTAGTTGGTCGGAAAACCTCCATGACCTCTTTAAAGTTCACCTTGACTCCTTCTTCGTCATCATGTTGAGCCTCTTCCCATGAGTCAAGTTGAGTTATGCCCCATTATTCACTTCTTCTTGTTATGCTTCTCAATATCTCCTCTGCTTCTTCTTTTAGAGAACTATAACTTTCTTCTTGAGGAGTTGATGATTCCATGGGCATTGAGAGGTTTACATCCTTTTCCGCATTAGACTCCCGCTCCAAAACTTCTTGGAGCATGGCTTCCATGTGCCCACATGTATTGCATTTTCCCTCACATGCCATGGCTTCATTTCTATCAAGCTTAGGAGCACAACTTCTATCATTGCCACTGTAACGAGAAGTGAACTCATTTTGGCATTCATCCCAATGTCTATCATGACAACCACATAATGTGCATCTATACCTATCATAGGAGAAAGAAGGTGCACTCATCTCTCTTCAAGGGGCATATTTGTAATCTCGCCAATGGTGTGGTCCTCCACAACAGGGACATTGGTCATCACGATATGGGTTACAACCAATAAATCTCCTTTTGTTCCATGATGCCATAATTCAAATACAAATAAACAAAAATAAAAATAGAACAAAATGTAAAACAAAATGCAAAATAAGTTTGAATCAGTAAATAACTAATGGCTTATCACAACTCAATTCCCCGGCGACGACACCATTTTTGATAATGTCCAAACTATACTCTTCTTATGAAAGGGCGTACACTGTCATTGTTTAAAACAAATAACCTTACGGGTGTCGGGGTAGAATCCCACAGAGAATTTAGTCAATAATCCAAAAGTTATAAACTAACTCAAAATAGAACGCGTGTTGTTCAACATTTGGAAAGTAAAATGGGGAATTCAAAAAAGGAAAATAGCATCAAATTCAAATTAAAATTAAGTGGAGGGAATTCCAATTGTTGCAATCACAAGTGAGATGGATAGG
This sequence comes from Datura wrightii, assembly GCA_035772735.1. NCBI lineage: Eukaryota > Viridiplantae > Streptophyta > Magnoliopsida > Solanales > Solanaceae > Datura > Datura wrightii. Next base: position 48,124,619 of record JASDFA010000002.1, on the reverse strand, counting down.
GGTGTGCTATTGACAGGTCAACAACTAAAATGAGATTTACTTCATTGCCCTAGACTCAAATTTAACATACAAAGAAGTGGATAAATTATATTCTCTCATTTTTCAATCACAAGAATGTTTATGCCTTGGGTTTTTTCAAATTCCAAAGCCAAATTCAAGTTATCAACCACAAAATCTTGAGGAAGGATTAAACTATCTCTCGCCTTGACCTTGAATGGAGTGAAGATGTGGGTTTGACTATCTCTAGATCAATCCCATACACCAACACTCCAAATCCTTACTATTATCTTCTTACCCAATTCACCTTTCTCTCTCAAGTAAAAGCAAGAAAAGTAAAGCAAAATTTATGTTTGCAACCATCAATTGTCACAATTAAAACTTGTAGAAGATAATAGATCTATACTTGTAATAAGAATCCAAGAGCAATTAATCAATACCCATTCAATTTAACAAAACCACCATGCACACACCCCTAGCTGACAAATTAATTATGCATATTTTGAGAGAGAGAGAGAAGATACCAAGAGGATCCCCCTCAACATTACTCATATTTGCTTCACAAACTTGCTTCCCAGGGTCTTACCACAATGGTGGAATTTCCCCAAATGGGTTAAAGAAAAAGAAGATGAAAAGTAATTTTTAGCTCTACAATTCTATGGTGAAAGAGTGAGTGAATGATGAATAATTGATGATTGAATGAATGGTGTACAATGAGATATATAAATATTTGTACTTTCATGTGTACAACTTTCCTCAAGTGCCCTTGGGATTTCTAGGTTCTTTGAGAACCTTTCCGGACATATTTTCCCCTCCTGGGATGGCCTCACTTGCGAAGCACCAGCATTTCACCAAAGCTAATCCACGGAGCATCAATTACTTGCCGATAGAAAACAGTGTTGGAGCAGTGACCATCGGCGACTCACCGACTGTTGACTGGTGTTTGTCCGGCGATTCACAGGTGGCAGAATTTCCACATGCTTGTTGGAGCAGTTTTAAGGCTTTCGATGTTGCGTTTCGCCTACGTTTCATACTTCCAAATCTGTGTTTAGCCGGTTAAATACATGTCCTTAGAACCTCTTTTTGAGTTCAAATCTTCCATTATCTTTATCTCCTTTCCTTCAAATGCTAACTCATCAACTTTAGTCCTGAACTTTATGCATTTTTCTGAATTTCATGCTTTCTTTACTCGAGTGAAGTACCTACAAAGAATAAAATAGAAAGGGCATAAAATTCATCTAAATGTCTTAAAAACTAAACAAAAACTCATGTTTAAAAGCCTAATGTGTTGGTAAATTTCCAACTCATCAGTACTCCTTACTAAAGGCATAAGTCTGCTTAAACAATTGGGGGAAACAAAAGATGAATTGACAGTTGAAAAGAACAAGAGGTGAAGTTAAGGAAGAACAGAAGAGCATGTGCGCATTGACAAATTGTGAGGTATTAAAAGCACTTACGGAAGATAGTCTCTTATAATGGCCAGAATAGTACCTACCCATCCCTTAGCTTACATTACAACCCTTAAAGTCCCACTTGATCTTACGTTTAGATGTCCCTGAGTGTCACAACCAAAACATAGGCCCAGATCTAGACACAGAACCTAGAACAATAAATGGCTCCTAGTTGACCAATGGCATGAACATGACAATTAAAGCTCAACATAAATAATTGCGGAAAAGAAGCTAACATTTTTAATAGAGGAAGTCTAAAAATCTAATAACATATGTACAACGGAATACATAACTCTAATCCGAAGCTGAATACATTCTATGTCTGATAAGCCTCTAACATCCTGATGAGCTGATAATAAAAGACCCCAACTAGCTCACTAATAAACTGAAACTGAAAGATACAGATGATAGACCGATAAAGAGGTCCTCGGAGGATAAGGGCTCATCAACAAGTTGTATATGCTAACTCTGAGAACTAACTAGCAGTGAGACTGAACCTAAGCGTCCGAGCATGTATCATGAAATGATACAACATAGAGTATGGGTTAGCACTTGGAATGTATCGAGTATGCAATGTATGTAAAACTGCAGTAAGTAAAACAGAAATCATGCATATCATGAAACATTTCATCATAAGATGTTGAGAGTAAGACTTGCATGCTATTATCTGAAAACATGATTTAAACATAACTGAATATCATAACTGAATCGAATAACCTAATGCTGAAACTGAAATAATAATAAGTAAAACTAAACATGGGGTCAAACCTGCTGAAAATATAATATCATGACTAATGAACATGCATAACTGAAATCATGAGGAACAATCTCATCATATAATTGACATTACAACCATAGAGCTTAAGTGGTCCCGACTATTACACTCAAGTGGGCAGAGCTGTCTAAAGCCTTGCCAGGGCTAAGGCGCTACCATGATATCATTATCAAGTTGAAGGCCCCTCGAGGGCAGGGAAAGCTCACAAAGGAGGTCCCAAAGAATTTGAATAAACCTATGTTGGCACATAGTTCTGAGGTCCAGGGTTAGATGAACCCTTAGCCTACTCGGTGCTAGACACTACTCCAAAAAATATGCATATGCTATCCATTGTTTTTCAATGAAGCCGAACCAGCGTATTTCGATGAAGCTGAATCATAACAGTACATACATTATCTGAAAACATAACATGAGGAGCCTTGGCTCAAACCATACCACAAGCTGAAAAGTGGGAGTCTAGACTCCAAAATCATGTGGTAAGCTAATATCATGAAGTTGAAGTAAATCATGAAACATACTAGATCATATGGGCTTTCCGAAACTTAAACATGCTTTGAAATAGAATTGATAGTCAAACATCATGAATGTAGGCATGGGTAATTCAAAATCATACTTTTATCACAGACATCTCATCATGCTTGTAAAAATAGATCATAATCTCAACTCTTCATGAACTTTCATAATTGGGAATCATATTTTTAAACTTTTGAAATCATAACTCGTAATTGAAATCATTATAAAACATGCCCATGAATCATAAAATGTCATTAGAAACGTGCATAGAATTTACCCATGATAGATACTTAGAGATTTTCACAAATTGGGTTAAAACCCCATGGAATCATCAACCATAAATTTCATGAATTTAGAAGAGGATTTGGGCATGAGAGTGAAGGAATACTCTCATTCATAACCCTACATACCTGGGTACTTTGATTTCACAATCCCCCTTGAAACCCAACTGAATTGAGGAAGAACCTAACGAATCCTCTAGCTTGATCTCTAATGAACTACTTAATATTGCATGCATGGAATGGGGAGGCTTAGGATAGTTTAAGCACACTTAAAACTGTCACAACCCGAATAGGGGCCAGGATTGTAACACGGGACAAGGAGCCCCGAGAGACCCAAAATCGACCCATGGCATAAACATACATCTAATCTAAATAAAGAAACTGAATAATCGATAAAATAATCATAGCAGAAGTCTAACTTGAACATAACATCAGAATACGAAATCCAAAGTTGAATACATACATATGTATGAAAAGCCTCTAAACATGATGAGTTGATGGGACAAGACCTCAACTAACTCAACAAAACTAAAACTGAAATACATAAAGGAAAGCTGAATAGTTTAGTCCTTGGGAAATGAGGACTCACCCACAAATAGAGTGCTACCTCTAATAAGCTGGCTATGAGCGGGGCTGAATTTGAGAGCTGGGTTATGTATCATGAAACGATATAGCATATAGTATGTGGTTAGTACGTGAAATGTACCGAGTACGCAAGGTAAGTAAAACTGCTAAAGTAAATAAAATCATTTAAAGACAATGCATAATGTAAATGTAAACATGAAAATATGAGAGTAGGGATTGCGTGAATTCTTTCTAAAATCATGATCTCTTCATAACATATCATAACATAACTTCATAACATCATAACTGAATCAACTGACTCAAAACTGAATTCTGACATTTATAAGTAAAGCTGAACATTGAGTCAAACCTGCTTTAGACATACATAAATCTCATGAGTAATGAAACATTTCATATCCAAAATCATGAGGAACAATGGGAGACTCGTCTTTTAACCGACATACCACGATAGAGCTTACGTGGTCTCAACTATCACACTCAAGTGGATAGAGTCGTCCAAAGCCTTGACAGGACTAGGGATGATACCATGATATCGATATCAAGCTGAAGGCCCATCCAAGCAAGGGAAGCTCAATAGGGAAGTCCCAAAGTTATAATGTATAAACCTACGTTGGTGCGCAGTTCTGAGGCATAGGGTGATCGACCCTTAGGTTGCTCGGTGCTAGACATTACTTCCAAAACATGAATATGCTCTACATCATTTTATAACGAAGTTCAACATCATCTATTGATGAAGCTCAATGATCAAATATAACTCAAATATGAAATCATGCATATGAGAAGCTTTAGCTCAAGACATACCACAAGCTGAAAACATAATTAGGAACCTTCACTCCAAGATCATGTGGTAAGCTATACATAGGAAAACTTTAACTCAAAACATACCACAAGATAAAAATATAATTAGGAGTCTTTGCTCCAAAACAATGTGGTAAGCTTAATTTCGGAAAATCATCATTCATACTTAACATGTGGCATTGCCCAAAGCTTTATCATACATAGAAATACTCAATTCTCATTGAAATCATAATTGTAAGCATGGGTAGCTTCAAATCATGCTTTTCATCATAATATCTCATCATCATCATATCTTCATCACAAATCTCATATTTTATGAATATCTCATCCATGGGCTTTTAATTCTTAAAGCTACAATTGTGATATTTAAATTGAAAACATTATACAATTTGCCCATGCTCCATAATTCAATAGTAGAATCATAATCAGATCATACCCATGTATAGAAATAGAAGATTCATGCATTTGGGTTAAAACCCCATAGATTAGACATAGAATTTCACACATTAGAGAAGAATTAGGCATGGGTGTGAAAGAAATCACCCATTCATAACCTTACATACCTGTTGCTAGCTGATTCTAACACTTCTTTAAATGCCCATTAGGAAATTGAAAAGAAATTGATGCATGCCGAGCTTGATCACCCTCTCAAGTCTTCTATCTTGCATGCATGAAAGAATAAGGCCTAAAATGAACTTAACCCCTTTAGAAGTCACTATTCATAACCCAAAACATCGTAGTTTAGGCCCTAGGAACTTAGGAATTATGGAAAAGCTCTTATTAAATTCGCAGAATATAACTGCCAGGTGGTCCCAATGAGGGACCTCACGACTCGTGGTCCCAGGTCACAACTTGTGGAGCCAGTCGTGAGGTAAACTACCTAAGCTTCGACAAAAACTTTTCCTTCTTGGACCACGACTCGTGGGGTCATTCCGTGATGTCCACCGCCTCTTTCCTTTTTCTTTTCTTAATCTCCTTCCCCACGTCTCGTGGGGCCTGACCATGAGTCATTCCCCACGTGTCACATCACGACTCATGGGTGGATCTCATGAGTCTCCTCATGACTCGTTCTGAGTCTGCACATAATTTCCACTTTTTCTCCGTTTCAACTCCCGAGTCTGATCTTTGGGCTTCCAGGGTATAACAATATCTCCCCCTTAAGAACATTCATCCTCGAATGTTAGAAAACACATAGAAAATAGAGAAAATGCAATCATCATATTCAAATACTGTTCATTTAAACCGAAAACGAACAGATTGACTACCTCCGATTCGAATCACATAACTGAATTGATTTCATGAATCATACACACATCCATACATAAAAGAAAATTGTGTACATGAACTAAACATGAAACTAAATAAAGTCTGAGTGCAAAACTAATACCTCAAGCTAAAACTGCGCCGGTAGAGAACAAATGTGGGTATCTAGCAATCATATCTAATTCGGCTTTTCACATAGCTCCTTCATGCTGATTCCTCCATAATACTTTAACTAAAGCTACTTCCTTGTTCCTTAGCCTTCGAACTTGACGATCCAATATTTCCACCGGAACCTCTTCATAGCTAAGGCTGTCTCTCACACCAACACTGTCCACCGGGACAACTAAGGCTTGGTCACCCAAACACTTCTTCAAAAGTGATACATAAAACACAGGATGCAAAGAAACTAATTCTGAAGGAAACTCCAACTCATAAGCAACCTTACCAACACATCTCACTATCCGATATGGGCCGATATAGCGCGAACTAAGTTTTTCTTTCTTACCAAACCGCATCATACCCTTTTGGGAGACACCCTTCGAAATACCCAGTCATCGACTTCAAATTCTAACTCTCTTCTTCTCATGTTCGCATAAGACTTTTGGTGACTCTGGGTAGTTTTCAACTTGTCTCTTATCAGTTGAACCTTCCCTATTGCTTCATGAACCGAATCCAGCCCTATCATTGCTGCCTCACCTACCTCAAACCAGTCGATGGGTGACCTACATCTATGCTTGTAGAGAGCCTCGAACAGCGCCATCCTTAAACCAGTCAATGGGTGACCTACATCTCTCCCTGTAGAGAGCCTCGAACAGCACCATCTGGACACTAGAGTGATAGCTGTTATTGTAGGAAAACTTGATTAGGGGAAAGTGATCATCTCAACTACCTTTGAAGTCCATCACACATGCTCTCAACATGTCTTCGAGAGTATGTATTGTCCGCTCTACTTGACCATCCGTTTGCGGGTAAAATGTTGTGCTGAGCTTAATCTATGTACCCAATCCTTTTTGAAATGACTTCCAAAACTGAGGGGTAAATTGAGTACCTCGATCTGAAATGATGGATAAGACACTCCATGCAATCGGACCAACTCCCAAATATATAGCTTGGCATAATCCTTCGCCGAGTCTAGTTATAACTGGTAGAAAATGTGCAGCCTTGGTCAACCTATCTACCACAACCTAAATGGAATCATATTGTCAATGAGTACGAGGAAGACCTATGATGAAATCCATATTATTTTCTTCCCACTTCCAAGTAAGAATACTGATATCCTGAAGCACACCTCCCGATCTCTGATGCTTAACCTTTACTTGTTAATAGTTTGAACACTTGACTACGAATTCTGTAATATCCTTCTTCATGCCATTCCACAAATAGATTTCCTGTAAGTCATTGTACATCTTGGTGGCACCTGGATGGATAGAATACCTGGATCCATGAGCCTCATGCAACATCCAACTCCTCAAATCGTCCACATCTAGTACACATAAGCGACCCTAGTACCGAAGCACACCATCTCCCCCTTAGGAGAAGACCTCCACCTTCTGCCTTTGAATGGCTTCTTTCAACTTTACCAAGATCGAGTCCTCATCTTTTCTAGCTTTTGCATCAGTCACCAAGGACGATTTTGACCCGTTCCGAACCACCACACCGCCATCGGTCGAGTCAACCAGCCTAACTACCAACCTTGCGAGTCGATGTACATCTTTCACTAGATCTTTCTTCCCCTCATCCACATGGGACACACTCTCCATAGAGAGTTTACTAAGTACGTCCACCACCACATTAGCTTTACCCGGATGATAAAGAACACTCATATCATAGTATTTGAATAGCTCCAACCATCTCCTTTGCCGAAAACTGAGATCTTTCTGCGTGAACATATATTGTAAACTCTTGTGGTACGTAAACACATCCACGTGGACCTCATACAAGTAATTTCGCCATATCTTCAAGGCGAATACCACCACGGCCAACTCAAGATCATGGGTCGGGTAATTCTTCTCATGGGCCTTCAACTTTCTAGAGGCATATGCTCTCACTTTCCCATGTTGCATCAATACACACCCGAGTCTGATTCTTGAAGAATCACAATACACCACGAATCCATCGGTACCCTCGGGTAGGGTCAACACTAGTGTTGCTGTAAGTCTGGTCTTCAACTCTTGGAAGCTCTTCTCACAAGCCTCTGACCATTGGAACTTCACCTTCTTATGGGTCAATTTGGTCAGAGGTGCTGCAATAGATTAGAAACCCTCAACAAACCTCCAATAGTAGCCAGCCAAACCCAAAAAAATCTGAATATATGAAGGATTCACCGGTCTAGGCCAATTCTTCACCGCCTCGATTTTCTTAGAATCCAACCTTATGCCCTCACTTGATACCACATGGAAAAAAAAGGCTACGGAGTTCAACCAGAACTCGCACTTGCTGAACTTGGCATATAATTGATGATCCTTGAGATTCTGAAGCACTACTCTCAGATGAGTGACATGCTCCTCCTCGCACCGAGAGTATATAAGGATGTCATCAATGAACATGATCACGAACATGTCCAGGTATGGCTTGAACACCCTGTTTATCAGATCCATAAAAGTCGCAGGAGCATTCTTTAGTCCAAAATGTATAACTACAAACTCATAATGACCATACCGCGTCGTAAAGGCTGTCTTCGGGATATCACTCTCCCGAACTCTGTGCTGATGATACCCGGATCTGAGATCTATCTTTGAGAAACACTAGGCACCCTGAAGCTGGTCAAATAAATCATCAATCCTAGGCAGAGGATACCTATTCTTGATAGTGAATTTATTCAATAGCCGATAATCAATGCATATGTAAAGGGAACCATCCTCATTTCAGACAAATAAGACTGGTGCACCCCTTGGAGACTTACTTGGTCTAATGAAACCCTTATCTAACAAGTCCTTCAACTACTCTTTCAACTCCTTTAGCTCAGCTGGAGCCATTTAGGGAGGAATAGATATAGGCTACGTGTCGGGAAGAAGGTCAATACCAAAATCGATCTCCCGCTCAGGAGGGATTCTCGGTAAATCATTAGGAAAGATCTTGGGATACTCGCATACTACTGGGACAGACTGGATAGTTGGGGTCTTGGACGTAGCATCCTTAACCCTAACTAGATGGTATACACAACCTTTGGAGATCATCTTTCTGGACTTAAAGGTAGAAAATGAAATGACCTACAGGCACAGCTGAACTACCCTTCCATTCTAACATTCGCTCACCCAGAAATCTGAACTCTACTACCCGGGTTCTACAATTAACTGAGGCTTAACATGAAAATAGCCAATCCATGCCGAGGATAATATCAAAATAAGTCATGGATAACTCTACCAAATCTGCTGAGGTGACTTTCTGAAGGACTGAGACCAGGCAATCTCTATACACCCGTCTAGATACAACTGAGTCACTCACTGGAGTAGAAACTGAGAAGGATTCTGACAATACTTCGGGACTGACTCTGAAGCGATTGGCCACGTAAGGGGTCACAACAGACAAGGTAGCCCCCAAATCTAACAAAGCATAAACATCAATATAGAAAACTTATAACATACCAGTGACCACATTTGGGGAGACCTCCTGCTCCTGACAGGATACTAAGGCAGAAAATCTGTTCTGGTGTTGACCGCCAGCTGTGCTAGTAGATGTCCCTTGATGGGTTGAGCACGTGGGAGGGGTTGTTGAACTAGAAGCTAGGCCTCAACCCCCAACCTGATCCTGTCTCGCTACTAGGCAATCTCTAAGAATGTTTCCGGGATTCCCACACCCAAAAAAATCACCGAACCTGCCAAGCATTGGCCTGTGTGTCCCCGACCACATCTGCGATAAGATGGGATGCTAGAATCTACGGATCTGCTGCTCTGACCCCTCGAGCCTGATGCTCTCTCTCTCTAATCATGTCTAGTCCTAGATGGCACACTCAATTATGAAGATACTAGAGCTAATGATCTCTACTAAGTCTCATGTCAGTGTCCACCACCTGATCTCGACTGGGAGAACCTGTGGTCATCGGTCTTGGCCCTCTTGGCCTCCCTCTCCCTCAGATGTGCTGCCTCCATCTACTGGGCGTATAAAACTATTTGTGGAAAATTCATTTCCCGGTAGAGCATAGAAGTCCTACTGTCCTTTTCCAAATAGCTCGCTACTCTATGCACGAACCTGGTCACCCGCTCTCTCTGATCAGCTACTAACTCTAGGGCATATTTTGATAGGCGAGTGAACTCAAGGGCATACTCTTGTACAGTCATTCTCCCTTGCTTCAAATTCACGAACTCAGCTGCCTTCAACTCCCTCATCTCACGAGGGAAGAACCAGTCTAAGAATGCAACATGGAACTCTTTCCAAGTGACATGAATTGCTCCAGTGTCCCTGCTATCCTTCCATTGGTGAAACCAGATATGCACGACCCCTTTCAACTGGTAAGAGGCCAACTCTGTGCAATCAACTCCCTTCACCTCCATGACTTGGGTGATCTTGACAATCTCATCTATGAAATCATGTGGGTCCTTATCTACCTTGGACCCAAGGAACTCCGATGGGTTCATCGTCTAGAAGTCTCTAACTCGAGCCGCCATTGCATTTCCATTTTACAGAACATGCGCAACGACCTGCTGATTGACCAGAGCTGTCAAGGCCTGCGCAAGCATCTGAATAGAAGCCTGGAACTCAGCATGAGCAACTGGCTCCAGTGCTTGGTGCTCCTGAATTGGTGGGGCTTGCTGGTGCCCATTACCATTGCCATCCTCGTGGCCTTCACCATTCCCATTTCTCCTACCATTTAATCTTTGAGGAGCCATGATTTTGCAATCGCGAATAGCAGGAATTAGAAGGATAGAAAGACCTTTCACCGCATGACATAGATCATGAAAGAAGTGAATATTTCCTAAACGTCTTGTAGCCCCTTCTTCATAAGTGTGGTGCACTTCACACCTATGAAAAAGACTCTACTTAACGTGGCTTTCAGACACCCTAGGACACTTCAAACCTATGGATATGATACCAAGTTTTTCACAACCCAAATAGGGGCCCGGATTCAAACATGGGACAAGGAGCCTCGAGAGACCCCAAGTCGACCCATGGCATAAGCATACATCTAATCTCAATCAAGAAATTGAATAATTGATAAAATAATCATAGGGAAGTCTAACTTGAACATAATATCAGAATACAAAATCCAAAGCTGAATACATACATATGTTTGAAAAGCCTTTAAACATGATGAGTTGATGGGACAAGACCCCAACTAACTCAACATAACTAAAACTGAAATACATAAAGGAATGTTGAATAGTCTAGTTCTCAGGAAATGAGGACTCACCCAAAAATAGAGTGCTAACTATGATAAGTTGACTACAAGCGGGGTTGAATCTGAGAGTTGGGTCCTGTATCATGAAATGATATAACATAGAGTATGCGGACAGTACATGAAATGTACCGAGCATGCAAGGTAAGTAAAACCGCTAAAGTAAATAAAATCATTTAAAGACAATAAATAATGTAAACGTAAACATGAAAATTTGAGAGTAGGGCTTGCATGCATTCTTTCTGAAATCGTGATATCTTCATAACATATCATAACATAACTTCATAACATCATAACTGAATTAACTGACTCAAAGTTGAATTCTATCATTTATAAGTAAAGCTGAATGATTTTGGTCATATTTATACAACCAAACTTCGTATTTTCAACCATATGGGAGTCTAGATGAGGATAATATTAATGTATTCATGCATGTTTAAAATTAATTTTGTTTTAGTACTAATGAATGTGGTGTGACTATTTATAGGTGATAAATATAATAAATTCAATGTGATGCGATGGATTATACTTGGACTTGATGTTTGGAACTTTCGGAGAGCTTTAAATAAAGGATTTGGGAATTCACTTCCGTGTCACGCTAAGGATTGATCACGTGGAGCAATGTGCTACTATGCCTGGGTAGAAGAAGAAATGGAAAACAAAATTGGAAGGCACAAAATAGTGAGGGTCCGCACATGTCCGTGTCGCGGAGGAGATTTGATGCGTTCAGCTCCGTGACACGGAGCTTAATAATTCCAGAAATCCAAAAATCCAATGAGGGTTCGCGACTGGCTCGTGTCATGGAGGACATTTAGCGCATTCAACTCGGTGAAACAAAACTATGGTTTCCAAGATTCCCCAATGTGTAGCTCCACGACAGCTCCGTGTCAGAAAGCCATTTCAGCGCGATGAGCTCCTTGCCACGGAGCTAGTTTGTCGCCATGTAATTTTTCACTTGTATATATAGAACACTTAGAATTTTATTTTTCATTATCTGACAAATTGTCAGTAACATGGGAAGCAACAGTTGAACTGAAGAAAATTCTAGGGTTCTTTCTCTTCTCTTCTCTTTTCTTCTAAATTTCAATTATTCTCATGATAAATACTTGTTTGGAGATGTTTAATCAACAAATGAGTGGCTAAATTACCTCATTATGAGGTTAAGGTTATTTACGTGATTGTATAATTTCATATTATTTTCAGCGGAATTTTCTTCTCTTATGAATGGTTGTTCTTCTATTCTTGATTTTTGTTGTTTTAATGTTTAGTCGGCATTAAGATAAACTTATAATCCTAATTTGACTCTGAAAGGAGAATTATTAGGGTAGAACTAGGAATAGAGGAATATGTTCTTATCTATGTTGTAAATCAAAGGTAAGATTCGCGTGTAGGATAGAAATATATCTGTAACGTCATATTCGGTTAACAAAGGGAACAAATTTTTACTTGACCTAGGATGATTGCATCACATAAATTTGCAGTTGTAAGGTTCATAATTGGGCAATTGGTTAGAGGTTCAAAAGATCATAGTCAGACTCTAATCTTTACCAACCATCAACCTGAAAGAGAAGGTAGCTGAAGAATAATACAAGTTGTACATGATTGCATTTTATGCCTTAAACTTAGACTGTTCTTTCTATTCTTTTAATCAACGTTCTTAGCTTCAATTAGTATTACTTTATATATTACCATTTATCAAACTCTTAATTCATCGTGTTATTTACATACTTGCATAGAGTAATTGTGAATACTAAAATAGGAAAAATCATTAAGTTATAGTCCCTGTGGGTTAGATATCCGGCTTGAAAGAGCCACTATATTACTTGTACGACCATGTACACTTGCGTGCATTTGGGCAACAACAAGTTTTTGGCGCCGCTACTGGGGACTGGCGAAGTTAGTGAAGTTTTTGAGTTTTAGTTTTGCAAGTTTTGTGCGAGTGTTGACAACTTGATCTTAGCTACTATCCTTGCAGGTACAGGGCAATTTCTGAATGCTGACAAGGAATAAAGAATTGGTGGACCCATTTTTGTAGCCGAAAAGACAGTTTTATTTGCAAAGGAGAGAAGCTCTCGAAAGGAAGTTGCAGTTACTATAGAGGGAAATTCTGGAACAACAATAACATCCACCAGTTAGGCAGGCAGAGTTATTGCCTGAAGTTATGGCAGCAAGGCCAGTATGTGAGGTGGAAATCCCACACGCAAATAATGTTACTTCTAGCATCAGCAGGCCAAAGCCAGGAGGTAGATTTGAGCTGAAACAGAATATGGTGCAGCTATTGCATACCAGCGGACAATTCACAAGTCTCCCTCATGAAGATCCACAGCAGCAACTATAAATTTTTTTGGAGATCAGTGACACATATATACCCACAGGGGTATCATCAGATTATGTGAGGCTTACATTGTTCCTGTTTTCCTTGTTGGGGGAAGTGAAGAGGTGGCTAAAGCATGAACCACCTAACTCTATTACCACATGGGATGATCTGGCAAAGAAATTCTTAATCAGGTTCTTTCCTTCGGGGAAGACAGCAAGGCTTAGAAGTCAGATTCTAAGTTTCAAATAAAGAGATGGTGAGAACCTGTACCAAGCTTGGGAGAGGTTCAAGTCTATACTGAAAGATTGTCCTCACCATCATCAGTCAAATGATGTGTTGGTACATATGCTTATAGAAGGCTTGGAGCCTTACACCAAAATCCTATTAGACTCTGCAGCTGGTGGGGAATCTTTGAAAAAGACATATGAGGAGCTATATACATTGTTGAACCGTATTTCGCAAGGTAACCCAGAATGGAATGCTGACACAAACCGAGGTGTGGTGAAGAAAGCGGTAGGTGTCTTGGAGGTAGACGGACTCATAGCTATTGCGGCACAGATAGTTGCATTACATAATCAGATTAACACTCATTTTAGTAACATGAGCCTGGGGCAGCCACAAGCTCCAGCCAATGCAGTCCAGCAAGTGTGGTGTGAAGTTTGTGGTAGCAGTGAGCACTCAGCTGATACATATGGTGCTAATCCAGACTTAGTTTACTTTGTTGGGAATGCGCAAAGGAGGAACGATCAACAGTATGGCAACAATTACAACCCCAACTGGAGGAAGCATCGAAAACTTTTCACGGGGCAGTAATAGTCACCAAAGGCAAAGCTCGAATCAGGGTCTGCACAGAAACCAGTGGGCACATCAGAACTTCCAGCCTCAATTCAAAGGGAATAATACACCTACTCCGTCCAGCAACATTGAGGATATATTGAAGACCATTACAGCCAACCTAGCTCAGATGGTAGCTGACCAAGTGAAATTAACAACTGACATGAAAAATCAATAGTTGGCTACAAAGGCTTTGGAGATTCAGCTGGGACAGCTAGCTAGAGCACAAAATACTCGATTCCGGGGTGGGTTGCCAAGTGATACAGACACCAACCCCAAGAAGGTAAATGTTGTCACCACCAGGAGTGGAAAAAAAATGAAGGAGTTGGTGCCAGAAAAGCCAACACACTAAGCCGAAACAACAGAGGAGGCCAAAGATAATGATAAGGAAGTGGGGAGTGGAAAGCCAACAAAAACTGAGAAGTCACCACCACCACCCCCATTCTCGCAGAGATTGAGGAAGCATAAGGAAAAAGCATGCTTCAAGAAATTTATGGAAGTATTGAAGCAGGTACACACTAATCTTTCTTTGGTAGATATTTTGTAGGAAATTCCTAAGTATGCAAAGTACATAACGTATGTTGTGGTAAACAAGAGCAGACTAATGGAATATGCCACAGTTGCACTTACTGAGGAGTGCACTTCTTGAATATAGAATAGATTGCCTATAAAGCTCAAAGATTTGGGAAGTTTTACTATCCAGATCACTATTGGGCATTCCATTAGAGCCTGTGGTTTATGTGATCTAGGAGCGAGCATTAACTTTATTCCTACCTCTGTATTCAAGAAGTTGGATTTGGGTAGTCCAAGACCCACCACAGTGATTTTACAGCTAGTTGATTGCTCATTGGCGAGGCCAGATGGAATTGTGGAAGATGTGCTAGTGCAAGTGGGCTCCCTTATTTTTTCGGTAAATTTCATAATCCTTGATTTTGAGTCAGACTCAAAAGTCCCATTTATTTTGGGACATCCCCTTTTTGGAAACCGGATGAGCTCTAATAGATGTAGCTGCGGGGTAGCTAACAATGAGAGCTCATGACAACGTATAAGTATTTGATGTCTACAAAGCCATGAAGGTACCTTCTATTTATGAAGAGTTGTCAGCTATTACTGTTATTGACCAAGAGTCCGCACTTTAGCTTATTATCCCTAATGATCACTTGGAAAGAGCTTTGGTGGGACATGATCAGTTCGGGGATGTGGCAACTTATGAAATGGTGCAAGCTTTGGATGAGGCCAAAATGTTCTTTCGAAAGTAGGAGTTCGAGCCCCTATAGAGGTCCTTAGAGCCTTCACCTAAGACATTAATCGAGGAGGCCCCCAACTGGAGCTGAAAGCATTACCTCCACAGCTTAAGTATGTATTTTTGGGAGAAGCTGACACATTGCCGGTCATTATTTCATCAGGATTAATAGATTCATAGGTTCAAGAAGCATTAGTGGTTTTGAAAAGGAGAAAGAGAGCCATAGGATGGAAAATTTCAAACATCCAGGGAATTAGTCTGACTTTCTGCATGCACAAGATATTAATGGAGGAAGGAGCCAAACTAATTGTACAACATCAAAGGAGGTTGAACCCAGTGAGGAAGGAGGTGATTAAGTTGCTAGATGCAGGAGTAGTATATCTATCTCCGATAGTGAGTGGGTCAGCCCAGTTCAGTGCATCCCAAAGAAAGGGGGCATGACAGTTATCACTAATGAGAAGAATGAGTTGATTCCCACTCGCACGGTCACATGTTGGAGAATTTGCATGGATCACAAGAAATTAAATGAGGCCACCCGAAAGGATCACTATCCCATACCATTCATCGACCAAATGTTGGACAGACTTGCAGGCCAGGAGTATTAATGCTTTCTGGATGGCTATTCTGGCTATAATCAAATAGCTATAGCCCCAGAAGATCAGGAAAAGACCACATTTACCTGTCCTATGGGACATAGGCCTTCAAGCATATGCCCTTTGGGTTATGCAATGAACCAACCACCTTCCAACAACGCATGATGGCTATATTTCATGACATGGTGGAAGACTATGTTGAGGTATTTATGGATGATTTCTCTACTTTTGGTAACTCATTTGCTGTATGTTTGCAGAATTTGGACAGGGTCTTGGCTAGGTGTGAAGATACAAACCTGGTACTGAATTGGGGGAAGTGCCACTTTCTAGTCAAGGAAGCATTTTCCTTGGCCACAAGGTGTCACAGAGCGGCTTAGAGGTTGAGCTTGCCAAAGTAGAGGTGATTGAGAAGCTACCACCCCCACTGTTTGTCAAGGGTGTCCGCAGTTTCTTAGGACATGCTGGATTTTATAGAGGTTCATTCAGGATTTCTCAAAAATTTCAGGACCAATGTGCCGACTACTGGAAAAAGATGTGAAAATTGAGTTTGGAGCAGAATGTGTTAGTGCTTTTGAGGAGCTAAAGAAGAAGCTGGTGGAAGCTCCCATTTTTGATTACTCCTGATTGGGAGCGCCCGTTTGAGCTGATGTGTGATGCCAGTGATGTGGTTGTGGGTGCAGTATTGGGGCAGAGGAGAGAAAAATATTTTCACTCCATATACTATTCTAGAAAATACTAGATGCTGCTAAGATGAATTATACTGTCACAAAAAAGGAGATGCTGGCGCTTTTGTATGCATTTGATAAATTCAGGTCCTATCTAGTTGGGAGAAAAGTGGTGGTATACACGGATCATGCAACCATCCGTTACCTATTCAACAAGAAGGATGCTATTCCTAGGTTGATTCGGTGGGTATTATTATTGCAGGAGTTCGACTTGGAAATTCGCGATAGGAAGGGCAGCGAAAATTAGGTAGCAGATCATCTATCTCAACTAGAGGACAGGTCACATATGAGTAATGTTGGGCGTATCTGAGAAGAGTTCCCTGATGAGCAACTCTTGGCACTGAGTGTGGCAGAACTTCCTTGGTATGCAGACATAAATAACAAGTGGAGTCTACCCACCAGAAGCCACCAGTCAACAAAGAAAGAAGCTGAAGCATGAGTCCCGGTTCTATATGTGGGATAAACCATATCTATTCAAGCAACGACTAGATCAAGTGATGAGACGGTGCATTCCAGAGTGTCAGGTAGCACAGGTGTTGAGAAGCTGTCATTCCTCGCCTTATGGCGGTCATCATGGAGGATTGCGCACTGCTCATAAAGTGCTCCAGTCCGATTTCTTTTGGCCAACTTTATTCAAGGATGCAACAACATATGCCAAGTTTTATGATCAATTCCAGAGAACGGGGACAATCAGCAGGAAATAGGAGTTGTCGTTGCACAACATCTTGGAAGTCGAGGTGTTTGACATGTGGGGGATACATTTCATGGGGCCCTTTCCACCGTCATTCGCTAATCAATATATTCTAGTAGCGGTGGATTATGTTTCCAAATGGGTTGAGGCTGCAGCTTTTCCCACTAATGATGCCAAGGTAGTGGCCAAGTTTGTAAAGAAGCAGATTTTTACCAGGTTTGGAACCCCATAAGCTATTATTAGCGATGATGGTTCACACTTTGTTAACACTTGGTTCCAGAATTTATTGGCTAAATATGGAGTTCGGGATAAGGTGGCTACAACATATCACCCTCAAACTAGCGGGCAGGTAGAAGTATCTTATAGGGAAGTCAAGCAGATTCTATAGAAAACTGTGAATGCTCAACAAAAGGATTGGGCAAGCAAATTAGGTGATTCTTTGTAGGCGTATAGGACTGCCTACAAGACTCCAATTGGGACTTCACCTTATCGGTTGTTTTATGGGAAGGCCTGTCACTTGCCTGTGGAGCTTGAACATCAGGCATATTGGGCTGTGAGGAAGCTGAACATGGATCCAGAGTTAGCTGGAAAAAGGCGGTTGTTGCAATTGCGCGAGCTAGAAGAGTTTCTATGGCGTGCCTATGAAAGTGCTAGGATATAAAAAGAGAAGACCAAGAGGTGGCATGACAAGCATATAGTGCCTCGAAACTTTGAGCCTGGACAAATGGTGTTACTATTCAACTCCCGATTGAAATTGTTTCCAGGGAAATTGAGATCTAAGTAGTCTGGACCATTTAAGGTGGCTAGGATGACCTCGTACGGGGCGGTTGAATTGTGGCAGGATGATAAAAGTGCCACATTCTTGGTTAATGGTCAAAGGTGTAAGCATTACTGGGGTGAGGGCGTTAATCTAGAGAAGACGTTGATCACCTTATCTAATAACTGAATGTGAGCTAGGTCATGCTGCGATGGTAAATCAGGTGCTGCATGGGAGGCAACCCATGAATGTAATGCAATAGTTAGGATCTATGTTTTTATAAAAAAAAGTTGTGCCACGACTGAAACTACGACGCTGGGTGGGAGGCAACCCACCATTGTCTAACTTATTGATGTTTTTGGATGATATAGAGCTACAACATGATTTATGGGATAAACACATTACAGGAGTAAAAACTAAGGCCGGATGTGCAAAGGTAACTAATAAGGAAAATTAGGCTCAAATAGTGAGCCTGCGCGTTGGGTCCGTGTCACGGAGCTGAAGCTCCATGATAGCCTTCATGCCACGGAGAGGTGTTAAAAATCTGGCACCAGAAACCAGTACACTTGCACGTGGCTCCATTGCACTGAGCTGAAGATCCACGATAGCCTCCGTGCCACGCTGAGGTATAAATTGCGAGGGTCACACTTAAAATACCGGGTTGATCCATCGGAATCTCTTCCTTTTTAGTCCCATGTCAGCATTTCAACCCCATTTTCTTCATTCCCTCCACGATAAAACCCCCATTCCCCCTTCTCTCTTGAACGTGCCACGGCTAAGGCTTCAGGACTTCGCCCCCATCTTCTCAAAATCGAAGTTTCACAGGTATGTCTTGGTTTTCCCCATCCTTTTTCCTATAAATTCTTGGAATGAGTATGGGGTAAATCAAGATGAACCCTCATTCATGTAAAGTTGGTAGAAATAAGTTTTTGGTGGTAATTATGCAACTATTTGATGAAATTTGATTCTTGCCATTGATAATGACATGGTTTCTTGCATTTGGCATCAAAATTAAGTAAGGGTTGAAGGAAGATGAAGGAGGGGAAGTAAAAAACAACAAGTAGGGAATTCATGCCTGTATTTTTTAATTAGTTGTGCAAGATGCTACATACCACACTTTGCCTAAGCTTTGTTGTGAAAAATGCTATCCTCTGTAAATGTGGGCATGTAAAAGCAAAGTGTAAGTGTTCCTGATTGTATGTTTCCAATTGCTTGAAGTCTGAGTAAAGCAATATTAACTTCATGTAAATGCTTGTGTCATGAGCCTGAGTTAATTTAGTGTGCGAAGTATGAGTAGCATACAATAATTGCCAAGTGTGATATCTCAATGCAAAGTGCCTTTAATGAAAATTATGTATGATGTTGTGTTTGCTTAATCTTGAGAAAGTGTTGATCATGCTGAATTATGGGAGAAACTAGTCATTGAAGTGTATAAAAGGGAAGTCTGAGTACCCGAATGACAATGACTAGTGAATCCATGCTTGCAACTAAGTGTGGGGTAATCACCCAAAGCCCTGACTTAGTGTTGTCTATCCATGATAAATACTAACTAATATGATCTCTGTGATTTGGGTTGAACAGGAACAATGTCTACCAGACAAGTCAAAGGAAAAGGTGTCTCTTCCTTCGGCACAGGCCGAAAAAGGCTTAGACTCGGTGCAGCTGTGCCAGCAGCCCCACCAGTTCCCAAGGGCCAGAAAAGGCCGTTTTGTACCAGATGGGTGGTGGATGAAGGAAAAAATGGTATGCAAAACATAAGGAATCAAAATACTTCCTGGACAAGCAAATTGATCGGGAGAGTTTGGCATAGGAGTTCCCCCGGATACTGCAAAGGATACACACCTTGGGCATGGACTTCATTTTCAATGAACCAAAGGAGTGTAATTTACACATGGTGCGGGAATTTTATCGAATTGGGACTCCACTCTTTGTAGCTACACAATTAAGATTTGGGGTCAGGTCGTTCCATTTGAGGCACATCACTTGAATGCAGTCCTAGGGACACCTGACACAGACCCACACCCACTCCGCTAGCTTAACATCACCCCGCCTTATGTTGACATCTTGCACACATTATGCGGGCAATGATCAACAGCCAGATGGATTCACCACTAGGAAAAAGGGTACCATCAGACATCTCCCTATTCCTAGATGAAGAGAGAGGCACGAGTTTGGCTGAAGATTGTCTGCACCTGCCTCATTCCTGGGGTGAATATGAATGATGTCACCAGGGACAGGGTCTTCCTAGTATACACCTTCATGAGAAATGTAGAGATCAATGTTGGGGCTGTGATCAAACCAGCCATGAAAAAGGTGAGGTTGCACCGGAAGCACAAATATGGTTTTGGCAGCTTACTCACCACCTATCTCAGGAGCCAGGATATTGAAGAGGAGGGTCTAGACTATAGAAAAAGGTTGGAACGGCACCCTGTGGACGTGACCAAGACTAAGGCACCAGACACCACCTACAGCCAATTCTCATATTAGCTGAGCGGCATGCTCGAGATGATAGCTATGCAGCCAGGATGTATGGACTGCATATGTTGTAGCTGCATATTGGTGGATGGCCCGCTATAGAGGATGAGCTATGGCAGGTGGACAGGGACTACCCAATGAATGAGCATGCCAAGCCATGTGCAGAATTGGCCCAGCATTTGTAGAGTGAGTGGATGATGATGTACCCACCGATGAGGAGAGACGCCGGGAGGACTCAGACATTGAGTTAGATGAGGATGAGGGAGATGAATCTGACCTCGGAAAGGAGGCCTTTGCACTCAATGAAGAAACTGAACCAATTGTTTGATCAGGGAGTCTTCACCATCCTAACTCTATTTTTACATTGATCTTTTGCAAGCTCTGAGGACAATGCTCAATTTAAGTGTGGGGTGGCTATTTTGTGTTTTTTTATTTATGTGATTCTCTAACTAGGGCATGTATAACTTGTTAACAACTAAATTCTGTGGAATGTAATTTGTGGCTAGGAACAAGATGTGGTAATTGGTCTGTAACAGTCAGTAAGTTTATTTGTTTCTATTCCTATGCTGTGTTTTTTTCTTGTAATTATATTCATTTTTTTCCTTTTCTTGGGTTTCTCAGCTTTTGTTTTTGGTGATTTTCCCGAGAATAGTCCCTTTGCACTGAATAGGATTTTGTTTTGGTAGTTATAGGTAGAGATTGTTCCTTATGATGGATGGATGACGACCATCTTAAGGGAATTTAGTCATATTTAGGGAAATAGGGAATAAAACCAAAACCAATGGGCTATGGTACTTCACTTGGTCCAATGCAAGACTTCATGGAATATACATATGAACAAGCTAATAGTGAGGAGAAAATGGTAGGATCACATAGGCTGTGGTGTTTAACTCTAAATAGAAAACTTGTAGGCTTAATTGTGCTTGTCACTCAATATGGATGAAATCATAAAAGGGGTCTAAGCTAACCAAGTGTGAATCTCTGTGCCATGTGAGGTGAGAACTAGTTATATTTCTTGCTAACTAACATCTAGAATTTGCCTTGCGTGTACGAAAAGCTGAAAGTGGCATTAAACTTAGAGGATATGATTAAGGCTTCTTTGTGAACCAAGATAGTTGACATGTCTCATTCATTGTCCCTCACCTTGATGTCATCCCCAGTGAGCCCCGTTTGAGCCTTCAAGCCTAATTTTTTTGGAATAGCCTCACTGAGTAGCCTTACCCTTTTGTTCGAATGGCCTTAACGTTACTTTGATCCAAATATGTCCTAGTGCACTTTATTAAGACACTTTTTCAAAGAAGATGATCAAGGGAACGGGTGAAGAGTAATGGAAGGAAGAAGTGGCGTGTGTAGTCCATTCATTGGTCATAAGCTTTATATATATATACATATATAAAAAAATGATGCATATATTTATACATACGTATATATATATATAGTGTATTGATGAGTTTAAGCCAAGGGAACACACTCCTTACATCTTGGATAAGAATGAGTAGGTGAAAGGAAAAGCAATTTGAAAGGAGGTGGAGTGCAGGCTGAGAGAAGTAACGCGCTTAAAAGCAAAGTGTGTAATTGTCTTAAAGTGCATAGGGATAAGAGTCACTAAGACCCAAATAATCCTACCTGTCCCTTATCCTACATTACAACCTGGAAAAGCCCTTTTGATCCTACAAGTGATGTTATGCTCGGGTGAGTAGTACACTATAGGAAAATTCATCGTGTCTTAGATTTGCTTGAAATAATCTTTGGAACGTGAGCGAATCACTTATAGAATGTGCTTAATTGCGATCATATTGAGCTCATGAAAGTAGAGATAGTTCATATAAATGAGGGCACATGATGGTGAATCCTTGGTGAGGCTAATGACCTTGCTACTATGATTCAGCCATGTTGGCTGGATTTTCGATTGAAAAGTTACTCATTGGGGATTGTGTGATTCTGCCTATAAATGTGGTGAGTTAAGACATGCTTGATGGAATGAAGTGTATTTTCATGATTAAAGTGTTTAGCACAACTAGGTGTGAGCTATCTTGGTTCAATGATGATGGTAATGTACTGAAATCATGTCTAGGATAATAAAGAGTTGTCCGAGGACGAACAAGGTTATAAGTATGGGGTGGTGATCTTGGTCATATTTATAAGACCAAACCCCGTATTTCCAACCATATGGGAGTGTAGATGAGGATAATATTGATGTATTAGTGCATGTTTTCGGTTAATTATGTTTTAGTACTAATGAATGTGGTGTGACTATTTGCAGGTGATGAATATAACAAATTCAATGTGATGTGGTGGATGATACTTGGACTTGATGTATGGAACTTTCGGAGAGCTTTAAAAAAAGGATTTGGGAATTCACTTCCATGTCACACTAAGGATTGATCGCGTGGAACAATGTGCTACTGTGCCTGGGTAGAAGAAGAAATTGAAAAAAATTGGAAGGCACAAAACAGTTAGGGTCCGCGACATGTCTGTGTCAAGGAGGAGACTTGACGCGTTCAACTCCATGACAAGGAGCTTAATAATTCCATAAATCCAGAAATCCAGTAAGGATCCGCGACAGGCCCTTGTCACAGAGGACATTCAGCGCATTCAACTCCGTGACACGGAGCTGTGGTTTCCAGGATTTCCCAATGTCTAGTGTATCTCCACGACAGCTCTGTGTCACGGAGCCATTTCAGCGTGATGAGCGCCGTGCTACAGAGCTAGTTTTCCATTGTGTAATTTCTTAATTGTATAAATAGAACATTTAGAATTTTATTTTTCATGATCTGAAAAGTTGGAAAGAACATGGGAAACAGCAGTTGAACTGAAGAAAATTCTAGGGTTCTTTCTCTTCTCTTTACTTCTAAATTTCAATTGTTCTCATGATAAAAACTTATTTGGAGATGTTTAATCAACAAATGAGTGGCTAAATTACCTCATTATGAGGTTAAGGTTATTTGCGTGATTGTATAATTTCATATTATTTTTAGCTGAATTTTCTTCTCTTATGAATGGTTGTTCTTCTATTCTTGATTTTTGTTGTTTTAATGTTTGGCCAACATTAAGATAAATTTATAATCCTAATTTGACTCTGAAAGGAGAATTATTAGGGTAGAACTAGGTATAGGGGAATATGTTCTTATTTTTGCTGTAAACAAAAGGTAAGATTCGCGTGTAGGATAGAAATATACCTATAACGTCATATTCGGTTAACAAAGGGAACAAATTTTTACTAGACCGAGGATGAGTTATTGCATCACATAAATGTGTAGTTGCAAGATTCATAATTGGGCAATTGGCTAGAGGTTCGAAATACCATAGTCAAACTCTAATCTTTCCCAACCATCAACCTGAAAGAGAAGGTAGCTGAAGAATAATACAAGTTATACATGATTGCATTTTATGCCTTAACCTTAGACTGTTCTTTCAATTGTTTTAATCAATGTTCTTAGCTTCAATTAGTATTACTTTATATATTACCATTTATAAAACACTTAATTGATTGTGTTATTTACATACTTGCATAGAGTAATTGTGAATACTAAAATAGGAAAAATCACTAAGTTATAGTCCCTGTGGGTTCGATATCCAGCTTGAAAGAGCCACTATATTGCTTGTACGACCACGTGCACTTGCGTGCATTTCGGTGATAACGCTGAACATTAATTCATACCTACTTTAGAACATGTATTTACATAAATCTCATAAGTAATGAAACATGCATATCTGAAATCATGAGGAACAATGGGAGACTCGTCTTTTAACCGACATACCACGATAGAGTTTACGTGGTCCCAACTATCATACTCAAGTGGGTAGAGTTGTCTAAAGCCTTGTCAGGGCTAGGGAAGATACAATGATATTGATATCAAGCTGAAGGCTCATCCGGGTAGGGGAAGCTCAAAAGGGAGGTCCCAAAGTCCTAATGTATGAACCTACATTGGCGCGTAGTTCTGAGGCATAGGGTGATCGACCCTTAGCCTGCTCAGTGCTAGACATTACTCCCAAAACATGCATATGCTCTATATAATTTTATAAGGAAGATCAACATCATCTACTGACGAAGCTCAATGATCAAATACATCTCAAATATGAAATCATGCATATGAGAAGCTTTAGATCAAGACATACCACAAGCTAAAAACATAATTGGGAGCCTTCACTCCAAGACCATATGGTAAGCTATACATTGGAAAAATTTAACTCAAAACATACCACATGATGAAAATATAATTGGGAGTCTTTGCTCCAAAACAATGTGGTACGCTTAATTTCGGAAAATCACCATTCATACTTAACATGTGGGCATTGCCCAAAGCTTTATCATACATAGAAATACTCAATTCTCATTGAAATCATAATTGTAAACATGGGTAGCTTCAAATCATGCTTTTCATCATAATATCTCATCATCATCATATATTCATCACAAATCTCATCTTTCATGAACATCTCATCGATGGGCTTTTAATTCTTAAACCTACAATCATGATTTTTAAATTGAAAACATTATGCAATTTGCCCATGTTTCCTAATTCAATATTAGAATCATAATCAAATCATACCCATGTATAGAAATAGAAGATTCATACATTTAGATTAAACCCCATAGATTAGGCATAGAATTTCACACTTCAGAGAGGGATTGGGCATGGGTTTGAAAGAAATCACCCATTCATAACCTTACATACATATTGGTAGCTAATTCTAACACTTCTTTCAATGCCCAATAGGAAATTGAAAAGAAATTGATGAATGCTAAGCTTGATCACCCTCTCAAGTCTTCTACGTTGCATGCATGAAAGAATGAGGCCTAAAATGAACTCAACCCCTTTAGAAGTCACTATTCATAACCCAAAATGTTGTAGTTTAGTCCCTAGAAACTTAGAAATTATGAAAAAGTCCTTATTAAATTCGCAGAAAATAACTACCAGGTGGTCCCAACGAGGGACCTCACGACTCGTGGTCCCGAGTCAGGACTCATTGAGCCAGTTATGAGGTACATTGCCTGAGCCTCGACAAAGCTTTCCCTGCTTCGACCACGACTCACCCCATGAATTGTGGGGACTGACCACGACTCGTGGGGTCCTTTCATGATGTCTATTGCCTCTTTCCTTTTTCTTTTCTTAATCTCCCTCCCCACGACTGACCCAACGACTCGTGGGGCCTGGCCACGAGTGGTGGTCATGCTCGTGGGGTCTCCTCTTCTCAATCTTTAAATTCCATTCCTCTGGCTTTCCCCACGAGACACATCACAATTGTGGGTGGATCTAACGAGTCTCCTCATGACTCGTTCTGAGTCTGCTGCAGAATTTTCACTTTTTCTCCGTTTCAACTCAGGGGTCTGATCTTTGGGCTTCCAGGGTATAACAAATACCCTTCTAACTAAGTTTAAAATAACATAGTTTAGGACCTAGGGACTTAGAAAATTATGAAAACACCCTTACTAAAGTGCAGGAAAATTGCACATTGCAAGTCAAGGATTGATCACCATGAAAACACACACGTTACACCTAGATTAAAGCTTGAGAAAGTAAACCTAGGCAAGAACAAAGAATGTAGGGAGCAAGTTTGTATCTTGCGATATAATTCGCGGTTAGGATAAGAAATTATACCTAATTTTCCTTGCTTGGTTATAAAAATGGGATGAGTTAGACACAAACTTAGAATTATCAAATCACCACTCAATGAAGTAGTTGTGAAGCTAAGTCAGTTAAATGATTAGAGGTACGAAAGTCCCTAATCAAGAGCACAAACCCCGTAAACCACATCCACACAATTGAATTGCCCACGAACTAGAATGTCACATCCCCGCTCAACGATGTAGTTGTGAGGCTAGTTTGTCGTGTTTAGAGGCTCGAAAGACCATGAACATGCAATTTTAATTAGGTGAGATGACAATTGATAATTCCATACTTAAACCATTACAAAGCTTAGTATCACATGATTATCCAGCTTTAACTCTAGTTGCTGCTTGAATGATTTCAGAGTATTTCGATGACCACCCCTAGACTTAATTAAACTTTATCGAAAAAGTCTAAATCAACACTTATGAAAGTTAATATCACACTTGAACTTGATAATTATCTGAATTGGTCCAGTCCCTGTGGGTTCAACATCTGGCTCCTAAAAAGGGCCATTGTATTACTTGTAAGACCACGTACACTTGCGTGTGCACTGTTGCGTAGTCTCATCAAGTTTTTGGCGTCGTTGTCGGGGACTCGGCGAAGTTTAGTAGATTTGTCTGTTTTTATGTGATTTTTAAATTTCTTTAAGTGTTGAGAAACTTGGTCTTAGTCTGACTTATTGCAGGTGACAGGTTGTCTTGCCGAGCTGTCTAGGAATAGAGAGCTTGTGGAACCGTTGCTTGAACCAGTACGTCAAATTCATTTGCGAAAGAGCTACGAGCAAAAGCTAAAAAGACTTCAAGAAAAGGTACAACAACAACCACCTGCAGGACAAGCACATGTCACCGAAAGCAATGGCAGCCAGACCAGTTCGTGAAGTGGCAATCCCACAAGCGACGAATGTGATCTCTAGTATCCGTAAACCGAAACCTGGAAGGAACTTTGAATTGAAACAAAACATGGTGCAACTATTACATTCTAGTGGTCAATTCATTGGGATGGCACATGAGAACCCACAACAGCACTTACAGAACTTTCTTGAGATTAGTGACACTTTCGTCCCCACCGGAGTGTCCACAGACTATGTCCGACTTACCCTCTTCCCATTTTCATTGTTGGGAGAGGCAAAAATGTGGTTGAAAGCTGAGCCACCAAACTCCATAACTTCTTGGGATGATTTGGCGAAGAAGTTCTTGATCAGATTCTTTCCTTCAGGCAAGACTGCAAAATTGAGAAGTGAAATACTTAGTTTCAAGCAGAGGCCTGATGAGAATTTATATTTGGCTTAGGAAAGATTTAAGTCATTATTGAGAGACTGTCCCAATCACCAGCAATCCAATGAAGTGCTGGCCCATACCTTTGTAGAAAGTCTAGACCCACATACAAAAATTTTGCTAGACTCTGCATCGGGTGGGCAAGCCTTAGAGAAGACTTATGATGAGCTGTACACTTTGTTCAATAGAATTGCTCAGGGAAATCCAGAGTGGCACAACGAGGCATTGAGAGGGGCAGGAAAGAGAGCAGGGCTGATAGAGGTAGATGGTATGAATGCCTTGGCGGCACAGTTAGCTTCATTCCAGCATCAGATTATGACTTAGTTTAATAAACTGAGTATGAACCAACAACAGGGTCAGGTTAATGCAGTTCAGCAAGCTCCGAGTTGGTGTGAAATTTGTGGATATAATGGACACAATGCAGAATCTTGTGGAGACAATCCAGAATCAATCAATTTTGTTGGGAATGTTCAAAGGAACATTCAGAATTTTGGGAACAATTACAACAAGAATTGGCAGAGCCACCCGAATTTTTCTTGGGGTGGAAATCAAAAGCAAAGTTATCAACAACCTCAACAGCAGCAGTATCAGCAGAATAGGCTGAATGATGACCAGTTTAGCAGCAACATTGAGGAAACGTTGCAGAAAATCATGGAGACCCAAACTCAGTTAGCAGAAAATCAGGCGAGGATGGCATCATACTTGAAGAATCAGCAATTGGCCACCCGCAATCTAGAAAAGCAGATGGGTCAGATAGCAGCTACTTAAAACATGAGACCGCAGGGAGGACTACCAAGTGACATAGATCCTAACCCCCTCCAGGTCAATGCCATCAGTCTGAGGAGCGGAAAACAATTAGCTGATGCAGTGCCGAAAGAGAAAAGAAATGAGGTGCAGCCAGAGTTGGCTAGACAAGGACCACCCACTGACAAGGGAGAGAACCAGAGTGCTGTGCAACAAAATGTGCAATCTTCATTGCAACCAGCACAAAGACCACCACCACCATTCCCTCATAGATTCAGAAAGAGCAAGGAGGAGGAATGCTTCAAAAAGTTCTTCGAGATTTTCAATGAACTTCACATAAATTTGCCTCTTATTGATGTTTTGCAGGGAATGCCCAAGTATGCTAAATACTTGAAGGATGTGATGGCCAATAAAGTCAGATTGGTGTCCAGATGGTAGCACTGACGGAGGAGTGCAGTCACAGGGTATTGAGCAAGACTTCTAAGAAGCTCAAAGACTCCGGGAGTTTTACCCTCCCCATACAAATTGGTAAAGCTGGAGTGCTACGAGCCCTATGTGATTTAGGGGCAACAGTAAATCTAATGCCCCTATCTTTATTTAACACCCTGGGGTTGGGAAAACTATGACCAACAAGATTGATGTTGCAGTTGGCAGACAAATCGCGAGTGGCACCGGATGGAATCATAGAGGACCTTCTCATCAAAGTGGGTAAGTTTATTATACCTGTTGATTTTATTATCTTAGATTTTCATGTTGATGACCAGGTACCCTTAATCTTGGGATGGTCATTCTTGGCCACTGGAGGAGCGGTAATTGACTTAAGAGCGGGGACCCTAAAATGAGGGTCGAGGATGAAGAAGAACTCTTCCGAGTATACCAAGAGATGAACCCACCCACACACTACAGAAACCTTTGTAAGGTTAGTGTGTTGTCAGAGGATAAGTGTTGGGTGGTTGATTCCATAGGTCCACGGCCAAAGGTAATGATAAGTGGTCAGCCCGAGTCTGATAAAGGGCTTTAGAGTGTGAAGAAGTTCGAGGAAGAGAGGAACAGAGTGGAGGCTGTTTCCTCTAAAAATAAAAAAAGGAGATGGTTCGCGAAAGGGAACCCAGGTATGAGGATGTCCTGAAAAGGATAGTCCACATCGTGCCGCGACGTAAAATAAGGCGCTGCTTGGGAGGCAACCCAAGGGTACTGCAGGTACAATTTGTGATTTTTGTTTATGTTGATTTTGGTTATTTTCAATTTGTGTTGTTTTTGGTGGAAAGTTAGGCACAGATGGAGGGGAAGTCTGAGTACCCTTGGAGGAGAAAGCTAAGAAGCATGGAAGATAAAAAGTGTGGGGTCAAACACCCACTTGTGCAAATTTGAAGAAAAGCATGCTATTAGCTAGGCCTTGAGGCCTCAGGGAGTATTTCTCATCCTTTGGAATTTTAATTGGATGCTTTGGGGAAATAGCATGATTCAAGTGTGGGGTGAGGAAAATTTAAAATCTTTTTTGTGCTTAATGATTTTGGTGAATGCAGTGCTTGATACATGTTGAAAATTTTTTTGAATTAAGCATGACTTCACCACCCATTGATTTTTCTTTTCAGTTCTTTTCCGATGGGGGGTCTTTGAACTGAAGAAGAATAAAATTTTTCTTTGTCTGTATATAATATTTTTCGTCATATTTAGGGATGTTTCCGACGATGGATGGATGACGACCGTCTTGAGGAAAAATTAGTCAATAGATTTTGGGTTTTGAACCTGTAGCTAATTGATGGCTTGATGTTCTTGTTATGTGCTATACATGATTGTAAGATACAAGTGTGGTTAGAGTTGAAGCATGTAAAAAGTGTATAACTTTGTTTGAGACACTTAGGCTCTTGAATTTGACTCGATGTGATTGAAGCTTAATTTTGAATTCTTGTGATTAGCTGAGTGAGAGTCTGCTGAATGTGTCTTGAATTGAGCATGTGCTGTGAGTGTAAGTTTTTCGAATATTCCGTGTTATTGTAGAATGTCTAGAACTTGCCTAGTGTGTATATAAAACAAAATGAAGGATGTGGACTGTAGGAGATGATTTAGGCATTTCTTTGAATGAACCTAATTTTTATCCCTCACTTTACCTACCTTGAATGTTGAATCCTAGTGAGCTCCATTGAGCTTAAGTCTATTCTTTGATAGCTACAACATAAGATTAATCCTTTTTCTTTCATTAGCCTTGAATTTGATCCAAAACTCCTAAGTGCTTAAGTGAAAAATTCTAAAGAGTGAAGGAGTGAGAAGCATGAAAAAGAAGGAAAAGTACCAGTTGTAAAAGTTGAGAAAGGTCAAGGGTGCACTTGTTTGAAAACGCTTGATTAGTAGTAGGGAGTAAGAAAATAAATGAATGAAAAAGTTGCATAAGTACCCCTTACTAATAAGCTGAGTGTATTTAAAGAAATGGAAATAAGAAGAGAAAATTCAAGAGTGAAAAGAATGAGGGTGAAGTAAGAGAAGAGATATCCTTAATGAATGTTGAATGTATTAAAAGTGCTTGGGGAAGATAGCCACTATTACTGGCCAGAATAGTACCTACCCGTCCCTTGGCTTACATTAAAACCCATTAAGTCCTACTTGATCTTACGTTCATACATCCTTAAATGAGTGGAGTAAAACACTAAGGGTAAGCTTATGGTTCACTACATGATGCATGTGAATTCTTTGAGAGAGCGAGCGTAATTCTATTCATATACATGGATATGTTGTGATTTGAAAATTTGTGAGTAGAAATGGATAACTCTCTTGTTGTGAGGGCACATGTTTAATGAGAGATAACATTCATGTCAGATTTCCTGATCGGTTGATTCGCATGAGTTTGCTAAGATTGAGAGTCGATTCTTGAGGTTAGGAAGTCTTAACATAGTTGTATTTCATTTTAATGACTAAATCGTGCATGCTCTATTTTTAACTTGCTATCTTAAATAATCATTATAGCCATAGCTTGAACTGTCTTGCTAAATGAGATGTAAAAGGGTTGTTCAAGGACGAACAAGGCTTTAAGTGTGGGGTAGGTGATCTTGGGCAAAATAGCATGCCCAAGGGATACTTTACAACTTAGTTTTGTCTTGTTTAGCTACTTATTTAGATGCATTCTCATGTACTTCTATGTAAATGTGAATATATATACTAACCAACATGATTAGTTCTTGTTTTTGTAGGTTTAAAATGAATTTGAGGAACTAATCCATGAGTTGGTGAAGTGGAGGCATGCAATCGGAAGTAAAACGCGAACGTCGGCAAGGAGGATGCGCGAATCAGCCCACCTGCGCATTGGCAACGCGCCACGGTAGGCAGGATGAGCGACCAAGGGTGTGTCACGGCCCCTAACGCGCTGCACAAGCAGCATGCCACGCTGCCAACGCGCCAAGGGGCTGCCTGGCGACGGTTTTATGACTTTTCTAGTGTGCATCATATTGGCGCGATAACCTCCGTGACACGGAGCTATTCCATGCCGGGCATAATTTTGTACAATTCTCATTTAGTATAAATAGGTCCCTTAGCTCCTAAAATCATTTTGTCACGATTTATTTCTGAAAAACTGTCAAGGAGTGAAGGGAGAAATGGGAGAACTCACCTAGGGTTCATCAATTTCATCTTCTCTTCTACCAATTCTTGTAAGTATGTTACTTCAATTATGTTTTCTTGTAATTATACGAACTTGAATGGCTAGAACCCTTCCCTCTAGGGTTGAAGCCACATGGTATGATTGTGAATGCATGATTTTGTTTTGGTTTTAAGTAATTGATTGTTGTTGTTTTGTCTTACGTTCTTAATTATGGTTGTTTTTATGATTGATCACCATGAAAACACACACGTTACACCTAGATTAAAGCTTGAGAAAGTAAACCTAGTCAAGAACAAAGAATGTAGGGAGCAAGTTTGTATCTTACGATATAATTCGCGGTTAGGATAAGAAACTATACCTAATTTGCCTTGCTTGGTAATAAAAACGGGATGAGTTAGACACCAACTTAGAATTATCACATCACCACTCAAAGAAGTAGTTGTGAAGCTAAGTCAGTTAAATGATTAGAGGTATGAAAGTCCCTAATCAAGAGCATAAACCCCGTAAACCACATCCACGTAATTGAATTGCCCACGAACTAGAATGTCACATCCCCGCTCAACGATGTAGTTGTGAGGCTAGTTTGTCGTGTTTAGAGGCTCGAAAGAACATGAACATGCAATATTAATTAGGTGAGACGACAATTGATAATTCCATACTTAAACCATTACAAATCTTAGTATCGCATGATTATCCAGCTTTAACTCTAGTTGCTCCTTGAATGATTTCAGAGTATTTCGATGACCACCCGTAGACTTAATTAAACTTTATCGAAAAAGTCTAAATCAACACTTGTGAAAGTTAATATCACACTTGAACTTGATAATTAGCTGAATTGGTCCAGTCCCTGTGGGTTCGACATCCGGCTCTTAAAAAGGGCCACTGTATTACTTGTAAGACCACGTACACTTGCGTGTGCACTGTTGCGCAGTCTCATCAACCAACTCCATGAGTCATGGATTCACATCACGACTCTTTGTTGCCTCTGGTGATTACACCTTGACCATGAACTTTAGCCTTCCTCCTCTCACTTCACGAGTCACCTAACAACTCGTGAAGTCTCCCTACGGGTCACTGGTGACTTGTCCTATGGCCCAAGAAATATTTTCCTATTTTATTCGCTTGAACTCTCGAGCTGACCTTAGGGACTTTTAGGGTATTACAATATCTTCCCCTTGGGAATATCATCCTCAAATGTGAATGAACATACTGAAAGGATGGGGAAAAGAACTGTCACCCCAAACACTGAACATCTAAAGCTGAAAACTATTGGAGCGACTGACTCTAAACTAAAATACATGACTGAACTTAATTCATGAATCACACATGCATGTATTAACATGAAAGAAATTGGAACACATGAACTGAACGGGAAACTGAATAGAGTACTTAGGAGGAAATTGAACTTCAAGCTGGAACTGAGCCGAAAGGGAAAAGATGCGGGTATTTAGCCATCATATCTGGTTCGGCTTCCCACGTAGCTCCCTCAACATGCTGATTTCTCCACAAAACCTTCACTGAAGCTACCTCCTTGTTCCTCAACTTTCGAAACTGACAATCAAGAATCTTGACTGGAATCTACTCATAACTAAGGCTATCCTTCACACCTACACTCTCCACCAGAACAACCAAAGTCGGGTCTCCCATGCACTTCTTCAAACACGATACATGGAAAACTGGATGTATTGAAGCTAATTCTGAGGGCAACTACAACTCATAAGCCACCTTGCCAACACGTATCATTATTCTATATGAGCCAAATAGCAGGGACTAAGATTCCCCTTCTTTCCGAATCTCATCACTCCCTTCATGGGAAACACTTTCAAAAACACCCAATCATCAATTTCAAACTCAAGTTCTCTCTTCCTCACATCATCATAGGACTTTCGACGACTCTGAGCCATTTTCAACATTTCTCGTATAAGCTGAACTTTATCCATAGCTTTATAAACCGAATCTGGTCCTATTAATGTAGCTTCATCGGCTTCACACCAACCAATAGGTGACCTACACCTCTGCCCATAAAGAACCTCGAATGGAGACATCTGAATGTCAGAATTGTAGCTGTTGTTATATGAAAACTCAATGAGACGTAAATGATCATCCCAACTGTCCTTGAAGTCAATAACACATGATCTCAACATATCCTCAAGAGTTTGAATGGTCCACTCTACCTAACCATCTATCTGCGGGTGAAAAGTTGTGCTAAGCTTGACTAGAGTACCAAGTCTCTTTTGAAACAACCTCCAAAACTGGGAGGTAAACTGAGTACCTCTATCTGATATGATGGACAAGGGCACTCCATGCAACCGAACCAACTCCTGAATATATAATTTAGCATAATCCTCCGTTGAATCATAGTTTTGACCAGTAGAAAGTGAGCTGCTTTAGTCAACCTATCTACAACAACCCAAATTGATAAATATTGTTGACGAGTATGAGGCAACCTTGTAATAAAGTCCATATTGATTTCCTCCCACTTCCAAGTAGGGATATGTCACGACCTAAACGTACACTCAGATCGTAAACACGGGATAAGGAGCCCCGAGAGACCCTAAGTCGACCCATGGCATGAGCATACATCTACTTCATTCACATAAGCGGAAGACTTAACATAAGGAAACAAAATCATGACATAATAGCAGTGAAAAGAAAATACATGATCCATACATGACGGCTGAATACAAGTGATAGTATGAAAAGCCTCTAGTCGTGAAAGACGGGTTGATATGACAATACCCCAACTAACCCTATAATACTAAAACTGAAAGAGAACAATAGCGTTTGTACATATGGCCCTCAGAACATGAGGATTCACCAAATAAGCTGATAGCAAACTCTGAAGTGCTACTAAGGAGGGTGAGCCTGAGAGCCGGGTCTTGTATCATAAAACGATACAACATAGAAAGTATGCGGTCAATATGTGGAATGTACCGAGTATGCAAGGTAAGTAAAATGGACATTTAAAACTTATAAAACTCATAAATGATCATAAGAGTAGAACATCATGCTCATATCATAAATATCATAACATAACATAAGGCTCAAGGTTTTCAAAATATTCGTAATACAAACGTAATCATAATCATAAGAGAAAAGATTTACTAAACATGACTTGAACCAAAATACATAATCATAAACATTCATAAATAATGAGGAACAGTCAGAGATTCTCTTAACCGACATACCCCATATGAGCAAACATGAAGTCCGACTTGTAAATCTAGTCAGGAGGCCGTTCGTACCTTGCCAAGGGGAGAACCATGTATCACCATGAAAAGGGATATTTGGGATGGGGACAGTCACAAAGGAGGTCCCAACATACCTACTGTGGCATGTAGCTTATGAGATCCTAGGCTTAACCGGAGCCCCAAACCTACTTGGCATTCGATACTACTCCCAAAATATATATAGTGCTCATAGTATAACATATATGAATTCATGGGCTAGTTAAATCATGATAATCATAAACATACTCGTACATATGTAAACTAGCAATGAAACAAGGCCCTTGAGTTGGTCAAAACATAATTCATAAATCATAAGGTTCATACATACTTACAGATCATGCATATAGCTAGACATTTATGAAATCATGATGGGTAATTGACTAAATACATAATTTAAATCATAATTCACGATGGGCTTGTAAATATCATTAATGGAAAAGTAGATCATAAATCGATTCATCAGGGTTATGCATAATTAGGATAAATTTCAAAGGAATTCAATAATAGATAACATATTAAATAATTTAATTTACAAAATTTGATCAAACCCCACAGAATACGATAAGGTTCGAAAATCACAAAGCCCATTAACAATCATTAGATTTTTATATAAATCTACTTCAAAACCCCATAATTTTTGATAGAATTGTCATGAAATCATAGAGAATGGGCATGGGTGTGAAAGGAAATACCCATTCATAGCCGTACATACCTGGAACAACTAATTCTTAATCTCCCTTGAATGCCTAAGAAGGAATTGGAAGGATTTGAAGAGAGAAACCTTAAATGACCCTTGATCACCCCTCTATACTCTTGCATGCATGAATGAAGACATAGAATAAATTATCCCTCTAAAACCCACATTTCCTAGGCTAAAATGACATAGTTTAGTGGCATACCCCGCCTTGGGTGTATGACTGGCACCTGGTGCCCTACTGGGACCTGAACTGCTGGACTGCTAAGCTTGGGCACATCTGATGTCTGGCTGACTCTAACTCATATTTCTGGAAACAAGGGCTATATAACGGCTGCAAACACAACCCCCGGCCCATTGGCCTATAGCCTCCTGTACCGGTGCTAATAGCTGACCAGAAACATATCAATTCAGGGGAGCCTATGCGGGCCGACAAGGCCACCATGCTGTCTAGTTATCTGCAACTCAATCATGAAGTACTAAAAAGCTACGTGACCGGCAAGATCACCACTACTGGAAAACTATAGCCCCACACGACCATCATAAAAGAAAGAAAGAGTACTAGCAGCTATACAACTGCACGGCCTCACACGACCGGCTCATCTGACCACAGGGAAATATATACAGACTGCAAGCCTCTAGGGATAGCAATAGAGATGATCGGGACAGGGCCCCGACCTACCCGTACTATACAACAAAAGGAACTGAACTACACCTCTGGAATTCAGTCTCCGGATGACAGGAGCTGAATACTCGACCGCTGACAGGAATCACGTAGTATCGCCTGCTCGTCTATGAGTACCTGCAGGCAAGTAATGCAGTGCCCCACCGGGCGTCAGTACCGCTGGTACTGAGTATGTAAAGCAATAACTGAAAACAATAATGTAACTGATGAACTGAAGTAGGAAGAATTAGATTAACTGCCGTTTACTGAGTTTCTGTATTAACATGATTTACTATTCCTAACATGCGTTCTAAACTTTATTTTAACCTGCCATTCTATTTCTGAAGTGCTTTACGGATATTGCATCACTTTACGGGGTTTCAACTAAATACAATAATATCTTAACATTTCATATTACATCACATACTGAGCATACTGGGCAGTTTCTAACACTTGTGTTAGAATCTATGTCGTACTAGTAAGTTTCACGCAAGTTACAACTCGATGCTTCTCATATCGTATCAACATTCACAATAAATGTAACACTTGACTTCTGAACATTCTTACTGGTCTGTAAATTACTACACTGTACCGATATTACTTAACTTGCCGAGGGAACTAGCTTTACATACCTTATCCTTGAATTATTCATCTGTCGGACGGGACTCGGCCGGTACTTCAACTATTTTCTCCTAACTGCATTCATAAATATGTCAATCAATATTAAATACAACTTTACTTTAAAGAGTAACATCACTTTCGATATAGTTTATAGCCCGAACGTAGGCTTATCGAAAGACGGTCAAAAACTCGTTATTTTTCAGCGGTCCAGAAGGGAGAAATATTCACTTCACAGTTAGGAACACATAGACACTAATTTAGAGCAATTCCACTTACCTTAGCTCGGTGGCTCGACGATTTGTCGGCCGTATTTTGCGAAACTGAATCCGTAGGAATGCTCTCTGCTGCTAAATACCTCAGTATCTGGAGTTAATTTGAATTTGGGCAGCGTTTAGCAGCGTAATCGGACGAAAATTGTAATATTTCCTTCGTTCTTACTTCTCTCTGCCGCTCACCCTCTGTTTTCTGGAAATAATTGTGTGGTTAAATGATTTAAAACGGAAGTGGCCTTTATATACTTGGGCCTGGACAAGGCCAACGTGTCACAGAGCCAACGCGGAGGCCTCTCCTCCGTGACACGCTGCCATCGCGGAGGGCCTCTGCCTCAGCTCCTTCCGCGATGGTTCGACAGGTTTCTCGTCCGATCTTTTCCCGGGCCTTTCTCCAGCACGTATGGCCTTCAAATATACTTAACCAACGTGCGAATAGGTTGTTTAGGTGCCAGGAATTCTACGGGGTATAACATTCTCCCCCCTTAAGAACATTCATCCTCGAATGTACACTGTTATCTAGAGGACTACTTACTTTACTTTTCTAGAAAAATTCCGGCAGAGTTTCCCCTGTAATATGGACTATAGCAAAAACCTGAAATGCGGAAAAGTCCAACACAGGTACTGCACATAATAGTCTAGGATCCACTGGATAACTAAGTATCAATCTTTCTCATTCACAACTATAAGGTACTGCATAAGTAATAATACGGACATACCTGTCGCTTGACTAGGCCTGAAATAGGTGAGGGTGTCTGACTCTCATATCCTCTTCAGCTTCCCACGTTATTTCTTCCCAGTTCCTATTATGCCACAATACTTTAACAGATGCAACATCTTTAGTCCTCAGCCTGCGAATCTGTCTGTCTAAGATAGCTACGGGAACCTCTTCATATGCTAACTCTTATGTGACCTGGACATCTTGAACTGGAACTACTGTAGGAGGGTCCCCTACGAACTTCCTTAACATAGAGACATGGAAGACTGGGTGAACATATGCTAACTCTGGAGGCAAGTTCAATTCGTATGCAACTCGGCCTATTCTTCGCCGAATCTGATATGGCTCAATGAATCTCGGGCTAAGCTTGCCTTTCTTGCCGAATCTCATTACCCCTTTCATCGGAGATACTTTCAGATATACCCAGTCATTTACCGCAAATTCTAGATTTCTGTGCCGCATATCTGCGTAAGACTTCTGGCGGCTCTGAGCAGTCAGTAAATGTTCTCGGATAAGCTTTATCTTTTCCTCTGACTGCCGAACAATGTCTGGGCCAACCAATGCTGATTCTCCTATTTCAAACTAGCCCATCGGCGATCTACATTTTCGCCCGTATAATGCTTCGAAAGGTGCCATCTGGATAGCTGAATGATAACTGTTATTATAAGCAAATTCAATTAACGAAAGATGCTCATCCCAGCTACCCCCAAAATCTAGCACACACGCTCGTAGCATATCTTCGAGCGTCTGAATTGTACGTTCAGCCTGTCCATCTGTTTGAGGATGGAATGCTGTGCTCAAGTTAATCTGCGTTCCCAAACCTTTCTGAAACGACTGCCAGAATCTAGCTGTGAATTGTGCTCCTCTATCTGAAATGATGGACACTGGCACTCCATGCAATCTAACTATTTCTCTGATATATAATTCGGCATAATCCTCAGCTGAGAAGGTAGCCCTCACTGGCAGGAAATGAGCTGATTTTGTCAGCCTGTCGACTATTACCCAAATGGAATCATTTCTGCGTCTAGTACGGGGTAACCCTGTTACAAAATCCATGTTTATCGCTTCCCATTTCCACATAGGTACCGTTATATCTTGCGTCAAACCGCCCGGTTTCTGGTGCTCGGCTTTCACTTGCTGACAATTAGAGCATCTAGATACAAATTCAGCTATCTCAGCTTTCATACCTGGCCACCAGTAGATGTCTCTGATGTCGTGGTACATTTTCGTCGCTCCTAGGTGAAGGGAATAGCGAGCGTAGTGTACCTCGTGCATGATCCGCCCACGAATCCCTGAAACATTTGGGACACAGAGGCGGCCCTTACAACGTAGCACCTCATCCTTGGTTATCTAAAAATATGTCACATCTCCATAAATTATGGCTAAGGGCATCTGCTACCACATTAGCCCTTCCTGGGTGATACAAAATATTCACTCTTTAAGGCATAAACTACTACGGCTAACTCCGGGTCATGGGTAAGATAATTCTTTTCATGTTTCTCCAACTGCCTGAAGGCATAAGCTATTACTTTACCATGCTGCATCAACCCTCTGTACCTTCTGACGATACTAACACTGGGGATGATGTTAACCTGTCTCTTAACTCCTGGAAGTTCTACTCACACGCCTCAGTCTACTGGAACTTTGCTACCTTCTGTGTCAATTTAGTCAGAGGTGCTGCTAAAGTGGAAAATCCTTCCACAAACCCTCGGCAGTACCCAGCTAACCGTAGGGATTGCGTACTTCGATCGGAGTGGTAGGTCTAGGCTATATCTTCACTATTTCGATTTTCTGTATATCTATCTGTACAACAGCCTCCAACATAATGTGACCAAACAGGCTACTAAACTCAACCAAAATTCACATTTACAAAGAATTGGCATATAGCTAACAGTCATACTGGTTTATTATGCCGGAGAATCTGACAAGTAATCTACCGGTATAGCTAGAGCTTATCTGGCCTTCTGGCCGTATGCTAAGGCTACCTGTTGCTAAGGTAACCTGAACGACCGTCTGTGCACCTTGTGCCTTTATCTGATCAGAGGATACTGATATTGATCATGACCTCTAACGATCTGGCTGCATAACCTTAAATAACTAAATAGTCGGGTTGAATGACCCGAGTGTGGCTGTAGTCTAACAATGCTCTACCTGTTCTACTTGAGTACTTTTGGTTCATGCAGACTGTAGACTTATGGGCATCTAATTGCTTTGTTATCTTGCTTGAACCATTGTAAGGCTGGGCTTAATCAAACTTACTTCCAGGCAATCAATCTCTGGGTCTTCACGGGGAGTCTACTGATCCCCTGGTCTTAATAAACACTGTGCTAGCAGGGTACTATCAATTTCTTACACCTTGTATGGATCCACTTGGATTTATACTGCTATTCTGGGGAATTCTCGGTCTTATGAGCTATTTTGTAAATACTAGCCTTCTGCTAGGGCTCTGTATTTAAATATCTTACGAGAACCAACTGAAGTGCTAGTTTGTCGCTGACTACTGATGTGGACCCTTCTTTGGGGTACCCACGGGTATTCTGACTGGGGCGACCGGCTGACTTATGGGGTGTTTCACATAACAACTGCTAGGTTGACTAAGGCCGACTCTCGCCTACAAGGCTGGGAAAACGACGTACGACCACTTAACATACTAGAACAATTCTGATATTGCTAATCTCTGAAATTTGCCTATTCGGCCTGTAATCCTGGTTCTAACATATGCACTAATATAACCGATCTTCAGGGATGCTTCCCTGCTAATGCAGGCACCAGCTGGTCGGTATACCGTCTAACTGCGCCCTTCTCATCCAGCCTTCTGGTTTAGGCCATTAACTCTGGTAAGCTCCTAGAGCCTAGATCTGGCAACAACACGTAAGTTTATTAACTTAATAACTGAGAACTAAGATAGTTTCTATGACTTCATACATAATTCACACTTAATATGTCCTTTCTCTTCTCCTTTCCCTTTCTCCTTTCTTCTCTCCTTTTCTTTCTTTCTTCTCCCCTTTTTTTTTGGGGAAGGGGGCGGGGGGGTCCTGCAATGCAATTGTACATGCTTTCTATTACTAATCAACATCTGTAACTGTACCCCTTATAGGCGGCTACTCATGTTCGCGCTCTGCTGCTCGGTATATATTATACACCAACACGCAAGTGTACGTGGTCAAACAAGTAATAAAGTGGCTAAGTAGCCAAGTATCGATCCAAGGAGGCTGCTCTAGATATGCAAAACTGCCTAGTTTACTATATCTCTATTCTATTTCTAACTATGTTAACAACAATCCAACCAAGATTTGAGTGAGTTTTGTTTCTAAACTAATTATCTACTAAAATTAATAACTACTATTTACGTTGAGTTTAGACAATGGATATGCACATGCCAAGGTTAAGAACGAGTAATGAATTTGATAATCATGATAATTTGGTCATCTTCTTCTTCATATTGCTAGCCAAGAACGTTTTCCTAGAAATTAAAACTTCCGTATTTAATTTCACTTTAGATTCATAAACCATTCGTCTACATTTCTATGATCAAATGCAATTTATGACCTAACACTACAATTCCGGTTCCTAAATTGACTAATACGGTTTTCAATTATATTTCTATCAAGAAAGCACATCAAAACCCAATTTTCCCAAATCAAGTTAAGAACAATACCCTATTAATTCACAACTTTCCAATTTCATGCTCTCTCGAGTGAAATTGGACTTTTTAGATATACATTAATGGTGGCCAATCAAGAATGTAATAAGCACAAGAATTAATAGAACAACATGCAAGAAGACGAAGAAACCATATCAATTATTACCAACATTCATTACACAAGTTCAAAACCTCAGCAAGAAAGGAATTAGCCACTCATTCTTGGATTAATCATCCTAGAATGAGTGTGAATCATGCATATAATTGAAGGAAAAGAAGAAGGGAAGAGAAGAAAACTCTTATCTTTTCTATTCTTCAACTGCCACAAAACCACGTTCCTGCTCCCACTTCTGAACTCAGGCTAAAAAAACTAAAACTAAAAAACTCCCTTTAAAAATAACCTAAGTGTGCTATTTATACTAGTGGGAAATTTTTCCCGGAATAACAAGCAACGTGTCACGGAGGCCAACGCGGAGCACTGCCTCCGTGACACGGCGTGGACGCGGACCCTCTCTGGAAATTGCAGGGTCCGGATAATTGGCCTCAACGTGGCACGGAGGCCATCGCGGAGGCCTATCTCCGTGCCACGGAGCTGACGCGCAGGCACACTAGAAATTGCCACTTTTATTTCTGCCCAGGCAGTGTGCTACCGCGATGGCAGCGTGGCACGACTCCATCGCGGAGCCACTGTAAAATGTGGCATCCGAGGTCTTTTCCACGCCCGCATCCAAGTCCAACTCCG
Organism: Datura wrightii; assembly: GCA_035772735.1. Lineage (NCBI taxonomy): Eukaryota > Viridiplantae > Streptophyta > Magnoliopsida > Solanales > Solanaceae > Datura > Datura wrightii. The sequence goes on along the minus strand of JASDFA010000002.1, from coordinate 48,082,183 downwards.
ACATAGTTCCAACACGCATTTTAGCTCTTAAAAATCACATTATCCTGCAAAACAAATGCTAATCATGTTGGTTAGTATAAATTCGCATTTTATTACCAAATACATGATATTATATACACATTGCACAACAAACAAGGTAAAAATGATACGTTTGAGTATCACTTGGGCATATAAATCTGCCCAAGATCACTTACCCCACACTTAAATCCTTGTTCGTCCTCGAACAACACATACACAAATCATGCACATCACATCTCAACCTGTGTCACTATGGTGCAACCATTTACGTTACGGTCATACCGATTATTCGATTTTTGCAAATCATCAAGAAAACATGCTTGGTCGTACAAGACAATGACCTTAATACATCGAGGCTTCCTAGACTTTTAAGAATTGATTCTTGATATCAGCAAACTCATGCAAATCAACTAATCAAGAAATCCGACATGAAAATCAATCTGTCATCAAGCATGTACCCTCACAACTCGAGAGAAACTTCCCCTTTTATGCTCGTGCAGCACACAAACATGCAAGTCGGGGCATATAAAATTAATTTCACTCTCTCTCCCAAAAGAATTCACATGCATCATGTCATGACCCATAGGCTTTCCCTTAGTGTATTACTCCACTAATATAAAGAAATGCAGTGTAGGATCAAATAGGACTTTTAATGGGTTGTAACTGGGCTATGGATCTAGTATATATATATATTGGATTAGCCAATAATAGTCGCTAGCATCCTTAAGCGCCTTTTCAACTCATTCCCATCGACTCATGGACATTGTTCCTCTCTTTTCTCTTTTTCTCCCATTCATGCTGGTTTACTTTCATACAGCCCATTTCATCAGGCACACTTGACCCCAAACGGAAGGTTTTCATGTACCCTCAATTTCATTTAATTACAACTAGTGCCTCTTCAACATCATCTTTTCTTTCCTCACTTTGCTTTTCTTTTCTTTTCACTCTTTTCACTCTTTAACACTTTGGGAAACAATTTTCTGTTCTTTGTAAGCGCTTAAGAGCTTCTTATAGACTTTAAGGCTAATGAAAAGAAGTAATAAAGCTTAGTTCATACATTTCTGGACAAAATAAAGAAATCGGCTAAAGGCTCAACGGGCTGACTAGGGTATATAACATATAAAAAGGTAGAATTTGACAAGAAAAAAATGGAAACTAACGGTTAAAACAAAGAAATGCCTACATCCTTTCCGACACTACACCTCCTTCATTTCGCTTTGTACACACGCCAGGCAAGTTCTAGACAATTCACAATGACATGGAATAGCAAAACCTCACTCACACTTCATGCACATGCTCGAATCAAGATGCATTTACAAACTCTTTAATTAGTCAATTACATGAATTCAAGATTAAGCCTCAATCATAATGAACCAAATTCTATAGCCTAGGTAACTCAACATATTTACATAATTACATGCTTTCAAACGAATCACTTTCACATTTCGAACATCAATTACACACGCAACAAAATTTTAGCAACCATAAGCAACTACAGTTTATTGATGCAATCCACCAAAGAAACTAAAAACAAAACATCTACTCCTATCGACTACATTTCCCTTAAGACGGTCGTCATCCATCCATCATAGGGAATGTTCACTAACTATGACATCGGTTCAATGGGACTATTCTCGGTAAAAGAACCGAAAACAAACTCCGAGAAACCCAAAAATAAAACTTCAAAATTTTTGCAACACATCGATCATTTCGATGAAAAAAAATATTTACAAAATATGTTGATAAGTGCAACATCTTTTCGCAAAAATTTTGAAAAATATCGATCATATCGATAGAGAAAAAAATATTTACAAAATTTACAAAATATTTACAAAGGCAACCATAACTTTTTAAAAACACACATCATTAGACACAAACAAATATATACACATCATTCACAAATCAGTTCACAACAACAGGGAAAGCACAGACATACATAAACGTCAAGGAAGAATATACAGCAGATTTAGAGCCTATGACCCAGCACCTAACTACTCCCCACCCCACACTTAAATCGAACACTGTCCCCAGTGTTCACAAAAATACAAAGCACAAAATTTTGGGTGGTGAAACTCCCTGCTCAGTCGAAATATTCGACTTCCTCATCCGGTGCTGCGGCCTCGTCGCCCATATCTGAATCAGCTCCCTCGCCGTCATCGGACTCCACATCAGAGTCCTCACGACGTGTCTCCTCATCAGTAGGGATGTCGTCGTCAGTCGGCTCCACAAAGGCTGGCCCCACCTTGCATAAAGCTCTGGCGTTCTCGCCAAAAGGGTAGTCCAGCTCCAGCTGCCATAATTCATCCTCGGTGGCTGGTCTCCCACCTATCCGTAGCTGCAGCACCTGCATACCGAACATACAAGCCATATACTAGTCGTCACGAGCATGTCGCTCGCCCAGAGTCAGCACAGGTCCGTGTGTAGTGTCGGGGGCCTTGGTCTTTGTCACATCAAGGGCCCTCCGCTCCAACTGCGGAATGTAATCCAAGGCTTCTTCCTCAACATCGAGGCCTCGGAGGAAGGTGGTGATGAGTCCGCCAAACCCGTATCTGTGGCCCTGGTGTAGTCTGGCTCTCTTCATGGCGGATATTATAACCGCCCCCACATTAATCTCAAGCCCTTTCATAAGGGCATACACCAGGCAGACACGGTCCCGGGTCACATCTGTCATATGTACTCCCGGGATCAAACACGAACATACAATTTTTAGCCAGATTCTGGCCTCCCTGTTCATCTGCGAATAAGGCAGAGTCTGGTGGTAACCCCTCTCTTTGTGTCTACTCCATCGGGCTGTGGATCGAGCCCCACACAACGTATGTCTGATGTCGGTGTACGGTGGGGTGATGTTGAGCTGGCAGAGAACGTGGGCATCTGTGTCCCGCGCTCCAACGATGGCATTCAGTTGCTGGGGTTCCAGAGTGACAATCTGCCCTCTGATTTTAATAGTGTGGCTTCTGATGGCCGGGTTCCAGTTGGCATAAAATTCCCGGACCAAGTGAAGGTTGCACTCCTTGGGCTCCTGAAAAATAAAGCTGAGCCCAGCTGCCTCAATCCTCTGTACGATGCGAGAGAACTCCTGTGCGAGTGGTTCCCATGCAATATGTTCCTCCGGGAAGTACTTGTTCTCCTTATGCTTTGCGTACCATTTCTTCCCTTCATCGGTGACCCATCGTGTCCCGTATCGGCGATGTTGACCGCGTGGAACAGCAGGTGCAGCTGGGACAGCAGTGCCCAGTCTCATTCTCTTTCTGCCGGTGCCTGAGGTTGAAGCACCCTTGCCTTTATCTTGTCGGCTGGCCATTGTACCTGTCAATTTACACAGACAAGCACAACGTTAAGCTAAAAACTTGTTAGTTTTGGCTAAGGTCGGGTTAAACAAAATTTACCCCACACTTAGTCTTTAACAATATTTACAACATGTTAGCAAGGATAGATCTATTTACACCCCAAGCACAATTAGTATAAACATATTGCTTAGTGCGTTCACAAAAATTCGACAGCATAACGGCTAGCGAACTACTCAGACTTCATACAGCTAACCCAATCCTACTATCGACAGCTATTCACCCATAGCACTTAGCAACGATAACAACAACAAAATAGAAACAACAATACAAACATTTTATATACACTAATCTAAGCAATTCAACCAATTCACATATTACGCAATGTCCCACAAAAAATTCGAGAATTAATCATCCTTCACCAATTATACAATATTTACCACGACTTATCTCAAATAATAAACACACCCCGGCATCAACTTCGTCAAACTATCAAGTTACCCAAGTTAAAATTCAATAACCCCAAGCCCTAGAACTCAATTCGACAATCAACAATGAATTATTCAATCAATCGATAAGTTCACTCATCAACTACAACAATCCGAACACAATCAATCGCAAAATAATTCACGTCATGTTTAATTTCTACCTAGGGTGATATATCTCACCTCACATGCTCAAAAGCGACAAAAATCGCCAAAAATTTGAGATAGACGATGAAAACATACCTTGGAATTGAAGAATCGATAAAGACTTGACGTTTTCCTTGCCTCTTAACGTGGCACGGAGCTTGGGGGGTAGGGGAATGGGTGTTTGGTCGCGGAGGGTAGAGGGAATGGGGAAAATAGGGGCGAAATCGGGGGTTTTTATTAAGAAAACACGCGGGTCACCCGGAAACCCGGTGTGACCCGGCGCTGGGATAAGGGCAACGTGTCACGGAGGGTAACGCGGAGGCCCTCCTCCGTGACACGGAGCCAACGCGTTGGCTTACTGGAATTTTAAAAAATTCCAGATTTGCCTTCAACGTGTCACGGAGGGTAACGCGGAGGCCCTCCTCCGTGACACGGCGCCAACGCGCCAGTGCTCTGTTTCACTATCAACTTTTATTTTTCATACCTCGCCTCGTTTTCTCGATTCCATGTATTTTTCCTCCGGTATACCTGAAAATTACCTCACTAAACAAAAATTGGTTAAATGACTAGATTCCCTACTAAAAAAAATAATAAAAATTACTAATTAAAATGCACATCTAAACCTAGTCAAGAAAAAGAAAAGAAAATAAAATACAAGAAAAACTTTACACTAAGGAAAAAGAAAGAAAAATATTTTTCACGGGTTGCCTCCCGTGTAGCGCCTGGTTTAACGTCGCGGCTCGACAACCTTTACGCTCACGTGTCTACTAGGGAGATGGACGATTTGTCCCGATCCTGGTCATCTCCCCAGTAGTTCTCAACCTTGTCTGGTGGCCTACCTAGTAACTCTCGGGAATAACTCAATCCATTCGCATTCCCATGATCAATCACATTGATCACCGAGAGTTCCTTATAGACAGTCGGGAGCTTAGGTGCCTTGTACACGTCGAACACCACAACCTTGTCGTGTGCTCGCATCGTGAGTTGACCCGCAGCTACATCGATCAATGCCTTTCCGGTTGCCAAAAATGGTCGTCCCAAAATAAATGGGACTTCCGCATCTGGTTCAAAATCCAGAACAATGAAATCTACCGGAAAAATGAGGGAGCCTACCTGCACTAGCACATCCTCAACAATGCCATCCGGCTCAGCTAAAGACCTGTCTGCTAGCTGCAAGATCACTGTTGTAGGTCTAGGACTCCCTAGCCCTAACTTTCTGAATACCGAAGATGGCATCAGATTTATACTTGCCCCCAAGTCGCATAACCCACGAGCTCGGATACTTTGCCCAATCGTCAGTTGGATAGTAAAACTTCCAGGATCCTTCAGTTTAGTGGGCAACCTGTTCTGAATACGGGATGTGCATTCCTCCGTTAAAGCCACCGTGGCATACTCGGTCAAGCGACTTTTGTTGGCCACGATGTCTTTGATATACTTAGCATATTTTGGCACACCCTGCAAGACATCAACAAGAGGTAAGTTAACATGTACCTGTTTAAGTACCTCCATGAATTTCTGGAAACACGCCTCCTCCTTGTGTTTCTTAAGTCGTTGAGGGAACGGGGGTGGAGGCCTTGTTGGTTCAGCTTCTTTGGTCTTCCCCGTATCTGAGGTTTGTTCTCCCTCAACATCTGCTGCTCCTGACTTCTGAGGCGGTCTTTCTGGTTCCACCTCCTTTAATTGTAAACCACTCCTCGTGGTCACTGCATTTACCTGCTTAGGATTGGGATCCGTGTCGCTAGGTAGTCCTCCCCTTGGTCTAGTATTTTGGGCACTAGCAAATTTCCCAAACTGATATTCAAGAGCCTTGGTTGCCAATTGATTGTTCTTTACTTCGGCTGCCAGTTTGACATAGTCAGCCTGTAATTGTGCCTGGTTGGCAATCATGGTCTTGAACATTTCCTCAATAGACGGTGATGGTGGTGGAGGAGGGGCATTGTGATTTCTAAACTGATTCTGATAGCCTTGTTGCCCTCCTTGGTTTCTGTGCATACCCTGCCCTGAACCCTGGCCTTGTTGATTGTTGCTACCCCACGAAAAATTTGGATGATTCCTCCAATTCGAGTTGTAGCCACCACCAAACTGCTGTTGATTCCTCTGTGCATTGCCCACAAAGTTGACAGAATCAGGATTTGCACCACAGCATTCGGCTGACACTACTACCACACACTTCACACCACATCTGTTGGACTGAATTGACTGAGGCTGACGGCTGGTTCAAATTCATATTGCTGAAGTGAGTGTTTAACTGATTTTGCAAACCAGCTATCTGAGCAGCGATAGCTGTGAATCCATCCACTTCAAGCACTCCCGCTGCTTTCCTTGCTCCACCTCTTGAAGAATCTGCATTCCATTCCGGATTGCCTTGTGAAATTCGGTTGAGCAAAGTGTACAGCTCCTCATAAGTCTTCTCCAGCGCTTGCCCTCCAGCTGCTGAGTCTAACAAAATTTTAGTGTGGGGTTCCAAACCCTTAATAAAAGTGTGGACCAACACCTCATTTGACTGATGATGATGAGGACAGTCCCGCAACATGGACTTGAATCTTTCCCAGGCTTGATAAAGATTTTCTCCTTCCCTCTGTTTAAAACTTAGAATCTGACTTCTAAGTTTAGCTGTTTTACCTGAACGGAAAAATCTGATCAAGAACTTCTTTGCAAGATCATCCCACGTTGATATAGAGTTGGGTGGTTCAGCTTTTAACCTCCTCTTGGCTTCACCAAGTAAGGAAAATGGAAATAAGGTGAGCCGAACATAATCAGGTGACACTCCAGCGGGGATGTAAGTGTCACTTATCTCCAAAAAGTTCTGGAGATGTTGTTGCGGATCTTCGTGAGGGAGACCGGTAAACTGCCCACTAGTGTGCAAAAGTTGCACCATATTTTGCTTTAACTCAAATCTCCCCCCAGGCTCTGGTTTGCGGATGCTGGAATGTACATTATTAGCGTGTGGGATTGCCACCTCATGAACCGGCCTGGCTGCTACTTCCTCGGGCACTAACACTGCCCGCACAACTGGTGGATTGGGTTGCTCCATCATAGACTGTTTGAGCAACTGCAACTTCTTCCGAAGAGCTTCTCTACGTTGACTGTGCAATTCACGTTCTGGCTCTAAGTAAGATTCCGCCAGCTCCTTGTCCCTTGCCAGTGTTCACAGAAATAAAAATCTGCAAAATACAAGCTAAGACCAAGTTGTTAACACTTAAGAAAATAAAAATACAAATACAGTAAATTTACACTAAACAAAATTTTACAAATCGCCTAGCCTCCCCGGCAACGGCGCCAAAAACTTGTTCGCGCTCTGCTGCTCGGTATATATTATACACCGACACGCAAGTGTACGTGGTCAAACAAGTAATAAAGTGGCTAAGTAGCCAAGTATCGATCCAAGGAGGCTGCTCTAGATATGCAAAACTGCCTAGTTTACTATATCTCTATTCTATTTCTAACTATGTTAACAACAATCCAACCAAGATTTGAGTGAGTTTTGTTTCTAAACTAATTATCTACTAAAATTAATAACTACTATTTACGTTGAGTTTAGACAATGGATATGCACATGCCAAGGTTAAGAACGAGTAATGAACTTGATAATCATGATAATTTGGTCATCTTCTTCTTCATATTGCTAGCCAAGAACGTTTGCCTAGAAATTAAAACTTCCGTATTTAATTTCACTTTAGATTCATAAACCATTCGTCTACATTTCTGTGATCAAATGCAATTTATGACCTAACACTACAATTCCGGTTCCTAAATTGACTAATACGGCTTTCAAGTATATTTCTATCAAGAAAGCACATCAAAACCCAATTTTCCCAAATCAAGTTAAGAACAATACCCTATTAATTCACAACTTTCCAATTTCATGCTCTCTCGAGTGAAATTGGACTTTTTAGATATACATTAATGGTGGCCAATCAAGAATGTAATAAGCACAAGAATTAATAGAACAACATGCAAGAAGACGAAGAAACCATATCAATTATTACCAACATTCATTACACAAGTTCAAAACCTCAGCAAGAAAGGAATTAGCCACTCATTCTTGGATTAATCATCCTAGAATGAGTGTAATCATGCATACAATTGAAGGAAAAGAAGAAGGGAAGAGAAGAAAACTCTTATCTTTTCTATTCTTCAACTGCCACAAAACCACGTTCCTGCTCCCACTTCTGAACTCAGGCTAAAAAAACTAAAACTAAAAAACTCCCTTTAAAAATAACCTAAGTGTGCTATTTATACTAGTGGGAAATTTTTCCCGGAATAACAAGCAATGTGTCACGGAGGCCAACGCGGAGCACTGCCTCCGTGACACGGCGTGGACGCGGACCCTCTCTGGAAATTGCAGGGTCCGGATAATTGGCCTCAACGTGGCACGGAGGCCATCGCGGAGGCCTATCTCCGTGCCACGGAGCTGACGCGCAGGCACACTGGAAATTGCCACTTTTATTTCTGCCCAGGCAGTGTGCTACCGCGATGGCAGCGTGGCACGGCTCCATCGCGGAGCCACTGTAAAATGTGCCATCCGAGGTCTTTTCCACGCTCGCATCCAAGTCCAACTCCGACATAGTTCCAACACGCATTTTAGCTCTTAAAAATCACATTATCCTGTAAAACAAATGCTAATCATGTTGGTTAGTATAAATTCGCATTTTATTACCAAATACATGATATTATATACACATTGCACAACAAACAAGGTAAAAATGATACGTTTGAGTATCACTTGGGCATATAAATCTGCCCAAGATCAACTCACATCATATCTATTATCTGTATATATATATATATATATATATATATATATATCAATAGCTACGTACGATATGTACTGAATTCTGCGATAATACATAATCTCTGACATGCTTTGCTGAGTCTCATACCGTACATGATACACCGCTTCTACGGCCTAATAATATCTCCTGCCCTGACTTATCATTTCATTGTATTGTCACCCATTCTGAAAGTAACAAACATAAACACTTTAGTTATTGTCTGCTGTTTGAAATTCCACCACTTTTGCGATGTGGGGTCGACGTTCAAATCTTGTAGCCTTACTAGGCATATATTGAGAGCCCATGACTGCCTGCTGGGCCTTATCTCTAGGCTACACTAGATTGGAATTGCTGTATCGGTAACTTCTTAACTTCTCCATAGTGGGCATACTGCGGTATTCTGAACCGCAATCTTACTGTCAGCCCGAGGCTTAATCCTTAATACGATATTTTATCAATCCGGGGGTAATTCTAATTTCCCCACAAGATCTGACATTCCTACTTCTCTCCCTCATCTTGCTTAAGCTGAACTCTAGGGTTCAGGGTACCTACCTTTCGTTGCTAATGAGATTACTGATCAAGCCTCGGCCTATACTTCTTCTGGCTTATATTCAGGCCCATCTAATTCACATGACCTCTATATCTTTCGATGTCACAACTGGATCATAACTATAATCTTACAAGTATGTCTTGCTATCTGTTAGCATATATGGCGGACTTGGCCTTTTTCTGACTCAAACTTGACTATTATTAGACATTCATCACTAGCAGATCTTTTACCCCTACTTCGGGTAAGCTAAAAGTCTTGCTTGCTCTTCTGACTTATTACCGTGAGGGTCTGTACAACTTACATAATCATAAGGGCTCCTTATACTTCCTAATACTTACTAGGATCAATCAGCCCATCTTTACTTACTGCTTGATTTGGCAACCCAATCTCAAGTCTTATGCCCCTTTACTATATTGGCATCAAAATCAAGAGGTAGGAATAGCCCTTTTTATTATTGCAACAAATAAAAGCATTTAACTGTACTATATCCAGAAAGATGTATTTGGGATTCCTGCATTTCCCTTTCTTTCTTATACTTACCTGGTAGTCTAACCTTGTCTGTAATCTTAATCAGATCTTATACAACTAATAAATAAATCAACTCGTATGCACATTATACTTCTGACTTCCTATTCTGACGTTATCAACGTATACTGGGAATAGTGCCAATAAAGGTATCATGCTGGGAGGTCTCTGATAGCTCCTCCTGTTGCTGTAGTTATCATATAACTGGTTGATGCTCTCTTCTGTTGCTATATACGATCTTCTGCCTGTAATAGGGTAATGCTGATCTGCCTTTGTATTTGTAATCAAAGAATACGGTAAGTTTTTTAGGGACTCAACCCTATACTGTACCGTTCTAAAGCACGACTGACTGAGAAGGAAGGGTAACCATCCTATCATGCCTCGCAGCCTCCTGCCTATAGTATGTGGTGCACAACACATCCATAGACAAGACTCTACTTAGCATGGCTTGCAGACTCCCTGGGACACAACCTGCTCTGATACCAAGTTTGTCACACCCCGCCTTGGGGGGTATGACTGGCACCTGGTGCCCTACTGGGAGCTGAACTGCTGGACTGCTAAGCTTGGGCACATCTAGTGCCTGGCTGGCTCTAACTCATATTTTTGGAAACAAGGGCGATATAATGGCTGCAAACACAGCCCCCGGCCCATTGGCCTATAGCCTCCTGTACCTGTGCTAACAGCTAACCAGAAACATATCAATTCAGGGGAGCCTATGCGGGCCGACAAGGCCACCATGCTATCTAGTTATCTGCAACTCAATCATGAAGTACTAAAAAGCGACGTGACCGGCACGGTCACCACTACTGGCAAACTATGGCCCCACATGGCCATCATAAAAGAAAGAAAGAGTACTAGCAGCTATACAACTGCACGGCCTTACACGACCGGCTCATCTGACCACAGGGAAATATATACAGACTGCAAGCCTCTAGGGATAGCAATAGAGATGATCGGGACAGGGCCCCGACCTACCCGTACTATACAACAAAAGGAACTGAACTACACCTCTGGAATTCAGTCTCCGGATGACAGGAGCTGAATACTCGACCGCTGACAGGAATCACGTAGTATCACCTGCTCGTCTATGAGTACCTGCAGTCAAGTAATGCAGCGCCCTACCGGGCGTCAGTACCGCTGGTACTGAGTATGTAAAGCAATAACTGAAAACAATAATGTAACTGATGAACTAAAGTAGGAAGAATTGGATTAACTGCCTGATACTGTAAGTCATACCTTTTCTCATTTATACTGGAAGGAAATAGGGGTCATACCTGGAGACATATCCCTCTACTGCTGATCTACTCGTATCTAACGTAACATGGCATAACATGAAATAGCATAACATGGCACACACAAACCTTACCCGGCCCCCATAAGCCGGGAGGTACAACCAGCACAGAATCTACACCCCTACCCCGGTCATCCCATCTCCTATAATGTATGTAAGCATCCCGCCGGTCCCCTGGGTATGCACTTGGGCTCGCTGAGCCCCTGACTATAACTGTACCTGAGTCCAAAGGACTCCTGAATCAACACCCGGGCGTATCCGCTCGACGGGGGTGTATAAAAGCCGACCAAGGCAAAATATGGGGAAAACTGGCATCCCATCTTCGTCCCCTGGGGGACGGCATGCCACTCCATAGAGTGACGTATCCTCGTCCTCTGACGGACGAGTCGATACAGCTATTAACCCTAGGGCGGTCATGGATGCTAGGTAATCCAACCCCAATAATACAACGGTCTCAACTGGTAATACTGTCTGCATATCTCACATGCTGAGGCTAATAAGGGTAAAGTATCGTATACAGTACATGCTGAACTAATGATAGTAATCTGTACGTATTTAATACGTGCTGAGACTGGTAAATATATATATATATGAGTATAGTCTCCTGCCAAACTGTACTGGGGCAAATGCTATACAAGATAGTGTTTCTGCTGAAAACTATGTTGTTTACTGAGTTTCTGTATTAACATGATTTACTATTCCTAACATGCGTTCTAAACTTTATTTTAGCCTGCCATTCTATTTCTGAAGTGCTTTACGGATATTGCATCACTTTACGGGGTTTCAACTAAATACAATAATATCTTAACATTTCATATTACATCACATACTGAGCATACTGGGCAGTTTCTAACACTTGTGTTAGAATCTATGTCGTACTAGTAAGTTTCACGCAAGTTACAACTCGATGCTTCTCATATCGTATCAACATTCACAATAAACGTAACACTCGACTTCTGAACATTCTTACTGGTCTGTAAATTACTACACTGTACCGATATTACTTAACTTGCCGAGGGTACTAGCTTTACATACCTTATCCTTGAATTATTCGTCTGTCGGACGGGACTCGGTCGGTACTTCAACTATTTTCTCCCAACTGCATTCATAAATATGACAATCAATACTAAATACAACTTTACTTTAAAGAGTACCGTCACTTTTGATATAGTTTATAGCCCAAACTTAGGCTTATCGAAAGACGGTCGAAAACTCGTTATTTTTCAGCGGTCCAGAAGGGAGAAATATTCACTTCACAGTTAGGAACACATAGACACTAATTTAGAGCAATTCCACTTACCTTAGCTCGGTGGCTCGACGATTCGTCGACCGTATTTTGCGAAACTGAATCCGTAGGAATGCTCTCTGCTGCTAAATACCTCAGTATCTGGAATTAATTTGAATTTGGGCAGCGTCTAGCAGCGTAATCGGACGAAAAATGTAATATTTCCTTCGTTCTTACTTCTCTCTGCCGCTCACCCTCTGTTTTCTGGAAATAATTGTGTGGTTAAATGATTTAAAACCGAAGTGGCCTTTATATACTTGGGCCTGGACAAGGCCAACGTGTCACGGAGCCAACGCGGAGGCCTCTCCTCCGTGACACGCTGCCATCGCGGAGGGGCTCTGCCTCGGCTCCTTCCGCGATGGTTCGATAGGTTTCTCGTCCGATCTTTTCCCGGGCCTTTCTCCAGCACGTATGGCCTTCAAATATACTTAACCAACGTGCGAATACGTTGTTTAGGTGCCGAGAATTCTATGGGGTATAACATTTAGGGTCTCATAGCATGGAAAATTCGAAAATGCCCTTAATGAATCTTCCCTAAAAACTATCTAGATCGGTCCAATGGGTCGCACCAACAGGTCGTTGGAAGAAATAACGACCAGTTGTAGTGTCCGTCGTGAGCACTGCTGAGACTAGCCTCCAGAACTGAACCACGGATGGACAGGATGACTCATCCTTGGGACCAATGGGTCATTAAGTCGACCTTTGTTTGCCCCTTCACAAAAATCGAACCTCCTTACCACGAGCCTCACCACGACCCATGGTTGCTTCCAACGAGTCGTGGTGTTGATTCGTCACATGCACTAGAAATTCTTGCAAACAAATGACGACCAGTGACTGCGGGTCTTCACTTCATACCACGAGTCGTTGGATGACCCGTGGTATCCTCAACTGCTAAGCCCAGCCTCTCCTACGACTACCCATAACGACTCGTTGTTCCAAGCAATGAGTCATTGCATCACCCGATGTCCCCACTGCCATGAGAACTTCCCCACACCACGACTGCATACAACGACCCATGGTTTGGTACCAGGAGTTGTTACGTCACCCGTTCTGTGATATTTTTCCCAGTTTCTGTAGTTTTCAACTTTTAAGTCCCGGTCTACTCCTAAAAACTTTTGGGGTATTACAAGATACTAATGTCTTGAAGCACGCCTCTAGGTCTTAGATGCTCAACTTTCACTTGTTGAAAATTTGGGTACTTAGCCACAAACTCTACTATGTCCTTCTTCATGCCACGCCATAAACCTGGTGACCAATGTACCTAACGACTAACCTAACGAGTCGCTGCCTCAGGTAAAGACTCATTGTGACCAGTCGTTAAGTCCACTGGTCCAGCATGAAAAAAACCTAACCGGAATACAACGACTGATCTCACGAGTTGTGGCTAGTGGCAACGACTCGTTAAGTCACTCGTCATCGAGACATAGTTTAAAAGTTTATTATTTTTCATCTCATCTTGTATACTAACTAATCTTCCATAGGTACAATGGTTCCGAGGGGTATACCAAATAAAGGTCCAGAAAAGAAACCAGTGCCAAAGAGGAATCAACCGTCATACCGCAGACTTCAGGACGAGCCATCCTCCTCCAAAGAGTCAAGTAGCTCGGAGGAGGAATATGAAGTGTCAGAAGAGTAGCCGGTGCTGAGATCAACAAGGGCTAGGGCTCAAAGGACTACAAATCCAACAACCCTGGTTGATTCTCCTACTCCACTAGAAAGGGAACCTCCAAGCCGTATAGATGAAAATGTCGGGGCCACAACCAAAATTGTTCCCGAGGGCACAACAGCTGGGCAAAATGCAGAAGTAGCTGATGAGTCATGTGCTCAACAAAGAACATAGATGATGAACTGACTGAGACCTTGAACACATCAAATGATCAACCAAGGCACGTGAGTAGATGTTGTGTTCATGGTATGAGGGTTATATACAACAGGGACATTGCTCCGAATGACAAAGGACATCCAAAGAGGAGCATCTATGAGGAGCCTAGGCTAGTCACCAGGGGGCTCAAGGACCTCCATGAGCTGCAGGCTTTGTTCGACAAATACAGGTTCGGGTGGTTGATCGAGCTATCAGGAAGCTATAGCCCCTGCCTAGTCAGAGAATTCTATGCAGCCTACGCAGCCACACGCTATCGCCTGGCATTGGGTGGTCAAGACTGGAAAAAGAGGTCAGCTTTAACACTGGTGTTGTTTCGGGAGACGCCTGTCGACATATCTGAGAGGAACATCTCCATACTACTTTATGGGCCAGACTATCATGGGCCCATGAACACAACCGAGTTCGATCACAAACTATTCGAGCTCAAGAAAGTCAAAACTAAGAAGCTAAATAGTGAGGAGTGAATCAGGTAGTACACTTGGCTATCTCGGGTCATTGCCATAAGGGGTCCATTAGTTGAATGGCTGCACGACACCGAGTCCCAGATCAAGAATGCCACATTAAATTTTCAAGCTAAGTTTTAGTGGTCACTGGTGCGGCATAGGCTGGTACCAACCAGCAATGATGACATTCTTTCACCTGACAGAGCTATAATTGTAGCCAGCATTATGGAGGGATACGCCATAAATTTCCCGCGGTACATTGCTGAAAAGATTTGAGAGCAGGCGATAAATGATGGCACTATGATTCCCTTTCCATGTCTTATTAATAGACTCTGTTAGGAGTCAAAGGTGCCGGAGTTTCCATCGATTGACCAGTGCATAGTGGTTCAAAAGATAACAGGTATCGAGTTGATAAGAGATGACACAAACCCGGTATCGATAGCAAGGAATCAGGCTGTTGCATCTGCTGGAGGGACTATATTAGTTGAGGCATTTAGCAGTGAGATGCAGACTAAGGCTGCTGTATTTACTGAGGTTGCGGTAGAGCCTACGGAATTCCAGGGAGATGGGTAGCCAGCCTGAGGCTACAGATGCAACTGACATTCCCGCATCTGCGAAGATTCCAGAGTCATCATCCACAGCGGCTGCATCTCGCCCACCTGTTGCACCCTCAAGTGCTCCTTCAGCTGGTCTGGTCATAATTTTCAAAGACTTCCTGACCAGCATGGCTAGATGGCTGGCAGAGGCTGCGAAACAACAAGTAAACATGACTCTGCAGGTAAAGGTGCTAATGGAGCAAGTCAAGCCTTGGGTTACCAAAGAATTGGAGGCGCTCTCTAGCTCGGTGCATGGCAGGTTAGAATCTTTTGAGAGACGGATGGATGAGCGCCTTATTCAGTTACAGCTGCCCAAATTGGCAAGGTGGTACGTGGAGGTAGCAGCACTCAAAACGGAGGGGCGGGAGTTGTCCGCACGACAGGTAGCTGTGATTCCTCCACCTGTTCTTCCAGTGATAGAGGATGAGAGTGAAGAATAGCTACCGCTAGTTTTTGACTTCTTTACTGAGGAGTCGGTGGCACAAGATAAGGGAAAAAGGCCTCGTGAGGAGGCAAGTTCTGAGGAGGATGACTCTCTGCTCCGTCAGTAGAAGAGAGATCGGAGAGAGATGGAGATAGTGTTGTACTTATCTAGAGAGGAGGCTCGACATAGGGCCATAGTTGAGGCAGCAAGAGCTCTAGGAGAAGGTACCATCTAAGTAGGGTCTGAAAATGCACTGGGTCAAGCCTGTGATATCGGAGAAGACATTGGAGGAGTATCTGCACCCTCCACCGACCAGGTCAAAGATACCTAGGTCACATAGGTATGTTTCCTATTTCCATAGTTTTGTTTTATATATATATATATATATATATATATGCGTCG
The DNA here is from genome assembly GCA_035772735.1 of Datura wrightii. NCBI lineage: Eukaryota > Viridiplantae > Streptophyta > Magnoliopsida > Solanales > Solanaceae > Datura > Datura wrightii. Next base: position 48,066,076 of record JASDFA010000002.1, on the reverse strand, counting down.
AGGACAACACATGCTTTTCTTGATGGGGGTGGGGAGGGGTACCTGTGTATTTTTGCTGAACATAACCCAAGGGTTTTTCTTGTCGGATATCTTTTCCTTAGGTGTTCCTTATCTAGTAGAACCAACATGTTTAGGGTTTTATCGTTTTGTGTTTGTTTGTGTCAGTCGAAAGAAAGTTAGGTGAACTTAAGGCAGTTAAGAGCTTGAATTTTTCTGATTTTAGTTGAACTCATAATGTGATACCCCTCCTAAATTTTTTTATGTGTGTCTTAAAATCGACAAGTATGACCTTTGTGAATCTTTGCATGGCATTAAAACTATGAACATGTTTACCATTGTAAGGCTGTACATGAACTAGCAGTTAGTAGAAGTGATGATGTTGACCCGTGCTATATGTGAGTGAGATTTAGTTGTTAAATTCGGCTATGTGTGTCAATCTAGAACTTGCCTGATCAGTCGTACCGAGATAGAGGATGGGAAATTAGGAAAGGATCATAGGCCATTTTTGATTAATGAGTCCATTTTAGCCTTAAAAGACCTACCAAAAGAAAATAAATATCCCTTGATCCAAATTATTGAGCTTAATTTGACCTTTCTTTTTGTTTACACCAATTCACCTTCCTGCTTCGATTAAAAATGAACTTGTTTTGGCCCTGGTCCCTCCTTGGACACTGTGAACCTCAACTCAGGGAAATCACCTAAGTTGAGGGTGACTATTATAAGGGTGAATAAGAGGAGTATGGTGGAATGAGATTGGGTAATGAGAATGAAAGAGCGGGTGCGGTGTGTGTAATGAAAGAGAAGAAAGAAGCAAAAATGTTGTTAAAATAGAAAAAGGAGCAAGAAAAGAAAAGAAAAGAAAAAAATGTTAAATCAATGAATGCTTGAAATAAGAAGAACCGCACTATTAGTTGCAAACAAAAATAAAAGAAGAAGCAAGTAAAGGAAAAAGGGGAGAAAATTTGAAAAAAGATTTAAAGTGGAGTCAAGGCATGTGTGGTTCCAAGGAGGGTTAAGCTACTAATCCCATATGTATCATATCCGAACATGAGCCTATGCTACAAGCATAAAAAGTTCTATACTGATCCTGGTTACCTGTCTGAAAATCGAGGTATTGAAAGTAAAGGCAAGCCTATGGCATTGGATGCACATAGTTAGAATTTCTTTGTGAGAGCGAGTGTGATTTTACCTAGTCCCAAGAGAAATACGTTGATATAATCATATACACATGAGTTAGTGTGGGACTTCTTTGAGGTGAGAGCATTTGGCCAACAAAAGCATTTGCAAATTGTCTGGGTCAGTGTTATAAATTTATGTTCATGGTTGCAAGTGACAGTGTTTTTCCATGTTTTGATTCCTCTGTGTCATGGTTGAAAAGTTTTCATATGCATTGTGATTTGAGTTGGTATGATAAAGGAGGGTTTAGAAAATTTGATTTGATGAAGAATTGTGACTGCCGTAAGTTTTCTAGAGTTCTTTTGATTGAAGCGTCGAAGTAGTTTATTTTATTTTTTTGTTCCTAAGGACATGCAAAAGTTTTAAGTTGAGGGTGTTGATATGCCGTGATTTTACGGCACTTTCGACGCTTAAACTAAGAAACTATGCACATTCCGGGTATGTTTATGTAGATATGATGCGTTTGTGTTGAATGTTGCAGGAAAAAAGATTCGGAACAGGAAATAGGCAAAGTAAGGCTGAAAAGGGATGAATTGCAGGCTGCTAGGCACATCACTAGTCGTTGTATCACAGCACGACTTGTGCCTGGAGTCGTGGGGAGAAGATTAAGTTCAACACTGAAGAAATAGTGCACTCAACTGATTGAAGGCATGACTTGTTACGTTTGGTAACGAGTCGTTAAGCCATTCGTGAAGACTGGGAAGGGGAATTACGATAAAGATCCAGTGAAGGAAATGATAAATATAATGAGTCGTCAGGTGTTGGGACGACGCCTCAGGAGGACTTTTTTAGGAATCGCCAGGTGCACTAGAATTTTGGAGGGTCAAGACCATGAGAGGCCAAACGACTCGTGCCATGACACTATGAGTTATTAGGTGACTCGTTACCATGACTGGGCCTATTGCTGAGGACGGATGATTTGTACTGGCCACAACTCGTTGGGAGACCCAATGAGTCATTACTTGGCCCGTTACCCTGCCGACATGAAATCCAAATTTAGTTAGGATAAGAATTGTTTAGAACTATAAATATAATTTTTAGGTTTATTTGTTGGACACAATTATTTTTATCTACTTTTACGTGAATTCTAGTGTTGTTAACAATTGTTCTTGGTTCAAGAAATAAAGTTCGTAATTTTGTTCTTGAGTTTGGGAATTTATCAACATTGGACTTTTGTTCATCAAGTTTTGGGTTATATTCAGTTTACTTGGTTTTCTTCTATGAAGTTTTGTAAGTTGCAATTATGATTTATCCAATATTTTGTGATTGTGATTATTCAAACATGCGTAGCTAAACCCATAACTAGGGTTGTGGGAACCATGATGAATTAACACACATAGGTTAAACACTTAGTGATTCTTAATGGGGTTTAATGCATGTACTGTTTTCCCTTCGTTTTAATTATTTCTTAACGGCTGCAAACATTGGAACTTTCCTTATTCTTACTTATCGGATCAAGGAGGTAGTGAATGGGAAAAGGAATTAACAACGGAGATTTGAGGCTATCAACCCTCATCTAATAGCTTGAACTTGTCCGGTGATAGCCAATCTGATATTAAGGATAAGGGTTAATTAAGCATACACCCGTATACGGACCAAGTTGCGTGGTGATAATCATCTAGATAGGGGACCAACTATTTAGGCTAACCTAACTTACCAATATTGCATGTTAAACACCGGAATAGATCACTAGTGTAAAATCCTTGTGGTTATGAAGCCTTGGGGAATGCAATCCTAGTCAATTTGTTAATTAAATACAAACTGAAATTGATTTAAACATCTAGTAGTCTTTACTTTTGCTTATTATTTTATTTCTTTCTCCCCCTAGGAAATAAGTAATTTGATAGTAATATCCGTTCACATTAACTCAACTTCTTTTCATATTCACTGTGGCATCGACCTTAACTTTGTTGGATTCTATATTTGATATCGACTGCTTTATATCTCAATTGCGAGGTGTAGTTTGGGAGACACCAGGATGGCACAAAAGTTTTCTATTGAATTGAACTAAATTGCATCATTGCATTAAAAATTGAAAAATAAATGTCAGAGGAAAGTAAGATCACAATTAGAATTTAAATTAACTACCAATCAAAAACAAGTCAACTAAATTGAATTAACAAATATGAGCAAGAGCCGGGGGTGTACTTTTGATGGGGCATCGGTTGGATTGGAATTAACTAGAAATCAAATTATTACTAAGAAGCATAAATAACCATGGATAAGTTGGCACCCGATAATTTTCAATCACTTGAATTCCTTTTTCCTTGGGATTTCTCAAACCCCGAGATCCCAAATAATTCATCCACTACGACTTGGGTAAGAATTAAACTATCTCTAGCTTCAACTCTTTAATGGGTGTATGAACATGAGTTTTGTCTATCTCTAGCCCAACCCCACATAATCAAGACCCTAATACCCACCATTATTTTCTCACCCATATTCTATTTCTCTTTTTCGAGAAAAATAGAATAAGTAAACATAACCCACATTTTCAACTATGGATAGTTCAATTATCATTTGGGGAAACCAATAGATTTATACTAAATAAGTAATTATAAGATCAATCTAGCAATACCCAATCTAATTTATCCCCAATCTTGCACACACCTCTAGAAAAATATTTATCCACTCATAGATGAATAATACAAAATCATATTGACAAAGAAATTCATAGAATTCATCATTAAGTGTGAATGCAAAGCTTAAATCTACCTTCAATGGAAGTTTTTACCTTGAGGAAGAGGAAGTAGAAGATGAAGAAAAGGTAACTCTCTTGTTTCTCTCTCTAAAAACTAAATTCAATACAATATAATTCAATATTTTGATTATAAGATGGAATGGAATGTTTAGTACTTTTTAAAGAATGTACAAAAGTAGGTTAAAAATTCTCCTCGAATCCCGTGATGGATGATTTTTCCCTTCTGATGATGGCCTCAATTGTGAGACACCGGCGTTTCACAGCTAGACTCTGCTCTATCGTAACTGGGGGACAGTGACTCCTACCATAGTTTGGTGTTGGCACTATAGTTCACTAGTGCAGATCCGCATTCCGTCAGTGCACCTCCACTTCAACACAGTGTGCTCCAAGGTCTATCTGGTGGAATGTAGGTCCTCTTTTTTAGCTCCATGCTTTTGTTCAACTCCTTGCTTTCTCTCTTTAAATATATTACCTGCAAAAATAAAAGAGAAAGAGCATAAAATCCTTCTAAATGACTTGAAAATTAAGGAAAAGCTTATTTTTAAATGCCTAATGAGTTGGTAAATATCCAACTCATTATCATTGTCAAAAAATACATTCCCAACGGATATCCGGGTTGAATCCAGAGAGAGTTGGAATAGATCAACCAAGAGTCATAGAGTAAATCAATTTTCCATGCATCATTGTTTATATTTTAACAAGGGGAAAATTGGGGGAAAAGGAGTAAACTATAGAATTCTAATTTCAAAGTAAGAACAAGGCGCGTTGATTGTTCCAAGCAATGAAAATGAACTAGGGATGTGCTTTTGATGGGACATCGATTGGATTGGGGTTAATTAATTAGTTTGAAATATTAATTACAGCATGAATAGCAATGGAAAATACTACACCTGATGTTTCTCAACCACTTGGGTGAATTTGCCTTGTGTTTTCTCAAATCCCAAGTAAAATACTATCAATCAGCCACAAAAAATTGAGGAAGAGCTGAACTATCTCTAGCTTCAGCCATTTAATGGGTGATGGAAATGGGTTTTGACTATCTCTAGCTCAACCCAACATATCCATAACCCAGATCCTCACTAATGCTTCCTTAGGCAGACCTTACTCCTCTTTTTCAAGAAAAAGCAAGATAAGAAAAGTAAATTAATATTTGCAAACATTAATTATAGCATTCAAATTTGAAGGAAATACTAGATTCATGCATGCATTCTAATTGAATTTAAGACTAAATAAACAACACCCAAACCATTCTAAACCCCAATCATGTACACACCCCTAACAATTAAATTAGCAACTCATAGAATAGAAATTTAAGCTTTCAAATCTGCAATAATGGTGGGCTTAGCTCATGAATCGAAAAGAAGAAGAAGAAGAAGAAGAACAATATACTTTTCTATTTCTCTCTACTTCTCTCTTTTTCTCTCTATAATTTTCTAGCTAAGATGTATAAGTTATCCCCTATATGAGTACAATTGGAGTAATTTGCATATTCTCTTATTGTATAGCTTTTCTCAAATGCCCTCGGAAGCTTCCATATTGAATTTGTGCTAGAGTTGGACAATTTTACCCAATCAGCAATTTGGCCACTTACGCAGCACCTGCATTTTGTAGGTGCCCATCCGCGAGCTGCGGACCCTTCACAGTTCTTGGCTGCATTCTTTCAGACTTGGCTACATATGCACCTGCACTTTGCAGGTGTACTTAAGCTCTATACAATGAGTCCTACATTGGCACTTGCGAAACGCGGGTGTAGAAGTGTGGCACACAGATTCCTATCTTACCGTAGAGTACTTTTTGTTCAATTCCTCTGTTTTCATTGTCTAAGTTCAATACCTACAAAAGATAAGAGAAAAGGCATAAAACCTTTCTCATTGATGTTAAAACCATGCAAAAGCCCATGCTTAAGAACTTAATGAGTTAGTAAATTACCGACTCATCACACAACTACTAAAAGATTCCCTTGAAAGTTTCTTAGGTACGTGTGTGCCTTTATGGATGATTTTTCCCTTGAACAGATGCCTATTTAGGCCAAGGATGTGCTCCTTCAAGATCTTTGTATTGACATTTGCAGTCTGTAGATACCAATATGTGGCACGCATGTCTGACTCCAGCAAATCTCTAGATCTTCCTGCATGACATCTGCTAAATGCAAATGCAAATGTGTGGCACACATGTCCTTGTTTTCCTTCCAGTAGATTGCTTTCAATTCAACTCCTACATCTTCTTAGTTTCAATCAATTGCCTATACAAAAAAAGAGGATAGGCATAAAATGTTTCTAAATTATGTTAAAGCAAAGCAATACTTCATACTTAAGATCCAAATGAGTTGGTAAATGACCAACTCATCAAACCTCCAAACTTGAGCTATTATTTGTCTTCAACTAAAGTATTTACTCACAAATCAAATTGACTTAAGCTTATCTTCATAAGGGCTGCACATAGGACCACTAAGACTCAAGATAACGCCAAATCACAAAAAGTACAAAAAACTCTAACAAGTGCATAAATTTCAATTGGTACCACCACAAGTACTCGACAAATTGATCTTGGGCAGAATTATATGCCCAAGTGATACTCAAATGCTTCATTTCGTCTTGTTTATCCATCTATATTTGTACATTCTCATGTGATTTTTAGTTAAAATGTGAATTTATACTAACCAACATGATTAGTGTTGTTTTGCAGGAAAAATTTAATTTTAGGAAGACAAGATGCATGTTGGGAGAAATCGAGAATGGACTCAGAAGCGAGCAGTGGAAAAGGCCAAGGAAATATAGCAAATTAAAGGGCTCCGCGATGGAGCCGTGTCACGCTGCCATCGCGGAGGCATTCTGCCCCGGATGATTAAAATAGGCCAAGTTCCAGTGAAGGTGCGCGTTGGTGCCGTGGCACATTGGCCAAGCCACGTGTTGCACGACGTGGCACATTGGGCGTAATTAACTGGAAGACCGGATCCCAGTGAGGGTCCGCGTTTGTGGCATGTCACGAAGGCAGTGCTCCGCGATGCACTCCGTGACACGTAGCTTGTTATTCCGGAAAAAAAGTCCCACTAGTATAAATAGCACAATTAGGTTTATTTTGTAATCATTCTGACTTAGTTGAGTAAGAACGTGGGTTACCGGTAGTTGAGGAGACGAAATTCTTAGAGTTCTTCTCTAACTCTTTCTCCTTTATTTCAATTGTTTGTATGCTTTATACTCATTTGATGATGTTTAATCCACAAATGAGTGGCTAAATTCACTTCTTGCTGAGGATAAGAACATTTGTAGTGGAATGTAATTATTGATCATTTTGGTTTTTCATCTTTTCTTCTATAGTTGTTCTATTAATTCTTGTTCTTACTGCATTAATGTGTGGCCAATATTAATGTATATCTAAAAAATCCGGTTTGCGCTCGAAAGAGAAAGAAATTGGAAAGTTGTGAATTGGTAGGATATGATCTCTTCTTGGTTTGGGAAAATTGAGAATTGATTTACCTTCAAAATAGAAACATATCTGAAAGTCGTATTAGTCAATTAAGGAATCAGTTTCGTATGGCTAGAACATGAACTTCTTCTTATCACAGAAATGTAGGTGGAAGGTTCATGATTCTTAAGTTGGGTTAAATACGAGAGTTTTAATCCATAGGCAATAATTCTTCACTAGCAACCGAAGGAAAGATTAACCAATTTGTATCAATAAATTGCTTCCCTGCATGTTCGTTTTAGCCTCAGCATGCTTATTACTATAGTTAAGACTCAATTTGTACATTTGTTTTAGATTAGTATAAATTAGGAAACAAACTCCCAAAATCTTCTTGAAACTGTTGTCTGCATTATTAGAGTTAGAGTTTATTAACACTTGATTCGATTATTACCTTGGTCCAGTCCATGTGGGATCGATACTTGGTTACTCTAGCCATTTTACTACTTGTTCGACCACGTGCACTTACATGTAGGCATTCCAAACCACCGAACAAGTTTTTGGCGCCGTTGCCGGGGACTGGCAATCGGTAAAATTGTTTTCTTAAGTGTTAGTTTATGATTTCTTATTAGTGTTGACAACTTGGTCTTAGCCTGTCTTTTACAGATATAGAATTCTGTTGAACACTGGCAAGAGACAAGGAGCCGGTGGATTCACACTTAGAGCCGGAAAGACAATTCCATCGTCAAAGGAGAGCAGCTCTAGAGAGAAAGCTGCAGTTGCTCAGACAGACAATCCTGGAGCAACAACAGAATCCACCCATTGTAAGGGCAGTGTTAGTGCCCGAGGAAATGGCAGCTAGGCCGGTTCGCGAAGTGGCAATCCCACATGCTAACAACATTACATCTAGCATTCGCAAACCTGAGCCAGGAGGGAGGTTCGAACTTAAACAGAATATGGTGCAATTGCTGCACACCAGCGGACAATTCACAGCTCCCTCAAGAGGATCCACAACAATATCTCCAAATCTTTTTGGAGATAAGTGACACTTACATCCCCTCTGGAGTGTCACCCTATTATGTTAGGCTTACATTGTTCCCATTTTCACTTTTGGGAGAAGCAAAGAGGTGGCTGAAAGCTGAACCACCTAATTCCATCACTACTTGGGATGATCTTGCACGAAAATTTTTGATACGGTTCTTTCCATCCAGTAAAACAGCAAGACTTAGAAGTCAAATTCTAAGTTTTAAACTAAGAGAGGGGGAGCATCTGTATCAAGCTTGGGAACGATTCAAATCTGTGTTGCGGGATTGTCCTCATCATCACCAATCTAATGATGTGATGGTGCATACTTTCATAGAGGGTTTGGAACCCCACACAAAAATCTTGCTAGACTCAGCAGCTGGGGGACAAGCATTAGAAAAAACTTTTGAGGAGCTGTATACATTGTTGAACCGTATTTCACAGGGAAATCCAGAGTGGAATGAGGACTCTTCTAGAGGAGGAACAAGGAAAGCGGCAGGAGTCTTGGAAGTGGATGGTTTTACAGCTATCGCTGCACAGATAGCTGCGTTACAGAATCAACTCAATACCCACTTCAGCAATATGAGCATGAATCAGTCTTAAGCCCAGTGAATGTAGTGCAGCAGATTTGGTGTGAAGTGTGCGGCAGTAATGAGCACTCAGCTGAGTGTTGTGGTGCGAATCCTGATTCAGTGAACTTTGTTGGTAATGTACAGAGAAATAATCATCAACAGTATGGCAACAACTACAACTCTAATTGGAGGAGTCACCCAAATTTCTCTTGGGGTAGTAACAGCCATCAAGGGCAGAGTTCGAGTCAGGGGGCGCGGAGAAATCAAGGAGGGCAACTGAACTATCAGTCGCAATACAGAAGCAACAATGCACCTCCTCTACCACCATCACCCAGCATCGAGGAAATATTCAAAACAATGATAGCTAACCAAGCTCAATTGCAGGCTGACTATGTGAAATTGGTAGCCTATTAAAGAACAATCAGTTAGCTACAAAGGCATTGGAGTACCAGTTTGGGCAACTAGCTGTAGCTTAGAACACTAGGCCGAGAGGAGGACTTCCGAGTGACACTGACCCCAACCCCAAGCAAGTGAATGCAGTGACCACAAGGAGTGGTTTACAACTCAAGGAGGTGGAACCAGAAAGACCACCGCAGCAGTCGGGAGCAGTGGAGAATGAGAGGGAACACAATGATGATAGGGGGAAGGAGAAGGAAGCTGAACCAGAAAGACCACCACCCCCGTTCCCTCAAAGATTAAAGGAACACAAGGAAGAAGCGTGTTTCAAAAAGTTCATTGAGATGCTTAAACAGGTGCACATTAATTTACCTCTTGTTGATGTTTTGCAGGAAGTGCCGAAGTACGCAAAATATATCAAGGACATCATGGAGAACAAAAGCAGGTTGACGGAGTACACTACGGTGGCGCTTACGGAGGAGTGCACTTCCCGGATACAAAATAAGTTGCCCACAAAGCTAAAAGACACTGGGAGCTTTACAATTCAACTTACAATCAGGAAGAGTATCCGAGCTCGTGGATTATGTGATTTGGGAGTGAGCATTAATTTGATGCCGACATCGGTATTCAAGAAATTGGGGCTAGGCAGTCCTAGACCAACAATAGTGATCTTGCAACTAGAGGATCGTTCCTTGGCCAGACCAGATGGCATAGTGGAGGACGTGCTGGTGCAAGTGGGCTCCCTTATCTTCCACGTAGACTTCGTTGTGCTGGATTTTGAGCCGGATGTGGAAGTCCCATTTATTTTGGGACGTCCTTTCTTGGCGATCGGGAAAGCACTGATTGATGTAGCTGTAGGGCAGCTAACCATGCGGGCACACGACAAGGTGGAGATATTTGATGTGTACAAGGCCACGAAGCTTCCGACCGTGTATGAGGAACTCTCAGTGATCAACGTGCTAGATTGAGCGAATATTGCTCAAAGTGTTGATTCGCGAGAGCCAATGGGAAAACCACCGGTGAAGGACCCCCCAAAATTGGAATCGGGGAAAGAAGATCGACATGCCACGGTCGCAGTTAATGGGCACCGGTGTAAGCAGGACAGGGGTGAGGATGGTAGTCGAGAGAAGATGTCTGTCACCCTAGAGGATGACTAAGCTTCAATGACGTCGAGCCGCGACGGTAAACCAGGCGCTGCACGGGAGGCAACCCGTAAAATTGTTGTAATGATTGAGTAGAATTAGTAGAAAAGAAAGAAAAAAAAAGAAAAAGAGAAAAAATAGAAAAATAAAAATAAAAATAAAAATTGTGTTTTATGTTGAAACCTATGAATTCTGACCAATTTCTTGTTGTGAGATGAATTTCAGGTTGAACGGAGGGCAAAAATGCAAAGGATCGCAAAGGAAAAATCGAGGTGAGAAAAATAATAAAAAGTGGCAAAACAGTGAGCCTGCGCGATGGCTCCGTGTCATGGAGAAGGGCCTCCGCGTTGACCTCCGTGACACGTTGAGGTGTAATTCTGGAATTTTTAAAATTCCAGAACACCTCCGCATTGGCTTCGTGTCACGGAGGGTATGCTCCGCGTTACCCTCCATGACACGTTGAGGCGTTAATCGCGACGGGTCACACCGGGTCGCTGGGTGACCCGCGTGAAAATCCCCCTTTTTAACCCCGATTTCCCTCATTTTTCCCTCATTTCTCATCCCCTCCGCGACAAACACGCAAAAATTCCCCCTTCCCCAACGTGACACGGACCTAGGCACAAGTTTTGTTCAACTTTTCTTCAATTTCATCGAATTAAAGGTATGTTCTTTAACTTCATCTCAATTCTTGAAAAAATTTTCGATTTTGAGCATGTGAAGTGAGTAAACCTTGCCCTAATTGTAAATTTAGCTTGAATTCATTTAAGTTATTGTTGATTGATGTTCATAGTATCATTTTGATTGTATGAACTCGATAAATACATGCTTGATCGAATTTTGGTGAACTATGTAGCTAGGGTTAGAATTTTATTGCGAAGAAACCAAATGTGATTGAAAATGTGAAAATTATGGGTAAGGTGAATTGTGTTGTGCTTGATGTGAATATGCTAAATAAACGATGGGTTTTCGGGAGAATGAAATTGTTGAATTGCATAGAAATTGGTGACTTGCATAGGTTGTGTTGAGAGAAGTTTTTGCTAAGTGCTATGTGATGAAATGGTATCGATGGTGATATTTTGATTAGTTGTACGAAGTCTGAGTAGTACATAGAATTTATTCCATCGAATTCTCTGAATGCACGAGGCATGTTGTTTTTTTTTTTGTAAATTGGAAAGTGAGAATTGTCTTGCCGTAATGTCGTAATTGTGGCTAAAGACTAAGTGTGGGGTGGCCTAGCTTAACCCAACCTTAGTCGAAGCTAATTTTGATTTGAATAACATTGGGACTGTCTGTTTGATTTGACAGGAACAATGGCAAGCAGGCAAGACAAAGGAAAGGGCGCATCTACATCGGGCGCCGGAAGGAAAAGAATTAGACTGGGAACAGCAGTCCCAGCAGCACCAGCGCGCGGCCAACGCCGTCAATACGGAACCCGATGGGTGACGGATGAAGGGAAGAAATGGTACACAAAGCATAAGGAGAACAAATACTTCCCTGAGGAGCACATTGCAAGGGAGTCGTTGGCATAGGAATTCCCCAGAATTGTACACCAGATTGACGCTGTCGGGATGAACTTCATCTTTGAAGAGCCCAAGGAGTGCAATCTCCACCTGATTCAGGAGTTCTACACCAACTAGAACCTGACACTCCGCTGTCACACCGTCAAGATAAGGGGGCAGGTAGTCACCTTTGAGCCCCATCACCTTAATGCCATTTTAGGGGAGCGGGACACAGACTCCCATGTACTCCGGCAGCTGAAGATCACTCCACCATATGCGGATATCAGACGCACTCTGTGTGGAGCCCGTTCTACAGCACGGTGCAGTAGGCATAAGGAGAGGGGCTACCATCAGACGCTGCCCTACTCTCAAATGAATAGGGAAGCCAGAATTTGGCTTAATATCGTGTGTTCCTGCCTGATCTCGGGGGTGCACATGACAGATGTCACCAGGGATCATGTGTGCTTGGTCTACGCCCTGATGAAAGGGCTGGAGATTAATGTTGGGGCGGTGATTATTTCCACCATGAAGAGAGCCCGTTTGCATCAAGGGCACAGGTACGGGTTTGGTGGCTTGCTAACCACGTTCCTGAGGGGCCTAGATATTGAGGAAGAGGCCCTAGACTACATCTCGCAGATGGAGAGGCGTGCCTTGGACGTCACCAAAACTAAGGCACCCGACACCACTCACGGGCCAGTTCTCACACTAGCCGAGTGACATGCTCGGGATGATCAGTATATGGCCCGCATGTTTGCGATGCAGATGCTGCAGTTGCGCATAGGCAGGAGGCCAGCAATAGAAGATGAGTTGTGGCAGCTCGAGTTGGACTACCCCTTCGGTGAAAATGTCAGGGCTCTATGCCGAGTGGGGCTAGCTTTTGTGGAGCCCGTTGATGATGATGTCCCCACAGACGAGGAGACACACCGCGATGACTCATATGTTGAGTCAGATGAGGATAGCGGGGGCGATTCGGATATGGGGGACGAGGCAACCGCACCTGACAAAGAAGTGGAGTACTTCGACTGATCAGGGAGTTTCACCACTTACTCTTGTGCTATGCTGAATTTTGTGAACACTGGGGACAGTGTTCAATTTAAGTTTGGCGTGGGAGTAGTAGGTGCTGGTTGTTTTGTTGTTGTTTATGTTTATGTTTTGTTGGTTGTGCCTGTGAAAAACTTGTGACCCTGTGATTTTGGTGTTTATGTTTTGTATTGTAATTCAGTGTAATTAATGTGAATCTGTTGTGTGCTGTATGGAGTTGTTGTTAGCTGGTTGTGTAAATATTTTTATTTTATCGAAATTATCGATATTTTTAAATTTTTTTCGTGAAATATTTTTATGATTGGGTTTCTCGGTGTTTGTTTTCGGTGTTTTTACCAAGTATAGTCCCATTAAACTGAAGTCGTAAATAGTGACCGTTCCCTGTGATGGATGGATGACGACCGTCTTAAGGGAAATATAGTCGATAGGAGTAGATTTTTTGTTCTTTTTAATTTTTTCTTCTTTTGTTTGTTTGTATCCCAAACGTGTCGTTACTTTATGGTTCGGAATTCTTGTTGCGTGTTATACATGAGATTTAGAATGCAAAGGTGATTCGTATGAAAGCATGCAACTTTGTAAACATGTTGAGATACCTAGACCATAGAGTTCGATTCGGTGTGATTGAGGCTTAATGTTTGAATTCTTTTAATTAGCTGATTGAAGAGTCTGTGAATATGTCTTGAGTTGAGCATGTGCAATGAGTATGTGGTGAGGTTTCGAGTCTTCCATGCTATTGTGAAGTGTCTAGAACTTGTCTGGTGTGTGTACGAAACAAAATGAAGGAGGTGTATTGTAGGAAAGGATGTAGGCATTTCTTTGATTTAACCGAAAGTCTTTTTCCATTATCGTACCTACCTTGAATGTACATCCTAGTTAGCCCATTGAGCCTTTAGCCTTTTTTTTTCTTTTGTCGAAAAGGTACAAACCGAGCTTAACCCCTTCTTTTCATTATCCGTGAATTTGATCCAAAACTCTTAAGCGCTCAAGAAAAATAATTTTCCCACAGTGTCAAGGAGTGGTAATTGTGAAAAGAAAGGAAAAGCGGAAGTGGTGAAAGTAAAGAAAAGGTCAAAGGTGCACTTGCCGAATTTAAGGAAATGAAGATGTATAACTAATCTTTGTTATTAAGTCGAGTGTGCTTAAAGAAATGGGAACAAAAATAAAGAAAGACTTCAAGAAAGGGGAGGATGAAGGAAGAAATAATGCCCATAATGTGGTGGGATGTATTGAAAAACGCTTAAGGGTGCTAGTTGCTATTATTGGTTAGCCCAGTATGTACTAGTTCCTTAGCTTACATTACAACCCGTTAAGTCCTACGTGATCTTACATCACTCGTCCTTATATTAGTGGAGTAATACATTAGAGGCAAGCTTATGGGTCATGACATGATGCATGTGAATTCTTTGGGAGAGAGAGCGAAATCGTGTTCATATGCCCCTGCATATAATGTTTTTGAGATCATATGATTGAAAAGGGGGAAATTCTCTTGTGTTGTGAGGGCACATGCTTGACGAGAGATTTAATTTCGTGTCGGATGTCTTGATCAGCTGATTTGCATGAGTTTGTTGAGATTGAAAGTCGACTCTTGAGTCTAGGAGGTCTTAATGTGTTGAATGCCATTGTATTGATGAGGCTATGAATGTTTTATTTGCAATGTAAATAATCGGTATAATCGTAGCTTGAATTGTAGAGCCAAAGTAGCTATGATTGGGTGTCAATTGCATGAGATGTGAGATTTTTGTTCGAGGACGAACAAGGTTTTATGTGTGGGGTAAGTAATCTTGGGCAGAATTATATGCCCAAGTGATACTCAAATGCTTCATTTCGTCTTGTTTATCCATCTATATTTGTACATTCTCATGTGATTTGTAGTTAAAATGTGAATTTATACTAACCAACATGATTAGTGTTGTTTTGCAGGAAAAATGTAATTTTAGGAAGATAAGATGCATGTTCGGAGAAATCGAGAAGGGACTCGGAAGCGAGCAATGGAAAAGGCCAAGGAAATGTAGCAAATTAAGGGGCTCCGCGATGGAGCCGTGTCACGCTGCCATCGCGGAGGCATTCTGCCCCGGATGATTAAAATAGGCCAAGTTCCAGTGAAGGTGCGCGTTGGTGCCGTGGCACGTTGGCCAAGCCACGTGTTGCACGCCGTGGCACGTTGGGCGTAATTAACTGGATGACCAGATCCCAGTGAGGGTCCGCGTTTGTGGCGTGTCATGGAGGCAGTGCTCCCCGATGCACTCCGTGACACGTTGCTTGTTTTCCGGAAAAAAATTCCCACTAGTATAAATAGCACAATTAGGTTTATTTTTTAATCATTCTGACTTAGTTGAGCAAGAACGTGGGTTACAGGCAGTTGAGGAGACCAAATTCTTAGGGTTCTTCTCTAACTCTTTCTCCTTTATTTCAATTGTTTATATGCTTTATACTCATTTGATGATGTTTAATCCACAAATGAGTGGCTAAATTCACTTCTTGCTGAGGTTAAGAACATTTGTAGTGGAATGTAATTATTGATCATTTTTGTTTTTCATCTTTTCTTCTATGGTTATTCTATTAATTCTTGTTCTTACTGCATTAATGTGTGGACAATATTCATGTATATCTAAAAAATCCGGTTTGCGCTCAAAAGAGAAAGAATTGGAAAGTTGTGAATTGGTAGGATATTATCTCTTCTTGGTTTGGGAAAATTGAGAATTGATTTACCTTCAAAGTAGAAATATATCTGAAAGTCGTATTAGTCAATTAAGGAATCGGTTTCCTATGGCTAGAACATGAATTTCTTCTTATCACAGAAATGTAGGTGGAAGGTTCATGATTCTTAAGTTGGGTTAAATACGAGAGTTTTAATCCATAGGCAATAATTCTTGACTAGCAACCGAAGGAAAGATTAACCAATTTGTATCAATAAATTGCTTCCCTACATGTTCGTTTTAGCCTCAGCATGCTCATTACTATAATTCAGACTCAATTTGTGTATTTGTTTTAGATTAGTATAAATTAGGAAACAAACTCCCAAAATCTTCTTGAAACTGTTGTTTGCATTATTAGAGTTAGAGTTTATTAATACTTGATTCGATTATTACTGTTCGGTGTCTGCTGTTCGGGTTGGTATTATATATTATTAACCGACACGCAAGTGCACGTGGTCAAACAAGTAATAAAGTGGCTAAGTAAGCCAAGTATTGATCCAAGGAGGCTCAAGATACGTAAAATTGCCTAGTTTACTATATTCCTATTTCACTTCTAATTATGCTAACAACAATGTAACCAAGAGTTACTTGAGTTTTTGTTTCTAAACTATATATACTACAATTACTACAAACTATTTACTTGTGAGTTTAGACAATGGATATGAACATGCCAAGGTTAAGAACAAGTAATGAACTTGATAATCATGATAATTTGGTTAATCTCTTCTTCATGTTGCTAGCCAAGAACATTTGCCTAGAAATTAAAACTCTCGTATTTAATTTCACTTTAGAATCATAAAACATCCGTCTACATTTCTGTGATCAAATGCAATTTATGACCTAGCACTACAATTCCGGTTCCTAAATTGACTAATACAGCTTTCAAGTATATTTCTATCAGGAAAGCACATCAAAACCCAATTTTCCCAAATCAAGTTAAGAACAATACCCTATTAATTCACAACTTTCCAATATCTTGCTCTTTCGAGTGAAATTGGACTTTTTAGATGTACATTAATGTTGGCCAAGCACTAATGCAGTAAGAACAAGAATTAATAGAACAACATTAAAGAAGAAGAAGAAAACCATATCATTTACAATCAAAATTCATTACACATGTTCAAAACCTCAGCAAGGAAGAGAATTAGCCACTCATTCTTGGATTGATCATCCTAAAATGAGTGTAAATCATACGTACAATTGATAGAAAGAAGAAAGGAAGAGAAGAAATCCCTTAGCTTTTTCGTTCTTCAACTGCTACTAACCCACGTTCCTTCTCTCCACTTCTGAACTCAGTCTAAAAACTAAAAACTAGTTAAAATAAACCTAAGTGTGCTATTTATACTAGTGGGAAATGTTTCCCGGAATAACAAGCAACGTGTCACGGAGGCCAACCCGGAGCACTGCCTTCGTGACATGGCGTGGACGCGAACCTTTACTGGAATTTCGGGGTCCGGTAAATTAACCTCAACGTGGCACGGAGGCCAACGCGGAGGCCTCTCTCCGTGCCACGGAGCTGACGCGAAGGCACACTGGAATTTGCCATTTTAATTCATGTTCAGGCAGTGTGCTACCGCGATGGTAGCGTGGCACGGCTCCATCGCGGAGCCCTTATAAAATGTGCATTCCAAGGTCTTTTCCACGCTCGCATCCAAGTCCAACTCCGACATAGTTCCAACATGCATTTTAGCTCCTAAAAATCACATTTACCTGCAAAACAAATGCTAATCATGTTGGTTAGTATAAATTCGCATTTTATTACTAATTACATGATATTATATACACATTGCACAACAAACAAGGTAAAAATGATACGTTTGAGTATCACTTGGGCATATAAATCTGCCCAAGATCACTTACCCCACACTTAAATCCTTGTTCGTCCTCGAACAACATATACACAAATCATGCAAATTACATCCCAACCTTCGTCACTATGGTGCAACAATTTACGCTACGGTCATACCGATTATTCAATTTTTGCAAATCATCAAGAAAACATGCTTGGTCATACAATACAATGACCTTTAATACATCAAGGTTTCCTAGACTTTCAGAATTGATTCTTGATATCGGCAAACTCATGCAAATCAGCTAAACAAGAAATCCGACACGAAAATCAATCTTTCCTCAAGCATGTGCCCTCACAACTCGAGAGAATCTTCCCCTTTATGTTCATGTAGCACACAAACATGCAAGTAGGGGCATATAAAAATTAATTTCACTCTCTCTCCCAAAAGAATTCACATGCCTCATGTCATGACCCATAAGCTTGCCCTTAGTGTATTACTCCACTAATATAAAGAAATGCAATATAGGATCACGTAGGACTTTAATGGGTTGTAACGGGGCTATGGATCTAGTATATATATATTGGATTAGCCAATAATAGTCGCTAGCATCCTTAAGCGCCTTTTCAACTCATTCCCATCGACTCATGGACATTGTTCCTCTCTTTTCTCTTTTTCTCCCATTCATGCTGGTTTACTTTCATACAACCCATTTCATCAGACACACTTGACACAAAACAGAGGGTTTTCATGTACCCTCACTATCACTTAATTACAACAAGTGCCTCTTCAACATCATCTTTTCTTTCCTCACTTTGCTTTTCTTTTTCTTTTCACTCTTTTCACTCTTTAACACTCTAGGAAACATTTTCTTTGCTTTGTGAGCGCTTAAGAGCTTCTTATAGACTTTAAGGCTAATGAAAAGAAGGAATAAAGCTTAGTTTATACAATTTTGGACAAAAGAAAGAAATCGGCTAAAGGCTCAACGGGCTGACTAGGGTATACAACATATAAAAAGGTAGAATTTGACAAGAAAAAAATGGAAACTATCGGTTAAAACAAAGAAATGCCTACATCCTTTCCAACACTACACCTCCTTCATTTCATTTTGTATACACACCAGGCAAGTTCTAGACAATTCACAATGACATGGAATAGCAAAACCTCACTTCACACTTCATGCACATGCTCGAATCAAGATGCATTCACAGACTCTTTAATTAGTCAATTACATGAATTCAAGATTAAGCCTCAATCACACTGAACCAAATTCTATAGCCTAGGTAACTCAACGTATTTACAGAATTGCATGCTTTCAAACGAATCACTTTCACATTTTGATCATCAATTACAACACGCAATGAAATTTTAGCAACCATAAGCAACTAAAGTTCATTGATGCAATCCACCGAAGAAAACTAAAAACAAATAAAAATCCTACTCCTACCGACTACATTTCCCTTAAGACGGTCGTCATCCATCCATCATAGGGAACGGTCACTAACTATGACATCGGTTCAATGGGACTATTCTCGGTAAAAGAACCGAAAACAAACTCCGAGAAACCCAAAAAAAATAAAAATTGAAAAAATTTTGCAACACATCGATCATTTCGATAGAAAGATATTTACACAAGATTTTGATAATTGCAAAATATCTTCGCAAAAATTTTGAAAAATATCGATCATGTCGATAGAGAAAAAAAAATATTTACAAAATTTATGAAATATTTACACTAGCAACCATAACTTTCAAAAACACACATCATTAACCACACAAACAAATATATGCAGATACATCACAAATCAGTTCGCCACAGGGAAAGCACAAACATACATAAATATCAAGGAAAAATATACAGCAATTTAGAGCCTATGTCCCAGCACCTAACTACTCCCCACCCCACACTTAAATCGAACACTGTCCCCAGTGTTCACAACAATACAAAGCACAAAATTTTGGGTGGTGGAACTCCCTGCTCAGTCGAAATATTCGACTTCTTCATCCGGTGCTGCGGCCTCGTCGCCCATATCTGAATCAGCTCCATCGTCGTCATCGGACTCCACATCGGAGTCCTCACGATGTGTCTCCTCATCAGTAGGGACATCGTCATCTGTCGGCTCCACAAAGGCTGGCCCTACCCGACATAAGGCTCTGGCGTTCTCACCAAAGGGGTAGTCCAGCTCCAGCTGCCATAATTCTTCCTCGGTGGCTGGTCTCCCACCAATCCGTAGCTGCAGCATCTGCATGCCAAACATACCGGCCATGTACTGATCGTCACGAGCATGTCGCTCACCCAAAGTCCGCACCGGTCCGTGTGTAGTGTCGGGGGCCTTAGTCTTTGTCACGTCGAGGGCCCTCCGCTCCAACTGCAGAATATAATCCAAGGCTTCTTCCTCAATGTCGAGGCCTCGGAGGAAGGTGGTGATGAGTCCGCCAAACCCGTATCTGTGGCCCTGGTGCAGTCTGGCTCTCTTCATGGCGGATATTATGACCGCCCCCACATTAATCTCGAGCCGTTTCATAAGGGTGTACACCAAGCAGACACGGTCCCGGCTCACATCTGTCATATGGACTCCCGGGATCAAGCACGAACATACAATCTTCAGCCAGATTCTGGCCTCCCTGTTCATCTGCGAATAAGGCAGAGTCTGGTGGTAACCTCTCTCCTTGTTTCTACTCCATCGGGCTGTGGATCGAGCCCCACACAACGTACATCTGATGTCGGCGTACGGTGGGGTGATGTTTAGCTGGCGGAGAACGTGGGTGTCTGTGTCCCGTGCTCCAACGATGGCATTCAGCTGCTGGGGTTCCAGAGTGACAATCTGCCCTCTGATTTTTATAGTGTGGCTCCTGATGGCCGGGTTCCAGTTTGCATAAAATTCCCGGACCAAGTGAAGGTTGCACTTCTTCGGCTCCTGAAAAATAAAGCTGAGCCCAGCTGCCTTGATTCTCTGTACAATGCGAGGGAACTCCTGTGCAAGTGGTTCCCGAGCAATATGTTCCTCGGGGAAGTACTTGTTTTCTTTATGTTTTGCGTACCATTTCTTCCCTTCATCGGTGACCCATCGTGTTCTGTATTGGCGGCGTTGGCCGCGCGGAACAGCGGGTGCAGCTGGGACTGCGGTGCCCAGTCTCATCCGTTTCCTACCTGTGCCTGAGGTAGAAGCACCCTGCCTTTATCTTGTCTGCTAGCCATTGTACCTGTCAATTTACACAAACAAGCACAACGTTAAGCTAAAAACTTGTTAACTTCGGCTAAGGTTGGGTTACAAAACATTTACCCCACACTTAGGCCTTAGCTTCATCTACAAAATTATGGCAAAGAATAACTCTAATTATACCACAGACAACACTATATACTTCATGCTTAGTGCGTTCACAACAAAATTTCGACAGCATAACGGTTAGCGTACTACTTAGACTTCATACAGCTAATCCCAAATCCTACTATCGCTAACAATTCACACATCGCACAAGCAACAAAAACAACAACAAAATAAAAACAACAATAAAAACATGTTATATACAATCTAATCTAAACAATCTAACCAATCCACACATTTTATGCATTTTCCCACAAAAGTTTGAGAATTAGTCGTCTTTTAACATTTACACAATATTTACCACGACTTCTCTCAAATAATAAACACACCCCGGCATCGATTTCATCAAATTATCAAGTGCCCAAGTCAAATTCAACAACCCAAGCCCTAGAATATAATTCTACAATCAATTTCGAATTACTTACGCAATCGATAAGTTCAAACGCTAATTACAACAATCCAAACATGTATCAATCACAAATAATCTGACATTCATGTTAACTTTCTACCTAGGGTGATATATCTCACCTCACATGCCCAAATTTGACAAAAATCGCCAAAAAAATTGAGATAGACGATGAAAACATACCTTTGAATTGAGAAACCGAAGAAAATTGATGTTTTTCCTTGCCTTGGAACGTGGCACGGTGCTTGGGGAGGGGGAAATGGGTGTTTGGTCGCGGAGGGAAGAGGGAAATGGGGAAAAATGGATGAAAATCGGGGGTTAATTTATAGAAAACACGCGGGTCACCCGGCAACCCGGTGTGACCCGGCACTGAATAAGGGGCAACGTGTCACAGAGGGTAACGCGGAGCCCCTCCTCCGTGACACGGAGCCAACGCGTTGGCTTACTGGATTTTTGAAAAATCCGAATTTTGCCTTCAACGTGTCACGGAGGCCAACGCGGAGCACTGCCTCCGTGACATGGCGCCAACGCGCCAGTGCACTGTTTCTTCAATTAATTTGATTTTTCATACCTTGCCTCATTTTCTCGATTCCATGTATATTTCCTCCGTTATACTTGAAAATCACCTCACTAAACAAAAATTGGTTAAATTAATAGATTTCCCTAACTAAAATAACAAAATACTAACTAAAATGAAAATCTAACCCTAATCAAGAAAAGAAAAAGAAAAATAAAACTTGGAAATAGAAAAGAAAAACAAAAATAAAGATAAAAATTAACTACACTGTGCAAAAGAAAAAAAATAAAATATTTTTCTCACGGGTTGCCTCCCGTGCAGCGCCTGGTTTACCATCGCGGCTCGACGTCCTTTAAGCTCACTTGTCTACTAGGGAGATGGACGATTTGTCCCGATCATGGTTGTCCCCCCAGTAGTGCTTGCATCTCTTCCCATTTACCAAGAACGTAGCACTCCTATCTTCTTGCCACAGTTCTACCACCCCGTGAGGGGTCATTCTCACCACTTCAAACGGTCCAGACCATTTAGACCTCAGCTTACCAGGAAATAATTTCAATCTTGAATTAAAAAGCAAAACTTTCTGTCCTGGTTCGAAAATGCGATGCACCACATGCTTGTTGTGCCATCTTTTGGTTCTTTCCTTGTAGTACTTCGCACTCTAATAGGCATGCCAGTGAAATTCATCAAGTTCGCTGAGCTGCATCAGTCTCTTTTTACCCGCTAGCTCTAAGTCCATATTTAGCTTTCTGACAGCCCAGAAAGCTCGATGCTCAAGTTCAACCGGGAGATGACATGCTTTGCCATAGACCAATCGGTATGGTGACGTTCCAATCGGTGTCTTATAAGCAGTTCGGTAGGCCCACAACGCATGATCAAGTTTACCAGACCAATCATTCCGTTGTGTGTTCACCGTTTTCTGGAGAATCTGTTTTACCTCCCTATTTGACACCTCTACTTGCCCACTAGTTTGTGGGTGGTATGCTGTGGCCACATTATGGCGCACCCCATACTTAGCCAGTAATTTCTTGAAGCTTGCATTGACAAAATGAGCCCCTCCGTCACTGATAATTGCTCGGGGTGTCCCAAACCTTGTGAGAATGTGTTTCTTCACAAACTTCGTTACTACCTTGTTATCATTCCTGGGGCAAGCTATTGCTTCCACCCATTTTGATACATAATCTACAGCCACCAAGATGTAACGATTTCCAAATGACGGTGGGAATGGACCCATGAAATCAATGCCCCATACATCAAAGGGCTCAACTTCCAGTATGTTCTGCAAAGGCATCTCTTGTCTTCTGCCAATTGTTCCTGTCCGCTGACATCTATCACACATTTTGACATACTCCATAGAATCTCTGAACAGGGTCGGCCAAAAGAAACCTGACTGAAGAACCTTGTGTGCTGTTCTCTCACCTCCATGATGCCCTCCATACAACGAAGAATGGCAGCCCCTTAACACCTCTGCTATCTGACTCTCTGGAATGCATTTTCTCATCACCTGGTCTGGTCCCTGCTTGAACAAATATGGCTCGTCCCATACATAATATCGGCTGTCATGCCTCAATTTTCTTCTTTGCTGGTCTGTTGCTTCAGGTGGATAAACTCCGCTCACTAGAAAGTTAACTATGTCAGCATACCAGGGAACTTCAGCTTCTCCCACTACCAAGAGTTGCTCATCTGGGAAGTCCTCATTAATGTCATCACTTTCCATCACATGCGACCGACTTTCCAGTCGTGATAGGTGATGTGCTACCTGATTTTCACTCCCCTTTCTGTCTCTAATCTCAAGGTCAAACTCCTGTAGCAATAAGATCCATCTGATCAATCTGGGCTTAGCATCTTTCTTGTTGAATAGGTATCGAATAGCTGCATGATCAGTGTACACCACCACTTTCGAACCCACCAAATAAGACCGGAACTTGTCAAATGCAAACACCAGAGCTAGCATTTCCTTTTCTGTGACTGTGTAATTGCACTGAGCCATATTTAGTGTCTTGCTTGCATAATAAATAGAATGAAAAATTCTATTCTTCCTTTGTCCCAATACAGCTCCCACAGCCACATCACTGGCATCACACATCAGCTCAAATGGTTGTTCCCAATCAGGAGAGGTAAGTATGGGTGCTTCTATCAATTTCTGCTTCAACTTTTCAAATGCTACAACACACTCATCGTTCAATTCAAACTTGACCTCCTTTTCTAGCAGCCTGCATAGTGGTCTAGAAATGTTGGAAAAGTTTTTAATGAACCGTCTGTAGAATCCTGCATGTCCCAGAAAACTGCGTACACCTTTCACTAATACTGGTGGTGGCAATTTCTCAATAACCTCAATTTTAGCACGATCGACTTCCAACCCCTTTTTAGACACTTTGTGGCCCAGGACAATCCCCTCCTTCACTAAGAAGTGGCATTTCTCCCAGTTTAACACAAGGTTGGATTCTTCACATCGAGCCAGCACCCTGTCAAGATTCTGCAAACAAGTAGCAAACGAATTACCGAAAATAGAAAAATCATCCATAAATACCTCTACAAAATCTTCAACCATGTCATGGAAAATAGCCATCATGCATCTCTGGAATGTGGCGGGTGCGTTGCATAACCCAAACGGCATCCGCCTGAAAGCATATGTCCCATAAGGACAGGTGAAAGTCGTTTTCTCTTGATCCTCAGGAGCGATGGCTATTTGGTTATAGCCGGAGTACCCATCAAGGAAGCAATAATACTCCTGCCCTACCAATCTGTCAAGTATTTGGTCAATAAAAGGAATGGGGTAATGGTCTTTCCTCGTGGCTTCATTTAGTTTTCTGTAGTCCATACAAATTCGCCAGCCTGTGACGGTTCGTGTAGGGATTAACTCATTTTTCTCATTAGTGATTACAATCATCCCCCCTTTCTTAGGAACACATTGAACGGGACTGACCCACTCACTGTCTGAAATTGGGTAGACTACACCTGCATCAAGCCACTTGATTATTTCCTTCCTTACCACATCTTTCATTGCTGGATTAAGTCTCCTCTGCGGCTGAACAGTTGGCTTGACTCCTGTCTCCATGAATATCCTGTGTGTGCAGAAAGCTGGATTTATACCCTGAATGTCAGACATTTGCCAACCCATTGCTTTCTTCCTCTTCCTTAAGACCCCCAAAGCTGCCTTTTCCTGTTCCTCTGTCAAGTCTGCAGAGATAATAACTGGTAACGTCTCTCCCTCCCCCAAAAAGATATATTTTAAATGGGGAGGCAATTCTTTCAGCTCCAATTTCGGTGCCTCCTCAACAGACGGTTTCGGCAACGGCTCTAGTGATCTCATCAATGACTGAAATTCCTGTCTCCTCGGATCATTAGGTGCTCCATCCAACAATTGAACCATTCCACAAGCTTCTCTATCCCCAAAGTGATCAGAATGTGTCAACGCTCTTTCCAATGGGTCTTGAGATTCAACAACCTTCCTACTTTCTCCATGTTCAACCACACTGATTTCCGAAAGCTCCTCATGTATAGCCGGCAGCTTCATGGCTTTTAACACATCAAATACCTCTACCTTGTCATGTGCTTGCATTGTAAGTTTACCCGCAGCTACATCAATTAATGCTTTTCCGATTGCCAAAAAGGGTCGTCCCAAAATAAATGGGACTTCAGCATCTGGTTCAAAGTCCAGAACAATGAAATCGACCGGAAAAATGAGGCAGCCTACTTGTACTAACACATCCTCAACAATGCCATCTGGCTTAGCTAAAGACCTGTCTGCTAGCTGCAATATTACCATTGTAGGTCTAGGACTCCCTAGACCTAACTTTCTGAATACCGAAGATGGCATCAGATTTATGCTTGCCCCCAAGTCGCATAATCCACGTGCTCGGATACTTTGCCCAATAGTAAGCTGGATAGTAAAACTTCCAGGGTCTTTCAGTTTTGTGGGCAACCTATTCTGAATACGGGAAGTGCATTCCTCCGTTAAAGCTACCGTGGCATACTCAGTCAAACGACTTTTGTTAGCCACGATGTCTTTAATATATTTCGCATATTTTGGCACTCCCTGCAAGACATCAACAAGAGGTAAGTTAACATGTACCTGTTTAAGTACCTCCATGAATTTCTGGAAACACGCCTCCTCCTTGTGTTTCTTAAGTCGTTGAGGGAACGGGGGTGGAGGCCTTTCTGGTTTAGCTTCTTTAGTCTTCCCCTTATCTGAGATTTGCTCTCCCTCAACATCTGCTGCTCCTGACTTTTGAGGCGGTCTTTCCAGTTCCACCTCCTTCAACTGTAAACCACTCCTCGTGGTCACTTTATTTACCTGCTTCGGATTAGGATCCGTGTCGCTAGGTAGTCCTCCTCTGGGTCTAGTATTTTGGGCACTAGCAAACTGCCCAAACTAATATTCAAGAGCCTTGGTCGCCAATTGATTGTTCTTCACTTCGGCTGCCAATTTAACATAGTCAGCCTGCAATTGTGCCTGATTAGCGATCATGGTTTTGAACATCTCCTCAATAGTCGGTGATGGTGGTGGAGGAGGGGCATTGTGATTTCTGAATTGAGCTTGATAATTTTGTTGCCCTCCTTGGTTCCTGTGCATACCCTGCCCTGAACTTTGGCCTTGTTGATTGTTGCTACCCCATGAAAAATTCGGATGGTTCCTCCAATTTGAGTTGTAGCCACTACCAAACTGCTGCTGATTTCTCTGTGCATTGCCCACAAAGTTAACAGAATCAGGATTTGCACCACAGCATTCAGCTGAATGCTCACTACTACCACACACTTCACACCACATCTGTTGAACTGCATTGACTGAAGCTGACGGCTGGTTCAAATTGATATTGCTGAAGTGAGTGTTTAACTGATTTTGCAAAGCAGCTATCTGTGCAGCGATAGTCGTGAATCCATCCACTTCAAGCACTCCCGCTGCTTTCCTTGCTCCACCTCTTGAAGAATCTGCATTCCATTCTGGATTGCCTTGTGAAATTCGGTTGAGCAAAGTGTACAGCTCCTCATAGGTCTTTTCCAGTCTTGCCCTCCAGCTGCTGAATCTAATAGAATTTTAGTGTGGGGTTCCAAACCCTCAATAAATGTGTGTACCAACACCTCATTGGACTGATGATGGTGAGGACAGTCCCGCAACATGGATTTAAATCTTTCCCAGGCTTGATATAGATTTTCCCCTTCCCTCTGTTTAAAACTTAGAATTTGACTTCTAAGTCTGGCTGTTTTACCAGAAGGGAAAAATTTGATCAAAAACTTCCGCGCAAGATCATCCCACGTTGATATAGAATTGGGTGGTTCAGCTTTTAACCACCTCTTGGCTTCACCAAGTAAGGAAAATGGAAATAAGGTGAGCCGAACATAATCAAGTGACACTCCAGCGGGTATATAAGTGTCACTTATCTCCAAAAAGTCCTGGAGATGTTGTTGTGGATCTTCATGAGGGAGTCCGGTAAATTGCCCGCTTGTGTGCAAAAGTTGCACCATATTCTGCTTTAATTCAAACCTCCCTCCAGGCTCTGGTTTGCGGATGCTAGAATGGACATTATTGGCGTGTGGGATTGCCACCTCGCGAACCGGCCTTGCTGCTGCTTCATCGGGCACTAACACTGCCCGCACAACTGGTGGATTTTGTTGCTCCATCATAGACTGTTTAAGCAACTGTAGCTTCTTTCGTAGAGCTTCTCTACGTTAACTATGAAATTCACGTTCAGGCTCTAAGTAAGATTCCACCAGCTCTTTGTCCCTTGCCAGTGTTCACAAAAACAAAATTTGCAAAATACAGGCTAAGACCAAGTTGTTAACACTTAAGAAAATAAAAATACTAATACAGTAAATTTACACTAAACACAATTTTACAAATCGCCTAGCCTCCCCGGCAACGGCGCCAAAAACTTGTTCGGTGTCTGCTGTTCGGGTTGGTATTATATATTATTAACCGACACGCAAGTGCACATGGTCAAACAAGTAATAAAGTGGCTAAGTAAGCCAAGAATCGATCCAAGGAGGCTCAAGATACGTAAAATTGCCTAGTTTACTATATTCCTATTTCACTTCTAATTATGCTAACAACAATGTAACCAAGAGTTACTTGAGTTTTTGTTTCTAAACTATATATACTACAATTACTACAAACTATTTACTTGTGAGTTTAGACAATGGATATGAACATGCCAAGGTTAAGAACAAGTAATGAACTTGATAATCATGATAATTTGGTTAATCTCTTCTTCATGTTGCTAGCCAAGAACATTTGCCTAGAAATTAAAACTCTCGTATTTAATTTCACTTTAGAATCATAAACCATCCGTCTACATTTCTGTGATCAAATGCAATTTATGACCTAGCACTACAATTCCGGTTCCTAAATTGACTAATACGGCTTTCAAGTATATTTCTATCAGGAAAGCACATCAAAACCCAATTTTCCCAAATCAAGTTAAGAACAATACCCTATTAATTCACAACTTTCCAATTTCTTGCTCTTTCGAGTGAAATTGGACTTTTTAGATGTACATTAATGTTGGCCAAGCACTAATGCAGTAAGAACTAGAATTAATAGAACAACATTAAAGAAGAAGAAGAAAACCATATCATTTACAATCAAAATTCATTACACATGTTCAAAACCTCAGCAAGGAAGAGAATTAGCCACTCATTCTTGGATTGATCATCCTAAAATGAGTGTAAATCATACGTACAATTGATAGAAAGAAGAAAGGAAGAGAAGAAATCCATTAGCTTTTTCGTTCTTCAACTGCTACTAACCCATGTTCCTTCTCTCCACTTCTGAACTCAGTCTAAAAACTAAAAACTAATTAAAATAAACCTAAGTGTGCTATTTATACTAGTGGGAAATTTTTCCCGGAATAACAAGCAACATGTCACGGAGGCCAACACGGAGCACTGCCTCCGTGACACGGTGTGGACGCGGACCTTCACTGGAATTTCGGGGTCCGGTAAATTAACCTCAACGTGGCACGGAGGCCAACGCGGAGGCCTCTCTTCGTGCCACGGAGCTGACGCGAAGGCACACTGGAATTTGCCATTATAATTCATGTTCAGGCAGTGTGCTACCGCGATGGTAGCGTGGCACGGCTCCATCGCGGAGACCTTATAAAATGTGCATTCCAAGGTCTTTTCCACGCTCGCATCCAAGTCGAACTCCGACATAGTTCCAACATGCATTTTAGCTCCTAAAAATCACATTTACCTGCAAAACAAATGCTAATCATGTTGGTTAGTATAAATTCGCATTTTATTACTAATTACATGATATTATATACACATTGCACAACAAATAAGGTAAAAATGATACGTTTGAGTATCACTTGGGCATATAAATCTGCCCAAGATCAATTACCTTGGTTCAGTCCCTGTGGGATCGATACTTGGCTACTCTAGTCATTTTACTACTTGTTCGACCACGTGCACTTGCGTGTAGGCATTCCAAACCACCGAACACAAATATTATCATCATTCTTTCAATTCATATCAGAAACATTTTCATTTCAATCAAAATTAACAAGCATCTCAAATCATTGACATCCAACCTTCAATGTTTTTCCAAAAGCTCACTACATTACTGGTCACATTCGTACCTCTCAATTGAGATCAAAACTTTTATATTTACTCCAAGGATGTAATGTCACTCACAAAAAAAAGGAAAGAGAATCTCACTCACAATCATGCAATTCACACAGTAGGGATTATAATATGATCTATAAATGCTCGCTCTCAAAAAGATATTTAAGTGTTTACACATTGACCCATAGGCTTGCCATTCATGTATTCTCTACTAATGTAGGGTCACCAATCTTGGAATCACTATGGACTTGCGGGTCATAATATAGGCTAGGGGTAAGGGTAGGACATCATTTAGTTCAAGTGACTACAACCTGCCTAACGCTTTTGTGATACAAATGAACTTCCCGCTTACAATATGGAGTCAACTTTACCTTATCTCTCCTTTCCACAATCCCAATTTTCCCAAGGAGCCACCCTTTTAAATACCTTATGTTTCTACATCAAGACTCCTCTAGAAAAGAGATATTACCACTCAATTCTTTTCTTTCTTCTTTTGATCAAAGGTTTTCCACCATCCATTTTGTTTGTATATTAAGAAATCGATGCTGCCTCGCATTGAAGCTCATTTCTCTTTTCCCTTCTTTTTTCACATCCCCAAACTTAGGTTTTTTCCTACATCAACATTTCAATTTATCATTCTCCACCAAATCTTGGGCTTTAAGCCCCCATTTTTCTTTTATCACAAGAATCAAATAATAACCTTACCATACAAGGCATCACAATTCAAAGGAGTCTAGTTACTCTCAAACTCAATTAAAAAGTATGACTTTTGACAAGCTATTCTGAGTTCCACACAACTCATTTTCAAATCAAAAATCAAAATAAAGAATGTAGGCTTCATGATAAGAGAATGTTTTATAAAGTTCAATTACCCCTCTTTTCTTAAAAATTAAATTTCTTTGCCAAGAGGAAAAAAAATTGGTGTTACCTGTTAGGATAAGTGGACAAAGACTCAAAATGACACTAGGACTTGGCATTTTCCCTTATTAAAATTGTCTCTCAATCCATCATTGTGAATTATCACCCCATTCGACACAAAAATTAAGATAAGAAAATATTTGCTCCTTGAAAAAAAATCGTGGTATGATAAAAATGCTCGGAGTTTATTCACTATCTACTATCTAAAAAAGCAAATGTTATGCACGGGTAGTAAGAAAATTAAACTGTAAGACCGATCCAGCATTAGCAACTCACATCATCATAACAAGAAAAATTAAGCCCGGCAAAGGTCAAAAATTAAAATCATTACAAAACAAGCCCAGCAAGGGCATCAATTCATCAAAATAAAATATCAATTTAAGAAAATTCATAACATCCAAAACAAAAAAAGACCAACAAGGGAAACAATCATAATAATCAATAGAGCATATACCACCCCCAATTAAAAATGCAAACTTTGTCCCTAATGTTATCAAATAAAGGATAAAGGGAAAAGACTCCCTAAGCCATATACTCCTCATCATCATCACATGGCTCTGCCTTTGCACTAGTTCCTGCATTCTCCCTGCTGGCATGAGCTATGCCCAAGGACTCTAACAACACATCTTGCAACCCCGAAGAAACTGCAGTACCATCATCCTCTTACTCGTCCTCCTTATCCTCCTATAAGCCCCCTAGTTATTCATTGATCGGGCCTCGAATGGTGTGTGAGGCAGTCATAGCTTCATCTAAGAAGCTCATATTAGTGTTGGATAGGGGGGACTTTCCCTTTATCTCCCTCATATCATCCCTGAGAGAAGAAAATGCTCCCTCGATCACATCAACTCTAGAGCACAACTTGTTAAGGATGTCAAACACGTCCTTCATCGCATTCTTAACATACTTTTGGATCAGGCCAGAAGATTCATGGCCAACTTTGTGAGCTGATTTTCGTGGGCATTTATCATGTTGGCTAGCTTTGGGAGCTCACTGGGTAGGGAGGATGGAGGTAGTGGTGAAGACCACAGAGGTGGCACCTCCTCGAAAGCATATCCCAACATTTCGGGAGTAGGCTCATTGAGGGATTGCGCCAATGGGATACTATCAATGTCATATGCCACGAAATCCTCAAGGAAATCCTATAAGTGCATTCTCCACTTCTTGTTTTTGCGGGCATCAACATTCCACTTCTTGTCGATGTCAATTACTTTGGTAGCAGAGCAAGAACAGTCATCATCAAAATAGTGGACCCCCGCTCTACCACATAGCTGGCTAATCAACACAGGGAATGGCAATGGAGAGAGTCAGCTATCGAGCTTTGCTTTTAATCTGCATGGCAACCACTTTCCCGAAGTTCACATGAACCCCTTACATAATACACGCTATCAGGATAGCAGCCTCAAATTACATTATTTTTGGATAGCATGAGGTAGGAGAAAACCAAATCCAACCACAACTTGGTTTCAAAGAAGAGATCTTGCCTGGGAATTTTGCCACCCATGGTGGCCCACAATGTCTGCCCATTTGCAATAATTCTAGCCACCCATTTGAGTTGGTGGCTCTTGGTCGCAATCCACTCTACAAATTCAGTCCTCGGAGCAATTGGGATCTTCTAGTAGATGGAGTTGATTTCATCGGGGGTGATATCAATTTCTTCCCCCCATACCATGACAAATGGAAAACTCAGGAACTTATCTACACTCCTTGAATGCTTCATCAAGTCTTGCCTCGCTTGATATAAGGCATAGAACTCAAGAAAAAGGTTGGATAGTAACCTCCAAGTTCATCCAAGAATGAGAGGCAATCTCTTTCAGCAAATTGTTTGTTGATATTAGGGAACTCCTGCCACAACCCAACCAAATTGAAGCATTTCTCTGGTGTAAATAACCAGCTATCATGGTATTTAATGAAGTAGGGCTTCATTCCCTCAACACAGAAATGGAGGCTCTCCTCTATGTCATCAGGGAAAGAGCATCCTTGTTTTTGCCTCTGCACTTTCCCTTACCTTTGGTAGAAGATGTAGCCTTCCCCTTATCTTGCCGCCCCGAAGAAGACATATCCCTGAAAAATGATGTGAGTGCCATAGAAAAAAACAAAACTCTTTTTGTAGTTTTATAAAATAAACAAAAGAAAACATTACAATAAGCTACAAAAAGAAAAATATTTTGAATGCAAAAAGAAAAAAGCAGCAAGATTTAAACTACCTGTATCGGTGAGTCACCTGCATTTCGCAGGTGAAGACTTGCGTCATACAGATGAGATGCAGATGTAGAGCAGAACACTGGCAACTATTCTGGCCATATACATTTGCATCTACATTTCGCAGATGGAAATCTATGGCACACAGGTGGAACACATACGGAAGGCAATGAGTTTGGAACTCCTAACTACAACCTTCATTGGGCCTGCATTCCACAGAGCAACATATGTAGCATGCATGTGCCTCAACCTTCAATGCACAAGTTTCTAACTTAAATTCAAGGCATATTCAAGCAATTTAAAAGTATAACGGGCACTCAGACTTCCTTTAAAGAAAACCCAACAAGCACAAAATCACCATATGATCAATTACGTTTACTCAATGACTTCCCTTAAAAAGGACGTTACCCCATCTATCATTAGAAAAAGTTGAGTTACCAATATTACTTCCACAATCAACATCATTTTCACTCACAACAACACAAAATACTTACTAGACATGATTACTTTTCATCAAAATTATCAAGTTTAATGGAATGGAAATTGAAACCCATCAACATTATCAACACAATCTTGAAGCAACGAAGATTTTTCCTTCAGAAAGACGTCATGCAATCTATCATAGGGTCTAATCGATCATCACATTTAAGCGGGTTACCCATACTTCACCCTCAGCTACACTTCATGGCATAACATGTCATACTAACATCTAACATCAAATGAAGCAAGAATTTCCTATATATTTTCAATTTCATATCAACCCACATATACCCCAAGATTCAATTTCAAGACAACACATGGAACACAATAGGGGAATGAAAGAATGGGGAAATATAGACTATCATACTTGTCCTAAAACACTTCTTAATCACAAAGGAATGAAAATTTAAGCAAAGGATCATACCAAAATAAAGTGAGAATTAGTGGGTAAGTGAAAATCAATCTTCAAACAAGTGGTAATGGTGGTTGCTTATACCCAAGCTCCGCCGCGGTGGTTTGGTAGTGTGGGGATGAGAGAAAAATATGAGAGTGAAGGTAAGGGAGAGTGGAAAGTTATTTAGTGTGTTGGAGAGTAAATGGAGAAGTAATGGGGAGTGAAAATAGGGAAGAAAATGTGTAAAAAATCGAGGTTATGTAGGTGGGAAAGGTTAGAGGTTGCACATATAAGCAGGGTCAGGTTGGTCAATAAGGTGGTCAACGTGTTAAATTATTATACCTGTGTTTTTACCTGCACATGCAACGACAGATTAGGATCTGCGACTCGCATGTCAAGCATAGGTATGGCTTAAATGTGCAAGTTTACTGCTTGGGACCCGTGTTGCACATGCATGTTGCGGGTCCTTCTCTGTGTTTCGCAGATGAGGTGCAGGTACCATTATTTTTGATTTTTTTCTTCTAGGTATTCTAGATATGGGTTTTGCTATAGTAGTGTGTTGTAGAGTGGGATGGAACTACGTTTAGCAGGTCCAGTGCGTGTGCCTCGTCTTGCTTCCTTCAAATTTTAACCGCAATCCAACTTTCGACATTCTTACCTCAAACGAAAACAACAAAGAAGTGAAGTAGAAAAGAAATTTAAGACACTTGGGTTGCCTCCCAATAAATGCTTAATTTAACATTGTAGCTCGATGATATCACCTCAATAGTCAAACATGAATAGGAGGTTCGGCCTCAGCATAAGGGACCTCTACCAACTCATCCCTCGCGTCAATCACTACCACAACTCTACACTCATCTAGGGGTTTCATTCGTTTGCATACATTGATTGTGACCCATCACCACCAACTTTGAATTTGATTTCTCCTAATTCAACATCCACGAAAGCTCGTCTGATGGCTAAGAATAGAAGCCCTAAGATGATCGGCACCTCGAGGTCCACATTGCAATCCAACACCATAAAATCTTCCAAGAGGATGAATTTATCAAATTTAACAACCACTTAAAAAAAGTATCCCCATCGGGGTTTGATGGATCTATCTACCATATGCAACATCATAGGGGTAGGCTTAGGATTTCCCAACCCTAACTTCTTAAAGATCACAAGGGGAAACAAGTTGATGCTTGCCCCTAGATCACATAAGGCCTTGTTAACAAATCCACCCTAATGCTGCACGGAATTGTGAAAGCCCCTGGATCCCCTCTCTTTGGAGCTAAATTGCTAGCCGTAATTGCACTGCAATGATGCAACATCTCTCCACTATGCCCACATCGATTTCCTTATCCTTTTTCAACAACTCTTTCATGAACTTAGCATACCCAGGCATTTGTAACAGAGCATTCATTAATACGATATTCACGGATAATTTGTCGAACATGTCAATGAACTTCTTGAATTGATTGTCCTCTTTCTTTTTAATCAGCTATGGGGGGTATGGAGGTTGAACTTTAGGAACTTGGATTTAGAAATTGGAGCCTTCTCACCTTCTTCATAATTACTCCCAACTTGAGGAGGAGTATCAACCTTTTCCTCCTCCACCATCTTCTCATTATGTCATGCCTCACCTTTAGAGGCATGACTAGCACTTAGTGTCACACTAAGACTTGGGCTGATCTGGCTGGACATATACACCTGTGGTGCTTGCCAGCAACTCAAAATCAAGAAAACCAACAGCTGTATCTCGATTGTAAATACAGCCTCGGGCAAACAAGGCCATGTAGCAACTTGTAAAAGAAAACATCTAACCCAACAAACATAATAATAAAGGGATCCTATGCGGGCCGACAAGACCACCATGCTGTCTAGTCATAACTTAAGGAAAGAAGGCAGTCATATCTATACTATAGACGACAAGGCTACTACCAATAAGCTACACTTGGCCCCACTCGACCAACACACAAAATATAACATACATAGGCCCCACACGGCCAACCACAACCAACTAACTAAAGACTGTAGTCTGCAAGCCAATAAGAGTGAAAATATTGGTCGGGACAGGGTCCCGGCTACCCAAAACTATGCAACAGAAGACAGGCAAACCTATAAAATCTGGCAACTCCGAATGAAAAGAGCTAACCAATCTGCCGACTCTGAATAGCTTCTAGGAGATCCCAAAACTTGTCTATCTGAACGTGCAGGAAAGTACGCAGCGCCCCATAGTTGGGTGTCAGTATAATATGTACTAAATATGTAAGGCAGTAACAAAAGCTGAATAGAAGCTGATAAAGAACTGAAAGTAATCAGCGATAAGGGCAGCAGATAACCTGTAAGCTTCCTTATCCATAATCTACATCTAGTAAACCACTACATAGATAAGAGCATAAGTTGCACGGCTACACATTCATAAAAAATATCTAACAAATAAGTATATTAACAAAAGCCTAACCTGTCCCCTGTAAGCCTAGAAGATGCAAGAAAAATAGAAGTAACCTGTCAAGGCCCCCATAAGCCCTGGCAAGTACAATTCATACCCCTGACAAGGTCATTATGATTCTGTAGATAAGTATAGCCAACCTACCTGGCCTCAGGTCTGCAATTGAGCTCTCTAGGCTCCTGTAATTATGTCTGAGCCCTCTGGCCTCCTGTAACTGCACCCTGGGCACACAAGGCTAGACGGTATGGCAAAATAAGAGATCCATATGTGGATGGACTTAAATATGGCCTTATAGGCCAGAATATAGTCCTTTCAGACATCACATAGCTCCTCTAAGTGACATCATGTAGCTCCTATGAGCGACATCACAGAGCTCCATAGGCGGCAATACAGTTAGCAACCTTGAACTTGGTCAACGGAAGGCTATACTAGGTGGAGTTAATCCCGACTGAAGTACTACCTTTTAGTCTCAACTTATAAAAGGCATAGATAGACCCTTATGCCTTACGCAACCCCTACTCACCCCTGAAACAGCCTATATAACTGCCGACAGGCACACCCCAGGAGCCTACACTTGACTAGTGGGGCCTAGTAACATTTGTAAACTCTGACGGCCTAGGCAGAATAGGGCGAGGTCCAGAGTGGCCTGAGCAGTACACTGAAGGGCCATACTAGGACAATAATAGTTCATAAGCAAATAACAAGGTCGTAGGCGACCGTCCATATGATTCATTTTCTTAGGACAACTACAGGCTGCTACCAACTGGATATGTTCATAGGCAGTCAACCTTAATATTCCATAGGCAACAAGCTATAATCCTTAGCCTGGCGGTAATACTGTGATACTAAGATTCTAGTCCCTTAGACACTAACTTGGTCTATCCAGATTTCAGATGGCTCCTTTGGATGGTTCACATCCTCATAGGCAGGTATATATGGACCTAGCACTTCGCAACAACATGTACCTGGGCATCTATCAGAGTAACCTGGGATGTTCGCCCTATGTCTAATCCCTTACAAGGTTTCCGTCTTAGGATGTTACTTAGTCTATAAGATTTCTAACAGTTGGGGTGGTTTCCTAAGGAACCTATATGACAAGCAATAAGTTGGCTGAGGCTAACGATTACTGACAGTAGCTAATCATATGGCGAGCTGTCACTCAGTTCATTAAGCAACCCTAGTTCCACTAACTCGAAGGTAAGACCATCCAATCAACATTCTAGCCCTGGAGGCATCAAAATGCACCAACGGCCTGTGGGCGTGCTTTACTATCTATATAGGTTGTCAA
Organism: Datura wrightii; assembly: GCA_035772735.1. Lineage (NCBI taxonomy): Eukaryota > Viridiplantae > Streptophyta > Magnoliopsida > Solanales > Solanaceae > Datura > Datura wrightii. The sequence goes on along the minus strand of JASDFA010000002.1, from coordinate 48,029,113 downwards.
GTAGAAAGTTATATCGCCCAACTACGCCTTTAGCTGTCCAACTTACAAAGTCAGGCCCAACAGCTAACCATAAGCTTCTAAGGCCTTGGCACGACAGTAAGACATCATAATCCCTCTAAATGTCAAATAGTTGAACAAGGAACTATCTATGACACTCCCAACGTTAGTCACACTTAACATACTCTTTTCCAAATGAGGGATATTATGATATAATCTCAATACATCTCATAGTAGCTAACCACAACATATATAACCATTATCTACTTATAGTAGATAATCACAACATATATGATCATTATTTAGTTCCAAAAACATAGGTCATATCACTATACGATAGGAATAACATGCCAAAGAGGTTAGCCATAACATACCTTAAATGCTGATTTTTGTTTACCTAAACAGTTTCGACCTGAAGTCGGTGATTCCATCAAATTGTATCCCTTACTCTAAGAGAATAAGGCTATTCTCAATAATAGGAACAACTATAACAACACCTTTCCAAAAACATTAACTACAAATCAAACTTCATCCAATTTGGCCAAAAGCATACAAATTCCTGAGAGTTTAGAACGTAGAAATGCTTACCTACCACTTGTAGCCGTTTAGGACTTAATTAGAAGTGTTTTTTATAACTTTTACTCGGTGATGCTTCGACAATCTGGGTGAGATTTCAAGAAATAACTCCACAAAAACGTTCTTTGTAGGCCTTGGAATCAGTACATGAGAAGAATTGACATTTGGAGGTGAGTTACCGGTGTAATTCGACTCAAATATCATGAAATCCTTGAGGGAAAATCGCCCCTAACCGGAGCTCTTAATAGGAAATATTTTAATGAGCAAACTTTTCACACTTAACATATTTATATAGGTGGTGCAGAGGGTCCACAGCACACCCCCCATCACGCTAGGGCTGAGGCACGACACGCTGCCCCCTACACCAAGGTGGGGTGTGCGGCACAGTGCCCCTTGTACCTTTCCTCTGGGTTGGGCCTCCTTCTTAATAAGTTTCACACTCACCTGGTCCTCCCTCGAGCCTTCTCCTACACGTGTAGTGCCCTAAGTATCCTCAAAAGCATATGCACACGTCCGCTAATCCCTAACAACTTATGGTTTGTAACATCATCCCCCTCTTAGGGACATTCGTCCTTGAATGTAATTTAAATCTAGGGGATTCTATTCTTTAAGCCTTGTTTGAAAATTTAGGCAGTCTCCCCAATAACATGGACTATCCATGAGCTTGAAATGCAGAAAAGTCTAACATAGGCATCTCACGGGATGCTTCAAGCAATGATACAACATAGCTCCATATCATAAAAGCAAGTATGTAAACAATACTGATATTATAAGTATCAACACAATAGCTGCACAACAATCTCACCTCAAATGTATGATCTGGGTCAAACCTGAAATAAATGAGGATATCTAGATCTCATGTCATCCTCAACTTCTCAGGTCATCTCCTCTACATTTCCATTCCTCCTTAGGACTTTAACAGAGGCTACATCTTTAGTTCTTAACCTACGAACTTGCCGATCTAATATAACTATTGAAGTCTCTCTGTGGGATGGCACTTCTATACCTTGAGCATCCCCAATTAGGTAAATATGAGAAAAGGTCTTCTACGTTCTTGTGTAACATTGATAACCAGATCATAGCCCGAGAAAACTCTAAACCATAAGCCACTTGGTCGATCTTTCGGAGGGTCCGGTATAGCATAGTGAATCTAGGGGTGGGTTTGCCCCTCTCGCCAAATCTCACAATGCCCTTCTTTGGAAATTGTTTTTAGGAATACTCAATTGCTACTTCAATTTCCAGCTCCCTACACCATATCTTGGAATAGGACTTCTGACGACCCTGGGCTGTCAGTAAAACTCTTTCTCCTAACTGATGTGTTATATCAGGTTTAATTAACCCTGACTTATCTATTTCAGGCCATCCTATAGTGGGTCCACATTTCCACCCACAATATATCTCCGAGCATCTAACTCGTGTGCTCTGCTTGGCCATTTGCCTGGGTATGAGAATTTTTACTCAAATTAACTTTCTCCCAATCCATTTCCTTTCCAAAACCTAGCTGTGACTGGTGCCCCTTTGTTAGACTGTAATAGACACGGGGACATCATGTAGCCGGACTATCTCTTTAGTATTTAACTTAGTGTAATCTTTAACTGAAACGTGATTCTTACTGATAAGAAATGAGTTGATCTCATTAGACTTTCAACAATGATTCAAATAGGGTCAAATTTCTGCCTAGTATGTGGTAACCCTGCAGCTATATTCGTACTAACTATTTCCCTCTTTCATGCATGCACGACTATCTCCTGAATTAGCCTGCCCGGTTTTTGATATCCAACCTCTCCTTACTGTCCATTGGGATGTTATGCTACATTCAATAATACCTTTCTTCTTCCCATGCCCCTGCTAGATCCATTATATAACCCGATGTGTTTTCGTCAGACATGGTGTATCTTATTACAGTCTACTAACGAAGCCCTGCCACATTTGGAATGCAAGTCGGTCTCTAGGTCTCAAGACTCCACCCCCTATTATCTCGAAGGCCAATGACTCCTTCTGGTGGGCCCTATCTCTAGGCGGTACGAGGCTAGGGTCTCTGAACTTTCGTTGCTTTGCCTCCATAACTAGTGGTGATATTGCAGTATTCTAGGTTAAAATCTCACTATCCTCTAACTGTCAGCTTGATGCTTAATTCTCGACATCCAGCGATGATTCCTAACTCTATCAACCCGCTATCGCCCAGAGGTGTTTCTGGCCTTCTCTAGGGCTCGATGTTCATGTGTTGCGCCTTACTTCTATAAGATAAAAATTGGGGTTAGTGCCCCATGCACCGTGCTGGCAAGGATACGACTGGCCAAGTCTCTTAACCTTTATCGTCCTAACCTACATTTGAGCTGGTTCCTATCATATAATCTCTCTGCCCCTCAACATAATAGGTTGAGGGTAGTAGGCTTTATTATCCAGGTAATTCCCTACCGTTATCAACACACTACAGTGGAATTAGCCTATTTCTGACCTAAGCTTTACTATTGTTAGGGGTCTATTTCTTATGGACCCTCACTTGTACTCGCCTGCTCCTAGCAATCTTAACTGGCATACTAATCGTTACCGTAGTGAAGGTCTAGGTGACTTATATAAGTACTAGGGGTCTTAACTGCTTTTTCTAACACCCCCTCAAGAGTCAACAGGTTTAGCCCTCCTTTAATATTTACTCTTGGGAACATGGCATCAATACACATGCTCTCTACTGCATTGAGAAAGGCTGGGAGGAAGGAATTAACCATATCATACTATAGTACGACTGAAGTATGAAATTCAACAAATTCTAAAAGGCTGGAGGTGAAAGTCTCATAATTTCACAACCTCTTACACCTTCAGGTGATCCACAGTAATTGTTGTCCCTGTCTATTACTAAATACCTACTAAGTAAGCCATCGTATATGCTATGGTCCTAATATCCTAATCTAAGGGTGTAGGAAAAGCTGGGAGCAATACTGGCGTGTTTGTTACCCTATAAAGTTCCTGGTGCCCCGGGAGGATGCTAGGGAGATTTAAAAAAAGCATCCCCTTTTGCCTTCAGACTGGGTTTTCCCTCACTGTGACACCTTGCTAGTACCCTCTCCTGCTGCTATAGCTAACTTGCAGCTAGCTGAAGTATGTCTTATATCAAACATTATTCTAGACAGACATAACAATGAAAGCTTAGGGACTCACCCTATACAACTGGGCTCTATTGTAGGATCTTAAAAAGGAGGGTTAACCATACTATCATACCTCGTAGCCTCCGGCTTATAAAATGTGGTGCACAACACATTTATAAACAAGACTCTACTAGAAACATTTTGTTGATTCCTTAGGATATGACGTTTCTCTGATACCAAGTTTGTCACGCTCCACCTTGGGATGCATGATTGGCACCTAGTACCATACTAGGACCTAAGCTGACCTAGCTGGACATATGCACTGCTGGTACTTGCCAGCAACTTAAAATCAAGAAAACCAACATCTGTATCTCGACTGTAAATACAGCCTCAAGCCGACAAGGCCACATAGCAACCTGGAAAAGAAAACTGCTAACCCAACAAACACAACAACAAAGGGATTCCTACATGGGCCGACAAGACCACCATGCTGTCTAGTCATAACTGAAGGAAAGAAAATAGTCATATCCATACTATATCCAACAAGGCTGCTACTAACAAGCTACACTAGGCCTCACATGGCCAACACACAAAATATAACATACATAGGCCCCACACAGCCAATTACAACAAACTATTGGAAGACTGTAGTCTGCAAGCCTATAAAAGTGAAAATATTGGTTTGGACAGGGTCCGATCCTACCCAAAACTATGTAACAGAAGATGGGCAAACCTATACAATATGGTAACTTCAAATGAAAGGAGCTATCCAACCTGTCCACTCTGAATAGATTCTAGGAGATCTCCAAACCTGTCTGTCTGAACCTACAGGAAAGTATGCAGTGACCCATAGTTTGGCTTCAGTACAATATGTACCGAATATGTAAGACAGTAACAAAAGATGAATAGAAGTTGATAAAGAATTGAAAGTAATCAATGACAAGGAAAGAAGTTAACATGTAAGCTTTCTTATCCATAGCATGCATCTAGTAAACCAGTACACAAATAAGAGCTGAAGATGCACGACTATACATTCATAAAAAATATCAAACAAACAAGTATACAAACAAGAAACTAACCTGGCCCTAAGCCTGTATGGTGCAAGCAACACAGAAGTAACCTATCGGGGCTCCCATAAGCCCTAGCAAGTATAATTTAATCTATATACCCCTAACAAGGTCATTATGATTCTACTGATAACTATAACCAACCTACCTGGCCTCTGGATCTACAACTGAGCCCGTTGGGTTCCTATAATTGTGTTTGAGCCCTCTGGACTCCTGTAACTACACCCTAGGCACATAAGGCTCGACGGAAAGTCAATAATGCCAGTATGGCATAAAAAGAGGTCCATATGTGGATGGACATCAATATGTCCTTATAGGCCTAAATATAGTCCTTTCAGACATCACACAACTCCTCTGGGTGACATCACATAGCTCCTCTGAGCGATCTATAGCCTTGTAGGCGACGACACAATTAGTAACACTGGGTGTTGGTCATTGGAAAGCTATACAAGGTGGGGTCAATCCCTACTGAAGTACTACCATTTAGTCTCAATCTGTCACAACCCACCTTGGGGGGTATGACGGGCACCTGGTGCCTTCTAGACTCTGGCTCTATTTCAAGAAATGAACCGGCTATATAGCAGCTGTAAATACAGCCCCCGGTCGATTAGGCCTATAGCCACCTGCAATGCACAACAGCTAACCAGAACGATGACACTATAATCTGAAGCAACTGCTATTCACATTTGTGACCGAAAAGGTCACATAACCAGAAGAAGGCCCCACGCGGCCAACATCAACAACTAAACACATATATACATGCACGGCCCCACATGACCGGCTCCACCACCATAGGAAACATCAGACTGCAAACCTCTAGGAAGTAATAATAGAATGGTCAGGACAGGGCCCCGACCTACCCAAACTGTAATCAACAAGGACATAGGGATAACCTTCGACTGTCTAGCTTCGGAGGATAGGAGCTGATAACTCTACTGACTGGATCACGAGGGATCGACTCCTCATCTATGTGTACCTGCAGGCAAGCAATGCAGCGCCCCCTTGGGCGTCAGTACCACAGGTACTGAGCATGTAAAGCAAACTGAAATATACAACTGAAATGGGTAACAACAATAACATGACATATAAGCAGGAAGTAGTTGAGTCTATCTGGCCGAGGATAACTGGGGAGAGTTTACCTATTCTGTAACTAAACTGGGCGTACCTGACGATGTGTCGTCCTACTGCCTATCAGTATCTATTAGCACATATGGATATACATATAAATACACACAATACCTGAGCGACCCCCATAAGCCGGAAGGTTCCAACCAACAGAACAATCTATTTACCCCTACCCGGGTCTAAACCAACCAAAAATAAGTCACTCCATGTTCGGGGTGTTACATGGGTATATAACTACACGCAAGTGCACGTGGTCGAACAAGTAGTAAAGTGGCTTAAGTAAGCCAAGTATCGATCCCACAGGGACTGGGATGAAGTGCAATCTGCTCAAGTGTACTATATTTCAATTCTAAAAATCCAAACAACAGTGTAACCAAGAGTTTGATATTTTGTTTTATAATTTTTATGCTAAATCTAAAACAACTATCTAATTTGAATCTGAACTATGAATGAGAGCATGCTGAGGTTAAACGAACATGTAATGAAATTAATTATCGATGTAATTTGGTTAGTCTTTTCCTCCGGTTGCTAGCCAAGAACATTTGCCAAGAGATTAAAACTCTCGTATTTAACCTCACTTAAGAATCATGAACCATCCACCTACATTTCTGTGATTAAATGCAATTCATGTTCTAGCCATACAAACCCAGTTCCTAAATTGACTAATACGACTTTCAGGTATATTTCTATCCTGAAAGTAAATCAATTCCCAATTTCCCAAACCAAGAAAAGATCATATCCTATTAATTCACAACTTTCCAATTTCTTGCTCTCTCGAGTGAAACCAGACTTTTTAGATGTACATTAACGTAGGCCACACATTAATGCAGTAAGAACAAGAATTAATAGAACAACCATGGAAGAAAAGATGAAAAACAAAGAATCAATGATCACATTTCATTACAATTGTTCATAACCTCAGATGAATTAGCGACTCATTTGTGGATTAAACATCATTAAATGAGTGTTAAACATACAAGAAATTGAATTCAAGGAGAAGGAAAGAGAGAAAAACCCTAATAATTTCGTCCCCTCAACTGCCTGTAACCCACGTTCTTGCTCCCCCAAGTCAGAATATTGAAAAATGAACCTAAGTGTTCTATTTATACTAGTGGGAATTTTTTTCGGAATCACAAGCAACGTGTCACGGAGTGCATCACGGAGCACTGCCTCCGTGACACGCTACGGACGCGGACCTTCACTGGAACTGGGGGTCCAGGAAATAAAGCCCAACGTGGCACGACGTGCAATGCGGAGCCAAGCCACCGTGCCACGGACCCATCGCGAACCCACACTGGAATTGGGCTGAAAATTCCCATCCAGGCAGAAGGCCTCCGCGATGGCAACGTGACACGACTCCATTGCGGAGCCTCTTTATTTTATGTTGTCCAATGTCTTGCCCCTTGCTCGCATCCAAGTCCAACCCCGATATCCTCCAACATGCATTTTAGCTTCCCGAAATTACATTTTACCTGCAAAATAATGCTAATCATGTTGGTTAGTATAAATTCACATTTTATTACCAATTACATGAGAATGTATACACATTGATAGATAAACAAGGCTAAAATGGTACTTTTGAGTATCACTTGGGCATATAAATTTGCCCAAGATCACTTACCCCACACTTAAATCCTTGTTCGTCCTCGAACAACAATCCTACACCTCATGCAATTTACATCCCAACCTCTCTACTTTGGTTCGACAATTTAGGCTACGGTCATACCGATTATTAAATACAGCAAATCATCAAGAAAACATGCATGGTCCTATCAATGCAATGACCTTCAATACATCAAGACCTCCTAGACAGGAATAGATAATCACCGCCCCCACGTTGATCTCCAGCCCTTTCATTAGGGCGTACACCAGGCATACACGATGTCGGGTTACATCTATCATATGTACCCCCAGGATGAGGCAGGAATAGACAATCTTCAGCCATATTCTGGCTTCCCTGTTCATCTGTGAATAGGGCAAAGTCTGATGGTAGCCCCTCTCTTTGTGTCTGCTCCATCTAGTTGTCGATCGGGTCCCACACAAGGTGCGTCTGATGTCCGCAAACAGTGGGGTAATGTTCAGCTGTCGGAGTACGTGGGCGTTTGTGTCCCGCGCTCCTATGATGGCATTGAGGTGGTGGGGCTCCAAAGTGACTATTTGCCCTCTGATTTTGATGGTGTGACTTCTAATAGTCTGGTTCCAGTTGGCATAAAATTCCCGAATCAGGTGCAAGTTACATTCCTTGGGCTCTACAAAGATGAACTTGAGCCCAGCTGCCTCGATCCGGTGTACAATCCTAGGGAACTCCTGTGCCAATGGTTCCCGTGCTATATGCTCCTCAAGGAAGTATTTGTTTTCTTTGTTCTTTGCGTACCACTTCTTCCCCTCATCCGTCACCCACCTTGTTCCGTATTGGCGGCGTTGGCCGCGCGGAACTGCTGGTGCTGCTGGGACTGCTGTGCACTGTTATACCCCATAGAATTCTCGGCACCTAGACGACCTATTCGCACGTTGGTTAAGCATATTTGAAGGCCATATGTGCTGGAGAAAGGCCCAGGAAAAGATCGGACAAGAAACCTGTCGAACCATCGCGGAAGGAGCCGAGGCAGAGCCCCTCCGCGATGGCAGCGTGTCACGGAGGAGAGGCCTCCGCGTTGGCTCCGTGACACATTGGCCTTGTCCAGGACCAAGTATATAAAGCCCCACTTCGGTTTTAAATGATAAAAACATTTATAAACTTCCAGAAAATAGAGCAAGCCAGCAGAGGGAGAAAAGGAACGAAGGAGATAATATAATTTTCGTTCGATTACGCTGCTAAACGTTGTCCAAACTCAAATTAACCTCAGATACTGAGGTATTTAGCAGCAGAGAGCATTCCTACGGATTCAGTTTCGTGAAATACGGCCGACGAATCGTCGAGCCACCGAGCTAAGGTAAGTGGAATTGCTCTAAATTAGTGTCTATGTGTTCCTAGCTGTGAAGTGAGTATTTCTCCCTTCTGGACCGCTAGAAAATTGCGAGTTTTCGACCGTCTTTCGATAAGCCTAAGTTTAGGCTATAAACTATATCAAAAGTGACGTTGCCTTTTAAAGTAAAGCTGTGTTTAATATTAATTGACATATTTGTGAATGCAGTTGGGAGAAAATAGATGAATTACTGGCCGAGTCTCGTTCGACAGACAAATAGTTCAAGGATAAGGTATGTAAAGCTAGTTTCCTCAGCAAGTTAGTAATCTTGGTACAGTACCGTAATTTAAAGGCCAGTAGAATGTTCAGAAGTCATGTGTTATGCTTATTATGACTGTTGGTACGGTATTAGAAGTAATGAGTTATAATCTGCGCAAAACTTGCTAGCCCGATATAGATCCTAATACAAGTGTTAGAATCTGGACAGCATGCTCAGTATGTGATATAATGCAGAATGTTAGGGTATCATTGTATTCAGTTAAAGCCCAGTAAAGCAATGTAATATCTGTAAGACATCTCAGAGATAGAACGACAAGTTAAAGTGAAGCTAGCAAGCATGTTAGAACTAGTAAATCATGTTACTATAGAAACTCAGTAAACAGCATGGTTTCCAGCAGAAACACTATATCCTGTTCAGTATTAGCCCCAGAACAGTCTGGCAGGAGACTATATTCATATGTATATATTTACTAGCCTCAGCACGTATTAAATACGTACAGATTACTATCACTAGCTCAGCATGTAACATATACGATACTTACCCCTATTAGCCTCAGCATGTGAGATATGCAGACAGTATTGCTAGTTGAGACCGTCGTATTGTTTGGGGTTTGACTACCTAGCATCCATGACCGCCCCAGGGTTGATAGCTGTATCGACTCGTCCGCCAGAGGATGAGGATACGTCGCTCTACGGAGTGGCATGCCGTCCCACAGGGGACGAAGATGGGATGCCAGTTTTCCCCATATTATGCCTTGGTCGGCTTTGATACACCCCTGTCGAGCAGATACGCCCGGGTGTTGATTCAGGAGTCCTTCGGACTCAGGTACAGTTATAGTCAGGGGCTCAGCGAGCCCAAGTGCATACCGAGGGAACCGGCAGGATTCTTACAGGGGTTATAGGAGATGGGATGACCGGGGTAGGGGTGTAGATTATATGTTGGTTGTACCCTCCGGCTTATGGGGTCCGGGTAAGGTTTGTTTGTGCTATGTTATGTTATGATATGTTATGCCGTGTTACAGTAGATACGAGTAGATCAGCAGTAGAATAATACGTATCCAGGTATGACTCCTACTCCTTCCAGTATAACTGAGAGAAGGTATGACTTACATTATCAGACGGTTAATCTATTTCTTCCTACTGCAGTTTCATCAGTTATATTATTGTTTTCAGATATTTCTTTCAGTTATTGCTTTACATACTCAGTACCAGCGGTACTGATGCTCGGTGGGGCGCTGTATTACTTGCCTGCAGGTACTCATAGACGAGCAGGCGATACCACGTGATTCCTGTCAGCAATCGAGTATTCAGCTCCTGTCATCCGGAGACTGAATTCCAGAGGTGTACTTCATTTTCTTTTGTTGTATAGTACGGGTAGGTCAGGGCCCTGTCCCGATCATTTCTATTGCTATTCCTAGAGGCTTGCAGTCTGTATATGTTCCCTGTGGTCAGACGAGCCGGCCGTGTGAGGCCGTGCAGTTGTTAGCTGTTAGTACTTTTGTTTCTTTTATGTTGGCCGTGTGGGGCAATAAGTTTGACAGTAGTGGTGACCTTGCCGGTCACGTAGCTATCCAGTACTTCATGGTTAAGTTATAGATAACTAGACAGCATGGTGGCCTTGTCGGCCCGCATAGGTTTCCTATATTGACATGTTTCTGGTCAGCTGTTAGTACAGGTACAGGAGGCTATAGGCTAATGGGCCGGGGGCTGTGTTTACAGTCGTTATATAGCCCTTTGTTTCTAGAAATGTGAGTTAGAGCCAGCCAGGCACCAGATGTGCCCAGGCTTAGCAGTACAGCAGTTCAGGTCCTAGTAGGGCACTAGGTGCCAGTCATACCCCCCAAGGCGGGGTGTGACATGCCCAGTCTGATTCGCTTCCTTCCGGCGCCAGAAGTTGATGCGCCTTTCCCTTTTTCTTGCATGCTCGCCATTTTACCTGTCAACCCAAGTAGACAAGATCAATGTTAAGCCACTGAGTATTAACTTCGGCTAAAGTCGGGTTAAGCTAAGCTACCCCACACTTAGTCCTTAGCTACAGTTACAACATACCGGGAAGATCGTGCTTATTTGCATAAATAAACAACCAACTATACAAACATGCTTAGTGCATATGAAGAATTCGACGGTATATATTCTATGTACTACTCAGACTTCGTACAGCTAACAACAATCATTACCATACTCGAGAATCCATCGGTCTTTTATCATCCTAACAATTAGCACACCGACTCATCTCATTCAACATGTACATCCCGGCATGAATTTCACAAGTTCACTACATTTTTCACTTCAAATTCAAAAACAAGCCCTAGAAATGATGATATCAAGAAAATTCGATTGAATTATGCAATTAATGAGTTCAAGCAATCATAATGACATTTCGAACATTCATCAACAACAATTCAATTGAATTCATGATTAATTTCTACTTAGGGAAAACTTAGCTCACCTCACATGCTCAATATCGAAGAAATTTGACAAGAAATGAGATAAAATCGAAGAACATACCTTGAAGTTGAAGATTTGAAGCAAACTCAATGATTTTCTTAGCCTACTCCGTGTCACGTTGAAGGGGGATGGGTTTTGGGGAGTTTGGTCACGGAGTGAGTGAAAAATAAGGAAAAGGGAGGGGGTTTCGGGGTTAAAAAGTAGAAAAATCGTGCGGGTCACCCGGCGACCCGGTGTGACCCATCGCGATATACATGGCAACGTGTCACGGAGTGCATCACGGTGCACTGCCTCCGTGACACGGAGCCGTCGCGAGCCTGTTCTGGAAATTTTAAAAAAAATCCGGATTATTCCTCAACGTGTCACGGAGGGTAACGCGGAGGTCCACCTCCGTGACACGGAGCTATCGCCCTAGCTCACTGTTTTGCCACTTTTTGTTAATTTTCATACCTCGAATTTTCCTTTGCGATTCCGTGCATATTTTCCTCGTTTGACCTGAAATTCATCTCACTATACAAAATTGGTTAGAATTATAGGTTTCACTCTAAATAAAAATAAAACAAAAACAAAAACTAAAATTTTGTAGTAAATCAAGAAAAAGAAAAAGAAAAATCTATTTACACTTTACAAAGAGAAAGAAAAATTTTTCACGGGTTGCCTCCCGTGCAGCGCCTGGTTTACCATCGCGGCTCGATGTCGTTAAGCTCGGTTGTCCTCTAGGGTGATGGATGATTTCTCTCGATCACCGTCCTCCCCCCAGTAGTGCTTACACCGTTCTGGTGGTTTTCCCATTAACTCTCGTGAATCCTTAATCTGCTCACTATCACCTTGATCAATCACATTGATCACCGAGAGTTCTTCGTGCACCATCGGGAGCTTGGGTGCCTTGTACACATTGAACACCTCCACCTTGTCGTGTGCTCGCATTGTTAGCTGCCCCGCAGCTACGTCAATTAGTGCTTTCCCGGTCTCCAAGAAAGGACGTCCCAAAATAAATGGGACTTCCGCATCTGGTTCAAAATCCAGCACGACAAAATCTACCGGGAAAATTAGGGAGCAAACTTGCACCAGAACGTCCTCCACAATGCCATCAGGTCTGGCTAAGGACCGATCCACCAATTGCAAGATTACTGTGGTGGGTCAGGACTCCCTAGACCCAACTTTCTGAATACCGATGACGGCATCAAATTTATGCTCGCTCCCAAATCACACAATCCACGAGCTCGGATGCTCTGCCCAATAGTAATCTCTATAGTAAAGCTCCCAGGGTCTTTGAGCTTTGTGGGCAGTCTATTTTGAATCTGGGAAGTGCACTCCTCCATTAGAGCCACCGTAGCATACTCAGTCAACCGACTTTTGTTTGCCACGATGTCCTTTATATACTTAGCATATTTCGGCACTCCCTGCAACACATCAACAAGAGGTAAATTAATATGTACCTATTTCAGCACCTCCATGAATTTCTTGAAACACGCCTCCTCCTTGTGTTTCTTTAATCGTTGAGGGAACGGGGGTGGTGGTCTTTCTGATTCAGCTTCCTTAGTCTTCCACTTTCAGTACTTTGCTCCCTCTCAACTTCTGCTGCTCCCGATTGGTGAGGTGATCTTTCTGGTTCCACCTCTTTCAGCTGCAAACCACTCCTTGTGGTCACTGCATTCACCTGCTTGGGATTGGGATCTGTGTCGCTCGGAAGTCCTCCTCTAGGCCTTGTGTTTTGGGCTCCAGCAAATTGCCCAAATTGATATTCAAGTGCCTTGGTAGCTAACTGGTTGTTTTTCACTTCGGCTGCCAATTTCACATAGTCAGCCTGCAATTAAGCTTGGTTAGCTATCATGGTCTTGAACATCTCCTCAATGCTGGGTGATGGTGGTGGAGGAGGTGCATTGTTGTTTTTGAATGGTGCTTGATAATTCTGCTGCCCTCCTTGGTTCCTTTGCACACCCTGACCCGAACTTTGCCCCTGATGGTTGTTGCTACCCCAGGAGAAATTATGGTGATTCCTCCAATTGGAATTGTAGCGATTACCATATTGTTGGTGGTTGTTCCTTCGTACATTTCCCACAAAGTTTTCCGAGTTAGGATTGGCTCCACAACACTCAGCTGAGTGCTCACTGCTTCCGCACACTTCACACCACATCTGCTGCACTACATTCACTGGGGCTTGAGGCTGGTTCATTGTCATGTTGCTGAAGTGGGTGTTAAGTTGATTTTGTAATGCAGCTATCTGTGCAGCAATAGCTGTAAACCCATCCACTTCTAGCACTCCTGCTGCTTTCCTTGTCCCGCCTCTTGACGAATCAGCATTCCATTCCGAATTGCCCTGCGAAATACTGTTCAACAAGGTATACAGCTCCTCATAAGTTTTCTCCAGCGCTTGGCCTCTAGCTGCTGAGTCTAGCAATATTTTTGTGTGGGGTTCCAAACCCTCTATAAAAGTGTGCACCAGCACATCATTGGACTGATGATGATGAGGACAATCCCGCAACATGGACTTGAATCTCTCCCAAGCCTGATATAAATTCTCTCCCTCTCTCTGTTTGAAACTTGGAATTTGACTTCTAAGTCTTGCTGTTTTACCAGAGGGAAAAAACCGTATCAAGAATTTCCTTGCAAGATCATCCCACGTAGAAATAGAATTCGATGGCTCAGCTTTCAACCATCTCTTGGCTTCACCCAATAGAGAAAATGGGAACAATGTAAGCCAAACATAATCTGATGACACTCCAGCGGGGATGTAAGTGTCACTTATCTCCAAAAAATTTTGGAGATGCTGCTGTGGATCTTCATGAGGGAGACCGGTAAACTGCCCGCTAGTGTGCAGCAATTGCACCATATTCTGCTTAAGTTCAAACCTCCCTCCTGGCTCAAGTTTGTGGATGCTAGATGTGATATTATTAGCATGTGGGATTGCCACCTCGTGAACCGTCCGAGCTGCTACTTCTTCGGGTACTAACACTGCCCGTACTACCGGTGGATTCTATTGTTGCTCCATGATCGTCTGTCTGAGAAACTGTAGCTTTCTTTCTAGAGCTTCTCTCCGCTTACTATGAAATATTCTTTCTAGCTCTATATACGAGTCCACCAGCTCCTTGTCTCTTGCCAGTGTTCAACAGAAATTAAATCTACAAAATACAGGCTAAGACCAAGTTGTCAACACTAAGAAAATAAAAATATAGTAAATTAACACTTAAGACAAATTCACCAATTGCCAGTCCCCGGCAACGGCGCCAAAAACTTGTTCGGGGTGTTATATGGGTATATAACTACACGCAAGTGCACGTGGTCGAACAAGTAGTAAAGTGGCTTAAGTAAGCCAAGTATCGATCCCACAAGGACTGGGATGAAGTGCAATCTGCTCAAGTGTACTATATTTCAATTCTAAAAATGCAAACAACAGTGTAACCAAGAGTTTGATATTTTGTTTTATAATTTTTATGCTAAATCTAAAACAACTATCTAATTTGAATCTGAACTATGAATGAGAGCATGCTGAGGTTAAACGAACATGTAATGAAATTAATTATCAATGTAATTTGGTTAGTCTTTTCCTCCGGTTGCTAGCCAAGAACATTTGCCAAGAGATTAAAACTCTCATATTTAATCTCACTTAAGAATCATGAACCATCCACCTACATTTCTATGATTAAATGCAATTCATGTTCTAGCCATACAAACCCGGTTCCTAAATTGACTAATACGACTTTCAGGTATATTTCTATCCTGAAAGTAAATCAATTCCCAATTTTCCCAAACCAAGAAAAGATCATATCCTATTAATTCACAACTTTCCAATTTCTTGCTCTCTCGAGTGAAACCGGACTTTTTAGATGTACATTAACGTAGGCCACACATTAGTGCAGTAAGAACAAGAATTAATAGAACAACCATAGAAGAAAAGATGAAAAACCAAAGAATCAATGATCACATTTCATTACAATTGTTCATAACCTCAACAAGAAGATGAATTAGCCACTCATTTGTGGATTAAATATCATTAAATGAGTGTTAAGCATACAAGCAATTGAATTCAAGGAGAAGGAAAGAGAGAAAAACCCTGATAATTTCGTCCCCTCAACTACCTGTAACCCACGTTCTTGCTCCACCAAGTCAGAATATTGAAAAATGAACCTAAGTGTTCTATTTATACTAGTGGGAATTTTTTCCGAAATAACAAGCAACGTGTCAGGGAGTGCATCGCGGAGCACTGCCTCCGTGACACGCTACGGACGCGGACCTTCACTGGAACTGGGGGTCCAGGAAATAAAGCCCAACGTGGCACTGCGTGCAACGCGGAGACAAGCCACCGTGCCACGGACCCATCGCGAACCCACACTGGAATTGGGCTGAAAATTTCCATCCAGGCAGAAGGCCTCCGCGATGGCAACGTGACACGGCTCCATCGCGGAGCCCCTTTATTTTATGTTGTCCAATGTCTTGTCCCTTGCTCGCATCCATGTCCAACCCCGATATCCTCTAACATGCATTTTAGCTTCCCGAAATTACATTTTACCTGCAAAACAATGCTAATCATGTTGGTTAGTATAAATTCACATTTTATTACCAATTACATGAGAATGTATACACATTGATAGATAAACAAGGCTAAAACAGTACTTTTGAGTATCACTTGGGCATATAAATTTGCCCAAGGTCACTCCACTCATCTAATAACTGTGAGCTCCTCCTACCAGCCCCCTTGGGTACGTAGCTCAGGCCTTGGCCTCTAACAATGAACTGTGTCTGAGTTCGAAAACTCTTGCCTCTGGGCACAAGCGCTCAACGGGGTAATCTGCTGCTGTATTTGTGACTGAAACTGCCCCTGGGTGCAAACACGCAACAGGGTAATTTTATAAAAATTTGTATCTGAAACTGCCCCCTGCCACAAGCGCACACAGAGTAGTCTGCCCCTATAAACAGGGTAATTTGGCTCTGCTCAGAGCGAACTGAACTACCCCGCAAGCAGGGTATCTAGAACATATTATTAGGGTGGTCAGCCGTCATCGTCCTCTAGGCAGATGACATCGCCCAGCTGGGGCGATATCTGAATCTGGTATCGACACAGCTATAACCTAGGGGCGGCGGGGATGCTAAAGGATGCCCACATACCATAACAAGTCTCAACATGCAAAACACATACACAGAAAGCATGCTCAAATGAGAAATACTAATCATATTCTCTTCTTTTATTTCAAGGCCAATCCGTATTAAACAACTGATGTTATATTCTGTTTTGCACTGTTTCTGATTGCTGGGCTAACTAGCTGGCCTTTATCTATTTATCTGATTATTGTTATCCGTGATTTGAAGCTATATCAGTTTCTAGAGCCATATCTGTTTCTGGAGCTATATATCTGTATCTGGAGCTATATCGGTGTCTGGAGCTATTTCTATATCTGATTACTAATCTGACTATATCTGGATATAACTCAATAACATAGAACATGCCATCTATAACTGGATATAGCTCAATAATATAAAATGTGCCATCTATTACCGGATACAGTCTCAACAAATGTAATATATACTATCTGTAGTCTTGCTAATTCATTATACTACTTTTACAACTTCCATTCTAGGTATTAGGTAAGAACATGCTGAGCTACTAGCAGATACCACATTACTATCTGAAATCATCTAACTATCCGTTATTCTGATTATCGCATGATACGTAATGATATACTAGCATGCTTGCTGGAAATTGTACTGAAATCGTTCTTGTACACTGAGTATCTGTTAATAGCCTTTATTCTATTTATTTTCTAGACTGTACTTCCTGACTTGCCGAATGAATAGCTTTACATACCTGGTTTCTGAGTACCCGACTGACCGATGTGATTTCCATCGGTACTTCTGCTGTTTCTCCCAACTACATTCATATACATGTCAATTAGAACTAAATACATTAATATCGGGGAGAAATTATCACTTTTGATATATATTTATCCCAAACTTCGACCTTTCGGAAAACGGTCGAAAACTCGTTATTTCTCGATAATCCAGAAGGGATAAATGCTCACTACAAGGCTAGGAACACATTGATACCAATTTAAAGCAATTCTATTTACTTTACCTTGGTAGCACGACGTTTCGCCGGCCAAATTTCACGAAACCAACTCCATAGGATTGCTCTCTACAACTTTATACCTCGGTATCTAAGACGGAACGGAGTTTAGACCGCGTTTCGTAGCGTAATCGAAAGGAAATATATATAAATGTTGTGGGTTTCCTTCTCCCTACCGATATTCCGTTATTTTTCTGGAAATTTATTGATATATATGAAAAAACTGACTTTTTCCCTTTTTTTTTGTTTTTTTTTTTGCTTGCCTTCTAAATCCCTTAACCAATATGCCATTAGGCTATTTATTTATTTAAAATTTACAGGGTGTAACATCCTCCCCCCCTTAAGAACATTCGTCCTCAAATGACATTATGTCTTATAGAAATCTTAACTGGCTGACTTATCCCTAAAAAAATTTCGGCAGAGTTTCCCCTGTATTATGGACTATCTCAAAATTCCTGAAAAGCAGAAAAGCCCAATACAGGTACTCCACACGATATAATAATATTCATATATAACTTTCTATAATCAATCGCCTGCTTCCATATATGAAATATAAGCATTCACAAGGAAAAACAGTTCTAACATACCTCCTATTTGCCTATGCCTGGAATAAGTGGGGATATCTGGCTTTCATGTCCTCCTCGGCTTCCCAGGTCATCTCTTCTCGGTTCCTGTTACACCACAATACCTTGACAGACGCAATATCTTTAGTTCTCAATCTACGAATCTATTTGTCTAAGATAGCTACTGGAACCTCTTCATATGCTAACTCTTCTGTGACCTGACATCCTGAACTGGAACAACTGTGGAAGGGTCTCTTACAAACTTCCTCAACATAGATACATGGAATACTGGGTGAACAAACTCTAATTCTAGGGGAAAGTTCAATTCATATGCTACTCGGCCTATTCTTCGCCGAATCTGATATGGCCTAATGAACCTCGGGCTAAGCTTGCCTTTCTTGCCAAATCTCCTCAGCCCTTTCATAGGAGACACTTTCAAATATTCCCAGTCATCCACTGCAAATTCTAAATTTCTGCACCGCATATCTGCTTGAGACTTTTGGCGGCTCTGAGCAGTCAGTAGGCATTCTCTGATAAGCTTCACCGCCTCTTCTGATTGACAAATAATATCCGGCCCAATCAGCGCTGTCTCCCCTGCTTCAAACCAGCCAACGGGTGATCTACATTTCCGCCCGTATAATGCTGCAAAGGGCGCCATCTGGATAGCTGAATGATAACTGTTATTGTAGGCAAATTCAATCAACGGCAGATGCTCATCCCAGCTACCCCTAAAATCTAGTACACACGCTCGTAGCATATCTTAGAGCGTCTGGATAGTTCGTTCTGCTTGCCCGTCTGTCTGAGGATGAAAGGCTGTACTTAAGTTAATCTATGTCCCCAGGCCTCTCTGGAACGACTGCCAGAATCTCGCTGTAAATTGTGCTCCTCTATCTGAGATAATAGACACCAGAACACCATGCAATCTGAATATCTCTCTGATATACAGTTCCGCATAATCCTCAGTAGAGAATGTAGTTCGTACTGGAAGGAAATGGGCTGATTTTGTTAATCTGTCAATGATTACCCAAATAGAATTGTTTCTATGTCTGGTATGGGGTAACCCTGTTACAAAATCCATATTTATCGCTTCCCATTTCCACAAAGGCACAACTATATCCTGCATCAGACCGCCCGGTTTCTGGTGTTCTGCTTTCACCTGCTGGCAGTTAGGACATCTAGATACAAATTCAACTATTTCAGCTTTCATACCTGGCCACCAGCAGATGTCTCTGATGTCGTGGTACATTTTCGTTGCTCCTAGATGGAGGGAATAGCGAGCGTAATGTACCTCATGCATGATCTGCTAGCGAAGCCCTGAAACATTTGGGACACATAGGCGGCGCTTGCAACGTAGCACTTCATCCTCAGTCACTTGGAAATCTGGCTCCTTACCTTTCTGAACTCTATCTCTGAGCTGGATTAAGTCAGGGTCCTCATACTGCCGTTCTTTTACCTTTGTAACTAACGATGACACAGCAGAGTTTTGAATCACCGCTCTATTATTTTCTGTTCCTACTACTCGAACGGCTAAACCAGCTAGCTAAACTAGAATATCATCGATAAATACTATTACGAACAGATCCAAATACGGCCTGAATATGTTGTTCAGGTCCATAAACATTGTGAGAGCATTCGTCAGCCCAAAAGACATGACTAGAAATTCAAAGTGACCAGATCTGGTCCTGAAAGTAGTCTTTGGAATGTCCCTCTCACGAACCCGGACCTGGTGGTATCCGGACCTCAGATCTATCTTAGAGAAACATCTGGCCCCCTACAACTGGTCAAACAAATCATCTATTCCAAGGAGTGGGTATTTGTTTTTAATAGTTATCTTATTCAACTGTCGGTAGTCTATACACATATGGAGTGAGCCATCTTTCTTTCTTACAAACAGAACTGGCGCACCCCACGGGAAAGTACTAGGCCTGATAAAGCCTTTGTCGTGCAAATCTTTTAACTGCTCTTTCAACTCTCTAAGCTCAGCTGGTGCCATGCGATACGGGGGAATGGATATAGGTTGAGTCCCTGGCAACAAGTCAATTGCAAAATCTATCTCCCTTTCGAGAGGGATACCAGGCAACTCATCTGGAAATACGTCAGGGAATTCATTGACCACTGGAACAGACTGAAGAGTCGGAGGTTCCACCCGAACGTCCTGGACTCTAACTAGGTGGTAAATACATCCCTTTGCTATTAATTTTCTCGCCTGAAGGTAGGAAATAAACCTACCTTTTGGCGTAGCGGTGCTCCCTTTCCATTCTCGCACTGCTTCCCCCAGAAAGTGAAATCGGACCTTCTTGGTCTAGCATTCTAAGTTGGCATAGCATGGCACTAACCAGTCCATACCCATAATGGCATCGAAGTCGACCATCTCAAGTTCTATTAAGTCTACTGTGGTCTGGCGATTGTTCGGCTTGCTCTGCTCGTTGGTAATTTATATTAAAAACCGACACGCAAGTGCACGTGGTCAAACAAGTAATAAAGTGGCTAAGTAAGCCAAGTATCGATCCAAGGAGGCTCAGGGTATGTAAAGATTGCCTAAGTATACTATATTCTTATTTTACTTCTAACTATGCTAACAACAACGTAACCAACAGTTAATTGAGTTTTTGTTTATAAAATATATACTAAAACTATTAACAATTATTTACGGTGAATTTAAACTGTGGATATGAGCATGCCAAGGTTAAGAACAAGTAATGAATTCGATTGTAGTAATAATTCGGTTTATCTCTTCTTCATGTTGCTAGCCAAGAACAATAGCCTAGAAATTAAAACTCTCGTATTTAATTTCACTTAAGAATCATAAACCATTCGTCTACATTTCTGTGATCAAATGCAATTTACGACCTAGCAATACAATTCCGGTTCCTAAACTGACTAATACGGCTTTCAAGTATATTTCTATCAGGAAAGCACATCAAAACCCAATTTTCCCAAATCAAGTTAAGAACAATACCCTATTAATTCACAACTTTCCAATTTCTTGCTCTCTCGAGTGAAATTGGACTTTTTAGATGTACATTAATGTAGGCCAAGCACTAATGCAGTAGAAACAAGAATTAATAGAACAACATGAAAGAAGATGAAGAAAACCATATCATTTACAATCAAAATTCATTACAAGTGTTCAAAACCTTAGCAAGGAAGAGAATTAGCCACTCATTTGTGGATTGATCATCCTAAAACGAGTGTAAATCATACGTACAGTTGATAGAAAGAAGAAAGGAAGAGAAGAAATCTCTTAGCTTTTTCATCCCTCAACTGCTGCTAACCCACGTCCTAGCTCCACCCAGTCTGAATTATGAAAAATAAACCTAAGTGTGCTATTTATATTAGTAGGAATCTTTCCCGAAATAACAAGCAATGTGTCACGGAGTGCATCGCGGAGCACGGCCTCCGTGACACACTACGGACGCGGAGGCTCTCTGGAAAATCACCCAAAATTGGCCCAGGCAGCACCCTGCCGCGTTGGCAGCATGTCACGCTACCTGGGCAGCGCGTTGCAGCCCCTTGGTCGCAGAGGCCACCTGCCGTGGCACGTTGCCAACGCGCAGGTGGGCTGTTTTGAGCGGCCTGCCTGTCGTGGCACCTTGTCGACGCACCGGTGGGCTGTTTTGTGCCTCTTCCTTGCCGACGTTCGCGTGTTAATTCCGTTTCCAAGCTTCTACTTCACCAACTCATGGATTAGTGACTCAAACATCATCAAAACCTACAAAACAAAGGCTAATCATGTTGGTTAGCACATATCTCCACATTATATAAAATTACATGAAAATATATACAATAACTTAGATAAACAAGACTAATTTAAGTAATAAAGAGTATCTCAGGCATATATTTTTGCCCGTGATCACAACCCCACACTTAAAGCCTTGTTCGTCCTCGAACAACCTTTTACATATCATGCATATGGAGACTCCCACATAACTAATTTAGCAAGATAATTCAAGTTACGGCTATAATGATTACGTAAGATACAAGCTAAAAATAGAGCATGCCTGATTTGATCATTGAAATGAAGTACAACTATGTTAAGACTTCTTAACCTCAAGAGTCGACTCTCAATTTTAGCAAACTCATGTAAATCAACTGATTAAGAAATTCCACATGAATTTTATCCTTCATTAAACATGTGCCCCTCACGGAAAGAGAGTTACCCAATCACATGCAAAAACAATTTTTTACATCACAACATGTGTGGGCACATGAATAGAATTACGCTCACTCTCACAAAGAATTCACATGCATTATGTAATGACCCATAAGCTTTCCCTTAGTGTTTTGTTCCACTAATTTAAGGATATATGAATGTAAGATCAAGTAGGACTTTTTAGGTTGTAATGTAACTCAGGTGCGGGTAGGTACTATTATGATCAGTAATAGTGACTATCTTTCCTAAGCGCTTTTAATACATCACGCCTTCATTACAAACTTCCCTTCCCTCACTTCACCTTTTTCTCTTTTCATTTTTCTTTTTCCTCTTTTGTTCCCCCTTTCTTTAAGCGCTTTTAGCTTATTAGTAAGGAGTTCTACAAGTAACTTTTCATTTATTTATTTTCTTACTCCCTACTAACACTCAACCATTTTCACACAAATGCACCTTTTTCCTTTTCTCAACTATTTACAACTTGCTATTTTCCCTTCTTTTTCATTCTTCTCACTCCTCTACTCTTTCGGATTTTTCCTTTAAGCGCTTAGGAGTTTTGGTTCAATTTCACGGCTAATGAAAGAAAAAGGATTAAGCTTATGTTGCAGCTGTCAAAGAATAGGCTCAAGGCTCAATGGGGTTAACTAGGATTAATTTTTCAAGGTAGGTATAATGAGGAATAAAAGTTTGGTTCATTCAAAGAAATGCCTAAATCATCTCCTACAATTCACATCCTTCATTTCGTTTTATATACACACCAGGCAAGTTCTAGACATTCCACAATAGCATAGAATACTCAAAAACCTTACACTCATGGCACATGCTCAAATCAAGACACAATCAGTAGACTCTTACTCAGCTAATCACAAGAATTCAGAATTAAGCTTCCATCATATTGAGTCAAATTCAAGAGCCTAAGTGTCTCGAACAAAGTTATACACTTGCATGCTTCCCACTGAACATACTTGCCTCTTACAATCACGTATAGCACATAACAAGAACATCAAGCACCAATTAGTTATGGTTTCAAAAACCCAAAACCTATCGACTAATTTTCCTCAAGACGGTCGTCATCCATCCATCGTCGGAAACAGTCCCTAGCTATGACTAAAAACTTTATATACAGACCAAGGAAAGAAAAAAAATTTTATTCTTCGGTTCAAATACCCCCCATCGGAAAAGAACCAAAAAGAAAAACCAACGGGCGATGAAGTCATGCTTAATCCACAAAATTTTTTCAAATTTTTCAAATTTTCTCACCAACTTTTGCACAAGCATTATATTCACCAAAATCGTTAAGCACAGAAAATTCTGAAATTTCCCTTGAAATTTCCCTCACCCCACACTTAAATCATGCTATGTCCTCATAGCATCAAATTAAAATTTACAAAGGGTGCAAAATACTCCCTGGGGCCTTTAGGCTTAGCTAACAGCATGCGTTTCTTCGACTTTACACAAGTGGGTGTTCAACCCCACACTTTTTCTCTTCCATGCTTGTTAGCTTCCTCCTCCATGGGTACTCAGACTTCCCCTCCATCTGTGCTTAACTTTCCACCAAGACATCACAAGATGAAAATAAACAAAAATTAACTCAATTGCAAAAATTAAAATGGTACCTGTGGTACCCTTGGGTTGCCTCCCAAGCAGCGCCTAATTTTACGTCGCGGCACGACGTATCAAGTTTCACCACTTTTCCCTCCACCTTGAGGATATGAATCTCACCCCTAATTTCTTTTCTAATTTCCTCTTATGCTCTAGGGGTGGTGGTGAAAAATTGTAAGGACCAAGCAGTAGATGTTTTCTTTTGAACCTATTGGCCCTTATGTAAGCGAAGTCATTTTGTCTCTCTGAGTTAGCAAATTTCAGAATATATGGAGCTTGGTCCTCCTCTAGACATTTCTCTATAAACTTGGAAGACTCTATTTCTATGTTGTCAACCAAACTTAATGTCGAAAAATGCATAGAGTGTGGTCCAATACACCTCAACTCTGAAATTGCTTTGTGCTTGACTTCCTTACTTGTGTACACCTTTTCAACATCGACATCTATTTCTCCATTAAGGTCACATGGGAGATATTCATTTTCTTCTTCCATGAATGGAATTTCTATAGGTATGAGCCGATCACGGAGACACTCAAGAGATTCTAATTGTGGGGCTTCATCCAAAAATTCACCCTTGTATTCCTCTTGTAGTTCCTCTCGAATATCGGCTAAAACTGTCACCTGCAAATTATCACAAGCTTCAGCCTCAGCACACATCTCTGTGAGTTTGACGCTCATTCTTCTTACAACCTCTGCATTCTCCTTTTGGTGAATTATCAATTCTGCCACCGACTCCTTCATTGCTTCTGATTGCTCCAAGAGTTGTTTCATCATGTCCTCTATTTGAACTTGGCGTCCCAACTCCTCATTTTCAACATGCCTATAATCAGCAAAAACAACAAAAGGATCATAGTAGGGGCTTGGGGGAGGGGAATATGCCTTTGGACAATCACCCCAATGGCCATATTGACACCCACATATATTGCACGTGTTATAGTTTTGCCACAAGTGGGGTCCTCCGCAATTCATGCAAGATTCGCCAAAATATGCGTATCCACCATTTATATTCCAAGATGTCATGTCAATGAGGGTATCCGAAAGAGAGAAAAATTAAAATGAACAAAGAATTAAAACAAATACTAAGACCAAGTTGTCAACACTTAAGAAAATAAAACAAAAATACAGTAAATTTACACTTAACACAATTTCACAAATCGCCTAGCCTCCCCGGCAACGGCGCCAAAAACTTGTTCGGCTTGCTCTGCTCGTTGGTCATTTATATTAAAAACCGACACGCAAGTGTACGTGGTCAAACAAGTAATAAAGTGGCTAAGTAAGCCAAGTATCGATCCAAGGAGGCTCAGGGTATGTAAAGATTGCCTAAGTATACTATATTCTTATTTTACTTCTAACTATGCTAACAACAACGTAACCAACAGTTAATTGAGTTTTTGTTTATAAAATATATACTAAAACTATTAACAATTATTTACGGTGAATTTAAACTGTGGATATGAGCATGCCAAGGTTAAGAACAAGTAATGAATTCGATTGTAGTAATAATTCGGTTTATCTCTTCTTCATGTTGCTAGCCAAGAACAATAGCCTAGAAATTAAAACTCTCGTATTTAATTTCACTTAAGAATCATAAACCATTCGTCTACATTTCTGTGATCAAATGCAATTTACGACCTAGCAATACAATTCCGGTTCCTAAACTGACTAATACGGCTTTCAAGTATATTTCTATCAGGAAAGCACATCAAAACCCAATTTTCCCAAATCAAGTTAAGAACAATACCCTATTAATTCACAACTTTCCAATTTCTTGCTCTCTCGAGTGAAATTGGACTTTTTAGATGTACATTAATGTAGGCCAAGCACTAATGCAGTAGAAACAAGATTAATAGAACAACATGAAAGAATTTGAAGAAAACCATATCATCTACAGTCAAAATTCATTACAAGTGTTCAAAACCTTAGCAAGGAAGAGAATTAGCCACTCATTTGTGGATTGATCATCCTAAAACGAGTGTAAATCATACGTACAATTGATAGAAAGAAGAAAGGAAGAGAAGAAATCTCTTAGCTTTTTCGTCCCTCAACTGCTGCTAACCCACGTCCTAGCTCCACCCAGTCTGAATTATGAAAATTAAACCTAAGTGTGCTATTTATATTAGTAGGAATCTTTCCCGAAATAACAAGCAACGTGTCACGGAGTGCATTGCGGAGCACGGCCTCCGTGACACGCTACGGACGCGGAGGCTCTCTGGAAAATCACCCGAAATTGGCCCAGGCAGCACCCTGCCGCGTTGGCAGCGTGTCACGCTACCTGGGCAGCACGTTGCAGCCCCTTGGTCGCAGAGGCCACCTGCCGTGGCACGTTGCCAACGCGCAGGTGGGCTGTTTTGAGCGGCCTGCCTGTCGTGGCACCTTGTCGACGCACCGGTGGGCTGTTTTGTGCCTCTTCCTTGCCGACGTTCGCGTGTTAATTCCGTTTCCAAGCTTCTACTTCACCAACTCATGGATTAGTTACTCAAACATCATCAAAACCTACAAAACAAAGGCTAATCTTGTTGGTTAGCACATATCTCCACATTATATAAAATTACATGAAAATGTATACAATAACTTAGATAAACAAGACTAATTTAAGTAATAAAGAGTATCTCGGGCATATATTTTTGCCCGTGATCAGCGATCAGCAACCTCTACCGTACACCCTCGTTAAACTCTTTTAGTTGTAATTGAGTCACCGACCGGTGTAAGCACTGAAAAGGGCTGCTGAAGCAATTTTGGTTTGATACCCAACTTCCGGGCCACAAATGGTGGAATATATGACAAGGTAGACCCTGGATCAATCAATACATAAATAGGGTATGAGTAGATAATCAATATACCTGCGACCACGTCGGGAGATGCCTCTGAATCCTGCCTCCCTGGTAATGCATAGGTACGGCTGGGGCCTGCACTTGAGCCAGAGGCTCCTGATCTACCTCGGCCCTATTTGCTGAACCTGAGGGTTTGCGCCCTGCTGAGGCTTCTGGAGCTCGTGGCCCCGCTGATACTCTATCCAGACTATCCCGGATACCCTGTCCTCTGGCCGGACAATCTCTCATTAAATGTCCTTCCTGTCTGTAGTAATAGCACCCTGAGAAGCCTTGCCTGCAGGCTCCAGAATGGGGTCGGTGGCATATAGGACAAGGGGTAGGTGCAAATCTACTCTGTTCTGCCCTCTGCTGCTGAGGTGATGCTACTATCTGTAAACTGCAACCGGACTCTGACTAACTCCGGCGAACAAATCTACCTCTCTGCTGCTGTACCGGAGGTAAAGATCTGGGCGGCCTATCTGAAAACCGTGGTCTCGGCCCCCTAGGGATTTCCCCCTGAATCTCAGCGAGTCTGTTTCTACGGCTCTGCTCTGAAGTCGCCTGCCTGTCGCCCCGCTGCCGCTATCTCAGGCCCTCAATTGCCTGTGCGAAGGCCTGTACCCTGGCTATGTCCATGTCCTCTCTCAAAGTAGCCATCATGCACGTCTCTATGTAATCTGAATTCAGGCCCATAATAAAGCGATGGACTCTGGACGACATGGTGTCCACAAATGCTGGAGCATAGCAGGCTAAGGAGTCGAACTATAAAGAATACTCACGGACGCTCCTGGCCCCCTACTCTAAGTGTAAGAACTGGTCCATCCGGGCCTGTCTGACCTCCCGAGGTAAGTAGTGGTCCAGGAAGGCCTCCGAGAAGCTGGACCAGGTCGAAGGGGCAACATCTCTCCCTCGAGACCTTTCCTAACTCTCGTACCATAATACAGCTATGTCCCGCAACCGAAACACTACCAGTTCAACTGACTCTGTAGGGATCACATGCATAACCCGAAAACTTCTCTGCATCTGATCTAGGAAATCCTGGGGATCCTCTGCTTGATCTGACCCAGTGAACTATGGGGGTTCCAATGCCAAGAATTCTCTAACCCTGGAACTACCTAGCCCACCTAGAGATTCTGCTGCTGCAGGTGGTACCGGCTGACGCTGAGTAGCTAGCATCTGGGTTAACATAACCACCGCACTACGTAGCTCCTGATCAGATGAAGTGGGTGCAGAAGCTGTGGGAGGCGGTGCTGCCTCAAATGGTGTCAGGCGAGGCGGAGACTGCTGGGAGGGTCGAGATGACACCTCTGCATCGCCCTCGGACCGGGATGAATCTAGCCGTACGTGAGGCATCCTGCTAGTGCCTTCGCCCGCCGTTGTATCCCATCTCCTGCCTATAGCAGGGTGCCACTGATCTGCCACAGTATCTGTAGACAAAGAGGGTGGTAAGTTTCAAAAAAACCAACCCTATACTGTACTGTGCTATGGCACGACTGAGTATGAAAGAAGGGTAACCATCCTATTATGACTCACAGCCTCCTGCCTATAGTATGTGGTGCACAACACATCCATAGACAAGACTCTACTTAGCACGGCTTGTAGACTCCCTAGGACATGAACTGCTCTGATACCAAGTCTGTCACACCCCACCTTGGGGGGTATGACGGGCACCTGGTGCCTGCTAGACTCTGGCTCTATTTCAAGAAACGAACCGGCCATATAGCGGCTGTAAATATAGCCCCCGGCCGATTAGGCCTATAGCCACCTGCAATGCACAACAGCTACCAGAACGATGACACTATAATCTGAAGCAACTGCTATTCACATTTGTGACCGACAAAGTCATTAACTATAACCAGAAGAAGGCCCCACGCGGCCAACATCAACAACTAAACACATTTATACATGCATGGCCCCACACGACCGGCTCCACCACCACAGGAAACATCAGACTTCAAGCCTCTAGGAAGTAATAATAGAATGGTCAGGACAGGGCCCTGACCTACCCAAACTGTAATCAAAAAGGAAATAGGAACAACCTCCGACTGTCTAGCTCCGGAGGATAGGAGCTGATAACTCTGTTGACTGGATCACGAGGGATCGACTCCTCGTCTATGTGTACCTGCAGGCAAGCAATGCAGCGCCCCCACGGGCGTCAGTACCACAGGTACTAAGCATGTAAGCAAACTGAAATATACAACTAAAATGGGTAACAACAATAACATGGCATATAAGTAGGAAGTAGCTGAGTCTATCTGGCTGAGGAAAACTGGGGAGAGTTTACCTATTTTGTAACTAAACTGGGTGTACCTGACGACTTGTCGTCCTACTTCCTATCAGTATCTAATAGCACATATGGATATACAAATAAATACACACAATACCTGACCGACCCCTATAAGCCGGAAGGTGCCAACCAACAGAACAATCTATTTACCCCTACCCGGGTCTAAACCAACCAAAAATAAGTCACTCCACTCATCTAATAACTGTGAGCTCCTCCTACCGGCCCCCTTGGGTATGTAGCTCAGGCCTTGGCCTCTGACAATGAACTGTGTCTGAGTCTAAAGACTCCTGCCTCTGGGCGCAAGCGCTCAACGGGGTAATCTGCTATTGTATCTATGACTGAAACTGCCCCTGGGTGCAAACACGCAACAGGGTAATTTTATAAAAATCTGTATCTGAAACTGCCCCGAGCCACAAGCGCACACAGAGTAGTCTGCACCAGTAAACAGGGTAATCTGGCTCTGCTCAGAGCGAACTGAACTACCCAGCAAGTAGGGTAATCTGGACCGTATTATTAGGGTGGTCAGCCATCATCGTCCTCTAGGCGGATAGCATCACCCAGCTGGGGGCGGTATCTGAATCTGGTACCAACACATCTATAACCAAGGGGCGGCGGGGATGCTAAAGGATTCCCATATTCCATAACAAGTCTCAACATGCAAAACATATACACAGCAAGCATGCTCAAATGAGAAATACTAATCATATTCTCTTCTTCTATTTCAAGGTCAGTCCGTATTAAACAACTGATGTTATATTCTATTTTGCACTGTTTCTGATTGCTAGGCTAACTGCTACCTGGCCTTTATCTGTTTATCTAATTATTGTTATCCGTGATCTGAAGCTATATCAATTTCTAGAGTCATATCTGTTTCAACAAATGTAATATATACTATTTGTAATCTTGCTAATTCATTATACTACTTTTACAACTTCCATTCTGGGTATTACGTAAGAATATGCTGAGCTACTAGCAGATACCACATTACTATCTAAAATCATCTGACTATCCGTTATTCTGATTATCGCATGATACGTAATGATATACTAGCATGCTTGCTGGAAATTGTACTGAAATCATTTCTGTATGCTGGGTATCTGTTAATAGCCTTTATTCTATTTATTTTCTAGACTGTACTTCCTGACTTGCCGAAAGAATAGCTTTACATACCTGGTGTTTGAGTACCCGACTGACTGATGTGATTTCCATCAGTACTTCTGCTGTTTCTCCCAACTACATTCATATTCATGTCATTTAGAACTAAATACATTAATATCCGGGAGAAATTATCACTTTTGATATATATTTATCCCAAACTTCGACCTTTCAGAAAACGGTCGAAAACTCGTTATTTCTCGATAATCTAGAAGGGATAAATGCTCACTGCAAGGCTAGGAACACATTGGTACCAATTTAAAGCAATTCTATTTACTTTACCTCGGTTGCACGACGTTTTGCCGGCCAAATTTCACGAAACCAACTCTATAGGATTGCTCTCTACAGCTTTATACCTCGGTATCTAAGCCAGAACGGAGTTTAGACCGCGTTTCATAGCGTAATTGGAAGGAAATATATATAAATGTTGTGGGTTTCCTTCTCCCTACCTATATTCCCCTGTTTTTCTGGAAATTTATTGATATATATTAAAAAACCGACTTTTTCCCTTTTTTTTTTGCTTGCCTTCTAAATCTCTTAACCAACATGCCATTATGATATTTATTCATTTAAAATTTATGGGGTGTAACACAATCTAGCCCCTAAAAAGGCATACCTAGCTCCTTAGGCCTAACGCAACCCCTACTTGCCCCTGAAACAGCCTATATAGCTGGCAACAGGCACACCGTAGGTGCCTACACCTGACCATAGGGCATATCGACGTTTGTAAACTCTGACGACCTAGGCAGAATAGGGTGAGTTCCAGAGTGGCCTGGGTGGTACTCTGAAGGGAATACTACAGGGCGACCGTCCACTGATTCCTTTGCTTGGGATAACTACAGGGCTGCTACCAACTGGATGCACTCCTAGGCAGTCAGCCCTAACTTCCTATAGGCAACATGCTATAATTTTTATCCTGGCCGTAATGTTGTGATACTAAGATTCTAGTCCCCTAGACACTAACTTGATTTCTCTAGATTTTGGATGGCTCCTCTGGAAGGTTCACATCCTCGTAGGAAGGTCTATCTGGACCTGTCCCTTCGTGACAACATGCACCTAGGCATCTATCAGAGTAACCTGGGACATTGGCCCTATGTCTAATCCTTGAAAAGGTTTCCCCCCTAGGACGTTACTTAGTCTATCAGATTTCTAATAGCTTGGGTGGTTTTCGAAACAACATATACGACAAAGGAATGAGTCGACTGAGGCAAATAGTTACTAATAGTAGCCAATCATATGGTAAGTTGTCACTCAATTCATTAGGCAATCCTGGTCCCACTGACTCGAAGGTATGACCACCCAACCAAATTCAGGCCTTGGAGGCATGAAGGTGCTCCAACGGCCTGTGGGCGAGCTTTACTGTCTATATAGGGCATCGAATAGAAAGTTATATCGTCCAACTGCTCTATGCTGTCCAACTTACCAAGTCATCCCGGATAGCTAACCACAAGCTTCTAAGGCCTTGGCACGACAACAAGACATCAAAATCCCTCTAAATGGAAAACAGTGAACAGGGAACTCTCTATGACACTCCCAGCGTTAGTCACACTTAACATACTCTTTTCCCGATGAGGGATATTATTATATAATCTCAATACATCTCATAGTAGCTAAGCACAACATATATAACCATTATCTACTTACAACAGCTAATCACAACATATATGATCATTATTTACTTCAAAAAGCATAGGTCATATCACTATACGACGGGAATTACTTGCTGAAGAGGTTAGCCTTAACATACCTCAAATGCCGATTTGCGTTTACCCAAACAGTTTCGATCTAAAGCCAGTGATTCTATCAAATTGTAGCCCTTACACTGAGAGTATAAGGCTATTCTCAATAACAGGAATGGCTAATAACAATACCTTTCCAAAAACATTAACTACAAATCAAACTTCATCCAATTCGGCCAAAAGCACACATATTTACGAGAGTTTAGAAGTTAGAAATGCTTACCTATCACTTGTAGCCGCTTAGGACTCAATTAGAAGTGCTTTCTACAACTTTTACTCTGTGGGGCTCCAACAATCCGAGCGAGATTTCAAGAAATAACTCCATAGAGATGTTCTTCGTAGGCCTAGGAATCATTATCTGAGAAGAATTGATGTTTGGAGGTGATCTACCGATGTAACTCGACTCAAATATGATGAAATCCTCAAGAGGAAATCACCCATAATCAGAGCTTTAAATTGGGAAATACTTTAATGAGCAAATATTTCACATTTAACATATATATAGGGAGGTGATGCATGGGGTCCATGGCGCATCCCCCATCGCACCAAGGCTGAGGCGTGATGCGTCGCTCCCTATGCTGAGGTGTGGTGTATGGCGCGGCGCCCCTTGCACTTTGCCTCTGGGTTTGGCCTCTTGCTCAATCAGTTTCATACTCACGCGGTCCTCCCTGGGGCCCTCTCATAGATGTGCCATGCCCTAAGTATCCTCAGTAGCACACACACATGTCCACTAATACCTAACAAAATACGGGGTATAACACATTATCCACTACCATAGGTGCACTTGGCACCCCATATTTCAACTTCTCATTAGTCTTCTTTGTACCAACATCCTGATTGGTCTTATCACCTATATTCTCAAATACATTGACTCCTAGTAACAATTTCCATGCAATAGCCCTCTTTCTTTGGGTTTGGCATAGTGTCACTAGAGTACCCTTTATTTGGGGGTTCATTTGAGTGTACAAATGATTCATTTGTGCCTCAAGGTGTTTTATTGATGCCGTGTGAGAGCTTACAGTTTAAGCAAGGTTAGATACCACATCCTTTAACTCCTTCTCTCTATTATCGATCGATTCAACTCTCTTCAACACCCTGGACAATATTTCTTCAATTTTTGATTCTCACGATCGCTCACACTAGTTTGCATTGGAGCCACATTAGCTTTTCGAGGAGGTATGTATGGATTTGAGCTTTGGTGATTATACCTATCGCCCTCTCTCTCACACTCACAATCTCTCCATTGGCCATCTCTATCTCTCCATTAGCCATTACAATCTCTGAAATCTTGATTCCCATCACGAGGATGCCAAGGGCCTTAGTTTGCAACTTAGCATCTTAGATGAGAACCTATCACTTATATTTTCATATATTGACACTCTTTATCAAATCAAGCATGGGGAGCATCATTCTCAAAAAAGTTAATCCATTAGGCTCCACAAGCATTCACATTTTTGGTGTAGGAGCCTACCACATGTTTCGCAATCAACTCCATTTGAGTCATCATTTTTGCCAAGGTCTCATCCCTCTCTTCATCCTTTCTTCTCATCTCAACTATCATTTGGTTGGAAGGTGCTATTGATTAAACCTCAATTTCCCTTGTGTGCCATGCATGGTTTGTTTTTGTCATTCTACACAATAGGGCCTTTGCAAAGGTTTAGTCCATAATTGAACCGCCAACTAGATTGTTTTCCACAGACTTATTTAACTTAATTATATGACCAGTGAAACTTTGTAAAAGCACTCCATCCAACAACCCATGGTTTGGGCAAAGGGCCACTTTCTTTTTGAATCTTAGCCACACCTCATGTATTGGTTCTCCCAGAAGTTTCCAGAACTTTGTGATCTAATCACATAATTGTAGCATCCTACAGGGTGGGAAGAACTAATCAAAGAATGCTTTAGTCAACTCATTTCATGATGTTATAGACCCAGGAGGTAACTCCTCCAACCAAGTTGTAGCATCCCCTGTGGGAGAGAATGGAAACAACTTCAATCCAACCAACTCTTGACTGATGTTTGAAATGTTGAATGGTTGACTGATTTCAATGAAATTTCATAGATGCTGATTAGCATCCTTACTAGAAAGACCACCAAACAACCCCTTCATCTGGATGAGATGTAGCATGGTGCAAGTGGCATGGAACACTACATTCCCCACCATTGGAGGTAGGCGAATAGCACAAGCTACATCATGAGCAACGTTCTTGATGAAGTCTAAATCCACTCCTCACAAGGAAAGAGTGTAAATGTTCGTCATAATATAATTACCCAACTTGTGAATCGCCGTCGAATCCATAGGGAATGGAGATTTGATGGCACAAAAGTTGTCTATTGAATTCAACTAAGTCGCATCATTGTCTTAAAAATGGAAAAGTAAATATTGGGGGTTAAAATGATATCAATTAGAATATAAATTCAATCAATCAACTACAAGGAAACCAACTTGAATAAGCAAAGATGAGAAAGATCTAGTGGTGCGCTATTGATGGGACGTCAATCGGGTTGGAGTTAACTAAAAAATCAAATCATTACTCACAAGAATAAATAGCCATGGACGAGGTGGTTCCCGATGTTTTCCAACAACTTGGGTGCCTTTTTCCTCGGATTTTTTCAAACCCCAGGTCCCAAACAATTCACCTACTACGACTTGGGTCAAAACTGATCTATTTCTAGCCTCAATTCTCTAATAGGTGTAATAAGGTGAATATTGGCTATCTCTAACCCAATATCGCACACTCAACACCAAAATGCCCACCATTATTTTCTCACCCATACTCTATTCTTCATTTTCAAGAAATAATAAAGTAAGTAAGCATTATCTACACTTGCAATTATAGATATATCAAATATAACCTAGAGAAAACAACAGATTTATACTAGATAAGTAATTATAAGATCAATCTAGAAACACCTATCTAATTGAGCCCCTATGATGCACATACCCCTAGAGAAATATTTAGCTACTCATAGATGAAAAACAAAAGATTATATGGATAAATAAACCCATAGAATTCATCATCAAGAGTAAATTGCAAGCTCATATTTTCCTTCAATGGAGGTTTTACCTTTATGAAGAATAAGAAGATGAAGAAAAGCTCTCTATCTTTTTCACTCTCTAGAAAATCAAAAACAATTCAATAGTCTAATGGAATGGAATTCCAGTACTTTAATAAGAATGTATTAAAATAGTTTAAATTTCGTCCTCTTTTAATGTGCTAGATGATTTTACCCCTTTTATGGCAGCCTCAATTGCGAGGCACTAGAGTTCCGGCGATGCTCATCCGAGGGGCATCAGTTGCTCGTAGTTGTGGGTCAGTGAGTCTAGGTGTGATCTGGTTTTGGCAACTGCGTTTTGCTATTGCTGACCTATGTTTCGCAGGCATGCTATCGACTTTAGAGTAGTTCCTTTCTGCGTTTGGCTTGCATTTTGTAGGTGCCAACCTGTGAAATGCAGGTCCTCCTCTTTCATCCCAAACTATGCATTTTGTTCAAGTTTTTCACTTTGTTTGTTTAAATCGAATACCTCTAAACATTTAACAAAAGGGCATAAAACTTTCCTAATTGACCTGAAAACCAAGAAAAAGCGCATGTTTAAAATCCTAATGAGTTGGTAAATTACCAACTCATCAAATCTCCAAACTCGAACCGTTGCTTGTACTCAAAAAAGGCACTTCTTTACAATTGAATAATGGAATTAATCTTGTCACATAACATGAGTTCTTGCACAAGGGGCCACTAGGACTAAGATAATCCAAAAATGGCTCACCGACTTAAAGGAAAACAGAAGACTCAGTAATGCATGCAAATACTTCAAGAGGTAACCACAAACAATTGGCATGATTCACAAGTGTTTCCTTCATTCAGAAAAATGGGCATGGTTGATCAAAACAAGCTTATATAGCATCTTAAGCCATTAAAAATTCACATTTAAAGTTTTCCTTACAACTCATTGCATTCTTGTCTCAATCACATCTTTTAACACATGCAAGCATGTTCCCCAAGGAAGTGATGTCACTCATATCAAAAGAGAATCCCATTTAATTTTCAAGAAATTCATACTCAAAGGGACTATAGAATAAGACAAGTGCACTCATTCTCACAAAGAAATTCTCATGCACACAACTTGACCTATAGGCTTGCCCTTCGTGTAACTTTTCACTAATGTAATGTTGCTACACTTAAAATCAATTATGACTTGGAGTTCATAATGAAGGCTAGGGGTAAGGGTAGGATGACTTTTTAGTTCTAGTGATTAGAGCTTCCCTAATGCCCTTTTTGTGAACATCTTTGTGTACTTCATTTTCTCTTGAGATCACCCCCACCTTATCTCTCCTTGATCATATTTTCACTTTTGTATTAAGAGCCACCTTTATATCTCCTTAGTTACCATTTTTAACATCCTCTAAGTAAGAGGTAGTACCTTTTAACAATTCCCTTTCTTCTAAGGCTTAGAGGTTCTTTTCAACTAACCAATTCATTCATTTCCTCATAATTTGGTGCTATCTCACATTGGAGCTCACATAATTTTTTCCATTTTATTTTGCAAACCCCTGAACTTAGTCTTTTGCCTCATTTCTCCTTTTTTTATTCTCACGCATTTGGGACTCAAGCATTATTTTATTTACTTCTTCTCACAACTAGCACTAGGGAGGATGGGTGCCAAAAGCGGGATTACAAAAGGGTAATAGGCTTGTAATGTGGTTCTCAAGGCAAAGGTTTAAAGGCTCAACATTGGCTAGCAAGGCTGAATGTTTAAGGAGGTCATATAGGTGAAAAGTAGCTATCAAAAGAAAGCCTAAAATCATGTTATAAGTGCAGTTATATCTAGGATTTCACCTTGAGTCACACTTGGGGGAAGTTCTAGAAAACCATTTATGCATGAAAATTAAGTTAAAACCTCACCCTACAAAGTATCACACTCCAAGTAATTCACATAATTTTCATAACCACATTAAGAGTATTACTTTAGATAAGATAGCATGTGAATCAAAAGCCAAACAAGGAATGTGCAACTCATGACAAAAGAGTACTCAATTTTTAAATTCAAATACCCCATTTTCCTCAAAATTCATTTTTTCCAATGCCATTTAAGAAATTTTTGGTGGTACCTCTCAAAAGCAATGCAACGACAAACTCAAAAAGACCGTAAACTCGGCATTTTCCCTCAAGAAAGTCACCTCTCAATCTAGCATTGGGAAATGCCACCCGGTTTGACAATGTAATGCCTAGAAAGCCCTAAGATCAGACCCTGGAGTTGAAAGAGGGAAAATGGGATTTTCTGCACCAGGTCACAGAATGAGTCATTCTGTGACCCGTCAGGTTGTCCATGAGTCATTAAGTGACTTGTGGTGAGGAGTGTTGACTTGCCTGGAAATTTCAAAGTGGGGTGACCACGGGTGTGACCACGAGTCATGGTCAACCCAATGAGCCATTAGGTCATCCATGGTCAAGGGCAGTTGAAGGATAAAGGAAGAGTTGGTAATGTACCCCACAACTGGACACCACGAGTCGTGGTAAAATGCCACGATTCGTTAGGTGATTTGTGTTCAGCTATTGGTTAAGGATTAAGTATTTTGGGCAGTGGAGTTAATGAGAGGTGACCACGAGTCATGGTCACCAGTGACAAGCCTTCAGGTCCCTAGTGGGGACCCTTTGAGGAAAATTGGCCAGTGTACATAACGACAGGAGATAACGACTCATGCCTAGTGGTGAGGACTCGTCCAGTCCCTTGTTGGGACTGGCATTCAGTTTTTCTCTACAAATTTAGTAAGGGATTTTCCGTAATTCCTATAATCCTAAGGCCTAAACTACATCATTTTAACTTATGAATAGTGAGTTTTAAGAGGGGTAAGTTGATTCTAAGTTATTCCTATTCATGCATGAAAACTTAGAAGTCTAGAGAGGTGATTAAGCTTAATTCCTTCAAGTTTTTTGTTAATTCTTTCTTGGGAAATCAGAGACGTTGTAGAATCAGATTCTCTCAGGTATGTAGCATTATGAATGGGTAAATTTGTTCACACCCATGCCCAAATCCCTCTCTAATTCATAAAAATCTATATGTTGATCCTATGGGGTTTTAACCCAGTGCATGAATTTCCAAAGTTTCTACCATGGGTATAATCTAAGCATGTTTCTATTATTGAATTATGATTTATGTGCAATTTTTACATTGTTTTCAATTATAATCACATTTTCAAGCTTTATAAATGATAATGCCCATCCTTGAGAAGTTCATGAAAGTTGAGATTTATGATGTATATTCAAGTATGAGGAGATATTTATGATGAAAAACATGTTTTCAAGTTACCCATGTCTATGACCATGTTTTCAAGTGAATTAAGTATTTTCGAGCACGTTTAAGTGTTGGGAAGTCCTATATGTTCAAGTATGATTTATGATTTCAAGTCAATTAGCTTACCACATGGTTTTGGAGTCAAGACTCCCCATTATGTTCATCTTGTGGTATGGTTTGAGTCAAGGCACCTCATGTATGATTTCAAATTTTATATGTACCTGATTATTTAGCTTCATCACTTTACAATGGTCAGCTTCATTGAAAAATGATGGAGAGAATATGCATGTCTTTGGGAGTAGTGTCTAGCACCGAGTAGGCTAAGGTTCAGTCAACCCTATGCCTCAGAACTACGCGTTAATATAGGTATGATCAGATTATTTCGGACCTCCTTTGTGAGCTTTCCCCTGCCCCAAGGGGCATTCAGCTTGATATTGATATTATGGTAGCGTTTTTAGCCCTGCAAGGCTTTAGACGGATCTTCCCACTTGATTGTGATAGTCGGGACCACATAAGCTCTATCATGGTAATGTTGGTTATATGACAAGTCTCCCATTTTTCCTCATGATTTCATTTATGCATGTTTATCATTCATGATATATATACAAATATGTTCTAAAGCAGGTTTGGCCCAATGTTCAGTTTTACTACGATTATCAGATTTCAGCTTTTGGTCATTCAATTCAGTTATGATGTTTAGTTATGTTCAGATCATGATTTAAGAAAATAGCATGCAAGCCCTACTCACAGATTCTTATCTTGATTATGCTTTATATTATGCATATTTTAAATGATTTTACTTATTTTAAGCAGTTTTAGTTACCTCGCATACTCGGTAAATTCCACATAAAGACCGCATACTATATGTTGTATCATTTTATGATATAGAATCCGATCTTCAGACTCAGCTCAGTCACTAGCAGTTTTTGGAGTTAGCATCCAACTTCGGTGGTGAGTCCTCATCTCCCCAGGACCATTCATTATTAGTTATCTTTGTATTTTCAGACATAGAGTGCTAGTTGGGCTCTTGTCCCATCAATTCCTCAGAATTAGAGGCTTTTCAGACATAGTGTATAATCAACTTCAGATTCATATATGTATTTTAAATGTTATGCTGTGTTCAGACTTCCGTTATGGTTATTATATCGATCTTCCGTTTTTATTGATTGAGTTAGATGTATGTTCATGCCATGGGTTGACTTGGAGTCTCTCGGGGCTCCTTGTCACGTGTCTCGATTCGGGCCTATGTTCGAGTCGTGACAAACTTGGTATTAGAGTAATAGGTTTTGAAGTATCCTAGGGTGTCTGAAAGCCATGCTAAGTAGAGTCTTTTACAGGGGTGTGAAGTGCGCCACACTTATGATGAAGAGGCTACGAGATGTTTAGGAAATGTTCCCTTCTTTCATGATCGATGTCGTGTGGTGAAACATCTCTCTATCCTTCTAACTTGTGCTATTCGCGATTGCAGAATCATGCCACCCTGTAGAGTTAATGGCAGAAGAAAGGGGAATGGGAATGGCCATGAGAATGGTAATGGAGATGGGCACCAACAAGCCCCACCAATCCATGAGCACCATGCACCGAAGCCGATTGCCCACGCCGAATTTCGGGTAGCCATTCAGATGCTAGCATAGGCCTTGACCACCCAAGTCAACTAGTAGGCAGTAGCGCATGTTTCACAGAATAGGAATGCGGCGGCATCACGAGTCAGAATTTTCCTAAGGATGAACCCACCAAAGTTTCTTGGGTCAAAGGTGGATGAGGATCCACATAAGTTTATTGACGAGATTCTGAAGATCACCCAAGTCATAGGGGTGACTAGAGAGGAGTGTGTCGATTTGGCCTCATATCAGTTGAAGGAGGTTGCACACATTTGGTTTAAACAGTGAAAGGATAGTAGGGTAGTTGGAGCAGGCCCTATCAGTTGGGATGAGTTCATGTCGCTTTCCTAGATCGATTTTTCCCTCGTAAGATGAGGGAGCCGAAGGAGTCCGAGTTTGTGAATATAAAGTAGGTAAAGATGATAGTGCAGGAATATGCCCTAGAGTTCACTCGTCTGTAAAAGTATGCCCTAGAGTTAGAGGTTGATCAGAGGTCTCGAGTGGCAGGTTTGTTCATTAGGGGGTGGACTATCTAGACAAGGATTGCAGAATCGCCATGCTCCATCAGGATATGGATTTTTCTTGAATAGTCTTGTCTGCCTAGTAGTTGGAGGTGGCGCATCTGAGGGAGAGCGAGGCCAAGAGGGCCAGGACAAATAGTTATAGGTTCTCTCAGTCGAGACCAGGTGGTAGGCATCGACAGCAATCCCACTAGAGATCTTTAAGCCCAGTATCTTCAGTGATGAGTGTGCCATCCCAACCTAGGCATGACCATAGGGGACGAGCATCAAGCTCTAGGGATCAGAGAGTAGTAGGCCTGCAGATTCTAGTAGCCCAGTTTGCAACAGGTGTGGTCAGAGGCACATGGGTTAGTGTTTGGCGGGTACAGGTGCTTGCTTTGGGTGCAGGAAGCCCAAACAAATTCTCAATGATTGCCCAATTGCTAGATAGGGCCATGATGGGGGCCGAGGCCTAGTTTGCAGTTTAGCAGCTCCACCCACACACCCAGCCTAGAAGGGGGCATCTACTAGCACAGGTGGTGATCAGCGCCAAAACAGATTCTATGCCTTAACATCCCGCCAGGAGTATGAGGTCTCCCAAATTGTAGTCACTGGTATGTTACACGTTTTCCATCTAGATGTATATGCTTTGTTGGATCCAGGGGCTACCTTATCTTTTGTGATGCCCTATGTGGCTAGTATTTTCAGAGTCAGTCCCAAAATCTTATCAGAACCCTTATTAGTCTCTACTCTAGCGGGTGATTCAGTTGTAGATAGATGGGTCTATAGAAGTTTCCTGGTCACAAACCTTCAAAAAGTCACCTCAGCAGATTTAGTAGAGTTAGCCATGACTGAATTTGATGTTATCCTCTGCATGGATTGTCTATTTGCATGTTATGCCTCAGTTAATTATAGAACCGAGGCAGTAAAGTTCAGATTTTCAGGCGAGCCAGTCATAGAATGGAAGGGTAGTTCAATTGTGCTTGTAGGTTTTTTCATTTTCTATCTTAAGTCCAGAAAGATGATCTCTAAGGGTGCGTGTACCATTTAGTTAGGGTTAAGGATGCCACATCCAAGAACCAACCATCTAGTTAGTCCCAGTAGTGTGTAAGTATCCAGAAGTCTTCCCAGATGATCTACCAAGAATCCCTCCCGAGGGGGAGATTGATTTTGGTATTGACCATCTTCCTAATACGCAACCTATATCTATTCCTCTTTATAGAATGGCTCCAACTAAGCTAAAGGAGTTGAAGAAGCAGTTGAAAGACCTTTTAGATAAGGGATTCAGACCGAGCAAATTCCTATGGGGTGCACCAATTCTCTATGTCCGAAAGAAGGATAGTTCTCTTCATATGTGTATTGATTATCGACAATTGAACAAGGACACCATCAAGAACATGCAGCCTCTTCCTAGGATTGATGATTTGTTTGAACAACTTTAGGCTACTAGTGCTTTTCAAAGATAGATCTCAAATCCGAATACCATCAGCTTAGAGTTCAGGAGAGTGACATCCTGAAGATAGCCTTCAGGACTTGGTATGAACATTATGAGTTTGTAGTTATGTATTTTTGACTAAGGAATGCTCCTACAGCTTTTATGGATTTGATGAACAGGGTGTTCAAGACATACTTGGATATGTTCATGATCGTGTTTATCGTTGACATCCTGATATACTCTCAAGAGGAGCTTGCCGCTCATCTGAGGGTGGTGCTACAGACTCTCAAGGATCGCTAATTATATGCTAAATTTAGCACGTGTGAGTTTTGGTTGAACTCAGTGGCATTTTGGGCCATGTGGTGTCAAGTGAGGCATAAAGGTGGACTCTTAAAAGATAGAAGCGATAAAGAATTGGCCTAGACCAGTGAATCCTTCAGATATTAGGAGATTTTAGGCTTAGTAGGTTATTATCGGAGATTTATTGAGGGATTTTCATCTATTGTAGTGCCATTGACCAAATTGATCCAAAAGAAAGTGAAATTCCAATGGTCGGATGCTTGTGAGAGGAGCTTCCAGGAGTTGAAGACTCGACTCACCTCAGCACCGATGTTAACCCTACCTGAGGGAACCGATGGGTTTGTGGTGTATTGCGATGCTTCGAGGATCGGTCTTGGTTGTGTATTGATGCAGCACAACAATGTTATAGCATATGCTTCCAGGCAGCTGAAGGTGCATGAAAGGAACTACTTGACCCATAATCTTGAATTGGCGGCGGTGGTATTTGCATTGAAGATTTGGAGACTCTATTTGTACGGGGTCCATGCAGATGTGTCTACAGACCATAAGAGCCTATAATATGTGTTTACCCAAAAGGATATAAACCTACACCAAAGGAGGTTGTTGGAGCTACTCAAGGATTTTTACATGAGTGTCCTTTATCATCTGGGTAAGGCCAATGTTGTAGAAGATGCACTTAGTGGACTCTCTATGGAGAGTGTGTCCCATGTAGAGGATGGGAGGAAGGAGCCGGTGATGGGTGTGCATCGACTTGCAAGGTTGGGAGTTTATTTGGTTGACTCGATTGATGGTGGTGTTATAGTTCAGAACGGGTCAGAATCATCCTGGTGACTGATGTGAAAGCTAGACAAGATGAGGACCCTATTTTGGTAAAATTAAAGGAAGTTGTTCAGAATTAGAAGGTAGAGGTCTTCTCCAAAAGGGGGAGATGGTGTGCTTTGATATCAGGGTCGCTTGAATGTCCCAAACATCGATGATTTGAGAAGTTAGATGTTGCATGAGGCTCATGGTTCCAGATACTCCATACACCCTCGTGCCACCAAGATGTACCGTGACCTGCGGGAAGTTTATTGGTGCAATGACATGAAGAAGGACATCACAAAATTTGTAGCTAAGTATCCAAATTGTCAATAAGTGAAGGTTGAGCACTAAATTCTGGGAGGTGTGCTTCAAGACATCAGTATCCCTACTTGGAAGTGTGAGGAGATTAATATGGACTTCCTCACAAGGTTGCCTCACACTCGTTGACCATATGACTCTATTTGGGTGGTCGTGGACAGGTTGACCAAAGCTACTCATTGTTCTACCAGTCAAAGCCACTGATTCAGTGGAGGATTATGCCAAACTATACATCTGAGAGCTAGTTCGGTTGCATGGAGTGCCCTTGTCCATCATATCATACAGAGGTACTCAGTTTATCTCTCATTTTTGGAGATCATTTCAAAAGGGACTTGGTACTCAAGTCAATCCCAGTAGCGCATTTCATCCACAAATGGATGGTCAAGCGGAGTGGACAATCCAGACTCTCGAGGACATGTTGAGAGTACGTGTGATTGACTTCAAGGGTAGTTAGGATGATCATTTGCCTCTTATCGAGTTCGCATACAACAACAACTATCATTCCAGCATTCAGATGGCCCCGTTTGAGGCTCTCTATGGGCGAAAGTGTAGATCACCTATTGGTTGGTTTGAAGTCAGGGAAGCAGTGATGATATGTCCAAATTCAGTCCATGAGGCCAAGGGGAAATTTCCGCTCATACGGGACAGGTTGAAAATTGCTCAAAGTCGCCAAAAGTCCTATGCTGACATGAGGAGGAGAGAACTTGAGTTGAAGTTGATGATTGGGTGTTTCTAAAGGTGTCTCCCATGAAGGGAGTGATAAGATTCGAAAAGAAAGGAAAACTTAGTCCTCGTTATGTTGGCTCGTACCAGATTGTGAAGCGGGTTGGCAAGGTGTCTTATTAATTAGAGTTGCCCTCAAAATTAACTTTCATTCATACTGTTTTTCATGTATCTCTCTTAAAGAAGTGTTTGGGGGATCCATCTCTAGTTGTTCCGGTGGAGAGTGTAAGTGTGAAAGACAACCTTAGTTATGAGGAGGTTCCGATGGAAATACTGGATCGTTAGGTTCGAAAACTAAGAAACAAGGAGGTAGCTTCAGTTAAGGTTTTATGGAGGAATCAGCATGTTGAGGGAGCTAAGTGGGAAGCCGAGGCTGATATAATGGCTAAATACCCACATCTTTTCCCTACCGGCTTAGTTCCAGCTTGAGGTATCAGTTTTTTCCCTAAAACTCTATTCAGTTTCATGTTCAGTTCATGTGCCCCAGTTTCTTTCATGTCTATTAATGTATGTATGATTCATGAATTCATTTCAGCCACGTAGTTCAGTCCGGAGGTAGTCATTCTGTCAGTTTTCGACTTATATGATCAGTATTTGAGTATGATGATTGCAATTCTCTGCTTTTCTGTATGATTTTCACCATTCAAGGATGAATGTTCCCAAGGAGGAGATATTGTAATGCCCCAAAAGCCTAACGTTAGACCTGGGAGTTGAAACGGGGAAAATGGAATTTTTTGCACCAGGTCACAAAACGAGTCGTCTTGTGACCCGTCAGGTTGACCACGAGTCGTTAAGTGACTTGGGGTGAGGAGTGTTGATTTCCTCATGATATCAGTTATGCATGATTATCATTCATGACACACACACACACACACACACACACATATATATATATATATGTTCTAAAGCAGGTTTTCCCCAATATTCAGTTTTACTTACGATTATCGGATTTAAGCTTTGGGTCAGTCAATTCAGTTATGATTTTCAGTTATGTTCAGATCATAATTTAAGAAAATTGCATGCAAGCCCTACTCTTAGATTCTTATCTTTATTTTGTTTTATATTATGCATTCTTTAAATGATTTTACTTATATAAGCGGTTTTACTT
Source organism: Datura wrightii (assembly GCA_035772735.1). Lineage (NCBI taxonomy): Eukaryota > Viridiplantae > Streptophyta > Magnoliopsida > Solanales > Solanaceae > Datura > Datura wrightii. The sequence continues at coordinate 47,984,184 of JASDFA010000002.1, read as the reverse complement.
ACCTTGCATACCTAGTACATTCCACGTACAGACCGTATACTCTATGATGTATCGTTTTATTATACGGGCTCCGATCTTCAGACTAAGCTTCCTCACTAGCTAGTTTTTGGAGTTAGCATCCAGCTTCAGTGGTGAGTCCTCATCTCCCAAGGACCACTCTTATCAGTTATCATTGTATTTTTAGACTAAGAGAGCTGGTTGGGGTCTTGTCCCATCAACTCATCAGAATTAGAGGCTTTTCAGACATAATGTGTAATCAACTTCAGATTCGTGTATGTATTTTAAATGTTGTGTTGTGTTCAGACTTCAGTTATGGTTATTATGTCGATCTTCCATTTTTATTGATTGAGCTAGATATATGTTCATGCCATGGGTCGACTTGGAGTCTCTCGAGGCTCCTTGTCCCGTGTCTCATTTCGGGCCTATGTTCGGGTTATAACAAACTTAGTATTAGAGCAATAGGTTTTGAAGTGTCCTAGGGTGTCTGAAAGCCGCATTAAGTAGAGTCTTTTTCGGGGTTCTGAAGCACGCCAAACTTATGAAGAAGAGGCTATGAGACATTTAGGAAATGTTCCCTTCTTACATCAAGGCCAACCGTGGCCATGTTTATCTCATCATCTGGACCTAAGCCCTCAAATGGATCATCAATGGGCCTCGAGATATAGATGAGGCAGCCATGGCTGCATCAAGTATACTCATGTTTGGGTCCTCCATTGGTGCCCAGTTCCTCAACTCTCTCACATAAGCTCGGAGAGAATAGACTGCTCGCTCAACCACATCCCCTCGGGAGCATAGCTTGTTCAAGCTTTCGAACACATTCTTCATCTCCCTCTTCATTATTCTGACAATAAAAGTGGGGAGATTTTGAGCCAACTTTTGGAGTTGGCTCTCATGAGATTGTTTCATCTCAGCTAACTTCTGTATTCCGCTTGGGTGAGAGGATGTGAGAGGAGGTGAAGTCCCCCTAAATGGTGCTTCTCTGAATGCATGACCCGATGTCTCGGGGTAGGGCATGTTAAGGTCGGGAATGATGAGGGTCTCCTCTATTTCATAAGAAATGTAATACTCGGGGGTCTCCCATGCTTGCATCCTCTTTCTTTTGATTTGTGTACATATGTATCCCTCTTTCTTTCAACATTTATGATACCAGTGGCGGAGCTGGGGGATTCATCGGGGAATAATGGTTCCCCCACTTTGAGGCACAACTGAGAGATAAGAACAATATATGACATTTATGTTCCTTGCTGTCTGACCTTACACTTCATTTGTGTGGCCACTATTTCCCCAAAGTTAATGGGCACCCTTGTCATGATGTAGTAAATGAGTATGATCGCCTCGAGGTTCACTCTTTGGTCATTTTTAGAGGGTATAATGTGGCCGCAAACAAACTCTAGCCACAACTTGCCTCAAACTTTAGATCATGCCATGTGATTTCACCATCCATGGAGGCCTATAAGGCATGATCAATGGCGATGATGGGAGCTATCCAACCAAACTGATATTGTTTGGTGGCCACTTTTCCTGCATACTCTATTCCTGAATTGATTTCATCCTCCCAAAATAGTGCATTTATGGTTGCTGGAGTGATATCTACCTCCACACCTGGAACCTTGACTGAGGGGAGGTAAGGGAACTCATCAACCTTCCCCTTGTGCTTTATCGCGTCTTGTTATGCCTAGTAGAATGCATAGAATTCTGACATAAGGTTGGTAGTACTCTAGGAGAGTCTCACCAAACATGTGCCAGTGTCTGTCATTGAACTTTGCAATGATGTTTGGGAAGTCATTCCTCAGCCCCACCAAGTCAAAACATTTCTCAGTGGTGATTGGCCTCCCCTCACTGATGACATAATGTGCATTCATGTCAGGCATACAGTAGATGATGGCCTCTTTGGTATTGGTGACGGCTAGGGTTGCTTTGGCTTTCCCCTTGCTTTTACTCTTGGACATGGAGGGTGCCTTTCCCTTGTCCGCTTGCCTAGATGAAGTCATGATGCTGCAAAAGAATTGTTAGTTCCACACACTACTAATTTTGTATTTTTGATAATATGAAAGTAAAAGAAACACCTAAACTAAGCTAGAAATAAAAATCTAAGAATTGGATGACAATAAGTTGAAACATCAAAATCATGTGTTGGCAGCACCTATGCTAAAAATGCGAAATACAGGTGGAGACCCGTGAGTCGTAGCTGAGCTGCAAGCCTGGGCAGACAATTGGGTAGAATGGTGCTGTCACGACCCCAACATAGGCCCAGATTGAGACATGAGACAAGGAACCTCAAGAGGCTCCAAGTTAACCCATGGCATGAACATAGTGGCTAAGAGCATACAACAAGCGGAAACTGATATAATAAAATATGCTTAAGTGGAAGTCTACATACATAGCAATCTAAAATAGAGTCAACACTAACAGCTGATATTCCACCTATTGTCTGAAAAACCTCTAACATCACTGATGAGCTGATGGGACAGCATCACCAACTAGCTCGACAAAAGTCTGTAACCGAAATAACATAACATGATCAAACTGAATGTCCTCAAAGGATGAGGACTCACCATCATTGGCTAACAGGACTAAAGGGAAAGCAGGATTAATGGTGCGGTTGAGACTGATCCCTCGGACCTATATCATGAAATGGTACAACATAGAGTATGCGGTCTGTACTTGGAATACACTGAGTATGCAAGGTAAGTAAAACTGGGAAGTTAAAATACATAAGAGTTCATAAGAGTAGGACAACATGAAAACGAAGTGAATATCATATATAAACATGAGGGATCAAGGTTTTCAAACCATTCATCATCTAGTCATAAGAGAAACCTTATAAAAACATAACTTGAGCAAAAGTAACATAAACATGAAAATGCATCAATCATGAGGAACATTGGGAGAACTCGTCTTAATCGACACCATCATAATAGAGCTTACATGATGTCCCAACTATCTGGCTCAAGTGGGTAGAGCCATCCCAGGCTTTCCAGGAAAGGGAAGTGCATGATGCGATATCACGAAGGGGAATCCATGAATACATATATCTATGGTGGCACGTAGTTCTGAGACTATGGGTTTTACCTGAACGCTGCATCTACTCGGTGCTAGACACTGCTCCCAAAAATATGTACATGAGGACTCATATAGAAATTGTGAGATCATTGATAAAGTTCATGGCCAAATAAATCATAACAAACTTGATCATAGTTGAAATACATGATTAACCTTGAATAAGGGCCCGTGAGTCGGTCAAAAGTCATAAATTCATAAATCATGAAGAACATGCATATTTGTGAAAATTCATATACTTGAGATTCATAAATCCATGAAGAGTACTTGAAGAGAAATCATATCATAAATTATAATTTCATAATTTAGGTTTAGGAAGATCAAAATCATAATAGAATCATAACTTGACTTTTTATGAAACTCTGCATAATTGGGCATAGATTGACTAGGATTTGAAATCATAAATATTATAATCAATTTAAATATGACATCTGCACATAGATCTTAAAACAACATTTAGAACATAAAGGGAATTCACCTATAATCAAATCAAAGAGAATCCCATGGAATTGGGGTTAAAACCCCATAATATCATCAAATTTCTTTAATACTTGAATCCATGAATATGGAGGAAAATTGGGACATGAGGGTGAAGAGGGACTCTTATTTACAATCCTAGATAACTGGGTAATCTGATCTTACGCTCTCCCTTGAAATCCCAAAGGAATTGGAGAAGAATTTGGAAAGTTCTAGGCTTGTTCTTCCTTTAGAAATCCTCTAGTTTGCATGCATGGGGAGTGAATAGGTTAGAATAGATTTTACCCTCTTAAAACATCCCCAAGTTTAGGGCATAGGAGATTAGGAATTACGAAAACACCCTTACTAAAATGTAGGAAAAATACACACTGCTAGTCATCACGGGCCTCACCACGACTCATACCATGAAGTAACGACTCGTGGTTGCCACTCGTGATCACCACTGGTCACCTAGCAACCTTCCTAGATTCTTAACACGACTTCATTCCATGACTTGTGGTTTCCTACCACGGGTTGTAACATCACTTGTGACTTCATCTCCCCCACGAGTCTTACCCACATACTAGGACTCATGGTGTGACTCGTGGTATGGACACCTAGACTCCAGGTCTTCTTCATGACTCCTCCTATGACCCATTACCTGGTCTCACGACTTGTACCACGAGTTGTTCTAGTGCAAAAGTGCAGATTTTCCTGTTTTCTCTGGTTCAACCCTCGGGTCTAATCTTAGGGACTTTTGGGGTATTACAATATCTCCCCCTTGGGAATATTCATCCTCGAATGTTAATGAACATACTGAACGGCTGAGGAAAAGAATTATCATCCCAAATACTGAACATCTAAAGCTAAAAACTGATGGAGTGACTGACTCCGAACTGAAATACATAACTGAACTGAATTCAAGAATCACACACATACATGTATTGACATGATAGAAACTAGAACACATGAACTGAACATGAAAATAAATAGAGTACTAACGAGGAAACTGATACCACAAGCTGGAACTGAACCAGATGGGAATGGATGCGGGTATTTAGCCTTCATATCTACTTTGGCTTCCCACGTAGCCCCATCAACATGTTGATTTCCCCATAAAACCTTTACTAAAGATACTTTTTTTCCTTAGCTTTCAAACTTGATGATCAAGAATTTCAACCGAAACCTCTTTGTAGCTAAGGCTATCCTTCATACCTATTCTCTCCACTAGAACAACCAAAGCCGGATCACCCATGCACTTCTTTAAAAGCGACACATGGAAAATTGGCAGTATTGAAACCAATTCTAAGGGCAACTCCAACTCATAAGTTACCTTACCAACACATCTCACAATCCTATACAGGCCAACATAACAGGGACTAAGATTCCCCTTCTTTCTGAATCTCATCACTCCTTTCATGGGAGACACCTTCAGAAACACCCAATCATCAACTTCAAACTCGAGTTCTCTCCTCCTCACATCCGCATAGGACTTTTAGTGCTTTGCACTATTTTCAACCTTTCCCTTATTAGATGAACTTTCTCCATAGCCTCACAAACTAAATCCCATCCTATCAATGTAGCTTACTGACTTCGAACCAACCAATAGGTGATCTACACCGCCTCCCATAAAGAGCCTCAAATGAAACCATCTGAATGCTTGAATTGTAACTGTTGTTAAATGCAAATTTGATGAGAGGTAAATGGTCATCCCAACTACCCTCGAAATCAATCACACACACTTTCAATATATCCTTAAGAGTCTGAAATGTCCATTCAGCTTGACCATCTGTTTGCAAGTGAAAAGTTGTACTAAGCTTGACCATTTGTTTGCAAGTGAAAAGCTGTACTAAGCTTGACCAGAGTACCAAGTCCCTTCTGAAATGATCTCGAAAACTGGGAGGTAAACTGGGTACCTCTATATGATATGATGGACAAGGGAACACTGAGTACCTCTATATGATATGATGGACAAGGGAACTCCATGCAACCGAACTAACTCCTGATTATACAATTTGGCATAATCCTCCTCTAAATTGGTATTCTTGACTGATAGGAAATGAGCTGCTTTGGTCAACCTATCCACAATCACCCATACGGAGTCATACTGTCAATGAGTATGAGGCAACCCAATAATGAAGTCTATATTGATTTCCTCTAGTTTCCATGTAAGGATACTAATGTCTTGAAGCACACTTCCAGGTCTTTGATGCTTAATTTTCACCTGTTGACAATTTGGACACTTTCCCACAAACGTTGCTATGTCCTTCATCATGCCATTCCACCAATAGACTTTTCGTAGGTCACTACATCTATGTGGAACCTGGATGTATAGAATATAGGGAATCATGAGCCTCATGCAACATTCTCTCCCTCAAGTCATCAACACCCGAAACACACAATTGACCCTGATATCGTAGTACGCCATCTCCCACTTGGGAGAAAACCTCCACCTTTTGATTCTGAATAGCTTCCTTCAACTTTATCAAAATCCTCATCTTTCCTAGCCTTGACCTCATTCACCAAGGAAGATTATTCTCCATTTTGAATAATGACACCACCATCTATCGAGTCAACAAGACAGACTCCTAGTCGTGCAAGCCGATGCACATCCTACACTAACTATTTCCTGTCCTCATCTACGTGGGACACACTCTCCATAGAAATCCTACTAAGAGCGTCTACCACCACATTGGCCTTTCCTGAATGATAAAGGACACTCATATCGTAATCCTTAAGAAGCTCCAACCACCTTCTTTGACGTAGATTTAGATCCTTCTGGGTGAACATGTACTGTAGGATTTTGTGGTCCGTGAACACATCCACACCAACCCCGTACAGATAGTGTCTCCAAATCTTCACGGCAAAAACTACCTTTGCTAACTCGATGTCGTGAGTTGGATAGTTCTTTCGATGGACTTTTAACTACCTGAATCATAGGTTATAACCTTACCGTCTTGCATTATTACACAACCAAGGCTGATCCTTGAGGCAACACAATATACCACAAACCCATCGGTACCATCAGGTAGAGTCAACACTAGTGCTGAGGTGAGTCGACTCTTCAACTCTTGAAGGTCTTCTCACAGGCCTCCGCCCATTAAAACTTCACTTTCTTCTGGATCAACTTAGTAAACGATGTTGCAATGGATGAAAACCCTTCAACAAACCTTTGATAGTAACCATCTAAGCCCAAGAAACTCCTGATATCTGAAGGACTCACTATTCTAGGTCAATTCTTAAGAGCTTCTAACTTTTGAGACTCCACCAGTTGTAACACCCTAAAAGTGCCTAAGATTAAACTCGGAATTTAAAATGGAAGTTGGCTGAAAATTGGGAAAAAACCCACAGGACGGATGACCCAACAGATTGTTGGTCCAACTAATGAATCTTGGGAAACAGTCGTGGGAAGGACTAGGCCTGGTGATAGTGGAAACAACGAGGGAAGTAACGACTCGTTGTTGGATACAATGAGTCATCATTGGGAGCTGCGGTGGGTACTGGACATCAGCATTACGGGATAGAACGAGTCATCCCATGACCCTTCGTGAGAGGTAATGGGTCATGGTCATGAGTCATTGTATGGGAATAGGTATATTTTCCAATGGACCTAACAGAAGGCAACCATGACTTGTTGGATGAAGTAATGAGTCATGGGGAGGTTCATTGGAAGGACTAGTGCAGGATCTAAAGGGGGAAAGCAACGGATGATATGACGACCCGTTGGATGGAAGGACGACTCGTGTCTAGTCATGGGTCTAATCTGAGATCAATAATTTTAGGCAGTGCAGAAAATGGATGGATACCATGAGTCATGGTATCCTCCAACTATCCGTTAGTCCGGTCGTTGGTTCGCTCAGTGCAGATTTTTAGGGTTTTCCATTAAGGGTATTTTCGTCATTCGTACACTCTAAGGTCCTATACTATATTGTTTTAAGTTATTTTCTGAATGTATTAAGATAGGTTAAGCCTTTCTAGCCTATTCATAATCATGCATGCAATGTTAGAACACTAGAAGGTGATCAAGCTTGTATTCAAGGGTTCTCTTCATTGATTTCCATTGGACTTTCAAGGAGTGGTGAGATTTGATTTTCCCCAGGTATGTAGGGTTATGAATTGGTGAATCCTTTCACACCCATGCCCAATCTCTTTCAATTTCATGAAATTCCTATCAAAATTTTATGGGAGTTTACTCAATGCTTGAAAATTTGATTTCTCTACATGGGTTTGATCTAATTGAGTTATTATTATTGAATTACAAATTATGGGGCATGCTTTTTTTGTTTTTTTATTACAAATCATGTTTCAAGTTCTATAAATCAAATTATCCATTTATGAAAAGTTCATGAGAGTCAAAGTTTATGATGAATGTTCAAGTATTATGAACTATTGATGATAAAAAAATGTTTTCATGTTACCCATCTTATAAGCATGTTTTTGAATGAATTGAGTATTGTCAGGCATGTTAACATTTTGGACAATGCCCACATATTCAAGAACGATTTATGATTTATGAAATGGATCTACGATTTATCGATTTATGATGTTCGCCGACAAAAAGAGCCTTTGATTCTTGGCTAATCTTGTTTTAATGGGGATCAATGAATGATAAATGTTTATTTAGCCATGAATCTTAATGAATGATATTATTGGGAGTCGTGTCTAGCACAGAGCAGCCCGACATTCAAACAACTACGTTAGTGTCTCATAACCACGTGCCACTGTGGGTTTATAATGATACATTACAATGATAATGATCCCCTCCTTCGTGATATCACATAATGCACGTACATCGCCTAGCAAGCCAGAGGCGAATCTACCCACTTGAGTGAGATAGTTGGGGCATCATGTAAGGCTCTACGATGATGGTGTTGGTCATGATGAGTCCTTTCATTGTTCCACATGTTTTATGCATTGTTACGTTTATGTTATTATTCGCTCAAGTGATGATTTGATAAAGTTTCTCTTATGATCATGATAATGAATAGTTTATGAATGATTTAAAAACCTTGAGCCTTATGTTATCTTATGATATTTATGATACGAGCATGATGTATTTTTAAATGTCTGTTTTACTTACCTTGCATACTCGGTACATTCCACGTACTGACAGCATACTCTATATTGTATCATTTTATGATACCGGCTACGATCTTCAAATCCAACATTGCCATTAGCTTGTCACATTGTTTCGCACCCAGCTTGTTGGTCAGTCCTCATTCTCGGAGGACAATTTGATTCAGACATTGATGTTTTCTTTAGTTTCAGTTGCCAGGTTAGTTTGGGGATGTTGTCCCATCAACCCATTTGTTACCTTAGAGGCTTTTAGACTATATATAGTACTCCGTTGTTATGTATTTAGTCCATACCAAATATCATGCTATGTATGTTAGGTTCATGCTTCCGATATGTTGATATGTTAAGTATTCCGTTTTGAGGATATGAAGTTAGATGAATGTTCATGCCATGGGTCAACTTGGAGTCTTTTGGGGTTCCTTGTCTCGTGTTACAGTTCGGGTCTACGTTCGGGTCATGACAAACTTGGTATTAGAGCCATAGGTTTGAAGTGACCTAGGGTGTCTTAAAGCCATATTAAGTAGAGTCTTTTTCATGGGTGTGAAGCGTGCAACGCTTATGACGAAGAGGCTACAACATGTTTAGGAAATGTTCCCTTCTTTCATGATCTATGTCGTGCGATGAAATGTCTTTCTACTCCTCTAATTCCTGCTATTTGTGATTGCAGAATCATGGCTCCCAAAAAAATCTTTGTTAGATCCGGGGGCTACCTTGTCTTTTGTAACACCTTATATTGCTAGTAGCTTAGGAGTTAGTCCCGAGACTCTGTCAGAACCTTTTTCAGTTTCTACTCCTGTTGGAGATTCAGTTGTAGCTAGCGGGTCTATAGAAGATGTCCGATCACTATATTGCATAAAGTCATCTTCGCAAACCTTGTAGAGTTAGCCATGAATGACTTTGATATTATTCTTGGCATGGATTGGTTGTATGCGTGTTATGCTTCTGTTAATTGTAGAACGCGTGTGGTGGAGTTCTGTTTTCAGGTGAGGCAGTCCTGGAGTAGAACAATAGTTCCATCATGCCTGTAGGTCATTTTATATCCTATCTTAAGGAGAGTAAGATGATTTCCAAGGTTTTTATGTATCATCTTGTTAGGGTCAAGTATATTGAGTCCGAGACCACGACTATCCAGTCAGTTTCGATAGTGCGTGAGTACCCAGAAGTATTTTTGGATGATTTACTAGGTGTTGCTCTCGAGAGGGAAATTGATTTTGCTATCGACCTTCTCCCCGGCACGCATCCTACATCTATTCCTCCCTACAGAATGGCATTAGAGAGCTAAAAGAGTTTAAGGAATAGTTAAAGGACCTGTTAGATTAGGGCTTCATTAGATTGAGCAAGTCTCCATGGGGTACGCCAGTCTTATTTGTCCGAAAGAAGGATGCTTCCCTTCGGATGTGCATTGATTATTGACATTTGAACAAAGTCACCATCAAGAACAGGTATCCTTTACCCAGTATTAACGATTTATTTGACCAGCTTCAGGGTACCAAGTGCTTCTCAAAGATAGATCTCAGGTTTGAGTATCACCAGCTCAAGATTCGGGAGAGTAACATCCTAAAGAAAGCCTTTAGGATGCAGTATGGTCATTATGAGTTTGTAGTTATGTCCTTTGGACTAACTAATGCTCCTAAAACTTTTATGGTCTTGATAAACAGGGTGTTCAAGCCATACCTGGACATGTTCGTAATCGTGTTCATTGATGACATCCTTATATACTCTCAGAGCGAGGAGGAGCATGCCGCTAATTTGAGAGTAGTGCTTCAGACTCTCAAGGATCGTCAATTATATACCAAATTCAGCAAGTGTGAGTTTTTGTTAAACTCCATAGCATTTTTGGGCCATGTGGTATCAAGTGAGGGCATAAAGTTAGATTCTCAAAAACTCAAGGCGGTGAATAATTGGCCTAGACCGGCGAATCCTTCAAATACTCGGAGTTTCTTAGGCTTAGCTGGCTATTATCAAAGATTTGTTGAGGTTTTCTCATCTATTACAGCACCTTAGACCAAATTGACTCAGAAGAAGGTGAAGTTCCAATGGTCGGAGGCTTGTGAGAAGAGCTTCCTAGAGCTGAAGGGTCGACTTACTTCAGCATTGGTCTTAACTCTACCGAATGGTACCAATGGGTTCTTTGTGTGTTGTGATGCTTCAAGGATCGGACTTGAGTGTGTATTGATGCAGCACGGGAACGTCATAGCCTATGCCTCTAGAAAGCTAAAGGTTCATGAGAAGAATTACCCGACCCATGATCTTGAATTGGCCGCGATGGTATTCGCCTTGAAGATATGGCAGCATTACTTGTAGGGGGTCCACGTAGATGTGTTCACAGACCATAAGAGTTTACAATATGTGTTTACATAGAATGACCTCAATCTTCGAAAAAGGAGGTGGTTGGACCTACTCAAGGACTACGATATGAGTGTCTTTTACCATCCAGGTAAGGCTAATGTGGTAGCGGACACACTTAGTACGCTTTCTATGGAGAGTGTTTCCCATGTGGATGAGGGGAAGAAGGAGCTGGTGAGAGATGTACCAACTTGCATGGTTGGAAGTTAGGTTGATTGACTTGACCGATGGCGGTGTTGTTGTGCAAAATGGATCAGAATCGTGCTTGGTGACTGATGTGAAAACTAGACAAGATGAGGACCTAATTTTAGTAAACTGGAAAGAAGCCATTCAAAAACAGAAGGTAGAGGCCTTCTCCTAAGGGGGGAGATGTTGTGCTTCGTACCAAGGTCTCTCATGTGCTTCGAATGTTGATGATTTGAGGAGCCATATGTTGCACGAGGGTCATGGATCCAGGTATTCTATCCATCCAGGTGCCACCAAGATGTACCGTGACTTACGGGAAATCTATTGGTGGAATCGCATGAAGAAGGATATTGCAGAATTCATAGCCAGGTACCCGAACTGTCAGCAAGTAAAGGTTGAGAATCAAAGACCGGGAGGCGTGCTTCAGGATATAAGCATTCCTACTCGGAAGTGGGAAGAAATTAATATGGATTTCATCATAGGTTTACCTCGTATTCACCGACAATATGACTCCATCTAGGTTGTGGTAGACAGGTTGACCAAGGCTGCTCATTTTCTACTAGTTAAAACCATGGATTTGGCAGAGGATTATGTCAAACTATATATTCGGGAGTTAGTTCGATTTCATGGAGTGCCCTTATCCATCATTTCAGACAGAGGTACCCAATTTACCTCTCAGTTTTGGAGGTCATTTCAAAAAGGTCTTGGTACAAAGGTTAAACTCAACACTGCATTCCACTCACAAACAGATGGTCAAGCAGAGAAGACAATTCAAACACTCGAGCACATGTTAAGGGCATGTGTGATTGACTTCAAAGGTGGTTGTGATGATCAGTTGCCCCTGATTGTGTCTGCCTACAATAACAACTATCATTTTAGTATTTAGATGGCACCATTCGAGTTTCTCTATGGGTGAAGATGTAGGTTGCCCATCGGATGGTTCGAGGTTGGTGAGGCAGCAAATATAGGACCAGATTCGATTTATGAGGCTGTGAAGAAGGTTCAATTAATAAGGGCATAAAAACCGCTCAGAGTCGCCAAAATCCTATGTCGATGTAAGAAGGATAGAATTATAGTTCGAGGTGGATGATTGGGTGTTTCTGAAGGTATCTCCCATGAAGGGAGTGATGTGGTTTGGAAAGAAAGGGAAACTTAGTCCCCGCTATGTTGGCCCCTACCAAATTATGAGAAGAGTTGGCAAGCTGGCGTATAAATTGGAGTTGCCCTCAGAATTATCTTCCGTACATCCTGTGTTTCATGTATCTCTCTTGAAGAAGTGTTTGGGTGATCCAACCCTAGTTGTCCCGGTGGATAGTGTTGGTGTATAAGACAGCCTTAGCTATGAGGAGGTTCCGGTGGAAATATTGGATCGTCAGGTTTGAAGGCTAAGGAACAAGGAAGTAGCTTCAGCTAAAGTGTTATGGAGGAATCAGCATGTTGAAGGAGCTATGTGGGAGGCCGAAGCAGATATGATGGCTAGATACCCACATTTATTTTCTACCGGCTCAGTTCCAACTTGAGGTATCATTTTTGTCCTAAAACTCTATTTAGTTTTCATGTTTATTTCATGTGATCAAGTTTCTTTTATGTATATTGATGTGTATGTGAATCATGAAATCAGTTCATCTATGTGGTTTGAATTGGAGGTAGTTATTCTGTCAGTTTTCGATTTAAATGATCAGTATTTGAGTGTAATGATTGCATGTATTTGTTTTCTGTATGTTTCCAACATCTGAGGACGAATGTTCCCATGAGGGAGATGTTGTAATATCCAAAAAGTGCCTAAGATTAGACCTGGGATTTAAAATGAAAGTTGACTGAAAACTTGGAAAACTCCCACAAGACTGACGACCCAGCGGATCGTTGGTCCAACCAACAACCCATGGGAAACAGTCGTAGGAAGGACTAGGCCTAGTGAAAGTGGAAATAACGAGTGAAGTAACGACTCATTGTTGGATACAACAAGTCGTCGTTGGGAGCCATGGTGGGTACTAGACTTCAGAATTAGGGGTTATAACGCGTCATCCCATGACCCATCGTGAGGGGTAACGGGTCGTGGTCACGAGTCGTTGTATGGGGATAGGTACATTTTCCAGTGGACCTAATGGAAGGCAACCACGACTCGTTAGATGAAGTAACGAGTCGTGGTGAGGCTCGTTAGAAGTACTAGTGCAGGATCTGAAGGGGGCAAACAATGGATGATATGACAACCCGTTAGATGGAAGGATGACTTGTCCTGTCTAGTCGTAGGTCTAACATGAGATCAAGAATTTTGGGCAATGTAGACAATGGATGGATACCATGAGTTATGGTATCCTCCAACGATCCGTTAGTTCGGTCATTGGTGTTACACCCCATAAGTTTCTAACATTTAGTTGGCCTATTCATACATTGGTTAAGAGTTTTAGAATATAATACGTACAAGAAAGGGCCCAGGGAAAGGACGGATGAGCACATAGTCGGGACCGCGCGGGGGAAGGCCGGCAGGGCTGCCCAAAGGGGCAGCGTGGTGCGGACCATGCCCTCCGCGATGGGCTCCGTGGCATGCCCGTGTTTTGGTGCGATGGGGTCCATGCCACGGACCCCCTGTCCAATGCCCAAATGTTATATATATTGAGTTGCTTTCAATTGTGTTTTTTTTATGTATATACCTTCGCCCAGAGAGAGTAAAGGACGAGGAAACTAAGTTAAATTCTTCCATTTACGCTATGAAACGCCGTTCAAATTGAAATTAACCTCAGGTATTGAATCCCAAGCCCATAGGGAGCATTGCTGCTGAGTTATTTTCGTGAAATTCGCCCAACGAATCGTAACTCCGTCGAGCAAAAGTTATTAGAATTTCTTCAAACTAGTCCCTATGAGATCGTAGGCTTCAAGTAAATATTTCTCGCTTCTGAATTCTCGGGAAATTATACGTCTTCGGTCGTGTTTCGTTAAGTTGAAGTATAGTCAATATTAGTATTCTAAGTTATTGTTTCTACCAAATTTAGTACTGAATTTAGTCTCATTCTCTTAGTAATACGATTCCAGCTAGGAAGGGAAATTGAATACTAGTTGAAACTCGCTAGTTACTGAGGAAACGACACTCGAGGTATGTTAAGGAAAATTCCTTCGGCAAGTTAGTTTCTTTAGCATTGAATACAAATTGAGTCCCAATAGGAGATTTAAAGGCATATCTATCGTGATTAGCTGCTGTAGTACATTGAGTTCTGTTGTATTCAGACCGCGATGGCCATACTGAGTTCTATATATTGAGGCCGCGAGGGCCTTTTTGAGTTCTGTTGTATTGAGCCTGCAGGGCCATATTGAGTTCTGTATATTGAGGCCGCGAGGGCCATATAGAGTTATGTTGTATTGAGGCTGCGAGGGCCATACTGATTTCTGTATATTGAGGTCGTGAGGGCCATATCGAGTTCTATTATGCTAACGCCGCGAGGGCCATAGCGAGTTTTAGTAGAGTTAGGTCGTGAGGGCTACAGTGAGTTCTATTAAATCAAAGGTTGTAAGGGCCGTTTTGAGTTATAAGTATACTGCGATCGTCTGTAATCAAATAGTAGAACGTACATTGCTTGTACCTATCGAGGCCTATGGGGGCCCAGGTAGGTTATTCTTTTATGGGTTGTACCTTCCAGGCTTATGGAGGCCCGGTTAGGTTTTTATTTGTATATATATATATGTGTGTACCTTGTTACTTAAGTACTAAAAATAGCGAGACGGTTTAGGTTAAACTCTTACCTTTCTGTATGACTATCTCAGTTCCTCAGCTCTCATTCAGTTATTACTTTACTGCCTTACATATTCAGTACAAATTGTACTGACGTCCTCCATGGGCGCTGTATTACTTGCCTGCAGATGCGGCTAGGCACATACCAGGACCTTCATAGCTTCCAACCTAGTTTCGCAGCACAATTAGCTCCCTTCCTCCGGAGGTAATAGCTAGAAGGTCTGTTTTGTTGATTGCTCAGTTTATGGGTAGGTTGGGGCCCTATCTCGACCACTATGCTACTCCTAGAGGCTTGCAGATGTGCAGTACCCTGTGGTTAGACTGTTGTTGGATGTGTGGGTCCCAGATGTATGTTTCATTTTTTGATGACGGCCGTGTGGAGCCTTGTTTAGATATTGGATAGTGGCCTTGTCGGCTATAGCATGTGGAGGTCACCTGATTTTCATTTAGTTATAACTAGACAGCATGGTGCTCTTGTCTGCCCACATAGGACTCTCTATCATTATCTGTTTCTAGGTAGCTGTTTTATTTTATAGGTGGCTATGCGGCCTTGTCGGCTGGGGGTTGTGTTTACAACCGACATATAGCCCGTTGTTTTCTTAATTTGGGGAGTAAGATTGCACCTGAAGTGCATAAGTCCAGTTAGATTAATCCAGACCCTAGTAGGGCACCAGGTGCCAGTCATTACCCCCCAAAGGGGGGCATGACAGCTGGTTTGCTCAGTGTAGATTTTCAGGTTTTTTCATTAAGGGTAATTTTGTCATTCTGACGTTCTAAGGTCCTAAACTACGTCGTTTTAAGTTATTTTCTGAATGTATCAAGATAGGTTAAGCCCTTCTATCCTATTCATTCTCATGCATGCAAAGTTTGAACATTGGAAGCTGATCAACCTTGTCTTCAAGGGTTTTCTTCGTTGATTTCCATTGGGCTTTCAAGGAGTGGTGAGATTTGATTTTCACCAGGTATGTAGGGTTATGAATGGGTGAATCCTTTCACACCCATACCCAGTCTCTTTCAATTTCATGAAATTCCTATAAAAAAATCTATGGGATTTTACCCAATGCATGAAAATTTGATTTCTCTTCATGGGTTTGATCTAATTGAGTTATTATTATTGAATTACAAATTATGGGCATGTTTTATGTTGTTTTTCATTACAAATCATGTTTCAAATTTTATATATCAAATTTCCCATTTATGAAAAGTTCATGAGAGTCAAATAATATGATGAATGTTCAAGTATTATGAATTATTGATAATGAAAAGCATGTTTTCAAGCTACCCATGTTATAAGAATGTTTTTGAATGAATTGAGTATTGTCAAGCATGTTAATGTATTGGGAAATTCCAACATGTTTAATAATAATTTACGATTTATGAAATGGATCTTATGATTTACTGATTTATGATGTTGGCCGACAAAAAGGCCCTTTGATTCTTGGATAATCATGTTTTAATGGGGATCAATGAATGATAAATGTTTATGTAGCCATGAATCTTAATGAATGATGTTATTTGTTTATACATGAGCCTAATGTGCATGTTTTTGGGAGCCGTGTTTAGCACCGAGCAGCTCGGCATTCAAAGGACTACGCTGGTGTCTGATAACCATGTGCCACCTTAGGTTTATAATGATACATTACAATGATAATGATCCCCTCTTTCGTGATATCACATAATGCACGTCCCTCGCCTGGCAAGCCAAGGGAGGCTCTGCCCACTTAAGTGAGATAGTTGGGGCATCATGTAAGGCACTATCATGATGATGACGGTTATGACGAGTCCTCCCATTGTTCCATATTTTTTATGCATTGTTACATTTATGTTATTGGCTCAAGTGATGATTTTATAAAGTTTCTCTTATGATCATTTATGAACTTCTATGTATTTTTAAATGTCCATTTTACTTATCTTGCATTCTCGGTACAATCTACATACTGATCTGCATACTCTATATTGTATCATTTTATGATCAAGCTCCAATCTTCAGATCCAACATCGCTATTATCTTGTTATGGAGTTTCGCACCCATCTTGTTGGTGAGTCCTCATTCTCCGATGACCATTTGATTCAGACGTTGACGTTTCTTTAGTTTCAGTTTCTGGCTTAATGGAAGATGTTGTGCTATCAACCCATCTATTACGTTAGAGGCTTTCAGACTATATGTAGTACTCCGCTTTTATGTATTTAGTCTGTACCGATTATCATTCTATGTTATGTTATGTTCATGTTTTCGATATGTTGATTTGTTACGTATTCCATTTTTAGGATATGAAGTTAGATGAATGTTCATGCCATGGGTCGACTTGGACTCTATCGGGGCGCCTTGTCCCATGTTACGGTCTGGGTCTACATTCGGGTCGTGACACCCGTACATCCTCACTCTACAACACATGACAGAAAAATGCTATTGAGTTTAACCAAAATTCACACTTGCTGAATTTAGCATACAGCTTGCGATCCTTAAGGGTCTGTAGTACCACCCTCAAATGAGCAGCATGCTCCTCCTCGCTCTGATAGTATATGATAATGTCATCTATGAACACAATCACGAACATGCCCAAATATGGCTTGAATATCCGCTTCATCTACTCTATTTCGTTCAATGATTTCGTGAGGATCTGCAGTTTTTCCTTGATGCTCCGCCTAGGTTTGTTCTTGGCGGTGAGAGAAATACCCAGCTCATAGATCTCTTGTGCTCCTGGCACTCTCCACCGGATGGTACGACTCTCCCTAGGCGTGATCTGTTGGTGCTCAGCATTAGGAACTGCCTCCTCTGACTCAACACTGCCATTTGCTTCTCCGGATTGGGTCTCCTTAGACTCTTCTTCTGCATTTGAGCCACTTCCCAACTTTGATTTCCTTCCTTAGCTCCCTCCTCAAATTGTGGAGCTTTGGCGGATGTGGCGGTAGCTGCAACAGCTTGGGCTTTGTCCTTTTCCCTAGTGGTTTGAGTTCGTTGGTGCCTAATGTATCAACCTTGTACTCCTCAATTGAACCACTAGGGGAATTGCCTACTTGCTCAGACTCAGAGGTTTCATCACGTAGAGTCCTCTGGGCAGTTGCTTTGGGTGCTTTGCGCTTGACTGTCATTGTACATGTAGAAAAAGAGAGTTAGAATTCCATATCTGAGAAAGAAAATCAAAAGAAAATCAAGAAGTGAAGTCCTCTGTAAATAACACGAGTCAATAGTATGGGTCATACCTTGGAGGTACGACTGGGATGGAGACCCATGATGTCTCTGATGCACATTACTACTCCCAAGTACGACTCGTACCACGAAGGTAACATCCGCACCTTGAGTCGTCTGAGGGTGCACCTTTAACAACAATTTCTCTGTATTTTTTCACGACTCATGGTACAACCAGTAGGCCTGTTTCACGAGTCGTAGGAAGGATCGTACTGTCTCATATGAGCTTGACCCTTTCCAGATCTTTGGTACAAGTACTTGGTATGACTCATAGTAGCAAACCATGAACCGTATCATAGTTCATACCTAAAGTCTTTTCTAGTTTAGCTTAGGACAATCCTAACGAGCCACCCTATTAGTCGTAGTACTGAACCACTTGTCATAGGAAGACTTGTGAATCCTGTCCCTGCCTTGATTTTTGTTCAGTTATAGGGATTTCAATTTCAAGATTTTGGGTACTCAGACTTCCCCAGGTCTAGGAAGCTGTTTAACCCATTTTTAAAGCTACCCATTCCTCCCCTTCTAACTCACTACCCGTAACTCTTTTTCTTGCTACTACCATGTACAAGCTCGTCGAATTCCAACTTATTTCCTAGTCATTCATAGTTTAATCACACCCCTGGTCATTGTCTATTTTGAATTTTTCGAGCAACAACACCAATTTACAGGGGGGTTTGCACTATTACTTTAAACACGCAAGTTTAATCAATTTTAGAGCAATATACTTACTTAATTCTTGTTTTCTTCTACTAGGAATCGATACTAGGGATGGATAGAGCTGTTTTGAGAAAAAAAATTCTCGATTTCCACTTTGATTTTCGAGTTACGGTTGTGAGGTACACGTGGGAGTCATCCGTGAGTTGGGTTTTTGAGTGCGTGGGAGAAGGGTCCTTTGGATTTGAGTTTAAATAACTTAAGGGGAAGGTTTTAAAAATCTGGGCCGAGTTGGGTAATTTCAAGAAATTTGACTCATCATACGAGTCGTAGGAAGGCCCTACGACTCGTCCCTTGGACCCGTAATGCATAAAGATGAAAAACATACCTGGGGAGCTATGAGTGCATCTTATGACTCATACCATCGTACCATATGGTACGGTTCATACTGTGACTCGTAGGTCTTTGCCTTACATAGGTTGCATAGTTCACAGGCACAGTAAGTACTATGACTCGTACACTTGAGTTACGTGTCGTAAGACCAATTGTACCCTGAACTCTTGCACTGAAGCACATCTCTGATCCTCACCATGACTCATGCTATGACTCGTACAACCCTCTCATGAGTCATACTGAGACTCGTAGCACCTGCTTTTCAGCAGTTTTCCGCCACCTGTTTTTGTTTTCCCTACACACTGAACACATATTAGTTAAATCACTTGGGTTTCCTCCCAAGAAGCACTTGACTTAACGTCGAGACACGATGTAGGTGGCCCGATTACTCAGAATTCACCTAGCCACCACTTGGGTTGCCTCCCAAGAAGCGCCTGATTTAACATCGCGGCACGATGCAAGTCTCTTAACTACTCAAACTTCATCAATGAACTCAGATTCATCCTCTATCACTAAGATTACACTATATTCCTTCAGTTGCTGCGTTGACCGGTAGATGTTGAAAGTGACCTCTTCTTCGTTCAGTCTAAACTTCAGTTGGCTAGCCTCCACATCCACTAAGGCCCTCCCAGTAGCAAGGGATGGTAGCCCCAAGATAATAGGGAACTCATAATCAGCCTCGCAATCCATGATCATGAAGTCTGCTGGGAATATGAATTTGTCTACTTTAACGAGCACATCAAATAGGATCCTCACTGGCTTCTTCACAGTTCAATCAGTCATCAGTAGCTGCATTGTAGTCGGTGTGGGGGCTCCCAAGGCCAACTGCTTGAACACATCCAATGGCATCAGATTGATGCTTGCTCCCAGATCACAAAGTGCCCTTGCGAACTTGACATTGCCAATTGTGCAAGGTATAGTGAGAGCACCTGGGTCTTCCTTCTTTTGGGCAAGGACCTGTGTAGCAATGGCACTACAATGATGTACATTATCTATAGGCTCATAACTCATGGACCTCTTCTTTATCACAAGGTCCTTCATGAGCTTAGCATATCCCGGCATTTGTTCCAATGCCTCAACCAGTGGTATGTTCACAGATAATTATTTGAGCATTAACAAGAATTTCTGGAACATACCATTCTCCGCCTTCTTCTTCATTTTTTTAGGGAACGGTGGCGGTGGTCTCAGGATAGCCTTGTAAATTGCGTTGCACCTTGTTCAACTTCAGACCCTTTTTCACCAGTTGGGGCCTCAGGCAACTCAGTATTCTTAACACCTTCCATTCCAACACTATTTTCATCATCTT
The DNA here is from genome assembly GCA_035772735.1 of Datura wrightii. Taxonomy (NCBI): domain Eukaryota; kingdom Viridiplantae; phylum Streptophyta; class Magnoliopsida; order Solanales; family Solanaceae; genus Datura; species Datura wrightii. The sequence goes on along the minus strand of JASDFA010000002.1, from coordinate 47,963,793 downwards.
CAACTACACTCTCTTTCTTCAATTCAACTGCAACCTGTAAAGGGGGGTCAACTGTAGTCTTACCACTCCTAGTCATCACAGCCATGCAGTGGCCATCATTCTTTGAGTTCTAGACTGTGTTGCTAGGTAGTGTACCCTTCTATCTAGGGTTCAGTGATGCTGACAGGTGCCCTAGATGCTGTTCAATTTGCTTGCTAGCTGTCGCATAGGATTCCACTCTCTGACCCATGCTCGATATATCACCTCGGATTTCCTTTAACTAATCATCAGTGGACCTTACATTTTTCAGAATCTAAGCCATCATGCGCTCTAGCTTTGACTATCCAGCCTCCCGCTCTCGTGCATTGGGAGGCACAAATATTCTAGATGATCATTGCGGTAATCATCATTCCTTCGCCAGTCTTCTTCGCGCTCACGACCTCAGCTTCTGTCTATGTACCCGTTCCGATAGTAGTTATCTCTATATTGGTTCTGACCTTGGTTTCTAGAACCTTGGTGCCAATTGTCTGGTCCATATTCTTGGGCGTTGGCTTGAAAACTCACCACCTGGCTATCCAGGAAATTTGCCTCCTCCTCAGAATCAGAGTGGTCTTCCCCCGGCTCCAGTCCTTGTGTCCCCATCGCGTTCATCTTTTTGGCTTCAACTCCCAGAATGTTCCTTGTAAGCAAATCCAGTGATGTGCGCATATGAGCCAACTCCTAATCGCATTCTTCTTCTTTCCTACGTTGGTCTACAGTCAGACCAACATCATATGTACCGGTCGTTGCATCTGCCTCCCGGGTATGCCATGCTCTATTTGTTTTCGTCACCCATTCAAGAATAGTGGAAGCTTGCTCCCAGGTGTGACTCACCAATACTCCTCCTTCCACTGTGTTTGCTATAGCTTTTGTGTTATTGTTCAAAGACCTGTAGAAAATTTCCAACAAACTGTCATCTGGTATTTTATGGTTTGGGCACTTTGTCAACTTCTTCTTGAACCTCTGCTAGGTTTCATGAAGTGCCTCAGTTTTAAGTTGTTGGAAATTGTAAATTTCATCCCTGAGCTGCAACATTTTGGAGGGTGGAAAGAATCTCTCTAAGAAGGCTTGCTTGATTCTCTCCAGTTGGTTATGGAGTCGTTGGGCAACTCCGATAACCATAAAGTGGCTTCCCCTACAGAGAAAAGGGGAAAAGTCTAAGTCTGATGGCATCTTGGCTAACTCCAGGCAACCTATATGCCTTTCATATTCCAATAAAGTTCATCAGGTGCAGGTTGGCGTCATCCGCTGCGTGACCACTGAACACCCCTTTCATGTTTAACAGTTGAATCATGGTGCTCATTCTGTCAAATTTGGCCCTAGTGGGCTGTGGTGGTGGTATAATTTCTCCAGTTAACCCAACTTCATCAATGTCGGTCCTCATAATCAAAGAACTGGGGGGAAAATCTATGACCTCTATTGCCCCGCCCATGTCGACCAGCGTTAACAACCTCGTCTCTAGGATCCTATGCATCTTGAAGTGCAGCTTGGCGAGCTAGCTCGGCTTGCCTAGCTTCTTCAGCTATACGAGCTTCTCTCTATTCCTGGTTTTCCAGAAATTCTGAGTAGTGTTTGTTCAATTTCGAGGTTCAACGGAATCAAGGGATTTCAACTATTCCGAGTTCTTGTCTATCACTGAGCAACAACCTGTGGGTATCACAACAAAAAAGAAAACGTAATTCAGGAAATAACTACCAAAAGTCAAATACAAGCAATTAATCTAGTCTTAGCTGTATTCCCCGGCAACAGCTCCACTTTTTGATAACGCTCAAACTCACACCTCCTGTTGAAGTATGAAGCAGACTTTATCAATAAGGAACCCAACAAAGATGTTGGGATCGAACCCAGAGGGAATATGAAAGATCTAGACTAATGCCGGTGTTACACCCCATAAATTCTTGACATTTAGATGGCCTATTTGCATGTTGGTTAAGAGTTTTAGAATGCCATACATGCTAGGAAAAGGCCCGGGGGAAGACCGGACAAGCGCCAAGTCGGAGCATCGCAAGGCAAATGAAACTTAAAGAGAAAGTCGGGCAAAGCCCCTCCGCGACAGGCAACGTGTCACGGAGGCTTCCCCTCCGCGATGGCCAGCATGCCATGGAGGGCGGAGGGGTTCAGGTCCAAGTATATAAAGCCCCACTTCGGTTTTTTTTAATCACTTTCCATTTTTCATTTCAAGAGAACGAACAGAAACAGGGGAGACGAAGGGTTTTCATAAAATCCCTTCTGATTACGCCATCAAACGCGGTCCAAACTCAAATTAACTTCGGGTACCGAAGTATAAAGCTGCAGGGAGCATTCCTATGGAGTTAGTTTCGTAAGAATCATCCGGAAAAGCGGCGACCCACCGAGTCAAAGTGAGTGGAATTACTCCAAACTAGTGTTAATACACTCCCACCATTAAAGTGAGTATTTCTCTCTTCTGGACTTACGAGAAATAGCGAGTTTTCGGCTGTTTTTCGATAAGTCAAAGTTTGGGCAGTATATATATTCAAAGCAGTGTTTTCTTCTGGAATATTGATGGATTTATTTCTATTTGCTATGAATATGAATGTAGTTGGAAGAAATAGATGGATATTGGCCGAGCTACGTCAGTTAGTCAGAAAGTCGGCAACTGAGGTATGTAAAGCCAGTTTCTTCAGCAAGTTAGTAATTCTAGTATAGTAAAATAGAATAAATTCTAGAAGAAAGTTCCAGAAGCCGAGTATTAAGCTCAGTGTGAATTCAGTAAATATGTTTTGTATTATTATGCCGTATTCAGAATAAAAATCAGTAAATTAGTATCAAAAAACGAGATATTATTTCAGACTTAGTATCAGATTCAGTTTAATTCAGCCAGAGATTCAGAATAGAATATCAGAACATGAACAGTATTATCAGATTTATTATACATGTTATATGTGATTATTGTTGTTTGTTGAGACCAGATTGTGTTATGTGGGCACCCTTAGAGCTTCCTTGCCGCCCCAGGGTTAATAGTTGTGTTGACTCGCCTGCCAGAGGGTGAGGATACGTCACTCCAAGGAGTGGAATGCCGTCTGCCAGAGGACGAAGATGGGATGCAACATTCCCCATAGCAGGCTGATCAGCATTATAGCATACCCTGTCAAGCGCTTGCACCCAGGGCACAGATTATAAATACAGATCTCATATTATAGTTACAGGAGTACTCCGGACTCAGGTATAGTTATAGTCAGGGGCCCAGGGAGCCCAAGCTGCATACCCAAGGGGTGGCGGGATGCTCATAGTTTCTAGTTGAGTGGAGTGAATTTATTTTTGGATGGCGACCCTCGTAGGGGTATATAGATTGCATGTTGATTGGCACCTTCTGGCTTATGGGGGATGGTATAGGTTCTTGTATGCTATATATATATATGTGTGTGTGTGTGTGTGTGTGTGTTTGTGTGTGTATTTATTAAATTGATAGATCACAGGACGCCGCATTGACAGGTATGATTCTCACCTTCTCTTCAGTACAGATAAGCCCAGTTTAGATTCTGCCATCCCAGACAGACTTAGCCATCCTTTTTCATTTCAGTAACTATCAGTATTACTGCTTATCTTCAGTTATGTTCAGTTTTTTCTTTGCATACTCGGTACCAGTGGTACTGACGCCTGTTTGGGGGCGCTGCATTACTTTCCTGCAGGTATTCATAGACAAGGAGCCGATCCCTCGTAATTCCAGCCAGCGTACAGAGTCATTAGCTCATATCATCCGGAGCTAGACAGCTAGAGGTTTATTTCTCTTTTTGTTGTACAGTACGGGTAGGTCGGGGCACTGTCCCGACCATCTTATTATTATTCTTAGAGGTTGCAGATTGTATATTCCCTGTGGTTAGTTGTACCGGTTGTGTGGGGCCGTGTGTATGTTACAGTTTATTTGTGATGGTTGTGTGGGGCCTAATTCAGTAGGTAGTGGTGATCTTGTCGGTCACATAGCATCTTGGTACTTGTTTTTATTACTCAGAAATAACTAGACAGCATAATGGCCTTGTCGGCCCATATAGGTTCCCTTATATTTTGTTGTTCTGGTTAGCTGTTGTTTTCTTATAGGTGGCTATAGGCCTAGTCGGCCGGAGGCTGTATTTACAGTCGTTATATATCCCACTGGTTCCATGAATCCAAAGTTAGAGCCAGCCTAGCACCAGAAGTGCTTAGGCTCAGTAGTCCAGCAGTCCGGCTCTTAGTAGGGCACCAGGTGCCAGTCATGCCTCCCAAGGCGGGGCGTGACAAACTTGGTATCAGAGCAGGTTGTATCCCAGGGAGTCTAGAAGCCGTGCTAAGTAGAGTCTTCTCTATGGATGTGTTGTGCACCACATACTATAGGCAGGAGGCTGCAAGCCATGATAGGATGGTTACTCTTTCTTCCTATTCAGTCGTGCTGTAGAGCGGTACAGTATAGGGTTGAGTCCCTAATACTTATCATACTCTTTGGTTACAAATACAAAGTCAGATCAGCAACACCCTATCACAGACAGAAGATTGGATATAGCAGCAGGAGGAGGTATCAGGGACCTCACAATGTGATACATCTGTCGGTACCATCCCCAGTATATTTCTATAACTTCAGAGTAGGAAGTCAAAAGCATAGCGTATATACGAGTTGATTTATTTGTTAGATATATAAGATCTGATTAACATGACAGATAATATTAAATTATCGGATAGATGTGAGAAAAAGAGGGAAATGCAGGATTCCTACCTCCATCCTTTCAAATGTGGTACAGTTCCATGTTTCCGTTTCGTTGCAGTAAGAAAAGGCTATTCCTACCTCTTAGTTTTGATTCTAGTATAGCAAAGGGCATAAGGATTGAGGCGATGTTGCCCAAAGTAAGCAGTAAGTGAAGATGGATTGGTTGATTCTAGAAAGTGTTAGAAAGCGTAAAGAGCACCTATGATTACGTAAGTTGTGCAGATCCTCACGGTAATAAGTCAGAAGAGCGAGTAAGACTACTAGCTTACCCGAAGTGAGTGTAAAAGACTTGTCAGTAATGAACTCCCAATAATAATTAAGGTTGAGTCGGAAAACGGTTAAGTCCTCCATGACACGCTAACAACAGCAGGATATACTTGCAAGATAATAGTTATGATTTCAGTTGTGATATCGAAGGTAGGAAGGTCATATGAATCAGATGGGTCCGACTGCAAGCCAGAAGAAGTATAGGCTGAGACTTGACCAGTAACCTTATTAACAATGTAAGGCAGGTACCTTGAACCCCAAAGCTCAGCTTAAGCAAGATAAGGGGAAAAAGCATGAATACCAGATTTTGAGGGGAAATTAGAATCACCTCCAGATTGATAGAACGTTGTGTATTAAGGATTGAGCCTCGGACTGACAGTTAAGAGACAGTAAGATTGTAGTTTATACTGTTGCGGTACTTTTGCCTAAGGAGAAGGTAAGAGGGTGCCAACCTAGAAACTTTAATCTAGTGTGGCCTAGAGACAAGGTTCAACAGACAGTCACGGGTCCTTAATATAATGCCAAGTAAGACAACAAGGTTCGGATGTTGACCCCACGTTGTAAGAGTGGCTAAATTTCAGATAGCAGATCATAGCTAAAGTGCATGTATTTGTTGCTTCCAAAATGGGATGAAAATCCAATGAAATGGTACGAGAGGACAGGAGATATCATTACTGTAGAAGCAGTATATCATGTGCAGTATGAAATTCAGTAAAGCATGTCAGAGATTACGTATTACTACAAGAATTCAGTATGTATTGTACGTAGTTGTTGATATATATAGAGAGAGATATCAGATATGCTGTGAGTAGCTGCCAATACGGGTTACAGTCACACAGATTTTGGTTAGCTTCTAGGAAGTATATACAGATCGTATTGCAGGACCCCTCGCCAAAAAGGAGGCAGGTTAAGTGTGATTCACGTATGAAGCTATAGAAACTTTCTCAGTTTTCAGTTTATTGAGTTAATGGACTTATATGCTTGTTGTCAGATCTAGACTTCAGAAGCTCACAAGAGTTAGTAGCCTGAATCAGGGGGTTAGATGATACGGGCAATGTTAGACGGTCTAACGACTAGCTGGCACCTGTATAAGCAAGGAAGCATCCCTAAAGACCACTAAGGTTATCGCATATGCCATAACAAGAAATAGAGACCGACTAAGCATATTCCAGAGGTTAGCAACACTAGAATTCTCCGGTATGTTAAGTGGTCGTAGATTGTTTTTCCAGCCTTGTAGGTGAGAGTCAGCCTTAGTCGACCTAGCAGCTATCATGTAGAACACCCCGCAAGTCATCCAGCTGTCCTAGTCAGACAAAACCGTGGGTACCCCAAGGAGGGGTCCACATCAGTAGTCAGTGACGGACTAGTACCTCAGCCGGTTCTCGTAAGATATTCAGATACAGAGTCCTAGGAGAAGGTCAGTCTTTACGGAATTACTCATAAGACCGAGATTTTCCCAGAACAGCAATATAGATCCGAGTGAGTACGAACAAGGCATAAGGAATCAGTAGTACTCTGCTAGCACAGTGTTTACTAAGACAAGGAAATTAGTAGGCTCACCTATGAAGATCTAAGGACTGATCGCCTGAGAGTAAGTCCGATTAAGCCCATCTCTACAGTTGTTCAATTAGAAGAACAAAGTAGTTAGCTGTCCACAACTCCATAGTTATGCATGAGCTACAGATGTTCGAGTAGGACATTTAGAGCATTGTTAGACTACTTCAGTATTCGGGTCATTTAGCCCAGCTATTCAGCTATTCACAGTTATTCATCCAGATTATTAGAGATCATGATCACTATTAGGATTCTCTGATCAGATACGTGCACATGGTGTGTAGACAGTCATACGAATTATCCCATCAGCGAGTAGCATTAGCATGCGGCCCCGAAGGTCAGATGAGCTTTAGCTATACAGATAGATTACTTGTCAGTTTCTCCGGTATAATAAACCAGTATGACCGTCAGTTATATGCCAATTTCTCTAAATGTGAATTTTGGCTGAGTTCAGTAGTCTTTTTGGTCACATCGTGTCGGAGGCTGGTATACAGGTAGATACACAAAAAATAGAAGCAGTGAAAACATAGCCCAGACCTACCACTCTGACTGAAGTACGCAGTTCCTGGGGTTACACGGGTACTACAGAAGGTTTGTGGAGGATTTTCCACCTTAGCAGCACCTCTAACTAAACTGACATAGAAGGAAGCAAAGTTCCAGCAAACTGAGGCGTGTGAGAAGAACTTCTAGGAGTTGAAAGATAGGTTAACATCAACCCCAGTGTTAGCATTGCCAGAAGGTACAGAGGGTTATGCAGTTTATTATGACGCTTCGGGTGTTGGGTTAGGATGTGGGTTGATGCAGCATGGTAAAGTAATAGTTTATGCTTTCAGGAAGCTGAAGAAACATGAAAAGAATTATCCTACCCATGACCTGGAGTTAGCTGCAGTAGTTTATGCCTTAAAGAGTGAATATTTTGTATCACCCAGGAAGGGCTAATATGGTAGCAGATGCCCTTAGCCGTAAATCTATGGGAAGTTGGCATACTTGCAGCCAGTTAGCCAGTTTAGTCGTTCGCATAGCAGAAATAGAGGACAACAGAGCGGTAATTCAGAATACCGCAGTGTCGTCTTTAGTGGTGGAAGTAAAGGAACGGCAGTATAAAGACCCTAGCTGGGTTCAGCGTAAACACAGGGTTCAGCAAGGAGAGGTGACAGATTTTCAGATAACCAAGGATGAAGTGTTGTGATATAAAGACCGTCTTTGTGTTCCAGATGTTGCAGGGCTTCGCCAGCAGATTATGGGCGAGGTACATTACACCCGCTATTCTCTCCATCCAGGTTCGACAAAAATGTACCACGATGAGAAAGAAACTTACTGGTGGCTAGGAATGAAAAAGGGAATAGCAGAATTCGTAGCTCAGTGTCCCAACTACTAGCAGGTAAAAGATGAACATCAGAAACCAGGCGGACTGACTCAAGATATAGTTGTGCCTATATGGAAATGGGAAGCAGTAAATATGGATTTTGTAATAGGATTACCCCGCACCAGGCGTGGATATGATTTGATCTAGGTGATTGTTGACAGACTGACAAAATCAGCTCATTTTCTGCCAGTAAGGGCTACCTTTTCTGCCGAGGATTATGCTGAGCTGTATATCAGAGAAATAGTCAGGCTGCATGGGGTTCCAGTGTCCATTTTCTCCGACAGAGGAGCGCAGCTTACAGCTAAGCGTTGGCAGTCGTTTCAGAGAGGCTTGGGGATGTAGGTTAACCTGAGCATAGTTTTTCATCCTCAGACATATGGGCATGCAGAATGCACCATTCAGACGCTCGAGGATATGGTGCGAGCATGTGTGTTAGATTTTGGAGGTAGCTGGGATAAAAATCTATCGCTCATTGAGTTCGCATATGATAACAGTTATCATTCAGCAATTCAGATGGCGCCTTATGAAGTGTTGTATGGGTGAAAGTGTAGATCTCCAGTCGGTTGGTTTGAAGTAGGAGAATCAGCATTGATTGGGCCAGAGATCATTCATCAGTCAGAAGAAAAAGTAAAGCTTATCAGAGAACGTTTACTGACTGCTCAGAGCCACCAGAAATTATATGCTGACATGCAGCGCAGAATAGGCCAAGTGGTATATGAGTTAAACTTACCTCCAGAGTTAGAATCTGTCCACCAAGTTTTGCCATGTATCAATGCTGAGAAAGTGCATAGGAGATCCCTCCAGAATTGTCCCAGTCCAAGATATGCAGGTTACAGAATAGTTGGCCTATGAAGAAGTTCCAGTAGCCATACTAGACCGGCAAATCCGCAGATTAAGGACTAAAGATGTTGCTTTTGTCAAAGTATTATGACGTAACATGAACTGAGAGGAGATGACTTGGGAAGCAGAAGAGGATCTGAAAGTCAAATATCCTCATTTATTTCAGACTTAGTCAGCTAGAGGTATGTTGATATTGTTGTTTTATGAGTTGCTTTATATTCATGTGTATAAGTGAGATGTTGACTTCAGTTTATTATGAAATGAATGCTATAGTATTGTGTGGAGTACATGTATTGGACTTTTCTGCGTTTCAGGATTTTTGTGATAGTCCATATTACAGGGGAAACTCTGCCAAAATTTTTCCAGGATAAGCAGAGCAAGTTAAGATTCTTACAAGCAGAAGTTAACATTCGAGGATCAATGTTCTTATGGGGGGAAGGATGTTACACCCCGTAAATTCTTGACATTTAGATGGCCTATTTGCATGTTGGTTAAGAGTTTTAGAATGCCATACATGCTAGGAAAAGGCCCGGGGTAAGACCGGACAAGCGCCAAGTCGGAGCATCGCAAGGCAAATGCAATTTAAAGAGGAAGTCGGGCAAAGCCCCTCTGCGACAGGCAGCGTGTCACGGAGGCTTCCCCTCTGAGATGGCCAGCATGCCACGGAGGGGGGGGGAGGGGGTTCAGGTCCAAGTATATAAAGCCCCACTTCAATTTTTTTTGGTCACTTTCCATTTTTTATTTCAAGAGAACGAACAAAAACAGGGGAGACAAAGGGTTTTCATAAAATCCTTTCCGATTACGCCATCAAACGCGGTCCAAACTCAAATTAACTTTGGGTACCAAAGTATAAAGCTGTAGAGAGCATTCCTACGGAGTTAGTTTCATAAGAATTGTTCGGCAAAGCGGCGACCCGCCGAGTCAAAGTAAGTGGAATTTCTCCGGACTAGTGTTAATACACTCCCACCATTAAAGTGAGTATTTCTCTCTTCTGGACTTCCGAGAAATAGCGACTTTTCGGCTATTTTTCGATAAGTCAAAGTTTGGGCAGTATATATATTCAAAGTAGTGTTTTCTTCCGGAATATTGATGGATTTAGTTCTATTTTCTATGAATATGAATGCAGTTGGAAGAAATAGATGGATATTGGCTGAGCTACGTCAGTTAGTCAGAAAGTCGGCAACTGAGGTATGTAAAGCCAGTTTCTTCGGCAAGTTAGTAATTCTAGTATAGTAAAATAGAATAAATTCTAGAAGAAAGTTCCAAAAGCCGAGTATTAAGCTCAGTGTGAATTCAGTAAATATGTTTTGTATTATTATGCCGTATTCAGAATAAAAATCAGTAAATTAGTATCAAACAGCGAGATATTATTTCAGACTTAGTATCAGATTCAGTTTAATTCAGCTAGAGATTCAGAATAGAATATCAAAACATGGATAGTATTATCAGATTTATTATACATGTTATATGTGATTAATGTTGTTTGTTAAGACCTAATTGTGTTATGTGGGCACCCTTAGAGCTTCCTTGCCACCCCAGGGTTAATAGCTGTGTCGACTTTCCTGCCAGAGGGTGAGGATACGTCACTCCAAGGAGTGGCATGTCGTCCGCCAAAGGGCGAAGATGGGATGCAGCATTCCCCAGAGCAGGCTGATCAGCATTATAGCATACCCTGTCGAGCGCTTGCGCCCAGGGCACAGATTACAGATTACAGATACAGATCTCAGATTACAGTTACAGCAGTCCTTCGGACTCAGATACAGTTATAGTCAGGGGCCCAGGGAGCCCAAGATGCATACCCAGGGGGCCAGCGGGATGCTCATAGTTTCTAGGTGAGTGGAGTGAATTTATTTTTTGATGACGACCGGGTAGGGGTATATAGATTGCGTGTTGATTGGCACCTTCCGGCTTATGGGGGATGGTATAGGTTCTTGTATGCTATATAAATGTGTATGTGTGTGTGTGTGTGTGTATTTATTAAATTGATAGATCGCGGGACGTCGCATTGACATGTATGATTTTCACCCTCTCTTCAGAACAGATAAGCCCAGTTTAGATTCTGTCATCCCAAATAAACTTAGCCATCCTTTGTCATTTCAGTAACTATCAATATTACTGCTTATCTTCAGTTATGTTCAGTTTTTGCTTTGCATACTTGGTACCAGTGGTACTGACGCCCGTTTGGGGGCGCTGCATTACTTTCCTGCAGGTATTCATAGACGAGGAGCCGATCCCTCATAATTCCAGCCAGCACATAGAGTCATCAGCTCCTGTCATCCGGAGCTAGACATCTAGAGGTTTATTTCTCTTTTTGTTGTACAGTACGGGTAGGCCGGGGCCCTATCCCGACCATCTTATTGTTATTCTTAGAGGCTTGCAGATTGTATATTCCCTGTGATTAGTTGTACCGATTGTGTGGGGCCGTGTGTATGTTACAGTTTGTTTGTGATGGTCGTGTGGGGACTTATTCAGTAGGTAGTGGTGATCTTGTCGATCACATAGCAGCTTGATACTTGTTTTCATTACTCAGAAATAACTAGACAGCATGGTGGCCTTGTCGGTCCGTATAGGTTCCCTTATATTCTGTTGTTCTGGTAAGTTGTTGTTTTCTTATAGGTGGCTATAGGCCTAATCGGCCGGAGGCTGTATTTACAGCCATTATGTATCCCGTTGGTTCCATGAATCCAGAGTTAGAGCCAGCCTAGCACCAGAAGTGCTTAGGCTCGGTAGTCCAGCAGTCCAGGTCTTAGTAGGGCACCAGGTGCCAGTCATGCCTCCCAAGGCGGGGCGTGACAGCCGGTAAGTGAACTTGTTGGTTAGTTACTTCAATTTAGGGGTTTTAAGTAAATAATAATTAAAACAACAACTCAAATTATGATTTAAATCAAGATAAATAACTAGGATTTATGTTCCCCATGGATTCATAACTTCTTCGGGTATACACACGTGATCAATACTTATGCTTACTTGTAGAACTGATAACTAGGGTTCATCCAAATGACTGGTTCATCCCTATCGGATAACTATACTCAATCACCGGGTCAGGTCTCATGAACGGTTTCAAAACTATCCATTATCAATAAGTTTCATATTTTAACTTTCATGCGACCACAACTAAAGTTAATACAATGATCATCAAGATCAAGGCTTTGTTGCAATTCTCTTTTCCTAATCTCTACCTCTCTAGGCTCAAGTAAGTAAAGAATTTGGGAAAGTCCTAACGTTGTACACTGTTAAGAAACATTTAAGCATGAAGAGAATACAATACAAGTATTTTGCATTGGTTTTGAATCACTTTTGTGTATCCCTATCTCGTTAATCCACCATGGTTCCGACAACCCTAGCTATGAAGGTTTCAGCCTCTCATAGTTTCAAGGTTGTGATTTGCATTCATAATTAAACACATAATTCAATATTTACAATTGTAGATGAGACAAAAGCTTCTTTGATTATATCAGTAAAGCCTCAAGAACAATTGATAAATATCAAGAAAGAATCCAAGAAAAGGTTGATCACAAGTCAATCAACTCAATTCTATGTTTTTCCCTCGAATCTCCATTGTTTTCACGCCTATCTCACTTCTCTGTAATGTTCCCTATCGTTCTCTACTGAAAATAAAACATAAATGGTATTTATATAGACATAAAAATCCTTTTTCCTAAGCTAACAGGGTGTTTTTCCATAACTAGAGTTGCATGAGCCATGACTAATCATACAACCCATAGCAGGATTGTACGGGTCGTACCTGCTGTCCATAAGTCCTTGGCTTGTTGAAATTTAGCTAACTGATTGGCCTTGGTACGAATCCTACATGCTTCCTACGAGTCGTGAGTTTCTTCCGTGGTCTGGTTCTGAGAACTCTGACTTTTTCTGAAATTATTCATGAGTGTTGAGGTATGACTCGTACCTTCCAGCCATGACTCGTATTTTTTGTAGTTCTACTTAGCATTGAAAATACACTGAAGATCACCCCTGCTCCTGATTCGATTCGTACCTTGTTGTTACGATTCGTAGTTCCATCCATATCAGGAGTCTGTTTTGTGCAATTCTTCTGAATATTTCCACGGTTCTATTTATGGCTCATACCAGTGTTGTATGGCTCATACAGAGAGTCATATGTTGCATTCTCCCCAATTCAGCCATTTGAAACTTTTTACGGTTCTCATTACGGCTCGTACCATCAACATACAACACTTTCAACGCTCAAAACTAAGAAAATAGCGTGAACTTAGGTGTGTTTATATAGATATAAGGCACTTTTTCTTTGATTACAGGAAAATAAGTGTTGGAGCAAGAATATGCAAAAGAAGCTTGAAAGTGCAGAAAATGAGCTAAAGTCACAATCTCAGTATCACATCAGGTCTAACAATGCGTACCCATCAAAGTGGAATACTCGTAACATACCACTAACCTCATCTTGTGAAGTCTCCTGCTCCTGATGAGATGTGAGGGCATAAAACCTGTTCTGGCGCTGACCACCACCTGCACTGTTGGACGCACCATGTTGAGCTGGGCGTGCTAGTGTTGCTACTGGACTAGTAGCTTAAGTACGACCCCTGCCATCACCTTGCCTGGCCAACGGACACTCTCGGCGCCTGTACCCAGATCCACCACACCCAAAGCAGATATCTAATAAAATCAAGCACTCCCCTATGTGATTCTCGCCACACTTTCCACAGACCGAAAAGGTATGCTCTACCTTTAATGCTCCTCTGTTACCTCGAACCTAATGCTCTACTCCGCTGATCACCCTGTGACCTAGATGGAGCACTAGCCGGTGATGGAGCTAGAGCTAATGACCTCTGATGGGACTGCTGATGATGTCCTCCTCCCGACCTCTATTGGGAGAACCCAAAACTATCTGTCCTGGCCCTCTTGGCCTCTCTCTCCCTCAAATATGCTACCTCCATTTGCTGGGCATACAAGACCAATCACGAAAGTCGATGTCCTGATGAAGCATAGACGTCCTACAATCCTTGACTAGGTAGTCCGCTACTCCATGCACATACCTGCTCACCCGAGCTCTCTGATCAGCCACCATCTCTTGTGCATATCTGGACAAGCGGGTGAACTCCAAAGCATACTCCTGGACTGTCACTGCCTCAGATTCAGAACCTCAGCTGCCTTGATCTCCCTCATCTCCCATGGAAAGAATCAATCTAAGAATGCGGTGAGGACTCAAACTAACTAATGGGACCCGCTCCAACTGTCCTGCTATCCTTCCAATTGTCCTGCTATCCTTCCACTGTCTGAACCATATATGGGCAACCCTTTTCAACTAATAAGAGGCTAGGTCTACGCATTCCTCCCCAGTCGCCCCCATAATCTGGGTGATCTTCTGGACCTCATCAATTAACTCATGTGGATTCTCATCCACCTTCGATTTGAGGACCTTCGGAGGGTTCATCCTAAGAAAGTCCCTGACTCTTACCGCTACTCCCATTCTGGGGAATATGCACTACCGCCTACTGGTTGACCTAGGTGGTCAATGCCTGTGCCAACATCTAGATGGCTGCCCTAAACTCTACATCGGCAACCTACTCGAGCACATGATCCTCGGGGGCTGGTGGGGCCTGCTGGTGCCCATCCCCATTGCCATTCTCAAGGACATCTCCATTTTTGTTTTTTCTCCCATTAACTAGATGTAGAGGCATCATTTTTCAAATGCGTATAGCATGAGTTAGAAGGATAGAGAGACATATCATCGCATGACATAGATCATGAAAGAAGGGAAGTTTCCTAAAACATTTCCGTAGCCTCTTCGTCATAAGTGTGGCGTGCTTCACACCCATGAAAAAGACTCTACTAAATGCGGCTTTCAGACACCCTAGGACACTTCAAAACCTACTGCTCTAATACCATGTTTGTCATGGCCTGAACATAGGCCGAGATTGAGAAACAGGACAAGGAACCTCGAGAGGCTCCAAATCGACCCATGGCATGAACATAGAGGCTAAGAGCATACAAAAAGTGGAAACTGATATTATAAAACATGCTTAAGTAGAAAGTTGCATATATATTAATGTAAAATAGAGTCAACACTGACATCTGATATTCTACAAATTATCTGAAAAGCCTCTAACATAACTGATGAGCTGATGGGACAACATCCCCAACTAGCTTGACAATAGTCAGTAACTGAAATAACATAACAATGATACATGAACTGACGGACTAACTAACTCTGGACTAGAATACATGAATGAACTAAATTCATAAATCACATATACATACATTGTCATGAAGGAAACTAGGGAAACTTGAGATGAACATGAAATTGAATAGGGTACTAAGGAGGAAACTGATACCTCAAGCTGAAACTGAGCCTGAAGCCATCATATCTTCTTTAGCTTCCCATGTAGCCCCTTCCACATGCTGATTTCTCCACAAACCTTGACTGAGGCTACTTCCTTATTTCTTAGCTTCCGAACCTGATGATCAAGTATTTCTACCGGAGCCTCCTCATAACTAAGGCTATCTTTCACATCGACACTGTCCACCGGAACAACAAGAACTAGATCACCCAAACACTTCTTCAAGAGTGATACATGGAAAACTGGATGAACTGAAGCTAATTCTGAGGGAAACTCCAACTCATATGCTACCTTGCCAAGCCGTTTCACAATCTAGGACGGACAAACATAACAGGGACTAAGCTTCCCTTTCTTTTCGAACCTCACCACCCCTATCATGGGAGACACCTTTAGAAACACCCAATCATCGACTTCAAACTCAATCTCCCTCCTCCTCAAATCCGCATAAGACTTTTGGCGACTCTGAGCTATTTTCAACCTATCCCCTATAAACTGAACTTTCTTTATGGCCTCATGGACTAAATCTGGTCCTATTATCACAGCTTCACCGACTTCAAACCAACTAATATGTAATCTATACCTCCGCCCATAAAGAGCCTCAAACGGAGCCATCTGAATACTGGAATTATAGCTATTGTTATATGAAAACTCAATGAGAGGCAAATGATTATCCCAACTACCCTTGAAATCAATCACACATGCTCTCAACATATCCTCCAAAGTTTGAATGGTCTGCTCCGCCTGACCATCTGTTTGCGGGTGAAATACTGTGCTAAGCTTAACCTAAGTACCAAGTCCCTTTTGAAACGATCTACAAAATTGGAAGGTAAATTGAGGACCTCTATTTGATATTATGGACAAGGGCACTCCATGCAACCGAAAATAACTCCCAAATATACAACTTAGCATAATCCTCTACTGAATCAATAGTTTTAACCAGTAGGAAATGAGCTTCTTTAGTCAACCTGTCCACAACAACCCAAATAAAGTCATACTATCAGCGTTTACGAGGCAACCCCGTAATGAATTCCATATTGATTTCCTCCCACTTCCAAGTAGGGATACCAATTCTGAAGCACACCTCCTACTCTCTGACGCTCAACTTTCACCTGTTGACAATTCGGCCACTTAGCTACAAACTCTGCTATGTCCTTCTTCATGCCATTCCACCAATAGACTTCCTGTAGGTCACACTACATCTTGGTGGTACCTGGATGTATAGAGTATCTGAAACCATGAGGTTCATGCAACATCCTCTCCCTCAAGTCATCAACATCCGATACACACAAATGACCCTGGTATCGGAGCACACCATCCCACCCTTTGGAGAAGACCTCTACTTTGTGATTCTGAATGACTTCCTTCAGCTTCATCAAGATAGGATCTTCATTCTTCTTAGCCTTAACATCGGTCACCACAGATGATTCTGATCCATTTTGAACAATGACACCACCATCCGTCGAGTTAACCAGATGAACTCCTAGTCGTGCAAGTTGGTGCACATCCTTTATTAACTCTTTCCTCTCCTCATCTACATGAGATACACTCTCCATGGAAATCCTTCAAAGAGAATCTTCCATCACATTAGCCTTTCCCAAATGAAAGAGAACACTCATATCATAATCTTTAAGAAGCTCCAACCAACTTCCTCTATCATAGAATTAGATCCTTCTGGGTGAACACATACTGTAGGCTTTTTTGGTCCGTAAACACATCGACATGAACCCCGTACAAATAGTGTCTCTAAATCTTCAAGGAAAATACTATCGCTGCCAACTCGAGGTCATGAGTCGGATAGTTCTTTTCATAGACCTTAAGTTGCCTGGAAGCATATTCTATAACCTTATCGTGTTGCATCAATACATAACCAAGGTTGATCCTCGAAGCGTCACAATATACCACAAACCTATTGGTACCCTCAGGTAAGGTCAATACTGGTGTTGAGGTGAGGTGAGTCTTCAACTCTTTGAAGCTCTTCTCACTAGCCTCTGACTATTAAAACTTCACTTTCTTATGGGTCAATTTTGTCAACGGTGCTGCAATATATGAAAACCCCTCAACAAATGTCTTATAATAACCATATAAACCTAAGAAACTCCTGATATCTGAAGAATTCACTAGTCTAGGCCAATTCTTCACTGCCTCTATCTTTTGAGAGTCCACCTGCACACCCTCACTTGACACACCATGACCCAAAAATGCCACTGAGTTCAACCAAAACTCGTATTTGCTGAACTTAACATACAACTGGCGATCCTTAAGAGTCTGTAGCACCACCCTCAAATGAGCTATGTTGCTCCTTCTTGCTCCGAGAGTATATAAGGATGTCATCTATTAACACAATCACGAAAATATCCAAGTATGGCTTGAGCACACTGTTTATCAAATCCATAAAAGCTGCAGGAGCATTCGTTAGTCCAAAATACATAACTACAAACTAATTGTGGCCATACCGAATCCTGAAGGCTATCTTCAGAATATCACTCTCCCGAACCCTGAGATGATGGTATCCGGATATGAGTTCTATCTTTGAAAAGCACTTAGCACCCGGAAGCTGATCAAATAGATCATTAATCCTGGGGAGGGGATACCTGTTCTTGATGGTGACTTTATTCAATTATTGATAATCAGTGCACATCTGAAGGGAACCATCCTTTTTGGGGACAAAGAGAACTGGCGCATCCCATGGGGATTTGCTTGGTCTAATGAAACCCTTGTCTAGAAGGTCCTTCAACTACTCCTTCAACTCTTTTAGCTCGGCTAGAGCCATTTTGTAAGGAGGAATAGATATAGGATGCATATCAAGAAGAAGGTCAATACCAAAATCAGTCTCCCTCTTGGGAGGAATTCCTGGTAAATCAACTGGAAACCCTTCCGGCTACTCACACACTACAGGTACCAACTGGATAGTCGGCGTTTTGGACATAGCATCCTTAACCCTAACTAGATGGTACATGCAACTTTTAGAAATAATCTTTCTGGCCTTAAGGTAGTAAATGAAATGACCTACAGGCATAGCTGAACTACCCTTCCACTCAAGAACTGGCTCACTCGGAAACTTGAAACCTACTGCACCGGTTCTACAGTTGACTGAGGCACAACATGTATGTAACCAATCCATGTCGAAGATAACATCAAAATTGGTAATGGATAGCTCTACTAAGTCTATTGAGGTGACTTTCTGAAGGACTTTGATAGGGCAGTTTCTATATACTCATCGAGCTATAATCGAATCAGACATTAGAGTAGAGACTGAGAAGGGTTGTGACAAGATCTCGGGACTGACTCTGAAACTACTAGCAACATTGGGCATCACAAAAGATAAAGTAGCCCGTAGATCTAACAGTGCATATATATCAAGGTGAAATACTCATAACATATCAGTAACCATATCTGGTGAAGTCTCCTGCTCTTGGCGGGGTGCAAGGGCATAAAACCTATTATGGCGCTGGCCGCCACCTGTACTAGTCGATGTACCCAACTGGGATAGGCGTGCTGGTGCTACTACTGATCTAGTAGCTTAAGCATGGCATCTACCATCACCTTGTCTAGCCAAGGGACACTCCCAACGCATGTGGCCGGATCTACCACACCCAAAACAAATATCAAATCCCATGAAGCACTCTCCTGTATAACTCTTGCCATACTTCCCCCAGGCCAGAAAGGTGCACTTTGTCTGCATGCTTCTCTGGTCCCCCCAACCTGAGGCCCTGCTCCTCTAATCACCTTGCGATCTGGACGGGGCACTGGCAGATGATGGCGCTGGAGCTAATGACCTATGATAAGACTACTGGTGATGTCCGACTCCCGATCTCTACTGAGAGAACCCATAACTGTCTATCCTAGCCCTCTTGGCCTCTCTCTCAGATACACCGCCTCAATCTGCTAGGCATACAAAACCATCCGGGGAAAATCAATATCCTGATGAAGCATGGCGATCCTATAATCCTTGTCCAGGTAGTCCTCCACTCTATGTACAAACCTGCTCACCCAAGCTCTCTGATCAGCCTCTAGCTCTGGTGCATACTTGTACAAACGATGAACTACAAAAGCATACTCCTGTACTGTCATGTTACCCTGCTTCAGGTTCATAAACTCTGCTTTTTTAATCTCCCTCATCTCACGAGGGAAGAACCGATCTAGAAATGCGGCATGAAACTCCTCCCAACCAATAGGGCCTGCTCCAATTGCCCTGCTATCCTTCCACTGCTTGAACCAAATGTGCACAAGCCCTTTCAACTGATACGAGTCTAGATCGACGCACTTATCTCCAGTCACCCTCACGATCTAGGTGATCTTCAGAACCTCATCAATGAACTCGTGTGGATCCTCATCCACCTTTGACCCAAGAAACTCTAGATGGTTCATCCTCAGAAAATCTCTGACTCTTGCTATCGTCGCATTCCCATTTTGAGGGACATGCGCTACCGCCTGTTGATTCACCTGGGCCGTCAAGGGCCTGGGCTAGCATCTTTATGGCTACCCTGAACTTTGCGTGGGCAACATTCTTGGTTACACGATTCTCATGGGCTGGTAGCGCCTGATGGTGCCCATCTCCATTGCTATTCTCATGGCCATTTCCATTTCTATTTCTTCTTCTATTAACTCAGTGAGGAGGAATTATTCTACAAACGTGTATAGCACGAGTTATAAGGATAGAGAGACATTTCATCGCATGACATGGATCAGGAAAGAAGGGAACATTTCCTAAATGTCTCGTAGCCTCTTCATTATAAGTGTGGCACTCTTCACACCCATGATAAAGACACTATTAATGCAGCTTTCAGACACCCTAGGACACTTAAAAACCTAATTCTCTTATACCAATTTTGTCACAACCCGAACATAGAACCGAATCGAGACATGGGACAAGAAACCCCGAGAGGCTCCAAGTCGACCCATGGCATGAACATAACATCTAAACTAAACATCATAAAGCGGAAGTCTGCATAAATATACATATCAAGCTAAAATTGAATCAACAACGACAAGCTAATTATAATGTCTGGAAAGCATCTAACATAACTGATGAGTTGATGGGACATCACCCCAACTAGCTCGACAAAGCTTGAAACTGAAATAACATAGCAACTATAGATGTCTAACATCCTCAATAGAGGAGGACTCACCAACACTGGCTAGACAGTTTTGAGAGGGAAGCAGGGGCTAATGATGTGACTGAGACAGATCCCCCCGACCTGTATCATGAAATGATATAGCATAGAGTATGCAGTCAGTACTTGGAATGTACTGAGTATGCAAGGTAAGTAAAAACGAACAGTTAAAATACATAAGAGTTCATAAGAGTAGGACAACATGATCATGAAGTAAATTTCATAATGTAAACATAGGGCTCAAGGTTTTCAAAACATGCATAAATCAGTCATAATCATAATCATAGGAGAAAAGCTTCATTAAACATGACTTGAGCCAAAGTAACATAAACATAACCATGCATTCATCATGAAGAATAATGGGAGGACTCATCATAACTGACACCATCATGGTAGAGCCTTACATGATGCCCCAACTATCTCACTCAAGTAGGAAGAGCCGTCCTAGGTTTGCTAGGTAAGGGACGTGCAGTATGTGATATCATGAAAAGGGGATCCATTAACATTTAGATATATATAAACCTACGGTGGCACATAGTTTTAAGACACCGGTGTAGTCCTTTGAACGCCGGGCTACTTGGTGCTAGACACTGCTCCCAAAATCATGCACATTAGTGCTCGTATCATAACCGTAAAATCATTCATGAGGTTCATGGACAAATAAATAATAACATAATGGATCCCACTTGAAATACATGATTAACCATTAATAAGGGCCCATGAATCAACCAAAAGTCAGTAATCCATAAATCATGAAATTCATGCATACTTGTAAAACATTCTTACTTGATATTCATAAATCCATGATGAGTACTTGAGAGAAACCATATCATAAATCATAAATCACAATTTAGGGCTTAAGAAGATTAAGATCATAGTAGAATCATAATTTGACTTTTCATGAACATACATAATTGAACATAATTTAATTTAAAATTTGAAACCCTAAATTAATAATCAAAATAGTTATAAAATCTCCCATATATCATAAAACATACTTTGATAGATGAAGGGAATCGACCTATAGATAGATCATAGAGAATTTCACTAGCATTAGAATAAACCACATAAGATCATGAAATTTTAACTTATAATTGAAATCCATAGAATTGAGAAGAATATAGGGCATTGGAATGAAAGGAAATCCTATTCATAGCCTCACATACCTAGGCAAATCGATTTCATACTACCACTTGAAAGCCCAAAGGAAATTGAAGAGGATTTGATGAAATCCCTCAAATTTGATCTTCAAGGAAGGTTCTAGGTTTCATGCATGGACTGGGGACTCTTAGAATGGACTTACCCCCCTTAAAACACACTATTCAGAGCTTAAAATAATGAAGTTTAGGACCGAGTCTTAGGAATGATGAAACTACCCTTAATGAAAAACCTGAAAAATCTGCATTGCTAGTGACCACGACTGATCCAATGGGTCGTTGCAAGCTTCCACGAGTCATTTTTTCTCTCAATGTCTCAGCCCAGGTTCCAATCCCAGACCTGTCACAATGACAGGTTCCACGATTCATACCTAGTTCCAACAACTCGTGGCAACCATCCATTGTCAGCACTGTAACCACTCCTTTTTCTTGAAACCTTCCAATAGGACCATATAATGACTCGTCCTATGACTCATTCCAACCCTTTTTTACCAATACCATTCACCTAATGACTCAGTCCAATGATCCGTTACTTCAAACAATGAGTCATTTTGTGACTCGTTACTTCCCAACCTACTTTGCAAATTCTCACCACGAGCACCTCTAACGGGTCATTAGTCCCACTAGCGACCCGTACCATGTCTCATTCTAAGAAGAAATATCATATTTCTTCTACTTTTCATTTTAAATTCCGAGTCTAGTCTTAGACATTTTGGGGGTATTATAATTTTTCTACCCGAACCAAGATATCTTCTAACATCCCCACAGGTCTCTTGATGGATCGGTCCACCATTAAAAGCCTCATTGAAGTGGGCTTGGGATTCCCCAATCCCAAGTTCTTAAAAATGATAAGAGGCATCAAATTTATGCTTGCCCCGAGGTCACATAAGGCCTTTTTGAAAATGCACAGCCCAGTGGTGCAAGGGATAGTAAAATCTCCGGGGTCCTCTCTTTTTGGAGCAAGATTGCTTGCCATCATTGCACTACAATGGTGTGTTACTTCCCCTACACCAGCATTAACAACCTTCTTTTTCTTCTGCAATTCCTTCATGAACTTTGTGTGGCCCTGCATTTGGAGTAATGCATCCACCAGAGGTATTTTTATGGACAACTTGCTAAACATCTCAATGAATTTCTAGAATTGGTTGTCCTATTTCTTTTTTCCTAACCACTAAGGGTAAGGAGGCATTATGCTAAGCTCCTGGCCTTGTGCATTTAAGGCCTCCTTGCATTTTTTCTCAGCATCAACATCCTTGGGCGCAACAGCCCCTCCTTCTTCAGCGAGCACTTCTTCATCAAAAACAACATTTGGTGATTTTTGCACCGCATCTTTCTCTTTATCAATTGTAAGTGGATCACCAACCTGGTTGGTCTTTATACCCGCATCAGCCAAGATTTTTCCACTCCTAGTAACAATCGCCATGCAATGGCTATCCTTTCTTTGGATTTGGTATGGTGTCACTAGAAAGCGTGACCTTTATTTGATGATTCATTTGTGATGAAAAGTGGTTCATTTGATCCTCTAAATGCTTAATTGATGCTGAATGAGATCTCACTGTTTGGGCAAGGTTAGACACCTCCTTTTTAACTCTTTGACCCCTCTATTTGTGGACTCAACCTTTTTGAGCACTCATGCTAGCATTTCTTCAATCTTTGAATTCCCCACATCACTTACCCCGAGTAGCATGTGGGGTGAATCAGCATTTTGAGGAGGCACGATGGGTTCAAACTTCATAGTATCGCTCCCCATCACGGTTTACTTCACGATTTGCCATCTTTCATTTCTATTAACCCAACCTTGGTTATCGTGGTTTATCCAACCTTGATTCTCTTCCCGTGGATGCCAAGGGCCTTGGTTGGCCCCTTGATATCCTAGGCGAAAAACCCCCCGTTTGACCCGCCATGAATTAACACTCTTCCTTATACCTTTGCGATGAAGATTCACCCTCATATTGCACGGGACCTTGAGTCCCCACAGCATTGAAATTCTTAGACTTGGTTCCCATAACATGATTTGTCATTTGTTTGAGATGGGTCATCATCTTTTCTATGGTCTCATCTCTCTCTTTATCTCTTTTCCTCATTTCCTTAGTCACAAGGCTTGAACTAGCACTACTTAAGAGTGCTTCAGTGTCCCTAGTGCACCAAGCTCGGTTTGTTTTGGTCATCCTATCCAAAAGAGCCTTGGCTATCCCATAAGGTTGTTTCATTAGGGATCCCCTAGATAAATTATTGGCCACTGACTTGTTAATGGAATCCAGGGATCGATAAAAACTCTGAAGTAACACTCCATTCGGTAGCCTGTGGTTTGGACATAAGGCCACTTTCTTATTGAACCGAAGACATGCTTCATGCAAGGGTTGCCTAAAGTTGGTAATGTCATCTCTTAACTGCAACATCCTCGATAGAGGGAAGGACCTATCTAAAAAATCTCCCATCAATTCTTGGCACGAAGTAATACCCCCAAAAGAAGCTCCTCTTGCCACATAGTAGCTTCTCCGTCAAGGAAAATGAGAAAAGCCTTAGTGTAATCGACTCTTGGCTAATATTGGTAATATTGGAAGGTTGGCATATCTCAAGGAAATTTTGAAGGTGGTGGTTGGTGTCCTTGCTAGGTTGCCCTCCAAATAACCCTTTCATTTATATAAAATGTAGCATAGTGCTCGTCACGTGAAACATGATATTCCCTACCGTAGGAGGTAGGAAAATAGCCCCAGCTATGCCAGGTATCATTGGATTATTATCCTCGTCGTCCATGTGGTTGTCCACAGAACCCTCTTAAGAGTGCTAGCTCATATCAGTCAGCCTAAAGAGACACCCAAAAACAAAAATAAATGTAAAAACAAAACATAAGATGCTCAAGTGATTTAAATCAACAATAAATTAGGGGCTATCTAATCCTATTTCCCGGCAACGACGCTAAAATTGATGACGTCCAAATCCACTCATCACAAGGAAAGATTGTAAACAGTTGTCACAATATAGTTACCCAACTCGTGAGTCAGGATCAAATCCAAAGGGAATAGAGATTTGATGGAACAAAAGCTTTCTATCGAATTAAGATAAGTCGCATCATTATCTTAACAATGGAAAAGTAAATACTGGGGGTTAAAATGATCTCAATTAGAATTTAAATTCAATCAATTAACTATAAGGAAACCAACTTGAATAAGAAAATATGAGAAAGAGCTAGGGGTGCGCCATTGACGGTTCATCAATCGGATTGGAGTTAACTAGGAAATCAAATCATTACTCACAAGCATAGACTCCCGATGTTTTTCAACCACTTGGATGCCTTTTGCCTCAGGTTTTCTCAAATCCCAATGTTTGAAATAATTCACCCACAATGACTTGGGTCATATTTGAGCTATTTCTAGCCTCAATTCCCTGATGGGTGTAAGAAGATGGGTATTGGCTATCTCTAGCCCAATATCGCACACTCAAAACCCATACCCACCAATATTTTCTCACCCATACTCTATTCTTCTTTTTCAAGTAACAATAAAATAAGCATTATCTACACTTGCAATTTTAGATATATCAAGTATAATCTAGAAAAACAATAGATTTATACTAGATAAGTAATTAAAGATCAATATAGCAACACCCAATCCAATTTAGCCCCTATCATGCACACACCCCTAGCAAAATATTTAGCTACTCATAGATGGAAAAAAATTATTTTGATAAATAAACCCGTAGAATTCATCATCAAGAGTAAATTGCAAGCTGAAGTTTTCCTTCAATGGAAGTTTTACCTTTAGGAAGAACAAGACAATGAAGAAAAGCTCTATATCTTTTTCTCTCTCTAGATATTCAAAAACAATTCAATAATCTAATGGAATGGAATTCCAGCTACTTTACTAGGAATGTTCAAAAATAGGTTAAAGCTACTCCTCTTTTCCTGTGTTGGACGATTTTACCCCTTTGATGACGGCCTCACTTACAACGTCGGTGCTCATTTGCGGGGCGTGATATGCCGGTATTTGATGACACATCAGATCCTTTTAACTATGAATTGATGCATATTCTTGAGAAACTTTCTAGTTATTTTGATGGTTTTGCGTGTATTATACAGGAAGATAAACCAAATAAAATACATGGTATGAAATAGGCTGAAACAACAACTTGACGGCCTATTTGATGGGCCGTCACCAGTGTGACGAACCGTCACCCCCACCATTAGGCCTAAACAGAAGATAAACAAAAAGAAGTGAAAGTGATGGCCCAAGTGATGGACCGTCACCTCTCTGACCCACCGCCAAGCATACCATCATCAAGATGCGGATTTGATGATACATTGGATAAGGAGTGACGGCCCAAGTGACGCACCGTCACCTTGCTGACGGGACGTCAACTTCAGCGTCACCTAAGAAGTGGGACTCCAATTTTCAGTACAGTTGTGAACTATTCTAGACTATAAATAGCAGGTGCTAGGTTTATTTTTAGCATCAGATATTTGACAGAGAAAAGAGCGACTTGTATGTTACTTTTGAGAGAGAAAAAGATCAACTTTATACGTTCTTTTGAAAGATTTTTAAAGAAATATTGTTGGGTTATTAGAATCATAATCAAGGTTTTATCTCCTCTTTGTATGTTAAATCTTCTTTGATAAATATGACTTTTGTTATGAGTTCAATGATCGTATATGGCTAAGTTCCATTACTAGGGTTGTGTGATTCAGGTAGAATGACTTAATGACGGTGATTGATGCATGGATGAGTTTAATATGATTATCTGTTTTATTAAGTCTTTCGCTTGGAATGACTTCTAATGGTTACAAACACTATAACATACCCTAGGTTTGACATGCTTGAGTAAAGTGTAAATTTGGGTGAGAAGAATTGGTGATAGGGATTCAAGGCGTTAACCCTTGATTGATTGTTAATGTTGTAGTAAGATTAACCAACCTAGGTTAATTGTTGTAACTCATCTATGATCACCCATAGTTTGAGAAGATGAGAGTGATACCTTTCTAAATAGGTTGAGAAACATTCAGATAGGATAGTTGAGTTAACAACCAACACACATAGTGTTAAACGAGTCCACTGCAGTCATTCACCAAATGTCATTATGAAAACATGATGACCATAACCCTAGTTTACTTTCTTCTTGAAATCAATAGTAATAAATCATAGTTGGTATTGTTTGCATTTGACTGATAGTGAAACGAAGCAAAATTCCTAGACCCCCAGTTTTACAGAAATATTTGACTACAATAAAATACTTACATAAGACTTAATTTTCATTATATTCCTGGTGGGATTCAACCACAACCTTATTGGGTTCTATATTTGACATTGACCGCGTTATACTTCTTATCATAGAGGTGTAATTCGGGCATATCAAATTTTGAAGCCATTGCCGGGGAGTACGGTTATAGATTAAGTCAAGTGTGCTTATTTGACTCTTAGTCTTATTTCCTATTTTACTTTTATTTTTTGTTTCTATCTATACAGCGTACAGGGTAGTGCATGCAAAATACCCGAAGTCGGGGTGAATCATTAACTCCTTATAATCTCGAGTTAGAGAGATCTTTGAGGAGACTTATGAATGCACAAGAGCATGACACAACAAGGTTACAACAGCTTGCTAATGCTCAAGACAGGGGAAATAATCAACATGCTGCTAACAACTAGAATGATGATGTTGTTAGGGATGAGTTGAATGAGCAAACTGTGGAGGATATAGCCCCTGGGAATCATCGCCAGCCATAGAGATCTAGGGAACAGCATAGGCATGCAATTCCATTTGATTATGATGAGGAAGACGATATTAACTTGGATGGAATTGGTGCTACTGGATCCATAGTCCCTCCACCATTAGCACCAGGAGCTAAGTTCAACATCACAAGCTTTATGATCCAATTATTAAACTTGAAGGGCTTGTTCAGAGGAGTAGCTGGTGATGACCCGAACTTGCATCTGATAAACTTCATGGGGATCTACAAATCATTCGAATTTCCAGGGGTTAGTCAGAATGTTATTCGATTAAGGTTGTTTCCATTGTCTCTATCTAGAGAGGCAACAATGTGGCTGAATGAGTTGCCACATGACTCAATTATGAACTAGAGAGAGCTAAAAGATGCTTTTCTGGAGAGATTCTCTCCACCTTCCAGAATTTTACAACTGAGAAATGAGTTAAACAATTTCAGGCAGCTATCTTGTGAGGCATGGCTGTGATTCAACATGAAACTCAACTAGTGCCACAACCATCAATTATGTTATGAACATCTGATGGAGACTTTTTATAGGTCCCTAAATTCGGCAACTAAGCCGATTGCTGATACTGTGACTAGAGGGTCGTTGATTTCTTGTACATACATTGAGGTGGCAGTTGTACTAGATAGATTCACCAAGACTAACAGGGCCTGGCACACTAGAGACTCTGAAGTCTCTAGTAATTTCTATGCAGTTGGGTCAACTATTGTGCAACACCGGAAAGAAGAAGAGGGAGATCAAGATATGGCGCATATGAAAACTCAGTTTGGTTGATTACTAAGCATTTACTTATAGGTGGTGCCAAGAAAGTTAATGTTATGGGTAAGACAAGAGCAATATGGATCATACTCTGAAAAAGAAGCTAAGTACTTGAGCGACATGGGGAGAGGGGGGTTTCAAACCAATGGCAAAGGAAACCAAGGTCGAAACTATCCAAAGAATAATTATTATGACAGAGCTAGTTACAGAGATAGAGAACAAGGCAGATGGAAGAACAAAGAAAGCTACAAAAATGATCGTATTGGAGTATATATGCCCCCTAGAAATCGAGAGTGAAGTAGTAATGATGCAGAAAGTTCAAAGATGGAAGAAATATTAGCCAATGTACTGCAAAGAGTCGAATCTACTGACTCGGGAGTGAAAGAGATGAAGAGTGACCACTCCAATATGATTCGTCTTATAGACTCACACTCAGCCGCCATTAAACAGCTGGAGTACAAATGGGAAAAATGTCTACAACCCTTAATCAGAGGAAGAATAGGGCCTTGCCAAGTGATACAGTGCAAATCTAAGGAAGGATAGCCATTGCATGGCTATTATAACAAGAAGTGGAAGGAAATTGTCTGAGACCACTCCTATTGGGGCATAGCAAATTGAGGAGTTAGCTTAAGAAACAAACCATATAAATGAAGATGAGGTGGAGAAGCTAAATTCGGCTAAGCCTATGGAGCCAGAAGTCAGAGATAACAATCAGGGAGATGAAGATAAAGAAAAAGGAAAGAAGGTGGTTAAGCCTTTGACTCAGATTTTGAGACTAGGTGGAAAAATGGGTTTTTAGGAAGATGAGTGTAATGCCCCGAAAACACTAAGACCAGACTTGGGAGTTAAAATAGAGAAAACAGAATTTCTGCATCAGATCACAGAACGAGTCGTCCTGTGACCCATGGGGTAGGCCACAAGCCATGAAGTGACTCGTGGGAAAGGGTCCGGACTTGGTTGAAAATTTGGGAAAAGTTTGAGTGACACAGGTGTGACAACGAGTTGGGGTCAACACCACAAGCCATCAAGTGAGTCGTGGTCAAGGGTTGAACGAAGTTGGAAAAATTCTGGCAGTGTACTTAATGGGTCCTCACCACGACCCATTTGGGAAACCATGAGTCTTGGTGTCACCCATGGTGACCGCAGGAAGTTTTTGTCAGTGAGGTCGACGGGAGGTGACCACGAGTTGTTGGGTCTCCTGGCGACTCGTGAAGTCAGTAGTTGGCAGGTTGAAGAAATTTGTAGAAAAACTTCTAGTGTACATCATGAATGGATCCCACGAGTCATCTCTTACCTCACGACTCGTGGAGTGCCTCGTGAGGATAGACAGGGTCCAACTTTCTGTGAATTTCCTAAGGGTGTTTCTGTAATTCCCTAACCTCCTAAATTTTAAACTATGTCGTTTTGGATTATTCTAAGGGGATTAGAGGGATTAAACGTTTTTCCTCTCAATCCCATCAGATTTTTCAGAAAAGAACGTAAGCTTTCCTCCAAAGAACTCTAAAGCAAGACCAAGCCTTCTCATCTATTGCAGCGATTCAAGTTTTCATCTCCAGGGAATTCGTAGCCAGGTATGTGGGAATTCAACAAGGGAATAGTTCTTCCCTTGTGTCCCCAAAATCCCTCCTAGTTCCTGAACTTTGGAATGTGAAGAAATTATATGTTAGACTTCATTAGATTCATGAAGAATGTTATTCATGTTAATTTTCGATATGGCTCCATCAGATTATGACTATATTGATTCTTGTCCCCAAAACTTTCTCTAAATCTTCCTGTCAGTTATAGCCCTGTGGTTTTGAATTGTGGAAGGTTTTCAAACAGAATTCTATAAACTTCTAGTGGAATATTATTCATGCTATTAGTTGCTATATTTCCCCATCCTTAGAAATTTTCAGGAAACTAGCATCTTGAAGAATGATTTATCCCTAGCTTCTCAGTTCAGTGAATCAGATTCTTGCATATCGGACTAGTTATTTCCTGTTGCTTGATTCTATCAGTGTTGTGGATTCCCGTATTATTTTTATATTTTGAATTCTCAGTCAGATACTTGTTAGCCTAGTGTCAGTTATATCCAGTGTTAGTCAAAAATGTCAGCTGATCAGTTTGACTATAGAAATTCTCGAGGTGTCAATAGTGCCTCCCAGTTATTAGAATTAGACTCAGTGTCAGATTTTAGTGGTTCTTTAGGCAGTCATGAAGCTTTTAGATAAGCAGCTCTATCCATCCTTAGGACCCCAACTTCAGATTATAGTTTGTTCTATAGACGGTTACGATGCTTCCAGATAAGCAATTCTGACCAGTCTTAGAACCCAGTTACAGAATCCGGTCCGATAAGACTCTCAGAGTTCTTTTATATAGGTATTCCTAACTTAGTCTTGGGCCCCAGTTTCAAACTATCAGCTTAGTAGTCAAACTAGAAATATCTAGTAGGAGCAAGACCTAGCACCGAGCAGACCGGGGTTCCAGCGCACCTAGGTTCCTAGAACTATGTTTCCACCATAGGTTATATTTTTATTGGCCTCATGGCCCCCATATTTTTTATCACTCGGTTCATGCATTTATACCCTAGCAAGGAATATTGTGTCCTACCGATAAGGTGTATACATCGGACTCCACATCTAGTTCATGTGGTTACATGTTGGTTATAGACTCTTCCACTAGTTAGCTTAGTTCAGTCTTAGATTATTCAGTTCAGTACAGTATTTCAGATTCAGTATTTCAGACTTAGGGCATGTCTTGACCATTAGACAGGGTCATCTTGACCATCTCAGTATATTTCAATTATTTCAGTTCAGTATTTCAGTTGGTCATTGCATGTCATTTCAGTTGAATTGTTTTTATCCAGTATTATGTTTTCTCCTACTTACTCAGTACATTCAAAGTACTGATGCATACATTTTATGTTGTATTGTTTCATGATACAGCCGCAGGTTCTCAGTCCCAGCGCAGTTAGTAGATCTCTTCAGGTGATTTCAATAGCACCAGTTGTGATTCCTTATCTTATGAGCGCGACATTTCATTTATTTCAGTTAACTTCCTTTCAGTTAAATTTTAGAGTTAGCTGGGGGCTTATCCCAGCAACTCATCATTAGTATATGTCTTGCAGACAGAATTTCAGATGTTCAGTATTGTTGTTCTTTCACATGTTTGAACTTATTATTAAATCAGTTTTCCTAAATGATTTCATTATTTAAATTTTCCGCTATGTTTTACTCGGAATTGCCAGTGTTATGATAGACCATGGGTTGACTTGGGGTTACTTATAATCCTAAGTACTGTGTCTCGCCCAGGGTATAGACTCGGGGCATGACAAACTTAGTATTAGTGTCCTAGGTTTAGAGTATCCTCTGATGTCTGAAAGCCGCATCGAGTAGAGTCCCTTTCATGGGTGTGAAGCGCGCCACACTTAAGACGGGGAGGCTACGAGCTGTTATTAGGAAAATTCCCTTTCATTCATACTCTTTATCATTCGTCAAAATTCTCTTTATCGTGCATCAAAATTCAATTCTAGAATCGCTCTCCTAACTCGTTCTCTATTTCATTTCAGTGAATTATGCCTTCGCGATGTGGTAATGGAAGAAGGGCCGGTAACGCTCACCGACCTGCCCCACCAGCTCCAGCAGCCCCTTAGGATGACTCAGTGTCTACCATAGAGTTTAGGGCGGCTATCCAGCTGCTCGCTCAGATACCTACCAACCAGGTGAACCAGCAGGTGGTCCCAGTCAACAATAATGGGTCCGTAGCAGCTGCCCGAGTGTGTGACTTCACTCGGATGAACCCTCCAGATTTCCACAAATCTAAGGTGGGAGAGGACCCACAAGAGTTTATGGATGAGATTAAGAAGATCACCCGGATCGTGGGTGTCAGTTCCTAGGAGAGTGACGACTTGGCTGAGCAGGAAATAGACTTTTGTATAGACCTTCTCCCAGATACTCAGCCCATCCCCATTCCTCCTTACATAATGGCTCCAACTGAGTTTAAAGAGTTGAAGGAGCAGCTCAAAGACCTTCTTAATAAGGGTTTTATCGGACCCAGCATCTCTCACTAGGGTGCTCCAATACTATTCGTGTGAAAGAAAGATGGTACCCTCAGAATGTGCATCGACTACCGTCAATTGAATAAGGTCACAGTCAAGAACAGGTATCCCCTACCTAGGATTGATGACTTGTTCAATCAGCTTCAGGGAGTCAGCTGTTTCTCCAAAATAGATCTCAGGTCGGGGTATCATCACTAAGAGTTAGAGAGCGTGACAAAAATAGATTTCAAAACTCGATATGGTCATTACAAGTTTGTGGTTATGTCCTTCAGACTAACTAATGCCCCCGCAGCTTTCCTAGACCTAATGAACAGAGTCTTCAAGCAGTATCTGGATATGTTCATTATTGTATTTATCGACGACGTTCTGGTATAATCTAGGAATGAGGAAGAATATGCTAACCACCTAAGAATAGTGCTTCAGACACTCAGAGATCGCCAGTTGTTCGCTAAGTTCAGCAAATACAAATTTTGGTTAAAGTCTATGACTTTCCTCAATCACTTGGACACGGGTAAGGGTATTCAGGTAGATCCTCAAAAGATAGCAGTGGTTAAAGACTGGCCAAGACCTACCTCCCCAACCAAAATGAAAAGTTTCTTGGGTCTAGTCGATTACTACCGTCGTTTTGTGGAAGGTTTTTCCTCTATAGCATCCCCTATGACTAGGCTGACTTAAAAGAAGGTGGAATTTCAATGGTCAGATGCATGTGAAAAGAGTTTTCAAGAACCAAAAATTCGACTTACTACTGCTCTAGTTTTGACCTTACCAGAAGGATCAAATAGGCTGGTTGTGTATTGTGACGCTTCCAGAGTTGGACTCGGTTGTGTTCTGATGCCGAGAGGTAAGGTGATAGCTTATGCCTCCAGAAAGCTCAATATTCACGAAAAGAATTACCCAAATCATGATCTGGAATTGGCAGCAGTGGTGTTTGCATTGAAAATATGGAGGCACTACCTTTACGGGGCTCACATGGATGTTTCACCAATAACAAGAGCCTCCAATATGTGTTCATCCAGAAAGACTTGAATCTTCGTCAGAGAAGATGGTTGGAATTACTGAAGGATTATGACATGAGTGTGGTGTACCCCCAGGGCAAAGCCAATGTGGTGGCTGATGCCTTAAGCAGGTTGTCTATGGGGAGCGTGACCCATGTTAAAGAGGGCAGAAAGGAACTGGCGAAGGATATTCACAGACTAGCTCGGTTAGGGGTGTCGTTGGTTGATTCACCTGAGGGTGGAGTGGTAATGCAAAGTGGGTCAGATTCTTCTTTGGTTGTTGAAGTTAATTCTAGATAGGGTGAAGATTTACAAAGATTTGCGAGATATTTACTGGTTGAACAGCATGAAAAGAGACATCGCTGAATTTGTAGCTAAGTGCCCGAACTGCCAACAAGTCAAAGTAGAACACCAGAGATCGGGAGGTATGACTTAGGATATCCGCATACCCACATGGAAGTGGAAAGAATTAAATATGGCCTTTATTACAGGTCTACCTCAGACTCGTCGGCGACATGATTCAATTTGGGTGATAGTAGACAATATGACTAAGTCAACACAAAGTTAAAACTACAGACTAAACTGAGGACTATGCTAAGCTTTATATCCGAGAGTTGGTCAGACTTCATGGGGTGCCCTTATCCATTATTTCAGATAGAGGTACCAGTTCACCTCTCACATTTGGAAGTCCTTTCAGAAGGGACTTGGTACCTAGGTCAAGCTCAGCACAGCTTTTCACCCGCAGACAAATGGACAAGCTGAGCGAACTATTCAGACCCTAGAAGATATGTTGAGAGCGTGCGTGATCTATTTCAAGGGCAGTTGGGATGATCACTTTCCTCTCATTGAATTTGCACACAACAACTATCACTCTAGTATCCAAATGGCCCCATTTGAGGCATTGTATAGCAGGAGGTATAGATCTCCTATCGGGTGGTTTGAGGTTGGTGAAGCTACTCTAATCTGGCCAAACTCAGTTCATGAAGCTATGCAAAAAGTACAGCTCATCAAAGAAAGATTGAAAACAGCTTAGAGCCATCAGAAATCTTATGTTATGTGAGGAGAAGAGAGCTGGAGTTTGCAGTGGATGACTAGGTTTATCTGAAAATTTTCCCCATGAAAGGGGTGATGAGATTTGGGAAGAAAGGAAAACTCAGTCCGAGATATGTAGGACCCTACAGAATTTTGAGGCGTATTGGCAATGTAGCCTATGAGCTAGAGTTACCATCAGAGTTGGCATCTGTGCACCCAGTATTCCACGTGTCACTATTGAAGAAGTGCATCAGAGATCTAACGTCAGTTGTGCCATTGGACAGTGTGGGACTGAAAGATAGTCTCTCGTTTCAAGAGGTCCAAGTTCAAATCCTTGACCATCAGGTTCGTAAGTTGAGAATCAAGGAGGTAGCTTTAATTAAAGTCTTGTGGAAAAATCAGCAGGTTGAGGGAGCTTCGTGGGAAGCCGAAGCTGATATGATGGTTAGATGCCACATTTGTTCTCTATCGGCTCAGTTTTGGTTTAAGGTATCAATTCTTTTCCTAGAACTCTATTCAGTTACATGTCCAGTTCATGCGTTCTTTCATGTAAATGAATGTACGATTAGTGAATTCAGTTCAGACTTGTGGTTAAGTTCGGAGGTAGTCATTCCGTTAGTTTTTAGCTTTCATGATTAGTATTTGAGTATAATGATTGCAATTCCTTGCTTTCCTATGTGTTTCTCAACATTCAAGGATGAATGCTCCCAAGGGGGAGATATTGTAATGCCCCGAAAACGCCAAGACCAGACTCGAGAGTTGAAACAGAGAAAACAGAATTTTTTGCACCAGTTTACAAAATGAGTAGTCCTGTGACCCGTGGAGTAGTCCACGAGTCGTGAAGTGACTCATGGGGAAGGGTCTAGACTTGGTTGAAAATTTGGGAAGGTTTGAGTGACCACAGGTGTGACCATGAGTCGTGGTCAACACCACAAACCGTCAAGTGAGTCGTGGTCAAAGGTTGACAGGAAGTTGGAAAAATTCTGATAGTGTACTTAAGAGGTCCTTAACACAACTCGTTTGGGACACTACGAGTCGTGGTGTCGCCCATGGTGACCCCAGGAAGTTTTTAGTAGTGAGGTTGACGAGAGGTGACCACGAGTCGTTGGGTCTCTTGATGACTCGTGAAGTCAGTCGTTGGCAGGTACATCACGATTGGACCCCACTAGTCGTCCCGTACCTCTCGACTCGTGGAGTTCCTCATGAGGATTGGAAGGGTCCTTTTTCCTGTGATTTCCCTAAGGGTGTTTTCATAATTCCCTAACCTCCTAGACTTTAAACTACGTCGTTTTGGATTATTGTAAGGGGGTTTAGAGGGATTAAACGGTTTTCCCCTCAATCCCACTCAGATTTTTTAGAAAAGAACGTAATCTTTCCTCCTAAGAACTCTTAAGCAAGACTAGGCCTTCTCATCTATTGCAATGATTCAAGTTTTCATCTCCAGGGAATTCGTAGCCAGGTATGTAGGAATTCAACAAGGGAATAGTTCTTCCCTTGCGTCCCCAAAATCCCTCCTAGTTTCTTTATCAATTCTAGCCCTGAACTTTCGAATGTGAAGAAATTATATGTTATACTTCATTAGATTCATGAAGAATGTTATTCATGTTAATTTTCGATATGGTTCCATCAGATTATGACTATATTGATTCTTGTCCCCAAAACTTTCTCTAAATCTTCCTGTCAGTTATAGCCCTGTGGTTTCGAATTGTGGAATGTTTTCAAATAGAATTCTATAAACTTCTAGTGGAATATTATTCATGCTATTATTTCCTATATTTCCCCATCCTCAAAAATTTTGAGGAAACTAGCATCTTGAAGAATGATTTATCCCTAGCTTCTCAGTTCAGTGAATTAGATTCTTGCATATCGGACTAGTTATTTCCTGTTGCTTGATTCTATCAGTGTTGTGGATTCCCATATTATTTGTATATTTTGAATTCTCAGTCAGATACATGTTAGCCTAGTTTCAGTCAGAATGTTAGAATATCCAGCGTTAGTCAGAAATGTCAGCTGATCAATTTGACTATAGAAATTCTCGAGCTGTCAATAGTGCCTCACAGTTATTAGAATTAGACTCAGTGTCAGATTTTAGTGGTTCTTTAGGAAGTCATGAAACTTTTAGATAAGCAGCTCTGTCCAGCCTTAGGACCCCAACTTCAGATTACAGTTTGTTCTTTAGACGGTTATGATGCTTCCAGATAAGTAGTTCTGACCAATCTTGGAATTCGGTCCGATAAGACACTCAGGGTGCTTTCATATAGGTATTCCTGACTTAGTCTTGGGCCCCAGTTTCAAGCTATTATCTTAGTAGTCAATCTAGAAATATCCAATGGGAGCAGGACTAGCACCGAGCAGACTGGGGTTCCAACGCACCCAGGTTCCCAAAACTATGTTGCCACCATAGGTTACAGTTTTATTGGCCTCATGGACCCTGATTTTTGATCACCCAGTTCATGCATTTATACCCTAAAAAGGTATATTATGTCCTACCGATGTGGTGAATACATCGGACTCCACGTTTAGCTCATGTGGTTACATGGCGGTTATAGACTCTCCCACTAGTTAACTCAGTTCAGTCTTAGATTAGTCAATTCAGTACAATATTTCAAATTCAGTACTTCAGACTTAGGGCATGTCTTGACCATTAGACAGGGTCATCTTGACCATCTCTGTATATTTCAATTATTTCAGTTCAGTATTTTAGTTGGTCATTGCATGTCTTTTCAGATCAATAGTTTTTATCCAGTTTTATGTTTTCTCTTACTTACTCAGTGTATTCAAAGTACTGACGCATACCTCTTATGATGTATCGTTTCATGATACAGTTGAAAGATCTCAGTCTCAGAGCCGTTAGTAGATCTAGTCGAAAGATTTCAGCAACAGCAGTGGTGAGTCCTCATCCTTTGAGGATGACTTTTCGTTTACTTCAGTTAACTTCCTTTCAATTAGATTTTAGAGTTAGTTGGGGGCTTGTCCCACCAACTCATCATTAGTAGATGGCTTTTAGACAAAATTTTAGATGTTCAGTATTGTTTTTCTTTCAGATGTATGAACTTATTATTAAATCAGTTTTCTCAAATGATTTCATTATTTAAAGCTTCTGCTGTGTTTTACTCAAAATTTCCAGTGTTATAGACCATCGATTTTCTTGGGGTTACTTGTGATCCTATGTACCGTGTCTTTCCCAGGGTATAAACTCGGGGCGTGACAATGATAGATTGTGGGAAAGAGGATAATTGAGGATTATTAGGTTTTTGGTCAATCAAACTTCTGATAGGAAGATAAATCCAGATCGGGGCATACCGGTGATTCGCCGTTGTGGCCGCCGATGACATTACCTGCACGAGTTTTCTGACTTAGGATCGGTGAATGATCGGTGCCTCCCAGAGTGATATGGGTTTTTCACTGGGTGAGACGTCGATGTTAAGGTTACTCCCAGGTGCACTAGTTGAGATCGACAACTTTCCGGCAATTCGCGCTTTGCAGCGGCACTTCGCTGGATGAGTCGCCGACTGACTTTGAACCCCCAGGTGAACTGGATAGATTTGGTGACCCATCGGCGGTTCACGAAGTGAATTAGGAATTTCACCGAGCAGTCGTTGATTTCTTCCCAGTGTATCCTACATTCTTGTGCATTGCCATTGAGAGGACGACGCCTAGCGCTTTCACATCGGTTTTCCACCATTGTAGCGTCAGCCAAGCCCTATCCTTGTCTTTCTTGAATTTCACCTCCCTAAAAAATCAAAAACAACAATGCATTAAAAATATTCAATAAGAGTAGAGAATAAAAATGCTTGGGTTGTGTCACGCCCCGCCTTGGGGGTATGACTGGCACCTGGTGCCCTAGTAGGACCTGGACTGCTAACTGACGAGCCTAAGCACAGCTGGCGCCTGACTAGCTCTAACTCAGATTTCTGGAAACAAAGGGTTATATAACGGTTGTAAACACAGCCTCCGGCCAACTGGCCTATAGCCACCTGTACCTATAATAACAGCTAACCAGAAACATACTTGTAACAAGGAACCTATGCGGGCCGACAAGGCCACCATGCTGTCTAGTCATCTGAGACTCGACAAAGGGAATACTGAATAGCTATGTGACCGGCAAGATCACCACTACTATCAAACCATGGCCCAACGCGGCCAACATAAAAACAGAGATACTAAACAGCTATACAACTGCACGGCCTCACACGACCAGCCCAACTAACCACAGGTAGATAATATATACAATCTGCAAGCCTCTAAGAGTAACAATAGAAATGATCGGGACAGGGCCCCGACCTACCCGTACTGTACATAAAAGGAAAAGAGCTACACCTCTGGAAATCAGACTCCGGATGACAGGAGCTGAATACTCAGTAGCTGGCTGGAATCACGAGGGATCGCCTCCTCGTCTATGAGTACCTGCAGGCAAGTAATACAGCGCCCCACTGGGCGTCAGTACCGCTGGTACTGAGTATGCAAAGCAACTGAAATAATATAGCTGAAACAACTGAATATAAATAGCATATCTAGCAAATTTCTACGGCAGGAGATAACTGAATACGAAGGAACTGGTAAAAACTAAATCATGTTTTCTGTATTGATAAGGCGGAGACGTACCTGTAAACGCGAAGGCCTACTGTCTAGTAGCTAGTATATAACATATAAATAAATATGCAAGTAGCAGGCAAGAGCCAATACCAACCCCCATAAGCCGGATGGCACCAAGCAAGAAAACAATCTATATACCCCTACCCGGGTCAAAACCAACCAAAAATAAGTCACTCCACTCATCTACTCACTTCGGAGCTCCTCTACCGGCCCCTGGGTCTCCGGCTCGGGCCATAGCCTCCGATATAAGTAATCGTGTCTGGGTCCGGAGGACTCCTGTGTAGACAGTAATAGATAGGGTCTGGATCCCCGGACACAAACTCAATGGGGCTATATGAAACCGGAGCTACCCCTATAATAACTGAATGTACAGACAGCAACAGATAGGGTCTGGTTCCCTGGACACAAAACTCAACAGGGCTATCTGAAATCGGAGTTGCACCTGTAATGCTGATCAGACTGCTATGGGGAAAGCTTCATCCCACCTTCGTCCAAGCTGGGGACGACATGCCACCCCTCGGAGTGACGTAAAACCCACCCGCTCAGTGGGCGACACGATTACCAACCTAGGGGTGGAGAGGATGCTCAATAAGGGGCCCTCATGCCACAACAAGTCTCAAAAAACAAATAGCACATATAAATAGCAAGCATGTATAACTGAAAAAGACTATCTAAAATCTGATTTCTTATTCTGATCTGTTTCTGTACTAAACTGATTCTTTACTAATTATACTGATTCTGAGATCTTTCTTTAACTGTTGGCTAATCTGTAGCCAGGGTACTATCTGTCTAAAAAGCTAATCTGTAGCCAATATCTCGTCTGTTTGAATGGCTAGTCTGTAGCCATGAAACTGCCTATCTATCTGGTTTTTACTTTACTAGATTATATTCTGAAAATCTATTTCTTTTTATTCTATAACATGCTTGCTAATCATACAATAAGCTATACTGAATCTGGAATGCTAACTCGCCCTTTGGCGCATGCTTTTCTATCTTTCCGACTAAAATACGATATGGCAACGCAAACCAGAATTTACTAAACTTATTCAATTCTCAACATTCAACTCCGAGAGTTTCAAATACGAAGTTTACTATGATTCACAAAGCTAAGACTTACTAACTTGCCGAAGAACAACTTCACATACCTGGTTTCTGAGTACCCGACTGACTGATGTGATTTCCGTCAGTACTTCTGCTGTTTCTCCCAACTACATTCATATACATATCAATTAGAACTAAATACATTAATATCTGGGAGAAATTATCACTTTTGATATATATTTATCCCAAACTTCAACCTTTCGGAAAATGGTCGAAAACTCGTTATTTCTCGAAAGTCCAGAAGGGATAAATGCTCACTGCAACGCTAGGAACATATTGGTACTAATTTAAAGCAATTCTATTTACTTTACCTCGGTGGCACGACGTTTCTCCGGCCAAATTTCACGAAACCAACTCCGTAGGATTGCTCTCTGCAGCTTTATACCTCTGTATCTAAGCCGGAATGGAGTTTAGACCGCGTTTCGTCGCGTAATTGGAAGGAAATTATGTATGTTTGTCGTGGGTTCTTATTTCACTTATATTCCCCTGTTTTTTTGTTGGAAATATAGTGAAGAAGATGGAAAACCGACTTTTCCTTTTTTTTTTTTTTTGCTAAATCCCTTAACCAACATGCTATTAGGCTATTTATTCATTTAAAATTTACGGGGTGTAACATCCTCCTCCCCCCCCCTAAGAACATTCGTCCTCGAATGACATTCTGTCTAGAGGACTTCTCAACTTACTCAACTTGTTTCTAGAAAAATTTCGGCAGAGTTTCCCCTGTATTATGGACTATCTCCAAAACCTGAAACGCAGAAAAGTCCACTACAGGTACTGCACACAATACTTTAAGATTCACTGGACAGCTACACATCAATCTTTCTCATTTATACATATACGACCATAAGGTACTGTATAAGTACTAATACGGGCATACCTGTTGCCTGACTAGGCTTGGAATAAGTGAGGATATCTAGCTTTCATATCTTCCTCTGCCTCCCACGTCATCTCCTCTCGGTTCCTGTTACGCCACAATACTTAGACAGACACAATATCTTTAGTCCTCAATCTGCGAATCTGTCTCTCTAGGATAGCTACTGGAACCTCTTCATAGGCCAGCTCTTCTGTGACTTGGACATCCTGGACTGGGACTACTCTGGACGGGTCTCCTATGCATTTCCGCAGCATGGATACATGAAAGACCAGATGAACGGATTCTAGCTCTGGAGGCAAGTTCAACTCATATGCCACTCGACCTATTCTTCGACGAATCTGATAAGGCCCAACAAATCTTAGACTGAGCTTACCTTTCTTGCCGAATCTTATCACCCCTTTTATCGGAGATACTTTCAGAAATACCCAGTCATTCACATCAAATTCCAGGTCTCTGCGCCGCACATCAGCATATGATTTCTGGCGTCTCTGTGCGGTTAGTAAGCATTCTTTGATAAGCTTTATCTTCTCCTCTGACTGTTGAATAATGTCTGGCCCAATTAACGTCGATTCCCCTACTTCAAACCAGCCAACCGGCGATCTGCACTTCCGCCCGTATAATGCCTCGAAGGGCGCCATCTGAATAGTTGAGTGATAGCTATTGTTATAAGAAAACTCGATTAGGGGCAAATGCTCATCCTAGCTACCACCAAAATCTAACACACATGCTCGCAACATGTCTTCGAGCGTCTGAATGGTGCGTTCAGCCTATCAATCTGTCTGAGGGTGGAATGCGGTGCTCAAATTAATCTGCGTTCCCAAACCTCTCTAAAACGATTGCCAAAATCTAGCCATAAACTGTGCTCCATTGTCCGAAATAATGGATACTAGTACTCCATGCAATCTGACTATT
The DNA here is from genome assembly GCA_035772735.1 of Datura wrightii. Lineage (NCBI taxonomy): Eukaryota > Viridiplantae > Streptophyta > Magnoliopsida > Solanales > Solanaceae > Datura > Datura wrightii. The sequence goes on along the minus strand of JASDFA010000002.1, from coordinate 47,922,442 downwards.
TCTCGGATATACAACTCGGCATAATCTTCAGCCGAGAAAGTAGTTCTCACTGGCAAGAAATGAGCTGATTTTGTCAATCTATCAACTATCACCCATATAGAATCATTTCTGTGTCTAGTACGGGGTAATCCTACCACAAAATCCATATTTACTGCCTCCTATTTCCAAAGAGGTACAGCTATGTCCTGAGTCAACCCGCATGGTTTCTGATGTTCTGCTTTCACCTGTTGGCAGTTAGGACACTGGGCTACAAATTCAGAAATTTCTCTTTTCATACCTGGCCACCAGTAGTTTTCTTTGATATCATGGTACATTTTTGTCGCGCCAGGGTGGAGAGAATAGCGGGCGCAATGTACCTCGTTCATAATCTGCTAGCGGAGGCTTGAAACATCTGGAACACATAGACGGCCTTTACAGCGTAGCACTCCATCCTTAGTTATCTGATAATCTGGCGCTTTACCCTGCTGGATCCTGTCTTTGAGCTGGATCAGGTCAGGATCCTCATATTGCCGTTCTTTCACTTCCACAACTAATGATGACACGGCGGTGTTCTGAATTACCGCTCTACCGTCCTATGTTTCTACTACACGAACGGCTAGGCTAGCTAACTGATGTATCTCCCTGACCAATTCCCGCTGCTCGGGCTGCAAATACGCCAAACTCCCCATGGACTTACGACTGAGAGCATCTGCTACAACATTGGCTTTTCCCGAGTGGTACAGAATATTCACGTCATAATCCTTTAACATCTCCAACCAGCGACGTTGCCGCAGATTCAACTCCCTCTGAGTGAAGATATACCGTGGGCTCTTGTGATCTGTAAAAATATCAACATGGACGCCATACAAGTAATGTCTCCACATTTTCAAGGCGTGGATCACTGCGGCTAACTCCAGGTCGTGGGTAGGGTAATTCTTTTCGTGTTTCCTCAGCTGTCTGGAAGCATATGCAATCACTTTACCATGTTGCATCAACACACAACCTAACCCAACACCTGATGCGTCACAATACACTGAATAACCCTCTGTACCTTCCGGCAATGCTAGCACTGGGGCGGAGGTTAATCTGTCTTTTAACTCCTGGAAGCTCTGCTCACATGCCTCTGTCCACTAAAACTTTGCTGCTTTCTGCGTCAGTTTAGTCAGAGGTGCCGCTACAGTATAGAATCCCTCAACAAACCTCCTGTAATAACCTGCTAATCCCAGAAAACTACGGACCTCAGTCGGAGTGGTAGGCCTAGGCCATGATTTGACTGCTTCTATCTTCTGCGTGTCAATCTGTATACCAGCATCCGACACAATATGCCCTAAAAAGGCTACTGAATTAAGCCAGAATTCACACTTAGAAAATTTAGCATATAACTGGCGGTCCCTGAGGATCTGGAGCACTGTCCGCAAATGAGTCCGGTGATCTGCTTCAGAGCGAGAATACACCAGAATGTCATCAATAAATACTATTACGAACAAGTCCAGGAAAGGTCTAAAAATATTGTTCATCAGGTCCATGAATATTGTCGGGGCATTCGTTAACCCAAAGGACCTGACTAGCAATTCAAAATGTCCATATCGGGTCCTGAACGTTGTCTTAGGAATATCTCTTTCACGTACTCGAACCTGGTGATATCCGGACCGCAAGTCAATCTTAGAAAAGTATCTGGCTCCCTGCAACTAATCAAATAAGTCATCAATTCTGGGAAGCGGGTACTTGTTCTTCACTGTAACTTTGTTCAATTGCCGATAATCTATGCACATACGGAGTGATCCATCTTTCTTTCTCACAAACAAAACTAGCGCACCCCATGGTGAAGTACTCGGCCTAATAAAACCTTTATCCAATAAGTCTTTCAGCTGCTCCTTTAATTCTCTGAGTTCTGCAGGAGCCATACGATAGGGAGGAATTGATATCGGCTGAGTGCCTGGTAATAAGTCAATAGCAAAATCTATTTCCCTTTTTGGGGGAATACCAAGTAACTCATCGGGAAACACATCAGGGAACTCGTTCACCACCGGAACAGACTAGAGCGTCGGAGATTCTGCTCAGACATCCTGAACTCTGACCAGATGGTAAATACATCCCTTAGATATCAATTTCCTCGCCTGAAGGTAGGAAATAAACCTACCTTTTGGCATAGCGGTGCTGCCCTTCCACTCCCACACTGCTTCTCATGGAAAGTGGAATCAGACCATCTTGGTCCAACATTCAACATTGGCAAAGCACGGCACTAGCCAATCCATACCCATTATGGCATCGAAGTCTATCATTTCTAACTCGACCAAATCTACTGTAGTCTAACGGTCAGCAACCTCTACTGTACACCCTCGGTAAATTTTGCTAGCTACAATAGAGTCACCGATGGGCGTGGATACTGAAAAGGGCTGCTGCAATAATTCTGGTGTAATATTGAACTTTAGTGCCACAAATGGGGTAATATATGATAGAGTGGATCCTGGATCAATCAATACGTAAGCAGGGCATGAACAGATAGTCATCGTACCTGTCACTACATCTGGCGATGCCTCTGAGTCGTGTCTCCCTGATAGTGCATAAGTATGGCTTAAGCCCGTACCTAAGCTGGAAGCTCCTGGTCTACCTCGACCTCTGCCTACTAGACCTGAAGGCCCACGCCCCGCTGAGGCTACTAGGGCTCGTGGCCCTGCGGATCCCCTGTCCTGACTGTCTCTACTCCCCTGACCTCTGGTCGGACAATCTCTCATCTGATGCCCCTCTTATCCGCAAATATAACACCCAGTGAAGCCATATTTACAAGCTTTGGAGTGTGGTCGATTACAATAGGGGCAGGGTGAGGGTGCAAATCTGCTCTATTCTCCCCTTCTCTGCTGCGGGGAACCTACTGTTTTGGAACTTCCACTGGCTCTGACTGCCCTCGTTGCGCATATCTACCTCGCTGCTGCTGCTGCTGTGGTGGAGGTGGGGGTCTAGGGGGTCTATCTGATAGTCGAGGCCTAGGTCCTCTCTGAACTTCCCTTTGTATGTCATCTGGTCTGTCTCTGCGGCGCTGTTCCTGACTTGTCTGTCAGCTACTCTGCTGCCGCTATCTAAGACCCTCTATGGTCTGAGCAAAAGCCTGTACTCAGGCAATGTTCATATCCTCTCACAGTCGTCGTCTTACATGCCTCAGTATACTCCGGATTCAGACCTATGATAAATCTGTGAACTCTCGCTGGCATGGTATCAACAAATGCTGGAGCATAACAGGCTTAGGAGTCAAACTGTAAAGCATACTCACGTACACTCCTCGCCCCCTACTTTAGATGCAGAAACTGGTCCATCCAGGCCTACCGGATCTCTCGTGGCAAATAATGATCTAGAAAGGCCTCCGAGAAGCTGGTCCAGGTCGGAGGGGTAACATCTCTCCCTCGGGACCTTTCCCAACTCTCGTACCATAATATAGCTATATCCCGTAACCGGAACACTGCCAGCTCAATAGACTCTGAAAGGGTCACATGCATAACTCGGAATATCCTCTGCATTTGATCTAGAAAGTCCTGGGGGTCCTCTACCTGATCTGACCCTGTAAACTGCGGGGGACCCAGTGCCAAAAATTCCCGGACTCTAGAACTGCCTGGCCCACCTGAAGACTCTGCTGCTACAGGTGGTGCTAACTGGCGTTGTGCGGCCATCATCTGTGCCATCATAACTACAGCGCTACGAACCTCCTGATCTGACGGCGAAGGCACAGGAGCTATCGGGGGCGGTGTAGTGCCCAATGGCTCCTGACGTGAGGGGAACTGCTGAGAGGGCTGTGATGAAGCCTCTATATCGCCCTCAGATCGGGCTGACTCTGACTGAGACTAAGGCCTCCTTCTGATGCCTTCTCCTGCTGCTGTTTCTAATCTTCTGCCGGTGGCAGGGTGTCGCTGATCTGCCATTCTTATCTGTAGACAAAGAATACGATAAGTTTTAGGGACCCAACCCCATAATTTACCGCTCTATAGCACGACTGAATGAGAAGAAATAGTAACCATCCTATCATGCCTCGCAGCCTCCTGCCTATAGTATGTGGTGCACAACACATCCATAGACAAGACTCTACTTAGCACGGCTTGCAGACTCTCTGGGACACGACCTGCTCTGATAGCAAGTTTGTCACACCCCGCCTTGGGGGTATGACTGGCACCTGGTGCCCTAGTAGGACCTGGACTGCTAACTGGCGAGCCTAAGCACAGCTGGCGCCTGACTAGTTCTAACTCAGATTTCTAGAAAAAAAGGGCTATATAACGGCTGTAAACACAGCCTCCGGCCAACTGGCCTATAGCCACCTGTACCTGTAATAACAGCTAACCAGAAACATACTTATAACAAGGAACCTATGCGGGCCGACAAGGCCACCATGCTGTCTAGTCATCTGAGACTCAACAAAGGGAATACTGAACAGCTACGTGACCGGCAAGGTCACCACTACTATCAAACCATGGCCCCACGCGGCCAACATAAAAACGGAGATACTAAACAGCTATACAACTGCACGGCCTCACACGACCAGCCCAACTGACCACAGGGAGATAATATATACAATCTGCAAGCTTCTAAGAGTAACAATAGAAATGATCGGGACAGGGCCCCAACCTACCCGTACTGTACATAAAAGGAAAAGAGCTACACCTCTGGAAATCAGACTCCGGATGACAGGAGCTGAATACTCAGTAGCTGGCTGAAATCACGAGGGATCGCCTCCTCGTCTATGAGTACCTGCAGGCAAGTAATACAGCGCCCCACAAGGCGTCAGTACCGCTGGTACTGAGTATGCAAAGCAACTAAAATAATATATCTGAAACAACTGAATATAAATAGCATATCTAGCAAATTTCTACGGCAGGAGATAACTGAATACGAAGGAACTGGTAAAAACTGAATCATGTTTTCTATATTGATTAGGCGGAGGCGTACCTGTAAACGCGACGGCCTACTGTCTAGTAGCTAGTATATAACATATAAATAAATATGCAAGTAGCAGGCAAGAGCCAATACCAACCCCCATAAGCCGGATGGCACCAAGCAAGCAAACAATCTATATAACCCTACCCGGGTCAAAACCAACCAAAAATAAGTCACTCCACTCATCTACTCACTTCGGAGTTCCTCTACCGGCCCCCTGGGTCTCCGGCTCAGGCCATAGCCTCCGATATAAGCAATCGTGTCTGGGTCCGGAGGACTCCTGTGTAGACAGTAATAGATAGGGTCTGGATCCCCGAACACAAACTCAACGGGGCTATCTGAAACCGGAGCTACACCTATAATAACTGAATGTACAAACAGTAACAGATAGGGTCTGGTTCCCTGGACACAAAACTCAACAGGGCTATCTGAAATCAGAGTTGCACCTGTAATGATGATCGAACTGCTATGAGGAAAGCTTCACCCCACCTTCGTCCAAGTTGGGGACGGCATGCCACCCCTCAGAGTGACGTAAAACCCACCCGCTCAGTGGGCGACATGATTACCAACCCAGGGGCGGCGAGGATGCTCAATAAGGGGCCCTCACGCCACAACAAGTCTCAACAAACAAATAGCACATATAAATAGCAAGCATGTATAACTGAAAAAGACTATCTGAAATCTGATTTCTTATTCTGATCTGTTTCTGTACTAAACTGATTCTTTACCAATTATACTGATTTTGAGATCTTTCTTTAACAGTTCGCTAATCTGTAGCCAGGGTACTATCTATCTGAATAGCTAATCTGTAGCTAATATCTCGTCTGTTTGAATGGCTAATCTGTAGCCATGAAACTGCCTGTCTATCTGGTTTTACTTTACTAGCTTATATTCTGAAAATTTGTTTATTTTTATTCTATAATATGCTTACTAATCATACAATAAGCTATACTGAATTTGGAATGCTAACTCGCCCTTTGGCGCATGCTTTTTTATCTTTCGGACTAAGATACGATACGGCAACGCAAACCAGAATTTACTAAACTTATTCAATTCTCAACATTCAACTCCGAGAGTTTCAAATACGGAGTTTACTATGATTCACAAAGCTAAGACTTACTAACTTGCCGAAGAACAACTTCACATACCTGGTTTTTGAGTACCCGACTGACCGATGTGATTTCCGTCAGTACTTCTGCTGTTTCTCCCAACTACATTCATATACATATCAATTAGAACTAAATACATTAATATCTGGGAGAAATTATCACTTTTGATATATATTTATCCCAAACTTCAACCTTTCGGAAAACGGTCGAAAACTCGTTATTTCTCAAAAGTCCTGAAGGGATAAATGCTCACTGCAACGCTAGGAACATATTGGTACTAATTTAAAGCAATTTTATTTACTTTACCTCGGTAGCACGACATTTCGCTGGCCAAATTTCACGAAACCAACTCCGTAGGATTGCTCTCTGTAGCTTTATACCTCTGTATCTAAGCCGGAACGGAGTTTAGACCGCGTTTCATCGCGTAATTGGAAGGAAATTATGTATGTTTGTCGTGGGTTCTTATTTCACTTATATTCCCCTATTTTTTTTGCTGGAAATATAGTGAAGAAGATGGGAAACTGACTTTTCCTATTTTTGTTTTTTGCTAAATCCCTTAACCAACATGCTATTAGGCTATTTATTCATTTAAAATTTACGGGGTGTAACAGGTTGCCTCCCAAGAAGCGCCTTAGTTAACGTCGTGGCATGACAAAGGTCTCTTATGACTTATGGTTCATCTTGGCATAAGACCTCTGTTCGGACAACTTCTTCCAAAACTCCCAAATATCTTTTTAATGTTTGACCATTCACCTTGAATTTACCCTCATTTTCTCGTTGGAGTTCTATGGCACCATTTTCATAAACTTGAGATACTTTGAATGGCCCTGACCATTTTGATATTAGCTTCCCTAGGAATAGTCGCAGCCGTGAATTGAACAATAACACCCAATCCCCTGGAGCAAAGCTACGCTGCAAAACTTTTTGGTCATGATAATGTTCCATTGGGGCTTTGTAAATAGTTGCATTCTCATATGCCCTCATTCTGAATTCTTCCAACTCATAGAGATTTTGAAATTGCCCTTGCATAGGTCTCCCCCATTCAAGGTTCAAGCTTTTCAATGTCCACAAGGCTTTTTGTTCTAATTCAATAGGGAGGTGGCATGATTTGCCAAAAACAAGCTGATATAGGGACATCCCTATCGGTGTTTTAAATGCAGTCTGATCCACAATGCATCATCTAACTTTTGAGCCCAATCTGTTCTGTTTACATTGACTGTTTTAGTCAAGATAGATTTTATTTCCTTATTTGAAACTTCTACTTGGCCGCTAGTCTGTGGGTGATAAGGGGTGGCCACTTTGTGCTTCACACCATATTTGGCTAACAAGGTGCTGAATAGTCGATTGCAAAAATATGATCCCCGATCACTAATGATTGCTCTAGGAGTTCCAAATCGGGAGAAAATGTGTTTCTTCAAGAAGGTTGTTACGCTCCTCCCTTCATTGTTGGATAATGCTACAACTTCTACCCACTTGGAGACATAATCAACTGCTACCAAGATGCCCCGTGAAGTCGATCCCCCATACATCGAACAACTCAACCTCCAGGATTGGTGTTAACGGAAGTTTATGCCTCCTTGAAATACTCCCTATTCTTTGACACCGATCGCATTGCTTCACAAAGTCATGGGCATCCTGATGTACTGTAGGCCAATAAAACCCACGCTATAGCACCTTTGTTGTTGTCTACACACTCCCATAATGGCCCCCAACAGGTGAAGAATTACAAGCCTCTAACATTGGGACCATCTCCACTTCTAGAACACACCGTCATATTAAACCATCCATGCAACTACGGAAGAGGAAAGGTTCATCCCAGTAAAATTTTCGAACATCATGTATGAATTTCTTCTTTTGCTAGTTTGAACCTTTGGGTATGATGTTGCTTTCCAAGTAATTAGCAAAATCGGCAAACCACAGTGTTAAATCATGTGTTGCAGCTAGAATATGTTCATCCAGGAAAGCATCATTGATTTCCTCATGCACTCCTATATGACCACTTGTTTCTAGGCGTGATAGATGGTCGTCCACTTGATTCTCACATCCCTTATGATCCTTCACCTCAAAGTTGAATTCCTGCAACAACAGAACCCACCTAATAATCCTAGTTTAAGCATCTTTCTTGGCCATCAAATATCTGAGCGCCGCATGGTCCGTGTGTACCATCACTTTTGTTCCCAACAAGTATGCCCGAAACTTTTCAAACGCAAATACAACAGCAAGTAACTCCTATTCAGTCGTTGTATAGTTCATTTCTATGTTGTTTAGAGCTTTTCTAGCATAGTAGATGGGATGAAATCTTATCTTTCTGCTGACCAAGGACTACTCCTAGTGCTACCCCACTGATATCGCACATGAGCTCAAACGGTTTTGACCAATCCGATGCTACAATGATTGGAGAGGAAATCAACCTTTCTTTTAGCTCCAAAAAGGCCTTCATACACCCCTCATTAAAATTGAACTTTGCTTCTTTCTCCAGCAGCCGAAAAAAGGATGAGCTATTTTAGAGAAAACTTTAATAAAATGGTGGTAAAATCTTGCATGTACAAGGAAACTCCTAACACTCTTCACTGTGCACGGTGGAGGTAACTGAGCAACGGCATTGATATTAGCTTGATTCGCCTCAATCCCTTTCTTGTAAATCTTGTGTCCCAAAACAATCCCTTCTTTCAGCATAAAATAACATTTTTCCCAATCAAGGACCAAATTTGTCTCCTTACATCTCTTTAATACCTCTTCTAGGTGTGCCAAACAATCTTCAAATGAATTCCCCACAGTAGAAAAGTCATCCAAGAAGACTTCCATAGTGTCCTCCACCATATCTGAAAAGATGGACATCACACATCGTTGGAAAGTGGCGAGGGCGTTGCAAATGCCAAAAGGCATCCTCTTGAGTGTGAAAGTTCCATAGGTACATGTAAAAGTGGTTTTTTCTTGATCCTCAGGTGCAATCTAGATTGATTGTACCCCGATTATCCATCTAAGAAACAATAACATTCTTTCCCAGCCAACTGATCTAACATTTGGTCAATGAAGGGAACCAGGAAGTGATCTTTCTTTGTCCAGGAATTTAACTTACAGTAATCCATGCAAACTCTCCATTCGATTACTAGGCGAGTGGCAATTAATTCATTCTTTTCACTTGGGACAACCGTAGTGCCTCCTTTCTCTGGAACACACTGTACAGGGCTTACCCAACTACTATCGATGATAGGATACACCACTCCTGCATCTAGGCATTTAATAATCTCCTTATTGACCACCTCTTGCATAGGCGGATTCAAACGCCTTTGATGCTCGACTGATGGGCTACAATTTTCTTGAAGATTAATCTAGTGAGTGCAAATCCCTGGAGGAATATCCATGATATTAGTTATTGACCACCCTATAACTCGAATATGCCTTTTCAATACCACGACGGTTTTTCTACTTGGAGGGGGTTGAGCTTTGCTAAAATAATAACCAGAAGTGTCTCATTTTCCCCCAGATATGCATATCGTAAATGAGTGGGTAATGGTTTGAGCTCCAGCTTCTTCGGTGCAATAATGGACGGCTGTGATGGTGGGATTGTCCTATTCTCTAGGTCGAGGTCGAGCTTCCTCGGTTGGAAGGTATAATTTCTTATCCCTTTGCTCACTTGACAAACCTCCTCTAGTTCGTCACCTTTCAAAACAAATCAGCAAACATTTCTTCCACGATCTCTTCTTCCATTTCCCATTCGAATATACCTTCATCCATGATGGCTTGAGGTGGTGAAACATTTGTTTCCTCTGTTTGAGCTTCCACTTGAGATGCTAACACATTCATCCTGTCCTCTAACTGTTTTATTGCTACGTCATGATTTTTTATGGTTGTAGTGAGGTCCAACAATTCACTCTGCAATTCCTGAACTCCTGAATTAGTTTAAATAACTTTTTCAAGCACCACCTCAAGAGTATTTTCCATGTGAGATAAGAGTGAATCATCGCTTCCTTGGCTACTCGTCTCGGCTAAACAAACATCGTTCTGACCTTGATTTTCATGATAAGAGTACTCATAGCCTTGGTTGGCTCGATGGTACCTTATATGAAAACCCTTCATATAATTCGTCAATAGCCTTATCTGTTTCATTATGACCAGCAACACTGTATCTTTCCTCCCTTCTCTATGCCACATCTTATCTGCCAATTTGAGAGTTTCCACATAAGGTGCCCCCTCGGGATCTCAAAACAACCTTTCAAAGAGGCTCATGAGCAAATCAGTGATCACTTAATAACAACCAAATGAAATACCCACTCTGGCATTAGAAGCCAACTAACAGTGGTGTAAGACCAATTCAAATTGACAATAAACACAATCTAGTCCCTGGAAACGACGTCATTTCTTATAAATGTCAAAATACACTCTTGATTATGAAAGAGCATAAACGGTCATTGTATCAAAATAAATATCTGACGAATGTCAGGGTCGAATCCCACAGAGACTAACAAGTGATATACGCAAGTGTTGTTTGGAAAATTGAAATTAGTTCAAACCACTCAAAAGAAAGAAGCAGTAAATATTTTGGGGAAGACTTGATGTTAACAATATGGTATAAATTCTAACTCAGCTAATTAGATAGCAAATAACCAAAGTTGTAGAAGATAATGAGAGGGACTAGAGGTATGGGTGTAGATGATGTGCTAATTAAACAAGGATATGCTAGATCATCTCATCATTTCAAATTGTGTAAATAACTTTGGGCAGGTGGGCATTCCATGGTTTTCAACCTCATAAACACCTATTTATAGATTTCTTTCGAACCACTAGACACAATTAAATCATCCCAATCAAGTAAGAAAACTGGACTCACATCTGCAACTATGGTTTTTTAATTATAAATTGAAGAGAAGTTAACAGATTTACACTATTTAAGCAATATTGAGATGAATCTAGCAATACCCAATCTAATTAGGCACTCATCACCACACACATCTAGTTAATAATTTAGCTACTCATGATTAAGAAACTAAAGAGCATATTTAACACTAAACATATTGATTTCAAAAATAAGAGCAGCAAATCAAATTCAACAATATGTCTTCAACAATGATGGTACCTTGCTACAGAGGAAGAAGAAGAAAAGAAAAATAACATTTAATAATTTCCTCCAATAGAATTCTACTTTTTTCCTCTACAAAGAGATTGTTCTCCAAATAGCTAAAAGTTAAGATCTGATAGGTACAGAGTATTTCTTTCTAGAATATGTCAAAACGTAAGGCAACCAATCCCCTCTTTTTCAGTGTTGGACGCATTTTCCCCTGCTCAGGCATTCTAACACTTGCGAAAGTACCAGAGATTCACTGGTTACATCCTGCGAAGTGCCGGTTATCATTGATTACTCCTTTAATGATTTTCAGTGTCCTTTGGTGGGTCCTTCGGTGATTTGCCGGCCTCCAATCGTGCTACACCGATTTCCTTCTCTTTGATCCAACAAGTGCAGGTGCCAGTAGGCGAGTTAACCAGCGAGTCACTGGTTGATATCCGCAACCGTTGGTTGCTTTAGTTCTTTAAGGCAGTGATCATCTGCGTTTGGCCAGTGTTTCTCCAGTCTTCTCTGGTGAAGCGCCGGTTTTCACTTGATTTTCTTCTTTTTACTTCCACTTCTTGCTCTTTTCTTCAAATTAGATATCTATTCATAAAAAGGAAAAAAGGGCATAAAATTCATCTAAATGACTTGAAAACTAAGCTAAGCTCATGCTTAAGAGCCTAATGAGTTGGTAAATTACCAACTCATCATAGATTGAGAGGCGACTTTCTTAAGGGAAAATGCCATGTTTTTGAGTCATTATTGTATTTAATTTAATTGGTACCACCAAAAAAATTTTTACATGGCGTAGATGAATTTTGAACTTGAAAATGAGCACTCTCTTGTCATGTATTACACAGTCCTTGTTTGGCTTCTTGATTTGCAAGTTGGCTGGTCTAAAGGCATGCCTTTGATTTCATTGTGAAAAATAGTTGAAATCCTAGGAGTGTAATGCCTTGTGTGATAAGACCTTTAACTTGATTCTTGTGTTTGCACATTGTCTAGAACTTGCCTCGAGTATGATTCAAGGTGAAATTCTAGATGTAGATGCACATAGAAAATGATCTTAGGCCTTCTTTTGATAATCACTTCACCACAAAATGACCTCCTTGAACATCAATCCTTGCTAGCCAGTGTTTGGGCCTTTAACCCCTTTTTCTTGAAAACCACATTACAAGCCTATTACCCTTTTTAATCCTCTTCTTTGGTATCCATCCTCCTAACAACTAGTAATGAAAGAAAATGGGGCTTGAAGCCCAAGATGTGGGGAAGATAACGAAATGGAATGAAATGCAGGCAAAAGCCTAAGTTTGAGGGTGTGCATAAAAGGGAAAGATGTGAGCTTCAAGGGGAGGTAGAACCAAATTTCTTGATGAAAAAAATGAGATAGTTGGTTGCAAAACCTCTAATCAAAAGAATAAAAAGAAAAGTTGAATGGTGCTATCGGTTGCTTAGATAACGCTAAATGTAGAATCCAAGGTGTTACAAGGGTGATTTTTTAAAAATGTGAGTGATGAATAAGGAGAGATAAGGTGAAGTAATCTCACGAGTGTAATAGGATGTTTAATTGTGTTCACAGAAGGATTAGGGATGATCTAGTCACTAGAGCAGAAATTTGTCCTACCCTTACCCCTAGCCAACATTATGACCCACAAGTCCTTAGTGATTCTGAGTGTAGCAACTCTACATTAATGGTGAGTCACATGAAGGGAAATCCTATGGGTCAAATTCATATGCACTTGAATGTCTTTGAGAGAGTGAGTGTCTTTTCTTTATTCTGCAATCCCTATTTGTGAATTGCATAAATATGAGTGGGATTATCTCTTTGTGTGAGTGACATCACTTCCTTAGGGTACATGCTAAAATTGTGTTTTCAATTGAGAGGTGTCAATAAGACAAGTTGAGCAGTGAATTTTAAGGCAAACCTTGAATGTTAATTGTCAATGACTTGATGCTTATTAAGAGTGAGTTGGTTGCAAATATCCATTGTTTTGAATTGAAAGAATGAAAATGAGATATACCAAATGTTTTGGTTAGCAATTGAGTTTGTTTAACATGTTTTGAGTCTTTTTTTTTGACTCAGTATGAGATTTTATGGTTGTCTTAAGCTTTAGAAGTCCCTTGTAAAGCTCTTGTGATGAGAATGCTTAATTTAATTGCTTGTGGACAAGCAATGGTTCAAGTTTGAGGGTTTGATGAGTAGGTAATTTACCATCTCATTAGATTATTACACATGAGCTTTTGCATGATTTTCACATCAATTAGGAAGGTTTTATTTTTTTTTCTCTTTGATTTTGCAGGTATTGGATTTAGACAAGAAAAGCAAAGTCATTGAACAAAGAATAAGTCTGTTGGAAGCAAGAACCAGCGTTCTGCACATTGGCATATGTGAAACGCAGGTGCAGTGCAGAACAACACTTGTCTTGAGCTGAAGGGAACCTGTGAAAAGCAAGTACAACCGTAGAAAGAGTCTAGAAAATCTACTCAAGACCTGTGCAAGACCTGCTGAACCGCGGATGGGCACCTGCGAAATGCAAGTATTGCGCAAGTGGCCAGATTGGTGATTGGGTAATATTGTCTCTCTCACAAATTCAATGTGGAAGCTTCCAAGAATATTTGAGGAAAGCTAAAAAAAGAGAATATAAAAAATTACCCTAAATGTACTCATACATGTCAAAACTTGTACATCTTAGCTAAGAAGAATTGTAGAGAGAAGTAGAGGAAAGTAGAAAACTACATTGTTCTTCTTCTTCTTCTTTGCTATTCTTGAGCTAAAACCACTATTGTTGCAGATTTGTGAGCTTAAATTTCTATTCGAATATGATGAATGTTAGTGAATCACCTATGGGTATCTCTTCTTTAACTTCATATATGAGTAGCTAATTTAATTGTAAGGGGTGTGTGCATGATTGGGGTTTAGAATGAATTGGGTGTTGTTGATTTATTCTTAATTTCAATTTCAAAGCATGAATCTAGTGTTTTCTCTAGTTTAAATTCTATAATTAATGGTTGCAAATATTAATTTATTTTTCTTATCTTGCTTTTTCTTGATAGAGAAGGGTAAGATCTGGGTGAGGAAGCATTAGTGAGGATTTGGGTCATGGATATATGGGGTTGAGCTAGATATTCAAAATCCATTTCCATCACCCATTAAGGGGCTAAAGCTAGAGATAGTTTAGCTCTTCCTCAATCTTTGGTGGTTGATTGGTAGTATTGACCTTGGGGTTCGTGAAAACCCAAGGCAAATTCACCCAAGTGATTGAGAAACATCGGGTGTAACCTTTGTCATCACTATTCATGTTGTAATTGATATTTGAGACTAGTTAACTTACCCTAATTTAATTGACCCCCCCCCCCTATCAAAAGCACATCCCTAGTTTATTCTCATTGCTTTGATTTGTTATGGATTTATAGCACTATTGACACTCAAAACTAAGAAAATAGCATGGACTTAGGTGTATTTATATGGATATGAGGCACTTCTCCTTTGATCTAGGATAAATGGGTGTTGGAACAATAAATTACAAAAGAAGCTAAAAGTGTGCAAAAAAGGCCAAAAAAAGTGCAGTTCACAGTACAATCCATAGGATGGACCTACGAGTCGTACTGAGGGCCTTGATAAGAAGCTAAAAGTTTAACTTGGAAGACTGATTCCATGAGACTTTTCACGGATCATACCATGATGGTACGAGTCGTGGTAAGCCAGTTGTCATAAAATCCAGAAGAATTGCACAGGAGGAAAATTCTCAGTACAAGAGTACCCTACGACCCGTGAGATGAAGGTACGAGTCATACCATACTGGTCATGGTGAAGTTCAAAAGTTCAAAGTATCAAGATCAAGCCACGGGTGCAATGTACGAGCCGTAGGATGTAGGTACAAATTGTACCTTAGCCCAATACTTAGCCAAAATTCAGTCAACACTTCAACCCACTAGTCGATGCCACGTTCCGTGAAAAGCCCCTATGAGTCATAGGAGGACCCATGACGAGCTCGGTGACAGATATGGAAAGCAGTCCTGTTAGTTTAGGAAAAGGATTCTTCTGTCTCTATAAATACATTTTATGTTCTATTTTTCATAGGGGACGAAGAATAGACTTAATTTTAGTAGGAAAACATTGTAGTAAGCAATTTTACATCATTGAAAGAGAGAATTGAGTTGGTTCAACCTTGTGATCAACCTTTTCTTGAACTCATATTGTTCTTGCTACTTGTTATTCAAGATTTCGTGGATTAATTGAAGGAATCATTTTTCTCAATCATTTTTTGTAAGTATTATTTTTTGTCTTCAATCATGAACACAATTCACAACCTTACAACTATGAGACGCTAAAACCTCCTTGGCTAGGGTTGTGGGAACCATGATGGATTAACAAGCTAGGGTTGCACAAAGTGATTCTAAAATCAATACTAATTACTTATATTGTAGTCTCTTCATCTTTAATGATTCTTAGCGGTGAGCAATGTTAGGAAGTGCTTGAATTCTTTATTTGCTTTGGTCGAAGAGGTAGAGATTAGGAAAAGAGAATTACAACGGAGCCTTAAGATTGATGATCATTATATTAACTTGAGGTGTGGTCGCAGGATAGTTATATCTGGAACTTAGTGATAACAGTTCGTTTGCAAAACTCATGAGACTTGGTTGAGTAATTGAGGATAGTCATTCAATAGAGATTTGTCAGTCGTTTGAATGAACCTAAGTTATCAGTTCTGTAAGTAAGTATTGGTAAAGATCACGAGTGTATACCCAAAGCCGTTATGAACCCATAGGGAACACAAACTCTAGTTATACTTTAATTATTGATTTGCAAATATAATCTTGACTGCTGTTTATTTCTATTATTAATTTTTATTAGAACCCCCCCCCCCTTATGAAGTAACTACCATACGAGTTCATCTACCGGCTGTAATCTAAATCTTTCATATTCCCTGTGGGATCGACCCCATCCTCTAAGTTGGGTTCTTTATTAATAGTGTTTGCTTCATACTTCAGTTGGAAGTGTGGTTTGAGCGTTATCAAAAAGTGGCGCCGTTGTCAGAGAATACGACGAAGACTAGGTTATTAGCTTGTATTTGACTTTTTGGTAGTTACTTTACTCTTGACGTTTTCTTTTTCCTTTGTTTTTTCTTTTGTGACATCCTCAGGTTTTCATCGAGGGATAAACCCTCCACTCAAACACCCAAAGATTGAACATGATCAGCTGCCCACCTTAGTGGAAGGAATTGTGACTAATGATACTTTGGCAGCTTTGATAATGAATTATGGAGATAATGGGAGGCCAGAATACACAGAGACGGTTAATGCCTTAAATGGGATAGGGTCATATAGCTTCAGCCCAAAAAGCTAAACCTAGATTTAAAGAATCATTCTTCCGCAGATGACAGAGGTGAAGTCTGTAGCCACAGGTATGTCATTTTCCCTACATGTTTATATTTTATGCTTCGGAGACGAAACTCATTTTTTTAAAAGGGGGGATGTACTTGTATTTTTGAAATTTTTGTTCGTCTGAGGGTTTTTCTTGCCGTGTTTCTTTCCCTCAAGCTTGCTATCTAGTAGAACCGGCATGTATTAGGATTTTTGTTCTTAGTCGTTATTTTTGTTTGACTAAAAAGCAACTTAGGAATACTCAGCCAATGGATATGCACTAGTTTTATTGTTTTTGAAAAAATTGACTCTACTTAAAAGAATTTCTATGTATTTGCAACAACACTGCATGATTTCTGTGGATCATTTTATGTTATTTAGTTATTAATAGTGCTAGTCTTGTTAAGCCATGTATGAACTAGACAGGTAAAGTAAAAATAGCTCATGTACAATGTGTGAGTGAGGTCTTAGTATTTATTACGGTATGTTGTTGAAGATCTAAAACTTGCCTGGTTGGTCTCTAGGTTAAGGATGGTTGGTTAGGAGATGATCATAGGACATTTTTGTTTTAGCTCACTTTTAGCCTATATTGCCCTACCAAAGTTTCATGAATCCCTTGATCCCAAGTTTGATCCTTAATAGACTATATTTCTTTGATTTACCTATTAATCGTACCCATTTGCTTATAATGAACCTGTTTGGCCCTAGTCCTTCCTTGGATATTGTGAACCTCAACTTAAGTAAAATGCTTAAGTTGAGGGTGGCTAGAGTATGGATGCATAAATGGTGGGAGCGAGAGAAAGGAAAGAAAAGAAAAAGAAGAAAAGAAAAAAGAAGAGAAAAAATGGTGAAAAATAAGGTGTGGTGAGGTGAAAAAGTAAAAAGCTGAAAATTTGAGAATATGGAAAAAGAAAAATTCAAAAGAGCTTGAAATTATTGAAAAATGTGAAAAATCACCTCATCCATGCAAATATTCTTAAAATGAGAAAAGGGAAGAAAAGAAGACAAAAAGAATGAAGGGTGAAATAGGAAAATGGTGTAGCCAATGGATGTAGTGCCAAGGAAGGGATAGTCACTCATAAAATCTTCCATCTTTATCATGTCCAGCCCTAAGCCTATATTACAAGTCATATCAAGTCCTATAGTGATCTTAAATTGACCATCTAACAAACCAAAGCAGAGAAAATAAGGGCAAGCCTATGGTATCTGATGCATAATACTTGCATTTCTTTGAGAGAGTGAGTGTTTCATTTGCCTAGTCCCATGTTTCATTTAATACTTCATACTAGAGTGGGAACTTCATTTTTTGTGAGGGTACATGGATTATGTTTTCTTTTACCATTGGTCTGTGTGAAACACATAGGTGATGACTTGATTGCTTGTTGATAGTTAGATGACATGTCTTGATCCCTGAATATGATGTTTTGATGTTGCTTGCAATACATTAGCTTATGATGTTTTAGGAGGAAGGGTCAATAGAGTTTGTATATAGAGTGCACAAATTTGTTTGAGTTTTAGCTGTAATATCTTAAGTTTATTTTCTAGTTGAGCATCGTGTTTAGTTTTTCTTTTTCTTTGCCTGAGGACATGCAAAAGTCTTAAGTTGAGGGTGTTGATGTGCTGTGGATTTACAGCACTATTGACACTCAAAACTAAAAAAAATAGCGTGGACTTAGGTGTATTTATGTGGATATGAGGCACTTTTCTTTTGATTTCAGGATAAATGGGTGTTGGAACAGTAAATTGCATAAGGAAGCTAAAAGTGTGCAAAAAAGGGCAAAAAGTACAGTTCACAATACGATCCCTACGATGGACCTACAAGTCGTACGGAGCGCCTTTGATAAGAAGCTGAAAGTTTAACCTGGAAGACTGATTCCATGAGACTTTTCATGGATTGTACCATGATGGTACGAGTCATGGTAAGCCAGTCATGATGAAATCCAGAAAAATTGCTTGGGAGGCTGATTCTTAGTACGAGAGTACCCGACGACCCGTGAGATGAAGTCGTACCATACCGGTCGTGGTGAAGTTTAGACAAAGTTCAAAGTATCAGGATCAAGCTATGAGTGCAATGTACGAGTTGTAGGATGTAGGTACTAATTGTACCTTGGCCCAATCTTAGCCAAAATTAAGCCAACACTTCAACCCACGAGTCGATGCCACGGTCCATGAGAAGCCCCTACGAGTCGTAGGAGGACCAGTGATGAGCTCGAAGACAGATATGGAAAGCAGTCCTATTAGTTTAGGAAAAGGATTCTTGTGTCTCTATAAATACGTTTTATGATTTATTTTTCATAGGGGACGACGAATAGACTTAATTTTAGTAGGAAAACATTGTAGTAAGCAATTTTACATCATTGAAAGAGAGAGTTGAGTTGGTTCAACCTTGTGATCAACCTTTTCTTGAACTCATATTGTTCTTGCTACTTGTTATTAAAGATTTCATGGATTAATTGAAGGAATCATTTTTCTCAATCATTTTTGTAAGTATTGTTTTTTGTCTTCAATCGTGAACACAATTCACAACCTTGCAATAATGAGAGGCTAAAACCTCCATAGCTAGGGTTGTGGGAACCATGATGGATTAACAAGCTAGGGTTGCACAAAGTGATTCTAAAACCAATATTAATTACTTATATTGTAGTATCTTCATCTTTAATGATTCTTAGTGGTGCGCAACGTTAGGAAGTGCCTAAATTCTTTACTTTCTTTGGTCGAAGAGGTAGAGATTAGGAAAAGAGAATTACAACAGAGCCTTGATCTTGATGATCATTGTATTAACTTGAGCTATGGTCACAGGATAGTTATATCTGGAACTTAGTGATAACGGTTAGTTTGCAAAACTCATGAGACTTGGTCTAGTAATTGAGGATAGTCATTCAATAGGGATTGGTCGATCGTTTGAATGAACCTAAGTTATTAGTTCTGTAAGTAAGTATTGGTAAAGATCACGAGTGTATACCCAAAGCTGTTATGAACCCATAGGGAACAAAAACCTTAGTTATCCTTTAATTATTGATTTGCAAATATAATCTTGACTGCTGTTTATTTCTATTATTGATTTTTATTAGAATCCCCCCATTGTGAAGTAACTACCGCACAAGTTCATCTACCAGCTATAATCTAAATCTTTCATATTCCCTATGGGATTGACCCCAACTTCTAAGCTGGGTTCTTTATTGACAACGTCCTCTTCATACTTCAGTTGGAAGTGTGGTTTGAGCGTTATCATGCTTGCAACAAATAACTTGCTTTGTTTTTATTGACATTAGAATTCTCTAGCTTACTCCTTTTCCCCCAATTTTCCCCTTTTTACAATATAAATAATGATGCCTATCAAATTGATTTTCTCTACAACTCTTAGTTGATCTATTCCAACTATATATGGATTCGACCCCGACATTCATTGGAAATTTGTTTGTTGACAATGACCACTACCACCTCCTGTAAAAAAGAGAGTTGTATTGGGTGTGAATCAGTAAACATTAATTGAATTCTATAATTTTGATTCTACTTGAGAAATGATGTTGGGTAAGACTTCAATAGTGAGGATTTGGGGCTTTCATGGTTAGAGCTAGAAATAGTCTATGTCCAATTCAAGCTCCATTTAAGGGCTAGAGCTAGAATTACTCTATGCCCACTCAAGAAATGTTTTGTTGTTTTATAGATCTTGGTTTTGGGGTTTGAGAAAACTCAAAATATACACACTCTTTTGGTTGAGCAACTTTGAGTATAGCTAAAACCAAAGCTATCCATGTGATAATTAATTCTAAGGCTTTCTGTTAATACTTATCAGCATGATACCCCATTGAATGCACACTCCTAGTATCTCTAATTTGTTAATAATAATTGTGTTACCTTGTTGTGATTAGAAATTTCAATTGATACTTATTTAAACGACTTCCCCCAATTTTACTTTTTGTTTACACATTACGCTTGCTCTTTTGAATTAATTCACAACTTTTGGTAAATCTATCCTCCAATCTCTATGGGAAATCGACCCCAACTCTTGTTGGATACTTTTTTTGCATGCGACTGTAGCCACTTCCTTAATTGGAGAGTTGCTTTGAACGTTATTAAAAATGGCATTATTGCCGAATATTGAAAATTGGTTGCCATTTGTTTGTTTGTTGATTCATATTTGTATTGCGTCTTATGTTTCTTTTATGTTGTTTTTTTGTCCTTGGTATTTGAGTAGGTGACATGATGAACCATGGCGACGAGGGAAGTGCCATTCTCCTACCTCTATTGGTAGAGAATGTCGTCTTCCATATCACTAGTATTATACTTTATCTTCTACAAATAAAGAGCTTATTTGGGGACCTTTTGAGCGAAGACGCTAATAGCCATATAAAGAAGTCTGTGGATGTTTACGAATCCTTAACTATGGTCAATATTAGCCAAGGACCTATACGTGACGCTATTCCCTTTTTCCCAAACTGGAGAAGTTACAATTTGTCTTGAAGAACTTCCCGTAGCGGCAATATCTTCTTGGAATGAGTTGCTTGATGCTTTTCCTGACAGATTTTTCCCCCGCTTCGGATCTTACAATTGTGAAATAAGATCACTAGTTTTGAGAAAGAGCATGTTTAACTCTCTATGAGGCATGGCTAAGATTTAAGAGGAAAGTGGCACAATGTCCGATGCATGTCCTTCCAGATGACATACTCCTTCAATACTTCTATCACTCGTTGGATTCTAGCAACAAAACTATCAATGACCTAGCTAGGGGTGCTTTAATGAACCAAAGTTATGAGTTTGCTAAAGTCTATCTTGAGAAAGTGGCTAGAATGAAACATGCATGGGATATATGGGGCGCTGAGGGGGAAATAGGTGCCACCCATTGCCACCTGTGTAAACATGCTTGAGGAGTGGAAAAAGAAAGGTGAAGTATTGGATACAAAAATGAAAGCTATCATGAAATGCCACGACCCAAGCATGGACCCCTGATCGAGACACGGGATCTAGAGCCATGAATGACCCCAAGCTAACGCACAGCACATGCTAAGCAATTCAAGAGCTTAATTAAAGAGGAAATTTAAAATCCTAACATGAATAAGCGAAAGTCAAAAGTATCTCAAAATAACATAAATGGAGTCAACATTCGATAAAAGTTGAAACATCTACATATCATCTGAAAAACCTATAGAATATCTGATGAGTTGATGGGACAACACCCCCAACTAGCTCACTAATGTCTGAAACTAAAATAACATACAAGACATAAACTGATAGAATGTCTTCAAAAGATGAGGACTCACCAAGACAAGACTAATACGATCTGAGAGGGGAGCAGGATTAGTGGTGGGCCTAACTTTGATCACTCGGACCTGTATCATGAAATGATATAGTACATAGTATACAGTTAGTACTTGAAATGTACTGAGTATGAAAGTAATTAAAGCGGATAATAAAATACATAAAAGTTCATGAGAGTAGGACATTTTAAGAAAAACATGAAGTAATAATCATAACTGAAACATGGGGGCGCAAGGTTTTCAAAACTATTCATAATCTGGTCATAATCGTAATAATAAGAGAAACCTTGTAAAAACATAACTTGAGCCAAAATATCAAAATCATAATCATGCATAAAACATAAGGAACAATGGGAGGACTCATCATAACTGACACCATCATGATAGAGCTTATATGATGCCCCAACTATCTTATCTTGCTCAAATGGGCAGAGTCATCCTAAGCCTTGCCAGGGCAAAGAACGATAACATGGCGTGATCACTGAAGAGACCCCATAGGGTTAACATGAATATCAACCTACATTGGCACGTAGTTTTGAGACTCGGGGTTTTCCTGAATCCTGAACCTACTCGGTGCTAGGCACTACTCCCAAAAACATGCACATGGCTCATAATGAATATAGTGAAACCATACATAAAGTTCACATGACTAGTTTAAATCATAATAATCGTGAACATTCTTGTAATATGTGAACTAGCCATAAAATAAGGGCCCGTGAGTTGGCCATAATTATAATTCTGATAATCATGAAAAGTCATACATACTTGAGAAAGTCTTCATACTTGAAGTTCATAAATTCATGTAGAGTGCTTATAGGAAATCATGTATCATAAATATAAAACATAAATTAGGGCTTGAGTGAATTTCAATCATAAGAGGATCATAAAAATCTCATAAAGAGGAATTTATCCCCAAGAGTTCATAATCATACTTGTAACATAAAGGGCCATAATTTCATGAAAAAAAATTAGGAGGGGACATAAACCCCTATCATGGAAATCATAAATTCTTATCAATTCAGCTATACTCATAACAAAATTATGGAGGAATTTCATAACCCAACATAAACCTTAGAATTTCTAAAATAGGGCTAGGGGAATGGGTGATCATGAATTTACTTGAAGAAGGGTCATGAGGGTGAAAGAACCCATCATTGATAAGACCACATACCTGGAATTGATAATCAACAGCTAGCCTTGAAACCTCAATTGAAATTAGGAGGAATTGAGCAAGAACCCTAGAAAGATCTTGAGAGGGTTTTGAGAGTCTTGATTCTTCAATTAAGAGTGTTAGGAGAGGAACGAATGATCTAGGATGAATAATACCCTTAAAACACTCTTTCCCAAGCTTAAAATGACGTAGTTTAGGACTTAAGAGCTTAGAAATTATGAAAATACCCTTAATAATTTCGCAAGAAAATCTCTCTGTCAGTTACCACAACTCGTACCATGGGTTGTACCTAGAAACAACGACCCATGGTTTCCTCCCGTCACCACCACTGCCCTCAAGTATACTTTGTGGGATACTCCCAATTGACCTATACCACGAGTCGGTACACGTGGCAATGGGTCATCGGACCCATCCATTGTTACTGGGCCAAATTTTCCCCCTTCTCCAATTCTAACTATGGACACAGTCCATGACCCTTCGCTCCCAACAATGAGTCGTACCTTGATCCGTTGTTCCGAGATTCGACAACCATTAACTCATCACGACTCTCGACAATGGACCATGACAACAACCTATGAATCGTACCATAACTCATCACAGCAGGCCTTCCTCTGCTGATACTGATCACGGCTCATGACCACGAGTCATACCCACTCACCATGACCCATGGTGAGGACTCTGGTCTAGGAGATGAAATGACTCGTACAACGAGTCAATCTTAGACATTTTCAAACTTTTTCTACTGATCATATTTCCAATCCCAAATCTAGTCTTAGGAACTCTTGGGTTTTACATTATCTCCCCCTTAGGAACATTTATCCTCAAATGTAGGATAAGCATACTGAAAGGCTAAGGAAATAACCTCAATCTCAAAACTGAACAACTGAGGTTGAAAACTGACGGAGTGACTGACTCCGGGCGTGAAATACATAACTGAACTGAATTCATGATACATGCATACATGCTAAAACATGAAAGGAACTTAGAGACATGAACTTGACATGAAACGAGATAGAGTACTAGGGAATGAATTTATACCTCAAGCTGGAATGGAACTGGAAGGGAAAAGATGCAGGTATCTAGCCATCATATCTGCTTCAGCCTCCCATGTAGCTCCCTCAACCAGCTAATTTCTCCACAAGACCTTCACTAAGGATACTTCCTTGTTCCTCAACTTACGAACCTGACGATCGAGGATCTCAATCGGAGCCTCCTCATATGTAAGGCTATCCTTCACCCTAATGCTTTCTACCAGAACAACCAAGGCTAGATCACCGATGCATTTTTTCAACAAGGACACATGGAACACCGGATGCACTGAAGCTAGCTCCGCTGGTAGCTCTAATTCATAGGCCACCTTGCCAACACGTCTCATAATCCTGTATGGCCCAACATAATGGGGACTAAGTTTCCCCTTCTTTCCGAACCTCATAACTCCCTTAATGGGACACACCTTCAGAAATACCCAATCATCAACAGCGAACTCAAGGTCTCTCCTCCTCATATCTGCATAGGATTTCTGTCGACTCTGAGTTGTTTTTAGATTTTCCCTAATAAGTTAAACCTTCTCCATGGACTCATGAACTGAATCTGGCCCTATTAAGGTAGCCTCACCTACCTCGAACCAACCAATAGGCGATCTACAACTCCACCCATAGAGAGCCTCAAATGGATCCATTTAAATGTTGGAGTGGTAACTATTATTGTAGACAAACTCGATGAGAGGAAAGTGATCATCCCAACCACCCTTGAAATCAATCATACATGCTCTCAACATATCCTCAAGAGTCTGAATGGTTCACTTGGCCTGACCATCTGTCTGTGGATGAAAAGTCATGCTAAGCTTCACCTATGTTCCAAGGCCCTTCTAAAACGACCACCAAAACTGGGAGGTGAACTGAGTACCCCTATCCGAGATGATGGAAAATGGAACCCCATGCAACTGAACCAACTCTTGAATGTAGAATCTAGCATAATCCTTTGCTAAACTTGTGGTTTTGACTGGTAAAAAATGTGCGGCTTTGGTCAACTTGTCTGCCACCACCCATATGGAGTCGTACTGTCGGTATGTTCAAGGAGATACTATAATGAAGTCCATGTTGATCTCTTCCCACTTCCAAGTGGAGATACTAATATCTTATAGCATACCCCTAGGTCTCTGATGCTCCACCTTCACTTGTTGACAGTTCGAACATTTAATCACAAACTCCGCTATGTCCTTCTCCATGCCATTCCACCAATAGACTTTTTGTAGTTCACGGGACTTCTTTGTGGAACCTAGATGGATAGAATACCAGGGACCATGCACCTCCTGCAACATCCGCTCTCTCAAGTCATCTACTAAGGGTATCTGCTACTATATTGGCCTTTCCCAGGTGGTAAAGAACACTCATTTCATAATTTTTGAGTTCTATCCACCTTCTTTGTTGCAAATTCAAGTCCTTCTAAGTGAACACATACTGAAGGCAATTGTGATCTGTGAATACATCCACATGTACCCCATATAAATAATGCCTCAAAATCTTCAAGGAAAATACCACCGCTGCCAACTCGAGATCATGAGATGGATGGCTCTTCTCATTGGTCTTAATCTTCCTAGAAGCATATGCAATCACTTTGCCACGCTGCATCAATACACACCCAAGGCCAATCCTTGATACATCACAATACACTACAAAGCCATAGGTACCCTCAGGTAAATTCAAAATTGGGGCTGGAGTGAGTCAAGTATTCAACTCCTGAAAGCTCTTGTTACAAGCATCAGACCACTGAAACTTAGCCTTCTTCTGAGTTAACTTGGTCAACGGTGCTGCAATGGAAGAAAATCCCTCTACAAACCTCAAGTAATAGCTAGTTAAACCCAAAAATCTCCTAATATCCGTAGGACTGACAGGTCTAGGACAATTCTTCACCACCTCTATCTTTTAAGAGTCTACTTGAACACCTTACTAGATACTACACGACCCAAGAATGCAACTAAGTCCAGCAAAAACTTGCACTTGCTAAACTTAGCAAATAATTGGAGGTCCTTGAGAGTCTGCAATAGAACCCTTAAGTGAGCAGCATGCTCCTCCTCGCTCCGGGAGTATGTGAGAATATCATCTATGAAGATAATCATGAACATGTACAAAAACTATTTGAACACCCTATTCATCAACTCCATAAAAGTTGCAAGGGCATTTGTTAGTCCAAAAGACATAACTACGAACTCATATTGACCATACAGAGTCTTGAAGGCTATCTTCAGAATGTTACTCTCCCTAACTCTGAGCTAGTGATAGCCAGATCTGAGGTCTATCTTAGAAAGTCACATAGAACATTGAAGCTAGTCAAACAAGTCGTCAATCCTGGGGAGGGGATACTTATTCTTGATTGTGACCTTGTTCAATTGCCGATAATCAATGCACATTCTAAGGAAACCATCCTTCTTCCGAACAAAGAGAACTGGAGTACCCCATGGAAACTTGCTAGGCCTTATAAACCCATTATCTAGAAGGTTCTTCAACTGCTCCTTCAACTCCTTTAGCTCGGTTGGAGCCATCCTATAAGGAGCAATAGATATAGGTTGCGTATCAGGAAGAAGGTCAATACCAAAGTCAATCTCCCGTCCGGGAGGGACTACTGGTAGGTCATCTGGAGACACCTCTAGATACTCACATACAATCGAAAATGACTGAAAAATCAGGGTCATGGACATAGAATCCTTAACCTAAACTAGGTGATAGACACGGGCCTTGGAGATCATCTTTCTGGCCTTAAGGTAGGAAACAAAGCAACCTATAGGCACAGCTAAACTACCCTTCCACTCTAGGACTGGTTCATCTAGAAATCGAAACTCTACTATATGGGTTCTACAATTGATTGAGGCATAACATGCATGTAACCTATCCATACCGAATATGACATCAAAATTGGTCATGTCTAACTCTACTAGGTCAGCTGAGGTGACTTTCTGCAGGACTGTGACAGGACAATATATGTATACCCATCGAGCTATAACTGACTCAACGACTGGAGTATAGCCTGAGAGGGGTTTTGATAAGGTTTCAGGACTGAAATCAAAATGGACTACAATATAAGGAGTCACGAAGGATAATATGGCTTCAGGATCTAGCAATGCATATACATAAAGATGGAATACTCATAACATACCAGTAACCACATCAAGTGAAGTCTCTTGCTCTTGACGAGATAACAATGCATAGAACATGTTTCGCTGGTGACCGCCAACTATACTAGTAAAAGCATCCTAATGGAAAGGACGTGAATCTAGAGCTACTAAACTGGTGGCTGGAGCACGGCCTCTACTGTCCCCCGCCTAGCCAAAGGACACTCCCTACGCATGTGCCCAGACTTTCCACACCTGAAGCAAATATCTGATCCAACTATGCACTCTACTATGTGGTTCTTACCGCATTTCCTGTAGACTGGGAAAGTGCACTCTATCAACGTGTTCCTCTGTCCCTTAGAACCTGATGCCCTACTCCTATGATCACCCTGAGGTCTGGATGGAACATTGGCTGATGACGACGCTGGTGCCGATAACCTCTGGTGGTACTGGGGGCGATGTCCGCCACTGGACCTCTTCTGTGAGAACGCAAAGCTACCTGTCTTGTCCCTCTTGGCCTCCCTTTCCTTCTCCTTCATCTGCTCTGCCTCGATCTGCTGCGCATATATGACCATAATGGGAGAAGTCTATGTCATTGATCAACATAGTGGTCCTGCACTCCTTGACCAAAGAGTCTACCACCCCATTCATGAACCTGCTCACACGGGCCCTTTGATCGGCTACCATCTCTAGCTCATACTTGGACGATCGGGTAAACTCCAAAGCATACTCTTGGAGGGGTCATGTTGTTCTGCCTCAAGTTGACGAACTCTGCCGCCTTTTTCTCCATCAAATCCCTAGGGAAGAACCTGTCTAAAAAACGATCATAAATTCATCCTAACCCACGAGAACTGCTCCAACTCCCCTGTTATCCTTCCACTAACGGAACCATATCCTTCAA
This sequence comes from Datura wrightii, assembly GCA_035772735.1. NCBI lineage: Eukaryota > Viridiplantae > Streptophyta > Magnoliopsida > Solanales > Solanaceae > Datura > Datura wrightii. Next base: position 47,894,588 of record JASDFA010000002.1, on the reverse strand, counting down.
CTGATAGGAGGCTAAGTCTATGCTCTCCTCTCCCGTCACCCCATAATCTGGGTGATCTTCTGCACCTCCTCAAGGAACTCATGCGGGTCCTCATCCACCTTCGACCTAAGAAATTCAGGTGGGTTCATCCTAAGAAAGTCTCACACTCTAACTACTGCTGCATTCCCATTCTGAGGAACATGATCCACCGCCTGCTAGTTGACCTGAGCGGTCATGGCCTATGCCAATATCTAAAGGGTGCCCTAAAATCAGCATGAGAAACCTGCTCGGGCAAGGGATCCACTAGAGCTGGTGGGGATTGCTATTGCTCACCTTTACCACAGCCATTTCTGTTGCCATTTCTCCTACCATTAACTTGGTGTAGAGGAATGATTCTGAAAATGTGTAAAGCTAGAGCAGGGCTGGTCATTTCGCCGAGATGGGACGAACGGGACAGGATGGACCGGGACGGGACGATACGGGATGGACCGGGACGGGATGGGACGGGACGAGGGGAAGCGGGACGGGATAAATGGGACAAACGGGACAAAAAAAAAATTTTAAATTTTTTTTAATATTAAAATGTAAATGTTTTTAAAAATTTTATAGTCTTAAAGTCTTATATTTAGAAATAAGAATTTCAATTTTAAGGCTAATGCCTAATAGTTAGAAGTTAGAACTTAGCACTTAGAAACTTAGAACTTAGAAGTTAAAATTTATAAATAAGAAAGAACTTCAAAGTTCAAAGTTGAACTTGAAATTTAAAATTTGAAATTTGAAATTTGAAAATTAAAATACAAATTTAAGGCTAAAAATTCAATTAAAGTCTAAACTCCAAACTCTAAAGTCTAAAGTTTATTAAAGACTTAAAGTTTTAAACTTGAAGTCAAAAAACTTAAAGTTTGAAATTTGAAATATGAAGTAAACATTTAGTTATTAATTTAAAAATTAAAAATTGCAAATTGAAATTAAGAATTTAATATTTTAAGGCTAAAATAATTTATAAATTTTATTAAAGACTTAAAGATTTAAAGTCTTAAGTAACTCTTAAAGACTTAAAGAATTAAAGTTTGAAATTTTAATTTTTGAAATTTTAATTTTGATTTTTGATTTTTGAAATGTGAAGTAATTATTGAATATTTGTATTTATAACTTATAGATATGTTTGTAGATAATTAAGATATAATACAACAGATAATGAAATTGAAAATTAAGGCTAAAAGCCTTTAAATTTATTCATATAAAACTTAAAATAATATCATAAAAAATTGTATTATAATTTACAAATATTAGTAGAGCGCCTAATCTATGTAGCCACCTTCTAGGAAGGGTTCTGTTTGGATTAAGCGAACATAATACTAATATTTGTACATCTTTATGAAATCTCTTTCTAATTCTTATATTTGTTGAGCCAAAATATTTTCCGGCACCGGCATAGATTGTGTTGGTCTTGCGCTTCCATGTCATCATCACTATTAATTGTTGAATCCAAAAAAGCTTCTAGTTGGAAAGTTAACTTCGGTAGCCCATGATTTCTCCGCTCTGCATTGATCCAATCTCTGAAAGTTATAGATACCTCCAAGTTGTCTTCTGCTAGTGAATATCAATGATCTCCAAGTTGAAATCTTATCGCACTGAAAGCAGCCTCTGAAGCAACAGATGATGCTTGAATAACGAGCACGTCCCGAACCATCTTGCTAAGCCTTGGAAATATGCTGCCACGAGCTCTCCACCAACTCAGAATGTCCGGCGTGCCATCAGCAGAAATTGTAACATTTTCCCTAGCTAAAGAAAGATAGTCATCAAAATCAAAACTGTTAGAAAAATCAAGACCAATAGTAATTTGTACATATCCATGGGTACTATCTACTCGTACCCTAGATGTTCTAGGAGCATTGACGAAATTACCATTATGCAACTGCCAATACATCATTTTAGCCTGCACTCTAATACTACCTTTACAACTTTCTAAAGTTGGAGTTTCATTATCTTCTATTTCCAAATTTTCATAAATTTTTTGAATGACTTCTCTTGTACCTCGTTCTTTATATTCTGGGTTAAAAAGTATAGCAGTTAATTAAATTTGAGGGATAGGAAAAAAATATTTTTTAAACTTCTGAATCATGACCTTAATAGCTAGTGCAAACTTTTCATAATTTTTATATTCAGCAAATTTAGTAGTAACAGCACATACATTTATGAAAACTTCACAAATAGTTGGAAATACACGCCAGAAAAAGTTTTTGTTGCTTCATAAAATAATTTTAAAAATTGATTAAGTTTATTTATTTTCTCCCAGTCATTATCATCAAGTTTCAAATCAGGTTTGAAATTATGAGCATTATACAACATAGTGATAGGCCTTGTATAAATATATGCAACTTCTAGCATTTCGTGTAATGAATTCCATATAGTTTTTACATGTTTTGGAACTTTTCTATATGGGAGTTCACATATTCTACAGATTTCTTTAAATTCACGAATTCTAGAACTTTTATTCATTCGAAAAATCCAAAAACATGTTAATTCAACTTTAGAGCACCCAGTATCAAATAATTTAATGTCATCCTATACAACCAAATTAAATATATGAGCAGCACATCTAACATGGAAAGCAGCATTATTAATTGGACATAATCGAGTTCTTAACATACTAATAGCACTAGTATTAGAAGAAGCATTATCTAGTGTAACACTCAATATTTTATTACAAATGTCAAAAGATTGTAAAACTTCAAGTATAGTAGCAGCTATATATGTAGCAGTTTTTCTCTGTACACAAATTTTATAACCTAATATTCTTTTTTGTAAATTCCAATTATTATTAATCTAATGTGCAGTAACAGTTAAATAATCAACGGAATTGACACTACGACCCATACAACAGTAATAGAAAATCTACCATCAAAATAACTAAATAAACAACGAAGATAATGAGCATGCTTTGCTTGAAATTCAAAAATGTCATGTTTAACCATGTTTCGTGAGAAACCTTCAAAAGAAGGATTATATGTTTGTTGAATATACATAATAAATCCAGGATGGGAGGGAAAACTAAAAGGCAAACCACAGACCGCAATCATTTTTGTGATGTTTTCATGATCTTTATCTCATATTTCCGTTGTGTAACAAGGCCACTTGGGTTTGAAGAATTTAACTAGCCTTGAACCATATTGGAACCCCCTTTCGATCCAATAGGGACATCATAGCTTACGACTTTAGAGGCTTCTTTAGCCGCCAAATATTCATGTTTAGAACATTGTAATAAATGTCTATGTAACCCCCCAGTTCCGCCTTTGCTTCCGCCGCATTCACGCTTAAATACCTTTTTACACTTATTACAAATAGCTTTCGTTCGCTCCTCATTTTGATGCATAAATTGCCAAACAACTGAAGTTTTAGCCCGTTAAACCCTAGTCTTACCCCTAGTAGGATGCACAGGGGGGAGTTGAGCTTCACACTGAGGAGTATCTTGAGTTGGAGCTTCGGTAACGGGACTAGTAGGTGTATCATCTAATTCTTCTTCTTCTACTTCTACTTCTACTTCTTCCTAATTATTCCTCTAACAAATTACCATAAACCCTTTCCAAAACTTCATTATCTAATGGAGTATCCAAATTAATATTAATAGGAGTACTACCAAATTGCGTAAAATCTTTGTTATTAATTCTAACTCTACGGACTGAAGAACCACCAATTTTTTTAGCAGTTGAACTAGAACCTGTACTTTTTTTACCAGTACTAATACCCAATGCACCTGCAACCTTGGCCATAACACCCTTTCCTTTTCCAGAATTTTTTTTTTCAGAATCCATATTATAATTTATGAATAAATAAATAAAACACAACTAAAATTATGACTAAAATATAACACAAGTATATTTAAATAAATAAGATAGAAAAATTAAATGCGTAAAGTCGTAAAATAAATAAAAAACAGAAGTAAGTATGAATTATCGAACAAACGTACCAAATGTCTGTGTAAAAATCAGACGATTATAACCAATTGTCAGAAACTCAGAATTTGAAAATTGATGTAGCAAAACTAGCGAGTAGCAATTAGCAACTTGGGAGTTGAGACTTGAAACTTGAAGCTTGAAATTAAAATAACTAACACAATTTAAATTTGAAAATTATAAATTTTAAAATTTGGAGAATTAGAAATGTAGGGAAATTTGAGAGAAAATGATAATTGATAATATTTGAGACTTGAGAGAATGAATGTGTAGTAGAGATTAGAGAAGAGAAGAGATGAATTGTTAAATGTGAATAAATTGTGAAAATATGGGGGTATTTATAGTTTTTAAAAAAAGGATCAAAGTGTAATTTTTAAAACTAAGGGGTGTATAAAAAAAATTTTAAAATAAAGAGGGTTGGGGGGTTGGGGGCTACGGGGGCTGAAAAGGGAATATAGCCGTTGGTGGGCCCCACCCGAACGGCTAGAAACGGCTAGTTACAAAAAAAAATTTCTAAAGATCCGGTCGAAATCGGGATGGGACCGATCCAGTACCGGGACGAATCAGGCCGGGACTGCCAGTAATTATACCCGTCCCGTCCCGTCCCATATCCCGATCCCCCCATCCCATTATCTTAGCCGGGCTGGGACTACCGGGACCCGGAACCGGGATGGACCGGGACGTCCCGTCCCACCGGCCAGCCCTAAGCTAGAGTTAGATGAATAAAGAGAGAGTTGAACTCATAGCACGATATAGAATCATGAAATAAGGAAAGTTTCCTAAAACATTTCATAGCCATTTCATCAAAAGTGTGGCGCATTTCACACCCATAAAAAAAAACTCTACTTAACACGGCTTTCAGACATCTTAGGACACTTCAAAATCTAATGCTCTGATACCAAATTTTTCATGACCCGAGCATAGACCCCGAATTGAGACACGGGACCTAGAGTCATGAATGACCTCAAGTTAACCCATGGCACATGCTAAGCAATTAAAGAGCATAACTAAAGCGTAAATTTTAAATCGTAACAAGAATAAGAGCAAGTCAAAAGTATCTCAAAATAATATAAATGAATTCAACACTTGAAAAAAGCTTAAACATCTACATATCGTCTGAAAAACCTCAAAAACATCTGATAAGCTGATCGAACAACACCCCGACTAGCTCGCTAACATCTGAAACTAAAATCACATACAAGACATAAACTGAGAGAATGTCCTCAAAAGATAAGGACTCATCAAGACTAGACTAATGCGATCTGAGAGGAGAGTAGGACTAACGGTGAGGCTGAGTCTGATTGCTCGGACCTGTATCATGAAATGATACAGCACAGAATATGCAGTCGGTACTTCAGTAATTGGAATTTAATGAGTATGAAGATAATTAAAGTGGACAATAAAATACATTAAAGTTCATGAGAGTAGGACATTTCAAGAAAAACATAAAGTAATAATCATAATTGAAACATGGGGACTTAAGGTTTTCAAAACTATTCATAATCTAGTCATAATTGTAATCATAAGAGAAATCTTGTAAAAATATAACTTGAGCCAAAGTATCAAAATTATAATCATGCATAAAATATAAGAAATAATGGGAGGACTCGTCATAACCAACACCATCAAGATAGAGCTTACATGATGCCCCAACTATCTCGCTCAAGTGGGCAGAGTCTTCCTATGCCTTGCCAAGGCAAAGAACGATAACATGGCATGATCGCTGAAGAGATCCTGTAGGGTTTACATGAATATCAACCTACATTGGCACGTAGTTCTGAGACTCGGGGTTTTCCTGAATCTTGAGCCTGCTCGGTTCTAGGCACTACTCCCAAAAACATGCACATGGCTCATAATGAATATCGTGAAACCATACATAAAGTTCATGGACTAGTTTAAACCATAATAATCGTGAACATTCTTGTAATACATCAACTAGCCATAAAATAAGGGCCCCTGAGTTGGCCATAATTATAATTCTGATAATCATGAAAAGTCATACATACTTGAGAAAGTCCTCATACTTGAAGTTCATAAATTCATGCAGATGCTTGTAGGAAATCATGTATCATACATCAAAAAATATAAATTAGGGATTGAATGAGTTTCAACCATAAGAGGATTATAAAATCTCATAAAGAGGAATTTAGCTCTAAGAGTTCAAAATCATACTTGTAACATGAGGGGCCATAATTTCATGAAAAAAATTAGGAGCTGACATAAAACCCTATCATGGAAATCATAAATTTTTATCAACTCATCTGTACCCATAACAGAATCATGGACGAATTTCATAACCCAACATAAACCCTAGAATGTCGAAAATAGGACTTGGGGAATGGGTGATCATGAATTTGCTTGAAGAAGGGGCATGAGGGTGAAAGAACCCATCATTGATAAGCCCACATACCTAGAATTAACTATCAATAACTAGCCTTGAAACCCCAATTGAAATTAAGAGGAACTTGAGCAAGAACCCTAGAAAAATCTTGAGAGGGTTTTGAAAGACTTGATTCTTCAATTAAGAGTGTTAGGAGAGGAATGGATGATCTATGGTGAATAATACCCTTAAAATACTCTTTCCCAAGATTAAAATGACGTAGTTTAGGACTTAAGAGCTTAGAAATTATGAAAATACCCTTAATGATTTCGCAAAAAAAATCTCTCTGCCAGTTACAACAACTCGTACAGTGGGTCGTACCTAGAAACAACAACCTGTGGTTTTCTCTCGTCGTCACCACTGCCCTCAAGTATACTTTTTGAGGTCCTCCCAATAGACCCATACCATGAGTTGTTACACATGACAATGGGTCATTGGACCTATCCATTATTACTAGGCCTAATTTTCCCACTTCTGTGATTCTAGCCACAAACACATTCCATGACCCGTCTATCCTAACAACGAGTCGTAACCAGTAACTCATCATGACTTCTAAGAATGGCCCATGACAACAACCTATGAGTCGTACCATGAATCATCACACCAAGCCTTCCTCTTTTGATACTGACCACGGCTCGTGACCATGAGTCGTACGCACTCACCACAACCCGTGATGAGGACTCGTGGTCTGGGAGATGAAACCTCAGAACCTAACCACAACCCGTCCTAAGACCCATTACTCCACACCACGACTTGTACAACGAGTCATTCTGAGACATTTTCAAACTTTTTCTGCTGATCATATTTCTAATTCCGATTCTAGTCTTAGGAACTCTTGGGGGTTACATGAAACTCCTTAAAATGCTCACTAGGCAGGTGATGGAAACAAAGGCATAGAGTGTGAATGCAATCAGGACAGGAAAGAATGCAACAAATTGATGATGAGTTTTATTTCCTCAATGATGAAAAAGAGTGTATTATGGCGAACCACAGTATGGGTTCCCATTCTAGTCATCAAAAAGCAAGCCAAGTCTCTTGGAGACGGGGATATTGTCATGACCTGAGCTGAGACCCCAAATCGAGATACAGGATCTAGAACCACAAATGGCTCCAAATCAAACTATGTCATGAACATAGTGGCTAAAAAATATAAATTAGCAAAAACTGATAAACTAAACATGAATAAGCGAAAGTCTATACACGTAATAATCATAAACTAAGTCAACACTAACAAGTTTAGTTTCTACATATTATCTAAAAAGCCTCTAACATACCTGATGAGCTGATGGGACAACATACCCAATAAGCTCGGCAAAAGTCTGTAACTGAAATAACAAAATAACAAACTAAACTGAATGTCCTTGGAAGATGAGGACTCACCAACACTGGCTAACAAGACTGATATGGAAGCAGGACTAATGGCGTGGCTGGTCTAATCTCTCAGACCTGTATTATGAAATAATACATCATAGAGTATGCGGTCAGTACTTAGAATGCATTGAGTATGCAAGGTAAGTAAAAATGGACTAATAAAATACATAAGAGTTCATAAGAGTAGAACATTTCAAACATGAAGTGATAATCATAACATAAACACGAGGGCTTAAGGTTCTCAAAACCATTCATAAACTAGTCATAATTATAATCATAAGAGAAACCTTGTAAAACATAACTTGAGCCAAAGTGTCATAATCATGATCATGCATAAAACATAAGGAACAACGGGAGGACTCGTCTTAACTGACACCATCATGATAGAGCTTACATGATACCCCAACTAACTCGCTTAAGTGGGCAGAGTCATCCCGGGCTTGTCAGGCAAGGGACGTAAATGGCGTGATATCACTAATAAGGACCCACCTAGAATCCATGAATATAAACCTATGTTGGCACATAGTTCTGAGACCACAAAGTTTACCTGAATGCCGAGCCTACTCGATGCTAGACGTGGCTCCCCAAAACATGCACATGCAGGGTCATTAATAATCATGAAGTCTTACATGAAGTTCATGGCTAGTTAAATCATAACGTACTTTATCATACTTGAAATACATGATTAGCAATGAAATAAGGGCCCGTGAGTCGGCCAAAAACATAAACTCATAAATCATGAAGAACATACATGCTTGAAAAGATCACCATACTTGATACTCATAAATTCATGAAGAGTACTTGTAGGAAATCATGTCATAAATCATAAATTAGGGCTTACGAGAACTACAATCATAATAGAATCATAAATTTGACTTTTCATGAAGCTTACATAATTGGACATAATTTTATAAAAATTTTAAATCATGAATTAATAATCAAAATAGATATAAAATCTGCCCGTAGATCTTAAAATATACTTTGAAACATGAGGGGTATTGACCCATAAATAAATCATAGAAAATTTCATGAAATTGGGGATAAAATCCCATAGGATCATACACTTGAATCAACACTTGAATTCATGAACTTGAGGAGAAATTTGGACATGAGAGTGAAAGGAAACTCTCATTAATAGCCCTACGTACCTAGGTAAACTGATTCTTATCTTAACTTTGAAAGCCCAAGAGATTTGGAGGAGAATTGGAAGATTTCTAAGCTTGATCTTCAATGGAACCCTCTAACTTGCATGCATGGTAGTTGAATGAACTAGAATAGGTGAAATTCCCTAATACACTTCTTTTAGGTCTTGAATGATGTAATTTAGGGCTTAGGAGCTTCAGATTTATGAAAATACCTTTAGTGAATTCGCAAGAAAAACTACTCTTTCTGCTGTCACGAATCGTACCACGAGTCGTGCAATCCTCTTAAGACTTATGGTATCCTCCCATGCTGACCAAGTCCTAAACCTCCAACCCTATGAATATTTTCACGAATCTTACTATGATTCGTAACACCATCCTATGAGTCATACCATCACCCATACCATCAATCATTAGATAACTCCAAAAACTTGCTACGATTCTTGATCACGAGTCATACCCACATACTATGACTCATAGTGGGGACTCGTGGTCTGCAAAAAAAAGAGTCTCTAACCTGGTCCACGGGTCTTCCTACAACCCGTACTACCAACCTACGACTTGTAGGTTAAGTCGTACTGAGGAAAAAATGTATATTTTCTGCTAAACTCATTTACAATCCTCTCATCTAGTCTTAGAAACCTTTGGGGAATTACAATATCTCCCCCTTGGGAACATTCATCCTCGAATGTAGACTGAACATACTAAAAACTGGGGAAGGGAACTGAAATCTCAAATACTGAACATCTGAAGCTGAAAACTAATAGAGTGACTGACTCCAGAATGATATACATGACTGAACTGAATTCATGAATCACCCATACATGTACTGACATGAAAGATATTAAGAGACATGAACTAAACATGAAACTGAATAGAGTACTAAGGAGGAAACTGATACCTTATGCTAGAACTAGGTAGAAAGGGAATAAATGCGAGTATGTAGCCATCATATCTGTTTTGGCTTCCTAAGTATCTCCTCCAACAAGATGATTCCTCCACAAGACTTTCACTGAAGCTACTTCTTTGTTCCTCAACTTCCGAACTTGACAATCAAGGATCTCAACTGGTACCTCCTCATACCTAAGGTTATCCTTCACACCTACGCTCTCCATTGGGACAACCAAAGTCAGATCACCAACGCACTTCTTTAACAATGATACATGGAAAATTGGATGTATCGAAGCCAACTCTGCTGGTAGCTCCAACTCATAGGCCACCTTGCCAACATGTCTCACAATCCTGTAGGGACCAACATATCAGGGGCCAAGCTTTCCTTTCTTTCCGAACCTCATCACTCCCTTCATGGGATACATCTTTAAAAACACCCAATAATCAACTTCAAACTCCAATTCTCTCATCCTCACATCATCATAGGACTTTTGATAACTCTAAGCTGTTTTCAACCTTCCCCTTATAAGCTTAACTTTATCCATCTCCTCATGAACTGAATCTGGCCCTATCAATATAGCCTCACCTACCTCAAACCAACCAATAGGTGATCTACATCTCCGCCCATGAAAAAGCCTCAAACGAAGCCATCTGAATGCTGGAGTGGCAGCTGTTGTTGTAGGCAAACTGGATAAGAGGTAGATGATCATCCCAACTACCTTTGAATTCAACCACACATGCTCTCAACATATCCTCGAGAATCTAAATAGTCCACTCAGCCTGGTCATCCATCTGTGGGTGAAAAGTTATGCTAAGCTTGACCTGAGTGTCGAGTCCCTTATGAAACAATCTCCAAAACTGCAAGGTGAAATGAGTACCTCTATCCGAAATGATGGAAAAGGGAACTCCATGCAACCGAACTAACTCCTGAATGTACAATTTAGCATAATCCTCCACTGAGTCAATAGTCTTAAAAGGGTAGCAAATGGGCTACTTTAGTTAACCTGTCTACAACCACCCAAAAAGAGTTATACGGTTGACGTGTGTGAGGTAACCTGTGATGAAATCCATATTGATATCTTCCCACTTAACCCAAACTAGATAGTAGACACAGCCGTTAAAAATCATCTTTTTGTCCTGAAGTAGGAAACAAAATGACCTACAAGCACGGCTGAACTACCCTTTCATTCTACGACTTGCTCACCCAAAAATCAAAACTCTATAATACGGGTTCTACAATTCACCGAGGAATAACATGCATGCAATAAATCCATACCAAAGATAACATCAAAATCAATCATGTCTAACTCTACTAGATCAGCTGAGGCGACTTTCTAAAGGACTGTGATAGGAAAATCTTTGTATACCGATTGAGCTATAACTGAGTCACCGACTGAAATAGAGACTGAGAAGGGCTCTATTAGGATCCAAGGACTAACTCCAAAACTAATAGCAACAAAAGGAGTCATAAAACATAAAGTAGCTGATCACGGGCAAAAATATATGCCCGAGATACGCTTTACGACTTAAATTAGTCTTGTTTATCTAAGATTATTGTATACATTTTCATGTAATTTTAGATAAAGTAAAGATATTTGCTAACCAACATGATTAGCCTTTGTTTTGTAGGTTTTGATGACTTTTGAGCAACTAATCCATGAGTTGGTGAGGCAGAGGCTTGGAAACGGAATCAACACACGAACGTCGGCAAAGTGGAGGCACAAAACAGCCCACCGGCGCGTCGACAAGGTGCCACGACAGGCAGGCCGCTCACAATGGCCCACCTGTGCGTTGGCAACGTGCCACGGCAGGTGGCCTCCGCGACCAAGGGCTGCCAACGCGCTACCCAAGCAGCGTGACACGCTGCCAACGCGGCAAGGTGCTGCCCGGGCCAATTTCGGGTGATTTCCAGAGGGCCTCCGCGTCCCTAGCGTGTCACGGAGGCCGTGCTCCGCGATGCACTCCGTGACACGTCGCTTGTTATTCTGGGAAAGAGTCCTACTACTATAAATAGCACACTTAGGTTTATTTTTCATTAATTCAGACTTGGTGGAGCAAGGACGTGGGTTAGAAGCGGTTGAGGGACGAAAAAGCTAAGGGATTTCTTCTCTTCCTTTCTTCTTTCAATCAATTGTATGTATGATTTACACTTGTTTTAGGATGATTAATCCACAAATGAGTGGCTAATTCTCTTCCTTGCTGAGGTTTTGAATAATGGTGATGAATTTTGATTGTTAATTATATGGTTTTCATCTTCTTCTTCCATGTTGTTCTATTAATTCTTGTTTCTACTGCATTAGTGTGTGGCCGACATTAATGTACATCTAAAAAGTCCAATTTCACTCGAGAGAGCACAAAATTGGAAAGTTGTGAATTAATAGGGTATTGTTCTTAACTTGATTTGGGAAAATTGGGTTTTGATGTGCTTTCCTGATAGAAATATACTTGAAAGCCGTATTAGTCAATTTAGGAACCGGAATTGTAGTGCTAGGTCATAAATTGCATTTGATCACAGAAATGTAGACGAATGGTTTATGATTCTAAAGTGAAATTAAATACGAGAGTTTTAATTTCTAGGCTAATGTTCTTGGCTAGCAACATGAAGAAAAGATTAACCAAATTGTGATTATCGTCAAATTCATTGCTTGTTCTTAACCTTGGCATGCTCATATCCATAGTTTCAATTCACAGTAAATAATTGTTAATAGTTTTAGTATATATAATTTATAAACAAAAACTTATTTAACTGTTGGTTACGTTGTTGTTAGCATAATTAGAAGTAAGATAATAATATAGCGTACTTAGGCAATTTTACTTATCCAGAGTCTCCTTGGATCGATACTTGGCTTACTTAGCCACTTTATTACTTGTTTGACCATGTGCACTTGCTTGTCGATTTTTACATATACCGAACCAGCCGGACAAGTTTTTGGCGCCGTTGCCGGGGAGACTTGGCAATAGGTGAATTTGTTTTAAGTGTACTTTACTGTATTTTTATTTTTCTTAAGTGCTGACAACTTGGTATTAGTGTTTGTTTTAATTCTTTTTCATTTTTTTTTCTTTTTCAAATACCCTTATTGACATGACATCGTGGAATATAAATGGTTTCAATGGTGGATACTCATATTTTAGTGAATCTTGTCTGAATTGCGGAGGACACCACTCGTGGCAACACTGTACCACGTGTAATATATGTGGTGGTCAAGATGGCCATTGGGATGGCTGTCCGAATGCATATTCCCATCCCCCAAGCCCCTACTATGATCCTTCTGTTGTTTTTCCTGAATATAGGCATGCTGAAAATGAGGACTTGGGACGCCAAGCTCGAATAGAAGACATGCTGAAACAACTCTTGGAGCAATCAGAAGCAATGAAGGAGGCGATGGCAGTATTGAGAATTCAGCAAGAAGAGAATGCAGAGGCTCTAGAAAGGATGAGCATCAAATCCACAGAGATGATCGCTGAAGCTGAAGCGTGTGATAAATCGCAGGCAACAGTTTTAGCCGATACTCAAGAGGAACTACAAGAGGAAGACAAGGGTGAATTTTTTGATGAAGCCCAACAATTAGAATCTCTTGAGTGCCCCCGTGATGGGCTCACACTTATGGAAAATCCATTCATGAAAGAAGAGATAGAGTACCCCCTATTTGACATTAATGAAGAGATAGATGTCGATGCTGAAATGGTGTATACAAGTAAGGAGGTCAAGCACAAGGCATTTTCAGAGCTGAGGTTTATTGGACCACACTCGAAGCATTTTTCAACATTAAGTTTGGTTGAAAACATAGAAATAGAGTCGTCCAAGCTTATAGAGAAATGTCTAGAGGAGGACCAAGCCCCGTATATTTGAAATTTGCCAACGCGGAGAGACAAAATGACTTCTCTTACTTGAGGGCCAATAAGTTAAAAAGGCAACACCTACTGTTTGGTCCTTACAATTTTTCACCACCACCCCTGGAGCATAATAGGAAATTAGAAAAGAAATTAGGGGTGAGATTCATATCCTCAAGGTGGAGGAAAAAGTGGTGAAACTTGATACGTCGTGTCGCGACGTAAAATTAGGCGCTGCTTGGGAGGCAACCCAAGGGTACCACAGGTACCATTTTAATTTCTTGCAATTGAGTTAATTTTTGTTTATTTTCATCTTGTGTTGTTTTGGTGGAAAGTTAAGCGCAGATGGAGGGGAAGTCTGAGTACCCGTGGAGGAGGAAGCTAACAAGCATGGAAGAGAAAAAGTGTGGGGTCGAACACCCACTTGTGCAAAGTTGAAGAAAGGCATGCTAGTAGCTAGGCCTAAAGGCCTCAGGGAGTATTTCTCACCCTTCTTAAATTTTAATTTGATGCTATGAGGACATAGCATGATTCAAGTGTGGGGTGAGGGAAATTTCAAGGGAAATTTCAAAATTTTTTGTTGTGCTTGACGATTTGTGGTGAATGTAATGCTTGGTAAAAATTTGAAAAATTTGAAAAATTTTTGTGAATTAAGCATGACTTCATCACCCGTTGGTTTTTCTTTTCGGTTCTTTTCCGACGGGGGGTCTTTGAACCGAAGAATAAAAATTTTCTTTTTCTTTCTTTCCGTTGTCTGTATATAAAGTTTTTAGTCATAGCTAGGGACTGTTTCCGACGATGGATGGATGACGACCGTCTTGAGGAAAAAATAGTCCATAGGTTTTGGGTTTTTGAAACCATAACTAATTGGTGCTTGATGTTCTTGTTATGTGCTATACGTGATTGTAAGATGCAAGTATGTTCAGTGTGAAGCATGCAAGTGTATAACTTTGTTTGAGACACTTAGGATCTTGAATTTGACTCAATATGATTGAAGCTTAATTCTGAATTCTTGTGATTAGCTGAGTAAGAGTCTGCTGATTGTGTCTTGATTTGAGCATGTGCCATTAGTGTAAGGTTTTTGAGTATTCTGTGCTATTATGGATTGTCTAGAACTTGCCTGGTGTGTTTATAAAATGAAATGAAGGATGTGAATTGTAGGAAATGATTTAGGCATTTCTTTGAACGAACCAAACTTTTTATCCCTCATTATACCTACCTTGAAAAATTAATCCTAGTTAACCCCATTGAGCCTTGAGCCTATTCTTTGACAGCTGCAACATAATCTTAATCCTTTTTCTTTCATTAGCCTTGAAATTGAACCAAAACTCCTAAGTTCTTAAAGGAAAAATCCGAAAGGGTAAAGGAGTGAGAAGAATGAAAAAGAAGGGAAAGTAGCAATTGTAAGAGTTGAGAAAGGTCGAGGGTGCACTTGTTTGAATATGGGTGAGTATTAGTAGGGAGTAAGAAAATAAATAAATAAAAAGTTACTTATAGAACTCCTTACTAATAAGCTAAAAGTGCCTAAAGAAATGGGGGAACAAAAGAGGAAAAAGAAAGATGAAAAGAGAAAAAGGTGAAGTGAGGGAAGGGAAGTTTGTAATGAAGGCGTGATGTATTAAAAGCGCTTAGGAAAGATAGTCACTATTACTGGCAATAATAGTACTTACCCGCACCTGAGTTACATTACAACCTAAAAAGTCCTACTTGATCTTACATTCATACATCCTTAAATTAGTGGAATAAAACACTAAGGGAAAGCTTATGGGTCATTACATGATGCATGTGAATTCTTTGTGAGAGTGAGTGTAATTCTATGCATGTACCCACACATGTTGTGATATAAAAATTGTTTTTGCATGTGAAAATGGGTAACTTTCTTTCCGTGAGGGGCACATGTTGAATGAAGGATATAAATCATGTGGGATTTCTTAATCAGTTGATTTGCATGAGTTTGCTAAAATTGAGAGTCGATTCTTGAGGTTAAGAAGTCTTAACATAGTTGTACTTCATTCCAAAGATCAAATCAGGCATGCTCTATTTTTAGCTTGTATCTTACGTAATCATTATAGTCGTAACTTGAATTATCTTGCTAAATTAGTTATGTGGGAGTCTCCATATGCATGATATGTAAAAGGTTGTTCGAGGATGAACAAGGCTTTAAGTGTGGGGTTGTGATCACGGGCAAAAATATATGCCCGAGATACGCTTTACGACTTAAATTAGTCTTGTTTATCTAAGATTATTGTATACATTTTCATGTAATTTTAGATAAAGTAAAGATATTTGCTAACCAACATGATTAGCCTTTGTTTTGTAGGTTTTGATGACTTTTGAGCAACTAATCCATGAGTTGGTGAGGTAGAGGCTTGGAAACGGAATCAACACGCGAACGTCGGCAAAGTGGAGGCACAAAACAGCCCACCGGCGCGTCGACAAGGTGCCACGGCACGCAGGCCGCTCACAACAGCCCACCTGTGCGTTGGCAACGTGCCACGGCAGGTGGCCTCCGCGACCAACGGCTGCCAACGAGCTGCCCAAGCAGCGTGACACGCTGCCAACGCGGCAGGGTGCTGCCCGGGCCAATTTCGGGTGATTTCCAGAGGGCCTCCGCGTCCGTAGCGTGTCACGGAGGCCGTGCTCCGCGATGCACTCCGTGACACGTTGCTTGTTATTCTGAGAAAGAGTCCTACTACTATAAATAGCACACTTAGGTTTATTTTTCATTAATTCAGACTTGGTGGAGCAAGGACGTGGGTTAGAAGCAGTTGAGGGACGAAAAAGCTAAGGGATTTCTTCTCTTCCTTTCTTCTTTCAATCAATTGTATGTATGATTTACACTTGTTTTAGGATGATTAATCCACAAATGAGTGGCTAATTCTCTTCCTTGCTGAGGTTTTGAATAATGGTGATGAATTTTGATTGTTAATTATATGGTTTTCATCTCCTTCTTCCATGTTGTTCTATTAATTCTTGTTTCTACTGCATTAGTGTGTGGCCGACATTAATGTACATCTAAAAAGTCCAATTTCACTCGAGAGAGCACAAAATTGGAAAGTTGTGAATTAATAGGGTATTGTTCTTAACTTGATTTGGGAAAATTGGGTTTTGATGTGCTTTCCTGATAAAAATATACGTGAAAGCCGTATTAGTCAATTTAACCGGAATTGTAGTGCTAGGTCATAAATTGCATTTGATCACAGAAATGTAGACGAATGGTTTATGATTCTAAAGTGAAATTAAATACGAGAGTTTTAATTTCTAGGCTAATGTTCTTGGCTAGCAACATGAAGAAAAGATTAACCAAATTGTGATTATCGTCAAATTCATTGCTTGTTCTTAACCTTGGCATGCTCATATCCATAGTTTCAATTCACAGTAAATAATTGTTAATAGTTTTAGTATATATAATTTATAAACAAAAACTTATTTAACTGTTGGTTACGTTGTTGTTAGCATAATTAGAAGTAAGATAAGAATATAGTGTACTTAGGCAATTTTACTTATCCAGAGTTTCCTTGGATCGATACTTGGCTTACTTAGCCACTTTATTACTTGTTTGACCACGTGCACTTGGGTGTCGGTTTTTACATATACCGAACCAGCCGGACAGTAGCCCCTGGATCTAACAATGCATACACATCAGGATGAAATATTCATAACATACCAGTGACTATATTTGGAGAGACTTCCTGCTTTTGACGTGATGAGAGGGCATAAAACTTGTTCTGACATTGTCCACCACATGCACTAGTGGATGCACCCTACTGAGAAGGACATGCTACTGGAGCTGCTGCTGAACTAGCAGTCTGGGAACGACCTCTACTATCTCCCTGTCTAACCAAAGGATACTTCTTGTGCATGTGCCCGAGTTTTCCACACTCGTAGCAAACATCTGATCTAACTAGGTACCTCCTATATAGTTCTTACCATATTTTCCTCAGACTAGAAAGGTGCACTCTACTGGTGTGTCCCTCTGTCCCCTCGAACTTGATGCCCTGCTCCTCCGGTCATCCCGAGCTCTGGATGGGACACTATCTTATGGTCGCGCTGGGGCCGATGACCTCTGGTGGAACTGCTGACAATGTCCACCACTGGACCTCTGCTGGGAGGACCCCAAGATTCCTGTCCTGGCCCTCTTGGCCTCTCTTTCTCTCTCTTTCCCTTATCTGATTTACCTCAATCTGCTGGGCATATATCACCAATCAGGAGAAATCAAGATCACTATTCAACATTATGGTCCTATACTCCTTAACCAGCAATCTGACACCCTCCACACAGAGCTTTTCATGTGAGCTCTCTAATCTTCCACCATCTCTGGCGCATATTTGGACAGTCGGGTGAACTCCAAGGTGTACTCTTGGATAGTCATATCATTTTGCCTCAAATTGACAAACTCCGCTGCCTTTGCCTCCCTCAACTCCCTAGGGAAGAATATGTATAAGAAGGTTGTCATGAACTCCTCCCAGCTCACGGGAACTACACCCAGTCTCTATCATCCCTCCACTGACAGTACAAAATATAAGCAACCCCCTTCAGCTGATAGGAGGCTAAGTCTATGCTCTCTTTTCCTATCACCCCCATAATCTGGGTGATCTTCTAAATCTCTTCCAGAAACTAATGTGGGTCCTCATCCACTCTTAACCCAAGAAATCATGGGGATTCATCCTGAGTAAATCCTTAACTCGAGCCACCGCTGTGTTCCCATTTTTGCGAACATAAGCCACAGCTTGTTGATTGACTTGAGCAGTCAAGGCCTGAGCCAACAACTGAAAAGCTTTACTAAACTCGGCATGATAGACCTGCTCGAGCAAAGGACCTATTGGTGCTGGAAGGGCTTGCTTATGCTCATCCCCATTGCCATTCTCATGGCCATTTTCGTTCTCGTTCCTTCTTCCATTCAAACGACATGGAGGGACAACATCCCCAACTAACTCGACAAAAGTCTATAACTGAAATAACAAAATAACAAACTAAATTGAATGTCCTCAGAAGATAAGGACTCACCAACACTAGATAATAAGATTGATATAGAAGCAGTACTAATGGCATGGCTGGGTCTGATCTCTCGGACCTATTTCATGAAATGATACAGCATAGAGTATGCAGATCAGTACTTTAAAAGTATTGAGTATGCAAGGTAAGTAAAAACAAACTAATAAAAATACATAAGAGTTCATAAGAGTAGAACATTTCAAAAATAAAGTGATAATCATAAGATAAACATGAGGGCTCAAGATTTTCAAAATCATTCATAAACTAGTCAGATTCATAATCATAAAAGAAACCTTGTAAAACATAACTTGAACCAAAGTGTTGTAATCATGATCATGCATAAAACATAAGGAACAATGGGAGGACTCGTCTTAACTGACACCATCATGATAGAGCTTACATGATGCCCCAACTATCTCGCTCAAGTGGGTAGAGCCGTCCTGGGCTTGCCAAGCAAGGGACGTAAATGGTGTGATATCCCTAATAGGGACCCTCCTAGAGTCCATGAATATAAACCTATGTTGGTGTGTAGTTTTGAGACCATGGAGTTTACCTTAATGTAGGGCCTACTCGGTGCTAGACACGGCTCCCAAAAGCATGCACATGAAGGTTCATATAATAATTGTGAAGTCATACATGAAGTTCATGGATAGTTAAATCATAACATACTTGATCATACTTGAAATACATGATTAGCCATGACTAAGGGACCTGAGTCAGCCAAAATCATAAACTCATAAATCATAAAGAATATACATGCTTGAGAAGATCACCATACTTGAGATTCATATATTCATGAAGAGTACTTGTAGGAAATCATATCATAAATAAATCATAAATTATGGCTTAGGAGAACCACAATCATAATAGAATCATAAACTTGTCTTTTCATGAAGATTGCATAATTGGGAATAATTTTTCTAAAATTTGAAATCATGAATCAATAATCAAAATAGGTACAAAATCTACCTATAAATCTTAAAATATACTTTAAAATATGAGGGGAATTGATCCATAAATAAATCATAGAGAATTTCATGAAATTGCGATAAAACCTTATAGGATCATACATTTGAATCAACACTTAAATTCATGAACTTGAGGAGAAATTTAGACATGAGAGTGAAAGGAAACTCTCATTTATAGCCCTACATACCTGGGTAAACTGATTCTTATCTTGACTTTGAAAGTACAAGAGAATTGGGGGATTTCTAAGCTTGATCTTTAGTAGAACCCTCTAAATTTACATGCATGGGAGTTAAATGAATTAGAATAATTTAAAATCCCCTAATACACTTCTTTCAGGGCTTAAAACAACGTAGTTTAGGTCTTACAAGCTTAGAAATTATGAAAATACCCTTGATGAATTCGTAGGAAAACTGCTCTATCAACTATCATGAATCATACCACGAATCATACAATCCTCTTAAGAATCGTGGTATCCTCCCATACTGACCAAGTCCAAAACCTCTAACTCTCTAAATACTTCCACCAATCTTACTACGATGCGTAACACCATCCTATGAGTCGTACCATCACCCATACCATCAATCATACTCCAAAGACTTGCTAGGACTCCTGATCATAGGTCATACCCACATACTTCGACTCATAGTGAGGACACATGTTCTGGGAAACAAAAATCTCTAACCTGGTCCACGGGTCTTCCTACAACCCATAATACCAACCTACGACTCGTAGGTTGAGTCGTATTGAGGCAAAAATGTATATTTTCTACTGAACTCATTTTCAATCCATTCATCTAGTCTTAGGAACCTTTGTGGTATTATAGATATGGGAATCAAGGTCGAAACTATGAGCATGCAGCTGATGGAGAGATCAAAACGGAGAAGAGCCCATAAACTCAAAGATTGAAATCATGCTTGAAAGAGTTTTGGAAAGAGTGGTATCAACTAATTTGGGAATCGGGGAGTTAAAGTGTGATCTTTGACCCTTACTCGAACCATGGAATCTGAAGCCATCTTTATTAGGCACCTTGAAGAAAGAATGAATCGATTGGAATCCAAAAATTGAGTCGGGAGTTGGTGTACATATGAAGGATCCACTTGTTTAAAAGGACACCACGAATCTTGAATGCATTAGGTGTTGTGGGAAAAACATAATTAGAGTGGTAAGACTCTTCACAATGGGGTGAAGATGTTGATGAAGAGAGCATAGAACAAAATTATGAGGCAATGCTCTTTGAGGAGTCACTAGAAGTGGTCTTGTTGAATTATGATAGCAAAGACAGTGAGGGATTTGAAGAAGTGTGTCATTTGTTTGACAGGACAATGGGTCCTACTCTTACCAGCCAAAGAAGCTCAAGATTGATCTAAAAATTTGGCAAACTCCCCCTTTAAAGCTATCAATCATTGGACCTCCGGTATTGGAACTCAAACCTCTTCTTGCTAACTTGAGATATGTGTATCTTGGTGTGAATGAAACCTTGCTGATGATCATTTTCGTTAAACTAAAAGAGCAGCAAGTGGAAGCCTTGCTAGGGTCTTAAAGAAGAGCATTAGAACACTTGGTTGGACTATTGCCGATATAATTTGCATACCTCCGGTTATTTGCACCCATAAAACTAACCTTCAAGAGGATTGTACCCCATCCATCGAGCATCAAAGACGGTTAAATCCACCTATGCAAGAGGTGATTAAAATGGAGATCATTAAGTGGTTGGATGCATAGGTTGTGTTCCAGATAGTTGATAGCACTTGGGTGAGTCCGGTTCAATATGTACCTTAAAAAGGAGGAATCACCATAGCTTCAAATTAGAAATATGAAATGATAGCCACACAACTAGTGACCAAATGGAGGGTATACATGGACTATCAAAAATTGAATTCATGGACCAAGAAATATCATTTCGCCATCCCATTCATGGATCAAATGCTTGACCACTAGCGGGGTGAGATTATTATTACTTCCTTGATGGATATTCGGGGTACAATTAAATTTCAATTGCCCCAAAATATCAACGGAAAATGACTTTTATTTGTCCCTATGGAACCTTTGCATTCAAAAGAATATTGTTTGGGCTTTGCAATGTCCCGACCACGTTTCAGAGGATAATGATGTCTATCTTCTTAGATATGGTGGAAGACACCATGGAAGTCATCATGGATGACTTCTCGATGGTGGGATATTCGATTGAGGATTTGTTTGTCTCACTTCGATGATGTTTTGAAGCAAGTGTGAAGAAATGAATTTGGTCCTAAATTGGGAGAAACATCACTTCATGATGAAAAAGTGTATTATTTTGGGTCATAAAATTTCAAAGAAAGGGATAGAAGTAGACCAAGCAAAAATTGAAGTTATCCCCATGCTACCACATCTGAAAACCATAAAAGGGATAAGAAGTTTTTTGGGTCATGCGGTTTTTATAGAAGATTCACTATGGACTTCTCAAAGGTGGCTCACTGTTTTTTTAGTTGTTGGAAATGGAGGCTAAATTTCATGTTGATGATACTTGTATGAAAGCGTTCCTTTATTTGAAGGAGAATCTCATATCCGCTCCTATCATTGTAGCACACGATTGGTCAAAACCGTTCAAATTAATATGTGATGCTAGTGGTGTTGCTTTAAGGGTTGTGCTTGGGCAAAGGAAAGACAAAATCTTTCATCTGATATACTACACCAGCAAGTCCTTGAATGAAGCTTAAACATACTACACAATAGTGGAGCAAGAGTTGCTTGCAGTTGTATTTGCTTTTGAGAAGTTTCAAGATTATCTTTTGGGTACGAAGGTGGTAATTTATACAGATCATCCTGCACTCCGATACCTTCTGTAAAAAAGAGATGCTAAATCCAGACTCATTTGATGGGTTCTTTTATTTCAAGAATTTGATTTTGAAGTAAAGGATCATTGGGGTTGTGAAAATCAAGTAGTTGACCACCTTTCTCGATTAGAGGAAGAAGGCAGGCTCATTGGAGACCTTGACATAAATGATGCATTCTTGGATGAACATATTTTGGTTTTCTTTCATGATCTAATTCCGTTGTTTGCTAATTTTGAAAACTTTTTGGTTGGTGATGTGATGCCCAAAGGTCTGAATTTCCACTAAAAGAAGAAACTTTTGCATGATGTCCTCAAATTTTATTAGGATGAGCCTTACCTTATTTGTATATGTGCTGATGGCATAATTCATTCCTAAAGTAGAAATTTAACACCCTAAAAGTCCCTAGGATTAGACCTAAGGACTAAAACAAAGAAAACAGGAAAATCTGCACCAGGTCACAAAATGAGTCATCGAGTGACTCGTTATGTGACTCAACAAGTCATTAAGTGACCGGTTGTGTGTGCATGAGCTGAGGGACGAGTCGTGATGCCACTTCATGATTCATCAAGGGAGTCGTCGCCTGGGAAGGATGGGAGGATGGAAAATTCTAATAGTGACAACGAGGGGTGGTGACGAGTCATAGTGACACCTAATTAGTCATTGAGTGTCTCTTTTGGGTGTAATAAATTCTTGAAAACTCGAGATTCAGAGGATCAGGATGAGTGGTGAATTAATCTGTTAATTGTAGCGGTGAATCGTTAAGTAGAGGCATCGAATCAATATCAAAAAGTTGGAATTCTGGCCAGTGGAGACGAAAGGACTTGATGAGCGGTCATGAGGCTTAAAGAGTCATTAGGTCACTTGTGATGATTGGTAATGGGGTTTTTTTCAGTCAGATCATTAAGGGCATTTTTATAATTTCTAAGCTCCTAACTCCTAAACTACGCATTTTAGGCTTGGGAAAGAGTGCTTTAAGGGGAATATTCACCCTAGAATTCTCATTCGACTCCTAACACTCTAATTTGAAGATCAAAACCTCTTAAGGCTCACAAAAACAAGCTAGGGTTCTTCACTCTCATCTTCTCAAATTTTCTTCGGGTCTCAAGCTAAGGTAAGGAACTAGTGAACCAAGGTATGTGGGGATTGTCAATGAGGGGTTCTTCCTCCCTCATGCCCCTTATTCAATCGAAATCATGATATTCCATTCCTCGTGCCCTAAATTCGAACTTCTAAGGCTAGTTTGGGTGTTGTTGAATTCCTCAATGATTCATATATTGGATTAGTTATCTTGATCAAATTGATGATTCTATGATTAGGGTTTTATATTTCTATCAAGCCTTCCATGAAATTTCAATTCCTAATTACAAGTATGATTATGAGCTTCTAGGGTTAAATTCCTTTCTAATGAAATCCCATGATCTTCTTAGATATCAACTCTAAAGTTTTAAGTCATGTATTATGATCATGATGTATGATATTTACAAGAACCCTTCATGTATTTACGAATTTCAAGTATGATGGCTTTCTCAAGTATGCAAAGCTTTTACAATTATCAAGTTTATGTTCATGACCAATCCATGGGCCTCTTTCATGGCTAGTTCATGTATTTCAAGCATGTTCATGCAATCCTATGATTTTAACTAGCCCATATACTTCAAGTATGTTTCATGATTACAATATGGGTCATGTGCATATTTTTTGGAGTAGTATCTAGCATCGAGTTGGTCAGGGTTTTCAAGAACCCAGGACTCAGAACTACGTGCCAACATAGGAATATATTCATGTTTAACCCTACAGGGTCTCCTTAGTAATATCACACCATGTTATTTTCCCTTGCCTTGGCAAGTTTGGGGCGGCTCTTCCCACTTGATCGAGATAGTACGGGCATCATATAAGCTCTATTATGATTGTGTCGGTTATGATGAATCCCCCCAGAGTTCCTTATGATTTATGCATGTTTATGACTAAGATAATTTGGCTCAAGTTTGCTTTACAAGATTTCTCTTATGAACATATTTATGACTAGTTTATGAACTGTTTTAAAAGCCTTGAGCCCTCATATATAAATTATGATTATTACTTCATATTGAAACGTCCTAATCTCATGAACTCTTAATGCATTTTATTAGCTTGTTTTACTTACCTCACATACTCAGTACATCCAAAGTACTGACCACATAATCTATGCTATATCATTTCATGATATAGGTTCGAGTGATCAAACTCAATCGCACCATCAGTCCTGCTCCCATATCATTCTAGTTCAGTCCCTATTTGGTGAGTCCTCATCCTCCGAGGACATTTCTTTAGTTATCTTGTTATGTCATTTCAATTTCAGACTTAGTGGACTAGTTGGGGGAGCTGTCCACCATCAGTCCATTTTTTACTAGAGGCTTTTCAGATAAATGTATTGGTTGAATCAACTGTTGATATATGTCACCCTTTCTTTCTACTTTATGCTATATAGATTTTTGCATATTCATGCTTAAGGTTTGAATTTTCCTCTTTAGTATATGCTCCTAAATTTCTTTGCATATTCCATAGGTTATCTTAGAGTTATTCGTGGCTCTAGGTCTCGTGTCTCGATCCAGGGTCCATGCTCGGGTCATGACAATAAATGATGCCCATCTTAGATGCATTCTATTCTTCGCCCATTGGAGGTCATCATGGTAGTGTGCGAACAACTTCAAAGGTCCTATAATGTGGGTTCTATTGGCCTATCATTCACCATGATGCCCATGATCTTGTCAAGCATTGTGATCAATGCCAACATTCTAGCGGCATCCCTAGGCGTCATGAACTCCCCTTAACTCCTATCTTAGAGGTCGAGCTATTTGATGTATGAGGAATCGATTTCATGGGACCTTTTGTGAGTTCTTATGGGAACACATATATTCTAGTGGCTATAAACTACGTGTCTAAATGGGTGGAGGCCATAACATTACCTAACAATGAAGGGAGAAGTGTGACTGCATTCTTGAAGAAATATATCTTCTCTATGCTCGGCACCCCTCGTCCATCATTAGTGACGGGGGTTCTCATTTTTCCAATCAGCTAGTCAGTGCATTTTTTGCCAAATATGGGGTGAAACATAAAATCACCACTTCTTACCATCCCCAAATGAGTGTCCAAGTGGAGGTGTCTAATCGGGAGATCAAATATATTCTAACAAAGACAATAAATACCAACAGAACTGATTGGGCAAGTAAGCTACATGCACTTTGGGCATATCGAACTGCTTTTGAAACACCCGTTGGCATGTATCCATACCAGATGGTCTTTGGTAAGGCTTTCCATGTACCTGTAGAACTTGAATGTAAGGCTATATGGGCACTGAAAATTTTAAATCTCAATTGGGAAAAAGCTGCCCATGCAAGGGTTGAGAATCTTAATAAGATTGATGAGTTCAGGATACGAGCTTATGATAGTTTTTCTCTATACAAGGCTCGAATGAAACACTTTCATGATCAAAGGATATTGAAACGGGAGTTTGCTCCTGGGGATTGGGTGCTTCTATTTAACTCAAGGTTTCACCTATTCCCGAAAAAATTAGAATCCAAGTGGTCTGCCTATTCAAAGTGTCTCAAGTCTTTTCGAATGGGGCCATTGAACTCAAAGTGGAAGAAAGGCTAAGGTTTAAGTTGAATTGACAACGAGTCAAAAAATACTTGGTTTTCCCTGAAGAGGTCACCCTGATTGGGTCACTTACCTCGATGAGCCATTGCTATCAGGTATTTTCATAATATCGCGATGTTAAATCAAGCGCTTCTTAGGAGTCAACCCAAGTGTTTATTTTTCTTTCATTCTTTTTCACTTGTTTTTTTGTTCTTCTATTAGGTAGATTTTAGCTCAATATAAGCTATCTCAGAAAATGTCCGGAGGGCACCTGCGGAACACATGCGAGATGCATGCGGGGTCCTATGGAACGCAAGAGCAATGCACTGCTCAACCAAAAACTCAGTAAAATCTTGATATCATCCAAGACCACTTGCACTTCCCATTGCGCCCGCACATCTTGAACTGTGGTTTGCAGGTGTCGCGCATGTGGAGAACTAGAGAGATCCTACTTAGACTTTAAATTCAGGAGCACTTGCGATGAACATGCATAACGCAGGTCCTAACCTACAGCAGCAGGCCCAACACATGTCCTTGGATAGATCACTGAAGCTCCTAATGCATAAATTCTCCTCCACACTTGCGCTACATATACGACCGCATGCACCAACCTGAGGTGCGCATATGTAGCTCATGTTTGAGGCAGCACGCTAAAGCTTTTATTCTTTTCAAATCCACCTCCTACACGTCAAGTGTGCCCACGAATGCGTCTCTACCGATCTAGGATATTCTTTCACCCATTCTTCCCTTATTTTGTGTAATCTTGTGCATTGGGGACAATGCATTATTTTCGTTGAGGTGAAGTCTGAGTAACCCACTCATTAGTGATGCATGAATTGGCCCTATGATAGATTCGGTAACTACATTCTTAGGAAAAATCGTCAATGCTTCAAATTACCATTTCCATGATGTCAAATTGGTCTTACACGTCAATTGTTTTGCTACCTATGACTTGCAATCATCTTTATAGATAATTATTAGTTGAATAAACTCCAAGGGCTTTTTTATATCACGGTTCATTTCCAAGGAGCAAAAATTTTTCTTGTCTTGATTTTTGTGTTGAACCGACTGATATTTTCCGATGATGGATTAAGAGACGACTTTCTTAAGAGAAATGCCTGGTTTTAGTTTGTTATTTCGAGTCCATGTTGCACTTGTCTTGAGCGGCACCACCAAAAATTTTCTTGGCAAAGGAACTTGAAAAAAAATTGAAAAAGAGGGTAAATAAATTTAAAAATCATTCTCTTGACATGATGTCTATATTTTTTATTTGGATTTTTGATTCACAAATGAGTTGTATGAAATAATTTGTCAAAAGTTATTCATTTCAATTAATTTTGAGAATAGTTATACTCCTTGAAATTGTGATGCCTTGTGTGGTAAGGATGTAGCTTGTTCTTATGTATGCATGTTGTCTAGAACTTGTCCCCAATGTGATTCAAGGTGAAATCCTAGACGTGGCTGAGCTTGAAAAATAATCATAGGCCCTTTTTGAATAATCACTTCACCAAAAATTGCCCTCCTTTAACATTGATCTTAGTCAACCCTTTTTTAGCCTTAAACCTTCTTGAAAATCATATTACACACCTTTACCTTTCTTGAATCCTCTATTTTGACACATGTTCCTCCCTAATTGCTAGTGATAAAAAAATAGGGGCTAAAAGCCCAAGATTTAGGGGAGGATGTGAATGAAAAATGAAATATTAATGTAGGAAAAAGTCTAAGTTTGGGGGTGTGTACATTAACTGAGAAATGAGGAATGAGCTTCAATGGGAGGTAGTACCGAATGCTTAGAGTATAAATGGTTGATTGAATCTTTTGATGAAAGAAAGAAAAAAATTGAGTGGTGTTATCTCTTATCTAGTGAATGCTTGAGATGAAAAAAAAGGTGTATAAAAGAATAGCTCTTAGGAATACTTAGATTGTGAAAAGGAGAAATCAGGAGGAGTTGACTCAATTATGTGAGTGGTGTACTTGGGTTGCTTAACAAAGGCTTTAGGGAGGTTCTAGTCACTTGAATCAAATGACGTCCTACCTTCACCCCAAGCCTGCATTGTAATCCGCAAGTCCTTAATGATTCTGAGCTTTGCAACTCTATATTAGAGGCAAATTACATGAAGGAAAATCCTATGGTTCGATGTGTGTACACTTGAATGTCTTTGAGAGAGTGAGCGTGTTTGTGTTATCTTATAATTTCTATTTTGTGAATTTCATGATTGTGAGTGAGATTCTCTCTTTTGGTGATTGGCATTGCATCCTTGGATAAACAGTAAATTATTAATCGCAATTGAGAGGTATGAATGCGATAAGCTGTGTAGTGAACTTATAGGGAAACCTTGAAGGTTGATGCCAATGACCTGAGATGCTTGTTGATCTTTCTTGAAATAAAAATTTCCCCTAATTTTGATTAAAAAAGAGAAGTCTCTTGAGAAGAAAAGATTTTTAAAGTGATGATCTTTGTCGTGTGCTCATGCTGATACCAATTGAGATTAGTGCTTGTGTTTGAGTCTTTTTATTGTTTTGATTTATTTTGAGCCATAGTAGTCCTATGTGCAGCCCTTATGTCCTGGTAAGCTTGAGTCAATTCCTATGCTGAGTGAATGCTTTGCTTGAGCAAAAGAAATAGTTCAAGTCGGGGTTTTGATGAGTCGGTAATTTACCAACTTATCTAGCTCTTAAACATGAATTATTGCCTCATTTTAATTCAATTTAAAAGGATTTTATTCCTTTATTCTCTTATGTGCAGACATTTCTTTGAAACAAAGATGATGGAGGATTTGGACTTAAAGAAATCGGTCGGAGGAACGGCAAGCGACATGCATGCCGCAAATCAGCATCTGGGTTTCGCAGGTGCCACGCAGAGAGAGCTGAAGTCTACTGGAAGTGAACATGTATGCTACAAATTGGCACCTGCATTTCGCAGGTGCCATACAAGAAGAGTTGAAAGAAGACTTCCTTAGACTTGCATTGCACAAGTGTGCTGCAAGTCCTCTCCTACGAAACGCAGGTCCCAGCGCAAGTATACCGAGCTTCCTCCAAAGGACAAAATCATTCAAAACACAATTACATACTTATGAAGCTTCCAAGGGCATTTTGGGGATCTTTACAAGGAATATAGCCAGATTTTTGTAACCCCATTTGTTAGGGAAGAGAGGTATTGAAAAGGATAGAGAATATTATAGAGCAGATAGTACATTTTCTACTTTCTTCTTTTTCTTCCTAGTGAAAACACCATTGCTGAAGATACAAAGCTTGGAATTGATTTTAATTAGTTATGATAAATGGTTTTGAGGAATTACTCTTTGATATAATTTCTCTTTCACTAATTATGAGTAGCTAATTTCTCTTCTTGGGGGGTGTGAATGATGGGTGATTAGAATTGATTGGGTATTGACTAATTGATCTTAGAGTTGATTATAATGCATGAATCTATTGATTTCTTTGAGTTTTAATCTGAATATTAATGGTTTCAAACATTAATTGAACTGTGAGCTAGTCCTTTATGATAAATAATGTAAACGTAGTCTCTTTGTGAAGTTTTCTATTTCCATGTGCGATAAGTAGAATGTCTAAGGAAATGACCTATTCTTTGAAATGTAATTGTTGACATAATATTGATCGAAAGAGAGACGATTAAAGCTAACTATGTGATTTAGCAAATGTACTCATAATGAATATATGTTTGAAGAACCAAGTTCATCATATAGAGATTGAGATGCTAATGGAGAAGGAAATTAGGAATCGAATGTCAGACCTTTATGAGTAACAAACTAAGTTATAAACTCCTTTTCCGTGCTCTAATCTAAAGTTGTTAGAAGATGTTTAATCTGATGAATTGAATGGTATGAGAAATTGTTCTCGGTCGACTATATAAAGTAAAGTACGTAACAAAATTAATGGAATAACAAGCAATAGATTTGAGGTTAAGTATGTATAGAATAAGGTGTAAGATGAGATGACTATAATATGTTAAGGATGTTAAATTGAATTAATATGAACTGAAGTTAAAGGATGCTAGAGTATGATGAAAATGGTTTCTATGGTTGTTCACCAGTTAAGTAAATTGAAAAATGCAATAAGTTATAAAGACTGTTAGAAGTAGAATGAAGATCCGAAATTAAGTTTGAATAACTAATTGAATTGAAAGATATAGAATTGTTGTATAAATTAGAGTTAGTTAAAAGATGTTGAAGAAGATTGTTACTGTCATCATTTTATGGGTTCGGAGATCATGCTTGTGTGGTATAGATGGAATACTAGGGATCCCCTACAAGAGGGAAATGAGTCATCAACGAATAGATGCCTAAGCTACAATTAGACCAACCTGATAGACCAACTTTGCCTTAAGGAATCTTATGCTCATAATCTTACCTCACTGCCACTTACAAAACATATATACAATAGTGAGCGTTTATAACTTATGAATCTAAGAACCCTTGTACGTGTTGCTTAGCATGTTCATAACATAACTATAAGGAGAACCAACTTAGTATCTGAAAGTTAGTACAACTTCTCCGGTTTGTAGAGCATCTAGATTACACATAATCTTACGTTTATATCCTTCTCCTAGGAAATAAGTTTTCCATAAGTTAAATATTATCGAAAGAATGTATCACGATATGAAGGTTACTATAAAGTTCAAAGTGTTCATGTTCAATGAATCGCACAATGTCTCTATCAGGTAAACTAGTTCCCATAAAAGCTAATGAACTCAAGTCTTCAAGAATCTCTCCAGCTAAGAGTCTTAAGGTACATACGATCCTCAAGTTACAGAATTATTAGGAAGATGTTAATGATATACGATTAAATCCGGAAATCACATTTAAGTTAGACGCCTATATGTCCAGCTCCTTTTTGAATGGTTATTGGAACTCCTTAAGTTTGTAAAAGGATCCATCACTCATAACTAGTGCCTCTAATGTCTAGATAAGTATATGAGATCTGGTAATGATCAGTGAAACCAAAGTTCTCTTCGCATTAAGTCAGTATTTAGTTGCTTCAGCAGTTTATCAAAGGAGGGTCATAGTGGAGTCATCAGGTCCCTACTGTTATGTTTATGTATATCATATCACGAGCATGCATGGTTATGTTATGACATTTTTGGATTTCAGAAGGGACAGCCTACGAGCACAGATGATATATTACAACACCGACTGGTATTATCAGTGGGTAGAGGCACCTCCTACCCAGTGCGCACACTAGGTGGGGCATGAAACAAGCATAGCATTCATGTGCGTGTATTTTGTTGTTATGTGACATTTATGTGACTTCATAGATTGCATTGGTGCAGTTTGAGATTCTAGTCAGGTTACAGTTCCAGGGTCCAGGTTGTGTTTATCTTTATCTTTGGTTAGTTATTATTGAGTATTATTCATTTGGAGTGAGTTACAGTAAGTTACATATTCCAAAGTTCCATTTTAACTCTGCTCTTTCATGCTCTCATTTCCCTGTTTCTTTTGTCATATGATTATTGTTTTATGGCTATTGTTTTTCAGCCTTACATACTAATACATTATTGGTACTGGCATCCCCTTACCTAGAAACACAGCATTCATGTTGTAGATGCAAGTAGAGGCCCAGATCGCCTTCTGCGATAGGAGTTCATGAGTTCAATGGCTTTGATGGTATGCTCCTTTCTTTTTGGAGCAAATATCTAGAGGTTTGATTTGTTTTAGCTTGAGTTTGATATGCAATTATGGGTACGTCGGAGCTCTGTTCCAACTATCAATATTGTATACTCTTTAGAGGCTTTGAGGATTTAGTTGTGCAGTATAGTTTAGTTACGGCCTCATTGGCCTTCCGCAATTTGTTTCAATCTTATTGAGGCCTTGTCAGCATTATATTTTCTATTGTTATTGTGTTGTGACCTTGTCGGTCCATGTGTATGATATAGTCAACTGTGACAGGTGGCATTATTGGCCAAAAGTGTTACGGTTACAGACCTTATATAGCCGACTTCTCGGTCCATAAGGTATCGAGTGCTAGTCGTGCCCTACCCCAGTTTGGGGCGCAACATTTGTGTATTATTAAGTTAAAAAATGGCTATTGACAAATTTGCACGTCTTATACTCTTAAGACCACTTGATTTCATAAAAAGAAAATCAATTAGATTTTATATTTCTAAAGTACTTTCTTCATCTATTATTACATGTTTGGTATTGATTTACTATATTCTAAAAAAATAGAATGACAATTTTATCATACCTCACTTAGAATATACTCTCTCCGACCTAAATTACTTGTCCACTTTTTCCATTACACGTCCCTTAAGAAACTATAAATAAGAATGTGATTTTACCATTTTACCCTTTAACTCATTTTAATGCAAATAATAGAGAAATTTTCTTTGAACTTATAATATCTATACTTTCAAAAGAATTAATTTTAAGAACAAAATTTTAAAAAAATTTAATTAATTCGATCTTAATTTTGTACATTGACAATTAATTTGGGATCTATATTTTTAGTAATTTGGAGAAGTATTATGGGATAAAGGGACTAATAAATTCAATGTCTTGAAAAATATATTGGGTAATGAAAATAGTTATTAATAAGGGTAAATTAGAAATAACTGATAAATTATCTCTTATTTTTTTAAACTGGACAATTAAAAATGAGCATCTATTTTTAGTATAGTGGATAAGTGAAAAAACAGTGAGAGTATCATTTATTTAAAATATTTAAAAGCATCAAAAAATTCAATGAGTAACACTCAGAAAGCATATTAGTACAATTCTTTAACATTATTATTATTAAGAAATCGACTGATCGAAATTAAGAGAAATAATCCCATCATAAAATTTTATATAAATACTTAATGTTTGTTTGGAAAGATTCTTTTAAAAAAAAACGGAAGAGTATATCCCACTTAACCCTCTTAACCTTTTAGGTTTGATAAATAATACCTCCTTCACTTTTGAATAGGTGAATAAATTCTTTTGATTGTAAATCAATGGCCAGAATTAAGTTAGATCATTGCATGTAATATTCATATGTTAGAAATGACCTTCAATTTGATCAATTGTCATATATTTTTTTAAAAATAAAAAGAATAAATAATAGTACTCTATATATTGTTAAAAAAATGAGTAATTTTATTTAATTTACCTAAAAACATATTTAAGTCAAAGAAATAATACATCATTCATTCATCTTTTGCATGAAATAAAAAAATCACTTAAATTATCATTTTAAGGATATTTCAAAATTTTGAAATATTATATTATCTATAAATTATATTATCATTTGAAATTGTTAAATTTTATTTTCAAAATTACCAGCGAAATGTTTTTTGAAAAACAGTAACATTTTTAAATATTGAAAAATTGACATGAAATAATAAATAAAAATTAATTAGTTAAAGTGAAATTTAATACTAGCAATAATACATGTAACAATAAGAACCACAATAAACTTAAAGTTCAAGAAAAAGAATATTTCATAAAGCAAAACAAGGTTTTAAAAATCAAAAGAAGTGCTAAATAATTAAAAAAAAAAAAAGGATTCAAGATTTAAAATTATATATAATATAATATAATTGCGTAAATTATTTAATTATTGAAAACGGTATATATTTATAACTTCATGTCAATTGAGAGCTATTCTTGACAATATATATATGCAATGATATAACTTATTTTTTACCATTGATTTAGAATTTAGAAAATTTATTGTTGGTTTCAAATGATAAAAGAGGCATTGATTTTAAATATAAAATATCAAAAGAGTTAAATGTGATTTACTCAAAACATAATTCGCATAAATAGTAAATAGTGTATAACCCAATTTTAGTGAATATCATAATCCATATTTTAATGCATGAGCTATAAATCTTTAACTCTAAAGCACAAACTTTAAACTCAACTTTTATTGCTACAGTTTAGAATCCTTAAATGTAATTTTTAATATTAAATTATGAATATTCTAATAAAATATTTTTGCGTGATTTATTAAAATTTCGGTATGTAAAGAATTGAGCCTTCAACTTCCAACTAAATGAGATTCAACAAAACTTATGAATCAAACTTCTAAATAAATTTACTGGATGCTTGAACATAAAAATGTGAAATTTGAAAAAAGTAGCATTTGGAAAGAAGTTGACAAAAAGTTTTAAAATGGTATTTAAAAATTGGAGTGGGATATGGACATGAATACAATTCGAAAATATATTGAATTTTTATAATTGATTTTGAATGGAAAAAAAAATGAGGAATCTTACTAGCTTAGTTGGTTGATTACTTAAATTTTTATTTTATTGGTGAGAATTTGATTCCCCACATTGTAACCACTTCTCCCATTTTTCCTACCCTTAATTTTTAAAATTTTTATTTTTAAGATTTTGGGGTGAAAATCTAGGTATTTGAAATTTTACGAATTTTGAAAAATTATACCAGTTTTCAAACATGAATCCGGATATACTTTTGAGAAATAGTAAAAATTGTTCATGATCAAACGGACCGTTAATATTTTTTAAAAATTATTTAAGCATAATATAGAAATTTTAGAACTCTAAATTTTAAAAATCCTTCCTCTCCTGTAATTTGTAAATTCTGAATATGTTGATTCCCTGATTTTCAATAATATACCAACTATTAGTACCTAATATTTAGTACTTGAATGATGGACAATAAAACTGTAACCAAAAAAAACTAGAAAAAATTACATAATATAGCATAAATAAGATAATATTTATAAATTATGGCCACAATTTCAAATAATTATAATATTTAAGTATATTTCAATTGATTAGCTATTTTTTTGTATTTACTAGCAAATAAGGAAGAAATTTGTTAATCTCTCTCCAATCTAGCAAATAAGGAAGAAATCTCTTAATCTCTCTCCAATCTCGCTCGCCTCTCTTCTCTCTCTCCCTCACCGTTATCTTTCGTCTCTCTTTTTCCTCTCTCCTCCGCCTCTCTTTTGCTGCCCCTCTCTCATTCTCTCTCTCTTTCTCCTCTATCCCTCTCTCTTTTTTGTGTTTTTTTGTATTTTCTATATCATGAATGACATAATCGATATAGGATAGAATAGATACAACCTAAATGCACATATTAATACAACAAATACAGTCTTCTGATATCTCAAAAAATATAAAAATACAAAGATAGAGGTGAAAATATAACATACAAAGAGATAGAGGATACAATCTTTGCATGTATAAACACAACAAATTCAGTTGTCTAATACCTCAAAAGATTACAAAAATACAAATAGAAAAGGGTGAAAATACAAATACAAAGAGGTGAGAAAACAGTATACAAAGAGGGAGAGAGAGAGAGAGAGATAAAGAGAGGGGGAGAGAGAGAAGGGCGAGAGAGGGCAAAGAGAGATGAGAGAGGAAAAGAGGGAGAGAGAAATATGAAAGATCATGTATTAATTATAGCATGATTTTTGGTGATTTTTCATTTTAGAAAGATAGTATCTTATATTTAACTCAATACATTAATTAGTGTATTGTATTTGATACATTTAAATAATAAAAATACAACATATGACACATTAAATATTGTCATATTTTATAAATAATGATAATGTTGCTACATAATCCTATTTTCGGTTAAACTGTAGTCATTTATATAATTTTCTCAAAAAACTATTTAGTAAAATATAATAAACATTTAGTAAGAATGTGTCAAAATAAGAGTTTCATGGTTAAAATTGTACAATAAAAAATAAACAATTGAAAGCAGAATAGATAAAACCTCTAATTAAAAAAATAATTAAAATTTAATAAAAATAATGAAATTGCTGGAAAAAGTATATTGATTACATGTTGATTGTACGCGCTATTTTTTATATTTATAATCCTAATTAAATTTCTTTTTTTTTTTCAATTAAAGACATGGCCATCAGCCTTATTATATAAACAAAAAAATAGAGTCCGGCCCAAACCAGGCCCAATCCAACAAAAAAGCTAAAAACAAACTAAGACCAAAAAAGGAAATACTACAGGATAAAACTAAAAAGAAAGATAGTCATCTCTTCACTATCCCTTCACCTATCAGTTGTGACCACGGTGGTAGATGCCGAAATCTAGTTATACGGATATTGCATGGTAGAATTGGTAAGTTTTCTTTCAATTTCAAGTATAGATTGCTTTAAACCCTGGTTCGTTGATAGATTAAGCCACCTTAAACTCTCTCGCAGGTGCTCTACCATCAAATTCATGAGGACAAAGATCTCTGCTTGAAGCTATTATGGTGAAATCATCCAGATAACATTACCTTTTCTATCATACAAGCTGTTGTGTACCTATTGTATACATACTACACTAGATCTATCTTTCTCTCCTGATAGATTGAACCTTCAAAGAGATTTATACCACACATCTAGTAGAGAAAAGATAGAGTAGATTTCGTATATATATACATATTATTGTACCTATCAGTCAATCTATCGCATACTAACTCGTTGGTGAATCTTGTTGCATATCTATCTTGACCTTTAATCTGGAGCTCTATTTATGCCTCTGATCAACCTAATATTTGGAATCTGTGATTTATCTAGTAGAATCAGTGGTTTTGCATTAGCTGGTAGATCTTGATAGTTAGAAAATTCCTTGGTTCCTGCAAAATCAAAAAGATAGGTTAGCAAAAAAATCAAACATTTTGTTTCCCTCCCTCAATGTGTGCATATCAATATACTCTCCTCCAGATAATTCTTGTTTAATCCTTGTGACAATGTTATTTATCAGCCAAGGTATCCTCCAGCTATCTTCCACTACTTTTTTCATGACCAGTGAATCCATATGAGTGGAAACATATCATTCTCTCTGCAATATTCTTTTCCACATTTCATAGCTAGAGCTTCTGCACATGTATTGGTGTTGCATCCAATCTGATTCATCCTAGCATAGATGAAATCTTCCTCTGAATTCCTTATACAAAATGTTATAGAGCTAGGACCAAGATTTCCTCTAGATGCCCCATCCGTATTATATTTAAATCAACCAATTGGGGGTTTTGATCATGTAATTGTCCTGCATCTTACTTCTGGTCTGAATTCTTCCAAAAACTTAACCATATGCCCCCAGCAGAAAAGGATGTTGTCCAACTTAGGATATTATGCTTTGCAAACATCTGCAAATTCCAGTTAATTTCATAAATAACCTTATTCTTTGTCATATTTCCTCTATCAATTTTAGAGTTCTTCCCTTTCCAAATTTTCCATATTATAATTGCTAGAGCTTCCTTGAACAGTGGTTTTAATTTAGGATCACATCTTACATTCCGCCAGTGATGAACAATTTGATTAACATGTCGGAAAGGTCCCAGGATCCCTGCCGTATTAGTAAAGCTTCTCCACACTTCTTGAGCAAACTGTCCTAGTAAAAATAGATGGTCTATGGTTTCCAGACAGCTTCTTCACAACATCTACACTTTAGAAGCCATAGCCACTCCACATCTTGCCACAACTGCATCCACAGGAACTATTTTCTTCCACAATCTCCACAAAAGAAAGATACCTTGAATGGTAGACCTTTTACCCATATTTTCTAGAATATCACCTGCTCAGTGGCTCTTTGTCTTAGAATGTTCCAAGCACTCTTCATAGAGAACTCCCCAAAGCTTGTAGCTATCCATTTAGGAATGTCTCACTGATCATCAGTATTTATCAGTTTCACATTTTTAACTACATGATCTACAATATGGTGTGATAACTGTTGTTGTAGTGCTGATACATTCCAACAACCATTCTCCATGAGATAGTTAATATCTCCAATTCTTTCATCAATCCGAATCTGAGGCATACATTGTATAATGGACAAAGATTAGTCCAATTATCAAATCATACATTAGTTGTACCTGTTTTAGGCTCCCACCAAATTTCTTGTTCTACCTTTGTTATAGCTTCCAACATATGCTTTCATAGTTGTGATCCACCTTTCCATTGTACCAAAGATGGAATCTGCATTTTACAATACTTATTCCATATAAATTAGACCACAAGGATCTAGTTGTTTTAAATTTTCACCATAGCATTGCAAACATTACTTTAGAAATAACAAACAGGGATCTGAATCCAAGTCCATTCTGCTTTAGGTAAGCAGATTTTATGTCATTCTACCCAATTCATACTTTTGCCTTCTTCTTTGGTACTCCAAAAAAATCTTGCAAAGATTTTATGTAGCTCATTGATAGT
The DNA here is from genome assembly GCA_035772735.1 of Datura wrightii. NCBI lineage: Eukaryota > Viridiplantae > Streptophyta > Magnoliopsida > Solanales > Solanaceae > Datura > Datura wrightii. The sequence continues at coordinate 47,856,505 of JASDFA010000002.1, read as the reverse complement.
GTACTTAGTAGGAGTCAATGCTGATAGAAAATATAGTAGCATACCCTGAAGAACACTAATCAATATTGTTTTTCCTCTAAAAGACAGTAATCTTCCTTTTCAATTTTGCATCCTTTGCTTCACCTTCTTAATAAGCTAATTGTAATAGCTTTTTTTCTTCCTAGAATGAAATATAGGGCATCCAAGATATTTAAAAGGAAATTCTCCATGCACAAATCTAGTGAGGTGCTTAACTTCTTGAATCTGTTCAAATGCAGCATTCTTGAACATATAATAAGCAGTCTTTGCTCTATTAATCTGCTAACTTGATATCTTCTCATATTCTGTAAGGGTACTCATTATCAACTCCATAGACTTTTTATCAAAGGATGTGAATATGATAGTGTCATCTGCATAAGCCAAATGATTAAGAATTACACTCCATTTAGGCATTCCATATCCTCTGTATGACCCATTCTCAAATAAAGCATTTAAGGCTCTAGATAAGACTTCTGCAACTATTACAAACAAAGCAGGAGACAAAGGATCTCCCTGCTTAACCCCTCTTATAGAATGAAAAAAGCCATAACTTTGACTATTAATTAGTATATAATACCAATTATTGGCTATTAGTCTCTAGATCATATCAATAAATACCTCCTTGAATTTCACTTTTCTCATGACACTGGACAAATATAACCAAGACACTCTGTCATATGCCTTAGCCATATCGGATTACCTATCTTCCTAACATATATCACCACTTCCTGAGTAAGGAGAACATTTTTCAATAATACATCTTCCTCTTGTAAAGCCAGATTGATTAGTGGAGATAATCTTGGGCAGTATTGCATCCAGCCTACTGTGTATTACTAGACATGACCTTGTTAATGAAGTTGCTTAAACTGATAAGTCTTAAATTTGAGAAAGATTGAATAATATCTTTCTTAGGTAATAAAACCCAATTAGTATGAGCCACCATTTTAGTACATCTTTTAACAATAATATCCTAACAAGACTGATAGAAGCAACCTGCTAACCTATCTGGTCCACTTGTACCTGTTCCATTTAAGGCAAATACTGCATTTTCACCTCCTCCATAGTTGGTGCCTTACATAATACCTCATTCTTATTGTGAGTCACCATTTGTGGAATATAATTTTATAGCTAAAAGTTAGTACCTTTTGTTTCCTGAGTGAAATGTTCTTGGAAATACTTTACTGCCTCATTAGCTATTTTTGTTTCTTCTTCCACCCAGTGTCCTGCAACATTATGAAACCTCTTAATCTATACCTTTTTTCCTTCCGCCATTAACTAGGTTGTGGAAAAACCTAGTATTCTTGTCAAATCTTCTACCATCCATGTAACTCTATCTTTTTGCTTCCAAAACTCTTCTTAATAGTCGAGATACTCCTTTAACTTTGCTTGGGCCTGCTGCAAAATCATTCTGTTATTTGGTGAGGGGTCTTCTTCAAACAATTATTCCTTGATTTTGACCAATTCCTCTTTTATAATAATCTACTGAAATATGTCATCAAATGTATCTTTACTCAACCTTGATAGTGCCTTCTTATTTTCCTTTATTTTATGCTTGAAAATTAAGAAAGGTGTCCTGCAAAATCAGCAACCCAATGTTGCCTCACTATTCTCTAAAAATCTTCATGTTTTGTCTAGAGTTTCAAGAACTTAAAAGGTCTATTGATGTTCAAATTGTTATTACTCTTTATGATCAATATAGAGGCATGATCAAATCCAGTCCTGCTCAGATGTTCCACTTCAATGCATCCATATTATTCCTACAAGGCAATATTGATCAATATTCAATCTAATCTTTCAAAGATACATTCATTGCTAGTCCTCCCATTCCATCATGTGAAAGGACTTCCTTTAAACCCAACATCTACTAGATCAGATGAGTTGATACAAAAGGCAAAATCCTCACTTTCTTGAGGATTTATTGATAAGCCTCCAACTTTTTCTTCTTCACTGAGGACCTCATTAAAGTCTCCTCCCACTATTCAAGGACAATTCATATTATTAGCCAACTGATAAATACCGTCCCATAAAGATAGTCTTTCATTAGCATTATACTTAGCATAGACTAGAGTAGTAACTATAGAGATGTTTTCACCAAAAAACTAAGCTTCAAAGTAATTTGCTGTCTGAAACTAGTAAAGTCTCCACCTCTATGTTATCAACTACAAAATACATATCTTCCCACTATTATTGGCACCCACAATTGGCATGTTTAGTCTTCTTCTATACTTGTGAATGTGTCTAACCTGCTGAAATGGGTCCATTAGAGCAATAAGGCAAAATTGTTGATGTCTATGTAGCATCTGAATTCTGTGAAAAGCTTGTTGTGTTCTAACTGATCTAATGTTCAAAATATTTCTTTCTTCATTATCTTCTATTTGATTTGGAAGTTGCTCTTCTTTTCACAATCCCTCAAGATTGTTAGAAGTCTATATTGAGTTATTTTCTGCCCCTTTTGTTCCCTTTATTAGGTGATAAACCTGTTCCCTTGCTTTTATTCCCAACGGTTTGATGAGCAGATCTGCTACTGTGTCCTCAGCTGCACCTCTATGTGAACAAATATCATGAAGAGCCCTATTAGGAGAGTCATTTCTGACTGCTTGACTGCTTTCATCTACTAATCTGTCCTCATTATCATCACCCCTTCTATGTGAACTATTTGGATCTCTGTTAGGAGACTCCTTTTTGCTGGTTGACTCTGCTGGGGTATCATCTCTTGCTTGTTCTGGTGGGAACCTGCCACAATCATTCATTTGGCTGATAAGCTCCTCCTTGCTTATCTCACTGAACTTCTCCTAATCTTCTCTATCATTTTTGCATTGTTCTTTTGATAAGAAAATCTCCATGACTTCTTGTTGTACCACTATTTTAAACATCTCATCTTCCTTATTATTATCTTTCTCTTCAAATCTGTCACTCAATTTCGTTGGAGCCCTATCTTCTTTTATTTCTTTTCGAGGAATGATCTCTCTCCCATTCTTGTCTGCATCACTCAAGACTTGTTCCTATACCTTGGAACTAAAAACTTGTTCTGCGTTCTCCTTATTTGTGGATATGACTAGGCAATGGGGCGGGACGGGACTAAATGAGACGGGACGGGATGGGGGGATCGAGACAGAACTAACCGAGATGAACCGGGATAAACTGATAGTCTCGTCCTATCCCACTATATTAACGGATCGGGAAGAGACGAGACATTGGGACAAACGGAACAAAAAATAACTTTTTTATTTTTTTAATATTATAATTAAATATTTTTTAAAATTTTATAGTCTTATTATAATTAGAAATAAGAATTTAAATTTAAAGTCTTATAGTTAGAAATAAGAAATTGAAATTTAACTTTGAAATATAAATTTAAGGCTAAAAATTCAAATAAATTCTAATAATGTTTTAAAGTCTTAAGAATAAAGACTGAAAGTTTGAAATTTGAAGTAATTGTTAATTTGAAATTTGAAATTAAGAATTTAAGGATAAAATAAATATTAAAGTTTGTTAAAGTCTTAGAAACATAAAGTTTGAAATTTGAAATATAAAATAATTATTTAATATTTATTTGGATCTATAAGTTTATTTAAATTTTTGTTAAATAATTAAGATATAATACAACAGATAATGAAATTAAAAATTAAGGCTAAAAGCCTTTAAATTTATTCAGATAAAAATTAAAATAGTATCATATAAATTTGTATTACAATTTATAAATATTAGTAGAGCGCCTAATCTACACAGCCACCTTCTAGGAAGGATTCTGTTTGAATTAAGCCTCGAATATAATACTAATATCTGTACATTTCCATGAAACTTCTTTCTAAATCTTCTATTTATTGAGCAGAAATATTTTTCGGTACTGTCATAGATTGTTGTTGGTCTTGTACTTTCATGTCGTCGTCACTATTCATTGCTGACTCCAAAAAAGCTTTTTGTTAGGAATTTAACTTCGGTAGCCCATGATTTCTCCGCTCTACATTGATCCAATACCTGAAAGTTATTGATATATCCAAGTTGTCTTCTGCTAGTGAATATCGATGGTCTCCAAGTTGAAATATTGTCGCGCTGAAAGCGGCCTATGAAGCAACAGATGATGCTTGAATAGGTAGCACGTCCCGAACCATCTTGCTAAGCATTGAAAATACACTGCCACGAGCCTTCCACCAACTTAGAATATCCAGTGTGCCGTCATTGGAATTTGTAACATTTTCTCTAGCTGAAGAAAGATAGTCATCAAAATCACAACTGTTAGAAAAATCAAGACCAATAGAACTTTGCACATACCCATGGATAGTATCTCCTCGAATCCTAGAAGTTTCAGGAACATTAACTAAATTATTATTATGCAACTAGCAGTAACACTCATATATTAATTTAGCATGTACTCTAATAGTACTTTTATAAGTTTCCACACTTGAAATTTCATGATCTTCTATTTCTAAATTTTCATAAATTATTTGAACGACTCCTTTTGTACCTCATTTTTTTATATTCTGGGTTAAAAAGTATAGCAGTTAAATAAATTCGAGGGATAGAAAAAAATATTTTTTAAACATTTGAATCATGACCTCAACAGCCAGTGCAAATTTTTCATTATTTTTATATTCAACAAATTTAGTTGTAACAGCACATACATTTATTAAAACTTCACAAATAGTTGGATAATACACGCCAAAAAATATTTTTATTGCTTGATAAAATAATTTCAAAAATTGATTAAGTTCATTTATTTCTTCCCAGTCATCATTATCAAGTTTCAAATCAGGTTCAAAATCATGAGCATTATACAATATAGTGGTAGACCTTCTATAAATATATGCAACTTCTAACATTTCATATAATGAATTCCACCTAATTTTTACATATTTTGAAATTTTTCTATATGAAAGTTCATATATTCTACAAAATTATTTAAATTCACGAATTCTAGAACTTTTATTCATTCAAAAAATCGAAAAACATGCATATTCAACTTTAGAACATCCAGTATCAAATAATTTAATGTCATCCTATACAACCAAATTAAATATATGAGCAGCACTTCTAACATGAAAAGCATCATTATTAATTGGATATAATCGAGCTCTTAGCATACTAACAACACTAGTATTAGAAAAAGCATTATCTAATGTAGCACTGAACATTTTTATCACAAATGCCAAAAGATTATAAAATTTCAAGTATAGTAACAGCTATATACGTAGCAGTTTTTCTCTGCTCACAAATTTTATAATCTATTATTTTTTTTTATAAATTTCATTTATGATCAATCCAATATGCAGTAACAGTTAAATAATCAACGACATTGACACTACAACCCATATCAAATGTAATAGAAAATCTACCACTAAAATAACTAAATAAACAACGAGGATAATGAGAATATTTTGCTTGAAATTCAAAAATATCACGTTTAACCATGTTTCCCAAAAGATCTTGAAAAGAAGGACTATAACTTTATTGAATATACATAATAAATTTGAGATGGGAGGGAAAACTAAAAGGCAAACTACAGACTGTAACATTTTAGCAATGTTTTCACGGTCTCTATCCCTATCATATTTCCGTTGTGTAACAGGGCCACTTGGGTTTGAAGGGTTTAACTGGCCTTGACCATATTGGAACCCCTTCCGATCTAACAGGGACAGAATCACAACCGATGGCTTTGGAGGCTTCTTTAGCCGCCATATATTCAAGTTTACAACATTGTAATAAATGTCTATTAACCCCCCATTCCACCTTTGCTTCCACTGCATTCATGCTTAAATACCTTTTTACACTTATTACAAATAGTTTTCGTTTATTCCTCATTCTGATGCATAAATTGCCAAACAACGAAAATTTTAGCCCATTGAACCTTCGTCTTACCCCTAATAGGAGGCATAGGGAGGAAGTTGAACTTCATACTGAGGAGTAGTATCCTGAGTTGGAGCTTCAGCAGCAGGACTAGTAGGTATATCATCTAATTCTTCTTCTTCTACTACTTCTACTTCTACTTCTTCATCTAATTCTTCGTCTAATAAATCACCATAACGCCTTTTCATAATTTCATTATCCAATGGAGTATTTGAAGTATATTAATAAGAGTACTACCAAATTGCGTAAAATCTTCGTTATTAATTCTAACTCTAGGCATTGAAGATGAGCTACCAATTTTTTTAGAAGTAAAACTAGAACCTGTACTTTTTTACTAGTACTAATATCGAACGCACCTGCAACCTTGGATAGAACACCTTTCGTTTTTCAGAATGTTTTTTTCAGAATCTATATTATAATTTATGAATAAATAAATATAACACAATTAAATTTATGACTAAATAAATATAACACAAGTATATTTAAATAAATAAGATAGAAAATTAAATGCAAAAAAAAAAATAATAGAAGTAAGTATGGAACGAATATACCAAATGTCTACGTAAAAACAGATGATTATAACCAATAGTCGAAATTCAAAAATTTTTGTAGCAACTTGAAACTTGAAATTAAAATAACTAAGACAATTTGAATTTGAAAATTATAAATTTTGAAGAATGAGAGAATGTTGATTGTTGAGAGATTTGAGAATTATGTGTCGTAGAGAGTATAGATTAGAGAAGAGATGAATTGTAATGTGTGAATAAATTGTGAGGTGGTATTTATAGTTTTTTAAAAAAGATCAAAGTGTAATTTTTAAAACATGAGGGTGTAAAAATAATTAAAGGGAGAAGCGGGGGACTTTTGGGAGCTAAAAATATTGAAAATAGTCGTTGGGGTCCCCGACACCAACGACTGAAAACAACCACAATTTTAAAAAAAAATTAAAATTTCACTAGACGAACCAGGCAGGGACACCCGATAGAAAAATCTGTCTCGTCCCATCTCCCGTCTCGTCCCCCCTATACCGTTTGCTCAGTCAGGCCAAGCAGAACCGGAACTACAGATACCCAGACCCAGGTCAGGCCGAGACGTACCGTCCTGTTGGCTAGCCCTATTTGTGATTGACCTGGTGTCCTCCTCTTCAATCTCTTCACTAGCTTCATTTTCCTGCTCTTCTTCCTCTATGACTAATGCCTCAAATTTGTTGGTTGTATTCACCCCCATTAATTGCCTTGATTGGTTGTTGCATGTCTTGCTTATTTATTACTTCATCCTTGTTGACTCCTTTTCCGGAATTAACTTCTTTCCAAACTACTAATTCTCCAACTATTTTGCCATTGGTAAGCTTTCTTGGTGGGAAATTCTCCTTGTTGCTGCCTCTTCATTGCACATTTTGACTATGTATTCATTCTACGCCTTGTAAACTATTTGCACCTGTTTCTTTCTATTTTTGACTAAGCTCTGGATGCAGGACTCTACACCCATTGGCGTCATGGCATTGAAGATTACACTCAATGCAATACAGTGGAAGATAATCATATTGCATATTAACATCAATTGGGCAGATTGTACCAGTAACATCATTTTTAATTTTCATTCGCACAATTTTAGGCAGGTTAGCTGGAAGGTCCACTTGGACCTTGACCATAGCACAACTAGGTCTAGTCTTGTTAATAGTCGTCATATCGAGATGTAATGGTTTACCAACTGCTGAGGCTAATGTAAATAGAGATTCCTTTATAAAGAACATAGGCAACAAGTTAGAAAACGAGATTCATGTCATTGCCTGTGTGGTTTCTTTGTCTACTCTAAACCGTGAATCATATATTAAAGGCCTCATCTAATACGTTGTTCCATCTCTATCATTAATGTAATAGGCATTCTTAGACATCAGATTAACAAAATCCTCCAACAATTCACATCTGATCAAGACATGCCTATTTCGCAGCAATCCTATTTGACAATTTCCTTTAATACTACATTGTTTAGGAACATTCATCCTGATATCCTCTATAGCAGGCCACCCATATAAAAACTTTACCAATAACTGCATATTGTAAGTTCTCTCTTTTCTATACGACAAACTTCCTCTTCTTTCCATTGTATTACTGGAACACCTTCTACAAATTGCATTTGCTTTCTTGGAATTGGCATTACATTAGGCAGGTTGTTGGCTAGGTATTATGTATTGGATTAAGAGTGTTGACATAATTCAACTTCTTGTTGGGGATATTCAAACTGTCTACTTGCTGATTTTTGGAGGGGAGGGGAGGGAATTGGGTATCCACTAATGGAGCCGATAGACCAGTGTCTGCCGGTATTTGTGAGGGTTGCTTTCCGTGGTGTTTAGGGTTGCATGGAGCATGAAATTTCATAAGTAAAATTGTAAGATTCTTGAATTAAATATCAAATATCACTTTTAATTAATTTTTGTTTGAAAAAATTATTGAGCCCATGCTAGCACGGACAATGTCATCTAGGACACTAAATATAAGTTGTAATTTGTTTACTATTTAATTAGGTTAAAAAGGATTGAAAATTTTCAATTTTAAAGTATTAGTCACATTAGTAAATATTTCTTATATTGTAATTTGTTTGCCTTTCTTTATTTTTTAGTTCATTTAAAATAAAATATCTTTTTCTTTTTTTAGCAACTTCTTAATTCTTACTTTTCACATGATATATTTAAGACCACAATATTAAAAAATACTTTAATATATTTTATATTTAATTTAAGATCATAATATTCAAAAGTCTTATCTATTTTTCTAAATTCCATATCAAATTAAAATCATAGAAAACAAATTAAAATAGAATAGTTAATAATGTTAGTAACAGTAGTTATATTCGTCTTATATTAGTGAGCCTGCATAATTTTTTGAAAATAATTACATGAGTATCAATTATTAGACTAATATTACTATTTCTACCAAACTTATAAAATATTTACTAATAATACATAAATTTACTGATTATATCAAAATCAAATTTCTTTTATTATTTCCAAATTTTACTACTTTATATTTATTTCAGTATAAATAAACTTCTTTATTCACGGTAACAATTCTCAATTTTATAAAGTAAAACTTATATACAAAATTGAATTGTCTGTGCTTTTTTTTTTTTGTACTCTGCGTGCTTTCAGAAAAAAAAAGGCAATTTTTTTTCTATATTATTAAAGTATATTGTGTTGCTATTTTAAACTTACAAGTTTATTGTAATTTCTTTTAAATTTTTTTATGTATGTATTGTATTAATTTTGTATTTTTGATTGTATATTGAATTATTATTGTATGTACTAATATATATAATTTTTTTGTATTTATTGACATATCTGCTCTTTAATTTTTTTTTTATTGTTATGTATATATTTTGGCAGTATTTATATTCTCCATTGTTAAATATATATATATTTCGATAGTAAGTTATATACAAAGAATGAATTGCCTGCATTTTTTTTTGTATTCTGCGTGAGTTCAGACTACACACTTTCCAATAAAATTTATGCTTATTAAGTGATCAATTTTAATTAGAATTTAGAGATACTATAAGTAATTAATTTGATAATATTATGTGCCCATATAATTTTCTTTTTTTCCAACTATTATATAATCATGTGCAAAATCTCAAAATTCGTTTACCTTGAAGAACCCCAATCAAAATCCCTTGTGGGTATAAGCTCCAAGAAAATGTGGAAAGATACCTATTGTTGGCGAAAGATCCAAATCCCTCGTGAGTATAACCTTGGGGAATTGACAAAAAAGTGAAACTTTAAGATAAAATTGGCATTTTTATAACTTAAAAAATATTAGCAAAATCCTAACCTCTAACTATTGGCAATTTATAGGCAAAAACTTCTAAACGGTGCCTCACTATTAAAAATAATATTACGACTTTTAAGTGGGAGTAAATTTAGGGATTTAATAATTCTATATATTATAATTTTAAACGTAATTTTTTTCTTTCCTTCAAAAAAGAATAGTTGCATATATAATTGCATAAGTAATTTTTTTATTCTGTTGCAGTAATAATGTTGCAAAACAGATTGCAACATTAAAGCTTCTTTCACCAAAAAATTCAGATATAAAAATGACAACCTTGCCTGTTCTAATCCAGCATGGTGGAGAATGGGATGAAAATAATAAGTTTCTGGACTATATCATGGATGAAGTAGTCACCAATATAGATATTGATTTTAATGGATTCATTCTACACTGCCACAAATTATATTTTTAACGATCAATTCTTAATGAAGAGATGTGAATTTGATTGTTAAAAGTGTACTTACAGCGACATAATTTTTTTCCATCATTAAAAATTAATTTTTAATTTAATATTAGCGAGAGAATAATATCTGGATGTTAAAAAACTTAATAAGCTATTGTTAATAATTATAAAGAAGGCACCCTTTTTTTCCCTCTTTATTTTCACAGACACGTCCTCCACTTACCCACACCCCTCCAAAAACAAAATATCAATACAAATAGTCTTCTTTTCCTGCAATCCAAAAAAAAAAGTCTTCTTCTCCAATTTTTGTTAGAGGAAATCGGCGGATATCTCCCAAATTTTGTTAGAGGAAATCAGCGAATATCTCCCAATTTGTAGAGGAAATCAGCGGAAATCTCCCAAATCTGTTAGAGAAGAAATAGCAGATCAATGTGCATCCCTTCTATCCAATTTTGTTAGAGGAAAACCTGCAGAAAGAGATATGCTTAGGGTTTAATTTGTTCTCCCATGTTTGTTAGATTATATCGGCAAATAGAGGCTCAGGTTTTTTTAAACGTACCTCTTTTAAAAGAGGCAATCAACTTCTCTCTTTTAAACCAACTATTTAAAAAGGCAATCGACATCTCTCTTTTAAACCAACTATTTTAAAAGGCAATCAACATCTCTCTATCGCATATCTAAAAATTCAAATTCTCTTCTTACAGCTTGTTCTTGATAGTTGCCAGCTTGTTCTTGATAGTTGAAGTTTCCTTCTCTACAAGGTGAGTTTCTGTTAATTTAACAATGAATTTCTTTGTGGAATGTCGGTTTTTGCCCAATTTTATATTTTTTCAGATTTTGTATTTTCTCGAATGCTGTATTTTTCTAGATTCTGGTTTCCATCTAGGTTTCTTATTGTTTGTTTTGGTGTTTGTGCACTTATATATGTTAGTCATATGAATATGTTCTTCATTATGATATGTTGTGTATACTGATGTGAGCTTTTGGATTGTCATTCTGTTATTTATTGTGAAAATTTATTCTTTTTTACTCTAACAGTTATATGTGTTTTCTTAAAGTCATATTTTCATTGAAAGCTAGAGTAGAGTATATAGTTAAATCTGTCCACAATTACAAAATTTGGCTATTCATTTTCAAAGTAAACAAAAATTGATAAAATATCATTTTGTAGCCTTTGTACATAAGTTTACAACTGTTTCATGACAATAGGAAAAAGCTAAATAGAAAAATTATAAGCTTTATTTTAAACTTTAGTGGTCAGTCCCTATATTTACGAAATCCAGTCACAATCACTGTTTTATACCCCTACTACAACTAGCCCCTATTTATGCATAGAACTGACAACTGTATTAAACTTGATATATTGAGTTTTAGGTTTCTCTAAGACAACCACATCACTTTTTATTAGATGGTTTAATATATTCTTATCTGCTGCATAGTGTGTACAATTGTTGCTTCTTGCCTTAGCAGCTGGACTATTGTAATTTGTATTGTTGCCTTAACTTGATAGCTTCTTCATAGTGCTCACAATTGTTGTTGCTTGCGTACTTTAATTTCTTGCCTTAACAGTTGGAATGTTCTTGCCTTAACAGCCGGAATGTTCTTGCCTTAGATTTGCTCACTGCTGCTACTTAGTTGCTGAAGTTTTGATTTAGGTTCCTAGTTGTTGTTTTATAATAGTTTGTCTTATAAATAATCTTCTTTTCTTAACTGTTATATATTTAAGAGGAAAATGAGTAGATTGTTTAAAGCTGTAGACTTATTTTGCAGTCGCAAAACACATAGTTGTGTTAAAAGAAGAACTCCAGCCTTCTCTCGTTACTGCTTCTCACTAATCGCTCATTGAACCTGCTCATCTGTTGGGATAAAAATTTACGCATTCTTAGAGTGTTCTTCTCATCAAGGTAAGTTCTGTTTTTCTACTTTTATTAATGAATTTGGTTCGCTTATAACTTTTATTTATCACCTTAGCCAGTTGCCATCAAACTTTTTGTCCAAGGAGTTCATTTTTTAACTTATGCAAGTATATTTGGTAATATACCCCTTCTGTTTTGAACTCTTCTGTAACATCTTCCAACCCACCATATTGTGTGTAATCACCCCTTTGAATACCAAGACAATGTTAAAAATGAAGATAAATGTATAATTTTTGAATGAAATGTACCCTTGGTCCGTTTGTATTAGAGCGGATGGATATTTGTGCGTCAACTAGTTGATCCATGAGTAACCGAGCAATAATAAGAGTTTATTTATGAGTTAGTGAGTCGTACTTGGAGTTAGTTTTGGATTGTTTTGTCAGAGTGTTCCAACTAAAATGCTTGCAACTGAATAAATACTCTTTAGTATTGAATTCTAGCTACGCTTGTCTACATTAGTCTAACTGGTTAGTTGAGGTTAATATGGTACTACAGGTGCTGTTAGTATCGAAATCTAGCTACATTTATGAACATTAATCTGATTGGTTAGCTGAGGTTAATATGGTACTACATCGGTTGTTTTACTGAGATATGGGATCTGATTTATTTTTTGAAGAAATGCCAAGCTTAAATATAATATGATTTTATGTGACTTCTAGTTTGCTTCCCAAACATTGTGTGTGACTATCAATTGCATATAATATAATTTTTTTCCTACTCGTTTTACTTCAAGCTATTTAAGGCAGTATTTAATATAATTCTAATCATGTGGTGAAGAACAAGTTTTGTTATGACACGTGAAAGAGACTTGTATGAGATCACTTAAAGCAAAATACTGAATACTAATGCTAACTTTCCTCATCTATGTATCATAAACTAAGTGTGGGGTAAGCTAGGTTAACTATGTGAACATAGCCATAAACAAATATATTTGCTGCTAATTGGAATGTGCATAAACGCCTTATTTAAGTGTTAAGTAATGCTAATGCTCAATTGTTATGTCTTTTGCGATAATTTTTGTGACTAAATCTAATATAGAGTGTTTCAAAAAGGAATGTGGGAATATGAAAGTTCATTGTAAAAGTTAAAAAGAGAGCTGTAAGTTTTTTATGAAGATTAATACAATGTAATTTTTTAGGACTAGAAGGTTTAATGTGTGTTAATTCACTATATGTTGCATGGAGTGCCAAATTTGGTACACTAAGTGTCATTTTAATTTGATTGTTTGATTTATTCATCCTATTACATATATTGAGTTGATCTTGTGATCTAACTTAAGTTTGGTACATAGAGGTTTTAACTACAATGATTTTGTTAGGAAAAATCTTAGACAGTTTCAACAAGTTATAGAGTACTGAATACTTGATGGCTTTAACTGATTACTACATAATATTATTTAATGCATGCTTGGATAGCTATTTTCATGATGTGCATTGTAAATTTCTTTTGGATACTCACTTATTAATTAGTTAAATCTCATAACAGAATGGTAGTAACATTTAATACATATATCATTACATCTAACTCGAAATAAATAACTGGTTCTTATTCCTTTTGATTGTTATACTAATATATTTCTTATGTATTTTTTCTGAATCAAGAATATGACACCTAATAAGGAATAGATGCAACTTGTTCAAGATCGACTTGATAATGCTTATATACTTGGGGTGGAGAACTTTTTGGATTATGCTTTTATAAGATTGGGAGAAAGACAAGAAATACGTTGTCCATGCATCAAGTGTTGTAACGCATCTTCAAAAAATCGTGAGGTGGTTAGGTCACATTTATTAGTGTACGGAATAATCCAAAGTTATACTTTTTGGTATCATCATGGGGAGAGGTTAGGTGAACCACAATCAGACTCTGAATTTGTAGACGATAATGACATTGAAAATGATGATGATGAGGATGAAATACATGATATCTTAAGGGATTTATACCCCACTATTAATGAAGACAATGTGAACATAGGTGATGATGATTTTGTTGAGGAGGAATCAAATCTTGAAGCAAAACGTTTCTACAGCCTCTTAGAAGATTTTGAGCAACCATTGTACGAAAGTTCAAAAGCTTCTAAACTTTTTACTTTGGTTAAATTGCTTCATATTAAAAGTGTTGGTGATTGGAGTAATGCATCATTTACAATGTTGTTGAAGATGTTGAAGGAAGATTTATTGCCTGATAGATCGAACTTACCAGATTCATATTATGAGGCAAAGAAGATAATTAAGAAACTTGGACTTTCTTACAAGAAGATAGATGCATGTAAGAATAATTGCATGTTATACCGAAAGGATGATAAGTTTCCTGAATATTGCAAAGTTTATGGCGTATCACGTAATGCGGAAACAAAACGTAAACGTGGAAAAAAGATACCATGTGAGATTTTACGTTATTTTCCTCTAAGTACAAGACTTCAAAGATTGTTTATGTCCTCAAAAACATCTTGTTTGATGAGATGGCATCATGATGAAAGAGTTGATGATGGAATAATGAGGCACCCTGCTGATTCAGTAGCATGGAAGACACTTGATGAACTTCACCCATCTTTTGCTAGTGAGCCTCGTAATGTTTGACTTGGACTTGCCAGTGATGGTTTTCAACCGTTTAGAAGTTCCAAAACTCCGTATAGCATTTGACCTGTGGTACTTATTTCATATAATTTACTGCCTTGGTTATGTATGAAGCAAGAGAATTTTATTTTATCGATGCTTATTTCTGGTCCTGAAAGTCCTGGAGATTCAATTGATGTGTATCTCCAACCTTTGATAGAGGAATTAAAGCAATTATGTGAATCTGGAGTGGAGACCTTTGATGCATCAACTAGACAAAATTTTATGTTACATGCAGCCTTGTTATGGACCATTAATGACTTTCCAGCATATGCAAATTTGTCAGGATGGAGTACCAAATGAAAAATGGCTTGTCCTTGTTGCAACAAAGAAACCTTTTCAATTATATTAGCAAATGGTAAAAAGCAGTGCTATATGGGTCATAGACGCTTTCTTCCTATTAAACATAGATGGCGGAATGATAAAGATTCATTTGATGGCACTATAGAGCGGAGATTACCACCAAAAAATTCTATCCGGTAATGATATACTTGATCAAGTGGCTGATTTATATGGGTCAACCCTATCAAAGCATCCAAAGAAGAAGACTAAAACATCATATGAGAGTAGGGGTGATAATTGGAATAAGAAGAGTATTTTCTTTGATCTTCTGTATTGGAAAACTCTATTGTTGCGTCATAATTTAGATGTGATGCACATTGAGAAAAAAATATGTGATAATATTTTGGGGACAATCTTAAATGTCAAAGGAAAAACCAAAGACACCCTAAATTCTCAGATGGATTTGCAAGCAATGAATATAAACAAAGAAATGCATCCAATAAAGAGTGGGGATGAATATGAGTTACCAATTGCATGTTACACATTATCTCCTGAAGAGAAGCATGACTTTTTTAGTTTCTTAAAGAATTTAAAGGTCCCAGACGGATTTTCATCAAATATTTCTCAGTGTGTCAACCTTAAAGATCGCAAACTTTTAGGATTGAAAAGTCATGATTGCCATGTTATTCTACAATAATTACTCCCACTTGTGATACGTGGCATGCTCTGTAAATCTGTGCTTGAACCACTTATTGAGTTGTCTGTATTTTTCAACATGCTTGGAGCGAAATGTTTAAGAGTAGATGAGCTAGAGCAAATAGAAGTCCAAATTCCTATAACTCTGTGCAAGTTAGAAAAGGTCTTCATTCCTGCATTTTTTGATATCATGGTCCACTTGCCAATTCATTTAGCTCATGAAGCTAAGATTGCTGGACCTATTCAATATCGATGGATGTATCCGGTGGAGATCAGGCTGTACTTCTAAAATCCTTTATTCGTAATAGGGCTTGCCCAGAAGGTTCTATTGTAAAAGGGTATTTAGCAACTGAATGTATGACCTTATGTTCAAGGTATTTACATTCGATGGAAACAAAGTTTAATCTCCATGAACGGAGTTATGATGGTGGCTCTATTAAATCTGATGGAGGTTTATCAATTTTTTCTCAATCTGGAAAAACTTTGAGGGGTGGCACACCGGGCAGTCTTGATTCAAATGAATTTGAGCAGGCACATTCTTATATTTTGAAGAACTGTGATGAAATTCAACCATTTCTCGAGTAAGTAATGACTCGTTCAAGTAATTTACTTTTGTATTTTTCGTATTTTGTTACTTAAAATGACATGTTATACTTTAAATTCTTTACAGAGAATTTTCACAAATTTCAATTGATACCTCAAAAAATCATTCAGAGATCGAATGGAATAGAAAATTCATTAGTTGGTTAAAAATAAAGGTGAGCAATTAAGAACTTTAGTTTTTCAAATAAATTTGTGAATAATATTTCTAAACTATATGTAATTTTGATAGGTTGCGGAATTGCACAAACATGATGACTGTAAGAAAATAAAAGATTTGCTCTCATTGTCACGTGGTCCTCTTCCATATGTGACAAGTTTCAAAGGCTATATTACTAATGGATATAGGTTTCACGTGCAAGACCATGATAAAAGTTTGAGAACTCAAAATTGTGGGGTGGTTGAAGTTGGTGAGACTGATAAAGAGAATACAAATATTGATTACTACCGAGAGTTAACTGAGATTCTTGAATTCCAGTTTACTGGTGGAAGAAGAGTTGTGTTGTTTCGAAGTATGTGGTTTGATTTGTACGATTAAGAAAGGGGAATTAAAGTAGATGAATATGGCTTCGTAAATATTAACCGACAATGATTTTTTGAAGACAAATGAGCCTTTTATATTAGCCAACCAAGAATCACAAGTATTTTATGTGAATGATCTTTCGCATAAAGGCTGGCATGTTGTACGAAAGTTTCAGCCTCGTGATTCTTTTGATGTTGAAAAAGAAGAGGACGATGAGTTAGAGGAGATACCAAGAATCTAGGAGGCAATTGGCTGTGGAATAGCTAGCTGAATTAATTTCTAGGAGAGTTATTAGTATCTCACAAAGAATTTAATGGGATGGATGAAATTTGTTGATTTTGCAAGTTTCACTTTATGATTTGCATTAAAGGATATCATATTTGGTAGCTGTGTATTCATGCTTGGATTCTAAATTCTCATTTGTTACTATGGTGTTGAATTTAATCCTAAAAATGCTCTTTGATGTTTTGGTTTATTTTCAAGTATTTGCTTCACAGTTCTTTGATTAGTGTTCCTAGATGGACTGTTTATCAGATGTAACGTAACACTCTTTCTTTTCTTGTGAAGTTAACATATGTGAGGAGTGTGTTATATTCTTTTTTTAAAAAACATTTTCTTATCTAGTCTATTGAGAATTCGTAAGATAAAATTTGCAATCTAGTGTATCGCAATGAATTCAAACTCTGGCGACATGAATTGATGTACCAATATATGCAATTTCAGATCTTACATTGCTTGTATATAGACTTGAAACAACTCCATTCATTTCATTAGTTGATTGATTTTTGAAAATAGCTCTTTGTTGTCGTATATCTGTTGGTTTTTGCTCCATGTCTACTTCTCAGCGTGTTGACATTGGTTGCTGATCGGGGGTCGAGTCATTGTTGTTGTATTTTTCATCGTGTTTATCGTGAGCTATTCTTTCAACTTTGAATTTTATCTCTGTTTTCTTATAATTCATTTTTTGACTCTTGTTCTTTGTTGTTTTCATTTTTCTTTGTGTGTCTGTTATAGACGATATGTAATTAGTTTCTGCAGAATTTGGCAGCACCTATTGTCATGCATCCATGTGTCATCAATTATGACTTGAATATCATCTGATAGTTTCTTTGGAGTGTTATTGTCTTTTGGTGTAGCCTCTGCTTGGTCCTTTTCTTCTCATTCTTGCCTGTAGCTTTCCTGGTTAATCTCCCTCTTGCGTGTCCTGCATTTTAACTAAATACATCCTATGTAGGCTGAGTAATTCTTGGTCCATGTTAGCTGTATATTGAGTAATTCTTGGTCCAAGTTATCCATCTTTTCTTTGAGTTTAAGCTTTAATTTATCCTTTAGAAAATATGTTTGTAGGTGAGCTTTTAATAAGCTAAGCAAACCTCATTGAATCTTCTGCTGAACTGAATCAGAAACTACTAGTATTACTGGACTTGACTGTTAAGGTTTTGTTCTGTGGATTCTTGGCCAGTGTATTTGTCAATATTAACCTCATAGTAAGTGCTATCTTACAACTAGGAAAAACAAGAATATAGTTGTTATAAAGTACTATTTTGGCACCTAAAAGTAACTTGATTTAAGAGAAGCAGAAAAATAGCAGTTTTTGACATCTCAAACCTAGTACATCCAGCAACCTACGCATCTTACTACTCGCAACCATCATACAAGCTTAGGATAAGTAGTTCAAACTGTTTAGCCAACATCCTAACCTTTCATACTTTAAGCCACAATAGTGTACATCCTGAAAAATATGTTTCACTAGCACCTCCATTGCTGAATTTAACTGAATCAGAAACTACTACTACTACTACTACTACTAGACTTGGACAGTTTACTTCATCTACCCAAAATAAGGCATTGAGATAATATATGATCAATGGATTCCTCCTCTATCTCACATAAATGACATAACAGATCATCCATTATGGTTTTCAGCTTAGTCAATCTATCTTTAATAAGCAGTCTACTATTGGTGACCAGATATAATATAAAGCACCATTTAGGTGCTCCCATGTTATTATAAATCAACTTTCACTTCTTGAAAATTTGTTGAATGATCTTTATCTTGTTGGGTGAACTTACAACTACTCTCCTTTTTTTATACTAGGTTGACATGAATCCATCCAAATTTCAAAACTCTGAAATGGGATCAACTTTCAAGACTAACAAGCATGCATACATTCCACCTGGCGCCTTAGCAAGGGGACGAGGAAAAAGCTTAAAAGCTTTGTGCTCCGCAAGAGTAAGGGCTGAACAAAGAACTCCAATTGGCCAAAGTAAAGATTTTAATCCATCAGCATCTTATCAAAATGATCCAGTAAAGAATAATATCCTTGGACCTCCTGGTTTTGATCCAATTGAAGATGATATTCCCCTATCTCCGGAAGTTGAAGTGATGCGAGATACTTAGACAAATGAAATAAGTACTTTATTATCTCAAATTATAATTTTTGTTGCTAATGTGATAAAACTCTTTTTTATGTCTTATTTAAATTTATTTTCAGGTGCACCTGAATCTGAAAAGACAAAAAAAGTGAGAGGAACGAACATTTGTAAAAATGTTGCACGACTCAAATCTAGAGAAAAGTTGAGTGTCACTTTTTACCAAAATCGAGTTGTCAGAGAGAATAACTCCTCATTTGTGAGACATTTGGATATTTTAGTTTGTGATCGTAATATGTGCCCATTGCGAGTACACTCATGGATGGACATCAAAGAAGATAAGCTAGAACACATGTGGGATGTTGTTACTGTAAGGATTTAGAGAATTACTTGCTTAATGTTTATCAAGACCGATGATAGCGATATATTGGCTATTTAGTTCTGCACATACAGTGAAATTTATCAACTGAATTGTGATACACAATTATTCACTTATGTCATGACAACCATTTCATCCAAGTGCCCCTAACCATCAATAGATAATCTAATGAGTAGTGGTTGAACTAGATATACACGGTTGGTTAAATTATATTTTTCTAGTTTGCTTGAAATTTTGAGTTTAGTGTTTATTAATGATACTTATAAAATATTATAGGATAAATTTATCAGTGAAGATATGAATGATCACAAAGAACATGTCTTAAAACATATGAGAAGGTTGTGGAATAATTGGAGAGGATCATTGCACAAGAATATGAAGTCTAAGACATTCGGCGATGCTCTAAAAGATGTGCCAAAGGAGGTGGACAAGAATGATTGGGAATGGCTAGCTAAGGAACATTTCTTAAGTGAAAAGTTTAAGGTATGACCTCATAGAAACTATTTATTAACATGTTATTTAAAGTAACTGACTATAATTTTGATGGTGTGTTGTTACCTGATCAAAATTTTTTTATGGTGTGTTGTTAATATAGGAAACAAGTACAAGAAACTCAATCAATAGGTCTAAATTGAGTATGCCTCATCGCACCGGTAATAAGCCTATTAGAGCGATTATTTATGAATTAGTAAGTAAATCTTGAAACTCTTTAAGAAGCTTTTTCTTTGTTAAAATGATTTCTTTTACCTGTTTATTTATATGTGAAGGGAGGTAAAGATAGTAAGCCACCAAGCATGGATACTATCCTTTTCGACACTCGTAAGAAGGATAACAAGCTTGTCGAACCTAAAACAAATGCAAAATATGTATATTTAGTGATAAATTTCATTTTACATCATTTTACTTGATGTGCTATATTGTATTAATTTTATTGTATTTTATAGGTTGAAATCCAAAAATTGGTTCAATATGATTCGTCTCTTACAAATATTGAGGTTGTAGAAAAGTGCTTTGGACCTCAACATAAGAGTCGTGTAGTTGGATTTGGTGGTGGGATAACCACTAAGAAGTTAAAATGTGGGAACTCTTCAAAGGCTGCATTGTTAGATAAGTTGAGAGCAAGTGAAATAGAAAATGAATCGCTAAAAAGACGCATGGATGAGTTAGAGAATAATTGTGAACGTATGGATGAACTAGAGAGTGAATATGAACGACTTGCAAGTGCAGTGTTTGGTCATCCTTCATCACCACCACCTTCACGTGATAAATAGATTAAACCATTTAACAAGTTAGTAGATCCAATTTATCTTTTCTCTGTGATTAAATTATTACAATGCTATAATTTTTTGTCACTTGGAAATTTTTCAAGAATTTTTGTTAGTTGTAAAAGTTAGAATGTTTCATCTCTTTGTTACCCCTATGTTAAAAAACCAATGGAAGTTTCAAATTCACATGCAAGAAATAGAACAAAATAAAGAACTAGTAAGGAAGACTCACCTCCTAAGGGGTTTATTTGTTAAAAAACTAAGTACTAAAGTAACATCCTAGTCTCAACAGGTTTTTTATTTTTTTGAGAATGTAAGTAGCTATTATCTTCAACACATCTGTCATTTCTTCATTTCCATATGCTCCATCATATGCAGGTAGGAATGGTGCCACAAATCTTCTTTAGTGTTCCTTGTTGCCTCTAGAGTTCCAACAAAATAATAGATCTTTGATAGTCTGTGGCACCATGATTTAAATCTTTAAAAAATTAAAAAAAAAAGTGACCACAACTGTCTAAACACGCGGTAATATAAAAATAGGTGGCTGCTACTTTCTTCTTTCCTTTTGCACATGAATCAGCAACTGTAAGTGCACAACAGTTTCTCTTGCATGAGATACACAAGTTATTAGCTTAGCTATAGTGTTGATTGTCCTTTATATTTTCTCAAAAACTCTGGCACTCCTCTTTATCCATAGTGAGTGAATTATCTTAGTTACACTTGTTTAATCATAACAGCCATTTGGAATTATCTTTTTGTTACCTTAGCTAGCCACAGTTGATGTGAGAGCTAATTTTGGGTGCGTCTTGCATAGAGAACATGTAGGCTCGATGGTCATGCCCCATTTATCAATATGTCTGCTTCCATTCCTTTGATATGCTCACCTAGAGTATGCATATATAGTTGTCTAATAAAACTTTGTTTGGTATTAGGCATAGTTGCAGCTCCTTGTTAAGTCAAACATGCTTTGTGTAAGGTTTTCCAACTAAAGCAGATTATTTTAGGGGGAATTCAGTTGTCTAACTTAAAGCTGCTATTTTCTGCTTCCCTGTTGCACATGAAGCAGCAGGTGCAAGTAATGACTCAACAGTTCCTCTTCATGACATACACAAGCGATCTCCTTAGCTATAGTATTGATTGTCATTTATATTTTATCAAAAACTCTGGAACTCCTCTTTATCTACAGTGAGTGACAAAAGGAAAACTATAATGGAAAAATAAATAAAACAAATTGTGCAACACTGTTGTATCCTAACAAATGAACGCATCTATTGTTGCTGTCCTAATTAAATCTTTCTTGCCATGAAAAACTACTTTCTGCAATTCCTAGATTACAAATTACAATATCATAACATCATTAAAGCAAAAAAAAAACTAGGTAGTAATCATTCTTAGGGGCCAGATCTTTGATTGAGAGGACTTGAGGAGATGGATGATTAAACATCACTATGCTGCATCAAGAAAACATCAAATCAGGCATACTGGATTATCAACAATATGAATCGATAAACCCCCCAAGATGCCCGTTATCTAAATTTCAACTCAAATTATTATCTTGCAGTGCAATACTTACTCCTCCTATTAGTCAGCTAACAAAGAGGAGGCAAACAGATCTTGGACAAAAACAACTTTTCTAGTAGCCTGTCTTATCCTCTTTTCTCGCTCTTCCACACTTAGTGAATAGGTTATTCAAGATTTTGATGTATCATCGACAACCACAAGGATCATCAAAGGCAGCTAGTGTTGTTCTTTTGCATACAGGTAAAAGCAAAGTCTAATTTAACTGTTTGCCTATCAGGACCCTTCTTTCAGTATCCAAGATAACCTCAACTACCTTAACTTCCATATATGTTGTGATATCACATTCTTTATAGTAGAGTCCTCAACACTTTTTAAAATAGATTTTGAAATTTTCTCTGCTTCAAATGTGGGGTAGTTCAAAACTAGAGATGAAAGGAAGGGGTCATTGGCTGCAGTGGTTGATGTTTCACTGCTTGATCGATATCCACTGCCTCCTAAAAATACCTGAAAATTATCTTCACGAAAATCTTTACCTAGTATAGACAGCGATTGACTGCTAGGAATTGCAGCAAGTGTCCATGTTGCGCAGTAATATGACTTAGCATGTCCCTCAAAACTTTATGAGAACAAATGAATCTGCTGCGAGCCTATAAGTGCTCTGTAAAAGTTGGCTATTTCTTCCTTTATTGTATTTTTTTCATGTATTTTCCATCCAGATAGATTTGCTATGTATATGATCTCTTTTGCTGCTTCTCCTTTAAGATTGTTGAGAACTATTTATTGTTGAAATTACCTTGTTTGATCCAGTTAATTCTGATTTTTTTTTTTCCTAAACCACCCTCATCAAAATTTAACATCTTATGAATTGGAGTAACATTTAAGTCTCCTGACTAGCTATACTATCTTATTATTGTTGCATTTTAGGTGAAAGTTTTGAGAGGCATTGTAAACCCGTACCCATTTTTTTAAAAAGTATTTAACTCGTAGCTAATATTAGGTAACTTCAGACATGCTTCTCCACTTCTCCTCTTACTTAGAATTTGAGATTGCTAGATATTTTTTATTAATGATTTATTTTTTGTTACTAAACTGATTAAACTTGTCCTTTAAACAGATTGCAAGCTTGAAGTTTTAAGAACCTATCCATGAAGAAAGTGCACAACAAGTTTTAGTACATGAGTCTATGTATTTATATGGTACAGTTTTAATTTTTTTTCTTTTTAGGACCTCTTCATAGAAATGAGGTTGACAGTTTGGATTGGTACATTTTTTTTTTGGTAAATATGATGCTTTAGTATTTTGTATTAACAATGAAACTTTGTATGAATATCAATTCTTTGATTTAGTTTTGAATGTGTTTACTTGCATTATTGTGTTTAGTAAAATTTCTCATTAACAAAGCGAAATACGATCATTAAAACTCTTCAACGACAAGTTTCTCAAATAGCTAAATGGGCATTAGTGAAAGAAAATGTGGTCGTTAAAAGTAATATACAATTAAAGAAGGAAATTTTGGTTGCTAAAATCTCTTTTGACAACCGAGTTAGTTGGTGACAATAACGACTTTTAACGACCAGATGACAAATTAACGAAGGAAATATCTTATCGCTAAAAAACTATATAACAACCGGAATTTATGTCGTCGCTAAAGGATTTTAGCAACCGATTTACAATCTTGTCATTAACTTTTAATGTCGAGGCTTTTAACGATTGGTGATGACCGGAAAAAGTTTTATCGCTATTGACTTATAGCGACTGGATTTAGACTTGTAAAACGATCAAATTTCCATTCGTTAAAGGACTATTTTCTTGTAGTGCTACTAATTTTTACTCAACTGGGCGTTGATATTTCCGTCAATTCTTTGAAAATTCAGTATAAATTGATGTCAATTCCCTGCCAATGATGATTCGTAACAATATAGGATTGAAAGTATACTTCGACTTGAAGAAACAAAGTGGCAACTTTAAAGATTATCCATTATGTATAACTTGGAGGTCTATTAATATACATTGTGGTTTTCCCATTAACGAAGTTGAAACTCATTATATTACTAACTGTGAAAACATTAGTATTAACACGACATCATTGCTTGGATACATTGACCAACCTGATTGTGAAGCTTCAAAAAATGAAAAGAGTGATATAATTGATCGTGTCACTGATAAGATCCCTGCTAAAGGTCAATTTTTTAAAGAGAAAAAAATATTGATTTCTATCATTAAAAACTATGCAATTCGTAAGAAGTTCCAGTTTAAGGTGAAAGAGTCAAGCGCTTCAAGGTAAGATATTTATCTTTAAACTTCGTCATTGTAACTATTTGAATCAAATTATAATTATAATATAAAGTATAGATACTAGTTTTAATTGTTTATATATTTTATACGAATGAAGATATTGAGTTACTAATATCTTAGAATATGTACTCTAATTCCTGGAATGTCAATATTTAATTTTCCTTCCAAAAGAATTTGAATTTTGTGACGTCAGTATCTTCTTCTTCATTCAATCGAAGTAGGATGACATCTTTTGAGTTACCAGATAACATCTTTTGTGCAAGAATATTTGTTTTAAAGACTTTTTTATTTACTTTAGTTGATTGGTTGTCTTCATTAATGTATGTATTCAGTACTTCATGTATAAGTATTTTGTATACATTCAGAAACTGAATATACATTGAATATACATGTTATGAATTTGCATTCATAGAACCTTTTTAAAAATTTTTTATCTTGAAATTTGCGTGTTTATTTATTTACTATCATGTACTTTTATGTATGTATGTATGTATACGTTGTAAAAGTATACATTGACTATAATCAGATTTGTATCCAAAAAATTAATCAAATTTGTATTCATGAAAGTTTTTTAATTTTATTTTCTTGAATATTGATTTTTTGTTTATTTTTCACAATGTACTTTTACGTATAGTAATTGATGTATATATGTATACATTAATATAGTATACATCGACTAAAATCAGATTAATATCCAAACTTTAGTCAAATTTGTATTCATGTCACCTTTTTATTACGTGATTATCAACTTTTTTATGTGCTTAAATTAAAACAGATTTGTAATGAAATTTTTTTTAAAATAAAACAAAGTTATCATTCCCAATAAAAACTAAATAAAAAGGTTGTATAAAAAATGAAAAAGGTTATAAAGGTTATAGATTTGTATTCATGAAAAGGTTATAAATTTATTTTTTAAGTAAATTCGTGTATTTTTAAATAAAAAATTGATCAAAATAATATTTTAAAATATTTAAAGACAGGTTGTCCCATAAAAAGTGAAACTTCAATCAAACAAAAATTAAATTTTCTGTTAAATATAACTATTGTAATAATAAAAAAATAAAAAAAAATTATCAATTTCAATATAAACAAAAAACTTCACGATTTTTTTAAGATAATCGCCCCATTTTTCTCAACTTTTAGGGACATTACAAATGAACAATTTTAACCTAATAATTAAAAAAATTTATTATATGCCAATTAATTAAAAATTGTTATAAATATATTTGTATTATAGTGAATGTCTATAAATGTATTTGTATTGTAGTGGATACATGTATTTATATTATAGTGAAAGTCTATCTTTTGAAGAAAAGTTAGGAGAAGTTATCCCTATAAATAGAGGGGTTCTCCTTCATTGTATTTCATCGCATCAAGAGAAATAAGAATTATTCTCTCTTCTTCCTTTCTCTATAATATTCTTCCTCTTGCTTTATTATTTCATAACACGTTATCAGCACGAGTCTCTGCCTTGAGCACTCACTTTGAAAGATCTGAGTTAAGAAAAATTAAAATTTCTTTTTCGAAAGATGTATTACTTAACCACGGGAATGATATTCCTTTGGTGATATTGTTGCTCTATGACTCTACCGTCTCAAAATTTAAAGGCCAAGGTATTATTTTTCTCTTTCTTTTAATATGGCTAACCTTACGAAACTTGATTTCATTGCCCTTAAAAGTTCGGGCAAGAATTATCTTTCATGGGTGTTGGATGTTGAAATCCATATGGATCCAATGGGTCTTGGAGACACCATTAAAAGTGAAAATAAAGCATCAAACAAAGATCGTGCTAAGGCTATGATATTCTTGCGTCATCATCTTGACAAAATTCTTAAAATTGAATATCTCACGATTAAGGATCCACTTGTTTTGAAGAATAGCCTAAAAGAAAGGTATGACCACTTGAAGATGGTCATCCACCCAAAGGAACGATATGATTGGATCCATCAAGACTATAAGTTTGTTCATGAGTATAGCTCATTAACATTCAAAATTATTTCTAAGTTGAAACTATGTGGAGAAACTATTAATAATGTTGATATGATGGAATATGTGGTAGTGCACAAAATTAATTGAGAGCTCTAAAAGAGCTAATGTGTTACTAGTAAGTCTCAAAAGGAAACTTATAAGTTTCAAAGATATTGAAAAAAAATTGAGGCTATAAATTATCGGAAGATCTAATATCTTCATATTACTACAATTGAAGCGGTGTATAAATATTTATTTAAAAGATTACCCGCTGTTTTCTTTTGTTTGTAGTACATAAATATAAGTATGATGACAAAATCACATATGAAAGTAAACTAAAAGTTTACTGAAATATAGATAAGTTGGCATAATTGGTTGGCCATCCCGGTTCAAATGTGATGCAAAAATAATTGAGAATTCACGTGGCTATATGTTGAGAAATAAAAGATTCTTCAAGAATTCTCTTGTGTTGCTTGTTCTCATGATAGAATGATCTTGATCATCTAAAATTGGAATTATATTCCCTGAAATTTTGAAACTTATAAAAGGGTAAATATAGGCCCGTTCACCTGTCATATGAACCGTTTGCTATTATATAATTTTAGTAGATGCATCTATGGTATGGTCAAATGTGCTTTGATATCAACTTGTAATTGATTTTTGCAAGATTGTTTGCCCGGATTGTTAAATTAAGAGCACAGTTCTAAAGTATAAAATCATATTGACAATGTTGATTCATTGCTAAGTTGATTTAGCAAAATTTGTATGCCTCCAATTATAGCTAAACCATTGGTTATGAAAACAAAATTCACAAATAAAATTTTGTATGAGATATGTTTATTTAACATATAGCAACACTTGAATGCATCAAGCCAACAAGGTTCCCCTATCACAATTAGTTCAGGGTTAGGAACTAAATAATTTCATCTAAAAATAATTTGAATGTGCGGTATATGATTCAATTGCTCCACTACAACGCACAAAGATAGGTCCCCAAATGAGCCGGGGGGGGGGGGGGAGGGTAAATGTTAGTTTTCCTAACATTAGGGGAAGAAGTGATTAACAACTAAAAATTGAATGTGAGATGAATTATCTAGATCCTCGAAAAAAAAATGTGAACTTAAAGTTCAAGAGATAATTCACTTGCAAAATATTGCAAATCAATTGTCAGATGTATTTGCTGACCCTATTTTTAATTCAGTTGCAAATGCTTCAATGAAAGGCCCTTGAAGGACAGGGTCTATGAGACGCCTGAAGCGTGATAGACCGAACGGTTTCAAATATAGAACTTCTTGAAGAAGGAGAGAAGCAAATGATTAAGATGGTTATAATGATGAGGCAAGTGTTTTAAGAAAGCACCACAACATAACATTTCATAAAACCTTGACAAAGGTTCAGGTACCTGAAAACGATGAAAAATGAAGAGATATCAATAAGTTATGTCGCATAGGAACTGATATCTAAATGATCCTCGATGATACATTTTATATAATATAGTGCTTAATATTATAAATATTGACGAAGATCTTGAATTCAAATCTGTTAAAAAGTATGGACAGATAAATGATTGGCCAAATAAAAATATGCAATTCAAGTATAATCCAGTGGGTACAAATGAATTCTTGTGGCATCAAGATTTTTCGCAAATCCTCACATTATTATATGGAGAGGTTCTCCTATAGTGGATAAAATTATTTTGAGGTTTCTCATAAGTATGGCAATACATGAAAAACTTGACATGCGTATAAAGAAATTATTTTCATGTCTAGATAGACTGAAGGATTTAAGAGAACGAGGAAATTCTTGATCCTAAAGTACCATATCTTAGTCAATTGGCGCACTAATGTATCTTGCTAATACTACAAGACCTGATATAGCCTTTTCGGTTAATTTGTTAGCAAGGTATAGTTCTGTTCTACTACGAGATATTGGAATGGGATCAAACACATAATACGGTATCTAAAAAAGACTACCGATATAAGCTATATTATTCTAACAATTACAGTTCCGATCTTGTTGGTTATGCTGATGCTGAGTATTTATCTGACCCATACAAAGCTCGATCTCAAATTGGCTACGTTTTCATATGTGGAGGTACTGTCATATCTTGGAGATCTACAAAGAAGTCTCTCATAGCCACTTTATCAAATCATGCTGAGATAATAGTTATTCATGAAGCAAGCCGAGAATGTGTGTGGTTGAAGTCCATGATACATCTCATTAGAGAAAATGTGATTTGAAATGTGACAAAGTAACCACAATTTTATATGAAGATAATACATCATGTATAACACAACTAAAGGGAGGATTCATAAAAGGAGATAGAACGAAGCACATCTCGCCAAAGCTTTTCTACACACATGAGCTCCAAAAAATATGGTGATATCAATGTGCAACAGATTTCGTTCAAGTGACAATGTGGCTGATTTATTCACCAAATCTCTACCAACTGCAACTTTTAAGAAAATGATGCACAAGATTGGGGTATAATGATTCAAGGATATTCTCATTAGGGAGAGTTAATACGTGTTGTACTCTTTTTCCCTTGCGAGGTTTTGTCTCACTGGGTTTTCCTTGTGAGGTTTTTTAATGAGGTAGCCAAAATGCATATTATTAGATATGTGTACTTTTTTTCCTTCATTAGATTTTTCCTACTGGATCTTTTCTAGTAAAGTTTTAACAAGACACATTATCTATCAAATAAACACTCAAGGAAAGTGTTATAAATATATTTGTATTATAGTGAATGTCTATAAAGGTATTTGTATTGTAGTGGATACATGTGTTTATATTATAGTGAAAGTCTATTTTTTGGAGAAAAGTTAGGAGAAATTATCCCTATAAATAGAGGGGTTCTCCTTCATTGAATTTCATCCCATCAAGAGAAATAAGAATTACTCTTTTTTCTCCCTTTCTCTACAATATTTTTGTTCTTTATTATTTCATAATAAAAATGGACTATTTTATGCCAATTTAAGAAGAAAGTTAACATACTGTGCCAATTTTCCTATATCCTTGCGATTTCCACATGCCATCGCAATTACACAAATGGACCAGGGCTGGATCATCACGCTCCCAATTCCACAATCACTTATCCCTAGCATTCATCAAAAGCAACCAGGCCGCTACCGCAACAACTCCAAGATCTCCCTCTGCAATAGCAGAAAGTTAGTCTTGTTTGCGCTAGTCAACCCCAACCCACCTCATCATCGCAACTGCAGCCTTAGGATTGCGAGAACATCAGACACTGGAAAGCACAATTTTCAGTCTAAAATTGATCTGAAATATAGGCTCACCTTTCATCAAGCCAAACCATACCAACAAGTCGCACACCACAACCATATAGGCATACTCGAAACAAAGATTCGGGTTTTTTCACTAATGGAGTTTGAACCTTGATCTTCAAGATTTAGACCCACTTTATTAAATACTTGGATCAGACCATTGATGCTTTCAAATGATGCTTTTTAGTGTGTCGTTGGCAAATTCACTCTAACTAGAAATTTAAAGCCTAATTCATATACAATAAAGATGCATTTTTAAATCCATTATCAGAAAAATCCTTGTTGGACGACCTTCTACCTACACCTGCCTTGACAAAAAAAGGAGGAAGAAAAGCAAGAGCCTTCCACATACTTTTTGCGACGGTGTATAATTTGAAAGTATTAACTGAATTCAACATAGAACCATAGAGGTCCAAAGAATGCTAAATGTATAATCAGTTCACTGGAGATGATGACGTTGCACAATTGCACCGTATGTGAATGGATCACCAGGTTCAAATATTCCTTCAAGATCATCAAAACTTTGCTCAATTTGTAGATCTTTCGAAACTGTTAGACCGTTCTGCAATTGGATTTGAAAGCAATTTACATTCAGGAAACTCTTTCCTGTTTCTTTAGATAAGTATCCATTCAACATGTAGAAAGCAAAGAGAGTGAGACAATCAGAAGAAACTTCATACATATAGTTTGACACAATAAAGGAAGATGAATGTGGTGAATGATGTATTATGTTTTGCTTTAAGCCTAATTCCTGATAAGTCCCCACCTCTCCTCTTCCCCCCAAGGCTTAATCCCATCCCAGGGAAATTTAATAAATACCTACTACCGTTTTCCAAACTTCAAATGAAGTCAACTTTGACCTCTATTAATAAGAAACAGCGAACACTGATGCATATTAATTCTTATTTAGATCATTAAAGGAATTTGTATTAATAAGAAACAGGAGCACCATGGAGGTGCAAGGACAAACTAGTACAGATAAACAAAAAGGTCTTGCAAGAGAACACTAAGGTGCAGTAGAATTTACAGAAATCCACGAAACAGAAACTATGTCATAATAAGAAAAAGAAGTAAACAAATTGTACAAATTCATTTTAACCAAAAAATAAGCTGCTGACCCACTGAAGCTTCAGTTGATGCATTGATTCAGACAAGTTCTAGAAACGATTTTCATTTCCCTTAACTAAATGGTTGAACATTTACACTCTTGTAACATTAAACAACAAAAAGTAGATCAACTGAAAAAATAAATTTTTTATGAAAAGGTACCAGATCAACTGAAGATTTTTGTGTGTGTGGAATTGCTAAAGAGGTAGGTTAAGCACATTTTTATGTTGCTGCAAGGGTAAGCGACCTCTTACTATCACGGTATCCCTATTAGAAACTCTCAACAACTATTTACATATGGACATAGGCATTTACTCAGGATTGAGCAGTCACACTCTAATTATGATGGAACATGTTAAAAATCACTAACACTTCAAAAGAAGTTTCTAGATGTTCTATGCTCAGAAAGGTATGGTGGCACAAAAATTAGCAAATGCCTTGAGAACTGATTCCAGTAAAAAATTTCATATACAATTCCGTAAATTTCAAGAAAGGAGAATGACAATATTTTAAAAGCTTTAGAAGCCCAGATGTCCTTCGAGTCATTTCCTTGAAGGACTTTTTGAATAATATTTTGAGGTGCGCCATAAAACTCAAGAGGAGTGCAATGGAAGAGTTGGAGTGCAAATTTAGTGACATCACTCACGTGGTAGTGGAAGTGAGTATTGATATACAAGTCATCTCCAATAGCAGAAGTTTCAAGCATCTTGGATCAATAACCTAACGAAATGGGGAGATTGATGATGATGTTACACATCATATTGGAGCGGGGTGGATGATAGTCGTGAAAATACGACACGTTTAATGTCTTTTACATAAGTTTTCAATGCCCTTTAGCTCGTTATGTGTTTCTATCGTGGAAATATTACATCACAGGTTTTTGGAAATTGGCTAGAACAAGAAAAACAAAGCAAAATACCCAGTTTTGGGTAACTTACGAGCCAAACTTGCCATTGTAGATATGCCCTAAAGCTTGACTTGGAGATTTGAAAGGTTGACCAATGAACGAACCAACTCATGGCTGTAAATCACATTCACAAGTAGATCTTGGCGTGGAATGTAATGGCCACTATCTAGTAGCTCAAAATTGGGAGCTACTCAAGCACCACGGAAGGTACGGACCGTATGTCACATCCATAGTCCCTATATCAAAGTATGGCAGCACATGAAGACAAGCCATGGAGCGCTTTATGAATCGGTACCTTCCGCGTGTCACATCCATAGTCCCTATATCAAAGTAGGGTAGCACATGAAGACAAGCCACGGAGCGCTTTACGAATCATATATCACTTTCATGGTTCATAAGTCAATAATGAAGGAAGTGATGCAGCATAGATCATCAAGTCAACTGGTTTACAGTTGCCATCCACGAATCGTATGTTACATTAACAGTACGAAGATGGTTTTACAGTGGAGTTCAAGAATCCTGAGTTGAAGAATTTACATAGAGCAAAAGAGATCCAAATACAGTATTTTTGTTTTACAGTGAAATAAGTCGACGGGTATTTTGACAACTTTTGGATTCCGAGTTTGTGAGCCAATATAAATATTTTTTGTAGGGTTTTTGTGTATAGAAGAAGCTAGATTTCATAAGATTGTGTACAAGCAAGTTAGTGCATAGAATTCTCTCTCTTCTTGTCGTTTTCACGAAGCTTACATTACGATATTTGGATTTTTTCTACTATATTCTTGAGTATGCAATTATGTTTTTTCATCATCTTCTTGTTATTTTTACTGCATTTGAGTAACTAAATCCTCTACTGAGATTATGGACCCAATATGGGTGTAGTGATTGTAGCGTTCTCATGATGCATGACTTTTGGGTTTGTAGGATATCGAATTATTTCTCGTTTTCACTATAGGTGGGTGGTTGCAAACTTAACCTACATCATATTACCATAGTTATGTTTAGGAAATCGGAGTAGAGTTTGGTAGAAATAATTAGCAAGAACTCGGGGCGCTAACCGCTAACCCTCGTTTAATAGATTCTCTTAGGGAGAGGTTGTATTTACTTGGTATTTATAGATCGCTCTTAAGTAATTACTCTTATGTATTTGGGAAAATCATATTTGAAATAAATCGTTCAACTCATGATAAAGATTGAGTGATGGTATAGGGATCGAGTGCATATCTAAGAACAACTCAATTATTTGTATTTGCCTGAAAACCTAGGACACTGCATTTAAAAATAGATGGGGACACTATCTTAGTTCTTTAATCATCATAGTTTTACAATCAAATCAATTTAGTTGCTTTATTAGATTAATTACAAATCAAATCTTTCAATGTTCACTGGATAAAAAATAGACTGTCAGTCAAGTATTCATCCGATTTATAGCTTTTCGTGTCTATTCCATTGGATTCGACTCCAATCTTGTTTGATTACTATATTTGACTACGACTGCGTTACATCATGTTATAGGTGTAATTTTAAGTGTATCAAATTTTGGTGTCACTACAGGGCAATGTAGTTTGAAATTATTGATTTGTGTTTACTTTGATTAAAGCCTTTTCTATTCCATTACACCTTGTTAGCTTTGTTTGTGAACAAAGAGATAATGGCAACGAGAGCAGCACAAGCAACACAAGCAGCTGCTGCAAAGGCTATTGCACTAGTAGCTGCTCAGGAAGCTATTGCTAATCCACCAAAAGTGGAAAATGTTTTCATGGACAGGGCTCAGGAGATTGACTATGCCATTGCAATTGTCCCACCTCAGATTGACACCACTTCATTCAAAATTAAGGGTAGCATTTAAAGAACTTCCTTGG
This sequence comes from Datura wrightii, assembly GCA_035772735.1. Taxonomy (NCBI): domain Eukaryota; kingdom Viridiplantae; phylum Streptophyta; class Magnoliopsida; order Solanales; family Solanaceae; genus Datura; species Datura wrightii. Next base: position 47,822,820 of record JASDFA010000002.1, on the reverse strand, counting down.
GGTGTGTGCAATGCATAAACAGAATCGTGTCGCTAATGACGCTATTCGATTGAGGGTTTTCAAGTATTCTCTAGCTAGTGAAGCCAAAGCTTGGCTCCATGGTTTGCCACCAAAATTCATTCATACATGGGGTGATGTGGTACATGTGTTTCTGAAAAAATGGTTCCCTCGAAGCAAGAAACCAGAGCTGAGAGATAAGATCTTTCACTAAACAAAACTCAGGCGACAACTATTTGAAGCATGAGAGCACTTCAAGTAATATATGTTGCAGTCACTGAATCATGGATTTCCATAGAATATTCTTCTAGAGAAGTTCTACATGGGATTGGATTCGTTGAACCAATATGTGGCCAACAATGTTGTTAGGGCTGTTTCATGGACAAAACCACAGCAAGAGCTACTAATCTGCTAGATAAAGTGACCAAGCACATTCAGGCATGGCATTTCGAAGAGTCTAGTCATGGTATTTCTTATGGGACTCATTCTCTACAAATATGATCAAGAAGAACCAAGAGCATGATTAACTAACCTCTAACATGGCCACTAATATTGATCACGGACCAAAAGGTTCATTGAAAGCAGTTTGAAGAAAGTGAATGAGGACAATGAGGTTCATATGATGTCACCGGTTAACTAAGCTCAGCAGGTTCATCAGTATTCAGAGGCTCCTCCGATGTAGTTAGAGGATGCTAACTATATGAACAAGTCTCAGAGGAAATCAACAGAGACCTCAACCACAAATATTAAAATCAAGGTGGTCAAATCAGAATAACCGGAACAATGGAAACCATTTCGGAAATAGGCACTCCAATCCCTATGTCCCATCTAGAGGACAGTCTTCTAACTCACAATAGTGACGAAAGGGTCCTTATGAGCAGAGCAATTCTAATTGGAAGTTATGCTAGAGAAGGTTCTGCAAAATCAAGAGCGGACTAATAATGCAATTAGAAATATGGCGGAGATTGTGAGTTCCCATACTGCCTCCATTTAGAAATTAGAGTGGTAAATGAGATATTTATCTAGAGAGCAAAATCCACCTCAAAAGTCAACTTCCCAGCAACAAAGTTGAAACCGAAAAGGAAGTGAAAGTGGTTCTATGTCTCACTACGAGGCTATCACTACACGGAGAGATAGGTTGCTCCAACCTGAAACTGAGGCTATTGAAGTTGAAGACCAGTCAAGGTGGAGACACCAATCGTTGATGCAGACAAGAGTGTTGTGATACTGTCACAAGCATAAGAGGCAAGCATTTCAGAGGCTGAGGAACAGGTAGTTGAGGTGCCTAAACCTCTCACACCACTTCCTATGCCCATTCCTCCATTTCCCCCTAGATTGATGAAAAGGCCAAAGAAAGTGAAAAGTAAAAAATATGTGGACATCCTAAAGCAAGCAACATTTAATGTTCCATTCATAGATGTTATTCGGAAAATGACTGAATTTGCAAAGTGCCTAAAAAATACGTTGACAAAGTAGAAAACACGGAAAGACGAAGAGATTAAAGTCACTTATCGGATCAGTTCTATATTTCAGCTACAGAGGTACAGAAAAAGGATAATCTGGGAGCCTTCACCACTAGTTTGCATGATTTTGCTAAAGCTCTCTAGGATAATGGAGCTAGCATAAATCTGATACCATTGGCTATCCACAAACAATCAGGACTGAGCAAGCCTAAGCCTACCAGTATGCAGCTACAGATGGCCGACAAGATAGTAAAAAGACCCACTGGGGTTGTAAATGATCTCGTAAAGGTGGTGAGTGCTCTCTATCAACAGATTTTGTCATCATCGACTGTATTGCAGACAAAGAGATCCCGATCGTTCTAGGGAGACTTTTCCTTGCTATAGGGAGCTATGAACTTAGAGAAAAATGAAATCAAATTCTGAGTCAAGAGTGAAAAGGTGACTCTTTAGAGCTGGTAAAGAGATAAAGCTACCTAGATCTTATATAAACATCTTTGTGGTGAACGTCATTAATGAAGTAGAAAAGGCAACTGAGCTGAAACCACTACTATCTGAAGTGAGGTGCAAGTTCTTGAGTCAGAATGACAAAGAGCCGGTTATCATCTCAACCCTATTGACTAGCATAGAGTTGAAAACGATGATGGGGCTACTAAGACAATATCATGATATTATTGGGGATGAACAGAAAGACAAGATCTATCTGAGAGACTATCATAGAATGGAGCCAGAGTAATGAGCTTTAAATCTTCATCGTGCCACCACATTAAAGTGCTTCTTAGGAGGCAACCTATATTTGCCACACACAGATGGGTTATCTATATCATACCACAACGTTAAATCATCCGCTTCTTGGGAGCAACCCAAGTTTAATTTTTGTAGTTTGATTTTTATTTTTGATCTTCTTAGATTATTAATGTGTGTGGTGATGCAGGACTACAATGATGAGAGAAAAAGGCAAAAAGGATATTGAAATAGGGAACTGAATGAAATGCTAAAAATATACTGGAGGCCCATATACGACTTGTAAAATCCATCTACAAACTGTATGTTGGTCGCTTGTCCCGCATTTTAAGTAAGCCCTCAATGTATGAATCACATACGAGTCGTAAACTGGGTTTATGGATCGTATGTTGGCCCGTCCTTGAGGAGGGGCCAATAACAAGCTACTAGATAAAAGGGTGGAATGAAAGGCATCCACTTACCATCTACATATGGACCATACTTGAGCGTAAATGGGTTCATAAATGGAAGGCAAGGGAAATTGACGGAACTAGAAAGTGCAGGATGCCCCCATGTATGGACTATAAATTGGTTTCATAGTCTAATTTATGATCATACATCCATTCATGCATTACGGCTCAGGTAAGCACAATACGGGCCATAAATGGATTCTGTGGTACCATTTACGGCCGTAAATTACAACTTACTTAGGCCCTCATATTTTTCCATTTACAAATCGCAAGAGGGATCAAAAATCCCAACCTATGGCCGTAGATTGGACCATAAAAGGAAGGGTATAAATACCTAATCATCAAAGTTCTACAATCAAATCAATTTAGCTGTTTTATTAGATTAATTACAAATCATATCTTTCAACATTCACGGGATAGAAAATAGACCACCAGTCAAGTAGTCATCTAATCTGTAGCTTTTCACACCTATTCCCTATGGGATTCGACACCAACCTTGTTGGGTTACTATATTTGATTACGACTATATTACATCATCTTATAGATGTAATTTTGACCATATCAGTGGATGAAATGGAAGCTCATGTCTGGTGTCTTGTGTGATAAGATTGTGTCGCAAAGACTTAAAGTATGTTTTATAAAATGGCTGTCAAACCAACTATGTTGTATGCGCGGAGTGTTAGCCGGTCAAGGATTCACATGTCTAGAAGATGAAAGTAGCAAAATGTGGTCGTTAGAGTTCCACGTGCCTTTTAATTTTGTCTCTCCTAGTAAAACAATGAACTTCTATATCAAGTAGGTCCAAACACGTCATGTCATTAACGGTAAAATTAAGATGCTAATTTCAATAGTTTTTGAACAGAAAAATGTGCCACTTCGAGGAACATACTAAAAAGAAAAGTGCATCATATTTTTTCTTGAGATAAGAGAAGTGCATCACATAAAACGGGACAAAGGGAATATTAGTCAATGGATTAGCAGAAGAACTGATCGTAATCACCACAACATGGTGATGCACCCATAGCATCGTCGTCATGTATCTATCAAAGTTCAAGATTTAAAAGAAGAGTGTGAATGCGAGATGAAAAAATGACTGAGGTGCATATGATGAGAGAGTGCGAATGAGAGCGAGGAGCAAGAGGAGTCTACCTTTTCTACATATTCGCCGATGGTAGAGTTGATTATTTTCTTGATAACTTGCTTATAAACTTTTGAGTATCCAATAATTTCCAAAAGAATATCTCTTGGTATCTGTCGGACATGGAAAATAAGCACAAACATAGTAAATCTTCCCTAAGAACCATAAGTGACTCTCAAGACAAGCCAGATTCATTAGTTTCCACTCAGTATCTTTTTCTTGGCAAAAAATGTCATAACTTAACTGAAGAGCAGAACTGTAGGATAAAACATTACAAATTTGGAGAGAAAATGTCAAACTCCTACCGGACAAACAGCAAGCAACATATCCTGCTTGGGTTGGTCAAACTGCTAAGGCATACAATTTTATTCATTAAAAAGCTTTCTGTTAAGAAACTGACATTTTTCAGATGCTGCAACCTTTGATCGATTCCTTGACCAAATGCAGTGGTGCCTATTAGTATTCTGGACTTATATTTTTGGTTTTAATAAGTGATGCACACTTCGAACCTTACTCATCAACATATGGCACACAGAAATGATTATATCTCCAGAACAAAAATCATGTCCTTGAGCCATGTTTAATATTTTTTCCCATCCATGCTATTCATATAGAACAATGAGAAAACAAACAAAGTAGTAAGGAACTTACATTGGGAGTTTTTCCTGACAGATTCCAAGTTGTTCAGAGCAGATGCCGATGACCAATGCAAAAAATCAGTATGTAGGTCAGCAGTTCTAGAAACACAGACTCAAAAGGGAATAAAGGATGCCAATCAAAAAATACTTTTAAGTAGTCAAATATTAGGGTACAAAAATCAGCCACTTCCCCTATACTTTGATGGCTTTTGAAATTGACGTTATGTACTACAAACTTAGAATTAACTAGAAAATTATTCAATGATTTACCTCCTTTTACTCTTCGAAACCCTGGAATAGGTTGAGCATCTTCAACCATTTTTGCGAATACCTTGTCAAAGATTTCTTGAGTTTTGGCACCAGAGACATTAACACTTATCTGCTAAAGAACCATAAGTTTAAGTGTTTAAGTTCAAATGTTAAAAAGCTTATGAACCTAGTAAGGATGATTTAAAGCTTTCCTTCATAGTTACTTTTCGGAGGAAAAGAAGTTCCTTAGGAATAGCGTCGCTTGCATAAGATAATTCTAATCAGAGGCCACTTTCAAATGATGGAACAAACCTTTACAATCCTTCATCTGCACAGACTACTTTCTCCATACATATCATGGATGAATAGAACAAGTAATAAAAATAATCACTTTCCATGAGTTTATCTATCTTACCTTTAATTCATTCGAACCACATGCACCCCTCGTGGTGACAGAGAAACCTTCAAGTTCAGATGTGGAAACTTCAGTGTCTCCAACTCCTAATTAAGAAAGAACGAAAAAAGTTAGTCATGCCACAGTCAGAAGCTTTGAAACCCATTATCAAGAGGAAGGTAATGGACTTGCACCAAATAACACAGCATAGCATCCAGTTCTTTTCCTGCACAAAGTAAGAGGGATTAAAATCGAGCATGGATGGTAAGCAAAGCAAGGGAAAAATACAATACAACCTGACAGAGAGTATTTTTCTTATGATGCTATTTTCCTTGATTAATTGGTTCTTATCTGGTTGATGTGGTTGTGGAAAAGTGCAAGCCCATCTTTAACATGTAGAAACTAATCGGAGGTGTCTATAGTAAGAGCCGCTTTGCATGAACAAGTCATAGTATAGGAGGACATAGTGTAACTAGACCTTTTTTTCTTATTTTTTACGATGTTACTAGAGTTTAATGAAATGAAAGTAAGATTTCCAGGTAACTTGACTAAGATTTAGCACAATCAACTTCAAAGAAAATTAAATGCTTTCATGAATGTTGCTGTTTCCCTTTTACAATTTAGCATGCATTAACCTTGGAAGTCACCACATGAAAAACATTTAGCTTTCCATCAGTGGAAGCATGCAAAAGAATTTAATATGTTAACGGACAAATACCTTTCAGAAAATCTTCTTTGACCACATCCCATACTAAGAGAAACACATTTTATTCCAACCATTTTATTTGGAATCAAGAAATCAACATGTTGCATTTGAGGTACAACCTGCACTTTAAAGCTTATTTCTCAGGGATCACAGAATAGAATATTTGCAAGGCAAAGCCGATATTGCCTAGATAGATAGGCACCAAACAAAACTCATTCTCACACCAAGCTGAGAAGGAAAACATTAATTATAAGAAAAGTAGAAAGCAGAAAGACTTCAGTGGATACATTCTTCTTTTTCCTTATGAAGTTGATGTCAACACTAGCTAGCATGCACCTCGACTATTTTACCGAGTACCGCTATTCAGTGAACACATTCTTTTTTGCCTATTTTTTTGTTTTGATAACATTGTCGAAGTTTTTCACATTCTCTCACCTTTTTTTTTTTGTTTGGTTACTGTATTGTTCTGGGTCGGTTTAAGCATACATCAACTAATCTACCATGTACATGCCAATATCCAGTAGTATAGATATTGAGAAATTCTATCCACCAATACTTAAAAGTACACTTAGTGTCGCCTGTGTTGGGATTCACATCTTGATTCATGAGATTTTTACATCAATTCCTTAACCATTAGTCCATCCTCTTGGGGGTGACACACATTCTTCTTTAACTGACTTGGTCCTTGGTCCTTGGTCCTAACTTACTTTGGATACTTGGTTACAGACAATTTTGTAATTAGACAAAATACACTGGCCTCATTGTTCTTTCAGTCCATGAAATATTATAAAACAATCACAAGCTAAAACAGTTAAAAAGCTCTAGTTTGATTAGAATGCATTTATGAAGTATTTCAACAGCCCCAATGTTCCTCAAGAATGACTAGCAAAAGATGTTACTCTCCCCTTTCCATTTTACATGGCACTATTTACTTATTAGTTCGTTCCAAAAAACAATGGCACTTTGCTATATTTGGAATTTACTTTTCAATTTATATTCCATAGCATGTTTAAGTCAATAAGTTGTAAAAATCTCTTTTTCTTTCTTAAACTATGTATCCAATCAAATTAAACCACATCAATTGAACAGAGTGAGCACATATTTACAGATATCTACCACATAGACCACTCCATATCACCAAACTCGGAACAAAAATTATAGAATCACTCTAACAGAAACTATCCCATATACCAACATCTGACTGCCACCAAAAAAGAAAAGGAAAATACCCAGCATATATAACAAGGTAGCACAATTGAATTTCTGAGATACTCAGAGAAATGAACATAAGAATAAAAGGATAAGTGAAGAGGGTTTTGTACCTTTGGGTTTAAAGAAAACAAGTGAGGTCCAGTTTTAAAGTCTAGCATCTTCATATCCGTCTTCTTCCGCAGTCGGAGTTCGTCCTGTTTCAGAGTGGTTGCGTAAGTTAGGAGGGACATAAAAGGAATGGATAACGGAGGAGACAAAAGAAAATGAGTTAGGGTGACAAAAAAGTGTTACTTAAAAAATGTGATAAGTTTGACCACGTCAAATTTTTTTTTAAATTATGATTAAGTTAAATGAAATATAAAGTGTAATATTTAAAACTTGTTAATTTTTTAAAAAATATAAAATAACCCTGTCCATTAATTCAAAACTCCAACTCCCCAACACACAACCTTCATTCTTCTTCCTCTTTCACTCAACCGTTGTTCTCTTCCTCTCTTCTTCATTGCGTTTTCTGTTCTTTCAAAGTAATTTTTCTTCAGAAATCATCACACCAGTGAGCCCAATCAACGTCGGTGAGCCATCAACGCACACTACTCCACTTAGAGGTAATTTTTTTCACTTCTGTCAAAAATCTCTGTGTTGAACAGTTAGGATTTTGGATTTTTTGAACTAAAAGTGGTTTCAGTTGTTGAAGAAGAAGAAGAAGAAGAAGAAAGATGGGTTTTGCATATTATGTTGTTGGATGACTTTATTTGTTGTATTTATTGTATTTGTTGTTCTTGTTGGGTTTTTTTAAAATATATCACGGGTAGGCTGGACTTGTTTTTCTTGTGGGGTTTTTGTTGTTGTAGTCGTTGTTGTAGAAAAAAATATTGGATGTTGTTTGATTTATTTTCCAACAGCTGAAGAAGTTGTTGCAGCAACTTCCGCACTTGTTTGAATAAAGCAGAAGTTGCTGAGGTTGTTGCAACAAAATATTGTTGCAACCTCAGCAGTTGTTTGATTTTTTGAAACAAGAGGTTAAGTTGTTGCAACAATTTCCTCAACTGCTGGAAAATCAAACAGTTGTTGGAATTATTGCAACCAGTTGTTGGAGTTGTTGCAATAAGTTTACAATTTGTTGCAACAACCTCAGTATCTGTTTGATTTTGTCAAATAACCGTTGAAGTTGCTCACACACCTGTTGAAAAAAAATTATTATTTGTCAAACAAGAGCTGAAGTTGTTGCAACAACTTCCACAGTTGTTGGTAAAACTCAAACAGTTGTTGTACTTGTTACAACAACATCAGCAACTGTTTGATAAAATCAAACAACTGTTGAAGTTGTTGCAACAACTCTTACACTTGTTGAAAGAAAAAATCAATATTTGCCAAACAAGAGCTGAAGTTGTTGCAACAACTTGTTGGTGCTGCCTTTGTATCCATTGTTATTTCATAATCTAGGGAGTAAATAGGGGTCAATAATTATTTGATTTTTACCACAACTGTTGGTAAATATCAAACAACTATTGAAGTTGTTGCAACAACTTCAGCAACTGTTGGATAAAATCAAACAACCGTTGAAGTTGTTGCAACAACTCTTGCACTTGTTGAAAAGAAAATCAATATTTGTCAAACAAGAGCTGAAGTTGTTGCAACAACTTGTTGGTGCTGTCTTTGTACCCATTGTTATTTCATAATTTAGGGAGTAAACATGGGTCAACAACTGTTTGATTTTTACCACAGCTGTTGATAAATATCAAACAATTGTTGAAGTTGTTGCAACAACTTCAGCAATTGTTGGATAAAATCAAACAACTGTTGAAGTTGTTGCAACAACTCTCACACTTGTTGAAAAGAAAATTAATATTTTCCAAATAAGAGCCGAAGTTGTTGCAACAACTTATTGGTGTTGCCTTTAAACCCATTGTTATTTCATAATTTAGGGAGTAAATAGGGTCAGCAACTGTTTGATTTTTACTACAGCTGTTGGTAAATATCAAATAGTTGTTGTACTTGTTGTAACAACTTCAGCAACTATTGGATCAAATCAAACAACTGTTGAAGTTGTTGCAACAACTCAAACACCTGTTGAAAAACAAATAAATATTTGTTTTACTTATTTGATTTGTAGCAGTTGTTTTCACTGTTTATTTTTATTGAATGATTAAATTAATTGTTGATTTATATTTTGTCTCATATTTTTACAGATAAAATGACTTTAAAAAGAGCAAGAAGTACCAGTAGAAGTGTTGCTGCTTCTAGAAAATCAAAAAGAACTAAAACTCAAGCAGAAGAAACAAATGATAAATCTGAGAGTCCAGGCTATATGGATGTGCTTGCTGACCAAGCAGGAGTCATAGCAGAAAATGAGGTCGCATCAAGCCAGAGCAACATGATGACGCTTTAGAGGCCAAAGAAGCCTCTGAAGTAGATGAAGATGATTCCTTCCAAGAACAAACTGAAAGTGGACATGCTTCTAAAGGTAATGAAGATGGAAAGGATGATGAAGATGGAGAAGGTGATAATGAAGATGAAGAGGATGATGAAGTTAAGGAAGGTGATAATGAAGATGGGAAAGGTGATAATGAAGATGGAGAAGATGAAAATAATGATGATGATGATACTAATGAGAAAACTACAACAACCGATGATAAAACAGAAGAAGAGAATGATGAGAATGTCCGCGCTACTCCTGCTGAGGTATCTAGTAGTGGAAGAGATCCAAGCACAACTTCCACTGATATAGTTGTGAAAAATATAAGGTTTGAAAATTACAACTTAAAAATGCTAACGGATGTGCATGGAGATTTAGAAGGTGATATTGGGGTTAGGTCAAGTATGAGTAGAGGATTTACAGAATTTAGAAAGATCTTAACGAAAAATGATTTAGTGAAATTCTTTAAGAGCAACTATTTTGAAAAGTTTTTAGACTTACCCGATGACACCATTCCAAGATTTCAAATTACTATGATGTACAGTCTCCTACGTCGCAAGATCGTCTGTGACAAAAAAGATGAGATTTGGATTAATTACTATGGCATGCCTGTCTGTTTTGGTATGAAGGAATTTGCTGTTATGACAGGATTAAACTGTCATTCTCCTCCTCGTGTTGGAGGAGCCAAATCGGCAACCAAGGGTAAGAATTTGTTCAATTTAGTTAGAAAAAGCTACAAGAAAAAGAATCTTCTTGAATATTTGAAATTCAAAACAGTTCCGAGGAATGTGAAGAAGTCACTGTGCTTAGTTTGGTTTGTGCACAGTATTCTTTGTGCAAGAGATGTTGGGAAGAATATCTCTTCTAATTAGATCAAACTCTCTACAGACTATGAAGCATTCAATTCCTATTCGTGGGGCCGAGAAAGTTTCAAGCTCACAGTTGAATATTTGTTGTGGGAGTTAAAGACAAACGTGAAGATCATCAACCTATATGGCTTTCCCTGGGCTTTCATGGTAAATTTTATTAGCTTGACTATTTAATTATTTTTGAATCCATCCTTTATAGTGATCCTGTATGACTTTGTTTTATCTAGGATTGGGCATTTGAAGTTATTCCTCACCTTCGGCATCAAGTTAAGGACTTTCTAGAAGAAGTGTCTTCTTCGCGAATCCTTAAATGGCTGGATGTGAAGAATAACAAAGCAATTGGTGTTAATCTATTTACCCCTTAGAGACTTGTTAAGCCTCATTACATAATTATATACCCTTGGAATCTATTGTTACAGCCTTAGTGGTTTTTTTGATTTAGTCAAACAAGAGATGAAGTTGCTGCAACAGCTTCCTCAGTTGTTGGAAAAATCAAGCAGTTGCTGAACTTGTTGCAACAACTCTAGCAACTGTTTGATATTGTTAATCAACTGTTGCATTTGCTGCAACAACTCACTCAGTTGTTTGATTTATTCAGACAAGAGATGAAGTTACTGCAACAACTTCCTCAGTTGTTGAAATAAAATCAAGCAGCTGCTGGACTTGTTGCAACAACTCCAGCAGCTATTTGATTTTGTCAGACAGCTGTTGCAGTTTCTACAATAGCTCACTCAGTTATTTGATTTATTCAGAGAAAAGGTGAAGTTACTACAACAACTTCCTTAGTTGTTGAAATAAAATCAAGTAGTTGTTGGATTTGTTGCAACAACTCCGGCAACTATTTGATTTTGTCACACGGTTGTTTCAGTTTCTGCAATAGCTCACTCAGTTATTTGATTTATTCAGAGAAGAGGTAAAGTTGTTGCAACAACTTCCTTAGTTGTTGAAATAAAATCAAGCAGTTGCTGGACTTGTTGCAACACCTCCAACAACTATTTGATTTTGTTAAACAACTGTTGTAGTTGCTGCAACAGCTCACTCAGTTGTTTGATTTATTCAGAGAAGAGGTGAAGTTGTTGCAACAACTTCCTCATGTTGTTAAAATAAAATCAACCAGTTGCTGGACTTGTTACAATAACTCCAACAACTATTTGATTTTGTCAAACAACTGTTGCATTTGATGCAACAGCTCTCTCAGTTTTTTGATTTATTCAAACAAGAGCTGAAGTTGCTGCAACAACTTCTTCAGTTGTTAAAATAAAATAAGCAGTTGCTAGACTTATTGCAACAACTACAGCAACAATTTGATTTTGTCAAACAACTGTCGCATTTGCTACAACAGCTCACTCAGTTATTTGATTTATTCAGACAAGAGATGAAGTTACTGTAACAACTTCCTCAGTTGTTGAAATAAAATCAAGCAGTTGATGGACTTGTTGCAACAACTCCAGAAACTATTTGATTTTGTCAAATAACTGTTGCATTTGCTGCAACAGCTCACTCAGTTGTTTGATGTATTCGGACAAGTGTTGAAGTTGCTGCAACAACTTCTTCAGTTGTTGAAATAAAATCAAGAAGTTGTTGGACTTATTGCAACAACTCCAACAACTATTTGATTTTATCAAACAACTGTTGTAGTTGCTGCAACAGCTCACTTAGTTGTTTGATTTTGTCAGATAAGAGCTGAAGTTGCTGCAACAACTTCCTCAGTTGTTGAAATAAAATCAAGTAGTTGTTGGACTTGTTGCAACAACTCCAGAAACTATTTGATTTTGTCAAACAACTGTTGCATTTGCTGTAACAGCTCACTCAGTTGTTTGATGTATTCGGACAAGTGTTGAAGTTGCTGCAACAACTTCTTCAATTGTTGAAATAAAATCAAGAAGTTGTTGGACTTGTTGCAACAACTCCAACAACTATTTGATTTTATCAAACAACTGTTGTAGTTGCTGCAACAACTCACTTAGTTGTTTGATTTTGTCAGATAAGAGCTAAAGTTGCTGCAACAACTTCCTCAGTTGTTGAAATAAAATCAAGCAGTTGCTGGACTTGTTGCAACAACTCCAGAAATTATTTGATTTTGTCAAACAACTGTTGCATTTGCTGCAACAGCTCACTCAGTTGTTTGATGTATTCGGACAAGTGTTGAAGTTGCTGCAATAACTTGTTCAGTTGTTGAAATAAAATCAAGAAGTTGTTGGACTTGTTGCAACAACTCCAACAACTATTTGATTTTATCAAACAACTGTTGTAGTTGCTGCAACAGCTCACTCAGTTGTTTGATTTTGTTAGATAAGAGCTGAAGTTGCTGCAACAACTTCCTCAATTGTTGAAATAAAATCAAGCAGTTGCTGGACTTGTTGCAACAACTCCAGAAACTGTTTGATTTTGTTAAGCAACTGTTGCATTTGCTGCAACAGCTCACTAAGTTATTTGATTTATTCAGACAAGAGCTGAAGTTGTTGAACTTGTGTTTAATCAATTTTAGAAGTCATTTGAATTCTTTTTTAACATTCAGGACTCTCCCAAGGACAAATTTAGCGTTCGACTGATCGACCAACTAGAAAACATGCTGACTTTCGATTGGAAGCTGTTGATTCATTAGTTTCTTTATTGAACATTAATGAGCCAGTAGGTTCCTATTGAAAGTCGGTTTAATTTTGAGAAACCTTCTCGGATATGAACCGACTTTCAATTGGTAGCTGTTGGTTCATTAATGTTCAATAAGATACTAATGAATCACCAGCTCCCAATTGAAAGTCAGTTTGTCTTTGAGTTGGCGGATCAGTTGAACGCGCAAATTTATCCTTGGACAGTCTTGAATGAAAAAAAAATTTCAAGTGGTTATTATTTTGGGTTATTACAAGTTCTTTCTGAATTTAGTTTCTATGAACAAGATATGATTTTATTGCAAGAATTTATACATGTGGACTTGTTGCAACAACAACTCTTAATCCGCTGCCACAACAACTATTAATCTGTTGCAACAACTATTATAATTGTTGGACCTTGTCTATCAAATTGGTTAGCTGTTACAACAGGTTCATAGTTGTTGGGTGGTGACTTGTGTTTAATCAATTTTAGAAGTCTCTTGGATTCGTCTTTAGCATCAAGCTCTCCCCTAAGGACAAATTACGCGTTCGGCGATCGGTCAACTTAGAGATAAATTGACTCTCTATCAGGAGTTGCTGATTCATTAGTTTACTATTAAAGATTGATGAACCAGCAGATTCCTATTGAAAGTCAATTTATTTCTAAGCAACTTTCTTGAAAATAAACTGACTTTCAATGGGAAGTTGCTGGTTCATCAATGTTCAATAAAAACCTAATGAATTAGCAGCTTCCGATAGAGAGCCAATTTATCTCTAAGTTGACCGATCGTCGAACGCGTAATTTGTCCTTAGGGGAGAGCTTGATGAAAAAGAAGATCCAAGGGGCTACTATTTTGGGTTATCACAAGTTCTTCCTAGATTTAGTTTCTAGGAACAAGATTTGATGTTGTTGCAATAAATTCTTCATGTATAAATTGTTTGAGCAACTTAAGCAGTTGTTGCATTTTATTAGTTATTTTTCTTTATTTTGTATTATTTTTAATATTTCTATTTTTGACACATAGATTGTGAACCCATGGATTGTTCCAACAAAAAAAGAGTTGTTATAGTAATTTTGAGCCCTTGGAATCTTGTCCGGATCAAAAAATTAATAAGTTAAAGGGAGATTTGGCCAAAGTGACGGCCATCAGAAGGGATTTGGCCGGGGTGGAAAAGAATGATGATGTTTCCAAAGAAATTAATGAAGTTGTGGCGAGTTATGCAGCAGGTGATGCAACAAGAACAGATGATGATCATCATAGTTGTGGTGGTGGATATACTCCACTTGATGCTGGTGGTGTTGGTGATGCTGATGGTGTTGGTGATGCTGGTGGTGCTGGTGGCAGATATACTCCGGCTGCTGAGGAAGTTCGACGTCAAGAAGATACTCCATATAGGTTGGATAGATCTTCAGCGATTGGTACCTCAAATGTGCCTTTTTGTGCTTATAAGTGCCTCAAATGCAATGAGAATATGAATATGTTGCTTTCAAAGATTGAGGCTTTAATAGAAGCATAAGGAGTGACGGAGGCTGCCATAAACAAGTTGATATCCAAGAGGCGTATCTACCCGTCTTCAAGTTGATCAACCAACAGAGCGACTACCAGTAAATCTTTGTAAGTATGCAGATGATAACTGTCCTTGTAGCCCAACTCTACACGGAGTGAATTCCTCATATCTTTTGTGGACGAGCCTCTACCCTCGGGAAATCTATCTTTGAAGTATTCACCAATAACTTTCAATGTGGCATGTGGGTTATGACTCGTAAGATGCTCTGAACCACACGTGTGCGACTTTTTATATTTTTTGATGTGAAACCTATAAGAACTTTTAAGCTTCATAGCTCTCAGCCACCACTTGCACTCAGGATATGCACATCCCACACAATACACAGAACATGAGTTGATCACTTTTTTCAATATAAAATATTTCTTTACGCAAGAAAGTTTCAGTGCAACATCTAGTTCTTGCTTATTCTTGAATGACATTCCATTGTAAAAATCGGTTTCATCATCTTGAACATGGCTGGTGTGTTGATTGTGTAGTTCCCTGTGTGTTGTTGGCAACTTCAGGAGTAGGAATCTGTTCACCCCCACCACTTTTTTTGTTTGGAATATCCATATCCACCCTGTCACATTCATCATTTAACATATCCTATTGATTTTGAGATAAATTCTAGTTCTCTACCGACCCTACAATCGTGTATACCCTCAAAGTAGGTCTAGCTTCATCTTCCAAAAAAATACGCAAAATAACTTCATCCTTTATCCTAAAAGGAGTCGCCCTTTGCTTTTCCCCACAGTTATGCATGTAAGTGATGGCAAGATTTTTCAACTCACAATTTAATTCACAATTGGTGATGATTTTATTCACCAAATCTTCATACGTGATATCTTTGTTTACCATCATCGCTACCGTCTCTACCATGCCTCTACCATTCCAAAGCCAAATATAACGGTTATTGGATTCAATCCATTTACCATGATAAACAACTCCTATTGTTATTTTATCCCCATTGATGGTCTTCAAGATACCTGAAGATATTTTATATAAAGTAAAAAATTAGTCATTACAGGAGAAAAAATATTGTGATAAAATAAAACAACTGTTATAATGGTTGTAGCAATTGTTTAACTATTGCAACAACTGTTGTGTTGTTGCAGCAACTGAGTAAGTTGTTGCAAAAATATTGGAAGCTTTTTTTTTACAACAGATTACTCAGTTGTTGCAACAACTAACAACAAAAGATATAGAAGTTGGTGCACTTGTTGCAGCAAATACAACAACTATTGCAATATCTTTATAAGTTATTGAAAAAATTTAAACTTTTTCTAATGCAGTCTAAGTTGTTGCAACAACTACCAACAAAAGGTGCAATAATTGTTGCAGTTTTCACAGCAAGCACAAAAGCTGTTGCAATTGTTGCAACAAGCACAACAACTGTTGCAACTTCTTCACAAGTTATTGCGGAAAAATTAGAAGTTTTTTTTACAGCAGATTACTTAATTGTTGGAATAACTAACAACAAAAGGTGTAGCAGCAACTGCAGTTGTTGCAGCAAGTACAACAACTGTTGCAGCAAGTACAACAACTGTTGTAGTTGTTGTAGCAAGTGAAACAACTGTTGCAACTTTTTTATAAGTTGTTGCAGAAAAATTAAATATTTTTTTACAATAAATTACTCAATTATTGCAACAACTAACAGCAAAAAAGTGCAGCAGCTGCTGCAATTATTACAACAAGTGCAACAACTGTTGCAATTGTTGCAACAAGAGCAACAATTGTTGCAACTTCGTTACAAGTTCTTGCGGAAAAATTAGAAGCTTTTTTATAATAGATTAATCAGTTGTTGCAACAACTAACAACAAAAGGTGCAACAACTGCTGCAAATGTTGCAGAAAGTACAACAACTGTTGTAGTTGTTGCAGCAAGTGCAACAACTATTGCAACTTCTTTAAGAGTAGTTGCGGAAAAATTAGAAGTTTTTTTTACAATAGATGACTCAGTTGTTGCAACAACTAACAACAAAAGGTGCAGCAGCTGCTGCAATTGTTGCAGCAAGTACAACAACTGTTGCAGTTGTTGCAGCAAGTGCAACAACTATTGCAACTTCTTTAAGAGTTGTTGCGGAAAAATTAGAAGCTTTTTTACAACAGATTACTCAGTTGTTGGAACAACTAACAACAAAAGCTGCAACAACTGTTGCAACTTCTTTAAGAGTTGTTGCGGAAAAATTAGAAGCTTTTTTACAACAGATTACTCAGTTGTTGCAACAACTAAATACAGAAGATGTAACAACTGTTGCAATTGTTGCAGCAAGTGCAACAACTGTTGCAACTTCTTTATAAGTTGTTGTGTAAAAATTAGAAATTTTTTTACAACAGATTACTAAGTTTTTGCAACAACTAACAACAAAAGGTGTAACAGCTACTACAAATGTTACAGCAAGTGCAACAACTGTTGTAACTTCTTTATAAGTTGTTGCGGAAAAATTAGAAGTTTTTTACAACAGATTACTCAGTTGTTGCAACAATTAACAGCAAAAGGTGCAGCAAGTACAACAACTGCTGCATTTGTTGCAGCAACTGCAACAACTATTGCAACTTTTTGATAAGTTGTTGCAAAAAAAAATACAAGCTTTTTTACAATAAATTACTCAGTTGTTGCAACAACTAATAGAAAAAGGTGCAAGAGCTGCTGCAATTTTTGCAGCAAGTACAATAATTGTTGCAACTTCTTTATTAGTTGTTGGAAAAATAAAATTCTACCCAAATGAATAATACACACAAAATGATATTGTGAACTTACCAAATGTAATTTTCTGTGCTATTACAATAAAATCCAGCTAAAAAAATATGTGAATCGGTGAATTTTTGTCCCACCAAATCTTCAACAACAACAACAAGAAGAAGAACAAGAAGATAATGATGATGATAAAAGGAGGAGGAGGAATAGCAATTGCAGCAGCAGCTGAAGAAGAAGAAGAGCAGTTGATTTGGCAGCTTTTTTTTCTCTTTTTAGGTAATTAGGATTTTATATAAGTTGGGTCAAAGTGTCAAAGTAAAAAGATGGAGACTTGTTCAAAAAGTGATCAAATATCTTTAAATACTAATCATAAACTTGTCCCTTTTACTAAATGATTAAAAGTTATGTCACTTTTTTTACATTTTAAAACTTTTTTGTCACCCTTAATTCAAAGTCCCAGGAGATAACTGCTTTTTCCGTCCCCAAAGTTCTTTCAAATTTCTTCAGCCATTCTATGTGTTGCGTTTTGGTCGGAAACTACTTTAGTTAACATCTATTAATATAAAATGTTGGATATAAATAGAATGAACCATATAATATTGTAATTAAAATTATATTATATATAATATTATATTTATTTAAATGGAAAAAATTATGTGTTTTTTTTATTTTAGTATATATGTATTGTACATGTATGTCACATAAATAAATTAACATAAAATGCATGCAATAGAAATAGATTATTAAAAAATAGCAACTAATGCTAAAAATGATTGCAATATTTTCTTATACGATGAAAATGAGAATTATTAATTTTTTTTAATAATTTAGTTTAATAAGTTGCGTTGCTATATTTTTTTTAAATCCCAAAAATTCTTTTAAATAAAAGAAAGAAAGAGGAAGCATTCAACGTATTAATGCAAAATAAAGTTATACTATTTAATTTATTTTATCGTGTCCTGATTTGAAAATTTGTGATGAATAATTTATTAGTTTAATTTTAAAAAATGATTGTTATAAGTTAACAAATTTGTAATTGATTTTAAAATCTTAAATGTTAGAACTTTTAATATAATTCAAATAAAGAAAAATTTAAAAAGGAAAATCTTAGACAATTCTAGTATACTAAATATTAAGAGTTCTTAAATCTTATATAAATAAGTAAAGATTTAATAACTATATCAATATTGAAAGAAAAACAAATGACTTGAGATGACATGAAACATTTAAAAAAAAAAAGACAAACACACGTGTGTGTGTTTCTATGTATATATATCACTTAGAATTAAAATAAAGAAAGACTTAAAACACAAAACTTTAGATAATTTTAAAGTATTAAAAATTAGCAGTTCTTACCTCTTACAAACAAGTAAAAATTTAATTCTCATAATTTTAATTAATTTCAAAGTCTTGAATATTAGAATAATAATTAAATAATAGTTATTTGGAGAAAATAGTAAATGAATATTTTATCTATTGTAGATTCTTTTAATTAAGGGAAAAAATTCAATCAACATTTCTAATGTTTTTATGTTTTTAATATAGTATTAGATTTGGGAGTCAATTCCTTTAAGAAAAATGATTAGGTGAGACCCGTAGGCCTTGTTTATTTAGTCAAAAAAGGAAAAGATTTCATAAATAGAAATAATTTGAATAATAATTACCATTAATTGTTAATATTTGAATTTTACAATTTATAGCAATAGTTTATAGGTAAAAATAAAAAATAAAATCTTTCTCTCGCTTATCTCCTCAATTTTGCTCGCCTCTCTCCCTGTCTCTCTCTTTCTCTTTCTCTTTCTCTCTCGCCTCTCTCTTTATCTCTTCCCTTTCTCACATCTCTCTCTCTCTCTTTGTACACTATATTTTCACCTCTCTCTCTCTCTCTCTCTCTCTCTCTCTCTCTCTCTCTCTCTCTTTATATCGTCTTACGAGATGTTTAGGTTGGAAATTTCTATGTTTCAGGTGTCCATATAGTCCATATTATAGAGAAGAATCTGGCGAAATTTTTCTTCCAACATCAAAAGACTTGTCTTTGTGAGCCTACATTACATTCGAGGAGGATTACTCCAAGGGGAAGGGAGACAATATAACACCCTATATAATTTAAGCAATAAAAATGTACTTTCGAGGTAGGACTGAGTGTACTTGATATGATAAGAAGGATCTGTTATAAGGTATTAAAATCACAATGATCGTATGTTAAGATTTGAAGTCAAGTAAGTTGTAAAACAAAAATTGGCAAAAGTTATCGCAAATTACTTTCATAAATTCTCTGAAATTTGGTCAGATGTCTCAGAGATTTTCTCGCAATCTATACGGATTTAGCCATTTAGGAGGCCTACTACCTGTAAATCGAAGGTTAGGGAGTTTTATTTCCGACATACTAAACCGTTTGCCGATATGACTTCAGACTAGAGAGATATTCACGTTTTCACAAGACTGCGCAAGCAGGCACGTGGAGATAGGCCCCCATGTTGGTGGATATATATAATTGCGTCTTCTTCATTTTTACTTTATTTTCTCTATTTCAGAAGTAAGGAGCTCATTTTTTTCTAAGGATTCATAGAATCTTGATAGAATTGAAGGGAAAAACCAATCTAAGCTAAAATATGTGATGTAATCCACATTCCTTCGAGACTGTTCACAAGGAGCCAAGCAAGGGAGCTCTAGGATCTATAAGGACTCTTCATGAAAAAGAGGCACTTGAGTGCATATAGAAGACGTCCAAAGGATTTCATCTTTGTAGCTCGGGAAGAAGAAGGAGCACAAGATAGCCAAAGGAATGAAGAAAGTAGCTAGAAGTGAAATTGGCTAATATTGATTTTCAAGAAAAAGAAAGATTATCCAAGCAACATCATTCATTAAAGGAATACTTATAATAGCCTCTCATTTTCCTATACTTAGTATAAATAGTTGTTTATTTGATTTGAGTAGCAGATTTTCATAACTTTGAATTAAAGAATGCTTTGAGGGTAGTGAATTGCGTAGCTTTGAATTATTCTTGTGTAGAGAGAAGGGTTGCTAGAGTATATCATCTCTCTTGAGATCTTTCTAGAACTAGGTGTTTCTTGATTTGTGAATTGGAGGTCCTTGTGCCTTCATAAGGATTGCTAATTTCAATCACTTTAAGTCTAGTTAGTTATCTTTTCTTTAATTTCTTGTATCATTTGGTATCACAAAGATTGAAATTAGCAACCCCTGTGAAGGCACAAGAAACTTCAATTCACAAATCAAGAAACACCTAGTTCTACAAAGATCTCAGGGGAGATGATCTACCCTTGCAACCCTTCTCTCTACACATTAATAATTCAAAGCTAGGCAATTCACTACACTCAAGGTATTCTTTAATTCAAAGTCATAAAAATCTACTACTCAAATCAAATAAACTACTATATTTATAATAAGTAAATAAAAAAGAGAAGCTATTACAAATATGCCCTCAATGAATAAGGGCCTTGTTTGGATGGTCTTCCTTTTCCTTGAAAATCAAGATTAGGCAATTTCACTTCTAGCCACTATCTTCATTCCTTTGGATATCTTGTGTTCCTTCTGTGTCCCAAGTGTCACACCCTGAGTCTACACCCTGGACGTAACACGTTACTTGAAGCCATAAGTGACCCCAAGTCAACCCCTAGTCTATCATACACTAGCATTCTGAGTAAACATACATAGAGGAACTTTTAAATAATAGATTTATCAGTTTTAAGAAAATGTAAACACTAAAAGTGGAGAAAGAAGTAATATATCTTAAATACAATTCTGAAAGACAAGTCTGATCTGAAAGCCAACTGCTAAGGAGTTGCTGGGACAGGCCCCCAACTAACTCTAAGTCTATACAAAACCATATCCAACTGAAGTAAATAAACAAGACCCTCGAATGATGAGGACTCACACTCTGATCTACTGAAGTGGAATGCTCCGAAACTGAAGCAACTATCTCTGCTGAATCTGAGAACCTGCAGTTGTATCATAAAATGATACAACATGAAGAACATGCGTTAGTACTTTGAATGTACTGAGTAAGTGGGAGAAACATACTGAATATAAAGTCTGAATTGAAATGACACGCCATGACCAATAGGTAAACTGAACTGAACTACTGATATAATCTGAATGGTCAAGACGACCCCGAATGATGGTCAAGGACATGCCCTAAGTCTGAAACACTGAATCTGAGGTACTGTACTGAACTGAGTTTCTTCTTCTGATACTAGACTGGACTGACTAGTAGGAGAGTTTATAACCGACATTTAACCACGTGAACTAGATGTGGAGTCTGATGTATACACCCTATCGGTAGGACCAAATATACCTTGCCAGGATATAAAGGCATGAATTGGGTGATCACAAAAATATCTGGGCCAATCAGACCAAGTAATATTGAAACCTACGCTGGCAATGTAGTTCTGGGAACCTTGGTGCGCTGGAACCTTGACCCGCTTAGTGCTAAGTTCTACTCCCACTGGAACACCTAAACTGAACTACTAAGTTGATAGCTCGAAACGGGGCCTAAGACTATTCAGGGACGAATAATTGCATGTACCCTGAGAGCCTTACCGGACCAGATTCTAAAACTGGGTTCTAAGACTGGTTAAGCTGCTTATCTGAAAGTCTCGTAACCGTCTACAGAACAACTAATAACTGAACTAGGGTCCTGGGGCTGGTCAGAGCTATAACTGAATGTCATGACCACCTAATGGACCAAATAACTGAAATCTAAATTTGATTCTGAAAACTGGGAGGCACCACTAACAACTCGAAAATAAACTGGAGTCAAACTGATCAGTTGACATTTTATGGACAACACTGAAGTTGCTAAAATTTGACTGAAGCAAGACTAATATGATTCTGACTGAGACTAGACTAATAAAGTTCTATGTTCTAACTGACTAAATTATTAAGCAGCCAATAGAGAATTTCATTCAACGTACTAAAGTCACTCTGATTCATAGGATATTTACCCAACACATACGTAAAGCAAGACAATTCTAGAAATTCAACCCAAAGCATTCTTCACTCACTAGAGGGAATTTAACAAGTAAAAATCATTACTCAAAAGTTAGGCCTTAAATTTGCTTTTATAATAATACTGACAATTTGATGAGGAACCGATGAAGATTATATTAACAATAAGTATAAACATCGTTCTGAGTGAAATCAACGAAAATAAACATGAATGCTTCTCATACTCAAAAGCTTAGGGCTTAAAACTGATAGAAGAAATTGAGGAGGACTTTGGGTACGTAAGGGAAGGACAATCCCCTTGTTAAAACCCCACATACCTGATGAAGAACCCACGAAAATCTTGAGAAATTGAGGAGAACAAGTCTGCCCTAGTTCTTGCTCTGAGAATTCCTGAGAGAGCTTACGGTCTATTTTCCGAGTGCTTGAGTGGGGAATGAGGAAAAGGACCCATTACCACTAAAATGTCTGAAGACGAAGTCAAAATGACGTGGTTTAATGCTTGGGAGAATAGGAAATTACTAAATAACCCTTAGAAATTCGCAGAGAAAAATTGTCAGGTGCCCCTAACGGGTAACCTAATGAGTCATGGCGTCTGAAAACGACTCGTAGTCACGCCTTTTAGGTACACTGCCTGGAATCTTCAGTGGGTGACCACGACTGACTTAACGAGTCGTGTCACCAGCCGTCGACCACACTATCTCACCCCATTGGGAAAATAATACAAAGCTGGTAACGAGTTACTCAACGGGTCGTTCTTACGGACGGCGCCTCGTGGTGACCATCCGTCAAGTACACCGCCAACTTCTCAAGTTTCTGGATTCTGGCCTGGCAACGAGTGACTCAACGGGTCGTGGGGCCTGACCGCAACTCCTGAAGTTGCCCTTTGGGAACACTAACTCATCATCTTGGCATCCTTCTCACGGTTGACTTGACGAGTTGTTGGGTCCTTTAACGACCCGTCAGGTTGTTTGTTCTACAACTTTTCTGCAATTTTCCAGATTTTCTGATTTATATCCTAGATATTGATTTTGAGCTTCCGGGGCATTACAATATCCCCCCTTTGGAAACATTTGTCCTTGAATGTTAGAAAACTCATAGCAACCAAAAAAATAACAATCAAGGTATTTAAATACTACTCAAACAACTTCAAAACGACCGAAATGACTACCTCCATTTCAAAGAATATAACTGAACTGAATTTTGCTTTTAATAGACACAACTAAAGTCAGAAAAAAATTTATTTATATGAATTGATTCCAACAACTAGTTCAGGTCTTAAAACAAAATTCACATATCAAGCTACAGCAGAGTCAGTAGGGGACAAGTGTGGGTATTTGGCCCTCATATCTGCTTCGGCCTCCCATGTAGCTCCTTGAACCTGATTCCTCCATAAAACCTTGACTGAAGATATTTCCTTATTCCTTAATCTACGAACCTGATGGTCTAGGATTTGGACTGGTACCTCCTCCTAGGTGAGGCTATCTTTGACTGCCACACTATCCAATGGCACCACAGAGGTTGGATCTCCGGTACACCTTTTTCAAAAGTGATACATGAAAAAATGGATGTACAACTTCTAGTTCTAAAGGCAACTTTGGCTCATAGGCCACCTTGCCGATTCGCTGCAAAATTCTATAGAGTCCCACATACCTGGACTGAGTTTCCCTTTCTTTCCAAACCTCATCACCCCTTTCATGGGTGAAATTTTCAGGTATACCCAGTCATCAACTGAAAACTCCAACTCTCTTCTTCACACATCGGCATAGGATTTCAGATGGCTCTGGGCTGGTTTCAATCTTTCTCGAATGAGCTGAACTTTCTGCATCGCCTCTTGAACCGAGTTTGGCCCTATCAAAGTAGCTTCACCGACTTCAAACCAACCTATAGGAGATCTACACCTCCTACCATATAATGCCTCAAACGGGGCCATCTGAATGCTGGAATGATAGTTATTGTTGTACGTAAATTCGATAAGAGGCAAATGGTCATCCCAATTACCCTTAAAATCAATAGTGCATTCTCTTAGCATATCCTCCAAGGTTTGTATGGTCCGCTCAACTTTCCCATCGGTTTGCAGATGAAAAGCAGTACTGAGTTTGACCTGAGTGCCAAGTCCCTTCTAAAAAGACTTCCAGAAATGGGAGGTGAACTGAGCTCCCCTATCTGAAATGATTGATAAGGGCACCCCATGAAGTCTAACCAGCTCCCGAATATAAAGTTCGGCATAATCCTCAGCTAAATCTGTGGTTTTGACTGGGAGGAAATGTGTTGACTTAGTCATTCGGTCTACTATTACCCAGATTGAGTCATACTGTCGACGAGTCCAAGATAGACCGGTATTGAAGTCCATATTTACTTTTTCCCACTTCCAGGTGGGTATGCTGATGTCTTGGGTCATACCTCCTGGTCTCTGGTGTTCTACCTTGATTTGCTGGCAGTTTGGGCACTTAACTACAAATTCAGCAATGTCTCTCTTTATGCCATTCCACCAGTAAATATCCCACAAATCGCGGTACATTTTGGTAGCACGGTGGTGACTGGTGTATCTCAAGCTGTGTGGCTTAGCCAGTATCTGCTGTCTCAACTCACCAACATCTGGCATGCACAACCTGCCCTGGTAACGGAGCACCCCATCTCCCCCTTGGGAGAAAGCCTCGACCTCCTTTCTGAGGACTGCTTCTTTAAGTTTAAGTAGAACTGGATCTTCATCTTGTATGGACTTAACTTCTACTACCAAGGATGAATCCGACCTGCTTTGCATTACCATGCCACCTTCAGCTGAATCCACCAACTGCACCCCTAACCGGGCTAGCATGTGAACTTCTTTCTCTAGCTCCCTCTTGCCTTCCTCAATGTGAGATACACTTCCCATAGACCGCCTGCTTAGGGCGTCAGCCACCACATTGGCCTTACCTGGGTGATACAACACACTCATGTCATAATCCTTTAGTAGTTCCAACCACCGTCTCTAATGCAGGTTTAAGTCCTTCTGGTTGAACACATACTGAAGACTCTTGTGATCTATGAACATATCCACGTGAGCCCCGTACAAGTAGTGTCTCCATATTTTTAACACGAGTATCACCGCTGCCAACTCCAAGTCGTGAGTTGGATAATTCTTCTCATGGACTTTGAGCTGTCTGGAGGCATAGGTTATCACTTCACCCCGCTGCATCAAAACACAACCAAGTCCAACTTTGGAGGCATCACAATACACTATAAACCTATCTGTTCCTTCTGGCAGGGTCAAAACTGGGGCGATAGTGAGTCGAGTCTTCAACTGCTGAAAACTCTTCTCACACTAGTTTGACCACTGGAACTTCACCTTCTTCAGAGTTAACTTGGTCAGAGGAGAGGCTATGGAGGAAAAACCCTCAACGAACTGATGGTAATAGCCTGCTAAGCCCAAGATACTCCTGATCTCGGTAGGAGAGGTAGGTCTGGGCCAATCCTTTACTGTTGAAATTTTGTGAGGATCTACTTGTATCCCTTCACCTGATGCTACATGACCCAAGAATGACACTGACTTCAACCAGAATTCACACTTGCTGAATTTGGTGAATTGGCAATCTCGGAGGGTTTGTAATGCTAACTTTAGATGATTGGCATGCTCTTTCTCATTTCTAGAGTACACCAGAATATCGTCAATAAATACGATGACGAACATATGTAGGTACCGCTTGAAAACCCTGTTAATTAGGTCCATGAAGGCTGCAGGGGCGTTTGTGAGTCCAAAGGACATCACCACAAACTCGTAGTGACCATACAGAGTTCTGAATGCTGTTTTCGATATGTCACACTCTCTGACCCTTAACTGGTGGTATCCTGACCTGAGATCGATCTTGGAGAAACAGATGGATCCCTGAAGTTGGTCGAATAGATCGTCAATTTTGGGTAAAGGGTACCTGTTCTTAACTGTGACCTTGTTTAGATGACGGTAATCTATGCACATTCTGAGAGTACCATCTTTCTTAAGCACGAACAACACTGGAGCACCCCAAGGAGAGATGCTAGGTCTGATAAAATCCTTGTCAAGAAGATATTTTAGCTGCTCCTTCAACTCCTTAAGCTCAGCTAGAGCCATTCTGTAAGGAGGGATGGAGATGGGCTGAGTATCTGGAAGGAGATCTATTCCAAAGTCTATTTCCCGTTCAGGGGGAACTCTAGGAAGATATTCATGAAATACATATGGGAATTCGCTGACAACTGGAACTGACTAAATGGTTGGGGCCTTAGAGTTGGAATCTTTGATCCGAACCAGGTGATATAAACATCCCTTATAAATGAGTTTCTGGGCCTTAATGAAGGAAATAAACCTACCATTAGGCGCTAAACTGTTGCCCGACCATTCTAACACGGGCTCATCTAGAAACTGAAACTTGACAACTCTAGTCCTGCAGTCAACTGAGGCATAGCAGGAGTAACCAATCCATGACTAGAATAAGGTCAAAGTCGACCATGTCTAGCTCTACAAGATAAGCTGGAATGATTTTTTTCAAGACTGAGATTGAGCAGCTTTTATACACCCGGTTGGCTCTAGCTGACTCGCCAACTGGGGTGGAAACTAAGAAGGGTTCTGATAGGACCTCTGGACTTATGTTGAACTAAACTGCTATATATGGAGTTATAAACAAAAGAGTAGCTCCTGGATCTAGGAGGGCATACACGTCTAGGTGAAAGAGACGTAACATACTTGTAACTACGTCAGGTGAGCTTTCCTGATCCCGACGAGAAGAGAGAGCATAAAAATGATTCTGGCGTTGACCGCTATCTATACCTGATGGGTTGGCCTATTGAGCTGGTCGACCTGCTGGAGCTGATGAGGTAGTGGATTGTGATCTCCCTCGCCCTGCTGATGGGCACTCCCTAAGCCTGTGTCTAAGCTGTCCATACACAAAGCAGCCCTCTCGTCCCTGAAGGCATTCTCCTGGGTGATTCTACCACACTTGGGACAATTTGGATACTTGTTTTCTTTACTGTGGGCCTGAGACTGAGTGCCAGAAGACCCACCCCTCTGATCCTGGCGGAACCAAAAGGTTGGGGCGCTGGCTGAGCTAGGTGCTGGGGCCCTCTGCTGTTGTTGCTGCTGTGGGAGGCTACCACCACCAGATCTCTGGTGGCCAAAATATGTATGACCAGTTCTTGCCTGCTTGTTCTTATGCTCCATATCTTTCAGCTTCTCTGCCTCAATCTGCTGGGCATACACAATTAAGCTAGAAAGGTCCATGTCCTTGATTAGCATTGCCGTCCTGTACTCTTTGAGGACCAGATTAGATACTACATTTAAGAACTTCAGCATGCAAGACTTTGGCTCGGCCACCATCTCTGGATCATACTTTTATAGTCTAGTAATCCAGAGCATACTCCTCCACTATCCGGTTGCCGTGCCGTAGGTTCATAAACTCTACCATCTTAGCCTCCCTCAGCTCTTGGGGAAAGAACCTATCTATAAAAGCTGTATGAAACTCCTCCCACTCAGTCGATCCTGCTTCTGCTGACCGCCGCTCCTTCCACTATTCGTACCAAACCTGGGCTACCCCTTTTAGCTGGTAGACAGTCAGGTCAGTACTCTCGGAGGAGTTGACACCCATGATCTGGGTGATCTTTTTGATCTCATCTACAAAGCCTTGTGGGTCCTCTTCCACCTTTGTTTTGTGAAAGTCTAGAGGGTTCATCCGGGTGAAATCCCGCATCCGAGCAGTAGCTACAGACCCATTTGTGGCTACTGGAACCACCTGCTGGTTCACCTGGTTGGTGACTGTCTAAGCAAGTAACTGAATGGCCGCCCTGAATTCAGCGGTAGACACAAAGTCGTCCTGAGGAACTGCCGAAGCTGGTGGAGCGGGTCTGTTGGCTTTTCCAGCTCTTCGTCCATTTCCATGTCGAGGAGGCATTGTTCACTAAAAGGAAATAGGACACGATTTAGAAAGACGCCTTTGGAATTGGAATTTAATGCATGATAAAGAGCATGAACAAAAGGGGAATTTTCCTAATAACATCTCGTAGCCTCCTCTTCATAAGTGTGGCGCGCTTCACACCCATGAAAAGGACTCTACTCAATGCGGCTTTCAGAATTTCCGAGGGTACTCTAAACCTAGTGCTCTGATAGCAAGTTTGTCACGCCCCGAGCCTACACCTTGGACTTAACATGGTACTTGAAGCAACAAGTGATCCTAAGTCAACCCCTGGTCTATCATACACTATCATTCTGAGTAAACATGCACAACAGAACTTTTAAATAACAAATTTATTAGTTTTAAGAAAATGTAAAGACTGAAAGCAGAGAAAGAAGTTATATATCTGAAATACAATTCTAAAAGACAAGTCTGATCTGAAAGCCAACTACTGAGGAGTTGCTGGGACAGGCCCCCAGCTAACTCTAAGTCTATACAAAACCATATCCAACTGAAGTAAATAAACAAGGCCCTCGAATGACGAGGACTCACTCTCTAATCTGCTGAAGTGCAATGCTCCGAAACTGAAGCAGCTATCTGTTGTGAATCTAAGAACCTGCAACTGTATCATAAAACGATACAACATGGAAAGAAGGCGTCAGTACTTTGAATGTACTAGTAAGTGGGAGAAACATACTGAATATAAAGTCTGAACTGAAATGACACGCCATGACCAATAGGTAAACTGAACTGAACTACTGATATAATCTTAATGGTCAAGACGACCCTAACTGATGGTCAAGGACATGCCCTTAGTTTGAAACACTGAATTTGGGGTACTGTACTGAACTAAGCTGCTTCTTCTGATACTAGAATGGACTTACTAGTGGGAGAGTCTATAATCAACATTTAACCACGTGAGCTAGACGTGGAGTCCGACATATACACCCTACCGGTAGGACAAAATATACCTTGCCAGGGTATAAAGGCATGAACTGGGTGACCACAAAAATATATGGGGCCAATAAGGCCTTGTAATACTGAAACCTAAGCTGGCAACATAGTTCTGGGAACCTCAGTGCGCTGGAACTCCGGCCTGCTCGGTGCTAAGTTCTACTCCACTGGAACACCTAAACTGAACTATAAGCTGATAGCTCGAAATTAGGGCCCAAGACTAGTCAGGGACGAATAACTACATGTAGCCTGAGAGCCTTTTCAAACCAGATTCTAAAACTGGGTTCTAAAACTGGTCATAGCTGCTTATCAGGAAGTGTCGTAACCGTCTACAGAACAACTAATAACTGAACTGGGGTCCTGGGGCTGGTAGAGCTACAACTGAATGTCATGAACACCTAATGGACCAAATAACTAAAATATGAATCTGAGTCTGAAAATTGGGAGGCACCACTAACACCTCAAAAATAAACTGGAGTCAAACTGATCAGTTGACATTTTTTGGACAACACTGAGGTTGCTAAAATCTGACTGAAGCTAGACTAATATAATTTTGACTGAGACTAGACTGATAGAGTTCTGTGTTCTAACTGACTACATTATTAAGCATCTAATAGAGAATTTTATTCAACATACTAAAGTCACTCTAATTCATGGGATATTTACCCAACACATACGTAAAGCAAGACAATTCTAGGAATCAACCCAAAGCATTCTTCACTCACTAGAGGGAATTTAACAAGTAAAAATCATTACTCAAAAGTTAGGCCTTAAATTCACTTTTGTAATAATACTGACAATTTGATGAGGAACTGATGAAGATTGTATTAACAATAAGTATAAACATCGTTCTGAGTGAAATCAACTAAAATAAACATAAATGCTTCTTATACTCGAAAGCTCAGGGCTTAAAACTGATAGAAGAAATTGAGGAGGACTTTGGGGATGCAAGGGAAGGACAATCCCCTTGCTAAAACCCCACATACCTGATGAAGAACCCACACAAATCTTGAGAAATTAAGGAGAAGAAGGCTGCCCTAGTTCTTGCTCTGAGAATTCCTGAGAGAACTTACAATCTATTTTCTGAGTGCTTGAGTGGGGAATGAGGAAAGCCCATTACCCCCACTAAAAAGTCTAAAACCGAAGTCAAAACGACGTGGTTTAATGCTTCGTAGAATAGGAAATTACTAAATAGCCCTTAGAAATTCGCAGGAAGAAACTATCAGGTGCCCCTAATGGGTGACCTAATGAGTCGTGGCGTCTGAAAATGACTCGTGGTCACGCCTGTCAGGTACACTGCCTGGAATCTTCAGTGGGTGACCACGACTGACTTAACGAGTTGTGTTCACTGGACATGACTCGTGGTCACCAGCCGTCGACCATACTGTCTCAGCCCCCTTGGAAAATAATACAAAGCTAGTAACGAGTCACACTACGAGTCATTCTTACGGACGACGCCTCTTGGTGACCACCTGTCAAGTACACTGCCAACTTCTCAAGTTTTTGGATTTTGGCCTGGCTGAGTGACTCAACAGGTCGTGGGGCCTGACCACGACTTGTGAAGTTGTCCGTTGGGAACACTAACTCATTATCTTGGCATCTTTCTCACGGTTGACCTAACGAGTCGTTAGGTCCTTTAACGACCCATCAGGTTGTCGTTCTGTAACTTTTTTGCAGTTTTCCAGATGTTCTGATTTATGTCCCAGATATTGATTTTGAGCTTCCGGGGCATTACACTAAGATACGATCCAAACATGAAATCCTTTCGATGTCTCCCATATGCGCTCAAGTGCCTCATTTTTCATGAAGAGGACTTGTAGATCTTGGAGCTCCCTTCTATTTAGAAAAGATTACTAACTAGACATAAAGTGATTGAAATTAGAAACTTTTGTGAAGGCACAAGGACCTCTAATTCACAAATCAAGAAACACCTAGTTCTACAAAGAGCTCAAGAGATATGATCTACCCTTGCAACCCTTCTCTCTACATAAGAACAATTCAAAGCTAGGTAATTCACCATATTCAAAGTATTCTTTAATTCAAAGTCATGAAAATCTACTACTCAAATCAAATAAAAAACTATTTATACTAAGTGAAGGAAAAGAAGAGGCTATTACAAATATGCCCTTAATGAATAAGGACCTTTTTTGGATTGTCTTCCTTTTTGTTGAAAATCAAGATTAGCCAATTTCACTTCTAGCCACTTTCTTCATTCCTTTGGCTATCTTATGTTTCTTCTTCTTCCCAAACAACGATCCAAACATGGAATCCTTTGGGTCATGAAAATCTACTTCTCAAATTAAATAAACAACTATCTATACTAAGTGAAGGAAAATGAGAGGCTATTACAGATATGCTCTTAATGAATAAGGGCCTTGGTTGGATGGTCTTCCGTTTTTTTGAAAATAAAGATTAGCCAATTTCACTTCTATCCACTTTCTTCATTTCTATGGCTATCTTGTGTTTCTTCTTCTTCCCAAGCTACGATCCAAACATGAAATTCTTTGGACGTCTCCCATATGCGCTCAAGGTACTTCTTTTTTCATGAAGAGGCCTTGTAGATCTTGGAGCTCCTTTGCTTGGATCCTTGTGAACGGTCTTGAAGAAACGTGAATTGCGTCATTCTTCCCTTCTTGAAAAGAACTTGCCCTCAAATTTGAGGGGTTATCATCACGCATCACCATAGGGGAAAGATCACACACATTGAATGTGTTGTGCATGTGGTAATCGGGAGGGAGATCCACCTTGTAAGTATTATCATTCAACCTATCAAGCACTTCAAATGGACTGTTTACTCTAGGCATGAGCTTGGTCTTCCTTTGGTTGGAAAACCTTTTCTTGTGAAAATGGACGCAAATCCAATCACCTAGTTCAAAGACAACTCTTTTGTGTCCCTTGTTGGCTTTCTTGGCCATCTCTTGATTTTTCTTCTCAAGTTGGAGTCGCACCTTCTCATGCAAGGCTTTCATTACCTCGACCCTTTTGTTTCCATCTAGGCTCAACACAACATCTTGAGACAAAAGGGTTAGATCAAGAGGGGGGGGAGGGTTAAGGGGTTACAACCATAAACAAACTCAAATAGAGACAATAGTACTATGAATCACACGATTATAAGAAAATTAAACTAGAGGCAATTGATCTTCCTAATATATGAGTTTATGTTTAACTATGGCCCTAAGAATAGAACCTAGAGTCCTACTCACAACCTCGGTTTGTCCATCAGTTTGGGGGTGACATGATGTGGAAAATAACAATCTACTACCAAGTCGGCCCTACAATTTCTTCCAAAAATGGCTAAGGAACTTTGTGTCCCTATCACTCACTATGGCTTTAGGAATGACATGCAACTTGACCACATTTTCAACAAACAAGGATAAAACATGAGAAGATTCATCACATTTATGACATGTAATAAAATGAGCCATCTTTGAAAATCAATCAACAATCCGAAAAATGCTATCCCTACCCCTGCTAGTCCTTGGCAAGCCCAACATAAAGTCTATGGTAATGTCAAATCAAGGCCTTTAGGGAGTGGGAAGAGGGGTATACAAACCATGGGGAAGTAGTCTAAACTTAGCACTACGACATTCAACACATTAACCATAAAGTTTAGCAACATCACTACACATCTTAGGCCAATAAAATTGTTCTTCAAGAATCCCCAAGGTTTTATCAATGCCAAAATGGCCCATCAAACCCCCATCACGTGCCTTTCTCATAAGGAGTTCCCTCCAATAGCTCATGGGCACACATAGGCACTTGTTTTTGAACAAGTAACCATCAAATCTAGCAAAAGAGGTTGGGGCTTTATCCTTAAGCCCATGGTCCCTTTTCCATGCTTCACGATCTTTGAAGATTTGAGAAAATTTGGGGTCCTTAGGATATAAAGACTTTAAGCTTTTAAAATCCATCAATTTGGTAGTCAAAGTAGTAACCAAAACATGTTTACTAGACAAGGCATCTGCCACCACATTGTCCTTCCCCTTTTATTATTGGATTACATAAAGGAAAGTTTAAATGGATTAAATCCATTTGGCATGCCTCTTGTTCAATTTTTCTTGGGCCTTAATATGCTTCAAGGACTCATGATCGATCCTAATTACAAACTCTTTAGGCCACAAGTAATGTTGTCAATTACTCAAAGCTTTATCAAAGCATAAAGCTCAAGATCCTAGGTGGAATAGTTAAAGGTTGCACCATTGAGCTTCTCACTGAAATAAGCAATGGGTTTCAAATCTTGCATCAAAACAACAACAATACCCACTTTAATAGCATCACGTTCAATTTTCAAAAATCTTATCAAAGTTGGGTAATTGCAACGACGACGCAGAGCTAAGCATTTGTTTTAAGGTTTTAAAGGAACTTGCTTGCTTCTCACCCCATATAAAAGGCACATCCTTTTGGATTACCTTGGTCAAGGGAGCGACGATGGTGCTAAAACCTTTAATGAACCGCCTATAGAAACTAGCCAATCCATGAAAACTATGAACATCACCAACGGTTGTAGGAGTTGGCCAATATCTAATAGCGTGTATTTTGGATTCATCAATCTCAACACACATTTAACTCATAACAAAACCCTAGAAAATAACTTCATCAACACCAAAAGAGCATTTATCAACATTAGCATAAAATTATTCACGTCTAAGCACATCAAAAACACATCTCAAATAGTCAACATGTTTATTTACAACCACAAATCTACCAATAAAAGGCTTCAA
Source organism: Datura wrightii (assembly GCA_035772735.1). NCBI lineage: Eukaryota > Viridiplantae > Streptophyta > Magnoliopsida > Solanales > Solanaceae > Datura > Datura wrightii. Next base: position 47,789,175 of record JASDFA010000002.1, on the reverse strand, counting down.
ACATGACTCATTAGGCACATGAAAGTACTAGGAGCATTAGTGAGACTAGAAGGAATCACCAATCATTCATTAGGACCAAATTTTCTCTTGAATGTCGTTTTCCATTCATACTCGAGTTTCATCCAAGTTTGATGGTAAGCGCTCTTAAGATCAATATTGGAGAATATGCAAGAATCATTGAAATGGAATGACAATATGTCTTAGTGGGTCTACTTGTGGAAATTATCACTTGAAAAAAAATTGAATTTGCAAAAATAAAAAAATTCCATGTGGACACCATGCCAGCAGCCATGTCAGAACCTATGCATAATTACCACCACATTTGTGGCAACACAACACTATGCAAGCGTCAACACAGTTCTACGTCAGCGCTACGCGGGTGCCAAAAAGTAGACAACCTCAATTCCTACCCCATGCGCATGAGCCGCTCGTGACACTCAACTTTAGAGAGCAGGTTCCTCTATTTTCAGCCTTTTTTTCTAGGTGTTGGGACTTCTTCCAACCCAATTTTTTTTCTGAGTATCCAAACTTCATAGTTCTTCTTTCAAAATCAATTTTTTTATTTTTACACTAATTAATATCTAATAAACACTTTTAACTAATTCTTCCTCATTTTTCATTTCTTTAATTCCCCAAAACTACTAATCAAGTAATTCACCTACTTTTTATTACTTAGTTTTTCTTAATCTGATATGTTTGTGCTTCTTCTTTTACCTTCTTTCTTCTTTCTTCTTTTTCAACCTTCTTGATTTTATTCTATTAGATTGATACTTATTCATTGAGTTAACAAGAATCCATTCTAGACCTCAAGTTGAGATTGGACACTTGAAACTCAACGGATTACACAAGCTACAATCCTTGGTCGTGACAATTGTGAGTCATATAAGGTGAGCATTCCTTAAGTGAGTGTGAACTCTTTTTGCTAACTTGATGAATTTGGTTACTTTATTTTTTTGTCTTCAATAGGTAAGATGGTCAACCAAGAAGAGGAGACTCAGGTCCCTACCAGGGAACCCACGTTACTTGATTTGATAAACATGATCTCCCTCTTAGATGGGAGGTTGGATAACATAGAAAATCTTTGGGTGTACCTTGAATCATGAAATAGAGGCTCTTCTTCTACTCCTTTATATCTCCATGGACAAATAACTGCAGTTCGTCATGACTCCTCTTCCCCGATATCACCATGGACTTTTCATAGAATGTTCTACCCCACCTCCACCAATTCCGCTACCATCTTCTGCAACTCTATACCTACTACTACTCTACCATATGTTCCTCCACTACAACCATATGTTCCTCCACCACCACCACATGTTCCTCCACCACCACAACATATACCTTTTTCTCCAACAAATATCCCCCTTCCAATTTAGAATATCTATCTAATCTGCAATGTCCAATCTTTGGGTGGTGAATTCCATGAGGATTTCCAAGAGGAGTTTGATGATATTCCCAATGATAACCACAACCATATGAGGTCCACACTTATACTTTTAAGTTCCTCACCGTGGAAGAGAAGCTCGACATGGTCCTATCCATCATATAGGTAGGAATAGGGTGATTATCGAAGAGATGGACAATGTGGTCAGTGATACCATAATGAATTCTATGTTTGATAATCCTTATGGGGTTAATAAATTTAATGGCAATAATGTAGGTCGGGACTTGAACCTCAACTCTATCAAAATGACTCTTCCTTCTTTCAAGGGTGAAAGCAACCCAGATGTCTTTCTTAATTGGGTGATGCAATGCGATAGGATCTTCTTGACAAATGAGATGTTCAATGTCTAGAAGGTGTCTTATGCCATTGATTAATTTGAGGACTTTGCTTCCACATGGTGGGAAACTCAATTCAAGGCACAACGAATGCATGATTTTTTCCCCATCCTACCTTGGAAAGAGTTGAAAGCTATTTTTAGGCAGAAGTATGTTATTGAGAGGTGCTTCCAAGAGCAACTAAAGAAGATCTACATTTTACAACAAGACACCAAAAGTGTAAAGCAATACTATGATGAGTTCTAACTCTTGAAGATGCAAATTGATTTTGATGAATATCCTTTGAATGCTATGGCTCGATTTAGAGCTAGGTTGAGTAAGTAAATTGCTTCCCATATGAACTATCATGATATCAATGAAACTCTTGAGGCGGCTATTGAGATAGAGGTAGAGCTCCAAGAAGAGAAGCTTGACAAATCAAGGGGTTTCAAAGGTACTTGTCACTATAACAAAGTAAGAGGAACTTCTTCTTCCAATTGGAAAAAGGACAAGGGAACCATGCAAGACGTCAAGAAGCCCTTTGTCAAAAGCAATCAAGTGGAGTGACCCACTTCCAATCTTTCTCCAAAAGAAGGAGGCAACACTTCTCGCTCTCCTAAATATTATAAATATTAAGGTTTTGGACATAAGATGAGTGAGTTCTCCAACTAGAGGGAATTTATTATGTTGGCCGATAGTATTTATTGCTATGATAATGGTGATGTTGTTGAGGGGGTTGACAATGATGATCCCCAAGTGGAGAATGATGTTGTAGTTGATGAGGAGTGTGAGGATGTTGGTGTTCCTCTTGGACTAGCCAAGAGATCCTTGGTAGTCAAGGATATGCCTCAAGAAGGGGATCTCACCATTCTAAATTATGTAGTGAGGCATGCCATGATAAGTAAGGCTATGGATGACCCTAGCCAAAGGGAAAATCTATTCCATTCCAAAGCCTTATTAAAGGAAATGTGTGCTCCTTGGTTATTGGTGATGGTAGTTGTGCTAATGTGGCAAGTTCTTCATTGGTAGACTTTCTTCACCTTCCCATCACCAAACACTCTTCTCCTTACAAACTTCATTGGTTGAGTGAGTGTGGGGAATTGAGGGTGCACCATCAAGTTATGGTCAAGTTCAAGATTGGTACATTCCAAGATGGGATTCTTTCTGATGTGGTGCCTATGTAAGCTTTCCATATGCTTCTTGGGTGACCTTGGCAATATGATAGAGCTACTCATCATGATGGTAGAACCAATTAACATTCCTTTGTACATGAGGGCGCAAACATGTTTTCTACCCTTTTCTCCATTGCAAATGATTGACTTGTATAACAAAATGAAGGAGTTGAAGGAGAAATGTAAAGGAGTTATGGGTAGTAGTGGAGTTGGTGTTGGAAAGGAGAGTGAAAGAGTGGTGAACCCTAAGGCTAAAGTGAAGGTGGCTCTCTTGGAAAGTATCAAGGATTTTAGGGAGGAGTTGGAGGAGAGGAAACTGATAGCCCTTCTCATGCATAGGGACTATTCTTGGCTTATAAATGAACTGACCCCTTCTTTTCCTAGTCCTATTTCTACTATTTTGTAGGACTAAGATAATTTGTTTCTATTGGACCTCCCAAAGGTATTTCCTCCCTTGAGGGATATTGAGTATCAAATTGACTTTATTTTGGGGTCACAATTGCCAAACAAACCAGCTTATCGGTCTAATACGGCGAACGCCAAAGAACTTTAAAAGCAAGTGGATGCACTCCTTGAAAAAGAGGTGGTGAGAGAAAGCATGAGTCTGTGTACAACTTTGGTGATCTTGGTGCCAAAGAAAGATGGCACTTGGAGGATGTATCTCGATTGCTGCGCTATCAATAAAATCACGGTAAAGTATTGCCATCCCATTCCTAGACTTGATGACATGTTAGATGAGTTGAATGGTTCTTTCATATTCTACAAGATTGATCTTAGGAGTGGTTACCATCAAATCTGGATGAAACCCCGAGATAAATGAAAAATGACATTCAAGAACAAATTTGGCCTATATGAATAGTGGTGATGCCTTTGGTCTGACTAATGCTCCTAGTACTTTCATGCGCCTAATGAATCATGTGATGAGGTCTTTTAATGGTAGATTTGTGGTTGTATATTTTGATGATGTATTTTTGTATAGATGTTTGGTGTTTTTCACAACTACACGCAGGTGCACGTGGTCGAACAAGTAGTAAAATGGCTAAAGTAACCAAGTATCGATCCCACAGGGACTAGAAAAAGGTAATAATCGAATCAAACGTTAATAAACTCTAACTCTAATAATGCAGACAACAGTTTCAAGAAGATTTTGGGAGTTTGTTTCCTAATTTTTACTAATCTAAAACAAATGTACAAATTGAGTCTGAACTATAGTAATGAGCATGCTGAGGCTAAAATAACATGCAGGGAAGCAATTTATTGATACAAGTCGGTTAATCTTTCCTTCGGTTGCTAGTCAAGAATTATTGCCTATGGATTAAAACTCTCGTATTTAACCCAACTTAAGAATCATGAACCTTCCACCTACATTTCTATGATAAAAAGAAATTCATGTTCTAGCCATATGAAATCGATTCCTTAATTGACTAATACGACTTTCAGATATATTTCTATTCTGAAGGTAAATTAACTCTCAATTTTCCCAAACCAAGAAGAGATCATATCCTACCAATTCACAACTTTCCAATTTCTTTCTCTTTCGAGCGAAAATCAGATTTTTAGATGTACATTAACATTGGCCAAACATTAATGCAGTAAGAACAAGAATTGATAGAACAACCATGGAAGAAAAGATGAAAAACCAAGATGACCAATAATTACATTCCACTACAAATGTTCTTAACCTCAGCAAGAAGTGAATTTAGCCACTCATTTGTGGATTAAACATCATTAAATGAGTGTAAATCATACAAACAATTGAAATAAAGGAGAAAGAGATAGAGAAGAACCCTAAGATTTTCGTCCCCTCAACTGCCTGTAACCCACGTCCTTGCTCAACTAATTCAGCATAATTAAAGATAAACCTAAGTGTGCTATTTATACTAGTGGGAATTTTTACCGGAATAACAAGCAACGTGTCACGGAGTGCATCGCGGAGCACTGCCTTCGTGACACGGCGCAAACGCGGACCCTTACTGGAATCCGGTCCTCCAGGTAATTATGCCCAACGTGCCACGGCACCAATGCGGACCTCCACTGGAACTTGGCCAATTTTAATCATCCGGGGCAGAATGCCTCTGCGATGGCAGCGTGACACGGCTCCATCACGGAGCCCCTTATTTTGCTGCATTTCCTTGGCCTTTTCCACTGCTCGCTTCCGAGTCCATTCCCGATTTCTCCCAACATGCATCTTAGCTTCCTAAAATTATATTTTTCCTGCAAAACAACACTAATCATGTTGGTTAGTATAAATTCACCTTTTAACTACAAATCACATGAGAATATACAAATATCGATGGATAAACAAGACGAAATGAAGCATTTGAGTATCACTTGGGCATATAATTCTGCCCAAGATCACTTACCCCACAGTTAAGACCTTGTTCGTCCTCTAACAATAATCTCACATCTCATGCAATTGACACCCAATCATAGCTACTTTGGCTCGACAATTCAAGCTACGGTTATCCCGATTATTTAATATAGCAAATCATCAAGAAAACATGCATAGTCTCATCAATACAATGACATTCAACACATTAAGACCTCCTAGACTCAAGGATTGACTCTCGATCTCGGCAAACTCATGCAAATCAGCTGATCAAGACATCCGACACGAAATTCAGTCTCTCGTCAAGCATGTGCCATCACAACACAAGAGAATTTCCCCCTTTTCAATCATATGATCTCAAAAACATTACATGCATGGGCATATGAACATGATTTAGCTCTCTCCCAAAGAATTCACATGCATCATGTCATGAACCATAAGCTTGCCTCTAGTGTATTACTCCACTAATATAAGGACGAGTGATGTAAGATCACGTAGGACTTAACGGGTTCTAATGTAAGCTAAGGAACTAGTAAATACTGGGCTAACCAATAATAGCAACTAGCATCCTTAAGCGCTTTTCAATACATCCCATCAACATATGGGCATTGTTTCTTCCTTCATCCTCCCATTCTTGAAGTCTTTCTTTATTTTTATTCCCATATCTTTAAGCACACTCGACTTAATAGCAAATATTAATTATACATCTTCATTTTATTAAATTCGGCCAGTGCACCCTTGACCTTTTCTTTACTTTCACCACTTCCGCTTTTCCTTTCTTTTTCACACTTTTCACTCCTTGACACTATGGAAAAATTATTTTTCTTGAGCGCTTAAGAGTTTTGGATCAAATTCACGGATAATGAAAAGAAGGGGTTAAGCTTGGTTTGTACCTTTTCGACGAAATAAAGAAAAAAATAGGCTAAAGGCTCAATAGGGCTAACTAGGATGTACATTCAAGGTAGGTATGATAATGGAAAAACTTTCGGTTAAATCAAAGAAATGCCTACATTCTTTCCTACAATACACATCCTTTATTTCGTTTCGTAACAGACCAGACAAGTTCTAGACACTTCACAATAGCATGGAAGAAGCGAAACCTCACCTCACACTCATTGCACATGCTCAACTCAAGACTTATTCACAGACTCTTCAATCAGCTAATTACAAGAATTCAATATTAAGCCTCAATCACACCGAGTCGAACTCTATGGCCTAGGTATCTCAACATATTTCACATTTGCATGCTTTCATACGAATCATCTTTGCATCTTTAATATCATGTACAACACGCAACAAGAATTCCGAACCATGAAATAGCGACACGTTTAGGAACAACCAAACGAAAGAAGATAAAAGAAAGAAAAAAACTACTCCTATCGACTACATTTCCCTTAAGACGGTCGTCATCCATCCATCATAGGTAACGGTCACTATTTATGACTTTGGTTCAATGGGACTATTCTAGGTAAAAGCATCGAAAACAAAGGTCGAGAAACCCAATCATAAAAAAATTCAACAAAAATTTAAAAATATCGATAATTTCAATACTCCTATCGACTACATTTCCCTTAAGACGGTCGTCATCCATCCATCATAGGGAACGATCACTCTTTATGACTTCAGTTCAATGGGACTATTCTCGATAAAAGCACCGAAAACAAAGGCCGAGAAACCCAATCATAAAAAATTCAACAAAAATTTGAAAATATCGATAATTTCGATAGAAAACAAAAATATTTACACAACCAGCTAACAACAGCACACAACAGATTAACATTCATTACACACCGAATTACAATACACAACATACTCACAAAATCACAGGGCCACAATTTTTTTTTCACAAGTACAACAACAGAACATGAACATGAACATAAATAACCACAAAACAACCGGCACCTAACTACTCCCACCCCACACTTAAACCGAACACTGTTCCCAGTGTTCATCAAATTCAACATAGCATAGAAGTAGGTGGTGAAACTCCCTGATCAGTCGAAGTATTCAACTTCTTCGTCAGGTGCTGTTGCCTCATCCCCCATATCTGAATCCCCCCCACTATCCTCATCTGACTCAACATCTGAGTCATCGCGGCGTGTCTCCTCGTCTGTGGGGACATCATCATCAATAGGCTCCATAAAAGCTGGCCCCACTCGGCATAGAGCCCTGGCATTTTCTCCAAAGGGGTAATCTAGCGCGAGCTGCCACAACTCATCTTCTGTTGCTAGCCTCCCGCCTATTCTCAACTGCAGCATTTGCATCCCAAAGATGCAGGCCATATATTGATCATCCCGAGCATGTCGCTCGGCTAGTGTGAGAACTGGCCCGTGAGTGGTGTCGGGTGCCTTAGTTTTGGTGATGTCCAAGGCGCGCCTATCCATATGCAGGATGTAGTCTAGGGTCTCCTCCTTGATGTCAAGGCCCCTAAAAAATGTGGTCAGCAAACCACCAAACCCGTACCTGTGCCCTTAATGCAAACGCGCTCTCTTCATGGCGGAGATGATCACCGCCCCAACATTAATCTCCAGCCCTTTCATCAGGGCATAAACCAAGCACACACGATCCCGGGTGACATCTGTCATGTGCACCCCCGGGATCAGGCAGGAACACACAATCTTAAGGGAAATCCTGGCTTCCCTATTCATTTGAGAGTAGGGCAGTGTCTGATGGTAGCCCCTCTCCTTATGCCTGCTCCACCGTGCTGTAGAACGGGCTCCACACAGAGTGCGTCTAATATCCGCATATGGTGGAGTGATGTTCAGCTACCGAAGTACATGGGCGTCTGTGTCCCGCGCCCCCAAAATGGCATTAAGGTGATGGGGCTCAAAGGTGACTACCTGCCCCCTTATCTTAACGGTGTGACTGCGGAGTGTCGGGTTCCAGTTGGCATAGAACTCCCGAATCAGGTGGAGATTGCACTCCTTGGGCTCTTCAAAGATGAAGTTCAGCCCGACAGCGTCAATCCGGTGTACGATTCTGGGGAATTCCTGTGCCAATGGCTCCCTTGCAATGTGCTCCTCAGGGAAGTATTTGTTCTCCTTGTGCTTTGCATACCATTTCTTCCCTTCATCCGTCACCCATCGGGTTTCGTATTGACAGCGTTGGCCGTGGGGAACCGCTGGTGCTGCTGGGACTGCTGTTCCCAGTCTAATTCTTTTCCTCCCGGCGCCCGAAGTAGATGCGCCCTTTCCTTTGTCTTGCCTGCTCGCCATTGTTCCTATCGAATCAAATAGACAGTCCCAATGTTATTCAAATCAAAATTATCTTTGACTAAGGTTGGGTTAAGCTAGGCCACCCCATACTTAGTCCTTAGCCACAATTACGACATTACGGCAAGATAATTCTCACTTTCAAATTTACAAAAAAAAAAACAACAACATGCCTCGTGCATTCAGAGAATTCGATGGAATAAATTCTACGTACTACTCAGACTTCATACAACTAATCAAAATATCACCATCGATACCATTTCATCACATAGCACTTAGCAAAAACTTCTCTCAACACAACCTATGCAATTCACCAATTTCTATGCAATTCAACAATTTCATTCTCCCAAAAATCCATCATTGATTTAGCATATTCACATCAAGCACAACATAATTCACCTCACCCAACATGCCCAACCCATAATTTTCACATTTTCAATCACATTTAGTTTCTTCGCAATCAAATTCTAACCCTAGCTACATATTTCACCAAAATTCCATCAAGCATGTATTTATCGAGTTTATACAATCAAAATGATACTACGAACATCAATCAACAGTAACTTAAATGAATTCAAGCTCAATTTACAACTAGGACAAGGTTTACTCACCTCATATGCTCAAAATCAAAAAAATTAGTCAAGAATTGAGATGAAGTTAAAGAACATACCTTTAATTCAATGAAATCGAAGAAAAGTTGAAGAAAACTCGTGCCTAGGTCCGTGTCACATTGGGGAAGGGGGGATTTTTGGGTGTTTGTCGCGGAGAGGATGAGAAATGGGGCAAAAATGAGGGAATCAGGGTTAAAAAGGAGGATTTTCACGCTGGTTACTCGGCGACCCGGTGTGACCCGACGCGATTAAAACCTCAACGTGTCACGGAGGGTAACGCGGAGCACCCCCATGACACGGAGCCATCGCGCAGGCTCATTGTTTTTCCACTTTTTATTATTTTTCTCACCTCAATTTTTCCTTTGCGATCCTTTGCATTTTTGCCCTCCGTTCAACCTGAAATTCATCTCACAACAAGAAATTGGTTAGAATTCATAGGTTTCACATAAAACACAATTTTTGTTTTTATTTTTATTTTTCTATTTTTCTCTTTTCTTTTTTTTCTTTTTTAACTAATTCTACTCAAGTATTATAACAATTTCACGGGTTGCCTCCCGTGCAGCGCCTGGTTTACCATCGCGGCTCAACATCATTAAAGCTTAGTCATCCTCTAGGGTGATGGACGTCTTCTCTCGAATACCGTCCTCACCCATGTCCTACTTACACCGATGCCCACTAACTGCGACTGTGGCATTTCGATCTTCTTGCCACGATTCCAGTTTTGGGGGGTCCTTCACCGGTGGTTGTCCCACTGGTTCTCGCGAATCAACACTTTGAGCAATATTCACTCGATCAAGCACGTTGATCACTGAGAGTTCCTCATACACGGCCGGAAGCTTCGTGGCCTTGTACACATTAAATACCTCCACCTTGTCGTGTGCCCGCATGGTTAGGTGCCCTGCAGCTACATCAATCAGTGCTTTCTCGGTCGCCAAGAAAGGACGTCCCCAAAATAAATGGGACTTCCGCATCCGGCTCAAACTCCAGCACAATGAAGTCTACCGGGAAGATAAGGGAGCCCACTTGCACCAGCACGTCCTCCACAATGCCATCTGGTTTGGTCAAAGAACGATCCGCTAGTTGCAAGATCACTGTCGTTGGTCTAGGACTGCCTAGCCCCAATTTCTTGAATATCGATGTCGGCATCAAGTTAATGCTCGCTCCCAAATCGCATAATCCGTGAGCTCGGATACTCTGCCCGATAGTAATTTGAATTGTAAATCTCCCAGGGTCTTTGAGCTTTGTGGGCAACCTATTTTGTATCCAGGAAGTGCACTCCTCCGTAAGCGCCACCGTAGTGTACTCCGTCAACCTGCTTTTGTTCGCCACGATGTCCTTGATATGTTTTGCGTACTTCGGCACTCCCTACAAAACACCAACAAGAGGTAAATTAATGTGTACCGGTTTAAGCACCTCCATGAACTTTTTGAAACACGCTTCCTCCTTGTGTTTCTTTAATCTTTGAGGGAACGGGGGTGGTGGTCTTTCTGGTTCAGCTTCCTTCTCCTTCCCCCTATCATCATTGTGTTCCCTCTCATTCTCCACTGCTCCCGACTGCTGCGGTGGTCTTTCTGGTTCCACCTCCTTGAGTTGTAAGCCACTCCTTGTGGTCACTGCATTCACTTGCTTGGGGTTGGGGTCAGTGTCACTCGGAAGTCCTCCTCTCGGCCTGGTGTTCTGAGCTCCATCTAGTTGCCCAAACTGGTACTCCAACGCCTTTGTAGCTAACTAATTGTTCTTTACATCGGCTGCCAATTTCACATAGTCAGCCTGCAATTGAGCTCGGTTAGCTATCATCGTTTTGAACATTTCCTCAATGCTGGGTGATGGTGGTGGAGGAGGTGCATTGTTTCTTCTGTACTGCGACTGATAGTTCTGCTGCCCTCCTTGATTTCTCTGCGCCTCCTGACTCAAACTCTGCCCTTGATGGATGTTACTACCCCAAGAGAAATTCGGGTGACTCCTCCAATTAGAGTTGTAGTTGTTGCCATACTGTTGATGATTATTTCTCTGTACATTACCAACAAAGTTCACTGAATCAAGATTCGCACCACAATACTCAGCTGAGTGTTCATTACTGCCGCACACTTCACACCAAATCTGCTGCACTACATTCACTGGGGCTTGAGACTGATTAATGCTCATATAGCTGAAGTGGGTGTTGAGTTGATTCTGTAACGCAGCTATCTGTGCAGCAATAGCTGTAAAACCATCCACTTCCAAGACTCCTGCTGCTTTCCTTGTTCCTCCTCTAGAAGAGTTTGCATTCCACTCTGGATTTCCCTACGAAATACGGTTTAACAAAGTATATAGCTCCTCATAAGTTTTTTCTAATGCTTGTCCCCCAGCTGCTGAGTCTAGAAAAATTTTTGTGTGGGGTTCCAAACCCTCTATGAAAGTATGCACCAGCACATCATTGGATTGGTGATGATGAGGACAATCCTGTAACATAGATTTGAATCTTTCCCAAGCTTGATACAAATTCTCCCCTTCTCTTTGTTTAAAACTTAGAATTTGACTTCTAAGTCTTGCTATTTTACCGGATGGAAAGAACCGTATCAAAAATTTCCGTGCAAGATCATCCCAAGTGGTGATGGAATTAGGTGGCTCAGCTTTCAACCACCTCTTTGCTTCTCCCAAAAGTAAAAATGGGAACAATGTAAGCCTGACGTAATCGGGTGACACTCCAGCGGGGATGTAATTGTCACTTATCTCCAAAAAGTTTTGGAGATGTTGTGGATCCTTGTGAGGGAGACCTGTGAATTGCCCGCTGGTGTGCAGCAATTGCACCATATTCTGTTTAAGCTCGAACCTCCCTCCTGGCTCAGGTTTGCGAATGCTAGCTGTAATGTTGTTAGCATGTGGGATTGCCACTTCGCGAACCGGTTTAGCTGCCATTTCGTCGGGCACTAACACTGCCCTTACAAGTGGTGGATTCTGTTGTTGCTCCAAGATTGTTTGTCTGAGCAACTGTAGCTTTCTCTCTAGAGCTTCTCTCCTTTGACGATGGAATTGTCTTTTCGGCTCTAAGTGTGAATCCACCAGCTCCTTGTCTCTTGCCAGTGTTCAACAGAATTCAATATCTGCAAAAGACAGGCTAAGACCAAGTTGTCAGCCCTAATAAGAAATCGTAAACTAACACTTTTAAGAAAACAATTTTACCAATTGCCAGTCCCCGACAACAGCGCCAAAACTTGTTCGGCGTTTTTCACAACTACACGCAAGTGCACGTGGTCGAACAAGTAGTAAAATGGCTAAAGTAAGCCAAGTATCGATCCCACAGGGACTGGACCAAGGTAATAATCGAATCAAGCATTAATAAACTCTAACTCTAATAATGCAGACAACAGTTTCAAGAAGATTTTGGGAGTTTGTTTCCTAATTTATACTAATCTAAAACAAATGTACAAATTGAGTTTGAACTATAGTAATGAGCATGCTGAGGCTAAAATAACATGCATGGAAGCAATTTATTGATACAAGTCGGTTAATCTTTCCTTCGGTTGCTAGTCAAGAATTATTGCCTATGGATTAAAACTCTCGTATTTAACCCAACTTAAAAATCATGAACCTTCCACCTACATTTCTGTGATAAAAAGAAATTCATGTTCTAGCCATACGAAACCGATTCCTTAATTGACTAATACGACTTTCAGATATATTTCTATTCTGAATGTAAATCAATTCTCAATTTTTCCAAACCAAGAAGAGATCATATCCTACCAATTCACAACTTTCCAATTTTTTTTTCTTTCGAGCGAAAATCAGATTTTTTAGATGTACATTAACATTGGCCAAACATTAATGCAGTAAGAACAAGAATTGATAAAACAACCATGGAAGAAAAGATGAAAAAACAAGATGATCAATAATTACATTCCACTACAAATGTTCTTAACCTCAGTAAGAAGTGAATTTAGCCACTCATTTGTGGATTAAACATCATTAAATGAGTGTAAATCATACAAACAATTGAAATAAAGGAGAAAGAGATAGAGAAGAACCCTAAGATTTTCGTCCCCTAAACTGCCTGTAACCCACGTCCTTGCTCAACTAATTCAGCATAATTAAAAATAAACCTAAATGTGCTATTTATACTAGTGGAAATTTTTCTCGGAATAACAAGCAACGTGTCACGGAGTGCATCGCAACACGGAGCAAACGCGGACCCTTACTAGAATCCGGTCCTCTAGGTAATTATGCCAAACGTGACACAGCGTGCAACGCAGGGCTTGGCCAACGTGCCACGGCACCAACGCAGACCTCCACTGGAACTTGGCCAATTTTAATCATCCGGGGCAGAATGCCTCCGCGATGGTAGCGTGACACGGGTCCATCGCGGAGCCCCTTAATTTGCTGCATTTCCTTGGCCTTTTCCACTGCTCGCTTCCGAGTCCATTCCCGATTTTTCCCAACATGCATCTTAGCTTCCTAAAATTACATTTTTCCTGCAAAACAACACTAATCATGTTGGTTAGTATAAATTCACCTTTTAACTACAAATCACATGAGAATGTACAAATATCGATGGATAAACAAGACGAAATGAAGCATTTGAGTATCACTTGGGTATATAATTCTGCCCAAGATCAATAGAAAGACCATGGATTAACATGTTGATCATTTAAGATGTGTCTTTGATGTGCTTAGACATGAACAACTCTATGCTAATGTTGATAAATGCTCTTTTGATGCTGATGAAGTTGTTTTCTTGGGTTTTGTTGTAAGCTCAAGGGGCGTTGAGGTTGATAATCTAAAATAGATGCTATTAGAAATTGGCCAACTCCTACATTTGTTGGTGATGTTTGTAGTTTTCATGGAATGGCTAGTTTCTATTGGCAGCTTGTAAAGGGTTTTAGCACCATTGCCTCTCCCTTGACCAACGTAATATGAAAGGATGTGCCTTTTATTTGGGGTGAGGAGCAAGCAAGGTCCTTTGAAACCTTGAAACAAATGCTTAGCTCCGCACCGTTGTTGTAATTGTCCAGCTTTGATAAGACTTTTGAAATTGAATGTGATTCTAGTATAATAGCATTGTTGCCATTTTTGATGCAAGATATGAAACCCATTGCTTATTTTATTTAGAAGCTTAAAGGTATGACCTTGAACTATTCCACCTATGATCTTGAGCTTTATGCTCTAATTAGAGTTTTGGGTAATTGGAAACATTACTTGTGGCCTAAAGAGTTTTTCATTAAGGTCGATCATGAGTCCTTGAAGCATCTTAAGGGCCAAGGAATGTTGAATAAGAGGCATGCCAAATGGATTTAATTCCTTGAAACTTTCCCTTTATGTAATCTAATACAAAAGGGGAAGAATAATGTGGTGGCGGATGCCTTTTCTAGGAAGCATGTTTTGGTTACTACTTTGACTTCCAAACTAATGGGTTTAGAAAGCTCAAAGTCTTTATATCCCTAGGACCCCAAATTAGCTCAAATCTTCAAAGATTGTGAAGCATGGGAAGGGACCATGGGCTTAAGGATAAACCCCCAACCCCTTTTGCTAGATTTGATAGTGAATCCTATGTGTGCCCATGAGCTCTTGGAGGGAACCCTTGTGAAAAGAGGCACATGATGGGGTTTTAATGGGCTATTTTGGCATTGATGAAACCTTATAGATTCTCGAAGAAGAAGTTTATTGGCCTAAGATGCATAGTGATGTTGCTAAACATTGTGGTCGATATGTTGGATATCGTAGTGCTAAATCTAGACTCCCATGGTTTGTATACCCCTCTTCCCACTCTCCAAACGCCTTGGCTTGACATTTATATGGATGTTATATTGGGCTTGCCGAGGACTAGAAAGGGTAGGGATAGCATTTTTGTGGTTGTTGACCGATTTTCAAAGATGGATCATTTTATTGTATGTAACAAATGTGATGAAGCTTCTCATGTTTTATCCTTATTTTTTGAAAATGTGGTCAAATTTCATGGCATTCCTATGTAACACCCAAAAAGTCCCTAAGATCAGACCTAAGGGTTGAATCAGAGAAAATAGGAAATTTGCACCAGGTTATAGAACAAGTCATTCAGTGACTCGTCAAGTGACCGACGGGTTGATACATGATTCATTAGGTGGTGCCAAGTTGGAGATAATGTTACCTTATGAAAGTCATGATGAATGGTGTAACGAGTCATTAGGTATCCCCACGATTCGTTTAGTCAACCATTAAGTTTGCAGTGGTGGAGAAATTATGGATTTCCACTATACTTCATGAATTGAGGAATGAGTCGTCATGTCCACAATGACCTATTAAGTGACTCCTTGAGTTGGAAAAAATCAGAGGATGAGTTTTTGGCTTTAGTGGCGATAGGTCAGACCACGACTCATTACTTGACCCGATGGGTCTTCAAGTGAGTCGTTGGGTCTGGTAGGGTCATTTTTTTCAATTGGTTCATTTGGGATGTTTTCATAATTCCTAAGTTAGTAACTCCTAAACTATGTTATTTTGAGCATAAGAAGAAGAGTTTTAGAGGGTTTTACTCATCCTAAGCCCTCATTCTACTCCAAACACTCTTATTAGAAGATCAAATCCTTTTCCAAGATCAAGCTAGGGATTCTTCATCAAGTCTTCCTCAATTCCGTTTGGGTCTCTAATATAGTTGAATATTCTCCAAGCCCATGAATGAGGGGTTTCTTCCACCCTCATGCTCAATTTCTAACTCATGAATTCAAGTCTCCAATTAAGTGTATTAAAAATTATAGGGTTCAAACCCAATTTCATTCAAATATCCATGCTATGTCTATGGGTCCAATTCTCTCATGTTTCTATTAATGATTTAAGACTATTAGGGCAAATTTTAATCTTAATTTAATTATTAAATTACGACTTCAAGTTTATGAAAATTATGCCCTATTATGCATTATTTATGAAATTCAAGCTTATGAGTCTATGATTTCAGGTATGATAATTTTCTAGTATGCATGAATGTTTATGAATTCTTAACTTATGATTCCATGATTTTGAATTATGAAGCCTATTTCAAGTATGTATGATTTCATGACTTAGGCAAGCCTATGCAAAGTTAAGTGTGCTTATCATGATTTTAGCTAAGGCTTACAAGATTAGTTTTAAAAAGATATTTGGAGTCAAGACTCCCCAATTATCCATATTTAAGCTATGTTTTGAGAATACGATTATACGAGAAATATACATATTTTCAGAGTACTGTCTAGCACTGAGTAGGCCAGGGATTCCGAGGACCTCGGTCTTTGAAGTACGCGCCAATGTAGGATATATATTCTTATTTGGGACCTCTCAAGAGAGTGTTTCCCTCACTCGAGGGCACACCTGTGATATCACACCTAATTTTTCTTTTGCCTTGGCAAGGCTTAGGATGGCTCTACTCCATGTGCACAAGATGTAGGATCATCATGCGCTCATACATGATGGTTATTGATTATGACGAGTCTCCCACTATTCCTCTTAATTTTAGTTGCTCATGTCCATAACTTATGATATTATCTTTTATAGCATATTTGACCCATTGATCAGTTTATGAGCTTTCGCTTACAATTTCAATCATGACAAGTTAAATGATTTTTATTTTTAAACCTTGGGTCATTATGTCCAGATTATGATGAATAGTTTATGAATATGTATACTTTGGATTTATGGCTTTTATCATGCAGTCCTTATTCTCATGAACTTTCTTAATTTATATTCATGATTTTAGACTATCATTTTACTAGATTCTTTACTTATCTTACATACTCAGTACATTCAAAGTACTGATACATACTCTATGCTATATCGTCTCATGATATAGGTTCGGGTGATCCAGCTCAGTCTCGCTAATAGCTCATTCCCGATCAGTCCAGTCCTATTCCCTCTTGGGTGAGTCCTCATTCTCCGGAGACCTTACCAGTTTTATGGTTTTACCATGTGTTTTAGTTTCAGACCTAGTGAGCTAGTTGGGGCTGTTGTCCCATCAGCTCGTCATAGTAGTAGACACTTTCCAAACTATCATGTATAGAAAGTTCATCATTGTTGAGTTATGTTTACATTTTTGACCTTATGATATGCAGGATTCCGCTTATGTCATGTTCATGCTTTATTTCTGCTAGTGAGGCTCTTATCAAGTTATGTATGTACCATGGGTTAGTGTGGAGACATTCGTGGTTCTAGGTCCCATGTCTCAATTTGGGGTCTCAGCTTGGGTCATGCCATCCTAATACCATAGTGAATGATAGGGACACAAAGTTCCTTAGCCACTTTTAGAAGGAATTGTGGGGCCGACTTGATACTAGATTGTTGTTTTCCACATCATGTCACTCCAAACTAATGGCCAAATTTAGGTTGTGAATAGGAATCTAGGTTCTATGCTTAGGGCCATAGTTAAGGATAAACTCATATCTTGGGTAGATCAGTTGCCTCTAGTTGAATTTGCTTATAATTGCGCGATTCATAGTACTATTGGTATTTCTCTATTTAAGGTTGTTTATGGTTTTAACCCTTTAACCCCTTGATCTAACCCCTTTATCTGAAGATGTTGTGTTGAGCTTAGATGGAAACAAAAGGGCTAAGGCCATCAAAGCCTTGCCTGAGAAAGTGTGAATCCAACTTGAGAAGAAAAATCAAGAGATGGCCAAGAAAGCCAACAAGGGCCCTAGAAAAGTTATCTTAGAACTGGGTGATTGGGTTTTGGGTCCATTTTCGCAAGGAAAGGTTTCCCAACAAAAGGAATACCAAGCTCATTCCTAGAGTACATTATCCATTTGAAGTGCTTGAAAGGTTGAATGATAATGCTTACAAGGTGGATCTCCCTCCAGATTACCATGTGCATAACATATTCAATGTGTGTGATCATTCCCCAGTGGTAATGCATGATGATGAGCCCTCGAATTTAAGGGCAAATTCTTTTCAAGAAGGAGAGAATGATGCAATCCACATTTCTTCAAGACCGTTCATCAAGGAGCCAAGTAAGGGAGCTTCAAGATCTACAAGGCCTCTTCATGAAAAAGGAGGCACTTGAGTGCATATGGGAGATGTCCAAAGGACTCCATGTATGAAGAGTAGCTTGGGAAGAAGAAGGAACAGAAGATAGCCAAAGGAATGAAGAAGGTGGCTAGAAGTGAAATTGGCTAATCTTGATTTTCAAGGAAAAGGAAGACCATCCAAACAGTGCCCTTATTCATTAAGGGCATATTTGTAATAGCCTCTTCTTTTCCTTCACTTAGAATAAATAGTTTTTTATCTGTTTTGAATAGTAGATTTTCATGACTTTGAATTAAAAATGCTTTGAGTGTAGTAAATTGCCTAGCTTTGAATTGTTCTTGTGTAGAGAGAAGGTTTGCAAGGTTAGATCATCTCCTTTGAGATCTTTCTAGAAGACTATGTATTTCTTGATTTGTGAATTGGAGGTCCCTGTGCCTTCACAAGGGTTGCTAATTTAAACCACTTTATGTCTAGGTAGTTATCTTTTCTTTAATTTCTTGTATCAATCTTAGCCTAAAAGGTCGAGCTAGTAGAGTAGTATGTGTTTTCATCGTCGATTTTCGCTCCGTTTGTTGTATATCCAAAAAGGTAGCTTGTGGGTCTTCAGGTTATCTACTATTTATATCTATCTAATGGAAGGTAAGAGCTCTACATCCTTGACCTATTCCTGATTTGAGTTTTAGAATTGAATTCGAGGAAGAACTTATCATTCTCAGTTTTTTATGTTGTCTTCTTGTCATTTTCTATTTTAGCTCGTGGTAAGATTGGTGACTAGTGGTGTGATACTAGCTTGAGAGGGTTTGAAAGAGGCGTCGTGTAATTCCTACAAAAACAACGAAAGGTATATTAAGCCTAAACCTTCTTCTGCAAGATTCTTTTATCGTATAGTCGATATGACTTGTTATTTACTATTGAATCACTTATAGCCACATTATTTATCATTGATTGGCTATTGGAGTAATGTATACATATATGTATGATCTTTCCATGTTGGGAATATCCTTGTTTTAGCTTCTTCCGCATTGTGAAAGTGACGTAGAACTTATTGTATATTTTGATTGCCACTTAATTGGCTATTGTTAGGTTGTTGCCTTGTCGATGGCTTAAGGGCTTATGTTTAGTTTCTTAGTGTTACATATATATATTGTTAGTTTTATATCTAGTGGCATATAAACCAAGTGGTTCTGATGCCTATAACTATATACACAGCTCGCCTCCAGGCCTTTAGCATATCAGGATGCCTTTGAAGCTGTAATGCTAGGTTATAATACTACCTTCATGTTGATAGTTGTTGTGATTGCCTATAAGGCTTTTGTGGTTAGTTGCTTAGAGTTACATCTTGTTATTAGCACTCTGTAATTAGATTAGGCATAGAAATCATTCATATTGGTCGTCTACAGTTATACTGCTTGCTTATAGATTACTAGTATGTTGTTATGCCTTCAGCGTGACCATGCTTACTGTTATGTTGATTGCCATCGTGGCATTATCTATTGTGGCTACCGATTGGGCTATACAGGTTAGCTGTAGGGTGCTACACCTAATTATTGAATGACCTTGTAGTTGATATTGCAAACAGATTGTTTTACACATCGCTTAGAGTCCTACCTCCTTGTTTCTAGGCTAGTTGTATCTATAATTGTCTCTATGACTATTTGGTTAGCTGTGGAAGCATGAGATATGCTTATCAGATGCTATATAGGCTGCCCAAGGGGGCATCAGTTATGCAGAATGCCTATGGGGCTATGCTTTGCTTATAGAGAGATATGATGTCTACAAGAGACTATATTGATGCCTGCAGAGCCATATTGGCGTCTGAAATCTTACGGACTTCCATATTGCCTAAGGTGGCATTGCTGACCCCCAATAGAGCCACAGTGTAATACCCTAAAATTCCCTAAGACTGGACCCAAGGTTTGGAGTTTGGTCATACAGAGAAAAGTAGAAAAGGCCTCAGAATGAGTCTCGGTACGACTCATAGGTTCATGTTACGAGTCATACTAAGGGCTTGTAGTATGATGTCTAGAAAATTTGGTTTGAAATTATGATAGGAACCTACGATTCATACCTAGATTGTATGGGTCATACTAGAGGGTTATGGGAAGGATTTAGAGAAGTGCTCAGAGGTTTCTGGGTAACCATGAGCCATAGTATGACTCATGGTAGGAAAGGACGGATCGTTGTTAGTCCCGTGGTATGAGGTTCAGAGAATGACTAATATGTTGTAGGTTTACAACACTTTCGACACTTAAAACTGAGAAAATATACATTGTCTTAGGTGTGTTTATATGGATATGATGCACTTTTACTTTGTTTTCAGGGAAATAAGGTGTTGGAGTTGAAATCTGTGAAAAAAGGAAAAAGAGTGCAAAAATTGGGCCGGGCACAAACTTCAGTACGAGCCATACCTTGGTGGTACGAGCCGTACTGGGAGTTGTGGTAAACTTCAGAAAGATTTCACAAGGTACTGGCCAAGTACAACTCTTGATACAAGCCGTATTGTGAGTCGTAGAAAATATCAGAAGTATGCACCTTGATTAGTCTCCTGGTACAGATGGAAACCACGAGTCATGATGATTATCTACGACCCATACCAAGGAGCAGCGGTAAAGTTCAGAAAAAAGCTGAATGGCAGATCCCATGGTACAAGAGGCAACCATGAGCCGTAACATTAATGTACAAATCGTACCCAATGCCCATGGAAATATTAGAGAATGCCATAAGTCACAGGTTCAAATCTTGATAGGATTTTACGACTCATAGGTGCATTGTACGAGTCGTACCAGTTCCCCGCACTTAACCAAATTTAGAGCTGTCAGGCATTGCACAAGTGAAGCTACAACTTGTATGATCAAGTTACGAGTCGTATGAGAAGGCGACGATAGTTAATTAGTTTTCCCTGTTAATTTAGGGAAGGTTTCCAGTTATTTATATAAATACTTTTCTAGGTTATTTTTGTTAGAAGATTTTAGAGGACGAATACTTTGAGGGAGAATTCGATATTTGGGAGATTCTTCTTGAGTTTTCGAATATTCTTGGGTTTTACTTCATTGTTCTTGAATTGGTCAAAGTTGAATTATGCAATAATTAAGTGGATTTTTATTTCAATCTTCATTGTAAGTTCTTTAATTGTGTTTTTTTCAATGAATGCTAATTCTTTATTTACAATCATGAGAGGCTAAAACCTCCACAACTAGGGTTGTGGGAACCATGGAGAATTAACCAACTAGGTTTGCACAAAGTGATTCTAAACCACTATGAATACTTGTATTGTATTCTCTTCATCTTTAATGTTTCTTAATGATGCGTAACGCTAGGACACGCCCAAATTCTCTATTTGCTTGAACCTACAGAAGTAGAGATTAGGAAAAGAGAAGAACAACAAAGCCTTGAACTTTATGGTTCATTGTATAACTTGAGCTGCAGTCGCAGGATAGTTAATTTGGAACAAAATAATAATGGTAAATATGAAATCACTCAGGAGACCTAATCATAGTCATCCAGTAGGGATGAACCAGTCGTTTGGATGAACCTAAGTTTCATCAGTTCTACAAGCTAAGTATTGGGATAGATCACAAGTGTAAAATCCAAAGTAATTATGAATCCATGGAGAACACCTCCCTAGTTAATTGCATCAACTTGATAACAACTTAAATCTTCAATATTATTACGTGTTTCATTCTTTAAAACCCCCCTTTAGGAAATAATCAAACTAAAAGCATAAATACTATCTTTATTCTACATCCTTAATATTCCCTATGGGATCGACCCCAACTTAGTTATGTTGTTTATTGATAACGTTCGCATCATACTTTTACAAGAGTGTGATTTGAGCATTATTAAAAGTGGAGCCGTTGCCGGGGAATTCAACTTAGGAATAGAGTAATTGTTGTGTTAAACTTTTAATCATTATTTCCTCATTTATGTTTTCTTTTGTTTTTGACATCCACAGGTTGCTAATTGGTGAATGCCAAGTACTCGACGATGTGGAAACCCTCTGATTCCACTTGATCTTGAGCTAGAGCAAACACTGCAAAAAATGGAAAACCTTGAGCAGAGAGAGGCATGATTGGCGAAAGATGCTCGTCAAGCTAAGTTAGCTCAGCAGGAAATGCTTCAAGAATCCGAGGATGCTCGCGATGAGGTAGTAAATGCTGGGCCGCCATGCAAGGGGTAATAAAGGAAAAGATATGCTCCTCAGTTTTATGATGATGATGACCCGGATGTTGATGAGGCGGGTCAATAGGAGACATTGTACCTCCATCTTTGCCTATTGGGGCTAAGTTTGATTTCACTAGAACCACGATCCAGTTGTTTAACATGAAAGGGTTGTTTAGTGGTCCCACAGCTGACGATGCTAATCTGCACCTGATGAATTTCGTTGGTATATGCAAGGCGTATAGGTTACCAGGTATAAGCCAGGATGCTATACGATTAAGACTCTTCCTATTCTCTCTATCTGGGGAGGCCATGTTATGGTTATCGGAGTTGCCCAATGACTCTATTACCAACTGGAGGGAGCTAAAGCAAGCGTTTTTAGAAAGGTTCTTCCTACCTTCCAAGATACTGCAGCTAAAGGATGAGATCTATAATCTCCGATAGTTGAAGACTGAGGCACTACATGAGACTTGGCTGAGACTTAAGAAGAAGATGACTAAGTGACCAAATCATAAAATTCCCGAGATAGTTTGTTGGAAATTTTTTACAGGTCTTTAAACAACAACACCAAGGCTGTAGCAGATACGATGGCAGGAGGATCATTGATGAGTCACTCATGGGAGCAAGCAACTGTCATACTTGACCGAGTGACCAAGAAAAATAGGGCCTGGCACAGTAGGGAAGCTGAGAGAGCTACATGTACATATTCCATAGGGATGACCGCAGACCAACGCAAAAAAGAGGAGGAACATGATTAGGAGTTGTCTCATATGAGGACATCTCTAGACCTTCTCACGAAGCATATTATGGGCTCTAGAGCTCAGAAGGTGAACGTAGATTGAGATCAAGGCCAGGAACAGGGGTTTGAGTAGTGAGATACCGAGGAGGAAGCAAACTTCTTAGACAATCTGGTGGTAGGTTTTTGGGACAACGCCTATGGGTCTGGACAGGACACTTGGCGCCAAGGTTCCGGAACCAAGGTCAGAACCAGTATAGAGACAACTACAATAGAAATGGGTATAGGGATAGGAGCAGAGGTTGTGAGCGAGAAGGAGAGTAGAGAAGGAATAAAGGCTACACAACGATGCACAAATTTGTATGTTCCTTCGAATGCTCATGAGGGTGATGCTAGACCCTCAAAATTGGATAACATGATGGATGAGCTACTCAAAAGGGCTAAATCAATTGATCAGGGATAAATCAATTGATGATCAGCTGAAGGATATTAGGAGTGATATATCTAGCTTAGGCCAAAAGGTTGAATCTCACGCTACAACAATTAAGCAGATTGAGTAGTAGCTTGGTCAAATGTCTGCATCCCTAAATCAGAGGAAGAAGGGAACACTTCCTAGCAACATAGTCCAAAATCCAATAAATGATAGTCACTATATGGCTGTGATGACTAGGAGTGGAAAGACCACCATTAACCCTCCTATACCAGTTGTAGTTGAGATGGAGAGACAGAAGGAGATCAAGTTGAATGAGGAAGATGAGATTGCTGAACAAAAGGTTACAGGTGAGGCTGAGTTGACTAAGGCTCCAAGTATTGCAAACGTGTCTAAGGCTGATGAAGGGAAAGTAAAGGGGGCAACTCAGATTTACAAATCAATTCCTCGACCACCACCACCATTCCCTCAGAGGATGAAGAATAAGGTGGAAAATGGGAAGTTCCAGAAGTTCTTATCAATGCTGAAACAGTTGTCTGTGAACATTCCATTAGTAGAGGCATTAGAGCAGAAGCCAGATATACCAAGTTCATGAAGGACCTAGTGACTAGGAAGAGTTCCATGATCTATGAGCCAGTTGTTAACTTGCATTATTATAGTGCCATAGCCTCATGGGTCCTCACCCAGAAGAAGGAGGATCTAACTGCCTTCACTATTCCGGTGCAAAATGGATGATTTTGAGTTCTCAAAGGCACTTTGTTACTTAGGTGCTAGCATCAACTTAATGCCGTTAGCGGTATTTAGACAGCTGGGTTTGGGGCTCCCACATCGACTACGATACGACTATTGATGGTGGACCTCATAGTTAAAAAACCAGTGGGCATCCTATTTGATGTGCTAGTTAAAGTGGATTGCTTTATTGTCCCAGTTGACTTTGTGATCTTAACTTGTGAGGTTGACTTTGAGGTCCCCATCATTTTGGGGAGACCATTCCTTACTACTAGGAGAGCTTTGGTGGACGTTGAGGCTGGCCAGTTGAAATTTAGACTAAACAAGGAGGAGGTTACCTTCAATATCTGCCGGTCAATGAAATAGCCCAATGAGTTTAGGATGGTGTCAATAATCGAGGATGAGTCTGTGTTTCTTGATGAAGTCTGAGTAGTCAAGAGACTTGCGTCATTTCCGATGTTAAATCAGGCGCTTCTTGGGAGGCAACCCATGAGGTGGTTTGGTGAAGTCTGAGTAACCAAAACACCTGCGTCGTGCCATGACATTAAGTCAGGCACTTCTTGAGAGGCAATCCAAGTATCTTGACTTATTTTTGTTCAGTGTGCAGGTGAAATAAAAGTTGGTGGATGAAAAATGATAAACAAGATTGTACTATGAGCCTCAGTACGAACCATATGATGATAGTACGACTCATAATACTATCCATGGTGAAAAATAGGGACTTGGTCTAGTGCATGGGTTCACATTACGATTGGTTATTATGAACCGTACCCCCATGGTATGAGTACCAATTGTAATGATGAACTACTCTAAGTGTGGAATTGCAAAAAATCCGACCTACGAGTCATGGTACGGATCATGGTATTTTGGTACAACTCATAATACAAACTTGTTGGTCCCCAGGTAAGTTCCCATAGTCTTCTGCTAGGAGTCCAAGGGATGAGTCATGACGGGCATTGTAAATAAAATAATCCACGTGACCCGAATCAACCTAGATTGTTTTATTCCGCCCTAAACCTATTTAAAATCAACTTTTTGAACCTAAATTTCCCACTCACTTACAAATACAACCCACGATCATCTCCCCTCAATCCTTAATCATCCATAACTCACACAATATCCCATTTGTGAGCTTGAATTCGTGCAAATAAATTGCACAAGCTAGTCGACCTGCTAGCCCTAACCCGAAGAAAGCAAGAATTGTTCAAAGAATTTGATTGTAGTAAGTAAATGATAAACTCTCAATGTTAATTTCTTGCTATCATTGTTATCCAAATTTGTACTGTGATTCTTCCACTCATGAACATGAGGAGGAGGAATGTGATCAAAGGCTAAACACAAATGCTATTGATGGGTTTAAGAGTTGAAAATGCTCACAGACTTAAATAAATGTTCAATGTGTGAATTAATGGGTAAAATGCATGATGAAGATTGAGTGGGTAGTTAAAAATAATGTATTATGAGTCAATAGGGTGGGGAATTCTGAATACCCATCTCAAAAATGTGATTTACTTGCACGAACTAAGCATGCTTAAGATGAGGACAGGCTTCACGAGCCTTCCTACGACACGTGGTCTTGCACTACTGCTCGTAGGAGGTTCATTGCGATTGTACCAAGATGGTTTAACTGGAAACTCATGGTACGGACCCTCGTACAACCCATAGTATCTCACTATGAGTCGTACCTGGTGATCGTACCACGAATCAGAGAGGGTTAAGTTCAAAAGCAATAGTACGACCCTTAGTACGACTCATGGAATCTAACTAATATTTGTAATAGGAGTCGTACAAAAATATAGAGAAACAAAATGTCCTAGAATATCTCCTATGACTAATGGTACGAACCGTATCAACATGGTATGAGTTGTACCAACAAGTCGTGACAGTGCTATGAGATACTACGAGTCTTAGTACGGATCATACCACTTAGGTATGACTTGTACTGATGACTCGTGATAAGATATTGAATATGATTTTCTTGCTTCCTTTTTTTGAGATCACACATACTAGCCTTTTTCTCCACAGGTACAATGACAATGAAGAGGAGAGCAACCAAGAAGGCCCAGGACAAGGAGGCCAGAGCTGAGATTTCTTCTCAGAGGGGCATGAGGGATGAGGCTTCCACATCTGAGTAGGAGAAGGGCTCCCCCCAATGGTTCAGTGGAGGAATACCAAGTAGACACAAATGACACCGACGAGCCACAGACCACTAGGGAACAGGCTAAAGCTGCTTTAGCCACACTTGCCGAAGCTCCCCAGTCCAAGGAAGGAGTCGAAGAGTAGCCTCAGGAGTTCGACAGTGGATCCAATACTGAGGAAGGGTAAGATGAGGCCCAATCTGGAGAAGGAGCAAATGAGGCTAGGTCTGAGGAGGAGGCCCAAATTGATGAGGATGATTAGACTCCGCCTCCAGAAAGTCATACCATGAGGTGGCATGTGCTCGGTGCTTAGGAAATCTATAAGAAGGCTCTAGCTCTCACCTCCAAGCAGCATCCTAAGCGAAGTATCCAGGAGTAACTGCGAATCTTGACCGATGTACTGAATGAGGTCGAGGAGATGAAGTGGATCTTCAACTTCTATGGATTTAATTGGATAGATAGAACTCTTGACCACTATAGTACTGAATTAGTCAGGGAGTTCTACGCCAATTACTTAGAAACGATGGAGCAAAAATCGAAGGATGGGTAGAGACTGAAAGAGTGTAACACCACAAAAGTTTCTTAGGTTAGACCCAAGGTTTGTAGTAGGAAAATAATACAAGAATCAAATAATGAACCTCAGTATGATTCGTTGTAGGGTCCAATGGGTCGTTGGAGGTGCTCGTTGTTTGGTGACGAGAGAGCAGTTAGAAATTTGCGCAGAACCCACGAGGGGATTTTACGGACTGAGGCTTGACTGAACTAGTCATTGTTTGTGGTTGTTGAAGTAGATTAAGAGAATTTCAAAGGAAGATTAGGGAAAACCAATGAATGGACCGATGGTCCGTTGTTTGTTACCACGACCCATTGGATGGGTCGTTAGTTCTGCTAGTTTGTTAAGAATCTCGGGCCAAGTTTGCAACCATTCTAGGTACATGGATAGACCCGAGCCAGTGAATTTATGGAAAAAAGTTTTTAAGATTAATCATTAAGTGTAAGAAGTGCGTTTGACACAAATTAAGATCATAAGGAGCCTCTAGCACATAGTTGAGTTGAGAGCCTCCTTACCGATTTAGTGTTCGTATAAGTTCTTACAAGGGTCAGCCTCAAATGACCATAGATTCCATTTTACAAAATGTTTTGGGTGATTCAGCACCTCTAATTGAGGCCCTAGGAGTCTTCTTTCCAACGCATCCGACCTTGCATCAATTGGAGTTCAGAGTAAAAAGTTATGAGCAGTTTAGTGAAGTAGCAGGCAAACTACGAACCTCAGAATGGGCCGTCCTAACAACCAATGACCTATCCTGTTGGTTATTGGAACTTCCAGTTCCAGGTATTTCTTGGCAGTTTGGGGATATTTTGGTAAACTCCTATGCTTCTAACTCCTAAATGACGTTGTTTTGGGTTTTCTTAAGGTCAGATTAAAGGGATTAACCTAGCCTAAATCCTCACCCTCTCCGAAAGATCAATACTTGGATTTTCTCTCAAAAAAGGAGCTAGGGTTCTTCTTCAACCTCTTTAAATCTTCTTGGACTCTTCAAGGAAAGTCAAGGGATCATCAACCCAGGTATGTATGGCTATGAATGAGGGTTCCTTTCACTCTCATGCTCAAAAACTTTTCTCAATTTCCATGAATTTCAATTTTAGATTCAAGTTTTATGAACTTATGGGGTTTATTCCAATTTTTGTGAAATTCTCTGTGATCTATCTATGGGTCAATTCCCTTCATGTATCAAATAATGTTTTATGATCTATGAACAGATTTTATAACTATTCTGATTATTAAATTATAGTTTCAAATTTTAATTAAATTATGCCCAATTATGTATGTTTTATGAGAAGTCAAGTTATGATTTCATCATGATCTGGATTTTAATTAGCCCAATTATGATTTGATTTCTCTCAAGTACTTATCATGAGTTTATGAATGTCAATTTATACAAGTTTTACAAGTATGTATGGATTTTAAGATTTATGGATTTATGACTCTTGGACAATTCATGGGCCCTTGTTGATTACTAATCATGTATTTTAAATGGGGATCAATGATGTTATTATTTATTTGACCATGAACTTCATGAATGATTTTACGTATACTATACGAGCCCTAAGGTGCATGTTTTTGGAAGCAATGTCTAGCACCGAGTAGCCCAGTGTTCAAAGGACTACGCCGGTGTCTTTGAACTACGTGACACTATAGGTTTATATATATGCAAATGTTAATGGATCCCCTTTTCGTGATATCACATATTGCACGTACCTTGCCTGGCAAGCCTGGGATGGCTTTGCCCACTTGAGTGAGATAGTTGGGGCATCATGTGAGCTCTATCATGATGGTGTTGGTTACGATGAGTCCTCCCATTATTCCTCATGTTTTATGCACTGTTATGTTAAGATACTTTGGCTCAAGCTATGTTTTATAAAGTTTCTCTTATGATTATGAATACGAATGAATTATGAATGATTTGAAAACCTTGAGCGTCATGATATGTTGTGATATTTACTTCACGTTCATGCTGTCCTATTCTTATGAACTCTTATGTATTTTAATTATCCATTTTTACTTACCTTTCATACTCAGTACATTCCAAGTACTGACCACATACTCTATGATGTATCATTTCATGATAGAGGCTCGGACATTTAGGTTCAGTCTCTCGTTAGTCTGATCCTCAGATTTTGCATTCCTAAGCCAAAGTTGGTGAGTTGTCATCTTTCAAGGACCCTTTTATAAGCTTATCTTAAGTATTTTCAGTTTCAGTCTTTAGTGAGTTAGTTGGGGTCTTGCCCTATCAACTCGTCAGTACGTTGAGGCTAATCAGACATAGTATGTATTCAGCTTCAGACTTGTGTTATGTAATCAGATGTTTAGACGTTATTACATTCTCAAACTTCTGCTTTTTAATGTTAGACTTTACGCATTTATTATTTTGAGTTTTAGGTGTCATGTTCATGCCATGGGTCGACTTGGAGCCTCTCGGGATTCTTTGTCCCGTGTCTCGATTCAGGCCTTTGTTTGGGTTGTGAAAAACTTAGTATCAGAGCCTTAGGTTTTGAAGTATCCTAGGGTGTCTGAAAGATGCATTAAGTAGTGTCTTTTTCATGGGTGTGAAGCGCGCAACACTTATGATGAAGAGGCTATGAGACATTTAGGAAATGTTCGCTTCTTTCATGATCTATGTCGTGCGACAAAATATCTTTCTATCCTTTAGGTTTTGAAGTATCCTAGGGTGTATGAAATCCGCATTAAGTAGAGTCTATTTCATGGGTATGAAGCGCGCTACACTTATAAATAAGAGGCTACGAGACATTTAGGAAATGTTTCCTTCTTTCATGATCTATGTCGTGTGACAAAATATATTTCTAACCTTCTAACTCGTGTATTCACGTACTCCAAATCATAATGTCAGTCAGTGGAACAAGAGGCACTCTCGAATTATTTTTCCTTGCAGGAGTTAAGAGAAGCTAAGGAAGAAGAACTCGTGACCTTAAAGTAAGGAACCAAAAGAGTGGGGGAGTACAACTGGAGAAGTATGAAGCCTTCCGTAATAGCCTTAGAGGCAAATGGGAAGTTAAGAGATAGTGATTTCTGGCTAGCCATAAGAAGGGGTCCAATCCTCAGAATGATGATCTTTAAGCTAAGGGAGAGATTATAAGGTGAAGGACCAGGTCAAGCCTTGAGTTCCAAGTGTGAAGGTTCAGGATCATTAATTATGGGAGATCGATCCACGCTTATTCAGGTGTCATTCCGTACTTCAGTCTACGCGATACTCTAGTCATGTCGTATGTGAACATGTTATGCCCATGTCTGAGTTCCAAGTATTCCTTACGTCTATTCGTACTCAGATTCGTAGAAAGAGAAGTAGCCACTTCAGATGGTGATTCCAGTCTTCTTCTATGATTCCATAAATCTCAGCTTCATCTCATGAACCTCATTATATATGTAAACTCATGTCTCTCAGCATGCTCAGCTCCATGGACTCTGTCCTTAAGATTTGCCTTATCGGCTCATAAGATCGTGTTATCTCAAGTATATGCCCAACTTAGATTTCTTGAATGATTCGTGCTCATAATTTCCTTACTCTAAGACCTATGAATGTTTCCCCATGATGAAAATGATGGTTAAAATGTGTAAATTTAGAATACCTCCCTATCCCTTCTATAGGTGCAGGTATGCAGAAATTCAGGAAGCGCAATTGTTAACCAAGCCTGGAAGTGTAACAACCCACATGGTCAGTTTGTGATTTTAATCCATTCCCCTGGGTTGAACCTTTCCGTATCTTTATTTTTCTATTTATGACTTGCCAAGATGGATGACACCATTCCCGAGATGATCCAATGGAGATTAGATGAGATTTTCGGTTTTTAGAAGTTTTGAAGTTTGAGAGGTTTGACTAAAATCAACATTTTGGGTTAACGAGCTCGAATTTGGGTTCTAAAAGATCCGTTAGTTTTGGATGGTGATTTCTGACTCAGTTGGTAGTTTGTGTGGATCATGAGGTGTTCGGGAATAATTTGAACCTTTGGTTGAATTTATGAGCTTTAAGGAAGCTAAGTTGATCAAGGTCAACTTTCGATCAAAAAAACCTTATATCGGTGATTTAATGATTCCAACAGGTCCAGAATGTGTTTTACAATTGAAGTGCATATTTGGTTTGTGTCTGGAGGATTCTGGATGAGCTTCAGGTGGATTTGACATTTTGTGTGTGCAGCGTGATTTTAAGCATAAATTGTGACAACTCAGAGGTTCGTTGTTAGTATTTGAGATTGAAATTTTTTTCAAGACTTCGCCGTGTGGGGCCTTAGATAGTAGATTTTCTTCCTTTCTGTTCTAACTAGACAGCATGGTGGCCTTGTCGGCCCGCATAGGATTCCTTGTTATTACCTTTTTCTGGTTAGCTGTTTTTCTTTACAGGTAGTTATAAGGCCTTGTCGGCCGGAGGTTGTATTTACAGCTGAGACATAGCCCGTTGCTTTCTTGATTTGGAAAGTAAGCCTCAAGAGTGCACAAGCCTAGTTAAGTCAGTTCAGATCCTAGTAGGGCACCAGTATCAGTCGTGCCTCCCAAGGTGGGGCATGACATCATTGTTACCAAGTCGTTATCCACACTTTCCAAATCCTTCATCCCTCATTAAATACTTGACCACTAACCACCTAATGACTCGTGGTCCCACCTATGGTTAGCCTCAAACTCCAAAATCTCAGCCATGTCCAACACCCTCCCCATGAGTCACTCAATGACTCGTGGTGCACCCCACGGGTCACTGGATGACTCATCCTGTGACCTAGTGCAGAAAATCATTTTTTCTCCGTTTCAACTCTTAGGTCTGATCTTAGGGATTTCGGGGTATTAAAATATCTCTCCTTTTGGAATATTCATCCTCAAAGTTGAAAATCGTACTGGAAAGTAGAGAAATGCAATCATCATACTCAAATATTGAACATACAAGCTGAAAGCTGGCGGAATGGCTAATTCCGAACAGAACTACATGACTGAACCGAATTCCTGAATCACACATGCATTCATTGACATGAAAGAAACTGGGGCACATGATGAACATGAAACTTAATAGAGTACTAAGGAAGAAACTAATACCTCAAGCTGAAACTGAGTCGGAAGGAAACAGATATGGGTATTTAGCCATCATATCTGCTTCAGCTTCCCACGTAGCTCCCTCAACATGCTGGTTCCTCCACAAAACCTTGGCTGATGCTACTTCTTTGTTTCTTATCTTTCAAACCTGAAAATCAAGAATTTCTATCCAACCTCCTCATAACTAAGGCTATCTTTCACACCGACACTGTCCACTTGAACAGCCAGAGCTAGATCACCCAAACACTTCTTTAAGAGCAATACATAGAAAATTGGATGGACTAAAGCTAATTCTGAGGGCAACTCCAACTCATATGCTACCTTGCCAACCCGTTTCACAGTCCGATACGGACCAACATAATAGGGACTAAGTTTCCCTTTCGTTCCAAATCTCGTCACTCCCTTCATGGGAGATACCTTTAGAAACACCCAATCATCGACTTCAAACTCAAGCTCCCTCCTCCTCACATCTGCATGGGACTTTTGGCGACTCTGATCTATTATTAACCTGTCCCTTATAAGCTGAACTTTCTCCATAGCCTCATGGACTAAATCTGGTCCTATCATTGCAGCTTCATCGAATTCAAACCAACCAATAGGCGATATACATCTCTACCCATAAAGAGCCTCAAACTGAGCTATCTGAATGCTGGAATGGTAGCTGTTGTTATAGTAAACTGAATGAGAGGAAAATGATCATCCCAACTGCCCTTTAAATCAATCAGACATGCTTTCAACATATCCTCAAGGGTCTGAATGTTCCGCTCGCTTCTGACCATCTGTTTGCGGGTGAAATGTTGTGCTAAGCTTGACCTGAGTACCAAGTGCCTTTTGAAACAATCTCCAAAACTAGGAGGTAAACTGAGTACCTCTATCTGGTATGATGGAAAAGGGCATTCCATGCAACAAAAAAAAAACTCCTGAATGTATCACTTAGCATAATCCTCCGCTGAATCAGTAGTTTTGATCGACAGGAAATGAGCTGCTTTAGTCAACCTATCCCTGACCATCCAAATGGAGTCATACTGTCGGCGTGTATGAGGCAACCCCGTAATGAAGTCCATATTGATTTCCTCCCACTTCCAAGTAGGGATACTAGTTTCTTGAAGCATACCTCCATGTCTTTGATGCTCAACCTTCACCTGTTGACAATTTGGACACTTAGCCACAAATATGCTATGTCCTTCTTTATGCCATTCCACCAATAGACTTCCCGTAGGTCACAGTACATCTTGGTTGAACATGGATGTATAGAGTATCTGGAACTATGAGCCTCGTGCAACATCCGATCTCTCAAATTATCAACACCAGGAGAACACAAGTGACCCTGATATCGAAGCACCCCATCTCCCACTTTGGTGAAGACTTCTACCTTCTGATTCTGAACGGCTTCCATCAACTTTACCAAAATAGATTCCTTGTCTTGTATAACTTTAACTTTGGTCACTAAGGATGATTCTAACCAATTATGAACAATGGCATCACTATCAGTCGAGTCAACAAGACAGACTCCTAGTCATGCAAGACGATGAACATCCTTTAGTAACTCCTTCCTTTCCTCATCTATATGGGACACACTCTCCATGGAAAGCCTTCTAGGAGCATCCGCGACTATATTAGCTTGCCCGTATGATAGAGAACACTCATATAATAATATTTCAAAAGCTCCAACAACCTTCTCTAACATAGATTCAAATCCTTTTGGGTAAACACGTATTGTAGGCTCTTGTAGTCTGTAAACACATCTAAATAGAGCCCATACAGACAGTGTCTCCAAATCATCAAGGCAAAGACTACCGCAGCCAATTCGAGATCATGAGTCGGGTAGTTCTTTTTATGGACCTTCAGCTGTCTAGAAGCATATGCTATAACTTTACCATGCTACATGAGTACAAAACCAAGGTCGATTCTTGAAGCGTCGCAATATACCAAAAACCCATCGGTACCCTCAAGTAGGGTCAACACCGACACTGAGGTGAGTTGAGTCTTAAACTCTTGGAAGCTCTTCTCACAAGCCTCTGACCCTTGAAATTTCACTTTCTTCTGGGTCAATTTAGTCAATGGGAATGCAATGGATGAAAACCCTCAACAAACCTTCAATAGTAACCAGCTAAACCCAAGAAACACCTGATATCCTGTCACGACCCGAACATAGGCCTGGATTGAGATGCGGGATAAGGAGCCCTGAGAGACTCCAAGTAGACCCATGGAATGAACATATATTTAACTCAATCAATAAAAGCGGAAGATTTATCATAATAAACATAGCGGAAGTCTTCATAACATAACATCATAATACTAACGTGAATATGATTCTGATTACAATCTATGTCTGAAAAGCCTCTAATTCTAATGAGTTGATGGGACAAGACCCCAATTAACTCTCTAAGTCTGAAACTAAAAGCATAGAGACAACTGATAAGGAATGGGCCTTGGGAGATGAGGACTCACCACTGAAGTTGGATGCTAACTCCGGAAACTGGCTAATGAGGGTGATGAGTCTGAAGATCAGAGCCTGTATCATGAAATGATACAGTATAGAGTATACGGTCAGTACGTGGAATGTACCGATTATGCGAGGTAAGTAAAACCTCTTAAGTAAGTAAAATCATTAAAACATGCATAATATAAAACATAACCAGTATAAGAATCTGAGAGTAGGGTTTGCAGGCTATTTTCTGAAATGATGACCCGAACATAACTGAATATTATAACTGACTCGAATGACCAAAAGCTGAAAACTGGTTGTCATAAGTAAAACTGAACATTGGCTCAAACCTGCTTAAAACATATATACATCATGAATCGCAAATATGCATAACTAAAATCACGAGGAACAATGGGTGACTTATCATATAACCAATATTACCATGATAGAGCTTACATGGTCCCGACTATCAGACTCAAGTGGGCAGAGCCGTCCAAAGCCTTTCAAGGGCCAAGGACAGTACCATGATATCAACATAAAGCTGAAGGCCCCATGGGGTAGGGGAAAGCTCAAAAAGGAGGTCCAAAAATAATCTGATTATACCTACGTTGGCTCGTAGTTATGAGGCATAGGGTTGAGTGACCCTTAGCCTACTCGATGCTGGACACTACTTGAAAAGATATGCATATGCTCTCCATCATTTTTCAACGAAGCTGTCCATTGTCTAGTGACAAAGCTGAATAATCAGATACATATAAAATTTGAAATCATACATGAAGAGCCTTGGCTCAAACCATAACACAAGCTGAACATAATTGGGAGTCTTGACTCTAAAACCATGTGGTAAGCTAATTCGTAAAATCATAAATCATACTTGAATATATGGGCTTACCCAATGCTTAAGCATGCTTGAAAATACTTGATTCACTTGAAAAATGATCATAAACATGGGTAACTTTAAAATATGCTTTTCTCATAAATATCTCATCATACTTGAACACACGTCATGGATCTCAACTTTTATGGATGGGTGTCATAATTTATAAAACTTGAAAACATGATTTATAATTGAAACGTTGTAAAACTTGCCCATGAATCATAATTCAACAATACAAAAATGCTTAAATCATACCCATAGTAGAAACTTAAGAAATTCATGCATTGGGTTAAAACCCCATAGAATCAACATGTAGATTTTCACGAATTAGAGAGGGATTGGGCATGAGTATGAATGAATTCACCCATTCATAATCATATATACCTTAGAAAGACTGATGCTACAACTCCCTTGATTGCCCAATGATGAATTGATGAAGAACTTGGAGAACTAGGCTTGATCACCTCTCCGAAACCTCTAAATCAGATGCATGAATTAGGAATAGCTTAGAATGAACCTATCCTCCATAACACTCACTATTCAGATCTTAAAACGACGTAGTTTAGGCCTTAGGATCATAGGAATTACAGAAAAGCCCTTAATAAACTCGCAGGGAAAAACAGACTGCTAGTCCCAACGAGGGACTGGACGAGTCGTCACCATGGACCAGGACTCATGGTCAGAAGTCGTTAAGTGCACTAACAACCTTTCATTTAAGGCTCATCATGGGGGACCTAATGAATCGTTACTGGTGCCCACGACTCGTGGTCACCTCTCGGTACCTTCACTGCCCAAAATTCCCCTTCCTTCAACCAACCTTGACCGCGGCTAACTCAATGAGTGTGGGGCGGGCCACGACTCATGGTCATGCCCGTGGTGACCCAAAAACATAAATTTCCAACTTAAAAGATACACCTCACCATGATTCACCTAATGACTCGTGGTCATCCTGACGGGCCATGGGATGACTCGTATTGCGACCTGGTGCAGAAAATTTTATTTTCTCCATTTAACTCTCGGGTCTGATCTTAGGGTTTTCGGGGCATTATAATATCTCTCCCTTGGGAACATTTGTCCACAAATGTTGGAAAACATACAACAAAAGACAGAGAAAATCCAACCATCTTTTTCAAATACTGATCATATAAGCTGGAAAACTAACGGAATTACTACCTCCGAACAGAACTACATGACTAAGCTAAATTCATAAATCATACACACATACTTTGTTACGAAAGAAACTCGAGAACATGAATTGAACATGAAACTGAATGAAGTTTTAGGGTAAGAACTGATACCTCAAGCTAGAATTGAGCCAAAAGGGAATAGATGTGGGTATGTAGTCATCATATCTTCCTCGACTTCCCACGTAGCTCCCTCAACATGCTAATTCCTCTATGAGACCTTGATTGAAGCTACTTTGTTGTTCCTTAGCTTTCGAACCTGTTGATCCAATATTTCCACCGGGATCTCTTCATTACTAAGGCTGTCTTTCACACCGACGGTGTCCACCGGAACAACTAGAGATGGATCACCCAAACACTTCTTTATGAGTGATACATGGAAAACTGGATGAACTAAAGCTAATTCTGAGGGAAATTCCAACTCATATGATACCTTGCCAACCTGTTTCACAATCTGGTACGGGCCAACATAATGGGGACTGAGTTTTTCTTTCTTTCCGAACCTCATCACTCCCTTCATGGGGGACACCTTCAGAAACACCCAATTATCAAATTCAAACTCAAGTTCTGTCCTTCTCACATCCGCATAGGACTTTTGGCATATTCGAGCTGTCTTCAACCTTTCCCTTTTGAGCTGAACTTTCTCCATGGACTCATAGACTAATTATGGTCCAATCATCACAACTTCACTGACTTTAAACCAACCAATAGGCAATCTATATCTCTGCCTATAGAGAGCCTCAAATGAAGCCATCTAAATGCAGGAATGATAGCTGTTATTATATGCAAACTCAATGAGAGGCAAATGATCATCCCAACTACCCTTGAAGTCAAATACACATGCTCTCAACATGTCCTCGAGAGTCTGAATAGTCCACTCTTCCTGAACATCGGTTTGCGGGTGAAATGTTGTACTAAGATGACCTGAGTACCAAGTCCCTTTTGAAACAACCTCCAAAACTGAGAGGAAAACTGAGTTCCTTGTCCAATATGATAGACAATGGAACTCCATGCAACCAAACTAACTCTCAAACCTATAACTTAGCATAATCCTCTGCTAAATTGGTAGTTTTGATCGATAGGAAATGAGCTTCTTTGGTCAGCCTGTCCACCACCACCCAAATAGAGTCGTACTACCGATGAGTGCGAGGAAACCCTGTGAGAAGTCCATATTGATCTCCTCCCACTTCCAAGTAGGAATACCAATATCTCCAAGCATACCTCCCGGTCTTTGATGCTCAACCTTCACTTGTTGACAATTTGGGACACTTAGCCACAAATTCTGCTATATCCTTCTTCATGCCATTCCACCAATAGACTTCCCGTAGGTCACGATACATCTTGATGGCACCTGGATGTATCGAATATCTGGAACCATGAGCCTCATGCAACATCTTCTCCCTCAAATCATCGACATCCGAAACACACAAGCGATCTTGATATCGAAGCACACCATCTCTCCCTTTGGAGAAGACCTCTACCTTCTGATTTTGAACGACTTCCTTTAACTTTACCAAAATAGGGTCCTCGTCTTGTCTCGATTTTATGTCTGTCACAAAGGATGACTCTAACTCGTTCTGATCAATAACACCACTATTGGTCGAGTCAACCAAATGAACACCCAACCATGCCAGTCGATGCAGATCCTTCACCAACTCCTTTCACTCCTCATCTACATGGGAAACACTCTTCATAGAAAGCCTGCTAAGAGCGTCTGCTACCACAATAGCCTTGCCCGGATGGTAAAGGACACTCATATCATAATCCTTGAGTAACTCCAACCACCTCCTTTGGAATAGATTTAGATCCTTTTGGGTAAACAAATATTATAGGATTTTGTGGTCCATAAACACATCTACATGTACCCCGTACAAATAGAGTCTCCAAATTTTCAAGGTGAACACTACCGCCGCCAATTCAAGATTATGAGTCGGGTAATTCTTTTCATGAACCTTCAGTTGTATGGAAGCATATTATATGACCTTACCATGTTGTATTAATACAAATCCAAGGCCGACCCTCAAAGCATCACAATATACCCCAAACCCATCGATACCCTCGGGTAGAGTTAACACAGGTGCTCTAGTGAGTCGAGTCTTTAACTCTTGGAAGCTCTTCTCCTAGGCCTCCGACCATTGGAACTTCACTTTCTTTTGGGTCAATTTGATCAATGGTGATGCAATAGATAAAAACCCCTCAACAAAACTCCGATAATAACCAGCTAGGCCCAAGAAACTCCAGATATCCGAAGGATTCACCGGTCTGGGCCAATTCCTTATCACTTCTATCTTTTGCAAGTCTACCTGTACACCCTCACTCGACAACACATGAACCAAAAAATCCTACTGCGGTTAAACAAAACTCGCATTTACTAAATTTAAAATATAATTGGTGGTCCTTGAGGGTCTGTAGCTCCACCCTCAAATGAGCGACATGCTCCTCCTCGCTCCGAGAGTATATAAGGAAGTCATCTATGAACATGATCATGAACATATCCAAGTATGGATTGAACATCCTATTCATCAAATCCATAAAAGCTGCAGAAGCATTCGTTAGTACAAAATACATAACTAAAAACTAATAATGACCATACAGAATCCTGAAGGCTATCTTCGGGATGTCACTCGCCGGAACCCTGAGCTGATGGTATCCTAATCTAAGGTCTATCTTCGAAAAGCACTTAGCACCTTGAAGATGGTAAAACCAATCATCAATTCTGGGGAGTGGATACCTATTGTTGATGGTGACCTTGTTCAATAGCCGATAATCAATACACATATGGTAAGAACCATTTTTCTTTCAAATAAAAAGAACTGGGGCACCCCATGGGGATTTGCTCGATCTAATGAATCCCTTATCTAGAAGGTCTTTCAACTGCTCCTTCAACTCCTTTAGCTCGGTTGGAACCATTCTATAAGGAGGAATAGATATAGGTTGCGTATCGGGAACAAGGTCAATACAAAAATCGATTTCCCTCTCGGGAGGGATTCCCGGTAGATCATCTGGGAAGACTTTTGGATACTCACATACTACCGAAACTGATTGGATAGTAGGAGTCTCATACGTAGCATCCTTAACCCTAACTAGATGGTACATGCAACCCTCGGAAATCATCTTTCTGGACTTAAGGTAGGAAATGAAAAAACCTACAGGCACAGTCGAACTACCCTTCCACTCTAGGACTGGCTCAACCGAAAATCTGAACTCTACTGCCCGGGTTCTGCAATTATTTGACGCATAACAAGCAAATAGCTAATCCATGTTGAGGATAATATAAAAGTCGATCATGGCTAACTCTACTAAATCAGTTGAGGTGATTTTCTGAAGAAGTATGACAGGGCAATTTCTATACACCCGTCGGCTATAACTGAATCATCAACTAGAGTAGAGACTGAG
The DNA here is from genome assembly GCA_035772735.1 of Datura wrightii. NCBI lineage: Eukaryota > Viridiplantae > Streptophyta > Magnoliopsida > Solanales > Solanaceae > Datura > Datura wrightii. Next base: position 47,749,487 of record JASDFA010000002.1, on the reverse strand, counting down.
AAGGGTTCTGATAGGATTTTGAGACTGAGTCCAAAACTACTAGAAACATAGGGCATCACAATAGACAAAGTAGCCCCTGGATCTAACAAAGCTTATACATCAAGGTGTAGAACTCGCAACATACAAGTGACTACATTTGGAGAGACCCCTTGCTCCTGGCGAGATGCTAGGGCATAGAATCTATTTTGGTGTTGATCGTCACCTGTGCTACTAGATGCCCCCTGCTGAGTTGGGTGTGCTGGTGGGGCTGCTGAACTAGAAGGTAGGCCTCGGCCTCCATCGTGACCCTGTCTGGACGCTAGACAATCCCTAAGCATGTGTCCGGGCTTCCCGCACCCGAAGCAAGCACCTGTACCCACCAAACACTGACCTGTGTGTCTCTGCCCACACTTGTCGCAAACTGGGATACTAGAATCTATGGGCCTACTGCTCTGGCCTCTAGCCTAATGCTCGTCCTCTATGGTCGTGCCTAGATCTGGATGGCACACTCATTGCCGATGATGTCGGGTTGACGATCTCTGGTGAGACTATTGACAGTGCCCGCCACCTGGTCTTTGCTGAGAGAACCCATAATTGTCTGTCCTGGCCCTTATGGCCTCTCACTCTCACATGAACCACCTCCATCTATGGGCGTACAAGACTATTAGAGGAAAATCCATATCGTGAAAAAGAATAGCGGTCTTTTAATCCTTGTCCAGGTAGTCCACCGCTCCATACCTACTCACTCGAGCTCTCCAATCAACCACTAACTCTGGTGCATACTTGGACAGACGAGTGAACTCTGAGGCATACTCCTGTACTGTCATATTTCCTTGTCTCTGATTCACAAATTCGGCTACTTTCAACTCCCTCATCTCACGAGGGAAGAACCGATTTAGAAAGAGACATATAACTTATCCCAACAATAGGTCCTACTCTGACTGTCCTACTATCCTTCCATTACTTAAACTAGATGTGTGCGATCCCTTTCAACTAGTATGAGGCCAAATCGGTGCACTCCTCCCCAGTCACCCCCATGACCTGGGTTATCTTCAGAATCTCATCGATAAACTCATGTGGATCCTCGTCCACCCTTGACCCAAGAAACTCTGGAGGGTTCATCCTTAGAAAATCTCTGACTCGTGCTACCGTCACATTCCCTTTCTAAGGGACATGCGCTATTTCCTGCTGATTGACCTGGGCAGTCAAGGCCTGTGCTAGCATCTAAATGGCTGCCCTGAATTCAGCGTGGGCAAACGACTCTAGTGCATGGTGCTCATGGGCTGGTGAGGCCTGTTGGATTCCGTCCCCATTGCCATCTTCATGGCGGTTTCTGTTTCCATTTCCACACACACACACACACACACACATATATATATATATATATATATATCGTGAATGGTAAACATGCATAACTGAAATTATGAGGAACAATTTGAGACTCATCATATAACCGATATTACTACGATAGAACTTATGTGGTCCCGTCTATCTTACTCAAGTGGGAAGAGTCATCCAAAGCCTTGCTAGGGCCAAGGAAACTACCATAATATCTATATCAAGCTGAAGGCCTCTTGGGGCAGGGAAAGCTCAAAAAGGAGGTCCAAAAATAATCTGATCATACCTACATTGACGCGTAGTTCTGAGGTATAAGGTTGACTGACTCTTAGCCTACTCGGTGCTAGATAGTACTCCCAAAAACGTGCATATGCTCTCTATCATTTTTCAACGAAGCTGACCATCGTCTAGTGACAAAGCTGAATAATTATATACATGTAAAATTTGAAATCATAAATTAATAGCCCTTGCTCAAACCATACCACTAGCTGAACATCATTGGGAGTCTTGACTCCAAGACCATGTGGTAAGCTAATTCGTGAAATCATAAATTATACTTGTATATATGGGCTTGCCTAATTCTTAAACATGCTTGAAAATACTTGATTCACTTGAAAACATGATCATAAACATGGGTAACTTGAAAACATGATTTTCTCATAAATATCTCATCATACTTGAACATACGTCATGGATCTCAACTTTCATGGAAGGGCATCATAACTTATAAAACTTGAAAACATGATTTATAATTGAAAACATTGTAAAACTTTCCCATGATTGATAATTCAACAATAGAAACATGCTTAAATTATACCCATGGTAGAAACTTAGGGAATTCATGCATTGGGTTAAAACCCCATAGAATCAACATGTAGATTTTCATGATTTAGAGAGGGATTGGACATGGGTGTGAAAAAATTGACCCATTCATAACCCTACATACGTTAGAAGGACTGATTCTACAACTTCACTGATTTCTGAATGAAGAATTGATGAGAACTTGGAGAACTAGGCTTGATCACCTCTCCGAAACTCTAAATTTGCATGCATGAATTAGGAATAACTTAGAATGAAGTTACTCTCCTTTAAAATCGCTATTCAGAGCTTAAAACAACATAGTTTAGAATGTAGGATCATAGGATTTACAAAAAATCCCTTAATAAACTCGCACGGAAAAACAGACTGCCAGTCCCAATGAGGGACTGGACGAGTCGTCGCCATGGACCACGACTCATGGTCAGAAGTCGTTAAGTACACTGCCAATCTTTCACTTGAGGCCATCACAGGGGACCTAACGAGTCATTACTGGTGACCACGACTCATGGTCACCTCTCGTTACCTTCACTACCCAAAATTCCTCTTCCTTCAACCAGCCTTGACCGCGGCTGACTCAACTAGTCGTGGAGCTGACCATGACTAGTGGTCATGCCCGTGGTGACCCAAAACATGAATTTCCAAATTAATCCATACACCTCACCATGAGTCACCTAACGACTTTTGGTCATCCGGACGGGTCATAGGACGACTCGTTCTGTGACCTGGAGCAGAAAATCCCATTTTCTCTATTTCTACTCCGAGGTCTAATCTTAGGATTTTTGGGGCATTACATATCCGAAGGTCTAACTGGTCTGGGCCAATTCTTCACCGTTTCTATCTTTTGAGAGGCCACTTGTACACCCTCACTTGACACCACATGGTTCAAAAATGCCACTGAGTTCAAGCAAAACTCACATTTGCTGAACTTAGCATATAACTGACAATCCTTCAGAGTTTGTAGCACCACCCTCTAATAAGCGGCGTGCTCTTCCTTGATCTGAGAGTATATAAGGATGTCATATGAACACAATCATGAACATATGTAAATATTGCTTGAAAACCCTATTCATCAAATCCATAAGAGTTGCATGAGCATTCGTTAGTCCAAAAGACATAACTACAAACTCATAGTGACCATACCGAGTCTTGAAGGCTGTTTTCAAGATATCACTCTCTCGAATTTTCTGCCGATGGTATCCGAGTCTAAGGTCTATCTTTGAAAAAAACTTAACACCCTAAAGCTGGTCAAACCAATCATCAATCCTGGGGAGAGGATACCTGTTCTTGATAGTAACTTTTTCAATTACCCGTAACCAATGCATATCCGAAGAGAACCATCCTTTTTGCGGACAAAGAGATCTGGTGCACCCCATAAGGATTTTTTTGTTTCATGCCCCGCCTTAGGGGGTATGACTTGCACCTGGTGCCCTACTAGGGTCTAGACTAATCTGACTGGACTTATGCACTTCTGGTGCAAACTTACTTCTCAAGTCAAAAAAATAACGGGCTATATCTCAGCTGTAAACATAGCCCCTGGTCGACAAGGCCCCATAGACACCTGTCAAATAAAATAGCTACCCAGAAACAGATAATGATAGGGAGTCCTATGCTGTCCGACAAGGCCACCATGCTGTCTAGTTATAACTGAAATGAAAATCAGGCGACTTACACATGCTATAGCTGACAAGGCCACTACTCAACAACCAAACTAGGCCCCACACGACCGTCATCAAAAAATGAAACATTCATCTAGGATCTACACGGACAACAACAGACTAACCACAGGGTACTATACATCTACAAGCCTCTAGGAGTAGAATAGTGGTCGAGACAGGGCCTCAATCTACCCATAAACTGAACAATAAAAAAAACAAACCTTCTAACTATTAGCTCTAGAGGAAGGGAGTTAAATGTGCTGCTAACCCTGGCGGGTACAAACAATATATGCTCCACTACCTAGTTGCTAATGACTACACTGTACTGTGATTCATAATGGCCCTCACAGCCTCGATCTAATAGAACTTTTTATGGCCCTCATGGCCTCAGTAGAATAAGACTCGATATGGACCTCATGGCCCTAGTATAATAGAACTCAGTATGGCCTAAGCGGCCTCAGTGTAACAGAACTCATTATGGCCCTCGCGACCTCAGTACAACAGAACTCAATGTGGCCCTCACGGCCTCAGCATAACAGAACCCAATATGGCTCTCGCAGCCTTAGTATAACAGAACTCAATATGGCCCTCACGGTCTTAGTATAACAGAACTCAATATAACAACAATAGTTAATCACAATAGAAATGCCTTTGACTCTCTTACTGGGACTAAACAGTATTACCTTTGACTCTCTTACTGGGACTAAACAGTATTACCATACTAACGAAGCAAACTTGCCAAAGGAATTCACCTTAACATACCTCAATTACCATTCCCTCAGTAACTGGCGAGTTTCAACTTGTATTCAATAGCCCTTCCTAACTGTAACCATGCTATTGAGAGAATGAAACTAGTTTCAGTACTAAATTCGGCAGAAACAATAACTTATAATACTAATATTGACTATACTTCAATTCAATGAAACACGACCTAAAATGTATAATTTCCCGAGAGTTCAGAAGGGAGAAATACTTACTTTGAAGCCTGTGATCATATAGAAATCAATTTGAAGTAATTCTGATAGCTTTTGCTCGGCAGAGTTACGATTCGCCGGGAGAATTTCATGAAAATAACTCTGTAGTAATGCTCCCTATGGGATTAGGATTTAATACCCGAAGTTAATTTAAAATTGACGGCGTTTCACAGCGTAAATGGATGAAAACCTCTCAATTCCCTCGACTTTTCTCTCTCTAGCCGAATATGAAGTGTGGGAAATGATTCAACAACTAAAGGGACCTTATATATATACTTGGGCGGTGGAGACAAGGGGTCTGTGGCATGGACTCAATCGCGCTAAAATACGGGCATGTCATGAAGCTCAAACGCAGAGGGGGAGGGTCCGTGACACGTTGCCCCTCTGGCAACCTGCTCCAGCCTTCTCTCGTGCAACCTTGATTCCACACTCGATCGGCCTTTCCCGGGCCCTTTCTCGCATGTGTCGTACTCTGAAACCTTGACTAATGTATGAATAGGCCGACTAAACGTTAGAAGTTTACAGGGTGTAACATCCTCCCACCCTTAAGAGCGTTTGTCCTCAAATGTCACTTACAGGAGCTTAACTCTTTCGACTATTATTCTGGAAAAATTTCAGTAGAGTCTCCTCTGTAATATGGACTATACAAAAACCCTGAAACACAGAAAAGTCCAGCACATATATCTCTCATCATACTATAATAACTCTTCCATAACTAAGGAACAGCTAATCAGACAATACTGATAACATAAGTAATAAAATAATAAACTAAGTAACAACATCCTCTTAACTGTATGATCTGAGTCAATCCTGGAACAAGTGAGGATATCTAGACCTTATGTCATCCTCAGCTTCCCAGGTCATCTCTTCTTTGTTTCTATTCCTCCACAACACTTTAACGGAGGCCACATTTAGTTCTCAGTCTACGAACCTGCCGATCTAATATTGCAACTGGAATCTCTTCATAAGCTAGCTCTTAAGTGACCTGAATATCTCCAATTGGTACCACTTGAGACAGGTCACCTGTACACCTTCGCAACATAGACACGTGAAATACTGGATGTATAGATTCTAACTCTGGAGGCAACTCTAATTCATATGCCACTTGGCCTATTCTCCGGATGATCCGATATGGCCCAATGAACCTCGGGCTAAGCTTGCCCTTCTTATTAAATCTCATCACACCCTTCATTGGCGGCACTTTGAGGAATACCTAGTCATTCACATCAAATTCTAAGTCTTTGTGTCCTACGTCGAAGTAGGATTTCTAACGACTCTGAGCTGTTAGTAGCCGTTCTCTGATAAGTTTCATTTTCTCTACTGACTGGTGGATCAGGTCTGGCCCGACTAACCCTGTTTCTCCTACTTTGAAGCACCCAACTGGGAATCTGCATTTCTGCCCGTATAATGCCTCCTGAGGCACCATCTGTATGGTAGAATGGTAACTGTTATTATATACGAACTCAATAAGGGGTAAATGCTCGTACCAATTCCCTCCAAAGTCTAGTACACCTGCTCGTAACATATCCTCGAGTGTCTGAATGGTGCGCTCTGCCTGGCCATCTATTTGGGGGTGAAAGGCTATACTCAGATTAACTTGTGTCTCTGAACCTTTCTGAAATGACTGCCAAAATCTAGCTGTAAACTATGCTACTCTGTCAGAAATAATAGATACTGGAACACCATGCAATCAGACTATTTATTTGATGTATAACTCTGCATAGTCTTCAGCTAAAAATGTAGTCCGAACTGCTAGGAAGTGAGCTGATTTCATCAGTCTGTTAACGACAACCCAAATAGAGTCAAACTTGCGTCTAGTATGGGGTAACCCTATAACAAAGTCCATATTAACTGCTTCCCATTTCCACATTGGTATAGTCATCTCTTTAGTTAATCCGCTAGGTCTCTGGTGCTTAGCCTTCACCTGCTGACAATTAGGGCACTGGACTACGAATGCGGCTACATCTTTCTTCATTCCGGGCCACCAGTATATCTCTTTTATGTACTGGTACATCTTCGTTGAGTCAGGATGAAGAGAGTAACGAGAATAGTGTACATCTGCCATAATCTGCTGGCAGAGCCCTGCTCCATTCGGAATCCAGAGGTGACCTCTATACCTCAATACCCCATCTCCAGCTACCCCAAAAGCCACTGGTTCGCCCTGTCGAACTTTATCTATGAGCTATGCTAAATGAGAGTCCTCGTACTGCCGTTCTTTTACCTCTACCACTAGGGACGATACTATTGTATTATGAATTATGGCCCCATTGTCCCCTAAATCTATTACTCGAACTGCTAAACTGGCTAACTGATGCAACTCTCAGGCCATCTCCCGCTTGTTTGACCTCAGATATGCTAAACTCCCCATAGATCTTCGACTGAGGGAATCTTCTACAATATTAGCTCTTCCTAGATTATACAAGATGTTCACGTTGTAATCTTTTAGCAACTCCAACCAATGGCGCTGTTGCAAATTCAGCTCTTTCTATGTGAAAATATACTGGAGGCTTTTATGATCCATGAAAACATCTACATGTAAACCATATACGTAATGCCTCTATATTTTTAAGGCATGAATTACGATAGCTAACTCCAGATCATGGGTGGGATAATTCTTTTCGTGCTTCCTAAGCTGTCTAGAGGCATAAGCTATTACCTTCCCGTGTTGCATCAGGACACACCCTAACCCTATGCCTGAAGCGTCACAATACAAAGCATACCCCTCTGAGCCTGTGGAAATGCTAACACCGGTGCCAACGTGAATCTTTTTTTCAATTCTTGGAAACTTTGCTCATAGGCCTCGGTCCACTGAAATTTGGCTGCTTTTTGAGTCAATTTAGTCAAGGACGCCGACAGGGTAGAAAAGCCTTCCATGAACCTCCGGTAATACCCAGCTAGGCTCAAAAAGCTGCGAACTTCTATCGGAGTAGTAGGTCTGGGCCATGTATTTACTGCCTCTATTTTTTGTGAATCAACCTGAATACCAGCCTCTGATACAATGTGGCCTAAGAAAGCTACAAAACTCAACCGAAACTCACATTTAGAGAATTTCGCATATAGCTAGCAGTCTCTGAGGGTCTGGAGTATTGTCCACAATTGATCCCTGTGTTCTACTTCAGAGTGGGAGTACACCAAAATATCGTCAATAAACACGATCACAAATAAATCTAAGTATGGTCGGAAGATACTGTTCATTAAGTCCAAGAATACTGTTAGGGCATTTGTCAAACCAAAGGACATAACTAGGAACTCGAAATGACTATACCTGTTCCTGAAAACCATCTTCGGGATATCCTTCTCCCAGACTCGAACCTGATGGTATCTAGATCTCAGGTCAATTTTAGAAAATATTTTGCCCCTTGAAGCTAATCAAACAAATCATCTATCCTGGAAAGCGGGTATTTATTTTTAATAGTAACTTTATTCAACTGTCGATAATCTATGCACTTGCGGAGAGAGCTGTCTTTCATCCTCACAAATAGAACCGGTTCACCCCACAACGATGTACTAAGCCTGATGAAGCCCTTATCTAACAAATCTTTCAGCTGTTCTTTCAGTTTCCTCAACTCAACCGGAGCCATCAAGTTTGGAGGATAGATATAGGCTGAGTATTTGGCAACAAATCAATAGAGAAGTCAATTTCCCTTTCTGGAGGGATGCAGGGAGTTCATCTGGAAACACATCTGGAAATTCATTAACCACTGGGATGGACTAAAAAATTGGGGACTCTGCTTGCATATCCTGGACCCTAACGATATGGTAGATGCAACCCTTCGCTAACAACTTCTTCACCCTAAGATAGGATATGAACTTACCCTTTGGCGTGGCTGTACTACCTCTCTATTCTCGTACTACTTCCCCCATGAAGTGGAATTGGACGATTCTGGTCCAACACTCTACAGTAGCATAACACTGTGCCAACCAATCCATACCCATAGTTATATCATAATCAATCATCTCTAGGTCTACTAAATCTGTTGAGTTGTGACGACCCACAATCTCTATTGTACAACCTCGGTAAATTCTTTTAGCAATAATAGAGTCACCTACGGGTATAGATACTGAAAAAGGTCGCCGAAGAAGTTCTAGCACTATATCAAAATTTCGGGCTACTGATGGAGTAACATATGATAGAGTAGAGGCCGGATCTATCAAAGCATAAACTGAGTGAGAACAGACATCTAATATACCTATCACAACATCTGCCAATGACTCTGACTCCTGGTGCTCTGGTAGTGCAAATGTGCGGTCCTGGCTGCTGCCCGATCTGGATGCCCCAGATCTACCTCGGCTCCTGCCAACTAGAGCTGAGGGTATGCACCCTGCAGAGGGTGTTGGGGCATACGAACCTGCTGAAGACCTATCCTGCTGACCTTGGTTGCTCTGCTATATAGTCGGACAATTTCTCATCATATGCCCCTCCTGCCTGCAAGAATAGAAAGTTGTGGAGAATACCTACACCCCCCAGGTGCAGTATGTAGCAAGTACTGCATCATGGCACTACTAATTCTGTCTGATCCGATCCTCTCTGCTGCTGTGAGCCTGATGCCCGTGAACTCTCGCCGGGACCTAACTGTCCATGATGAGCTAATTTGCTACCCAACCATGGCTGGAACAGGGGCTTGGGTGGCCTTCCTGACAAGCGAGGCATGGTTCCATCCGAAAAATCCGCCTAAAAGTCTGTGGGCCTACCCCTCTGAGGCTGCTCCTGACCTGCCCTCTCCATGGCATACTGACGCTGACTGAGCTCCTTTATATTTTGAGCAAATGCTTGAACCCATGAAATATCCATATCCTCTCGCAGTGTGGCCGTAATACATGACTCCAGATACTCTGGCGCAAGTCCCATAATGAACCAATGCACCCTGGCTGGTATGATGTCAATGAATGAGGGCACATACCTGGATAAGGAATCAAACCTCAATGCATATTATCTGACACTCATTCTGGTTTGCTCTAGGTGCAAAAACTGCTCTACTCTGGCCTACCAGACCTCTCGGGGCAAGTAATGATCTATGAAAGCCTCAAAGAAAAAATAGGCTACGTAGGTGGAGGTGTATCTCTGCCTCGGGATCTCTCCCAACTCTCGTTCTACAAAACAGCTAAGTCTCACAATCGGAATACTGCAAGCTCAACTGATTTGGTAGATGAGGCATGCGTAACCCTAAATATTCTCTACAACTGATCTATAAAATTCTGGGGATCCTCTCTACAATTGGTCCCTATAAACTGTGGGGGATTTAGAGTAAGGAATTCACGAACTCTTGAGCTACCAGACCCCTCAGCGGGCTCAGCGGTAGCTGGTATTACTAGCTGAGGCCGTCTCCGGGGAGCCATCATCTGGACCCACATATAAAATGCACCCCTAAGCTCCTGATATGATGGTACTGGAATAGCTGGGGGTGGTACTGGTGTATCTACTGACCTGATGGGCTCTGAGTGCGGTGGTGAGTGCTGTGGAGATTAAGGGGATGTCTCCCGGTCGCCCTCAGGCCAGGTCGACTCTAATTGGGGCCCCATACTGGTGCCCTCTCCTACCGTCAAATCTAAATCTCGACCAGTCATAGTCCGTCGTACATCTGACATCTTTCTCTATAAATAACAAAATAACATAAGCTTAGGGGATTACCCTATACAACTCAGCTCTATAGCATCACTAGAGGAGAAAGAAGAGTAACCACACTATTATGTCTCGTAGCCTCCTATCTATAGAATGTGCTACACAACACATCTATAGACAAGACTCTACTTGACACGGCTTGCAGACTCCCTGAGATATGACCTGCTTTGGTACCAAGTTTGTTACGCCCTGCCTTGGGGGGTATGTCTGGCAACTGGTGCCCTACTAGGGTCTAGACTAATCTGACTGGACTTATGCACTTCTGGTGCAAACTTACTTCTCAAGTCAAGTAAACAACGGGCTATATCTTGGCTATAAACACTGCCCCCAGCCGTCAAGGCCACATAGCCACCTGTAAAGTAAAATAGCAACCTAGAAACAAATAATGGTAGGAAGTCCTATACGGGCCGACAAGGACACCATGCTGTCTAGTTATAACTGAAATGAAAATCAGGAAACTTACACATGCTATAGCCAACAAGGCCACAACTCAACAGCTAAACAAGGCCCCACACGACCGTCATGACAAAATGAAACATAGATCTGGGCCCTACACAACCAACAACAGACTAACTACAAGGTACTGTACATCTGCAAGCCTCTAGGAGTAGAATAGTGGTTGAGACAGGGCCTCAACCTACCCATTAACTGAACAATCAAAAAAAGCAGACCTTCTAACTATTAGCTGCAGAGTAAGGGAGCTTACTATGCTGCTAATCCTGGCTGGAAGCTATAAAGGCCCTGGTCTGTGCCTATCCGCACCTGTAGGCAAGTAATGCAGTGCCCATGGAGGGTGTCAGTACAATATGTACTGAATATGTAAGGTTCTAAAGTAATAACTGAATTAGAGCTGAAGAACTAAAATCATCATGCGAAAGGAAAAGAGTTTAACCTGAACGATGTCGTTATTTGTAGTATTTAATTAACAATTACAAATATACACAAACAAGAACCTAACCTGGCCCCCATAAGCCTGGAAGGTACAACTCATAAAAGAATAACCTACCTAGGCCCCTATAAGCCTAGACAGGTACAATCAATATATGCTCTACTACCTGGTTCCTAATGACTGCAGTATACGGTGACTCAGAACAGCCCTCACAACCTGGATCTATTAGACCTCACTATGGCCCTCAAGGCCTCAGTAGAATAAGACTTGATATGGCCCTCGTGGCCCTAGTAAAATAGAACTCAATATGGCCCTCGCAGCCTCAGTGTAACAGAACTAATTATGGCCCTCGCAGCCTTAGTACAACAAAACTCAATATGGCCCTTGCGGCCTCAATATAACAGAGCCCAATATGGCCCTCGCGGCCTTAGTATAACAGAACTCAATATGGCACTTGCAGCCTCAGTATAACAAAACTCAATATAAAAAAATAGCTAATCACAATAGATATGCATTTGACTCTCTTACTGGGACTCAACTATATTACAATACTAAGGAAGCTAACTTGCCGAAGGAATTTGCGTTAACATACCTCAATTTCTGTTCCCTCAATAACTGGTGAGTTTCAACTGGTATTCAATAACCCTTCCTAACTATAACCGTGCTACTAAGAGAATGAAACTAGTTTCAGTACTAAATTCGGCAGAAACAATAACTTATAATACTAATATTGACTATACTTCAACTTAACGAAACACGGCCGAAAACGTATAATTTCCCAAGAGTTTAGAAGAGAGAAATATTTACTTGAAGCCTGTGATCATATGGAAATCAGTTTGAAGCAATTTTGATAGCTTCTAGGTGGAGTTACGCTTCACTGGGCAAATTTCACAAAAATAACTCCGTAGTAATGCTCCCTAAGGGATTAGGATTCAATACCCGAAGTTAATTTGAATTTGGACGGCGTTTCGTATCTTAAATGGATGAAAATCTCTCAATTCCCTCGACTTTGCTCTTTCTAGCCAAATATGAAGTGTGGGAAATGATTCAACAACTAAAGGGACCTTATATATATACTTGGGCGATTGACAAGGGGTCCATGGCACGGACCCCATCGTGCCAAAATACTGGCATGTCACGGAGCCCAATGTGGAGGGGGAGGGTCTGTGACACATTGCAGCTCTTGCACCTTCTCCGGCCTTCTCCCACACAACCTCGATTCCGTGCTCGATTGGCCTTTCCCCAGGCCCTTTCTCGCACGCTTTATACTCTAAAACCCTTGACTAACATACGAATAGGCCGACTAAGCGCTAGAAGTTTATGGGGTATAACAACTTGGTCTGATGAAACCCTTGTCTAGAAGGTCCTTCAACTTCTCCTTCAACTCCTTTAGCTTGGATGGAGCCATTCTATAGGGAGGAATGGATATAGGCTACATATTGGGGAAAAAGTCAATACCAAAATCGATCTCCTACTCGGGAGGGATTCCTAGTAAATAATCTGGGAACATTTCTAGATACTTACACACTACGGGAACTGACCAGGGTTTCGGATGTAGCATCCTTAACTCTAACTAGATGGTACACGCAATCCTTAGAAATCATCTTTCTGGCCTTAAGGTAGGAAATGAAGTGACCTATAGGCACAACTTAACTACCCTTCCACTCTAGGACTGGCTCACCCGGAAATCTGAACTTTATTATAGGGGTTCTACAATTGATTAAGGCATAACATGCATATAACCAATCCATGCTGAGGATAATAACAAAATCGGTCATGTCTAACTCTACTAAATCTACTGAGGTGACTTTTTGAAGAATTGTAACAGGGCACTTTCTATATACCCTTCTAACTCTAACTGAATCACCGACTGGAGTAGAGACTAAAAAAGGTTCTGATAATATTTGAAGACTGACTTCGAAACCACTAGCAACACAAGGCGTGACAAACAATAAAGTATCCCCTGGATCTAAAATACATATACATCAAGGTGGAATACTCGTAACATAATAGTGACTATATCTGGGGAGACCTCCTGCTCCTGATGGGATGCTAGGGCATATAATATATTTTGACGCTGACCACCACTTGCACTAGTAGCTACCCCCTGCTGAGCTGGGCATGCTAAACTAGAGACTGGGCCTCGGCCCCTATCATGACCCTGTTTGGCTACTGGGCAATCCCTAAGCATATGTCCAGGCTTCCCACATCTGAGACAAGCACCTAAACCTGCTAAGCACTAACCCACATGTGTCCGGCCACATCTGCTACACTCTGGAGGCTGGTCTCTGTGGGGCTACTACTCTGACCTCTCGAGCCTGATGATCATCCCCTCTAATCACGTTGGATCTAGATTGCACACTCATAGCCGAAGGCACTAGGGATGAAGATCTCTGGTTGGACTACTGATGGTGCCCACTAGGTATCTGCTGGGAGAATCCGAAGCTATCAGTCCTATCCCTCTTGGACTCTCTCTCCCACTCACTCATTTGCACTAGCTACATCTGCTGGGCGTACAGGACTACCCGAGAAAATTCAATGTCTGATGAAGCATCGCATTCTTGGAATCCTTAACTAGGTGGTTTGCTACCCCATGCACGAACCGGCTCACTCAACCTCTCTAATCTGCCACCATCTCAGGTGCATACTTTGACAAACGAGTGAACTCCAAGGCATACTCCTAAACAGTCATCTTCCCTTTCTTTAAGTTCACCTTTGATCTCCCACATCTCACGAGGGAAGAAAGGATCCAAAAACGCAACATGAAACTCATCCCAACCAATAGGTCCTGCTCCAACTAGCCTCTATCCTTCCATTACTTGAAGCAAATCTGTGCATCCTTTTTTAACTGATAAGAGGCTAGATCAGCGCACTCCTCTCTGGTCACCTCCATGATCTGGGTGATCTTCAGAACCTCATTAAAGAACTCATGTGGATCCTTGTCCACCTTTGACCCAAGAAACTTTGGGGGGTTCATCCTTAGAAAATTTCTAACTCTTCCCATCGCTGCATTCCCTTTCTGAGGGACAGGCGCTACTGCCGGCTGATTGACCTGTGACATCAAGGTCTGAGGTAAAATCTATATGGATGGCCTGAACTCAGCGTGGGCTACCGGCTCAGCTACATGCTCTTCATAGGCTAGTGGGGCTCGCTTGTGCCCATCCCATTGCCATTCTAGTGGCCATTCTCGTTTCCATTGAGGAGGTATGATTCTGCAAACGCATATAGCGCGAGTTAGAAGGATAGAGAGACATTTCATCGCACGACATAGATCATGAAGAAAGGGAACATTTCCTAAACTTCTCGTAGCCTCTTCGTCATAAGCGTGGCACGCTTGACAACTATGAAAAAGACTCTACTTAATGCGGCTTTCGGACACCCTAGGACACTTCAAACCTAATGCTCTGGTACCAAGTTTGTCACGACCCAAACATAGGCCCGGATCGGGACACAGGACAATGAACCCCGAGAGGCTCTAAGTCGACCAATTGCATGAACATAACATCTAGCTCAATCATAATAAAGTGGAAGATAAATATAAATAACATAGCGAAAGTCTGATAATCTCATAACATCAGAATATATAATTCAAGACCGAAGCTGATTATATTATATGTTTGAAAAGCCTCTATTACTGATGAGTTGATAGGACAAGACCCCAACTAACTCATTAAAGTCTGAAACTGAAAGTGCTAGATACAATTGAAAAACGCTACTGAGGTAACCAAAACTCGTATTTACTAAATTTAAAATATAATTGGTGGTCCTTGAGGGTCTGTAGCACCACCCTAAAATGAGCGACATGCTCCTCCTTGCTACGAGAGTATATAAGGATGTCATCTATGAACATGATCATGAACATATCCAAGTATGGCTTGAACACCCTATTCATCAAATCCATAAAAGTTACAGAAGCATTCGTTAGTCCAAAATACATAACTAAAAACTCATAATGACCATACCGAGTCCTGAAGGCTATCTTCGGGATGTCACTCGCCGGAACCCTGAGCTAATGGTATCCTGATCTAAGGTCTATCTTCGAAAAACACTTAGCACCTTGAAGCTGGTAAAACCAATCATCAATTCTGGGGAATGGATACCTATTGTTTATGGTTACCTTTTTCAATTGCCAATAGTCAATACACATATGGAAAGAACTATTTTTCTTTCAAACAAAAAGAACTGGGGCACCCCATGGGGATTTGCTCGATCTAATGAATCCCTTATCTAGAAGGTCTTTCAACTGCTCCTTCAACTCCTTTAGCTCGGTTGGAGCCATTCTATAAGGAGGAATAGATATAGGTTGCATGTCGGGAAGAAGGTCAATACCAAAATTGATTTCCCTCTCGGGAGGGATTCCCGGTAGATCATCTGGGAAGACTTTTGGATACTCACATACTACCGGAACTGACTGGATAGTCGGAGTCTCGAACATAGCATCCTTAACCCTAACTAGATGGTACAAGCAACCCTTAGAAATCATCTTTCTGGCCTTAAGGTGGGAAATGAAACAACCTACAGGCACAGTCGAACTACCCTTCCACTCTAGGACTGTTATCTCACCCGAAAATCTGAACTCTACTGCCCGGGTTCTACAATTAATTAAAGCATAACATGCAAATAGCCAATCCATGCCGAGGATAATATCAAAGTCGATCATGGCTAACTCTAACAAATCAGCTGAGGTGATTTTCTGAAGAAGTATGGCAGGGCAATTTCTATACACCCATCGAGCTATAACTAAATCATCAACTAGAGTAGAGACTGAGAAGGGTCCTGATAGAATTTTGAGACTGACTCCAAAACTACTAGAAACATAGGGAAGCTCAAAAGACAAAGTAGCCCCTGGATCTAACAAAGCTTATACATCAAGGTGGAAAACTCGCAACATACCAGTGACTACATTTGGAGAGACCTCCTGCTCCTGGCAAGATGCTAGGGCATAGAATCTGTTTTGGTGTTGATCGCCACTTGCGCTAGTAGATGCCCCCTGCTGAGTTGGGAGTGCTGGTGGAGAAGCTGAACTAGAAGCTAGGCCTCGGCCGCTATCGTGACCCTGTTTGGCTGCTGTAGTATCCCTAAGCATGTGTTCGGGCTTCCCGCACCTGAAGCAAGCACCTGTACCCACAAAACACTGACCTGTGTGTCTCTGGCTACACGTGTTGCAAAATGAGATACTAAAATATGTGGGCCTACTGCTCTGGCCTCTGGAGCCTAATGCTCATCCTCTATGGTCGTGCCTAGATCTGGATGGCACACTCATTGCCGATGATGTCGGGTTGACGATCTCTGGTGAGACTATTGACAGTGCCCGCCACCTGGTCTTTGCTGAGAGAACCCATAATTGTCTATCCTGGCCCTTATGGCCTCTCTCTCTCACATGAACCACCTCCATCTGTGGGCGTACAAGACTATTAGAGGAAAATCCATATCCTGAAAAAGAATAGCGGTCTTTTAATCCTTGTCCAGGTAGTCCACCGCTCCATACCTACTCACTCGAGCTCTCCAATCAACCACTAACTCTGGTGCATACTTGGACAGACGAGTGAACTCTGAGGCATACTCCTGTACTGTCATATTTCCTTGTCTCTGATTCACAAATTCGGCTACTTTCAACTCCCTCATCTCACGAGGGAAGAACCGATTTACAAAGAGACATATAACTTATCCCAACAATAGGTCCTGCTCTGACTGTCCTACTATCCTTCCATTGCTTAAACTAGATGTGTGCGACCCCTTTCAACTAGTATGAGGCCAAATCGGTGCACTCCTCCCCAGTCACCCCCATGACCCGGGTGATCTTCAGAATCTCATCGATAACTCATGTGGATCCTCGTCCACCCTTGACCCAAGAAACTCTGGAGGGTTCATCCTCAGAAAATCTCTGACTCGCGCTACCGTCATATTCCCTTTCTAAGGGACATGCGCTATTTCCTGCCGATTGACCTGGGCAGTCAAGGCCTGTGCTAGCATCTGAATGGCTGCCCTGAACTCAACGTGGGCAAATGGATCTAGTGCATGGTGCTCATGGGCTGGTGAGGTCTGTTGGATTCCATCCCCATTGCCATCCTCGTGGCGGTTTCTGTTTCCATTTCTCCTTCTATTAACTCTGCGGGGAGGCATGATTCTGCAAATGCGTATAGCATGAGTTAGAAGGATAGAGAGACATTCCACCTCACAACATAGATTATGAAAGAAGGGAACATTTCCTAAATGTTTCGTAGCCTCTTTGTCATAAATGTGGCGCGCTTCACACCCATGAAAAAGACTCTACTTAATAAAGCTTTCAGACACCCTAGGACACTTCAAAACCTATTACTTTGATACTAAGTTTTTCACGACCCCAAACATAGGCCTGAACGAAGACACGGGACAAGGAGCCCTGAGATACTCCAAGTCGACCCATGGCATGAATATATATCTAACGCAATCAATAAAAGTGGAATATTTATCATAATAAACATAGCGGAGGTCTAAACATAACATAACATCAGAATACAAACATGGATCTGAAGTTGATTACAATCTATGTCTGAAATGCCTTTAATTATGATGAGTTGATGGGACAAAACCCCAACTAACTCTCTAAGTCGTAAACTGAAAACGTAGAGACAACTTGTAAGGAATGGCCCTCGGGAGATGAGGACTCGCTAATGAAGCTGGATGCTAACTCTGAAAACTAGCTAATGACGGAGATGAGTCTGAAGATCCGAGCTTGTATCATGAAATGATGCAGTATAGAGTATGTGGTCAGTACGTGGAATGTACTGAGTATGCAAGTTAAGTAAAACCTCTTAAGTAAGTAAAATCATTAAAACATGCACAATATAAGACCTAATCAATATAACAATCTGAGAGTAGGGCTTGCGTGCTATTTTATGAAATCATGACATGAACATAATTGAATATCATTACTGATTTGAATGACCCAAAGCTGAAAACTGGTAATCATAAGTAAAATTAAACATTGGGTCAAACCTAGTTAATATATATATATATATATATCGTGAATGGTAAACATGCATAATTGGATTTTTTTTAACAATTTGAGACTCATCATATAACCGATATTACCACGATAGAGCTTACGTGATCCCGACTATCTCACTCAAGTGGGCAGATTCATCTAAAGTCGTGTTAGGGCCAAGGACACTACCATGATATCTATATCAAGCTGAGTTCCCCTTAGGGCAGTGGGAAAGCTCAAAAAGGACATCCAAAAATAATCTGATCATACCTACGTTGACTCATAGTTCTGAGGCATAGGGTTGACTGACCCTTAGCCTACTCGGTGCTAGACAATACTCCCAAAAACGTGCATATGCTCTCTATCATTTTTCAACGAAGCTGACCATCGTCTAGTGACAAAGCTGAATAATTACATACATGTAAAATTTGAAATCATACATTAATAGCCCTTTCTCAAACCATACCACTAGCTGAACATAATTGGGAGTCTTGACTCCAAAACCATATGGTAAGCTAATTCATGAAATCCTAAATTATACTTGAATATATGGGCTTGCCCAATTCTTAAACATACTTAAAAATACTTGATTCACTTGAAAACATGATCATAAACATGGGTAACTTGAGAACACGATTTTCTCATAAATATCTCATCATACTTGAACATACGTTATGGATCTCAACTTTCATGGAAGGGCATCATAACTTATAAAACTTGAAAACATGATTTATAATTGAAAACATTGTAAAACTTTTCGATGAATCATAATTCAACAATAGAAACATGCTTAAATCATACCCATGGTAGAAACTTAGGGAATTCATGCATTGGGTTAAAAACCCATAGAATCAACATGTAGATATTCATGAATTAGAGAGGGATTGGACATGGGTGTGAAAAAATTTACCCATTCATAACCCTACATACGTTAGAAGGACTGATTCTACAACTCCATTGATTTCCCAATGAAGAATTGATGAAGAACTTGGAGACCTAGGCTTGATCACCTCTCCAAAAGTCTAAACTTGCATACATGAATTAGGAATAGCTTAGAATGAAGTTACCCTCCTTTAAACTCGCTATTCAGAGCTTAAAACAACATAGTTTAGAACTTAGGATCATAGCAATTACGAAAAATCCCTTAATAAACTCGCAGGGAAAAACAGACTACCAGTCCCAACGAGGGACTAGACGAATCGTCTCAATGGACCTCATGGTTAGAAGTCATTAAGTACACTGCCAATCTTTCACTTGAGGCTTATCACGGGGACCTAATGAGTCGTTACTGGTGACCACGACTCGTGGTCACCTCTCGTTACCTTCACTACCAAAAATTCCCCTTCCTTCAACTAGCCTTGACCATGGCTGACTCAACGAGTCGTGGGGCTGACCATGACTAGTGGTCATGCCCGTGGTGACCCAAAAACATGAATTTCCAACTTAATCCATACACCTCACCATGAGTCACCTAACGACTTGTGGTCATCTGAACTGTGGTCATTCGGACGGGTCATAGGACGACTCGTTCTATGACCTGGAGCAGAAAATCCCATTTTCTCTGTTTCTACTCCCGGGTCTGATCTTAGGATTTTCGGGGCATTACATATCTGAAGGTCTAACTGGTCTGGGCCAATTCTTCACCATTTTCTATCTTTTGAGAGGCCACTTGTACACCCTCACTTGACACCACATGGCTCAAAAATTCCACTGAGTTCAAGCAAAACTCACATTTGTTGAACTTAGCATATAACTGGCAATCCTTCAGAGTCTGTAGCACCACCCTCAAATGAACGACATGCTCTTCCATGCTCTGAGAGTATATAAGGATGTCATCTATGAACACAATAACTAACATATCTAAATATGGCTTGAAAACCCTGTTCATCAAATCCATAAAAGCTGCATGAGCATTCGTTAGTCCAAAAGACATAACTACAAACTCATAGTGACCATACCGAGTCTTGAAGGCTGTTTTCAAGATATCACTCTCCCGAATTTTCTGCTGATGGTATCTGAATCTAAGGTCTATGTTTGAAAAAAACATAACACCCTAAAGCTGGTCAAACAAATTATCAATCCTGGGGAAAGGATACCTGTTCTTGATGGTAACTTTTTCAATTACTAGTAACCAAGGCACATCCGAAGAGAACCATCCCTTTTGCGGACAAAGAGATCTGGTGCACCCCATAAGGATTTTCTTGTTTCACGCCCTGCCTTAGGGGGTATGACTAGCACCTGGTGCCCTAGTAGAGTCTAGACTAATCTGACTGGACTTATGAACTTCTGGTGCAAACTTACTTCTCAAGTCAAAAAAATAATGGGCTATATTTCGGCTGTAAACATAGCCCCTGGCCGACAAGGCCGCATAGACACCTGTCAAATAAAACAACTACCCAGAAACAGATAATGATAGGGAGTCCTATGTGGGCCGACAAGGCCACCACGCTGTCTAGTTATAACCGAAATGAAAATCAGGCGTCTTACATATGCTATTGCCGACAAGGCCACTACTCAACAACTAAACAAGGCCCCACACGGCCGTCATCAAAAAATGAAACATACATCTGGGCCCTACACAACCAACAACAGACTAACCACAGGGTACTGTACATCTACAAGCCTCTAGGAGTAGAATAGTGGTCGAGATAGGGCCTCGATCTACCCATAAACTGATCAATTAAAAAAAGCAGACCTTCTAACTATTAGCTCTAGAGGAAGGGAGTTAAATGTGCTGCTAACCCTGGCTAGAAGCTATGAAGGCCCTGGTTTGTGCCTATCCACACCTACAGGCAAGTAATGCAGTGCCCACGGAGGGTGTCAGTACAATATGTACTAAATATGTAAGGTATTAATGTAATAACTGAATGAGAGCTGAAGAACTGAAATCATCATACGAAAGGAAAAGAGTTTAACCTGAACAGGATCTCGCTATTTGTAGTATTTAATTAACAATTACAAATATACACATATAAGAACCTAACAGGCCCCCATAAGCCTGGAAGGTACAACCCATATAAGAATAACCTACCTAGGCCACCATAAGCCTTGGCAGGTAGAAACAATATATGCTCCACTACCTGGTTGCTAATGACTACAATGTACTGTGATTTAGAACGGCCGTCATGGCCTCGATCTAATAGACCTTGTTATGGCCCTCATGGCCTCAATAGAATAAGACTCGATATGGCCCTCGCAGCCCTAGTATAATAGAACATAGTATGGCCTAAGTGGCCTCAGTGTAACAGAACTCATTATGGCCCTCGCGACCTCAGTACAACAGAACTCAATGTGGCCTTCGCGGTCTCAGTATAACAGAACCCAATATGGCTCTCGCAGCCTCAGTATAACAAAACTCAATATGGCCCTCGCAGCCTCAATATAATAGAACTTAATATAACAACAATAGTTAATCACAATAGATATGCCTTTGACTCTCTTACTGGGACTCAATTGTATTACCATTCTAAGAAAGCTAACTTGCCAAAGGAATTCTCCTTAACATACCTCAATTACCATTCCCTCAGTAACTGGTGAGTTTCAATTGGTATTCAATAGCCCTTCCTAACTGTAACCATGCTACTGAGAGAATGAAACTAGTTTCAGTACTAAATTCGGCAGAAACAATAACTTATAATACTAATATTGACTATACTTCAACTTAATGAAACACGACCTAAAATGTATAATTTTCCGAGAGTTCAGAAGGGAGAAATACTTACTTGAAGCCAGTGATCATATAGAAATCAATTTGAAGCAATTCTGATAGCTTTTGCTCGGCAGAGTTGCGATTCGCGGGGAGAATTTCATGAAAATAACTCCGTAGTAATGCTCCCTATGGGCTTAGGATTCAATACCCGAAGATAATTTGAAATTGGACGGCGTTTCACAGAGTAAATGGACGAAAACCTCTATATTCCCTCGACTTTTCTCTCTCTAGCCAAATATGAAGTGTGGGAAATGATTCAACAACTAAAGGGACCTTATATATATATATATATACTTGGGCGGTGGACAAGGGGTTTGTGGCATGGAGCCAATCACGCAAAAATATGGTCATGTCATGAAGCTCAACGCAGAGGGGGAGGGTCCGTGACACGTTTCCCCTCTGGCAACCTGCTCCAGCCTTCTCCCGTGCAACCTTGATTCCACACTTGATCGGCCTTTCCCCGGGCCCTTTCTCACATGCGTCGTACACTAGAAACCTTGACTAATGTATGAATAGGCCGACTAAACGTTAGAAGTTTACAGGGTGTAACATCCTCCCACCCTTAAGAGCGTTCGTCTTCAAATGTCACTTATAGGAGCTTAACTCTTTCGACTATTATTCTGGAAATATTTCAGTAGAGTCTCCTCTGTAATATGGACTATCCAGAAACCCTGAACCGCAGAAAAGTCCAGCACAGATATCTATCAACATACTATAATAACTCTTCCATAACTAAGGAACAGCTAATCAGACAATACTAATAACATAAGTAATAAAATAATAAACTAAGTAACAACATCATCTTAACTGTATGATCTGAGTCAATCCTGGAACAAGTGAGGATATGTAGACCTTATGTCATCCTCAGCTTCCCAGGTCATCTCTTCTTTGTTTCTATTCCTCCACAACACTTTAACGGAGGCCACATATTTAGTTCTCAGTCTATGAATCTGCCGATCTAATATTGCAACTGGAATCTCTTCATAAGCTAGCTCTTTAGTGACCTGAATATCTCCAACTGGTACCACTCGGGATGGGTCACCTATAAACCTTCGCAACATAGACACGTGAAATACTGGATGGATAGATTCTAACTCTGGAGGCAACTCTAATTCATATGCCACTTGGCCTATTCTCCGGATGATCCGATATGGCCCAATGAACCTCGGGCTAAGCTTGCCCTTCTTACAAAATCTAATCACACCCTTCATTGGCGGCACTTTAAGGAATACCTAGTCATTCACATCAAATTCTAAGTCTCTGTGTCGTACGTCGAAGTAGGATTTCTGACGACTCTGAGCTGTTAGTAGCCGTTCTCTGATAAGTTTCATTTTCTCTTCTGACTGATGGATCAGGTCTGGCCCGACTAACCCTGTTTCTCCTACTTTGAACCACCCAACTGGGGATCTGCATTTCCGCCCGTATAATGCCTCATAAGGCGCCATTTGTATGGTAGAATGGCAACTGTTATTATATACGAACTCAATAAGGGGTAAATGCTCATACCAGTTCCCTCTAAAGTCTAGTACACCTGCTCTAACATATCCTCGAGTGTCTGAATGGTGTGCTCTGCCTGGCCATCTATTTGGGGGTGAAAGGCTATACTCAGATTAACTTGTGTCTCTGAACCTTTCTGAAATGACTGCCAAAATCTAGCTGTAAACTATGCTACTCTGTTAGAAATAATAGATACTGGAACACCATGCAATCAGACTATTTATTTGATGTATAACTCTGCATAGTCTTCAGCTAAAAATGTAGTCCGAACTGCTAGGAAGTGAGCTGATTTCGTCAGTCTGTCAATGACAACCCAAATAGAGTCAAATTTGCGTCTAGTATGGGGTAACCCTATCACAAGGTCCATATTAACTGCTTCCTATTTCCACATTGGTATAGTCATCTCTTCAGTTAATCCGCTAGGTCTCTGGTGCTCAGCCTTCACCTGCTGACAATTAGGGCACTGGACTGCGAATGCGGCTACATCTTTCTTCATTCCGGGCCACCAGTATATCTCTTTTATGTACTGGTACATCTTCGTTGAGTCAGGATGAAGAGAGTAACGAGAATAGTGTACATCTGCCATAATCTGCTGGCAGAGCCCTGCTGCATTCGAAATGCAAAGGTGACCTCTATACCTAAATACCCCATCTCCAGCTACCCCAAAAGCCACTGGTTCGCCCTGTCGAACTTTATCTCTGAGCTATGCTAAATGAGAGTCCTCATACTGCCGTTCTTTTACCTCTACCACCAGGGATGATACTGTTGTATTCCGAATTATGGCCCCATTGTCCCCTGAATCTATTACGCGAACTTCTAAACTGGCTAACCGATGCAACTCTCGGGCCATCTCCCGCTTTTCTGACCTCAGATATGCTAAACTCCCCATAAATCTTCCACTGGGGGCATCTTCTACAATATTAGCTCTTCCTAGATGGTACAAGATGTTCAGGTCGTAATCTTTTAGCAACTCCAACCAACGGCGCTGTCGCAAAATCAGCTCTTTTTGCATGAAAATATATTGGAGGCTTTTATGATCCGTGAAAACATCTACATATACACCATATAAGTAATGCCTCTATATTTTTAAGGCATGAATTACTACAGCTAACTCCAGATCATGGGTGCGATAATTCTTTTCGTGCTTCCTAAGATGTCCGGAGGCATAAGCGATTATCTTCCCGTATTGCATCAGGACACACCCTAACCCTATGCCTGAAGCGTCACAATACACAGCATACCCCTCTGATCCTTGTGGAAATGCTAACACTAGTGCCAACGTGAATGTTTTTTTCAATTCTTGGAAACTCTGCTCATAGGCATCGGTCCACTGAAATTGGCTGCTTTCTGAGTCAATTTAGTCAAGGGCACCGAAAGGGTAGAAAAGCCTTCCATGAACCTCCGGTAATACCCATCTAGGCCCAGAAAGCTGCGAACTTCTATGGGAGTGGTAGGTCAGGGCCATGTATTTACTGCCTCTATTTTCTATGAATCAACCTGAATACCAGCCTCTAATACAATGTGGCCTAAGAAAGCTACAGAACTCAACCAAAACTCACATTTAGAGAATTTCGCATATAGCTGGTAGTCTCTGAGGGTGTGGAGTATTGTCCGCAATTGATCCCTGTGTTCTACTTCTGAGTGGGAGTACACCAAAATATCGTCAATAAACACGATCATAAATAAATCTAAGTATGGTCGGAAGATACTGTTTATTTAGTCCAAGAATACTGTTGGGGCATTTGTTAAACCAAAGAACATAATTAGGAACTCGAAATGACTATACTTGTTCCTGAAAGCCATCTTTGGGATATCCTTCTCCCAGACTCGAACCTGATTCTATCCAGATCTCAGGTCAATTTTAGAAAAATATTTTGCCCTGGTAGTGCATATGTGCGGTCCTGGCCGCTTCCTGATCTGGATGCCCCAGATCTACCTCGGCACCTGCCAACTGAGCTGAGGGTGTGCACCCTGAAGAGGGTGTTGGGGCATACGAACCTGCCGAAGACATATCCTGCTGACCTTTGCTGCTCTGCCGTCTAGTCGGACAATTTCTCATCATATGCCCCTCCTGCCCGCAAGAATAGCAAGTTGTGGAGCCATACCTACACCTCCCCAGGTGCTGCCTATGGCAAGTACTGGATCGTGGCACTACTAATTCTGTCTGATTCAGTCCTTTCTGCTGTTATGAGCCTGATGCCCGTGAACTCTCACCGAGACCTGATGCTCCACGGCTGGAACAGGGGCTTGGGTGGCCTTCCTGACAAGCGAGGCATGGTTCCACCCAAAAAATCCGCCTAAAAATCTGTGGGCCTACCTCTCTGAGGCTGCTCCTACCTTGCCCTCTCTATGGCATACTGACGCTGTTTGAGCTTCTCTATATTTTGACCAAATTCTTGAACCCATGAAATATCAATATCCTCTCGCAGTGTGGCCGTAATAAATGACTCCACATACTCTGGTGCAAGTCCCATAATGAACCGATGCACCCTGGCTGACATGGTGTCAATGAATGAGGGCGCATACCTTGCTAAGCAATCAAACCTCATTGCATATTATCTGACACTCATTCTGTTCTGATCTAGGTGCAAAAACTTCTCTACTCTGGCCTACCAGACCTCTCGGGGCAAGTAATGATCTATGAAAGCCTCAAAGAAAACATGCTACGTAGGTGGAGGTGTATCTCGGCCTCGGGATCTCTCCCAACTCTCGTACCACAAAAAGCTACATCTCACAGTCGGAATAGTGCTAGCTCAACTAATTTGGTAGACGAGGCATGCATAACCCTAAATATTCTCTGCAACTGATCTATAAAATTCTGGGGATCCTCTCTACAATTGGTCCCTATAAACTGTGGGGGATTCAGAGAAAGGAATTCACGAACTCTTGAGCTACCAGGCCCCTCAACGGGCTCAGTGGTAGCTGGTACTACTGGCTGAGGCTGGCTCTGGGCAGCCATCATCTGGACCCACATATAAAATGCACCCCAAGACTCTACTTGACACGACTTGCAGACTCCCTGGGATACGACCTGCTCTGATACCAAGTTTGACACGCCCCGCCTTGGGGGGTATGTCTGGCACCTGGTGCCCTACTAGGGTCTAGACTAATTTGACTGGACTTATGCACTTCTGGTGCAAATTTACTTCACAAGTCAAGTAAACACCGGGCTATATCTCGGCTATAAACACTGCCCCCGGCCGACAAGGCCGCATAGCCACCTGTAAAATAAAATAGCAACACAGAAACAGATGATGATAGGGAGTCCTATACAGGCCGACAAGGCCACCATGCTGTCTAGTTATAACTGAAATAGAAATCAGGCGACTTACACATGCTATAGCCGACAAGGCCACTACTCAACAGCTAAACAAGGCCCCACATGGTCGTCATGACAAAATGAAACATAGATCTGGGGCCTACACAACCAACAACAGACTAACCACAAGGTACTGTACATCTGAAAACCTCTTCGAGTAGAATAGTGGTTGAGATAGGGCCTTGACCTACCCATAAACTGAACAATCAAAAAAAGCAGACCTTCTAACTATTAGCTTCGGAGGAAGGGAGCTTATTATGCTGCTAACCCTGGCTGGAAGCTACGAAGGCCCTGGTCTGTGCCTATCCGCACCTGCAGGAAAGTAATGTAGTATCCACAGAGGGCGTCAGTACAGTATGTACTGAATATGTTAGGAAGTAAAGTAATAACTGAATTAGAGCTGAAGAACTACAATCATCATACCGAAGGAAGAGAGTTTAACCTAAATGATCTCGCTATTTGTAGTATTTAATTAACAATTACAAATATACACAAAAAAGAACCTAACGGGCCCCCCATAAGCCTAGAAGGTACAACTCATACAAGAATAACCTACCTAGGCCCCCATAAGTCTCGACAGGTACATCAATATATGCTCCACTACCTGGTTCCTAATGACTGCAGTATACGGTGACTCAGAACGACCCTCACGACCTCGATCTATTAGAACTCACTATGGCCCTCACGGCCTCAGTAGAATAAGACTCGATATGGCCCTCGTGGCCCTAGTATAATATAACTCAGTATGGCCCTCACAGCCTCAATGTAATAAAACTCATTATGGCCCTCGCATCCTCAGTACAACAGAACTCAATATGGCCCTTGCGGCCTCAGTATAACAGAACCCAATATTGCCCTCGGGCCTTAGTATAATAGAACTCAATATGGCCCTTGCAACCTCAGTATAAAACAACTCAATATAACAGCAATAGCTAATCACAATAGATATGCTTTTAACTCTCTTACTGGGACTCAACTATATTACAATACTAAGGAAGCTAACTTGCCGAAGGAATTCGCCTTAACATACCTCAATTTCTGTTCCCTGAGTAACCGGCGAGTTTCAACCGGTATTCAATAGCCCTTCCTAACTATAACCGTGCTACTAAGAGAATGAAACTAGTTTCAATACTAAATTCGACAGAAATAATAACTTATAATACTAATATTGACTATACTTCAACTTAACGAAACACGGCCGAAAACGTATAATTTCCCAAGAGTTAAGAAGAGAGAAATACTTTCTTGAAGCCTGTGATCATATGGAAATTAGTTTGAAGCAATTTTGATAGATTTTTCTAGGTGGAGTTACGATTCACTAGGGGCAAATTTCATGAAAATAACTCTGTAGTAATGCTCCCTAAGGGATTAGGATTCAATACCCGAAGTTAATTTGAATTTGGATGGCGTTTCGTAGCTTAAATGGATGAAAACCTCTCAATTCCCTTGACTTTTCTCTTTCTAGCCGAATATGAAGTGTGGTAAATGATTCAACAACTAAAGGGACCTTATATATATACTTGGGTGATGGAAAAGGGGTCCATGGCACAGACCCCATCGTGCCAAAATACGTGCGTGTCACGGAGCCTAATGTGGAGGGGGAGGGTCCGTGACATGTTGCACCTATGGCACCTGCTTTGGATGTCTCCCACGCAACCTCGATTCCCTGCTCGATCGGCCTTTCCCCAGGCCCTTTCTTGCACGCGTTGTACTCTAAAACCCTTGATTAACATACGAATAGGCCGACTAAACGTTAGAAGTTTATGGGATGTAACAGCTTGGTATGATGAAACACTTGTCTAGAAGGTCCTTCAACTGCTCCTTCAACTCCTTTAGCTCGACTGGAGCCATTCTGTAGGGAGGAATGGATATAGGCTACATATCGGGAAAAAGGTCAATACCAAAATTGATCTCCTACTCGGGAGGGATTCCCGGTAAATCATCTGGGAACACTTCTGGATACTTACACACTATGGGAACTGACTAGATAGTCAGGGTTTCGGATGTAGCATCCTTAAATCTAACTAGTTGGTACACGCGATCCTAAGAAATCATCTTTCTGGCCTTAAGGTAGGAAATTAAGTGACCTATAGGCACAACTGAACTACCCTTCCACTCTAGGACTGGCTCACCCGGAAATCTGAACTTTATTGTAGGGGTTCTACTATTGATTGAGGCATAACATGCATATAACCAATCCATGCCGAGGATAATATCAAAATTGGTCATGGCTAACTCCACTAAATCTACTAAGGTGACTTTTTGAAGAACTGTAATAGGGAAATTTCTATATACCCTTCTAGCTCTAACTCAATCACCGACTGGAGTAGAGACTAAGAAGGGTTCTGATAATATTTCAAGACTGACTCTAAAACCACTAGCAACACAGGGCGTGACAAACAATAAAGTAGCCCCTGGATCTAAAATACATATACATCAAGGTGGAATACTCGTAACATAATAGTGACTACATCTGGGGAGACCACCTGCTCCTAATGGGATGCTAGGGCATAGAATCTATTTTGACGCTGACCACCACCTGCACTAGTAGATGCCCCCTGCTGAGCTGGGCGTGCTAAACTGCAGACTGGGCCTCGGCCCCTATCATGACCTTGTCTGGATGCTGAGCAATCCCTAACCATATGTCCAGGCTTCCTACATCTGAGAGAAGCACCTAAACCTGCTAAGCACTGACCCACGTGTGTCCGGCCACATCTGCTACACTCTAGAGAGATGGTCTCTGTGGGGCTACTATTTTGACCTCTCGAGCCTGATGCTCGTCCCCTCTAATCACGCTGGATCTAGATGGCACACTCATAGCTGAAGGCACTAGGGATGAATATCTCTGGTGGGACACCTAATGGTGCCCACTAGGTATCTGCTGGGAGAATCCGAAGCTATCAATCCTATCCCTCTTGGCCTCTCTCTCCCGCTCACTCATTTGCACCAGCTACATCTGCTGGGCGTATAGGACTAACCAAGAAAATTCAATGTCCTGATGAAGAATCACTGTCCGGCAATCCTTAACTAGGTGGTCTGCTACCCCATGCACGAACCGGCTCACTCAGGCTCTCTGATCTACCACCATCTCAGGTGCATACTTTGACAGATGAGTGAACTCCAAGGAATACTACTAAACAGTCATCTTCCTTTTCTTTAAGTTCACAAACTCGGCTGCTTTTATCTCCCTCATCTCACGAGGGAAGAACTGATCAAAAAACGCGGCATGAAACTCATCCCAACCAATAGGTCCTGCTCCAACTAGCCTACTATCCTTCCATTACTTGAACCAAATCTCTGCATCCCCTTTTAACTGATAAGAGGCTAGATCGGCGCACTCCTCTCTGGTCACCTCCATGATCTGGGTGATCTTCAAAACCTCATTAATGAACTCATGTGGATCCTTGTCCACCTTTGACCCAAGAAACTTCGGAGGGTTCTTCCTTAGAAAATCTATAACTATTCCCGTCACTTCATTCCCTTTCTGAGGGACAGGCGCTACTGCCTGCTGATTGACCTGGGCTGTAAAGGCCTGAGCTAAAATCTATATGGCTTCCCTGAACTCAGCATGGGCAACTGACTCAGCTACATGCTCCTCATAGGCTGGTGGGGCTCGCTTGTGTCCATCCCCATTGCCATACTAGTAGCCATTTTTGTTTCCATTTCTTCCTCCTTTAACTCGGTGAGGAGGCATGATTCTGAAAATGCATATAGCGTGAGTTAGAAGGACAAAGAGACATTTCATCGCACGACATAGATCATGAAGGAAGAGAACATTTCCTAAACATCTCGTAGCCTCTTCATCATAAGTGTGGCATGCTTCACACCTATGAAAAAGACTCTACTTAATGCAGCTTTCGGACACCCTAGGACACTTCAAAACCTAATGCTCTGATACCAAGTTTGTCACGACCCAAACATAGGCCAGGACTGGGACACAGGACAAGGAACCTCGAGAGGCTCTAAGTCGATCAATTGCATGAACATAACATCTAGCTCAATCATAATAAAACTGAAGATCAATATAAATAACATAGAGAAAGTCTGATAATCTCATAACATCAGAATATATAATTCAAGACCGAAGCTGATTACATTCTATGTCTGAAAAGCCTCTACTACTGATGAGTTGATGGGACAAGACCCTAACTAACTCACCAAAGTCTGAAACTGAAAGTGCTAGATATAATTGAAAATAAGGGCCCTTCAAAAATGAGGACTCACCAACTTTGGCTGATAAGTGTAAAAGTTGCATGTTTGGCTAATGGCAGGACTAAACCTGAATATTCGAGCTTGTATCATGAAATGATAAAGCATAGAGTATGTGGTCAATACGTGGAATGTGCCGACTATGCAAGATAAGTAAAACTACTAACTAAGTAAAATCATAAATCATGCATATTATAAAACAAAATCAAGATAAGATTTTGAGAGTAGGGTTGCATGATATTTTCTTAAATCATGATCTGATCATACCGAACATCATAACTGAATCAAATGACCGCAAGCTAAAAACTGATAATCATGAATAAAGCTGAACATTGGGTCAAACCTGCTGATAACATAGTGTCATGACTGATACACATGCATAACTGAAATCATAAGGAATAATGGGGGACTCATCATATAACCGACATTACCACGATAGAGCTTCCATGGTCCCAACTATCACTCTCAAGTGCGCAAAATCATCCAAAGCTTTGCCACGGCTAAGGACGCTACCCTGATATCGATATCAAGCTGAAGGCCCCTTGGGGGCAGGGAAAGATCACAAGGGAGGTCCCAAATAATCTGAATATACCTATGTTGGCGTGTAGTTTTGAGGCATAGGGGTGATTGACCCTTAGCCTACTCGGTGCTTGACACTACTCCCAAAAACATGCATCTGCTCTCCATTATTTTTCAATGAAGCTGAACCATCGTCTAAAGACGATGCTGACTCATAACATACATACATAAATATGAAATCATAACATGAGGACCCTTGGCTCAAACTAGACCACAAGCTAAAAATAGTGGGAGTCTAGAACCCAAAATCCATTGTAAGTGAATACAGGAAGTTTTGATAAATCATAAAACATACTTGATCATATAGGCTTGCCCAATACATAAACATGCTTGACATTGACTTGATCATTCAAAAACATGAATATAGACATGGGTAATTCGAAATCAAAGTTTCTTCATAAACATCTCATCATACCTGAATACATATTTCATAGATCTCAACTTTCATAAACTTTTATGGATGGGCATCATAATTTATAAAACTTTAAAACATAATATATAATTGAAAACATTGTAAAATCTTCCCATTAATCAAATTCAACATTAGAAACATGCCAGGATCATACCCATGATTGAAACTTAGAGACTTCACATGTTGGGTAAAAACCTCATAGAGTCATCAATTAGAATTTCATGAATTGAGAGGGGATTAGCATATGTGTGAACAATTACACTGATTCATAATCCTACATACCTGAAGGAATCTGATTTCACAACTTTCTTGATTTCCCAAAGAGAATTTGGGGAAGAACTTGAGAGATTTAGGCTTGATCACCCTTAGGAGCTTCTAGACTTGCATGCATGGAAGTGAATAAGCTTAGAATGAACTTACCTCTCTTAAAACACTCTGTTATGAGCTTAAAATGACATAGTTTAGGCCTTAGGAACTTAGGAAATACAGAAAAGCCCTTAACTAATTAGCAGGGAAAACACATTGCCAGTCCCCAGGAGGGACTGGACGACCCTTCATCCTTGACCACAACTTGTGGTCACCTTTTGTCGCCCACACTGGAATCTCCCTTCTGAAGGTCAGTCGTGGTGTACCCAATGACTCGTTGTGACCAAGTCGTTACCCACACTATCAAAATCTTTCATCCCTCATTGGATACTTGACCATGGACCACCTAACAACTCGTGGTGGTGACCATGACTCGTGGTCCCACCTATGATCAGCCTCAAACTCCAATATCTCAGCCATGTCCAACACCATCTCCATGAGTCACTCTACGACTCATGGTGCACCCCACAGGTCACTATACAACTCATCCTATGACATGGTGCAGAAAATTCTATTTTCTCCATTTCAACTCCCAGGTTTAATCTTAGGGCTTTCGGGGTATTACAGTTAGAAAATAATACATTCTAAAAACAACTTTCAAAACTCGATATGGTCACTACGAATTCATAGTTATGCCTTTTGGACTATCTAATGCTCCTGGAGCTTTTATGAGTCTGATGAATAGGGTATTCAAGCAATTCCTATACATGTTTGTTATTATCTTTATATATGATATTCTGGTTTACTCCAGAACTGATAAAGAGCTTGTAGACCATTTGAGGATAGTGTTGCAGATGCTCAAGGACCACTTGTTGTTCACTAAATTTGGCAAGTGTGAATTCTGGCTGAAATCAGTTGCATTCCTCGGTCATGTGGTCTCTACTGAGGGTATTCAGGTGAATCCTCAAAAGATAGTGGCAGTCAAGGACTGACCAAGACCCATGTCTCCATCAGACATTAGGAGTTTCTTGGGCCTAGTGGGTTATTATAGATGGTTCCTAGAAGGATTCTCCTCCATTGCCTCTCTTTTGACCAGACTAAACAAAAGAAGGTGAAGTTTCAGTGGTCTGACGCATGTGACAAGAGTTTTCAGGAGTTGAAGACTCGACTCACTACAACCCTAGTTTTGACCCCGCCAAAAGGGTTGGATGGATTTGTGATCTATTGTGATGCCTCCAAAGTTAGCCTTGATTGTGTTCTGATGCAGCATGGCAAAGTCATAACTTATACTTCCAGACAACTCAAGGTTCAGGAGAAGAACTATCCGACTCATGATCTTGAGCTGCTAGCAGTAGTATTTGTTTTAAAGATTTGGAGGCACTACCTTTATGGGGTTCATGTGGATGTTTTTATTAACCACAAGAGCCTATAATATGTGTTCAGTCAGAAGGAACTGAATCTGCATAAGAGAAGGTGGTTGGAGTTGCTAAAAGACTATGATATGCGTGTGTTGTATCATCTGAGGAAGGCCAATATAGTGGTTGATGCCCTTAGTAGAATATCTATAGGGAGTATTGCTCATGTAGAGAAGGATAAAATGTAGTTGGTAAAGGATATTCACAGACTGGCTCAGTTAGGGGTCCAGTTGGTTGATTCAACAGAAGCTAGAGTTGTAGTCCAGAGCAGGTCAGAACCCTCCTTGGCGGTGAAGGTTAAGTCAAAGTAGGATGAGTACCCAATTCTACTCAAGTTGGAGAAAGCAATCTTGAAGAAAGAGGTGGAAGCATTCTCCAAAAGGGGAGATGGTGTGCTACATTATTAAGGCCGGTTATGTGTTCCCAATGTATATGATTTGAAGCAACATATATTAACAAAAGCTCACAGCACTAGGTACTTTATCCACCTAGGTGCCACCAAGATGTACTGTGATCTATGGGAAGTCTACTGGGGGAATAGTATGAAGAAAGACATTGCCAAATTTGTGGCTAGGTGTCCAAATTGCAAATAGGTCAAGGTTAAATATCAGAGACCTGGGGGTATGACTCAAGATATTAGAATTCCTACTTGGAAGTGGAAAGAAGTTTACATGGATTTTGTTACAGGTATACCTCGTACACACTGATAGCATGACTCAATTTGGGTCATTGTAGATCGGATGACTAAGTCAGCCCTTTTCCTACCAGTTAAGACCCCAAATTCAGTAGAGGATTATGCTAGACTGTACATCTAGGAGTTAGTAAGATTGCATGGAGTTCCCTTGTGCATTATTTCAGATAGGGGTACTCAGTTCACCTCACACCTCTGGAAGTCATTCAGAAAAGACTTGGTACTCAGGTCAAGCTCAACACAGCTTTTCACCCCCAAATAGATGGTCAGGCTGAGTGGACCATTCAAAATCTGAAGGATATGTTGAGAACTTACATGATTGATTTCAAGGGAAGTTGGGATGATCACCTACCTCTCATCGAGTTTGCATACAACAGTAGCTACCACTCCAGTATTCAGATGGGCCCTTCCGAGGCATATATGGTAGAAGGTGCAGACTCCTATAGGGTGGTTTGAGATTGGTAAAGCTATCTTAATAGGACCTGATTCGGTGGATGAGGCCATGTAGAAGGTTCATCTTATTAGGGAACGACTGAAAATAACTCAAAGCTTATTGAAATCATATGCAAATGTAAGGAGAAGGGAGCTGGAGTTTGCTATGGATGATTGGGTATATCTAAAAATTTCATCTATGAAAGGTGTGATGAGGTTCGGGAAGAAAGGAAACCTTAGTCCTAGATATTTTGGTCCTTATAGTATCCTGAGATGCATTGGCAATGTGGCTTATAAGCTGGATTTACTTGTGGAGTTAGCATTGGTGCACCCAGTCTTCCTTGTGTCTTTGTTGAAGAAATGCAGTGGTGATTTGACCTCAGTGGATCCTTTAGAGAGTGTTTTTATAAAGGACAATCTCTCTTAAAAAGAGGTCCAGTTCAAATCATAAAACGTCAGGTTCGTAAGCTAAGGAACAGGGATGCCACTTCAATAAAGGTTGTATGGATGAACTAACTAGTTGAAGGAGCTACATAGGAAATAGAGGTAGATATGATGGCTAAATACTCTCACCTATTTCGTTCCAGCTTAGCTTCAGCATTAGGTACTAAATTCCTCCTCAGTACTCTATTTTGTTCCATACTCATTAGCTCTATTCATGTTTTAGTGTGCACTCTAGTTGCATAAATTCAGTTAGTATGTCTATCTCAGTTCAGAGTCAGTGCAAGTGGTTGGAAACAATGACACGTTTCAGATAACGGTTCGTTCTGTCTGTCCATTGGGGGATATCTAGAATTCATTCATAACCCTTCTAGTGACAATAATTGGAACCAATGACCCGTTGTTCCATCTAACGAGTAATTGTTCCCGTATGTTGGTCAAGTCGGAAAACTATTCAAAATTCCCTAGTGACAACTAGTAATAACAACGACCCGTTGTACCAACCAACAAGTCGTCATGTCATCAACTGTAAGAATTCTAGAGAAGGGAAATTTCCAATACAGAAACAATGACTGGCACCAATGACTTGTGGTCACAACTAACGACTCATTGTGAGGCCCATTGGATCTGGACAGTGAGATTTTGAAACGGTTACCCAGGGGAATTTTTGTAAAATCTTAAGCTCCTAATTCCTAAACTACATTATTTTGGAGAATATTATAGGAGATTAAGAGGGGTACGTTGATCCTTCTCTCCCATTTCTCACGTAGCTCTATAGACTAGAATGCAGAAAACTTAGATAGGCTTCTATGGGCAAGAGTTAGGGTTTTGGTTCTTCTCCAGATTCCAAAAGCTTCCTTAGAGAAATTCTTCTATAGGTATGTGGGGTTTTGCAAGGGTATTCTTTCAACCGTGTGCCCAAGTATTTTTAGAATCTTTCACCAAATTTTTGCCCTATAGAAACCATGAGTTAGGGTTCCAAACAAATCATGATTTCTCCTTGTACTTTAATAGTTCTCTCAGTTCCCCTGATTAACACTATGTGAAATTCATGATTTGACTTTATCTTTACATATTCATTTTAGTCCTAATGTTATCATGACTTTAGGTTGAATACTGCCTGATTTAAAAGCTTATTAGGAAGGTTATTCTATCAGGATATTATCAATTGAGTATGACTTCTAGAATAAGCACTTTAAGCAAAAGTAAATACTTTGAACTTGTGAGTATGCTCAGTATTATTAGAAATATCACTTATCAGTTATCAGTAATATCTGATTTTTCAGTATTATTCAGTCTATCTGGTCCTTTAGACTTTCAGAGCACTTTTAGACAAGTTGTCCTAACCTAGTCTTAGGACATTAGTTTCGAGCTATTAGTGTTTTACAAATACCTATATTTATTATGTGTCTTCAGTTGGGACTAGTAATTAGCACCTAGTGGATCGGGATGTAGTGTACATAGGTTTTCAGAACTATGTTGCCACCATAGGATTTGACCCAAATGAGGTTTACAGTTAGTGATCACGCAACTAGTCACTGTAACCTGGCAAGGTATAATGGGCCCTATCAATAGGGAGTAAAAATCGAACTCCATGTTTAGCTCACGTGGTTATATGTCGGTTAACAGACATTCCCACTATACAGTTTAGTCTCAGATCTCAAATTACGTTCATGACTCTTGTACCATTTTTACCAGTTTTCAATACTCTCAGATTTTAGTTTAAATATAGCATGTATAATTTCAGTCAGGGTCATTTCATATTTTTCAGCATGTTTATTTATAATATTCTTTTAGCATGATTATATTCTAAACTTTCATGACCTTGCACACTTAGCACATTTAAAGTAGTGATGGCATATTTCTATGTGCTATACAATTTTATGATATAGGCTTCGATACACAACCTCAGCATCACAGGTAATTTGAGTCCTTATCTACCGAGGGCCAAAATTTTCATCTGCAACTTTGTTGTTTTATGTTTTACTTTCAGACTTTAGAGTTAGCTGGGGTTTTTTCTCAACAACTCATTAGTTTATTTTAGAAGGATTTCAGACATAACATGTTAATTTTAACTTGAGTTTCAGTATTTGAGAAAATATCAATAATTTATTAGATGCTATTTATTTATAAGTTTGGTTATTTTCTTACAGTTAGCTTCCACTTAAGATTCTTTTTTAGTAGTTTAGTCATTTAAAAATATTCTATGCCATGGGTTTTTTGGGGGTCACTTGTGATCCCAAGTACCGTGTCGTGTCGAGGCTTTTCCCTAGCTATTTCTTTAGCAACTCACCCATTCTAGCAAGGTGCATCATTTAGTGAAGGTGGATGACAGCAGCAAAACCACTTTTATGACTTTTCATCGCCCCAAGAGCAGGAGAGCTCACAAATATAGTTATGGATATATTACGAGTTTTTCATCTTGATGTTTATGCATTACTAGATCCAGCGACCATATTGTCATTCATGACTCCCTATGTTTCTATTAGTTTTGGTTTCAGTCCCAAAATCCTCTCAGAACCCTTCTTAGTCTCTCCTCCTATCGGTGAAACAGTCTTAACACGGAGGGCATACTAAAATTGCCCTATTGCAGTTCTTTAAAAAGTCACCTCAGTCGACTTAGTAGAGTTAGACATGATCAACTTTGATGTTATCTTTGGCATGGATTGGTATGCTTGTTATTCATCAGTTAATTGTAGAACCCAAGCAATAGAGTTCTAATTTTTGGGTGAACCGGTCGTCGAGAGGAAGGGTAGTTTAGTAGTGCCTGTAGGTCGTTTCGTCTCTTGCCTTATGTCCAGGAAGATGATCTCCAAGGGTTGTGTATATCATTTAGTTCGAGTTAAGGATTATATCTCTGAGACCTCAAATCTCCAGTCAGTTTCTGTTGTTTATGAGTATCCAGAGGTGTTCCTAGATGATCTACTAGGAGTCCCTCGCGAGTGGTAGATCAACTTTGGGATAGACCTCCTCCTTGATATGCAGCCCATATCCACTTCTCTTCATAGAATAACTCTAGATGAGCTTAAGGAGTTTAAAGAAAAATTGAAGGATCTCTTAGATAAGGGTCTCATCAAGCCTAATAAGTCCCCATGGGGTGCTCCAGTCCTCTTCGTGCGAAAGAAAGATGGTTCTATTAGGATGTGTATCGACTACCGCCAGTTGAACAAGGTCACAATCAAGAATAAGTTTCCTATCCCCAGGATTAATAACTTGTTTGATCAACATTAGGGTGCTAAGTGTTTATCAAAGATAGGCCTTAGATCTGACTTTCATCAGCTCAGAGTTAGAGAGTGTGACATTCTGAAGACAACCTTCAGGACTCGGTATGATCACTATGACTTTATAATTATGTTTTTTGGACTAATGGATGCTCCTATAACTTTTACGGATTTAATAAGCAGGGTGTTCAAGTAGTATTTGGATAAGTTCTTCATTGTTTTCATATATTATATCCTTATATACTCTTGGAGTAAGGAGGAGCATGCTACTCATTTGATGATTTTGTTGTAGACCCTTAAAGACCATAAGCTCTTTGCTAGTTTTGCAACTGTGAGTTTTGGCTAGAATCAGTTGCGTTCCTTAGTCATGTGGTATCTGGTGAGGGTGTGCAGGTGGGCTCTCAAATGATAGAGACAGTGAAGAATTAGCCTAGACCTATCAGTCCTACAGAGATTAGAAGATTTTCGATTTAGCTGGCTACTACAGGAGGTTTATAGTGGGATTTTCATTCATTTCCTCACCTTTTACCAGGTTGACTCAGAAGAAGGTCAACTTCTAGTGGTCCGATGCTTGTTAGAAGGGTTTTCAGGATTTAAAGACTTAACTCATTTCACCTCCACTTGTAGTGTATTGTGATGCCTCTAGAGTTGCCTTGGATGTGCATTGATGTAGCATGGGAAGGTCATTGCTTATGCCTTGAGATAGATCAAGGCTCACGAAAAGAATTACCAAATGCATGACCTTGAGTTAGCAGCTATGGTGTTTTCCTTGATGATTTGGAGGCACTATTTGTATAGGGTGAATGTTGATGTGTTCACGGATCACAAGAGCATTTAGTATGTTTTTACTCAAAAGGACCTGACCAAATATATGTTTACTTAGAAGGACCTAAATTTGCGGTGAAGGAGATGGCGTCAGCTTCTCAAAGAGTATAGCATAAGTGTCTTTTATCATCTAAGAAAAGCCAATATGGTGGCTGACGCTCTTAGCAGGTTGTCCATGGGGAGCATGACTCATGTGGAGAATGGGAAGAAGGAATTAGCTAGAGATGTCCATAGGCTTGTTCACCTAGAGGTTCACCTTAGGGACTTAGTGGATGGTGAGGTCATTGTTCAAAATGGATCGGAATATTCATTGGTGATAGAAGTTAAGGCAAAGCAAGATGAGGATCCTATTTTAGTAAAGTTGAAGAAAGTTGTCCGAAATGAGAAAGTGGAGGTTTTCTCCCAAGGGGGAGATGGGGTACTCCGCTATCAGGGCCGATTGTGTGTTCCGAATGTGGATGACTTGACAGAGTGGATGTTGAGAGAAGCTCACCGGTTTTAGTAATCTATCTATCCATGTGCCACCAAGATATACCGTGATCTATGAGAAGTTTATTGGTGGAATGGCATGAAGAAGGACATTACATCATTTGTGGCTAAGTGTCCAAATTGCCAACAGGTGAAGGTTGAGCATTAGCGGTCAGAAGGTATGTTGCAGGATAATAGTATTCCTACTTGGAAGTGGGAAGAGATAAATATGTACTTCACATGTTTGCCTCATACAGGCCGATAACATGATTATCTATGGGTGATTATAATCGGATGACTAAGTCAGCATATTTCCTACCAGTTTATACTACCGTTTCAGTCGAGCACTATGCTAGACTTAACATTCGGGTGTTGGTCAGGTTGCATGGAGTTCCTTTGTCCATCATTTATTATAGGGGTACTCAGTTCACCTTGCAATTTTAGAGATTGTTCCAGAAGGGGCTTGGTACTCAGGTGAGCCTTAACACAACTTTTCACCCATAGGCATATGGTTAGGCTGCACCAACCATTCTAACTTTGAAGGATATGTTGAGAGCTTGAGTGATTGATTTCAAGGGTAGTTGAGATGATCACTTGCCCTCATTGAGTTTTCCTACAATAACAGCTACCACTCCAAGATCCAAATGGCTCCGTTTGAGGCTCTTTATGGGTAGAGATATAGATTACTTATTGTATGGTTTGACATAGGAAAAGCTACATTGATAGGGACAGATTCAGTTGATGAGACTATGGAGAAAGTTCAGCTTATCAAATAAAGCCTGAAAATAGCCTAGAGTCATCAGAAATCATATGTGGATGTTAGGAGGAGAGAGCTTGAGTTCGCGGTTGTCACACTCCGAAACTACACCCTGGACGTAACACGGTACTTGAAGTCACAAGTGACCCCAAGTCAACCCCTGGTCTATCATACATTGATATTCTAAGTAAAACAACATATACATAGCGGAAGCTTTGAAATAACAACATAAGAGCATTTGAGAAAATAAACTAGAAAAAAAACATTAAACTTTAAATTGAAGTTTGAAATCAACTCTGTGTCTGAAAGCCTTCTAACTGATGAGTTGTTGGGACAAGACCCCAGCTAACTCTAAGTCTAACTAAAAATAATAACTCAACAGAAAGAAAGTAAAGCAAGGCCCTCGAATGATGAGGACTCACACTTCGGCTGCAGCAGAGGAGGATCTGAATAGCAACGGCTAACGATGCTAAGTCTGGGAACCTGCAGGTGTATCATGAAACGATACAGCATAAAAGTATGCATTAGTACTTTGAATGTACTTAGAAAGTGGGAGAAAACATATCAGAATATAAAGCATGAACTGAAATGACATGCAATGATC
Organism: Datura wrightii; assembly: GCA_035772735.1. Taxonomy (NCBI): domain Eukaryota; kingdom Viridiplantae; phylum Streptophyta; class Magnoliopsida; order Solanales; family Solanaceae; genus Datura; species Datura wrightii. The sequence continues at coordinate 47,708,361 of JASDFA010000002.1, read as the reverse complement.
AACAGGTAAGCTGAACTAAACTGCTGATGTAAACTGAAATTTTCAAGATGACCCTGTTTGATGGTCAAAGACATGCCCTAAGTCTGAAATACTGAGTCTGAGAGACCACACTGAACTGTCAAAAACTGAGGCTGAACTGAACTGACTAGTGGGAGAGTCTCTAACCGACATATAACCATGTGAGCTAGATGTTGAGTCCATGTATACACCCCACCGATAGGACCCAATATACCTTGCCAGGGTATAAAAGCATGAACTGGGTGATCAAAAAAGTCTGGGCCCAATCAGGCCAAGTGATACTATAACCTACGCTGGCAACGTAGTTCTGGGAACCTGGGCGCGTTAGAATCCCGGCCCTCTCGGTGCTAAGTCTTACTCCCACTGGAAAACTTAAACTGAACTACTAGGCTGATAGCTTAAAATTGGGGTCCAAGACTAGTCAAAACTTTGAGCTATCTGGAGGCATAGGCTATCACTCTCTCTAACCCTTAACTGATGGTACCCTGACCTGAGATCAATTTTTGAGAAACAACTGGCTCCCTGAAGTTGGTCAAATAGGTCGTCAATTCTGGGTAGGGGATACCTGTTCTTGATTGTGACTTTGTTCAACTGACGGTAATCTATGCACATTCTGAGGGTACCATCTTTCTTAAGCACGAATAGTACTAGAGCAACCTAGGGCTCTAGGTCTGATAAAATCCTTATCAAGAAGATCCTGTAACTGCTCCTTCAACTCCTTAAGCTCAGCTAGAGCCATTCTATAAGGAGGGATGGAGATGGGCTGAGTATCTAGGAGGAGATCTATTCCGAAGACTATTTCCCGTTCAGGGGGAAGTCCGGTTAGATCCTCAGGAAACACGTCTGGGAACTTATTGACCACTAGGACTGACTGGATGGTTGGGGTCTCAGAGTCGGAATCCTTGACCCGAAACAGATGATATATACATCCTTTGGAGATGAGTTTCTGGGACTTAAGGTAGGAAATAAACCTACCCTTAGGCGCTGAACTGCTGCCCATCCATTCTAACACTGGCTCGTTTGGAAATTGGAACATGACAACTCTAGTTCTGCGATCCATTGAGGCATAGCAAGAGCGTAACCAATACATGTCAAGGATAAGGTCAAAATCGACCATGTCTAACTCTAAGAGGTCAGTTGGGATGACTTTATTCAAGATTGAGATTGGGAAATTTCTATACACCCGGCTGGTTCTAACTGACTCACCAACTGGGGTGGAGACTGAGAATGGTTCTGATAGAACCTCTAGACTGATATTAAACTGGACTTCTATGTATGAAGTCACGAATGAAAGAGTGGCTCCTGGATCTACGTGACTTTGTCAGGTAAGCTCTCCTGATCCTGACGAGAAGATAGAGCATAGAAACGATTTTGGCGTTGACCGCCGTCTATACCTGATGTGTTGGCCTATTAAGCTGGTCGTCCTTTTAGAGCTGATGGTGTGGTAGATAGTGCTCTCCCTCGCCCTGCTAACAGGCACTTCCTAAGTCGATGTCCAAGCTGTCCGCAACCAAAAGAGCCCTCTCGACCCTGAAGGCACTCTCCCAGGTGGTTCATACCATACTTAGGAAAAGATGGATAGTTGTTCCCAGTACCGTGGACCTGAGACTGAGCACCAGATGACCCACCCCTTCGATCCTGGCGGGACCAAAAGGTTGGGGCACTGGCTGAACTGGGTGCTGGGACTCTCTGCTGCTGCTGCGATGGGCGGCTACTACCGCTAGACCTTTGATGTCTGAAATCTGACTGGCTAGTCCTTTCCCTTTGCTCTTTCGCATATCCTTCAGCTTTTCAACCTCAATCTATTGGGCTTAGACAATCAAGCTAGAGAGGTTCATGTCTTTAATCAACATCGCTATCCTACACTCCTTGAGGACCAAATTTGCCACCCCATTCACAAACTTCAATATGCGAGCCCTTGGCTCGGCTACTCTAGAGTGTACTTAGACAGCTTAATAAACTCCAGAGCATACTCCTCCACGGTCCTATTGCCCTGTCGCAAATTTATAAACTTTTCCATCTTTGCCTTCCTCAACTCCCGAGGGAAAAACCTATCCAAGAAAGCTATGTGGAATTCTTCCCACTCCACTAGTCTTATCCCCCTGTCATCCCTTGTTTCCGTTGGTCATGCCTAACTTGGGCTACCCCTTTGAGCTGGTAGGCAACCAAGTCGGCACTCTCAGAGGAACTGACACCCATAATTCGGGTGATTTTTCTAATTTCATCCATGAACTCTTGGGGTTCCTCCCCTACTTTTGACCCTGAAATGATAGAGGGTTCATTCGGGTGAAATCTCGCACCCTTGCAGCTGCGCAGACCTATTGGTGTTCATCGCTACCACCTGCTGGTTCACTTGGTTAGTGACTGTTTGGGCCAGCAATTGGATGGTCCCCCTGAATTCGGCGGTAGATATGGAATCATCTTGAGGAGCTGCTGGGGCTGGTGGGAAAGTTTGTTGGGGTTATCGGCCCTTCTTTCGTTACCGCGTTTGGGAGGCAGGGTTCACTAAAACAAAATAGAGCACGAGTTAGAAGGGCGTTTCTGGAATTGAACTTTAACGCACGATAAGGAGTATAAACAAAAGGGAGTTTCCTAATAACATCTTGTAGCCTCCTCGTCATAAGTGTGGCGCGCTTCACACCCATGAAAAGGACTCTACTTGATGCGGCTTTTAGACTTTCCGAGGATACTCTAAACCTAGAGCTCGGATACCAAGTTTATCACACCTCAAAACTACACCCTGGACGTAACACGGTACTTGAAGTTACAAGTGACCCCAAGTCAACCCCTGGTCTATTATACACTAGTATTCTGAGTAAAAAAACATATACATAGTGGAAGCTTTAAAATAATAGCATAAGATCATTTAAGAAAATAAACTAGACAAAAAATTAAAATTTAAAACATTGAAGTATGAAATTAACTCTGTGTCTGAAAGCCTTCTTATTGATGAGTTGCTGGGACAAACCCCCAGCTAACTTTAAGTCTAACTAAAAATAATAACTCAACTGAAAACCCTCGAATGATGAGGACTCACACTTCGACTGCAGTGGAGGAGGATCTAAATCGCAACGACTAATGATGCTGAGTCTGGGAACCTGCAGCTGTATCATGAAATGATACATCATAAAAGTATGCGTCAGTACTTTGAATGTACTGAGTAAGTGGGAGAAAACATATCTGAATATAAAGTATGAACTGAAATGACACACGATGACCAACATGTAAGCTGAACTAAACTACTGATGTAAACTGAAATAGTAAAGATGACCCTGTCTGTTCGTCAAAGACATGCCCTAAGTCTGAAATACTGAGTCTGAGAGACCACACTGAACTTATCTGAACTAAACTGAACTGTCAAAAACTGAGACTGAATTGAACTGAATAGTGAGAGAGTGTCTAACCAACATATAACCACATGAGCTAGACATGGATTCCGATGTATACACCACCGATAGGACCCAATATACCTTGCCAGGGTATAAAGGCATGAATTGGGTGATCATAAAAGTATGGTAATTTTGTAATCTACGCAGGCAATGTAGTTCTGGGAACCTGGGTGTGCTGGAACCCCGGCCCTCTAGGTGTTAAGTCCTACTCCCACTGAAAAAATTAAACTGAACTACTAGGCTGATAGCTCGAAACTAGGGTCCAAGACTAGTCAGGGGAATATAATTGAAAGTACCCTGAGAGCCTTATCGGACCAGATTCTAAAACTGAGTTCTAGACTGGTCAGAGCTGCTTATCTGAAAGTGTTGTAACCATCTAAGAACAACTGTAAATCGAATTGGGGTCCTGGGGCTAGTCATATATATATATATATATATATATATATATATATAATTCATGATTGTCTAATGGACCAATAAACTAGATCCTGAGTCTGATTTTGATGACTGAGAGGCACCACTAACACCTCGGGAAAATACTGAAGTCAAACAGATCAATTGACACTTTTGAATAGTGTTTGTTACACCTCGTAAGTTTCTAATGTTTAGACAGCCAATTCGTACAATAGTTAATCGTTTTAGAGTGCAATACATGTGAGAAAAGGGCTCGGGGAAAGGTAGAACGAGCATGGAGTCAGGACCGCGTGGGAGGAGGCCGAGCTAGCTACCCAAAGGGCCAGCATGGCACAGACCATTCCCTCCGCGATGCGCTCCGTTGCACACCTGTAAATTGGCGCGACAGGGTCTGTGCCACGGACCCCTGTCCATCGTCTCAAGTATATATATGTTCCATCCTTTGATTTTATTCCATTTTCAAGTTATATTCGGCCAGAGAGGGAAACAATGAAGAAATTAATATTTTTCATCCGTTTATGCTACAAAATGCCACCCGAATTCAAATTAACTTCAGGTATTGAAGTTTAAGGTTGTAGGGAGCATTGCTACAGAGTTTTTTTCACGAAAATCGCCTGGAAAATTGCAACCCCGCTGAGCCAAATTTGTTAGAATTTCTCCAAACTAGTGTAAATACGATCACAGGCTTAAAGTAAGCATTACTCCCTTCTAGACTTTTGAGAAATTATGAGTTTCCGACTGTGTTCCATCAAGTTGAAATATAGTTAATATTTATATATAAAGTTATCGTTTTCTCCGAATTTAGTACTGAAACTAATCATTTTCCCCTAGTAATACGATTGCAACTGAGAAGAACAGTTGAATACGAACTGAGACTCGCTAGTTAATCTGTAATCAGTGAACGAGGTATGTTAAGGTAGTTTCCTTCGGCAAGTTAGTTTCCTTAGCATAATAACTCGGTTTGAATCCTAGTAAGAATACCAAAAGCATGTCTATTATTATTAGCTGAAACCCATATTCCATGTTAGTTTGAAATGGATTATGCCGGTATAGTCTTCATGACCGACCCTAGGGTTATTAGCTGTGTCGACGCCCGCCAGAGGCGAGATGACGTCACTCTACGAAGTAGTATGCCGTCTGTCAGGGACAAAGATGGGTTCCCAGGTCCACATATGCCGTGGTTGGCTCTATACACCCTCGTCGAGCCTGGTTCCCGGGGTGCAGATATCAGGAGTCCACTAGACTCAGACATAGCTACAGTCAGGGGCCGAGAGGGCTAAGTTACAGACCTAGGGAGCTGGTAGGACAACAATAGCTATTAGTTGACTCAGTGCGACCTTGATAGGGGTATATAAATTGAAGTGTACTCACCAGGACTTATGGGGGCCCCAGGTGGGTTATTTTGTGCTGGTTGTTCCTTTTGGCTTATGGGGGCCAGGTAAGGTTTTTGTTTGCTTTATTAATAAAGTAGATAGTAAGAAGTTCTATTACTCATGTATGATCACTACCCCTTCATTTCAGTTATTCTCAGTCCTAAATATCCCTCAGAAATTCGCTGAAAAAAATCTGCCAGGTGACCCTAACAAGGGACCTAATGAGTCATTGCCACTGACGACAACTCGTGGTCACCAGTCGTGGACCACACTATCTCACATCTGAAGATTAAATGCTAAGTCTGGTAATGAGTCACCTAACGAGTTGTTGCCACTGACGATGACTCGTTGTGATACTCATCAGGTACACTGGCTAAAAACTCACTAGGGCTGGTAACGGGGGACATAACAAGTCGTTACTAGGGACCACGACTCGTTGCCCCCACCCGTCAAGTACACTGCTCCACTGATAATATCCCCAATTCAGGCCTGACCACGAGTGACTCAATGGGTCGTGGTCACTTCGTGAAGTCCCTCGTTGGGTACACTGTCTCCCTTCTTAAAACTATCAAACCTCTTTCTCACGGCTCACCTAACAAGTCGTGGTGTAACTTAACAACTCATTAGGTGAGTTGTCCTATAGCTTTTCTGTAGCTTTTCCAAATTTCCTAAGTTAAGTCCTGGAATTAGATTTTTAGTTTCCAGGGCATTATAGCGGTTGATGGTTGGGTGTTTCTGAAGGTGTCACCTATGAAGGGGGTTGTGAGATTAGGCAAGAAGGGGAAGCTTAGCCCTCGGTATGTCGGTCCTTATAGGATTCTAAGGCACATTGAAAAGGTGGCATTTGAGTTGGAGTTTCTTGCGGAGTTAGCTTCAGCGCATCCAGCTTTCCATTTGTCATTGTTGAAGAAGTGCATTAGAGATCTGGCTCTAGTTGTGCCTATAGAGAGTATTGGTGTGAAGGATAGCCTCACCTATGAGGAAGTTCCAATTGAGATTCGTGACCGTCAGGTTCGAAAATTGAGGAACAAGGAGGTCTCTTCAGTGAAAGTGCTTTGGAGGAACTAGCTTGTGGAGGGATTTATTGCTGAAGCCGAACCAGATATGATGGCCAAGTAGCCTGACCTTTTCCCTTCCAGTTCAATTCCAGCATGAGGTACTAGTTTCCTCCTTAGTACTATATTCAATTTCATGTCAGTTCCATATTTTTTAGTTACTCCCATGTTTTATCATATATGTATGTTTCATGAATTTAGTTTAGTCATGTATATCAATTCGGAGTCATTCACTCTATCAATACTCAATCTATAACTTTCAGTTTTAGGTTTGTAGCTCTTACCCTATCTTTCAGCTCTATTAGTCTCCATTTGAGGATGAATATTCCCAAGGGGAAGATAATGTAATACCCAAAGTCCCTAAGACTAGACCCGATATTTGGAGTTTTTTCATACAGAGAAAAATGGAAAAGGCCTCAAAAAGAGTCTCAGTACGACTTGTAGGTTCATGGTACGAGTCATAATAAGGGCTCGTAGAATGATGTCTAGAAAATTTGGCTTGAAACCACGACAAAATCTTTGATTCTTACCTAGATTGTATGATTCATACTAGAGGGTCATTAGAAGGGATTTAGAGAAGTGCTCAGAGGTTTCTGGGTAACCACAAGCCAAGGTACGACTCGTGGTAGGAAAGGATGTGTCGTTGTTAGTGCCCATGGTATGAGGTTCAGAGAATGAGCAAGAGAAGGATCAGAAACCATGAAGGGTTAGTACGAGCCACACTGAGAGCATATGGATAGTAGGATGGGTCGTGGTCACTGCCGGTTAGATTTTTAATGCGAGTTTCTAAGGGTGTTTTTGTAACTTTCTATGCTTTTAACTCCTAAATGAGGTTGTTTTGGATTTCCTAAGGGGAGTATTTAAGAGTTATACTAATCCTAGACTCTCATTTCTCTCCCAAACACTGTATATTGAAGATCAAACCTTTCAAGGCTCTCAAGCAACTGGGGTTCTTCTTCTTCTCAACTCTCTTTGGCCTCAAGTCTAAGAAAGAAATCATCAAAGTCCAGGTATGTGAGGTTATAAATGCGGGTTTTATTCCACCCTCATGCCCAATCTCAAGTTCAATTTCATGAATTCAATTCCCTCAAGTCTCCAATTAGGTTTCTGGTAAAATTCTAGGGTTTGACGTTTCTTATGCAAAACTCTATGAATATCTTATAAATTTGATTCTCTCATGATCCTATCTATAATTTATAATTATGATTACATGATTTCAATAGAAGAACTCTCATGAATCTCTATTTTTCAAGTTATGATGAATTACTCAAGTATGCATGAATTTTGTGAATTTCAAGTTATGTATCATGGCTGTAATGTTCAGCAATTGTTTTCATGGCAAGGTCATGTACGTCAAGAAATTCATGTATTCATCATATTTTTAAATTAGTCCATGCCAAACCCATGTTTCTCGATTATGATATGAGCACTATGTATGATTTTGGGAGTAGTATTTAACACTTAGTAGGCTAGGATTTTAGTGCACCCAGGTCTCATAAACTACGTGCCACCATAGGCATGAAGGGGTCTTCATAATAGAGTGTCTCCCTCGCTCGAATGGGCTCATGGGTGATATCACGCCTTCATGTTACTTACTTTTGGCAAGGTATGAACACACCTCCCAGATAGGGTAATAAGCTAGGTTGTATGTATGCTCACTTAGAGTATGTCGGTTATATGAATCTCCCAATGTTCCTCATGTTTCATGCTGTTCGTTTTTAGGATTTATGATATCATGTTTTGCCATATATATACCCCATTGATTAGTATATAAGTTATACTTATGATTTAAAACCTGTTAATCTTTCTGATTTTGCATTCAAAACTTTAGGTTATATTATACTTTAGTTTATGATGACCAACTCATATTCTAAGACTATCTCACAATCATGATTTTTAGCATGTTGCCTTATTTTTATGTTTTACTTATCCTACATACTTAGTACATTCAAAATAATGGCCGCATACTTTTGTGCTATATCGTCTCATGATATAGGTTTAGGTGATCAGTCTCAGCCGTACCGCTAGATTTGATCTTGCTCCATATTCATCACAGTTTTTGTGATTTCTCATAGTTCAAGGATTTTAGTTTTGATTCATGTCTTCTCATGTCAATTCCGATTTATACGTAGCAAAGCTACTTGAGGTTTTGTCCATTCAGTTTATTTTATGTTTTAGAGGCTTTTCAAACTTAATTATAGATATTTTGCTATTTGACTTATCATCTCAATTTTGACGCTTCGTGATATCTTATACTTCCTATACTTATCTTATGATTGTTTTGGTTATGTCTCCTTCTGCTTATGTTGTGCATGTTCCATGGGTCAACTTGAAGCCATTCGTGGTTCTAGGTTCCATGTTATGTCCGGGTCTATGCCCGGGTCGTGACACTCAGTTGGGATACATACATTATATGGGGCTTACGTGCCCAATGTACAACTAGAGGACCAAGAGGGATCAAGATATAGATACAAGAGCCTTGTGTGCTCGCACACAATTGCCTGAGAGGCTTCATACAAAGGCATAAATTTCCCAAGAAATTCATATATATAGAAACACAGATCACTGAAAAAGGCTATATATAGATATATGTTGATTGCCTAAGAAGGGCTAGTTACAATTGAGTTACAAAATTCATATGAGGAGCTAGAGGGCTTAGGATACAGATATAGGAGTCTTCTGTGCTCACACACAATGGCCTGAGAGGCTGCATACAAAGGCATAAATTGCCCAAGAAATTCATATACAGAAATACAGATCGTTGAAGAAGGCTATATACAAATATATGTTGATTGCCTAAGAAGGGATAGTTATAGTTGAGTTACAAGATTCCTATGAGGCTTCAGTATTACCAATTAGGGTATATGGATTGATATGTACTTGTCAAGGCTTATGGAGGCTCAGGTAGCTTATTATTTGTTGTTTGTACCTACCAGGCTCATGGGGGCTAGGTTAGATTCTTTTTTTTCTTGTTTATCTTACAATATAGATTAATGAGATCTTTCATGTTATTATTTAACTCTTATTTTTGATTAATTTTAGTTCGTACTATCAGCTTCAATTTCAGCTTTTTATTACCTTACATGCTTTGTGCATCATTGTACTGATGCCCCGAGCCTAGGGGCGCTGCGCTCTTGCAAATTCTAACAAATGGCCATGTGGACCTCCTCAATAGAGTAGTTGAGCTTCAACTTGTTGTCCACCTTCCTTCTTTTGAAGTTTCAATATTTTGAGGTTTTCTTTTCCTCTTATTTAACATTTATTGGGTAAGTCCGAGCCCTATCACCACCAAGTATATACTCTTAGAGTCTTGCAAACTATGGGTTGTATAGGTGAACGTGTTTGGCCAGGTTGGCCCTATATTTTGTATTGAAAACCTTGAGGTCTTTGTGTGTGTATATATATTGTGTACTTTCAGCTTATTTGAGCTTAGACACCATGGTGGTCTTCTCGGCCCACATAAGGATTTGTGATATTAAATAAAATGGTGGTCTAGTCAATCCACATAGGATTATATTACTATTGTGAACTATTGGATCTACTGAATATTTGCATATGTGATTGTATTATGGCCTTAACAACCAAGGGATTCTTTAAGCCAAGATATAGTTGTTTGATCGGTTTCTTTTTATGTTGTTGGTATGCACCAAATATGTTTATATCCAGCTAGGTCGGCTTAATGTTCAGTATGGCATTAGATGCCAGTTACGCCTCTCAAGAAGGGGCATGGACACACAATATGGCCTTTCCTTAATATGTTAATCTACAACATAAGTATATAATGAAGCTAATGTTAGTCTCTAAAGACATTGTGACCTTGCAAAACAATAGCTAAGCATATGCCAAATAGAATGTACATATAGTTTTCAATAAAATGGTGTATCTCACACCCTTCCCTCCATTTTATTACAATCACTCATGCCCATCTTTTCTGCCTCAACCACCAAAAACATATAAAACAACCCTTGAATAGTCCTTTTTTGTTGCAACACAATAGCATAATAATGAACTCACAGCTTTCAATCATCATCCCATGAGTTCTTGCAACAACACAACAAGAAATTTCCACCCAAACTTCCATACAAAATGGCAAAAATGGCAGAATACATACTACACTTGGGGGAAGGTTTTGTTATATGGAGGAGCTACCATATTTATCAAATTCTTACCACATTATTTATTTATTCAACATCAAAAAATTCTTCAAACTTTTAAGTAATTTCCACTTAACTTAAGCTTGAAAGGAGAGAAAATCTTCAATAACCCTAGGGATTTCTTGGGGTGACTATTTGGATAAGAAAGGAGAAAAGAGAGAGCTTGTTATAATTTTAAATTTTTTTTCTAAGTGTGAAGTAAAAAGGTTGGATTAACTTTTACCTTATAAGGACCACATACTGATGCCTTATTCTTGGAACTTTTGGATTAATCTGGTCCACATAATTGGGCCAACTTGGTCAAACTTTTAGGCTGTTTTTGTCCTTTATCTTGGGTCACAAATTGGTCAAGTAGGTGTGTCTCACCTACTTGGCCTTAATTACGCCTCTTATGGTCTAACTTGTCTTGGGCTTCTTGGGGTCATATTATTAAGTCAACTATAAGCTTCATTTGGGTCACAAATAGGACAATCAACCAAAGTAGGTGATACACCTACTTGGTCCTTAACATCATCTATTTAGCTTAAGTAGGTGATTCACCTACTTGTCACCTATTAGCTTAATTAAGTCAAGCAAGAACCTCACTTATTTTTTGTTTTCATTTTCAACTTTTAACCTCCTTACTTTAACTTTAACATTTATGTACATTGACCACTTTAAACTATAGGCTCAAATATCACCTCGCTATCTCGAGTTTAAGTACTTTCATTGATATTAACTTAGTTATACACGTGTTGAGAAGTACGGGGAATTACGGTGAACTAATCAAGCAAATCACCTTAAAATCTCCAGGTCTACTGCTACTATTGACCACGATCTCTGCTATCATAGGGATCAAAACCTACATAAACATACAGGAAGTGTAGCATAAGTACAATAAACATGTGTACTCAATAAGATTATCAAGCTCCATCAATAAGATAGTGGTAAGGGTTGCTTTAAAATGCCCACCATAACTTGTGCAATTAGTAGATACTTGATTCAAGAAAAGACAATAAATATGACATAAACAAATTCATTTAGTGAAGGCATAATGATATATATGCTTCAAAGGCGTCATAATAGGTATGCAACATATACAACATATAAATATATTCAACATGTATCATAAGTTTGGGTAGGTATAATGAAGAATCAAATTTTATTAACATTATGTGACGTTCCAAACCTGGGGAGGTATGATTGGCACCCAGTGCCTCCTTTGACCGAGCTGCCACTGAAATTCTTACAACTTAAATAGCAACTAGGCTAACCGAGCATGATAACATGACTGCAGCATAATAATTAATAAACTGACAACCTCAAAACATGCATATATAATACTAACAAGCTACAAGTACCTCAGGAACTGAATGACAAACTGATAAGCCTATGAATAGTACAACAATTAAATAGAACCGATAGGGCCATACATGATGTATTAAAAATTCATACAAATGTCTAAGATCCTCTAAAAGTAACATATCTGACATATAGTCGTGACTCCTTATACATATATTCAAAAGTAAAGATGGATCTTTAAGTGTTCAACTCCGAGAAGAATTGGAGCTTACCAAAATTATTGAACTCCATGAATAAATATGGCCTAAAATGAACTTAACCCCTTTAAAAGTCATCATTCATAACTCAAAATGACATAGTTTAGGCCTTAGCAACTTAGAAATTATGAAAAAGCCCTTACTAAATTCGCAGAAAATAACTGCCAATTGATCCCACGAGGGACCTAACGACTTGTCATCATGCGCCACGACTCATGGAGTCGTTCATCAAGTACACTGCTTGTCAGGTCTCCCTGGCTCGTCACGGGTGACTTAATGATCCATTACTGGTGACCATGACTCGTGGTCACCACCCGTCATGTACACTGCCTTAGTCTTAAAACTTTACCCTACTTGATCACGACTCATCCAACGAATCGTGGGGACTGACCACAACTCGTGGGGTTCTTCTATTAGGTCCATTGCCATCCTTTTCCTCTTTTCTCAATCACCACTCCCCACGACTGACCTAACGAGTCGTGGTTCCTAACCACGACTCTTGGTCATGCCCGTGGGGATCTCATTTCCCGAACTTCAAATTCATCTCTTGGGCCACACCATGAGTCACACCACGACTTGTGGCTTCTCTTCATGGGTCACCTCACGACATGTTCTGTGCCTAATGCCAAATTTTAAGTTTTTCTCCGTTTCAACTCCCGAGTGTGATCTTTAGGCTTCCGAGGTATAACAATATCTCCCCCTTGGGAACATTCATCCTCAAATGTTGAAAGACATACAGTAAAGCAGAGAAATGAAATCATTATATTTCAAATAATGATTATTTAATCCAAAAAACTGACGGAGTGACTATCTCCGATTCAAACTACATAGCTGAACTGAATTCACGAATCATGCATACATCCATATACATAAAATAAACTTGGGCCCATGAGCTGAACGTGAAAACTAAATAGAGTTTTAGGTCAAAACTAATACCTCAAGCTGGAGCTGCGCCGGTAGAGAATAAATGTGGGTATTTATCCATCATATCCGCTTCAGCTTCCCATGTAGCTCCCTCAACATGCTGATTCCTCTATAACACTTTAACTGAAGCTACTTCCTTATTCCTTAGCCTTCGAACCTGACGATTGACGTGCCCGCAAGTGTACGGGTCGTGCAAGTAATATAATGGCTCTTTTTAAGAATCAGATTGTCGAACCCACAGGGACTGGACCCATTTCTCTAACTATCCATTTCTAGTGTGATCTTAAATACCTCAAGTGTTGGTTATAGACATTTTCGATCGAGATTAATTAAGTCTAAGTTTGGGTCAACGAGGTATTCTGAAATTACTCTAGGAGCAACATAGAGTTAAAACCAATTAATCATGCAATACTACGATTTGCAATGGGTTAAGCATGGAACTATCAATTGTTATTTCACATAATTAGAATTGCATGTTTATGGTCTTTCGAGCCTCTAAACACGGCAATCTAGCCTCACTGCATCATTGTGAGCGAGGAGTTTAATTTCTAGTCGCGGGCAATCAATTATGTTGTGGTTTACGGGGAAACGATTAGGGACTTTCGTGCGTCTAACCATTTAACTCAACTTAGCCTCACAACTACTTCTTCGAGTGGTGATGTGACATCCCAAGTTGGTCTTTCATAACCCCCATGTCTCAACCAAGCACGGTGTTAGGTATATTTCTATCCTGACACAAAAATCTCTCCCGAGATACAAACGTGCTCCTCACATTCTCATGTCCTGACCTAGGTAATGCTGTCTCAAGCTATTACTCAATCTAACAAATATGCTTTCATGGTGATCAATCATAAAAACAACCAACAATCCAGAATGCAAGACGAAAACAACAATCAATAACTTAATTCCAAAACAATTTCATAAAATCACAATCATAATTCATGGCTTCAACCCTAGAGGAAGGGTTCTTGCCATTCATGTTCGTAAAACTACACTAACTACTACTAAACTAACATACTTACATGAATTTGGTAGATGAGAAGGCAATTTGACAAACCCTAGATGAGTTCTCCCACTTCTCCCTTCAGTCCTAGGTAGTTTTCAAAAATAAAATCGTGACCCCCTGATTTTAGGAGCTAAGGGACCTATTTATAGTAAATGGCAAACGTGCATAATTTAGCCTATCATGGAACGGCTTCGTGTCATAGAGTGTATCGCAGAGCACCGCCTCCGTGACACGGAGGTAACGCGAAGGCACACTGGAAATCAACCCGAAGTTTGGCCTCGGCAGCACCTTGCGTGTTGGCAGCGTGTCACGCTGCTCAAGCAGCGCGATGGCATGCTGCTGGCGCGCAGCTGGCCTGGCATGGCACGACACTGGAGCGCAGCTCACCTGCCTGCTTGCTGCCTACACTCGTGCGCTTGGCATAGGCGTGGCACAGCGCTAGGCGCGGTGATCTTGGGCAGATTTATATGCCCAAGTGATACTCAAAAGTATCATTTTCGCCTTGTTTATCTAGCAATGTGTATACATTTTCATGTAATTGGTAATAAAATTTGAATTTATACTAACCAACAAGATTAGCATTGTTTTGCAGGTAAAATGTGATTTCGAGAAGCTAAAATGCATGTTGGATGATATCGGAGTTGGACTTGGATGCGAGCAAGGGAAAAGGCATTGGACAGCATGAAATAAAGGGGCTCCGCGATGGAGCCGTGTCACGCTGCCATCGCTGAGGCATTCTGCCTGGATGGGAAAATTCACCCAATTGCCAGTGGAGGTCCGCGTTTGCTCCGTGGCACGGAGCCAGTGCTCCGCGATGCACGTCGTGCCACGTTGAGCTTGAATTCCCGGACCCCCAGTTCCAGTGAGGGTCTGCGTTCATGGCGTGTCACGAAGGCAGTGCTCCGCGATGCACTCTGTGACATGTTGCTCATTATTCCGGGAAAAATTCCCAACAGTATAAATAGAACACTTAAGTTCATTTTTCATAATTTAGACTTGGTGGAGCAAGGATGTGGGTTACAGGAAGTTGAGGGACGAAAAGTTCAGGGTTTTTTCTCTCTTTCTTTCTTCTTTAATTCAATTGCTTGTATGATTAACACTCGTTTTAATCCACAAATGAGTGGCTAATTCCTCTCCTTGCTGAGGTTATGAACACTTGTGATGAAATTTGATGATTGATTATCTGGTTTTTCATCTTTTCTTCCGTGTTGTTCTATTAATTCTTGTTCTTACTGCATTGGTGTGTGGCCTACATTAATGTACATCTAAAAAGTCCGGTTTCACTCGAGAGAGCACGAAATTGGAAAGTTGTGAATTAATAGGATATGTTCTTTACTTGATTTGGGAAAATTGGGTCATGATTTGCTTTCAGGATAGAAATATACCTGAAAGTCGTATTAGTCAATTTAGGAACCGGAATCGTATGGCTAGGACATGAATTGCATTTGATCACAGAAATGTAGACGGATGGTTCATGATTCTTAAGTGAGATTAAATACGAGAGTTTTAATCTCTTGGCAATTGTTCTTGGCTAGCAACAGGAAGAAGAGATTAACCAATTTATGATGATAATCAGTTTCATTACATGTTCGTTTAACCTTAGCATGCTTTCATCCATAGTTTCGATTCAAAGTAGATAATTGTTCTTAGTTTTAGTATAAAAATTTATAAAACAAACTACTAACTTTTTGGTTACGTTGTTGTCGGCATATTTAGAAGTAAAATATAGTATACTTGAGCAAATTGCACTTAATCCAAGTCTCTGTGGGATCGATACTTGTCTTACTAAAGCCACTTACTACTTGTTCCACCACGTGCACTTGCGTGTTGGTTTTATAACCCAAAACCACCCGAACAAGTTTTTGGCGCCGTTGCCGAGGACTTGGCAATTGGTGAATTTGTTTTAAGTGTTAAATTACTGTATTTTTATTTTTATTTTCTTAGTGTTGACAACTTGGTCTTAGCCTCTATTTTGCAGACTTAATTGCTGTGAACACTGGCAAGAGACAACGAGCTGGTGGAATCTTATATAGAGCCTGAAAGAATATTTCACAGTAAGCGAAGAGAAGCTCTACAAAGAAAGTTGCAGTTAGTTAGACAGACGATCATGGAGCAACAACAGAATCCACCGGTAGTACGGGCAGTGTTAGTGCCCGAAGAAACAGCAGCACGGCCGGTTCGCGAGGTGGAAATCCCACATGCATATAATGTTACATCAAGTATCCGCAAACTAGAGCCCGGAGGGAGATTTGAACTTAAACAAAATATGGTGCAATTGTTGCACACAAGCGGGCAATTTACTGGTCTCCCTCATGAAGATCCACAACAGCATCTCCAAAACTTTTTGGAGATAAGTGACACTTACATACCCGCTGGAGTGTCACCAGACTATGTCCGACTTACATTATTTCCATTCTCATTACTAGGAGAAGCCAAGAGGTGGTTGAAAGCTGAGCCACCGAATTCTATTTCTACGTGGGATGATCTTGCACGGAAGTTCTTGATAAGGTTTTTTCCCTCTGGTAAAACAGCAAGACTTAGAAGTCAGATTCTAAGTTTCAAACAGAGAGAGGGAGAAAATTTATATCAAGCCTGGGAGAGATTTAAATCCATGTTGCGAGACTGTCCTCATCATCATCAGTCCAATGATGTGTTGGTGCACACATTTATTGAGGGTTTGGAACCCCACACCAAAATATTGCTAGATTCAGCAGCTGGAGGGAAAGCGTTGGAAAAGACTTATGAGGAGCTGTATACCTTGTTGAACCGGATTTCACAGGGCAATCCAGAATGGAATGCTGATTCATCACGAGGTGGGACAAGGAAAGCAGCAGGAGTGCTTGAAGTGGATGGGTTTACAGCTATCACTGCATAGATAGCTGCATTGCAAAATCAATTGAACAACCACTTTAGCAACGTGACTTTGAACCAGCCTCAAGCCCCAGTTAATGCAGTCCAGCAGATGTGGTGTGAAGTGTGTGGAAGCAGTGAGCACTCAGCTGAGTGTTGTGGAGCCAATCCTGACTCGGTAAACTTTGTGGGTAATGCACAAAGGAACCACCAGCAGTATGGTAGTAGCTACAACTCCAATTGGAGGAATCACCCTAATTTCTCATGGGGTAGCAACAACCATCAAGGCCAAAGTTCGGGTCAGGGTGTGCAAAGGAATCAAGGAGGGCAACAGAACTACCAAGCTCAATTCAGAAACAACAATGCACCTCCTCCACCACCATCACCCAGCATTGAGGAGATGTTCAAGACCATGATAGCTAACCAAGCTCAATTGCAGGCTGACTATGTGAAATTGGCAGCCGAAGTGAAAAACAATCAGTTAGCTACCAAGGCACTTGAGTATCAATTTCGGCAATTTGCTAGTGCCCAAAATACAAGGCCTAGAGGAGGACTGCCAAGTGACACGGATCCCAATCCCAAGTAGGTAAATGCAGTGACCACAAGGAGTGGTTTGCAGCTGAAAGAGGTGGAACCAGAAAGACCACCTCAACATTCGGGAGCAGCAGAAGTTGAGAGGGAGCAAAGTTCGGAAAGGGGGAAGACCAAAGAAGCTGAATCAGAATGACCTTCACCCCCGTTCCCTCAACGACTCAAGAAACACAAGGAGGAGGCATGTTTCAAGAAATTCATGGAGGTGCTTAAACAGGTACATGTTAACTTACCTCTTGTTGATGTCTTGCAGGGAGTGCCTAAATATGCCAAGTACATAAAGGACATCGTGGCCAACAAAAGTCGGTTGACTGAGTATGCTACGGTGGCTTTAACGGAGGAGTGCACTTCCCGGATCCAAAATAGACTGCCCACAAAGCTAAAAGACCCTGGGAGTTTTACTATCCAGCTTACTATTGGGCAGAGCATCCGAGCTCGTGGATTGTGTGACTTGGGGGCGAGCATAAATTTGATGCCATCTTCGGTATTCAGAAAGTTGGGTCTAGGGAGTCCTAGACCCACAAAGGTAATCTTGCAGTTGGCCGATCGATCCTTATCTAGGCCGGATGGCATTGTTGAGGACGTTCTGGTACAAGTTGGCTCCCTAGTTTTCCCGGTAGATTTTGTCGTGCTAGATTTTGAACCAGATGCGGAAGTCCCATTTATTTTGGGACGTTCCTTCTTGGCAACCGGGAAAGCACTAATCGACGTAGCTGCGGGGCAACTCACAATGCGACCAGATGACAAGGTAGAGGTGTTCGATGTGTATAAAGCACCCAAGCTCCCGACGGTGCATGAAGAACTCTCGGTGATCAATGTGATTGATCATGGTGATAACAAGCAGATGAAGGATTCCCGAGAGTTAATGGGAAAACCACCGGATAGGTGTAAGCACTACTGGGGGGAGGACGGTGATCGAGAGAAATCGTCCATCACCCTAGCGGACAATTGAGCTTAAACGACGTCGAGCCACGACGGTAAACCAGGCGCTGCACGGGAGGCAACCCGTGAAATTTTTTTCTTTCATTTTGTAAAGTGTAAATTGATTTTTCTTTTTTTTCTTTTTCTTGATTTACTACAAAATTTTTCGTTTTAGTTATTGTTTTTATTTTTAGTTAGGTGAAACCTATAATTCTAACCAATTTTGTTTAGTGAGATGATTTTCAGGTCAAACGGAGGAAAATGTGCACGGAATCGCGAAGGAAAAGTCTAGGTATGAAAAATTAATAAAAAGTGGAAAACAGTGAGCTGGGGCGATAGCTCCGTGTCACGGAGGAGGACCTCCGCGTTACCCTCCGTGACACGTTGAGGTATAACTCGAAAATTTTAAAATTTCCAGAACAGCCTCGCGATGGCTCCGTGTCACGGAGGCAGTGCACCGCGATGCACTCCGTGACACGTTGCCGTGTATATCGTGACGGGTCACACCGGGTCGCCGGGTGACCCGCGCGATTTTCTTCCTTTTTAACCTTGAAACCCTCCCTATTTCCCTCATTTTCTACTCCCTCCGCGACCAAACCCCCCAAAACCCATCCCGCATCAACGTGCCACGGAGTAAGTCAACAAATTCACCGAGTTTTCTTCGATTCTTCAACTTCAAGGTATGTTTTTCGATTCCCTCTCAATTTCTTGTCGATTTTCTTCGAAATTAAGCATGGGAGGTGAGCTAAATCGCCCTATGTAGTAATTAAGCATGAATTCGAGTTATTTGTTATTGATAAATGTTCGGAATGTTGTTATGATTATTTGAACTTGTCGATTGCATAAATTATTCGAATTTGATTGATAAAATCAATTCTAGGGCTTGTTGTTGAATTTGAAGTTGGAAATGTATTGAACTCGTGAATTCTATGCCGGGTTGTACGTGTTGAATGAGATGAGTCGATGTACAAATTGTTAGGATGTTAATAGACGACGGATTCTCGGGTTGGGGGAAATGTTGAAATTTGTTCGAATTTGGTTGGTTGGATAGGTTCATGTATATAAATTTTTGTTGTTATTTTTGTTTCTTTGTTTTCTTGGCTAAGTGCGATGGTTAAAATGGAGTGATGGTAGTGATTGTGATTAGCTGTACGAAGTCTGAGTAGTACGCAGAAGTTATACCGTCGAATTTTCTTTCGAACGCACTAAGCATGATTGTATAGTTGGTTATTTTGTGTAAATAAAGATATTCTTGCCGTATTGTTGTAACCATAGCTAAGGACTAAGTGTGGGGTGAACTAGCATAACCTGACGTTAGCCGAAGTCAATATCCGTTAGCTTAACATTGATCTTGTTTACTTGGGTTGACAGGTGAAATGGCAAGCCAGCAAGATAAAGGAAAAGGCGCGTCAACTTCAGGTGCCGGAAGGAAACGGATCAGACTAGGCATAGTAGTCCCAGCTGTAGCAGCAGTTCCACGCGGCCAATGCCGCCAGTACGGAACAAGATGGGTGACCGATGAGGGGAAAAAGTGGTACGCGAAGCATAAGGAAAATAAATATTTCCCCGAGGAGCATATAGCATGGGAACCATTTGCACAGGAGTTCCCCAGAATGGTTCACCAGATCGAGGCAGCTGGGCTCAAGTTCATCTTTGAGGAGCCCAAAGAATGCAATCTGCACTTGGTTCGGGAGTTCTATGCCAATTGGAACCCGACGATCAGGAGTCACACCATCAAGATTAGAGGGCAAATAGTCACTCTGGAGCCCCACCACCTCAATGCCATCATAGGAGCGCAGGACACACACGCCCACGTCCTCTGACAGCTGAACATTACCCCACTGTATGCGGACATCAGACGCACACTTTGTGGGACCCGATCAACAGCTAGATGGAGCAGACACAAAGAGAGAGGCTACCATCAAACTCTGCCCTATTCACAGATGAACAGGGAAGCCCGAATCTGGCTGAAGATAGTCTGCTCATGCCTCATCCCAGGGGTGCATATGACTGATGTAACCCAGGACCGTGTTTGCCTTGTGTACGCCCTGATGAAAGGGCTGGAGATCAATGTAGGGGCGGTCATTATATCCGCCATGAAGAGAGCCCGATTGCACCAGGGGCACAGGTATGGTTTTGGTGGACTACAGACCACCTTTCTCAGGGGCCTCGATGTTGAGGAGGAGGCCCTCGATTATATCCCGCAGTTGGAGCGGCGGGCCTTAGATGTTACCAAAACTAAGGCTCCAGACACCACCCACGGGCCAGTGCTTACACTTGGAGAGCGACACGCTCGTGATGACCAGTACATGGCACGGATGTATGGGATGCAGATGCTCCAACTGAGGATAGGTGGGAGGCCAGCGACAGAGGAGGAGCTATGGCAGCTCGAGCTAGATTACCCCTATGGTGAGAACGCCAGGGCTCTATGCCGAGTAGGGCCAGCATTTGTAGAGCCCACAGATGATGACGTCCCCACGGACGAGGAGACGTGTCAGGAGGACTACGATGTGGAGTCCGATGATGACGACGGAGGCGACTCGGATATGGGAGATGAAGCAGCAGCACCCGACGAAGAAGTGGAATACTTTGACTGATCAGGGAGTTCCACCACCCGAATTTGTGCTATTTTGACTCTTTGTGAACACTGGGGATAGTGTTCGGACTAAGTGTGGGGTGGGAGTAGTTAGGTGCTGGGCTGGGCTGTTTTGTTGTATGCTCTCTTCTGTAAGCATGTATGTTGTGTGTCCCTGTGTTTGTGAATTTTCAAATTGTTCTGTATTTGTAAATATTTGTGAAATTGATGTGTGTTGCTGAATGGTTGTTAGCTGATTCTGATTCTGTACATATTTTTGTTATTTTGTTATCGAAATGATCGATTTTTTTTAAAAATTTTAAAATTATAAAATATTTTGTAAATAAGTTTTCTATCGAAATGATCGATATGTTCGACATTTTTTGTTATTTTTGGTTTCTCGGCGTTTGTTTTCAGTTCTTTTACCGAGAATGGTCCTATTGAACCGACGTCTTAAGTAGTGACCATTCCCTATGATGGATGGATGACGACCATCTTAAGGGAAATGTAGTCGTTAGGAGTAGATTTTTTTCAATTATTTTTCAGTTTTTTTCTTTGGTGGATTGCATCCCAGAACCTGTAATTACTATATGGTTGCGAAATTTTGGTTGCGCGTTGTACATGATAATCAAAATGCAAAGGTGATTCGTATGAAAGCATGCAATTTTGTAAAATATGTTGAGATACCTAGGCTGTAGAGTTTGATTCAGTGTGATTGAGGCTTAATGTTTGAATTCATGTAATTAGCTGATTGGAGAGTCTGTGAATACATCTTGAATCAAGCATGTGCATAAAGTGTGAAGTGAGGTGTTGACATTCCATGCTATTGTGAAGTGTCTAGAACTTGCCTGGTGTGTGTACAAAACGAAATGAAGGAGGTGTATTGTAGGAAAGGATGTAGGCATTTCTTTGTTTTAACCAAGAGTTTCTTTTTTTTTCTTGTCATATCCCCCTTTCTGTGATTGTATACCCTAGTCAGCCCGTTGAGCCTTTAGCCAATTGTTTTCTTTCTTTTGTCCAAAAAGTGTAAACCGAGCTTAGTTCCTTCTTTTCATTAGCCGTAAAGTCTATACAAAACTCTTAACCGCTTAAGAAGAGAAAATCATTTTCCCAAAGTGTCAAAGAGTGAGAATGGTGAAAAGAAAAAGAAAAGCAGAGTGAGGAAAGGAAAAGAAAAGGTTGAAGGTGCACTGTTTATAAATATACGATAATGAAGGTGCATGAATAATCTTTGTTGTTGTGTCAAGTGTGCTTAATAAAATGGGCCATACTAAAGAAAATCATCAAGAATGGGATGAGAAAAAAAAAGAGAGAAACAATGTCCATGAGTGGATGGGATGTGTTGAAAAGGCGCTTAAGGATGCTAGTGGCTATTATTGGCTAATCCAATATTTACTAGTTTCATAGCTTCCATTACAACCCATTAAAGTCCTACGTGATCTTACATCGCACTTCTTTATATTAGTGGAGTAATACACTAAGGGCAAGCTTATGGGTCATGACATGATGCATGTGAATTCTTTTGGGAGAGAGAGTGAAATTGTGTGTACATGCCCCTGTTTGAATGTCTGTGAGTCATATGAGCAAAAAGGGGAAGATTCTCTTGTGTTGTGAGGGCACATGCTTGATGAAAGATTGATTTTCGTGTCGGATATCTTGATTAGTTGATTTGCATGAGTTTGCCGATATTGAGAGTCGATTCTTAAAGTCTAGGAGGTCTTAATGTATTGAAGGTCATTGCATTGATAAGACCATGCATGTTTTCTTGATGATTTGTTGTATTGAGTAATCGGTATGACCGTAGCTTAAATTGTCGTACCAAAGTAGCGAGGTTGGGATGTAAATTGCATGAATTGTAAGTTTGTTGTTCGAGGACGGACAAGGATTTAAGTGTGGGGTAAGTGATCTTGGGCAGATTTATATGCCCAAGTGATACTCAAAAGTATCATTTTCGCCTTGTTTATCTAGCAATGTGTATACATTTTCATGTAAGTGGTAATAAAATGTGAATTTATACTAACCAACATGATTAGCATTGTTTTGCAGGTAAAATGTGATTTCGAGAAGCTAAAATGCATGTTGGATGATATCGGAGTTGGACTTGGATGCGAGCAAGGGAAAAGGCATTGGACAACATGAAATAAAGGGGCTCCGCGATGGAGCCGTGTCACGCTGCCATCGCGGAGGCATTCTGCCTGGATGGGAAAATTCACCCAATTTCCAGTGGAGGTCCGCGTTTGCTCCATGGCACGGAGCCAGTGCTCCTCGATGCATGCCGTGCCACGTTGAGCTTGAATTCCCGGACCCCCAGTTCCAGTGAGGGTCCGCGTTCATGGCGTGTCACGGAGGCAGTGCTCCGCGATGCACTCCGTGACACGTTGCTCATTATTCCGAGAAAAATTCCCAGCAGTATAAATAGAACACTTAAGTTCATTTTTCATAATTCAGACTTGGTGGAGCAAGGACGTGGGTTACATGAAGTTGAGGGACGAAAAGTTCAGGGTTTTTTATCTCTTTCTTTCTTCTTTAATTCAATTGCTTGTATGATTAACACTCGTTTTATGATGATTAATCCACAAATGAGTGGCTAATTTCTCTCCTTGCTGAGGTTATGAACACTTGTGATGAAATTTGATTATTGATTATCTGGTTTTTCATCTTTTCTTCCATGTTGTTCTATTAATTCTTGTTCTTACTGCATTGGTGTGTGGCCTACATTAATGTACATCTAAAAAGTCCAGTTTCACTCGAGAGAGCATGAAATTGGAAAGTTGTGAATTAATAGGATATGTTCTTTACTTGATTTGGGAAAATTGGGTCTTGATTTGCTTTCAGGATAGAAATATACCTGAAAGTCGTATTAGTCAATTTAGGAACCAGAATCGTATGGCTAGGACATGAATTGCATTTGATCACAGAAATGTAGACGGATGGTTCATGATTCTTAAGTGAGATTAAATACGAGAGTTTTAATCTCTTGGCAATTGTTCTTGGCTAGCAACAGGAAGAAAAGATTAACCAATTTATGATGATAATCAGGTTCATTACATGTTCGTTTAACCTTAGCATGCTTTCATCCATAGTTTCGATTCAAAGTAGATAATTGTTCTTAGTTTTAGTATAAAAATTTATAAAAGAAACTATTAACTTTTTGGTTACGTTGTTGTCGGCATATTTAGAAGTAAAATATAGTATACTTGAGCAAATTGCACTTAATCCAAGTCTCTGTGGGATCGATACTTGGCTTACTAAAGCCACTTACTACTTGTTCGACCACGTGCACTTGCGTGTTGGTTTTATAACCCAAAACCACCCGAACACGCGGCACACGCACAGCGTGGCACGCTGCCTGGCGCGGCCAGCCTTGCCAAGACATGCTTTTCTGCCGACTTTCGCCATTTGCTCCCGACTCCATTCCTCTACTTCACCAACTTATGAATTAGTTCCTCAAGAATCCTTGAAACCTACAAAACAAAGACTAATCATGTTGGTTAGCACATATATTCACATTTATATAGAATCACATGAAAATATGTAAACTAACTTAGATCAACAAGACTAAATTAAGGTATAAAGCGTATCTCGGGCATGCTATTTTTGCCCGTGATCACAACCCCACACTTAAAGTCTTGTTCGTCCTCGAACAACCTATTACATCTCATGCATATGGAGACTCCCACATAAATAATTTGGCAAGAATATTCAAGCTACGACTATAATGATTACGTAAGATAACAAGCTAAAGATAGAGCATACACAATTTAATCACCGAAATGAAATACAATGATGTTAAGACTTCTTAACCTCAAGAATCGACTCTCAATCTTAGCAAACTCGTGCAAATCAACTAATTAAGAAATCTCACATGAATTATATCCTTCATTCAACATGTGCCCCTCACGGAAAGAGAGTTACCCAATCACACGCAAAAATCATTTTTACATCACAGCATGTGTGGGTAAATAAATAGAATTACACTCACTCTCACAAAGAATTCACATGCATCATGTAATGACCCATAAGCTTGCCCTTAGTGTTTTATTCCACTAATTTAAGGATGTGTGAAAGTAAGATCAAGTAGGACTTAATGGGTTGTAATGTAGGCTAAGGGACAGGTAGGTACTATTATGGCCAGTAATAGTGACTATCTTTCCTAAGCGCTTTTAATACATTACGCCCTCCTTACGAACTTCCCTTCCCTTACTTTACCTTTTTCTCCTTTCATCTTTCTTTTTCCTCTTATGATCCCCCATTTCTTTAGGCACTTTTAGCTTATTAGTAAGGAGTTCTATAAATAATTTTTCATTAATTTGTTTTCTTGCTCCTTACTAATAATCAACCATTTTCACACAAGTGCACCTTTGTCCTTTTCTCACTTATACAACTTGCTACTTTTACTTTCTTTTCATTCTTCTCATTCCTTTACTCCTTCGGATTTTTTCCACTCAAGCGCTTAGGAGTTTTGGATCAAACACAAGGCTAATGAAAGAAAAAGGATTAAGCTTATGTTGCAGCTGTCAAACAATAGGCTCAAGGCTCAATGGGGCTAACTAGAATTAATCTTTCCAAGGTAGGTAAAATGAGGGATAAGAATTGGTTCATTCGAAGAAATGCCTAAATCATCTCCTACTATTCACATCCTTCATTTCATTTTATAAACACACCAGGCAAGTTCTAGACATTCCACAGTACCATAGAATACTCAAAAACCTAACACTCGTGGCACATGCTCAAATCAAGACACATTCATCAGACTCTTACTCAGCTAATCACAAGAATTCAGAATTAAGCTTCAATCATATTGAGTCAAATTCAAGAGCTTCAGTGTCTCAAACAAAGTTATACATTTGCATGCTTCACACTGACATACTTGCATCTTACCATCACATATAGCACATAACAAAAACATCAAGCACCAATTAGTTATGGTTTCAAAAACCCAACACCTACCGACTAATTTTCCTCAAGACGGTCGTCATCCATCCATCGTCGGAAACAGTCCCTAACTGTGACTAAAAACAGTATATACAGACAAAGGAAAGAAAAAATAAAATTTTTATTCTTCGGTTCAAAGACCCCCCGTCGGAAAAGAACAGAAAAGAAAAACCAACGGGTGATGAAATCATGCTTAATTCACAAAAAATTTCAAAATTTTCAAATTTTTCAAATTTCTCAAGCATTAGCATTACATTCACCACAAACTTGTTAAGCACAAAAATTAGAAATTTGAAATTTCCCTCACCCCACACATAAATCATGCTATGTCCTCATAGCATCAAATTAAAATTTAAAAAGGGTGAGAAATACTCCCTGGGGCCTTTAGCCTAGAAAATAACATGCTTTTCTTCAGTTTTGCACAAGTGTGTGTCGACCCCACACTTTTTATCGTCCATACTTTTTAGCTTCCTCCTCCACGGGTACTCAGACTTCCCCTCCATCCGTGCTTAACTTTCCACCAAAAACAACACAAGATGAAAAATAAATAAAATCAACACACATGCAATAAATTAAAATGGTACCTGTGGTACCCTTGGGTTGCCTCCCAAGCAGCGCCTTATTTTACATCGTGGCACGACGTGGACTGTCCTTTTCAAGACATCCTCATGCCTGGGTTCTCTTTCGAGAACCATCTCCTTTTATTTTGCTGTTTAGAGGAAACAGCCTCCACTCTGTTCCTCTCTTTCTCCACTTTCTTCTCAATTTGAAGCTCTTTATCAGATTCGGGCTGAACATTTAACCTTGCCTTTGGCCGTGCACCTGTGGAATCCTCCACCCCACACTTATCCTCTGCCAACACACTAACCTGACAAAGGTTTCTGTAGTGTGCAGATGGGTTCATTTCTTGGTAAACGCGGAAGATTTCTTCTTCATCCTCAACCCTCATTTTCAGGGTCCCTGCTTTCAAATCAATCACCGCTCCTCCAGTGGCCAAGAATGGCCGTCGCAAGATCAGGGGTACCTGGTCATCAACCTGAAAATCCAAGACTATAAAATCAGCAGGTATAATGAACTTACCTACATTGATGAGAAGGTCCTCTATTATTCCATCAGGTGTCACTCACGACTTGTCAGCCAGCTCCAGCATCAACCTTGTCGGCCTCGGTTTTCCCAACCCCAGGGTGTTGAATAAGAATAGGGGCATTAGATTAACTGCTGCCCCTAAGTCACACAAAGCTCGTAGCACCTCAGCTTTACCAATTTGTATGGGGAGGGTAAAACTCCCTGGGTCTTTGAGCTTCTTTGGCATTTTGCTCAATACCCTGTGACTGCACTCCTCAGTCAGTGCTACAGTCTGTACATCCACCAATCTTACTTTGTTCGCCATCAAATCCTTCAAGTATTTAGCATATTTGGGCATTCCCTGCAAAACATCAATAAGAGGCAAATTTATGTGAAGTTCTTTGAAGCTCTCAACGAACTTTTTGAAGCATTCCTCCTCCTTGCTCTTTCTGAATTTCTGAGGGAATGGTGGTGGTGGTCTTTGTGCTGGCTGCAATGAAAGTTGCACATTTTGTTGCCCAACACTCTGATTATCTCCCCTGTTGATGGATGGTCCTGGTCTAACCAACTCCGGCTGCACCCCCTTTCTCAGCTCTTTTGGCACTGCATCAGCTAATTGCTTACCGCTTCTCAAACTGATGGCATTGATCTGCCGGGGGTTAGGATCTGTGTCGCTAGGTAATCCCCCTTGTGATCTCATGTTTTAAGTAGCTGCTATCTGACCCACTTGTTTTTCAAGATTGCGGGTGGCCATTTGCTGATTCTTTAAGTCTGTTGCCATCCTCGCCTGATTTTCCGCTAACTGATTCTGGGTCTCCATAATTTTTTGCAGTGTTTCGTCATTGCTGCTACTCAATTGCCCATCATTCTGCCGATACTGTTGTTGTTGAGGTTGCATATAATTCTTCTTTTGGTTTCCACCCCAAGAAAAATTCGGGTGGCCCTTCCAATTTCTGTTGTAACTGGTTTCAAAATTCTGATTGTTGCGTTGCACATTACTAACAAAATTGACTGACTCTGGATTGGCTCCACAAGATTCTGCATTGTGCCCATTATTACCACAAATTTCACACCAACTCGGAGCTTGCTGAACTGCATTAACCTGGCCCTGGTGTTGGTTCATACTCAGTTTATTGAACTGAGTCATCATTTGATGCTGGAACGAAGCTAACTGTGCTGCCGAGGCATTCAAACCATCTACTTGTATCAACCCCTATCTCTTTCCTGCACCTCTCGATGACTCGCTGTGCCACTCTGGATTTCCTTGTGCAATTTTGTTCAACAAAGTGTACAACTCATCATATGTTTTATCCAAGGCTTGCCTACTCGATGCAATGTCTAGTAATATTTTTGTGTGTGGGTCTAGACTTTCTACAAAGGTATGGGCCAGCACTTCATTTGATTGCTGGTGATGGGGGCAATCTCTCAACAATGACTTGAATCTTTCCCAAGCCATATATAAGTTCTCATCAGGCCTCTGCTTGAAACTGAGTATTTCACTTCTCAACCTTGCAGTTTTGCCTGAAGGGAAGAATCTGATAAGGAACTTCTTAGACAAGTCATTCCATGAAGTTATGGATTTCGGTGGCTCAGCCTTCAGCCACTTTTTCGCCTCTCCCAACAGTGAAAATGGGAAGAGGGTCATTCGGACATAATCTGTGGACACGCCGGTGGGGACAAACGTGTCACTAATCTCTAAAAAGTTCTGTAAGTGCTGCTGCGGGTCCTCATGTGCCATCCTAGTGAATTGACCACTAGAATGTAACAGCTGCACCATGTTCTGTTTAAGCTCAGAGTGCCCTCCAGGCTCCGGTTTACGAATGCTAGAGGTCACATTCGTCGCTAGTGGGATTGCCACTTCGCGAACTGGTCTTGCTGCCATTGCTTCTGATGACAATTATGCTTGTCCCGCGGGTGGTTGGTGTTGTACCTTTTCTTGAAGTCTCTTCAGCTTTTGCTCTAGAGCTACTCTCCTTCGCAAATGGATTTGACGTTCAGGTTCAAGCAACGGTTACACAAGCTCTCTATTTCTAGCCAGCTCGGTAGGACAACCTGTCACCTGCAAATAAACAGACTAAGACCAAGTTTCTCAACACAAAAGGAAATTTAAAAATCACACAAAAACAGATAAATTATCAAAACTTCGCCGAGTCCCCAGCAACGGCGCCAAAAACTTGACGTGTCCGCAAGTGTACGGGTCATGCAAGTAATATAGTGGCTCTTTTTAAGAACCGGATTGTCGAACCCACAGGGACTGGATCCATTCCTCTAACTATCCATTTCTAGTGTGATCTTAAATACCTCAAGTGTTGGTTATAGACATTTTCGATCGAGATTAATTAAGTCTAAGTTTGGGTCAACAAAGTATTCTGAAATTACTCTAGGAGCAACATAGAGTTAAAACTAATTAATCATGCGATACTACGATTTGCAATGGGTTAAGCATGGAACTATCAATTGTTATTTCACATAATTAGAATTGCATGTTTATGGTCTTTAGAGCCTCTAAACACGGCAATCTAGCCTCACTGCATCATTGTGAGCGAGGAGTTTAATTTCTAGTCGCGGGCAATCAATTATGTTGTGGTTTACGGGGAAACGATTAGGGACTTTCGTGCGTCTAACCATTTAACTCAACTTAGCCTCACAACTACTTCTTCGAGTGGTGATGTGACATCCCAAGTTGGTCTTTCATAACCCCCATGTCTCAACCAAGCACGGTGTTAGGTATATTTCTATCCTGACACAAAAATCTCTCCCGAGATACAAACGTGCTCCTCACATTCTCATGTCCTGACCTAGGTAATGCTTTCTCAAGCTATTACTCAAGCTAACAAATATTCTTTCATGGTTATCAATCATAAAAACAACCAACAATCCAGAATGCAAGATGAAAACAACAATCAATAACTTAATTCCAAAACAATTTCATAAAATCACAATCATAATTCATGGCTTCAACCCTAGAGGAAGGGTTCTTGCCATTCATGTTCGTAAAACTACACTAACTACTACTAAACTAACATACTTACATGAATTTGGTAGATGAGAAGGGAATTTGACAAACCCTAGATGAGTTCTCCCACTTCTCCCTTCACTCCTAGGTAGTTTTCCAGAATAAAATCGTGACCCCCTGATTTTAGGAGCTAAGGGACCTATTTATAGTAAATGGCAAACGTGCATAATTTAGCCTGTCATGGAACGGATCCGTGTCACGGAGTGTATCGCGGAGCACTGCCTCCGTGACACGGAGGTAACACGAAGGCACACTAGAAATAAACCCGAAGTTTGGCCTCGGCAGCACCTTGCCGCGTTGGCAGCGTGTCACGCTGCTCAAGCAGCGCGATGGCATTCTGCTGGCGCGCAGCTGGCCTGGCGTGGCATGGCACTGGCGCGCAGCTCGCCTGCCTGCTTGCTGCCTACACTCGTGCGCCTAGCATAGGCGTGGCACGGCGCTGGGTGCGGCACACGCACAGCGTGGCACGCTGCCTGGCGCGGCCAACCTTGCCAAGACATGCTTTTCTGCCGACTTTCGCCATTTGATCCCGACTCCATTCCTCTACTTCACCAACTTATGAATTAGTTCCTCAAGAATCCTTGAAACC
This sequence comes from Datura wrightii, assembly GCA_035772735.1. Taxonomy (NCBI): domain Eukaryota; kingdom Viridiplantae; phylum Streptophyta; class Magnoliopsida; order Solanales; family Solanaceae; genus Datura; species Datura wrightii. The sequence goes on along the minus strand of JASDFA010000002.1, from coordinate 47,677,948 downwards.
TACAAAACAAAGACTAATCATGTTGGTTAGCACATATATTCACATTTATATAGAATCACATGAAAATATGTAAACTAACTTAGATCAACAAGACTAAATTAAGGTATAAAGCGTATCTCGGGCATGCTATTTTTGCCCGTGATCAACGATCCAGTATTTCCACTAGAACCTCCTCATAACTAAGGCTGTCTCTCACCACAATACTGTCCATCGGGATAACTAGAACTGGATCACCCAAACAGTTCTTCAAGAGCGACACATGGAATACAAGATGCACAAAAGAAAATTCTAAGGGTAACTCTAATTTGTACGCTACCTTGCCAACACGTCTCATAATCTGACATGGGCCGACATAGCGGGGACTAAGTTTCCCCTTCTTTCCAAACCTCATCACTCCCTTCATGGGAGACACCTTTAGAAATACCCAATCATCAACTTCAAATTCTAATTCCCTTCTCGTCACATTGGCATAGGACTTTTGGCGACTCTAGGCAGTTCTCAACTTGCCCCTTATCAACTGAACCTTCTCCATAGCCTCATGAATCGAATCTGGTCCTATCATTGCCACCTCACCAACCTCAAACCAACCAATGGATGATCTACATCTCCGCCCATAGAGAGCCTCGAACGGTGCCATCTGGATACTGGAATATAGTTATTATCGTATGCAAGCTCGATAAGAGGCAAATGCTAATCCCATCTACCCTTGAAGTCAATCACACATGCTCTTAGCGTGTCCTCGAGAGTCTAAATTGTCCGCTTCGCTTGACCATCCATCTACGGGTGAAATGTTGTGCTGAGATTAACTTGAGTACCAAGTCCTTTTTAAAACGGCCTCCAAAACTGAGAGGTAAATTGAGTACCTCTGTCTGATATGATAGACAAGGGCACTACACACAATTGAAATAGCTCCGAATATATAGTTTGGCATAATCATCTGCTGAATACGTGGTTTTGATCAGTAGAAAATAAGCAACCTTGGTCAACCTGTTTACCATCACCCAAATGGAGTCATATTGTCGACGAGTGCGAGGAAAACCTGTGATGAAGTCCATATTGATTTCTTCCCACTTCCAAGTAGGAATACTAATATCCTGAAGCACACCTCCCGGTCTCTGATGCTCAACCTTTACTTGTTGATAGTTTGGACACATAGCTACAAACTCCACAATGTTCTTCTTCATGCCATTCAACCAATAGACTTCCCGTAAATCACGGTACACCTTGGTAGCACCTGGATGTATGGAATACCTGGATCCATGAGCCTCTTCCAACATCTGGCTCCTTAAATCATCCATATCCAAAACACATGAGCGTCCCTGGTACCGAAGCATACCATCTCCTCCTTTGGAGAAGACCCCCACCTTCTGATTTTGAACCACTTCCTTTAAATTTACCAGAATAGGGTCCTTATCTTTTCTATCCTTTACATCAATCACCAGTGATGATTCTAATCCATTTTGAACAACAACACCGCCATCGGTTGAGTCAACCAACCTAACTCCCAACCTTTCGAGTCGATGCACATCTTTCACCAGTTCCTTCTTCCCCTCATCCTCATGTGACACACTCTCCATAGAAAGTCTACTAAACATGTCGGCTACTACATTATCCTTGCTCGGATGGTAAAAGACACTCATATCATAGTCCTTAAGTAGCTCCAACCACCTCCGTTGCCGATGATTGAGATCCTTCTGTGTAAACACATATTGGAAACTCTTATGGTCCGTGAACACATCCATGTGGACCCCGTATAAATAATGTCACCATATCTTCAATGCGAATACCACTGCGGCTAATTCAAGATCATGGGTCGGGTAATTCTTCTCTTGTACCTTTAGCTGCCTAGAGGGATATGCTATAACCTTTTCGTGCTGCATCAATACACACCCAAGTCGGATCCTGGAAGCATCACAATACACCACGAACCCATCGGTACGCTTTGGTAGAGTAAAAATCGGTGCTGAAGTAAGTCGAGTCTTCAACTCTTGGAAGCTCTTCTCACAAGCCTCTGACAATTGGAAATTCACCTTCTTCTAAGTCAATTTGATCAAAGGTGCTACAATCGATGAAAAGCCTTCAATAAATCTCTGATAATAGCTAGCTAAACCCAAGAAGCTCCGAATATCTAAAGGATTAACCGGTCTAGGCCAATTCTTCACTGCTTCTATTTTCTAAGAGTCCACCCTTATGCCTTTTCTAGATACTACATGGCCCAAAAATGCTACAGAATTTAACCGAAACTCACATTTGCTGAATTTGTCATATAATTGGTGATCCTTGAGAATCTAAAGCACTATTGTCAAATGAGCGGCATGCTCCTCCTTGCTCCGAGAGTATATCAATATGTCATCAATAAACACAATCACAAACATATCCAAGTATGGCTTGAACACCCTGTTCATCAAGTCCATAAAAGCTGCAGGAGCTTCATTAGTCCAAAAGACATAACTACAAACTCGTAATGACCATACCGCATCCTGAAGGATGTTTTCGAGATGTCACTCTCCCAGATAATGAGCTGATGGTACCCAGATATGAGATCTATCTTCGAGAAACACTTGGCACCCTGAAGCTGGTCGAATAAATCATCAATCATAGGTAAAGGATACTTGTTCTTGACAGTGACCTTGTTCAACTGTCGATAGTCAATACACATACAAAAATAACCATCCTTCTTTTAGATAAATAGGACTGGTGCACCCTATGGGGACTTGCTTGGTCTAATGAAACCCTTATCTAATAGGTCCTTCAACTACTCCTTCAACTCCTTTAGCTTAGCTGGAGCCATCAGAAGGTCAATACTAAATTCAATCTCCCGCTCGGAAGGGATTCCCAATAGATCTTCAGGAAAGACTTCTCGGTACTCACTTACTACTGGAACTGACTGGATAGTCGGGGTCTTGGACGTCGCATCCTTAACCCTAACTAGATGGTACACAAAACCTTTAGAAATCATCTTTCTTGCCTTAAGGTAGGAAATGAAACGACCTATAGGCACAGCTGAACTACCCTTCCATTCTAAGACTGGTCACCCAGAAATCTGAACTCTACTTCCCGGGTTCCACAATTAATTGAGGCATAACATGCAAAAAGCCAATCCATGCTGAGGATAACAATAAAATCGATCATGGCTAACTCTATCAAATCTGCTGAGGTGCTTTCTGAAGGACTGAGACTGAGCAACCTCTATACACCCGTCTAGCTATCACTGAATCACCTCCTGGAGTAGAGACTGAGAAGGGTTCTGACAAGTGGAACTAACTCTGAAGCTGCTGGCCACATAAGGTGTCACAAAAGACAAGGTATCCCCCGGATCTAATAAGGCATAAACATTAAGATGGAAAACTCGTAACATACCAGTGACAACATTCAGGGAGACCTCCTGCTCTTGGAAGGATGCTAAGGCATAGAATCTATTTTGGCATTGACCGCCACTGGTGTTGGTAGATGCCCCCGGATGAGCTGAGCGTGCGGGTAGGGCTGCTGAACTAGAAGTTGGGCCTCGGCCCCCATCATTATCCTGCCTCGCTACTAGGCAATCTCTGAGCATGTGTCTAGGCTTCCCACACCCAAAACAAGCACCTATACCTGCTAAGCACTAGTCCTTGTGCCCTCGACCACATCTTCGGCAAGCTGGAATACTAGAATCTGTGGGTCTACTGCTCTGTGTTCGGTGCTTTGGTTGGGGTTATAAACCGACATGCAAGTGCACGTGGTCAAACAAGTAGTAAGTGGCTTAAGTAAGCCAAGTATCGATCCACGGAGACTCTGGATAAGTGAAATTTGCTCAAGTATACTGTATTTTTACTTCTAAGTATGCTGACAACTGAACAACCAACAATTGAAAAGTTTGTTTTATGAATTCTATACTAAAACTACTAACAATTATTTACTTTGAATTTAAACTATGGATATGAGCATGCCGAGGTTAAAGAACATGTAATGAATTGATTATAATCATACATTGGTTAATCTTTTCTTCCAGTTGCTAGCCAAGAACATTAGCCAAGACATTAAAACTCTCGTATTTAATCTCACTTAAGAATCATAAACCATCCGTCTACATTTCTGTGATCAAATGCAATTCATGACCTAGCAATACAATTCCGGTTCCTAAAGTGACTAATACGGCTTTCAAGTATATTTCTATCAGGAAAGCACATCAAAACTCAATTTTCCCAAATCAAGTAAAGAACAATACCCTATTAATTCACAACTTTCCAATTTCGTGCTCTCTCGAGTGAAATCGGACTTTTTAGATATACATTAATGTCGGCCACACACCAATGCAGTAGAAACAAGAATTAATAGAACAACATGGAAGAAGAAGATGAAAAACCATATAATTCAATAATCAAAATTCATCACAAATGTTCATAACCTCAGCAAGGAAGGGAATTAGCCACTCATTTGTGGATTAATCATCCTAAAACAAGTGTTAATCATACAAACAATTGAGTTAAAGAAGAAAGAAAGAGAGAAAAAACCCTGAACGTTTCGTCCCTAAACTGCCTGTAACCCACGTCCTTGCTCCACCAAGTCTCAATTATGAAAAATAAACCTAAGTGTGCTATTTATAGTAGTAGGACTCTTTCCCGGAATAACAAGCAACGTGTCACGGAGGCCCTCTGGAAATCACCCGAAATCGGCCCGGGCAGCACCCTGCCGCGTTGGCAGCGTGTCACGCTACCTGGGCAGCGCGTTGGCAGCCCTTGGTCGCGGAGGCCACCTGCCGTGGCACGTTGCCAACGCGCAGGTGGGCTGTTGCGAGCGGCCTGCCTGCCGTGGCACGTTGTCGACGCGCCGGTGGGCTGTTTTGTGCCTCCTCTTCGCCGACGTTCGCGTGTTAATTCCGTTTCCAAGCCTCTACTTCACCAACTCATGGATTAGTTACTCAAAACTCATCAAAACCTACTAAACAAAGGCTAATCATGTTGGTTAGCACATATCTTTACTTCATATAAAATTACATGAAAATGTATACAATAACTTAGATAAACAAGACTAATTTAAGTCATAAAGCGTATCTCGGGCATATATTTTTGCCCGTGATCACTCTGACCCCTCGAGCCTAATGCTCGCCCCCTCTAATCATTCCTAGGCCTGGATGGCACACTCAACGCTAAAGATGCTGGGGATGGAGATCTCTGGTGGGTCTTCTATTGGTGCCCACCACCTGACCTCGGCTGTGAGAATTTGTGGTCATCAGTCCTGGCCCTCTTGACCTCCCTCTCTCTCATATGGGCCACCTCCATCTGCTGGGCATGCAAGACTATCCGAGGAAGTCCATGTCCTGCTGAAGCATAGTGGTCCTGCAATCCTTGTCCAAATAGACCGCTACTCCATGAACGAACCTACTCACTCACGCCCTCTGATCAGCTACTAACTCTGGGGCATACTTCGATAGGCGAGTGAACTCAAGGGCATACTCCTGCACTATCATCCTCCCTTGCTTCAGATTTATGACCTCACCTGCCTTCAGCTCCCTCATCTCACGAGGGAAGAACCAATCTAAGAATGCAACATGGAACTCTTCCCAAGTGACAGGACCTGCTCCTGTGGCCCTACTATCTTTCTATTGACAAAACTAGATGTGTGCAACCCCTTTCAGTTGATACGAGGCCGACTCCACACACTCAACTCCATTCGCCCCTATGACTTGGGTGATCTTCACAATCTCATCTATGAACTCATGTGGGTCCTTATGTACTTTTGACCCGAGGAATTCTGGTGGGTTCATTCTTAAGAAGTCCCTGACTCGAGCCACCGCCGCACTTCCATTTTGCAGGACATGCGCAACTGCCTGCTGATTGATGGTCAAGGCCTACGCGAGCATCTGAATAGCTACCTAAAACTCAGCATGGGCAACCGGCTCCGGTGCCTGGTGCTCCTAAACTAGTGGGGTCTGCTGGTGCCCGATTCCATTTCCATCCTCATGGCCTCTCCATTCCCATTCCTTCAACCATTTACTCTTCAGGGAGCCATGATTCTGCAATCGTGAATAGCACAAATTAGAAGGATAGGGAAACTTTTCATCGCATGACATAGATCATGAAAGAAGGGAACATTTTCTAAACGTTTCATAGCCTCTTCATCATAAGTGTGGCGCGCTTCACATCCATGAAAAAGACTCTACTCAACGCGGCTTTCAGACACCCTAGAAAACTTCAAACCTATGGCTCTGATACCAAGTTTTTCACGAGCCGAACGGAGGCCCAGATTGCAACACAGGACAAGGAGCCCCGAGAGACTCCAAGTCGACCCATGGAATGAACATACATCTAACTCAATTACTAAAACTAAAGAATCAACAAGATACTCATAGCAGAAGTCTAAATTAAACATAACATCAGAATATCCAATCTGAAGCTGAATACATTCTTTGTCTGAAAAGCCTCTAAACATGATGAGTTGATGGGACAAGACCCCAACTAACTCACTAAAGCTGAAATAGAAAATACATAAAGGAAATCTGAATAAGTCTAGACCTGGGAAGATGAGGACTCACCAACAACATAAGATGCTAACTCCAATAACTGACTATGAGCGGGGCTGAGCCTGAAGCCGAGTCCTGTATCATTAAACAATACATCATAGAGTATGCAGTTAGTACGTAGAATATATCGAGTATGCAAGGTAAGTAATATCGCTTAAGTAAGTAAAATAATTTAAATACATGCATAATGTAAATCATAAAAAATAAGAATCTGAGTAGGGCTTGCATGCATTCTTTCTAAAATCATGATCTCATCATAACATAACATATCATCATAACTGAATCGATTGATTCAAAGCTAAAATCTGACAGTAATGAGTAAAACTAAACATTGAGTCAAACCTTCTTTAGGACAGATATGGATATACAAATCTCATGAAGGATAAACACGCATAACTGAAATCATGAGGAACAATGGGAGACTCGTCTTTTAACCGACATACCACGATAGAGCTTATGTGGTCCCAACTATCACACTCAAGTGGGTAGAGCCGTCCAAAGCCTTGCCAGGGCTAGGGAGGATACCATGACATCGATATCAAGCTTGTGGGCCAATAGGCCTGGGGATAACTTACAAAGGAGGTCTCAAATATATATATATATATATATATATATATATATATATATATATAAACTTTTCTTGGCGCGTAGTTCTGAGGCATAAGATGATCAACCCTTAGCCTACTCGGTGCTAGATACTACTCCCAAAATCATGCATATTCTCTACATCATTTTTCAATGAAGCACAACATCGTCTTATCTCAATTATGAAATCATGCATATGAGAAGCTTTAACTCAACCATACCACAAGATGAAAGATAATTGAAAGTCTTCGCTCCAAAACCATGTGGTAAGTTTAATTGGAGAAATCATTATTCATACGATGAACATGTGGGCATTGCCCAAAGCTTTATCATGCTTGAAAATACTCAATTCACCTCAAAAATGTCATTATAAATATGGGTAGCTTGAAAAGATGCTTTAAATCAATACATCTCATCATAATCACACATTCATCATAAATCTCTTCTTTCATGAACTTCTCATCATTGGGATTTTCAATTCATAAAACTTGAAACATGCTTTTCAATTGAAAATAATATAAAACCTGCCCATGCTTCATAATTCAATAGTAGAAACATATTTAAATCATACCCATGTAAAGAATTTAGGAAATTCATGCATTAGGTTAAAATCCTAAAGATTTGACATAGGAAATTCATGATTTAGAGAGGGATTAGGCATATGTGTGAAAGGAATCATCCTTTATTAACCCTACATACCTGATGATAGCTAATTATTACACCTCCTTAAATGCCCAATATGAATTGAACAAAAATTGAAGAACACAAAGCTTGATCACCCTCTCCCACCTTCTACCTTGAATGCATGAATGAATATGGCCTAAAATGAACTTAACCTCTTTAAAAGTCATCATTCATAACTCAAAATGATGTAGTTTAGGCCTTAGGAACTTAGGAATTATGAAAAATCCCTTACTAAATTTGCAGAAAATAACTGTTAGTTGGTCCCCAAGAGGGACCTAATGACTCATCATCATGGGCCACGATGCATGGAGTCATCCGTCAGGTACACTACTTGTTAGGTCTTCTGGGCTTTTCATGGGTGACTTAAAGATCCGTCGTGGTCACCACCCTTCATGTACACTGCCTTAGTCTCAAATAAAACTTTACCTTGCTTGATCACGTCTCATCCCACAAATTGTGGGGTCTGACCACAACTCGTGGGGTCCTTTCGTTAGGTCCACTGCCATCCTTTTCCTCTTTTCTCAATCACCACTCCCCACGACTGACTTAACAAGTCCTGGGGCTAGTCACAACTCGTGGGGATCTTATTTCCCAAACTTCAAATTCATCTATTGGGCCACACCGAGTCATATCACGACTCGTGGCTGCTCTTCATGAGTCACCTTACGACCCGTTCTGTACCTGATGCCAGATTTTAAGTTTTTTTTCGTTTATACTCCAGGGTTTGATCTTTGGGCTTCTGGGGTATGACATTAAGATAGAAATATTATTTGAGTAAGCTATAAATAGTAATTGAGAGAGGGCACACTCTGAAACCTGGAACTAAAACATGTGAGACTCTATAATCTTTTATCTCCTTACTCTTTCAAAAATAAACTCAACACACACCTCAACTCACACTGTAACATATATTTTGTACTTTTTGTGCCTTGGAACACTTTGTGAGTGTATGTATGTGTATGTTTATGTGTATATATATAATGGCCTAATATCGAAGTAGTGCCTTGGCCGCTGATGCGTCCATATACATATGCAAGTGCAAATGGTCGTTGATATGCTGAGAGTTTACAATACTTTCAATCCTGAAAACTGGAAAAATAGCTTGGACTTCTGTGTGTTTATATAGATATGATGCACTTTTACTTTATTTTTGGGGAAATTATGTATTGGATTTGAAATGTGCAAAAGAAGAGAAAAGAATGTTGAAAATGGGGATATTGTAGACCTCCTTACGAGTCGTACCTTGGAGGTATGAGCCGTACGTAGCATCCGTGGTAAAATTCAGAGGAACTTCAGAAGGAATTGGTCATGTACGACTCTTAGTACGAGCTGTACCATAGCAGTTGTGGAAAATTACAGAAATATTGCACTTGTCTGAGCTCATGGTACAAATGGAAGATACGAGTCGTGATGACCACAAACAACTTGAACCAAAGAGCCATTGTGAAATTTAGAGAAAATGTGATTGGCAGATCCTCGGGTATCATAAAGTCATGAGTCGTGATATCAAGGTATGAGTCGTACCACCATTCGTGAAAATATTCAAAGGATTCCCAAATTCACATGATCAGACCATGACAGGAATTGTACGAGAGGAAGCTATGACTCTTAGGTTCATGCTACGAGTTGTAAGATCAGTTGGCGGCAGTTAAATTAGTTTCCCTATTAATTTAGGACAAAGTTCTAATTATTTGTATGAATACTTTTCTAGGTTATTTTTAGAAAGTCAAATCCTACTTCAACTAGGAATCAGAGTTACAAATCCCAATTCCACTCCAAGAAGGAACAAGGCTTACTCTACTATTATAAATACCCTTTATTTCTATGTAGTAGAGTAGAAAATTAGAGAAAATGAGAGGGAGGACAGAACCGAAGTAGTAGACGTGTGAAGAATAATTTTTGTGAATTTTTATCAAGGTTTGAGGAGCAATTCTTGAATTCCTACATTGTTCTTGAGATTTTTCTTTGATATTAAAATTTGATTTTCTTCCAATTATTGATGTAAGTATTTAATTATGTGTTTGTCTATGAATGCAAATTATAATTTACAATCATGAGAGGCTAAAACCTCCACAACTAGGGGTTGCAGGAACCATGGTGGAATAATGAAATAGGGTTACACAAAAGTGATTCAAAACTAATGTAAAACATTTGTAGTGTATTTTCTTCATCTTTAAAATTTTCTTAACGGTGTACAAATTGTAATCTTACAACCATGAGAGGCTAAAACCTCCACAACTATGGGTTGTGGGAACCATGGTGGAATAATGAAATAGGGTTAGACAAAAGTGATTTAAAACCAATACTAAACGCTTGTATTGTATTCTCTTCATCTTTAAACGTTTCTTAACGGTGTACAATGTTATGACTTGCCCAAGTTCTTTACTTTCTTGAACCTAGAGAGGTAGAGTTAGGAAAAGAGAATTACAACAAAGTATTGGTCTTTATGATCATTGTATTAACTTGAGATGTGGTCGCAGGATAGTCATATTTAGAATATATTGATAGCGGTTAGTTTGAAATCGCTCATAAGACCTGACCTGGTGATTGAGTAAAGTCACCAATAGGGACGAACCAGTCGTTTAGATGAACCCTAGTTATCAATTCTACAAGTAAGCATTAGGATTGATCACGCGTGTATACCCAAGTAGTTATGAATCCATAGGAAACACTTACCATATTATTTGCAAATATTGATTTCATTCACGAATATAATCTTTTTTTAATATTGTTTCCTTTAAAACCCCCAAATTTGGAGATAACTCACGAACAAGTTCAATTACTGGAGTAAGTCTAGATCTTACCCTATTCCCTGTGGGCTCGACCCCAACCTCTTAGTTGGATTTTTTATTGATAACAACCATTTCATAATTTGTCAGAAAATGTGAGTTTGAGCATTATCAAAAATTGGCACTGTTGTCAGGGAATACGACTTAAGATTTGATTAATTGTTTGTATTTAACTTTTGATTGTTATTTCCTCTCTTACGTTTTTGTTTGTTCTGTTTTGACTCATCCAGGGCAGCTCTTGGAAAAGCCAAGCATTTGAGACAGTGGAGGATGAGTCTGAGATCCTTAATGAAGTCTGAGTAGTCAAGAGACTCACATCGCGCCGCAACATTAAATCAGGTGCTGCATGGGAGGCAACCTATGGATGGTGAAATCTGAGTAGCCACAGGTTTATTGCCTTCCTTCCACTTTACATCTATGCTTCGGGGATGAAACATACTTTTTTTAAAAAAAAGGGAGAGGGTGCAGCTTGTATTTTTAGGACTTTGCTGGATTAGTCAGAGGGTTTTTCTTGCTGTATTTCCTTTCCCTCGGGCATGCTATTTAGAGGAAAAAGCATGTTTAGGATTTTATTTTTGTGATTTTGGTTTAATTAGAAAGTACCTAGGAGTACTCAACAAATAAATTGCACTAGTTTTGGATTTTTTAAAAAAAGGACCCTCTTTAAAAATTTTTGTACTTTCCATTACATGCATAATTTCTGAGGATCTTTTTATTTCATTTAGTATATTAGCTTGGATAATTTTGTTAATCCATGTATAAACCGGTCAGGTAGAGCGAATGCAAGTCATATACCATGAGTGAGTTAGGTCTAATACCTAGTTCAATACTGCGTAGAGGATCTAGAACTTACCCAGTTGTTCTTTGCATAGGTTTTAGGGTGGCTGGTTAGGAAAGGATCATAGGCCATTTTTATTTATCCCATTTTTAGCCTAAATGACCCTATCTCGATTTTGAGCCGCAAAGAGACCATTTTTCTTTGATTAATCAATTAATCATATCCCTTTTTTTATAATGAACCTGTTTTGTCCCTAGTCCCTCCTTGGACATTGTGAACCTCAACATTGGCAAAATACCTAAGTTGAGGGTCGCTAGAGTAGGGTTGCATAAATTGTGAGAAGCTGAAAAAGGGAGAGAAAGGAAAAAAGGTGAAAATGTGGTGTGGTGTGACAAAAGAAAAAAAAGAAAAGAAAACATTGAAAAAGAAAATTCAGAAACATAATGATGCATGAAAAGCTTGAAGAAACACAGCACACGCATACAAGTGCATAAAAAGGGTTGAAAAGGGAGGAAAAAGTGGAAAAAGCAAAAAAGGGTGAAAAAGTTAAAAAAAATGTAGCCACATGTATGTAGTGCCAAGAAAGGGTGTAGTCACTTAAAAAGATTCCATATCTACCATACCCAGCCCGAAAGCCTACACTATAAGACAAAACACGTCCTATAGTGAAGCCTAACCATCTGACAAACCGAAGTAGAAAAACTTAGGGAAAGCCTATGGTATCCGATATGCAATATTTGAAACTTTTTTGTGAGAGTGAGAGTCTTACTTGTTCAGTTCTATGTTTCATACTTTACTATATCTGTGAGTGGGGACTTCATTTGATGTGAGGGTACATGGTTTGTGTTTAACTCTACCAGTTGTCTGTGTAAAAAGCATTGGTGATGGCTTGACTATCGGTTAATAGCTAGATGAAATATCTTGCTGGTTGTTTATCATGTTTTGTGCTTGCTTGATCTGCATATGCTGATTTGGTTTACCGAAAAAAGCGTCAAAAGCTATTTGGATATATGGTGAAAATTTTGATTGATGTTTGCTATAGCGTCCTAGGTTTATTTTCTAGTTAAGCGTCATTTTTTAATTTTTTTGTTTTGTTTTCATAAGAACATGCAAAAGTCTTAAGTTGAGAGTGTTGTTGTGCTGTGAGTTTATAGCACTTTCGATGCTTAAAACTGGGAAAATAGCTTGGACTTAGGTGTGTTTATATAGATATGTTGCGCTTTTACTTTGCTTTCAAGGAAATTATGTATTGGAGTTGAAATGTGCAAAAGAAGAGAAACGAGTGCTAAAAATGGTGAAATTGCAGACCTCAATACGACCTGTCCCTTGGAGGTACAAGCCGTATGTAGAATCCGTGATAAAATTCTGAGGAACTGCATTGCATTGTCCATGTACAACTATTGGTACAAGTCGTACCATCCTGGTATGAGCCGTAACATAGCAGTCGTGGAAAATTACAGAAATATTGGACTTGTCTGAGCTCATGGTACAAATGGAATATATGAGTCGTGATGACCATATATGACTCAAACCAAAGAGTTGTTGTGAACTTCAGAGAAAATGTGAATGGAAGATCCTAGGGTATGATGCAGTCATGAGTCATGATATCAAGGTATGACTCGTACCATAAAACTTGTGAAAATATTCAAAGATGCCCAACTTCACAAGATCAGACAATGATAGGCATTGTACGAGAGGAAGCTACGACACGTAGGTTCATGGTACGAGTCGTAGGATCAAGCGGAAATAGTTAAATTAGTTTCCCTGTTAATTTAGAAAAAAGTTCTAATTATTTGTATAAATACTTTTCACACTTATTTCTAGAAAGTCAAATCCTACTTCAACTAGAAAAAGGAGTTACAAATCCCAATTCAACTCCATGAAGGAACAAGGAAGACTTACTCTAGTATTATAAATACGCTTTATTTCTATATAATAGAGTATAAAATTAGAAAAAATTAGAGGGAGGACAGAATAGAAGTAGTAGATGTGTGAAGAATAATTTTTGTGAATTTTTATCAAGGTTTGAGTAGCAATTCATGGGATCAAATTCTTGAATTCCTACATTGTTCTTGATATTGTCCTTTGACATTCAAATCTGGTTTTCTTCTAATTGTTGCTGTATGTATTTAATTATATATTTTTCTATGAATGAAAATTGTAATCTTACAACCATGAGAAGCTAAAAACTCAACAACTACGGGTTGTGGGAACCATGGTGGAATAACGAAATAGGGTTACACAAAAGTTATTTAAAACCAATACTAAACGCTTATATTGTATTCTTTTCATCTTTAAACACTTCTTGACATTGTACAATGTCATGACTTGCTCGAGTTCTTTCTTTGCTTGAACCTAGAGAGATAGAGATTAGAAAAAGATAATTAAAACAAAGCCTTGGTCTTTATGATCATTGTATTAACTTGAGTTGTGGTCGCAGGATAGTTAAATCTGGAAAATATTGATAAAGGTTAGTTTGAAATCACTCATGAGACTTGACCTGATGATTGAGTAAAGTCATCCAACAGGAACGAATCAATCATTTGGATGAACCATAGTTATCAATTCTACAAGTAAGCATTGAGATTGATCACATGTGTATACCCAAAGTAGTTATGAACCTATGGGGAACACTTACCATAGGGTTGTTTGCAAATCTTGATTTAATTCACGAATATAATCTTGTTTTAATATTGTTTTCTTTAAAACACCCAATTCGGAGATAACTCACCAAAAAGTTCAATTACTAGCCTTAGTCTAGATCTTACCCTATTCCCTGTGGGTTCAACCCAACCTCTTAGTGGGTTTTTTTATTGCTAATGACCGCATCATACTTTTTCAAGAAGTGTGAGTTTGAGTGTTATTGAAAAGTGGCGCCATTGCCGGGGAATACGATTAAGATTAGATTAATTGCTTGTATTTAACTTTTGGTTGTTATTTCCTCTTTTATATTTTTGTTTGTTTTTCTTTGACTCATCCAAGGAAGCTCTTGGCAAAGCCAAGCATTTAAGACAGTGGAAGATGTGTACGAGTTCCTTGATGAAGTCTGAGTAGTCAAGGGACTTACATCGTGCTGTGATGTTAAATCAAGCGCTGCATGGGAGGAAACCCATGGATGGTGAAGTCCGAGTAGCCACAAGAATGTTCCCTTCCTTCTGCTTTACATTCTTTGCTTTGGGAACGAAGCATGCTTTTTTGGAAAAAAGGGAGAGGGTGTACTAGTATTTTTGGGATTTTGTTGGATTCATTAGAGAGTTTTTCTTTTTGTGTTTCTTTTCCATCGGGCATGCTATCTAGTAGAACCGACATATTTAGGATTTTATTTTTGTGATTTTTGTTTAGTTAGAAAGTAGCTTAGGAGTACTCAACCAATAACTACACTAGTTTTGGATTTGTAAAAAAAATTTGACCTTGTTTTAAAAGATTTTGAGGATTAGTTGCATACTTGTGATTGCATGCATGATTTCTATGGATCTTTTTATGTCATTTAGTATATTAGCATGAATAATTTGTTAAGCCATGTATAAACCGAACAGGTAGAGTGAATGCAAGTCATGTATCATGAGTGAATGAGGTCAAATACCTAGTTCAACACTGTGTAGAGGATCTAATACTTGCATGATTGGTCTTTGCATATATTTTAGAATGCTTAGGAAAGGATCATAGGCTGTTTTTGTTTAGCCCATTTTTATCCTGAATGACCCAACCAAAATGATATGATTCCCTTGATCCCGATTTTGAGCCGCAAATGGAGCATTTTTCTTTGATTAACCAATTAACCGTATCCATTTTCTATAGTGAACCTATTTTGGCCTTGGTCCCTCCTTGGACACTGTGAATCTTAACATAGGCAAAATGCATAAGTTGAGAGTGATTAGAATAGGGGTGCATAAATAGTGGGAAGGTGAAAAAGAGAGAGAAAAGAAAAAAAGGTGAAAAATGAGGTGTGGTGTGACAAAAGAAAAAGAAAAAAAAAAGAAAAAATTGAAAAAGAAAATTCAAAAAGAGAATAATGCATGAAAAGCTTGAAGAAACACACCACACTTATATACAAGTGCATAAAAAGGGTGGAAAAGGGAGGAAAAAGTGGAAAAAGCAAAAAAGGGTGAAAAAGTAAAAAAAAATTGAGCCACATGTATGTAGTGCCAAGGAAGGGAGTAGTCACTTAAAAAGATCCCATATCTACCATACTCAGCCCGCTATAAGCCAAACCTAGTCCTATAGTGATCTTAGCATGCTCATCTAACAAACCAAAGTAGAGAAAATAAGGGCAAACCTGTGGTATCCGATATGCAGTATTTGGAACTTCTTTGTGAGAGTGAGAGTCTTACTTTACTATGTCTGTGAGTGGGCGACTTCATTTGCTGTGAGGGTACATGGTTTGTGTTTAACTCTACCAATTGTCTGTGTAAAAAGAATTGATGATGACTTGACTATCTATTAATAGCTAGATGACATATCTGATCCATGTTTATCATATTTTGTGGTTTCTTGATGTGCATATGCTGATTTGTTTACCGGAAAAAGGGTCAAAAGTTGTTTGAGTTTATGGTGCAAAGTTTGATTGATGTTGGTTTTAGTTTCCTAGGTTTATTTTCTAGTTAAGCGTAGTCTTAAGTTGAGTGTGTTGATGTGCTGTGAGTTTATGTCACGACCCAAATATCGGCCCAGATCGAGACACGGGACAAGGAACCCCGCAGGACTCAAAGTCGACACATGGCATGAACATAACATCTAACTCAATCATAAAAATGGTAGATCAATAGGATAAACTTATTGGAAGCCTGAAATAAGCATAACATCAGAAATACACATGAGTCTGAAGCTGATTACATGCTATTATCTGAAAAGCCTCTAAGTCTGATGAGTTGATGGGATAGGACCCCAACTAACTCTCTAAAGCTGAAAACTAAAAATACTCAATCATTACTGAAATAAAGAGGGGCCCTTAACAGATGAGGACTCACCAACAGGGACTAATGCTACTCTGAAAGCTGACTAGTGACGGGGCTAAGTTTAAAGATCGGAGCCTGTATCGTAAACGATACAACATAGAGTGTGCGGTCAGTACTGGAATGTACCGAGCATGCAAGGTAAGTAAAACTGCTTAAATAAGTAAAAATCATTTAAAACATGCATGATATAAAAACATAAACAAGATAAGAATCTGAGAGTAGGGATCACATGCTATTTTCTAAAATCATGATCTGAACATAACATAACATCATAACTGAATCGATTGACCCAAGGCTGAAATCTAATAATCAAAAGTAAAACTGAACATTGGGTCAAACCTTCTTTAGAACATATATTTATATACACATCATGAGTGATAAACATGCATAACTGAAATCATGAGGAACAATGGGAGACTCGTCATATAACCGACATACCATGATAGAGCTTCTGTGGTCCTAACTATCACACTCAAGTGGGTATAGCCATCCAAAGCCTTGTCAGGGCTGAGGATGATATCATGATGTCGATATCAAGCTGAAGGCCCCTTGAGGCACGGGATAGCTCACATAGGAGGTCCCAATATAATATGATCATACCTACGTTGGCGCGTAGTTCTGAGGCTTAGGGTTGATTGACCCTTAGCCTACTCGGTGCTAGATACTACTCCCAAAAAAATATGCATATGCTCTCCATCATTTTTCAACAAAGCTGAACCATCATCTATTGATGAAGCTGAATAATCAAGAATACATATAAATCTGAAACATACATGAGGAGCCTTGACTAAAACACCCACAAGCTGAGTAAAATTAGGAGTCTAGACTCCAAAATCATGTGGTAAGCTAATTTAACATGAATAATAAATCATACTTGAACATATGGGCTTGCCCAATACTATAACATGCTTGAAATTAACTTGATTTACTTTAAAAACATGGACATAACATGGGTAGATTGAAATCATGTATTTCTCATAAAAAAATCCATCATACATGAACATACTTCATAAATCTCATCTTCTTATAAGCTTTCATGAATGGGCATCATAATTTGGAAAACTAGTAAATATGATTAGTAATTGAAAACATAATAAAACTTTCCCATGAATCATAATTTATCAATTAAAACATACTTAGATCATACCCATGACATTGACTTAGAGAAATCATGCATTGGGTTAAAACTCCATAGAATTAACTCATAGATTTTCATGAATTGGAGAGGGATTGGGCATGGGTGTGTATGAATTCACTCATTCATGACCCTACATACCTGGTAGGATCTAGTTCAGCCACTCCCTTGATATCCCAATAAAGAATTAAAGAAAACTTGAAGGAGAATGAGCTTGATCACCTCTCTAACCCTCTAACTTTGCATGCATGAGTAAGAATGGACTAAATGAACTTACCCCTCTTAAAACACTTCGTTCATGCTTAAAACGACATTGTTTAGCCCTTAGGATGATAGGAATTACAGAAAAGCCCTTACTAAATTTGCATAAAATAACTGCCTACTAGTCCCCACGAGGGACTGGACGATTCGACACCCCAAGACCACAACTCGTGGCATCAGTCATCGTGTGCACTATCCAATATTCATCTGGGGATCACCACGGGGGACCCTACCAGTCGTTACTGGTGACCATGACTCGTGGTCACCACTCGTCACCTTCACTGCCTAAAATCTCAAACAATTAGCAATCGGCTCACCACGACTCATCCCACGAATCGTGGTTTCTGACAACGACTCGTGATGACCAAACGTAGGGTGCAATGCCAAGATTTTCTTAAACTTCCCTTAACCCTTGCCCACAACTGACACAACGAGTCCTGGGGACTGACCACGACTTGTGGTAAAGTCCGTCGGGACTTCAATACCCAAAATTTCAACTCAAGTCCTGTACCTCACAATGAGTCTCTTCATGACTCGTGGTCTACCCAACGGGTCACAGAACGACTCTTCTATAATCTCTAGTGCCATATTTTCAGTTTTCTCCATTTTAACTCCTCGGTCTGATATTTGGGCTTTTGGGGTATTACAGTTTACAATACTTTTGACGCTTAAAACTAGGAAAATAGCTTCGAATTAGGTGTGTTTATATAGATATGATGTTCTTTTACTTTGTATTTAGAGAAATTATGTATTGGAGTTGAAATGTGCAAAAGAAGAGAAAAGAGTGCTAAAAATGGTCAAATTGTAGACCTCGGTACGAGTCGTTCCTTGGAGGTATGAGCTTCATGTAGAATCCGTGATAAAATTCAGAGGAACTGAATAAGGAACTGGCCATGTACGACTCTTGGTACTAGACATATCATCCTGGTATAAGTCGTACCACAGTAGTCATGGAAAATTATAGAAATATTGCACTTTTCTAAGCTCATGGTACAAATGGAAGATACGAGTCATGATGACCATATATGACTCGAACCAAAGAGCCATTCTGAACTTTAGAGAAAATGTGATTGCTAGATCCTAGGGTATGATGCATTCACAAATCATGATATCAAGGTACGTGTCGTATACAACACTCGTGAAAATATTCAGAGGATGCCGGACTTCACTCGATCAGACCATGACGGGCATTGTATGAGAGGAAACTACAACTCGTAGGTTCATGGTACGAGTCGTAGGATCAAGCGGTGACAGTTAAATTCGTTTCCCCATTAATTTAGGAAAAAGTTCTAATTATTTGTATGAATACTTTTCTAGGTTATTTTAGAAAGTCAAATCCTACTTCAACTAGGAAAAGGAGTTACAAATGCCAATTCCACTCCATGAAGGAACAAGGAAGGCTTACTCTACTATTATAAATACCTTTTATTTCTATGTAATAGAGTAGCAAATTTGATAAAATCAGATGGAGGACAGAACCGAAGTAGTAGACATGTGAATTATAAATTTTGTGAATTTTTATCAAGGTTTGAGGAGAAATTCTTAGGATCAAATTCTTGAATACCTACATTTTTCTTGAGATTATTGTTGGATATTCAAATCTGGTTTTCTTCCAATTGTTGCTATAAGTATTTAGTTATGTGTCTGTCTATGAATGCAAACTGTAATCTTACAACCATGGGTGGCTAAACCTCCACAACTAGGAGTTGAGAGAACCATGGTGGAATAACGAAATAGGGTTACACATAAGTGATTCAAAACCAATGCTAAACACTTATATTGTATTTTCTTCATCTTTAAACATTTCTTAACGGTGTACAACGTTAAGACTTGCCCGAATTCTTTACTTGCTTGAACTTAGAGAGGTAGAGATTAGGAAAAGAGAATTACAACAAAGCCTTTGTCTTTATGATCATTGTATTAACTTGAGCTGTGGTTGCAGGATAGTTAAATTTGGAACATATTGATGACGGTTAGTTTGAAATTGTAGGATAGTTAAATTTGGAACATATTGATGACGGTTAATTTGAAATTGCTCTAGAGAACCCAGTAATTTAGTAAAGTCACCCAATAGGGATGAACTAGTCGTTTGGATGAACCTTAGTTATCAGTTCTACAAGTAAGCATTTGTCGCGCCCTACCTTGGGAGGCATGACTAGCACGTGGTGCCCTACTAGGGTCTGAACTAGCGTGACTAATCTTACGCACCTCTAGTGCAAGAATAACATTGAATCTCAAATCATGAAAACAACGGGCTATATCTCGGCTGTAAACATAGTCCCTGGTCGACAAGGCCTTATAGCCACCTATAAAAGAAAACTGCCACCCAGAAACAGATAATAATAGGGAATCCTATGCGGGCCGATAAGACCACCATGATATCTAGTTATGACTTTAAAGTGAATTTAGTGTTAAACTAGTCTATGGCCGACAAGGCCGTTAACCAACAGCTAAACAAGGCCCCACACGGCCAACACACAAGATAAAACATATCTGGGCCCCACAAAGCCAACAACAACTAACCATAGGGAATCTAACAAAATCTGCTAGCCTCTACAAGTGATATAATGGTCAAGACAGGGCCCCGACCTACTCATAAACTATACAAACAAAAAGAGGGTACCCCGTCTAACTTATTAGCTCCGGAGGAAAGGAGCCAACTGCACTGCTAGTCCTGGCTAGATACTAGGAAGGTCCTGACCCGTGTCTGTCCATACCTGCAGGCAAGTAATGCAGCGCCCCAAGAAGGGCGTCAGTATAATATGTACTGAATATGTAAGGAAGTAACTATAAATAATTGAATGAACTAAAATGAAACTGAAAGTAACTAAACAGAAGGGATAGAAATACCACCTGAATAGATGAACTTCCTGCTGTCTAATCTACTAGTAACTAATGCAAACAAGAACCATACCTGGCCCCCATAAGTCGAAAGGTACAACCAGCACAGAATAACCCAACCGGGGCCCCCATAAGCCCTAGTAAGTACACTCCAATCTATATACCCTAGAAAGGTCATTTTGAGTCATCTAATAACCATAGCCGTCCTACCAGTCCCCTGGTTTGGTAACTGAGCCCGCTCGACCCCTGAATTGTAGTTGTGTCTGAGTCCAGTGGACTCCTAATATCTGATACCCGCACCTCAGGAACCAGGCTCGACAGAGGGTGTGGTATAGTGCCAATCAGCATAAAAAGTCTAGCCACGGAATGGATTATATGAGGAACTGGGATCCCATCTTCGCCCCTTGTGGATGGCATACCGCTCCTTAGAGCGATGTCATCTCACCCCTGGCAGGCATCGACATAGCTATTAACCTTGGGGTTGGTTATGGAGGGCTATATAGGGCAAATTCAATCCCCAACTAAACCTGGAATATTGGCCTCAGCTAATAACAACTGCTAATCACAATAGATATACTTCTGGCTTTCTTACTGGGATTTAAACTGAATTATAATGCTTAAGAAACTAACATGTCCAATGAATTTTCCTTAACATACCTAGATCACCGATTTCTGATTAACTGGTGAGTTTCAAATCGTACTCAACAACTCTTTCCAACTGTAATCATATTATTGGGAGAATGAGACTAGTTTTAGTACTAAATTCGGAAAAAATGATAACTTTCTATGTAAATATTAACTATACTTCAACTTAACGGAAAACGGTCGAAAACGTATAATTTCTCGAAAGTTCAAAAGGGAGAAATACTTACTTAAAGCCTGTGATTGTATAGAAATTAGTTTGGAGCAATTCCGAAAACTTCTACTCGGCAGGGCTACGATTTGCCGGGCGAATTTCAAGAAACCTACTCCACAGTAATGCTCCCTGCAGGCTTATAATTCAATACCTGAAGTTAATTTGAATTTGGACAGCGTTTGGCAGCGTAAACGGAAGAGAATTACCTTAAATTTAGCGTTTTCCTTTATCTAGACGAAGATATATATGTATATATAAAATATAACAAATGAAAACTTTAACTTATATATAATGTTTGGGTGGTGGACACGGGGTCCGTGGCACAGACCCTATCGAGCAAGTTTATGGGTGTTCCACGACTCCTAACGCAGAGGGAGGGGGTGCGTGACACACCGCCCCTGTTGCGGCGTACTCCGGCCTTCTCCCATGCGATCCTGATTTCGCACTCGTTCGAACTTTCCCCAGGCCCTTTGTTATATGTGTCGTACTCTAAAACTCTTGACTAACATATTGATAGGTCGACTAAACGTTAGAAACTCATGGGGTGTAACATCCTCCCCCCCTAGGAACATTCATCCTCGAAGTCACTTTAGTTTACGGGGATTTAACTCTTCTAACTACTATTTTGGAAAAATTTCAGCAGAGTCTTCCCTGTAATATGGACTATCTGGAAATCCTAAAATGCAGAAAAGTCCAAAATAGGCACTTTACATAACACTATAACAACTATTTCACAACAAGATTGTAGTCAACTGAGTAATATATGTAACACAAATCATAATAGAACAACTTAATCAAGAATTTACCTCAACCGTATAGTATAGACTAAGCCTGGATCAATTAAGGATATTTGGATCTCCTATCGTCCTCAGCTTCCTAGGTCATCTCTTCTCTATTACTGTTTCTCCACAATACTTTAACACAGGCAACATCTTTAGTCCTCAACCTACGGACTTGTCCGGTCTAATATGGCCACTAGAACCTCTTCACAGGCTAACTCCTCAATAATCTGTACATCCTCAACAGGCACTATTCGGGATGGATCTCCTATGCGCTTTCTTAGCATCGACATATGAAAGACCAGGTGCAGATTCCAACTCTAAAGGTAGATCTAGCTCATATGCCACTTGGCCTATCCTCCGAAGGATTCGGTATGGTCCTATAAATATCGGGCTAAGCTTGCCCTTTTTACCAAATCTCATCACGCCCTTCATCGGTGAAACTTTCAGAAATACTGAGTCACCAACATCGAACTCCAAGTTTCTACATCGTACATCAGCGTAAGATTTTTGGCAGCTCTGAGCTGTCACGGGCATTCTCTGATAAGCTTTATTTTCTCTTCTGACTAGTGGATTATGTCTGGCCCAATCAACTCTGATTTTCCTACCTCGAACCAACCAACCGGGGACCTGCATTTTCTCCCATATAAGGCCTCATAAGGCGCCATCTAGATTGCTGAATGATAGTTGTTATTGTAAGCAAATTCAATAAGGGGTAAATGCTCATCCCAACTGCCTCTAAAGTCCAATACACATGCCCATAACATATCCTCGAGTGCCTGGATGGTACGTTCTGCCTGCTCGTCTGTTTGAGGATAGAAGGTTGTACTCAAGTTAACTTGTGTCCCCAGGCCCTTCTTAAAGGACTGCCAGAATTTAGCTGTAAACTGCGCTCCTCTATTAGAAATGATTTATATTGGAACACCATGCAATCAAACTATCTCTCTAATATATAATTCAGCATAGTCCTCGGCTGAAAAGGTAGCTCCAACTGGCAGAAAATGAGCTAACTACATCAATTTGTTGAAAATCACCTAGATGTAATCAAATCTGCGTCTGGTACGGGTAATCTGGTCACAAAATCCATATTGATTGCTTCCTATTTCCACATAGGCACTGCTATCTCCTGTGTCAATCTGTCGGGTTTTTGATGTTCCACCTTCACCTGCTGGCAATTAGGACATTGTGCTACAAATTCTTCTACCTCCTTCTTCATTCCCGGCCACCAATAAATTTATTTTATGTGATCATACATCTTTGTTGAAATTGGGAGAAGAGAAAACAGGAATAATGTACCTCTGCCCATGATCTTCTAGCAAAGTCCTACCACACCTGGAACACAGAGGCAACCCCTATATCTCAAGACCCCATATGTGGTTACTTCGAAAGCTGATACTTCCCCTTGCTGAGCTTTATCTTTGAGCTAAACTAGGTTAGGGTCTTCATATTGCCGTTCTTTCACCTCTACAACAAAGGATGATATTGTAGGATTCTTGATCATTGGTCCACTGTCTCCCAAGTCTACTATTAAGACGGCCAAACTGGCTAACTGATGCAATTCTCGAGTCAGCCCCCGCTGTTCGGTCTTCAAGTATGCCAAAATTCCCATGGATTTGCGGCTGAGGGCATATGCTACAACGTTGGCCTTCCCTGGGTGATATAAAATGTTCACATTGTAATCCTTCAATAGTTCTAACCAGTGATGCTACCTCAGATTCAATTCTTTCTGAGTAAAAATGTATTGGAGGATCTTATGATTAGTAAAAATATCTACGTGGACACCATACAAATAGTGCCTTCATATTTTCAAGGCATGAATTAAAACAGCCAATTCCATATCATGGGTGGGGTAGTTCTTTTCATGCTTCCTCAACTGTCTTGAAGCATAAGAGATTACCTTACCATGTTGCATCAGAACACATCCTAACCCGACGCCTGAAGCATCACAGTACATTGCATAACCCTCTGATCCTTCCGGAAAAGCTAATACTGGTGCTGATGTCAACCTATTTTTCAACTCCTAAAAACTCTATTCACACGCTACAGTCCAGTGAAATTTGGCTACTTTCTGAGTTAACTTGGCCAAGGGCGCTGATAGAGTAGAAAACCCCTCTACAAACCTTTTGTAATATCCAACTAACCCCGGAAAACTGTGTACCTTAGTTGGAGTGCTAGGTATAGGCCATGTCTTTACTGCTTCAGTCTTCTGGGATATAGTTGAATACCATCTTCTGAAACAACGTGACCCTAAAAGGCCACTGAATTTAGAAAAAACTCACATTTAGAAAATTTCGCATACAGTTGGTGATCTCTGAGAATCTGAAGCACTGTCCATAGGTGATCCTGATGTTCTACTTCTGAACGGGAATACACCAGAATATCATCAATAAATACTATCACAAACAGGTCCAGATACGTCTTGAAGATGTTATTCATCAAATCCATGAACACAGTAGAGGGCATTGGTCAGTCCAAAGGACATGACTAGGAATTCAAAATGGCCATACTTGGTCCTGAAAGTGGTTTTTGGAATGTCCATCTCTCGAACCCGATCCTGATGATACCCAAATCTTAAGTCAATTCTATAGAAATACTTCACCCACTATAATTGGTAAAACAAGCCATCTATTCTGGGGAGTGGGTATTTATTCTTGATGGTGACTTTATTCAGTTATCAGTAGTCTATACACATGCGGAGGAATCCATCCTTCTTTCTCACAAACAGAACTGGCGCACCCTATATTGAAGTACTCGACCTGATGAAGCCCTTATCTAATAGATCTTTCACATGTTCCTTCAATTCTCTAAGCTCATCCCTTCGGTACGGAGTGATGGATATAGGCTGAGTACCTGGTTATAAGTTGATCTCTAAATCAATCTCTCGTTCTGGGGAATACCAACAAGTTCATCAGGAAATACATATGGAAATTCATTTACTACTAGAATGGACTGGAGAGCTGGACATTCAGCTTGAACATTCTGAACCTTGACAATATGATAAATTCACCCCTTCGCTATCAACTTTCTCTCTCGAAGATAGGAAATAAACCTACCTTTTGGCATGGCTGCATTACCTTTCCACTCCCGTACTACCTCCCCTAGAAAGTGAAATCGGACTGTCTTGGTCCAAAATTCTATATTGGCATAACATGGTGCTAGCCAATCCATACCATATTGCATCAAAGTCAATAATTTTTAATTCTATCAAATCTGCCAAAGTCTGATGACCAACAACCTCCACTATGCACCCTCGGTAGACTCTTTTAGCTATGATGGAATCACAGATGGGTGTGGACACTGAAAAAGGTGGCTGAAGCAATTCTGGCGTAATACCGAACTTACGGGCCACTAATGGCGTAACAAAAGACAAAGTGGATCCTAGTTCTATCAAGAAATACACAAAATGAGAGCAGATGTACATCATACCTGTCACTATATACAGCGACGACTCTGACTCCTATCATCCTGGTAAAGCATAAGCGCGATCTAGATCGGTGCCTGAGCTAGCTTCCCCTAATCTTCCTTGGCCTCTGTCGGCTGGAGATACTAGCGCACGTTACCCTACTGAAGATCTGTCCAATCAGTCCCGATCCCTCTGACCCCTAGCTGGACAGTCTCTCATCAGGTGACCCACCTGCCTGTAGATGTAACACGCTGAATAACCATACCTACATGCCCCAGGATGACGGCGACTGTAAATAGGGCAAAGTGGCACGGTAAATATACTCTTCTTTGACCTCCTCTCCTGCTGCAAGCCTGATGGTCGTGAACTCTTGTCGGGCCTTGACTGCCCCTAAAAACTTGATCTAGCACCCTGTTGCTGTTGTGGAGGTGGGGGTCTGGGTGGTCTGCCTGATAGTCGTTGCCTAGGTCGGCCCTAAAATTCTGCCTGCATATCACTTGGTCTAGCCCTGTGGCGCTGGTCCTGATTTATTCTTTCTATCTCTCGTTACCGCTATTTGATCCCCTCAATATTTTGAGCAAATGCCTAAACACGAGAAATATCCATATCCTCTCACAGAGTAGCTGTAATACAAGTCTCTACATATTCTTGATTCAATCCCATGATAAACCGGTGCACCTTGGCTGGCATGGTATCTATAAAAGTCAGTGCATATCGGGCCAGGGAATCAAACATCATAGCATACTCCTGACACTCATCGAGCCCTGCTCCAGATGCAAAAACTAATCTACCCAGACCTGTCGGATCTCCCGCGGCAAATAATGGTCCAGGAAGTCCTCCGAAAAGCTGGACCAAGTCGGAGGGGGAACATCACTACCTCGAAACCTTTCCCAACTCTCGTACCATAATATTTCTATGTTCCATAGTCAGAATACCGCTAAATCAAATGATTTTGCAGGTGCAACATGCATTACTATAAAGATTCGCTGCAGCTGGTCCAAAAAGTCTTGAGGGTCCTCGTCCCAGTCCGTCCCCGTAAACTACAGGGGACTCAGAGAAAGGAACTCTCAAACCCTTGAACTACCTGGTCCTCTCGAAGACTCCGCAACTATGGGTGCCACTGGCTGACACTATGCGGACATCATCTGAGCTATCATAAAAATAGCACACCTGACCTCCTGATTTGATGGCATCGGTATAGAGACTGTTGGAGGTGGTGCCGACATATCTGCCTCTCTGGATGGCTCTTGGCATGGAGGAGAGAGCTGGGGAGACCGAGATGTAGTCTCCCTGTCACCCTCAGATTGGGCCGACTCTGATTGGGTCACCCTACTAGTGACTTCTCCTGCTGCAACATCTAATTTCCTACCCATCGTGGTTTGTCGCGCGTCTGTCATTTCTCTGTAGAAAAGTAGATTACCATAAGCTTAGGGACTCATCCTTATACAACATATCTCTATAGCACGACTAGAAGAGAAGGAAGAGTAACCATCCTAACCTGTCTCGCAGCCTCTTGTCTATAGTATGTAGTGCACAACACATCCATAGGTAAGACTCTACATAGCACGACTTGAAGCTCCCTTGGATACGATCTGCTATGTTATCTAGTTTGTCACGCCCCACCTTGGCAGGCATGACTGGCACTTGTTGCCCTACTAAGGTCTGAACTGGCCTGATTGAGCTTACGCACCTCTGGTGCATGACTAATATTGAACCTCAAATCAAGAAACCGACGGGCTATATCTCGACTGAAAACACAACACCTGGCTGACAAGGCCTTATAGCCACCTGGAAAAGAAAACAACCACCCAAAAATAGATAATAATATGTGGGCCGACAAGACCACCATGATATCTAGTTATGACTGTAAAGTGAATTCAGTGCTAAACTAGTGTATGGCCGACAAGGCTGCTAACCAATAGCTAAACAAGGCCCCACACTGCCAACACTCAAGATGAAACATATCTGGGCCCTGCACAGCCAACAACAACTAACCACAGGGAATTTGAGACAATCTGCAATCCTCTACGAGTGATATAATGGTCGAGATAGGGCTCCAACCTACCCATAAACTATATAAACAAAAAGAGGGTAAACTTTCTAACTTATTAGCTCCGGAGGAAAGGAGCCGACTGCACTGCTTTTCCTAGCTGGATACTAGGAAGGTCCTGACCCGTGTCTTTCTGTACCTGCAGGAAAGTAATGTAGCGCCCCAAGGAGGGCATTAGTACAATATGTACCGAATATGTAAGGCAGTAACTGTAAATAACTAAATGAACTGAAATTAAACTAAAAGTAACTGAAAAAAAAGGGATAGAAATACCACCTGAATAGCTGAACTTCCTGCTGTCTAATCTACTAGTAACTAATGCAAAAAAGAACCTTACCTGGCTCCCATAAGACGGAAGGTACAACCAGTAGAAAATAATCCACTAGGGGCCCCTATAAGCATTGATGAGTACACTCCCATCTATATACCCTAGCAAGGTCGTACTAAGTCATCTAATAACCATAATCATCCTACTAGTCCCCTGGGTCTGCAACTGAGCCTGCTTGGCCCCTGAACTGTAGTTGTGTTTGAGTCCAGTGGACTCCTAATATTTGATATTTGCACCCCGGGCACCAGGCTTGACAGGAGGTGTGGTATAGGGTCAATCGGCATAAAAGTAGTCCAGTCATGGAATGGACTATATGAGGACCTCGGACCCCATCTTCGTCCCTTACAGACGGCATACTGATCCTTGGAGCAATGTCATCTCGCCCCTAGCAGGTGTCAACACAACAATAAACCCTGGGGTTTGTTATGGAGGGTTATACAAGGCAAATTCAAGTCCCAACTAAACCTGGAATACTGGTCTCAGCTAATAACAATTGTTAATCACAATAGATATACTTCTGGTTTTCTTACTAGGATTCAAGCTGAATTATAATACTGAAGAAACTAACTTGCCGAACGAATATGCCTTAACATACCTGGATCGCCGATTTCTGATTAACTGGCGAATTTCAAATCGTACTCAACAACTCTTTCCAACTATAATGGTATTACTGGGAGAATGAGACTAGTTTTAGTACTAAATTCGGCAAAAATGATAACATTCTATATATATTAACTATACCTCAACTTAAGAGAACACAGTCGAAAACGTATAATTTATTGAAAGTTCAGAAGGGTGAAATGCTTACTTGAAGCCTGTGATCGTATAGAAATTAGTTTGGAGAAATTCCGACAACTTCTACTCAGCGGGGCTACGATTTTCCAGATGAATTTCAAGAAACTAATTCTGTAATGCTCCTTCAGGCTTATAATTCGAGACCTTATGTTAATTTGAATTTGGAAAGCGTTTGGCAGCATAAACGGTAGTGAATTACCTTAAGTGTCACATTTTCTTTTCTCTAGACGAATATATATACGTATATAGGAAATATAACAAATGAAAACTTGGACTTATATATTGTTATACCCCAAGAACTCAAAGAACAGACATAGGAGTTGAAACGAGAAAAAACTAAAAATCTGGGTTGCAGGTACAGGACGAGTTGTTGGACGACTCATGAGGAGACACCATGAGTCGTCAAGTGACTCGTGGGGAGTCTTGTATGAAAGAATGGTTGAAGGTCCCCACGGACAAGGAAACGACTCGTGGTCGGCCACCATGAGTCGTCAAGTCGGCCATGGGGGAAGTTGAAAATTAAAATGGAATGATCGACCAGTGTACTTAACAGAAGGAGACCACGACTCGTCATGTCAGGCAACAAGTTGTGGTGTGAGTCATTGGGAGAATTTTAATAAAATGGTTATAAGGAGGCAGTGAATGTGATGAGTGGTGGCAACGACTCATGGCCACAAGTAACGAATCGTTATGTCGTCCGTTAGAGGTTCCAGTGACTAGTTCAGACAGTGTACTTAAAGGGAAAGGTGACGGATCGTCAGGACTGGAAACGAGTCGTCAGGTCACTCGTTGGGATCCTTGAAAGTTATTTTCCTGCGAGTTAGTAAAGGCTTTTATGTAAGAACCTAAGGCCTAAACTACAATATTTTGTGTTATGAATAGGGAAATTTAAAGGGGTTAAGTTGAGATTTCACTCCATTCTTTCATGCATGCAAGATAGAGGAAGTTAGGGAGTGAATCAAGCCTTAAATTCATCAACCCATTGCAATTTCTTCTTGGGTCATCAAGTGAGATTTAGAATCTGACAATTCCAGGTATGTAAGGTCATCAATGGGTGAATTCTTCCAAACCAATGCTCCTACTTTATGATTTTACTTAAAATTTATCAAAAACTCATGGGGTTTTGTAATCTATTTATAAAAATCAAATGATTTAATTATGGGTTTTGTGATTTTGAAATATTATCATAATCTATGGATTTTGATCATCTTTTGAGATTTAAATTGATTATAATATTGTTGATTTCGATTTTCTAAATAATTAAGCTTAATTATACATGCCCCATGATGAATCAATTTATGATTTACTATTTCCATTGTTGATATTTAAAAGCCCAGCATGATTCATGTTTCAAAATATGAATTTATTTAAATATCCATCATGATTTGATGATTTTTAAGTTATATGTATGATCTACCAGTATGAATGAAACCTATGATTTATGGATTTTTTTTTGCCGACTCATGGGCCTCATGTCATGGATAGATCACATATGTTCAAGCATGTTTACGACTAATCATGATTTAACTATTCATAAATTCATGCATATCATACTATGATCACTATATATGTTTTGGGAGTACTATCGAACACCGAGTAGGTTCGGGGCTCAAATTAGGCACCGGATCTCATGAACTACGTGCCACAGTAGGTATTTTGGGACCCCTTTCATGTTAGTGTCTAGCCCAAATGGCCCTTTTAATAGTGATATCACACATTCATAGTTCTACCCATGGCAAGGTACGAACACCCTCCCGACTAGGGTTACAAGTCGGGCTTCATGTGTGCTCATATGGAGTATGTCGGTTAAGAGAATCTCCCACTGTTCCTCGTGATTTATGCATGTTGTGATTACGTATGTTGGCTCAATTCATGTTAAGTAAATTGCTTCTATTATGATTATGATTATATTATGTTAAGAATGATTTGAAAACCTTGAGCCATATGATATGTTATTATGATTTACAATACGAGCATGACGTCCTACTCTTATGATCATTTATAAATTTCATATAAATTTTAAATGTCCCTTTTACTTACCTTGCATACTGAGTACATTCCATGTATTGACCGGATAATTTCTATGCTATATCGTCTCATGAAACAGGTCCTGGTTCTCACACTCATTTGCACCCGTAAATAGATTCAAATTTGCTCTCAGCGTACTTGGTGAGTGCTCATGTTCGGAGGCCTACATGTTCACACTCTATGTTATTTATTTTAATTTCTGGATGTTGGATTAATTGGGGAGTTGTCCCATCAATCCGTCTTTCATGTTTAGAGGCTTATCAGACTACACGTTGTATTCCGCTGTATTGTATAAGTCTTGCACTTGTTTTACCCTTATGTTATGATTACGTTCTTTATATTAAGTCTTCCACTCATGTGGTTGAATTATATGTATGCTCATTCCATGGGTTGACTTAGGGTCTCTAGGGGCTCCTTGTCCTGTGTCTACGATTCGGGTGTACGTTTGGGTCGTGACAAACTTGGTAACAGAGCTAGCCGCCCACGCTGAGTTTAGGGCGGAGATTCTGATGTTAGCACATGCCATGATGGCACAGGTTCAAAATCATACCGTGACACATTATCCACAAAATGGGAATGCAGCAGCTACTAGGGTGAGGGATTTCTTCAGGATGAGCCCTCCAGAGTTCACGGGGTCGAAGGTAGACGAGGACCCATGTGACTTTATTGAGGATATTCTGAAGATCACCTAGGTTATGGGGGTGAACAATAGGGAATGCATTGATTTGACCTCCTATCAGCTCAAGGGGGTAGCACATATATGGTTCAAGTAATGGAGAGATGCTAGGGCAGTGGGTGCAGGCTCGATAATTTGGGATGAGTTTCACACCGTGTTCATGGATCGGTTCTTCCCTTGGGAGATGAGAGAGCTTAAGGTGGCCGAATTTGGTAATCTAAAGTAGGGTAATATGTCAGTCCAGGAATATGCATTTGAGTTTACCCGGTTATCGAAATATGCTCCAGAGTTGGTGATGGATCAGCAGGCTCGAGTGAGCCATTTTGTGCATGGAGGAGCAGATTACTTGGACAAGGATTGTCGGATCGTCATGCTTCACCGGGACATTGATTTTACCCATATTGTGTTGCATGCACAATAGATGGAGTCAATCTACAAGAGTCAGAGAGAGGCCAAGAGGGGTAGGACCGACAGCTATAGGGTTTTCAGGCCAGTTCAGGAGGTGGACCACGTCAGCAGACCCAGCACCGCTCCATTGCTCCAGCTCCATCATCGGTCAACATGCCATCCAGGTTCAAGGGAGACTAGAGGAGTAGGGCTTCAAGCTCGAGGGATCTTGGTAGCATGCAGGTGGAGCGCGCTTTTCTAGTTTGTGCAAAGTGCGGCAAGAATTATCCCGGGAGGTTCCTGGTCAGCGCGGGTGCTTGTTTCGGTTGTGGAAAACCTAGACACAAGATTAGAGATTTCCCTGCAGCCAGTTCTACCACTCCAGAAGCACGACCCTTAGCAGGGTGCTTCCACTAGTTTAATAGGTGGTCAGCGCCAAAGCATGTTTTATGCGCTAGTGCCTCATTAGGAGCAGGAGGCTTCGCCAGATATGGTCACGGGTATGTTGCAAGTCTTCCATATTGATGCTTATGCTTTGTTAGATCCAAGAGATACTTTGTCTTTTGTGACCGCTTATATTGCTAGTAGTTTTGGAGTTAGTCCTGAAATTTGTCAGAACCGTTCTACGTATCTACTCCAGTCGGTGAATCAGTGGTAGCTAGGCGGGTGTATAGGGCTTGCCCCATTACGGTGTTGTATAAGGTCACCTCTGCAGACATAGTAGAATTAGCTATGACTGATTTTGATATTATTGTAGGCTTGGATTGGCTATTTGCAAGTTAAGATTCGGTTAACTGTAGAACCCGAGTAGTGGAGTTCCGTTTTCTGGGTGAACCAGCTTTAGAATGGAGGGGTAGTTCAGCGGTACCTGTAGGTCGCTTTATCTCTTACCTCAAGGCCAGGAAAATGATCTCTAAGGGATGCATGTACCACCTAATTAGTGTTAAGGATGTAGAGTTCGAGACCCCAACTATTCAGTCAGTTCTGGTGATGAGTGAGTATCCGAAGGTGTTCCCCGATGATTTTCCAGGTGTTCCTCCAGAAAGGTAAATTGATTTCGGTATTTATCTATTGACTGATACATAGACTATATCCATTCCTCCTTACAAGATTGTTCCAGCTAAGCTAAAAGAGTTAAAAGAATAGTTGAAGGACTTATTGTATAAGGGTTTCATTAGGCCGAGCAAGTCTCCATAGGGTGCGTCAGTCCTCTTTGTTTGAAAGAAGGATGGATCCCTTCAGATGTATATTGATTATCGGCAACTGAATAAGGTCATTGTCAAGAAAAGGTACCCCTTGTCCAGGATTAATGTTCTTGACCAGCTCCAGGGTGCCAGGTGTTTCTTGAAGATAGATCTAAGGTCCGGGTATCACCAGCTCAGAGTTCGGGAGAGTGGCATCTCGAGAACCACTTTCAGGACTCGATATGGTCACTACGAATATGTTTTTATGTCTTTTGGACTAACCAATGCTTCTGAAGCTTTTATGGACCTAATGAATAGGGTGTTCATGCGGTATCTAGACATGTTTGTAATCATTTTCATCGATGATATTCTTATATACAATCAGAGCGGAGGAGCATGTCGCTCACTTGCGAATAGTGCTTCAGATCCTCAAGGATTGTAAGTTATAAGCTAAGTTCAGCAAATGTGAGTTTTGGTTGGGCTTGGTGGCATTTCTAGGCCATGTGGTATCAGGTGAGGGAATAAAGGTAGATACCCAGAAAATCGAAGCGGTGAAGAATTGGCCTAGATCGGTGAATCCTTCAGAGATTCATAGTTTCTTGGGCCTAGCAGGTTATTTCCGGAGATTTATTGAGGGTTTCTCATCTATAGCGGCACCTTTGACCAAGTTGACTCAGAAGAAGGTGAAGTTCCAATGGTCGGAGGCTTGTGAGGAAAGCTTCCAGGAATTGAAGACCCGACTCATTTCAACACCGGTGTTGACTTTACTCGAGGGAATGGATGGCTTTGTTGTATATTATGATGCTTCGAGAGTTGGACTGGGATGCGTGTTGATGCAGCATGGGAAATTAATAGCATATGCCTCTCGATAGTTAAAGGTTTACAAAAAGAATTACTCGACCCATGATCTCGAGTTGGCCGCGGTGGTGTTCGCATTAAAGATATGGTGGCATTACTTGTATGGGGTCCACGTGGATGTATTCATGGATCACAGGAGCTTACAATATGGGTTCATGCAGAAGGATCTCAATCTTCTGCAAAGGAGGTGGTTGGAGTTATTAAAGGACTCCGATATGAGTGTTCTTTACCCCCCTGGGCAAGGCTAATGTGGTTGCGGATGCACTTAGTAGGCTATCTATGGAGAGTGTGTCCCACGTGGATGAGGGAAAGAAGGAGTTGGTGAAAGATGTCCATTGGCTTGCAAGATTGGGAGTTAGATTGATCAACTCGACCGATGGCAGCGTTGTTGTACAGAATGGGTCAAAATCGTCCTTGGTGGTTGATGTCAAATCTAAGCAAGATGAGGATCCGATTTTGAGGAAGCTAAAGGAAGCGGTTCGGGGTTAAAAGGTGGAGGTTTTCTCCCAAGGGGGAGATGGTGTGTTACGATACCAGGGTCGCCTATGTGTCCCAGACATTGATGAATTGAGAGTTTGGATATTGCATGAGGCACATGGTACCAGATATTCTATCTATCCGGGATACACGAAGATGTATCGGGACCTACGAAAAATCTATTGGTGGGATGGCATAAAGAGGGATATTGCATAATTTGTAGCCAAGTGTCCAAACTGTCAGCAAGTGAAGGTCGAACATCAAAGGCTGGGAGGCGTACTTCAGGATAGCAACATTCCCACTTGGAAGTGGGAAGAGATTAATATTGATTTCATTACAGGCCTACCTTGTACTCGATGACACTATGATTCCATTTGGGTGGTGGTAGACAGGTTAACTAAGGCTGCACACTTTCTATTGGTCAAGGCCATGGATTCAACGGATGATTATGCCAAGTTGTATATTTGGGAGTTGGTTTGACTTTATGGAGTGCCCTTGTCTATTATTTCAGACTGAGGTACTCAGTTTACCTCCTAGTTCTGGCAGTCTTTTCAGAAGGGACTTGGGACTCAATTCAAGCTCAGTATAACCTTTCATCCGCGAACGGATGGCCAAGCCAAGTGAACAGTCCAAACTCTTGAGGATATGCTGAGGGCATGTGTTATGGATTTTAAAGGTAGTTGGGATGATCATTTGTTGTTAATCTAGTTTGCTTATGATAATAGTTATCGCTCTAGTATCAGATGGCACTGTTCGAGGCTCTCTATGGGCGGAGGTATAGATCTCCCATTAGATGGTTTGAGGTTGGTGAGGTAGCTATGATAGGGCCAGATTCAATTCATGAGGCGATGGTGAAGGTTTAGTTGATAAGGGACCGGTTGAAATCCGCTCAGAGTCATTAAAAATCATATGCCGATGTGAGGAGAAGAGATTTGGAGTTTGAGGTGGACGATTGGGTGTTTCTAAAGGTATCTCCCAAGAAGGGAGTCATGCGATTCGAGAAGAATGGGAAACTCAGTCCCCTCTATGTTGGCCCCTATCGAGTTGTGAGGAGAGTTGGTAAGGTCGCGTATGACTTGGACTTGCCCTCGGTGTTATCTTCAGTTCATCCTGTGTTTCATGTGTCACTTTTGAAAAAGTGTTTGGGTGATCCAGCTTTAGCAGTCCCGGTGGACAGCGTTGGTGTAAAGGATAACCTCAGTTATGAAGAAATTCTGGTGGAAATCTTAGATCATCAAGTCCGTAAGCTAAGGAAAAATGAAGTAGCTTCAGTTAAAGTATTATGGAGAAATCAACATGTTGAAGGAGCTATGTGGGAAGCTGAAGCGGATATGATGGCTAGATACCCACACCTATTCTCCACCGGCTCAGTTTCAGTTTGAGTATCATTTTTTCCCTAATTCTCTAATTAGTTTCCACATTCAGTTCATGCACACAAGTTTTTTTTAGGATATGGTAAATGTATGTGATGTCTGAATTCAGTTCAGTTATGTAGATCTTTTCGGAGGTAATTAATCTGTCAGTTTTCAACTTAAATGATCAGCATTTATATATGGTGATAGGTTATTTTTGGGTTTTCTGCATGTTCCTAACATTATAGGATGAATGTTCCCATGGGGGAGTTATTGTTATACTCCGAAAACTCAAAGATCGGACCTAGGAGTTGAAACGGGGAAGAACTGAAAATCTGGGTTGCAGGTACAAGACGAGTCATTGGACGACTCGTGAGGAGACACCACGAGTCGTCAGGTGACTCGTCGGGAGTCTTGTATGAAAGGGTGGTTGAAGGTCCCCACGAGCAAGGAAACGACTCATGGTCAGCCACCACGAGTCGTCAAGCCAGCCGTGGGGGGAAGTTGAAAAATATAATGGAATGATCGACCAATGTACTTAATGGAAGGAGACCACGACTCATCTTGTTAGGTAACGAATCGTGGTGTGAGTTGTTGGGAGGAGTTTTAATAAAATGGTTCTAAAGAAGTAGTGAACGTGACAAGTGGTGGCCTCGACTCGTGGTCACCGGTAATGAATTGTTATGTCGTCTGTTAGAGGTTCCAATGACCAGTTCAAACAGTGTACTTTAACGGGCAAGGTGATGGATTGTGAGGACTAGCAAGGGCTTTTACGTAAATTCGTAAGATCCTAAGGCTTAAACTGCTATGTTTTGGATTATGAATAGGGAAATTCTAAATTTAAGTTCAGATTTCACTCCATTCTTTAATGTATGCAAGGTAGAGGAAGTTAGGGAGTGAATCAAGCCTAGAATTCATCAATCCATTGCAATTTCTTCTTGGGTCATCAAGTGAGATGTAGAATCTTATAATCCTAGGTATGTAAGGTCATCAATGGGTGAATTCTTCCACACCCATGCTCCTACTCTATGCTTTTACTTAAAATTTATCAAAAACTCATGGGGTTTTGTAATCTATTTATAAAAATCAAATCATTTAATTATGGCTTTTGTAATTTTGAAATATTATCATAATCTATGGATTTTGATCATCTTTTGAGATTTAAATTGATTATAGTATTGTTGATTTCGATTTTGTAAATGATTAAGCTTAATTATGCATGCCCCATGATGAATCGATTTATGATCTACTATTTCCATTGTTGATATTCAACATGATTCATGTTTCGAAATATGAATTTATTCAAATACCAATCATGATTTGATGATTTTTAAGTTATATGTATGATTACAAGTACGCATGAAACCTATGATTTATGGATTATGTTTTTGCCGACTCACGGGCCTCATGTCATGGCTAGATCACATATGTTCAAGCATGTTTATGATTATCATGATTTAACTAGCCTATGAATTCATGCATATTATACTATGAGCATTATATATGTTTTGGGAGTAGTATTGAACACCGAGTAGGTTCGGGACTCAGGTTAAACCCCAGATCTCAGGAACTACATGCCACCGTAGGTATGTTGGGACCCCTTTCATGTTAGTCCCTAGCCCAAATGGCACTTTTCATGGTTATATCACACATTCGTGGTTCTACCCTTGGCAAGGTATGAACACCCTCCCAACTAGGTTTACAAGTTGGGTTTCATGTGTGCTCATATGGAGTATATCGGTTAAGAGAATCTCCCACTGTTCCTCATGATTTATGAATATTATGATTATGTATGTTGGATCAAGTCATGTTTAGTAAATCGCTTCCATTATGATTATGATTATGCTATGTTACGAATGATTTGAAAACCTTGAGTCGTATGATATGTTATTATGATTTATGATACGAGCATGACGTCCTACTCTTATGATCATTTATAAATTTCTCATATGTTT
The DNA here is from genome assembly GCA_035772735.1 of Datura wrightii. NCBI lineage: Eukaryota > Viridiplantae > Streptophyta > Magnoliopsida > Solanales > Solanaceae > Datura > Datura wrightii. The sequence continues at coordinate 47,640,293 of JASDFA010000002.1, read as the reverse complement.
TAAATGTCCGTTTTACTTACCTTGCATACTCAGTACATTTCATGTACTGACCTCATACTTTCTATGCGGTCTCATGATACAGGTCCTGGTTCTCAGGTTCATCCCCACCGTAGATAGATTTCGATTTTCTCTCAGCGCACTTGGTGATTCCTTATGTTCCAAGGGCTACATGTTCACACTCTATGTTATTTCTTTCAGTTTCTAGATGTTGGATTAGTTGGGGAGTTTTCCCATCAATCCATCTTTAATATTTAGATGCTTATCAGACTACACATTGTATTTCTCCATATTGTATAAGTCTTGCACTGGTTTTATCCTTATGTTATGTTATGATTACGTTCTTTATGTTAAGTCTTCCGCTCATGTGATTGAGTTAGATGTATGCTCATGCCATGGGTCGACATGGGATCTCTCGAGGCTCCTTGTCCCATATGATCTGGGTGTATGTTTAGGTCGTGAAACATATAATGTTTGGGCAGTGGACACGAGATCTATGGAACGGACCCTATCACGCCAATTTACGGGCGTGTAACGGCTCCCAACGCGCAGGTAGGGGGTCCGTGACACGCCGCCCCTATTGCGGCCTTCTCCCATACTATCCCGATTCCGTGCTCGTTCAACCTTTTCCCGGCTCCTTTCTCGTATGCGTCGTACTCTAAAACTCTTGACTAATGTACGAATAGGCCGACTAAACATTAGAAACTCATAGGGTGTAACAACATTAGGATTGATCACGTGTGTTGTCATGACCCGAACATAGCCCAGATCGAGACACAAGACAAAGAACCCTGGAGGCTCCACGTCAACCCATGGCATGAACATGACATATAACTCAATCATAATAAATCAGAAGATCAACATAATCAATATAGCTAAAGCAAAAGATCAACATAATCAATATAGCAGAAGTCTGATAATCTCATAACATCGGAATACATGACTCAAAACCCGAAGCTGATTACATGTTATGTCTTAACAGCCTCTACATTTGATGAGTTGATGGGACAAGACCCCAACTAACTCACTAAAGTCTGAAACTGAAAGTACTAGAAATAACTGAGAAGAAGGACCCTCGAATGATGAGGATTCACCACTCTGGCTGGTAAATGCTAATGTTGTGGGTCTGGCTAATGACGGGACCGAACTTGAATGTCCGAGCCTGTATAATGAAATGATACAAAATAGAGAACACGTTTAGTACGTGGAGTGTATCGAGTATGTAAAGTAAGTAAAATCTCTAAGTAGGTAAAATAATAAATGAAGAATATCATCAAAACATAATCAAGATAAGATTCTGAGAGTAGGGTTGGCATGCTATTTTCTGAAATCATGATCTGAACATAACTAAATATCATAATTGAATCGAATGACCCAAAGATGAAAACTAATAGTCATAAGTAAAACTGAACATTGGGCCAAACCTTCTGAAAACATAATATCATGACTGATGAACATGCATAATTGAAATCATGAGGAACAATGGGAGACTCTTCATATAACCCACATTACCACAATAGAGCTTACGTGGACGTCTATCACACTCAAGTGGGAAGAGCCATCCAAAGCCTTGTCAGGGCTAAGGACACTACCATGATATCATATCAAGTTGAATGCCCCTTGGGGACAGGGGAAGATTACAAGGGAGATCCCAAATAATCTGAACATACCTACGTTGGCCCCTAGTTCTGAGGCATAGGGTTGACTGACCCTTAGCCTACTCGGTGCTAGACCCTACTCCCAAAAAACATGCATATGCTCTCTATCATTTTTCAACGAAGCAAAACCATCGTCTAATGAAAAAGCTAGCTCATAACATACATGCATAAATCTGAGATCATAGCATGACGAGCTTGGGCTCAAACCATACCACAAGCTGAAATAGTGGGAGTCTAGACTCCAAAATCCATGTGGTAAGCTAATACGTGAAGTTTAGATCAATTCATGAAACATACTTGATCATAAAGGCTTGCCTAATACTTAAACATGCTTGACATAGACTTGATCATTCGAAAATATGAACATAGACATGGGTAATTTTAAATCATACTTTCTTCATATACATCTCATAATGGTTGAATACATATTTCATCGATCTAAACTTTCATGAACCTTAATGGATGGCATCATAATTTATAAAAGTTGAAAACATAATTTATAATAGAAGACATAGTAAAATATGGCCATTAATCATAATTCTACATGAGAAACATGCTTAGATCATATCCATGATTGGAACTTAGAGAATTTACATGTTTGGTTGAAACTCCATAGATTCATCAACTAGAATTTAATGAATTAAAGAGGGATTGGGCATGGGTGTAGACAATTGCACCCATTCATAGTCTTACATTCCTGTAGGAATCTGATTTCACATCTTCCTTGATTGCCCAATGAGAATTCAGGGAAGAACATTGCAGAATTTAGGCTTGATCACCCTTAGGAGCTTCTAGAGTTGCATGCGTAGAATGAATAAGCCTAGAATGAACTTACCCCTCTTAAAAAACTCTATGCTGATCTTAAAACAACATAGTTTAGGCCTTAGGAACTTAGAAATTATGAAAAATACCTTAATAAATTCGAAGTAAAAAACACATTGCCAGTCCCAACGAGGGACTGGACGACCCATCGTCCCTGACCATGACTTGTGGTCACCTCTCATTGCCTGCACTGGAATTCCATCTTCATTGGTCACCACGAGGGACACCACGACTTGTGGTGTTCCCGATGACTCATGGTGACAACCCGCTAGGGACACTGCCGAAATCATCCATCCTTCAACCAACTCCTTACCACAGACCGCTCCACGAATTATGGTGCTGACCACGATTGGTGGTCACACATGTAGTCACCCCAAAATTCAAATTTCCTACCCAGTCCAAGATCCTCCCCAGGAGTCACTCAACGACTCGTGGTGCACCCCACGGGTCACTGGACGACTCCTATTGTGACCTGGTGCAAAAAATCCTATTTTCTCTATTTCAACTCCGAGGTATGATCATAGGGCTTTCAGGGTATTATAATATCTCCCCTTTGGTAAATTCATCCTCGAATGTTCAAAAACCTATTAAAAAGTAGAGAAATGCAATTGTCATACTCAGACACTAAATGCATAAGCTGAAAAACGATAGAGAGACTAACTCCAAATTAAACTACATGACTGAACTAAATTCATGAATCATACATACATTCATTGACCTGAAAGAAACTGGGGCACATAAGATGAACATGAAACTGAATAGAGTACTAAGGAGGAAACTGATACCTCAAGTTGAAACTGAGCCGAAAGGGAATAGATGTGGGTATTTAGCCATCATATCTGCTTTAACTTCTCACATAGCTCCATCAACATGCTCGTTCCTCCACAAAACCTTGACTGAGGCTACTTTTTTGTTTCTTAGATTCCGAACCTGACAATCAAGTATTTATATGGAACCTCTTCCTAACTAAGGCTATCTTTCACACCGCTACTGTCCACCGGAACAACTAGAGTTGGATTACACAAACATTTCTTTAAGAGCGATAAATGGCAAACTAGATGAACTGAAGCTAATTCTGAGGGCAACTCCAACTTATATGCTACCTTTCCAACCCGTTTCACCATTCGATAAGGACCAACATAACGAGGACTGCACTTCCCTTTCTTTCCGAACCTCATCACTCCCTTCATGGGAGACACCTTTAGAAACACCCACTCATCGACTTCAAACTCACGTTCTCTCCTTCACACATCCACATAGGACTTTTGATGACTTTGAGCTACTTTCAACCTGTCCCTTATAAGTTGAAATTTCTCCATGGCCTCATGGACTTAATCTGGTCCTATCAATGCAACTTCATCGACTTCAAACCAACCAATAGGCGATCTACATCTCCGCCCATAAAGAGCGTCAAACGGAGCCATCTGACTGTTGGAATGGTTGTTGTTGTTATATGCAACTCAATGAGAGGCAAATGGTCATCCCAACTACCCTTGAAATCAATTACACATGCTCTTAATATGTCCTCAAGAGTCTAAATGGTCAGCTCCACCTGACCATCCATTTGCGGGTGAAAGGCTATGCTAAGCTTCACTTGAGTACCAAGTCCCTTTTGAAACGATTTCCAAAACTGGGAGCTAAACTAAGAACCTCTATTTGATATGACGGAAAAGGGCACCCCATGCAACTTAACTAGCTCCCACATGTACAACATAGCATAATCCTCCACTGAATTGGTAGTTTTGATCTGTAGGAAATGAGCTGCTTTAGTCAACCTGTCTACACCCACTCAAATAGAGTCATACTGTCGGCGTTTATGAGGCAACCCTGTAATGAAGTCGATAATGATCTCCTCCCACTTACAAGTAGGGATACTAATGTATTGAAGCATATCTCCTAGTCTTTGATGCTCAACCTGTACCTGTTGACAATTTGAACACTTGGCCACAAACTCTGCTATATCCTTCTTCATGCCATTCCACCAATAGACTTCCCATAGGTCACGATACACTTGGTGGCACCTGGATGCATAGAGTACCTGGAACCATGAGCCTCGTTCAACATCCGATCTATCAAATTATCAATACCTGGAACACACAAGTGACCCTAGAATCAAAGCACCCTATCTCCCCCTTTGGAGAAGACTTCTACCTTCTGATTCTGAAAGGCTTTCTTCAACTTTACCAAAATAGGATCCTCGTCTTGTCTAGCTTTATCTTCGGTCACTAAGGAGGATTCTGACCCATTCTAAGCAACAACACCTAGCCTCACAAGCCGATGTACATCCTTCACTAACTCCTTCCTGTCCTTGTAAATATTGGACACACTCTCCATGAAAAGCCTATTAAGGGCGTCCGCCACCATATTAGCCTTGCCCGAATGGTAGAGGACACTCATATCGTAATCCTTCAAAGCTCCAACCACCTTCTCTGATGGAGATTCAAATCCTTTTGGGTATACACGTATTGTATGCTTTTGTGGTCCGTGAACACGTCTACATAGATCTCAAATAGATGGTGTCTCCAAATAATCAAGGCAAATACTACCGCCGCCAGTTCGAGATCATGAGTCAGGTAGTTTTTTTCAGGGTTCTTCAGCTTCCTGGGAGCATAGGCTATGACCTTAATATGTTGCATGAGTACACAACCAAGGCCGATCCTTGAGGCATCAAAATATACCACAAACCCCTCGGTACCCTCAGGTAGGGTCAATACCGGTGCTGAGGTGAGTCAATTCTTCAACTCTTGGAAGCTCTTCTCACAAGCCTCCGACCATTGAAACTTCACTTTCTTCTTGGCCAATTTATTCAATGGTGCTGCAATGGACGAACACCCCTAAACAAATCTCCGACAATAACCAGCTAAACCTAAGAAATCCTAATATCTGATGGATTAACTGGTCTAGGCCAATTCTTCACCACTTCTATCTTTTGAGAGTCCACCTGCACACCCTTACTCGACACTCAATGACCCAAAAATTCCACTGACTTCAACCAAAACTCGCGTTTACTGAATTTGGCATATAACTGATGATCCTTCAGAGTCTATAGCACCACCCTCAGATGAGAGACATGCTCCTCTTCGCTCCGAGAGTATATAAGGATGTCATCTATGCACACAATCATGAACATATTGAAATATGGCTTGAACAACCTGTTCATTAAATCCATAAAAGTTTTAGGAGAATTTGTTATTCCAAAAGATTTAACTACAAACTCATGGCGACCACATCGATTCCTGAAGGCTATCTTCAGGATGTCACTCTCCCTAACTCTGAGATGATGATATCTATATATCAGGTCTGTCTTTGAGAAGCACTTGGCACCCTGAAAATGGTCAAACAAATCATCAATCCTGGGGAGAGGATACCTATTCTTGATGGTAACTTTGTTTAATTGCCGATCATCAATGCACATCCAAACAGAACCATCCTTCTTGGGGACAAAGAGAATTGGCACACCCCATGGGGATTTTCTCGATCTGATGAATCCCTTGTCTAGAAGATCCTTTAACAGCTCCTTCAACTCCTTTAGATCGGCTGGAGCCATTCTATAAGGAGGAATAGATATAGGCTGCGTATCGGGTAGAAGGTCAATACCAAAATCGATCTCCTGCTCGGAAGGAATTCCCTGTAGATCATCTGGAAACACCATAGGATACTCATATACTATAAGAACTGACCAGATAATTGGGGTTTCAGATGTAGCATCCTTAACCCTAACTAGATGGTACACGCAACCCTTAGAAATCATCTTTCTAGCCTTAAGGTAGGAAATGAAGCGACCTATAGGCACAACTGAACCACCCTTCCACTCTAAGACTGGTTCACCTGGAAATTTGAACTCTACTACACGGGTTCTACAATTGACTCAAGCATAAAATTCATATAACCAATCCATGCCGAGGATAACATCAAAATTGGTCATGGCTAACTCTACTAAATCTGCTGAGGTGACTTTCTAAAGGACTGTGACAGGGCAATTTCTATATACCTATTGAGCTATAACTGAATCACCGACTAGAGTAGAGACCGAGAAGGGTTCTGATAAGATTTTAGGGACTGACTCCAAATCTACTAGCAATGTAGAGCATCACAAAAGACAAAGTAGCCCCTAGATCTAACAATCCATATACATCAAGGTGGAATACTCGTAACATACTGGTGACTACATATGGGGATACCTCCTGCTCCTGATGAGATGCAAGGGCATAGAATCTATTTTAACACTGACCGCCACCCGCACTAGTAGATACCCCTTGCTAGGCTGGGTGTGCTAGTGGAGCTGCTGAACTGGAGGCTGGGCCTCGGCCCCTATCATGACCTTGTCTGGCTTCTGGGCAATATCTAAGAAAATATTTGGGCTTCCTTCACTCAAAACAAGCACCTAAACCTGCTAAGCACTGACCCACGTGTCTCTGACCACATCTGCTATAGTCTGGAGGGCTGGTCTCTGCAGGTTTGCTACTTTGACCTCTCGAGCCTAATGCCTGTCCCTTCTGATCATGCTTGGATTTGGATGGCACACTCATAGCCAAAGTTGCTGGGGCTGAAGATATCTAGTGGGACTACTGATGGTGCCCACTAGGTCTCTGGAGGGAGAATTCGCTGCTATTAGTCCAGGCCTTTTTAGCCTCTCTCTCCCGCTCACTCATCTGCACCGCATCCATCTGCTGGGGGTACAGGACTATCCAAGAAAATTCAATATCCTTATGAAGCATCACGGTCCAGAAATCCTTGACTTGGAAGTCTGCTACCCCATGCATGAATCGGCTCACTCGGGCTATCTGATCTGCCACCATCTCAAGTGCATACTCCTGAACTGTCATCTTCCCTTGCTTTAGTTTCATAAACTCGGCTGCTTTTATCTCCCTCATCTCACGAGGGAAGAACCAATCCAAAAATGCGGCATGAAACTCCTCCCAAGCAATAGGACCTGCTCCCACTTCCCTGTTATCCTTCTATTGCTTGAACCATATGTGCGCAACCCCTTTTAACTAATATGAGGCTAGATCGGTGCACTTCTCTTCGGTCACCCCCATGATCTGGGTGATCTTCAGAACCTCATCAATAAATAGTGTGGATCCTCATACACCTTTGATCTAAGAAACTTCGGAGGGTTCATCCTCAGAAAATATCTGACTCTTGCCACCACCGCATTCCCATTCTGAAGGATATGCACTACCTTCTGCTAATTGACGTGGGCGGTCAAGGCCTGAGCTAACATATGTATGGCTGCCCTAAGCTCAGCATTAGCAACCGGCTCGGGTACAAGCTCCTCAAGGGATGGTGGGGCCTGCTGGTGCACATCTCCATTGTCATTCTCGTGGCCATTTCAATTCCCATTTCTTCTTTTGTTAACTCGGCACGGAGGCATGATTCTGCAAACGCGTATAGCATGAGTTAGAAGGATAGAGAGGCATTTCATCTCACGACATAGATCATTAATGACGGGAACATTTCCTAAACGTCTCATAGCCTCGTCATCACAAGTGTGGCGCGCTTCACACACATGAAAAAGACTCTACTTAATGCGGCTTTCAGACACCCTAGGACACCTCAAAACCTAATGCTCTAATACCAAGTTTGTAACGACCTAAACATAGGCCTGGATCAAGACACGCAACAAAGAACTCCTAGAGGCTCCAAGTCGACCCATGGGATGAACATGACACTAACTCAATCATAATAAACCAGAAGATAAACATAACCCGTATAGCAAAAGTCTTATAATCTCACAACATTGGAATACATAACTCAAAACCCGAAGTTGATTACATGCTATGTCTGAAAAGCCTCTACTACTGACGAGTTGATGAAATAAGACCCCAACTAACTCACTAAAGTATGAAATTGAAAGTACTAGAAATAACTGAGAAGAAGGGCCCTTGAATGATGAGGACTTACTACTCTGGATGGTAAGTGCTAATGTTGTAGGTCTGGCTAATGACGGGTCCGAGCCTAAATGTCCGAGCTTGTATCATAAAATGATACAGCATAGAGTATGCAGTCAGTATGTGGAATGTACCAAGTATGTAAGGTAAGTAAAACCACTAAGTAAGTAAAATCATAATTCATACATATCATGAAAACATAATCAAGATAAGTTTTTGAGGGTAGGGTTGGCATGATATTTTCTGAAATCATGATCTGAACATAACTGAATATCATAAATGAATGAATGACCCAAAGCTGAAAACTGATAATCATAAGTAAAACTAAACATTGGGTCAAACCTGATGCAAACGTAATGTCATGACTGATGAACATGTATAACTGAAATCATAAGGAAAAATGGGAGACTCGTCATATAACTGACATTACCACAATAGAGCTTACGTGGTCCCAACTATCACACTCAAGTGGGAAGATCCATCCAAAGCATTTCCAGGGCTAAGGACGCTACCATGATATTGATATCAAGCTGAAGGCCCCTTGGGGGCAAGGGTAGCTAACAAGGGACGTCCCAAATAATCTGAACATACCTACGTTGGCGCGTAGTTCTGAGGCATAGGGTTGACTAACCCCTAGCCTATTCAGTGCTTGACACTACTCCCAAAAAAACATGCATATGCTCTCCATCATTTTTCAACGAAGCTAAACCATCGTCTAATGACGAAGTTGACTCCTAGCATACATGCATAAATATGAGATCATAACATGAGGACCCTTGGCTCAAACCATACCACATGCTGAAAATAGTGGGAGTCTAGACTCCAAAATCCATCTGGTAAGCTAATACATGAAGTTTAGATAAATTCATGAAACATACTTGATCATATGGGCTTGCCCAATACTTGAACATGCTTGAGATAGACTTGATCATTCAAAAACATGAGCATAGACATGGGTAATTCGAAATCATACTTTCTTCATATACATCTCATCATGCTTGAATATATATTGCATAGATATCAACTTTCATGAACCTTTGTGAATGGGCATCACAATTTATAAATCTCATGAACCTTCATAGATGGGCATCATAATTTATAAAACTTGAAACATAATTTAAAATTGAAAACATTGTAAAATATGCCCATTAATCATAATTCAACATTAGAAACATTCTTAGGTCATACCCCATGATTGAAACTTAGAGAACTCACATGTTGGGTTAAAACCCCATAAATTCATCAACTAGAATTTCATGTAAAGAGGGATTGGGCATGGGTCGGGTCATGGGTGTTGACAATTGCACCCATTCATAGCCTTACATACTTGTAGAAATATGATTTAACAACTTCCTTTATTGCCCAATGAGAATTTGTGGAAGAACATTGAAGAATTTAGGCTTGATCAGCCTTAAGAGCTTCTAGACTTGTATGCATGGAAGTGAATAAGCCTAGAATGAACTTAGCGTTATTAAATCTCTCTATTTTGAACTTAAAATGACGTAGTTTAGGCCTTAGGAACTTAGGAATTATGGAAAAACCCTTCATAAAGTCACAGGGAAAAACACACTGCCAGTCCCAACGAGAGACTAGACGACACATCATCCTTGACCACGACTTATGGTCACCTCTCATTGCCTGCACTAAAATTCCATCTTCACTAGTCACCACGAGGGACACCATGACTCGTTGTGTTCCCGACAACTTATAGTGACAACCCGTTAGGGACACTATCGAAATCATCCATCCTTCAACCAACTCCTTGCCACGAACCGCTCTATGAATCATGGTGTTGATCACGACTCGTGATCACCCCCCACCTAAACTAAAACATAATTTTGCGGCTCTTTCCAAAAGGCGTGAATGAAAATAAAAAAAACATCTCCTGGATAAGCTTCACAACCGGCTGCCAATATATCTCGTTGTAACAAAAATGTATTGTCTGGGGTATATCAAGGTTCAGTCCTAAAATTCAAATTTCCTTCCCAATCCAAGCTCCTCCCAACGAGTCACTCAACGACTTGTGGTGCACCCCATGGGTTACTAGATGACTCGTCCTGTTACCTGGTGCAGAAAATCCTATTTTCTCCGTTTTAACTCCTGGGTCTGGTCTTAGGGCTTTTAGGGTATTACATGTGTAAACTCGAAGTAGTTACAAACCCATGGGGAATACTTAGCCTAGTTTTTTTTTTTTTTTTTGAAAATCTTGATTTAATCCATGAATATAATCTTGTTTTAATATTGTTTTTTAAAAAACCTCCAATTAGGAGATAACTCGCCAACAAGTTCAGTTACTAGCCTTAGTCTAGATCTTACCCTATTTCCTATGGGTTAGACCCTAACCTCTTGGGTTCTTTATTGACAAAGACCACCTCATACTTTGTCAAGTAGTGTGAGTTTGAGCGTTATCAGTCATCAAGTAATATAGAATAGTGAATTCTAGATATCGTACCCACAAGGAATTATTAGATTGTTTGTCCAATTTAAAATCTTATTAAAACTATTCAAAATAAGGAAATGATTCTTGAAGAATTGTTTATACTACTAACTAAAAAAATTAATGACTTGAGAAAATGCGTTAATGGATGGCTGGTTCTCAGATGATATACAAGATCTAGGGTCTTGGCGATTTTGACAATCCAGTTGAAGTTTCAAATTGCTATATTTATTTTCTTTCTTGAGTTACTAGTTGCAAGTTGATATCACTTAATTGGGCATCATTTTTGATAACTCTAAGACTACTTGATTACTCTTATGCCTATATTCCTCTGGTCAATGGAAAATAGTAAAGTGAATGTAAGATTTTGTCTATATCAACTAAACAAGGCTAATGGATATCTTGCTATCCACATAAGCAAATCGTTCCCTTTTCCCTATAAGGTTCACCAACAAGAACTATTTCTTCTTATTTCCCTCGCAATTCCTTTTTCCAATTTTAATTAACGTGTTGTACATAGTGCTTAATTGTTTTGTCAAATAATCAAACAATTTAGAGCAAGCATAAATAAATAACTCAATAGCGGAAAGCTTTATTAAATACAAACAATAATAAACATTCAACCTTTATGTTCATGCCAAAAACCTAGAACTAAAGTGTTTATCCACTCATGATTCCCAAAAGATTAAGGGAATTCATGAGTTCACAAGAGAAAAATAATAAAAAGTTCGGAGAAGAAGTAACCCAAAAAGACTCTTATCATGCCCTTTCTTTCCTCTCCAATTTCATCATACCCTAGTTGAAAATCCCCATATAACATATTAGGGTTCAAATATATAGTAAATGGAAAAAGACCCCCTTAGCCCTACTTAAATTTGACCTTTAAACATAAGAAAACAAAATTCAGCTACAGCTTGGCCTCAAACTTCAAGTCGTGGCGAGAGATTTCGCCACCCATTGAGTCCTAGAGAGGATTGTCAACGACTATGATGTGGCCTACCAAAGCGAACTAATTCTTCATATCAGCTACTCGTTCCATGAACTCCGTAGCGAGTCAATTTCATCCTCCCAGAACAGGTAATTTATGGCAGTCGGGGTTATATCAACTTCCACTCCTTGGATCATAACTAATGGCAAACATGGGAAATTATCTACTTGCCCCTGTGTTGCATACTCTCTTGTCTGGCCTGATATAAGGCATAAAATTGTGTTCAAGCCGAGGTAATGAGAGGGTTTTCAAATGCATGCCATTGCCTGTCTGTGAACTACTCGGTGATGTTGGGAAAATCACCTTTCAACCCTGCCAAGTCAAACCATTTCTCAATGGTGATTGATCAACCTTGACAAGTAACGTAGTGCTCTTGCATGTTGGGGACGCAGAAGATTATTGCTTCCTTGGTGTTGGCCCATGATGGGGAGGCCTTTGCCTTGCCCTTTCCCTTGCTAGAAGATGTAGGAGGGGCCTTTCCTTTTCCTGAGTTCCTTGATGAAGATATGGTTTGTTTTTTTGCAGTAATGATGTTAGTGACAACTACTTGAAGATAAAATAGAAATAAAAGAAACTATTCTAAGGGAGATCTAAGAAAAAAAGGTAACCAAAAAATCATTGAAAGAACCCATAGCACTGGCAAAGGGTCGGCGGTTCGCAGAAGGAATTTCGCGGATCGCCGATTATCCGCCGATACCTTACAGAAAACTGGGCAAGTGAGGGAGGTATCGGCGGTCAAGCGGTGAATTTCCGGTCAAGGTTCGTGAATAGACAATGTAGCACGGGATCCACTCAGTGGCTTGAAGGCAATTTTAAGAGTGATCCGGCATTCCATCAGCGATTCGCAGAATTTGACCGGCCAAACGTCGGAGCCCATCGTCTCCAAATTTTAAAATTACTATTCAAAACACCCATTAACACACACTCATACCCAACATAATAAAATCATCACTACTCCATTCAAACACATACTCATGACGTTTAGCCCTTAAGAATAGTGTCACCCAGTCTATCATCGGGAAAAACGTTGCATTTTATGTAATTGGGTTACTCAGACTTCACCCTTTTCAACATTTCACTCTCCAAAGAACATATTCCCCATTCCATTCAACAACCATAGCATATTCATGAGTTCAACAAGGAAGGGAAACAAAATATTACTCCTAAAGAATTTAGCACCAATGACAAAATTGAGACAAGGGCAAGAAAATGTTTACCAAATTAGAGGATTGCTGGCACACTTGAACTTCAAAGAGCTGAGTTAAATTTTAAAAAGGCACTTTGAGATATATTGTAGCAGAGGAAGAAATGTCAGTGGAGTGAGTAGGTTAGTGAAATATGGAGGTGGTTTTATAGGTGAAAAATGGAAGTTTGATAGGTTGAGGGGAAGGTGGAGGGTTTAATGTGGGTGTGTTGGTGGGAAGTAGGAATGTGGAAAGGTGGGAAAGTAGAAAGGTTGAAAATAGATGACTATGGGGAAATGGAAATGTTGGGTAATGGAGAGACAACAATGGAAGGGGAGAATGGTGGAAAAAGGGGAACTAGGGGAATATTTGAAGAATAGGGTGGCTGGTCAGGTATTTGGGATTTTGTGGGCCACCTTTTTTAAATTCCATTTTATAATAAACTCATACCTCGACCAGCGTTTCATAGGCGATTCACCAAATCACACCGATAATTCGCCGCTTTAATTACCTTTGCCATGTATTTTTCACAGTTATTTGTTTCTTGGTTGGTGGTCCACCAGCGGTTCACGGATGGAATTGGCGATCTGATGGTTAACCGCCACTGATGTGCCTGATCTTTAGGTCTTCTGTCTTCAATCGGCATACCACCGGCGGTCCATGGGTTCATTTCGGTGGTTCTCCTATGTCTCGCCGGTTCTTTGATCCAAACCTTAGCTTTTTTTCCTCATTTCACAGCTTCTAAAAAAACAAAAACAAGAAAAACATCAAATAATTCACTAAACACTTGGGTTGCCTCCCAAGAAGTGCCTTAGTTAACGTCGTGGCATGACGTAGACCTTTTTTTTTTCTTCAACACCTCTTTTTCGATGGTTCATCATCCGATTCAGTCTCCTTCAACTCCAATCCCTTGTCCTCCTCATCATTTTGCAACACTCCAACCAATTTTTATCCGAGGGGCGTTTCAGCTGATGGACACACCTTGAAGGTGACCTCCTCAGTTCCAACTCAAAATTTTAGCTCTCCAAGCTCCATGTCCACCACGGCTCTCTCTGTAGCCAGCAATGGTCTTCCCAAAATAATGGGAACCTCTTCATCCATCTCACAATCCAAAATAACAAATTCAACGGGTAGAATAAACTTGTCCACTTTCACCAACACATCTTCTAACACCCATACTGGTCTTTTTATTGACCAATCTACCATGAGCAGCCTCATTGACGTCAGTTTTATGCTTCTGAGTGCCAGTTTATTGAAAATGAGCAAGGGCATCAAGTTTATCTAGCGCCAAGATCACATAGAGCCTTTTTTAAACACACATATCCCAATTGTACATGGGATTGTGAAAGCTCCAGGGTCCTCCTTTTGGGGGGCAAGATTACTTTTCATCACCACACTACAATGGTGCGTTTTCTCTCCATTGCCTGCATCAACCACCTTTTTCTTCTTTAGCAAATCTTTCATAAACTTCGTCTAACTGGGCATTTGGAGTAAAGCATCCACTAACGGTATATTTATGGACAACTTTCTAAACATGTCAATAAACTTTCTAAATTGGTCATCCTTCTTTTTCATGGACAGCCGTTGTGGATAAGGAGGTGGGATTCTTGTTTTAACCCTATCATTAATTAGTCCCTTCATTCCTCCCTCATCATTATCAGCATATGGGAGGATTTCATCATCCTTCTCCTCTCTTTCTTCATCAATCTTCTCTTCATTCTTTGGAGTCGTTGGTTTTTTGTCGACTTCATCTTCTTCAACTGATTGCGGGTCATCAACCTCATTAGGCTTCACAGGGGAATCTCCAATCACCTTTACATTCCTAGTGACAATAGCCATGCATTGACCATCTTTCTTGGGATTAGGCATTGTGTCACTAGGTAGTGTTCCCTTTATTCGGGGGTTCATTTGAGTCGACAAGTGATTCATTTGGGCCTCCAACTGCTTGATGGAGGCAGAATGTGAACTCACTATTTGGGCGAGGTTATACACCTCCCCTCTTAATTCTTTTACCCCACTCTCGGTTGACTCAACCTTCTTTATAACTCTCGATAGCATTTCTTCCATTTTTGAATTACCCGCATCACTCACGCCCGACTGATTGTGGGGATTCCCAACCTTTGGAGGGGGAACATATGGGTTCGAACTCCGATAATAGAGATCACCCTCTTGGTTTGACTTTCTATTACCCCACCTTCCATTCCTTTCAGGCCATCCTTGTGGCTCACAATTTCTCCAACCTTTGTTGTCATCCTTTGGGCGCCATGGGCCTTGGTTTGCTCCTTGGAAGCCAGGTCGAGGACTTCCCATTTGGTTGCCCCTATATTGGCATTCTTCTTCATATCTTGGCGATGATGAATTTCCTTCATATTGCATGGATCTTGCACCCCCACGTCATTTACCACCTTTGGCCCTGCTCCTATTACATGTTTCGTCATTATCTTGGCAAGATTTTTATCCCTCTCTTCATCCTGTTTTCACAACTCAGTCGCCAATGCACTTGAACTGATCTCATGAGTGGACACACTTATTTCTCTTGTGTGCCAAGCCTATTGGTCTTTGTCATTCTGTCTAGGAGGGCTTTGGCCAACCCATATGTTTGATCCATAATAGAACCACTAGCTAGGTTGTCGACCAAGGACTTGTTGATTGAACCAAGGGCCCTGTAGAAGCTTTGTAGAAACACTCTCCTCAATCCATGATTTGGGCAAAGAGAAACCTTCTTTTTAAACCTTAACCACGCCTCGTGTAAATGCTCTCCAGGTTCTTTCCTGAAATTTGTAATACCATCCCTCAGTTGTAGCATCTTTGATGGAGGGAAGAAATGATCCAAGAAGGCCTTGGTTAACTACTGCCATAAAGTAATACATCCCAGAGAGAGTTCCTCTAGCCACATTGTTGCCTCCCCCATCAATGAAAAAGGAAAGAGTCTCAACCGATTAACCCTTGACTGATATTTTTTATATTGAAGGGCTGCATATTTCCAAGAAGTTTCTCAAATGACGATTTGCATCCTCGCTCGATTTTCTTCCAAAGAGCCCCTTCATTTGCAAAAAGTGAAGCATGGTGCTTGTGGTGTGAAACACTGCATTCCCTACTGTCGGTGGTAGGCGAATGGCTCCTGCAACTTCCGGCATCACTGAATTATCTTCCTCGAGTTCCATTTTACCTTCCACTGATCTATCCCCTGCTTGGAAGTGATGACTCATGTGGTTATAAGATCCTAACAACACAGCACACTCATGTTAAGTAGCTATGATGCAAAACTAGTTTAACTTAACAGTCAACACAAAAATATCAAGCGCTAGTTCCCAACAACAACGCCATTTTTAATAACATCCAAAATACACTCCTCCTTTAGAGTAAAAATGTAAACATTCGTTGTATCAAAATAAATATCCCGACGGATGTCGCGGTCAAATCCCACAGAGAATTGAGTTGATAATTCAAAAGTTATAAATAATTCAAACTAGAATGCATAGTTGATCAACATTAGAAAAGTAAACTTGGGGAGAAATTAAAGGGAAAAACACTATCTAATTCTAAATGAGAACTAATTGGGGGGAATTCCAGTTGAAGCAATCACAAGTGAGGCTAGAAGCATTTTATAGATGAGATCACAACTTTTGTTCAGACTTCTGCCATGTTATTTATGATGATCTTCCGCTTTTCTACGATTAAGTTAGATGTATGTTCATGCCATAGGTCGACTTGGAGCCTCTCGGGGTTTCTTATCCCGTGTCTCGATTCGGGCCTATGTTCGGATCATGACAAGGACTCTGTATGGTCGATATGAGTTTGTAGGTATGTCTTTTGGACTAACGAGTGCTCCTATAGCTTTTATGGATTTGATGAACAAGGCGTTCAAGTAGTATTTGGATATGTTCTTCATCATCTGCATAGATGATATTCTCATATACTCTCGGAGCAAGGAGGAGCATGCTACTCATTTGAGGATTGCGATGCAGACTCTCAAGGATCGCCATTTGTTTGCTAAATTTAGCAAGTTTGAGTTTTGGCTGAACTCAGTACATTCTTGGGTCATGTGGTGTCTAGTAAGGGTGTTCAGGTGGACTCTCAAAAGATAGAAGCAGTGAAGAATTGGCCTAGACCTATGAATGCTACAGATATTAGGAGCTTTTTTGGTTTAGCTGGCTACTACAGGAGGTTCATAGAGCGATTTTCATTCATTGCAGCACCGTTGACTAAGTTGGCCCAGAAGAAGTTTAAATTTTAATGGTTGGATGCTTGTGAGAAGAGTTTTTAGGAGTTAAAGACTCGACTCACTTCAGCCCCTGTACTGACCCTACAAGTGGGCACGATGGCTTTGTTCTGTATTGTGATGCCTTTTCTAGGGTTGGTCTTGGTTGTTTGTTGATGGAGTATAGTAAGGTCATTACGCTGCCTCTAGAAAGCATAAGACTCATGAGAACAATTATCTGACAAATAACTTAGAGTTGGCAGCAGTGGTGTTTGCCTTGAAGATTTGGAGGCACTATTTGTATGTGGTGCATGTGGATAGGTTCATGGACCACAAGAGCCTTTAGTACGTGTTACCCAAAAGGACCTGAATTCGTAGCAAAGGAGTTAGTTAGAGCTTCTTAAGGACTAATGCATGAGTGTCCTTTATCATCCGAGCAAGGCTAATGTAGTGGCAAATGCTCTTAGTAGGTTGTCCATGGAAAGTGTGTCTCATGTCGAGGATGGGAGAAAGGAGTTGGTGAAGGATGTCCAATCTTGCTCATTTAGGGGTTCGCCTTACTAATTCGATGGATGGCGGTGTTATTGTTCAAAATGAGTTGAAATCTTCATTGGTGATGGAAGTTAAAGCAAGGCAAGATGAGGATCCTATCCTTGTGAAGTTGAAGGAAGTAGTCCAAAATCATAAGGTGGAGGTTTCTCCTAAGGGGGAGATGTTGTACTCCGATATCAGAGCCAATTGTGTGTGCCGACTATGGATGACTTAAGAGAGTGGATGTTGGGCCAGGCTCATGGCTCTCTGTACTCTATCCATCTAGGAGCAACCAAGTTGTACCATGATATATGGGAAGTCCATTGGTAGAATGGTATGAAGAACGTCATAGAAGAATTTGTGGCTGAGTGTCTGAATTGCCAACAGGTGATGTCATGACTCGAGCGTGGAGGCCCAGATCGAGACACGGAACCTAGAACCATGAATGGATCCAAGTTGACCCATGACATTAAATGACAACTAAAGAACATACATCCAGTGAAATCTGATAACTTAAACATCAATAAGCAGAAGTTTGAATAACATAGAAATCATAAACAGAGTCAGCACTCTAAAAAGCTGAAAATCTACATATTGTCTGATAAGCCTCTACTACTATCTGATGAGTTGATGGGACAACATCTCAACTAGCTCGCTAAAGTCTAAAACTGAATATAACATAACAAAACACTAAACTGAAGGTCCTAGGAAGATGAGGACTCACCAATGATGGGAAACTAGACTAAGCTGTGGGAACTGGACTAACAGTGGAACTGAATTTGATCATCCTGACCAATATTATGAAATGATACAACATAGAGTATGCGGTCAGTACTTGGAATGTACTGAGTATGAAAGGTAAGTAAAGCATGTCGAGTAACTGTTAACTAAATTCATGCATATAAACATAAATCATAAGATCATGAGAGTAAGGATTGCATGCTGAAATCTGAATTAGAAACATGTATAATCACAAGCTGAATATCATATCTGAATATAGTGACCCAAAGATAAAATAGAAATCAAATGACTTGTTATAGATGAAATCATAAGTAAAAGATCATAACCATATCATTGGATCAAACCTGCTAAAAAACATAATATCATAAGTTATGAACATTAATAACTGAAATCATGAGGAACAATAGGAGACTCTTCATAATTGACACCATCACATAGAGCTTATGTGATTCCCCAACTATCACATTCACGTGGGCAGAGCCATCCAAAACCTTGACAGGGCTAAGGACGCTACCATGATATCGATATCAAGCTGAAGGCCCCTTTGAGGGCAGGGGAAGCTCATAAGGGAGGTCCTAATGTAAATATATAAACCTACATTGGCGCATAATACTGAGACCTGGGGTTTACCTGAACCCTTGCCTACTCGTTGCTAGACACTACTCCTAAAAACTTTCAAGATGCTCACCATCATTTTTCAATGAAGCCGAAGACAAACCATAAGCTGAAAGTGGGAGTATAGACTCCAAAACCATATGATAAGCTTATTTTATAGAACTGAGTTGAATCGTGAAAACATGCTTAACCTATGTGGGCATGCCCAAAATATTAAAATCATGCATACTTAAAATAGACTTCATATATTAAAAACATACATTCATACATGGGTGATTTGTAAACATTCATTCATGCTAGATATCTCCTCATACTTGAAATCACGAATCATAAACTTGAATTTTGCATGAACTTGCATAATTAGGCATAATTTTCTAAAACATGAAAACATGAATTTATAATCAATTTGTATATAAAATCTTCCCATGATTCTTAAAACATGCTTTGAAACATGAAGGGAATTAACCCATATACAAATCATAGAGAATTTCATAAAATTGGGTTAAAATCCCATAGGTACATCAACGTGAATTAAAACTTGAATTCAGGATGTTGGGGAGAGATTTGGAATGAGAATGAAAAGAAACTCTCATTCATAACCCTACATACCTGGGTAAGCAAAATCTAAACTTGACATTGAAAGCTTATGAATTAGTAATTTACCAACTCACTAGGCTCTTAAACATGAGTTTTATCTTAGTTTTCAGGTTATTTAGGTTGATTTTATTCCCTTATTTATTGATCTTTATAGGTACTTAACTTGAATAGGAAAATCATGAAATTGATCAAAAAACATGAAAAAAATGAGATGAGAATCGGCGCTCCACCGGAGACACCGGCGTAACGCCGATTGATTGCAGTTCCCTACTGTGCTGATGAAGAACAACTACTAGTGGGTTGTTTGCCTGTGCCAATGTTGAAGTGCTCTACAACTCACTCATCATCAGCCAAAACTGACTGGCGGACCATAGATGAGCACCAGCGAACCACCGGTGAATCGCAAGCAACGCCCATCACCAAAAGGTTAAAAATGTCTAGCTCAGAAAAAAAAAGAGAAAGAATGTACCCTATTTTTTACATCTCAAAAAGAAACTGAACCTTTCATTATTCCATATCAATTTTCATTATTCTATCATCTTTGTATTGAATTAGAGAGAGAAGCACTCATCTTCTTCTTCATTGAAAAGGAAGAAAACTCCATCGGAGATTAGACTTTGAGCTTGAATTTTTCTTACTCATTTTGTTGAATGGATATTGAATTGTTATTGAATGCAATATCTTCTTCTACTTATATGAGTAGCTAAATTTCTTGTTAGGGGTGTGTGGATGATTAGGCTTGATTTTGATTGGGTATTGTTCAATTAATTTTAGAATTACTCAATTTGTCTAATTCTAATGTTTCATCTAAGTTTTAATCTAAATACTCATAGTTTCAAATGTGGGTTATTTTTACTTACTCTAATTTTACTTGAAAAGGAATTTAGAGTATGGGTGATGAAACATTAGTAGGTAATTGGGTGTGGATCATGTGGGGTTGGGCTAAAAATAGCCAAAACCCATTGAGACTCAAAGGTAAAAATAGTTGATTCTTACACAAGTTGTTGTGGCTATTGTGGAAAAGGCTTTGGGCTTTGAGAAAACCAAAGGTATAAGGCATCTAATTGGTTGAGAAACATAGGATGCCATCTTTTTCACAACTAATCATATTATTGAGTAAGGCTAGGAGATGTTAATAATCCCAATCCAATGATGCACTGATAATTTCATACCTCTAGTAGTTTCCACTTTACCCTTTTTTTACACTTTGTCCCTATTTTCGTGAGCAAATTTTGTAGTTAAATTGAAAAGTTGTGATTCCCCAATTTTTACTTAATTATTGTCAAGATATTGATGAAATTTACTTCAATTTGATAGAAAACTTTTGCGTGATCAAATAATATTCTCTATGGGATTCGACCCCAGCAACCGCCGGATATATTTGTTTTGCCAACAGCCGTTTACACTCTCTCGCCAAGAGGAGTGAATTTGGACGTTATAAAAAATTGCGCCACTGCTAGGGAGTGTAGTTTGATATTCTTTAGTTGTATATTATTTTGAATTGATTTATTGCATCTTGGTTGGTTTGACTTTACTCTTATGATTGGTTGCATTTAGGTTTATTTTGATATGAGTCAACACTCACAAGAAGGAGAAGGTTCGCTAGATGGGCATATGGATCATGAGGATGATGATCCCATGATGCCCAATGTAGTAGGTTTCATTCGCCTACCTCCTATGATAGGGAATGCAATATTTCATGTGGCGAGTATAATGTTGCACTTACTCCAAGTGAAAGGGCTCTTCGAAGGGATGCCAAGTGAAGATGCTGTTCGGCAGGTTTGTTATGGGTTAAAACCGACACGCAAGTGCACGTGGTCAAACAAGTAATAAAGTGGCTAAGTAAGCCAAGTATCGATCCAAGGAGACTCAGGATAAGTAAAATTGCCTAAGTACACTATATTCTTATCTTACTTCTAATTATGCTAACAACAGCGTAACCAACAGTTAAATAAGTTTTTGGTTATAAAATATATATATATACTAAAACTATTAACAATTATTTACTGTGAATTTAAAGTATGGATATGAGCATGCCAAGGTTAAGAACAAGTAATGAATTCGATTATAATAATAATTTGGTTAATCTCTTCTTCATGTTGCTAGCCAAGAACAGTAGCCTAAAAATTAAAACTCTCGTATTTAATTTCACTTTAGAATCATAAACCATCCGTCTACATTTCTGTGATCAAATGCAATTTATGACCTAGCAATACAATTCCGGTTCCTCTGACTAATACGGCTTTCAAGTATATTTCTATCAGGAAAGCACATCAAAACCCAATTTTCCCAAATCAAGTTAAGAACAATACCCTATTAATTCACAACTTTCCAATTTCTTGCTCTCTCGAGTGAAATTGGACTTTTTAGATGTACATTAATGTCGGCCACACACTAATGCAGTAGAAACAAGAATTAATAGAACAACATGAAAGAAGAAGAAGAAAACCATAAAATTAATAATCAAAATTCATCACAAATGTTCATAACCTCAGCAAGGAAGAGAATTAGCCACTCATTTGTGGATTGATCATCCTAAAACAAGTGTAAATCATGCATACAATTGATAGAAAGAAGAAAGGAAGAGAAGAAATCCCTTAGCTTTTTCGTCCCTCAACTGCTTCTAACCCACGTCCTAGCTCCACCAAGTCTGCACTAATTAAAATAAACCTAAGTGTGCTATTTATACTAGTGGGAAATTTTTCCCGGAATAACAAGCAACGTGTCACGGAGGTCAACACGGAGCACTGCCTCCGTGACACGGCGTGGACGTGGACCTTCACTGGAAATCCAGGGTCCGGTAAAATAGCCTCAACGTGGCATGGAGGCCAACGCGGAGGCCTATCTCCGTGCCACGGAGCTGTCGCGAGGCCACACTGGAATTTGCCATTTAATTTCATCTCCAGGCAGTGTGCCTCCGCGATGGTAGCGTGGCACGGCTCCATCGCGGAGCCCCTATACTTTGTGCATTCCAATGTCTTCTCCACGCTCGCATCCGAGTCCAACTCCGATATAGTTCCAACATGCATTTTAGCTCCTAAAAATCATATTTACCTGCAAAACAAATGCTAATCATGTTGGTTAGTATAAATTCGCATTTTATTACCAACTACATGAGAATATATACACATTGCACAACAAACAAGGCGAAAATGATACGTTTGAGTATCACTTGGGCATATAAATCTGCCTAAGATCAGATGCAAATAGGTATAATGGCGAGAATAATGTTGCACTTACTCCAAGTGAAAGGGCTCTTCGAAGGGATGTCAAGTGAAGATGCAAATAGGTATCTTCAAAATTTTCTTGAGATTTGTCAACCCTTCAACATTGCAAATATAAGTCAACAGTTGATTAGATTGAGGCTCTTCCCATTTTCACTAACAGGGGAAGCAACCACTTGGTTGGAGGAGTTGCCTCCCGGATCTATTACCTCTTGGAATGAACTCACGAAAACATTTTTTGATAGGTTCTTCCCTCCCTCAAGGATGCTATAGCTGAGGGATGACATTACTAACTTTCAATAACTTGATGTGGAACAACTCCATGAAGCATGGTTGAGGTTCAAGAAAAAAATTGCTATTTGCCCAAACCATTGTTTGCCCGATGGGGTTCTACTTCAGAGATTCTGTCATTCATTAGATTCTATCAATAAATACATGGAAAATAATTTTGCAAGGGGTTCCATCATGTATCAGCCCTATGGAATAGCCAAAGCACTTCTTGTCCGAATGACTAAGACCACTCGAGCATGGTATACTAAAGAAGCTGAGGTATCTTTTAGTGGTGTTGCTCCCAATCTTGTGACTGCTGAGATGAGAAAAAGGGATAAGGCTAGAGATGAAACTCTTGCTAAGATGAAGACCCAACTAGAGTTGATGACGGAACATGTGATGGGAGCTTGTGCAAGGAGTGTGAATATTGTAAATGTGTAAAGCCATCTTTAATTTGATGATGACACTTCATCCCCGAGACATGATGAGGAGTGTCAATACATGGCGGGTCAATTGGGGGGTTCTCACCCTGGGTTATAAGGTGCCAATCAAGGCCCTTGGCACCCAAGGAAGGGGAATCAATGTTGGAGAAACCGTGATAAGCAAGAATGGGGGGATAGAAATGATCGATGGGTGAATAAAGATCAAAATTGCGAAGGAGAGCGATACCATCGAACTGCTAACCCTTATATGCCTCCTCTAAAAGCAGAAGCATCTCAAAGGCAGCTAGGAGTGAGTGATGTGGGCAATTCAAATATTGAATACTTGTTGGCTCGGGTGTTGAAGAAGGTAGAATCCACTGACAGTGGGGTTAAATAACTAAAAGGGGAGGCGTCTAACCTCGTCGAAACATTACGTTCCCACTTAGCTTCGATCAAGCATCTTGAAGCCCAAATAAATGAACCATCTGTCATCGCAAATGAGCCCCCACATGAAGGGTGCACTCCCAAGTGACATTGTTCCCCATCAAAAGAAAGATGGTCATTATATGACAATCGTGACTAAGAGTGGCAAGATATTGAAGAATGTGGGCATGAAGCCCAAGGATGTTGTTGCCCCGAAGGCAAAGGATGATGATGTTATGGAAGGGGTGCCAAAAAATCCAAGTGTTGGTGATGATGAATAAGGGAAGAATGAGGGAGAAGTTGATTGGACTCCTTCATATGATGTGATGGGAAATGAAGGCAACAAGGCCACCATTGACAAAGATCAAGAAACGAGGTTTCCACCTCCATATACATAGCGGCTGACCAAGAAAAAGAAAGATACTCAGTTTCACAAGTTTATCAAAATGTTCAACAAATTATCCATCAATATACCCTTGTGGATGCTTTGATTCAAATTCCAGGATACGCAAAGTTTATGAAGGATCTCTTGAATAAAAAGAAGGTAGTGGATACAGGAACCGATGAGGTGACCTATTATTGTTGTGTTGTCATGACCAACAACCTTTCCCCAAAATATGAAGATACTAGAGCATTAACCATTCCTTGCACGATTGGCTTGTGCATATTCAATAAAGCTCTCTACGACCATGGTGCTAGTATTAACTTGATGCCTCAGGTCATTTTCAAGAAACTTTGATTGGAGAGTACCTAACCAATATCCATAATGCTTTTGATGGCATATAAGTCTATAAAATTACCCTTTGGAATGTTAGTTGATGCCCTTGTGAGAGTGGACAAATTCATTATTCCAGCTGATTTTGTTGTGCTGGATTGTGAGATGGACATTGAGGTGCCAACTATCTTGGGGCGCTCAATTTTTGCAATGAAAAGAGCTTTGATTGATGTAGAGCATGGGGAGTAGGTGGTGATGAGGTCACTTTCAATGTGTGTTAGCCTACTAGCCCCCGGATGAGTGTAAGATCATAGAAGTGATTGATGGTGAAGTGGAGCATTATGAACAATTTGATGATGAGATTAAATCAGAGGATGACGATCCGAAGTGTTGATGATGGAGAAGATATTTGTCTTTCCATGATGTTAACTAAGGCGCTTCTTGGGAGGCAACCCTATTATACCCCGGAAGCCCAAGGATCAGACCTGGGAGTTGAAACGGAGAAAAGTTGAAAATTTTGCAGCAAACATAGAACGAGTCATGGGAAGACTCATAAGAGCAGCCCACGAGTCATGAGGTGACTCGTGGGGAAGGCCCAGGAATCAGTGACAAGAGCTGGAAGAGATAAGACCCCACGGGAAAGATCACGACTCGTGGTCAGACCCCACGAGTCATTGGGACAGCCGTGGGGAGGGGAAGTAAGCAAGGAAAAGAAAAGTGAGGCAGTGTACTTCACAGGTGGTGACCACGAGTCTCGGTCACCCATAACGAGTCGTGAGATGACCTGTGAAGAGCTCAGAAGATTTGTTAAGCAGTGAACATAACAGATGACACCACGAGTCGTACCCCCCTAGCCATGAGTCGTCAGGTTACTCATTAGGGCCACCTGGCAGTTATTTTCTTCAAAATTAGTAAGGGCCTTTTCATAATTCCTAAGTTCCAAAAGCCTAAATTTTGACATTTTGGGGTATGAATAGTGGCCTTTTTATGGGGTTAAATTCAGTTTATTCATTCTCCATCCATGCATGCAAAGTAGAAGAGATTTGAGAGGGTGCTCAAGTTAGTGATCTTCAATTTCCTTCAAATTCCTTTTGGGCATTCAATGGAGAGTAAGATTCAGCCTCCATCAGGTATGTAGGGTTATGAATGGGTGGTTTCTTCCACACCCATGCCCAATCCCTCTCTAAAGTATGAAATTTCAATGTCTACTCAATGGAGTTTTTACCTAAATGCATGAATTATCTATTTTTATACATGGGTATGATTTAATTATGATTCTATTACTGAGTTATGAAGTATGGGAAATTTTTATAATGTTTTCCATTTAAAATCATGTTTCTAGCCTTATGAATTTAGAAGCCCATTGATGAGATGTTCATGAAAAGTGAGATTTGTGACGACTATGTGATGATGATGAGATATTGTAAAGAAAAGCATATTTTAAAGCTACCCATGTTTATAATTGATGTTTTTTTATATGAACTAAATATCATCAAGTATGGTAAAGCTTTGGTCAATGCCCACTTATTGAGTGTGAATGACGATTTATTTTTCAAATAAAGCTTACC
This sequence comes from Datura wrightii, assembly GCA_035772735.1. Classification (NCBI taxonomy): domain Eukaryota; kingdom Viridiplantae; phylum Streptophyta; class Magnoliopsida; order Solanales; family Solanaceae; genus Datura; species Datura wrightii. Next base: position 47,614,009 of record JASDFA010000002.1, on the reverse strand, counting down.
ACATTATTTGGAGCAAACTCTCCTAATTTTATTTTCAGCTTGTGGTATGTTTTGACTTAAAGGTTCCCTATGCATAGCCTACCACATGGTTTTGGAGCGAAGGCTCCCCAATTATGTTTTCAGCTTGTGGTATGTCTTGAGTTAAAGCATCTCATATGCATGATTTCATATTTGAGATGTATTTGATCATTGAGCTTCATCAATAGATGATGTTGAGCTTCGTTATAAAATGGCGTTGAGCATATGCATGTTTTTGGAGTAATGTCTAGCACCGAGTAGGCTAAGGGTCAATCACCTTATGCCTCAAAACTACAAGCCAACGTAGGTTTGTACATTATGACTTTGCGACCTACATTGTGAGCTTCCCCTGTCCCGATGGGCCTTCATCTTGATATCGATATCATGGTATCTTCCCTAGACCTAGAAAGGCTTTGGACGACTCTACCCACTTGAGTGTGATAGTTGGGAGACCACGTAAGCTCTATCATTATATGTTGGTTAAAAGACGAGTCTCCCATTGTTCCTTGTGATTTCAAATATGCATATTCATTACTTATGAGATTTATGTAAATGCATGTTCTAAAGCAGGTTGGACTAAATGTTCATCTTTACTTATAAATGACAACATTAATCTTTGAGCTAATCGATTCAGTTATGATGTTATGAAGTTATGTTATGTTATGTTATGAAGAGATCATGATTTCAGAAAGAATGCATGCAAGCCCTACTCTTAGATTCTTATGTTTACGCTTACATTATGCATTGTCTTTAAATGATTTCATTTACTTTAGTAGTTTTACTTACATTGCATACTTGGTACATTCCAAGTACTAACTGCATACTTTCTATGTTGTATCGTTTTATGATATAGGTCCTGGCTCTCAGCTTCAACCCCTCTTTTAGTCAGCTTGTCAGAGTTAGTATTGCTCTGTTGGTGAGTTCTCATCTTCCGAGTACTAGAATATTCATCTTTTCTTTATGCATTTCAGTTTCATCTTGTTGAGTTAGTTGGGGTCTTGTCCCATCAACTCGTCATGTTTAGAGTCTTTTCAAATATATGTATGTATTTCAACTTCGAATTTCATATTATGATGTTATGTTCAAGTTAAACTTCTGCTATAATTATTTTTATCGATTATTCAGTTTCTTAATTGAGATTAGATGTATGCTTATGCCATGGGTCGACTTGGGGTCTCTTGGGGTTCCTTGTCCCATGTTACGATCCTGGCCCCTATTCAGGTCGTGAAAAACTTAGTATCAAAGCGTTAGATTTTGAAGTGTCCTAGGGTGTCTGAAAGCCACGTTGAGTAGAGTCTTTTTCATAGGTGTGAAGCGCACCACACTTATGAAGAAGAGGCTACGAGACGTTTAGGAAAATGTTCCTTTCTTTCATGATCTATGTCATGCAATGAAAAGTTTTTCCATCCTTCTAATTTATGCTATTCGCGATTGCAGAATCATGGCTCCTCGAAGAATGAATGGTAAGAGGAATGGACAAGGTGAAGGCCACGAGGATGGCAATGGGCATGGGCGTCAGCAAGCCCCACCAGTTCAGGAGTCCTAGGCACCAGCGCCAGTTGCTCATGTTGAGTTCCAAGCACTATTCAGATGCTTGCGCAGGCCTTGACCGCTCAGGTCAACCAGCAGGCCGTTGTGCATGTTCCACAAAATGGCAATGCAGTGGTGGATCGATTCAGAGCCTTCTTGAAGGTGAACCCACCGGAGTTCCTTTGGTCCAAGGTAGATGAGGACCCACATGAGTTCATAGATGAGATTGTCAAGATCAGCCAAGTCATGGGGGTGAATGGAATTGAGTGCGCAATTTTGTCCTCTACCAGTAGAAAGAGGTCTCGCATATCTGGTTTCGCCAATGAAAGGATAGCAGGGTCACCGGAGCAGGTCCTGTGAGTTGGGAGGAGTTCCATGTTGCATTCCTAGATCGGTTCTTCCCTTATGAGACGAGGGAGCTAAAGGCAGCTGAGTTCGTAAATCTGAAGCAAGGGAGGATGATGGTGCAAGAGTATTCTCTTGAGTTCACTCACTTGTCAAAGTATGCCCCAGAGTTAGTGGCTGATCAGAGGGTGCGGGTGAGCCGATTTGTTCATGGCGTGGCAGGAAATTTGGACAAGGATTGCAGGACTGCCATGCTTCATCAGGATATGGACTTTCCTCGTATAGTGTTGTACATCCTAGATATGATCAGAGAGTGCGGGCATTGGGTTCAAGGGATCAGAGCAGCAGTCCCGCAGATTCTAGCATCCCAGCTTGTTGCAGATATGGTCGGGGACAACAGGCTAGTTCTTGGAAGGATTTGGTGCTTGTTTCGGGTGTGGGAAGACCAGACACATTCTTAGAGATTGCCCACCGACGATGCAGGATCAGGTTGGGGGCCGAGGCCCAACTCCTAGTTCAGTAGCCCCTCTCGCATGCCAGCCCATCAGGGGGCATCTACCAACACAGCTAGCGGCCAGCGCCTGAATAGATTCAATGCTTTAGCATCCCGTTAGGAGTAGGAGGTCACCCCGGATGTGGTAACTGGTATGTTACGAGTTTTCCATATTTATGTTTATGCTTTGCTAGATCCAGGGGCTACCTTGTCTTTTGTGACACCTTACTTGGCTAGTAGCTTCGGAGTCAGTCCCAAAGTCTTGTTAGAACCCTTCTCAGTTTCTACTCTAGTAGGTCACTCAGTTATAGCTAGAAGGGTGTATAGATATTGCCCAGTCTAAGTTCTTCAGAAGGTCACCTCAGTAGATTTGATAGAGTTCGCCACGACCGATTTTGATGTGATTCTCGGCATGGATTGTCTATTTGCATACTATGTCTCATTTAATTGTAGAACCCGGGCAGTAGAGTTCAAATTTCCCGGTGAGCCAGTCTTAGAATGGAAGGTGATCTTGGGCAAATTTATATGCCCAAGTGATACTCAAAAGTACCATTTTCGCGTTGTTTATCTATCAATGTGTATACATTCTCATGTAATTGGTAATAAAATGTGAATTTATACTAACCAACATGATTAGCATTGTTTTGCAGGTAAAATGTAATTTTGGGAAGCTTAAATGCATGTTGGATGATATTGGGGTTGGACTTGGATGCGATCACGGGACAAGGCAGTGGACAGCATGAAATAAAGGGGCTCCGCGATGGAGCCGTGTCACGCTGCCATCGCGGAGGCCTTCTGCCTGGATAGGAAAATTTCGCCCAAATTCCAGAGAGGGTCCGCGTCTGGTCCGTGGCACGGTGGCTTGGCTCCGCGTTGCACGCCGTGCCACGTTGAGCTTTAATTCCTGGACCCCCAGTTCCAGTGAGGGTCCGCGTCCGTAGCGTGTCACAGAGGCAGTGCTCCGCGATGCACTCCGTGACACGTTGCTCGTTATTCCGGGAAAAATTCCCAGCAGTATAAATAGAACACTTAGGTTCATTTTTCAATATTCTGACTTGGTGGAGCAAGAACGTGGGTTACAGGCAGTTGAGGGACGAAAATATCAGGGTTTTTTCTCTCTTTCTTTCTTCTTTAATTCAATTGCTTGTATTATTAACACTCATTTAAAGATGTTTAATCCACAAATGAGTGGCTAATTCCTCTTCTTGCTGAGGTTATGAATAATTGTGATGAAATGTGATCATTGATTCTTTGGTTTTTCATCTTTTCTTCCATGGTTGTTCTATTAATTCTTGTTCTTACTGCATTAATGTGTGGCCTACGTTAATGTATATCTTAAAAGTCCGGTGTCACTCGAGAGAGCAAGAAATTGGAAAGTTGTGAATTAATAGGATATGATCTTTACTTGATTTGGGAAAATTGGGAATTGATTTACTTTCAGGATAGAAATATACCTGAAAGTCGTATTAGTCAATTTAGGAACCGGATTTGTATGGCTAGAACATGAATTGCATTTAATCACAGAAATGTAGGTGGATGGTTCATGATTCTTAGGTTAGGTTAAATACGAGAGTTTTAATCTCTTGGCAATAGTTCTTGGCTAGCAACCGGAGGAAAAGATTAACCAAATTATGATGATAATTAATTTCATTACATATTCGTTTAACCTCAGCATGCTCTCATTCATAGTTCAGACTCAAAGTAGATAATTGTTTTAGCTTAGTATAAAAATTATAAAACAAAATATCAAACTTTTGGTTACACTGTCGTCTGCATTTTTAGAATTGAAATATAGTACACTTGAGCAGATTGCACTTCATCCAAGTCCCTGTGAGATCGATACTTGGCTTACTAAAGCCATTTACTACTTGTTCGACCACGTGCACTTGTGTGTCGTTTTATATACCCACAAATCACAAACCGAACAAGTTTTTGGTGCCGTTGCCGGGGACTGGCAATTGGTGAATTTGTTTTAAGTGTTAATTTACTATATTTTTATTTTCTTAGTGTTGACAACTTGGTCTTAGCCTGTATTTTACAGATTTAATTTCTGTTGAACACTGGCAAGAGACAAGGAGCTGGTGGACTCGAATTTGGAGCCAGAAAGGATATTTCATAGTAAATGAAGAGAAGCTCTACAAAGAAAGCTGCAGTTGCTCAGACAGACGATCATGGAGCAACAACAGAATCCACCGGTAGTACGGGCAGTGTTAGTGCCCGAAGAAGTAGCAGCTCGGCCGGTTCGCGAGGTGGCAATCCCACATGCTAATAATGTCGCATCTAGCATCCGCAAACCTGCGCCAGGAGGGAGGTTTGAACTTAAACAGAATATGGTGCAATTGCTGCACACTAGCGGGCAATTTACCGGTCTCCCTCATGAAGATCCACAGCAACATCTCCAAATTTTTTGGAGATAAGTGACACTTACATCCCCGCTGGAGTGTCATCAGATTATGTTCGGCTTACATTGTTCCCATTCTCACTATTGGGAGAAGCCAAGAGGTGGTTGAAAGCTGAGCCACCGAATTCTATTTCTACGTGGGATGATCTTGCAAGGAAATTCTTGATACAGTTTTTTCCCTCCGGTAAAACAGCAAGACTTAGAAGTCAAATTCTAAGTTTCAAACAGAGAGAGGGAGAGAATTTATATCAGGCCTGGGAGAGATTCAAGTCTATGTTGCGGGATTGTCCTCATCATCATCAGTCCAATGATGTGCTGGTGCACACTTTTATAGAGGGTTTGGAACCCCACACCAAAATATTTCTAGACTTAGCAGCTGGAGGACAAGCGCTGGAGAAAACTTATGAGGAGCTGTATACCTTGTTGAACCGTATTTCACAGGGAAATCCGGAATGGAATGCTGATTCATCAAGAGGCAGGACAAGGAAAGCAGCAGGAGTGCTAGAAGTGGATGGGTTTACAGCTATCGCTGCACAGATAGCTGCATTGCAAAATCAATTTAACACCCACTTCAGCAACATGACAATGAACCAGCCTCAAGCCGCAGTGAATGTTGTACAGCAGATGTGGTGTGAAGTGTGTGGAAGCAGTGAGCACTCCGCTGAGTGTTGTGGAGCTAATCCTGACTCGGTAAACTTTGTGGGTAATGCGCAAAGGAACCACCAACAGTATGGTAATAGCTACAATTCCAATTGGAGGAATCACCCTAATTTCTCATGGGGTAGCAACAACCATCAGGGGCAAAGTTCGGGTCAGGGTGTGCAAAGGAACCAAGGAGGGCAGCAGAATTATCAAGCACAATTCATAAACAACAATGCACCTCCTCCACCACCATCACCCAGCATTGAGGAAATGTTCAAGACCATGATAGCTAACCAAGCTCAATTGCAGGCTGACTATGTGAAATTGGCAGCCGAAGTGAAAAACAACCAATTAGCTACCAAGGCACTTGAATATCAATTTGGGCAATTTGTTGGAGCCCAAAACACAAGGCCTAGAGGAGGACTGCCGAGCGACGCGGATCCCAATCCCAAGTAGGTAAATGCAGTGACCACAAGGAGTGGTTTGCAGCTGAAAGAGGTGGAACCAAAAAGACCACCTCAACAATCGGGAGCAGCAGAAGTTGAGAGGGAGCAAAGTACTGAAAGGGGGAAGACTAAGGAAGCTGAATCAGAAAGACCTCCACCCCCGTTCCCTCAACAACTAAAGAAACACAAGGAGGAGGCGTGTTTCAAGAAATTCATGGAGGTGCTGAAACAGGTACATATTAACTTACCTCTTGTTGATGTCTTGCAGGGAGTGCCAAAATATGCTAAGTATATAAAGGACATCGTGGCAAACAAAAGTTGGTTGACTGAGTATGCTACGGTGGCTTTAACGGAGGAGTGCACTTCCCGGATTCAAAATAGACTGCCCACAAAGCTCAAAGACCCAAGGAGCTTTACTATCCAGATTACTATTGGGCAGAGCATCCGAGCTTGTGGATTGTGTGATTTGGGAGCGAGCATAAATTTGATGCCTTCATCGGTATTCAGAAAGCTGGGTCTAGGGAGTCCTAGACCCACAACAGTAATCTTGCAATTGGCGGATCAATCCTTAGCCAGACCTGATGGCATTGTGGAGGACGTTCCGGTGCAAGTTGGCTCCCTAATTTTCCTGGTAGATTTTGTCATGCTGGAATTTGAACCAGACGCGGAAGTCCTATTTATTTTGGGACATCCTTTCTTGGCAACCGGGAATGCACTAATTGACGTAGCTGCGGGGCAGCTAACAATGCAAGCACACGACAAAATAGAGGTATTTGATGTGTTTAAAGCCATGAAGCTGCCAGCTATACATGAGGAGCTTTTAGCAATCAATGTGGTTGAACAGGAAGAAATTCGTCAGATTGTTGAATCTCAAGACCCATTGGAAAGAGTGTTGACGCACTCCGATCAGTTTGGAGATAGAGAGGCGTATGGAATGGTCCAAATGTTGAATGAAGCACAGAATCATCCTAGGAGACAAGAATTTCAATCATTGATGAGGTCTCTAGAACCTTTGCCGAAACCATCCGTTGAGGAGGCACCGAAGCTGAAGCTGAAAGAATTGCCTCCCCATTTAAAATATATCTTTTTGGGGGAGGATGAGACGTTACCAGTCATCATCTCCACAGACTTGATGGAGGCACAGGAGAAGGAAGCATTGGGTGTCCTCAGAAAGAGGAAGAAAGCAATGGGGTGGCAAATGTCAGACATTCAGGGTATCAATCCAGCTTTTTGCACACACAGGATATTCATGGAGACAGGAGCCAAACCAACTGTTCAGCTGCAACAGAGACTAAATCCAGCAATGAAGGATGTGGTGAGGAAAGAAATAATCAAGTGGCTTGATGCAGGTGTGGTCTACCCGATTTCAGACAGTGAATGGGTCAGCTCCGTTCAGTGTGTTCCAAAGAAAGGGGGCATGACTGTGGTCACCAATGAGAAAAATGAGTTGATTCCTACCCGAACCGTCACAGGCTGGCGGATTTGCATCGATTACAGGAAGCTTAATGAAGCCACGAGGAAAGATCATTACCTCATCCCGTTTATTGATCAAATATTGGATAGGTTGGCGGGACAGGAATATAATTGCTTCCTTGATGGGTACTCTGGTTATAACCAAATAGCCATAGCTCTGGAGGATCAAGAGAAGACTACCTTTACCTGTCCTTATGGGACGTATGCTTTCAGGCGAATGCCGTTTGGGTTATGCAATGCACCCGCCACATTCCAGAGATGCATGATGGCTATTTTCCATGACATGGTGGAGGATTTTGTTGAGGTATTTATGGATGATTTTTCTGTTTTCGGTAATTCGTTTGCTACTTGTTTGCAGAATCTTGACAGGGTGCTGGCTCGCTGTGAGGAATCCAACCTTGTATTAAACTGGGAGAAATGCCACTTCTTAGTGAAGGAGGGTATTGTCCTTGGCCACAAAGTGTCTCGAAAGGGGTTGGAAGTCGATCGTGCTAAGATCAAGGTTATTGAAAATTTGCCACCACCTGTGTCAGTGAAAGGTGTGCGCAGTTTTCTTGGGCATGCAGGATTCTACAGACGATTCATCAAAAACTTTTCCAAAATTTCTAGACCACTATGAAAATTGCTAGAAAAAGAGGTAAAGTTTGAGTTGAATGATGAATGTGTTAAAGCATTCGAAGAGTTGAAGCAGAAATTGATAGAAGCACATATCCTTACTTCTCCGGACTGGGAACAACCATTTGAGCTGATGTGTGATGCCAGTGATGTGGCTGTGGGAGCAGTATTGGGGCAAAGAAAAAATAGAATCTTTTATTCTATTCATTATGCAAGCAAAATGCTGAATACAGCTCAAAGCAATTACACAGTCACAGAGAAGGAAATGCTAGCCTTGGTGTTTGCATTTGACAAATTCAGGTCCTATTTGGTGGGTTCGAAAGTGGTGGTGTACACAGACCATGCAGCGATTCGGTACCTATTCAACAAGAAGGATGCTAAGCCCAGGTTGATCAGATGGATCTTGTTGTTGCAGGAGTTAGACCTTGAGATCAAATACAGAAAGGGGAGCGAGAATCAGGTAGTAGATCACCTATCACGATTGGAAAGCCGGTTGCATGTGATGGAAAGTGATTAAATAAATGAAGAGTTCCCGGATGAGAAACTCTTGGCAGTTGGGGAAGCTGAAGTTCCCTGGTACGCAGACATAGTCAACTTGCTAGTGAGCGGAGTCTACCCACCTGAGGCAACAGACCAGCAGAGAAGGAAATTGAGGCATGATTGCCGGCACTTTGTTTGGGATGAACCATACTTATTTAAACAAGGACCAGATCAGGTAATGAGAAGATGCATCCCAGAGAGTCAGATTGCAGAGGTGTTGAGGGGCTGTCATTCTTCATTGTATGGGGGTCATCACGGAGGCGAGAGAACAACACACAAGGTTCTACAGTCAGGTTTCTTTTGGCCTACACTGTTCAGAGACTCTATGGCGTATGTCAAAATGTGTGATAGATGTCAGCGTACAGGAGCAATTGGCAAAAGACAAGAGATGCCGCTACAGAATATACTGGAAGTTGAGCCCTTTGATGTATGGGGCATTGATTTCATGGGCCCATTCCCACCGTCCTTTGGTAATCGTTACATCTTGGTGGCCGTAGATTATGTATCAAAATGGGTGGAAGCAATAGCTTGTCCTAGGAATGACAACAAGGTAGTAATGAAGTTTGTGAAAAAACACATCCTCACCAGGTTCGGAACACCCCGAGCCATTATCAGCGATGGAGGGGCTCATTTTGTCAATGGAAGTTACAAGAAATTACTAGCCAAGTATGGGGTGCGCCATAAAGTGGCGACAGCATACCACCCCCAAACTAGTGGGCAAGTGGAGGTGTCAAATAGAGAAGTGAAGCAGATTCTCCAGAAAACGGTAAATACACAACAGAATGATTGGTCAAGCAAACTTGATGATGCGTTGTGGGCGTACAGAACTGATTACAAGACACTGATTGGAACCTCACCATATCGACTGGTCTATGGTAAAGCATGTCATCTTCCGGTGGAATTAGAGCACCGAGCCTTCTGGGTTGTCAGGAAGCTAAATATGGACTTAGAGCTGGCGGGCAAGAAGAGACTAATGCAGCTCAGTGAACTTGAAGAGTTCCGCTGGCAAGCCTATGAGAGTGACAAGTACTACAAGGAAAGAACGAAAAGATGGCATGACAAGCATGTGGTGCATCGCATTTTCGAGCCGGGACAGAAAGTCTTGCTCTTCAATTCAAGATTGAAGTTGTTTCCAGGAAAGCTAAGATCTAAATGGTCGGGACCATTTGAAGTGGTAAAAATGACCCCGCACGGGGCAGTAGAGTTGTGGCAAGAAGATCAGAGTGCCACGTTCTTAGTAAATGGCCAGAGGTGTAAGCACTACTGGGGGAGGACGGTGATCGAGAGAAATCGTCCATCACCCTAGAGGACAACTGAGCTTAACGACGTCAAGCCGCGACGGTAAACCAGGCGCTGCACGGGAGGCAACCCGTGAAAAATTTTTCTTTCTTTTTGTGAAGTGTAAATAGATTTTTCTTTTTCTTTTTCTTGATTTACTATAAAAAATTTTCGTTTCAGTTTTTATTTTATTTGTATTTAGAGTGAAACCTATAATTCTAACCAATTTAGTATAGTGAGATGAATTTCAGGTCAGACGGAGAAAAATATGCACGGAATTGCGAAGGAAAAGTCGAGGTATGAAAATTAACAAAAAGTGGCAAACAGTGAGCTGGGGCGATAGCTCCGTGTCATGGAGGTGGACCTCCGCGTTACCTCCGTGACACGTTGAGGTATAATCCAGAAATTTTAAAAAATTTCTAGAACAGGCTCGTGATGGCTCCGTGTCACGGAGGCAGTGCACCGCAATGCACTCTGTGACACGTTGCCGTGTATATCGCGACGGGTCACACCGGGTCGCCGGGTGACCCGCGCGATTTCCCTACTTTTTAACCCCGAAAACCCTCCCTTTTCCCTTATTTTTCAATCTCTCCGCGACCAAACCCCCCAAAACCCATCCCCCATCAACGTGACACGGAGTAGGCCAAGAAATTCAACAAGTTTTCTTCGATTCTTCAAAGTCAAGGTATGTTTTTCGATTTCCTCTCAAATTCTCATCGAATTTCTTCGATATTGAGTACGTGAGGTGAGCTCAATTGCCCTAAGTAGAAATTAATCATGAATTCAATTGAATTGTTGTTGATGAATGTTCGGAATGTCGTTATGATTGCTTGAACTTGTCAATTGCATAAATTAATTGAATTTGCTTGATAATATCAATTCTAGGGCTTGTATTTTGAATTTGAAGTTGAAAATGTAGTGAACTTGTGAGTTTCATGCCGGGATGTATATGTTGAATGAGATGAGTCGATGTACTAATTGCTAGGATGTTAATAGAACGACGGATTCTCGGGTTAAGGGAATGTTGAAATTTGTAAGAATTTGGTTGGTTGTATAGGTTCGTGTAGATAAATTTTTGTTGTTGTTTTCGTTTCTTTGTTTTTCCTTGCTAAGTGCGATGGGTAAAAGGTTACCGATGGTAGTGATTGTGATTGGCTGTACGAAGTTTGAGTAGTACGTAGAAGATATACCGTCGAATTTTTCGAACGCACTAAGCATGATTGTATAGTTGGTTATTGTGTGTAAATAAAGATAATCTTGCCGTATTGTTGTAACTGTAGCTAAGGACTAAGTGTGGGGTAACCTAGCTTAACCCGACCTTAGCCGAAGTTAATATCCATTAGCTTAACATTGATCTTGTCTACTTGGGTTGACAGGTAAAATGGCAAGCAGGCAAGAGAAAGGGAAAGGCGCATCAACTTCCGGCGCCGGAAGGAAGCGAATCAGACTGGGCACAGCAGTCCCAGCAGCACCAGCAGTTCCAGCGGCCAACGCCGCCAATACGGAACAAGATGGGTGACTGATGAGGGGAAAAAGTGGTACGCAAAGCACCAAGAAAACAAATATTTCCCCGAGGAGCATATAGCACGGGAACCATTGGCACAGGAGTTCCCTAGGATGGTCCACCGAATCAAGGCAACTGGGCTCAATTTCATCTTTGAAGAGCCCAAGGAATGTAACCTGCACCTGGTTCGGGAGTTCTATGCCAATTGGAACCCAACTATCAGAAGTCACACCATCAAAATCAGAGGGCAAATAGTCACTTTGGAGCCCTACCACCTCAATGCCATCATAGGAGCACGGGACACAGACGCCCACGTACTCCGACAGTTGAACATTACCCCACCATATGCGGACATCAGATGCACATTGTGTAGGACTCGATCGACAGCTAGATGGAGCATACACAAAGAGAGGGGCTACCACCAGACTCTACCCTATTCACAGATGAACAGGGAAGCCAGAATATGGCTAAAAATTGTATGTTCCTGCCTCATCCCGGGGGTACATATGACAGATGTAACCTGGGATCGTGTATGCCTGGTGTACGCCCTGATAAAAGGGCTGGAGATCAACGTGGGGGCGGTAATTATCTCCGCCATTAAGAGAGCCCGGTTGCACCAGGGGCACATGTATGTCTTTGGTGGACTACTGATCACCTTCCTCAGGGGCCTAGATGTCGAGGAGGAGGCCCTTGACTATATCCCACAGATGGAGCGGCGGGCCTTAGATGTTACTAAAACTAAGGCTCCCGACACCACCCACGGGCCAGTGCTTACACTTGGCGAGCGACATGCTCGTGATGATCAGTATATGGCTCGAATGTATGGGATACAGATGCTCCAGCTGAGGATAGGTGGGAGGCCGACGACAGAGGAGGAGCTATGGTAGCTCGAGCTAGACTACCCCTTCGGCGAAAACTCCACGGCTCTATGCCGAGTGGGGCCAGCATTTGTAGAGCCCACAGATGATGATGTCCCCACAGACGAGGAGACACGTCGGGAGGACTCCGATGTGGAGTCCGATGAAGACGACGGGGGCGATTCAGACATGGGAGATGAAGCAGCAGCACCCGATGAAGAAGTGGAATACTTTGACTGATCAGGGAGTTCCACCACCCGATTTTGTGCTATTTTAATTTTTGTGAACACTGGGGACAGTGTTCGAGCTAAGTGTGGGGTGGGAGTAGTTAGGTGCTGTGCTGTGCTGTTTTGTATGTATGCTCTCATTTGTTGTCGTGCATGTGAAATTTTGTGTTCCCTGTGAGTTGTGAATTATTAAGTTGTTGTTCTGTATTTGTAAATTTATGTGAAATTGATGTGTGTTGCTGAATGTTGCTAGTTGATTCTGTACATATTTTTGTTTATCGAAATGATCGATATTTTAAAAAAAATTTAAAATATTTTGTACATATTTTTTCTATCGAAATGATCGATATTTTTGACTTTTTTTTTTACTCTTGGGTTTCTCGGTGTTTGTTTTCGGTTCTTTTACCGAGAATGGTCCCATTGAACCGAAGTCATAGTAGTGACCGTTCCCTATGATGGATGGATGACGACCGTCTTAAGGGAAATGTAGTCGTTAGGAGTAGATTTTTTTTCAATTATTTTTCAGTTTTTTTCTTTGGTGGGTTGCATCCCAAAACCGGTAGTTACTATATGGTTGTGAAATTCTGGTTGCGTGTTGTACATGATATTTAAAATGCAAAGGTGATTCGTATGAAAGCATGCAACTTTGTAAATATGTTGAGATACCTAGGCCATAGAGATCGATTCAGTGTGATTGAGGCTTAATGTTTGAATTCCTGTAACTAGCTGATTGAAGAGTCTGTGAATACATCTTGAATTGAGCATGTGCAAAAAGTGTGAAGTGAGGTGTTGTTATTCCATGCTATTGTGAAGTGTCTAGAACTTGCCTGGTGTGTGTACAAAACGAAATGAAGGAGGTGTATTGTAGGAAAGGATGTAGGAATTTCTTTGTTTTAACCGAGAGTTTCTATTTTTCCTTGTTGTACCCACTTTGATTGTATACCCTAGTCATCCCGTTGAGCCTTTAGCCTATTATTTTTTTCTTTGGTCCAAAAAGTGTAAATCGAGCTTAATTCCTTCTTTTCATTAGCCGTAAAGTCTATACAAAACTCTTAAGCGCTTAAGAAGAGAAAATCATTTTCCCGAAGTGTCAAAGAGTGAGAATGGTGAAAAGAAAAAGAAAAGCAGAGTGATAGAAGAAAAGAAAAGGTTGAAGGTGCACTTGCTATAAATAAACTATAATGAAGGTGCATGAGTAATCTTTGTTGTTGTGTCAAGTGTGCTTAATACGATGGGCCATACTAAAGAAAAACATCAAGAATGGGATGATGAAAAAAACAGAAATAATGTCCATGAGTTGATGGGATGTCTTGAAAAGGCGCTTAAGAATGCTAGTGGCTATTATTGGCTAACCCAATATTTACTAGTTCTGTAGCTTCCATTACAACCCATTAAAGTCCTATGTGATCTTACATCGCACTTCTTTATATTAGTGGAGTAATACACTAAAGGCAAGCTTATGGGTCATGACATGATGCATGTGAATTCTTTTGGGAGAGAGAGCGAAAGTGTGTTTACATGCCCCTGCTTAAAATTTTGTGAGTCATATGAGCAAAAAGGGGAAGATTCTCTTGTGTTGTGAGGGCACATGCTTGATGAAAGATTAATTTTCGTGTCGGATATCTTGATCAGCTGATTTGCATGAGTTTGCCAATATCGAGAGTCGATTCTTAATGTCTAGGAGGTCTTGATGTATTGAAGGTCATCGCATTGATAAGACCATGCATGTTTTCTTGATGATTTGCTGTATTGAATAATCGGTATGACCGTAGCCTAAATTGTCGAACCAAAGTAGCGAGGTTGGGATGTAAATTGCATGAAGTGTAGGATTGTTGTTCGAGGACGAACAAGGATTTAAGTGTGGGGTAAGTGATCTTGGGCAAATTTATATGCCCAAGTGATACTCAAAAGTACCATTTTCGCCTTTTTTATCTATCAATGTGTATACATTCTCATGTAATTGGTAATAAAATGTGAATTTATACTAACCAACATGATTAGCATTATTTTTCAGGTAAAATGTAATTTTGGGAAGCTTAAATGCATGTTGGATGATATCGGGGTTGGACTTGGATGCGATCACGGGACAAGGCAGTGGACAGCATGAAATAAAGGGGCTCCGCGATGGAGCGGTGTCACGCTGCCATCGCGGAGGCCTTCTGCCTGGATAGGGAAATTTCGCCCAAATTCCAGGGAGGGTCCGCATCTGGTCCGTGGCACGGTGGCTTGGCTCCGCGTTGCACGTCGTGCCACGTTGAGCTTTAATTCTTGGACCCCCAGTTCCAATGAGGGTCCGCGTCCGTAGCGTGTCACGGAGGCAGTGCTCCGCGATGCACTCCATGACACGTTGCTCGTTATTCTGAGAAACATTCCCAGCAGTATAAATAGAACACTTAGGTTCATTTTTCAATATTCTGACTTGGTGGAGCAAGAACGTGGGTTACAGGCAGTTGAGGGACGAAAATATCAGGGTTTTTTCTCTCTTTCTTTCTTCTTTAATTCAATTGCTTGTATGATTAACACTCATTTAAAGATGTTTAATCCACAAATGAGTGGCTAATTCCTCTTCTTGCTGAGGTTATGAATAATTGTGATGAAATGTGATCATTGATTCTTTGGTTTTTCATCTTTTCTTCCATGGTTGTTCTATTAATTCTTGTTCTTACTGCATTAATGTGTGGCCTACGTTAATGTATATCTAAAAAGTCCGGTGTCACTCGAGAGAGCAAGAAATTGGAAAGTTGTGAATTAATAGGATATGATCTTTACTTGATTTGGGAAAATTGGGAATTGATTTACTTTCAGGATAGAAATATACCTGAAAGTCGTATTAGTCAATTTAGGAACCGGATTTGTATGGCTAGAACATGAATTGCATTTAATCACAGAAATGTAGGTGGATGGTTCATGATTCTTAGGTGAGGTTAAATACGAGAGTTTTAATCTCTTGGCAATAGTTCTTGGCTAGCAACCAGAGGAAAAGATTAACCAAATTATGATGATAATTAATTTCATTACATATTCGTTTAACCTCAGCATGCTCTCATTCATAGTTCAGACTCAACGTAGATAATTGTTTTAGCTTAGTATAAAAATTATAAAACAAAATATCAAACTTTTGGTTACACTGTTGTCTTTAGAATTGAAATATAGTATACTTGAGCAGATTGCACTTCATCCAAGTCCCTGTGGGATCGATACTTGGCTTACTAAAGCCATTTACTACTTGTTCGACCACGTGCACTTGCGTGTCATTTTATATACCCACAAATCACAAATCGAACAGAAGGGTAGTTCAATTATGCTTGTAGGTCGTTTCATTTCCTACCTCATTGCCGAAAAGATGATTTCTAAGGGTTGTGTGTACCATCTAGTTAGGATTAACAATGTTGAGTCAGACACCACTACTATCCAGTCAGTTCCAGTAGTACGTGAGTACCCATAGGTCTTTCCCAATGATTTGCCAGGTGTTCCTCCTGAGCGGGAGATTGACTTTAGTATTGGCCTTCTTCTCGACACGCAACCTATATATATTCCTCCCTATAGGATGACTTCAGCCGAGCTAAAAGAGCTGAAAGAGCAGTTGCAGGACCTGTTAGATAAGGGTTTCATTAGACCGAGCAAGTCTCCATAGGGTGCACCAGTCTTATTTATTTGAAAGAAGGATGATTCCCTTCGAATGTGTATTGACTATCGACAATTGAATAGAGTCACCGTTAAGAACAGGTATCCTCTACCCAGGATTGACTTTTTTCTTTACCAGCTTCATGGTGCCAAGTTTTTCTCAATGATAGACCTTAGGTCCGAGTATAATCAGCTCAGAGTTTGGGAATGTGATATTCCGAAGACAACCTTTAGGATGTGGTATGGTCATTATGAGTTTGTAGTTATGTCTTTTGGACTAACGAATGCTCCTGCAGCTTTTATGGACCTGATGAACAGGGTTTTCAAGCCATACCTGTACATGTTCGTGATCGTGTTTATTAACGACATCCTTATATACTCTCGGAGCGAGGAGGAGCATGCCGCTCATTTGAGAGTGGTGCTTCAGACTCTCAAGGATCGTCAATTGTATGCCAAGTTCAGCAAGTGTGATTTTTGGTTGAACTCTGTAGCATTTTTGCACCATGTGGTATCCAGTGAGGGCATAAAAGTAGACTCTCATAAAATTGAGGTGGTGAAGAATTGGCCTAGACCGGTGAATCCTTTAAATATTTGGAGTTTCTTGGGTTAGCTGGTTATTAACGGAGGTTTATTGAAGGTTTCCATCTATTGTCGCACCTTTGACTAAATTGACTTAGAAGAAGGTGAAGTTTCAATGGTCGGAGGCTTGTGAGAAGAGCTTCCAAGAGTTGAAGACTCGACTTACTTTCGCACCGGTGTTAACCCTACCCGAGGGTACCGATGGGTTTGTAGTGTATTATGATGCTTCAAGGATCGGACTAGGGTGTGTGTTGATGCAGCATGGGAAGTGATAGCATATACCTTTAGATAGTTGAAAGTCCATGAGAAGAATTACCCGACCCATGATCCTGAATTGGTCGTGCTGGTATTCACCTTGAAGATATGGTGGCATTACTTGTATGGGTCCATATGGATGTATTTACGTACCACAAGAGCTTACAATATATGTTCACGCAAAAAGATCTTAATCTTTGGCAAAGGAGGTGGTTGGAGCTACTCAAGGACTACGATAGGAGTGTTCTTCATCATCTGGGTAAGGCTAATGTGGAAGCGACGCGCTTAGTGGACTCTCTATGGAGAGCATGGCTCATGTGGATAAGGGGAAAAAGGAGCTAGTGAAGGATGTACATCGACTCGCAAGGTTGGGAGATAGGTTGGTTGACTCTACTGATGGCGGTGTTGTTGTTCAAAGCGGATCAGAATCATCCTTGGTGACAGAAGTAAAGGCTAGGCAAAATGAGGACCCGATTTTTGTAAAGTGGAAGGAAACTGTTCAAAGTCAAAAGGTGGAGGTCTTCTCCCAAGGGGGAGATGGTGCGCTTTGGTACCAGGGTCACTTGTGTGTACTGGACGTGGATAATTCGAGGAGCCGGATGTTGCATGAGGCTCATGGATCCAGGTATTCTATCCATCCAGGTGCCACTAAGATGTATCGTGACTTAGAGGAGATTTATTAGTGGAATGGTATGAAGAATGATATTGCAGAATTTGTAGCCAAGTGCCTGAACTGTTAACAAGAAAAGGTTGAGCATCAGAGGCTGGGAGGTGTGCTTCAGGATATCAGCATTCCTACTTAGAAGTGGAAAGAAATTAATATGGATTTTATCACAGGTCTTCCTCATACTCGTCGACAATATGATTCCATTTAGGTTATGGTAGACAGGCTGACGAAGGCTGCACATTTTCTATAGGTTAAGACCGCGGATTCAGCGTAGGATTATGCCAAGCTATATATCCGGGAGTTGGTTCAATTGCATGGAGTGCCCTTGTCCATAATATCAGACCGAGGTACTCAATTTACCTTTCAATTTTGGAGGTCATTTCAAAAAGGGCTTGGGACTCAGGTTAAACTCAGCATAGCATTTCACCAGCAAACGGATGGTCAAGCGGAGGGCAAAATCCAAACTCTCGAAGACATGCTGAGAGCATGCGTGATGGACTTCGGCGGTAGTTGGGATGAGCATTTTCCATTGATCGAGTTTTCCTACAATAACAGTTATCACTCTAGTATCCAAATGGCGCCATCTGAGGCTCTCTACGGGCGGAGATATAGATCACCCACGAATGGTTTGAGGTGGGTGAGGCAGCACTAGTAGGGCTGGATTCGGTTCATGAAGCAACGGAGAAGGTTCAGTTGATAAGAGATAGGTGGAAAACTGCACACAATCACCAAAAGTCTTATGCGGATGTGAGAAGAAGAGAATTAGAATTTGAGGTCGATGATTGGGTACTTTTGACAGTGTCTCCCATGAAGGGAGAAAGGGAAACTTAGTCACCGTTATATCGACCCGTACCAGATAATAAGACGTGTTGGCAAGGTGGCATATGAGTTGGAGTTGCCTTCAGAATTAGCTTTTGTACATCTTGTGTTTCATGTATCGCTTTTGAAGAAGTGTTTGGGTGATCCAGCCTTAGTGTTCCGATGGATAGTGTTGGTGTGTGAGACAGCCTTAGCTATGAAAGGTTTCAGTGGAAATATTGGATCATCAGGTTCGAAATCTAAGGAACAAGGAAGTAGGTTAAATTAAAGTGTTATGGAGGAATTAGCATGTTGAAGGAGCTACGTGGGAAGCTGAAGCAGATATGATGGCTAGACACCCACATTTGTTCTCTATCGGCTCAGTTCCAGCTTTAGGTATCAGTTTTTCCCTAAAACTCTATTTAGTACCATGTTTAGTTCATGTGTGCAAGTTTCTTTAATGTATATGAATGTATGTATTATTGCGGAATTCAGTTCAGCTATGTATTTTGAATCGGAGGTAGTCATTCTGTTAGTTTTAGATTTAAATTATCAGTGTTTGAATATGGTAATTGCGTATCTATGCTTTTTTGTGTTTTTTCCAACATTCGAAGATGAATGTCCCCAACGGGGAGATAATTTTATACACTGGATGCCCAAGAATCAGACCCGGGAGTTAAAACAAAGAAAAGTTGAAAATTTTGTAGCAGACTCGGAACAAGTCGTGGGAAGACTCGTGAGTGCAACCCAAGATTCATGAGGTGACTCGTGGGGAAGGCCCAGAGAACAGTGAGAAGAGCTGGAAGAGATGAGACCCCACGGGCGATACCACAACTCGTGGTCAGGCCCCACGAGTCATTGGGTCAGCCATGGGGAGGGAAGTAAGAAAGGAAAAGAAAAGTGAGGGAGTTTACATTACAGGTGGTGACCACGAGTCGTGGTCACCCATAACGAGTTATGAGATGACCCTTGACGAGGAAGGAAGATTTGTTAAGCAGTGGACAAAACAGATGACACCACAAGTCGTACCCCCCTAACCACAAGTCGTTAGGTTACTCGTTAGGGGCACCTGGTAGTTAGTTTCTGCGAAACTACAAAGGGATTTTTCGTAATTCTTAAGTTCCTAAAGCCTAAACTATGACATTTTGGGGTATGAATAGTGGCCTTTAAAAGGGTTAAGTTCAGTTTATTCATTTTCCATCCATGCATGCAAAGTAGAAGAGATTTAAGAGGGTGCTCAAGTTAGTGATCTTCAATTTCCTTCAAATTCCTTTTGGGCATTCAAGGGGAGAGTAAGATTCAGCCTTCATAAGGTATGTAGGGTTATGAATGCATTTTTTTCTTCCACACCCCTGCCCAATCCCTCTCTAGAGTATGAAATTTCAACGTCTACTCAGTGGGATTTTACCCAAATGCATGAACTATCTATCTCTATACATGTATATGATTTGATTATGATTCTATTACCGAGTTATGAAGCATGGGCAATTTTTATAATGTTTTCTATTTAAAATCATGTTTCTAGCCTTATGAATTTAAAAGCCCATTGATGAGATGTTCATGAAAAGTGAGATTTATATGTGATAATGATGAGATATTGTGAAGAAAAGCATGTTTTAAAGCTACCCATGTTTATTATTGATGTTTTTTATATGAATTAAGTATCATCAAGTATGGTAAAGCTTTGGGCAATGCCCACTTGTTGAGTATGTATGATGATTTTTTTCTGAATAAAGCTTACCACATTGTTTGCGAAATCTCCTAATTTTATTTTCAGTTTGTAGTATGTTTTGAGTTAAAGGTTCCCTATGCATAGCTTAACACATGGTTTTGGAGCGAAGGCTCCCCAATTATGTTTTCAGCTTGTGCTATATCTTGAGTTAAAGCTTCTCATATACATGATTTTATATTTAAGATGTATTTGACCATTGAGCTTCTAAATAGACGATGTAGAGCTTCATTATAAAATGATGTAGAGCATATAGTTGTTTTGGGAGTAATGTCTAGCAATGAGTAGGCTAAGGGTCGATCACCCTATGCCTCAGAACTACGCGCCAAGGTAGGTTTATACATTATGACTTTGGGACCTCCCTTGTGAGCTTCCCATGCCCGCATGGGCCTTCATCTTGATATCGATATCATGGTATCGTCCCTAGCCCTATCAAGGCTTTGGACGGCTCTACCCACTTGAGTGTGATAGTTGGGACCACGTAAGCTCTATCGTGGTATGTCAATTGAAAGATGAGTCTCCCATTGTTCCCTATGATTTCAGATATGCATATTCATTACTTAAGAGATTTATGTAAATGCATGTTGTAAAGCAGGTTTGACTCAGCTTTACTTATAAATGACATAATTCAGCTTTGAGCCAATCGATTCGGTTATGATGTTATGAAGTTATTTTATGTTATGTTATGAAGAGATCATGATTTCAGAAAGAATGCATGTAAGCCCTACTCTCAGATTCTTATGTTTACGCTTACATTATGCATTGTCTTTAAATGATTTCATTTACATTAGCGATTTTACATACCTTGCATACTCAGTACATTCCACGTACTGGCCACATACTTTCTATGTTGTATCGTTTCATGATATAGGACCTAGCTCTCAGCTTCAGCCCCACTCTTAGTCAGCTTGTCAGAGTTAGCATTGCTTTGTTGGTGAGTCCTTATCTTTCGAGGACTAGACTATTAAGCTTTTCATTATGTATTTATGTTTCAGCTTGTTAGGTTAGTTGGAGTCTTGTCCCATCAACTCATCATGTTTACAAGCTTTCTAGACATATGTAGTATTTCAGCTTCGGATTTTGTATTTTGATGTTATGTTCAAGTTAGACTTCCGCTATAATTATTTTATCGATTATTCAGTTTCTTGATTGAGATTGGATGTATGCTTATGCCATGGGTCAACTTGGGGTCTTTCGGGGCTCTTGTCCCATGTTACGATCCCGACCCCTATTCGGGTCGTGAAAAACCCAAGCCTTTTTACTTTGAGCACTTTAATGTTTTTTTTTGTTTTTGATTTTGTAGGAAAATTGGATAAAAAACAAGGTAAAGATAAACAGGGCAGGTACAACACTTGACTGGCAAACCGCCAGTCCACAAGTGTGAAGCGCCCTTCAATAGGAGTCAAAAGTAGTAGGTAGGGGAACAGAGGGGCAAACCAGCAAGTCATCGGTGGAACACCAAACCGCAAAATGCCGAATGTGACACCTGTGTACAACAGAACACCTAAGAGTTGAAGAACAATCAACGACAAAATTGGCGAAACGCAGGTTCAAACCCATGAACCGCCGTCAAACATCGTATACAAGGTGGTGAACTGACAAGGGTGTCAGTCACCTGCGTTAAGGCGGCGAACACCGGTGCCTACCGGCGATCGTCGGTTAATCGTAGGCCAAGGTACGCAATGAGACTAAAATATTGACCAATCCATTACCAACTCGACCCAGGGATTTAGAAAATCTGGTCATAACTTCTCCAAATCCCCATAAAGCCTTTTCTCCACCTTTCCCTTTCCCCATTTACACTTTTTAACTTCCCCATACATCACCTTTCCAACTTTCCTCTAATAAACCCATCTCCTCACCTACTACTCCTATCCACTTCTTCTTTCCTATAAATTCCAGATTCGTACTCCATTCATTTCATGAACCCTCACTCATCTTTCACTACACTAAAATAGATCCTGTGGAAACTCTATTGTTGGGAAACTCAAAGCTTTGATCTTTCTTTGCTCTTTGGTCTCAAATTCATTCATTATGTGTCTCCTACTTTGATTTTGATTATTTTTTGAAGATGTAAATCATTTTGAGCATGTGAAATTGAAGTTTTCCCCACTCATGTGTCCCCATTACCCCATTATTATGAATTTAATTGCTTGAATATTATTCATATTCTGGGTATGTAGGGGTGGTGATAAAATGTTGAATGACAATATGGGTATCCTCTGTGGCAAAATGCTTGATTCTTGATGTGTTTGATTGTAGTTGCGGGTGAAGTCTGAGTAGCCCCGTGTGTGCTTAAAATTCACAATTTTCCCGATGATAGACGGAGTGACATCTTTCTTAAGAGTAAATTTCAACTTTTACTTATTTTGTTTTTGTTGTATTGGATGAGTGAATCTTGGATATGAAAGTTTTGTTGTTTTACTATGTTTGGGAATGAAATACAATGCATGACTTTCATAGGTGAATTGCAGTTAGGCCCGGCGAAATGGCGAATGAAGAGCAGGTTAAGGAACAAGGCTTCAGGCCACTGTCGCAGACCTGCGCTACACCGGCACTTTGCGAGTCAAGAATGGTGAAATGTCGGTGTGGAACTGGTTGAATCATCTTCTTTCCAATTCTATGTGAATGATCGACAGCTAACCGATGGTTCGTGGGTCTATACCTGTGTTTCTACAGTGTCCTGCCGGTCATGCCTATGCTCAACCTTAAAAATCTTTAACTTGTTTGCCATCATATTGTTATAATTCATTGCCTTACCTTAGAATAGATGTCAGTTTTTATTTTTCATAAAAGAAATAATACAAAAAGAAATATTATTTTGTATGGCACTAATATGGTCTTGAGGAGTACGACTTCATCTAGATAACCAAGCAAGGGCAAGGCCCCGACCTCATTAAAAAACAAAGCAAAGGGGAAAGCAAGTGTGACCCTAGCCCCCAACACTAGAGAGGCCATTATATTTTGCGTGCCACACATGGAAGGGCACTATGCTATTTGCAAAGGACGCTCTATCACGGTAGGTAAGCTCTTTGATTTAGTGGGGCTGCGGGGTGAATTCCCCAACATCATTACATAATTCACTAACAGCCAATGGCACGTCTTGGCCAATCCTCTGCCTGACTTATACTACAACCTAGTGCCCGAGTTTTATGCAACATACCACGCTAGGCAAGAGAGCATGCAGCACATAGGCAAGATTGAAGAATTCCCTGCCTTTCCTTAGTCACGTTGAGGGGTAGTGGATATCACACCAACATCCATCAATTCTTTATTCTGGGAGGATGAGATTAACATCGGCTTTGAGTATGTTGCCATCATTGCTGAAAAGGAGAACCATTTCAGGTGGATAGCTCCCATCATTGCCACCGACACACCTTTTTAGATATGGATGGCGAGATCTCCTGGCATGATCTAAAGTTTGAAGCCAAGTTGTGGCTAGATTTCATTTGTGGCCGGATTATGCCTTCGAAGAATGAGTAGAGGCTAAGTTTCAAAGCGACCATCCTCATCACATGCATCATGAAAGGGGTCCCTATAAATTTTGGGGAAATAGTGGCCATTCAGATGAAGCGAAAGGCAAGGCAAGCTGGCAGTTCAATGCCCTATGTTGTGCTTACATCTCAGTTATTCCTTCAAGCTGGAGTGCCACTTTATCTAGATGAAGCCCCTAGCTTCGCTATTGGTGTCATTATAGTGGATAGAAAAAGGGATGCAGATGCTCCCAAGAGCAAGTGGAAGTGGTTGTAAGCCTTCGAATTCCTCGAGGTATCCATCTCTCATGGATTAGAATAGACACCAATGGCCCCCGATCTCAACATGCCACATACAGAGGCATTGGTCCAAGCTTCAAGAGAAGCACCTACTAGGGCAGACTCACCCCCCCCCCACATCATCCCAACAAAGTAGCCTCCACATACTTGTGGAGATGACACACTCTTATGAGAGCCATCTTTAGAAATTGGCTAAAAGTCTCGTTGCCCTAATCGCCAAGATAGTGAAAAAGGAGATGATGTAAACATATGATAATCTGACCAAGCTATGCTCGTGTGAAGATGTTGTGGAGGGGGATGTCACCTCTCTCTGGGATGAAGAAAGGGAATAGATGTTCGGGTGTTTGCTATAGGGGTTAAAAACCGACACGCAAGTGCACATGGTCAAACAAGTAATAAAGTGGCTAAGTAAGCCAAGTATCGAACCAAGGAGACTCTGGATAAGTAAAAATTGCTCAAGTATACTATATTCTATCTTACTTCTATATATGCTGACAACAACGTAACCAAAAGTTAAATAATTTTTGTTTATAAATTATATAATAAAACTATTAACAAATATCTACTTTGAATTTAAACTATGGATATGAGCATGCCAAGGTTAAGAACAAGTAATGAATTTGATTATAATCCAAATTTGGTTAATCTTCTCTTCCTGTTGCTAGCCAAGAACATTAGCCTAGAGATTAAAACTCTCGTATTTAACTCACTTAAGAATCATAAACCATCCGTCTACATTTCTATGATCAAATGCAATTTATGACCTAGCAATACAATTCCGGTTCCTAAATTGACTAATACGGCTTTCAAGTATATTTCTATCAGGAAAGCACATCAAAACCCAATTTTCCCAAATCAAGTTAAGAACAATACCCTATTAATTCACAACTTTCCAATTTCGTGCTCTCTCGAGTGAAATCAGACTTTTTAGATGTACATTAATGTCAGCCACACACCAATGCAGTAGAAACAAGAATTAATAGAACAACATGGAAGAAGAAGATGAAAAACCATATAATTCAATAATCAAAATTCATCACCATTGTTCATAACCTCAGCAAGGAAGAGAATTAGCCACTCATTTGTGGATTAATCATCCTAAAACAAGTGTTAATCATACAAACAATTGATTGAAAGAAGAAAGAAAGAGAGAAAACCCTGAGCTTTTTCGTCCCTCAACTGCCTGTAACCCACGTCCTTGCTCCACCAAGTCTGAATTTATTAAAAATAAGCCTAAGTGTTCTATTTATACTAGTGGGAATTTTTCCTGGAATAACAAGCAACGTGTCACGGAGGCAGTGCTCCGCGTTGGCCTCCGTGACACGGCGTGGACGCGGACCCTCACTGGAAATCTGGGGTCCAGGAATAAAGCCTCAAGGTGGCACGACATGCAACGCGGTGGCTTGCCTCCGTGCCACGGAGCTGTCGCGAGGCTTCACTGGAAATTGACAAATGAATCACCCTCCAGGCAGTGTGCCTCCGCGATGGTAGCGTGGCACGACTCCATCGCGGAGCCCCTTTACATTGTGCAGTCCAATGTCTTTTTCATGCTCAAGTCCAACTCCGATATTGTTCCAACATGCCTTTTAGCTCCTCAAAATCATGTTTTACCTACAAAACATTGCTAATCATGTTGGTTAGTATAAATTCACATTTTATTACCAATTACATGAAAATGTATACACATTGCACAATAAACAAGGCGAAAATGATACGTTTGAGTATCACTTGGGCATATAAATCTGCCCAAGATCACTTACCCCACACTTAAATCCTTGTTCGTCCTCGAACAACACATACACAACTCATGCAAATTACATCCCAACCTTCGCCACTATGGTGCGACAATTTACGCTACGGTCATACTGATCATTCAATATTGTAAATCATCAAGAACACATGCATGGTCTTACAATGCAACGACCTTTAATACATCAAGACTTCCTAGACTTTAAGAATCGACCCTCGATATCGGCAAACTCATGCAAATCAGCTAATCAAGATATCCGACACGAACATCAATCTTTCATCAAGCATGTGCCCTCACAACTCAAGAGAATCTTCCCCTTTTTGTTCATGTGACACACAAACATTCAAGTAGGGGCATGTAAAAATTAATTTCACTCTCTCTCCCAAAAGAATTCACATGCATCATGTCATGACCCATAAGCTTGCCCTTAGTGTATTACTCCACTAATATAAAGAAATGCAATGTAAGATCACGTAGGACTTTAATGGGTTGTAATGGAAGCTATGAAACTAGTATATACTGGATTAGACAATAATAGTCACTAGCATCCTTAAGCGCCTTTTCAACACATTCCCATCAACTCATGGACATTGTTTCTCTCTTTTCTTTTTTTTTCATCATCCCATTCATGCTGGTTTACTTCTGTATGGCCCATTTCACCAAACACACTTGACCCGACAACAAAGGTTTTTCATGCACCTTCATTATCATTTAATTATAGCAAGTGCACCCTCCACCTTTTTCTTTTCTTTCCTCACTCTGCTTTTCTTTTTCTTTCCACTCTTCTCACTCTTCGACACTTTGGGAAAATTTTTTCTGTTCTTCTTAAGCGCTTAAGAGTTTTGTATAGACTTTACGGCTAATGAAAAGAAAGAATTAAGCTCAGTTTATACAATTTTGGACAAAAGAAAGAAAGAATCGGCGAAAGGCTCAACGGGATGACTAGGGTATACAATCACATAAAAAGGTAGTGTATGACAAGAGAAAAAAATAGAAACTCTCGGTTAAAACAAAGAAATGCCTACATCCTTTCCAACACTACACCTCCTTCATTTCGTTTTGTACACACACCAGGCAAGTTCTAGACACTTCACAATAGCATGGAATAACAACACCTCACTTCACACTTCATGCACATGCTCGATTCAAGATGCATTCACAGACTTTTTAATTAGCCAATTACATGAAATCAAAATTTAAGCCTCAATCACACCGAATCGAATTCTACAGCCTAGGTAACTCAACATATTTACAAAATTGCATGCTTTCATATGAATCACTTTTACATTTTGAATATCAGTTACACCACGCAACCAAAATTTCACAACCATATAGTAACTACAGGTTCCGTGATGCAACCCACCAAAGAAAAAAAACTAAAAACATTATAAAATCACTACTCCTACCGACTACATTTCCCTTAAGACGGTCGTCATACATCCATCATAGGGAATGGTCTAACTAGGACGTCGGTTCAATGGGACTATTCTCGGTAAAAGAACCAAAAACAAACTCCGAGAAACCCAAAAATAAAAATTGAAGAAAAATTTCAAACCTCGATCATTTCGATGGACAAATATTTACAAAATTTTTAATATGTACAAAATATTTTCGCAAAATTTTAAAAATATCGATCATTTCGATAGAGAAAAAGATAAATTAGGAAAATATTTACAAAATTTTTTTTTCTACAGACTTAGCTGGCAAACCACAACATTTCACAACACACATCATCAATTACCACAAATATATACAGATACAAACCAGTTTGCACTTCACAAACACAGGGAAACATACGCATACATACAAAACAGAGGAAAGAACATACAAGCAAACCAGCCTAGCCCCAGCACCTAATTACTCCCCACCCCACACTTAAATCGAACACTGTCCCCAATGTTCACAAAAATTAAAATCACAAAATTTTGGGTGGTGGAACTCCCTGATCAGTCTAAATATTTGACTTCTTCATCCGGTGCTGCTGCCTCATCGCCCATGTCTGAGTCACCTCCATCGTCGTCATCGGACTCCACATCGGAGTCCTCCCGACGTGTCTCCTCGTCCGAGGGGACATCATCGTCAGTGGGCTCTACAAAGGCTGGCCCCACTCGGCATAAAGCCCTGGAGTTTTCGCCAAATGGGTAATCCAGCTCCAGCTGCCATAGCTCCTCCTCCGTGGCTGGTCTCCCACCAATCCGAAGTTGAAGCATTTGCATACCAAACATCCGTGCCATGTACTGGTCGTCGCGAGCATGTCGCTCGCCAAGTGTCAGCACTGGCCTGTGTGTGGGGTCGGGGGCCTTAGTTTTGGTCACATCAAGGGCCCTCCGCTCCAACTGCGGGATGTAGTCCAAAGCCTCTTCCTCGACGTCGAGGCCCCGGAGGAAGGTGGTGATAAGTCCTCCGAACCCATACCTGTGGCCCTGGTGTAATCAGGCTCTTTTCATGGCGGATATGATGACCGCCCCAACATTAATCTCTAGCCCTTTCATCAGAGCATACACCAGGCAGACACGGTCCCGGGTCACATCAGTCATGTGCACCCCCAGGATTAAGCACGAACAGACTATCTTCAGCCATATTCTGGCCTCCCTGTTCATTTGAGAATACGGCAGAGTCTGGTGGTAACCCCTCTCCTTATGTCTGCTCCATCTGGCTGTGGATCGAGCCCCACACAATGTGTGTCTGATATCGGCATATGGTGGGGTGATGTTCAGCTGGCGGAGAATGTGGGCGTCTGTGTCCCGCGCTCCAATGATGGCATTCAATTGCTGGGGTTCCAGAGTGACAATCTGCCCTCTGATTTTATTTGTGTGGCTTCTGATTGCCGGGTTCCAATTTGCATAGAACTCCCGGACTAGATGAAGGTTGCATTCCTTGGGCTCCTGAAATATGAAGCTGAGCCCATCTGCCTCGATCCTTTGCACTATGCGAGGGAACTCCTGTGCTAGTGGTTCCCGTGCAATATGCTCCTCAGGGAAGTATTTATTTTCCTTGTGTTTAGCGTACCACTTCTTCCCTTCATCGGTTACCCACCTCGTTTCGTATTGGCAGCGTTGGCCGCGCGGAACTCCTGGTGCAGCTGGGACTGCTGTGCCCAGTCTAAGTCGTTTTCTCCCGGTGCCTGAAGTAGATGCACCCTTACCCTTATCCTGCCTACTTGCCATTGTACCTGTCAACACAAATAAACAAGCGCAATTTTAAGCTAAATGCATGTTAACTTCGGCTAAGGTCGGGTTAAGCTAAGTTCACCCCACACTTATTCCTTAGCTACATTTACGATACTACGGCGAGGATCACTTTATTTACACCAAGAAACAAACAACTATACATTTCATGCTTAGTGCGTTCGCAAAGAAAATTTCGACGGTATAACTTTTAGCATACTACTCAGACTTCATACAGCTAATCCCAATCCTACCATCGCTAGCAATTCAACCATCGCACTTAGCAAAGAAAACAACAAACAAAAACAACAACACAAATTCTATATACACATGAACCTATTTAATCAACCAATTCGAACAATTTTCAACTTTTTCCCAAAATCCCGAGAATTCGTCGTCTATTACATTCAAACAATATTTACAACGACTTATCTCAATTCACAAGCACACCCCGGCATATAATTCACAAATTTACTAAGTTACCCACTTCGAATTCAACAACCAAACCCTAGAATTTAGTTTCGCAATCAAATTTGAATTATTCACGCAATCGACAAGTTCAAACGCGTATTACAACATTCCGAACATATATCAATCAAGGAATAACTCAATTTCATGCTAAATTTCGACTTAGGGTGATTTATCTCACCTCCCATGCTTAATTTCGAATAAATTCGACAAAAACTTGAGAGAGAATAGGGAAATATACCTCGTAGTTGAAACACTGAAGAAAACTCGATAATTTCTTTGCTTAATACCGTGGCACATTGATGGGAGAGGGAAATATGGGTGTTTGGTCGCGGAGAAGTGAGAAAATAAGGGAAAAGGGAATAAAATCGGGGTTTAAAATGAAGGGAAACACGCGGGTCACCCGGCAACCCGGTGTGACCCGTCACAAAATATAGGGCAACGTGTCACGGAGTGCATCGCGGTGCACTGCCTCCGTGACACGGAGCCATCGCGATGGCTCACTGGAATTTTTTTAAAATTCCAGATTAAACCTCAACGTGTCACGGAGGGTAACGCGGAGGTCCTCCTCCGTGACACGGAGCCCTCGCCCCAGCTCACTGTCTCTTCATTTTATTCATTTTTTCATACCTTGCCTTTTCCTTCACGATTCCGTGCAAATTTTTCTCCGTTTGACCTGCCAATCACCTCACTAAACAAAATTGGTTAGATTAATAGATTTCACTACTAAAATGAAAAATACTAACTAAAACGAAAAATTTGTACTAAATCAAGAAAAAGAAAATTAAAATAAAATCTAATCACACTTTACAAAATAAAAGAAAAAAATATATTTTTCACGGGTTGCCTCCCGTGCAGCCCTGGTTTACCGTCGCGGCTCGACGTCCCTTATGCTCAATTGTCCACTAGGGTGATGGACGATTTCTCACGATCATTGTCCTCCCCCCAGTAGTGCTCACCTTTATCTGGTGGTCTTCCCATCAACTCTCGGGAATCATTCATTCGATTAGCATTCCCATGATCAATTACATTGATCACCGAGAGTTCTTCATTCACCATCGGGAGCTTGGGTGCTTTGTAGACATCGAACACCTCTACCTTGTCATGTGCTCGCATTGTAAGTTGACCCGCAGCCACGTCGATTAATGCTTTCCCGGTTGTCAAGAAAGGTCGTCCCAAAATAAATGGGACTTAAGCGTCTGGTTCAAAATCCAGAACAATTAAATCTACTGGAAAAATGAGGGATCCCACTTGCACAAGCACATCCTCAACAATGCCATCCGGCCTAGCTAAGGATCTGTCTGCTAACTGCAAGATTACGGTTGTAGGTCTAGGACTCCCTAGACCCAACTTTCTGAATACCGAAGATGGCATCAGATTTATGCTCGCTCCCAAGTCACACAATCCACGAGCTCGGATACTCTGCCCAATAGTAAGCTAGATAGTAAAACTTCCAGGGTCTTTTAGCTTCGTAGGCAGTCTATTTTGAATTCGGGAAGTGCATTCCTCCGTCAAAGCTACCGTGGCATACTCAGTCAAACGACTTTTGTTGGCCACGATGTCTTTAATATATTTGGCATATTTTGGCACTCCCTGCAAGACATCAACAAGAGGTAAATTAACATGTGCCTGTTTAAGCACCTCCATAAATTTCTTGAAACACGCCTCCTCTTTGTGTTTCTTGAGTCGTTGAGGGAACGGGGGTGGAGGTCTTTCTGATTCTGCTTCTTTGGTCTTCCCCCTATCCGAACTTTGTTCTTCCTCAACATCTGCTGCTCCTGACTTTTGAGGTGGTCTCTCCGGTTCCACCTCCTTCAGCTGCAAACCACTCCTTATGGTCACTGCATTTACCTGCTTCAGATTTGAATCCGTGTCACTAGGCAGTCCTCCTCTGGGCCTTGTGTTTTGGGCACTAGCAAATTGCCCAAATTGATACTCAAGAGCCTTGGTCGCTAATTGATTGTTTTTCACTTCGGTTGCCAATTTAACATAGTCAGCCTGCAATTGCGCCTGATTAGCGATCATGGTCTTGAACATTTCCTCAATGGTAGGTGATGGTGGTGGAGGAGGGGCATTGTGATTTCTGAATTGAGATTGGTAGTTCTGTTGCCCTTCTTGATTCCTGTGCATACCCTGACCCGAACTTTGGCCTTGTTGGTTGTTGCTACCCCACGAAAAATTTGGATGGTTCCTCCAATTTGAGTTGTAGCCGCAACCAAACTACTGCTGATTTCTTTGTGCATTGCCCACAAAGTTAACCGAATCTGGGTTTGCTCCACAGCACTCAGCTGAGTGCTCACTGCTTCCACTCACTTCACACCACATTTGCTGGACCGCATTGACTGAAGCTGAAGGCTGGTTCAAATTCATATTGCTGAAGTGGTTGTTCAACTGATTCTGCAAGGCAGCTATCTATGCAGCGATAGCTGTAAATCCATCCACTTCAAGCACTCCTGCTGCTTTCCTTGCTCCACCTCGAGATGAATCAGCATTCCATTCTGGATTGCCCTGTGAAATCCGGTTGAGCAAAGTGTACAGCTCCTCATAAGTCTTTTCCAGTGCTTGCCCTCCAACTGCTGAGTCTAGCAAAATTTTAGTATGGGGTTCCAAACCCTCAATAAATGTGTGTACCAACACCTCATTGGACTGATGATGATAAGGACAGTCCCGCAACATGGATTTAAATCTTTCCCAGGCTTGATATAAATTTTCTCCCTCCCTCTGTTTGAAATTTAGAATTTGACTTCTAAGTCTGGCTATTTTACCAGAGGGAAAAAATCTTATCAAGAACTTCCGTGCTAGATCATCCCACGTTGAGATAGAATTTGGTGGCTCAGCTTTTAACCACCTCTTGGCTTCACCAAGTAATGAGAACGGAAATAGTGTGAGCCGAACATAATCAGGTGACACTCCAGCGGGTATATAAGTGTCACTTATCTCCAAAAAGTTCTGGAGATGTTGTTGTGGGTCTTCATGAGGGAGACCGGTAAATTGCCCGCTTGTGTGCAATAGTTGCACCATGTTCTGCTTAAGTTCAAATCTCCCTCCAGGCTCGGGTTTGCGGATACTTGAATGTACATTGTTGGCATGTGGGATTGCCACCTCGCGAACCGGCCTTGTTGCTACTTCATCGGGCACTAACACTGGCCTCACAACCGGTGGATTTTGTTGCTCCATAATAGTCTGTCTGAGCAACTGCAGCTTCTTTTGTAGAGCTTCTCTGTGTTTACTATGAAATTCATGTTCAGGCTCTATATAAAATTCCACCAGCTCCTTGTCCTTTACCAGTGTTCACAGAAATCAAGTCTGCAAAATACAGGCTAAGACCAAGTTGTCAACACTTAAGAAAATAAAATAAAAAATACAGTAAATTTACACTTAACACAATTTCACCAATTGCCTAGTCTCCCCGGCAACGGCGCCAAAAACTTGTTCGGGTGTTTGCTATAGGGGTTAAAAATCGACACGCAAGTGCACGTGGTCAAACAAGTAATAAAGTGGCTAAGTAAGCCAAGTATCGAACCAAGGAGACTCTGGATAAGTAAAAATTGCTCAAGTATACTATATTCTATCTTACTTCTATATATGCTGACAACAACGTAACCAAAAGTTAAATAATTTTTGTTTATAAATTATATACTAAAACTATTAAAAAATATCTACTTTGAATTTAAACTATGGATATGAGCATGCCAAGGTTAAGAACAAGTAATGAATTTGATTATAATCCTAATTTGGTTAATCTTCTCTTCCTGTTGCTAGCCAAGAACATTAGCCTAGAGATTAAAACTCTCATATTTAATCTCACTTAAGAATCATAAACCATCCATCTACATTTCTGTGATCAAATGCAATTTATGACCTAGCAATACAATTCCGGTTCCTAAATTGACTAATACGGCTTTCAAGTATATTTCTATCAGGAAAGCACATCAAAACCCAATTTTCCCAAATCAAGTTAAGAACAATACCCTATTAATTCACAACTTTCCAATTTCGTGCTCTCTCGAGTGAAATCGGACTTTTTAGATGTACATTAATGTCGGCCACACACCAATCCAGTAGAAACAAGAATTAATAGAACAACATGGAAGAAGAAGATGAAAAACCATATAATTCAATAATCAAAATTCATCACCATTGTTCATAACCTCAGCAAGGAAGAGAATTAGCCACTCATTTGTGGATTAATCATCCTAAAACAAGTGTTAATCATACAAACAATTGATTGAAAGAAGAAAGAAAGAGAGAAAACCCTGAGCTTTTTCGTCCCTCAACTGCCTGTAACCCACGTCCTTGCTCCACCAAGTCTGAATTTATTAAAAATAAGCCTAAGTGTTCTATTTATACTTGTGGGAATTTTTCCCGGAATAACAAGCAACGTGTCACGGAGGCAGTGCTCCACGTTGGCCTACATGACACGGCGTGGACGCGGACCCTTACTGGAAATCTGGGGTCCAGGAATAAAGCCTCAAGGTGGCACGGCATGCAACGCGGTGGCTTGCCTCCGTGCCACGGAGTTGTCGCAAGGCTTCACTGGAAATTGACAAATTAATCACCCTCCAGGCAGTGTGCCTCCGCGATGGTAGCGTGGCACGGCTCCATCGCGGAGCCCCTTTTCATTGTGCAGTCCAATGTCTTTTTCGTGCTCGCATCAAAGTCCAACTCCGATATTGTTCCAACATGCCTTTTAGCTCCTCAAAATCATGTTTTACCTACAAAACAATGCTAATCATGTTGGTTAGTATAAATTCCCATTTTATTACCAATTACATGAAAATGTATATACATTGCACAATAAACAAGGCGAAAATGATACGTTTGAGTATCACTTGGGCATATAAATCTGCCCAAGATCAATAGAAAGGTCGGACGTCAATGGTTATGTTCGACATGAGTGAGCTAGATGCAGCTCTGGCTGCCGCATCTACATCTGAGGCCCCATTGATGACTTAATCAAGGGCTTAGGGATGATGATGAGGATCTGGGAGATGAAGTGGGATGCTGAAGCTAAAGATGATGGGGATGATGATGATGAGTTACCACTTCACAGAGTTCTTACAATCATTTATTTTGTATGCATACATTTGGGACATTGTGTTATTTGATTTGTGGGCGGGATGAGTGTTTCTTTTGTTGTGGTCATTTTTATTGATGATTGATGTTACCCTTGTCAAGCTTTTATTTTTGAGTTTTGAAGAGTTTTGAGCCTTTATCGGGCTCAGGATTCCCTTGTCCGGCATATTTTGTTGATGATCGATATTTCCCTTGTTGGGCTATTGTGTTGATGTTTGTTGAATGGCTATTGTGAAGCCTTTTTCAGGCTTAGAATGGATGAAAGAGAAAAATTGTTTTGAAATGTTAGTGTAAGTCTAATTTGTGCCTTTCTAAATAATAGATAGTGAATAAACTCCAAGGGTTTTCTTTATACAACGATTCTTTCTCGAGGAGCAATTTCTTTTTCTTTTCTTTTTTCTATTATAAAAACGAACCGGGTGACATTTTCTAATGATATATTGTAAGTCAACTTTCTTAAGAGAAAATGCCATGTTTTTTTAGTCTTGTTGAAATTGTTTTTGAGGGGTACCACTGAAAATGGTTTGTGTGGCATGAAAAAATGAGTTTTGAAGAAATGGGACATTTGAAATGAAAAATGTATCACTCTCTTTTCATATATTGCACATTTCTTGTTTGGCTTATTGATTCATAGGCTCAATTATCGTAAAATCGTAATCTGGCTGTGGCAATGTATTGTGTGAACTCCTTGGAGTGTGATGCCTTGTGAGGTGAGGATGATTGAATGATGCCCATGCATATATGTTTGTCTAGAACATGCCCTAAGTGTGATTCTAGATGAAATCCTAGAGGTAGTTGCACTAAGAACATGATTTTAGGCTTTCTATTGCTAGTCACTTCACCCAAAATGACCTCCTTAAACATCTTCCTTTGCTAGCCAATGTTGAGCCTTTGACCCTCTTTATTGAAAACCACATTACAAGCCAATGTCCCCTTGTAATCCTCTTTTTTGGCACCCATCCTCCCTAATTGCTTCCTTTTGTGATGACTAAATGCAAATGGGGCTTGAAGCCCAAGAAATGGGAAGAGATAAGGAAATCAATGGAAATGAGGCAAAAAGCCTAAGTTTGGGGGTTTATAAGAAGGGAAGAAAAGTGATGAGCTTCAATTTGAGGTAGCACCAAATTGTGATCAAAATTAATGAAATGATGAGTTGAGAAACCTAGAATCATCAAAATAGAAAGAATAGTGAAAGGTG
This sequence comes from Datura wrightii, assembly GCA_035772735.1. Classification (NCBI taxonomy): domain Eukaryota; kingdom Viridiplantae; phylum Streptophyta; class Magnoliopsida; order Solanales; family Solanaceae; genus Datura; species Datura wrightii. Next base: position 47,578,556 of record JASDFA010000002.1, on the reverse strand, counting down.
TTACCTTTTGCTTAGATGAGGCTAAATCTCAAACCCATAGGAGTTATAAGGGTGGTTCTTGATTAACAAAAGATGAAGATGAAGAAAAAGGAGAGATAAGGGGGAGTGATCCAAAGAGTGTGATGGAATGTTAAAAATGTTCAAAAGGACCATTAGGGAGGTACTAGTCACTAGAGCTAAGTAATTGTCCTACTTTACCCCTGGTCTTCGTTATGACCCCCAAGTCCTAATTGATTCTGAGTGTAGCAACTCTACATTAGCAGTGAGTTACACAAACGTCAACCTATGGGTCAAGTTGTGTGCATGAAGAATTTCTTTGTGAGAGTGAGCATTATTATCCTATTCTATAATCCCTTGTGTGTGCATTACTTGATTATAAAAAAAGGGATTCTCTCTTCTTGTGAGTGGCATCACCCCCTTGGAGAACATACTTGCATTGGTGCGAAAAGTGATTGGGACATTAGTGCTATAACTTCAGGGAAAGCTTTGAATGTGAATTCGTAATGATTTGAGATGCTATGTGTGCTTGTTGTAATAGACCATGCCTTGGTTTTGAAGAATGAAAACATTTGTGAATCATTTCTATTCATTGTGGTTACCTCTTGAAACTTTTTCATTTTTTGGGGAGTCTTTTCTCTTTTTCCTTAAGTTGGTGAGCATTTTTGGCTTGTCTTAGGCTCATTGGTCCTTAATGCATAGATCCATATGTGGCATGTTGTTCCATTTGCTCAAATGTAGAGAACTTCATTACGTGAGTATAAGCAATGGTTCAAGTTTGGGGGTTTAGTGAGTTGGTAATTTACTAACTCACCTAGGCTTTTAAACATGAGTTTTTGTTTAGTTTTCAGGTCATTTAGGTGGATTTTATGCTCTTTTTCCTTGAGCTTTGTAGGTACTTAATTTGAATAGGAAAAGTATGAAATTTTGCAAAAAGCATGAAAAAAGGTAGATGAGGACCGGGGCTCCACCGAAGGACACCAGTGAAACACTGGTTGATCGTCGTTCCCTACTATGCTGATGAAGAACAACTACCTGCGGGCAGCAGATCAGCACCAATGAACCGCCGGCACCAACATCAAAGTGTTGTAGGATTCACTGACCACCAGCCAAACCCGATTGTGGGACCGCGAATGTGCACTGATGAACCGCCGGTAAATCGCAAGTGATGCCCGTCAGCAAAACGGTCAAAATGTCAAGCTCAAAAAAAGAGGAGAAAGAATGTACCCATTTTTTGTACATCTCAAAAAGGAACTAAAACTACCATTATTCCATATAAATTTTCATTATTCTAGTGGCTTTGTATTGAATTAGAGAGAGAAACACTCATCTTCTTCTTCCTTGAAAAGGTACAAAACTCCATTGGAGATCAGACCTTTGAGCTTGAATTCTTCTTACTCATTTTGTTGAATGGATATTGAATTTTTATTGAATGCAATGTCATCTTGTACTTATATGAGTAGCTAAATTCCTTGCTAGGGGTTTGTGGATGATTGGATTTGATTTGGATTGGGTATTGTTCAATTGATCTTAGATTTACTCAATTAGTCTATTTTTAATATTTCATCAAATTTTAATCTAAATAATCATTGTTGCAAATATGGGTTGTTTTTACTTACTCTAATTTTGCTTGAAAAAGAAATTTAGAGTATAGGTGATGAAATATTAATGGGTAATTGGGTGTTGATCATGTGGGGTTGGGCTAGAAATAGTTAAAATCCATTGTGAAACAACTATGGAGAACCAAATCTAGAAATAGTTACTCTTACCGAAGTTGATGTGGCTGTTGTTAAAAAGGCTTTGGGGTTTGAGAAAACCCGAGGTATAAGACATCTAATTCATTGAGAAATAGTAGGATCTCATCCTGTCCACAACTAACATATTATGGAGTAAGGCTAGGAGATGTTAATAATCCCAATCCAATGATTCCCCAATAATTTCACACCCCCAGTAGTCTCTCCTTTGGTTATTTTTAAACTTTTTCCCTATTTTTGTGAGAAAATTTTGTAGTTAAATTGACATGTAGTGATTCCCCAATTTTTACTTTATTATTGTTGAGACATTGATGCAAGTTCAATTTTATAGACAACTCTTTCATGATCAACTAATATTCCCTGTGGGATTCGACCCCAATACCTGTTGAATATATTTGTTTTGTAAACGACCATTTATGATCTCCCATCAAGTGGAGTGAATTTGAACGTTATCAAAAGCCCAAGAGGTTTGAGGAAGAATTGAGGAATTTCTAGCTTGATCATTAAAGGGTAACTTCTAAACATGCATGCATGGGAGTTGAATGAATTAGAATAAGTTAAACTCCCTTAATACACTTCTTTTAGAGCTTAAAACAACATAATTTAAGACTTAGGATCTTAGGAATTATGAAAATGCCCTTACTGATTTCACAGGAAAAATCACACTGCCAAGTACCACGACTCATACAACAAATCATCCTTCGCTACCACGACTTGTTGCATCGCTTGTTGCAATCCTCCACTTTTCCCCCAATCTCTGATATTCAAACGACGACTAGATAGGACAGGTCATTACCTGTCACAATGACTCGTTATTTCCACCCATTATCATCACTGTCCATATACACTTAGCTTTTGGAATTTCCCACAAAGGGTCCATATCACAAGTCGTAACTCGTTCGAACGGGTCATAGCACCCATCCGTTTCCACTGAATCAAATCTTTAACCTTTCTAAACTTTACTTAATGACTCATCAGGACGATCCATTACTTGATGTAACAACCCGTTACTTGACTCATTGTTTCTAGGAAAAATGTACTGCTGTCTTACAACATGGCACTTAACAGGTCATTGTTCTCCACAACGACTAGTTCCTAGAGTCATCCTTTGACTAAGATTTCTATTGACTGCTTACCACGAGTCTTCGCACGATGCGTGGTAACATCTAATGGGTCATTCTGAGGCAAATTTTCCCACTTTTCTATGGATCACATTTCCAATCTCGAGTCTAGTCTTAGGGACATTTGGGTATTAAAGGTGAAGCTTGAACATCAGAGACCTGCAGGTATGCTTCTGGACATTAGCATTCGTATTTGGAAGTGGGAAGAGATCAATATGGACTTTATTATAGGGTTGCCTCATACACGACAACAGTATGACTCTATATGAGTGATCATGGACAAGTTGACCAAATCATCTCATTTCCTACTGGTCAAAACTACCAATTAAGTTGAGGGTTATGCTAGATTGTTTATTCGGGAGTTGGTTTGGTTTCATGGAGTTCCTTTGTCCATCATGTCAAATAGGGGTACTTAGTTTACCTCTCAGTCTCGGATATCGTTTCAGAAGGACCTTGGTACCTAGGTGAAGCTTAGCACAACTTTTCACCCGCAAAAAAATAGTCAAGCCAAGAGAACCATTCAGACTCTTGAGGACATGTTGAGAGCGTGTGTGATTGATTTCAAGGGTAGTTGTGATGATCACTTACCTCTCATCAAGTTGCCTACAATAATATTTGTCGCTCCAGCATTCAAATGACTCTGTTTGAGGCACTTTACAGGCAGATGTGTAGATCGCCTATTGGATAATGCGAGGTAGGTAAGGCTACATTGATAGGGTTAGATTTAGTTCGTGAGGCTATGGAGAAAGTTTAGCTCATTAGAGAAAAGTTTAAAATAGCTCAGAATCATCAAAAATCTTATGCGGATGTTAGGTGAAGAGAGCTTGAGTTTGAAGTTGACGATTGGGTGTTTCTGAAGGTGTCTCCAATAAAAGGAGTCATAAGGTTTGGTAATAAGGGAAAACTTAGTACCCGATATGTTAGTCCTTATTGGATTTTGAGGCAAGTTGGCAGGGTGGTATATGAGTTGTAGCTACCAGTAGAATTGGCTTCGGCGCATCTGGTTTTCGATCAATCTCTACTGAAGAAGTGCATTGGTGACCCAACACTAATTGTTCTGGTAGAGAGCATTGGTGTGAAGGATAGCCTTACTTATGAGGAGGTTCCAATTGAGATCCTTGATCATCAGGTTTGGAAGTTGAGGAACAAGGAAGTAGCTTCAATGAAAGTTTTATACAGAAATCAGCTTGTTAGGGGAGCTACGTAGGAAGACGAAGCAGATATGATAGCTAGATACCCACATCTTTTTCCTTGTGGCTCAGTTCTAGTACGAGGTACCAGTTTCCCCCTTAGTACTCTATTCAGCGTCATGTCAAGTTCATGTCTGTCAGTTCCTTTCATGTTATAGTATGCATGTATGTTTCATGAATCTTTAGTCATGTAAATCAATCCGGAGTCAATCACTCCGTCAGTTTTCAGCTTTGGTTTTTCAGTTTTTGGATTGTAGTTTCTTCCCTAGCATTTCAGTATACTTAATCTACATTCGAGGATGAATGTTTCCAATGGGGAGATAATGCAATACCTTAAAAGTCTCTATGATCAAGCCCTAGACTTGTAGTAGAATCAGCTAAAAAAATCTACAAAATCCCTCAGAACGGCTCATTGTACGAGTCGTGGGTTGACTTCATGGGTCGTACGGGGAGTTATGGTAAGGTTCTGATACTCAACCTTCTAGACCACGAGTCCACACCATAAGTCATGGTGAGTAGGTACGACCCACAATTATGAGTCATAGCATGCATCTATAGGGTCAACCTTGATATAACGAGTCATACTATAACGAGTCACAGTATGACTCGTAGTATGGTGTGACGGGTCATGGTATGGGTCATAGAATGACAAATTCTAGGCAGTTGTGGGGAGAAAATACAGAAGATGGGACTCCTAACCATGACGCATTGTATGACTCATTGTAGGAAACAACAAGTCATTGTGAGACTGTAGTTTGATAAACAGAGAACCTAGAAAATTCGATTGGCTAACAACGGAAGGAAAACACAAGTCATTGTTTGTGGTACGACTCGTGGCACCTGGAAGTCAATTTTTTAATTACTTTTTTTCAAGCGTATTTTTGTAATGTCCTATGCATTTAAATCCTAAATGACGCCATTTTAGGCTTCCTAAGGGTCAAAATTAAGCAGTTTAACCTATCTAAATTATTCCTTCCCTTCAAAGAATGATAGTTGGAATTTTCTCTCAAGATCAAGTTAGGATTCTTTATCAAACCTCTTCAAATTTTCTTGGGCTTTTCAAGACTAGTCATGGAGTCAATTTACCCAGGTATGTAGGGTCATGAATGGAAGATTCCTTTCACCCTCATGCCCTATTTCTTCTCTAGTTCATGAATTCAAGTATCCAATCAAGTTTATTGAATGTTCTAGGGTTGTACCTAATTTTCATGAAATCTTCTATGCTATCTCTATGGGTTTAATCCTCTCATACTAATAGATGTTTTATGGCTATTAGGGTAATTTGACTCTCAATTCACTCACGAATTCATGATTTCAAGTTTATGAAGATTATGCTATTATGCATGATTATGAATTTTAAATCTTATGAGTCCATGATTTCCAGTATGATGAATTATCCAGGTATGCATGAATGATTGTAAATTTTTAAACTTATGATTCCATGATTTTGAATTGTGAAGCTTATTTCAAGAATGTATGATTTCATGATTTGGGCAATCCCACGTAAAGTCAAGTATGCTTTATCATAATTTTATCCAAGGCTTATGTTATCAGTTTTGAAGGAATGTTTAGATCCAAGATTCCTAAGTAAATGATTTAGGTTAGGTTTTAAGAACATAATTATGAGCAATCTGTATGTTTTGGGAGTAGTATCTAGCACCGAGTAGGCCAGGAATCCCGAGGACCCCAGTCTCATAACTACGCGCCACATAGGTATATATTCTTATTTAGGACCTCTCAAGAGAGTGTTTCCCCCGCCCTCGGGCACATAAGTGATATCACACCTTCATCATTCTTTGCCTTGGCAAGGCTTAAGACAACTCTTCCCACTTGAGCGAGATAGTTGAGGAATCACGTAAGCTCTATCATGTCGGTTAAAAAGGTGCCTCCCATTGTTCCTCATGTTCTTAGTTACACATGTTCATGACTTATGATATCATGTTTTATAGCATTTTGGCCCATTGATCAGTTTATGACTTCTCGGTTATGATTTCAAGCATGAGAAGCTATATGGTTTCTAATTCTAAACCTTGGTTCATTATGTTCAAATTACTACAAATAGCTTTTGATTATATACACTTCAGATATATGGTTTTTCACATGTTTTCCTTATTCTCATGATCTATCCTGATTTATATTTCAGGATTTCAAACTATTATTTTACTAGCATGGTATACGTCCTCTACATACTTAGTACATTTAAACTACTGACCGCATACTCTATGCTATATCATCTCATGATATAGGTTTGGTTGATCCATCTCCGTTCTGTCATAGCTCGCTCTCGATTACTCCAAATCTATTCCCGCTTGGGTGAGTCCTCATTCTTTGAGGGCATTATCAGCTTTATGTTTTTATCATATCTTTCAGTTTCAGACTTAGTGAGCTAGTTGAGGGCTTTGCCCATCAGCTCGTCATAGTAATAAAGTCTTTTTAGACAATCATGTATGGATAGTTAAGTGTTGTTGTTTTCTGTTTACACTTTTGTCCTTATGATACAAAAACTTCTTCTTATATCATGTTCATGCTTTATTTCTACCTAGTAAAGTTGTTATCATACTATGTATATGCCATAGGTTAGCTTGGAGCCCTTCGTGGTTCTAGGTCCCGTGTCTCGATCTGGGCTCTGAACTCGGTTCGTGACATTAACTTCATTACTCACTTTAATACTTCACAACTTTCTCAGTTTTAGCACACTCTTTGATCTTCTTACTTTACTCCTTATGCCTTTCCTTCATTGAAATAATTGCAAACTTGGGTGACTAGTAGGGAGTTCTTGACAATATTTATTCTTTTCAGCTTATTCATTTTCTTTTTTTTCATCTCCCTACTAATATCACTTGCCTTGTTCTATATTTTTCACCTTTTATCTTTTCCTCCAACTTCCACACTTTAGCTTGATAACGTCCAAAATACACTTTTCTTTACAAAAGAGCATAAACGATCGCTGTATCAAAATAAATATCCCGATGGATGTCGGGTTTGAATCCCACAGAGACTAGCAAATGATGTGCACAAATGTTGTTTGGAAAAATGAAATTAGTTTGCACCACTCAAAACTAACAAAGAGATAAACATTTTGGGGGAGAATTGGTGTTAACAATATGGTATAGATTCTAACTAGGCTAAATAGAATAGCAAACTAACAAAAGTTGTCGACAATAATGAGAAGGACTAGAGATGTGGTGTAAATGATGTGCTAATTAAACAAGGCTATGCTAGATCATCTCATTAGTTCAAATTGTGTAAATCTCTTTGGGTAGTTGGGCATTCTATATTTTTCAACTTCATAAATGCCTCTTGCTAGAGTTCTTTCGAAATACTAGACACAATTAAATCAATCCAATCAAGTTTGGATTAAAAGTTGTACTAATCTCTAGCTATTAGCTATTAATTATGACTGAGAATGTGGGTTTGTCTATGTCTACCCCAACTCAACAACATCACATCCATGTCCACCATTAAATTCTCTATCAGTACTCAATTCTTCTCTTTCAAGCAAAAATCAAGTAAGAAAAGTAGACCCACGTCTGCAACTATGGATCTTCAATTATAAATTGGAGAGAACTTAACAAATTTACACCAATTAAACAAAATTGAGATAAATCTACCAATACCCAATCTAATTAAGCATTCATCGCCATACACCTCTGGTTAATGATTTAGCTACTCATTGTTAAGAAATTGAAAAGAATATTTAACAATAAACTCATTGATTTCAATACTAAGAGTAGTAAAATCAAATTCAACAAGTCTTCAACAATGGTGGTACCTCTCTATAGAGGAAGAAGAAGAAAAAGAAAAACAATCCTCTAAACTTTTGACCAATAGAATTCTACTTTCTTCTTCTATAAAGAGAATGTTCTCAAAAAAGCTAAAAGTTAAGATCTGATAGGTACAGAGTACTTCTCTATAGAAGATATCTAAAAGTAGGGTACCCAAGACTCTCTTTTTCAGTGTTGGACACATTTTCCCCTGCTCAGGCATTATGGAACTTGCGAGAGTACCGGTGGTTCTTCGGTAACATTTTGCGAACTTCCGGCTATAGTTGAATGCTCCTTTAGTTTATTCCAGTGTCCTTCAGCGATTCCTTCGGTGACTTGCCAGCCTCCAATCATGCTCTGCCGATTTCTTTCTCTGTGATCCAGCACTTTCAGGTGTCAATAGGTGATAAAAACGATGAGTTGCCAGTTGATGTCCGCAACGGCCGGTTGCTTTAGTTCTCTAAGGCAGTGGTCTTCCACATTTGGCCAGCATTTTGCCGATCTTCTCCGGTGAAGCACCGGTTTTCATCGGAGTCCCTTCTTTTTACTCCCTTTCTTGTTCTTTGTACAAATCAGATATCTACATAGAGAAAGGCAAAAAGGGCATAAAATCTATCTAAATGACTTCAAAATTAAGCTAAAACTCATTCTTAAGATCCTAATGAGTTGGTAAATTACCAACTCATAAAACCCCCAAGCTTGAACCATTACTTGTGCTCAAGTAATGCAGTTATTATCAGATGAAGAACATGCCACACCACAGAAGTTTATACATTAATGACCACTTGACTCATGAAAACCTAAAAATGCTCACCAACTCACTGAAAAAAGAGAAGCAAATTCCCCAAAACCAAGAAAAATGGAAAAGTTTCAAGAGGCCACCACCATTCAAAAACATGGTTCACAAGAGCTTTCATTTTGCAAAAAAAGGGCATAGCTTATCCACGAAGTACACATAGCATCTCAATTCATAATCATTGCACATTCAAAGCTTGCCTTAGAGCTTGCACTTTTCATGTCCTATGCACACATTTACCCTTAATGCAATTGTATTCTCGAAAGGGATGATGCCACTCATAGAAGAAAAAGTCCCTATTCTTTATCATGAAATCAATGCATTCACACAAGGAATTGTAAAAAGAGAAGATTGCACTCACTCTCCCTAAAGAAATCTTCATGCACACAACTCGACCCATAGGCTTTCCCTTCGTGTAATTCGCCACTAATGTAGAGCAACTGCACTTAAAATCACTTAGGACTTATAGGTCATAATGTAGGCTAGGGATAAGGGTAGGATAAATGTCTAACTTTAGTGACTAATGCCTTCCTAATGCCTTTACAAACTTGCATATCCCATCAACTTGTTCAGACCACTCCCCTTCATTTTTCCTTGTTCATCATCATCATCTTTTTGTTGTAACACAAGATACCCTTATAACATCTATGAATTATCTTTTTGTTGTAACACAAGCCACCCTTATAACATCTATGAATTTTACACTTAGCCTTCTTTATGCAAGAGATAGCACCTATCATCAATTCTTCCTCTGTTGATGATTCAATGTCTCTCAACTTATTGGTTCACTCATCTCATCACAATTTTAGTGCTACCTCAACTTTTAGGCTACTTGTTTTTCCCCTTACTCTTGGCGAATCCCCAAACTTAGCCTTTAGCCTCATTTAACTTTCATTTCCTTATCTCTCCCTATTTCTTGGGCTTGAAGCCCCCATTTTTCATTGTTTCATTACTAGCAATTAGGGAGGATGGGTGCCAAAGAGAAGGACTAAAAATGTTCTTTAGGCTTGTAATATATTTTCAAAGAAAGGGCCCAAGGCTCAAACATTGGCCATCAACGGTTAATGTTCAAGGTGGTCATTTTGGACGAAGTGACTTAACAAAAGAGAGCCTAAGATCATATTTTAGGTGCCGCTACATCTAGAAGTTCCCCATGAGTCACACATAGGGCAAGTTCTAGACAAGACTCTACGCATGAGATTCACAAAAATCTTCACCACACAAGGCATCACACCGAAAGAGTCAACAAAAATCATTATCCACACAAGATCTTTGTTTAAGACATTAGAACATGAAAATTCATAATTCAAACAAGGTATCTACAAGATATGACAAAGAGTGCTACATTCTCCCTTCAAACTCCCATTCATCCTTTCTCATTTTCATGCCATTTCAAAATTCTATATCAAAAATCTTTCTGGTGGTACCTCTTAAAAAAGTTCCACACACGAATCAAAAATAACATGGCATTTTCCTTTAAGAAAGTCGCCTCACAATCTATCATTGGGAACTGCCAACCCGGTTCGACAACAAAAAGAAAGAAAAGATAAATTCTCCTCAAGAAAGAACTATGATATGAAGAAAACCCTGGGATTTTGATTACTATTCTACTATTTACATAAGCGAACAAAAAGATTTGGGTCATAACACAAACTTTACCAACTCAAAGAAAGCACCCCATTTGCATCATTAACACGCTAACATCCAAGAACTCATTCATGTCATTCATTTTTATCAACATCACAAGCCGAGAAAGGGCAATCATCGACAAGACTAAAACTGTGCCCAACAAAGGCTCAAAATTCCTCATCAAATAAAATAAAAAACAAAAGCCCGACAACAGCTACATCAAATCATCTCAAAATAAAAACACAAATGACCCCCCAACAAACACTCATCCTACCCCCAACTTAGAGAATACATTGTCCCCAATATATGCATGCAAAATAAAAGGGGGCAAGAGACTCCCTAAGTGGGTCACTCCTCATCATTGTCACCAGCAGCTTCACCTGCTCTTGTGGCACTATTAAAGCCAGCCTCTCCTAGATCCTTTGTGTCATCCCCCAAACCCTCAAACAGATAATAAATGGGGCCTCAAACTTTGGAAGGAACAGCCATTGCGGCATCAAGAGTGCTCATATCAGGCACCTCCACAAGTGTCTGACTTATCCACTCCCTCACCTTAGTTTGGAGAGGTGACAACCCCCTAGACTACATCCACTGCTTGCACAAAGTTGTAAGACTCTCATACATTGATTTCAGCTCTCGTTTGACTATTTGAGCAATTAGTGTACGTAGGCTCCTAGCCAACTTTTGGAGTTGGCTCTCATGAAGTTGGTCATTTCCACGAGCTTGTGGAGACCACTTGGTGGGGAGGATGTTAAAGGGGGTAATTATCCCCTATGAGGTGTGTTAATGGAGATTTTGCCCATAGCTTCTGGCGAAACACGTTCAAATCTGGGGCATGTGGCGACTGCTCCAACCCATGGGGTAGTGATCCCTCTACCAACCCAAAAGCTTGCATTCACTTACTCTTAACTGTGGGTGCCTCGGCATCTCCTTTCCTGTCTAAGGTGATCACTCCTGAGGAAGGGAAAGGGGTCTCATCCGAGAACAATGACACTCCTGCTTGCAAACACAACTAAGAAGTGATGAGAGCATATGGCATGGAGGTGCTGGTCTATCTTGAGTTTCGCTTCATTTGTCAGGCACAATCTCCCCAAAGTTAATGGGGACTTTGGACATAATGTTGTCTATGAGAATCCCCGTATCTAAGTTGACTTGCTATTAATTTTTAGAGGGACCGATGCGGCCACAGATGAAATCCAACCATAGTTTGGCCTTGATGAGTTGGTAATTTACCAACTCATTAGGTTCTAAAACATGATTGTGTGCTTAGTTTTTGAGTTGATTATCTAGATTTTATGCCCTTTTTGCTTTTGTTATGTGCAGATGCCTAAATGCGTAGAAAGCAGCAAAATTGGAGAAAAGAAGGAAGTGAGAGCAAATCGGTGGTCCACCGATGATGACCGGCGAGAAGCCGGCCTAAGGTCGATTATCACTACCTCTGAGGAATAATGCTACCGGCGAATTGTGAGTTGCCAGCAGTGACTCACTAGTCCAGTTGCCGAAAAACACCCAAGTTTCTTGAAAGCAGCATAAAGATTTGGCGGTTCACAGATTGGTATCGGCTAAACGTCAGATGAACCGCTGATGCTCATTCGAGGTGAGTGAGGGCCCAAATAAGACACCCGGTGGTTCACGAATTTGGACCGGCGAACTACCGGTGTCTCCGCCGGTTCCAAAATGGTGCTCAGGGGTATAATTGTCCAGCCCGGGAAAAGAGATAAAAATAGCCCTACTTTTCAGGATATAAATAACAGATAAAGTAATGTGTACATAGGGAAGACAGAGAATAGAGATATATATATAGAGAGAGAGCAGAGCATATATCACATCATTGTTTCCCTTTTGAGCTTTAGAACATTCTCTTAGCAAAGATAGGGAGATTTTTATTGGTAAACTTGGAAAAAGTACTCTTCTCTACTTCTTCTTTGTAATAGTAAGTTTCAACCATTTTTGGAGACTATTTTGTGAATTTGATTTTACTGCTCTTGCTATTAAATTCAATGAAGTTATTGATGAATGTACTTTTGAATTTCTTAATCGTGAGTAGCTAAATTATTAACTAGAGGTGTGTGATGATGAATACTTAATTAGAGTGGGAGTTGCAAGAATCATCTTCATATTGTTTAAATAAGTGTAAATCTGTTAGATTCTCTTCAGTCTATAAAGGAAGATTCATTTATTATGATATGGGTCTATTTTTTCTTGCTTGATTGTTGCTTGTAATAGAATAATTAAGTATTGAAAGAGAATTTAATAGTGGATATGGATAAGAGATTGTGAAACTGGGCTAGAAATAGCAAAAATTACAGTCTCATTCCTTATTAGCAGCTAACAGCGAGAAATTAGTGCAGCTGCTATCCAAATCTAATTGGGTTGAGCTAAATCATGGCTAGAGGTTTGACAAAACTCTAGTAAGAGGTAGTTAGAAGGCTGAAAAGCTGTAATTACCCACTTTCCGAGATTATTTGTTCTTATGTTAACTCTACATGGTGCAAGCGAACTTCAATTTCTCAATCGAAACATGTAACTATCATTCACTAGTCCTTTTGGGATTCGAACTCAACACTCGTTGCGTACTATTTTGATACTTCAGCCTTGTATATTCTTTGCATGATGGATATACTTTGGACATCATAAAAAATAGAGCTGTTGCTGGGGACTAGTGCTTGATATGCTTGTGTTGATTGTTAAGTTGAAATAGTATTGCATCATAACTACTTGACGTGAGTTTTCTGTGTTTGTTAGGATCATACAACCACATGAGTCATAACTCTTAAGAAGAGGATAGATCAGTGGAAGGTAACATGGAACACGAAGAGGATAATCTGGTGATACTGGAAATCGCGGGACCATTCTCCTACCACCGATTGTAGGGAATACGGTATTTCATGTCACAAGCACCATGCTGCATTTGTTGCAAATGAAGGGACTCTTTGGCGGGAAACCAAGTGAGGACGCAGATAGGAATTTGAGAAACTTCTCATATATATGCCAGCCCTTCAATATTATAAATATTAGTCAAGAGTTATTCAGGTTGAGACTCTTTCCTTTTTCACTAACGGGGGCGGCAACAATGTGCCTGGAGGAACTCCCTCTGGGTTGTATTTCATCTTGGCAAGATTTAACCGAGGCTTTCTTGGATCTTTTTTTCCCTATATCAAAGATGCTATAGTTGAGGGATGAAATCACAAATTTCACGTAAGAACCAAGAGAGCCTTTGTATGAGGCATGGCTAAGGTTTAAAAAGAAGGTTGCTCTTTGCCCAAATCATTGATTGCTTGACAGAGTGCTTCTCAAAAGATTCTACAAGGCCCTTGATTCCATCAATAAGTCTATGGAAAACAACCCTAGCTGGTGGTTCAATCATGGATCAAACATATGGGTTGGACAAAGTCCTTCTAGACAGAATGAAAAAGACCAATACGGCTTGGCACATGCAAGATAGCTCAGGCGCATTGGCGGATGAATTGCAAAAATGGGATGAAGAGCGGGATGAGAATCTTGCCAAGATGATGAAACAGCTGGAATTGATGACAAAACATGTAATGGGAGCACGGACCAAGGTGGTAAATGTTGTGGGAATGTAAGGTCCCTTGAAATATGATGGAGAATCATCCTCGCCGAGATATGTAGAGGAATGTCAATACATAGGAAACCAAATGGGAGGTCCTCGACCTAGATTCCAAGGAGCAAACAAAGGCCCATGGCACCCAAGGGATGAAAATCAATGTTGGAGAAATCGTGAGCTGTAGGGATGGCCCGAAAGAAATGAAAGATGGGTCATAGGGAGCCAAATCAAGAGGGTGACCACTATCACTGGAGTTCAAACCCGTATGTTCCCCCTCAAAAAGTTGGGAACTCCCACAGTCAGCCGAGTGTGAGTGATGTGACTAGCTCAAAAATTCAAGAAATGCTATCTAGAGTTCTAAAGAAAGTGGAGCCAACCAAGAGCGAGGTCAAAGAATTAAGAGGGGAGGTGTCTAACCTTTTCCAAATAGTGAATTCACATTCAGCCTCTGTCAAGCCTTTGGATTCCAAATGAATCACTTGTCGACTCAAATGAACCCCCGGATGAAGGGAATGCTTCCTAGTGACACAATACCCAATCCAAAGAAAGATAGTTAATGCATTTCTATTGTCATTAGGAGTGGCAAGGTGATTGGAGATGCACCGGTGAAGCCCAAAGAGGTGAATGACCCAAATTCAGATGAAGAAGATGAAGTCGAAAAAATGCCAATGACTCCAAGGAGTGAGGAAAAGATTGAAGAGGAAGGAGAGGGGAAGGATGATGAAATCCTCTCACACACTGATAATGATGAGGCAGGCATGAAGGCTCCAATTGATGACAAGGTTGAATCAAGAGTCTCACCTCCTTATCCACAACGTTTGGCCAAGAAAAAGAAGGGCAACCAGTTCAAAATTTTTTTTGACATGTTTAGCAAGTTGTCCATAAATATACCAGGTTATGCAAAGTTTATGAAAGAACTGCTGAAGAAGAAAAAGGTGGTTGATGCAGGTAGTAGGGAGAAAATGCACCATTGCAGTGTGATGATGATTAGTAACCTTGCCCCCAGATGGGAAGACCCAGGAGCTTGCACAATCCCCTATACAATTGGGATATGTGTGTTTAAAAAAGCTCTATATGATCTTGGTGCAAGCATAAATTTAATTCCCTGCTCATTTTCAAGAAATTGGGACTCGGAAGCACAAAGACGACGTTGATGAAGTTGCTCATGGAAGATAGGTCCATAAAAAATCAGTAGGGGTGTTAGAAGATGTGTTGGTAAGAGTGGATAAGTTATCCTACCTGTTGATTTTGTTATCCTTGATTGTGAAACGGATGTGGAGGTTCCCATTATTTCGGGAAGACCGTTGTTAGCTACGGAGAGAGCCATGGTGGACGTGGAGATTAGGGAGCTAAAATTCAGTGTTGGAAGTGAGGAATCCACCTTGAAGGTGTGTCCATCCGCTGAAACACCCCCCAAATGCAAGCTAATAGGAGTGTTGCAAAATGAGGAGGAGGAAAAGGGATTGGAGATGAAGGAGACAGAGTCAGATGATGATCCCTCGGAAAAAAGGTGTTGAATAAGATCTACATCATTCCACGACGTTAACTAAGGCACTTCTTGGGAGGCAACCCAAGTGTTTAGTGAATTGATTTATGTATTTGTTGTTTTTGTTTTTTGTAGGAGCTATGAAGCGAGGAACAAAGGAAGAAACAAACCACATACAGAGGAACAACACTGAGTCGGCGAGTCGCCGATCCAAAAACGCAAACCGCCATTCAAGAAAAGTACAAAATAGAAGGTTGGTGCTTGGATCATATGACCAGTGGACCCATTGGCGAACCGCCAAAGCAAAATTGTGGACTACCGGTGGGTTGCCGAAGTAACACAAAGGACCTGAAGCTTTGGTACCTAAGCAGCGGGTCACTTGCGGATCGCCGATCCAATCTGTGAACCGTCGGTGGGTCGCTAGCTGAAAAACAGATAAATTGGCATAAATACCCAACAGAGGAAAATTAAAGCGGCGGAACGCCGGTGTCCTTCAGTGAACCGCTGATATAGGATTGGTTGAGGTATGAGTTTGTCTCAAAATGGAAATTAAAGAGCAGACCCACCAAATCCCAAATACTTGATAAGCCGCCCTTTATGCAAATATTTCCTTAGTTGCCCTTTTTCACCACTTTTCCATTCCACTTTTGTCTCTCCATTACCCAACATTCCCACTTCCCCATATTTCTCTCTTTTCAATCTTTCCACTTTCCCATCTTTACACCTTTCCACTTCCCACCAACACACCAACATTAACTCTCCACCTCCCCTTCAACCTATCAATATTCCATCTCTCACCTATAAAACCCTCTCCATCCTTTCACTAGCACACTAAATTCACTCACATTTCCTTCCTCTACTACACATCCCTTGAAGTGCCATTGTTGAGAATTCTCTAAGCTTTTGCAGCTCAAGTGTACAAGTAGTCCTACATTGTGGTAAAGTTTTCTTTCCCTTGTATTGATTTTCTCAATGATTATTGATTCTTTTAGTGTTAATACTTCATTTCCCTTTCCTATTGAACGCATAAATATGCTTTGGTTGTTGAAAGGAATGGGGAATATGTGTTTTATGTATGTGAAATTTTGGAATGGGTGAAGTCTGAGTAGCCAAATTTGAATGAAATACAATGTTTTGCCTGATGATAGACCGGGTGATGCCATTCTTAAGGGCAAACCATCATGAGATTGTGTTTAAATATAGTAGTGGTGATTTTATCATGCTGTGTGCGGGTGTGTGTTAGTGGGAGCCTTTGATTTGTTTAATGTTGATTTGGGGATGTTGAGGTCTGACGTTTTTCCAGTTAGGTTCAAAAAATCACTGATGGAACATTGGTTCACTTTTAAAATTGGAATCAAGCCATTGAGTGGATCCCAAATTACATCGGCGGTTCATGAATCTGGACCAGCGATTCACCGATTTACTCTTCAGTTGCCCAGTTTTCTATTACGCATCGGTGGGCAAGCGCCAGTCCGCGGATTGCTCCTGCGACTCGCCAGTACTTCGCCGATATTGTTAGTTATTTAAATGATGTTTTCTTACCCTTGTTTCTAAGTTCACCCTTAGGCTAGTTTTTGTTACTTTAATTTCCTCTTGGAATAGCTGTCACTAACATCATCATTGCATAAAAATCATGTCTTCATTCAGGAATATAGGAAAAGGAAAGGCCCCCACCTCATCTTCTAGTAAGGGAAAGGGCAAAGCAAAGGTCGCTCCACCGCGTGCCAACACCAAGGAAGCAATAATATTTTGTGTCCTCAACGTGCAAGAGCACTATGTCATCTGCCAAGGCGGATCCATCACAATGGAGAAGTAGTTTGATTTGGCAGGATTGAGGGGTGATCTTCCCAACATCACTGCCCAATTCACAAAAAGGCAATGGCATGCATTTTCCAACCCTCTCTCGCCTTACTACCCCACTTGGTGACGGAATTTTACGCCTCATATCAGGCTCGATAAGATAGCATGCAACACAGGGGCAAGGTCGATGAATTTCCATGCCTACCATCGGTGATGCTAAGGGGAGTGGAGGTTGACATTACCCCAATGGCCATCAACTCCATGTTTTGGGAAGACAAAGTTGAATCTAGTATAGAGTACATGGTCCGAGTAGCTGATATGAAGGATCAATTTGTTTGGGTAGCTCAAATTATTGCTATTGACACTCCTCTCTAGGCCTTAATGGGTGGCAAAATCTCTCGCCATGATTTGATGTTCAAGGCCAAGCTGTGGCTGGATTTATTTGTGCCGGGATCATCCCCTCCAAATATGAGCAGAAGGTCATCTTAGAAACTGCTATTCTTATTTCCTTCATCATGAATGGATTCCCCATTAACTTTCGGGAAATTATTGCTCAGCAAATGAAGAAAAAGGCTCGACAGTCCAGCACTTCAATGCCCTATGCTATCTTGATTTCCAGCTTTACTCACAAGCTGGAGTGCCTCTGTTCCTTGATGAAACCCCTTCCACTGCTCTAGGAGTGATAGCCATTGACCGAAAGACAGATGCCGAGGCACCGACAATAAAAAGAAAAAGACTCCAAGCCTTTGGAGTGCAGGAAGGATCCCTTTCCCAAGGGTCAACACAATCACCACAAGCCCCAGAGTCAAACATGCCCCAACCAGAAATGTCAGGCCAACCGTCAAGTGACATGCCTCAGCGTGGAGCATCTCCCCCTCTGCAATCCTCTCAACTAAGCGATCTCCACAGACTTGTGGAGATGACAAACTCTCACGAAAGACAATGTCAAAGATTGGCTAAGAGCCTCCCCTTACTCATTGCCTAAACAATCAAAAAGCAGCTAAAGTCGTTATACGAGAGTGTCATCACACTATGCAACAGGGTGGATGCGGTTGAAGGCGCAGTCACCTCCCCCCATACTGAGGTACAAGAGTGGAAGAATTGGACTTCAACATAAGTGTCGTATATGAGTGCCTTGGATGCTGCAATGACTGCTCCTTCATCAGTTCGGGGTCCGATTGATGATCTCTTCGAGGGCTAGGGAGATGATTTTGCTGGGCTAGGTGAGGCCAGTGGCGGTACTGCAGATGATGCAGAGGCTAATGATGACAAAAAATGACCCAATCAGGGAGTTTCTTGTCCCTTTCCCTTTTGCATATTTACATTGGGTATAATGTACTCTCTTATGTGGGGGAGGGATGAGGGCAATTGATGATGTGGTCAAGGATGGATGTTTCTTTGGATGTTTTTATGTTTTTGTTTTGAAACTGATTGAGTGGAGCCTTTGTTGGTTGTTGTTTTCTTTTGATGATTTATGATTGCCCTTGTCGGGCGTGTCTTGTTTTGAAAAAAAATATGAATGAATGACTTGATTTAGTTTTGATGGTTAATGGTTAGTGATCAAATGGGGTCTTTGTTTTGAATTGCAAAATGTTGCATGAAATGACCCAAAGTCTTGTTCTTTTTTCGCCTTTTATAAATAGTAGTGTAGTAATTAAAACGCCGAGGGTTTTCATTAGACCACAGTTCTTTTCTGAGGAGCATTCTTTTGTTTTTGTTTGTTTTCAGTTCCGAACTGGGTTGGCATTTCCTGATGATAGATTGAGTGGTGACATTCTTAAAGGAAAATGCCATATTGTTTTGAGTCTCTTATGAAATTGTTTTGAGAGGCACCACAGAAAAAAAATTGTTGAAAAGGAATTTTAAAATGAGGGCATGAAAATGAAGATAATGAGCAAATGTTGACACCATAGCGTAGCATTCTTTGTCATACGTTGAAAATTATTTGCTTGACTTATGATGTTTTCCTACTTTGATGTCCTAACTTGATATCTTGTGTTGAGAATGACTCTTGTAGACCCTTTAAGGGTGATGCCTTGTGTAGTGAGGAAATTTTTGATGAATCTCATCCATAACTTCTTGTCTATAACTTGCACTAAATATGATTCAAGGCGAAATCCTAGATGTAGTTGCACTGAGAACATGAATTTAGGCTTTCCTTTGTCTAGTCACTTCACACATATACTTTCCTTGAGCATTGATCCTTGTCAGTCAACATTGAGCCTTAGACCCTTTCTTTGGCAACCACATTACAAGCCTTAAGACCATTCTTAATACCTCTCTTTGGCACCGATTCTCCCTAAATGCTAGTGACAAGACAGTGATGAAATGAGGCTTTAAGCCTAAGAAAGAGGGAGTGATTAAATAATGAGAAATGAGGCAAATGCATAAGTTTGGGGATGTGGAAAAAGGGAAGATAAGAAATTCAGTTTGAGGGGTCACCACATTGGGTCAAAATGCACAAAAGGATAAATCAAAGAGAAAAACAATTTGGTGAGCCGATGCTCCTCTTGATATTATAAGGTTAGTTGTGGAAGCCAAAGGGGTTGTAAGTTGCTAAAGAAATGAAAGTTAGAACAATGAAAATAGTGAAACAAAGTGAAGTGAGTGGAGGGAGTTGATGTGAGGTATGTTTACAAAAAGCATTAGGGAGGATCTAGTCACTCCAACCAAATTTTCGTTCTACCCTTACTTCGAGCCTACATCATAACCCGAAAGCCCTAAATGATTCTAAGTGCAGATACTCTACATTATGGTGAATCACATAAAGGGCTAGCCTATGGGTCAAGTGTGTGCATGAAGATTTCTATTGGGAGAGTGAGTTTGTGTGCATTCAAATGATCAAATGACAAAAAGAATAGGGATTCTTATTTCGGTGAGTGGCATCATTCCTTTTTGGGGGCACAAGAGCATTCAGAGTTGATGGGGGAATAGGGCATGAGGAGTGTAAGCTCTAAGGAAAGCTTTGAATGTGCACTAATTATAACTTGAGATGTTATGTGTATTCATGGTTGAGCAATGCCCTTGTTTTACTTAATGAATCCTTTCCTAAGCTTTGTTGGTGGAATGTGGTTGTCTGTTTGAAACATCTTAATTCTTCTGATCTCTTGGGGTATTTTCTTCTCTTTTTCGGTGAGCTTGGTGAACATATTTTTGGGTTGTCATAATTCAAGTGATTGGTGATGTTTAATTTTGTATAGAGGTGGCATCTTTTTCAATGAATGAGTATTGCATTACTTGAGAATAAGCAATGGTTCAAGTGTGTGGGTTTGATGAGTTGGTAATTTACCAACTTATTAGGCTCTTAAACTTGAGTTTTTGCTTAGTTTTTGAGTTGATTATATGGATTTTATGCCCTTTTTCCTTTTGTTGTATGGAGATGCCTAATTGGGTAGAAAAGAGGAAAAATAGAGCAAAAAGAAGAAAGTGAGAACAAATCGGCGGTCCACTAATGAAGACCGGCGAAAAGCCGGCCAAAGGCCGATTATCACTGCCTATAAGGAATAATGCCACTGGCGAATCGCGAGTTGCCAGCAGCGACTCGCGGGTCCAATCCCTGAAAGACACTCATGTTTCTGGAAAGAAGCATAAAAATTCAATGATTCACGGATTGGTATCGGCTAAATGCCGGATGAACCAAACTGGAGTTAAGTGAAGGCCCAGATAAGACACCCGGTGGTTCATGAATTGGGATCTGTGAACCACCGGTGTATTCACTGAATCCAAAATGGTGCTTAGGGGTATAATTGTCTAGCATGGGAAAAGAGATAAAAGGTGCCCTACTTTTCAGGATATAAATAGAAGATAAAGTACTGTGTATAGGGAGGAGGCAGGGAATAGAGATATAGAGGGAGAGAGTAGAGCATATATCACATCATTGTTTCCCTTTTGAGCTTTAGAACATTCTCTTAGGAAAGATAGGGAGATTTTGATTGGTAAACTTGGAAAACGTACTCTTCTCTACTTCTTCTTTGTAATAGTAAGTTTCAGACATTGTTGGAGACTATTTTGTGAATTTGATTTTACTACTCTTGCTATTAAATTCAATGAAGTTATTGATGAATATTCTTTTGAATTTCTTAATCATGAGTAGCTAAATCATTAACTAGAGATGTGTGATGATGAATACTTAATTAGAGTGGGTATTGCCAGAGTCATCTTCATATTGTTTAAATAAGTATAAATCTATTAGATTCTCTTCAATCTATAAAGAAAGATCCATTGATTATGATATGGGTCTATTTCTTTCTTTATTGTTGCTTGTAAAAGAATAATTAGGTATTGGAAGAGAATTTAATAGTGGGCATGGATAAGAGATTGTGAAATTTGGCTAGAAATAGCTAAAATTGCAGTGTCATTCCTTATTAGCAGCTAATAGCTAGAAATTTGTGCAGCTGTTAATCCAAATCTAACTGGGTTGAGCTAAATCGTGGCTAGAGGTTTGACAAAACTCTAGTAAGAGGTAGTTAGAAGGCTGAAAAGCTGTAATTACCCACTTTTCGAGATTATTTACACTTGTTGAACTCATACGGTGATCAAGCATGTCTTGATCTAGTTAGTATATCATCTACACCACACCTCTAGTCTTTCACACTCTTGTTGACAACTTTGTTGATGTTGCTGTTTTATTCCACTAAATCACCAAATACAATTCACTGTAAATTTTAATCCCCCCAAATTTTATTTGTTCTAATCTTAACTCTATGTGGTACAAGCTAATTTCTATTTCTCAACCAACACTTCTAACTATCATTAACTAGTCCTTGTAGGATTCGACCCTGACATTCGTCGGGTTACTTGTTTTGTTACTTCGGATGTGTATATTCTTTGCATGAAGGACATATTTTGGACGTTATAAGGCCTCAAACTTTAGATCATGGGGAGAGATTTCACCACCCATGGAAGCCCATAGAGGAGTGTCAACTGCAATGATGGGTGCTATCCAAGTGAACTGGTTTTTCATGTCCGCAATCCTGGCCACGCACTTTGAGCCAGTGTCAATTTCATCTTCCAGAACAGATAGTTGATCGCTGCAGGGGTTAAGTCCACCCCACCCTTATCCCATGACTGATGGTAGGCAAGGGACTTCATCGATTTTTCCACTATGTTTCGTAATGTCCTCCCTAGCATGGTAGGAAGCATAGAACTCTGACACCAAGTTGGGGTAGTAGTCTGGGAGAGGATTGGAGAAAGCGTACCACTGCCTATCCATAAACTTAAAGGTGATGTTGGGAAGGTCACCGCGCAGTCCTACTGAACCTCTTTTCCACCATTATCGACCCGCCCTGGCATATGGCGTAGTTCCCTTTCATGTCGGGCACACAGAACATGATGGCCTCCCTAGAGTTGGTGGGTGTTGCGGAGGCCTTGGCTTTACCTTTGCCTTTGGTGGTTGAGGAGGCTGGGGCCTTTCCCTTTCTAGTGTTTTTGGATGAAGATATTTTTCTGCAAGCATGATGTTAGTGGAAGCCACAATGCTTTGAAATTAAATAACTGACACTACTCTAAAATTGAAATGAGAAGCAAAGATGCAAAATTATCATTCAAAGAATTAGCAGCACCGACGAACCAATGGATGGTATCCGCGGTGCACTGCTGAACTGTCGGTGAGAAATAGTAAACTAGGTCAGCAGGTACGCCACCAGCAATAAGCGGCAAGTCACCGGTCTTGATCTGCGAACCACCGATATAACGAGGGATCGAAGTAGGGGCTTGAAACCACCATTAGATTGAACTAGCATTCCATCAGCGATTCACCAGACCCAACCAACGAATAGCTGATAGTCGTCGTCCCCAAGGCATTCCCATGAATTTCAATGGCACCATTTCACAAGCACTCACTCTCATCATACTAATGTAGCAACTCTACACATGAAAAAAGACTAAAATGATGATTTACTCTTAAGAATGGCATCACCCAATCTATCATAGGGAAAAGCATGACTTTGTAGTCCATTTGGGTTACTCAGACTTCACCCCTTTTAAGTCTACACAATAATTACAAAATCCCCACCACCTTTAAGCAATAAACTTCTATCATACCAAAAATTTTATATAACATCAAATATAGCATCAATCATGAAACTAATAGGGAAGAATGGCAGTAAAAAGAAGGGGAATATATGTTAGGCTACATGGATTTGCCACCAAAATACCATTGATCAGAAAATAAGAGAGTCAAAGATGCATTACCACGCGTGGGAGAAAGTTTGGCAGAGACTCACTATGGAAGGTTGGAAATGCTTAATAATGTCAACTCTTAGGACTTGTTTAATAGAGAGGAAGAGTGTGAGTGTAGTGAGAGTATGGTGGAGAGGGTGAGGTATTTTATAGGTGAGCAGGTGAGATTGTGGTTGGTTGATTAGGAGGTGGAATATTAATCGTGAGTTGATTGTGTGGAAAGTGAAAGAGAGGGAGTTGTGGGAATATGGAAAGGTGGGGTATTCAGAAGCTAAAAACAAGTGTGGAAAGTGGTAAAAGAGGAAAAAGGGAAACCTAAGGGAATATTTTTTTAAGATTAGGGCGACTCAATTAGGTATTGGGGATAGGTGGGTCCATATTTGATTGAGATTTTGAATTTGAACCTATACCTTCATTGATGTGGGTTTGTTGTTCCCGAGCCTCAATTTCTTGAAAATGATAATGGCATTAGATTTATACTTGTGCCAAGATCGCAAAGGGCTTTCTTAAACACACACAACCTGATAGTGCAAGGAATCGTGAAGGCTTCTGGATCTTCTCTCTTTGGGGCAAGATTGCTCATCATCATTACACTAGAGTGATGCGTTGTCTCCCCCATGCCAACATCTACCACTTTCTTCTTTTTCAACAACGTCTTCCTGATTTTGGCATGTATGGACATTTGAAGTAGGGCATCCACCAATTGTATATTAATGGATAATTTACTGAACATGTGGATGAATTTGCTGAATTGATCATCTTTCTTTTTCTTAGATAACCTTTATGGATAAGGGGTGGAGCTCTCAGTTCAAGTTCTTCATCATTTGAGGCTTTCGTTCCTGCCTCTTCGTCATCAACATGTGAGGGAACTTCATCATCCTTTCCCTCACCTTCATCTTCACTATTTTCACCACCACTTGGTGCTTTTGGCACCACATCAGATTCATTTTCATCATTTGATTTAGGAGCAACAACCTCCTTAGGCTTCACCCTCGCATCTCCAACCAGTTTACCACTCCTCATAACAATAGCCATGCATTGACTATCTTTCTTCGGGTTTAGCATTGTATCACTTGGGAGTGTTTCCTTCATTCGAGGGTTTGTTTGTGTGGACAAGTGGTTCATTTGAGCTTCCAAATTCTTAATGGAGGCTGAATGAGAACTCACCATTTGGGCGAGGTTAGACACCTCCCCTTTTAATTCCTTGACCCCGCTATCAGTTAATTCCACTTTCTTGAGGACTCTTACTAGCATCTCTTTAATTTTTAAGTTACCTGCATCACTCTTACCTGGCTGATTTTGGGCATTCTCAGCTTTAGGAGGGGGAATATATGGGTGTGAACTTTGGTGATAATGGTCTCCCTCTCAATTTTCCTCTTTAGTGCCCCATCTTTCATTTCTATCGGGCCATCCTTGTGCGTCGCAGTTTCTCCAACCTTGATTCTATCCCTTTGGGAACCAAGGACCTTGATTAGTCCCTTGAAACCCAGGTCGAGAACCCCTCATATGATTTTTCATGTATTGGCATTCCTCATCGTACCATAGTGGCGACGATTCTCCTTCAAAGTGCAGTGGACCTTGCATACCTACAATATTCACTACCTTGGGCCCTGCCCCTATCACATGTTTGGTCATTAGTTCCAGCTGCATCATCATTTTAGCAAGATTTTCATCTCACTCTTCATTACTTTTTCGCAACTCAGCTTCCAACGCACTAGAACCAACATTATGTGTCGAAACATTAGTCTCTCTTGTATCCATGCCCGATTTGTCTTTTTCATTATGTCCAAAAGGGCCTTAGCTTATCCGTATGTCTGATCCATGATTGATCCTCCATCTAAATTATTGGCAATGGATTTCTTGATAGAGTCTAGGGCTCCATAAAAACTTTGAAGGAGCACTCCATCCGGGAGGTCATGGTTGGGGCAAAGGGAAACATTCTTCTTGAACCTTAGCCATGCTTCATCCAATGGTTCTCTTGGCTCTTTACTAAAGTTTGTGATATCATCCCTCAGCTATAACATTTTTTATGGAGGGAATAAACGATCAAAGAATGATTCAGTCAATTCTTGCCACGATGTAATGCAATCAGGAGGGAGTTCCTACAACCACATAATCGCCTCTCCCGTTAGGGAGAATGGAAGTAGTCTCAACCTGATAGAATCTTGACTTATATCAGTTATGTTGAATGGTTGGTAGATCTCTAAAAAATTCCTTAAATAGCAATTTACATCATCACATGGTTTGCTCCCGAATAACCCTTTAATCTGTAGAAAATGTAGCATTGTACTTGTGACATGGAACACGACACACCCTACCGAGGCGGTAAGCAAATGGCTCCTGCAACTTCGGGCATCACTGAATTATTTTCTTCATGCTCCATATTACCCTCAACTGAGCTATCCCCTACTTGTGAGTGATGACTCATATGACTTTACCCTAACAAGCACAGTAAGATTAATATCAACACTTATGATGCAAGACTAATTCAAATTAACAATCAACACAATAATATCAAGTGCTAGTCCCCGGCAACGGTGCCATTGTTTGATAACGTCCAAAATGCATTCTTCATTACAAAAGAACGTAAAAGGTTATTGTATCAAAACAAATATCCCGATGGATGTCGGAATCGAATCCCATAGAGATTAACAAATGATATGGACAAGTGTTGTTTGGAAAATTGAAATTAGTTTGCACCACTCAAAAATAAAAAAGATATAAACATTTTGGGGGAGACTTTGTGTTAATAATATGGTATAGATTCTAACTAGGCCAATTAGAATATCAAAATAACCAAAGTTGTCGATAATAATGAGAAGGACTAGAGGTGTGTTTTAGATGATGTGCTAATTAAACAAGGCTATGCCAAATCATGTCATTAGTTCAAATTGTGTAAATAACTTTAGGCAGGTGGGCAATCTATATTTTTCAACCTCATAAGTGCCTCTTTCTAGAGATCTTTCGAACCATTTGACATAATTAAATAAACCCAATCAAGATAGGCTTTAATAGCTGCACTAATCTCTAGCTATTAGCTATTAATTATGAACGAGAATGTGGGTTTGGCTATGTCTAGCCCAACTCCACAACATCACATCAATTTCCACCCTTAAATTCTCTCTCAATACTCAATTCTTCTCTTTCAAGCAAAAATAAAGTACGAAAAGTAAACCCACATCTGCAACTATGGATCTTTAATTATAAATTAGAGATAACTTAACAAATTTACACTAATTAAAAAATATTCAGATGAATCTAGCAATACCCAATCTAATTAAGAATTCATCACCACACACCTCTAGTTAATGATTTAGCTACTCAGAGCTAAGAAATTAAAAAGCATATTTAACAATAAACTCGCTGATTTCAATAATAAGAGTAGCAAAATCAAATTCAGCAATAAGTCTTCAACAATGGTGGTACCTTGTTATAGAGGAAGAAGAAGAAAAAGAAAAATAATCTTTTACACTTTCCACGAATAGAATTCTACTTTGTTCTTCTGAAAAGAGAATGTTTTCAAAAAAGCTAAAAGTTAAGATCTGATAGGTACATAGTACTTCTCTCTAAAATATATCTAAAAGTAAGGTACCAAACACTCTCTTTTGTAGTGTTGGACACATTTGCCCCTGCTCAGGCATTCTAGCACTTGCGAGAGTAATGGCGGTTTGTCGGTTACATTCTGCGAAATGATGGCTATAGTTGAATGCTCCTTCAGTGAATTCCAGTGTCATTCGGTGGTTCCTTCAATTACTCGCTGGCCTCCAACCGCGATTCACTGATTTCTCTCTCTGTGATCCGAAATATTCAGGTGCTAGAAGGCAATTCAACCAGTGAGTCGCCAATTGATATCTATGACTGCCGGTTGCTTTTGTTCCCCAAGGTAGCGGTCTTCTGCATTTGGCTGGCGTTTCGCCGATCTTCTCCAGTGAAGCGTCGGTTTTCACCTAATTCCCTTCTTTTCACTCCCTTTCTTGGTCTTTTCTACAAATCATATATCTACACATAAAAAAGCAAAAAGGTTATAAAATCCATCTAATGACTTGAAAACTAATCTAAAACTCATGCTTAAGAGCCTAATGAGTTGGTAAATTACCAACTCATCATAGCTTCCCCTTTCTTTTTTTCACTTGTGCTCCTTTTGTACAAATTTTTTTTTTGCACTTTTGAAGTGCCCTAGGAGTCATTTGGATTAAATAAAGGTCAACAGAACAAGAATATTTTAGCTTTTATTATGGCTACAAAAAGAATAGGCTAAAGGTGGGACATGGCTAACTAAGGATATCACGATTGGGTAGGTTGTTTATAGGCTATAAGTAGGCTAATCAAAGAAACGCCTATATCATCTCCTAAATTTAGCACTCTTCATTAAGTTTAGTACACGCACTGGGTAATTTCTATACATCAATATGAAAGCATGAAATGTATGCAAATTATCTCACACACACATGGCACATGTTTAATTCAAGATAGATTCATGTAGACCTTTAGTTTGGCAAACAACAGAAGAGTTCTATATCAAACCAATACAATCACATAAGAGTATAGTAAATGAGCTTAGGTGTATTAAAAGAAGGTCATTTATATTTTTACATGGCACGTTGTGAACTTTAAAACCAATACTTGCGTCATTCGAACAAATTAGCACATAACCCGAGCACTTAGCATTCAAATGGATTCCTAATGACTAACTTCCCTTATGATAGTCGTCAACCATCCATCATTGGGAGAATACTTTTATTCCACTATAAAATTTAATAGTAATCCTAAAAATGAAAAAAACACTCGGTTCAAAGGTCTTCCCCTTCGAAAAAGAACCAAGGTCATAAGAAAAATCAAAGTGTGGATGAGACATGCTATTTTCAAAAAAAAGTTCACATGAACTCCTAACATACTCACTCTTATCCTTAATATATCATAAGACATACCCTCACCCCACACTTAAAGTCATGTTCTGTTCTCAGAGCATCAACAAAAAAAAAGTAAGACTAGGTGGGAAATACTCCCGAGGAACTCTAGTTCCTAGCTAGCAACATATCTCTTGGATTCACGGGCCGCACGACCCCACACATAAGCTCAAGAAATTCTCCTTAGCTTTGATTTTGGGTACTCAAATATCCCTTTCCCTACACATCAAAAACAAACAATAGTTACATTATATAAAAAATAAGAAAAGCTACACTATTACAAATTGAGTTGCCTCCTAATCAACAACTGATTTAATGTCACAGCACGAGGCAAGTCTTAGATCATGACACCCTCAAGTGTTTTCTCCTCCTTTTCATAGGTCTCTCAAATTCCTTTCTTCTTCAATTTTTCTCCACCTCACCACCATTTTGCTCATGGTTTACCCACTTACCGAATATTTGCAACTTGACATTGCTCTCTCCTATTACATCACTATTGGGGTTTTCCTCTTCCTCTTTCTCCAATACACCCTTATACTGGACACCTCTATGATTAAGCATAAGTCTTTGTAGTGCTAAGGTGTGGAGATAGCTTTGTACACATTAAAAGTTGCCTCCATATCATGTACTCTTATCTTGGGATTTCCCACTCTTACTTGCTAAAATTTTCTTTTATACTTTCAAAAGCTTGATTAGGGATCATAATAAAAAAACTCGATAAAGAAAACTTTCACTTTTAAATTCATGTCGGTAAAGAAATGAGAAACCATAACATACCTTGTTTCTTCGACCATTAAGCCTAGCATGACTTGAATATTCCTATATCAAGTTAATATTACATATAGGTGCATAATAAAGTTAATATTTTATAACACCCCAAAAGCCCTTAAGATCAGATCCTGGGCATGAAGTAGAGAACCAGCAGAGATTGGCACCAGACCATAGAATGACCCAAGGGACGGGTCGTTACATGGTTCAATGGGTCATTAGTTGGCCCATTTTGAGGAAGTACTAAATTTGGTGAAAATTTTATCCAGATCCAACGAGTTGAGGGACCACTCATTGTAACCTCCAATGGGTCATTAGACGGGGTCATCCGTTAAGATTTAAAGAACTATTCTAGGCAGGTACAGAAGACCACGAGTGATGGTATGGACTATTGGAAGAACCAATGGGCTATTCTCTGGGTCATTGGTATCATCAGACATATTTTTAAAGAGAGCCAAGGGTATGTTTGTAACTTCTATGCTTTTAACTTCTAAATGAAGCTGTTTTGAGTTTCCTGAGGGGCTGATTTGGGGATTATACTTATCCTAAGCCCTCATACTTTTCAAACACCAAAGAATGAAGATTCATTCTCCCAAGGTTCTCAAGCAACTAGGGTTCTTCTGGTCAACTTTCTTGGGTCTCAAGTCTAAGCAAGGTTTCATCAAAGCCCAGGTAGGTAGAGTAATGAATGGGGAATTTCTTCCAACATCATACCTAATCCAAACTCAATTTCATGAACTCAAGTCTCCAATTGTGTTTTTGATGAATTCCTAGGGTTAGACCCAACTTGATTAAAAAAACTCCATGATCTCTTATAAAATTGATTCTCTCATGATTCTAATTATGTTTTATGATTATAATTTCATGATTTATGTTAAAAACTCTCATGAATCTCTACTTTCAAGTTATGAGAAGTTATCCAATTATGCATGAAATTCACAATTTTCAAGTTATGTATCATGGCTTTAATTTTCATCACTTGTTCTCATGGCTAATTCACGTATGTCAAGGAATCTATCTATTCACCATGTTTTTAAACTAGTCCAAGTAAAACCTATGTTTCATTGTTATAATATGAGCACTATGTAAGATTTTGGAAGTAGTATTAACTATCGAGCAGGTCGGGATTTAGTGCACCTAGGTCTCAGAACTACGTGCCACTATTGGAATAGGAGTCCTCACTAGTTGAGAGTGTCTTCCTTTCCCCTAGCCTAAGGAGTTATTTCCAGTTGAGAGTGTCATTCTTATTCTACTAGGATCATGAGTGATATAACGCCTTCATGATTCTTATCCTAGGCAAGGTATGGACACCCTCCGGACCAGGGGTACAGGTCAGGCTCCATGATGCTCACTTAGAGTATGTCGATTATGAGAATCTTTCATTGTTCCTCATGTTTTATGTTGTTCATGTTCAGCACTTATAATATCATGTTTTATAGTGTATTTGATCAAATTATGAGTTTTACTTATGTTTTCAAATATGATGAGCTTTATCATTTTACTTTCAAAACCTTGGGTCATTATACTTCATATTATGAGCGACTACTTGTGTTTTATGACTAACATGATCATCACCTTATTAGCATGCTGTCCTTACTCTCATGTTTTTCTTATCGTGTATACTCAGTACATTCAAAGTATTGATCACATACTTTTATACTATATCATCTCATGATATAGGTTCAAGTGATCAGTATTAGCCCCACCGCTAGATTCGATCTTATTCCAGATTCAGCTTAGTTTTGTTGAGTCCTCATTATTCGAGGACGTCAGTTTTGATTCATGTCTTTTCATGTCATTTAGTTTTTCAGAATTAGTTGAGCTTGTTGGGGGGTTTTGTCCCTTCATCTCATCTAATGATTAGAGGCTTTTCGGTCTATCGTATATAGATATTCAACAATATGACTTGTTATCTCAGTTTCTATGCTTTATGATATCATAAAATTCCACATATGGCTTATCTTATGTTTGTTCCACTTTATGTATGCTTATGCTTATGTTATGTATGTGATATGGTTACCTTGAATTAATTCGTAGTTCTAGGTCATGTGTTACGTCTGGGATCTATGCTCGGGTTGTGACAAATTTTCTATCAGAGCATCGGGCTTAGGTATGTCCTAGGGAATCTGAAAGTTGCGTTAAGTTGTGTCTTTTTTACGGGTATGAAGCGCGCTATACTTATGAGGAAGAGGCTACGAAACGTTTTAGGAAATTTCCCTTCTTCCATGATCTATATCATGCGATGAAGTCCAACTCCCTCTATTCTTTGAACTCGTGTAATACTCATTTGCAGAAAATGTCTCCTTGGAGAATCAATGGAAGAAGAAATCACAATAGCAATGATGATGAGCATCAGCTCGCCCCACCAGCTCCAGCGGACCCTTTGAATGAGTAGGTGACTCATGTTGATTTTAGGACTGCTTTTTAAATGTTGGCCCAAGCCATGGCGGCCCAAGTCAAATAGCAAGCAATTGGACCTGCAAATACCAATGGGTTTGTCGCAGCAGCGAGAGTGTGACACTTCACCAAGATGAACCCGCTAGAGTTTCATGGCTCCAAAGTGGACGAGGATCTACAAATGTTTATCAAGGAGATCTAGAAGATTACCTAGAATATGGGGATTACAAGAGAGGAGACTGCAGATTTGGCTTCCTATTAGCTGAAAGGGGTAGCTCACATTTGGACTCGTGTAATACTCATTTGCAAAAAATGTCTCCTTGGAGAATCAATGGAAGAAGAAATCACAATAGCAATGATGATGAGCATCAGCTCGCCCCACCAGCTCCAGCGGACCCTTTGAATGAGTAGGTGACTCATGTTGATTTTAGGACTTCTTTTTAAAAGCTTCTTTGATAGGTTCTTTCCCCGAGAGTTAAGGGAAGCAAGGTTGCTGAGTTTATCAATCTAAAGCAGAACAACATGGTAGTCTAGGAGTATGCTTTAAAGTTCACGCTGCTGTCAAAATATGCTCCAGAGATGATTGTCGAGACAAGGGCTCAAATGAGTAAGTTCGTATTGGGAGTCTCAAATTTAGTGGTCAAAGAGTGTAGGACCGCTATGCTCATTAATGACATGGATATCTCTCGAATGATGATTCATGCTTAGCAGATTGAGGAGGAGAAGATGAAGGAGAAGGAGAGGGAGACTAAGAGGGCTAGGATAGGCTACTTTGAGTACTCCTAGTAGAGGACCAGTGGCGGATACTATCCGCAGTCACAGAAGAGGTCGTCAGTCCCAGCTCCATCATAAACTAGTGTTCCATCCAAGCCCAGGGCTAAACAGAGGGGTAGAGCACTAGGCTTTAAGACTCAGGGTGCATGTCAGGAGGATGCACATTCCTAGCATGTAAGAGGTCTAGTAGGAACTACCCAGGGGAATGCTTAGTTTGTTTAGATGCTTGATTCTGGTGTGGGAAGCTCAAAAATAGGCTCAGGGATTGTCCTTCAGCTAGATAGGGTGACGATAGAGGCCACGCCTAAATACTTCTTTATCAGCTCTAGCAGCTCGCTCATCTCAGCAGGACGCATCTTCTAGTGTTAGTGGCAGACATTGTCAAAACCATTTTTATGGACTATCATCCCGCCCAGAGCAGACAAGCTCACCTGATGTGGTTACCTGTACGTTATAAGTTACCCATCTTAATGTTTATGCATTGCTACATCTAGGAGCCACATTATCCTTCGTGACTTCTTATGTTTCCATTAGATTCGGTGTAAGTCCCAAAACCCTCTCAAAAGGACCTCTTAGATAAGGGTTTCATCAGGCCTAGTAAGCCCCGTGGAGTGCTCCAGTCCTCTTTGTTCGGACGAAGGATAGTTCTCTCATGATGTGTATTAAGTATCGTTAGTTGAGAAAAGTCACAATCAAGAATAAGTATCCCCTCTACAGGATTGATGACTTGTTTGATTAGCTTCAGTGTGCCAAACACCTTTCAAACATAAACCTAAGATCCTACTATCACGAGCTCAGGGTTAGGTAGAATGACATTTCGAAGGCAACCTTTCAAACTCGGTATGGTCAGTATGAGTTTGTTGTTATGTCTTTTAGACTAACAAATGCTCCTATAGCTTTTATGTGTTTGATGAACAGACTGTTCAAGTAGTACTTGGATATGTTCTTCATTATTTTCATAGACGATATCCTTATATATTCTCCGAGCAAGGAGGAGCATGCCGCTCATTTGAGGATGTTGGTGCATACGCTTAAGGACTATTAACTATTTGTTAAGTTTAGTAAGTGTGAATTTGACTAAAACTAGTTGCGTTCCTGGGTCATATAATACCTAGTGAGGGCATGCAGGTAGACTCCTAGATGATAGAGGAAGTGAAGAACTGGCCTAGACCTATCACTCCTACAGACATTAGGAGCTTTTTGGGTTTAGATGGATACTACTAGAGGTTCATTCAGGGATTTTCATTCATTGCCGCACCTTTGACTAAGTTGACTAGAAGAAGGTCAAATTTCAATGGTTCGATGCTTGTGAGAGAAGCTTTCAAGAACTAAAGGGTCGACTCATTTTCGCTTTGACCCTATCAGAGGGCATTAATGGCTTTTTGGTGTATTGTGATGCTTCTAGGATTGGCCTTGGATGTGTGTTGATGTATTATGGGAAGGACACAATTGCTTATGCCTTGAGATAGCTTAAGACTCATGAGAAAAATTACCCGACACATGATCTTAAGTTAGTAGTAGTGGTGTTTGCATGGACGATTTGGAGGCACTATTTGTATGGGGTGCACGTGAACGTGTTGACGGACCACAAGAGTCTTCAGTATGTTGTCGTAACCAAGCTTAGACCACGGACCATAACACGGGACCTAGAACTACGAATGGCTCCAAGCTAACCCATGGCACATACATTGCATGATTAAGATTGTATATCTAAGCGTAAGGTAAAACATAAATTATAACATGAGCGAAAGTCTAGAATTCTCATACGCATAAATGGAACTGTAAGTCAAAAATGCTGAATCATCTAATACATAGTTGTCTGAAAAACCTCTAGTCATAAGATGAGCTATTGTGACAACACCCCCAACTAGCTCTACCGAAATCCAAAGAGTGGAAGACATAAAAGCAAGAACAAAAGTAAAAAATGACGTCCTCAGATCATGAGGACTCACCAAAACTAGAACTAGGATGGGCTGAAACAGGAGCTAGGCTAATGTTGGGGCTTAGACTAATCATCCGAACCTATATTATGAAATGATATAGCATAAAAGTGTTACACCCCATAAGTTCTTGACATTTAGATGGCCTATTCACTTGTTGGTTAAGAGTTTTAGAATGCCATACGTGCTAGAAAAAGGGCCCGGGGAGAGACCGGAAAAGCACCAAGTCGGAGTGTCGCAAGGCAAATGCGGCATATAAATCGCATTCGACAAATGCGACTTAAAGGCCCAAGTATATAAAGCCTTCCCACTTTGTTTTAAATCATTTCCCATCTTTTAATTTCCAGTAAGCGACCAAAAACAGAGGAATACGAGGATTCGATACAAATATTCATCCAATTACACCGTCAAACGCTGTCCAAACTCAAATTAACTTCGGGTAGCGAAGTATAGAGCTGCAGGGAGCATTCCTACGGAGTTAGTTCCGTGAAATTCGGCCGGCGAATCGTCTTCCTACCGAGATAAGGTAAGTGGAATTGCTCCAAATTAGTGTCAATATACTCCTAGCCCTAAAGTGAGTATTTCTCCCTTCTGGACTTCCGAGAAATAGCGAGTTTTCGGCTGTTTTTCGATAAGTCAAAGTTTAGGGAGTATGTATATTCAAAGTAGTGTTTTCTTCCAGAATATTGATGACTTTAGTTTTATTTGCTATGAATATAAATGCAGTTGGAAGTAATAGCTGGATATTGGTCGAGTTACGCCAGTTAGTAAAGAAGTCGGCAACTGAGGTATGTAAAGCCAGTTTCTTCGGCAAGATAGTAATTCTAGTATAGTAAAATAGAATAAAGAACGTTTCAAAGTGGAATATTATGCCCAGTGTGAATTCAGTAAGCATGCTTGAATAATTATTATATCATATTTAGAATAAAAGTCAGTAGATTAGTATTAGACAGCGAGATATTATTCCAGACTCAGTATAACTCAGCATCAAATTCAGTATAATTCAGCAAGGGATTCAGAATAGAATATCAGAACATGGACAGTATTATCAGATTTAATATATATGTTATATGTGATTATTGTTGTTTGTAGAGACCTGATTGTTCTATGTTGGGCACCCTTAGAGCTTCCTTGCCACCCCAGGGTTAATAGCTGTGTCAACTTGCCCGCCAGAGGGTGAGGATACGTCACTTCCAAGGAGTGGCATGCCGTCCGCCAGAGGAAGAAGATGGGAGGCAGCATTCTCCATAGCAGGCTGATCAGCATTATGGCATAGCCCAGTCAAGCGCTTGCAACCGGGGTACAGATTACAGATTACAGATACAGATCTCAGATCACAATTTTACAGGAGTCCTCCGGACTCAGATACAACTACAGTCAGGGGCCTAGAGAGCCCAAGTTGCATACCTAGGGGGCCGGCAGGATGCTCGTAGTTACTAGGTGAGTGGTGTGAATAGTTACTAGGTGCATGGTGACCCGAGTAGGGGTATATAGATTGCATGTTGATTGGTACCTTCTGGCTTATGGGGGCTGGTATAGGTTCTTGTATGTTATATGTGTTATTTATTAAATTGATAGATAGCAGGATGCCGCACTGAATGGTATGATTCTCACCTTCTCTCCAGTAAAATTAAGCTCATTTCAGATTCTGCTATCCCAGGCAGTCTTAGCCATCTCATATACTTTAATAACTATCAGTATTACTGTTTAACTTCAGTTATGTTCTAGTTATTGCTTTGCATACTCGGTATCTGTGGTACTGACGCCCGTCTGGGGGCGCTGCATTACTTGCCTGTAGGTACTCATAGACGAGGAGCCGATCTCTCGTAATTGCATCCAACACACAGAGTCATCAGCTCCTGTCATCCGGAGCTTGACAGCTGGAGGTTTAGTTCTCTTTTTGTTTTACAGTACGGGTAGGCCGGGGTCCTGTCCCGACCATCTTATTATCATTCTTAGAGGCTTGCAGATTGTATATTCCCTGTGGTTGTCGTACCGGTCGTGTCAGGACATGTGTATGTTTTAGTTAGTTTATGATGGACGTGTGGGGCCTTGTATAGTTGATAGTCAGTTTAGCATTTAGTTCATCTTTTCAGTGAAACTAGTCAGCATGGTGGCCTTGTCGGCCCGCATAGGTTCCTTTATACTCCTGTGGTTCTGTTCAGCTGTTGTTTTCTTATAGGAGGCTATAGGCCTAGTCGTCCGAAGGCTGTATTTACAGCCGTTGTATAGTCCTTTGGTTCCATGAATCCAGGGTTAGAGCCAGCCTAGCACCAGAAGTGCTTAGGCTCAGTAGTCCAGCACTCCAGGTCTTAGTAGGGCACCAGGTGCCAGTCATGCCTCCTAAGGCGGGGCATGACAAACTTGGTATCAGAGCAGGTTGTATCCCAGGGAGTCTGCAAGCCGTGCTAAGTAGAGTCTTGTCTATAGATGTGTTGTGCACCACATACCATAGGACGGAGGCTGCAAGGCATGATAGGATGGTTACTTTTTCTTCATATTCAGTCATGCTATAGAGCAGTACAGTATAGTGTTGAGTCCCTAAAGCTTATCATACTCTTTGTTTATAGATAAAATGGCAGACCAGCGACATCCTATCACAGGTAGAAGATTGGATACCGTTGTAGAAGAAGGCATCAGCAGGATGCCTCAGCCTCATTTAGAATCAGCCCGATCTGAGGGCTATACAGAGGCATCATCTCAACCTTCACAGCAGTTCCCACCCCACCAGGAGCCACTCGGGACGACATTACCTCCGACAGTTCCTGTACCTACACCATCCGACCAGGAAATTCGAAGTGCAGTAGTTATGTTGGCACAAATGATGGCTACTCAGCGCCAGTCAGTGCCACCCATAATAGCAAAATCATCAGGTGGGCCTGGTAGTTCGAGGGTCCGAGAATTTTTGGCACTAGGTCCCCCGCAGTTCACAGGGTCGGATTAGGTAGAGGACCCTCAAGACTTCCTGGATCAGATGCAAAGAATCTTTCGAGTCATGCATGTGACATCTACAGAGTCGGTTGAGTTAGCAGTATTCCGGCTGTGGGATATTGTTGTGTTGTGGTACGAGATTTGGGAAAGGTCTCGAGGGAGAGATGTTGCCCCTCCGACCTAGTCCAGCTTTTCAGAGGCTTTCCTGGACCGTTATCTGCCACAAGAAATCCGACAGGCCCAGATGGACCAGTTTTTGCACTTGGAGCAGGGGGGAGAAGTGTATGGGAGTACGCCCTGCAGTTCGATTCCTTGGCCCGCTATGCTCCAGCCTTTGTGGACACCATGCCATCTAGAGTCCACCGGTTTATTATGGGTCTGAACCTAGAATATATTGAGGCATGCATGACAGCTACGCTTCGGGAAGATATAGATATTGCTCGGGTGTAGGCCTTTGCCCAGACTATTGAGGGCCTTAGACAGCGGCAACAGGATAGCAGACGAATAAATCAGGAACAGCGCCGCAGGGATAGATCAGATGAGATACAGGGGGAGATTTGGAGAGGGCCTAGGCCACAGTTGTCAGATAGGCCACCTAGACCCCCACCCCATTACAGCAGCAGAGGGGTAGATTTGGTCGTCAGGGACAGACAGAGTCCGGCGGGAGTTCTCGAACGGTAGATTCACCCCACATAGGAGGGCAGAGCAGAGCAGGTATACAGCCCCACCTTGCCCTATTTGCAGCCAACCCACACATGAGCTTGCAGATATGGCTCCACAGGGTGTTATATATGCGGGCAGGAGGGTCATGTGATGAGAGACTGTCCAGCCAGGGGTCAGTGTAATCGAGATAGACAAGACAGGGCATCAGCAGGGCCGTGAGCTCCAGCAGCCTCGGCAGGGCGTAGGCCCTCAGTCCCAGCAGGTAGGGGCCGAGGCAGATTAGGGGCCTCGAGTTCAAGTACGGGCCCAAGCCGTACCTATGCATTACCAGGGAGGCAGGACTCAGATGCGTCTTCAGATGTGGTAACAGGTATAATGACTATTTTCTCTCACCCTGCTTATGTATTGATTGATCCAGGATCTACCTTGTCCTACGTTACCCCATTTGTGGCTCGAAAGTTCAGTGTTATACCAGAGTTGCTTCAGCAACCCTTTTCAGTATCTACACCCGTCGGTGACTCCATCATAGAAGAAGGGTTTATCGAGGGTGTACAGTAGAGGTTGCTGATCGTCAGACCATAGTAGATCTGGTGGAATTAAAGATGATTGATTTTGATACCATTATGGGTATGGATTGGTTAGTGTCGTGCTATGCCAATGTAGAGTGCTGGACCAAGACGGTCCAATTCTACTTTCCAGGGGAGGTAGTACGAGAGTGGAAGGGCAGTACAGCTACGCCAAAAGGTAGGTTTATTTCCTACTTTCAGGAAAAGGAAGTTGATAGCTAAGGGATGCATTTGCCACATAGTCAGAGTACAGGATGTGCAGGTAGAGCCTCCGACTCTCCAGTCAGTTCCAGTGGTTAATGAATTCCCCCACGTATTCGCAGATGAGCTACCTGGTATTCCCCTAGAAAGAAATAGATTTTGCAATTGATTTGGTACTAGGAACTCAGCCCATATCGATCCCTCCGTATCGTATGGCTCCTGCTGAACTCAGAGAACTAATGGACCAGCTGAAGGATCTGTTAGATAAGGGCTTTATTAGGCCGAGTACTTCACCTTGGGGTGCGCCGGTTCTATTTGTGCGAAATAAGGACAGCTCCCTCCGCATGTGTATAGACTACCGGTAGTTGAACAAGGTTACAATCAAGAATAAATATTCGTTTCCTAGAATACATGATTTATTTGATCAGTTATAGGGGGCCAAGTATTTCTCTAAGATTGACTTAAGGTCCGGATATCATCAGGTTCGAGTTCCTGAAAGGGACATTCCAAAGACTGCCTTTAGGACCATATATGGCCATTTTGAATTCCTAGTCATGTCCTTTGGGCTGACGAATGCTCCCACAGTATTCATGTACCTGATGAATAGCATCTTCAGACCATACCTGGACCTGTTCGTGATAGTGTTTATTGACGATATTCTGGTGTATTCTCGCTCAGAGGCAGACCACCAAGATCATTTGCAAATAGTGCTCCAGATTCTCAGGGATCGTCAGTTGTATGCCAAGTTCTCTAAATGTGAATTTTGGCTGAACTCAGTATCCTTCTTGGGGAATATCGTGTCGGATGCTGGTATACAAGTAGACACAAAATATAGAAGCAGTAAAAACATGGCCCAAACCGACCACTGCGATCGAAGTACGCAGTTTTCTAGGATTAGTAGGGTACTACAGAAGATTTGTTAAGGGATTCTCCACCATAGCAGCACCTCTGACTAAGCTAACACAAAAAGCAGTAAAGTTTCAGTGGATGGAGGCCTGTGAGCAGAGTTTCCAGGAATTGAAAGACAGGTTGACCTCCGCCCCAGTGTTAGCATTGCCAGAAGGTACTGAGGGTTATGCGGTTTATTGTGACGCTTCGGGTATTGAGTTAGGATGTGTGTTGATGCAGCATGGTAAAGTAATTGTTTATGCTTCCAGACAGCTGAGGAAACATGAAAAGAATTATCCTACCCATAACCTGGAACTAGCCGCAGTGATCCACGCCCTAAAGATATGGAGACATTACTTGTATTGCATTCATGTGGATTATTGCATTCATGTGGATATTTTCACTGATCAAAAAACCCTACAGTATATCTTCACCCAGAGAAAGTTGAATTTGCGGCAGCGTCGCTGGTTGGAGTTGTTGAAAGATTATGATGTAAATATTCTGTAGCACCTAGGAAGAGCCAATGTAGTAGCAGATGCCCTTAGCCGTAAGTCTATGGGGAGTTTGGTGTACTTGCAGCCGGAGCAGCGGGAATTGTCCTAAGAAATACACCAATTAGCCAGTTTATCCATTCATGTAGTAGAAACAGAGGATAACAGAGCGGTAATTCAGAACACCGCAGTGTCTTCATTAGTTGTGGAGGTAAAGGAATGGCAGTATGAAGATCCTGACCTGGTTCAGCTTAAAGACAAGTTCAACAAGGAAAAGCGCCGGATTTTCAGGTAACTGAGGATGAAGTGTTGCGATGTAAGGCCTGCCTTTGTGTTCCAGATGTTGCAGGGCTTCGCCAGCAGATTATAGGCGAGGTACATTACGCCCGCTATTCTCTCCATCCAGGCGCGAAGAAAATGTACCACGATATCAAAGAAATCTATTGGTGGCCAGGTATGAAGAGGGAAATAGCAAAATTCATAGCCCAGTGTCCTAACTACCAGCAACTAAAAGATGAACACCAGAAATCAGACGGATTGACTCAAGACATAACTACACCTCTTTGGAAGTGAGAAGCAGTAAATATGAATTTTGTAGAAGGATTACCCCGTACCAGGCATAGAAATGACTCGATTTGGGTAATTGTTGACAGACTGACAAAATCTGCCCATTTTTGCCTGTAAGAGCTACTTTCTCTGCCGAAGATTATGCTGAGTTATATATCAAAGAAATAGTCAGACTGCACGGTGTTCCAGTGTCCATTATCTTTGACAGAGGGGCACAATTTACAGCCAAATTTTGGGAATCATTTCAGAGAGTCCTGGGAACACAGATTAATCTGATAACAGTTTTTCATCCTTAGACAGATGGGCAGGCAGAACGCACTATTCAAATGCTCGAGGATATGTTGCGAGCATGTGTGTTGGACTTTGGAGGTAGCTGGGATGAGCACTTACCACTTATTGAGTTCGCTTATAATAACAGTTACCATTCAACTATCCAAATGGCGCCTTGTGAGGCATTGTATGGGCGAAAGTGCAGATCGCCAGTTGGCTGGTTTGAAGTAGGAGAGTCAGCGCTGATTGGGCCGAATATTATTCATCAGTTAGAGGAAAAAGTAAAGCTTATTAGAGAACGCCTACTAACTGCTCAGAGCCGCCAGAAATCGTATGCTGATGTGCGGTGCAGAAACTTGTAATTTAATGTGAATGACTGGGTGTTCTTGAAAGTTTCTCCAATGAAAGGGGTGATGAGATTCGGCAAGAAAGGAAAGCTCAGCCCGAGATTTGTTGGGCCTTATCAGATTCGCCAAAGAATAGGCCAAGTGGCATACGAGTTGAACTTACCTCCAGAGTTAGAGTCTATTCATCAAGTTTTCCACGTGTCCATGTTGAGGAAGTTTATAGGAGACCACTCCAGAGTTGTCCCAGTTCAGTATGTCCAGGTTACGGAGGAGCTGGATTATGAACAGGTTCCAGTAGCCATACTAGACCGGCAGATTCGCAAATTAACAACTAAAGATGTTGCTTCTACCAAGGTATTATGGCGTAACAGGAACCGAGAGGAAATGACTTGGGAAGCAAAGGAAGATATGAAAGTCTGATATCCTCAGCTATTTCAGACTTAATCAGCCAGAGGTACGTTAGTATAGTTGTTTTAAGAGTTGCCTTATATTTATGTGTATAAATGAACTAGTTGACTATTGCGTGATGAATACTATAGTATTGTGTGGAATACCTGTAATGGAATTTTCTGCGTTTAAGGATTTTTGAGGTAGTCCATATTATAGGGGAAACTCGGCAAAAAATTTTCGAGAATAAGTCGAGTAAGTTGAGATTCCTGTGAGCGAGAGTTTACATTCGAGGACGAATGTTCTTAAGGGGGGGGAGGATGTTACACTCCATAAATTCTTGACATTTAGATGTCCTATTCACATGTTGGTTAAGAGTTTTAGAATGCCATACGTGCTAGAAAAAGGGCCCAGGGAGAGACAGGACAAGCGCCAAAGTCGGAGTGTCGCAAGGAAAATGTGACTTATATACAGCTATAGTCAGGGTCCTAGAGAGCCCAAGTTGCTTACCCAGGGGGCCGGCGGGATGCTCGTAGTTACTAAGTGAGTGGTGTGAATAGTTACTAGGTGGATGGCAACCCGGGTAGGGGTATATAGATTGCATGTTGATTGGTACCTTCCAGCTTATGGGGGCTGGTATAGGTTCTTGTATGCTATATATGTTATTTATTAAATTGATAGATAGCAGGATGCCGCACTGAAAGGTATGATTCTCACCTTCTCTCAAGTACAGTTAAGCTCATTTCAGATTTTGCTATCCCAGGCAGTCTTAGCCATTTCCTATACTTCAGTAACTATCAGTATTACTGTTTATCTTCAGTTATGTTCTAGTTATTGCTCTGCATACTCGGTACCTGTGGTACGAACGCCCATTGGGGGGATGCTGCATTACTTGCCTGTAGGTACTTATAGACGAGGAGTCAATCCCTCGTAATTCCAGCCAGCACACAGAGTCATTCGCTCCTGTCATCCGGAGCTTGACGGCTGGAGGTTTATTTCTCTTTTTATTTTACAGTACGGGTAGGTCGGGGCCCTGTCCCGACCATCTTGTTATCATTCTTAGAGGCTTGTAGACTGTATATTCCCTGTGGTTAGTCGTATCAGTCGTGTGAGGCCGTGTGTATGTTTTAGTTTGTTTATAATGGTCGTGTGGGGCGTTGTATAGTTGATAGTTGGTGACCTTCTCAGTCACAGAGCATTTTAGCATTTAGTTCATCTTTTAAGTGAAACTAGTCAGCATGGTGGCCTTGTCGGCCTGCATAGGTTCATTTATACTCTTGTGGTTCTAGTCAGCAGTTGTTTTCTTACAGGAGGCTATAGGCCTAGTCGGCCGGAGGATGTATTTACA
Source organism: Datura wrightii (assembly GCA_035772735.1). Taxonomy (NCBI): domain Eukaryota; kingdom Viridiplantae; phylum Streptophyta; class Magnoliopsida; order Solanales; family Solanaceae; genus Datura; species Datura wrightii. The sequence continues at coordinate 47,535,826 of JASDFA010000002.1, read as the reverse complement.
ACCGTTATATAGCCCGTTGGTTCCATGAATCTAGGTTAGAGCTAGCCTAGCACTAGAAGTGCTTAGGCTCAGTAGTCCAGCAGTCCAGGTCTTAGTAGGGCGCTAGGTGCCAGTCATGCCCCCCAAGGCGGGGCATGACAAAAGGTATGCGGTTAGTACTTTTTAGTGTACTTAGTATGTAAGTTAATTAAAAAATGAGGATAAAGACAACATATCAAGATCATGATTGTGAGATAGTCATAAACGTGAGTTAATCACAAGCTGAAACATAATGACTCAAGGTTTTTGAAAGTAAAATCATAAGTTTCAACATGTTTGAAATCATAAGTGAAAGCTCATAAACTATTTAATGGGTCAATCATACTGTAAAACATGATATCATAAATCCTAAACATGAATATCTTAAAACATGAGGAATAGTGGGAGACTCATCATAACCGACATCATTATAAATGAGCACGTGATGCCCAACTATCTGTCTCAAGTTGGAAGAGTCTTCCTAAGCCTTGCCAGTGAAAAGAATAATATCTATAGTGGCACGTAGTTCTGAGACCTGGGTGCTCTGAACCTTGGCCTACTCAGTGCTAGGTACTACTCCTAAAACATGTCTATTGCTCATAGTCATAGTTATGAAATATACTTGGTTTTGCATATTCTAGTTGAAAACATAAAAATCATAATCATACGTGACATATGTGAACTATCCATGAAACAATACTATTGAGTCGGTCATGATAAATATGTTTGAAATTCATGAAATCATATATAATTGAGTAAAATCTTCATAACTTGAAAGTCATATGTTCATGAAAAAATCTAATAGAAAAGATGCAGTTATAATCATAAAACATGGATTGAATCTTAAGAGGCTCGAATTTATAAGAGATAAGTTAGAGATTTCATGAGAATTGGGTATAACCCTAGAATTTCGTAAGATCATGTTTGGAGAATTAAATTCATGAAATAGAGATGGAATTAGGAATGAGGTTTGAAGAAATTCCCCATTTATAACCCTACATACCTGGGGTTGAAGGATCTTCAACTTGGTTTGAAGACCCAAGGGAAATTGAGAAGAAGATGATGAAGAACCCTAGCCTTGCCTTGAGAGGATTTGTTCTTCAACTTGGGGTGGTAGGAGTAGAATGAGGGTTAGGAATGAAAAAAATCCTAACATATACCCTCTTAGGAGCTTAAAACAATTTAGTTTAGGAGTTAAGTTCATTGGAAGTATGAAAATACCCTTAATGACCCAACTGAAAATAAAACTTTGGCAGACTTAAAGAGTCATATAATGACCCTTTAGGCTCAAATAAAAGGGTCATCAAGTGCCATCTATGACCACTAGACATATTTTCCAACTTTTTGATCTTTTCCTGATGCTTCCACTTAATGATTCGTCATCATACTTAATGAATCTTTCCACCATCCTTCAAGACTCTTTGAAACACAAGTTTTCCTAACTTTTCCTACCTAACAAATCACCTAACAATTTTTTAGGTGACTTGATGCCACACCTAATGAATCATTATGTGATCTGGTGTATCTTTAGATGGTTTCTCCATTTCACGCCTCGGGTCTAATCTTAGGGACTTTTGGGGTGTTACATATGTGTTCACTCAGAAGGACTTAAATTTGCAGCAAAGAGATGGCTTGATCTTTTAAAGAACTATGATATGAGTGTTCTTTACCATCTGGGCAAGGCCAATTTAGTGGTGGATGAGCTTAGCAGGTTTTCCATAGAGAGTGTGTCCCATGTTAAGGATGGGAGGAAAGAATTAGTGGAGGATGTTAAGGCTTGCAGCTTAGGGGTTCGTCTTACCAATTCAGTGTATGGTGGTGTTATCACGCATAATGGTGTAGAGTCTTCATTGGTGACAGAGATTAAGGCAAGGAAAGATGAGGATCCTATCTTGGTGAAGTTAAAGGATGCAGTCCAAAATTAAAAAGTGGAGGTTTTCTTCCAAGGGAGAGATGATGTACTTTGATATCAGGGTTGACTATGTGTTCCAAATGTGGATGACTTGAGAGAGCGAAAGTTGAGAGAGGCTCACAACTTCCGTGTTCTATGCATCCAGGTTCCACCAAAATGTACTGTGACAGTCTATTAGTGGAATGGCATAAAGAGGAACATTGCATAGTTTGTGGCTAAGTGTCCAAATTGGCAACAGGTGAAGGTTGAGCACTAGAGACTAGGAGGTATGCTTTAGGATATTAGTACTCCTACTTGGAAGTGGGAAGAGATTATATGGACTTCACTACACGTTTTCCTCGTACACGTGAACAACATGATTCTATATGGGTGATTGTAGATCGAATGACTAAGTCAGCATATTTCTTGTAAGTTAAGACTACAAATTTAGCTGAGGTCTATGCTAGAATTTAAATTCAGGTGTTAGGTTGAATGAAGTCTATTATTCCATCATTGCACATCGGGGTAATCAGTTCACCTCTCAATTTTTGGAGATCATTTCAAAATGACCTTGGTACTCAGGTGAAATGTAGCAAAACTTTTCACCCATAAACAGATATTCAAACCGATCAGACCATTCACACCTTGGAGGACATGTTAAGAGCTTGTGTGATTGACTCTAAAGGAAGTTGGGATGATCACTTGCCTCTCATCGAGTTTGCTTATAATAATAGTTACCACTCCAAATTTATATAGCTCCATTTGAGGCTCTTTATAGGCAAGGATGTAATGACTGGTTGGATGGATTGAGGTAAGCGAGGCTACATTGAAAGGGCTATATTTAGTCCATGAAGCTATGGAAAAAGTTAAGCTCATTAGAGAAAGACTGAAAATAGCTTATAGTCATTAGAAATCTATGTAGCTGCGAGAAGGAGAGAGCTTGATTAAGTATTGATAAATGGGTATTTATGAAGGTGTCACCCATGAAGGGGTGGTGGGATTTGTCGAAAAAGGGAAGCTTAGTCCCCAATATGTGCGTCCTTACAGGATTCTGAGGCGCATTGGCAATGTGGCTTATGAGTTGGAGTTGCTTGCAGAGTTAGCTTTAGTGTATCCAGTTTCCCACGTGTCATTATTGAAAAAGTGCATTAGACATCTAGCTGTAGGTGTATCTGTAGAGAGAATTGGTGTGAAGGATAGCCTCACTTATGAGGAAGTTCTAATTGAGATTCTCGACCAACAGGTTTGGGAGTTGATGAAAAAAGAGGTTATTTCAGTAAAGGTCCTTTGGAGAAATTAACTTGTAGAGGGAGCTATTTGGAAGCCGAAGTAGATATGATGGCCATGTACCCTCACCTCTTCCCTTCCAGCTCAGTTCTAGCATAAGGTACTAGTTGCCTCCTTAGTACTCTATTAAGTTTCATGTCAGTTCCATATCTCTCAGTTACTGTCATGTTTTAGCATGCATGTATGATTTATGGATTTAGTTCGCTCATGTATCTCAATTTAGAGTAAGTTACTCCACCAAATTTTTGGTCTATAGCTTCCAGTTTTTAGGATCCAGCTCTTTCTTATCTTTTCAGCTTATTTAGTCTCTATTCAAGCATGAATGTTCTAATGGGCAGATAATGTAATACCCAAAATCCCCTAAGATAAGATCCTGGACATGAAGTAGAGAACTATAAAAGATTGGCACCAGACCATAGAATGACCCAAGGGGCGGGTCGTTACATGGTCGAATGGGTCATTGATTGACCCATCTTGAGGATGTCTTCAATCTGGTGAAAATTTTCCCCTGAACCAACAAGTTGAGCTACGAATCATTGTAGCCTACGATGGGTACTTGGATGGGGCCATCGAACGAAATTTAAAGAATTGTTCTAGGAAGGTATAAAATACCATGGGCGATGGTATGGATAGTTGGAAGAACAACGAGCTATTTTATGGGTCATTGGTACTATTGGGGAGATTTTTAATGATAATTTTTAAGGGTATTTTCATAACTTCCTATGCTTTTAACTCCTAAGTGAGGTAACTTTTGGTTACCTAAGGGGCTGATTAGTGGATTCTACCTACCTTAAATCCTATTTTTTCCAAACACCACAGATGAAGATTCATTCTCCAAAGGCTCTCAAGCAACTAGGATTCTTCTTCTTTTCAATTCTCTAGGGTCTCAAGTCTAAGCAAGGTTTTATCAAAGACTAGGTATATAGGGTCATGAATGAGGTATTTCTTCTACCCTCATGCCCAATTCGAACTCAATTTATGAATTCAAGTCTCCAATTATTTTTTGATGAATTCCTAGGATTAGACCCAACCCGATGACAAATTCCATGATCTCTCATGAAATCGATTCTCTCATGATTCTAATTATATTTTATGATCATAGTTACATTATTTCTATGAAAAACTCTCATTCATCTCTACTTTCAAGTTATGATGAATTATCCAATTATGCACGAATTTCACGAATTTCAAGTTATGTATCATGGCCGTAATTTTCAGCACTTGTTTTCATGTCTAGTTTACGTATGTCAAGGAATTTATGTATTCATCATGTTTTCAAACTAGTACATGTAAAACATATGTTTCACTGTTATGATATGAGCATTATGTATAATTTTTGGAGTAGTATTTAACACTGAGTAAGTCGGAGTTCAGCGCACTCAGGTCTCAGAACTACGTGTTACCGTAGGATAAGGGGTCGTCCGCAGATGAGAGTGTCTCCGTTACCCCTAGCCTATGGAGTCCTCTCTAGTTGAGAGTGTCTTCCTTATGCTACTGGGCTCATGAGTGATATCATGCCTTTATGGTTCTTACTCTTGGCAAGGTATGGACACCCTCCTGACTAAGGGTATAGGTCGGGCTCCATGATAGTAATTTTAAGTGTGTCGGTTATGAGAATCTCCCATTATTAATGTTGTTCATGTTCAGGACTTATAATATCATATTTTATAGTATATTTGGCCCATTGATCAAATTATGAGTTTTACTTATGTTTTCAAATATGATGAGCTTTATAATTTTACTTTAAAAACCATGGGTCATTATACTGTAGATTATGGTGAACAACTTATGTTTTATGATTAACATGATCATGAACTTTTTAGCATGGTACTCTTACTCTGATGATTTTATTATCCTGCATATGTAGTACATTCAAAGTACTGATCGCATTTATGCTATATCATCACATGAAATACATTTAGGTGATCCATCTCAGCCTCACCACTAGATTCAATCTTGCTATAGACTTAACTCAATTTTAGTGAATCTCCGTCATCCGATGATGTCTGTTTTGATTCATGTCTTTTCATGTGATTTTAGTTTTCAAATGTAGTAGAGCTAGTTGGAGGTTTTGTCCTTTCACCTCATCTTTTTGTTAGAGGCTTTTTAGACTTTAATGTATAGATATTCAGCAATTTGACTTGTCGTCTTAGTTTTGACGCTTTATGATATCTTAGACTTCCTCTTATTCCTTATATTTGTTCCACATAGTGTAAGCTTAGTCTTATGTTATGCATGTTCCATGGATTTTCTTAGAGCCAGTCATAGTTCTAGGTTTCGTGTTCCGTCTGGGGTCTATGCTCGGGTTCTGATATGTTATCCTTTGTACACAACTCAACTTCACCAAAATAGTAGATAACAATTTTCAGATAGATTTTATGTATTGGTTTAATATGGAGGGTGTATCATCAAACTCTCCTTCCGCATTTCAACACCAAATTTCCTTACAACAACATAATACCCCAACCAAATAAAATACAAAAAGCAGCCTCTATACAAGGCATATACAAGGCATTACCTCTGAAATACCACAACAATATATTAAACTCTCGGTTTTTTATTACCTTCCCTTGAGTTTTTAACAACGTTATAATGAGATTTCTCCACCCAAACGCTCATACAAAAGAATGAACTTGGGCAAAGTACATACCACACTTGAAGGGGATTTCTTATCCTCTTTTTCTTATGGTGTTGAAGAGCCTTAAGAGCAAAGAGGTGTCAGTTCTTGTTCGGTCTGTTTCGCAACTACACGCAAGTGCACGTGGTCGAACAAGTAGTAAAATGGCTAAGTTAAGCCAAATATTAACCCCACAGGGACTGAACCAAGGTAATAATCGAATTAAGTGTTAATGAACTCTAACTCTAAAAATGCAGACAACAATTTAAAGAAGATTTCGAGAGTTGGTTTCCTAATTTATACTAATCTAAAACAAAATTATAAAGTGAGTCTGAACTATAGTATTGAGCAAGCTGAGGCCAAACGAACATGCAGGGAAGTAATTTATCGATACAATTCGGTTAATCTTTCCTTCGGTTGCTAGTCAAGAATTATTGCCTATGGAGAGAAACTTTCGTATTCTACCCAACTTAAGAATCACGAATCTTCAACCTACATTTCTGTGATAAAAGAATTTCATGTTCTAGCCATACGAAACCGATTCCTTAATTGACTAATACGACTTTCAGAGATATTTCTATTCTGAAGGTAAATCAATTCTCAATTTTCCCAAACTAAGAAGAGATCACATCCTACCAATTCACAACTTTCCAATTTCTTTCCTTTTCAAGATAAATGATCTTGGGCAGATTTATATGCCCAAGGGATACTCAAACGTATTATTTTCTCCTTGTTTGTGTGCAATATGTATATATTCTCATGTAAATGGTAATAAAATGTGAATTTATACTAACCAACATGATTAGCATTTGCTTTGCAGGAAAATATGATTTTTAGGAGCTAAAATGCATGTTGGAACTATATCGGAGTTGGACTTGGATACGAGAGTGGAAAAGACATTGGAATGCGCCAAGTATAGGGGCTCCGCGATGGAGCCGTGCCACGCTACCATCGCGGAGGCACACTGCCTGGAGAGGCAATTAAATGGCAATTTCCAGTGAGGCCTCGCGATAGCTCCGTGGCACGGAGATAGGCCTCCGCGTTGGCCCCCGTGCCACGTTGACGCTAATTTACCGGACCCTAGATTTCCAGTGAAGGTCCGCGTCCACGCCGTGTCACGGAGGCAGTGCTCCGCGTTGACCTCCGTGACACGTTGCTTGTTATTCCGGGAAATATTTCCCTCTAGTATAAATAGCACACTTAGGTTTATTTTAATTAGGGGAGTTTGAGTTCAGACTTGGTGGAGCAAGGATGTGGGTTAGCAGCAGTTGAGGGACGAAAAAGCTAAGGGATTTCTTCTCTTCCTTTCTTCTTTCAATCAATTGTATGTATGATTTACACTTGATTTAGGATGATCAATCCACAAATGAGTGGCTAATTCTCTTCCTTGCTAAGGTTTTGAACATGTGTAGTGAATTTTGATTGTAAATGATATGGTTTTCTTCTTCTTCTTTCATGTTGTTCTATTAATTCTTGTTCTTACTGCATTAGTGCTTGGCCGACATTAATGTACATCTAAAAAGTCCAATTTCACTCGAGAGAGCAAGAAATTGGAAAGTTGTGAATTAATAGGGTATTGTTCTTAACTTGATTTGGGAAAATTGGGTTTTGATGTGCTTTCCTGATAGAAATATACTTGAAAGCTGTATTAGTCAATTTAGGAACCGGAATTGCATTGCTAGGTCATAAATTGCATTTGATCACAGAAATGTAGACGGATGGTTTATGATTCTTAAGTGAAATTAAATACGAGAGTTTTAATTTTTAGGCTACTGTTCTTGGCTAGCAACATGAAGAAGAGATTAACCGAATTATTATTATAATCGAATTCATTACTTGTTCTTAACCTTGGCATGCTCATATCCATAGTTTAAATTCACAGTAAATAATTGTTAATAGTTTTAGTATATATAGATTTTATAAACAAAAACTCATTTAATTGTTGGTTACGTTGTTGTTAGCATAATTAGAAGTAAGATAAGAATATAGTATACTTAGGCAGGTTTTACATATCCTGAGCCTCCTTGGATCGATACTTGGCTTACTTAGCCACTTTATTACTTGTTTGACCACGTGCACTTGCGTGTAGGTTTATAATATATAATACCAACCGAACAGACCGAACAAGGTTTTGGCGCCGCTGCCGGGGAGACTAGGCAATTGGTGAAATTGTGTTAAGTGTAAATTTACTGTATTTTTGTTTTATTTTCTTAAGTGTTGACAACTTGGTCTTAGTATTTGTTTTAATTCTTTGTTCATTTTAATTTTTCTCTCTTTCGGATACCCTCATTGACATGACATCTTGGAATATAAATGGTGGATACGCATATTTCGGCGAATCTTGCATGAATTGCGGAGGACCCCACTTGTGGCAAAACTGTAACATGTGCAATATATGTGGGTGTCAATATGGCCATTGGGGTGATTGTCCAAAGGCATATTCCCCTTCCCCACGCCCCCGCGATGATCATTCTGTTGTTTTTGTTGAATATAGGCATGTTGAAAATGAGGACTTGGGATGCCAAGTTCAAATAGAGGACATGATGAAACAACTCCTGGAGCAATCAGAAGCAATGAAGGAGTCGGTGGCAGAATTGATAATTCAGCAAAAGGAGAATGCCGAGGCTGTAAGCAGGATGAGCGTCAAACTCACGGAGATGTGTGCTGAGGCTGAAGCTTGTGATAATTCGCAGGTGACAGTTTTAGTCGATATTCAAGAGGAACTACAAGAGGAATACAAGGGTGAATTTTTGGATGAAGCCCAACAATTAGAATCTCTTGAGTGTCCCCGTGATCGGCTCATACCTATAGAAAATCCATTCATGGAAGAAGAGAAAGAATATCTCCCATTTGACCTTAATGGAGAAATAAATGTCGATGTTGAAAAGGTGTATACAAGTAAGGAGGTCAAGCACAATGCAGATTCATAGTTGAGGTGTATTGGACCACACTCTACGCATTTTTCAACATTAAATTTGGTTGACAACATAGAAATAAAGTCTTCCAAGTTTGTAGAGAAATGTCTAGAGGAGGACCAAGCCCCGTATATTTTGAAATTCACTAATTCGGAGAGACAAAATGACTTCGCTTACTTAAGGACCAATAAATGCAAAAGGCAACATCTACTGTTTGGTCCTTACAATTTTTCACCACCACCCCTGGAGCATAAGAGGAAATTAGGGAAGAAATTAGGGGTGAGATTCATATCCTCAAGGTGGAGGAAAAAGTGGTGAAACTTGGTACGTCGTGCCGCGACAGTAACCAGGCGCTGCACGGGAGCCAACCCGTGAAAAATATTTTCTTTCTTTCTTTTCTTAGTGTAAATAATTTTATTTTTTATTTTTCTTTTCTTGATTAGGTTTAGATTTTTGTTTTAGTTAATATTTTTCATTTTAGATAGGGAAATCTATTAATCTAACCAATTTCGTTTAGTGTAGTGATTTTCAGGTCTAACGGAGAAAAATATGCATGGAAGCGGGAAAAATAAGGCAAGGTATGAAAATAATTTTTATTGAAGAAACAATGCACTGGGGCGTTGGCTCCGTGTCACGGAGGAGTGGCTCTGCGTTACCCTCCGTGACACGTTGAAGGAAAAATCAAATTTTTTAAAATTTCCAGAGAGCCAACGCGTTGGCTCCGTGTCACGGAGGAGGGGCTCCGCTTTACCCTCCGTGACACGTTGCCCTTTATTCAGTGCCGGGTCACACCGGGTTGCCGGGTGACCCGCATGTTTTTCTTTAAATTAACCTAAGTTTTGCCCCTTTTCTCCCCATTTCTCTCCTCCTCCGCGACCAAAACACCCAATTCCCCCTCCCCAGCCAACGTGCCACGCTAATAGGCAAGGTAAACGTCAAATTTCTTCGGTTCTTCAACTAAAAGGTATGTTTTCATCGTTTCTCTCAAGTTTTTGGAGATTTTAGTTGAATTTGAGCATGTGAATAATTCGAATTTGATTGAAATATTGCATTCTAGGGCTTGAGTTATTGAAATTGAATTGGGGAACTTGATAGTTTGATGAATTAGATGCCGGGGTGTGGTTGTAAATTGAGATAAGTCGATGGAAATATTGTATGAATGTTAAGAGAAGACGAATTCTCGAAGTGTTGAGGAAAATGCGAAAATTTTGTAAATTGGTTTGATTATTTAGATTTGTATGTAAATAGAATTGTCGTTGTTGTTTTTGTTTTTTGTTTTGTTGCTAAGTGCGATGATTGGATTGCTATCAATAGTAGGATTGGGAGTAGCTGTATGAAGTCTGAGTAGTACGCTAACCCCGGGAGTTCACATGACGGATGTGACCCGGGACCGTGTCTGCTTGGTGTACGCCCTTATGAAAGGGCTTGAGATTAATGTTGGGGCGGTCATTATATCCGCCTTGAAGAGAGCCAGACTGCACCAGGGCCACAGATACGGGTTTGGCGGACTCATCACCACCTTCCTCCGAGGCCTCGACATTGAGGAAGAGGCTTTGGACTACATCCCGCAGTTGGAGCGGAGGGCCCTCGATGTGACAAAAACTAAGGCCCCCGACACCACACACGGGCCAGTGCTGACTTTGGGCGAGCGACATGCTCGTGATGATCAGTACATGGCACGTATGTTCGGCATGCAGATGCTTCAGCTACGGATTGGTGGGAGACCAGCCACCGAGGAAGAATTATGGCAGCTGGAGCTGGATTACCCATTTGGCGAGAATGCCAAAGCCTTATGCCGGGTGGGACCAGCCTTCGTGGAGCCGACAGATGACGATGTCCCTACTGATGAGGAGACACGTCGGGAGGACTCCGATGTGGAGTCCGATGACGATGATGGAGCTGACTCAGACATGGGGGACGAGGCAGCAGCACCAGATGAAGAAGTCAAATATTTTGACTGATCAGGGAGTTCCACCACCCGAAATTTTGTTTTGTAATTCTTGTGAACACTGGGGACAGTGTTCGATTTAAGTGTGGGGTGGGGAGTAGCTAGGTGCTGGGACTTAGGCTCTAATCTGCTGTATGCTTTTTCCTTGGTTTGTATGTATGTTTGTGTTTTCCCTGTGGTGAACTGATTTGTGTGTATGTGTATATATTTGTTTGTGTGGTTAATGATGTGTGTTATGCAAAGTTGTGGTTGCCAGTGTAAATAGTTTGTAAATATTTCTTTCTTATCGAAATGATCGATATTTTTTTTCAAAAATTTTCGAGAATAATTTGCACTTGTAAATATTTTCTTTCTATCGAAATGATCGATGTGTTGCAAAAATTTTCGGTTTTTATTTTTTTGGGTTTCTCGGAGTTTGTTTTCGGTTCTTTTACCGAGAATAGTCCCATTGAATCGATGTCATAGTTAGTGACCGTTCCCTATGATGGATGGATGACGACCGTCTTAAGGGAAATGTAGTCGGTAGGAGTAGGATTTTAATTTGTTTTTAATTTTTCTTTGGTGGATTGCATCAATGAACTGTAGTTGCGTTATGGTTGCAAAAATTTCGTTGCGTGTTGTAACTGATGTTCAAAATGTGAAAGTGATTCGTTCGAAAGCATGTAATTTGGTAAATATGTTGAGTTACCTAGGCCATAGAATTTGATTCAGTATGATTGAGGCTTAATTTTGAATTCATGTGATTGGCTAATTAGAGAGTCTGTGAATGCATCTTGATTCGAGCATGTGCATGAAGTGTGAAGTGAGGTATTGTTATTCCATGCCATTGTGAATTGTCTAGAACTTGCCTGGTGTGTATACAAAACGAAATGAAGGAGGTGTAGTGTTGGAAAGGATGTAGGCATTTCTTTTTTTTAACCGATAGTTTCCATTTTTTTTTCTTGTCAAATTCTACCTTTTTATATGTTGTATACCCTAGTCAGCCCGTTGAGCCTTTAGCCGATTTCTTTCTTTCTTTTGTCCAAAATTGTATAAACCAAGCTTTATCCCTTCTTTTCATTAGCTGTAAAAGTCTATACAAAACTCTTAAGCGCTTACAAAGAAAAGAAAATGTTTCCCAAAGTGTTAAAGAGTGAAAAGAAAAAGAAAAGCAGAGTGAGGAAAGAAAAGATGATGTTGAAGAGGCACTTGTTGTAATTAAATGATATTGAGGGTACGTGAAAACCCTTTGTTTTGTGTCAAGTGTGTTTAATGAAATGGGCAGTACGAAAGTAAACCAGCATGAATGGGAGAAAAAGAGAAAAGAGAGGAACAATGTCCATGAGTCGATGGGAATGTGTTGAAAAGGTGCTTAAGGATGCTAGCGACTATTATTGGCTAATCCAATATATATACTAGACCCATAGCCCCGTTACAACCCATTAAAGTCCTACTTGATTCTACATTGCATTTCTTTATATTAGTGGAGTAATACACTAAGGGCAAGCCTATGGGTCATGACATGATGCATGTGAATTCTTTTGGGAGAGTGAGTGAAATTAATTTTTATATGCCCCTACTTGAATGTTTGTGTGTTGCATGAACAAAAAGGGGAAGATTCTCTTGAGTTGTGAGGGCACATGTTTGATGAAAGATTGACTTTCGTGTCGGATTTATTGATTAGCTGATTTGCATGAGTTTGCCGATATCAAGAATCAATTCTTAAAGTCTAGGAAGTCTTGATGTATTAATGGTCATTGTAGTGTAAGACCAAGCATGTTTTCGTGATGATTTGCAAAAATTGAATAATCGGTATGACCGTAGCGTAAGTTGTCGCACCATAGTGACGAAGGTTGGGATGTAATTTGCATGAGTTGTGTATGTGTTGTTCGAGGACGAACAAGGATTTAAGTGTGGGGTAAGTGATCTTGGGCAGATTTATATGCCCAAGGGATACTCAAACGTATTATTTTCGCCTTGTTTGTGTGCAATATGTATATATTCTCATGTAATTGGTAATAAAATGTGAATTTATACTAACCAACATGATTAGCATTTGCTTTGCAGGAAAATATGATTTTTAGGAGCTAAAATGCATGTTGGAACTATATCGGAGTTGGACTTGGATACGAGCATGGAAAAGACATTGGAATGCGCAAAGTATAGGGGCTCCGCGATGGCACACTGCCTGGAGAGGCAATTAAATGGCAATTTCCAGTGAGGCCTCGCGACAGCTCTGTGGCACGGAGATAGGCCTCCGCGTTGGCCTCCGTGCCACGTTGAGGCTAATTTACCGGACCCTGGATTTCCAGTGAAGGTCCGCGTCCACGCCGTGTCACGGAGGCAGTGCTCCGCGTTGACCTCCGTGACACGTTGCTTGTTATTCCGGGAAAAATTTCCCTCTAGTATAAATAGCACACTTAGGTTTATTTTAATTAGGGGAGTTTGAGTTCAGACTTGGTGGAGCAAGGACGTGGGTTAGCAGCAGTTGAGGGACGAAAAAGCTAAGGGATTTCTTCTCTTCCTTTCTTCTTTCAATCAATTGTATGTATGATTTACACTTGTTTTAGGATGATCAATCCATAAATGAGTGGCTAATTCTCTTCCTTGCTAAGGTTTTGAACATGTGTAGTAAATTTTGATTGTAAATGATATGGTTTTCTTCTTCTTCTTTCATGTTGTTCTATTAATTCTTGTTCTTACTGCATTAGTGCTTGGCCGACATTAATGTACATCTAAAAAGTCCAATTTCACTCGAGAGAGCAAGAAATTGGAAAGTTGTGAATTAATAGGGTATTGTTCTTAACTTGATTTGGGAAAATTGGGTTTTGATGTGCTTTCCTGATAGAAATATACTTGAAAGCCGTATTAGTCAATTTAGGAACCGGAATTGCATTGATAGGTCATAAATTGCATTTGATCACAGAAATGTAGACGGATGGTTTATGATTCTTAAGTGAAATTAAATACGAGAGTTTTAATTTCTAGGCTACTGTTCTTGTCTAGCAACATGAAGAAGAGATTAACCGAATTATTATTATAATCGAATTCATTACTTGTTCTTAACCTTGGCATGCTCATATCCATAGTTTAAATTCACAGTAAATAATTGTTAATAGTTTTAGTATATATAGATTTATAAACAAAAACTCATTTAACTGTTGGTTACGTTGTTGTTAGCATAATTAGAAGTAAGATAAGAATATAGTATACTTAGGCAGATTTTACATATCCTGAGCCTCCTTGGATCGATACTTGGCTTACTTAGCCACTTTATTACTTGTTTGACCACGTGCACTTGCGTGTTGGTTTATAATATATAATACCAACCGAACAGACCGAACAATAAAATTGGATTGTTTAGATATACATTAACATTGGCCAGACATTAATGCAGTAAGAACAAGAATTGATAGAACAACCATGGAAGAAAAGATGAAAAACCAAAATGATCAACAATTACATTCCACTACAAATGTTCTTAACCTCATCAAGAAGTGAATTTAGCCACTCATTTGTGGATTAAACATCATCAACTGAGTATAAATCATACAAACAATTGAAATAAAGGAGAAAGAGTTAGAGAAGAACCCTAAGATTTTTGTCTCCTCAACTGCCTATAACCCACGTTCTTGCTTAACTAAGTCAGCATCATTAAAAATAAACCTAAGTGTGCTATTTATACTAGTGGGAATTTTTTCCGGAATAACAAGCAACGTGTCACGGAGTGCATCGCAGAGCACTGCCTCTGTGACACGGTGCAAACGCGGACCCTCGCTGGAATTTTATGTTCCAGGTAAATATACGCAACGTGCCACGGTGCATCATGTCATGAACCATAAGCTTGCCTCTAGTGTATTACTCCACTAATATAAGGACGCGTAATGTAAGATCACGTAGGACATAACGGGTTGTAATGTAAGCTAAGAAACTAGTAAATACTGGGCTAACCAATAATAGCAACTAGCCTCCTTAAGCACTTTTCAATACATCCCACCATCATTGTGGGCATTGTTTCTTCCTTTATCCTCCCATTCTTGAAGTCTTTCTATATTTTTGTTCCCATTTCTTTAAGCACACTCTACTTAATAATAAAGATTAGGTATACATCTTCATTTTATTAAAATTCGGCAAGTGCACCTTTGACCTTATCTTTACTTTCACCACTTCTGCTTTTCCTTTCTTTTCACACTTTTCACTCCTTGACCCTGTGGGAAAATTATTTTTCTTGAGCGCTTAAGAGTTTGGATCAAATTCATGGCTAATGAAAAGAAGGGATTAAGCTCGGTTTCTACCTCTTCAATGAAAGAAAAAAAATAGGCTAAAGGCTCAATGGGGCTAACTAGGATGTACATTCAAGGTAGGTATGATAAGAAAAAAAAACTTTTGCTTAAATCAAAGAAATGCCTACATCCTTTCCTACACTACACATCCTTCATTTCATTTCGTACACACACCAGGCAAGTTCTAGACACTTCACAATAGCATGGAAGAATCAAAACCTCACCTCACACTCATTGCAAGACTTATTCACAGACTCTTCAATCAGCTAATTACAAGAATTAAAATTAAGCCTCAATCACACCGAATCGAACTCTATGGCCTAGGTATCTCAACATGTTTAACATTTGCATGCTTTCATAAGAATCATCTTTGCATCTCAATATCATGTACAACACGCAACAGGAATTGCAAACCATGAAGTAACGACACATTTGGGAAACAACCAAAAGAAAGAAAATAAAAGAAAGAAAAAAAACTACTCCTATCGACTACATTTCCCTTAAGACGGTCGTCATCCATCCATCATAGGGAACGGTCACTATTTACGACTTCGGTTCAATGGGACTATTCTCGGTAAAAGCACCAAAAACAAAGGCCGAGAAACCCAATCATAACAAATTCAACAAAAAATTTTAAAACTATCGATAATTTCGACAGGAAAAAAAATATTTACACAACCAGCTAACAACAACTTAACACAGCACACAACAGCTTAACATTCATTACACACCGAATTACAATACAAAACATACAACAAAATCACAGGGTCACAATTTTTTCACAGGCACAACAACACAAGACATAAAAAAACAAAAACCACAACGAAACATACAGCACCTAACTACTCCCACCCCACACTTAAACCGACATTGTCCCGAGTGTTCACAAAATTTAATTTATCACAAAGGTGGGTGGTGAAACTCCCTAATCAATCGAAGTATTCAACATCTTCATCAGGTGTCGTTGCCTCGTCCCCCATATCTGAATCGCCCTCGTTGTCCTCATCCGACTCAACATCTGAGTCATCGCGGCGTGTCTCCTCATCAGTGGGGACATCATCATCTATAGGCTCCACAAAAGCTGGCCCCACTCGGCATAGAGCTCGGACATTTTAGCCAAAGGGGTAATCTAGCTCGAGCTGCCATAGCTCATCTTCTATTGCTGGCCTCCCGCCTATGCGCAACTGCAGCATCTGCATCCCATACATGCGCGCCATATACTGATCATCCCGAGCATGTCGCTCAGCTAGTGTGAGAACTGGCCCGTGAGTGGTGTCGGGTGCCTTGGTTTTGGTGACGTCCAAGGCACGCCTATCCATTTGCGGGATGTAGTCTAGGGCCTCCTCCTCGATGTCAAGGCCCCTCAGAAACGTGGACAACAAACCACCAAACCCGTACCTGTGCCCTTGATGCAAATGGGCCCTCTTCATGGCGGAGATGATCACCGCCCCAACATTTATCTCAAGCCCTTTCATCAGGGCATAAACCAAGCACACTCAATCCTGGGTGACATCTTTCATGTGCACCCCCGGGATCAGGCAGGAACACACGAGTTTGAGCCAAATCCTGGCTTCCCTGTTCATTTGAGAATAAGGCAGTGTCTGATGGTAGCCCCTCTCATTGTGCCTGCTCCACGTTGCTGTCAAATGGGCTCCATACAGAGTGCGTCTGATATCCGCATAGGGTGGAGTTATGTTCAGCTGCCGGAGTACATGGGCGTCTGTGTCCCGCGCCCCCAATATGGCATTCAGGTGATGAGGCTCAAAGGTGACAACCTGCCCCCTTATCTTTGCAGTGTGACTGTGGAGTGTCGGGTTCCAGTTTGCGTAGAACTGCCGAATCAAATGGAGATTGCACTCCTTGGGCTCTTCGAAGATGAAGTTCAGCCCGGAAGTGTTAATCCGATTTACGATTCTGGGGAATTCCTATGCAAGTGGCTCCCTTATATTGTGCTCCTCAGGGAAGTATTTGGTCTCCTCGTGCTTTGCATACCATTTCTTCCCTTCGTCAGTCACCCATCGAGTTCCGTATTGACGGTGTTTGGCTGCGCGGAACCGCTAGTGCTGCTGGAACTGTTGTTCCCAGTCTAACCCTTTTTCTCCCAGCGCCTGATGTAGATGTGCCCTTTCCTTTGTCTTGCCTGCTTGACATCATTCCTATCAAATCAAACAGACAGTCCCAATGTTATTTAAGTCAACAATTAACTTCGACTAAGGTTGGGTTGAGTTAGGCCACCCCACACTTAGTCTTCAGCCATAATGAAAACAATTCGGCAAGACAATCCTTCTTTTCCAATTTTTATCAATCAACATGCCTCGTGCATTCAGATAAGTCGATGGAATAATTACTATGTACTACTAAGACTTCATACAACTAATCACAATATCACCATCGATTCCATTACATCACATAGAACTTAGCCAAAACTTTTCTCAACAACAACAACCTATGCAATTCACCAATTTCATTTTCCCGAAAATTCCCTTATTTATTTAGCGCATTCATCCATATTCACAACATCATTTACGTCACACAACATGCAAAACCCAATTATTTTCACATTTTCAACCAAATTTAGTTTCTTCCTATTCAAATTCCAACCCTAGCTACCAATTTCGCAAAAATTCAATCAAACATGTATCTATCGAGTTCATATAATCATAACGATACTACGAACATCAATCAACAATAACTTAAATGAATTCACGCTTAGTTTACACTTAGGGCAAGCTTTAGTCACCTCACATGCTCAAAAATTGAAAATTTCAGCAAAAATTGAGGTTAAGCTCAAGAACATACCTTTAATTCGATGAACTTGAAGAAAAATTGAAGACAATTTGATCCTAGGTCCGTCTCACATTGGGGGAGGGGGGATTTTAGGGGTTTTGTTGCGTAGGGGAGTGAGAAATGGGAAAAATGAGGTGTTTTCGGGGTTCAAAAGAGGATTTTTCGCGCGGGTCACCCGGCGACCCGGTGTGACCCCTCGCGAATAACACCTCAACGTGTCACAGAGGGTAATGCGGAGGCCCTCCTCCATGACACGGAGCCATCGTTTAGGGATTATGGAATTTGTGAAAATTCCAAAATACCTTCAACATGTCACGGAGGGTAACGCAGAGGCCCTCCTCCGTGACACGGAGCCATAGCGCAGGCTCACTGTTTTGCCAATTCTTAATTTTTTCTCACCTCGATTTTTTCCTTTGCGATCCTTTGCATTTTTTCCCTCTGTTACACCTGAAAATCATCTCACAACAAGAAATTGGTTAGAATTTATAGGTTTCAAACACGAACACAATTTTTTTTTTTTTATTTTTCTTTTCTTTTTTTTTCTTTTTCTTTTTAACTAATTCTACTCATCTATTACAACAATTTCACGGGTTGCCTCCCGTGCAGCGCCTGGTTTACCATCGCGGCTCGACGTTATTAAAGCTCAATCATCCTCTAGAGTGACGGACGTTTCCTCTCGAATAACGTCCTCACCCAAATAATGCTTACACCACTGTCCATTAACCAAGAACGTGGCACTTTGATCTTCTTTCCACAACTCCACTGCCCCGTGCGGGGTCATTCTCACTACCTCAAACGGCCCTGACCATTTGGACCGCAATTTCCCTAGAAACAGCTTCAATCTTTAATTGAAAAGCAACACTTTCTGCCCCGGCTCGAAAATAGGATGCACCATACGCTTATTGTGCCACCTCTTTGTTTTCTTTTTGTAGCCCTTGGCACATTCATACAGATGCCAACGAGACTCATCAAGTTCGCTGAGTTGCATCAGCCTCTTCTTGGCCGCTAGCACTAGGTCCATATTCAATTTTCTCATGGCCCAGAAAGCTCGGTGTTCTAGATCCATCGGCAGATGACACGCTTTTCCATAGACCAATCGGTATGGAGAAGTCCCAATTGGTGTCTTGTAAGCAGTTCTATATGCCCACAAAGCATCATCGAGTTTGCTTGACCAATCACTACGTTGTGTATTCACTGTTTTCTGGAGAATTTCCTTCACTTCTCTGTTCGACACCTCCACTTGCCCACTAGTTTGGGGATGATATGTTGTTGCCACCTTGTGGCGCACCTCATACTTAGCTAGCAACTTCTTGAAACTTGCATTGACAAAATGAGCCCCTCCATCACTGATAATGGCTCGGGGTGTCCCGAACCTGATGAAAATGTGTTTTTTCACAAATTTTGTTACCACCTTGTTGTCATTCCTGGGGCAAGCTAGTGCTTCAACCCACTTTGATACATAATCAATGGCCACCAAGATGTAACGATTACCAAATGACGGTGGGAACGGGCCCATGAAGTCAATACCCCATACATCAAAGATCTCCACTTCTAGTATATGCTGCAGCGGCATCTCTTGCCTCCTACCAATTGTGCCTGTCCTTTGACATCTATCACACATTTTGACGTATGCCATAGAGTCTCTGAACAGTGTAGGCCAAAAGAAACCTGACTGTAGCACTTTGTGCGCTGTCCGCTCGCCTCCGTGGTGCCCTCCATACAATGAAGAGTGACAACTCCTCAAAACTTCTGCAAATCTGGCTCGCCGGAGTACATCTTCTCATAACCTGATCCGATCCCTATTTAAACAAGTACGACTCATCCCAAATAAAATACCTGCAATCATGCCTCAATTGTTTTCGTTGCTGAGTCATAGCCTCCGGTGGATAGACTCCACTCACTAGCAAATTCACTATGTCTGCATACCACGAGATCTCAGCTTCCCCTATTTCCAAGAGATGCTCATCCGGGATCTCCTCCTTGATGTCGTCACCTTCCTTCACATGCACCCGGCTTTCCAATCGCGATAGGTGATCTGCCACTTGATTCTCGCTTCCCTTTCTGTCTTTAATTTCTAGGTCAAACTCTTGCAACAACAAGATCCATCTGATTAGCCTGGGCTTTGCATCCTTCTTGTTAAATAGATACCGAATCGCTGCATGATCGGTATACACCACTACTCTTGAACCCACCAAATAGGACCTGAATTTATCAAATGCAAACACCAATGCTAGCATCTCTTTTTCTGTGACTGTATAATTACTTTGGGCATAATGAGTAGAATGAAAGATTCTATTCCTCCGCTGCCCCAATACAGCTCCCACAGCCACATCGCTTGCATCACACATCAGTTCAAATGGTTGTTCCCAATCCGAAGAAATAAGGATAGGTGCTTCTATCAATTTCTGCTTCAACTCCTCGAATGCTTTGACACACTCATCATCCAACTCGAACTTCACCTCTTTTTCTAGCAATATGCATAATGGTCTAGAAATTTTGGAGAAGTTTTTGATGAACCTTTTGTAGAACCCTGCATGCCCGAGAAAACTGCGAACACCCTTCACCGACACAGGTGGTGATAGCTTCTCAATAACTTCAATCTTAGCACGATCGACCTCCAACCCCTTGAAAGACACTTTATGGCCAAGGAAGATACCATCCTTGACTAAGAAATGGCATTTCTCCCAGTTGAGTACAAGGTTGGATTCTTCACAGCGAGCTAGCACCCTGTTAAGATTCTGCAAACAAGTAGCAAACGAATTATCGAAAACAGAAAAATCATCCATAAATACGTCAACGAAATCCTCCACCATGTCATGAAAGATAGCTATCACGCATCTTTGGAATGTGGCGGGTGCATTGCATAACCCAAATGGCATCCGCCTAAAAGCATATGTCCCATAAGGACATGTGAAAGTAGTCTTCTCCTGATCCTCCGGTGCTATGGCTATTTGGTTATAGCCAAAGTACCCATCAAGGAAATAATAATATTCTTGTCCCGCCAATCTGTCCAATATCTGATCAATGAACGGGATAGGATAGTGATCTTTCCTTGTGGCTTCATTGAGCTTTCTGTAGTCCATGCAAATCCGCCAGCCTGTGATAGTGCGAGTAGGGATCAGCTCATTCTTCTCATTGGTGACCACGGTCATCCCTCCTTTCTTTGGGACACACTGAACGGGGCTGACCTATTCGCTATCCGAAATAGGATAGACCACACCTGTATCAAGATACTTAATTACTTCTTTCCTAACCTCGTCTTTCATTGCCGGATTCAACCTTCACTGAGGCTGAACAGTTGGCTTTGCTCCTGTCTCCATGAAACTTCTGTGTGTGCAAAAAGCTGGGTTGATACCCTAAATATCTGACATTTGCCAGCCCATTGCGCTCTTCCTTCTTCTAAGGACCACCAATGCTTCCTTTTCCTTGCCTCTGTCAATTCTGCAGAGAGGATGACTGGCAAAGTATCCTCTTCCCCAAAAAAGACATATTTTAAATGGGGAGGCAATGTTTTCAATTCCAGCTTTGGTGCTTCCTCAATAGATTGTTTCGGCAATGGTTCCAGGGACCTCATTAAAGGCTGAAAGTCCTGCTTCCTGGGATACTTTTGTGGTTCGTTAAGCATTTGCACCACCTCATAAGTATCTCTATCTCCGAAATGATTGGAGTTTAGCAATGCTCTTTCCAATGAATCTCGGGATTCAACAATCTGACAAATTTCTGCTTGATCAAGTATACTGATTGTTGAAAGCTCCTCACGTATTGCCGGAACCTTCATGGCCTTAAATACATCGAATACCTCCACTTTGTCATGCGCCCGCATGGTTAGCTGCCTTGCGGCTACATCAATCAAAGCTTTCCCGGTTTCCAAGAAAGGATGTCCCAAAATAAATGGGACTTCCGCATCCGGCTCAAAATCCAGCATAACAAAATCTACCGGGAAGATAAGGGAGCCCACTTGCACCAGCACGTTCTCCACTATGCCATCTGGTCTGGCCCAAGAATCATCCACTAACTGCAAGATCACTGTAGTTGGTCTAGGACTTCCCAGCCCCAACTTCTTGAACACCAATGTCAGTATCAAGTTAATGCTCGCTCCCAAATCGCATAATCCACGAGCTCGGATACTTTGCCCAATTGTGATTTGAATTGTAAAGCTCCCAGGGTCCTTGAGCTTTGTTGGCAACCTGTTCTGTATCCGGGAAGTGCACTCCTCCATAAGAGCCACCGTAGCATACTCCGTCAATCTGCTTTTGTTAGCTACGATGTCCTTGATATATGTTGCATACTTCGGCACTCCCTGCAAAACATCAACAAGAGGTAAATTAATGTGTACCTGTTTAAGCACCTCCATGAACTTTTTGAAACACGCTTCCTCCTTGTGTTTCTTTAATCTTTGAGGGAACGGGGGTGGTGGTCTTTCTGGTTCAGCTTCCTTCTTCATCCCCCTCTCATCATTTTGTTCCCTTTCTTTCTCTACTGCTCCTGACTGCTGAGGTGGTCTTTCCAGTTCCACCTCCTTGAGTTGTAAACCTCTCCTTGTGGTCACTGTATTTACTTGCTTGAGGTTCGGGTCAGTGTCACTCGGTAGTCCTCCTCTTGGCCTGGTGTTTTGAGCTCCAGCTAGTTGCCCAAACTGGTACTCCAACGCCTTTGTAGCTAACTAATTGTTCTTTACATCTGCCGTCAACTTCACATAGCCTGCAATTGAGCTTGGTTAGCTATCATTGTTTTAAACATTTCCTCAATGTTGGGTGGTGGTGGTGGAGGAGGTGCATTATTGCTCCTGTATTGAGTCTGATAGTTCTGCTGCCCTCCTTGATTTCTCTGTGCACCCTGATTCGAACTCTGCCCTTGATGGCTGTGACTACCCAAGGAGAAATTCGGATGATTCCTCCAATTAGAGTTGTAGTTGTTGCCATACAGTTCGTGATTATTCCTCTGTACATTACCAACAAAGTTCACTGAATTTGGATTTGCACAACAACACTCAGCTGAGTGTTCATTACTACCGCATACTTTACACCAAATCTGCGGCACTACATTAAATGGGGCTTGAGACTGATTTAAGCTCATGTTGCTGAAGTGGGTGTTGAGTTGATTCTGTAACGCAGCTATCTATGCAGTGATAACTGTAAAACCATCCACTTCTAAGACTCCTGCCGTTTTCCTTGTTCCTCCTCTAGAAGGGTGCGCATTCCACTCTAGATTTCCCTGCGAAATACGATTTAACAAAGTATACAGCTCCTCATAAGTCTTTTCTAATGATTGTCCCCCAACTGCTGAGTCTAGCAAAATTTTTGTGTGGGGTTCCAAACCCTCTATGAAAGTATGCACCAGCACATCATTGGACTGGTGATGGTGAGGACAATCTCGCAACATGGATTTGAATCTTTCCAAAGCTTGATACAGATTCTCCCCCTCTCTTTGTTTAAAACTTAGAATCTGACTTCTAGGTATTGTTGTTTTCCCGGATGGAAAGAACCGTATCAAGAATTTTCTTGCAAGATCATCCCAAGTGGTGGTGGAATTAGCTGGCTCAGCTTTCAACCACCTCTTTGCTTCTCCCAATAGTGAAAATGGGAACAATGTAAGCCTTACGTAATCAGATGATACTCCAGCGGGGATGTAAGTGTCACTTATCTCCAAAACGTTTTGGAGATGTTGTTGTGGATCCTCGTGAGGGAGACCTATGAATTGCCCACTGGTGTGCAGCAATTGCACCATATTCTGTTTCAGCTCAAACCTCCCTCATGGCTCGGGTTTGTGAATGTTTGATCTAACATTGTTAGCATGTGGGATTGCCACTTCGGGAACCGGCCTAGCTGCCATTTCCTAGGGCACTAATACTGCCCTTACAAGTGGTGGATTCTGTTGTTGCTCCAGGATTGTTTGTCGGAGGAACTGTAGCTTTCGCTCTAGAGCTTCTCTCCTTTGACGATGAAATTGTCTTTTCGGCTCTAAGTATGAGTCCACCAGCTCCTTATCTCTTGCCAGTGTTCAACAGAATTCAATATCTGCAAAAGACAGGCTAAGATCAAGTTGTCACCACAATATAGAAATCGTAAAGTAACACTTAAGAAAACAATTTTACCAATTGCCAGTCCCCGGCAACGGCGCCAAAAACTTGTTCGGTCTGTTGCGCAACAACACGCAAGTGCACGTGGTCAAAAAAGTAGTAAAAAGGCTAAAGTAAGCCAAGTATCGATCCCACAGGGACTAAACCAAGGTAATAATCGAATTAAGTGTTAATGAAATCTAACTCTAAAAATGCAGACAACAATTTAAAGAAGATTTTAAGAGTTGGTTTCCTAATTTATACTAATCTAAAACAAAATTATAAAGTGAGTCTGAACTATAGTAATGAGCAAGCTGAGGCCAAACGAACATGCAGGGAAGTAATTTATCGATACAATTCGGTTAATCTTTCCTTCGGTTGCCAGTCAAGAATTATTGCCTATCGAGAGAAACGTTCGTATTCTACCCAACTTAAGAATCATGAACCTTCAACCTACACTTTTGTGATAAAAGAACTTCATGTTCTAGCCATACAAAATCAATTCCTTAATTGACTAATACGACTTTCAGATATATTTCTATTCTGAAGGTAAATCAATTCTCAATTTTCCCAAACTAAGAAGAGATCATATCCTACCAATTCACAACTTTCCAATTTCTTTCTTTTTCAAGATAAAATTGGATTTTTTAGATATAAATTAACATTGTCCAGACATTAATGCAGTAAGAACAAGAATTGATAGAACAACCATGGAAGAAAAGATGAAAAACCAAAATGATCAACAATTACATTCCACTACAAATGTTCTTAACCTCAGCAAGAAGTGAATTTAGCCACTCATTTGTGAATTAAACATCATCAAATGAGTATAAATCATACAAACAATTGAAATAAAGGAGAAAGAGCTAGAGAAGAACCCTAAGATTTTCGTCTCCTCAACTGCCTGTAACCCACGTTCTTGCTCAACTAAGTCAGCATCATTAAAAATAAACCTAAGTGTGCTATTTATACTAGTGGGAATTTTTCCCGGAATAACAAGCAACGTTTCACGGAGTGCATCGCGGAGCACTGCCTCCGTGACACGGTGCAAACGCAGACCCTCGCTGGAATTTTATGTTCCAGGTAAATATAGGCAACGTGCCACGTCATGTAACGCGGGGCTTGGCCAACGTACCACGGCGTCGTCGCGAACCTTCACTGGAATTTGACAAAATAACTCATCTGAGGCAGACTGCCTCTGCGATGGCTGCATGACACGGCTCCATCACGGAGTGTTCGGTGTTTTTGAAAGCCTACACGCAAGTGCACGTGGTCGAACAAGTAGTAAAATGGCTAGAGTAGCCAAGTATCGATCCCACAGGGAGTGGACTAAGGTAATAATCGAATCAAGTGGTAATAAACTCTAACTCTAATAATGCAGACAACAGTTTCAAGAAGATTTTGAGAGTTTGTTTCCTAATTTATACTAATCTAAAACAAATGTATAAATTGAGTCTGAACTATAGTAATGAGCATGCTGAGGCTAAAACGAACATGAAGGGAAGCAATTTACTGACACAAATTGGTTAATCTTTCCTTCGGTTGCTAGTCAAGAACTATTGCCTATGGATTAAAATTCTCGTATTTAACCCAACTTAAGAATCATGAACCTTCCACCTACATTTCTGTGATAAGAAGAAATTCATGTTCTAGCCATACGAAACTGATTCCTTAATTACCTAATACGACTTTCAGATATATTTCTATTCTGAAGGTAAATCAATTCTCAATTTTCCCAAATCAAGAAGAGATCATATCCTATCAATTCACAACTTTCCAATTTCTTTCTCTTTCGAGCGCAAGCCGGATTTTTTAGATATACATTAATATTGGCTACATATTAATGCAGTAAGAATAAGAATTAATAGAACAACCATAGAAGAAAAGATGAAAAACCAAAATGATCAATAATTACATTCCACTACAAATGTTCTTAACCTCAGCAAGAAGTGAATTTAGCCACTCATTTGTGGATTAAACGTTGTTAAATGAGTGTAAATCATACAAATAATTGAAATAAGGAAGAAAGAGTTAGAGAAGAACCCTAAGAATTTTGTCCCCTCAACTGCCTGTAACCCACGTTCTTGCTCAACCAATTCAGAATTATTAAAAATAAACCTAAGTGTTCTATTTATACTAGTGGGAATTTTTCCCGGAATAACAAGCAACGTGTCACGGAGTGTATCGCGGAGCAATGCCTCCGTGATACGGTGTGTATCGTGGAGCACTACCAATGTGTCACGGAGTGTATCGCGGAGCACTGCCAATGTATCACGGAGGTATCGCGGAAGCCCTATGGAAATCTCCCAATTTATTCCAACTTTGGTGTTTCGCTCCCGATATCATTCCTCCACTTCACCAAATCATAGATTGGGTCCTCTAATGCATTATTTCCTTCAAAAATAAAGACTAATCATGTTGGTTATTATTTCTTCTCATTTATATAAAAAGGCATGAAAATGTACATAATTAAATACATAAACAAGACAAAACTAAGTTATAAAGTATCACTTTGGCATGTAATTATGCCCAAGATCACAACCCCACACTTAAAGTCTTGTTCGTCCTCGAACAAACCTTTTACATCTCATGCACATGAAGACTCACACATAGCTAATTTAGCAAGATAATTCAAGCTACGGCTATAATGATTATTTAAGACAATAAGTTAAAAATAGAGCATGCACGATTTAATCAATGAAATGATATACAACTCCGTTAAGACTTCCTAACCTCAAGAATCGACTCTCTATCTTGGCAAACTCATGCAAATCAACTGATCAAGAAATCCGACGTCGATGTTATCTCTCATTAAACATGTGCCCTCACAACAAGAGAGTTACCCCTTTTTACTCACAAATATTCAAATCACACCAAGTATGGGTATATGAATAAAAATTTTGCTCGCTCTCACAAAGAATTCACATGCATCATGTAGTGACCCATAAGCTTGCCCTTAGTGTTTTACTCTACTCATTTAAGAATGTATGAACGTAAGATCAAGTAGGACCTAATGGGTTGTAATGTAAGCTAAGGGACAGGTAGGTACTATTCTGGCCAGTAATAGTCACTATCTTCCCCAAGCGCTTTTAATAACTTCAACCTTCATTAAGGATATCTCTTCTCTTACTTCACCCTCATTCTTTTCAATCCTGAATTTTTTCTTCTTGTTCCCCTTTCTTTAAGCACACTCAGCTTAGTAGTAAGGAGTACTTAAGCAATTTTTTTTTCAATCATTTATTTTCTTACTCCCTTCTAATAATCAACCATTTTCACACAAGTGCACCTTTGTCCTTTTCTCAACTTTTACAACATCTACTTTTCCTTCTTTTTCATGCTCTCACTCCTTCACTCTTTGGGATTTTTCACTTAAGCACTTCGGAGTTTTGGATCAAATTCAAGGCTAATCAAAGAAAAAGGATTAAGCTTATGTTGTAGCTATCAAATAATAGGCTCAAGGCTCAATGGGGCTAACTAGGATTAAATATTCAAGGTAGGTAAAGTGAGGGATAACATTTAGGTTCATTTAAAGAAATGCCTAAATCATCTCCTACAATTCACATCCTTCATTTCATTTTATATACATACCAGACAAGTTCTAGACATTCCACAATAGCATGGAATATTCGAAAAACTTACACTCACAGCGCATGTTTAATTCAAGACACGTTCCGCAGACTCTTAACTCAGCTAATCACAGGAATTCAAAATTAATCTTCAATCACACTCTTTGGGATTTTTCACTTAAGCACTTCAGAGTTTTGGATCAAATTCAAGGCTAATGAAAGAAAAAGGATTAAGCTTATGTTGTAGCTATCAAAGAATAGGCTCAAGGCTCAATGGAGCTAACTAGGATTAAATATCCAAGGTAGGTAAAGTGAGGGATAACATTTAGGTTCATTCAAAGAAATGCCTAAATCATCTCCTACAATTCACATCCTTCATTTCGTTTTATATACACACCAGACAAGTTCTAGACATTCCACAATAGCGTGGAATATTCGAAAAACTTACACTCACAACACATGTTTAATTCAAGACACATTCCGCAGACTCTTAACTCAGCTAATCACAGGAATTCAAAATTAAGCTTCAATCACATTGAGTCAAAATCAAGAGCCTAAGTGTCTCACACAAAGTTATACACTTCTTACATGCTTCAACACTAACCACACGTGTATCTTACAATCATGCATAACACATAACAAGAACATCAAGCTATCAATTAGCTACGGGTTCAAAAACCAACCTACTAACTAATTTTTCTCAAGACGGTCGTCATCCATCCATCGTCGGAAACAGTCCCTAACTATGACTAAAACATTATATACAGACAAAGAAGAAGAAAAAAAAAATTTTAATTTTTTTTATTCTTCGGTTTAAAGACCCCCCGTCGGAGAAGAACCGAAAAGAAAAACCAACGGTTGATGAATTCATGCTTGACTCACAAAAATTTTTCAAATTTCTCACAAATTCCCAACAAGCATTACCTTCACCAAAAATTGTTAAGCACAAAAAAAAAATTGAAATTTCCCTTGAAATTTTCCTCACCCCACACTTGAATCATGCTATGTCCTCATAGCATCAAATTAACATTTAAAGAGGGTGAGAATTACTCCCTGAGGCCTTTAGGTCTAGCTAACAGCATGCTTTCCTTCAACTTTGCACAAGTGGGTGTTCGACCCCACACTTTTTCTCTTCCATGCTTGTTAGCTTCCTCCTCCACGGATACTCAGACTTTCCCTCCATTTGTGCTTAACTTTCCACCAAAACAACACAAGATGTAAAATAAATAAAATCAACTTAAATGCAAGAAATTAAAATGGTACCCATGGTACCCTTGGGTTGCCTCCCAAACAACGCCTAATTTTACGTCACGGCACGACGTATCAAGTTTCACCACTTTTTCCTCCACCTTGAGGATATGAATCTCACCCCTAATTTCTTCTCTAATTTCCTCTTATGCTCCAGGGGTGGTGGTGAAAAATTGTAAGGACCAAGCAGTAAACGTTGCCTTTTGAACTTATTGGCCCTTAAGTAAGCGAAGTCATTTTGTCTCTCCGAGTCAGCAAATTTCAAAATATACGGGGCTTGGTCCTCCTCTAGACATTTCTCTATAAGCTTGGAAGACTCTATTTCTATGTCGTCAACCAAACTCAATGTCGAAAAATGCTTCGAGTGTGGTCCAATACACCTCAACTTTGAAACTGCATTGTGCTTGACCTATTTACCTATAAACACCTTCTCAGCATTGACATCTACCTCTCCATTAATGTCAACTGGGGTATACTCTATCTCTTCTTCCATGAATGAATTTTCCATAAGTGTGAGCCCATCACGGGGACACTCAAGAGACTCTAATTGTTGGGCTTCATCCATAAATTCACCCTTGTCTTCCTCTTGTAGTGCCTCTTGAATATCGCCTAAAACTGTTACCTGCAATTTATCACAAGCTTCAGCCTCAGCAATCATCTCCGTGACTTTGACGCTCATCCTTTCTAGAGCCTCTGCATTATCTTCTTGCTGAATTCTCAATACTGCCATCGCCTCCTTCATTGCTTCTATTGCTCCAGGAGTTGTTTTAGCATGTCTTCTAGTCGAGCTTGGCGTCCCAAGCCCTCCTTTTCAGCATGCCTACATTCAGCAAAAACAACAGAAGGATCATAGTGGGGGCTTAGGGGAGGGGAGTATGCATTCGGACAGCCATCCCAATGGCCGTCTTGACCACCATATATATTACACGTGTTATAGTGTTGCCACAAGTGGGGTCCTCCGCAATTAAGACAAGATTCGCCAAAATATGAGTATCCACCATTTAAACCATTTGTATTCCACGATGTCATGTCAAGAAGGGTATCCGAAAAAAAAATTAAAAAAAAGAATTAAAACAAACACTAAGACCAAGTTGTCAGCACTTATATAGAAATCGTAAGCTAACACTTAAGAAAACAATTTTACCAATTGCCAGTCCCCGGCAATGGCGCCAAAAACTTGTTTGGTGGTTTGGAATGCCTACACGTAAGTGCACGTGGTCGAACAAGTAGTAAAATGGCTAGAGTAGCCAAGTATCGATTCCACAGGGACTGGACCAAGGTAATAATCGAATCAAGTGCTAATAAACTCTAACTCTAATAATGCAGACAATAGTTTCAAGAAGATTTTGGGAGTTTTTTTCCTAATTTATACTAATCTAAAACAAATGTACAAATTGAGTCTAAACTATAGTAATGAGCATGATGAGGCTAAAACGAACATACAGGGAAGCAATTTACTGACACAAATTGGTTAATCTTTCCTTCGGTTGCTAGTCAGGAATTATTGCCTATGGATTAAAATTCTCATATTTAACCCAATTTAAGAATCATGAGTCTTCCACCTACATTTCTGTGATAAGAAGAAATTCATGTTCTAGCCATACGAAACCGATTCCTTAATTG
This sequence comes from Datura wrightii, assembly GCA_035772735.1. Taxonomy (NCBI): domain Eukaryota; kingdom Viridiplantae; phylum Streptophyta; class Magnoliopsida; order Solanales; family Solanaceae; genus Datura; species Datura wrightii. The sequence continues at coordinate 47,505,606 of JASDFA010000002.1, read as the reverse complement.
ACTAATACGACTTTCAGATATATTTCTATTCTGAAGGTAAATCAATTCTCAATTTTCCCAAATCAAGAAGAGATCATATCCTATCAATTCACAACTTTCCAGTTTCTTTCTCTTTCGAGCTAGATATACATTAATATTGGCCACACATTAATGCAGTAAGAACAAGAATTAATAGAACAACCATAGAAGAAAAGATGAAAAACCAAAATGATCAATAATTACATTCCACTACAAATGTTCTTAACCTCAGCAACAAGTGAAATTAGCCACTCATTTGTGGATTAAACATCGTTAAATGAGTGTAAATCATACAAATAATTGAAATAAGGAAGAAAGAGTTAGAGAAGAACCCTAAGAATTTCGTCCCCTCAACTGCCTGTAACCCACGTTCTTGCTCAACCAATTCAGAATTATTAAAAATAAACCTAAGTGTTCTATTTATACTAGTGGGAATTTTTCCCGGAATAACAAGCAACGTGTCACGGAGTGTACTGCGGAGCACTGCCTCCGTGACGCGGCGTGTATCACGGAGCACTGCCAACGTGTCACGGAGTGTATCGCGGAGCACTGCCGACGTGTCACGGAGGTATCGCGGAAACCCTCTGGAAATCGCCCAATTTATTCCAACTTTGGTGTTACGCTCCCGATATCATTCCTCCACTTCACCAAATCATAGATTGGGTCCTCCAATGCATTATTTCCTTCAAAAATAAAGACTAATCATGTTGGTTAGTATTTCTTCTCATTTATATAAAAAGGCATGAAAATGTACATAATTAAATACATAAACAACACAAAACTAAGTTATAAAGTATCACTTTGGCATGTAATTATGCCCAAGATCACGAAGCCCTTTATTTGCTGCTTTTCCTTGACCTTTTCGCTACTCGCTTCCGAGTCCATTCCCAATTTTCACCAACATGCAACTTAGCTTCCTAAAATTACATTTTTCCTGCAAAACAACATTAATCATGTTGGTTAGTATAAATTCACATTTTAACTACAAATCACATGAGAATGTACAAATAACGATAGATAAACAAGACGAAATAGAGCATTTGAGCATCACTTGGGCATATAATTCTGCACAAAATCAGTTCTTGGAGAAGGAAAAAATGGAGAGAACATGGAGAATTTTTCATATTTATGGCTAAGTATGAATTCTGACCTTGTTCACTCCTTTGGAACTTATAAGGTACCCTTATAAGCCGACCTTTCGGACCTAATTTTTAGACCTCAACTTGGGCTACAATGTGTCATGGGTTTTGGGCCAAGTTACATCTTCATTTGGGCCTCCAATTTGTTGATTAGTGGCTGCAATTTTACTCTATTTTGGCCATAATTTGGTCAACAATTGTGGCTGCCTTTGTATTCACTTTGGGCCAGCTTTGCTGTCACTTTTTGGGCAAACTTTAAGCTCCATTTGGGCCATTATTAGGTCCAATAACATATTTAGTCGCTTCCCCAACTAGGTCCCTGTAACATAGTTCGTTTAGCATAAGTAGTTGATGCACATACTTGTCACCTTTTAGCGTGAATAAGTCAAGCAAGCACCTCACTTGTTCAATTCAATTTTTCAAACCTTCATCCTTGGACTTTAACTTAACACTTATATACATTTATCCATTTCAACTCTTGGCTCAAATATCACTCATCTCTCGAGATTAAACATCTTCATTGATATTAACTTTGTCATTATGTGTTGAAAGATATTGGATATTACACATCAATGCTCCTAATGCTACAAAACTTGTATGTACATTGTAGTAGGTGGCCTGGGTTTTACAATCCCTAATAAGGGACACATATATATTCACATGTTGCATAGAGGACTCATATGTTAATCATATGTCACATGGACAACTCACATGTCATGTCAAATTAAGGTAAATAATGTGGTATGCAATTACAAAGCATACAAACAAAGCATGGCTATCAGCTAAACATGTAATTAAACATGCACATAGCTCCTGATAGAGAATTTAGCATGGAAACAATGCATATAACACAATCACTAGCATTATGCATGCCATATAGTCTTGCACCAAAAAGACATGAAAAGTGGGGATGAAATGACATAATACCCAACAAATAACCATGGTGTCTATGTAAGCACTTCCAAATTTCCTATATGTAACACACACACTCCATGCACATAATATGTAAATGTTATGTTAATTTGGGAGAAATTATGTCATTAAAGTCAATACCTTAAGTAACGTCGATCTGAAGATCCCTAGCCTCCATGAATGACCTTTCCTTTCTTTAAAGACTCTGAATACTCCTAATACATTCATGATATATCTTTATGGAGTCAAATTAGTCCAATGATATATATATATATATATATATATATATATATATATATTATAATATTAAATAATTTCAAAGTCAAACTCAAGCTCTACATTCAAAATCCAAACATTAATACATTTTCACATATCATAATTCCTGAGTTCAAGTCTATATTCGAATCTCAATTCCAATTTAATTTCGATAATCAAATCATCAAAACACCCCCTTTTAGATTTAGATTAACAGACCAAAAATTTTTACTTCAAATCCATGTTTTAGATATAAAATCAAATACATAAGCGATGAAATTAATCAAATATGAGTTAGAATATCTTACCCAACAATTGGTTATTGAACTTTCTCTTTTAGTCGCCTAAATCTTAGACCTCAAAGTTCAAAAATATTGAAATACTCAAAATTTCAAAATATGTCTTTTTTTATAATGTAGTACCTATCTCTATTGTGACTAATAAGTTGAAAAAGTAAAGCCACAAAAGAGACAGTCCCTTTGGAAATTCGAACACCATAAAAAATTAGGACCTTTTCAAAATAAATTCTCTAGTTGAAATTGCAATGTTACAAATGCGACACCTGGTCGCAATGACGCTTGAAATAGAAATTAAATTTTCAACAACTTAAATGGTAATATTTGTTGCCATGAATATTATGAGCATCATATCATGCTAATATAATATTATGAAGATCTCGCACATGCTAATTTAATATTTTTGAGGTTTGTGCATAATTACTTACATGTTTACTTGCATAGGCACGCACGGTATATATGTGTATCTATTTGTGTATGTGATTCACAACTTTATATGTAGTATGGGATGATAAGGATGGCGTGAGACATAGATTGGATGTTAGTATTTGAAATTTCTCTAGGCATATTGTAACGACCCATCTAGTCGTTATAGGGTGGTTCAGGCCATAGTACCCTTGCTAGAGTCCCTATAGTAAAAGTGAGCTAACAAAACTCAAGGAATAGGGATGTTAAGAAAAATAAACATGTGACTCCTGATAAATGATATTATGTTGTGATACGTTAGGGGGTGACCTAGTGAACTAAACCTCCATAAGGAATTCTGAGACTATGAGAAAATTCATAGCAATGCTTTATAGTGCGATATGCATTTGAGTTATGTTTTTATGTCTTGATATGATAGTTGTGTTGTGAAGTGTAAAATTGCTCAGTTTAACTAAGCTACTAGTTAACAAGGTACCACTGTAGTGCTAGGATTTCCAGATATAACGAGATTGCCGTAGTGGTTGTAGTGCTGTCGTAGCAATTATCAGCGAGATGCCACATTTTTCATTCACGAAGCCTTGGTCGTCATAGCAGGTCTGTTGCAGGGAAGGTGGTGACCGATTGAGTGAATGACGTAAGGAAGAATGCTGGTTTAAGTTAGTTATTTTGAGATTCTCCATTTATAATTCAAAAGCACAACCTTTGAGAGTTTAAAGGTGATTTTTGCAAGTCTAAGGCTTATCTCCCCCTTCAAGGTAAAATTTCTTTATCAAACCTTTCCTCTATCAATCCTTTAACCTCCTAGAATTGTTGTGGTGTCATTAATGGTGATTTTAGACTAGAATCCTAAAACTTATGAAAGTTAAGGAAATTACATAGGTATTCAGAACTATCATTTCCTAGGCGTCTAAGCTACTAATTAACACTTAATAGGATGAAATTGAGTGTTGTAGTTTATAACAGTGATAAGTTGAGACCTAGAGTTCAATAAAGGTGATACCTTTAGCATAGAAACCACTATAAAGGGGACGACAGGAGTAGAAACCCCATGATATAGGGTGATGTAGTCATTGTAAAATTAGACTATCATAAATTAACTTGTGGGTAATGATTTCAATCTTAAGAATATGTATAATTGGGTGGGTTTGAATTTTTAAGGCTATTGATTGATGAGTAGATAATGAAATACTCTTGCATTGTTTGTTTCTAGACATTAAGCATTTTAAGGCATTGAGAAAAGGAAAAGCTCACCTGAAGTAGCTTTCTACTTTGAGTTCTTTGGTTGAGTTAGGTTATGATTTATTGGGAGTTAGACTTTGATTATTCCCTTTATATGTGTTATGAGTTGATAAAATCTTCCTAATTGGTCTTCGAACATAGGCTGTGGTTTGAGAATTTTGACATGACAATGCTATGTGAATAAGCTGTGAATTTGTTTAACTCTATTGAATATAACTCCTTGTGATTGTTGTGTGCACTTATGATAATCAATGTGTACTTGTTATGTGTGACGATTGAAAATCGAGATCATACTGAGATATGTAGATGATGAGTGACTAATACATTATTATTCTAATATGAGTGAGTCGATTTGATGTGAGCTGATGGAAGGGGGTTATATTATTGATGAGTGGCTCGAGTTCGATGTAAGCTAATGGATGAGCGATTATATATTTAATGAGTGACTCATGTCCAATGTGAGCCTACGGATGAGCAGTTGTGTGGGACTGGGTACCACACCAGTATGGTACATAAACACCTAGGGTTCCTGCAGGTCATAACTAGTTGGGCAAGATAAAGACACATTAGCATGTGTGTACATATGATAGACAAATGTCTATACAGATATGATGTAGAGTAAGACTGATGAAATGCGGAAGCTATATAGCTGTGATTCAGTGTGGATATGATTCCATGATTTTGTTTGATTGCATTATGATTGCAAGTTCTTTGATGTTTTATTATGTATGATATAGAGACATATTCTATGATTGATTGGCATTGTTAGGCGAGTGATCTATTTCTTGGGTGTGGTTGACTATATGATTCCATAAATTGTTGGTTATATATGGTTAGTTTTGTTGATTGCTTTTATTAACTTGTTATATATACTTGTTACTAAACTGAGTCGACCTATGATGCCTACCAGTAAATAGTGTTTGTACTGGTTCTACTCCTACACTTTTCTTTGAGTGCAGATGATGTTCAAGAGCCTTCTTCGGGACCTCAGATCTAGAGTTGCTTGCTAACTGATTTGAGGGTGAGTTGTTCTTATCCAGGCTGCTGTAGATCTTCTTTTACATGGATTTCTGATGAGTTGGTAATTTACCAACTCATTAGGCTTTTAAGCATGAGCTTTTTGTGTTGTTTTCACATCAATTAGGAAGGTTTTATGCCTTTTCTCTTTGATTTTGTAGGTATTGAACTTAGACAAGGAAAATAAAGGAATTGAACAAAAAGCACTCTCTTGAAGGTAAGGAACATACGTTCCAAAGAAGGGAACCTGCAGAATACAGGTGCAAACGCAGGAAACACTAGTAAGATGGTGAACTAAACCTAGAAAGCACAGGTTGGCACATGTAAAACGCAGGTGCAAAATACAACTGACATTGCTCAGACATGCGAAGCAGCTGCGGCTCGCGAATGGGCACCTGCAAAACACAGGTGCCTCTCAAGTAACCAAGACGATGAAAAGGGTAAAATAGTCCAGCTAATATGCATAATTTACCCCAATTTTACTCACCCATGTCATAACACATCATATTCTTGCATTGAATTGTGTTGAGAGGTAGTGAGAGAAGGAGTAGAGTACATTGCTCTTCTTCTTCTTCTTCTTCTTACTATTTTGAGCTATGTACGCCATTCTTATAGGTTTAAATTCTTGAATTTACTATTCATGATGATGACTATTGATGATTTATCTTCATTTATAAGTAGCTAATTTGTTAGCTAGGGTGCTTGATGGGTGCTTAATTTAATTGGGTATTAATCAATTGCTCTTAACTTTAATCTAAATTCATGGATCTATTATTTCCTCTGAATTTTGATTGAAAATTAGTGGTTGCAAACATTAGTTTAGTTTACTTATTTTACTTGAGCTTGAGAAAGAATGAATGAGATATGGGTGAAGAAATAATAGTGGTGATTTGGAGTTTGGATGTGTGAGGTTGTGCTAGAGATAGTCAAAACCCACATCCTCACTCCATTAAAGTGTTAAGGCTAGAGATAGCTTGACCCTTCCTCAAGCTTGGTGTTTCTGATTTTTGATTGGGACCTTGGGGTTTGAGAAAACCCAAGGAGAAAACATCTTAGTGGTTGAAAAATAAGAGGATGTGCTTTGATCCACGCTATCCATGCTAGAAATTGAAATTAAGGCAATTGAATTAATCCTAGTCTAATTAAACTTTATATATTGCATATCCCTAGCCCTTTTCTCTTGGTTGCAACAACCCTTTGTTCAATTTGGCTTTATAAATTTAGATTTAATATTGTTTTCCCTTTTCCCCCGAAATCTTATGTTGACAATGATGCATTCGAATTTGAGTTAATTTACAGCTTTTGGTTGAAATCTCAATTCCCTGTGGGATTCAACCCCGACACTTGTTGGATATTTTCTTTTTGACAATGTTTTATGCTACCTCCCTTAATCGGGAGATATGTATTGAGCACCTATTTGTGTTGATAATGAAGTGATATTAGAGGAGGAAGGAGTTGATGCTCTTCCTCAAACTGAGAATATTGATGAAGAGCGCGAGGAGGCCTCCAATGCTAAAGGCCAATTGCCTAGAGTCCCACCTCCTTATCCTCAGCAGTTAGTAAAGAAGAAAGAGGACAATCAATTTAGGATGTTCATTGACATGTTCAGCAAGTTATCTATCAACATCTTGCTGATTGATGCGTTGCTCTAAATGCTCAGATATGTAAAGTTCATGAAGGAGCTTTTGAAAAAGAAAAGAATAGTTGATGTGGGAATAGTGGATGTGTCACATCATTGCATTGTTGTAATGGCAAGAACCTGGCTCCAAAAAGGGAGGAACCAGGAGCATTCATTGTTCCATGCACAATTGGGGTTCACATATTCAACAAATCTCTCTGCGATCTCAGGATGAGCATAAAATTGATACCTCTCATAATATTCAAGAAGTAAGATTTGGGAACTCCCAAACCTACAAGAATAAGGTTGCTAATGTAGATCGTCCTATAAAATTCCTAGAGAAAATTCTTGCAGATGTGTTGGTCAAGGTTGACAAATTTATCCTTATAGCAGATATTTTTGTGTTGGATTGTGATGTTGATATTGAGGTGCCCATTATCTTGGGGCGACTACCCTTGGCCACAAGGTGAGCTTTAGTTGATGTGGAGCTTAGAGAGCTAAAGTTTCGGGATGGTGGTGAGGAAGTAACATGAAATGTATGTCATGCCCCGAGCCTACACCCTAGACGTAACACAGAACTTGAAGCCACAAGTTGCCCCACATCAACCCCTGGTCTTCATTCAATAGCATTCTGAGTAAACATGCACAGCGAAAATTTAAAATAATAACATCAAAGCATTTTGTTTGAAAATTTAAAGACTGAAAATAGCAAGTTAAAATATATGAAAAAAATTCTGAACCCAAGTCTGGTCTGAAAGCCATCTAATTGAGGAGTTGCTTGGACAAACCTCCAGCTAACTAAGTCTAACTGAAACTAATAAATGACTGAAAGAAAGAAATAATGCCCTCGGATGATGAGGACTCACACTTCAACTGCTGATGTGGAGAATCTGACTACGGAGGCTAGCGGTGTTGAGTTTGAGAACCTACAGCTGTATCATGAAATGATACAACATAAAAGTATGTGTCGGTACTTCGAATGTACTAAGTAAGTGAGAGAAACATGAATAATATGATAGACCTAGTAACTAAACTGATATGACATGAAATGACCAACTGATATGCTGAAAACTAATATAACTAGTGTAAAACTAATATGGTAAAAAGTGACCTTGGCTGATGGTCATAAACATGTCGAAGTCTAAGATATTGATTCTGAAATACTGCACTGAACTGATCTGGACTGAAGAACCTAAGACTAGACTGTACTGACTAGTGGGAGAGTCTCTATCCGACATGTAACCACGTGAGCTAGACATGGAGCCCGATATATACACCCCACCTGTAGGACCCAATATACCTTGCTAGGGTTGAAAGGCATGAACTGGGTGATCACAAAAGTTTGGGGCCAATCAAGTCAAGTAATACTGTAACCTACACTGGCACGTAGTTCTGGAAATCTAGGTGTTGTGGAACCCCGATCCACTCGGTGTTAAGTCCTACTCCCACTGGAAACCTATACTGAACTACTAAGCTAATAGCTCAAAACTGGGGGTCCAAGATTAGTCAGGGACATATAACTGCAAGTACCCTAGGGGTCTTAGCGGACCAGATTCTGAAATTGGGTTCTAGACTGGTCAGAGATGTTTATCTAGAAGCGTAGTAACCATCTAAGAACAAACTGAAATCTGAACTAGGGTCCTAGGGCAAGTCAGAGCTATATATCTAAAATGTCATGACTGCCTAGTGGACCAATAACTAAATTCTGATTCTGATTTCTAGGAGGTACTACTGACATCTCAAGAAATTCTATAGCCAAACTGATCAGTTGACATTATTCTGGTCAATCCAAAGGTTGCTAAAATCTGACTGAGACTAGACTGATGTTTCTGACTAGCACTGAATATTTTAGTACTTTGACTGAAATTATACTAACAATTCTGAGAAAATACAAAGTATATAGTTTTTCTGACTAAATCTGAATATCATATCAATAACTGAGTTTTTAACACATACAAGCATTATAGAAGCCCCTAACTCTGAAAGATGCAAACAATTCTCAAGAATTCAAAGCTTAAGCAGGATTCTAATTTCTGACTTTTTCAAAAAGTTAGGGATGAATTTCTAAATTGATGGAATAAGCATCATTTTGATTACAAGTTGGTGGAAATTAGCTACAACGAACATAAATTAGAGTTCCACATGAATTATTCAAGGTATGACAATAATATCTTCACTTTCGATAAACTCAGGGCTAGAATTGATAGTGAACAGGGAAAGAGTTTTAAGGAACACAAGAGAAGAACAATATCCTTGTTGAATTCCTACATACCTGTAGAAGAAACTCTGGTGATAATCTCTGAGAAAAATGAGAAGATTGACATTTTCCCTAGCTTTTGCTTTGAACACCCTGAGTATTTCTACGCTCTGATTTTTGAGAGGATAAGTGAAAGTGAAGGGGGAATGTAATTCTATCCCTTTATCTCCCTCCTAAGTGACCCTAAAATGACATGGTTTAGGGATTAAAAAGGTGGGAAATTACAAAAGTAACCCTGGGAACTGGAACTAAAATCTGGCTGATAGGAACCAACGGGTTGTTGGTTGAAATGACAGCCCATTGCATTTGGCCGTGGTTTCTGGGTTCAGAAATTGGGTTCACAAGGATGACCCACGGTTAGGTACAATAGTCCGCTGGAAGTTACAACGGGCCATTGATACCTCCCATTAGAACTGGTAAGAAAAGAGGTACGGGAACAACAAGTGATAACAACTACTCATTGACTCTAACAACGGGCCGTTGTATCCCCTCATGGTTCACCCTGCTGGGTTCTGAAACTGAATGAAGGGTGGTCACAACGGCTCATTGGAGGCTACCACAGGCCGTTGTTCGCTCTCATTGTTTCAGGGAAGGGTCCGGTAGACCCTTGAGTTGGGATTCAACGGATGACAGGATGGCCCGTTGTTAGAATCAATGGGTCGTCCTATGACTCGTTGTTTCCCCTCGAAGAAACGTTGCTTCTAACCATGACCACTTACAACGGTACGTTGGTTCCACCAACGGTCCGTTGTGGGGGTCGTCTGAGATAGAAAATTTTCTGGTTTTCTATGGTTTTTCATACAGCGTCTGAATTTGGTATAGGAAAGTTTCGAGGTGTTACAATATCTCCCCTTTGGGATCATTCGTCCTCGAATGAAGACCAAAACCAGGAAAAGAGCTAAGATTTCTAAAATTGAGTCTATGACTGATTTCTGAAGGAGTAACTGACTCCGAACTGACTTAACCATACTACCTGAGCTGATGCAACTAGAATGCATGCAGAAAATCTAAATAAGGCTGATGAATATAGAATTGAGTAGAGTATTCAGAAGGAATTTAGTACCTGATTCTGGGTCTGAACTGGAAGGGAACATGTGAGGGTATCTAGCCATAATGTCTGCTTCTTCTTCCCATGTGGCTCCCTCAACTTGCTGATTTCCCCATAGCACCTTAACTGTAGCTATCTCCTTATTCCTCAGCTTATGAACCTGACGGTCAAGGATCTGGATTGGTACCTCCTCATATGAGAGACTATCCTTTATATCCACAATGTCCAGTGGTACTACTAGAGTTGGATAACCAATGCACTTCTTTAGAAGTGACACATGGAATACTGGGTGTACTACTGCTAGTTTTGAAGGTAACTCTAGCTCATAGGCCACCTTACCAATCTGCCTCAGAATCTTATAGGGTCCCACATATCGTGGACTGAGCTTTCCCTTTTTCCCAAACCTCATCACCCCTTTAATAGGTGAAATCTTCAAGTATAGCCAGTCATCAACTGCAAACTCCAACTCTCTTCTCCGCACATCTGCATAATATTTTTGAAGGCTCTGAGCTGTTTTCAACCTTTCTCGAATGAGCTAAACTTTCTACATTGCCTCATGCACTGAGTCTGGCCCTATCAAGGTAGCTTCACCAACCTCAAACCACTCTATAGGGGATCTACACCTGCTACCATATAATGCCTCAAATGGGGCCATCTGAATGCTAAAGTGATAGTTGTTGTTGTGCGCAAACTCGATAAGAGGAAAATGGTCATCCCAATTAACCTTAAAATCAATTGCACATGCTCTTAGAATATCTTCTAGGGTCTTAATGGTCCGCTCAACTTGCCTATCAGTCTGCGGATGAAAAATAGTGCTGAGAAAACCTGAGTTCTTAGTCCCTTCAAAAAGGACTTCCAAAAGTATGAGGTGAACTGTGTTCCCCTGTCTGAAATGAATGCCAAGGGCACCCCATGGAGTTTGACTAAATCTTGAATGTAAAGTTTGGCATAGTCCTCAGCTAAGTCTGTGGTTTTGATTGAGAGGAAGTGAGATGATTTAGTCATCCGATCTCTACCACCCAGATTGAGTCATGCTGCCGTCGAGTCTGGGGTAGACCTATAATGAAGTACATATTTACTTCTTCCCACTTACAAGTGGGTATACTAATATCATGAGTCATGCCTCTGGGCCTCTGGTATTCTACCTTGAGTTGCTGGCAGTTCGGGCACTGTGCTACAAATTCAGTGATATCCCTTTTCATGTTGTTCCACCAGTAAATATCCCGCAGGTTGCGGTATATTTTAGTGCATTAGGGTGAATAAAGTATCTCAAGTTGTGTGCCTCGACCATCATTTGCTGTCTCAGCTTACCAACATTCGGTACACATTACCTGCCCTGGTAACGGAGCACCACATCTCCTCGTTGGAAGAAAGTTTCTATCTCTTTTCTGATGACTGCTTCCTTAAGTTTAAGTAAAATGGGATCCTCATCTTGTCTGGATTTGACTTCAACTACCAACGATGAATCTGACCCGCTTTGCATTACCATGCCACCTTCAGCTCCACCAACTGCACCATTAACCGGGCTAGCCTGTGAACTTCTTTCTCCCTCTTGTCTTCCTCAATGTGAACTACACTTCCCATATACCGTCTGCTTAGGGCGTCAGCCACCACATTGGCCTTACCTGGGTGATACAGCACACTCATGTCATAATCCTTTTGCATCTCCAACCACCGTCTCTGACGTAGGTTTAGGTCCTTCTGGCTGAACACATACTGAAGGCTCTTGTGATCCGTGAACACATCCACATGAACCCCATACAAGTAATGCCTCTATATTTTTAACGAAAATATCACCATTGCCAAGTCATGAGTTGGATAATTCTACTCATGAACTTTGAGTTGTGGAGGCATAGGCTATCTCTTTGCCCTGCTGCATCAGAATGTAACCTAGTCCAACTATGGAGGCGACACAATAAACAACCAACCCATCTAATCCTTCCGGCAAGTTTAACACTGGAGCGATAGTGAGTCGAGTCTTCAACTCCTGAAAACTCTTCTCACACTCATTTGACCATTGAAATTTCACCTTCTTCTGGGTTAACTTGGTCAGGGGAGATGCTATGGAGGAGAAACCTTCCACAAACCATCGGTAATAACCTACTAAGCCCGGGAAGCTCCTGATTTCAGTGGGAGAGGTAGGTCTGGGCCAATCTTTCACTACTGCAATCTTGTGAGGATCTACCTATATCCCCTCACCTGAGACCACATAACCCAAGAAAGTCACGGACATCAACCAAAATTCACACTTGCTAAACTTGGTGAATAACTGGCGATCTCTGAGGGTCTGTAGTGCTAGCCTTAGGTGATTGGCTTGATCTTCCTCATTTCTGGAGTACACCAGAATGTCGTCGGTAAATACAATGATGAATATATCCAGGTACTGCTTGAAGACCCTATTCATCAAATCCCTGAAGGCTGCTGGGGTGTTCGTTAACCCAAAGGACATCACCATAAACTCGTAGTGACCATACCGAGTTCTGAATGTTGTTTTCAGTATGTAACTCTCTCTAACTCTTAACTAATGGTACCCTGACCTGAGATAGATTTTTGAGAAACAACTGGCTCCCTGAAGTTGGTCAAATAGATCATCAATCGTGGGTAGAGGGTACTTGTTCATAACTGTGACCTTGTTCAGCTGACGGTAATCAATGCACATTCTGAGAGTATCATCTTTCTTATGCACGAATAGCACTGGACCACCACAGTGAGAGATGTTGGGTCTAATAAAACCCTAATCAATAAGACCCTTTAACTGCTCCTTCAGCTCCTTAAGCTCAGCTTCTATAAGGAGGGATGGAGATGGGCTGAGTGTCTGGGAAAAGATCTACTCCGAAGTCTATTTCCCGTTTAAGGGGAACTCCGGGAAGATCTTTAGGAAATATGTCTGGGAACTCACTGACAACTGGAACTGATTGAATGGTTGGGGTCTCAGAGTTGGAATCCTTGACCCGAACCAGATGATATAGACATCCTTTGGAAATGAGTTTCTAGGCCTTAAGTAGGTAATAAACCTACCCTTAGGAGCGAAACTGCTGCCCGTCCATTTTAATGCAGGCTCATTTGGAAACTGGAACTTGACAACTCTAGTTCTGCAATCAATAGAGGCATAGAAGGAGTTCAACCAATCCATTCCGAGAATAAGGTCGAAGTCGACCATGTCTAGCTCTACGAGATCAGCTGGAATTACTTTATTCAGGACTGCGACTGGGCAGTTCCTATACACCCGACTGGCTCTAACTGACTCACCAATTGGGGTGGAGACTAAGAAGGGTTCTGATAGGACCCATGGACTTATATTGAACTGAGCCGCTATATACGGAGTCACAAAAAAAAGAGTAGCTCCTGGATCTAAGAGGCATATATGTCTAGATCGAAGAGACGTAACATACCGGTAACTACGTCAGGGGAGCTCTCCTGATCCTGATGGGAAGACAGAGCATAAAAATAGTTCTGGCGCTAGCTGCCATCTGTACCTGATGAGTTGGCCTGCTGGAGTTGTTGTGGTAGTGGATTGTGATCTTCCCCGTCCTGCTGACGGACATTCTTTAATCCGATGCCCGAGATGTCCATAACCAAAACAACCCTCCCTGCCCTGTAGACACAAGATTCTTGTCGCACATGGGGAAAACTGGATACTTGCTCCCTGCACAGTGAGCCTGAGACTGAGTGCAAGATAAACCACCCCTCCAATCCTGGCGGGACCAAAACGTTAGGGCACTGGATGAACTAGGTGCTGGGGTTCTCTACTGTTGCTACTACTGTTGTTGCTGTTGCAAATAGTTACCACCGCTAGATCTCTGATGGCCGAAATTTGAATGGCTAGTTCTTGCTGATGAAGGGCGTACTCACGCGCTTCATACACATATTTTGCCCGTACTTTACTATGTTTTGAGAACAAAGTTATGTGTGTTTGCATGTATTTGTGTTATATATTTGTGAAAATTAGCTAGCGCATGTGATTAGATGTTTTCAGGGCTAAAAAGGATGGATTTGAATGTATTTAAGGCTTATGGAATGAAGATGAAAAAAATCTAACATCGTGGGCAAAGGTTGAGTTTGGAAGATGCAGAAACGATTTACCTGAAGGGTTGAGGGAACGACTCATTACATATGGTAACGTGACGTGAAGTCAATTGTGAAAACTATGAGAAGTTATTTACAAAGTAACTAGTGGAGATGACGAAAGACATAACAAGTCGTTAGTTGACTAAACGACTCATTGGCAAATCACTAGAACAAACCGTAAGGTCCACTAGAAATTTGAAGGAGTTAGACCACGAGGGGCCTAATGACTCATGCCCAAGTGGTTAGGTGATCCGTTTCCACAACTTTACGAGGCAATGAGGTAGGTGATGCGGCAAGGCTTCCAAGACGGGCAAAAATTGGATTTCCTACTTCAACTAGGAAAAGGAACATCAAGTCCAAGTCAAATTCAACAAGGAACAAGGAAAACAAAAATCTACTACTTTAAATACCATTTTATCATCAAGTTTTAAGTTTGAATGTTTTCAAGAGTTGATGTTTCACAATAAGATTCTAGAATAAATTTCAAGACGTGTTAGAAGACATATTTTAGATACGAATGTAATATTGTTCTTTCGAATCTTATATTAATCAAGTGAGTTCTTCCTATCATCGTTGTAAGTATTAATTTTTATTTTTATTTATGAATTCTATTAATTTACTTATAAACATGATAGACTAAAACCACCACAACTTGGATTGTGGGAACTATGACAAATTAACACACATAGGTAAAATACTTAGTGATTCTTGAATGGAGTTTATGCATGTATTGTTTCTTCCTTCATTTTAATTGATTTTTAACGATTGCAAACGTTATAACTTTCCTTATTATTCCTTACTGGACCAAGGAGGTAGTGAATGGGAAAAGGGATTAACAACGGAGATTTGAGGCTATCAACCCTCATCTAATAGCTTGACCTTGTCCAGAAATAGCTAATCCAATATCAAGGATAAAGGTTAGTAAAGCATACACCCATAGACGGACCAAGTTGCGTGGTTATAATTATCTAAATAGGGGACCAACCATTTAGGTGAAATAAACTTACAAATATTGCATGCTAAGCACCGGAATAGATCACTAGTATAAAACACCTTGTCGTTATGAAGTCATGAGGAACACTTACCCTAGTTAGTTGCATTAATTTGGAAACAACAAACAATTTCTCAACATTGTTATTTATTACTTTTACAAATCCCTCCCTCTTAGGAAATAATTAACTAAAAAGCTTAAACATAACTGTTCTTCTACATCCTTCCGTATTCTTTGTGGGATCGATCCCAACCTCTAGTTGGGTTCTTTATTGACAATGTACGCTTTGTACTTCACTAAGAGGTGTGGTTTGAGCGTTATCAAAAGGTGACGCCGCTGTCGGTGACTACGATTTAGGATTAGATTAATTGTTTATGTTTAACTTTTAGTCTTTATTTCCTATTTTTTTGTTTTTCATTTATTATTTGACGTTTCACATGGCAGCGTGGTAAAACAAGCGGCCAAGATGTAACCACGGTCTCAACAGGTATCTTGATGAAGTCTGAGTAATCAAGATACTTTTGTCGTGCCACGACATTAAATCAGGCGCTACTTGGGAGGCAACCCAAGATAAATTTTTTTGTTTGTTTTTATGTGTTTGTTCAAGTGTGCAGGTAATAGGTCATAATTTTCAATAAAGATTGACCTTAAATATTGAAGACAAGGGGTAGAGGCCCATGGAGTTCTTCTTGCACTCAATTACTTTATGCTTATTTGTTTTAACACTAGGGATAGTGTAACCAATTAAGTGTGGGGTGGGAGATGTGAACTTCATATCACCATGCATGCCTTAATTTCTAAATTTTCACATGGTATCCCTAGTTTTTCTTGAGATTTATGATTTTCCATGCATGGTTGTTGGTTTATAGTATTTTTTTTAGTTTTATTTTATTTTGGGTTCCTTCGACTTTTGTTGTCAGTACTTTTCCGGTGGATAGTCCCTTAGAACCGACTAGAAAGTCTAGATTTTTTTATTTTTTATTTTTTAGTCATTGAGTCATGACTTTTCCCGATGATGCATAGATGACGACCATCTTAAGGGTAAATTAGTAATTAGGAAGAACAAAAACTTAGACCCTACAAATGCTTGGTGCTTCACTTTAGGTATCATTGAGACTTTATTAAATTTACTCAAAAATGCATGAAAAAGGTGGAAACACTTAGTCTTTTGGGAACTTGACTCTTGTACTTGAAAATGGGCTTAATTATGTTATGCATGCAATATGTATATATGTGTTTATGTGATCTTGATTTCCATTGTTAAACCATCTTGTGGCAATGTGTGAGGAATTCTTCTTGATATACTCCATGATTGTAAATTGATGTTTAGAACTTTCCCAGTGAGTGTGCAAAGCGAAATAGGAATGATGGATTTAGGAAGTGATATAGGCGTTTCTTTGATAGCCTTATTTTTATCCTATTTTACCTACCTTGATTGTAATTATCCTAGTTTGATGTTTGAGCCTTAGCCCATTCTTTTGATAGCCATATTACAAGCTTAATCCCTTTTATTCTATTGACTTGTATTTGATCCAAATGTATCCCAGAACACTTTTTGATAATGCTCAAACCACACCTCTTACTGAAGTATGAAGCGGACGTTGTCAATAAAGAACCCAACCAGAGGTTGGGGTCGATCCCACAGAGAATAAGGAAGGATGTAGAAGAATACTAGTGCTTAAGCTTTTTAGTTAATTACTTCCTAAGAAGGGGGGATCTGTAAAAGTAATAAATAACAATGTTCAGAAATTATTTGTTGTTTCCAAATTAATGCAACTAACTAGCGTAAGTGTTCCCTATGACTTCATAACCACAAGGCATTTTATACTAGTGATCTATTCTGATGCTTAGCATGCAATATCGGTAAGTTAATTTAACCTAAATGGTTGGTCCCCTATTTAGATGATTATCACCACGCAACTTGGTCCGTTTACGGGTGTATGCTTTACTAACCCTTACCCTTGATATCAGATTAGCTATTCCGGACAAGGTCAAGCTATTAGATGAGGGTTGATAGCCTCAAATCTCCGTTGCTAATCCCTTTTCCAATTCACTACCTACTTGGTCCAATAAGTAAGAATAAGGAAAGTTCTAACATTTGCAACAATTAAAAATCAATTAATACGATGGAAGAAACAATACATTCATAAACTCCATTCAAGAACTACTAAGTATTTTACCTATGTGTGTTAATTGGTCATAGTTCCCACAACCATAGTTGTGGTGATTTTAGTCTATCATGTTTATAAGTAAATTAATAGAATTCATACATAAAAGCAAAAGTTAATACTTACAACGATGATAGGAATAACTCACTTGATTAATGCAAAATTCAAAAGAACAACATTACAATCGTATCTCAGATGCGTCTTCTAACACGTCTTAAAATTTACTCTAGAAACTTATTGCAAACTTCAACTCTTGAAGACATTCAAACTTAAAACATGATTCTTAAAACTTTATAATAAAAGGGTATTTATAGTAGTAGATTTTTATTTTTCTTGTTCCTTGTTGAATTTGACTTGGACTTGATGTTCGTTTTCCTAGTTGAAGTAGGAAATCCAATTTTTACCCATCTTGGAAGCCTTGCCGCGTCGCCTGCCTCATTGTCGCGTACAGTTGTGGCAACGGGTCACCTAAATACTCGTTGTGCATGGGCATGAGTTGTTAGGCCCCTCATGGTCTAACTCCTTCAAATTTCCAGTGTGCCTTACAGTTTGTTCCAGTGATCTGCCAACGAATCATTTAGTCAACTAATGACTCGTTATGTCTTTCGTCATCTCCACTGTTACTTTGTCAATAATTTCTCTCACAGTTTTCACGACTGACTTCACGACTCATTACCAGATGTAACGAGTCATTCCCTCAACCCATCATGTACACTATTTCTGCATCTTCCAAATTCAACCTTTGCCCACGACTTCAGCTTCTTTTCATCTTCATTCCATAAGCCTCAAATACATTCAAATCTATCCTTTTTAGCCCTGAAAACATCTAATCACATGTGTTAGCTAATTTTCACAAATATGTAACATAAACACATGCAAACACACATAAATTTATTCTCAAAACATAATAAAGTACGGGCAAAATATGTTTATGTAGTGCGTGAGTACACCCTTCATCAACACCCCACACTTAAACTATTGTTCGTCCTCGAACAATCTACTACTTCCCTTCTAAAAATTAAGCACAAAATTCATCATACGAACAGGTCTACTTACACTTAGGATCATGAGACAAATCAATGAAGCTCAAACAATTCACTCGCATGCATATAGGATCAACATTAAAATATCAAAGTTCGAAATCACTTAGCTTTTGAAACTAACTCATCAAGACATATTTTGGACCAACATGAATCACATGTAATTTAGAAATCAAGATAAACCAAAGTCTTACCATTGTGCCCCTAACAATATGGACAGATGCTCTTTCACACACAAGATATAAGTCAATATAAACTTAGGCATCAATAAAACAACTTCCGCTCACTCTCACAAAAAATAACTCAACATACATGCAAAAGACAACCCATAGGCTTTCCCTTGGTGTAATATTCCGCTAATATAGAATTATGAATCAAGGATCAATTAGGACTTTAATTTGGTTGTAATGTAGGCTACTGGATGGGTAGAAACTATTTGGCCCAGATAGTGACTAATCTCCCTAAGCACTTTAATACTTCACAACACTTTGATTTTTAGCTCATTCTTCAATTTCCAAAATTTTCTCCTTATACCTCCTTATTTTAAAAATTTTAAACATAGGTTACTAGTGGGGATTTTTCATTTTAGATTGAGCTCATTCACACACTTTTTTTTCTTCTTCCATTCCCACCCTTTACGCACTCCTACTATAGCCACCCTCAACTTAAGCATTTTTTCTTATGTTGAGGTTCACAATGTCCAAGGAAGGACCAGGGCCAAAACCGATTTATTGTAAACAAATGGGTACGGTTAATCGGTAAATCATGATTTTTTTTCATTTTCAATTTTTCAAAGCTCTTTCTACTTTTTGTTTTCCCACTAAAAATCACCATCGTTGTTTAGCAAAATCTCACCTTTTTCTTTTCTTCTAGTTCACCAAACTTTTTAGCTTTTTCCTTCACTTCTCCAATTATGCTCCTTTCATACAAAAAAATTCAATAAAGTGCTCTAGGAGTCATTTGAATCTAATACAAGTCAATAGAACAAAAGGGATTAAGCTTGTAATATGGCTATCAAGAGAATAGGCTAAGGCTCAAACATAGCTAACTAGGATAATTATAATCAAGGTAGGTAAAATAGGATATAAATAGGGCTATCAAAGAAACACCTTTATCACTTCCTAAATCTATCATTCTTATTTCTCTTTGCACACCTACCGGGCAAGTTCAAGACATCAATTTACAAGCATGGAGTATATCAAAAAAATTTCTCACACATTGGCACAAGATGGTTTAACAGTGGAAATCAAGATCATATAAACAAATGTATCCATATTGCATGCATAATAACTAAGCCCATTTTTTCAAGTACAGGAGTCAAGTTCCCAAAAGACTAAGTGTTTCTATCTTTTTCATGCATTTTTGAGTGAATTTAATAAAGTCTCAATAATACCTAAAGTGAAGCATCTAGCATTCATAGGGTCCATGTTTCTATTCTTCCTAATGACTAATTTATCCTTAAGATGGCCGTCATCCATCCATCATCGGGAAAAGTCATGACTCAATGACTAAAAAATAAAAAATAAAAAAATCTAGACATTCTAGTCGGTTCTAAGGGACTATCCACCGGAAAAGTACCGAAAATAAAAACCGGAGGAATTCAAAATAAAATAAAACTAAAAAAATACTACAAACCAACAACTATGCATGACAAATCATATATCTCAAAAAAAACTAGGCCTACCATGTGCAAGCAATTAAGGCATGCATGGTAATATGAAGTTCACATCTCCCCCCCCCCCCCACACACACACACACACTTAATTTGTCTCATTATCCCTAGTGCTAAAACAAATAAGCATAAAGTAATTGAGTGCAAGAAGAACTCCCTGGGCCTCTAATCCTTGTCTTTAATATTTAAGATCAATCTTTATTGAAATTATAACCTATCACCTACACAGTTGAACAAACACGTAAAAACGAACAAAAAAATTTATCTTGGGTTGCCTCCCAAGTAGCACCTGATTTAACGTCGCGGCACGACACAAGTATCTTGATTACTCATACTTCATCAAGATACCTGGTGAGACCATGGTCATATCTTGGTCGCTTATTTTACCACACCTTCCTGTGACACATCAGAAAATAAAAGAAAAACAAAAAATATGAAATAAAACTGCAAGTTAAACACAAGCAATTAATCTAACCCAAAACCGTATTCCTTGGCAACGACGCCACTTTTTTATAATACTCAAACGACACCTCTTACTGAAGTATGAAGCGGACATTGTCTATAAAGAACCCAACTAGAGGATGGGGTCGATCCCACAGAGAATACCGAAGGATGTAGAAAAACACTAGTTCTCAATCTTTTTAGTTAATTATTTCCTAAGAGGGGACAATTTGTAAAAGTAATAAATAACAATGTTGAGAAATTGTTTGTTGTTTCTAAATTAATGCAACTAACTAGGGTAAGCGTTCCCTATGACTTCAAAACCACAAGGCGTTTTATACTAGTGATCTATTCCAGTGCTTAGCATGCAATATCAGTAAGTTAGTTTCACCTAAATGGTTGGTCCACTATTTAGATGATTATAGCCATGCAACTTGGTTCGTCTACGCGTGTATGCTTTACTAACCCTTACCCTTGATATCGGATTAGCTATTCCTAGACAAGGTCAAGCTATTAGATGAGAGTTGATAGCCTCAAATCTATGTTGTTAATCCCTTTTCCCATGCACTACGTACTTGGTCCAGTAAGTAAAAATAAGGCAAGTTCTAATGTTTGCAACCGTTAAAAATCAATCAAAATGAAAGGAAAAACAATACATACATAAAACCCCATTCAACAATCACTAAGTATTTTACTTATGTGTGTTAATTCATCTCGGTTCCCACAAACCTAGTTATGAGTTTAGCTACTCATGTTTGTATGATCACAATCATAAATTATTGAATAAATCATAATAGCAACTTACAAATTATCGTAGAAGAAAAACCAAGTAGATTGAATAAAACTCCAAAATTGATGAATAAATTCCAATGTTGCTTTTGATCCTCAAATTCAAGATCAAAATTGTACATCTCGTTTCTTGATTCAAGAACAATCGTACAACACTAAAATCCTACTTGAAAACTAATAAAATCGGCTCTCTAAATTATTCTCTAACTGTTACTGTAAAAATAAACCTAAACTATGTATTTATAGTTCCAAGAAATCCTTTTCCTAACTAAAACTGAAACCAGGTCGGCAGTAGCAGTGGGCTTGGTGACGATTCCTTTGGCCTTCTGACCAGTCGTGCCTTATTAAAATAGTCATCCTCAGCATCGTACCCAATTGTGGCAACGGGTCACCTGACGACTCGTCGTGCCTGAGCACGAGTTGTTAGGTCACTCATGGTCTAACTCTTCAAATGTTCCAGTGCACCATACGATTGGTTCCATTGATTTGCCAATGAGTCGTTTCATCATGTCACGACTCGTTAGCAGATGTAAGGAGTCATTCCTTTAACTTGTCATGTACACTGTCTCAGCATCTTCAAACTTCATCTTTTGCCCACAACTTCAGCAACGAGTCGTGCCTCCTGCCAACGACTCGTGATGTGCCGGCAGTCACCCTTTCAGTTATTTTTAGCATTATTTTACCCAGTTCACTTCCGAACCTATTTTCCTGCAACATAAAGCACAAAACACATCATATGTATAGTGTTAACATTTGTTGATAGGTGCAAGTGATTAAGATGGAAAATTTGAAGTTGGAACCAAAAACTGGAACTTCAGTTCCGGTGCAACCAGTGACAGAATGAGTCGTCGTCTAACCTGATGACTCGTTCAACCAACTCGTGAAGAGAACTGCATAAAACAGGGGAGCAATGGGAGAATTAACGATTCGTGTCTTCAAGAAAAGAATCATCATGTTCCCCATCATGTACACTGGATCAATATCTGAATTAAAAGGAAAAGGGTTATAACGGCTCAGCCAACGAATCATTGGGAGACCAAACGAGTCATTAAATGACCCGTCTTGAAGCTACATAAGGCCAAGGACCACGACTCAGGCCATGACTCATTGGGTGACACCACGAGTCATTTCTTGACTCGTTAGGTCCCAGGTAAGTTTGTTGAACTCAAGTAAAGAACGAAGGGTCAAAACGAGTCATCTCATCACTTAACGACTCGTTTAGTAAGTCGTCGGGTATTTCAGTTAACTAACATCCTACCCGACCCAGGACTAGAATTAAAGTAATTTTTAGTTTTAAACCATAAAACCCAATTCATTTACTTCCTCACCACTAAACTTAAACCCACACAACTTCAAATTTCCCTCTTCTTCTCCTTCTACTCAAACCCATCGAGAAAACAATCTTCAACCTTACATGCCCAGTCACTCAAATGCACACACGATTGCACTCCATCATTTTTCAAGCATATTGTGAGTACTCTTTCCCATTTAAATTTTGAGTATCATTGCATTTAAACAAGAAATTTTGGGGACCGGTGTTATGAATGAAATTAAATGTACTTCGGGTAATATTATTCTTATGTCAATTTGTTCCTCTTGATGTTGATAAACCCTAGGGAGGTGTAAACAACTAAATTTCGATTGTATATACACTTGGGTTGATTTGAGAATGTGAAGCTCTATGTTTGTGAAGTTGAATAATAGGAAGAAGATGAAATTGAATGTGTGAAATGAAACTCTTGAGCACGAGCTACATCACGAGTCATTGGATCACCAAATGACTCGTTGTGTAGCTCGTCCTGAGTGGAAAAATTAAACCAATGAGGCAGAGTACCTAACGACCGACCTAATGATGAGCGACCTCATGAGTGGCAACAACTCGTTTAGTCACCCATCAGGACCACTAGGCACCAACTCAAAAATGTTCTTTGTTTCATCTCATCTTGCATACTAACAATGTTTCCATAGGTACAATGGCTCCAAGAGGTACACCAAAGAAGGGCCTAACAAAGAAACAAACACCTGAGCGCAGTCAACCTTCATACCGTAGACTGCATGATGATCCGTCCTCCTCTGAAGAGTCAAGTGGATCTGAGGAAGAGTATGACATATCAAAGAAGCAGTTAGTAACGAGATCCACCAGGGCTAGGGCTCAACAAACTTCAAATCCGACAACCCTGGTTGATGTTCCCACTCAACTGACAAGGGATTTGCCCAGCCGCATTGATTAGAATGCTAGGGCTGCAGCTGCACTTGTTACAAAGGCTCCCACAGCTGGGCAAAATACAAAGAGAGTTGATGAATCACATGCTCAGTGAGGCGACTCTGATAATGAGCTGACTAAGACCTCAGACACATTGAATGAGCAACCAAGAAATATACGGAGATGGTGTGTCCATGGCATGCGAGCTATATACAACAAAGATATTGCTCCTAATGAGAAAGACAATCCGAAGAGGAGCATATATGAGGAGCCATGGCTGATCATTACAGGGTGAAAGACCTTCCTGAGCTACAAGCTTTGTTCGATAAATACAGGTTGGGATGGTTGATCAAGCCATTAGGTAGCTATAGCCCGTGCTTAGTCCGAGAGTTCTATGCAGCGTATGTGGCCACATTGCAACGGTTGGAATTAGGGGGCCAGGATTGGAAGAAGAGGCCCGCCTTAAATCAAGTGTTGGTGCGAGAGACTCCAGTAGATATCTCTAAGCGGACAATCTCTAGGATGTTGAATGGGCCGAATTATCATGCTCCGATGAACACGGCTGAGATTGACCACAGGCTATATGAGCTGAAGAAAGTTAGAACCAAAACGTTGCATAGCCAGGAGTGCATCCAGCAATAAACTTTGCTATCTCAGATCATTACTACGAGAGGTCCGCTAGTTGAATGGCTACATGGCACAAAGTTGCAGATAAAGAAGACCGCGCTGAACTTTCAGGCAAAAGTTTGGTGGTCACTGGTGTGGCACAGGCTAGTGCTAACCAACAATTATAATATCCTCTCACCCGACAGAGCAGCACTGGTAGCAAGTATAATGGAGGGGTTTGCCATCAATTTACCATGATACATTGCTGAGGAGATTAGGGAGCGGGTAATCAATGACGGTACTACCATCCCTTTTCCATGTTTGATTGACAGACTTTGTCGGCATTCAAAGGTGCTGGAGCTTCCATCAGTTGACCAGAGAGTAGTGGTCCAGAAGATTGCTGATATCGGGTTGATTCGAGATGATACAAACCCGGTATCGAGGGAAATGACTTAGGCAGCTGCATCCGCTGGAGAGACCATATTAGCATAGGCATTTGGCAGCAGGATTCAGTCTAATGCAGCATAGTTTGCTGAGTTGGCGGCTGAACCTATGGAGGGAAGAGAGACAGGTAGCCAGCCCGAGGCTACAGATGCAACAGATATCTCCACACCTGCCGATGTTCCTGAGTCATCATCTACAGCAGCAGCTCCCAGACCACCAGTTGCACCTCCACGAGCCACTATAGCTAGCCTAGTTTCGGTTTCATAGGAGTTTTTGGTAGATATGGCTAGGCGGCTAGCTAAGGTAGAAAAGTAGCAGGCACACATGGCTCTACAGGTTAAAGTTCCGCTAGAGCAGGTAAAGCCATTGGTGTCAAAGGAGTTGCAGACATTGTCCAGTTTGGTGCATGGACGATTGGATGCTTTTGAGAAGAGAATAGATGAGCACCTTGCACAGTTACAAGCGCCGGAGTTGTGTAGATGGTACTCAGAGCTAGGAGCGCTATGATCCAAGGTGTGGGACTTGGCTGCATGATAGATAGCTACAATACCTCCACCGGTACTTCCCATGATAGAGGATGAGTTTGAAGAGGAGTTACCATCGATTTTTGACTTTATTATGGAGGAGCCGTTGGCACATGATAAGGGGAAGAGGCCTCGTGAGCAAGAAAGTATTGATCATGATGCTTCTCTGCTCTGTCAACAAAAATGAGAGCGGAGTGAGATGGAGAGAATGCTGCATAAATTGAGAGAGGAGGCTCGACAGAGAGCCAAGACTGAGGCAACGAGAGCTCGTGGAGAAGGAATGAGCTCTGTTGGATCTGAAAATGTACCAGGTCAAGCCGGTAATATTGGAGATAACATTGGAGGCGTATCTACACCCTCCACCAACCAGGTAGCTGACACCTAAGTCGCACAGGTATGTTCCCTATTTCCTTAGCTTTGTTTGATATATATATGCGTCGAGGACGACACATATTTGATGGGGGTGGGGAGAGATACCTGTGCATTCTTTTTGCTGAACATAACTTGAGGGTTTTTCTTGTCGGATATCTTTTCCCTCGGGTGTTCCATATCTAGTATAACCAGCATGTTTAGGATTTTATTTTATGTTTTTTTTGTGTTTTCTTGTGTCACTTGGAAGAAATTAGGAAAACTGAAGGCATTCAAAAGCTTAAATTGTTGATTTTTGTTGATTGATAATTTGACACCCCTCCAAAAAAATTTGTAAATGTGTAGGTGAAAGTTGACAAGTATGACCTTTGTAAATTTTTGCATGGAATTGAAACTGTGAACATGTTTACCATTTTATGGCTGTACCTGAACTAGCAATTAGCAAAAGTGATGATGTTGACCTGTGCTATGTGTCAATGAGGTTTAATAGCTTAATTTGGTTGTGTGTGTCAATCTAGAACATGCCTGGTCAGTCGTACTGAGATAGAGGATAGGAAACTAGGAAAGGATCATAAGCCATTTTTGATTTATGAGCCCACTTTAGCCTTAAAAGACCTACCAAAAGAGAATAAAAATCCCTTGATCCAAATGTTTGAGCTTAAATTGACTTTTCTTTTTGTTTACACCAATTCACTTGCCTGTTTTTATTAAGAATAAACCTGTTTTGGCCCTAGTCCCTCCTTGTACATTGTGAACCTCAACTCAAGAAAATCGCCTAAGTTGAGGGTGGCTACTATAGGGGTGATTAATAAGAGTTGGGAGGAATAAAAATTTTGTAATGAAAAAGCAAAAGAGTAGGTGCGGTAGGCATAATGAAAAGAAAAGAAAGAAATAAAAATTGTTGTCAAAAAGCAAGAAAAGAAAAGAAAAGAAAAAATGTGACATCAATGAAAGCTTAAATAAACAGAAACCGCATCCGTAGTTGCGTAAGCAAAGAAAAGAAGAAGTAGTTAAAGGAAAAAAGGGAGAAAATAGGAAAAGAAAAGGTGAAAAGTGGAGCCAAGAGGTGTGTAGTGCCAAGGAGGGTTGAGCTACTAAATCCATATGTACCATACCTGAGTCCGAGCCTATGTTACAAGCCTAGAAGGTCCTATAGTGATCCTGGTTACTTGTCCAAAAATTGAGATATTGAAAGTAAAGGCAAGCCTATGGTATTATATGCACACAGTTCGAATTTCTTTGTGAGGGTGAGTGAATCTTACCTAGTCCCAAGATAAATATATCGAGTTAATCATATAAAAATGCGTGAGTATGGGACTTCTTTGAGGTGAGAGCATTTGGTCAACAAAATTGCCTGCAAATTGTCTAGGCCAGTGTTATAGATATATGTGCGCAGTTGCAAATGACAATGTTTTGCCATGTTTTGATTCCTCTGTGTTATGGTTGGAAATTTGGTATATGCATAGTGATTTGAGTAGGTACGATGAGAGAGGGGTTAGAAAATTTGATTTTAATGTATAAATGTGACTGCTGTAAGTTTCCTAGAGTTCTTTCGATTGACGCATTGAAGAAGTTTAGTTTGTTTTATTTTATTTTGTTTTTGCCTGAGGACATGAAAAAGTTCTAAGTTGATGGTGTTGGTACCGTGATTTTACAGCACTTTCGACGCTTAAAACCAAGAAATTATGCACATTCCGGGTATGTTTATATAGGTACGATGTATTTTGTGCTTAATGTTGCAGGAGAATAGGTTCGAAAGTGAATTGGGTAAAATAATGCTAAAAATAACTGAAAGGGTGACTGCCAGACACTTCATGAGTCGTTGGTAGGAGGCACGACTCATTTCTAAAGCCGTGGGCAAAAGATGAAGTTTGAAGATGCTGAGACAGTGAACCTGACGAGTTGAGGAAACGACTTGTTACATCTGGTAACGAGTTGTGAAGTCAGTCGTGAAGGCTAAGAGAGAAAATCTTAAAAAAGTGACTAGTGGAGTTGACGACAGACATAACGAGTCATCACGTGATGAAACGACTAGTCGGCAGATCACTAGAACCAACCGTAAGGTGCACTGGAACTTTTGAAGAGTTAGACCACGAGGGACCTAATGACTCGTGCTCAGGCATGACGGGTCATTAGGTGACCCGTTTCCACAACCGGGTACAATGCTGAGGATGACTATATTAAGCAAGGCGTGATTCATCAGAAGGCCAAACGAATCGTCACCAAGCCCGTTGCTACTGTCGACCTGGTTTCCAATTTTTGTTAGGAAAAGGATTTCTTGGAATTATAAATGCACAGTTTAGGTTTATTTTTACAGTAACAATTAGAGAATAATTCAGAGAGCTGATTTTATTAGTTTTCAAGTAGGATTTTTGTGTTGTACGATTGTTCTTGAATCAAGAAACGAGATTTACAATTTTGTTCTTGAATTTGAGGATCAAAAGCAACATTGGAATTTATTCATCGATTTGGAGTTTTATTCAATCTACTCTTTTGTTATACGATAATTTGTAAGTTGCAATTATGATTTATTCAATAATTTATGATTGTGATCATACAAATATGAGTTGCTAAACCCATAACTAGATTTGTTGGAACCAAGATTAATTAACACATATAGGTAACATACTTAGTGATTCTTGAACGGGGTTTTATGCATGTAGTGTTTTTCGCTTCGTTTTGATTGATTCTTGACGGTCGCAAATGTTAGGACTTGCCTTATTCTTACTTATCGGACCAAGGAGGTAATGAATGGGAAAAGGGATTAACAATGGAGATTTGAGGCTATCAGCCCTCATCTAATATCTTGAACTTGTCCGGGGATAGCTAATCCAATATTAAGGGTAAGGTTTAACTAAAGTACACCCGTATACGGACCAAGTTGGCTGGTGATAATCATCTAGATAGAGGACCAACCATTGAGGTGAACCTAACTTACCAATATTGCATGTTAAACACCGGAATAGATCACTAGTATAAGCCTTGTGGTTATGAAGTCTTGGGGAACACAATCCTAGGCAAGTCGTTAATTGAATACAAACCGAATTTGATTTAAGCATTAAGTAATTTTCCTTTTGTTTATTATTCTATTTGTTTCCCCCTTAGGAAATAAGTAACTCAATAGTAACAACTATTCGCATTAACTTAAGTTCTTACCATATTCCCTGTGGGATCAACCTCAACCTTTGTTGGGTTCTATATTTGAAATTTGACCACTTATATATCAATTGTGAGGTGTAATTTGGACGACATCACTTGCCCGCTTGTTCTTTCTCTCCATATCCTTTAGCTTTTCATCCTCAATTTGCTCTCCACAAATATTTAGGCTAGAAAGGTCCATGTCCTTGATCAGCATCACAGTTCTGCACTCCTGGAGGACCAGATTAGGTACCTATTATACCCCAGGAACCCAAGGATCAAGTCCAGAAAAGGGTCAGGAGAAAAACTGGAAAATGTTGCAACAGTTGCAGAACGGGTCATTTAACGACTCGTGAGGAGGCCAAACGAGTCATCAAGTGACTTATTGGGAAGGCCTGGGTTGATGAGGGACTCGGGGTCCCCACAGGTGATATAACCACTCGTGGTCTGACACCACGAGTGGTCCTGTCAGTCGTCGAGTGGTCCTAGAGTATGATAGTAAGGCTTATCCAGTGTACTTGATGAAAGCTGGTAATGAGTCATTTTCTTGGGGGACGAGTCATCCTGTCCTCTGTTATGAGCCTATGGAAAATTCTAGTGAACTTGACGAAATGACCAGACGACTCATCATTCCTGGCAACGAATCGTCAGGTCACCCGTTAGGGTCACCTGGCAGATATTTCCTGCGAATTAGTGCGGGCTTTCTCATAATTTCCTACTCCCGTATGACCTAAACTACGTTGTTTTGAGGTCACGACCAGGTCTTTTAAAGGGGAATTCATTCTTAAAAACTTCATTTCTACTCACCTAAGGTTAGAGAGGAAGGAAGAAAGGAAATTCTAGTGTCTTCTTCAAGAACCTACCTAGGGTTTTTAAGGAAGTTAGGATACTCGAAATTTCTAGGTATGTGGAGTGTTGAATGGGTAGTTTAGTCCCTACACATGCCCAATTTCTCCATAACTCTATGATTAAACTACCAACTTTCGATAGGTCATAAGTCTTAATACATGTTTCTTCAAAAATTGATATGAGCATGATGTAGTATGTCTAAACTCATGGGTTGAATTATTGGGTTGTTTTCTACCTATTTTGCTTAATATTTGATAAATAAATTTTTAAAAACTCATATCCCCAAATCATGGGGGTGTTTAGTGAAATTTATGGTTATGGTGATTTTCAAGTCTTGATATATGAACTCTTGAATTTAAGCATGTTTTCAATTACTCATGTTATCATGAACACGTTTCAATAATCAAAGCATTTCAAGTAGGTTTGAAATTATGGGCAATGCCTACATGTTGCTTGTGGTTTATAAACTATGATTCATGGATGGCTCAAGGGCCCAATTTCCATGGCTAGGTTTATGAATTTGCAAGCATGATATAATTCTCACAATTTAGTTAGCCATGCATGTCATGTATGAATTTCTATGAGCACACTAGATGTTTTGGGAGTAGTACTTAACACCGAGTAGGTTCGGTGCCTAGGTTAAGCCCCAAATCTTAGAACTATGTGCCACCGTAGGATAATGTTTGGGACCTCCTCAGCGACTGTCCACTATGCCCTACGGGGTCTTCATGAGTGATATCACGCCTTCATGGTTCATACCCTTTACAAGGTATGAACGGCCTCCCGACTAGGCGTAGAACTCGGACTTCATGTGTGCTCATGTGAAGTATGTTGGTTATAGAAATCTCCCGTTGTTCCTCACGACTTTGAAATATGCATGACTATGTTATTTTGGCTCAAGACATGATTTATGATATGTTTTCTCCTCATATTAGGACTTGATGGGTTTATGGATATTCTATTAAAATATCGAGCCTTACGATATACTTATGATTTCAGTTTTATGATCATGATGCCCCTATCACTTTTATGTTTTAAACATTCTTTTGCATACCTTACATACTCAGTATTTTCCGAGTACTAACCCATATATTTTGAGGATCTGGTTCACAGGCTCAGTATCGCTCCTAGTTCGTGCTCAGTTTGTTATCCCTCCAGTGGTGAGTCCTCATGATCCAGGGCTTCATGTTCAGACTTATTTATTGATTTGTGCTTCATAATGTTTGGGTTAGTTGGGGTCTTTTCCCTTCAGCCCGTCCTTCATGACTAGAGGCTTTCAGACTTATGTGTAGTATTTAGCCGCTTATGTTTGGATCTTGTATTTTTGTTTCCCTTATCTCTCATGATATGATTTGCAGCTAGATTTCGATTTATGAGTTAAGTTTTTCCTCTAGATATGAATGAATTAGGGTTATGCTCACTCCATGAGTTGACTTGGGGTATTTTGGGACTCCTTGTCCCGTGTCTATGATCCGGGTGTACTGCCAGTTTGTGACAACACCCCATTAAGGAACTTCAGCATGTGAGCCCTTGGCTCAGCTACCATTTCTGGAGAATACTTGTATAAACGGGTAAACTCCAGAGCATACTCTTCCACTGTTCTGTTGTCCTGCCGTAAGTTCATAAATTCTGTCATCTTAGCCTGACTCAGTTCCTGAGGGAAAAACCTATCCAGGAAAGCTGTGTAGAACTCCTCCCACTCCATCGTTTCCTACTTCCGCTAGCCACCCCTCCTTCCACTGCTCATACCAAACCTAGGCTACCCCTTTAAGCTGGTAGGTAGCCAGGTTGGCACTCTCGGAGGAGCTGATACCCATAATATAGGTAATCTTCCTGACCTCATGTACAAACTCTTGGG
This sequence comes from Datura wrightii, assembly GCA_035772735.1. Taxonomy (NCBI): domain Eukaryota; kingdom Viridiplantae; phylum Streptophyta; class Magnoliopsida; order Solanales; family Solanaceae; genus Datura; species Datura wrightii. The sequence continues at coordinate 47,474,221 of JASDFA010000002.1, read as the reverse complement.
GGTCCTCCCCCACTTTAGATCCCTAAAATAATGGAAGATTCATATGGGTGAAGTCCCGCACCCTTGCTGTTGTTGCAGACCTGTTCATGTTCATCGGCACAACCTGTTGATTCACCTGATTGGTCACAGTTTGGGACCTTTCCTCGTATATATGAAACTCTAAAACTCTCAATCAACATACGAATAGGCCAACTAAACGTTAGAAACTTACGGGGTGTAACATCCTCCCCCCCTTAAGAACATTCATCATCGAATGTTAACTTCTGCTTGCAAGAACTTTAACTTGCAATTACTTATTCTGGAAAAATTTCGGCAGAGTCTCCCCTGTAATATGGATTATCCAAAAACCCTGAAACATAGAAAAGTCCAATACAGGTACTCTACACAATACTATGGCATTCATTTCACAATAGACTGAAGTCAACTACTCCACATATACATGTATACAATGCAACTTATGAAACAACAATAACAACATACCTTTGGCTGCACAATCTGACTAAGTCTAAAATAACTGAGGATATCTAGTTTTCATGTCATCTTCTGCCTCCCAGGTCATCTCCTCTCGGTTCTTATTTCGCCATAATACTATAATAGAAGAGACATCTTTAGTTCTCAGTCTACGGATTTATCGGTCTAGTATGGCTACTAGAGCTTCTTCATAAGCTAACTCCTCAGTGACTTGGACATCTTGGACTGGAACAATCTGAGAGGGATCTCCTATTCACTTCCTCAGCATTGATACGTGGAAAACTGGGTGAACGGATTCTAATTTCGAAGGTAGATCCAATTCATACGCCACTTGGCCTATCCTTCAGCGAATCTTATAAGGCCCAATAAACATTGGGCTGAGCTTGCCTGTCTTGCTAAATCTCATCACCCCTTTCATCGGTGAAACCTTCAAGAATACCCAGTCACCCACATTGAATTCTAAGTTTCTTCGTCGCACATCAGCATAAGATTTCTGGCGGCTCTGGGCAGTCAACAGACGTTCCCTGATAAGCTTTACTTCTCTTCTGACTAATGAATAATATCTAGCTCAATCGCTGATTCTCCTACCTCTAACCAACCAGTTGGAGATCAGCACTTCCGCCCATACAACACTTCATAACGGGCTATCTGAATTGCTGAATGATAACTGTTATTGTAGGCAAACTCAATGAGCGGTAGATGTTCATCCCAGCTACCTCCAAAATCTAATACACACACCCGTAACATATCCTCGAGTGTCTGGATGGTACGTTCTACCTGCCCATCTGTCTGAGGATGGAAGGTCGTGCTCAGGTTAACCTGCGTCGCCAGGCCCCTCTGAAAGGATTGCCAAAACTTAGCTGTAAACTGTGCCCCTCTATTAGAGATAATTGATAGAGGAACACCATGCAATCGGACTATTTCTCTGATATACAGCTCAGCATAATCTTCAGCTGAAAAGGTAGCCCTTACTAGCAGAAAGTGAGCTGATTTTGTCAACCTGTCAACAATTACCCAGATAGAATCATATTTACGTCTGGTATGAGGTAACCCTACTAAAAAATCCATATTAACCGCCTCCCATTTCCATAAAGGCATGGCTATATCCTGTGTCAATCCACCTGGTTTCTGATGTTCATCTTTCACCTGTTGGCAATTGGGACACTTAGCTACGAATTCTGCTATCCCCTTTGTCATTCCCGGCCACCAGTAAACCTCTTTTACATCATGGTACATCTTTGTCGAACCTGGATGGAGAGAGTAACGGGCATAGTGTACCTTGCCCATAATTTGATGGCGAAGCCCTGCAACGTCTGGAACACAGAGGCGATCCCTATATCTCAAAACTCCACCCTCGGTTACCTGGAAATCTGTCACTTCCCCTTGCTGAACCCTATTTCTGAGTTGAACCAGGCTAGGATCTTCATACTGTCATTCCTTCACTTCCACAACCAATGATGACACTACGGTGTTCTAGATTACCGCTCCATTGTCTGCTGATTCTACTATACGAACGGCTAAGCTGGCTAGCTGATGCAATTCTCGGGCCAATTCCTGCTGCTCAAGCTGTAAATATGCCAGGATTCCCATGGAATAACGGCTAAGGGAATCTGCTACAACATTGGCCCTTCCTGGGTGATATAAAGTATTCACATCATAACCCTTTAACAGCTCCAACCAGTGATGCTGCCGCAAATTCAACTCTTTCTGGGTGAAAATATACTGCAGACTTTTGTGACCAGTGAAAATATCCGCGTGGATGCCATACAAGTAGTGTCTCCATATTTTCAAGGCATGAATCACCGCGGCTAACTCCAGGTCATGGGTAGGGTAGTTCTTTTCATGCTTCCTCAACTTCTGGGAAGCATAGGCAATCACCTTACCATGTTGCATCAACACACATCCTAACCCAACACCCGAAGCGTCACAATGAACTGCATAACCCTCTGTTCCTTCTGGCAATGCTAGCACTAGTGCTGATGTTAATTTGCCTTTCAGTTCCTGAAAGCTCTGCTCACATGCCTCAATCCACTAGAATTTCGCTACCTTCTGCGTCAATTTGGTTAAAGGTGCTGCTAAAGTAGAAAATCCTTCCACGAACCTTCTGTAATACCCGACTAACCCCAGGAAACTACGTACTTCGGTCGGAGTGGTAGGTCTAGGCCATGTTTTCACTGCCTCTATCTTCTGCGTATCTACTTGTATACCAGCATCTGTAACAATATGGCCTAAGAAGGCTACTGAATTAAGCCAAAATTCACATTTAGAAAATTTTGCATATAGCTGGCGATCTTTGAGAATCTGGAGCACTGTCCGTAAATGATCCTGGTGATCTGCCTCTGAGTGAGAATACACCAGACTATCATCGATAAATACTATCACGAACAAGTCCAGGTATGGTCTGAAAATGTTATTCACCAGGTCCATGAACACTGCTGGGGCATTTGTCAGTCCGAAGGACATGACTAGAAACTCAAAGTGGCCATATATGGTCATGAAAAAAGTCTTTGGAATATCTCTTTCACGAACTCGAACCTGATGATATCCGGACCTTAAGTCAATCTTTGAAAAATACCTCTCTCCATGTAGCTAATCAAACAAATTGTCTATTCTGGGAAGCGCGTACTCATTCTTGATGGTGACTTTGTTCAGCTGTCGATAATCTATACACATACGGAAGGAGCCGTCCTTCTTTCTCACGAACAGAACTGGCGCACCCCATGGTGAGGTACTTGGCTTGATAAAGCCCTTGTCTAGCAAATCCTTCAATTGTTCCTTTAGTTCTCTGAGTTCAGCAGGAGCCATCCGATATGGAGGAATAGATATAGGCTGAGTGCCTGGTAAAAGATCATTGCAAAATCAATTTCCCTTTCTGGGGGAATACTAGGAAGCTCATCTGGGAATACATCAGGAAATTCTTTAACCACTGGAATAGACTGAAGGGTCGGAGGCTCTGCCCGAACATCCTGAACTCTGACAATATGATAAATACATCCTTTTGCTATCAATTTTCTTGCCCGAAGATAGGAAATAAACCTACCTTTTGGCATGGTTGTACTACCTTTCCACTCCCGTACTGCCTCCCCTGGAAAGTGGAAGCGGACAATCTTGGTCCAACATTCAACATTAGCATAGCATGGAGCTAGCCAGTCCATACACTAATGGCATCAAAATCAACCATTTCTTGTTCTATCAAGTCTGTTGTAGTCTGACGACTGGCAATCTCTACTGTATACCCTCGATAGACCCTTCTGGCTATAATAGAGTCACCAACGAGTGTAGACACTGAGAAAGGTCACCGAAGCAATTCTGGCATAATACTAAACTTCCCATCCACTAACAGTGTAACATAGGACATGGTGGATCCCAGATCTAGCAACATATAAGCAGGATGAGAGCAAATGTTCAGCATACCTGTCACAACATCTAGTGACGACTCTGGCTCCTGTCGCCCCGGTAGTGCATAAGTACGGTCTGGGCCGACACCTGAACTGGAGGCCCCTGATCTGCCTCAGCCTCTACCCGCTGAAACTGAGGGCCTATGCCTTGTCGGGGATGCTGGAGCTCGTGATCCTGCCGAGGACCTACCCTGTCGATCCAGGTCACCCTGACCCCTAGCTGGACAATTCCTCATCTGATGACCCTCCTGTCCATAAATATAGCATGCTGTGGAGCCATACCTGCATGCTCCAGCGTGGCGTCGACTACAAATGGGGAAAAGTGGTATTATAAACCCACTCTGCTCCACTCCCCTTGGCTGTTGTGAACCTACTGCCCGCGAACCTTCGCCGGGCTCTGGCTTCCCTCGGCGACTAAACCTGCTCCTTTGTCGCTGTGGTGGAGGCGGGATTCTAGGAAGCCTATCTGATAATCGTGGCCTAGGTCCTCCCCGACACTCCTCCAGTAATTCATCCAGTCTGTCCCTACGACGCTGCTCCTGACTTGTCCTCCTAATCTCTCGTTGCCGCTGCCTGATACCTTCAATATTCTGAGCAAATTCCTGCACACGGGCGACATCCATATCCTCTCATAGTGTAGCTGTGATGCAGGTCTCAACATATTCTGGGTTCAGCCCCATAATAAAGCGGTGTACCCTGGCTGGCATTGTGTCCACAAAAGCTGGTGCATATCGAGCCTAGGAATCAAACCGCATGGCATATTCCCGAACACTCATCGACCCCTGCTCCAAGTGTGGGAATTGATCAACCCGGGCCTGTCCAATTTCCGGTGGTAGATAATGATCCAGAAAAGCCCCTGAAAAGCTGGACCACGTCGGAGGGGAAACATCTCTCCCTCGGGACCTCTCCCAACTCTCATACTATAGTACAACGATGTCCCGTAGCCAGAATATCGCCAACTCAACTGATTCTGTGGGTGTAGCATGCATTACCCTGAAAATCCTCTACATCTGGTCTAATAAGTCTTGAGGGTCCTCTGTCCGATCTGTCCCTGTGAATTGTGGGGGACTTAGTGCCAGGAACTCCCGGACCCTCGAACTACTAGGCCGTCCTAAAGATTCTGCAGCTGTAGGTGGCGTTGACTGGCACTGAGCAACCATCATCTGTGCTAGCATAACCACCGCGCTCCTGCCTTTCTAGTAGGATGATACGGGTATAGAAACTATCGGAGGTTGTGTCGTCACACTTGTCATCCCAAGCAGCTCCTGACGTGGTCGAGACTGTTTGGATGGTCTGGATGACACCTCTGTATCGTCCTCAGGTCGGGCTGATTCTATCCAAGGCTGAGGCATCCTGATGGTGCCCTCTCCTGCTGCTATGTCTAACCTCCTGCCTGTCGTAGGATGTCGCTAGTCCGACATTTCTCTGTAGACAAAAGAATATAATGAGTTTAGGGACTCAACCCTATACTGTACCGCTGTATAGCACGACTGAATAAGAAGAAAGAATAACCATCCTATCATGCCTTGAAGCCTCTTGCCTATAGTATGTGGTGCACCACACATCCATAGACAAGACTCTACTTAGCACGGCTTGTAGACTCCCTTTTGGGATACGACCTGCTCTGATACCAAGTTTGTCACGCCCCGCATTGGGAGACATGACTGGCACCTGGTGCCCTACTAGGATCTGAACTACTGAGCCGACTGAGCCTAAGCACCTCTGGTACAGGGCTGACTCTAACTCTGGAGTCAAGAAAACGGCGGGTTATATAGCAGCTGTAAGTACAACCCCCGGCCGACAAGGCCTATATAGCCACCTGTGAAAGTAAACAGCTAACCAGAGACAAGCAAATATAGGTAGTCCTATGTGGGCCGACAAGGCCACCATGATATCTAGTTATAACTGTATAGTAAAATAAGATACTAAACTGAGCTATGACCGACAAGGCCATCAATCAACAGCTACACATGATACCATACTACTAACATGCTTTACTGAGATTCATACTGGATTACTACGCTGAAGAAACTAACTTGCCGAAAGGGAATGCCTTAACATACCTTAATAGTTGTTTACCGATTAACTGGGGAATTTCGGCTCATATCCAACTGCCCTTCTCAACTAAAATCAAGTTAGTGGAAAGATAAGACTAGTTTTAACACTAAATTTGGCAAAAAGGAAAACTTTATATATAAATATTAACTATATTTCTACTTTATGGAATACGGTCGAAACCTCATTATTTCTCGAAAGTCTAGAAGGGAGAAATACTTACTTTAAGCCTAGGATCGTATTGACACTAGTTTGAAGCAATTCCAAAAACTTTGGCTCGTCGGGACGATGATTCGCCAGGCGAATTTCACGAAACTAATGTTATACCCCGTAAGATTTCCGACACCTAGATGGCCTATTCGTACGTTGGTTAAGCATATTTGAAAGCCATACATGCTAGGGAAAGGCCCAGGAAAAGATCGGACGAGTAACCTGTCGAACCATCATGGAGGGAGTCGGGGCAGAGCCCCTCCGCGATGGCAACGTGTCACGGAGGTGGAGCCTCCGCTTTGGCTCTGTGACACGTTGGGCCTGTCCAGGCCCAACTATATAAGCCCTCCACTTTGGTTTTAAATTAAATAATTTTCATAATTTCCAGTGAAAACAGAGAGAAAAACCAGAGAGGAAAAGGGAACGAAGTTTTCTTGATAATTTCCGTTTGATTACGCTGCCAAACGTAGTCCAAGTCTAAATTAACTCCAGATATTGAAGTATTTAGCAGGAGGGAGCATTCCTACGGATTTAGTTTCGCGAGATACGACTGACAAATCGTCGTGCTACCGGGCTAAGGTAAGTGGAATTGCTCCAAACTAGTGTCTATGTGTTCCTAGCTGTGAAGTGAATACTTCTCCCTTCTGGACTTCTGGAAAATAGCGAGTTTTCGACCGTCTTTCGATAAGCCTAAGTTTAGGCTATAATTACATTGAAAGTGATGTCGTCCTTCAGAATAAAGTTGTATTTAGTAATGATTAACGTATATATGAATGCAGTTGGGAGAAATAGCTGGAATACAGACCAAGCTACGCCGGTTAGTCGGGAAATCAAAAGCGAAGGTATGTAAAGCTAGTTTCCTCGGCAAGTTAGTAGTCTCGATATAGTAAAATAGTTTAAAGGCCAGTAGAATGTTCAGAAGTCGTGTGTTATGTTTATTATGAATATTGATACGATATTGGAAGCATCATGTTATGTATAGCGTGAAATTTGCTAGCACGATATAAATTCTAATACAAAGTGTTAGGAACTATACAACATGCCCAGTATGTGATTTAGTAAAGAATGTTAGGATATTATCGTATTCAGTTGAAACTTAGTAAAGCAATATAAGTATCTGTAAGGTATCTCAGAAGTAGAATAATAGATTAAAATGAAGTTTAGAAAGGATATTAGAAATAGTAAATCATGTTACTATAGAAACTCAGTTATACAACATGATTTCCAGCAGAAAAACTATATCTTGTTCAACATTAGACTCGGTACAGTATGGCAGAAGATTATATATATATATATACCATTATCAGTCTCAGCATGTATTAAATACATACATATCAATATCACTAGTTCAGCATACAGTGTGTACAGATACATTATCATCACTAGCTTCAGTATGTGGTATATGCAGATAGTATTACTAGTTGAGACCACTGTATTGTCTTGGGGTTGGATTACCTAGCATCCACGACCGCCCCAGGATTAATAGCTGTATCGACTCATCCGCCAGAGGGCGAGGATGCGTCTCTCTACGGAGTGGCATGCCGTCCCACAGAGGACGAAGATGGGATGTCGGTTTCCCCATATTGTGCCTTGGTCGGCCTTTATACACCCCCGTCGAGCAGGTACGCTCGGGGTGTTGATTCAGGAGTCCTCCGGACTCAGGTACAATTATAGTCAGGGGCTCAGAAAGCCCAAGTGCATACCCAGGGGATCGGCAGGATGCCTATAGTTATTATAGGAGATGGGACGACCGGGGTAGGGGTATAGATTGCGTGTTGATTGTACCTCTCGGCTTATGGGGGCCGGGTAAGGTTTGTGTGTGCTATGCTATGTTATGTTATGTTATGCCATGTTACACTAGATACGAGTAGATCGACAATAGAGCGATACATCTCCAGGTATGACTCCTACTCCTTCCAGCATAGTTGAGATTAGGCTTAGCTTTACATTTTCAATCAGTTAGTCTATTCCTTCCTATTTCAGTTCCATCAGTAGTATTGTTGTTTTCAGATATTTCTTTCAGTTATTGTTTTACATACTCAGTACCAGTGGTACTGACGCCCAGTGGGGCGCTGCATTACTTGCCTGCAGGTACTCATAGACGAGGAGGCGACCCCTCATAATCCTAGCCAGCGTAGAGTCATCAGCTTCTGTCATCTGGAGCTTGATATTTCAGATGTTTATATCATTTCTTTTTGTTGTACAGTACGGGTAGGTCGGGGCCCTGTCCCGACCATTTTATCAGTATTCTTAGAGGCTTGCAGTCTGTATATAATTCCTGTGGTCAGTTGAGTCGGCCGTGTGGGGCCGTGCAGTTTGTTATAGCTGTATAGCATTTCAGTTTACGTTGGCCGTGTGAGGCCTTAGTTGATAGTAGTGGTGACCTTGCCGGTCACGTAGTTATCCAGCATTTTATTGTTGAGTTACAGATAACTAGAAAACATGGTGGCCTTGTCTGCCCGCATAGGTTTCCCCCTTATATGTATGTTTCTGGTTAGCTAAAGATTCATACAGGTGGCTATAGGCCTAGACGGCCGGAGGCTATAGTTATAGCCGTTATATAGCCCGTTGTTTCCCTGAATCTGAGTTAGAGCCAGCCAGGCACCAGATGTACTTAGGCTCAGTAGTCTGGTCCTAGTAGGGCACCAGGTGCCAGTCATACCCCGCAAGGCGGGGTGTGACAAACTTGGTATCAGAGCAGGTCATATCCCAGGGAGTCTACAAGCCGTGCTAAGTAGAGTCCTGCCCATGGATGTGTTGTGCACCACATACTATGGGTAGGAGGCTGCAAGGCATGATAGGATGGTTTCTTTTATTCTTATTCAGTCGTGTCGTAGAGCGGTACAACATAGGGTTGAGTCCCTAGAGCTTATTGTATTCTTTGGTTACCGATAATGTCAGACCAGCGACATCCTATCACAGGTCGGAGCTTGGATATTGCAGCAGGGGAAGGCACCAGTAGGATGCCTCACCCTCATGTAGAAATAGCCCAATCAGAGGGCAATACAGAGGCATCATTCCAACCTTCTCAGCAGTCTCCACCACATCATGAGCCACTTGGGGCGACACCACCTCCAGCAGTCCCCATACCGATACCTTCCAGCCAAGAGGTTAGGAGTGCAGTAGTCATGTTAGCACAAATGATGGCTGCTCAGCATCAGCCGATGCCGTCTACAGTTGCGGAGTTGTCAGCAGGGCCCGGTAGTTCGAGGGTCCGAGAGTTCTTGGCTCTGAATCCCCCACAGTTTATAGGTACGGACCGGACAGAGGACCCTCAGGATTTTCTAGATCAGATGCAGAGAATTTTCTGGGTTATGCATGCCACGCCTACAGAATTGGTTGAGTTGGCAGCATTCCGGTTATGGGATATCGCCGTATTGTGGTATGAAAGCTGGGAAAGGTCCCGAGGGAGAGATGTTTTCCCTCCGACCTGGTCCAGCTTCTCAGGAGCTTTTCTGGATCACTATTTTCCACGGGAGATTTGACAGGCCTGGGTGGACCAATTTCTACATCTAGAGCAGGGGGCTATTAGTGTTCGGGAATACCTTGCGGTTTGACTCTTTGGCCCAGTACGCACTGGCCTTTGTTGATACCATGGCATCCAGAGTACACCGCTTTATCATGGGGTTGAATCGAGAATATGTTGAGACTTGTATTACGGCCACACTGCGAGAGGACATGGATATTGCCCGAGTTCAGGCATTTGCCCAAAATATTGAGGGCATCAGGCAGCGGTATCGGGAGATCAGGAGGACCAATCAGGAACAGCGCCGCAGGGACAGACCAGTTGAGTTACAGAGGGAGGCTCAGGGAGGACCTAGGCCACGATTGTTAGATAGGCCGCCTAGGACCCCGCCTCCACCACAGTCGCAGAGGGGTAGATTTAGCCGCAGGGGGCAGTTAGAGACCGGAAGAGGCTCGCAGATTGCATATTTACCATTACAAAGGAGGGCGGAGCAGAGTAGGTATACCCTACCACTTTGCCCTATATGCAGCCGACGCCATTCTGGAGCATGCAGGTATGGCTCCACCGGATGTTATATTTGTGGCCAAGAGGGCCATCTGATGAGAGATTGCCCAGCCAGAGGTCAGGAGGATCAGGATAGACAGGACAGGACATCCGCAGGGTCACGAGCTACAGCATCCTCGGTAGGGCACAGGCCCTCAGTGTCGGCAGGAAGGGGTCAGGGCAGATCAGGGGCCTCCAGTGTAGGTGCGGGTCCAAGCCGCACATATGCGTTACCAGGGAGGCAGGATTCAGAAGCGTCACCTGATGTTGTGGCAGGTATGATAATTATCTGCTCATACCCTGCTTATGTATTGATTGATCCAGGGTCCACTTTGTCATATATTACCCCATTTGTGGCTCGGAAGTTAAGTGTTGCACCAGAATTATTACAGCAGCCCTTTGCAGTATCCACGCCCGTCGGTGACTCTATTATAGCTAGCAAAATTTATCGAGGGTGTACAGTAGAGGTTGCTGATCACCAAACTACAGTAGATTTGGTAGAATTAGAAATGATTGATTTGGATGCCATTATGGGTATGGATTGGTTGGTGCCATGCTATGCTAACGTAGAGTGTTGGACCAAGACAGTCCGATTCCACTTTCCAAGAGAGCCAGTGCGAGAGTGGAAAGGCAGTACAGCTACTCCAAAAGGTAGGTTTATTTCCTACCTTCAAGCGAGGAAATTGATAACTAAGGGATGTATTTACCACCTACTCAGAGTTCAGGATGTTCGGGCAGAATCTCCGACACTCCAGTCCGTTCCGGTGGTGAACGAGTTCCCTGATGTGTTTCCAGATGAGTTACCTGGTATTCCTCCAGAGAGGGAAATAGATTTCGCTATTGATTTATTACCAGGCACTCAGCCTATATCAATTCCTCCTTATCGTATGGCTCCTGCAGAACTCAGAGAGTTGAAGGAGCAGTTGAAAGATTTGCTAGATAAAGGTTTCATCAGGCCGAGTACTTCACCATGGGGTGCGCCAGTTCTATTTGTGAGGAAGAAAGATGGCTTGCTCCGTATGTGCATAGATTATCGGCAGTTGAAAAAAGTTACAGTGAAAAACAAGTATCCGCTTCCCAGAATAGATGATTTGTTTGATCAGCTACAAGGGGCCAGATACTTTTCCAAGATTGACTTGCGGTCCGGATATCACCAGGTTTGAGTTCGTGAAAGAGATATCCCCAAAACGGCGTTCAGGACCCGATATGGGCACTTTGAATTTCTAGTTATGTCCTTTGGGTTGACGAATGCCCCAGTAATATTCATGGACCTGATGAACAGTATTTTCAGACCTTTCCTGGACTTGTTCGTAATAGTGTTTATTGATGACATTCTGGTGTATTCTAGCTCTGAAGAAGATCATCGGACTCACTTACGGACAGTACTCCAGATCCTCAGGGACCGCCAATTATATGCTAAGTTTTCCAAGTGTGAATTCTGGCTTAACTCGGTAGCCTTCCTAGGGCATATTATGTCGGATGCTGGTATACAAGTTGACAAGCAGAAAATAGAAGCAGTCAAATCATGGCCTAGGCCTACCACTCCGACTGAAGTCCGTAGCTTTCTGGGATTAGCAGGATATTACAGGAGATTTGTTGAGGTATTCTCTACTATAGCGGCATCTCTGACCCAACTGACACAGAAAGCAGCGAAGTTTCAGTGGACAGAGGCATGTGAGCAGAGCTTCCAAGAGTTAAAAGACAGATTAACCTCCGCCCTAATGTTAGCATTACCGGAAGGTACAGAAGGTTATTCAGTGTATTGCGACACATTAAGCATTGGGTTAGGTTGTGTGTTAATGCAGCATGGTAGAGTGATTGTGTATGCTTCCAGACAGCTGAGGAAACACAAAAAGAATTACCCTACCCACGACCTGGAATTAGCCGCAGTGATCCATGCCTTGAAAATGTGGAGGCATTACCTGTATGGCGTCCATGTTGATATTTTCACAGATCACAAGAGCCTACAGTATATCTTCACTCAGAGGTTGAATTTGCGGCAACGTCGCTAGTTGGAGCTGTTAAAGGATTATGACATGAATATTCTGTACCACCCGGGGAAAGCCAATGTTGTAGCAGATGCTCTCAGTCGTAAGTCCATGGGGAGTTTGGCGAATTTGCATCCTGAGCAGCGGGAATTGGTCAGGGAGATACATTAATTAGCTATCCTAGTCGTTCGTGTAGCAGAAACAGAGGACGGTAGTGCGGTAATACAGAACACTGTTGTGTCATCATTAGTTATGGAAGTGAAAGAACGACAATATGAGGATCCTGACCTGATCCAGCTCAAAGATAGAATCCAGCAGGGTAAAGCGCTAGATTTTCAGGTAACTGAGGAAGAAGTGTTGTTATGTAAAGGTTGCCTATGTGTTCCAGATGTTTCAGGGCTCTGCCAGCAGATTATGAACGAGGTACATTACGCCCGTTATTCTCTTCACCCCGGTGCGACAAAAATGTACCATTATATCAAGGAGAATTATTGGTGGCCAGGAATGAAAAGAGAAATTGCTGAATTTGTAGCCCAGTGTCCTAACTGCCAATAGGTAAAAGCGGAACACCAGAAACCAGGTGGTTTGACTCAGGACATAGCTGTGCCTCTTTGGAAGTGGGAAGTAGTAAACATGGACTTTGTAGCAGGATTACCCCGTACCAGGTATAGACATGATTCAATTTGGGTAATTGTTAACAGACTGACGAAATCAGCCATTTTCCTGCCAGTAAAAGCTACTTTCTCTGTCGAAGATTACACCGAATTGTATATCAGAGAAATAGTTAGATTACATGGTGTTCCAGTATCTATTATCTCTGATAGAGGAGCATAGTTTACAGCTAAATTTTGGCAGTCATTTCAGAGAGGTCTGGGGACGCAGATTAATCTGAGCACAGCATTCCACCCTTAGACAGATGGACAGGCTGAGCGCACTATTCAGACGCTCGAGGACATGCTACGAGCGTGTGTGCTAGATTTTGGAGGTAGTTGGGACGAGCACTTGCCGTTAATTGAATTTGCTTATAATAACAGCTATCACTCAGCCATCCAAATGGCGCCTTTCGGGGCATTATACGGGTGGAAATGTAGATCGCCGATTGGCTGGTTCGAAATAGGAGAATCAGCGTTGGTTGGGCCAAACATTGTTCAGTAGTCAGAGGAAAAGGTAAAGCTTATCCGAGAACACTTACTTACTGCACAGAGCCTCCAGAAATCATATGCAGATGTGCAGCGCAGAGACTTGGAATTTGATGTAAATGACTGGGTATTTCTGAAAGTTTCTCCGATGAAAGGGGTGATGAGGTTCGGCAAGAAAGGTAAGCTCAGTCCGAGGTTTGTTGGGCCTTATCAGATTCGTCGAAGGATAGGCCGAGTGGCATATGAGTTGAACTTGCCTCCAGAGCTAGGATCCGTTCATCCGGTCTTTCATGTATCTATGCTGAGGAAATGCATAGGAAACCCGTCTAGAGTAGTCCCAGTCCAGGATATCCAGGTTCCAGAAGAGCTGGCCTATGAAGAGGTTCCAGTAGCTATCCTAGACAGATAGATTCGCAGATTGAGGACTAAAGATATTGTGTATGTCAAGGTATTGTGGCGTAACAGGAACCGAGAGGAGATGACTTGGGAAGCTGAGAAAGATATGAAAGATAAATATCGTCACTTATTCCAGGCCTAGTCAGGCGACAGGTATGTCCGTATTATTACTTATGCATTACTTTATGGTTGTATATGTATGAATGAGAAAGATTGATGTTTAGCTATCAAGTGAATCTTAAGTATCGTGTGCAGTACCTGTATTTGACTTTTCTGCATTTCAGGTTTTTGGTATAGTCCATATTACAGGGGAAACTCTGCCGAAATTTCCTTAGGAGCAAGTTGAGTTAGATGAATAGTCCTCTAAATAGCACTTTCATTCGAGGACGAATGTTCCTAAGGGGGGAGAATGTTATACCCCGTAAGATTTTTGACACCTAGATGGCCTATTCGCACGTTGGTTAAGCATATTTGAAAGCCATACGTGCTAGGGAAAGGCCCGGGAAGGGATCGGACGAGTAACATGTCGAACCATCACGAAGGGAGCCGGGGCAGAGCCCCTCCGCAATGGCAACGTGTCACGGAGGTAGAGCCTCCACGTTGGCTCCGTGACACGTTGGGCCTGTCCAGGCCCAACTATATAAGCCCTCCACTTCGGTTTTAAATGAAATAATTTTCATAATTTCCAGCGAAAACAGAGAGAAAAACCAGAGAGGAAAAGGGAACGAAGGTTTCTTGATAATTTTCGTCCGATTACGCTGCCAAACGTAGTCCAAATCTAAATTAACTCCAGATACCGAAGTATTTAGCAGCAGGGAGCATTCCTACGGATTTAGTTTCGCGAGATACGACCGACAAATCGTCATGCTACTGTGCTAAGGTAAGTGGAATTTCTCCAAACTAGTGTCTATGTGTTCCTAGCTGTGAAGTGAATACTTCTCCCTTCTGGACTTCTGGAAAATAGCGAGTTTTCGACCGTCTTTCGATAAGCCTAAGTTTAGGCTATAATTACATCGAAAGTGATGTCGTCCTTCAGAATAAAGTTGTATTTAGTATTGATTGACGTATATATGAATGCAGTTGGGAGAAATAGCTGGAATATTGACCAAGCTACGCCGGTTTGTCGGGAAATCAGAAGCGAAGGTATGTAAAGCTAGTTTCCTCGGCAAGTTAGTAGTCTCGGTATAGTAAAATAGTTTAAAGGCCAGTAGAATGTTCAGAAGTCATGTGTTATGTTTATTATGAATATTGATACGATATTGGAAGCATCATGTTATGTATAGCGTGAAACTTGCTAGCACGATATAAATTCTAATACAAAGTGTTAGGAACTGTACAGCATGCCCAGTATGTTTTAGTAAAGAATGTTAGGATATTATTGTATTCAGTTGAAACTTAATAAGCAATATAAGTATCTGTAAGGTATCTCAGAAGTAGAATAATAGATTAAAATGAAGTTTAGAAAGCATGTTAGAAATACTAAATCATGTTACTATAGAAACTTAGTTATACAGCATGATTTCCAGCAGAAAAACTATATCTTGTTCAACATTAGACTCAGTACAGTATGGAAGAAGATTATATATATATACCATTATCAGTCTCAGCATGTATTAAATACATACATATCACTATCACTAGTTCAGCATACAGTGTGTACAGATACATTATCATCACTAGCTTCAGTATGTGGTATATGCAGATAGTATTACTAGTTGAGACCACTGTATTGTCTTAGGGTTGGATTACCTAGCATCCATGACCACCCCAGGGTTAATAGTTGTATCGACTCATCCTCCAGAGCGTGAGGATGCATCACTCTACGGAGTGGCATGCCGTCCCACAGGGGACGATGATGGGATGCCGGTTTCCCCATATTGTGCCTTGGTCGGCCTTTATACACCCCCTTCGAGCGGGTACGCCCGGGGTGTTGATTCAGGAGGCCTCCGGACTCAGGTACAGTTATAGTCAGGGGCTCAGCAAGCCCAAGTGCATACCCAAGGGATTGGCAGGATGCTTATAGTTATTATAGGAGATGGGATGACCGGGGTAGGGGTATAGATTGCGTGTTGATTGTACCTCCCGGCTTATGGGGGCTGGGTAAGGTTTGTGTGTGCTATGATATGTTATGTTATGTTATGCCATGTTACACTAGATACGAATAGATCGACAATAGAGTGATACATCTCTAGGTATGACTCCTACTCCTTCCAGCATAGTTGAGAGTTGGCTTAGCTTTACATTTTCAGTCAGTTAGTCTATTCCTTCCTATTTCAGTTCCATTAGTTGTATTGTTGTTTTCAGATATTTTTTTCAGTTATTGTTTTACATACTCAGTACCAGTGGTACTGACGCCCAGTGGGGCGCTGCATTACTTGCCTGCAGGTACTCATAGACGACGAGGCGACCCCTCGTAATCCTAGCCAGCGTAGAGTCATCAGCTTCTGTCATCTGGAGCTTGATATTTCAGAGGTTTATATCATTGCTTTTTGTTGTACAGTACGGGTAGGTCGGGGCCCTGTCCCGACCATCTTATCAGTATTCTTAGAGGCTTGCAGTCTGTATATAATTCCCTGTGGTCAGTTGAGCCGGACGTGTGGGGCCGTGCAGTTTGTTATAGCTATTTAGCATTTTAGTTTACGTTGGCCGTGTGAGGCCTTAGTTGATAGTAGTGGTGACCTTGCCGGTCACGTAGTTATCCAACATTTTATTGTTGAGTTACAGATAACTAGACAGCATGGTGGCCTTGTCGGCCCGCATAGGTTTCCCCCTTGTATGTATGTTTCTGGTTAGCTGAAGTTTCATACAGGTGGCTATAGGACTAGTCGGCCGGAGGCTGTAGTTATAGCCGTTATATAGTCCGTTGTTTCCCTGAATTTGAGTTAGAGCCAGCTAGGCACCAGATGTGCTTAGGCTCAGTAGTCAGGTCCTAGTAGGGCACCAGGTGCCAGTCATACCCCCCAAGGCAGGGTGTGACAAACTTTGTATCAGAGCAGGTCATATCCCAGGGAGTCTGCAAGCTGTTCTAAGTAGAATCCTGCCCATGGATGTGTTGTGCACCACATACTATGGGTAGGAGGCTGCAAGGCATGATAGGATGGTTGCTTTTATTCTTATTCAGTCGTGCCGTAGAGAAGTACAGCATAGGGTTGAGTCCCTAGAGCTTATTGTATTCTTTGGTTACAGATAATGTCAGACCAGTGACATCCTATCACAGGTCGGAGCTTGGATATTGCAGCAGGGGAAGGCACCAGTAGGATACCTCACCCTCATGTAGAAACAGCCCGATTAGAGGGCAATACAGAGGCATCATCCCAACCTTCTGAGCAGTCTCCACCACATCATGAGCCACTTGGGGCGACACCACCTCCAGCAGTCCCCATACCGATACCTTCCGGCCATGAGGTTAGGAGTGCAGTAGTCATATTAGCACAGATGATGGATGCTCAGCATCAGCCGATGCCGTCTACAGTTGCGGAGTTGTCAGGAGGGCCCGGTAGTTCGAGGGTCCGAGAGTTCTTGGCTATGAATCCCCCACAGTTTACAGGTACGGACTGGACAGAGGACCCTCAGGATTTTCTAGATCAGATGCAGAGAATTTTCCGGGTTATGCATGCCATGCCTACAGAATCGGTTGAGTTGGCAGCATTCCGGTTATGGGACATCGCCGTATTGTGGTATGAAAGCTAGGAAAGGTCTCGAGGGAGAGATGTTTTCCCTCCGACCTGGTCCAGCTTCTCAGGAGCTTTTCTAGATCACTATTTGCCACGGGAGATTTGACAGGCCCGGGTGGACCAGTTTCTACATCTAGAGCAGGGGGCCATGAGTGTTTGGGAATACGCCTTGCGGTTTGACTCTTTGGCCCGGTATGCACCGGCCTTTGTTGATACCATGGCATCCAGAGTACACCGCTTTATCATGGGGTTGAATCCAGAATATGTTGAGATTTGTATTATGGCCACACTGCGAGAGGACATGAATATTGCCCGAGTTCAGGCAATTTCCAGAAATATTGAGGGCATCAGGCAGCGGCATTGGGAGATCAGGAGGACCAATCAGGAACAGCGCCGCAGGGACAGACCAGTTGAGTTACAGAAGGAGGCTCGGGGAGGACCTAGGCCATGATTGTTAGATAGGCCGCCTAGGCCCCCGCCTCCACCACAGTCGCAGAGGGGTAGATTTAGCCACAGGGGGCAGTCAGAGACCGGCAGAGGCTCGCAGATTGCATATTTACCATTACAGAGGAGGGCGGAGCAGAGTAGGTATACCCTACCACTTTGCCCTATATGCAGCCGACGCCATTCTGGAGCATGCAGGTATGGCTCCACCGGATGTTATATTTGTGGCCAAGAGGGCCATCTGATGAGAGATTGCCCAGCCAGAGGTCAGGAGGATCGGGATAGATAGGACAGGACATCCACAGGGTCACGACCTACAGCATCCTCGGCAGGGCGCAGGCCCTTAGTGTCGGCAGGCAGGGGTCGGGGCAGATCAGGGGCATACTTTTATAGAGGGTTTGGAACCCCATACAAAATATTACTGGACTCAGTAGCTGGGGGACAAGCGCTGGAGAAAACTTATGAGGAGCTGTATACCTTATTGAACCGTATTTCGCAAGGCAATCCGGAATGGAATGCTGATTCATCAAGAGGCGGGACAAGGAAAGCAGCAGGAGTGCTAGAAGTGGATGGGTTTACAGCTATTGCTGCACAGATAGTTGCATTACAAAATCAACCTAACACCCACTTCAGCAACATGACAATGAACCAGCCCCAAGCCCCAGTTATTGCAGTGCAGCAGATGTGGTGTGAAGTGTGCGGAAGCAGTGAGCACTCAGCTGAGTGTTGTGGAGCAAATCCTGACTCGGTAAACTTTGTGGGAAATGTGCAAAGGAACAACCACCAACAGTATGGTAATAGCTACAATTCCAATTGGAGGAATCACCCGAATTTCTCCTGGGGTAGCAATAACCATCAGGGGCAAAGTTCGGGTCAGGGTGTGCAAAGGAACCAAGGAGGGTAGCAGAATTATCAAGCACAATTCAGAAACAACAATGCACCTCCTCCACCACCATCACCCAGCATTGAGGAGATGTTCAAGACCATGATAGCTAACCAAGCTCAATTGCAGGCTGACTATGTGAAATTGGCAGCCGAAGTGAAAAAGAACCAGTTAGCTACCAAGGCACTTGAATATCAATTTGGGCAATTCGCTGGAGCCCAAAACACCAGGCCTAGAGGAGGACGTCCGAGCGACACAGATCCCAATCCCAAGCAGGTGAATGCAGTGACCACAAGGAGTGGTTTGCAGCTGAAAGAGGTGGAACCAGAAAGACCACCTTAACAATCGAGAGCAGTAGAAGTCGAGAGGGAGCAAAGTACTGAGAGGGGGAAGACTAAGGAAGCTGAATCAGAAAGACCACCACCCCCGTTCCCTCAATGATTAAAGAAACACAAGGAGGAGGCGTGTTTCAAGAAATTCATGGAGGTGCTGAAATAGGTACATATTAACTTACCTCTTATTGATGTTTTGCAGGGAGTGCCGAAATATGCCAAGTATATAAAGGACATCGTGGCAAGCAAAAGTCGGCTGACTGAGTATGCTACGGTGGCTCTAACGGAGGAGTGCACTTCCCGGATTCAAAACCGACTACCCACAAAGCTCAAAGACCCTGGGAGCTTTACTATATAGATTACTATTGGGCAGAGCATCCGAGCTCGTGGATTGTGTGATTTGGGAGTGAGCATAAATTTGATGCCGTCATCGGTATTCAAAAAGCTGGGTCTAGGGAGTCCTATACCAACAACAGTGATCTTGCAATTGGCGGATCGGTCCTTAGCCAGACCTGATGGCATTGTGGAGGACGTTCTGGTGCAAGTTGGCTCCCTAATTTTCCCGGTAGATTTTGTCATGCTGGATTTTGAACCAGACGCGGAAGTCCCATTTATTTTGGGACGTCCCTTCTTGGCAACCGGGAAAGCACTGATTGACGTAGTTGCTGGGCAACTAACAATGCGAGCACACGACAAGGTGGAGGTGTTCAATTTGTATAAGGCACCCAAGCTCCCGATGGTGCACGAAGAACTCTCGGTAATCAATGTGATTGATCAAGGCAATAATGAGCAGATTAAGGATTCACTGGAGTTATTGGGAAAACCACCGGAATGGTGTAAGCACTACTGGGGGGAGGACGGTGATCGAGAGAAATCGTCCATCACCCTAGAGGACAACTGAGCTTAATGACGTCGAGCCGCGACGATAAACCAGGCGCTGCACGGGAGGCAACCCGTGAAAAATTTTTCTCTTTGTAAAGTGTGAATAGATTTAGATTTTTCTTTTTCTTTTTCTTTTTGTTTTTGTTTTTATTTTTATTTAGAGTGAAACCTATAATTCTAACCAATTTCATGTAGTGAGATGAATTTCAGGTCAAACGGAGGAAAATATGCACGAAATCGCAAAGGAAAATTTGAGGTATGAAAATTAATAAAAAGTGGCAAAACAGTGAGCTAGGGCGATAGCTCCGTGTCACGGAGGAGGACCTCCGCGTTACCCTCCGTGACACGTTGAGGTATAAATCCGAAATTTTAAAAAAAATTCCAGAACAAGCTCGCACAGCTCCGTGTCACGGAGGCAGTGCACCGCGATGCACTCCGTGACACGTTGCAGTGTATATCGCGATGGGTCACACCGGGTCGCCGGGTGACCCGCGCGATTTTCCCACTTTTAAACCCCGAAACCCCCTCACTTTTCCTTATTTTTCAATCACTCCATGACCAAACTCCCTAAAACCCATCCCACTTCAACGTGACACGGAATAGGACAAGAAAATCATTGAGTTTTCTTCAATTCTTCAACTTCAAGGTATGTTCTTCGATTCCATCTCATTTCTTGTCGATTTTCTTCGATATTGAGCATGTGAGGTGAGCTAAGTTCACCCTAAGTAGAAATTAATCATGAATTCAATTGAATTGTTGTTGATGAATGTTCGGAATATCATTATGATTGCTTGAACTCGTTAATTACATAATTTAATCGAATTTTTCTTGATATCATCATTTCTAGGGCTTGTTTTTGAATTTGAAGTTGAAAAATGTAGTGAACTTGTGAAATTCATGTCGGGTTGTGCATGCTGAGTGAGATGAGTCGATGTGCTAGTTGTTATCATGTTAAAAGACCGACGGATTCTCGGGTTAGGGGAATATTGAAATTTGCAAGAATTGGGTTGGTTGTATAGGTTCGTGTAGATAAATTCTTGTTGTTTTTCATTTCTTTGTTTTTTCCTTGCTAAGTGCGAAGGATTAAAAGGTTATCGATTGTAATGATTGTTGTTAGTTGTACGAAGTCTGAGTAGTACATAGAATATATACCGTCGAATTCTTCATATGCACTAAGCATGTTTGTATAGTTGGTTGTTTATTTGTGCAAATAAGCATGATCTTGCCGGTATGTTGTAACTGTAGCTAAGGACTAAGTGTGGGGTAGCCTAGATTAACCCGACCTTAGTCGAAGTTAATATTCATTGGCTTAACATTGATCTTGTCTACTTGGGTTGACAGGTAAAATGGCAAGCAGGCAAGAAAAAGGGAAAGGCGCATCAACATCTGGCGCCAGAAGAAAGCGAATCAGACTGGGCACAGCAGTCCCAGTAGCACCAGTGGTTCCACGCGGCCAACGCCGCTAATATGGAACCAGATGGGTGACGGATGAGGGGAAGAAGTGGTACGCAAAGCACAAGGAAAACAAGTACTTCCCCGAGGAACATATCGCACGGGAACCATTGGCATAGGAGTTCCCTAGGATTGTCCACCGGATCGAGGAAGCTGGGCTCAACTTCATCTTTGAAAAGCCCAAGGAATGCAACTTGCACCTGATTCGGGAATTATATGCCAATTGGAACCCGACCCTAAGAAGTCACACCATAAAAATCAGAGGGCAAATAGTCACATTTGAGCCCCACCACCTCAATGCTATCATAGGGGCGCGGGACACAGACACCCACGTGATTCGAAAGATGAACATTACCCCACTGTATGCGGACATCAGACGCACCTTGTGTAGGACCTGATCGACAGCTAGATGGAGCAGACACAAAGAGAGGGCCTACCATCGGACTTTGCCCTATTCACAGATGAACAGGGAAGCCAGAATATGGCTAAAGATCATCTGTTCCTGCCTAATCCCGGGGGTACGTATGACAGATGTAACCCGGGATCGTGTATGCCTGGTGTACGCCCTGATCAAAGGGCTGGAGATCAACGTGGGGGCGGTGATTATCTCCGCCATGAAGAGAGCCCGGTTGCATCAGGGGCACAGATACGGATTTGGTGGGCTACTCACCACCTTCCTGAGGGGCCTAGATGTTGAGGAAGAGGCCCTTGATTATATCCCGCAGATGGAGCGGCGGGCCTTAGATATCACTAAAACTAAGGCACCCGACACCACCTACGGGCCAGTGCTTACACTTGGCATGCGACATGCTCGTGATGATCAGTATATGGCTCGCATGTATGGGATGCAGATGCTCCAGCTGATGATAGGCGGGAGGCCTGCGACAGAGGAGGAGCTATGGCAGCTCGAGCTAGACTACCCTTTCGGCGAGAACGCCAGGGCTCTATGCCGAGTGGGGCTAGTATTTGTAGAGCCCACGGATGATGATGTCCCCACAGATGAGGAGACACGTCGGGAGGACTCCGATGTGGAGTCCGATGATGACGACGGGGGTGATTCAGACATGGGAGATGAAGCAGCAGCACCTGATGAAGAAGTGGAGTACTTTGATTGATCAGGGAGTTCCACCACCCGATTTTTGTGTTATTTTAATTTTTGTGAACACTGGGGACAGTGTTCGAGCTAAGTGTAGGGTGGGAGTAGTTAGGTGCTGGCTGTGTTGTTATGTATATATTCTAATCTGTTGTCGTGCCTGTGAAATTTTGTTGTTCCCTATGATTTGTGAATTATTAAGTTGTTGTTCTGTATTGTAAATATATGTGAAATTGTTGTGTGTTGCTGAATGTTGCTAGCTGATTTTGTACATATTTTTGTTATCGAAATGATCGATATTTTTTAAAAAAAATTCATTTCTTGGGTTTCTCGGCGTTTGTTTTCGGTTCTTTTACCGAGGATGGTCCCATTGAACCGAAGTCCTAGTTAGTGACCGTTCCCTATGATGGATGGATGACGACCATCTTAAGGGAAATGTAGTCGTTAGGAGTAGGTTTTTCAATTATTTTTCAGTTGTTTTCTTTTGTGGGTTGCATCCCAAAACCTGTAGTTACTTGATGGTTGCGAAATTCTGGTTGCGTGTTGTACATGATATTTAAAATGCAAAGGCGATTCGTATGAAAGCATGCAACTTTGAAATATATTGAGATACCTAGGCCATAGAGTTCGATTCAGTGTGATTGAGGCTTAATGTTTGAATTCCTGTAATTAGCTGATTGAAGAGTCTGTGAATACATCTTGAATTGAGCATGTGCAATAAGTGTGAAGTGAGGTTTTGTTATTCCATGCTATTGTGAAGTGTCTAGAACTTGCCTGGTGTGTGTACAAAATGAAATGAAGGAGGTGTATTGTAGGAGAGGATGTAGGCATTTCTTTGTTTTAACCGAAAGTTTCTAATTTTCATTGTCGTACCCACCTTGATTGTATACCCTAGTCAGCCTGTTGAGCCTTTAGCCTATTATTTTTTTTTCGTTTGTCAAAAAGTGTAAACCGAGCTTAATCCTTTTTTTTCATTAGCCGTAAAGTCTATACAAAACTCTTAAGCGCTTAAGAAGAGAAAATCCTTTTCCCAAAGTGTCAAAAGAGTGGGAATGGTGAAAAGAAAAGAAAAGCCGAGTGATGGAGGAAAAGAAAAGGTTGAAGGTGCACTTGTTATAAATAAAATACAATGAAGGTGCATGAATAATCTTTGTTGTTGTGTCAAGTGTGCTTAAGAAGATGGGCCAAACTAGAGAAAAACGTCAAGAATGGGAGGAAGAAAAAAAAGAAACAATGTCCATGAGTTGATGGGATGTGTTGAAAAGGCGCTTAAGGATGCTAGTGGCTATTATTGGCTAACCCAATATTTACTAGTTCCGTATCTTCCATTACAACCCGTTAAAGTCCTACGTGATCTTACATCACACTTCTTTATATTAGTGGAGTAATACACTAAGGGCAAGCTTATGGGTCATGACTTGATGCATGTGAATTCTTTTGGGAGAGAGAGCGAAATCGTGTTTACATGCCCCTGCTTGAAATTTTGTGAGTTCATATGAGCAAAAAAGGGAAGACTCTCTTGTGTTGTGAGGGCACATGCTTGATCAGAGATTAATTTTCATGTCGGATATCTTGATCAGCTGATTTGCATGAGTTTGCCAATATCGAGAGTCGACTCTTAAGTCTAGGAGGTCTTGATGTATTGAAGGTCATTGCATTGATAGGACCATGCATGTTTTCTTGATGATTTGTTGTATTGAATAATCGGTATGACCGTAGCATAAATTGTCGAACCAAAGAAGCGAGGTTGGGATGTAAATTGCATGAGGTGTAGGATTGTTGTTCGAGGACGAACAAGGATTTAAGTGTGGGGTAAGTGATTTTGGGCAAAGTTATATGCCCAAGTGATACTCAAATGTGGAATTTTAGCCTTGTTTATCTATCAATATGTATACATTCTCGTGTAATTGGTAATAAAATGTGAATTTATACTAACCAACATGATTAGCATTGTTTTGCAGGTAAAATGTAATTTTGTGAAGCTTAAATGCATGTTGGAAGAGATCGGGGTTGGACTCGGACGTGAGCAAGGGACAAGGCATTGGAAAGCACAAAATAAAGGGGCTCCGCGATGGAGCCGTGTCACGCTGCCATCGCGGAGGCCTTCTACCTGGATAGGGAATTTTCGCCCAATTTCCAGAGAGGGTACGCAATAGGTCCGTGGCACGGTGGCCTAGCTCCGCGTTGCACGTCGTGCCACATTGGGCCTTATTCCCTGGACCCCCAGTTTCCAGAGAAGGTCCACGTCGGTAGCGTGTCATGGAGGCAGTGCTCCGCGATGCACTCCGTGACACGTTGCTTGTTATTCCGGGAAAAATTCCCACCAGTATAAATAGAACACTTAGGTTCATTTTTCAATATTCTGACTTGGTGGAGCAAGAACGTGGGTTACAGGCAGTTGAGGGGACGAAATTATCAGGGTTTTTCTCTCTTTCCTTCTCCTTGTATTCAATTGCTTGTATGTTTAACACTCATTTAACGATGTTTAATCCATAAATGAGTGGCTAATTCATCTTCTTGCTGAGGTTAAGAACACTTGTAATGAAATGTGATTGTTGATCATATTGGTTTTTCATCTTTTCTTCCATGGTTGTTCTATTAATTCTTGTTCTTACTGCATTAATGTGTGGCCTATGTTAATGTATATCTAAAAAGTCTGGTTTCACTCGAGAGAGCAAGAAATTGGAAAGTTGTGAATTAATAGGATATGATCTTTTCTTAGTTTGGGAAAATTGAGAATTGATTTACTTTCAGGATAGAAATATACCTGAGAGTCGTATTAGTCAATTTTGGAACTAGGTTTGTATGGCTAGAACATGAATTGCATTTAATCACAGAAATGTAGGTGGATGGTTCATGATTCTTAAGTGGGGTTAAATACGAGAGTTTTAATCTCTTGGCAATAGTTCTTGACTAGCAACCGGAGGAAAAGACTAACCAAATTATGTCGATAATTAATTTCATTACATGTTCGTTTAACCTCAGCATGCTCTCATTTATAGTTCAGACTCAAATTAGATAATTGTTTAGATTTAGCATAAAAATTATAAATCAAAATAAAAACTCTTGGTTACACTGTTGTCTGCATTTTTAGAATTAAAATATAGAACACTTGAGCAGATTGCACTTCATCCCAGTCCCTGTGGGATCGATACTTGGCTTACTTAAGCCACTTTACTACTTGTTCGACCACGTGCACTTGCGTGTAGCTTTATACCCAAAGCAAAAGCACCGAACACAAAGTCCTGAAGGTTGTCTTCGAAATGTCATTCTCCCAAACCCTAAGCTGATGATACCCGGATATGAGACTATCTTTGAGAAACACTTGGCACCCTGAAGCTGATCAAATAAATCATCAATCATGGGAAGGGGATACTTGTTCTTGATTGTCACATTATTCAATTGCTGATAGTCAATGCACATCCGAAGAGAACTGGTGCGCCCCATGGGGATTTGCTAAGTCTGATGAAACCCTTGTCTAGGAGATCCTTCAATTGCTCCTCAACTCCTTTAGCCCAGCTGGAGCCATTCTGTAAGGAGGAAAAGGTATAGACTACATATCGGGAAGAAGGTCAATACCAATGTCAATCTCCCGCTCAGGAAGAATTCTCAGTAAGTCATCTGGAAACATATCTGGATATTCGCACACTATAGGAACTGACTGGATACGCGGGGTTTCGGACATAACATCCTTAACCCTAACTAGATGACACACGCAACCCTTAAAAATCATCTTTCTGGCCTTAAGGTAGAAAATGAAGTGACCTACGGGCACAATTGAACTACTCTTCCATTTTAAGACTAGCTCATCTGGAAATCAGAACTCTACCGCATGGGTTCTACAATTTAATAAGGCATAACATACATGTAACCAATCCATGACAAAGATAACCTCAAAATTCGTCATGGGTAGCTCTACTAAATCTGTTGAGGTGACTTTCTGAAGGAATGTGATAGGGCAAATTTTGTATACCTGTTGAGCTATAATTGAATCACTGACTGGAGTAGTGACTAAGAAGGGTTCTGATAGGATTTCGGGACTAAACCCAAAACTACTAGAAATATAGGGCATCACAAAAGATAAAGTAGCCCCTAGATCTAACAATGCATATACATCAAAGTGGAATACTCATAATATACTAGTGACCACATCTAGTGAAATCTCCTTCTCTTGTCGGGATACAAGGGCATAAAACCTGTTCTAGTGCTGGCCACCACCTGCACTGGTAGACACACCCTGCTAAGATGAGGCTACTGCTAAACTAGTAGTTACATGGCCTCTACTATCATCCTGTCTAGCAAAGGGATACTCCCAGCACATGTGGCCAGATCTACCACACACAAAACAAATATCTAATCCCATCAAGCACTCTCCTATATGATTCTTGCCACATTTCCGTAGGCTAAAAAGGTATGCTCTATTTGTATGCTTCTCTAATACGTCGAACCTAAGGCTCTGCTCCTATGATCATCTCACAGTCTAGATGGGGCAGTGGCCGATGATGGTGCTAGAGCTAATGACTTCTGATGAGACTACTAGCAATGTCCGCCTCTCGATCTCTACTGAGAGAACCCATTACTGTCTGTCCTGGCCCTCTTAGCCTCCCTCTCTATTAGTTGCACAACCTCCATCTGCTAGGAATACAAAATCAATTGAGGAAAGTCAATGTCCTGACAAAGCATAGCGGTCCTATAATCCTTGACCAGATAGTCTGTTACTCCATGCACAAACCTGCTCACCTGAGCTCTCTGATTAGCCACTGGCTCTGGTGCATACTTGGACAATGAATGAACTCCAAAGCATACTCTTGTACAGTCATATTACCCTAACTTAGGTCACAAACTCAGCTGCTTTAATCTCCCTCATCTCACGAGGGAAGAACCGATCCAGAAATGCGGTATGGAACTCCTCCCAAACAATAGGCCCGCTCCAACTGTCTTGCTATACTTTCATTGCCTGAACCAGAAGTGCGTAACCCCCTTCAATTGATATGAGGCTAGATTTGCGCACTCCTCCCCTGTCACGCCCCACCTAGGGATGCATGACTGGCACATAATGCAACTCTAGAATCTGGGCTGACCTAGCTGGCACAGGCACCTCTGGCACCTATCAATGACTTAAAATTCAAGAAAATAAACTGTTATATCTCGGATGCAAACACATCCTCAGGCCGAAAAGTCCATGCAACACCTGTATAAAAAATAGCTAACCCAGCCAGTATATATCAATAGGGATCCTACGCGGGCTGACAAGACCACCATGCTGTCTAGTTATAACAGAAAGGAAAATAAGCAGCTATACTAGGCCCCACATGGCCAACAACAGCTAACTAACTAGATGCCATAGTCTGCAAGCCTCTAAGAATACAAACAGTGGTTGGGATAGGGCCCTAGCTTACCTAAATACTACATAACTAAACATTGTAAACTCTACAACCTAGCAACTTCGAATGAAAGGAGCTGGCCAAACTACTGCTCTGAACAGCTGCTACTAAAGATCCTGAACTCTGTCTATCTAAACCTGCAAGCAAGTAATGTAGCACCCCATAGTTGGGTGTCAGTACAATACGTAACGAATAGGTAAGGTAGTAAATAAGTCGTTAAAAACTGAATGTAAGTAGAAGGAAGGGTGTAATACCCCGAAAGTTCCTAAGATTAGACCCGAAATTTAAAAATGGAGTTGGCTGAAATTGGGAAAAATGCCACAGGACGGGCAACCAAACGGATCATTGGTCCAACCAATGACCCGTAGGAAGCAGTCAAGGGAGTGGATGTCTATTAGCAGTGGAGGAAAAATGAGTGAAGTAATGACCCGTTGTTTGATGCAACGAGTCATTACTAGGAGTCATTGTGAGAATTGGTCTTCAGCTAAAAGGGATGTAACGGGTCATCCCACGACCCGTCGTGAGAAGTAATGTGTTGTGGTTACTAGTCGTGGGAAGAAATGTCAATAGTTTCCAGTCTATATGACGGAAGGCAACCACAAATCATTTGAGGAAGTAATGAGTCGTGGTGAGGCTCGTTGGAGGGCTTCATGCAGAATTGGAAGAGGGAAACCATGGACGTCACAACGACCCATCATTTGAAAGAACGACTCATCCTGTCGAGTCGAAGGAAGCGAATCTGAAGTTATGAAATAAGCAGTGGATCCAACGACTCAATACCACAAGTCGTGGCACCAGGTGACGACTCATGGGACCGTCTGTTAGTTCGCCAGTGTAGATTTTTTTGGGTTTTTTATTAAGGGCATTTTCGTTATTCCTACACTTTAAGGTCTTAAACTACATTGCTTTAAGTTTTTTTCTTAGTGTGTAAAGATAGGTTAATCCCTTTTAACATATTCACAACCCATGCATGCAAAGCTAGAGAACTGAGAAGGTGATCAAGCTTGTTCTTCAAGGTTTTCTTAAAGTTTTTCCTTGGGCTTTTAAGGAGTGGTGAGATTTGATTTTCCCCAGGTATTTAGGGTTATGAATGGGTGTTTTCGTCCACACCCATTCCCAATCTCCCAAATTCATGAAGTTTGTTCAAAAATCATATGGGGTTTTAACTTAAATCTTGTGGAATTTGAATGATCTATCAATGGGTTATTATTTTTCGTGATTTACATCATATTTTATGAATTGTGATCAAATTCTATAGCTATATCAGGTATTTAAGACATACTTGAACATGTTCATGATTGTGTTTTGATGACATCCTGATATACTCTCGAAGCGAAGGTGAGCATGCCGCTCATTTGAGAATAGAGCTTCAGACTCTCAAGGATCACCAGTTATATGCTAAATTCGGCAAGTGGGAGTTTTGGTTGAACTCCATCGCATTTTTGGGCCATGTGGTAACAGGTGAGGGTATAAAGGTGGATTCTCAAAAGATAGAAGTGGTAAAGAATTGGCCTAGACCGGTGAATACTTCAGATATTTAGAGTTTCTTGGGTTTAGTTGGCGCTAATGGGGATTTGTAGAAGGTTTCTCATCGATTGAAACACCTTTGACCAAATTGACTCAGAAGAAGGTGAAGTACCAATGGTCGGAGGCTTGTGAGAAGAGCTTCAAAGAGTTGAAGACTCGACTTACCTCAACACTGGTGTTGACCCTACCCGAGGGTAACCATGGGTTCATAGTGTATTGTGATGCTTTAGGGATCGAACTTGGGTGCATATTGATGCAACACGGGAAAGTCATAGCCTATGCCTCCAGATAGCTAAAGTTCATCAGAAGAGTTACCCGACCCATGATCTTGAATTGGCCGCGGTGGTATTCTCCTTGAAGATATGGCAACATTACTTATACGGGGTCCATGTGGATGTGTTCAAGGACCATAAGTGTTTGCAATATGTGTTTACCTAGAAAGACCTCAATCTTTGGTAAAGAAGGTGGTTGGAGCTACTCAAGGACTACGATATGAGTGTCCTTTACCATCCAGGTAAGGATAATGTAGTAGTGGACGCACTTAATAGACTCTCTATGGAGAGTGTGTCCCATGTGGATGAGGGGAAAGAGCTGGTGAAATATGTACATCGATTTGCAAGGTTGGGAGTTAGGTTGATTGACTTGACCGATGGCGGTGTTGTTTTGCAGAATGGATCAGAATCGTCCTTGGTCACTGATGTGAAAGCTAGACAAGATGAGGACCCGATTTTGGTAAAATTTAAAGATGTCGTTCAAGAAGATGGAGGTCTTCTCGAAAAGGGGAGATGGTGTGCTTTGGTACCAAGGTCGCCTATGTGTTCCGGATGTTGATGATTTGAGGAGCCAGATGTTGCATGAGGCTCATGGATCCAGGTATTCTATCCATCCAGGTGCCACCAAGATGTGTCGTGACTCACTCAAAATCTATTAGTGGAACGGCATGAAGAAGGATA
Source organism: Datura wrightii (assembly GCA_035772735.1). NCBI lineage: Eukaryota > Viridiplantae > Streptophyta > Magnoliopsida > Solanales > Solanaceae > Datura > Datura wrightii. The sequence continues at coordinate 47,443,931 of JASDFA010000002.1, read as the reverse complement.
TCGCAGAATTTGTGGCTAAGTGTCCAAACTGTCAACAAGTAAAGGTTGAGCATCAGAGATCGACAGGTGTACTTCAGGATATCAACATTCCTACTTGAAAGTGGGAAGAAATTAATATGGATTTAATCACAGGTTTACCTCGTACTCGCCGATAATATGACTCTATTTGCTTTGGGGTGGACAGGTTGATCAAGGTTGCTTATTTTTTATCGGTCAAAAGCATGGATTCGATGGAGGATTATGCCAAACTATATATTCGGGAGCTATTCGGATTGTATGGAGTGCCATTATGCATCATTTAAGACCAAGGTACTCAATTTACCTCTTAGTTTTGGAATTCATTTCAAAAAGAATTGGGTACTCTGGTCAAGTTCAGCACAGCATTTCACCCGCAAATGGATGGTCAAGCAGAGCGGACAATCTAGACTCTCGAGGACATGTTGAGGGCATGCATGATTGACTTCAAGGGTGGTTGAGATGATCACTTGCCCCTTATCGAGTTTTCCTACAATAACAACTATCATTCTAGTATTCAAATGGGGGTGGAGATGTAGATCGCCCATTGGATGGTTTGACGTTGGTGAGGTAGAAATGATAGGGCCAGATTCGGTTCATGAGGCTATGAAGAAGGTTCAATTCATAAGGGACAGGTTGAAAACCGCTCAAAGTTGCCAAAAGTCCTATGCCAATGTGAGAAGGAGAGAATTGGAATTCGAGGTGGATGATTCGGTGTTCCTGAAGGTATCTCCCATGATGGGAGTCAGTTTGAAAAGAAAGGAAAACTTAGTCCCCGCTATTTTGGCCCCTACCGGCTTGTGAGAAGAGTTGGCAAGGTGGCATATAAATTGGAGTTTCCCTTAGAGTTATCTTTCGTGCATCCTGTGCTTAATGTATCGCTCTGGAAGAAGTGTTTGGGTGATCTAGCTCTAGTTGTCCCGGTGGACAGTGTTGGTGTAAACGACAGCCTTACCTATGAGGAGGTTCCAGTGGAAATATTGGATCGTCAGGTTTGAAGGCTAAGGATCAAGGAAATAGCTTCAGTTAAAGTGTTATGGAGGAATCAGCATGTTGAAGGAGCTATGTGGAGGCCGAAGTGGATATGATGGCTAGATATCCACATTTTTTTTCTACCAGCTCAGTTCCATCTTAAGGTATCAGTTTTTGCCCTAAAACTCTATTCAGTTTTCATATTCAGTTCATGTGTTCAAGTTTCTTTTATGTATATGGATGTGTATGTGAATCGTGAATTCAGTCCAGCTATGTAGTTTGAATCTGAGGTCCTCATTCCGTCAGTTTTTGGTTTAAATGATCAATATTTGAGTATAATGGTTGCTTGTCTATGTTTTCTATATGTTTTCCCACATTCGAGGACAAATGTTCCCAAGGGGGAGATATTGTAATACCTCGGAAGTGCCTAAGATTAGACATAGAATTTTAAAATGGAGTTGGCTGAAACTGGGAAAAATCCCACAAGACGAACGACCCAACGAATCATTGGTCCAACCAATGACCCGTGGGAAGCAATTGTGGGAGCGTTTGTCTGGTAGCAGTGGAGGAAAAACGAGTGAAGTAACGACCCGTTGTTTGATGCAACGAGTCATTACTGGGAGTCATGGTGAGAATTGTTCTTCAGCTGAAGGGGATATAATGGGTCATCCCACGATCAGTCGTGAGAAGTAACGGGTCATGGGAAGAAATGTCAGTAGTTTCCAGTCTATATGACGGAAGGCAACCACGACTCATTTGAGGAAGTAAACGAGTCATGGTGAGGCCCGTTGGAGGGCTTGATAGAGACTGGAAGAAGGAAACCACAGACGTCACAATGACCCGTCGTTTGAAAGAACGACTCATCCTGTCGAGTCGTAGGAAGGGAATTTGAAGGTATGAAATGAGTAGTGGATCCAACGGCTCAATACCACGAGTCGTGATACCAAGTGACAACTCGTGGGACCGTCTGTTAGTTCACCAGTGCAGATTTTTTAGGGTTTTTCATTAAGGAAATTTTTGTCATTCCTACGCTATAAGGTCCTAAACTACGTCGTTTTAAGTTATTTTCTGAGTGTATTAATATAAGTTAAGCCCTTTGAACCTATTTACAGCCCATGCATGCAAAGTTAGAGAATTGAGAAGCTGATCAAGCTTGTTCTTCAAGGTTACTTTCAAGTTTTCCCTTAGGCTTTCAAGGAGTGGTGAGATTTGATTTTTCCCAGGTATGTAGGGTTATGAATGGGTGTTTTCATCCACATCCATGCCCAATCTCTCCTAATTCATAAAGTTTGTTCAAAAATCATATGGGGTTTTAACTTAAATCTTGTGGAATTCTAATGATCTATCAATGGGTTATTATTTTTCGTGATGTACATCATATTTTATGAATTGTGATCATATTCTACAACTATTTTGATTATAAATTTATTGATTTCGATTTCTACTAAATTATGTCTAATTATGCATGTCCTATGATGAATCAAGTTATGATCTTTACCTTAATCATTGATATTATAAAGCCATCATGATTTATGAGTTATAATATGGATTTATTCTAATGCCCATTATAGATTTATGATTTACAAAGTCTGTACATGATCTACAAGTATACATGAATCCCATGAGTTATTAATTATGTTTTTGGCCGACTCACGGGCTTTATCCTCATGGCTAGTTCACATATTTACAAGCATGTTTATGATTATCATGATTTAACTAGCCCATGAATCTCATGCATACTATACTATTAGCACTATATATGTTTTGGGAGTAGTATTTAACACCGTGTAGTTTCGGGGCCCAGGTTTTGCCCCGAATATCAGAACTACGTGCCACCATAGGACATGATGGGACCTCCCTTGTGACTATCCCTTTTTCCCAAATGGGTCCTTTCATGTGTGATATCACTCCCTTCATGGTTCTACGCTTGGCAAGGAACAAACACCCTCCCAACTAGGGATTTACAGGTCAGGCTCCATGTGTGCTCATATGGGGTATGTCGGTTATAAGAATCTCCCACTATTCCTCATGATTTATGAATGTTTATGATTATGCACATTGGCTCAAGTCATGTTCAATAAAGCTTTTCTCTTATGATTATGATTACAATTGAATGATGAATGTTTTGAAAACCTTGAGCCTTATGTTATCATATGCTACTTATGTTATGAGCATGTTGTCCCACTCTCATGACCATTATGAGCTTTTATGTATTTTTAAATGTCGGTTTTACTTACCTTGCATACTCGATACATTCCACATACCGATCGCATACTCTATGATGTATCATTTCATGATACAGGACCCGGCATAAAGGCTCAGCCCCGTCAGTAGTCCATTTCAGAGTTTAGCATCCAGCCTTTTGGGTGAGTCCTCATTCTCCGAGGACCATATGCTTCAAATATTGATGTTTCTTTATTTTCAGTTTTGCCGGGTTAATTGGGATGTTGTCCCATCAACCCATCTGATACGATAGAGGCTTTCAGACTAATTGTAGTACTCAACTATTATATGTTTTGTATGTTCCACTTATCATGCTATGTTATGTTATGTTTATGTTTCCGCTATATCGTCATGTTAACTATTATGCTTAATGATATGGAATTAGATGAATGTTCATGCCATGAATCGACTTGAAGTCTCTCAGGGATCCACATCCCGTGGTACGATCTGGGTCTACGTTCAGGTCATGACAAATTGGTAGAAGTTAACCTGGAAGTTTGCTTATTCATAACCTGCATCTAGTGAAACACTACACGTATATGAGCTAAGACTATAAAATCATATGTTCATAAGCTATAGCTAGCAGACAAGAATACAAACAAGAACCTAACCTGTCCCGCTTAAGCCTGGAAGGTACAAAAAACAAAGAAATAACCTACTGGAGCCCCCATAAGCCCTGACAAGTACACTTCAATCTATATACCCCTATCCAGGCTATTATGACTCTACTCGTGCTATAGAAGACGTACTTATCCCCTGGATTTGTAACGGAACCCGCTTGGCTCCTGATCTATAGATGTGTCTGAGTCCGATGGACTCCTAATAACTACACCCTGGGAACCAGGCTCGACGAGGGTCAGTGATGCTAATACGGCATAAAAATAATGTCTAGCCATGGAATGGATAGTAATATGGCCCTTGGGCCTCTACATCGTCCCTTGGGACGGCATATCGCTCCTTGAAGCACGTCATATAGCCTCTGAGGCGACAACATAGCTAGTAACCTTGGGGTGGTCAGGCAAGGCTCTTAGGTGAGAGAAATTCCAACCGATGTGCTATACTAAAGTCTCAATCTAGCCACTCAAATGGCATCTTTGGCCTTTTGGGCCTAATGCGATTGCTACTCGCCCCTAGAATAATATGTATAGATGCTAACAGGCACACCCTGTGTACCTATATCTAATAAGAGGATTATGATAGTGATCATAATCTCTAATTGTCTAGATAGGATAGGGCGAGGTCTGGAGTGGCCTAACGATACTTTGGATGTCCTGCTCGGACGATTATAACTCATAGGCAACAATAGGGTCACAGACGACCTATTACTTAATTCCTCTGCTTAGAATGACTGTGGGACTGCTACTGATCGAACATGCTTTTGTGCGGCCGGTCCCTACTCCTCCTTAGGCAGCCTACTAAAATTCTTGGGCTAGGGGTAATACTGTGCTAACATGGTTCTAGTCCTTTAGACCTTAACTTGGTCTATCCGGATCTTATATGACTCTTTTGGTCGATTCCTAACCTTGTAGGTAAGTTTACATGGTCTTAGCCACTCACACCAACCTGTACCTGAGCATCTTATAGGAGCAGGCTGGGGTGTTGGCTCCGCCTCTAACTACTAATAAGGTCTCCTTCCTTACAGTGCCCACAGGTCTATCTGACCTAAACGACTGGGATGGCTTCCTAAGGGACCTGTATGATGAATACTAAGGCAATTGGAACTGACAGTCCCTGGTAGCAGCTAACTAGATGGAAGGCTGTCATTCAGTTCACTAGACAATCCTAGTGCCGCTGACTCTAAAGTATGTCCATCCTATCTAAATTTCTAGCCTTGGGGCATGAGGGTACGCCAATGGCCTCTAGGCGTGCTTCACTGAAAATACAGGCGCCAAACTGGTAGTTATATTGCCTAGTTATGCCTATGCTGTTCAACTTACTAACTCAGGCCCAATAACTATCCAGGAGCTTCTAGGGTCCAGGCCTGACAATACAATATCCAATCTTGCTAACATAATGAACTAGAGAATAGAGGAGTTCCTATGATGCTTCAAGAGTGGGTCACATTTAACATGTTCTTTCCCGACAAGGGATACTGCGATATAATCTTTATACATTTGCTAGCAGCTAACCACAACACATGTAACAGTAATCTACTGATACAGCAAATTATGAACATACATGATCCTTATATACTAGCAGCAGCTGATTACAACATATAGGATCATTTTCTACGTTCAAGACATAGGTCGTGTCACTGTACGACAAAAATAACTTGCCGAAGGAATAAGCCTTAACATACCTAGAATGTCGATTCCTATTTATCTGGCGAGTTCCAACTTGCAATCGACGGTTCCTTCCAACTTTAACCTTTATGCTAAGAAAATAGGACTAATTTCAATACCAAACTCGGCAAATATCGATAACTTTCGATAATAGAATTAACTATAAGCCAACTTCAAATAACTTGATCAAAAATCCATAATTTCCCGAGAGTTCGAAGGGAGAAATGCTTACCTAATGTCTATGGCCATTTAGAATCCAATTTGAAGTAATTCTAACAACTTTTACTCGGCGGAGTTCTAATTTGCTGAGAGAATTTTTGAGAAATAACTCCATAGTAATGCTTTCTGTAGGCCTAGGATTCATTACCCAAAGTTAATTTGAGTTTGCACGGCCTTTGGTAGCGTAATAGGACAAAAATTCGATGAAACTTGCATGCTCTTCTTATCTCTGGTCGTGGGTTCTTTTTAAGAATGATTCAAACATGATTCAAACATGGGTCCCGTCCGACCTTGCTTCTGAGGCTCTTCCCACACGCGTCAATCTCTCTTTACTTGACACAACCCACGCGTACGCTTACTAACCATTAACATTTTACAGGGTGTAACATCCTCCCCCCTTAGGAACATTCGTCTCGAATGTCATCTTCAGCTTACAGAAGTTAACTCTTTTGACTAATACTTAGAAAAATTTTGGCAAAGTCTCCTCTATATTATAGACTATCAGAGAACTTGAAATGCATAAAAACCCAACATAGGTGTCTCACATGACGCTACAAGCCACGGTACAACATAGCTTCACATCATAAAAGAGAATAACTAAACAACACTGATATTATACATCACCGCACAATAGCTGAACAATAATGTCTGAGATAAGTGAGTATATCTAAACCTCATGTTTCCCTCAGCTTCCCAAGTAATTCCTTTTACCTTTCTATTCTTCTGTAAGACCTTATTGGGCTACAACTGTGGTTCTCAAAATGGCTCCTTACAAACTTGTCTATCTAATATAACCATTGGAGTCTCTTCATGGGGTAACTCTTCGGTAACCTGAGCATTTCCAACTAGGTCAACCCTGAGAGAAAATCTCCTATGCGCTTGCATAGTGTTGATGAATAGAGCCTAGCCCCAAAGGAAACTCTACTTCATAGGACACTTGGCCAATTTTCTGGAGGATCCGATGTAGTTTAGTGAATCTATGGCTAGGCTTTCCCTTCTTATCTGATCTCATAACGCCCTTCATTGGTGAGGTTTTTAAGAATACCTAGTCACTGCTTCAATCCTTAACTACCTATGCCATGCGTTAGAGTATACTTCTGACAACTCTGGATTGCCAGTACCTATTTTCTGATAAGTTTAACTCTTCCCATCTGACTGATGTAGTATGCCCTAGTTCAACTATCCCTAATTTACCTACTTCAGATCATCATATAGGGGAATGCACGTCCACTCGTAATGTACCTCTAGGCATCTGAGTTGTGTGCTTTGCTTAGCCATTTGTTTGGAGACGAGAAGTCGTACTCAACTTAACATGCATCACAATCTGTTCTGAAAGCCTTTCCAAAACCTAGCTATGAGTCCCTTTGTTGGATGTTAATAGACAATTAGACACCATATAGCCAGAATATTTCTTTAGTATTCAATTCAACATAGTCTTTTAGCTGAAACATAACTTTATCCGGCAAAAAATAAGTTAATCTCATTAGCCTTTCAATAATGACCCAATGGGGTCACATTTATGCCTGGTATGAAGTAACCTTGTAACTATATTCGGGCTGACTCCTTCCCGCTTTTGCACAGGCATGGCTATCTCCTGAATTAGCCCACCTGATTTCTATTGCCCAGCCTCCTCTTGTTGGTTATTGGGACTCTACGCTATGATCAACAATATCTTCCCTCTTCCCATGCCATCAGTAGGTCTTTCTTCACAACCTTATGTGTTTTTGTTAAGCTTTGGGTAGGGGGAGTAACTGAAATGGTGCACCTTGGCCATAGTTTGCTAACGAGTTCTGCCACCTTTAGAACGCAGAGTCGACCCTTGGTCTCAAGTCTTTGCCCCTTACTATCTCAAAGGCCAATAACTCTCCACTAGGACTTGTCTCTAAGCTATACTAGGTTAAAGTCTCTGTATCGCCACTCCTTTACCTCCACAATTGGTGGTGATATTACAGCATTCCAGGTTACAGACTCACTATCTCTTAATTGTCAGCCCGATGCTTATTTCTCGACATTCAGTAGTAGCCTCATGTTATCTACTTCAATCTGGAGGTGATTCTGTTTTCCTCCAGTATGAGGTACTCGTTCTTCCCTCCTTACTCCCAAAGGCTATGATTTGGGGTTCGTGCCTTCTGCCTCATACTGTCAAAGACATTATTAACCAAGTCACCGACCTGTATCCTTTTGACTCGCACTCGGGCCCATTTTGTTCATATGATCTCTCTGTCCTTCAACATAACAAACTAGGGCCATAACCATTATCTTGCAGGTGTGTCCTACTGACATTCGCACACTACGGCTAAATCGACTTATTTCTGACCTGGATTTTACTATTGTTGGGGGTTTATCGGCTATGGACTCTCTCACATGCACTTGAGTGCTACTGGCAATCTTATCCACCCTCTTGATTTAGTACTGTAAGGGTGTAGATATTGTAAACACTACGGGTCTCAACCATTCTCTAATCCTTCTCGGAGGTAGCAATTCTAGCCCTTCTTTACTATTCACTCTGGACAATATGACATTGATACTTTCACTTTCTAGTGTACTCTCATGATCCTTCATGTATTTCAGGTAATCCAACATTAACTGTTGTCCCTGCCTAATTCTTAATGTCTACTAAGGGAGCCAACTCATATATATATATATATATATATATATATATACTATACTATACTTCTTGACCTCCCACTCCGAGGCCACAGAGAGGACTGGGGACAATGCTAGAATATCTATCACCTTATGAAGTTCCTGGTGCCCCAGGAGGGTGATGGGAGAAATTTAAAAGACTTCTGCTTCCGCCCTTAGGCTGGCTGTCCCCCAACTGTGGCACCTCACTAGTACTTCCTCCTGCTGCTGTAGTTATCTTATGGCTGCTTGGAGTCTGTCTTACATCGTATATTATTCTAGATAAACATAGCAATGAAATCTTGGGGACTCAACCCTATACAACTCAGCTCTATATTACGATTTGAGAAGAAGAAACGGTAACCATACTATCATGCCTCATACCCTCCTGCCTATAAAATGTGGTGCACAACACACTCATAGACAAGACTCTACTAGACACGGCTTGTAGACTCCCTAAGATACGACATGATCTGATACCAAGTTTGTCGCACCCCACCTGGGGAGGCAAGACTAGAACCTAATGCCACTCTGGAATCTGGGCTAGCCTGGATGGAGGCAACTCTAGCGCCTACCAATGACTCAAATTCAAGAAAACAAACTGCAACATCTCAGCTATAAACACAGCCTCGGGCCGACTGGGCCATGCAACACCATTAAAAAAAATAGCTAACCCAGCCAACAAACATCAATAGGGATCCTATGCGAGATGACAAGACCACCATGTTGTCTAGTCATAAAAAAAGGAAAATAAGCAGCTATACTAGGCCCCACACTGCCAACAATAGCTAACTAACTAGATGTCGTAGTCAGCAAGCCTCTAAGAATACAAATAGTGGTCAGGAAAGGGCCCCGGCTACCCAAATACTACATAACTGAAAGACTGTAATCTCTATAACCTGGCAACTCCTAATGAAAGCAGCTGGCCAAACTGCTGACTCTGAATAGTTGCTACTAAAGATCTTGAACTCTTTCTGTCTAAACCTACAGGCAAGTAATGCAACACCTCATAGTTGGGTGTCAGTACAATATGTACCGAATATGTAAGGGCAGTAAATAAACTATTAAAAACTGAATGTAAGTAGAAGGAAAGGGCAGAAGTTAACCTGGATGTTTGCTTATTCATAACCTGCATCTAGTGAAACACTACACGTATATGACCTAAGACTGTACAATCATATGTTCATAAGCTATAGATATCAGACAAGAATAAAAACAAGAACCTAACCTGGCCCCCATAAGCCTAGAAGATACAAACAACACAAAAATAACCTACCGGAGCCCCCATAAGCCCTGGAAAGTACACTTCAATCTATATACCCCTATTTAGGCTCGTATGACTCTACTGGTGCTATAGAAAACCTACTTGTCCCCCGAGTCTATAACTAAACCCGCTTGGCTCTAGATCTGTAGTTGTGTCTGAGTCTGGTGGACTCCTGATAACTGCACCCTAGGAACCAGGCTCAACGAGGGTCAGTGATGTCGATATGGCATAAATATAATAGTCCATCCATGGAATAGACTGTAATATGTCCCTTGGGCCTCTGCATCATCCCTTGGGACGGCATATCTCTCCTTGGAGCAACGTTATATAGCCTCTATAGGCGACGACATAGCTAGTAACCCTGGGGTGGTCAAAGAAGGCTCCTAGGTGAGGGCAGTCCCAACTGATGTGCTATACTAAAGTCTCAATCTAGCCACTCAAAGGGCGTATCTGGCCTTTTGGGCCTAACGCGACTGTTGCTCGCCCCTAGAATAATCTGTATAGCTACTAGCAGGCACACCCCCATACCTGTATCTGATTAGAGGATTCTGATAGTGATCATAATCTCTAATGGTGTAGATCGGACAGGGCGAGGTCTGGAGTGACTAACAATACTCTAGATGTCCTTCTCGAATGATTATAACTCATAGGCAACAATAGGATCGCAGACGACCAATTACTTAATTCCTCTACTTAGAAAGACTGTAGGAATGCTACTGACTGAACATGCTTTTAAGAGATCGATCCCTACTCCTCCACAGGTAGCCTACTGAAATTCTTAGCCCGGGGGTAAGTTTACATGGACTTAGCCACTCACGGCAACCTGTACCTTAGCATCTTACAGGAGCAGGCTGGGGTGTTGGCCCCATCTCTAACTGCTAATAAGGTCCTCTTCCTTATAGTACCTACAGGTCTATCTAACCTAAACGACTAGGATGGGTTCCTGAGCGACCTGTATGATGAATACTAGGGCAACTGGAATTGACAGTCCCTGGTAGCAGCTAACTAGATGGTAGACTGTCACTCAGTTCACTAGACAATCCTAATGCCACTGACTCTAAAGTATGGCCATCCTATCTAAATTTATGACCCTAGGCGTGAGGGTACACCAATGGCCTCCACGCGTGCTTCACTGAAAATACAGGCGCCAAACTGGTAGTTCTATCGCCTAGTTACGCCTATGTTGTTCAACTTACTAACTCAGGCCCAATAACTATCCACGAGCTTCTAGGATCCAGGCCTGACAGCAAAACATCCAATCCTGCTAACCTAGTGAACTGGAGAACTGAGGAGTTCCTATAATGCTTCTAGCGTGGGTCACACTGAACATGTTTTTTCCTGATAAGGGAAACTGCGATATAATCTTTGTACATTTTCTAGCAGCTAACCACAACATATGTAACTATAATCTACTGATAGCAGCTAATTATGACATACTTGATCCTTATATACTAGCAGCAGCTAATTACAACATATAGGATCGTTATCTACATTCAAGACATAGGTTGTATTACTGTACGATGAAAAAAAACTTGCCAAAGGAATAAGCCTTAACATACCTCAAATGTCGATTCCCGTTTATCTTGGTGAGTTCCAACTTGCAATCGGCAGTTCCATCCAACTGTAACCTTTATGCTGAGAGAATAGGACCTATTCAATGCCAAACTCGGCAAATATTGATAACTTTCGATAATAGAATTAACTATAATCCAACTTCAAATAACTCAGTCAAAAATCTATAATTTCCCAAGAGTTCAGAAAGGGGAAATGCTTCCCTAATGTTTGTGGCCGTTTAGAATTCAATTTGAAGTAATTTTGATAACTTTTACTCTATAGAGTACCAATTTTCTGAGCGAGTTTTCGAAAAATAACCATATAGTAATGCTTCCCATAGGCCAAGGACTCGTTACCCGAAGTTAATTTGAGTTTGGACGACATTTGATAGTGTAATTGGACGAAAATTCGATGAAACCTGCGTTCTCTTCCTATCTCCAGTTGTGGGTTCTTTTTAAGAATGATTCCAACATAAAGGAGGGGGCTTATATATAATTAAGGGCAGTGGCAGGGCCAGCGCCCCACGCTGCCCATGGCGCAGCAAGGCCGGTGCGTCGTGCTGCCCATCGCGCAAGTAGGGCCTGTGCCTCGCGCTGCCATTGTGCAGGGAGGCTGGCATGTTGCGCTGGCCCTTCACGCCCTAGTCTCGTCCTACCCTGCTTCTGAGGATCTTCACCCATGCATCAATCTCTCTTTATTCGACACAAACCACGCATACGCCTACTAATCATTAACATTTTATGGGGTGTAACATCCCCAGTCACCCCCATGATTTGGGTGATCTTCAAAACTTCATCAATAAACTCATGCGGATCCGAGAAACTCCGAAGGGTTCATCCTCATAAAATCTTTGACTCTCGCGACTGTCGCATTCCCATTCTGAGGGACATGCACTACCGCTTGTTGGTGGACTTAGGAGGTCAAAGCTTGAGCTAGCATCTGAATGGCAGCCTTAAACTCTACATCACCACCTGCTCAAGCACATGATCCTCGGGGGCTGGTGGGGCCTGCTGGTGCCCATCTCTATTGCCATTCTCATGAACCATTTCCATTTTCGTTCCTCCTTCGGTTAGCTAGACGAGGAGGCATGATTCTGCAAATGCATATAGCACGAGTTAGAAGGATAGAGGGACATTCCATCGCATGACATAGTTCATGAAAGAAGGAAACATTTACTAAATGTTTCGTAGCCCCTTCATCATAAGTGTGGGCCGCTTCACACCCATGAAAAATACTCTACTTAACGTGGATTTAAGACACCCTAGGACACTTCAAAACCTAATGCTCTAATACCATGTTTGTCAGGACCCGAACTTAGACCCGGATCGAGATACGGGACAAGGAACACCGAGAGGCTCCAAGTCGACCCATGGCATGAACATAACTTCTAAACTCAAGATAATAATGTGGAAGTCTATCATATATTATAGAGGAAGTATGAAAACATAATAACATCTGAACATTTGAATATATAACGCAATTCTGAGGCTGAATACATACTATGTCTGTTAAGCCTCCACAATGGGACAAGACCCTAACTAACTTACTAAAGACTGAAACTAAAAACACTGAACATAACTGAAAAAGGGTCCTCGAAGGATGAGGACTCACCCACTCTAGCTAAGGGATGTGAACTCTGGGAATTGGCTAATGGCGGGGTTGAACCTGAATGTCCGAGCCTGTATCATGAAACGATACAACATAGAGTATGCGGTCAGTACTTAGAATGTATTGAGTATGCAAAGTAAGTAAAATGGACAGTTAAAATATATAAGAGTTTATAAGAGTAGGACAGCATTATCATAGAGTAAATATCATAATGTAAACATAAGGGCCCTAGGTTTTCAAACCATTCGTAAACCAGTCATAATCATAATCATAAGAGAAAACTTTATAAAATATAACTAGAGCTAAAGTAATGTAAATATAACCATGCATAAATCATGAGGAACAATGGGAGGACTCTTCATAATCGACAACATCATAATAGATCGTAAATGATGCCACAACTATCTCGCTCAAGTGGGCAGAGCCGTTCCAGGCTTGCCAGGCAAGGGACGTGCATTATGTGATATCAGGGGGATCCATTAACATGTAGTTCTGAGACCACAGGGTTTTACCTGAACGTAGGGTCTACTCGATGCTAGACACTACTCCCAAAAATATGCACATGAGGATCATATCATAATCATAAATCATTCATGAAGTTCATGGCCAATTACATCATAACATACTTGATCATACTTGAAATACATAATTTTCCATGAATAAGGGCCCATGAGTCGGCCAAGGGTCATAAGTCCATAAATCATGAAATTCGTGCATATTTGTAAAACATTTATATACATGATATATATAAACCATGATAAGCATTTGAGATAAATCGAATCATAAATCATAATTGGGCTAAAGAAGATCAAGATCATAATAGAACCATAACTTGACTTTTCATAAAGCATGCATAATTGGGCATAATTCAGTTAAATTCAAATCTATAAATTTATATTCAAAATAGTTATAAAATCTTATCATAGGTCATAAAATATAATTTGATACATAAAGGGAATCGACCAATAGATAGATCACAGAGAATTTCACAAGAATTGGAACAAACCCTATAGATCATGAAACTTGAATCTAGAATTGAAATCCATGGAATGGAGAAGAATTTAGAGCATGAGAGTGAAAGGAACACTCATTCATAGCCTCACATACCTGGGTAAATCACATTTACACTTCCTCTTGAAAGCCCAAAGGAAATTGAAAAGAAATTGGAGAAATTCTTCAACCTTGATCTCCAAGAAAAGTCTCTAAGTTGCATGCGTAGAGTGAAAATTCTTAGAAGAGGTTTAACACCCTTAAAACCCTGCTAACTGAGCTTAAAAGGACGTAGGTTAGGACCTTAGGATTTATGAATTACAAAAATACCCTTAATAAACAATCTAGAATTTCTGCATTGTCAGTGGCAACATGGCCTACAACGGTTCGTTCTTTGCTCCAACGAGTCGTTACCTTACTCGTGGTTTCACTCTATTTTCCAGACTCAGGTCTACTACCACAACTCGACAGGATGAGTCATTACTAGCCCCAACAATTCGTCGTTTCCATCTGTTGTCACCACTGCTCACTTCCTAGAAATCCTCCCAACAGAACCATACCACAACTCATTGTCTCATACAACGTGACGTGCCATGACTCATGTCGTCCACCTTGATAAGAACCACCCTCACAATAACCCCCTTTCCACAACCCGTTATATCAACCAACGGGTTGTTCTTAGACCCATTACTCATAAGTCTACTTCTGTAGACTCTCACTACGAATGCCTCCAACAGGTCGTTAGACCCACCAATGACCTGTACCCCGAGTCCTTTTAAGAAAAATCTCAAATCCTTCTGTTGCTTTTCATTTTAAATCCTAAGTCTAGTCTTAAGTACTTTCAGGGTATTATAAAAATATCCTTTAATTCTATTCCCTCATCCAAATAGACCCCGTGAAGATAGGGTTTTATTTGTTCTCACATACAAATCACACTATTTTTTTATATAATGTAGGTATACACTTTATCCCACATATGCTCATGTATTATCACATACCCCTTAGTATGTTACTTTTATACACATAATACATCACCACGTTATTTCATATATCACATGTATATTTTACCTATATAGTTTATACATATATATCACTTGCATATTCATTTTTTTAACCAATATTTTATTCAATCAATAACTTTTTTTATGTTTAATAATCACCACCTTTAATGCCTTTTAGCTAGTAGTAATAATTAATCTGTTAGTATATTTACACTAAATGTAAGAACTACTTTAGGATAGGCTCTGAGGGATGCCTAACACCTTTCTCTCGGAATAAATAAAACCCTTACTTAAAATCTCATGGATTTTGCAGACTAAAACAGAGTAGACATATCAATACAAACAAATTTTATAATATATCTTTAGAAATTAGAAGGCGACTCTGAACATTTACCTACCACAGAAAGACAACCAACGAAGTTGCGAACTATTTTGAACCCCCTGAATTGAAAGAGCTCCTCTCTATTTGTAATGTTATTATATGCTATAGAGGACTTTTCCAGTATTATTATCACAATCTCCAAATTCTTTGGTTCCTCATAAATATCTCTGAAAGCAATTCTTGATCAAGAGCTCAGAGTACTACAGACTCTCTTAATTTTTTTTATGTATGTGTATATAGGATTTCCTTGGATCTACTCGGACCGAAATTATTGAATATTATCAATATAATCTTCATGTACACCCAAATATTGAGGAATCTGAACTATTTTATATAATTGAAATTGGATTGACCACAATTGATAAGGAGTGAAGCATAGCCTGTGCATGATAAAGACAAATGTGTGACCATAATGTTTTCCAAATAAGTCAAACCACTCTGAATTGTACACCAACCTATCTAACCTCTTACAATAGTGTTAGGAGGATCTCTATTACAGGACTAGGTAAATTTAGAACTAGAAAAACTTCATCTTGTAGATTGCAGTCTATTAAGCATAAGAGAGAGTCAAAACTCTCTTCAGTTTTGTAAGGCCTCCCCTAATGTCATTAGAATAGGTAATCACATGAAAATCTTCAAATATGCTCATAGGCCACTAATAGAATTTGCAATAGATCTTAGATCCTCCCATAGAGTGGTTCTCAATTGTTCATCACACTTTGTTTACACAATATTAATGTAAAAGAAAAGATTATCCTAAACCTGTTTAATATGGAGTAATACATGTTGTTTCCTCTCTTCTTTAATGTCAATACTATACTCATTGTACCAGAGTACCAAAATTTTGTTATATAAATTATAAAAGAAATATTGGATGCAAAGTTTCCTCTTAAACTTATCAATTTTACTAGCACTAGTCATTCGTTCATGAAGAAAGATAATAGAAGCAATGTGTTATTGCTTGAAAGTTTTTTGAGTCTCTTAAAAACTACCAAGGATACTATGCCCCTAATATTCCATAGTATTTTATTAATAATTTAAAATCATGGGATCATTGGCCATTTGATTTTCTTCTGAGGGGAAGTTTGAATTATTACTGCGGTGATTAGCATATCTCTTGAAGACAGGTTGTTGCACAGAGTGATGTTAGATTGATCATGTGATAGGGATTTATTCCTAACTTTAATGGTCAAGTTTTTTCTACACCCCTTTGCAAGTTCATCATCTGAAGGAGTAGGTGGAATCTTTTGAGAGCCTTTCCATGATAGTATCATGTTATGTATCTTTACAAGAAGTGTCTTCCTTACTAAGGTAAGGACAATAAATGAATTCATTTATCTCTTCCTTATCTCCAAACTGGAAGCTCCACTAGTTGTTTTCGTTGGTAATTTCTCCCTACCTTTTGATGTAGGGTGTATTTACACATTTATTAATCACATTTTGCCCATATTTAGCTATATTTTGAGAACAAGTTATGTGTAATTTTTTGTGTTTTATATGATTTATGTGAAAAATAGATAACACATATGATTTGATGCTTTCAGGTATTTAAGTGATAAATTTGGGCTTAATTGTGGCTAAAAAGAGCAAGAATAGCAAATGGGATTGATGAAATGAGTATGATAGAAGTTGGCATCGCACAGGCATAGTTGTGCTACTGCGCAGGCCCAGATGGCGCACCAAGAGGTGCGACGCAACAAGGATATGGCACAGGGAGAGGCGCGAAGCATAGGGCAATCCAGGCATGATAGGATTCCAATCCCAGCTCGACTAGGAAAAAAAGCTGCAAAAACCAATTCTAATCCAAGAAAGAACAACAAAGGCTTAATCTACTATTATAAATACCCTCTCTTACATATTATTAGGCGTGCAATTGATAGTCCAACATTGAGTTAAATTGTGCTACCTTAGTCCAATAGCGAATTTGTGTAATGGCTTAGTTGAATATTTGTTGGAAATTCTTCAAGTTCTTGTGACTCAATATAGCTTTGGAGATTTTCTTAAATAATTTTATATTGTCCTAAGTATTTCATTATGATTTCTTCTACATATTTTGTTTTTCTTCTCATAAACATGAGCGTCTAAATCTCTTAAGCTAGGGTTGTGGGAACTATGATAGATTAACGAAAATAGGATCAGGTGGATTTTTATTTTCTTCATCTTAATGCTTAATTGCCTGTATCTTCAACTTGCCCGATCAAGGAGGTTAAAGTTAGGAAAAGAGAATAACAATAGCAATTTAAGGCTACCAACCCTCATCTAAATTAACTTAATATCTAACTGAAGATAGTTAAGTCAAGACTTATGGCGAGGGTAAAATATACACACCTAAAGTCCGAGAGAATTTAGGTGAAATTTATCTATGTAGGTTGAATGATGTTAGGTGAACTTTATCGTCAGTCTTACACAAAATTCACCAGGATAGATCACTAATAAAAGCCTACTAAGTTATGAAATCATGGAGAACACAATTCTAGTTTTGTCTTGATAATTTGATAACAACTCAATCATTGTTAGCATTATATTTTTCTTTTTATTTTGCAACCCCCCTTCCAAAATATTGATTACAAATTTATTTAATCATTATTAATACACTATTTCTTCCCTATTCCCTATGGGATCGACCCCAACCTAAGTTGGGTTACTATATTTGACAGTGACCACTTTATACTTCAATTGCAAGATGTAATTGGGCGTGATCACCTTTCATTTATGAATGCATGCCCTCTACACCAAGATTCAAACCAAAATTTGTTATGCCACAAGTTGCGAATTAAGTGAACTGGTTCAAAGTTACCTCTGGGATATGATCACAATTTTTGTGAAATTTTCTTATGTCTTTCTTAAGCTTGTTAGCATTAACGGGATTCATTTGGATCAACTTAATGTTTAAAATTTGCTTTTGATCCTTCACTTCATGAAATATAATGTCCTTTGTTTATTTGAATTGTAGGCTTCTCCTTCTTCTTGTTTTTTTTCTTTCAAATTTCCTTATGCTTTGAGTGGGCACATAATCTACAACACAAGTGAGTTGAGGGGTAATGACATCAATTATCTTCGTTGAGTCTTCTCCCTTTGAAGTAACTTGAGCAGATGCATCGTATTGTTGCATGTTCTTTGCTTTGTAGTTTTGATTTCCACCTCCATTAGCATATTGAATTGTCTTGTTTTTTAAGGTCTTTTCCTTATATTTTTCCACTGTTGTTCAGCCCACTTCTTCACTAGTTGTTATCATATTCACCTCCTTAGGGTTAGCTTATTAGGAGTATATTCTCATGATTTTTTCTGAAAAAATTATTTTCTTTGTCACTCTTTACCTTGTCCCATATGCTATATCAGTGCTTGACAAAATATTTCTAAAACATTGCTCAAATCTCTTATCGTTTTTCTTAAACACAAGGTGAGAGATCCTGCAAATATTATTTATGTGTCCCTGAATCTTGCAATAGAAACAGAAAGATAGCAAAGAATCATGTTCTATCGTTTGAACAATAGTTTCTTTAAAGCCATCTTCACTAATAATATCTAAGAGAATTTCATTCATCCTAAGTCTGGCTAGATCAATTTCAACTCAATTTAGTTGTGGTAGATTTAGCCTTACAAGAGATAGCTTTGTCCATTGTCAAAGGATGCCCATAAGTTGTATAATGTGATAGAAAGCATTCCATTCATAGTAGTGCCAAGGTAAATTAGGCAGAGTTAGCCAAACATGAACTATATTTTTATCCATACTAGACTTGAAAATAGAATTGCACTTTTTATTTTTGATAACACTATCTCTTTCAAAATTGATAAAATCCCTTGAATAAATACTTATGTGATCATCACCATTATCGAAGTCAATAAAACCATGTCTCATGTTATATGCACCTATCTTGATGAAACCTTTACCCGTAAAGATTTTAGCAAATTCTTTCATAATAAGATCAATAAAGCATCTAATAGGAGTGAATTTACCAATAATAGTCCATTTACAAGTTTGTGCTAAATATTCATTTTTCTTTTTTGTGAAGGTAATAACACACTTCCCATCAATAATTCTATAGGGTCTGTGAGACAGAGTTACTTTGTTTCTTCTATTGTTGAATTAAGAGTTACTCATAGCCTATATGACTTTTTGCATGTTGCCTCTGATGCAAATGACGTAGTAGTTTGAAGGAACTTAGACATACTCCGCTACACCTATCAATTGTTTCTATCACAAGTCACGAAAATGAATTGAGTATTGTTGAGGAGATAATTTAAGGGAGAAATAGTCAGGTTTCTCTTGGCATTTATAGTGGTGGTTACAGTTGAAAATTGTTGGTGGCTAAGTTGAATTAACACTTTTTTATTTCTCATAAAACCATTTGGAATCTTAGGAGTATGAATAATTTTTTTGTATCTTATCTGGAGGACCTTCAAGGTCCACCGAGGGGTGCATGTGGACCTGGACAGCGATAAAATTTTTTTTGTAATTATGAAAATATAGTTGTTACTCAAATAGAAAAATAGATGAGTAAAGAAAAAGGAAAAGAGGTTAGAAAGATGTCATAACTTCTCTCTCTAACTTTTTTTTATCACTAATAAACTAGTTTGTACATACTTTTCTATTTAGTAAAATAAATTTTTAAATTTAACAAAAATAATAAACTTAATGACATATATCTAAATCATTAAGACTAATATCTTTATTAAATACAAAGAAATGAGATCCTGATATATAAATGTGTATTGATATTGTGATGTCTTAATTTTAATAAACATAAATGAGGTCTAAGAAAAAATTATTAGAAATAATAACAATAAAGTGGATAAAAAAATAAAATTAGAAGTTGTGAAGAATTTTCTTTGCGGCCTTCCATTTTAAAAAAAATTTAATTGACTTCATCATTTTTTAAAATTTATTATTCAATAAAAAAAATAAAAACATTTTATGAAATACTTATATTGTATGAAAATTTGAATACAATAATTACCTACTTTAGCTCATATTCATTTTATTACTTCTTTGGCTATCTTTAATTCTTTTTTCATTAGTTATTTTTTTAGCAAACATATTTATTTCTTTTTCTTCGTTCTTCTTCTTTTATTTCCTCTGCTTCTTTTTTTCATTCTTCTTTCTTTTTTCTTTTTCTGATTGTTCTTTCAGCTTCTTTATTATTCTTTTTTTCCTTAATCGTTTTCTTCCTCTTCTTCTTCTTCTTCTTTCTTCTTTCTTTTACTATCTTGTTTTTTCTTCTTCTGCTACTTTTTTTTGTTATTGTTGTTTTTACTTTTCTTTTGCTTCTCATTTTCTCTTTTGAGTTTTCTCTATCCTAACCTCTCTCTTCTCTTCTATCAATACTCACCCCTTTTTATTGCAATTCATAAACTAATTCAAAATTAGCAGCAGAATTTTATTTTATTTTAGTTATTGTTTGTCTTTTATATATCTTTATTTGGTATTATTTTTCACACTTTAGATTTATGAGAAAAGAAACAAAGATGAAGATTAAGTGGTGTTTCTTTAATTACTTGGTCCTTTTATTTTGTTGATTTAAAATAGTATTGCGTAAAAAAGTGTAAATTAGTTATTTACAGTGAATATGCCGATAATATATCAATTTTGTATAAGTTTAAATAGTTTTATATAATTATGTAAAAGTGTGTATGAATACTTTTACACAATCGTATACTTTTATATATTTTTATTATAAGTTAATATATTATCTTACATAAATAATGTTGTATAGTATTGTATAATGTTGAATATCATATGTATAAACACTCTTGCGAAAATTTTTTTGGTTATGTGGGTGTAAATTAAAATAATGGCTATGTGGATGTAATATTTCATATTAAAATGTATGTTTTTGAAAATATCCCTATTTTATTTCCAAAGAATACTTAAAAGATGGAATAATCTGGAAAACTCTAATACTTGTTCAGTTTTATTATCCCGACCGTTATATTTTATGGATTTTCATTTAAATACCTAAACTTATTTAAATTTTAATATTCTAAATACTTCTAATAATTGACCAAGCTTATGTGACACTTATTTTATTGATTCCGATAAAATGTATGGTTTAAAAGAAAGTGAATATAATAATTTTAATTTTAGAAATATTAAAATTAAAAGAAAAAATAACAACAATAGAAAAAGAACAAAAAACTCCCAACCCAATCCCCATAGGACCTAAGGAATTAGTACAATACAAAAGAAGATTAGGGGTTCAGCATGGAGTAGCAAACAGTTCATCAAAGATAAGGGTGTTTTGGAGAGATAACCAGGAAGGTCAAGTGTTTCTAGACACGATTCAACAACTAATCATGTCTTTCAATGGCTGCAACAGAAGTTTCAAAATTACAACAATATATGCGAAATGTGATGCTTTGGAAAGGCTCGAGTTATGGGACAATTTGGAGGAAATGGCAGTAGCTATTCATGATCCTTGGATTGTGGGAGGAGATTTTAACGTTATTTTAAATAAGGAAGAGAAGTAAGGAGGATTGCATTTTACCCAGAACGAGGTGGTAGATTTTGCTTAGTGTCTTAGTAATTGTGCTTTAGTGGAACTAAAACCATGTCACGAGCCAAGTCACCATAATTGGCACCCACACTAATTCCCCTGGTGGGAAAACCAACGTGTCACCAAATTGATCACCCCATTGCAATATTTCTACTTTAAATTAAGCACCTCATAAAGTAAAATAGAGGAAGTCTTATAAAACTGAAAGAATTATTAACAACCTCTTTAAATACAACTCAAGAACTGAAAGTCATCATATAGAGGACATCTACCTAAGTATAATCTAAAGGATTAATAGAAAATAAATAATCCATGTCCGAATAAAAAAATATTTCTTCCGGAGGAGTTGCGTCAACTCGAAGAAATCATCTCACCCTCAGATATTTCACAACTACTACTATAAATGGGGTTGAGAGGAACTTTCTGGATAGCAATTTGCACTCAAAAAAGAAGTTCATGAGTAGCATTAGTACGACATAGAGTTGGTAGACATCATCGACCGACCTTAGATATATAGGGAAATAGCAACAAAATATTCACGGAAACAATTACTCATTACACAACCCTATTTCTAAATTATTCAAAGCAAGGTCTAAGTTTTCCTGCTCAATGGATTAGGCCTCACTGCAGCAGGGTTGCTGCCGCGACGGTGGTTCGTTGCAACGGTACTGCGTAGGCAGTAGCTCAACCAAGTTGTCAACCTTAGGTTTCATATTTAGCAGTTTTTCCCAGTCAATTCATCAACTCAAATAAATGCATACATAAGAAAGCTCAACAATCAATTTATCATTCTTTCACATGGAATATACACATGAATCCTCACAATCAATTCAGTAGCTTATCTTAGGGATTATATACACATGAATCCTCAACAATCAACTCATCAACTTAGAACATGGATTATAAGCATATGAATTCTCAACAATCAATTCATCAACTCATCATGGGAATATATACACTTGAATCCTCAACAATCAATTCATCTTTACTAACTTTACTTTGGTAATGTGTTGGGCACACGCCTCCGTCACATCACCACACATTCACTCATACTCATCATTGTACATATATTCCAAAGGGTTTTATATCTGCCCTTCCATTCATGACCTACAGGAGACTCTAGAAATTCATGTATTGTACTAGCGTGGTGCCCGCTCCCACGCATTAGCTCATTTAGATGCTCCTCTTAGAAATGAGCCACTCAATCATAATTGCTCCACCGGATGCTCCCCTCGGGCACTAGCCACTCATCTCAGGATAAAGCATGTTATCCACTTCCATTCTGTAATGCCCCGGAAGCTCAAGGACTAGATCCAGGACTTAAATCAGAGAAAATTGAAAAATCTGCACTAGGTCACAGAACGAGTCGTTCTGTGACCCGTGGAGAGTGACCACGAGTCATTAAGTGACTCGTGGTGAGGCCTGAGATCTTAGCTTGAAATTTGGTGTATGAGTGACCACGGGTGTGACCACAAGTCATGTCAACCCCCATGAGTCGTGATATGACCCGTGGTCAAGAATTATATAAAATCGGGAAAGGTTAAATAGTGCACCTAACGACCTATCACCACGAGTCATGGTCCATGCCAAGACCCGTTAGGTGAATGATGATCAGGACTTGGTCAAGAGTTAGAGGAGGTTGATAGTGTACCTAACGGGTCTTCACCATTACTCATTTGGGACACCACGAGTCATGGTGTCACCCGTGGGGACTCCCGGGATATTTAGGCAGTGTATGAGTCGTGGTCACTAACCACGACTCCTTAGGTCCCTCATGGTGACCATCAGTGGGTTCCAGGTAGTGCACCTCACGAGTGTGACCACGACTTGTTAGGTCAATGATTAATTTTCCCCTGTGATTTTTCAAAGGTCTTTCAGTAACTTTATACCCTCCTAGACTCTAAACTACGTCATTTTATGCATATTTTAAAACTTATTAGAGGTGTTAAATGGTTTCTTTCCTTATTCCCCACTTAGACCTTCAGAAAATAAATCATAAGCAAGAACTAGGGCAGTCTACTTCTCCTCAGATTCTCAAGAAATTCTTTGGGCTTCTTCACTAGGTATGTGGGAATTCAACAAGGGAATAGTTCCTGCCTTGTGTCCCCAAATTCCTCCCTATTTCTCTCTATCGGTTATAGCCCTGAAATTACTGAATGTCAAGAAATTTCTAGTCATACCTTGTCTAAATAATATGGATTATTATACCATGGTAATTATAGATATTTCCCACCAGTTTGTGACTGAAATGATACTAAATCTTGTGAAGTGAAATTTAGCCCTATTCCTTGAACTAGAAAATCTTGATATTTGCATTAGTGCTTGAATATCGAAATCTTGCTTGGATTTATCAGTGTTGTGGACTCCCATGTTGTTAGTAGTGTTGAAACTAAATTAGAATATTGTCAGTTTAATTTTAGTAAGAATGTTAGAATTCTCAGTGTCAGTTAGAAAATGTCAGCTGATCAGTTTGACTACAAAAATTTCCGAGGTGTTAGTAGTACCTCCCAATTATCAGAGTCAGATTCAGAATTCAGGTTTTATTGGTCCACTAGGAGGTCATGAAACTTTAGATAAACAGATCTGACACACCTTAGGACCCTAATTTCATATTTTAGTTTGTTTTGTAGACAGTTACAACGTTTTCAGAAAAGCAGCTCTGACCAGTCTTAGAACCCAGTTTTAGAATCTGGTCCAATAAAACCCTCAGGGTGCTTTTACATATATATCCTTGACTGGTCTTGGGCCCCAGTTTCGAGCTATCATCTTAATATTCAATCTAGGACTATCTAGTGGGAGTAGGACTTAGCACCAAGAACGCACCCAGGTTTCCAAAACTACGTTGCCACTGTAGGTTACAGTATTTATTGGCCTGATTGGTCCCAGACTCTTGTGTTCACCCATTTCATGCCTTTATACTCTGACAAGGTATATTGGATCCTACCGATAAGGTGTATACATCGGACTCCACTTCTATCTCACGTGGTTATATGTCGGTTATAGACTCTCCCCGTAGTCAGTTCAGTCCAGTTCAGTTCAGATCAGTATTCTAGATTTACAACATGCTTTAACCATCAGACAGGTTCTTTCAGACCATCTCAATTATTTTAGTCATTCAGTAGCTTTAATTGGGCATTGTATGTCATTTTTGTTTAGCATTTTTATTCCATTGTGTTATGTTTCTCTCACCTACTTAGTACATTCAAAGTACTGACGCATACTTTACGCTATATCATTTTATAATACAGCTACAGAATCTTAGTCTCAGCCTCGCTAGCCGATCACCCACCGAAGACTTTAGTTGTTCTAGTTGGTGAATTCCTATTCTTCGAGGACGGAGATTTATTGTTTCAGTTTTATTTTCCTTCCCTTTTATTTAGATTTGGAGTTAGCTAGGGGCTTGTCCCAGCAACTCATCAGTCATAGTAGCTTCAGATGCAGATTGATTTTTTCGATTTGTAGCTTTGTTCTAATATGTTCAAATAATATGAACCAGTTTTATTTCTTTCAAGTATTTATATTTTGCTTTAGACTTCCGCTGAATAAATTTATATGTTACTCAGAACACCAGTGTATGATAGACCAGGGATTGACTTGGGGTTACTTGTGACTCCAAGTACCCTATTCCATCCAGAGTGTAAACTCGAGGTGTGACACATTCTCATAATGTATATTATCAGTCAGCATTAAGTATGACTTTCCAGAGGCACAAAGTTACTCTCATCAACTTGTATTATATTACCAATGTTCAACCACTTACATGACAATTTGAAGTAACACACATACGTCTCAAAGCATTCAAATTTCACAACAACTTCATCGACAACTATCATCTCAAGTTTATTTTATAATCATATTTAACATGTCATGACATCAAGAATAAATTATGTATAAAGCCCAACTAAGCATGCTATCACTTCACACATATATACATCATTATGTAAAGTCTCACTCCTTATAAATCATAACCTACCTTGATTACAGGGTAAGAGAAATCATCTACTCCACAGGAGCCTTGCCTTTTCTCGAAACTCGGAATGCCGAAATCTACAACAACAATCATAAGAGTACTTTATCATTTACTCTTAAAATAAGGGTCTTGGAAAGTTAACCCCAACCACAAATCACCCATCTTAATGGCCTCAATTGTTATCCACCAATTACTTCATCATATTTTATTCCCACATCGATTATTCCAACCTAATTTATAGGGTTTCCACTCCTTAAACCCTTTCTAAGTAGTTAATAGTGCTAACGGTCTTAACTCTATCAAATTCGGGTCTCAAACTACCCCAGAATTGAATACATGTCTTCACAATCCCTTAAGAAGTGTTCATTATCAACTTTTAGGCCTACGAATCAATACTCATTCATTCTCCCTTAATTAGAAGTAGTTTTCACAACTCTACAATTCTTCGCTAAGAATTCACCATTAAAGGACACCCTTTGATTCTAGGGTATTAAGAAATCAAATGAGAGAAGGAATTAACTAGAAACTTTACTTGGGAAGAACAACTGCTTTTGTCTCTGAAAAATTGCCCTAAGACTTTCAATTTTTTGTGCCTTAGAATAATTGGTTAAACCCCCCAAAATCCCACTTAAAACCTACTCATTGCCTCCCATTGTTGTCGGCCCCTATTTTTCTTACGAAAAACGGGACAGGACATGTGACCACTCTTGAAGGATTAATTAGAGTGATGAGTCGTCACCTAATGAATTATGGTGCATTAGAACATGACTAAACTAATTAATGAAAAAATTATTTAATTAGCTTACGTCACTAGAGTCGGGTAAAGGTTCAGGTTGCCTCGAAAGAAAGGTGTTAGGCACCTCTTGAGTTCCACAACTGTGGGACCCTTCTGGATTCATTAATTATGTGAAAAATATTATGTGATAAGCAAAGTGGGTCAATTACTAATTTAACTATGTGATTAGGCAAATAAACTCTTTTTTAAAAATAAATAATTATATAATTTAAATAGAAAATAAGTCATTCACTAATTAATTTCAAAACTAAATAATAAGATAGTTAAATTATTTACCACGTAAATATATGAAAACTTATTTCAACCCAAATAAATACTGAAAACTAAGTTAGATTAATTCACTAGTTAGTATAAAATCTATGTGATAAACAGCTTTGACACGCAAATTTATTTAATAAACACACGAATAATAAAAGTAGATATTTTGTTTAAAATGAGGAAATAAGTTATATATAATTTACGCTATTTTTTAAGTGACACTAAGTGTTAAGAAAATGCCAATTTTATTTATTAAATACACGAACAATTGAAAATACGAGGATATTATTAATTAAAGGAGCCAAATTATCCATACATGAGAGGAGAAAGAAATTTGAAAGGATAAAACATCGTGAACTTTTTTTTATTTCATAACTCACAACATATAGATCTTAATTACTCCAAACAAAATAAAAGAAGGACAAGAAAAGCTACAATTTATAAATACTTTTATAATAATTTAAATATTTTTCAGACATTAGACAAATTTAAAAAGAGTTACAAATCTAAAAATGTTTATTTCTTTATAGGGATGATAACACGATATTATGAATCGTGACCTTTAACCTTAAAAATAAATTAATTTGAGGTCCGTCTTAAACAAAAAATATAATAATAATATAGTTAAGTATATTTGAATAAATATTTTAATCTTGAAGTATAAACACATAAATATCACATATAAATACACATAATCACTTTAAAAATCTTAGGTTGATGTTACGTCCGGGGAACGGGACGGCTTGGTTTAAATATTTGGAATGAGACCTTGTAATTCCTTTTACTCTCTTATTAACTATATATTAAGGGATAGTATTACATATTTTCGATTTGAAAGAGAGAATAGGCAATAACTTTGATAAAAATGTAATAAAACAATTTAGTAAGAAAAACGCAGATTTGAAAAAAAATAAAAGAAAGAAAAATCTAAGCAAAAAACACATAATTTTCCATGCCCTTTAAACAGTTTCTTTCCACTATATATCATCATTATTACATTATTATAAATCAAGTTAAAATGACGAAAGGTAAGAAAATTCTAACTAAATTTAAATCTCTAATTTGAATGGTCTCCCATTTTTCGATTCTAGGCGACTCTTCATCATATCCTGAATGCATAAGGAATACCTGTTTTAACAAACTAAGCCAGCAAAAGCGCACACACACACACACACACACACACACACACACATATATATATATATCACAACTATGAATAAAATTCGAAGATTGATGCTTTAACAGTAGACATGAAGAAACTAGTAAGTAATAAACCTAGCAAGATATACACATTAAATAAGAATCATGTTATGTCCGCTAGGAAATAATTAAACTAGTAAAACAAATGAAAATCATATAGTTGAATGAACTAATAGTTAAGAAATATATGACTTTAATATTGAAGGTCAGAAATTCAGCGAGTTTTGCAGGCAATAAGAATGTGAGAAGAGAGAGCAATACTTAATATTATGTGGCTAGAGAGTAAGACCATGTTTGAATACTAAAAAAACAAAGTTGCATTAAAAACATGTAAAAGAGGAAAAGGGCATATTTGTATAGCTAATCAGTAAGTGAGGTCAAAGGAAAATGAGAAATTCAACCAAATCAATCACAAGAAATTCCTAGCGTAATTAATGAAAGCAAATCAAAATGTATAAAATTAATCAAACTTTTCCATGTTTAGATAAGTAATAGATCGGAAAGGCACCGAAAAATCAGTAACAATATTTTCAACCATTCAAATTAAGGGAAGAATAGAAAGGGGATAATTAATTATGAGAATTCTTACCTTAACAAAATAGTCTGAATCCAATAAGGTCTCGATTAACAATATATACTAAATAGTAGGCTGTCACATAGTTAAAAGAAAAAAGAAATAAATTATCCTGAATATTAAAGTTTTCAAAAATACATGAGTGGTAAATAAAATCAATAAGCATCAATCACAGTTTATCATATATAAGCAAATATTAGAGTTGTCATATAATCTATTGAGTTCAGTATTGAAATAGATAAAAAACAAATTAGAAAAATTCTAAAACGGATGTAAGAAGTGGGACTTTACCAAAAGGGACACTTTGTTCCCCAGGAACGAAGAACATCAAAAATGTAAAAAAAAAATTATTGAACCTCGTTGGGCTTTCAACGAGGTTCTATATAATTTTTTTCTTTACTGATTTGTAATAAATAAAAAAAATTAAGAAAAACACATTGGGCTTACAACGAGGTTCCATTTAAATTATTCTTTTAAAACTTTTGTATGTTCCTCGTTGACAACCCAACGAGGATAGATTTAACTTCTTTTTTTTTAATTTCTTTAACATTTTTTACTTTTTCATCTTCAGCTTCTTGTCGTTTATCCGTTTAGTGGGACCCTCTCCATCTTATCTCAATCTTTGATTTTTTTTCAAATATGTGCAAATTTCACCCACCCCCTATCCAGAAACAACCCACCTTCTTTTTCTCTTTTCTCATTTATTTTTATTTTTAAAAATGTATAGGTAATTTTTAAAATTTATTGTAATCTTTTATTCAATATATTCAAATTATGAAATATTTTAATTTGAAAACTTAAATATATGATACAGTATTTTTTTAACATATCTCAATCTAAACTTTAGAAATTTTTATTTATTTGTATTCTCAAGTATTTATTATGCAGTCACGTAAAATATGTTATCTTTTTTAATTTTAATTAGGAGATTCTTGAGATTTTACAGCCTATTGATGCTAAATGAAAAGTTTTAAGTGATTAATTTATCTGCATAATAAATATTTGAAATCACACAGACTTTTTCAAAATTTTAGTCTAAAGTATCTGATAAAAATATTTTATTTTATTTTTAGGCATTTAGTCAAACATATCACTGGTTATTTTGGGGAACAAGGATGGAAGGAATACCCCTGCTATATCCCCACATACCTGTAGAAGGATTTCCATAAAAAACACTTGAGAATCTGAGAAGAAAATTGAAACCCTTATTCTTGCCTTGAACTGCCCGTCTAAGTTCTTCGGAGGAATTCTGAGAATGTGAGGAATGAATGAGGGAGGAATGTCAACTAATCCCTCTAATTTACCCCTAGGATACCCTAATATTATAATTTAGGAACTAAAATAAAGGAAAGTTACTAAAACACCCCTGGGGAAAATGTCTGAAAAACTGTAGTCGAGATCCAACATGTCACACAACGAGTCATTGTTCTTGAACACAACTCGTTTGGACTGATCGCTATTCCTGAGCCTGGGAACCCAATTTTCCGACTTCGACCCATGGACAAAAAGGACGACCCATTAGATGGAACAATGGATTGTTGAATCCAGTCGTTGTCACTAGAAGGATGTTGAATAACCTCTGAACTTCTCCCAACGAACGGAAAGAATATGTAATGCCTCGAAAATCAAAGACTAGACTTGAGACTCAAAACAGAGAAAACTAAAAATTTTGCACCAGGTCACAAAATGAGTCGTTTTGTGACCCGTGGGGAGTGACCACGAGTCGTTAAGTGACTCGTGGTGAGGCCTGTGGACTTAGTAAAATTTTTGGAGAATGGGGTGACCACGGGTGTGACCACGAGTCGTGGTCAACACCATGAGTCGTGATATGACCTGTAGTCTAGGATAAATTTTAGGTCGGAAAATGTTAGATAGTGTACCCAACGGTCCCTCACCACGACTGGTTTGGGACACCACGAGTCATGGTGTCACCCATGGGGACTCCAGGGTTTTTTATGCAGTGTAGTCCAGGAGAGGTGACCACGAGTCGTGATCACAAACCATGACTCGTTAGGTCCCTCGTGGTGACCTACAGTGGGTTTCAGGCAGTGAAACTCACGAGTATGACCACGAGTCATGGTCACTGATCACGATCCGTTAGGTCACCTGTGAGGACTGACGATCAGTTTTTCCCTGCGAGTTTTCAAGGGGCTTTTAGTAATTTCCTACCCTCCTAGACTCTAAACTACGACATTTTGCATGTTTCAGACTTATTACAGGGGGTAAATGGTTTATTTCCTCATTCTCCCCATCTAGACTCTCAAAATTCATTGTAGAACTTCTCTCAGAACTTTTCAGAGAAAGAGCTAGGTGATCTTGGGCAAATTTATATGCCCAAGTGATACTCAAAAGTACCATTTTAGCCTTGTTTATCTATCAATGTGTATACATTCTCATATAATTGGTAATAAAATGTGAATTTATACTAACCAATATGATTAGCATTGTTTTGCAGGTAAAATGTAATTTCGGGAAGCTAAAATGCATGTTGGAGGATATCGGGGTTTGACTTGGATGCGAGCAAGGGACAAGACATTGGACAGCATGAAATAAAGGGGCTCGGCGATGGAGCCGTGTCACGCTGCCATCGCGGAGGCCTTCTGCCTGGATAGGGAAATTTCGCCCAAATTCCAGTGTGGGTTCGCGATAGGTCCGTGGCACGGGGCTTGGCTCCGCGTTGCACGCCGTGCCACGTTGGGATTTAATTCCTGGACCCCCAATTCTAGTGAAGGTCCGCGTCCGTAGCGTGTCACGGAGGCAGTGCTCCGCGATGCACTCCGTGACATATTGCTTGTTATTCCGGGAAAAATTCCCACCAGTATAAATAGAACACTTAGGTTCATTTTTCAATATTCTGACTTGGTGGAGCAAGAACGTGGGTTACAGGTAGTTGAGGGGATGAAAATATCAGGGTTTTTCTCTCTTTCCTTCTTCTTTAGTTCAATTGCTTGTATGTTAAACACTCATTTAACAATGTTTAATCCACAAATGAGTGGCTAAATCCTCTTCTTGCTGAGGTTATGAACAATTGTAGTGAAATGGATTGTTGATCATAGTGGTTTTTCATCTTTTCTTCCATGTTGTTCTATTAATTCTTGTTCTTACTGTATTAATGTGTGGCCTACGTTAATGTATATCTAAAAAGTCCGGTTTCACTCGAGAAAGCAAGAAATTGGAAAGTTGTGAATTAATAGGATATGATCTTTTCTTGGTTTGGGAAAATTGCGAATTGATTTACTTTCAGGATAGAAATATACCTGAAAGTCGTATTAGTCAATTTAGGAACCGGGTTTGTATGGTTAGAACATGAATTGCATTTAATCACAGAAATGTAGGTGGATGGTTCATGATTCTTAAGTGAGGTTAAATACGAGAGTTTTAATCTCTTGGCAATAGTTCTTGGCTAGCAACTGGAGGAAAAGATTAACCAAATTATGTCGATAATTAATTTCATTACAAGTTCGTTTAACCTCAGCATGCTCTCATTCATAGTTCAGACTCAAATTAGATAGTTGTTTTAGATTTAGCATAAAAACTATAAAACTAAATACCAAACTTTTGGTTACACTGTTGTCTGCATTTTTAGAATCAAAATATAATACACTTGAGCAAATTGCACTTCATCCTAGTCCCTGTGGGATCGATACTTGGCTTACTAAAGCCACTTTACTACTTGTTCGACCACGTGCACTTGCGTGTGAGTTTTATACCCAACTAAAACAACCGAACACAGTGCAGAAATTCCAGATTTTTCATTAAGTATATTTTAATAGTTACTAATCCCTAAGATCCTAAACTAAGTTGTTTTAAGCTCAGTTAGCAGGTTTTAAGGGTGTTAAACTTGTTCTAAGAATTTCCACTCCATGCATGCAACTTAGAGCCTTTCCTTGGAGATCAAGCTTGAAGAATTTCTCCAACGCGGAGCCAAGCCACAGTGCCACGGACCCATCGTGAACCCACACTGGAATTTGGCTGAAAATTCCCATCCAAGCAGAAGGCCTCCACGATGGCAGCGTGACACAGCTCCATCGCGGAGCCCCTTTATTTTGTGCTTTCCAATGCCTTGTCCCGTGCTCACGTCCGAGTTCAACCCCGATTTCTTCCAACATGCATTTAAGCTTCCCAAAATTACATTTTACCTGCAAAACAATGCTAATCATGTTGGTTAGTATAAATTCACATTTTATTACCAATTACACGAGAATGTATACACATTGATAGATAAACAAGGCTAAAATGACACTTTTGAGTATCACTTGGGCATATAAATTTGCCCAAGATCACTTACCCCACACTTAAATCCTTGTTTGTCCTCGAACAACAATCCTACACTTCATGCAATTTACATCCCAACCTCGCTACTTTGGTGCGACAATTTAGGCTGCAGTCATACCGATTATTCAATACAGCAAATCATCAAGAAAACATGCATGGTCCTATCAATGCAATGACCTTCAATACATCAAGACCTCCTAGACTTAAGAATCGACTCTCGATATTGGCAAACTCATGCAAATCAGCTGATCAAGATATCCGACACGAAAATTAATCTCTCATCAAGCATGTGCCTTCACAACACAAGAGAATCTTCCCCTTTTTGCTCATATGACTCACAAAATTTCAAGCAGGGGCATGTAAACACAATTTCGCTCTCTCTCCCAAAAGAATTCACATGCATCATGTCATGACCCATAATCTTGCCCTTAGTGTATTACTCCACTAATATAAAGAAGTGTGATGTAAGATCACGTAGGAATTTAACTGGTTGTAATGGAAGCTACGGAACTAGTAAATATTGGGTTAGCCAATAATAGCCACTAGCATCCTTAAGCGCCTTTTCAACACATCCCATCAACTCATGAACATTGTTTCTTTTTTTTCTTTTTCATCCTCCCATTCTTGTCATTTTTCTTTAGTTTAGCCCATCTTATTAAGCACACTTGACACAACAACAAAGATTATTCATGCACCTTCATTATAGTTTATTTATAACAAGTGCACCTTCAACCATTTCTTTTCTTCCAACACTTGGCTTTTCTTTTCTTTTCACCATTCTCACTCTTTTGACACTTTGGGAAAATTATTTTCTCTTCTTAAGCGCTTAAGAGTTTTGTATAGACTTTATGGCTAATGAAAAGAAGGGATTAAGCTCGGGTTACACTTTTTGACAAAAGAAAAAAATAATAGGCTAAAGGCTCAACGGGCTGACTAGGGTAGACAATCAAGGTGGGTACGACAATGAAAAATAGAAACTTTCGGTTAAAACAAAGAAATGCCTACATCCTCTCCTACAGTACACCTCCTTCATTTCGTTTTGTACACACACCAGGCAAGTTCTAGACACTTCACAATAGCACGGAATAACAAAACCTCACTTCACACTTATTGCACATGCTCAATTCAAGATGTATTCACAGACTCTTCAATCAGCTAATTACAGGAATTCAAACATTAAGCCTCAATCACACTGAATCGACTCTATGGCCTAGGTATCTCAAGATATTTACAAAGTTGCATGCTTTCATACGAATCACCTTTGGATTTTAAATATCATGTGCAACACGCAACCAGAATTTTGCAACCATACAGTAACTACAGGTTTTGGGATGCAACCCACCAAAGAAAAAAACACCTCAAAAAATCTACTCCTAATGACTACATTTCCCTTAAGATGATCGTCATCCATCCATCATAGGGAACGGTCACTAACTAAGACTTCGGTTTAATGGGACCATTCTCGGTAAAAGAACCGAAAACAAACGCCGAGAAACCTAAGAAGTAAAAAAATTTGAAAATATCGATCATTTCGATAAACAAAAATATGTACAAAATCAGCTAGCAACATTCAGCAACACACATCAGTTTCACATACATTTACAATGCAGAACAACAACTTAACAATTCACAAATCACAGGGAACAACAAAATTTCACAGGCACAACAACAAATTAGAATATATACATAACAACACAGCCAGCACCTAACTACTCCCACCCCACACTTATCTCTAACACTGTCCCCAGTGTTCACAAAAATCAAAATAGCACAAAAATTGGGTGGTGGAACTCCCTGATCAATCGAAGTACTCCACTTCTTCATCAGGTGCTGCTGCTTCATCTCCCATGTCTGAATCACCCCCGTCGTCCTCATCGGACTCCACATCGGAATCCTCCCGACGTGTCTCCTCGTATGTGGGGACATCATCATCCGTGGGCTCTACAAATGCTGGCCCCACTCGGCATAGAGCCCTGGCATTCTCGCCGAAAGGGTAGTCTAGCTCGAGCTGCCATAACTCCTCCTCTGTCACCGGCCTCCCGCCTATCCTCAGCTGGAGCATCTGCATCCCGTACATGCGAGCCATGTACTGATCATCCCGAGCATGTCGCTCGGCAAGTGTAAGAACCGGCCCGTGGGTGGTGTCGGGTGCCTTAGTTTTAGTAACATCCAAGGCCTGCCGCTCCATCTGCGGGATGTAGTCAAGGGCCTTTTCCTCGACATCTAGGCCCTTGAGGAAGGTGGTGAGTAGTCCACCAAAGCCGTACCTGTGCCTTGATGCAATCGGGCTCTCTTCATGGCGGAGATAATCACCGCCCCCACGTTGATCTCTAGCCCTTTAATCAGGGTGTACACCAGGCATACACGATCCTGGATTACATCTGTCATATGTACCCCCAGGATTAGGTAGGAACAGATGATCTTTAGCCATATTCTGGCTTCCCTGTTCATCTGTGAATAGGGCAAAGTCTGATGGTAGCCCCTCTCCTTGTGTCTGCTCCATCTAGTTGTTGATCGGGTCCCACACAAGGTGCGTCTGATGTACGTATATGGTGGGGTAATGTTCAGTTGTCGGAGCACATGGGCGTCTGTGTCCCGCGCCCCTATGATGGCATTAAGGTGGTGGGGCTCAAATGTGACTATTTGCCCTCTGATTTTTATGGTGTGACTTCTGAGCGTCGGGTTCCAGTTGGCATAAAATTCCCGAATCAGGTGCAGGTTGCATTCCTTGGGCCCTTCAAAGATGAACTTGAGCCCAGCTATCTCGATCCGGTGTACAATCCTAGGGAACTCCTGTGCCAATGGTTCCCGTGTTATATGCTCCTCGGGGAAGTATTTATTTTCTTTGTGCTTTGCGTACCACTTCTTCCCCTCATCCGTCACCCACCTTGTTCCGTATTGGCAGCATTGGCCGCGTGGAACTGCTGGTGCTGCTGGGACTGCTGTGCCCAGTCTGATTCGCTTCCTTCCGGCGCTAGATGTTGATGCGCCTTTCCCTTTTTCTTGCCTGCTCGCCATTTTACCTGTCAACCCAAGTAGACAAGATCAATGTTAAGCCAATGGATATCAACTTCGGCTACATTCGGGTTAAGCTAAGCTACCCCACACTTAGTCCTTAGCTACAGTTACAACCTACCGGCAAGATCATGCTTATTTGCATAAATCAACAACCAACTATACAAACATGCTTAGTGCATACGAAGAATTCGATGGTATATATACACTATGTACTACTCAGACTTCGTACAGCTAACTACAATCATTACCATCGATAACCTTTTAATCCATTGCACTTAGCAAGGAAAAACAAAGAAACGAAAACAACAACAAGAATTTATCTACATGAACCTATACAACCAACCCAATTCTTGCAAATTTCAATATTCCTCTAACCCGAGAATCCGTCGGTCTTTTAACATGATAACAACTAGCACACCGACTCATCTCACTCAACATGTGCATCCCGACATGAATTTCACAAGTTCACTACATTTTTCACTTCAAATTCAAAAACAAGCCCTAGAAATGATAGTATCAAGAAAATTTGATTAAATTATGCAATTAACGAGTTCAAGCAATCATAATGCTACTCCGAACATTCATCAACAACAATTCAATTGAATTCATGATTAATTTCTACTTAGGGCAAACTTAGCTCACCTCACATGCTCAATATCGAAGAAAATCGACAAGAAATGAGATGGAATCGAAGAACATACCTTGAAGTTGAAGAATTGAAGCAAACTCAACGATTTTCTTGGCCTACTCCATGTCACATTGAAGGGGGATGGGTTTTGGGGAGTTTGGTCGCGGAGTGAGTGAAAAATAAGGAAAGGGGAGGGCGTTTCAGGATTAAAAAGTAGAAAAATCGCGCGGGTCACCCGGCGACCCGGTGTGACCCGTCGCGATATACACGGCAACGTGTCACGGAGTGCATCGTGGTGCACTGCCTCCGTGACACGGAGCTGTCGCGAGCCTGTTCTGGAAATTTTTAAAAATTCTGGATTATACCTCAACGTGTCACGGAGGGTGACGCGGAGGTCCACCTCCGTGACACGGAGCTATCTCCCTAGCTCACTGTTTTGCCACTTTTTGTTAATTTTCATACCTCGAATTTTCCTTTGCAATTCCGTGCATATTTTCCTCCGTTTGACCTGAAATTCATCTCACTATACAAAATTGATTAGAATTATAGGTTTCACTCTAAATAAAAATAAAAACAAAAACTAAAACTAAAATTTTTGTTGTTAATCAATAAAAAAGAAAAAGAAAAATCTATTCACAATTTAATAAGAGAAATTTTTTTTTTCTTCACGGGTTGCCTCCCGTGCAGCGCCTGGTTTACCGTCGCGGCTCGACGTTGTTAAGCCTAGTTGTCCTCTTGGGTGATGGACGATTTCTCTCGATCACCGTCCTCCCCCCAGTAATACTTACACCGTTCCGGTGGCTTTTCCATTAACTCTCGTGAATCCTTAATCTGCTCATCATCACCTTGATCAATCACATTGATCACTGAGAGTTCTTCGTGCACCATCGGGAGCTTGGGTGCCTTATACACATCGAACACCTCTAACTTGTCGTGTGCTCGCATTGTTAGCTGCCCCACAACTACGTCAATTAGTGCTTTCCCGGTCACCAAGAAAGGATGTCCCAAAATAAATGGGACTTCTGCGTCTGGTTCAAAATCCGGCACGACAAAATCTAACGGGAAAATCAGGGAGCCAACTTGCACCAGAACGTCCTCCACAATGCCATCAGGTCTGACTAAGGACCGATCTGCCAATTGTAAGATTACTGTTGTGGGTCTAGGACTCCCTAGACCCAGCTTTTTGAATACCGATGACGGCATCAAATTTATGCTTGCTCCCAAATCACACAATCCACTAGCTCGGATGCTTTGCCCAATAGTAATCTATATAATAAAGCTCCCAGGGTCTTTGAGCTTTGTGGGCAGTCGGTTTTGAATCCGGGAAGTGCACTCCTCCGTTAGAGCCACCGTAGCATACTCAGTCAACCAAATTTTGTTTGCCACGATATCCTTTATATACTTGGCATATTTCGGCACTCCCTGCAAAACATCAACAAGAGGTAAGTTAATATGTACCTGTTTCAGCACCTCCATGAATTTCTTGAAACACGCCTCCTCCTTGTGTTTCTTTAATCGTTGAGGGAACGGGGGTGGTGGTTTTTCTTCTTCAGCTTCCTTAGTCTTCCCCCTCTCATCACTTTGCTCCCTCTCTACTTCTGTTGCTCCCGATTGTTGAGGTGGTCTTTCTGGTTCCACCTCTTTCAGCTGCAAACCACTCCTTGTGGTCACTGCATTCACCTGCTTGGGATTGGGATCTGTGTCGCTCGAAAGTCCTCCTCTAGGCCTTGTGTTTTGGGCTCCAACAAATTGCCCAAATTGATATTTAAGTGCCTTGGTAGCTAACTGGTTGTTTTTCACTTCGGCTGCCAATTTCACATAGTCAGCCTGCAATTGAGCTTGGTTAGCTATCATGGTCTTGAACATCTCCTCAATGCTGGGTGATGGTGGTGGAAGAGGTGCATTGTTGTTTCTGAATTGTGCTTGATAATTCTGCTGCCCTCCTTGGTTCCTTTGCACACCCTGACCCTGCCCCTGATGGTTGTTGCTACCCCAAGAGAAATTCGGGTGATTCCTCCAATTGGAATTGAAGCTATTACCATACTGTTGGTGGTTGTTCCTTTGCACATTTCCCATAAAGTTTATCAAGTCAGGATTGGCTCCACAACACTCAGCTGAGTGCTCACTGCTTCCGCACACTTCACACTAGATCTGCTGCACCGCATTCACTGGGGCTTGAGGCTGGTTCATTGTCATGTTGCTGAAGTGGGTGTTAAGTTGATTTTGCAATGCAGCTATCTGTGCAGCAATAGCTGTAAACCCATCCACTTCTAGCACTCCTGCTGCTTTCCTTGTTCCTCCTCTGGACGAATCAGCATTCCATTCCGGATTGCCCTGCGAAATACGGTTCAACAAGGTATACAGCTCCTCATAAGTTTTCTCCAGCGCTTGTCCTCCAGCTGTTGAGTCTAGCAATATTTTTGTGTGTGGTTCCAAACCCTCTATAAAAGTGTGCACCAGAACATCATTGGACTGATGATGATGAGGACAATCCCGCAACATGGACTTGAATCTCTCCCAAGCCTGATATAAATTCTCTCCCTCCCTCTGTTTGAAACTTAGAATCTGACTTCTAAGTCTTGCTGTTTTACCGGAGGGAAAAAACCGTATCAAATATTTCCTTGCAAGATCATCCCACGTAGAAATAGAATTCGGTGGCTCAGCTTTCAACCACCTCTTGGCTTCTCCCAATAGTGAAAATGGGAACAATGTAAGCCAGACATAATCTGATGACACTCCAGCGGGGATATAAGTGTCACTTATCTCCAAAAACTTTTGGAGATGCTGCTGTGGATCTTCATGAGGGAGACCGGTAAACTGCTCGCTAGTGTACAGCAATTGCACCATATTCTGCTTAACTTCGAACCTCCCTCCTGGCTCAGGTTTGCGGATTCTGGATGTGACATTATTAGCATGTGGGATTGCCACCTCACGAACCGGCCAAGCTGCTACTTCTTCGGGCACTAACACTGCCCGTACTACCGGTGGATTCTGTTGTTGCTCCATGATCGTCTATCTAAGCAACTGCAGCTTTCTTTCTAGAGCTTCTCTCCGCTTACTATGAAATATTCTTTCTGGCTCTAAATACGAGTCCACCAGCTCCTTGTCTCTTGCTAGCATTCAACAGAGATTAAATCTGCAAAATACAGGCTAAGACCAAGTTGTCAACACTAAGAGAATAAGAATACAGTAAATTAACACTTAAGACAAATTCACCAATTGCCAGTCCCCAGCAACGGCTCCAAAAACTTGTTCGGTTGTTTTAGTTGGGTATAATACTCACACGCAAGTGCACGTGGTTGAACAAGTAGTAAAGTGGCTTAAATAAGCCAAGTATCGATCCCACAGGGACAGGGATGAAGTGCAATCTGCTCAAGTGTGCTATGTTTCAATTCTAAAAATGCAGACAACAGTGTAACCAAGAGTTTGATATTGTGTTTTATAATTTTTTATGCTAAAGCTAAAACAATTATCTAATGTGAGTCTGAACTATGAATGAAAGCATGCTGAGGCTAAACAAACATGTAATGAAATTAATTATCAACATAATTTGGTTAATCTTTTCCTCCGGTTGCTAGTCAAGAACTATTGCCAAGGAATTAAAACTCTCGTATTTAACCCCACTTAAGAATCATGAACCATCCACCTACATTTCTTTGATTAAATGCAATTCATGTTCTAGCCATTCAAACCTGGTTCCTAAATTGACTAATACGACTTTCAGGTATATTTCTATCCTGAAAGTAAATCAATTCTCAATTTTCCCAAACCAAGTAAAGATCATATCCTATTAATTCACAACTTTCCAATTTCTTGCTCTCTCGAGTGAAACCGGACTTTTTAGATATACATTAACGTAGGCCACACATTAATGCAGTAAGAACAAGAATTAATAGAACAACCATGGAAGAAAAGATGAAAAACCAATATGATCAACAATCACATTTCACTACAATTGTTCATAACCTCAGCAAGAAGAGGAATTAGCCACTCATTTGTGGATTAAACATCGTTAAATGAGTGTTAAACATACAAGCAATTGAGTACAAGAAGAAGGAAAGAGAGAAAAACCCTGATAATTTCGTCCCCTCAACTGCCTGTAACCCACGTTCTTGCTCCACCAAGTCAGAATATTGAAAAATGAACCTAAGTGTTCTATTTATACTAGTGGGAATTTTTCCCGGAATAACAAGCAACGTGTCACGGAGTGCATCGCGGAGCACTGCCTCCGTGACACGTTACGGACGCGGACCTTCACTAGAACTGGGGGTCTAGGAAATAAAGCCCAACGTGGCACGGCGTGCAACGCGGAGCCAAGCCACCGTGCCACGGACCTATCGCGAACCCACACTGGAATTTGGCTGAAAATTCCCATCTAGGCATAAGGCCTCCGCGATGGCAGCGTGACACGGCTCCATCGCGGAGCCCCTTTATTTTGTGCTTTCCAATGCCTTGTCCCGTGATCACGTCCGAGTTCAACCCCGATCTCTTCCAACATGCATTTAAGCTTCCCAAAATTACATTTTACCTGCAAAACAATGCTAATCATGTTGGTTAGTATAAATTCACATTTTATTACCAATTACATGAGAATGTATACACATTGATAGATAAACAAGGCTAAAATGACACTTTTGAGTATCACTTGGGCATATAAATTTGCCCAAGATCACACTGCCAGTGGAAATGAGGCCTACAACTGTTCGTTCTTTGCTCCAACGGGTCGTTACCTTACTCGTGATTTCGCTCCATTTTCTAGGCTCTGGCATGCTATGCTACCACAACTGGACAGGACGAGTCGTTACTAGCCCTAACGACTCATCGTTTCTATTCGTTGTCACCACTGCTCACTTCCTGGAAATCCTCCCAATGGAACCATACCACGACTCATTATCTCATACAATAGGTCGTGCCGTGACTCGTGCCGGCCACCTTGATAAGAACTACCCTCACAACGACCCCCTTATCATGACCCATTATATTAACCAATGGGTCGTCCTGCAGACCCTCACTACGAATGCCTCCAACAGGTCATTGACCCACCAACAACCTGTACCATGAGTCATTTTAAGAAAAATCTCAAATTTTTTTGCTGCTTTCCATTACAAATTTCGAGTCTAGTCTTAGACACTTACGGAGTATTACAATATCTCCCCCTTGGAAACATTCTTTCTCGAATGTGAATGAACATACTGAAAAGCTGGGGAAAATAAACTAAAATCCCCCATACTGAATATTTAACGCTGAAAACTTATGGAGTGACTGACTATGGACTAGAATACATAGTGGAACTGATTTCATGAATCATTTATAAGCTGAACCTTCTCCAAGCCTTATGTACTTAATCTAGTCCTATCAACGCAGCTTCATCGACTTCGAACCAACCAATAGGCGATCTACATCTCCGCCCATAAAGAGCCTCAAATAGAGCCATCTGTATGCTGGAATGATAACTGTTGTTATATGCAAACTCAATGAGAGGTAGATGATCATCCCAACTACCTTTGAAATCAATCACACATGCTCTCAGTATATCCTCAAGAGTCTGGATGGTTTGTTCTACCTGACCATCTGTCTTCGGGTGAAAGGGTTGTGCTAAGCTTAACCTGAGTGCCAAGCCCCTTCTGAGATGATCTCCAAAACTAGAAGGTAAACTAAGTACCTCTATCTGATATAATGGACAAGAAACTCCATGGAACCGAACTAACTCCCGAATGTACAATTTGGCATAATCCTCCCCTAAATTAGTAGTTTTGACTAGTAGAAAATGAGCTGCTTTAGTCAACCTGTCTACGACAACCCAAATAGAGTCATACTGTCGGCTAGTACGAGGAAACCCCAAAATAAAGTCCACATTGATTTCCTCCCACTTCCAAGTAGGAATTCTAACGTCTTGAAGCACACCTTCGAGTCTTTGATGCTAAACCTTCACATGCTGACAATTTGGACACTTAGCCAAAAAAATTTCTATGTCTTTCTTCATGCCATTCCACCAATAAACTTCCTGTAGGTCACGGTACATTTTGGTGGCACCTGGATGTATAGAATATCTGGAACCATGAGCCTCATGAGACATCCGCTCTCTTAAGTCATCAACACCTGGCACACACAAACGACCCTGATATCGTGGTACACCATCTCCCCCTTGGGAGAAGACCTCCACTTTCTGATTCTGAACGGCTTCCTTGAGCTTTACCAAAATAGGATCCTCGTCTTGTCTAGCTTTGACCTCTTTCACCAAGGAAGATTCTGATCCATTCTAAACAATGACACTACCATCTGTCGAGTCAACAAGACAAACTCCTAGTCTCGTGTACACCGATGCACATCCTTCACTAATTGTTTCCTTTCCTCATCTACATAGGTTACACTCTCTATAGAAAGCCTACTAAGAGCGTCTGCCACCACATTAGCCTTGCCCGAATGATAAAGAACACTCATATCATAATCTTTCAAAAGCTCCAACCACCTCCACTGACTTAGATGTCGCGCCCCATTTTTCCCTCGCGGAAAGCGGGACCCAACATCGAGGACTCTTAGGGGTGAAAATGAAGAGTCGCCACCTAACGAATTAAGGTGCGTTAGGGCACCGTTCTAAGCTATTATTTTGTTTCCTAAGTTACCAGAGTTCGGGGAAGGGCTTTAGTTACCTCGAAAGGAAGGTGTTAGGCACCTTTCGAGGTCCACAAATGTGGTTCCCGGCCGTACTCATTAAATGGGGAATTTTAGCTAAGCGATCAAATAAAGTCGATAAATTATAAGCATAAATAAAATACTAATATAAATACTAAATTAGCAAATTTAAAGTTAACCTTAAAAATGGGATCAGGTTTTGACAAGGCTGAAAACGGGCCCAATCCGATATTACTCCCTTCTATTCTATT
Organism: Datura wrightii; assembly: GCA_035772735.1. Lineage (NCBI taxonomy): Eukaryota > Viridiplantae > Streptophyta > Magnoliopsida > Solanales > Solanaceae > Datura > Datura wrightii. The sequence goes on along the minus strand of JASDFA010000002.1, from coordinate 47,400,699 downwards.
TTTTCAAATCAAGATAGTTTTAAGAGAATAATACATATATATATATATATATATATATATAATTTGAGAAAACGCATTTTTAAGAAAATCATTTATAAGATGTATATATTTTAACAAAATTTCTTTTTAATAAAAGTATATGAATATTTGAAGTATAATAAGAGAAATTTTGAAATCTTTGAGAGCTTCTAAAAAAAATGATATGAAATTAGAAATGATGGGAGTAATAGGTTGCTTTGTATTTACAAAGCTAATTTGCGCTTCATACAAGAAGTCAGCTAGCCTGTCTGTTTCATCATCTCCCGTCTACCCACCTAATTAATTTAATTGTTATTAAACCTAAGTAGTCTAAATGAAAAAGACTAACGCCTTAATAAGTGCCTACCCATCCCAATCCTAATGTCCAAGAGGCAATGGACTACTAAATGGGATTTTGGGTTCTAAAATTCTTAGGCTTTAGGAGAAAACGACAAACAAAATAAACATTTTTGCAACGAGCATGTAAGAGTTTCAAATAGCCTCTTTGATGCGCAAGATTTCCTAAACAAGTATAAATGAATCAAATGGGCATAATCTTTAACATGCAATGTCATATTTAAACAAGTAGCAGGTATTTTGACAATCTTAATGGACACAAAGTGATATGAAGGTCCAATAATAAAATATTAAAATGCAAATGTTAGATCTAAATACGAAGCCAATAACATGACATACTTAAGGGAAATTCCTAGACGATGAGGACTCAAAGTTTCTAATGCACGAATACCAAAATAATGCAGCCTGTTTGCCAAAACGCACATGAGTTTAGAGATGATCTTTAGGTAGAGATTTTTATAATATATATGCGTGAGCAGTTCCTATGAACATAGTTCCTATAGGCTGAAAAAAAAGAATAATAATAATAATAATAATAAAATCTTTACATAAATTTCAATAATGAGTAAACAGATAAGAGATATTTTAATTTGCAAAATGTCCCTATTACTACTTTAATATATTCAGGCATAAGCATGCAAAATTAATTAGTGATCAGAAATTTCGTAATGCAATAATGATATTTCTATAAGCACTTTCAACGATGCAATAATTATAGACTGTTTTATAACATATCTTTACATAAACGGATTTAATAAATTAGCGACAAACCGATGAAAAACTTATGATTTATGTGATCCTAATACGAAAGGGAATTCGGGTTCCTCTAATTCCTAGGCAACGATTGTTAAAAAAAAAGACGGTATGCATTATAAATTTGGTTTCGAGTTATGTCAAATTATCAATCCTATAAGCATGATTTCTAGGCGTAGATATCCTACAGGCATGATATCTAATAAACGATACCTGCGTCAGTCCTATAGGTATGCCTTCTAGGTATGAGATTAACAGTTAAACAGGCAGCAAATACACATCCCCGCCCCCCATGAAGACCCCCTTTTATTATCACTTGTGTATTTACAACAATTACAAATTAAACAAAATAAATAAATTAATTAATTAATACAAACATTAAATAAACAAATGATCAATCCGAAGCCTTTTATGTCTCGGGCGACTCTTCAACTCTTGCCCTTGATTAAACCTGTTAAATATTGAAACAAACGAACATACACAGATACATACACTCTAGACCTAAAGCAAATCACAGAAGGAGTAATACATTGCGAATCCACAGAGGTTAGTAATAGCATACACATAGCATATTTAAGATAGGCCAATCAATAAGGTGGGATATGGAAGATATACTAACCGGTTGAAATGAATTTAAAGGAATACCTTGAAATAAATTTTGTATTGTTGAAGTATCACCCCTAGAAGAAAAATTTTTATCAGAGAAAAGTTATTCAACTTCTCCTTTTATTTTTATTTTTTTTTATTTTTTTTTAAAGAAGAAACAGAGGATCTCCTGTTCGAATGCCCCCCAAAATAAAAGAGAAGGCTACTTTTATAGCCAACCTAAGGGACTAAAAATGAGAAAGGTTAATTAATTCCTATAATCAAGTAGAGGCATAGAAGGAAAGAAAATAAAAGGAAAATCAACCAAAAGAGATCTTTTCCTTAAGTGGAAGCATAATTGAGTCAAATCAAAATAAAATTATTATCAATTCCTTAAATAATCACACATTAAATCAAGGAAGAAAACGAGTCAATACGGAAATCCCGAATGAGCAGACAAACAACCTTAACCAGATAAGGAAAGTCAAATAAACGTTGGGAATTTAAGGTTACCATAAGGATCAAAATTAAAATAAATAAATAAATAAATAAATCAACCCACTAAGAATAGCAAACCTCTAAACCAGTTGTCGTATTTCAAATCAATACACAATCATGCATAATAATTACTCTAAAACTTCTTTTAAGGCTAGTGAATCAATCAATTAGCTATAAAAACAGAATGCTAAATTATTCCATATCTAGCAAAGAAATTTAAACTAACGTATGTGTTTAGTGCTAATGTTACAAAAGATCTGAAGTTACCATACAAGTAAGGCATCAAACAACTCATTTTTATTAACTTATAAAAGATATATAATATAACTATTCTCAACCCAACTTACCATGAAGTAAACAACTACCAGAAGTATTCAAAGAAACACAAAGAGCAACAACTTCATACTACATTAATCATACAATGTCGTTTCAGACACACAATAATGAAGATTATAATTTTCACTACATGATTAGCCCAGAAATATTAAAATCACTACTATTTGACCTTTTATTATAATAAATGAACAGATCAGGACAGTATAATAAACAAAAACTATGAAGTCTAGAATGTTAAAATCATGAATGACTATAAGACACTCAGGTACTAGACAAAACAGAGTAGTACTACAAATTTACATTTGCAAAATTACAACCAAGTATGGTAAAATCCTAGATCTGAAAAAAAATAGAATTAAGAAATAAAACCTAATAAAATCTGAACTCTTAAAGGGTGAATCATGATATACTAAGAGCGTATTGCAAACCAGTAGCAAAGGTCAAACAGATAAATGGTTAAGATAAACAATATAAGCAATCGTTTTTGCAACAATAATAATCGTAACAACATATATGTAATTTAGACAGAATCATACAAATGAAAATGATTTTTTAAGCAAATCAAATGAAAACAGATGCACAATATTAACAAAACCCAACATTAGTTCATCGGAAAAGGGGAAGAGTAAATGGTGGTGAGAACCGGCTTTAACGTTTTAGTGGTGGAGCTTTTTCGGAGATGGAGAGAGAGTCGGGTTTAGTCGACGAGAGGAGGGAAAACAGGCGAAAGGAGGGAACGGCAATGGTGGTTTTCGGCGGAATCTGGAGTTGTTGGTGTCGCGGCAGAGGTAAGAAGAAGAGGAATTTCTTCGTTGATTGCTCGGTGGTGCTGTTGTTCGTTGGAGGTTGCATGCAGCGTCGCCGAAAAAATGGGGTTGGTTTTATGCTCTCCGACCGGCAGTGAGGGGAGAAACGGAGTAGGGAGAAGAGAAGGGAATGATGGTAGGCTGCCGGCAGTGATGATAGGACGCCGGAAAAAATGGAGAAAAAAAAAAGGGAAAGAAGAGGCGACGCCGGCGATGAGGGAGAAGAGGGAGGATGACGGGAAGGAGATGGCTGTAATAGTGGGTGTGCGGCGGGAGGAGATGGAGAGGGAGGCAGCCGGCAGTGAGAGATAAGAGGGAAATGGAAGAGAAGGGGAGAAGATGAGGCGACGGTCGGTTATCAGTCACCCTAGGACACTTCAAAACCTAATGCTCTGAAATTAAGTTTTTCACTACCCGAACTTAGACCTATATCAAGACACGGGAGAAGGAACCCCGAGAGGTTCCAAGTCTACCCATGGCATGAACATAACTTTTAAACTCAACATAATGATGCGGAAGTCTAATCAGACATTATAGTGGAAGTCTTAAAGCATAATAACATATGAACATCTAAATATATAACATAATTCTAAAGGTGAATACATACTATGACTTATAAGCCTCAACATATTGACGAGTTGATGGGAAAAGACCCCAACTAACTCACTAAGGACTGAAATTGAAAAAACTGAACATAACTGAAAAAGGGTTCTTGAAGGATGAGGACTCACCAACTCTGGCTGAGGGATGAGAACTCTGGGAATCGGCTAATGGCGGGGCTGAACCTGAATGTCCGAGCCTGTATCATGAAACAATACAATATAAAGTATACGGTCAGTATTTGTAATGTATTGAGTATGCAAGGTAAGTAAAATGGATAGTTAAAATACATAAGAATTCATAAGAGTAGGACAACATGATCATAGAGTAAATATCAAAATGTAAACAGAAGGTCCCAAGGTTTTCAAACTATTCATAAACCAGTCATAATCATAATCATAAGAGAAAGCTTTATAAAATATAACTTGAGCCAAAGTAACATAAACATAACCATGTATAAATCATGAGGAACAATGGGAAGACTCATCATAACTGACACCATCATGATAGAGCTTAAATGATGCCCCAACTATCTCGCTCAAGAGGGTAGAGCCGTCCCGGGCTTGCTAGGCAAGGGACGTGCATCATGTGATACCACGGGGATCCATTAATATTTGTATATATATTCCTATGGTGGCATGTAGTTTTGAGACCAAGGGGTTGTAATACCCAAAAAGTGCTTAGGAGTAGACCTGGGAAGCAAAAATGCAAAACTGCTGAATGTTGGGAAAAAGTTGCAGGACAACAAGTACCACGACCCTTGGTAAGTAACCATGAGGTGTTGTTTGTGATCGTGGTAAGGAGTTAGTCCAGATGGCAGTGGTAACAAAGAGTATTACAACGGCCTCTTATGAGGACCAATGGTCCATTGTTAGGAGGCGTCATAGGGTTGTGGACTTTTGCAGTGGAGACGACGGGTGGAAACCACGTCCTGTTGTATCTTACAACGATTCGTGGTGAGGATCATGGAGTGCAGAGTTTCAGAAGAAGGAAACAACGATCGAAGGAACGGCCCGTTGAAGCTTAGGAGGAATCGTCCTGTGTGTCCACGGTACGATTCCGGGAATGGGGCTTCAGCAGTGCATTCAACGAGTAGACAGAACGGGCCGTGGGTGGTTCCCACGACCCGTTGATACCACTCGTGGGTTCCATCCGGCCAGATTTTAGGGCAGGTTCATTAAGGGTATTTTTTACTTTTTCACGGTATAAGGCCCTAAACTACATTGTTTTGGCTTGGGAAAGCTGGGTTTTTAAGAAAATTGACCTTCCTTACTCCCATTCATGCATGCAAGGTTTTTGACAAGTGATCCAAGGGGAGATTTCAAGCTTTTCACCTCAATTCCTTTAATTTCATTCTTGGGCTTTTAAGGAGGGTTAGGAGTTGATAATCCTAGGTATGTAGGGTCTTCAATGGGTGGATTCTTCCACACCCATGCTCCTTCTCTATTAATTACTCAAAATTTATTTAAAAACTCATGGGGTTTTGTATTTGATTTGTATAAAATTAAATGATTTAATTATGGGTCCTATGATTTTGAAATCTTATCATAATCTACTAATTTTGATCATTTTGAGATTTAAAATTGAGTATAATATTGTTGATGTTGAATTTCTAAATTATTAAGCTTGATTATGCATGCCCCCTGATGAATCGATTTATGATCCATTGATCCATTGATGCTTTTGATAAGCCCAACATGTATTATGAATTTATTTATGAATTTGTTATGTTATATATTATGAACTTACGAATTTCAACCTATATGAATGATCTACAAGTATGTATGAATTTTATCAATCATGACTTATGTTTTTGGCCGACCCACGGGCCTCAAGTCATGGCTAGTTCTTATATGTTCAAGAATGTTTATGATTATCATTATATGACTAGCCCATGAACTCATGTATGTATTATTATGAGCACTATATATGTTTTAGGAGTAGTATCGAACACCGAGTAGGTTCGGGGCTCAGGTTAAGCCTCGGATCTCATGAACTACATGCCACCGTAGGTATGTCGGGACCCTTTCATGCTTGTCCCTAGCCCAAATGGACCTTTTTCATGTGTGATCACTCCCTTCATTGTTCCTACTTTTGGCAAGGTACGAACACCCTCCCAACTAGGGCTACAAGTCGGGCTTCATGTGTGCTAATATGGGGTATGTCGGTTAAGAGAATCTCCCACTGTTCCTCATGATTTATGCATGTTTATAATGTTATCTCAAGTTATGTTAAGTAAGGCTATTCATTTATGATTATGACTATGTTTACGTTATGAATGTTTCGAAAACCTTGAGCCTTATGTTATATTACGATATTTATGTCATGAGCATGTCGTCCTACTCTTACGATCATTTATGAGTTTTATACATGTTTCAAATGTCCGTTTTACTTACCCTGCATACTCGGTACATTCCACGTACTGACCGCATAATTTCAATATTGTATCATCTCATGATATAGATCCCAGTTCTCAGGTGCATCCTCACCCGTAGCTAGATTTGGACTTGCTCTCTGCATACTTGGTGAGTCCTCATGTTCCGAGGGATACATGTTCACACTCTATGTTATTCCTTCAGTTTCTGGATGTTGGATTAGTTGGGGAGTTGTCCCATCAAACCGCCTTTCATGTTTAGAGGCTTATAAGACTAGAAAGTTGTATTCAACCGTATTGTATAAGTATTGTATTGTTTTCCCTCATGTTATGTTATTATTACGCTCTCTATGCTAAGTCTTCTGCTCATGTGATTGAATTAGATGTATGCTCATGCCATGGGTCGACATGGGGTCTCTCGGGGCTCCTTGTTCCATGTCTACGATCTGGGTGTACATTTGGGTCGTAACAAACTTGGTATCAGAGCCATAGGTTTGAAGTGTCCTAGGGAGTGTAAAATTCGCGTTAAGTCGAGTCTTTTTCATGGGTGTGAAGCGCGTCACACTTATGACGAAGAGGCTACTAGACATTTAAGAATGTTCCCTTCTTTCATGATCTATGTCGTGTGATGAACGTCCTTTACTCCTCTAATTCGTGCTATTCGCGTTTGCAAAATCATGCCTCCATGCCGATTAAATGCCAGGAGGAATGGTAACGGTGATGATAATGAGGGTGCCCATGATGGAGAGCATCAGCTAGCTCCACCCGTTCATGAGGAACATGGACCAAAGCCAGCCGGCCATGCTGAGTTTAGGGCGGCGATTCAGATGTTGGCACAGGCCGTGACATCTTAGGTCCAGAATAAGACTGTGGCACATTATCCATAAAATGGGAATGCGGCAGTTGCTAGGGTGAGGGACTTTTTGAGGATGAGCCCTTCAGAGTTCACAGGATAGAAGCTAGACGAGGACCCATATGACTTTATTGAGGAAATTCTGAAGATCACCCAGGTTATGGGGGTGAATAATGTGGAATGTGTTGATTTGACCTCCTATCAGCTCAAGGGGGTAGCACATATATGGTTCAAGCAATGAAAAGGTGTTAGGACAGCGGGTGTAGGCCCAATAGGCTGGGATGAGTTCAACACCGTGTTCACGAATCGGTTCTTCCCTTGGGAGATGAGGGAGCTCAAGGCGGCTGAGTTTGTGAATTTTAAGCAGGGAACATGTCAGTCCAGGAGTATGCCTTGGAGTTCACTCGTCTATCTAAATATGCTCCGGAGTTGGTGGTGGATCAGCGGGCTCGGGTGAGCCGCTTTGTGCATAGAGTAGCAGATTATTTGGATAAGGATTTTCGGATTGCCATGCTACATTGGGACATCGACTTTCCCCGTATTGTATTGCATGCCCAGCAGATGGAGTAAATCTATAGGAGGCAGAGAGAGGCAAAGAGGGCCAGGTCCGACAGCTACGAGGTTTCTCAGGCCAGGATAGGAGGTGGATCACATCAGCAGTCTCAGCACAGGACCACTGCTCCAGCTCCATCATCGACTAGCACGCCGTCCAGGTTTAGGGGACACTAGATGAGCAGGGCTCCAGGCTCAAGGGATCATGGTAGCATACAGGTGGAGCGCACTTTCCCAGCGTGTGCGAGATGTGGCAAAAATCATCCTGGGAGGTGCCTTGTCGGTGCAGATACTTGTTTCGAGTGTGGAAAACCCGGGCACAGGATCAGAGATTGCCCTGCAGCTAGTTCTACTACTTCAGCATCACGACCCCCTCAGCAGGGTGCCTCCACTAGTTTGGCAGGTGGTCAGTGCTGGAATAGGTTTTATGCTCTAGTGCCTCGCCAGGAGCAGGAGGCTTTGCCAAATGTTGTCACGGGTATGTTGCAAGTCTTCCATATTGATGCTTATGATTTGTTAGATCCAGGAGCTACCTTGTCTTTCGTTACACCTTACATTGCTAGTAGTTTTGGAGTTAGTCTTGAAATTCTGTCAGAACCATTTTCCGTATCTACTCCATTCGGTGAATTAGTGGTACCTAGGCGGGTATATAGGGGTTGCCCCTTTACAGTGTTGCATAAGGTTACCTCCGCGAACTTAATCGAATTGTCCATGATTGATTTTGACATCATTTTGTGTATGGATTGGTTGTTTGCATGTTATGCTTTGATTAATTGTAGGACCCGTGCAGTGGAATTTCAATTTCCGGGTGAGTCAGTTTTGGAATGAAAGGGTAATTCAGTTGTACCAGCCGGTCGATTTATTTCAGGGTTTCATGTACCACCTACTTGGGGTTAAGGATATAGAGTCCGAGCCTCTGACCATTCAGTCAGTTCCAATGGTGTGCGAGCATCCGGAGGTTTTTCACGATGATTTACCAGGTGTTACTCCGAAAAGAGAAATTGATTTTGGAATTGATCTACTGCCTAATATGTAGCCTATCTATATTCCTCCTTATAGGATGGCTCCAGCTGAGCTAAAAGAGTTAAAGGAGCAGTTGAAGGACTTGATGGATAAGGGTTTCATTAGACCAAGAAAGTCTCCATGGGGCGCACCGGTTCTATTTGTTCGGAAGAAGGATGGATCCCTTCGAATGTGTATTGATTATCGGCAACTTAATAAGGTCACCATCAATAACAAGTACCCCTTGCCCAGGATCGATGATTTGTTTGACCAGCTTCAGGGTGCCAAGTGCTTCTCCAAGATTGATCTCAGGTCCGGGTATCACCAGCTCAAAGTTCGGGAGAGTGACATCCTGAAGACCACTTTCAGGACTCATTATGGTCACAACGATTTGTTGTTATGTTTTTTGGACTAACCAATGCCCCTGCTTCTTTTATGGATTTAATGAACAGGATGTTCAAGGCATATCTGGATATGTCCGTGATCGTGTTCATCGATGACATTCTTATATACTCCCGGAGTGAGGAGGAGCATGCCACTCATTTGAGAATAGTGCTGCAGATCCTCAAGGATCATCAGTTGTATGCAAAGTTTAGCAAGTGTGAATTTTAGCTAAACTCGATGGAATTTCTAGGTAATGTGGTATCAAGCGAAGGCATAAGGGTAGACTCCCAGAAAATTGAGGCAGTGAAGAATTGGCCTAGACCGGTGAATCCTACAGAAATTCGAAGTTTCTTGGGTCTAGCTGGATACCTTTGACCAGGTTGACTTAGAAAAACATAAAGTTCCAAAGGTTAGAGGATTGTGAGAAAAGCTTTCAGGAATTGAAGAGCCGACTCAGTTCAGCACCAGTATTGACTTTACCCAAGGGTACAGATGGCTTTATTATGTATTATGATGCTTCAAAATTCGGGCTGGGGTGTTTGTTGATGCAGCGTGGGAAGGTAATAGCATATGCCTCAAGACAGCTAAAAGTTCATGAAAAGAATTACCCGACCTATGATCTCTAGTTGGCAGCGGTGGTGTTCGGCATTACTTGTATGGGGTCCACGTGGATATATTTACGGATCACAAGAGCTTGCAATATGTGTTCACACAGAAGGATCTAAATCTTCGGCAAAGGAGGTGGTTGGAGTTGTAAAGGACTACGACATGAGTGTCCTCTACCACCCGGGCAAGGCAAATGTGGTTGCGGATGCGCTTAGTAGGCTCTCAATGGAGAGTGTGTCCTATGTGGATGAGGGGAAGAAGGAGTTGGTGAAAGATGTTCACTGACTTGCAAGACTAGGAGTTAGATTGATTGATTCGACCGATGGCGGTGTTATTGTACATAACGGGTCAGAATCGTCTTTGGTGGTTGATGTTAAATCCAGGAAAGGATCCAATATTGAGGAAGCTGAAGGAGGCGATGCAAAGTCAGAAGGTGGAGGTTTTCTCCTACGGGGGAGATGGTGTGCTACAATACCAGGGTCGACTATGTGTTCTGGGCATCGATAATTTAAGGGTTCGAATATTGCATAAGGCACATGGTGCCCGACATTCCATCCATCTGGGATCCACGAAGATGTATCGGGACTTGTGAGAAATCTATTGGTAGGATGGCATGAAGAAGGATATTGCGGAGTTCGTAGCTAAATGTACCAACTGTCAGCAAGTGAAAGTCGAGCATCAAAGGGCGGGAGGTGTACTTCAGGATATTAGCATTCCCACTTGGAAGTGGGAGGAAATAAATATGGATTTCGTTACAGGCCTACCTTGTACTCGCCGACACTATGATTCCATTTGGGTGGTGGTAGACAGGTTAGCAAATGTTGCACACTTCCTACTGATCAAGACCACGGATTCAGTGGATGATTATGCCAAGTTGTATATTCGGGAGTTGGTTCGACTTCATAGAGTGCCCTTGTCTATTATTTCAAACCAAGGTACTCAGTTTACCTCTCAGTTTTGGAGGTCTTTTCATATGGGACTTGGGACTCAAGTCAAGCTCAGCATGGTTTTTCATCCGCAAATAGACAGCCAGGCCGAATGAACAATCCAGACTCTTGAGGACATGTTGAGGGCATGTGTCATGGATTTCAAAGGTAGTTGGGATGATCACTTGCGATTAATCGAGTTTTCTTATAATAACAACTATCACTCTAGTATCCAGATGGCACCGTTTGAGGCTCTTTACGAGCGGAGGTGTAGATCTCCCATCGGATGGTTTGAGGTTGGTGAGGACACTATGATAGGGCCAGACTCGGTTCACGAGGTGATGGTAAAGGTTCAGTTGATAAGGGACAGATTAAAAACCGCTCAGAGTTGTCAGAAATTATATGCTGATGTAGGGAGAAGAGATTTGGAGTTTGATGTGGACGAGTGGGTATTTCTAAAGGTGTACCCCATGAAGGGAGTCATACGATTTGGAAAGAAAGGGAAACTCAATACCCACTATGTTGGTCCCTACCAGGTTGCGAGATGAGTTGGTAAGGTGGCATATGAGTTGGACTTGCCATCAGAGTTATCTTCATTTCATCTCATCTTCCATGTGTCGCTTTTGAAAAAGTGTTTGAGTGATCCAGCCTTGGTGGTCCCAGTAGATAGCACTGGAGTAAGAGACAGTCTCAGTTATGAGGAAATCCCCGTTGAAATCTTGGATCGTCAGGTTTGGACGTTGAGGAACAAATAAGTAGCTTCAGTTAAGGTTTTCTGGAGAAATCAGCATGTTGAGGGAGCTACGTGGGAAGCCGAAGGGGGCATGATGGCTAGATATCCACATTTGTTCTATACCGGCTCGGTTCTGACTTGAGGTATCAATTTTGCCCTATGACTCTATCTGTTTTCATGTTTAGTTCATGTGTGCAAGTTTCTTTTATGTGTATGAATGTGTATGTGAAGTATGAGATCAGTTCAGCTATATGGTTTTATTCGGAGGTAGTCATTCCATGAAAATTCCGGTTAAAATGATCAGTATATGGATATGATAAATTGTATGTTTCTGTTTGCTTCTTGTTTCCTACATTCGAGGAAGAATGTTCCCAAGGGGAAAATATTGTAATACTCAGAAGTGCTTATGAGTAGAAACGAGAAGCAAAAAGGCAAAATTGCTGAAAGTTGGGAAGAAGTTGCAGGACGACAAGTACCACGACCCGTGGTAAGTAACCACGAGCCAACGTTTGTGGTCGTGGTAAGGAGTCAGTCCAGATGGCAGTGGTAAAAACGAGTATTACAATGGCCCGTTGTGAGGAACAACAGTCCGCTGTTAGGAGGCGTGGAAGGGTTGTGGACTTTCGCAGTGGAGACGACGGGTGGAAACCACATCCCATTGTATCTTACAACGAGTCGTGGTGAGGATCGTGGAATAGGTGTGCAGAGTTTCAGAAGAAGGAAAAAATGTAGGAAGGAACAACCATTTAAGCTTAGGACGAACCGTCCTATGTGTCCATGGTACGATTCCAAGAATGGGGCTTCAGCAGTGCATTTAACGAGTAGACAGAACAGGCCTTGGGTGGTTCCCACGACCCGTTGATACCACCTCATGGGTTCCATTCGGCCAGATTTCAGGGCAGGTTCATTAAGGGTATTTTTTACTTTTTCACGGTATAAGTCCCTAAACTACATCGTTTTGGCTTGGGAAAGTTGGATTTTAAAGAAAATAGATCTTCCTAAACTCCCATTCATGCATGCAAGGTTTTTGACAAGTGATCTAAGGGGAGATTTCAAGCTTTTCACCTCTATTCCTTCAATTTCATTCTTGGGCTTTTAGGAGGGCTAGGAGTTGATAATCCCAGGTGTGTAGGGTCTTCAATGGGTGGATTCTTCCAGAACCATACTCCTTCTGTATTAATTAATCAAAATTTATTTAAAAACTCATGGGGTTTTGTATTTAATTTATATAAAATTAAATGATTTAATTATGGGTCTTGTGATTTTGAAATCTTATCATAATCTACTGATTTTTATCATCTTTGAGATTTAAAATTGAGTATAATATTGTTGATTTTGATTTTCTAAACAATTAAGCTTGATAATGCATGCCCCATGATAAATTGATTTATGATTCATTGATCCATTGATGCTTTTGATAAGCCCAACATGAATTATGAACTTATTTATGAATTTATTATGTTATCTATTATGAACTTATGATTTCAAGCTATACGCATGATCTACAAGTATGTATGAATTTTATCAATCATTAATTATGTTTTTGGCCGATCCATGAGCCTCAAGTCATGGCTAGTTCTTATATGTTCAAGAATGTTTATGATTATCATGATTTGACTAACCCATGAACTCATGTATGTATTATTATGAGCACTATATATGTTTCGGGAGTAGTATCGAACACCGAGTAGGTTCGGGGCTCAGGTTAGCCCCGAATCTCATGAACTACGTGTCGTCGTAGGTATGTCGGGACCCTTTCATGTTTGTCCCTGGCCCTAATGGCCCTTTTTCATGTGTGATCACGCCCTTCATGGTTCCTACTCTTTGAAAGGTACGAACACCCTCCAACTAGGGCTACAAGTCGGGCTTCATGTGTGCTCATATGGGGTATGTCGGTTAAGAGAATCTCCCACTATTCCTCATAATTTATGCATGTTTATGATTACATATGTTGGCTCAAGTTATGTTAAGTAAGGCTCTTCTATTATGATTATGACTATGTTTACATTATGAATGTTTCGAAAACCTTGAGCCTTATGTTATATTACGATAATTATGTCATGAGCATGCCATCCTACTCTTACGATCATTTATGAGTTTTATACATGTTTCAAATGTCCGTTTTACTTACCTTGCATACTCGGTACATTCCACGTACTGACTGCATACTTTCAATGTTGTATTGTCTCATGATATAGGTCCCAGTTCTCAAGCATATCCTCACCCGTAGCTAGATTTGGACTTGCTCTCTGCGTACTTGGTGAGTCCTCATGTTCCGAGGGCTACATGTTCACACTCTATGTTATTCCTTCAGTTTCTGGATGTTGGATTAGTTGGGGAGTTGTCCCATCAATCCGCCTTTCATGTTTAGAGGCTTATCAGACTAGAAAGTTGTATTCAGTCGTATTGTATAAGTATTGTATTGTTTTCCCTTATGTTATATTATGATTATGCTCTCTATGCTAAGTCTTCCGCTCATGTGATAGAATTATATGTATGCTCATTCCATGGGTCGACATGGGGTCTCTCAAGGCTCCTTGTTCTATGCCTACGATCCGGGTGTATGTTTGGGTCATGACAGGGGTTTACCTGATCGCCGGGTCTATTTGGTGGTAGACACTGCTCCCAAAAACATGCACATGAGGTTCATATCATAATCATAAATTATTCTTGAATTTCATGGCCAATTACATCATAACATACTTGATCATACTTGAAATATATGATTTGCCATGAATAAGGGCATGTGAGTCAGCCAAGAGTCATAAGTCCATAAATTATGAAATCCATGCATACTTGTAAAATATTTATATACATGATATTCATAAATCATGATAAGTATTTGAGAGAAATCAAATCATAAATCATAATTAGGCTAAAGAAGATCAAGATCATAATAGAATCATAACTTGACTTTTCATGAAGCATGCATAATTGGGCATAATTCAATTAAAATTCAAATCTATAAAGTATATTTAAAATAGTTATATAATATGCCCATAGATCATAAAACATGATTTGATACATGAAGGAAATTGACCCATAGATAGATCATAGAGAATTTCACAAGAATTGAAATAAACCCCATAGATCATTAAACTTGAATCTAGAATTGAAATTCATGAAATTGAGAAGAATTTAGAGCATGAGAGTGAAAGGAACTCTTCATAGCCTCAAATACCTGGGTAAATCAAATTTACACTTTCTTGAATGCCCAAAGGAAATTGAAAAGAAATTGAAGAAATTCTTCAACCTTGATCTTCAAGGAAAGGCTCTAAGTTGCATGCATAGAGTGAAAATGTTTAGATTATGTTTAACACCCTTAAAACCCTGCTAATTGGGCTTAAACGATGTAGTTCAGGACCTTGGAGCTTAGAAATTACAAAAATACCCTTAATAAAAAATCTGAAATTTCTGCACTACCAGTGGCAACAAGGCCTACAATGGTTCGTTCTTTGCTGCAATGGGTCGTTACCTTACTTGTGGTTTCGCTCCATTTTCTAGACCCAGGTCTACTACCCCGACTGGATAGGACGAGTCGTTACTAGCCCCAACGACTCATCATTTCCGTCTATTGTCACCACTGCTCACTTCTTAGAAATCCTCCCAACGGAACCATACCATAACTCGTTGTCTCATACAATAGGTCGTGCCATGACTCGTGCCCCCCACCTTGACAAGAACCACCCTCACAATAACCCCCTTACCACAACCCG
Source organism: Datura wrightii (assembly GCA_035772735.1). NCBI lineage: Eukaryota > Viridiplantae > Streptophyta > Magnoliopsida > Solanales > Solanaceae > Datura > Datura wrightii. The sequence continues at coordinate 47,385,600 of JASDFA010000002.1, read as the reverse complement.
TTATATCAACCAATGGGTCATCCTTAGACCCATTATTCCCAAGTCTACTTCTGCAGACCCTCACTACGAATGCTTCCAACGGGTCATTAGACCCACCAACGACCCGTACCACGAGTCATTCTAAGAAAAATATTAGATTTTTCTACTTGTTTTAATTTTAAATCACAAGTCTAGTCTTAGGAACTTCCAGGGTATTACAAAAATATTCTTTAATTCTATTCTCTCATCCAAACAGACCCCGTGAAGATAGGGTTTTGTTTGTTCTCACATACAAATCACACTATTTTTTTATATTATATAGGTATATACATTATCCAACATATGCTCATGTATTATCACATACCCCTTAGTATGTTACTTTTATACACATAATATATCACCATATCATTTTATATAGTACATGTATATTTTACACATATTATATATATATATATATATATATATATATATATATATATCACTTGCATATTCATATTTTTTTAAACCAAGATTTTATTCAATCAATAACATTTTTTAGTTTTAAATTATCACCACCTTTTAATGCCTTTTAGCTAGTAGTAATAATTAATATGTTGGTATATTTAGACTAAATCTAAGAGCTATCTTAGGATAGGCTCTGAGGGATGCCTAACACCTTCTCCTCGGAGTAAATAAAACCCTTACTTAGAATCTCATGGATTTTGCAGAGTAAAACAGAATAGACATATTAATACAACTAGATTTTCTAATATACCTTACAAAGTAGAAGGCTACTCTGAACATTTACAAACCAGAGAAAGATAACCAATGAAGTTTCGAACTATTTTGAACCCTTTCAAAATAGGGCGTCAACAGTGAGTTCAACCCTGGCTTTAAAGAGATCCTCTCTTTTTGTAATGTTATTATATGTTATGGAGGACTTTTCCAATATTATTATCACAATCTCCAAATTCTTTGGTTCCTCGTAAATATCTCCGAAAGCAGTTCTTGATCAAGAGCTCAAAGTACTAAAATCTCTCTTAATTTTTCTTATGTATGTGTATATAGGATTTTTCTGGATCTCCTCAGACTTGAGATTATTGAATATTGTTAATATAATCTTCATGTCCACCTAAATATTGAGGAATCTGAACTATTTTATATAATTGGAATTGGATTGACCACAATTGATAAGTAGTGAAGCATGGCCTGTGCATGATAAAGACAAATGTGTGACCACAATGTTTTCCAAATAAAAGACAATTTTGGTACAACAATAATAAAAGAAAGATTGGATGCAAAGTTTCCTCTTAAACTTCTCAATCTTACTAGCACTAATCATTCGTTTAGGAAGGAAGATAATAGAAGCAATGTGTTGTTGCTTGAAAGTTTTGAGTCTCTCAAAAACTACTTAGGATCCAATGCCCCTAATATTCCATAGTATTTTATTAATAATTTAAAATCATGGGATCATTGACCATTTGAATTCCCTCTGAGGGAAAGTTTGAATTATTACTGCGGTGATTACCATATCTATTGAAGAGAGGTTGTTGTACAGATTGATGTTAGATTGATCATGTGATAGGGATTTATTCCTAACTTTAATGGTCAAGTTTTTTCTACACCCCTTCACAAGTTCATCATCTGAAATGGAGTAGGTGAAATCATTTGAGAGCCTTTCCGTGATAGTATCATGTTATGTATCTTTACAAGCAGTGTCTTCCTTACTAAGGTTAGGACAATAAATGAATTCATTTAGTTCTTCCTTATCTCCAAACTGGCAGCTCCACTAACTGTTTCTGTCGGTAATTTCTCCCTACCTTTTGATGTAGGGTGTATTTACGCATTTATCAATCATATTTTTTCGTATTTAGATATATTTTGAGAATAAGTAATGTGTATTTTCTTGTGTTTTATATGATTTATGTGAAAAATAGATAACACATATGATTTGATGCTTTCAGGTATTTAAGTCATAAATTTGGGCTTAATTGTGGCTAAAAAGAGTAAGAATAGCAAAACGAGATTGATGAAATGAGTATGATAGAAGTTGGCATCGCACAGGCATAGTTATGCTATCATGGAGCCTGGATGGCACACCAAGAGGTGCAATGCACCAAGGATATGGCACAGGAAAAGGCACGAAGCACAGGGCAATCCAGGTGTGATAGGATTTCAATCCCAGTTCGACTAGGAATAAAAGCTGCAAAAAACAATTCTAATCCAAGCAAGAACAACGAAGGCTTAATCTACTATTATAAATACCCTCTCTTAAATATTCTTAGGCATGTAATTGATAGTCCAACATTGAGTTATATTGTTCTACCTTAGTTCAATAGAAAAATTGTGTAATGGCTTAGTTGAATATTTGTTGGAAATTCATCAAGTTCTTGTGACTCAATATAGCTTTGGAGATTTTGCTAAATAATTTTATATTGTCATAAGTATTTCATTATTATTTCTTCTATGTCTTTTATTTTTATTCTCATAAACATGAGTGGCTAAATCCCTTAAGCTAGGGTTGTGGGAACCATGATAGCTTAACGAAAGTAGGCATAATAAAATAGTGATTCTTGAATGGTGAATTAGGTAGATTTTTATTTTCTTCATCTTAATGTTTAATTGCATGTATCTTCAACTTGCCCGATGAAGGAGATTAAAGTTAGGAAAAGAGAATAACAATAGCAATTTGAGGCTACCAACGCTCATCTAAATTAACTTAAGCTCTAACTGAAGATAGTTAAGTCAAGACTTATGGCGAGAGCAAAATATACACACCTAAAGTCCGAGAGAATATAGGTGAAATTTATCTATGTAGGTCTAGAGACGTTAGGTGAACTTAATCGTCAGTCTTACACAAAATTTACCAGGATAGATCACTAATAAAAGCTTACTAAGTGTATGAAATCATAGAGAACACAATTCTAATTTTATCTTGATAATTTGATACACAACTCAATCATTGTTAGCATTATCTTTTTTCTTTTTATTTTGCAACCCCCCATCCAAAATATTGATTACAAGTTTATTTAATCATTATTAATACATTATTTCTTCCCTATTCCCTGTGGGATTGACTCCAACCTAAGTTAGGTTACTATATTTGACAGTGACCGCTTTATACTTCAATTGCAAGATGTAATTTGCGCGTGATCACCTTCATTTATGAATGCATGCCCTCTAAACCAAGATTCAAACCATAACTAGTTATGCCACAAGTTGCGAATTAAGTGAACTGGTCCAAAGTTACCTCTGGGGTATGATCACAGTATTGTGGAATTTTCGTCTACCTTTCTTAACCTTGTTAGCTTTAACGGGATTCATTTGGATCAACTTAATGTTTAAAATTTTCTTTTGATCCTTCACTTCAGGAAATATAATGTCCTTTGTTTATTTGAATTGTAGGCTTCTCCTTCTTCTTGTTTTGTTTCCTTTCAAATTTCCTTATGCTTTGAGTGGGCACATAATCTACAACACAAGTGAGTTGAGAGGTAATGACATCAATTATTTTCATCGAGTCCTCTCCCTTTGAAGTAACCTGAGCAGATGCATCGTATTGTTGCAAGTTGTTTGCTTTGTAATTTTAATTTCCACATCCATTAGCATGTTGAATTTTGTCTTGTTTTTTAAGGCCTCTTCCTTATATTTTCCACTGTTTTTCAGCCCATTTCTTCACTAGTTGTTATCATATTCACCTCCTCAGGGTCAACTTATTTAGGAGTATATTCTCATGATTTTTTCTGAAAAAATTATTTTCTTTGTCACTTTTTACCTTATCCCATATGCTATATCAGTGCTTGACAAAATGTTACTGAAAAATTGCTCAAATCTCTTATTGTTTTGCTTAAAATTCAGGATAAAGGATCCTGCAAATACTATTTGTGTGTCCCTGAATCTTGCATAGTAACAGAAAGATGGTAACGAATCATGTTCAATCTTTTGAATAATAGTTTCTGTAAAGCCATCTTCACTAATAATATCTAAGAGAATTTCATTCATCCTATGTCTGGCTAGATCAATTTCAACTCTTAATTTAATTGTGCTAGGTTTAATCTTACAAGAGATAGTTTTGTCCATTGTCAAAGGATGCCCACAGGCTGTATAATGTGACAAAAAGCATTATCCATAGTAGTGCCAAGGTAATTTAGGCAGAGTTGGCCAAACATGAACTATATTTGTGTCAACACTAGACTTGAAATAGAATTTCACTTCCATTTTTTATAACAGTATCTCTTGCAAAACTGATAAAATCCCTTGAATAAACACTTATGTGATCATCACCATTATCGAAGTCAATAAAAACATGTCTCATGTTATATGCAACTATCTTGATGCAATCTTTAATCGTAAAGATTTTAGCAAATTCATTCATAATTAGATTAATAAAGCATCGAATAGGAGTGAACTTACCAATAATAGTCCATTTACAAGTTTGTGCTAATAATTCATATTCCTTTTCTGTAAAAGTAATAACAAACTTCCCCTTAATAATTCTATAGGGTCTGTGAGATAGAGTTACTTTGTTTCTTCTATTGTTGAATTAAGAGTTACTCATAGTCTATATGACTTTTTGCATGTTTCCTCTGATGCAAATGACGTAGTAGCTTGAAGTAACTTAGACACACTCCCCTGTACCTATTGATTGTTTCCATCAAAAGTCACGGAAATGAATTGAGTATTGTTGAGGAGATAATTTAAGGGAGAAATAGTCAGGTTTCTCTTGGCATTTATAGTGGTGGTTAGGGTTCAAAATTATTGATGGCCGAGTTGAATTATAACTTTTTTATTTCTCATAAAACCATTTGGAATCTTGGGAGTATGAATAATTTTTTGTATCTTATTTGGGGGACCTTCAAGGTCCATCGAAGGGTGCATGTGGACCGGGACAGCGAGAAAATTTCTTTTGGAATTATTGAAATATAGTTGTTACTCAAATAGAAAAATAGATGAGTAAAGAAAAAGGAAAAGAGGTTAGAAAGATATCATAACTTCTCTCTCTACTTTTTTTTTATCACTAATAAACTAGTTTGTACATATTTGATTATTTAGTTAAATAAATTTTTTAGTTTAACAAAAATAATAAACTTAATGACATATATCTAAATTATTAAGAGTAAGATCTTTATTAAGTACAGAGAAATGAGATCCTAATATATAAATGTGTATTGATATTGTGATGTCTTAATTTTATTAAAAATAAATGAGGTCTAAGAAAAAATTATTAGAAATAATAAAAATAAAGTGGATAAATAAATAAAATTAGAAGTTGTGAAGAATTTTCTTTGCGGCCTTCCATTTTTTAAAAAAAATTAATTGACTTTATCATTTTTTGAAATTTATTATTCAATCAAAAAGACAAGAACATTTTATGAAATAATTATATTGTATGACAATTTGAATAAAATAATTAACTACTTTAGCCCATATTCAACTTATTACCTCTTTGGGTATCTTTATTTTTTTTTCATTAGTTATTTTTTTAGCAAACATATTTATTTCTTTTTCTTCGTTCTTTTTTTCTTTCCTTCCGCTTCTTCGTTTTTTCATTCTTCTTTCTTTTTTTAATTTTTCTGCTTGTTCTTTCAGCTTCTTTCTTATTCTTTTTTTTATTCTTCTTTTTCTTCCTCTTCTTCTTCTTCTTTCTTCTTTCTTTTACTGTTTTATTTTTTCTCCTTCTACTACTTTTTTTTGTTATTGGTATTTTTTATTTTCTTTTGCTTTATATAAGAATACTTATTTTTCTTGTTTTCTCTTTTGAGTTTTTTCTATCCTTACCTCTGTCTTCTCTTCTATCAATACTCACCCCTTTTTAAAGAAACTAATTCAAAATTAGCAAAAGAATTTTATTTTATTTTTGTTATTGTTTGTCTTTTATATATCTTTATTTGGTATTCTTTTTCACACTTTAGAATTATGAGAAAAGAAACAAAGATGAAGAATTAAGTGACGTTTCTTTAATTACTTGGTCCTTTTATTTTGTTGATTTGAAATAATATTGCATAAAAGTATAAATTAATTATTTACAGTGAATATGTCAATAATATATCAATTTTGTATAAGTTTAAATAATTTTATAATAATCATGTAAAAGTGTGTATAAATACTTTTTATACAATTGTATACTTTTATACATTTTTATATAAATTTAATATATTTTCTTACATAAATAATGTTGTAAAGTATTGTATAAAGTTGTATATCATATGTATAAACACTGTTGAGAAAACAAATTTGGTTATGCGTGTATAAATTTAAATAATGGCTATGTGGATGTAATATTTCATATTAAAATATATGTTTTTGAAAATATCCCTATTTTATTTCCGAAGAATACTTAAAAGACGTAATAGTCTGGAAAACTCTAATACTAGTTCAGTTTTATTATTCCAGCCCTTATATTTTATGGGTTTTCATTTAAACACCTGAACTTATTTAAATTTTAATATTTTAAATACTTCTGATAATTGATCAAGCTTATGTGACGTTTATTTATTGATTATGATAAAATGTATGGTTTAAAAGCAAGTGAATATAATTATTTTAATTTTAAAAATATTAAAATTAAAAGAAAAAAATAACAATAATTAAAAAAAAAAAAGAATTAGTACAATATAAAAGAAGATAGGGGATTCAGCATGGAGTAGCAAACAGTTCATCAAAGATATAGGTGTTTTGGAGAGATGACCAGGAAGGTCAAGTGTTTCTAGACACTATTCAACAACTAATCATGTCTTTCAATGGCTGCAATAGAAGTTTCCAAATTATAGCAATATATGCCAGATGTGATGCTTTGGAAAGGCTCGAGTTATGGGACAATTTAGAGGAAATGGCAGCAGGTATTCATAATCCTTGAATTGCGGGAGAAGATTTTAACGTTATTTTAAATGAGGAAGAGAAGTAAGGAGGATTGCATTTTACCCAGAATGAGGTGGCCGATTTTGCTCAGTGTCTCAGTGATTGTGTTTTAGTGAAACTAAAAACATGTCACGAGTCAAGTGACTGTGATTGGCACCCACATTAATCCCCCTGGTGGGCAAACCAATGTGTCACCAAATTGATCACCCTATTTTAATATTTCTACTCTAAATTAAGCACCTCATAAAGTAAAATAGAGGAAGTCTTATAAAACTGAAAGAATTATTAACAACCTCCTTACATACAACCCAAGAACTGAAAATCATATAGAGGACATCTACCTAAGTATTGTCTAAAGGAATAATAGAAAATAAATAATCCATATCCAAATAAAAAATACATTTCTTCCGGAGGAGTTGCATCAACTCAAAGAAATCATCTCACCCTCAGATATTTCACAGCTACTACTATAAATGGGGTCGAGAGGAGCTTTCTGGATAGCAGTCTGCACTAAGAAAAGAAGTGCATGAGTAGCATTAGTACAACACAGAGTACTGGTAGACATCATTGGCCAACCTTAGATAATAATGCATATATAGGGAAATAGCAACAAAACATTCACGAAAATAATTACTCATTACAAAAACCTATTTCTAAAGTTGGATTAGGCCTCGCTGTAGTGGGATTGTTGCCGCGACGGCGGTTTCATTGCAGCAGTACTGCGTACGCAATAGTTCAACCAAGTTGTCAACCTTAGGTTCCACATTTAGCAGTTTTTCCTAGTCAATTCGTCAACTCAAATAAATGCATACATAACAAAGCTCAACGATCAATTTATCATTCTTTCACATGGAATATACACATGAATCCTCACAATCAATTCAGTAGCTTATCACAGGGACTATATACACATGAATCCTCAACAATCAATTCATCAACTTATCAAGGGAATATATACACATGAATCCTCAAAAATCAATTCATCTTTACTAACTTTACTTCGGTAATGTGCCGGGAACATGCCTCCATCATATCACTACACATTCACTCATACTCATCATTGTACACACATGCCAAAGGATTTTATATCTATCCTTCCAATCATGACCTGCAGGGACTCTAGAAATTCATATACTGTACAGGAGTGGTACCCTCTCCCATTCATTAGCTCGTTCAAATGCTCCTCCCGGACACGAGCCACTCAATCATAATCACTCCACCGGATGCTCCCCTCAGACATGAGCCACTCATCTCAGGATAAATCATGTTATCCACTTCCATTCTCATAATGTATATTATCATTCAGCATTTAGTATGACTTTCCAAAGACACCAAGTTACTCTCATCAACTCATATTATATTTACCAATGTTCAACCACTTACATGAAAATTTGAAGTAACACACATACGTCTCAGACAATTCAAATTTCACAACAACTTCATCGACAACTATCATCTCAAGTTTTTACAATCATACTTAACACGTCATGACATTAAGAATAAATTATGTATGAATCCTAACTAAGCATGTTATCACTTTACACATATATATACATCATTATGTAAAGTCTAACTCCTTATTAACCATAACCTACCTTGACTGCAAGATAAGAGAAATCATCTACTCTGCAGGAGCCTTGCCTTTTCTCAAGACTTGAAATGCCAAAATCTACAACAACAATTACAAGAGTACTTTATTATTTACTCTTCAAATTAAGGTCTTGGGAAGTTAACCCCAACCCAAATCACCCATCATAACAGCCTAAATTGTTATCCACAAATTAATTCATCACATTTTATTCCCATATCAATTACTCCAACCTAATTTATGGGGTTTCCACTCCTTAAACCCTTTCTAAGTAGTTAATACTGCTAACGCTCTTAACTCTATCAAATTTTGGGTCTCAAACTACCCCAGAATTGAACACATGCCTTCACAATCCCTTAATAAGTGTTCATTACCAATTTTTAGGCCTACTAATAAATACTCATTCATTCTCCCTAATTAGCTGTAGTTTTCACAATTCTACGGTTCTTCACTAAGAATTCACCATTAAAGGACACCCTTTGATTCTAGGGTATTAAGAAATCAAATGAGAGAAGGAATTAGCTAGAAACTTTACTTGGGAAGAACAACTGCTTTTGTCTCTGAAAAATCGCCCTAAGCCTTTCAGTTTTTCTTGCCTAAGAATAATGGGTTAAATCCCCCAAAATCCCACTTAAAACCTACTCATTGCCTCCCATTGTTGTCGCGCCCCATTTTTTTTGCGAAAAGCGGGACAGGACGTGTGACCACTCTTAAAGGATTAATTAGAGTGAAGAGTCGCCACCTAACGAATTATGGTGCATTAGGACACGATTAAACTAATTAATAGAAACACCATTTAATTAGCCTACGTCACCAGAGTCAGGTAAAGGTTCAGGTTACCTCGAAAGGAAGGTGTTAGAAACCTTTTGAGGCCCACAACTATGGGTCCCTTTTGGATTCATTAATTATGTGGAAAATATTATGTGATAAGCTAAGAGGATCAATTACTAACTTAACTATGTGATTAGGCATATATACTAAATACTAGGCTGTCACATAATTAAAAGAAAAAGGAAATAAATTATCCTGGATATTAAAGCTTCCAAAAGTACATGAGTGGTAAAGAAAACCAATAAGAATCAATTATAGTTTACCATATATAAATAAATATTAGAGCTTTCATATAATCTATTGAGTCCGGCACTAAAATAGATTTAAAAAATTGGAAAAATTCCAAAACAAACGTAGGAAGTGGGACTTTACCGAAAGGGACACTTCATTCCCCAGGGAACAAGGAACATAAAAAATGTAAAAAGAAATTATTGAACCTCGTTGGGCTTCCAACGAGGTTCTATATAATATTTTTCTTTACTAATTTATAATAAATAAAAAAATTAAGAAAGTACATTTAAATTATTTTTTAAAACTTTTGTACGTTCCTCGTTAGCGACCCAACGAGGATAGATTTAACTTCTTCTTTTTTAATTTCGTTAACATTTTTTACTTTGTCATCTTCAGTTTCTTGTCGGTTATCGTTTAGTGGGAACCCCTCCATCTTATCTCAATCTTTGATACTTTCTTAAATATGTGCAAATTCCACCCCCCTATCTTGAAACAACCCACCTTCTTTTTCTCTTTTCTCATTTACCTTTTTTTTTTAAATGTATAGGTAATTTTTAAAATTTATTATAATATTTTATTTGAGATATTCAAATTATGAAACATTTTAATTTGAAAATTTGAATATATGATACAATATTTTGGTAACATATTTCAATCTAAACTTTAGAAATTTTTATTTATTTGTATTCTCAAGTATTTATTATGTAGTCATATAAAATACGTCATTTTTTAAATTTTTATTGGGAGTTGTTTGAGATTTTAAAGCTTATTGATGCTAATGTGTATAACTAAAGGAGATGACAAGTTTTAAGTGATTAATTTATCTACGTAATAAATATTTTAAATCACGTAGACTTTTTCAGAAATTTAGTCTAAAGTATCTGATAAAAATATTTTATTTCATTTTCAAGAATTCAGTCAAACTGATCATAATTTGAATACCGAAATAAAATTTATTGATAAATTCAAGTAGCTGTCGGCCTTCTTCATTTTATATAATGTAAAAAAATGCTATATTTTAAATGATCAACTTATCTACATAATAAATATTTGAAAACACGCGCAATTGCATTTATTAGTTTCTTTTTATATCATTTATTAGTTATTTTTTTGGATATGTAGATTTTGTTTCTTTTGTGAAGATTATTTTCGAATTTGCGTTCTCTAGTGTCTTTGAAAGTATTTGTTTGTTTCAATCTAAAATTTTGATTGAAATATGTTTGTCGCGACCCAACTAGACAAGCTGTGGGGGCACCTACATCGACTCTGCTCGATAGGAGAACCCTTACCACATTTCTATCAATTAAATAAGAAAATAATTTCTAGCATTCACATTGCTTCTCATTATCTGCTAAAAATTCCCAACCAAATAACATTACAAGATTCCTCTAACATGACTCTCCCAAGATCTAGTCTAGATAGATACAAGAGCTCTATTTGAATACTTGACAACAAAATGACCCAACTTCGTTCGGAAGGAGGAACACTGAAGCTGGTACTGAGTACTCCACATTGTCACTACCCGAGTCTACATCCTGGACGGGACAAGGTACTTGGAGCCACAATTGACCCCAAGAAAACCCGTGGTCTAACATCATACTGGTAATTAAGTAAGCCTACGTGGAAGCTGGGTAAAAATAAATATCCAAATAAAACTGTTTTGGAAAGAGTAAACATAACTAAAAAGAATACTGAACAACTGTGTCTGAAAGCAATCTATTAACTGGCGAGTTGCTAGGACAAGTCCCCAGCTAACTCTAAAGTCTGACTAAATAAAGAACTGACTAAAAAGAAATCATCGTCCTCGGAAGATAAGGACACTCACCAATAGGGCTACTGCTGGAATCATCTGGAGGAACTACTGAAGATGCTGCGACTGAGAACCTGCGCCTGTATCATAATATGATAAAACATAAAAAGTATGCACTAGTACTTTGAATGTAATAAGTAAGTGATATATACAATAAGCATGGAAAATAAGCAACTGAACTAAAATAACATGAAATGACCAACTGATATTGAGTACTGATAGAAGTTGAACCATAACTGTGATACGGTCAAAAATGAACCTGACTGACGGTTATGAACATGTCCTGAAACTGAGTGACTGAACTGAGCTAAACTGAAACTGAGTTGAACTGAACTGTATTGAAAAGTGGGAGAGTCTATAACCACATGAGCTAGACATGGAGTCCGATGTATACACCCCAATGGAGAAAGCCCACTATACCTTGCTATAGTATAGTGGATGAGCTGGGTGATCACAAGTATGGGGCCTATTTCAGCTAAAACCTACGGTGGCAACATAATTCTAGGAATTTGGGTACGCTAGAACCCCAGTCTGCTCGGTGCTAAGTACTACTCCCACTGGATAGTCCTAACTTGACTACTAAACTGATAGCTCAAAGTTGGGGTCCTGTACTAAGTTAGAAATACTTATCTGGAAGTAACCTAATTGTCTGTAGGACCAAATAACTTAAACTGGTGTTCTAAGACTGGCCAGAACTACTTATCCGGAAGCATTGTAACCGTCTAGAGAACTAACTAATAACTGAAGCTAGGGAGTATTACGAAACTGAACTCCTCAAGAAAACTAACCATCATCAAACTGATTAGCTAGCTTACTAAAAGATATTGTAAGGGCTAATTGCTAACTATGATTGAACTAGCATTCGAACTGGTTATAAGTACTCACATCATGATAATACATGGGAAAATTCAAGAACTAACAAAGTCAATCAACATTTGTATCTAGACAATTATGCAAGACCTACATTATTGCTTTCATATAACTAGGGATAAACAATATTTCATGAAGAAAGAACAACATGCTTGCTATAGAGTGAGAACTTTGCAAGAATCCATAAGAGTTACAATCCAAAAGAATATTCATAATCTAACTGAAGTTAACCCTATTTTTAACATTTAGGGCTAAGACTGATAAGGAATTATAGAAGGGTTTCAGGGCACAAGGGAAGAGCAATTCCCTTGTTGAATTCCCACATACCTGGAGTAGAATCCTTGAGAGAAGGCTGAAGAAATCTGAAGGAAGATTGAAAGCCCTAGCTTAGCTCTGAGATGCCTGTCTGGAACTTCTTCGCACTGAGTTTAAGAGTTGAGAGAAATAATAAGAGGAATACGTCGATCAACTCCTTTAATTCTCTCCTAAACATTCCCAAAATGACGTAGTTTAGGGATTAAAAGTATAGGATTTTATGAAAATACCCTTGGAGCATCGTAGGAAAATCCCTACTGCCAGTCCCCACGAGGCATTCCATGAGTCGTGGGGTTGGGAACGACTCGTGGTTCCAAGTCATGGCCACATCTGGAAAATCTCCAAAATTCTCTCGCAATGGAAAATGACTGACTTCATGAGTCGTCGGGAGACCTAATGACTCGTGACATCTTCGGTTGTCACCGGACCAAAAATTCTCCTTTCACCCCCACGGGCTGGTCACAACGAATTGTTACTTGACCTAAGGACTCGTCCGCTCCTCTCTTCTTCAGCACTGCCTCGGGGATAAGTTTTATTGGGATTCTTCCATCGACCAACAAAACGAGTCGTTGCTTGACCTAACGACTCGTCGTGTCCGTAGTTGCCACTGAAACAATTTCTACGAGCTTTCACTCGACGACTCTTCACGATGACTCGTTACTTGACCCAAGAAGTCATCATGTGGGTCGTTGCCCCTGGGCTCCTAGATGAACATCCATTGCTTCAAGCCACGAGTCTGACTATGACTCATCCAGTCACTTGATGAGTCGCGCCATAGCTCGTTCTGTGGCAAAAATTTCTACTTTCCAACTGGTTTCTTTTCTTTAAGTCTAGAGTCCGATCGTAGGAACTCTTGGGATGTTACAGCATCTCCCTTTGGGATCATTCGTCCTTGAATGAAGGCTAAAACTGCTAGAAAACTAGGAAAAGAGCTGAAATTCTTAAACTGAAACTATAAACTGATTATCTAAAGGAGTGACTGACTCTGAAATGGAACAGGAATACTAACTGGGCTGATGCAACTAAGATGCATATTGAAAACATGAATGGAGATAATGAGTACGGAACTGAGTAGAGTATTGAGGAGAAATTTAATACCTGATGCTGAAACCGAATTGGAAGGGAATAAATGGGGATATTTAGCCATTATTCTGCTTCTGATTCCCATGTGGCCCCCTCAACTAGCTGGTTCCTCCACAAGACCTTTACTGAAGTAACCTCCTTGTTTCTCATCTTACAAACACGACGATCTAGGATCTGAACTGGGATTTCTTCGTAAGAGAGACTATCCTTCACTCCCACACTGTCTAGTGGCACAACTGAGGTCGGATCACCAATGCACTTCTTCAACAGTGACACATGGAAGACTGGGTGCACAGATGCTAACTCTGAAGGTAATTCTAACTCATAGGCCACTTTTCCAATTCGCCTCAAAATCTTGTAGGGTCCTACATACCTCGGACTAAGTTTTCCTTTCTTTCCAAACCTCATCACCCATTTCATAGGTGAAATTTTTAGGTAAACCCAATTATATACAACAAATTCTAGTTCTCTTCTCATCACAGTTGTATATGATTTTTGGTGACTCTGAGATGTCCTCAACCTTTCTCTGATAAGTTGCACTTTCTGCATAGCCTCATGAACTGAATATGGTCCTATCAAAGTGTCTTCGCTAACTTTGAACCACCCTATAGAAGACCTACACCTCCTACCATATAATGCCTCAAACAAGGCCATCTAAATACTGGAGTGGTAGATATTGTTGTATGCAAACTTGATGAGAGGTAGGTAATCATTCCAACTACCCTTAAAGTCGATCACACAAGCTCTCAACATGTCTTCTAAGGTCTGAATAGTCCACTAAGCTTGTCCATCTATTTGAGGGTGAAAAGTTGTGTTGAGTTTGACCTAAGTACCAAGTCCTTTCTGAAATGACTTTCAAAAATGCGAGGTAGACCTGTAATGAAGTCTATATTCACTTTTTTCCCACTTCCACATGGGTATGCTGATATCCTGAGTCATACCCCTAGGTCTCTGATGTTCAACTTTAACCTGCTAATAGTTCGGGCACTTAGCTACAAATTCTGCAATGTCCCTCTTCATGTCATTCCACCAGTAGATTTTTATAGGTCACAGTACATCTTAGTGGCACCTAGGTGGATAGAATATATAGAGTTGTGTGCTTCTACCAGTATTCGCTGTCTTAAGTCATATATGTCCGGAACATATAGTCTACCCTGGTAAAGAACCACACCATCTCCCCCTTTGGAGAAAGCCTCCACTTCCTTTCTTAGAACTGCTTCTTTCAGCTTAAGTAGTATGGGATATTCATCCTGCTTTGACTTAACCTCAACAACTAATGAGGATTCTGACCCACTCTGCAGTACTACTCCGCCCTCAGCTGAATCCACCAACTGCACTCCTAACCGAGCTAACCTGTGAATATCCTTTGCCGACTCTTTTCTACCCCCTTCGACATGAGCAACGCTCCCCATGTACATCCTTATTAAGGCATCCACCACCATGTTTGCCTTGCCTGGGTGGTACAGTACACTCATGTCGTAATCCTTCAATAACTCCAACCACCTTCTCTGATGAAGGTTCAAATCCTTATGACTAAACATGTACTGAAGGCTCTTATGGTCGGTGAAAACATCCATGTGAACCCCATAAAGGTAATGCCTTCATATTTTCAAAGAAAACACCACTACTGCCAATTCAAGATCATGAGTCGGATAGTTGTTATCATGAACTTTGAGTTGTCTGGAGGCATAAGCTATCACCTTAGCCCCCTGCATCAGAACACAACTGAGGCTAACTCAGGAAGCATCACAATAGACTATGAACCCATCTGTTCCTTTTGGTAAAGTCCAAACTGGAGCCGTAGTGAGTCGAGTCTTCAACTCTTGGAAACTCTTCTCACACACATCTGACCTTTTCTGAGTTAGTTTAGTCAGAGGAGACGTGATAGAAGAAAATTCTTCTACAAACTATTGATAATAACCGGCCCAGGAAGCTCTTGATATCTTTTAGGGAAGTGGGTCTTGGCTAGTTTTTCACCACTGTTATCTTTTGAGGATCTACCTAAATACCCTCACCTGAGACCATATGACCAAGGAAAGCCACAGACTTCAGCCAAAATTCACATTTGCTGAATTTAGCGAACAATTGGCGATCTTTGAGAGTCTATGACATTATCCTTAGATGGTTAGCATGATCCTCCTCATTTCTGGAGTATACTAAGATATCGTCTTTGAACACAATGATGAACATGTACAGATACTATTTGAATACATTGTTCATCAGGTCCCTGAAAGCTACAGGGTCCAAAGGACATAACCACAAATTCATAGTGACCATACCGAGTTTTGAAGGTTGTTTTTGGTATTTCACATTCCCTGACTCTAAGCAGATGATATCCTGACCTGAGATATACCTTGGTAAAACAACTGGCTCCCTGAAGCTGATCAAACAAGTTGTCAATCCTGGGAAGGGGATACCTGTTCTTAACTGTAACTTTGTTCAGTTGTTGGTAGTCAATACACATTCTAAGAGTATCATCTTTCTTTCGCACGAACAACACTGGGGCACCACATGGAGAGCTGTTGGCCTAATGAAGCCTTTATCTAGAAGGTCTTTCAGTTGTTCCTTCAACTCCTTAAGCTCGGCTGGAGCCATTCTATAAGGAGGAATAGAGATGGGATGAGTGTCTGGAAGAAGGTCTATGCCGAAGCCTATTTCCCGCTCGAGAGGGACTTCGAGAAGATCTTTGGAAAACACCTCAGGGAATTTGCTGACAACTGAAACTGACTGAATCGTTAGGGTATCGGAGATAGAATCTTTGATCCGAACTAGGTGATAGATGCACCCTATCGAAATGAGCTTCCTTGGCTTAACATAGGAAATAAATTGACCCTTAGGCACTGAAACACTACCCATCCATTCTAAGACTGGCTCATTGGAAAACTAAAACCTGAAGACTCTAAATCTACAATCGACTGAGGCATAACCGGAATGTAACCAATCCATGCCAAGAATGAGGTCAAAATTGACCATGTCTAGCTCTACTATATCAACTGGAATAACTTTATTCAACACTGAGACTGCACAGTTTCTATATACCCGGTTGGCTCTAACTGACTCACCAACTGGGGAAGAGACTGAGAACAGTTCTAAGAGGACTTCTAGACTGATTTCAAGCTGAATAGCAACATACAGAGTCACAAAATAGTGTGGCTCCTGGATCTAGTAAGGCATATCCATGTAGAAGAAAAAGATGTAACATACCCGTGACTATGTTAGGTGAGCTCTCCTGATCCTGATGAGAGAACAAAGCATAAAAGCGGTTTTAGTGCTGACCACCTTCAGTACCTGAAGTAGTCCCCTATTGAGTTGGAAGACCTACTGGGGCTGCTAAAGTAGACTGAGTTCTCCCCCGTCCTGCTAATAGACACTCCTTTAACCTGTGACCTAACTGCCCGCATCTAAAGCAACCCTCTTTACCCATGCGGCATTCACCTGGATGGTTCTTACCACACTTAGGACAAACTGGGTAACGATTGTTGGAATTATAACTCTAGGACTAAGAGCCATATGCTCCACCCTTCTGATCCTTGCGGGACCAAAAAGAAGGGGCATTGGCTGATGTGGGTGCTGGAGTTCTCTATTGCTGTTGTGGGCGACTACTGCCGCCGGACCACTGGTGGCCATAATCTGACTAATTTGTTCTAGCCCGCTTGTTCTCCCTCTTAATATCCTTCAACTTCTCTGCCTCAATCTACTATGCATGAATGATAAGACTAGAGAGGTTGATGTCCTTGATGAGTATTGCAGTTCTTCACTCCTTAAGTACCAAATTTGACACATCATTGACGAATTTGAGCATGCAATCCCTTGGCTTAGCAACCATCTCTAGAGCATACCTAGACAGCCTAGTGAACTCCAACACATACTCTTTCACTATTCTATTACCTTGCCTCAGATTCATGAATTCAGCGACCTTGGCCTCCCTCAATTCCAAAAGAAAGAATATGTCGAGGAACGTCGTAGCGAACTCACCCCACTCTACCGATCCTGCTTCTGCTGGCCTCCCTTCCTTTCACTAGTTGTACCAAATTTGAGCAACCCCTTTTAACTGGTAGGCAGTCATATCAGAACTCTCTATGAAACTAACACCCATAATTTGGGTGATATTACCTTATCTACAAACTCCTGTAGGTCCTCTCCCACCTTGGATCCATGAAAAGATGGAGGATTCATTGGGGTGAATTCCCAAACCCTGACAACTGCTGCAGACCCATTTACATTCACTGGAACCACTTGCTGGTTCACTTGGTTGGTCACAGTATGAGCCAATTGCTGAATCGCTGCTCAAAATTCTACGGAGGATACTTGATCGTCTTAAGGG
This sequence comes from Datura wrightii, assembly GCA_035772735.1. NCBI lineage: Eukaryota > Viridiplantae > Streptophyta > Magnoliopsida > Solanales > Solanaceae > Datura > Datura wrightii. Next base: position 47,367,735 of record JASDFA010000002.1, on the reverse strand, counting down.
GCTGCTGGGCTGGTTGGGCAGGTCGGTTGGCATTGCCAGCCCTTCTTCATTTCCTCGTTGTGGAGGAATATTTCACTAAAATGAATAGAGCACGAGTTAGGAGGACATTTCTAGGATTAAGCTCAATGCATGATAAGGAGTATGAACAAAAGAGAAATTTTCCTAATAACGACTTGTAGCTTCCCCATTATAAGCGTGGCATGTTTCACACCCATGAAAAGGACTCTACTTGACGTGACTTTGAAACATCCTAGAATACTCTAAACCTAGTGCTTTAATACCAAGTTTTTCATGATCTGAGTTTGCACCTTGGATGGGACATGGTACTTGGAGCCACAAGTGACCCCAAGCGAACCCATAGTCTAACATCACACCGGTAACTAAGTAAGCATATGCAGAAGCTGGATAAAAATAAATATCCAAATAAAAATGTTTTGGAAAGAGTAAACATAACTAAAAAGAATACTGAACAATTGTGTCTAAAAACCATCTACTAACTAGTGAGTTGCTGGGAAAAGCCCCCAGCTAACTCTAAAGTCTGACTAAATAAAGAACTGACTAAAAAGAAATCATCATCCTCGGAAGATAAGGACTCACCAATAGGCTGCTACAAGAATCGTCGGGAGAAACTACTGACGATGCTGAGACTATATCATAATACGATACTGCATAGAAAGTATGTGATCGTGGGCAAAATAGCATGCCCAAGTGATACTTTATAACTTAGTTTTGCCTTGTTTATCTATTTATATATACATTCTCATGTGTTTTTATGTAAATGTGAATATGTATTAACCCACATGATTAGTCCGTGTTTTTGAAGGTAAATAATGCATTGAAGGACCCAATCTATGATTTGGTAAAGTGGAGGAATGATATCGGGAGGGAAACACCAAAGTTGGAATAAATTGGGCAATTTCCAGAGTTGCTTCCGCGATACCTCCGTGTCAAGGAGGCAGTGCTCCGTGATACACACCGTGTCACAGAGGCAGTGCTCTGTGATACACACCGTGTCACGGAGGCAGTGCTCCGCGCGATACACTCCATGTCACAGAGGCAGTGCTCCGCGATACACTCCGTTCCACGGAGTCATTCCATGATAGCCATAATTTTGCACAATTCTCATTTACTATAAATAGGTCCCTTAGCTCCCAAAAATGAAAAGTCACGATTTATTTCTGAAAAACTGCCAAGGAGTGAGGGAGAAGTGGGAGAACTCACCTAGGGTTCATCAATTTCATCTTCTTTTCTACCAATTCTTGTAAGTAGGTTTCTTTAATTTTGTTTTCTTGTAATTATACGAACATGAGTGACTAGAACCCTCCCTCTAGGGTTGAAGCCACAAGATATGATTGTGATTTTGCGATTTTATTTTGGTTTTAAGTTATTGATTGTTGTTTTGTCTTGCATTCTGAATTATGGTTGTTTTTATGACTGAACACCATGAAAACAAGTGGGTTAAGATTAGGTACATGCTTGAGAAAGATAACCTAGGCAAGAACAAGAGAACGTAGGGAGCAAGATTGTATCTCACAATATGATTTGTGTTAGGATAGAAATATACCTAATACCTTGCTTTGTTGATAAAATAGGATGAGCTAGACACCAACTTAGAATTATCACATCACCACTCGAAGAAGTAGTTGTGAGGCTAAGTTGAGTTAAATGATTAGAGGTACGAAAGTCTCTAATCAAGAGTATAAACCCATAAACCACATCCACGTAGTGAATTGCCCATGAACTAGAAATAATATCCTTGCTCAACAATATAGTAGCGAGGCTAGTTTGTCGTGTTTAGAGGTTCGAAAGACCATGAACATGCAATTCCAATTATGTGAGACGACAATTGATAGTTTCATACTTAAACCATTGCAAATCGTAGTATCACATGATTATCTGGCTTTAACTCTACTTGCTCCTTAAGTTAATTCAGAGTATTTCGATGACCGTCCCTAGACTTAATTAAACTTTATCGAAAAAAGTCTATAATCAACACTTGCAGCATTTAATATCACACTTGAACTCGATAGTTAGCTGAATTGGTCCAGTCCCTGTGGGTTCAACATCCGGCTCTTAAAAAGGGCCACTATATTACTTGTACGACCCATACACTTGTGGGCCCCTATCGATATGCGTCAATATTTTGAATGTACTGAGTAAATGAGATATACAATAAGCATGGAAAATAAGCAACTGAACTGAAATAACATGAAATGACTAACTGATACTAAGTACTTATAGAAGCTGAGCTATAACTGTGATACGGTCAAAAATGACCTTAACTGACGGTAATGAACAGGTCCTGCAACTGAGTGACTAAAAGCTAAACTGAAACTGAGCTGAACTGAACTATACTGACAAGTGGGAGAGTTTATAACCGACATATAATTACGTGGTCTAGACGTGGAGCAAGATGTATACACCCCATCAGAGAAAGCCCATTGTACCTTGCCAGGGTATAGTGGTTGAGTTGGGTGATCACAAGTCTGGGGCCCATTTGGGCTAAACCCTATGGTGGCATGTAATTCTGGAAACCTAGGTGCACTGGAACCCCAGTCTGCTCGGTGTTAAGTGCTACTCCCACTGGATAGTCCTAACTTGACTACTAAATTGATAGCTTGAAGTTAGGGTCCTGGACTAAGTCAGCGATACTTATCTGGAAGTAACCTGATTGTCTGTAGGACCGGATAACTAAAACTGGTGTTCTAAGACTAGCCAGAGCCGCTTATTTGTAAGCGTCATAACCATCTAGAGAACTTACTGATAACTGAAGCTAGGGTGTATTACGAAACTAAACTCCTCAAAAAACTAACTATCATCAAACTGATCAGCTGACTTACTGAAAGATACTATAAAGGGCTAATTGCTAACGGTGATTAAACTAGCATTCAAACTGGTTGTAAGTACTCACATCATGATAATACATGGGAAAATTCAAGAATTAAAAGAGTCAAGCAACATTTGTATCTAGAAAATTATGCAAGACCCAAATTACTGCTTTCATAGAACTAGGGCTAAACATTATTTCATGAAGAAAGAACAACATGCCTGCTAAATAATGAAAACTTTGCAAGAATCCATAAGAATTACAATCCACAAGAATATTCATAATCTAACTGAAGTTAACCCTATTTCTGACATTCAATGCTAAGACTTATAAGGAATTATAGAAGGGTTTCAGGGCACAAGGGAAGAGCAATTCCCTTGTTGAATTCCCACAAACCTGGAGTAGAATCCTTGAGAGAAGTCTGAAAAAATCTGAAGGAAGATTGAAAGCCCTAGCTTAGCTCTAAGATGCATGTCTGGAACTTCTTCTCATTGAGTCTGAGAGTTGAGAGAAAGAATGAGAGGAATACATCGATCAACTCCTTCAATTCACTTCTAAACATGCGCAAAATGATGTAGTTTAGGGATTAAAAGTATAGGATTTTACAAAAATTCCCTTGGAGCATCGTAGGAAAATGCCTACTGCTAGTCCCCACGAGGCACTCCAAGAGTTGAGGGGTTGGGGATGACTCATGATGCCAAGTTGTGGCCATTTCTGGAAAATACGCAAAATTCTCTCTCATTGGACAACGACTGACTTCATGAGTCATCAAGAGACCTAACGACTCATGACGTCTTCTGTTGTCACTGAACCAAAATTTCTCCTTTCACCCCTACGGCTGGTCACTATGAGTCGTTACTTGACCTAACTACTCATCCCCTCATCTCATCTTTAGCACTGTCTCGGGGCTAAGTTTTACTAGGATTCTTTCATCGACCAACACAACAAGTCGTTGCTTGACATAACGACTCATCATGTCCATTGTTGCCACTGAAACAATTTCTATGAGCTTCCACTCGATGACTCTTCACGATGACTCGTTACTTGACCCAACGAGTCGTCATGTGGGTCGTTACCCCTGGGTTCCTAGATGAAAATCCACTACTTCAACACGAGTCTGACCAAGACTCATCTAGTAATTTGATGATTCATGCCACGGCTCGTTTTGTGGCAAAAAATTTCACTTTCCAACTAGTTTCTTTTCTTTAAATCTAGGGTCTGGTCTTAGGAACTGTTGGGGTGTTACGCACGCCAATCAAGGAAATTTAACCTTCCACATCCTACACCCAAAAGAAAAAGGTGTAGCAAGGTAGTATCATACACCACACATACTGGTAGGCATCATCAGTCAACTAGGGTTGGTTAATACAGCAGCATAAAATCAATATACAATCAATGATTCTAAATTTAGCAATTACTCCACGTATGTAACATCCCATTAAGTTTAATCACTACGGTAGTGTTTATTATGACTCATCAAGGTCACTCAACTATCCTACACTTTTGGTTGTTAATTAGCCTATCAGTCTGCCTCTCTCCATATCCGCTGCAGCGAGGCCTTAGGCCACTACAGTGATCCCACTACCGCGACGAGGTGTCCGCTGTAGTGCTACCCCATCCAGCCAATAATTAATTTCCCTTAGTCTAGTTCTGTTTTATCCCTCCATATAAACTTATAGCTCAACTACCCCTCTTACCATTTCACTAAGAATGTCCAAGTCCGTTTCTACCTTTTATTAACTTATTTAGTTATATGAAGGATTTTTCTAGCTCTTTTTAGTATAGTACATTAAATAATAATGTCTACTTTCTATCTCGCTATACTGCACTATCTTCTATTCAACCCGTCAATACTATCATCCATAGCCCACAAAATTAGTTTAAAACAAGACAATTAAACGCAATTCCGATTAATATCTCAAGTACACACAAAGGTCATCAAAATAACATGAGGGGGTTAACCCCCCCCCCCCCCCCACAGTAAAGTATATGCACATACCTAACCTTATACCACAAAATGTCATAAGATACCATACCTGAACTGGATAGCCATAAATGGTATTCCACACCTGTTCCTCACCTCAAACCCAATTTATGTCGCTATATCTCATATCACACTGTATTTCAATTACCTTTTTGTATCTGCAGTCGTATGTATATCAACCATACCCACATAATTTCTGTCTCACAATCATACCATCGCTGATATGCCGGGCACACGCCTCTGTCATATACTATACACACATCCCAGAGGGTCTTATGCTTGCCCTTCGAATCATGACCTACAAGGGACTCTAGAAATCTATGTATTGTACACCCAGCCGTACGAACATTCTTCATACCTATCTGTGTACTCCCTCGTAAACCCATCCGCATGGTCCTTTAGCCATACTTGTCTATGTACTCTCTCATATCGCTCACCCAGATGCTCACCTTGGGCACGAGCCACTTGTGTATCCAATCCTTATTCAAAATCTGATTGTAGTAGCCTATTCATCTGATTTCCTTACCTTTAGTCATAGGCCCCTCATTTACCATTATATCGATAACTTTCCTTTTGTATTATCCGTCATCTCCATCACACATTCATTTAATCCTAATTCACCCCTCAATCGCGGGAGACATAATGCAACACATCACTTAACAGATCATCACATGACAAGAATTACTCAGTCACACAACAAGTACAATAACATGAAATTAAATCAACCTCGTGTTCAAACAATAATAATAATATTTAATCCATCAAGTTATAAGATTTCTGACTTGGCCCGCTCACTGGTTTAGGCTCCACTGCAGTGGCATCACTATCATTACAGCAGTCTCGCTGCAGCAGTATACTACCCGCTGCAGTGGTACTGCTGGCAGTATTACGACCAGTCTTTGTTCCATTTTCTCCCATATTTTAGTTTCTTTATACCCACTATAATGAAACAATGTCATAACGCAATTACATCATCAATTAACTTACCACAGTGTCACCATTAATATGGATAACAATCATCAATTCAGAAAAAACAATACCGTCACAGCATATTCAAGTCATTATGTAAGGTATTACTATCCTACATCACTCTCTTCATCTCATGCTTAAACATAGTTATAATTTATTAATCTGCCCTTTAATCGCATATCCTACACAGAGTCTACATGATTTACCCATCCAAGGTTTCGATTCAAAGAAGGAAGAAGTCTATATTTATACCTGGGAATATTTTGTCAACAACATTAAAAAGCTTATCTCCTCAACAATGTTTAGCTCAAGGCATATCCTGGGACATGCACCCATTTATTGGTTGAAATACCTCCCCTAGGGTTTTACCTCGTTATGAATTTTTGTCACCCCTCTTTTAATACGCTTGTTCTTAGATTCTTGTTGATTTTTATTAATAGTCCACAACATAATTAAAAGTATAATCCTACTCATCGAAAGCATATGAATCATATGCACGTATATGTTTATCTAACAAAAATCTAATATAAAAAAAGTGAGTAAACCATAGCCTACCTGGGTGCTAAGTTATCGTCCTGATTGTCTTCACCTGCGGCTATCCCATTCTTAATTTCCTCGGGAGAGTTCCTAGCCATGGAGGTCAAATTCCACCCTTGGATCCTCTTGGTTTCCTCCAAAAAGTCTATTTTCTAGTTTTAGACGTTTTTAGTAAGTCCTCCTCAAGGACTAGGTTCTTAAATCCAAATTAGAACGGGATTGCGGATTTATGGTCCGCATCATCCGCTGCAGCGGACACCCTTCCCGCTGCAGCGGTTTCACTGTGGCGGAAACCATTCCCGCCACGGCAGAAACTCACTTGGGTTTGCCGTATCTCGACTACACCCATTTGAATTTATTCTCCTTGTGCCCTTTGTTGTCGGGGATTTATCGTGAATTTCTAAAAAAATTAATTCGCCCCAGTTTTTATGGGGTCAGAATACTATAATGGTCGGATGGATCATTACATCAGATACCAATTAAAAATCTGTTTATCCCCGAATGGCGCTACGATTTTGAGGCATGGTTAAATAACTGCCGCAAATTTCCTCTTACTCCCAGTCAGTGCCGAGACTCGTTTTACTCCTGTGTTCAAGACTCCTGACTGATTATTTTTTAAACTCTTTTATTATTTTTATGTGTCTCTAATAATTCTGTCGGTGTCATAATTATTCGTCAAGGTCTTAACCCAGACCCAAATGTAAATTCACGTCGTTACCCTTCTATTGGTGTTACGAATATTCTCCACTCTATTCGGATGTCCTAGGTATCTCTAATTTGTTGGACAACTTGAACCGATCATTTTTGAAATGGAGGGGTCAGGCCGCAGAATCCGAATGGTCACTATTTTTGACCGTCCGCTGTAGTGAGTTATTTTTTTTCACTACAGTAGTCCCGTCGTAGTGGAAAATGGTCTGCTACAGCTGACCATGGTGTCAATTAAAGGCATAAAAGAGGTTTTCAAGTTCATTTTCTAAATTTTCCATTCGATTTGCACAAATCCTCTCGACATCCCCGGTGATTTTCTCAATTTCTCAGGTAATTTTCACTCTCATGGCTTATCTACTTCATTTACTAGTGAATGATGGATGTGTATGGCTTGTTGCTCTTGTTTTTTTGGGTATTTATAGGGTAATATGTAGACCTCTTTGTTTTGAATTTCTAGCTAGATTTCTGTAGATTGCTAGTTGTATTTACGTCCCCATGTGTCCCCTATTATTCTCTATCTGATCCTGGTCATTCTCATGGAGTTGTAAGGACGAAAATGAGGTGGTTTGGGTGGGGTGGTGGTCTTGAATTTTTCAAGCCCTGCGTGCTTGAATTTGTGCCCTATTGAGGTAGGTAATAGTTGCTCGAACTTGGGCAAGTATCTTACTTGCCCAATCTGTTGTTAGTTTGGAGAAATACGGAGGTTGAATTTTCAACCTCCATTGATGGTGTCTGAAGGTCTGGGTAAGATGATGTCCGCTACAACGAACCTTTTATCGCTGCAGTGGTTCCATCCTAGCGGTCTCTATTCTGCTGAAGTGAACCCGCTACAGCGGATGTATGATTGCTGCAGCGGTCCAACTAGGAAATACCTCCTTTCAATTTCAGTCCTTGCTTTTCTTTTCTTCCCATTCCACATTGTTCTCTTCTAATCTTCATTTATTTCAGGTTTGTTATTAAGGCCTCCTCTAGAAGCAGTCTCCGCACCAGCAAGTACATCCGATTCGTCAATGATCAGTGTCAATTTAGACACAATGAATAGGCTACGAAGGACTTGCTGCATGAGAGGGTCTTTGTGATGTAGGAGGTGGAGGAGAAGGCTCTGGAGTTTTATGCCCTCCTTCAGGAGATGAGTTGGGTCCAATTGGTAAAGGACCCAGGCAAAGCAAATGAGGCCTGAGTGAGGAAGTTTTATTCTAATCTCCCTACCATAGCTTGAAGTTGGGACGAGCTGGTGGCCTATGTCCGGGGCAGGCAGATCATCCTGACCGCTGCTACTATCAATGATGCTTTGGGTCTGCCAACCAGCCAGAGTCTGAGCTAAAGGCTAGGGATATACCCGGGAACGGCCAATGGTGGGTGAACACCTAGTGGTGGAGGAGCATAGGGCTACTATGAACTAGGGGATCACTAGGATGGGGATCCAGAGTACCCATTTCACTATGGAGGCTAGGAGATGGCTCCATTTAGTGTCCCGGAGGATCCACCCGTCTTCTAATGTCACAGACGTGACTTATCATCGGGCGTTGGTGGTCGCCGTAGTTCTGTGCAGGGTAAAGGTCAATGTAGGGCTCAAATCATTGAGGAGTGGAGGTACTTCCACACAAAGACCATTACTGGCCTGCCATTTCCTTCCATCCTTACCCGTCTATGCAAATGGGCCAAAGTGCACTAGGAGTCCTAGGACGTCTTTGTGGAGTGCGATAGGCCCTTCGATCCCTTGAGGGTGAAGGGGCTCCAAGGAAGGGCAGGAAGAAGAGGAAGTCTGCCTCAACTGAGGAAGGGGATGGTGGAGCTCGCACCTCTAGGCCCTTGGGACCATTGGAGTTGATTGAGACTAAGATGGCTGCTATGCGGGAGCTCTTAAAAAGGTTACCAAGACCTCCTCCCCCAGTCGATCTTCCACCAGTAGGTCCTCCACTAGTGCAGCAACTACAGATTCTAGGGAGATATAGGGGGTGATTGTCGCCTTAGCCCAGGCCACATCGAGCTCAGGGATGAGCTGGAGAAGGAGAACAAAAAGAGGTGCTCCAAGGACAAGCTCTTGGCCCAGATATGAAAGGGGGTCAAGTCGATCCTCAAGCACCTTACTCCAAGAGTTCTCCTTTCTCAGTGGGATCGAGGAGAGAGCGGATGGTGATGCTAGCAGTGGCATCGATGAGGCCTCCAATTGATGTATGTGCTTCCCCCCTCCCCCCTACACTTATGCTTTCTCACTGTTTTTGGCAGCCCCCGTTTGGGGCTTGTAAGACAATTCTATTTCTTTTTTCTTTTTCCTATTTTAGTATTGGTACTAGTTTTGCTTGATGTACGGATGTCTGTTTGGCATCCGCAGACATTGGATGTGTTTTTTACCCCTTTCTGTAATATCATAATCCTTTCTTACGTGGCTTTTGTATCGAATTATAGCATCTCTAAACTATTGTCAAAACAAGGGAACATTAGGAGCTTTATGTCTGGCATTCTGCCTAGCTATGTCTGTTGCAGAAGTGTCCCTTCTGCCGTTGTAGCGAGTTTGCTGCAGTGAGACTTGCTAAGTAGAACAAACGTAACAAGGTTTCTTTTGTCTCTCTGGTTAACTCAAGTTAACCCCACCCACCAGTCTTATCGCAGATTTTCACTAATTACACCTCAAAAAATACTGATTAGGCCTGTCGAGATACCAATTGAAATCTTTTAGATACCAATTGGACCTAACTCGAGTGATCAACACAATTGGATAGCACAATGGGAAAGAAATAAGTGTGACTTCCTAAATGCTTTATAGCTGCCTAAAGATTAGGTGTGGACATCTACAAACCCATCCACAAAAGTCTACTCGACATTGCTCTTGTACTTGTAGACCGGTAACCTAGATGCTCTAATACCAACTTATCACGACCCAATTAGACAGTCCGGGCGGGCACCTACATCGACTCTGCTCAATAAGGAATGCTTACCACATTTCTGACAATTAGACAAGAAAATAATTTCTAACATTCACATTACTTCTCATTATTTGCTAAAGATTCCAAACAAAATAACATTACAAGATTCCTCTAACATGACTCTCCCAAGATAGTTTAGACAGATATAATAACTCTATTTGAATACTTGACGAAAAAATGACCCAACTTTGTTCGAAAGGAGGAACACTGAAGTTGGTGCTGAGTACTCCACACTAATCAAGGAACTTCAACCTGCCACATCCTACACCCAAAAGAAAAAGGTGTAGCAAGGTAGTATCAGTACACCACACGTATTGGTAGGCATCATCGATCGACTAGGGTTAGTTAACACAACAGCATAAAATCAATATACAATCAATAATTCTAAATGTAGCAATTACTCAATGTTTGTTACATCCCACTAAGTTTAGTCACTACGGTAGTTTTTCTTATGAATCATCAAGGAGCACACAATTATCCTACGCTTTTGATTGTTAATTAGCCTATTTATATGCCTCTCTCCATATTCGTTGCAGCAAGGGCTTAAGCTGTTACAGTGATCCCGCTGCTGTGGTGAGGTGACCGCTGCAGCGCTACCCCGTCCAGCCAGTAATCAATTTCCCTTAGTCCAGTTTTTTTTATCCCGCCATATAAACTTATAGCTCAACTACCCCACTTACCATTTCACTAAGAATGTCCAAGTCTATTTCTACCTTTTATTAATCTATTTAGTTATTTGAAGGATTTTTCTAGCTCACTTTAGTGTAGTACATTAAATAATAACATCTACTTGCTATCTCACGGTATTGCACTATCTTCCATTCAACCTGTCATACTATTATCCATAGCCCACAAAATCAGTTTAAAACAAAACAATCAAATGCAATTACGGATTACTATTTCAAGTACACACAAAGGTCATTAAAACAACATGAGGGAGTCAATTTCCCACCTTAATAAAGTACATGCACATACCTGGAATCATATCACGAAATGTCATAAGATACCACACTTGAACTGGATAGCCATAAAGGGTATTCCACACCTGTTCCTCGCCTCAAACTCGATTCATGCCGGTATATCCTGTATCACATTGGTATTTCAATTACCTTTCTATATCTACAGGAGTATGTATATCAACCTTACCCACATAATTTATGTCTCACAATCATACCATAGATGATATGTCGGGCACACGCCTTCATCATATCCTGTACACATATGCCAAAGGGTCTTATGTTTTCCCTTCCAGTCTGACCTGCAGGGGACTCTAGAAATCCATGTACTGTAAACCCTGCCATATAAACATTCATCATACCTGTCTATGTACTCCCTCGTATACCCAGCTGCATGGTCCTTAACCATACTTGTCTGTGTACTCTCTTATACCACTCACCCGAATGCTCACCTCGGGGACGAGCCGCTCATGTATCCAGTCCTTACTCAAAATCTGATTGTAGTATCCTATTCATCTAAGTTCCTCAACTTCGGCCATAGGCCCCTCATTTCCATTGTATTGACAACTTTCCTTCTGTATCATCCGTCATCTCCTATTGTTCTCTGCATGATTCAGACTCTAGACCAATTTGTTTGGAACTCTTTTATTATTTTCACGCGTGTCCAATAATTCCATTGTGGTCATAACTATTCATCTAGGTTTTAACCCGGACCCTAACGTAAATTCACGTCATTACCCTTCCATTGGTGTTACGAATATTCTCCTCCTTATTTGAATGTCCTAGGTATCACTAATTTGTTGGATGACTTGAACAAATCATTTTTGAAATGGTGGGGTCCGACCGCAGAATCCTAACGGTCACTGTTTTTTACCGTCCACTGTAGCGAGTGGTTTTTTCTGCTACAACGGTCCCGTAGTAGCAGAAAATTTCCAGCAACAGCAGACGATAGGGTCAGCTAAAGGCAGAAAAGAGGATATTGAAGTTCATTTTCTAACTTTTCCATTTTGATCTGCACAAATCCTCTCGACTTCCCCAGTGATTTTCTCGATTTCTCAGGTAATTTTCACTCTTATGGATTCTCTACTTCATTTACTAGTGAATGAAGGGTGTGTATGGATTTTTGTCTTATTTTTAGGGTAGTTATAGGGTAATATGTAGGCCTCCTTATTTTGAATTTCTGGCTAGATTTCCATAACATGCTAGTTGCATTTACGTCCTCATGTGTTCCCTACTGTTCTCTGCATGATCTTGATCGTTTTCATGGAGTTGTAAGGCAAAAAATGAGGTGGTTTTGATGGGGTGGTGGTCTCAACTTTTTCAATCCCTTCACACTTGAATTTGTGCCTATTGGGGCAGGTAATAGTTGCTCGAACTTGGGCAAATATCCTCCTTGCCCGATCTGTTGTTAGTTAAGGAGAAATACGGAGGTTGAATTTTCAACCTCCATTGATAGGGTCTGAAGGTCAGGGGAAGATGATGTCTGCAGCAACGGACTCTTTATCGCTGCAGCAGTTCCATCCGAGCGGTCTCTATTCCGCTAAAGCGAACTAGCTAGAGCGAACGTATGACCGCTGCAGTAGTCCAACTAGGCAGTACCTCCTTTTAATTTCAGTCCTTGCTTTTCTTTTCTTCCCATTCCGCATTGTTCTCTTCTAATCTTCTTCATTTATTTCAGGTTTGTTATTATGGCCTCTTCTAGCAGCAGTCTCTACACCTACGAGTATATCCCCTTCATCAATGATCAGTGTCAATTTAGACACAATGAATAGGCTACAAAGGACTTGCTGCATAAGAGGGGCTTTGTGATGCCGGAGGTGGAGGAGAAGGCTCTGGAGTTCAATTCCCTCCTTCAGGAGATGGGTTGGGGGCCATTGGGAGAGGACCCGGGTAAGGCAAATGAGGCCTGGGTGAGAGAGTTTTACGCCAATCTCCCTACCATAGCTTTTAGTCAGGATGAGTTGGTGGCCTACGATCGGGGCAGGCATACAAATGGTTCTTTGGGTCAGCCCAACCCGCCAGAATTTGAGCTAAAGGCTAGGGATGTACCCGGGAACGACCAATAGTTGGTGAACACCATAGTGGTGGAGGAGCATAGGACTACGATGAAATGAGGGATCACTTGGATGGGGATCCAGAGTACCCACTTCAATGTGGAGGCTATGAGATTGCTCCATTTAGTTTCCCAAAGGATCCGCCCATCTTCTAATGTCAAAGACGTGACTTATCATTGGGCGTTGATGGTGGCCGCAGTTCTGGGGGGGTGAGGGTCAATTTGGGGCCCAAATCACCAAGGAGTGGAGGTACTTCCACACAAAGACCATTACTGGCCTGCTATTTCCTTCCTTTATTACCCGGCTATGCAAACGGGCTAGAGTGCACCAAGAGTCTCGGGACATCATTGTGGATTGAGATAGGCCCTTCAATCCCTTGAGGGTGAAGGGGGCTCTAAGGAGGGGTAGGAAGAAGAGGAAGTCTTCCTCAACTGAGGAAGGGGATGCTAGAGCTAGCACCTCTAGGCCCTTGGGACCATTGGAGCAGATTCTCTTAGGAGGGTTACCTAGACCTCCTCCCCCCAGCTGACCTTCCACCAGTAGGCCCTCCACTAGTGTAGTAGCTGCTGATTCTGGGAAGATGCAGTCGGAGATTGCCTCCTTAACTCAGGCCCACGTCGAGCTCAAGGAGGAGCTGGAGAAGGAGAAGAATAAAAGGCACTCCCGGGAAAGCTCCTGGTTCGGATATGGAAGGGGGTCAAGTCGATCCTCAAGCACTTTACTCCCAGCGCTAGCACCCCTCAGGAAAATAGGCGGGACCTCCCAGAGTTCTCTTTTCTTCGGGCTTGAGGAGGGAGTGGATGGCGATGCTGCAGAGGCAGCGATGAGGCCTTCAGCTGATTTATGTGCTCCCCCCCCCCTACACTTATACTTTATCACTGTTTTTGGTAGCCCCCATTTGGGGCTTGTAAGACAATTCTATTTATTATTTATTTTTCCTATTTTTGGATGTTGGTACTGGTTTTAATTGATATACGGGTGTCCATTTGACATTCACAGGCATTGGCCGTGTTTTTGGCCCCTTTCTGTAATATCGTAATCCTTTCTTACGTGGCCTTGTATCGAATAATAGCATCTCTAGATTGTTGTTAAAACTGGGGAACATTAGGAGCTCTGTGTCTAGAATTCTGCCTGGCTATGTTCGCTGCAGCGGTGTCCCTTCCACAACAGCGGATCCGTTGCAGCGATACTCCTTCCATTGTAGCGAGTCCGTTGCAGCGAGACCTTCTAAGCAAAACAATATAACAAGGTTTCTTTTGTCTCTCTAGTTAACTCAAGTTAGCCCCACCCACCAATCTTATCGTGGATTAAAACTAATTACACCTAGACAAATACCGATTAGGCCTGTCGAGATACTAATTGGACTCAACTCGAGTGATCAACACAACTGGATAGCACGATTGGAAAGAAATAAGTGTGACTTCCTAAATGCCTTATAGCTTCCTGAAGATTAGGTGTGGACATCTACACACCCATCTGAAGGAGTCTACTCGATATTGCTCTTGTACTTGTAGACCGTTAACCTAGACGCTCTGATACCAACTTGTCATAGCCCAACAAGACTAGTCGTGCGGGCACCTACATCGACTCTGCTCGATAGGAGAATCCTTACCACATTTCTATCAATTAGACAAGAAAATAATTTCTAGCATTCACATTACTTCTCATTATCTTCTAAAAATTACCAACAAAATAACATTACAAGATTCCTCTAACGTGACTCTCCCCTGATCTAGTCTAGATAAGTACAAGAGTTCTATTTGAATACTTGACAACAAAATGACCCATCTCTGTTCGGAAGGAGGGACGTTGAAGCTGGTTGTGAGTACTCCAAGCCAATCAGGGAACTTCAACCTGTCACATCCTACACCCAAAAGAAAAAGGTGTATCAAGGTAGTATTAGTACATCACACGTACTGGCAGCATCATTGGTCGACTAGGGTTAGTTAACACAATAGCATAAAATCAATATACAATTAATAATTCTAAATTCAGCAATTACTCCATGTATGTAACATCCTACTAAGTTTAATCACTACGGCAGTGTTTCTTATGACTCATTAAGGTTCACGCAATTATCCTACGCTTTTGGTCGTTAATTAGCCTATCAGTCTGCCTCTCTCCATATCCGCTGTAGAAGGGCTTAGGCCCTACAGCGATCCCGCTATTGTGGTCAGGTGTCCGTTGCAGCACTACCCCATCCAGCTAGTAATCAATTTCCCTTAGTCCAATTCTTTTTTATCCCACCATATAAACTTATAGCTACTACCCCTCTTACCATTTCACTAAGAATGTCCAAGTCCGTTTCTACCTTTTATTAACCTATTTAGTTATTTGAAGGATTTTTCCAGCTCACTTTAGTGTAGTACACTAAATAATAATGTCTACTCGCTATATCACGATACTACACTATCTTCCATTCAACCCATTATACCATCATCCATAACCCACGAAATCATTTTAAAACAAGACAATCAAACGCAATTATGAGATACTATCTCAAGTACACACAAAGATCATCTAAAAACAACAAGGAGCCAATTTCCTCCCACAGCAAAGTACATACACATACATGACCTCATACCACGAAATATCATAAGATACCATAAGTGAACTGGATAGCCATAAACGGTATTCCACACCTGTTCCTCACCTTAAACCAGATTAATGTCGGTATATCCTGTATCACACTAGTATTTCGATTACCTTTTTGTATCTGTAGGCATATGTATATTAACCATACCCACATAATTTCTATCTCACAACCATACCATCGATGATATGTTGGGAACACGCCTTCATCATATCTTGTACACACATGCCAGAGGGTCTTATGCTTGCCCTTCCAGTCATGACTTGCAGGGGACTCTAGAAATCCATGTACTGTACACCCAGCCATATGAACATTCATCATACCTGTCTGTGTACTCCCTCGCACACCCAGCTGCATGGTCCTTTAGCCATACTTGTCTATGTACTCTCTCATACCGCTCACCTGGATGCTCAGCTCAGGCACGAGCCACTCGTGTATCCAATCCTTATTCAAAATATGATTGTAGTAGCCTATTCATCTAAGTTCCTTAACTTCGTCCATAGGCCCCTCATTTACCATTATATCGATAACTTTCCTTCTGTATTATCCATCATCTCCGTCACACATTCATTTAATTTGCTTTCGCCCCTTAATCACAGATGCGTAATGCAATACATCACATAACAGATCATCACACGACAAGAATTACTCAGTCACACAACAAGTACAATAGCATGAAATTAAATCAACCTCGTGTCCGAATAGTAATAATAACATTTAATCTATCAAGTTATAAGATTTTCAACTTGGCCCGCTCACTGGTTTGGGCTCCGTTGCATTGGCATCACTACTATTACAGTGGTTTCGCTGTAGCAGTACTGCGACTAGTCTTTATTTTGGTTTCTCCCATGTTTTGGTTTCTTTATACCCATCATAATGAAATAATGTCATAACGCGCTTAAATCATCAATTAACTTACCACAGTGTCACCATTAATACAGACAACAATTATCAATTTAGAAAATACATTATCGACCATAGCACATTCAAGTCATTATGCAAGGGATTACTATCCTACATCACTCTCTTTATCTCATGCTTAAACATAGTTATAATTTATTAATCCGTCCGTTGATCGCATCTCCTACACAGAGTCTACATGATTTATCTGTCCAAGGTTTCAATTAAAGAAGGAAAAAGTCTATATTTATACCCGGGAATATTCTGTCAATGACACTTGAAGGCTAATCTCCTCATGTCACGACCCAAACATAGGCCTGGATAGAGATACGGGCAAGGAACCCCGAGAGGCTCCAAGTCGACCCATGCGAACATAGCGGCTAAGAACATACAACAAGAGGAAATTAATATAATTAAATATGCTTAAGCGAAAGTTTGCACACATGTCAAGCAAGAACTGAGTCAACAATGACAAGCTAATTTTCTACATATTGTCTAAAAAGCCTCTAACATAACTGATGAGCTGATGGGACTGCATCCCCAACTAGCTCGACAAGGTCTGTAACTGAAATAACATAACAATGGATAATTGAATGACCTCAAAAGATGAGGAATCACCAACACTGGATAGACAGGGCTGAGAGGAAAGCAGGACTAATGGTGTGGCTGAGACTGATCCCTCGAGCCTATATCATGAAATGACACAGTATAGAGTATGTGGTCAGTACTTGGAATGTACCGAGTATGTAGGTAAATAAAATAGACAGTTAAAATACATAAGAGTTCATAAGAGTAGGACAGTATAAACATGAGTATCATAATATAAACATGAGGGCTTAAGGTTTTCAAACCATTCATTTTCTAGACATAGTCATAATCATAAGAAAAATCTTGTAAAAACATAACTTGAGCCAAAGGAACGTAATCATGACAATGCATAAATCATGAGGAACAGTGGGAGATTCTTATAACCGACATACCCCATATGAGCACATATGGAGCCCAACCTGTAAACCCCTAATTGGCAGGGTGTTCATACCTTGCCAAGGGTAGAACCATGAAAAGAGGTGTGATATCACAACAAAAGGCCCATTCGAGAAAAGGGGGATAGTCTCAAGGGAGGTCCCATCGTGGCTACATTGGCACGTAGTTTTGAGACACGGGGTATGCTTGGACCCCGGGTCTACTCGGTGTTAAATACTACTCCCAAAATATATATATACTACTCATATTAATAATAGGGAAAACATACATGAGATTCATGGGCTAGTTTGAATCATGATAATCATAAGCATGTTTGAAATACGTGAACTAGCCATGAAATAAGGCCCGTGAATCGGTCAAAATCATAAATTCATAAATCATGAAGAACATGCATATTTGTGAAAATTCATATACTTGACATTCATAAATCCATGAAGAGTACTTGAAGAGAAATCATATCATAAATCATAAATCATAATTTAGACTTAGTAAGATCAAAATCATAATAGAATCATAGCTTGACTTATGATTTAGACTTAGTAAGATCAAAATCATAATAGAATCATAGCTTGACTTTCTTTGCATAATTGGGTATACATTGACTTGGATTTGAAATCATAAAAATTATAATCAATTTAAATATAAAATCTGCCCATATATAGTAAACCAAAATTTAGAACATGAAGAGGATTGACCCATAATCAAATCAAAGAGAATTTCATAAATTTGGGCTTAAAACCCCATAAGATCATCAAATTTAACTTAATACTTGAATTCATGAACATAGAGAGGAATTGGGGCATGAAAGCGAAGAGGAACTCTCATTCATAACCCTCCATGTCTGGGTAATCTAATCTTACACTCTCCCTTGAAAGCCAAAAGGAATTGGAGAAGGAATTGAGGAATTTTCTCAAGCTTGATCTCCAAGGAAAGACTCTAAACTTGCATGCATGGAATGGTAAGGCTTATGATAGTTAAGCACTCTTAAAACCCTTCTAACTGAGCTTAAAATGATGTAGTTTAGGACCTTAGAGCTTAGGAATTATGAAAATGCCCTTATTGAAAAGTCTGAAAATTAAACACTACTAGTGACCATGATTCATACCACGAGTAGTACCACGAAGTAACAACTCGTGGTCACCTCTCGCGGTCAACATTGTTCCTTCCTACGACATCTATGAATCTTACCATGGTTCACATATCACGACACTTGGTGTCCTACCACGAGTCATACTATCAGTCGTGGCATCATCCCCCTTCACTTGCCAAATCTTGCCCATGACTCGTTGTTCCCAACCACGTGACATCACCCATGACTTCATCTCCCTCATGACACTGACCATGAGTCATTCCCACATACGATGACTCATGATGTGACTCGTGGTCTGAACCCTAGACTCCAAGTCTTCATCACGACTCCTCCTACGACTCGTTACTCCTTCCCCCGACACATACCACAAGTCATTCTGAGTCAAAATCCCTGATTTTTCTGTTGTTCCCATTTCAAATCTCGATTCTAGTCTTAGGAACTTCCGGGTATTACAATATCTCCCCCTTGGGAATATTCATCCTTGAATGTGGGGTAGACATACTGAATCATTGGGGAAAACCTGTCATCCCAAATACTGAACGTCTAAAGCTGAAAACTGACAGACTGATTGACTGCAGACTGGATTACATGACTAAACTTAATTCATGAACTATACATACATACATTGATATGAAAGAAACTAGGACACATGAACTGAACATGAAACTAAATAGATTACTAAGGGGGAAACTAATACCTCAAGATGGAACTGAACGAAGAAGGGAATAGATGCAAATATTTAGCCATCATATCTGCTTCAGCTTCCCTCGTAGCTCCCTCAATAAGCTGATTTCTCCACAAAACCTTCACAGATGCTACTTCCTTATTTCTTAGCTTCCGAACTTGAAGATCAAGGATCTCAACTGGCACCTCCTAATAACTAAGACTGTCCTTCACACTCACGCTCTTCACCCGAACAACCATAGTTGGATCACCCATGCACTTCTTCAAAAGCGATACATGGAAAACTGGATATACTGAAGAAAATTCTAAGGGCAATTCCAACTCATAAGACACCTTGCCAACACATCTCATAATCCAGTACGGGCCAACATAACGGGGACTAAGTTTACGCTTCTTTCCGAACCTCATCACTCCCTTCATGGGAGACACCTTCAAAAACACCCAATCATCAACTTTGAACTCCAGATCTCTCCTCTTCACATCCGCATATGACTTTTGGTGACTCTATGTTGTTCTCAACTTTTCCCTTATAAGCTTAACACTCTCCATAGCCTCATGAACTGAATCTAGTCCTATCAACGTAGCTCCACCTACTTCGAACCAACCAATCATCGATCTATATCTCCGCCTATAAAGAGCCTCAAACGAAGCCATCTGAATGATGGAATGGTACTGTTGTTATATGCAAACTCGATGAGGGGTATCCCAACTACCCTTGAAATCAATCACACACACTCTCAACATATCCTCAAGAGTCTAAATGGTCCGTTCAGCCTGACCATCTGTTTGTGGGTGAAAGGTTATGCTAAGCTTGACCTGAGTACCAAGTCCCTTCTAAAACAATATCCAAAACTGGGAGGTAAACTGAGTACCTCTATCTGATACAATGGAAAAGGGAAATCCATGCAACCGAACTAACACTCGAATATATAATTTAGCATAATCCTCTGCTGAGTCGGTAGTTTTGACCGGTAGAAAATGAGCTGCTTCAGTCAACCTGTCTATTACAACCCAAATATTATACTGTCGATGAGTACGAGGCAACCCTGTAATGAAGTCCATATTGATTTCCTACCACTTCCAAGTAGGGATACTCATGTCCTGAAGCACACCTCCAGGTCTTTGATGCTCCACTTTCACCTGTTGACAATTCGGACACCTTGCCACAGATTCTGCTATGTCCCTCTTCATGCCATTCCACCAATAGACTTCCCGTAGGTCACGATACATCTTGGTGGACCAGGATGTATAGAATATCTGGAACCATGAGCCTCATGCAAAATCCGCTCCTTCAAGTAATCAACACCTGATACACACAAAGGGCCCTGATGTCGTAGTACACCATCTTCCCCTTGGAAGAAGACCTCCCTTCTGATTCTGAACAGCCTCCTTCGACTTTACCAAAATAGGATCTTCATCTTGCCTATCCTTGACTTCAGTTACTAAAGAAGAATCTGATCCATTCTGAACAATGATGTCGCCATCTGTTGAGTCAACAAGACAAACTCCTAGTCATGCAAGCTGATGCACATCCTTCACTAACTCTTTCTTTCCCTCATCTACATGAGACACCTTCTCCATAAAAATCCTACTAAGAGCACCTTCCCCCACATTAGCCTTGCTCGAATGATAAAGGACACTCATATCATAGTCTTTAAGAAGCTCCAACCACCTTCTCTGACGTAGATTTGGATCCTTCTAGGTAAACACGTATTGTAGGATTTTGTGGTCCATAAACACATCCATATAGACCCCATACAAATAGTGTCTATAAATCTTCAAGGCAAATACTACTACTTCTAACTCGAGGTCGTGAGTTGGGTAGTTTCTTTCATGGACTTTTAGCTTCCTGATAGCATAGTCTATAACCTTACCGTGCTGCATTAATACACAACCAAGGCTGATCCTTGAGGCGTAAAAATATACCACAAACCCATTGGATCCCTCAGGTAGAGTCAACACTGGTGCTGAGGTGAGTTGAGTCTTCAACTCTTGGAAGCTCTTCTTGCAGGCCTCCGACCATTGAAACTTCACTTTCTTCTGGGTCAACTTAGTCAATGGTGCTGCAATGGATGAAAATTGTTCCACAAACCTCCTGTAGTAACTAGCCAAGCCCAAGAAACTCCTGATATTCGAAGGACTCACTGGTCTATGCCAATTCTTCACCGCGTCTATCTTTGAGAGTCCACCTGTACACCCTCACTTGACACCACATGACCCAAAAATGCTACCGAGTTTAACCAAACCTATCACTTGCTGAACTTAGCATACAGTTGGTGATCCTTAAGAGTCTGTAGCACCACCCTCAAATGAGCGGCATGCTCCTCCTCGCTCTGAGAGTAATGAGAATGTCATCTATGAACACAATCATGAACATGTACAAATATGGCCTGAACACCCTGTTCATCAAATCCATAAAAGTTGCAGGAGCATTCTTTAGTACAAAAGACATAACTACAAACTCATAGTGACCATATGGATCCTGAAAGCTGTCTTCGGGATGTCACTATCTCTAACTCTGAGCTGATGATATCCGGGCCTGAGGTTCTATCTTTGAAATAGACTTAGCATCCTGAAGTTGGTCAAATATATCATCAATCTTAGGGAGGAGATACTTGTTCTTGATTGTGGCCTTGTTCAACTGTCGATAGTCAATGCATATTCGAAGGGAACCATCCTTCTTTCGAACAAAGAGAACCAATGTTCTCCATGGGGATTTGCTAGGTCTGATGAAACCCGTGCCTAAGAGGTCCCTCAACTTCTCTTTCAACTCCTTTAGCTCAGCTAGATCCATTCTATAAGGAGGAATAGATATAAGTTGTGTATCGAGAGAAGGTCAATTCCAAAGTCAATCTCCCAACTGGGAGGAATTTTGGGTAGATCATCTGGAAACACTCTTGGATATTCGCGCACTACAGGAACTGACTAGACAGTTGGGGTTTCGGAGGTAGCATTCTTAAACTTAACTAGATGGTACACGCAACCCTTAGAAATATCCTTCTAGCCTTAAGGTAGGAAATAAAATGACCTACAGGCACAGCTGAACTACCCTTCCACTCTAGGACTGGCTCACCCGAAAACTAGAACTCTACCGCACGGGTTCTACAATTCACTGAGGCATAACATGCATGTAGCCAATCCATGCCAAAGATAACATCAAAATTTGTCATGGCTAGTTCTACTAAATCTGCTAAAGTGACTTTCTGAAGGACTATGACAAGGCAACTTTTTTATACCAGTCGAGCTATAACTGAATCATCGACTGGAGTAGAGACTAAGAAGGGTTCTGATAGGATTTCGAGATTGAATCCGAAACTACTAGCAACATAGGGCATCACAAAAGATAAAGTAGCCCCTGTATCTAATAATGCATATACATCCAAGTGGAATAATCGTGACATACCAGTCACCACATCAGGTGAAGTCTCTTGCTTCTGTCGTGACGAGAGTGCATAGAACTTGTTCTGGTGCTAACCACCAGTTGAACTAGTGGAAGCACCCTGCATGAAGGGATGTACTGCCGGAGCTGCTGAACTAGTGGATAGGGTACAAACCCACCATCGCCCAATCTAGCTGAAGGGAAATCCCTGAGTCTGTGTCTAGGTTTGCCACACCCGAAGCAAGCATTTGAGATAACTAAACATTGTCCTGGGTGATTCTTGCCACACTTTGCATAGGCTAGAAACGTGCGATCTCCTATAGTGCTCCCCTGGCCTCTTAAGCCTGACGCCCTACCCCTCTGATCACGTCTGGGCTGGACGGGACACTGGCTGATGATGGTGCCAAGGTTGACGACCTCTGCTAAAACTGAGGATGGTGACCACTACCGGATCTCTGCTAGGTGAACCTATCACTACCCATCCTGTCCCTCTTGGCCTCTATCTCTCCCTCATCTACATTGCCTCCATCTTCTGAGTATACAACACCACT
This sequence comes from Datura wrightii, assembly GCA_035772735.1. Classification (NCBI taxonomy): domain Eukaryota; kingdom Viridiplantae; phylum Streptophyta; class Magnoliopsida; order Solanales; family Solanaceae; genus Datura; species Datura wrightii. The sequence continues at coordinate 47,344,592 of JASDFA010000002.1, read as the reverse complement.
CAGGAGAAGTCAATATCTTGATGTAGCATGGCGGTCCTACAGTCTTTGACCAAGTAATCTGCTACTCCATTCACAAACTGGCTCACCTAAGTCCTCTGATCGGCCACCATCTCCGGCGCATATTTGGACAACCGGGTGAACTGTAGAGCATACTCCTAAACGGTTATATTGTTCTATTTCAGGTTCACAAACTCAACCTCCTTGATCTCTCTCATCTCTTCGAGAAAGAATCGATCCAAGAACGCAGTGAGAAACTCATCCCAACTAATGGGACCTACTCCAACAACTCTGTTATCCTTCCATTGTCTAAACAAAATATGTGCAACCCCTTTCAACTGATAAGAGGCTAGCTCTACGCACTCCTTCCCCGTCACCCCCATGATCTAGGTAATCTTTTAGATCTCATCAATAAACTCGTATAGATCCTCATCCACCTTTGATTCGTGGAACTCCAGAGGGTTCATCCTAAGAGAGTCCCTAACTCTTGTTGCTGTCATATTCCCATTATGGGGACTATGTTCTACCGCCTACTGGTTGACCTGGACGGTCAATTCCTGTGCCAACATTTGGATGGCTTCCCTAAACTCTGCATGGGCAACCTGCTCGGGCACTTGATTCTCAGGGGTGCTGGGGCCTGCTGGTGCCTATCCCCGTTGCCATTGTCACAGCCATTTTCACTTCCATTTCTTCTTCCATTAACTCGGTGAGGAGGCATGATTCTGGAAATGCGTATAGCACGAGTTAGAAGGATAGAGAGACATTTCATCTCATGACATAGATTATGAAAGAAGGGAAGTTTCCTAAAATGTTTCGTAACCTCTTATTTATAAGTGTGTTGCCCTGCACACACATGAAAAAGACTCTACTTAATGTGGATTTCATACATCCTAGGAGTAACACCTCGAAACTTTCTTAGACCAAACTCAGACCTTGCAAGAAAAATCCAGAAGAAACCAGAATTTTTGCCTCAAATGACCGAGACAACGAGTCATGGTCAGCTCCAACAACTTGTTATCTGAGTCGTGGTCAGCCCTGCCTTGGTCCTTCGAGAACTAACAGGGCATGGAACGACACTTTGTGAGAAATAACATGTCGTCCTATCACTCATTGGTCTCCAGCTCAGAACTCCCTTTTTAGGAACTCACGACTCAACCAATGAGTCATCGTGTGATACAACGACTCATGATATGAGTCGTTAGTTGGGATTCCCAGAAATCTCCTTTAGTGACAACGAGTGGAAACAACAACCCATTGTATCACACAATGAGTCATTGTGTCCAACTGTGGTGATAATTCTGGAAAATCCTTAGACTTGTTCAAATGGAGATGATGACTCATCACAACGACCCATTGGGTCCACCAATGAGTCATTGTGTTGCTCGTTGTTAGGCTTCCTAGAATTTTCTTCCAGTGGCCATGGGAGGTACCAACTAGTCGTGGTCACTCTCGCTGCCAGTTCTAGTGAGCCAAAAACCCAGGACCAACAACTGGTCCCAACGAGTCGTGGTCTCAACCAACGACTCGTTGTGTGACCCGTTGGTCCCTGTCGGCAGTTTTTCTAGATTTTTCCCCAGGGACATTTTAGTAATTTCTCACCTTTTTAATCCCTATACTATGTCATTTTGGGTTATTTTTTAGGGAATTTAGAGGGGTAATCAATGATGTACTTCATCCCTCTCATTCCCTCAGAAGTCAGATCATAAAAATTCTCTCAGAAAAACTCAGAGGAGGAGCTAGGGCGGTCGATTTTCTTCTCAGATTCTCAAGGGATTTTCTATGGGATTTCTTCACCAGGTATGTGGGAATTCTACAAGGGAAGTATTCTTTCCTTGTGTCCCCAAAATCCTTCCTTAATCTTCTATTAGTTATAGCCCTGAGGTTTTGAAACGTAAAAAGTTTTCAGACAGAATTCGATAAATTCAAGTGGAATATTATCCATGTTATTAGCTTCTATATTTTCCCAATTCCTAGAAATCATGTGGAGACTAACTTCTTGTAAAATGATTTAGCCCTAGTTTCTGAGTTTAGTAAATTAGAGTCTTGCATACTTGACAAGTTATTCATGTTGCTTGATTCTATTAGTGTTAAGATCCCCTTGTTATTAAAATAAGATGAAATCTCAGTCAGATGCATGCTAGTCCAGTCTCAGTCAGAATATAAATATACTCCATATTATTCAGAAATATCAGCTAATCTGTTTGACTACAGTCTTTTCTTGAGGTGTTAGTGGCGCCTCCCAATTATTAGTTATTAGACTCAAATATCAGTTATTATATTTAGTTGGTTCTTTAGATGGTTACGATGCTTCCAAATAAGCAACTCTGACCAGTCTTAGAACCTCCAGCTTCAGTTCAGTTTGTTCTTTAGACGATTACGACGCTTTCAGATAAGTAGCTCTGACTAGTCTTAAAACACCAATTACAAAATCTGGTACGATAAGACTCTCAAGGTACTTCCAGATAGGTATCCCTGACTTAGTATTGGACCCTAGTTCGAGCTATCAGCTCAGTAGTCAGCCTAGGAGGACTTAGCACCGAGCAGACCGGGGTTCCAGCGCACCGAGGTTCCTGGAACACGTTGCCACCGTAGGTTATTTCATTGGCCCTGTGGCCCCAGACTTGTGATCAGCCAGCTTATGATTTTATACCCTGGCAAGGTATATTGGTTCCTACTAATGGGGTGTATACAACAGACTCCACATCTAGCTTACATGGTTATATGTCGGTTATAGACTCTCCCACTAGTCGGTATAGTTTTAGTTTAACTTAGCTCAGTACAGTTCAAGATTTACTCTATCCAGTTCAGTTCAGTACAGTTAGTTCAGATCAGTATCTCAGATTCAGGGCATGATTATTACCACCAGTCAGGGTCATTATTGACCATCTCAGTTATATTTTAATTGTTAAGTTTTCAGTATTTCAGTTGGTCATTACATGTCACTATGGTTCAGTTATTTGTTCTTTATGTTATATTTTCTTCCACTTACTCAGTACATTCAAAGTTCTTATGCATACCTTCTATGTTGTATCATATCATGATACAGGCGCAGGTTCTCAGCCTCAGCACTATTAGTAGATACCTTCAGGTGATACCAAACGCAGCAGTGGTGAGTCCTCATCTTTCAAGGATAATATTAAATTTTTTAGTTAGACTTTAGAGTTAGCTGGGGGCTTGTCCCAGCAACTCATCATTAGTAGATGACTTTCAGACATAGACTCAGACATTCAGTTTTATTTTCAGATGTATGAATTTTTATCAAACTATCTTTCTTAATGAGTTTATTATTTAAAACTTCTGCATGTCTTTCTCAGATTACCAGTATTATGATATACCATTAGATGGATTGGGGTTACTTATGGCTCCAAGTACTGTGTCTCGTCCAGGGTATAGACTCAGGTCGTGACAAACTTGGTATCAGATTACTAGGTTTAGAGTATCCTAGGATGTCTGAAAGCCGCGTCAAGTAGAGTCCTTTTCATGGGTGTGAAGCACGCCACACTTATGACAGGGAGGCTACAAGACGTTATTAGGAAAAATTCCTTTTTTTTCATACTCTTTATCGTGTGTGGAAGTTCAATTCCAGAAACATTCTCCTAACACGTGCTCTATTTTGTTTAAGTGAAACCAAACCTCCACGATGCAAAAATGGAAGAAGGGCCAGCAATGCTAACCGACCAGCCCCACCAGCTCCAGCAGCCCCTTAGGACGACCAAGTGTCCTCAGTGGAATTTAGAGAAGCAATCTAGCTGCTGGCACAAATAGTCACAAACCAGGTGAAACAGCTGGTGGTTTCGGTTAACTCAAATGGGTCCGCAGCAGCTGCCAGAGTTCGCACTTCACCCGAATAAACCCTTCAGCCTTTTATGGATCTAAGGTGGGAGAATACCCAAAGGAGTTTGTGGATGAGGTACAGAAGATCACCTAGATTTTAGGTGTTAGTTCCGCTAAGAGTGTTGACCTGGCTGCCTACCAGTTGAAAGGGGTAGCCCAGATCTGGTACGATCAATGCAAAGAAGGGAGAGCCGCAGCAGCAGAACCAGTGGAGTGGGAAGAATTCACAGTAGCATTCCTAGATAAATTCTTCCCCCAGGAGTTAAGGGAGGCTAAGTTTGCAGAATTCATGAATTTGAAGTAGGGCAACAAGACGGTGGAAGAATATGCACTGGACTTCACACGGTTGTCAAGATATGCTCGGAGATAGTAGCCGAGCCAAGGGCTCACATTCTTAAGTTCTTCAACGGAGTGTAAAACCTGGTCCTTAAGGAGTGTAGGACTGCTATGCTCATAAAAGATATTGACCTCTCCAGCCTCATCGTTTATGCCCAGCAGATTGAGGCAGAAAAGCTGAAAGACATGGAGCAGGAGAATAAGCGGGCTAGGACTGGCCAGTCAGATTATGGACACTAGAGGTCTAGCGGTAGTAGCCGCACACAGTAGTAGTAGAGGGTTCCAACACCCACTTCAGCCAGCGCCCCTACTATCCGATCCCGCAAAGATCGGAATGGTGGAGCATCTGGCTCTCAGTCTCAGAGTCATAGCGCCAGCAATCATTATCCAGTTTTCCCTAAGTGTGGGAAGAACCATCCATGGGAATGACTTTAGGGAAGAGAGGGTTGATTTGGGTGTGGACAAGTAGGTCATCGGCTCAAAGAATGCCCATCAGTAGGACGGGGGAGATCATTGTCTACCATTTCAGCAGCTCCAGTAGGCTGACCAGCTCAGCAGGCCAACACTTTAGGCATGGATGGCTGTCAACGCCAAAACTGTTTTTATGCTTTGTCATCTCGATAGGATCAGGAGAGCTCACTTGAAGTGGTCACTAGTATGTTACGTCTCTTTCATATAGATGTGATTCCCTAATAGATTTAGGAGCCACACTATCATTCATGACTCCCTATATAGATATCTAGTTTAAAATCAGTCCAAAAGTCCTCTCAAAACTATTCTCAGTCTCTACCCAGTTGGTGAGTTAGTGTCACACCCCGCCTTGGGAGGTATGACTGGCACCTGGTGCCCTATTAGGACCTGTACTGCTGGACTGCTAAGTCTGGGCACATCTGGTGCCTGGCTGGCTCTAACTCACATTTCTGGAAACAAAGGGCTATATAACAGCTGTAAACACAGCCCCCGGCCCATTGGCCTATAGCCTCCTGTACCTGTACTGACAGCTGACCAGAAACATATCAATTCAGGGAAACCTATGCGGGCCGACAAGGCCACCATGCTATCTAGTTATCTGTAACTTAATCATAGAATCTTAGGAAGCTATGTGACCGGCAAGGTCACCACTACTGTCAAACTATGGCCCTACACGGCCAACATGAAAGAAACAGACGTACCAACAACTAAACAACTGCACGGCCCCACACGACCGGCTCATCTGACCACAGGGAAATATATACAGACTGCAAGCCTCTAGGAATAGCAATAGAAATGATTGGGACAGGGCCCCGACCTACCCGTACTATACAACCAAAAGAAAATGAAATACACCTCTGGAATTCAGTCTCCGGATAACAGGAGTTGAATACTCGATCGCTGACAGGAATCACGTGGTATCGCCTGCTCGTCTATGAGTACCTGCAGGCAAGTAATGCAGCGCCCCACAGGGCGTCAGTACCGCTGGTACTAAGTATGTAAAGCAATAACTGAAAGAAATATCTGAAAACAATAATGTAACTGATGAAACTGAAGTAGAAGGAATAGATTAATTGTCTGATAATGTAAGTCATACCTTCTCTTAATCATACTGGAAGGAGTAGGAGTCATACCTGAGGATTTATCGTTCTACTGTCGATCTACCCGTATCTACTGTAACACAGTATAACATATCATAACATACATAGCACACACAAACCTTACCCGGCCCCCATAAGCCGGGAGGTACAACCAGCACAAAATCTATACCCTACCCCGGTCATCCCATCTCCTATAACCCTGTAAGCATCCTGTCGGTCCCCTGGGTATGCACTTGGGCTCGCTGAGCCCCTGACTATAACTGTACCTGAGTCCGGAGGACTCCTGAATCAACACCCCGGGCGTATCTGCTCGACGGGGGTGTATAAGGGCCGACCAAGGCACAATATGGGGAAAACTGGCATCCCATCTTCGTCCCCTGTGGGACGGCATGCCACTCCGTAGAGCGACGTATCCTCGTCCTCTGGCAGACGAGTCGATACAGCTATCAACCCTGGGCGGTCATGGATGCTAGGTAATCCAACCCCAAACAATACAACAGTCTCACTTGTAATACTATCTGCACATACCACACACTGAAGCTAATGATAATAAAGTGTTTGTATATACTGCATGCTGAACTGGTGATAGCGATATGTACGTATTTAATACATGCTGAGACTGATAATAGTATATATATGTAGATATAATCTCCTGCCATACTGTACTGAGTCTAATGTTGAACATGATATAGTATTTCTGCTGAAAACTATGTTGTATACTGAGCTTCTATAGTAACATGATTTACTAGTTCTAATATGCTTCCTAGCTTCACTTTAACTTATCGTTCTATTTCTGAGATGTCTTATAGCTATTACATTACTTTACTGGGTTTCAACTGAATACAATGATATCCTAACATTCTATGTCACATCACATACTGAGCATGTTGTGCAGTTCCTAACACTTATGTTAAAATCTATATCATGCTAGCAAGTCTCGCGCTGATCATAACATGATGTTTCTAATATCGTACCAACATTCGTAATAAACAGCATACATGGCTTCTGAATATTCTACTGGCCTTTAAATTACTGTACTCTACCAAGATTACTAACTTGCCGAGGAAACTAGCTTTACATACCTTATCCTTGAATAATTCGTCTGTCGGACGAGACTCGGCCGGTACTTCAACTATTTTCTCCCAACTGCATTCATAAATATGTCAATTAATACTAAATACAACTTTATTTTAAAAGGCAACATCACTTTCGATATAGTTTATAGCCTAAACTTAGGCTTATCGAAAGACGGCCAAAAACTCGGTATTTTTCAGAGGTCCAGAAGGGAGAAATATTCACTTCACAGCTAGGAACACATAGACACTAATTTAGAGCAATTCCACTTACCTTAGCTCGGTGGCTCGACGATTCGTCAGCCGTATTTTACGAAACTGAATCCGTAGGAATGCTCTCTGCTGCTAAATACCTCAGTATCTGGAGTTAATTTGCGTTTGGACAACGTTTAGCAGCGTAATCGGTCGAAAATTATAATCCCTCCTTCGTTCTTCTCCTTTCTCTGATTTCTCTCTCTGTTTCCTGGAAATTTCTTAAGTGTTAAATGATTTAAACCCGAAGTGGGATTTATATACTTGGGCCTGGACAAGGCCAACGTGTCACGGAGCCAACGCGGAGGCCTCTCCTCCGTGACACGCTGCCATCGCGGAGGGGCTCTGCCTCGGCTCCTTCTGCGATGGTTCGACAGGTTTCTCGTCCGATCTTTTCCCAGGCCTTTCTCCAGCACCTATGGCCTTCAAATATGCTTAACCAACGTGTGAATAGGTCATTTAGGTGCCAGGAATTCTACAGGGTATAACATTCTCCCCCCCTTAAGAACATTCGTCCTCGAATGTATACTGTGATCTAGAGGGCTACTTATTTACTTTCTTGAAAAAATTTCGGCAGAGTTTCCCCTGTAATATGGACTATAGCAAAAACCTGAAATGCAGAAAAGTCCAACACAGGCACTGCGCGTAATATTTTAAGATCCACTTGATTACTAAGTATCAATCTTTTTCGTTCACACACATACAACTATAAGGTACTGCATAAGTAATAATACGGACATACCTGTCGCCTGACTAGGCCTGAAATAGGTGAGGGTATCTGGCTTTCATATCTTCTTCAACTTCCCACGTCATTTCCTCACGGTCCCTGTTAGCCACAATACTTTGACAGATGCAACATCTTTAGTCCTCAACCTGCGAATCTGTCTGTCTAAGATAGCTACGGGAACCTCTTCATATGCTAACTCTTCTGTGACCTGGACATCGTGAACTGGAACTACTGTAGAAGGGTCCCCTATGAACTTCCTTAACATAGAGACATGGAATACTGGGTGAACAGATGCTAACTCTGGAGGCAAGTTCAATTCATATGCAACTCGGCCTATTCTTCACCGAATCTGATATGGCCCAATGAATCTCGGGCTAAGCTTGCCTTTCTTGCCAAACCTCATTACCCCGTTCATCGGAGACACTTTCAGATATACCCAGTCATTTACCGCAAATTCTAGATTTCTGTGCCGCACGTCTGTATAAGACTTCTGGCGGCTCTGAGCAGTCAGTAAACATTCTCGGATAAGCTTTATCTCCTCCTCTAACTGTCGGACAATGTCTGGGCCAATCAATGCTGATTCTCCTATTTCAAACCAACCAATCGCCGACCTACATTTTCGCCCGTATAATGCCGCAAAAGGCGCCATCTGAATAGCTGAATGATAACTGTTATTATAAGCAAATTCAATCAATGAAAGATGCTCATCCCAGCTACCCCAAAATCTAGCACACACGCTCGTAACATATCTTCGAGCGTCTGAATTGTACATTCATCCTGCCCATCTTTCTGAGGATAAAATGTTGTACTCAAGTTAATCTGCTTTCCCAAACCTTTCTGAAATGACTGCCAGAATCTAGCTGTGAATTGTGCTCCCCTATCTGAAATGATGGATACCGGCACTCCATGTAATCGAACTATTTCTCTGATATATAATTCGGCATAATCCTCAGCCGAGAAGGTAGCCTTTACTGACAGGAAATGAGCTGATTTTGTTAGCCTGTCAACTATTACCCAAATGGAATCATTTATGCGTCTGGTACGGGGTAACCCTGTTTCAAAATCCATGTTTATCATTTCCTATTTCCACATAGGCACCATTATATCTTGCGTCAAACCGCCCGGTTTCTGGTGCTCCGCTTTCACCTGCTGACAGTTAGAACATCTAGATACAAATTCAGCTATCTCAGCTTTCATACCTGGCCACCAGTAGATGTCTCTGATGTCATGGTACATTTTCATCGCTCCTGGATGGAGGGAATAGCGAGCGTAATGTACCTCATGCATGATCTGCCCGCGAAGCCCTGAAACATTCGAGACACAGAGGCGGCCCTTACAGCTTAGCACATTATCCTCCGTCATTTGAAAATCTGACTCCTTACCTTCCTGAATTCTATCTCTGAGTTGGACTAAATAAGGATCCTCGTACTGTCGTTCTTTTACCTCTGTAACTAATGATGACACAGCAGAATTCTGAATTACTGCTCTATTATTTTCTGTTTCCATTACTCGAACGGCTAAACCAGCTAACTAATGAATTTCTTTGGCTAACTTCTGCTTCTCAGGTCGCAAATATGCCAAACTTCCCATTGACTTACGGCTCAGGGCATCCGCTACAACATTAGCTTTTCCGGGGTGGTATAGGATATTCACATCATAATCCTTTAACAGCTCCAACCAGCGGCGTTGTCGTAGATTCAACTCCCTCTGAGTGAAAATGTACTGTAAGCTCTTATGATCCGTGTAAATATCAACATGGACGCCGTACAGGTAATGCCTCCACATTTTTAAGGCGTGGATTACTGCGGCTAGTTCCAGGTCGTGGGTAGGGTAATTCTTTTCGTGTTTCCTCAGCTGTCTGGAAGCATATGCAATTACTCTACCATGCTGCATCAACACACAACCTAACCCGACGCCTGACGCGTCACAATAGACTGAATAACCTTCTGTGCCTTCCGGCAATGCTAATACTGGGGCGGAGGTTAATCTGTCTTTCAGTTCCTGGAAGCTCTGGTCACATGCCTCTGTCCATTGAAACTTTGCTGCTTTCTATGTCAATTTGGTTAGAGGTGCCGCAATGGTCGAGAACCCTTCAACGAACCTCCTGTAATATCCTGCCAACCCCAGAAAGCTACGAACTTCAGTTGGAGTGGTAGGCCTAGGCCATGACTTAACTGCTTCTATTTTCTGCTTGTCTACCTGTATACCAGCGTCTGAGACGATATGCCCTAAGAAGGCCACTAAGTTAAGCCAAAATTCACACTTAGAAAATTTAGCATACAGCTGACGGCCCCTGAGAATCTGGAGCACTGTCCGAATATGAGTCCGGTGATCTGCTTCAGAGCGAGAATACACCAGAATGTCATCAATTTATACTATTACGAACAAGTCCAGGAAAGGTCTGAAAATACTGTTCATCAGGTCCATGAAGACTGCCGGGGCATTCGTTAACCCGAAGGACATAACTAGAAATTCAAAATGCCCATATCGGGTCCTGAACGCTGTCTTAGGAATATCTCTCTCACGTACTCGGACCTGGTGATATCTGGACCGCAAGTCAATCTTAAAAAAGTATCTGGCTCCCTGCAACTGATCAAATAAGTCGTCAATTCTGGGGAGCGGGTACTTGTTCTTTATCGTAACTTTGTTTAATTGTCGGTAATCTATGCACATTCGGAGCGAGCCATCTTTCTTTCTCACAAATAAAACTGGCGCACCCCACGGTGAAGTACTCGGCCTGATAAAACCTTTATCCAATAAATCTTTCAACTGCTCTTTTAATTCTCTGAGTTCTGCAGGAGCCATACAATAGGGAGGAATTGATATCGGCTGAGTGCCTGGTAACAAGTCAATAGCAAAGTCTATTTCCCTTTCTGGGGGAATACCAGGTAACTCATCAGGAAACACATCAGGGAATTCATTCACCACTGGAACAGACTGGAGTGTCGGAGATTCTGTTTGGACATCCTGAACTCTGACCAGATGGTAAATACATCCTTTAGATATCAACTTTCTCGCCTGAAGGTAGGAAATAAACCTACCTTTTGGCGTAGCGGTGCTGCCCTTCCACTCCCGCACTGCTTCCCCTAGGAAGTGGAATCGGACCGTCTTGGTCCAACATTCAACGTTGGCAAAACACGGTACTAACCAGTCCATACCCATTATGGCATCGAAGTCTATCATTTCTAACTCGACCAGATCTACTGTGGTCTGACGGTCAGCAACCTCTACTGTACACCCGCGGTAGATTCGGCTAGCTGTGATAGAGTCACCGACGGGCGTGGATACTAAAAAGGGTTGCTGCAATAATTCTGGTGTAATACTAAACTTTCGTGCCACAAATGGAGTAATGTAGGAAAAAGTAGACCCTGGATCAATCAACACATAAGCAGGGTGTGAGCAGATAGTTAGCATACCTGTCACAACATCAGGCGACGCTTCCGAATCTTGCCTCCCTGGTAAAGCATATGTGCGGCTTGGACCCGCACCTGTACTGGAGGCCTCTGATCTGCCCCGACCCCTGCCTGCTAAAACTGAGGGCCTGCGCCCAGTCGAGGATGCTGTGGCTCGTGACCCTGCAGATGCCCTATCTTGTCTATCTCGGTCCTCTCGGCCTCTGGCTGGGCAATCTCTCATCAAATGGACTTCTTGGCCACAAATATAACATGCGGTGGAACCATACCTGCATGCTCCAGGATGGCGTCGACTGCATATAGTGCAAAGTGGTAGGGTATACCTACTCTGCTCCGCCCTCCTCTGTAATGGTAAATCTGCCATCTGCGAGCCTCTACCAGTCTCTGACTGCCCCCTGCGGCTGAATCTACCCCCCTGCGACTGTGGCGGAGGCGGGGGCCTGGGCGGCCTGTCTGACAATCGTGGCCTGGGTCCTCCCCGGGCCTCCCTTTGTAACTCAACTGGCCTGTCCCGGCGACACTGTTCCTGATTGACCCTTCTGATCTCCCGATGTCGCTGTCTGATGCCCTCAATATTCTAGGCAAATGCCTGAATTCGAGCAATGTCCATGTCCTCTCGCAGTGTGGCCGTAATACAAGTCTCAACATATTCTGGATTCAACCTCATAATAAAACGCTGCACTCTGGATGCCATGGTATCAACAAAGGTCAGTGCATATCGAGCCAGAGAATCAAACCGCAGGGAATATTCTCGAACACTCATGGCCCCCTGCTCCAGATGCAGGAACTGGTCTACCCGAGCCTGTCGAATTTCTCGTAGCAAATAGTGATCCAGAAAGGCCCCTGAAAAGCTGGACCAGGTGGGAGGGGAAACATATCTCCCTCGGGACCTTTCCCAACTTTCATACCATAACACAGCGATATCCCGTAACCGGAATGCTGCCAACTCAACTGATTCGGTAGGCGTGGCATGCATAACCCTGAAGATTCTCTGCATTTGATCCAGAAAATCCTAAGGGTCCTCTGTCCGATCCGTACCTGTAAACTGTGGGGGATTCAGGGCTAAGAACTCTCGGACCCTCGAACTACCGGGCCCTCCTGATAACTCTGCAACTGTAGACGGCATTGGCTGACACTGAGCAGCCATCATCTGTGCTAACATAACTACAGCACTCCTAACCTCCTGGTCAGAAGGTGTCGGTACAGGGACTGCTGAAGGTAATGTCACCCCAAGTGGCTCCTGACGTGGTGGAGACTGCTGAGGAGGCTGGGACGATGCCTTTGTAGTGCCCTCTGATCGGGCTGTTTCTAAACGAGGGGGAGGCATCCTGCTGGTGCCTTCCCCTGCTACAATATCTAAGCTCCGGCCTGTGATAGGATGTCGCTGGTTTGACATTATCTGTAATCAAAGATTATAGTAAGTCTTTAGGGACTCAACCCTATATTGTACCGCTCTACAGTACGACTGAATAAGAATGAAAGACAACCATCCTATCATGCCTTGCAGCCTCCTACCCATAGTATGTGGTGCACAACACATCCATGGGCAGGACTCTACTAAGCACGGCTTGCAAACTCCCTGGGATACGACCTGCTCTGATACCAAGTTTGTCACACCCCGCCTTGGGGGGTATGACTGGCACCTGGTGCCCTATTAGGACCTGTACTGCTGGACTGCTAAGCCTGGGCACATCTAGTGCCTGTCTGGCTCTAACTCACATTTCTGGAAACAAAGGGCTATATAACGGCTGTAAACACAGCCCCCAGCCCATTGGCCTATAGCCTCCTGTACCTGTACTGACAGCTGACCAGAAACATATCAATTCAGGGAAACTTATGCGGGCCGACAAGGCCACCATGCTGTCTAGTTATCTGTAACTTAATCATAGAATGTTAGGAAGCTATGTGACCGGCAAGGTCACCACTTCTGTCAAACTATGGCCCCACACGGCCAACATGAAAGAAACAGACGTACCAACAACTAAACAACTGCACGGCCCCACACGACCAGCTCATCTGACCACAGGGAAATATATACAGACTGCAAGCCTCTAGGAATAGCAATAGAAATGATCGGGACAGGGCCCCGACCTACCCATACTATACAACCAAAAGAAAATGAAATACACCTCTGGAATTCAGTCTCCGGATAACAGGAGCTGAATACTCGATCGCTGACAGGAATCACGTGGTATCGCCTGCTCGTCTATGAGTACCTGTAGGCAAGTAATACAGCGCCCCACCGGGCGTCAGTACCGCTGGTACTGAGTATGTAAAGCAATAACTGAAAGAAATATCTGAAAACAATAATATAACTGATGAAACTGAAGTAGAAGGAATAGATTAACTGTCTGATAATGTAAGTCATACCTTCTCTTAATCATACTGGAAGGAGTAGGAGTCATACCTGAGGATTTATCATTCTACTGTCAATCTACCCGTATCTACTGTAACATAGTATAACATATCATAACATACATAGCACACACAAACCTTACCCGGCCCCCATAAGCCGGGAGGTACAACAAGCACAGAATCTATACCCCTACCCCGGTCATCCCATCTCCTATAACCCTGTAAGCATCCTGCTAGTCCCCTGGGTATGCACTTGGGCTCGCTGAGCCCCTGACTATAACTGTACCTGAGTCCGGAGGACTCCTGAATCAACACCCCGGGCGTATCCGCTCGACGAGGGTGTATAAGGGCCGACCAAGGCACAATATGGGGAAAACAGGCATCCCATCTTCATCCCCTGTGGGACGGCATGCCACTCCGTAGAGCGACGTATCCTCATCCTCTGGCAGACGAGTCGATACAGCTATCAACCCTGGGCGGTCATGGATGCTAGGTAATCCAACCCCAAACAATACAACAGTCTCACTAGTAATACTATCTGCACATACCACACACTGAAGCTAATGATAATAAAGTGTTTGTACATACTGCATGCTGAACTGGTGATAGCGATATGTACGTATTTAATACATGCTGAGACTGATAATAGTATATATATGTAGATATAATCTCCTGCCATACTGTACTGAGTCTAATGCTGAACATGATATAGTATTTCTGCTGAAAACTATGTTGTATACTGAGCTTCTATAGTAACATGATTTACTAGTTCTAATATGCTTCCTAGCTTCACTTTAACTTATCGTTCTATTTCTGAGATGTCTTATAGCTATTACATTACTTTACTGGGTTTCAACTGAATACAATGATATCCTAACATTCTATGTCACATCACATACTGAGCATGCTGTGCAGTTCCTAACACTTATGTTAAAATCTATATCATGCTAGCAAGTCTCGCGCTGATCATAACATGATGTTTCTAATATCGTACCAACATTCGTAATAAACACCATACATGGCTTCTGAATATTCTACTGGCCTTTAAATTACTGTACTCTACCAAGATTACTAACTTGCCTTGGAAACTAGCTTTACATACCTTATCCTTGAATTATTCGTCTGTCGGACGAGACTCGGCCAGTACTTCAACTATTTTCTCCCAACTGCATTCATAAATATGTCAATTAATACTAAATACAACTTTATTTTAAAAGGCAACGTCACTTTCGATATAGTTTATAGCCTAAACTTAGGCTTATCGAAAGACGGCCAAAACCTCGCTATTTTTCAGAGGTCCAGAAGGGAGAAATATTCACTTCACAGCTAGGAACACATAGACACTAATTTAGAGCAATTCCACTTACCTTAGCTCGGTGGCTCGATGATTCGTCGGCCGTATTTTACGAAACTGAATCCGTACGAATGCTCTCTGCTGCTAAATACCTCAGTATCTGGAGTTAATTTGCGTTTGGACAACGTTTAGCAGCGTAATCGGTCAAAAATTATAATCCCTCCCTCGTTCTTCTCCTTTCTCTAATTTCTCTCTCTGTTTCCTGGAAATTTCTTAAGTGTTAAATGATTTAAACCCGAAGTGGGCTTTATATACTTGGGCCTGGACAAGGCCAACGTGTCACGGAGCCAACGCTGAGGCCTCTCCTCCGTGACATGCTGCCATAGCAGAGGGGCTCTGCCTCGGCTCCTTCCGCGATGGTTCGACAGGTTTATCGTCCGATCTTTTCCCAGGCCTTTCTCCAGCATGTATGGCCTTCAAATATGCTTAACCAACGTGCGAATAGGTCATTTAGGTGCCGGGAATTCTACGGGGTATAATAGTTAGTTAGAGCTAACTAGGTGTATAGAAACTACCCAGACTCAGTATTGATTAAGGTCATTCCAGCTGATCCCTTAGAGTTAGACATGGTCAATTTCAATCTCATTTTTGGCATGGATTGGTTACACTCCGGTTATGCCTCAGTCGACTGTAGAACTAGAGTCGTCATATTTTAGTTCCCTAATGAGCCAATTTTAGAGTGGATGGGTAGTAGTTCAGTGCCTAAGGGTCGGTTTACTTCCCACCTTAAGGAAAGGAAGCTCATTACGAAAGGGTGCATTTATCATCTAGTTTGGGTCAAAGATTCCAACTCTGAGACCCCAACTATCCAGTCAGTTCCAGTTATCAGCGAATTCCCTGACGTGTTTCATGGAGACCCTCTCGAGCGGGAAATAGACTTCGGCATAAACCTTCTTCCAGAAACTTAGCCTATCTCCATACCTCCTTATAGAATGGCTCCAACTGAGCTTAAGGAGTTGAAGGAGCAGCTAAAAAACCTTTTTGACAATGGTTTCATCAGGCCCAACATCTCTTCATTGGGTGCTCCAGTCTTATTCATGTGAAAGAAAGACAGTACTCTCAGAATGTGTATCGATTACCGTCAGCTGAACAAAGTCACAGTTAAGAACAGGTATCCCCTACCCAGGATTAATGATTTGTTCGATCAGCTTCAGGGAGCCAGTTATTTCTCCAAGGTAGATCTCAGGTCGGGGTATCATCAGCTTAGTGTCAGTGAATGTGACGTACCAAAAATAGCCTTCAAAACTCGGTATGGTCACTATGAATTCGTGGTTATGTCCTTCAAACTAACTAATGCCCCTGCAGCTTTCGACATGTTCATCATTGTGTTCATTGATGACATCCTGGTGTACTCCAGAAATGAGGAAGAACATGCTAGCCATTTGAGGATAGTGCTACAGACGCTCAGAGACCACCAGTTGTTCGTTAAGTTCAGCAAATGTGAATTCTGGGTGAAGTCTATGACTTTCCTTGGTCGCGTGGTCTCGAGTAAGGGTATTCAGGTTGATCCTCAAAAGATAGCGGCGATGAAGGACTGACCAAGACCTACTTCCCCAACCAAAATTAGAAGTTTCTTGGGTCTATCCAACTATTACCGACATTTTGTGGAAGGATTTTCCTCTATTGCATCTCCTCTGACTAGGTTTACTCAGAAAAAGGTGAAGTTTCAGTAGTCATACGCGTGCGAGAAGAGTTTCTAGGAGTTGAATATTTAACTCACTACTGCTCCAGTTTTAACCTTACCAGAAGGTATAGATGAGTTCGTTGTATATTGTGATGTTTCCAGAGTGG
Organism: Datura wrightii; assembly: GCA_035772735.1. Lineage (NCBI taxonomy): Eukaryota > Viridiplantae > Streptophyta > Magnoliopsida > Solanales > Solanaceae > Datura > Datura wrightii. The sequence goes on along the minus strand of JASDFA010000002.1, from coordinate 47,327,889 downwards.
GACTCAGTTGCGTTTTGATGTAGCGGGGTAAGGTGATAGCTTATGCCTCCAGACAGCTCAAGGTTCGTGAAAAGAGTTATTCGACTCATGACCTTGAGTTGGCAGTGGTGGTGTTTGCGTTGAAAATATGGAGGCATTACCTTTGTGGGGCTTACGTGGATGTTTTCACCGATCATAAGAGCCTTCAGTATGTGTTCAGTCAGAAAGACTTGAATCTTCATTAGAGAAGGTGGTTGGAGCTACTGAAGGATTACGACATGAGTGTGCTATACCACCCGGGCAAGGTTAATATAGTTGTTGATGCCCTAAGCAGGATATCTATGGGGAGCGTGGCTCATGTTGAAGGGAGCAGAGAAGAACTGGAAAAGGATATTCACAAGTTAGCTCGGTTGGGAGTGTAATTGGTTGATTTAGCTGAGGATGGAGTAGAGGTGCAAAGTGGATCAGATTCCTCATTAGTTGTTGAGGTTAAGTCAAGGAAGGATGAAGATCCCATATTGTTTAAGCTGAAAGAAGCAGCTCTCATAAAAGAAGTGGAGGCTTTCTCCAAATGGGGAGATGATGTGCTCCGTCACCAGGGCAGACTATGTGTATCGGATAAAGGTGATTCGAGACAACAAATATTGGTAGAAGCACACAGTTCAAGATATTTTATCCACCTAGTTTCCACTAAGATGTACCATGATCTACGGGATGTTTACTGGTGGTATGATATGAAAAGAGACATAGCAGAATTTATGGCTAAGTGCCCGAACTGCAAGCAGGTTAAGTGGGGGTTATGACTCAAGATATCAGCATACTGATGTGTTGTGGATTTACAGTACTATTGATGCTCAAAACTAAGAAAATAGCATGGACATAGGTATATTTATGTGGATATGAGGCACTTTTCCTTTGATTTCAGGATAAATGGGTGTTGGAGCATAAATTTGCAAAAGAAATCTAAAAGTGTGCAAAAAAGGGCAAAACTGCAGTCCACAGTATGAACCGTAGGATAGACCTACGAGTCGTACTGATGGTCGTGATAAGAGGCAAAAGGTTGAAGCTGGCGGAATGAATCTACTAGTCTTGCCACGGATCGTACCAAGCTTGTATGAATTGTGGTAAGGCAGTCGTGATGAATTCCAGAAGAATTGCGCAAGAGGCTAATGTTCAGTATGAGAGGATACCACGACCCGTGAGAGCTTGGTATGAGTCGTACCATACCGGTCGTGGTGAGCTTCAAACAAATTGCAAAGATTCAAAATCAAGACACCGGAGCCTGGTATGAGTCGTAGGAAGGAGGTACAAATCGTACCTTGGCCCGACATATAGCCAAAAATCAGCTAACAATCCAAACCACGAGATGCTACCACAAACCATAGGATGCTCCTACGAGTTGTAGGATGATCTATGATGAGGTCGGCACCAGATATGGAACATCACCCTGTTATCTTAGGAAAAGGATTCTTAGGTCTATATAAATACATTTTATGTTTTATTTTTCAGAGATGACATTGAGAAGAACTAGTCGTTGAAAACATTGTAGTAGATAATTTTTACACTTTTGAAAGAGAGAATTGAGTTGGTTCCACCTTGTGATCAACCTTTTCTTGAATTCATATTGTTCTTGCTACTTGTTCTTCAAGATTTTGTGGATTAATTAAAGGAAGTGTTTTTCTCAATCATATTTGTACATATTGTTTATATATCTTTAATAATGAACACACTTCACAACCTTGCAACTACGAGAGGCTAAAACCTCCATAGCTAGGGTTGTGGGAACCATGGTGGATTAACAAGCTAGGGTTGCACAAAGTGAGTCTAAAACCAATACTAATTACTTATATTGTATTATCTTCATGCTTTAATGATTCTTAGCGGTGTACAATGTTAGGAAGTGCCCGAATTCTTTATTTTCTTTGGTCAAAGAGGTAGAGATTAGGAAAAGAGAATTACAACGGAGCCTTGATCTTGATGATCATTGTATTAACTTGAGTTGTGGTTGCAGGATAGTTATATCTAAAACTAGTGATAACGGTTAGTTTGGAAATGTTCATGAGACTTGGTCGAGTAATTAAGCATAGTAATTCAATAGGGATTGGTCGATCGTTTGAATGAACCTAAGTTATCAGTTTTGTAAGTAAGTATTGGTGAAGATTACGAGTGTATACCTAAAGCTATTATGAATCCATGGAAACACAAACCCTAATTATCCTTATAATTATTGCTTCACAACCATAATCTTGATAGCTGCTTTATTTTTACTATTGGTTATTATTAGAATTTCCCCCAATTGTACAAGTTCACTTACCGGTTGTAGTCTAGATCTTCCATATTCCCTATGGAATCAACCTGAACCTCTAAGTTGGGTTCTTTATTGACAACATCCACTTCATACTTCAGTTAGAAGTTTAGTTTGAGCGTTATCAAAAAGCGACGCAGTTGCCGGGGAATACGGCTAAGACTAAGTTATTAGCTTGTATTTGACTTGTTGGTAGTTACTCTACTTTTTACATTTTTTCCTTTGTTATTCTTTTGTGACGTCCTCAGGTGCTCATCGAGGGATAAATCCTCCACTCAAACACTCAGGATGGAACATGATCGGCTGTGAACCTTAGTGGAAGGAATTGTGACTAATGATACATTGGCAGCTGTGATAATGAATTATGGAGACAACGGGAGCCCAGAATACACAGAGACGGTTAATGCTATAAATGGGATAGGTTCATATAGCTTCAGCCAAAAGAACTTAGACCTGGATCTAAAGAACTGTTCAGCGCCACCGGCCAAGCCATCTATGGAGGTACCACCAATCCTTGAGCTGAAAGCACTACCTCGATATCTGAAGTATGCATTCCTTATAGTAAACAACACTTTGCCGATTATAGTTGCAGCAAACTTATCAGATGAGCAGGTGGAAGCTGTGGTCAACATATTGAAAAGATACAAGAAGGCAATTGGCTGGACCATAGCTGATATCATCGGAATCCCACCAGGCATATGCACCCATAAGATCCAGCTGGAACCAGATTGTAAGCCAAGTATAAAGCATCAGCACCGCCTGAACTCGCCCATGCAGGAAGTGGTAAAGAAGGAGATTATCAAGTGGCTGGATGCTGGGGTAATATATCCAATAGCAGACAGTCAATGGGTAAGTCCTGTTCAGTATGTACCAAAGAAGGGAGGGATCACAGTGGTGTCCAATGCAAAGAGTGTCGATACCGACACGACCAGTCACAGGATGGTGTTGTATGCATGGACTACAGGAAACTCAACCACTTCACTCAGAAGGATCATTTTCCAATGTCATTCCTGGATCAGATGCTTGATAGACGGGTAGGTAGAGGATGGTATTACTTCCTTGACGGATATTCAGGGTATAATCAGATCGCTATTGCTCCAAAAGATCAGGAGAAGACAACCTTTACCTGTCCATATGGGACCTTTGCTTTCAAACGAATGCCCTTCCGACTGTGTAATGCACCAGCCACCTTCCAGCGTTGTATGATGTCCATATTTTCAGACATGGTGGAAGACACCATCGAAGTATTTATGGATGATTTCTCAATTTTAGGTGAGTCATTCAAGTCCTTCCTTGAGCATCTAGGCAGAGTGCTAAAACGATATGAGGAAACCAATCTGGTCCTAAACTGGGAAAAATGTCATTTCATGGTTAAAGAGGGAATAGTGTTGGGCCATAAAATCTCGGGAAAGGGGATAGAGGTGGATAAGGTGAACATTGAAGTTATATCAGGATTGCCACCCCCTAGTTCCATAAAAGGGGTCAGAAGCTTTTTAGGGCATGCAGGATTCTACCGGCGCTTTATCAAGGATTTTTCCAAAATAGCACAGCCATTGTGCAAACTACTAGAGAAAGAGGTAAATTTCATATTTGATGAGGCATGTCTAAAAGCTTTTGAGTGCCTGAAAGAAAAGCTCACTACTACTCCTATCATCATAGCCCCATATTGGTCTCTTCCCTTTGAGGTAATGTGTGACGCTAGTGGTGTTGCTCTTGGTGCTGTGCTAGGGCTAAAAAGAGCAAAGATCTTTGATCCAATCTATTACGCTAGCAAGACACTCAATACATCCCAAAAAAATTATACAGACACGGAGCAAGAACTACTGGCAGTGGTCTTTGCATTTGAAAAATTTCGAGCATATTTGCTCAGAACCAAGGTGATCATTCACACATACCACGCTGCATTGAGGTACCTGATGTATAAAAAGGATGCCAAACCCAGATTGATTCAGTGGGTACTCTTGCTCCAGGAATTTGAATTCGAAGTAAAGGATCGGAAGGGAACAAAAAACCAGGTGGCTGATCATTTATCCAGACTTGAGACTGAAGCAAAGGAGAAGATGGAGGTTGAGATCAATGATGCATTCCCAGACGAGAAGGTATTAGCGGCATCACAGGACTTGATCCCTTGGTTTGCTGAGATAGCTAACTACTTGGTTAGTGATATAATGCCAGCAGACCTGACTCCTCACCAGAAGAAGAAGTTCTTATTTGATGTCTGACGGTATTATTGGGATGAGCCATATTTATTCCGCATTTTGCGCATATGGGATAATTCATAGGTGTGTTCCAAAAGATGAGATGCTTAGCATTATGGAGGCATGTCATTCATCTCCTATAAGGGGTCATCACAGTGGCACTAGAACAGCATATAAAATTTTGCAATTCAGGTATTACTGGCCAACTATTCATCAAGATGCATATGACCTTGCCAAGTCGTGCGATCAGTGCCAAAGGCAAGTCAATATTACCCGTAAACATGAGTTGCCACCAACCCCAATTTTGGAGGTAAAACTATTTGATGTGTGGGGCATAGACTTCATGGGTCCATTCATTAGCTCATATGGGATGAAGTACATTCTGGTGGCTGTGGATTATGTCTCCACGTAGGTGGAGGATGTTGCATTGCCAAACAATGAAGGCAAGAGTGTTATAACATTCCTACGGAAGCATATCTTTTCCAGGTTTGGCGCTCCCAGAGCTATAATCAGTGATAGTGGATCACACTTCCATAATCGCCTCTTCAAAACTTTATTGGAGAAATACGGTGTCAAGCACAAGGTAGCCACACCTTACCACCCTCAGTTGATTGGGCAGGTAGAAGTTTCTAATAGAGAAATCAAGACCATTCTGGCCAAGACAATAAACACGAGCCGGACAGATTGGGAAAGGAAGCTTGATGATGCACTGTGGGCTTACCGAACAACATATAATACTCATATTGGTTCATCACCTTACCATCTGGTTTATGGTAAATCATGCCACTTACCAGTTGAATTAGAGAACAAGGCATTATGGGCACTGAAAAAGCTAAATATGACTTGGAACGAAGCTGCCAAGCTAAGATTGAATCAGCTCAATGAGTTGGATGAATTCCGACTTAAGGCTTATGAGAGTGCTACCATTTAAAAAGAAAGAATGAAGATCTATCATGACAAAAAGATTACAAGAAGGGAGTTCAACCCAGGCGACTTGGTATTATTGTTTAACTCAAGACTCTGGCGGCAATCTTGGGAAGTTGAAATCTAGATGGATGGGACCTTATAGAGTAGTGCAAGTGTCTCCATATGGTGCAGTGGAACTTGAGAACAACGAGGGAAAAAGATTCAAAGTAAATGGGCAAAGAATAAAAGTGTATCTGGGAGACGAAGACGAATTGAAAAGAGTAGAGGAAGTGTACCTTGATGATGCCTGAGAAGTTACAAAAGTTATGTTGTGCCGTGACATTAAATCAGGTGCTGCATGGGAGGCAATCCATGGAAAGCGAAGTCTGAGTAGCCACAAGTATGTTCTCTTCCCTACATGCTTATAGTTTATTCTTCGGGGACAAAGCTCACTTTTTCAAAAGGGGAGGGGGTGTACTTGTATTTTCGGGAAGTTTGTTCATCTGAGGGTTTTTCTTGTCGTGCTTCTTTTCCCTCAGGCATGCTATCTAGTAGAATTGGAATGTGTTAGGCTTTTTTTTAGTTTTGATTTTTGTTTGATTAGAAAGTAACTTAGGAATACTCAGCCAATAGAAATGCACTATTTTTTTTTTTGAAAAATTGACCCTGTTAAAAAAATTTTGCTATGTAGTTGTGACAACATGCATGATTTCTATGGATCTTTTTGTCTCATTTGGTTATTAATAGTAGTTATTCTTGTTAATCCATGTATGAACCGGATAGGTGTAGTAAAAATAGTTCATGTACCATGTGCGAGTGAGGTTTTAGTATTCATTGCAGTATGTTGTTGAGGATCTAGACCTTGCCTGGTTGGTCTTTGCATAGGTTAAGGATGGTTAGGATATGATCATAGGCCATTTTTGTTTTAGCTCACTTTTAGCCTATATTTTCCTACCAAAGTTTCATGAATCCCTTGATCCCAAGTTTGAGCCTTAGTAGACCATATTTCTTTGATTCACCTGTTAACCGTACCCATTTGTTTATAATGAACCTATTTTGGCTCTGGTCCTTTCTTGGATATTGTGAATCTCAACATAAGCAAAATGCTTAAGTTGAGGGTGGCTAGAGTAGGGGTGCATAAATGATGGGAGCGGGAGAAAGGAAAAGAAAAGAAAAGAAGAGAAAAGAGAAAGTATGGTGAAAAATGAAGTGTGGTGAGGTGAAAAAAGTAAAAGAGCTGAAAATCTTGAGAATCTTGAAAAAAAGAAAATTCAAAAGAGCTTGAAGCTGTTATAAAAATGCGAAAAATCACCTCACCCATGCAAATATTCTTAAAGTAGGGTAAAAAGGGAAGAAAGGAAAACGAAAGAGTGAAGGGTGAAATAGGTAAATGGTGTAGCCAATGTATGTAGTGCCAAGGAAGAGATAGTCACTCATAAAATCTCTCATCTTTATCATGTCCATCCTTAAGCCTACATTACAAGCCATATCAAGTCCTATAGTGATCCTAACTTGACCATCTGACAAACCAAAGTAGAGAAAATAAGGGCAAGCCTATCATATCTAATGCATAATACTTGCAAACTTCCTTGTGAGAGTGAGTGCTTCACTTTCCTAGTCCCATGTTGTGTTTGATACTTCATATCTGAGTGGGGTTTCATTTGTGTGAGGGTACGTGGGTTATGTTTGCTTTTACCCTTGGTCAGTGTGAAAAACATTGGTGATGACTTGATTGCCTGTGGATAGCTAGATGACATGTCTTGATCCCTGTATATGATGTTTTGATGTTGCTTGTAATGCATTAGCTAATGATGTTCTGTGAGGAAGGGTCTATAAAGTGTATATTGAGAGTGCAAGAATTTGTTTAAGTATTGGCTGTAGTATCTTAAGTGTATTTTCTAGTTGAGTGTCGTGTTTAGTTTTTCTTTTACTTTCCCTGAGGACATACAAAAGTCTTAAGTTAAGGGTGTTGATGTGTTGTGGATTTACAGCAGTATTGACTCTCAAAACTAAGAAAATAACATGGACTTAGGTGTATTTATGTGGATATGAGGCACTTTTCCTTTGATTTTAGGATAAATGGGTGTTGGAGCGTAAATTTGCAAAAGGAAGCTAAAAGTGTGCAAAAAAGGGCAAAACTGCAATCCACAGTATGATCCGTAGAATGGACTTACGAGTCGTACTGATGGCCGTGATAAGAGGCAAAAAGCTAAAGCTGGTAGAATAAATCTACGAGTCGTGCCACGGATCGTACCATGCTTGTACGAGTCATGGTAAGGCAGTTGTGATGAACTCTAGAAGAATTGCACAAGAGGCTGATTTTCAGTACAAGAGGATACTACGACCCGTGAGAGCTTGGTACGAGTCGTACCATACAGGTCATGGTGAGATTCAGACAAATTGCAAAGATTCAGAATCAAGCCACGGGAGCCTGGTACGAGTCGTAGGAAGGAGGTTCGAATTGTACCTTGGCCCGATATTTAGCCAAAAATCAACCAACAATTCAAACCACAAGATGATACCATGGATCGTAGGATGCTCCTATGAGTCGTAGGATGATCCGAGACGAATTCGGCACTAGATATGGAACATCGCCTTGTTAGCTTAGGAAAAGGATTCTTAGGTCTATATAAATATGTTTTATGTTTTATTTTTCAGAGGTGACATTGAGAAGAATTATTTTGAGTTGAAAACATTTTAGTAGATAATTTTTACACTTTTGAAAGAGAGAATTGAGTTGGTTCAACCTTGTGATCAACCTTTTCTTGAATTCATATTGTTCTTGCTACTTGTTCTTCAAGATTTTGTGGATTAATTAAAGGAAGTATTTTTCTCAATCATATTTGTAAGTATTGTTTTTAAATCTTTAATCATGATCACACTTCACAACCTTGCAACTATGAGAGGCTAAAACCTCCATAGCTAGGGTTGTGGGAATCATGGTGGATTAACAAGCTAGGGTTGCACAAAGTGAGTCTAAAACCAATAATAATTACTTATATTGTATTCTCTTCATGCTTTAATGATTCGTAACGGTGTACAACGTTAGGAAGTACCCGAATTCTTTACTTGCTTTTATCGAAGAGGTAGAGATTAGGAAAAGAGAATATACAACGGAGCCTTGATCTTGATGATCATTATATTAACTTGAATTGTGGTCGTAGGATAGTTATATGGAACTTAGTGATAACGGTTAGTTTGGAAATGTTCATGAGATTTGGTCGAGTAATTGAGCATAGACATTCAATAGGGATTGGTTATCGTTTGAATGAATCTAAGTTATCAGTTCTGTAAGTAAGTAATTATGAAGATCACGAGTGTATACCTAAAGCTATTATGAATCCATGGGAACACAAACCCTAGTTATCCTTTAATTATTGCTTCACAACCATAATCTTGACAGCTACTTTTTTTTTACTATTGGTTATTATTAGAATTTCCCCCAATTGTACAAGTTCACTTACCGGCTATAATCTAGATCTTCCATATTCCCTGTAGGATCGACCCCAACCTCTAAGTTGGGTTCTTTATTGGCAACGTCCGCTTCATACTTCAGTTAGAACTGTGGTTTAAGCATTATCATATACCCACATTAAAGTGGGAAGAAGTGAATATGGACTTTATTACTGATCTACCTCGTACTCGCCGGCAGCATGACTCAATCTAGGTGTTAGTAGATCGCATGACCAAGTCAGCATATTTCCTCCCAATTAAAACTATAGTCTCAACTGAGGATTATGCTAGGCTATATATTAGGGAGTTAGTCAGACTAATTGGAGTTCCTTTGTCCATTATTTCAGATAGAGGTACCCAGTTCACCTTGCATTTTTGGAAGTCATTTCATAAAGGACTCAGTACCCAAGTCAAGCTCAACACATCTTTTCACCCTCAGACAGATGGACAAGCAGAGTGGACTATTCAGATCTTAGAACATATACTGAGAGCTTGTGTGATCGATTTCAAGGGCAGTTGGGATGATCACTTGCCTCTGATCGAGGTTGCGTACAACAACAGCTACCACTCCAGTATTCAGATTGTCCCATTTGAGGCATTATATGGTAGGAGGTGCATATCTCCTATAGAATGATTTGAGGTTGGTGAAGCTACCTTGATAGGGCCAGACTTAGTCCATGAAGCTATGCAGAAGGTGCAACTTATCAAGGAGAGGTTGAAAATAGCACAAAGCCGATAGAAATCTTATGCTGATGTGAGGAGGAGAGAGTTAGTGTATATGATTGGGTTTACCTTAAAATTTCACCCATGAAGGGGGTGATATGGTTTGAAAAAAAAAAGGAAACTCAGCCCAAGATATGTGGGACCCTACAAGATTTTGAAGCAAATTGGTAGTGTGGAATATGAGTTGGAATTACCTCCAGAGTTAGCATCTGTGCACCCAGTCTTCCATGTGTTACTATTGAAGAAGTGCATCGATGATCCAACTTCAGTTGTTCCACTAGATAGTGTAGGAGTGAAGGATAGTCTCTCTTATGAAGAGGTCCCAGCTTAGACCCTTGACCGTCAGGTTCGTAAGCTAAGAAACAAGAAAGTCACTTCGGTGAAAGTCTTATGAAGGAATCAGCTAGTTGAGGGAGCCACATGGGAGGAAGAAGTAGACATGATGGCCAGATACCCTCATTTATTCACTTTCGGTTCAGTTCCAGCATCAGGTACTAAATTCCTCCTTGATACACTGTTCAGTTCCGTACTCATCAACTCTATTTAGATTTTCAATGTGCATTCCAGTTGCATCAACTCTGTTAGCAAGGTTAAGTCAGTTCAGAGTCAGTTACTCCTTCATAAATCAGTTCATAGCCTCAGTCTGGGAATCGCAGCTCCTTCCTCAATTTTCCAATAGTTTTAGCCTTCATTCAAGGACGAATGATCCCAAGCGGGAGATATTGTAACACCCCAAAATTTTCCTAGACCAAACTCAGACCTTGCAAGAAGAATTCAGAAGAAACCAGAAATTTTACCTCAGAACGATCGAGACAACGAGTCGTGGTCAGCTCCAACGACCCGTTGATTGAGTTGTGGACAGCCCTGCCTTGGTCCCTCAAGAACCAACAGGACATGGAACGACCCGTTGTGAGAAACAAAGAGTTGTCCTGTCACTCGTTGGTCCCCAGCTTAGAACTCCTTTTTCAGGAATCCACGACTCAACCAATGAGTCATCGTGTGATACAATGACTTGTGGTGTGAGTTGTTAGTTGGGATTCCTAGAAATCTCCTTCAGTGACAACGAGTGGAAACAGTGACCTGTTGTATCACACAATGAGTTTTTGTGTCCACCCGTGGTCACAATTCCCGAAAATCCATAGACTTGTTCTAGTGGAGATGACAACTCGACACAATGACCTATTTGGGTCAACCAACGAGTCATTGTGTTGCCCATTGTTAGACTTCTAGGATTTTTCTTCTAGTGGCCACGAGAGGTACCAATGACTTGTTGGTTCATCCAATGAGTCGTGGTCCCTCTCGTTTCCAGTTTCAATGAGCTAAGAACCCAGGCCCAAGGACCAACGACTGGTCCCAACGAGTCATGGTCTCAACCAACAACTCATTGAGTGACCTGTTGGTCCTTGTCGGCAATTTTTCCAGATTTTTTCCCAGGGATATTTTAGTAATTTCTCACCTTTTTAATCCCTAAACTATGTCGTTTTGGGTTTTATTTCAAGGAATTTATAGGGGTAATCGATGATATACTTCACCCCTCTCATTCCCTCAAAAGTTAGATCATAAAAATTTTCTCAGAAAAACTCAGGGCAGGAGCTAGGGCAGTCGATTTTCTTCTTAGATTCTCAAGGAATTTTCTCCGGAATTTCTTCACCAGGTATGTGAGAATTCTACAAGGAAATTGTTCTTTCCATGTGTCCCCAAAACCCTTCCTTAATCTTCTATTAGTTATATCCCTGAGGTTTCGAAATGTAGAAAGTTTTCAGACATAATTCAATAAATTTCAGGTGGAATATTATCCATGTTATTAGCTGCTATATTTTCCCAATTTCTAGAAATCATGTGGAAACTAACTTCTTGTAAAATGATTCAGCCCTAATTTTTTAGTTCAGTAAATTAGAGTCTTGCATACTTGACTAGTTATTCATGTTGCTTGATTCTATCAGCGTTGGGATCCCCTTGTTGTTATAATAAGATGAAATCTCAGTCGAATGCATGCTAGTCCAGTCTCAGTCAGAATATTAGATACTCTGTATTATTCATAAATGTCAGCTGATCAGTTTGACTACAGTCTTTCCTTGAGGTGTCAGTGGTGCCTCCCTGATGCAATCCATGTTCCTTCAAGATCGTTCACAAAGAGTCAAGCAAGAGAGCACAAAGATCTATAAGGTCTCTTTATGAAAAAGGAAGCACTTGAGTGTATATGACTTTATGAAAAAGGAAGCACTTGAGTGTATATGGGAGATTTCTAAAGGATTTCATGTTTGGATTGTAGCTTGGGAAGAAGAAGGAACACAAGATGGACAAAGAAGTGAAGAAAGTGGCTAGAAGTGAAATTGGTTAATCTTAAAATTCAAGGAAAAAGAAGACCATCCAAACAAGGCCCTTACTCATTAAGGGCATATTTGTTATAGTCTATCTTTTTCCTTCCTTAGTATAAATAGGGGAACTTTTTAATTTTCATGGTAGATTTTTATGTCTTTGAATAAATAATATTTTGTGTGTAGTAGATTGCTCAGGTTTTGTCAAGCTTTTGATTGTTAATTGTGTAGAGAAGAGGGTTGCAAGGGAATCATCTCCCTTGAGGTCTTCTTAAGAACTAGGTGTTTCTTGATTTGAGAATAGAGGTCCTTGTGCCATTTCACAAGGGTTGCTAATTTCAATCACTTTATGTCTAGTAAGTTATATTTCTTTAATTTCTTGTATCACTCCCAGCTATTAGTTATTAGACTCAGATATAGTTATTAGATTTAGTTGGTTTTTCAGACAGTTACAATGCTTCTAGATAAGCAGCTCTGACTAGTCTTAGCACCTCCAGCTTCAGTTTAGTTTTTTCTTTAGACAGTTACAATGCTTCTAGATAAGGAGCTTTGACCAGTCTTAGAACACCAATTACAAAATCCGGTACGATAAGACTCTTAGGGTACTTCCATATAGGTATCCCTGACTTAGTCTTGGACCCCTATTTCGGGCTATCAGCTTAGTAGTCAGCCTAGGACTATCCAGTGGGAATAGGACTTAGCAACGAGCGAATCGGGGTTCCCGCGCACCCAGGTTCCCAGAACTACGTTGCTACCATAGGTTATTTCAATGGCCCTATGGCCCCAGACTTGTGATTATCCAGCTCGTGCCTTTATACCCTGACAATGTATATTGGGTCCTACCAGATAGGGTGTATACATCAGACTCCATGTCTAGCTCACGTGGTTATATGTCGATTATAGACTCTTCCACTAGTTAGTACAGTTTCAGCTTAGCTCAGCTCAATACAGTTCTAGATTTACTCCGTCCAGTTTAGTTCAGTATAGTTAGTTCAAATCAGTATCTCAGATTCAGGGCATGTTTATGACCACCAGTTAGGGTCATTATTGACCATCTCAGTTATATTTCAGTTGTTCAGTTTTCAGTATTTCAGTTGGTCATTACATGCCATTACAGTTCAGTTATTTGTTCTTTATGTTATATTTTCTCCCACTTACTCAGTACATTCAAAGTACTAATGCATACCTTCTATGTTGTATCGTATTATGATACAGGCGCAGGTTCTCATCCTCAGCACCGTTAGTAGATACCTTCAAGTGATATCAACAGCAGCAGTGGTGAGTACTCATCTTTCGAGGACAACATTTTATTTTTTAGTTAGACTTTAGAGTTAGCAGGGAGCTTGTCCCAGCAACTCATCATTAGTAGATGGTTTTCAGACATTCAATTTTGTTTTCAGATGTATGAATTTTTATCAAACTATCTTTCTTAATAAGTTTATTATTTAAAGCTTCCGCATCTGTTTACTCAGATTACTAGTGTTACAATAGATCATAGGTTTGCTTGGGATTACTTGTGACTCCAAATATCATGTCTCGTCCAGGGTATAGACTTGGATCGTGACACTAGGACTCTTCAAAACCTAATGCTTTGATACCAAGTTTTTCATGACCCGAACATAGGCCCGGATAGAGACACGGGACAGGAAGCCCCGGAGGCTCCAAGTTGACCCATGGCATGAACATAGCGGCTAAGAGCATACAATAAGCGGAAACTGATATAATAAAACATGCTTAAGCGGAAGTCTGCATATATATCAAATAAGAACAGAGTCAACAATAACAAGCTTATTTTCTACATATTGTCTGAAAAGCCTCTAACATAACTGATGAACTGATAGGACAGCATTCCCAACTAGCTCGACAAGGTCTATAACTGAAATAACATAACAATGGATAATTAAATGTCCTCAAAGGATACGGACTCACCAACACTGGCCAAACAGGCTTGAGAGGAAAGCAGGACTAATGGTGTGGTTGAGACTGATCCCTCGGACCTGTATGATGAAACGACACAACATAGAGTATGCAGTCAGTACTTGAAATGTACCGAGTATGAAAGGTAAATAAAACAGCCAGTTAAAATACATAAGAGTTCATAAGAGTTCATAAGAGTAGCATAGTATAAACATGAGTATCATAATATAAGCATGAGGGCTCAAGGTTTTCAAACCATTCATTTTCTAGACATAGTCATAATCATAAGAGAAACCTTGTAAAAACATAATTTGAGCCAAAGTAACGTAATAATTACAATGCATAAATCATGAGGAATAGTAGGAGATTCTTATAACTGACATACCTCATATAAGCACACATGGATCCCGACCTATAAACCCCCAGTTGGGAAGGTGTTTGTACCTTGCCAAGGGTAGAACTATGAAAAGAGGTGTGATATCACAACGAAAGGCCCATTCAGGCAAAGGGGGACAGTCTCAAGGGAGGTCCCATCGTCGCTACGTTGGTGCGTAATTCTGAGACACGGGGTATGCTTGGACCCCGGGTCTACTAGGTGTTAAATACTACTTCCAAAATGTATATAGTGCTCATAATGTAATAGGGAAAACATACATGAGACTCATGGGCTAGTTTGAATCATGATAATCATAAGCATGCTTGAAATACGTGAACTAGCCATGAAATAAGGCCCGTGTGTTGGCCATAATCATAAATTCATAAATCATGAAGAACATGAATATTTGTGAAAATTCATATACTTGACATTCATAAATCCATTAAGAGTACTTGAAGAGATATCATATCATAAATCATAATTTCGACTTAGTAAGATCAAAATCATAATAGAATCATAGCTTGACTTTTCATGAAACTTTGCATAATTGGGCATAGATTGACTTGGATTTGAAATCATAAAAATTATAATCAATTTAAATATTAAATATGCCCATAGATCTTAAAAACACATTTACAACATGAGGGGGACCCATGATCAAATCAAAGAGAATTTCATAAATTTGGGCTTAAAACCCCATAAGATCATCAAATTTAACTTAATACTTGAATTCATGAACATAGAGAGGAATTGGGGCATGAGAGTGAATAGGAACTCTCGTTCACAACCCTACATACTTGGGTAATCTGATCTTACACTCTCCCTTGAAAGCCCAAAGGAATTGGGGAATTTTCTCAAGCTTTTTTATCTGCATCTTCCCTCGTAGAGTGGCGTCTTTTATAAGAAAGTCCAAGGAAAAACTCTAAACTTGCATGCATGAAATGGTAAGGCTTATGATAGGTTAAGTACTCTTAAAACCCTTTTAACTAAGCTTAAAATGACATAGTTTAGGACCTTAGAGCTTAGGAATTATGAAAATGCCCTTACTAAATAGTCTAGAAATTGAACACTGCCAGTGACCATGAGTCGTACCACGAAGTAATGACTCGTGGTCACCACTGCTCCTTCCTACGACATCTTTGAATCTTACAACGGTTTGCATATAACGACTCGTGGTTTCCTACCACGAGTCTTACTGTCAGTCGTGGCATCATCCCTCTTCACCTGCCAAATCTTGACCACGACTCCTATCACGACTTGTTGTTCCCTACCACGAGTCATAACATCACCCATGACTTCATCTCTCCCACGGCACTGACCACGAGTCATAGCCACATACCACGAGTCGTGATGTGACTCGTGATTTGAACCCTGGACTCCAAGTCTTCATCACGACTCCAGCTACGACTCGTTACTCCTTCCCATAACTCGTACCACGAGTTGTTCTGAGTCAAAATCCCTTATTTTTTTGTTGTTCCTATTTCAAATTTCAAATTTCAAGTCTAGTTTTAGGCACTTTCAGGGTATTACACCTCAATAATGTTTGACTCAAGGCATATCCTGGGACATGTACCCATTTATTGGTTGAAATACCTCCCCTAGGGTTTTACCTCGTTATGAATTTTTGTCACCCCTCTTCTAATACGCTTATTCTTAGATTTTCGTTGATTCCGATTAATAGTCTATAACATAGTTAAAAGTACAATCCTACTCATCGAAAGCAAATGAATCATACGCACTTATATATTTAGCTAACCAAAATCTAACGCAAAAGCGAGTAAAACATAGCCTACCTGGGGACCAAGCTATCGTCCCGATTGTCTTCACCTGCAGCTATCCCATTCTTGATTTCCTTGCAAGAGTTCCTAGCCATGGATTTCAAATTCCACCCTTGGATCCTCTTGTTTTCCTCCAAAAAGTCTATTTTCTATTTTTAGACATTTTTAATAAGTCCTCCCGAAGGACTAGGTTTTTAATATCCAAATCAGAACGAAATTATGAATTTTTGGTATGCGTTATCTACTGCAGTGGACACCCTTCCTGTTGCAGCGGCTTCGCTGTGGCGGAAACCATTCCCACCGTGGCGGACACTCACTTGGGTCCGCCCGGTCTCGATTACGCCCATTCAAATTTATTCTCCTCATGCCCTTTGTTTGTCAGGGATTTATCGTGAATTTCTGAAAAATTTAATTCGCTCGGTTTTTATGGGGTCGAAATGCTATAACGGCTAGGTGGGTAGTTACATCAGATACTAATTAAAAATTCGTTCACCCCGAATGGTGCCATGATTTTGAGGCATGGTTAAATAACTACTGCAAATTTCCTCTTACTCCTAGTCAGTGTCAAGACTCGTTTAACTCTTGTGTTTAGGACTCTGGACCGATTATTTTCATAACTTTTTTATTATTTTCACGTATGTCCAATAATTCCATTGGGTCATAATTATTCGTCTAGGTTTTAACCCAAACTTGAACATAAATTCACGTCATTACCCTTCCCTTGATGTTACAAATATTCTCCTCTCTGTTCGAATGTCCTAGGTATCACTAATTTGTTGGATGACTTGAACCAACCATTTTTGAAATGCGGGGTCCGGCCGCAGAATCCCAATGGTCACTGTTTTTTACTGTCAGCCACAGCAAGTGTTTTTTTCGCCATAGTTGTTATACCCCGTAAGATTCTCGGTACCTAGATGGCCTATTCGTGCATTGGTTAAGCATATTTGAAAGCCATACGTGCTAGGGAAAGGCCCGGGAAAGAATCGGACGAGTAGCCTGTCGAACTATCGCGGAAGGAGCTGGGGCAAAGCCCCTCCGCGATGGCAACGTGTCACGGAGGTGGAGCCTCCGCGTTGGCTCCGTGACACGTTAGGCCTATCCAGGCCCAAGTATATAAAGCCCCACTTCGGTTTAATTTCATTTAAATCATTGAAAATTTCCAGAGAAACGTAGAAAACAGAGAGGGACGAAGAAGGTTAATATATAATCATTCGATTACGCTGCCAAACGTAGTCCAAACTTAAATTTACTCCAGATACCAAGGTATTTAGCAGCAGGGAGCATTCCTACAGATTTTGTTTCACGAAATACGACCGACGAATCGTCGAGCTATCGGACTAAGGTAAGTGGAATTGCTCCAAACTAGTGACTATGTGTTCCTAGCTGTGAAATGAATAGTTCTCCCTTCTAAACTTTTGAAAAATAGCGAGTTTTCGGCCGTCTTTCGATAAGCCTAAGTTTAGGCTATAATTATATTGAAAATGACATCGTCCTTCAGAATAAAGTTGTATTTAGCACTAATTAACGTGTATATGAATGCAGTTGGGAGAAATAGCTAGAGTACTGACCAAGCCTCATCCGACAGTCGGATAACTCGAGGTTAAGGTATGTGAAGTTGTTCTTCGGCAAGTTAGTAAGTCTTAGCTTGGTAAATCATAGTAAACTCCGTATTTGAAACTCTCGGAGTTGAATGTTGAGAATTAGGTAAGTCTAATAGATTCTGAGTTGTGTTGCCATATCATATTCAGTCCGAAAGTTAGTAAAGCATGCGCCAAAGGGCGAGTTAGCATTCCAGATTCAGTATAGCTTATTGTATGATAAGCAAGCATGTTGTAGAATAAAAAGAGACAGATTTTCAGAATAAAGTTAGTAAAGTAAAATCAGATAGACAGATAGTTCTATTGGATACAGATTAGCCATTCAGACAGATAGTACCCTGGCTACAGATTAGCCAGCAGTTAAAGAAAGATCTCAGAATCAGTAAAGAATCAGTTTAGTACAGAAATAGATCAGAATAAGAAATAAGATTTTAGATAGTCTTTTTCAGTTATACATGCTTGCTATTTATATGTGCTATTTGTTTGTTGAGACTTGATGTGGCGTGAGGGCACCTTATTGAGCGTCCTCGCCGCCCCTGGGTTGGTAATTGTGTCGCCCACTGAGCGGGTGGGTTTTACATCACTCCGAGGGGTAGCATGTCGTCCCCAGCTTAGACGAAGATGGGATGAAGCTTTCCCCATAGCAGTCTGATCAGCATTACAGGTGCATCTCCGGTTTCAGATAGCCCTGTTGAGTTTTGTGTCTAGGGAACCATACCCTATCTGTTACTATCTGTACATTCAGTTATTATAGGTGTAGCTCCGGTTTCAGATAGCCTCGTTGAGTTTGTGTCCGGGGATTCAGACCCTATCTTTTACTGTCTACATAGGAGTCCTCCAGATCCAGACACGGCTGCTTATATCGGAGGCTATGGCCCGAGCCGGAGACCCAGGGGGCCGGTAGAGGAGCTCCGAAGTGAGCAGATGAGTGGAGTGACTTATTTTTGGTTGGTTTTGACCCAGGTAGGGGTATATAGATTATTTGCTTGCTTGGCGCCATCCGTCTTATGGGGGTTGGTATTGGCTCATGCTTGCTAAATATATATGTATTTATGTGCTTTATATATATTAGTTAATAGACAGTAGGCCGCCGTGACAACAGACACGCTCCTGCTTATCAGTGCAGAAAGGTTTGATCTAGTTCCTATCAGCTCTTCAGATTTAGTTATCTTCTGCTCACAGACTTGTTAGTTATGTTATCTGTATTTAGTTGTATTATTTCAGTTGCTTTGCATACTCGGTACCAGTGGTACTAAAGCCCAGTAGGGTGCTGCATTACTTGCCTGCAGGTACTCATACACGAGAAGGCGATCCCTCGTGATCCTAGCCAGCGCAGAGTCATCAGCTCCTGTCATCCGGAGCTTGATATTTCAGAGGTTTATATCATTTCTCTTTTGTTGTACAGTACGGGTAGTTTGGGGCCCTGTCCCGACCATCTTATCAGTATTCCTAGAGGCTTGCAGTCTGTGTATATTCCCTGTGGTCAGTTGAGCCAGTCGTGTGAGGCCATGCAGTTTGTTATGACTGTTTAGCGTTTCAGTTTATGTTGGCCGTGTGAGGCCTTAGTTTGAAAGTAGTGGTGACCTTGCCGGTCACGTAGTTATTCAGCATTTTATTGTTGGGTTACAGATAACTAGACAGTATGGTGGCCTTGTCGGCCCGCATAGGTTTCCCCCTTGTAAGTATGTTTCTGGTTAGCTGAAGTTTCATACAGGTGGCTATAGGCCTAGTCGACCGGATGCTGTATTTACAGCCGTTATATAGCCCATTGATTCCCTGAATCTGAGTTAGAGCCAGCTAGGCACCAGATGTGCTTAGGCTCAGTAGTCTAGCAATTCAGGTCCTACTAGGGCACCAGGTGCCAATCATACCCCCCAAGGCGGGGCGTGACAAACTTGGTATCAGAGCAGGTCGTGTCCCAGGGAGTCTGCAAGCCGTGCTAAGTAGAGTCTTGTCTATGGATGTGTTGTGCACCACATACTATAGGCAGGAGGCTGCGAGGCATGATAGGATGGTTACTCTTCTTTCATACTCAGTCGTGCCATAGCACAGTACAGTATAGGGTCGAGTTCCTAAAACTTATCGTATCCTTTGTCTACAGATAAGAATGGCAGATCAGCGACACCCTGCCACAGGCAGGAGGTTAAACACAGCAGCAGGAGAAGGCACCAGCAGGATGCCTCAGCTTCAGTCAGAGTCAGTCCGATCTGAGGGCGATATAGAGGCTTCATCATAGCCCTCTTAGTAGTCCCCCGATAGCTCCTGTGCCTTCGCCATCAGATCAGGAGGTTCATAGCGTTGTGGTTATGTTGGCACAGATGATGGCCACACAGCGCCAGCCAGTGCCACCTGTAGCAGCAGAGCCTTCATGTGGGTCAGGTAGTTCCAGGGTTAGGGAATTTTTGGCACTAGGTCCTCCATAGTTCACTGGGTCAGATCAGGCAGAGGACCCTCAGGACTTTCTAGATCAAATGCAGAGAATTTTTTGAGTTATGCATGTGACCCCTTCAGAGTCTGTTGAGTTGGCAGTGTTCCGGTTGCGGGACATAGCAGTACTATGGTACGAGATTTGGAAAAGGTCCCGAGGGAGAGATGTTACCCCTCCGACCTGGACCAGATTCTCAGAGGCCTTCCTGGACCGTTACTTGCCACGAGAGATCCGGCAGGCCCGGATGGATCAGTTTTTGCATCTGGAGCAGGGGGCGAGGAGCGTACGCGAGTATGCTTTACAGTTTGACTCTTTAGCCCGTTATGCTCCAGCATTTGTTGATACTATGCCAGCTAGAGTTCACAGATTTATTATGGGTCTGAACCCGGAATATACTGAGGCATGTATGACGGCTACGTTACATGAGGATATGGATATCGCCCAAGTACAGGCCTTTGCTCAGACCATTGAGGGTCTTAGACAGCGGCAACAGAATAGTAGACAGACCAGTCAGGAACAGCGCCGCAGAGACAGACCAGATGACATACAAAGGGAAGCTCATAGAGGACCCAGGCCTCGATTATCAGATAGTCCCCCTAGACCCCCACCTCCACCACAGCAGCAGCAGTGAGGTAGATATGTTCATAGAGGGCAGTTAGAGCCCAGTGGCAGTTCCAGAACAGTAGAACCTCTGCAGCAGAGAAGGGGAGAGCAGAGTAGACTTGCACCTTCACCCTGCTCTTATTGTAATCGACCACACTCTGGAGCTTGCAAATATGGCTCCACTGGGTGTTATATTTGCGGACAGGAGGGGCATCAGATGAGAGATTGTCCGACTAGAGGTCAGGGGAGTAGAGACAGTCAAGATTGGGGATCCGTAGGGCCACGGACTCCAGCAGCCCCAGCAGGGCGTGGGCCTTCAGGCTCAGTAGGCAGAGGCCGAGGTAGATCAGGAGCCTCCAGTTCAGGTACGGGCTCAAATCGTACTTATGCACTACCAGGGAGACATGATTCAGAGGCGTCTCCGAATGTAGTAACAGGTACGATGACTATTTGTTCCTGCCCTGCTTACATACTGATTGATCCAGGATCCACTCTGTCATATATTACCCCATTCGTGGCACGAAAGTTCAATATTGCACCAGAATTATTGCAGTAGCCCTTTTCAGTATCCACGCCCGTCGGTGACTCTATTATAGCTAGTAGAATTTACCGAGGGTGTACAGTGGAGGTTGATGGACGCCAGACTACAGTAGATCTGGTAGAGCTAGAAATGATAGACTTCGATGCCATAATGGGTATGGATTGGATAGTGTCGTGCTACACCAATGTAGAATGTTGGACCAAGACGGTCCGATTCCACTTTCCAAGAGAGGCAGTGCGAGAGTGGAAAGGCAGAACAGTTACTCCGAAAGGTAGGTTTATTTCCTACCTTCAGGCGAGGAAATTGATAACTAAGGGATGTATCTACCACCTAGTTAGGGTTCAGGATGTCCGAGCAGAATCTCTGACACTCCAGTCTGTTCCGGTGGTGAACGAGTTCCCTGATGTGTTTCCAGATGAGTTACCTGGTATTCCCCCAGAGAGGGAAATAGATTTCGCTATTGATTTATTACCAGGCACTCAGCCTATATCAATTCGTCCTTATCATATGGCTCCTGCAGAACTCAGAGAGTTGAAGGAGCAGTTGAAAGATTTGTTAGATAAAGGTTTCATCAGGCCGAGTACTTTACCATGGGGTGCGCTAGTTCTATTTGTGAGGAAGAAAGATGGCTCACTCCGTATGTGTATAGATTATCGGCAATTGAACAAAGTTACGGTAAAGAATAAGTATCCGCTTCCCAGAATAGATGATTTGTTTGATCAGCTATAAGGGGCCAGATACTTTTCCAAGATTGACTTTCGGTCCGGATATCACCAGGTTCGAGTTCGTGAAAGAGATATTCCCAAAACGGCGTTCAGGACCCGATATGGACACTTTGAATTTCTAGTTATGTCCTTTGGGTTAACGAATGCCCCAGCAGTATTCATGGACCTGATGAATAGTATCTTCAGACCATACCTGGACCTGTTCGTGATCGTGTTTATTGATAATATTCTGGTGTATTCTCGCTCCGAAGCAGATCACCGGACTCATTTACGGACAGTGCTCCAGATTCTCAGGGACCGCCAGTTATATGCTAAGTTCTCCAAGTGCAAATTCTGGCTTAATTTAGTAGCCTTTCTAGGGCATATTGTGTCGGATGCTGGTATACAGGTTGACACGCATAAGATAGAAGCAGTCAAATCATGGCCTAGGCCTACCACTCCGACTGAAGTCCGTAGCTTTCTGGGATTAGCGGGATATATTACAGGAGATTTGTCGAGGGATTCTCTACTATAGCGGCACCTCTGATCAAACTGACACAGAAAGCAGCAAAGTTTCAGTGGACAGAGGCATGCGAGCAGCGCTTCTAGGAGTTAAAAGACAGATTAACCTCCGCCCCAGTGTTAGCATTACCGGAAGGTACAGAAGGTTATTCAGTATATTGTGATGCATCAGGCGTTGGGCTGGGTTGTGTGTATATGCAGCATGGTAAAGTGATTGCGTATGCTTCCAGACAGCTGAGGAAACACGAAAAGAATTACCCTACCCACGACCTGGAATTAGCCGCAGTGATCCACGCCTTAAAGATATGGAGACATTACTTGTATGGAGTCCATGTGGATATTTTCACAGATCACAAGAGCCTACAATATATCTTCACTCAGAGGGAGTTGAATCTGCGACAACATCGCTGGTTGAAGCTGTTAAAGGATTATGACGTGAATATTCTGTACCACCCGGGAAAAACCAATGTTGTAGCAGATGCTCTCAGTCGTAAGTCCATGGGGAGTTTGGCGTATTTGCAGCCCGAGCAGCGGGAATTGGTCAGAGAGATACATCAGTTAGCTAGCCTAGCCGTTCGTGTAGCAGAAACAGAGGACGGTAGAGCGGTAATTCAGAATACTGTCGAGTCATCATTAGTTGTGGAAGTGAAAGAACGGCAATATGAGGATCCTGACCTGATC
This sequence comes from Datura wrightii, assembly GCA_035772735.1. Taxonomy (NCBI): domain Eukaryota; kingdom Viridiplantae; phylum Streptophyta; class Magnoliopsida; order Solanales; family Solanaceae; genus Datura; species Datura wrightii. The sequence continues at coordinate 47,304,859 of JASDFA010000002.1, read as the reverse complement.
CAGCTCAAAGACAGAATCCAGTAGGGTAAAGCACCAGATTTTTAGATAACTGAGGAAAAAGTGTTGTTATGTAAAGGCCATCTCTGTGTTCCAGATGTTTCAGGGCTCCGCCAGCAAATTATGAATGAGGTACATTACGCTCGTTATTCTCTTCACCCCGGTGCGACAAAAATGTACCATGATATCAAGGAAAACTACTGGTGTCCAGGTATGAAAAGAGAAATTGCTGAATTTGTAGCCTAGTGTCCTAACTGCCAACAGGTAAAAGCGGAACACCAGAAACCAGGCGGTTTGACTCAGGACATAGCTGTGCCTCTCTGGAAATGGGAAGCAGTGAATATGGATTTTGTAGCAGGATTACCCCGTACTAAACGCAGACATGACTCTATATGGGTGATAGTTGACAGATTGACAAAATCAGCTCATTTCCTGCCGGTAAGAACTACCTTCTTGGCCGAAGATTATGCGGAGCTGTATATCCGAGAAATAGTCAGGTTGCATGGAGTACCAGTATCCATTATTTCAGACAGAGGAGCACAGTTTACGGCTAGATTTTGGCAATCGTTTCAGAGGGGTCTGGGAACGCAAACTAATTTGAGCACAGCATTCCACCCTCAGACAGATGGACAGGCTGAGCGCACTATTCAGACGCTCAAAGATATGTTGCGAGCGTGTGTGCTAGATTTTGGTGGTAGCTTGGATGAGCATTTGCCTTTAATCGAGTTTGCTTACAATAACAGCTATCACTTGACTATTCAGATGGTGCCTTTCGAGGCATTATAGGAGCGAAAATGCAGATCACCGATTGGCTGGTTTCAAATAGGAGAATCAGTGTTGGTTGGGCCAGACATTGTTCAGCAGTCAGAGGAAAAAGTAAAGCTTATCAGAGAACGCCTATTGACTGCACAGAGTCGCCAGAAATCATATGCAGATGTACGGCGCAGGAACCTGGAGTTCGATGTGAATGACTGGGTATTTCTGAAAGTGTCTCCGATGAAAGGGTTGATGAGATTCGGCAAGAAAGGTAAGCTCAGCCCAAGATTTGTCGGGCCATATTAGATTCGTAGAAGAATAGGCCACGTGGCGTATGAGTTGAACTTGCCACCAAAATTAGGATTTGTTCATCCAGTCTTTCATGTATCCATGCTAAAGAAATGCTTAGGAGACCCGTCAAGAGCAGTTCCGGTCCAGGATATCCAGGTTACAGAAGAGTTGGCCTATGAAGAGGTTCCAGTAGCCATCTTAGACAGACAGATTCGTAGATTGAGAACTAAGGATATTGCATCTGTCAAGGTATTGTGGCGTAACAGGAACCGAGAGGAGATGATGTGGGAGGCGGAAGAAGATATGAAAGCTAGATATCCTCACTTATTCCAGGACTAGTCAGGCGACAGGTATGTCCGTATTATTATTTATGCAGTACCTTATAGTTGTGTATGTATAAATGAGAAAGATTGATGTTTAGCTATCCAGTGGATCTTAAACTATCATGTGCAGTACCTGTATTGGACTTTTCTGCGTTTTAGGTTTTCGGGATAGTCCATATTACAGGGGAAACTCTGCCGAAAGTTTTCTACGTAGTAAGTTGAGAAGTCCTCTAGATAGCAGTTTCCATTCGAGGACGAATGTTCTTAAAGGGGGGAGAATGTTATACCCCGTAAGATTCTCGGCACCTAGATGGCCTATTCGCGCATTGGTTAAGCATATTTTAAAGCCATACGTGCTAGGGAAAGGCCCGGGAAAGGATCGGACGAGTAGCCTGTCGAACCATCGCGGAAGGAGCCGGGGCAGAGCCTCTCCGCGATGGCAACGTGTCACGGAGGTGGAGCCTCCGCATTGGCTCCGTGACATGTTGGGCCTATCCAGGCCCAGGTATATAAAGCCCCACTTCGGTTTAATTTCATTTAAATCATTGAAAATTTCCAGAGAAACGTAGAAAACAGAGAGGGACGAAGAAGGTTAATATATAATCGCTCGATTACGCTGCCAAACGTAGTCCAAACTTAAATTAACTCCAGATACCGAGGTATTTAGCAGCAGGGAGCATTCCTACAGATTTTGTTTCACAAAATACGGCCGACGAATCATCGAGATACCGGACTAAGGTAAGTGGAATTGCTCCAAACTAGTGTCTATGTGTTCCTAGCTATGAAGTGAATACTTCTCCCTTCTAGACTTTTGAAAAATAGCGAGTTTTCAATCGTGTTTCGATAAGCCTAAGTTTAGGCTATAATTATATCGAAAATGACGTCGTCCTTTAGAATAAAGTTGTATTTACTAATTAACGTGTATATGAATGCAGTTGGGAGAAATAGCTGGAGTACTGACCGAGCCTCGTCTGACAGTCGGATAACTCGAGGTTAAGGTATGTGAAGTTGTTCTTCGGCAAGTTAGTAAGTCTTAGCTTGGTAAATCATAGTAAACTCCGTATTTGAAAGTCTCGGAGTTGAATGTTGAGAATTAGGTAAGTCTAATAGATTCTGAGTTGTGTTGCCGTATCGTATTCAGTCCGAAAGTTAGTAAGGCATGCACCAAAGGGCGAGTTAGCGTTCCAGATTTAGTATAGCTTATTGTATGATTAGCAAGCATGTTGTAGAATAAAAAGAGATAGATTTTCAGAATAAAGTTAGTAAAGTAAAATCAGATAGACAGACAGTTCTATTGGCTACAGATTAGCCATTCAGACAGATAGTACCCTGGCTACAGATTAGCCAGTTAAAGAAAGATCTCAGAATCAGTACAATCAGTAAAGAATCAGTTTAGTACAGAAACAGATCAGAATAAGAAATCAGATTTCAGATAGTCTTTTTCAGTTATACATGCTTGCTATTTATATGTGCTATTTGTTTGTTGAGACTTGATGTGGCGTGAGGGAACCTTATTGAGCGTCCTCGCCGCCCCTGGGTTGGTAATCGTGTCGCCCACTGAGCGGGTGGGTCACTCCGAGGGGTGGCATGTCGTCCCCAGCTTGGACGAAGATGGGATGAAGCTTTCCCCATAGCAGTCTGATCAGCATTACAGGTGCAGCTCCGGTTTCAGATAGCCCTGTTGAGTTTTGTGTCCAGGGAACTAGACCCTATTTGTTACTATTTGTACATTCAGTTATTATAGGTGTAGCTCCGGTTTCAGATAGCCCCGTTGAGTTTGTGTCCGGGGATCCAGACCCTATATGTTACTGTCTACACAGGAGTCCTCCGGACCCAGACATGGTTGCTTATATCGGAGGCTATGGCCCGAGACGGAGACCCAGGGGGCCGGTAGAGGAGCTCCGAAGTGAGAAGATGAGTGGAGTGACTTATTTTTGGTTGGTTTTGACCCGGGTAGGGGTATATAGATTATTTGCTTGCTTGGCGCCATCCAGCTTATGGGGGTTGGTATTGGATCTTTCTTGCTAAATGTATATATATTTCTGTGTTTTATATATATTAGTTAATAGACAGCAAGCCGCCGTGACTACAGACACGCTCCTGCTTATCAGTGCAGAAAGGTTTGATCTAGTTCCTATCAGCTCTTCAGATTTAGTTATCTTCTGCTCACAGACTTGTTAGTTATGTTATCTGTATTTAGTTGTATTATTTCAGTTGCTTTGCATACTCGGTACCAGTGGTACTGACGCCCAGTGGGGCGCTGCATTACTTGCCTGCAGGTACTCATAGACGAGGAGGCGATCCCTCGTGATCCTAGCCAGCGCAGAGTCATCAACTCCTGTCATCCGGAGCTTGATATTTCAGAGGTTTATATCATTTCTCTTTTGTTGTACAGTACGGGTAGGTCGGGGCCCTATCCCGACCATCTTATCAGTATTCCTAGAGGCTTGCAGTCTGTATATATTTCCCTATGGTCAGTTGAGCCGATCATGTGAGGCCGTGAAGTTTGTTATGACTGTTTAGCGTTTTAGTTTATGCTGGTCGTGTGAGGCCTTAGTTTGACAGTAGTGGTGACCTTGCCGGACACGTAGTTATTCAGCATTTTATTGTTGGGTTACAGATAACTAGACAGCATGGTGGCTTTGTCGGCCCGCATAAGTTTCCCCCTTGTAAGTATGTTTCTGGTTAGCTGAAGTTTCGTACAGGTGGCTATAGGCCTAGTCGGTCGGAGGTTGTATTTACAGTCGTTATATAGCCCGTTGATTCCCTGAATCTGAGTTAGAGCCAGCTAGGCACCAGATGTGCTTAGGCTCAGTAGTCTAGCAGTTCAGGTCCTACTAGGGCACCAGGTGCCAGTCATACCCCCAAGGCGGGGCGTGATAATAGCGGTCCCGCCGAAGCTGAAAATGGTCCACTACAGTAGACGACGGGGTCAGTTAAAGGTAGAAAAGAGGGTTTTCAAGTTCATTTTCTACTTTTCCATTTCGATCTGCAAAAATCCTCTCGACTCCCCCGGTGGACTCAACTCGGGTGATCAACACAACAGGACAGCACAATGGGAAAGGTATAAATGTGACTTCCTAATTGCCTTATAGCTCCTGAAGATTAGGTGTGGTAGTCTACACACCCATCCGCAAGAGTCTACTCGACATTGATCTTGTACTTGTAGATTGGTAATCTAGATGTTCTGATACCAACTTGTCACAACCCAACTAGACAGACCGTGCGGGCACCTACATCGACTCTGCTCGATAGGAGAACCTTACCATATTTCTATCAATTAGACAAGAAAATAATTTCTCGCATTCACATTACTTCTCATTATCTGCTAAAAATTCCCAACAAAATAACATTACAATATTCCTCTAAACTCTCCCAAGATTTAGTCTAGACAGGTACAAGCTCTATTTGAATACTTGACAACAAAATGACCCCAGCTTCGTTCGGAAGGAGGAACACCGAAGCTGGTGCTGAGTACACCATGCCAATCAAGGAACTTCAACCTACCACATCCTACACCCAAAAGAAAAAGGTGTAGCAAGGTAGTATCAATGCACCACACGTACTGGTAGGCATCATCGGTTGACTAAGTTTAGTTAACATAACAACATAAAATCAATATACAATAAATAATTCTAAATTTAGCAATTACTCCACGTATGTAACATCCCACTAACTTTTATTACTACGGTAGTGTTTCTTATGACTCATCGAGGTTCACTTAATTATCCTACGCTTTTGGTCATTAATTAGCCTATCAGTCTGCCTCTCTCCATATCTACTGTAGCGAGGGCTTAGGCCGCTACAGCGATCCCACTGCCGCGGTGAGGTGTCCACTGCAATGCTACCCCATCCAGCCAGTAATCAATTTCCCCTAGTCCATTTCTGTTTTATCCCGCCATATAAACTTATAGCTCAACTACCCCTCTTACCATTTCACCAAGAATGACCAAGTCCGTTTCTACCTTTATTAACCTATTTAGTTATTTGAAGAATTTTTCTAGCTCGCTTTAGCGTAGTACATTAAATAATAACGTCTACTTGATATCTCATGGTATTGCACTATCTTCCATTCAACCCGTCATACTATCATCCATAGCCCACAAAATCAGTTTAAAATAAGACAATCAAATGCAATTACGGATTACTTTCTCAAATACACACAGAGGTCATCAAAACAACATGAGGGAGTCAATTTCCCCCCACAATAAAGTACATGCACATACCTGACCTCATACCACGAAATGTCATAAGATACCATACCTGAACTGGATAGCCATAAACGGTATTCCACACTTGTTCCTCACCTCAAACCCAATTCATGTCACTATATCCTGTATCACACTGGTATTTCAATTACCTTTCAGTATCTACAGTCGTATGTATATCAACCATACCCGCATAATTTCTATCTCATAATAATACTATCGATTATATGTCGGGCACATGCCTCCGTCATATCCTGTACACACATGCCAGAGGGTCTTATGCTTGCCCTTCCAGTCATGACCTATAGGAGACTAGAAATTCATGTATTGTACACCCAGCCGTATGAACATTCATCAACCTGTCTGTGTACTCCCTTGTACACCCAGCCGCATGGTCCTTTAGCCATACTTGTCTATGTACTCTCTCATACCACTCGCCCGGATGATCATCTCGGGCACGCGCCACCCGTGTATTCAATCCTTATTCAAAATCTGATTTTAGTAGCCTATTCATCTAAGTTCCGTAACTTCGGCCATAGGCCCCTCATTTACCATTATATCAATAACTTTCCTTCCGTATTATCCGTCATCTCTGTCACACATCATTTAATGCCAATTCGCCACTCAATCGCAGGACACATAATGCAGCACATCACATAACAGATCATCACATGAAAAGAATTACTCAGTCACACAACAAGTACAATAATATGAAATTAAATCAACCTCGTGTCCGAACAGTAATAATAACATTTAATCTAGCAAGTTATAAGATTTCCTACTTGGCCCGTTCACTGGTTTGGGCTCCTCTGCAGCAGCAGCACTGCCGTTACAGCGGTCCCGTTGCAGCAGTATACTTACCACTGCAGCGCTACTGCTGGCACTACTGGGACTAGTCTTTATTCCAGCTTCTCCTACGGTTTGGTTTCTTTATACCCACCATAATGAAACAATGTCATAACACGCTTACATCATCAATTAACCTACCACAATGTCACCATTAATACGGACAACAATTTTCAATTCATAAAATACAATACCGACCACAGCACATTCAAGTCATTATGTAAGGGATTACTATCCTACATCACTCTATTCATCTCATGTTCAAATATAGTTCTAATTTGTTAATCCATCCATTGATCGCATCTCGTACATAGAGTCTACATGATTTACCCATCCAAGGTGTCGATTCAAAGAAGGAAAAAATCCATATTTATACCCAAAAATATTCTGTCAATGATACTCGAAAGATAATCTCATCAACAATGTTTGACTCAAGGTATATCCTGGGACATGTACCCATTTACTGGTTAAAATACCTCCCCTAGGGTTTTACCTCGTTATGAATTTTTGTCACCCCTCTTCTCATATGCTTGTTCTTAGATTTTTGCTGATTCCAATTAATAGTCCATATCATAGTTAAAAGTACAATCCTACTTATCGAAAGCATATGAATCATACGCACGTATATATTTAGCTAACCAAAATCTAACACAAAATCGAGTAAACCATAGCCTACCTAGGGGCCAAGCCATCGTCCCGATCGTCTTAGCCTGCGGCTACCCCATTCTTGATTTTCTTGTGAGGACTCCTAGCCATGGATGTCAAATTCCACCCTTGGATCCTCTTGTTTTCCTCCAAAAAGTCTATTTTCTGTTTTTAGAAGTTTTTAATAAGTCCTCCTCAAGGACTAGGTTTTTTTAATATCCAAATCAGAATGGGATTGCAGATTTCTAGTCTGCGTCATCCGCTGCAGCGGACACCCTTCCACTATCCCGTCCGAATTTATTCTTCGTGTGCCCTTTGTTTGTCGGGGATTTATTGCAAATTTCTAAAAAAAATTTAATTCGCCCGATTTTTATGGGGTCAGAATGCTATAACGGTCAAGTAGGTCGTTACAATGTTACAAAAATATTGTGTCATATATTCAAATTTTAAATTAAAATATTACATAATTTAAATATCTGAATAAAATATTATAATAAATTTTAAATTACGGATACAATTTTTTTGGGAAAAACATAAAAGGGAAAAGAAAAAAAAGAAGGTGGGTCGTTTCCGAATAGGGGATGGAGGGGGTCCCACTAAATGGATAACTGACAAGAAGCTGAAGATGACAAAGTAAAAAAAGTTAACGAAATCTAAAAAAAATTAAATCTATCCTCATAGGGCTGCCAACGAGGAACATATAAAAGTTAAAAGAAACAATTTAAATGGAACTTCATTGGATGTCCAACGAGGTTTCCTTAATTTTTTTATTTAATTATAAATTAGTAAAAAAAGAAATTTATATAGAACCTTGTTAGACTTCCAACGAGGTTCAATAAATTTTTTTTTACATTTTTGTTGCTCCTCGTTCCCTAGGAAACGAAGTGTCCCTTTTGTTAAAGTCCCACTTCCTATGTCCGTTTTGGAATTTTATCAATTATTTTTGTCTGTATCAGTGCCGGATTCTAATCTATTAAAATAAACAAATAAGATGAAGCGTAGAATCATTCATGCATTTACTAAAAAATAAACTAAATATTAAAGTTGTCACAAATTGGGAAAGAGTCTCAAGTTAGCATTTTTAGCTTTAACAGATTATAAAGGATTAGAGAATTAATATTCTAAATTTACCTTAATTAACAAATGAAGGTTGTCGTGAATCCAGTTTCAGAGATGAGGATTTGTACTTGATAAGATGAAGCATAAGCATCAAGCAAAGAATATTGAAATGTTAAACAGGGGACAAAGTAACAATGTTCGGAGCTTGATAATTTAGGTGCATACACACTAAGACATACACACATATATACCAAATAACAGCTGACTTCGCAAGAATATTCAATAAGATTAGATTTTAGTAGTTTGTAAAGTTAGGACTCTTCATAAATAGTAATGTAAAGGTATGAACAAGCAGTGATCGAAAGGAACTAAATGAAAACCACCAATATTATTCACACAAAATTTCAAATCTAAAAATTGTTACGAGCAAACTCACGATTTTGAAGTACGGGACAGCAAATGCACAAACATATTAATAATATATCATGTTCATAAATTTGGGGATACCCACGTATGATAATATGTAAAGAAAGAGAAATTGAAGTCAGTAAGCCTTAGATAGAAATTGATACTAAGATTCAAGAATTTCAAATCTGAAAATCCATCAAGCATGTCATGCCCCACCTTGGGAGGCATACTGGCACCTAATGCTACACCGGACCCTGAGGTGACCTAGTTGAATATATAAACTTCTAGTTTATACTAGCAACACATAATCAAGAAAACAATAAGCTATATCTCGACTCAAAACATAGCCTTAGGCCGACAAGGCCGCAATGTAAACACCTGCATCAAATTAGCTAGAACAACAATTGCAATAATGTCATCCTATGCGGGTAGATAAGACCACCTACTATCTAAATCATAATGAAGCAAGGTAGGCATACATTTATATATATCCAAACCGACAAGGCTACTAGCAAGTAATACAACAAGGCCCCACACAGCCAACAATGCAGTTCTAACCCAAAACTGTAATGTGCAAGCCTCTAAAGAGTAAAATATTGGTCGGGATAGGGCCCCAGCCTACCCAAAACTATACCATCAAAAGACAGGCAAACCTCTAATATCTAGCAACTCCGGGAGGAAGGGAGCTAGCCAGTCTGTTGAAGTTGAACAGCTACTAAGGAGGTCTCGAAACTTGTCTGTCTAAACCAGCAGGCAAGTATGCAGCGCCCTACGTGTGGGATTTAATACCATATGTATCGAATATATAAGGCAGTAATAATAAACTGAATAGAAGTTGATAGAGGAACTGAAAGTAATCAGCAACAAGGGCCAGAAGTTAACCTGAATAATCTCACAAACCTGAATAATCTCACAAACATGCTAGCAGGCAAAATATAAACAAGAACCTAACCTGGACCCCATAAGCCTGAAAGGTACAAATAACACATAATAACCTACCTGCGCCCCCATAAGCCCCGGCAAGTGCAGAACAATCTACATACTTCTAACTGTACCACTATAGCCTCGCAGGCAAGCTATAACTAAACATACTTATCATATAAATTGTATTCAAGCTTTCTTGGCTCCTGTGATTGTGTTTGAGCCTTCTGGGCTCCTATGACTATGTCTAAGCCTTCTGAGCTCCTGTAACTGTATCTGAACCATCTGGTCTCCTATAACTGTATTTGAGCCATCTGGCTCCTGTAACTGTATCTGAGCCGTCGCCATTCCACTGAGGATCAGTGATGCCACTACGGAATAAAGGAAGTATATAAGTGAATAGACTTCAATATAACTCTGCAGGCCTTAATTTGGTTTTTCTAGATGTCATATAGCTTATGTGAGCACTATGTAGCCCCGTAGACAGGTATACTTGGACTTAGCCCTTCTAGGAAACTTATATGTGGGCATCAGTATGAAAAGCCGCCAGAGGCATTAATCCCACGTATAACAGCTAATAAGATCCCTACTTAGAATATCACATAGTCTATCAGACTTCTAACAGCTAAGTTGGTTTCCTGGGCGACCTATACGACAAGTTGTAAGTCGAATGAAACTATACGATCGCTGACAGTAAGTAGTTCACCTAGCAAGCTACCACCCAGTTCATTAGGCAATCTTGGTGCCACTGACTCATAGTTAAGACTATATTACCAAGATTCTAGCCCTGTAAGCATCTTTTACTGCATATATAGGATTCAAACAAAAAGTTATATCACCATGTTGCGCCCTATGCTACCCAATTTAACAAAGTACACTCAACAGCTAATCACAAGCCTCTATGGTCTCTATACGGCAGCAAAATATCACTAGTCCCTCTAGATGGCAAATAAACAAACAGGAAATCTCTATGTCGCTTCTAGTGATAGACAGAATTGAATATAGTCCTTCCCAACAAGGGATAATACACTACAACCTCAATTTCATCCCGTAGCAGCTAACCACAACACACAATCACGAACTACTACGAAGATGTAAGTCGTATCAACTATATGACGAGAATAACTTGCCAAAGGAGTTTAGCCTTAAACATACCTCAATTACCAAATTCTGCTAATCAATCATGCTTTGATTAAGAATTCGTAATCCCTTCGTATGTTAGCTTATATACCCAGGGAATAGTGCTTTTATAATTCAAGAATTGGGCCAGAAAAACTCTTATGAATTCTTATAGGTTAGAAGGATAGAAATACTTACTATCTATCACTCGTAGACGTACTATCCGTAGATAAGGATGATTTCTACGACTTCTACTCCGTAGAGCTCCATCAATCCGAGCCAATTTCAATGATTCAACTCCGTAGATATGTTCTTCATAGACCCGAAAATCATTTCCCAAGAAGAATGTGCAATTAGAAGAGGTTTGATAGAGTAATTTACCTTCAATTTGATAGAAATCTAAAGGGGAAAGTCGCTTGGCCGAAGCTCTCTTATTGGAAATATTTTAAAATGATTCAATACACATACTTAAATATATATAGGTGGGAGTTGGTGGCAGGGGATTCGCTGTGCGCCGATGGAGCAGTGGCATAGCGCTTCTCCCTGCGTAGGAGAAGGGTGTGCAGCACAGTGCTCGTAGCGCCTGCACCCGATCTCCTTTGCTCGCTTGAGAACACACTCGCGCATTCATTTCGAGCCTTCTCCAGCATGTGCCATACTCTAGGAACTCTCGACATGCACACGCACACGTCGATTAAACAATGAAAACTTACAGGGTATAACATCATTCCCCCCTTAGGGACATTCATCCCCAAAGGTAATTCAATCTTAAGAGACTCAGTTCTTAGGCATTGCCAGAAAATCTTCGGCAAAGTCTCCTCTGTAATATGAACTATTCAAAAACTTGAAACAAAGAAAATTCTAACATGGTCGTCTCATAGGACACTACAACCAACTATATAGCATAACTCCACCATAAATAAGTAGGCAACCAACAACAATAATAACAAAAGCAACAACCAATATCTGAGTAACTATCTCACCTCAACTGTAACTGTCTGAGTCAGTGTGCTACCGTCATAGAGTCTAGAACAAGTGAGGGTATCTAGACCTCATGTCGTCCTCAGCTTCCAAAGTCATCTCTTCTACATTTCTATTGCTCCATAAGTCTTTAACAGAGGCTACATCTTTGATCCTCAATCTATGGACCTGTCGATCTAGTATAGCTATTAGAATCTTCTCGTAGGACAACTTCTCTATGACTTGAACATCCTCGACTAGGACAACCCAAGAAGGGTCTCCTATGCACTTTTGTAGCATCGAGACATGAAATACTAGATGAACAAATTCTAGCCCCGAAGGCAATTCTAACTCATGGGCCACTTGGCCTATCTTCCGGAGGATCCAATATGGCCTAATGAATCTAGGGCTAAGTTTTTCGTCTTGCCAAATCTCATAACACCCTTCATTGCCGGGAGATTTTCAAAAATACCCAGTCACCGGCATCAAACTCTAAGTCTCTACGTCGTACATCAAAATAGGACTTCTGATGAGTTTGAGCTGTCAATAGACGCTCTCTAATGAGCTTAACTTTCTCTTCTGACCGATGTATCATGTCAGGTCCAATCAACCCTCACTCACCTACTTCAAACCATCCTATGAAGGACCTGCATTTCCACCCATACAAAGCCTCATAAGACGTCATCTTAATGGTAGAATGGTAACAACTATTATATGCAAAATCAATAAGAGGTAGGTGATCATCCCAACTTTCTTTGAAGTCTAACACACATACCCACAACATATCTCGAGCATTTGAATCGTGCACTCAGCTTGGCCATCTTTCAGGGGATAAAAAGTTGTACTCAAGTTAACCTGCGTCCCCAATCATTTTTGAAATGAATTCCAAAATCTAGCTGTGAACTGAGCCCCTCTGTCAGAGATGATAGATACTGCGACACCCATGCAGTTGGACTATCTCTTAATGTACAATTCAGCATAATCTTCGACTGAGAACGTACTCCTGACTGGCAAGAAATAGGCTGATTTTGTCAGCCTGTCAATAATGACCCAAAATGGAGTCAAATTTTTGTCTGGTATGAGGTAAACCTATAACAAAATTCATATTGATTGCTTCCCACTTCCATATAGGTATGGCTATCTCCTGAGTCAGCCTGCCTGGCTTCTGATGTTCAGTCTTTACCTGCTGGCAATTGGGACACTGTGCTACAAACTCAGCAATATCTTTCTTCATCCCATGCCATCGATAGATCTTTTTTATATCATGGTACATTTTCGTTGAACCTGGGTGAAGAGAATAATGGGAATAATATACCTCTGCCATAATATGTTAGAGAAGCCCTGCCACATCTAGAATACAGAGTCAACCTCTGAATCTTAAAACTCTGTGCCATGTAATCTCAAAGGCCAATAACATGGGCATGGATTGGCTAGCGCCATATTATGCCAATGTTGAATGCTGGACAAAGACTGTGCAATTCCACTTTCTAGGAGAGATAGTGCGGGAATGGAAAGGCAATACAGCTACGCCAAAAGCTAGGTTCATATCCTATCTTCAGGCAAGGAAGTTGATTGCGGAGGGCTGTATTTATCATATTGTTAGAGTTCGAGATATAAAAGCAGAATTCCTGGCTCTTCAGTCTATTCTGGTGGTTAGTGAGTTTCCAAATGTATTTTCAGATGAGCTTCCTGGTATTCCCCCAGAATGGGAAATTGACTTCTCTTTTGATAAGCTATCAGATACACAACCCATATCTATTCCTCCATACAGAATGGACCCTGCTGATTAAAGGAATTGAAGGCTCAGCTGAAAGATTTTCTAGACAAAGGCTTTATTAGGCCTAGTGCTTCACCATGGAGTGCGCCAATATTATTTGTGAAAAAGAAAGATGGCTCACTGCGAATGTGTATAGATTATTGGTAGCTGAACAAAGTTACTATTAAGAACAAATATCCCCTTCTGAGAATAGATGATTTGTTTGATCAGTTGTATGGGGGCAAAATACTTCTCAAAAATTGACTTATAGTTAGGGTACCACCAGGTACGGATTCGGCAAAAGGATATTCTGAAAATAGCCTTCAAAACCAGATATGGCCATTTTGAGTTCCTAATTATGTCTTTCGGGTTGACGAATGCCCCGTGGTGTTTATGGACCTGATGAGTAGCATATTTACGACATTTCTATATTTGTTCATGAAAGTATTTATTGATAATATCCTGGTATGTTCACATTCAAAAGTGGAGCATAAAGATCATTTGTGAACAGTCCTCCAGTTCCTCAGAGATCACAAGTTGTATGTAAAGTTCTGTAAATGTGAGTGCTGATAAACTCTGTAGCTTTCTTGGGCCATATTGTGTCAGGTGCAGGCATTCAGGTGGACTCACAGAAGATTGAGGCTATAAAGACTTGGCCCAGACCCACGACTCCAACTGGAGTTTGCAGCTTTCTGTAGTTAGCTATTTTTACAGAAGATTTATGGAAGGATTCTCTACCCTATCAACACCATTTATGAAGCTAACTTAGAGAGTAGCTAAGTTCTAGTGGACTAAAGCTTGTGAGCAGAGTTTCCAGGGGTTGAAAGACTGACTAACATTTGTACCACTATTAGCCTTGCCAGAGGGTTCAGAGGGCTACGTCGTATATTATGATGCTTCAGGCATTAGGTTAGAATATATTTTGATGCAACAAGCAAGGTGATTGCTTATGCCTCGAGAAAGCTAAAGAAACATGAAAAGAACTATCCCGCCCATGATTTAGAATTAGCTGCAGTTGTTCATGCTTTGAAAATTTGGAGGCATTATTTATATGGTGTTCATGTAGACATCTTCACTGATCACAAGAGCCTCCAGTATATTTTTAAATAGAAAGAATTGAATTTGTGACAACGTCGTTGGCTTGAGTTGCTGAAGGACTACGACGTAGATATCTTGTATCATCCAGGGAAGCCTAACATTATAGCCAATGCCCGTAGTCGCAGATCCATGGGTAGCCTATCGTATTTGAAGCCAAAAAAGAGAGAATCGGCTCGAGAACTACTCCAGTTGGCCAGTTTAGGAGTCTAATTGATGGACTCAGATGATAGTGGGGTTGTGATTCAGAATACTGCAATCTCTGATAGTGGAAGTGAAAGAGCGACACTATAAAGACCTTAGCCTAGTATAACTCAGAAACAAAGTTCAGCAAGAAGGGTTATTGGCCTTTGAGATAACAATGGATGGAGTTATAAGATTCAGAGGTCGACTCTGCGTTCCAGATATGGCAGGGCTTCACTAGCAGATTATGGTCGAGGTACATTATTCCCGTTATTCTCTTCACCCGAGTTCAACGAAAATGTACTATGATATAAAAAAGATCTATTGGTGGCATGGGATGACGAAAGATATTGCTGAGTTTGTAACACAGTGTCCCAATTGCTAGCAAATAAAGGATGAACATCATAAGCAGGGTGTGCTGACTCAGGAGATAGTCGTACCTATATGGTAGTGGGAAGCAATCAATATGGATTTGAGGTACCAGGTGTAAATTTGACTCCATTTGGGTCGTTGTTGATAGGCTGACAAAATCAGCCCATTTCTTGCCATCAAGACTATGTTCTCAGCTGAAGATTATGCTGAATTGTACATTAAAGAGATAGTCCGACTGCATGGTTTCCCAGTATCTATCATCTCTGATAGAGGGGCCCAGTTTACAGCTAGATTTTGGAAGTTGTTTCAGAAAGGGTTGGGGATGCAGGTTAACTTGAGTACAACTTTTCATCCCCAGACAGATGGCCAAGCCGAGCGCACGATTCAGACACTCGAGGATATGTTGCGGGCATGTGAACTAGACTTCAAAGAAAGTTGGGATGATCACCTACCTCTTATTGGGTTTGAATATAATAGAAGTTACCATTCTAACACTAAGATGGCATCTGAGGCTTTGTATGGGCGAAAATGCAGGTCCCCCATAAGATGGTTTGAAGTAGGTGAGTCAGGGTTGATTGGACCCGACATGATACATCAGTTAGAAAAGAAAGTTAAGCTCATTAGAGAGCGCTTATTGACAGCCAAATTCATTAGAAGTCCTATTCCAATATACATCATAGAGACTTAGAGTTTGATGTCGATGATTGGGTATTTCTAAAAGTCTCGCAAATGAAGGGCGTTATGAGATTTTGCAAGATGGGCAAGCTTATCCCTAGATTCATCGGGCCATACTAGATCCTCCATAAGATAGGTCAAGTAGCCTATGAGTTAGAATTGCCTTTGAGGCTAGAATCTATTCATCTAGTCTTTCATGTATCGATGCTACGAAAGTGCATAGGAGACCCTTCTTGGGTTATCCCAATGGAGGATGTTCAAGTTATAGATGAGTTGTCCTACGAGGAGACTCCAATAGCTATACTAGATCGATAGGTCCATAGATTAAGGACCAAAGGTGTAGCCTCTGTTAAAGTCTTATGGAGTAACAGAAATGTAGAAGAGATAACTTGGGAAGCTGAGGACAACATGAGTTTTAGATACCCTCACTTATTCCAGACTCTATGACGATAGCACACCGACTCAGACAGTTACGGTTGAGGTGAGATAGTTACTCAGATATTGGTTGTTGCTTTTGTTATTATTGTTGTTGGTTGCCTACTTATTTGTGGTAGAGCTATTCTATATAGTTGGTTGTAGCATCCTGTGAAATACTCATGTTGGACTTTTCTGCATTTTAGGTTTCCAGATAGTCCATATTACAAAGGAGATTCTGTGGAAAATTTTCTACCAATGCCTAAGAAGTAAGTCTCTTAAGATTGAATTACATTCAAGGACGAATGTCCCTAGGGGGGGGGGGGGAATGATGTTACACCCCATAAGCTTTCATTGTTTAACCAATGTTTGCGTGTGCATGACAAGAGTTCCTAGAGTATGGCACATGCGGGAGAAGGCTCGAAGGTGAATGCAAGCATGTTCCCGAACGAGCAGGCGAAAGGAGACCGGGTGCAGTGCTATGGGCGTCGCGCCGTGCACCCGTCTCCTACGCCGGGAGCGGCCCGTCGCGTCACTGCTTCACCGTAAGGGGAGGCGCATCGCGGACCCCTTGCCACCGCCTCCCACCTATATATATTTAAGTATGTGTATTGAATCATTTTAAAATATTTCCAACAAGAGAGCTTCGGCCAAGCGACTTTCCCCTTTAGATTTCCTTCAAATTGAAGGTAAATTACTCTATCAAACCTCGTTTAATTGCAAAATCTTCTTTGATAATGATTTTCGGGTCTATGAAAAACATATCTATGGAGTTGAATTGTTGAAATTGGCTCGGATTGACGGAGCCCTATGGAGTATAAGTCATAAAAATCATCCTTATCTACGGCTAGTACGTCTACAAGTGATAGTAAGTATTTCTACCCTTCTAACCTATAAGAATTTGTAAGATTTTGCCGAATTGGACTCGTTTTGACCTGCTAACATTGTGTTTTGTGGGCTATGGTTGCTGGCCTAATTCTTGAATTATAAAAGCCTTATTCCCTTGGCATATAAGTTAAGATACGGAAGGATTACGAGTTCTTAATCAAAGTAGGATTGATTGAGCAGAATTCGACAATTGAGGTTTGTTAAGGCTAACCTCCTTCGGCAAGTTACTATCGTCGTATAATTGATATGACTTGTATCTTCATAGTAGTTCGTGATTGTGTGTTGTGGTTAGCTGCTACGGGATGAATTGAGGTTGTAGCGTAGTATCCCTTGTCGAGAAGGACTACATTCAGTTCTGTTTATCGCTAGAAGCGACATAGAGATTTCCTGTTTGTTTATTTGCCGTCTAAAGGAACTAGTGATGTTTTGCTGTCGTACTAAGGCCATAGAGGCTTGTGGTTAGCTGTTAAGCGTACTTTGTTAAATTGGGTAGCATAGGTAGCAGCGTGGCCATATAACTTTCTGTTTGACGCTTATATATGCAGTAAAGGATGCCTGCAGGGCTAGAATTTGGTAATACAGTCTTACCTACGAGTCAGTGGCATCAAGGTTGCCTAATGAACTGGGTGGTAGCTTGCTAGGTGAACTACCTACTATCAGCGGCCGTATAGTTTCATTCGACTTACAACTTGTCATATAGGTCGCTCAGGAAACCACCCTAGTTGTTAAAAGTCTGATAGACAATGTGATATCCTAAGTAGGGATCTTATTAGCTGTTATACATGGGATTAATGCCTCTGGCTATTCACGCTGATGCCCACGTATAAGTTTCCTAGGAGGGCTAATCCAAGTATACCCGCATAGGGGGCTATAGAGTGCTCACATAAGCTATATGACATCTAGAAGAACCAGATTAAGGCCTGCAGAGCGATATTGAAGTCTATTCACTTATGGACTTCCTTTATGTTGCAGTGACATCACTGACCCTCAGTGGAGCGCAGACAGCTCAGATACAGTTACAGGAGCCAAATGGCTCAAATACAGTTATAAGAGACCAGATGACTCAGATACAGTTACAGGAGCCCAGAAGGCTTAGAAACAGTCACAAGAGCACAGAAGGCTCGAATACAATTTCGGATTATGAGTATGTTTAGTTACAGCTTGCCTGCGAGACTATAGTGGTACAGTTAGAAGTATGTAGATTGCTTTGCACTTGACGGACCTTGTGGGGGCCCAGGTAGGTTATTCTGTGTTATTTGTATCTTTCAGGCTTATGGGCGCCAAGTTAGGTTATTGTTTGTATATTTTTCTACTAGCTACAATTCATGTTTATGAGATTATTCAGGTTAACTTCTGGCCCTTGTTGTTGATTACTTTCAGTTCCTCTAACAGCTTCTATTCATTTTATTATTATTGCCTTACATATTCGGTACATAATGTACAGACGCCCACGCATGGGGCGCTGCATTACTTGCTTGTAGGTTCAGACATACAGGTCCCGATACCCCTTTAGTAGCCGTTCAGCTTCAGCAGACTGGCCAACTCCCTTTCTCCGGAGTTGCCAGATATTAAAGGTTTGCCTGTCTTTTGATATGTGTAGTTTTGGGTAGGCCGGGGCCCTGTCCTGTCCAATACTTTATTCTTTAAAGGCTTGCAGACTACAGTTTTGGGTTAGACCTGCGTCATTAGTCGTGTGGGACCTAGTTGTATTACTTGCTAGCAGCCTTGTTGGCTTGCATATATGTAAATATGCACCTGCGTGCCTTCGTTATGATTTAGATAGCATAGTGTTCTTGTCGGCCCGCATAGGATGATATTATTGCAATTGTTGGGTCAACTAATTTGATGCAGGTGTTTACGTTGCGCCTTGTCAGCCTAAGGCTATGTTCTGAGCTGAGATATAGCTTATTGTTTTCTTGATTATATGTTGCTGGTATGCACCAGAAGTGTATATGTCCAGTTAGGTCAGCTCAGGGTCCAATGTGACACTATGTGTCAGTTACCCCTCCCGAGGTGAGGCATGTCATTTCCTGTAATGACGGACAGAATGTACAAAATGAGTGGCAGTAAATTCACTTGGTGGAATAAAAGAATAGAGGAGGACTGTATTTTTAAAAGGCTGGATATAATGATAGTGAATCAGGATTTTTATTGATGTTCTACATCAAGTGAGGCGCAAAACTTGATAAGACAGGGATCAGATCATGCTCATATTCATGTTGTTTGATTCAGAAGAAGAACCAATCATTAGACCTTTAAAGTTCCTCAATTTCTAGACAAAGCATAAATAGTTTAAGGATGTGGTAAGGGAGAACTGGAAGGCTGATTTAGTGGGTAATCCTTTCATGGAATTCAAGGCCAAGATCAAGAAAGTAAGGAGGACCTTAGTAACATGGAGCAAACAATCATTCAGTAACATTTTTCAGCAAATTACTATTGGAAGACACTATTAAAGTAAAGGAGATTCAGCTAGAAATCCAACCTTCACAGGAAAATAGAATGAGCTTGAGTAAAACAGAAATAGATTTGATCAGATATGGACATATAGAGGAGGAATTCTGAAAGCAAAAGACTGGAATGAGATGGTTTTCAAAAGGGGACAAGAACACCAGGTTCTTCCATTATTATGTTAAATGCAGAAGAAGGAAGCTTCAGATCAGTGAAATACACACGGAGAAGGTGATACAGTGAGGTCTTCAGCAGACATAGGGGCAGCTGTTGTGCAGTATTTCTCTGAACAGTTTAGAGAAGAGGAAATCATAAACAACTTTGATATGATAGAGAACATTCCTTTATTGATTTCACTGGAACAAAATGAGGAAAAGACAAGATTGCCAACTATGGAGAAGATGATGAAGGTTGTGTTTGAGCTGAATAAGTATAGCATCGGTAAGCTAGATGGCTTCTCAGGAGCCTTCTTTCAGGAGTATTCGGACATTATAGGGGAAGATATTACTAGAATGGTGACTTCTTTTTTCTGTAGTTTTGATATCCCCAGATTCAATACTCATACAAACCTGGTCCTAGTTCCAAAGAAAGATAGGATTGTAAGTTTTACAGATCTCAAACCAATCAGTTGCGTACTTTTGCAAATAAGATATTATCTAGAATATTGCATGACAGAATGGTCGACTACCTAACTCAGATTATTTCTAAGTATCAAACTGGATTTGTCAAGGGAAGACGTATAACTGATAATGTCCTGATAGCTCAGGAAATAATTAGAGACATTAATTTGAGAAACAAATGACACAATATGGAGGTAAAGCTAGATATGGCAAAGGCCTATGACAGAATATCATGGATCTTCCTCGCTAAAGTCCTAAGAAGATTTGACTTCTCTGAAATTATCATAGATATGGTGTTGAGGCTGATATCAAATAATTGATACTCTATACTGGTGAATGGGCATTCACATGGTTATTTTTGGATCCTCAAGAGGACTGAAGCAGGCTCAAAAAACTTCATGGAGATGCTGATTATAAATGATTTGGGATGCCAAAATGGAGTCTAGAGATCAATCATCTTATTGACACTCAATTTTGGCCCTCTATATTTTTTAACTAATTATTCAAGCTTCTCGAATTACAAACAGAGTGAAATATTTATTTGAAATATTCAAAAAAAGTATTTATTTTGGTACTATTTTGTCATTTTATTTGGCGAAATATCTTAATATATATTATATGTATTTTATCTAAATAATAAGTATTAAATATATTTATTTGATTGGTTTGAAAATTAATTTATATAAAAATACGTGTTATAATTAAGTACATTTTTTTTCAAATTAAAGTCATTTACGACTTAACTACTATTCTTAGTCCATCATTGAAAATAATTATTTTATTTTGTTAAGTTCAAGAAACTTGATTAATTAAATTAAATAATTAATTCGTCTCAATTTTACCTTAAAATAATTTTTTAAAAGTGATTTAACTTTATTCTATTAGCATTTTGGTTACAATTGAAATTTTTTTTACTATGATTTAAATTCAATTTTAGCCATCTTTTAAACCATAATTTCAGCTCTCATATCATTTTTAGACCCCAAACCAGCCCAACAACTAATAGCCCACCCCAAATTGGAAGTCCGGCCCATTTTCCCCATTTTTACCCTAAATCCCTTTTGATCTTCTTCATTTCCCACATCCAACGACAAAGACCAATAGACCCCTTATCCTTTTCAACTGCAATAGCGAACCAACAGCCCTATTTTCTCTCTAGCCGCCAGAAATTTCCTTCTTTATCCTAACATTTTTGGCTTCCTAGAATGAGTCGCTATGCAACGAGGGTTACTTCGGGCAATTGGCGCGATGTACAAATTCATACAAGGTAACTTCCTCTTAATTTCACTTTTTTCCTTCTTTTTTTTTCGTTTTTTGTTTGCATTTTTGGTACAACCGCTGTCAATCTTATCCTTCAAACGATTCTGGAATTTTACATTCTCCCACATCAGTAGAAAATCCCGATTTTGAAGATTTTTGAGGGCTTTGTAAACCCCTCTCTCCTTCACTGTTCATTGGCGGATTTGGAGGTTTAGAACAGTGTTCCTAGAAAAGGATTTCTGTGAAAAATCCATCCCCGGAATCTGAAATTTTTCTTATTTTTCTTTTTCGAGTGTACGGTTTTGGTGAAGGATTGAAGCATCCTCAAGCTTCCTGCCTCAGCTCGCTGCCCCCAGAAAGGTAATTTTCTTTTTTACTTTGTGTTAGTTTTAGTTCTGCTTATTTATATAGATTAATTGGAATGAATTTTAATTCGATAAGTTATTTTCTCTAGTATCAATTACTTTTTAGTACTGTTTGTTTCCTTTTAGTATCAAATAATTTTAGCTTTGATTTTGGTTAAGTTAAAGTAACTTTTTTTTCCATGAACTCATATTTTCTAATTTCAGTTTAGTACCAATACCTTAGCTTTCCTACTATTTCTCATTTTTTGCCAATCCAGATAAAAATATGAGCTTAAGTCCTTCCTGCTTTGTCCTTGCCTTTCGATTTTATTCCAAGTTTTAGTTAATAAATATAAAAAACGTTTTTAATTCAGTATCTTTTTTTTATTATTATTATTTTGCTAGATTTACTTTGTTTTGCTCCCTCCCTATCGGGTATGAACTAGTGTTAGTCCAAGTCTGTCAATTTTCGTTTATCATTTTATATGTAGTTCATTTCCAAGATTTATCCAAAATTGGTTACTCATCTTTGTTTAAATTCGAATAGTAATTTGCCGAAACTAATTTTTTTTTTTAAGTCTAGTATGTTCTTTATGTCTCTTATAATATATGATTTCGTATCTATCTATATATTATTAAAAAGAGGATAGTGGCATATTGATAACTAGTCACTTAATACTTTTACAATTAAAAAAAGTATTTCAGATTATATGATAAATATGAAAAAAATCACGCCATAATTAGAGTCATTTTAATAGAAAATATTCCTACGACATATTCTATATATTTAAAATTTAAATTATTTAAATAAATCACACCATAATCAGATCATTCTAATAGGAAATAATCTAATCAATATTATTTTCTGCAGACATAGTACTCACATTTAACTAATTATAATTTTATAATCAGATACTACAAAAAGTAATTTTGATTAAAATATTTTCATTTTCTTCTGGTAGAGGATGAATATGTTTATCCTTTTCTTGTGCTTGTTCCAATAAGTTTTTTAAAGTCTTCTTTACTACGTCTTCAATAGCTTTTTTTATCTTTTTCTTATTTTTTATCTTTTGTCTAGATGCTTCTCCTACTGAGAAAGAGAGTGGAAGACGTCTTCTGGGTGGAGTCTGGGGTGTATCATCACTTTTTGGCAAAGTGACAGCCATTAACGGATTTGATGTGTCTTTACCGGCTACCGTTTGAACCGGACTAGCTGTACCGTAACCTGGTACAGTAGGTCTAGTTGCATTCAGAGAGGAATGCACACTCGTCTCATCCATTTTGGCTTGAGATGGAGAACTCGATTCTGTCTGAGTGATTTTGTCTGAACTCGCTTCTGTCTGAGTGATTTTGTCTATTGTAGATCTGGCTTGAGTCTGTTTATACTTTGTTAACAGTGTTATCAACTGGTCTTTTTCTTGTTGCAAGACTTCGCATTTAGCATTCAGTCTTTTGAAATCTTGTGTCATTGTCTCGCAATGGTCACAGAAAATGATTTTATCTGGGCTATCTTTTGAAATTTATATTAAAATGTTTCGATACAAAAAATATTTCGATACAAAATTAACACAAAATTAAATATCAATATATTTCAATACACAGTATCTGAAAAAGAGAAAACAGAGAAAAGCATGTATGAGAATATCTTTTAAAATTTCAAGTTGTGAAATCTTACTCAGTACTCTCTCTCTTTTTTACAATCTTTAACATTAAGTTATCTTGTTAATATTCCCCAGTTTTTATTATTTATTACTATTTATTGTTTATTATTTTATATTTATTATTATTTTTGTATATCCTTTTCAATATCTTACTCTTTAGCTTATTCTTAACAACTCCATTCTTTAACCACACCCCGGATATTGGCGTAACACAAAGTCCTTCCGCGGACATATTAAAAACGCCTTCACACTCCTAGGAATTTACAGGTTAATCCATCTTTTGTTGTTAAGAGCTAAGAGTCTAACCATTTACTAAGGATATAATTTTTTAATTTTATAACAAAAAAAAAAATAACATTCATAACATAACATAATTTACATATACAGGGGAATACATAAGAAAACTTACATGTCTTAAGACGAAAGAGAGGTTTCCCTTTCGGGAACCCCGACTGACCTTTAAAACTTTACTTAAACACACTAAACTGTATATTTAGAAAAAGGTTGGTTTCGGTTTTTAGAAGGGTTGAGTTTGAAGAGAGAGAGAGGTTTTGGGCATCGAAAGGATTAAGTTGTTGTTCTTGTTGTTCTCTTCTACTCTGAAGGGCTAAAGAAGGGGTATTTATAGATGGGAAAAAGTAAAGGAAGGGTCTGGATTTTAGACAGATGGACGTTTGAGATCTTGCCGACATTTTTAAAGTCGACATCAATAATGCAAGTCGGGTGCGCATTGGGCCCCATCGTCACATGCATTAGTGATGATCCTATTTTGTCCACTTTGGTCTGACAGACTGACGCGACTGACGCGTACCCATCAGTTTTTCTTTCTTTTCAGAAAGTAGTGATAAAGTGGGTACTCACAAGACACTCAGTGGGCATTCCCACCTTTATTTTTATTTACAGGACACGTAGTGGGCATCCCCACTATGACTAGACTCTATTTGTCTTTTTTGTCTTCAGGTGGATAAGTTGTGAAGGGCAATTGAGTCAAAACTCATGCCTGAGTCATATCCATCATATGGGTCTTGGGAGTCTTGAAATCTTTCATCATCTGGATTAATGCTACTATTTTCCGAGTCTTGAGTAATATTTTCTTCTATATTACTGTTTCTTTCTTGGTTTTCTAGAGAATTTATTTGATGTCTTGGTAAGTCTGATGAGTCTGTTAGAGGATTTTCTTCTGGTAGAGGATGAATATGTTTATCCTTTTCTTGTGCTTGTTCCAATAAGTTTTTTAAAGTCTTCTTTACTACGTCTTCAATAGCTTTTTTTGTCTTTTTCTTATTTTTTATCTTTTGTCTAGATGCTTCTCCTACTGAGAAAGAGAGTGGAAGACGTCTTCTGGGTGGAGTCTGGGGTGTATCATCACTTTTTGGCAAAGTGACAGCCATTAACGGATTTGATGTGTCTTTACCGGCTACCGTTTGAACCGGACTAGCTGTACCGTAACCTGGTACAGTAGGTCTAGTTGCATTCAGAGAGGAATGCACACTCGTCTCATCCATTTTGGCTTGAGATGGAGAACTCGATTCTGTCTGAGTGATTTTGTCTGAACTCGCTTCTGTCTGAGTGATTTTGTCTATTGTAGATCTGGCTTGAGTCTGTTTATACTTTGTTAACAGTGTTATCAACTGGTCTTTTTCTTGTTGCAAGGCTTCGCATTTAGCATTCAGTCTTTTGAAACCTTGTGTCATTGTCTCGCAATGGTCACAGAAAATGATTTTATCTGGGCTATCTTTTGAAATTTTATATTGTGGGCTAGGATTTGGGCTTTGTCTGAGGTTAGGTGAAATGAAATAGTTTGGGCCCAAGTAGCCTCTTGCATAGTCTAGGGCTTCCGTTAAGTTGTTAAACCCTTTAAATAATGGATTTTTCATGCCATGTATTGATTCTATGACTTCTTGCCGATTGAAAAACACCATTTCTTTTTCCGTGTATAACTACATAAAATTTAAATTTTTTCTCCGTATTTTTATCTGTAAAATACTGTCCTAAAGCATTTAATGTGGCAATAAAATATTTTAAGTCTTTCTTATTATAGGCAATCCATAAATTATCTAACAAACATTTTTGAGGTTTGTCTATTCTACATTCCGGTCTTTCTTTAAAAGATAAGTTGCATTTGGGGTAAGATATTAAGTTGAAAGGTCCAAAATGAATCCTTTCCATAGTGTCTGTGGATGACTGAGATCTAAAGTGTGTATTACCTAAAAGAGTCTGTATATATGAGTCTGTGGCAGAGCTTTGACCCTTGCCTTTGTCTGATGTCTCAGGCCTCATTTGTGGTCTAAGTTGGTGAATGTCTCCAACTGGTCTCATTCTGAAAGAAAATAACTGATTAAATCATTTGTAAATTTAATCTACTTAACTGGTCTGCTAAATTATTATCTTTGCCTTTTATATATTCAAATATTATTCTAGGATAAATTGATATAGTATCTATGAAATTTAGCCATCTTCTTTTACTGCTATTCTTTTGTTCTATCTTTTGATGAAATTTTACTATGGCTTCGCAGTCTGTTCTTACCATTAGTTCTGGTTTGTTTAGAATGTATAATTTAAAACTATTTAAACCGTATATTATAGCTAATACTTCTGCGTCTATACTACTCATGTTACCTTTTTCTCTGTATTTTCCGCTAGCATATCCACATATTTTTTCTTCTGCTTTATTACTATATTTGTTAGGTCTGGCTTTTAATACAGCTCCCCATCCTAGATTACTTCCGTCTGTTTCTATAATTAAGTAGTCTGATTCTAAAGGTATATTTAGATCTGGTATATTTTTTATTTTTTCTTTAATCTGTTGTACCAACTTTATGTCTTCTGTATTAAAGTGTTTTTGTCCTTTACTTCCTGTCTTAACATATAATGGTCCTGCTATCTTTCCTAAATCTTGTATAAAATTCCTAGCATAGTTCACTAACCCTAAAAATTTTTGTAATTCCTTAGTTTTTTCTAATTTGTCTGGCATTTCTAAAACTTTCTTGCTTATATGTGGTTGTAATTTAATTTTACCGTCTCCTATGGTAACTCCTAAGAAATTTATATGAGTCTTGCATAGTTTCATTTTCTTTTTGCTTATTATTATACCGTGTTGTATAAATAATCTAAATACTGTCTGGAGGTGTCCTAAATGTTCTTGGTTATTTCTGCTAAATACTAGTATGTCATCTACATATACTAGTACAAAGTTTTTGTATTCTCTGAATATTTCATCCATTTTTCTTTGAAATATTGGAGGGGCTGTCTTCAGGCCGAATGACATTGCTAACCATTCAAAATGTCCTTCGGGACAAGTGAATGCAGTCCATTCTATGCTATCTGGATGCATTTTGACTTGCCAGTAGCCTGATTTGCAGTCAAACTTACTAAATATTTTTCTACCTTGTATTCTATTTAGTAGCTCATTTTTATCTGGTAGTTTATAAGCATCTATTCTAGTATTGTCATTAAGTCTTTTATAGTTAATTACCATTCTAGCTTTACCTCTAAGTATTTCTGCGTGATTTCTTACCATAAAAGCTGCTGATCTATGTCTAGAAATGGATCTTCTTATTACACCTAATTCTAATAATTCTTTAATTTGTTTTTGGAAATCTTCTAAATCTTGATTAGTTGCTTCTATAGCTGCTGTTTTTATGGTATATTCGGGGTTTATTATATCTAATTTACACATTATTTTGTTGGAGGTCCAATGTATTAATGGTTTTTCTCCAATTATTTCTAATTTATCTAGCGTTTTTATTACATTGTCTAAGTCTTTTGGTCCTTTAATATTGCCTATAGTACTTAATCCTCTATTAAAGTTATAGAAATTGGTTTCTGTGTTTATTAGTGTATAGTTTTTTCCTAATATCTCTTCATCTAAATTATTATTATCTTCACTGGTTTCTTCATACATATTTTTATTATTACAGTCTTCACAGCATGATTTTGGGTCTTCTTGCTGTATTCTTTCTTTAGTTGGTAGGTTATTTGTTAATACTGGTGTATAAGTTGCTTCTTTAAAAAATACTATACCATCTCTAGTTAATAGGCATCCTCCTGTATCTTTAAAAATAAATTTTAAACCAATTACAAAATCTGTATTTATGTTTAGATCTCTTACTAGGATTTTATGTACATTGTAAGTGGGATTATAAAATTTATTACACGTGTTTTGGAAACTTATACTAGCTTTCTCTATACAGTATTCGTATAAATTATATGTACCATCCATTTGCATAGCAGTAACTGGTTTTGGTAGTTTAGATAATAAATTATTTGGTATAATCTTTTTATTAATTAAACAACTAGTGCATCCTGGGTCTAATAATGCTAATGTTTCTATTTCAATGTCTTTTATTTTTATTCTTGCTAATATTTTTATTGTAGTTAGATTTTTATCTTCATTACATATTAAGCTTGAATTTATTATATTTCTCATGTTTAGGTAGTTTTCTTTTTCAATATTAGCTAGGACATTCTCTTCTGGTATAGGAACCTCTCTAGAAGAGAATGTCCTAGCTAATATTGAAAAAGAAAACTACCTAAACATGAGAAATATAATAAATTCAAGCTTAATATGTAATGAAGATAAAGATCTAACTACAATAAAAATATTAGCAAGAATAAAAATAAAAGACATTGAAATAGAAACATTAGCATTATTAGACCCAGGATGCACTAGTTGTTTAATTAATAAAAAGATTATACCAAATAATTTATTATCTAAACTACCAAAACCAGTTACTGCTATGCAAATGGATGGTACATATAATTTATACGAATACTGTATAGAGAAAGCTAGTATAAGTTTCCAAAACACGTGTAATAAATTTTATAATCCCACTTACAATGTACATAAAATCCTAGTAAGAGATCTAAACATAAATACAGATTTTGTAATTGGTTTAAAATTTATTTTTAAAGATACAGGAGGATGCCTATTAACTAGAGATGGTATAGTATTTTTTAAAGAAGCAACTTATACACCAGTATTAACAAATAACCTACCAACTAAAGAAAGAATACAGCAAGAAGACCCAAAATCATGCTGTGAAGACTGTAATAATAAAAATATGTATGAAGAAACCAGTGAAGATAATAATAATTTAGATGAAGAGATATTAGGAAAAAACTATACACTAATAAACACAGAAACCAATTTCTATAACTTTAATAGAGGATTAAGTACTATAGGCAATATTAAAGGACCAAAAGACTTAGACAATGTAATAAAAACGCTAGATAAATTAGAAATAATTGGAGAAAAACCATTAATACATTGGACCTCCAACAAAATAATGTGTAAATTAGATATAATAAACCCCGAATATACCATAAAAACAGCAGCTATAGAAGCAACTAATCAAGATTTAGAAGATTTCCAAAAACAAATTAAAGAATTATTAGAATTAGGTGTAATAAGAAGATCCATTTCTAGACATAGATCAGCAGCTTTTATGGTAAGAAATCACGCAGAAATACTTAGAGGTAAAGCTAGAATGGTAATTAACTATAAAAGACTTAATGACAATACTAGAATAGATGCTTATAAACTACCAGATAAAAATGAGCTACTAAATAGAATACAAGGTAGAAAAATATTTAGTAAGTTTGACTGCAAATCAGGCTACTGGCAAGTCAAAATGCATCCAGATAGCATAGAATGGACTGCATTCACTTGTCCCGAAGGACATTTTGAATGGTTAGCAATGTCATTCGGCCTGAAGACAGCCCCTCCAATATTTCAAAGAAAAATGGATGAAATATTCGGAGAATACAAAAACTTTGTACTAGTATATGTAGATGACATACTAGTATTTAGCAGAAATAACCAAGAACATTTAGGACACCTCCAGACAGTATTTAGATTATTTATACAACACGGTATAATAATAAGCAAAAAGAAAATGGAACTATGCAAGACTCATATAAATTTCTTAGGAGTTACCATAGGAGACGGTAAAATTAAATTACAACCACATATAAGCAAGAAAGTTTTAGAAATGCCAGACAAATTAGATAAAACTAAGGAATTACAAATATTTTTAGGGTTAGTGAACTATGCTAGGAATTTTATACAAGATTTAGGAAAGATAGCAGGACCATTATATGCTAAGACAGGAAGTAAAGGACAAAAACACTTTAATACAGAAGACATAAAGTTGGTACAACAGATTAAAGAAAAAATAAAAAAATATACCAGATCTAAATATACCTTTAGAATCAGACTACTTAATTATAGAAACAGACGGAAGTAATCTAGGATGGGGAGCTGTATTAAAAGCCAGACCTAACAAATATAGTAATAAAGCAGAAGAAAAAATATGTGGATATGCTAGCGGAAAATACAGAGAAAAAGGTAACATGAGTAGTATAGACGCAGAAGTATTAGCTATAATATACGGTTTAAATAGTTTTAAATTATACATTCTAAACAAACCAGAACTAATGGTAAGAACAGACTGCGAAGCCATAGTAAAATTTCATCAAAAGATAGAACAAAAGAATAGCAGTAAAAGAAGATGGCTAAATTTCATAGATACTATATCAATTTATCCTAGAATAATATTTGAATATATAAAAGGCAAAGATAATAATTTAGCAGACCAGTTAAGTAGATTAAATTTACAAATGATTTAATTAGTTATTTTCTTTCAGAATGAGACCAGTTGGAGACATTCACCAACTTAGACCACAAATGAGGCCTGAGACATCAGACAAAGGCAAGGGTCAAAGCTCTGCCACAGACTCATATATACAGACTCTTTTAGGTAATACACACTTTAGATCTCAGTCATCCACAGACACTATGGAAAGGATTCATTTTGGACCTTTCAACTTAATATCTTACCCCAAATGCAACTTATCTTTTAAAGAAAGACCGGAATGTAGAATAGACAAACCTCAAAAATGTTTGTTAGATAATTTATGGATTGCCTATAATAAGAAAGACTTAAAATATTTTATTGCCACATTAAATGCTTTAGGACAGTATTTTACAGATAAAAATACGGAGAAAAAATTTAAATTTTATGTAGTTATACACGGAAAAAGAAATGGTGTTTTTCAAGACTGGCAAGAAGTCATAGAATCAATACATGGCATGAAAAATCCATTATTTAAAGGGTTTAACAACTTAACGGAAGCCCTAGACTATGCAAGAGGCTACTTGGGCCCAAACTATTTCATTTCACCTAACCTCAGACAAAGCCCAAATCCTAGCCCACAATATAAAATTTCAAAAGATAGCCCAGATAAAATCATTTTCTGTGACCATTGCGAGACAATGACACAAGGTTTCAAAAGATTGAATGCTAAATGCGAAGCCTTGCAACAAGAAAAAGACCAGTTGATAACACTGTTAACAAAGTATAAACAGACTCAAGCCAGATCTACAATAGACAAAATCACTCAGACAGAAGCGAGTTTAGACAAAATCACTCAGACAGAATCGAGTTCTCCATCTCAAGCCAAAATGGATGAGACGAGTGTGCATTCCTCTCTGAATGCAACTAGACCTACTGTACCAGGTTACGGTACAGCTAGTCCGGTTCAAACGGTAGCCGGTAAAGACACATCAAATCCGTTAATGGCTGTCACTTTGCCAAAAAGTGATGATACACCCCAGACTCCACCCAGAAGACGTCTTCCACTCTCTTTCTCAGTAGGAGAAGCATCTAGACAAAAGATAAAAAATAAGAAAAAGACAAAAAAAAGCTATTGAAGACGTAGTAAAGAAGACTTTAAAAAACTTATTGGAACAAGCACAAGAAAAGGATAAACATATTCATCCTCTACCAGAAGAAAATCCTCTAACAGACTCATCAGACTTACCAAGACATCAAATAAATTCTCTAGAAAACCAAGAAAGAAACAGTAATATAGAAGAAAATATTACTCAAGACTCGGAAAATAGTAGCATTAATCCAGATGATGAAAGATTTCAAGACTCCCAAGACCCATATGATGGATATGACTCAGGCATGAGTTTTGACTCAATTGCCCTTCACAACTTATCCACCTGAAGACAAAAAAGACAAATAGAGTCTAGTCATAGTGGGGATGCCCACTACGTGTCCTGTAAATAAAAATAAAGGTGGGAATGCCCACTGAGTGTCTTGTGAGTACCCACTTTATCACTACTTTCTGAAAAGAAAGAAAAACTGATGGGTACGCGTCAGTCGCGTCAGTCTGTCAGACCAAAGTGGACAAAATAGGATCATCACTAATGCATGTGACGATGGGGCCCAATGCGCACCCGACTTACATTATTGATGTCGACTTTAAAAATGTCGGCAAAATCTCAAACGTCCATCTGTCTAAAATCCAGACCCTTCCTTTACTTTTTCCCATCTATAAATACCCCTTCTTTAGCCCTTCAGAGTAGAAGAGAACAACAAGAACAACAACTTAATCCTTTCGATGCCCAAAACCTCTCTCTCTCTTCAAACTCAACCCTTCTAAAAACCGAAACCAACCTTTTTCTAAATATACAGTTTAGTGTGTTTAAGTAAAGTTTTAAAGGTCAGTCGGGGTTCCCGAAAGGGAAACCTCTCTTTCGTCTTAAGACATGTAAGTTTTCTTATGTATTCCCCTGTATATGTAAATTATGTTATGTTATGAATGTTATTTTTTTTTTTTTGTTATAAAATTAAAAAATTATATCCTTAGTAAATGGTTAGACTCTTAGCTCTTAACAACAAAAGATGGATTAACCTGTAAATTCCTAGGAGTGTGAAGGCGTTTTTAGTATGTCCGCGGAAGGACTTTGTGTTACGCCAATATCCGGGGTGTGGTTAAAGAATGGAGTTGTTAAGAATAAGCTAAAGAGTAAGATATTGAAAAGGATATACAAAAATAATAATAAATATAAAATAATAAACAATAAATAGTAATAAATAATAAAAACTGGGGAATATTAACAAGATAACTTCATGTTAAAGATTGTAAAAAAGAGAGGGAGTACTGAGTAGGATTTCGCTCATGAACGAGTTATTTCTTCTATTCGTATAGCTATTTCTTTAACTTGATTGCCTATAATAAGAAAGACTTAAAATATTTTATTGCCACATTAAATGCTTTAGGACAGTATTTTACAGATAAAAATACGGAGAAAAAATTTAAATTTTATGTAGTTATACACGGAAAAA
Source organism: Datura wrightii (assembly GCA_035772735.1). NCBI lineage: Eukaryota > Viridiplantae > Streptophyta > Magnoliopsida > Solanales > Solanaceae > Datura > Datura wrightii. The sequence goes on along the minus strand of JASDFA010000002.1, from coordinate 47,272,470 downwards.
GAAATGGTGTTTTTCAAGACTGGCAAGAAGTCGGTGGGAATGCCCACTGAGTGTCTTGTGAGTACCCACTTTATCACTACTTTCTGAAAAGAAAGAAAAACTGATGGGTACGCGTCAGTCGCGTCAGTCTGTCAGACCAAAGTGGACAAAATAGGATCATCACTAATGCATGTGACGATGGGGCCAGGAACTTTAGACTATTTAAATGTTATGATAGAAGTTAATGAAAAGACACGAGAATCATTAGATTCGACTCTAATAAATTTTTCAGATCCTTTTAGTGAAGAAACTTTTAGATATAGAGATTCTGTTATTGAAGAACTAGAAAAATTAGAAAATAAACTAGGCCGATGGTACAGTAGGTCTAGTTGCATTCAGAGAGGAATGCACACTCGTCTCATCCATTTTGGCTTGAGATGGAGAACTCGATTCTGTCTGAGTGATTTTGTCTGAACTCGCTTCTGTCTGAGTGATTTTGTCTATTGTAGATCTGGCTTGAGTCTGGGAGGATTAGTTCAACATAATACGAACGCTTCGTAGTATATAATATTGGGGGGAGGGGGGGAGGGGGTCGAATCACACTATAATTAGAGTCATTCTAATAGAATGACTTCCTACAACGTATTCTATATATTTATAATTTAAATTATGTAAATTATTGCGTGACGTATTTGATTTTAAATCAAATACTGTAAAAAATAATATTGATTAGATTATTTCCTATAATTTATATATAGTAGTATATAATTATTTGATTGACAATTATTTGATATATATGAAGAAAAAAATCATGCCATAATTAGACTCATTCTAATAGAAAATATTCCAGCTAAATAATCTATATATTTATAATTTAAATTATTTAATTAAATTCATGCGATAGTTAGAGTCATTCTAATAGAAAATAATTTAATCAATATTATTTCTTGTAGACATAGCACTCGCATTTAACTAATTATAATTTTATAGTCGGATACTGCAGAAAAATATTTGATTAAAATATTTTCTATAATTAGAGACACAGCAGCACATCATAATTAGATAAATTCTAGTAAGAAATAATCTAATCAATATTATTTCCTGCAGTCATGCCATAATTGAGTCATTCTAATAGGAAAGATTACTACGAATTATTATATATATTTAGGAGGATTTGTTCAACATAATACGAACGGTTCATAGCATACAATATAGGGGAGAAGATCACGTCATAATTAGAGTCATTCTAATAGAATTGCTACCTATGACATATTCTATATATTTATAATTTAAATTAAATTATTTAAATTATTGCGTGATACATTTGAATTTAAATCAAATACTGCAGCAAATAATATCGATTAGACTATTTCCTATAATATATATATACCAGTATATAATTTACATAAAGATGTTACTGCAGGATAAAAAAGTATTTGTATCATTTTAGTGTCATTTTGAATACATATGTTGACTACCCTCGCGATGAATATAATATGGATATTGAATTTTTTGTAGGGAGATCGTGGCCATGCAATTATGGGTAGGTATGTTATCCACATGTTCAGAGGAAAAATAAATGAGTTAAGATTGCATGCCACGAAAAATTTTATTGTTGGTCCAAATAACGCGAAATATAAGCCCAACAAACACAACTTGAGGCTGACGTTTACTAATAGAACAACTGTGAATGAAATAAATGATCCAGAATTTGCTATATGTATCTTCAATCTACAACCTTATGAGCAATTGATGACCAACTTGATGTTGACATGAATGACTTATTTGGTAATTATCAAAATCATTTTTTATTTACATTGATATATTTAGCAAACTAATAAATATTTTTTAAAATGAACTAGGTATCATAGGAGAGATTGTTGGTAATGGAGAAGTGCAATCACACAAGCAAGGCGGTAAAACCATATTTTTATGAATATGGAGCTACAAGATCACGAGTAAGCTCGTAAACATGATTAGAATTAAAATATAGATTTCATGTCATTATTTTTCTCAATGTGAAGTTGTGTTTCTTCAAGTAGGATAAAGAATATTTCAGGTATCTTTTGGGGTGAATTTGTAAAACAAATTATGTCATACTTCTGACGATAACCCTATAATAGTGATTATTCAAGAAAACATGAGCCAAAGGATACGTTGACATTTATTTCATTAGTCTTTGTTGGTTTATCTGTTGGTCAAGCGAAATAAATCTTTTATGATCATTTATTCATTTGATAAATTTATAAATCCAATCTTTTTTATCTATATTTTTTAATAATTCTTTTTTTAAGTATTATCGTTAATTGAATGAAATTGTAATGGGTATGAATTGAAACTGATATATTTACGAAGTTGTTTCAATTTTTTTATTGATTGGCATTAACCCTAGACCCTTGCCCCGAGAAATAAATTAATACTTTCTACTCGAGCTCGAGCTCCATACTAGTGTAGTAAATATTGTTCCTTGTTCTTATTCGAATAAATTCCATAAGAGCAATTATTTGCTAAAGGGAAAAAAAAGTTCTATTCACATAAGTATATCCTCTAAGAATAGTTACTAATTGGGTTAGTTGAAGCCTTGTAACTAAATGATCAGTTTTGCTTAATTCGGAACCAATCTGTCAATGATGCCTTGAAGATTTGCGACTACGATCTCATTTATCTATAAGTCGTATTTGTAAAGATCTTGACTTAATTTCTTTCTTTGGAGCATAGATAATGTCTTAAAAGTATCTTTATCATTTGCTGCAGACATGTTTATTGTTATTATTATTATTATTATTAAGAATATGCTCTTCCTGCTTACCCATTTTAGCTGTATGCACCTTATTTGGGTTCTTGAATTCTGTTTGGCACATATATGTTAAAGATTGGTAGAAACATATACAGATTAAACTATTTTGATCTAAAATGGATTAGTTGTTTGATTTTGTTGCAGTTTGTATACCATAAAAGTCATGCTTCCATGACTGAAAAATCACGTTTTAGATTTTAGGTGCAAAATTACTTCTCTGTTTATGATTAAGAATAACCAAGTACAACATGTTTATCTCCCCGAATCGAAATAAAGTGTCAAGAGTTTAAATTGAGTATATTCCTCATAAACTATAGATCTTGATGTTTGATTCATGTCAGTTTTATTTCAGAAATCATTACGTAATTGAGGAACTTTACTTTGATATTCATTTATATGCTCTGCTTAGCTCTTTATATTCTAGTAGTTAATAGATCATTTAATTTGCTAATCTTTTCTTTCTTCTATTTTGATGCATGTGATCTCCGTTCGAGTCCATCGGACCCAAATTTCTTCAGCTCAAATGTTGGGTTGAGACCCAACACAAACCACATCATTTTCATTTCTGAGTCAGCCTCTGATATGAACCATTCGTTAAGGAAGCAAATATTTGAGCCAGAAAATTATCCAATAGCAGAGGCAAAAGTGGGTCAATGTCCAAAAGTTAATTGCAGCAGCATGAGCCTGAAAATTAAATTTGGGCCGAGAGTCTATATTTTTCCTTTCTATTGCCTTATTGCTATTATAATTACATTTATTTGTGGATGCTATCACTTTATAATTTAGATGAATAGCTGAAGAGATTTATTATATTGAGTTTGAAATATTCAATTTTATGGCTTATCGTTTTAAAATACACAATATTTTCACAGCATCAAATCACTTATTTAGTCAAATACTTGAGCTTTGAGACTAAAGAATTATTGATATTCTTTCATAGTTAGAGATAAGCTTGAAATCCACATTTGAGAGGTTGAACTAATCTTCATTTAGTTTAAGAACTTAATTCGGATTATAAAGGAAAGTTAGGATTATTTCAAAGTTAACCGTTCAAATGACTAAGGACAGGATATTCTACTCATTTTTAAAATAAGATTTTTCAAAAAACTTTAAAAAATTTCAAAGTTAGCCAAATTTTTTAAATTCTGCGATTAATAGTGTTTGCAGATCCTTTGAGGTGTAAAACACCTTCCTCAGAGGGTTACTTGGACCCTTACCAATTTTTTGGATTTTTATTTAAAGGTTTTGTTTTTCAAAAATAATTTTTCTAAATTAAAAAAAATTAAGTGTTGATTTTGTTTTCAAAAATAATAGAGCCGAGGTTATGGGACGTCTTATATCTTAGTTTGAAAACAGATTGTAACATTTATTATAAGGAAATGATTATTATATGAAAAGATGTCTCAACTCGGGATTCAAGTAAATACCTATCAAATGTATATAAAGAAAAAAAAATCTTTATGACTAAGCAGAATGACAGAGTTATTCCTGATCATTACACTATTCACCTTTTTTCTATAATAGAAAACTTCAAAGATTGATATATTTTGTTATTTTATTTATTACTCCTTGAGAGTGTGCCAAGTCAATAATAGACATGTAAAGATGGACAGAGGAAATAATTTATAGTATAGTTAAAAGGACAATTAATTTGGGATTTTTGAAATTTAAATAGTGAAAAGTAGTGCATTTAAAGAAGGGCCTAGATCGAAAGAATAATGGGTTTAGATTGAATAATGGTATCCATGAAAGAGATTTAATGGCTTTGAAATTACTGTTATGCCCTTAATGTTCCATTATGGTTCTTTTATATAATAAAATAATAAATACAAATTAATATATTATTTTTTGTCAAATATTTGAATAATTTTATGATACTATATTTATAATATAAATATTTTTATCAAATATGCATTCTATGATGTTCGTAAAAGATATGACTAAAGATTTTATAATTAATTAAATTTATATATTATTAATTTAAATATATATATCAATTATTTTTTATAATATTAGTTTATATATATATATATATATATATATATATATATATATATATATATATATATATATATATTAAATACCTAATCTAATATTATTAAAAACACGTATTTGTCAAATACTAATTTTTTATAATTAATTTTTATTTTTAAAATTTAATTTAACTGTGTAATTATACTTGTGCAATTTAACAATACACTAATAATTACACTGTAATTATATTATGACAAACAAACAGATTATTGTAATTACTATACTGTGTAATTACTATTCTAATAATTACACAAATTTTAATTATCAGGTGAATTTTTAAGCACACCCTTACTGAAGTTTATGAGCTAATGAAAAGTTTTAGATTATTAAAAGAGCTTTATCTCCAATCTACACACTACGCTCAAGAGCGCACACTTAAACTAAACACGTTCTACATAAACTCTTAAAAATAAAATAACAAAAAAATTCATAGTCGAATATAATTTTTGAAATTCAAACATCGAAAAGAATAAAATATAACGACCTTAAAATTTACTGAACTTTATGAGCTAATGAACAGCTTTTAGAGCCTTTTTGGATTAATTGAAAAAAACATTGACTTTTAAATATAAGTACTTAAAATGCTTTTTAAATATTGAAATATATTTTATTAATAAGTAATTATGTATTTGAATAAAAGTACAGAAATTAAACAAAGTTATTAATGTGTTTAGTCAAATACTATTAAGCATTTTTTTATCAAAATAACCGAAATAAAATTAGAGAAGAGCTTTTAGATTTTTTTAAGCAGTTTTAAATTTATTTTAAATACTTTTTAATTTTATCAAACACTTACAAGTTAAAAAGAGAACACTGACATTTTATTTTACTATTTTTTTCTATTATTTTTATTATATAGAAAGATGAATAGGTGGTAGACCAAGGGTAGAAGAGTAATATCAAATCTATTAAATAAGCATATTGGCCAATAATTATTGAATTTCTTTTCATAAACCCACTTCTTGTTCAATTTTACTCTATTTTTTAAATACACTACTTTCTACCTTTTGCTATGTAATTAAAAAAAAATCTCGAGTAAATTGCTTTATATAGTGCTTTCACTATAAATTATCTTTTTAATAATTTTATACCTAAAATGTGCAAAAGAATTTGATATTCATACCTAACCAAAAAAATTATTTCTTTAAGAGAAATTATTTCATTTATATTTTTTATTGAGCTTTTAATTATAAAAAATATTTCTTTGGTAATTATATAACTCAAGTGTTCATTTTTATTTAGTCAAATAACAAAATATGATATTGATATATAATAATTTTATTATTTCTTAAATACACATTATTTCATTTGTATTGTTTATTTTCTATATTAGGTAAAGGAGGCAAAAAAAAATTTCTTAAAAAGAAGCCCAAGATAAATATAATTTATATAGATTTTACAATTAAATATTTATTATATTATTACAAATTAATATCTTTATACAAGTTTTAAAATTTCAATTGCTGCATTGAGTTTCAATTTATATGGTGCTAACTTTGTTTGACATTAATATACTTGAACAAAATTTTATTTCAAATTCTTTTTTTAATAATAAAATATTAAAATATCCTCAAATTTTATAGAAAAAAGCCTCCCTCTTTAGAATACTATTTCAAAATAATTTAAAAAGAATATAGTTAATATATATTTGCTAACATGAGAAGTACAATTATGCAAAAGCATATTTCTCCATCTATGGTCAAACTTAATTGGGTATGCTTCTTCTAATACAGTCAAATTTAGTTGGGTACTTTTGTTATGCTCACTAAGAATTTAATACTACATAAATTTTAAATATACACAAATATATAATTAATGATACTTTTAGAAAACAAAAAAAAAAGAGCCAATATAAAATATGAAAGATAAAAACAAGAAAATATTTTTTTATTAAATAATATATCATAAAAGAATGAAATATATTAGAACAACTAAAAATACCAAATGAGTATAACTATTTATTTTAAATTTAATAAACATTTATACTGATAATATTTTTTAAAGAATTAATCAATTTTTAGTTTAGTGGTGTAGAACCTTTTTAAAATAAAATAAAAAGGTTGGAGTCTATACAAATAATACTATAAGTTGGGTAAAAAATTTAATATACTATAAACTTTTTATGAAAAGTATAAAATTTTGATAAATATTATAAAGTGGTAGAGAATTCTGAGATATTAATAAGATTTTCAAAAATTAAAATAAAGAAACATAATAAAAAAGAAAAATAATACTACCTCTAATTCAATTTGTTTGTTTTACTTTTCTTTTTAGTACTTTTAAAAAATTAGTCTAGTATGTTTTGACAACTCTTTAATTGTAACTTTCAATATGTCACGTTTAAGATCACAAGATTAAAGAGAATTTTAGTACATATCCTTAGTTTAATTTAAGACCATAAAATCCAAAAATCTTCTTTACTTTGTTAAACTTAGTGTGCAGTTAAAATCAGACAAACAATTAAAACGAAGAAAATTAAAATCGTGGCTCTAATATATTAGCTCTCATCACACAAAAGTATATTTACATTTTATTTTTCTATTTTAAAATATTTATAAAGTGGTAATTATCAATAAATCATAATATATATATATATATATATATATATATATATATATATATATATATATATAATTTATTTATTTATTAGGCCCGTGCATCGCGCGGGTTATATAATCTAGTTATTATATTATTTTATATATATTATATAGACGAGCCATGGAAGAACAACCATGGCTAAAATGAGTTGTACAAGAAGCAATACAAATTGTACTATGTACTTGGTCTTGTCTTATTTTCTCACCAATAGTCTCTAAACACATGTAATTTAATTTTTATATATTATGTATCATTGTGCTTGTCCAATAATTTATATCCAAGTGGTTAAATATCTATCATAACTATCAACTTTTTCTAGAAAGTTTCACTCATATATCTTCTATATATTATATATTATTTTAACATCCAGCCTAAAACAGTTGTATATCATGTAGAGACAATATTAAATTTTTGAAAAAACTAATCAAATTCAAGTAAATTATAATGACTTTCGTGCATTGAAAGAGTTAAAAAAATCATATGTATCTAAAAATGTGAACTATATTTCTTATTATAACAACTCGAATATCGTTACGGGAAGGGAATGGATTCAGAGTGCTGGAAAGAGGCTAAAGGAGGGATAGAAAAACTGTGAAATAATCTAAGTATAAAACTGATTGAAATTTGGTAGTTACTGGTTCGGGGGACCGCTGCAGCGAAACGTGGTGAAGGTCGGAGTTTCGCCGTAATGATCGGGAAATTACCGCCGGATCTGCCGTAGCGATTTCCTGACCACTATAGTGGGTCGACTGCAGCAGAAATGTGATGCTGCAACGAACGACGAGAATCAGAAAGTGAGTTTAAGTGGGATTTCTGGTAACTTTATCCCATTATTTCCAAACACATGATCAGGAAGGTCAGAGAGCGAAAATTTCCTCCAGTGCAGAGAATTCTTCTTTCAAGATAAGATTTTGATTCCCTATCTCAAATTTTCGGTATTGTTGACCTTGGAATGCCTGGAGACTCTTTAATCGTGGGTTTTTGAATGGAGAAAATCTTAAGTTGGTGGACTAGGGATAGATCATGGGGAGTCAATGGTGTTACACCCGTTAAGATGTTAGCTGTTAGTGTGTGTGCACGTGGCTTTTTGACGAGTAACGTGAGTTTGATGCATGTGGAAAGAGCCTCGGAAGCAGGTCGGGCAAGGCCAGGCCGTAGGGGGCCAGCGCGACGCATCAGCCTGCTTGTGCGCTGGGAAGCGCGGCACGCCAAGCATACCAGCACCCTGGGAGGCGCGGCGCCGTGCGGCACGCCAGTGGGGCGTTGGCCGGCGTGAGGTACCCCTACGCCACCGCCCTATGCTTATATAAGCCTTCTTTGTTTAATTTTAGTCATTCATCAAATAATTTCTCGACCAACACAAAGAAGGCACGCAACTCTCAGTAGATTTTCATCAAATTACGCTATCAAACGCCGTCCAAACGCAAATTAACTTCAGGTAACAAGTTCTAGGCCTACATGAAGCATTTCTATGAAATTATTTCTTGAAAATTCGCTCGGTATACCAGAACCCCGCTGAGTAAAAGTTTTCAGAATTCTCCAAATTGAATTCTAAACGGTGACAGGTGTTAGATAAGCATTTCTCCCTTCTGAACTCTTGAGATTGTGGGTTTCCGATCGAGTTATTCAGAGTTGAATTATAGTTAATATTATTATCAAAAGATATCGTTATTTGTCGAATTTAGTATTGAAGTTAGCCCTATTCTTGCAGCATAAGGGCTGCAGTTGGGTGGAACCGCCGGTTAAAGGTTGAAACTCACCAGTTAAATGAAAGTTGGCGTTCGAGGTATGTTAAGGCGAATTCCTTCGGCAAGTTATTCCTGTCATATGTAAAACGACCTAAATCCTTGCAAGAAAGCCAAAAGAATGTATATTGTGGTTAGTTGTTACTATTAGTTTGAGATTAGCGTTTTCTATTTAGATGAGGAAAGCCTTTCGTTGACCAACCTCAGGGTTGCTAGCTGTATCATCACCTTCCGTGGCTATATTGATCGCTCTAAGGAGCTATTTGTTATTCCAAGGGACTATACTCAGGCCCAAGGGCCATACTACAGTCCATCCATGGATGAACTTCTATTTTTATGCCGTATCGGGATCACTGACCTTCGTCGAGCCTTGTGTGCCCAAGGTGCAGTTACAGGAGTCCACCGGACTTAGACACAACTACAGGAGCCGAGCAGGCTCGGTTGTAGACCCAGGGGCCAGGTAGGTTGGCTATAGTTACTTGTTGACTCATTTTGACCTATTAAGGGTATATAGATTGAAGTGTGTTCACTAGGGCTTATGGGGGCCTCAGGCAGGTTATTACGTGTGGTTGTACTTTCCGGGCTTATAAGGGCCAGGTAAGGTTCTTGTTTGCATTAATTATTGTTAATTATACAACAGGTTGTAGGACAAAGCAAGTTGTATGTCTTATCCTTTCTATTGAATTGTTTCCAGTTTTATTATCAGTACTTTTCAGTCATTTTCATTATTGCCTTACATATTCGGTACATATTGTACTGACGCCCATCTTTGGAATGCTGCATTACTTGCCTGCAGGTGCGGATAGACGCAGTTCAGGACCTCCCTAATCATCAGCCAGAGTCAGCGGTCCAGTCAGCTTCTTTTCTCTGGAGTTGATAGTTAGAAGGTTTATTCTTTTGTTATACAGTTTATGAGTAGGTCCCGACTATTATTCCACTCTTAGAGGTTTGCAGGCTATAGATTCTCAGTTATTGGTTTTTTTGTTGGCCGTGTGGGACCTATGTATGCTTATTTTGCGCGATGGTCGTGTGGGGCCTAGTTTAGCTTTTAGTTAGCAGCCTTGTCGGCTATAGCCTAGTTATGACTACCTGTTTTCATTATGCTATAACTAGACAACATGATGGTCTTGTCGACCCGTATAGGATCCCCTTTATTGCGTGTTATTGGTTAGTTGTTTTCTATTACAGGTGGATATGTGGCCTTGTCGGCCCGAGGCTGTGTTTATAGCCGAGATATAGCTCGTCATTTTCTTGAATTAAGTTGCAGGAATACACCAGAAGTGCATAAGCCCAGTCAAGTCAGTTCAGATCCCAGTGTGACACCAGGTGCCGGTCATGCCTCCCAATGTGGGGCGTGACAAACTTGGTATCAAAGCAGGTCGTATCCTACGGAGTCTGCAAGACGTGTCTAGTAGAGTCTTGTCTATGGGTGTTTGTGCACCACATTCTGTAGGCAGGAGGCTACGAGGCATAATAGTGTGGTTACCCTCCTTTCTTCTCTAGTCGTGCTATAGAGCTAGTTGAGTCCCTAAGCCTATCTTATTATGCTTATCTACAGAGATATGTCAAATGTACGATGGACCACGACGGGTCGAGAGATGGACGTCGCGGCAGGAGAAGGCACTAGCAGGGTGCCTCGGTCAGAGCCGACCCGATCTGAAGGCGATAAGGAGACTTCATCTCGGTCTCCCCAGCATTCTCCGCCACGCCAGGAGTCCTCCAGGACAGCAGACATGTCGGCACAACCTCCAGTAGTCCTTATACCTATACTATCATATCAGGAGGTTAGGAGCGCTGTCTATATGTTAGATCAGATGATGGCCGCTCAGCGCCGGCCCATGGTACCAGTGGTTGCTGAATCTTTGGGAGGACCTGGAAGTTCAAGTATCCGAGAGTTCCTAGCCCTGATTGCCCCGCAGTTCATAGGGATGGACCACGGAGAGGAACCTCAGGACTTCCTAGATCAGTTACAGCGGATTTTCAGGGTGATGCATGCCACGCCCGCGGAGTCAGTTGATCTAGCAGTATGTCGATTAAGGGACATAGAAGTGTTGTGGTATGAGAGCTAGGAAAGATCCCGAGGCAAAGACACTCCCCCTCCGGCTTGGTCCAGCTTTTCAGAGGCCTTTATAGATCATTACTTGCCACGAGAAATTCGACAGGCCCAGGTGGATCAGTTTTTGTACCTGGAGCAAGGCTCGATAAGTGTCCAGGAATATACAATGAGATTTGACTCCTTGACCAGATATGCGCCAACTATTGTGGATACTATGCCAGCTAGAGTACATCAGTTTATTATGGGGCTACTTCCAGAGTACGTGGAAACTTGAGTTATAGCTATTTTACTGGAGGACATGGACATCGCCCCCAATCAGGTTTTCGCTCAGAATATTGAGGGGATCAAGCAGCGACAGCGGGAGATAGAAAGGAGGAGTAGTGCCGGAAGGCCAGACCCAATGATACGCAGGCAGAATTTCAAGGCGGACCTAGGCCATGAATATCAGGCAGGCCACCCAGACTCCCACCTCCACAGCAGCAGGGTGGTAGACCAAACCGCTAGGGGCAGTCAGGACCCAGCGAGAGCTCACGAGTGTTAGGCTCTCAACAGTAGAGGAGGTCAGATCATAGTAGGTCCATGGTGCCACATTGTGTTATTTGCAGTCAACGTCATTTTGGGGCGTGTAGATATGGTTCTACTGCTTGTTACACCTGTGGACAAGAGGATCATATGATGAGGGATTGTCCAGCTAGAGGTCAGGATGATCGGGACCGACAGGACAGATCTTCATCAAGGTCATATGCCCCAGCACCTTCAGCAGGGTGTAGGCCCTCAGCTCTAGCCGGTAGAGGCCGCGGCAGATCAGGGGTATCTAGTTCGGGCAGTGGTTTGGATCGCACTTATGCTTTACCGGGACGACAGGAGTCAGATTCATTGTCGGATGTTGTGACAGGTATGCTGGACATTTTCTCTCACTCACTTTATGTTTTGATAGACCTAGGTTTCACTTTGTCCTATGTTACTCCACTTTGTCAGTGACCCTTCTCGGTGTCTACACCCGTCAGTGATTCTATTATTGCTAAAAGGATTTACCGGGGTTGCACAGTAGAGTTTTGTCGGTTGCCAGACTTTAGCTGATTTAGTGGAGTTATAAATGATTTATTTTGATGCAATTATGGGTATAGATTGGCTAGCGCCATGTTACGCCAATGTGGAGTGTTAGACCAAGACTGTCCAGTGTCAGTTTCCAGGTGAGGTAGTGTGAGAGTGGAAAGGAAATGCGGCTACACCAAAAGGTAGGTTCATATCCTATCTTCGGGCGAAAAAGTTGATAGAAAAAGGCTATATTTACCATATTGTCAGGGTCCGGGACTTGCAAGAAGAATCCCCGACTCTTCAGTCCATTCCAGTGGTTAATGAGTTTCCATACGAACTTTCTAGTATTCCTCAAGAATGAAAAATCTATTTCTCTATTGACTTGCTACCAGGTACTCAACTTGTGTCCATCCTGCCGTATCAAATGGCTCCTACTGAATTGAGAGAATTGAAAGAACAGTTGAAAGACCTGTCAGATAAGGTCTTTATCCGGCCAAGTACTTCACCGTAGGGTGCGCCAGTTCTGTTTGTAAGAAAGAAAGATGGCTCCCTACGCATGTGTACAGATTATCGACAGTTGAATAAGGTTACTATTAAGAATAAATATCCTCTTCCCAAGATAGATGACTTGTTTGATCAGTTGCAAGGGGCAAAATGTTTTTCCAAGATCAACTTAAGGTCAGGATATCATCAGGTGTGGGTTCAAGAGAAAGATATCCCGAAGAAAGCTTTTAGGACAAGTATGGTCATTTTGAATTTTTAGTTATATCCTTCGGGTTAACAAACGCCCTAGCAGTGTTCATGGATCTGATGAACAACATCTTCAGGCCATATTTAGATCTATTTGTGATAGTGTTTATCAATGCCATTCTGGTGTATTCTCGTTCAGAAATGGAACACAAAGATCATTTACGAATAGTACTCCAGATTCTAAGAGACCTTCAATTATATGCAAAATTTTCTAAATGTGAATTCTGGTTGAATTATGTATCTTTCTTAGGCCATATAGTATCAGATGTTGGTATTCAGGTTGACTCACAGAATATTGAGGCAGTAAAGACATGTTCTAGACCTACAACTCCAACTGAGGCCCGTAGTTTCCTGGGGTTAGCCGGGTATTACAAAAGGTTTGTGGAAGGATTTTCTACTCTATCAGCGCCTTTGACCAAATTGACGCAGAAAGTAGCCAAGTTCCACTAGATGAGGCCTGTGAGAAGAGTTTTCAAGAGTTGAAAAACATATGAACGTCGGCACCAGTGTTGGCTTTGCCAGAAGGTTCAGAGGATTATGCTGTATACTGCGACACTTCAGGCATTGGGTTAGGGTGCATTCTTATGCAACACGATAAGGTAATCGCTTATGCTTCAAGGCAACTTAGGAAACATGAAAAGAACTATCTCACCCACGATCTGGAGTTAGTTGCAATGGTCCATGCCTTGGAGGTATTACTTGTATAGGGTGCACGTGGATATTTTTACTGATCATAAGAGCCTCTAGTACATCTCCACGTAGAAGGAATTGAATCTGCGGCTGTGTCATTGGCTAGAATTACTGAAAGACTACAAAATGAAAATTTTGTACCACACAGGAAAGGATAATATTGTAATGGATGCACTTAACAGCAGATCTATGGGAAGATTGGCACATATGAGGCCAAAACAGTCAAAAATGACTCGAGAACTGCACTGGTTAGCCAGCTTAGCCGTCCAAATAGTAGACTCAAAAGATAATGGGACTGTGATTCAGAATACAGCAGTATCATCCCTGGTTGTAGAGGTGAAAGAACGGTAGTATGAGGATCTTAGCCTAGCCCAACTCAGAGATAAGGTTCAAGGGGTGAATTAATGACCTTCGAGTTGACAGAAGATGGGGTCTTGAGATTTAGAGGTCGCCTCTGTGTTCCAAATGTAGCAGGGCTCCGCCAGCAGATTATGGTAAAGGTACATTATTCTCGTTACTCTCTTTATCCAGGATTAACGAAGATGTACCATGACATAAAGGAGATATACTAGTGGCATGGAATGAAAAAGGGTGTAGCTAAATGTGTAACACGGTGTCCTAACTGCCAGCAAGTAAAGGCCAAACATCAAAAACCCGACGGATTAACGCAGGAGATAGCGGTGCCTATTTGGAAATGGAAAGCAATTAATATGGACTTTGTGACAGGATTACCCCATATCGAGCGTAAATTCAATTCTATTTGAGTTATTGTCAACAGACTAACGAAGTTAGCTCACTTCTTACCAGTCAGGACTACCTTCTCAGCCGAAGACTATATTGAGTTGTATATCAAGGAGATAGTCCATCTACATGGTGTTCCCACATTTATTATTTCTGACAGAGGGGCACAATTCACAGCTAGATTCTGGTATTCATTTCAAAAAGGCTTGGGGACATAGGTTAATCTGACTACAGCATTCCATCCTCAGACAGACGGTTAGGCCGAGCGCACCATTCAGACCCTCGAAGATATGTGTTATACCCTGGAAGCCCAAAGATTAGATTCGGGAGTTGAAGCAGAGGAAAATCGAAAATTTGGCACCAGGCACAGGACAAGTCATGGGGAGACTCGTCAGGATAGCCCACGAGTCATGGTGTGACTCGTGGGGAAAATCCCAAGTATTCAGTGAAGGAGACTAGAGAGTTAAGTCACCAAGGGCCTAACCACGAGTCGTGGTCTGTCCTCACGACTCGTGGGGTCAGCCGTGGTCAGGGGGAAATAAGTAAAGGATATTGGGTAGGTAGTGCACTCAACGACTAGTGACCATGAGTCGTGGTCACCCCTAACGAGTTGTTATGTTAACCGTTATAAGCCTAGGAGATCAAAAAAGGCAGTGTACTTGACGGGTATGGTAACGAATCGTTTGCCCCAGTGACGAGTCGTCAGGTCGTCTGTTAGGACCACCTGGTAGTAATTTCCTGCGAAATTAGAAGGGCCTTTTCATAATTCCTAAGTTCCTAAAGCCTATACTACGTTGTTTAAGGCTCGTTTTAGTGGGTTTAAGGAGGGGAAACCTATTCCAAGTTATTACCTTTCATGCATGCAAACTTGAGAGGTTGAAGAAGTGATTCAAGGCTAGATTTCAAGGTTTCCATCCAATTTCCTCTTGGCCAATCAGAGAAGTGGTGGAATCTATCCCTTTCAGGTATGTAGGGATATGAATGGGTGTTTCCTTCCACACCCATGCGCAACTTCTAACTAAATATGAGAATTTCCTATGATCAAATTATGGGGTTTTTACCCAAATGCATGAATCTTCAATTTCTTTACATGGGTATGAATTGATTATGATTTTATTATCGAATTTTGAAGCATGGGCTAATGTTCTATGATTTCAATTAAATTACGTTTCTATGCCTTATGTATGTTAAAGCCATTGATGATATGATCATGAAAAGTGAGGTTTGTGAAGCATAAGTGTTAATGATGAGATATTATGATGAAAAGCATGATTTGAAGATACCCATGTTTATAATTATATTTTCGATGAGAATTGAGTATTTCTAAGTATGATAAAGTTTTGGGCAATGCCCACATATTAAGTTTAAATGACGATTTTCCTGAACTAAGCTTACCACATTGTTTTGGAGTGAAGACTCCCAAATTTTATATTCTAGCTTGTGGTATGTTTTGAGTTAAATCTTCTTATGCATAGCTTACCACATGTTTTGGGAGAAAAAGCTCTCAAGTATGTTTTCAACTTGTGGTATATTTGAACTAAAGCTCCTCATATGCATGGTTTCGTATTTGAGATGTATTTGATTTTTGAGATTCATCAATAGACTATGTTTAGCTTCATTATATACGATGTAGATCATTGCATATTTTTGGGAGAAGAGTCTAGCACCAAGCGGGCTAAGGGTTGATTGCCCTATGCCCCAGAACTACGCGCCAACATAGGTTGATACTATTATATGACTTGGGACCTCCCTTGTGAGCTTCCCATTGCTCGAATGGGCCTTCAGCTTGATATCAATATCATGGTAGCGTCCTTAGCCCTAGTAAGGCTTTGGACGACTCTGTCCACTTGAGTGTGATAGTCGGGACCACGTAAGCTATATCATGGTATGTCGGTTAAGTGATGATTCTCCTATTGTTCAATATGATTCAGTTATGCATATTCATTACTCATGGCTATTATATACTCATACAGGTTCTTTAAGTAAGGTTTGGCTCAATGTTCAGTTTTTTTATAAATGTCATATTTCAGCTTTGAGTCATTTGAGTCTGTTTGATGTTATAAAGCTATATATTGTCATGTTATGAAAATATCATGATTTAAGAAAGAGTGCATGCAAGACCTACTCTCAGTTTACTGATGTTTATGTTTAACTATCGCATTGTGTTTAAATGGAGTTTTACTTACTTTAGCAGTTTTATTTACCTTGCATACTCTGTATTCTACGTACTGACCGCATACTTTCTATGCTGTATCATTTCATGATACAGGATCCGGCTCTCAGGTTCAGTCCCACTCTTATACATCTTATCGGAGTTAGCGTCTTTTTATTAGTGAGTCCTCATCTTCCGAGGACCATACTATCTATCTTTTATTTATGTATTTCATTTTTCAGCTTGTTGAGTTAGTTGGGGTCTTTTCCCATCAACTCGTCATGATTAGAGGCTATTAATACATATGTATGTATTCAACTCAAATTTATATTCTAATGTTATATTCAAGTTAGACTTCCGCTATGAATGTATTGATGGTTATTCCGTTCTTGATTGAGTTAGATATATGCTTATGCCATGGGTCGATTGGGGTCCTTCGGGGCTCCTTGTCCTGTGTTGCAATCTAGGCCTATGTTCAGGTAGTGATAATATGTTATAGGCGTGTGTTAGACTTCGGAGGATGTTGGGACGAGCATCTACCCCTTATCGAATTTGCATACAATAATAGTTATCATTCTGCAATTCCAATGGCACCTTTTGAGGCCTTGTATGGGCAGAAATTTAGGTCCCTCATCGGATGCTTCGAAGTAGGGGAGTCAGGGTTAATTGGACCTGATATGATTCACCAGTCAGAAGAGAAGGCAAAACTCATCAGGGAGCGCTTGCTGACAGCCCAGAGTCGTCAAGAAGTCCTATTTCGATGTGCGGCGTAGGGACTTGGAATTCGAGGCTAATGATTGGGTATTCCTCAAAGTTTTGACGATGAAGGGTGTGATGAGGTTTGGTAAGAAGAGAAAGCATAGACCTAGGTTCATTGGACCGTATCGGATCCTCCGGAGGATAGGCCGAGTGGCATACGAGCTAGAATTGCCTCTAGAGTTGGAATCTGTCCATCCAGTCTTTCACGTGTCAATGTTGCGAAAGTGTATAGGGGACCCATCCCGAGTTGTTCCAGTTGAGGATGTTAAAGTTACTGAGGAGTTAGCCTACGAAGAGGTTCCAGTTGCTAAACTAGTAGGTTAAGGACTAAAGATATGGCCTCTGTTAAAATATTGTGGAGGAACAGAAATAAAGAAGAGATGATCTGGGAAGCTAAGGATGACATAGATATAGGTATCTTCACTTATTCCAAGACTGACCTAGAATATGCACTGAGCTGATGTTGTTGTTCAGTTGCTATTTACCTGCTTGTATTATTAGTACTGTTTAGTTAGTTGCCTATTCATTATGGAATAGTTGTTTATAGTGTCCTGTGTGACGCCTATGTTGGGTTTTCTGCGTTTCAGATTTTCTGATAGTCCATAATACAGAGGAGACTCTGCCGGAATTTTTCTAAGAATTAGTTAAAAGAGTTAACTCCTTTAAGCCTGAAGATGATATTCGAGCATGAATGTTCCTAAGGGGGGAGGATGTTACACCCCGTAAGATGTTAGCGGTTAATGTGTGTGCGCGTGGATTTATGATGAGTAATGAGAGTTTAATGAGTGTGGGAATATCTTCGAAAGCAGGGTCAGGCAAGGCTAGGCTGCGTGGGGCCAGCGCGACACCCCAGCCTGCCTGTGCGCTGGGGAGCGCGACACACCAAGCATACTGTTCGGTGCTTTGGTTGGGGTTATAAACCGACACGCAAGTGCACGTGGTCAAACAAGTAGTAAGTGGCTTAAGTAAGCCAAGTATCGATCCACGGAGACTCTAGATAAGTGAAATTTGCTCAAGTATACTGTATTTTTACTTCTAAGTATGCTGACAACTGAACAACCAACAATTGAAAAGTTTGTTTTATGAATTCTATACTAAAACTACTAACAATTATTTACTTTGAATTTAAACTATGGATATGAGCATGCCGAGGTTAAAGAACATGTAATGAATTGATTATAATCATACATTGGTTAATCTTTTCTTCCAGTTGCTAGCCAAGAACATTAGCCAAGAGATTAAAACTCTCGTATTTAATCTCACTTAAGAATCATAAACCATCCGTCTACATTTCTGTGATCAAATGCAATTCATGACCTAGCAATACAATTCCGGTTCCTAAAGTGACTAATACGGCTTTCAAGTATATTTCTATCAGGAAAGCACATCAAAACTCAATTTTCCCAAATCAAGTAAAGAACAATACCCTATTAATTCACAACTTTCCAATTTCGTGCTCTCTTGAGTGAAATCGGACTTTTTAGATATACATTAATGTCGGCCACACACCAATGCAGTAGAAACAAGAATTAATAGAACAACATGGAAGAAGAAGATGAAAAACCATATAATTCAATAACCAAAATTCATCACAAATGTTCATAACCTCAGCAAGGAAGGGAATTAGCCACTCATTTGTGGATTAATCATCCTAAAACAAGTGAGTTAAAGAAGAAAGAAAGAGAGAAAAAACCCTGAACTTTTCGTCCCTCAACTGCCTGTAACCCATGTCCTTGCTCCACCAAGTCTCAATTATGAAAAATAAACCTAACTGTGCTATTTATAGTAGTAGGACTCTTTCCCGGAATAACAAGCAACGTGTCACGGAGTGCATCGCGGAGCACGGCCTCCGTGACACGCTACGAACGCGGAGGCCCTCTGGAAATCACCCGAAATCGGCCGGGGCAGCACCCTGCCGCGTTGGCAGCATGTCACGCTGCCTGGGCAGCGCGTTGGCAGCCCTTGGTCGCGGAGGCCACCTGCCGTGGCACGTTGCCAACGCGTAGGTGGGCTATTGTGAGCGGCCTGCCTGCCGTGGCACGTTGTCGACGCGCCGGTGGGCTTTTTTGTGCCACCTCTTCGCCGACGTTCGCGTGTTAATTCCGTTTCCAAGCCTCTACTTCACCAACTCATGGATTAGTTACTCAAAAGTCATCAAAACCTACAAAACAAAGGCTAATCATGTTGGTTAGCACATATCTTTACTTCATATAAAATTACATGAAAATGTATACAATAACTTAGATAAACAAGACTAATTTAAGTCATAAAGCGTATCTCGGGCATATATTTTTGCCCGTGATCACAACCCCACACTTAAAGCCTTGTTCGTCCTCGAACAACCTTTTGCATATCATGCATATGGAGACTCCCACATAATTAATTTAGCAAGAGAATTCAAGTTATGGCTATAATGATTACGTAAGATACAAGCTAAAAATAGAGCATGCCTGATTTGATCATTGAAATGAAGTACAACTATGTTAAGACTTCTTAACCTCAAGAATCGACTCTCAATTTTAGCAAACTCATGCAAATCAACTGACTAAGAAATCCCACATGAATTATATCCTTCATTCAACATGTGCCCCTCACGGAAAGAGAGTTACCCATTTTCACATGCAAAAACAATTTTTATATCACAACATGTGTGGGTACATGCATAGAATTACACTCACTCTCACAAAGAATTCACATGCATCATGTAATGACCCATAAGCTTGCCCTTAGTGTTTTATTCCACTAATTTAAGGATGTGTGAATGTAAGATCAAGTAGGACTTTTTAGGTTGTAATGTAACTCAGGTGCGGGTAGGTACAATTATGATCAGTAATAGTGACTATCTTTCCTAAGCGCTTTAATACATCACGCCTTCATTACGAACTTCCCTTCCCTTACTTCACCTTTTTCTCCTTTTAGTTTTCTTTTTCCTCTTTTGTTCCCCCATTTCTTCCGGTACTTTTAGCTTATTAGTAAGGAGTTCTATAAGTAACTTTTCATTTATTTATTTCTTACTCCCTACTAATACTCACCCATATTCAAACAAGTGCACCCTCGACCTTTCTCAACTTTTACAATTGCTACTTTCCCTTCTTTTTCATTCTTCTCACTCCTTTACTCTTTCGGATTTTTCCTTTAAGCGCTTAGGAGTTTTGGTTCAATTTCAAGGATAATGAAAGAAAAAGGATTAAGCTTATGTTGCAGCTGTCAAAGAATAGGCTCAAGGCTCAATGGGGTTAACTAGGATTACTTTTTCAAGGTAGGTATAATGAGGGATAAAAGTTTGGTTGATTCAAAGAAATGCCTAAATCATCTCCTACAATTCACATCCTTCATTTCGTTTTATATACACACCAGGCAAGTTCTAGACATCCACAATAACACAGAATACTCAAAAACCTTACACTCATGGCACATGCTCAAATCAAGACACAATCAGTAGACTCTTACTCAGCTAATCACAAGAATTCAGAATTAAGCTTCCATCATATTGAGTCAAATTCAAGAGCCTAAGTGTCTCAAACAAAGTTATACACTTTCATGCTTCAGACTAAACATACTTGCATCTTACAATCACGTATAGCACATAACAAGAACATCAAGCACCAATTAGTTATGGTTTCAAAAACCCAAAACCTATCAACTAATTTTTCCTCAAGACGGTCGTCATCCATCCATCGTTGGAAACATTCCCTAACTATGACTAAAAACTTTATATACAGACCAAGGAAAGAAAAAGAAAATTTTTATTCCTCGGTTCAAATACCCCCCGTCGGAAAAGAACCGAAAAGAAAAACCAACGGGTGATGAAGTCATGCTTAATTCACAAAAAATTTTCAAAATTTTCAAATTTCTCACAAACTTTTGCACAAGCATTACATTCACCAAAATCGTTAAGCACAGAAAATTTTGAAATTTCCCTTGAAATTTCCCTCACCCCACACTTAAATCATGCTATGTCCTCATAGCATCAAATTAAAATTTACAAAGGGTGAGAAATACTCCCTGAGGCCTTTAGGCTTAGCTAACAACATGACTTTCTTCAACTTGCACAAGTGGGTGTTCGACCCCACACTTTTTCTCTTCCATTCTTGTCAGCTTCCTCTTCTACGGGTACTCAGACTTCCCCTCCATCTTCGCTTAACTTTCCACCAAAACAACACAGGATGAAAATTAACAAAAATTAACTCAATTGCAAGAAATTAAAGTGGTACCTGTGGTACCCTTGGGTTGCCTCCCAAGCAGCGCCTAATTTTACGTCGCGGCACGACGTACCAAGTTTCACCACTTTTTCCTCCACCTTGAGGATATGAATCTCACCCCTAATTTCTTTTCTAATTTCCTCTTATGCTCCAGGGGTGGTGGTGAAAAATTGTAAGGACCAAACAGTAGGTGTTGCCTTTTTAACTTATTGGCCCTCAAGTAAGCGAAGTCATTTTGTCTCTCCGCGTTGGCAAATTTCAAAATATATGGTGCTTGGTCCTCCTCTAGACATTTCTCTATAAGCTTGGAAGACTCTCTTTCTATGTTGTCAACCAAATTTAACGTTGAAAAATGCGTAGAGTGTGGTCCAATACACCTCAACTCTGAAACTGCATTTTGCTTGACCTCCTTTCTTGTATACTCCTTCTCAGCATCGACATCTATCTCTTCATTGATGTCAAATGGGGGATACTCTATCTCGTCTTCCATGAATGGATTTTCCATAAGTGTGAGCCCGTCACGGGGAAACTCAAGAGATTCTAATTGTTGGGCTTCATCCAAGAATTAACCCTTTTCTTCCTTTTGTATTTCCTCTTGAATCTCAGCTAAAACTGTTGCCTGCGATTTATCACACGCTTCAGCCTCAGCAATCATCTCCGTGAGTTTGACGCTCATCCTTTCTAGAGCCTCTGCATTCTCTTCTTGCTGAATTCTCAATACTGCCATCGCCTCCTTCATTGCTTCTGATTGCTCCAAGAGTTGTTTCAGCATGTTTTCTATTCGAGCTTGGCATCCCAAGTCCTCATTTTCAGCATGCCTATATTCAGAAAAAACAACAGAAGGATCATAGTAGGGGCTTGGGGGAGGGGAATATGCATTCGGACAGCCATCCCAATGGCCATCTTGACCACCACATATATTACACGTGTTACATTGTTTCCACAAGTGGTGTCCTCCGCAATTCAGACAAGATTCACTAAAATATGAGTATCCACCATTGAAACCATTTATATTCCACGATGTCATGTCAATAAGGGTATACGAACAAGTAGAAAAATAAAATAAAATAAAGAAGAATTAAAACAAACAATATGACAAAGTTGTCAGCACTTAGAAAACAAGAATACAGTAAAATTAACACTTAAAACAAATTCACCAATTGCCAAGTCTCCCCGGCAACGGCGCCAAAAACTTGTTCGGTGCTTTGGTTGGGGTTATAAACCGATACGCAAGTGCACGTGGTCAAACAAGTAGTAAGTGGCTTAAGTAAGCCAAGTATCGATCCACGGAGACTCTAGATAAGTGAAATTTGCTCAAGTATACTGTATTTTTACTTCTAAGTATGCTGACAACTGAACAACTAACAATTGAAAAGTTTGTTTTATGAATTCTATACTAAAACTACTAACAATTATTTACTTTGAATTTAAACTATGGATATGAGCATGCCGAGGTTAAAGAACATGTAATGAATTGATTATAATCATACATTGGTTAATCTTTTCTTCCAGTTGCTAGCCAAGAACATTAGCCAAGAGATTAAAACTCTCGTATTTAATCTCACTTAAGAATCATAAACCATCCGTCTATATTTCTGTGATCAAATGCAATTCATGACCTAGCAATACAATTCCGGTTCCTAAAGTGACTAATATGGCTTTCAAGTATATTTCTATCAGGAAAGCACATCAAAACTCAATTTTCCCAAATCAAGTAAAGAACAATACCCTATTAATTCACAACTTTCCAATTTCGTGCTCTCTCGAGTGAAATCGGACTTTTTAGATATACATTAATGTCGGCCACACACCAATGCAGTAGAAACAAGAATTAATAGAACAACATGGAAGAAGAAGATGAAAACCATATAATTCAATAATCAAAATTCATCACAAATGTTCATAACCTCAGCAAGGAAGGGAATTAGCCACTCATTTGTGGATTAATCATCCTAAAACAAGTGTTAATCATACAAACAATTGAGTTAAAGCAGAAAGAAAGAGAGAAAAAACCCTGAACTTTTCATCCCTCAACTGCCTGTAACCCACGTCCTTGCTCCACCAAGTCTCAATTATGAAAAATAAACCTAAGTGTGCTATTTATAGTAGTAGGACTCTTTCCCGGAATAACAAGCAACGTGTCACGGAGTGCATCGCGGAGCACGGCCTCCGTGACACGCTACGGACGCGGAGGCCCTCTGGAAATCACCCGAAATCGGCCCGGGCAGCACCCTACCGCGTTGGCAGCGTGTCACACTGCCTGGGCAGCGCGTTGGCAGCCCTTGGTCGCGGAGGCCACCTGCAGTGGCACGTTGCCAACGCGCAGGTGGGCTGTTGTGAGCGGCCTGCCTGCCGTGGCACGTTGTCGACGCGCCGGTGGGCTGTTTTGTTCCTCCTCTTCGCCGACGTTCGCATGTTAATTCCGTTTCCAAGCCTCTACTTCACCAACTCATGGATTAGTTACTCAAAAGTCATCAAAACCTACAAAACAAAGGCTAATCATGTTGGTTAGCACATATCTTTACTTCATATAAAATTACATGAAAATGTATACAATAACTTAGATAAACAAGACCAATTTAAGTCATAAAGCGTATCTCGGGCATATATTTTTGCCTGTGATCACATACCAGCGCCCTGGGAGGCGCGGCGCGGCACGCCTATGGCGCATTAGCCGGTGCGAGGAGCCCCTAGGCCATCTCCTATTCCTATATAAGCCTTATTTGCTTAATTTTATTTATTTATCAGATAATTTCTCGGCCAAAACAGAGAAGACACACAACTCTCAGTAGATTTTCATCAAATTACGCTATCAAACGCTGTCCAAATGCAAATTAACTTTGGGTAAGAAGTTCTAGGCCTACGGGAAGCATTTATATGGAGTTATTTCTTGAAAATTTGCTCGGTATATTGGAATCCCGCCGAGTAAAAGTTGTTAGAATTACTCCAAATTAAATCCTAAACGGCCACAGGCATTAGGTAAGCATTTCTCCCTTTTAAACTCTCGAGAAATTGTGGGTTTCCGACAGAGTTATTCAGAGTTGAATTATAGTTAATATTATTATCGAAAGATATTGTTATTTGCCGAATTTAGTATTGAAATTAGCCCTATTCTCGCAGCAAAAGGGCTGCAGTTGAGTGGAACCACCGATTATAGGTTGAAACTCACCAGTTAAATGAAAGTCGGCATTCGAGGTATGTTAACGCTAATTCCTTCGACAAGTTATTCCTGTCGTATTGTATACAACCTAAATCCTTGTAAGAAAGGCAGAAGCATGTATATTTTGGTTAGCTGCTACTATTAGTTTGAGATTAGCATTTTTTATTTTTATGGGGACTGACCCTACCCTATACACCTTCCGTTGACCAACCTCAGGATTACTAGCTATATCATCGCCTTCGGGGCTATATGGATCGCTCCAAGGAGCTATATGTTTTCCCAAGGGACTATACTCAAGCCCAAGGGCCATACTACAGTCCATCCATGGATGAACTTCTATTTTTATGTTGTATCGGCACCAGTGACCCTCGTCGAGCATTGTGTGCCCAGGGTGCAGTTACAGGAGTCCAACGGACTCAGACACATCTACAGGAGCTGAGTTGGCTCGGTTGCAGACCCAGGGGCCAAGTAGGTTGGCTATAGTTACCATTTGACCCATCTTGACCTTGTTAAGGGTATATAGACTGAAGTATGCTCACCAGGGCTTGTGGGGGCCCCGAGCGGGTTATCTTGTGTGGGTTGTACCTTCCGGGCTTATGGGGGCCAGGTAAGATTCTTGTTTGCATTACTTATTGTTAATTATTTAGCAGGTTGTAGGGCAAGGCTTGTATCTCTTATCCTTTCTATTGAAGCATTTCCAGTTTATTATCAGTACTTTTCAGTCATTTTCATTAATGTCTTATATATTCGGTACATATTGTACTAATGCCCATATTTGGGGTGCTGCATTACTTGCCAGTATGTGCGAATAGATGCGGTTCAGGACCTCCCTAGTCATCAGCCAGAGTCAGTGGTCCAGTCAGCTCTTTTTCTCTAGAGTTGATAGTTAGAAGGTTTATTCTTTTGTTGTACAGTTTATAGGTAGGTCAGGGCCCTGTTCCGACCATTATTCCACTCTTAGAGGCTTGCAGGCTATAGATTCTCAGTTATTGGTTTTTTTTGTTGGTCGTGTAAGGCCTATGTATGCTTATTTCGCGCGATAGTCGTTTAGGGCTTAGTTTAGCTTTTAGTTAGCATCCTTTTCAGCTATAGCATAGTTATGACTACCTGTTTTAACTCTGATATAACTAGACAACATGGTGGTCTTGTCGGCCCGCATAGGATCCCTTTTATTCCGTGTAGTTGGTTAGTTGTTTGCTATTATAGGTGGCTATGTGGCCTTATCGGCCCGAGACCGTGTTTACAGCCGAGATATAGCTCATTGTTTTCTTGAATTGAGCTGCAGGGCATGCACCAGAAATGCATAAGCCCAGTCAGATCAGTTCAGATCCCAGTGTGGCACCAGGTGCCAGTCATGCCTCCCAAGGTGGGGGCATGACAAACGGATTGAATAGACTAGAAGTTTTCTGAGTAATAACCATTCCCCAAGGATTCCTTGCTAACAAATATGGGTTAGATGGGAATGGAGACCTAGAACTAGGTTGAATTGGAGGGCTTCACTATTAAAGCACCCTGAAAGGGAAGGTTTGATATGTTTAGACCCTTATTTGAATGGTAAGTAATGAATTACTCTACTCTATGTAGATTTCGACATTTCGAAACTTTGAGAAAAGGAAAGGCTCCTGCAAATAGGGGTGGGCATAAAAACTGAAAAAGCGAAAAACCGGACCGAACTGAACTAATTCGGTTTTTTGGTTTCGATTTTTTGGTTTTTCGGTTCTTTTTCTTAAAATTTTGGTTATTCGATTTGGTTTTCGGTTTTAAAATTTAGGAATTTTGGTTTTTCGATTTAACCAAAATTAGATATATATTTTAGAAAAATAAAAAATAAAATTATAACTTAATTTCAAAAAAATAAAAATACTACACCCAACCCAAATCTCAAAGCCCATTTAGAGAATTATTTATATAATTGACACAATTGCTTAAGTTTTTTTTTACAAATAGAAAGTTTTATAATAGTTTTAGCATGTTAAGAAAATTCTTACTACTATTAACATGCTTTGAAAGAAAAATGAAATATATAATATTTATTTAACAAGAAATTAGGGACCATAGATTATTGAAATCTTAAAAGACCCTTAATTTTTTATTGGTTTTGTTATAAAGATATTAAGAATATGAGAAAAATTATTATCAAAAATTCAAATGCTATGTATGTGCTACTAAATGTAAATCAATTGATCCCGCTATTTTCTTTACTTAAAAAGTTAAAATTAAGCTTAGTTGAATTAAACTTTAGAATTCAAACTTAAAATAATTTATTTTGAATTTAAAAAGATAAAACAACTCATTTTTAATTTAAAAAGTAGCTCATTTTGTAAGTAAAAAAATAGCCCATTAGTTAGGCCCATAACCGAAAAAACCGAATTAGAAAAATCAAACCAAGCCGAACCGAATTAGTTTGGTTCGATGTTCAGTACACTAAATGAAAAATCGAAAACAGAAAAAACTGAATCGAAATTTTAAAAAACCAAATCGAAAAATCGAATGCCCACCCCTACCTGCAGAATAACTAAACTTCCATATTCGAATATCGAGGTAGGTTATTGTTAGAGGGTTAGACTATATAATGACATGTATGTGTGTGTGAAGATGATATGTGATTGATCTTTGGACATTATTTCTTATGGAATTGCCTTATTAAATAAATTGTGAAAATTATGTTATTATGAAGTGATGTTGAACTGCTTGTGAAACTATGTGGAAGTTGTGAAGTGAATTATTCTTACGTTGTTTCGTGATGATTGATGGTCTGTAATCATGCAAGTAAGGGAGTAAATGGTAAATCCCTAAGTGTTTATATATTGTATCTTGTTATATTTAGTGGATAGAAAATGAGTAGGATAATAAATATATCCTGAGATGAGAGGCTCATGCCCAAGGGGAGTATTTAGGTGAGCGTTATAGTTGAGTGTGGCTGGCGGCCCAGGGGAGCATCCAGATGAGCATGTGAGTGGGAGAGGGTACCACACCGGTACAAGACATGGACTTCTAGAGTTCCCTGCATGTCATGACTAAAAGGGCAAAAATAAGACCCTCTGGCATGTGTATACACTGATATTGTTGTTGAGTGTTATGGGGACATGGTGGAGGCGTGTGCCCGATATGTCATCCTCGATTTTATTTTATGATGTTTTTGTAGCTTATTAACAATTCTAAACGAGTATATATTAAATGGTAGAGTTGAGCGTGTGAATCCTGTACTTGTAATTTGAGTTGAGAATGGTGGAAAAAAGTTAAGTGTAAATTGATTAAACGTCGATTGACATTGATGTTGTTTTCCCTGTGATGAAATACTCAAACTGTATGTGATGATGAGTAGATGTGAGTTGGTGTCAAAAGCTCATATGCTATCTGAATTAATATTTGAATGTGTGAATGGTTGAAAACTGGTGTATTGATGGAAGATGCATCTAAGTCGAGCTACTGCTTCAAGCAATACTGCTGCAGCAGAATTACTTTCGTCGCAGCGAGACCGCTGCAGCGAAAGGCCTAACACAGTGAGCAGGCCGGTTGTCACATATGTAAAGTTAGTGTACTTGATATGGCTATTGTGCTTAAGTATGACGTTGAAGATTCGTTTTATATTGTTGTTGCAATGTGTATATGTTATTATATAAGGTCGTCCAATGAGGCCTATGTCACGACCCAATTTAGGATCATGATTGACGCTAATGGATAGAACCCCAAAGCAAGCCTTACAGAAATTTTACAGAAAAATCGGGCAGAGTTTCCCCTGTGTTTGGACCTATCCAAAACTTTTCCTGTCTCAACAATAAATAACACAACAATTCATATCGCCAAAATAGGCCTAAATATTCGACCAAAGTCTATTCAATTCCAATAATACTAAATTCATTTTCAAATACGAAAATAAGTTTAATACTAATCTCGAGTATATAATATCGAAAGAATACTCATGACTATGGAGCGACTCTAAGAGTTAAAAAGAAGACACCATAACAAATAAGTAAACTTCTTGCCCATGCGAAGCAATGCAGGGCTCACCAGAAACTGTCAACTTGTATGCTCTAGTTAATGAAATCCTCACCAACCTCACCTTCAATCTCTGAAAAAAATAATAGGGAGTGAGTCACTAGCTCAATGAGTAATAACACTTAACCACAATCATTTTTATTGAGGACAAGTCAAAAAAAATATGCTAGTAAGATAATAAGAAAATATCATGAAATAAAATGTCATTTGAGAAACGGTAACAATAATCGTTCTTGTCTGTTTCATGTAAGCATAAATCAATTAACCATTTGATAATCTGATGTGTTGGGAGATTTCCAAGGATGAATCATGTAATCGGTGTGGCTTCCTACCTTGAGAGATAGCCAAAAACTATATGCTAGTTCTACCTTCCCACTAGCGAGGGCCGTAACGATAATCTGTAAATACAAGGTGTACCAGGTCTAACGAACCCGCCGTTAGCTACGGGATCCATCAAGGTCTACTCCCATTTATACTTTTATTTGTAAATTGTAAATACTCATATGAAAGCATTCTAACAATCGTATAGGACACTTATATTCTTATAAAATCATGTACTTTCTTTTCGGTAAAGATAATCATCACAAGTAACAGTAAAACATGTTTAGCAATTGTGAGAACATTTTAAATAATGGTAAACATATCAAATAAATATTTCAGTACCATATCAAGTAAAAGACTTGTCCCACATGCAAATCCAAAGCATTCAGTAAACATGATATTTTTAAATCATGTATCAATCATGCAAGTAATGAAAACACAAATTGTGGTAAGGTTACTACCCACCGTACTCTTGTCGAAATATTCAACTAGTCTCCTCGAGCAATTTGTATCACTTCCTTCGATTAATCTATAATCACATTATATCAATCTTGTGTTAATTTCTTTATTAAGAATTACTCATAACTAAATTAGAATTCCCACCCCCACTTTTTAGCTCTCAATTATCCAAAAATATATTTATTTTCGATATAAATGACCTAACCACTCCATGGTCTTGTAATGTAGAAGGGCATTCATATAGTTTATTCCCTGGATTATTCATAATACTTTTTTTTTGTACATGTGAACTCAACTTACTAGCATTATTGCCCTAAAATTTTCATTGGTAAAAGATTTTTAATACCTAAAAAAACTTATGAATGTTGGAAACAATTATACCAGAAGATTCAAAGTATAAGTTCAAATAATACTTAAATAAGTGCTTAAGATTTCTTATCATTGAGAGGTTTCAAAGCAGTTTTTTTTCCTCCGTTCTTCACTGTTTCTGCGTTCTTCTCTATTTCTTTTGTGTTGCTGCCAATAGATACTACTCCCCTTCCTATTC
This sequence comes from Datura wrightii, assembly GCA_035772735.1. Classification (NCBI taxonomy): domain Eukaryota; kingdom Viridiplantae; phylum Streptophyta; class Magnoliopsida; order Solanales; family Solanaceae; genus Datura; species Datura wrightii. Next base: position 47,242,443 of record JASDFA010000002.1, on the reverse strand, counting down.
ACTTTGTTTTATTTTTATTCCTATTGAATTGGGCATGTCCCACATATGCCCTTTATTTTTTAAATCTTAATTACTAATTATTTATGGGTATTACATTCTCCCCACCTTAAAAAAATTTGATCCCCGAATTTAAAACAAATTCATACTTGTAGACTGAAACAAGTGAGGATACTTTACTCATGTATCATTTTCCGACTTCCAAGTAGCTTCTTCAACTGTATGATTTCTCCATAAGACTTTCACAGATAAATTTTCTTTTGACTGCAATTTCCTTACTTGCCCGTCAATAATACTCATTGGCTCTTCCTCATACATCAAATTCTCATCAATCCGTAAAGGTGGTGCTTAGAGCACACAAGAGGAGTCAGATATATATTTCCTTAGCATAGAGACATGAAACACCGGGTGGATGCAAGACATCTCATGAGGAAGTGCCATATGATATGCTACTTCTCATACCCGATCAAGTATTTCATATGGTCCTATAAATCTTGGGCTCAATTTTTCCTTTTTCCATATCTCATCACACCTTTCATAGGGGAGACTCATAAAAAAGCCTTGTCCGCAATTGTGAATGCTAAATCTTTCCTTCTCTTATCCGCATAAGACTTTTTTTTCTACTTTGAGCTGTGAGCAACCTCTGTCTAATTAACTGGACCTTGTCAATAGCTTCTGCACGAAGTCTGATCCCAACACATTTTCCTCTCCAACTTCGAACCATCCGATAGGAGAACGACATCGTCTACTGTACAAAGCTTCATATGGGGCCATCTTAATGCTTAACTAAAAGTTGTTGTCGTAGGAAAACTCAGCTAAAGGTAGATAACAGTCCCAACTACCTCCAAAATCAAGAATACAAACTCTTAACATATCCTTCAAGATTTGTATAGTACCTTCTGACTGCCCATCTGTTTGCGGATGAAATGCAGTACTAAGATCTACTCGTGTACCCAATGATTCTTGAGAGGATTTTCAAAAGCTTAAAGTGAATTGTGATCCTCTATCAGATATGATGGATATTGGTACTCCATGGAGTCGAAAAATCTCATTCATAAATATTTGTGCATATCTCACTCCACCATATGTTGTCTTTACTGGTAGAAAGTGTGCTGATTTTGTTAGTCAATCTACAATTACCTATACCGAGTCATAACTTGTAAGGGTTCGTGGTAACCCAATCACAAAATCCATAGTAACTCTTTCCCATTTCCACTTTGGAATTTCAATCTGTTGTAGTAGTCCCGGGAGATACTGATGCTCAACTTTAACCTGTTGATAAGTCAAGCAATTAGAAACAAAGTTAGCAAGATCTTTCTTCATACCTTCCCACCAGTACAACAGCTTTAGGTCATGATATATCTTAGTGGAACCAGGGTGTATAGTATATCTGGAGTTGTGAGCTTTCTCAAGTATAACTCGTCTCAACCCATCTACATCTGGTACACATAATCGATTGCCTAGTCGAAGGATACCATCACATTCAACAGTCATCTTCTTACTTTCCTAGCTAAGATCTCATCTCGGTATTTGCACAATTTTCTATCCTCATATTGAGTGGCCTTTATGCACTCAACTAATGAAGATTTGGCTTGAACATAAGCCAACAATGTCTCTGAATTTCTTACCAAAATTTGACACCTGTCCTTCGAGTTTATGCATCTCCTTCGCCAACAGTCTCTTTTTAGGAGCTATATGTGCCAAACTGCCCATTGATTTTCTTCTCAATGCATCAGCCACAACATTAGCTTTCCCAGGATGATGCAAAATAGCACAATCATAATTCTTGAGCAATTCCATCCACCGACGCTGCCGAAGATTCAGATCTCTCTGCTGGAAAATTTACTTCAAGCTCTTATGATCAGTATAAATTCCACAAGTTACGCCGTATAGGTAATGCCTCCAAATCTTAAGAGAAAATACCATTGCAGCCATCTCTATATCACGCGTGGGATAGTTTTGCTCGTGTTTCTTCAATTTTCTCAAAACATAGGCTATAACACGACTACCTTGCATGAGAATACATCCTAATCCCACTGTCAAAGCATCACAGAAAATCGTGAATCCTTCAGAACCCGATGGTAAGGCTAATATCGATGGAATAGTCAAACATGTTTTGAGTTTCTGAAAACTCTGCTCACATTCTTATTTCCATTGGAATTTCACATTTTTCTGTGTTAACTTGGTCAATAGGGTTGCTATTTTGGAGAAATCTTGCACAAAACACCTGTAGTAGCTTGCCAAGCCTAAAAAGCTAGAAATTTCTATAGGTGAAGTAGGTGTAGGACATTTCTGTATAGCTTCTATATTATTAGGGTCCACCATAATTCCATCCTTGATCCCTACCTCGCCCTTTTCTACGACTCTTCCACTAGCGGAGGAAGTCAGCTGCCTACCCGAGGTGGAATTAGGTGCCAGTGGTGAAGCTGTTGTAGCTTTTCCATTAGATAATCGAGTTTGAGCCATCTGGTTAACAAAATAAATACTGTTAGATTCATCTAGTTGGTTCTAAACATCGCACACGTAAGGAGGAATAAGAAAGAAAAACAAGACATGTCCTATCATGCCTCATAGAATCACGATTATAGAAATGGCCGACTACATAACCATAATTGAGATTCTACTACTGACATATGCTCCATTAGTCACAGGAATAACCTAACCTATGGCTCTGATACCAACTTTTTCATGACCCAATTTAGGATCATGACCGGCGCTAAGGGATAGAACCCCAAAGCAAGCCATACGAAAATTTTACAGAAAAATGGGGTAGAGTTTCCCCTGTTTTTGGACCTATCCAAAATTTTTCCTATCTCAACAATAAATAACACAACAATTCATATTACCAAAATAGGCCAAAATATTCGTCCATAGTCTATTCAACTACAATAATACTAAATAGTATTCATCTCCAAATACGAAAATAAGTCTAATAGTAGTCTCAAATCTATAATAACGAAAGAATACTCATGACATTAGTGGAATGACTATGGAGCGACTCTAAGAGTTCAAAAGAAGAGACCATAACAAATAAGTAAACTTCTTGTCCATGTGAAAGAATGCAGGGCTCACCAGAAACTATCAACTCGTATGCTCTAATTAATGAAATCCTCACCAATGTCACCTACAATCTCTGAAAAAATAACGGGGAGTGATTCACTAGCTCAGTGAGTAATAACACTTAACCACGATCATTTTTATTGGGAACAAGTCAACAAGACATGATAGTAAGATAATAAGAAAATATCATGAAATAAAATGTCCTTTAAGAAACGGTAACAATAATCGCTCTTGTCTGTTTCATGTAAGCATAAATCAATTAACCATTTGATAATAAAATCCGTAAATACTATAATATCAAATCTGATGTGTTGGGAGGTTTCCAAGGATGAATCATGTAATCGGTGTGGCTCCCTACCTTGAGAGATAGCCAATAACTATATGCTAGTTCTACCTTCCTACTTGTGAGGGCCGTAAACAGTAATCTGTAAATACAAGGTGCACCACGTCTAACGAAACCGCTATTAGCTACGAGATCCATCAAGGTCTACTCCCATTTATACTTTTATTTTGTAAATAGTAAATACTCATATGAAAGAATTCTCACAATCGTATAGGGCACTTATGTTCTTATAAAATCATGTACTTTCTTTTCAGTAAGTATAATCATCTCAAGTAACAGTAAAACATGTTTAGTGATTGTGAGAACATTTAAAATAACGGCAAACATATCAACTAAATATTTCAGTACTATATCGAATAAAAGACTTGTCCCACATGCAATTTCAAAGCATTCAGTAAACATTATATTTTTAAATCATGTATAATCATGCAAGTAATAAGAACACAAATTATGGTAATGTTACTACTCACCGTACTCTTGTCGAAATATTCAACTTGTCACCTCAAGCAATTTGTACCACCTTCTTCGATTAATCTATAGTCACATTATATCGATCTTGTATTAATTTCTTTGTTAAGGATAACTCGTAACTAAATTGGAATTTCCACCCCTTGATTCACTTTTTGGCTCTCGATTAGCCAAAAATGTATTTAGTTTCGATATGAAGACCTAACCACTCTATAGTCTTCTAATGTAGAAGGACATTCATATAGTTTATTCCATGAATTATTCATAATACTTTTTTTTTGTACATATGAACTCAACTTACTAGCATTGTTGCCCTATAATTTTCATTGATAAAAGATTATTAATACCTAAAAGAAATCTTATGAATGTTGAAAACTATCATACCAGAAGATTCAAAGTCTAAGTTCAAATAATACCTGAATAAGTGCTTAAGATTTCTTATCATTGAGAGGTTCCAAAGTCGTTTTTTTCCCTCCGTTCTTCATTGCTTCTGCGTTCTTCTCTATTTTTTTTTGTGTTGCTGCCGATGGATATTACTCCCCTTCCTATTCACTTTGTTTTGTTTTTATTCTTATTGAATTGGGTCTGGCCCGCATATGCTCTTTTCTCTTCTTTTTTTTAAAAAAAATCTTAAATACTAATTATTTATTGGTATGACAACCTATCAGTACCGTGTTACGTACTGATCCTATTCCCGCACTTCTTTTCTGAGTGCAAAGTTCTAACCCGAAAGTTCCTCATGTCCCCACCTTTGAAGTGGCAATAGTTACTAGAAAGGTGAGCGTATCAAGAAGGTAGCACTACTCTTTGTCGAAGATGTCTTTCCTTTTTGGACATTGCAGTTTTTTTTATTTCTCTTTAGTTAAACATTCTTAGACTTGTAGTTAGACGTTGAGGTGTAATGACAATCAGGTCTTGGGGATTATAGTTTGTTTCATTTTTAAGGAAAATTTATTTGTGTTGACGATTCACTTTGTTTTATTATGAGTTTATTTCTTTATGCATGTTCAAGGGCAGGTTAAGGAATCGAGAATAGTTAGTTCGCCCACCGGAGGGTTAGTGTGGATGCCAATCACGACCATATGAGTCGTGACACTTATCTTCAAAAGGTTACCGAAAATATTATTTTTTAAAGTATTATTCAGGATTATACAAATCTTTTTTTTCTTCTTAAGTTAGTGTAACATTTGATCTAATTGCTCCATTCTGCTATATCTTCACTTTAATTTATAACATATTTTCTATTCGTAATACTTACTAAAATAACTAATTTAATATAAAAAAAGTTATTATTTTAAATTTTGAAATAAAATTAATTATTTTTTACCTTTATTTTTGTTCTAATAAATATAGAAAAAATTAGTATAGTAAATAAATAATATATTAAATGGAGATCAAAGAGTAAATAAGGGTTATTTAATAAAGTTATTTTCTTAAAGCATAAAACATAACATGATAAATAAAATGATCTGGATGGAATACTTGAAACTAAAGTAAACTAGAAGTGTTCACTAGATTTTAAAATAGTAGTTTTTCATTTAAATAGAGGATCAAGTTTGTACTTTATTTCATTTAAATATTTAAAATTAATTTAAATATTTAACTTGATATAAGTTTGATTTAATTTTAAAGTTATCAAATCAAACTTTGATAAAAAGAATAAGTATTCCTTGAGTCCAATTTACATATATTGACAATAAAATATCTTTATATTTTTAAATTAATCAAATTAAAATTTAATTAATTATAATAGATTACTTACTTTATCTTTTAAGTTATCAGTTGGTTAATATTGCTATTCATTTTGTCTAAATAGGAATGTAAAAAGATTTTTTTTAAAAAAATAAGTTATCTCTTTTAAAAAATATTAATAAATCCCATGAAAATATTATATTTGAGAAATTTGAGTTTTTGCACTCTTTATATTCGTAGCAAAAATTAATAAAATAAAATTCTAAATACAAAATTTGAACTATTACATTAATCATGTTTTGAACATATAACTTATTAGCAATTAGAGAAGTAAATGATTTTTTCTTTGCTTGTGAATACTTATTATCTTGATAAATAAAATTACTTAATTATAGAAAAGTTAATAAATTTATGCGGACTATTATTTAGAAAAAATGACAAAATAATAAATGTATAATTATAATATAAAAAATTACATAACCGATTAATAATGATAAGATCAAATTTTGAAATAAAATAAGAATATGAGCCAAGAAATGAATTTGCCACGTAACTATAAATATCAAATACATAGATGACTTCCATAAATGAATTTAAAATTTAATCTAAATAGAAAGTTTAAATCCAATTATGATTTGAAATTATTCATAATCTTTTTATTAAATTGAAATAAATGATATAAGTACTTATTAACTATAGGTATCATTCTTCAGGAAAAAAAAATCAAAAACAAATATTGTGTCATGCTAATTATATTTTGTTTATCGATTGAGATGAGTTATATATTGAACTTAGTGTGATAATGAGATGCGTTTCTTAATTTTAGTTTTTGTTTGTGAGCAATAAATTAAAGATATCGGCCTTTAAGAGAATAATATGTCACGCCCCACCTTGGGAGGCATGACTGGCGCCTAGTGCCCTACTGGGGTCTGAACTAACTAAGCTAAGTTGTGCACTCCTGGTGCATGCTCGCTTCTCAATTCAAGAAAACAACGGGCTATATCTCGATTGTAAGTACAACCTCCGGTCGAAAAGGCCTTATAGCCACCTGTAAGGAAAACAGCTAACCAGAACCAGGCAACAACAGGGAAACCTATGCGGGCCAACAAGGCCACCATAATATCTAGTTATAACTGTAAAGTAAATCCAGTACTAAGCTAAACTATGGCCGACAAGGCCGCTAATCTGCTAGTTAAACAAGGCCCCACATGGCCAACACGTAAACTAAAACACATATAGGCCCCCCACGGCCAATAACAGCTAACCACAGGGAAATAGAAACAATCTGCAAGCCTCTAGGAGTAATATGATGTCCCGGCCTACCCCAAAACTATACAATCAAAAAGGAATGAACCTCCTCTCTGTAAGCTCACGAAGAAAGGAGCTATTGCTCTGGTGATACTGCCTGAAAGCTAAGAGGAACTTGCTCCTCGTCTATCCGTACCTGCAGGCAAGTAATGCACCGCCCCAAAAGGGCGTCAGTACGACATATATCGAGTATGTAAAGCAATAACTGTAAATAGCTGAATATAAAAGATAGAACTGAAAATGACTGAAAGAAAAGGAATAGGAGTCATACCTGAGTAGCTGGATTCTCTATTATCTAGTCTATCAATAACTAAAGTAAACAAGAACCTTACCAGGCACCCATAAGTCAGAAGGTACAACCAGCATAGAATAATTCACCTGGGGCCCCCATAAGCCCTGGTGAGTACACTTCAATCTATATACCCCTAACAAGGTCATAATGGATCAACTGGTAACTATATCCGTCCTACCAGTCCCCTGGGTCTGTAACTGAGCCCGCTCGACCCCTGACTGTAACTGTGTCTTCCAGTGGACTCCTGATATCTGCACCCCGAGCACCAGGCTCGTTGGGGGTGTGGTGCTGATACGGTGTATATATAATAGTCCAGCCATGGAATGGACTCTATGGGGACCTGGGACCCCATCTTTGATGGCATGCTACTCTTTCTAGAGTGATGTCATCTCGCCCCTGACAGGCGTCGACACAACTAATAACTCTGGGGTCGGTCATGGAGGGCTATATAGGCAAATCAAATCCCAAACTATGCGTGGATTACTAGTCTCAGCTAATAACAACAACTATTCATGATTAACGTACTTCTAATTGTCTTGCCGGGACTTAAACTGAATTATAATGCTATAGGAGCTAACTTGCCAAAGGAAACTTTCTTAACATACCTCGTTCGCTGATTACTGATTAACTGGCAAGTTTCAGCTCGTATTCAACTGCAATCGTATTATTGGAAGAATAAGGCTAATTTCAATACTAAATTCGATAAAAATGATAACTTTGTATATAAATATTAACTATATTTTAATTTGACGGAACATGGTGGGAAACTCATAATTTCTCGAGAATCTAGAAGGAGAAATGCTTACTTTAAACCTGTGATCATATTAACACTAGTTTGGAGCAATTCCAATAACTTTAGCTCGGCGGGGTTACGATTCGCCGGGCGAATTTCATGAAACTAACTCCGTAGAAATGCTCCCTGTAGCCTTAAACTTCGATACCCGAAGTTAATTTGAATTCGAGCAGCGTATGTAGCATAAACGGAGGATTTTAACTTGGTTTCTTCGTGCTCCCTCATGTCTGGCCGTACATATGTTGAAATGAAATAAAATCCAAGGAGGGAACATATATATACTTGAGGCGGTGGATAGGGGTCCGTGGCACGGACACCAACGCGCCGTTTTATGGGCGTGCCATGGAGCCCAATGCGGAGGAGCAAGGTCCTGCCACGTTGCCCCTTTGGTCAGCTGGCTCGGCCTCCTCCAGCACGGTCCCGACTCCGCGCTCGTCTGACCTTTCCTCGGGCCCATTTCTCATACGAATTATCTTCTAAAACTCTTAACCAACGCACGAATAGGCCGTTTAAACATTAGAAACTTACGGGGTGCAACATAATATACAAAGACTCACGATTGTATATAACTCTATTAAATCTAATAACTAAATTATCTTCGAATTCTAATAAACTTATATCATTATGCAATAGTAAAATGCAAATTAAGTGTTAAATCTTGAGTTTTGTATAACTTAAAAAATAAATATTCCCATAATTGATATCATTAATTCTTGAAAATATTTTTGGATTAAATTATTTTATTATAATATTTTATTTATGCTAAAATTTTGATTTGAACAAACAAAATATTGATCAAAATTCTATATAATATTTTGTGAACAACCATTTAATATATTTTTAAATAAAAATAATAACAAAAATTTAAATTTTACATATATCAAATTATTATATTAAATCAGTGCACGAGCCTTAAATTACGCGGAGTTAGTAAAGAAGCTTCAACACCATCCACCACTACACTCTGGAGCGCGCACTCGAACTAAATGCGTTCTACATAAATCCTATTGTCCCCTAGTATTGGCCCTCTTTTCTCCCTCTAATTGTTGCCTCTGGCTCCCCTTCTCTTTCATTAGCCATCTCCGGTTCGTCCCTTTTTTCTCATTGAGCTCCTTCTGAAATCTTCTTTGATTTTGTTTTGGTTCTCCTTGTTGATTTTTGTCAATTTTTTCTAATTTTTTGTATGTGGAAAAAAAGAACGAAGTATTTATTGTTCTCGCTGGGATTTGTTACTCTTTTAACTCTTTCAAATTCTGCACTAGTGTTGTGTTATTTCCTTCTCTACCCGTTGCGCAATTATTTTTCGGACCGGTATTTCTGAGGCTTTTGATATGGAACAGGATTTGTATTGCATACCATATGTCTGTTAGCATCAGCCAGAAGCATCAGTACTTTGTTTGGGCTACATTGAATCGAAGAAAACCTTGGTGCTCTGGGAAGTTATTGTTTCGGCATTGGACTTGACAGTTGTTGAGGCTCTGGTTTATATTCGTCTATACATTCCGTTACATTCTTTATTAAAGTTTTCTTCACAGAGACCTACTGCTTTTTTCATTTTATTTGGCTGTGCGATTTTTTTTTACAATTTCCAATGGGGAAGCTTCCACCAGGGTTTCACTTTCACCCTACTGATGTTGAGCTGATGGGTACTATCTAAAGCGGAAGATCATGGGGAAAAAGATCCTATACCTTTTTGAGGCATGCATACACAAAGGGAATTTCTTTCTTGTCCAATACAAAATTGAATATAAGAAAATACTCTCCAAAAAAAATAAAAAAAAAATTATTTTATTTGCTATGGATTTATGGAACGTCACTTACTTGTTTGAAGGGGAAAAATAAATTTCAGGAAAATTGCACACTGAGCTTTTGGTATAGGTGTCTCGGGGCTAATAATCTACAAAGAAAGGAGGGGGTTGAAGCCATATCGGAACTCAACATTTACAATTTTTCTCCATGGGATCTTCCAGATATATATGTCACACTCTTTGACATTCTTGATATGTGCATATAAATGATACTTCTTCAACCTGAAGTATGTCTTTATACAGAAACCACATTTTTATTTGCATCTATTGTGACAATGTTATTTGAAGTTTGAGCTTTTGGAAATCTCATCTGTCTACTGGTTGTCTATATTCTCATATACATATTCTAGATTAGTATATATGTACTGGGCCAAGTGGTCTGCAGTTCCCTTTTTCCTATCTTCCTATTTCAGGAAAAAAAATGAATACTCTGGCCACAAACTTACTATATGATTCTCAGAATGTAGGGTTTATGAAAATTCTATCTATTATGGTACTACTTTTAGTTAGCTATGTTGAATTCCCAAAGTGGCTTGAGGATTTTATTGATTAAATTCATTTTTTCTCCTTGTTACTGTTCAAATACTCAACCAGCCGTTTCTTTTTGGTGAAAGAAGAACGCTCTAAGCCTATTTGTTTGCTATACAATATCTTCTTGGTAGCATGAATGCTTATTGTGTTTTTTTTCTACTCATCTATGCCCGTTCAATTGTTCATAATGTTTGTATTTCTTTCTTCCGGACAAATGTTGCTACAAAAGTAAAGATCTTGAATGGTATTTCTTTTTCCCAAGAGAGAGGAAGTATGCAAGTGGAGTCAAGATGAATCTTGCTACTGAAGCTGGATATTGGAAAACTACTGGCAAGGATAGACCTGTTCTTTATGATGAAAAGGTTGTTGGATTTGTTAAGACTTTGATTTTTCACCAAGGTAATGCACCACAAGGGCAGCGAATGGATTGGGTTATTCATGAGTATAAATTTGAAGATAAAGATATGGCAGATGCAGGATTTCCTCTGGTACCTTTTTTAACTCTCATCTTGGTTAAACCTATGCTTAATACTTTTATTAAGCTCTGTTTGTTTATACTCTTGCTGTCATATCTGATATCCTAATGACATTCCCTACTGCTTTTCTCTTTAATTTTTGTACGTGCATGTGAGTTGGGGTAGTCTTGTGCAGTTTCAAATTTTGAGAACCTTAATTAGAACATCATGCCCAACAATCAAGAATGTGCATTCTTGGATTGGTGTAAGAGATATGGTCTAGATGATATATTATGTATCTTGTTTTGTGTTTTTCGGTACTTCTTGACATTATAAATTTTTCTTTCTTTGTGGTAAGTGTCCAAAATGTGAATCTTCTTGTAGTTTACATCCTTGATTTATATCACCTCTCCTTTTTGTGTTACTTTAAGGCTTATTTATTTTTATTAAGACTAGTCTCTCTACTAGTGCGTTTCTCATATATTTCATCTCATTTTTTATATAATATATATTCCAAAATAAGTTTGTAACTTTTAATTCACATACATATCCGAAAAACATTCAATTTAGTTGTAAATTACAAATTTTAGTAGACCAAAAGTCAGCATTATCGCCTAACATTAAGACCTTTGATGAATAAAGTCAAAAGGCATACTCTCTGAACAACTCTTTGTTCTTCTAGTTATCATACTATCGATTAGATTGTGGTATATCTAAATTTTGAAATTTGATTGCTCTGATAGGTGATGCCGAAGAAATATTCTTTGATTCACTTTATTTTCTCAATATCCTTCGGTTAAGCAATATTTTTTGATTCACTTTATTTTCTCAATATCCTTCGGTCATAACAATATAAATTGCGCTTTGACAAAATTGACTTCTCAAGGTTGATTGCAACAACAATAACATACCTAGTATAATCCCACAAGTGGGTTCCAGGGAGGGTAAGATGTCCACAAACCTTACCTTTACCTTTGCGGGATAGAGAGGTTGTTTTCGATAGACTCTCAACTGAAAAGAGAAGTTATTTGAAGCAGAGTTGAAGAAAAATATGAAAAAAAAATATCAGATACAAAGCAAATGAAGCAACACATTGAATAATAAGGTCTCATTTATTTTCATTGAGATTAAGACATCTGATTCTGAATGCACATCTGGATCTGAATGATTAAGATGATGTCTCTAGATCTAAATATTAAATCATTAAGACTGTTTGGTTTTCAACATCTGAGTGTGCATACTTTATTAATTTATAAATTTATTAAATATACAATTCAAATAAAAAGTAATTAAAATATTAGAAAAAATATTAATTTAGTAAAGTAAATTTATTATTTGATAAAATATAAAATATTTATGCTTGCTAGTAATAGTGGAGATGGTTTGTAGTGATGGTTGTGGTAATAATTGGTATTAGTAGCCGGTAATTGTGGTGGTGATAGTTACTAGTAATGGTAGTGGTGATAGTTATGATAATGAGAGTGGTTGGTGTTGTAGTGACTAACGTGATGGTGATAGTTGGTAGTGATGGTTGTGATGGTGAAGTTGGTTAATATTAGTAGTTGTAGTGTTGATGGTGGTAGCTGAAAAATATGTGGTGGTTGACAGTGTATTGGTAGTAGTTGGTGGCGGTGCTAGTTGTGATGGTGAAGGTAGTTGGTAGTAGGAATTGGTTGCAGTGATAGTATTGAGTTATAGTGGTGGTAAACGTGGTAGCGGTAGCGATGATGGTGGTGGTGGTGGTTGTGTATATAATTATAATGATGGAGGTAATATGTATAGTAATGACTGAAAATAGTGGTTAGTAGTATTGGTGATTGTCAGTAGTTGTTGTGATGGTAGGGGTGGTTGGTGACTGTAATGGTGGTTGACAATGGTAGCAGAGGTAGTTAGTGGTGGTGGCGGCTGATGGTTGGCAATGGTAATGTTGATGGTGGCTGTGATGATAGAGGTGGTTAATGGTGGTGGTTGGTGATTGTGGACAGAGTGATGATAAAAATTATCCGTATAAACATACCTCTTAATGATACTAAGACTTTGTTCTAGATCTTAATGATTAAAACCTATTCAGACTAAATAAGTCCTTAAATCTTAATGAAAACAAACGCACTTAATAGCCTAAGGTCTGAACCATTCAAATTCAAACCTCATTAAGTGCAAACAAATAAGGCTTAAGAAACTAAGTGATTATTCAATACTACTACTAATAATGCTGCGAGGAGATAGGGCTAGTCGCCTGCCTTTCCCACCTAAAGGGCGACAACACTTTCTTATCTACTAACCTAGTACTCGACCATTACCTTCCTATCTAGGGTCATGTCCTCAAAAAGTTGACGTTATGCCATATCCCTTACCTCTCCTGCTACAGCCAACCTCTCACACCTTATTATTGGTGCATCCTTACCTTTTTACATGTCCGAACCATCTCAGTCTCACTTCCCTCATCTTGTCCACAACGACCACTTTTGCATTGCCTGTATAGCTTCATTTCTAATCATATCTTTCCTAGTATGCCCATACATCCATCCGAGCATATTTATCTCCCTACATTCATCTTTTGCATGTAGGCATTTTTGACTGGCTAACACTCAATCCCTTACAACAATGTTGGTTTAACCACCACTTTATAGAACTTACTTTTAAGCTTTGGCGATACATTCTTATCGCACAGTACCTTGATGCAAGCCTCTATTTCATCTGCCCCGCTCCAATATGATGTGCGACATCATTATCAATCTCTTGAATTATGGATCCAAGATACATGAAGCTTCCTCTCTTAGGGTATGACTTGTACATCAAGATACTTGAAGCTTCTTCTCTTGGGTATGACTTGTGCATCGAGATAATTGAAGCTTCCTCTCTTGGGTATGGCTTGTGCATCGAACTTTACTCCCCCCCCCCAACATGTGTTATGTCACTAAACTTGCACTCCAAGTACTCTGTCTTAGTCCTGCTTATCCTGAAACCTTTAGACTCTAAGATCTCTCCAAAGTTTTAGCCTATCATTAACTCCATCATGCGTCTTGTCAGTCAACACTATATCATCTACGAATAACATACACCACCTATGCTTGAGTATGCCGTGTCAACTCGTCCATCACTAAGGAAAATAGAAACGACTAAGATTTGATCCCTGGTGCAACTCTATCATGACTGGAAAGTGTTTCGAGTCACCTTCTACTTTTCTAACCTGGATCTTAACTCGATCTTGCATGTTCTTGATTGTCTTAATGTAAGACACAAGTACATCTCTAGCCTCCAAACATCTCCAAATCACCTCCCTAGGAACTTTATCATATGCCTTTTTTCTGTCTATGAACACTATGCATAAGTCTGTCTTCTGGTCCCTATACTACTTCAACAATCTCTTACAAGATGGATGACCTTAGTAGTTGATTGCATCGACAAGAATCTAGATTGCTTTTCAGAGATAGACACACCCTACTCATCTTCGTTTCGACCACCCTCCCCCAAATTTTCATAGTATGGTTTAATAGCTTGATAACTCTATAGTTGTTGCAATTCTGAATATCACCCTTATCCTTGTACAACGACACCATTGTACTCCACCTCCGTTTTTCTGTCATTTTGACTGTCCTAAAAATGAATTAAACAATACCAGTTAGCCACTCCATACCTGTCTCACCTATGTTCTTCCAAAACTCCACCAAGATCTTGTTTGGTGCAGACGCTCTTCCCCTCCTTATCTTGTGAATAGCCCCCTTAACCTCTGTAGCCTTTATGCACCCACAGTACCCAAAATCTCTACAACTTTCAGAATGCTCTAGCTCTCCCAACCCGATATTACCTTCTTCTTCTTCATTCAAGAGCTTATGGAAATAAGTCTACCATCTCCTTCTAATGTGTGCCTCTTCTACCAATACTTCTCCATTCTCATCCTCGATGCACTTCACTTGATTGCACTGCACGTCTTTGAAATGTTCAGGCTTTGCCTTTTCTATTCTAATGGACATGCCATGCACAAAATTGTCGGCTTCGTCATATAAACCTATAAGTAATATTTATGTATCGTAAGTGTTAAGAGTTCAAATCTTATTGGTGATTCGAAAGGTTGAATTGCATAATGAGTCCTTTATCTACTTATGAAAATTAGGTAATTCAGGGAAAATGTCTTAATATGCCCTTGCACTTTTCAAAATTACTCAGTCTCTTATTTTTCAATAAGATCTTAGAGCTTGATATCTTCCTCGTATGACCATGGTCCTTTCTTTACATTATGTTATCACAACAAAGAGATATTCTTTCTCTCTTGATTTAAGTAATTGGAACTTAAATTCAACAAAAGAACATTTGTAAGATGTGGAAACAAATTAAAATAGGACTTAAATAAAGAGGGAAGTGTAGAAGGAATTGATACATTTATCAAAGTGATGAGACACTATTGTTGCTTTGTCCTCTATGTCAGCAAGGAGTTTTAGGAACACAACAAACTAAATATATGCAGTAGAATGACGACTCACACAACTGTTGGTAAATATATGTTCTTCGATTATGTGGATTTCTCATTCTTTATCTGCTTTTTGGTTTAAACGGTGTCTCGATAAACTGAAGTATTTGAAGTGCAGCTACTCCAAATGGTTAATTATCACTCCAAACTTTAGCCAAATGCCATATCTTGAAAAGTTGAACTTGAACAATTGTAAGAACCTGGTAATAGTTCATGAGTCACTAGGAACTCTTACAAGGCTTCGGTACTTGAATTTGTCTCATTGCTCAAAGCTAAGGAGTCTTTCAAATACCATCCACCTCATGTTTTTGGAAAAACTTCTTCTCCATGATTGCACAAAAACTTGAAAGTTTTCCTCAAATCGTAGGCTTAAGAGCTTCACTCGGGAAGGGACTGAGCTACTCGGAGTCCATCATAAAATTTAGTGGCCTTGTGTCCATAAACCTCTCTTGAATAACAATATTTGTGGTTTGTGAGATGTCTTAGGACTTAATATCTCTACGGCTATTCAAAACTTGAGGCGTTACCTGAAACCCTCAGCCAATTAGAAACTTTAAAAGAACTTGTAGATGGAACTGCAACTATCAACTAGCCAGGTTTCATAGTTAAGCCGTTTTCATCTGAAAACTACATAATCGAAGAAAAAAATTTGAATAACACGGGAGAGAATTCATTTTCACAAAACAAAATTGTAAAGAAAATTTTGTTTCACTATACAAATATGAACAATAATGTAGCCCAATATATCTATTATGGCACCGAAGTGGCAGAATTCTGAATCTTGAGAAATTATTACTGTTATCTATGTCGTCAACCACTATGCCAATTCCACAAAACGATTTAATTTGTCCACTTCTCCTTTTGTTGATCAAAATCAGCCAACAAATCAACATAAAAGAAAGTGAAAACTAACAGATGGAGTGACAAACAAAGAAAGAAGAAAGAAAAAACTCGCAAAAAATCCAATACCGCAGATTCCATTGATAGAGTGAAATGTAACTGGAGACATTTTAAGAGGAAACCAAAAGCATAGACCAGAATAGTAGCACATGAGTGATGAGGCAAATTACGAAACTGGAATATACTGAGGTTATGGAAGAAAGCATAGGAGAAAGTATATCAACCATAAATAAAGCGGTGCAAATCTTCACATGGCCCTGCTAGGTGTTTTCCTTAGATGAGGTATTTAAATTTTCTAGAAAGGGTATTTTGTAATTCAACTTTCAATATTTGAGGTTCATGTTTTTAATATACTATATAGATTTAGATTAAACATTTGAATTTGAATATATATATATGAATATTAAGATGTGTATTAAGATGAAGACGTATGAATACATATCTGGATACTACATTGCTGTATTAAGATAAATACTAAATAATTAAGATTGTTTTCTCAACATTTGAATGCGTAAAACTTTTTTTTATTTTAAAAATTAACTAAAATATATAATTCATATAAAATACAAAATGATCTAATACTATATCAATAAATCTTTTTAAAATATTATATGATGGTTGGTGTTTTTAATGCTTGATGGTGGTTGTTGAGGGCGTCCCTTGGGTTGGTGGTAGTTTTGGGTGTCTACTAGGGGTCGTGGTGGTCCTGATTATGTAGTAGTGATGGTGGCTGATAGTAGTGGTTAATGGTGGCGATTGATACTTACAGTGGATGATAGTGGTAGCTAATGGTGGTGGAGAATTGGAGATGATTGATAGTGGTGATTGGTGATGTGTAGTGGTGGTTGATGGTTGTGATTGTTGGTAGTGATGAGTGGTTATTATGTTAATAGTGGTCGGTGTTGATGATGGTAAAATGTGGCTAGTAGTGTTTGACAACTGCTTGTGGTGATTGGTGGCGGCGGTGGTGGTTGTGACTAAGGGTAGTGGTTGTGGGGGGGTGGTAGTTGATAACAGAGGGCTGTGGTGATGATTATAGGTGGAAGTGGATTTAGTAACGGTGAAATACCATCTTTACATAAATTCTTGAGTTCAAACATCTTAGTGGTAAGACTTTGTTATTCAAACTCATTAAGTGAATGTAAAAGAAAAAAAACAAATACACGAGATATGAATGATTAAGATTTCGATCTAAAAAACAAATGCACGTAATAACTGAGATTTGAATAATTAAGATTGCCCCTTCATTAGGTGCAACATGCAAACAAATAAGGACTTGGCTTCTCAAAATGATTGCAATTTTCTTCGATTGATTTGTCAGTTCTTATCCCAGCACATTGTGACTATGCTTGGAAAGTAGAGTAAAACTGTAAAAACAATGCAATAAAGGTACACTTACCAGTTTTAAAAAAAAAGAAATGCAATAGAGGCAACATCTAAATGGCTATCTTAGATTGCCTAGAGGTTTTTGGATGTAATTCAAGTAAGGTGCGGAAAATCTCTTGCAATGAGTGGGGTACGACGTAACTCGTCATTTACTAACCCCACAACTACACCTAAAAAAATAATTGTACACTTGGCAAAAACCAACTGAAATAACATAATCCATATTAATTTTGCTTAATCTTGGTCATTTGATTCACATGCTAGGTTCTGTGTGTTTTATAATGCAAGGGTTTTTTGTGCAGAGAATAATAATAAAGTGTTGTAATGTAAATAGTAATGTAGGAATTACTATGCCGGTAACAACAATGCAAGAAATCTTCTGTAGGGATTACCTACTTTAAGGATATTTTTGTCTTTTAAGTATTATTTCCTTCGTATTTTTTAAGCATATGTTCATATTCCACTTTTGTCATGCATAAGATGATGCACCGCTTATTGCATCACTAAATATTGATACTATTTAGTACTGCAACCAAACGATACATTAGCTATGTTGAGATTATTTTGTCTGACCCTTCAATAAAACATTTTTACTCTCCTTGTTCCATTTTATATAGAACTCTTCGCTTTTTTAGTCTATTCCAAAAACAATTGGTACTTCCTAAATTTGAAAACAAATTAAATTAGACTTCTCATTGTACCCTTAAAAGTCTTCCTTTCTTTCTTCAATTCTGTACCCGATCAAACACCGCTATAAAATGGAGGGACTATTACTTTATGTCATTTTTTGTGTTGGAATTGATTTTCCTAATTCCTATAACCAGACAATTTCCAAGTGTATTCTCTTTTTCTATCTTCTTTTGGCCTTTTGTTAAAAATACATTTAGTTATGTAGGTAATTTGCCCCATTACATGCCAAATACTCGGCCTATGAATAACTTCCATACTGGCCCCACCTTGGGAACCATTCTCTCGTATACACACCACAATTTCTTGTGGAAGCTAGTTCCTTGCCATAAGACATTTTGCCATCTCTACGGCTAATTAAAGATTTTTGTTTTGATTATTGGAACATTGTTTGCTTTATTATCACCACTTAACTAGGGGCCATGACTGGTGCTAAGTGAGGCTAAATCCTCCTGGCAAGCCTATGCTTTATCACGTAGAATGTCCAATAGAGTCTCCTCTATACCAGGAGCAATTCATAATTCAAACCCATTAACATTCAATCAATTTGATCCCAACACGCCACATTCACAATATTATGCACATGTTAAGTCTAAATAATATTAAAAATACCAAGTCAACAACTCCATAACTACTATATGAGTAACAAGTTACATTAGTACTAACATTAACCGCAGACATAAAGACGGACTCAAGGAGCATAATTTTAGAGTTGAATTACAAAATAGGCTGAAATAGGGGTGAGCATTCGGTATTCAGTTTGGTATTTCTAAAATTCATGTTCGGTAATTCGGTAATCAGTAGTTGAAAGTGGATACCCAAATACCAAACTTTCAAATTTCGGTTTGGTAATTCAGTAATTGGTAAATCAAATTTCAGTTTGGTACAGTATTCGGTAATACCATATTGAAGGTGGACACTTGGCGTTGGCTATAACAACAACAACCCAGTGTAATCCCACCAAGTGGAGTCTGGAGGCGTTGGCTATAATATAAATTTAATATTGTTCCTCCGGTTATAAAGAAATGGGAGCAAATATAAAGAGGCACAAACTTGTTCCTTAGCTAGATTATCAGGAAAGAATAAATTGATCAACATATTGTTCAATGTCTCCCAGAAACAACTTGTAAATCCTTTCATAGCCTCCACAATCCACATCTATGTTTATTTTAGAGTCCTTAAGATTTGGATGTAGTTTTTCTGAAAACTGTCCATGTCATTTGCAATTCAAGTTGCTTAATGGAACTTGTGCAAAAATGATTTAAATCCTTAAATACCCAGAGTAATATTAGAAGCAGCAAGGAAATTTAAAAAAATTGAAGAATGAAGTAGTCCACATCATCTATAATCTCAAGCGAATTATCAGACAGTTGTTGAGATATTCAAATAGGTATGTTCTTTTTGAAGACCTGATCTGAAAACAATCCAACTAGTTTCTCCAATTAATCAGACCAGGATAATATTAAAATCTGGTAATCGGTAAATCAAATTAAGTTACTGTTTACAACCACGCTAATATTAAAAGTTTAAAACAGTCCGGTCGCTCCATTATCATTCCCGAGTGAGTTCTCCATTCCTCCGTAAAATCAAGGCTTATTGCGCACCAAAATCTATCAAGATTTAGTCATAACAATGAAGAGAACCTGTAAATGAAAAACAACAAGACATAATTTTTTTGTAAGTCCTAAAAAGCAACACATTATTTTGACCAAAGCACGTTAAGTTCTTCTCTTTATATAGTGAACTTCTATGTAGAAGAATTTCTACTTGGCTTTGCATATAGCTTTTAAATTGATAAAAAATGCAGATCGAAAATGGAGAAGAAGGTTATGAGGCATTAGATACAATGTTTCTTGTAGAGTAGCATTAAGGCATGTGCAAATTGGATTGACTCAACACTTCATCCTAGCAAAACACATGTTTGTTTCACTATCATCTCCTCACATCAAAAATAAGTTATCATGCTAAACAAACACGGTCAATTTTCTTAGTAAATATAACATATTAAATATAACACCTTTTCTTAATATAACACCATTGTCTTAGTACATAATTGATGCACATATATCTCAACTTCCTAACAAGTGACAATCAAAATTATATATACCACCAAATAAGGGAAACTTTCCTAAACCACCTTGACATCAAGTCACAGTGTGTGTTAACAAAGGATAAACCAGAGCGATCAGAAATCCAGAAAGTACCCAAGGCAACTTTTGACTAGAAATCAAGAATGTGGGAATCTCTTGAGCTTTTTGTCATATATAAAGGAATCTCTTGAGCTATTTGTCATATTTAAAGAGAATTTAAGGTGTGTCATACAATTAAACTAAGTAAAAAATTATTTTAAATAGAAACAAAATACAAAAACATACCAAGTTTAAGTTGCATAAGATAAGCAAAATCTTCTTCAACATTTACGGGAAAAGGCTCACTTCGATTCAAATCTTGATTACAAATAAGAGCTTGCACCAACTTCGGAGTCAATAAACTCCTAAATGAATCAAGAATATGCCCCCCCCCCCCGATGCTAAATGCACATTTTGATTCCACACTAGAAGTCAGAATTGCCAACACATCACCAGCCATCTTAGACAGAACTTTATATCTAGGAACATTAACTTTCCACCATAACAAGATATTAATAGCGTCATCATCGAGCTCTTTCTCATCACTAAGATACTTTTTCAACTCTGACTTACCACTCAAACTTGTTGTATTTTGTTTTTTCCTCTTCATTTCAATTCTATTTCTCACTTTGCTGATTTTGTGTTAATGTTAGAGCTAGATGTATCAGATGTCTCGCTTGATGAATTAGAGAGTGAAGATGTATGTTGAGATGCATTAGAGATTTTTTTATAGTCTTCAAACATAAATTTCATGTAAGTCACCACTTCATCTTTTATTTTGCTCCCTTTCCCTCTCCATACGTATCGTCAAGTGCGTCGCCAACATACTCAAGATTGTTACGATTATCTAGGATAAATATAATAAAAAGTATCGTATTCAGTTTTTCAACAGTATCCCAGTACTTGACAAACTTTTCTTTCATCTTTTCTTCCATATTTGCCAAAGCAAGTTCATCATCTTCCAAATTCTTTAAATGATTGTGAAGCTTAATTATGTCTTCAAAGTGAACATTAGAAGTGACATAGAGTGAACCTGAAACCTTCACAGTTTGATCATAAAACCATTTAAGAAATATTACCCGTTTCTCATATTTTAACAATCATCACTTTCAAAAGTACACCTGCAACACTTCCATCTTCACAAACATTAGCAGCAAGATAAGTTTACAATTCACTATCATCAAGATCATACCTATCAAATGCATCTCAAATATTGTGCAGTATCCAACATCAATTAGGTAGAATTCTACCTAGTCGAAATATCTAAACATAATGACTTCTTATCTTATATGTTTTTGAGTTCACAATGTTCCTTAGATTTTCTAAGTCTTGCGGAAGATGGTCTAATATACTTCACCATTTTCCTAAACACATCCGATAGATGCACCAACTTCTTTCATGCCATCTTGCACAATATGATATAGAATGTGAGCCATACATCTCATGTAAAGATGATTACCACATTTCATGTTAAATTCTCTATTAACCAATTATTTGTGTAACTCTTTCGCCATGACATCATTTGAAGAAGCATTATCTACGGTTATACTGAAGATTTTCTCCGATTACCAATCAAGCAAACACTTGCTAATAGAAGGGCCATTTCATCACCCTTGTGACTAGAGACAACTTGAAATATTTGAAATAATCCGTCTTCATAGTCAACCAGAAGTAGCCAGCTCTCCAAAATCTTCTTCGCCAAAACGAAACCATTCATGCGAGGCCCACAAGTTCCAGCGTGGATCTCCTCAATCAAATTTATTGCCTCCTTGGCATCCATACATCTCAGCAATCCTAAATCAGGGGTTCTCCTATAAATAATTTCTCCGTTTAGGAAAAATTAGTTGGCTAGCCTCTAAATCGTGCATTTTCGGACACTGTAGCATGCTCAGGATAACTCCCATTCTTCAAATACCCTCTGATGTCAGTGTACCATGGCTCACCGTATGACTCTTCTTCAACATGAAAACAATTAGCAGGTTGCTTATATATATGAATAGAAATCGGATCAATGTAGTTCTGTCGGGGTGCTGGATCATCAAGGAAAATGTGGCCAAAGCATCTGCAAATTCATTCTGCACTCGGGAAACATGTCGGAACTCAATCTTGACAAACCTCTTACACATTTCTTGCACGCAATGCAGATAGGGCAAGATTTTTTTGTTTTTCGTGGCCCATTCTCCTCTTACTTGATGCATCAACAAATCCGAGTCTCCAATTACCAATATTGACTGTATATTCATGTCAACCACCATTCGAATACCCAGGATGCAAGTTTCATACTCTGCCATGTTATTAGTACAGGGAAATTGCAGTTTAGCTGATACAGGGTAATGTATCCAGTCTCTAACACCAAGACAGCTCCAATGCCCATTCCTTTGAAATTGGAGGCTCCGTCGAAGAACAACCTCCGACCATCCTATTTCTTCAGCAATATCTTCGCCTATGAATGCTACCTCCTCATCGGGAAAGTACGTCTTCAGAGGTTCATACTCATTGTCCACAGGATTTTATGCTAGATGATCTGCTAGGGCCTGCCCTTTGACCACCTTCTGTATGACATAGACAATGTCAAACTTGCTCAATAATATCTACCATTTAGCCAACTTTCCTATAAGTATGGGCTTTTGGAAGATGTACTTCAGCGCATCCATTCTGGAGATCAGATAGGTCATGTAAGCAGACAAATAATGCCTCAATTTTTGAAAAACCCAAGTCAGACCGCAACACGTCATCTTAAGAAATGTATATTGAGATTCATACAGTGTGAACTTCTTGCTCAAATAATATATTGCTTGTTCTTTCCTCCCTGTCTCATCATATTGCCCCAAAACATAACCAAAGGCATTTTCTAGCACGGACAAATACCAAAGCAGAGGTCTTCCCAGTTCTGGTGGAACTAAAATCGGAGCCTTTGGTAGATAATCCTTGATTCATCGAAAGACTGTTGACATTCAGGAGTCCACTCTGTAGCAACATCTTTTTTCAGCAACTTGAAAATGGGCTTACATATAACTGTCGATTGGGCATTAAAATGGCTGATGTAGTTGAGTTGCCCCAAAAAACTCATAACTTCCTTCTTGCTCTTTGGTGGCGGGAGCTATTAAATGGATTTCATCTTAGTTGGATCTAACTCAATACCCGAACGACTGACAATAAATCCCAATAATTTTCCTGCGGGAAGCCTAAATGCACACTTTGCCGGATTCAGCTTCAAATTATGCTTTCACAGTCTGTCAAAGAACTTTCTGAGGTCAGCCAAATGATCTAAACTTTTCTTTAATTTGATAATGACATCATCCACATAAACCTCAATCTCCTTATGGATCATTTCATGAAAGATAGTGGTCATGGCCCTCATATAGGTTGCTCCAGTGTTTTTCAACCCAAATGGCATTACCTTGTAGCAGTATACGCCCCATGGCAAAAGAAAAGCAGTTCTCTTAGCATCTTCATCATGCATTCCAATCTGATGATAACCAACGAAACAATCCACAAATGACTGCGTCTCATGCTTGGCACAATTATCAATGAGGATGTGGATGATCGGTAGCGGGAAGTCATCTTTTGGGTTGGCTTTGTTGAGGTCTCTATAATCCACACAAACTCTGACTTTTTCATATTTCTTTGGCACCGACACGATATTGGCTAACCAAGTAGGATACTCCACCACCTTAAGAATTCTAGCGTCAATCTGCTCAGCCACTTCCTCCTTGATTTTCAAACTCGTGTCAGGTTTGTACTTCCTTGGCTTTTACTTGATAGGAGGATATGCTTGATTAGTAGGAAACCTGTGCGCCACTATGAAATGGCTAAGTCCAGTCATATCAATGTAGGACCAGGAAAAGACCTCATTGTATTCTTTTATAAACTTGATGTATTCCCCAATCTCATCTTTCGGCAAATAAGTGATGTCTCGAGTCTCTTTAGGCATCTCTGTGTCATCTAGGATTACCACCTCTATTTCTGCTAGATTTTCCTTGGGATTATCCTCAAACTCCTCTACTTCTCTGACAATTTCAACTGGTACCTCATTTCTGCTTCTAATGAATTGCCTATGTTATGTCATATAGTTTCCTTACAAGCCATGGCCTTAGATTCAACACATCTAATACTAGAAATGCTGAAAATATAAGTATAAACAAAATCAATATTTGAATAATTTTATTAATTGAAAAACTTGCTCAAAACTCGACATAATGTCCATGGGAGTTTAACGACTTCAAAAAACAAATATCTTATTTCAAAATAACAAAAACTGCTCCTTTTAAATCTACCCAGATGCCCGGCTAACCTTGGATGGAGTGGCTGTCCAGTTGGTGAGTCCTCTTTGAGCTCCAGCTTCCTGCAATGGGGACCCTCCTTCCTCCTCATCAATAATGGCATAACAATTATCCTCATTCGGCTCCTCCAAGAACAGGTTCCTCAGACTGAGCAGCAAAGCATCTTCTTCGGCCCGTCTAATATCCAGAAAACTGTCAGACACAAATGATTGCTGTAGTGAAGGCAATGGGTTTGGCAACAAAAAATTGTTATCCCCCAGAGGATACTCCTAATCTCTCAGCTCTTTGGTAGTGGTTTGGTACCCTAACACAAAAGTGGTCTTCTGTGTCTCCATATGCAGAGGTTTCACCATCCCTTGTAGTCTGGCCCCAAGGCCCTTGCCCGGTTCAAAACCTAACCACAGTAGCATGCTCAGAACTTTGTCACTCCACCATCTTCCTCTTTCGATGACACCAACAAGCTCTAGCATGTGAAAGCTCTCCCTATCTAAACATCCTCTCCCTTCAATGGTCGGGATAACAGGAGCTACATAAATAGGACGACTTTCGTCCCCATGGACAACAACCTCTTAGTGATTCCATTCAAACTTTAAACATTGATGTACGGTTGAAGGGACCGCTCCCATGACATGAATCCATGGTCGCCCCAATAACAAATTGTACGAAGCTGAGATGTCCATGACTTGGAATGTGATGGTAAACATGACAGGGCCAACTAGTATATCCAAATCAATCTCCCCCGTGGTATTCCTTTGTGATCCATCAAAAGCTTTGACGTTCATCTCCCACAACTTGATTCTACCGAGATCAACTTCCAGACGGGTCAAAGTGTTAAGGGGGCAAATGTTTAAACCAGAACTCGGGTCGATTAACACTTTAGTGATGAATTTATCTGTGTGCTGCATCGTGATATGTAGTGCCTTGTTATGGGCCACACGTTCTAAAGGCAATTCATCTTTGTGGAATGAAATCTTTTGAGCTTCAAAGACTTGACCCACCATATAGGCCATCTCACTGTTGGATATACCTGCAGGTGCATAGGCCTCATTCAACACCTTCATCAGAGCCTTTTGGTGTGGATCAGAACTTTGTAAAAGGGATAAAATGGAAATTTGGGCCAGAGTCTTGCTCAATTGCTCCACTGTGAGTATTATTTTTCTTGCATTTTCCTCCAAACACCATTTCAACCTCCACCACTTGCTTCCTTTTGTTGGCTCCTCGAGCTAGAGTATTAAGAGTGTATATCCATACTAACCAAGTCACTCCTTGTGATGCATCTACTTTTAGCACTTTTGTTCCTTGTGGGATAATCTCCTCATAGCTCCAAGGTACTATCTTGTAAGAGGTCAGAGCAGTTCTTACCACCGTAAATGGAGGTCTTGGTGAAGCTACCTCAACCTCGAACGAAGGATATCATTGCACTATTATAGATGGGTTTGAAGAAGAACTTGCTTTGTGCTTGATGGCCCTAATGGTATTTGACAAATCATCACCCTCATCATAAGAAACCATGTACACCTGGTGGTTCGATAGAGGATTATTCGTCACGTTTGGTGTTGAGTCTTTGAAATGAATGGATTTTGTATCAATCAGCTTTTGTATTTTGTCCTTCAATGATCTGCAGGACTCTGTGGTATTCCTCCTCATGCCTGAATGACACATGCACACTTTGTTATGGTCGTATCATTTGGCTTGGGTATCGACCGAAAGGGCAGGGATAGGCTCAATGTAACGAGCTTCCTTCAACCTCACATACAGTTGAGCGATTGGTTCCGCCAGCGAGGTATAGGTTTTTTTCGGCTTTCTTTCAAAGTGGGCCCTATACCTCTAGCTTGATGAATAAGTAGAGGGAGAAGGTTGTGGATAAGAAGGTTGTGTACTATGGATGAGTTAGGTGGGGGCTTGGTAATATGAAGAAGGGGTTTGAAAATGGGCTGGAGAGGGAGTTTGATATTATGCTTGGTAGGAATGGGGATCTTGATATTGTGGAGGTGGAGTTTGGTATTGTGAGTTTGGTAATGCGAGGGTGGATTCTAGGGTAGGCAAACATAACTCTTTGGCCCTTGGGCCATCATAACTGTGACGACTTCCTCCTTCTTGCGGCTTTCTGAAATTCCTCCAGATTGCAAAGCTTTGTTAGTAGCTTGCAATGCATTCAAGTTAATAATGGTACCATCCTTGATACCGTCCTCGATCTTCTTTCCCGCTTTAATGATCTCAGCGAAGCTTTTCTCACTAACCAATATTAACCTGTTGCGAATCTAGAGTCAGCATGAAATATCTTTCATCTATACCTCCTCCATTGGAGGTCGCACTCTGGCGGCCTCAGTCCTCTAATGAGATGCAAATTCTCTAAATTTCAAGTTCTGGATATAATGCAAATCAGGTGCATTCTCTATGTTGAACCCAAAACGTTCCACAAAAGCTGCGGCCAGCTTTGTGCAGGTAACCCACTTCTTTGGGTTCTGCTCTACGTACCTGCTAAGAGCATCACCAGTCAAACTTCTCATAAAGAGTTTCACTCTTATTTTCTTATTTCGTCCTACTCGTACCATCTTATCACAATACAATCTCATGTGAGCCCTTGGATCACCGACCCAGTAAACAATTCGAACTTAGGAGGTTTTTACCCCTTCGGTAGCTCTATATCGGGGTGTATGCATAGGTATTCATAATGTAGACCCGTTATCCCCTTGGTACCTTCAACACTTTGCAGTATACTATTAATCCTTTTTAGTTCTTCTGTTAGAGTCTGAATTAGCCTATCCTTCTTAGAAGGCTCAGATGCCTCCAGATGGTGAGTCACAAGTGTCGTCTCCACATAGATTGGGTTGATATGGATACAGCCATACATTGTATTTACGTTTGTCGGGGAAGGTAGTTCTTGGGCTGGTGATGGGTAATGGGAGGTAATTGGAGCTTGTGGGTTTGGCTATGTGTATGGCGGGTATTGATAACATTGGGGTGGAGTCTTATGGGTGTCTTGAGGTGGAGTTGCGGGTTGGAATGTCATAGGAAGGCTTTCCAGTGCTTTTAAAGTGGAGGCGTCAGCCTAAACCCCGAATGATGCCGCCGGGTTGTTTAGACTGTGAACTTGAGCTAGCTCTTCCTAGCTTTTCTTGGAGCTCAAAAATTTTCTGCTCGAGTCTCATTATCACTTCGTTATATCCTGGCGGGCAGCCCCCTTCAAAATTCTCCTCTTCATCCCTAGATATACTATTACCGCTCTTATCTGTGGTGTTGTTGTGCTCATCCATCTTATTTTTCCCTCTATTGTTGCGGGTAGGAACGGGAGGAGGGGAAAGAGGAGCCCCTTTAGACCTTGTATGCCAGATTTGCGCAGATCAATCTTTGGGAAAGGGGAAAAATAAGACAAGCAACAAGCAAAGCCAAAGCTAGTAAGAGAGGTTAGAAATCATGATACTTAAAGTAAAGACTGAACAAATAAATAAACACGTTGACGCGTTTCCTAATTTTGGAGCTTCTTTTATGCCAGAGGTAGGCCAAACGAGTTTGAGAAAGAGGCATGCAATTGAGTTTTGTCATTTTTCTCCCAAAATAAACCCAAAAAAATAAAGATTTTATTAAGATAGAATTGTTGCAAATACAAGAAGATGACTAAAGAAAAGAACATTAAACTAAGTCTTAAACACTTCTTCGTTGAGATCTGCTCTCTTTGGGTCTTTCAGCACTTTATCAAAATGATGCCGACTAGACAGGAGATAAGCCAGTGCTCGATTGTCTCCCAAGGATTCCCAACTCAGACATTCTTACCCATGTTTGCTGAATTCATCGTGCAGCTCTTGTATCCTTTCTTCTAAACATATAGCATGGTTTTTCCAGTATTCCAGTTCTTTACCCAATTCAGCTATCTCTTTGGTGTTATTCTCATGCACTTGCTGGTGAACAGTATCAGAATCTTGAACCTTTCTTTTGAGACGCCGGTAGAGAGTCCGTGCTTGAGTTTCTTTATCCCCCACATGATTTCCTCGTTTAACACTTGATATCACAGTACCAGCCCAATTGTCATGTAACCACTCGATGTACCCTGTGACGTAGCCTGTCTGATATCGGTCTCCCTCTATGCTCTTCTCATCGAGGTAGACCTTTTTATTCCATGCTTTTGCAATGTCCAAAGCATGAGGAACTATCACGACTCGAGTCTATACCTTGAATTACACATGGTACTTGGAGTCACAAGTAACCCCAAGTCAACCCATGGTCTATCATAGCACTGGTAAATTGAGAAATATCATAGTGGAAGCTTTAAAATAATAAAACCATTTATGAAGGAGAACTATATCATAACGCTTTAATACAACTAAAAACAAAACTGAAAATCTGGATCTGTGTCTATGTCTATGTCTGAAAACCATCTATCTGATGAGTTGTTGAGACAAGCCCCTAGGTAAATCTAAGCCTAACTGAAAGAAATATAACTAAGGAGAAATAATCATCGTCCTCGAAAGATGAGGACTCACCACTGGCGCAGCCAAAAACTCCTGGATAAGATCTGCTAACGGTGCTGAGACTGAGAACCTGCAGCTATATCATAAAACGACACAACATAAAAGGTATCGTCAGTACTTTAAATGTACTAAGTAAGTAAGAGAAAACATAACATGGAGAATAGAATAACGGAACTGTAATGACATGCAAAGACCAACTAACATGCTAAAACTGAATAAACTAAAATATACTGAGATGGTCAAAATGACCCTGTCTGATGGTCATAGTCATGCCCTAAATCTGAGATGCTGAAACTAAACTAATTATACTGAACTAAGCTAATCTAAGACTGAACTGACTAGTGGGAGAATCTATAACCGACATATAACCACGTGGGCTAGACGTGGAGTTCGATGTATAAACCCCACCAGACCTAATATACCTTGCTAGGGTATAAAGGCATGAACTGGATGATCACAAGTCTGGGGCCATAAGGCCAATAAAAATAACATACGGTGGCAACATAGTTCTGGGAACCTGGGTACGCTGGAACCCCGTTCCGCTCGGTGCTAAGTCCTACTCCCACTAGATAGTCCTAGGCTGACTACTAAGTTGATAGCTCAAAATTGGGGCTCAAGAGTAAGTCAGCAATACCTATCTGGAAGTACCCTGAGAGTCTTATCGGAACGGAGTTTGTAACTAGTGTTCTAAGATTGGTCAGCGCTGCTTATCTGGAAGAATCATAACCATCTAAACAACAAACTATAATATGAAGCTGGGGTCCTTAGGCTGGTTAGAACTGCTTATCTAGAAGCGTCATGACCGCCTAAAGAATCACTAAAAATTGATAATTGATTCTAATACTGATAATTGGGAGGCACCACTGACACCTCAAGAATTTACTGCAGTCAAACTGATCAGCTGACATTTCTGAAAAACACTGAGTATGCAAAAAATATGACTGAGACTAGCTAACATGTATCTGATTGAGATTTCAACATAAACTAACAATATGTGAATCCCAAAACTGATAGAACCAAGCTACAGGGAAAACTAGTTCAACCCTCAAGATTCTAATTTCTACTGAACTAGGAACTAGGAACTATGGTTAAATCATTCCACTAGATGCAATTTTCAAAAATTTCTAGAAATAGGGAATAATGAAGTAGTTAAAAATCATGGGAACTATTTCACTTGAAATCTTACAGAAATTAGTCTGATAATTTTCTACATTCGGATCCACAGGGCTGAACTAATAGAGAAAATAGAGAAGATTTTGGGGACACAAGGGAAGAACTATTCCCTTGTTGAATTCCCACATACATGGATAAGAAATCCCTGGAGAAAAAAAGACTTGAAATTCTACAACTGACAGGGAGCCCTAGTCCTTTCTGAGACAAATTTTCTGGTTTTCTTCAGGATTTTTCTTTCAAGGTCTGAGTCTGGTCTAGGAAAGTTTTGGGGTGTTACAATATCTCCCCATTAGGATCATTCGTCCTCGAATGAAGATTAAAGATACTAAAAAACTAGGAAAAGAGTTGTAATTCCTTGACTGGGACTATGAGCTGGTTTCTGAAGGAGTAACTAACTCTGAACTAACTTAACCATGCTAAAAGAGATGATGCAACTAGAATGCATATTGAAAATTTGAATAGAGCTGATGAGTACGAAAATGAACAGAGTATTGAGAAGGGATTTAGTACCTGACGTTGGAATAAACTGGACGGGAATAAGTGAGGGTATCTAGCCATTATGGCTGCTTCTGCTTCCCATGTGGCTCCCTCAACTAGCTGGTTCCTCCACAGAACTTTCACTTAAGCGACTTCCTTGTTTCTCAGATTACGAACCTGAAGGTCAAGGATATGAACTGGGACCTCTTCGTAAGAGAGACTGTCTTTTATTCCCACACTGTCTAGTGGCACAACTGAAGTTGGATCGCCAATGCACTTCTTCAATAGTGACACATGGAAGACTAGGTGCACCGATGCTAACTCTGGAGGTAGTTCTAACTCATGCCACAATGCCAATTCACTTCAGAATGCTATAGGGTCCCATATATCTCAGACTGAGTTTTCCTTTCTTCCTAAAACCTCATCACCCCTTTTATGGGTGAAATTTTCAGATAAACCCAATCATCCAATTGAGCTGATCGCCGTATATGGTTCGAGTTCGGTACGTTGCAATTACTCCATTGCAAACTCTAACTCTCTTCTGATCACATTAGCATAGGATTTCTAACGGCTTTGTGTTGTTTTCAATCTCTTCTTGATAAGTTTCACCTTCTGCATAGCCTCATGAATTGAGTCTAGCCCTATCAGGGTAGCTTCACCAACATCAAAACCACCTGATAGGAGATCTACACCTCCTATCATACAATGCCTCAAACGGGGCCATCTGGATACTGGAGTGGTAGCTTTTGTTGTATGCAAACTCTATGAGAGGTAGTTGATCATCCCAACTGCCCCTTGAAATTGATCACACACGCTCTCAGCATGTCTTTCAAGGTCTGTATAGTCTACTCGGCTTGTCCATCTATCTACGGGTGAAAAGCTGTGCTGTGCTTGACTTGGGTACCAAGTCCCTTCTGAAATGACTTCTAGAAATGTGAGGTGAACTGGGTCCTCTATCTGAAGTAATGGACAACGACACCCCATGCAGTTTGACCAACTCCCAAATATATAGCCTAGCATAATCCTCAGCCTGGTCTGTAGTTTTAACCGGGAGGAAATATGCTGACTTGGTCATCCGGTCTACAATCACCCATATTGAGTCATGTTGCCGACGAGTTCGAGGTAGACCTGTAATAAAATCAATATTCACTTCTTCCCACTTTCATGTGGGTTGCTGATATCCTGAGTCATACCTCCCGGTCTCTGATGTTCCACCTTAACTTGCTGGCAATTCGGGCACTTAGCAACAAATTCTGCAGTGTCTCTCTTCATGCCGTTCCATGAGTAAATATCTCGTAAATCACGGTACATCTTAGTAGCACCTGGGTGGATAGAAGTTCTCGAACTGTGTGCTTCAGTCGGTATCTTCTGTCTCAAATCACCTACATCCGGTACACATAGCCTACCCTGGTAATGGAGTACACCATCTCCTCCTTGGGAGAAAGCCTCCACTTCTTTGAGAATGTCCTCCTTCAACTTAAGCAGTATGGGATCTTCATCCTGCCTTGACTTAACTTCAACTACCAATGAGGAGTCTGATCCACTATACACCACCACTCCGCCCTCAACTGTATCAACCAACTGCACTCCCAACCGAGCTAACCTGTGGATATCCTTTGCTAGTTCCTTTTTGCTCCCTTCAACATGAGCCACGCTTCCCATAGACATTCTGCTTAAGGCATCATCCACCACATTGGCTTTACCCGAGTGGTACAGTACACTTATGTTCTAGTCCTTCAATAGCTCCAACCATCTTCTCTGATGAAGATTTAGATCTTTCTGACTGAACACATACCAAAGGATCTTGTATCAGTGAAAAGATTAACGTGAACCCCGTAAAGGTAGTGCCTCCATATTTTTAACGCAAAAACCACTGCTGCAAACTCCAGGTCATGAGTTGGATAGTTCTTTTCATGAACCTTGAGCTGTTTGGAGGCGTAAGATATCACCTTACCCCCACTGCATCATAACGCAATCGAGTCCAACTCTAAAAGCATCACAATACACTACAAACCCATCTGTTCCTTCTGGAAAGGTCAACACTGGAGCGGTAGTGAGTCGAGTCTTCAACTCTTTGAAACTCTTCTCACATGCATTTGACCACTGGAATTTCACCTTTTTCTGAGTCAACTTAGTCAGAGGGGATGCAAGAGAGGAGAAACCTTCCACAAAATGTCGGTAATAGCCAGCTAGACCCAAGAAACTTCTTATTTTGGTTGGGGAAGTAGGTCTTGGCTAGTCTTTCACCGCTGCTATCTTTTGAGGGTCTACCTGAATACCCTCACCCGAGACCATGTGACCAAGGAAGGTCATAGAATTCAACTAGAATTCGCATTTTCTGAATTTAGCAAACAACTAGCAGTCTCTGAGCATCTGTAGCACTATCCTTAGATGGTTAGCATGTTCTTCTTTGGTTCTAGAGTATGCCAGAATGTCGTCAATAAATACAATGATGAATGTGTCTAGATATGGCTTGAAAATCCTATTCATTAGGTCTATGAAAGCTGTGGGGCATTAGTCAGTCCGAAGGATATAACCACGAACTTGTAGTGACCATACCGAGTTCGAAAAGCTATTTTCGATATGTCACACTCTCTGACTCTTAGCTGATGGTACCCCGACCTGAGATCTACCTTGGAGAAATAATTGGCTCCCTGAAGCTGATCGAACAAGTCATTAATCCTGGGTAGGGGATACATGTTCTTGACTGTGACCTTATTCAGCTGACGGTAGTCGATACACATTTTGAGTGTACCGTCATTCTTTCGCACGAATAATACTGGAGCACCCCATAGAGAGATGCTAGGCTTGATGAAGACTTCATCAAGGAGATCTTTTAGCTGCTCCTTCAACTCCTTAAGCTCAGCTGGAGCCATTCTGTAAGAAGGGATGGAGATGGGCTGAGTGTTTGGGAGTAGGTCTATGCCAAAGTCTATTTCTTGCTCAGGAGGGACTCCGAGAAGATCTTCGGGAAACATATCAGGGAACTCGCGGACAACTGGAACTGAATGAATAGTCGGGGTCTCAGAGATAGAATCTTTAACCCAAACTAGATGATAAATGCACCCTCTAGAAATAAGCTTTCTGGCCTTAAGGTAGGAAATAAACCAACCCTTAGGCGCTGAACTACTGCTCGTCCACTCTAAAAGTGGCTCATTATGGAACTGAAATCTGACAACCCTAGTGCTGTAGTTGACTGAGACATAATCGGAGTGTAACCAATCCATGCCAAGAATAAGGTTGAAGTAAACCATGTCTAACTCTACAAGATCATCTAGAATGACCTTATTCAAGATTGAGACTGGGTAGTTTCTATACAGCCGATTGGCTCTAACTAACTCACCAACTGAAGTGGAGACTGAGAATGGTTCTGAGAGGACTTCTGGACTGATATCAAACTGGACAGCTACATAGTGAGTCATAAATGATAGTGTGGCTCCTGGATCTAGTAGGGCATTTACATCTAGATGGAAGAGGTGTAATATACCCATGACCACGTCAGGTGAGCTCTCCTGATCTTGACAAGAGGACAAAGCATAAAAACAGTTTTGGCAAAGGCCGCCATCCATACCTGAAGTGTTGGCCTACTGAGCTGGTCGGCCTGCTGGAGCTACTGAAGTGGTGGATTGAGATCAACCTCGTCCTGCTGACGGACATTCTTTGAGCTGATGACCAAGTTGTCCACACCCAAAGCAACCCTCTCAGCCCTAAAGTCATTCCCCTGGCTGGTTCTTGTCACACTTAGAGCAAGCTGGATAGCAGTTGCTTGCGCTATGACTCTGGGACTGTGAGCCAGATGTTCCACCCCTCCGATCCTTGTGGGGCTGAAAAGTAGGGGCACTGGCTGAAGTGGGTGCTGGAGTCCTCTGCTGCTACTACTGTGGGCATCTACTACCGCTAGACCTCTGGTGTCCATAATCTGACTGGTCAATCCTTGCTCGTTTGTTCTCCCGCTTCAAATATTTTAGTTTTTCTGCCTCAATCTGCTGGACATGAACTATGAGGCTAGAGAGATCAATATCTTTAATAAGCATTGCAGTCCTGCATTCCTTGAGGACCAAGTTCAATACTCCATTGATAAATTTCAGCATGCCAGCCCTTGGCTCGGCTACCATCTCTGGAGCATATTTAGACAACCTTGTGAACTCCAATGCATACTCTTCCACCGTCCGATTTCCCTGTTTCAGATTCATAAATTCTGCCACCTTAGCCTCCCTGAGTTCCCGGGGGAAGAATCTGACTAGGAAGGCTATAGTGAAATCTTCCCACTCCACCAGTTCTGCTCCCGCTGGTCTCCCCTCCTTCTACTGATCATACCAGATCTGGGCTACCCCTTTCAGCTGGTAGACAGCTAGGTCAGCACTCTTAGAGGAGCTAACACCCATAATTCGGGTGATCTTCCTAATCTCATCCACGAACTCCTGTGGGTCCTCTCCCACCTTAGATCCATGGAATGCTGGAGCGTTCGTCCGGATGAAGTCCTGAAGTCGGGCAGCTGTTGCGGACCTATTAGTATTGACCGAAACCACCTGCTGTTTCACCTGGTTCGTGACTTTCTATGCGAGCAGTTGGATAGCCGCTCTGAACTCTATAGAGGATACTGGGTCTTCCTGAGGGGCTACTGGAGATGGTAGGGCAGGTCGGTAAGCGTTGCCAGATTTTCTTTTGTTACCACGTCATGGAGGCATGGTTTCACTAAAATAACACAAAGCACGAGTTAGGAGGACGTTTCTAAAATTGAACTTCAACACACGATAAAGAGTATGAACAAAGAGGAGTTTTCCTAATAAAGCCTCGTAGCCTCCCCGTCATAAGTGTGGCACGCTTCACACCTATAAAAAGGACTCTACTCGACGCGACTTTCAGACATCCTAGGATACTCTAAACCTAGTCCTCTGATACCAATTTTTTCATGACCCGAGTCTATACCCTGGATGAGAAACGGTACTTAGAGTCACAAGTAACCCCAATTCAACCCGTGGTCTATCATAACACTAGTAAACTAAGAAATATCATAGCGGAAGCTTTAAAATAATAAAACCATTTATGAAGGAGAACTAAATCATAAAGCTTTAATACAACTTAAAACAACACTGAAAATCTAGATATGTGTCTATAACTATGTCTGAAAGCCATCTATTTGATGAGTTGCTGGGACAAGCCTCCAACTGACTCTAAGCCTAATTGAAAGAAATATAACTGAAGAGAAATAATCATTTCCCTCGAAATATGAGGACTCACCACTGGCGCAGTTGAAAACTCCTGGACGATATCTGCTAACGGTGCTGAGACTGAGAACCTACAGCTGTATCATAAAATGATACAGCATAAAGGATACGTGTCATTACATTGAATGTACTAAGTAAGTAGGAGAAAACATAACAGAGAGAATAGAACAACTGAATTGTAATGACATGCAAAGACCAACAAACATGCTAAAATTGAATAAACTGAAATATACTAAGATGGTCAAAATGACCCTGTCTGATGGTCATAGTCATACCCTAAATCTGAGATGCTGAAACTAGAACTGGGTGATCACAAGTCTGGGGCTAAAAGGACAATAAAAATAACCTACGGTGGCAACATAGTTCTGGTGACCTAGGTGCGCTAGAACCCCGCTCAGCTCGGTACTAAGTCCTACTCCCACTAGATAGTCCTAGGCTGACTACTAAGCTGATAGCTCAAAACTGGGGTCCAAGACTAAGTCAGGAATACCTATATAGAAGTATCCTGAGAGTCTTATCGAAATGGATTCTATAACTGGTGTTCTAAGACTAGTCAGTGCTACTTATCTGGAAGAATCGTAACCGTCTAAAGAACAAACTGTAATCTGAAGCTGGGGTCCTAAAGCTGGTCAGAGCTTCTTATCTAGAGTGTCATGACCACCTAAAGAACCACTAAAATTTGATAACTAAGTCTAATACTGATACCTCAAGAATTTACTGCAGTCAAACTGATCCGCTGACATTTTTGGACAACACTGAGTATGCAAAAAGTCTGACTAAGACTAGACTAACATGTATCTGACTGAGATTTCAACATAAACTAATAATATGTGAATCCCAAAACTGATAGAACCAAGCCACAGGAAAAACTAGTTCAACCCGCAAGATTTCTAATTTCTACTGAATTGGGAATTAGGGCTAAATCATTTCACTAGATGCAATTCTCACAAATTTCTAGAAATAGAGAATAATGAAGCAGTTAAAAATCATGGGAACAATTCCACTTGAAATCTTAAAGAAATTAGTCTGACAATTTTCGACATTTGGATCCACAAGGCTGAACTGATAGAGAAAATACCGAAGATTTTTGGGACACAAGGGAAGAACTATTCCCTTGTTGAATTTTCACATACCTAGATAAGAAATCCCTGGAGAAAAAAAAGACCTGAACTTCTGCATCTGATAGAGAGCCCTAGTTTTTGCTTGAGAGAAATGACTTGGGTTCGACGATCGATTTCTAAAAGTTTACGTGAGGAATGAGGGGGGTCACCGTTTAATCCCTCTAATATATCCAAAATAATACTTAAAAATACATAGCTTAGGGACAAAGTAGGTGGAAAATTATAAAACTATCCCTGGAGTAAAATCTGAAAAACTGACTGACAGGGAACTAATGGGTCACTCAACGAGTCATTGGTTGAGACCATGACTCATTGGGACCATTTGTTGGTCCTATTACCTGTGGGATGGGATCACTAGATCTGGTAACGGGGGATACCGTGACTCATTGGATGAACCAACGGGTCGTTGGTTCCTCCCGTGGTCACTGGATGAGGAAACCTGGAAGGCTTGACAACGGGTGATACAACGACTCGTTGGTGGACCCAACGGGTCGTTGTGTCCAGTCGTCACCTTCACTGAAACAAGTCTAAATATTTATGAGCTTGACCCCACGGGTGATCACAACGACTCATTGTGGGACACAACGATCATTGTTTCTACTTGTCATCACTGATAGGGGATTCTTAGGTTCCCACTTAACGACTCATACCACGATTCGTTGTTTCTGGCGACGACTCATTGGTTGAGTCGTGGGGTCTTGGAAGGGGGACTGCTGAACTGAGGACCAACGAGTGACAGGACGACTCGTTATTTCTCGCAATAGGTCGTTCCTTGTCCTGTTGGTTCCCGAAGGACCACACTAGGCTGACCACGACTGACACAAGGAGTCGTTGGAGCTGACCACGACTCATTGTCTCAGTCGTTCTGCGACAAATTTCTGGTTTTCTTCTGAATTTTTCTTGCAAGGTCTAAGTCTGGTCTAGAAAAATTTTAGGATATTACAGGAACAAAATTGTCCTTGTAATCTACTTGGTATGCATCCATGTCGGCAACTCTGGGTATTATTTGCATCCTTCCTGCCTGGTGCATCGTCCGCATTGGAGAATACGGTTGAAGACTGCGGAGTCCTATCAAAACCAAATAGTATCGAGACTTGGTATGTTTCATGAAGTTAGATCTCGGAAACCAATCAAACATCCATTACACAGAGTCTTCTGTCAAATTACTCAATATTTGACCCCATTTTTCTACCTCATTAGGCCTTTTGATCGGCTTAACACCCATAGTGACCCTATAATGATTGAGCGGCAATGGGATTAGTTTTTGTAGATCGAGGCATGGTTGGCATGCCACGCACATTATGAAGATGCTCAATAAGCCAAAGTTGAAGTAGAAAATTACTTCCTTCAAAATGTTTGAACCCATTTTTGCATTTTCCAAAGGCTCGATAGATGTCAGCCACAATCATTGGGACAATTGTTCTAGGTCCTTTGTCAACATCTTTGCACAAGGCATGAGTGACTAAAATGTGAAAAATGTCGATGTCTCTCTCAGCTCTTCGTGGGAAGACCACCATTCCCAAAAAATAGACAATAAATGCAGATATCCTCTTGCTGGTCTACGAATTCGGATCGAGACTCTCTGTTTCATAAATCTCACGAACCGAACTATGACCAAATTTGTTGAATAGATAGGTTCCCGGCATTCTTTTATTAATTAAGTAGGCTACGATGTGGCTACCTTGCAACCCCAATTTGTCACGCACATCTTCTAAGGTAATACGTTTTGGTATGATCATCTCAGCCTTGTCCCATTTCCTGTTCCTCCATAGTAGGCTCACATTTTCTACATATCCTCTGATTCTTCCAATAATTGTGCATTTCAACATTACCAAATTTGAAAATAACCCTTTTTACATCCCAAAATGCGGTGACATCTTCAATAAGTTCTCTACACGGATTAACTTGCATGAGAGAAGGTAAGTGTCCCAACACTTTCCTTTCTTCATTCTGACTGTATTCACCTAAATCAATCCACCATGATTTCATTCCCACTGGCATACACCAGAACATGCTAAACCTCGGATAGGACATAGTGGGATCCATTATACCTACATCAAAAAGAGGTTAAACTAATCTACCCACCCGGGAGCAAAATGACATTACTTAAACATATTTTCTCTCAAAAAATGCTCATAATTTATGGGGTGTCTTTCTCAGGATTTAAAACCCCTTAAGACTCAAGGCAAGGTTTCACTGTTAATCTTGATACACCATGGACATCGTGACTTTCTAGGTTTGATATGATATGTATTCCTTATTAAAGGTGTACACGGTCAAGATTTAAGAACAAGAGTGGGTATGACACGGTTCCCCCAAGTGGACAACTTGAGAGTGAGAAAGCTCATGATCATTGACGCACCGCTGATCAACCAAATCATGAGACATTCGTCGGAGGGCGTTTTAATAGTGAATGGCCATGACAGTTTATGGAAAGCAATTAAAATTAGAAAAGTAATTAAATAATTAACGCAAGTGAGGGAAGTGTGAGCGAAATGACTGATCTTGGGCAATTTTATATGCCCAAGTGATATTCAAATGTGTCATTTTACCTTGTTTATCTATCGATGTTTGTAAATTCTCATGTGAATTGTAATAAAATGTGAATTTATACTAACCAACATGATTAGCGTTGTTTTGCCGAAAAAATATAAAGTCATGGAGCTAAGATGCATGTTGGCAGAGATCGGGATTGGACTCGGAAGCTAGCAAGGGAAAAAGCACAAGGAAAGCACGAATTGAAGGGGCTCCGCGATGGAGCCGTGTCACGCTGCCATCGCGGATGCATTCTGCCTGGATGCTTAAAATATGCCAAATTCCAGTGAAGGTGCGTGTTGGGGCCGTGGCACGTTGGCCTAGCCCCGCGTTGCACGCCGTGCCACGTTGGGCCTTAATACCTGAACGACTGGATTCCTGTGAGGGTCTGCGTTGGTGGCGTGTCACGGAGGCAGTGCTCCGCGATGCACTCCGTGACACGTTGCTTGTTATTCCGGGAAAAATTCCCACTAGTATAAATAGAACACTTAGGTTCATTTTTAATTATTCTAACTTGGTGGAGCAAGAACGTGGGTTACAGGCAGTTGAGGAGACGAAAATCTCAGGGTTTTTCTCTATCTCATTCTTCTTTTTCAATTGCTTGTATGATTAACACTCATTTAGCGATGTTTAATCCACAAATGAGTGGCTAAATTCCCTTCTTGCTGAGGTTAAGAACAATTGTATTGAAATGTGATTATTGATAAATTGGTTTTCATCTTTTCTTCCATGGTTGTTCTATTGATTCTTGTTCTTACTGCGTTAATGTGTGGCCAACGTTAATGTACATCTAAAAAGTCCGGTTTCACTCGAGAGAGCGAGAAATTGGAAAGTTGTGAATTGATAGGATATGATCTTTTCTTAGTTTGGGAAAATTGAGAATTGATTTACCTTCAGGATAGAGATATACCTGAAAGTCGTATTAGTCAATTAAGGAATCAGTTTTGTATGGCTAGAACATGAATTTCTTTTTATCACAGAGATGTAGGTGGAAGGTTCATGATTCTTAAGTTGGGTTAAATACGAGAGTTTTAATCCATAGGCAATAATTCTTGACTAGCAACCGGAGGAAAGATTAACCAAATTGTATCGATAATTTATTTCTCTACATGTTCATTTTAGCCTCAGCATGCTCATACTTATAGTTCAGACTCAAATTATATATTCGTTTTAGACTTAGTATAAAATTAGGAAACAAAATATCAACCTTTTCATCACATTGTTGTCTGCAATTTAGAGTTAAATTTTATTGACACTTGAGTAGATTGTTACTTTAGTCCAGTCTCTGTGGGATCGATACTTGGCTTACTTGAGCCACTTTACTACTTGTTCAACCACGTGCACTTGCGTGTAGTTATACCCAAACAGCCGAACAATGATAGTTTATGGAAAGCAATTAAAAATAGACAAGTGATTAAATAATTAACACAAATTACAATGATATAAA
Source organism: Datura wrightii (assembly GCA_035772735.1). Lineage (NCBI taxonomy): Eukaryota > Viridiplantae > Streptophyta > Magnoliopsida > Solanales > Solanaceae > Datura > Datura wrightii. The sequence goes on along the minus strand of JASDFA010000002.1, from coordinate 47,201,393 downwards.
AATAAGATAGAATAAATAAAAACAAAAAAAGTGAAAGTTGTCAGTAACTTCATGCTTAAGGATTTAATACATAACAAAAAAAACATATAAGGAAATGATTCAATTACCATGGGAACAAATAAATGGAAGAAGGGAAAAAGATTGAGTTTGGTAAGTTGACTAATTAAGGAATAAAATAAATAGAAAAAGGAATTTTTTTTTTGAAAAAACTCAAAAAAAAAACTTAAATAAAATTCTACATAAAAACAAACACGTTGTGGTTAGAACCTAATATTCCCAGCAGAGTTGTCATGCTATCGCGCCCCATTTTTCTCATAAAAAGCGGGTCAGTACATGTGACAACTCTTTTGGATTATTAATACGAAGAGTCGCCACCTACCGAATTAAGGTGCATTAGGGCACCTATTTTACACTAAAGGTCTATTTAATAGCCTAGGTTTCCAGAATCAGGTAAGGATTCAAGTTACCATGAAAGGAAGGTGTTAGACACCTTTTGAGGTCCACAAATGTGAGCCCCTTCTGGATTCATTAATTATGTAATGATTAATTAGTGGTAAAAAGGATTGGTTTTAACCTATCTTATTATCTTTAAGCTAAATTTAAAAAGGTAAAAGCTATGTGAATAAAATAACATACTTTCAGACAAGAGAGAAGAAAGAAGTTGAGCTATATGTACTAAAAAATGAAAATATTATTGTTATAATAACTCTTTACAATATTTAAATAATTGATAAAAAAGTAACAAGAGTGAACACAAAATCAAGGAAAACAGATAATAATTTATAAGAAAGGATTATGAATTCATGAAAAACAAAAGAAAAGCACAACCAAACATATAAGAATTCGAAGGATTAGACCGAGCCTCAGAGAGGTGCCTACGTATCCCCTAAGGGAATCAGGTCGATGTAGTTTTGAATTTAGAGGGGGGTTATTTTAACCAAATGGGATCATCCCGTGCAACTTAAATAATACTTCTCAATTATTAGGATTGCTCATATTATTTAGCGAACACAGACTATCATGTCCCAACTACCCACCTAATTAATTAGTTATTAATCCTAAAACGTTCTAAAAAAGAGAGCACTAACATCCTAGCAAGTGCCTACCCATCCCAAACTTAATGTCCAAGAGGCGTTGTACTACTATTTTGAATTTTGGGGTCTAAATTCCTAAGAATGTTAAAGGGGTAATTACACAAAGAAAACAAATAATAATTAAAGCAATTAGCATGCGAGGGTTTCAAATAAACCTCTATTAGAGTAAATTCTAAAGAAACATGAATGTGCGCAGATCCTATGGGCATGATTTATAATGCAAAAGGAAAATCAAATTTAAATAGGACGAATAATGTAACAGTTAGATAGTACATATGATTTAAGTAAATCAATGTCTGGGCAGATGTAAGCATATCCATAATATGGCAGATGTAAGATTCTATAAGCAGATTCTCTAACATCAAAACTACAAATGACTTTAGTGCATGACTTCTATTATTTAAACATGAAGAATGTATATTCCAATAAACAAGATTCCTATATGTCGGACAATGCGATTTATAGAAAACCAGATCAAGATGGCATTATCATGATATAATAAGCATGACTTAAATTCAGACGATATGCATCTAGAATATAAACGGCTTCAGATAGACCTATAAATTGATTCTTGTGACTTCTAATATGCAATAATATATATAGGTTAGAGCCTAAAAAATGAATCTTAAACATGTTCCGACTTAAATCTTAGAAGTATGTTGGAAGAGCATTAAAATTATTCATATCAGCTTATGTTATTAACCGAATTGATTAAATTTTATAGGCAGGCAGAATCTGATCAAATGTTTATTTAATGAACGGATGTGGAATTTCATAGGCATGATATCTATGGAATTTTCCGATGACAGACAAAGAATCATATTAAAATAAGTAAATTATCGACATGGTTTCTAGTTAGGAAAGTAAACATGATTTTGGTTTTTCACGATTGTGCGAATCACTTTGAAAAGTTGAGTCATATAAACATGTTATCTGACATTTTCTTTTACATTGGAAATCATGTATAAACTTCAAGGCAAACAAATCTTTAAATGTAAGTAAATACTCATATACATATTTTGACATATTTGGACAGAATTGTTTAAACAAGATCTTATAATTAATATTTTAAACAGAACTATGGCAGTATATCTTTACGTTGCCTATATTATTGCGTTAATTCCTATGAGAATGATTTCAATAAAATAATGTATATGTTATTCCTAAAGGCTTGCTTTCTATGTGAGATTAGTAGTTAAAAAAAGAGAAAAGACATAAATTCCCCCCTGAACTTGCCCACACAACTCACTTTAGCACTTTAACTTTACGAGTATTTGTTTACCCCCCCTAAACTCATTTGAAGTCTATTAAATACCACCCAAAAATGCTGACATGAAAAATAAATTAAAAAAATTAAAAAGGCGCGTAATTGAAAAAAAAAGTGGGTCCATTGATATTTATATTATTTAATAGAATAAAAAATAAAAAATAAATAAAACCCCCTACCCAACTCTATCTTCTTCTTCAACCCCCCCACCCCACCCCCACCCCCCTTCTCCTTCTTCAAATTTGCCATTTCTCTCTCCTTCTTCAACCCACCCCGCCACCCCCCTCCCCGCAGACCTATTTTCTTCTTCGAACCACCTCACAATTTCTCCTTGTTCGGACCCCCACCCCCATCATTTCTCCATCTTCAACCTCACCTCCCCCCCCCCCTTCACGCGCACACACACACACATACTACACTTATTTATTAATTTTTTCTACTTTGTACTTTCAACATTCAATTTTTTAAGAAAAATTTTGAATTTTTTTTAAAAATAAAGACACCCAATGGAGAAAAGCAACCTCCATTTTTCTTGAATTAATTAGGATTAGAAACTAACTAGTGTATAAAAATATAAGTAAGGAAAAGAAAATATTGTGAATGAGCAAAAAGAAATGAAAAAAATAAAAAATTAAAATTTAAATAATTTTCGACGTGGCTGTGACGTGGCAGTAACGTGACAGTGATGTGGCGCGAGTGTAAAACACTTCACATTGTGAGAGTGGTATTATTCTCTTAGGGTGATATTTAATAGACTTCAAACGAGATTAGGGGGATAAAAAATTACATATAAAGTTAAAGTGTTAAAGTGAGTTGTGTAGACAAGTTCAGGGGGGATTTTATGTCTTTTCTCTAAAAAAACGTAAAGAAAAACATACAATTCCCCGCCCCCAAACCCTTTTTGCACTATTTATCAACATTTATTTATAATATTATAAATTGAAGAAATAAATAAATACATCATAATACATGAAAATAATCATAAATTAACTAAGTTTATAGCCCCTATTTGTCCCAGCGAGTCTTCGTTCTGATTTAAAAGAATCTGTTAAACAAGTAATACAATAAATATACACGTACAAACATATATTCGGGAATTCATAAGTCACAACTTATTTACAAAATACTTATACAAACAAGTTAAGTTACAAAATTCAGGCACATATTATGAGACATAAGAATGCACGAAACTATCTAAAGAATTCACATTTATTATAACATGATGCAAGTACGAGTTCGCACATTATATTATCAAAAAGTAGCATAGAGAAGTAAACTAACCGGTTAATCAGTAAGGGATATAATAAAGCAACAATCAACAGTTTCAAAAGAGCCTTTTTCAATAAATGAGACCCGAACCTCAATATATCAAGATCACAAGAATCTCGTGAATTTCGAGCAGTGATTGTGTTGAGGCAAGGTAGAAGAGTTATGGAATTAAAAGAATAGAGCAGTCTTTAGAAGTAAAGTAATTTTTTGGATTCTCTGACAATGTTCAAATGAATTGAAAAGAAAGGAGAGGGCCCCTTTATATAGTTAATCAGTCAAAAAGTTTAAAGGGAAGGGGAATATTAAAATCAATTCCAAATAATTACTTACTGTATGCAAATAAATTATTTTATTTAATAAATTTAAATCAGGGAAAGAAAAAATCTCTTTACCATAATTGCAAATATTGAAATAGAGAAAATAATTAGTCAAACATATGGAATGAGAGCCTTACCAAAAATTATTTAAACAGACTGTCAGTAACTAAGTCAGATAATAAATGCTGGATTACCATAATCTCTTCTGAAAGGAGTAATTCAATCAATTAGTTGTAAATATCACAATTTAGCAAAATTAGTAATTCATTAAAAAAAATATCTACCATGTTAAGGAAGGGAAGAAATTAACAAAATCAATAAAAAAATCAAATAAAAATATGCGAAAACTAATCCAATTTTACCATATTTAAATAATTACTAAATTGACAAAAAAAAGGGAAAGAATCAATTAAAGGCAATTTTATCTTAAAGTAAGACCAATTAACAAGCTGTCATTTAATATACAAATGAATAAATAAATAAATTACATAATTGTATATATATCACAACTGTATTGATTAACCAAGAAAGCTAGGAATTATGAAAATAGTTTTGGTAATCAGATCAAACCCAGAATAACATAGTCAGACTAATTAGAGTCAAAAAATTGAATTCAAATAAATCTTCAACAAATCAGTGAATATTAAATTATTCTATATCCTGCGAACAAATCCTACACTACCATATCTAGTATTTTTTACATATGATATAGCTTTGTCACCGGAAGAAGCACATTAATTCTCGAATAACAAACTTAACAATTAACTACGGATTTTACAAAGCATAGAATCATGTTATATATATAAACCATAACTTAATTAAACCTATAGCAGTAAGTCTATAAAGGTAGTTCAATTTGCACCGTAATAGTAATCTACAAAAGAATATCAAGCAAGCAAGCAAATATATAGTAAATCTCCAGCAAAGAGCAAAGAGAATATAGGAACTAGTAAAATATATGTATATACTCATACTAAAATTAGACTTGAATAATTGAACGACATCTAGTCAGAAATACGGAGAGATTGAGAAACCAATTTAACAGCTAACACAAAAAATAACAATAATAAAAATAGCCGAAACAATTATAGGAGAGGGCGTTACTAGCAGAAAAGATTAATTTAGATCTAGTTTAAGAAACAAAAGTGAAAGATAGATAGAAAACTTCAAATATCAAGCTGACAAATACCATAGGCATATCTGCAAGGATTTGTCTAAAATAAAAAATGTTCGACTGATATAACTTGGGACTGCTGCCCTATGGTGGTTGGCGTTATTTGCTGACTGTGAAGTTGACCAAAAATAGAGGGAAACGAGGGAGAGGTCTTATGAGAAACAGAGGGAGAGAGGAGAAAAATTGTGGTGAGGGTGCTGGTTTCACCAGAAGAGAGAGAGTGACAGCGCTTGGGGTGATATTTTGGGACTGGTTGAGTTTTTGTTTCTGTTCTATGAAGAAGAGAGGGGGGGAAGTAGAGGGAGATTGGGTGTTGGTGTGGTCGTTTCTGGCGGAGGAAAAGATAGTGAAGGGTCGGATTGTAACGCCAGTAGTGGTCGCTAAAAAATGGAGTGAAGGTGAGGAGTAGACGGGTGGCGACATAGGTCTGGAGGTGCCAGAGATGCGAGGGAGAGAGGAGATGGGTGATTTAAGCTGGTTTCCAATTGAGGCAGTGAGCGGCTATGGTGGTTGTTCTCTAGCCAACAAGGCTGGAAAGAACAATGGAGGCGGCGGTTAGGGGAAGATGAGGAGAGGGGAGATCTAGTGGGTCATCAGGGGTGAGGTTAGATGTGGCTGGTTTCTGGTCGTTTGGTGGTGGGGAAGTTTCAGTTGGTTATAGAAGAGGATGAAGAGGGAGTCGAGATGGGGGTGCGGCGCTAGGAGTAGAGATAAAATGAGATATTAGGGTTTGGGGGGTATTATGATAATAATGGAAAGTGATAGGGTTTAATTATGGCTGTAGGATTTAAAGTGATGGACGACTGAGATTAAATTTAGACTAAGTGGGTTGGGTTTGGGTAGTAAATGGGTTAACCGAATGTGGTAATTGAATTAGATATAAAAAGTGGCCAGCTTTGATAAAAATAGGCTAAAATTAATAAAATTTAGGCAGAAAATGGTTGTCTTAAATAAATTAGAAAAAATTTAAAATAGTTGCTATATAATTAATAAAATATTATACTTGCAAATAATTTAATAATACATAACATAATAGTTTAATTTACAAAAAGATATAAATATTATTATTAATATAAATATATTTATAAATTCAAGTAAAATTATACAAATATTATTATATAAAAAGTTTATGGCATTTAAGTAAAATTATATTTTTTTAGAAATAGAAGCTTGTTTAATTGACACCATGTACACATATATACTAATACAAAATATATTATATACAATAATATTTTAAAATTAATAAATTGAAATTAAATGTAAATGAACATTTTTAAATTATAATTTGGAAAAATTATGCAAAACTAAGAGGTGTAATAATTAATTATCAAAATTTTATTAATGCGAACTAAATAATTACATAAAAAGATAACTTTTAAAATATGCATATATGAGAAGCATATACGCCCGTAGGGAGGTCAAAAATTATATAGATAGGAACTACAATCAATAGCTTAACGACAAAATTCAAGTCATAGAGGCATTTCATAAACACCTGAAGTGTGCAGCAGATTCGAGCCTCATATAGGTGGGGTGCACTAACATCCGCCTCTTTCTATAACCCCTTAATAGCATATATACCAATTATAAGTCCATCCAAACAACCACCTCCATCCTGAATGCCAAAACAGTCCCCTAACCTTAATCCTAGGTCATCACATGAACTCATGGTTTTTCAGCACCGTCTCATGAGTCTTGGCCTTAAAACATCTTGAAGAAATAGAAAAAATACTCATGTATGATTTAAGGATATTGTCATGTCCCGAGACTACACCCTGGACGTAACACGGTACTTGAAGTCACAAGTGACTGCAAGTTAACCCTTGATCTATCATACACTGGTATTCTAAGTAAACATGCACAACGAAACTTTGAAATAATATCACAAAGCATTTATGAAAAACAAGTCTGAGAACATAAAGTTCAAAACACTTGAATAATACTGATAAATTTGAAAATTATGTCTGTCTGAAAGCCATCTAATAGAGGAGCTGCTGGGACAACCCCCTAGCTAACTCTAAGTCTAACTGAAATTAATAAATGACTGAAAGAAAGAAATACTACCCTCAGATAATGATGACTCACACTTCAGTGTTGAGGTGGGGAATCTGAACTGCGGCAACTAACGGTGCTGAGTCTGAGAACCTGCAACTGTATCATGAAATGATACAAAATAAAAGTATGCGTCAGTACATTGAATGTACTTAGTAGGTAGGAGAAAAAAACTGAATATAATGCCTGAACTGATATGAAATGTAATGACCAATAAGTAACTAAACTACTGAAGTAAACTGTGGTGATCAAATGACCCTGTCTGATGGTCGAGGCATGTCCTAAGTCTGAAAGTATTGAGTCTGAGATACTGAGAACTGAGCTAAACTGATAGAATTAGTACTGAATTAAGCTGCTTATTCTAAAACTGGACTGAACTGACTAGTGAGAGAGTCTATAACCGACATTTAACCACGTGATCTAGACGTCCGATGTATACACCCCACCGGTAGGACCAACTATACCTTTCCAGGGTATAAAGTCATGAACTGGGTGATAAAAAAAGTCCGGGGCTAATCAGGACAAGTAATACACTAGCAACGTAGTTCTGGGAACCTGGGTGTGCTGGAACCCCGGCCTGCTCGGTGCTAAGTCCTACTCCACTGGAAAACCTAAACTGAGCTACTAGGCTGGTAGCTCAAAACTGGGGTCCAACACTAGTTAGGGATGTATAACTGCATGTACCCTAAGAGTCTTGTCGGACCAGATTTTGAAACTGGGTTCTAGACTGGTCAGAGATTCTTATTTGAAAGCGTCGTAACCGTCTAAGAACAAGTTGTAACTGAACTGGGGTCCTGGGGCTGGTCAGAGCTATATACTAGAATGTCATGACCGTCTAATGGACCAAATACTATAATCTGAGTCTGATTCTGATAACTGAGAGGCACCACTGACACCTCGGAATAAGACTGAAATCAAACTAATCAGTTGAAAATTTACTTACAGATTCTGAAGAGATTCTACGTTCTAACTGGTCTGAACTACTAGCAGCTAATAGAGAACTCAACTTATTCAAACAACACGGGAATTGCATAATATGGCAAAAATTCAAGAATTAAAGAAATCTCATCCAATAAGGCTAAAATCAGTCTTATCAATGGAATAATTGCTCAACATATATATAGTAAGAATTTTTAGGAAATTCAGCCCAAAACATTCTTCATTCACTAGATAGAATTTAATAAGAAAAAATCATTACTCAAAAATTAGGGCTTAAATTCACTTTTATACGAACATTGACAATTTAATTAGGAACTAAAGAAGATAATATGAACAACCAACATGGATATTATTCCAAGCGAAATTAACGAAAAATAACATGGAATTCATTCATATTCGAAAGCTTAGGGCTAAAAACTGATAAGGAGATTATGGGAAGGTTTTGGGGGACACAAGGGAAGAATAATTCCCTTGTTGATTTCCCACATACCTGACTGAAACCCAGAGAAGAGGACGTGAACTGCTACAATAGATGAGAACCCTAAGCTTGCTTGAGAGTTTCTTTAGAGGACTTTCGATAAGTTTCCTGAGAATAAACGTGAGATTGAGGGGAGGAACCGTTCCAACCCTCTAATAAGTCTGATTTTACGTCCAAAACATCGTAGTTTAAAGCTTAGGAGAATAGAAAATTACTGAATAGCCCTTAGGAAATCGCTGGGAAAAACTGCCAGGTGACCCTAACGAGTGACCTAACGGATCGTGGTGACTAACCACAACTCGTGGTCAGTCCTGTCAGGTACACTACCTGAGATCCTAAGTAGGTCACCACGAGGGACCTAACGAGTCGTGGTCACGAATCATGGTCACCAGTCGTTGACCACACTAGTTCACTACTGAAGATTCAACTCTAGACCAGGTAACGAGTCACTTAACGAGTCGTTGCCACATGTGACGACTCGTTGCACCCAACTCATCAAGTACACTGGCCAACTAAAAATATTTCCAACTCAGGCCTGACCACGAGTGACTTAACGGGTTGTGGTCAGTGACCACGACTCGTGATGTCCCTCATTGGGTGCAGTGCTTCTCATTTTCAAAACTTACTCCTTCTTCTCACGACTGACCTAACGAGTCGTTGGGTATCATAACAACTCGTGAGATGGGTCGTCCTGTAGCATTTCTGCAGCTTTTTTTTGGATTTTCTGATTTAAGTCCCAGAATTAGATTTTGAATTTCTGGGGCATTACAATATCTCCCCCTTGTAAACATTCATCCTCGAATGTTAGGAAAATACACAAGAAGCAGAAAATAGCAATCAAACTTTCCAAGTACTGCTCATTTAACTCCAAAACTGCCGGAATGACTACCTCCGTTTCAAAATACATAACTAAACTGAATTTACCTATCATACATACATTTTAAAACATAAAAGAGACTTGAACATCTGAACTGAGTCATGAAAACTAAATTGAGTTCTAGGGTCAAAACTAATATCTCAAGCTGTGCTGGAGCCGATAGGAAACAAGTGCGGGTATTTGTCCATCATATCTACTTCAGCCTCCTACATAACTCCCTCAACCTGCTAATTTCTCCATAAGACTTTGACTGAAGCTATTTCCTTGTTCCTCAGCTTACGCACCTGACAGTCAAGGATCTAGACTGGTACTTCCTCATATGAGAGGTTATCTTTTACTCATTCCTACACTGTCCAATAGTACAACTGAGGTTGGATCTCCAATACACTTTTTCAGAAGTGACACATGGAAAACTGGGTGCACAACTGCTAGTTCCAAAGGTAACTCTAGCTCATAGGCTACATTGTCGATACGCCTCAAAATTTTATAAGGTCCCACATATCTCCGAATGAGCTTTCCTTTGTTGCCAAACCTCATCACCCCTTTCATGGGCGAAATTTTCAGGTATACCTAGTCATCAACTGCAAACTCCAACTCTCTTCTACGCACATCGGCATAAGATTTCTGATGACTCTGAGTTGTTTTCAACTTTTCTCGGATGAGCTGATCTTTCTGCATTGCCTCGTGAACTGAGTCTAGCCCTATCAAGGTAGCTTTACAAACTTCAAATCACCCTATAGGAGATCTACACCTTCTACCATACAATGCTTCAAAGGGGGCCATCTGGATGCTAGAACGGTAGTTGTTATTGTACAAAAACTTGATAAGAGGCATATGATCATCCCAATTACCCTTAAAATCGACCGCACATGCCCTTAGCATATCTTCTAGAGTCTAAATAATCCGCTCAGCTTTCCCATCTGTCTGCTGGTGCAAAGAGGTGCTAAGTTTGACCTGAGTGCCTAGTCCCTTCTGAAAGGACTTCTAGAAGTGTGAGGTGAACTGCGTTCCCCAGTCTAAAATGATAGCCAACGACACCCCATGGAGTCTGACTAAATCTTAGATGTAAAGTTTGGCATAGTCCTCAGCTGAGATTGTGGTTCTAAAAAGGAGGAAATGAGCTGACTTAGTCATCCGATCTACTACCACCCAGATTGAGTCATGTTGTCGGTGTGTCCGAGGTAGACCCGTAATGAAATCCATAATCACTTCTTTCCACTTCCACGTGGGTATACTGATATCTTGGGTCATGCCTCCTGGCCTTTGATGCTCTACCTTGACTTGCTGGCAGTTCAAGCACTTAGCTACATATTCAACAATGTCTCTTTTCATATCGTTCCACCAGTAAATATCCCGCAAGTCGCAGTTCATTTTGGTAGCACCGAAGTGAATGGTGTATCCCGAGCTATGTGCCTCATCCAGTATCTGCTGTCTCAACTCACCAACATCCGGTACGACAACCTACCCTGGTAACAAAGCACCCCATCTCCCCCTTGGGAGAAAGCCTCAACCTCCTTTCTGAGAACAGTTTTCTTAAGTTTACGTAGGACAGGATCTTCATCTTGTCTGGACTTAACTTCAACTACCAATGATGAATCCGACCCGCTTTGCACTACCATGCCACCTTCAGCTGAATCCACCAACTGTACCCCTAATCAGGCGAGCCTGTGAACTTCTTTCTCTAGCTCCCTCTTGTCTTCCTCAATGTGAGCTACACTTCCCATAAATCATCTACTTAGGGCATCAGCCACCACATTGGCCCTACACGGGTGGTACAACACACTCATGTCATAATCCTTTAGCAGCTCCAACCACCGTCTCTAACGCAGGTTTAGGTCCTTCTGGCTGAGCGCATACTGAAGGCTCTTGTGATCCGTGAACACATCCACGTGAGCCCTGTATAAGTAGTGTCTCCATATTTTTAACGTGAATACCACCGCTGCCAACTCCAAGTCATGAGTTGGATAATTTTTCTCACGAACTTTGAGCTATCTGGAGGCGTAGGCTATCACTTTGCCTCGCTGCATCAGAATGCAACCGAGTCCAACCTTAGAAGCATTACAGCAAACAACCAATCCATCTGTTCCTTCTAGCAAGGTCAAAACTGGAGTGGTAGTGAGTCGAGTCTTCAACTCCTGGAAACCTTTCTCACACTCATCCGACCACTGGAATTTCACCTTCTTCTGAGGGTTAACTTGGTCAGAGGAGATGCTATGGAGGAGAAACCTTTCAAAAACCGTTGGTAATAACCCGCTAAGCCCAGGAAGCTCCTGATTTCAGTGGGATAGGTAGGTCTGGGCCAATCTTTCACTGCTTCAATCTTGTGAGGATCTACCTGTATCCCCTCACTTGAGATCACATGAACCAAGAAAGTCATGGACTTCAACCAGAATTTCACACTTGCTAAACTTGGTGAATAACTGGCGATCTGTAAGGTTCTGTAATGCAAACGTTAGGTGATTGGAATGCTCTTCCTCATTTCTGAGTACACCAGAATATCGTCGATAAATACAATGACGAACATATCTAGGTACTGCATGAAGACCCTATTCATCAAATCCATGAAACCTGATGGGGCGTTTATGAGTCCAAAGGACATTACCACAAACTCGTAGTGACCATACTGAGTTCTGAATGTTGTTTTCGGTATGTCACGCTCTCTGACCCTTAACTGATGGTATCCTGACCTGAGATTGATCTTGGAGAAATAACTGGCTCCCTGAAGTTGGTCGAACAGGTCATGAATTCTAGGTAGGGGATATTTGTTCTTAACTGTGACTTTGTTCAGCTGACAGTAATGTATGCACATTTGAAGGGTACCGTCTTTCTTTCACACAAATAGAACTGGAGCACCCCAGGGAGAGATTCTAGGTCTGATAAAACCCTTGTCAAGAAGATCTTTTAGCTTCTCCTTCAACTCCTTAAGCTCAGTTGGGGCCATTCTGTAAGGAGGGATGGAGATAGGCTAAGTGTTTGGGAGGAGATCTATTATGAAGTCTATTTCTCATTCAGGGGGGAACTCCGGGAAGATCCTCAAGAAAAATATCTGGGAACTCACTGACTACTGGAACTGACTGGATGGTTGGGGTCTTAGAGTTGGAATCCTTGACTCGAACCAGATAATATAGACATCCTTTGGAAATGAGTTTCTGGGCCTTAAGGTGGGAAATAAACCTACCCTTAGGCACTGAACTGCTTCCCGACCATTCTAACACTGGCTCATTCAGAAATTGAAACTTGACAATTCTAGTTCTGCAGTCAACTGAGGCATAGCAGGAGTGTAACCAATCAATTCCAAGAATAAGGTCGAAGTCGACCATATCTAGCTCTATAAGATCAGTTGGAATAACTTTACTCAGGACTGAGACTGGGCAGTTTCTATACACCCGGCTGGCTCTACTGACTCGCGAACTGGGGTGGAGACTGAGAAGGGTTCTGATAGGACCTCTTGACTGATGTTAAACTGGACTGCTTTATAGGGAGTCACTAACAAAAGAGTGGCTCCTGGATCGAAGAGGGCATACACATCTAGATGGAAGAGATGTATCATACCAGTAACTACGTTAGGTGAGCTTTCCTAGTCCTGACGGGAAGATAGAGCATAGAAATGATTTCGGCACCGACCTCCATTTGTACCTGTTGTGTTAGCCTACTGGGATGGTCGACCTGCTGGAGCTGATGATGTGGTAGATTGTGATCTCCCTTACCCTACTGACGGGTATTCCCTAAGCCTGTGTCCAAGCTGTCCACACCCAAAGAAGCCCTCTCGTCCCTGAAGGCATTCTCCTGGGTGATTCCTACCACACTTCGGACAAGCTGGATACTGGTTCCTAATACTGTGAGCCTGAGACTGAGTGCCAGATGACCTACCCCTCCGATCCTGGTGGGACCGAAAAGCTGGGGCGCTGGATGAACTGGGTGCTGGGGCTCTCTGCTGCTGCTGCTGCTGTGGCTGTGGGCGGCTACCACCGCTAGATCTTTGATGGCCTCAATCTGACTGGCCAGTCCTTTCCCTATTGTTCTTGCACTCTATATCCTTCAGCTTTTTAGCCTCAATCTGCTGGGCATAGACAATCAAGCTAGAAAGGTCCATGACCTTGATTAGTATCTCGGTCCTGCACTCCTTGAGGACCAGATTGGATACTCCATTAACAAATTTTAGCATGCAAGCCCTTGGCTCGGCTACCATCTCTTGAGCATACTTTGATAGTCTGGTAAACTCTAGATCATATTCCTCCACTGTTCTATTGCCCTGACGCAAATTCATAAATTTTTCCATCTTAGCCTCCCTCAGCTCCCGAGGGAAAAACCTATCCAGGAAAGCTGTGTGGAATTCTTCCCACTCCACTGGTCCTGCCAGACTTAGGCTACTCCTTTCACCTGGTAGGCAACCAAATAAGCACTTTCAGAGGAACTGACACCCATAATTCGGGTGATATTTCTAATCTTATCTACAAACCATTGTAGGTCCTCTCTCACCTTCATTCCATGAAATTCTGGAGGATTCATTCGAGCAAAATCCTACACCCGAGCAGCAGTGGCAGACCCATTTATGGCTACTGGAACCACCTGCTAGTTCACCTGGTTGGTGACTATTTGATCCAGTAATTGAATGGCCGCCCGAAATTCGACGGTAGATATGGATTCATCCTGAGGAGCTGTGGGGGATGATGAGGCGGGTCTGTTGGTGTTACCGACCCTTCATCCATTTCCACATCGGGGAGGCATTGTTCACTAAAATGAAACAGAGCACAAGTTAGAAGGGCGTTTCTAGAATTGAACTTTAATGCACGATAAGGAGTAACACGGTACTTGAAGTCACAAGTGACCCCAAGTCAACCCTTGCTCTATCAGACACTGGTATTCTGAGTAAACATGCACAACAGAACTTTGAAACATTATCATAAAGCATTTATGAAAAACAAGTCTGAGAACATAAAGTTCAAAACACTTGAATAATACTGATAAATCTGAAAATCATGTCTGTATGAAAGCCATCTAATAGAGGAGTTGTTGGGACAAGCCCCCAACTAACTCTAAGTCTAACTGAAACTAATAAATGACTGAAAGAAAGAAATAATGCCCTTGGATGATGAGGACTCACACTTCACTGCTGAGGTGGGGAATCTGAATTGCAGCAACTAATGGTGCTGAGTCTGAGAACCTACAACTATATCATTAAACAATACAACATAAAAGTATGCGTCAGTACTTTGAATATACTGAGTAAGTGGGACAAAACATAACTAAATATAATGGCTGAACTGATATGACATGCAATGACCAATAAGTAACTAAACTACTGAAGTAAACTGTGGTGGTCAAATGACCCTGTCTAATGGTCGAGGCATGTCCTAAGTCTGAAAGTACTGAGTCTGAGATACTGAACTGAACTAAGCTAAACTGATAGAATTAGTACTGAATTGAGCTACTTATTCTGAAACTGGACTGAACTGACTAGTGGGAGAGTCTATAATCGATATTTAACCACGTGAGCTAGATGTGGAGTCCGATGTATACAGCCCACCGGTGGGACCCAATATACCTTTCCAGGGTATAAAGGCATGAACTGGGTGATCACAAAAGTCTGGGGCCAATTAGGCCAAGTAATACTGTAACGTACGCTGGCAACATAGTTTTGGGAACCTGGGTGCGCTGGAACCCCGGCCTGCTCAGTGCTAAGTCCTACTCCCACTGGAAAACCTAAATTGAACTACTAGGCTGATAGCTCAAAACTGGCGTCCAAGACTAGTCAGGGATGTATAACTGCATGTACCCTGGGAGTCTTTTCGGACCAGATTCGGAAACTGGGTTCTAGACTGGTCAGAGCTGCTTATCTGAAAGCGTCGTAACCGTCTAAGAACAAGCTATAACTAAACTGGGGTCCTAGGGCTGGTCAGAGCTATATACTAGAATGTCATGACCGCCTAATGGCCAAATACTATAATCTGAATCTAATTCTGATAACTGAGAGGCACCACTGACACCTCGGAATAAGACTGAAATCAAACTGATCAGTTGACAATTTACTGAAAGATTCTAAAGAGATTCTACGTTCTAACTGATCTGAACTACTAGCAACTAATAGAGAACTCAACTTATTCCAACAACACGGAAATAGCATAATATGGAAAAAATTCAAGAATTAAAGAAATCTCATCCGACAAGGCTAAAATCATTCTTATCAATGGAATAATTGCTCAACATATATATAGTAAGAATTTTAAGGAAATTCAGCCCAAAACATTCTTCATTCACTAGATAGAATTTAATAAGAGAAAATCATTACTCGAAAGTTAGGGCTTAAATTCACTTTTGTACGAACATTGACAATTTAATTAGGAACTGATGAAGATAATATGAACAACCAACATGGATATTACTCCAGGCAAATTTAACGAAAACTAACATGGAATTTATTCGTATTCGAAAGCTCATGGCTAAAACTGATTAGGAGATTATGGGAAGGTTTTGGGGGACACAAGGGAAAAATAATTCCCTTGTTGAATTCGCACATACCTGACTAAAATTCACCTAGAGAAGAGGACTTGAACTGATGCACTAGATGAGAACCCTAAGCTTGCTTGAGAGTTTCTTGAGAGGACTTTCGATAAGATTCCTAAGAATAAACATGAGAATGAGGGGAGGAACCATCCCAACCCTATAATAAGTTTGATTTTACGTCTAAAACATCGTAGTTTAAAGCTTAGGAGAATAGAAAATTACTGAATAGCCCTTAGGAAATCGCTGGGAAAAACAGCCAGGTGACCCTAACGGGTGACCTAACGGATAGTGGTGACTGACCACAACTCGTGGTCACTCCTGTCAGGTACACTGCCTGGGATCCTTAGTAGGTCACCACGAGGGACCTAACGAGTTGTGGTCACCAGTCGTGGACCACACTGGTTCACTGTTGAAGATTCAACTCTAGACTAGGTAACGAGTCACTTAATGAGTTGTTGCCACAGGTGACGACTCATTGCACACACTCATCAACTACACTGGTCAACTAAAAATACTCCCAACTCAGGCCTAACCACGGGTGACTTAATGGATCATAGTCATTGACCACGACTAATAATGTCCCTCGTTGGGTACACTGCTTCTTATTTTCAAAACTTACTCCTTCTCACGACTGACCTAACGAGTCGTTGGGTCTCATAACGACTCGTGAGATGGATCGTTCTGTAGCATTTCTGCAGCTTTTTTCTGGATTTTCTGATTTAAGTCCCGGAATTAGATTTTGAGTTTTCAGGGCATTACAGATATTTACTTACCTCGAAGGAAGGAGGAGTGCTCAAAATTTTGAGTCTTGTAACTCAAAGATTGTTCTTGACCTTGCTAGAGGAGAGAGATGATTTTGATGTTAGAATCATGAAGAAATTCATGGATTTATATTGCAGTAGATTGGAGAATGCTTACCTAGCCTTAGGAGGGTTGAAGAGAGCTTTTGAAACTGATAGAGTTGATCTAAATGCGGAATAATGCCAAAAAGTCATTTAAAGTGAATCTTAAAAGCCCCAAAACCCCCATTTGACGCCCCAAATGACGGGTCATCAGTCCTCCGACGGATCGTCAACTTGCCCGTCACTTTGGGGTGGAATTTCGTAGCTACTGGTTAAGGGTGGCAGAGCTATCTTGACGGGTTGTCAAGTGCTTGACAGGCTATCACTCTTCCCGTCATACCTGACAGTGCTCCACTAAATTACTCATAACTTTTTATTTCGAACTCCGATGGATGCAAAGTTGAATGAGTTGGAAAGAAGACTCAAAGAGTTACAATCTGATATAGTGAATCACCAAGAATCACTTCGTAAATTAGGATTTATGGTCATTTGAAGTTGACCCTTGTAAGAACTTATACAAAAACTCAATCTGTAAAAAGGCTCTCAACTCAACTTTGTGCTAGAGGTTCCTTATGGCCTTAATGTAAATCCAACACACTTTCCACACTCAAGGATTGACCCTTACACCTAAGTAAAATCATGTTCACTTATTTATGGTATAATTCACACGTCTAAAAGTCCCAACCATAGCCAAAAGTACGAGGTGTTACACATTGATATTTTTATTTATTTATTCTTATGTAGTAGGAAATAAAAATTTTTATTAAAAAGCCTCCTATATTCCCCCCCCCCTCTCCACACACACACATGTGTTTCTACACCAACAATAACATAAATAAGGATTTGAAGAAGTATCTTTGTGCGTCACAGTTTAAGAGGTTCAGTGAACAGACTTGTTTCGCTACATAAATGCATATGCCAAAGTACCATGTGCAAGCACATATTGTTAGGTGTGCCATGGTGAGAGAGATGAAGTCAAGTTCTGTTGATGAATTCATAATTAATTTAAATGAGACAATATTACATTTCAACCATAGGGACTTCACTTTATTAACTGGTCTGAATTGTATAGTAGATGATTCTGAGTTTGAGTTTGATACGGATGTACCAAACAGGCTTATTTCTAAGTATTTTGTTGGTAAAAATACAAGAATAGTAAGCAAGGTTGAATTTGTGGAGAAACTTGAAAAGAAGGTATGGGGGGCAATAACAATGATGCTTTGAAGTTTGAACTGTTGTACTTTATAAATTATTTTATTTTTTTTTGGGAGGAAAACAGTGTGTCAATTTCAAGGCTTTACTTTGATTTGGTAGAAAGTGGTAAATGCATGAAGTACCCGTGGGACAAGAAATTATTCGAAGAGTTGATAAAGAGCATTTCAAAGAAGATGGATGCCTCAAAAAAGTATTACCAGGTGGGTGGGATGCCTTTTGCGTTGCAGGTGTGATTGTATGAATGTTGTTCCCAAGTTGCTCCCAAGATTGCAATCAAGGTTGGCAATCAAATTTCGGAACTTCTCAACTAGAAGAAAAATGACGATCACCCATGCTATGAAAATCTCGTGCAAGGAATGTTTAGTCTTGTCAATAACTCGGTAATTTGTATTTTGATATTTGTAATATTTTTTTATACAAACACATAAATACAATTTTATACAAATATAAACTTTAAGTTCTGTTATGATAGTTTTTATACAAATATAGATGATACATTGAATTCAATATCATTTATCGACATGTTTTGTGTGTTTCTCTCAAACATAGTTATTAAAGGTTAAATTCATAATTTTTATGCCCCTTTTTTATTTGTTTGTTGCAGTTGGTGTTCAGGAAAATTGTGCCAAATCCTAAGGAGCTTTCAATCTTTAAACTACCACCGTCATTTGTTGAACCTCGCTTAGTCTATCCAGTGGCCAATGAGGCAGATCAGTCAGATGATGACTTTATAGACATTCAACCACACATTCCAACTGTCAAAGGAAAAGAAAAAGTTTGTGATTCCTTATCACCTATCAAGAAGAAGCCAAATCAGCAGACTGTTGCATCTCTGATAATGCTCAAACTCACACTTCTTAAAAGAGTATGAAGCGTACATTGTCAATAAAGAACCCAACTAGAGGTTGGGGTCGATCCCACAGAGAATACGGAAGGATGTAGAAGAATGCTAGTGCTTAAACTTTTTAGTTGATTATTTACTAAAAAGGGGGAATTTGTAAAAGTAATAAATAATTATTTTGAGAAATTGATTGTTATATCTAAATTAATGCAATTAACTAGGGTAAGTGTTCCCCATGACTTCATAACCACAAGGCGTTTTTATACTAGTGATCTATTCCGGCGCTTAGCATGCAATATTGGTAAGTTAGGTTCACCTAAATGGTTGGTCCCCTATCTAGATGATTTTCACCATGCAACTTGGTCCATCTACGGATGTACTTTAGTTGACCCTTACCCTTAATATCGGATTAGCTATCCCCGGATAAGTTCAAGCTATTAGATGAGGGTTGATAGCCTCAAATCTCCGTTGTTAATCCCTTTTCCCATTCACTACCTCCTTGGTCCGGTAAGTAAGAATAACGCAAATTCTAATGCTTCCAACCATTAAAAATCAATTAAAACTAAGGAAGAAACAATACATGCATAAACTCCGTTCAAGAATTACTAAGTATTTTACCTATGTGTGTTAATTTGTCATGGTTCCCATAACCCTAGTTGTGGTGGTTTTAGTCTATCATGTTACAAGTAAATTAATAGAATTCATAAATAAAAGCAAAAATTAATACTTACAATGATGATAGGAAGAAACTCACTTGATTATTACAAAAATAAAGAAGAACAACTTTACAATCGTATCCTGAAATATGTCTTCAAGACGTGTTAAGACTTGTCTAAAACTTGACTTCTAATTGTTCTCTAAAACTTTAGACTCTAATTTCAAACTTAAAACTTCAACTCTTGAAGATATAAAAACAACATACCTATTACATGAAAAAAAGAGGTATTTATAGTAGTAGATTTATGCTTTTTCTTTTCCTTGATGAATTTCACTTGGGATTTAAATTTCCTTTTCCTAGTTGAAGTGGGAAATCCACTTTTGGGCCGTTTGGAGCCTTGTCGCGTTGCACCTTCTTTTGTTCCTTCATGGGTTTAATTTAGGATTTTTAGCTCCTTTTCCTAATTAAAAATGGACTCCAGGTCATCAGTAGTCACAGACTAAGTAACGACTCGTGAAGGCCTCAAAACGAGTCATGATCAGTCAAGTACAGTCATCCTCAGCATTAGACCTAGTCGTCGAAATGGGTCACCTAATGACTCGTTAGGACTGGGCACGAGTTGTTGGGTCCCTCGTGGCCATGGATCATCACATCCTCCAGTGTACTTGACGGATGCTCACAATGTCTGACGATGAGTCGTCACTTCACACGATGACTTGTTAAGTTACTCGTTACCTTCACTGGACATTTCTTCATATTTTCTCCTCCCAGTCCTCACTTTATTCCATTTTTTTCAAATTCATTCCAAAGCATCAAATACACCCAAATCCATCGCTTTTAGACCTGAAAGCATCTAATCATGTGCGTTAGCTATTTTCAAAAATATATAATATAAACCCATGAAAACACACATAATTTGTTCTCAAAACATAGTAAAGTACGGGAAAAATATGTCTATGAAGTGCGTGAGTACGCCCTTCATCAACACCCCACACTTAAACTATTGTTCGTCCTCGAACGATCTACTACTTCCCTTATAAAAATTAAGCACAAAATTCATCCTACGAATAGGTCTATTTACACTTAGGATCATGAGACAAATCAATGAAGCTCAAATAACTCACTTGCATGCATATAGGTTCAACATTAAGATGTCAAAGTTCGAAATCACTTAGCTTTTGAAAACTAACTCATCAAGACATACTTTGGGCCAACATGAATTATATGTAATTTAGCAATCAAAATTAAACCAAAGTCTTACCATTGTGCCTATCACAATTTGGAGATGCCTGTTTTCACACAAGATATAGAATAAGATTAACTTGGCTTAAATAAAATAATTTCCGCTTAATCTCACAAAAGAACTCAATATACATGCAAAAGACGATCCATAGGCTTGCCCTTAGTGTAATACTCCACTAATATAGAATTATGAATCAAGGATCAATTAGGACTTTATTTTGGTTGTAATATAGGCTAAGGGACGGGTAGGAACTATTTGGCCAAGATAGTGACTAATCTCCCTAAGCACTTTAATACTTCACAACACTTTGATTTTTAAGCACATTCTTCAATTTCCAAATTTTATCCTTATACCTCCTTTTAATTTTTAATTTTTTTTCAACTTAGATGACTAGTGGGGATTTTTATTTTCATCATTAAACTTATTCACACACATTTTTTTCTTTTCCTTTCTTCCGTTCTCACCCTTTACGCACCCCTACTCTAGCAACCCTCAACTTAAGCATTTCTATTATGTTGAGGTTCACAATATCCAAGGAAGGACCAGGGCCAAAACAGGTTCATTGTAAACAAATGGGTACGGTAAATCGGTAAATTATGATTATTTTTTTCAAAGCTCTTTCTTCATTTTGATCTCCCACTAAAAATCACCCTCCTTGTTTAGTAAAATTTCACCTTTTTCTTTTTCTTCCAATTCACCACACTTTTTAGCTTTTCCCTTCACTTCTCCAATTATACTCCTTTCCTACAAAAAAATTTCATTAAAGTGCTCTAGGAGTCATTTGGATCAAATACAAGTCAATAGAACAAAAACGGATTCAAGCTTATAATATGGCTATAAAAAGAATAGGCTAAGGCTCAACATGGATAACTAGGATAATTACAATCAAGGTAGGTAAAATAGGATAAAAATAAGGCTATCAAAGAAACGCCTATATCACTTCCTAAATCCATCATTATTATTCTGCTTTGCACCCACACTGGGAAAGTTCTAGACGTCAATTTACAAGAATGGAGTATATCAAAAATAGTTCCTCACACATTGACACAAGATGGTTTAGCAATAGAAATCAAGATCACATAAACACATATATCCATATTGCATGCATAACATAATTAAGCCCATTTTTTCAAGTACAAGAGTCAAGTTCCCAAAAGACCAAGTGTTTCTACCTTTTTCATGCATTTTTGAGTGAATTTAATAAAGTCTCAATGATACCTAAAGTGAAGCACCTAGCATTCGTAAGGCTTAAGTCTTGTTCTTCCTAATGACTAATTTACCCTTAAGACGGTTGTCATCCATCCTTGGGCAAAGTCATGACTTAATGACTAAAATAAAAACCAAAAAAATCTAGACTCTCTAATCGGGTTCTAAGGGACTATCCACCGAAAAAGTACCGAAAATAAAAACCAGAGGAACCCAAAATAAAAAAAAAACTAAAAATACTACAAACAAACAAGCATGAAAGATAAGTCATAAATTTCAAAAAAACTAGGCCTACCATGTACAAATTTAGCAATTAAGGAATGCATGGTAACATCAAGTTCACTTCTCCCAATCCTAGATCGTATTCCCCGGCAACGCCGCCACTTTTTGATAACCAATAATACCTAGAGTGAAGCACCTAGCATTCGTAAGGCTCAAGTCTTGTTCTTCCTAATGACTAATTTACCCTTAAGACGGTCGTCATCAATCCATCATCGGGCAAAGTCATGACTCAATGACTAAAATAAAAAATCAAAAAATCTAGACTCTATAATCGGTTCTAAGGGACTATCCACCGGAAAAGTACCGAAAATAAAAACCAGAGGAACCCAAAATAAAATAAAACTAAAAATACTACAAACAAACAAGCATGAAAGATAAGTCATAAATTTCAAAAAAACTAGGCCTACCATGTACAAATTTAGCAATTAAGGAATGCATGGTAACATCAAGTTCACTTCTCCCAATCCTAGATCGTATTCCCCGGCAACGCCGCCACTTTTTGATAATCAATAATACCTAGAGTGAAGCACCTAGCATTCATAAGGCTCAACTCTTGTTCTTCCTAATGACTAATTTACCCTTAAGACGGTCGTCATCCATCCATCACCGAGCAAAGTCATGACTCAATGGCTAAAAAAAAATCTAGACTCTCTAATCAGTTCTAAGGGACTATCCACCGGAAAAGTACCGAAAACAAAAACCGGAGGAACCCAAAATAAAATAAAACTAAAAATACTACAAACAAACAAGCATGCTAGATAAGTCATAAATTCCAAAAAAAACTAGGCCAACCATGTACAAATTTAGCAATTAAGAAATGCATGATAATATGAAGTTCACTTCTCCCACCCCACATTTAATTGGTTTCACTATCCCTTATGCTACAACAAATAAGCATAAAGTAATAGAGTGCAAGAAGAACTCCCTTGGCCTCTACTCCTCGTTTTCAATGTTTAAACTCATTTTTTGTTGAAACTCATGACCTATCACCTGCGCACTTGAACAAACGTATAAAAATGAAACAAAGAAAATCATCTTGGGTTGCCTCCCAAGTAGCACCTGATTTAACATCGCGGCACGACACAGGTATCTTGATTACTCAGAAGCCAAGTTTTAGACAAGTCTTAACACGTTTTGAAGACATACTCCGGGATACGATTGTAAAGTTCTTCTTCTTTATTTTTGCAATAATCAAGTGAGTTTCTTCCTATCATCGTCTTAAGTATTAATTTTTGATTTTATTTATAAATTCTATTAATTTACTTATAAACATGATAGGCTAAAACCACCACAACTAGGGTTGTGGGAACCATGATAAATTAACACACATAGGTAAAATACATAGTGATTCTTGAATGGAGTTCATGCATGTATTGTTTCTTCCTTCATTTTAATTAATTTTTAACAGTTGCAAATGTTAGAAGTTGCCTTATTTTTACTTACCAGACCAAGGAGGTAGTGAATGGGAAAAGGGATTAACAACGGAGATTTGAGGCTATCAACCCTCATCTAATAGCTTGAACTTGTCCGGGGATAGCTAATATGATATTAAGGGTATGGGTCAACTAAAGTACACCCGTAGACGGACCAAGTTGCATGGTGAAAATCATCTACATAGGGGAACAACCATTTAGGTGAACCTAACTTACCAATATTCCATGTTAAGCACCGGAATAGATCACTAGTATAAAAACGCGTTGTGGTTATGAAGTCATGGGGAACACTTACCCTAGTTAGTTGCATTAATTTGGATACAATAATCAATTTCTCAAAATAATTATTTATTACTTTTACAAATTCCACCCTTTTAGGAAATAATTAACTAAAAAGCTTAAGCACTAGCATTCTTCTACATCCTTCCGTATTCTCTGTGGGATCGACCCCAACCTTTAGTTGGGTTCTTTATTGATAACTTCCGCTTCATACTTTGTTAATAAGTGTGAGTTTGAGCATTATCAAAAAGTGGCGCCGTTGTCGGGGAATACGATTTAGGATTAGATTAATTTCTTGTGTTTAACTTTTAGTCTTTATTTCCTATTTTTTATTTTTCTTTTATTTTCTGACGTGTCACAAGGCGGCGTGGTAAAACAAGTGGTCAAGATGCGACCATAGCCTCAACAGATATCATGATGAAGTCTGAGTAATCAAGTTACATATGTCGTGCCACGACGTTAAATCAAGCACTACTTGGGAGGCAATCCAAGATGATTTTCTTTGTTTCATTTTTATATGTTCGTTTAAGTGTGCAGGTGATAGGTCATGAGTTTCAATAAAAATTGAGCTTAAACATTGAAAACAAGGAGTACAGGCCAAGGGAGTTCTTCTTGCACTCTATTCCTTTATGATTATTTGTTGTAGCACTAGGGATAGTGAAACCAATTAAGCGTGGGGTGGGAGAAGTGAACTTCATATTACCATGCATTTCTTAATTCCTAAATTCGTACATGGTAGGCTAATTTTTTGAAATTTATGACTTATCTTGCATGCTTCTTTGTTTGTAGTATTTTTAGTTTTATTTTATTTTGGGTTCCTCCGGTTTTTATTTTCGATACTTTTTCGGTGGATAGTCCCTTAGAACCGATTAGAGAGTCTAGATTTTTTTTATTTTTTATTTCAGTCATTGAGTCATGAATTTGCCAGATGATGGATGGATGACGACCGTCTTAAGGGTAAATTAGTCATTAGGAAGAACAAGACTTGAGCCTTACGAATGCTTGGTGCTTCACTCTAGGTCTCATTGGTTATCAAAAAGTGGCGTCGTTGCCAGGAAATACGGCTTAGGATTAGATTAATTGCATGTGTTTAACTTTTAGTCTTTATTTCCTATTTCTTTGTTTTTCTTCTATTTTCTGATGTGTCATAGGTTAGCATGGTAAAACAAGAGGTCAAGATGTGACCACGGTCTCAACAGGTATCTTGATGAAGTTTGAGTAATCAAGATACCCGTGTCCTATCGCAACGTTAAATCAGGCGCTACTTGGGAGGCAACCCAAGATAAATTTTTCGCTTTTATGTGTTTGTTCAACTGTGCAGGTGATAGCTCATAATTTTCAATAAAACAATTTGAGCATGAAATACATAGATGGGGGAAGCTATTCCTACCCCCACAGATGACGAGGAGTAGAGGCCCAGGAAGTCTTCTTTCACTCCATTAATTTATGCTTATTTGTTTTAGCACTGGGGAAAGTGTAACTAATTAAGTGTGGGGTGGGAGAAGTGAACTTCATATTACCATGCATTCCTTTATTCCTAAATTTGTACATGGTAGGCCTAGTTTTTTTTGAAATTTATGACTTATCTTGCATGCTTGTTTGTTTGTAGTATTTTTAGTTTTATTTTATTTTGAGTTCCTCCAATTTTTGTTTTCGGTACTTTTTTGGTGGATAGTCCCTTAGAATCGATTAGAGAGTCTAGATTTTTTTTAGTCATTGAGTCATGACTTTGCCCGATGATGGATGGATGACGACCGTCTTAAGGGTAAATTAGTCATTAGGAAGAACAAGACTTGAGCCTTACGAATGCTAGGTGCTTCACTTTAGGTATCATTGAGACTTTATTAAATTCACTCAAAAATGCATGAAAAAGGTAGAAACACTTAGTCTTTTGGGAACTTGACTTTTGTACTTGAAAAAATGGGCTTAATTATGTTATGCATGCAATATGGATATATGTGTTTATGTGATCTTGATTTTCATTGTTAAACCATCTTGTGCCAATGTGTGAGGAATTATTTTTTATATACTCCATGCTTGTAAATTGACGTCTAGAACTTTCCCAGTGTGTGCAAAGCAAAATAAGAATGATGGATTTAGTATTGATATAGGCATTTCTTTGATAGCCTTATTTTTATCCTATTTTACCTACCTTGATTGTAATTATCCTAGTTATCCATGTTGAGCATTAGCCTATTCTTTTGATAGCATATTATAAGCTTGAATCCATTTTTGTTCTATTGACTTGTATTTGATCCAAATGACTCCTAGAGCACTTTAATGAAAAATGTTTGTAGGAAAGGAGAATAATTGGAGAAGTGAAGGGAAAATCTAAAAAGTGTGGTGAATTGGAAGAAAAGAAAAAGGTTAAATTTTGCTAAACAATGAGGGTGAAGTTTAGTGGGAAGACAAAAAGAAGGAAGAGCTTTGAAAAGAAATCATGATTTACCAATTTACCGTACCCATTTGTTTACAATGAACCTGTTTTGGACCTGGTCCTTCCTTGGATATTGTGAATCTCAACATAAGAAAAATGTTCAAGTTGAGGGTGGCTAGAGTAAGGGTGCGTAAAGGGTGAGAACGGAAGAAAGGAAAATAAAAACAAATGTGTGTGAATAAGCTCAATGATGAAAAGAAAAATCCCCACTAGTCACCTAAGTTGAAAAAAAATTAAAAAATAAAAGGAGGTATAAGGAGAAAAGTTGGAAATTGAAGAATGTGCTTAAAAATCAAAGTGTTGTGAAGTATTAAAGTGCTTAGGGAGATTAGTCACTATCTTGGCCAAATAGTTCCTACCGTCCCTTAGCCTATATTACAACCAAATTAAAGTCCTAATTGATCCTTGATTCATAATTCTATATTAGTAGAGTACTACACTAAGGGCAAGCCTATGGATCGTCTTTTGCATGTATATTGAGTTCTTTTGTGAGATTAAACGGAAATTATTTTATTTATACCCAATTTAATCTTATTCTATATCTTGTGTGAGAACAGGCATCTCTCCAAATTGTGAGGGGCACAATGGTAAGACTTTGGTTTAATTTTGATTGCTAAATTACATATAATTCGTGTTGGCCCAAAATATGTCTTGATGAGTTAGTTTTCAAAAGCTAAGTGGTTTTGAACTTTGACATCTTAATGTTGAACCTGTATGCATGCAAGTGAGTTATTTGAGCTTCATTGATTTGTCTCATGATCCTAAGTGTAAGTAGACTATTCGTAGGATGAATTTTGTGCTTAATTGTTAGAAGGGAAGTAGTAGATTGTTCGAGGACGAACAATAGTTTAAGTGTGGGGTGTTGATGAAGGGCATACTCACGCACTTCATAGACATATTTTCCTCGTACTTTACTATGTTTTGAGAACAAATTGTGTGTGTTTTCATGGGTTTATGTTATATATTTTTGAAAATAGCTAAAAGAGATGGATTTTGGTGTATTTGATGCTTTGGAATGAATTTGAAGAAAATGGAATAAAGTGAGGACTGTGAGGAGAAAATTTGAGGAAGTGTCCAGTGAAGGTAACGAGTGACATAATGAGTCGTCGTGTGAAGTGACGACTCATCGTCAGACACTGTGAGCATCCGTTAATTACACTATAGGATGTGATGATCCATGGCCACGAGGGACCTAACAACTCATGCCTAGTCCTAACGAGTCGTTAGGTGACCCGTTGCCATGACTAGGCCTAATGTTGAGGACGATTGTACTTGACTGATCATGACTCGTTTGAGGCCCTCACGAGTCGTTAGTTAGTTCGTGACCACTGACGACCTAGAGTCCGTTTTTAATTAGGAAAAGGAACTATAAATCCCAAATTAAATCCATGAAGGAATAAAAGAAGGTGCAACGCGGCAAGGCTCCAAACGGCCCAAAAATGGATTTCCCACTTCAACTAGGAAAAGGAAATTTAAATCCCAAGTCAAATAGCATAAATCTACTACTATAAATACCCCTTTATTTTCATGTAATAGGCATGTTGTTTTTATGTCTTCAAGAGTTAAAGTTTTAAGTTTGAAAGTAGAGTCTAAAGTTTTAGAGAACAATTAGAAGCCAAGTTTTAGACTAGTCTTAACATGTTTTGAAGACATACTTCGGGATACGATTGTAAAGTTGTTCTTTATTTTTGCAATAATCAAGTGAGTTTCTTCCTATCATCGTTGCAAATATTAATTTTTTCTTTTATTTATTAATTCTATTAATTTACTTATAAACATGATAGGCTAAAACCACCACAACTAGGATTGTGGGAACCATGACAAATTAACACACATATGTAAAATACTTAGTGATTCTTGAATGAAGTTTATGCATGTATTGTTTCTACCTTCGTTTTAATTGATTTTTAACGGTTGCAAACGTTAGAACTTGCCTTATTCTTACTTACCGGACCAAGGGGGTAGTTAATGGGAAAAGGGATTAACAACGGAGATTTGAGGCTATCAACCCTCATCGAATAGCTTAAACTTGTCCGGGAATAGCTAATCTGATATTAAGGGTATGGGTCAATTAAAGTACACCCGTAGAAGGACCAAGTTGCGTGGTGAAAATAATCTAGAGAGGGGACCAACCATTTAGGCAAACCTAACTTACCAATATTGCATGCTAAGCGCCGGAATAGATCACCAGTATAAAAACGCCTTGTGGTTATGAAGTCTAAAACTTTAGAATCTAATTTCAAACTTAAAACTTCAACTCTTGAAGACATAAAAACGACATGCCTATTACATGAAAATAAAGGGGTATTTATAGTAGTAGATTTATGCTTTTCCTTTTCCTTGATAAATTTGACTTGGGATGTAAATTTCCTTTTCCTAGTTGAAGTGGAAAATCCATTTTTGGGTCGTTTGGAGTCTTGTTGCGTTGCACCTTCTTTTGTTCCTTCATGGATTTAATTTGGGATTTTTAGCTCCTTTTCCTAATTTAAAATGGACTCCAGGTCGTCAGTGGTCACAGACTAAGTAATGACTCGTGATGGCCTCAAACGAGTCGTGATCAGTCAAGTACAGTCGTCCTCAGTATTAGGCCTAGTCGTGGAAACGGGTCACCTAATGACTCGTTAGGACTGGGCATGAGTTGTTAGGTCCCTCATGGCCATGGATCATCACATCCTCCACTGTACTTGATGGATGCTCACAGTGTCTGATGACGAGTCGTCACTTCACACAACAACTCGTTATGTCACTCGTTACCTTCACTGGACACTTCTTCAGATTTTCTCCTCCCAGTCCTCACTTTATTCCATATTCTTCTAATTCATTCCAAAGCACCAAATACAACAAAATCCATCGCTTTTAGACCTGAAAGCATCTAACCATGTGCGTTAACTATTTTCACAAATATATAACATAAACCCATGAAAACACACATAATTTGTTCTCAAAACATAGTAAAGTACGGGGAAAATATGTCTATGAAGTGCGTGAGTACGCCCTTCATCAATTTACGGGGAAAATATGTCCATGAAGTGCGTGAGTACGCCCTTCATCAATCTCCACATTCGAAGAGGACACAATCTCATTATTGTTTTAAGCCCTTCGTAAAGAAGATGTCACCCGCACAACCTCTTCGTAAGAAGTTAGTTTCACCCAAAATAAATAAATAAATAGTTTTGACACAAGTTGTTCAAGAAGAAAAATCAAACGTCCTGCAAAGAAGCAATGTAGATCAAAACGCAATTTTGATGCGAGAGATTGATTTGCTCAAGAAATATGTAAGTAATATATGTAACAACTTTGTATATATATTTTAACTAATATCCAAATTTATATAATTAATATTATATTTCATACACTTTATTTTCATTGGTGAAAGATGAGCTTGATGATATTCGCAGATTGAAAAACGAGAAATTCAAGAGTGTTATGGATGTTGTGAGAGTCAGTCATAATGCTAAAAATGTTGATCATCTATTTATGATTATCCAATAAAATTTCATATACCAAACAATATGCATCTAACTAACTCATATACATAGGTATATGATAGTGAAGGTCAACATCATAAACCTGAAGTAGCCTTCCATATGCCACCACAACAGGTTAAATCAACCTTATAATTATGTTTAGGAGCCTTCCATGTGCCACCACAACAGGCAAAATCTACCTTATAATTATGCTATATATATATATATATATATATATATATATCATTCTAAAAGATACGCATTCAATAATGAATCAGTTTTGCATCTGAATATATATGTATTTGATTGTTTAAATGTATATACATAATGATTTAATAGTGATGTGTTCAATTTAGTAGTTATTTTATTTATTGATTAAATATTTAGTTTTTTATTTATAAGTTAATGTTTTAATAAATGAATATAACAAGATTTATTATCAAGGATCAATCAAAAAGTCACTTTTTGACCTATTTGATTTTCTTGCTCCGAAGGATAATTTGTTTGGAGAAACAAAATTGGATTTGAATGAGAAATTTTAGAAGATGAAAGATTTGGCTAAAGTACATAAGCAGGCATATGTACTTTTTAACGTTGGAAATACTGAATTACAAATTTTAATTAATCCATATTAATTGTTTGTTTTTATTTTTTTAGTAGATTCCGGAGTTACACAACAATAAGGAAAAACTGAATGATACTGCAGATATCACTTTTGATCAGGGTCATCACCTAATCACCTAAGAGGCACCTAATCTCATAGATTTGAATATTTTAGTCCTTTTTTCAAGTTTAATTTGATTCTTATTAAAATGAAAATATTTTAATTATCAGGGACCCAAATATCAGACCCCAGACAGGATGCCCGCGCACACCGCTCACGTTCACACCCATGTTGGAGATGATCATATTGAAGATCTGAATCTTCCCCCCTCGCAATTTGAGTTGCCTAAGAATTTCTTCCAAGTTTAAATCTAGAACGAAGCATCATAATTTATCCTTCCGCAATATACAATATATTGCACTACTGCCTATGCAAAAGTCTAGGTGACTAGACCGATAGAATACAACATCCTACTTATCTAGGTTTGGATCATCAATAGGTGCACAAATACAATACAATATATATTCAAAAATTTCAATACAAAACATTTCTTCAAATTTTTTGTTATATACAATTCATTTATTCAAGTACAGAATCAATGTAACAGGTAGTTCATCAAGAACTCCTCCCACTTTCAATAAAAAATATCCTTTTAGGGAGAATTTAATTAATGGACCATATGATATGACTCTTATTGAAGAATATTCGAAATGGATTTAGGGTGGTTTTCTTGCCAGGCATCAACAGAAGTATGATACAAATTTATTTCATTCAAATATATATTTTACTTGATGTGTATTTACAAATGAATTAATATTTCTATATAAATACAGGAAAAACAATGAAGACCATTTTAGGAAGCACAAATTCATAATGCCCGCCACAATGAATTTTTGTGTTGATACATTAAAGAATAAAAATTGATTTTACAAGTTTTCCTTCGAAGGCCAGTTGCTTACTGATTCAGTAAGGTTTTTTTTATTTGTATAGCTTCATGTATTTTCAAAATGTAATATATACATAATTGTGTATTTGTATGTATTCACAGGATTGTACTTATATTTCTTGCGCAAGTAGTAAAAGGTGATATCAATATGCTATATAAACACACACAATATATATATATATATATATATATATATATATATATATATATATATATATATATATATATATATATATATATATATTTACTTCCTATTCAACACGATTTCATGGATTTGGGACAAGTATGTCGAAGCAGATGTTGCGTCTAGTGCAGCCAAAGAAGAAGATCTAATATGCGAATACATCATGGGTACAGATAGTATGTTGTTGTACCATGGTACACAATAGACAATGTATTTATCTCGATCAATGTGAAGGACAAGATTCACTGAGTTTTGGTTGTTTTATCATTTAGAGACAGATGTATTTATGTATATGACTCCCTCAAATCTGTCGGTCAAGATGCTGCTGTCAAACATTAAATAGACAAGTCACCCCAGCTTCTATCTATCTGCCTTTCAACAACGGATTTCTATCAAAAGAAAGGTATCACTAGTTCTACTCATCCCAGATATAATATATAGACACCATAAGATTCGTTCGAAGTTATGTACATGGATAATATTCTACAGCAAACGAGTGGTAGCATGTAAGCTAACTTATTTTCTCATTTTTAATATTTATCATATGAACAACACATCATTTATTTTATTATTTTTAATCATGGTTTATATTAATATCAATGTTTTTATTTTTATTTTTTACTACGCAGGGACTATGGTCTTTTTGTGGCTGCATATGCAGAGTTTTTAAGTGATGGTTAAGGTATACCTAATAGTTGTATTGATTCTAAACTGTTACACAACAAATATGTAGCAATTCTTTAGGATTATGCAACGAAGAAGATAAAAGTTGATTTTATGAGCGATGATGAGGAACTTCCAAGGAAGATCAGACCAATTGTGGAGTGTAATAGAAGTGTTAGAATTGTACTTTCATAGGTTTAAAGGTCATGTTTTCTTTTGTGTTTAAAGATACATATTTAACTTTTATCTTTTTGGAAGCGCATGTATGTGGTATCGTAATTGTTATCAAACTCATTTTCTCGGTCTATCAGTATATGATATAAAATTTTTAGCGGGTATATAGTCATTTATATATGATTACTTCTTTTTACATTATAACATCATCTTTTATTAAAAATTTAAATAATTTAAATATACACAAATCAGTTTATACAGAAATACTAACAGTATACAGTTTATATCAATCGTAAAAGTACATACAAAAATCATGGCAAGTAAACATTTGAATAGGCAGCCAATTTAAAATACAAATACATTATATATATATATATATATATATATATATATATATATATATATACAAATACGATAATTATTATGCTTGTTGTATTTTATATATATATATATATATATATATATATATATATATATATATATATATATATATATATATATATACATATCAATACATACATACAAATACGATAATTATTATGCTTGTTGTATTTTTTATTTTTCAAGCAAGTATTTTTAATTTAAATCTTATATTAAGTTAAGTTATACAGTACATATTTATATTTAAAAGTACATACAAAACTATGGCATCTAGACATCTAAATACACTATATATACATGCAATGAATAATACACATGAAACTAAAATAACTTTTCAATGATCCTGTAGTTGCAATAAAAAATTATACTTTAACAATACAAAATCAAAAAAAAAACGTAAGAGTAATATGATCACATACTGTCACGCCCCGAGCCTATACCCTGGACGTAACACGGTACTTGAAGCCACAATGACCCCAAGTCAACCACTGGTCTATCATTCACTAGAATTCTGAGTAAAACAAGCACAACGGAAATTTAAAGTAATAACATTAAGGAATTTTTATGAAAATTTAAAATAGAACTTAAAACATGAAAACTGAACATATGTAGGTCTGAAAGCCTTCTAACTGATGAGTTACTGGGAAAAGCACCTAGCTAACTCTAAGTCTAAAGTAAAACTCCAATTGACTATAAGAGAATGAAAATAAGGCCCTCTAATGATGAGGACTCACACTAAATCTGCGGTTGGGGAGGAGCTGAATCGTGGCGATTAACGCGACTGAATCTGGGGACCTGCAGCTATATCATGAAACGATACAGCATAAAAGTATGCGTCAGTACCTTGAATATAATGAGTAAGTGAGAGATGCAAATAACATGAAAGAACTAGTAACTGAATCGAAATGACATCAAATGACAAACTGAAAATACTGAAAACTGATACAACTAGATTATATTAATATGGTAAATAATGACCCTGGCTGACGGTCATAAACATGCCCTAAATCTGAAAAACTAAGTCTGAGATAGTACACTGAACTGATTTGGACTGAGAAATCTGAGAGTGGACTAACTGACTAGTGGGAGAGTCTATAACCGACATATAACCACGTGAGCTAGATGTGGAGTCCGATGTATACACCCCACTAGTAGGACCCAATATACCTTGCCAGGGTATAAAGGTATGAACTGGGTGATCACAAAATTCTGAAGCCAATCAGGCGAAGTAATATTGTAATCTACGCTGGCAACGTAGTTCTGGGAACCTGGGTGTGCTGGAACACCGGCCCGCTCGGTGCTAAGTCCTACTCCCACTGGAAACCTATACTGAACGGCTAAGCTAATAGCTCGAAACTGGGATCCAAGACTAGTCAGGGACATATAACTGAAAGTACCTTGAGAGTCTTATCGGACCAGATTCTGAAACTAGGTTCTAGACTGGTCAAAGCTGCTTATTTGGAAGCGTCGTAACCGTTTAAGAACAAATGGTAAACTGAACTGGGTCCTGGGGCTGATCAGAGCTATATATTTAAAATGTCATGACCGCCTAATGGACCAAAAACTAGATTCTGTGTCTAATTCTGATAACTGGGAGGCACCACTGACACTTCGGGAAAAGACTGGAGTCAAACCGATCAGTTGATAATTTCTAAATAGTTCTGAAGAGGTTCTATGTTCTACTGAACTGAATTACTAAGCAACTAATAGAGAAATCAACTCATTCCAACTACACAAGAATTTCATAATATAGCGAAATTTCAAATGTTAAAGGAATCTCATTCAACAAGGCTAAAATCATTCTTATAAATGGAATAATTGCTCAGCATATATATATATATATATATATATATATATATATATAATAAGAATTACTAGGAAATTCAGCCCAAACATACTTCACAAACTAGACGGAATTTAATATGCAATAATCTTTACTCGAGAATTTAGGGCTGTAAATCACCTTGGCAAGAACAACAATAATTTACTTAGGAACTGATGAAGATTATATGAATAATAAACATGGATATTATCCCAATTGAAATTAATGAAAACCAACATGAAAATTTATTCATATTCGAAGAACTCAGGGCTAAACTGATAGGAAAATTGGACACAAGCGAAGGATAATTCCCTTATTGAATTCCCACATACCTGACTAAAATTCTCCCAGAGAAAGAAACTTGAACTGCTGCAAGAGATGAGAAGCCCTAGTCTTGCTTGGAGGGTTCTTAAGAGGAGAACGTTCGATCTTTTCTGAGAACTGAGAGTGGGGAATGAGGAATGAACCATTTTTTCCCACTAAAACATCTAAAATTAACACTAAAATGACGTAGTTTAAAGCTTGGGAGAGCAGGAAATTACTAAATAGCCCTTAGAAATTCACTGAAAAAAACACTCAGGTACCCCTAACGGGTGACCTAACGGGTCGTGGTGACTGACCACGACTCGTGGTCACTCCCGTCAGGTACACTGCCCAAAATCCTCAGTAGGCCACCATGAGGGACCTGACGAGTCATGGTCAATGACCACGACTCGTGGTCACCAGCCATGGACCACACTATCTCATTCGGGAGATTTAATGCTAAGCCCAGTAACGAGTCACCTAACGAGTCGTTGGCACAAATGACGACTCGTTGCCGACACTCGTCAGGTACACTAGTCAACTTAATATATTCCCAACTCAGGCTTGACCACGAGTGACTTAATGGGTCGTGGTCAGTGACCACGACTCGTGATGTCCCTTGTTGGGTACACTGTCTCCCCTCTTTAAATAATTAAACCTCCTTCTCACAGTTCTCCTAATGAGTCGTGAGGTCACTTAACGACTCATTAGGTGGGTCGTCCTGAAGCTTTTCTATAGCTTTTTTCCAGATTTCCTGATTTAAGTCCCGGGGTTAGATTTTGAGTTTTTGGGACATTACGATATCTCCCCCTTGTAAACATTCGTCCTCGAATGTTAGAAATCACACAGGAAATAGAAAGTAGCAATCAAAATCTCCAAATACTATTCATTTGACTCCAAAACTACCAGAATGACTACCTCTGCTATACATAACTGATTTGAATTTACTTTTCATATATACATCCAAGGTCACAAAAGAAACTTATACACATGAATTGAATTCAACAACTAGATTAGGTCCTAAGGCAAAACTAGCATCTCAAGCTACAACAGAGTCGGTAGAGAACAAGTGTGGGTATTTGGCCATTATATCTGCTTCGGCCTCCCACGTAGCTCCTTCAACCTGCTGATTTCTCCATAGGACCTTGACTGAAGCTATTTCTTTATTCCTCAACTTACAAACCTGAAGGTCAAGGATCTGGACTGGTACTTCCTCATATGAGAGACTATCTTTTATTCCTACACTGTCCAATGGCACAACTGAGGTTGTATCTCCAATGCACTTCTTCAAAAGTGACACATGGAAAACTGGGTGTACATCTGCTAGTTCTAAAGGTAACTCTATCTCATAGGCTACATTGCCGATACGCCTCAAAATTCTATAAGGTCCCACATATCTCGGACTGAGCTTTCCTTTCTTGCCAAACCTCATCACCCTTTCATGAGAGAAATTTTCAGGTATACCCAGTCATCAACTTCAAACTCCAACTCTCTTCTTCGCACATCGGCATAAGATTTCTGACGGCTCTGAGCTGTTTTCAATCTTTCTCAGATGAGCTGAACTTTCTGCATTGCCTCATGTACTGAGTCTAGCCTATCAGGGTAGCTTCACCAACCTCGAACCATCTTATAGGTGATCTACACCATCTCCCATATAATGCTTCAAATGGGGCCATCTGAATGCTAGAGTGGTAATTGTTGTTGTATGCAAACTCGATAAGAGGCAAATGGCCATCCCAATTCCCCTTAAAAGAGATCACACACGCTCTGAGCATATCTTCTAGAGTCTGAATAGTCCGCTCAGCTTGCCCATTGGTCTGCGGGTGGAAAGCTGTGCTAAGCTTGACCTGAGTGCCTAGTCCCTTTTGAAAGGATTTCAAGAAGTGTGACGTGAACAGAGCTCCTCTATTTGAAATGATAGATAAAGGCACCCCATGGAGTCTGACTAACTATCAGATGTGATGTAACACCCTGAAACTTTCCTAGACCAAATTCAGACGTTGCATGAAAAACCATAGGAGACCAGAAAATTCTCTATCTCAGACGACCCCCACAACGGACTGTTGATGGAACCAACGGATCGTTGTAAGTGGTCATGGTTAGAAGTAGCCTTTCTTTGAGGGGAAACGAGTCATAGGATGACTCGTTGATTCTAACAATGGGTCGTCCTATCATCCATTGAATCCCATATTCCGAGATCTACCCGACCCTTCCCTGAGACAACGAGAGGTAACAACGGCCCGTGGTAGCCTCCAACGAGTAGTTATGACCACCCGTTGTCTTCTTCCAGGACCCAACAGTGTGAAACACGAGGGATACAACGGCCCATTGGTTCTACCAATGAGTCGTTGTTATCACCTGTTACCCCATGTCTTATTCTCTTACCACTTCCAACGGGAGGTATCAACCGCCCATTGTTACTTCCAACGGACCCATTTACCTAACCGTGGGTCACCCTTGTGAACCTAGTTTCTGAACCCAGAAACCATAGCCAGATTCAACCCGCTGTCGTTTCTACCAACGACCCGTTCTGAGGCCCGTTGGTTCCTGTCGGCCAGATTTCAAATTTAAATCCCAGGGTTATTTTTGTAAAAATTCCACCTACCTAGTCCTTAAACTATATCGTTTGGGTTTCATTCAGGGGTTTTAGAAGGGGTAACCAATGGTTTCTCCCTATATTTTTTCTTTCATTCTCAAGAACAGAGTGTAGAATTCCTCTAGAAGCACACAACAGAAGCTACGGCAAACGACAATCCTTTCAGTTTTTCTCAGAGATTTTCACCATAGTTTCTTCTACAGATATGTGGAAATTCAAAAAGGAGATTAGTCTCCCCTTGTGTCCCCTAAAACTCTTTCCCTGTTCACTATTAGTTCTAGCCCTAAGTTTATTGATAGTGAAAATATTGATGTCATACCTTGAATAATTCATGTGGAACTCTAATTTATGTCTATTTTAGCTAATTTCCACCAGCTTGTAATCAAAATTATGCTTATTCCGTCAATTTAGAAATTCAGCCCTAACTTTTGAAAAATTCAAAAATTAGAATCCTACTTAATCTTTGAATTCTTGAGAATTGTTTGCATCTTTCAGAGTTAGAGGCATCTATAATACTTGTATATGTTAAAACCTCAGTTACTGGCATGAAATTCACATTCAGTCGGAAAGCCTATATACTTTGTATTTTCTCAAAATTGTTAGTTTAGCTTCAATCAAAGTACTAGAATATTCAGTGTTAGTCAAAAATGTCAGTCTAGTGTCAGTCAGATTTTAGCAACCTCCGGGTTGACCAGAATAATGTCAGCAGATCAGTTTGACTATAGAATTTGTAGAGGTGCTAGTAGTGCCTCCTGGATATTAGAATTAAAATTCAGTTATTGGTTCACTAGGTAGTCATGACATTTCAGATATATAGCTCTGACTTGCCCCAGGACCCCAGTTCAGATTTCAGTTTGTTCTTAGATGGCTACGATGCTTCTAGATAAGCAGCTCTGACCAGTCTAGAATCCAATTTCAGAATTTGGTTCGCTAAGACCCTCAGGTTACTTGCAGTTATATGTCCCTGACTAGTTTTGGACCCCATCTTCGAGCTATCAGCTTAGCAGTTCTGTATAGGGTTCCAGTGGGTGTAGCTTAGCACCGAGCGGACCGGGGTTCCAGCGCACCCAGGTTCCCAGAACTACGTTGCCAGCGTAGGTTATAGTATTACTTAGCTTCATTGGCCCCAGACTTTTGTGATCACCCAGTTCATGCCTTTATACCCTGGCAAGGTATATTGGGTCCTACTGGTGGGGTGTATACATCGGAATCCATGTCAAGCTCACATGGTTATATGTTGGTTAGAGACTCTCCCACTAGTAAGTACAACCTACTCTCAGGTTCTTTAGTCCAGATCAGTTTAGTGCAGTATTTCAGACTCAGTATCTCAGGCTTAGGACATGTTTATGATCATTAGCTAGGGCCATTTGTGACCATATCAGTTTTACACCAGTTGTATCAGTTTTCAGCATATAAGCTGGTCATTTCATGTCGTATCAGTTCAGTTACTAGTTCTATCATATTACTCATGTTTCTCTCACATACTCAGTACATTCGAAGCACTGACGCATACTTTTATGCTATATCGTTTCATGGTACAGTTGCAGGTTCTCAGACTCAACACCGCTAGCCTCCGCAGTTAGATTCTCCACCTCAGCAGTTAAAGTGTGAGTCCTTATTATCCGAAGGCATTATTTCTTTCTTTCAGTCATTTATTAGTTTCAGTTAGACTTAGAGTTATCTGGGAGTTTGTCCCAGAAACTCTTCAGTTAGATGGCTTTCAGACCAGACTTGGTTTCAGATTTGTTTTCAGATATTTTAACTCGCTATTTTCAGTCTTTAAATTTTCAAAGAAAATTCTTTGATGTTATTATTGTAAATTTTTGTTGTGCATGTTTACTCAGAATACTAGTGAATGATAGACCAGGGGTTGACTTGGGGTCACTTGTGGCTTCAAGTAACATGTTACGTCAAGGGTATAGGCTCGGGGCATGATAAACTTGGTATCAGAGCCCTAGGTTTAGAGTATCCTCGGAAAGTCTGAAAGCCGCATCAGGTAGAGTCCTTTTCATGAGTGTGAAGCACGCCACACTCATGAAGAGGAGGCTACGAGATGTTATTATGAAAATCCCCTTTTGTTCATATTCTTTATCGTGCATCAAAGATCAATTTCAGAAGTCCCCTTCTAACTCGTGCTCTGTTTTGTTTAAGTGAGTCATGCCTCCCAGACGTGATAACGGAAGAAGGGCAGGTAACGCCAACAGACCTGCCCCACCAGCCCCGGCAACTCCTCAAGTTGATTCAGTTTCTACTGCAAAATTTAAAGCGGCCATTCAGTTACTGGCCCAAACTGTGACCAATCAGGTGAATCAGTAGGTTGTGTCGGTGAACATGAATGGGTCTGCTTCAGCTGCAAGGGTGCAGGACTTCACCCATATGAACCCTCCATTATTTCAGGGATTTAAAGTGGGGGAGGACCCCCAAGAGTTTGTAGATAAGGTCAGGAAGATTACCTGTATTATGGGTGTTAGCTCCTCCGAGAGTGTCGAC
This sequence comes from Datura wrightii, assembly GCA_035772735.1. NCBI lineage: Eukaryota > Viridiplantae > Streptophyta > Magnoliopsida > Solanales > Solanaceae > Datura > Datura wrightii. Next base: position 47,161,356 of record JASDFA010000002.1, on the reverse strand, counting down.
CTGGCTGCCTACTAGCTTAAAGGGGTAGCCCAAGTTTGGTATGAGCAGTAGAAGGAGGGGCAGGCCAGCGGAGGCAGGACCAATGGAGTGGGAGGAGTTCCACACAGCTTTTCTGGATAGGTTTTTCCCTCGGGAACTGAGGCAGGCTAAGATGGCAGGGTTTATGAACTTGCGACAGGGCAATAGGATAGTGGAGGAATATGCTATGGAGTTTACCAAGTTATCAAAGTATGCTCCAGAGATGATAGCTAAGCCAAGGGCTCACATGCTGAAGTTCGTTAATGGGTTATCTAATCTGGTCCTCAAAGAGTGTAGGACTGTGATACTGATCAAGGGCATGGACCTTTCTAGCCTGATTATTTATGCCCAACAAATTGAGGCTGAAAAGCTAAAGGATATGGAGAGAAAGAACAAGCCGGCAAGAACTGGCCATTCAAATTTCGACCATCAGAGATCTAGCAATGGTAACCGCTCACAGTAGCAGTAGCAACAGCAGAGAGCCCCAGCGCCCCAACCTTTTAGTCCCACCAGGATCGGAGGGGTGGGTCATCTGGCACTCAGTCTTAGGCTCACAATGCAGGGAGCAAGTATCCAGTTTGCCCCAAGTGCAGCAAGAATCATCCTGGAGAGTGTCTATAGGCCAGGGAGTCCTATCTCTGTTGTGGACAGCTCAGGCATCAAATTAAAGAATGTCTGTCATCAATACAGGGAAGATCACAATCCACCACCACAGCAACTCTAGCAGGCTGACCAGCTAAGCAGGTCAACTAATCAGGTACGGATGGCGGCCAGCGCCAAAACCATTTTTATGCTCTGTCTTCCCGTCAGGATCAGGAAACCTCCCCTAACGTAGTTACTAGTATGTTACATCTCTTCCATATAGACGTATATGCCCTCTTAGATCCAGGAGCTACTCTTTCGTTCGTGACTCCATATATAGCGATTTAGTTCAATATAAGTCCAGAGGTCCTCTCAGAACCATTCTCAGTCTCTACCTCAGTTGGCGAGTCAGTTAGATCCAGCTGGGTGTATAGAAACTTTCTAGTCTCAGTCCTGAATAAAGTAATTCTGTCTAATCTCATAGAGCTAGACATGGTCGACGACCTTATCCTCAGCATAGATTGGTCGCACTTCTGCTATGCCTCAGTTGATTGCAGAACTAGAGTTGTCAACTTCCAGTTTCCAAATGAGCCAGTATTAGAATGGACGGGCAGCAGTTCAGTGCCTAAGGGTAGGTTTATTTCCTACCTTAAGGCCCAGAAACTCATTTCCAAATGATGTCTATATCATCTCGTTCGGGTCAAGGATTCCAACTTTGAGACCCCAACCATTCAATCAGTTCCAGTTGTGAGTGAGTTCCCAAACATACTTTCTGAAGATCTTCCCAGAGTTCCCCCTGAATGGGAAATAGACTTCAGAATAGATCTCCTCCCAGACACTCATCCCATCTCCATCCCTCCTTACAGAATGGCTCCAGCTGAGCTTAAGGAGCTGAAGGAGCAGTTAAAAGATCTTCTCGATAAGGGTTTTATCAGACCCAACATCTCTCCCTGGGGTACTCCAGTGCTATTCGTGTGTAAGAAAGACGGTACTCTCAGAATGTGCATAGATTACCATCAGCTGAACAAGGTCACAGTTAAGAACAACTACCCTATACCCGGGATTGACAATCTGTTTGACCAACTTCAGGGAGCCAGTTGTTTCTCAAAAATCGATCTCAAGTTAGGGTGATCTTGGGCAGATTTATATGCCCAAGTGATACTCAAACGTATCATTTTCGCCTTGTTTATCGTGCAATGTGTAAACATTTTCATGTAATTGGTAATAAAATGTGAATTTATACTAACCAACATGATTAGCATTGTTTTGTAGGTAAAATGTGATTTCGAGAAGCTAAAATGCATGTTGGAGGATATCGGAGTTGGACTTGGAAGCGAGCAAAGGAAAAAGCATTGGACTGCACCAATTAAAGGGGCTCCGCGATGGAGTCGTGTCACGCTGCCATCGCGGAGGCATTCTGCCTGGAGGGTGGAAAAATGCATAAATTCCAGTGGAGCCTCGCGACAGCTCCGTGGCACAGAGGCAAGCCTCCGCGTTGCATGCCGTGCCACGTTGATGCTTTATACCTGGACCCCCAAATTCCAGTGAGGGTCCGCGTCCACGCCGTGTCACGGAGGCAGTGCTTCACGATGCACTCCGTGACACGTTGCTTGTTATTCCGGGAAAAATTCCCATTAGTATAAATAGAACACTTAGGCTTATTTTTCATAATTCAGACTTGGTGGAGCAAGGACGTGGGTTACAGGCAGTTGAGGGACGAAAAGTTCAGGGTTTTTTCTCTCTTTCTTTCTTGTTTAACTCAATTGTTTGTATGATTAACACTTGTTTTAGGATGATTAATCCACAAATGAGTGGCTAATTCCCTTCCTTGCTGAGGTTATGAACACTTGTGATGAATTTTGATTATTGAATTATATGGTTTTTCATCTTTTTCTTCCATGTTGTTCTATTAATTCTTGTTTCTACTGCATTGGTGTGTGGCCGACATTAATGTATATCTAAAAAGTCCGATTTCACTCGAGAGAGCACGAAATTGGAAAGTTGTGAATTAATAGGATATTGTTCTTTACTTAATTTGGTTAAATTGAGTTTTGATGTGCTTTCCTGATAGAAATATACTTGAAAGCTGTATTAGTCATTTTAGGAACCGAAATTATATTGCTAGGTCATGAATTGCATTTGATCACAGAAATGTAGACGGATGGTTTATGATTCTTAAGTGAGATTAAATACGAGAGTTTTAATCTCTTGGCTAATGTTCTTGGCTAGCAACTGAAAGAAAAGATTAACCAATTTATGATTATAATCAGTTCATTACATGTTCTTAACCTCGGCATGCTCGTATCCATAGTTTAAATTCAAAGTAGATATTTGTTTGTAGTTTAGTATAAAAATTTATACAACAAATTATTCACTTTTTGGTTACGTTGTTGTCAGCATATTTAGAAGTAAGGTAGAATATAGTATACTTAAGCAATTTTCACTTATCTAGAGTCTCCGTGGATCGATACTTGGCTTACTAAAGCCACTTACTACTTGTTTGGCCACGGGCACTTGCGTGTCAGTTTTTAACCCTTACGAAACACCGAACATAGGGTACCATCAGTTAAGAGTTAGAGAGAGTGACATACCAAAAACAACATTTAAAACTCGGTATGGTCAGTATGAGTTTGTGGTGATATCCTTTAGGTTAACGAACGCCCCAGCAGCCTTCATGGATTTGATGAATAAGGTCTTCAAGCAGTACCTGGATATGTTCGTCATTGTATTTATCGATGACATTCTGGTGTACTCCTAAAATAAGGAAGAGCATGTCAATCACCTAAGGCTAGCATTATAGACCCTCAAAGATCGCCAGTTATTCGCCAAGTTCAACAAGTATGAATTCTGGTTGAAGTCCGTGACTTTCTTGGGTCATGTGGTCTCAGGTGAGGGGAGATAAGTAGATCCTCACAAGATTGCAACAGTGAAAGATTGGCCCAGACCTACCTCTCCTACTGAAATCAGGAGCTTCCTGGGCTTAGTGGGTTATTACCGATAGTTTGTGGAAGGTTTCTCCTCTATAGCATCTCCTCTAACCAAGTTAACCCAGAAAAAGGTGAACTTTTGATGGTCGGATGAGTGTGAGAAGAGTTTTCATGAGTTGAAGACTCGACTCACTATCGCTCCTGTGTTAACCTTGTCAGAAGGATCAGATGGGTTGGTTGTTTATTGTAACACCTCAAGAATTAGACTCGGTTACGTTCTGATGACGCAGGGCGAAGTGATAGCCTATGCCTCCAGACAACTCAAAGTTCATGAGAAGATTTATCCAACTCATGACTTGGAGTTTGCAGCGGTGGTATTCGCATTAAAAATATGGAGGCAATACTTGTATGGGGTTCACATGGATATGTTCATGGATCACAAGAGCCTTCAGTATGTGTTCAGCCAGAAGGACCTAAACATGCATCAGAGATGGTGGTTGGAGCTTCTAAAGGATTATGACATGAGTGTGCTGTATCACCCAGGAAAAGCCAATGTGGTGGCTGACGCCCTAAGCAGACGGTCTATGGGAAGTGTAGCTCACATTGAGGAAAACAGGAGGGAACTAGCAAAAGAAGTTCATAGGCTAGCTCGGTTAGGGGTGCAATTGGTGGATTCAGCTGAAGGTGGCTTGGTAATGCAAAGCAAGTCAGATTCATCCTTGGTAGTTGAAGTCAAATCCAGACAGGATAAGGATCCCATTTTACTTAAACTTAAGGAAGCAGTCATCAAAAAAGAGATAGAAGCTTTCTCCCAAAGGGGAGATGGGGTGCTCCGTTACCAAGGCAGGTTCGGATATTGGTAAGTTGAGACCGCAAATACTAGCCGAGGCACACAGCTCGAGACACTCTATTCACCCTGGTGCAACTAAAATGTACCGCGAACTGTGGAATATTTGCTAGTGGAACGACATGAAAAGGGATATCACTAAATTTGTAGCACAGTGCCCGAACTGCCAGCAAGTCAACGTAGAACACCATAGGCCCGGAGGCATGACTCAAGATATTAGTATACCCACTTGGAAGTGGGAAGAAGTATATATGTATTTCATTACAGGTCTACCCCGGACTCGACGACAACATGACTCAATCTGGGTGGTAGGAGATCGGATGACTAAATCAGCTCACTTCCGCCAGTCAAAACCACAAACTCAGCTAAGGACTATGCAAAAATTTACATCCTAGAGCTAGTCAGACTCCATGGGGTGCCCTTGGTAATCATTTTAGGCAGGGGAACATAGTTCACCTCATACTTTTGGAAGTCCTTTCAGAAGGGACTAGGCACCCAGGTCAAACTCAGCACTGCTTTTCATCCGCAGACCGATGGGCAAGCTGAGCGAACCATTCAGACCCTGGAAGATATGCTAAGAGCATGCGTAATTGATTTTAAGGGTAATTGGGATGACCATTTGCCTCTTATCGAGTTTGCTTATAACAACAGCTATCACTCTAGCATTCAGATGACCCCATTTAAGGCATTATATGGTAGGAGGTCTAGATCCCCTATAGGGTGGTTTGAGGTTGGTGAAGCTACCTTGATAGGGCCAGACTCAGTACATGAGGCAATACAGAAAGTTCAGCTCATTCGAGAAAGGTTGAAAACAGCTCAGAGCCGTCAAAAATCTTATGCCGATGTGCGGAGAAGAGAGTTGGAGTTTGCAGTTGATGATTTAGTATACCTGAAGATTTCACCCATGAAGGGGTGATGAGATTTGGGAAAAAGGGAAAGATCAGTCCACGATATGTGGGACCCTATAAGATCCTGAGGCGGATTGGTAAGGTGGCCTATGAGCTAGAGTTACCTTCAGAACTAGCAGCTGTACACCCAGTTTTCCATGTGTCACTCTGAAGAAGTGCATTGGTGGTCCAACTTTAGTAGCGCCATTGGACAGTGTGGAGATAAAGGATAGTCTCACATATGAGGAGGTACCAGTCCAGATCCTTGACCGTTAGGTTTGTAAGTTGAGGAATAAGGAGATAGCTTCACTCAAGGTGTTATGGATGAATCAGCAAGTTGAGGGAGCCACATGGGAAGGAGAAGCATACATGATGGCCAGATACCCTCACTTGTTCCCTTCCAGTTCAGACCCAGAATCAGGTACTAAATTCCTTCTCAGTACTTTACGCAGTTTTGTACTCATCAGCCTTATTTAGATTTTCTGCGTGCATTCTAGTTGCATCAACTCAGGTAGTACGGTTAACTCAGTTCGGAGTCAGTTACTCCTTCAGAAATAAGTCATAACCTCAATTTTAGAAATCTCAGCTCTTTTACTAGTTTTGTCTTCATTCGAGGACGAATGATCCCATGGGGGAGATATTGTAACACCCCAAAACTTTTCTAGACCAAATTCAGATGTTGCATGAAAAACCACAGGAAACCAAAAACTTTTCTATCTTAGATGACCCTCACAACGACCGTTGGTGGAACCAATGGACCGTTGTAAGTGGTCGTTGTTAGAAGCATCCTTTCTTCGAGGGGAAACAATGAGTCATGGGACGACCCATTGATTCTAACAACGGGCCGTCCTATTGTTCGTTGAATCCCAAATTCTGAGATCTACCGGACCCTTCCCTAAGACAACGAGAGGGAACAACGGCCCTTAGTATCCTCCAACGAGCCGTTGTGACCACCCACCGTCTGCTTTCGGGACCCAATAGTGTGAACCACGAGGGAATACAACGGCCTATTGGTTCTACCAACGAGTCATTGTTATCACCCGTTGCCCCCATACCTTGTTCTTTTACCAGTTCCAACGGGAGGTATCAACTGCCCGTTGTTACTTCCAACGGACCGTTGTACCTAACTGTGGGTCACCCTTGTGAATCTAGTTTCTGAATCCAGAAACCATGGCCAGATTCAATAGGCCATCGTTTCTACCAATGACCCATTCTGAGGCCCGTTGGTTCCTGTTGGCCAGATTTCAGATTTAAATCTCAGGTTTATTTTTGTAAAAATTCCACCTACCTAGTCCCTAAACTATGTCGTTTGGGGTTGATTCAGGGGTTTTAAAAGGGGTAACCAATGGTTTCTCCCCATATTTCTGCTCTCATTCTCAAGAACAAAGCAAAGAATTCCTCTAGAAGCACAAAACAGAAGCTAGGGCAAATGACAATCCTCTCAGTTTTTCTCAGAGATTTTCACCAGAGTTTCTTCTATAGATATGTGGGAATTCAACAAGGAGATTTTTCTCCCCTTGTGTCCCCTAAAACTCTTTCCTTGTTCACTATCAGTTCTAGCCCTAAGTTTATTGAAAGTGAAGATATTGATGTCATACCTTGAATAATTCATGTGGAACTCTAATTTATGTCTATTTTAGCTAATTTACTCCAGCTTGTAATCAAAATGATGCTTGTTCCGTCAATTTAGAAATTCAGCCCTAACTTTTGAAAAATTCAGAAATTAGAATGCTGCTTAAGCTTTGAATTCTTGAGAATTGTTTGCATCTTTCAGAGTTAGAGGCATCTATAATACTTGTATATGTTAAAAACTCAATTGCTGCTATGATATTCAGATTCAGTCAGAAAGCCTATATACTTTGTATTTTCTCAGAATTGTTAGTTTAGCTTCAATCAAAGTACTAGAATATTCAGTGTTAGTAAAAAATATCAGTCTAGTCTCAAACAGATTTTAGTAACCTTGGGGTTGACCAAAATAATGACAACTGATCAGTTTGACTATAGAATTTCTCGAGGTGCCAGTAGTACCTCCTAGATATCAGAATCAGAATTCAGTTATTGGTCCACTAGGCAGTCATGACATTTTAGATATATAGCTCTGACTTGCCCTAGGACCCCAGTTCAGATTTCAGTTTATTCTTAGACGATTACAACGCTTCTACATAAGTAGCTCTGACAAGTCTAGAACCCAGTTTCAGAGTCTGGTCCGCTAAGACCCGTGGTTATATGTCCCTGACTAGTCTTGGAGCCCAGTTTCGAGCTATCAGCTTAGCAGTTCAGTATAGGTTTCCAGTAGGAGTAGGACTTAGCACTGAGTGGACCAGGGTTCCAGCGCACCCAGGTTCCCAGAACTATGTTGCCAGCGAAGGTTACAGTATTACTTGGCCTGATTGGCCCCATACTTTTGTGACACCCAGTTCATGTCTTTATACCCTGGCAAGGTATATTGGGTCCTACCAGTGGGGTGTATACATCGGACTCCACGTCTAGCTCATGTAGTTATATGTTGGTTAGAGACTCTCCCACTAGTTAGTACAGCCTAGTCTTAGGTTCTTCAGTCCAGATCAATTCAGTGCAGTATTTCAGACTTAGTATCTTAGACTTAGGACATGTTTATGACCATCAGCTAGGGCCATTTTTGACCATATTAGTTTTACAATAGTTGTATCAGATTTCAGCATTTGAGTTGGTCATTTCATGTCGTACCAGTTCAGTTACTAGTTCTATCATAGTATTCATGTTTCTCTCACTTACTCAGTACATTCGAAGTACTGACGCATACTTTTATGTTGTATCATTTCATGATACAGCTGCAGGTTCTCAGGCTCAGCACCGCTAGCCTCCGCAGTCAGATTCTCCACCTCAGCAGTTAAACTGTGAGTCCTCATCATCCGAGGGCATTATTTCTTTCTTTCAGTCATTTATTAGTTTCAGTTAGACTTAGAGTTAGCTAGGTGTTTGTCCCAACAACTCCTCAGTTAGATGGCTTTCAGATCAGACTTGGTTTCAAATTTGTTTTCAGATATTTTAACTCGCTATTTTCAGTCTCTAAATTTTCAAATAAAATGCTTTGATGTTATTATTGTAAATTTCCGATGTTCATGTTTACTCAGAATACTAGTGAATGATAGATCAGGGGTTGACTTGGGGTCACTTGTAGCTTCAAGTACCGTGTTATGTCCAAGGTATAGGCTCAGGGCGTGACATGTATAGTCTGGCATAGTCCTCAGCTGAGTCTATGGTTTTGATTGGGAGGAAGTGGGCTGACTTAGTCATCCGATCTACTACTACCCAGATCAAGTCATGTTGTCGACGAGTCTGGGGTAAAACTGTAATGAAGTTCATATTTATTTCTTCCCACTTTCTTGTGGGTATATTGATATCTTGAGTCATGCATCGGGGTCCCTGGTGTTCTACCTTGACTTGCTAGCAGTTCAGGCACTGAGCTACAAATTCAGCAATATCTCTTTTCATGTTGTTCCACCAGTAAATATCCCGCAAATCGCGGTACATCTTGGTAGCACCGAGGTGAATGGTGTATCTTGAGCTGTGTGCCTCAGCCACTATCTGCTGTCTCAACTCACCAACATCCGGTACACACATTCTTCCCTGGTAACAGAGTACACTATCTCCCCCTTTGTAGAAAGCCTCAACCTCCTTTCTGAGAACTGGTTTTTTAAGTTTGAGTAGGACTAGATCTTCATCTTGTCTGGACTTAACTTCAACTACTAAGGATGAATCCAACCTACTTTGCATTACCATACCACCTTCAGCTGAATCCACCAACTACACCCCTAATCGGGCTAGCCTCTGAACATCCCTTGCTAACTTCTTTTTGTCTTCCTCAATATGAGTCACACTCCCTATAGACCATCTACTTAGGGCGTCAGCCACCATATTGGTTTTTTTAGGGTAATACTGTACACAAATGTCATAGTCTTTTAGCAACTCCAACCACCTTCTCTGGCACAGATTTAGATCATTCTGACTCAGCACGTACTGAAGACTCTTATCATCCGTAAAATACATCTACGTGAGCTCCATATAAGTAATTCCTCCATATTTTTAGCGCAAACACCACTGCTGCCAACTCCAAGTCTTGAGTTGGATAATTCTTCTCATGAACCTTGAGTTGTCTAGAGGCATAAGCTATCACTTTGCCCCGCTGCAACAGAACACAACCGAGTCCAACCCTGGAAGCGTCACAATAAACAACCAATTCATTTATTCCTTCTAGCAAGGTCAGAACTGGAGCAGTAGTGAGTCGAGTCTTCAACTCCTGAAAAATCTTCTCACACTCGTTCGACCACTGAAATTTCACCTTCTTCTATATTAACTTAGTCAGAGGAGATGCTATGGAGGAGAATCTTTCCACAAATCGTCGGTAATAACCTGCTAAGCCTAGGAAACTCCTGATTTCGGTAGGAGAGGTAGGTATGGGCCAATCCTTCACTACTTCTATCTTATGAGGGTCTACTTGTATTCCTTCACACAAGACCACATGACCTAAGAAAGTCACGAACTTTAACCAAAATTTGCACTTGCTGAACTTGGCGAATAACTGGCGGTCCCTGAGTGTCTGCAATGCTAATCTTAGGTGGTTGGCATGCTCTTCCTCATTTCTGGAGTATACTAGAATGTCGTCAATAAATACAATGATGAACATATCCAAATACTGCTTAAAGACTTTGTTTATTAAGTCCATGAAGGCAGTTGGGGCGTTTGTTAGCCCAAACATTACCACAAATTCATAGTGACCATACCGAGTTTTGAATGTTGTTTTCGGTATGTCACAATCTTTGACCCTTAGCAGATGGTACCCTGACCTAAGATCGATCTTGGAGAAACAACTATCTCCTTGAAGTTGGTCGAACAGATCGTCAATTCTTGGTAGAGAGTACTTGTTCTTAATTGTGACCTTGTTCAGCTGACGGTAATCTATGCACATTCTGAGGGTACCGTCTTTCTTACGCACGAATAGCACTGGAGCACCCCAGGGAGAGATGTTGGGTTTGATAAAACCCTTGTCAAGAAGGTCTCTTAGCAGCTCCATCAACTCCTTAAGCTCATCCAGAGCCATTCTGTAAGGAGGGATGGAGATAGGATGAGAATCTGGGAGGAGATCTATTCCGAAGTCTATTTCCCGTTTAGGGGGAACTCCGGGAAGATCTTCAGGAAAAACATCTAGGAACTCACTGACTACTGGAACTGACTGAATGGTTGGGGTCTCAGAGTTGGAATCCTTGACCCAAACTAGATGATATATACATCCTTTGGAGATGAGTTTTTGGGCCTTAAGGTAGGAAATAAACCTACCCTTAGGCGTTGAACTGCTGCCCGTCTATTCTAACACTAGCTCGTTGAGAAACTGAAACTTGACAACTCTAGTTCTGCAATCGACTGAGGCATAGCAGGAGGTAACCAATCCATGTCGAGAATAAGGTCAAAGTCGACCATGTCTACAAGATCAGCTAGAATAACTTTACTCAGGACTGAGACTGGGTAGTTTTTATATACCCGGATAGCTCTAACTCACTCGCCAACTGGGGTGGAGACTGAGAATGGTTCTGAGAGGACCTCTGTACTGATGTTGAACTGGACTTCTATATAGGGAGTCACGAATGGAAGATTGTCTCCTGGATCTAAGAGGGCATACATGTCTAGATGGAAGACACGTAACATACCAGTAACTACGCTAGGTGAGCTTTCCTAATCCTAACGAGAAAATAGAGCATATAAATTATTTTGGCATTGACCGCTCTGTACCTGATGTGTTAGCCTACTGGGCTGGTTAACCTGCTAGAGCTGATGATGTGGTGGATTTTGATCTCCCTCGCCCTGCAGACGGGCACTCCTTAAGCCGGTGTTCAAGTTGTCCATACCCAAAACAGCCCTCTCGTCCCTGAAGGCATTCTCCTGGTGGTTCCTACCACACTTGGGGCAAGCTGGATACCTATTCTCGGTACTGTGAGTCTAAGACTGAGTCCAGATGATCCACCCCTCCGATCCTGGCGGGACCAAAAGGTTGGGGAGCTGGCTGAACTAGGTGTTGGGGTTCTCTGCTGCTGTTGCTACTGTCTGTGGGTACCACTACTAGACCTTTGATGGCTGAAATCTGAATGTCTAGTCCTTGCCTTTGTGTTCTTACGCTCCATATTCCTTCAGCTTTACAGGCTCAGTCTACTGGCATAGACAATCAAGCAAGAAAGGTCCATGTCCTTAACCAGCATGTGGTCCTGCACTCCTTGAGGACCATATTTGACACTCCATTTACAAACTTCAGCATGCGAGCCCTTGGCTCGGCTACCATCTCTGGAGAATACTTAGAAAGCCTAGCAAACTCCAAAGCATACTCCTTCACCATTCTGTTGCCCTATCTAAAATTCATAAACTCTGCCATCTTTGCCTCCCTCAGCTCCCAAGGGAAAAATCTGTCAAAGAAAGTTGTGTGAAATTCCTCTCACTCTACTGGTCCTACTCCCACTGGCCTTCCTTCTTTCCACTGGTCATGCCGGACTTGAGCTACCCCTTTCAACTGGTAGGCAGCCATGTTGGCACTCTCATAGGGACTGACACCCATAGTTCGGGTGATTTTTCTAATCTCATCCATAAACTCTTATGTATCCTCTCCCACTTTGCTCCATGAAAATCTGGAGGGTTCATCCGGGTGAAGTCCCACACCCTCGCAGTTGCTGTAGACCCATTGGTGTTCATCGGCACCACATGCTAGTTCACCTGGTTGGTGACTGTTTGGGCCAGTAGTTGAATAGCTGCTCTGAATTCAGCAGTAGACACCGAATCATCTTGAGGAGCTGTCAGGGCTGGTGGGGTAGTTCTGTTGACATTACGGTCCCTTTTTCCATTACCGTGTCTGGGAAGCATGGTTCGCTGAAATTAAACAGAGCGCGAATTAGAAGGGCATTTCTAGAATTGAACTTTAACGCACGATAAAGAGTATGAACAAAAGGGAATTTTCCTAATAACATCTTGTAGCCTCCTCGTCATAAGTGTGGCGCGCTTCATACCTATGAAAAGGACTCTACTTGATGCGACTTTCAAACTTTCCGAGGATACTCTGAACCTAGTGCTTTGATACCAAGTTTGTCACGCCCCGAGCCTACACCCTGGACATAACACGGTACTTGATACCACAAGTGACCCCAAGTCAATCCCTGGTCTATCATTCACTAGAATTCTAAGTAAAACAAGCACATCAGAAATTTAAATTAATAACATTAAGGCATTTTTATGAAAATTTAAAATAAAACTTAAAACATGGAAATTGAACATCTGTAGGTCTTAAAGCTTTCTAACTTATGAGTTACTTGGACAAGCCTACAGCTAACTCTAAGTATAAAGTAAAATTGCAACTGACTATAAGAGAATGAAAATAAGGCCCTCGAATGATGAGGACTCACACTAAATCTGCGGTTGGGGAGGAGCTGAATCGTGGCGATTAACGCTACTAAATCTGGGAACCTGCAGCTGTATCATGAAACGGTACAGCATAAAAGTATGCGTCAGTACCTTGAATGTACTGAGTAAGTGAGACATGTAAATAACATGAAAGAACTAGTAACTGAACTGAAGTGACATGAAATGACAACTAAAAATACTGAAAAACTGATACAACTAGAATATACTGATATGGTCAATAATGATCATAAACATGCCCTAAATCTGAAAGACTAAGTCTGAGATACTACACTGAACTGATCTGGACTGAGAAATCTGAGAGTGGACTAACTGACTAGTGGGAGAGTCTATAACCGACATATAACCACGTGAGCTAGACGTGAAGTCCGATGTATACACCCCACCAGTAGGACCTATTATACCTTTCTAGGATATAAAGGCATGAATTGGGTGATCATAAGTGTCTGGGGCCAATTAGGCCAAGTAATACTGTAACCTACGCTGGCAACGTAGTTTTGAAAATCTGGGTGCGCTGGAACCCCAGCCCGCTCGGTGTTAAGTCCTACTCCCACTGGAAACATGTACTGAATGGCTAAGATAATAGCTCAAAACTGAGGTCCAAGACTTGTTAGGGACATATAACTGAAAGTACCCTGAGCGTCTTATTGGACCAGCATCTGAAACTAGGATCTAGACTGGTCAGAGCTGCTTATCTGGAAGCTATCATAACCGTCTAAGAACAAACTGTAAATTGAACTGGGGTCCTGGGGCTGGTCAAAGCTATATATTTAAAATGTCATGACCGCCTAATAGACCAAAAACTAGATTTTGACTCTGATTCTAATAACTGGGAGACACCACTGACACCTCGGGAAAAGACTAGAGTCAAACTGATCAGTTGACAATTTTTGAATAGTTCTAAAGAGGTTCTACATTCTACTGAACTTAATTACTAAACAGCTAATAGAGAAATCAACTCATTCAAACTACACGAGAATTTCATAATATAGCGAAATTTCAAGAGTTAAAGGAATCTCATTCAACAAGGCTAAAATCATTCTTAGCAATGGAATAATTGCTCAATATATATATAATAAGAATTTCTAGGAAATTCAGTCCAAAACATACTTCACAAACTAGACGAAACTTAATATGCAATAATCTTTACTCGAGAATTTTGGGCTGTAAATCACCTTGACAAGAAAAACAACTATTTACTTAGGAACTGATGAAGATCATATTAATAATAAACATGGATATTATCCCAATTGAAATTAACAAAAACCAACATGAAAATTTATAGATATTGGAAGAACTCGGGGCTAAACTGATAGGAAAATTATGGAAGGAATTTGGGGGACACAAGGGAAGGACAATTCCCTTGTTGAATTCCCACATACCTGACTAAAATTTTCCCAGATAAAGAAACTTGAACTGCTGCAACAGATAAGAAGCCCTAGTCTTACTTGGAGGGTTCTTGAGAGGAGAATGTTCGATCTTTTCTGAGAACTGGGAGTGGGGAATGAGGAATGAACCATTTTTCTACACTAAAATGTATAAAATTAACACTAAAACGACGTAGTTTAAATCTTGGGAGAGGAGGAAATTACTAAACAACCCTTAGAAATTCGCTGGGAAAAACTGTCAGGTGCCCTTGACGGGTGACCTGACGGGTCGTGGTGACTGACCACGACTCCTGGTCACTCCCGTCAGGTACACTACCCCGGATCCTCAGTAGGTCACCACAAGGGACCTAACGAGTCGTGGCCAATGACCACGACTCGTGGTCACCAGTAGTGGACCACACTATCTCATTTGGGAGATTTAATGTTAAGTCCAGTAATGAGTCACCTAATGAGTCATTGGCACAGATGACGACTCGTTTCCAACACTCATCAGGTACACTGGTCAACTAAATATTCCCAACTCAGGCCTTACCACGAGTGACTTAACGGGTCGTGGTCAGTGACCATGACTCGTGATGTCCCTCGTTGGGTACACTGTCTCCCCTCTTTAAATAATTAAACCTCCTTCTCATGGTTTACCTAACGAGTCGTGAGGTCACTTAACGACTCGTTAGGTAGGTCATCCTGAAGCTTTTCTGCAACTTTTTTCCAAATTTTCTGATTTAAGTCCGGGGTTAGATTTTGAGTTTCTGGGGCATTACACACACTATATATGAAATAATAACACCTATATTTATTAGAAAAACAAAATAAAAGAATGTTTTTTTTTTCAAATCAAAAGTGACAATTAAGCAACACGCGGTGTATTCCTACAAGAACGCCTATTTTGACCAGAAAATCAACAAGTAATATATGAATTTAAATTTCTCTTCCCAAATAAGTCTCTACATGACTTGTCTTGTTTCTTTTTTCGTCTTCCGGGAGGACTTCGATAGTTAGGTGATATTACTTTGTCTCTCAAAATATAGTCAGGTACATTCTACTTTGTCTTATCAGAAAGAGGGATCAGAGGAACTTCATATGTCTTCAACAGAGTACATGGCTTAAATCATGCTGAGCAATATTCATTTGGTTCCATATTTTTGCTCTTCAACACAGCTCATGCATGTGGACATGGTATTTCCTCTACTTAAAACCTTACACAGATACATGTTTTCTTCTCAAGAAAAACTATAAATCTTTTTCCATCATCATACATAGTGTGTATATATGCAGTGGATGGTACAACATTTAATAATGTTAAAAATATAGTCAATACAATAAAATATTATTAATAATATAATGAAAATATATTAAAATCAATAATTTAATTAACATACCTTCATCCATGTACATTTAGCCTCATTAAGTGTTAACAATTCTTGAGATTTTCCCGCAAGTGGCATGAATGTGAAAGTTGCCTTCCTTCTATTGGTGAAATTCCATCTTGCAAACATCAACCTAACTTCCTCGAAAAATTCATAAATTGACAATTCTCTTGCAGATACAAGTGCTGAATTAGTTGAATCCGTTATATTCGATGTCATTGTCCAACCCCGATGAACTGGTACATACAATCTCACCCACTTATCGTATCCGGCCAACTTCAAATATTCCTTTGCTCTCACGTCAATAATCTCAACTTTTTCCATTAACATATCAAATTTTGTTTTTGTATATGCTTTGACCATTGCATAAAAATCTTGTGACAATTACTCATGGGACTTTCCGTACTTCTTTTGAACATTATTCCACAAATGTTATATGCAAGGGTAATGTTGCATGGAATTGTACATCCCTGAAACACTCTTGATAATACTCTCATTTCTATCAGAAACAACACACATGTTTTTCCTGTTTCCATAAGCCTCTCTGAACTGTTCAAAGAACCAAGTCCAAGAAGCATCATTCTCCGAATCCACAACACCATAAGCAAGATGTAATATAATTTCTACTCATTCAACTGGATTAATACAAATACAAATATAACAATGCATATTTAAGTAAATTGAAATTAATAAATACATATAAATACATAATATACATACAGATTACTTGCTCTGTCTAGAGTACTAGCATGTACAAATGTCCCATTGTATGGTCCTTTAAGGTGACTGCCATCAACCACTACAATTGGTCTACAATAATCAAACCCTTTGATAAAATAAAGCAATGCAACAAACAAATACAAAAATTCATTGTCATGTGTTCTCTTCATCCGTATATGTGGTCCAAGGTATGTTTTATCCAAAACATATAATAACTGGGCAATTTATTGTAAAACTCATATAGTTCTACCTTAATGATCTTAAAACCTTTTCTTTAGCTCGCCAAGCTAACATATATGACACAGCTACACTGAGGTCCAACTTAACATCATCTTTAATATCTTTTGGGGTGTATTTCCTCTTATGGTTCGTCATTTTAGGCTTCACTATTCCATTGATCAGATTACTTGTTGACTGCCGCTGGGAGTACACCTTGTCCTTCAAGCTAAACATATACTCAATTGTAGAATTTTCTAATTCTGAACATACTTGAAGTGTTAATGCTTGAAGCCTTCATAAACCATATGCAGTCATTGTCCACACATACAAGAGTATAACTGCATTGAAGTTTAAAAACAAAAATTTATTGTTAGACAGATAACCAAGATACTTTTATTTTGTATTTACACTTGAATACAAATACATATAAAATAAATAAAATAATATATCATTATTTAAATATAATACTTTTTTCATTAACAATTACAATCAAATATAAATACAAATACCTTCTAGCATTTGTCTTCTTTGTTCTAAATTAAAATGTTTTGGCAATTACGTAGTTTCTCATCACATGTTTTAAAGTTGTCTTGTCCTTATATACCTAATTAATGAACACTTCCTTTTTATACTAGTCGCAAATAATATTATTCTCATCTTTGATACAAGGTACATAGGAATCTGCAATCACAATCAACAATCTATCATTTGTATTAATTAATGCATCGAATTCTATATTATTTTTAGTTTCTCATTCGAAAACGTTAGCACACAATGGATACATGCCAAAATCAGCCGACTCCTTCCTTAATTCTATGTACACCCTAACACCCATGTCATTAAGTATTTTCATAGGTGAGTTTGTCCCTTCAATATTGTATTTCAGCTTTATTAATTTTACTTGCAAGTCATTTTCAAGCTGTCTGACAATCAAATCAACCAATTCTCCGTAAGAAGAAGATTTCTTAAATATAATTTCATCTACTTTATATCCAGCATAACTATTATCTTCGTTCCATCTCCCAGAATGCTTTGTTAGTACTTCTATGTTTGCCATCAACAATTATTAATTCAAAATTTTTTTAAAAAAAATTGTATTTACCATCATCTATTTATTTTAAAAAATTCAGATATAATATAAATTGGAATACACACCTAGATTGATTCGAATGAAGGATAAAATATACATTGTGGAAGGAAAATATATCGCAATTTAAAGATTTTCTGTACAAGGTGGTAATGTAAAATTTGAATTTCATCTATTTTTAGAGTCCTAATAATTATGAAATATATTAATTATAATGAATGGCACGAATAATGGTAACTGATAATTTAAAAGAAACACAATCCCTAAAATCACTCACCTAACTAGATCTTTATATGTATTTGATGTGTTTTACATAATATAAGTACAACATATAGCACATATAGTATTATCATTTTATGTAAATAACTAAAATGTTGCTACTTAAGCCTATTTTCAACCTAAATACTGCAATTTCTGTAATTTTCGCTTCAAAGATTAGTGTCTCCAAATAAGTATATCCAAGTTGTAACACCCTAAAAGTTCTTAGTATCAGACCCAAGAGTTTAAACGGAGAAAGCAGGAAAAATATTGCCCAGGTCACAGGACGACTCATCTAGTGACCCATGAAGTACTCCACGAGTCATGAAGTGGGTGGTAGGCCTATACTGAGCCATGGTTAGGGGTGACCATGGATGGAGCCACGAGTCGTTCATGACTCATGAAGTGAGTCGTGGTCAGAGTGCTGAGTGGAAAGGGGGAATTTCCAGTGGCGATGATGATTGAGTACCACGAGTCATCAGGGACCTAACGACTCGCTAGGTCACTCATGGTCACTGGTAGTGAGGTTTTAACTGTACGAATTCAAGGGGCATTTTTGTTGCTTCCTGTTATTTTAATGCCTATACTACTTCGTTTTGGGCACGTTCAAGGGGAAGTTAAAGGGGTTGATCAACATGTTCCTTTCATTCTTCCTCTCAATCCTTGGATTCAGTACATAGAAGTTCCAGACAACTTTCTCAAGGCAAAGGCTACGGCTGGAATCTTTCTCAAGATTTCTTCCAAGGAATTCTACTCCAGGTATGTGGGATTTCAACAAAGGAATTTCTTTTCCTTTATGTCATGCCCACCTTGGGAGACATGACTGGCACCTAATGCCATACTGGAATCTGGGCTGACCTAGCTGGGCATATGCACCTCTGGTGCCAACTAGCGACTCAAAATCAAGAAAACAAACTACTATACCTCGGCTGTAAACACAGCCTCAGGGCGACAAGGTCATGCAATACCTGTAAAAGAAAATAGCTAACCCAACTAATATAATAATAAAGGGATCCTATGTGGGCTGATAAGACCACCATGTTATCGGTGCTAAGTTCTACTCCCACTGGATAGTCCTAGACTGAATACCAAGTTGATAACTCTAAACTGGGGCTTAATACTAGTCAGGGATACATATTTGAAAGAATCCTGAGAGTCTTATTGGACCAGATTTTGAAATTGGATTCTAAGACAGGTCAGAGCTGCTTATCTGGAAGCATCATAACCGTCTATAGGACAAACTAAAATCTGATACTGGGTCCTAAGGCTAGTCAGAGCTATATATCTAAAGTGTCATGACCGCCTAGTGGACCAATGAGACTGAATTATAAATCTGATTCTGATAACTGGGAGGTACTACTGACACCTCGGGAAAATTCTGTAGTCAAACTGATCAGCTGACATTTCTGACTGACACTAAGTATTCTCACATTTTGACTAAAGCTAGGAGACCATGTATCTGACTGAAAATTCATCATATACAAATAATATGGGAATCCACAACACTGATAGAGTCAGGAAAACTTCAAGGTTTAACCACTATAGCAAGATTCTAATATTTTCTACTCTCAAGGACTAGGGTTAAACGTATACAGGGATAAGCATCAACACTGTCACAAACCGGTGTAAAATATCTATTATTATTATAAAAATAATATTCCACGTGAATTAAATGAAGCATAACTAAGAATTTCTTAACATTCGAAAATCTGTCGAGCTAGAACTGATAGAGAAAATAGGGAGAATTTTGGGGGGGAAAGGGAAGAACTATTCCCTTGTTGAATTCCACATACCTGGTGAAAAAGCCCAAAGAATTCCTTGAGAAATTGAGGAGAAAAGATTGACCTAGCTCTTGCTCTGGAAAACTTTGAGAGATGTTCTAAGATCTATTTTTTAAAAGTCTAAGTGTGGAATGAGGAATTAAACCGTTTAACCCCACTAATAAGTCTGAAAAAATGCTTAAACGACGTAGTTTAAAGTTTAGGAGGGTAGAAAATTACTGAAAGACCCTTAAAAACTCGTAGGTAATAACTGATTGTCAGTCCTCACGATTGACCTAATGGGTCGTGGTCAGTGACCACGACTCATGGTCATACTCGTGAGGTGCACTTCCTGGAAACCACTGATGGTCACCACGAGGGACCTAAGGAGTTGTGGTTAGTGACCATGACTCATGGTCACCTCTCGTGGATTACACTGCCATAAACACCTTGGAGTCCCCACGGAGGACACCATGACTCGTGGTGTCCCAAACGAGTCGTGGTGAGGACCCGTCGGGTACACTGTCTACCTCCTCTAAATCCTGACCAAGACCACGGGTCATCTCATGACTCGAAGGGGTTGACCACGACTCGTGGTCACACCCATGGTCACCCAAACACCAAATTTCAAAACAAACTCCTAGGCCTCACGATGAGTCACTTAACGACTCGTGGTCACTCCCCACGGGTAACAGAATAACTTGTTTTGTGACCTGGTGTAGATTTTCCAATTTTCTCTGATTTAAGTCTCAGGTCTAGTCTTTGAGTGTCCGGGGCATTACAATATCTCCCCCTTGGGAATATTCATCCTCAAATGTTGAAAAACACACAGCAAAGCATAGAATGACAATCGTTATACCCAAATACTGATCATAAAAGCTGATAACTAGCAGATGACTATCTCTGAACTGAATCACAAGTCTAAACTGAATTCACTAGTCATGCACATGTTCATTTACTTGAAAGAAATTGAAACATACGAACTAAAAGCAGTTTTTGGGAAGAGAGTTGATACCTTGAACAGAAACTGAGTCGGAAAGGAACAAATGGGGGTATCTGGCCATCATATCCGCTTCAACCTCCCAGATAGCTCCCTTAACATGTTGATTTCTCTATAAGACCTTGACTGAAGCCACCTCCTTGTTCCTCAGCTTACGAACCTGACGGTCAAGGATCTGGACTGGGACCTCCTCGTATGAGAGACTATCTTTCACTTCCCATTGTCCAATGGCACAATTGAAGTTGGATCACCAACGCACTTCTTCAATAGTGACACATGGAATACTGGGTGCACAGACGCCAACTCTAAAGGTAATTCCAGCTCATATTCTACTTTACCAATTTGCCTCAGAATTCTATAGGGTCCCACATATCTCGGACTGAGCTTTCCCTTCTTCCCAGACCTCATCACCCCTTTCATGGGTGAAATTTTTAGATAAACCCAGTCATCCCAGAGAACTCCAATTCCCTTCACCTCACATCAGCATAAGATTTCTGACGACTCTAAGCTGTTTTCAATCTTTCTCTGATGAGTTGTACCTTCTGCATAGCTTCATGAACCGAGTCTGGCCCGATTATAGTAGCTTCACCAACTTCAAACCATCCAATAGGAGACCTGCACCTTCTACCATACAATGCCTCAAACGGAGCCATCTGGATGCTGGAGTAATGACTATTGTTGTATGCAAACTCGATAAGAGGTAAGTGGTCATCCCAACTTCCCTTGAAATCGATCGCGCATTCTCTCAACATATATTCTAGGGTCTGAATAGTCCGCTTAGCTTGCCCATCTATTTGCGGGTCAAAAGTCGTGTTGTGCTTGACTTGGGTACCAAGTCCCTTCTGAAAAGACTTTTTAGAAATGTGAGGTGAACTAGATACCTCTATCTGAGATAATGGATAATGGCACCCCATAAAGCCTGACCAACTCCCAGATATAAAGTCTAGCATAGTCCTCAGCTAAATTTGTAGTTTTAACTAGGAGGAAATGTGTTGACTTAGTCATGCAGTCTACTACTACCCAAATGGAACCATGTTGCCGACGAGTTCGAGGTAGACCCCTAATAAGGTCCATATTTAATTCTTCCCACTTTCACATGGGTATGCTTATATCCTAGGTCATACCTCTCGGTCTTTAGTGCTCTACTTTGACTTGCTAGTAGTTCGAGCACTTAGCAATGAATTCGGCGATGTCTCTCTTCATGCCATTCCACCAGTAAATATCACCCAAATCGCGGTACATTTTAGTAGCATCAGGGTGGATGGAGTACCTCGAACTATGAGCTTCATCCAGTATCTGTTGTCTCAAATCACCGACATCCGATACACACAATATGCCCTGGTAACGGAGCACACCATCTCCCCCTTTGGATAAAGCCTCAACCTCCTTCCTGAGAACCACTTCCTTAAGTTTAAGTAAAATGGGATCTTCATCCTGTTTGGACTTAACTTCAACAACCAAAGAGGAATCTGACCCATTCTACATTACCACTCCACCCTCAGCTGAGTCAACCAACTGCACCCCTAATCGAGCTAGTCTGTGAATGTCCTTTGTCAATTCCTTTTTGTCTTCCTCAACATGAGTCACGCTACCCATAGACACTCTTCTTAGGGCATCAGCAACTACATTGGCTTTGCCCGGTTTATATAGCATGCTCATGTCATAATCCTTAAGGAGCTCTAACTACCTTCTCTAACAAAGATTCAAGTCCTTCTGATTGAATACATACTAAAGGCTCTTGTGATCGGTGAAAACAACCACGTGAACCCCGTATGGATAGTGTCTCCATATTTTTAGCACAAACACCGTTGTTGCCAACTTCAAGTCATGAGTTGGATAATTCTTCCCATGAACCTTGAGTTGTCTGGAGGCATAGGCTATCACTTTGCCCCACTGCATCAGAATGCAACAGAGTCCAACTTTGGAAGCGTCACAATATACTGCAAACCCATCTAATCCTTCTGGTAGGGTCAACACTGGAGACGTAGTGAGTCGAGTTTTAAATTTCTGGAAACTCTTCTTGCATGCATTTGACCACTAAAATTTTACCTTCTTCTGAGTCAGCCTAATCAGAGGAGATGCTATAGAAGAAAAGTCTTCCACAAAGCATCGACAATAACAGGCCAAACCCAAGAAACTTCTTATTTTGGTTGGGGTGGTGGTCTAGGCCAGTCTTTCATAGCTGCTATCATTTGAGGGTCAACCTGAATACCCTTACCCGAGATCACATGACCTAGGAAAGTCACGGACTTCAACTAGAATTCGCACTTGCTGAACTTAGCGAACAGTTGGTGGTCTCTGAGTGTTTAAAGCACTATCCTCAGGTGATTAGCATGCTCTTCCTCATTTCTAGAGTATAACAGAATATCGTCTGATCAAAGGGTCAAGGTAGTGATAATAATCTCTAATGGTCTAGACAGAATAGGGAGAGTTCTGGAGTGGCTTAAACAATACTCTGAATTCCATACTAGGAAAATGGTAGCTCATAAGTGAATAGTAAGGTTGCAAGCGACCAACTATTTAGTTCTATTGCTTAAAATGACTATAGGACTGCTACTAATCAGGCATGCTCCCGAGCAGTTAGCCCTAACCTTCCACAGGTAGCTTACTATAATTTTTAGCCTAAAGATAATACTTTACTACTATGGTTCTAGCCTCTTGGACATTAACTTGGTCTGCTCAGATCTCATATGACTTCTTTGGGCGATTCATAGTCTCATAGGCAGATTTATCTGGACCTAGCCACTCACAGCAACCTGTACATGGGTACCTATATGAGTAAGTTGGGGCGTCGGCCCCACATCGAACTACTAATAAGGCTCCCTCCTTAGGGTATCAACTAGTCTATCAGACTTGTAGCAACAAGGATGGTTTCTTGGATGACCTATATAACAAGCATTAAGTCGAATAAAACTAACAGTCGCTGATAGTAGCCAATCATATGGCGAGTTGTCGCTCAGTTCGTTAGGCAACCTTGGTACCATCAACTCGAGAATAAGCCTACCCTATCTAGATTTCAGCCCTGGAGGCATCAAGGTACACCATCAGCCTCTAGGCGAGCTTTACTGACAATACAGGCATCAAACTGAAAGTTATATCGCCCGGTTGAGCCCTATGATATTCAACATACCAAATCAGGCCCAACAACTAACCATAAACTTCTAAGGCCAGCATGACAATAAAACATCACAATTCTTATAATACCGTAAACAAAAGAACAGGGAAGTCTCTATTACGCTCCTAGCATTAGTCACATTCAACATGCCTTTTCTCGACGAGGACTACTATGGTATAATCTTAATTCATTTCATAACAGCTAACCACAACATACATATTCATTATCTGATTGCAGCAGCTAATCACAACATATGGAATCATTATCTGCTTTCATGGCATATGTCATATCAATATACGATGAGAACAACTTGTCGATGCGATAAGCCTTAACATACCTCAAATGTTGATTCTCATTTATCCATGTAGTTCCAACCTGAAGCCGATAATTCTACTTAATTATAGCCTCCACGTTGGGAGAATAAGGCTATTCAATATTAGGAATCGACAAACAACGATATCTATTGAAGAACATTGACTATAATTCAATTTCATTCAATTCAGCTGAGAACTCATAAACTACTGAGGGTTTAGAAGGTAGAAACACTTATCCATCACTTGCAGTCGCTTAGGACTCAATTGGAAGTGATTTTGACAACTTTTACTCGGCGAGATTCCGGTACTCCAAGCGAATTTCCAAGAAATAACTCCGCAGGGATGTTCCCCATAGGCCAAGAACTCGTTATTTAAGATGAATTTGCGTTTGGACAGAGTTTAACGACGTAATTTGATGAAAAACAAATGAAAATTAAGAGAAGGCATCTCTTGGGCGAGGGTCTGAATTTTGGAATTTTAAAAGTGAGACAATATACACTTAATACACACACATATATAGAGGCAGTGGGGGAGGTCCGCAACACACCCCCCATCTGGTCGATATACGGGTGTGACACGTCGCCCCATGCGGAGGAGGAGGTCCACGCGTTGTGCCTATTGTGACCTACCTCTGGCCTTCTCCCACCCGCTAGCTCGGTACTGTGCTCATGCATTCATTCCCCAAGCCCTTTTCTGTATGCGTCGTACTCTAAAACTCTTAATGTACGTACCAATACATCATCTACATGATAGAAACTTACGTGGTGTAACATCATCCCTCCTTGGGAACATTCGTCCTCAATTGTAATTTTAAGCTCGGGAGACTCAACTCTTTTAGCTATCACTGGAAAAATTTTCGCAGAGTCTTCTCTGTAATGTGGACTATACGGAAACCTAGAACATAGAAAAGTCTAACACAGGCTTCTCATGGGATGCTATCAACAACTACTCCATAACATCCAGCAAATAATTGAACAGCACTGATAGTATAAGCACTCAAATAACAATTGAACAATAATCTTGCCTCAACTGCTCAATTTGAGGCAGGACTAGAACAAGTAAGGATGTCTAAAGCTCATGTCATCCTTAGCTTCCCAAAAATTCCTTCCACATTTTTGTTCCTCTACTAAGACTTTGCTAGCTACATCTTTGGTTCTCAATATAGCTCCTACGGACTTGCCAATCTAATATCACTATTGGATCTCTTCATAGGACAACTCTTTTGTAACCTGAGGATTCTCAACTGGGTCAATCTAAAAAAAGGTCTTCGATGCGCTTGCCTAGTGTTGATGAACAGATCCTATCCCTGAAGGTAACTCTATCTCATAGGCCACTTGGCTGAACTTCTGGAGGATCCGATAAGGCTCAATGAACTTATGGCTGGCTTGCCCTTCTTGTTAAATTTCATAATGCTCTTCTATGACGAAAATTTAGAGAGTACCCAGTCGTTGCATCAATCTCCAAATCCCTACATTCTACATTGGAATAGGGCTTCTGGCAATTCTGGGTTGTCAGTACATGTATTCGAATGACTTTAACTTTTTCCCTCTAGCTGATGTAGTATGCCCAGTTCAACAACCTATGATTTACCTATTTCAGGTCATCATGTAGGGGACCTACATTTCCACCCTTAACATCTCTCCAAGTGTCTATATCGTGGGCTCTGTTTGTCTATTTTTTGGGGGGGACGAGAAGCCGTACTTAAACTAACGTACATCCCAATCTGTTCTGACAGCTTTTCCAAAACCTAACTGTGAGTTGTGCCCCTTTATCAGAAGTTAATAGACACTGAGACACCATATAGCCGGAATGTTTCTTTAGTATTCAATTCATAGTCTTTAGCAGAACGTCATTTTGACCGGCAACAAATAAGTTAATCTCATTAGCTTTTCAACAATGACCCAATGGGGTCACGTTTACGCCTGGTATGAAGTAACCTAGTAACTATATTCAGACTGGCTACTTCCTATTTTCATGCAGGCACGGCTATCTCCTGAATTAGCCTGCCCGATTTCTGATGTTAAGCCTTCCCTTGCTGGTCATTGGAGCTTTGTGCCACAACCCAACAATTTCTTCCTTCTTCCCAATGCCATCAGTAGATTTATTTCATAACCTTATGCGTTTTTGTCAAGCCCAACGGAGGGAATAACAAACATGGTGTACCCTATTATAGTCTACTGACGAGGCTAGTAACTCCTTCTATTAGGCCTTATCTCTGGTTGTACCTGGCTAGGGCCTTCGCACCGTCACTCTTTTGCCGCCTCCATTAAAGGTGATACTGTAGCATTCTAGGTAATAATCTCACTATCCTTTAAGTGTCATCCTGATGCTCATTTCTCTACATTCAATGGCGATTCCAAGCTCTGCCAGCCGGCTATAGTCTAGAGGTAATTCTGCTTACCCCCTAGATCTTGGTATTCATGTCTTGCCCTTACTCCTATAGGCTAAAAATCGGGGTTCGTGCCCCATGCCCCCTATTGGCAAGGATACTACTGGTCAAGTCTACCAACCTATATTATGCTAATCCACACTCGAGTCAATTCCCCTCGTATAATCTCTCTGCCCTTCGACATAACAAGCTAGGGGTCATGGCCATTACTCTTCAGGCATTTGCTACCGTCATCAGCACACTGCGGCGGAATTAGCCTATTTCTGACATGAGCTTTTACTATTGCTGGGGGTCTATTGCTTATGGACTCTCACACATACTTGGGTGCCACTGGAAATCTTATCTGCCCTCCTGATTTACTATCATGAGGGTCTAGGTAACTTTTTAAACACTAGGGGTCTTAACCACTTTCTCAGAATCAACGGAGCCCTCCTTTACTATTTATTCTGTGCAACATGGAATTGATACTTATGGTTTCTGTTGTATTGAAAGAATAAGCTGGGAGGTGTAAAATGACCTTATCATTCTATAACAGGGTAAGGCGCGAAATTCAACAAATTCTAGAAGTTGGAGGTACAAACCTTGCGCAATCCTTCACATATTTCTAGGTAATCCAACATTAACTGTCGTCCCTGTCTAATTCTAAGTGTTTACTAAATAAGACAACTCATATATATACCACACTCCTGGCCTCCTGTTCAGAGGGTGTAGAATGAACTGGGGACGGTGCTGGTATATCTATTACCTTATGAGGTTCCTGGTGCTCCGAGAGGATATTAAGGAGATTAAAAGGACATCCCTTTTCGCCTTCAGACTGAACTGTCCCCCTAACTATGACACCTTTCTAGTATCCTTTCCTGCTATCGTAGCTAGCTTACGGTTGGCGGAAGTTTGTCCTGTATCAAACCTTATTCTAGACAGGCATAACAATGAAAACTTAGGGACTCAACCCTATACAACTCGGCCCAGCCTAAGGGAGATTATGTATCCATTTTGTAAGAGTTGTGGGAAGCACCATTTGGAAGAATGCATGGCTGGCTCAGATGCTTGTTTTTGGTACAACAAGTTGGGTCAAAAGCACAGAGATTGTGTGGTAGCCAAGCGGCGCGAGGGTAGGGCCACAACTACCTCATCAGCAGCTCCCGTAACCTGTCGATTTCGGCAGGGTGCATCATCTCGGCTCTACAGCACGATCTGAGAAGAACAAAGGGTAACCATGCTATCATGCCTCATATCCTCCTGCTCATAAAATGTGGTGCACAACACATTTATAAGCACGACACTACTAGACACGGCTTGCAAACTCCCTAGAATACGACATTGCTCTGATACCAAGTTTTTTCATGCCCCACCTTGGGAGGCATGACTGGCACCTAATGCCATATTGGGATCTGGGCTGACCTGGCTGGGCATATGCACCTCTGGTGCTAAGAACCAACTCAAATCAAGAAAACAAACTGCTATACCTCGACTATAAACATAGCCTCAGGCCGACAAGGCCACACAACACTTGTAAAAGAAAACTTCTAACCCAGCCAACATAATAATAAAGGGATCCTATGCGGGCCGACAAGACCACCATGTTGTCTAGTTATAATAGTAAGGAAACAGGCAGTCATATTCATACTATAGCCGACAAGGCTGCTAACTAAATAGCTAAACAAGGCCCCACATAGCCAACACATAAAATAAGACATATATAGGCCCCACATGGCCAACAACAACCAACTAAAGACTATAGTCTGCAAGCCTTTAAAAGTGAAAAATATTGGTCAGGACAGGGCCCCGACCTACCCAAACGCTATATAAATAAAAGACAAATAAACCCCTACAACATGAAAACCCCGGATGAAAGGAGCTGGCCAATCCACTCTGAATAGCTGCTAAGAGATCCCATAATCTGTCTTTCTAAACCTGCAGGCAAGTATGCAGCGCCCTATAGTTGGGCGTCAGTACAATGTTACTGAATATGTAAGACAGTAATGAAAAGTTGAATAGAAAATAATAAAGACTGAAAGTAAGTAGCAAGAAGGGGCAGAAGATACCTGTAAGCTTTCGTATCCATAACCTGTATCTAGTAAATCACTACATGTATATGAGATGAAGTTATACGACTATGTATTCATAAGCTATAACTAGCAAGAAAGTATACCAATAAGAACCTAACCTAGCTCCCATAATCCTGGAAGGTGCAAGCAACACAGAAATAACCTACCGGGGCCCCTATAAGCCCTGGCAAGTACAATCCAATCTATATACCCCTATCCAGGTTCCTATAATTCTACTGGTACTACAGCCAACCTACATGGCTTCTAGGACCACATCTGAGCCTTCTAGACTCCTGTAACTGTGTTTGAGCCCATTGGGCTCCTGTAACTGCACCCTGTGCATACAACGCTCGATGGAGGATCAGTGATGCTGATACGGCATAAAAGTAGAAGCCCATTCATGGATGGACTGTAATATGGCCCTTAGGCCTGAATAGTCCCTTGGGACATCACATAACTCCTCTGAGCAACATCGTATAGCTCCTTTGAGTGATCAATAGCCCCATAGGTGATGACACAGTTAGCAACCCTGAAGTTGGTTAACGGAAGGCTATCCTAGATGGGATCAATCCTAACTGATATACTATATTTGAGTCTCAATCTAGCCACTCAAAAGGCATATCTGGCTCTTAAAGCCTAACGCGACCGTTACTCACCCCTAGAATAGTCTGTAAAGCTACCAACAGGCATACCCCGTGTGCCTACATTTGATCAGAGGGTCCTAGCAGTGATCATAATCTCTAATGTTCTAGAAAGAATAGGGTGAGGTCTAGAGTGGCCTAAATAATACTCTGAATGCCATACTAGGACAATGATAGCTCAGAAGCGAATAGTAAGGTTGCAGGAGACCAACTATTTAGTTCCCTCGCTTAGAATGACTATAGGGCTGCTACTAATCGGGCATGCTCCCGGCAGTCAGCCCTAACATTATTGGTCTATTTAGATCTCATATGACTTCTTTGGGCAATTTATAGTCTCGTAGGAAGATTTATCTAGACTTATCCACTCACGGCAACCTGTACATGGGTACCTATATGAGTAAGTTGGGGTGTCATCCCCACATCGGACTACTAATAAGGCTCCCTCCTTAGGGTATCAACTAGTCTATCAGACTTGTAGCAGCTAGGATGCTTTCCTAGTTGACCTGTATAACAAGCATTAAGTCAAATGAAACTATTGGTCACTGATAGTAGCCAATCATATGGCAAGTTATCGCTTAGTTCATTAGGCAACCTTGGTGCCATCAACTCGAGGATAAGCCCACCCTATCTAGATTTCGACCCTGGAGGCGTCAAGGTACGCCATCAGCCCCTAGGCAATCTTTACTGACAATACAGGCGTCAAACTGAAAGTTATACTGCCCGGCTATGCCCCATGCTGTCCAACTTACCCAATCAGGCTCAATTGCTAACCCTAAACTTCTAAGGCCTTGGCATGACAACAAAATATCAAAATTCTGCTTATACCATAAACAAAGAACAGGGAAGTCTCTATGACGCTCCTGGAATTAGTCACACTCAATGTGCCCTTTCTCGATGAGGACTACTATGGTATAATCTCAATTTATTTCATAAAAGCTAACCACAACATACATATTCATCCACTTGCAGCAGCTAATCACAACATATGGAATCATTATCTACTTTCAGTGCATATGGCGTATCACTGTACGATGAGAATAACTTGTCGAAGAGATAAGCCTTAACATACCTCGAATGCTGATTGTCATTTATTCATGTAGTTACAACCTGAATTCGGCAATTCTACCAATTATAGCCTTCATGCTGAGAGAATAAGGCTATCTCAGTAGTAGGAATTGGAAAACAATGATATTTATCGAAGAACATTGACTATAATTCAATTTCATTCAATTCAACCGAGAATTCACAAATTCTCGAGGGTTTAGAAGGTAGAAACACTTACCCATCACTTGCAGTCACTTAGGACTCAATTGGAAGTGATTCAGACAAATTTTACTCGACGGGGTTCCGGTACTCCGAGAGAATTTCCAAGAAATAACTCCGTAGAGATGTTCCTCATAGGCTTGGAACTCGTTATCTAAGATGAATTTTCATTTGAATGGAGTTTAACGGTGTAATTTGATGAAAAATTAAGAGGAGGCGTCGCTTGGCCGAGGGTCTAATTTTGGGAAACTTTAAAAGTGACGCAACATACACTTAATACACATATATATAGAGAGAGAGAGAGAGGCGATGGTTGAGGTCCACGCTGTGCCCCCCATCACGTCATTTTACGGGCGTGGCGTGCCACCTTACGTGGGGGAGGGGGTCCTTGATGCGGTGCCCGTTGCGGCCTACCTCCGACCTTCTCCCACCCTCTAGCTCAGTATCGTGCTCATGCGTTTATTCCCCTGGCCCTTTTCCGTATACGTCGTACTCCAAAACTCTCAATGTACGTACAAACGCATCGGCTACACGATAGAAACTTACGGGGTGTAACACTTTGTGCCCTAAAACCTTCCTAAAATCTTATTAGTTCTAGCCCTTTTTGTATCAATGTTAGGGTTGTCTTTCAGTTAGATTACGAATTTCATTCTTGTTATAGTTTCCATGATTTTTGAAGGTTGTAGTTAGTTATATTTTATGTTGATATCTTTTTCCACGAAATATGTGTTTAGCCCTAGTCTGTAAATATGATTTGAAGAGTCTTACATAATTGTCTAGATACAAACCTTGCTTGATTCTGGTAGTTCTTGCAATCAATAGAATAGTACAGTTAGATTATCCAAAAAGTTGAATTATTGATTGTTTAATCCCAGTCAGTACTTAGCCTTTCAGTATCTTATAGAAATGTCAGCTGACCAGTTTGACTATACTCAGTCTCTTGAGGAGTTCAGTAAAACTCCATAGTCTCAGTTATCAGTTGTCAGGGTGTTCTTTAGACGATTACGACGCTTTAAGCTAAAACAGCTCTGGCTAGTCTTATAACCCTTAGTTTTATTTATCAGGTCCTTCAGACTCTCAGGCTACTTCCAAATAAGTATTCCTGATTTAAGTCTTGGGACATCAAGTTCGAGCTATCAGCCTAGTAGTCATAGTTAGAATTTTCAGTGGGAGTAGGACTTAGTACCGAGCGGACTAGGGTTCAGTGCACCCAGGTTCCTAGAACTACATGGCCGCCATAGGTTTTTAGCACAAAGGGCGTCAGAAAGTGATAACCCAATTCAACTACTATACCCTGGCAAGGTATAGTGGGCCTTCTCTGATGGGAGGTATACATCGGACTCCATATTTAGCCCACGTGGATACATGTCAGTTATAGTCTCTCCCATAGTATAGTATAATACCGTTCAGTCCAGAACAGCCACAGTTTTCAATTCAGCTCAGTTATTCAGATTTCAGTATGCAGTTATGATCCTCAGTCAGTACCTGTTCAGTTATGTATTTCTACTGTTCTTGCTTACATATTGCATACTCAGTACATTCAAAGTACTAATGCATATTTTTCATGCTATATCTTATCATGATATAGGTGCAGGTTCTCAGTCACAGCATCATCAATAGTTCCCTTTAGACGGTTTTAGCAATATTATCTTTGGTGAGTCCTCATCATTCGAGGATGAGGATTTAGTTTTATTTCAGTTCCTTGCTTTCAAATTTTAGAGTTAGTTGGGGGCTTGTCCCAGCAACTCGTCAGTTCTTAGATGGCTTTCAGACACAACTTTGTTCAGTATTTTATTAGACATGCATTCTTTTTTTAAAGTGTTATTCAGTTATGTTTATACAGCTTCTGCTTCTATTTAATTCAGTATACCAGGGTGATGTTAAGTCATGGGTTAGCTTGGGATCACTTGTGGCGCCAAGTACCATGTCGAGTCTAGAGTGTATACTTAGATTATGAAAAACTTGGTATCAAAGCACTAGGTTTAGAGTACCTAGGATGTCTAAAAGTCGCGTCGAGTAGAGTCCTTTTCATGAGTGTTAAGAGCACCACACTTATGAGGGGGAGGCTACAAGAAGTTACTAGAAAAATTCATTTTCTTTCATAATTCTGACCGTACATAGAGTGTGATACTCTAAAAGTTTCTATTCTAACTTGCACTCTACTCTTTTCATATAACGATGCCTCTTAAAAGAGGAAATGGGATAAGGACTGGCAATTCTAACTGGCCATCCCCACCAGCTCTAGTAGCCCCTCAAGAAGATCAGGTGTCCTCCACTGAATTTAGGGTGGCAATTTAGATGTTAGCTCAGGTCGTGACTGACCAAGTGAACTAGCAAGCGGTGCCCGTTAAAACCAATGGGTCTGCAGCTGCGGCCAGAGTCCGGGATTTCGCACAAATGAATCCCCCATCTTTTCACGGATCTAAGGTAGAGTAAGATCCACAAGAGTTTGGGGACGAGATCCATAAAATCACCCAAATCTTAAGTGTTGCTGCTACAAAAGTGTTGGATTGGCTGCCTACCAGCTGAAAGGGGTGGCTTAGATTTGGTACAAGCAGTGGAAGGAGGGAAGGCCAAATGAAGCAGGCCCGATAGAATGGGATGAGTTCGTAACAGCATTTTTAGATAGGTTCTTTCCTCGAGAGCTGAGGGAAGCTAAGGCTGCCAAATTCATGAACTTGAGGTAGAACAACATGACGGTGGAGGAGTATGCGCTGAAGTTTACTCAACTGTCGAGATATGCTCTTGAAATGGTTGCTAAGCTGAGGGCTCGTATGCTCAAGTTCATTAATGGAATTTTGGACTTGGTGCTTAAGGAATGCAAAACCATGATGTTGATCAAGTACGTTGACCTCTCTAGTCTCATCATTCATGCACAGCAAATAGAGGAAGAAAAGTTGAAGGATATTGAGAGGGAGAACAAATGGGCAAGAATAGGCCAGTTTGAGTCTGGCCAGCAGAGATCAGGTGGGGGTAGTCGATCATAGCAGCAACAGCAGAAACCTCCAGTACCCTCATCAGTCAGTGCCTCTTCTTTTCGATCCCGCAAGGACCGAAAGGGTGGTGCATCAGGCTCCCAGTCCTAGAGTCACGTCTCCAGTAGCCGCACATTTCTAGCCTGCCCTGTGGCAAGAATCACCCTGGGAAGTTCTGCTTAGGCAAGAAGTGTTGTTACGGTTGTGGCCAGCTGGGTCACAGATTGAGAGATTGTCCTTCAGTAGGACAGGAAAAGACCCAGTCTACTACCTCAGCAACCCCAGCGGGTCATTCAACTCAGCAGGGTACTACTCTAGGTATGAGTGGAAGGCAGCACCAAAACCGTTTTTATGCCTTGTGTTCTCGTTAGGATCAGGAGAACTCACCTGATGTGGTTACGGCATGTTGCATCTTTTCCACATTGATGTATATTCCTTGTTAGATCCAGGATCCACACTTTCCTTCGTGACTCCATATATTGGTGTTCAGTTTGATATTAGTCTTGAAGTCCTCTCAGAACCATTTTCAGTTTCTACTCCGGTCGGTGAGTCAGTTAGAGCCAGCCGGGTATATAGAAGTTGCCCAGTCTCATGTGTTGAGTCAAGTTATCCCAGTTGATCTAGTAGAGCGAGACATGGTCTACTTCGACCTTATTCTTGGCATGGATAGGTAACATTCTTATTATGCCTCAGTCGACTATTTAACTAGAGTCATCAGGTTTCAGTTTTCTAACGAGCTAGTCTTAGAATGGAAAGGTAGTGTTTCAACGCCTAAGGGTATGTTTATTTCCTACCTTAAGGCCAGGAAAATGATTTCAAAGGGTTGCATCTATCACTTGGTTAGGGTCAGGGATTCCAATTTCGAGACCCCGACTATTCAGTCAGTTCCAATTATTAGCGAATTTCCTGACGTCTTTTCCGAAGATCTTCCCGGAGTCCCTCCCGATGGGAGATAGACTTCAACATAGACCTTATTTTAGAAACCCATCCCATCTCTATTCCTCCTTACAGAATGTCTCCAATTGAGCTTAAGGAGTTTAAGGAACAACTGAAAGACCTTCTAGATAAGGGCTTTATAAGACCTAGCATCTCTCCATGCGGTGCTTTAGTGTTGTTCATGTGAAAGAAAGGAAGCACACTCAGAATGTGCATCAACTACCGTCAACTGAATAAAGTTACCATTAAGAGCAGGTATCCTCTACCCAAGATTGATGACTTGTTTGATCAGCTTCAGGGAGTTAGTTACTTCTCTAAGATAGACCATAGATTAGGATACCACCAGCTCAGAGTCAAGGAATGTGACATTTCGAAAACAACTTTGAGAACTCGATATGGTCACTATTAATTTGTGGTTATGCCTTTCGAACTAACCATTGTTCCTGCAGCATTTATGAATCTGATGAACAGGGTATATCAAGCCGTACCTGGACACATTCGTCATTGTACTCATAGATGATATCTTGATATACTCTAGGGATGAGGAGGATCATCTCGACCACCTGAGGATAGTGTTGCAGACTCTCAGAGACCATCAGTTGTTTGTTAAATTTAATAAGTGTGAATTCTAGTTAAAGTCAGTGGATTTCCTCAGTCATGTGGTCTTAGTTGAGGGTATTCATATGGATCCTCAAAAGATAGCAACAGTAAAACATTGGCCAAGACCCACTTCTTCAATAGATATCAGGAGTTTCTTGGGTTTAGCCAGTTATTACCTATGGTTTGTAGAAGGGTTTTCATCCATTGCATCCCCTTTGACCAAACTGACTCAGGAAAAGGTGAAGTTTCAGTGGTCAGACGCTTCTGAGAAGAGTTTCCAAGAGTTGAAGACTCGACTCACTACAGCTCAGTCTTGACCTTGCCAGAAGGAACAGATGGGTTCATAGTCTATTGTGATACTTCCAAGTTGGCTTCGATTGCGTCCTATTGCAGGGGGATAAGGTGATAGCTTATTCCTCCAGATAGCTCAAGGTTCATGAGAAGAACTATCTGACTCATAATCTTGAATTGGCGGAAACAGATTTTGCTTTGAAGATATGGAGGCATTACCTCTATGGAGTTCACGTGGATGTTTTCACTAACCACAAGAGCCTTCAATATGTGTTTAGTCAGAAGGACTTG
The DNA here is from genome assembly GCA_035772735.1 of Datura wrightii. Lineage (NCBI taxonomy): Eukaryota > Viridiplantae > Streptophyta > Magnoliopsida > Solanales > Solanaceae > Datura > Datura wrightii. The sequence continues at coordinate 47,125,999 of JASDFA010000002.1, read as the reverse complement.
AACCTTCATCAGAGGAGGTGGCTAGAATTATTGAAATATTATGATATGAATGTGCTATACCACCCAGGCAAGGCCAATGTGTTGGCTAATGTCTTAAGTAGGAAGTCTATGGAACGCTTGCTCATGTTGAAGAGGGCAGAAAAGAACTGGCAAAATATATGCACAAATTAGCTCATTTAGGAGTGCAGTTAGTTGATTCTACTGAAGGCGGAGCTGTAATCCAGAGTAGTCAGAATCCTCACTGGTGGTAGAGGTTAAGTCAAAGCAGGATGAAGACCCCATACTACTCAAACTGAAAGAAGTAGTTCTAAGAAAAGAGGTGGAGGCCTTCTATAAAGAGGGGGATGGTGTACTTCGTTACCAGGGCAGATTGTGCGTTCCAAATGTAGACGACTTGAAATAGTGAATAGTGGTAGAGTGCACAGCTCCAGGTATTCTATTCATCCAAGTGCCACTAAGATGTATCGTGACCTACGGGAAATGTATTGGTGGAACAGCATGAAGAAGGATATTAAAGAATTTGTAGCTAAATGTCCGAACTGTCAACAGGTTAAGGTTGAACATCAGAGGCCTGGGGGTATGACTCAGGATATCAGTATTCCTATTTGGAAGTGGGAGGAAGTTAACATGGATTTCATCATAGATTTACCTCGTACTCACCGACAACATGATTCAATTTGGGTGGTTTTGGACCAGATGACTAAGTCGGCATATTTCCTATAGGTTAAGACTACAGACTCAGCTGAGGATTATGCTAGACTGTACATCCGGGAGTTATCTAGACTACACGGAGTTCCCTTGTCTATCATTTCAGATAGAGGTACTCATATCACCTCGCATTTTCGGAAATCATTTCAGAACGGACTTGGCACCCAGGTCAAGCTCAGCACAGCTTTTCACCCACAGACAAATGGATAATCTGAGCAGACTATTCATACCTTGGAAAACATATTGAGGGCGTGTGTGATTGATTTCAAGGGCAGTTGGAATGATCACCTACCTCTCATTGAGATTACATATAACAACGGCTACCACTCCAGCATCCAGATGACCCATTTGAGGCGTTGTATGGTAGGAGGTGTAGATCCCCTATTGGATAGTTCGAAGTTGATGAAGCCACATGATAGGACCAGACTCAGATCATAAGGTTATGCAAAAGGTTCAGCTTATGAGGGAAAGGTTGAAAATAGTCTAGAGCCGACAGAAATCGTATGTAGATGTGAGGAGAAGAGAGCTAGAGTTCTCCATAAATGATTGAGTTTATCTAAAGATTTCACCTATGAAAGGGGTGATGAGGTTTGGGAAGAAAGGAAAACTCAATCCAAGATACGTGGGACCTTACAAAATCCTGAGACACATTGGTAATGTGGCCTATGAGTTAGAATTACCTGCAGAGTTACCATCGGTGCACCCAGTCTTTCGTGTGTCCTTATTGAAGAAATACATCGGTGAACCAACCTTAATAGTGCCTCTAGAGGGTGTTGGTGTAAAGGACAACCTCTCTTACAAAGAAGTTTTAGTTGAGATTCTAGGTCGTCAAGTTCGTAAGTTGAAAAACAAGGAGGTCGCTTCAGTAAAGATTCTATGAAGGAACCAGCTAGTTGAGAGAGCTACGTGGAAAGCTGGAGCAGACATGATGGCTAAATATCCTCATTTGTTCCCTTCCAGTTCAGCTTCAGCATCAGGTACTAAATTCCTCCTCAGTACTCTATTCAGTTCCGTATTCATCAGCCCTATTCATGTTTTCAATGTGCACTCTAGTTGTGTCAACTCAGTTAGTATGCTTATATCAATTTGGAGTTAGTCACTCCTTCATAAATCAGCTAATAGTTTTCAGTTTGGGATTTCAGCTCATTTTCCAGTTTTTTAGTTTGTCTAGCCTTCATTCAAGGATGAACGTTCCCAACAGGGAGATATTATAACACCCTAAAATTTCTTAGGATCAGAATGGAGAGCTTAAATAGAGAAAGCACAGAAAATATTTTCTAGGTCACAGGACGACTCGTACAATGACCCGTGAAGTGTTCCATGAGTCGTAAAGTAGGTGGCAAGCCTGTATCGAGCCATGGTTAGGGGGTGACCATGGATGGAGCCATGAGTCGTGGTGTTATCTTACGACTCATGAAGTAAGTCGTGGTCAGAGTGCTAAGTGGAAAGGGGGAATTTCCAGTGGCGATGACGATTGAGGACCACGAGTTGTCCAGTGACCTAACGACTCATTAGGTCACTTGTGGTCACTGGCAGTGAGGCTTTAACTGTCCAAATTCTAGGGGCAGTTTTGTAACTTCCTGTTATTTTAATTCCTATACTACATCATTTTGGGCACGTTCAGGGGGAAGTTAAAGGGGTTGATCGATGTGTTCCTTCCATTCTTCCTCTTAATCCTCAGATTTAGTACATAGAAGTTCCAGACAACTTTCTCAAGGCAAAGGCTAGGGCTAAAATCTTTCTCAAGATTTCTTCCTAGGAATTCTACTCCAAGTATGTGAGATTTCAACAAGGGAATTGTTTTTCCTTTGTGCCCCAAAAACCTTCCTAAAATCTTTATTAGTTCTAGCCCTTTTTGTATCAATGTTAGGGTTGTCTTTCAGTTAGATTAAGAATTTCCTTCTTGTTATTATTTCCATAATTTTTTAAGGTTGTAGTTAGTTATATTTTATGTTGATATCTCTTTTCATGAAATATGTGTGTAGCCCTAGTCTGTAAATATGATTTGAAGAGTCTTGCATAATTGTCCAGATATAAACCTTGCTTGATTCTGGTAGTTCTTGTAATCAATAGAATAGTACAGTTAGATTATCCAAAAAGTTAAATTATTGATTGTTTAGTCCCAGTCAGTACTTAGCCTTTCAGTATCTTATAGAAATGTCAGCTGATCAGTTTGACTATACTCAGTCTCTTGGGGAGTTCAGTAAAACTCCATAGTCTCAGTCATCAGTTGTCGCGGGTTCTTTAGACGGTTACGTTGCTTTCAGCTAAAACAGCTCTGTCCAGTCTTTGAACCCTTAGTTTCAATTATCAGGTCCTTCAAACTCTCAGGTTACTTCCAGATAAGTATTCCTGACTTAAGTCTTGGGACATCAGGTTCGAGCTATCATCCTAGTAGTCACAGTTAGAATTTTCAGTGGGGATAGGACTTAGCACTAAGGGGGCCGGGGTTCAGCGCACCCAGGTTCCTAGAACTACGTGGACACCATAGGTTTTTAGCCCGAAGGGCATCAGACAGTGATCACCTAATTCAGCTACTATACCCTGGCACCGTATAGTGGGCCTTTTTCGATGGGGGGTATACATCGGACTCCACGTTTAACTCATATGGTTACATATCGGTATAGTCTCGCCCACAGTATAGTACAGTACCGCTCAGTCTAGAACAGTCACAATTTTTAGTTTAGCTCAATTATTCAGATTTCAGTATGTAGTTATGATCCTTAGTCAGTACCTGTGCTATAGTTATATTCAGTTTCTATTAGTTCAGTTATGTATTTCTACTGTTCTTACTTACATATTGCATACTCAGTACATTCAAAGTAGTAATGCATATTTTTCATGTTGTATTGTATCATGATACAGATGCATTTTCTCTGTCGCAGCATCGTCAGTAGTTTCCTTCTGACGGTTTCAGCAATATTATCTTTGGTCAGTCCTCATCTTTCGAGGATGAGGATTTAGTTCTATTTCAGTTCCTTGCTTTCAGATTTTAGAGTTAGCTGGGGGCTTGTCCCAGCAACTCATTAGTTGTTAGATGGCTTTCAGACACCTCTTTGTTCAGTTTTTTATCAGACATGTATTCTTTTCTTTTGAAAAGTGTTATTCAGTTATGTTTATACAGCTTCAGCTTCTATTTAATTCAGTATACCAGAGTGATGTTAATCCAAGGGTTAGCTTGGGTCACTTGTGGTGCCAGTACCATATCGCGTCTAGGGTGTAGACTCGAGTTGTGACACAAGCTTAATAGTAAGTGACCTGGATAATTAACTTCAGTTAGGAGTGGACAAATGAATTAGTCAAATTGGTTATGGGCGAAAACGGTTAAACACAAACAGAAAGAATATTTGAACTGTTCATATTTAACATGAATAAAAAAATTGGTTAACCAACAAAAATATAGATATCTATATTATCCATGATTAAATGAAAGGAATAGTCTATTTGGCTACAATGGTCACAATTATCCGTTCACACAATAAATTGGTTTTTTTCTACACTTTTACCCTTTTCTCCCAAATTTAATTTTCTCATCAATTTAAGAGTAATTAGTATTAATGACAATCATTTTTTAATAATTATAATAATAATATTCCTAATTTTTAGGGATTTATAAAAGAAAGCATTCAAATTTATTTGCTACCAAGAGCTATTTTTATTTTTGATTTAATTCATATACATCGGTACTTCTTCCGTCTCAAATTATCTATCGTGATTTTTTTATAAATAGTTATCGCAAATTATTTTTTAATTTAGAAGTTCAAGACAAATTTAATATTTTTTTAATTTTATTTATATTCTTTAAAAATAATATTTAATGAGAAGAGATTATATCTTATGACATAAATGAAGGTAAACTAGTAATAAAAAAATCTTCTAATTAATATTCTTTTAGTTGGTGTGTAAAAGAGAAACATGCAAGATAATTTGAAATGAAGAGAGCAATTATTTATCAAAAAAAATTATAGTGTACTGAACATACTTTAGCAGATTATTGCCTTATTTTCTGACTTATTAGTTTCATATTTAACGTAAATTATTATTTTTTCATCTAATTTTTAAATTTATTCTAAAATAAGTGATTTTTTATAGAAATTAAAAAAGTAGTATTAATTAATTTATTTTTAAAATTATTCTTGTCTAAAAGATGTTGAACAAACTTTTTAAAAAAATTTTGAGACTTCTTTATAGTTTTCTACGTATATATTAAAGACATATTTTAATAAAATAATTTATTTAATTAAAGCTATTAAGTGACTTTTTTAAGGACATGTTAAATTTTTAAAAATTACTCAAAAAATAAGAAAAATAATTATATATAATTATTTTTAAATGATATAATATTGTGTACACACACACACACACTTAAAGTATGTCTGATATAGAGGGAAATAGTTTCTAAAAAGGTTTTTAAATTTTTTTGTATTTGGTTAATAAAATATTTTAAAATGTATTTTTTAAAAAAAAAAAAATAAGTTTCCTAAAATGAAAAAAAGAACTTTTCTAATGAAAGTATGAAAAATAAGTCTTATAGGGGACATTTCAAGTTCATTATCTCCTCCTGTTCATACAATACCCCCACTTGTCACCCCCGAATCCCAATTTTCTTTTTCATCCCATCACATTCCTATATTATTTTGCTAAAATTTTTTTTACCACAATGACCCAATATATGATGTTATTGCTTATCCCATAATAAATAAATAAAAAATTAACCTTTTACCCTTCTCTCCCAAATTCAAATTTCTCGATTCATTTTTATTTATTAGTTATTTTTTAATACATGACGAGAAATTTTTCCAATACATAGAGAATGAATAAATTTATAGCGAATCCTATATCTATAAGTACGATTGTAGGATTTTTAAATGATATAATATTGTATACACACACACACTTAAAGTATGTTTGATATAGAGGAAAATAGTTTCTAAAAAGGTTTTTAAATTTTTTTGTATTTGGTTGGATAAAATATTTTAGAAAGTATTTTTTTCAAAAAAAAATAAGTTTTCTAAAATGAAAAAAAGAACTTTTCTAATGAAAGTATGAAAAATAAGTCTCATAGGGGACATTTCAAGTTCATTATCTCCTCCTGTTCATACAATACCCCCACTTGCCACCCCCGAATCCCAATTTCCTTTTTCATCCCATTACATTCCCATATTATTTTGCTGAAATATTTTTACCACAATGACCCAATATATGATGTTATTGCTTATTCACATAATAAATAAAAAAAATTAATACTTTTACCCTTCTCTCCCAAATTCAAATTTCCTGATCCATTTTTATTTATTAGTTATGTTTTAATACATGACGAGAAATTTTCCCAATACATAGAGAATGAATAAATTTATACCGAATCCTATATCTATAAGTACGATTATAGAATATCTCAATATCTATGTATGCACATTTTTCTTATTATATATATACTCTCATGTATATATTTTTTTATATTTTCATACGTACACAAATTTATAGCAGATCCCACATTTACAAATATAGTTATAGAATTTTTTCACCATATTCATATGTTTTTTTTTTGTGTGTGTGTGTGTGTATTTTGTATTTTTATGTTGCGTTGATTTGATAAATTGTGAATCATTATTTATATTTGTTATTTAAATGACCTCTAATTAAGTAATTTAATTAATTATTCTATTTAAATAGATTTAAACTATATGTTTAAATAATTCTTTAAATATAGCTTGAATATTTAATAACGACAGTCAGAGCTCAAAACGCTTTACCCATGATAGACATCAACACATTATAAAAATTATAAAAGTCAAATAGTTCATAAGTGTTAACCTAGTTAACAGCAACCTAAGAGAGTCACACATTAATGTTGTAGTATTGCGTCTTTATATTATGCCGATTTAATAACTTATGAATCATTGCTTATATCTATTATTAAAGTGACCTCTAATTAAATAATGGAAATGATATCTTTATTTCTGTGTCTTCCAGCTACTTTATCGCCTATTTTGATTTCACATTTCTGTGAAATATATACACGAATCATTTTATTAATTATTATGTTTAAATAAATTTAAACTACTTATCAAATACTTTTAAAAATATAATTTGAAAATATTTCATGATAGTCAAAACTCAAGTAGACATGATAGACATTATCATATTATAGAAATCATAAAAATCATATGGTTCATGAGTATCGATCCTAGTTAGAAGCAACCCAAGAGTCATGTATTAATATTGTAGTCTTGCGGCCCTATCTATAAATTTTATTATGTGTAAGACATGCCAAGTCATACTTGTATGAGAGCATCCGTTTATTGACAAGTAGATCTCACTTTCAGCAATCAGAAATTCAAGTCTTTTTTTCTCGGATAGTTTCCCTTATCCTATATCTTCTTTTTAACTATTATAGAATTGAGTCAGTATCTTTTATGAGTAATCAATTCTTATTTTATTACTTTTATTTTATTTGATTTTTTATTTTCATTAATTTGAAGAAAAAAAGAGGTAGGTGAAAGTTGAAAGAATTGTAAAACTTGGTTAATAAAATTGAAGAATATTTGGATAAATTTTACTGGTGATCATCCAACTCTGAGTTTATCATAAAAAATGTTACTTTCTTAATTTTTTGTTACATAAACATCATCTTAATTTAAAACTTATTACACAAATAATTTTTATTTTATTTTTTATCACATAAAAGTATTCTAGCTTTAAAGTTTATCACACAAAAAATATTTTATTTATTGTTTAAAAGGTCCTTTATGAAATTTACTATACAAATGAATGTATTAATAACGAAAAATAGTCAAATCATATTTTATTTAATATTAATGATGGTGTGTTAAAATTATTATTACAAAAATGAAACTAAGAAAAATAGATGTAATATTGTACACCTCCAACGAATTTTGTATTATGAAGTAAAATAATAAGGCGTGTTTCTAAAATTATCCTGAATGTAACTAACTTATTTTGGAGCGTTATGCCATGTTTTCAATATAGATATCAAAATTTAAATGAAATTTTTTTTATTTAACTTGGTCAAAATTGATATCTTTTAAGTAACAAAAAATAAAAAATTAACTTTATGTGATAAATTTTAAAGTTGAACGATTTTTAGGTGAAAAAATATTAAAATTTAATATAATTTATATGAATAATTTTAGAATTGAATGACTTTTACATAATAAAAAAATAAAATTTTATGTAATAAATTTAAAATTAAATGATGAATTTTATTCAAATATATTTTAAAGAATCATGATCCATACTTAAATTTTTGAGAAAACACACACACACACACATTAAAAAGAAGAAGAAGAAGAATCAAGGAAAAAAGTGAATAGTAAAGAATGAGAAAAAGATAAAGTAAAATGATATGGTGGATTGCCATTATAAAGTCAATTAAATAATCTTATCATATAATTAATAATAGTTGTGTCTCACCCAACATAACAATTATAGTTGTACTAAATTTTAGAATTTAAAAAATAATAACTTTAATTTTTTAAGAAAGGCTGATATTGTCTTTTTAACTTTTATGGTCATATTTGAATCACAAAATTATAGTCATTTAGCAGCTATTTTATACGAAAATATAAGTTAAAAGTCAAAATAAGCTTTGCCAAAAACTCATATTGGTCCGGCCAATTAATCCATAGCAAGCTCTGGCAGAGCTGGGCTCAGTAATGCTGGGCCATTCCACCCTTTTGACAGCTCTCATTTTCAATCCTTAAATAGTTTCAGCTCTTCAGAAGGAACTTCATAGATAGCCTTTGAGTTGCTGCGTTATTATGGCATAGGACCCTACGTCCAGCACCTACTGCTAGGCTCTTGATTCTGGATCCAGAATTTGCTACATCTTTTATTTTTGTTATAATAACACAATGTATTATAACTACAGGCATAAAACCCCACTAGATCTAAAACATCCCTAACAATCTAGATGGCTTACCTCCGTCATATTTTCACACAAAATTTAAGAAACCAATGAATACTTCTCAAATATAAGTCAAATTCATACCGTGTGCCTAAATTATCCTTCTAAATAACTGATGGTCCTTAAATGGATCTGAAGAAGATCATTGAGGATAAACCGAGGCTAGTTTTTTTTTTCCCCAAATTATGGGTCAAGCCCTTTTTATTCCTTTAATTATTAAGAAAATTTCAGAAATGGCAATAATTTGGGTGAAAATAGGTTGAAGTAGCAACATTCACTTATTTACATAAAATGATAATATTTTATGTGTCATGTGTTGTATTTACTGAGGTAAAACGCATCAAATACAATAAGTAATTTTAGGGATTATGTTTCACATAAATAATCAGTTACCATTATTCATCAATTGATAATTATTATATTCCTTTAATAAATGGACTCTAAAAACGGATGAAATTCTTATTTTATATTAACACCTTGTAAAGAAAATCTGAAAAAGTGATTTATTTCCATAATCAGTTACCATTATTCATGCAATTGATAATTATTACATTTCTTAATTAAATGAACTCTAAAAACGGATGGAATTCTTATTTTATATTAACATCTTGTAAAGTAAATCTGAAAAAGTGATTTATTTCCATAATCATATATTTTTCATTCTCTAAATTAAAAAAATGAATAATTTGTATCATAAATACAACAAAATATATGTATTTTAACAAACAAATTTTAAAAAATGCATAAAGAATTGTGTATTTAATTGTATCAAAGAGTACTTATATATATCTTTGTTAAAAGAAACTATGTCCATTAATAAATACATAACAATACAATAGGAGTTCTTCGTGTAAGTGTAAAATATATATATATGATTATGTTGTAATCTATGTATTTGCATTGTGTCATAAATACAACTAAATACAAATAGAAGCCCAAAAAATCAAATACATATGGGTGAAAGGATAATGTCAAAATAAATATTAACACCTTGTAATTTCCACAATTAGTTACCATTATTCATGCAATTAAATGAAATAAAGTCATATTATGTAATTTTTTATAACATTGACCTTTATACGTAGTCCTTTCATAATTGTACTATATTATGTAATTTTGCCTTAATTATTCTATACAGCAACTCAAACTATAAATAAATTACATTGACCCCGCCCAAAAATGGTTCAGGATTATAACTTTGCTACTCTGGTTTTTCATACCAGAATTCTAGGACCCCCCCCCCACACACACACACACACACACACACAAAAAAAAAAAAAAAAAAACACAGACAAATAAGGTTTTCAAAACCAAAAGACGCCGCCAATCTTCAATCTGGAGTTCTCTTTCCTACTCCTGCGGATTATCAATTTGCCTCCTGTGCAATGGATGTTGTGCAACCCAAAGAGGAAAATTGAAAGAGTCTCATCCTTGTATCTTCTTCCCAATCTAACCTCATGTCTTTTCAGGTGCTTTTCTGGTGGAGATAATCGATTAATGGTGTCTAGCATCGTTTCTCAGTGAATCAGGGACGAGGAAAACCGAGGGTAGTAAATAGTTCTCAAAAAGATAAAAGAGATTTATCCTTTTTCAAACAGGGACTAATGAGGTAATAGAAATTTGTATAAAAATACACAGTCCAAATTAAAATATTATATTCACACAACTCATATTTTTATATTACACTGTATAATTTTTTTTACGCAATCGTGCTTATATGCGATATACAATATTATACGCACATTATACACAATGCATAAACCTTGTATAAGAAGTTACTTATACAAAAAAAATGTATTTAATCTCCTATACTTCAACTACAAAATTCTATCTAGAATGAGTCAAATCTTTTTAAATAGCTTCAAATTTTAACCACAATTTTAAAATGCCAACGAACCACAAATATCAATTTGTTAAAATTTTCAACAAATTCAATACTTTTAAGAACTCTAATAACGGAATTTTAAATTTTTCAATTTAATTCATCTAAAAATATTTAAATTTATAATGATAAATATGAGTATCATTTCTCAATTAATTTCTAAGCATTAAAATATAAAGTCATAATGAAAAATATGTGTATCACTCTTAATAAATTTCTAAGCGTCACAATATAAAATTCATAATCACGTATAAATACATTAAACATAACAATGCAATATCAATAATATATAAATATATCTTTACAATGACTTATCTATAAAAATTTACATATATTATTAAAATAAATATTAAATTTATATTTAATATCTATAGATCTAAATATAAAAAAAACATGAAAGAAGAAAAAAAAAACAATAAAAGCAGAAGAACGAAGCAGAGGAAGTAGAAAGAAAACAAAAAGAAAGAAGCAATGGAACGAGCAAAAAAAAAAAAAAGAACGAAAAAGAAGATGATTGCTATAAAATAAGTAAAAAATAAAAAAGCGAAAAAAGAAACTAAGAATGGCTGAAAAGATAATACACCGAAATATAATTATTTTCCCAAGTTAATAACATCAAGAGACGTGTCCTAGCTAAATAGGCCATTGACTTTAACATGGTGAAATCACAGTGTAATTTATTTTTATCAATATAAATATATAAAAGAGATTTAAAGGCATGCTGATGTGGTAAGTCTTTAAGATTTTTATTTTTATTTTTTTTATAATCTTTTTTATTAATTTTTTTAAATTATTTTATTAACTCATTTTTTAATTATTGTTGTCATTTAATGTTATCACAATAATTAAGAAAAATATATAATTAAGAGAGTTAAAAGAATAATTTTTTAAAATTATTTTTTTTAATATAACACATCTAAATCTCTATATATATAATATAAAGTTAGGCATTAGAGTTGGCACCTCTCGTTGGACAAGGATTATATTTATCGTTTTTCTCATTTTTAAATAATTTTTCTCACATTACATTTCTATTTACTTATTATTATAAAAAAATAAATGTGTTAATTACTACTCACTCTATTTATTTTTATTTTATTATAAAAAATTAAATGTCTCAAGATTTACTATTCCACTTATTTTTATTATTTATTGTAATATTTAAAATTTTAAATATTTACTATTGCGACCTTTCATTTCCTCTATAAAGAATAAAAATATGTTAAAAGGAAGTGTGTGTGTGTGTGTGTGTAAATATCATATTACTATATAAGTGATTAGTTGAAAAATTTAATTACCAAATGTCTTAAATAATAAATTTCGTACAAAAAAGTAAATTTAATTTTTAATAAATTTATATATATATATATATATATATAAGACCGAAAGTATAAAATTAAAAGACCAAAATAACCATCATAAGTCAAATGACATTTTTGCCCTTCAATCAAACACCAATGCTATAACATTTTTGTGTAGAATTGTAAATAAACATACCAAACTAATTATCTTTTTCTATATTCTCCCTTGATCCCTTGTCAAGATAAATATTCCATGATCCAACACCAACAATCTTTGATCTCTTTGAATGGTATTCTCATTTATTACTTGGATTTTGTATTCTTTTAGTTTGAACCCGGTGGAATTTGAGAAGACAGTGTCTAATACAAAATTTAGAATATTTATAATTATGATATGATGTTTGAGTTTCTTTCAAATTTTCCGATACGAATATGAAAACTCCAATGACTTCGTTCTTCTATAAACTTTATTATAATTATTGTTGAAATTTAATGTATAATGCATATGGTACTAATTAGAATTTTTTGAACATTTCATCTATATATTATATAATTTTGGTCTTAGCACCAGTGACGTTTCATACTTCTAAGATCAGGAAACTATATTTTTCTCAACTTTTTAATGATTTCCTATTTCCTTAACTTATAGTTTTCTTGGTCATTGATTATGAATATAAATACAATTTTTTTTTCTAAATAATAGTAAATAGGTTTGCATTAAAACCCAATTAGATGTTAGATCATTTGTAATTATAATAGTTTTAATGTGTATTAATCTCTAAATAATTATATGTTAATTAATTCTTGAATCTCGTCATATTATATTTCTTGTGTTAAATCTTGTACCTCTTTATATAACATTTGGATTCATCTTTTTTAGTTTTTTCTTCATTTTTTACTTTTTAAATTTTTGGTCTTGTGAAATTCTTTTACCATTTATTTTGTGTAAAAAAAACTCAAAAATCCTTCTTTTAATTCACTCAATTATGATGAAAAACTCCTTTTTAGAGCCTTTTCCCCTCCCCTAGAAATAATTATTAAATCTAATTAATTCATCACCTATAACTTAAATGTAATTACTACATTAACAGCACTATAAATAATAGGCCTATTATATTATTCAAGTAGCTATTAATTTTTCCCTCCTTTGTGTATTCCTCATTGCACTCACCGCCTTCTCTAGATCACTTTCTGTTTGTTTTCATCAAAATTTGTTTAAGCATATAGAATTGTTATATACATAAATGTAATAAAATAATTTTGTAAGTGGAAATTTTTTTTCTCTTTATTTTGCAGATAAGAAGGTATGTGCATGATGTTATTATAAGGCTTGATGATGCTGACAATTTGATGGATTGTTCTTTTGTTCAAGTGAGTGCTACTCTCAACTACTCTTTTTTTTTAACCAATTAGTCTTTTGAATTATCTTAAATATAAAGTTTAATCTCATATCCCTCAATTATTAATTAGAGATACATTAAATTTCGAGAGCAAAATTGTCTTTAAAAATAAAATAATTTATCCAAAGTAAAATACCCTACATGAACTCGCAAACTCCATTAATTCCTTCAAATATAAGTACCAATACAGAATCAAAAAAATAATCGCTATTTAATATTAATTTTCGGAAAATGCTGGAAAGATGAAGAGCGGATGAATTGAAAAAAAAATGTGAAAAATATAAATATGAGAAGATGACGAGTGATTTGAAAGAGACAGAAGAAACTAAAAAAGAAAAAGAAGCGAAACATAGAAAATAATTAGGAAAAATTGATAAAATTTTAAAAGAGAAGAAGATAATTAAATTTTGTCAAAAATTTTCTTTAATGAAGTGTACATTTCTAACAATGAAAAATAGAGAAAAATATTCTTTAAGTTTTTTTTTTAAAGAAAATCTTGAAGTAGAACAAAAAAAATTAGTATGGTAATTATATTGTCACGACTTTTTCTTTTTATTTTTCCTTAAGATTATGTTTGGCTTTAAAATTTTAGTTTCGATTTTAATATTAGAAGGACAGCTCGATTGACAAAACAATCAGAGTTCAAATATAAATTTGTGAAATATTTTTGAGTTAGAATTATATATTTTAAATTTAGATTCTCCTATTATTAGATAAATTTAAAATATTTTCAAATGTTGCAAATTTTATATTTTTGATTTTTTTAAAAGTTCCGTAAATCTTTTGCGGTCTAAATTTTAATATTATCTGATTATAAGATAGAATTTAAATTTTTTATTATTATTGTACACTTAAATTAAATTTTTTTGTACGGGAAAGTTACTAGTTTTTGTATAAATAAATTACTTCAGTTGCCGGGATTGTGAAATGTGATGCTACTAGTCAAACCTTCTTGGCAAACTTTAGCTCAACGCTCAGCCCAAAAGATAAAAACATTTCCTCATAAATCATACAGGTCAAGAACTGTTGCATCAATCAGCAATCTCCCTCCAACAGCAAATACTTTCAAATTTTAGTATTCTAAAATCATAACAAGTCATTAGACAAGTCAAAGCATACAAAAGTGGCCTCCACTGACATGTAATTCAAGTTTCACTATCATGAGCACACCTCGTTTTTCTGAGTGCTCGGCCTAACCCAGAGAACACATCCGTCCACAAAATTCAAATCCCAACCCTTTCAACTCAAACTGTTGAAAAAACAAAAGCACATACAAGAAACGACTCATTCAATTTAATTCAAGAGCAATATGCAAAACTTAGATCATATAAGCAAAGCAATCCTTTTGCCACTAAAGCAAGAAATTAACTAATCCCACCAACGGGAAAATTTAAACATAACCAGTTACAGAATCCCTAAAAAACATCTTAGACATACATCGCCTGCAGCACATAAAAGAAAGCATCTAACAAACTGAAACTGACAAGTAGATGATTTATCGCTTTTTCGAGACACCAACAGTCTTTCCCCTGCGGCCAGTGGTCTTTGTGTGCTGACCACGCACTCGGAGGCCCCAGTAGTGACGTAAACCACGATGATTCCTGCAACCCCCAGAGGATAAATTAATAAAGATCAAAAGAAGCAAGCACATACGAGCAAGGTTTTATGTTACTTCTACTCTACTACTACTTGTTGACCATCAGTTCTCTATACTGCAAAATGCAGTGAGTATTTGCTTTATTTTGTTTATCAAAGATAAATCAAAAATATTTTAACAGCAAAAGCATTGAGTGGCAAACTACCTGATCTTTTTCAGGCGCTCCAGATCATCCCTAAGCTTCATGTCAAGAGCATTAGAGGTGACTTGTGAAAACTTCCCATCCTTGTAATCCTTCTGCCTGTTCAAAAACCAATCAGGGATTTTGAATTGACGAGGATTAGCAACAACCACCATGACACTGTCGAGCTCTGCAGCAGTGAGTTCACCAGCCCTACAGAAAGGAGAAGCAAAAAGAACAAAGATAAAATATAAAGTGGGAACGTTCTACAGAACTGTTAACTCATGATACCCTTATATGGAAGAAAAATGCATGTTGTGCACGACAACCTACAGATATAAATCAACTTACACAAAAATCTCAAAGACAATGAACAGAAAAACTTTAAAGCTGAAGGAAAATATTCAAGCCTCCACTTCATTTTATTGGATAGGTAATACTCCCTCCATTTCAATTTAAGAGCTTTAGATTGACTACGCATGGAATTTATGAAATACTTTTTAATCTTGTGGTCAAGAACAAAAGATGTGTATTAAAAATGCCATTTGAATCTTATGGCATGTATCATGCCATATATAATGTTGGATTTAAAGAATTACCAAATATAGTAGGAGGCATCCTTTTTAAAGGACTAAAAAGAAAAGTAAGACACTTGAATTGAAAAGGAGGGAGTGATAAAAAAAGACTAACAAGAAAAAGGAGGAAAAATTTTCAAGGAGTTTTTCCAGCTTGAAAATGTTCTTTTTTGGAAAATGTCATAAAAGAAATGATGGGTTCAGTTGAACTTCTAATACCAGCTTGAAACTGTTGTTACTATCAAAAAAGAAGTTGCAGATAAAAACACACTACAGATGGGGCAAGTTCGAAAACACTGCCAAAAAAGATGTAGAAGGTCATATGCTGGAAATCAAAAGGAGCCCTTCTTTTTTCTCTCCAATCCTTAGATTATCACCCTGTTCCCGTAGAAAAATAACATAAACCAGGTTAAGACAAATTAATCCTTCTCTATTAGCATACAATTCCCAAATTACTAAGTCTTTACCAACAATTCACCATAGAGTTTAACTCTAGGTCCAATCATCTTCTCATTCATGCATCATGACCACAATTTTGCCTCGTTAATGAATTTGAATTGCATATAAACAGTTGGTTGAATATGTCCTCAAAGTAGTGCAAGGACACAGTTTTGCATCTATTTTATTTTTTCTCAGTGCCTGTCGGTTAAAAGAGAATTAAAAAACCAAAGATGCACACAACCAGAGTGCACTAAGGCATGATGAAAACAACTACAAATGATACACGAATTAATCAGTAAAGTACTACATCTTTGCGGAATCAATAAACCGAATAGTGGAATGCTTAGTATGATCGTATGACCGGACAGTAGGGTAAATAGAAAACTAAGGGTGTAAATGGGCATTTCCCAAAGGGGGAATATACTTCAGGAAAGCTTCAATGAGGGGTATAGAATTACTAGTTCAAAGGGCTAACCTCTTGTTCATGTCGATATCGGCTTTCTTACAGGCAATGTTGGCGAAACGACGGCCAATACCTTTTATGGAGGTCAAGGCAAACATGATCTTTTGTTTTCCGTCGACGTTGGTGTTTTGCACACGAAGAATATGCTGAAAATCTTCATTTGCAACAAGCGACTAAATCCAATATCCAAAAACAGAAAATGAATTTCAAAACATTAATCAGTACAATCATAAAAGTGAATCAGCGTAGAGAAGAAAGACTAGGTGCTTGGGCAAACCATGGCTAGGTTCTTCTAATCTTGCTATGGGCGGCTGCGGCAGCTTCTTCTGTGTATCCAAGAGATGCGAGCTCCAAAACCCTACAGCCGGAGATCAGAGCTTTCCCCTTTTATATAGAGTTATAAACCAAAAAGGGGTAATATCGTAATTGCAATTACCTCACGTGGCAGTTTAACCAAAATCCTTAGGGCACGTTTGGTTATGAGTTAGAGTTATGCAGATATTAGTAATACATGAATTAATTACGAGAAAATTTATGTATTATTTTATGTGGGAATTAGCTATGCAGGGATTAGTTATTCATGTATTAGTTATGTAGATATTAATTATTCAAGTATTAGTTATGTAGGTATTATTTATTTCGGACTTATAGTTATTAAAATTACAATACATGAATTATTAATTATTAAATATTTAATTTATTATAAATTAATATATATTATTTATAAATAAATAAGTAAATAAATATTACAAAATTCTTCCTTTTCTTCACAAAAATAATATAACTTTTTTTTATTTTAATAAAAGAGGACTTATAGTCCTTTAAAAAAATTTAGTTAATAGTTTTTTTAAGTTTAAAAATTGTGTACTCACATATCAAATTTAAAAAAATTGTGTACTCACATATCAAAAGTAAATTGATAGGGGTAAATATGTAATTTTATTATTTTAATCTATGTATAACTAATACGCACATAACTTATTCCATCTTTTACCCCGCATAAAATTATACATAGATTTTCTCATAAGTTATGTAAGTATTACTTATATAGAATTACTAAAACAAACCAAACACAACAGAAAATTAATACATGAATAAATTTTATATAACATTTGAAACTTACCAACTAAACATGGTATAAAATTTTAAACACGAATAGTTTTTATCCTATTTAGAAACCAAACATGGTATAAACTTAATACATGAATAGTCAAGTTATTTATGTATTAATTTATACCTTATTCAGTAACCAAACAACACCTTAATATTTGAAGTAAGTTCATTTTCACCCTTTTAAATATACATGAGCACATAACCTCCTCCAATTTTTCTAAAGTTGAGCATATTTGGTTCACTTAACAGAAGGACATAAGCATAACCAAAAATATAGATCAAATGCTCAACTGTAGGAAGTATGCTTTAGCTTGTGTCCTTCCGTTAAGCGGAACAAATATGCTCAAGGTTAGCAATTTAAAAGATGATATGTGTTCACATGCATATTAAAAGGATAAAGATAAACTTTATCTTCAAACGTAAATTATAACTTTAGCTAATAACTCCTTCACACGTCAATGAAAATTGAAAGAATATTTTTATAGGTAAATTATTTCTTTTTTCGCATTCAATTAGGGATTTGAGATGAGAAGGACAAAAGGAATAATGAGAATCTAAGCACACTTATTGTGTAGAAAACTTTCACTAATACCGCTAGATTATAAATTAGCACCCGAAATATGATTTTTGAGATTTTATTTTTCTTTATTTAAGGTGATTTCTCATAAAGATATTTGTTTTTAGCTTTTGAATTTTTCTAGTTTAGGCTATAATAGGTGTCAGCTGGCTCTAATTTTGGATTCATGAAAATAACGGGCTGTATAACGGCTGTAAATACAGCCTCCGGCGACAAGGCCTATAGCCACCTGTAGGAATATAACAACTACCCAGAACAACTGAACATAAGGGAACCTATGCGGGCCGACAAGGCCACCATGCTGACTAGTTATCACTGAAAAGTAGAATCAAGTGCTAATTGATCTGTGACCGACAAGGTCACCAACTGACAACTGAACAAGGCCCCACACGGCCATCACATGCAAACTGAAACATACACACGGCCTCACACGACCGGTACAACTAACGACAGCGAATATACAATCCGCAAGCCTCTAAGAATAATAAGATGGTCGGGACAGGGCCCCGGCCTATCGATACTGTACAAACAAAATGGGAAGTAAACCTTTAGTTGTCAAGCTCCGGATGATAGGAGCTGAAGACTCTGTACGCTGGCAGGAACTACGAGGGATCTGCTCCTCGTCTATGAGTACCTGCAGGCAAGTAATGCAGCGCCCCAAAACGGGCGTCAGTATCACTGATACTGAGTATGCAAAGCAATAACTGAAAATAACTGAAAGCAAACAACAATACTGATAGATACTTAAGTAATAAGAGACGGGCTGAGACTGATTGAAAAGAGCGTAACTTTACTAAAGAGAGTAAGAGTCATACCTGATAACATGACGGTCTACTTTCTATCTATTAATAACTAACACAACATAGCATACAAGAACCTTACCAGCCCCCATAAGCCGTAAGGTACCAACCAACACACAATCTATATACCCCTATCCGGGTCATACCATTCACCTAGTAACTATGAGCATCCTGCCGGCCCCCTGGGTATGCAACTTGGGCTCGCTGGGCCCCTGACTATAGCTGTATCTGAGTCCGGAGGACTCCTGAAATCTGTAATCTGAAAACTGTAATCTGCACCGCAGGCGCAAGCGCTCGACAGGGGGTGTGGTATAGTGCTGATCAGCCTGCTATGGGGAATCTGCATCCCATCTTCATCCGCTGGCGGACGGCATGCCACTCCGTAGAGCGACGTATCCTCACCCTCTGGCGGGCGAGTCGACACAACTATTAACCCTGGGGCGGTCAAGGAAGCTCTAAGGGTTCCCAACACAGAACAATCATGTCTCCACAGATAGCAATAATCGCATGTAATATATATATATTGAATCTGATAATAATATTTATATTCTGGTATTTTGTTCTGAATCTCATATTGAAATATACTGAATCTAATATTGAAATATGCTGAATCAGATACTGAAATATATTGAATCTGATACTGAGCTATACTGAGTCTGAAATAATATTTTTGGAATATTATGCTGGGAATTATACTGTTTTAGTGAGTTTCATGCTGAACACTGTATAATAATTCTAACATGCTTACTAAACTCATACTGAATATAATATATGGCTTCTAAAACATTCTACTGGAATTTGTACTATTTTGCTATACTGGAACTACTAGCTTGCCAAAAGAAACTGGCTTTACATACCTCAACTGCCGACTTTCTAATTAAATGGCGTAGCTCGGCTAGTATTCAGCTGTTTCTCCCAACTGTATTCATATTCACGAAAGAATAGAATTAATTCTACTATTATTTTTGAAAGAAACCATATTATGGCTATACCTACTGCCTATTCTTCGACTTATCGAAGAACGACAGAAAACTCGCTATTTCTCGGGGGTCTAGAAGGGAGAAATACTCACTTTAATACTGGGAGTATATTAACACTAGTTTGGAGCAATTTCACTTACCTTAGCTCGGCGTAATGATGTTTCGCCGGCCGAATTTCGCGAAACTAACTCTGCAAGAATGCTCCCGGCAGCTTTATACTTCGCTACCCGAAGTTAATTCGAGTTTGGACTGTGTTTGACGGTGTAAACGGAAGGAAATTTAATCAAGCCCTTCGTTTCCTTCTGTTTCTGTTCGTTTACTGGAAATTATATGAAGGGAAAATGATTTAGAACGAAGTGGGAGCCTTATATACTTGGGGCCTTTAAGTCGCATTTGTCGAATGCGATTTATAAGTCGCATTTGTTGAATGTGATTTATAAGTCGCATTTGCCTTGCGACGCTCCGACTTGGTGCTTGTCCGGTCTCTCCCTCGGCCCTTTTCTCGCACGTATGACATTCTAAAACTCTTAACCAACATGCGAATAGGCCAACTAAGTGTCAAGAACTTACGTGGTGTAACATCCTCCCCCCCTTAAGAACATTTGTCCTCGAATGTTAACTTCCGTTTACAGAATTTTTAACTTGCTCTACCTTTTCTGGAAAAATTTCGATAGAGTTTCCCCTGTAATATGGACTATCTCAAAAATCCTGAAACGCAGAAAAGTCCAATACAGGTACTCCATATAATACAATAGCATCCATTACATAATAAACTGAAGTCAACATCTCACTCATACACATGAATATAAAGCAACTCATAAAACAACAATATCAACATACCTCTGACTAACTAAGTATGAAATAACTGAGGGTATCTGACTTTCATATCTTTATTCTGCTTCCCAAGTAATTTCCTCTCGATCCCTGTTACGCCATAATACTTTGACAGAAGCAACATCTCTAGTTCTTAATCTACGGATCTGCCGGTTTAGTATGGCTACTGGAACTTCTTCATAGGCCAACTCCTTTGTAACCTGAACATCTTGGACTGGGATAATTCTGGAGGGATCTCTTATGCACTTTCTCAGCATTGATACATGGAAAACTGGGTGGACAGATTCTAACTCTGGAGGTAAGTTTAACTCATATGCCACTTGGCCTATTCTTCGGCGAATCTGATAAGGCCCAACAAACCTCGGGCTGAGCTTGGCTTTCTTGCCAAATCTCATTACATCCTTCATCGGCGAAACTTTCAGAAATACCCAATCATCCACATTAAATTTCAAGTTTCTGCTCCGCACGTCAGCATAAGATTTCTGGCGGCTCTGAGCAGTCAGTAAACGTTCTCTAATAAGCTTTACTTTTTCCTCTGACTAATGAATGATATCTGGCCCAATCAATGCTGATTCTCCTACCTCAAGCCAACCAACTGGAGATATGCACTTTCGCCCATATAATTTTAACCAAGAATAACCTCGCAGAAAAAGGTAAGGATTTAGCCCCTTTTAAACCTCTCAAATTGCAAAGCGAAAAGCTGAAAATTGGCAGCTAAGTGAGCTGCCGATGGACTATTTGTGAGTTGAGTTTTGCTCGTTCTTCTTAGGATTTTTGGCTATTTATTTTTATTGAATTGTTCTTCATATTTATGGGAAGAATTACAACAGAACTAAGGTAAAATTTCCTCTTATTTTTCCCTCAAAAGTTAGTGAAAACTAGTTGAGAAAATGGCCAAATGTTGTTGATGTTACAGTGTGTTGTTGTTGCTATTGTGACTGCCTTTGGTTAGTTATTTTGGGCTGCATTTTGTGCCATAGATTAAGCTTGTTGTTGGCCTATATAACCACTAGATTAAGGAGGTTAAATGTTGATCATTGAAATAGAAAATTGGCTAAACAAAAGTTCACCAGAGAAAGGTATGTAAGGCGCCTCGTCCATCGTTTTAAGCATGATTCATGCGTTGTGAATTGAATGATCTATCAAACTCTTTATAAGTCTTGAGGCAGTATGTTAAGCTTCATTTAAGCTTTAAATTTTCATGTTTTATTAAGGTTAAATGTTAAGATTATGCCTAGCCGAAGTGAGGTATCTAAAGTATGATATTGTGTTGATTGTTGTCGTAGCTGTACATCGAATTGGAGACCCCTCAACGTGGGCATTGTTAGCTGGTCCTTAAATGTGAAGTTAAATGTGTTTAAATGTCTGGTTGCTAAATGAAATTGGTGAAAGAGCTAAGATGAGGATGTATAAATGATTTTAAGCCAAGTAAAGATGTCGCAAGCTATTAAGGGTAAACGATATTATTGTATTAGGATTGCCTGATTATGGTTATACTTTGTCTTATGTGTATGTTATGAAATATGCCAGGCAAAGGGGAGATTTCATAATCCCATTCCCTTAAGCCGAACGACAAGCTAGCGAGTCTCCGAGCTCTAATGTCCCTTGAACACGATCTATAAATCTTGTTGAAACTCTTAGGTCATCCGCAGTTCTTTATGATTTATACAAGTTTTGAATACATGCATTAGAGTGCTATTTTCTAGCTTTACATGTTTTATGTGCTCACTTGCAGTTATGTATTACGAAGGAGGCCTATGCAGGCCACATATTTAGTATTCGTCATTTCTATGCTATACGTGTTAAGTTGGTCCAGTATAAGCCATATCGGCTTAGTTTATGATTTTGTTTAAGATTTATTGATTTTACCCTGGTATGATACACCGGCTGAGGTGTCTTTATTTTACCCCCGTGTGGTACACCGGACCAGCTGGAGGCATTTTTATTTTCTTACCCCAGTGTGGTACACTGGCCAGATGAATTTTATATAGATTTTATGGTCGGATGGCCGCTGGCATTTTAGTTATATTTTTTGTTGGCATTCGGTGATTGTATTTACACTTTAATATTGAGTTATTGTCAGGTTTTGATTTTCAGGATTTTGGGTTGTTACTATTCCTTATTTCTGGCTCAGTTATCATTGTTATCTTATATGTTTGTAGTTTTCAGCCTTACATACCAGTACATTTTATTTCACATTAACGTCCCTTCAGCTAGGGACCCTTCCTGCAATCGTGCTATAGGTACAGGCCAAGGCTCAGATCATCAGACGTAGTAGGAGCCAGATTTTAGCGGAAGAGTGGTATGCTCCTCTCTTCTAGGAGCCATGTCCTAGTTTTGACTATTTTGATTTTTGTATACAACATGGGTAGGATGGGGCCCTGTCCCGTACATTTCAGTTTGTTTACACTGTAGAGGCTGATGTGGACTAGTTTGTGTAGTAGTTTTGGTTGTGTAGTCGTGTAGGTTTTCCATTGCTCTGTTTTGCTTTATTATAGCCTCGTCGACTTTTTAGGTTGCATATTCGTTATTATCGAGACATTATGGGTCCAGTATTTATCTTGGTTGGTTGCTACAGGTGGCTTGGTCAGCCTTAGTGTTACATTTATAGATGCTATATAGTCGGCTTCTCGATCAATCACGAATCGAGTGCCAGTTGTGCCCTACCCCAATTTTGGGGCGTGAAAGTTGTACGAATCGTGGGTTGATGTCAGGGGTTGTTGGGTGAGTCGTGGTTAGATTTTGAGGTTTCTTCTACCATACTATGAACCCACACCATAAGTCATGGTGAGTGGGTATGACTTGTGGTCATAACTTTTGGTCCATATCTGCAGAAGAAGGCTTGGGGTGATGACTCATAATATGACTCATAGGTCCTTGTAACGGGTCATGGTTTGGAGTACTAGGTTGGAGGATCAGAGGTGGGACAAGGATTGCCCACTGAACATGAGTCACAGGATGACTAGTGGTGAGTAGGGACGATTCATAGTGAGCACTCATGGTTTGATCCAGAGAATCAGAGGTTTTGACTGGCCAGCCACGGAAGGAAACCACGAGTCGGGGTAAGGTGATACAACTCGTGGTAAGACTCGTTACGACTGGCAGTCAGGATTTTTAATACGTGTTTACAAGGGTATTTTTATAATTTTTCAAGCTCCTAATTATTTAATTATGTTGTTTTAAGCCTCAAAATGAGTGTTTTAAGAGGGTTTAGCCTATCCTAAGTCATTAGGCTCCCATGCATGCATTATATTGAACTTCTCTTCCAAGATCAAAGTAGAATTTTCCTCAAGTTCTTTCCGAATTCTCTTGGGCTTTCAAGACTAGTTTGTAAAATCAGTTTACCCAGGTATGTAGGGCAATCAATGGGGGGTTACTTCCACCCTCATGCCCAAACTTCTTCTCTAATTCATAAATTCAAATTCTTGATTAAGTATATTGATTTCTAGGGTTTTAACCCAATTCTATGTAATTACCTATGCTATGTTTATGGGTCTGATTCCCTTATGTTTTAATGTATGTTTTAAGTCTAATGGGTGGATTTTATACTCAATTTGATTATAAATTTATGATTTTAATTCATTAGAAATTATGCCTTATTATGTAAGTTTTTACAAAAATTCAAGCTTATGATCCATTACTTCAAGTATGATGAGTTATCTAGTATGCATGAATGTTTATGAATTCTCAATTTATGATTTCATGATTTTGACTTGTGAAGTCTGTTTCAAGTATGCATGATTTTATGATTTGGGCAAGCCCATGTAAGTTAAATGTGCTTATTATGATTTTAGCCAAGGCTAACAAGATCAGTTTATGATATGATTTGGAGTCAAGACTCCCAATGCAGACTATGGTATGATTTGAAGTCAAGACTCCTAATGTTCAGATTTAAGCTAAGAAAATATGATTATATGAGCACTATGTATGTTTTGGTAGTAGTGTCTACCATCGAGTAGGCTTGGGCTTCTGAGATTTTCCGGTCTCATAAACTACGCGCCAATGTAGGTATATATATTTGGGACCTCTCAAGAGAGAATTTCCCCTGCTAAAAAGCACAACGTGATATCACACCTTATTCGTCCTTCGCCTTGGCAAGGCTTAGGATAGCTCTCCTCCACGTGAGATCATCACGTGATCATACATGGTGGTTGTTGGTTATGACGAGTCTCCTATTGTTCCTCATGATTTAAGTTACTCATGTTCATGACTCATGATATCATGTTTTACGACATATTTGACCCAATGATCAGTGTATGAGCTTTTAATTGCGATTTCAAGTATGACAAGTCATATGATTTTATTTTTTTAAAATCTTGGGTCATTATGTTTAGTTATGGTAACCAGTTTATGATTATGTATATCTAATATACAGCTTTCAACATTCAGTCCTTACTCTTACGATCTTATGATTTATATGCATGATTTCATCTAATGTTTTACTAAGCATATTTTATTTACCTTACATACTCAGTATATTTCAAGTACTGACCGTATACTCTATGCTATATCGTCTCATGGTATAGGTTCGAGTGATCCAACTCAGTCTCGCCGGTAGCTTACTCCCATATCAGTCCAGTTCAGCCTCTGTTGGGTGAATCCTCTTTTTTCGAGGATGTTCATTTAGTTACATTGATTATGTAATTTAAATTTTATACTTGGAGTTAGCTGGGGGCTTGTCCTAGCATCTCATCAGATAGTAGAGGTTTTTCAGACATAGACTTGTACGTTCAGCTTGAGATTCAGTGTTTTGATATTGTTATTTGATATACTCTTTATGACATTCAGTCTTTCTCTTATTCATGTTCATGTTGTTTTTCGCTTAATTATGCTTTTAATTCATGCTATGTATGTGTACTATAGGTTAGCTTGGAGCCATTGGTAGTTCTAGGTTCCACGTCTCAATCTGGGGTCCCACCTCGGGTTATGAAAAATTATATCTCTTGAAACAAACCACCCTATCAAAGATTACATCAGCACCCATATAGTGCCTAATAAAGAGCCATGTTGATACTCTCCTAATAGTTGTTATTGTATGAAAACTCGATCTACGACAGATGTTCATCACAATTCTCACCAAAGTCAATTGTGCAGGTCCTTAACATATCTTTTAGTGTTTGAATAGTTCTCTTGGCTTGTCCATTAGTTTGGGGGTGAAAGGTGGTACTCAGATTTACCTTCGGCGCCAAATCTATTTTGAAAAGATTGCCTTTACTAAGTTGTTCTCCCCTATCAAAAATAATTAAAACATAAGAATTATGCAACCACACAATTTCATTAACGTATAAATTAACATATCATTCTATTGTGTAAGTGTCTTCACCGACAGGAAATGGGTTGACTTTGTAAACCTATCAACACTCACCCATATAGATTTATGCCTATTGTAGGTATGGGGAAATCCAACTACAAAGTCCATATTAATCATATCTCACTTCCAGACAGGTATCTCTATTTTTGATCCAAGTCGTCTGGCCTTTGATGCTCAACTTTAACTTTTTGACAATTTATATACTTGGCCACATATTTAGCCCTATCATTTTTCATTTGATTCCACCAATGAATTTTCCTAAGGTCCTTGTACATTTTAGTTGTGCACGGATAGATGGAGTAACTTGAGCTATGAGCCTCCATCACAATTCACTCTCGAAGTCCTCCAACATCTACAACACACAATCTACCATTCATCCTGAAAACATCATTATTATCTCCAAGGGTAAAGGCTAGGATCTCTTTCTTTCATTCCCCATCTTTGATTGCTTGTATATTTGGATCTTCATATTCTTGTTCCTTCAGCTCAACCACCATAGATGATTGCGCCTTTGGGAACACTACAAGGTTAGCCTTTTCAGTTTCATTAGTCAGGCCCCATCATTAGACAACTTTTGTACTTTTCTCCCCAGAGATCTTTCTCCCACTTGCAAGTGTGTTAAAACGGTCATCAACTTGCAACTAAGAGCATTGGATGCCGTATTAGCCTTTTCTGGATGATATAATATATTAATAATATAATCCTTTAATAGTTAAAACCACCTCATTTTCCTTATATTCAACTCTTATTATTTGAAAATATATTGAAGGCTTTATATTTGGTGTATACTTCACAGTGTTCACCATAAAGATAATGTCACTATATCTTCAAAACAATCACAACTGCTGTAAGATCGAGGACCTGAGTGGGATAGATCTTCTCATGGCTTCTTAAATATTGAAGGCATAAGTTATGACCTTCCCATTTTGCATTATGACACATTTGTGTCCAACTCTAGATACGTCACAATATATTTACATCCTTCACTTATCGGCAGTGCCAGAACCATGACAATAATCAATCTTTCCTTTAACTTTTCAAAACTCTGCTCATAGACATCAGACCATTGGAAATTACCAAATTTTTGAGTCAACTTATTCAACAATGCTGCTAATGTAGAAAATTCTTTTACAAATCTTCTGTAACAACCAGCCAATCCTAAGAAACTCCTAATCTCTAGTAGCATTGTCGGTCTTTGCCAACTCTTGGTTGCTTTTATCTTTTGTAGGTCAAGTTTTATCTCTATACTGGTCACCACATGGACTTGGAATGAACCACTTGTTAAATCAAAATTCACACTTAGAAACTTAGCATATAACTCATTATCTTTCAGAACTACAAGATTGCCATAAGGTGTTGCACATGTTCTTTTTTACTTCGGGAGTACACTAAAATGTCATCTATGAATACAATAATGAAAGTATCCAGCAATGGATTGAACAACTGATCAATAAGGTTCATAAATGTTGGTGGAGTGTTGGTCAACCTGAAAGACATTACCAAAACCTTGTAGTGTCCATAGTGAGTTCTAAAGGTTGTTTTCGAGATATCTTTTTCCTTATCCTGAGTTGGTGACACCCGAACCTCAAAATGTACTTTAGAAAAATAATTTTTACTTGAAGCTGATAAAAATGATCATCAATTCAGGAGAAAGGGTATTTCTTCTTAATTATGATTTTGTTCAACTGATGATAATCAATACACATTTGGTGCGATTCATCCTTTTTTGACAAATAAGACTGGGACACTCTAGGACGACACACTTGACCTAATGAATTCTTTGTCAAGGAGATCATTCAGTTTTTCCTCTAATTCTATTGGGGGGGGGGATTCTATAAAGATGAATGGATATGAGTTAAGTAGCCAATTGCACCTTTGTGCCAAAATCAGTTACTCTCTTCAGAGGAAGGCCCAACAAATCATCTAAAAAGACTTTAAGAAATTCATTAACCATTGATACAGACTGAAATGTTGGTAGTTCTGGGTCTGGGTTGATAACATGAGTTAGATAATCCAGGCACCCCTTATTTACCATTTTCCCGACCTTAAGGTATGATAAACTTACCGACAAATGAAGATGTACGTCCCCGCTACTCTAGGGCTTCTTCATTCTTGAATTGGAATCTAGCTATCTTAACATGACAATCTACTATGGCGTAACAGAATGAAAACTTGTCCATCCCTATTATTACATTAAAATCTATCATTTCAAGTTTTATGAGGTCAGACATGGTATTACAACCCTTAATAAAATTGAATTTTTTTTGTAAACATTCATTGCATTTATAGACTCACCAATTAGAGTAGAAACTAGAAATTTCCCTCTAATTGATTAGGTTACAACCCAAGGTTCTTAGAAAATAGAGAAATACATGAAAACGTAGATCCAGGGTTAATTAATGCATATGCATCATATGAACAAATTAGTAAAGTACGTATGACTACAATTGGAGACACCCTTGTGCTTTGACATTCTAAGGCTACATAAAGATGAGGTTGCCCCCTCCAAGAGTGATTAAACCTGTGCTCTTACCCGCTCTGCATCTAAATTGAGCCTAAGAACGAAGAGAGGGGATGGAGCTATATCAATAGCAACTGAGAGTTCGGTGGGCGAGATGACACCCTTTGTGCACTTTACCGATATCTTGGGCAATTAATCTTGATCTATCTAGGATCACTACAGTAATAGGATCCTGGTACTCCATACCTGCACTACCTTAGGTGATACTTCCCATAAGTACTGCAGGGAAATTTTTGTTGCAACTGTTATCCCACACTACTCTGACTATGTGAAATTGGAGCCTTATAACTCTAATTCTGGAAAGATTGATTCCCTTGATTAAAATTGATGTTTGACCAAAATTGCACGCGCGCACACACACACACACATATTATTTATATTATATTTTAGTATTTATAATTATCTTTTGAGTATTGATTATATTTTTTGGTGCTTAATATTATATTTTTGATGTATAGGAATTAATTAGTGTAAAGATGAAAATATTTAGAGCAAAAAGAATTAAAGTAAAAAAATAGGAAAAAGGAATATTATTATAATGGGGGACACTTGTTCCTCACAATGTGAAGAAAAAGGCAAAGAAACACAATAAGCAATTTTCTACTATAATTCATGTCCTGCGCGAAGCGGAGCAAGTCTGTCACGATCCAAACTGGCATGATTGGCATCCACACTAACCTTTCAATGAGCAAACCATGACTTCCCAACTACCTAGCATTTATGCATTCATTTTGCTCAAAATAAAATACTCATATAATGAATGACAAAAGTCTCAAATTAAATGTAAAACAAAAGCGGAAGTATTATCTATTTACAATCCCAAAATCGAAAGTCATCGTACAAGGACTCTAACTAAATAATATCTAAGAATAATAAAATAAAAAAATATAGTCAAAGTTTGGAGGAAATAGACATCAATCCAAACAAGATCTGCAATAGCTTATAAAGAACAACTCACCCTTAGATCAGTCACTGGTAGCGCTAAAGGTGAGGTCCCGATGAAGGCTCGGGACATAGTTTGCACTCAAAGAAAAGTGTAGAAGTAGAATCAGTATAAATACTATGTATTGGTAGGTATCATAGACCGACTCCGATTAGTAATAAGTATATATCATAAATCAAACAAGCAAGAGACACAGTTATACAAACACATAATCATCCACTTCATAAATCAGATAATTAATAATACCAAACAAATGCATCAACTTTAGGCCTATCAATGACAATAAAAACGAAATATATAGTATCAAGATCAGACACCAAAACATCACCATCCTATTATATAGAGCAAATGACAACAAATCAATGGAATCATATCCATACTGAAACAACTATATAGCCTCATATCTCAATCAGTCTCACTCTATATTAAAACTGTTCATACATCCGTCACTCATCTATACACACATGTCAGAGGGTTTTATGTTTTCTTATTCAGTTATGACCTGCAGGGGGACTCTAGAAATCTGTATACCATACACGCGTGATACCTGCTTCCACTCATCTAGTCATTCAGATGCTCCCTTGGACTCGAGCCACTCATATCATATTCGCTCATCCGGATATTCACCTCGGACATAAGACACTTATTTCAGAAGAATGGTGTATTCCTCAGTTAGCACACAACCTCTCGTCTGGAGAAACACCTCGAAGACGAGCCTCTCATATCAAAATAATGGTGTATTATTCAATCATTTTCAACATGTCTTAGTATGCTCCCCATTTATTCATCTCACAAGATAACAATCATAAGTACACAATGATTACCACAAGTGCACATCAAACACACGAATTATGTTCGAAGACTTAAACAGTTCACAACTTATTCATATAGCATGATCAAGTCACAATATCAATCACAAACCATGTACAAGGATAAATCAAACACGTTTATCAATTCACAATATATACAAGAGACAAAGCAAAGTCTAACTTCAAATAAATCGTAATCTACCTCAACCAATGAATTTGAATACACAAGCTGCTCCGCGAGAGTTTTTCCCTTTGTCAATGCCTCAAAACGCTCAAAATATACAAATAATACAAAGTATTTAATTATATACTCTTTAAATAATGGTCTTGGGAATTTAAACCACCCAATTCTACCCGGTATCAAGGTTCAACTCATCATCCGCAGGTTAAGTTATTATACTCTAGTCTCACAATGATCATATCACCCCAAAGCATAGAGTTTCTACTCATTCAATCCCCTTTAAAGCAGTTTTTTGATGCTAAAGTTCTCAACTTTATCAAATTCTAGGTCCAAGATTATCACAATAATGAACTAGCACATTCGATTTCCCCCTAGGAAGTGTTAGTCAACAACTTAGAAGGCTAATTACCAACACCCATTCAGTTTACCCTAATTTTCATAGTTCTAGGGTTCTAATCATCATTCCACCATTAATGACCCTTCAATGATTCAATGGAGTTAGGGGTTGATTGGTGAAAGGTTTGATAAAGAGTTCTTATCTTGAAGAGAAGATAGCCCTAGCGTTGGAAAAATCGCTCTTTAGCTCTTCCAGTTCGTGCCTTAGAGTTATAAGATGAAATTTTCAAAATAACTAACTTATACAGGCATTTTTCCTTGCATCATCCGTTGCAGCGGTCACCATGTTTGTTTTAGCGGACCCATTATGGTGAGACTTCAGATCTTGCTAACCATCACTATGGCAACACTCCGACTGCTATAATGGTTTCGCTGCACAGACCATTGCAGTGATGCCTTCTTAACCAATAGCTTCGTAAAACTGTACACTTTTCAAATCCAAAAACACAAGTATTTCATCTAAACATCATAGCACCTTTCAAATATTCACTTAGCTATAAAATGATGCTATGAATTCATTCATAGTCTCAAAATTTCCTATGGCAGTCTAGTTCACTAGGTCACCCTCTAACAGAACACAACACACAAAATCCATAACAAGATTAAACATGTTTTAGTTTTTAAACCACCTCCCTTTTGGGTTTTATTAACTCACTTCCACTCTGTGGACTCTAATAGGGTGCTATGGCGCTTTCTAAATCCCTTAACCAACATTCCCTTAGGATATTTATTCACTTAAAATTTACGGGGTGTAACATCCTCCCCCCTTAAGAACATTCGTCCTCGAATGACATTCTGTCTAGAGGACTTTCTCAACTTACTCAATTTGTTTCTAGAAAAATTTTTGGCAGAGTTTCCCTTGTATTATGGACTATCTCATAATTCCTGAAAAGCAGAAAAGCCCAATACAGGTACTCCACATGATATAATAACATTCATGTATAAAACTGTCTATAATCAATCGCCTGCTTTCATATATGAAGTATAAGCATTAATAAGGAAAAACAGTTTTAACATACCTCCCGTTTGCCTATGCTTGGAATAAGTGGGGATATCTGGCTTTCATGTCCTCCTCGGCTTCACAGGTCATTTCTTCTCGGTTCCTGTTACGCCACAATACTTTGACAGATGCAATATCTTTAGTTCTCAATCTACGGATCTGTCTGTCTAAGATAGCTACTGGAACCTCCTCATATGCTAATTATTTGGTGACCTGGACATCCTGAACTGGAACAACTGTGGAAGGGTCTCCTACGAATTTCCTCAACATAGATACATGGAAGACCAGACGAACGGATTCTAATTCTGGAGGCAAATTCAATTAACGGTAAATGCTCACTTTGGCTACTACCGAAATCTAGTACACACGCTCGCAACATGCCTTCGAGCGTCTGAATTATGCGCTCAGCCTGCTCATCTGTCTGAGGATAGAATACTGTGCTTAAATTAATCTGTGTTTCCAGACCCCTCTGGAACGACTGCCAGAATCTAGCTGTAAACTGTGCTCTCTTATCAGAAATGATAGATACCAGCACTCCATGCAATATAACTATTTTTCTGATAGATAACTCGGCATGATCCTCAGCCGAGAAGGTAGCTTTCACTGGTAGGAAATGAGCTGATTTCGTCGGCCTGTCAACTATTACCCATATAGAATCATTTCTGCATCCGGTACGGGGCAACCTTGCCACAAAATCCATATTCACTGCTTCTCATCTCCAGAGAGGCATAGCTATGTCTTAAGTTAACCCGCCTGGTTTCAGATGTTCTGCTTTCGCCTGTTGGCAGTTAGGACACTGGGCTACAAATTCAACAATTTCTCTTTTCATACTTGGCCACCAGTAGTTTTCTTTGATATCATGGCACATTTTCGTTGCGCCTGGGTGGAGAGAATCGCGGGCGTAATGCGCCTCGCTTATAAGCTGCTGGCGATGCCCCCAAAATATCTGGAACACAATGCGGCCTTTATATCGTAACACTTCATCCTCGGTTATCTGAAAATATGTCACCTCTCCTTACTGAACCTTATGTTCAAATTGGACCTGGCTAGGGTTTCTATACTGCCGTTCCTTTACTTCGACCATTAACGATAACACTGCGACATTCCGTATTATCGCTCTGTTATCTTTTATTTCTGCTATGTGACCGGCTAAACCGGCTAACTAGTGAAATTCTCGGGTCTATTCTCACCGTTCAGGCGGCAAGTATGCTGACTCCCCATAGATTTATGGCTAACGGCGTCTGCTACCATATTAGCCCTTCCTGGGTGATACAAAATTTTCACTCTCTAAGGCATAAGCTACTGCAGTTAACTCCAGGTCGTGGGTAAGATAATTCTCTTCACGCTTCTTCAACTGCCTGAAAGCATAAGCTATTACCTTACCACACTGCATCAACCCTCTGTACCTCTTGGCGATACTAACACTGGAGCTGATGTTAGCCTGACTTTTAACTCTTGGAAGTTCTGCTCACATGCCTCAGTCTACTGGAACTTTGTTGCCTTCTGTGTCAATTTAGTCAAAGGTGCTGCTAAGGTGGAAAATCCTTCCACAAACCCTCTGCAGTACCCGGCTAACCGCAGGGACTGTGTACTTCGATTGGAGTGGTAGGTCTAGGCTATGTCTTCACTACTTCGATTTTCTGTATATCTTTCTGTACACCAGCCTCCGACACAATGTGACCAAAAAGGCTACTAAACTCAACCAAAATTCACATTCACAAAATTTGACATATAACTGACGGTCATACTGGTTTATTATACCGGAGAATCTGACAAGTAATCTACCGGTATAGCTAGAACTTTATCTGGCCTTCTGACCGCATGCTAAGGCCACTTGTTGCTAAGGTAACCTTGAACGACTATCTGCACACCCTGTGCCCGTATCTGATCAGGGGGTCCTGATATTGATCATGACCTCCAATGATCTGGCTGCATAACCTTAAATAACTGAATAGTCGGGTTGAATGACCCGAATGTGGCAGTAGTCTAACAATGCTCTAACTGTTCTACTTGAGTGCTTATAGTTCGTGCATAACCGCAAACTCGTGGGCATCTAATTGCTCTGTTATTTTGCTTAAACCACTGTAAGGCTGGACTTAATCAAACTTACTCCCAGGCGATCAATCTCTGGATCTTCATGGGGAGTCTATTGATCCCCTGGTCTTAATAAACACTGTGCTAGCAGGGTACTATCAATTTCTTACGCCTTGTGTGTATCCACTTGTATTTATACTGCTATTCTGGGGAATTCTCAGTCTTATGAGCTATTCTGTAAATACTGGCCTTCTGCTAGGGCTCTGTATCTGAATATCTTACGAAAACCAATTGAAGTACTAGTCTGTCGCTGACTACTGATGTGGACCCTTCTTTGGGGTACCCACAGGTATTCTGACTGGGCCGGCCGGCTAACTTATGGGGTATTCCACATAATGACTGCTAGGTTAGCTAAGGCCGACTCTCACCTACAAAGCTGGGAAAATGGCGTACAACCACTTGACATACTAGAACAATTCTAGTATTGCTAATCTCTGAAATTTGCCTATTTGGCCTCTAATCCTAGTTCTAGCACATGCACTACTGTTACCGATCTTCAGGGATGCCTCCCTGCTAATGCAGGCGCCAGCTGGTCGGTAGACCGTCTAACTGCGCCCTTATCATCTAGCCATCCGTTTTAGGTCATTAACTCTGGTAAGTTCCTAGAGCCTAGATCTGACAACAACACATAAGTTTATTAACTTAATAACTGAGAACTGAAATGGCTTCTATGACTTCCTACATAATTCACACCTAATCTGCCCATTTCCCTTCTCCTCTTCTTTCTTTCTTCTCCCTCTTTCTTCTCTTTTTTTTTTGGCAAGGGGGTGTCCTGCAATGCAATTTGTATATGCTTTCCATTACTAATCAGCATCTGTGATTGTAGCCCTTATAGGCCGCCACTCACAACATATCTATTATCTGTATCTGTATATATATATATATATATATATATATATATATCAATAGCTACGTACAATATGTACTGAGTTCTGCGGTAATACATAATCTCTGACATGCTCTGCTGAATCTCATATCATACATGATACATTGCTTCTTACGGCCTAATAATATTTCCTGCCCTGACTTATCATTTCATTGTATTGCCACCCCATTCTGAGAGTAACAAACATAAACACCTTAGTTATTGTCTGCTATTTGAAATTCCGCCACTCTTGCGATGTGGGGTCAACATTTGAATCTTGTGGCCTTACTTGGCATATATTGAGAGCCCATGACTGTCTGCTGGGCCTTATCTCTAGGCCACACTAGATTAAGCTCGCTGTATCGGTAACTTCTCAACTTCCCCATAAGCGAACATACTGCAACATTCTGGACCACAATCTTACTGTCAGCCCTAGGCTTAATCCTTAATACGATATTCTATCAATCCGGGGGTAATCTAATTTCCCCACAAAATCTGACATTCCTGCTTCTTCCCCTCATCTTGCTTAAGCTGAACTCTGGGGTTCAAGGTACCTGCTCTTGCTCTTGTTAGCGTGTTATGGCGGACTTGGCCTTTTTCTGACTCGAACTTGACTATTACTGGATCTTCTACGCCCACTTTGAGTAAGCTAGTAGTCTTACTTTCTCTTCTGACTTATTACCGTGAGGGTCTGCGCAACTTACGTAATCACAGGGACTCCTTACTCCTTCTAACATTTTATGGAATCAACCCATCTTTACTTACTGCTTGATTTGGCAACCCCATCTCAAGTCTTATGCCCCTTTACTATACTGGAATCAAAATCAAAAGGTCAGAATAGCCCCCTTTTTTTTTGCAACAAATAGAAACATTTAACTGTACCATATCCAAAAGGATGTATTTAGGATTCCTGCATTTCCCTCTCTTTCTCATACTTACCGGGTGGTCTGACCTTGTCTGTAATCTTAATCAGATCTTATATAGCTAATAAATAAATCAACTCATACGTACATTATACTTCTGACTTCCTATTCTGACGTTATCAACGTATACTGGGAATAATGCTAATAAAGATATCACGCTGGGAGGTCTCCGATACCCCCTCCTGCTGCTGTAGTTATCATGTAACTGGCTGATGCCCTCTTCTGTTGCTATATCTGATCTTCTGCCTGTGATAGGGTAATGTTGATCTGCCTTTGTATCTGTAATCAAAGAATACGGTAAGTTTTTAGGGACTCAACCCTATACTGAACCGCTCTAAAGCACGACTGACTGAGAAGGAAGGGTAACCATCATATCATGCCTCGCAGCCTCCTGCCTATAGTATGTGGTGCACAACACATCCATAGACAAGACTCTACTTAGCACGGCTTGCAGACTCCCTGGGACACGACCTGCTCTGATACCAAGTTTGTCACACCCCACCTTGGGGGGTATGACGGCACCTGGTGCCTGCTAGACTATAGACTGCTAAATGGTCCAGCCTGAGCACATCTGGTGCTTTGGCTGGCTTTGGCTCTATTTCAAGAAACAAACCGGCTATATAACGGCTGTAAATACAGCCTCCGGCCAACTGGCCTGTAGCCTCCGGTACCCGTAATAACAGCTGACCAGAACATGCAACTACAGGGAAACCTATGCGGGCCGACAAGGCCACCATGCTATCTAGTTATCTGCAACTCAATCATGAAGTACTAAAAAGCTACGTGACCGGCAAGGTCACCACTACTGGCAACTATGGCCCCACACGGCCATCATAAAAGAAGGAAAAAGTACTAACAGCTATACAACTGCACGGCCTCACGCGACCGGCTCATCTAACCACAGGGAAATATACAGACTGCAAGCCTCTAGGAATTGCAATAGAAATGATCGGGACAGGGCCCCGACCTACCCGTACTGTATAACAAAGAAAACGAAATACACCTCTGGAATTTAGACTCCGGATGACAGGAGCTGAATACTCAATAGCTGATTGGAATCACGAGGGGTCGCCTCCTCGTCTATGAGTACCTGCAGGCAAGTAATGCAGCGCCCCACTGGGCGTCAGTACCACAGGTACTGACATGTAAAGCAACTGAAATACACAACTGAAATGAATAACAACAGTAACATGAGATATAAGCAGAAAGTAGCTGAGTCTATCTAGCTGAGAATAACTGGGGAGAGTTTATTTATTCTATAACTAAACTGAGCGTACCTGATGACGTGTCATCCTTCTGTCTATCAGTATCTACTAGCACATATCAATATACATAATAATACACACAATACCTGACCGACCCCCATAAGCCGGAAGGTGCCAACTAAGAAAGCAATCTATTTACCCCTACACGGGTCTAAACCAACCAAAAACAAGTCACTCCACTCATCTGATAACTGTGAGCTCCTCCTACCGGCCCCCCTTGGGTACGTAGCTCAGGCCTTGGCCTCTGACAATAAACTGTGTCTGAGTCCGAAGACTCCTGCCTCTGGGCACAGGTGTGCACACAGAGTGGTCTGCCCCTGTAAACAGGGTGTGCTAGCTCTGCGCAGAGTAAACTGAACTACCCCTGCAAGCAGGGTGGTCTGGACCGTATTATCATGGTGGTCGGCCATCATCGTCCTCTAGGCGGACGGCATCGCCCAGCTGGTGGCGGTATCTGAATCTGGTATCGACACAGCTATAACCCAGGGGCGGTGGGGATGCTAAAAGGGTGCCCACATGCCACAACAAGTCTCAACATACAAACACATACACATCAAGCATGCTCAAATGAAAAATACTAATCATATTCTCTTCTTTTGTTTCGAGGCTAATCTGTATTAAATAACTGACTGTTTCTGGCTGCTGGACCTTCTGCTACCTGGCCTTTATCTGTCTATCTAATTATATCTGAATATAACTCAATAACATAGTACATGCCATCTATAACTGAATATAGCTCAATGATATAAAATGTACCATCTACTACTGGATACAATCTCAACAGATGAAATACGTATTGCCTAAATATCTATTATTCTGATTATCGCAT
This sequence comes from Datura wrightii, assembly GCA_035772735.1. Taxonomy (NCBI): domain Eukaryota; kingdom Viridiplantae; phylum Streptophyta; class Magnoliopsida; order Solanales; family Solanaceae; genus Datura; species Datura wrightii. The sequence goes on along the minus strand of JASDFA010000002.1, from coordinate 47,088,083 downwards.
GATACGTAATAATATACTAGCATGCTTGCTGGAATTTGTACTAAAATCATTCCTGTACGCTGGGTATCTGCTAATAGCATTTATTCTATTTATTTTCTACCCTGTACTTCCTGGCTTGCCGAAAGAATAACTTTACATACCTGGTTTCTGAGTACCCGACTGACCGGTGTGATTTCCGTCAGTACTTCTGCTGTTTCTCCCAACTACATTCATTTACACGTCAATTAGAACTAAATACATTAATATTCGGGAGAAATTATCACTTTTGATATATATATTTATCCCAACTTTAACCTTTCAGAAAACGGTCGAAAACTCGTTATTTCTCGATAGTCCAGAAGGGATAAATACTCACTGCAATGCTAGGAACACATTGGTACTAATTTAAAGTAATTCTATTTACTTTACCTCGGTAGCACGATGTTTCGCCGGCCAAATTTCACGAAACCAACTCCGTAGGATTGCTCTCTGCAGCTTTATACACCTGTACCTAAGCCGGAACGGAGTTTAGACCGCGTTTGAAAACAAGGGAAAGGAATACCTGACTCAGTGAACAACTGGGGGTACTTACTGCACAAGTCTGATTTGGTCTCCCAAGTAGCCTCTTCTGTAGGAGGGTTCTTCCACTGCACCTTCGCAGATACGATCTCCTTTGATCTTAGCTTGCGGAAAGATCGCTACATACTCCTCCTCATATGACAAATTTTCATCCAACAAGATCGAATCCTAGCATACAATGTTGGTGCCATCACCGTGATACTTCTTCAGCATTGACACATGAAACACCGAATGAACTTCGAATAGGCTTGGAGGCAAAGCCAATTCATAGACCACCTCCCCTACACACTTGAGGAACTTAAATAGACCAATGTACATTGGACTAAGCTTCCCTTTCTTCCCAAACTTCATCACACTCTTCATGGGTTAAACTTTGAGCAGAACTTGCTCTCCTCTCATCCATGTGTCATACCTTTAACCCGCATATTCCTTTTGCGTACTTTGGGCTACCAAGAGCCTCTCCTGAATCACTCTAACCTTTTCCAATGACTCTTTTATAAGGTATGTACCCCATGGTCTTACCTCAAAAGCATCAAACTAACCAATGGAAGATCTACATCTCCTTCCGTATAACGCCTCAAATGGGGCAATACCAATGCTCGAGTGATGGCTATTATTTAAGAAAACTCTGCCAATGGTAAAAATTTGTCCCAATGACCACCAAAATCTATCACACAAGTTTGGAGAATATCCTCCAACACCTGATTTTTCTGCTTAGACTGCCCATCAGTCTGAGGGTGAAATGCTGTACTCAAATCCAATCTAGCACCCAACTCAGTCTGCAAAGTTCTCTAAAAGTTAGATGTAAACTGTGTACTTCTATCTGATATGATAGAAATTGGAACTTCGTGCAATCAAACAACCTCTCAGATATATAACTTAGCTAACTTCTCTGTGTTATAAGTCACCTAGACTGGCATAAAATAGGTAGACTTAGTTAGCCTATGACGATAACCCATATGGAATTGAATTTGTTCAATGTCTTCAGAAGACCAATCACAAAGTCCATAGTTATCCTTTCCCACTTTCATCTAGGACTGGACATTAACTAAAGGGTTCCTTCTAGTCCCAGGTGCTCATACTTCACCTGCTGACAAATTTAAATACTGGGCAACAAACTCCACAATATCACGCTTCATTCTTTCCCACGAATAGTGATGCTTCAGGCCGTGGTATATCTTGGTAGCACCAAGAACTATAGAGTATCTCGAACTATGAGCCTCTGACATGATAGTCTTAATTAGATCGTCAATACGGGAAACACATACACACCCCTTGATCCTCAAGACACTCTTACTACCAATCATAGCCTTTTTGGCCTCTCATTGCAAGATCTTATGATGGATCTTGCTCAACTTGGCATCCTCGTGTTGTCTGGCCTTACTCTGCTCTAGAAATGAAAATCTCGCCCTACATAAGCCGATACTCCCTCCGACTTGGATAAATTAAGCCTCAGTAAACTGTTGGTCAAGTTTTGAGCCTCTCTAGCCAGTGGACGCTTCGTTGCCTCCAAACAAGCAGGCTGCCCATGGTCTCAATCTTCCTACTCAGAGCATCCACCACCATATTTGCCTTAAATGATATAAGACATCATAATCTTTGAGAAGCTCCATCCACCTTTGTTGCCCCAAGTTAAGATCTCTCTGAATAAACATATGCTACAAACTGTGGTGGTAAGTAAATACCTCATAATGGACACCATGGAGATAGTGCCTCTAAATTTTTAGTGCATATATCACCACTGCTAACTCCAAATCATGCGTAGGATAGTTCTTCTCATACACCTTTAGCTGCCTCGAAGCATAAGCAGTGACCTTCTTATCTTGCATCAAAATAGCACCCAAAACAGAATATGAAGCATCACAATAAATCAAAAACCCTCTACAAACAATGCTAAAATGGGCTGTAGTCAGCAGAGTCTTGAGCTTTTGAAAGCTCTCCTCTCACTTATTTGACCATCGAAATGACACATCTTTTTGGGTCAACTGAGAAGCAATAGAAGCAAAATCCTTCACTAATGTGTTGTGGGTTTACATCACTTTTGATGCTTAAAACTGAGGAAATATGCATGGTCTTAGGTGTGTTTATACAGATATGATGCACTTTTACTGTGTTTTCAGGAAAATCATGTGTTGGAATTGAATGCAATAAAAGAAGTGAAAAGAGTGTAGAAAATGGTGAAGTTGTGGGCCTCAGTACGAGCTGTACCTTCCTGGTACGGGCTGTAGTATGCATCCGTTATAAGATCCTGAGGAACTACACCATGTGATGGCGAAGTATGTCTCTTGGTACGAGGTACTATCTTTGTACGAACCGTACTGGAGCAGTCGTGGAAAATTATAGAAGTATGCACTTGTCTAGTCTCCTGGAACAGGTAGCAGGTACAAGTCGTGATAACCACATACTACTCGTACCAAGGAGCCATGGTGTAATTCAGAGAAAATGTTAATTGGAAGATCCCAGGGTACTAGAGGATACCACAAGCCGTAAAATCAATGTATGAATCATATCCAAGACTCGTGGAAATATTCAGAGGATGCCAGACTTCACAATATCAGACCACGATAGAAACATACGACTCATAACAGTATTGTACGAGTCGTACCAGCTTTTAGGACTTAGCTAATTTCAAAGCTGCCTAGCATTGTATGGATGGAAGGTATGACTCATAGCTACAAACTACGACTCGTAGGATCTGGCGGCTAAAATTATAGCAGTTCCCTGTTAATTTAGAAAAGGTTTTTGATTATTTGTATAAATACTTTACTAGGTTATTTTTGTTAGGAGACCGACTTTTTGATAGAGAACTGATACTTTTGAGATTCTTCTTGAGTTTTTTTTGATATTCTTGGGGATATTACTCATTGTTCTTGAATTGTTTGAAGTTGAATAATGCAATAATCAATTGGGTTTTATTTTAATCATTATTGCAAGTATCTAATTATGATTTCTTTTATGAATGCTAATTCGTTTCTTACAAACATGAGAGGCTAAAACCTCCACAACTAGGGTTGTGGGAACCATGATGGAATAATTAACTAGGCTTTGCACATAGTAATTCAAAATCAATACTTATGTTTGTATTGTTTTCTCTTTATCGTTAAACATTTATTAATGAAGCACAACGTTAGGACTTATGCAAATTCTCTACTTGCTTGAACCTAGAGAGGTAGAGATTAGGAAAAGAGAAGAACAACAAAGCCTTGAACTTTATGATTCATTGAATAACTTGAGTTGCGGTCGCAGAATAGTTAATTTGGACAAATTGATAACGGATTAAAGTGAAAACACTCAAGAGACCTAATCCGGTGACTGAGTATAGTCACCCAATAGAGACGAATCAGTCGTTTGGATGAACTTATGTTATCAGTTCTACAGGGTAAATATTGAGGTAGATCACTAGTGTATTCACCCGAACTTGTTATGAATCCATGGGGATCACTTCCCCAGTTAATTGCATAAACTTGATAACAACATCAATTTAAAATACTATTACTTGATTACTTCTTCAAAACCCCCCTTTAGGAAATAACTATACTGAAAGCATAAATATTAGCATTATTTTACATTCTGACCATATTTCCTATGGGATCGACCCCAACCTAGTTGAGTTCTTTATTGACAACATCCGCGTCATACTTTTATAAGGGTGTGATTTAAGCATCAACAAAAGTGTCGCCGTTGCCAGGGAATAGGACTTAAGATTAGATTAATTTCTTGTGTTAAAATTTTAGTCATTATTTCCTCATTTACGTTTTTATTTTTATTTTTGACACCCATAGGTTGCCAGTTGGTGAATTCCAAGTACTCGGCGAAGCAGAAACCCTCTGATTCCACTTAATCTTGAGCTAGAACGAACATTGGGAAGAATGGAGCACAACAATGAAGCTACAAAGCAGAGGTAAGCCAGATTAGCCGCTGAGGCTCGTCAGGCAGAGTTAGCATGACAAGCTGCTCTTCAGCGAGTCGAGGATCCCTAGGGAGTGGTAGACAATGCTAACCATATCAGAAGGGGTAACAGAGGCCATAGATATGCTCCTCAATTTGATGATGATATGGACCCAGATATTGATGAAGTCGGGTCAACAGGAGCCATTGTACCACCATCTTTTGCCTGCTGGGGCAAAGTTTGATATCACTAGCACCATGATATAGTTGCTCAATATGAAAAGGGTGTTCAGTGGTCATGCAACAGACGCTGCAAATCTGCACCTGGTGAAATTTATGGGGATTTGTAAGGCATACAAATTTCCAGGTGTGAGCCAGGATGCTATCAGGCTGAGGCTCTTCCCATTCTCTCTAGTTGGAGAGGCCACTTTATGGTTGTCGAAGTTTCCAAATGACTCTATCACCAACTTGTGGGGGTGAACCAAGCCTTTTTAGAAAGTTTCTTCCCACCTTTCAGGATGCTACAGCTAAAGGATGAGGTCTACAATTTTCGACAGTTGAAGACTGAGGCACTCCATGAGACATGGCTGAGATTCAAGAAGAACCTAACCAAGTGTCCAAATCACAAAATTCCCGATGACAGTTTGTTGGAAATTTTTTACAGGTCTTTGAACAATAGCATTAAGGCTATAGCAGATACAGTGGCAGGAGCAGCACTGATGAGTCATTCATGGGAGCAAACAACTATCATACTAGATTGAGTGACCAAAACAAATAGAGCCTGTCACACAAAGGAAGCTGAAGCACTGCAGGTATATATGCTATAGGGATGATTGCAGATTAATGCAGAAAAGAGGAGGAATGTGATTAGGAGTCGGCTCACATGAGGACATCTTTACACTTGCTCACGAAGCATATTATGGGTGTTGGAGCTCAAAAGGTGAATGCAGTGGGAGCTCAGGGTCAGGAACCAGGGTATGAGCTGTCAGATTTCGAGGAGGAGGCAAACTTTTTAGACAATCAGGTGGCAGGTTTTTAGGCCAATGCCCAAGGGTCTGGACAGGACACTTGGCATGAAGGTTCCAAAAATAAAGGTTGGAACCAATACAGAGACAACTACAACAGGAATAGGTACAGGGGTAGGAGCAGAGGTCGTGAGTGAGAAGACGAGTGGAGAAAGAATGATGGCTATCATAATAACTGCACAAGTTTATATGTTTCTCCTAAGGCTCATGAGGGTGATGCTGGACCCTTAAAGTTGGAGAGCATGATGGCTGAGCTGCTCAAGAATTGGTGGGTGAAAAATTGCATAACAGGACTGTACTACGAGCCTCGATACGAACGGTAGGATAATTGTATGACTTTTAGTACTGTCTGTGGTGAATAATAGAGACTTGCCCAAATGCATCAGTTCATATTACGGTTGGTTATTACGAACCGTACCTCCATGGTACGAGTAGCAGTACCCACTGTGATGATGAACTATTCTTAGTGTGGAAGTGCAGAAACTCTGACCTACAATCATGGTATAGGTCATGGTTTCTTGGTACGACTTATACCACACACTCTTAGGTCCCCAAGTAAGTTGCCACAATCTTCTATACGAGTCTATGGGACGAGTCAGGTATGACCCACGACTCATGGTACAAGTTGTGATAGGCAAATTTAAATGAAATAGCCCGACTCGACCCGAGTTTTTTTAAAATCTGCCCTAACCTATTTAGAACCAAAATTTTCAGACTTAAACTCCCATGCAAACAACCTCATAACCCAGGATCACCACCCTTCAAGCTTCAATCACCCATAACTCACACACAAGCTATTTGAGTTCAAATCTATGCAAATAAATTTGCACGAGCTGCTGAAACACCTAGCCTAAAACTAAATCAAGCAAGAATTCATTCAAGAACTTGAAAGTAACAAGTAAGTGATTAATTTTTCATCTAAAATTCTTGCTAAGTATTAGCCGAAAGTGAACTGTGATTCCTCTACTCATGAAAATAAAGAAGAGGAATATGATCAGAGGCTACATCTAAATGTGTTTTGACAGGTTAGGAATTAGAATGTTCAAGTTAAGAAATTGATTATGTGTAGTGAGTTACTGGGTATGAAGCATGTTGGGGATTGTCTGGGTAGGTGAAAATGGGAAATTCTGAGTACCCATCCAAAAATGTATCTAATTGCACAACCGAACCTGCATAAGGTGAGGACAAGTTTCACGAGCCTTCCTATGACTCATAGTTTCTCGCTACAACTCATAAGATGATTCATTGGGACTCTCCTAGGTATGCTAAACTGGAAACTCATGGTACGGGACCTAGTACGACTCATAGTATCTCACTACGAGTCATACCCGGTGGTCATACTAAGAATCAGAAAAGGGTCAAGTTCAAAAGCAATAGTACAATCCTTAGTATAACTCATGGAATCCAACTACGATACATAACAATCAGTCATATAAAAATAGTGAATAGCCAAAAAGTACTATTAGTCTTAGTATGAATTATACCACCAAGGTATGACCTGTACTGATGACTTATGGTGAAATACTTAATATGATTTTCTTGATTTGTTTTCCTAAGATCACATGTACTAACCTTTCTCTCCAATGGTACCATGATAATTAAGAAGCGAGAAACCAAGAATGCCTAGGACAAAAAGGCCAGAGCTTAAATTGCTGCTCAGAGGGCATTGGTAGATGAGCCTTCAACCTCCAAGCAGGAGAAGGGTACTCCTAGTGGTTCACTAGAGGATTATAAATGATGAGCCATGGACCACTAGGGTATAAGCTAAGTCTCAGGCCGATGTTATCTCTACTGCTCCGGCAAGAGCTCCCCAGTCTGAGGAGGAAGTTGGGAAATAGCTGCAAGAGTCCAGTCATGGCTCAAATACTGAGGAAGGGTCTAATGAGGCCTAATTTGGAGAGGGTACAAATGAGAATGGGTCTTAGGAGGAGACCCACGAGGATGATGATAACCAAACTTCGCCTCCATAGAGTCACATGATTAGGTGGAGTGTGCTCGATGCTCGGGAGATTTATGAGCAGGGCCTCACTCTCACCTTCAAATAGCACCCCGGTGGAGCATTTAGGAGGAACTGCGGATCCTGATCGATTCTCTGCATGAGGTAGAGGAGATGAAGCAGCGCTTTGAATTTTATGGGTTCGAGTAGATGACTAGAACCCCTGACGCTACAATGCTAAACTAGTCAGGGAATTCTTGTCAACTACTTTGTGACGATGGAGCAAAAGGCAAAGGCTGGGAAAAAACATAAGGAGTAGCCCAGGCTTGAAAGTGTCATGGTCCGGGGATGAGTAGTTGATGTCTCAGAGTGGACCATTACCCAAATGTTGTATGGGCCAGAGTTTAGAGCTCCAGCTGCCAAAGCTAAGTTTGACTATAGAGTTGATGCCTTGAAAAAAGTTAAGCAGTTGGGCCTCGAAGAGAGACAAAGGTAAGTGAGATGGATAACGGGATTTATAGCTGAGGAGAAGGAGGAGGTAGAGTGGGTGAACAGTGGACGACAGGTCACAAAGGCTTTGCTCAACTTTATAGTGAAGGCCTGCTGGACACTAGTTCACCACAGGCTGGCACCGATAGTAAATGTCAACACCATGAGTGCTGACAAAGAAGCATTGGTGGAATACATCATGTCTAGATATACCATCAACATCCCGAGAGTGGTAGTTGATGAGATCCTGGATCGCGCTCTGGGCTTGAGCACCACTATCCCATTCCCTAGTCTCATACATAGGCTCTGCAGAGACGCTTGAATAAGGGCGATAACAGGGATTGACACTCAGGTTGGGGGACACAAGACTGCATATATAGGGCTAGTTCGAGATGACATTAATGAACGGTGAATTTACGTGTTTCTCGGCCATATTTTGCCCATACTTTATTATGTATTGAGAACAAATTATGCATGTTTGCATGCGTTTTATGATATATTTGTGAAAAAGAGCTAACACACATGATGAAATGCTTTGAGGTATAAAAGTGATGAATTAGGCTAAAATGTAGCTTAAAAGTGCAAGAATGGCAAAATGGGGTTGATGGATCGAATATATAGAAGTTGGCATAGCACAGGCACGCTTGTACCATGGCTTGCACGAGGTTCAGGCAGGATAAGTGTAATACCCTAAAAATGCCCAAGACTAGACCCGGGATTTAAAAATGAAAAGTGGCAGAAATCTGGAATTTTTTCACAGAATGGGTCATGGTACGGATCCTTGGTGTAACTAATGACCAGTTAGATGTGTCCGTGGTGAGGTTTTGTAGGTTCAGCACTGGGAGTAACGGGTCAAGGAATGACCCGTGGTTAGAAGTCATGAGTCATTGGATGGAGTCATTGTGAGACTGGTCCTTAGTCTAGGAGGAAGTAATGAGGTGTAGAACAATTTGTTGTAAGTAACAACGGGTTGTGGTAAGTAACCTTGGGAAGGAGCAGGAAAAATCTCTAGTCGAGGTGACGGATGGAAACCACGACTCGTTGGAAGTAGGCACGAGTCGTGGTGTGGCTCGTGGGAAAGTCCAGGTGCAGGTCGTCAGGGGGAAGTAACGGGAGGATGCAATGGACCGTTCCTTATGGTAACAACTAGTCCTGTCGAGTCATGGTATTAGAATATGAAAGGTTAAGAAATCATAGGGGATGCAATGAACGGATGCCACGAGTCGTGGTATCCAGGTACGACCCATAGGATCGATCGTTGCCACTAATAGTGCAAAATTTTCAAGAAAATCATTAAGGGTATTTTCGTTATTCCTAAGACCTAGGGTCCTAAAATAGGTCGTTTAAGGCTCGAAATGTAGTGTTTTATGAGGGTAAAATCTATTCTAGCCTATTCAAAACTCATGCATGCAATGTTCTAGGGTGAAGAGGGTGATCAAGCATAAAACCCCAAGGTTTTGCATCAATTGTTCTTCAATTCCTCTTGGGCAAGTAAGGGAGTGATAGAATCCAAGTCTCTTAGGTATGTAGGGTGATGAGTGGGTGAATTCATTCACACTAATGCCCAATCTCTCCTAATTCATGAAGTTCTATTTGAAAATCTTATAGGGTTTTTGTCATGCCCCATTTTGGGAGACATGACTGGCTCCTAGTGTCATACTGGACTGACCTGGCTGGGCCTATGCACGTTTGGTGTATGTCTACTACTCGATTCAAGAAAACAACGAGTTATATCTCGGCTGTAAATACAGCCTCCGACCGACAAGGCTGTATAGCCACCTATAAAAGGAAACAGCTAACCAACCACAAGCAATAAAAGAGAATCCTATGCGGGCCAACAAGACCACCATACTGTACAACTAGCAATAAATAGTACAAACAAGAACCTTACCTGGCCCCCATAAGCCCAGAAGGTACATCCAGCACAGAACAACCCACTCGAGGCCCCCATAAGCCCTGGCGAGTTCACTTTAATCTATATACACCTAATAAGGTCAAAATGATTTAATAGATAACTATAGCCATCCTACCGGTCCCCTGGGTCTGCAACTGAGCTTGCTCGGCTCCTGATCTATAACTGCATCTGATTTCAATGGACTTCTAATAACTGTACCCTGGGCACTAGGCTCGACAAGGGTGTGATGCCGATACGACATAAAAATAATAGTCTCGCCATGGAATGGACTGTAATATGGCCCTTGGGCCTCTGCATCGTCCCTTGGGACAGCATATCGCTCCTTGGAGCAACGTCATACCGCCCCTGGGGGGTGAAGACATATCTAATAACCATGGGGTTGGTCACGGAAAGCTATACAGGGCAGGGTCAATCCTAAACTAAACATGAAGTACTGGTCTCAACTAACAATAGCAGCTAATCACAATAAACATACTTTTAACTTTCTTACGAGGGCTGAGCTGTATTACAATACTATAAGAAGTAACTTGCCGAAGGAATTCTCCTTAACATACCTCGATTGCCGTTTCCCAAATAACCGATGAGTTTCAACTTATATTTGTTAGCTCTTTCCAACTGTAACTTTAATACTGAAAGAACGGGTCTAATTTCAATACTAAATTCGGCAAAAATGGTAACTTTTAATACCAATAGAAACTATAATTCCACTTCGTAAAATACAGCAAAAAACCTATAATTTTCTGAGGGTTCAGAAGGGAGAAGTGCTTACCTAATGCCTATGGCTGTTTAGGAATCAATTTGGAGCAATTCTGACAACTTTTTCTCTGCGGAGTTCCGGTTTGCCAGGCGAATTTTGAGAAACTAACTCTGTAGAAATACTCCCTGCAGGTTTAGAACTTGATACCTGAATTTAATTCACGTTTGGACCACGTTTAGTAGTGTAATCGGAGGAAAAAACAAAGAGATTTGCGTTCCTTTTCACTTTTGGCCGAGGGGTTCTATATCAAATGAGGGGAAACTAAACTAAGGGACTATATATACTTGCCTAGGCGATGGTCTGGGGGTGCCTCGCGCCAACCATCGCGGCAACCCAGTGCCGCGCTGGCCAGTGTGCTGCTGGCTGGCCCGTCGGGCTGGTCCGGTCCGACTTTGCTTCCGAGGCTTTTTCTACACGCGTCGTGCTCTCTCTATTCGTCACAAATCCACGCGTATGCCTACTAGCTGATGGCATTTTACGGGGTGTAACATCCTCCCCCCCCCCCCTTAGGAACATTCTTCCTCAAATGTCAAAGAAGTTAACTTACTAAACCAAGATTTAGAAAAATGTCAACAGAGTCTCTTCTGTAACATGGACCCTCCGGATACCTGAAACGCATAAAAGTCCAATATAGGCGGCTCGCAGGATGCTATAACAACTATTATGCAATTAAAAAAGGGTACCTAAGCAACAATACTGATAGTACAAGTAGTACTATAATAACTAAATAAGAACATCACCTTTAACTGCATAATCTGAATCAATCCTGGAAAAAGTGAGGATATCTAGACCTCATATCATCCTCAGCTTCCTAGGTCATCTCTTCTTTATTCCTGTTCCTCCATAATACTTTAACAGAGGCAACATCTTTTGTTCTCAACCTATGAACCTGTCGATCTAATAAGGCCACTGGAACCTCTTCATAGGCTAACTCCTCAGTAACTTGATTGTCCTTGACTGGCACGACTCGAACGGGTCCCCAATACACTTCTGTAGTATTGAAACGTGAAAGACTGGGTGAACAAATTCTAACTTTGGAGGTAGGTCTAACTCATATTCCACTTGGCCTATTCTCCGGAGGATCCGATATGGCCCAATAAACCTAGGGCTAAGCTTGCCCTTCATACCAAATCTCATTACGCCCGAAACTTTCAGAAATACCTAGTCATCAACATTGAATTCTAGATCTCTACGTCGTACACTAGAGTAAGACTTCTAGCGACTCTGGGCTGCTACCAAGCACTCTCTGATGAGTTTGACCTTCTCTTTTGACTGGTGAATCACATCAGGCCTTACTAACTCTGACTCCCCTACTTCAAACCACCTGATAGGGGATCTGCATTTTTGCCCATATAAGGCCTCATAAAATGCCATATGGATTGCCGAATGATAACTGTTGTTGTAAGAAAATTCAATAAGGGGTAGATGCTTATTCCAATTGCCTCCAAAGTCTACATACGCTCGCAACATATCTTCGAGCATCTGAATTGTACGTTCTGCCTGCCAATCTGTCTGAGGTTGGAATGCTGTGCTCAAATTAACCCGTGTTGGCCTTTCTGAAATGACTGCCAGATTCTAGCTGTGAATTGTGCCCCCTATCAGAAATGTTAGAAGTCAGGACACCATGTAATCGAACTATCTCCCTGATATACAATTCAGCATAGTCCTCGGCTGAGAAGGTGGTCCTAACTGGCAGGAAATGAGCTTATTTTGTTAATCTATCAACAATCACCCAGATAGAATCAAGTCTACGTCTGCTACAGGGTAATCCTGTCACAAAATCCATGTTGATTGCTTCCCATTTCCACATAGACACCGCTATCTCTTGTGTCAATCCACCGGGTTTTGATGTTCATCTTTTACTTACTGAAAGTTAGGGCATTATGCTACGAATTCTGCTACACCCTTTTTCATTCTAGGCAACCAGTAAATCTCCTTTATATTATGATAAATTTTCATCGAACCCGGATAAAGGGAATATCGAGAGTAGTGTACCTCAGCCATAATCTGCTGGCGGAGCCTGCTACATTTGGGACGCATCTCAAGACCCCATCTCCGGTTACCTCAAAAGCTGATACTTCACCTTGCTGAACTTTATCTCTGAGCTATACCAGGTTAGGATCTTCATACTATTTCTCTTTCACCTCTACAACCAGGGATGATACCGCAATATTCTGAATCACCGTTCCACGGTCTCCCAAGTCTACTATTCAGACGGCTAAGCTAGCTAGCTGGTGCAATTCTCGAGCTAGCTCCCACTATTCGGGCCTCAAATGTGCTGAAATCCCCATTGATCTACGACAAAGGGCATCTGCTATGATATTAGCCTTCCCTGGATGATATAAAATATTCACGTCATAGTCCTTCAACAATTCTAACCAGCAATGCTACCACAAATTCAACTCTTTCTGTGTAAAGATATATTGGAGACTCATATGATCAGTAAAAATGTCCACGTGCACCCTATACAGGTAATGTCTCCAAAATTTTAAGGTGTGAATTACTGCTGCTAACTCCAGGTCGTGAGTGGGATAGTTCTTTTCATTCTTTCTTAGCTGCGTTGAAGCATAAGCAATTACCTTACCGTGTTGCAGCTGAACACACCTTAACTCAATGCCCAAAGCATCACAATACACTTCGTAACCCTCTGAACCTTCTGGAAAAGCTAGTATTGGCACTGATGTCAATTTGTTTTTCAATTCTTGAAAACTCTGGTCACACACTTCAGTCCAGTGAAATTTAGCTGCTTTTTGAGTTACTTTGGTCAAAGGCGCTGATAAAGTAGAAAATCCTTCTATAAACCTTATGTAATACCCAGCTAACCCCAAAAACTACATACCTCAGTTAGAGTTGTAGGCCTAGGTCATGTCTTTACTGCCTCGATCTTTTGTGAATCCACCTAAATACTCGCATCCGACACAATATGGCGCAAAAAGGCTACAAAATTCAACCGAAACTCACATTTAGAAAATTTTGCATATAACTGGCGATCCCTGAGAATCTGGAGCACAGTTTGCAAATGATCTCGATGTTCTGCTTCTGAAGGGAGTACACTAAAATGTCATCAATGAATACTATCACAAACAAGTCTAGATATGGCCTAAAGATGCTATTCATCAAATTCATAAACACTGCTGGGGCATTCGTCAACCAGAAGCACATAACTAGGAACTCGAAATAACCATACCTAGTCCTAAAAGCTGTCTTTGGGATATCTTTCTCCAGAACTCGTACTTGGTGATACCCTGACCTTAGGTCTATTTTAGAGAAATACTTCGCCCCTTGTAACTGATCAAATGGGTCATCTATCTTGGGAAGTGGGTATTTATTCTTGATGGTAACTTTATTCAACTGCAGGTAATCTTTACACATGCGGAGGGAGCCATCTTTCTTTCTCACAAACAAAACCAGCGCACCCCACAGTGATGTACTCGGCCTAATGAATCCTTTATCTAACAAATCTTTCAATTGTTCCTTTAGTTCTTTCAATTTAGCCGGAGCCATTCGGTACGATAAGATATATAGGCTAAGTACCTGGTAATAAGTCGATAGAAAAATTGATTTCCCTTTCTGGGGGAATACCAGGAAGTTCATCTGGAAACATATCTGGAAATTCATTGACTACTGAAATACACTGAAAATTCGAGGATTCTGCATGGACATCCTGAACTCTGACAATATGATAGATGCACCCCTTTGTTATTAACTTTCTTGCCCGAAGATAGGATATGAACCTACCTTTTGGCGCGACTGCATTGCCTGTCCACTCTCGCACTACCTCTCTTAGAAAGTGGAATTAGACTGTCTTGGTCCACTATTCTACATTGGCATAACATGGCGCTAGTCAATCCATACCCATAATCGCATCGAAATCCATCATTTCTAGTTCCACTAAATCTGCCAAAGTCTGGTGACCAACAACCTCTACCGTGCAACCCCGGTAGAACCATTTAGCTATAATAGAGTCATCTGAAGCAATTTTTTAGTGTTATATCGAACTTTCAGGACACTAATGGTGTAACATAAGACAAAGTGGAACCTAGGTCTGTCAAAACATAAACTGTATGGGAACAAATGTCCAGCATACCTGTGACAACATCCAGCGATGACTCCGACTCCTGTCGCCCTGATAAAGCATTTGTGCTATTCTAACCGACGCTTGAACTAGATGCCCCTAACCCGCCTCGGCCTCTACCGACTGGAGTTGAGGGCCTACGCCCTGCTGGAGGTGCTGGGCCACGTGACCCTACTGAAGATCTGTCCTGTCGGTCCCGATCACCCTGATCTCTAGCTGGACAATCTCTCATCACGTGACCTTTTCCACAGGTGTAACAAGTAGTAGAACCATACCTACAAGATGACGTCGACTACAGATAGGAAAATGTGGCACAGTGAGTGTGCTCTGCTTTGACCCTCTCTACTGCTGCGAACTCGAGGCCCGTGAGCTCTCGCCAGGTCCTGAATGCCCTTGGCGGTCTAATCTACCACCCTGCTACTGCTGTGGAGGTGGGGGTCTAGGTGGTCTACTTAATAGTCATAGACTAGGTCCGCCGTGAAATTCTGCCTGGGTGTCAGTATCCCTATGGCGCTGCTCCTAATTTACCCTCTCTATCTCCCCACGTCACTATCTGATCCCCTTAATGCTCTGAGTAAAATCCGAAATACGGCTATATCCATGTCCTCTCATAGAGTAGTCGTAACACAAGTCTCCATGTGCTCTAGGAGCAACCCCACAATAAATCGGTGCATTCTGGCTGGCATAGTGTCTACAAAATCTGGTGCATATCGGCCAAAGAATCAAACCTAATAGCATATTCTCGGACACTCATCGAATCCTGCTCTAGATGTAGAAATTGATCCACCGGGGCCTGTCAGATTTCTCGCAGCAAATAGTGATCTAGGAAGGCCTCTGAAAAGCTGGACCAGAGTCACATGGGAAACATCTCTACCTTGAGACCTTTCCCAACTCTCGTACCATAATACTTCTATGTCCCGTAGTTGAAATACCGCTAACTCAACCGACTCCGCGGGCGTGGTGTGCATCACCCTGAAAATTTGATGCAGCTGGTCCAAAAAGTCATGAGGGTCCTTATCTTGGTCCGTCCTTGTGAATTACGGGGGACTCAGAGCAAGGAACTCTTGGACCCTCAAACTCCTAGGTCCTCCCAAAGATTCTGCAACCACGAGTGCCACTAACTGATGCTGTGCAACCATCATCTGAGCTAACATGAAGACAACGCTCCTATACTCTTGATCTGATGGTATCGATATAGGAACTGCTGGAGGTGGTTCCGACATATCTGCCGCTCTAAATGGCTCTTGGTGTGGTGGAGAATGCTGGGGAGACTGAGATAAAGCCTCCCTATCACCCTCCTAGCTCTGACTAGGGCACTGTAACTTCTGGCTGGTCGTAGTCTATCCCGTGTCTGACATTTCTCTATAGACAAGCAGAATATAGTTAGCTTAGGGTCTCAACCCTATAAAGCACAACTCTATAGCACGACTGGAAGAGAAAGAAGTGTAACCACCTAACATGCCTCGCAGCCTCCTGTCTATAGAATGTGGTGCACAACACATCCATAGACATGACTCTACTTGACATGGCTTGCAGATTCCCTGGGATTCGACCTGCTCTGATACCAAGTTTGTCATGCCCCACTTTGGGAAGCATGACTGGCACCTAGTGCCACACTGGAGTCTGACTGACTTGGCTGCGCGTATGCACGTCTGGTGCATGCCTGCTACTTGATTCAAGAAAACAACAACCTATATCTCGGTTGTAAATACTGCCTTTGGCCAACAAGGCCGTATAGCCACCTATAAAAGTAAACAGCTAACCAACCACAAGCAATAAAAGGGAATCCTATGCAGGCCGACAACATGCTGTACAACTAGCAATAAATAGTACAAACAAGAACCTTACCTGGCCCCCATAAGCCTGGAAGGTACATCCAGCATAGAATAACCTGCCCGGGGCTCCCATAAGCCCTGGCGGGTTCACTTCAATCTATATACCCCTAATTAGGTCAAAATAAGTCAACATATAACTGTAGCTGTCCTATCGGTCCCCTGGGTCCACAAATGAGCCCGCTCAACTCCTGATCTGTAGCTGCATCTGAGTCCAGTGGACTCCTGATAACTGCATTGTAGACACCAGGCTTGATGAGGGTGTGATGCCGATATGCCATAAAAATAATAGTCCTGCCATGGAAGGGACTGTAATATGGCCCTTGGGCCTCTGCATCATCCCTTGGGACAACATATCGCTCCTTGGAGCAACATCATATAGCCCCTGGCAGGCGACGACACAACTAGTAACCCTGGGGTATGATTGGTCCGTCAGAAAAGGAAAAAGGTGTGAAATTCGATTTCTTTCACTTTTAGTCACGGAAGGCTATATAGGGCAAGGTCAATCTAAAACTAAACATGAAGTACTGGTCTCAACTAACAATAGAAGCTAACCATAATAAACATGCTTCTAACTTTCTTCCGAGGGCTTGAGCTGTATTACAATACTATAGGAAGTAACTTGCTGAAGGAATTCTCCTTAACATACCTCGATTGTCGTTTCCCAAATTACTGATGAGTTTCAACTTGTATTTTACATCTCTTTCCAACTGTCACTTTAATACTGAAAGAATGGGTTTAATTTCAACACTAAATTCGGCAAAATGGTAACTTTTAATACTAATAGAAACTATAATTCAACTTCGTAAAATACAGCCGAAAACCTATAATTTCTCGAGGTTTCAGAAGGGAGAAATGCTTACCTAATGCCTATGGCCATTTAGGAATCAATTTGGAGCAATTCTGACAACTTTTTCTCGGTGGAGTTCCGATTTACCGGGCGAATTTCGAGAAACTAACTCCGTAGGAATGCTCCCTGTAGGGTTAGAATTCAATACCTGAAGTTAATTCACGTTTGGACTATGTTTAGCAGCGTAATCAGAGGAAAAACCAAAGAGATTTGCATCCCTTTTCACTTATGGCCGAGGGGTTCTATCAAATGAGGGGAAATTAAACTAAGGGATTGGGGGCACCTTGCACCAGCTATCACGGCAACCCAGTGCCGCACCGTGTCCCTTAAGGCGCCAGCAGGCCTGGCGCGCCGCACTGGCCAGTGCGCTGTTGGCTGGCGCGTCGCGCTAGCCCTATACACGCTGGTCCCATTCGACCCCGCTTCCGAGGCTTTTTCTACACGTGTCGCTCTCTCTCTATCGTCACAAATCCACGCGTACGCCTACTAGCTGATGGCATTTTACGGGATGTAACAGTTTTATCCCAAACTCTTATGAAATCCTAATGATCTATCTATGAGTTAATATCTCTCATGTATCACATCATATTTTACGAATCATGGAAAGATTTTACAAGTAATTCAATTATAATTTTATTGATTAAAATTTCTATAAAATTATGCCCAATCATGCATGTTCTATGATAAATCAAGTTATAATTTTACCTTGATTTTGACTCATACCTATGTGCCACCATAGGTTCATATTGATACATTATAATGTTAATGTATCCCCTCTTTCATGATATTACATACTGCACGTCCCTTTCTTGGCAAGACTGGGACGACTCTGCCCATTTAAGTGAGATAGTTGGGACATCATGTAAGGCTCTACCATGATGGTGTCGGTTATGACGAGTCCTCCCAGTGTTCCTCATGATTTATGTATGAATATGATTATGTACTTGGCTCAAGTTATGTTTGATGAAGCTTTCTCTTACAATTATGAAAATGATTAAATTATAAATGTTTGAAAACCTTGAGCCTTATGTTCCATTATTATATTTATGTTATGATCATGTTGTCCTACTTTTATGAACTTTTGCATATTTTAAATGACCGCTTTAATTACCTTGCATACTCGGTACATTCCACGTATTGACCGCATACTTTATGCTGTATCATTTTATGATACAGGCTTCGACCTTCAAACCCAACACCGTCATTTGCTCATTTCATGGAGTTAGCATCCAGTTTAGTGCTGAGTCCTCATCTCCCGAGGACCCGTTGATATTAATTATCCTTTATGTTCAGTTTTCCATACTTGTCGGGTTAGTTGGGGGTGTTGTCCCATCAACCTATCAGATATGTTAGAGGCATTCAGACTATATGTAGTATTCAGCTGTCATGTATGAAATGCGTTTCATTTTCTATTTTATGTCATGATTATGCTTCTGCTGTGTTATTATGTTGAGTATCCCGCTTTATTTGATTAACTTAGACGTATGTTCATGCCATGGGTTGACTGGGAGCCTCTCGGGGCTCCTTATCCCGTGTTATGATCCGGGCCTGTGCTTTGGTCATGACAAAGTTGGTATCAGAGCCATAGTTTGAAGTGTCCTAGAGTGTCTGAAAGCCGCATTAAGTAGAATCTTTTTTATGAGTGTGAAGTGCGCCACACTTATGAAGAAGAGGCTATGAGACATTTAGGAAATATTCCCTTCTTTCATATTCTATGTCGTGCGATGAAATGTCTCCCTATCCTTCTAACTCGTGCTATTCGCGATTGCAGAATCATGGCTCGCCGCAGAGTTAATAGTAAAAGGAATGGGAATGGAAATGGCCATGAGGATGGAAACAGAGACGGGTACCAAAAAGCCCCACCAGTCCAGGAGCACCATGCACGGAGCCGGTTGCCATGTTGAATTCAGGATAGCCATTCAAATGCTAGCGCAGGCCTTGACCGCTCAGGTCAACCAACAGGAAGTGGCGAATGTCCCATAAAATGGAAATGCAGTGGCAGCACGGGTCAGAGATTTCTTAAGGATGAACCCTCTTGAATTCCTTGGATCGAAGGTGGACGAGGATCCACATGAGTTTATCGATGAGATTCTGAAGATCACCCAGATAATGGGGGTGACTGGGGAGGAGTGTGCTGTTTGGCCTCATATCAGTTGAAGGGGGTCGCGCACACTTGGTTTAAGCAATGGAGGGATAGTAGGGCTATGGGAGTGTTCGGTCTGTTTCACAACTACACGCAAGTGCATGTGGTCGAACAAGTAGTAAAATGGCTAAAGTAAGCCAAGTATCGATCCCACAGGGACTGAACCAAGGTAATAATCGGATTAAGTGTTAATGAACTCTAACTCTAACAATGCAGACAACAATTAAAAGAAGATTTTGAGAGTTGGTTTCCTAATTTATACTAATCTAAGACAAAATGATAAAGTGAGTCTGAACTATAGTAATGAGCAAGCTGAGGCCAAAACGAACATGCAGGAAAGTAATTTATCGATACAATTCAGTTAATCTTTCCTTCGGTTGCTAGTCAAGAATTATTGCCTATGGAGAGAAACTTTCATATTCTACCGAACTTAAGAATCATGAACCTTCAACCTACATTTCTGTGATAAAAGAATTTCATGTTCTAGCCATACGAAACCGATTCCTTAATTGACTAATACGACTTTCAGATATATTTCTATTCTGAAGGTAAATCAATTCTCAATTTTCCCAAACTAAGAAGAGATCATATCCTACAAATTCACAACTTTCCAATTTCTTTCCTTTTCAAGATAAAACTGGATTTTTTAGATATACATTAACATTGGCCAGACATTAATGCAGTAAGAACAAGAATTGATAGAACAACCATGGAAGAAAAGATGAAAAACCAAAATGATCAACAATTACATTCCACTACAAATGTTCTTAACCTCAGCAAGAAGTGAATTTAGCCATTCATTTGTGAATTAAACATCATCAAATGAGTATAAATCATACAAACAAATGAAATAAAGGAGAAAGAGTTAGAGAAGAGCCCTAAGATTTTCGTCTCCTCAACTGCCTGTAACCCACGTCCTTGCTCAACTAAGTCAGAATAATTAAAAATAAACCTAAGTGTGCTATTTATACTAGTGGGAATTTTTCCCGGAATAACAAGCAACGTGTCACGGAGTGCATCGCGGAGCACTGCCTCCGTGACACGGTGCAAACGCGGACCCTCACTGGAAATTTATGTTCTAGGTAAATATAAGCAACGTGCCATGGCATGTAACGCGGGGATTGGCCAACGTGCCACGGCACCGTCACGAACCTTCACTGGAACTTTGCCAAAATAAATCATCCGAGGCAGACTGCCTCCGCGATGGCAGCGTGACACGGCTCCATCGCGGAGCCCCTATATTTGCTGCTTTTCCTTGACCTTTTCCACTGCTTGCTTCCGAGTCCATTCCCGATTTTCACCAACATGCAACTTAGCTTCCTAAAATTACATTGTTTCTAAAAAACAACACTAATCATGTTGGTTAGTATAAATTCACATTTTAACTACAAATCACATGAGAATGTACAAATAGCGATAGATAAACAAGACGAAATAGAGCATTTGAGCATCACTTGGGCATATAATTCTTCCCAAGATCACTTACCCCACACTTAAAACCTTGTTCGTCCCCGAACAATACTCTCACATCTCATGCAATTGACCCCCACGTATAGCTACTTTGGCTCGACAATTCAAGCTACGGTTATACCGATTATTTAATATGGAAAATCATCAAGAAAACATGCATAGTCCCATCAATACCATGACATTCACCACATCAAGACCTCCTACACTCAAGAATCGACTCTCGATCTCGACAAACTCATGCAAATCAACTGATCAAGACATCCGACACGAAATTCAATATCTCGTCAAGCATGTGCCCTCACAACACAAGAGAATTTCCCCTTTTTCAATCATATGATTTCCAAAGCATTACATGTAGGGGTATATGAACACGATTTCGCTCTCTCTCCCAAGGAATTCACATGCATCATGTCATGAACCATAGGCTTGCCTCTAGTGTATTACTCCACTAATATAAGGACACGTGATGTAAGAGTACGTAGGACTTAACGAGTTGTAATGTAAGATAAGGAACTAGTGAATACTGGGATAACCAATAATATCATCTAGCCTCCTTAAGCGCTTTCAATACATCCCACCATCATTATGGGCATTGTTTCTTCCTGCATCCTCCCCTTCTTGAAGTCGTTCTTTATTTTTGTTCTCATTTCTTTAAGCACACCCGACTTAATAACAACGATTAGTTATACATCTTCATTTTATTTAAATTCGGCAAGTGCACCTTTGACCTTATCTTTACTTTCACCACTTCCGCTTTTCCTTTCTTTTCACACTTTTCACTCCTTGACACTGTGGGAAAATTATTTTTCTTGAGCGCTTAAGAGTTTTGGATAAAATTCACGGTTAATGAAAAGAAGGGATTAAGCTCGGTTTCTACCTCTTCAATGAAAGAAAAAAAAAGGCTAAAGGCTCAATGGGGCTAACTAGGATGTACATTCAAGGTAGGTATGATAATGGAAAAACTTTCGGTTAAATCAAAGAAATGCCTACATCCTTTCCTACACTACACATCCTTCATTTCGTTTCGTACACACACCAGGCAAGTTCTAGTCACTTCACAATAGCATGGAAGAATCGAAACCTCACCTCACACTCATTGCACATGCTCAACTCAAGACTTATTCACAGACTCTTCAATCAGCTAATTACAAGAATTCAATATTAAGCCTCGATCACACCGAATCGAACTCTATGGCCTAGGTATCTCAACATGTTTCACATTTTCATGCTTTTATACAAATCATCTTTTCATCTCAATATCTTGTACAACACGCAACAAGAATTCCGAACCATAAAGTAGCGACACATTTGGGAAACAAACAAAAGAAAGAAAATAAAAGAAAAGAACAAAACTACTCCTATCGACTACATTTCCCTTAAGACGGTCGTCATCCATCCATCATAGGGAACGATCACTATTTACAACTTCGGTTCAATGGGACTATTCTCAGTAAAAGCACCGAAAACAAAGGCCGAGAAACCCAATCATAAAATATTCAACAAAATTTTTTAAAAATATCGATAATTTCTATAGAAAAAAAAAATATTTACACAACCAGCTAACAACAACTCAACACAAAACACAACCCTTAACATTCATCACAACACCGAATTACAATACAAAACATATGCACAAAATCACAGGGTCACAATTTTTTTCACAACAGGCACCACAACAAGACATAAACAAAAACAAAAACCACAACGAAACATACAACACCTAACTACTTCCACCCCACACTTAAACCGAACACTGTCCCCAGTGTTCACAAAATTCAATTTATCACAAAGGTGGGTGGTGAAACTCCCTGATCAATCGAAGTATTCAACTTCTTCGTCAGGTGCCGTTGCCTCGTGCCCCATATCTGAATCGCCCCCGCTGTCCTCATCTGACTCAACATCTGAGTCATCGCGGCGTGTCTCCTCATCAGTGGGGACATCATCATCTACAGGCTCCACAAAAGCTGGCCCCACTAGGCATAGAGCCCGGGCATTTTCGCCAAAGGGGTAATCTAGCTCGAGCTGCCATAGCTCATCTTCTGTTGCTGGCCTTCCGCCTATGCGCAACTGTAACATCTGCATCCCGTATATGCGGGCCATATACTAATCATCCCGAGCATGGCGCTCGGCTAGTGTGAGAATTGGCCCGTGAGTGGTGTCGGGTGCCTTAGTTTTGGTGACGTCCAAGGCACGCCTATCCATTTGCGAGATGTAATCTAGGGCCTCTTCCTCGATGTCAAGGCCCCTCAGAAACGTGGTCAGCAAACCACCAAACCCATACCTGCGCCCTTGATGCAAACGGGCCCTCTTCATGGTGGAGATGATCACCGCCCCAACATTTATCTCTAGCCCTTTTATCAGGGCATAAACCAAGCACACTCGATCTCGGGTGACATCTGTCATGTGCACCCCCGGGATCAGGCAGGAACACACAATTTTGAGCCAAATCCTGGCTTCCCTGTTCATTTGAGAGTAAGGTAGTGTCTGATGGTAGCCCCTCTCCTTGTGCCTGCTCCACCGTGCTATCGAACGGGCTCCACACAGAGTGCGTCTGATATCCGCATAGGGTGGAGTTATGTTCAGCTGCCGGAGTACATGGACGTCTGTGTCCCGCGCCTCCGATATGACATTCAGGTGATGGGGCTCAAAGGTGACAACCTGCCCCCTTATCTTGACGGTGTGACTGCGGAGTGTCGGGTTCTAGTTTGTGTAGAACTCCCGAATCAAATGGAGATTGCACTCCTTGGGCTCTTCGAAGATGAAGTTCAGCCCGGCAGCGTCAATCCGGTGTACGATTCTAGGGAATTCCTGTGCAAGTGGCTCTCTTGCAATGTGCTCCTCAGGGAAGTATTTGGTCTCCTTGTGCTTTGCATACCATTTCTTCCCTTCGTCAGTCACCCATCGGGTTCCGTATTGACGGCGTTGGCCGCGTGGAACCGCTGGTGCTGCTGGAACTGCTGTTCCCAGTCTAATCCTTTTTCTCCTGGCACCTGATGTAGATGCGCCCTTTCCTTTGTCTTGCCTACTTGACATCATTCCTGTCAAATCAAACAGACAGTCCGAATGTTATTCAAGTCAAAAATTTGCTTCGATTAAGGTTGGGTTGAGTTACGCCACCCCACACTTACTCTTCAGCCACAATGAAAACAATTTGGCAAGACAATCATTCTTTTCCAATTTTTATCAATCAACATGCCTCGTGCATTTAGATATGTCGATGGAATAATTACTAAGTACTACTCAGACTTCGTACAACTAATCACAATATCACCATAGATTCCATTACATCACATAGCACTTAGCCAAAATTTTCCTCAACCACCACAACCTAAGCAATACACCAATTTCACTTTCCCGAAAATTCCCTTGTTTATTTAGCATATTCATCTATATTCACAACATCATTTACATCACCCAACATGCACAACCCAATTATTTTCACATTTTCAACCAAATTTAGTTTCTTCCTATTCAAATTCCAACCCTAGCTACCAATTTCGCAAAAATTCAATCAAACATGTATTTATCGAGTTTATATAATCATAATGATACTAAGAACATAAATCAACAATAACTTAAATTAATTCAAGCTCAATTTACACTTAGGACAAGGTTTACTCACCTCACTTGCTCAAAAATCGAAAATTTAGGCAAAATTTGAGGTTAAGTTCAAGAACATACCTTTAATTCGATGATCTCGAAGAAAAGTTGAAGAAATTTCGATCCTAGGTCTGTGCCACGTTGGGGAAGAAGGGATTTTAGGGGGTTTGTCGTGGAGGGGAGTGAGAATTGGGAAAAATGAGGGGTTTTCGGGGTTAAAAAGAGGTTTTTTCGGGCGGGTCACCTGGCGAGCCGGTGTGACCCGACGCGAATAACACCTCAACGTGTCACGGAGGGTAACACGGAGCACCCCCTCCATTACACGGAGCCATCGCGTAGGTGTTCTGGATTTTGTGAAAATTCCAGAATACCTTCAACGTGTCACGGAGGGTAATGCAGAGGCCCTCCTCCGTGACACGGAGCCATCGCGCAGGCTCACTGTCTTGCCACTTTTTAATTTTTTCTCACCTTGATTTTTTCCTTTGCGATCCTTTGCATTTTTGCCCTCCGTTCCACCTGAAAATCATCTCACAACAAGAAATTGGTCAGAATTTATAGGTTTCAAACACGAACACAATTTTTGTTTTTATTTTTATTTTTTTTCTTTTTTTTTTCTTTTTCTTTTTTAACTAATTCTACTCATCTATTACAACAATTTCACGGGTTTCCTCCCGTGCAGCGCCTGGTTTACCGTTGCGGCTCGACATCATTAAAGCTCAATCATCCTCTAGAGTGACTGACATTTTCTCTCGGATAACGTCCTCACCCCAGTAATGCTTACACCGATGCCCATTAACCAAGAACGTGGCACTTTGATCTTCTTGCCACAACTCCAGTTTTGGGGTGTCCACAATCGGTGGTTTTCCCACTGGATCTCGAGAATCAACAATCTAAACAATATCTTCTTGATTTAGCACGTTGACTGCTGAAAGCTCCTCATATATGGCAGGAAGCTTCGTGGCCTTGTACACATCAAATACCTCCACCTTGTCATGCGCCCGCATGGTTAGCTACCCTGCAGCTACATCAATCGACGCTTTCCCGGTTGGCAAGAAAGGACGTCCCAAAACAAATGGGGCTTCTGCATCCGACTCAAAATCCAGAACAATAAAATCTACCGGGAAGATAAGGGAGCCCACTTGCACCAACACGTCCTCCACAATGCCATCTGGTCTGGCCAAAGAACGATCCGCTAACTGCAAGATCACTGTCGTTGGTCTAGGACTGCCCAGCCCCAACTTCTTGAACACCGATGTTAGCATCAAGTTAATGCTCGCTTGCAAATCGCATAGTCCACGAGATCGGATACTTTGCCCAATTGTGATTTGAATTGTAAAGCTCCTAGGGTCCTTGAGCTTTGTTGGCAACCTGTTCTGTATCCGGGAAGTGCACTCCTCAGTAAGCGCCACCGTAGCATACTCCGTCAATCTGCTTTTGTTAGCTACGATGTCCTTGATATACTTTGCATACTTTGGCACTCCCTGCTGTTCGGTGTGTTATATGGGTATATAAAACGACACGCAAGTGCACGTGGTCGAACAAGTAGTAAGTGGCTTTAGTAAGCCAAGTATCGATCCCACAGAGACTTGAATTAAGTGCAATTTGCTCAAGTATACTATATTTTACTTCTAAATATGCAGACAACAACGTAACCAAAAAGTTGATAGTTTGTTTTATAAATTTTTATACTAAAACTAAGAACAATTATCTACTTTGAATCGAAACTATGGATGAAAGCATGCTAAGGTTAAACGAACATGTAAAGAAACTGATTATCATCATAAATTGGTTAATCTCTTCTTCCTGTTGCTAGCCAAGAACATTGCCAAGAGATTAAAACTCTCGTATTTAATCTCACTTAAGAATCATGAACCATCCGTCTACATTTCTGTGATCAAATGCAATTCATGTCCTAGCCATATGATTCCGGTTCCTAAATTGACTAATACGACTTTCAGGTATATTTCTATCCTGAAAGCAAATCAAGACCCAATTTTCCCAAATCAAGTAAAGAACATATCCTATTAATTCACAACTTTCCAATTTCGTGCTCTCTCGAGTGAAACCAGACTTTTTAGATGTACATTAATGTAGGCCACACACCAATGCAGTAAGAATAAGAATTAATAGAACAACATGGAAGAAAAGATGACAAACCAGATAATCAATAATCAAATTTCATCACAAGTGTTCATAACCTCAGCAAGGAGAGGAATTAGCCACTCATTTATGGATTAATCATAATAAAACGAGTGTTAATCATACAAGCAATTGAATTAAAGAAGAAAGAAAGAGAGAAAAAACCCTAAACTTTTCGTCCCTCAACTGCCTGTAACCCACGTCCTTGCTCCACCAAGTCTGAATTATGAAAAATGAACTTAAGTGTTCTATTTATACTACTGGGAATTTTTCCCGGAATAATGAGCAACGTGTCGTGGAGTGCATCGTGGAGCACTGCCTCCGTGACACGCCATGAACGTGGACCCTCACTGGAACTGGGGGTCCGGGAATTCAAGCTCAACATGGCACAACGTGCATCGCGGAGCACTGGCTCCGTGCCACGGAGCAAACGTGGACCTCCACTGGAAATTGGGTGAATTTTCCCCATCCAGGCAGAATGCCTCCGCGATGGCAGCGTGACACGGCTCCATGGAGGAGCCCCTTTATTTCATGCTGTCCAATGCCTTTTCCCTTGCTCGCATCCAAGTCCAACTCCGATGTCATCCAACATGCATTTTAGCTTCCCGAAATCACATTTTACCTGCAAAACAATGCTAATCATGTTGGTTAGTATAAATTCACATTTTATTACCAATTGCATGAAAATGTAAACACATTGATAGATAAACAAGGCGAAAATGATACTATTGAGTATCACTTGGGCATATAAATTTTCCCAAGATCACTTACCCCACACTTAAATCCTTGTTCGTCCTCGAACAACAAACATACAATTCATGCAATTTACATCCCAACCTCGCTAATTTGGTACGAAAATTTAAGCTACGGTCATACCGATTACTCAATACAGCAAATCATCAAGAAAACATGCATGGTCTTATCACTGCAATGACCTTCAATACATTAAGACCTCCTAGACTTTAAAAATCTACTCTCGATATCGGCAAACTCATACAAATCAGCTAATCAAGATATCCGACACGAAAATCAATCTTTCATCAAGCATGTGCCCTCAAAACACAAGAGAATCTTCCCCTTTTTGCTCATATGACTCACAAACATTCAAACAGGGGCATGTACACACAATTTCACTCTCTCTCCCAAAAATTCACATGCATCATGTCATGACCCATACGCTTGCCCTTAGTGTATTACTCCATTAATATAAAGAAATGCGATGTAAGATCACGTAGGACTTTAATGGGTTGTAATGGAAGCTATGGAACTAGTAAATATTGGATTAGCCAATAACAGCCACTAGCATCCTTAAGCGCCTTTTCAACACATCCCATCAACTCATGGACATTTGTTTCTCTCTTTTTTTTTTCATCATCCCATTCTTGATGATTTTCTTTAGTATGGCCCATTTCATTAAGCACACTTGACACAACAACAAAGATTATTCATGCACCTTCATTATCGTATATTTATAACCAGTGCACCTTCAACCTTTTCTTTTCCTTTCCTCACTCTGCTTTTCTTTTTCTTTTCACCATTCTCACTCTTTGACACTTTGGGAAAATGATTTTCTCTTCTTAAGCGCTTAAGAGTTTTGTATAGACTTTACGACTAATGAAAAGAAGGAACTAAGCTCGGTTTACACTTTTTGGACAAAAGAAAGAAAACAATCGGCTAAAGGCTCAAAGGGCTGACTAGGGTATACAATCATAGAAAGGGGGATATGACAAGAAAAAAATAGAAACTCTCGGTTAAAACAAAGAAATGCCTACATCCTTTCCTACAATACACCTCCTTCATTTCATTTTGTACACACACCAGGCAAGTTCTAGACACTTCACAATAGCATGGAATTTCAACACCTCACTTCACACTTTATGCACATGCTCGATTCAAGATGTATTCACAGACTCTCCAATCAGCTAATTACATGAATTCAAACATTAAGCCTCAATCACACTGAATCGAACCCTATAGCTTAGGTTGTTACACCCCGTAAATTTCTGGCATATAGATGGCCTATTCGCGTGTTGGTTAAGAGTATTTGAAAGCCATACATGCTAGAAAATGGCCCGGACAAAGATCAGACAAGCGCCAAGTCGGCGCGTCGCAAGGCAAAATGCGACTTATAAATCGCATTCCAGGAATGCGATTTATAGTGTCTATTATATATAAGCCCCACTTCGGTTTATTCCTTTAACATATCATAATTTCCAGAAACTTCACGACAGAGAACAGAGGAAGACGTAAAGTATTGATAATTTCCTTTTGATTACGCCGTCAAACGCGGTCCAAACTCGAATTAACCTCAGGTACCGAGGTATTTAGCAGCAGGGAGCATTCCTACGGATTTTGTTTCGCGAAATACGGCCGACGAATCGTCGAGCTACCGAGCTAAGGTAAGTAGAATTGCTCCAAACTAGTGTCTATGTGTTCCTAGCTGTGAAGTGAATATTTCTCCCTTCTGGACTTCTGGAAAATAGCGAGTTTTTGACCGTCTTTCGATAAGCCTAAGTTTAGGCTATAATTATATCAAAAGTGACGTTGTTCTTTAGAATAAAGCTATAGTTAGTATTAATTGACATATTTGTGAATGCATTGGGAGAAATAGTTGAAGTATTGGCCGAGCCTCGTCCGACAGACGGATAGTTCGAGGATAAGGTATGTAAAGCTAGTTCTTTCGGCAAGTTAGTAGTTTAAGCTTTGTATAGTACAATAAATTCCGTAGTAGAATTCCCGAAATTGAATGTTAAGTATTGTGCAAGTTCAGTAAACCTAGTTTGCGTTGTTATATCGTATTCAGTCTGAAGGTTAGAAAAGCATGCGCCGGAGGGCACGTTAGCATCCCAGATTCAATATAGCCTATTACGTGATTAGCAAGCATGTAGTAGAATAAAAAGGAACAGATTTTCATAATAAAAGTTAGTGAAGAGAAATCAGATAGACAGACAGTTATGGCTACAGATTAGCCATTCAGACAAATAGTATCTCGGCTACAGATTAGCCGTACAGTTAAACAGAGATTACAAAATCAGTATAATTAGTAAGAATCAGTTCAGTATAGAAACAGATCAGAATAAGAAGTTAGATTTCAGATAGTCTTTTCAGTTATACATGCTTGCTATTTAAATGTGCTATTGTTTGTTGAGACTTGCTATGGCTTGTGGGTGTCCCTTTGCATCCCCACCGCCCCTGGGTTATAGCTGTGTCGATACCAGATTCAGATACCGCCACCAGCTGGGCGATGCCGTCTGCTTAAAGGACGATGATGGCCGACCACCATGATAATACGGTCCAGATCACCCTGCTTGCAGGGGCAGTTCAGTTTACTCTGCGCAGAGCCAGATTACCCTGTTTACAGGGGCAGATTACTTTGTGTGCGCTTGTGGCCGGGGGCAGTTTTAGATACAGATTTTTATAAAATTACCCTATTGCGTGCTTGCACCTAGGGGCAGTTTCAGTCACAGATACAGCAGCAGATTACCCCGTGTGCACTTGCGCCCAGAGGCAGGAGTCTTCGGACTCAGACAAAGTTTATTGTCAGAGGCCATGGCCTGAGTTGCATACCCAAGGGGGCCGGTAGGAGGAGCTCACAATTGTAAGACAAGTGGAGTGATTTATTTTTGGTTGGTTTTGACCCGGGTAGGGGTATATAGATTATTTGCTTGCTTGGCGCCATCCATCTTATGGGGGTTGGTATTGGCTATTGCTTGCTACTTGTATATCTATTTATCTGCTATATACTAGCTACTAGACAGCAGGCCGACGCGTCTACAGGCACGCCTCTGCCTTATTAGTACAGAAAGCTTGATCCAGTTCATTTCAGCTTCTTCAGATTCAGCTATCTCCTGCTGTACAGAAATGCTAGCTATGTTATCTATATTCAGTTGTTTTCAGTTATATTATTTCAGTTGCTTTGCATACTCAGTACCAGTGGTACTGACGCCCGGTGGGGCACTGCATTACTTGCCTGCAGGTACTCATAGACGAGGAGGCGATCCCTCGTGATCCTAGCCAACGCAGAGTCATCAGCTCCTGTCATCCGGAGATTGATATTTTAGAGGTTTATATCATTTCCTTTTTGTTATACAGTACGGGTAGGTCGGGGCCCTGTACCGATCATTTCTATTGTTATTCCTAGAGGCTTGCAGTCTGTATATATTTCCCTGTGGTCAGTTGAGCCGGTCGTGTGAGGCCGTGCAGTTAGTTATAGCTGTTTAGCATTTCAGTTTATGTTGGCCGTGTGAGGCCTTAATTTGACAGTAGTGGTGACCTTGCCGGTCACGTAGTCTTACAATAGTTTTGTGTTGATATTACAGATGACTAGACAGCATGGTGGCCTAGTCGGCCCGCATAGGTTCCTTGTTATGAGTGTGTTCTGGTTAGCTGTTACTACAGGTATAGGTGGTTATAGGCCAGTTGGCCGGAGGCTGTGTTTACAGCCGTTATATAGCCGGTTTATTTCTTGGAGTAGAGCCAGAGCTAGCCAAAGCACCAGATGTGCTCAGGCTGGACCATTTAGCAGTCCAGAGTCTAGTAGGCACCAGGTGCCCGTCATACCCCCCCAAGGTGGGGTGTGACAAACTTGGTATCAGAGCAGGTCGTGTCCTAGGGAGTCTGCAAGCCGTGCTAAGTAGACTCTTGTCTATGGATGTGTTGTGCACCACATACTATAGGCAGGAGGCTGCGAGGCATGATAGGATGGTTACCCTTCCTTCTCAGTCAGTCATTCTTTAGAGCGGTACAGTATAGGGTTGAGTCCCTAAAAACTTACCGTATTCTTTGATTACAGATACAAAGGCAGATCAACATTACCCTATCACAGGCAGAAGATCAGATATAGCAACAGAAGAGGGCACCAGCCAGCTACAAGGTAATTACAGCAGCAGAAGGAGGTACCGGGGACCTCCCAATGTGATACCTTTATCGGTACCATCCCCAGTACATTTCTATAACTTCAGAGTAGGAAGTTAGAAGCATAGCGTACATACGAGTTGATTTGTTTGTTAGATATATAAGATCTGACTAAGATGATATATAATATTAGATTATCGAAGAGATGGGAGAGAGAGAGGAAAATGTAGGATTCCCACCTCCAACCTTTCATATGTGGTACAGTTCCATGTTTTGTTTCGCTGTAGTAAGTTCCTACCTCTTAGTTTTGATTCCAGTATAGCAAAGGGCATAAGGATTGAGGCGATGTTGCCCAAAGTAAGCAGTAAGTGAAGATAGATTGATTAATTCTAGTAAGTGTTAGTAGCGTAAAAGAGAAAGTAAGACTGTTAGCTTACCCGAAGTAGGGGTAAAAGACCTGCTAGTGATGAATGCCTAGTAATAGTCAAGTTCGAGTCAGAAAAAGGCCAAGTCCGCCATATATGCTAACAAATAGCAAAACATACCTGTAAGATTATAGTTATGATCCAGTTGTGATATCGAAAGGGTGAGAGGTCATGTGAATCAGAGGGGTCTGACTACAAGCCAGAAGAGGTGTAAGCTGGGATTTGACCAGTAACCTTATTAACAATGTAAGGCGGGTACCTTGAACTCCAGAGCTCAGCTTAAGGAAGATAAGGGGAAGAAGCAGGAATACCAGATTTTGAGGGGAAATTAGAATCACCCCCAGAATGATAGAATATTTTGTATTAAGGACTAAGCCTCGAACTGATAGTTAAAAGACAGTAAGATTGCAGTTCAGAATGCTGCGGTACGTCCGCCTACGGAGAAGTTAAGAAACTGCCGACACAGAGACTCTAATCTAGTGCGACCTGGAGATAAGACCCAGTAGACAGTCGTGGGCTCTCAATATAATGCCATGTAAGGCCACAAGATACGAATGTTGACCCTATGTTGCAAGAATGGCGGAATTTCAAACAGCAGACCATAATTAAAGCGCATATGTTGTTGCTTCCAGAATGGGATGGAAAAAAAAATTCAATGAAATGATACGAGAGGACAGGAGATATCATTAGACCGTAAAAGCGGTATATAATGTGCAGTATGAAATTCAGTAAAGCATGTCAGAGATTACGTATCACTACAGAATTTAGTATGTATTGTACGTAGTTGTTGATATATGTATGTACATATATCAGATGTGTTGTGAATAGCTGTTAATAGGGGTTACAATCACACAGATTCTGGTTAATTGCTAGGAAGTATATACAAATTGCATTGCAGGACCCCTTGCCAAAAATAAAAAGAGAAAAGAGAGAGAAGAAAAAGAGAAAAGAGAAAAGAAGGGGCAAGTTAAGTGTGATTTATGTATGAATCCATAGAAACTGTCTCAGCTCTTAGTTATTAAGTTAGTAGACTTATATGTTGTTTCCAGATCTAGGTTTTAGAAGCTTATAAGAGTTAGCAACCTGAATCAGGTAATTAGATGATAAGGGCACAGTTAGACGGTCTACCGACCAGCTGGCGCCTGTATTAACAGGGAAGCATCTCTAAAAATCAATAACACTAGCGCATGTGCCAGAGCCAGAATTAGAGACTGAATAGGTATACTTCAGAGATTAGCAATACTAGAATTGTTCTAGTATGTTAAGTGGCCATACATCATTTTCCCAGCCTTGTAGGTGAGAGTCGACCTTAGTCAACCTAGCAGTTATTACAAGGAATACCCCGCAAGTCAGACAAGCTCGTGGGCATCCCAAGAAAGGGGTCCACATCAGTAGTCAGTGACAGACTAGTACTTCAGCTGGTTCTCGTAAGATATTCAGATACAGAGCCCTAGCAGAAGGCCAGTATTTACAGAATAGCTCATAAGACCGAGAATTCCCCAGAATAGCAGTATAAATCCAAGTGGATACACACAAGGCGTAAGAAATTGATAGTACCCTGCTAGCACAGTGTTTGTTAAGACCAGGAGATCAGTAGACTCCCCGTGAAGATCCAGAGATTGATCGCCTGGGAGTAAGTTTGATTAAGCCCAGCCTTATAGTGGTTCAAGCAAAATAACAAAGCAATTAGATGCCCACAAGTCTGCAGTTATGCATGAACTATAAGTACTCAAGTATAACAGTTAGAGCATTGTTAGACTACTGCCACATTCGGGTCATTCAACCCGACTATTCAGTTATTTAAGGTTATGCAGCCAGATCATTAGACGTCATGATCAATATCAGGATCCTCTGATCAGATAAAGGCACAAGGTGCGCAGACGGTCGTTCAGGTTATCCCAGCAACAAGTAGCCTTACCATGTGGCCGAAAGGCCAGATAAGCTCTAGCTACGCCTGTAAACTACCTCTCGATCTCTTCGGCAAGACAAGCCAGTATGACTGTCAATTATATGCCGAGCTCTCTAAGTATGAAAATGTTATATCAGTCAAGAAGAGGTAATGGAGCAGCAAACGCTCTTAGCTATAGATCTATTAGGAGTGTGGTGTATGTGCAACCCGAGTAACGGGAGTTGGTCAGAGAGATACATCAATTGGTCAATTTAGCCGTTTGTGTGATAGAAATGAAGGACAACAGAGCGGTAATCCAGAACACCGCCGTGTCGTCCTTAGTTGTGGAGGTAAGAGAACGGCAATATGCAGATCCTGACCTGGTCTAGCTTAAGGACAGAATCCTGCAAGGGAAGCGCCAGATTCATAAATAACAGAGGATGGAGTGCTGCGTTGTAAAGACCGTCTATGTGTTCCAAATGTTTCAGGCCTCCGCCATCAGATCATGAACGAGGTGCACTGCGCCAACAACTATTTTCTCCACCCTGGCGCGACAAAAATTGTACCATGATATCAAAGAAAACTACTGGTGGATAGATAAAAAAAATAAAAAATAAAAAATTAAAAAAAAAGAAATTGCTGCATTTGTAGCCCAGTGTCCTAACTGCCAGCAGGTGAAAGCAGAACATCAGAAACCAGGCGGTTTGACTCAGGACATAGTTGTGCCTCTCTGGAAGTGGGAAGCAGTAAATATGGATTTTGTGGCAGGACTACCCCGTACTAAACATGGACATGACTCTATATGGGTGATAGTTGACAGATTGACCGAATCAGCTCATTTCCTGCCAGTGGAAACTACTTTCTCGGCCAGATTATGCAGGGTTGTATATCCGAGAAATAGTCAGGTTGCACGGAGTACCAGTATCCATTATTTCAGATAGAGGAGCACAGTTTACGGCTAGATTCTGGCAATCATTCTAGAAGGGGCTGGGAACGCAGATTAATCTGAGCACAGCTTTCCACCCTCAGACAGACGGACAAGCTGAGCGCACTATTCAGACGCTCGAGGATATGCTGCGAGCGTGTGTGCTAGGCTTTGGTGGTAGCTGGGACGAGCATTTGCCGCTGATAGAATTTGCTTATAATAATAGCTATCACTCGGTTATTCAGATGGCACCTTTTGAGGCTTTATACGGGCGAAAGTGCAGATCGCCGATTGGCTGGTTTGAAGTAGGGGAATCAGCGATAATTGGGCCAGATATTGTTCAGCAGTCAGAAGAGAAAGTCAAGCTTATCAGAGAACGCCTATTGACTGCACAGAGTCGCCAGAAATCATATGCAGATGTACGGCACAGAGACCTGGAGTTTAATGTGAATAACTGGGTATTTTTGAAAGTATCTCCGATGAAAGGGGTGATGAGATTCGGTAAGAAGGGTAAGCTCAGTCCGAGGTTTGTTGGGCCTTACCGGATTCGTCGGAGGATAGGCCGAGTAGCATATGAGTTGAACTTGCCTCCAGAGCTAGAATCTATTCATCCCGTCTTTCATGTGTCCATGCTGAGGAAATGCATAGGAGACCCATCCAGAGAAGTCCTAGTCCAGGATATCCAGGTTACCGAAGAGCTGGCTTATGAAAAGGTTCCAGTAGCCATCCTAGAAAGGCAGATTCTAGATTGAGAACTAAGGATATTGCATCTGTCAAGGTATTGTGGCGTAACAGGAATTGAGAGGAGATGACGTGGGAAGCTGAAGAAGATATGAAAGCTAGATATCCTCACCTATTCCAGGCCTAGTCAGGCGACAGGTATGTCCGTATTATTACTTATGTAGTACCTTATGGTTGTATATGTATAAGTGAGAAAGATTGATGTTTAGCTATCCAGTGAATCCTAAAGCATCGCATGCAGTACCTGTGTTGGACTTTTCTGCATTTCAGGTTTTTATTATAGTCCATATTACAGGGAAGACTCTGCCGAAATTTTTCTAAGAACAAGTTAAGCTAATTGAGTAGTCCTCCATATAGCAGTTTACATTCGAGGACGAATGTTCTTAAGGGGGGGGGGAGAATGTTACACCCCGTAAATTTCTGGCATATAGATGGCCTATTCGCGTGTTGGTTAAGAGTATTTGAAAGCCATACATGCTAGAAAATGGCCCGGACAAAGATCGGACAAGTGCCAAGTCGGCGCGTCGCAAGGCAAAATGCGACTTATAAATCGCATTCCCTGAATGCGATTTATAGTGTCTATTATATATAAGCCCCACTTCGGTTTATTCCTTTAACATATCATAATTTCCAGAAACTTCACGACAGAGAACAGAGGAAGACATAAAGTATTGATAATTTCCTTTCGATTACGCCGTCAAACGAGGTCCAAACTCGAATTAACCTTAGGTACCGAGGTATTTAGTAGCAGGGAGCATTCCTACAGATTTTGTTTCGCGAAATACGGCCGACGAATCGTCGAGCTACCGAGCTAAGGTAAGTAGAATTGCTCCAAACTAGTGTCTATGTGTTCCTAGCTGTGAAGTGAATATTTCTCCCTTCTGGACTTCTGGAAAATAGCGAGTTTTTGACCGTCTTTCGATAAGCCTAAGTTTAGGCTATAATTATATAGAAAGTGACATTGTTCTTTAGAATAAAGCTATAGTTAGTATTAATTGACATATTTGTGAATGCAGTTGGGAGAAATAGTTGAAGTATTGGCCGAGCCTTGTTCGACAGACGGATAGTTCGAGGATAAGGTATGTAAAGCTAGTTCTTTCGGCAAGTTAGTAGTTTTAGCCTTGTATAGTACAATAAATTCCGTAGTAGAATTCCCGGAATTGAATGTTAAGTATTGTGCAAGTTCAGTAAACCTAGTTTGCGTTGTTATATCGTATTCAGTCTGAAGGTTAGAAAAGCATGCACCGGAGGGCGCGTTAGCATCCCAGATTCAATATAGCCTATTACGTGATTAGCAAGCATGTAGTAGAATAAAAAGGAATAGATTTTCATAATAAAAGTTAGTGAAGAGAAATCAGATAGACAGACAGTTATGGCTACAGATTAGCCATTCAGACAAATAGTATCTCGGCTACAGATTAGCCGTACAGTTAAACAGAGATTACAGAATCAGTATAATTAGTAAGAATCAGTTCAGTATAGAAATAGATCAGAATAAGAAGTTAGATTTCAGATAGTCTTTTCAGTTATACATGCTTGCTATTTATATGTGCTATTGTTTGTTGAGACTTGCTATGGCTTGTGGGTGTCCCTTTGCATCCCCACCACCCCTGGGTTATAGCTGTGTCGATACCAGATTCAGATACCGCCACCAGCTGGGCGATGCCGTCCACCTAAAGGACGATGATGGCCGACCACCATGATAATACGGTCCAGATCACTCTGCTTGCAGGGGCAGTTCAGTTTACTCTGCGCAGAGCCAGATTACCCTGTTTACAGGGGCAGATTACTTTGTGTGCGCTTGTGGCCGGGGGCAGTTTTAGATACAGATTTTTAAAAAATTACCCTGTTGCGTGCTTGCACCCAGGGGTAGTTTCAGTCACAGATACAGCAGCAGATTACCCCGTGTGCACTTGCGCCCAGAGGCAGGAGTCTTCAGACTCAGACACAGTTTATTGTCAGAGGCCATGGCCTGAGTTGCATACCCAAGGGGGCCGGTAGGAGGAGCTCACAGTTGTAAGACGAGTGGAGTGATTTATTTTTGGTTGGTTTTGACCCGGGTAGGGGTATATAGATTGTTTGCTTGCTTGGCGCCATCTGGCTTATGGGGGTTGGTATTGGCTATTGCTTGCTACTTGTATATCTATTTATGTGCTATATACTAGCTACTAGACAGCAGGCCGACGCGTCTACAGGCACACCTCTGCCTTATCAGTACAGAAAGCTTGATCCAGTTCATTTCAGCTTCTTCAGATTCAACTATCTCCTGCTGTACATAAATGCTAGCTATGTTATCTATATTCAGTTGTTTTCAGTTATATTATTTCAGTTGCTTTGCATACTCAGTACCAGTGGTACTGACGCCCGGTGGGGCGCTGCATTACTTGCCTGCAGGTACTCATAGATGAGGAGGCGATCCCTCGTGATCCTAGCCAACGCAGAGTCATCAGATCCTGTCATCCGGAGCTTGATATTTCAGAGGTTTATATCATTTCCTTTTTGTTGTATAGTATGGGTAGGTCGGGGCCCTGTCCCGATCATTTCTATTGTTATTCCTAGAGGCTTGCAGTCTGTATATATTTCCCTGTGGTCAGTTGAGCCGGTCGCGTGAGGCCGTGCAGTTAGTTATAGCTGTTTAGCATTTAGTTTATGTTGGCCGTGTGAGGCCTTAATTTGACAGTAGTGGTGACCTTGCCGGTCACGTAGTCTTACAATAGTTTTGTGTTGATATTACAGATGACTAGATAGCATGGTGGCCTTGTCGGCCCGCATAGGTTCCTTGTTATGAGTGCGTTCTGGTTAGCTGTTACTACAGGTATAGGTGGTTATAGGCCAGTTGGCCGGAGGCTGTGTTTACAGCCGTTATATAGCCGGTTTATTTCTTGGAGTAGAGCCAGAGCCAGCCAAAGCACCAGATGTGCTCAGGCTGGACCATTTAGCAGTCCAGAGTCTAGTAGGCACCAGGTGCCCGTCATACCCCCCTAAGGTGGGGTGTGACATAGGTATCTCAACATATTTACAAATTTGCATGCTTTCATATGAATCACCTTTGTATTTTGATTATCATGTATAACACGCAACCAAAATTTCGCAACCATATAGTAATTACAGGTTCTGGGATGCAATCCACCAAAGAAAAACTGAAAAATAATTGAAAAAAATCTACTCCTAACGACTACATTTCCCTTAAGACGGTCATCATCCATCCATCATAGGGAACGGTCACTACCTAAGACGTCGGTTCAGTGGGACCATTCTCGGTAAAAGAACTGAAAACAAATGCCAAGAAACCAAAAATAAAAAATGTCGAACATATCGATCATTTCGATAGAAAAATTATTTACAAAATATTTTATAATTTTAAAAGTTTTAAAAAAATCGATCATTTCGATAACAAAATAACAAAAATATGTACAGAATCAGAATCAACTAACAACCATTCAGCAACACACATCAATTTCACAAATATTTACAAATACAGAACAATTTGAAAATTCACAAACACAGGGACACACAACATACATGCTAACAGAAGAGAGCATACAACAAAACAGCCCAGCCCAGCACCTAACTACTCCCACCCCACACTTAGTCCGAACACTGTCCCCAGTGTTAACAAAAAGTCAAAATAGCACAAGTTTGGGTGGTGGAACTCCCTGATCAGTCAAAGTATTCCACTTCTTCGTCGGGTGCTGCTGCTTCATCTCCCATATCCGAGTCGCCTCCGTCGTCATCATCGGACTCCACATCGGAGTCCTCCCGACGCGTCTCCTCGTCCGTGGGGACGTCATCATCTGTGGGCTCTACAAATGCTGGCCCTACTCGGCATAGAGCCCTGGCGTTCTCGCCAAAGGGGTAATCTAGCTCGAGCTGCCATAGCTCCTCCTCTATAGCTGGCCTCCCACCTATCCTCAGTTGGAGCATCTGCATCCCATACATCCATGCCATGTACTGGTCATCACGAGCGTGTCGCTCACCAAGTGTAAGCACTGGCCCGTGGGTGGTGTCGAGAGCCTTAGTTTTGGTAACATCTAAGGCCCGCCGCTCCAACTGCGGGATATAATCGAGGGCCTCCTTCTCAACATCGAGGCCCCTGAGAAAGGTGGTCAGTAGTCCACCAAAACCATACCTGTGCCCCTGGTGCAACTGGGCTCTCTTCATGGCGGATATAATGACCGCCCCTACATTGATCTCCAGCCCTTTCATCAGGGCGTACACCAGGCAAACACGGTCCCGGGTTACATCAGTCATATGTACCCCCAGGATGAGGCATGAGCAGACTATCTTCAGCCAGATTCGGGCTTCCCTGTTCATCTGTGAATAGGGCAGAGTCTGATGGTAGCCCCTCTCTTTGTGTCTGCTCCATCTAGCTGTTGATCGGGTCCCATACAGTGTGCGTCTGATGTCCGCATACGGTGGGGTAATGTTCAGCTGTCGGAGGACGTGGGCGTGTCCCGCGCTCCTATGATGGCATTGAGGTGGTGGGGCTCCAGAGTGACTATTTGCCCTCTGATCTTGATGGTGTGACTCCTGATCGTCGGGTTCCAATTGACATAAAACTCCCGAACCAAGTGCAGATTGCATTCTTTGGGCTCCTCAAAGATGAACTTGAGCCCAGCTGCCTCGATCGGTGAACCATTCTGGGGAACTCCTGTGCCAATGGTTCCCGTGCTATATGCTCCTCGGGGAAATATTTATTTTCCTTATGCTTCGCGTACCACTTTTTCCCCTCGTCGGTCACCCATATTGTTCCGTACTGGCGGCGTTGGCCGCGTGGAACTGCTGGTGCAGCTGGGATTGCTGTGCCCAGTCTGATCCGTTTCCTCCCGGCGCCTGAAGTTGACGCGCCTTTTCCTTTATCTTGCTGGCTTGCCATTTCACCTGTCAACCCAAGTAAACAAGATCAATGTTAAGCTAACGGATATTAACTTCGGCTAAGGTCGGGTTACGCTAGTTCACCCCACACTTAGTCCTTAGCTATGGTTACAACAATACGACAAGAATATCTTTATTTACACAAAACAACCAACTATACAATCCTGCTTAGTGCATTCGAAAAATTCGACGGTATAACTTCTACGTACTACTCAGACTTCGTACAGCTAATCACAATCACTACCATCGCTAGCATTTTAACCATCACACTTAGCAAAGAAAAACAAAGAAACAAAAACACAACAAAAATTTATATACATGAACCTATCCAACCAACCAATTTCGAACAAATTTCAACATTTCCCCCAAACCCGAGAATCCGTCGTCTATTAACATCCAAACACTTTGTACATCGACTCATCTCATTCAACACATACACCCCGGCATAAAATTCACTATTTCAACACATTTCCGACTTCAAATTCAACAACAAGCCCTAGAATTGATTTTATCAATCAAATTCGAATAATTTATGCAATCGACAAGTTCAAACGATCATGACGACATTCCGAACATTTATCAACAACAAATAACTCAAATTCATGCTTAATTACTACATAGGGCGATTTAGCTCACCTCCCATGCTTAATTTTGAAGAAAATCAACAAGAAATTGAGAGGGAAGCGGAAAACATACCTTGAAGTTGAAGAATCAAAGAAAAGTCGATGAATTTCTTGCCTTACGCCGTGTCACGTTGATGGGGGATGGTTTTTGGGGGGTTTGGTCGCGGAGGGATTAGAAAATGAGGGGAGAAGGGGAGGTTTCGGGGTTAAAAAGGTAGAAAAATACGCGGGTCACCCGACGACTCGGTGTGACCCGTCGCGATATACACGGCAACGTGTCACGGAGTGCATCGCGGTGCACTGCCTCCGTGACACGGAGCCATCACGATAGCATTCTGGAAATTTTAAAATTTCCGGGTTATACCTCAACGTGTCACGGAGGGTAACGCGGAGGTCCTCCTCCGTGACACGGAGCTATCGCCCTAGCTCACTGTTTTCCACCTTTTATTAATTTTTCATACCTCGACTTTTCCTTCGCGATTCCGTGCACATTTTCCTCCGTTTGACCTGAAATTCAGCTCACTATACAAAATTGGTTAGAATTATAGGTTTCACCTAAATATAAATAAACAAAAACTAAAACGAAAAATTTTGTAATCAATCAAGAAAAAGAAAAAGAAAAATCTATTTACACTTTACAAAATGAAAGAAAAAATTTTCACGGGTTGCCTCCCGTGCAGCACCTGGTTTACTGTCGCGGCTCTACGTCATTTAAGCTCAATTGTCCGCTAGGGTGATGGACGATTTCTCTCGATCACCGTCCTCCCCCCAGTAGTGCTTACACCTTTGGCCATTTACTAAGAACGTGGCACTCCGATCTTCTTGCCACAATTCTACCGCCCCGTGCGGGGTCATTCTTACCACTTCAAATGGTCCCGACCATTTAGACCTCAGCTTCCCTGGAAACAACTTCAATCTCGAATTGAAGAGCAAAACTTTCTGTCCCGGCTCGAAAATGCGATGCACCACATGCTTATCATGCCATCTTTTAGTTCTTTCCTTGTAGTACTTGGCACTCTCATAGGCATGCCAGCAGAACTCGTCAAGTTCACTGAGCTGCATTAGTCTCTTTTTGCCCGCCAGCTCTAAGTCCATATTTAGCTTCCTGACAGCCCAGAAGGCTCGGTGCTCTAATTCCACCGGAAGATGACATGCTTTGCCATAGACCAGTCGGTATGGTGAGGTTCCAATCG
This sequence comes from Datura wrightii, assembly GCA_035772735.1. Lineage (NCBI taxonomy): Eukaryota > Viridiplantae > Streptophyta > Magnoliopsida > Solanales > Solanaceae > Datura > Datura wrightii. The sequence goes on along the minus strand of JASDFA010000002.1, from coordinate 47,045,882 downwards.
GTGTCTTGTAAGCAGTTCTGTAAGCCCACAACGCATCATCAAGTTTGCTTGACCAATCATTTCGTTGTGTATTCACCGTTTTCTGAAGAATCTGCTTCACTTCTCTATTTGACACCTCTACTTGCCCACTAGTTTGGGGGTGGTATGCTGTCGCCACTTTATGGCACACCCCATACTTGGCTAGTAACTTCTTGAAACTTGCATTGACAAAATGAGCCCCTCCATCACTGATAATGGCTCGGGGTGTCCCGAACCTGGTGAGGATGTGTTTTTTCACAAACTTCGTTACTACCTTGTTGTCATTCTTGGGGCAAGCTATTGCTTCCACCCATTTTGATACATAATCTACAGCCACCAAGATGTAACGATTACCAAATGACGGTGGGAATGGACCCATGAAATCAATGCCCCATACATCAAAGGGCTCAACTTCCAGTATATTCTGCAGCGGCATCTCTTGTCTCCTGCCAATTGATCCTGTACGCTGACATCTATCACACATTTTGACATATGCCATAGAGTCTCTGAACAGTGTCGGCCAAAAGAAACCTGACTGTAGAACCTTGTGCGCTGTTCTCTCGCCTCCGTGATGACCCCCATACAATGAAGAATGACAGCCCCTCAACACCTCTGCAATCTGACTCTCTAGGATGCATCTTCTCATTACCTGATCTAGTCCTTGTTTGAATAAATATGGTTCATCCCAAACAAAGTGCCGGCTATCATGCCTCAATTTCCTTCTTTGCTGGTCTGTTACCTCAGGTGGGTAGACTCCGCTCACTAGCAAGTTGACTATGTCTGCATACCATGGAACTTCAGCTTCCCCCACTGCCAAGAGTTGCTCATCTGGGAACTCTTCATTTATGTTATCACTTTCCATCACATGCGACCGGCTTTCCAATCGTGATAGGTGATCTGCTACCTAATTCTCGCTCCCCTTTTGATCTTTGATCTCGAGATCGAACTCCTGCAACAAAAAGATCTATCTGATCAACCTCGGCTTAGCATCCTTCTTGTTGAATAGGTACCGAATCGCTGCATGGTCTGTGTACACCACCACTTTCGAACCCACCAAATAGGACCTGAATTTGTCAAATGCAAACACCAAGGCTAGCATTTCTTTCTCTGTGACTGTGTAATTGCTTTGGGCTGTATTCAACGTTTTGCTTGCATAATGGATAGAATGAAAGATTCTATTTTTTCTTTGCCCCAATACAGCTCCCACAGCAATATCACTGGCATCACACATCAGCTCAAATGGTTGTTCCCAGTCCGGAGAAGTGAGGATAGGTGCTTCTATCAATTTCTTCTTCAACTCTTTGAATGCTTTAACACACTCATCATTCAACTCAAACTTCACCTCTTTTTCCAGCAATCTGCATAGTGGTCTAGAGATTTTGGAAAAGTTTTTGATGAATTGTCTGTAGAATCCTGCATGCCCAAGAAAACTGCGCACACCTTTCACTGACACTGGTGGTGGCAACTTTTCAATAACCTCGATCATAGCACGATCGACTTCCAACCCCTTTCTAGATACTTTGTGGCCAAGGACAATACCCTCCTTCACTAAGAAGTGGCATTTCTCCCAGTTTAATACAAGGTTGGATTCCTCACAACGAGCCAGCACCCTGTCAAGATTCTGCAAACAAGTAGCAAACGAATTACCGAAAATAGAAAAATCATCCATAAATACCTCAACAAAATCCTCCACCATGTCATGGAAAATAGCCATCATGCATCTTTGAAATGTGGCCGGTGCATTGCATAACCCAAACGGCATTCACCTGAAATCATATGTCCCATAAGGATAGGTAAAAATAGTCTTCTCTTGATCCTCCGGAGCTATGGCTATTTGGTTATAACCAGAGTACCCATCAAGGAAGCAATAATATTCCTGTCCCGCCAACCTATCCAATATTTGATCAATAAATGGGATGGGGTAATAATCTTTCCTCGTGGCTTCATTTAGCTTTCTGTAGTCCATGCAAATCCGCCAGCCTGTGACGGTTCGGGTAGGGATCAACTCATTTTTCTCGTTGGTGACTACAATCATCCCCCCTTTCTTTGGAACACACTGAACGGGGCTGACCCATTCACTGTCTGAAATTGGGTAGACCACACCTGCATCAAGCCACTTGATTATTTATTTCCTCACCACATCCTTCATTGCTGGATTAAGTCTCCGTTGCGGCTGAACGGTTGGTTTGGCTCCTGTCTCCATGAATATCCCGTGTGTACAGAAAGCTGGATTGATACCCTGAATGTCTGACATTTGCCAGCCCATTGCTTTCTTCCTCTTTTTGAGGACACCCAATGCTGCCTTCTCCCGTGCCTCCGTCAAGTCTGCAGAGATGATAACTAATAACATCTCACCCTCCCCCAAAAAGATATATGTTAAATGGGGCGGCAATTCTTTCAGCTCCAGTTTCGGTGCCTCCTCAACGGATGGTTTCGACAAAGGCTCTAGAGATCTCATCAATGATTGAAATTCCTGTCTCCTTGGATGATTCTATACTCCATTCAACATTTGGACCATTCCACATGCCTCTCTATCTCCAAAATGATCGGAGTGCGTCAACGCTCTTTCCAATGGGTCTTGAGATTCAACAATCTGACGAATTTCTTCATGTTCAACCACATTGATTGCTGAAAGCTCCTCATGTATAGCTGGCAGCTTCATGGCTTTTAACACATCAAATACCTCTACCTTGTCATGTGCTCGCATTGTGAGTTGCCCCGCAGCTACGTCAATTAGTGCTTTCCCGGTTGCCAAGAAGGGACGTCCCAAAATAAATGGGACTTCCGCGTATGGTTCAAAATCCAGCACGACAAAATCTACCGGGAAAATTAGGGAGCCAACTTGCACCAGAACATCCTCAACAATGCCATCCGGCTTGGCTAAGGATCGATCCGCCAACTGCAAGATTACCGTTGTGGGTCTAGGACTCCCTAGACCCAACTTTCTGAATACCGAAGATGGCATCAAATTTATGCTCGCCCCCAAGTCACACAATCCACGAGCTCGGATGCTCTGCCCAATAGTAAGCTGGATAGTAAAACTCCCAGGGTCTTTTAGCTTTGTGGGCAGTCTATTTTGGATCTGGGAAGTGCACTCCTCCGTTAGAGCCACCGTAGCATACTCAGTCAACTGACTTTTGTTGGCCACGATGTCCTTTATGTACTTGGCATATTTAGGCAGTCCCTGCAAGACATCAACAAGAGGTAAGTTAACATGTACCTGTTTAAGCACCTCCATGAATTTCTTGAAACACGCCTCCTCCTTGTGTTTCTTGAGTCGTTGTGGGAACGGGGGTGGAGGTCTTTCTGATTCAGCTTCTTTGGTCTTCCCCCTTTCCGAACTTTGCTCCCTCTCAACTTCTGCTACTCCCGAATGTTGAGGTGGTCTTTCTGGTTCCACCTCTTTCAGCTGCAAACCACTCCTTGTGGTCACTGCATTTACCTGCTTGGGATTGGGATCCATGTCGCTTGGCAGTCCTCCTCTAGGCCTTGTATTTTGGGCACTAGCAAATTGCCCAAATTGATATTCAAGTGCCTTGGTAGCTAACTGGTTGTTTTTCACTTCGGCTGCCAATTTCACATAGTCAGCCTGCAATTGAACTTGGTTAGCTATCATGGTCTTGAACATCTCCTCAATGCTGGGTGATGGTGGTGGAGGAGGTGCATTGTTGTTTCTGAATTGAGCTTGGTAGTTCTGTTGCCCTCCTTGATTCCTTTGCACACCCTGACCCGAACTTTGGCCTTGATGGTTGTTGCTACCTCATGAGAAATTAGGGTGATTCCTCCAATTGGAGTTGTAGCTACTACCATACTGCTGGTGGTTCCTTTGTGCATTACCCACAAAGTTTACCGAGTCAGGATTGGCTCCACAACACTCAGCTGAGTGCTCACTGCTTCCACACACTTCACACCACATCTGCTGGACTGCATTAACTGGGGCTTGAGGCTGGTTCAAAGTCATGTTGCTGAAGTGGTTGTTCAATTGATTTTGCAATGCAGCTATCTGTGCAGCGATAGCTGTAAACCCATCCACTTCAAGCACTCCTGCTGCTTTCCTTGTCCCACCTCGTGATGAATCAACATTCCATTCTGGATTGCCCTGTGAAATCCGGTTCAACAAGGTATACAGCTCCTCATAAGTCTTTTCCAACACTTGCCCTCCAGCTGCTGAATCTAGCAATATTTTGGTGTGGGGTTCCAAACCCTCAATAAATGTGTGCACCAACACCTCATTGGACTGATGATGATGAGGACAGTCCCGCAACATGGATTTAAATCTCTCCCAGGCTTGATATAAATTTTCTCCCTCTCTCTGTTTGAAACTTAGAATCTAACTTCTAAGTCTTGCTGTTTTACCAGAGGGAAAAAACCTTATCAAGAACTTCCGTGCAAGATCATCCCACGTAGAAATAGAATTTGGTGGCTCAGCTTTCAACCACCTCTTGGCTTCTCCTAGTAATGAGAATGGAAACAATGTAAGCCGGACATAGTCTGGTGACACTCCAGCGGGTATGTAAGTGTCACTTATCTCCAAAACGTTTTGGAGATGCTGTTGTGGATCTTCATGAGGGAGACCGGTAAATTGCCCGCTTGTGTGCAACAATTGCACCATATTTTGTTTAAGTTCAAATCTCCCTCCAGGCTCTGGTTTGTGGATACATGATGTAACATTATTGGCATGTGGGATTGCCACCTCGCGAACCGGCCGTGCTGCTTCTTCTTCGGGCACTAACACTGCCCGTACTACTGGTGGATTCTATTGGTGCTCCATGATCGTCTGTCTGAGCAACTGAAGCTTTCTTTGTAGAGCTTCTCTTCGCTTACTGTGAAATATTCTTTCAGGCTCTATATAAGATTCCACCAGCTCTTTGTCTCTTGCCAGAGTTCACAGCAATTAAGTCTGCAAAATACAGGCTAAGACCAAGTTGTCAACACTAAGAAAATAAAAATACAGTGAATTAACACTTAAAACAAATTCACCAATTGCCAAGTCCCCGGCAGCGGCACCAAAAACTTGTTCGGTGTGTTATATGGGTATATAAAACGACACGTAAGTGCACATGGCCGAACAAGTAGTAAGTGGCTTTAGTAAGCCAAGTATCGATCCCACAGAGACTTGGATTAAGTGCAATTCGCTCAAGTATACTATATTTTACTTCTAAATATGCAGACAACAACGTAACCAAAAAGTTGATAGTTTGTTTTATAAATTTTTATACTAAAACTAAGAACAATTATCTACTTTGAATCGAAACTATGGGTGAAAGCATGCTAAGGTTAAACGAACATGTAAAGAAACTGATTATCATCATAAATTGGTTAATCTCTTCTTCCTGTTGCTAGCCAAGAACAATTGCCAAGAGATTAAAACTCTCGTATTTAATCTCACTTAAGAATCATGAACCATCCGTCTACATTTCTGTGATCAAATGCAATTCATGTCCTAGCCATACGATTTCGATTCCTAAATTGACTAATACGACTTTCAGGTATATTTCTATCCTGAAAGCAAATCAAGACCCAATTTTCCCAAATCAAGTAAAGAACATATCCTATTAATTCACAACTTTCCAATTTCGTGCTCTCTCGAGTGAAACCAGACTTTTTAGATGTACATTAATGTAGGCCACACACCAATGCAGTAAGAACAAGAATTAATAGAACAACATGGAAGAAAAGATGAAAAACCAGATAATCAATAATCAAATTTCATCACAAGTGTTCATAACCTCAGCAAAGAGAGGAATTAGCCACTCATTTGTGGATTAATCATCATAAAACGAGTGTTAATCATACAAGCAATTGAATTAAAGAAGAAAGAAAGAGAGAAAAAACCCTGAACTTTTTGTCCCTCAACTGCCTGTAACCCACGTCCTTGCTCCACCAAGTCTTAATTATAAAAAATGAACATAAGTGTTCTATTTATACTACTGGGAATTTTTTCCGGAATAATGAGCAACGTGTCACGGAGTGCATCGTGGAGCACTGCCTCCGTGACACGCCATGAATGCGGACCCTCATTGGAACTGGGGGTCCGGGAATTCAAGCTCAACGTGGCACGACGTGCATCGCGGAGCACTGGCTCTGTGCCACGGAGCAAACGCGGACCTCTACTGGAAATTGGGTGAATTTTCCCCATCCAGGCAGAATGCCTCCGCGATGGCAGCGTGACACGGCTCCATCGCGGAGCCCCTTTATTTCATGCTGTCCAATGCCTTTTCCATTGCTCGCATCCAAGTCCAACTCCGATGTCATCCAACATGCATTTTAGCTTCCCGAAATCACATTTTACCAGCAAAACAATGCTAATCATGTTGGTTAGTATAAATTCACATTTTATTACCAATTGCATGAAAATGTAAACACATTGATAGATAAACAAGGCGAAAATGATACTATTGAGTATCACTTTGGGCATATAAATTTGCCCAAGATCACCTGCAAGACATCAACAAGAGATAAATTAATGTGTACCTGTTTAAGTACCTCCATAAACTTTTTGAAACACGCTTCCTCCTTGTGTTTCTTTAATCTTTGAGGGAACGGGGGTGGTGGTCTTTCTGCTTCAGCTGCTTTCTCCTTCCCCCTTTCATCATTCTGTTGCCTTTCTTTCTCCACTGCTCCTGACTGCTGTTCGGGTTGTTCTGCTCGTTGGTAATTTATATTAAAAACTGACACGCAAGTGCACGTGGTCAAACAAGTAATAAAGTGGCTAAGTAGCCAAGTATCGATCCAAGGAGGCTCAAGATACGTAAAATTGCCTAGTTTACTATATTCCTATTTCACTTCTAATTATGCTAACAACAATGTAACCAAGAGTTACTTTGAGTTTTTGTTTCTAAACTATATATACTACAATTAATAACAACTATTTACTAGTGAATTTAGACAATGGATATGAACATGCCAAGGTTAAGAACAAGTAATGAACTTGATAATCATGATAATTTGGTTAATCTCTTCTTCATGTTGCTAGCCAAGAACATTCGCCTAGAAATTAAAACTCTCGTATTTAATTTCACTTTAGAATCATAAACCATCCGTCTACATTTCTGTGATCAAATGCAATTTATGACCTAGCACTACAATTCCTGTTCCTAAATTGACTAATACGACTTTCAAGTATATTTCTATCAGGAAAGCACATCAAAACCCAATTTTCCCAAATCAAGTTAAGAACAATACCCTATTAATTCACAACTTTCAAATTTCTTGCTCTTTCGAGTGAAATTGGACTTTTTAGATATACATTAATGTTGGCCATTCACTAATGCAGTAAAAACAAGAATTAATAGAACAACATTAAAGAAGAAGAAGAAACCGTATCAATTATAATCAGAATTCATTACACATGTTCAAAACCTCAGCAAGGGAGAGAATTAGCCACTCATTCTTGGATTGATCATCCTAAAATGAGTGTAAATCATACGTACAATTGATAGAAAGAAGAAAGGAAGAGAAGAAATCCCTTAGCTTTTTCGTTCTTCAACTGCTACTAACCCACGTTCCTGCTCTCCACTTCTGAACTCAGTCTAAAAACTAAAAACTAATTAGAATAAACCTAAGTGTGCTATTTATACTAGTGGAAAATTTTTCCCGGAATAACAAGCAATGTGTCACGGAGGCCAACGAGGAGCACTGCCTCCATGACACGGCGTGGACGCGGACCTTCACTGGAATTTCCAGGGTCCGGGAATATAGCCCCAACGTGGCACGGAGGCCAACGCGGAGGCCTCTCTCCGTGCCACGGAGCTGACGCGAAGGTACACTGGAATTTGCCATTTTAATTCATGTCCAGGCAGTGTGCTACCGCGATGGTAGCGTGGCACGGCTCCATCGCGGAGCCCTTATAAAATGTGCATTCCAAGGTCTTTTCCACGCTCGCATCCAAGTCCAACTCCGACATAGTTCCAACATGCATTTTAGCTCCTAAAAATCACATTTACCTGCAAAACAAATGCTAATCATGTTGGTTAGTATAAATTCGCATTTTATTACTAATTACATGATATTATATACACATTGCACCACAAACAAGGTAAAAATGATACGTTTGAGTATCACTTGGGCATATAAATCTGCCCAAGATCACTTACCCCACACTTAAAATCCTTGTTCGTCCTCGAACAACACATACACAAATCATGCAAATTACATCCCAACCTTCGTCACTATGGTGCAACAATTTACGCTATGGTCATACCGATTATTCAATTTTAGCAAATCATCAAGAAAACATGCTTGGTCGTACAATACAATGACCTTTAATACATCAAGGCTCCTAGACTTTTAAGAATTGATTCTTGATATCGGCAAACTCATGCAAATCAGCTAATCAAGAAATCCGACACGAAAATCAATCTTTCATCAAGCATGTGCCCTCACAACTCGAGAGAAACTTCCCCTTTTTTGTTCATGCAGCACACAAACATGCAAGTAGAGGCATATAAAAATTAATTTCACTCTCTCTCCCAAAAGAATTCACATGCATTATGTCATGACCCATAGGCTTGCACTTAATGTATTACTCCACTAATATAAAGAAATGCAATATAGGATCTCGTAGGACTTTAATGGGTTGTAACGGGGCTATGGATCTAGTATATATATATTGGATTAGCCAATAATGGTCGCTAGCATCCTTAAGCGCCTTTTCAACACATTCCCATCGACTCATGGACATTGTTCCTCTCTTTTCTCTTTTTCTCCCATTCATGCTGGTTTACTTTCATACAGCCCATTTCATCAAACACACTTGACACAAAACAAAGGGTTTTCATGTACCCTCAATATCATTTAATTACAACAAGTGCCTCTTCAACATCATCTTTTCTTTCTTCACTCTGCTTTTCTTTTTCTTTTCACTCTTTTCACTCTTTAACACTTTGGGAAACATTTTCTTTTCTTTGTAAGCGCTTAAGAGATTCGTATAGACTTTAAGGCTAATGAAAAGAAGGAATAAAGCTTAGTTCATACAATTTTCGACAAAAGAAAGAAATCGGCTAAATGCTCAACGGGCTGACTAGGGTATACAACATATAAAAAGGTAGAATTTGACAAGAAAAAAATGGAAACTATCGGTTAAAACAAAGAAATGCCTACATCCTTTCCAACACTACACCTCCTTCATTTCGTTTTGTATACACACCAGGCAAGTTCTAGACAATTCACAATGACATGGAATAGCAAAACCTCACTTCACACTTCATGCACATGCTCGAATCAAGATGCATTCACAGACTCTTTAATTAGTCAATTACATGAATTCAAGATTAAGCCTCAATCATACTGAACCAAATTCTATAGCCTAGGTACTCAATGTATTTACAAAATTGCATGCTTTCAAACGAATCACTTTCACATTTTGAACATCAATTACAACACGCAACGAAATTTTAGCAACCATAAGCAACTACAGTTAATTGATGCAATCCACCAAAGAAAAACTAAAAACAATTAAAAATCCTACTCCTATCGACTACATTTCCCTTAAGACGGTCGTCATCCATCCATCATAGGGAACGGTCACTAACTATGACATCGGTTCAATGGGACTATTCTCGGTAAAAGAACCAAAAACAAACTCCGAGAAACCCAAAAATAAAAATCGAAAAAAATTTTGCAACACATCGATCATTTCGATAGAAAGAAAATATTTACAAGTGCAAAATATTTTCGCAAAAATTTTGAAAAATATCGATCATGTCGATAGAAAAAAAATATTTACAAAATTTACAAAATATTTATAATGGCAACCATAACTTTCAAAAACACACATCATTAACCACACACAAGTATATACAGATACACCACAAATCAGTTCGCCACAAGGAAAGCACAAACATACATAAATATCAAGGAAAAATATACAGCAATTTAGAGCCTATGTCCCAGCACCTAACTACTCCCCACCCTACACTTAAATCGAACACTGTCCCCAGTGTTCACAAAAATACAAAGCACAAAATTTTGGGTGGTGGAACTCCCTGCTCAGTCGAAATATTCGACTTCCTCATCCGGTGCTGCGGCCTCGTCGCCCATATCTGAATCAGCTCCATCGTCGTCATCGGACTCCACATCAGAGTCCTCACGACGTGTCTCCTCATCAGTAGGGACATCGTCATCTGTCGGCTCCACAAAGGCTGGTCCCACCATAAATAAGGCTCTGGCGTTCTCGCCAAAGGGGTAGTCCAGCTCCAACTGCCATAATTCTTCCTCGGTGGCTGGTCTCCCACCAATCCGTAGCTGCAGCATCTGCATGCCGAACATACGGGCCATGTACTGATCGTCACGAGCATGTCGCTCGCCCAAAGTTAATACAGGTCCGTGTGTAGTGTCGGGGGCCTTAGTCTTTGTCACGTCGAGGGCCCTCCGCTCCAACTGCGGAATGTAATCCAAGGCTTCTTCCTCAATGTCGAGGCCTCGGAGGAAGGTGGTGATGAGTCCGCCAAACCCATATCTGTGGCCCTGGTGCAGTCTAGCTCTTTTCATGGCAGATATTATGACCGCCCCCACATTAATCTCAAGCCCTTTCATAAGGGCATACACCAAGCAGACACGGTCCTGGGTCACATCTGTCATATGGACTCTCGGGATCAAACACGAACATACAATCTTCAGCCAGATTCTGGCCTCCCTGTTCATCTGCGAATAAGGCAGAGTCTGGTGGTAACCCCTCTCCTTATGTCTACTCCATCGGGCTGTGGATCGAGCCCCACACAACGTACGTCTGATTTCGGCGTACGGTGGGGTGATGTTTAGCTGGCGGAGAACATGGGCGTCTGTGTCCCGCGCTCCAACGATGGCATTCAGCTGCTGGGGTTCCAGAGTGACAATCTGCCCTCTGATTTTTATAGTGTGGCTCCTGATGGCCGGGTTCCAGTTTGCATAAAATTCCTGGACCAAGTGAAGGTTGCACTCCTTGGGCTCCTGAAAGATAAAGCTGAGCCCAGCTTCTTCAATTCGCTGTACAATGCGAGGGAACTCCTGTGCAAGTGGTTCCCTTGCAATATGTTCCTCGGGGAAGTACTTGTTTTCTTTGTGTTTTGCGTACCATTTCTTCCCTTCATCGGTGACCCATCGTGTTCCGTATTGGCGGCGTTGGCCGCGCGGAACAGCGGGTGCAGCTGGGACTGCGGTGCCCAGTCTCATCCTTTTCCTACCTGTGCCTGAGGTAGAAGCACCCTTGCCTTTATCTTGTCTGCTAGCCATTGTACCTGTCAATTTACAAAAACAAGCACAACGTTAAGTTAAAAACTTGTTAACTTCGGCTAAGGTCGGGTTACACAAAATTTACCCCACACTTAGTCCTTAACAATATTTACAAAATTACAGCAAGGATAGCTCTATTTACAACCCCAAATACAAACAACTATACACATATTGCTTAGTGCGTTCGCAACAAAATTTCGACAGCATAACAGTTAGCGTACTACTCAGACTTCATACAGCTAATCTCAATCCTACTATCGCCAACAATTCACACATCGCACAAGCAACAAAAACAACAACAAAAATAAAAACAACTATAAAAACATTTTATATACAATCTAATCTAAACAATCTAACCAATTCACACATTTTATGCATTTTCCCACAAAAATTCGAGAATTAGTCGTCTTGGAACATTTACACAATATTTACCACGACTTCTCTCAAATAATAAACACACCCCGGCGTCGAATTCATCAAACTATCAAGTTGCCCAAGTCAAATTCAACAACCCAAGCCCTAGAATACAATTTGACAATCAAATTTGAATTATTCACATAATCGACAAGTTCAAACGCTAACTACAACAATCCGAACATAATCAATCACAAATAATCCACATTCATGTTTAATTTCTCCCTAGGGTGATATATCTCACCTTACATGCCCAAATTTGACAAAAATAGCCAAAAAATTGAGATAGACGATGAAAACATACCTTAGAATTGAAGAACCGAAGAAACTTGACGTTTTTCCTTGCCTAGGAACGTTGCACGGTGCTTGGGGAGGGGGAAACGGGTGTTTGGTCGCGGAGGGAAGAGGGAAATGGGGAAAATTGGGCGAAAATCGGGGGTTAATTTATAGAAAACACGCGGGTCACCCGGCAACCCGGTGTGACCCGGCACTGAATAAGGGGAAACGTGTCACGGAGGGTAACGCGGAGCCCCTCCTCCGTGACACAGAGCCAACGCGTTGGCTTACTGGATTTTTGAAAAATCCGGATTTTGCCTTCAACGTGTCACGGAGGGTAACGCGGTGCCTTACCTCCGTGACACGGCGCCAACGCGCCAGTGCACTGTTTCTTCAATAAATTTAATTTTTCATACCTCGCCTCATTTTCTCGATTCCATGTATATTTCCTCCGTTATACCTGAAAATCACCTCACTAAACAAAAATTGGTTAAATTAATAGATTTCCCTAACTAAAATAACAAAATACTAACTAAAATGAAAATCTAACCCTAATCAAGAAAAGAAAAAGAAAAATAAAACTTGGAAATAGAAAAGAAAAACAAAAATAAAGATAAAAATTAACTACACTGTGCAAAAGAAAAAAATTAAATATTTTTCTCACGGGTTGCCTCCCGTGCAGCGCCTGGTTTACCGTCGCGGCTCGACGTCCTTTAAGCTCACTTGTCTACTAGGGAGATGGACGATTTGTCCCGATCATGGTCATCCCCCCAGTAGTTCTCAACCTTATCCGGTGGCCTTCCTAGTAACTCTCGGGAATCACTCATTCCATTAGCATTCCCATGATCAATCACGTTGATCACCGAGAGATCCTTATAAACAGTCGGGAGCTTAGGTACCTTGTACACGTCAAACACTTCGACCTTGTCATGTGCTCGCATCGTGAGTTGACCCGCAGCTACATCAATTAATGCTTTTCCGGTTGCTAAAAAGGGTCATCCCAAAATAAATGGGACTTCAGCATCTGGTTCAAAATCCAGAATAATGAAATCGACCGAAAAAATGAGGGAGCCTACTTGCACTAACACATCCTCAACAATGCCATCCGGCTTAGCTAAAGACCTGTCTGCTAGCTGCAAGATTACCGTTGTAGGTCTAGGACTCCCTAGACCTAACTTTCTGAATACCGAAGATGGCATCAGATTTATGCTTGCCCCCAAGTCGCATAATCCACGCGCTCGGATACTTTGCCCAATTGTAAGCTGGATAGTGAAACTTCCAGGGTCTTTCAGTTTTGTGGGCAACCTATTCTGAATACGGGAAGTGCATTCCTCCGTTAAAGCTACTGTGGCATACTCAGTCAAACGACTTTTGTTAGCCACGATGTCTTTAATATACTTCGCATATTTTGGCACTCCCTGCAAGACATCAACAAGAGGTAAGTTAACATGTACCTATTTAAGTACCTCCATGAATTTCTGGAAACACGCCTCCTCCTTGTGTTTCAAAAGTCGTTGAGGGAACGGGGGTGGAGGCCTTGCTGGTTCAGCTTCTTTAGTCTTCCCCTTATCTGAGCCTTGCTCTCCTTCAACATCTGCTGCTCCTGACTTTTGAGGCGGTCTTTCCGGTTCCACCTCCTTCAACTGTAAACCACTCCTCATGATCACCGCATTTACCTGCTTTGGATTAGGATCCGTGTCGCTAGGTAGTCCTCCTCTGGGTCTAGTATTTTGGGCACTAGCAAATTTCCCAAACTGATATTCAAGAGCCTTGGTCGCCAACTGATTATTCTTCACTTCGGCTGCCAATTTGACATAGTCAGCCTGCAATTGTGCCTGATTAGCGATCATGGTTTTGAACATCTCCTCAATAGTCGGTGATGGTGGTGGAGGAGGGGCATTGTGATTTCTGAATTGAGCTTGATAATTTTGTTGCCCTCCTTGGTTTCTGTGCATACCCTGCCCTGAACTTTGGCCTTGTTGATTGTTGCTACCCCATGAAAAATTCGGATGGTTCCTCCAATTTGAGTTGTAGCCACTACCAAACTGCTGTTGATTTCTCTGTGCATTGCCCACAAAGTTAACAGAATCAGGATTTGCACCACAGCATTCAGCTGAATGCTCACTACTACCACACACTTCACACCACATCTGTTGAACTGCATTGACTGAAGCTAAAGGCTGGTTCAAATTTATATTGCTGAAGTGAGTGTTTAACTGATTTTGCAAAGCAGCTATCTGTGCAGCGATAACTGTGAATCCATCCACTTCAAGCACTCCCGCTGCTTTCCTTGCTCCACCTCTTGAAGAATCTGCATTCCATTCTGGATTTCCTTGTGAAATTCGGTTGAGCAAAGTGTACAGCTCCTCATAGGTCTTCTCCAGCGCTTGCCCTCCAGTTGCTGAATCTAACAGAATTTTAGTGTGGGGTTCCAAACCCTCAATAAATGTGTGTACCAACACCTCATTGGACTGATGATGATGACGACAGTCCCGCAACATGGATTTAAATCTTTCCCAGGCTTGATATAGATTTTCTCCTTCCCTCTGTTTAAAACTTAGGATTTGACTCCTAAGTCTGGCTGTTTTACCAGAAGGGAAAAATCTGATAAGAAACTTCCATGCAAGATCATCCCACGTTGATATAGAATTGGGTGGTTCAGCTTTTAACCACCTCTTGGATTCACCAAGTAAGGAAAATGGAAATAAGGTGAGCCGAACATAATCAGGTGACACTCCAGCGGGTATATAAGTGTCACTTATCTCCAAAAAGTTCTGGAGATGTTGTTGTGGATCTTCATGAGGGAGTCCGGTAAATTGCCCGCTTGTGTGCAAAAGTTGCACCATATTCTGCTTTAATTCAAACCTCCCTCCAGGCTCTGGTTTGCGGATGCTAGAATGTACATTATTAGCGTGTGGGATTGCCACCTCGCAAACCGGCCTTGCTGCTGCTTCATCGGGCACTAAAACTGCCCGCACAACTGGTGGATTTTGTTGCTCCATCATAGACTGTTTAAGCAACTGCAGCTTCTTTCATAGAGCTTCTCTACGTTGACTATGAAATTCACGTTCAGGCTCTAAGTAAGATTCCACCAGCTCTTTGTCCCTTGCCAGTGTTCACAGAAACAAAATCTGCAAAATACAGGCTAAGACCAAGTTGTTAACACTTAAGAAAATAAAAATACAAATACAGTAAATTTACACTAAACACAATTTCACAAATTGCCTAGCCTCCCCGGCAACGGTGCCAAAAACTTGCTCGGGTTGTTCTGCTCGTTGGTAATTTATATTAAAAACCGACACGCAAGTGCACGTGGTCAAACAAGTAATAAAGTGGCTAAGTAGCCAAGTATCGATCCAAGGAGGCTCAAGATACATAAAATTGCCTAGTTTACTATATTCCTATTTCACTTCTAATTATGCTAACAACAATGTAACCAAGAGTTACTTTGAGTTTTTGTTTCTAAACTATATATACTACAATTAATAACAACTATTTACTAGTGAATTTAGACAATGGATATGAACATGCCAAGGTTAAGAACAAGTAATGAACTTGATAATCATGATAATTTGGTTAATCTCTTCTTCATGTTGCTAGCCAAGAACATTCGCCTAGAAATTAAAACTCTCGTATTTAATTTCACTTTAGAATCATAAACCATCCGTCTACATTTCTGTGATCAAATGCAATTTATGACCTAGCACTACAATTCCGGTTCCTAAATTGACTAATACAGCTTTCAAGTATATTTCTATCAGGAAAGCACATCAAACCCAATTTTCCCAAATCAAGTTAAGAACAATACCCTATTAATTCACAACTTTCAAATTTCTTGCTCTTTCGAGTGAAATTGGACTTTTTAGATATACATTAATGTTGGCCATTCACTAATGCAGTAAAAACAAGAATTAATAGAACAACATTAAAGAAGAAGAAGAAACCGTATCAATTATAATCAGAATTCATTACACATGTTCAAAACCTCAGCAAGGAAGAGAATTAGCCACTCATTCTTGGATTGATCATCCTAAAATGAGTGTAAATCATACGTACAATTGATAGAAAGAAGAAAGGAAGAGAAGAAATCCCTTAGCTTTTTCGTTCTTCAATTGCTACTAACCCACGTTCCTGCTCTCCACTTCTGAACTCAGTCTAAAAACTAAAAACTAATTAGAATAAACCTAAGTGTGCTATTTATACTAGTGGGAAATTTTTCCCGAAATAACAAGCAACGTGTCACGGAGGCCAATGCGGAGCACTGCCTCCATGACACGGCGTGGACGCAGACCTTCACTGGAATTTCCAGGGTCCGAGAATATAGCCCCAACGTGGCACGGAGGCCAACACGGAGGCCTCTCTCCGTGCCACGGAGCTGACGCGAAGGCACACTGGAATTTGCCATTTTAATTCATGTCCAGGCAGTGTGCTACCGCGATGGTAGCGTGGCACGGCTCCATCGCGGAGCCCTTATAAAATGTGCATTCTAAGGTCTTTTCCACGCTCGCATCCAAGTCCAACTCCGACATAGTTCCAACATGCATTTTAGCTCCTAAAAATCACATTTACCTGCAAAACAAATGCTAATCATGTTGGTTAGTATAAATTCGCATTTTATTACTAATTACATGATATTATATACACATTGCACCACAAACAAGGTAAAAATGATACGTTTGAGTATCACTTGGGCATATAAATCTGCCCAAGATCAACTGCTGAGGTGGTCTTTCTAGTTCCACCTCCTTGAGTTGTAAACCACTCCTTGTGGTCACTGCATTTACTTGCTTGGGATTCGGGTCAGTGTCACTCAGTAGTCCTCCTCTTGGCCCGGTGTTTTGAGCTCCAACTAGTTGCCCAAATTGGTACTCCAACGCCTTTGTAGCTAACTGATTGTTCTTTACATCTGCCGCCAATTTTACATAGCCTGCAATTGAGCTTGGTTAGCTATCATTGTTTTAAACATTTCCTCAATGCTGGGTGGTGGTGGTGGAGGAGGTGCATTGTTGCTTCTGTATTGAGTCTGATAGTTCTGCTGCCCTCCTTGATTTCTCTGTGCCACTCGAACTCTACCCTTGATGGCTGTTGCTACCCCAAGAGAAATTCGAGTGACTCCTCCAATTAGAGTTGTAGTTGTTTCCATACTGTTGGTGATTATTTCTCTGTACATTACCAACAAAGTTCACTGAATCAGGATTCGCACCACAAAACTCAGCTGAGTGGTCATTACTGCCGCACACTTCACACCAAATTTGCTGCACTACATTCACTGGGGCTTGAGACTGATTCATGCTCATATTGTTGAAGTGGGTATTGAGTTGATTCTGTAATGCAGCTATCTGTGCAGCAATAGCTGTAAAACCATCCACTTCCAAGACTCCTGCCGCTTTCCTTGTTCCTCCTCTAGAAGAGTCCGCATTCCACTCTGGATTTCCCTGCAAAATACGATTTAACAAACTATACAGCTCCTCATAAGTTTTTTCTAATGCTTGTCCCCCAGCTGCTGAGTCTAGAAAAATTTTTGTGCAGGGTTCCAAGCCCTCTATGAAAGTATTCACCAACACATCATTGGACTGGTGATGGTGAGGACAATCTCGTAACATGGTTTTGAATCTTTCCCAAGCTTGATACAGATTCTCTCCCTCTCTTTGTTTAAAACTTAGAATCTGACTTCTAAGTCTTGCTGTTTTCCCGGATGGAAAGAACCATATCAAAGATTTTCTTGCAAGATCATCCCAAGTGGTGATGGAATTAGGTGGCTCAGCTTTCAACCACCTCTTTGCTTCTCCCAATAGTGAAAATGGGAACAATGTAACCCTTACATAATCATATGATACTCCAGCGGGGATGTAAGTGTCACTTATCTCCAAAAAGTTTTGGAGATGTTGTTGTGGATCCTCTTGAGGGAGACCTGTGAATTGCCCGCCGGTGTGCAACAATTGCACCATATTCTGTTTCAGCTCAAACCTCCCTCCTGGCTCGGGTTCGCGAATGCTTGATGTAACATTGTTAGCATGTGGGATTGCCACTTCATGAATCGGCCTAGCTTCCATTTCCTCGGGCACCAACACTGCCCTTACAAGTGGTGGATTCTGTTGTTGCTCAAAGATTGTTTGTCTGAGCAACTGCAGCTTCTTCTCTAGAGCTTCTCTTCTTTGATGATTAAATTGTTTTTCTGGCTCTAAGTATGAATCCACCAGCTCCTTGTCTCTTGCCAGTGTTCAACAGAATTCAATATCTGCAAAAGACAGGCTAAGATCAAGTTGTCAGCACTAATATAGAAATCGTAAACTAACACTTAAGAAAACAATTTTACCAATTGCCAGTCCCCGGCAACGGCGCCAAAAACTTGTTCGGTCTATTTCGCAACTACACGCAAGTGCACGTGGTCGAACAAGTAGTAAAATGGCTAAAGTAAGCCAAGTATCGATCCCACAGGGACTGAACCAAGGTAATAATCGGATTAAGTGTCAATGAACTCTAACTCTAACAATGCAGACAACAATTTAAAGAAGATTTTGAGAGTTGGTTTCCTAATTTATACTAATCTAAGACAAAATGATAAAGTGAGTCTGAACTATAGTAATGAGCAAGATGAGGCCAAAATGAACATGCAGGAAAGTAATTTATCGATATAATTTGGTTAATCTTTCCTTCGGTTGCTAGTCAAGAATTATTGCCTATGGAGAGAAACTTTCGTATTCTACCGAACTTAAGAATTATGAACCTTCAACCTACATTTCTGTGATAAAAGAATTTCATGTTCTAGCCATATGAAACCGATTCCTTAATTGACTAATATGCCTTTCAGATATATTTCTATTCTGAAGGTAAATCAATTCTCAATTTTCCCAAGCTAAGAAGAGATCATATCCTACCAATTCACAACTTTCCAATTTCTTTCCTTTTCAAGATCAAAACTAGATCTTTTAGATATACATTAACATTGGCCAGACATAATGCAGTAAGAACAAGAATTGATAGAACAACCATGGAAGAAAAGATGAAAAACCAAAATGATCAACAATTACATTCCACTACAAATGTTCTTAACCTCAGCAAGAAGTGAATTTAGCCATTCATTTGTGGATTAAACATCATCAAATGAGTATAAATCATACAAACAATTGAAATAAAGGAGAAAGAGTTAGAGAAGAACCCTAAGATTTTCGTCTCCTCAACTGCCTGTAACCCACGTCCTTGCTCAACTAAGTCAGAATAATTAAAAATAAACCTAAGTGTGCTATTTATACTAGTGAGATTTTCCCCGGAATAACAAGCAACGTGTCACGGAGTGCATCGCGGAGCACTGCCTCCATGACACGGTGCAAACGCGGACCCTCACTGGAAATTTATGTTCCAGGTAAATATAAACAACGTGCCATGACATGTAACGCGGGGCTTGGCCAACGTGCCACGACACCGTCGCGAACCTTCACTTGAAATTTTCCAAAATAAATCATCCGAGGCAAACTACCTCCGCGATGGCAGCGTGACACGGCTACATCGCGGAGCCCCTATATTTGTTGCTTTTCCTTGACCTTTTCCACTGCTCTCTTCTGAGTCCATTCTCGATTTTCATCAACATGCAACTTAGCTTCCTAAAATTACATTTTTCCTACAAAACAACACTAATCATGTTGATTAGTATAAATTCACATTTTAACTACAAATCACATGAGAATGTACAAATAACGATAGATAAACAAGACGAAATTGAGCATTTGAGCATCTTGGGCATATAATTCTGACCAAGTTCAGGGAGCACGTCCTATTGGTTGGGAGGAGTTTCAGATCGCTTTTCTGGATCGGTTCTTCCCTTGGGAATTGCGGGAGACTAAAGCAGCAGAGTTCGTGAATCTTAAGAAAGGGAAGATGACAGTTCAATAGTATTCTTTAGAGTTCACCTGTTTGTCTAGATATGCCCCACTGTAAGTGGCTAACTAGAGGGCTCGGGTGAGTAGGTTCATACATGGAGTGGCAGACTATTTGGACAAGGATTGTGGGATTGCCATGCTTCATCGGGATATTGATTTTCCCCATATAGTGTTGGACACCCAACAGATGGAGGCGGTGCATCTGAGAGAGAGAGAGAGGCCAAAAGGGCCCGGACAGACAGTTATGGGTTCACTCAGCAGAGATCCGGCGGTGGTCACCACCCTCAGATTCAGCAAAGGTCATTAGCTCCAGCACCATCATCAGCTAGTTCTTTATCCAGACCCAAGGGTGATCAGAGGAGTAGGGCCTCAAGTTCGAGGGACCAGAGGGGCATGCAGGAAGAGCGCACATTTTTGGCCTGCGGGAAGTGTGGCAAGAGTCATGCCGTGGAGTGCTTTCTTGTCTTAGATATCTGTTATGGGTGCGGTAGATCCGGCCACATGCACTGAGCATGTCCATGGCTAGACAGGGTGATGATAGAGGCCGCTCTCAAACTACCAAGTCAGAAGCAGCTCCAGCACGCTCAGCTCTATAGGGGGCATCCACTAGTAGGGTTGGTGGGCAGTGCCAATACAAATTCTATGCCTTGCCTCGCATCAGTAACATGATACTTCACTGAATATGGTTACTGGTATGTTATGAGTGTTTCACCTTGATGCTTATGCTTTGTTAGATCCAGAGGCTACCTTGTTTTTTTGTGACACCTTATATTGCTAGTAACTTTGGAGTCAGCCGGAAATTCTGTCAGAACCATTTTCATTCTCTACTCCCGTTGGTGATTCAGTTGTAGCTACACGGGTGTATAGAAGTTGCCCTATCATAGTATTGCAAAAGTTACCTCTGCAGACCTAGTAGAGTTAGCCATGACTGACTTGATATTATTCTCAGCATGGATTAGTTGTATGCATGTTATGCTTCTGTTAATTGTAGAACCCGTGTAGTGGAGTTTCGCTTTCCGAGTGAGTCAGTTTTAGAGTGGAAAGGTAGTTCAACCATGCCTGTAGGTCGTTTTATTTCTTATCTTAAGGCCATGAAGATGATTTATAAGGGTTGCGTATACCATCTAGTTAGGGTTAAGGATGTTGATTCTGAGACTCCGACTATCCAATCAATCTCGGTAGTAAGTGAGTTCCCAGAGGTCTTTCCAGATGATTTTCCAGGAGTTCCTCTCGAGCGGGAGATTAATTTTGGTATTAACCTTCTTCCCGATATGCATCCTATATATATTCCTCCTTACATAATGGCTCCAACTAAGCTAAAGGAGTTGAAGGATCAGTTGAAGGACCTACTAGACAAGGGTTTCATTAGACCTAACAAGTCTCCATGGGGTGGACCAGTTCCATTTGTCCGAAAGAAGGATGGTTCCCTTCGGATGTGCATTGACTATCGATAATTAAACAAAAGTCACCATCAAGAACATGTATCCTCTACCCAGGATTGATGATTCTTTTGACCATCTTTAGGGTGCCAAGTGTTTTTCGAAGATAGATCTCAGGTCCAGATACCACCAGCTCAGGGTTGGGGAGAGTGACATTCGAAAACAGCCTTAGAACTCAATATGGTCACTATGAGTTTGTAGTTATGTATTTTGGACAAACGAATGCTCCTGCAACTTTTATGGACTTGATGAACAGGGTGTTCAATCCATATTTGGACATGTTCGTGATTTTGTTCATAGATGACATTCTCATATACTCTCGGAGCGAGGAGGAACATGCCGCTCATTTGAGGGTGGTGTTATAGACTTTGAAGGAGCTTCAATTGTATGCAAAATTCAGCAAGTGTGAGTTTTGGTTGAATTCTGTGGTGTTCTTGGGTCATGTGGTGTCTAGTGAGGGTGTGCAGGTAGACTCACTGAAGATAAAGGCAGTGAAGAATTGGCCCATACCGGTGAATCATTCAGATATCAGAAGTTTCTTGGGCTTAGCTAGCTACTATTGGAGGTTTGTTGAGGGGTTTTCATCTATCGCGACATCGTTGACTAAATTGACATACAAGAAGGTAAAGTTCTAGTGATCGGTGGCTTGTGAGAAGAGCTTCCAAGAGTTAAAGGCTCGACTCACCTCAGCACCAGTGTTAACCCTACCCGAGGGTACTAATGGGTTCGTGGTGTATTGTGATGCTTCAAGGATTGGACTTGGGTATGTGTTTATGCGGTATGGAAAAGTTATAGCTTACGCTTCTAGACAACTAACAATGCATTAAAAGAACTACCCGACTTATGATCTTGAATTGGATGCGGTGGTATTTGCCTTGAAAATATGGAGACACTATTTGTACGGGGTCCAGGATGTGGTTACTAACCATAAGAGTTTACAATATGTGTTTACCCAGAAGGATCTCAATCTTCGGCAAAAGAGGTGGTTGGAGCTACTTAAGCATTATGACATGAGTGTCCTTTATCATCCGGGAAAGGCTAATGTAGTAGCAGATGCACTTAGTAGACTTTCCATGGAAAATGTGTCCCATGTAGATGAGGGAAAGAAGGAGCTGGTGAAGGACGTGCATCGATTTGCAAAGTTGGGAGTTTGTTTGGTTGATTCGACCGATGGAGGTGTTATAGTTCAAAATGGATCAGAATCATCCGTGATGACTGATATAAAAGCCAGACAAGATCAGGACCCTATTTTTTTAAAGTTAAAAGAGGTTGTTCAGAATCAGAAGGTAGAGGTCTTCACCAAAAGGGGAGATGGTGTGCTTCGATACCAGGGTCACTTATGTGTTTTGGACGTTGATGATTTCAAAAATTAGATGTTGCATGAGGCTCATGGTTCTAGGTATTCTATACACCCAAGTGCCACCAAGATGTACCGTGACCTACGGGAAGTCTATTGGTGGGATGACATGAAGAAGGACATAGCAGAATATGTGGTTAAGTGTCCAAACTATCAGTAGGTGAAGGTTGAGCACCAAATACCCGGAGGTGTTCTCCAAGATATTAGCATTCCTACTTGGAAGTGGGGAGAAATCAATATGGACTTCATAACAAGTTTGCCTCGCACTCGCCGACAATATCACTCCATTTGGGTTGTTGTAAACGGATTGACCAAAGCTGCTCATTTTCTATCGGTCAAAACCACTGATTCCGCGGAGGATTATGCTAAACTATACATTCGAGAGTTGGTTCGATTGCATGGAGTGCCCTTTTCCATCATATCTGATAGAGGTACTCAGTTTACCTCTTAGTTTTGGAGGTCATCTCAAAAAGGACTGGGTACTTAGGTTAAGCGAAGCGCAACATTTCACTCGCAAACGGATGGTCAAGCGGAGCAAACAATTTAGACTCTCAAGGACATGTTGATAGCATGTGTGATTGACTTAAAGGGTAGTTGGGATGATCATTTGCCTCTTATCGAATTTGCATATAATAACAACTACCATTCCAGCATTCAGATGGCTTGGTTTGAGGTTCTCTATGGGTGGAGATATAGATTGCCTGTTGGCTGGTTTAAAGTTGGTGAAGCTGCAATGATAGGAACAAACTCAGTCCATGAGGCTATGGAGAAGGTTCAGCTCATACGGGACAGGTTGAAAACAGCTCAAAATCGCCAAAAGTCCTATGCCGATGTGAGAAGGAGAGAGCTAGAGTTCAAAGTGGATGATTGGGTGTTTCTGAAGGTGTCTCTCATGAAGGGAGTTATGAGGTTTGGAAAGAAATAAAAACTCAGCCTTCGTTATATTGGTCCCTACCGGATTGTGAAATGTGTCGGTAAGGTGGCATACAAATTTGAGTTGCCCTCAGAATCAACTTCCATTCATCCTGTTTTTCATGTATTGCTCTTGAAAAAGTGTTTGGGTGATCCTGTGATCTCAGGCAAAATAGCATGCCCGAGTGACGCTTGATAACTTAATTTAGTCTTGTTTAGCTAAGTAATCGTATACATTTTCATGTGATTTTATATAAATGTGAATATATGTGCTAACCAACATGATTAGTCCTTGTTTTGTAGGTTTCAATGATTTTGAGGAACTAATTTATAAGTTGGTGAAGTAGCGGAATGGAGTCGGGAGCGGATGCGGCAAGCAGACAGCACCAGCGCGCCAGCAACGTGCCACACCGTGCCAGCTGCACGACAGAGCAAGGCCAACGCGCTGCCCAAGCAGCGTGACACGCTGCCAACGCGGTGGCACTCGACAGTTTCGGCTTTCGGAGGCAATTTCCAGAGAGCTTTCGCGTTACCTCCGTGTCACGGAGGCAGTGCTCTGCGATACACTCCGTGACACGGAGCCATTCCACGACAGGCTAAATTATGCACATTTCTCATTTATTATATATAGGTCCCTTAGCTCCTAAATCCAATTTGTCACGATTTTATTCTGGAAAACTACCTAGGAGTGAAGGGAGAAGTGGGAGAACTCATCTAGGGTTTGGAAAATTCCCTTCTCATCTACCAAATTCATGTAAGTATGTTAGTTTAGTAGTAGTAAGTTGTAGTTTTATGAACATGAATGGCAAGAACCCTTCCTCTAGGGTTGAAGCCATGAATTATGATTGTGATTTTATGAAATTGTTTTGGAATTAAGTTGTTGAATGTTGTTTTCGTCTTGCACTCTGGATTGTTGGTTGTTTTTATGATTGATCACCATGAAAACATATACGTTAGCTGGGTAATTGCTTGAGAAAGAATTACCTAGGTTAGGACATGAGAATGTAAGGAGCATGTTTGTATCTCACAATATAATTTCGTGTTAGGATAGAAATATACCTAACACCTTGCTTGGTTGATAAAACGGGGGTTATTAAGAGATCAACTTAGGATTATCACATCACCACTCGAAGAAGTAGTTGTGAGGGTAAGTTGAGTTAAATGGTAAGACGCACGAAAGTCCCTAATCGTTTCCACGTAAACCACAACATAATTAATTGCCCGCGAACTAGAAATTAGCATCCTCACTCACAATGATGCAGTGAGGCTAGTTTGCCGTGTTTAGAGGCTCGAAAGACCATGAATATGCAATTCTAATTATGTGAAACAACAATCGATAGTTTCATGCTTAACCCATTGCAAATCGTAGTATCACATGATTATCTGGTTTTAACTCTATGTTACTCCTAGAGTAATTTCAGGATATTTCGTTGACCAAAACTAGACTTAGTTAAATCTCTCTCGAAAACTTCTATAACCAACACTTGCAAAAGTTAAGATCACACTTGAAATGGATAGTTAGAGGAATGGGTCCAGTCCTTGTTGGTTCGACATTCCGGTTCTCTAAAAGAGCCACTATATTACTTGCACAACCCATACACTTGTGGATGCGCGAATTCGGGCATGAACATCCAGCTTTGGTGGTTCTGGTAGAGAGTGTGGGGGTGAGAGATAGCCTTAGCTATGAGGAGATTCAAGTGGATATATTGGATCGCCAAGTTCTAAGGCTTATAAACACGATAGTGGCTTCTGTTAAGGTTTTGTGAAGGAATCAACACATTGAGGGAGCTATGTGGGAAGCCGAAGTAGACATGATGGCTAGATACCCACATTTATTCTCCACCAGCTCAGTTCCAGCTTGAGGTATCAGTTCTTGCCCTAAAACTCTATTCTGTTTTATGTTCAGTTCATGTGCCCTAGTTTCTTTCATGTCTATGGATGTATGTATGATTCATGAATTCGGTGGAGCCATGTAGTTTAAATGGGAGTTAGTCATTCCATTAGTTTTCAGCTTGTATGATCACTAATTGAGTATGATATTGCATTTCTTTGTTTTCTGTATGTTTTGCCACATTCGAAGATGAATGTTTCCAAGGGGGAGATATTGTAATACTCCAGAAATGCCCAAGATTAGACCCCGGATTTAAAAATGAAAAGTGGCAGAAATTTGGAAAGTTTTCACAGAACAAGTCATGGTACGGATTGTTGGTGCCACCAACGACCTGTTAGATATGTTCGTGGTGAGGTTCTGCAGGTTCAGCACTGGGAGTAATGGGTCAAGGAATGACGCGTGGTTAGAAGTCACGAGTCGTTGGATGGAGTCATTGTGAAACTGTCCTTAGGTTGGGAGGAAGTAACAAGTCGTAGAACCATTCGTTGTGAGTAACAACGGATCATGGTAAGTAACTGTGGAAAGGAGCAGGAAAAATCTCTAGTCGAGGTGACAGATGGAAACCACGACTCATTGGAAGTAGGCACGAGTCGTGGTGTGGCTTGAGGGGAAGTCCAGGTGCAGGTCGTCAGGGGGAAGTAACGGGAGGATGCAATGGACCGTTCCTTATGGTAACGACTCATCCTGTCGATTCGTGGTATTAGAATCTAAAAGGTTAAGAAATCACAGGGGATGCAACGGACGGATACCATGAGTCGTGGTATCCAGGTACGACCTGTAGGATCGATCATTGCCACTGATAGTGGAAAATTTTCAGGAAAATCATTAAGGGTATTTTCACCATTCCTAAGTCCTAGGGTCCTAAACTATGGCATTTAAGGATCGAAATGCAGTTTTTTATGAGGGAAAATCTTTCTAGCCTATTCAAAACTCATGCATGCAAAGTTCTAGGGTGAAAAGGGTGATCAAGCATAAAAACCCAAGGTTCTTCATCAATTGTTCTTCAATTCCTCTTGGGCAAGTAAGAGTTTGATAGAATCCAAGTCTCTCAGGTATGTAGGGTGATGAGTGGGTGAATTCATTCACACCCATGCCTAATTTCTCCTAATTCATGAAATTCTATTTGAAAATCTTATGGGGTTTTATCCCAGATTCTTATGAAATCCTAATGATCTATCTATGGGTTAATATCTCTCATGTATCACATCATATTTTACTAATCATGGGCAGATTTTACAACTAATTTGATTATAAACTTATTGATTTAAATTTCTATAAAATTATGCCCAATCATGCATGTTCTATGATAAATCGAGTTATGATTTTACCTTGATTTTGATGTTCTTTAGCCCATCATAATTTATGATTTATGATATGGATTTACTCAAATGCTCATCATGAATTTATGATTACTAAATACATACATGTATTACAAGTATGCAT
This sequence comes from Datura wrightii, assembly GCA_035772735.1. Classification (NCBI taxonomy): domain Eukaryota; kingdom Viridiplantae; phylum Streptophyta; class Magnoliopsida; order Solanales; family Solanaceae; genus Datura; species Datura wrightii. The sequence continues at coordinate 47,019,044 of JASDFA010000002.1, read as the reverse complement.
GGACTTCATAATTGATCGATTTTTGATGTTGGCCGATTCATGGGCCCTTGATTCATGGCTAAACATGTATTTAAATGGGGAGCAACGATGTTAATGTTTATTTGGCCATGAATCTAATGAATGATGTTTATGATTTACATACGAGCCTAATGTGCATGTTTTTGGGAGTAGTGTCTAGCATCGAGTAGCCCGACATTCAAAGCACTATGCCGGTGTCTCATAATTATGTGCCACTGTAGGTTCATATTGATGCATTAAAATGATAATGGATCCCCTATTTTTTGATATCACATACTGCACGTCCCTTTCCTGGCAAGCCTGGGATGACTCTGCCCACTTGAGTGAGATAGTTGGGACATCATGTAAGGCTCCACCATGATAATGTCGGTTATGATGAGTCCTCCCAGTGTTACTCATAATTTATGCATGAATATGATTATGTACTTGGCTTAAGTTATGTTTGATGAAGCTTTCTATTAAAATTATGAAAATGATTGAATTATAAATGTTTGAAAACCTTAAGCCTTATGTTCCATTATGATATTTATGTTATGATCATGTTGTCCTACTCTTATGAACTTTTGCGTATTTTAAATGTCCGCTTTACTTAGCTTGCATACTCGGTACATTCCACGTACTGACCACATACTATATGCTGTATCATTTTATGATACAGGCTCCAACCTTCAGACTCAACACCGTCATTAGCTCGTTTCCCAGAGTTAGCATCCAGTTCAGTGGTGAGTCCTCATCTCCCGAGGACCCATTAATATTAGTTATCCTTTATGTTTAGTTTTCCAAACTTGTCAGGTTAGTTGGGGGTGTTGTCCCATCAACCCATAAGATATGTTAGAGGCTTTCATACTATATGTAGTATTCAGCTGTCATGTATGAAGTGCATTTCATTTTATATGTTATGTCATGATTATGCTTCCGCTATGTTATTTTGTTGAGTATCCCACTTTATTTGATTGAGTTAGATGTATGTTCATGCCATGGGTTGACTGGGAGTCTCTCGGGGCTTCTTGTCCTGTGTTATGATCTGGGCCTACGTTCGAGTCTTGACAATGAGGCAAGGAGAGGCATGGCGCGCCAATTATGCTGCACAAGGAGAGGCGCGACATGTAGCATAGTCCAGCCCGCCAGAATTTGCAAATCCCAATTCGACTAGGAACTGAACCTGCAAAACCCTATTCAAATCCATGAAGGAACAATGAAGGATTCATCTACTATTATAAATACCTTTTATTTCATGTCTTAGGTGTGGGATTTTAGTGCTAGAAAATATCATATAGAGTTTACAACTCAATTGTTGCACAATTCATACTTTGTGTAATAGTTTCGTTGAGTTCTTGTTGGAAATTCACCAAGTTATTGTGGAAACTTTTAGCTTGGAGATTTTGTTGAACAAAGTTTATATTAAAGTAAGTATTTAATTATGATTTCTTCCACATCTTCTATTTGGTTTCTCATAAACATGAGCGACTAAATCTCTTAGGCTAGGGTTGTGAGAATCATGATAGATTAACAAATGTAGGCATAATTAAATACTGATTCTTGAGTGGTGAATTAAGTGGATTATTATTCTCTTCATTTTAATTAAAGTTTGAGAATTACAAACATTGAAACAAGCCTGTATCTTCAAGTTGCCTGACCAAGGAGGTTGAAATTAGGAATAGAGAGTTACAATGCCAATTTGAGATTAATAATTCTCATCTAGTTAACTTGAGCTCTAGCCGAGGATAGTTAAAGTCAAGAATTATTGCAAAGCTTAATATACACACTTTTGAGACTGAGAGGAGATGGGTGGAAAGCATCTATTGTTTATTGGCACACTTAACACATACACTTTGAAACTGAGAGGAGATAAGTGAAGTCTTTAAGTCGAGAAATATTTGATGTACTAAACATAAGTCTTACACAAAATTCACCAGGATATATCACTAGTAACAACCTACTAAATTATGAAGTCACGGGGAATAAAATCCTATTTTAGTCTTATTAATTTGAGAAACAACCCAACAAGTCTTAGTATCATTTTCTTTTTATTTTTATTTGCAAACCCCCTTCCAAAATATTAATTACACGTTAGTTTATTTACCATTAACATATTGTTTCTACCTATTCCCTGTGTGATAAACCCTAACCTTTATTAGGTTACTATATTTGATAGCGACCACTTTATACTTCAATTATGAGGTGTAATTTGGGCATGATCAAATTTTGGCACCGTTGCCGGAGAGTACAATTTTGAAATAGTTAATCGGTGTTTGCACTTAACTTATAATCTTATTTCATATTTTATGTTTTGTTTTGTTTTTGTTTTTTGTTTGAATAGCCACAGGTTTTCATGGAGAATCTGATGGCACAACTCAATCTACCACCGGAGGAAGAGTTAACGAGACACAACAGGTTGAAGCAGCGTGAAGGGCATGTAATACCCCGGCAGTACCTAAGACTAGACTCGGGAGTTGAAAGGGTGTTTAGTAGAATATTGGAAAATTTATCTGGGGATGACTCCTTGTACGAGTCTTGGGAAGCATCAACAGATCGTGGGTTCTTGTCATGGTGAGAATTTTGGTTGACAGGTCCAGGACCAATGAGCCATGGAATGACTCGTGGGACCCTATAATGGGTCGTGGCTTGCAGTCATTGTTTGGATTTGTTTTTTCAGGGTGAAGTGTGCGAATCGTGCTATGACTCATTGTAGGGAGCAACGAGTTGTGGTGTGAACCTGTTGGGGAAAATTCCAAAAGTAAGTATTTATGGGCAGTGGTGACAACGAGTGCAGTAACGAGTCATTGGGACAAATAACGATTCATCCTGTCCAGTCGTGGTTGAAGACCTGAGTCTAGAAAATTGAATAAAGTAATGAGTGAAGTAACGACCCGTGGGATTGAGGCACGACCCGTTGGATGAGTCGTTCCTCCTGGTAGTGTAGAAATTTCTGCGAAGTTAGTAAGGGCAATTTTATAATTTCAAAGCTCCTAAGTCCTAAACTATGTTGTTTTAAGCCTTGAAAGAAGTGTATTAGGAGGGTTGAACCCATTATAACCTATTCCCCCCTATGCATGCAAGATTAGATATCAAGCCTAGAATCCGTTAAGTAACTTCTCGAATTCTCTTGGGCTTTCAAAGAGGAGTTTAGAATCAGACTATCCAGGTATGTAGGGCTATGAATGAGAGATTCCATTCACTCTCATGCTCAAATTTCTCCTCAAGTTCATGAATTCAAGTCTTAAAGTCAAGTCTATGATCTTATGGGGTTTTAATCCAATTTCATGAAATTCTCTATGATTAGTTCATGGGTCACTTCCTTTCATGTTTTAAATGATATTTTAAGATTCATTGGAATGTTTTATACTTATTTTGAATTATAATTCGTCATTTGTAGTTTTGACAATATTATGCCCAATTGTGCAAGTTTCATGAAAAGTTAAGATTATGATCTATGTTTTCAAGCATGATGGGATGTTTAGCAAGAAAGAATGTTTATGAATTACCCATGTATGGATCCATGATTTTTGACTAGCAAGTCTATTTCAAGCCTGTTAAAGTTTGGGTAAGCCCATATGATCTAAGTATGTTTTCATGATTTTATGCAAGTTTATGATGTTAGCTTATCAAGCCTACTACATGGTTTTGGAGTCTAGACTCCCACTTTTCAGCTTGTGGTATGTTTTGAGCCAAGACTCCTCATATTCAGATTTTAGACTATGTATTTAATTTCATGATCATCTTTGTTGAAAAATAATGGAGAGAAAATGCATGTTTTTTGGAGTAGTGTCTAGCACCGAGTAGGTTAGGGGTTCAGGTAAACCCCGGGCCTCAAAACTATGCGCCAACATAGGTTTATTCAGATTTTATTGGGACCTCCTTTGTGAGCTTCCCTGCCCTCAAGGGGCCTTCAGCTTGATATCGATATCATAGTAGTGACCTTAGCCTTGGCAAGGCTTTGGAAAGCTCTGCCCACCTGAATGTAATAGTTGGGATCAGGTAAGCTCTATCGTGATTATGTCAGTTATATGACGAGTCTCCCATTATTCCTCATGATTTTAGTTATGCATATTCATTAGTTATGATATTATGTTTTTTTAAAGGTTTGACCCAATGTTCAGTTTATCAGTTTTACTTATGATCATCAGTTTTAGCTTTGGGTCATTTGTTTCAATTATGAAAGTCCAGCTATGTTTATTCATGTTTTCAAGATATCATCATGCAAGTTCTTACTCTCAGAATCTTATAATGATATGATTAATGTTATGCATATTTTCAGTTTTACGTTCTGAACCTGTTTTACTTACCTTGCATACTCAGTACATTATAAGTTCTGACCACATACTCTATGATGTATCATTTCATGATACAGGCTCAGAAGTTCAGGTTCAGTCTCACCGCTAGCCAGTTAGCAGAGCTCAGTCCAGTTCACCTGTTGGTGAGTTCTCATCCTTTGAGGACCTTCAGTTAGTTGTGTTGTTACTATTTTAGTTTTAGAATTCTAATGAGCTAGTTGGGGGTGTTGTCCTATTAGCTCATCGGTATATAGAGGATTTTCAGACATAGTATTATATTCAGCTTCAGAATTAGTGTTATGTTATTTCCGTATTTTAAATGTTTTCAATATTCAGACTTCCACTACTTCAGAAATTAGTCTTCCGCTTTATTTATGTTGAGCTTCAATTTTATGTTCATTCCATGGGTCGACTTGGAGCCATTTATGGTTCTAGGTTTCGTGTCTAGATCCGAGCCTATGTTCGGGTTGTGACAAACTTGGTATCAGAGCCAAGGTTCAATGTGCCCTAGGGTGTGAGAAAGCTGCATTAGGTAGAGTCTTTTTTATGGGTGTGAAGAGAGACATCCCTTCTTTCATGATCTATGTCATGCTATGAAGTATCTCTCGATCCTTCAAACTTATGCTATACGCGTTTGTTGAATCATTCCTCCCATCAAGTTAACGGAAGAAGGAACAGAAACGAAAATGGCCATGGGAATGGAAACAGAGATGGGCATCATCAAGCCCCATCAGCCCCGAAGGATCATGTGCCTGAGAAGGTTGCCCATGCCAAGTTTAGGGCGGCTATCCAGATGCTGGCACAGGTATTGACCACTTAGGTCATTTAGTCGGAAGTAGCTCACCTTCCCCAGAATAGGAACTGCAGCGGTGGCTACAATTAGGGATTTCCTCAAGATGAATCCCCCTAAGTTTGTTGGGTCGAAAGTGGATGAGGACCCGCATGAGTTCATCTAGGAGATTCATAAAATCACCCAGATTATGGGGGTGATGGTAAAGGAGTGTGCAGGCCTAGCCTCATATTAGTTTAAGGGGGTTGCTCATATTTGGTAGAGACAGTGGAAGGATGGCTGGGGAGTCGGAGCGGGTCCCATTGGTTGGGATGAGTTTCTTACCGCATTTTTGGACCGATTCTTTCCCTGGAGATGAGGGAAATCAAGGAAACAGAGTTCGTGAATCTGAAACAGAACAACATGACAGTTCAAGAGTATGTTTTAGAGTTCACCCACTTGTCCAAGATGCGCCGGAGATGGTGGCCGATTAGAGGGCTCTGGTGAGCAGATCTCTGAATGGGGTAGTGGACTACTTGGTCAAGGATTTTAGGTCTACTATGCTATATCAAGACATCGACTTCTCCTGATTGGTTGGATATGCCCAGTAGATGGAGGCGGTGCAAATGAGGGAGAGGGAGAGAGAGGCCAAGAGGGTCAGGACAGATAGTTTTGGGTTCTCCTAGCAGAGGTCGGGTGGTGGACATCATTGATCTTGGGACGAATTATATGCCCAAGTGATACTCAAATGCTTCATTTTGTCTTATTTATCCATTGATAGTTGTACATTCTCATGTGATTTGTAGTTAAAATGTGAATTTATACTAACCAACATGATTAGTGTTGTTTTGCAGGAAAAATGTAATTTTAGGAAGCTAAGATGCATGTTGGGAGAAATCGGGAATAGACTCGGAAGCGAGCAGTGGAAAAGGCCAAGGTTATGCAGCAAATTAAGGGGCTCCGCGATGGAGCCGTGTCACGCTGCCATCGCGGATACATTCTGCCCTGGATGATAAAAATAGGTCAAGTTCCCAGTGAAGGTCCGCCTCGGGGCCGTGGCACGTTGTCCAAGCCCCGCCTTACACGCCGCGACATGTTGGGCATAATTACCTGGAGGACCAGATTCTAGTGAGGGTCCGCGTTTGTGGCCTGTCACGGAGGCAGTGCTCCGGGATGCACTCCGTGACACGTTGCTTGTTATTCCGAGAAAAATTCCCACTAGTATAAATAGCACACTTAGGTTTATTTTTAATTATTCTGACTTGGTTAAGCAAGAACGTGGGTTACAAGCAGTTGAGGGGACGAAATTCTTAGGGTTCTTCTCTATCTCTTTCTTTCTTATTTCAATTATTTGTATGATTTACACTCATTTAACGATCTTTAATCCACAAATGAGTGGCTAAATTCACTTCTTGCTGATGTTAAGAACATTTGTAGTGGAATGTGATTATTGATCATCTTGGTTTTTCATCTTTTCTTCCATGGTTGTTCTATTAATTCTTGTTCTTACTGCATTAATGTGTGTCCAATATTAATGTATATCTAAAAAATCCGGTTTGCGCTCGAAAGAGAAAGAAATTGGAAAGTTGTGAATTAATAGGATATGATCTCTTCTTGGTTTGGGAAATTGAGAATTGATTTACCTTCAGAATAGAAATATATCTGAAAGTCGTATTAGTCAATTAAGGAATCGGTTTCGTATGGATAGAACATGAATTTCTTCTTATCACAGAAATGTAGGTGGAAGGTTCATGATTCTTAAGTTGGGTTAAATACGAGAGTTTTAATCCATAGGCAATAACTCTTGACTAGCAACCGAAGGAAAGATTAACCAATTTGTATCAATAAGTTGCTTCCCTGCATGTTTGTTTTAGCCACAGCATGCTCATTACTATAGTTCAGACTCAAATTGTACATTTGTTTTAGATTAGTATAAATTAGGAAACAAACTCCCAAAATCTTCTTGAAACTGTTGTCTGCATTATTAGAGTTAGAGTTTATTAACACTTGATTCGATTATTACCTTGGTCCAGTCCCTGTGGGATCGATACTTGGCTACTCTAGCCATTTTACTACTTGTTCGACCACGTGCACTTGCGTGTAGGTATTCTAAAACCACCAAACAAGTTTTTGGCGCCATTGCCGGGGATTGGCAATTGGTAAAATTGTTTTCTTAAGTGTTAGATTACGATTTCCTATTAGTGTTGACAACTTGGTCTTAGCTTGTCTTTTGCAGATATTGAATTTTGTTGAACACTGGAAAGAGACAAGGAGCTGGTGGATTCACACTTAGAGCCGGAAAGACAATTCCATCGTCAAAGGAGAGAAGCTCTAGAGAGAAAGATGCAGTTGCTCAGACAGACAATCCTGGAGCAACAAAAGAATCCACCCATTATAAGGGCAGTGTTAGTGCCCAAGGAAATGGCAGCTAGGCCGGTTCGCGAAGTGGCAATCCCACATGATAACAACGTTACATCTAGCATTCGCAAACCTGAGCCAGGAGGGAGGTTCGAGCTTAAACAAAATATGGTGCAATTGCTGCACACCAGCGGGCAATTCACAGGTCTCCCCCACGAGGATCCACAACAACATCTCCAAAACCTTTTGGAGATAAGTGACACTTACATCCCCACTGGAGTGTCACCCGATTATGTCAGGCTTACATTGTTCCCATTTTCACTTTTGGGAGAAGCAAAGAGGTGGCTGAAAGCTAAACCACCTAATTCCATCACTACTTGGGATGATCTTGCACGGAAATTTTGTGATACGATTCTTTCCATCAGGCAAAACAACAAGACTTAGAAGTCAAATTCTAAGTTTTAAACAGAGAGAGGGAGAGAATCTGTATCAAGCTTGGGAAAGATTCAAATCTATGTTGCGGGATTGTCCTCATCATCACCAGTCCAATGATGTGCTGGTGCATACTTTCATAGAGGGTTAGGAACCCCACACAAAAATCTTGCTAGACTCAGCAGCTGGGGGACAAGCATTAGAAAAAACTTATGAGGAGCTATATACTTTGTTAAACCGTATTTCGCATGGAAATCCAGAGTGGAATGCGGACTCTTCTAGAGGAGGAACAAGGAAAGTGGCAGGAGTCTTAGAAGTGGATGGTTTTACAACTATCGCTGCACAGATAGCTGCATTACAGAATCAACTCAGTACCCACTTCAGTAATATGAGCATGAATCAGTCTCAAGCCCCAGTGAATGTAGTGCAGCAAATTTGGTGTGAAGTGTGCGGCAGTAATGACCACTCAGCTGAGTTTTGTGGTGCGAATCCTGATTCAGTGAACTTTGTTGGTAATGTACAGAGAAATAATCACCAACAGTATGGCAAAAACTACAACTCTAATTGGAGGAGTCACCCGAATTTCTCTTGGGGTAGTAACAGCCATCAAGGGTAGAGTTCTAGTCAGGCGGCGCAGAGAAATCAAGGAGGGCAGCAGCACTATAAGTCGCAATACAGAAGCAACAGACTCCTCCACAACCATCACCCAACATTGAGGAAATGTTCAAAACGATGATAGCTAACCAAGCTCAATTGCAGGCTGACTATGTGAAATTGGCAGCCGATGTAAGAAACAATCAGTTAGCTGCAAAGGCATTAGAGTACTAGTTGGGGCAACTAGCTGGAGCTCAGAAAACCAGGCCGAGAGGAGGACTTTTGAGTGACACCGACCCCAACCCCAAGCAAGTGAATGCAGTGACCAGAAGGAGTGGTTTACAACTCAAGGAGGTGGAACCAGAAAGACCACCGCAGCAGTCGGGAGCATTGGAGAAGGAGAGGGAACACAATGATGATAGGGGGAAGGAGAAGGAAGCTAAAGCAGAAAGACCACCACCCCCGTTCCCTCAAAGATTAAAGAAACACAAGGAGGAAGCGTGTTTCAAAAAGTTCATGGAGGTGCTTAAACAGGTACACATTAATTTACCTCTTGTTGATGTTTTGCAGGGAGTGCCGAAGTATGCAAAATATATCAAGGACATCATGGCGAACAAAAGCAGGTTGACAGACTATGCTACGGTGGCGCTTACGGAGGAGTGCACTTCCCAGATATAGAACAGGTTGCCAACAAAGCTCAAAGACCCTGGGAGCTTTAAAACTCAACTTATAATCGGGCAGAGTATCCGAGCTCGTGGATCATGTGATTTGGGAGCGAGCATTAACTTGATGCCGACATCGGTATTCAAGAAATTGGGGCTAGGCAGTCCTAGAACAACAACAGTGATCTTGCAACTAGCGGATCGTTCCTTGGCCAGACCAGATGGCATTGTGGAGGAAGTGCTGGTGCAAGTGGGCTCTCTTATCTTCCCGGTAGACTTCATTCTACTGGATTTGAGCCGGATGCGGAAGTCCCATTTATTTTGGGACGTCCTTTCTTGGCAACCGGGAAAGCACTGATTGATGTAGCTTCAGGGCAGCTAACATGCGGGCACACGACAAGGTGGAGGTATTTGATGTGTACAAGGCCACGAAGCTTCTGACCGTGTATGAGGAACTCTCAGTGATCAACGTGCTTGATCGAGTGAATATTTCTCAAAGTGTTGATTCGTGAGAGCCAGTGGGGAAACCACCGGTGAAGGACCCCCCAAAATTGGAATCATGGCAAGAAGATCGAAGTGCCACGTTCTTAGTCAATGGGCAGCAATGTAAGCATTACTGGGGTGAGGACGGTAGCCGAGAGAAGACATCTGTCACCCTAGAGGATGACTAAGCTTCAAGGATGTCGAGCCGCGACGGTAAACCAGGCGTTGCACGGGAGGCAACCCATGAAATTTTTGTAATACTTGAGTAGATCTCGTAGAAGGAAAAAAAAAAAAAAGAAAAAAAAATTAGAAAAATAAAAATAAAAAAATTGTATTTTATGTGAAAGTTATGAATTCTAACCAACTTCGTGTTGTGAGATGAATTTCAGGTTGAACGGAGGGCAAAAATGCAAAGGATTGCAAAGGAAAAATCGAGGTGAGAAAAATAATAAAAAGTGGCAAAACAGTGAGCCTGCGCGATGGCTCCGCGTCACGGAGGAGGGCCTCCGCGTTACCCTCTGTGACACGTTGAGGTTTAATTCTGGAATTTTTAAATTCTAGAATACCTCCGCGTTTGCTCCGTGTCACGGAGGGGGTGCTCCGCGTTACCCCCCGTGACACGTTGAGGCTTTAATTGCGACGGGTCACACCGGGTCGCCGGGTGACCCGCGCGAAATTACCCCTTTTTAACCCTGAATTCCCTCAATTTTCCCTCATTTCTCACCCCCTCCGCAACAAAAACCCAAAAACTCCCCCTTCCCCAACGTGAAACGGACTTAGGCACAAGTTTTCTTCGACTTTTCTTTGATTTCATTGAACTAAAGGTATGTTCTCTAGTTTCTTCTCAATTCTTGTCAAATTTGTCGATTTTGAGCATGTAAAGTGAGTAAAACTTGCCCTAATTGTAAATTGAGCTTGAATTTGTTTAAGTTATTGTTGATTGAGGTTCGTAGCGTCATTTTGATTGTATGAACTCGATAAATACATTCTTGATCGAATTTTGGTGAAATATGTAGCTAGGGTTAGAATTTGATTGCGAAGAAACTAAATGTGATTGAAAATGTGGAAATTATGGGTTGGGCATGTTGGGTAAGGTGAATTGCGTTATTCTTATTGTGAATATGCTAAGTAAACGAGGGATTTTTGGGAGAATGAAATTGTTGAATTGCATCGAACTTGGTGAATTGCATAGGTTAGGTTACGAGAAGTTTTGTTGTTTTTTGTTTTTGCTAAGTGCTATGTGATGAAATGGTATCGATGGTGATATTTGGATTAGCTGTACAAAGTCTGAGTAGTACGTAGAATTTATTCCATCGAATTCTCTGAATGCACGAGGCATGTTGTTGTTTTTTTGGTAAATTGGAAAGTGAGAATTGTCTTGCCGTAATGCTGTAATTGTGGCTAAAGACTAAGTGTGGGGTGGCCTAGCTTAACCCAACCTTAGTCGAAGCTAATTTTAGTTGAATAACATTGGGACTATCTATTTGATTTGACAGGAACAATGGCAAGCAGGCAAGACAAAGGAAAAAACGCATCTACATTGGGCGCCGGAAGGAAAAGAATTAGACTAGAAACAACAGTCCCAGCAGCACCAGCGGTTCCGCGCGGCCAACGTCGTCAATACGGAACCCGATGGGTGACAGAGGAAGGGAAGAAATGGTACACAAAGCATAAAGAGAGCAAATACTTCCCCGAGGAGCATATTGCAAGGGAGCCGTTGGCACAGGAGTTCCCCAGAATAGTACACCGGATTGACGCTGCCGGGATGAACTTCATTTTTGAAGAGCCCAAGGAGTGCAATCTACACTTGATTTGGGAATTCTATGCCAACTGGAACCCGACACTCCGAAGTCATACTGTCAAAATAAGGGGGCAGGTAGTCACTTTTGAGCCCCATTACCTTAATGCCATTTTGGGGGCGCGGGACACAGACGCCCATGTACTCCGGCAGCTGAACATTACTCAACCATATGCGGACATCAAACGCACTCTGTGTGGAGCCCATTCTACAGCACGGTGGAGTAGGCATAAGGAGAGGGGCTACCATCAGACTCTACCCTATTCTCAAATGAACAGGGAAGCTAGAATTTGGCTTAAGATCATGTGTTCCTGCCTGATCCCGGGGGTGCACATGACAGATGTTACCCGGGATCGTGTGTGCTTGGAATACGCCCTGATGAAAGGGTTGGAGATTAATGTAGGGGCGATGATCATCTCCTCCATGAAGAGAGCCCGTTTTCATCAAGGGCATAGGTATGGGTTTGGTGGCTTGCTGACCACTTTCCTGAGGGGCCTAGATTTTGAGGAAGAGGCCCTTGACTACATCCCGTAGATGGAGAGGCGTGCCTTGGACTTCACCAAAACTAAGGCACCCGACACCACTCATGGGCCAGTTCTCACATTAGCCGAGCGACATGCTCAGGATGATCAGTATATGGCCCACATGTTCGGGATGCAGATGCTATAGTTGCGCATAGGCGGGAGGCCAGCAGCAGAAGATGAGCTGTGGCAGCTAGAGTTGGACTATCCCTTCGGCGAAAATGCCAGGGCTCTATGTCGTGTGGGGCCAGCTTTTGTAGAGCCCGTTGATGATGATGTCCCCACAGATGAGGAGACACGTCGCGATGACTCAGATGTTGAATCAGATGAGGATAGCGGAGGTGATTCGGATATGGGGGATGAGGCAACCGCACCTGACGAAGAAGTGGAATACTTTGATTGATCAGGGAGTTTCACCACCTACTCTTGTGCTATGCTGAATTTTGTGAACACTGGGGACAGTGTTCGATTTAAGTGTGGGGTGGGAGTAGTTAGGTGCTGGTTGTTTTATTGTTGTTTATGTTTCTGTTTTGTTGTTGTGCCTGTGAAGAATTGTGACCCTATGATTTTGATGTTTATGTTTTGTATTGTAATTTGGTATTGTAATTAATGTGAAGCTGTTGTGTGCTGTATGGAGTTGTTGTTAGCTGGTTGTGTAAATATTTTTGTTTTATCGAAATTATTGATATTTTTAAAATTTTTGGTGAAATCTTTTTTTGATTGGGTTTCTCAGCGTTTGTTTTCGGTGCTTTTAGCGAGAATAGTCCCATTGAACCGAAGTTGTAAATAGTGACCGTTCCCTATGATGGGTGGATGATGACCATCTTAAGGGAAATGTAGTCGATAGGAGTAAATTTCTTTTGTTCTTTTTTTTTTTCTTTTGTTTGTTTGTATCCCAAACGTGTTGTTACTTTATGGTTCGGAATTCTGGTTGCATGTTGTACATGATGTTTAGAATGCAAAGGTGATTCGTATGAAAGAATGCAACTTTGTGAACATGTTGAGATACCAAGACCGTAGAGTTCGATGCGGTGTGATTGAGGCTTAATGTTTGAATTCGTGTAATTAGCTGATTGAAGAGTCTGTGAATATGTCTTGAGTTGAGCATGTGCAATGAGGGTGTGGTGAGGTTTTGATTCTTCCATGCTATTGTGAAGTGTCTAGAACTTGCTTGGTGTGTGTACGAAACGAAATGAAGGATGTGTATGGTAGGAAAGGATGTAGGCATTTCTTTGATTTAACCGAAAGTTTTTTTTCATTATCGTACCTACCTTGAATGTACATCCTAGTTAACCCATTGAGCCTTTAGCCTATTCTTTTTCTTTTGTCAAAAAGGTACAAATCGAGCTTAACCCCTTCTTTTCATTATCCGTGAATTTGATCCAAAACTCTTAAGCGCTCAAGAAAAGAAATTTTCCCACAATGTCAAGGAGTGGTAATTGGGAAAAGAAAGGAAAAGCGGAAGCGGTGAAAGTAAAGAAAAGGTCAAAGGTGCACTTGCCGAATTTAATAAAATGAAGATGTATAACTAATATTTGTTGTTAAGTCGAGTGTGCTTAAAGAAATGAGAACAAAAATAAAGAAAGGCTTCAAGAAAGGGGAGGATGAAGGAAGAAACAATGCCCATAATGTGGTGGGATGTATGGAAAAGCGCTTAAGGGTGCTAGTTGCTATTATTGGTTAGCCTAGTATGTACTAGTTCCTTAGCTTACATTACAACCCGTTAAGTCCTACGTGATCTTACATCACTCGCCCTTATATTAGTGGAGTAATACACTAGAGGCAAGCTTATGGGTCATGACATGATGCATGTGAATTCTTTGGGAGAGAGAGCGAAATTGTGTTCATATGCCCCTGCATATAATGTTTTTGAGATCATATGATTGTGAAATTACTTGGTACATCAAATGTTGACCCACAACCTCTTGTGAAATTGTAAAAAAACCCTATAGAGACATTAGACATACTCTTAGTTTCCCTAATTCAGTCTCAAGGTGGACCCACCACCAACAATATGGATATTATGTTTCATTCCCGTATGCTCACATGAGTAGAGAGGCACGTGTTTGGTTGAAAATTATTTGTTCTTGTTTAGTGCCTACGAAACATGTGACCATGTTACTGGGGAGAGAGTTTGTCTTGTCAATGTTTGATGATTGGGGTGCCAATAAATGTTGGGGTAATTATTAAGGATGTGTTGAGGAGAGCAAGGGTGAAAAAGGGCCAAAGCTTTGGATTTGGGGGTCTCTTAACCCGATTTCTGCATGGACATCAGATTGAGGAGGAAGAGGCGGATTATAGACCTATATGATCCTACGGGAATTGATGTTACCAAGACTAAGGAACCCAAGGGTGTACATGGTCCAGTCCTTTCTATCAATGAGCACAATGCATGAACTGATAACATGTTGACTCACTTGTATGACATGCAAATGCTACAGCTAAGAATGAATGGAGTGACTGAGGAGCAACTACAGTAGCTCAACATGGATTATCCTCTAAGCAAGCATTCATGAGCCCTTTATAGAGTTGGGCCTTGATTTGAGGAGCCCCTTGATGATGACGTGGCCACAAAGGATGAGATGACGAGAGTAGACTCCGATGTCGAGTCTAGCGATGTTGAGGAGGAGGATTCTGAGATGGGGGAAGCTAATCTTTCCCCCACAGACCAAAGAGGATGGGAGAAGTAAACTTCATTGCCATGCATGCTTTAATTATTGAATAGTGTGGGGTGGGAGAAGTAAACTTCATTTCCATGCATGCTCTAATTGCTAAATATGTACATGGTGGGCCTAGTTTCTTAGGGTTGATGACTTATCTTGCACACTTGGGTTGTTTGTGGTAGTTCCTTTTTGTTTAGTTTTATTTTGTTTTGGGTTTCACGGGTTTTTCTTTTTGGTACTTTTACGGCGATTAGTCCCTTAGAACCAATTAGTGGGTCTAGATTTTTTTAGTTAGTCATTGAGTCATGACTTTTCCCTATGATGGATGGATAACGACCGTCTTAAGGGAAAATTAGTCATTAGGAAAAGTAAGAACTTGAAATCTTACAAATGCTAGGTGCTTTACTTATATATGATTGAGATTTTGAAAATTTCACTCAAAAATGCATGAAAAAGGTAGAAACACTTAGTATTTTGGAACTTGACTCTTGTACTTCAAAAAGTGGGTTTAATTATGTCATGCATGCAATATAGATATATGTGTTTATGTAATCTTGATTGCCACTGTTAAACCATTTGTGCTGTTGTGTGGGTGAGGTATTTTTGATATACTCAATATTTGCAAATTGATGTCTAGAATTTGCCCGGTGTGTGTGCAAAACAAAATGAGAATGATGAATCTAGGAAGTGATATAGGCGTTTCTTTGGTAGCTTGTTTTTATCCTATTTTACCTACCTTGAATGTAATTGTCCTAGTTAGCCATTTTGCGTCTTAGCTTATTCTTTTGATAGCCATATTACAAACTTAAATCCCTTTTGTTCTATTGACTTTTATTTGATCCAAATGACTCATAGAGCACTTTAATTGACAATTTTTGAATAAAAAGAGGATAAGTGGAGAAGTGAATGGAAAGCTAAAAAGTGTGGAAATTAGAAGAAAAGAAAAAGGTGAAATTTGCTAAACAAGGAGGGTGATGTTAGTGGAAAAACAAAAAGAAGAAATAGCTTTAAAAAAAATGATGAAGAAAAAAATTGTGTGAATGAGATCAATGTTGAAAAAGTCCCCACTAGTCACCTAAAGTTGTAAATTAAAAGATAAAAGGAGGTATAAGGAGAAAAATAGGAGATCGAGGAAAGTTCTAAAAGGTCAAAGTATTGTGAAGTATTAAAGTGCTTAGAGAGATCAATCACTATCTTGGACAATACTTCCTACCCATCCTTTCGCCTATATTACAACCAAGTTAAGTCCTAAATGATCCTTGATTCAAAGTTCTATATTAGTGGAGTATTTACACGAAGGGCAAGCCTATGGGTCGTCTTTTGCATGCATGGTGAGTTCTTTGGGAGAGCGAGCAGAAATTGTGTATATATATGTATATATATATATATACATATATATATATACACATATATATATATATATATCTTGTGTATAAAAGGGCATCTCTCCAAAATAGTGAGGGGCAAAATGGTAATACTTTCGTACATCTTGATTGCTAAATTACATATGATTCATGTTGGCCCAAAAATATGTTTCTTGAGTTAGTTCTAAAAGCTAGGTGATTTTAAACTTTGACATTTTAATATTGATCCTATATGCACGCGAGTGAGTTGTTGGAGCTTTATTGATTTGTCTAATGATCCTAAGTCTAAGTAGACCTATTCGTAGGGTGACTTTTGTGGTTAAATTTGAGAAGGGAAGTAGTAGATTTGTCACACCCTACCTTGGGGGGCATGACTGGCACCTGGTTCCCTTATTAGGATCTAAACTGGCCTAACTAAGCTTACGCACCTCTGGTGTATAACTAATACTAATTCTCAAATGAAGAAAACAACGGGCTATATTTCGGCTATAAACACAGCCCCCGACCGACAAGGCCTTATAGCCACCTGTAAAAGAAAATATCTAACCAGAAACAGGTAATAACAGGGAGTCCTATATGGGCCGACAAGGCCACCATGATGTCTAGTTATGACTGTAAAGTAAATCCAGCATAAACTAAGCTATGGCTGACAAGGCCGCCAACTAATAGCTAAACAAGGCCCTGCATGGCCAATACGTAAGATAAAACACATATGGGCCCCACATGGCCAACAACAACTAACCACAGGGAATTAGAAATAATCTACAAGCCTCTAGGAATGACATATTGGTCGAGATAGGGCCCCAACCTACTGTAAACTGTATACATAAAAAGAGAGTCAACCTTCTAACTATGAGCTCCGGAAGAAAGCAACCGACTCCACTGCTAATCTGGCTGAAAACTAGGAAGGTCCTAGTCCGCATCTATCCGCACCTGCAGGCAAGTAATGCAGTGCCCCAAGAAAGGCGTCAGTACAATATGTACTGAATATGTAAGGCAGCAACTGTAAATAACTGAATGAACTGAAATGAGACTGAAAGTAACTGAAAAGAAAGGATAGGAATACCACCTGATCAGCTGAACTTATACTGTCTAATATATTAGTAACTAATACAAACAAGAACCTTACTTGGCCCCCATAACCTGGAAGGTACAACCAGCACAGAATAACGCACCTGGGCACCTCCTAAGCCCTGGTGAGTACATTTCAGTCTATATACACCTAACAAGGTCATACTGAATCATCTAGCATCTATAGCAGTCCTACTGGTTCCCTGGAGCTGCAACTGAGCCCGCTCGGCCCCTAAACTATAGTTGTGTCTGAGTCTGCTGGACTCCTGATATCTGGCATCTACACCCCGGGCACCAAGCTCGACGGGGGTTGTAGTGTAGTGCCGATAGACATAAAATAGTCCAGCCATGGAATAGACTGTATGAGGACCTTGGACTCCATCTTCTTCCCTTGCGGATGACATACCGCTCCTCGGAGTGACGTCATCTCGCCCCTGGTGGGCGTCGACACAACTAGTAACCCCTGGGTTGGTCAGGGAAGGCTATACAGACGTTATCAATCCCCAAACTAAACATAGAATACTAATCTCTGCTAATAACAACAGCTAGCCATAATAGATATGCTTCTGATCTTCTTACCGGGATTCAGATGAGTTATAATACTAAAAGAACTAACTTGCCGAAGACATTTGCCTTAATATCCCTGGATCGCCGATTTTTGATTTGCTGGCGAGTTCCAATTTGTATTCAATAGCTTTTTCTAACTGTAATCGTATTACAGGGAGAATGAGACTAGTTCCAATACTAAATTCGGCAAAAATGATAACTTTCTATATAAATATTAACTATACTTCAACCTAATGGAACACGGTCAAAAACGTATAATTTCTTGAGAGTTCAGAAGGGAAAAATACTTATTGAAGCTTGTGATCGTACATAAATTAGTTTGGAGTCATTCCGACAACTTTGACTCGGTAGAGTTATGATTTGCCGGGCGAATTTCACCAAACTAACTCCGTAGTAATGCTCCTTACTGCCTTAAACTTCGATAGCCGAAGTTAATTTGAATTTAGGTAGCGTTTGGCAGCACAAATGAAAGAAATTTATATGGAAATGGCAGTTCTCTACTGTACGGGACGAAGAACATATATATATGTATGAAACCAAATAAAGCCACTCAATATATATAACCTTGGGTGGTGGATAGGGGGTCTGTGGCACAGATTCCAATGTGCCAATACTGGGCTGTGCCACGGAGCCTAACGCACCAGGGAGGGGTCCGTGACACATTGCCCTTTAGGGCAGCTGGTCCAGCCCTCTCCCTTACAAGCTTGACTCCGTTCTCGTTCGACCTTTCCCCTAGCCCTTTCCCGTATGCGTTGTATTCTAAAACTCTTAACTAACGTATGAATAGGCCGACTACATGTTAGAAACTTATAGGGTGTAACATCCTCCCCCCCTAGGAACATTCATCCTCGAATGTTACTTTAGCTTACGGGAATATAACACTTTTAGCTTTTATTCTGAAAAAATTTTGGCAAAATCTCCTCTATAATATGGACTATCTGAAAACCCTGAAGCGTAGAAAAGTCCAACACAGACACTTCACATAACACTATAATAGCTATTACAGAACAAGTTGGGGTCAACTGAGCAATACATATAACACAAATCATGAAACAACAACTGAATCAATAACTTACCTTAACTGCATAGTCTGAACTAAGGATGGAACAAATGAGGATATATGGATCTCATATCATCCTCAGCTTCCCAGGTCATCTCTTCTCTATTCCTGTTTCTCCATAATACCTTAACAGAAGGCGACATCTTTGGTTCTCAACATACGAACCTGCCGATCCAATATAGCTACTAGAACCTCTTCATAAGCTAATTCCTTAGTAACCTGGACGTTCTCAACTAGCACAATTCGAGAAGGATCTCCTATGCACTTTCGTAACATCGACACATGAAAGACCGAGTGAACCAATTCTAACTCTGAAGGCAAATCTAACTTGTATGTCACCTGGCCTATTCTCCGGAGGATTGGATATGGTCCTATAAATCTCAAGCTAAGATTGTCTTCTTACCAAACCTCATCATGCCCTTCATTGGCGAAACTTTCAAAAATACCCAATCACCTACGTTGAACTCCAGGTCTCTACGCCATACATCAGCATAAGATTTCTGACGGCTCTCAGCTGTCAATAGGCGTTCTCTGTAAAGCTTCACCTTCTCTTCTGACTGATGGATTATGTCTGGTCTGATTAACCCTGATTCTCCTACCACAAATCAACCAACTGGGGACCTGCATTTCCACCCATACAAGGCCTCATAAGGTACCATCTGGATTGCTGAATTGTAACTGTTATTATAAGCAAATTCAATAAGGGGTAAATGTTTGTCCCAACCGCCCCAAAATCTAATACGCACACCCACAATATATCCTCGAGTATTTGAATGGTACGTTCTGCCTTCCCATCTGTTTGAGGGTGGAAGGTTGTACTCAGGTTAACTTGTGTTCCTAGGCCTTTCTGAAAGGACTGCCAGAATTTAGCTGTGAACTGCGCTCCTCTATCAGAAATGATTGATACTGGAACACCATGTAATGGAACTATCTTTTGGATGTACAGTTCTGCATAGTCCTCGGCTGAAAAGGTAGCTTTGACTGGTAGAAAATGGGTTGACTTCATCAATTTGTCGACAATCACCCAGATAGAATCAAATTTGCATCTGGTACGAGGTAATCCGGTCACAAAATCCATGTTGATTGCTTCCCATTTCCACATAGGCACTGCTATTTCCTGTGTCAATTTGCTGGGCTTTTGATGTTCTGCCTTCACCTGCTGGCAATTAGGACATTGTGCTACAAATTCTGCTACCTCCTTCTTCATTCTCGCTACCAGTAAATTTCTTTTATGTCATGATACATCTTTGTTGAACCTGGGTGAAGGGAATAACGAGAATAATGCACCTTTGCCATGATATGCTAGCGAAGTCCTGCCATATCTGGAACACAAAGGCGACCCCTATATCTCAAGACCCCGTCTGCGGTTACCTCGAAAGCTGATACTTCCCCTCGTTGAGCTTTATCTCTGAGCTGGACCAGGTTAGGGTCTTCATATTACCGTTCTTTCACCTCTTCAACCAAGGATAATATCGTAGTATTCTGAACCATTGCTCTACTATCCCTGAGTCTACTATTCGGATGGCTAAACTAGCTAACTGATGCAATTCTTGAGCCAGTTCCCACTATTCGGGCTTCAAGTATGGCAAACTTGTCATATATTTGCGGCTGAGGGCATCTGCTACAACGTTAGTCTTCCCTGGGTGATGTAAAATATTCACATCATAATCCTTCAATAGTTCTAACCAGTTATGCTGCCGCAGATTCAATTCTTTTTGCGTAAAAATGTACTGGAGGCTCTTATGATCAGTAAAAATATCTATATAGACGCCATACAAGTAGTGCCTCCATATTTTCAAAGCATGAATTACTGCAGCCAATTCCAGGTCATGGGTGGGGTATTCTTTTCATGCTTCCTCAACTGTCTTAAAGCGTAGGCAATTACCTACTGTGTTGCATCAGAACGCATCCTAACCCGACACCTGAAGCATCACAGTACACCACGTAACCCTCTGATCCTTCTGGCAAAGCTAACACCGGTGCTGATGTCAACCTGTTTTTCAACTCCTGGAATCTCTGATCACATGCTTTAGTCTAGTGAAATTTGGCTGCTTTTTGGGTAACTTGGTCAAGGCATTGATAGGGTAGAAAAACCCTCTACAAACCTTCTGTATACCCGGCTAAGCCCAGGAAACTACGTACCTCAGTCGGAGTTGTAGGTCTAGGCCAAGTCTTTATTGCCTCGATCTTCTGAGAATCTACCTGAATACTAGCCTCTGACACAACATGGCCCAAAAAGGCTACTGACTTCATCCAAAACTCACATTTAGAAAATTTCACATACAACTGACGATCCCTGAGAATTTGGAGCACTGTCCATCCCGATGTTCTGCTTTTAAGCGGGACTATACCAGAATATTGTCAACAAACACTATCACAAACAAGTCTAGATACGGCCTGAAGATACTGTTCATCGAATCCATGAATACTACTGGAGCATTCGTCAGTCCGAAGGACATGACCAGGAATTCAAAATGGCCATAATCAGTCCTGAAAGCAGTTTTTGGAATGTCACTCTCTTGAACCCGAACCTGATGATATCCGAATCTTAAGTCAAATTTTGAGAAATACTTTGCCTCCTGTAACTGATCAAACAAGTAATCCATTTTGGGGATAGGGTATTTATTTTTGATGGTAACTTTGTTCAGCTGCTGGGTCTATACACATACGAAGGGAGCCATCCTTCTTTCTTACAAATAAAACTGGAGCACCCCATGGCGAAGTACTCAACCTGATGAAGCCCTTGTCCAACAGATCTTTCTACTCTTCCTTCAATTCTCTGAGCTCGGCATGAGCCATTTGGTATGGAGGGATAGATATAGGCTGAGTACCTGGTAATAAATCGATTGCAAAATCGATCTCCCATTCTGGGGGAATACCAGGAGGTTCATCGGGGAATACGTCTAGAAATTCATTAACTACTAGTATGGATTGGAGAATGGGGACTCGGCTTAAACATCCTGAACCCTGACAATATGATAGATGCAACCCTTTGCTATTAATTTCCTTGCCCGAAGATAGGAAATAAACCTACCTTTTGACGTGGCTGCATTACCTTTCCACGCCCGTATTACCTCCCTTGGAAAGTGGAATCATACAGCTTTGGTCCAACAATCTACTTTGGCATAACATGGTGCTAGCCAATCCATACCCATAATTGTATCAAAGTCGATCATTTGTAATTCCACCAAATCTGCTAAAGTATGGCAACCAACAACCTCTACTATACAACCCCGGTAGACTCTCTTGGCTATGATGGAGTCACCGATGGGTGTAGACACTGAAAAAGGTCACTGAAGCAATTCTGGCGTAATACCGAACTTACTGGCCACTAATGGTGTAGCATAAGACAAAGTATAGCCTGGTTCTATCAAGACATACATGGAATGAGAGAAAATGTCCAGCATACCTATCACCACATCCAGCGACGACTCTGACTTCTGTAGCCCGGTAAAGCATACGTGCGATCTGGACCAGTGCCTAAGCTAGATGCCCCTGATCTACCTCGGCCTCTGCCGGTTGGAGCTGAGGGCCTACACCCTGCTGGGGATGCTGGGGCACGTGACCCTACTAAAGACTTGTCCTGTCGGTCCCAATTGCCCTGATCCCTAGATGGACAGTCTCTCATCAGGTGACCCTCCTGCCCGCAGATGTAACACACAGAAGAACCATACCTACATGCCCCAAGATGGCATCGACTGCACATAGGTCAAGGTGGCACAGTAAATCTACTCTGCTTTGACCACCTCTACTACTGTGAGCCAGATGGTCGTGAACTATCGCCGAGTTCTGACTGCCCCCAATGACCTAATCTACTACCCTGTTGTTGCTGTGGAGATGGGGGTCTAGGTGGCCTTCCTGCTAATCATGGCCTGGGTCCGCCTTGGAAATCTGCCTGAAGGTCACTAGGTCTAACCCTGCGGCACTGCTCCTGATTTGCCCTGTTTATTTCCCGCTGCAGCTATCTGATCCCTTCGATATTTTGAGTAAATGATTGAAGACAAGCAATATCCATGTCCTCTCGCAGAGTAGCTGTGATACAAGTCTCCACATATTCTGGATTTAGCCCCATAGTAAACCGGTTCACCTTGGATGGCATGGTATCTACAAAAGCCGATGCATATTGGGCCAGGGAATCAAACTTCATAGCATTCTCCCGAAAACTCATCGAGCCCTGCTCCAAGTGAAAAAACTGATCTACTCGGGCCTGTCGAATCTCCCACGACAAGTAATGGTCCAAGAAAGCTTCTGAAAAGTTGGACCAAGTCGGAGGGGGGACATCTCTACCTCAGGACCTTTCCCAACTCTCGTACCATAATATTGCTATGTCCCGTAGTCGAAACACCACTAACTCAACTAATTTTGCAGGTGCAACATACATTACTCTAAAAATCCACTGTAGCTGGTCCAAAAAGTCTTAAAGGTCCTCGTCCCGATTTTTCCCATAAACTGTTGGGGACTCAGATCAAGGAACTCTCAAATCCTCGAACTACCTAGTCCTCCCAAAGACTCCGCAACTATGGGTGCCACTGGCTGATGTAATGCAGCCATCATCTGGGCTATCATAAAAACAACACTTCTGACCTCCTGATCTGATGGCATCGGTATAGAAACTACTGGAGGTGGTGCCGACACATCTGTAGCCCTGGACGGCTCCTGGCGAGGCAGAGAGTGTAGGGGAGACCGAGATATAGTCTCCCTGTCGCCCTCAGATCGGGCCAACTCTGACTGAGGCACCCTGCTAGTGCCTTCTCTTGCTACAACATCTAATTTCCTGCCAGTCGTTGTCTGTCGCGCGTCCGTCATTTCTCTATAGAAAAGCATATTACGGTAAGCTTAGGGACTCATCCCTATACAACACAATTTTATACCACGACTGGAAGAGAAGGAAGAGTAACCATCCTAACATGCCTTGCAGCCTCCTATTTATAGTATATGGTGCACAACACATCCATAGGCAAGACTCTACTTAGCACAGCTTGCAGACTCCCTGGGATACGACCTGCTCTAATACCAAGTTTGTCACGCCCCACCTTGGGAGGCATGACTGGCACCTGGTGCCGTTACTAGGATCTAAACTGGCTTGACTAAGCTTATGCACCTCTAGTGCATAACTAATACTAATTCTCAAATCACGAAAACAAAGGGCTATATCTCAGCTGTAAACACAGCCCCCGGCCAACAAGGCCTTATAGCCACCTGTAAAAGAAAACAGCTAACCAGAAACAGGTAATAACAGGGAACCCTATGCGGGCCGACAAGGCCACCATGATATCTAGTTATGACTGTAAAGTAAATCCATCATAAACTAAGCTATGGCTGACAAGTCCGCCAACTAACAGCTAAACAAAGCCCCACACAGCCAATACATAAGATAAAACATATATGGGCCCCAAATAGGAAACAACAACTAACTACAGGAAATTAGAAACAATCTGCAAGCATTTAGGAATGACATACTAGTCGAGACAGGGCCTCACCTACCCATAAACTGTACACACAAAAAGAGAGTCAACCTTCTAACTATGAGCTCCAGAGGAAAGGAGTCGACTGCACTGCTAATCTGGCTGAAAACTAGGAAGGTCCTGGTCCGCGTCTATCAACACCTGCAGGTAAGTAATGCAGCGCCCCAAGAAGGGCGTCAGTATAATATGTACTAAATATGTAAGGCAGTAACTGTAAATAACTGAATGAACTGAAATGAGACTAAAAGTAACTGAAAAGAAAGGATAGGAATACAACCTAATCAGCTAAACTTCTACTGTCTAATATATTATTAACTAATACAAACAAGAACCTTACTTGGGCCCCATAAGCCAGAAGGTACATCCAGCACAGAATAACCCACCCGGCGCCCCCATAAGCCTTGGTGAGTACACTTCAGTATATATACACCTAACAAGGTCATACTAAATCATCTAGCAACTATAGTCGTCCTACTAGTCCCCTCGGTCTGCACCTGAGCCCGCTCGACCCCTGAACAATAGCTGTGTCTAAGTCCGGTGGACTCCTGATACTTGACATTTGCACCCCAAGCACCAGACTCGACAGGGGGTGTAGTCTAGTGCTGATCGGCATAAAATAGTCCAGCCATGGAATGAACTATATGAGGACCTTGGACCCCATCTTTGTCCCATGTGAACGGCACACCGCTCCTTGGAGCGACATCATCTCACCCCTGGCAGGTGTCGACATAGCTAGTAACCCTGGGGTTGGTCAGGGAAGGCTATACAGGCGTAATCAATCCCCAAACTAAACATGGAATACTGATCTCAGCTAATAACAACAGCTAGCCATAATAGATATGCTTCTGATCTTCTTATTGGGATTCAGGTTGAGTTATAATACTAAAAGAACTAACTTGCCAAAGACATTTGCCTTAACATACCTAGATCGCCAATTTTTGATTAGCTGGCGAGTTCCAATTCATATTCAATAGCTTTTTCTATCTGTAATCATATTACAGGGAGAATAAGACTAGTTCCAGTACTAAATTCAGAAAAAATGATAACTTTCTATATAAATATTAACTATACTTCAACCTAACAGAACACGGTCGAAAATGTATAATTTCTCGAGAGTTCAGAAGGGAGAAATACTTGAAGCCTATGATTTGTATAGAAATTAGTTTGGAGTCATTATGACAACTTTGACTCGGCAGAGTTACGATTTTTCGGGTGAATTTCAAGAAACTAACTTCGTAGTAATGCTCCTTACGGCCTTAAACTTCGATAACCAAAGTTAATTTGAATTTGGGCAGCATTTGGCAGCGTAAACGGAAGAAATTTATATGGAAATGGCCGTTCTCTATCGTACGGGATGAACAACATATATATATGTATGAAATCAAATGAAGCCACTCAATATATATGTATAACCTTAGGTGATGGACAGGGGGTCCATGGCACGGACCCCAACGCACCAATCTTGGGCCGTGCCATGGAGCCCAACATGCTAGGGAGGGGTCCGTGACACATTACCCTTTCGGGCAGCTGGTCCAGCCCTCTCCCTTGCAAGCTTGACTCCGCACTCGTTCGACCTTTCCCCGGGCCCTTTCCCGTACGTGTTGTACTCTAAAACTCTTTATTAACATACGAATAGGCCTACATGTTAGAAACTTATGGGGTGTAACAAGATTTTTCAAGGTCGAACAATAATTTAAGTGTAGAGTGGTGATGAAAGGTGAATCTACGTGTTTCTTAGCCATATTTTGCCCATATTTTACTATATTTTGAGAACAAATTGTGTGTTTGCATGTGTTTTATGATATATTTGTGAAAAAGAGCTAACGCACATGATAAGATGCTTTTAGGTATAAAAGTGATGGATTTGGCTTAAATGTAGCTTAAAAGTGCAAGAATGGCAAAATAAGTTGGTGGATTAAATATATAGAAGTTGGCATCGCGCAGGCACACCTGTGCCATGGCCTGCGTGACGCACAGGAAGGATGAGGCAAGGAGAGGTGCAGTGCACTAGTGATGCTGCGCAAGGAGAGGCACGGTGCGTAGCATAGTCCAGCCGACCAGAATCAGCAAATCCCAATTCGACTAGGAACTGAAGCTGCAAAATCCAATTCAAATCCATGAAGAAACAACAAAGTCTTCATCTACTATAATAATACCCTTTATTTCATGTCTTAGGTGTCTGCTAGAAAATATCATATAGAGTTTACAACTCAATTGTCAATTGTTGCATAATTCATAGTTTGTGTAATAGTTTAGTTGAGTTATTATTAGAAATTCATCAAGTTCTTGTGGAACCTTTTAGCTTGGCGATTTCGTTGAACAAAGTTTATATTAAAGTAAATATTTAATTATGATTTCTTGTATATATTCTATTTCTTTTCTCATAAACATGAGCGGCTAAATTGATCTTGGGCAAATTTCTATGCCCAAGTGATACTCAAATGTGTCATTTTAGCCTTGTTTATCTATCAATGTTTATACATTCTCATGTGATTGGTAATAAAATGTGAATTTATACTAACCAACATGATTAGCATTTTTTTTCAGGTAAAATGTAATTTTGGGAAGCTAAAATACATGTTGGAATAGATCGGGGTTGGACTCGGATGTGAGCAAAGGACAAGGCATTGGAAGGCACAAAATAAAGAGGCTCCGCGATGGAGCCGTGTCACGCTGCCATCGCGGAGGCATTCTGCCTGGATAGGGAATTTTTGCCCAATTTCCAGTGAGGGTTCGCGTTGGGTCCGTGGCACGGTGGCCTAGCTCCGCTTTGCACGCCGTGCCACGTTGAGCCTTATTACCTGGACCCACAACTTCCAGTGAGGGTCCGCGTCAGTGGTGTGTCACGGAGGCAGTGCTCCGCGATGCACTCCGTGACACGTTGCTTGTTATTCCGGGAAAAATTCCCACCAGTATAAATAGGACACTTAGGTTCATTTATCAATATTCTGACTTGGTGGAGCAAGAACATGGGTTACAGGAAGTTGAGGGGACAAAATTATCTGGGTTTTCTCTCTTTCCTTCTCCTTGAATTCAATTGCTTGTATGTTTAACACTCATTTAACGATGTTTAATCCACAAATGAGTGGCTAATTCCTCTTCTTGTTGAGGTTAAGAACAATTGTATTGGAATGTGATTGTTGATTAAGTTGGTTTTTCATCTTTTCTTCCATGGTTGTTCTATTGATTCTTGTTCTTACTGCATTAATGTGTGGCCTACGTTAATGTACATCTAAAAAGTCCGGTTTCACTCGAGAGAGCAAGAAATTGGAAAGTTGTGAATCAATAGGATATGATCTTTTCTTAGTTTGGGAAAATGGAGAATTGATTTACCTTTAGGATAGAAATATACCTGAAAGTCGTATTAGTCAATTTAGGAACCGGGTTTGTATGGCAGAACATGAATTTCATTTAATCACAGAAATGTAGGTGGACGGTTCATGATTCTTAAGTTGGGTTAAATACGAGAGTTTTAATCCATTGGCAGTAGTTCTTGACTAGCAACCGGAGGAAAGGTTAACCAAATTATATCGATAATTAATTTCATTACATGTTCATTTAACCTCAGCATGCTCACATTCATAGTTCAGACTCACATTAGATAATCGTTTTAGACTTAACATAAAAATTAGAACCCAAAAATATCAAACGCTTGGTTACACTGTTGGTCTTCATTGTTAAAATTAAAATATCGTAACACTTGAGTAGTTTGTTACCTTATCCCAGTCCCCGTATGATCGATACTTGGCTTACTTAAGCCACTTTACTACTTGTTCGACCACGTGCACTTGCGTGTAGTTTTATACCCAACAAACAACCGAACAAGTTTTTGGCGTCGTTGCCGGGGACTGGCAATTGCTAAAATTTTCTTGTGTTAATTTACTATATTTTTATTTTTCTTAGTATTGACAACTTGGTCTTAGCCTGTATTTTGCAGATTTAATCTCTGTTGAACACTGGCAAGAGACAAGGAGCTGGTGGACTCGTATTTAGAGCCAGAAAGATTATTTCATCGTCAGCGGAGAGAAGCTCTAGAAAGAAAGCTGCAGTTGCTCAGACAAACACTCATGGAGCAACAAAAGAATCCACCAGTAGTACGGGCAATGTTAGTGCCCGAGGAAGTAGCAGCTCGACCGGTTCGCGAGGTGGCAATCCCACATGCTAATAATGTCACATCTAGCATCCGCAAACCTGAGCCAGGAGGGAGGTTCGAGCTCAAACAAAACATGGTGCAATTGATGCACACTAGAGGGCAGTTTACAGGTCTCCCTTATGAAGATCCACAACAGCATCTCCAAATTTTTTTGGAGATAAGTGACACTTACATCCCCGCTGGAGTGTCATCAGATTATGTCAGGCTTACATTGTTCCCATTTTCACTATTGGGAGAAGCCAAGAGGTGGTTGAAAGTTGAGCCACCTAATTCTATTTCTACGTGGGATGATCTTGCAAGGAAATTCTTGATACGATTTTTTCCCTCCGGTAAAACAGCAAGACTTAGAAGTCAAATTCTAAGTTTCAAACAGAGAGAGGGAGAGAATCTATATCAGGCTTGGGAGAGATTCAAGTCCGTGTTGAGGGATTGCCCTCATCATCAATCAAATGATGTGCTGGTGCACACTTTTATAGAGGGTTTAGAACCCCATACAAAAATATTGCTAGACTCAGTAGCTGGGGGACAAGTACTGGAGAAAACTTATGAGGAGTTGTATACCTTGTTGAACCATATTTCATAGGGCAATCCAGAATGGGATGCTGATTCGTCAAGAGGAGGGACAAGGAAAGCAACAGGAGTTCTAGAAGTGGATGGTTTTATAGCTATCGCTGCACAGATAGCTGCTTTACAGAATCAACTCAACACCCACTTCAGTAACATGACAATGAACCAGCCTCAAGCCCCAGTGAATGCAGTGCAGCAGATTTGGTGTGAAGTGTGCGAGAGTAGTGAGCACTTAACTGATTGTTGTGGAGCAAATCCTGACTCGGTGAACTTTGTGGGAAATGTACAAAGGAACAACCACCAACAGTATGGCAACAACTACAATTCCAATTGGAGGAATCATCCTAATTTCTCCTGGGGTAGCAACAACCATCAGGGGCAAAGTTCGAGTCAGGGTGTGCAGAGGAATCAAGGAGGGCAGCAGAATTATCAAGCACAATTTAGAAACAACAATGCACCTCCTCCACCACTATCATCCAGCACTGAGGAGATGTTCAAGACGATGATAGCTAACCAAGCTCAATTGCAGGCTGACTTTGTGAAATTGGCAGCCGAAGTGAAAATCAATTTGGGCAATTTGCTGGAGCCCAAAATACCAGGACTAGAGGAGGACTTCCGAGTGACACAGATCCCAACCCTAAGCAGGTGAATGCGGTGACCACAAGGAGTGGTTTGCAGCTGAAAGAGGTGGAACCAGAAAGACCACCTCAACAATCGGGAGCAGCAGAAGTCGAGAGGGAGCAAAGTGATGAGAGGGGGAAGACAAAGGAAGCTGAATCAGAAAGACCACCTCCCCCGTTTTCTCAACGATTAAAGAAACACAAGGAGGAGGCGTGTTTCAAGAAATTCATGGAGGTGGTGAAACAAGTACATATTAACTTACCTCGTGTTGATGTTTTGCAGGGAGTGCCGAAGTATGCCAAGTATATAAAGGACATCGTGGCAAACAAAAGTCGGTTGACTGAGTATGCTACGGTGGCTCTTACGGAGGAGTGCACTTCCCGGATACAAAACCGACGGCCCACAAAGCTCAAAGATCCTGGGAGCTTTACTATACAGATTACTATTGGGCAGAGTATCCGAGCTCGTGGATTATGTGATTTGGGAGCGAGTATTAATTTGATGCCGTCATCGGTATTCAAAAAGTTGGGTCTAGGGAGTCCTAGACCCACAACTGTGATCTTGCAATTGGCGGATCGGTCCTTAGCCAGACCTGATGGCATTGTGGAGGACGTTCTGGTGCAAGTTGGCTCCCTGATCTTCCCGGTAGATTTCATCGTGTTGGATTTTGAACCAGACGTAGAAGTCCCATTTATTTTGGGACGTCCTTTCTTGGCGACCGGGAAAGCGCTGATTGATGTAGCTGCGGGGCAGCTAACCATGCGAGCACACGACAAGGTGGAAGTGTTCAATGTGTACAAGGCCTCCAAACTCCCGACTGTGTACGGGAACTCTCGATGATCAATGTGATTAATCGAGTTGATAATGCGCGGATAAAGGATTCACGAGAGTTATTGGGAAAACCACCTAAACGATGTAAGCAGTACTGGGGGGGAGGAAGGTGGTCGAGAGAAAACGTCCATCACCCTAGAGGACAATTGAGCTGAATGACGTCGAGCCGCGACGGTAAACCAGGCGCAGCACGGGAGGCAACCCGTGAAATTTTTCTTTGTAAATTGTGAATAGATTTTTTTTAAATTTATTTTCTTTTATTTTCCTGATTAACAACAAAATTTTTAGTTTTTATTTTTGTTTTTATTTTTATTTTGAGTGAAACCTATAATTCTAACCAATTTCTTGTAGTAGAATGAATTTCAGGTCGAACGGAGGGAAAATATGCAAGGAATCGCAAAGGAAAATTCGAAGTATGAAAATCAAGAAAAAGTGGCAAAACAGTGAGCTAGGGCGATAGCTCCGTGTCACGGAGGAGGGCCTCCGCGTTACCCTCCGTGACACGTTGAGATGTAAATCCGAAATTTTAAAAGAATTCCAGAACACCCTCGCGTCAGCTCCGTGTCACGGAGGCAGTGCTCCGCGATGCACTCCGTGACACGTTGATGTGTATATCGCGACGGGTCACACCGGGTCGCCGGGTGACCCGCACGAATTTTCCACTTTTAAACCCCGAATCCCACTCAATTTTCCTTATTTCTCACACACTCCGCGACCAATCCCCCCAAAACCCCTCCCCCTGCAACGTGACACGGAATAGGCCAAGGATTTCATCGAGTTTTCTTTAATTTTACGAATTCAAGGTATGTTCTTCAATTCCATCTCATTTCTTGTTGATTTTCTTCGATATTGAACAAGTGATATGAGCTAAACTTGCCCTAAGTAGAAATTAAGCGTAAATTCAATTGAATTATTGTTGATGGATGTTCGGAGTATCATTGTGATTGCTTGAACTCATTAATTGCATAATTTAATCGAATTTTTGATACAATCGTAGTTAGGGATTGCTTTTGAATTTGAAGTGGAAAAATGTAGTGAACTCGTGAAATTCAGGATGGGTTGTACATGTGGAGTGAGATGAATCGATGTGCTAATTGTTATTATGCTAAAAGACCGACGGATTCTCGAGTTAGGGGAATATTGAAATTTGCAAGAATTGGGTGAGTTGTATAGGTTCATGTAGATAAATTCTTGTTGTTTCATTTCTTTGTTTCTCTTTGCTAAGTGCGATAGGACAAAATGTTATCGATGGTAATGATTGTGGTTAGTTGTACGAAGTCTGAGTAGTACATAGAATATATATCGTCGAATTCTTCGAATTCTTCGAATGCACTAAGCATGTTTGTTATATTTGGCTGTTTGTTTGTGTAAATAGGTATGATCTTGCCGTAATGTTGTACCTGTAGCTAAGGACTAAGTGTGGGGTAGCCTTGCTTAACCCAACTTTAGTCGAAGCAAATTTTCACGGGCTTAACATTGAACTTGTCTGTTTGGTTTGACAGGAACAATGGCAAGCAGGAAAGAAAAAGGGAAAGGCACATCAACATCTGGCGCCGGAAGAAAGAGAATCAGACTGGGCTCAACAGTCCCAGCAGCACCAGCGGTTCCACGCAGCTAACGCCGCCAATACGGAACCAGGTGGGTGACAGAAGAGGGGAAGAAGTGGTATGCCAAGCACAAGGAGAGAAAGTACTTCTCCGAGGAACACATAGCACGGGAACCGTTGGCACAGGAGTTCCCTAGGATTGTCCACAGGATCGAGGCAGCTGGGCTCAATTTCATCTTTAAAGAGCCTAAGGAATGCAACTTGCACTTGATTCAGGAATTCTATGCCAATTGGAACCCGACTCTCAGAAGTCACACCATCAAAATCAGAGAGCAAATAGTCACCTTTGAGCCCCACCACCTCAATGCTATCCTAGGGGCGCGGGACACAGACGCCCACGTGCTTCGACAGCTGAACATCACTCCACCATATGCGGACATCAGACGCACTTTGTGTGGAACCCGATCGACAGCTAGATGGAGCAGACACAAGGAGAAGGGCTACCATCAGACTTTGCCCTATTCACAGATGAACAGGGAAGCCAGGATATGGCTTAAGATCGTCTATTCCTACCTAATCCCGGGGGTACATATGAAAGATGTAACCCGGGATCGTGTATGCCTGGTGTAAGCCCTGATGAAAGGGCTAGAGATCAACGTGGGGGCGGTGATTATTTCCGCCATGAAGAGAGCCCAGTTGCATCAGGGGCACAGATACGGATTTGGCGGACTACTCACCACATTCCTAAGGGGCTTAGATGTTGAGGAAGAGGCCCTTAACTACATCCCGCAGATGGAGCGGCGGGCCTTAGATGTCACTAAAACTAAGGCACCCGACACCACCCACGGGCCTGTTCTTACACTTGTCGAGCGACATGCTCGGGATGATCAGTACATGGCTCGTATGTACGGGATGCAGATGCTCTAGCTGAGGATAGGCGGGAGGCCTGCAACAGAGGAGGAGCTATGGAAGCTCAAGCTAGACTACCCTTTTGGCGAAAATGCCAGGGCTCTATGCCGAGTGGGGCCAGCTTTTGTAGAGCCCACAGATGATGATGTCCCCAAAGACGAGGAGACACGTCGGGAGGACTCCGATGTGGAGTCCAATGATGACGATGGGGCTGATTCAGACATGGGAGATGAAGCAGCAGCACCTGATGAAGAAGTGGAGTATTTTGATTGATCAGGGGGTTCCACCACCCAATTTTTGTACTATTTTAATTTTTGTGAACACTGGAGACAGTGTTCGAGATAAGTGTGGGGTGGGAGTAATTAGGTGCTGGTTGTGCTGTTATGTATGTTCTAATCTGTTGTTGTGCCTGTGAACAAAAATTTTCTGACCCTGTGATTTGTGAGTGTTAAGTTGTTGTCCTGTATTGAAATTATATGTGAAACTATTGTGTGTTTCTGAATGTTGCTAAGTTGATATTGTACATATTTTTGTTTATCGAAATGATCGATATTTTTAAATTTTTTTTCAATTCTTGGGTTTCTCGGCGTTTGTTTTTGGTTCTTTTACCGAGAATGGTCCCATTGAACCGAAGTCTTAGTTAGTGACCGTTCCCTATGATGGATCGATGAAGACCTTCTTAAGGGAAATGTAGTCGTTAGGAGTAGATTCTTTTTCATTTATATTTTTTAGCTGTTTTTCTTTTGTGGGTTGCATCCCAAAACCTGTAGTTACTTTATGGTTGCGGAATTCTGGTTGCGTGTCGTACATGATATTTGAAATGAAAAGGTGATTCGTATGAAAGCATGCAACTTTGTAAATATGTTGAGGTACCTAGGCCATAGAGTCGATTCAGTATGATTAAGGCTTAATGTTTGAATTCGTGCAATTAGCTGATTGAAGAGTCTGTGAATACGTCTTGAATTGAGCATGTGCAATAAGTGTGAAGTGAGGTTTTGTTATTCCATGCTATTGTGAAGTGTCTAGAACTTGCCTGGTGTGTGTAAAAAACGAAATGAAGGAGGTGTATTGTAGGAAAGAATGTAGGCATTTCTTTGGTTTAACCGAAAGTTTCTATTTCTCATTATCATACCCACCTTGATTGTATACCCTAGTCAGCCCGTTGAGCCTTTAGCTTATTATTTTTTTCTTTTGTCAAAAAGGGTAAACTGAGCTTAATCCCTTCTTTTCATTAGCCGTAAAGTCTTTCCAAAACACTTAAGCGCTTAAGAAGAGAAAATAATTTTCCCAAAGTGTCGAAGAGTGAGAATGGTGAAAAGAAAAGAAAAGCAGAGTGATAAAGGAAAAGAAAAGGTTGAAGGTGCACTTGTTATAAACAAACTATAATGAAGGTGTATGAATAATCTTTGTTGTTGTGTCAAGTGTCCTTAATAAGATGGGCCAAACTAAAGAAAAACTTCAAGAATGGGAGGATGAAGGAAGAAACACTGCCCATGAGTTTGATGGGATGTATTAAAAAGGCGCTTAAGGATGCTAGTGGCTATTATTGGCTAGCCCAATATTTACTAGTTCCGTAGCTTACATTACAACCCGTTAAAGTCCTACGTGATCTAACATCACATTTCTTTATATTAGTGGAGTAATATACTAAAGGCAAGCTTATGGGTCGTGACATGATGCATGTGAATTCTTTTGGGAGAGAGAGTGAAATTGTGTTTATATGCCCCTGCTTGAAATTTTGTGAGTTCATATGATCAAAAAGGGGAAAATTCTCTTGTGTTGTGAGGGCACATGCTGGAGGAGAGATTAATTTTCATGTCGGATGTCTTGATCAGCTGATTTGCATGAGTTTGCCAATATCGAGAGTCAATTTTTAAGTCTAGGAGGTCTTGATGTATTGAAGTTCATTGCATTGATTGGACCATGCGTGTTTTCTTGATGATTTGTTGTATTGAATAATCGGTATGACCGTTGCCTAAATTGTCGAACCAAAGTAGCGAGGTTTGGGTGTAAATTGCATGAGGTGTAAGATTGTTGTTCGAGGATGAACAAGGATTTTAAGTGTGGGGTAAGTGATCTTGGGCAAATTTATATGCCCAAGTGATACTCAAATGTGTCATTTTAGCCTTGTTTATCTATCAATGTTTATACATTCTCATGTGATTGGTAATAAAATGTGAATTTATACTAACCAACATGATTAGCATTGTTTTGCAGGTAAATTGTAATTTTGGGAAGCTAAAATGCATGTTGGAATAGATCGGGGTTGGACTCCAATGTGAGCAAAGGACAAGGCATTGGAAGGCACAAAATAAAGAGGCTCTGCGATGGAGCCGTGTCACGCTGCCATCGCGGAGGCATTCTGCCTGGATAGGGAATTTTTGCCCAATTTCCAGTGAGAGTTCGCGTTGGGTCCGTGGCACGGTGGCCTAGCTCTGCGTTGCACGCCATGCCACGTTGAGCCTTATTACCTGGACCCCTAACTTCCAGTGAGGGTCCGCGTCAGTGGCGTGTCCGCGATGCACTCCGTGACACGTTGCTTGTTATTCCGGGAAAAATTCCCACCAGTATAAATAGAACACTTAGGTTCATTTTTCAATATTCTAACTTGGTGGAGCAAGAACATGGGTTACAGGCAGTTGAGGGGACAAAATTATCAGGGTTTTTCTCTCTTTCCTTCTCCTTGAATTCAATTGCTTGTATGTTTAACACTCATTTAACGATGTTTAATCCACAAATGAGTGGCTAATTCCTCTTCTTGCTGAGGTTAAGAACAATTGTATTGGAATGTGATTGTTGATTAAGTTGGTTTTTCATTTTTTCTTCCATGGTTGTTCTATTGATTCTTGTTCTTACTGCATTAATGTGTGGCCTACGTTAATGTACATCTAAAAAGTCCGGTTTCACTCGAGAGAGCAAGAAATTGGAAAGTTGTGAATCAATAGGATATGATCTTTTATTAGTTTGGGAAAATGGAGAATTGATTTACCTTCAGGATAGAAATATACCTGAAAGTCGTATTAGTCAATTTAGGAACCGGGTTTGTATGGCAAAACATGAATTTCGTTTAATCACAGAAATGTAGGTGGACGTTTCATGATTCTTAAGTTGGGTTAAATACGAGAGTTTTAGTCCATTGGCAGTAGTTCTTGACTAGAAACCGGAGGAAAGGTTAACCAAATTATATTGATAATTAATTTCATTACATGTTCATTTAACCTCAGCATGCTCACATTCATACTTCAGACTCACATTAGATAATCGTTTTAGACTTAGCATAAAAATTAGAACCCAAAAATATCAAACGCTTGGTTACACTGTTGTATTCATTGTTAAAATTAAAATATAGTAACACTTGAGTAGTTTGTTACCTTATCCCAGTCCCTGTGGGATCGATACTTGGCTTACTTAAGCCACTTTACTACTTGTTCGACCACGTGCACTTGCGTGTAGTTTTATACCCAACAAACGACCGAACATAAATCTCTTAGGCTAGGGTTGTAGGAACCATGATGGACTAATGAATATAGACATAATAAAATAGTAATTCTTGAGTGGTGAATTAAGTGAATTTTTATTCTCGTCGTTTTAATTAAAGTTTGAGCAGTTGCAAATGTTGAAACAATCCTGTATCTTCAACTTTCCTGACCAAGGAGGTTACAGTTAGGAAAAGAGAGTAACAATGGCAATTTGAGATTAATAATTCTCATCTAATTAACTTGAGGTCTAATCAAGGATAGTTAAAGTCATGACTTATTGAAAAGCTTAATATACACACTTTTGTGATTGAGAGGAGATGGATGGATGTCACGACCTGAACATACACCAGGATCGTGGACACGAGACAGGGAGCCTCAAAGGACCCCAAGTCGACCCATAACAGGAGCATACATCTAATCCCAATCACAAGTACGGAAGACTTAGCATAAAAAGAACGTAATCATGACATAATAGAAAGAAAAGAAAATCTAGACTCATACAATATGGCTGATTACAACTTATAGTCTGATAAGCCTCTAATCATGAAAAGACTGGTTGATGGGACAACTCCCCAACTAACCCAACAATCCTAAAACTGAAAAGACAACATAGAGTCTGAATACATAGACCTCGGAACATGAGGATTCGCCAAGTATGCTGAGAACAACTCCGTAATAATCTACGGGTGAGGGTGAGCCTGAGAGCTGGGGCCTGTATCATAAAATGATACAGCATAGAGAGTATGCGGTCAGTACGTGGAATGTACTGAGTATGTAAGGTAAGTAAAACGGATATTTTAAAAATATATAAAATTCATAAATGATTATAAGAGTAGGACATCATTCTCGTATCGTAAATCATCATAACATGTCATAAGGATCAAGGTTTTCAAAACGTTCGTAATATAACATATTCATGATCATAATAAAAGAGTTTTACTTAACATAACTTGAGCCAACATACATAATCATAACATGCATAAATCATGAGGAACAGTGGGAGATTATCTTAACTGACATACCCCATATGAGCACACATAAAGCTTGACTTGTAACCCCAGTCGGGAGGGTGTTCGTACCTTGCCAAGGGTCGAACCATGAAAGTGTGATTTCACCATGAAAAGGGCCATTTGGGCCAGGGACAGTCTCATAGGAGGTCCCAACATACCTATAGTGGCACGTAGTTTGAGATCCAGGGCAAAACCTAGGCCCCGAACCTACTCGGTGTTCGACACTACTCCCAAAATATATATAGTTCTCATAATATAACATGCATGGACTCATGGGCTAGTTAAATCATGATTATCATACAAATGCTTAAACATACGTGAACTATCCATGACATGAGGCTGGTGAGTCGGCCAAAAACATAATTCATAATTTATAAGATTCATACATATTTGTAGATCATGTATATAGCTTGAATTTCATAAAATCATAAGGGGTAACATAAATAAATTCATGATTAAAACCATAATTCATGCTGGGCTTATAGAAATCATAAATTGATTCATCATGGGGCATGCATAATTAGGCTTAAACACATAGAACTCAAAATCGATGAAATTATAAATGATTTAAATAATAAAAACTGATTAAAACCCACAGATTATAATTAGATTTTAAAGTCACAAAATCCATAATCAAATTATTAGAGTTTAAGTAAACCAAATTCAAAACCCCACGAGTTCTTGTTGAAATCTTTGTAAAAATCATAGAGAAGGGACATGGGTGTGAAAGAAATCACCCATTGATAGCTTTACATACCTGGGATATCTAATTCTTAACTTCCCTTGATTACCCAAGAATGAAATTGGAAGAATTGAGGAGAAGAGTCTAGAATCTCCCTTGATTGGCTCTCACTATACTTGCATGCATGAATGAAGAGAAAACTGAACTTAATCCCTTTAAATGTCCCTATTCATAACCCAAAACGTCATAGTTTAGGCCTTAGGATCTTAGAAAATTACGAAAAGACCCTTACTATTTCGCAGAAAATAACTGCCAGGTGACCCTAACGGGTGACCTGACGATTCGTTACATGGCCAAACCATCCGTCACCTTGCCCGTCAGGTACACTGTCTTAATTGATCATTGGGGGTCCTAACAGACGACACCATGATTCGTTATGGGTGGCAACGATTCATGGCCACTACTCGTCAAGTGCACTGCCTTCCTTATGCCAATTATTGAAATTTCACACAATGACTCATACCATGACTCGTTGCCAGACATGACGAGTCGTGGTCTCCTTTCGTTAAGCCCACTGCCTTGCTTTTTCTATTTTTCTTATACCTCCTCCCCATGGATGACCTAACAACTCGTGGTGTCTGGCCACGAGTTGTTCCCAAGCCCGTGGGGACTACTTTTTCCCAGGCCTTCCCAGGAGTCACCTGACGACCCGTGAGCTCTCCTCACGAGTCGTCCAACGACTCGTCCTGTGCCTGCAACCCAAATTTTCAGTTTTTCCCGTTTCAACTCCTGGATCTGATCTTTGAGTTCTCGGGGTATTACAATATCTCCCCCTTGGGAACATTCGTCCTCGAATTTTAGAAAAACACAAAAAACTCAGAAACAAGCAATCATCACATGCAAATACTAATTATTTAAACCGAAAACTGATGGAATGACTACCTCCGAAAAGAACTACACAACTGAGCTAAATTTAGACATCACACACATCTATCATGACATAAATAAAACTAG
Source organism: Datura wrightii (assembly GCA_035772735.1). NCBI lineage: Eukaryota > Viridiplantae > Streptophyta > Magnoliopsida > Solanales > Solanaceae > Datura > Datura wrightii. The sequence continues at coordinate 46,980,133 of JASDFA010000002.1, read as the reverse complement.
CGCACATGCACTAAACATGGAAACTGATTGGAGAATTAGGGAAAAAACTGATACCTCAAACTGAAACTGAGCCGGTAGAGAACAGGTGAGGGTATTTAGCCGTCATAGCTGCTTCGGCTTCCCTTGTATCTCCCTCAACATGTTGGTTTCTTCATAACACCTTCACCAAAGCTACTTCTTTGTTCCAAAACCTCTGAACCTGATGATCCAAAATTGCAATTGGAATTTCCTCGTAACTGAGGCCATCTCTCATATCAACACTATCCACCGGGACAACCAAGGCTGGATCACCCAAGCACTTTTTCAAGAGCGATACATAAAAGACAGGATGAACTAAAAATAACTCTGATGGAAAGTCCAACTCATATGCTACTTTACCAATTCTTCTCATGACCCGGTAGGGACCAACATAGAGGGGGTTGAATTTTCCTTTCTTTCCGAACCGCATTACTCCCTTCATGGGAGACACCTTCAGGAATACCAAATCATCCACCTCAAACTCTGACTCTCTCCTCCTCACATCATCATATGATTTTTGACAACTCTGAGCAGTTTTCAGCCTGTCCATTATAAACTGAACCTTCACCATAGCCTTGTGAGTTGAGTCTAGCCCTATCATAGATGCCCCATTAACCTCAAACCATCCAATGGGAGATCTACACCTCCGCCTAAAGAGAGCCTCGAATGGTGCCATTTGGATGCTGGAGTGATAGCTGTTATTGTAAACAAACTCGATCAAGGACAAGTGATCATCCTAACTACCTTTAAAGTCCATTACACAGGTTCTCAACATATCCTCGAGAGTCTGGATTGTCCTTTCCACTTGACCATCCGTTTGCAGATGAAATGTTGTGCTGAGCTTAACCTGAGTCCCAAGCCTTTTTTGGAAAGATCGCCAAAACTGTGAGGTAAACTAAGTACCTCAGTCTAAAATAATAGACAAGGGCACTCCATGAAGTTGAACCAACTCCTGAATATACAATTTGACATAATCATCTGTTGAATATATGGTTTTGACCGGTAGAAAGTGTGCAGCCTTGGTCAACCTGTCTACCACCACCCAAATAGAATCATACTGTCGGAAAGTACAAGGTAGTCTTATAATGAAATCCATATTAGTCTCTTCCCACTCCCAAAGTGCTAATATCTTGAAATACGCCTCCCGACCTCTGATGCTCAACTTTCACTTGCTGACAATTCGGGTACTAGGCTACAAATTTTGCAATATCCTTTTACATGCCATTCCACCAATATATTTCCTGCAATTCATGATACATCTTGGTGGCACCTAGATGGATGGAGTACCTGGATCCATGTGCCTCATGCAATATCTGGTACCACAAATTATCGACATCGGGAACACACCGATTACCCTAGTACCGCAACACATCATCTCCCCCTTGGGAGAAAACCTCTACCTTTTGACTCCGAATGGCTTCCTTCAGCTTTACTAGAATCGGATCCTCATCTTGTCTGGCTTTCACATCCGCCACCAAGGATGATTCTGATCCATTTTGCACAACAACGCCGCCATCGGTCAAGTCGACTAATCTAACTCCTAACCTTGCAAGTCGATGGACATCCTTCACCAACTCCTTCTTTACCTCATTCACGTTGGACACACTTTCCATAGAGAGTGTACTAAGTGCATCCACAACCACATTAGCCTTGCCCTGGTGGTAAAGAACACTCATGTCGTTGTCGTTAGTAACTCCAACCACCTCCTTTGCCAAAGATTGAGCTCCTTCCGCGTAAACAAATATTGCAAGCTCTTGTGATCCGTGAACACATCCACGTGGATCCTATACAAGTAATGCCACCATATTTTTAATCGAACACCACCGCAGGCAACTCAAGATCATGGGTCGGGTAATTCTTCTCATGGATTTTCAACTGTCTCAAGGAATACACTATCACCTTCCCATACTGCATCAGCACGCGCCCAAGTCTGCTTCTGGAAGTATCACAATATACTACAAAACCATCGGTACCCTCAGGTAGGGTCAACACTGGTGCTGTAGTGAGTCGGGTCTTCAACTCTTGGAAGCTTTTCTCACAAGCTTCCAACCATTGAAACTTCACCTTCTTTTGAGTCAACTTGGTCAAAGGTGCTGCAATAGATGAGAAACCCTCAACAAATCTTTGGTAGTAACCCGCTAAGCCCAAAAAACTCCTGATATTTGATGGGTTCACCGATCTGGGCCAATTCTTTACTGCCTCGATTTTCTAAGAATCTACCTTTATTCCCTCACTCGATACCACATGGCCTAAGAATGATGCAGGGTCCAACCAAAACTCATATTTTCTGAACTTCGCATACAACTGACAATCCTTGAGAGTCTGAAGCACTACTCTCAAGTGAGCGGCATGCTCCTCCTTGCTCCAAGAGTATATAAGGATATCATTGATGAACACGATCATGAACATGTCTAGATATTGCTTGAATACCCTATTCATCAAGTCAAGGAAAGCTGCAGGGGCATTGGTTAGTACAAAAGACATAACAACAAATTTGTAGTGACCATACCGAGTCGTGAAAGTGGTTTTTGGGATATCACTCTCCCGAACCCTGAGCTGGTGTCTGAGATCAATCTTGGAGAAACACTTGGCACCCTGAAGCTGGTCAAACAAATCATAGATCCTGGATAAGGGGTACCTATTCTTGACAGTGACCTTGTTCAATTTCCGGTAATCAATACATATGCAAAGCGAACCATCCTTCTTCCAGACAAATAACATTGGTGCACCCCATGGAGACTTACTCAGCCTAATAAACCCTTATCTAACAGGTCTTTCAACTGATCCTTCAACTCTTTTAGCTCGGTTGGAGCCATACTGGAGGGAGGAATAGAGATGGGTTGCGTATCGGGTAAGAGATTAAAGTAGAAATTAATTTCCCTCTCTGGAGAAACACCTGGCAGATCATCGGGAAAAACCTCCGGATACTCACACACTGTCGGGATTGACTAGATAGTTGGGGTCTCGGATTCAACATCCTTAACCCTAACTAGGTGATACATGCAACCCTTAGGGATCATTTTCCTGGCCTTAAGATACGACATAAACCGATCGGCTGGTACAGTTGAGTTACCCTTCCACTCTAAAACTGACTCACCTAGAAATCAAAATTCCACCGCACAGTTTCTACAATTTATTGAAACTTACCATGCAAACAACTAATCCATACCCAAAATGATGTGAAAGTCAGTCATAGCCAACTCTACTAAGTCTGCAGAGGTAACCTTATGCAACACTGTAATGGGGCAACCTCTATACACCCGCCTAGCTACCACCGAATCACCGACTGGAGTAGAGACTACGAATGGTTCTGACAAGATTTCAGGGCTAACTCCAAAACTACTGGAAATATAAGGGGTCACAAAAGACAAAGTATCTCCTGGATCTAACAAGGCATAAGTATCAATATGGAAGACTTGCAACAAACCAGTGACCACATCTGGTGAAGCCTCCTGCTCCTGGCGGGGTACTAAAGCATAAAACCTGTTTTGACGCTGACCGCCTGCTGAACTAGTAGAGGCACCCTACTAAGAGGGATGTGCTGCTGGAGCTGCAGAACTGGCTGCCATCGTACAGGTCCCATCGACCCCTGATCTGGCTAAGGAGCAATCCCTAAGTCTTTGTCCGGGTTGGGCACACTCGAAGCACTCATCTGAGAAAACTAAGCATCTCTCAGGATGATTATTGCCACACTTCGCACAAGTTGGAAAAGTGCGCTCCACCTGTATGCTACCCTAATCCCTCGAGCCTGAAGCCCTACTCCTCTTATCCCTTTTGAACCTTGATGGCGTACTGGCCGATGATGGGGATGGAGTGATGGACTTGTGCTGGGACTGCTGACGTTGTCCACCCCATGACCTGGCCTGAGAAACCCTACAGCTGGCGGTATTGGCTCTCTTGGCCTCCCTCTTCCTCCTGTAGACTGACTCCATCTGTTGTGCATGCACTACAATATAGGGAAAGTAAATATCCTGATGAAGCATGGAGATCCTGAAATCCTTGTGCAAGTAGTCCGCCACCCCATGCATAAGACGGCTCACCCGAGCCCTCTAGTCTGCCACCAACTCCAGAGCATACTTAGATAATCGAGTAAACTCCAATGCGTACTCCTGAACCGACATGTTTACGTGCTTCAAACTAACAAAACTCGGCCGTTTTAAGCTCCCTCATCTCTTGAGGGAAGAACCGATCCAAAAATGTCATGTGAAACTCTTCCCAACCTATCAAGCCTGCACCTACTACCCTGGTGTCCTTTCACTGCTTGAACTATATGTGAGCCACCCCCTTAAGCTGATAGGAGGTCAAGTCAACGCACTCTCCATTTTTTACCCCCATAACCTGGGTGATCTTCAGAATCTCCTCTATGAAATCGTGTGGATCCTCGTCCATCTTTGACCCTGTGAACTTCGGAGGTCTCATCCTCAAGAAATCCCTTACCCTAGCTGCCATTGCATTCCCATTTTGAGGGAAATGCGCCACTGTCTGATTTTGGACCTAGGCAGTCATGGCCTATGTCAGCATCTGAATTGCTGCCCTAAACTCAACGTGCATAGCTGGCTCTGGTGCATACTCCCCGTGAATGGGTGGGGCTGGCTGATGCTTACCATCACGGACATCCTCATGATCATTGTCGTTACCATTTCTTCTGGCGTTCATTCTGCACGGGGGCATGATTTTGGAAACGCGATTAGCACGAATTAGAAGGGTAAAAGACTTTCACGCATGACATAGATCATGAAACTAGGGAATATTTCCTAAACGTCTAGTAGCCTCTTCTTCATAAGTGTGGCGCGCTTCACACCCATGAAAAAGACTCTACTTAATGCGGCTTTCAGACTCCCTAGGACAGTTCAAACCTATGGCTCTGATACCAAGTTTTTCACGATACGAACGTACACTCGGATCATGGACACAGGACAAGAAGCCTCGAGGGACCCCAAGTCGACCAATGGCATGAGCATACATCTAATTCCAATCACATGAGTGAAAGACTTAGCATAAAAAGAATGTAATCATGACATAATAGAAGGAAAAGCAAAACTAGACTCATATAATACGATTGATTACAACTTGTAGTCTGATAAGCCTCTAATCATGAAAAGACGGATTGATGGGACAACTCCCCAACTAACCTAACAATCCTAAAACTGAAAGGACAACATAGAGTCTAAATACATAGCCCTTGGAACATGAGGACTCATCAAGTATGCTTAGAACAACTTCAAGATAATCTACGACGAGGGTGAGGGTGAGTCTGAGAGCTGGGGCCTATATTATAAAACGATACATCGTAGAAAGTATGCAGTCAGTACGTGGAATGTACTGAGTATGAAAGATACATAAAACAGACATTTAAAACATATATAAAATTCATAAATGATTATTAGAGTAGGACATCATGCTCGTATCGTAAATCATCATAACATGTCATAAGGCTCAAGATTTTCAAAACATTCGTAACATAACATAATCATGATCATAATAAAAGAGTTTTACTTAACATGACTTGAGCCAACATACATATTCATAACATGCATAAATCATGAGGAACAGTGAGAGATTCTCTTAACCGATATACACCATATGAGCACACATGAAGCCAGACTTGTAACCCTAGTCGGGAGGGTGTTTGTACCTTGCCAAGGGTCGAACCATGAAAGTGTGACATCTCCATGAAAAGGGCAATTTGGGACAAGAATAGTCCCATAGGAGGTCCCAACATACCTATGGTGGCACGTAGTTTATGAGATCTGGGGCAAAACCTAGGCCCCAAACCTACTGGGTGTTCGATACTACTCCTAAAACATATATAGTGCTCATAGTATAACATGCATGGACTCACGGGATAGTTAAATCATAATAATCATAAACATGCTTGAACATATGTGAACTAGCCATGACATGAGGCCCGTGAGTCGGCTAAAAACATAATTCATAATTCATAAGATTCATACATATTTGTAGATCATGCATATAGCTTGAATTTCATAAAATCATAAGGGGTAAAATAATTAAATCCTTAATTCATGCTGGGCTTATAGAAATTATAAATGGGTGAAGAGATCATAAATTGATTCATCATGGGAATGCACAGTTAGGCTTAAACACATAGAACTCAAAATTGATGAAATTATAAATGATTTAAATAATAAAAACTTATTAAAACCCATAGATTATAATAATATTTTAAAATCACAAAACCCATAAATTATTAGAGTTTAAGAAAACAAAATTCAAAACCCCATGAGTTCTTGTTGAAATCTTTTTAAAAATCATAGAGGAGGGACATGGGTGTGGAAGAAATCACCCATTGATAGCCTTACATACCTGGGATATCTGATTCTTAACTTCCCTTGATTACCCAAGAATGAAATTGGAAGAATTGAGGAGAAGAGTCTAGAATCTCCCTTGATTGCCTTTCACTGTACTTGCATGCATGAAAAAGAGAAAGTTGAACTTAACCCCTTTAAATCTCCCTTCATAACCCAAAATGTCATAGTTAGGCCTTAGGATCTTATGAAATTACGAAAAGACCCTTACTATTTCGCAGAAAATAACTGTCAGGTGACCTTACGATTCGTTACATGGCCAAACGATCCATCACCTCGTCCATCAAGTATACTGTCTTAACTGATCACTGGGGGTCCTAACGGACGACACCATGACTCGTTACTCATGGCCACCACTCATTAAGTGCACTGCGTTCCTTATGCCAATTATTGAAATTTCACCCAACGACTTATACCACGACTCGTTGCTAGACATGATGAGTCATGTTCTCCTTCCGTTAAGCTTACTGCCTTGCCTTTTCTATTTTTCTTACACCTCCTCCCCACGGATGTACTAACAACTCGTGGTGTCTGACCACGAGTCCTTCCCAAGCATGTGGGGACTACTTTTTCCCTTTTCTCCCAGGGCTCTCCATGAGTCACCTAATGACTCGTGGCATCTCCTCACGAGTTGTCCAATGACTCGTCCTGTGCCTGCAATCCAGATTTTCAGTTTTCCCCATTTCAACTCTCAGGTTCGATCTTTGAGTTCCCGAGGTATTACGGTGGAAAGAATCTATTGTCTATCGGAACACTTAACACATGCACTTTGAGACCGGGAGAGGAGATAAGTGTAGTCTTTAAGTCAAGAAACGTTAGATGTACTAAACATAATTCTTACACAAAATTCACCAAGATAGATCACTAGTAATAGCCTACTATGTTATGAAGTTATGGGGAACACAATCCTAGTTTAATCTTAGTAATTTGATAAAAAACCCAACAAGTCTTAGTATTATTTTCTTTTTCTTTTTATTTGCAAACCCCCTTCTGAAATATTAATTACAAGTTAGTTTATTTACCATTAATATATTGTTTATGCCTATTCTTTATGGGATCAACCCCACCTTTGTTGAGTTACTATATTTGACAGCGACTGCTTTATACTTCAATTGCGAGGTGTAATTTGGGCGTGATCAGAAATGAACCCGGTGGGCCGAGTTAGATTACCAGCAGTACACCACCAAAACCAGTAGGAGGCGAGTAGATAGATACCCCTACCTTAGTGGAGCAGAGCGATACCCCAGCCACGAAAGCGGGTTACACAACAGCTGATTCCTTGACACCTCTAGTGTCCATACTAGGGCAGGTTCCTTCAGGATGTATATTGGTGTCCCATGATTTCCTTCAGAAGTTATCAAAGAGATTGATGTTGACCAAGAAAAAGGTCAACTTGATGATGGAGAATGTCAAGCCTTAGGTTAAGGCTTAGATCGAGGAGGCTTCTACAAGAATACATAATCAGTTAGATAACTTTGAGCTCTAGTTCAATGAGCAATTAGCTGAGCAGTCAGACGCAAGGAGCTTGAAAGAGGAGTGGGGTCCCTATGGAGTTAGGTAGATGAGTTTTCGTCTAGATAGTCGACCATATTAGCAGCATCCAACATTCCATAGCTAGATGCTGAGCTTGATGAGGACCTTTGACCTTGGTGCATTTTGGGCTCTGACAGCAGCTGGTGGAGAGAAGGGGAAAAAAAGGGCCTCGAAGGTAGTTGAGGATGAGCCCTTGAAGAAGAGAAAGAGAAAAGAGAGGAAGGAGCATAAGCAGAGGAAGGAGCATAAGCAGGTAGTAGTAGAGAGCCTGTAGACTGATGAGTTAGAAATTTATCAACTCATTAGGCTCCTAGGCATGAGTTTTTACCTAGTTTTCGAGTTGTTTATGTGAATTTTATGCCCTTTCTCTTTAATTCTTTATAGGTACTTCTCGTGTGTGGGGAAAGAATGAAATCGAGCAAAACACATGAAGTTTGAGATTGAATTTGATGAGTTAGCATATGAAGGAGAGGAGCCAAAGATAATGGAAGATTTGAGCTCAAGAAAATGTGTAAGGACAGCTTTGAATCGTCTAAACGCATATTCGGAAGGGCGAAACACGGGCCAAATGGAGACGTTACTGCCTAGATCGGCTAACCAACTGGCGGTTGGCGGTTTGGCAGTGGCTAAACGTCAGTGGAACTGCCGGTAGTCACTGCCCTTTTCCATTTTATGCGGCGAACAGCCAGTGCTCTGCGAATTGGCACCGGCTAAACGCCGGTGCTTCGCAGGTGAGGCCATCTAATGAAGGGTATAAAGGTTTAGAAAGGTCTTCAAAGCATCAAAAAGCCTCAAGGGCATTTGGAAAAAGTTGTACACAAGAAAGTACATATATTTACATAGCTTTCATTGCACACCATTCATTCATTCATCTAGACTTTATCTTTTTCATAGAATTTTTGGGAGAATCCTTTCACTATAGAAATGTAGAGTTAGATACAACTTTTCTTCTTCTTTTCTTTAATCCAAATTGGGGGAATTCCATCATTGTTGTAAGAGTTTGTGAAGCAAATTTGTGAAGCTGATATGATGAATGTGAGAGGAATCCTCTTGGTATCTTCTCTCTACCTTTAAATATGCTTGGCTAATTTTCTAACTAGAGGTATATTCATGATGAGTTTATTAATTTGATTGGCTTTTGATAAAGTTATCTTAGATTCTTACTGAAATTTTAGATCTATTGTCTTCTCCCAAGTTATAATTTCTAAAATTGATGGTTTGCAAACACGAATTATGCTTTACTTTTCTTGCTTTTGCTTGAGAGATAAAGGTGAGAATTGGTTGAGAAGATAATAGTGAGGAGTTGGAGTTTTTGTGTGTGGGATTAAGGTAGAGATAGTTAAGACCCACATTTTCACTCCATTAAAGGTCAAGGCTATAAATAGCTAGTCCTTCTCAAGCTTGTGTTGTTGATTACTTGAATTGGCTTTGGGGTTTGAAAGAACCCAGAGCATAAACATTCTTATAGTTGAAAAACAAGAGAATGTAAATTAGCCACTACTATCTATGCCAATTATGAGTCTAAGGCATTGAAGAAATTCCTGATTTAGTTGTGATCTCATCTGTAGAATGCCCCTAGTCATATCACTTGTATTACTTCAGTTGGAATTCCCTACAATTAGTCTTAGTTTAGAATTAGATAGTTATTTCCCTTCAATTTCCCCCACTTTTACTTTTTAAATGTTGAACAATTGTGCATTCTAGTTTGAATTAGTTTATAACTCTTGAATTATCGGCTTAATTCTCTGTGGGATTCGACTCCGACATCTATCGGGATATTTATTTTGATAGAACGACTGTTTACGCTCTTTCATAAAAGAGGAGTGTAGTTTGGACGTTATAAAAAATGGCGTCGTTTCCAGGGAATTGAGTTGTGATAAGACATTAGTTATTTATTGATTCGAACTAGTTTTGCATTTTTTTTACATTTTGTTTTGTTTTTATTTTTGTTTTTGCTTTTGTTTGTTTTTAGTTGTATGATGGAATCGTGGAATGAAAGGAGGTTTGTTAGTTGCAACCCTTATCATAATGACCCATGTCCCTATTGTGGAGGACCACACTATTGGCAAGATTGCAAATATGCCCCTAGTAAGGAGATGAGTGCACCTTCTCCTTCCTATGGTGAGTATAGATGCACAATATTTTGTAGTCATGGGAGACACTGGGATGGATGCCCAAATGGGTTCACTTCCCACTATAATGGTTATGATAGAAGTTGTGCTCCCAAGCTTGAAAGGAATGAAGCCATGGCAAGTGAGGGAAGGAGAAGTACATGCGGATGCATGGAAGACATGCTCCAAGCCTTTTTGGAGCGGGAGTCGAACGAGGGAAAGAATGTCAACCCTTACATGCCCATGGAATCATCAACTCCTCAAGAAGAAAGCCATAAATCTTTACAAGAAAAAGCAGAGGAGACATTGAGGAGCATAACAAGAAGAAGTGAAAAATGGCGCATAGCTCAACTTGACTTATGGGAGGAGGCCCAAAATGATGATGAAGAAGGAGTCAAGGTGAACTTTGAAGAAGTCATAGAAGTGTACCAACCAACAAACATTGCAAAAATGCAGGATGCCAAGGTTTAAGAAGTGAAACTAGAATCCCCAAATGACATCCAACAAACCATACTCACGGACTCCAGTGCACTTGAAAAGGAGGATGTCAAGCAAGAAGCATGCTTGAAAAAGGAGAGACTTAAACTGCCCTCATATCATTTTTCAACAGTGAACTTGGTTGACAAAATGGAGACTGAGGAGACTAAGTCAACGGAGGAAGTTGAGGAGGATGATCAAGGTGGCTTCATCTTAGAGTATTCCATGTCAACAAGGTTAAACCACATCCCTCCTTTAAGGGCCAAGAAATACAATATGCAACATCCATTTCTTGGCACCTTGATGCTTACACCACCACCCCTCAAGTGAAATTGGAGAATGGACAAGAAATTAGGGGTGCAATTCAGAAGGTCAAAATGGAGAGAAAAGTGGTGAAGTTGAAGTCGTCGAGCCACGACATTAACTAAGGAGCTTCTTGGGAGGCAACCCCAAGTGCTTTTACTTTTTTTTTTTACTTTTTCCTTTTATTTTGTTTTACTTTACGTTTGTGTTGTCTTTGATTATGCAAGAGTGGAACAGGTGTGAAATGTGGCAAACAGTGAAAGACGAAAAAGAAAAAGGAGAGCATGGAAAATGCGTGTAAAATAGATGCCTCCATCGTATCAGGGAGTTCTCTCACCCATTCTTTCCTCATTTATTTTAACCTTAGCCATCGAGGGTAACGAAAGAATTGTTTTTGTGAGGGGGTGAAGTTTGAGTAACCCACTGGTTAAGTGATGCATGATATGTCCCTATGATAGATTGAGTGACGTCATTCTTAAAGGTAAATCGTCATTACTTGTTAGTAGTATCGCCTTTTTAGATAGTACTATTTGAATAAACTCCAAGGGTTTTCTTTATACTATGGTTCTTTCCCAAGGAGTGGTTTCTTTGTCATTTCTTTTTGTTGTTAAACCGGGTTGGCACTTCCGTTGATATACCGAAAGGCAACTTTCTTAAGAAAAAATGTCAAGTCTAGAGTCTTGTGAGTCTTTTGTGCACTTGTTTGATAAGGTACCACTAACAATTCTTGCTTGGCATTGTGCATGAGGGTTGAAAAGAAAAGAGTGGCATCTAAATGTAAAGGTGAGCACTCTTTTGTCATTAATTATACATTCCTTGCTTGGCTTTTTGATTTGTAACTAACTTGTCAAAAGTCATTCTCTTAATTTGATGAAGGAAGTTGGTGAACTCCTTGGATTGTGATGTCTTGTGTGGTGAGACTTTTTGCTTAATTCTTGTGTATTCATGATTGTCTAGAACTTGCCCTAAATGTGATTCAAGGTGAAATGATAATTGGGGCTGCACTCAGAACATGATATTAGGCCTACTTTTGTTAAGTCATTTCATCCAAAATGACCTCCTTGAACATTAATCTTTGATAGCCAACGTTTGAGCTTTGGACCCTTTCTTTGAAAACACATTACTAGCCTAATGACCATTTTTAGTCCTTCTCTTCGTCACCCATCCTCCCTAGTTGCTAGTGATGAAAGAATGAAAATAATAGGGTCTTCAAGCCCAAGATTTAGGGAGAGATAAGGAAATGAATGTGAAATAAGATAAAAGCCTAAGTTTGGGGGTTTGCAAGAGTAGGGGGAGAAATGAGAAACCTAAAATTGAGTTAGCACAAAATTTGTGATGAATTGAAGGAATCGATGGGTTGAAAGACCTCGAATCATCAAAAGAGAAAGGATAGTAAAAAGGCGCTATCTCTTACATAAATAAGGCTAAATGTGAAATTTACAGGTGTTATAAGGGTGGCTTGTGTTACACAAAAGATAAAGATGATGAACAAGGAGAAATAAGGCGGAGTTATCTCAAGAAGATGATGAGATGTTACAAGTGTTTATAAAGGCATTAGGGAGGCATTAGTCAGAAGAGTTAAATGTTTGTTCTACCCTTACCCTAGCCTTCATTATGACCCCCAAGTCCTAATTGATTTTGAGTATAGCAACACTACATTAGTGGCAAGATACATGAAGGGTAAGCCTATGGGTTAACTTGTATGCACTTGAATTTCTTTGTGAGAGGGAGCGCATTTGTCTTATCTTATAATCCCTTCGTGTGAAATGCTAAAACATGTGTGGGATTATCTCTTCTTGTGAGTGACATCATTTCCTTAGAGTACATGCTTAAAATTGTTTTCAAAAGAGAGGTATGATTGAGGCAAGCAGGTAGCGAACTTTAAGGCAAGCTTTGAATGTTAATTGTCAATGAATTGATATGCTCTTTGAACTTGTTTTTATGAACTACGCCCCTTCTTTGAGTGGAAGGAATGCATGAAAGATATGTTTAATGATTGTGGTCAACTATTGAAACTTGTGCAATATGGTTTGAGTGTTTTCTTTTTTTCTTTTTTTGGAGTTGGGGTATAATGTTGGGTTGTCCTGAGGCTTGATGATTTTGTGTATAACTACCGTACTGCTCTAAGCTTTAGCAATGTCCTCTTGTGAATGAACGTCTTGATTGGTCCTTGATGGAAAAACTCATATATATAGCATGTTGTTCATTTTCTCAGCTGTAAAGAATTGCATTACTTATGGACAAGAAATGGTTCAAGTTTGGGGGTTTGATGAGTTGGAAATTTACCAACTCATTAGGCTCCTAAGCATGAGTTTTTGCCTAGTTTTAGAGTTGTTTATGTGAATTTTATCTCTTTAATTCCTTGTAGTTCTCGTGAGTGGGGAAAAAATGAAATCGAGTAAAACACATGAAGTTGAGATGGAATTTAATGAGTTAGCATATGAAGGAGAGGAGCCAAAGATGATGGATGATTTGAGCTCAAGAAGAGGTGTAAGTACATACTTTGAATCGGCTAAATGCAGATCCGAAAGGGAAAAATGCGGACAAAATGCCGAAGTTACTCCCTAGACTGGCTATCCAACCGGTGGTTGGTGGTTTGGCAGCGGCTGAACACCGGCGCAACTGCCGGTGGTCACTGCCCTTTTGCCATTTTGTGCGGCGAACAGCCGGTGCTCCGCAGATTGGCACTAGCTAAACGCCGGTGTTTCTCAGGTGAGGCCGTCTAATGAAGGGTAAAAAGGTCTAGAAAGGTCTCCAAATTGTCAAAAAGACTCAAGGGCATTTGGGAAAAGTTGTACACAAGAAAGTACATATATTTACATAGATTTGATTGCACACCATTCATTCATTCAACAATTCATTCATCTAGACTTCATCTTTTTCATAGAATTTTTGGGAGAATCCTTTCACCATAGAATTGTAGAGTTAGATAAAACTTTTCTTCTTCTTTTTTTTAACCCAAATTAGGGGAATTCCACCATTGTTGTAAGAACTTGTGAAGAAAATTTATGAAGATAATGTGATGAATGTGAGGGGAATCCTCTTGGTAGCTTCTCTCTACCTTTAAATATTCTTGACTAATTTGCTAGCTAGAGGTATATTCATGGTGGCTTTATTAATTTGGTTGGATTTTGATAAAGTTCTATTAGATTCTTATTGAAATTGTAGATCTATTATCTTCTCCCAAGTTATAATTTCTAAAATTGATGGTTTGTAAACATGAATTGTTTGCAAACATGAATTGTGCTTTACTTTTCTTGCTTTTTCTTAAGAGAGAAAGGTGAGAATTGGGTGATAATAGTGAGGAGTTGGAGTGTTTGTGTGTGATATTAAGCTAGAGATAGTTAAAACCCATATTTTGACTCAATTAAAGGTCAAGGCTAGAAATAGCTAGTCTTTCCTCAAGCTTGTGTGGTTGAATACTTGAATTGACTTTGGGGTTTGAAAGAACCCAAGGCATAAACATTCTTATGGTTTAAAAAATGTGAATGTGAATATACTGCTATCTATGCCAATTATGAGTCTAAGGCATTGAAGAAATTCCCGATTTAGTTGTGATCTCATCTATAAAATGTCTCTAGCTGTATCATTTATGATTACTTCAATTGAGATTCCCCCCAATTAGTCTTAGTTTAGAATTAGATAGTTATTTCCCTTTAATTTCCCCCAATTGTACTCTTCAAATGTTGAACAATCATGCGTTCTAGTTTGAATTAAATTATAAATCTTGAATTATCGACTCAATTCTCTGTGTTATTTGACCCCGACATCCATTGGGATATTTGTTTTGATACAAAGACCATTTATGCTCTTTCGTAAAAAAAGAGTGTAGTTTGGACGTTATCACAGACTCATGTCCAGCATAGGTCAAAGTTGCAGGAGAGAGCTAGAGGAGCGAGGATCTCCATTGTTGTGCCTAGAGAGCTTGCAGGTGGCAAGGACCCTTTGGGTGAGACACATTTAGCCCATGTTGATGTAGAGGTCACTAAGGTTATCACATTTACTGAGGGGGTTACCACAACCCTTGAGACCACGTAATGGAGTGTGCCGACCACCGCTGGAGCCACAATTACAGCGGAGGGGAGTGTGCCTTCACACTCGCCTCTACAGGATGACGTGAGCTCTTATAGCGCCACAGGTATGTCCATCTCCTGGTTGTTCATTTTTTACTTCTTTAGGGACAAAACATGACTTTTGAAGGGGGGTATATCTGTCTTTTGAGTTTCTAAATGTCTGAGGGTTTTTATTACCGTGTTTCTTTTCCCTCGGACATGCTATCTAGTAGAACTAGCATGTTTAGTATTTTGTTTAACTAGAAGTAGTTTAGAAGTATTTACAATCGATAAATGCACAAGTGTTTGATGTTTGGAAATTGTTGAAAAAATGACCCCTTTAAAAAAAAATTGGGTTCAATTGTGCATGTTTATTGCAAAGCATGACTACTGTGGATCTGTTTATGGAATTTGATAGATCAACATGTGTACTTGTAGCTTAGTTGTGCATGAACCAGATAGGTAGAATAAATGCTAACCTGTACCATGTGTGAGTGAGGATTTTTACCTAGTTCAATGTTGTATAGAGAATCTAGAACTTGCCCGGTTGGTCTTTACATAGGTTGTAGGATAGTTGATTAGGAAAAGATCATAAGCCCTTTTTTATTTAGTCTACTTTTAGCTTATATTGCCCTACCAAATGAAATTAATCCCTTGATCCCCTGTTTGAGCCTAAAAGTGACCTTTTCGTTGATTAGCCCATTCACCTTCCCAATTTTTTTTTATAATGAACATGTTTTGGCCCTGGTTCCTCCTTGGACATTGTGAACCTCAACTCATGCAAAATGCCTAAGTTGAGGGTGGCTATTATAGGGGTGCATAAATGAGGTGGGGGAGAAAAATAAAAAAGCTGGTTAGTGAAAGGTTGGATGTGATGAAGAAAAAGAAATGAAAAAGAAAAAGAGAAAAAGAAAAGAAAAATAAAAATGCAAGAAACAAAGTTGAAAAAGAGAAAAAGAGAAATTCACCGCATCTATAAATGACAGTTGAATGGAGAAAAAGGGAAGAAAAAGAGGTAAAAGGAAAAGGGGTAAAAAGTAAAAAGTGAAGCCAAGTTGTCTAGTGCCAAGGAGGGTAAGGAACTATTTTCATATCTATCATACCCGACCCAAAGCCTACATTACAAGCCGGTAAAAGTCCTGTAGTGATCCTAGCCTAATTGTCTGAAAAACCAAAGTAGAGAAAATACGGGCAAGCCTACGGTATTCATTGTGAAGTATTTGGAACTTCTTTGTGAGAGTGAGAGTATTACTTGTTAGTCCCAAGTTTAATATATTAAATATATGTGAGTGTTGGTGACTTCATTTTCTATGAGGGTACATAGTTTGCATTGCATTCTGCTAGTTGTCTGTGCAAAATAGCATTAGTGGTAGCTCAGTTCACTACTTATAGTTAGATGACATATCTAGATCCCTGTGTGTCATGAGTTGCAGTTGCATGTATGTATAGCTGACTTGGTTTTGAATGAAAAATAGGGTCAATATTTGATAATGGTGATATGTGCAAATTTCGGTGTGTTGGTTGTAGGTCTTCTACTTTACTTTCTAGTTAAGCATCGTGTTATAGTTTTTTTTGCTTGCCCGAGGACATGCAAAAGCTTTAAGTTGAGGGTGCTGATGTGTTATGGGTTTACAACACTTTTGATGCCTAAAACTGAGGAAACTGCATGGTCTTAGGTGTCTTTATACAAATATGATGTACTTTTATGTGTTTTTAGGGAAATCATGTGTGAGAGTTGAATTCAGTAAAAGAAGTGAAAAGAGTACAAAAAATGGTGAAGTTGAAGGCCTCAATACGACCCGTACCTTTCTAGTGCGAGCTGTATTATGCATTTGTGATAAGATCCAGAGGAACTGCACAAGGTGATGGCTATGTACGACTCTCGTTACGAGCCATACTATCTTTGTACGAACTGTACCAGAGCAGTCATGGAAAATTATAGAAGTATGCACTTGTCTAGTCTCCTGGTACTGGTAGCAGCTATGAGTCGTGATGACCATATATGCTCATACGAAGGAGCCAATCATGCCCCACCCTGAGAGGCGTAACTGGAACCTAATGCCACATTTGGACCTAGGCTGACTTGGCTGGGCATATGCACCTATGGTGCCTACTAATAACTCAAAACCAAGAAAACAAACTGCTATATCTCGGTTGTAAACACAGCCTCGGGCCGACAAGGCCACATAGAAACCTGTAAAAGAAAACAGCTAACCCAACAAACACAATAATAAAGGGATCCTATGTGGGCTAACAAGACCACCATGTTGTCTAGTCATAATTGAAGGAAAGCAGGCAGTCATATTCATACTATAACCGATAAGGCTGCTACCAACAAGCTATACTAGGCCCCACACGGCCAACACGCAAAATATAAAAAAGGAAGTCATATTCATACTATAACCGACAAGGATGCTACCAATAAGCTATACTAGGCCCCACATGGCCAACACGCAAAATATAACATATATAGGCTCCACACGTCCAACAGCAACCAACTAGCTAAACACTGTAGTCTATAACCTCTAAGAGTGAAAATATTGGTTGGGACAGGGCCTCGGCCTACTTAAAATCTATATAATAAGGACAAGCAAACCTTTACTATCTAGAAACTCCGAATGAAAGGAGCTGACCAATCTACTGACTCCGAATAGCTACTGAGAAGGTCCTAAAACCTGTCTGTCTAAATTTGCAGACAAGTATGCAGTGCCCTACGCAGGGGCGTTAGTACAATTGTACTAAATATGTAAGGCAGTAATAAAAGATGAATAGAAGCTGATAAAGAATTGAAAATAATCAGCGACAAGGAGCAGAAGTTAACCTGTATGCTTTTATAACCATAGCCTGCACCTAGTAGACAACTTATACACATAAGAGCATAAGCTGTACAGTTATAAATTCAAAAGTTATACCTAGCAAGCAAGTGTGCAAACCAGAACCTAACTTGGTCCCTATAAGCCTGGAAGGTACAATCATCACAAAAATAACCTACCTGGGCCCCCAAAAGCCCAGGCAGGCGCCAATTAGTCTATATACCCCTACTGGTACCCTGAGGTGCTGTAGGTAACTGTATCTAAGCCATCTGGGCTCCTATAATTGTATCTAATCCATCTAGACTCGTGTAACTAAGTTCGGGTCTTTTGGGCCCCTATGACTGCACCCCAAGCACACAAGGCTCTACGAAGGGTCTATAATGCCACTACGGCATAGAGGAAGTCCATAAGTGAATAGACTTCAATATGGCCCTATAGGCTTCACTTTTGTCCTTATAGATAATAAATGGTTCTGTAAGCGATTCACTAGCTCCATAAGTAATACAACATCGTAGTTCCATAAGCAATCTATAGCTCCGTAAGCATTAGCACCATCGTAGTTCTGTAAGCAGTTTGTACAACTAGAAGCCTCTTAGCTATTCATGGCGAGAGGTAATATCAAATATAGTCACTCAAAAAGCGTATCTAGCCCCATAAGCCTAACGCGACCACTACTCGTCCCTAGAACAGTTTATACAGCTGCCAACAGACACATCCAATGTGCCTACACCTGGCCAGAGGGTCCTGGTAGCGATTAAAACCTCCTTCTGCTCAGAAGAAAAAGGACAAGGCCTGGGTGACCTAAGAGATAGACTGAAGGTCATGCTAGAATAATGATAGCTCGTAAGTGAATAGTAAGGTCACAGTTGACCAACTATTTTAATTCCTTTTCTTAGAATAACTGTAGGGATGCTACTAATCAAACATGCTCTTAGGTAATCAACCCTGACATCCGATAGGCAGCTTACTACAATTCTTAGCCTTAAGGTAACACTGTGCTACTACGGTTCTAGTCCCTTAGATGTTAACTTGGTCTGTCCAGATTTCATATAGCTCCTCAGGGCGATTCCTAGCCTTGTAGGCAGGTTTTATTTGGACTTCGCCCTTCGTGGCAACATGTACATGGGCATCTTTAAAAGTAGCCCAGGGCATTGGCCCCAAGTCTAACTTACTAACAAGGTTCTTTCCCTTAGAGTATCAGCTAGTCTATCAGACTTCTAACGACTGGGTGGTTGCCTGAGTGACCTATACAACAGGAAGTACTTCGGCTGAAGCTAATAGTCCCTGACAGTGGCCAATCATATGGCAGGCTATTACAAAGCTCATTAGGCAACCCTAGTTCCATCGACTTAAAGGTAATACCAACCTATCAAGATTCTGGCCCTAGAGGCGTCAAGGTGCGCCAACGGCTTACGGGCGAGCTTTACTGTCTATATAGGCATCCATCAGAAAGTTATATTGCCTAGTTATGCCTTATTTTGTCCAGATTCACCAAGTCAGCCTGTAACACCCCAAAAGTTCCCAAGATTTAAAACTAGGACTTTGACATGTGCTTAGCAGAAAATCTGCAAAATGCCTCAAAATGACTCGTCCAACGAGTCATTGTTAGATCTAACAAGTTGGTAGAGGCAGTTATTGAAAGTACATCAGAAAAGGTGCCAGGTGATGCCACGAGAGGAGGTATGAGTCATTGGGGGAGACAACGACTCATTGGAGGCAGTTGTGGTGAACTTCCAGTCTTGGCTACTGGGAGGGAACGAGTTGGGTGAAGACTCGTTGGTTGCCTTAATGGGTCGTCATGAGAGTCATGGGTTGGGGTCCAAGATTTCAGCTCAGTGGTGATAGATGGTTGTAACGGGCCATTGAAGCTAGCAACGACCCGTGGTGTCGATCGTGGGAAGGGATTTAAGGGTTGGTCTAGTGGGGACGACGGAAGGACTGACGAGTCGTTGGATCAGGTAACGACCCATCATGTCATTCGTTGAATATATTGCCAGCTAAGAAACCATTGGAGTCAACATATGGTCACCATGAGTCGTGGTGAGGACCAATGACTCATGATGAGTGTTGTGGTCCCAGATTGACTGATTTTTAAGTTTTTCCCAGGGGTAGTTTTGTAAAGTCCTACACTTCCAATTTCAATGTAGCGTCATTTTGGGCTTTTAAGGGACTTTTTTAGGGGGTTAGCCTAACCTCTCATTCCCTCAATTCTTCTTCCTTCCCTCTCAAGATCAAGGATCCAACAAGGGTTTCTTCAAGGCTTCAAGATGCAAATTCAAGTGGGGTGTCTCTTAATCAGGTATGTGGGTTTTTCAACAAGGATATTCTTCCATCCTTGTGCCCCAAAATGTTTTACCAAAAATCCGAATTTCAATTATTCTAGAAAAGCATGATCTAGGGTTTTGGTTGATGGATGATTTCTTCTATGTATTCTATAAATTCTAAAACTTGTTAGGATTACAAGTTAATTATGTTTATGGAGTTATTTTATTATCTTGAATTATGTGCTAGATGGTGAAAATGCATGATTATAGAATCTTCTTCATGAGATGGCTTAAAATTTGATTAGGATTTTATTATTGTTCACTCCACTATATCAATGATCCCTAACCATGTCTAAAATATGTGAAGATCGTAAGAATTCCCTTAAAAACTAGAATACACGATTTGATAAGAATGTTGACATGAGATAAGAACTTATGGTCTTGATCAATTGAAAGTGTGTATATGTTTTCATTATATTCTCGACGAAAATGTTTTGGGTATGAGTTAAACCTATGATAGGGCATAATTATCGTATCTTTCTTATGAACTGGAGTAAATTTCGAAATGGGTTCTAAGAAATGAGAATGTATGCTTCTACCATGATATTGTTGTAAATGTTTAAGATATGGGTTAAGTGTAGGGGCTTTCCATAAATATAAAATATATGAAACAGTGTATCTATGTCAAAGTGTAAATTGGACCTATGATTCCTACATGACCCTATGTTATAGTTCGTCTGTTATAAACTCAGAACCTGAACGTTGTGGAGGTGTGTAAAGTATGATATGAATCTACGGATGATCGTAAATGTATGATGTGTGGATTCAATGATGATTTGGTACTATGATGATATGAGATATGATGATAAAGTATGAGAATGATATTCAGACTGTTGGGCTTATTGTTAGTAGAAAGTAGCCCTAATCCTTTCTTAATGAATGTCGTATGACGATCCCAGTAAATGTTCATGTTTCTAATTAGCTGTAGTAGCATAGACCAGATGTTTATAATATCAGATCAGTACTTCTCATGTTCTAGTCAGTCAGGGACTCTCCATAGCTGAGAATGTTTCCCTTGGTCAGCTTGGGACTCTCCATAGTAGAGAATAAATCCCTAGTTCAACTCGGGACTCTCCATAGCAGAGAATAACTCCCTAGTTCATCTTTAGGCTCTCCATAGAAGAGAATGACTCCCTAGTTTAGTCGGGACTCTCCATAGCAGAAAATGACTCCCTAGTTCAGTCGGGACTCTCCATAGCAGAGAATGACTCTCTAGTTCAGTCGGGAGTCTCCATAGCAGAGAATGACTCCCTTAGTTTATGTTGTCGGTATGGCCTAGTTTCGTATAGTTCAGACTTTAGTTTAAAATAGATATAACATAATGCAATATAGACTTTAGTTATCAGCAGATATCCAGTACACTGTGTGATACTAGCCTCAGCTTCAACTCTCATTAAATGTTTAGTACTTGACCCTTATGTATGAGCTTGATGATGCTTCAGAATATGAGTTCCCAAAATGAAAATTTCATGTTGTTATGTGTATGTGACTCAAAAGAGGCTTGTTGCATTCTAAATCAGTTACATGTCAATGTATTCATTTTATTTCCTTGTATACCTGTATGTTTAGTTTATTTACATTTCCCCGCATGCTCAATACATTTCAAATATTGATACTTTATGTGCTATATCCTTTCATGATATAGATTCAGGTACCCAGGCACAGCCTCGCGGGTAGACACGCTCTCCCTTCTATCTCAGTAGATAGTGGTGAGTCCTTATCTCTCGAGGGCTAGACCGAGTTTCTTACTTATGGTATAATTCAGTTTTCAGACCTTAGGAGTTAGATGGGGAACTGTCCCAGTAGCTCACCAGTTTAGTAGAGGCTTTCAGACATGTGTAATCAGATTCAGGCTATGTATTATGTTTTTCTAGATTATGTCCTTAAGTGTTAAATTTGACTCCTCACATCTTACCTGGTTATATTGTTAAGGTTTATGCTATGACAATGCCATGTGTCGACTTAGAGTCTTTCGGGGTTCCTTGTCCTATGTTACGACTAAGGTATAAACTCGGGTCATGACAAACTTCATATCAGAGTAAAGGTTTAAAGTGTCCTAGGGTTTCAGAAAGCCGCGTTAAGTAGAGTCTTCTTCTTGGGTGTGAAGCGCACCACACTTATGAAGAAGAGGCTACGAGACGTTTTAGGAATGTTCCCTTTTCTTCATGATTGTTATAGAGGGTAGAGTATGAAACTCTAACAGTTCCTCCCTTGTATCGTGCTTTACATGCTCGCAGATAATGCCTCCCAGAAGAGTGAATGAAAAAAGAAACAGTAATGGCCGCCAGCAAGCACCACCAACCCCAGGGAACCCAATGGACGACTATGTTACTCATGTCGAGTTCCGGGCAACCCTTAATAAGTTGGTGCAGGCCATGAACGCCAGATTAATCAGTAAGTGATGTCTTGTGTTCCTCGGAATGGGAATGTAGCGGCGGCAAGAGTAAGAGATTTCCCGGGAATAAACCCACTTGAGTTCTTAGGGTCAAAGGTGGATGAGGACCCATATGAGTTCTTGGAAGAGATTTTGAAAATTACCTAAATCATCGGGGTGACGGGAATTGAGAGCCCAGTTTAGCCTCCTACCAGCTAAAAGGAGTCGCATATATATAGTTTTGTCAGTGGAGAGATAGTCGGGGAATTAGAGCATGCACCGTAGGTTGGGATGAATTTATGACTGTGTTCCTGGACCGATTTTTCCCTAGGGAGTTGAGAGAGGCAAAGGAAGCAAAATTCATCAACTTGAGACAGAACGACATGACCGTCTAGGAGTACGCGCTGGAGTTTACCCAGTTATCCAAGTATGCACCAGAGATGGTAGCTGACCAGAGGGCCCGCGTAAGCAGGTTCCTGAACAGAGTGTCAGACTCCTTGGTTAAAGAGTGTAGGACTGCCATGTTGCATAGGATATAGATTTTCCATGTTTGGTGATATTCTCTCAACAAATGGAAGTGGAACAGGTGAAGGAAAAAGAGAGAGAGGCCAAGAGGACCAGGATAGGAGATTCAGAGTTTTCCCCGCAGATGTCGTGTGGTGGACGCCGCTCACATTCCCAGTAGAAGTCATCAGCCCCAGCTCTTTTAATGGTCAGTTCTCCGTACAAACCCATGGTAAGGGAGATTATGTATCCGTTGTGTACCAGCTATGGGAAGCACCACTTGGAAGAATGCATGACCGGCTCGGATGTTTGTTTATGGTGCGGAAAGTTGGGCCATAAGCACTGAGGTTGTGCAGCAGCTAAGTGAGGCGAGAGTAGATCCTCAGCCACCTCTTTAGTAGTTCTAGTAGCCCGTCCATTTCAGCAGGGTGCATCATCTAGCGCGGGTGGCGGACGTCATCAAAACCGCTCCTATGTTGTACCAGCACACCAGGATAAGGGCAAGTCGCCAGTAGTGGGTATGTTGTAAATCTTGCTTTACTTTTTGTATGTTTCTAGCCCCAGGACCCCAGTATTGAATAAGAAGTTCTGTAGTGGTTTTGAGAAGAGATTGTTGATGTGTGATGTGAATAGCTATTAGTGTAAGGATTGCAGTGAAGGTTAGAGGTGAACGAGAATCTAGGAGTTAGTGAATTATCCCCAATATCAAGAAAGATTTAGGAGCCATAGAATGATGACTTTAAGCTAAGGGGGAGATGCTAAGTGTGTGCGACAAGTCAGATTTGAGAGCGGAGGCTCAGTCCGTATCATCTCAATGCCGGTTAAAGGGAAAGAATCCTCCTAAGTGTTCTATATAGTTCTATGTTAGTTTCATGTATCTCTATCCCTCTTATTCCCTAACATGCATGTATGATTTAAATGTTCAGTTCAGATGTGTAAGGTCAACCCAAAGTCAGATACTTCATTGGCTTTAGCTGTGATTGATTGATTTTAGGATTTCAGTTCCATCCCTATCCTTGTGGTATGTTTAGCAAACATTCGTGGATGATCGTTCCCAAGGGGGAGATATTGTAACACCCCAAAAGTTTCCAAGATTTAAAATTAGGAATTTGAAATGTGCTCAGTAGAAAATCTGCAAAATGCCTTAGAACAACTTGTCCAACGAGTCGTTAGATCTAGTGGGTCATTAAAGGAAGTCATTGGAAATACTTCAGAAAAGGTGCCAGGTGATGCCACCAGAGGAGGTTTGAGTTGTTGTGGGAGACAACGACTCGTTAGAGGCAGTTGTGGTGAGCTTGCAGTTTTGGCTACTTGGAGGGAACGAGTCAGGTGACGACTTCTTGGTTGCCTTAGCGGGTCGTCATAAGAGTCGTGGGTTGGGGTCCAGGGTTTTAGGTCAGTGGCGATAGATGGTTGTAACAGGCCGATGAAACTAGCAATGACCCGTGGGGTCGATCGTGGGAAGGGATTTAAGGGTTGGTCCAGTGGGGACGACGAAAGGACTGACGAGTTGTTGGATTAGGTAATGACCCGTCATGTTGGTCATTCGATGGATTGCCAATTGAGGAACTAGTGGAGTCAACGAATGGTCACCACGAGTCATGGTGAGGACCAACAACTTGTGGTGAGGGTTGTGGTCCCAGATCGGCATATTTTTATGTTTTTCCCAGGGGTATTTTGGTGAAGTCCTACACTTCCAGTTTTAATTTGGAGTAGTTTTGGGCTTTTAAGGGATGTTTTTATGGGGTTTTCTAGCCTAACCTCTCATTCCCTCAATTCTTCTTCCTTCCCTCTCAAGATCAAGGATCTAACAAGGGTTTCTTCAAGGCTTAAGGTGCAAATTCAAGTGGGGTTTCTCTTAATCAGGTATGTGGGTTTTTCAACAAGGATATTCTTCCATCCTTGTGCCCCAAAATATTTTACCAAAATCCCAAATTTCAGTTATTCTAGAAAAGCATGATCTAGGGTTTCGGTTGATGGGTGATTTCTTCTATGTCTTCTATAAATTCTAAAACCTTAGGATTACAAGTTAATAATGCTTATGGAGTAATTTTATTGTCTTGAATTATGTGCTAGATGGTAAAAATGCATGATTATAGAATCTTCTTCATGAGATGGCTTAAGTTTTGATTGGGATTTTATTATTTTTCACTCAACTATATCAATGACCCGTAACCATGTCAAAAATATGTGAAGATCGTAAGAATTCCCTTAAACACTAGAATACACGATTTCATAAATATGTTGAGATAAGGTTATAACTAATGGGCTTGATCAATTGAAAGTGTGTATGTGTTCTCATTATTTTCTCGATGAAAATGTTTTGAGTATGATGTAAACCTATGATAATGACATAATTATCGTATCTTTCTTATGAACTGGAGTAAATTTCGAAATGGGTTCTAGGAAATGAAAATGTATGCTTCTACCATGATCTCATTGTAAATGTTTAAGGTATGAGTTAAGTGTAGGGTCTTTCTGTAAATCTAAAATATATGAAACAATCTATCTATGTGAAAGTGTAAATTGGAGCTATGAGTCCTAAATGACCCTATGTTATATGTTGTATGCTATGAACTCAGAACCTGAAAGTTGTGGAGGTGTGTAAAGTATGATATGAATCTATGGATGATTGTAAATGTAAGATGTCTGGATTCAATGATGATTTGGTACTATGACGATATGAGATATGATGATAAAGCATGAGAATGATATTTCAAACTACTGGGCTTGTTGTTAGTAGAAAGTAGCCCTAATCCTTTCTAAATGAATGTCGTATGACGAACCCATTAAATGTTCATGTTTCTGATTAGCTGTAGTAGCATAGACCAGATGTATGATATCAGATCAGTACTTCTCATGTTCTAGTCAGCTAGAGAATTTCCATAGCCGAGAATGTTTCCCCTTGGTTAGCTCAAGACTCTCCATAGCAGAGAATGCCTCCCTAGTTCAGCTCGGGACTCTCCATAGCAGAGAATGACTCCCTAGTTTAGTCGGGACTCTCCATAGCAGATAATGACTCCCTAGTTTAGCTCGGTACTCTCCATACCAGAGAATGACTCCCTAGTTCAGTCAGGACTCTCCTTAGCAGAGAATGACTCCCTAGTTCAGTCAGGACTCTCCATAGCAGAGAATGACTCCCTTAGTTTATGTTCTCAGTATGGCCCAGTTTCGTATAGTTCAGACTTTAGTTTAAAACAAATATAACATAATGCAATGTAGACTTGGTTATCAGCAGATATCCAGTACAGTGTGTGATACTAGCCTCAACTTCTGCTCTCATTAAATGTTTAGTACTTGACCCTTATGTATGAGCTTGAGGATGCTTCAGAATATGAGCTCCCAAAATGAAAATTTCTTGTTGATATGTGTATGTGAATTAAAAGAGGCTTGTTGCATTCTAAATCAGTTACATGTCGATGTATTCAGTTTATTTCCTTCTTGTATACTTGTATGTTTAGCTTGTTTACGTTTCCCCGCATGCTCAGTACATTTCAAGTACTGGCATACTTTATGTGCTATATAATTTCATGATATAGATTCAGGTACCCAAACTCAGCCTCGCGGGTAGACATGCTCTCCCTTCCATCTCAGCAGATTGTGGCGGGTAGACATGCTCTCCCTTCCATCTCAGCAGATTGTGGTGAGTCCTTATCTCTTGAGGACGAGACCAATGTTTCTTACTTCTAGTATAATTCAGTTTTCAGACCTTAGGAGTTGTTGGGGATCTTTCCCAACAACTCATTAGTTTAGTAGAGGCTTTCAGACATGTGTAATCAGATTCAGGCTATGTATTATGTTTTTCTAGATTATGTCCTTAAGTGTGAAATTTGACTCCTTACAGTTAGCTTCCACTCAGTTATATTTTTATTAGATAGTTATATTGTTAAGGGTTATGCTATGATAATGCCATGAGTCGACTTGGAGCCTATCGGGTTTTCTTGTC
The DNA here is from genome assembly GCA_035772735.1 of Datura wrightii. Classification (NCBI taxonomy): domain Eukaryota; kingdom Viridiplantae; phylum Streptophyta; class Magnoliopsida; order Solanales; family Solanaceae; genus Datura; species Datura wrightii. The sequence continues at coordinate 46,953,349 of JASDFA010000002.1, read as the reverse complement.
CCGTGTTACGACCAGGGTGTAAACTCGGGTCGTGACACAGGCCCAACAACTAACTACAAGCTTCTAAGACATTGGTATGATAGCGAGATATCATAATCCCTCTAACAGGTAAACAAGTGACCAGGGAAATCTCTACGACGCTCCTAGCATTACTCACACTTAATAAACTCTTTTTTATGGAGGGATACTATGAGGCAATCTTAATTCGTCTTGCATTCGCTAACGACAACATACATACTTTCAATTTACTTACAAAGGTAGGTTAAATCAACTATACGACGAGAATAACTTACCGAAGAGGTTAGCCTTAACTACCTCAAATGTCGATTTTTGCTCACCCAAAACAATTCCAACCTGTAGCTGGTACTTCCACCAAATTGTAGCCCTTATGCTGAAAGCATCAGGCTATTTTCAATAATAGGAATGGATAATAAAAATATCTTTCAAGAACATTGACTACAACTCAAACTTTGTCCAATTTGGATGAAAGCTTACAAATTCCTGAGAGTTTAGAAGGTAGAAACGTTTACCTATCACTTGTAGCCATTTAGGACTCAATTAGAAATGATTTTACAATGTTTACTTGGCGGGATTCCGGTACTCCGAGCGAATTTTCACTAAATAACTTCGCAGGGACATTCCTCATAGGTCTGGAACTCATTATCCAAGATGAATTTGCATTTTGACGGAGTTTAGCAACGTAATTTTGTAAAAACCTTAGGAGAAATTGAGAGAACCTCGTCGTAGATTCGTGGGTCTGTTTTTAGAAATGTTTAAAATGAATTAAATCTCTAACTTAAACATATCTATATGGAAGAGATGAAGGGGAGGCGAGGCGCGCCGCCCACAATGCTGGGAGTCGGGCGCGATGCACTGCTCAAGGCGCCTGGGCAGGGGTGTGACGTGCGCACTGCCTTTGCTTCAGCCTCTTGCTCGCTTGATGATACACTTGTGTGCTCTCCTTTTCGGGCCTTTTTATGCACGCGGCATACTCCAAAACTCTCAGCACACGTATGCATGCACCGGTTAAATGATAGGAACTTATAGGGTGTAACAGAGCTGTGGTGAACTTTAGAGAAATTGTTGATTGACTGATTACAAATATCACGAGCCATAATATCAATGTACAAATGGTATCTAATGTACAAATGGTATCCCAGGGTACGTGAGGATAGCACGAGCCATAATATCAATGTACAAATGGTATCTAAGGCTCATGGAAACATTCATAGGATGCTAGACTTCATAGTATCAGGGCACAACAAAAACGTACAACTAGCAACAACATTGTACGAGTCGTACCAGCTCCCATGAATTAGCCAATTTCAAAGCTGCCTAGCATTGTACAGATGGAAGGTATGACTCGCAGTTGAAAGATACGACTCATAGGATCTGGCGGCGACAGTTATAGAAGTTTCCTTGTTAATATAGGAAGGATTTTTAATTATTTGTATAAGTACTTTTCTGTTATTTTGTTAGGAGACTGACTTTTTGATAAAGGACCAACACTTTTGAGATTCTTCTTGAGTTTTCTAATATTCTTGGAGATATTAATCATTGTTCTTGAATTGTTCGAAGTTGAATTGTGCAATACTCAATTAGGTTTTATTTCAATCATCATTGTAAGTCTATAATTATGATTTCTTTCAAGAATGCTAATTCGTTTTTTACAAACATGAGAGGCTAAAACCTCCACAACTAGGATTGTGGGAACCATGATGGAATAACTAACTAGGGTTTGCACATAGTGATTCAAAATCAATACTTATGTTTGTATTATTTTTTCTTCATCTTTAAATGTTTCTTAACGGAATGCAACTTTAGGACTTGCTCGAATTCTCTATTTGCTTGAACCTAGAGAGGTAGAGATTAGGAAAAGAGAAGAACAACAAAGCCTTGAACTTTATGATTCATTGAATAACTTGCTACGATCGAAGAATAGTTAATTTGGAACAGATTGATAATAGATTAAAGTGAAAATACTGAAGAGACCTAATCTAGTGATTGAGTATAGTCATCTAATAGGGACGAATCAGTCGTTTGGATAAACCTTTGTTATCAGTTCTACAGGCTAAGTATTAAGGTAGATCACTAGTGTATTTACCCAAAGTTGTTATGAATCCATAGGGATCACTCCCTAGTTATTTGCATTAACTTGACAACAGCATCAATTTATAATACTATTACTTGATTACTTCCTTAAAACCCCTTTTTACGAAATAACTATACTTAAAGCATAAATACTAGCGTTATTCTATATCCTAACAATATTTCCTGTGGGATCGATCCAAACCTAGTTAGGTTCTTTATTGACAACGTCCATGCCATACTTTTACAGTAGTATGATTTGAGTGTTATCATTCACGAGCTGACAGTAGTAGCTAGCCAACCCCATAAAACTATGAATTTCTGTCAAAAGAGTGGACCTAGTGCAACTCTTAACCGCCTCTACCTTCTGTGGATCCGCCATAATTCCTTCCTTTGAAACCACATGCCCTGAAAAGGACACCGATGCCAGCTAAAACTCACACTTTGAGAATTTAGCATACAGTTGTTTTTCTTTTAGCAACTCCAGAACAATCTTCAAATGATTTTCATGCTCCTCCTTACTCATTAAATAAACTAGTATGTCATCAATAAACATAATTACGAATGAATCCAAATATGGATTAATCACACTATTCATCAAACTCATAAAAGCAGTTGGAGCATTAGAAAGCCCAAAAGACGTAACCAAAAACTCATAGTGCCCATACTTGGTCCAAAAATTCATCTTTGGAATGTCCTCAGCCTGAATCTTCAGCTGATGATACCCTGACATCAAGTAAATTTTTGAGAAGACTGAAGCATCTTGAAGCTAGTCAAACAAGTCATCAATCCGAGAAAAAGGGTACTTATTCCAGATGGTGATCTTATTCAACTATGTTACTCAATGCACATACATATACTCCCATCCTTCTTCTGTACAAACAACATAGGAGCATCCCACGGGAAAACACTCGGATGGATAAACCCTTAACTAAGCAGATCCTGCAACTGTACTTTCAACTATCTCAACTCAGCTAGTATCATCCGATATGACAGAATGGAAATCGGTAGAGTCCTCGGTTGTAAGTCAATGCAAAAATCAATATCGCAATCTGGTGGAAAACCAGGTAATTTCGCGCAGAACACCTCTAAGAATTCCTGTTCAGCTGGAACTGGCTCAATGGGCGGGACATCTGCACTAGTATCTCGAATATGTGACAAAAATGCCAAACAACCTCTTTCCACTAGTTTCTTAGCACAGATGTAAGATATTATCTATTTAGGAGGAGGGATATAATCACCCTTTCATTCAAGCCTAGACATGCCCAATATAACTATAGTGACGGTCTTAGCGTGACTACCTAAGATCGCATGATAAGAAGACAATCAGCTCATTCCCAAAATGATATCGAAGTCCACCATGTCTAAGATCATCAAATCTACCTAGGTTTTATACCCTACGAATGTTACCATACATGAATGGTAGACTCTATCAACAATCACGTAACCACCAATAGGAGTAAAAATATGAATCAAAGTGTCAAGAAAATCATATACCAAGTTTAGATCCATAACAAAATAAATGGGCACATAAGACAAAGTAAAACAAGGATCAAATAAAGTCGTAGCCATCCGATCACAGAAAAGAATGGTACCAGTGATAACTGCATCTGAAAACTCTGACTCAAGTCTGCCAAAAAAAGCATAGAAGTGTGCTCATCTGCCTGTCTATGATCAACCCCTGCTGGGCTATGTACAACTTTTACTAGTCTGACTACCCCTTTGGTTGTGTTGGGCCCCACCTCTGCTAGGGTGTCCGCCCTACGCATATTGAGGACAGTCTCTATGAAATGAACTAACCCTGCCGACTAGAACTTAGCTCAGGGAGCCTTCTATGGAATCACCTAACCACTCTGTATGAACTTGAGACACCATCTTCGGATGTAACCATACTCACCATACTCGTGGTAGACCTTATCTATGACAGGTTGCTGAGCTAAAGCCGACGAGGTAGAATGACTCACATAATCTGAACGGATGGTCGATGCACTCCCTCTATGACCCAAAGTGTGCTGGCGGACCACCTAATGAAACCTGCATTGCTAACTAAATGGGCCACCCAAGGTAACCCTGAGGAATTGGGCCCTTAGAGAAAGAGCTACTGTAGCTACCCCCTTTACGGGCCTTCTTTTAAGCATTGTTAGCATAGGCATCCTGTTTGATCTACTCCACATTTCTGACATAATCTACTACCTCCTGGAAGGTCCTTCTTGAAGACACCATTTGTAGAGCTGAAAACTAGAACCCAACATTTATACTAGGTAGTAATAGTAAAGCATACCTGGATAATGAGTAGAAACGGGTCTTATATGCTGCAACTGATGAAGTTCCTTGCTCCATACTGGTGAACTCACAATGCCTCTTATCTTAAGGTTACGAGGAACATATTTCTCTAGGAAGATGAAGACACCATCTGTAGAGCTGACAACTAGAAACCCCACATTTATACTAGGTAGTAATAGTAAAGCATACCTGGATAAATAGTAGAAACAGGTCTCATATGCTGCAAATGATGAAGTTCCTTACTCCATACTGGTGAATTCATCATGCCTCCTACCTCGAGGGTACGAGGAACATTTTTCTCCGGGAAGATGGAGTAGAACTGGGTGTAAGTCAATAAAGGCGACCTAGCCGGCTTGCACTCTACGAAAGCTCACCACTGTAACTTTGCATCCCCAATAGCTAGAAAGTGAAAAACTCCACCTTATATCTCTCCACTGCCCCATCTTATGGAGACTCTCATGGCAGTCAATAATAAACTCATATGTATCCTCTGCTTCAGTACCATAAAAGATGGGAGGCTTCTAGCCTATTTGGCCAACCTTCTGGGAGGCTAAAAGTGCTTACTTTTTCTAAGAAGCACTTATTTTAAAAAACTTAGGTGTTTGTCCAAGATTTTGAGAGAAAATAAGTGCTTTTAGGGAGTAGTAGAAGCTGTTTTTAAGAATCTAAAAAAGTAGCTTCTCCCCGAAAGCACTTATTTGAAAAGCACTTTTGTGAAAAATACCCTTAGAAGCACTTTTCAAAAGCTTGGCCAAACACTAAATATTGCTCAAAAGTGTTTTTTTAAATTTATTGGCAAAAAACAAACTGCTTCTCACCAAAAGTACTTCTTTGATAAACACTTTTGAAAAAGTACTTCTTGAAATAAGCTGATTTGAGAAGCTTGGACAAACAGGCTATTCATCTTGGTGAACTTCCAGAACACATCATGCTCCTCCCCAATCATCACCATCCTAGTTACCAGTCTAAAAAACATCCCCGAATATGAAATCTCATCCATCCAGTGAGCTACAGTGGCAGCATGCTGCATTCATAAATATTGACCTGCTGGAGCTGCAGGTGCCACCCCATTACCCACCAACCCATTCAGTAAGTCCAGCACCTGAGTTGATACATCTAAAGAAGTTGGTGTAGGCATAACACCTCTTTGAACCAGTGTTGCTGCCTCCTTTGCTACCGTATCCTGGATCTCTGGGGGTGCAGGAGACTCGGACCTATCTCTAGCTGGGACAACAGCCTGAGCCCTGGCTCTAGCTGGCGCTGACCTTCGTCCTCTGTCGCGACCACCTCTTCCATCTTGGCCTCTTCTGCGAGCTACGACCCTGGTGGATGGCTTTGGTGACTCTACTTTGGCTTCTCCTGAACGTGTCCTTACCATATGTGAGAGAAAAGAATGAAAGGTGTGAGATACCAATTTGGATCATCAGATACCAATTCAATCAATTAATAACATGAAAGAAAGAAAGAATTAGATTTTGTAAAGTACAGCAGCCTTTCGAAGAGAAGTACAAATGTCTTCGTACCATTTCGCAAAACTCTACGAGATATGTCCTTATACAATGACATCGACGAACCTAAAGCTCTGATACCAACTTTGTCACATTTCAAACCATTGTGATTGGCACCTATCTAACCCTTTGGTGGGTGAATCATAAATTCCTAACTACCTAGAATTTATGCATTCATTTTGCTAAATAAAACACTCATAAGATGAATGACAAAAGTCTCAAATTAAATGTAAAACAAAAGAGGAAGTCTTATCTATAACAACTCCAAAATCCAAAAGTCATCGTACAAAGGCTCCAAGTAAACAATGTCTAAAAATAATAAAATTAAAGAAATATAGTCAATGTCCGGAGGAAATAGATATCAATCCAAACAAGATCTGCAGTAGCTTGGAAAAAATAGCTTACCCTCAGATCAATCACTAGTAGCACTAAAGGTGAGGTCGTGATGAAGGCTCTAGAACACAGTCTACACTCAAAGAAAAGTACAAGAGTAGGCCTATTCCTATTAGTAATAAGTGTATATCATAAATCAAACAAGCAAGAGACACAATTTTACGGACACACAATCATCCATTTTATAAATCAGGTAATCAATAATACCAAACAAATTCATCAAGTTCAGCCTATCAATGGCAAACATGAAATATATAGTCTCAAAATCAAACTATAGAATATCACCATCTTATAATATAGAGAAAATCACAACGAATCAATAGAATCATGTCCATACTAAAACAATTATATAGCCTTGTATCTCAATTAGCCTCACTCTATATCAAACATGTTCACACATATGTCACTCATCTGTACACATATGTCAGAGGGTCTTATGGTTGCCCACCCGGTCATGATCTGCAGGGGACTCTAGAAATCCATGAACCATACTGGTGTGGTACCTACTCCCACACATCTGCTCATTCAAATGCTCCCTGCGGAATCGAGCCACTCATATCATATTCGCTCATACCACTCATTTCAAAAGAGTGGCGTATTCATCGGTTAGCACAAAACCACTCGATCGAAAAAACGCCTCAGACACGTGCCTCTTATATCAAAATAATGGTGTATTATTCAATCATCTTCACCACATCTTAGTATTCTCCCCATTTAGTCATCACACAAGACAACAATCATAAGTACACATTGATTACCACATGTGCACATCATAAAAAGGAATTACATTCATAGATTTAAACAGTTCACAGCTTATTCATATAGCATGATAAAGTCACAATATCAATCACAAACCATGTAAGGACAAATCAAACATGTTTTTAAATTCACAATACATACGAGAGACTAAGCAAAGTCTGACTCTAAATAAATCAAACATACCTCAACTGACAAATTTGAATATGCAAGCTACTCCGTGGGAACTATTTCCTTTCTCAATGACTAGGAACACTTAAAATCTAAAAATAAAAATATAAGAGTATTTTAATATCTACTTTTTAAATCATGGTCTTGGGAATTTAGACCCACCCAATTCTACTCGTTATCAAGGTTCAACTCATCACCCGTAGGTTAAGTTATCATACTCTAGTCTCACAATGATCATATCACCCCAAAGCATGGAGTTTCAACTCCTTTAATCCCCTTTAAGGCAATTTTTAATGCCAAAGGTCTCAATCTTATCAAATTCTAGGTCCAAATTTATCACAATAATGAACTAGCACATTTAATTTCCCCTAGGATGTGTTAATTAACAACTTAGGAGGCTAGAAATCAATAGCTACCAACACGCGGGTGTATTTACCCTCACTTTCATAGTTCTAAGATTCTAATCATCATTCCACCATTAATGACCCTTTGACGTATCGAGACTTAGTGGCACATCTTTGCTTTATTTTATATCATTTTGCGTGTATGTGGGAGTTAAATTAAGTGAAAACTAACTCTATTATGCTATATTCCAGGAGCTCAAGATATGAAAAAATGAAAGGAGTTTAGGCCAAAATAATAGTCAAATGACGAGGAAAGATACGGACCATTTTTCTGAAAGATGGTCCCATCATCTACCGCCCATTTTCATCTACAAATTCCAAAAACCAAGCTAACAGGGTCCTTACAATATGATTTGAAGGACAAAATGTCTTCCTAAAGGACAACCAGTCAATTGAAGAATGAACTTGAGTTAGGGAAAATGGAAAAATAAAGTATGGTGCAAGGTATGGACCCTCTTTCCTAAACATGGCCCGTCAATCAATGGACGATAAGCTGCTGGACAGAAGCTAAATGCATAGTATGGACCAAAGGATGGTTAGTCCCTATACACTGGGCACTCTGAAGTTTGAATTAATTGGGGTTTTTATGATATAGTATAAATAGATTTTTGTTGTAACTTTTAGAGTGCTTTTTCCAATTTTTAGTTCATACCAAGAGTAGAGAGTAGAATTAACTAGTTAGTCCTAATTTTCATAGTAGATTCTAGATCTTAGCTTGTAATTTGAAGATTTTAATTTCTATTGGTAAGCATGTTATCACGTCTAAATTAAACCTCACAAATTGAATAATAAAGTGGTCGCTATCAAATATAGTAACCCAACATAGGTTGAGGTCGATCCCACAGGAAATAGGGAAGAAACAATATGTTAATGATGATTAAAATGACTTGTAATCAATATTTCAAAATGGGGGTTGCAAATAAAAATAAGAAAGTAAAGATAACAATGTTTGAGTTGTGCATCAAATTATCAAGAAAAACTAGGATTGCGTTCCCCATGATTTCATAACTTAATAAGCTTTTATTAGTGATCTATCCTCATGAATTTTGTGTAAGACTGATGATTAAGTTCATCTAATGTCTCTCGACCTACATAGATGAATTTCACCTAAATCCTCTCAGAATTTAGGTGTGTATATCTTGCCCTCGCGATAAATTTTGACTTAACTATCCTAGGTTAGATCTCAAGTTAATTTAGAAGAGGTTTGGTAGCCTCAAATTACCATTGTTATTCCCTTTTCCTAACTTCAACCTAGCTCCTTGGTTGGACAAGTTGAAGATACGGAAAATTAAGCATTAAGATGAAGAAAATAACAATCCACCCAATTCACCATTCAAGAATCACTATTTTATTTTGCCTACTTTCATTAATCCACCATGGTTCCCACAACCTAGTTTAAGAGATTTAGCCGCTCATGTTTATGAGAAGAAAAATGAAAGATATAGAAAATTCATAATGAAATACTTACTTTAATATAAAATATTTTAACAAAATCTCAAAAGCTAAATTGAGTCACAAGAACTTGATGAATTTCCAACAAATATTCAACTATGAGATTGCACAAATTGTTGTTGGACTGAGGTAGCACAATCTAACTCAATGTCAGACTATCAATTGCAATATAATGGGATTTGGACACCTAAAACATGTTATGCGAGGGTATTTATAATAGTAGATTAAGCCTTCATTGTTCCTGCTTAGATCAAAATTGGATTTTGTAGCTTCTGTTCCTAGCAGAACTGGGATTTAACTTCTTGCTGTCTGGACAAGCAGTGCCTCGTGCTGCTCAAGGAGCCACTGGCCTTGGTGCACCATGCCTCTCCGTGCTCCAACCTTGCTTGCACGTCGTTCAGTACATGGCACAGGTGTGCCTGTGCGATGCCAACTTCTATCATACTCGTTTTGTCAATCCCGTTTTGTCATTCCTGCTCTTTTTAGCCATAATTAAGCCCAAATTCATAATTTTTATACCTAAAAGCATCTAATCGTATGTGTTAACTCTTTTTCACATAAAGCACATAAAATACAAGAAAACACACATAATTGTTCTCAAAGCATAGCTAAGCATGGACATAATATGGTTAATAAATGTGTAAATACGCCCTACATCACCACCCCATACTTAAACTATTACTCGTCCTAGAACAATCTACTATTTCCCTTCTTACATATAACCACAAAATTCACCCTAGAAACACGTCTACTTACACTTAGGATCATTAGAGAAATCAATGAAGCTCTAACAACTCACGCCACATGCACATTGGATCAACATTCAAATGTCAATGTTTGAAATCACTTAGCTTCTAAACTAACTCAACAAAATATATTTGGGCCAACATGAATCATATGTAATTTTGCAACCAAGATATACCAAAATCTTACCATTATGTGCCCTTCACTATTTGGAGAGTTGCTCTTTCACCTATAAGATATATAACAATATTAACTTGCGGATAAATAAATAATTTTTGCTCGCTCTCCCAAAAAACTCAACATGCATGCAAAAGATGACCCATATGCTTGCCCTTAGTGTAAATACTCCACTAATATAGAACATCATATTAAGGATCTATTAGGACTTAAGATGGTTGTAATATAGATTAAGGGACGAGTAGGAACTATTTAGCCAAGATAGTGACTAATCTCCCTAAGCACTTCAATATTTCGCAACCCTTGACTTTTTAGCACATTCTTCCATCTCCTACTTTTTTCCTTAAACCTCCTTTTATTTTTCTATTTACAACTTAGGTGACTAGTAGAGAATTTATTCACTATTAAGCTCATTCACAAATTTTTTTCTTTTTCATTCTTGATTCATTCATTCATTTTTTTTCAAAGTTTTTTCTCTCTTTCTTTACTACTTCACCCTCCTTGTTTAGTAAATTTCACCCTCTTCTTTTATTCTAATTCCATACTTTTAGCTTTTTCCCTTTCTTTTTCCCCTTGTGCTCCTTTTATGCAAATTCTCAATTAAAGTGCTTGCTCGGTGCTATTCTGATTGGTATTATATATTATACACCGACACGCAAGTGCACGTGGTCAAACAAGTAATAAAGTGGCTAAGTAGCCAAGTATCGATCCAAGGAGGCTCAAGATATGTAAAGTTGCCTAGATTACTATATTCCTATTTCACTTCTAATTAGGCTAACAACAATGTAACCAACAGTTACTTGAGTTTTTGTTTCTAAACTATATATACTACAATTAATAACAACTATTTACTTGTGAATTTAGACAATGGATATGAACATGCCAAGGTTAAGAACAAGTAATGAACTTGATAATCATGATAATTTGGTTAATCTCTTCTTCATGTTGCTAGCCAAGAACATTAGCCTAGAAATTAAAACTCTCGTATTTAATTTCACTTTAGAATCATAAACCATTCGTCTACATTTCTGTGATCAAATGCAATTTATGACCTAGCACTACAATTCTGATTCCTAAATTGACTAATACGGCTTTCAAGTATATTTCTATCAGGAAAGCACATCAAAACCCAATTTTCCCAAATCAAGTTAAGAACAATACCCTATTAATTCACAACTTTCCAATTTCTTGCTCTCTCGAGTGAAATTGGACTTTTTAGATGTACATTAATGTTGGCCAATCACTAATGCAGTAAGAATAAGAATTAATAGAACAACATGAAAGAAGAAGAAGAAAACCATATCAATTATAATCAAAATTCATTACACATGTTCAAAACCTCAGCAAGGAAGAGAATTAGCCACTCATTTGTGGATTGATCATCCTAAAATGAGTGTAAATCATACGTACAATTGATAGAAAGAAGAAAGGAAGAGAAGAAATCCCTTAGCTTTTTCGTTCCTCAACTGCTACTAACCCACGTCCTTGCTCTCCGCTTCTGAACTCAGTCTAAAAACTAAACACTGCTTACAATAAACCTAAGTGTGCTATTTATACTAGTGGGAAATTTTTCCCTGAATAACAAGCAACGTGTCACGGAGGCCAACGCGGAGCACTGCCTCCGTGACACGGCGTGGACGCGGACCTTCACTGGAATTTCAGGGTCCGATAAATTAGCCTCAATGTGGCACAGAGGCCAACGCGGAGGCCTCTCTCCGTCCCACGGAGCTGACGCGAAGGCACACTGGAATTTGCTATTTTAATTCCTGTTCAGGCAGTGTTCTACCGCGATGGTAGCGTGGCGCGGCTCCATCGCGGAGCCCCTATAAAATGTGCATTCGAAGGTCTTTTCCACGCTCGCATCCAAGTCCAACTCCGACATAGTTCCAACATGCATTTTAGCTCCTAAAAATCACATTTACCTGCAAAACAAATGCTAATCATGTTGGTTAGTATAAATTCGCATTTTATTACTAATTACATGATATTATATACACATTGCACAACAAACAAGGTAAAAATGATACGTTTGAGTATCACTTGGGCATATAAATCTGCCCAAGATCACTTACCCCACACTTAAATCCTTGTTCGTCCTCGAACAACACATACATAAATCATGCAAATTACATCCCAACCTTCGTCACTATGGTGCAACAATTTACGCTACGGTCATACCGATTATTCAATTTTTGCAAATCATCACGAAAACATGCTTGGTCTTACAATAAAATGACCTTTAATACATCAAGACTTCCTAGACTTTAAGAATTGATTCTTGATATCGGCAAACTCATGCAAATCAGCTAATCAAGAAATCCGACACGAAAATCAATCTTTCATCAAGCATGTGCCCTCACAACTCAAGAGAAACTTCCCCTTTATGTTCATGCAGCACACAAACATGCAAGTAGGGGCATATAAAAATTAATTTCACTCACTCTCCCAAAAGAATTCACATGCCTCATGTCATGACCCATAAGCTTGCCCTTAGTGTATTACTCCACTAATATAAAGAAATGCAATATAGGATCACGTAGGACTTTAATGGGTTGTAACGGGGCTATGGATCTAGTATATATATATTGGATTAGCCAATAATAGTCGCTAGCATCCTTAAGCGCCTTTTCAACTCATTCCCATCGACTCATGGACATTGTTCCTCTCTTTTCTCTTTTTCTCCCATTCATGCTGGTTTACTTTCATACAGCCCATTTCATCAGACACACTTGACACAAAACAAAGGGTTTTCAAGTACCCTCACTATCAATTAATTACAACAAGTGCCTCTTCAACATCATCTTTTCTTTCCTCACTTTGCTTTTCTTTTTCTTTTCACTCTTTAACACTTTGGGAAACATTTTCTTTTCTTTGTAAGTGCTTAAGAGCTTCTTATAGACTTTAAGGCTAATGAAAAGAAGGAATAAAGCTTAGTTCATACAATTTTTGGACAAAAAAAAGAAATCGGCTAAAGGCTCAACGGGCTGACTAGGGTATACAACATATAAAAAGGTAGAATTTGACAAGAAAAAAAATGGAAACTATCGGTTAAAACAAAGAAATGCCTACATCCTTTCCAACACTACACCTCTTTCATTTCATTTTGTATACACACCAGGCAAGTTCTAGACAATTCACAATGACATGGAATAACAATACCTCACTTCACACTTCGTGCACATGCTCGAATCAAGATGCATTCACAGACTCTCTAATTAGCCAATCACATGAATTCAAAATTAAGCCTCAATCATCCTGAATCAAATTCTATAGCCTAGGTAACTCAACATATTTATAGAATTGCATGCTTTCAAACGAATCATTTTCACATTTTGAACATCAATTACAACACGCAACGAAATTTTAGCAACCATAAGCAACTACAGTTCATTGATGCAATCCACCAAAGAAAAACTAAAAACAAATAAAAATCCTACTCCTACCGACTACATTTCCCTTAAGACGGTCGTCATCCATCCATCATAGGGAACGGTCACTAACTATGACATTGGTTCAATGGGACTATTCTCGGTAAAAGAACCGAAAACAAACTCCGAGAAACCCAAAAAAATAAAAATCAAAAAAATTTTGCAACACATCGATCATTTCGATAGAAACAAAATATTTACAAGTGCAAAATATTTTCGCAAAAATTTTGAAAAATATCGATCATGTCGATAGAAAAAAATATTTACAAAATTTACAAAATATTTACACTAGCAACCATAACTTTCAAAAACACACATCATCAGCCACAAAACAAATATATACAGATACATCACAAATCAGTTCACCACAGGGAAAGCACAAACATCCATACAAACCAAGGAAAAAAAACATACAGCAAATTAGAGCCTTGTCCCAGCACCTAGCTACTCCCCACTCCACACTTAAATCGTACACTGTCCCCAGTGTTTACAAAAATACAAAGCATAAAATTTTGGGTGGTGGAACTCCCTGCTCAGTCGAAATATTCGAATTCTTCATCCGGTGCTGCGGCCTCGTCGCCTATGTCTGAATAAGCTCCATCGTCGTCATTGGACTCCACATCGGAGTCCTCACGATGTGTCACCTCATCAGTAGGGACATCGTCATCTGTCGGCTCCACAAAGGCTGGCCCTACCCGACATAAGGCTTTGGCGTTCTCGCCAAAGGGGTAGTCCAGCTCCAGCTGCCATAATTCTTCCTCGGTGGATGGTCTCCCACCAATCCCTAGCTGCAGCATCTGCATGCCGAACATACGGGCCATGTACTGATCGTCACGAACATGTCGCTCGCCCAAAGTCAGTACTGGTCCGTGTGTAGTGTCGGGGGCCTTAGTCTTTGTCACATCAAGGGCCCTCCGCTCCAACTGCAGAATATAGTCCAAGGCTTCTTCCTCAATGTCAAGGCCTCGGAGGAAGGTGGTGATGAGTCCGCCAAACCCGTATCTGTGGCCCTGGTGCAGTCTGGCTCTCTTCATGGTGGATATTATTACCGCCCCCACATTAATCTCAAGCCCTTTCATAAGGGCATACACCAAGCAGACACGGTCCCAAGTCACGTCCGTCATATGGACTCCTGGGATCAAGCACGAACACACAATCTTCAGCCATATTCTGGCCTCCCTGTTCATCTGCGAATAAGGCAGAGTCTGGTGGTAACCCCTCTCCTTATGTCTACTCCATCGGGCTGTGGATCGAGCCCCACACAACGTACGTCTGATGTCGGCGTACGGTGGGGTGATGTTTAGCTGGCGGAGAACGTGGGCGTCTGTGTCCCGCGCTCCAACGATGGCATTCAACTGCTGGGGTTCCAGAGTGACAATCTGCCCTCTGATTTTCACTGTGTGGCTTCTGATGGCCGGGTTCCAGTTTGCATAAAATTCCCGGACCAAGTGAAGGTTGCACTCCTTGGGCTCCTGAAAAATAAAGCTGAGCCCAGCTGTCTCGATTCTCTGTACAATGCGAGGGAACTCTTGTGCGAGTGGTTCCCTTGCAATATGTTCCTCCGGGAAGTACTTGTTTTCTTTATGCTTAGCATACCATTTCTTCCCTTCATCGGTTACCCATCTTGTTCCGTATTGGCGGCGTTGGCCGCGCGGAACAGCGGGTGTAGCTGGGACTGCGGTGCCCAGTCTCATCCTTTTCCTACCTGTGCCTGAGGTAGAAGCCCTTGCCTTTATCTTGTCTGCTCGCCATTGTACCTGTCAATTAACACAAACAAGCACAAAGTTAAGCTAAAAACTTGTTGACTTCGGCTAAGGTCGGGTTACACAACATTTACCCCACACTTAGGCCTTAGCTACTTCTACAAAATTACAGCAAGAATAACTCTACTTTCACCACAGACAACACTATACACTTCATGCTTAGTGCGTTCACAACATAAATTTCGACAGCATAACGGTTAGCGTACTACTCAGACTTCATACAGCTAATCCCAATCCTACTATCGCTAACAATTCACACATCGCACTTCGCAACAAAAACAACAACAAAATAAAAACAATGATAAAAACATTCTATATACAATCTAATCCAAACAATCTAACCAATTTACACACTTTTTGCATTTTCCCACAAAAATTCGAGAATTTGTCGTCTTTGACATTTACACAATATTTACCACGACTTCTCTCAAATAACAAACACCCCCCGGCATCTAATTTGCCGACTTATCAAGTCGCTCAAGTTAAATTCAACAACTCATGCCCTAGAATACAATTCTATAAGCAAATTCAAATTATTTACGCAATCGATAAGTTCAAACGCTAAATACAACAATCCAAACGTATATCAATCACAAATAATCCAACATTCATGTTTAATTTCTACCTAGGGTGATGTATCTCACCTCACATGCCCAAATTTGACAAAAATCGCCAAAATATTGAGATAGATGATGAAAACATACCTTTGAATTGAGAAACCGAAGAAACTTGACGTATTCCTTGCCTAGGAACGTGGCACGGTGCTTGGGGAGGGGGAAATGGGTGTTTGGTCGCGGAGGGAAAAGGGAAATGGGGAAAAATTGGGCAAAATCGGGGGTTTATTTAAAGAAAACACGCGGCTCACCCGGCAACCCGGTGTGACCCGGCACTGAATAAGGGGCAACGTGTCACGGAGGGTAACGCGGAGCCCCTCCTCCGTGACACAGAGCCAACGCATTGGCTTACTGGATTTTTGAAAAATCCGGATTTTGCCTTCAACGTGTCACGGAGGCCAACGCGGAGCACTGCCTCCGTGACACGGCGCCAACGCGCCAGTGCACTGTTTCTTCAATTAATTTTATTTCTCATACCTTGCCTCATTTTCTCGATTCCATGTATATTTCCTCCGTTATACCTGAAAATCACCTCACTAAACAAAAATTGGTTAGATTAATAGATTTCCCTAACTAAAAATAAAAATACTAACTAAAATGAAAATCTAAACCTAATCAAGAAAAGAAAAAGAAAAATAACAATTGGACATAAGAATAAAAACGAAAATAAAAATATAAACTAACTACACTGTGCAAAAAGAAGAAAAATAAAATATTTTTCTCACGGGTTGGCTCCCGTACAGCGCCTGGTTTATCGTCGCGGCTCGACGTCCTTTATGCTCACTTGTCTACCTGGGTGATGGACGATTTGTCCCGATCATGGTCATCCCCCCAGTAGTTCTCAACCTTATCCGGTGGCCTTCCTAGTAACTCTCGGGAATCACTCATTCCATTAGCATTCCCATGATCAATCACATTGATCACCGAGAGATCCTTATAAACAGTCGGGAGCTTAGGTACCTTGTACACATTGAACACTTCGACCTTGTCATGTGCTCGCATCGTGAGTTGACCCGCAGCTACATCAATTAATGCTTTTCCGGTTGCCAAAAAGGGTCGTCCCAAAATAAATGGGACTTCAGCATCTGGTTCAAAATCCAGAACAATAAAATCGACCGGAAAAATGAGGGAGCCTACTTGCACGAAGACATCCTCAACAACGCCATCCGGCTTAGCTAAAGACCTGTCTGCTAGCTGCAAGATTACCGTTGTAGGTCTAGGGCTCCCTAGACCTAACTTTCTGAATACCGAAGATGGCATCAGATTTATGCTTGCCCCCAAGTCGCATAATCCACGAGCTCGGATACTTTGCCCAATCGTAAGCTGGATAGTAAAACTTCCAGGGTCTTTCAGTTTTGTGGGCAACCTATTTTGAATACGGGAAGTGCATTCCTCCGTTAAATCTACCGTGGCATACTCAGTCAAACGACTTTTGTTAGCCACGATGTCTTTAATATATTTCGCATATTTTGGCACTCCCTGCAAGACATCAACAAGAGGTAAGTTAACATGTACCTGTTTAAGTACCTCCATGAATTTCTGGAAACACGCCTCCTCCTTGTGTTTCTTAAGTCGTTGAGGGAACGGGGGTGGAGGCCTTTCTGGTTCAGCTTCTTTAGTCTTCCCCTTATCTGAGATTTTCTCTCCCTCAACATCTACTGCTCCTGACTTTTGAGGCGGTCTTTCCGGTTCCACCTCCTTCAACTGTAAACCACTCCTCGTGGTCACTGCATTTACCTGCTTCGGATTAGGATCCGTGTCGCTAGGTAGTCTTCCTCTGGGTCTAGTATTTTGGGCACTAGCAAATTGCCCAAACTGATATTCAAGAGCCTTGGTCGCCAACTGATTGTTCTTCACTTCGGCTGCCAATTTAACATAGTCAGCCTGCAATTGTGCCTGATTAGCGATCATGGTTTTGAACATCTCCTCAATGGTAGATGATGGTGGTGGAGGAGGGGCATTGTGATTTCTGAATTGAGCTTGATAATTTTGTTGCCCTCCTTGGTTTCTGTGCATACCCTGCCCTGAACTTTGGCCTTGTTGATTGTTGCTACCCCACGAAAAATTCGGATGGTTCCTCCAATTTGAGTTGTAGCCACTACCAAACTGCTGCTGATTTCTCTGTGCATTGCCCACAAAGTTAACAGAATCAGGATTTGCACCACAGCATTCAGCTGAATGCTCACTACGACCACACACTTTACACCACATCTGTTGAACTGCATTGACTGAAGCTGAAGGCTGGTTCAAATTTATATTGCTCAAGTGAGTGTTTAACTGATTTTGCAAAGCAGCTATCTGTGCAGCGATAGTTGTGAATCCATCCACTTCAAGCATTCCCGCTGCTTTCCTTGCTCCACCTCTTGAAGAATCTGCATTCCATTCTGGATTGCCTTGTGAAATCTGGTTGAGCAAAGTGTACAGCTCCTCGTAAGTCTTTTCCAGCGCTTGCCATCCAACTGCTGAATCTAACAGAATTTTAGTGTGGGGTTCCAAACCCTCAATAAATGTGTGTACCAACACCTCATTGGACTGATGATGATGAGGACAGTCCCGCAACATGGATTTAAATCTTTCCCAAGCTTGATATAGATTTTCTCCTTCCCTCTGTTTAAAACTTAGGATTTGACTCCTAAGTCTGGCTGTTTTACCAGAAGGGAAAAATCTGATCAAAAACTTCCATGCAAGATCATCCCACGTTGATATAGAATTGGGTGGTTCAGCTTTTAACCACCTCTTGGCTTCACCAAGTAAGGAAAATGGAAATAAGGTGAGCCGAACATAATCAGGTGACACTCTAGCGGGTATATAAGTGTCACTTATCTCCAAAAAGTTTTGGAGATGTTGTTGTGGATCTTCATGAGGGAGACCGGTAAATTGCCCGCTTGTGTGCAAAAGTTGCACCATATTCTGCTTTAATTCAAACCTCCCTCCAGGCTCTGGTTTGCGGATGCTAGAATGTACACTATTAGCGTGTGGGATTGCCACCTCGCGAAACGGCCTTGCTGCTGCTTCATCGAGCACTAACACTGCCCTCACAACTGGTGGATTTTGTTGCTCCATCATAGACTGTTTAAGCAACTGTAGCTTCTTTCATAGAGCTTCTCTACGTCGACTATGAAATTCACGTTCAGGCTCTAAGTACGATTCCACCAGCTCTTTGTCCCTTGCCAGTGTTCAAAGAAACAAACTCTGCAAATGACAGGCTAAGACCAAGTTGTTAACACTTAAGAAAATAAAAATAAAAATACAGTAAATTTACACTAAACACAATTTCACAAATCGCCTAGCCTCCCCGGCAACGGCGCCAAAAAACTTGCTCGTCTGCTATTCCGATTGGTATTATATATTATAAACCGACACGCAAGTGCACGTGGTCAAACAAGTAATAAAGTGGCTAAGTAGCCAAGTATCGATCCAAGGAGGCTCAAGATATGTAAAGTTGCCTAGATTACTATATTCCTATTTCACTTCTAATTAGGCTAACAACAATGTAACCAACAGTTACTTGAGTTTTTGTTTCTAAACTATATATACTACAATTAATAACAACTATTTACTTGTGAATTTAGACAATGGATATGAACATGCCAAGGTTAAGAACAAGTAATGAACTTGATAATCATGATAATTTGGTTAATCTCTTCTTCATGTTGCTAGCCAAGAACATTAGCCTAGAAATTAAAACTCTCGTATTTAATTTCACTTTAGAATCATAAACCATCCGTCTACATTTCTGTGATCAAATGCAATTTATGACCTAGCACTACAATTCTGATTCCTAAATTGACTAATACGGCTTTCAAGTATATTTCTATCAGGAAATCACATCAAAACCCAATTTTCCCAAATCAAGTTAAGAACAATACCCTATTAATTCACAACTTTCCAATTTCTTGCTCTCTCGAGTGAAATTGGACTTTTTAGATGTACATTAATGTTGGCCAATCACTAATGCAGTAAGAACAAGAATTAATAGAACAACATAAAAGAAGAAGAAGAAAATCATATCAATTATAATCAAAATTCATTACACATGTTCAAAACCTCAGCAAGGAAGAGAATTAGCCACTCATTTGTGGATTGATCATCCTAAAATGAGTGTAAATCATACGTACAATTGATAGAAAGAAGAAAGGAAGAGAAGAAATCCCTTAGCTTTTTCGTTCCTCAACTGCTACTAACCCACGTCCTTGCTCTCCACTTCTGAACTCAGTCTAAAAACTAAAAACTGCTTAAAATAAACCTAAGTGTGCTATTTATACTAGTGGGAAATTTTTTCCGGAATAACAAGCAACGTGTCACGGAGGCCAACGCGGAGCACTGCCTTCGTGACACGGCGTGGACGCGGACCTTCACTAGAATTTCAGGGTCCGGTAAATTAGCCTCAACGTGGCACGGTGGCCAACGCGGAGGCCTCTCTCCGTGCTACGGAGCTGACGCGAAGGCACACTGGAATTTGCCATTTTAATTCCTGTTCAGGCAGTGTGCTACCGGGATGGTAGCGTAGCACGGCTCCATCGCGGAGCCCCTATAAAATGTGCATTCCAAGGTCTTTTCCACGCTCGCATCCATGTCCAACTCCGACATAGTTCCAACATGCATTTTAGCTCCTAAAAATCACATTTACCTGCAAAACAAATGCTAATCATGTTGGTTAGTATAAATTCGCATTTTATTACTAATTACATGATATTATATACACATTGCACAACAAACAAGGTAAAAATGATACGTTTGAGTATCACTTGGGCATATAAATCTGCCCAAGATCAGTGCTCTAGAAGTCATTTGGATCAAACAAAGGTTAATAGAACAAAAGGGATTAAACTTGCAATATGACTATCAAAAGAATAGGCTAAGGCTCAAAATGGCTACCTAGGACAATTATATCAAGGTAGGTAAAGTAAGATACAAATAGGCTACCAAAGAAATGCCTATATCACTTCCTAGATTCAACATTCTCATTTCATTTTGCACACACACCGGACAACTTCTAGACATCAACTTGCAAGCATGGAGTATACTAAAACATATCTCACATAAACAATGGCACAAATGATTCAATAATGACAATCAAGATTACATAAACACATATATCCATATTGAATGTCTAACATTATTAAGCCCAAATTTTCATGCTTAGGAGCCAATTTCCAAAAAGCTAAGTGTTTCTACCTTTTCATGCATTTTTGAGTGAATTCCACAAAGTCTCAATTAGGGATGGCAATGGGGTGATTGCTGAAAAAACTCGCATAAATCCGCAAAGATTTCAATCCACCCCACCTTGCCTCATATAGCACAATTTATTATATTCACTTTGCCTCGCCCCGCCCCGCATGAACCCACCCTGCATAAAACTCAAGAACACTCAAAATAAAAGGTTAATGTTAAAATTTTTAACTTTTGCATTAAAATGTGTTAGTTTTTTGCATTAAATCTCGTGAATTGGAACTTCACTAACCAAATTAGGCTTTTTGCATTAAATCTTGTTAAATTTTGTTAGCTTTTTGAATTAATTTGTGTTACTTTCAGCTAATTCTTCCACTGACTATCAGTTTAGATTAGGCTTTTCTACTCAATAGCTCACATGGTACAATTAAAATGTGTTAGTTTCAGCTAATTCTTCCACTGACTATCATTTTTAGATTAGGATCTTCTACTCAATAGCTAACATGGTACTGTGGTGCTGCCCTGCTGTTGTTGTTGTTGCTTCACAGTCACTGAAATAAAATCTACTTCCAGCAACATCAGGAGCAGGCAAATTCATTCAAAATATTAGATAAACATGCATCATCAGCAAACTACTTAACATCACTAGGCATTCTTCTAACAAACATAAAAAAGTTGTCATTACTTAGAACTACAAAATTTCAAATCTTCCTAAGGGAAAAACGAAAAAAGTATGGGTATACCAATTCCACCTAATAATATAAACACAAGAAAGTGCAGATGATAGTTTGAAAACAAAAACAACAGGGAGCTTTGTTGGTGACCACAATGCTTAAAAATAGAACATTAAGAACAACAGTCTCTCTTTCTATCACTATATCCAAATGATCTACAACATGAATCCGACTTTTCTTCTTCATAAAAAAACATCGGACATGAAACTCTATCAATGCTTAATGTCAAACCTAAAAAAACTATGTGGTTAAAGTATTAATATAGTATTAAAAGATAAAAATTAATTAAGATAACAGGTCATTCAAAAATTACTTACCATTTATTTCGTTTCATAACCAAGTTCGAGCACACATCAAATCTTCCAAAGTAGTATGATAAAGTCTACTGTGATGCAGACTAATCAACCTCCTAGTAGTGCTAAATGCTGATTTAGAAGCAATAGTAGATATAGGAATGGCTAAGAGGTCATGAGCCATCTTTTGCAAACTAGGAAATTTTAATCAGTTTGTCTTCCACCAACTTAAATTGTAAAATAATGGAGTTCGAGGCAATAAATTTTCTTCTAAATACATATCCAACTCTAATTTTGTCTCCGCATTAGCACTACTCGAAGCAATAAATCTATCAAAACTTGATAGTCGATCACCCTCTGAAAGATCAATGATTTCATTTGAACCAGATGCTTCAACTAACTCATGTGGAGAAAATATTCTACTCTTGTACTCTTGAAGGAGATCATGACAATGACTTTGAGCTTGTTGAATTTTAGTTAAAGCTTCTTCCCCATAAATTAGTGGAAGATAGAACTCTACTAACTTTATTTAATATCTCAGATTGAAGATAGCAGTGACACCCATCAAATATGCATATCATCCCAATACTTCTTAAATTTTAACAATATTATCGATGCCATATTGCTAATCAAAGGAGTAAAACTCGATACCCATGCTTCTAATTTGAACTTAACTTCACAAACTTTAGAAAAGTATTGACTTGAAGTAGGATATTGAATTCTTGAAAATCATTTAGTGATATGATAAAAGAGCTTCAACTTATCACAAACATCTTCTGCTTCACTCCATTGCCTCTCAGTTGGAAAATACCGATAATTGGTATTTGTTAGACTTAACTTCTGAAATACCTCTTTGTATTCTATTGCTTTTATCAACATTAGAAATGTTGAGTTCCAATAAGTAGGACAATCATACACTAACATTTTGGTACAGGAAATATGTAGCAATCGTGCAAATTCTTCAAACCTTTCAATTCTGCCAGTTCACCCTATCCAATATAAGACACTATCATGCACTCTACTAATACTATCTCCTATCACCTTTATCCCTTCTTGCACAATTAAATTCAATATGTGGGCAGCACAACGTACATTCAACACATGGCCTATCAGCAACAAATCATTTTTGCACATTTTCTTATCTAACAAGGTTTTCATCAAAATATTGTTAGTGCTACAGTTATCAACTATAATCGTTGATATTCTTATTTCAATATTCCACTCTAAATAACAATTGAGCAACTCACTACGAAAAGTATCCTTATCATGTGGAGCAGGGAAGCAAACCTCAAAATATGACTCTAAAGCCTCCATGAGTTATTAATAAAGTGTGTCGTAATAGCCATGAACCCTTTTTTGTTGTTGTTTGAAGCCCACATATCAGTTGTTATTGCAATTCCACTTGTGATTTTTTCTAGTAACTTGGATGTTTTTGATTTCAAGTTGTCAAAAATCTTCAAAATACCATTCTTGATTGTGTTCTTTGACACCATTTTCAATATAGGTTGGAGACTAACAACAAACTTCCTAAATCCCACATGATCAACAATGGACAGTGGGTACTCATGCAAAATGATAACATGAGCAAGTTCTCTTCGTGAAACATCTTGGTCAAAGTAATGTGGTCGGCTAACATCATCTCCCCCTGAACTATCCTCAATTTCCAAGTTACTTGGCTCTTTACGACATCTACGAATATGATCTAACATAGATGATGTCCCACAATTTCTAGTTGATTTGATATGAGTATTACAATACTTACAAACACTAAAATGAACACCATTAACCTTCACTCTCATTCTCAATGGGGACAATATTAGAAGTTAAACATGTTGGATTTTGTTCATCTTGAGACTCCATAATTTTCTACAAGTAAATTAACAAAAGAAACATTAAGTATAATTATTATTGCCTTTACTATCATCTACATAAATATAACTAGCAAGCTATCACATAAATTGGACAGCAATGATATATAGACAATGTAAAAGAATTTTCGTAGTATTGTATATAATTAAATTTGGTTGCATGCTATAGGTATAAAAAATCTATATGAGCCATGTTATGAAATTTCAAGCATCATAGATAAGGGGCAGTGACTAATAGAGGAGGTGGATACAATGACAGAGCATCACATTATTTTTGGGATGGTTTTTACCCCTCAAAAGCTCCTCATAAGGTCTATGTTCAAAGAGCTACATTGCTCTTCTACCAACTAATACCTATCCTTTTGATATTAGCCACTTGGCTAACTCAGGCTCAACTTTAAATAAGTTAGCATAGTCATCAGGGTCGAGATAGTATAACACCACAACTGAAGAAACTCTGCCTCACTAGTTTTTTGTTTGTGCTTATTTAACAAATGAAAACAGCCAAATTCAACTAGTTTGGATTTAATAGTTTCTCAATTATAGAAGAGAAGGTATAGTGCAAAATGCAAAGTACTCAAATAAGAAAGATTCAAATTTGATTAATACGAAAGTAAAGCCTCACAAGGTAATTTAGTACTATTATTGTTACTCCTCCAAATTGACCTAATCCATGACCAAGTTAATGTTGAGACAATGTTTTGCCAAATCAAAGCTTCAATAAATGATGAACCAGAATATTTTACATTTTCACCTAATTTCAGAGTTTACATGTAAAACTGAGAAACCCATATCAAGAATTTGATTAATACGAAATTGAAGCCAAGTAATGCCTTTTTGTCGATTTAGAATAAATCCATATCAACAATTAGCCATTAAGAGTCCTACAAAGTAAACTTGATGCACATTCTGTAGAACAATTCGATTAATTCATTGTTAAACACAACTTTATTTTGTAGAAGAAGAGACCTAAATTGAGAAAGAAAAACTTTTGCAATTAGAGTATTAATTGGATACGGAAAGATGACAGAATGGAGAAAGCTTTTGTTGTAGACTTGTAGCGAGAGACTGAGGTCTGAGAGTGTGAAATTACTATATAGATGAAGAAAGGATAGTTCTACTTAAAGGTTTTAGGCTTCAGGTTATAACGCGGCTTATTAACAATTTTAGCTTTAGTTTAAGTTTAAAAGAAAGAAAAATTAAACCCCAACCCGCATACCCGCCTTACCCCACGTGATTTTTTTAAAAAATTATTTAATACCCGCTCGGCCCCCGCAAACACTATAACCGGCCTGCCCCACAAACACTATAACCCTCCCCGCCCGCACCCTCCTCGCCCCATTGCCATCCCTAGTCTCAATGATAGCTAAGTGAAACACCTAGCATTCATAAGATCTGTAGTTCTTGCTCTTCCAATGACTAATTTTCTCTTAGACGGTCGTCATTCATCCGTTATCAAGACAAGTCAAGACTCTATGACTAAAAACTAAAAAATTTTAAAAAAAATCTAGACCCTCTACTCAGTTCTAAGGGACTATCCTCCGGAAAAGTACGAAAATAAAAATCTAAGGAACCCAAATAAGAACAAACATCAACCAAGAAAATACTACAAGCTAACAGGATAAGTCATGAATCACAAAAAAACTTGGCCCATCATGAATTTAGTAATGAAAGCATGCATGGTATAATGAAGTTTACTTCTCCCACCTCACACTTAATCAGTAGCACTATCCCCAGTGCTAAAACAATAAAGCATAAGCAAAAGAGTGAAAAAATGTAATGCCCCAAAACTTCCTAAGACTAGACTTTAGATTTAAAATTTAATCCTATAGAAAACTGAGAGAAAGATCTTAGTACGAGTCATAGTATGACTCGTAGAATTGAGGTACGGATCGTACCTAGACTTGTAACTGGAGGATGGAGAGGAACGGTGAATGAGATTGGAGAAACCATGACTTCATGTGGTGAATCATTTTATCCTGGTAAGGATCGCACTGACCAATCATGGAAAGGTTTAGAGAAATGGTCAGAGAAAATCCCAGGTAACCACGAATATGGTACAACTCGTTGGATAAGTCATGAGAGAGATTAGAGGAAGACTTAGAGGTAAGCTATAAACCATAGCAAGACTCGTGGAATGTTGGTATGGTCCATAGTAAGCATCCATGAAAAACTTCATAACAATGGGTTGAAGCAGAGTCCTTAACCACGAGAGGTGGTACGGATCGTAGGACTTTGGTACGACTTGTAGGTTGAGTCTTACCACCTGACGGGCAGAGATTCTATTAAAAGTTTCAGGGGCATTTTTGTAAAACCCTATTGTCCTAACTCCTAAACCACATGGTATTAGGATTATTTAGGAGGGATTTTAGAGGATTAGTCAACCCTCTCCCTCATTCTTTCCATAACCATTTAGAAAATCATGAAGAACTGAGACAGTTCTCCCAGAGTAGGGCTTCCATTTTTTCTCAAGCTTTCCAGGTAGATTCTTAAGGGAATTTCTACTCCAGGTATGTGGGACTTCAACAAGGACCTCCTTTCATTCTTGTGTCCCAATTTATGTCAAAACCCTAGTTACTTTTTGTCACAACCCGAACATAGGTTCGGATCGAAACACGGGATAAAAATTCCCGAGAAGCTCCAAGTCGACCCATGGCATGAACATACATCTAACTAAATCATAGATAAGAGGAAGATCATCATAACTAACATAGAAGAAGTCTAAACAAAACATAACATCTTATTACATGCACAAGTCTAAAGCCAAAATATAACTATGTCTGAATAAGCCTCTAACACTGAAGAGTTGATGGGTTAAGACCCCAACTAACTTACTATAGTCTGAAAACTGAAAAGACGAAATACAACTGAGCAGTAGGGCCCTCGCAAGATGAGGACTATCCAATTGAGACTGAGGGAAGCTAACTCCGGGAATCTGACTAGCAACGGGACTGAGACTGAATATCGAAGCCTGAATAATAAAATGATATAGCATAGAGTATGTGATCAGTACGTGGAATGTATCGAGTATGCAAGGCAAGTAAAACTGCTAAGTAAGTAAAATCATAAATCATGCATATAATAAAACGTAATCAAGATAAGATTCTAAGAGTAGGGCTTGCATGCTATTTTCTGAAATTATGATTTGAACATAACTGAACATCTTACTGAATCGAATGACCCAAAGATGAAAACTAATAATCGTAAGAAAAACTGAACATTGGGTCAAACCTGTTGAAAACATAATATCATGACTCATGTACATGCATAATTGAAATCATGAGGAATAATGGGAGACTCATCATATATCCGACATTACCATGATAAGCTTATGTTGTCCCGACTATCACACCCAAGTAGACAGAGCTGTCCAAATCTTTGCCAGGGATAAGGACGCTACTATGATATCGATATCGAGCTGAAGGCCCCTTGGGGTATGGGAAGCTCACAAGGGAGGTCCCAAATAATCTGAACATACCTACGTTGGCGTGTAGTTCTAAGGCATAGGGTTGACTGACCTTTAGCCTACTCGGTGCTCGACACTACTCCCAGAAACATGCATATGCTCTCTATTATTTTTCAACGAAGCTGACCATCGTCTAGTGACGAAGCTAAATACTAACATACATGCATAATCTGAAATCATAACATGAGCAGCCTTGGCTCAAACCATATCACAAGCTGAAAATTATGGGAGTCTGGACTCTAAAACCATGTGGTAAGCTAAATATATGAAATCGTAAAGCAAACTTGATCACATGGGCTTGCCCAATACTTAACATGCTTGAAGTCAACTTAATTCACTTTGAAAACATGAACGTAAATATGAGTATATTGAAATAATAATTTCTTCATAAACATCTCATCATACTTGAACTCATAACTCATAGATCTCAACTTTCATGAACATTCATGGATGGGCATCATAGTTTAGAAAACTTCAAACATAATTTATAATTTAAAACATTGTAAAATATGCCCATTAATCATAATTCATCATTTAAAACATGCTTAGATCATACCCATGATTGAAACTTAGGAATTCGTGCATTGGGTAAAAACACCATGGAATCATTAATTAGAACATCATGTATTGAGAGGGAATAAGGAACGGGTGTGGACAACTGCACCCATTCATAGCCTTACGACAACTGGACTCATTCATAGCCTTACATACCTAAATATACCTGATTTTCACACTTCCTAGATTGCCCAAAGAGAATTGAGGAAGAACTTTGTAGAACTAGTGCTTGATCAACTCTCAAACTTCTAAACTTGTATGCATGAATTAGGTAGGGTTTAGAATGACTTAACCCTTCTTAAAACACTCCATTCTGACCTTAAAATGACGTAGTTTAGGCCTTAGGAACTTAGGAATTAGCGAAAAGCCCTTACTAAATTCGCAGAGAAAAACAGGTTGCCAGTCCCAACGAGGGACTGGATGAGTCCTTGCCTTTGACCAACACTCGTGGTATACTAGTCGTCATCTTCACTGGTCACCATGAGGGACTCAACATATTGTTACCATTGACCACAACTCGTAGTCACCTCCCCTCACCTTCACTGCCAAAATTCTCCTGGGTCGTGGTGTACCCGATGAGTCGTTGTGATGACCCATTAGGTGCACTGCCCGAACTTTCCAACCTTCGTCCAACCCTTGACCATGACTCACATGACGACTTGTGGTGTTGACCACGACTCTTGGTCACACCCATGGTCACTTAAATTCCCAAATTCTCAACCAATTTCAAGCCTCTCCTCACGAGTTACTTAACGACTCGTGGGGCTCCTGACGGGTCACTGGACGACTCGTCTTGTGACCTGGTGCAGAAATTCCTATTTTCTCCGTTTCAACTCCCAAGTCTGATCTTAGGGCTTTAAGGGTAAAACAATATCTCCCCCTTGGAAACATTCATCATCGAGTGTTGAAAATCATACTGAAAAGCAGAGAAATGCAATCATCATACACAAATACTGAATGTACATGCTGAAACCGATGGAGTGATTGACTCCAATTTGAACTACATAACTGAACTGAATTTCTGAATCGCACATACATCCATTTACATGAAAGAAATTGGGGTACATGAGTTGAACATGAAAATGGATAGACTACTAAATAGAAAACTAATACCTCAAGCTAAAACTGAGATGGAAGGGAATAAATGCGGCTATTTAGCCATCATATCTGCCTCGGCTTCCCATGTAGCCCCCTCAATCTTCTGATTCCTCCATAAAACCTTGGATGAAGCTACTTCTTTATTTCTTGACTTGTGAATTTGACGATCCAGTATCTCTATTGGAACCTCTTCATAATAAGACTGTCTTTCACACCAATACCGTCCATCGGAATAACTAGAGCTGGATCACCCAAACACTTCTTTAATACCGATACATGGAAAACTGGATGGACTGAAGCTAATTCTGAAGGAAACTCCAACTCATATGCTACCTTGCTAACCCATTTCACAATTCGGTAAGGGCTAACATAATAGGGACTGAGGTTCCCTTTCTTTTTGAACCTCATTACTCCCTTCATGGGAGACACCTTTAGAAACACCCAATCATCGACATCAAACTCAAGTTCCCTCCTCCTCACATCTGCATAGGACTTTGGCGACTCTAAGTTGTTTTCAACATGTCCCTTATAATCTGAACCTTCTCCATAGCCTCATGGACTGTATCTGGTCCTATCATCACAGCTTCACTGACTTCAAACCAACCATAGGTTATCTATATCTCCGCCTATAGAGAGCCTTAAACAGAGCCATCTAAATGCTGGAAAGGTAGCTGTTGTTATACGAAAACTCAATGAGAGGAAAATGGTCATCCTAACTACCATTGAAGTAATTCACACACTCTCTTAACATATCCCTGAGAGTCTGGATAGTCCGCTCCACCCGACCATCTGTTTGCTGGTGAAATGATGTGCTAAGCTTGACCTGAGTACCAAGTCCCTTTTGTAATGATCTCCAAAACTGGGAGGTATACTAAGTACCTCTATCTGATATGATGGACAAGGGCACTCCATACAACCGAACTAACTCCCAGATGTATAATTTAGCATAATCCTCTACTGAGTCAGTAGTTTTGACCGATAGAAAATGAGTTGCTTTGGTCAACATATCCACAACCACCCAAATGGAATCATTCTGTCGACGAGTGCGAGGCAACCCTGTGATGAAGTCCATATTAATCTCCTCCCACTTCCAAGTAGGAATACTGATGTCTTGAAGCACACCTCCAGGTCTTTGATGCTCCACTTTCATGTGTTGACAATTTGGGCACTTAGCCACAAATTCTACAATGTCCTTCTTCATGTCATTCCACCAATAGACTTGTCGTAGGCCACGGTATATCGTGGTGGAACCTGGATATATGGAATATATGGAACCATGCGCCTCGTGCAATATCCAGTCTCTCAAATCATCGAAATCCGGAACACACAACCAACCCTAATATCGGAGCACACCATCTCCCCCTTTGGAGAAGACCTCTACTTTCCGATTCTGAATGACTTCCTTCAACTTCACCAAGATAGGATCCTCGTCTTGTCTAGATTTACATCAGTCACCAATGATGATTTTGATCCATTTTGAACAATAACACTACCATCGGTCGAGTCAACCAAACGAACTCCCAACCGTGCAAGGCGATGCACATCCTTCACCAGCGCTTCCTCCCCTCATCTATATGGGACACACTCACCATAGAAAGCCTACTAAGAGTGTCTACTACCACATTAGCCTTACCCGAATGGTAAAGGACACTCATATCATAATCCTTGAGTAACACCAACCACCTCCTTTGGCGTAGATTTAGATCCTTCTACGTAAACACATATTTAGGCTTTTGTGGTCCATAAACACATCTACATGGATCCCGTACAAATAGTGCCTCCAAATATTCAAGGAAAATACTACTGTCGTCAATTTGAGATCATGAGTCGGATAATTTTTTTCATGAACCTTCAGGTGCCTGGAAGCATATGATATAACCTTACCATGCTGCATCAATACATAACCAAGGCCGATCCTTGAAGCATCACAATATACAATAAACCCATCAGTATCCTTAGGTAGGGTTAACACCAGTGCTGAGGTGAGTCAAGTCATCAACTCTTGGAAGCTCCTCTCACAAGCCTTCGACCATTGGAACTTAACTTTCTTTTGAGTCAGTTTGGTCAATGGTAATGGAATAGATGAAAACCCCTCGACAAATCTCCAATAATACCCAGCTAAACCCAAGAAGCTCCTGATATCCGAAGGATTCACTGGTCTAGGCTAATTCTTTACCATTTCTATCTTCTGAGAATCTATCTGTGCACCCTCATTTGACACCACATCACCCAAATATGCCACTGAGTTCAACCAAAACTCACATTTTGCTGAATTTAGCATACAACTGGTGATCCTTGAGAGTTTGTAGCACCACCCTCAAATGAGTGGCATGATCCTCCTAGCTCTGAGAGTATATCAGGATATCATATATGAACACAATCACAAACATATCCAAGTATGGCTTGAACACACTATTCATCAAATCCATAAAAGCTGCAGGAGTATTCGTTAGTCTAAAAGACATAACTACAAACTCATAGCGACCATACCGAGTCCTGAAGGCTATCTTCGGGATGTCATTCTCCCGAACCCTGAGCTGATGGTATTTGGATATGAGATCTATCTTTGAAAAGAACTTAGCACCCTGAAACTGCTCAAATAAATTATCAATCCTGGGGAGAGGATACCTATTTTTGATGGTGACCTTGTTCAATTGCTGATAAATAATGCAAATACAAAGAGAGCCATCTTTCTTAGGGACAAAGAGAACTGGTGCACCCCACGAGGATTTGCTAAGTCTTAAGAAACTCTTGTCTAGAAGGTCCTTCAACTACTCCTTCAACTCCTTTAACTCGGCTGGAGCCATTCTATAAGGAGGAATAGATATAGGTTGCGTATCAAAAAGAAGGTCAATACTAAAATCAATCTCCCACTCGGGAGGAATTCCTAGTAGATCGTTTAGGAACACTTTTGAATACTCACATACTATTGGAACTAACTGGATAGTCGGGGTCTCGGACATAGCATCCTTAACCCTAACTAGATGGTACACGCAACCCTTAGAAATCATCTTTCTAGCCTTAAGACAGGAAATGAAATGACTTGCAGGCACAACTGAAGTACCCTTCCACTCTAAGACTGGCTCACCCAGAAATCTAAAACTTTACTGCATGGGTTCTACAATTGACTGAGGAATAGCATGCAAATAGCCAATCCATGATGAGGATAACATCAAAATCGGTCGTGGCTAACTCTACTAAATCCATTGAGGTGACTTTTTGAAGGACTGAGATAGGGCAATTTTTATACACCATCTAGTTGTAACTGAATCGCCAACTGGAGTGCAGACTGAAAAGGGTTCTGATAAGATTTCGTAACTGACTTTGAAACAACTAGAAACATAAGGTGTCACAAAAGATAAAGTAGCCCCTGGATCTAACAATGCATATACATCAAGGTGGAAT
Source organism: Datura wrightii (assembly GCA_035772735.1). Classification (NCBI taxonomy): domain Eukaryota; kingdom Viridiplantae; phylum Streptophyta; class Magnoliopsida; order Solanales; family Solanaceae; genus Datura; species Datura wrightii. The sequence goes on along the minus strand of JASDFA010000002.1, from coordinate 46,920,977 downwards.
ACTCGTAACATACCAGTGACTACATCGGGGGAGACCTCCTGCTCCCGACAGGATCTAAGGCATAAAAACTGGTTTGGCATTGTTTGCCTCCTGTACTAGTAGATGCCCCCTGCTGAGCTGGGTGTGCTGGTGGAGTTGCTGATATAGAAATTGGGCCTCGACCCCTATCATGACCCTGTTTCACTGCTGGACAATCTCTAACAATGTGTCCGGGCATCCCGCACCCAAAGCAAGCACCTGTACCCGCCAAACACTGCCCTATGTGTCTTTGGCCACATCTGCTACACTTTGGAGGGCTGATCTCTATGGGTCTGCTACTCTGACCTCTGGAGCCTAATGCTCATCCTCTTTGATCGTGCCAGGAACTAGATGGAACACTCATAGCCGATGGCGCTGATGAGTTGAAATTTACCAACTCATTAGGCTCCTAAGCATGAGTTTTTGCCTAGTTTTCGAGTCATTTATATGGATTTTATGCCCTTTCTCTTGAATTGTTTGTAGGTACTTCATATGAGTAGAGAAAGCATGAAATCAAGCAAAACACATGGAGTTTGAGATGAAATTTGATGATTTAGCATATGAAGGAGAAGGAACGAAGATAATGGAAGATTTGAGCTCAAGAAGAGGTGCAAAGACATGCTTTGAATCGGCTAAACACAGATCTAGAAGGGCGAAACGTGGGCGAAAAGCCGAAGCTATTGCCTAGACCAGATAAACAATTGGCCCTTCACGGAATGCATTGGCTAAATGCCCATTTAACCACCGGTTCCCCCAGCCAGGACACTATTTTCAACCGGCTAAAGTTTCGTGCTCTGCAGATTGCTACCGGCAAAATGCCGACTGCTCACTAGAGAGAGGCCGTCTAATGAAGGATAAAAGCATCCCAAAAGGTCTCTAAAGCATCTAAAATCTTCAATGGAATATGGGGAAAGTTGTATACAAGAAAGTACAAATATTTAGCTTTCATTGTGCACCAACCATTCATTCAACAATTCAATCATCTAGACTTCATCTTCTTCAAAGATTTTTTGGGTAGAATCTTTTCACCATAGAATTGTCGCGTTAGAGAGTACTTTTCTTCTTATTTTACTTTAACCGAAATTGGGGGAATTCCACCATTATTGTAAGATCTTGTGAAGAAAACTTGTGAAGCTAATGTGATTAATGTGAGGGGAATCCTCTTGATATCTTCTCTCTATCTTTAAATATGCTTTAGTAATTTGCTAGCTAGATGTAAATTCATGGTGGGTTTATTAATTTGATTGGGTTTTAATAAATTGCTCTTGAATTCCTATTGATATTGTAGATCTATTATCTTCTCCCAAGTTATAATTGCTAAAATTCATGGGTTGCAAACATAAATTGTGTTTTACTTTTCTTGCTTTTGCTTGTGAGAGAAAGGTGAGAACTGGGTGAGAAGATAATAGTGAGGAATAGGAGTATTTGTATGTGTGATTAAGCTAGAGATAGTTAAAACCCACATTTCCACTCCATTAAAGGTCAAGGCTAGAAATAACTAGTCTTTCCTCAAGCTTGTGTGGTTGTACTTGAATTGGCTTTGGGGCTTGAAAGAACCCAAGGCTTATACATTCTTATATGGTTGAAAAACAACAGAATGTGAATTATCCACTGCTATCTATGATAATTTTGAGTCTAAGGCATTAAAAAAATTCCCGATTTAGTTGTGATCTCATCTATAGAATGCCCCTAGCCTTACACTTATGATTGCTTCAAATCGAATTCTTCCCAATTAGTTTTAATTTAGAATTAGATAGTTTTTTTCCCTTAAATTTTCTCCTAAGTTTACTTTTCAAATGTTGAACAAGTATGCATTATAGTTTGAATTAGTTTATAACTTTGGAATTATCGACTCAATTCCTTGTGGGATTCGACCTCCACATCGTCGGGATATTTATTTTGACACAACAACTGTTTACACTCTTTCGTAAAAGAGGAGTGTAGTTTGGACATTATTAAAAATGGCACCATCGCCGGGGAATTGAGTTGTGATAAGACATTAGTTATTTATTAATTCAAACTAGTTTTGCATTTTTGTTTTACATCTTATTTTGTTTTTATTTTTGGTTTTTGTGTTTGTTTGTTTGTAGTTGTATAATGGCATCATGGAATGAAAGGAGGTTTGTTGGTGGCAACTCTTATTATGATGACCCATGTCTCTATTGTGGAGAACCACACTATTGGCAAGATTGCAAATATGCCCCTAGAAAGGAGATGAGTGCACCTTCTCTTTCCTATGATGGATATAGATGCACATTATGTTGTAGTCATGGGAGACATTGGGATGGATGCCCAAATGGGGTCACTTCTTTTTGTAGTGGCTATGATAGAAGTTATGTTCCTAAGCTTGAAAGGAATGAAGCGTTGGAAAGTGAAGGAAGGTGAAATACATGTGGGTGCATAGAAGCCATGCTCCAAGCTTTTTTGGAGAGGGAGTCTAATGCGGAATAGAATGTCAACCCCTCCATGCCCATGGAATCATCAACTCCTCAAGAAGAGAGTGGTAAACTCTAAAGGAAAAAGCGGAGGAGACATTGAGGAGCATAACAAGAAGAAGTGAACAATGGGGCATAGCTCAACTTGACTTATGGGAGGAAGCTCAAAATGATGATGAAGAAGGAGTCAAGGTGAACTTTGAAGAAGTCATTGAGGTGTGCCAACCAACCAACATTGCAAACATGCAAGATGCCGAAGTTGAAGAAGTGAAACTAGAGTACCTAAGTGACATCCAACAAATCATGCTCAAGGACTCTAATACACCTAAAGAGGAGGATGGAAAGCAAGAAGCATGCTTGAAAAGGGAGTGACTTAAACTGTCCTCTTATCATTTTTCAACATTGAACTTGGCCTACAAAATGAAGACCGAGAAGACTAAGTCAATGGAGGAAGTTGAAGAGGATGATCAAGGTGGCTTCATCAAAGAGTATGCCATGCCAACAAGGCCAAAGCACATCCCTCCTTTAAGGGCCAAGAAACATAAGATACAACATCCATTGCTGGGTACTGCTTCCACCAACACCCCTCAAGAGGAATAGAAGAGTGGACAAGAAGCTAGGGGTGCGATTCAAATGCTCAAAGTGAAGATAAAATTGGTGAAGTGAAGTCTCAAGCCACGACATTAACTAAGGCGCTTCTTGGGAGGCAACCCAAGTGTTTTTACTTTTTCTTTTGTTTTGTTTTATTTGATGTTTGTGTTATCTTTCTTTTTGCAAGGGTTCAATAGGTATGTAATGTGATGAAGGTGAGAGAAGCCAAATTCAAAGTGAGCAAACGACGCTAAACCGGCGAAGTGCAAGTTCAAATGTGCGAAACGCAGATGTCAAACGGAATGCTTGAAAGAAAAATTGCTTAAGCAGTGGCAAATCGGTGTTGGATTGGAGAAACGCCGGTTCTAAGGCGCAAAACTCCAGTTGAACGCCGGTTATGAGCAGAAGGCCCGGGGAGTTCTTTCACCTATTCCTTCCTTACTTTGTTCTACCATGCACATCGAGAACAATGCTTTATTTGTGTTGAGGGGTGAAGTCTGAGAGCCCACTTGTTAAGTGATGCACGATATGGCCCTATGATAGATTGGGTAAAGTCATTCTTAAGGATAAGTGGTCATTACCTGTTAGTAGTATCGACTTTTTAGATAGTAGTCTTTGAATAAATGCCAAGGGTTTTATTTATACTACAGTTCTTTCCTAAGGAGAAATTTCTTTGTCTTTTCTTTTTATTGTCGAACTAGCTTGGCATTTCCCAATGATAGATTGAGAGGCAACTTTTTTAAGGGATAATGTCAAGGATATAGTCTTGTAGAGTCTTTTATGCACTTGTTTGATGAGGTACCGCCAACATTTCTTGCTTGGTATTGTGCATGAATTTTGAAAAGAAAAGAGGGGTATTTAAATGTGAAAATGAGCACTCTCTTGTCATGAATTATACATTCGTTGCTTGGATTTTTGATCTATAACTAGCTTTTTGAAAGTAATTCTCTTAATGCGATGAAGTAAGCGTGTGAATTTTTTTGGATCGTGATGCCTTGTGTGGTGAGGATTTTTAGCATAATTCTTGTGTATGCATGATTGTCTAGAACTTGCCCTAAATGTGAATCAAGGCAAAATGTTAGATGGAGTTGTACTCAAAACATGATCTTAGGCTCTCTTTTGAAAGTCACTTCGCCCAAAATGACCTCCTTGAACATCTTCCATTGTTAGCCAATGTAGAGCCCCTTGAACGTTCTTCTTGGAAACCACATTACAAGCCTAATAACCCTTTTTAATCCCCCTCTTTGGCACTCGACCTCCCTATTGCTAGTGACGAGAGAATAAAAAAAAGGCTTCAAGCCCAAGAAATGGGGAGAGATAAGGAAATGAGTCTAGAATGAGGCAAAAGCCTATGTTTGGGGGCTTGCAAGAAAATAGGGAGACATGAGAGCTTCAATTTGAGGTAGCATCAAAATGTGATCAAAATGCATAAAATGATAGGTTGAGAAATCTTGGTTCTTCAAAAGAGAAAAAGAATTGTGAATTGGCGCTACCTCTTGCTTAGATGAGGCTAATTGTGAGATTCAATGAAGTTATAAGGAGAGTCATTGAGAAATGAAAGCCAAAGATGACGAAATATGAGAAATAAGGTGGAGTGATTGAAAAGAGTTGATGGGAGGTTAAAAATGTTCACAAAAGGTATTAGGGAGGCTCTAGTCACTAGAGCTAAATATTTGTCCTACCCTTACCCCTAGCCTTCATTATGACCCGCAAGTCCTAATTGATTTTGAGTGTAGCAAGACTACATTAGTGGAGATATACATGAAGGGCAAGCCTATGGGTCAATTTTTATACACTTGAATTTCTTTGTTAGAGTGAGTGTATTTGTCTTATCTTATAATCCCTATGTGTGAAATGCTAAAAAGTGTTTGGGATTCTCTCTTCTTGTGAGTGGCGTCACTTCCTTGGGATACATGCTTAAAATTGTTTTCAAAGGAGATATATGTATGAGGCAGTGTGTAGCGAATTTGAAGGTATGCTTTGAATGTGAATTGTCAATGAGTTGAGATGCTCTTTGAACTTATTTTGAGGAACTATGCCCCTTGTTTCAATGAAATGAATGCATGCAAGATATGTTTAATGATTGTGTGTTACCTATTGAAGCTTGTGCAACATGGATTGAGTCTTTTTTTTTCTTGAGTTGGTGTATAATGTTTGGATTATCTTGAGGCCTGATGATTTTGTGTATAGCAACTGTAATGCTCTAAGTTTTTTAGCAATGTCCTCTCGTGAAGGAACGTCTTGATTGGTCCTTTATGCAAAAACTCATAAATAGCATGTTGTTCATTTGCTCAATCGTAAAGAATTGCATTACTTGAGGACCAACAATGGTTCAAGTTTGGGGGTTTGATGAGTTGGAAATTTATCAACTCATCAGGCTCCTAAGCATAAGTTCTTGCCTAGTTTTTGAGTCGTTTATGTGGATTTTATGCCCTTTCTCTTGAATTCTTTGAAGGTACTTCATGTGAGTAGAGAAAGCATGAAATCGAGCAAAACACATGGAGTTTGAGATGAAATTTGATGAGTTAGCACATGAAGGAGAGGGGCCAAAGATAATGGAAGATTTGAGCTCAAGAAGAAGTGCAAAGACATGCTTTGAATCAGCTAAACGCGGATCTGGAAGGGCAAAATGCGGGCGAAATGCCGAAGCTACTTCTTAGACTTGCTAAACAACCGGACCTTCACGGAATGCATTGGCTAAATGCCCATTGAACCGCCAGTTCCCCCTGTTAGGACACTGTTTTCAACCGGCTAAAGTTTGGTGCTCTGCGGATTGCCATTGATTAAACGCCGGTTCCTCACTGGAGAGGTCATCTAATGAAGGGTAAAAGTGTCCAAAAAGGTCTCCAAAGAATCTAGAATCTCCAAGGACATTTGGGGAAAGTTTTACACAAGAACGTACATATATTTACATAGCTTTCATTGTACACCAACCATTCATTCAACAATTCAATCATCTAGACTTCTTCTTCTTCATAGATTTTTTGGATTGAATCTTTCACCATAGAATTGTAGAGTTAGAGAGTACTTTTCTTCTTCTTTTGTTTAAACCCAAATTGGGAGAATTCCACCATTGTTGTTAGAGCTTGTGAAGCAAATCTGTGAAGCTAATGTGATGAATCTGAGGGGAATCTTTTTGATATCTTCTTTCTACCTTAAAATATGCTTTACTAATTTCTAGATAGAGGTAAATTCATGATGGGTTTACTAATTTGATTGGGTTTTAATAAATTACTCTTGGATTCCTATTGATATTTTAGATCTATTATCTTCTCCCAAGTTATAATGCTAAAATTGATGGGTTGCAAACATTAATTGTGCTTTACTTTTCTTGCTTTCGCTTGAGAGAGAAAGGTGAGAATTGGGTGAGAAGATAACAGTGAGGAATTGGAGTGTCTGTGTGTGGGATTAAGCTAGAGATAGTTAAAACCCATGTTTTCACTCAATTAAAGGTCAAGGCTAGAAATAGCTAGTCCTTCCTCAAGCTTGTGTGGTTGTAATTGAATTGGATTTGGGGTTTGAAAGAGCTCAAGGCATAAACATTCTTATGGTTGAAAAACAAGAGAATGTGAATTATACATTGCTATCTATGATAATTTTGAGTCTAAGGCATTAAAGAAATTCCCGATTTAGTTGTGATCTCATCCATAGAATGCCCCTAGCCTCTCACTTGTGATTGCTTCAACTAGAATTCCCCCCAATTAATTTAAATTTAGAATTAGATAGTGTTTTCCCTTTAATTGCCCCCTAAGTTTACTTTTCAAATGTTGAACAAGTAAGCATTCTAGTTTGAATTAGTTTATAGCTTTTGAATTATCGACTCAATTCCCTGTGGGATTCGACCTCGACATCTGTCGGTATATTTGTTTTGATACAACGATCGTTTGCACTCTTTTGTAAAATAGGAGTTTAGTTTGGACGTGGCTGAAGATCTTTGGTGGGACTGCTGATGGTGCCCACTAGGTTGCTGCTGGGTTCCAAAGCTATCGGCCCTGGCCCTCTTGGCCTCCCTCTCCCGCTCACTCATCTGTACCGCCTCCATTTGTTGGGAGTACAGGACTATCCGAGCAAAGTCAATATCCTGAAGAAGCATTACGATCTGGCAATCCCTGACCATGTAGTCTGCTATCCTATGTACAAACCTGTTCACACGGGCTCTCTGATCCACCACCATCTCAGGTGCATACTTGGACAGACGAGTGAACTCCAAGTCATACTCCTAAACTGTCATTTTTCCATACTTTAGATTCACACACTCCGCTGCTTTGATCTCCCTCATCTCCCAAGGGAAGACCCGATCTAGAAATGCGGCATGAAACTCATCCCAACTAATAGGGCCTGCTTCGACTGCCCTACAATCCTTCTATTGTTTGAACCAAATGTGCGCTACCCCCTTCAACTGGTATGAGGCTAAATCAGCACACTCCTCCCCAGTCACCGCCATAATCTGGGTGATCTTCAAAATCTCCTCAATGAATACATTTGGATCCTCATCCACCTTCGATCCAAGGTACTCGGGAGGGTTCATCCTCAGAAAGTCTCTAACTCTTGCCACCGCCGCATTCCCATTCTGAGGGACATGTGATACCTCCTTCTGATTGACCTGGGAGGTTAGGTCCTTGGCTAACATCTGAATGGCTGCCCTGAACTCCGTGTAGGCAACTAGCTCGAGTATATGCTCCTCATGGGCTGGTGGGGCTTGCTGGTGCCCGTCTCCATTGTCATTCTCATGTACATTCCCATTTCCATTTCTCCTTCCATTAACTCTGTGGGGAGGCATGATTCTAAAGACGCGTATAGCACGAGTTAGAAGGATAGAGAAACATTTCATCGCATGACTTATATCATGAAAGAAGGGAACATCTGCTAAGTGTATCATAGCCTCTTCGTCATAAGTGTGGCGCGCTTCACACCCATGAAAAGTACTCTACTCAACGTGGCTTTTGGACACCCTAGGAAACTTCAAAACCTAATGCTCTGATACCAAGTTTGTCATGACCAGAACATGGGCCTGGATTGAGACACGGGACAAAAAACCCCGAGAGGCTCCAAGTCAACCCATGACATGAACATACATCTAACTCAATCATAGATAAGTGGAAGATGATCATAACTAACATAGAGGAAGTCTAAACAAAACATAACCTCTGATTACGTGCACAAGTCTAAAGCTGAAATACAACTATGTCCGAATAAGCCTCTAACACTGAAAGTTGATAGAACAAGACCCCAACTAACTAACTGTAGTTTGAAAACTGAAAAGATGAAATACAACTAAAAAGTAGGGCCCTCACAAGATTAGGACTCACCAACTGAGACTGAGCGAAGGTATCTCTGAGAATCTGACTAGAGACGAGACTGAGCCTGAATATCTTACCCTGTATCATAAAATGATACAACATTGAATATGCAGTCAGTACATGAAATGTACTGAGTATGCAAGGTAAATAAAATCACTAAGTAAAATCATGAATCATGCATATAATAAAATGTAATCAAGATAAGATTCTAAGAGTAGGGCTTGCATGCTATTTTCTGAAATCATGATCTTAACATAACTGAACATCATATTGAATCGAATGACCCAAAGCTGAAAAATGATAATCATAAATAAAATTGAACATTGGGTCAAACCTGTTGAAAACATAATATCATGATTGATGTACATTCATAACTGAAATCATGAGCAACAATGGGAGACTCGTCATATAACCGACATTACCACGATAGAGCTTACGTGGTCCTAACTATCACACTCAAGTCGACAAAGCCGTCCAAAGCTTTGCCAGGGCTAAGGACGCTACCATGATATCTATATCAAGCTGAAGGCCCCTTAGGGTAGGGGAAGCTCACAAAGGAGGTCCCAAATAATCTGAACATACCTACGTTGGTGCGTAGTTCTGAGGCATAGGGTTGACTAACCCTTAGCCTACTCGGTGCTAGACACCACTCCCAAAAACATGCATATGCTCTCCATCATTTTTGAATGAAGCTAACCATCGTCTAGTGACAAAGCTGAATAATAACATACATGCATAATCTGAAATCATAACATGAGGAGCCTTAGCTAAAATCATACTACAAGCTGAAAATCATGGGAGTCTAGACTACAAAACCATGTGGTAAGCTAGATATATGAAATCGTAAAGCATACTTGATCACATGGGCTTGCCTAATACTTAACATGCTTGAAATCAACTTAATTCACTTTGAAAATATGAACGTAAACAATGGTATCTCGAAATCATACTTCTTCATAAACATCTCATCATTCTTGAACTCATAACTCATAAATTTCAACTTTCATGAATATTCATGGATGGGCATCATAGTTTAGAAAAATTAAAAACATAATTTATAATTTAAAACATCACAAAATCTCCCATTAATCATAATTCATTATTTTAAACATACTTAGATCATACCCATTATTGAAACTTAGGAATTCATGCATTAGGTGAAAACCCCATAGAATCATCAATTATAACATCATGAATTGAGAGGGAATTAGGCATGGGTATGGACAACTGCACCCATTCATCGCCTTACATACCTGAATAGACCTGATTTTCACACTTCCTAGATTGCCCAAAGAGAATTGAGGAGGAACTTTTTAGAACTAGTGCTTGATCACCTCTCAAACTTCTAAACTTGCATGCATGGATTAGGATGGACTTAAAATGACTTAACCCTTCTTAAAACACTCCATTCTGACCTTAAAATGATGCAGTTTAGGCCTTAGGAACTTACTAAGTACGAAAAAGCCCTTACTAAATTCGCAGAGAAAAACAGACTGCCAGTCCCAATGAGGGACTGGACGAGTAGTTGCCTTGGACCACAACTCGTGGTCTGCCATTCGTCATCTTCACTGGACTCCATCTTCACAGGTCACCATGAGGGACTCAACGGATCGTTACCGGTAACCACGACTCATTTTCACCTCCCATCAACTTCACTGCCAAAATTCTCCTGGGGGTCACCATAGGGACACCACGACTCGTGGTGTACTCGATGAGTCGTGGTGATGACCCATTAGGTGAACTGCCCGGACTTTCCATCCTTCATCCAACCCTTGACCATGGCTCACATAACAACTCGTGGTCACACCTGTGGTCACTTAAATTCCTAAATTTTCAATCAAGTTCAAGCCTCTCCCCATAAGTTACTTAAAAACTCATGGGTTTCCTGACGGGTTATTGGATGACTAGTCGTGTGACCTGGTGCAGAAATTTCTATTTTCTCTGTTTCAACTTCTGAGTCTAATCTTAGGGCTTTTGGGGTGTAACACTTTGATTCCCTAGAAAAGTATATCTTAAGGTTTCAATCTATGCATGACTTCACGCATGTCTTTCTTGAATTTCAAGGCCCTCTTGATAGATAGCTATGTATGCTTATTATTTCCTTCTCAAACTCATGATTATGTTTATGATATGATAGTAGCATGATTTCTAAGACTCCACCATGATTTATCACTATTTTCAAAATATGGCCCTTTGAAATATCTAGATGAGTTTACCATGATTTCAATGTTTAAATTATGATTTGAATTTATGAGTTTACATGAATACAGAACACATGATTTATATTACACTTTTGGCCTATGATACTATGAATTCAGTATGTAAAGCATGTTTGTGATTCCTTAGACTCTCAGGCCTCTTGCTAGTATAAAGTAGCCCTAACAAGACTCTCATTAATTCAATATGAACAACATGTTTATAGTTAGTTGGACTCTCAGGTCTCTTGTTAGCTGAAAGTAGCCCTGACTAGTCCCAAAACCTCAGTTCCCTTCAGACTCTTAGGTCTCTTAATATTAGAGAGTAGCCCTGGCTAGACAGATGATATCAGTTTTAAGCCTTCCATGTTAGTATAGTCATGGCCCTTTAGACTCTCGGGATTTCCTTGTTAGATAAAGTGGTTCCAACTAGTCTTAGGACATCAGCCTCAAATTTATCAGTTGTATATACCCTTATGTTCAGTTGGGAGTAGCACTTAGCACCAAGCAGGCCAGGGTCCCAGCATACCCAGGGCTCAGAACTACATTCCACCATAGGATAAGGTATTCTAAGTAGTAGAGAATGTTTCCCTTAGCCCGAGGAATATGAGATCCTCGTTATTTGAGAGTATCTCCCTTGCCTTAATGGGCTCAAGTAAGGGTCATCGTTATTATAGATAGTCGCCCTATGTCAGAGTGTGATATCATGCCAGTTAGAGTTCTTACCCTTGGCAAGGTATGAACACCCACTTAGCCGAGGTTACAGTTGGACTCCATGAGGCTCACTTTGGAGTTTGTTGGTTAACAAGCTCTCCCGCAGTCTGATTCAGATTCAGTCTAAAAACAGTTCAGTATCAGTTACAGTTTTAGTTCATAAATCCAGATTTAGTCTTCATTACATGTATATGACCCTTAAATCATCTTTACTAGTATTTTACATTAATTGTTTTCAAACTAGCACTTTATGTCAATACCTATGTATCACTTATGGGGTCATGACATTTTATCTTTATTATGCCTTCAGTTATGTTTCAGTTTTGTCTCTCTCCGTATACCTGTATGTTTCTAGTTTTATTTACGTTTCCCATATACTCAGTATATTCTAAGTACTAACCACATATTTTATGTGCTCTATCATTTTATGATATAGATCCAGGTTTTCAGACTCAGCTTCGCAATTAGACACACTCCATTCTCTCTCAGCTGACAGTGGTGAGTCCTTATCTTCCGAGGACAGGATTCATGATTTTCCTTATTTCAGTTTTATCATAGTTTCTAATTTTGGAGTTACCTGGGGACTTTTTCCAGCAGCTCATCTGATTAGTAGAGGCTTTTAGACAGTGTAGTGACAGATTCAAGTTTTGACTCAACGTTATTGATAAGTTATGTTCTTACGTGTATGATTTTCTATTTTCAGTTAACTTCCACTTAGTTATATTCTATTAGTTGTTGTTGTGTTAGTATTATGCTATGCCATGGATTAGCTTGGAGCCATCCGTGGTTCCAGTTCTCGTGTCTTGATCCGGAGTCCTAGCTCGGGTCGTGACAAAGAAGAACTCCCTGGGCCTCTAGTCCTTATCGTTTGTGGGGGAAAAAGAAACTTCCCCCATCTCAGAATCGTCCTCATCATCATCAGACTCTTAAGTCAAAATCGACTCTAGCCTGCTCTTCGTATGTGGCATCATCATCATCATCTAGGGGCTTCTCAAATCCAGGCCCAACTCTACAGAGAACCCTCGAATGCTCACTCAAGGGGTAGTCCATGTTGAGTTGATGTAGCTACTCCTCTGCCACTCCATTCATTCTCAACTGCAACATTTGCATTCTGTAGAGGTAACTCAATAGATTATCATGTAATGACCTATCCGATCGTTATAGCACCCTGACAATCTAAGCATGGGTGAATTAAAATTTTTTGTGAGTCTGGGTTATGTCCTTGAATTTAAAAATTATGTGATGGATAATTTTGAAATGGGCTATGTTAAAATCAGGTGAGCCCAGGCATGAGACCACAACGACGGGCTAATTCTGCTGTAACGGGAACCGCTGCAGCGGAAGACCCCTCGCTGCAGCAGGCGACATTGACCAGAACTTTGTAATTGGCGTAGGTATGAATATAAATCCTATTTTTATAAGGGTTAGGGAATAAAAGTTCCCCAAAAATAGAACTTAGAATTTCTAGTAGGGGAAAGAAAATAAGGAGGCTAGAATAGTCTAGGATTCCTCCATCCAACAATTCCCCGCAAGAACTCAGAACTCGAAGCAATCACGCAGCTAGGAACTTCTTGACGATAGCTTGACACCTAGGTAGGCTATGACTTACCTATGTGTTAGACTTTGATTATAAAATTGTATATGTGTGTATAATGATGTGCCATTGATGAAATCACCACTAGCCAGACAATAATACGTTAACAAATATGATAGGGAAGTAATCAGAAAAAGATAAGAAAAAGGTGATAAAGTAATCATAATATGCAATTTCGTGGGAACGAAGAGTCTCGAGTCTAGACCATTGGATTTCTGTCATAGTCATAAAATCGTAAAGGGCTACTTCTTAGGAATGCCCCGAGTAAGGGAACAGGGTAGGGTCATGGGTGAGGTTGTTCGGACAGTCCATGCATTCACATGAGTTAATAAACTAATAGTTTATTTTTGATAGTTATGTCTTTATGATCGTTATGGTTTCGTATTGAATTGATGGTTGTTACCTAAGGAAGAAGGTAAAATTGACAATAGGGATTGGTTAATATGCATATTCATAGCAGGTGAATTGATTGCGAAGAACCATTACGAGAGGAGTCTAAGTGGAGAGCTGGGTCAGAGTACTGCCTGAGCAGTACCGCTGCAGCAACACTATGATTACTGCAGGAGGGCCGCTGTCATGGCAGTATTATTGTGGAAGTGAGGCCTAAACTAGCAAGGGGGCTAGCCACACCACATTTTGATAAATTTTGGGCAAAGGGTAATGTAATGAATAATGGATTATGAAATGGCCCCGGGCCATAATTTTGCTATAGCTTGTAATGATTAATTCTTGTTGTTGAATGTAATTTTGCTAAATGAATTAAACTGTGATATACTATTCCTGAAACACTGGGAGGAATCTGTGGTAACCAAGTGAGAAAATGGGGTGGCATGTTGAAAGGGAAAAATGAGTCATCCATATGGCGAGATGAGAGGCTCATGTTCGAGGTTAGTATTCAGACGAGCAGGTTAGTACGATCAAGCCTGTGTATGAATACTTATATATGAGTGGTTCTTACTCAAGGTGACCATTCGGGCGGGCAATTTGGATAAGTACATAGACAGATATAGATAAATGTTCATACGGCTGGGTGTACAGATATGAGTACACAGACATGTATGATGAGAGGTTCATATGGATTGGTGTATAATATATGGATTTCTAGAGTCCCCTGCATGTTATGACGGGAAGGGCAGACATAAGACCCTATGGCATGTATATACAATGATGTGATAGAGGCATGTGCTCTACATATCACCACTAGTATGATTGTGAGACAGAGATAGTGTAGGTATGATATGATATACATACGACTGCGATGACGAAATGTACAAGTATGATATGATATACATATAGCCGTGAGATGGGGATCAGAACAGGTATACAGATGTGTGAAAGACATATGGACATACAAGTGGGATACGTGATATATCGATGTGATTTGGACAGCATGTGAGAGACAAAGATGCAAGGTAATGTATGATTATATGATACAAGTATGGTACAATATGATGTGATTATGGTGCAAAGATGTACAGTGTGGGATCAGGGAGATGTCAGTATGCTTGTACTTATATTCCTGTGGGGACATGACTCTATGGTATGAATGATTATTTTATAATTGATGATTTAATGATGTTCTTGATATTTGTTGATGAATATATGTCAATGTGGGTACATATGCTCCGTGATTGATTGTTTAATTAGACTGGGTCTAAACTAAGTCAGCTGAGTTAATCTGTTATTGGTTCCGTAATAAGGTGCCCACACGACTCACCTATTTAGGTCATGTCAAGTTGGTATCAGAGTATCTAGGTTACTGATCTAACAAGTGCAAGAGTAATGTCGAATAGACTCTTGCAGATTGCTTTAGACATCCACATCTAATCTTTGGGGAGCTATAAGGTATCTAGGAAGTTTTCACTTTATATATTTCTCATCATGTCGTTCTAGTATGTTGGTCGCGTGGGTTGAGTTGAATTGGTATCTGGAGGATCCTAATTGGTATCTCAGTTGGCCTAATTAGTATTTGACCACGTGAATTGTAGAAGATATGGGATACATTTGTGGAGGGAATTGACTTAAGATTGATCAAAAGGACAAAAACCCCTTCAGTTATTTAGCTTAGTGAGCCTCGCTGTAGCAGGCTCACTGCTACGAATAAGGCACCGCCATGCCGGTTCCGTTGCAACAGAAAGAAGATTGTTGCGACGGATGCTTGCCAGGCGAATCCCAGGAAAAACATCTCCTATTTTGAGATGACAACAGTATAAGAAGACAATGAAAAACAAGAAATATGAATATGGGGAAGCAATGATAGATATAAATAAAAAGGGGCCAAATATATGACTATTTTCTAATAATGCCAAAAGGGCATCCGTACACCAATAGAAAATAAGTATCAATATCCAAAAACAATGTAAAGGAGAAGGTGAGAATTGCTTTACAAGTTCCAAAAGGGGGATACCTAAATAAAAATCATAAAGATAGAAGTAGGGGAGAGGGGAGCATCACGACCCTGCCCAACTAGAGGCCTTATCATTGTCGCTACTGGAATCACCGGCCGCCTCTCCTTAACCCACTGAGGAGGAGAACTATGGGATGTCCACCCTGGTCGCCTAGGGTATCCTGTGCTGGAGAGAGGTGCTTGAGGATCGCCTTGACCCCCTTACACACACGCACCAAGAGCTTGTCTCGAGAGCACCGCTTCTTCTTTTCTTTCTCTAGGTCCTTTCAGAGCTCTACATGTGCTTAGGCCAAGGCAGAAATCATCTCATGCATCCCCTCTAAGTCTGTAGAAGCTACACTAGAAGGTCTACTGCCGAATGGAGGTCTGGGCAACCCTCATAGAAGCTCCCGCATTGTGGCCATCTCTGTCTCTATCAGCTCTAGAGGGCCCACAGGCCTGAAAGTGCTGGCCCCACCATCCCTATCTGTAATACTCCAAAGGTCCCTAAGACTAGACTCGGGATTCGTATTGTGATCAGTAGAAAAAGTTTGAAAAATGCCTCAAAATGACTCATTGTACGAGTCGTAGAAAGCAGTAACAGATCGTGGGTTCTAGTCGTGGTGAAATTTTTGGTCGATAGGTCCAGGACTAACATGCCATGGAATGACTTATGTGTCCCTATAACAGGTTGTTGGTTGGATTCTCTTTTTGTTTCTGTATTGACAAGGTGGACGGTACGAGTCGTGGTATGACTCGTTATAAGGAACAACGAGTCATGATTAGTACTTGTCGGAAGGCATAGTGAAAGTTGGGGCAGTAACAATGGATGGTCTAATGACCCCTTGTCACATGGTATGACCCGTTTCTAGTGTCCGTGGAGGAAATTCCAAAAGCTTTACTTATGGAGTTAGTGGTGATGATGAGAGGACACAATGGGTCGTTGTGTCGGGTAAAGACCCATTCTGTTGAGTTGTCATTTCAAGGCCCGAGAACTGAGAAACTTTGGAAGGAAGTAACGAGCAGTGTAACAAGTGGTTGGATCGAGGGACGACTCATTGGTTGAGTCATGACATCGGCAGTGTGATTTTTCCTGTGAAATCAGTAAGGGTATTTCTATAATTTCTAAGCTCCTAAGTCCTAAACTATGTTATTTTAAGCTCTAATAGAAGTGTATTAAGGAAGTTTAACCTATTATAACTCATTCAACTCCCATGCTGCAGGTTTAGAAGTTCTCCTTTGAAGATCAAGCTTGAAATTCCTTAATTCTTCCCCCAAATCTCTTGGGCTTCCAAAGTCAAGTTTAGATTCAGCTTACCCAGATATGGAGGGTTGTGAATGAGAGTTTCCTTTCACTCTCATGCCCAAAGTTCTCCTCAAGTTCATTAATTCAAGTTGATGATCTTATAGGGTTTTAGCCCAATTTCATGAAATTCTCTATGGTTTGCTTAAGGGTCAATACCCTTCATGTTTCAAAGTGTGTTTTAAGATTCACGGGCATATTTTATTGCTATTTTAATTATAAATTCATGATTTTATATTTTAGAAAATTATACTCAATTACGCAAGTTTCATGAAAAGTCAAGTTTATAATTTATGACTTCAAGTATGAAAAGATATCTTGTATGAATGAATGTTTACATATTACCCATGTATGAATCTACAATTTTCCTTATGAAGTCTCTTTCAAGTATGCATGATTTTAAGATTTGGGAAAACCTACATAAGTTAAGTATATTTTCACGATTTAGCCAAGGCTAATAAGATCAGATTATTATATGTTTTGCAGTCAAGACCCCCCATGTTCAGATTCCAGACTATGCATGTGATTATAATTTCAACTTTGTTGAAAAAAGATGGGAGCACTATGCATGTTTTTGGGAGTAGTGTCTAGCACCGAGTAGGCTTGGAGTTCCAAGGTTCCTCAGTCTTAGAACTAAGCACCAAAGTAGGTACATTTATATTTGGGAACTCTTAAGAGAGTTTTCCCCGGCTGCTAGAGGGCCTTCATCTTGATATCGATATCATGGTAGCGTCCTTAGCCCTAAGAAGGTTTTGGACGGCGCTGCCTACTTGAATACGATAGTTGGGGCATCACATAAGCTCTATCATGATGGTGTTGGTTATGACGAGTCTCTCATTGTTCCTCATGATTTCAATTATTCATGTTTATGACTGATGATATTATGTTTTACAGCAGGTTTGACCCAATGATCAGTTTATGAGCTTTTAGTTTTGATTTTAGCTATGACAAGTCATTCGATTTATATTTTCTTCTTTAGGTCATCCTATACAGATATGATATTCAGTTTATGACTATATATAGATGTTTCAGATTCCGATTTCAGCATACAGTCCTTACTCTCATGATTTGATGATTTATGTTTATATGCATGATTTCAGTTAACTTCCCTTGCATACTCAGTACATTTTAAGTACTGACCGCATACTCTATGCTATATCATTTTATGATATAGGTTTAGGTGATCCAGTTTAGTCTCACCGATAAGTCGCTTCCATCTTAGCCCAATTCAGCCCTGATTTGGGTGAGTCCTTATCATCTGAGGATATTTATCAGTTCAATTTTATTTTGTTAATTTCGTTTTGTTCTTGGAGATAGCTGGCGGGCTTGTCCTAGCATCTCATCAGATAATAGAGGCTTTCCAGAAATAAACTAGTACAACTTTGAGATTAGCATTGTGATGTTATCATTTGATATACATTATATTATTCAGACTTCCGCTTATTCATGTTTCAGTTATCATAATCCTCTTGATGTATGCTCTCTAGTTGTTATGTTAATGCCATGGGTCTACTTGGAGCTATTCATGGTTCTAGCTCACGTGTCTCAATCCGGGGTCCTAGCTCGGATCATGACAAATTGGTATCAGAGCAAAGGTTTAGAGTGTCCTAGGGTGTCTGAAAGTCACATTGAGTAGAGTTTTTTCCATGGGTGTGAAGCGCACCACACATATGAGGGAGAGGCTACAAGATGCTTTTGGAAATTTTCCTTCTTTCATGATCTCTGTCGTGCGATAAAATATCTCTATATCCTTCTCACTTGTGCTATACATGTTTGTAGAATCATGCCTCCATGCCGAGTAAATGGTGGAAGGAATGGAAATGGAAATTGTTACACCCCGTAAGTTTGTAACGTTTAGCAGGCAAATTTGTATGTAAGTCAAGAGTTTTAGAGTTCGACACGTACTAGAAAGGGCTGAGTAGAGGTCGAACGAGTGCAGAATCGAGATAGCAGGGGAGGAGGCCGGACCAGTTGCAACCAGGACAATGTGTCCCGGAGCCTCTCCCTCCACGATGGGCTCCGTGACACGCCCATAATATGGCGCGATAGGGTCCGTGTCACGGACCCCCTGTCCACCGCCCAAGTTTTATATAAATTCAATTTTTAATTCAAGGTATAACAAGAGATCTTTCATCCAGAATAGAAGAGCCCCACTATTTCCATCAAAATTTCTTCCGAATACACTGCTAAACGCTGTCCAATTCAAATTAACTTTAGGTATCAAGTTCTAAGCTTGCAGGGAGCATTACTACAGAGTTATTTTCTCAAAATACGCCGGGCAAATCGGAACTCCACCGAGTAGAAATTTTCAAAATTACTCCAAACTGATTCCTAAACGATCACGGGCATAATTAAGCATTTCTCCCTTCCGAATCCTCGAAAAATTATAGGTTTTCGACCATATTTTATGTAGTTGAATTACAGTCACAATTACTATAAAATGTTATCATTTTAAGCCAAATTTGGTATTAAAATTAGTCTCTTTCTCCCAGTATTATGGTTGTAGTTGGAAAGAGCTATAGAATACAAGTTGAAACTCATCAGTTATTCGGGAAACGACAATTGAGGTATGTTAAGGCGAATTCTTTCGGCAAGTTAGTTTCTATAGTGTTGCAATACCGTTTGAATCCCAGTAAGAGAGCCAAAAGTCTTGTTATTGTGAATAGTTGTTGTTGTTAGCTGAGATTAGTACTTATATTTAGTTTGGGATTGACTTTGCCCTATATAACCTTCCTTGACCACTTTGCCCTATATAACCTTCCTTGACCAACCCATGAGTACTAGCTGTGCCATTGTCCGCCAGGGGCTAGATGACATCGCTCCAAGGAGCAGTATGCCATCCGCGAGGGACGAAGATGAGGCCTGAGGACCTTTTATAGTACATTCCATAGCTAGACTATTTTTATGCCGCATCAGCACCACACCCCCGTCGAGCTTGGTGCCCGGGGTACAGATAGCAGGAGTCTATCGGACTCAGACACAGCTACAGTTCAAGGGACGAGTGGGTTCAGTTGCAGACCCAGGGGACTGGTAGGGCGGCTATGGTTATTAGTTAACTCTTTTTGACCTTGTTAGGGGTATATAGAGATTGAAATGTGCCCGCTAGGGCTTATAGGGTCCTCGAGTGGGTTATTCTGTGCTGATTGTACCTTCCAGGTTTATGGGGACCAGGTAAGGTTCTTGTTTGCACTATTTACTATTAGATTAGACAACAGGAAGTTAAGTTATTTAGGTTATACCTATATCCCTTTCACTCAGTTACTTTCAGTTTTATCTTAAGTTTTATTCGGTTATTTTTAGTTATTGCCTTACATATTCTGTACATATTATAATGACGCCTATCTTAGGGCGCTGCAATACTTTCCTGCAGTTGCAGATAGATGTGGACCAGGACCTTCGTAGCTTTCAGCCAGAGTTAGCAGTGCGTCGGCTCCTTTCCTCCGGAGCTAATAATTAGAAGGTTTACTCTTTTGAATGTATAGGATATGGGTAGGTCGGAGCCCTGTCTCGATCATTATTCCACTCCTAGAGGCTTGCAAATTTTGCAGCTTCCCTGCGGTTAGTTTGTTGTTGGCCGTGTGGGGCCTATATATGTTTTATCTCATGTGTTGGCTGTGTGGGGCCTTTTTTAGTTGCTGCTTAATGGCCTTGTCGGCCTTAGCATAGATTAGTGCCTGATTTACATTTCAGTTATAACTAGACAGCATGGTGGTCTTGTCGGCCCGCATAAGATTCCCTTTATTTGCCTATTGCCTGTTAGCTATTTTCTTTACAGGTGGCTATAAGGCCTTTTCGGCCAGAGGTTGTGTTTACAACCGAGATATAGCCATTCGGTTTATTGAGATGAGTTGCAGGCTCGCACCAAATGTTCATAAGCCTAGCCAGGCCAGTCAGATCCAGTGTGACACTAGGAGCCAGTCATGCCTCCCAAGGCGGGGTGTGACAAACTTGGTACCAAAGCAGGTCGTGTCCCAGTGAGTCTGCAAGCTGTGCCAAGCAGAGAGCCTATGGATGTATTGTGCACCACATTCTATAGACAGGAGGCTGCGAGGCATGTTAGGGTGGTTACTCTTCTTTCTCTTCTAGTCGTGCTATAGAGTTGTGTTGTATAGGGTTGAGTCCCTAAGCTTACTATATTTTGCTTTTCTACAGAGAAATGTCGAACATGCGACAAACCACGACTAGTGGGAAGTTGGACGTTGCAGCAGGAGAAGGAACTACAGGGTGCCTAGTCAGAGCTAGCCCAATCTAAGGGTGACAGGGAGACTTCATCTCGATCTCCCAGCACTCTCCGCCACGCCATGAGCCATCCAGGGCGACAGATGTGTCGACACCACCTCCAGCAGCTCCTATATCGATACCTTCAAACTAGGAGGTTAGGAGCATTGTCTTTATGTTACTCAAATAATGGTTGCGTAGTGTCAGCCAGTGGCACTTGTGGTTGCTGAATCATTGGGAGGACCTGGTAGTTCGAGGGTCCGAGAGTTCCTCACTTTGAGTCCCCCGCCTTTCACAGTGACGGATCGGGATGAGGACCCTCAGGACTTCTTGGACCAGTTGCAGCGGATCTTTAGGGTATTGCATGCTATGCCTTCGGAGTCAGTTGAGTTAGCAATATTTCAGTTTCGGGACATAGCAGTATTATGGTACGAGAGTTGGGAAAGGTCCCAAGGTAGAGATGCTTCCCCTCTGACTTGGTCCAGCTTTTCAGAGGCCTTCTTGGACCACTATTTGCCGCGAGAAATTTGACAGGCCTGGGTAGATCAGTTTCTGTATCTGGATCAGGGTTTGATGAGTGTTCGGGAGTATGCTATGAGATTTGACTCCTTGGCCCGATATGCACCGGCTTTCATAGACACTATGCCATCCAGGGTGCACCGGTTCATTATGGGGCTACTTCCTGAGTATGTAGAGACTTGTGTTACGGCCACTTTGGATATTGCCGGTATTCAAGCATTTGCTCAGAATATTGAGGGGATCAGGTAGAGATAGTGAGGGATAAAAAGGGAAAGTTAGAAGTAGCGTAGCAGGACTAGGCCTAGTGACACTTAGGCAGAGTCTCAGGGAGGACCCAGGCCACAACTATTAGATAGGCCACCCAGGCCCCGACTTCCACAGCAGCAGCAAGGTGGTAGACCAGGCCGTCGGGGGCAGTTAGGACCGGAGGAGAGCTTACAGCCATCGGGTTCACAGCAGCTGAGAGGGTCAGAGCTGAGTAGACGCACTATGCCACCTTGCCCTATTTGCAGTCGACGTCACCTTAGGGAATGTAGGTAAGGTTCTACTGCGTGTTACACTTGTGGACAAGAGGGTCACTTGATGAGGGACTGTCCAGCCAGGGGTTAGAGTGATGGGGACTGACAGGATAGATCTTCAGTAGGGTCACATGCCCTAACACCTCCAGCAGGGCATAGGCCCTCAATTCCAGCAGGTGGAGGCCGAGGCAGGTCACGGGCATTGAGTTTAGGCATTGGTACGGATCGCACTTATGCTTTACCGAGGCGACAGGAGTCAGAATCATCGCCAGATGTTGTGAAAGGTATGCTAGACATTTGTTCTCATTCAGCTTATGTTTTGATAGACCCAGGTTCCACTTTGTCTTATGTTACACCATTGGTGGCCCGAAAGTTTGGTATAATGCCAGGATTGCTTCAGCGACCCTTTTCGATGTCAATGCACATTGGTGATTCTATTATAGCTAAATGGATCTACCAGGGTTGTACCGTAGAGGTTGTTGGACACCAGAGTTTGGCAGACATAGTGGAACTAGACATGATTAATTTTGATGCAATTATGGGTATGGATTGGCTAGCACCATGTTATTCCAATGTAGAATATTGAACCAAGACTGTTCAATTTCACTTTCCAGGGGAGGCAATAGGAGAGTAGAAAGACAATGCAGCCACGCTAAAAGGTAGGTTTATATGCTATTTTTGGGTGAGAAAGTTGATAGCAGAGAGTTGCATCTATCATATTGTCAGGGTTTAGGATGTTCAAGCAGAATCCCCGACTCTTCAGTCCATTCCAGTAGTCAATGAATTTCCAAATGTATTCCCAAATGATCTTTCTGGTATTCCCCCAGAATGGGAAATCAATTTTTCTATCGACCTATTACCAGGTACTCAACCTATATCCATCCCTCTGTATCGAATGGCTCCTGCTGAACTCAGAGAGTTGAAAGAACAACTAAAAGATCTGTTAGATAAGGGCTTTATCAAGCCGAGTACTTCACTGTGGGGTGTGCCAGTTCTGTTTGTAAGAAAGAAGGATGGCTCCCTCCGTATGTGTATAGATTATCGGCAGCTAAATAAAGTCACTATTAAGAATAAATACCCACTTCCCAAGATAGATGACTTGTTTGATAAGCTACAAGGGGCGAAGTATTTCTTTAAGATCAACTTAAGGCTGAGTATCATTAGGTGCGGGTTCAGGACAGAGATATCCCGAAAACGTCTTTCAGGACCAGTTACGACCATTTTGAATTCTTAGTCATGTCCTTCGAGTTGACGAATGCTTCTGCAGTATTCACGGATCTGATGAATAGCATTTTCAGACTGTATGTGGATTTGTTTGTGATAGTATTCATTGATGACATTTTGGTGTATTCCTACTCAGAAGCAGAACACCGAGGTTATCTGCGAACAGTGCTCCAGATTCTCAGGGATGTCCAGTTGTATGCAAAATTTTCTAAATGTGAGTTCAGGCTAAATTCGGTAGCCTTTTTGGGTCATATTGTATCGGATGCTGGTATTCAGGTAGATTCACAAAAGATTGAGGCAGTAAAGACATGGCCTAGACCTATAACTCCAACAGAGGTACGCAGTTTCCTAGAGTTATTTGGGCATTATAGATGATTTGTAGAGGGGTTTTCTACTTTATCAGCACCTTTGACCAAGTTAACTTAGAAAGAAGCTAAATTTCACTGAACTGAAGTGTATGAACAGAGTTTCCAGGAGTTGGAAAACAGATTGACATCAGTGCCCCTACTAGCTTTGTCAGAAGGTTCAAAGGGTTAGGCAGTGTATTGGGATGCTTCGAGCATCGGTTTAGGCTATGTTCTGATGCAACATGATAAGGTAATTGCTTATATATCAAGGCAGTTGAGGAAGCATGAAAAGAACTATCTCATTCATGACCTGGAGTTAGCGGCGGTAGTTCACTCCTTACAAATCTGGAGACACTACCTGTATAGGGTACACATGGACATTTTTACTGATCATAAGAGCCTCTAATACATCTTTACACAGAAAGAGTTGAATTTGCAGCAGTGTCGTTGGTTAGAATTATTGAAGGACTATGACGTGAATATTCTATATCATCCAGGGAAGGCTAATATTGTAGCAGACGCCCTTAGTCATAGATAAATGGGAAATTTAGTGCACTTGAGGCCCCAAAATAGTGGGAGTTATCCCGAGAATTACACCAGTTAGCCTGTTTAGCTGTCCAAATAGTAGATTCGGGAGACAAGGGCAGTGATTCAGAATACTGCAATATCATCCCTGGTTGTAAAAGTAAAGGAGCGGCAGTATGAAGATCCTAATCTGATACAACTTAGAGATAAAGTTCAGAAAGGGGAAGTATCATCTTTTGAGGTAACCGAAGATGGGGTCTTGATATGTAGGGGTCGCCTCTACGTTACAGATGTGGCAGGACTTCGCCAGCAGATCATGGCAGAAGTACATTATTCCCGTTATTCTCTTCACCTAGGGCCAACAAAAATGTATCATGACGTAATAGAGATTTACTGGTGGCCTGGAATGAAAAAGGGTGTAGCCGAATTTGTAGCACAATGTCCTAATTGCTAGCAAGTAAAGGCTGAACACTAGAAACCCAGCAGATTGGCACAGGAAATATCGGTACCTATGTGGAAATGGGAAGCGATTAACATGGATTTTTTGATAGGGTTACCCCGTACCAGGCACAAATTTGATTCTACCTAGGTGATTGTTGACAGATTAACAAAGTAAGCTCATTTTCAGCCAGTACGGACTACCTTCTCAGTCGAGGACTATTCTGAATTGTATATCAGAGAAATAGTTCGATTATATGGTGTCCGACGTCTATCATTTCTGATAGGGGGGCAAAATTCATAGATAAGTTCTGGCAGTCATTCCAGAAAGGCTTGGGAGGTAGGTTATATGAGTACAGCCTTCCATCCTCAAACAAATAGGCAGGAAAAACATATAATTCAGACGCTCGAGGATATGTTGCGAGAGTGCGTGTTAGGCTTTGGAGGCAGTTGGTACGAGCATTTACCCCTTATTGAATTTTCTTACGATAACAATTATCATTCGGCAATCCAGATGGCACCTTATGAAGCCTTATATGGGTAGAAATGCATATTCCCAATTGGTTGGTTCAAGTAGGAGAATCAGAGTTAATTGGATCAGACATAATCCACCAATTAGAGGAGAAAGTAAATCTTATCAGAGAGTGCTTGTTAATAGCTTAGAGCTGCCAGAAATTCTACTCTGATGTGTGGCGTAGGGACCTGGGATTCAGTGTTGATGATTGGGTGTTTTTGAAAGTTCCTCCAATGAAGGTTGTAATGAAGTTTGGTAAAAAGGGCAAGCTTTGCCTTAGGTTTATTGGCCCATATCGGATCCTCCGGAGAATAGGCCAAGTGGCTTATGAGTTAGACTTACCTCCAGAGTTAGAATCTGTTCACCCGATCTTTCATGTGTCCATACTGCGGAAATGTATGGGGGACCCATCCATACTGCGGAAATGTTATCAAAATTAGCGCCGTTGCCGGAGAATATAGTTTGATATCCTTTAGTTGTTTGTTATTTTGAATTGATTTATTGCATCTTGGTTGGTTTGACTTTAATCTTGTGATTGGTTCCATCTAGGTTGATCTTGATATGAGTCAGCACTCACAAAAACGATAAGGTTCGGTGGATGGGCATACGGATCATGAGGATGATGATCCCGTGATGCCCAATGTAGCATGCGCCATTCACCTACCTCCTACGGTAGGGAATGAAATATTTCATGTGTTGAGTACAATGTTTCATTTACTCCAAATGAAGGGGCTCTTCGGTGGAATGCCAAGTGAGGATACAAATAGTCATCTCCAAAATTTTCTTGAGATTCTCCAACCCTTCAACATCGCAAATATAAGTCAAGAGTCGATCAGATTAAGGCTCTTCCCATTTTCACTAACCGGGGAAGAAACCGCTTGGTTGGAGGAGTTTCTTCCTGGGTCTATTACCTCTTGGAATGAACTCATAGAAGCATTTTTGGATAGGTTCTTCCCTCCGTCAACGATGCTACAGCAGAGGGATGATATTACTAACTTCTGGCAACTTACTGGGGAACAACTCCATGAAGCATGGTTGAGGTTCAAGAAAAAAATTGCCATTTGCCCGAACCATGGGTTGCCCAATGGGGTTCTACTTTAAAGCTTCTATTGTTCATTAGATTCTATCAATAAGTTTGTGGCAAATGATTTGGCGGGGGGTTCCGTCATGGATCAGCCCTATGGAATAGTCAAAGCACTTCTTGACAGAATGATGATCTTGGGCAGATTTATATGCAAAAGTGATACTCAAACGTATCATTTTTGCCTTGTTTATCTAGCAATATGTATACATTTTCATGTAATTGGTAATAAAATGTGAATTTATACTAACCAACATGATTAGCATTGTTTTGTAGGTAAAATGTGATTTCGGGAAGCTAAAATGCATGTTGGAGGATATCGGAGTTGGACTTGGATGCGAGCAAGGGAAAAAGCATTGGACTGCACCAATTAAAGGGGCTCCGCGATGGAGCCGTGTCACGCTGCCATCGTGGAGGCATTTTGCCTGGAGGGTGAAAAATGCATCAATTCCAGTGGAGGCTCGCGACAGCTCCGTGGCACGGTGGCAAGCCTCCGTGTTGCATGTCGTGCCACGTTGGTGCTTTATTCCCGGACCCCCAATTTCCAGTGAGGGTCCGCGTCCATGCCGTGTCACGGAGGCAGTGCTCCGCGATGCACTCTGTGACATGTTGCTTGTTATTCCGGGAAAAATTCCCACTAGTAAAAATAGAACACGTAAGTGTATTTTTCATAATTCAGACTTGGTGGAGCAAGGACGTGGGTTACAGGCAGTTGAGGGACGAAAAGTTCAGGGTTTTTTCTCTCATCTTTCTTCTCTAATTCAATTGTTTGTATGATTAACACTTGTTTTAGGATGATTAATCCACAAATGAGTGGCTAATTCCCTTCCTTGCTGAGGTTATGAACACTTGTGATGAATTTTGATTATTGAATTATATGGTTTTCATGTTGTTCTATTAATTCTTGTTTCTACTGCATTGGTGTGTGGCCGACATTAATGTATATCTAAAAAGTCCGATTTCACTCGAGAGAGCACGAAATTGGAAAGTTGTGAATTAATAGGATATTGTTCTTTACTTGATTTGGGAAAATTGAGTTTTGATGTGCTTTCCTGATAGAAGTATACTTGAAAGCCGTATTAGTCAATTTCGGAACCGGAATTGTATTTCTAGGTCATGAATTGCATTTGATCACAGAAATGTAGACGGATGGTTTATGATTGTTAAGTGAGATTAAATACGAGAGTTTTAATCTCTTGGCTAATGTTCTTGGCTAGCAACTGGAAGAAAAGATTAACCAATTTATGATGATAATCAGTTTCATTACATGTTCTTAACCTTGGCATGCTCATATCCATAGTTTAAATTCAAAGTAGATAATTGTTAGTAGTTTTAGTATAGAATTTATAAAACAAATTATTCAAATTTTGGTTACGTTGTTGTCAGCATATTTAGAAGTGAGATATAATATAGTATACTTAAGCAATTTTCACTTATCTAGAGTCTCCGTGGATCGATACTTGGCTTACTAAAGCCACTTACTACTTGTTCGACCACGTGCACTTGCGTGTCGGTTTTTAACCCCAACAAATGCACCGGACATGTTTTTGGCGCCGTTGCCGGGGAGACTTGGCAATTGGTGAAATTGTGCTAAGTATAAATTTATTGTATTTTTATTTTATTTTCTTAAGTGTTGACAACTTGGTCTTAGCCTGTATTTTGCAGACTTAATTGCTGTGAACACTGGCAAGAGACAAAGAGCTGGTGGAATCTTATATAGAGCCTGAACGTATATTTCATAGTAAACGGAGAGAAGCTCTACAAAGAAAGCTGCAGTTGCTCAGACAGACTATTATGGAGCAACAAAATCCACCGGTTGTGAGGGCAGTGTTAGTGCCCGAAGAAGCAGCAGCAAGGCCGTTTCGCGAGGTGGCAATCCCACATGCCAACAATGTTACATCCAGTATCCGCAAACCAGAGCCTGGAGGGAGATTTGAACTCAAGCAAAATATGGTGCAATTGTTGCACACAAGCGGGCAATTTACCGGTCTCCCTCATGAAGACCCACAACAGCATCTCCAAAACTTTTTGGAGATAAGTGACACTTATATACCCGCTGGAGTGTCACCTGATTATGTTTGACTTACATTATTTCCGTTCTCATTACTCGGTGAAGCCAAGAGGTGGTTGAAAGCTGAGCCACCAAATTCTATTTCAACGTGGGATGATCTTGCACGAAAGTTCTGGATAAGGATTTTTCCCTCTGGCAAAACAGCAAGACTTAGAAGTCAAATTCTAAGTTTCAAACAGAGGGAGGGAGAAAACTTATATCAAGCCTGGGAAAGATTTAAATCCATGTTGCGGGACTGTCCTCATTATCATCAGTCTAATGAGGTGTTGGTGCACACATTTATTGAGGGTTTGGAACCCCATACCAAAATTTTGCTAGATTCAGCAGCTGGAGGGCAAGCGCTGGAAAAGACTTATGAGGAGCTGTACACCTTGCTAAACCGGATTTCACAGGGCAATCCAGAATGGAATGCTGATTCATCACGAGGTGGAACAAGGAAAGCAGCAGGAGTGCTTGAAGTGGATGGATTTACAGCTATCGCTGCACAGATAGTTGCCTTGCAGAATCAATTGAACAACCACTTCAACAATATAACTTTGAACCAGCCGTCAGCTCCAGTTAATGCGGTCCAGCAAATGTGGTGTGAAGTGTGTGGAAGCAGTGAGCACTCAGCTGAGTGTTGTGGAGCAAATCCTGATTCGGTTAACTTTGTGGGTAATGCACAAAGAAATCATCAGCAGTATGGTAGTGGCTATAATTCAAATTGGAGGAACCATCCAAATTTTTCATGGGGTAGCAACAGCCATCAGGGCCAAAGTTTGGGTTAGGGTATGCAAAGGAATCAAGGAGGGCAACAGAACTACCAATCTCAATTCAGAAATAACAATTCCCCTCCTCCACCACCATCACCCAGCATTGAGGAGATGTTCAAGACCATGATCGCTAATCAAGCGCAATTGCAGGCTGACTATGTTAAATTGGCAGTCGAAGTGAAAAATAACCAGTTAGCGACCAAGGCTCTTGAGTATCAATTTGGGGAATTTGCTAGTGCCCAGAATACAAGGCCCAGAGGAGGACTGCCGAGCAACACAGATCCGAATCCAAAGCAGGTAAATGCATTGACCACAAGGAGTGGTTTGCAGCTGAAGGAGGTGGAACCAGAAAGACCACCTCAAAACTCGGGAGCAGCAGAAGTTGAGGGGGAGCAAAGTTCGGAAAGGGGGAAGACCGAAGAAGCTGAATCAGAAAGACCTCCACCCCCGTTCCCTCAACGACTCAAGAAACACAAGGAGGAGGCGTGTTTCAAGAAATTCATGGAGGTGCTTAAACAGGTACATGTTAACTTACCTCTTGTTGATGTCTTGCAGGGAGTGCCTAAATAAGCCAAATACATAAAGGACATCGTGGCCATCAAAAGTCGTTTGACTGAGTATGCCACGGTGGCTTTGACGGAGGAGTGCACTTTCCAGATCCAAAATAGACTGCCCACGAAGCTAAAAGGCCTTGGAAGTTTTACTATCTAGCTTACTATTGGGCAGAGCATCCGAGCTCGTGGATTGTGTGACCTGGGAGCGAGCATAAATCTGATGCCATCTTCGGTATTCAGAAAGTTGGGTCTAGGGAGTCCTAGACCTACAACCGTAATCTTGCAGTTGGCGGATCGATCCTTAGCTAGGCTGGATGGCATTGTTGAGGATGTTCTAGTGCAAGTGGGCTCCCTAATTTTCCCCGTAGATTTTATTGTTCTGGATTTTGAACCAGACGCGGAAGTCCCATTTATTTTGGGACGACCCTTCTTGGCAACCGGGAAAACATTAATCGACGTAGCTGCGGGTCAACTTACAATGCGAGCACAAGACAAGGTAGAGGTGTTCGACGTGTACAAAGCACCCAAGCTCCCGATGGTGAATGAAGAACTCTCGGTGATCAATGTAATTGATCATGGTAATGCTAAGCAAATGAATGATTCCCGAGAGTTGATGGGAAGACCACCGGATAGGTGTAAGCACTACTGGGGGGAGGACAATGATCATGAGAAATCGTCCATTAGCGGACAATTGAGCGTAAAGGACGTCGAGCCGCGACGGTAAACCAGGCGCTGCACGGGAGGCAACCCGTGAAAAAAAAAATTTTCTCATTTTGTAAAGTGTAAATAGATTTTACTTTTCTTTTTCTTGATTTAGTACAAAATGTTTTCGTTTTAGTTAGTATTTTTTTATTTTAGTTAGGTGAAACCTATTATTCTAACCAATTTTGTTTAGTGAGAGGATTTTCAGGTCAAACGAAGAAAAATGTGCACGGAATCGTGAAGGAAAAGACGAGGTATGAAAAAATTAATAAAATGTAGAAGACAGTGAGCTGGGGCGATAGCTCCGTGTCACGGAGGAGGACCTCCGCGTTACCCTCCGTGACACGTTGAGGTGTAATCCGGAAATTTCAAAATTTCCAGTAAGCTATCGCGATGGCTCCGTGTCACGGAGGCAGTGCACCGCGATGCACTCCATGACACGTTGCCATATAAATTGTGACGGGTCACACCGGGTTGCCGGGTGACCCGCGTGTTTTTCTACATTTTAAACCCCAATTTCTCCCCTTTTCCCCTCATTTTTAATTTCCTCCGCGACCAAACATCCCTAAATCCCTTCCCCACCAACGTGCCACGGCTTAAGGCAAAGAATTACCAAGTTTTCTTCGGTTCTTCAACTTCGAGGTATGTTTTCCGATTATCTCTCAAGTTTTTAGCGATTTTATTCGAATTTAAGCATGGGAGGTGAGATAAATCACCCTAAGTCGAAATTTAGCATGAATTCGAGTTATTTATTGATTGATAAAAGTTCAGAATGTTGTAATGATCGTTTGAACTTGTCGATTGCATGAATTATTCGAATTTGATTGCGAAAATCAATTCTAGGGCTGTGTTGTTGAATTTGAAGTTGGGAATGTGTTGAATTCGTGAAATATATGTCGGGGTGTACTTGTGAAATGAGATAAGTCGTTGTAGAAAATTGTTTGAATGTAATAGACGACGAATTCTCGGGTTGTGGGGAAAATGTTGAAATTTGTTCAAATTGGGTTGGTTGTATAGGTTCATGTATATAGAATTTTTGTTGTTGTTTTTGTTTTGTTGTTTCTCTTTGCTAAGTGCGATGGTTGAATTGCTAGCGATGGTAGTGATTGGGATTAGCTGTACGAAGTCTGAGTAGTACGCAGAAGTTATACCGTCGAATTTTTCTTTGTGAACGCACTAAGCATGAATTGTATAGCTGGTTGTTTGGTGTAAATAAAGTATTCTTGCCGTAGTATCGTAACCGTAGCTGAGGACTAAGTGTGGGGTAAACTTAGCGTAGCCCGACCTTAGCCGAAGTTAATATTCTTTTAGCTTGACATTGCGATTGTTTACTTGTGTTGACAGACAAAATGGCAAGCAGGCAAGATAAAGGTAAGGGTGCATCAACTTCAAGCACCGGGAGGAAAAGACTTAGACTGGGCACAGCAGTCCCAGCTGCACAAGCAGTTCCACGCGGCCAGCGCCGCCAATACGGAACGAGATGGGTGACTGATGAGGGGAAGAAGTGGTATGCTAAACACAAGGAGAACAAATACTTCCCCGAGGAGCATATAGCATGGGAACCATTAGCACAGGAGTTCCCCCGAATAGTTCAACGGATCGAGGCAGCTGGGCTCAGCTTCATATTTCAGGAGCCCAAGGAATGCAACCTACACCTGGTCCGGGAGTTCTATAGTAATTGGAACCCGGCAATCAGAAGCCACACCATCAAGATCAGAGCGCAGATAGTCACTCTGGAACCCCAACAGCTAAATGCCATCATAGGAGCGCGGGACACAGACGCCCACGTTCTCCGCCAGCTGAATATTGCCCCACCGTATGCCGACATCAGACGCACACTGTGTGGGGCTCGATCCACAGCTAGATGGAGCAGACACAAGGAAAGGGGCTACCACCAGACTCTGCCTTATTCTCAAATGAACAGGGAAGCCCGAATCTGGCTGAAGATAGTCTGCTCGTGCCTAATCCCGGGGGTACACATGACTGATGTGACCCGGGACCGTGTCTGCCTGGTGTATGCCCTGATGAAAGGGCTGGAGATTAATGTTGGGGCGGTCATCATATCCGCCATGAAGAGAGCCCGATTACACCAGGGCCACAGGTATGGGTTCGGTGGACTAATCACCACCTTTCTCCTAGGCCTCGACGTCGAGGAAGAGGCTTTGGATTATATCCCGCAGTTGGAGCGGAGGGCCTTGGATGTGACCAAAACTAAGGCCCCCGACAACACCCACGGGCCAATGCTGACGCCTGGTGAGCGACATGCTCGTGATGACCAGTACATGGCGCGGATGTTTGGAATGCAAATGCTCCAGCTCAGGATCGGTGGGAGACCAGCCACGGAGGAGGAGCTATGGCAGCTCGAGCTGGATTACCCGTTTGGTGAAAACGCCAGGGCTCTATGCCGAGTGGGGCCAGCCTTTGTAGAGCCCACTGACGATGACGTCCCCACGGACGAGGAGACACGTCGGGAGGACTCCGATGTGGAGTCCGATGATGATGACGGAGGCGACTCAGACATGGGAGATGAGGCAGCAGCACCTGATGAAGAAGTGGAATACTTTGACTGATCAGGGAGTTCTACCACCCAATTTTGTGATTTTTAATTTTTGTGACCACTGGGGACAGTGTTCGGTTTAAGTGTGGGGTGGGGAGTAGTTAGGTGCTGGGCTGGGCTGGTTTGCTTGTATGCTTTCCTCTGTATTCTTGTATGTATGTTTCCCTGTGTTTGTGAATTTGCAAATTGTTCTGTATTTGTAATTATTTGTGAAATTGATGTGTGTTGTGGAATGTTGATGTTGCCAGCTAAGTCCGTAAAATTTTTGTAAATATTTTTGCTTATCGAAATGATCGATATTTTTAAAATTTTGCGAAAATATTTTGTTCATATTAAAATATTTTCTAAATAATTTTTCCATCGAAATGATCGATGTTTTGCAAAAATTTTCAATTTTTATATTTTTTGGGTTTCTCGGCCTTTGTTTTCGGTTCTTTTACCGAGAATGGTCCCATTGAACCGACGTCATAGCTAGTGATTGTTCCCTATGATGGATGGATGACGACCGTCTTAAGGGAAATGTAGTCGGTAGGAGGAGTTATTTTAATTTATTTTCAGTTTTTTTTCTTCTTTGGTGGATTGCATCACGGAACCTGTAGTTACTATATGGTTGTGAAATTTTGGTTGCGTGTTGTACCTGATATTCAAAATGCAAAAGTGATTTGTATGAAAGCATGCAATTTTGTAAATATGTTGAGATACCTAGGCTGTAGAGTTCGATTCGGTGTGATTGAGGCTTAATGTTTGAATTCATGTAATTAACTGATTGAGAGTCTGTGAATGCATCTTGAATCGAGCATGTGCATAAAGTGTGAAGTGAGGTATTGTTATTCCATGCTATTGTGAAGTGTCTAGAACTTGCCTGGTGTGTGTACAAAACGAAATGAAGGAGGTGTAGTATTGGAAAGGATGTAGGCATTTCTTTGTTTTAACCGAGAGTTTCTATTTTTTTCTTGTCATACTCCCCCTTTATGTGATTGCATACCCTAGTCAGCCCTTTTGAGCCTTTAGCCTATTATTTCATTCTTTTGTCCAAAAAAGTATAAACTGAGCTTAATTTTTTCTTTTCATTAGCCGTAAAGTCTATACAAAACTCTTAAGCGCTTAAGAAGAGAAAATAATTTTCCCAAAGTGTCAAAGAGTGAGAATGGTGAAAAGAAAAAGAAGAGCAGAGAGAGGGAAGAAAAGAAAAGGTTGAAGGTGCACTTGCTATAAATAAATGATAATGAAGGTGCATGAAAAACCTTTGTTTTCGTGTCAAGTGTGCTTGATGAAATGGGCCATACTAAAGTAAATCATCAAGAATGGGATGATGAAAAAAAGAAAAGAGAGAAACAATGTCCATGAGTTGATGGGAATGTGTTGAAAAGGCGCTTAAGGATGCTAGTGGCTATTATTGGCTAATCCAATATATACTAGTTCCATAGCTTCCATTACAATCCGTTAAAGTCCTACGTGATCTTACATTGCATTTCTTTATATTAGTGGAGTAATACACTAAGGGCAAGCTTATGGGTCATGACATGATGCATGTGAATTCTTTTGGGAGAGAGAGTGAAATTAATTTTTACATGCCCCTACTTGAATGTTTGTGTGTCACATGAGCAAAAAGGGGAAGATTCTCTTGAGTTGTGAGGGCACATGCTTGATGAAAGATTGATTTTCGTGTCGGATATCTTGATTAGCTGATTCGCATGAGTTTGCCGATATCGAGAGTCGATTCTTAAAGTCTAGGAAGTCTTGATGTATTAAAGGTCATTGAATTGTTAAGACCATGCATGTTTTCTTGATGATTTGAAATATTGAATGATCGGTATGACCGTAGCGCAAATTGTCGCACCATAGTGGCGAAGGTTGGGATGTAAATTGCATGAATTGTATGTTTGTTGTTCGAGGACGAACAAGGATTTAAGTGTGGGGTAAGTGATCTTGGGAAGATTTATATGCCCAAGTGATACTCAAACGTATCATTTTCGCCTTGTTTATCTAGCAATATGTATACATTTTCATGTAATTGGTAATAAAATGTGAATTTATACTAACCAACATGATTAGCATTGTTTTGTAGGTAAAATGTGATTTCGGGAAGCTAAAATGCATGTTGGAAGATATCGGAGTTGGACTTGGATGCGAGCAAGGGAAAAAGCATTGGACTGCACCAATTAAAGGGGATCCACGATGGAGCCATGTCACGCTGCCATCGCGGAGGCATTCTGCCTGGAGGGTGAAAAATGCATCAATTCCAGTGGAGGCTTGCGACAGCTCCGTGGCACGGTGGCAAGCCTCCGCGTTGCATGTCGTGCCACGTTGGTGCTTTATTCCCGGACCCCCAATTTCCAGTGAGGGTCCGCGTCCACGCCGTGTCACGGAGGGAGTGCTCCGCGATGCACTCCGTGACATGTTGCTTGTTATTCCGGGAAAAATTCCCACTAGTATAAATAGAACACTTAAGTGTATTTTTCATAATTCAGACTTGGTGGAGCAAGGACGTGGGTTACAGGCAGTTGAGGGACGAAAAGTTCAGGGTTTTTTCTCTCCTTCTTTCTTCTCTAATTCAATTGTTTGTATGATTAACACTTGTTTTAGGATGATTAATCCACAAATGAGTGGCTAATTCCCTTCCTTGCTGAGGTTATGAACACTTGCTGAGGTTGTTCTATTAATTCTTGTTTCTACTGCATTGGTGTGTGGCCGACATTAATGTATATCTAAAAAGTCCGATTTCACTCGAGAGAGCACGAAATTGGAAAGTTCTGAATTAATAGGATATAGTTCTTTACTTGATTTGGGAAAATTGAGTTTTGATGTGCTTTCCTGATAGAAATATACTTGAAAGTCGTATTAGTCAATTTAGGAACCGGAATTGTATTGCTAGGTCATGAATTGCATTTGATCACAGAAATGTAGACGGATTGTTTATGATTTTTAAGTGAGATTAAATACGAGAGTTTTAATCTCTTGGCTAATGTTCTTGGCTAGCAACTGGAAGAAAAGATTAACCAATTTATGATGATAATCAGTTTCATTACATGTTCTTAACCTTGGCATAATCATATCCATAGTTTAAATTCAAAGTAGATAATTGTTAGTAGTTTTAGTATAGAATTTATAAAACAAATTATTCAAATTTTGGTTACATTGTTGTCAGCATATTTAGAAGTGAGATATAATATAGTATACTTAAGCAATTTTCACTTATCCAGAGTCTCCGTGGATCGATACTTGGCTTACTAAAGCCACTTACTACTTGTTCGACCACGTGCACTTGCGTGTCGGTTTTTAACCCCAACAAACACACCGGACAAATGACTAAGACAAATCGAGCATGGCATACTAGAGATGCGGAGGTATGTTCTAGCGGTATTGCTCCCAACCCTATGACTGTTGAGATGAGGAAAAGGGATGAGGCTAGAGATGAAATTCTTGTTAAGATAATGACCTAGCTAGAGTTGATGACGAAACATGTGATTGTAGTTGGTGCAAAGAGTGTGAATATTGTAGGTTCTCAAGGCCATAATCAATTTGATGATGACACTTCACCACCAAGATATGGCGAGGAGTATCAATAGATGGAAAGTCAAATGTAGGGTTCTCGCCCTGGGTATCAAGGTGCTAATCAAGGCCCTTGGTGCCCAAGGGATGAGAATCAAGGTTGGAAAAATTGTAATAATCAAGGATGGGTGGATAGAAATGATCGATGGATAAATAAAGATCAAAATCGCGAGGGAGAGCAATATCCCCAAAGTGCTAACCCTTATGTGCCTCCTCTAAAAGAAGAAACATCTCAAGGGCAGTATGGAGTTGATGTGGGCAACTCAATGATTGAAGACATATGTCCTGTGTGTTGAAGAAGGTAGAATCCACCGTAATGGTGTTAAAGAATTAAAAGGGGAGGTGTCTAACCTCTCCCAAACAGTAAGTTCTCACTCGGCATCGATCAAGCACCTTGAAGCCCAAATGAACCATTTGTCTTCACAAATGAATCCCCGCATGAAAGGTGTACTCCCTAATGAAACTGTTCCCAATCCAAAGAAAGATGGCCATTGCATGACAATCGTGACTAGGAGTGACAAGATATTGAAGGATGTGAGTGTGAAGCCCAAAGATGTTGTTGCCCCAAAGGGAAAGGATGATGATGTTGTGGAAGAGGTGCAAAAAACAACAACTGTTTGTGATGATAAAACAGGGAAGGATGAGGGAGAAGTTGATTTGACTCCCTCGAATGATATGGAGGTATATGATGGCAAGAAGGCCCCCAATGACAAAGATCTAGAAGCAAGAGTTCCACCTCCACATGCATAGCGGCTGACCAAGAAAAAGGAAGATACTCAGTTTTGCAAGTTTATAGAAATATTCAGCAAATTATCCATCAATATACCGCTTATGGATGCTTTGATTCAAATGTCAGGCTACGAGAAGTTTCTGAAGGAGCTCTTGAATAAAAAGAAGGTTGTGGATACAGGCACCGATGAGGTGACCCATCATTGTAATGCTATCATGTTCAGCAACCTTGCTCCAAAACCTGAAGATCCTGGAGCATTTACCATTCCTTGCGCAATTGGCTTGATACCTCGGTGATAGTATTAACTTGATACCTCTGGTAATTTTCAAGAAACTGGGGTTGAGGAGTCCCAAACCCACATCCATGAGGCTTTTGATGGCGGATAGGTCGATTAAACAACCCTTTGGAGTGTTAGTTGATGTCCTTGTGAGAGTGGACAAATTCATACTCCTAGCTGATTTTGTTGCGTTGGACTGTGAGATGGACATTGAGGTGCCAATTATCTTGGAGTGCCCATTCTAGCAATGGGGAGAGCTTTGATTGATGTAGAGCTTGGGGAGATTAAGTTCATAGTAGGTGGTGACAAGGTCGCCTTCAATGTGTAGCAACCTATGAATCCCCCCGATGAGTGTAAGATCGTAGCAGTGCTTCATGGTGAAGTGGAGTATTATGAACCATTTGATGATGATATTGTCTCACCCCACCTTGGGAGGCATGACAGGCACCTGATGCCATACTGGGATTTGAATTGACCTGACTGGGCTTATGCATCTTCTAGTGCATGCCTATAACTCAATTCAAGAAAATAACGAGCTATATCTCGGCTGTAAACACAGCCACGGGACGACAAGGCCACATAGCTACCTGTAAAAGAAAATAGCTAACCAACAACACGCAATAAAGGGGGATCTTATGCGGGCCGACAAGACCACCATGCGGTCTCGTTATAGCAAAATGAAATCTGGTAATCACAAACATGCTATAGTCGACAAGGCTGCTAACTAAGAGCTAAACTAGGCCCACACAACCATCACACAAAATAAACATAATAGGCCCCACACAGCCAACAACAAAAACCAACAACTGAAAATCTGTAGCCTGGAAGCCTCTAAGAGTGGAATAATGGTCGGGATAGGGCCCTAAACTACCAATAAAGTGTACAACAAAAGAATAAACCTTCTCTAACTAACAACTCCAAAGAAAAGGAGCTGACTAAACTGCTGACTCTGGCTGATGACTAGGGAGGTCCTGAACCACGTCTATCCATATCTGCAGGCAAGTAATGCAGTGCCCCAAAGGTGGGCATCAGTACAATATGTACCGAATATGTAAGATAGTAACGAAAATGACTTAAAAGTACTGATAATAAAACTGGAAACGATTCAATGGAAAGGATAAGAAATACAACCTACATTACCGTACAACCTACTGTATAATTAACAATAAGTAATACAAACAAGAACCTTACCTGGCCTCCATAATCCTAAAAGGTACAACCAGCACGGAATAACCAGCTCGAGGCCCCCATTAGCCCTGGCGAGAGCACTTCAATCTATATACCCCTAACAAGGTCAAAATGAGTCAACAGGTAACTATAGCAAACCTGCCTGTCCCCTAGGTCAGCAATTGAGCCTGGTCGGCTCCTGTAGCTGTGAATGAGTTCGATGGACTCCTGTAACTACACCCTGAATACACAAGGCTTGATGAGGGTCAGTGATGCTGTTACACCCCAAAAATTTTTTTTGATGATTATTTGATGGTTATATGTGATATTAAGGGAATTATGGGTTGTATGTTGTCTGTAGGTGAGGAGGAAAACATGTGCAAAGGGAAAAGAGAAGAATATGTGAAGTTTGTAAATAAGGGTCAACTTTAAATGGCCATATCTCCAAACATATAATGATCCAGAAGTCCCATAACCTATCAAATGAAAGTTATTTGAGTCTAGTTTATAGTGAAAAAACCGCTAGTCAATCGGAGTTCAGAGTAAGAAGTTATACCCGTTTGAAGACAGCATTGTCGGCTGGGAAAGCGTCCAGGCGCGTGCGCGAGGGCATGTCGATGGGCGCTACATGCGTGCGCCACCCAGACCTTGGCCAACCCACCTATATGAAGTAAAATTGAGCTAGAAATCTCATTTTTACTCCATTTTAGTTGATTTGATTTTCAGAATTCAGAGAACTCAAAGCCCTATCACATGGTGAAAATATATCCCAGGTAAGAAACTTCACTCTTGTCTCTTTTGGGCTTTGAAAAGAGAACCTTGGAAGAAAGTCATGGCTTGTTGTTGTCTTGTGGGTGATTGTGGTATTGCTGCGTTTTTAGATGATTCTAGACAGAGGAAAGAGTAGGAGTTTACTCCTACTTTAGCTAATAACATCTCCAAGAAAGGGTAAGTAATTCCCTTTTGATTTCTTTAAGTTTATGAGGTTATAACTTGGAGAATGTTGTAGTATTGTGTTGTTGTTTCTTTGTGTGTTTTTGTGGCATGTTGCTGCCCAATTTTTCCAGAACTTTGGTGAAGAGAAGTTTCTGCTTGTTGTGTTTGTAAATTGGACTTGGAAGGAGCCTTAAGGAGTAATCTTGAAAGGAAGATTTTCGGCAAAATTAGAGTCGACGTGTCAAGGTATGTAAAGGCATCCCTTTCCTTGTTTTTCAAGCACGAAACTAAGTTATTTAAAGGATCAATATTCCTATGTTTTTAAAATCATATTGAGGCATGTATGATCCTTTCCAAAGGGTTGGAAATACTTGGCATAAAGCTTGAAGCGTTAAGAATGGTTGAAGTGAACAAATGTGAAGCGAAAGGCATAATTTTTATACGATTGTTGCCGTAGTTCTAAATCAAGTCTGAAGTCCCCTTAACGTGGGCACCGTGAGCTGGTCCTTTGTAGTATTGTCGCGCCCCATTTTTTTCCTCGCGGAAAAGCAGGACCCAACATGTGACGTCTCTTTGGTTTGTGAGAAGAGTCGCCACCTAACGAATTTAAGGTGCGTTAGGGCACCATTCTAAGCCAATTTTATTTTCTAGGTAACCAGAGTTGGGCAAGGGCTTAAATTACCTCGGAAGGAAGGTATTAGGAACCTTTCGAGGTCCACAAATGTGGTTCCCGGCCGGACTCATTAAATGGGGAATTTAGCTATGTGATCAAGTAAGATTATTAAGCCTAAACAGAATACAAAAACAAATACTAAATTAGCAATTTATAAAACTAAAACTTAGAGGGGGATCAGGTTTTGACGAGGCTGAAAAGTGGGCCCAATGCGATATTACTCCCATCTATTCTATTTTTTTAAACCAAAATAGTATGAAAAGAATAATATGTATATATATATGTATAAACTTGAATAAAAATGCATTTTTTAAGAAAATCAGGTATATGTATATGTATATATTATATATTTTAACAAAATTTCTTTTTGATGAAAGTATATCAATATTTCAACATAACAAGGATAATTTTAAAATATTTAAAAGCTTCTTAAAAAAAATGAAATTAGAAAAGATGGGAGTAGTAGGTTGCTTTGTATTTACAAAGCAGATATGCGCTTCATACGAGAAGTCAGCAATAGCCTGTCTGTTTCATCATCT
The DNA here is from genome assembly GCA_035772735.1 of Datura wrightii. Classification (NCBI taxonomy): domain Eukaryota; kingdom Viridiplantae; phylum Streptophyta; class Magnoliopsida; order Solanales; family Solanaceae; genus Datura; species Datura wrightii. The sequence continues at coordinate 46,880,547 of JASDFA010000002.1, read as the reverse complement.
CCCATCTACCCACCTATTTAATTAATTATTAAAATCCTAAGTCATTCTAGATGAGAAAGAATAACGCCCTAACATTAGCCTACCCGTCCCAAACTTAATGTCCAAGAGGCGTTGGACAACTATTTTTGAATTTTGGGTCCAAAACTCCTAAAGCTTTATTAAAAGCAAATAAACGAAATACAAACAAGTAAATAAATAAAACACTTCACATATAAAGTTCCAGATTGGCCTCTTTTAAACCTATGGGTGATTTCTAAAGCGATGAAGTGAATCCTACAAATATAATTTCTAGTGTAAATATGATAACTTTATTTTAATATTAACCTATGAGTAAATACCTTAACACAGAGAATGCAGGTTAATGAAATGACACTTTGCCTAAAATGAATCCAGAAATGCAGATTAATGAGAACAACATTTAACTTAAATGTATAGGCAGTTTAAAAATAGATAAATATAATGATGTTTAAATAAGAAGTATGCTTTAAAAGAATCAATATCTTAACCTAGATGCATGATTTCTATGTTTTTTATGAAGGAGATCTTGCGCATTATTTAAATCCTATAAGCATAATTTACAGATTGATCTTAATAGCCACAGGCAGTGTTTAAGAAGTCTAAACATAAAACATACTTTAAAGTCAGTTATCTATAAGCATGATATCTAGCAATTATCAAATTCAAGTATCAAAATCTGTATGCAGAATAAATAAAATAACAAACTAATCTTTAAACTGTTTGAACGTACAAACATTTACCAATGACAGTTCCTATAGGCAAGTTTACTAATGATGTCTTAATTAATTAATTATGATACCTATAGGCATAATTTTATTTTGTTGCATATGTTATTAAAATCCTAGGCATGCTTTCTAGATGAATTTAATAATTAGATGCAAATAAAAGAAAACATACAAACCCCACCCCAAACCCCTTTCACTATTATTATAGTTTTATTACAAACATTACAAAAAAAATAAGAATAGAATGAATAAGTACGGCATATTAAAATAACAATAGAAAAATTCCGGTATTCTTCTTTTGTCCCGGCGACTCTCCGATGAATGAGTAAATAAGATGATACCTGCGTAAGGCAATAAATAACACAAGCAAAAGAAAATGAAATGTCACGGATACCACGACTGTTACCCACACTCAATATGTCAAGATCACAAGAATCTCGAGGATTCCGAGCAGTGCTCGTATTGAGATGGGAAGAAAGAACAAAGAATAAAGAATTAAGAGTTTTGAAGGAGCATAGCAATATTTTAGAAAAATCGTATATCTCTGACTCTGTTCCTTTCTTCAAAGAGATGAAGGTCTGCTTATATAGTTAGTAAATAAGAGGGGTAAGGAGAGGAAGAACATTCAGCGGAATCAATCAAAGAATTCCCTTTCCTTAATTAAGGAAAGGAGACAGACCAGATTACACTATAATCAATCGTTAATTAAGAAAAGTGAATAGTCAATCAAGCTGATTTTCCTTAACCAGAAAATATAAATAAATTACAAATACATGTTAGGTTATTTTTTTTAAAAAAAGAAAATCAGTCACAATATCTTCTCATTAAGAAAAATATTACGATGAAAAAATATTTTAAACTTACCATATATGAGTGATTTTGTCCTAATTAACAAAACCAAATCACGGGCGCAAATCATCCTAATTAACTGAATTAAATCTGAAGTTTACCAAATAGTAAAATCTCAGTACTTTAGGCTCTGCCATATTTGTCCACAATACAAGATATCACTCCATAATTGCCATAATTAACATATAAAGATCAACACTAACTGATTTCAAGAAAGGAAAGGAAGAAACAATAATAATAATAATAATAAATAAATAACAATACTTTGCATAGAGTATTCAAATATTAAACTGGTCATAGCATTTCAAATTAAGATAGTGCAATAATCGGTGTGAATCAGGCCCAAAATTGACAAAATCAATATTCAACTATTCTAGGTTTACCATATATATAAAAGAGTTTACTCAATTGTAGAAAATATATTAAAATGGTGCAAAATCAATCAAAATCTCACCAAAATAGCAACAGGTCATGGCTGCCACATAGTTAATGGTCGGTAAGCACATAATCATGTTTAGCACATATCCACACGTCCGGATTTAAAACATCCAAATACGTATCCATGCGTAGTACAAAATCAGTGACTAAATCCGATTTAATGGAGAATTGAGGCTCAATCAGAATTTTAACAATCGAAAGTTTTCTCATAAAGCAAAACACGAGCATAGGAGAGTAATAATTAACAAAATTTTAGACATAAATCAATATTTAACACACACAATTTAATCTGAATTTTATAATAACAAAGGTATGTAAAGAGAAAGCCAAACTAGAGATAGATTCATAAGAACTCATCAACATCTCCGTAGTTCGAGTGTGGTGCGCGATGTGGTTTTTCCGGTGGCTGGTTTCGGGGTGATTATTTAGGTAGTGTTTGGTGATTTCTTGGTTGGAAACGATGGAAGAAGAGGATAGAGGGTGCGACTGGTGACTGGTGGCTGGTTCATGGTGGTTCGGGTAGTCGTTGGCCGGCAACAATGGTGGAAGGCGAAGGGAGAAGAGGAGAAGAGAGAGGGGACTGGCGGCTGTCGGCTATTGGCAGTGGGGAAGGGAAAGAAACGGAGAGGGAGGTTGTCGGAGGTTATGGAGGCTGGCGGCCGAGGGAAGAAGAAGAAAGGGGGGGTCGGCGGTTTTTGGTTTTGCAGCATTGTTGTTCGGCCGGCAACAATGGTGGAAGATGAAAGGAAAAAGATGGCGCCGGTGGCTTTCAAACTGCCGAAGCAGTGGTGACGCGGCAAAGAGAAAAGGACGTGGGGGAGGGGTGAGAACGCTTACCGGAAATTATGGAGGTTTGGTGTTCTCCGGCTAGGGGTAGTGAGGGTTTCACGGTAGTGCAGCGACATGAAGAGAAGAGGAAGATGCGCCGGTGGTTTGTTGCCGAAAATTATGGAGGTATGGTGGTGTTTTTCGGCCGGCGCTGTTGGGAGAGAGGAGAATAGCGGTGTGTGTTGGTTTCCGGCGAGTGTGTTGCCGGAAAAAATGGGAAGAAGGTATCGGTAATGGTGGCTTGGGAAGGGAGAAGGGAGAGTGAAGGAGAAAGGTGCGGCTGCTGTTGTTTGGCCGGAATTAATGGAGATTTAGGTGGTGGCCGGCGGTGAGGGAGAGAGGAGAGGGTAGGGGGTGCGGCCACTAGAGGAAGAAGGGGGAAAGAATGAAGTTCATTCTAGGGTTTTGGGGTAAGTGAGTGATTAAAAATACGAAAATAGGTTAGGGCTGATCTTAACCGTTGGATTAAATTAGATGAATGGCTGGGATTAATTTAGGCTTAGATGGGTCGGTTCACGGGTCATATGCGGGTCGCGGATCGGTCAAGTAGGTAGATTCAATTAGGAATTGAATTTAAATAATAGCCAAATTGACCAAAGTTGTTAAAATTGAAATAAATTGAATAGGAAGTGGCCAGATTTGAAATAAATTGAAATGAAGTTGAATAGAAATTGGCTATAATTTAAATAAATTGAATGAAATTAAATTTAGCTGCTATTAAATTAATAAACATACTACTCTTTTAAATAATTTAGTAAATAGATAATAAAATAGTTTAAATTATAAGAAAATCATATAAATATTATTATTAATAAATAAATTCTACATTTAAGTATACTTATGTAATATAATATAATTAAATTATTATATTTACGAATAATTTAATGACTAAAATATAAAATTAAGTTATCAAAATATTATAAAAATCATGTTATTAACATAAATAATTTATAAATTCGAGTAATATTATTAGTCAAATCACTTTGTAAAATTTAGTAAAATTATGTAAATAGTTTATTAAGTAAAGAATATATTTCAAAATAAGGGCGCACGTTAATACGAAATATTATATACGATATAATGATTTAATATCAAAAAAATTAAAATTAAATATGGGTCATATATATGAAACTTGAAATAATTTCACAATATTATGATAATAAATTATTTTAAAAATATAAAAACAAGTCAAATATTTGCGTAAAAATAAATAAATAAATATATACATATATATGCAGCATATTAAGGCGTAGGTCGGTCAAAATTGGGTGTCAACAGCTGCCCCTTCTTTGCTCAGGAATGAAGAATGAATTGTTGAGCAAAGAACGTTGACTTAGTAGCCAATTTTGTCCGACCGAAGCAAAAAATTCGGAGGGGCCAAATAAAAGGAAATAAAGTCATGAAGATATCGCTACCGAGACTTCAGTTTCAAGTCACCTGGGGGCCAAATAAAAGGAGATAAAGTCATGAAGATATCGCGACCGAGACTTCAGTTTCAAGTCGCCTACATATCTCGGGTTTCATGAGAATCAGGCCGCGTGTAGTTCTGGATTTAGGGACGAACGAGATCCCTAGAATTGACAATACAAGGCTTTAATAAGGATGGGGTAGCACGGCTTGACATAATTTAGAGCGCATTGCAAAAATAAACAGGTGGGAATACGGTTCGAAAGAAGAAAGTAGGAAGGCATTATCATTCGTAACTCGTGATTTCTTCAGTATTCGCGATAACAGCTAAAGCATGCGCATCAAATATTAAGTAAAATAAATGGATGCGAAAATTAAACATGATGCAAGTTCCCTTTAGACAATGAAAGTTTGTTTAGAGATAATGGATGATGTCTCTAAACCATGATGTCTTGGGCCATGATATGCAAAATAAATTCCTTAGGCCATGAAATGATGTCTGCAGGCCATGAAAAATGACGCCTTTAGACTATGACGCCTTAGGAGCATGATACGCAGAAAATAAATTCCCTAGGCCATGAAATGATGTCCGCAGGCCATGAAAAATGACGCCTTTAGACTATGACGCCTTAGGCATGATAAGCAGAAAATAAATTCCCTAGGCCATGAGATGATGTCCGCAGGCCATGAAAAATGACGCCTTTAGACTATGACACCTTAGGGCATGATAAAATGGAAAGTAAATTTCCTTAGGCCATGACATGATGTCTGCAGACCATGAAAATGACGTCTTTAGACTATGATGCCTTCGGATGAGGGGAAGAAATGCTAATTCGAAGAAAGTAAATTGCTCGAGAGCCTCGATTAATTCAATCGAGAGCTCTGGTTTATTCGGGCTCAAATGCAAATAATGGGCTCAACATGCATAAGCGGGCTTGAAATGCAAACAACGGGCTTGAAATGCATAAACGGGCTTGAATGCATGTATCGTGTATACCACGGGCTCAAAATGCATAAATGTATACCACGGGCTCGAATTCGAATAACGGGCTCAAATGCATAGGCAGGCTTAAAATGAAAATAACGGGCTTGAATGCATATATCATGTATACCATGGGCTCAAAGTGCTTTTATGAATGTATATCACGGGCTCAAATGCGAATAACGTGCTCAAATGCATAAACAGGCTTAAAATGCAAATAACGGGCTCAAAATACATATATACCACGGGCTCAAATATATATCCGGGCTCAAATGAATATAAAATGTATATTCAGGCTCAAATGCATATGTAAAATGTATATTTGGGCTCAAATGCATATATAAATTGTATATCCGGGCTTGAATGCATACGTAAAATGTATATCACGGGCTCAGAATGCACATGCAAATATATCAAGGGCTCAAATGCATATATAAAGTATATATTACGGGCTCAGAATGCATATGCAAATATATATATCAAGGGCTCAAATGCATATGTAAAATATATATCCGGGCTCAAATGCATATTTAAAATGTATATCCGGGCTCAAATGCATAAACGGGCTTAAAATACAAATAACGGGCTCAAATTGCATATATACCACGGGCTCAAATGTATATCAGGGCTCAAATGTATATATAAAATGTATATTCGGGGCTCAAATGCATCTGTAGAATGTATATTCGGGCTTGAATGCATACGTAAAATGTATATTTGGGCTTGAATACATACGTAAAATGTATATTCGGGCTTGAATGCATACCTAAAATGTATATTCGGGCTTGAATGCATACGTAAAATGTGTATCAAGGGTTCAAATGTAGATGTATATCACGGGCTCAGATGTATATAAATAAATATTACGGGCTCAAACACATATAAAAATGTATCTCACGGGCTTAAAATGCGAATCTAGGCTCAAAAGTGGAAAACGGACTGAATCGTGGCTCAGACAATTTTGGCAGGTAGTGCTTTACCCACACGGCGTAAAACGGTAGGACTATGCATAGCCCTTAAAAGCTTGGGGGGTAAAGCTTAACCCCTATAAAATCACAACAATGAAAGTAGCATGAGAACTTGAAAAATGGCATGATAGTCATTCGATTAATTATCATGAAAAGAACGCAATAGTAACCTGCAAGCTTCAAAAACTGAATAAAATTGATTAGTCAATAAGCATGATATAACTAATAATTAGCTCAAATAAATTTGAAACATAAGCGCTTAATCAGGTCAAAATTTAAGAGACAATGTTTAGCCTTTAAAATCAGAGGATAGTGCTTGACTTGTCGGACATTGATTAGTCTTTAAAAGAAAAATTTAGGGTAGTGCTTAACCCTAGGACAGTGCTTAGCCCTTGAAAAATAAAATTTAGGGTAGTGCTTAACCCTAGGACAATGCTTAGCCCTTGAAAGAAAAATTTAGGGTAGTGCTTAACCCTAGGACAATGCTTAGCCCTTGAAAAAAAATAAATTTTAGGGTAGTGCTTAACCCTAGGACAGTGCTTAGCCCTTAAAATTTAGGGTAGTGCTTAACCCTAGGAAAATGCTTAGCCCTTGAAAACAAAATTTAGGGTAATGCTTAACCCTAGGATAGTGCTTAACCCTTGAAATAAAATTTTAGGGTAGTGCTTAACCCTAGGACAATGCTTAGCCCTTGAAAAATAAATTTTAGGGTAGTGCTTAACCCTAGGACAGTGCTTATCCCTATTCATGAACAAATTTCAAGTAGTTTAGCTTTGAAGTTGATAGTAAATACCTTCGAAGATCCATATGGAATGATTGCAAATTTGGTACCTGTTGCATCCTGTGCTCAAATAAAAAATCATCAGATTGAAATGGGAAAGGCTGATTTGTGCCTTTATTTATCCGTTGCTATCCTGATCTCATGAACTTGATGATCAGACTGGATGTCACGTCCATTTTGGGAATCAACTCTTGGCTTGACTGAGCCTTGATGAAATTTTGAGATTCTTCTCAAAATTTCTGCCCCAGTTACGTAGAAATGCTCAATCTATTGAATTTTTGAGGTCCTCTCAAAAATTCTGCCCCAGTGTAGACTTCTGTTGCAAATGACGTAAAGTTGTGAATTTTGAGATCCTCTCAAAAATTATGCCCCGGTTGGTAAAGGAAAAGAGAAAGGAAATTTTATTAAGATATAGACCGAACCCCATAAGGGCGCCTACGTATCCCTCTTAACGGGAATCAGGTCCAACGTAGTTCAGAATTCAGAAATGAAAGGTTTTTCGAATAAAGAAAGATCAAGTTGAGGATAGCTTTGGGCATCAAGTTTAACTCGGGTGGATCACCTTGGCATCAATCAGTGCTTGAATCTGGTCTTTCAATTGGATTACAGATTCACCCAAAAGATTACACTGCTCGTATGAACTTGCTCGGGGTCTCGTGGGCTTGCGAGATTGTTGAGTCGGTGGATTTTGAAACAAAAAGTGGTCTTTGGAGTGCAAGTGGAGGAGGCTATTGGGATATGAGGAGAAAGAAAATTTATTTGATTGAGACCGAAGCCAAAATGGACTGCCTACGTATCCAAAAGGAATCAGGTCAGACGTAGTTCGCATCTCCTATGTGATGGATGACCGGAGCAGTCTCGATGTAGAAGGGGTTTAGGGTATGATCTTTTGAAGCGTAAGACATGTTAGATGTAATTGTAGGAGGTAAATAATGAAACATGGCGGGCAATCTTTTGCGGTATGGTTTGATTTGAAGGGGTTGCATAGGCATTATGCGAGTGTTGTTACTTTTGAGAAAACGAATAGGGTTGACTAGAATTGTTTTGAGGATATGAGGCTTGATAAGATGCTGGAGGAAGACATATGAAAGTGATATGGGGCTGGGTAAAAGTATTAATTCTCAGCCGGCTGTTCTTATGAAATTTATAGAGATACCGACAGATTGGTTGTATTACGGTCTCGAGATAATTCACCTGGGAACTTCGATGAATCGACAGCGAAAAGATATGGTGGACGGTTATGCACAAATCAACCTTTAGGAAGGGAATAATCAAGATAAACCACAAATAGAAAAAAAAAATTGTAAGGAAGCTCAAGCATGACATGTTGTAGATGAAAGAACATATTAATGCGCTTCACATTGTAAATAAAAGATTAAACACATTCATACGTCTTCTTAATTTGGGAGCCTCTTTTGTGCCAGAGGTAGGCCTAGCGCATTTTGGAAATCAAATATGTCATAATGTGTCATTCTATTTGCTCCACTACTATTCCAAATACATATAAATAAATAAACAAATTTCTTCATTAACATAATAAGATATTATGAGAAAAATGAAGATTACAAAAGAAAATATCAATCTATAATCTAAATGGAAATGATCTTCCATTTTCAATCACCTCTTTGCTTAAGACGCGGATCGTATTTATACCTGCATAATGAAAAAAATTAGTTTACCCTATCCTACCTAAGGAGCAAACAGTCAACATTTTAGACATATTGATTTCCCAAACAAAAATGCAAATAAAAATGGGGATGTCCTTTTTGAGATTGTAAATCTCTTTGGACTTTGGACAAGTTTTCTATTTAATCTTGACGTACCATGGACGTCGCGATTTTTCTAAGTTTGAAAAGATGTGTAAGCCTTACTAAAGGAGTACACAGTCACAATCTAGGAGTAAGAGTGGGGTTTGACATGGTTCCCTCAAGCGGACAACTCGAGAGTGAGGAAGCTTAGACCGTCGATGCACCGCTGATCGACCAAATCATAAGACAATCCCCGAGGTGTTTAAAATAGTGAACGGCCGTGAAACCACGCAACCGTTATTGTGTGTGAAAGTGTGAAATTCCCAAGTGGGGAAAGTATGAACGATATGCCAATTAGATAAAAGAAAATTACAACATTTTACATATCAATAATTACATGTGAAAATAATTGTAAAAAATAAGAAAACAATGAAAACAGTTAGTAACTTCATAGCAAAAGTCAAAAAAAAATAAGAAAATAAATCGAACATTTAGCAAATCAAAATTTAACTAAACCCCATTAGATGAATACGTAGTGGTTCAAGCCTAATATCCCCAGCAGAGTCGCCATTCTGTCGCGCCCCATTTTTCCCTCGCGGAAAAGCGGGACCCAACATGTGACGTCTGTTAAGGGTTTATGAGAAGAGTCGCCACCTAACTAATTTAAGGTGCGTTAGGGCACCATTCTAAGCCAATTTTATTTTCTAGGTAACCAGAGTTGGGCAAGGGCTTAAATTACCTCAGAAGGAAGGTGTTAGGCACCTTTCGAGGTCCACAAATGTGGTTCCCGGCCGGACTCATTAAGTGGGGAATTTAGCTATGTGATCAAGTAAGATTATTAAGCCTAAACATAATACAAAAACAAATACTAAATTAGCAATTTATAAAACTAAAACTTAGAGTGGGATCAGGTTTTGACGAGGCTGAAAAATGGGCCCAATGCGATATTACTCCCATCTATTCTATTTTTTTAAACCAAAATAGTATGAAAAGAATAATATATATATATATATATATATATATATATATATATATATATATAAACTTGAATAAAAATGCATTTTTTAAGAAAATCAGGTATATGTATATGTATATATTATATATTTTAACAAAATTTCTTTTTGATGAAAGTATATCAATATTTCAACATAACAAGGATAATTTTAAAATATTTAAAAGCTTCTTAAAAAAAATGAAATTAGAAAAGATGGGAGTAGTAGGTTGCTTTGTATTTACAAAGCAGATATGCGCTTCATACGAGAAGTCAGCAATAGCCTGTCTGTTTCATCATCTCCCATCTACCCACCTATTTAATTAATTATTAAAATCCTAAATCATTCTAGATGAGAAAGAATAACGCCCTAACATTAGCCTACCCGTCCCAAACTTAACGTCCAAGAGGCGTTGGACAACTATTTTTGAATTTTGGGTCTAAAACTCCTAAAGCTTTATTAAAAGCAAATAAACGAAATACAACAAGTAAATAAATAAAAAACTTCGCATATAAAGTTCCAGATAGGCCTCTTTTAAACCTATGGGTGATTTCTAAAGCGATGAAGTGAATCCTACAAATATAATTTCTAGTGTAAATTTGATAACTTTATTTTAATATTAACCTATGAGTAAATACCTTAACACAGAGAATGCAGGTTAATGAAATGACACTTTGCCTAAAATGAATCCAGAAATGCAGATTAATGAGAACAACATTTAACTTAAATGTATAGGCAGTTTAAAAATAGATAAATATAATGAAGTTTAAATAAGAAGTATGCTTTAAACAAATCAATATCTTAACCTAGATGCATGATTTCTATGTTTTTTATGAGGGAGATCTTGCGCATTATTTAAATCCTATAAGCATAATTTACAGATTGATCTTAATAGCCACAGGCAGTGTTTAAGAAGTCTAAACATAAATCATACTTTAAAGTCAGTTATCTATAAGCATGATATCTAGCAATTATCAAATTCAAGTATCAAAATCTGTATGCAGAATAAATAAAATAACAAACTAATCTTTAAACCGTTTGAACGTACAAACATTTACCAATGACAGTTCCTATAGGCAAGTTTACTAATGATGTCTTAATTAATTAATTATGATACCTATAGGCATAATTTTATTTTGTTGCATATGTTATTAAAATCCTAGGCATGCTTTCTAGATGAATTTAATAATTAGATGCAAATAAAAGAAAACATACAAACCCCACCCCAAACCCCTTTCACTATTATTATAGTTTTATTACAAACATTACAAAAAAATAAGAATAGAATGAATAAGTACGGCATATTAAAATAACAATAGAAAAATTCCGGTATTCTTCTTTTGTCCCGGCGACTCTCCGATGAATGAGTAAATAAGATGATACCTGCGTAAAGGCAATAAATAACACAAGCAAAAGAAAATCAAATGTCACGGATACCACGACTGTTACCCACACTCAATACGTCAAGATCACATGAATCTCGAGGATTCCGAGCAGTGCTCGTATTGAGTCGGGAAGAAAGAACAAAGAATAAAGAATTAAGAGTTTTGAAGGAGCATAGAAATATTTTAAGAAAACCGTATATCTCTGACTCTGTTCCTTTCTTCAAAGAGATGTGAAGGTCTGCTTATATAGTTAGTAAATAAGAGGGGTAAGGAGAGGAAGAACATTCAGCGGAATCAATCAAAGAATTCCCTTTCCTTAATTAAGGAAAGGAGACAGACCAGATTACACTATAATCAATCGTTAATTAAGAAAAGTGAATAGTCAATCAAGCTGATTTTCCTTAACCAAAAAATATAAATAAATTACAAATACATGTTAGGTTATTTTTTTTAAAAAAAGAAAATCAGTCACAATATCTTCTAATTAAGACAAATATTACGATGAAAAAATATTTTAAACTTACCATATATGAGTGATTTTGTCCTAATTAACAAAACCAAATCACGGGCGCAAATCTTCCTAATTAACTGAATTAAATCTGAAGTTTACCAAATAGTAAAATCTCAGTACTTTAGGCTCTCCCATATTTGTCCACAATACAAGATATCACTCCATAATTGCCATAATTAACATATAAAGATTAACACTAACTGATTTCAAGAAAGGAAAGGAAGAAAAAAAAATAATAATAAATAAATAACAATACTTTGCATAGAGTATTCAAATATTAAACTGGTCATAGCATTTCAAATTAAGATAGTGCAATAATCGGTGTGAATCAGGCCCAAAATTGACAAAATCAATATTCAACTATTCTAGGTTTACCATATATATAAAAGAGTTTACTCAATTGTAGCAAATATATTAAAATTGGTGCAAAATCAATCAAAATCTCACCAAAATAGCAACAGGTCATGGCTGCCACATAGTTGAAGGTCGGGAAGCACATAATCATGTTTAGCACATATCCACACGTCTGGATTTAAAACATCCAAATACGTATCCATGCGTAGTACAAAATCAGTGACTAAATCCGATTTAATGGAGAATTGAGGCTCAATCAGAATTTTAACAATCGAAAGTTTTCTCATAAAGCAAAACACGAGCATAGGAGAGTAATAATTAACACACTTTTAGACATAAATCAATATTTAATACACACAATTTAATCTGAATTTTATAATAACAAAGGTATGTAAAGAGAAAGCCAAACTAGAGATAGATTCATAAGAACTCATCAACATCTCCGCAGTTCGAGTGTGGTGCACGACGTGGTTTTTCCGGTGGCTGGTTTCGGGGTGATTATTTTGGTAGTGTTCGATGATTTCTTTGTTGGAAACGATGGAAGAAGAGGATAGAGGGTGCGACTGGTGACTGGTGGTTGGTTCATGGTGGTTCGGGTAGTCGTTGGCCGGCAACAATGGTGGAAGGTGAAGGGAGAAGAGGAGAAGAGAGAGGGGACCGGAGGCTGTCAGCTATTGGCAGTGGGGAAGGGAAAGAAACGGAGAGGGAGGTTGCCGGAGGTTATGGAGGCTGGCGGCCGAGGGAAGAAGAAGAAAGGGGGGGTCGGCGGTTTTTGGTTTTGCAGCGTTGTTGTTCGGCCGACAACAATGGTGGAAGGTGAAAGGAAAAAGATGGCGCCGGTGGCTTTCAAACTACCGAAGCAGTGGTGACGCGGCAAAGAGAAAAGGACGTGGGAGAGGGGTGAGAACGCTTACCGGAAATTATGGAGGTTTGGTGTTCTCCGGCTAGGGGTAGTGAGGGTTTCACGGTAGTGCAGCAACATGAAGAGAAGAGGAAGATGCGCCGGTGGTTTGTTGCCGGAAATTATGGAGGTATGGTGGTGGTGTTCGGCCGGCGCTGTTGGGAGAGAGGAGAATAGCGGTGTGTGTTGGTTTCCGGCGAGTGCGTTGCCGGAAAAAATGGGAAGAAGGTATCGGTAATTGTGGCTTGGGATGGGAGAAGGGAGAGTGAAGGAGAAAGGTGCGGCTGCTGTTGTTTGGCCGGAATTAATGGAGATTTAGGTGGTGGCCGGCGGTGAGGGAGAGAGGAGAGGGTAGGGGGTGCGGCCACTAGAGGAAGAAGGGGGGAAGAATGAAGTTCATTCTAGGGTTTTGGGGTAAGTGATTGATTAAAAATAGGAAAATAGGTTAGGGCTGATCTTAACAGTTGGATTAAATTAGATGAATGGCTGGGATTAATTTAGGCTTAGATGGGTCGGTTCACGGGTCATATGCGGGTCGCGGATCGGTCAAGTAGGTAGATTCAATTAGGAATTGAATTTAAATAATAGCCAAATTGACCAAAATTATTAAAATTGAAATAAATTGAATAAGAAGTGGCCAGATTTGAAATAAATTGAAATGAAATTGAATAGAAAATGTCTATAATTTAAATAAATTGAATGAAATTGAATTTAGCTGCTATTAAATTAATAAACATACTACTCTTTTAAATAATTTAGTAAATAGATAATAAAATAGTTATAAATTATAAGAAAATCATATAAATATTATTATTAATAAATAAATTCTACATTTAAGTATACTTATGTAATATCATATAATTAAATTATTATATTTACGAATAATTTAATGACTAAAATATAAAATTAAGTTATCAAAATATTATAAAAATCATGTTATTAACATAAATAATTTATAAATTCGAGTAATATTATTAGTCAAATCACTTTGTAAAATTTAGTAAAATTATTGTAAATAGTTTATTAAGTAAAGAATATATTTCAAAATAAGGGCGCACGTTAATACGAAATATTATATACGATATAATGATTTAATATCAAAAAAATTAAAATTAAATATGGGTCATATATATGAAACTTGAAATAATTTCACAATATTATGATAATAAATTATTTTAAAAATATAAAAACAAGTCAAATATTTGTGTAAAAATAAATAAATAAATATATACATATATATGCAGCATATTAAGGCGCAGGTCGGTCAAAATTGGGTGTCAACAAGTATACTGTATATGTGATGTTGAATATACGTTAAGATCTGGTCACTTAGTGAAATTTGTAGGAAATGTTAAGACGACGACATGTAATTGAACTTAAGCTAAGAAGACGACGCTAAGCTGATTGAGGGTAAATGAGATTATTAAAATGATGTTTTAATAATATTTTTAATCCCTCATGTATTCTTATGTTTTAAAGTGCTTAAGGTAAAAAGTAGATTTTATGTTTTTCCTCTTTAAAGCTAAGCAAGCGGCTTGTGTGAATAAGCTAAATCGATACATGTTAACTTGAAAGAGTGGCTAAGTTGTTAGTTAGGCAAAGAGGTAAGTGCGAATAAGAATTGATGGGATAGTGAACATGAGGGTAAAGACTTAAGTGTAGAGTGAATAATTTTTGGCAAAGAAGTTAAGATGAATAAAAAAAGTAGAGCTAAATATTGTTAAATTAGATGATACGGGTTACGATTTGAACGAGGTAGGCAACAACTAGGAAGATTAACCCTGTTCTAAAGACGTTTAGCAAAAGAGTTATAAATTTAGTAGTTTATGTTCAATATGTGTTAGTTTACGAATAAACACTAAAGTGTTAACCTTCTACGAAATAATTAGAGTTTAACGTCTGCAAAATAGTAACTTAAGTTGAGAAGCTCTCTGCTATACCCCTAAATGATTATGTTAAGTTATCTATTCTAAGTGTTGAAATTTTCTACCATATTTGAAAAGGGTAATCCTAGGATCTTCTAAGTCACTTATGATTATGTAAGCTTTCTTAAGCTCCGCAGATAATTGCAAAGTTATGTAAGTCAATCCAGCATCACCCGAATTATGGCTACATATCTTTATTTGCCTATAAGGCATCACTTAGAGAGTTACTCATGAGTTCCCAAGTTATAGAGCTCCAAGTCTCAGATCCTTAAGTTATGTCTTTACGTCTCTAATTTATGTCGAAACGTGCTAGCTGATCTAAGAAGTTTTTGAGAGATCATATTTCGAGAATTATGCTAATATCTCGGTCAAGTATTTGAGTTTGTATACGAGTCTAAGAACTCAAGTATTTATATGTCTTTCCAGTAAGAAGTCTTAATGTATATGATTTTCATGTTACAACATAGAGTTGAATTCTTTCAGTTATATTCAAGTCATGCATCTTTATGTTTAGCTCTTGTTGAGTTATCAATTGAATTTCCTAAATTCAAAGGAGAGATTCTCCCATGTACCAATGTTCCTAATGTCTAAGTAAGTATAAGTGCAGGTTATGATAATGATAAGTTAAGCTTAGAACTTTGAATACCAAGAAATCTTCTGGAGGTCACCCAGTTAACTAAATACGAGTTATACATTATATAGAAGTCTCATACGTTGTATGTCTGTAGTTCAGTTCTCAGCTCTATGTTTATGACAAATAACTCCAAGTTCCTAGTTATAATTTCCACGTTTTCCTGCAAATAAGTCAAATGAATAAAGAACTATATGTACTTATCTACATGATAAATTTGGCAATGAAATTCCAAAGTATAGTTGTCGATACAGGTAAAGGAACCACCTGGTAGGCAGTATATATTTGTAGTTCCCAGATGTTAAAGAATTGTGTAGAAATGAGCTCTATGTGTTTCTATCCAAGTAATATGTTAAATTGGTAGTATTATTTGTAGGACATTGTTTGTAAGCCTACAAAAGTTCTTATGTTGTCTAAACCTCTTGAAGGTCTTTCAAGTAACTAAGTCGACATATTCATTATAATTTGACAGCTTTACGTGATATATATGCACATTTTGTAGCTTTACATGATATGGGTGTTCACTTGCATTTATAGGTTACGAAAGAGGCCTATTCCGACCACAGATTTAACATTTTTCATTTATATGCCATACGTGTTAAATTTACTCAATATAAGCCATAGCGGCCCTATTTATGATTATGATTGAGAATTATTTTTATTTTACCCCAACATGGTACATCGGCTGGAGATATTTTTATTTTATCCCAGTGTGGTACATCGGCTGGAGATATTTTTATTTTACCCCGATGAGGTACATCCGCTGGAGATATTTTTATTTTACCCCGGTGTGGTAAATCGGCTGGAGATATTTTATTTTACCCTGGTATGGCACACCGGATAGAGATATCTTTATTTTTACCTTAGTATGGTACACCCGCTGGAGATATTTTTATTTTACCTCGGTGTGATGTATCAACTGAAGATATTTTTATTTTTCCCTGGTATGTTATGGTACACCGACTGGACGAATTTTATATATGGATTTATGATTGGATGGTTGCTGGCATTACATTTATAGTTTTTCTTGTGCATTACTTGGTTGTATTTACACTTCAATATTGACTTATTGTCAGGTTTCTGTTTCCAAGATTCCAGGTTGTTATTATTCCTTATTTCTGGCTCAGTTATCATTGCTATCTTACATGTTTACAGTTTTCTGCCTTACATACCAGTACATTCCATTCGTATTGACATCCCTTCGCCTAGGGACCTGCGTTCATGCCGCAGGTGCAGGTAGAGGTCGGGATTGCCAGTTGCAGTAGTAGTTCATGAGATTAGCGGATGTGTTGGTATGCTCCTTTCTTTCTGGAGCTAAGACTGGTTTTGTTCAATTAGAGTTTGAGATGCAATTATGGGTAGGTCAGAGCCCTGTTCTGACCATTAGTCAGTTTATTCTATAGAGGCCTTGTGGACTTAGTGTGTACAATGGTATTCAATTTGTGGCCTTGTCGGCTTTTTGTTGTTTAGTTTAGCATACTGATAGCCCTGTTTGCATTTCATTTGTTTACCCTATATTGTTGAGACATTATGGGTCTAGTTTGTGCTCCAGTTGATTGTGACATGTGGCCTGGATGGTCTAAGTGTTACAGTTACAGATGTCATATAGCCAGCTTCCCAGTCAGTTAGGTATGGGGAGCTATTCGCGTCCTCCCCCCAGTTATGGGACGTGACAGATGCCAATACGACATAAAAATAGAGGTCCACCCGTGGATGGAGTATGGTATGGCCCTTGGGCCTGAGTATAGTCCCTTGGGAAAACATAAGCCCCTTGGAGCGATTCATATAGCCCTAAAGGCGATGACATAGCTAGTAACCCTAAGGTTGGTCAACGAAAGGCTATATAGGGTAAGGTCAGTTCCAATCTAAATAGGAAACACTAATCTCAAACTAATGGTAGCATCTAACCTCAATATACTTGCTTCTGTCTTTCTTACAAGGATTGAGGTCGTACTACAATATGTCAGGAATAACTTGCCGAAGAAATTCACCTTAACATACCTCGAATGCTAACTTTCGTTTAACTAGTGAGTCTCAACCTATAACCGGCAGTTCCACTCAATTGCAGCCCTTATGCTGAAAGAATAGGGCTAATTTCAATACTAAATTTGGATAATATCGATATCTTTCGATAATAATATTAACTATAATTTAACTCTGAAAAACTCGGCCGAAAATCCACAATTTCTCGAGAGTTCAGAAGGGAGAAATGCTTACCCATTGCCTGTGGCCGTTTAGGATTCAATTTGGAGTAATTCTAATAACCTTTACTCAGTGAGGTTCTGATATACCGAGTAAATATTCAATAAATAACTCCATAGAAATTCTTTCTGTAGGCCTAGAACTTGTTACCCGAAGTTAATTTGCATTTGGACAGCATTTGATAGCGTAATTTGATGAAAATCTAAAGAAAGTTGCGTGCCTTCTCTGATTTTTGGTCGTGGAATTATTTGATAAATGAATGAAATTAAACAAGGCGGATTATATATACAAGGGTACTGGCAGGGGATGGCACCCCGCGCTGTCCAACGTGCCAAGGGTGTCGACGTCCCGTGCTGCCCAGTGCGCTGGTAGACTAGTGCGTTGCGTCGGCCCTTTACACTTTTGCTTAACGATGTCTGCGCTCGTACTACCTCTGAGGTTTTTCCCACACGCGTCAAACTTCTATTACTCGTTACAAATCCATGCGCAAGCACACTAACCACTAACATCTTACGGGGTGTAACATCCTCCCCCCTTAGAAACATTCACCCTCGAATGTCATCTTTAGGCTTAAAGGAATTAACTCTTTTAACTAATACTTACAAAAATTTTCGGCAGAGTCTCCTCTGTATTATAGACTATTCGAAAATATGAAACGCAGAAAAACCAAAATAGGCATCTCATAGAATGCTATAAATAGCTATTCCACAACAAACAGGTAACTAACTAAACAGTACTAATAATATAAGCAGGTAAATAACAACTGAACAACAACCTCACCTTACGGCATATTCTGGGTTAATCCCAGAATAAGTGAGGATACTTAGATCTCATGTCATCCTCAGCATCTCAAGTCATCTGTTCTTTATTTCTGTTCCTCCACGATACTTTAACGGAGGCCACATCTTTAGTCCTTAACCTATGAACCTTTCGATCTAGTATAGCAACTGGAACCTCTTCGTAGGCTAAATCCTCAGTAACTTGAACATCCTCAACTGGAACAACCCGGGATGGGTTCCCTATGCACTTTTGTAACATGGACACCGAATGAACAGGTTCTAGCTCTGGAGGCAATTCTAGCTCATATGCTACTTGTCCTATCCTTTGGAGGATCCGATACGGACCAATGAACCTAGGGCGAAGCTTTCCCTTCTTACAAAACCTCATCACGCCCTTCATCGGTGAAACTTTGAGGAACACCCAATCATTAACCTCAAATTTCAAGTCTCTATGCCGCATGATCTTGGGCAAATTTATATGCCCAAGTGATACTCAAATGTGTCATTTTACCTTGTGTATCTATCGATGTTTGTACATTCTCATATGAATTGTAATAAAATGTGAATTTATACTAACCAACATGATTAGCGTTGTTTTGCAGGAAAAATATAAAGTTATGGAGCTAAGAAGCATGTTGGGAGAGATGGGGATTGGACTCGGAAGCTAGCAAGGGAAAAAGCACAAGGAAGGCACAAATTAAAGGGGATCTATGATGGAGCCGTGTCACGCTGCCATCGCGGATGCATTTTGCCTGGATGGTGAAATTATGCCTAATTCCAGTGAAGGTGCGCGTTGGGGCAGTGGCACGTTGGCCTAGCCCCGCGTTGCACGCAACGGGCCTTAATACCTGGATGACCAGATTCCAGTGAGGGTCCGCATTGGTGGCGTGTCACGGAGGCAGTGCTCCGCGATGCACTCCGTGACATGTTGCTTGTTATTCTGGGTTTCCCACTAGTATAAATAGAACACTTAGGTTCATTTTTAATTATAATGACTTGGTAGAGCAAGAACGTGGGTTACAGGCAGTTGAGGGGACGAAAATCTCAGGGTTTTTCACTATCTCCTTCTTCTTTATTTCAATTGCTTGTATGATTAACATTAATTTAACGATGTTTAATCCACAAATGAGTGGATAATTTCCCTTCTTGCTGAGGTTAAGAACAATTGTATTGAAATGTGATTATTGATAAATTGATTTTTCATCTTTTCTTCCATGGTTGTTCTATTGATTCTTGTTCTTACTGAATTAATGTGTGGCCAATGTTAATGTACATCTAAAAAGTCCAGTTTCACTCGAGAGAGCAAGAAATTGGAAAGTTACGAATTGATAGGATATGATCTTTTCTTAGTTTGGGAAAATTGAGAATTGATTTACCTTCAGGATAGAAATATACCTGAAAGTCGTATTAGTCACTTAAGGAATCAGTTTTGTATGGCTAGAACATGAATTTCGTTTTATCACAGAAATGTAGGTGGAAGGTTCATGATTCTTACGTTGGGTAAAATACGAGAGTTTTAATCCATAGGCAATAATTCCTGACTAGCAACCGGAGGAAAGATTAATCAAATTGTATCGATTATGTATTTCTCTGCATGTTCATTTAACCTCAGCATGCTCATACTTATAGTTCAGACTCAAATTATATATTCGTTTTAGACTTAGTATAAAATTAGGAACAAAATATCAAAATCTTTTTCACACTGTTGTCTGCAATTTAGAGTTAAAGTTTATTAACACTTGAGTAGATTGTTACTTTAGTCCAGTCCCTGTGGGTTCGATACTTGGCTTACTTAAGCCACTTTACTACTTGTTCGACCACGTGCACTTGCGTGTAGTTATATCGAAACCACCGAACAAGTTTTTGGCGCCGTTGCCGGGGACTGGCAATTGGTAAAATTTTTCTTAAGTGTTAGTTTACTATTTCTTCTTAGTGTTGACAACTTGGTCTTAGCCTGTATTTTGCAGATACTAATTTCTATTGAACACTGGCAAGAGACAAGGAGCTGGTTGACTCATATTTAGAGTCGAAAAGACATTTTCATCGTCAAAGGAGAGAAGCTCTAGAGAAAAAGATGCAGTTGCTTAAACAAACAATCCTGGAGCAACAACAGAATCCACCAGTTGTAAGGGCAATGTTAGTGCCCGAGGACATGGCACTAGGCCGGTTCACGAGGTGGCAAACCCACATGCTAACAATGTCACATCTAGCATCCGCAAACCTGAGTCAAGAGGGAGGTTCGATCTTAAACAAAACATGGTGCAATTGCTGCACACCAGCGGGCAATTCACAGGTCTCCCTCATGAGGATCCACAGCAACATCTCCAAAATGTTTTGGAGATAAGTGACACTTACATCCCCGCTGGAGTGTCATCAAATTATGTCAGGCTTACATTGTTCCCATTCTCACTTTTGGGAGAAGCTAAGAGGTGGTTGAAAGCTGAGCCACCTAATTCCATCACCACGTGGGATGATCTTGCAAAGAAATTCTTTATACGGTTCTTCCCATCCGGTAAAACAGCAAGACTTAGAAGTCAAATTCTATGTTTTAAACAAAGAGAGGGAGAGAATCTGTATCAAGCCTGGGAGAGATTCAAATCTATGTTGCGGGATTGTCCTCATCATCACCAATCCAATGATGTGCTGGTGCATACTTTCATAGAGGGTTTGGAACCCCACACAAAAATCTTGCTAGACTCAGCAGCTGGGGGACACGCATTGGAGAAAACTTATGAGGAGTTGTATACCTTGTTAAATTGAATTTTGCAGGGAAATCCGGAGTGGAATGCGGATTTGTCAAGAGGAGGAACAAGGAAAGCAACAGGAGTCTTAGAAGTGGATGGTTTTACAACTATTGCTGCACAGATAGCTGCGTAACAAAATCAACTCAACACCCACTTCAGTAACATGAGCATGAACCAGTCTCAAGCCCCATTGAATGTAGTGCAGCAGATTTGGTGTGAAGTGTGCGGGAGTAGTGAACACTCAGCTGAGTGTTGTGGAGAAAATCCTGATTCGGTGAACTTTGTTGGTAATGTACAGAGAAACAACCACCTACAGTATGGCAACAACTACAATTCCAACTGGAGGAATCACCCGAATTTCTCTTGGGGTAGCAATAACCATCAAGGGCAAAGTTCGAGTCAGGGGGGGCAGAGAAATCAAGGAGGGCAGCAGAACTATCAGTCACAATATAGAAGCAACAATGCACCTCCTCCACCACCATCACCCAGCATCGAGGAAATGTTCAAGACAATGATAGCTAACCAAGCTCAATTGCAGGCTGACTACGTGAAATTGGCAGCCGAGGTAAAGAACAATCAGTTAGCTACAAAGGCGCTGGAGTACCAGTTTGGGCAATTTGCTGGAGCCCAAAACACCAGGCCTAGAGGAGGACTTCCGAGTGACACTGATCCCAACCCCAAGCAAGTGAATGCAGTGACCACAAGGAGTGGTTTACAGCTTAAAGAGGTAGAACCAGAAAGACCACCTCAACAGTAGGGAGTAGCAGAAACTGAGAGGGAGCAAAGTGATGAGCGGGGGAAGAAAAAGGATGCTGAACCAGAAAGACCACCACCCCCATTCCCTCAACGATTAAAGAAACACAAGGAGGAGGCGTGTTTCAAAAAGTTCATGGAGGTGCTTAAACAGGTACACATTAACTTACCTCTTGTTGATGTTTTGCAGGGAGTGTCGAAGTACGCAAAGTATATTAAGGACATCGTGGCGAACAAAAGCAGGTTGACTGAGTACGCTACGGTGGCTCTTACGGAGGAGTGCACTTCCCGGATACAAAACAGGTTTCCCACAAAGCTCAAGGACCCTGGGAGCTTTACAATTCAAATTACAATTGGGCAGAGTATCCAAGCTCGCGGATTATGTGATTTGGGAGAGAGCATTAACTTGACGCCGTCATCGGTATTCAAGAAGTTGGGTCTAGGGATTCCTAGACCAACAATAGTGATCTTGCAATTAGCAGATCGTTCCTTGGTGAGACCTGATGGCATTGTGGAGGACGTGCTGGTGAAGTGGGCTCCCTCATCTTCCCGGGAAAGTGCTGATTGATGTAGCTGTAGGGCAACTAACCATGCGGGCACATGACAAAGTTGAGGTATTTGATGTATTTAAGGCCATGAAGCTGCTGGCCATACATGAGGATCTTTCAGCAATCAGTGTGTTTGATCAAGAAGAAATTCGTCAGATTGTTGAATCTCAAGACCCACTGAAAAGAGTGTTGATGAACTCTGATCATTTTGGAGATAGAGACGCTTATGAGGTGGTACAAATGCGAATGAGTCACAAATGCATCCGAGGAAACAGGAATTTCAGTCTTTGATGAGGTCTCTGGAACCATTGGCGAAACCATCCATTGAGGAAGCACCAAAGTTGGCATTGAAAGAATTGCCTCCCCATTTAAAATATGTCTTTCTGGGGGAAGATGAGACATTGCCAGTCATCATCTCTGCAGAATTGACGGAGGCACAGGAGAAGGAAGCATTGGGTGTCCTCAGAAAAAGGAAGAAAGCAATGGGTTGGCAAATGTCAGATATTCAGTGTATCAATCCAGCTTTTTGTAGACACAGGATTTTCATGGAGACAGGAGCAAAACCAACTGTTCAACCTCAGCGAAGGTTAAATCCAGCAATGAAGGATGTGGTTAGGAAAGAAATAATTAAGTGGCTTGATGCAGGTGTGGTCTACCCGATTTCGGACAGTGAATGGGTCAGCCCCATTCAGTGTGTTCCAAAGAAAGGAGGGATGACCGTGGTCACCAATGAGAAAAATGGGCTGATTCCTACACGAACCGTCACAGGGTGGCAGATTTGCATGGACTATAGAAAGCTCAATGAATCCATAAGGAAAGATCATTATCCTGTCCCATTCATTGATCAGATATTAGATAGGTTGGCTGGACAGGAATATTATTGTTTCCTTGATGGGTACTCTGGCTATAACCAAATAGCCACAGCTCCGGAGAACCAGGAGAAGACTACTTTTACCTGTCCTTATGGGACATATGCTTTTAGGCGGATGCCATTTGGGTTGTGCAATGCACCCGCTACAGTCCAGAGATGCATGATAGCTATTTTCCACGACATGGTGGAGGATTTTGTTGAGGTATTTATGGATGATTTTTCTGTTTTCGGTAATTCATTTGCTACTTGTTTGCAGAATCTTGACAGGGTGCTGGCTCGCTGCGAAGAATACAACCTTGTACTCAACTGGGAGAAATGCCATTTCTTAGTCAAGGAAGGTATCGTCCTTGGCCACAAAGTGTCTCGCAAGGGGTTGGAGGTCAATCGTGCTAAGATCGAGGTTATTGAGAAGTTACCACCACCTGTGTCGGTGAAAGGTGTTCGCAGTTTTCTTGGGCATGCAAGGTTCTATAGATGGTTCATCAGAAACTTCTCAAAAAATTCTAGACCACTATGCAGATTGTTAGAAAAAGAGGTGAATTTTGAGTTGGATGATGAGTGTGCTAAAGCATTCGAGGAATTGAAGTAGAAATTGATAGAAGCACCTATCCTTATTTCTCCGGATTGGGGACAACCATTTGAATTGATGTGTGCTGCAAGCGATGTGGCTGTGGGAGCGGTATTACGGTAGAGGAAAAATAGAATCTTTCATTCTATTCATTATGCAAGCAAAACACTAAATATTGCCCAAAGTAATTATACAGTCATAGAGAAGGAGATGCTAGCATTGGTGTTTGCATTTGATAAATTCAGGTCCTATTTGGTCGGTTCAAGAGTGGTGGTGTACACCGATCATGCAGCGATTCGATATCTGTTTAACAAGAAGGATGCAAAGCCCAGGCTGATCAGATGGATCCTGTTGCTGCAAGAGTTCAACCTCGAAATTAAGGATAGAAAGGGGAGCAAAAATCTGGTGGCAGATCACTTATCGCGATTGGAAAGCCGGTCAGATGTGAAGGAAGGTGATAACATCAATGAGGAGTTCCCGGATGAGCAGCTCTTGGCAATAGGGGAACTTGAAGTTCCCTGGTACGCAGACATAGTCAACTTGCTAGTGAGTGGAGTCTATCCACCTGAGGCGACAGTTCAACAGAGAAGAAAGTTGAGGCATGATTATCGGTATTTTATTTGGGATAAGCCATACTTATTTAAATAGGGAACGGATCAGGTGATGAGAAGATGCATCCCGGAGAGCCAGATTGTAGAGGTGTTGAGGAGTTGTCACTCTTCGTTGTATGGGGGGCACCATGGAGGCGAGCGGACAACACACAAGGTTCTACAGTCAGGTTTCTTTTGGCCTACACTGTTCAGAGACTCTATGGCATACATTAAAATGTGCGATAGATGTCAGCGTACAAGCACAATTGGTAGGAGGCAAGAGATGCCACTGCAGAATGTACTGGAAGTGGAGACCTTTGATGTATGGGGCATAGATTTCATGGGTCCGTTCCCACCATCATTTGGTAATCGCTACATCTTGGTGGTCGTCGATTATGTATCAAAGTGGGTTGAAGCAATAGCTTGCCCCAGGAATGACAAAAAGGTAGTAACAAAATTTGTGAAAAAACACATTCTCACCAGGTTCGGGACACCCCAAGCCATTAGCAGTGATGGAGGGGCTCATTTTGTCAATGCAAGTTTCAAGAAGCTGCTAGCCAAGTATGGGGTGCGCCACAAGGTGGCTACAACACATTACCCCCAAACCAGTGGGCAAGTGGAGGTGTCGAATAGATAAGTGAAGCAGATTCTCCAGAAAACAGTGAATGCACAACGTAATGACTGGTCAAGAAAACTTGATGATGCGTTGTGGGCATACAAAACTGCTTACAAGACACCGATTGGAACTTCTCCATACCGATTGGTCAATGGTAAAGCATGTCATCTGCCAGTGGAGTTAGATCACCGAGCCTTCTGGGCCGTGAGGAAATTGAATATGGACTTAGAGCTAGCGGGCAAGAAGAGACTGATGCAACTCAGTGAACTTGAAGAGTTTCTTTGGCATGCTTATGAGAGTGCTAAGTATTACAAAGAAAAAACGAAGAGGTGGCATGACAAGCATGTGGTGCATCGTATTTTTGAGCCGGGGCAGAAAGTATTTCTCTTCAATTCAAGATTGAAGCTGTTTCCAGGAAAGCTGCGGTCCAAATGGTCAGGGCCATTTGAGGTAGTAAGAATGACCCCGCACGGGGCAGTAGAGTTGTGGCAAGAGGATCGGAGTGCCACGTTCTTGGTCAATGGGCAGCGGTGTAAGCATTTTTGAGGTGAGGACGGTGGTCGAGAGAAAACGTCCGTCACCCTAGAGGATGATTGAGCTTAATGACGTCGAGCCAGGACGGTAAACCAGGCGCTGCACGGGAGGCAACCCGTGAAATTTTTTGTAATATTTTAATAGATTTCGTAAAAAAAAAAAGAAAAGAGAATTTTAGGTTGAACGGAGGATAAAAACAAAGTTTGTATTTTATGTGAAACCTATAAATTCTAACCAATTTCTTGTTGTGAGATGAATTTCAGGTTGAATGGAGGATAAATGTGCAAAGGATTGCAAAGGAAAAATCGAGGTAAGAAAAATAATAAAAAGTGGCAAAACAGTGAGCCCACACGATGGCTCCGTGTCACAGAGGAGGGCCTCCGCTTTACCCTCTGTGACACGTTGAAGGTAATTCTAGAATTTTTACAAATTCCAGAACACCTTGCGCGATGGCTCCGTGGCACAGAGGGAATGCTCCGCGTTACCCTCCGTGAAACGTTGAGGGTAATTTCGCGTCGGGTCACACCGGATCGCCGGGTGACCCGTGCAAAATCCTCACATTTTAACCCCGAATTCCCCTCATTTTTCCTCATTTTTCATCCCCTCCGCGACAAACATCCCAAAAACCCCTTCTCCCTCAACGTGACACGGACCTAGGCACACATTTTCATCAAGTTTTCTTCATTTCATCGAATTCAAGGTATGTTCTTCAAAATGTGAACGATGGTAATGTTGTGGTTAGCTGTACGAAGTTTGAGTAGTACGAAAGAATTTTACCGTCGAATTCTTTGAATGCACGAGGCATATTTGTTGTGTTTTTTTTTTTTTTTGTAAAATGGAAATAAGTATGATTTTGCCGTAATGCTGTGATTGTGGCTAAAGACTAAGTGTGGGGTGGCCTAGCTTAACCCAACCTTAGTCGAAGCACATTTTAATTTGAATAACATTGGGACTGTCTATTTGGTTTGACAAGAACGATGGCAAGAAGGCAAGAAAAAGGGAAGGGCGCATCAACATCAGGCGCCGGAAGGAAAAGAATTAGATCGGGAATAGCAGTCCCAGCAGCACCAGCGGTTCCACGCGGCCAATGCCGACAATATGGAACCCGATGGGTCACAGAGGAGGGGAAAAAATGGTACGCAAAGCATAAGGAAAGCAAATACTTCCCCGAAGAACACATTGCTAGGGAACCGTTGGCTCAGGAGTTTCCCAGGATTGTCCACAAGATTGAGGCAGCCAGGCTGAACTTTATCTTTGAAGAGCCCAAGGAGTGCAACCTGCACCTGATTCGGGAATTTTATACCAACTGGAACCCGACACTCAGAAGTCACACCATAAAGATAAAGGGGGCAGATAGTCACTTTTGAGCCCCATCACCTTAATGCCATCTTGGGGGCGAGGGACACAGACGCCCATGTGCTTCGGCAGCTGAATATCACTCCACCATACACGGACATCAGACGCACTTTGTGTGGAGCCCGGTCTACAGCACGTTGGAGCAGGCATAACGAGAGGGGCTACCATTAGACATTGCCCTACTCACAGATGAACAGGGAAGCCAGGATATGGCTTAAGATTGTTTGTTCCTACCTGATCTCGGGGGTGCATATGACAGATGTCACCCGGGATCATGTGTGCTTGGTATACGCCCTGATGAAGGGGCTGGAGATCAACGTTGGGGCGGTGATTATCTCCGCCATGAAGAGAGCCCGTTTGCATCAAAGGCACAGGTACGGGTTTGGTGGCTTACTGACCACGTTCCTGAGGGGCCTGGATATTGAGGAGGAGGCCCTTGACTACATCCTGCAGATGGAGAGGCGGGCCTTAGATGTCACCAAAACTAAGGCACCCGACACCACTCACAGGCCAGTTCTCACATTAGCCGAGCGACATGCTCGAGATGATAAGTACATGGCTCGCATGTTCGGGATGCAGATGCTCCAACTGCGCATAGGCGGGAGGCCGGCAACAGAAGATGAGCTATGATAGCTCGAGCTAGACTACCCCTTCGGCGAAAATGCCAGGGCTCTATGTTGAGTGGTGCCAGCTTTTATGGAGCCCACTGATGATGATGTCCCCAAAGATGAGGAGACACATCGTGATAACTCTTATGTGGAGTCAGATGATGACGATGGGGGCGATTCAGACATGGGAGATGAGGCAGCGGCACCTGATGAAGAAGTGGAATACTTTGATTGATCAGGGAGTTTCACCACCTACTTTCGTACTATGCTGAAATTTGTGAACACTGGGGACAGTGTTTGATTTAAGTGTGGGGTGGGAATAGTTAGGTGTTGGTTGCTGTTGTTATTAATGTATGTCTCTGTTCTGTTGTTGTGCTTGGATAAACTTGTGGCTCTGTGATTTTTGTGTGTATGTCTGTATTGTTATTAAGGTGAAGCTGTTGTGTGCTGTTGAATGTTGTTAGCTGGTTTTGTACATATCTTAGTTTTATCAAAATGATCGATATTTTTAAAATTTTCCATGAATTTTTTTAATTTTTGGGTTTCTCGGCATTTGTTTTCTTTTCTTTTACCGAGAATAGTCCCGTTGAACCGAAGTCATAATTAGTGACCGTTCCCTATGATGGATGGATGACGACCGTCTTAAGGGAAATGTAGTCGGTAGGAGTAGATTTCTTTTGTTCATTTTTTCTTTTAGTTTTTTTCTTTTTTTGGCTTGCATCCCAAAACCTGTCGTTACTTTATGGTTGTGAAATTATGGTTGCGTGTTGTACATGATATTTGAAATGCAAAGGTGATTTGTATGAAAGCATGCAACTTTGTAAATATGTTGAGATACCTAGGCCATAGAGTTCGATTCGGTGTGATTGAGGCTTAATGCTTGAATTCTTGTAATAAGCTGATTGAAGAGTCTGTGAATATGTCTTGAGTTGAGCATGTGAAATGAGTGTATGGTGAGGTTTCATTTCTTCCATGCTATTGTGAAGTGTCTAGAACTGGCCTGGTGTGTGTACAAAACAAAATGCAGGATGTGTATTGTAGGAAAGGATGTAGGCATTTCTTTGCTTTAACCGAAAGTTTTTTTCATTATCTTGAATGTACTTACCTTGAATGTACACCCTAGTTAGCCCATTGAGCCTTTATTCTATTTCTTTCTTTTGTCAAAAAGGTGTAAACCGAGCTTAACCCCTTCTTTTCATTATCCATGAATTTGATCCAAAACTCTTAAGCGCTCAAGAAAAAAAAAGAATAATTAAATAAGTTTCCCACAGCGCCAGGGGGTGAGAATTTTGAAAATAAAAGAAAAAGCAAAGTGATGAAAGGAAAGAAAAGGTCGAAGGTGCACTTGGTATAAATTAAATAAAATGAAGATGTATAAATAATCTTTGTTATTAAGTCAAGTGTGATTAAAGATATGTGTTCGAAAATTAAGACAAACTTCAAGAATGGGATGATGAAGGAAGAAACAATGTCCATAAGGTTGATGGGATGGATTGAAAAAACGCTTAAGGAGGCTAGTTGTTGTTATTGGTTAGCCCAGTATTTGCTAGTTCCATAGCTTACATTACAACCCGTTAAGTCCTATGTGATCTTACATCATGTGTCCTTATATTAGTGGAGTAATACACTAAAGGCAAGCCTATGGTTCATGACATGATGCATGTGAATTCTTTTGGGAGAGAGAGTGAAATCTTGTTTATATGCCCCCGCATGTAATGTTTTGAGTTCATGTGATTAAAAAGGGGAAAATTCTCTTGTGTGGTGAGGGCACATGCTCGATGAGAGATTAAAATTCGTGTCGGATATCTTGATCAGCAGATTTGCATGAGTTTGCTGATATCGAGAGTCGATTCTTGAGTCTAGGAGGTCTTAATGTGTTGAAGGTCATTGTATTGATAAGACTATGCATGTTTTCTTGATGATTTGCTGTATTAAATAATCGGTATAATCGTAGCTTGAATTGTCGAGCCAAAGTAGCCTGGATGGGATGTCAATTGCATGAGGTGTAAGATTATTGTTCGGGGACGAACAAGGATTTAAGTGTGGGGTAAGTGATCTTGGGAAAATTTATATGCCCAAGTGATACTCAAATGTATCATTTTACCTTGTTTATCTATCAATGTTTGTACATTCTAATGTGAATTGTAATAAAATGTGAATTTATACTAACCAACATGATTAGCATTGTTTTACAGGAAAAATATAAAGTTATGGAGCTAAGATGCATGTTGGGAGAGATCGGGATTGGACTCGGAAGCTAGCAAGGGAAAAAGCACAAGGAAGGCACGAATTAAAGGGGCTCCGTGATGGAGCCGTGTCGCGCTGCCATCGCGGATGCATTCTGCCTGGATGGTGAAATTATGCCTAATTACAGTGAAGGTGTGCGTTGGGGCCGTGGCACGTTGGCCTAGCCCCGCGTTGCACGCTGTGCCACGTTGGGCCTTAATACCTAGACAATCGGATTCCAGTGAGGGTCTGCGTTGGTGGCGTGTCACAGAGGCAGTGCTCCGTGATGCACTCCGTGACACGTTGCTTGTTATTCCGGGAAAAATTCCCACTAGTATAAATAGAACACTTAGGTTCATTTTTAATTATTCTGACTTGGTGGAGCAAGAACGTGGGTTACAGGCAGTTGAGGGGACGAAAATCTCAGGGTTTTTCTCTATCTCCTTCTTCTTTATTTCAATTGCTTGTATGATTAACACTCATTTAACGATGTTTAATCCACAAATGAGTGGATAATTTCCCTTCTTGCTGAGGTTAAGAACAATTGTATCGAAATGGATTATTGATAAACTGGTTTTTCATCTTTTCTTCCATGGTTGTTCTATTGATTCTTGTTCTTACTGCATTAATGTGTGGCCAACATTAATGTACATCTAAAAAGTCCGGTTTCACTCGAGAGAGCAAGAAATTGGAAAGCTGTGAATTGATAGGATATGATCTTTTCTTAGTTTGGGAAAATTGAGAATTGATTTACCTTCAGGATAGAAATATACCTGAAAGTCGTATTAGTCACTTAAGGAATCAGTTTTGTATGGCTAGAACATGAATTTCGTTTTATCACAGAAATGTAGGTGGAAGGTTCATGATTCTTAAGTTGGGTTAAATACGAGAGTTTTAATCCATAGGCAATAATTCCTGACTAGCAACCGGAGGAAAGATTAATCAAATTGTATCGATAATGTATTTCTCTACATGTTCATTTAACCTCAGCATGCTCATACTTATAGTTCAGACTCAAATTATATATTCGTTTTAGACTTAGTATAAAATTAGGAACAAAATATCAAAATCTTTTTCACACTGTTGTCTGCAATTTAGAGTTAAAGTTTATTAACACTTGAGTAGATTGTTACTTTAGTCCAGTCCCTGTGGGATTGATACTTGGCTTACTTAAGCCACTTTACTACTTGTTCGACCACCTGCACTTGTGTGTAGTTATACCGAAACCATCGAGCACCGCACATCGGAATAGGATTTCTGGTTACTCTGGGCTGTCGACAAGTGCTCTATGATGAGTTTTACTTTCTCATTTGACTGGTGGATCATATCCAGTCCGATTAATCCTAACTCCCATACTTCGAACCATCCGATGGGGGACCTGCATTTTCGGCCATACAAGACCTCATAAGGCACTATTTGGATTGCAGAATGATAACTATTATTGTGTGAAAATACAATAAGGGGTAAATACTCGTCCCAACTTCCTCCGAAGTCTAGCACACAAGCCCATAACATATCCTCGAGTGTTTGAATTGTGCGCTCTGCCTGACCGTCTTTCTAAGGATGGAATGTCGTACTCAGATTAACTTGTGTCCCCATGCCTATCTAAAATGACTTCCAGAATCTAGCTATGAATTGTGCCTCCCTGTTAGAAATAATAAAATGTAGAAACACCATGTAGTCGGACTATCTCCTTAATGTACAACTCAGCATAGTCTTCGACTGAGAAGGTAGTCCTGACTGGCAAGAAATGAGCTGACTTCGTTATTCTGTCGACTATAACCCAAATAGAATCAAATTTACGCCTCTTGCGAGGTAATCCTGTCACAAATTCCATATTAATTGCTTCCTATTTCCACATAGGCACACCTATCTCCTGCGTTAATCTGTTGGGTTTCTAATGTTCAGCCTTTACCTGCTGGCAGTTAGGATACTGTGCTACAAATTCAGCTACACCCTTTTTTCATTCTAGACCACCAGTATATTTCCTTTATGTCATGGTACATCTTCGTCGAGCCTGGATGAAGAGAGTAATGAGAATAATGTACCTATGCCATAATCTGTTGGCAGAGCCCTACTATATCTAGAATGCAGAGGCGACTTATGAACCTTAAGACCCCATCTTCCATCAACTCAAAGGTTGATAATTCAACTAAACCTTATCTCTGAGCTGCGCTAGGCTAAGGTCAACATACTGTCGTTCTTTCACCTTTATCACCAGGGATGACACTGTTGTATTCTAGATCACAGTCCCACCATCTTCTGAGTCTACTATCCGGATGGCTAACCTAGCTAACCGGTGCATTTCTCGAGTCATTTCCTATTGTTCTGGCGTAGATGTGCTATGCTTCCCATAGATCTGTGTCTAAGTGCATTCGGTAAAATATTAACCTTGCCTGGCTGGTACAAAATGTTCACATTATAGTCTTTTAGTGTCACGACCCGAATGTAGGCCCAGATCGGGACACGGAACCCTAAAAGGCTCCAAGTCGACCCATGGAATGAACATGATATCTAAATTCAACATAGTCAAGCAGAAGTCTAACATATGTGCATAAGCGAAAGTCTAATAATAACATAACATATGAATACATGATATATACAGCTGAAAGTGAATATATGCTATGTCTATAAAGCCTCTACTTCTGATGAGTTGATGGGACAAGACCCAAACTAACTCACTAAAGTCTTAAACTAAAAAGTAATACAACTGATAAACAGGGGTCCTCGAGAGATGAGGACTCACTAACTGAGACTGGAAGATACTAGTGCTGAGAGTCTGGCTAATGGCGAGACTGAGCCTAAATATTTGAGCCGGTATTATGAAACGATACAACATAGAATATGCGGTCAGTACTTGGAATGTACTAAGTATGCAAGTAAAAACGGACAGTAAAAATATATAAAAGTTCATAAGAGTAGGACAATATGATCATAATGTAAATACCATAATGTAAACATAAGGCTCAAGGTTTTCAAAACATTTGTAAATTAACTATAATCATAATCATAAGAGAAAAGCTTTATTGAACATGACTTGAGCCAAAGTGCATAATCATAAACATGCATAAATCATGAGGAATAGTGGGAGATTCTTATAACGGACATACTCCATATGAGCACACATGGAGCCCGACCTGTAAACCCCTAGTCGGGAAGCTGTTCGTACCTTGCAAAGGGTAGAGCCATGAAAAAAGTGTGATATCACTCATGCAAGGCCCATTCGGGCAAAGGGGACAGTCTGAAGGGAGGTACCATCGTGACCTATAGGGGCATGTAGTTCTGAGACTCGGGGAAAAACCTGGGCCCCAAACATACTCAGTGTTAAATACTACTCCCAAAACATACATAGTGCTCATATGATAATATACATGAAATTCATGGACTAGTTGAATCATGATAATCATAAGCATGCTTGAAAATACGTGAACTAGCCATGAAATAAGGCCTGTGAGTCGGTCATACTCATAAATTCATAAATCATGACATTCATACATGCCTGTAAATTATTTGTACTTTATAGTCATAAATCATGAAGATCATTTAAGAGAAATCATATCATAAATCATAAATCATAGTGGGCTAAAGAGGATTAAGATCATAATGAAATCATAATTTGATTTTTCTTAAAAACATACATTATTGGGCATAATTTGATTTAAATCCGAATTTATAAATTTATATTCGAAATAGTTATAAAATCGGCCCATAGATCAAAAAACATGATTTAATTCATGAAAGGAATTGACCTATAAATAGATCATAGAGAATTTCACAATAATTATAAGAAACCCCATAGATCATGAAACTTGAATCTAGAATTGAAATTCATGGAATTGAGAATAACTTAGGGCATGAGAGTGAAAGGAACTCTCATTCATAGCCTCACATACCTGGGTTGATGATCCTTTGACTTTCCTTGAAGAGTCCAAGAAAATTTGAAGAGGTTGAAGAAGAACCCTAGCTCCTTTTTTGAGAGAAAATCCAATTATTGATCTTTTGGAGAGGGTGAGGATTTAGACTAGGTTAATCTCTTTAATCTGACCTTAAGGAAGCCCAAAACAACGTCATTTAGGAGTTAGAAGCATAGGAGTTTACCAGAATACCCCCAAACTGCCAAAAAAGACTTAGAATTGGCAGTTCCAACAACTAACAGGACGGGTCGTTGGTTGCTACAATGGCCCGTCTTGAGGTTCGTTGTTGCATGCTGCTTCTTCACTAAACTACTCATAACTTTTTACTCTTAACTCCGATTGATGCAAGGTCAGATGAGTTGGAAAGAAGACTTCAAGGGCTTAAATTTTAGGTGCTGAATCATCCAAAACATTTTGTAATGTGGGGGCTATGTTAGTTTGAATTTGACTGTTGTAAGAACTTATACGAACACTCAATCGGTAAGGAGACTCTCAACTCAACTTTGTGCTAGAGGTTCCGTATGACCTTAATTTGCATCCAATGCACTTATTTTACTTAGGAATTGATATTAACACCTTATTTCCATAAATTCACCAACATGGGTCTATCCATATACCTAGAATGGTTCTAAACTTAGCCCGTGAGTTTCAACAAACTAGAAGAACCAACGACCCATCCAGTGGGTCGTGGTAACAAACAACAGACTATTGGTCCATATGTTGTTTTCCCCATTCTTCCTTTTGAATTCTCTTAATCTGCTTCAACGACCACAAACAATGACCTGTTCAATCAAGCCATGGTCCGTGCAATCCCCTCGTGGGTTCTGGGCAAATTTTTGACAGTTCTCTGGTCATGAAACAATGAGCACCTCCAACGACCCCTTGGACCCTATAACAAATCATACTGAGGTTCGTTGTTTGGTTCTGGTATTGTTTTCTTGCTGTTTTCAGTTGTTAGCCATGGGTATGACCTAGGGAACTTTTGGGGTGTTACATTATCTCCCCATTGGGAACATTCATCCTCGAATGTAGATCAAGCATACTAAAAGGCTAGGGAAGGAACTATAATCCCAAAACTAAACAATTGGAGCTGAAAACTGATGGAGTGACTGACTCCGGACTGAGATTCCTGACAGAACTAAATTCATGAAAAGTACGTGCATGCTAAGACATGAAAGGAACTGAGAGACATGAACTTGAAATAAAACTGAATAGATTATTAAGGAGGAAACTGATATCTCAAGCTGGAACTGAGCCGGAAGGGAAAAGATACGGGTTCTTAGACATTGTATCTACTTTGGCCTCCTACATAGCTCCCTCAATAAGATGATTTCTCCACAGAACCTTCACCGAGGCTACTTCCTTATTTCTCAACTTATGAACCTGATGATCAAGGACCTTGACTATTACCTCCTCCTAGGTAAGTGTGTCCTTCACCCCAATATCCTCTACCGGAATCACTAAAGATGGATCTCCGATGCATTTCTTCAACAAGGACACATGAAACACCGAACGCACCGAAGTTAATTTCGCTGGTAGCTCCAACTCATATGCCACCTTTCCAACACATCTCACAATCCTATATGGCCCAACATACTAGGAACTAGGCTTCTTCTTCCTTCTGATCCTCGAAGAATCAAGAAATATCTACTTGCCTCAAAACAAAGCTCAAGCATCAAATTATGAATTTGCCCTTCTGTAACCCTTCTAAGTGATCAACATTTGGTAAGATACATATTTCTATATAACAAAATAAAATCATGAACACCCATATTGATATACTTCAAAAGTCAATCCAAAAGTCAATCCAAAAGTCAACCCTATGCCAGCAAGGGTAAAACTGAAATTTTATTTGAAAATCATGTTATCCATAATGTAAAGAACTCAAATATGAAATTTCATCAAAGCTGGAGCTCAAATCGACTTTGCATCTATCAAAATATGATTTCTTAACTTTAGACTCAAATCCCCAAATTTTCTTCCAATAAATTCACGAATAAAAATGAAAACCAACTGATGAAATTATGGAGAAATACCGAACTAAGGATTAGATACTTATCCCCTTGTTAAATAGAGAAGAATGCCGCAAAATTTAGTCAATTCCAAACTCCAGAACTCCAAATATACTCAAAATATCAAATAAACACTGTTTGTGCAAAAATACACTATTCAGGTATTTATATAGGCTGCACCAGCACCATACTAGCAACTTTAATTTTTACTAAAATGGCCATAACTTCATCATAAGAACTCAAAATGCAACGATTCTTTTCCCATTCCTAAATAATGATAAGGACCTACTCGTTCAATCAAAACTCCATTTGGTGCTTGTTTGCGCAGTCAAACATCATTTTTGCTCGTTTGCAATAAAAATCCGATCTTGACCTATCAAAATTGCACCAAACCATTCAAATAACTCAAATAATTTATGCTAAGAATTTTAAAAGTCTCTAAATGATATTTTGATCTCAAAAACTAAAAACAAACCTTTGAGTTGTCACATTTTATGCTTAAAATCATGCTAAACACACAAAACATTCAAATCCACCCAAAACTCATCCGAGATCTTCCGGTCACAAATCAAATATGCAATTCAATCATAAAACACATTCCGAACTTGTTGGAATCATGAAATCACCGATATGAGGTTGTTTTGATCGAAAGTTTACCATGGTCAAGCTTAGCTTCCTTAAAGCTCATTAATCCAACCAAAGGTTCAAATCACTCCTGAATACCCCGGAATCCATGGAAACTACCCAACTAAGTCATAAATTACCATTCAGAACTAACAAAATTTTCAGAACCTAAATTTGAGCTCGTTAACCTGAAATGTTGACTTTGGTTAAATCTCCCAAGCTTCAAACCTTCCAAAAACTGAAAATATTACCCAATCTTCATTGGATCATCTTGGAAATTGTGTCATCCATCTCCACAAGTCATAAGTAACAAAATAAGGATACGAAATGGTTCAGCGAAGGGAAATGGATCTACAATCACAAAATGACCATGCGGGTTGTTACACTTCCAGGCTTGGCTAATAACTACACTTCTTGAACTTCTACATACACTACATCTATGGCAGGGATAGGGAGTTATCCTGAACATACACATTTTAACCATTATTTCCATCATAGGGGAACATTCATAGGGCTTAGAGTAAGGAATTATGAGCACAAATCATTCAAGAAATCTAAGCTAGAGATATACTTGATATAACACGATCTTATGAGTCGATAAGGAAAATCTTAAAGACTGAGTCCATAGAGCTGAGCATGCTAAGAGATATGAGTTTACATACATACGAGGCTCATGACATGAAGCTGAGATGTATGGAATCACCATCTGAAGTAGTTATTTCTGATTCTATGAATCTGAGTACAAATACACGTAAGGGGTACTTGGAACTTAGACATGGGCATAACATGTTCACATATGACATGAGTAGAATATCGCATAAACTAAAGTATGGAAGGACACCTGAATAAGCATGGATCGACCTCCCATAGTTGCTGATCCTGGACCTTCACACTTGAAACTCAAGGATTGACCTGGTCCTTCACCTTAAAATCTACCCTTAGCTTAAAGGTAATTATTATGAGGATTGGATCCCTTTATTAAGGTATGCAAAAATCACTATCTCTTGACTTCCCATTCGCCTCTAAGACTATCACAGAAGGCTTAATACTTCTCCTGTCATACTCCCCCACTCTTTTGGTTCCTTACTTCAAGTTCACGAATTCTTCTGCCTTAGCTTCTCTTAACTCCTGCAGGGAGAAATAATTTGAGAGCGCCTCTTATTCCGCTGATTTGCGTTATGCTTTGCAGTATGTGAATACACGAGTTTGAAGGATAGAAAGATGTTTTATCGCATGACATAAATCATGAAAGGAGAGAAATTTCATAAAACATTTCATAGCCCCTTCGTCCTAAGTGTGGCGCGCTTCACACCTATGAAAAAGACTCTACTTAATATGGCTTTCAGATACCCTGGGATACTTCAAAACCTTATTCTCTGATATCAAGTTTGTCACGACCCAAACATAGGCCCGGATCGGGACACGGGACAAAGAACCCCGAAAGGCTCCAAGTCGACCCATGGCATGAACATGACATCTACATTCAACATAGTCAAGCGGAAGTCTAACATATGTACGTAAGAGGAAGTCTGATAATAACATAATATATGAATGCATGATACATACGGTTGAAACTGAAAACTGACTAAAGTCTAAAACTGAAAAGTAATACAATCGATAAATAGGAGCACTCGAGAGATGAAGACTCCCCAACTAAGACTGGAAGATACTAGTGCTGAGAGTCTGGCTAAGGGCGGGAATGAGCCTAAATATCCGAGCCTGTATCATGAAACAATACAAGATAGAGTATACGGTCAGTACTTGAAATGTACTGAGTATGCAAGTAAGTAAAATTGGATAGGAAAAATACATATAATTTCATAAGACTAGAACAACATGATCATAATGTAAATACCATAATGTAAATATAAAGCTCAAGGTTTTCAAAACATTCTTAAATTAACCATAATCATAATCATAAGAGAAAAGCTTTATTGAACATGACTTGAGACAAAATTCATAATCATAAACACGCGTAAATCATGAGGAATAGTGGAAGATTCTTATAACCGACATACCCCATATGAGCACACATAGAGACCAACCTGTAAACCCTTAGTCGGGAGGGTTTTAGTACCTTGCGAAGGGTAGAACCATGAAAAAGGTGTGATATCACTCATGAAAGGCCCATTCGAACAAAGGGGACAGTCTCAAGGGAGGTCCTATTATGACCTACGGTGGCATGTAGTTCTGAGACTCGGGGCAAAACCTGGGCCCCGAACCTACTTGGTGTTAAATAATACTCCCAAAACATATATAGTGCTCATAGGATAATATACATGAAATTCATGGACTCGTGTAAGCATGATAATCATAAGCATGCTTGAAAATACGTGAACTAGCCATGAAATAAGGCCTGTGAGTCGGCCATAATCATAAATTCATAAATCATGAGATTCATACATGCTTGTAAATTATTTGTACTTGATAGTCATAAATAATGGTGAGCATTTGAGAGAAATCATATCATAAATCATAAATTATAGTAGGCTAAAGAGGATCAAGATCATAATGAAATCATAACTTAATTTTTCATAAAAACATGCATAATTGGGCATAATTTGATTTAAATTCGAATCTATAAATTTATATTCAAAATAGTTATAAAATATTCCAATAGATCATAAAACATGATTTAATTCATGAAAGGAATTGACCAATAGATAGATCATAGGGAATTTCACAAGAATTAGAACAAACCCCATAGACCGTGAAACTTGAATCTAGAATTGAAATTCATGAAATTGCGAAGAGCTTAGGGAATGAGAGTGAAAGGAACTCTCATTCATAGTCTCACATACCTGGGTTGATGATCCCTTGACTTTCCTTGAAGAGTCCACGAAGATTTGAAGAGGTTGAAGAAGAACCCTAGCTCCTTTCTTGAGAGAAAATCCAACTATTGATTTTTATGAGAAGGTGAGGATTTAGGCTAGGTTAATCCCTTTAATCTGACCTTATGGAAGCCCAAAACAATATAATTTAGGAGTTAGAAGAATAAAAGTTTACCAAAGTACCCCCAAACTGCCAAAAAAGACCTGGAACTGGCAGTTCCAATGACTAATCGGTCGGGTCATTGGTTGCTACAACGACTCGTTCTGATGTTCGTTGTTGGCTGCTGCTTCTTCACTAAACTACTCATAACTTTTTACTCTGAATGCTGATTGATGCAAGGTCAGATGCACTAGAAAGAAGACTTCAAGGACTTTGATTTGAGGTGCTAAATCATCCAAAAATATTTTGTAAAGTGGGTCTCGTTTGAAATTGACCGTTGTAAGAACTTATACGAACACTCAATCAGTAAGAAGGCTCTCAACTCAACTTTGTGCTAGAGGTTCCTTATGACCTTAATTTGCATCCAATTCACTTCTTATACTTAGGAATTGATCTTAACACCTTATTTCCATAAATTCACCTGCTTGGGTCTGTCCATATACCTAGAATGGTTCTGAATTTAGCCCGAGATTTTCAAAAAACTAGTAGAACCAATGACCCATTCAATGGGTTGTGGTAACAAACAATAGACTGTTGCTCCATACATTGTTTTCCTATTCTTCCTTAGGAATTCTCTTAATCTACTTCGATGACTAGAAATAACGACCTGTTCAATCAAGCCACAGTCCGTACAATCCCCTCGTGGGTTCTGGGTAAATTTATGACAGTTCTTTGGTCATGAAACAATGAGCACCTCCAACAACCTAGTGGTCCCTACAACAAATCGTACTGAGGTTCATTATTTGGTTCTGGTATTGTTTTCTTGCTATTTTAAGTTGTAAGCCTCGGGTCTAACCTAGGCAACTTTTGCGGTGTTACAAGCAGTAATTCGAGCCAACGACACTGTCTCAGATTCAATTCCTTCTATGTGAAGATGTACTGGAGGCAATTCAACTTGCAAGCATGGAGTATACTAAAACATATCTCACACACACAATGGAACAAATGATTCAATAATGGCAATCAGTATTATATAAACACATATATCCATATTGAATGTCTCACATTATTAAGCCGAATTTTTCATATTTAGGAGTTAAGTTCCAAAAGGCTAAGTGTTTCTACCTTTTCATGCATTTTTGAGTGAATTCCACAAAGTCTCAATTAAGGATGGCAATGGGGTGGTTGTGGGCAAAACTCACATAAACTCGCAAAGATTTCAACCCACCCCACCCCGCCTCGTATAGCACAATTTATTATTTTCACTTCGCCCCGCCCGCCCCGCAAAAACTCGCCCCGCACAACTCAAGAACACTCAAAACAAAAGGTTAACATTAAAATTTGTTAGCTTTTTGCATTAAAATGTGATAGCTTTTTGAATTAAATCTCATGAATTGGAATTTCACTAACCAAATTAGGCTTTTTGCATTAACTCTTGTTAAAACTTTTTAGCATTTTGAAAAAAAATCTGTTAGTTTCAGCTAATTCTTCCACTGACTATCAGTTTAGATTAGGCTCTTCAACTCAATAGCTCACAGGGTACAATTAAAATGTATTAGTTTCAGCTATTTCTTCCACTGACTATCAGTTTTATATTAGGCTCTTCTATTCCGCTCTTATGGTACAGTGGTGCTGCTGTGCTTTTGTTGTTGTTGCTTCATAGTCACTGAAATAAATCCAGTTCCTCAACAACATCAGGAGCACCTACATTTATTCAAAACATTAGATAAACAAGCATCATCAACAAATTGCTTAACATCACCAGGCATTCTTCCAACAAGCATAAAAAAGTTGTCATTACTTGAAACTACAAAATTTCAGTTCTTCAGAATGGAAGGGGCATACAAATACAAATGAAAAAAGTAGATGGTACACCAATGCCACCTAATAATAGAAACACAAGAAAGTGTGGATGATTGTTTGAAAACAAAAACAACAAGGAGCTTTGTTGGTGACCACAATGCTTAAAAATAGAACATTAAGAACAATGGTCTCTCTTTCTATTACTGCATCCAAATGATCTACAACATGAATCCGGGTTTTCTTCTTCCTCAAACAATGTTAGACATGAAACTCTATCAATGCTTGATGTTAAACCTAAAAATAGTATATGGTTAAAGTATTAATATAGTATTAAAAGCTAAAAATTAATTAAGATAACAAGTCATTGAAAAATTACTTACTATTTATTTCGTTCCATAACCAAGTTCGAACACAAATCAAAGCTTCCAAAGTAGTATGATGAAGTCTACTGCGA
Source organism: Datura wrightii (assembly GCA_035772735.1). Classification (NCBI taxonomy): domain Eukaryota; kingdom Viridiplantae; phylum Streptophyta; class Magnoliopsida; order Solanales; family Solanaceae; genus Datura; species Datura wrightii. The sequence goes on along the minus strand of JASDFA010000002.1, from coordinate 46,838,971 downwards.
TGCAAACTAATCAACCTCCCAGTAGTGCTAAATGTCGATTCAGAAGCAACAGTAGATACAGGAATGACTAAGAGGTCATGAGCCATCTTTTGCAAAGTAGGAAATTTTAATCCGTTTGTCTTCCACCAACTTAAATTGTCAAATGATGGAGTTCGAGGAAATAAACTTTCTTCTAAATACATATCCAACTCTGATTTTGTCTCTGCATTAGCACTGCTCGAGCAATAAATCTATTAAAGCTTGATAGTCGATCACCCTCTGAAAGATCAATAGTTTCATTTAAACAAGATGCTTCAACTAACTCATGTAGGGAAATATTCTATTCTTGTACTCTTGAAAGATATCACTACGATGACTTTGAACTTGTTGAATTTTGGTTAAAACTTCTTCACCTTAAATTAGTGGAAGATAGAACTCCACTAACTTCATTTTATATCTCGGATCGAAGATAGAGCTACACCCATCCCAGTACTTCTTAAATTTTAACAATATTATCATTTTCATATTGCTAATCAAAGGATTAAAACTCAATACCCATGCTTCTAATTTGAGCTTAACTTCACAAACTTTAGAAAAGTATTGACTTGAAGTAGGCTATTGAATTCTTGAAAATTTTTCAATGATATGATAAAAGAGCTTCAACTTATCAAAAACATCTTTTGCTTCACTCCATTGCCTCTCAGTTGGAAGATACCGATAATTGGTATCAGTTAGACTTAACTTCTGAAATACCTCTTTGTATTCTATTGATTTTATCAACATTAGAAATGTTGAGTTCCAATGAGTAGGACAATCATATTCTAACTTTTTGGTATAGGAAATATGTAGTAACCGTGCAAATTCTTCAAACCTTTCAATTCTGCCAGTTGACCCTATCCGATATAAGAAACTATCACGCACACTACTAATACTATTTCCTATCACTTTTAGCCCTTCTTGCACAATTAAATTCAATATGTGGGAAGCACAACGTACATTCAACACATGGCCTATCAACAACAAATATTTTTTGCAAAGTTTCTTAGCTAACAAGGTTTTCATCATAACATTGTTAGTGCTACAGTTATCAACTTTAATCGTTGATATTGTTATTTTAATATTCCACTCTAACAAACAATTGAGCAACTCACTACACAAAGTATGCTTATTATGTGGAGCAGGGATGTAAGAAAACCTCAAAATATGGCTCTAAAGCCTCCATGAGTCATTAATAAAGTGTGTCGTAATAGCCATGAACCCTTTTTTGTTGTTGTCTGAAGTCCACATATCAATTCTTATTGCAATTCTACTTGTGATTTTTTCTAGTAACTTGGACGTTTTGTATTTCAAGTTGTCAAAAGTCTTCAAAAATATCATTCTTGATTGTGTTCATTGACACCATTTTGAATAAAGGTCGGAGACTAGCAACAAACTTCCTAAATCCCACATGATCAACAATGGACAGTGGGTACTCATGCAAAATGATGGCATGAGTAAGTTCTCTTCATGAAACATCTTGGTCAAAGTAATGTGGTCGGTTACCATCATCTCCCCCCGAACCACCCTCAATTTCCAAGTTACTTGGCTTTTTACGACATCTACGAATATGATCTAACATAGATGATGTCCCACAATTTCTAGTTGATTTCATAGGAGTACCACAATACTTACAAACACTAAAGAGAATACCATTAACCTTCAATGGTTTAAAATATTTCCAAGCTTTAGAAGTAAATCTTCCTTCTTGAGTTTCAATAACTTCATTAGTAGCTTCATTTGTTGTGAAGGCATTTCACTCTCATTTTCAATGGGGACAATATTAGAAGTTGAACATGTCGGATTTTGTTCATCTCGAGATTCCATAATTTTCTACAAGAAAATCAACAAAAGAAGCATTAAGTATAATCATTATTGCCTTTGTTGTCATTTATATAAATATAACTAGCATGCTATCACATAAATTGGACAGCAAAGATATATAGACAGTGTAAAAGAATTTTCGTAGTACTGTATATAATTAAATTTAGTTGCATGCTACAGGTATAACAAATCTAGATGAGCCATGTTATGAAATGTCAAGGAACATAGATAAGAGGCGGTAAGTAATAGAGGAGGTGCATACAGTGACCGAGCATCACATTATTTTTGGGATGGTTTTCACCCCTCAAAAGCTCCTAATAATGTCTGTGCTCAAAGAGCTACACTGCTCTTCTACCCACTAATGCCAATCATTTTGATATTATCCACTTGGATAACTCAGGCTCAACTTTAAATAAGTTAGCACAGTCATTAGGATCGAAATAGTATAGACTATAGCTGAAGAAACTTTACTTCACTAGTTTTTTTGTTTGTGCTTATTTAAGAAATGAAAGCAGGCAAATTCAGCTAGTTTTGATTTAATAGTTTTGTTAATTATAGAAGAGAAGGTACAATTCCAAATGCAAAGTACTCAAATCAGAAAAGATTCATATCTGATTAATACGAAAGTAAAGCCTCACAAGGTCATTTAGTACTATTATTGTTATTCCTCCAAATTGACCTATGCCATAACCAAGTTAATGTTGAGACAATGTTTTGCCAAATTAGAGCTTCAAACAAATGATGAACCAGAATATTTTACATTTTCAACTAATTTTTAGAGCTTACACATAAAACTGAGAAACCCATATCAAGAATTTGATTAATACAAAATGAAAGCCAAGTAATGCCTGTTTTGTCGATTTGGAATAAACCCATATAAACAATTAGGCATTAAGAGTCCTACAAAGTAAACTTGACGCATATTCTGCAGAACAATTTGATTACTTCATTGTTAAACACAACTTGATTTTGTAGAAGAAGAGACCTAAATTGAGAAAGAAAAACTTCTGCAATTAGAGTATTACCTGGATGGGGAAAGATAACAGAGTGGAGAAAGCTTTTGCCATAGACTTGTAGCAAGAGACTGAGGTCTGAGAGTGTGAAATTGCTGTATAAATGAAGAAAGGATAGTTCTGCCTGGAGGTTTTATGCTTCAGGTTATAATGCGGCTTATCAACGACTTTAGCTTTATTTTAAGTTTAAAAGAAAGAAAAATTAAACCCCAACAAACATATCCGGCTTACCTCACGTGATTTTAAAAAAAATTATTTAATACCCGCTCCGCCCCTCAAACACTATAACCCGCCCCACCTCGCAAACACTATAATGCTAACCACCATACAAACTCTATAACACTCCCCGCCCGACACCCGCCTCGCCCCATTGCCATCCCTAGTCTCAATGATAACTATGTGAAACACCTAGCATTCGTAAGGTCTCTAGTTCTTGCTTTCCTAATGACTAATTTTTTCTTAAGACGGTCGTCATCCATCAATTATCAAGACAAGTCATGACTCTATGACTAAAAATAAAATCAGAAGAACCCAAATAAAAACAAACCTCAACCAAAAAAAATACTACAAGCTAACAGGATAAGTCATGGATCACAAAAAAACTTGGCCCATCATGAATAAATTTAGCAATGAAAGAATGCATGGTAATGAAGTTTACTTCTCCCACCTCACACTTAATCGGTAGCACTTTCCCCAGTGCTAAAACAATAAAGCAAAAGCAAAAGAGTGAAAGAATGTAACACCCCAGAACTTCCTAAGACTAGCCTTTAGATTTAAAACTTGATCTGATAGAAAACTGAGAGAAAGATCTTAGTACGAGTAATATTTTGGCTTGTAGAATTGAGGTACGGATCGTACCTAAACTTGTAATTGGAGGATGGAGAGGAATAGTTAATGAAGTTGGAGAAACCATGAATTCATGTAATGAATCATTTTATCCTAGTATGGATCATACTAACCAATCATGGAAAAGTTCAGAGAAATGGTCAGGGAAAATCCTAGATAACCACGACTATGGTACAACTCATTGGATGAGTCATGAGAGAGATTAGAGGAAGACTTAGAGGTAAGCTACAGACCGTAGCAAGACTCGTGGGATGTTGGTACGGGCCATAGTAAGCATCCATGAAAAACATCATAAAAATGGGTTGAAGTAGAGTCCTTAACCATGAGAGGTGGTACTGATCGTAGTACTTTGGTACGACTCGTAGGTTGAGTCGTACCACCTGACAGGCAGAAATTCTATTAAATATTTCAGGGGCATTCTTGTAAAACCCTATAGTCCTAACTCCTAACCACATCATATTAGGATTATTTAGGAGGTATTTTAGAGGATTAGTCGAGCCTCTCCCTCATTCTTTCTATAACCATTTAGAAAATCATGAAGAACTCAGACAGTTCTCCTAGAGTAGGGCTAGGGCTTCAATTTTTTCGCAAGCTTTCCAAGTAGATTCTTAAGGGAATTTCTACTCCAGGTATGTAGGACTTCAACAATGACCTCCTTACATCCTTGTGTCCCAATTTATGTCAAAACCCTAGTTACTTTGTGTCACGATTGAACATGGGCCCGAATCGAGGCAGGGGACAAGAAACCCCGAGAGGGTCCAAGTCGACCCATGGCATAAACATACATCTAACTCAATCATAGATAAGTCGAAGATCATCATAACTAACATAGCGGAAGTCATAAACAAAACATAGCATTTGATTACATGCAAAAGTCTAAAGCCAAAATACAACTATGTACTCAATAAGCCTCTAACGCTGAAGAGTTGATGGGACAAGACCCAACTAACTCACTATAGTATGAAAACTGAAAAGAAAAAATACAACTGAAAAAATAGGCCCTTCGCAAGATGAGGACCTACCAACTGAGACTGAGGGAAGCTAACTCCGAGAATCTGACTAGCGACGAGACTGAGCCTGAATATCAAAGCCTCTATCATGACATGATAGAATATAGAGTATGCGGTCAGTATATGAAATGTACTGAGTATGCAAGGCAAGTAAAACAACTAAGTAAGTAAAATCATAAATCATGCATATAATAAAATGTAATCAAGATAAGATTCTGAGATTAGGGCTTGCATGCTATTTTCTGAAATCATGATCTGAACATAACTGAACATCATATTGAATCGAATGACCCAAAGTTGAAAACTAATATTCATAAGTAAAACTGAACATTGGTTCAAACCTGCTAAAAACATAATATCATACTGATGTACATACATAACTGAAATCATGAGGAACAATGGGAGACTCGTCATATAACCGTCATTACCACGATAGAGCTTACGTGGTCTTTACTATCACACTCAAGTGGGCAGAACAATCAAAAGATTTTCAAGGGCTAAGGACGCTACCATGATATAGATATCAAGCTGAAGGCCCCTTGGGGCAGGGGAAGCTCACAAGGGAGGTCCCAAATAATCTGAACATACCTATGTTGGCGCGTAGTTCTGAGGCATAAGATTGACTGACCTTTAGCCTACTCGGTGCTACACACTACTCCTAAAAACGTTCATATGCTCTCCATCACTTTTGAATGAAGTTGACCATTGTCTACTGAAGAAGCTGAATAATAACATACATGCATCATCTGAAATCATAACATGGGGAGCCTTGGCTCAAACCATACCACAAATTAAAAGTCATGGGATTCTAGACTCCAAAACCATGTGGTAAGCTAAATATATGAAATCGTAAAACATACTTGATCACAGGGGCTTTCCCAATACTTAACATGCTTGAAATCAACTTAATTCACATTGAAAACATGAACGTAAACATGGGTATATCGAAATCATACTTTCTTCATAAACATCTCATCATACTTGAACTCATAACTCATAGATCTCAACTTTCATTAACATTGATGTATGGGCATCATAGTTTAAAAAACTTGAAAACATAATTTATAAATTAAACCATTATAAAATCTGTCCATTGATCATAATTAATCATTTAAAACTTGCTTAGATCATACCCATGATTGAAACTTAGGAATTCATGCATTGGATAAAAACCCCATGGAATAATCAATTAGAACATCATGAATTGAGAGGAAATTGGGCATGGGTGTGGAAAATTGCACCCATTTATAGCCTTACATACCTGAATAGACCTGATTTCATACTTTCTAGATTGCCCAAAGAGAATTGAGGAAGAACATTATAGAACTAGTGTTTGATCACCTCTCAAACTTCTAAACTTGCATGCATGAATTAGGATGGGCTTGGAATGACTTAACCCTTCTTAAAATACTCCTTTATGACCTTAAAACGACGTAGTTTAGGACTTAGGAACTTAGAAATTATGAAAAAGCCCTTACTAAATTTGCAGAGGAAAACAGACTGCCAGTCCCAACGAGGGACTAGACGAGTCGTTGCCTTGGACCACGACTTGTGGTCTGCCAGTCGTCATCTTCAGTAGTCACCATAAGGGACTCAATGGTTCGTTACTGTTGTCCACGACTAGTGGTCTCCTCCCGTCACTTTCATTGCCAAAATTCTCCTAGGGGTCACCACTGGGGACACAAAGACTCATGGTGTACCCGACACGCGGTGATGACCCGTTAGGTACACTGCCCGAACTTTCCATCCTTCGTCCAACCCTTGACCACGGCTCACATGACGACTTGTGGTGTTGACCATTACTCGTGGTCACACCCGTGGTCAATTAAATTCCCAAATTTTAACAAAGTTCAAGCCTCTCCCCATGAGTTACTTAACGACTCGTGGGGTTCCGATGGGTCACTAGATGACTCGTCCTGTGACCTGGTGCAGAAATTTCTATTTTCTCCATTTTAACTCCCAAGTATGATCTTAGGGCTTTTGGGGTATAACAATATCTCCTCCTTAGGAACATTCGTCCTCAAATGTTGAAAATTATACTGAAAAGCATAGAAATGCAATTACAATACACAAATATTGAACATACTTGCTGAAAACTGACGAAGTGACCGATTACGATTTGAACTACATGACTGAACTAAATTCCTGAATCACACATACATCCATTTACATGAAAGAAACTGGGGTACATGAGCTGAACATGAAACTGGATAGAGTACTAAAGAGAAAACTGATACCTCAATCTAAAACTGAGCCAGAAGGGAATAAATGCAGGTATTTAGCCATCATATCTGCCTCAGCTTCCCACCTAGCTCCCTAAACATGCTGATTCCTCCATTAAACCTTGACTGCAGCTACTTCTTTGTTTCTTAGCTTGCAAATTTGACGATCCAGTATCTCTACCGGAACCTCTTCATAACAAAGACTGTCTTTCACACCAACACCGTCTACCGAAATAACTAGAGCTGGACCACTCAAACACTTCTTTAAGAGCGATACATGGAAAACTGGATGGATTGAAGCTAATTTTGAGGGCAACTCCAACTCATATGCGACCTTGCAACCCGTTTCATAATCCAGCACGGGCCAACATAACGAGGATTGAGTTTCCCTTTTTTTCCAAACCTCATCACTCCCTTCATGTGAGACACCTTCAGAAACACCCAATCATCGACTTCAAACTCAAGTTTTCTCCTCCTCACATCCGCAAAGGACTTTTGGCGACTCTGAGATGTTTTCAACCTGTCCCTTATAAGCTGAACCTTCTCCATGACCTCATGGACTGAATCTAGTCCTATTGTTGCAGCTTCACCAACTTCAAACCAACCAATAGGCGATCTACATCTCCGCCAATAGAGAGCCTCAAGTGGAGCCATCTGAACGCTGGAAAGGTAGCTGTTGTTATACGCAAACTCAATGAGAGGCAAATGGTCATCCCAACTACCCTTGAAGCAATAACACATGCTCTCAACATGTCGTTGAGATTCAGAATAGTCCGCTCTGCCTGACCATCTGTTTGCAGGTGAATGTTGTGCTAAGCTTGACCTTAGTACCAAGTCCCTTTTGAAACGATCTCCAAAACTGGGAGGTATACTGTCACGCCCCACCTTGAGAAACATGACTGGCGCCTAATGCCACATTGGAATCTAGGCAGACCTGGTTGGACACAGGCACCTCTAATGCCTACCAATGACTCAAATCTAAGAAGACAAACTGTTATATTTCACTATAAACACATTCTCAGGCCGACAAGGCCACGAAGCATTTGTAAAAGAAAATAGCTAAACCAGCTAACAAACCGCAATAGAGATCCTATGCGGGCTGAAAAGACCACCATGTTGTCTAGTTTTTTAACAGAAGGGAAAATAAGCAGCTATACTAGGCCCCACACGGTCAACACTTAGATAAGACATACATGGGCCCCACATGGCTAATAACAGCTAAATAACTTGATACTATAGTCTGCAACCCTCTAAGAATACAAATAGTGGTTGGGACAAGGCTCTGGCCTACCCAAATGCTATATAAATGAAAAACTATATCCTCTATGACCTGACAACTCCATAAGAAAGGAGCTGGCCAAACTGCTGACTCTGAACAACAACTAATGGAGAACTTAAACTCTGTCTGTCTAACTTGCAAGCAAGTGCGCAGCACCCCATAGTTGGGCGTCAGTACAATATGTATTGAATATGTAAGGCAATAATAAAAAGCTGAGTAGAAGCCGTTAAAGAAGGAAAGTAAGTAGAGTGAAGGGGAAGAAGTTAACCTGGAAGTCTTCTTATTCATAACCTGCATCTAGTAAAACACTATACGTATATGAGCTAGGACTATATAATCATATATTCATAAGCTATAGCTAGCAGACAAGAACGCAAACAAGAACCTAACCTGGCCCCCATAAGCCTGGAAGGTACAAGAAGCACAAAAATAACCTACCGAGACCCCCATAAGCCCTGTCAAGTACACTTCAATCTATATACTCCTATACAGGTTCCTATGACTCTACTGGTGCTACTACCAACCTACATGTCCCCTAGGTCTGCAACTGAACCCGCTTGGCTCCTAATCTGTAGCTTTGTCTATGTTTGGTGAACTCCTGATAACTGCACCCTGGGCACCAGGCTCAATGAGGGTCAGTGATGCTGATACGACATAAAAATAATAGTCTAGCCATGGAATAGACTGTAATATGGCCCTTGGGCCTCTGGATCATCCCTTGGGGTGGCATATCACTCCTTGAAGCAACGTTATATAGCCCTTGTAGGTGGCGACATAGCTAGTAACCCCGGGATGGTCACGAAAGGCTCCTAGGTGAGGGTAATACAAACCGACGTGCTACACTGAAGTCTCAATCTAGCCACTCAAAAGGCATATCTAGCCTTCTGGGCCTAACGCAACTACTGCTCACCCCTAGAATAATTTGTATAGCTACTAGCAGGCACACCCTGTATACCTGTATCTGATCAGAGGATCCTGATAGTCATCATAATCTCTAATGGTCTAGACCACATAAGGCGAGGTCTGCAGTGGCCTAACAATACTCTGGATATCGTGCTTAGAATGACTGTAGGGCTACTACTGATCAGACATGCCTTTGAGCGGTCAGCCCCTAATCCTCCTCAAGTAGCCTATTGAAATTCTTAGCCTGAGGGTAATATTGTGCTAACATGGCTCTAGTCCTTTAGACCTTAACTTGGTTTGGTCGGATCTTATATGACTCTTCTGGACGATTCCTAACCTTGTAGGTAAGTTTACAAGGACTTAGCCACTCTCGGCAACCTGTACTAGAGCATTTTATAGGAGCAAGCTGGGGCATTGGCTCCACCTCTAACTGCTAATAAGGCCCCTTTCCTTAGGGTACTCACAGATATATTTGACCTGAACGATTGGGATGGCTTCCTGGGCGACCTGTATGATGAATACTAAGTTAATTGAAATTGACAGTCACTGGTAGTAGCTAACTAGATAGCAGGCCTTCACTTAGTTCACTAGACAACCCTAGTGCCACTGATTCTAAAGCATGGCCATCTTATCTAAATTTCTGGCCCTAGAGCATGAGGGTACTCCAACGGCCTCTAGGCGTGCTTCATTGACAATGCGGGTGCCTAACTTGTTGTTATATCGCCTAGTTGTCCCTATGCTATTCAACTTACTCAGGCCCAATAACTGGATACGAGCTTCTATGGTCTAGACCTGACAATAAAACATCCAATTCTACTAACACAATGAACTATAGAATAGAGGAGTTCTTATGATGCTTCTAGCATATGCCACACTAAACATGTTCTTTCCCGACAAGGGATACTGCGATATAATCTTTATACGTTTTCTAGAAGCTAACCATAACATATGTAACTGCAATCTACTGATAGCAGCTAATCACGACATACCTGATCCTTACGTACTAGAAGCAACTAATTACAACATATAAGATCATTATCCACATTTGAAACATAGGTCATATCACTATACGACGAGAATAACTTGTCGAAGGAATAAGCCTTAACATACCTTAAATGTTGACTTTCATTCAGATGACGAGTTTCAACTTGCAATCGGCGGTTCTTTCCAATTGTGTCCTCTATGTTGAGAGAATAGAACTAATTTCAACACTAAACTCGTCAAATATCGATCACTTTCGATAATAGAATTAACTATAATCCAACTTTAAAAACTCGGCCGAAAATCTATAATTTTTCGAGAATTCAGAAGGGAGAAGAACTTACCTAATGCCTGTGGCCAGGTAGGAATCAATTTGGAGCAATTCTGAAAACTTTTACTCGGCAGAGTTCTGGTATATTGGGAAATATTTCAAGAAATAACTCTGTAGAAATGCTTTCCATAGGCCTAGAACTCATTACCCGAAGTTAATATGAGTTCGGACGACGTTTGGTAGCATAATTGGATGAAAAACTATTGAAAACGTATGCACTTCTAATTCTCTGGCCGTGGGTCTCATTGATGAAATGATTTAAATGAGAGAGGGGGGTTTATATATAGCTAAGGGCGGTGGTACCGGGGCGCCCCATGCCGCCCAAAGCACCAACTGTCCCCTCGTGTCATGCCCCTCAGTGTGCTATGGGCCCGGAGCACCACGCTGGCCAGTGCCCTACCGACTGGCGCATCGCGCTGGCCCCTCGCGGCCTAGCCTGGCCCGACCCTACTTCCGAGGCTTTCCCCCAAATGTCAAGCTCTTTTTACTCATTACAAATCCACGCGTACACTTACTAACCGTTAACATTTTATGTGGTGTAACATCCTCCCCCCCCATAGGAGCATTCGTCCTCGAATTTCATCTTTAGGCTTAGAGAAGTTTACTTTTTTAACCAATATTTAGAAAAATTTTGGTTGAGTTTCCTTGTTATTATGGACAATCCAAAAACCTAAAACGCATAAAAACCCAACATAGGCGTCTCACAGGACGCTATAAACAGTTGTTTCTCCATATAGAGATAACCAACCAAGTAGTACTAGTAATATAAGAAGTAAAATGACAACTGAACAATGACCTCTCCTTAACTGCATAATTCGAGTCAATCCTGGAAAAAATGAGGATATCTAGTCTTCATGTCATCCTCAGCTTCCCGGGTTATTTCTTCTTTATTCTTGATCCTCCATAGTGCTTTAGTAGAGGATACATCTTTAGTTCTTGACTTACAAACTCGCCGATCTAGTGTGGCAACTGGAACCTTTTCATAGGCTAACTCCTCAGTAACTTGGACGTCCTCAACTGACACAACTCGGGATAGATCACGTATGCACTTTCACAACATTGACACGTGAAAGACTGGATGGACAGATTCTACCTTTCGAGGCAATTCCAGCTCATATGCCATCTTGTCTGTCCTCAGGAGGATATGATACGGGCCAATGAATCTAAGGCTAAGCTTTCCCTTTATACTAAATCTCGTAACCTTCTTTGGCAAAGTTTCTAAAAATACCTAGCTGCTACTTCAATCCTTAACTGCCTATGCCGTACATTGGGGTAGGGCTTCCGACGACCCTGGGCTGTTGGTACCTATTTTCTTGTAAGTTTAACTTTCTCCGTCTGCCTGATATAGTATGTCCTGGTTCAACTACCCTTAATTTGCCTACTTCAAGCCATCATATAGAGGATCTATATATATATATATCTTCGAGTACCTAAATCGGGTGTGCTCTTGGCCTTTGCCTGGGGATGGGAAGTCATACTCAAATTAACTTGCATCCCAATCTATTCTGAAACCTCTCCAAAACCCAGCTGTTCATTGTTCCTCTCCATTAGAATTTATTAGATACTTAGGGTCCACGCAACCCAACTACTTCTTAAACATTTAACTCGGCATAACCTTTAGCCAAAATATAATTCATCCAACGAAACATGAATTGATCTTATTAGCCTTTCTACACCGACTCAAATGAGGTCAATTTAAACTTTGTATGAGATAACCTTGTAACTGCATTCATGTCGATTACCCTCCACTTCCTTGCAGGCACGACAATCTCTTGAATTGGCCTGCTCGGTTCCTACCATCCAGCCTTTCCCGGGCGGTCACTAGAGCTCTGTGCTATGACTCAACAATATCTTCACTCTTGCTATGCCATCAGTAGGTCTCTCTTTACGACCTGATGTGCTTTCATTAAACTCTGGGTGGAGGGGGGTAATGGACATAGTGCACCTTAACCATAGTCTGCTAATGAAGTCCTGCCACCTTTACAACTCAGAGTCCACCTCTGCGTCTCATGACTCTGCCTCTTATTATCTCAAAGGCTGTTAACTTCCCACTGTGCCTTGTTTCTAGGTTGTACTAGGTTAGAATCTCTATGTCGCCACTCTTCTACTCCACAACTGATGGTGAAATTGCAATATTCTAGGTTACAGCCTCACTATCCCTTAACTGTCAGCCTAATGCTTAATTCTCGACAACGGTGGTCCTATGCTCTGTCAACCTATGTCGACCTAGAGGTGATTCTGTCTTCCTCTAGAGTTAGATACTCACCCTTGCTCCCTTATACTGAGCTCTGGGGTTCGTGCCTTCTGCCTTATACTATCAAGGATATTACTAACCAAGTCTTACCGACCTATATCCTTCTGACCCGTACTCGGGCCTATTTTGTTCATATAATCTCTCTGTCACTCGACATAATGAACTAGGGTCATAGCCATTATATTACAGATTAGCACACTATGACAGAATCGACCTATTTCTGACCTGAACTCTACTATTATGGAGGGTTTATCGCTTATAGACTCTCTCACATGTACTTAAATGCTACTAGAAACCTCATTCACCCCTTTTGATTTACTACTATAATGGCCTTGATAACTTTGTAAACACTAAGGGTCTCAACCACTCTATAATCCTTCTCGAAGGCAACAACTCTAGCCCTCCTTTACTATTCATTCTAAGCAACATGAAATTGGTACTTACGCTTTCTATTGTACTAGAAGAACAAGCTGGGGGAGGGTGGAAATTGGTCATATCTTACTGCGATAGGACTAAGGTGTGAAACCTTGCAACATACGAAGAGTTGGAGGTAAGAATCCTACAATTTCCTCATTCTTTCACACCTTTGAGGTAATTCAACATTATCTGTTGCCCCTATCTAATTCCAAATATCTAGTAGGTAAGCCAACTCCTATGTACATATAATATACTCCTGACCTCCTATTCTGAGGCTGTAGGGAGAATGGGGACGGCCCTGGCATATCTATCACCTTATGAGGTTCCTGGTGCCCCGGAAGAATGATGGGGAAATTAAAAAGACATCTGCTGCCCTTAGGCTAACTGTCCCCCAGCCGTGGCACCTCACTGGTACTTCCTCCTCCTGCTGTAGTTATCTTGCAGCTGGTTGGAGTTTGTCTTACATAGCATATTATTCTAGACAGACATAGTAATAAAATCTTAGGGACTCAACCCTATACAACTCAGCTCTATAACACGATTTGAGAAGAAGAAAGGGCAACCACACTATCATGCTTCGTAGCCTCCTGCCTATGGAATGTGGTGGACAACACACCTAAAGACAAGACTCTACTAGACACGACTTGCATATTCCCTAGGATATGGCCTACTCTGATACCAAGTTTGTCACGCCCCACCTTGGGAGGCAAGACTGGGACCTAATGCCATATCGAAATCTGGACTGACCTAGCTGGGCACAGGGACCTCTAGTGCCTACCAATGACTCGAATTCAAGAAGACAAACTACTATATCTCGGCAGTAAACACAGCCTCGGGCCAACAAGGCCACGCAACACCTGTAAAAGGAAACAACTATCCCAGCCAACACATCTCAATAGGGATCCTATGCTGGCCGACAAGACCACCATGATGTCTTTATAACAGAAGGGAAAATAAGTAGCTATACTAGGCCCCACACAACCAACACCTAGATAAGACATACATGGGCCCCACATGGACAATAACAACTAACTAACTAGATACTATAGTCTGCAAGACTCTAATAATACAAATAATGGTCGGGACAAGGCCCTGGCCTACCCAAATTCTATATAAAGGAAAGACTATATCCTCTACAACCTGGAAACTTCAAATGAGAGGAGCAGGCCAAATTTCTGACTCTGAATAACTGCTAATGGAGATCCTTAACTCTGTCTATCTAACCTGCAGTCAAGTATGCAGTACCCCATAATTGGGCATCAGTAAAATATGTAATGAATATGTAAGGCAATAATAAAAAGCTGAGTAGAAGCTGTTGAAGACTGAAAGTAAGTAGAGAGAAGGGGCAGAAGTTAACCTGGAAGTCTACTTATTAATAACCTGCATCTAGTAAAACACTATACGTATATGAGCAATGACTGTATGATCATATATTCATAAGCTATATCTAGAAGAAAATAACACAAATAAGAACCTAACCTGGGCCCCATAAACCTGGAAGGTACAAGCAACACAGAAATAACCTACCAGGACCCCCATAAGCCCTAGCATGTACACTTCAATCTATATATCCCTATCAAGCTTCCTATGACTCTACTGGTGTTATAGCCAACCTACATGTCCCCTGGGTCCTGCAACTAAACCTGCTTGGCTCCTGATTTGTAGCTATATTTGAGTCTGGTGGACTCCTAATAACTGTACCCTGGGCACCAGGCTCGAAGAGGGTTAGTGATGCTGATACGACATAAAAATAATAGTCCAGCCATAATATGGCCCTTGGGCCCCTTTATCGTCCCTTAGGATGGCATATCGCTCCTTGGAACAATTTCATATAGCCCATGTAGGGGATGACACAGCTAGTCACCCTGGGGTGGTCATGGAAGGATCCTAGGTGAGGGATCCCAACCGATGTGCTGTACTGAAGTCTCAATCTAGCAACTCAAAAGGCGTATTTGGCCTTCTGGGCCTAACGCGACTGCTGCTCGCCCCTAGAATAGTCTGTATAGCTACTAGCATTCACACACCATGTACCTGTATCTGATAAGAGGATCCTGATAGTGATCATAATCTCTAATGGTCTAGACCAGATAGGGAAAGGTCTAGAGTGTCCTAACAATACTCTGAATGTCCTGCTCGGATAACTATAACTCATAAGCAACTGTAGGGTTGTAGACGATCAATTACTTAGTTCCTTTGCTTAGAACAATTGTAGGGATGCTACTGACTGGACATGCTTTTGAGCGGCCGGCCCCTAATCCTCCACAGGTAGCCTACTTAAATTGTTATCCTAAGGGTAATACTGTGCTAACATGGTTCTAGTACTTTAGACCTTAACTTGGTCTGATCGGATCTTATATCACCATTTTGGATGATTCCTAACCTTGTAGGTAAGTTTACATGGACTTAGCCACTCAAGGAAACCTGTACCAGAGTATCTTATAGGAGTAGGTTGGTGCATTGGTCCAGCCTCTAACTGCTAATAAGGTCCCCTTCCTTAAGGTACTCACAGGTTTATTTGACCTGAACGATTGGGATGCCTTCCTGGGCGACCTGTATGAAGAATACTGTGTTAATTGAAACTGACAGTCACTGGTAGTAGCTAACTAGATGGAAGGCCGTCACTCAGTTCACTAGACAACTCTAGTGCCACTGACTCTAAAGCATGGCCATCTTATCTAAATTTCTGGCCCTAGAGCATGAGGGTACGCCAATGGCCTCTGGGCGTGCTTCATTGACAATGCGGGCGCCTAACTAGTAGTTATATCGAGTTGTGCCTATGTTGTTCAACTTACTAACTCAGGCCCAATAACTGGATACGAGTTCTAAGGTCTAGACCTGACAATAAAACATCCAATTCTACTAACACAATGAACTACAGAATAGAGGAGTTCTTACGATGCTTCTAGCGTGTGCCACACTAAACATGTTCTTTCCCGACAAGGGATACTGCAATATAATCTTTATACGTTTTCTAGAAGCTAACCACAACATATGTAACTGCAATCTACTGATAGCAGCTAATCATGACATACCTGATCCTTATATACTAGCAACAACTAATTACAACATATAAGATCATTATCCACATTTGAAACATAGGTCGTATCACTATACGACGAGAATAACTTGCCGAAGGAATAAGCCTTAACATACCTTGAATGTCGACTTTCATTCAGCTGGCGAGTTTCAACTTGCAATCGGTGATTCTTTCCAACTGTAAACTCTATGCTAAGAGAATAGAACTAATTTCAATACTAAACTCGGCAAATATCAATAACTTTTGATAATAGAATTAACTATAATCTAACTTGAAAAACTCGGCCGAAAATCTATAATTTCCTAAGAGTTCATAAAGGAGAAGAGCTTACCTAATGCCTGTGGCCAGGTAGGAATCAATTTGGAGCAATTCTGACAACTTTTACTCAGTGGAATTCCGGTATACCGGGAAAATTTTAGTGAAATAACTCTGTAGAAATTCTTCCCATAGTCCTAGAACTCATTACCCAAAGTTAATTTGCGTTTGAATGCTGTTTGGTAGCATAATCAGATGAAAAACTATTGAAAATATGCGTAGTTCTAATTCTCTAGCCCTGGGTCTTATTGATGAATTGATTTAAATTAGAGAGGGGGTATATATATAGCTAAGGGCGGTGACAGGGCGCCGCCCAAAGCGCCAACTGTCCCCCCCCCTCCCCCGTCGTCGCGTCCCTTAGTGCATGATGGGCCTGGTGCGCAGTGCTGACCAGTGCCATGTCTGCTGGCGCATTGCACTGGCCCCTCACGGCCTAGCCTCACCCGACCCTGCTTCCGAGGCTTTTCCCCCACACATCAAGCTCTTTTTACTCGTCACAAATTCTTGCGTACGCTTACTAACCATTAACATTTTATGGAGTGTAACATATATTGAGTATCTCTATATGATATGATGGACAAGGGAACTCCATGCAACTGAACTAACTCCCGAATGTATAATTTAGCATAATCATGCGCTAATCCAGTAGTTTTGACGGAAGAAAATGAGTTTCTTTGGTCAACCTATCCACAACCACCCTAATGGATTCATTCTATCGACGAGTGTGAGACAACCCTGTGATGAAGTCCATATTAATCTCCTCCCACTTCTATGTAGAAATAGTGATGTCTTGAAGCACACCTCCCGGTCTTTGATGCTCCACTTTCGACTATTGACAATTCGGGCACTTAGCTACAAATCCTGCAATGTCCTTCTTCATGCCATTCCACCAATAGACTTCCTATAGGTCACGGTACATCTTGGTGGCACCTAGATATATAGAATATATGGAACCATGAACCTCGTGCAACATTCGATCTCTCAAATCATCAACATGCGGAACACACAACCGACCCTGATAGCGGAGCACACTATCTCCCCCTTTGAAGATGATCACTACCTTCTGATTCTGAATGACTTCCTTCAACTTCACCAAGATAGGATCCTCGTCCTGTCTAGCTTTTACAACAATCACCAAGGATGATTCTGATCTGTTCTGAACAATAACACAACCATTGGTCGAGTCAACCCAACGAACTCTCTACCGTGTAACCCGATGCAC
Organism: Datura wrightii; assembly: GCA_035772735.1. Classification (NCBI taxonomy): domain Eukaryota; kingdom Viridiplantae; phylum Streptophyta; class Magnoliopsida; order Solanales; family Solanaceae; genus Datura; species Datura wrightii. The sequence goes on along the minus strand of JASDFA010000002.1, from coordinate 46,821,302 downwards.
ATCCTTCACTAGCTCCTTCCTCCCCTCATCTACATGGGACACATTATCCATAGAAAGCCTATTATGAGCATCTACTACCATATTTAGCCTTGCACATATGGTAAAATACATTCATATCATAATCCTTGAGTAACTCCAACCACCTCCTTTGGCATAAATTTAGATCCTTCAGGGTAAACAGATATTGTTGGCTTTTGTGGTCCATAAATACATCTACATGGACGCCGTACAAATAGCGTCTCCAAATCTTCAAGGCAAATACTACCGTTGATAATGCTCAAACTCATACCTCCTATTGAAGTATGAAGAGAACATTGTCAATAAAAAACCCAACAAAGAGGTTGGGGTCGAACCTGCGGGGAATATGGAAGATCTAGATTAATGCCATTAAGTGAACTTGTTGGTTAGTTACTCCAATTTGGGGGTTTCAAGAAAAATAATAATCAAAACAATGATTGAAATTGTGATGTAAAATCAAGATTGAATAATAATTAGGGTTTGTGTTCCCCATGGGTTCATAACTGCTTCGGGTATATACACGTGATCAATACCAATGCTTACTTGTAGAACTAATAACTAGGGTTCATCCAAATGACTGGTTCATCCCTATTGGATGACTATACTCAATCATCGGGTCAGGTCTCATGAACGATTTAAATTTAACCGTTATCAACTTGTTCCAAATTTAACTATCCAGCAACCACAACTCAAGTTAATACAATGATCATCAAGATCAAGGATTTGCTATAATTCTCTTTTCCTAATCTTACCTCTCTAGGCTCAAGCAAGTAAAGAATTCAAGCAAGTCCTAACATTGTACACCGTAAAGAAACGTTTAAGTATGAAGAGAATACAATACTAGAGTTTTGCATTAGTTTTGAATCACTTTTGTGTATCCCTATCTCATTAATCCACCATGGTTCCCACAACCCTAGTTGTGGAGGTTTTAGTTTCTCATAGTTGCAAGGTTGTGATATGCATTCATGAGCACATAATTCAATACTTACAATCGTAGATGAGAGAAAAGCTTCTTTGATTATCTCCGAAATAACTCAAGAATAATTCACAAAGATCAAGAAAGAAATCAAGAAAAGGTTGATCACAAGCCAATCAACTCAATTCTATGTTTTTCCTTACTTTCTAACCTTCTCTAACTACTTCCAATGTTTTCTCAATATTTTCTATTGAAAATAAAACATAAGAGGTATTTATACAAACATAAGAATTCTCTTTCTTAGCCAACAGGGTAAATTTCCATAATTGGTGCCACCTGAGCCACGACAGATCCTATGAGCTGTAGTAGGATTGTACGAGTCGTACCTGCTATTTGTAAGTCCTTGTCTTGCTTAAATTTGGCAAAGTGTTGGGCCCTGATACAACTCGTACATGCTTCCTACGAGTTGTACTGTGCTTCCGTGGCTTGACTCTGAGAACTTTGAATATTTCTGAAGTTTGTCATGAGTGTGATGGTACAACTCGTGCCTTGCCGCCACGGCTCATACTATCTATCCGTGTCAGGAGTCTGCCTCTTATGTAGTTCTTATGAATATTTCCATGATTCAATGTTATGGCTCGTATCAGTGTCGTACAGCTCGTACTGAGAATCATAAGTTGCACTCCTCACAATTCAGCCATCTAAAACATTTCACGGTTCTCAGTACGGCTCGTACCATCATCCTATGGCTCGTACTAAGACTGTGACTTTAGCCCATTTTCTGCACTTTCAGACTATCTTTTGCACATTCTTGCTCCAACACATATTGTCCTGTAATAAAAAAAAGTGTCTTATATCCATATAAATACACCTAAGTCCATGTTATTTTCTTAGTTTTGAGCGTCGAAAGTGTTGTAAACTCACAGCACATCAACACCCCCAACTTAAGACTTTTCTATGTCCTCAGGCAAAGAAAAGAAAAAAACTAAACACGATGCTCAACAAAAAAATAAACCTAGGATACTATAGCCAATACCAAACAAAATTTGCACTATAAATTCAACAACTTTTGTCCCTTCTCCATGAACCAACATTATATAATGTACCACAAGCAACCACCAAACATGATAAGCAGGGATCAAGACATGTCATCTAGCTATCAACAGGCAATCAAGTCATCACCCTTTTTACACAGACGACTGGTAAAAGTTAACATAACCCATGTACCTTCACAACAAATGAAGTGGCCACTCACAGATATAGTAATAGATATGGAATGGGACTAAACAAGCGAGACTCTCACTCTCACAAAGAATTTCCAAGTACTATGTATCAGATACCATAGGCTTCCCCTTATTTTCTCTGTTTCGGTCTATCAAGTGGTCAGATTAGGATCATTATAGGACTTGTTGTGGCTTGTAATGTAGGATTTAGGGCTGTACATGACAAATGTAAGATATTTTTCAGTGACTAACCCTTCCTTGGCACTACATACATTGGCTTCACTGTTTACCTTGGTCACCCTCTTTCCTTTTCATTCCTTTTCCTCCCTTTTCACCTTTTTTGTATGCATTTGTGTGAGTGTGGTGTGTTTTCAACCTCTTCAAGCATTATTTTTCTTTTGAATTTTCTTTTTCAAAGTTTTCAACTTTATCATCTCTTTTTTTTTCTTTTTCATTTGTCACACCACACCTCATTTTTCACCTTTTCTCTTTTCATTCCTATTTCCTCATTTCCACCATTTATGCACCCCTATTCTAGCCACCCTCAACATAGGCATTTTGCCTATGTTAAGGTTCACAATGTCCAAGGAAGGACCAGGGCGAAACAGGTTCATTATAAAAAAAGGGTATGGTTCATCGGTTAATCAAAGAAAAACGGTCTATTAAAGGCTCAAAATTGGGATCTAGGGAATCATATGATTTTGGTAGGGTCATTTAGGCTAAAAGTGAACTTAACAAAAATGGCCTATGATAATATCCTAACGAACCATCGTTAGACTATGCAAGGACCAACCAAGCAAGTTCTAGATAATTAACACAGAACTCAACTAAGTTCAAACCTCACTCACTCATGGCACATGACTTATATTCACTTTACCTGTCAGGTTTATACATGGCTTAAAAAGACTACTCATGCTATACTAAATGACATTAAAAGATCCACAGAAATCATGCATGCAGTCACAAGTACATAGCTAATGCATCAAAAAATTTTAAACCGGGTCAGTTCTTTTAGAAATCCAAAACTGGTGCACTTTCATTAGCTGAGTACTCCTAAGCTATTTTCTAATCAAACAAAAATTGCAAAATAAGAAAATAAAATCCTAAACATGCTGGTTCTACTAGATAGCATTCCCAAGGGAAAAGAAATACGATAAGAAAAACCCTCAAACAAATCTAAAAATCCTAAAAATTACAAGTCATCTCCTCCCTTTTTGAAAATTGTGCTTCGTCCCCGAAGCATGAACTACAAGAACAGAGGGAAGGGAACAAACCTATGTCTACTTAGACTTCACCATTCAAGGGTGGCCCACCATGCAACGCTTGATTTAATGTTGCGGCACGATGTGACTCTTCAGGCACCATCAAGGTATACTACCTTTATTCCTCTTAGTTCCTCAACATCTCCCAGAAACAACTTTATTTTTTGCCCATTCACTTTAATCTTTTTCCTTCTTTATTCTCAAGTTCCACTGCACTGTATGGGGACACATGTACCACTCTGTAGGGTCCCATCCATCTAGATTTCAACTTTCCAGGGTGCAACCAGAGCCTTGAGTTGAACAGTAGGACCAAATCACCTGGGCTAAACTCCTTTTTGGCAATCTTCTTATCATGGTAAATCTTCATCCTTTATTTATAAATAGCCGCACCCTCATAAGCTCTAATTCGGAACTCATCCAACTCATTGAGCTGGTTAAGCCTCAGCTTCACTGCTTTGTTCCACTACATATACAGATTTTTCATAGCCCATAGTGCTTTATGCTCTAATTCGACCGGTAAATGACATGTTTTGCCATAAACTAGTTGGTATGGAGATGAACCAATGTGGGTCTTGTAAGTTATTCGGTAAGCCCACAATGCATCATTGAGCTTCCTAGATCAATATGTTCAACTAGTATTTACTATTTTGGCCAAGATGGTCTTGATCTCCCTTTTCAAAACTTCCACTTATCCACTTGACTGAGGATGGTAAGGTGTGTCCACCTTATGCTTAACACCATATTTTTCCATCAGGGTCCTAAAGAGGTGGTTACAGAAGTGAGATCCACCATCACTGATAATAGCTCTCGGATGCCAAACATGGAAAATATTGCTTCCGCAGAAATGTTGTAACATTTTAGCCTTCTTTGTTTGGTAGGACAACAGCCTCCACCCATTTGGAGACATAGTCCAGTGCCACCAAAATGTATTTCATCCCATAGGAAATAACAAATGGGCCCATGAAGTCTATATCCCACACATCGAACAACTCAACTTCCAAGATAGGGGTCAAGGGCAACTCTGTTTACGAGTAATACCACCCTGCCTTTGGCATTGATCACAGGACTGGTGTAATCATATGAATCTTGGTGAATAGAGGGCTAGTAATATTTGCATTGTAAGATTTTATATGCAGTTTTGATACGACTGTGATGACCCCCAACTGGAGATGAATGTCAGGCCTCTAAAATGCTCACTATCTCTATTTCAGGCACACACCTGCGAATGATCCCATCTGCACAAATGCAAAATAAGTATGGCTCATCCCGTTAATATCTTCGGGCATCGAATCAGAACTTTTTCTTCTGTTGAGGAGTCAGGTCTGCTGGTATCATATCGCTAACCAATTAATTTGCAAAGTCGGCAAACCAGGGATCAAATCATGAGATGCAGCTAGCACTTATTCATCTTGGAAGGAATCATCAATATCAATCTCCTCTTTTTCCTTATCTTCAGACTCAAGCCTGGATAGATGATCCGCTACTTGATTTTCCGCTCCCTTTCGATCTTTAACCTCAAACTCAAATTCATGGAGAAAGAGAACCCACTGAATCAATCTGGGTTTTTAATCCTTTTTGGACATCAGGTACCTCAAAGCGGCATGGTCTTCACCTTAGTTCCAAGCAACTATGCTCAAAATTTTTCGAATGCAAAGACCACTGCCAATAGCTCCTATTCTGTGACCTTGTAATTCTTATGGGGTATTGAGTGTTTTACTAGAGTAGTAGATAGGATGAAAAATCTTTGCTCTTCGTTGGCCCAAAATAGCACCAAGAGCAACCCCGCTAGCATCGCACATTACCTCAAATGGAAGAGACCAATCTGGAGCTATGATGATAGGAGCAATGGTGAGTTTCTCTTTCAAGCACTCAAAAGCCCTCAGACATGCCTTGTCAAACATGAACTTTACCTCCTTCTCAAGCAATTTGCACAATGACTACGCAATTTTTGGAAAGTCCTTGTTGAATCTTCTGTAAATCCTACATGCCCTAAAAAGTTTCTGACCCCTTTTATGGAAATAGGGGATGGCAAACAATCTATAACCTAAATTTTGGCCTTGTCCACCTAAATCCCTTTTCTCGAGATTTTATGACTCAACACTATTCCTTGCTTGACCAAAAAATGACATTTTTCCCAATTTAGGACCAAATTAGTTTCTTCACATCTTTTAAATACTTTTCCCTAGTGGTTGAGGCAAGATTCGAATAAGTCACCTACAACAGAGAAGTCATCCATAAATACTTCAATGGTGTCCTCTACCATGTCTGAGAGTATATCCCAAAAAACCGTCAAGAAAAATAGTACCAACCTCTACCTGCCATTTTGTCAAGCATCTGATCCATGAATGACATTAGAAAGTGGTCCTTTTGGGTCCAATGGTTGAGTTTCCTATAATCCATGCATACAAGCCACCCTGTGATTGGCCGTGTCGGATCAGCTCATTCTTCTCGTCGGGTACCACTGTGATCCCACCTTTCTTTGGTACACACTGTACCAGACTCACCCACTTGCTATTTATGATGGGATAAATTACACCAACATCCAACCACTTGATGATCTCCTTCTTTACCACTTCTTGCATTAGAGGGTTCAGGCGGTTATTATAACAAGTCTGCTGCAATTATTACTAGTAGAGTACTGTCTTCATCGAGCAATGCATACTTGAGATGGGGAGGTAGTGCGTTTAGCTCAAGGACTGGTGGTACCTCCACCGATGGCTTAGTCGGCGATGTTGAACAATTCTTTAGATCTAGGTCTAACTTCTTTGGGATGAAGTTGTATGACCCCATTCAATTTAAGGTGTTCACCATCTCTGTGTATTCCGATATCCCATCTCCCTCATAATTCATCATGACAGCTGCTAATGTGTCAATGGTCATCATTTCCTCCACAGGCATAGGCAGCTTATCATATTCCATCTGGGTGTTTGAAAAAGGGATCGTTCCCTTGATGTATCCTGACAGAATCACAAAATAAAAACAAAGAAAACGTAAATGGAGAAATAACTACCAAAAGTCAAATACAAGCAATTAATCTAGTCTTAGCCATATTCCCTGTCAATGGTGCCACTTTTTGAAAATTCTCAAACTCACACCTTCTGTGAATTATGAAGCGGGCGTCGTCAATAAAGAACCAAACAAAGAGGTTGGGGTTGAACCTACAGGGAAGATGGAAGATCTAGACTAATGACAGTAAGTGAACTTGTTGGTTAGTTACTCGAATTTTGGGGTTTCAATAAAAATAATAATTAAAACAATGATCGAAATTATGATGTAAAATCAAGATTGAAGAATAACTAGGGCTTTATTCCCCATGGGTTCACAACTGCTTCGGGTATACACACATGATCAATACCAATGCTTACTTGTAGAACTGATAACTAGGGTTTATCCAAACTACTAGCTCATCCCTATTAGATGCTATACTCAATCACCGGGTCAGGTCTCATGAGCAATTTCAATTTAACCATTATCAACTTGTTCCAAATTTAACTATCCTGCGACCACAGCTCAAGTTAATACAATGATCATCAAGATGAAGGCTTTGTTGTAATTCTCTTTTCCTAATCTCTACCTCTCTAGGCTCAAGCAAGTAAAGAATTCAAGCAAGTCCTAACATTGTACACCGTAAAGTAACGTTTAAGTATGAAGAGAATACAATACAAGAGTTTTGCATTAGTTTTGAGTCACTTTTGTGTATCCCTAGCTCATTAATCCGCCATGGTTCCCACAACCCTAGTTGTGGAGGTTTTAGTTTCTCATAGTTGCAAGGTTGTGATATACATTCATGAGCACATAATTCAATACTTACAATCGTAGATGAGAGAAAAGCTTCTTTGATTATCTCTGAAATAACTCAAGAATAATTCACAAATATCAAGAAAGAAATCAAGAAAAGGTTGATCACAAGCCAATCAACTCAATTCTATGTTTTTCCTTACTTTCTAACCTTCTCTAACTACTTCCAATGTTTTCTCAATATTTTCTATTGAAAATAAAACATAAGAGGTATTTATACAGACATAAGAATTCTTTTTCTTAGCCAACAGGGTAAATTTCCATAATTAGTGCCACCTGAGCCACGACAGATCCTATGAGCTGTAGTAGGATTGTACGGGTCGTACCTGCTATTTGTAAGTCCTTGTCTTGCTTAAATTTGGCAAAGTGTTGGGCCCTGATACAACTCGTACATGCTTCCTACGAGTTGTACTATGCTTCCGTGGCTTGAATCTGAGAACTTTGAATTTTTCTGAAGTTTGTCATGAGTGTGATGGTACAACTCATACCTTGCCGCCATGACCCGTACTGTCTATCTGTGTCAGGAATTTGCCTCTTGTGCAGTTATTCTGAATATTTCCATGACTCAATGTTACGGCTTGTACTAGTGTTGTATGGCTCACATAAGTTGAACTCTTCATAATTCATCCATCTGAAAATTTTCACGGTTCCCAGTATGACTCGTACCATTATCCTACAGCTCGTACTGAGACTGTGACTTTAACCCATTTTCTGTATTTTCAGGCTATCTTTTGCACATTCTTGCCCCAACATTTATTTGTCCTGTAATCAAAGAAAAAGTTCCTTATATCCATATAAACACACCTAACTCCATGATATTTTCTTAATTTTGAGCGTCAAAAGTGCTGTAAACTCACAACACATCAACCGCTGCCAATTCGAGATGATGAGTAGGATAATTCTTTTCATGAACCTTCAGTTGCCTGGAAGCATATGTTATAACCTTACCATGCTGCATAAATACACAACCAAGGCTAATCCTCCAAGCATCACAATATACGACAAACCCATCGGTACCCTCAAATAGGGTTAACACCGGTACCCTCGACAAATCTCTGATAATACCCAGCTACACCCAAGAAGCTCCTGATATTTGAAGGATTCATTGGTCTAGGCCAATTCTTCACTGCTTCTATCTTATGAGCGTCTACCTATATACTCTCACCTGACACCACATGACATAAAAACTCCACTGAGTTCAACTAAAACTCGCATTTACTAAATTTAACATACAACTAAGATCCTTGAGAGTCTGTAGCACCACCCTCAAATGAGCGGCATGCTCCTCCTCGCTCCGAAAGTATATCAGGATGTCATCTATGAAAACAATCATGAACATATCCAAGTATGGTTGAACACCCTGTTCATCAAATCCATAAAAGCTGCAGGAGCATTCGTTAGACTAAAAAGCATAACTACAAAGTCATAGTGACCATACCGAGTCCTAAAGGCTGTCTTCGGGATGTTATTCTCCCGAACCCTGAGCTGATAGTATTTGGATCTGGGATCTATCTTCGAAAAGCACTTAGCATCCTGAAGGTGGTCAAACAAATCATCAATCCTCAGGAGGGGATACCTGTTCTTGATGGTGACCTTGTTCAATTGCCAATAATTAATGCACATACGAAGAGAACCATCTTTCTTGCGGACAAAGAGAACTGGTGCACCCCATGGGGATTTGCTAGTTTTGATGAAACCCTTGTCTAGAAGGTCCTTCAACTGCTCCTTCAGCTCCTTTAACTCAGCTGGGGACATTCTGTAAGGAGAAATAGATATAGGTCGCATAACGAGAAGAAGGTCAATACAAAAATCAATCTCCTCCTCAGGAGGAATTTCCAGTAGATCGTCTGGGGACACTTTTGAATACTTACATATTACTGGAACTAACTGGATAGTCGGGGTCTCGGACGTAGCATCCTTAACCCTAGCTAGATGGTACACGCAACCCTTAGAAATCATCTTTCTAGACTTAAGGTAGAAATGAAATGACCTGCAGGCACAACTGAACTACCCTTCCACTCTAAGACTGGCTCACCCGGAAATTTAACCTCTATTGCACGGTTCTACAATTGACTGAGGCATAACATGCAAATAGCCAATCCATGCCGAAGATAACATCAAAATCATTCATGGCTAACTTTACTAAATCCACTGAGGTGACTTTCTGTAGGACTATGATAGGGCAATTTCTACACATCAGCCTAGCTGTAATTGAGTCACCAACTGGAATAGACTAAGAAGGGTTTTGATAAGATTTTGGTACTTAATTCAAAACTACTCGCAACATAGGGAGTCACAAAATATAAAGTAGCCCCTGGATCTAACAATGCATATACATCAAGGTGGAATACTCGTAACATACCAGTGACTACATCTGGGAAGACCTCCTGCTCCTGACTGGATGCCAGGACATAAAATCTAGTTTGGCGTTGTGCGCCTCAAATACGAGTAGATGCCCCCTACTGAGCTGCGCGTGCTGGGGGAGCTGCTGAACTAGAACCTGGGCCTCAGCCCCTATCATGACTCTGTCTAGCACTGGACAATATCTAAGCATGTGTCCAGGCTTCCCGCACCTAAAACAAGCACCTGTACTCACCAAACACTGCCCTGTGTGTCTCCGGCCAAATCTGCTACACTCTGGAGGGCTGATCTCTGCCGGTCTGCTACTCTGACCTCTCGAGCCTGATGCTCATCCCCTCTAATCGCACCTAGACCTAGATGGCACACTCATAGCCGAAGGAGCTGGGGCTGAAGATCTTTGGTGAGACTGCTGACGGTGCCCACTAGGTTGTTGCTAGGAGAATCTAAAGCTATTGATCATGTCCCTCTTGGCCTCCCTCTCCCACTTACTCATCTGTACTTCCTCTATCTGCTTGGGTATAGGATTATCCGAGCGAAGTCAATATCCTGAAGAAGCATCACTGTCTGGAAATCCCTGACCAATTAGTCTGCTATCCCGTGTACAAACCTAGTCACACGGGCTCTCTAATCCGCCCCCATCTCAGGTGCATACTTGGGAAAATGAGTAAACTCCAAGGCATACTCTTGAACTGTCATTTTTCCTTACTTTAGATTCACAAACTCGGCTGCTTTGATCTCCCTCATCTCCCGAGGGAAGAATCAATCTAGAAAAGTGGCATGAAACTCATCCTACCTGATAGGGCCTGCATCGACTGCCCTACTATCCTTCCATTGTTTGAACCAAATGAGTGCGACTCCCTTCAACTGGTACAAGGCCAAATTAGTGCACTCCTCCCCAGTCACCCCCATAATCTGGGTGATTTTCAAAATCTCCTCAATGAACTTATGTGGATCCCCGTCTACCTTCGATCCTAGGAATTTGAGAGGGTTCATCCTCAGAAAGTCTCTAACTCCCGCCGCTACCGCATTCCCGTTCTGAGGGACATGCGCTACCGCTTGCTGATTGACCTGGGTGGTCAGGGCCTGGGCTAACATCCGAATGGCTTCCCTAAACTCTGCATGGGAAACTGGCTTGGATAATGCTCCTCATGGGCTGGTGGGGCTTGCTAGTGTTCATCTCCATTACTATTCTCATGGCCATTCCCATTTCCATTTCAACTTCCATTAACTCTGCGAGGAGGCATGATTCTGGAAACACGTATAACATGAGTTAGAAGGATAGAGAGTCATTTCATCGCATGACTTAGATTATAAAAGAAGGGAACATTTCCTAAACTTCTCATAGCCTCTTCGTCATAAGTGTGGCTCGATTCACACCCATGAAAACGACTCTATTTAATGCGGCTTTCGGACATCCTAAGACACTTCAAAACCTAATGCTCTGATATCAAGTTTGTCACGATCTGAACATGGGCCTGGATCGATACACAGGACAAAAAACCCCAAGAGGCTCCATATCGACCTATGGAATGAACATACATCTAACTCAATCATATATAAGCGAAAGATCATCATAACTAACATAACGGAAGTCTAAAAAAACATAACATCTGATTACATGCACAAGTCTAAAGCCGAAATATAACTATGCTCAAATAAGCCTCTAACATTGAAGAGTTGATGGGACAAGATCCCAACTAAGTCATAACAGTCTAAAAACTGAAAAGATGAAATACAACTGAAAAGTAGGCCCTTGCAAGATGAGGACTCACCAACTGAGGCTGAGGGAAGTTAACTCCGATGATATGATTAGCAATGGGACTGAGCCTGAATATCGGAGCATGTATTATAAAATGATATATCATAGAGTATGCGGTCAGTACATGAAATGTACCGAGTATGCAAGGTAAGTAAAACCGCTAAGTTAGTAAAATCATAAATAATGCATATAATAAAACGTAAACAAGATAAGATTCTGAGAGTAGGGTTGGCATGCTATTTTTTGAAATCATGATTTGAACATAACTGACCATCATACTTCATTGAATGACCCAAAGCTGAAAACTGAAAATCATAAGTAAAACTTAACATTGGGTCAAACCTACTGAAAACATAATATCATGACTGTGTACATGCACAACTGAAATCATGAGGAACAATAGGAGACTCTCCATATAACCGACATTACCATGATAGAGCTTACATGGTCCCAACTATCATACTCAAGTGGGCAGAGCCATCCAAAGCTTTGTCAAGGCTAAGGACACTACCATGATATCGATATCAAGCTGAAGGCTCCTTGGGGTAGGGGAAGCTCACAAAGGAGTTCCCAAATAATATGAACATACCTACGTTGACACGTAGTTCTGAGGCATAGGGTTGACTGACCCTTAGGCTACCTGGTGCTAGACACTACTCCCAAAAACATGCATATGCTCTCCATCGTTTTTCAATGAAGCCGACCATCGTCTAGTGACGAAACTGAATAATAATGTACATACATAATCTGAAATCATAACATGAGGAGCCTTGGCTCAAACCATATCACAAGATGAAAATCATGGGAGTATAGACTCCAAAACCATGTGGTAAACTAAATACATGAAATCATAAAGCATACTTGATCACATGGGCTTGCCCAATATTTAACATGCTTGAAATCAACTTATTTCACTTTGAAAACATGAACATAAACATGGGTATATCGAAATCATACTTTCTTCATAAACATCTCATCATACTTGAACTCATAAATCATAGATCTTAACTTTCATGAACATTCATCGATGGGCATCATAGTTTAGAAAACTTGAAAATATAATTTATAATTTAAAACATTGTAAAATCTTCCAATTAATCATAATTCATCATTTAAAATATGCTTAGATAATACCCATGATTGAAACTTAGGAATTCATGCATTGGGTAAAAATCCCATGGAATCATCAATTAGAACATCATGAATTGAGAGGTAATTGGGCATGGGTGTGGACAACTACACCCATTCATAGCCTTATATACCTGAACAGACCTGATTTTCACACTTCCTAGATTGCCCAAAGAGAATTGAGGAAGAACTTTGTAGAACTAGTGCTTGATCACATCTCAAACTTCTAAACTTGCATGCATGAATTAGGATGGACTTAAAATGACTTAACCCTTCTTAAAACACTCCATTATGACCTTAAAATGACGTAGTTTAGGCATTAGGAACTTAGGAATTACGAAAAAATCCTTACTGAATTTGTCGAGAAAAACAGACTATAGTCCCAACGAGGGACTAGAAGTTTTGTTGCCTTGAACCGTGACTCGTTGTCTTCCAGTCGTCATCTTCACTGGTCACCACAAGGGACTCAATGGATTGTTACTAGTGACCATGAATCATGGTCACCTTCCATCACCTTCACTACCAAAATTCTCATGGGTTCACCACAGGGTACACCACGACTCATGGTGTATCCGACGAGTCATGGTGATGACCCATTAAGTGCACTACCCAAACATTCCAACCTTCATCCAACCCTTGACCATGGATCACATGACGACTCGTGGTCATACTCGTGGTCACTTCAATTCCCAAATTTTCAACCAAGTTCAAGTCTCTCCCCACAAATTACTTAACGACTCGTGGGGTTCCTGATGGGTAACTTGACGACCCGTCCTGTGACCTGGTGTAGAAATTTTTGTTTTCTCCATTTCAACTCTTGAGAATGATCTTAGGGCTTTCGGGGTATAGCACTTTGATTCCCTAGAAGAGTATGTCTTAGGGTTTCAATCTATGCATGACTTCACACATGTCTTCCTTGAATTTCAAGGCCCTCTTGATAGATAGCTATGTATGCTGATGATTTCCATCTCGAACTCATGATTTATATTTATGATATGATAGTAGCATGATTTCTAATACTCCACCTTGATTTAACACTATTTTTGAAATACGGCCCTTAGAAATATGTAGATGAGTTTACTATGATTTCAGTATATATGTTTAAGTTATGATTCGAATTTATGAGTTTAAATGAATAAAGAACACATGATTTATATTACACTTTTGGCCTATGATACTATGAATTCAGTATGTAAAGCATGTTTATGATTCCTTAAACTCTCGGGCCTCTTGCTAGTAGAAAGTATCCCTGACTAGACTCTCATGAATTCAATATGATCAGCATGTTTATTGTTAGTTGGACTCTTAGGTCTCCTGTTAGCTGAAAGTAGCCCTGACTAGTCCCAGAACCTCAGTTCCCTTACGACTCTCAGGTATCTTAAATTAGATAGTAGCCCTGGATAGACAGATGATATCAGTTTTAAGCCTTCCATGTTAGTATAGTCATGGTCCTTTGGACTCTCGGGATTTTCTTGTTAGATAAAGTGGTTCTGACTTGTCTTAGGAAATCAACCTCAAATTTATCAGTTGTATGTACCCTAATGTTCAGTTGGGAGTAGCACTTAGCACCAAGCAGGCTAGGGTTCCAGCATACCCAGATCTCAGAACTACATTCCACCATAGGATAAGGGATTTTCAGTAGTAGAAAATATTTCCCTTAGCCCGAGGAATATGGGATCCTCATTATTTGAGAGTGTCTCCCTTGCCTTAATGGGTGCAAGAAGGGGTCATCATTATTAGAGATAGTCTCCCTATGTCATAGTGTGATATCAAGCCAGTCAGAGTTCTTACCCTTGGCAAGGTGCGAACATCCTCTTAGCTGAGGTTATAGGTTGGACTCCATGAGGCTCACTTTGGAGTTTGTCGGTTAACAGGCTCTCCCACAGTCTAGTTCAAATTCATTCTCAATACAGTTCAGTATCAATTATAGTTTTCAGTTCATAATTTTAGATTCAGTCTTCATTGCATGTATATGACCCTTAAATCAACTTTACTGGTATTTTACATTAAAGGTTTTCAAACTAGCCCTTTATGTCAATACCTATGTATCACAGATAGGGACATTACATTTCATCTTAGTTATACCTTCAATTATCTTTCAATTTAGTCTCTCTCAATATACCTGCATGATTATAGTTTAATTTACATTTTCCATATACTCAGTATATTCCAAGTACTAACCACATACTTTATGTGCTATATCATTTTGTGATATAGATCCAGGTTTCTAGACTTAGCCTCACAATTAGACACGCTCCATTCTCTCTTAGCTGACAGTGGTGAGTCCTTATCTTTCAAGGACATGATTCATGATTTTCCTTATTTCAGTTTTATCTCAGTCTTAGATTTTGGAGTTAGCTGGGGGCTTGTTCCAGCAACTCATCAAATTATTAGAGGCTTTTAGATAGTGTAGTGACAGATTCAGCTTTTGACTCAGTGGTTCTAGGTCTCTTGTCACGATCCGGGGTCCTAGCTCCGGTTGTGATAAAGAAGAACTTCCTAGACCTCTAGTCCTTACATCTGTGGGGGAAAAAGCAGCTTCCCCCATCATAGAATCATCCTCATCATCATCAGACTCTAAGTCAAAACCGACTCTAGCTTGCTCTTCATCTGTGGCATCATCATCATCTAGGGGCTTCTCAAATCCAGGCCCAACTCTGCAGAGAACCCTCGAGTGCTCACTCAAGGGGTAGTCCATGTTGAGCTGTTGTAGCTACTCCTCTGTCACTCCATTCATTCTCAACTGCAACATTTGCATTGTATGTAGGTAACTCAACATAATGTAATGACCTGTCCAATCTTTATAACACCCTAACAATATAAGCATGGGTGAATTTAAAATTTTTTCGAGTCTGGGTCATGTCCTCGAATAAAAAAATTATGTGATGGATAATTTTGAAATGGGCTAAGCTAAAATCAGGTGGGCCCAGGCGTGAGACCACAATGACGGGTTGATTCTGCTATAACGGGAATCGCTACAGCGGAAGATGCCTAGCTGCAGCCGACGACACTGACTAGAACTCTGCAATTTGGCCTAGGTCTGAATATAAATCCTATTTTTATAATGGTTAGGAAAGAAAAATGCCCCGAAAATAAAAGTTAGAATTTCTAGTAGGGGAAAGAAAACAAGGAGGCTAGAAAAGTCTAGGATTCTTCCATCCTACAATTCCCCGCAAGAACTCAGAACTCGAAGCAAGCACACAGCTAGAAACTTCTTGATGATAGCTTGGAACCCAGATAGCTATGGCTTACCTACGTGTTAGACTTTGATTAGCAAATCGTATATGTGTGTATAATGATGTGCTATCGATTAGTAAGGAATTTTCCCTATTAATCACCACTAGCCAGACTATAATCCGCTAGTAAATATGAGAGGGAAGTAATCAAGAAAAGATAAGAAAAAGGTTATAATGTTATCGTAATATGCAATTTCCTAGGAACGAAGACTCGAGTCTAGATCGTTGGATTTCTATCATAGTTGGGAAATCATAAAGGGATACTTCTAAGGTATGCCCTGATCTTGGGCATATTTACGATCCCAAGTGCTATTTTATAACTTAATTTTGGTCCTGTTTGTTAATCTAATTTATTATATTCTCATGAGATTTTGTATAATTTCGTGCACAAACTAACCAATGTGATTAGCTCATTGTTTTGCAGGTGAAAAATTCTAAGGGTGAGCTTCATATGATGATGCATGAAGATAAAGAAAATTTGGGATTGAGTGCAAAGAAAGAGACATGAAGAAAACATGGAAGTGCCATAATCATGCCACCCAACATGCCACGTCGGCAGGAGGGCGCGCCAGGCAGCGTGTCATGCTGGCCCTGTGCCACGTTCACTGTCGTGCCATGCAAGGGAATGTGCGCACGTGCAAGTGGCAAAGAAGCAACAACAGCGTGCGATGACGCCATGCCACGCCCTGCGGCCTGTGCGATAGCTGTCGTGCCACACTGGGCAATGCGCACAGGACACTGCCATGACATGCCACTACCCGAAATTTCAGTAGTCTCACGCATTTGCTCTATGTCATGGAGGAAAATTGGCGCGACCAGGTCCATGACACGGAGCCAGTTCACCCACGGCTAGATTTTGCATATTTTCATTAAATGTAAATAGGACCCTTAGCTTCTAAAATCATATATCACGAAATATTCTTGGAAGAACGGAAGGAGCGAAGGGAGAACGAAGAAAAATCTACCTAGAGTTAAAAAACATTCATTCTCTTTTACCATTCTTGTAAGTACTCTATTTTAAATATGTTTTAACTAATTGTATGAATATGAGCGGCTAAAAACCTTTCTGTAGGTTTGAGGCCACATAATATGAATGTAAATGCTTGAATTCATCTTTGGTTTGAGTTTCGTTGTTGTTTTGTCTTGCATTCTTAATTATTATTGTTTTTTGCTTGATCACCATATAAACAAACTTGTCATGCTTAAGTAAAAGCTAGAAAGAGTAACCCAAGGTTAGAATGAAGGAATACAGGGAGTAAGTTCCTGTCTTTGCGATAGGATTCACGGTTAGGATAGAAATTATACCTAATCTGCCTTGCTTGGTTAATAAAATGGGAAGATAGCTAGACACCGACTTGGAATTGTCATATCACCGCTGATAGAAATAGTTGTAAAACTAAGTTAGATTAAATGATTAGAGGTAGGAAAGTTCATAATCAAGGGCATAAATCCCCTAAACCACATCCATAGTGTTAAATTTCTCACGAATTAGGATGTCACATCCCCGCTCAATGATGTAGGTATGAGAGACTAGTTTGTTGTGTTTAGAGGCTCGAAAGACCATGAACATTGCATATTTACCCTATGAGACAATAACTGAATCTTATATACTTAAATCACTGTGAATTGTTGCATTGTATGATTGTCAGGCCTTAACTCTAGATGCTTCTTATTATTATTTCCCAACTATTTTGTGATCACCCCTAGATTTAAATACCAACTTTCAAAATCTCTACAATCAACAAATTGTGAAATTTAACTTAATACTTGAACTTGAATATTTTCTGAAATAGTCCAGTCCCTATGGGTTCGACATCCGGCTCTTAAAAGAGCCACTGTATTACTTGTATGACCACGTACGCTGGGGCGCAATAAGTTTTTGGTGTCGTTGCTGAGAACTGGAAAAATTGGTGAGTTTCTTGTTTCTATGTTGATGTAAAATTTTCTAAGTGTTGAAAAAATATTATCTTTAGATTTTTTTTTTTTGAGTTTGATACTCTTCTTGAAAGGACATCATGGAACACAAATGGGTTGAATGGTGGATACTCATATTTCAATGAGTCTTGTTTGAATTGTGGAGGACACCACTTATGGCAACATTGTCACACTTATGGCCATTGGAATAGTTTTCCAAATTCGTATGCCCCTCCCCAAGCCCCTACTATGATCCTTCTGTTGTTTTTGATGAGTACACGAAGGATGAAAAGGAGGACTTGGAACACAAAGATCAGATAGAAAACATGTTAAAAACAGGTCCTTGAGCAGACAGAAATGATGAGGGAGCAAATGGAAGTAATGGAGTTTCAGACTAAAAAAACGGAGAGGCCCTAGAAATGATAAGAGACAAGTTCATAGAGTTGATGACTGAGGCTGAAGCTTGCATTGATTTGTAAGTAACGGTCTTAGGAAATACTCAATTGGGACTGCGAGGAGACGAAAAAGGGTGAGTTCTTGGAACAAGCTCAGCAGTTAGAAGCTCCTGAGAGTCTCCATGATGGTCTCACACATATGGCCAATCCAGTCATGAAAGGAGAGATAGAGTTCCAACTATTTGACATTCATGTGGAGTCAGATGTTGATGTGGAGAAGGTGTACACAAGTAAGGAGGTCAAGCACAATGCAGTTTCAGAGTTGAGGTGTATTGTACCCCACTCAAAGAATTTCTTGACATTATGTTTGGTTGACAACCTAGAAATAGAGTCTTCCAAGCTTGTATAGAAAGGTCTAGAGGAGGAGCAAGCCCCATATATTCTACATTTTGTTGATTCCAAGAGATAAAATGACTTCACTTACGTAAGGGCCAATAAGTTCCAAAGGCGGCATCTACTGCTTGGTCCTTTCATTTTTTCACCACCACCCTTGGAGCATAAGAGAAAACTGGAGAAGAAATTAGGGGTGAGATACATATTCTCAAAGTGGAGGGAAAAGTGCTGAAACTTGATGGGTCGTGCCGCGATGCGAAAGAAGGCGCTTCTTGGGAGGCAACCCAAGAGTACCACATGTACACTTTCTCTTCAGTTTGTTTGTAATTTTGGTTATTTTTCACTTGTTGTTGTTTGTTTTGGTTTTTAAGTACAGATTCAGGGAAAGTCTGAGTACCCATGAAAGTGAAAGCTAAGGAGCATGGCAAAAAGATGAGTGTGGGGTTGATGACCCACATGTTCAAAAATGGAGAAAAACATGTTGTTAGTTAGACCTAGAGGCCTCAGAAAGTATCTCTCACCTTTATTTTAATTGTAATTGACGCTTTGGGGACATAACATATTTTAAGTGTGGGGTGAGGGAAATTTCAGAATTTTGTGCTAAGTTATTTCGAGTGAATGTGGTGTTGGGTATAATGTTTTTGTTGAAAGAGTTTGAATTAAGCACAGTTCACCCACCCTTTGGTTTTTCTTTTCGGTTTTTTCCGAAGGGGGGCACTTTGGATCGATAAATAAAAATTTTCATTTGTTTGTACATAAATTTTCAGCCATAGATAGGGAATTTTCCCGTTGATGGATGGATGACGACCTCCTTGAGGGAAAATTAGTTAGTAGGTGTTGTGTTTGAACCGTGAGTGATTGATAGTTTGATGTTCTTGTTATGTGTTGTACATGATTGTGAGATGCAAGTGATTTTAATTGAGAAGCATGTTAACCAATTGTATAACATTGGTTGAGACACCTAGGCTCTTGAATGTGACTTTACTACTTAAAGCTTTATTTTGAATTCTTGTGATTAGCTGAGTTAAGAGTCTACTGAATCTGTCTTGAATTGAGCATGTGCTGTGACTGTAAGTTTTTTGAATATTTCGTGCTATTGTGTAGTGTCTAGAAGTTTCCTGGTGTGTATACAAAACAAAATGAGGGATGTCGATTGTAGGAGATGATTTAGGCATTTCTTTGAATGAGCCTAATTTTTATCCCTCGCTTTACCTAACTTGAATGTATGATCCTAGTTAGCCCCATTGAGCCTTAAGCCTATGCTTTGATACCTGTAACATAAGCTTAATCCTTTTCTTTCAATAGCATTGAAGTTTATCAGAAACTCCTAAGCGCTTAAGTGAAAAATCCAAAAGAAAGGAGTGAGAATCGTGAAAAAGAAGGAAAAATAACGGTTGTGGGAGTTGAGGAAAAGATTAGAGGTGAACTTGTTTGAAAATGCATGAGTATTGGCAGGGAGTAAAAGAAAAAAAGAATGAAAAAGTTTCTTAAGTACTCCTTACTAATAAGCTAAGTGTGCTTAAAGTAATAGGAAAACAAAAGAGGAAATTGATGAGTGAAAAGAATAAAGGTGAAGTAAGAGAAGAGATGTCCATAATGAAAGTGTGATGTATCAAAAGCGCTTGGGAAAGATAGTCACTATTACTGGCCAGAATAGTACCTACCCGTCCCTTAGCTTACATTACAACTTGATAAGTCCTACTTGATCTTACTTTCAAACATTCCTAAATTAGCAGAGTAATACACTAAAGGCAAGCTTATGGGTCAATACATGTTGCATGTTAATTCTTTGTGAGAGCGAGCTGATTTCTTATTCATATACTCATACATGTTATAATTTGAATACTTGTGAGTGAAAAATGGGTAACTCTCTCTTATTGTGAGGGCACATGTTTGATGAAGGATAAAATTCATGTCGAATGTCTTAATTGGTTGATTTGCATGGATTTTCCGAGTTTAAGAGTTGATTCTTGAGGATATGAAGTTTTAACTTAGTAATATAGGGTTTTAATGGTGAGATATTGCATGCTCTATTTTAAACTTGCTATATGAAACAACCGGTGTAGCCGTAGCTTGGATTATCTCGCTTCAATTAGTTATGTGTGAGTTTTTCGCGTGCATGAGATGTAATAGAGTTGTTCAAGGACGAACAAGGCTTTAAGTGTGGGGAAGTAATCTTGGGCATACTTACATGCCCAAATGCTATTTTATAACTTGATTTTAGTCATGATTGTTAACTTAATTTATTATATTCTCATGTGATTTTGTATAGTTTCGTGCATAAACTAACCAATGTGATTAGTTCATTGTTTTTTAGGTGAAAAATGTAAAGGATGAGCTTAATATGATGATGCATGAAGATAAAGGAAGTTCGGGATTGAGTGCAAATAAAGAGACATGAAGAAAACATGGAAGTGCCATGATCGTGCCACCCAACGTGCCACGCCAGCAGGAGGGTGCGCCAGGCAGTGTGTCACGCTGGCCCTGTGCCGTGTTCACTTCCGTGCTATACAAGGGAATGTACACATGCGCGAGGGGAAAAGCAGCAGCAGCAGCACACCATGGCGCCATGCCACACCCTACGGGCTGCACGATAACTACCATCCTACGCTGGGCATCGCGCACAGCTGTCATGACCCAATCGTACACCCGGATCGTAGACATGGGACAAGGAGCCCCCAGAGACCCCAAGTCGACCCATGGCATGAGCATGCGTTCAGTTCAATCATAAGCGGAAGACTTAACATATGGAACGTAATCATAACATAGCATAAGGAAAAGCAGTACTAGACTTATACATACAATACGATGGAATACGTCTTGTAGTCTGATAAGCCTGTAAACATGAAAGGGAAATTTATGGGACAACTCCCCAACTAATCCAACGTCCAGAAACTGAAGAAATAACATAGAGTATGAACATGTAGCCCTCAGAACATGAGGAATCACCAAATGCACTGAGAGCATAGCTGATACTAGCTACAGGTCAGGATGATCCTGAGAACTAGGACTTGTATCATGAAATGATACAACATAGAAAGTATGCGGTCAGTACATGGAATGTATTGAGTATGCAAGGTAAATAAAACGAACATTTAAAATATGAAAGAAATTCATAAATGATCATAAGAGTAGGACATTATGCTCGTATCATAATACCGTAACATAACATAAAGGCTCAAGGTTTTCAAAAATTTCTTAATACAATCGTAATCATAATCATAAGAGAAAAGATTTATTTAGCATGACTTGAGCCAATATACATAATCATAAACATACATAAATCATGAGGAACAGTGGGAGATTCTCTTAACCAACATACCCCATATGAGCACACATGTAGCTCCACTTGTAACCCTAGTCGGGAGGGTATTCGTACCTTGCAAAGGGTAGGAACCATGAAGGGCGTGATCACACATGAAAAGGGCTATTTGGGCTAGGGACAAACATGAAAGGGTCCCAACATACCTACGGTGGCATGTAGTTCATGAGATTCGGGGCTTAATTGTGAGCCCCAAACCTACTCGGTGTTCGATACTACTCCCAAAACATATATAACGCTCATAATAATACATAAATGAGTTTATGGGCTAGTTAATTCATGATAATCATAAACATGCTTGAACATACGTGAACTAGCCATGACTTGAGGCCCCTGGGTCGACCAAAAACATAATTCATGATTGATAAAATTCATACATACTTATAGATCATTCATGTAGCTTGAAATTTATAAGTTCATAGTAGATAACATAATAAATTCATAAATAAATTCATAATTCATGCTGGGTTTATCAAATCACCAATGGATCAACAGATCATAAATCGATTCATCATGGGGCATGCATAATCAAACTTAATTGTTTAGAAATTCAAAATCAACAATATTATAATCAATTTAAATCCCAAAAAAGGATCAAAATTAGTAGATTATGATAAGATTTCAAAATCACAAGACCCATAATTAAATCATTTAATTTTATACAAATAAATTACAAAAACCCATGAGTTTTTGATAATTTATAAGTAAAATCATAGAGTAGGAGCATGGGTGTGGAAGGAACCACCCAATGATGACCTTACATACCTGGAATCACTGATTCTTAACCTCCCTTGAATGCCCAAGATGGAATTTAGAGAAATTGGGGAAGGACACCTTGAGTCACCTTCTAGACTCCTCTCTATACTCTTGCATGCATGAATGAGGCTTTACATGGACTAATCCCCCTTAAATGACCACATTTAGAGCTTAAAATTATGTAGTTTAGGCTTTAGGAACTTGGGAATTATGAAAACATCCTCATTAAAATGCAGGAAAAACACTGTCAGGGCCCCTAACGAGTTGTTGCCAAGGGGCACGACTCGTGGCTAGGACCTGTGAAGTCCAATGTCCAAAGCACTCAGGGGGGATCCCACGAATCGTGGTGGCTAACCACGACTCGTGGTTAACAACCGTGACCCCTACTGCCCCAAAACCTTGACCAACCCTCCAATGCAGACAACGGGTAACCTCACGAGACGTGAGATTTGACCCCGACTCGTGGTCAAGCCCGTGGCCTCCTCAACCTAAGCTTGCCCAACCTGCTGACCACGAGTCACATCACGACTTGTGGTCACTCCTCACGACCCACCTCACGAGTTGTCCTGCAACCTGATGCAAATTTCCAGTTTTTCTCCGTTTTGACTCCAGGGTTTGATCCTTGGGTTCCCAGGGTATAACAATATCTCTGCCTTGAACATTCGTCCTCGAATATTAGGAACATGCAGAAAACTCAGAAACAAGAAATCACCATATATAAATACTGATTATTTAAGCTGAAAACGGACGGATTGACTACCTCCGAAAAGAACTACATAACTGAACTGAATTCAGACACCACATACATATGCCATATCATAAAACAAACTTGTACGCATGAACAGAACATGAAAATTGATTAGGGGTTTAGGGAAAAACTGATACCTCAAACTGAAACTGAGCTAGTAGAGAACAGGTGTGGGTATTTAGCCATCATATCTGCTTCGGCTTCCCACGTAGCTCCTCCAACATGTTGGTTTCTCCATAATACTTTAACTGAAATTACTTCTTTGTTCCTTAGCTTAAGGATTTGACGATCTAAGATTTCCATTGGAATTTCTTCATAGCTAAGGCTATCCTTTACACCAACGTTGTCCACCGGGACTACTAAAGCTGGATCACACAAGCACTTTTTCAAAAGTTAGACATGAAACATAGGATGAACTGAAGATAACTCCGAGGGCAAGTCCAACTCATACGCCACCTTACCAACTCTCCTCACAACTCGGTAGGGGCCAACATAGCAGGGACTGAGTTACCCCTTTTTTGCAAACCGCATGACTCCCTTCATGGGAGATACCTTTAGAAATACCCAATCGTCCACATCAAACTCCAAGTCTCTTCTCCTCACATCGGCATATGATTTCTGACGACTCTGAGCAGTTTTCAACCGGTCCCTTATTAATTGAACCTTCATCATCGCCTCGTAAACTGAATCTGGCCCTATCATAGCTGCCTCACCAACCTCAAACCATCCGATGGGAGATCTACACCTTCGCCCATAGAGGACCTCGAATGGTGCCATTTGGATACTAGAGTGATAACTATTATTATAGGCAAACTCGATTAAGGGTAAATGATCATCCCAACTACCTTTAAAATCCATAACACATGCCCTCAGCATATCCTCAAGAGTCTAGATTGTTCGTTCATCTTGGCCATCTGTCTGCAGATGAGAGGCCGTGATAAGATTTACTTGAGTCCCAAGTCCCTGTTGAAAAGACCGCCAGAATTGGGAGGTAAACTGAGTACCTCGGTCTGATATAATAGACAAGGGAACTCTATGAAGATGAACCAACTCCTGAATATACAGTTTGGCATAGTCATCTGCTGAATCCGTGGCCTTGACCAGTAGAAAATGGGCAGCCTTAGTTAACTTGTCTACCACCTCCAAAATGGAATCATAGTGTCGTCGAGTACGAGGAAGGCCTATAATGAAATCCATATTAATCTCTTCCCACTTCCAAGTGGGGATGCTAATGTCCTGAAGCACGCCTCCCGGTCTTTGATGCTCGACCTTCACTTGTTGATAGTTAGGACATTTGGTTACAAAATCTGCGATATCCTTCTTCATGCCATCCCACCAATAGATTTCCCGCAAGTCCCAGTACATCTTCATGGATCCCGGGTGGATAGAATATCTGGTATCATGTGCTTCATGCAATATCTGAAAACCTTAAATAATCGACGTTTGAAAGACATAGTCAACCCTAGTATCAAAGCACGCCATCTCCCACTTGGGAGAAAACCTCCACCTTTTGACTCCGCACTATTTCTTTGAGTTTCCTCAAAATCAGATCTTCATCTTGCTAAGATTTAACATCAACCACCAAGGATGATTCTGAACCATTCTGCACAACGACACCGCCATCGATCGAGTCGACCACTAACTCCCAATCTTGCGATCCGGTGGACATCTTTCCCCAACTCTTCTTTCCCTCCTCCACGTGGACACACTATCCATAGAGAGCCTACTAAGTACATCCGCCACCACATTAGCCTTGCCCAGGTGGTAAAGAACACTCATATCGTAGTTCTTCAATAACTCCAACCACCTCCTTTGCCGAAGATTGATATCTTTCTGCATGAACACATATTGCAAGCTCCTGTGATCAGTGAATAAATCCATGTGGACCCCACACAAGCAATATCTTTAATGCTAACACCACTTCGGCCAACTCAAGATCATGGGTAGGGTAAATATTTTCATGAACTTTCAACTGTCGAGAGGCATATGCTATTACTTTCCCATGCTGCATCAACATACATCCTAGTCCAACTCACAAAGCATCACAATATACAACAAAGCTATCTGTACCATCGGGTAATGTCAACACTGGTGCTGAAGTGAGTCAAATCTTCAATTCCTGGAAGCTTTCCTCACAAGCCTCCGACCATTGAAACTTTACCTTTTTCTAAGTCAACTTGGTCAAAGGTGTCGCAATAGATGAGAAGCCCTCAACAAATCTCCGATAGTAACCTGCTAGGCCTAAGAAAGTCCAAATTTCTGAAGGATTCACCAGTCTGGGCCAATTCTTCACTGCTTCAATTTTTTGGGAATCTACCTTAATGCCCTCACCTGAGACACATGGCCTAGAAATGCCACCGAGTCCAACCAAAACTCACATTTTCTGAACTTTGCATATAACTGACGATCCTTGAGGACCTTAAGCACTATACGTAAGTGAGTAGCATGCTTCACCTCGCTCCAGGAGTATATAAGGATATCATTGATGAACACAATTACGAACATGTCCAAATACTGCTTGAACACCCTATTCATCACGTCCATAAAAGCTGCAGGAGCATTGGTTAGTCCAAATGACATAACTACAAACTCATAATGGCCATAATGGGTTCTAAAGGCTGTCTTTGGGATATCATTCTCCCAGACACTGAGCTGGTGATACCCGGATCTGAGATCTATCTTCGAGAAACACCTGGCACCTTGGAGTTGGTCAAATAAATCATCGATATTGGGCAAGGGGTACCTATTCTTGATAGTAACCTTATTCAGCTGCTGATAGTCAATACACATTCGAAGGGACCCATCCTTTTTTCGAATAAAGAGAACTGGTGCATTCTATGGAGCCTTGCTCAGTCTAATGAAACCCTTATCCAACAAGTCCTTCAACTGTACTTTTAGCTCCTTTAGCTCAGCTGGACCATCTTGTGAGGAATAGAGATAGGCCGTGTATCGGGAAATATATTAATACCGAAATCAATTTCCCTCTTCGGAGGAACACTTCGAAAATCATCAGGAAAAACCTCTGGATACTCACACACCACTGGAACTGACTGTATAGTCAGGGTCTCGTACTCCACATACTTAACCCTAACTAGGTGGTACATGCAACCCTTAGAGATCATTTTCCTGGCCTTAAGATATGAAATAAACCGACCGGTTGGTACAGCAAAATTACCCTTCCATTCCAAAACTGACTCACCAGAAAATCAAAATTCTACTGCATGGGTCCTACAATTAATCAAAGCATAGCATGCAAACAACCAATCCATATCCAAGATGATATAAAAGTCTATCATGGCCAACTCCACTAGGTTGGTGAGGTAACCTTATACAACATTGTAATGGGGCAACCTCTATATATCTGCCTAGTTATAACTTATTCACTGACTGGAGTAGATACAGAGAATGGTTCTGACAGAATTTCGGGACTAACTCCAAAACTACTAGCAATATAAGGGGTCACAAAAGACAAAGTAGCTCCTGGATCTAACAAAGCATAAGCATCAATATGGAAGACTTGCAACATACCTGTGACCACATCTGGCGAAGCCTCCTTCTGGGCGAGGCGCTAGGACATAAAACCTGTTTTTGCACTGACCGCCTACTGAACTAGTGGAAGCACCCTGCTGTGGGGATCGTGCTGTTGGAGTGGTAGAACTGGCTGCAGGGCAATCTCTGATCCTGTTTTGTTTGCCACACCCAAAACAAGCATCTGCACGACTAGGCACCTCCCGAGATGATTCTTACCATATCTCGCACAAGCTGGGAAAGTGCACTCCACCTGCATGCTACCATGATCCCTCGAGCCTGTAGCCCTGCTCGTCTGGTCTCCCCTAAATCGGGATGGCATGCTAGATGATGATGGAGCTGGAGCCATGGACCTGTGTTGGGACTACTGACGTGGTTCACCCCTTGACCTGGCCTGAGAAATTCCATATCTATCGGTTCTAGCCCTCTTGGCCTCTCTCTACCTCCTATAGATCGACTCCATCTGCTGGACATGCAATACAATATGGGGAAAGTCAATGTCGGTCGACTCCATCTGCTGCACATGCAATACAATATGGGGAAAGTCAATGTCCTGATGAAGCATGGCGATCCGACAATCTTTGTCCAAGTAATCTGCTACTCCATGCATAAAGCGGCTCACCCGAGCCCGCTGATCCGCCACCAACTCTGGAGCATATTTAGATAACGGGGTGAACTCTAATGCATACTCTTGGATAGACATGCTACCTTGCTTCAGATTAACAAACTCGGCTGCCTTGAGCTCCCTTATCTCCCGAGGGAAGAATCGATCCATGAATGCAGTCTGAAACTTATCCCAACCTATCGGGCCTGCACCCGCCACCTTGGCATCTCTCCATTTCTTAAACCATATATGAGCTAGCCCCTTTAGCTGATAGGAGGTTAAGTCAACACATTCCCCATTGATCACCCCCATGACCTGGGTGGTTTTCAACATCTCCTCTATAAAATCATGAGGATCCTCGTCCACCTTTGACCCCGTGAAATCCATAGGGCTCATCCTCAAGAAATCTCTCACCCTAGCTGCCGCTGCATTCCCATTCTGAGGGAAATGCGCCACCGTCTGATTCTGTACCTAGGCAGTCATGGCCTGTGTCAGCATCTGAATTACCACCCTAAACTCAGCATGGGCGGATGGCTCTGGTAAGTGCTCCTCATGAACGGGTGGAGCTGGCTAATGCTCACCATCATGGGCACCCTCATGATCATTACTATTTCCGTTTCTCCTAGCATTTTCTCAACGTGGAGGCATGATTTTGCAAACATGAATAGCATGAATTAGCGGAGTAAAGGACGTTCATCGCATGACATAGATCATGAAAGATGGGAACATTTCCTAAACATCTTGTAGCATCTTCGTCATAAGTGTGGCATGCTTCATACCCATGAAAAAGACTCTACTTAACGCACCTTTCATACTCCCTAGGACACATAAACCTGGCTCTGATACCAAGTTTGTCACGACCCAAACGTACACCCGGATCATAGACACGGGACAAGGAGCTCCGAGAGACCCCAAGTCGACCCATGGCATGAGCATGCATTTAGTTCAATCACATAAGCGGAAGACTTAACATATGGAACGTAATCATAACATAGCATAAGGGAAAAGCAGTACTAGACTTATACAATACGATGAAATGCATCTTATAGTCTGATAAGCCTCTAAACATGAAATGCAAATTGACGGGACAACTCCCCAACTAATCCAACGTCCAGAAACTGAAGAAATAACATAGAGTATGAATATGTAGCCCTCGGAACATGAGGACTCACCAAATGCACTAAGAGCAAAGCTGATACTAGCTACGGATGAGGATGAGACTGAGAACTGGGACCTGTATCATGAAATGATACAGCATAGAAAGTATGTGGAATGTACTGAGTTGCAAGGTAAATAAAACGAACATTTAAAATATGAAAGAAATTCATAAATGATCATAAGAGTAGGAAATTATGCTCGTATCATAATATCGTAACATAACATAAGGCTCAAGGTTTTCAAAACATTCTTAATACAATCGTAATCATAATCATAAGAGAAAAAATTTATTTAGCATGACTTGAGCCAATATACATAATCATAAACATTCATAAATCATGAGGAACAGTGGGAGCTTCTCTTAACCAACATACCCCATATGAGAACACATGGAGCCCCACTTGTAACCCTAGTCAGGAGGGTATTCGTACCTTGCCAAGGGTAGGAACCATGAAGGGCGTGATCACACATGAAAAGGGCCATTTGGGCCAGGGACAAACATGAAAGGGTCCCAACATACCTACGGTGGCATGTAGTTCATGAGATTCGGGGCTTAATTGGGAGCCCCAAACCTACTCGGTGTTCGATACTACTCCCAAAACATATATAGTGCTCATAATAATACATAAATGAGTTTATGGGCTAGTTAAATCATGATAATCATAAACTTGCTTGAACATACGTGAACTAGCCATGACTTGAGGCCCCTGGGTTGACCAAAAACATAATTCATGATTGATAAAATTCATAAATAAATTCATAATTCATGCTGGGCTTATCAAAACACCAATGGATCAACAGATCATAAATCGATTCATCATGAGGCATGCATAATCAAACTTAATTGTTTAGAAATTCAAAATCAAAAATATTATAATCAATTTACATCCCAAAAGATGATCAAAATCAGTAGATTATGATAAGATTTCAAAATCACACGACCCATAATTAAATCATTTAATTTTATGCAAATAAATTACAAAACCCATGAGTTTTTGATAATTTATAAGTAAAATCATAGAGTAGGAGCATGGGTGTGGAAGGAACCACCCATTGATGACCTTACATACCTGGAAACACTGATTCTTAATCTCCCTTTAAAGCCCAAGATGGAATTTAGAGAAATTGGGGAAGGACACCTTGAATCACCTTCTAGACTCCTCTTTATACTCTTGCATGCATGAATGAGGCTTAACATGGACTAATCCCCCTTAAAACATCCCATTTAGAGATTAAAACAATGTAGTTTATGCTTTAGGAACTTAGGAATTACGAAAACACCCTCATTAAAATGCAGAAAAAACACTGCCAGGGCCCCTAACGAGTCGTCGCCAAGGGGAACGACTCGTGGCTAGGACCCATGAAGTCCACTGTCCAAAGCACTCAAGGGGGACCCCACGAATTGTGGTGGCTGACCATGAGTCGTGGTCACCACCCCTGACCCCTACTGCCCCAAAACCTTGACCAACCCTCCAATGCAGACCACGGGTGATCTCACGAATTATGTGGTTTGACCACGACTTGTGGTTAGGCCCGTGGTCTCCTCAACCTGAGCTTGCCCAGCCTACTGACCACGAGTCACATCACGACTCGTGGTCACTCCTCACAACCCACCTCACGAGTCATCTTGCAACCTGATGCAAATTTTTAGTTTTTCTCCATTTTGACTCTCGGGTCTGATCATTGGGTTCCCGGGGTATAACAATAGCACAATGCTATGACATGCCACTACCTGAAATTCCAGTAGCCTCATGTGTTTCCTCCGTGTCACGGAGGCAAATTGGCGCCACTAGGTCCGTGACACGAAGCCAGTTCACCCATAGACAGATTTTTCATATTTTCATCAAGTATAAATAGGACCCTTAGCTTCTAAAAGTATTTATCGCAAAATATTTTGGGAAGAAGGGAAAGGAGCGAAGGGAGGATGAAGGAAACTCTATCTAGGGTTAAAAAACTCTCATTCTCTTTTACCATTCTTGTAAGTACTCTACTTTAAACATGTTTTTGAGTAATTGTATAAACATGAGCGACTAAAACCCTTTCTCTAGGGTTGAGGCCACATGATATGAATGTAAATGCTTGAATTCATCTTTGGTTTGAGTTTCGTTGCTGTTTTGTCTTGCATTCTTAATTATTATTGTTTTTATGCTTGATCACCATGGAAACAAACTGTTAAGCTTAGGCAAAAGCTTGAAAGAGTAACCCTATGTTAAAATGAAAGAATGCAGGGAGCAAGTTCTTGTTTTTATAATAGGATTCGTTGTTAGGATAGAAATTATACCTAATTTGCTTTGGTTGATAAAATGGAAAGATAGCTAGACGCCAACTTAGAATTGTCATATCACCGCTCGTAGAAGTAGTTGTAAAACTAAGTTAGGTTAAATGATTAGAGGTATGAAAGTCCATAAACCACCTAAACTACATCCATAGTGTTAAATTGCTCACGAATTAGGACGTCATGTCCCAGCTCAACGATGTAGGTGTGAGACTAGTTTATTGTGTTTAGACGCTTGAAAGACCATGAACATTGCATTTTAACTCTGTGAGACAACAACTGAATCTTATATACTTGAACCACTGTGAGTTATAGCATTGCATGATTGTCAGGCCTTAACTCTAAATGCTTCTTAATATTATTTCCCGACTATATTGTGATCACCCCTAGATTTAAATACAAACTTTCAAAATCTCTATAATCAAGACTTGTGAAATTTAACTTAACACTTGAACTTGAATATTTGCAGAAATAGTCCAGTCCCTGTGGGTTCGATATTTGGCTCCTAAAAGAGCCACTATATTACTTGTACGACCGCGTACACTTGTGCATGCGCTGGGGCGCAATATGCCTCAAGTAAGGGACCAAGGTATGGTCATGGGTGAGTTTTTTCAAATAGTCCATGCATTCACATGAGTTAATGAACTAATAGTTTATTTTTGATAGTTATGTGTTTATGATTATTATAGTTTCATGTCGAATTGATGGTTGTTAGCTAAGGAAGAAGGAAAAATTGACAATAGGGATTGGTTAATATATATGCATAGTAGGTGAATTGATTATCAAGAACCATTATAAGAGGAATATAAGTGGAGAGATGGGTTGGAGTACTGCCTGAGCAGTACCGCTGTAGCGTCACTATGATTACTGCGGCAGGACCGCTGTCGCGACAGTATTATCGTGGAAGTTAGGCCTAATCTAGCAAACGGGCTAGTTACAACACATTTTGATAAATTTTAGGCAAAGGGTAATGTAACAAATAATTGATTCTGAAATGGCCCTAGGCCATAATTTTTCTAATGCTTGTAATGATTAATTCTTGTTATTGAACGTAATTTTGCTAAATGAATTAAACTGTGATATACTATTCCTGAAATGCTAGGAGGAGTCCATGGTAACCAAGTAAGAAAATGGGGTGGCATGTTGAAAGGGAAAAATGAGTCATCCATATGGCGAGATTAGAGGCTGGTGTTAGAGATGAGTATTCAGACAAGCAGGTTAGTCCAATCAAGCCTGTGCCTGAATACTTAGATGTGAGTGGCTCATACTTAAGGTGACCATCCGATGAGTAGTATGGATGAGTATGTAGACAGATATGGCTAAATGTTCACATGGCTGGGTGTACATATATGAGTACACAGAAAGGTATGATGAGAGGTTCATATGGCTTGGTTTACACTATATGGAATTCTAGAGTCCCCTGCAGGTTATGACTGGAAGGGCAGACATAAGACCCTCTGACATGTGTGTATAATGATGTGATGGAGGCATGTGCTCTATATATCACCACTAGTTCTAACTGTGAGACAGAGATGGTGCAGTTATGATATGATATACATACGACTCTGACGACAAAATGTACAAGTAATATGATATGGGGAAGCAATGATAGATATAAATAAAAAGGGGTCAAATATACGACTATTGTCTGAGAATGCCAAAAGGGAATCCGTACACCAAAAGAAAATAAGTATCAATATCCAAAAACAATGTAAAGGAGAAGGTGAGAATTTCTTTGCAAGTACCAAATTGGGGCTACCTAAATAAAATTCATAAAGAGAGAAGTAGGGGAGAGGGAGCACCACAACCCTGCCCAACTAGTCTCATCATTGCCGCTATTGGAATCACCGGCCACCTCCTCCTCGAACCCGCTGAGGAGGATAACTCTGGGATGTCCACCCTGGTCGCCTGGGGTATCCTGGTCTTGGGAGAGCGATGCTTGAGGATCGCCTTGACCCCCTTCCACACATGCACCAAGAGCTTGTCTCGGGTGCATCACTTCTTCTTTTCTTTCTCTAGGTCCTTCTGGGGCTCTACATGGGCTTAGGCCAAGGCAGCAATCATCCCCTGCATCACCTCTAAGCCTGCAGTAGTTGCACTGGAAGGCCTACTGTCGAATGGAGGTCTGGGAAACCCTCCTAGAAGCTCCCACATTGCGGCCATCTCTGTCTCTATCCGCTCTAGAGGGCCCAAAGGCCTAGAAGTGCTGGCCCCGCCATCCCCATCTGTAATACTCCAAAAGTATCTAAGACAAGACTCGGGATTTGTATTGTGATCAATAGAAAAAGTTTGAAAAATGTCTCATAACGACTCATTGTATGAGTCGGGAAGAGCAATAACAAATCATGGGTTCCAGTTGAGGTCACTTTTTTGGTTGGCAGGTCCAGGACCAGTACGCCATGGAATGACTTGTGGGTCCCCATAATGGGTCGTTGGTTGGATTCGCTGTTTGGTTTTGTATTGACAAGGTGGACGGTATGAGTAGTGGTATGACTCCTTATAAGGAACAACAAATCGTGATTAGTACTTGTCGAAAGGCGTAGTGAAAGTTGGTGCAGTAACAACAGATGGTGTAATGACCCCTTGTCACATGGTATGACACGTTGCTAGTGTCCGTGATGGAAATTCCAAAAGCTTTACTTATGGAGTTAGTAGTTATGATTAGAGGACACAACGGGTTGTTGTGTCGATAGCGACCCCCTGTCGAGTCGTCGTTCGAAGGTCTGAGAACTGAGAAACTTTGAAAGGAAGTAACGAGCAATATAACGAGTCATTGGATCGAGGGATGACTCGTTGGTTGAGTCGTGGCATCTGGCAGTGTGATTTTTCCTATGAAATTAGTAAGGATATTTCTGTAATTTCTAAGCTCCTAAGTCCTAAACTACATAATTTTAAGCTCTAAAAGAAGTGTATTAAGGGAGTTTAACCTATTCTAATTCATTCAACTCCCATACATGCAAGTTTAGAAGTTTCCCTTTGAAGATCAATCTTGAAATTCCTCAATTCTTCCCCCAAATCTCTTGGGCTTTCAAAGTCTAGTTCAGATTCAGCTTACCCAGATATAGAGGGCTGTGAATGAGAGTTTCCTTCCACTCTTTTGCCCAAAATTTTCCTCAAGTTCATGAATTCAAGTCTTAATTCAAGTTGATGATCTTATGGGGTTTTAGCCTAATTTCATGAAATTCTCTATGGTTTGCTTATGGGTCAATTCCCTTCATATTTCAAAGTGTATTTTAAGATTTATGGGCATATTTTATACCTATTTTAATTATAAATTCATGATTTCAAGTTTTAGAAAATTATGCCCAATTATGCAAGTTTCATGAAAAGTCAAGTTTATGATTTATGATTCCAAGTATGATGAGATATCTAGTATGAATAAATGTTTACAAATTACCTATGTATGAATCCATGATTTTTTTTAATAAAAGTCTATTTC
Source organism: Datura wrightii (assembly GCA_035772735.1). Taxonomy (NCBI): domain Eukaryota; kingdom Viridiplantae; phylum Streptophyta; class Magnoliopsida; order Solanales; family Solanaceae; genus Datura; species Datura wrightii. Next base: position 46,787,069 of record JASDFA010000002.1, on the reverse strand, counting down.
AAGTATGCATGATTTAAATATTTGGGCAAATCTACACAAGTTAAGTATATTTTCATGCTTTAGCCAAGGCTAATAAGATCAGCTTATTATATATTTTGGAGTCAAACTCCCCATGTTCAGATTTCAGACTATGCATATGATTATGATTTCAGCTTTGTTGAAAAAAATGGGAGAACTATGCATGTTTTTGGGAGTAGTGTCTAGGTCCGAGTAGGCTTGGGGTTCCAAGGTTCCTCGATCTCAGAACTACGTGCAAACATAGGTATATTTATATTTGGGACCTCTCAAGAGAGTTTTCTGCACTTGCCAGAGGGCCTTCAACTTGATATCGATATCATGTAGCATCCTTAGCCCTGAGAAGGTTTTGGATGGTGCTACCCACTTGAATGTGATAGTTGGGGCATCATGTAAGCTCTATATATTGTTATATTTTATTCGGCGGTCGTGCCAGCTGTGTCGATGGCACGTGATGACCGTGGTGACACTTGGGCTGGTTTAGTCGTGTCCCTTGATGTTAGTGGTAAGTAGAGTGTCTTGTTGGTTGTTTTTAATTCTTTGGGATAGACTGGTTGGGATGGTAACCTTTAGCTCGATTAGTGGCTCGTCCACCGATAATAGACATAAAGAATAGTACTGTGTTGTGATAATTGATTGGTGGGGTTTGAGAGCCGATCATGGTCTTTTTTAGCATGTATTATTGTTGTTGTTGATTGTGATTGTTGTGATTGTGCATGTGTTGTATTTGAGGCCTTGTGGCTTATGGATACCCGATGCACCAGAGTTTTTCCAACTAGGGGTCGAGCCCGAGGTGACTTGTGGCTTGTGGATACCCGACGCACGATAGTGTTTACGGCTGAGGGGTTGAGCCCATGGAGTGAAATGACCTATGGGGTTGAGAATGATGTCCTTTGTAGTGTCGAGTTGAGACATGATTCGAGAGTGGTCCAACATGTCTGAGCCTTCTTGGGATCGTGATTTAGTTCTTCTAGATGGATTGAGCTTCGCTAACTGTGCGTAGCCGAGAGAGAGTCCTAGAGTACTTGATTGATGATGTTGATTAACTGGTGTTTACTTGTGATTTGTTTAGAAATATATTATGGTTGTTGCTTATGTTATTTGTTAACTGATAGCAGTGGATGCTAGATGTTGGATGGTGTTAGCTGAGGCCATTGAGAGGTCTAGAGGCGATGGCAGGTGAGCTGGGTCAGCTAGGTACCGTTATATTGTTATTTACTTTTTGGACTTCCCGGGCTTATAGGGGCTTGGTAGGTTCTATTTGTATGTTTGCTTTTACTTTCCAGGTTTATGGGGGCCAGGAAGGTTTTATATGTTTACTTAAGTTCAATTCTCCTTCTGAGATGTTTGGTATATCTATTGATCTCTAATCTTTGTCTTTCAGTTGTTTCTGCCTTTCATGCTCGGTACATTATTGTACTGACACCCTAATCGAGGCGCTATATTCATGCCTATAGGTGATGGTAGGCTATTAAATTAGGTTCTTGGTTTCTAAGTGGAGTTCCAGCTGAATCGGTGGGCTCAAATTGTTTCGGAGTTGCCAGAGGTTGAGTTATGGTAGTTCAGGGCCTTGTCTTGATCATTTGATTACTAATGTATTCATAGAGGCTCATAGACATTGTCGTGGTTTTAGTATGTTGTTATTGGAAAGGTCGGCCATGTTTTATAGTTGTTTTCCATCTCGTGGCCTTTATGGCATATTGTATTCACTTTTTTGGTTCGTTAGGTGAGCCAGCTTTCGCTATAGTCTATCGTCTTATTCTGATTTTATACTTGTTGTGTTGTTGAACCTCATCAGTTCTAGCCTTTGGTTTATTTTTAGGCATCATGTATTCTCATATCAGGGGTGGCATCAGGTTCCAGTCATGCCTCCCCGGGTTTGGGGTGTGACAGTGTTGTTATTAGAGCAGTTCCTCCTAGGGAGTCTATAATCCGTGTCTAGTAAAATCTTGTTTATGTGTTCATTGCGCAGCGTACTTATAGACAAGAGGCTACATGACATTTAGAATTTTTACTTTTCTTTATGGATCAAAATCGTGTGAGAAGTCAGATGTCACAGGAGTTAGGTCTAGACTCACGTTTGCTCACGTTTGCAAGGATGCTGGTAACACGATGAATTATAGCTAGTCAGCGGCTAAACATGGCCGCAGGTAAGATTCATATTTTGATTATAGTTATAGTTGTGTCACACCTCGTCATGGTGCAAGGTTTTGTTGTTTAGAGTAGTTTGCGGTAGGATTTTCATGTGAGGCTATGTGATGCGATGTTTTGTTGTTTCAGTCCTTGAGTCAGAGTCGTGCATGTCGTCCAACATTTGAGAATGAATGTTTCTAAAGGAGGAAGGATGTAACACCTTGGATAATTTGAGTGACAAAATCATGCTTTTGAGATAGGACTAAGAGTACTAAATTGGCTAAGAAGGAAGTGTTATGGGTTATTTGAGTCACTCTATGATCATATTTAAGATTGGACATTGATCAAGTTGTAGAACAAAATTCGGAAAAAGTTATCGCAAAATTTCCTTCATGAGATTCTTTAAAATTTAGGTCAAATGTCTCGGGACTTTTCTCCCAATCTATAACGATTTAGGGTGTGCATGACCTATAAAATTAAAGATCTATGAGTCTAGTTTCCAGTGCATCAAACCATTTGCCAATCCTACTTTGGAGTAGAGAGATATTAACGTTTTCGTGAGACCGTGCAAGCAGACACCTCATAAGGTCTTAAGGCGGTGGAGAACTATAAATAGCACCTTGGTTGGTTGTTCTTCATCCAAATTCATTTCCAGAACGTTTCTTCACGAGAAACCTCTCTCTAACTCTCCCTTAAGTGTTCTAAGTGTTCCTAAGGTAGGAAGCCATGCTTTAACATGATTTTTGTGTCAGGAAGTCGGGAATCGCGTGTAGCCTGTTGTTTGGTGTTTTTTCCGGGCTGTTAGGTGGCTGTTTCGTGGTGAAGCTGTTGGTAAGCCATCTTTATTTTGTTATCCTTAGTTTTTAAGGTTTTTTATAGGTGTTTTAATGCCGATAGGTTGTTGTCTCGGAGTTTCTACCGTCGAATTCCTATGAATCTTGTCAGGTAAGCTTCATTTGTCTTGTTTTGTTTTTGAGTTGTGCTGGCTGCATTTAGGCAGAATTTTGGAATGCCTTTAGGAAGTAGGTTCATGGTTTTGAAGCTCAAGTTCATCTAGGATTGAAGCTAAGGTATGTTAGGTTTGTTCCTCCCTTTGTCGGCATGAATTCCGTAGTCGTTGTCGTCCGTGTTGACGTGTGTGTTGGCTGTTTTGTGAAGGCTTGTGTTATGTTATTATTGAACTCTTGTTCTTCTATTTATATGGTGATAAAGGTGTGTATAACATTCTGGTTTGATTGGTGGCTCGGGCTTGAGTGTAGATAATCGTAGACATGGAAAATTATTAGGCTTGTACCGAGAGGCCGTATGTGAGGCGGTGTGGTTCTTGTAGCAAGTTGTGGGCTGTTTGAGTGAATAAGATTAGGTGATTATATTGACAAGTGAATGAGGTTTTAGAGTGTTTAAGGTCTATGGTTGCGACAATTTGTTGTTATATTTGATTCGGCGGTCGTTCGACCGTGTCGATGGCACGTGACGACCGTGGTGACACTTGGGCTGGTTTGGCCGTGTCCCTTGATGTTAGTGGTAAGTAGAGTGGCTTGTGGGCTGTTTGTAATGCTTGGGGATAGATTGGTTGGGATGGTAACCTTAACTCGATTAGTGGCTCGTCGGTGGACGAATAGACATGACAAAATAGTACTGTGTTGTAATAATTGATTGGTGGGGTTCGAGAGCCAGTTATGGGCTGTTTTAGCATGTATTATCGTTGTTGCTGACTGTTATTATTGTGATTTTTGTGGATACCCGATGCACGGGAGTTTTTCCAGCTAGAGGTCTAGCCCGAGGTGCCTTGTGGCTCATGGATACCCGACATATGAGAGTGTTTCTTCCTAAGGGATTGACCCCAAGGAGTGAAATGGCATATGGGGTTGAGAATGATGTCCTCCATAGTGTTGAGTTGAGACATGATTCGAGACTTGTCCGACATGTATGAGCCTTCCTGGGGTCGCGATTTGGTTCTTCAAGATGGATTGAGCTCTGCTAATTATGCGCAACTGAGAGAGAGTCCGAAAATGCTTGATTAATGATGTTTATTAACTGGTGTTTATTTGTGATTTGTTTCGCATTATATTGTGGTTGTTTCTTGTGTTATTTGTTATATGATAGCAGTGGATGGTAGATGTTGGCTAGTGTTAGCTGAGGCCATTCATAGGTCTAGAGGCGAAGACAGGTGAGCTAGGTCACCTAGGTGCCATTATATTGTTATTTACTTTTTGGACTTGCCGGGCTTATGGGGGCCAAGTAGGTTCTGTTTGTATTTTTGTTTTTACTTTATAGGCTTATCGAGGCCAGGTAGGTTTTATATGTTTACTTAATTTCAGTTCTCCTTCTGCTATATTTGGTATATCTGTTGATCTCTAATATTTTTCTTCCAGTTGTTTCTGCCTTTCATGCTCGGTACATTATTGTATCGACGCCCTAGTTGGGGTGCTTCATTCATTCCTGTAGGTGATGGTAGGCTGTTAGATAAGGTTCTTGGTTGCTGAGTGGAGTTCCAGCTGAGTCGGTGTGCTTCAGTTCTTTTGGAGTTGCCACAGGTTGAGTTTGGGTAGTTTGGGGCCCTGTCCCGATCATTTGATTACTAATGTATTTATAGAGGCTCATAGACATTGCTGTGGTTTTAGTATGTTGTTATAGGACAGGTGGGCCATGTTTTATAGTATTTTTCCATTCCGTGTCCTTGATGACATATTGTATTTATTTATTTTGGTTGGTCAGGTGAGCCAGCTTCCGGTATAGTCTATCGTCTTATTCTTATTTTATAGTTGTTGTGTTGTCGAATCTCATCGGTTCTGGACATTGTTTTATTTTTGGGCATCGTGTATGCTCATATCAGGGGTGGCACCAGGTGCCAGTCATGCCTCCCCGGGTTTGGGGTGTGACAGACTTGGTATTAGAGCAGTTCATCCTAGAGTCTATGAGTCGTGTCTAGTAGAGTCTTGTTTATATGTGCGTTGCGCAACGTACTTATAGAGAAGAGGCTACAGGACATTTAGGATTGTTACCCTTCTTTCTGGATCGAAATCATGCGAGAAGTCAGGTGCCACAGGAGTCGGGTCTAGACTCACGCTAGCTAACTTTTGCAGGGATGCTTGTAACATGATGAATTATAGCTGGCCAGTGGCTAAACATGGCGGTAGGTAAGATTCTTATTTTGATTATAGTTATAGTTGTGTTGCGCCTCGGCATGGTGCAAGGTTTTGTTGTTTGGAGTTGTTTGCGATAGGCTTTTCATGTGAGGCTATGTCGTGCGATGTTGTGTTGTGTCAGTCCTTGAGTTGGAGTCGTCCATGTCGTCCAACATTCGAGGACGAATGTTTCTAAGGGGGGGAAGGATGTAACACCTCAGATAATTTGAGCGATAAAATCATGCTTTTTAGATAGGACTAAGATTACTAAATTGGGGAAGTATTATTAGTCATTTGAGTCATTCTCTGATCATATTTAATATTGGACAACGATCAAGTTGTTGAATAAAATTCAGAAAAACTTATTGCAAAATTTCCTTCATGAGATTCTTTAAAATTTAGGTCAAATGTCTCGGGACTTTTCTCCCAATCTATAAGGATTTAGGGGATGTGCAACTTATCATATTAAAGATCTATGAGTCTAGTTTCCATTGCATGAAACCGTTTGTCAATCCGACTTTGGAGTAGAGAGTTATTCGCGCTTTCGCAAGACTGCACAAGCAGGCACCTCACAAGGTATTAAGGCGGTGGAGAACTATAAATAGTCCCTTGGTCGGTTGTTCTTCATCCAAATTCATTTCCAGCAAGTTTCTTCATGATAAACCTCTCTCTAACTATCCCTTCAGTGTTCTAAGTGTTCCTAAGGTAGGAAGCCATGGTTTAACATGATTTTTGTGTCGGGAAGTTGGAAATCGCGTGTAGCCCATGGTTTGGTGTCTTTTCCGGGCTGTTAGGTGTCTGTTTCGTGGTGACGCTGTTGGTAATCCTTCTTTCTTTTGTTCTCCTTAGTTTTTAAGGTTGTTTATAGGTGTTTTAACACCGATAGGTTGTTGTCTCAGATTTTCCACCCTCGAATTCCTATGAATTTTGTCATGTAAGCTTCATTTGTCTTTTTTTGTTATTGAGTTGTGTTGGATGCGTTTTGGCAGAATTTTGGACTGCCTTAAGGAAGTAGGTTCATGGTTTTGAAGGCTCAAGTTCATCCAGGCTTGAATCTAAGGTATGTTAGGCTTGTCCCTCCCTTTGTCGGCATGAATTCTGTAGCCATTATCATCCGTGTTGAAGTGTGTCTTGCCTGTTTTGTGAAGGCTTGTGTTATGTTATTATTGAACTCTTGTGCTTCTATTTATATGGTGATAAATTTGAGTATAAGGTTTTATTTTTTTGGTGGCTCGGTCTTGAGTTCAGAGAAACGTAGACATGGCATATTATTAGGCTGTCGAGAGGCCTTATGTGAGGTGTGTGGTTCTTGTAGAAAGTTGTGGGCTGTTTGAGTGAATAATATTAGGTGATTATATTGTCAAGTGAATGAGGGTTTAGAGTGGTTAAGTTCGATGGTTGCGACGATCTGTTGTTATATTTGATTCGGCGGTTGTGTCGGCCGTTTCGATGGTATGATATGACCATGGTGACACTTGGGCTGGTTTAGCCATGTCCCTTGATGTTAGTGGTAAGTAGAGTGGCTTGTGTGTTGTTTTTAGTTCTTTGTGATAGACTAGTCGGGATGGTAACCCTTAGCTCGATTAGTGGCTCGTTGGTGGACGAATAGACATGAAAGAATTGTACTGTGTTGTGTTAATCGATTGCTGGGGTTCGAGAGTCGGTTATGGGTTGTTTTAACATGTATTATCATTGTTGTTGATTGTGATTGTTGTGATTTTGTGTTTGTTGTATTTGAGGCCTTATGGCTCGTGGATACCCAATGCATTAGAGTTGTTCAAGCTAGGGATCGAGCCCTAGGTGCCTTGTGGCTTGTGGATACCCTACGCACGAGAGTGTTTCTAGCTGAGGGATTGATCCCAAGGAGTGAAATGACCTATGGGGTTGAGAATGATGTCCTCCTTAGTGTCGAGTTGAGACATGATTCGAGAGTGGTCCAACTTGTCTGAGCTTTCCTGGGATCGTGATTTGGTTCTCCCAAATAGATTGAACTCCGCTAACTGTGCGTATCCGAGAGAGAATCCGACAGTGCTTGATTGATGATGTTGATTAACTGATGTTTACTTGTGATTTGTTTGGCATTATAATGTGGTTGTTGCTTGTGTTTTTTGTTATATGATAGAAGTGGATGCTAGATGTTGGCTGGTGTTAGTTGAGGACATTGAGAGGTCTAGAGGCGATGACAGGTGAGCTGGGTTAGCTAGGTGCCCTTATATTGTTATTTACTTTTTGGACTTACCAGGCTTATGGAGGCCAGGTAGGTTCTATTTGTATGTTTGCTTTTACGTTTCAGGCTTATGGGGGCCTTGTTGGTTTTATATGTTTACTTAAATTTAGTTCTCCTTCTGTGATATTTAGTATATCTATTGATCTCTAATCTTTGTCTTCCAGTTGTTTATGCCTTTCATTGCTTATCATATTATTGTACTGACGCCCTAATGGGGGCGCTGCATTCATTCCTGCAGGCGATGGTAGGCTGTTAAATCAGTTTCTTGGTTGTTGAGTTGAGTTCCAGCTAAGTCGGTGTGCTCCAGTTCTTTCAGAGTTGCCATAGGTTGAATTATGGGTAGTTCGGGTCCCTATCCCGATCATTTGATTACTAATGTATTCATAGATGCTAATAGACACTGTTGTGGTTTTAATATGTTGTTATAGGCTAGGTGGGCCATGTTTTATAGTTGTTTTCCATTTCGTGGCCTTGACGGCATATTGAATTTTTTTTGGTTAGACAGGTGAGCCAGCTTCCATATAGTCTATCGTCTTATTATGATTTTATAGTTGTTGTGTTGTTGAACCTCATCAGTTCTTGCCTCTGTTTTATTTTTGGGCATCGTCTATGCTCATATTAGGGGTGGCACCAGGTGCCAGTCATGCCTCCCCGGGTTTGGGGTGTGAAATCCAGTTCAGTCTCATCAATAGCTCGCTTCCATCATAGCCTAGCTCAGTCCTGATTTGGGTGAGTCCTCATCATCCGAGGATATTTATCAGTTCTGCTTTATTTTGTCAAGTTTGTTTCATTCTTGGAGATAGTTAGGGGGCTTGTCCTATCATCTCATCAGATAGTAAAGGCTTTCCAAAAATAAACTATTATGTTCAACTTTGAGATTAACATTGTGATGTTATTGTTTGATATACATTTATATTATTCAGACTTCCGCTTATTCATGTTTCAGTTATCATATTTCGCTTGATGTATGCTCTTTAGTTGTTATGTCCTTTTCATGGGTCTACTTGGAGCCATTTGTGATTCTAGGTCACATGTCTCAATCCGGGGTCCCAGCTCGGATCGTGACAAACTTGGTATTAGAGAAAAGGTTTAGAGTGTCCTAGGGTGTCTGAAAGCCGCATTGAGTAGTGTCTTTTCCATAGGTGTGAAGCGCGCCACACATATGGGGAAGAGGCTACAAGATGTTTTAGGAAATTTTCCTTCTTTCATGATCTATTTCGTGTGATAAAATATCTCTATATTCTTCTAACTTGTGCTATACACATTTGTAGAATCATGCCTCCATGCCGACTAAATGGTGGAAGGAATAGAAATGGAATGGCCATAACGATGGCAATGGAGACGGGCATCAGCAAGCCTCGCCAGCACGAGTAGGTCACTCATACTTATTTTAGAGTGGCATTTCAGATGGTGGCACAGATGATGAACACTTAGATCAATCAGCAGGCGGTGGCTCATGTTCCTCAGAATGGGAATATATCGGCAGCATGAGTATGAGACTTTCTACGGATGAATCCGTCGGAGTTTCTAGGGTCGAAAGCGATTGAGGACCCTCATGAGTTCAAGGAGGTGCAGAGGATCACCTAGGGTGATAGGAGAGGAGAGTGCGGATTTAGCCTACTATCAGTTGAACGGGGTTACTTACATATGTTACTGCCAATGGAAAGATGGTAGGGTAGTTGGAGCAGTTCCCATGAGTTGGGATGAGTTTGTGACTGCTTTCCTGGAAAGGTTCTTCCCTAGGGAGTTAAGGGAGGAGAAGGCAGCAGAGTTCGTTAACTTGAAGCAATATCATAAGACTGTCCAAGAGTATGCCTTGGAGTTTACCCGACTGTCCAAGTATGTGCCAGAGATGGTTACAGATTACAGGGATCGTATGAGCAGGTTTCTGAACGGAATATCAAACTCATTGGTCAAGGAGTACAGGACCGCTATGTTGAACAGTGATCTAGGCTTCTCACAATTGGTCATATATGCCCAACAGATAGAGGCAGATCAAATGAAGAAGAAAGAGAGAGAGAGAGGTTAAAAGGGCTAGGACAGGGAGTTTCAGACAGTTCCAGTAGATATTTGGCGGAGGACATGGCCACCAATCCTACCGGAGATTGTCAGCCCCAACGCTATCATCAACTAGTATCCCGTCCAGATCTAGGCTTGATCAGCGGGGTATAGCATTGAGCTCTAGAGGTCAGGGGAGCGTGTAAGTAGAGCACAACATTCCAGTTTGCAGCAGGTGTGGTAAGAGGCACACCGGAGAGTGCTTGGCAGGTTCAGGTGCATGTTAAGGTGCTGGAAGCTTGAACACTGGCTCAGAGACCACTCTTCAGCCAGACAAGGCCACAGTAGAGGCCATGACCTAGCCACCAGTTTAGCAGCTCTACTTGCACACTCATCTTAGTAGGGTGCATCCACTAGTGTAGGTGGTGGTCAGCGTCAAAATAGATTCTATGCCCTCTAATCTTGTCAAGAGCAGGAGGTCTCTCCAGATGTGGTCATTGGTATGTTATGATATTTCATCTTAATGTATATACATTGTTAGATCCAGGGGATACCATATCTTTTGTTGACTCCTTATGTTGCTATTAGTTTCGGAGTTAATCTTGAAATCCTATCAGAACCCTTCTCAATCGATCTAGTAAAGTTATACATGAGCGATTTGATGTTATCTTCAATATGGATCAGTTGCGTGCATGTTATGCCTCAGTGAATTCTAGAAGTTGCACGTGGAGTTTCGATTTTCAGGTGATCCAGTATTAAAGTGGAAGGGTAGTTCAGTTGTGCCTATAGGTCACTTTGTTTCTTATCTCAAAGCTAGGAAGATGATTTCTAAAGGTTGTGCGTACCATCTGGTTCGGGTGAAGGATGCCACGTCCGAGAACCCAACTCTTCAGTCAGTTCTTATAGTGTGTGAGTATCCTGAGGTGTTTTCCGATGATCTACCAGGGGTCCCTCCGAAGCGAGAGATTGATTTTTGTATTGACCTTTCTCTTGATAAGGAACCTATATTCATCCCTCCTTATGGAATGGCTCCAGCGGAGCTAAAGGAATTGAAAGAGCAATTGAAGGATCTACGAAGTAAGGGATTCATTAGATATAGCAAGTCTCTTTAGGGTGCACCAATTCTCTTTGTTCAAAAGAAGGATGGTTCCCTTAGAATGTGCATTGACTATCGATAGTTGAACAAGGTCACAATCAAGAACAAGTATCCCCTCCCTAGAATTGATGGCTTGTTTGACCAACTTCGGGGTGCTAAGTGCTTCTCAAAGATAGACCTCAAATCCAAATATCATTAGCTCAGAGTTAGAGAGAGTGACATTTCGAAGACAGCCTTCAGGATTCGGGTACGATCACTATGAGTTTGTAGTTATGTCTTTTGGACTAACGAATGCTCTTGCAGCTTTTATGAATTTGATGAACAGGGTGATCAAGACGTATTTGGATATGTTCGTTATTATCTTCATAGACAATATTCTCATATACGCTCGAAGCAAGGAGGAGCATATTTCTCATTTGAGGATCGTACTACAGACACTCAAGGACAGGAATTATTTGCTAAATTCAGCAAGTATGAGTTTTGGTTGGAATCAGTAGAATTTTTGGGTCATGTGGTGTCAAGTGAGGGTGTGCAGGTGGACTCTCAAAAGATAAAGGCGGTGAAGAATTGGCTCAGACCACTTAGTCCTTCGAATATCAGGAGCTTCTTGGGTTTAGCTAGCTACTATAGAATGTTGGTTGAAGGATTTTCATCCATTGTAGTACTGTTAACTAAATTGACCCACAAGAAGGTTAAATTTTAGTGGTCGGATGCTTGTGAGAAGAGTTTTCAGGAGCTAAAGACTCGACTCACTTCAGCCCTAGTATTGACTCTACCTGAGGGCACAAATGGTTTTGTTGTGTACTCTGATGCTTCGAGGGTTAGTCTTAGGCGTGTGTTGATGCATCATAGAAAGGTCATTACATATGCCTCTAGACAGCTTAAGACTCATGAGAAGAATTATCTGACGCATGAACTAGAGTTGGCAACAATGGTGTTTAAATTGAATATTTGGATACACTACTTGTATGGGGTGCATGTGGATGTATTCGCAGATCACAAAAGCCTTCAGTATGTGTTCACTCAAAAAGACCTGAATTTGTGAAAAAGGAGGTGGCTAGAGCTTCTCAAGGACTATGACATGAGTGTCCTTTGTCATTTGGGCAAGGACAATGTAGTGGTGAATGCCCTTAGTAGGCTATCCATGGAGAGTGTTTATCATGTGGAAGATGGAGGGAAGGGGTTAGTGAAGGATGTGCATCGAATTGCTCGTTTAGGGGTTCATCTTGTGGATTCGACAAATGGTGGTGTCATTGTTCAGAATAGGTCAGAATCTTCATTAGTTATCGAGGTCAAGGCTAGGTAAGACGGGGACCCTATCTTAGTAAAACTAAAGGAAGTTGTTCAGAATCAGAAGGTTGAGGTCTTCTCCCACGGGGGAGATGGTGTTCTTCGTTATCATGGTCGTTTATGTGTTCCAGGTGATGATGACTTAAGAAAGAGGATGTTGGGTGAAGCTCATGGCGCTAATTAATCTATCCACCCAGGTGCCACCAAGATGTGTCGTGACCTATGGGAAGTTTATTGGTGGAATGTCTAAAGAAGGACATATTGGAGTTCGTGGCTAAGTGTCCAAATTGTCAAAAGGTGAAAGTTGAGCATGAGAGACTTAGAGGTATTTTACACGACATTAGTATCCCTACTTGAAAGTTGAAGGAGATCAATATGGACTTCATCACAGGGTTGCCTCGTACTTGCCGACAGTATGACTCTATTTGGGTGGTCATGGTCAGGTTGACCAAAGAAGCTCATATTTTATCGGTCAAAACTACTAATTCAGCTATAGATTATGCTAGATTATATGTTCAGGAGTTAGTCTAGTTGCATGGAGTACCATTATCCATTATTTCAGATAGAGGTACCTAGTTAACCTCTCAGTTGTGGAGGTTGTGTCAGAAGGGACGTGGTACTCACGTCAATCTTAGCACAACTTTTCACTCGTAGATAGATGGTCAGGTCGAGCGGACAATTCAGAATCTTGAATATATATTGAGAGCGTGCGTGATTGATTTCAAGGGTTGTTGGGATGACCAATTTCCTCTTATTGAGTTCACTTACAATAACAGTTACTGTTCTAGCATTCAGATAGCTCCATTTGAGGCTCTCTATGGGCGGATTTGTAGATCACCTATTGGTTAGTTCGAGGTAGGTGAGGCTATGATTATAGGGCCAGATTTAGTTCATGAGGCCATGGATAAAGTTCAGCTTATTAGGGATAGGATGAAAACAACCCAAAGTCGACAAAAATCATATGTGAATGTTAGGCAGAGAGAGATTGAGTTCGAGGTTGATGATGGGATATTTCTGAAGGTGTCTCCCCTAAAGGGAGTGATGATGTTCAGGATGAAGGGAAATCTTTGTCCTTGCTATGTTGGTCCTTATATGATTCTGAGGTGAGTTGGCAAAGTGGCATATGAGTTGGGGTTACCAGCGGAGTTAGCTTCGGTACGTCCATTTTTCCATGTATGTATATATAAGAAGTGCATTGGCGACCTGGCCTTGGCTGTTCCGGAGGAGAACATAGGTGTGAAAGATAGCCTTAGCTATGAGGAGGTTCTGGTTTAGATCCTTGATCATCAGGTTCAAAAGTTGAGAAACAAAGAAGTAGATTCAGTGAAAGTAATGTGGAGGAATCAGTTTGTTGAGGGAGCAACATGGAAAGCCGAAGTAGATATAATGGTTAGATACTTGCATCATTTCCCTACCAGCTCAATTTCAGCATAAGATATCAGTTTCCTCCTTAGTACTCTATTAAGTTTCCTGTCAAGTTCATGTATCTTAGTTCATTTCATGTTTTAGCAAGTATGTATGGATCTGATTTATGTTCAGTCAAACAGAGTCAGTCACTCCATCAGTTTTTAGCTTCAGTTGATCAATATTTGAAATTTCAGTTCTTTTCCCAACATTTCAGTATTTTTAACCCATATTCAAGGATGAACGTTCCCACGGGGAGATATTATAATATCCCAAAGGTCCCTAAGACTAGACTGGGGATTTGTATTGTGATTAGTAGAAAAAGTATAAAAATGCCTCAGAACGACTCGTTGTACAAGTCGTGGGGACAAGTAATGGAACGTGGGCTCCAGTCATGGTGAAATTTTTGGTTGATAGGTCCAGGACCAACGAGCTATGGAATGACTTGTGGGTCCCCATCACGGGTCATTGGCTGGAGTCATTTTTTGGTTTTGTATTGACAAAGTGGATGGTAAGAGTCGTGGTATGACTCCTTGTAAAGAACAACAAGTCATGATTAGTACTCATGGGAAGGCACAGTGAAAGTTGGTGCAGTGACAATGGACAGTCTAACTACCCGTTACTTGTGTCTGTGTTGGAAATTCCAAAAGCTTTACTAGTGGAGTTAGTGGTGACGATGAGAGGACACAGCGGGTCATTGTGGTGACTAACGATCCGTCTTGTCGAGTCGTCGTTGGAAGGCCTGAGAACTGAGAAACTTTGGAATGAAGTAGCGAGTCGTTGGATCGAGGGATTACTTGTTGGTTGAATTGTGGCATCTGGCAGTATGATTTTTCCTGCTAAATCAGTAAGGGTATTTTCGTAATGCCTAAGCTCCTAAGTCCTAAACTATGTCATTTTTAAGCTCTGAAAGAAGTGCATTAAGGGAGTTTAACCTATTCTAATTCATTTAACTTTCATGCATGCAAGTTTAGAAGTTCCCCTTTGAAGATCAAGCTTGAAATTCCTCAATTCTTCCCCCAAATCTCTTGGGATTCAAAAGTCAAGTTTAGATTCAGCTTACCCAGGTACGTAGGGCTGTGAGTGAGAGTTTCCTTTTACTCTCATGCCCAAACTTTTCCTCAAGTTTATGAATTCAAGTTGATGATCATATGGGGTTTTAGCCTAATTTCATGAAATTCTCAATGGTTTGCTTATGGGTCAATTCCCTTCACATTTCAACGTGTGTTTTAGGATTCATGGGCAGATTTTATACCTAATTAAATTATAAATTCATGATTTCAAGTTTTAGAAAATTATGCCCAATTATGCAAGATTCATGAAAAGTTAAGTTTATGATTTATGATTTCAAGTATGATGAGATATCTATTATGAATGAATGTTTACAAATTACCCATGTATGAATCCATGATTTTTATTATGATGTCTATTTCAAGTATGCATGATTTTAAGGTTTGGGAAAGCCCACACAAGTTAAGTATGTTTTCACGATTTAGCCAAGGCAAATAAGATCAACTTATCATATGTTTAGAAGTCAAGACTCCCCATGTTCAAATTTCAAACTATGCATGTGATTATGATTTCAGCTTCGTTGAAAAATGATGGGAGCACTATGCATGTTTTTGGGAGTAGTGTCTAGCACCGAGTAGGCTTGGGGTTCTAAGGTTCTCCAATCTCAGAACTACGCACCAACGTATGTATATTTATATTTGGAACCTCTCAAGAGAGTTTTGCCCGTCTTCAAGAGGGCCTTCAACTTAATATTGACACCATGGTAGCGTCCTTAGCCCTGGAAAGGTTTTGGATGGCTCTGGCAACTTGAGTGTGATAGTTATGGAATCACGTAAGCTCTATCGTGATGGTGTCGGTTATGAAGAGTTTCTCATTATTCCTCATGATTTCAGTTATTCATATTTATGACTTAAAATATTGTGTTTTACAATAAGTTTGACCCAATGATCATTTTACGAGCTTTTGCTTATGATTTCAGCTATGAAAATTCATATGATTTATATTTTCAGCTTTGGGTCATCCTATGAAGATATGATAATCAATTTACGACTACATACATGTTTCAGATTAAGATTCAGCATGTTGTCCTTAATCTCATGATCTTATAATTTATGTTTATATGTGTGATTTCAGTTAATACTTATTTATCCTGTTTTACTTACCTTGCATACTGATGAATTGGTAATTTACTAACTCATTAGGCTCTTAGACATGAGTTTTCGTTTGGTTTTCAAGTCTTTTAGGTGGATTTTATACTCCTTCTCCTTGATTTTTATAGGTATTTAACTTGAGTAGAAAAAACATGAAATTGAGCAATAAACATGAAAATGGAGATGAGGACCGTCGCTCTGCCAGAGGACACCGGTGAAATTCCAGCTGATCACAGATACCTATTGTGCTGAGGAAGAATAGCTACCGGCGAACCGTCGGTGCCAGCTTCAAATTGCTCTAGAATCCACTGGCCAGCAGCTGTGATGGACAGATGGACCGTAGAGTAGCACCAGCGAACTACCGTTGACTCACAAGTGATGTTGGTCAAAAAAGGGCAAAAGTGTCCATCTCAAAAAAGAGAAGCATTTTTATACCCTACTTTTGTATATCTCAAAAAGGAACTGAACCTTCTATTCCATTATTATTGACATTGTTAGAATATTGAATAAAGAGAAGAGAGAAGTTGGAGAATTGAATTGTGGAGAAAGAAAGCTTCATCTTCTTCTTTGAAAAGGTAAAAAAACATCATTGGAGATCAAAACCTTGTGCATGAATTTTCTTACTCATTTTGTTGAATGGATATTGAATATTCCCTAATGCAATGTCTTCATTTACTTATCTGAGTAGCTAAATTTCTTGCTAGGGGTGTGTGATGATTGATTTGAATTAGGTCTTGTTCAATTGATCTTAGATTTACTCAATTAGTATAATTCTAGTGTTTCATCTATGTTTTAATCTAAATACTCATAGTTGCAAATGTGGGTTGTATTTACTTACTAATTTTGCTTGAAAAAGGAATTTAGAATATGGGTGATGAAACATTAGTGGGTAATTGGGTGTTGATCGTATGGGGTTGGGCTAGAGATATCCAATACCCATTGTCAAACACCCATTGAGAATCAATGCCAAAAATAGTTGGTTCTTACCTAAGTTGATGTGGTTGTGGTGAAATGGACTTTGGGGTTTGAGAAAACCCAAGGTATAAGACACCTTATTGGTTGAAAAACATAATGTGCCACCTCATCCAAAACTAATTATACTATTGAGTAACGCTAGCAGCTGTTAATACTCCCAATCCGATAATGCCCCGATAATATCACGGCTCTAATGGTCTCTTCTTTGGTATTTTCTATGCTTTGTCCCTATTTTCGTGAGCAAATCTTGTAGTTCAATTGACAAGTTGTGATTTCCCAATTTTTACTTTATTGTTGTTGAGACATTGATGCAAATTACTTCAATTTGATAGAAAATTCCTGCGCGATCAAGTATTATTCCCTGTGTGATTCGACCTCGACACTCGTCGGGTATATTCGTTTTGCCAATGACTATTTATGCTCTCTCATTAAGAGGAGTAAATTTGGACTTTATCAAAAATGGCACCATTACCGGGGAATATAGTTTGATAGCCTTTAGTTGTTTGTTATTTTGAATTGATTTGTTGCATTTTGGTTAGTTTGACTTTACTCTTGTGATTGGTGCCATCTAGGTTGATCTTGATATGAGTCAACACTCACAAAAAGGAGAAGGTTCGGTGGATGGCCATACGGATCATGAGGATGATGATCTCGTGATGCCCAATGTAGTAGGTTCCATTCGCCTACCTCCTAGAATAGGGAATGCAATATTTCATGCGTCGAGTATAATGTTGCACTTACTCCAAATAAAAGGGCTCTTTGGTGGAATGCCAAGTGAGGACGCAAATAGGCATCTCCAAAATTTTCTTGAGATTTGCCAACCCTTCACACATCGCAAATATAAGTCAAGAGTTGATCAGATTTGGGCTCTTCCCATTTTCACTAACCGAGGAAGCAACCGCTTGGTTGGAGGAGTTGCCTCCCGGGTCTATTACCTCTTGGAATGAACTCATGGAAGCATGTTTGGACAGGTTCTTCCCTCTCTAGATGCTACAACAGAGGGATGATATTACTAACTTCCGACAACTTGCTGGGGAACAACTCCATGAAGCATGATTGAGGTAAGAAAAAAATTGCCATTTGCCCGAACCATGGGTTTCCCGATGGGGTTCTACTTCATAGCTTCTATCGTTCATTAGATTCTATCAATAAGTTTGTGGAAAATAATTTGGCGGGAGGTTCCATCATGGATCAGCCCTATGGAATAGCAAAAGCACTTCTTGATAGGATGACTAAGACCAATTGAGCATGACATACTAAAGAAGCGGAGGTATCTTCTAGCGGTACTGCTCCCAACCTTGTGACTGCTGAGATGAGGAAAAGGAATGAGGCTAGAGATGAAACTCTTGCTAAGACAATGACCCATCTAGAGTTGATGATGGACCATGTGATAGGAGCTGGTGCAAAGAGTGTGAATGTTGTAGGTGCTCACGGCCATACTCAATTTGATGATGGCACTTCACCACCAAGATATGAGGAGGAGTATCAATACATGGCAGGCCAAATGGGCGGTTCTCGCCCTGGGTATCAAGGTGCTAATCAAGGCCCCTGACACCCAAGGGATGAGAATCAAGGTTGGAAAAATCGTGATAATCAAGGATGGAGGGATAAAAATGATCGATGGATGAATAGAGATCAAAGTTGCGAAGGAGAGCGATATCACCAAAGCGCTAACCCCTATGTGCCTCTCCAAAAGCATAAATATCTCAAGGGTAGTCCAAAGTGAGTGATGTGGGCAACACAAAGATTTAAGACATATTTTCTCGGGTGTTGAAGAAGGTAGAATCCACTGACAATGGGGTTAAAGAATTAAAAGGGCAGGTGTCTAACCTCGCCCAAACAGTAAGTTCTCACTTAGAATCAATCAAGCACCTTGAAGCCCAAATAAACCATTTGTCTTCACAAATGAACCCCTGCATGAAAGGTGCACTCCCTAGTGACACTGTTCCCAATCCAAAAAAGATGGCCATTGCACGACAATCGTGACTAGGAGTGGCAAGATATTGACGGATGTGAGCATGAATCCCGAAAATGTTGTCGCCCCAAAGGCAAGGGATGATGATATTGTGGAAGAGGTGCCAAAAACAGCAACTGTTTGTGATGATAAAAAAGGGAAGTATGAGGGAGAAGTTGATTTGACTCCCTCGAATGATGTGAAGGTAAATGAGGGCAAGAAGGCCCCCAGTGACAGAGATCCAGAAGCAAGAGTTCCACCTCTATATCCATAGCGGCTAACCAAGGAAAGGAAGATACTTAGTTTCACAAGCTTATAGAAATATTCAGTAAATTATCCATCAATATACTTCTTGTGGATGCTTTGATTCAAATGCCAAGCTACGTGAAGTTTATGAAGGATCTCTTGATGAAAAAGAAGGTGATGGATACGGGCACCGATGAGGTAACCCATCATTATAGTTCTATCATGTTCAGCAACCTTTCTCCAAAACATGAAGATCCTGGACCATTTACCATTCCTTCCACAATTGGCTTGTGCATATTTCATAAAGCTTTTTGCTGCCTCGGTGATAGTATTAACTTGATGCCTCTAGTAATTTTCAAGAAACTAGGGTTGAGGAGTTCCACACCCACATCCATGAGGCTCTTGATAGTGGATAGGTCGATTAAACAACCATTTGGAGTGTTAGTTGATGTCCTTGTGAGAGTGGACAAATTCATACTCCCAGCCGATTTTGTCGCGTTGGATTGTGAGATGGACATTGAGGTGCCAATTATCTTGGAGAACCCACTTCTAGCAATAGGGAGAACTTTTATTGATATAGAGCTTGGGGAGTTTAAGTTTGGAGTAGGTGGTGATGAGGTCACCTTCAATGTGTGTCAACCTATCAAGCCCCCAGATGAGTGTAAGATCATAGTAGTGCTTGATGGTGTAGTGGATCATTATGAACTATTTGATGATGAGATTGTCATGCCCCACCTTCGGAGGCATGACTGGCACTTGATGCCATACTTGGATCTGAACTGACCTGACTAGGCTTATGCACTTCTGGTGCATGCTTATAACACAATTTAAGAAAACAACGAGCTATATCTCGGTGTAAACACAGCCTCTGGCCAATAATCCCATATAGCTACCTATAAAAGAAAACAGCTAGCCAACAACACACAATAAGAAGGGGATCCTATGTGGGCCAATAAGACCACCATGCTATCTAGTTATAGAAAAATGAAATCTAGTAGTCACAAACATGCTATAGCCGACAAGGCTGCTAATCAAGAGCTAAACTAGGCCCCACATGGCCATCACGCAAAATAAACATACATAGGCCCCACACAACCAACAATTAAAATCAATAACTGAAAATATATAGCCTACAAGCCTCTAAGAGTGGAATAATGGTCAGGACAGGGCCCCGATTTATCCATAAACTATACAACAAAAGAACAATTCTCTGAGTATTAACTCCAAAGAAAGGGAGCTGACTAAACTGCTGACTCTGGCTGATGACTAGGGAGGTCCTGAACCGCGTCTATCTCCACCTGCAGGCAAGTAATATAGCACCTCTAGATGGGCGTCAGTATAATATTTACCGAATATGTAAGGCAGTAGTGAAAATGACTGAAAAAGTACTGATAATAAAATTGGAAACGATTCAATATAAGGGATAAGAAATACAACCTTCATTACCCTACAACCTAGTGTATAATTAACAATAAGTAATGCAAACAAGATCCTTACCTGGCCCCCATAAGCCTGGAAGGTACAACCAGCACAGAATAACCCACCCGGTGCCCCGATAAGCCCTAACAAGCACACTTCAATATATATACCCCTAACAAAGTCAAAATGAGTCAACAGGTAACTATAGCCAACCTGCCTGTCCCCTGGGTCTGCAATTGAGCTCGCTCGGCTCCTGTAGCTGTGTCTGAGTTTGGTGGACTCCGGTAACTGCACCCTGGGCACACAAGGCTCAGCGAGGGTTAGTGATGTTGATACGACATAAAAAGAGAGGTCCAGTCATGGATGGACTGTAGTATGGCCCTTGGGCCTGAGTATAGTCCCTTGGGACAACATATAGCTCCTTGGAGTGATCCATATAGCTCTGAAGGCGTTGACACAGCTAGTAACCTTGAGGTTGGTCAATGGAAGGCTATATAGGGTAAGGTCAGTCTAAATAGAAAACACTATTCTAAAACTTATGCTAGCATCTAACCACAATATACCTGCTTTTGCCTTTCTTATAAGGATTTAGGTCGTACTACAATATGACAAGAATAAGTTTCCGAAGAAATTCTTCTTAACATACCTCAAATGTCAACTTTCGTTTAACTAGTGAGTTTCAACCTGTAACCTATAGTTCCACTCAATTGTAACCCTTATGTTGAAAGAATAGTGCTAATTTCAATGATAAATTCGGCAAATAACGATATATTTTGATAATAATATTAACTATAATTCAACTTTGAATAACTCGGCCGAAAACCCATAATTTCTCAAGAGCTCAGTAGGGAGAAATGCTACCTATTTCCTGTGGCCGTTTAGGATTCAATTTGGGGTAATTCTGAAAAACTTTACTCGACGGGGTTTCGGTATACCGAGAAATTTTCAAGAAATAACTCCGTAGAAATGCTTCTTGAAGGCCAAGAACTTGTTACCCGAAGTTAATTTGCGTTTGGAAGGAATTTGATAGCATAATTTGATAAAAATCTAGTGAAAGTTGCGTGCCTTCTTTGATTTTTAGTCGTGGGATTTTTTGATAAATGAATGAAATTAAACAAGGAGGCTTATATATATACATGGGCAGTGGTAGGGGGTGACGCCCCGCACTTCCCAACGTGCCAAGGGTGTCGGCGCTGTGCGCTACCCTTTGTGCTGGTAGACTGGCACGCCGCGCTGCCCCTTGTGCTGGTAAGCTGGCATGTTGCCCTAGCTCTCTGCGCCCTGGCCTCGCCCAATATGGCTAATTTTCTTAACGATTTCCTCGCTCATCCTGCCTCCGAGGTTCTTCCCCCACACGTCAAGCTTCTATTACTCATCACAAATTCACGCGCACGCACACTAACCAATAATATCTTATGAGATGTAACATCCTCCCCCCTTTAGGAACATTCGTCCTCGAATTTCATATTCAGGCTTAAAGGAATTAACTCTTTTAACTAATACTTAAAAAATTTTGGTAGAGTCTCCTCTGTATTATGGACTATCCGGAAACCTGAAACGCATAATAAAACCAATATAGGCATCTAACAGGACGCTATAAATAGCTATTCCACAACAAAGAGGTAACTAACTAAATAGTACTAATAATATAAGTAGGTAAATAACAACTAAACAACAACCTCACCTTACTGCATATTCTGGGTCAATCCTGGAATAAGTGAAGATACCTAGATCTCATGTCATCCTCAGCTTCCCAGGTCATCTCTTCTTTACTTCTGTTCCTCCAAAGTACTTTAGCGGAGGCCACATCTTTAGTCCTTAACCTACGAATCTGCCAATCTAGTATAGAAACTGGAACCTCTTCGTACGCTAACTCCACAGTAACTTAAACGTCCTCAACTAGAACAACCCAGGAAAGGTTCCCTATGCAATTTCGTAACATGGACACATGGAAGACCGAATGAATGGATTCTAGCTCTAGAAGAAATTCTAGCTCATATGCCACTCGGCCTATCCTTCGGAGGATCCAATATACACTAATGAACCTAGGGCTAAGCTTGCCCTTCTTACCAAACCTCATCACGCCCTTCATCGGCAAAACTTTGAGGAACACCCAATCATTAACCTCGAATTCCATGTCTCTATGCTGCACATTGGAATAGGATTTCTGGTGACTCTGGGCTGTTAGCATGCGCTCTCTGATGTGTTTTACTTTCTTTTCTGACTGGTGGATCTCATCCGGTCTGATTAATCTTGACTTCCCTACTTCAAACCATCTGATGGGGGACCTGCATTTCTTCACATACAAGGCCTCATAAGGCACCATCTGGATTGGAGAATGATAACTGTTATTGTATGCAAATTCAATAATGGGTAAATTCTCATCCCCAATTCCTCTGAAGTCCAGCACACACGCCCGTAACATATCCTCGAGCGTCTGAATTATGCGCTCTACCTAACCGTCTATCTGAGGATGGAATGCCATACTTAGATTAACCTGTGTCCCCAAGCCTCTCTGAAATGACTGCTAGAATCTAACTGTGAATTGTGCCCCCCTGTCAAAAATAATAGATGTGGGAACACCATGTAGTCGGACTATCTCCTTAATGTACAACTCAGCATAGTCTTCGGCGGAGAAGGTAGTCCTGACCGGCAGGAAATGTGCTGACTTCGTTAGCCTGTCAACAATAACCCAAATAGAATCGAATTTATGCCTGGTGCAAGGTAATCCTATCACGAAGTCCATATTAATTGCTTCCTATTTCCACATAGGCACTGCTATCTCCTTCCTTAATCCACCGGGTTTTTGATGTTCAGCCTTTACTTGTTGGCAGTTAGGACACTGTGCCACAAATTTAGCTACACCCTTTTTCATTTCAGGCCACCAGTATATTTCCTTTATGTCATGTTACATCTTTGTCGAGCCTGGATGAAGAGAGTAATGAGAAAAATGTACCTCTGCCGTAATCTGTTGGCAGAGCCCTGCTATATCTGGAACACAGAGGCGACCTCTGAACCTCAAGACCCTATCATCCGTCAACTCAAAGTTCGTTACTTATCCCTGCTGAACCTTATCTCTGAGCTGCGCTAGGCTAAGGTCATCATACTACCGTTCTTTTACCTCTACCACCAGGGATGACACTGCTGTATTCTAGATCACAGTCCCATCATCTTCTGAATCTACTATCCGGATGGCTAAGCTAGCTAACCGGTGCAATTCTCGAGTCGTTTCTCGCTGTTTTAGACATAGATGTTCTAAGCTTCCCATAGATCTGTGACTAAGTGCATCCGCTACAATATTAACCTTCCCTAGGTGGTACAAAATGTTCACATCGTAGTCTTTCAGTAATTTGAGCAAATGAAGCTGCCACAAATTCAATTCCTTCTGCATGAAGATGTACTGGAGGCTCTTATGATCAGTAAAAATATCCACGTGCACCCCATACAAGTAATGCCTCCATATTTCAAGTCATGAAT
This sequence comes from Datura wrightii, assembly GCA_035772735.1. NCBI lineage: Eukaryota > Viridiplantae > Streptophyta > Magnoliopsida > Solanales > Solanaceae > Datura > Datura wrightii. The sequence goes on along the minus strand of JASDFA010000002.1, from coordinate 46,763,545 downwards.
AACTGCAGCTAACTCTAGGTTGTGGATGTGATAGTTCTTTTAATGTTTCCTAAGCTGCATTGAAGCATAAGTGATTGCCTTACCATGATGTATCAGAACACAACCCAACCCAATGCCCGAAGCATCAGAGTATACAGCATAACCCTCTGAACCTTCTAGTAAAGCCAACAATAGAGCCGACATCAATCTGTTTTTCAACTCTTGAAAACTCTGCTCATAGACCTCGGTCCAGTGGAACTTGGCTGCTTTCTGTGTCAATTTGGTCAAAGGCGCTGATAATCTAGAAAATCCTTCCACAAGCCTTCTGTAATAGACTAACCCTAGGAAACTGCAAATCTCAGTTAGAGTTGTAGGTCTAGGCTAGGTCTTTACTGCCTTAATTTTCTGTGAATCAAACTGAATACCAGCCTCTAATACAATATGGCCCAGGAAAGCTACGAAATTAAACCAGAAGTCACATTTAGAAAATTTTGCATATAATTGGCGATCTCTGAGAATCTGAAGTACCATTTGCAAATGATCTCTATATTCTGCTTTTGAATGAGAATACACCAGAACATCATCGATGAATACTATCACAAACAAATCCAACTATGGCCGGAAGATGCTGTTCATCATATCCATAAACATTGCTGGGGCATTTGTCAACCCGAAGGACATAACTAAAAATTCGAAATGACCATACCTGGTAAAGATGTTTTCGGGATATCTTTCTCCCAAACTCGCACCTGGTGGTATCTTGACCTTAAGTCGATCATGGAAAAATATTTTTCCCCTTGCAACTGATCAAACAAGTCATTTATCACGGGAAGAGGGTATTTATTCTTAATAGTAACCTTTCTCAACTGTCGATAATCTATACACATGCGTAGGGAGCCATCTTTCTTTCTTACAAACAGAACTGGCACACCCCACGGTGATGTACTTGGCTTGATAAAGCCCTTATATAACATGTCTTTCAACTATTCTTTCAATTCTCTCAATTCAGCAAGATCTATTCGATATAGAGGGATGGATATAGGCTGAGTACCTGGTAGCAAGTCGATAAAGAAATCGATTTCCTGTTCTGTGGGAATACCAAGAAGTTCGTCTAGAAAAACATCTGAAAACTCATTAACCACTGGAATAGACTGAAGAGTCAGGGATTCTGCTTGCACATCCTGAACCCTGACAATATGATAAATACAACCCTTTGCTATCAACGTTTTTACTCGAAGATAGGATATGAACCTACCTTTTGGTGTAGCTGCACTGCCCTTCCACACTTACATTACCTCGCTTGGAAAGTGGAATAGGACAGTCTTGGTCCAACAATCTACACTGGCATAACATGGCGCTAGCCCAATCCATACCAATAATTGCATGAAAACCAATCATTTCCAGCTTCACTAAATCTACTAAAGTCTGGTGACCAACAACATATACTGTGAAACCCCAGTAAATCCTTTTAGCTATAATGGAATCACCGACAGGTAGACACTTAGAAGGGTTGCCGAAGAAATTCCAGAGTTATACATAATTTTCAGGACACTAGTGGAGTAACATAGGACAAAGTGGAACCTGGGTCTATCAAAACATAAACTGAGTGAGAGAAACTGTCCAGCATACCTGTCACAACATTCGGTGAGGACTCTGACTCTTGTTGCCCCGGTAAAGCATAAGTGCTATTCGGATTGCTGTCTAAACTAGATGCCCCTGATCTACCTTGGCCTCTACCTTCTTGAGCTGAGGGCTTGCGCCTTGTTGAAAGTGTTGTGCCATGTGACCCTGATGAAGATCTATCCTGCCGATCCCAATCACCCTGACCTCTAGCTGGACAATCCCTCATCATGACCCTCTTGTCTATAGATATAACAACCAGTAAAATCGGCATGCCTCAAAATGATGTCGACTGAAAATAACACAACGTGGCAATGTGGATCTTCTATAGTTTGACCCCTCTACTATTGAGAGCCTGATGCCCATGAGCTCTCACTGGGTCCTGACTGCCCCTGACGATCTGTCTACCCACCCTGCTACTGTGGAGGTTGAGGTCTGGGTGGCCTGCCTGATATTGGCGGCCTAGGTCTGCCCAGAAATTCTATCTGTGCATCACAAGTCCTGGCCCTCTGGTGCTGCTCTTGATTTGTCCTTTCTACCTCCCGCTGTAGCTGTCTGATCCCTTCAATATTCTGAGTGAAAGCCTAAATGCGGGTAATGTCCATGTCCTCCCATAAAGTAGCTATAGCACAAGTTTCCACATACTCTGGAAGCAGCCCCATAATAAACCGATGTACTCTGGCTGGCATGGTATCTACAAAGGCTGGCGCATATCTGGCCAAAGAGACAAACCTCATTGCATATTCCCGGACACTCATCGAACCCTGTTCCAAGTGCAAAAATTGGTCCACCCGGGCTTGTCGGATTTCTCGCGGCAAGTAATGATCCAGAAAGGCCTCTAAAACTAGACCAAGTCGGAGGGGGAGCGTCTCTGCCTCGGGACCTTTCCCAGCTCTTATACCACAACACTACAATGTCTCATAATTGAAATACTGCTAACTCAACCGACTCCAAAGGCATAGTAGGCATCACCCTAAATATCCACTAAAATTTGTCCAAAAAGTCCTGAGGGTTCTCTCCTCGGTCTGTCCCTGTGAACTGTGAGGGACTCAGGAAAAGGAACTCTCGGGCCCTCAAACTTCCAGGTCCTATTGAAGATTCAGCAACCGCTGGTACCATGAGCTGGCGCTGAGCAGCCATCATCTAAGCTAACAAATAGACAACGCTCCTAACCTTTTGATCTGATGGTATAGGTATAGGGGCTGCTGGAGGTGGTGCCAACATATCGGCAACCCTGAAGGATTCCTGAAGTGGCGGAGATTGCTGGGGAGACAGGGATGAAGTCTCCCTATCACCCTCAAATTGGGTTGGCTCTGACTGGGGCACCCTTCTAGTGCCCTCTCGTGCCATATCATCTATCTTCCGACTAGTCGTAGTCTATCTTCCGTCCGACATTTCCTATGAAAATAAGTAGAGTAATGTAAGCCTAGGGATTTATCCTATACAACATAGCTCTATAGCATGATTAAAGAAGAAGGAAGGGTAACCAAACTATTACACCCCGTAGCCTCCTGCCTATACATGTGGTGCACAATACACCCATAGAAAAGACTCTACTAGACACGATTTGCAGACTCCCTAGGATACGACCTGCTCTAATACACAGTTTTTCACGCCCCACCTTGGGAGGAATGACTAGTACCTGATGCCACACTGGGATTTGAACTGACCTTACTGGGTTTATACACTTCCGGTGCATGCCTATAACTCAATTCAAGAAAACAACGAGCTATATCTCGACTATAAACACAACCTCAGGCTGACAAGGTGTTATACCCCGTAGAATTCCCGGCACGTAGATGACCTATTCCCACGTTGGTCAAGCATATTTGAAGGCCATACGTGTTGGATAAAGGCCCTGGAAAAGATCGGACGAGAAGCCCGTCGAACCATCGCGGAAGGAGCTGAGGCAGAGCCCCTCCGCGATGGCAGCGTGTCACGGAGGAGAGGCCTCTGCGATGGCTCCGTGACACGTTGCCCTTGTCCAGGCTCAAGTATATAAAGCCCCCACTTCTGGTTAAACTCATTTTCATCACTTAGCAATTTCCAGAAACGCAGTGAACAGAGGGAAAACGAAGGAAAATTATAAATTATCTTCCGATTACGCTGCCAAACGCTGCCCAAACCCAAATTAATCCTAGATACCAAGGTATTTAGCAGCAGAGAGCATTTCTACGGAGTTAGTTTCACAAAATACGACCGACGAATCGGCTAGCCACCGAAATAAAGTAAGTAGAATTGCTCTAAATTAATGTCTATGTGTTCCTAGCTGAGAAGTAAATAATTCTCCCTTCTGGGCAGCTGGAAAATAGCGAGTTTTCGACCGTCTTTCGATAAGCCTAAGTTTAGGCTATAAACTATACCGAAAGTAACGTCGCTCTTTACAATAAAGTTGTATTTAGTATTGATTGACGTATTTATGAATGCAGTTCGGAGAAAATAGTTGAAGTACTAGCCGAGCCTCGTCCGACGGACGAATATTCAGAGATAAGGTATGTAAAGTTAGTTTCCTTCGGCAAGTTAGGTAATATCAGTGTAGTGTAATAAATTACTGACCAGTAGAATGTTCAAGAGTCAAATGTTGCGTTATTATGAATGTTAGTACGATGTGAGAAACATTGGGTTGTAATGTATATGAAACCTATCAGTATGATATAGATTCTAACGCAAGCGTTAGAGATTGCCCAGTATATTCAGTGTGTGATGTAATATGCCATGTTAAGATATTGTTGTGTTCAGCTGAAACCCCGCAGAGTAGTACAGTATCCGTAAAGCACTTCAGAAATAGAATAGCAGGCTAAAATGAAGTTCAGAAAGCATGTCAGGAATAGTAAATCAGGTTACTACAGAAAATCAGTATACAACATAGTTCAGTAGAAAGACTATATTTGTATATATATATATATAGTACTTCCAGCCTCCGCATGTATCAAGTGTGTACATATTTCTATCACTAGTCCAGCATATAGTGTATACAGAAACATAGTAAACAACAGAGTTTTCAGTAGAAACATTATCTTATGTAGCATTTGCCCAGTACAGCCCGACAGGAGACTATATTCATATTTATACATCTTTACCTGCCTCAGATCATATTAAATACGTACAAATTACTATCATTAGCCCAGCATGTAATATATATGATACTTTACCCCTATTAGCCTCAGTATGTGAGATACACAGACAGTATTACCAGTCGAGACCGTTGTATTGTTTGGGATTGGATTACCTAGCATCCATGACCGCCCCAGGGTTAAAAGCTGTATCGACTCGTCCACCAGAGGATGAGGATACGTCACTCTACGGAGTGGCATGCCGTCCCGCCAAGGGACGAAGATGGGATGCCAGTTTTTCCCCATATTTGTGCCTTGATCGGCCCTTACACACCCCAGTCGAGCGGATACGCCCGGGTGCAGATTCAGGAGTCCTCCGGACTCAGATGTAGTTATAGTCAGGGGCTCAGCGAGCCCAAGTGCATACCCAGGGGACCGGCAGGATGCTTACAGCCAGTATAGGAGATGGGATGACCGGGATAGGGGTATAGATTCTGTGTTGATTGTACCTCCCGGCTTATGGGGGCCGGGTAAGGTTGTGTATGCCATGTTACGTTATGTATGTTATGTTATATTACAGTAGATACGGGCAGATTAGTAGTAGAATGATACGTCTCCAGGTATGATTCCTACTCCCTTCAGTATGATTAAGAACAGGTACGATCTACACCATCAGACAGTTAATCTACTCCTTCTTATTTCAGTTTTGACAGTTATGTTATTGATTTCAGATATCCCTTCAGTTCTTACAGATTCAGTTATCTCCTACTATTCAGAATTTTTAGTTATATTACTTGTATTCAGCTGTATTCAGTTTGCTTTACATACTCAGTACCAGCGGTACTGACGCCCAGTGGGGCGCTGCATTACTTGCCTGCAGGTACCCATAGACGAGCAGGCGATACCACGTGATCCCCACCAGCGGTTGAGTATTCAGCTCCTGTCATCCGGAGACTGAATTTCTAGAGGTGTAGTCCAGTTCTTTTTGTTGTACAGTACGGGTAGTTTAGGGCCCTGTCCCGATCATTTCTATTATCCTTCCTAGAGGCTTGCAGTCTGTATGTATTCCCTGTGGTCAGATGAGCCGGTCGTGTGAGGCCATGCAGTTGTATAGTTGCCTTTACCCCTTTCTTTCTTTCTTTTGTAATGGCCGTGTGGGGCCATAGTTTGCCAGTAGTGGTGACCTTGCTGGTCACGTAGCTTTTCAGTATGTTATGTTTGAGTTACAGATAACTAGACAGCATGGTGGCCTTGTCGGCCCGCATAGGTTCCCCTGAATTAACATGTTTCTGGTCAGCTGTAATACAGGTACAGAAGGCTATAGGCCAATGGGCCGGGGGCTGTATTTACAGCTTTTATATAGCCTTTTGTTTCCAGAAATGTGAGTTAGAGCCAGCCAGGCGCCAGATGCGCCCAGGCTTAACAAGTTCAGCAGGTCAGGTCCTAGTAGGGCACCAGGTGCCAGTCATACCCCCCAAGGTGGGGTGTGACAAACTTGGTTTCAGAGCAGGTCGTATCCCAGGGAGTCTGAAAGCTGTGCTAAGTAGAGTCCTGTCCATGGATGTGTTGTGCACCACATACTATGGGTAGGAGGCTGCAAGGCATGATAGGATGGTTGTCTTTTATTCTGATTCATTCGTGCTATAGAGCGGTACAGTATAGGGTTGAGTCCCCAAAAGCTTACCATATTCTTTGGTTACAGATAATGTCAGACCAGCAACATCCTACCACAGGTCGGAGCTTAGACATCGCAGCAGGGGAGGGCACCAGCAGGATGCCTCCCCCTCATTTGGAGACAGCCCGATGAGAGGGCCCTACAGAGGCTTCATCCTAGCCTCCTCAGCAGTCTCCACTACGTCAGGAGCCAATTGGAGCGACAGTACCTTCAGCAATCCCTATACCGATACCTTCCGATTAGGAGGTTAGGAGTGCTGTGGTTATGTTAGCACAGATGATGGCTGCTCAGCGTCAGCAAATGCCATCCACAGTTGCAGAGTCATCAGGAGGGCCCGGTAGTTTGAGGGTCCGAGAGTTCTTAGCCCTGAATCCCCCGCAGTTCACAGGCACGGACCGAGCAGAGGACCCTCAGGATTTTTTGGATCAGATACAGAGAATCTTCAGGGTTATGCATGCTACGCCTACTGAGTCAGTTGAATTGGTCGCATTCCGGTTACGAGATATTGCGGTGTTGTGGTATGAAAGCTGGGAGAGGTCCCGAGGGAGAGATGTTTCCCCTCCCACCTGGTCTAACTTTTCAGGAGCCTTTTTGGATCACTATTTGCTGCGGGAGATCCGACAGGCCCGAGTAGATCAGTTCTTACATCTAGAGCAGGGGGCCATGAGTGTTCGGGAATATTCCTTGCGGTTTGACTCTTTGGCTCGATATGCACCAGCCTTCGTGGATACCATGGCATCCAGAGTGCACCGTTTTATTATGGGGTTGAACCCAGAATATGTTGAGACCTGTATCACGGCCACACTGCGAGAGGACATGGATATTTCCCGAATCCAGGCATTTGCCCAGAATATTGAGGGCATCAGACAGCGACATCGGGAGATCAGGAGGGTCAATCAGGAGCAACGTCGCCGGGATAGGCCAGCTGAGTTACAGAGAGAGGCCCGGGGAGGACCCAGGCCATGATTGTCAGACAGGCCGCCCAGGCCCCCGCCTCCGCCATAGTCACAGGGAGGTAGATTCAACTGCAGGAGGAAATCAGAGGCTGGTAGAGGCTCGCAGACGGCAGACTCACCATTACAGAGGAGGGCGGAGTAGAGTAGGTATACCCTACCACTTTTCCCTATATGCAGTCGACGTCATTCTGGAGCGTGCAGGTATGGTTCCACCGCATGCTATATTTGTGGCCAAGAAGGCCATTTGATGAGAGATTGCCCAGCCAGAGGTCGTGAGGACCGGGACAGACAGGATAGGGCATCAACAGGATCACGAGCTACAGCATCCTCGACTGGGCGCAGGCCCTCAGTTTAAGCAGGCAGGGGTCGGGGTAGATCAGGGGCCTCTAGTACAGGTGCGGGTCCGAGCCGCACATATGCCTTACCAGGGAGGCAAGATTCAGAGGCATCACCTGATGTTGTGACAGGTATGCTAACTATCTGCTCACACCCTGCTTATGTGCTAATTGATCCAGGGTCTACCTTGTCCTATATTACTCCATTTGTGGCACGGAAGTTTAGTATTGTACCAGAATCATTACAGCTTCCCTTCTTAGTATCTACGCCCGTCGGCGACTCTATCACAGCTAGCCGAATTTACCGCGGGTGTACAGTAGAGGTTGCTGATTGTCAGACCACAGTAGATCTGGTCGAGTTAGAAATGATAGACTTCGATGCCATAATGGGTATGGATTGGTTAGTACCATGTTTTGCTAATGTTGAATGTTGGACCAAAACGGTCCGATTCCACTTCCCGGGGGAGGCAGTATGGGAGTGGAAGGGCAGCACCGCAACGCCAAAAGGTAGGTTTATTTCCTACCTTCAGGTGAGAAAGTTGATATCTAAGGGGTGTATTTATCATCTGGTCAGAGTTCAGGATGTCCAAGAAGAATCTCCGACACTCCAGTCTGTCCAGGTGGTAAATGAATTCCCAGATGTATTTCCTGATGAGTTACCTGGTATTCCCCCAGAAAGGGAAATAGACTTTGCTATTGACTTGCTACCAGGCACTCAGCCAATATCAATACCTCCTTATCGTATGGCTCCTGCAGAACTCAGAGAATTAAAGGAGCAGTTGAAAGACTTGTTAGATAAAGGTTTTATCAGGCCGAGTACTTCCCCGTGGGGTGCACCAGTATTGTTTGTGAGAAAGAAAGATGGCTCGCTCCGAATGTACATAGATTACCGGCAGCTAAACAAGGTTACAGTAAAGAACAAGTATCCGCTCCACAGAATTGATGACTTATTTGATCAGCTACAGGGAGCCAGATACTTTTCTAAGATTGACTTGCGGTCCGGATATCACCAGGTCCGAGTATGTGAGAGGGATATTCCTAAGACAGCATTCAGGACCCGATATGGGCATTTTGAATTTCTGGTTATGTCCTTCGGGCTAACGAATGCCCTAGCAGTCTTCATGGACCTAATGAACAGTATTTTCAGACCTTTCTTGGACTTGTTCGTGATAGTATTCATTGATGATATTCTGGTGTATTCTCGCTCTGAGGCAGATCACCGGACTCATTTGTGGACCGTGCTCCAGATTCTCAGGGACCGCCAGTTGTATGCTAAGTTTTCAAAATGTGAATTCTGGCTTAACTCAGTAGCCTTTTTAGGGCATATTGTCTCAGACGTTGGTATACAGGTAGACAAGCAGAAGATAGAAGCATTTAAGTCATGGCCTAGGCCTACCACCCCGACTGCAGTTCGTAGCTTTCTGGGGTTGGCAGGATACTATCGGAGGTTCGTTGAGGGATTCTCAACTATTGCATCACCTTTAACTAAATTAACACAGAAAGCAACAAAGTTTCAGTGGATGGAGGCATGCGAGTAGAGTTTCCAGGAACTGAAAGACAGATTGACCTCCGCTCCAGAATTAGCATTGCCGGAAGGCACAGAAGGGTATTCAGTTTATTGTGATGCATCAGGTATCGGGTTGGGTTGTGTGTTGATGCAGCATGGTAGAGTAATTGCATATGCTTCCAGACAGTTGAAGAAGCACGAAAAGAATTACCCCACCCATGATCTAGAATTGGCCGCAGTCATTCATGCCTTGAAGATGTGGAGGCATTGCCTGTACGGCGTCCATGTTGATATATATACAGATCATAAGAGCTTGCAGTACATTTTTACTCAGAGAGAGTTGAATCTGCGGCAACATCGCTGGTTAGAATTGTTGAAGGATTATGATGTAAACATCCTGTACCATCCAGGAAAAGCCAACGTTGTAGCAGACGCCCTGAGCCGTAAGTCAATGGGGAGTTTGGCGTATTTGTGACCCGAGAAACAGAAATTAGCTAAAGAAGTTCATCAGTTAGCTGGGCTAGCCGTTCGAGTAATGGAAACAGAAAATAATGGGGCCGTAATTCAGAATTCTGCAGTGTCATCGTTGGTTACAGAGGTAAAAGAACGACAGTACGAGGATCCCGATTTAGTCCAACTCAGAGATAGAGTTCAGAAGGGTAAGGAGCCAGATTTTCAGATAACCGAGAATGGTGTGCTACGCTGTAAGGGCCGCCTTTGTGTCTCGAACGTCTCAGGCCTTCTTGGGCATATTATGCACGAGGTACATTACGCTCGCTATTCCCTTCATCTAGGGGCGACGAAAATGTACCACGACATCAGAGACATCTACTGGTGGCCAGGTATGAAAACTGAGGTAGCTGAATTTGTATCTAGGTGTGCTAATTGTCAGCAGGTGAAAGCAGAGCACCAGAAACCGGGTGGTTTGACTCAAGAGATAATGATACCTACGTGGAAATGGGAAGTAATAAACATGGATTTTGTAGCAGGGTTACCCCATACTAGACGCAAATATGATTCCATTTGGGTAATAGTTGATAGGCTGACAAAATCAGCTCACTTCCTGCCAGTGAGGGCTACTTTCTCAGGTGAGGATTATGCCGAATTGTATATCAGAGAAGTAGTTAGATTGCATGGGGTGCCGGTATCTATCATTTCAGACAGGGGAGCACAGTTTACAGCTAGGTTCTGGCAGTCATTTCAGAAAGGTCTGGGGACGCAGATTAATTGGAGCACAGCATTCCATCCTCAGAAGGACGGGCAAGCTGAACGTACAATTCAGACGCTCGAAGATATGCTACGAGCGTGTGTATTAGATTTTGGGGGTAGCTGGGATGAACATCTTTCGTTAATCGAATTTGCTTATAATAACAGCTACCATTCAGCTATTCAGATGGCGCCTTTCGAGGCATTGTACGGGCAAAAATGTAGATCGCCGGTGGGATGGTTTGAAACAGGAGAATCAACATTAATTGGCCCAGACATTGTTCGGCAGTCCGAGGAAACGATAAAGCTTGTCCGGGAACGTTTACTGACCGCTCAGAGCCGTCAGAAGTCTTACGCAGATAGGCGACGCAGAAATCTAGAATTTTCAGTAAACGACTGGGTGTATCTAAAAGTGTCCCCGATGAAAGGGGTAATGAGGTTTGGCAAGAAAGGCAAGCTTAGCCCAAGATTCATTGGGCCGTATCAGATTCGGCGAAGAATAGGCTGCGTAGCATACGAGTTAAACTTGCCTCCAGAGTTAGCGTCGGTTCACCTAGTATTCCATGTTTCTATGTTAAGAAAGTTCGTAGGGGACCCTTCTACAGTAGTTCCAGTCCAGGATGTTCAGGTCACAGAGGAGTTAGCCTATGAAGAGGTTCCCGTAGCTATCTTAGACAGACAGATTCGCAGGCTGAGAACTAAAGACGTTGCATCTGTCAAGGTATTGTGGCGTAACAGAAATCGGGAAGAAATGACGTGGGAGGCTGAAGAAGATATTAAAATCAGATACCCTCACTTATTTCAGGCCTAGTCAGACGACAGGTATGTCCGTATCATTATTTATACAGCACTTTATGGTATGTATGATGTAAATGATAAAGAAAGAAGTGATATTTAGTTGTCCAGTGGAGTGTAGAACATTGTGTGCAGTGCCTGTGTTGGACCTTTTCTGCATTTCAGGTTTTTTTTTGCGATAGTCCATATCACAGGGGAAACTCTGCCAAAAGTTTTCTAGAAAAGTAAAGCAAGCAGTCCTCTAGATAACAGTGTACATTCGAGGACGAATGTTCTTAAGGGGGGGAGAATGTTATACCCCGTAGAATTCCCGGCACGTAGATAACCTATTCCCACGTTGGTCAAGCATATTTGAAGGCCATACGTGTTGGATAAAGGCCCAGGAAAAGATCGGACGAGAAGCCCGTCGAACCATCGCGGAAGGAGCCGAGGCAGAGCCCCTCCGCGATGGCAGCGTGTCACGGAGGAGAGGCCTCCGCGATGGCTCCGTGACACGTTGCCCTTGTCCAGGCCCAAGTATATAAAGCCCCCACTTCGGGTTAAACTCATTTTCATCACTTAGCAATTTCCAGAAACGCAGTGAACAGAGGGAAAACGAAGGAAAATTATAAATTATCGTCTGATTACACTGCCAAACGCTGCCCAAACCCAAATTAATCCTAGATACTAAGGTATTTAGCAGCAGAGAGCATTTCTATGGAGTTAGTTTCGCAAAATACGGCCGACGAATCGGTGAGCCACCGAACTAAAGTAAGTAGAATTGCTCTAAATTAATGTCTATGTGTTCCTAGCTGAGAAGTAAATAATTCTCCCTTCTAGGCTGCTGGAAAATAGCGAGTTTTCGACCGTCTTTCGATAAGCCTAAGTTTAGGCTATAAACTATACCGAAAGTAACGTCGCTCTTTACAATAAAGTTGTATTTAGTATTGATTGACGTATTTATGAATGCAGTTGGGAGAAAATAGTTGAAGTACTAGCCGAGCCTCGTCCGACGGACGAATATTCAGAGATAAGGTATGTAAAGTTAGTTTCCTTCGGCAAGTTAAGTAATATCAGTGTAGTGTAATAAATTACGGACCAGTATAATGTTCAAGAGTCAAATGTTGCGTTATTATGAATGTTGGTATGATGTGAGAAACATTGGGTTGTAATGTATATGAAACCTATCAGTATGATATAGATTCTAACGCAAGCGTTAGAGATTGCCCAGTATATTCAGTGTGTGATGTAATATGACATGTTAAGATATTGTTGTGTTCAGCTGAAACCCCGCGGAGTAGTACAGTATCCATAAAGCACTTCAGAAATAGAATAGCAGGCTAAAATGAAGTTCAGAAAGCATGTCAGGAATAGTAAATCAGGTTACTACAGCAAATCAGTATACAACATAGTTCAGCAGAAAGACTATATTTGTGTATATATATATAGTACTTCCAGCCTCAGCATGTATCAAGTGTGTACATATTTCTATCACTAGTCCAGCATATAGTGTATACAGAAACTTAGTAAACAGCAGAGTTTTCAGTAGAAACATTATCTTATGTAGCATTTTCCCAGTACAGCCCGACAGGAGACTATATTCATATTTATACATCTTTACCTGCCTCAGCACGTATTAAATACGTACAGATTACTATCATTAGCCCAGCATGTAATATATATGATACTTTACCCCTATTAGCCTCAGTATGTGAGATACACAGACAGTATTACCAGTCGAGACCGTTGTATTGTTTGGGGTTGGATTACCTAGCATCCATGACCGCCCCAGGGTTAATAGCTGTATCGACTCGTCCACCAGAGGACGAGGATACGTCACTGTACGGAGTGGCATGCCGTCCCGCCAGGGGACGAAGATGGGATGCCAGTTTTTCCCCATATTTGTGCCTTGATCGGCCCTTACACACCCCAGTCGAGCGGATACACCTGGGTGCAGATTCAGGAGTCCTCCGGACTCAGATGCAGTTATAGTCAGGGGCTCAGCGAGCCCAAGTGCATACCCAGGGGACCGGCAGGATGCTTACAGCCAGTATAGGAGATGGGATGACCGGGGTAGGGGTATAGATTCTGTGTTGATTGTACCTCCCGGCTTATGGGGGCCGGGTAAGGTTGTGTATGCCATGTTACGTTATGTATGTTATGTTATATTACAGTAGATACGGGCAGATTAGTAGTAGAATGATACGTCTCCAGGTATGATTCCTACTCCCTTCAGTATGATTAAGAACAGGTACGATCTACACCATCAGACAGTTAATCTACTCCTTCTTATTTCAGTTTTGACAGTTATGTTATTGATTTCAGATATCCCTTCAGTTCTTACAGATTCAGTTATCTCCTACTATTCAGAATTTTTAGTTATATTACTTGTATTCAGCTGTATTCAGTTTGCTTTACATACTCAGTACCAGCGGTACTGACGCCTAGTGGGGCGCTGCATTACTTGCCTGCAGGTACCCATAGACGAGCAGGCGATACCACGTGATCCCCACCAGCGGTTGAGTATTCAGCTCCTGTCATCCGGAGACTGAATTTCTAGAGGTGTAGTCCAGTTCTTTTTGTTGTACAGTACGGGTAGGTCAGGGCCCTGTCCCGATCATTTCTATTATACTTCCTAGAGGCTTGCAGTCTGTATGTATTCCCTGTGGTCAGATGTGCCGGTCGTGTGAGGCCGTGTAGTTGTATAGTTGCCTTTACCCCTTTCTTTCTTTCTTTTGTAATGGCTGTGTGGGGCCATAGTTAGCCAGTAGTGGTGACCTTGCCGGTCACGTAGCTTTTCAGTATGTAATGTTTGAGTTACAGATAACTAGACAGCATGGTGGCCTTGTCGGCCCGCATAGGTTCCCCTGAATTAACATGTTTCTGGTCAGCTGTAATACAGGTACAGAAGGCTATAGGCCAATGGGCCGGGGGCTGTATTTACAGCTGTTATATAGCCCTTTGTTTCCAGAAATGTGAGTTAGAGCCAGCCAGGCGCCAGATGCGCCCAGGCTTAACAAGTTCAGCAGGTCAGGTCCTAGTAGGGCACCAGGTGCCAGTCATACCCCCTAAGGTGGGGTGTGACACAAGGCCACATAGCTACCTGTAAAAGAAAATAACTAACCAACAACACGCAATAAAGGGGGATCCTATGCGGGTTGACGAGACCACCAAGCTGTCTAGTTATAGCAACATGAAATCTGGCAGTCACAAACATGCTATAGCCGACAAGGATGCTAACTAAGAGCTAAACTAGGCTCCACTGGACCATTATGCAAAATAAACATACATAGGCCCCACACGGCCAACAACAAAAACCAACAACTAAAAATTTGTAGCCTGCAAGCCTCTAAGAGTTGACTAATGGTCGTGATAGGGCTTTGACCTACCCATAAACTATACAACAAAAGAACAAACCTTCTCTAACTATTAACTTCGAAGAAAAGGAGCTGACTAAACTACTGAATATGGCTGATAACTAGGGAGGTCTTGAACCTCGTCTATCCGCACCTGCAGGCAAGTAATCGGTGCTCCAAAGATGGGCATCAGTATAATATGTACTAAATATGTAAGGCAGTAATGAAAATGACTGAAAAAGTACTGATAATAAAATTGGAAATGATTCAATAGAAGGGTAAGAAATACAACCTTCTTGACCCTACAACCTACTGTATAATTAACATTAAGTAATGCCAACAAGAACCTTATCCATTGCGGAGCCCCTATAATTTGTGCATTCCAATGTCTTTTCCATGCTCGTATCCAAGTCCAACTCCGATATAATTCCAACATGCATTTTAGCTCCTAAAAATCATATTTTCCTGCAAAACAAATGCTAATCATGTTGGTTAGTACAAATTCACATTTTATTACCAATTACATGAGAATATACATACATATTGCACACAAACAAGGCGAAAATAATAGGTTTGAGTATCACTTGGGCATATAAATCTGCCCAAGATCACTTACCCCACACTTAAATCCTTGTTCGCCCTCGAACAACACATACACAACTCATGCAAATTACATCCCAACCTTCGTCACTATGGTGCGACCATTTACGCTACGGTCATACCGATTATTCAATTTTTTGCAAATCATCACGAAAACATGCTTGGTCTTACAATACAATGACCTTTAATACATCAAAACTTCCTAGACTTTAAGAATTGATTCTTGATATCAGCAAACTCATGCAAATCAGCTAATCAAGAAATCCGACATGAAAATCAATCTTTCATCAAGCATGTGCCCTCACAACTCAAGAGAATCTTTCCCTTTTTGTTCATGCAACACACAAACATGCAAGTAGGGGCATATAAAAATTAATTTCACTCTCTCTCCCAAAAGAATTCACATGCATCATGTCATGACCTATAGGCTTTCCCTTAGTGTATTACTCCACTAATATAAAGAAATGCAATGTAGGATCAAGTAGGACTTTAATGGGTTGTAACGGGGCTATGGATCTAGTATATATATTGGATTAGCCAATAATAGTCGCTAGCATCCTTAAGCGCCTTTTCAACACATTCCCATCGACTCATGGACATTGTTCCTCTCTTTTCTTTTTTCTCCCATTCATGCTGGTTTACTTTCGTACTGCCCATTTCATCAAACACACTTGACACAAAACAAAGGGTTTTCATGTACCCTCAATATCATTTAATTATAACAAGTGCCTCTTCAACATCATCTTTTCTTTCCTCACTCTGCTCTTCTTTTTCTTTTCATTCTTCTCACTCTTTGACACTTCGGGAAAAATTTTCTTTTCTTTGTAGCGCTTAAGAGTTTTGTATAGACTTTTACAGCTAATGAAAAGAAGAAATAAAGCTTAGTTTATACAATTTTGGACAAAAGAAAGAAAGAAATTGGCTAAAGGCTCAACGGGCTGACTAGGGTATACAACATATAAAAAGGTAGAATTTGACAAGAAAAAAATGGAAACTATCGGTTAAAAACAAAGAAATGCCTACATCCTTTCCAACACTACACCTCTTTCATTTCGTTTTGTATACACACCAGGCAAGTTCTAGACAATTCACAATGGCATGGAATAATAATACCTCACTTCACACTTCATGCACATGCTCGAATCAAGATGCATTCACAGACTCTCTAATTAGCCAATCACATGAATTCAAAATTAAGCCTCAATCATGCTGAATCAAATTCTATAGCCTAGGGAACTCAACATATTTACCAACTTGCGTGCTTTCGAACGAATCACTTTCACATTTTGAACATTAGTTACACACGCAACGAAATTTTAGCAACCATAAAGCAACTACAGTTCATTGATGCAATCCCCCAAAGAAAAATTTAAAACAAATTAAAATCCTACTCCTACCGACTACATTTCCCTTAAGACGGTCGTCATCCATCCATCATAGGGAACGGTCACTAACTATGAAATCGGTTCAATGGGATTATTCTCGGTAAAAGAACCGAAAACAAACTCCGAGAAACCCAAACAAAATAAAAACCGAAAAATTTTGCAACACGTCGATCATTTCGATAGAAAAATATTTACAAAAGATTTTGATAAGTGAAAAATATTTTCGCAAAAATTTTGAAAAATATCGATAATTTCGATAAGAAAGAAATATTTACAAACTATTTACACTGGCAACCACAACTTTGCATAACACACATCAGTAACCACAAAAATATATACGGATACACACAAATCAGTTCATAACAGGGAAAGCACAAACATACATACAAACCAAGGAAAAGCATACAGCAGATTAGAGCCCAAGCCCCATCACCTAGCTACTCCCCACCCCACACTTAAATCGAACACTATCCCCAGTGTTCACAAAAATTTCAAAACAGAATTTCAGGTGGTGGAACTCCCTGATCAGTCAAAATATTCGACTTCTTCGTCTGGTGCTGCTGCCTCGTCGCCCATATCTGAGTCAGCTCCATCGTCGTCATCAGACTCCACATCGGAGTCCTCCCGACGTGTGTCCTCATCAGTAGGGACATCGTCATCAGTCGGCTCCACGAAGGCTTGTCCCACCCGGCATAAGGCTTTGGCATTCTCGCCAAATGGGTAATCCAGCTCCAGCTGCCATAATTCTTCCTCGGTGGCTGATCTCCCACCAATCCGTAGCTGAAGCATCTGCATGCCGAACATACGTGCCATGTACTGATCGTCACGAGCATGTCGCTCGCCCAAAGTCAGCACTGGCCCGTGTGTGGTGTCGGGGGCCTTAGTTTTTTTCACATCGAGGGCCCTCCGCTCCAACTGCGGAATGTAATCCAAGGCTTCTTCCTCGACATCGAGGCCTCGGAGGAAGGTGGTGATGAGTCCGCCAAACCCGTATCTGTGGCCCTGGTGTAGTCTGGCTCTCTTCATGGCGGATATAATTACTGCCCCAACATTAATCTCATGCCCTTTCATAAAGGCATACACCAAGCAGACACGGTCCCGGGTCACATCCATCATATGAACTCCCGGGATCAAGCACGAACATACAATTTTCAGCCATATTCTGGCCTCCCTATTCATCTGCGAATAAGGCAGAGTCTGGTGGTAACCCCTCTCCTTATGTCTACTCCATCGGGCTGTGGATCGAGCCCACACAACGTACGTCTGATGTCGGCGTACGGTGGGGTGATGTTTAGCTGGCGGAGAACGTGAGCATCTGTGTCCCGAACTCCAACGATGGCATTGAACTGCTGGGGTTCCAGAGTAACAATCTGCCCTCTGATTTTTATTGTGTGGCTTCTGATGGCCAGGTTCCAATTTGCGTAGAACTCTTGGACCAAATGAAGGTTGCACTCCTTGGGCTCCTGAAAGATAAAGCTGAGCCCAGCTGCTTCAATCCTTTGCACAATACGGGGGAACTCCTGTGCTAGTGGTTCCCGTGCAATATGTTCCTCTGGGAAGTACTTGCTCTCCTTATGCTTAGCATACCATTTCTTTCCTTCCTCGGTTACCCACCTTGTTCTGTATTTGCGGCGTTGGCCGCACGGAACAGCTGGTGCAGCTGGGACTGTGGTCCCCAATCTCATTCTTTTCCTGCCGGTGCCTGAGGTAGAAGCACCCTTGCCCTTATCCTGTCTGCTAGCCATTGTACCTGTCAATATAAATTAACAAGCACAACGTTAAGCTATAAAGATGTTAACTTAGGCTAAGGTCAGGTTACACAACATTTACCCCACACTTAGGCCTTAGCTACTTTTACAAAACTACGGCAAGGATAACTCTATTTACACCAAAGACAACAAGTATACACTTTATGCTTAGTGCGTTTACAAAAAAAAAATTTCGACAGCATAACGGTTAGCGTACTACTCAGACTTCATACAGCTAATCCCAATCCTACTATCGATAACCGTTCAACCATCGCACAAGCAATAAAAACAAAAACTAAAAACAACGACAAAAACATTCTATATACAAACGAATCCAATTAATCAAACCAATTTACACAATTTTCACATTTTCCCAAAAATTCGAGACTTCGTGTCTTTTAACATTCCTACAATATTTACAACGACTTATCTCAATTTACAAACACACCCCGGCATCTAATGTTTCGAATTATCAAGTCACCCAAGTCAATTTCAACAACCCATGCCTTAGAATACAATGCTACAATCAAATTCGAATTATTTATGTAATCGATAAGTTCAAACGCTAATTACAACAATCCGAACATATACCAATCACAAATAACTCAACATCATGTTAAATTGCTACTTGGGGTGATATATCTCACCTCACATGCCCAAATTCAACTAAAATCGCCAAAAATTTGAGAGAAACGAGGAAAACGTACCTTTGAGTTGAAGAACCGAAGAAACTTGACGTATTCCTTGCCTAATAGCGTGGCACGTTGGTTGGGGAGGGGTATTTGGGTGTTTTGGTCGCGGAGAGTAGAAGAAATGGGGAAAATTGGGCAAAATCGGGGTTAATTTAAAGAAAAACACGCGGGTCACCCGGCAACCCGGTGTGACCCGGCACTGAATAAAGGGCAACTTGTCACGGAGGGTAACGCGGACCCCCTCCTCCATGACACGGAGCCAACGCGTTGCCTCTCTGGAAATTTTGAAAAATCTTATTTTGCCTTCAACGTGTCACGGAGGGTAACGCGGAGCCACTCCTCCGTGACACGGAGCCAACGCCCCAGTGCATTGTTTCTTCAATACAAATTATTTTCATACCTTGCCTTATTTTTCCCGCTTCCATGCATATTTTTCTCCGTTTGACCTGAAAATCACTACACTAAACGAAATTGGTTAGATTAATAGATTTCCCTAACTAAAATGAAAAATATCAACTAAAACAAAAATCTAAACCTAATCAAAAAAAAAATTATTTACACTAAGAAAAGAAAGAAAGAAAATATTTTTCACGGGTTGCCTCCCGTGCAGCGCCTGGTTTACCGTCGCGGCTCGACGTCCATTATGCTCAATTATCTACTAGGGTGAGGGACGATTTTTCACGATCCTTGTCCTCACCCCAGTAGTTTTCATCCTCATTTGCTGGCCTTCCTGTTAACTCTCGGGAATCATTCATTATATTAGCATTCCCATGATCAATCACATTGATCACCGAGAGTTCCTCATTTACAATCGGGAGCTGGGGTGCTTTGTACATGTCAAACACTTCTATCTTGTCATGTGCCCGCATTGTAAGTTGACCCGCAGCTACATCAATTAATGCTTTTCCGGTTGCCAAAAAGGGTCGTCCCAAAATAAATGGGACTTCAGCATCTGGTTGAAAGTCCAGAACAATAAAATCAACCGGATAAATGAGGGAGCCCACTTGCACTAACACATCCTCAACAATGCCATCCGGCTTAGCTAAGGACCTGTCCGCTAGCTGCAAGATTACCGTTGTAGGTCTAGGACTCCCTAGACCTAACTTTCTGAATATCGAAGATGGCATCAGATTTATACTTGCCCCCAAGTCGCGTAATCCATGAGCTCGGATACTTTGCCCAATAGTCAGCTGGATAGTAAAACTTCCAGGGTCTTTCAGTTTCTTGGGCAGTCTATTCTGAATCCGGGAAGTGCATTCTTCCGTTAAAGCCACCGTGGCATACTCAGTCAAACGACTTTTGTTAGCCACGATGTCTTTAATATATTTTGCATACTTTGGCACTCCCTGCAAGACATCAACAATAGGTAAGTTAACATGTACCTGTTTAAGCACCTCCATGAATTTCTTGAAACACGCCTCCTCTTTGTGTTTCTTGAGTCGTTGAGGGAACGGGGGTGGAGGCCTTTTTGATTCTGCTTCTTTAGTCTTCCCCCTATCAGAACTTTGTTCCTCCTCAACTTCTGCTGCTCCTGAGTTTTGAGGCGGTCTTTCCGGTTCCACCTCCTTCAACTGTAAACCACTCCTCGTGGTCACTGCATTTACCTGCTTCGGATTAGGATCCGTGTCACTAGGTAGTCCTCCTCTGGGTCTTGTATTTTGGGCACTACCAAATTGCCCAAATTGATAATCAAGAGCCTTGGTCGCCAACTGATTGTTCTTCACTTCGGCTGCCAATTTAACATAGTAAGCCTGCAATTATGCCTGATTAGCGATCATGGTTTTGAACATCTCCTCAATGGTAGGTGATGGTGGTGGAGGAGGGGCATTGTGATTTCTGAATTGAGCTTGAAAGTTTTGTTGCCCTCCTTGATTTCTCTGCATACCCTGACCAGAACCTTGGACTTGTTGGTTGTTGCTACCCCACGAAAAATTTGGATGGTTCCTCCAATTTGAGTTGTAGACATTACCAAACTGCTGTTGATTCCTCTGTGCATTGCCCACAAAGTTAACAGAATTAGGATTTGCACCACAGCATTCGGCTGAATGCTCACTACTACCACACACTTCACACCACATCTGTTGGACCGCATTGACTGAAGCTGAAGGCTGGTTCAAGTTCATATTGCTGAAGTGGTTATTTAACTGATTTTGCAAGGCAGCTATCTGTGCAGCGATAGTTGTAAATCCGTTCACTTCAAGCACTCCCGCTTCTTTCCTTGCTCCACGTCTTGATGAATCTCCATTCCATTCTGGATTGCCTTGTGAAATTCGGTTGAGCAAAGTGTACAGCTCCTCATAGGTCTTTTCCAGCGCTTGCCCTCCAGCTGCTGAATCTTACAAAATTTTAGTGTGGGGTTCCAAACCCTCAATAAATGTGTGTACCAACACCTCATTGGACTGATGATGATGAGGACATTCCCGTAACATGGATTTAAATCTTTCCCAGGCTTGATATAGATTTTCTCCCTCCCTCTGTTTAAAACTTAGAATTTGACTTCTAAGTCTGGCTGTTTTACCAGAAGGGAAAAATCTAATCAAAAACTTTCGTGCAAGATCATCCCACATTGATATAGAATTGGGTGGTTCAACTCTTAACCACCTCTTGGCTTCACCAAGTAAGGAAAACGGAAATAAGGTGAGTCGAACATAATCAGGTGACACTCCAGCGGGTATA
Source organism: Datura wrightii (assembly GCA_035772735.1). Taxonomy (NCBI): domain Eukaryota; kingdom Viridiplantae; phylum Streptophyta; class Magnoliopsida; order Solanales; family Solanaceae; genus Datura; species Datura wrightii. The sequence continues at coordinate 46,741,983 of JASDFA010000002.1, read as the reverse complement.
TAAGTGTCACTTATCTCCAAAAAGTTTTGGAGATGTTGTTATGGATCTTCATGAGGGAAACCGGTAAATTGCCCGCTTGTGTGCAAGAGTTGCACCATATTCTACGTTAATTCAAACCTCCCCCAGGCTCTGGTTTGCGGATGCTAGAATGTACATTGTTGGCGTGTGGGATTGCCACCTCGCGAACCGGCCTTGTTGCTGCTTCATTGGGCACTAACACTGCCCTTACAACTGGTGGATTTTGTTGCTCCATAATAGACTGTCGGAACAACTGCAGCTTCTTTTGTAGAGCTTCTCTACGTTGACTATGAAATTCACGTTCAGGCTCTAAGTAAGATTCCACCAGCTCCTTGTCCCTTGCCAGTGTTCACAGAAACAAAATCTGCAAAATACAGGCTAAGACCAAGTTGTTAACACTTAAGAAAATAAAAACAAAAATACAGTAAATTTACACTAAACACAATTTCACAAATCTGCCTAGCCTCCCCGGCAACGGCGCCAAAAGCTTGTTCGGTCGGTTCGGTTGGTATTATATATTATAAACCGACACGCAAGTGCACGTGGTCAAACATAATAAAGTGGCTAAGTAAGCCAACTATCGATCCAAGGAGACTCAGGGTATGTAAAATTTGCCTAAGTATACTATATTCTTATCTTACTTCTAACTATGCTAACAACAACGTAACCAACAGTTAATTGAGTTTTTGTTTATAAAATATATACTAAAACTATTAACAATTATTTACCGTGAATTTAAACTATGGATAAGAGCATGCCAAGGTTAAGAACAAGTAATGAATTCGATTGTAATAATAATTCGGTTAATCTCTTCTTCATGTTGCTAGCCAAGAACAATAGCCTAGAAATTAAAACTATCGTATTTAATTTCACTTAAGAATCATAAACCATTCGTCTACATTTCTGTGATCAAATGCAATTTATGACCTAGCAATATAATTCTGGTTCCTAAATTGACTAATACGGCTTTCAAGTATATTTCTATCAGGAAAGCACATCAAAACCCAATTTTCCCAAATCAAGTTAAGAACAATACCCTATTAATTCACAACTTTCCAATTTCTTGCTCTCTCGAGTGAAATTGGACTTTTTAGATGTACATTAATGTCGGCCAAGCACTAATGCAGTAAGAACAAGAATTAATAGAACAACATGAAAGAAGAAGAAGAAAACCATATCATTTACAATCAAAATTCACTACACATGTTCAAAACCTTAGCAAGGAAGAGAATTAGCCACTCATTTGTGGATTGATCATCCTAAAACAAGTGTAAATCATAAATACAATTGATTGAAAGAAGAAAGGAAGAGAAGAAATCTCTTAGCTCTTTCGTCCCTCAACTGCTGCTAACCCACGTCCTTGCTCCACCAAGTCTGAACTAATTAAAATAAACCTAAGTGTGCTATTTATACTAGTGGGAAATTTTTCCCGGAATAACAAGCAACGTGTCACGGAGGTCAACGCGGAGCACTGCCTCCGTGACACGGCGTGGACGCAGACCTTCACTGGAAATCCAGGGTCCGGTAAATTAGCCTCAACGTGGTACGGAGGCCAACGCGGAGGCCTATCTCTGTGCCACGGAGCTGTCGCGAGGCCTCACTGGAATTTGACATTTAATTTCCTCTCCAGGCAGTGTGCCTCCGCGATGGTAGTGTGGCACGGCTCCATCGCGGAGCCCCTATAATTTGTGCATTCCAATGTCTTTTCCACGCTCGTATCCAAGTCCAACTCCGATATAGTTCCAACATGCATTTTAGCTCCTAAAAATCATATTTTCCTGCAAAACAAATGCTAATCATGTTGGTTAGTATAAATTCACATTTTATGACCAATTACATGAGAATATATACATATTGCACACAAACAAGGCGAAAATAATACTTTTGAGTATCACTTGGGCATATAAATCTGCCCAAGATCACTTACCCCACACTTAAATCCTTGTTCGTCCTCGAACAACACATACACAACTCATGCAAATTACATCCCAACCTTCATCACTATGGTGCGACCATTTACGCTTTTCTTGCTCTCTCGAGTGAAATTGGACTTTTTAGATGTAGATTAATGTCGGCCAAGCACTAATGTAGTAAGAACAAGAATTAATAGAACAACATGAAAGAAGAAGAAGAAAACCATATCATTTACAATCAAAATTCACTACACATGTTCAAAACCTTAGCAAGGAAGAAAATTAGCCACTCATTTGTGGATTGATCATCCTAAAACAAGTGTAAATCATACATACAATTGATTGAAAGAAGAAAGGAAGAGAAGAAATCCCTTAGCTTTTTCATCCCTCAACTGCTGCTAACCCACGTCCTTGCTCCACCAAGTCTAAACTAATTAAAATAAACCTAAGTGTGCTATTTATACTAGTGGGAAATTTTTCCCGGAATAACAAGCAACGTGTCACGGAGGTCAACGCGGAACACTGCCTCCGTGAAACGGCGTGGACGCGGACCTTCACTGGAAATCCAGGGTTGGTAAATTAGCCTCAACGTGGCACGGAGGCCAACGCGGAGGTCTATCTCCGTGCCACGGAGCTGTCGCGAGGCCTCACTGGAATTTGACATTTAATTTCCTCTCTAGGCAGTGTGCCTCCGCGATGGTAGCGTGGCACGGCTCCATCGCGGAGCCCCTATAATTTGTGCATTCCAATGTCTTTTCCACGCTCGTATCCAAGTCCAACTCCGATATAGTTCCAACATGCATTTTAGCTCCTAAAAATCATATTTTCCTGCAAAACAAATGCTAATCATGTTGGTTAGTATAAATTCACATTTTATTACCAATTACATGAGAATATATACATATTGCACACAAACAAGGCGAAAATAATACTTTTGAGTATCACTTGGGCATATAAATCTGCCCAAGATCACTTACCCCACACTTAAATCCTTGTTCGTCCTCGAACAACACATACACAACTCATGCAAATTACATCCCAACCTTCGTCACTATGGTGCGACCATTTACGCTACGGTCATACCGATTATTCAATTTTTGCAAATCATCACGAAAACATGCTTGTTCTTACAATACAATGACCTTTAATACATCAAGACTTCCTAGACTTTAAGAATTGATTCTTGATATCGGCAAACTCATGCAAATCAGCTAATCAAGAAATCCGACACGAAAATCAATCTTTCATCAAGCATGTGCCCTCACAACTCAAGAGAATCTTTCCCTTTTTGTTCATGCAACACACAAACATGCAAGTAGGGGCATATAAAAATTAATTTCACTCTCTCTCCCAAAAGAATTCACATGCATCATGTCATGACCCATAGGCTTTCCCTTAGTGTATTACTCCACTAATATAAAGAAATGCAATGTAGGATCAAGTAGGACTTTAATGGGTTGTAACGGGGCTATGGATCTAGTATATATATTGGATTAGCCAATAATAGTCGCTAGCATCCTTAAGCGCCTTTTCAACACATTCCCATCGACTCATGGACATTGTTCCTCTCTTTTCTCTTTTTCTCCCATTCATGCTGGTTTACTTTCGTACTGCCCATTTCATCAAACACACTTGACACAAAACAAAGGGTTTTCATGTACCCTCAATATCATTTAATTATAACAAGTGCCTCTTCAACATCATCTTTTCTTTCCTCACTCTGCTTTTCTTTTTCTTTTCACTCCTTTCACTCTTTAACACTTTGGGAAACATTTTCTTTTCTTTGTAAGCGCTTAAGAGTTTTGTATAGACTTTAAGGCTAATGAAAAGAAGGAATAAAGCTTAGTTTATACAATTTTGGACAAAAGAAAGAAATAAATCGGCTAAAGTCTCAACGGGCTAACTAGGGTATACAACATATAAAAAGGTAGAATTTGACAAGAAAAAAAATGGAAACTATTGGTTAAAAACAAAGAAATGCCTATATCCTTTCCAACACTAAACCTCCTTCATTTCGTTTTGTATACACACCAAGTTCTAGACAATTCACAATGGCATGGAATAACAATACCTCACTTCACACTTCATGCACATGCTCGAATCAAGATGCATTCACAGACTCTCTAATTAGCCAATCACATGAATTCAAAATTAAGCCTCAATCATGCTGAATCAAATTCCATAGCCTAGGTAACTCAACATATTTACCAACTTGCGTGCTTTCGAACGAATCACTTTCACATTTTGAACATCAGTTACACACGCAACGAAATTTTAGCAACCATAAAGCAACTACAGTTCATTGATGCAATCCACCAAAGAAAACTTTAAAACAAATTAAAATCCTACTCCTACCGACTACATTTCCCTTAAGACGGTCGTCATCCATCCATCATAGGGAACGGTCACTAACTATGACATCGGTTCAATGGGACTATTCTCGGTAAAAGAACCGAAAACAAACTCCGAGAAACCCAAACAAAATAAAAACCAAAAATTTTTGCAACACATCGATCATTTCGATAGAAACATATTTATAAAAGATTTTGATAAGTGCAAAATATTTTTGCAAAAATTTTGAAAAATATCGATCATTTCGATAAGAAAGAAATATTTACAAACTATTTACACTGGCAACCACAACTTTGCATAACACACATCAGTAACCACAAAAATATATACGGATACACACAAATCAGTTCATAACAGGGAAAGCACAAACATACATACAAACCAAGGAAAAGCATACAGCAGATTAGAGCCCAAGCCCCAACACCTAACTACTCCCCACCCCACACTTAAATCGAACACTGTCCCCAGTGTTCACAAAAATTACAAAATAGAATTTCGGGTGGTGGAACTCCCTGATCAGTCGAAATATTCGACTTCTTCATCTGGTGCTGCTGCCTCGTCGCCCATATCTGAGTCAGCTCCATCGTCGTCATCAGACTCCACATCGGAGTCCTCCCGACGTGTCTCCTCATCAGTAGGGACATCGTCATCAGTCGGCTCCACGAAGGCTGGTCCCACCCGGCATAAGGCTTTGGCATTCTCGCCAAATGGGTAATCCAGCTCCAGCTGCCATAATTCTTCCTCGGTGGCTGGTCTCCCACCAATCCGTAGCTGAAGCATCTGCATGTCGAACATACGTGCCATGTACTGATCGTCACGAGCATGTCGCTCGCCCAAAGTCAGCACTGGCCCGTGTGTGGTGTCGGGGGCCTTAGTTTTTGTCACATCGAGGGCCCTCCGCTCCAACTGCAGAATGTAATCCAAGGCTTCTTCCTCGACATCGAGGCCTCGGAGGAAGGTGGTGATGAGTCCGCCAAACCCTTATCTGTGGCCCTGGAGTAGTCTGGCTCTCTTCATGGCGGATATAATTACCGCCCCAACATTAATCTCAAGCCCTTTCATAAGGGCATACACCAAGCAGACACGGTCCCGGGTCACATCCGTCATATGAACTCCCGGGATCAAGCACGAACATACAATTTTCAGCCATATTCTGGCCTCCCTATTCATCTGCGAATAATGCAGAGTCTGGTGGTAACCCCTCTCCTTATGTCTACTCCATCAGGCTGTGGATCGAGCCCCACACAACGTACGTCTGATGTCGGCGTATGGTGGGGTGATGTTTAGCTGGCGGAGAACGTAGGCGTCTGTGTCCCGCGCTCCAACGATGGCATTGAACTGCTGGGGTTCCACAGTAACAATCTGCCCTCTAATTTTTATTGTGTGGCTTCTGATGTCCGGGTTCCAATTTGCATAGAACTCTCGGACCAAATGAAGGTTGCACTCCTTGGGATCCTGAAAGATAAAGCTGAGCCCAGTTGCTTCAATCCTTTGCACAATACGGGGGAACTCGTGTGCTAGTGGTTCCCGTGCAATATGTTCCTCCGGGAAGTACTTGCTCTCCTTATGCTTAGCATACCATTTCTTTCCTTCCTCGGTTACCTACCTTGTTCCGTATTGGCGGCGTTGGCTGCGCGGAACAGCTGGTGCAGCTGGGTCTGCGGTGCCCAATCTCATTCTTTTCCTGCCGGTGCCTGAGGTAGAAGCACCCTTGCCCTTATCCTGTCTGCTAGCCATTGTACCTGTCAATATAAATTAACAAGCACAATGTTAAGCTATAAAGATGTTAACTTAGGATAAGTTCAGGTTACACAACATTTACCCCACACTTAGGCCTTAGCTACTTTTACAAAACTACGGCAAGGATAACTCTATTTACACCAAAGACAACAAGTATACACTTTATGGTTAGTGCGTTTACAAAAAAAAAAAAAATTTCGACAGCATAACGGTTAGCGTACTACTCAGACTTCATACAGCTAATCCCAATCCTACTATCGCTAACAGTTCAACCATCGCACAAGCAATAAAAACAAAAACTAAAAACAACGATAAAAACATTCTATATACAAACGAATTCAATTAATCAAACCAATTTACACAATTTTCACATTTTCCCAAAAAATTCGAGACTTCGTGTCTTTTAACATTCCTACAATATTTACAACGACTTATCTCAATTTACAAACACACCCCGGCATCTAATGTATCGAATTATCAAGTCACCCAAGTCAAATTCAACAACCCATGCCGTAGAATACAATGCTACAATCAAATTCGAATTATTTATGTAATCGATAAGTTCAAACGCTAATTACAATAATCCGAACATATATCAATCACAAATAACTCAACATCATGTTAAATTGCTACTTGGGGTGATATATCTCACCTCACATGCCCAAATTCGACTAAAATCGCCAAAAATATGAGAGAAACGAGGAAAACGTACCTTTGAGTTGAAGAACCGAAGAAACTTGACGTATTCCTTGCCTAATAGCGTGGCACGTTGGTTGGGGAGGGGGATTTGGGTGTTTTGGTCGCGGAGAGTAGAAGAAATGGGGAAAAATTGGGCAAAATCGGGGTTAATTTAAAGAAAAACACGCGGGTCACCCGGCAACCCGGTGTGACCCGGCACTGAATAAAGGGCAACGTGTCAAGAAGGGTAACGCGGAGCCCCTCCTCGGTGACACGGAGCCAACGCGTTGGCTCTCTGGAAATTTTAAAAAATATGATTTTGCCTTCAACGTGTCACGGAGGGTAACGCGGAGCCACTCCTCCGTGACACGGAGCCAACGCCCCAGTGCACTGTTTCTTCAATAAAAATTATTTTCATACCTTGCCTTATTTTTCCCGCTTCCATGCATATTTTTCTCCGTTTGACCTGAAAATCACTACACTAAACGAAATTGGTTAGATTAATAGATTTCCCTAACTAAAATGAAAAATATTAACTAAAACAAAAATCTAAACCTAATAAAAAAAAATAAAAATAAAAATAAAAAAAAAATTATTTACACTAAGAAAAGAAGGAAAGAAAATATTTTTCACGGGTTGCCTCCCGTGCAGCGCCTGGTTTACCGTCGCGGCTCGACGTCCATTATGCTCAATTATCTACTAGGGTGAGGGACGATTTTTCACGATCCTTGTCCTCACCCCAGTAGTTCTCATCCTCTTCTGGTGGCCTTCCTGTTAACTCTCGGGAATCATTCATTATATTAGCATTCCCATGTTCAATTACATTGATCACCGAGAGTTCCTCATTTACAATCGGGAGCTGGGGTGTTTTGTACACGTCAAACACTTATATCTTGTCATGTGCCCGCATTGTAAGTTGGCCCGCAGCTACATCAATTAATGCTTTTCCAGTTGCCAAAAAGGGTCGTCCCAAAATAAATGGGACTTCAGCATCTGGTTCAAAGTCCAAAACAATAAAATCGACCGGATAAATGAGGGAGCCCACTTGCACTAACACATCCTCAACAATGCCATCCGACTTAGCTAAGGACCTGTCCGCTAGCTGCAAGATTACCGTTGTAGGTCTAGGACTCCCTAGACCTAACTTTCTGAATACCGAAGATGGCATCAGATTTATACTTACCCCCAAGTCGCATAATCCACGAGCTCGGATACTTTGCCCAATAGTCAGCTAGATAGTAAAACTTCCAGGGTCTTTCAGTTTCATGGGCAGTCTATTCTGAATCCTGGAAGTGCATTCCTTTGTTAAAGACACCGTGGCATACTCAGTCAAACGACTTTTGTTAGCCACGATGTCTTTAATATATTTTGCATACTTTGGCACTCCCTGCAAGACATCAACAAGAGGTAAGTTAACATGTACCTATTTAAGCACCTCCATGAATTTCTTGAAACACGCCTCCTCCTTGTGTTTCTTGAGTCGTTATGGGAATGGGGGTGGAGGCCTTTCTGATTCTGCTGCTTTAGTATTCCCTCTATCAGAACTTTGTTCCTCCTCAACTTCTGCTGCTCCTGAGTTTTGAGGCGGTCTTTCCGGTTCCACCTCCTTCAACTGTAAACCACTCCTCGTGGTCACTACATTTACCCGCTTCGGATTAGGATCCGTGTCACTAGGTAGTCCTCTTCTGGGTCTTGCATTTTGGGCACTAGCAAATTGCCAAACTGATATTCAAGAGCCTTGGTCGCCAACTGATTGTTCTTCACTTCGGCTGCCAATTTAACATAGTCAGCCTACAATTATGCCTGATTAGCGATCATGGTTTTAAACATCTCCTCAATGGTCGGTGATGGTGGTGGAGGAGGGGCATAGTGATTTCTGAATTGAGCTTGAAAGTTTTGTTGCCCTCCTTGATTTCTCTGCATACCCTGACCAGAACCTTGGCCTTGTTGGTTGTTGCTACCCCACGAAAAATTTGGATGGTTCCTCCAATTTGAGTTGTAGCCACTACCAAACTGCTGCTGATTTCTCTGTGCATTGCCCACATAGTTAACAAAATCAGGATTTGCACCACAACATTCAGCTGAATGCTCACTACTACCACACACTTCACACCACATCTGTTGGACCGCATTGACTGAAGTTGAAGGCTGGTTCAAGTTCATATTGCTGAAGTGGTTATTTAACTGATTTTGCAAGGCATCTATCTGTGCAGCGATAGCTGTAAATCCGTCCACTTCAAGCACTCCCGTTGCTTTCCTTGCTCCACCTCGAGATGAATCTGCATTCCATTCTGGATTGCCCTGTGAAATTCGGTTGAGCAAAGTGTACAGCTCCTCGTAAGTCTTTTCCAGCGCTTGCCCTCCAGCTGCTGAATCTAACCGAATTTTAGTGTGGGGTTCCAAACCCTCAATAAATGTGTGTACCAACACCTCATTGGACTGATGATGATGAGGAAAGTCCCGCAACATGGATTTAAATCTTTCCCAGGCTTGATATAGATTTTCTCCCTCCCTCTGTTTAAAACTTAGAATTTGACTTCTAAGTCTGGCTGTTTTACCAGAAGGGAAAAATCTAATCAAAAACTTCCGTGCAAGATCATCCCACGTTGATATAGAATTGGTTGGTTCAACTTTTAACCACCTCTTGGCTTCACCAAGTAAGGAAAACGGAAATAAGGTGAGCCGAACATAATCAGGTGACACTCCAGCGGGTATATAAGTGTCACTTATCTCCAAAAAGTTTTGGAGATGTTGTTGTGGGTCTTCATGAGGGAGACCGGTAAATTGCCCGTTTGTGTGCAAGGGTTGCACCATATTCTGCTTTAATTCAAACCTCCCTCCAGGCTCTGGTTTGCGGATGCTAGAATGTACATTGTTAGCGTGTGGGATTGCCACCTCGCGAACCGGCCTTGCTGCTGCTTCATCGGGCACTAACACTGCCCTCACAACTGGTGGATTTTGTTGCTCCATAATAGACTGTCGGAACAACTGCAGCTTCTTTTGTAGAGCTTCTCTACGTTGACTATGAAATTCACGTTCAGGCTCTAAGTAAGATTCCACCAGCTCCTTGTCCCTTGCCAGTGTTCACAGAAACAAAATCTGCAAAATACAGGCTAAGACCAAGTTGTTAACACTTAAGAAAATAAAAACAAAAATACAGTAAATTTACACTAAACACAATTTCACAAATCTGCCTAGCCTCCCCGGCAACGGCGCCAAAAGCTTGTTCGGTCGGTTCGGTTTGTATTATATATTATAAACCGACACGCAAGTGCACGTGGTCAAACATAATAAAGTGGCTAAGTAAGCCAACTATCGATCCAAGGAGGCTCAGGGTATGTAAAATTTGCCTAAGTATACTATATTCTTATCTTACTTCTAACTATGCTAACAACAACGTAACCAACAGTTAATTGAGTTTTTGTTTATAAAATATATACTAAAACTATTAACAATTATTTACCGTGAATTTAAACTATGGATAAGAGCATGCCAAGGTTAAGAACAAGTAATGAATTCGATTGTAATAATAATTCGGTTAATCTCTTCTTCATGTTGCTAGCCAAGAACTTTAGCCTAGAAATTAAAACCCTCGTATTTAATTTCACTTAAGAATCATAAACCATTCGTCTACATTTCTGTGACAAATGCAATTTACGACCTAGCAATACAATTCCGGTTCCTAAATTGACTAATACGACTTTCAAGTATATTTCTATCAGGAAAGCACATCAAAACCCAATTTTCCCAAATCAAGTTAAGAACAATACCCTATTAATTCACAACTTTCCAATTTCTTGCTCTCTCGAGTGAAATTGGACTTTTTAGATGTACATTAATGTAGGCCAAGCACTAATGCAGTAAGAACAAGAATTAATAGAACAACATGAAAGAAGAAGAAGAAAACCATATCATTTACAATCAAAATTCACTACACATGTTCAAAACCTCAGCAAGGAAGAGAATTAGCCACTCATTTGTGGATTGATCATCCTAAAACAAGTGTAAATCATACATACAATTGATTGAAAGAAGAAAGGAAGAGAAGAACTCTCTTAGCTTTTTCGTCCCTCAACTGCTGCTAATCCACGTCCTTGCTCCACCAAGTCTGAACAAATTAAAATAAACCTAAGTGTGCTATTTATACTAGTGGGAAATTTTTCCCTGAATAACAAGCAACGTGTCACGGAGGTCAGTAAGAACAAGAATTAATAGAACAACATGAAAGAAGAAGAAGAAAACCATATCATTTACAATCAAAATTCACTACACATGTTCAAGACCTTAGCAAGGAAGAGAATTAGCCACTCATTTGTGGATTGATCATCCTAAAACAAGTGTAAATCATACATACAATTGATTGAAAGAAGAAAGGAAGAGAAGAACTCTCTTAGCTTTTTCGTCCCTCAACTGCTGCTAACCCACGTCCTTGCTCCACCAAGTCTGAACTAATTAAAATAAACCTAAGTGTGCTATTTATAGTAGTGGGAAATATTTCCCGGAATAACAAGCAACATGTCACGGAGGTCAACGCGGAGCACTGCCTCCGTGACACGGCGTGGACGCGGACCTTCACTAGAAATCCAGGGTCCGGTAAATTAGCCTCAACGTGGCACGGAGGCCAACGCGGAGGCCTATCTCCGTGCCACGGAGCTGTCGCGAGGCCTCACTGGAATTTGACATTTAATTTCCTCTCTAGGCAGTGTGCCTCCGCGATGGTAGCGTGGCACGGCTCCATCGTGGAGCCCCTATAATTTGTGCATTCCAATGTCTTTTCCACGCTCGTATCCAAGTCCAACTCCGATATAGTTCCAACATGCATTTTAGCTCCTAAAAATCATATTTTCCTGCAAAACAAATGCTAATCATGTTGGTTAGTATAAATTCACATTTTATTACCAATTACATGAGAATATATACATATTGCACACAAACAAGGCGAAAATAATACTTTTGAGTATCACTTGGGCATATAAATCTGCCCAAGATCACTTACCCCACACTTAAATCCTTGTTCGTCCTCGAACAACACATACACAACTCATGCAAATTACATCCCAACCTTCGTCACTATGGTGCGACCATTTACGCTACGGTCATACCGATTATTCAATTTTTGCAAATCATCACGAAAACATGCTTGTTCTTACAATACAATGACCTTTAATACATCAAGACTTCCTAGACTTTAAGAATTGATTCTTGATATCGGCAAACTCATGCAAATCAGCTAATCAAGAAATCTGACACGAAAATCAATCTTTCATCAAGCATGTGCCCTCACAACTCAAGAGAATCTTTCCCTTTTTGTTCATGCAACACACAAACATGCAAGTAGGGGCATATAAAAATTAATTTCACTCTCTCTCCCAAAAGAATTCACATGCATCATGTCATGACCCATAGGCTTGCCCTTAGTGTATTACTCCACTAATATAAAGAAATGCAATGTAGGATCAAGTAGGACTTTAATGGGTTGTAACGGGGCTATGGATCTAGTATATATATTGGATTAGCCAATAATAGTCGCTAGCATCCTTAAGCGCCTTTTCAACACATTCCCATCGACTCATGGACATTGTTCCTCTCTTTTCTCTTTTTCTCCCATTCATGCTGGTTTACTTTCGTACTTCCCATTTCATCAAACACACTTGACACAAAACAAAGGGTTTTCATGTACCCTCAATATCATTTAATTATAACAAGTGCCTCTTCAACATCATCTTTTCTTTCATCACTCTGCTTTTCTTTTTCTTTTCACTCCTTTCACTCTTTAACACTTTGGGAAACATTTTCTTTTCTTTGTAAGCGCTTAAGAGTTTTGTATAGACTTTAAGGCTAATGAAAAGAAGGAATAAAGCTTAGTTTATACAATTTTGGACAAAAGAAAGAAAGAAATTGGCTAAAGGCTCAACGGGCTGACTAGGGTATACAACATATAAAAAGGTAGAATTTGACAAGAAAAAAAATGGAAACTATTGGTTAAAAACAAAGAAATGCCTATATCCTTTCCAACACTAAACCTCCTTCATTTCGTTTTGTATACACACCAAGTTCTAGACAATTCACAATGGCATGGAATAACAATACCTCACTTCACACTTCATGCACATGCTCGAATCAAGATGCATTCACAGACTCTCTAATTAGCCAATCACATGAATTCAAAATTAAGCCTCAATCATGCTGAATCAAATTCTATAGCCTGGGTAACTCAACATATTTACCAACTTGCGTGCTTTCGAACGAATCACTTTCACATTTTGAACATCAGTTACACACGCAACGAAATTTTAGCAACCATAAAGCAACTACAGTTAATTGATGCAATCCACCAAAGAAAAATTTAAAACAAATTAAAATCCTACTCCTACCGACTACATTTCCTTTAAGACGGTCGTCATACATCCATCATAGGCAACGGTCACTAACTATGACATCGGTTCAATGGGACTATTCTCGGTAAAAGAACCGAAAACAAACTCCGAGAAACCCAAACAAAATAAAAATCGAAAAATTTTGCAACACATCGATCATTTCGATAGAAAAATATTTACAAAAGATTTTGATAAGTGCAGAATATTTTCGTTAAAATTTTGAAAAATATCGATCATTTCGATAAGAAAGAAATATTTACAAACTATTTACACTGGCAACCACAACTTTGCATAACACACATCAGTAACCACAAAAATATATACGGATACACACAAATCAGTTCATAACAGGGAAAGCACAAACATACATACAAACCAAGGAAAATCATAAAGCAGATTAGAGCCCAAGTCCCAGCACCTAGCTACTCCCCACCTCACACTTAAATCGAACACTGTCCCCAGTGTTCACAAAACTTACAAAACAGAATTTTGGGTGGTGGAACTCCCTGATCAGTCGAAATATTCGACTTCTTCATCTGGTGCTGCTGCCTCGTCGCCCATATCTGAGTCAGCTCCATCGTCGTCATCAGACTCCACATCGGAGTCCTCCCGACGTGTCTCCTCATCAGTAGGGACATCGTCATTAGTCGACTCCACGAAGGCTGGTCCCACCCGGCATAAGGCTTTGGCATTCTCGCCAAATGGGTAATCCAGCTCCAGCTGCCATAATTCTTCCTCGGTGGCTGGTCTCCCACCAATCCGTAGCTGAAGCATCTGCATGCCGAACATACGTGCCATGTACTGATCGTCACGAGCATGTCGCTTGCCCAAAGTCAGCACTGGCCCGTGTGTGGTGTCGGGGGCCTTAGTTTTTGTCACATCGAGGGCCCTCCGCTCCAACTGCGGAATGTAATCCAAGGCTTCTTCCTCGACATCGAGGCCTCGGAGGAAGGTGGTGATGAGTCCGCCAAACCCGTATCTGTGGCCCTGGTATAGTCTGGCTCTCTTCATGGCGGATATAATTACCGCCCCAACATTAATCTCAAGCCCTTTCATAAGGGCATACACCAAGTAGACACGGTCCCGGGTCACATCCGTCATATGAACTCCCGGGATCAAGCACGAACATACAATTTTCAGCCATATTCTGGCCTCCCTATTCATCTGCGAATAAGGCAGAGTCTGGTGGTAACCCCTCTCCTTATGTCTACTCCATCGGGCTGTGGATCGAGCCCCACACAACGTACGTCTGATGTCGGCGTATGGTGGGGTGATGTTTAGCTGGCGGATAACGTGGGCGTCTGTGTCCCGCACTCCAACGATGGCATTGAACTGCTGGGGTTCCAGAGTAACAATCTGCCCTCTGATTTTTATTGTGTGGCTTCAGATGGTCGGGTTCCAATTTGCGTAGAACTCTCGGACCAAATGAAGGTTGCACTCCTTGGGCTCCTGAAAGATAAAGCTGAGCCCAGCTGCTTCAATCCTTTGCACAATACGGGGGAACTCCTGTGCTAGTGGTTCCTGTGCAATATGTTCCTCCGGGAAGTACTTGCTCTCCTTATGCTTAGCATACCATTTCTTTCCTTCCTCGGTTACCCACCTTGTTCCATATTGGCGGCGTTGGCCGCGCGGAACAGCTGGTGCAGCTGGGACTGCGGCGCCCAATCTCATTCTTTTCCTGCCGGTGCCTGAGGTAGAAGCACCCTTGCCCTTATCCTGTCTGCTAGCCATTGTACCTGTCAATATAAATTAACAAGCACAACGTTAAACTATAAAGATGTTAACTTAGGATAAGGTCAGGTTACACAATGTTTACCCCACACTTAGGCCTTAGCTACTTTTACAAAACTACGGCAAGGATAACTCTATTTACACCAAAGACAACAAGTATACACTTTATGCTTAGTGCGTTTACAAAAAAAAAAAATTCGACAGCATAACGGTTAGCATACTACCAGACTTCATACAGCTAATCCCAATCCTACTATCGCTAACAGTTCAACCATCGCACAAGCAATAAATACAAAAACTAAAAACAACGACAAAAACATTCTTTATACAAACGAATCCAATTAATCAAACCAATTTACACAATTTTCACATTTTCCCAAAAATTCGAGACATCGTGTCTTTTAACATTCCTACAATATTTACAACGACTTATCTCAATTTACAAACACACCCCGGCATCTAATGTATCGAATTATCAAGTCACCAGAGTCATATTCAACAACCCATGCCGTAGAATACAATGCTACAATCAAATTCGAATTATTTATGTAATCGATAAGTTAAAACGCTAATTACAACAATCCGAACATATATCAATCACAAATAACTCAACATCATGTTAAATTGCTACTTGGGGTGATATATCTCACCTCACATTCCCAAATTCGACTAAAATCGCCAAATATTTGAGAGAAACGAGGAAAACGTACCTTTGAGTTGAAGAACCGAAGAAACTTGACGTATTCCTTGCCTAATAGCGTGGCACGTTGGTTGGGGAGGGGGATTTGGGTGTTTTGGTCGCAGAGAGTAGAAGAAATGGGGAAAAATTGGGCAAAATCGGGGTTAATTTAAAGAAAAACACGCGGGTCACCCGGCAACCCGGTGTGACCCGGCACTGAATAAAGGGCAACGTGTCACGGAGGGTAACGCGGAGCCCCTCCTCGGTGACACGGAGCCAACGCGTTGGCTCTCTGGAAATTTTAAAAAATCTGATTTTGCCTTCAAGGTGTCACGGAGGGTAACGCGGAGCCACTCCTCCGTGACACGGAGCCAACGCCCTAGTGCACTGTTTCTTCAATTAAAATTATTTTCATACCTTGCCTTATTTTTCTCGCTTCCATGCATATTTTTCTCCGTTTGACCTGAAAATCACTACACTAAACGAAATTGGTTAAATTAATAGATTTCCCTAACTAAAATGAAAAATATTAACTAAAACAAAAATCTAAACATAATCAAAAAAAAATAAAAAAAAAAGAAAAAAAAATTATTTACACTAAGAAAAGAAAGAAAGAAAATATTTTTCACGGGTTGCCTCCCGTGCAGCGCCTGGTTTACCGTCGCGGATCGACGTCCATTATGCTCAATTATCTACTAGGGTGAGGGACGATTTTTCACGATCCTTGTCCTCACCCCAGTAGTTCTCATCCTCTTCTGGTGGCCTTCCTGTTAACTCTCGGGAATCATTCATTATATTAGCATTCCCATGTTCAATCACATTGATCACCGAGAGTTCCTCATTTACAATCGGGAGCTGGGGTGCTTTGTACACGTCAAACACTTCTATCTTGTCATGTGCCCGCATTGTAAGTTGACCCGCAGCTACATCAATTAATGCTTTTCCGGTTGCCAAAAAGGGTCGTCCCAAAATAAATGGGACTTCAGCATCTGGTTCAAAGTCCAGAACAATAAAATCGACCGGATAAATGAGGGAGCCCACTTGCACTAACACATCCTCAACAATGCCATCCGGCTTAGCTAAGGACCTGTCCGCTAGCTGCAAGATTACCGTTGTAGGTCTAGGACTCCCTAGACATAACTTTCTGAATACCGAAGATGGCATCAGATTTATACTTGCCCCGAAGTCGCATAATCCACGAGCTCGGATACTTTGCCCAATAGTCAGCTGGATAGTAAAACTTCCAGGGTCTTTCAGTTTCGTGGGCAGTCTATTCTGAATCCAGGAAGTGCATTCCTCCGTTAAAGCCACTGTGGCATACTCAGTCAAACGACTTTTGTTAGCCACGATGTCTTTAATATATTTTGCATACTTTGGCACTCCCTGCAAGACATCAACAAGAGGTAAGTTAACATGTACCTGTTTAAGCACCTCCATGTATTTCTTGAAACACGCCTCCTCCTTGTGTTTCTTGAGTCGTTGAGGGAACGGGTGTGGAGGCCTTTCTGATTATGCTTCTTTAGTCTTCCCCCTATCAGAACTTTGTTCCTCCTCAACTTCTGCTGCTCCTGACTTTTGAGCCGGTCTTTCCGGTTCCACCTCCTTCAACTGTAAACCACTCCTCGTGGTCACTGCATTTAACTGCTTCGGATTAGGATCCGTGTCGCTAGGTAGTCCTCCTATGGGTCTTGTATTTTGGGCACTAGCAAATTGCCCAAACTGATATTCAAGAGCCTTGGTCGCCAACTGATTGTTCTTCACTTCGGCTGCCAATTTAACATAGTCAGCCTGCAATTGTGCCTGATTAGCGATCATGGTTTTGAACATCTCCTCAATGGTCGGTGATGGTGGTGGAGGAGGGGCATTGTGATTTCTGAATTGAGCTTGAAAGTTTTGTTGCCCTCCTTGATTTCTCTGCATACCCTGACCAGAACCTTGGCCTTGTTGGTTGTTGCTACCCCACGAAAAATTTTGATGGTTCCTCCAATTTGAGTTGTAGCCACTACCAAACTGCTGATGATTTCTCTATGCATTGCCCACAAAGTTAACAGAATCAGGATTTGCACCACAGCATTCAGCTGAATTCTCACCACTACCACACACTTCACACCACATCTGTTGGACCGCATTGACTGAAGCTGAAGGCTGGTTCAAGTTCATATTGCTGAAGTGGTTATTTAACTAATTTTGCAAGGCAGCTATCTGTGCAGTGATAGCTGTAAATCCGTCCACTTCAAGCACTCCCACTGCTTTCCTTGCTCCACCTCGAGATGAATCTGCATTCCATTCTGGATTGCCCTGTGAAATTCGGTTGAGCAAAGTGTACAGCTCCTTGTAAGTCTTTTCCAGCGCTTGCCCTCCAACTGCTGAATCTAACAGAATTTTAGTGTGGGGTTCCAAACCCTCAATAAATGTGTGTACCAACACCTCATTGGACTGATGATGATGAGGACAGTCCCGCAACATGGATTTAAATCTTTCCCAGGCTTGATATAGGTTTTCTCCCTCCCGCTGTTTAAAACTTAGAATTTGACTTCTAAGTCTGGCTGTTTTACCAGAAGGGAAAAATCAAATCAAAAACTTCCGTGCAAGATCATCCCACGTTGATATAGAATTTGGTGGTTCAGCTTTTAACCACCTCTTGGCTTCACCAAGTAAGGAAAACAGAAATAAGGTGAGCTGAACATAATCAGGTGACACTCCAGCGGGTATATAAGTGTCACTTATCTCCAAAACATTTTGGAGATTTTGTTGTCGATCTTCATGAGGGAGACCGGTAAATTGCCCGCTTGTGTGCAAGAGTTGCACCATATTCTGCTTTAATTCAAACCTCCCTCCAGGCTCTGGTTTGCGGATGCTAGAATGTACATTGTTAGCGTGTGGGATTGCCACCTCGCGAACCGGCCTTGCTGCTGCTTCATCAGGCACTAACACTGCCCTCACAACTGGTGGATTTTGTTGCTCCATAATAGACTGTCGGAACAACTGCAGCTTCTTTTGTAGAGCTTCTCTACGTTGACTATGAAATTTACGTTCAGGCTCTAAGTAAGATTCCACCAGCTCCTTGTCCCTTGCCAGTGTTCACAGAAACAAAATCTGCAAAATACAGGCTAAGACCAAGTTGTTAACACTTAAGAAAATAAAAATAAAAATACAGTAAATTTACACTAAACACAATTTCACAAATCTGCCTAGCCTCCCCAGCAACGGCGCCAAAAGCTTGTTTGGTCTGTTCGGTTGGTATTATATATTATAAACCGACACACAAGTGCACGTGGTCAAACAAGTAATAAAGTGGCTAAGTAAGCCAAGTATCGATCCAAGGAGGCTCAGGGTATGTAAAATTTGCCTAAGTATACTATATTCTTAACTTACTTCTAACTATGCTAACAACAACGTAACCAACAGTTAATTGAGTTTTTGTTTATAAAATATATACTAAAACTATTAACAATTATTTACCGTGAATTTAAACTATGGATAAGAGCATGCCAAGGTTAAGAACAAGTAATGAATTCGATTGTAATAATAATTCGGTTAATCTCTTCTTCATGTTGCTAGCCAAGAACTTTAGCCTAGAAATTAAAACTCTCGTATTTAATTTCACTTGAGAATCATAAACCATTCGTCTACATTTCTGTGATCAAATGCAATTTACGACCTAGCAATACAATTCCGGTTCCTAAATTGACTAATACGGCTTTCAAGTATATTTCTATCAGGAAAGCACATCAAAACCCAATTTTCCCAAATCAAGTTAAGAACAATACCCTATTAATTCACAACTTTCCAATTTCTTGCTCTCTCGAGTGAAATTGGACTTTTTAGATGTACATTAATGTAGGCCAAGCACTAATGCAGTAAGAACAAGAATTAATAGAACAACATGAAAGAAGAAGCAGAAAACCATATCATTTACAATCAAAATTCACTATACATGTTCAAAACCTTAGCAAGGAAGAAAATTAGCCACTCATTTGTGGATTGATCATCCTAAAACAAGTGTAAATCATGCATACGAGTGATTGAAAGAAGAAAGGAAGAGAAGAAATCCCTTAGCTTTTTCGTCCCTCAACTGCTGATAACCCACGTCCTTGCTCCACCAAGTCTGAACTAATTAAAATAAACCTAAGTGTGCTATTTATACTAGTGGGAAATTTTTCCCGGAATAACAAGCAACGTGTCACGGAGGTCAACGCGGAGCACTGCCTCCGTGACACGGCGTGGACGCGGATCTTCACTGGAAATCCAGGGTCCGGTGAAATAGCCTCAACGTGGCACGGAGGCCAACGTGGAGGCCTATCTCCGTTCCACGGAGCTGTCGCGAGGCCTCACTGGAATTTGACATTTAATTTCCTCTCCAGGCAGTGTGCCTCCGGTAGCGTGGCACGGCTCCATCGCGGAGCCCCTATAATTTGTGCATTCCAATGTCTTTTCCACGCTCGTATCCAAGTCCAACTCCAATATAGTTCCAACATGCATTTTAGCTCCTAAAAATCATATTTTCCTGCAAAACAAATGCTAATCATGTTGGTTAGTATAAATTCACATTTTATTACCAATTACATGAGAATATACATACATATTGCACACAAACAAGGCGAAAATAATACGTTTGAGTATCACTTGGGCATATAAATCTGCCCAAGATCAGACCCCATAAGACCGGAAGGTACAACCAGCACAGAATAACCCACCCATTGCCCCCATAAGCCTTATTGAGTACACTTCGATCGATATACCGCTAACAAGGTCAAAATGAGTCAACAGGTAACTATATTCGACTTGCCTGTCCCCTGGGTTTGCAACTGAGATCGCTCAGCTCCTGTAGCTGTGTCTGAGTCTGGTGACCTCCTGTAACTGCACCCTGGGCACATAAGGCTCAACGAGGGTCAGTGATGCCGATAAAACATAAAAATAGAGCTCCAGCCATGGATGGACTGTAGTTGTTCGGTTGTTCGTTGGGTATCTAAACCGACACGCAAGTGCACGTGGTCGAACAAGTAGTAAGTGGCTTTAGTAAGCCAAGTATCGATCCCTCAGAGACTCGGATTAAGTGAAGTTTGCTTAAGTATACTATACTATATTTAACTTCTAAATATCCTGACAACAACGTAACCAAAAAGTGAATAATTTGTTTTATAAATTTTATACTAAAACTACTAACAATTATCTACTTTGAATTTGGACTATGGATAAAAGCATGCTGAGGTTAAAGAACATGTAAAGAAACTCATTATCATCATAAATTGGTTAATCTTTTCTTCCTGTTGCTAGCCAAGAACATTAGCCAAGAGATTAAAACTCTCGTATTTAATCTCACTTAAGAATCATAAACCATACGTCTACATTTCTGTGATCAAATACAATTCATGACCTAGCAATACAATTTCGGTTCCTAAATTGACTAATACGGCTTTCAAGTATATTTCTATCAGGAAAGCACATCAAAACTCAATTTTCCCAAATCAAGTAAAGAACAATATCCTATTAATTCACAACTTTCCAATTTCGTGCTCTCTCGAGTGAAATCGGACTTTTTAGATGTACATTAATGTAGGCCACACACCAATGCAGTAGAAACAAGAATTAATAGAACAACATGGAAGAAAATGATGAAAAACCAGATAATTAATAATCAAAATTCATCACACATGTTCATAACCTCAGCAAGGAAGGGAATTAGCCACTCATTTGTGGATTAATCATCCTAAAACAAGTGTTAATCATACAAACAATTGAATTAGAGAAGAAAGAAAGAGAGGAAAAACCCTGAACTTTTCGTCCCTCAACTGCCTGTAACCCATGTCCTTGCTCCACCAAGTCTGAATTATGAAAAATACACTTAAGTGTTCTATTTATACTAGTGGGAATTTTTCCCGGAATAATGAGCAACGTGTCACGGAGTGCATCGCGGAGCACTGCCTCCGTGACACGCCGTGAACGCGGACACTCACTGGAATTGGGGGTCCGGGAATTTAAGCTCAACGTGGCACGGCGTGCATCGCGGAGCACTTGCTCCGTGCCACGGAGCAGTCGCGAACCTCCACTGGAAATTGATGAATTTTCACCCTCCAGGAAGAATGCCTCCGCGATGGCAGAGTGACACGGCTCCATCGCGGAGCCCCTTTAATTTGTGCAGTCCAATGCCTTTTCCCTTGCTCGCATCCAAGTCCAACTCCGATATCATCCAACATGCATTTTAGCTCCTCGAAATCACATTTTATCTACAAAACAATGCTAATCATGTTGGTTAGTATAAATGCACATTTTATTACCAATTACATGAAAATGTATACACATTGCTAGATAAACAAGGCGAAAATGATACTTTTGAGTATCACTTGGGCATATAAATCTGCCCAAGATCACTTACCCCACACTTAAATCCTTGTTCGTCCCCGAACAACAAACATACAATTCATGCAATTTACATCCCAACCATAGCTACTATGGTGCTACAATTTAAGCTACGGTCATACCGGTCATTCAATATTTCAAATCATCAAGAAAACATGCATGGTCTTAACAATGCAATGACCTTCAATACATTAAGACTTCCTAGACTTTAAGAATCGACTCTCGATATCGGAAAACTCATGCAAATCAGCTAATCAAGATATCCGACACGAAAATCAGTCTTTCCTTAAGTATGTTCCCTCACAACTCAAGAGAATCATCCCCGTTTTGCTCATGTGACACACAAACATTCAAGTAGGGGCATGTAAAAACAATTTCACTCTCTCTCCCAAAAGAATTCACATGCATCATGTCATGACCCATAGGCTTGCCCTTAGTGTATTACTCCACTAATACAAAGAAATGCAATGTAAGATCACGTAGGACTTTAATGGGTTGTACTGGAAGCTATGGAACTAGTATATATTGAATTAGCCAATAATAACCACTAGCATCCTTAAGCGCCTTTGCAACACATTCCCATCAGCTCATGGACATTGTTTCTTTCTTTTCTTTTTTTTTTTCATCATCCCCTTCTTGATGATTTACTTTAGTATGGCCCATTTCATTAAGCACACTCGACACAATAACAAAGGTTATTCATGCACCTTCATTATCGTTTATTTATAGCAAGTGCACCTTCAATCTTTTCTTTTCTTTCCTCACTCTGCTTTTCTTTTTCTTTTCACCATTCTCACTCTTTGACACTTTGGGAAAATTATTTTCCCTTCTTAAGCGCTTAAGAGTTTTGTATAGACTTTACGGCTAATGAAAAGAAAGAATTAAGCTCTGTTTAAGCTTTTTTGACAAAAGAAAGAAATAATAGGCTAAAGGCTCAAAGGGCTGACTAGGGTATACAATCACATAAATGGGGAGTATGACAAGAAAGAAAAAAATAGAAACTCTCGGTTAAAACAAAGAAATGCCTACATCCTTTCCTACAATACACCACCTTTATTTTGTTTTGTACACACACCAGGCAAGTTCTAGACACTTCACAATAGCATGGAATAACAATACCTCACTTCACACTTTATGCACATGCTCGATTCAAGATGTATTCACAGACTCTTCAATCAGCTAATTACATGAATTCAAACATTAAGCCTCAATCACACCGAATCGAACTCTACAGCCTAGGTATCTCAACATATTTACAAGATTGCATGCTTTCATACGAATCACCTTTGCATTTTGAATATCATGCACAACACGCAACCAAAAATTCACAACCATATAGTAACTACAGGTTCCGGGATGCAATCCACCAAAGAAAAAAACTGAAAAATAACTTAAAATAACTACTCCTACCGACTACATTTCCCTTAAGACGGTCGTCATCCATCCATCATAGGGAACAGTCACTAACTATGACGTCGGTTCAATGGGACTATTCTCGGTAAAAGAACCGAAAACAAACGCCGAGAAACTCAAAATTAAAAAATTGAAAAATTTTGCAAAACCTCGATCATTTCGATAGAAAAATTATTTACAACATATTTTAAATATGAACAAAATATTTTCACAAAATTTTTTTTAAAAATATCAATCATTTCGATAAGCTAAAATATTTACAAAAATTTTTACAGACTCAGCTGGCAACATTCCACAACACACATCAATTCCACAAATATGTACAGATACAAAACAATTTAAAAATTCACAAACACAAGGAAACATAACATACAAATATACAGAGGAAAAACATACAAGCAAACCAGCCCAGCCCAGCACCTAACTACTCCCACCCCACTCTTAAACCGAACACTGTCCCCAGTTTTCACAAAAATCAAATAGCACAAAATCGGGTGGTGGAACTCCCTGATCAGGCAAAGTATTCCACTTCTTCATCAGGTGCTGCTACCTCATCTCCCATGTCGGAGTCGCCTCCGTCGTCGTCATCGAACTCCACATCGGAGTCCTCCTGACGTGTCTCCTCGCCCGTGGGGACATCATCATCTGTGGGCTCTACAAAGGCTGGCCCCACTCGGCATAGAGCCCTGGCATTTTCGCCAAACGGGTAATCTAGCTCGAGTTGCCATAGCTCCTCCTCCGTGGCTGGTCTCCCACCTATCCTGAGCTGAAGCATTTGCATCCCATACATCCGCGCCATGTACTGGTCATCACGAGCATGTCGCTCGCCAAGTGTCAGTACTGGCCCGTGGGTGGTGTTCGGGAGCCTTAGTTTTGGTCACATCCAAGGCCCGCCGCTCCAACTACGGGATATAATCCAAAGCCTCCTCTTCGACGTCGAGGCCCCGGAGAAAGGTGGTGAGTAGTCCACCGAACCCATGCCTGTGGCCCTGGTGCAATCGGGCTCTCTTCATGGCGGATATGATGACCGCCCCGACATTAATCTCCAGCCCTTTCATCAGGGCGTACACCAGGGAAACACGGTCCCGGGTCACATCAGTCATGTGTACCCCCGGGATTAGGCACGAGCAGACTATCTTCAGCCAGACTCGGGCTTCCCTGTTCATCTGAGAATATGGCAGAGTCTGGTGGTAGCCCCTTTCTTTGTGTCTGCTCCATCTAGCTGTGGATCGAGCCCCACACAGTGTGCGTCTGATGTCGGCATACGGTGGGGTAATGTTCAACTGGCGGAGAACGTGGGCATCTGTGTCCCGCGCTCCGATGATGGCATTGAGTTGGTGGGGTTCCAGAGTGACTATCTTCCCTCTGATCTTGATGGTGTGGCTTCTGATTGACGGGTTCCAATTAGCATAGAACTCGCGAACCAGGTGCAGGTTGCATTCCTTGGGCTCCTGAAATATGAAACCGAGCCCAGCTGCCTCGATCCGGTGAACCATTCTAGGGAACTCCTGTGCTAATGGCTCCCGTGCTATATGCTCCTCGGAGAAATATTTATTCTCTTTATGCTTGGCATACCACTTTTTCCCCTAGTAAGTCACCCATCTCATTCCGTATTGACACCGCTGGCCGCGTGGAACTGCTGGTGCAGCTGGGACTGCTGTGCCCAGTCTGAGTCGCTTTCTTCCGGTGCCTGAAGTTGATGCACCCTTACCTTTATCTTGCCTGCTTGCTATTTTACCTATCAACACAAGTAAACAAGCTCAATGTCAAGCTAAATAGATATTAACTTCGGCTATGGTCGGGTTACGCTAGATTTACCCCACACTTAGTCCTTAGCTACAGTTACGATACTACGGCAAGAATAACTTTATTTACACCAAACAACCAACTATACAATCATGCTTAGTGCGTTCAAATGAAAATTCGACGGTATAACTTCTGCATACTACTCAGACTTCGTACAACTAATCCCAATAACTACCATCGCTAGCATTTTAACCATCGCACTTAGCAAAGAAAAACAACGAAACAAAAACAACAACAAAAATTCTATACACATGAACCTATACAACCAACCAAATTTTGAACAAATTTCAACATTTTCCCAAACCCGAGAATTCATCGTCAATTAACATTCAAACAATTTATACAACGATTCAACCCCTTCTACACATACACCCCGGCATAGAATTCACGAATTCAACACATTACCAACTCCAAATTCAACAACAAAGCCCTAGAATTGATTTCTTCCATAAAATTCGAATAATTCATGCAATTGACAAGTTCAAACAATCATTACTACATTCCGAACGTTTATCAATCAACGAATAACTCGAATTCATGCTTAATTTCGACTTAGGGTGAATTATCTCACCTCCCATGCTTAATTTCGAATAAAATGAAAAAGAATTAAAACAAACACTAATACCAAGTTGTCAGCACTTAAGAAAAAATAAAAATACAGTAAAGTACACTTAAAACAAATTCACCTATTGCCAAGTCTCCCCGGCAACGGCGCCAAAAACTTGTTCGGTGGTTTGCTATATGGGTTAAAACCGACACGCAAGTGCACGTGGTCAAACAAGTAATAAAGTGGCTAAGCAAGCCATGTATCGAACCAAGGAGACTCTGGATAAGTAAAATTGCTCAAGTATACTACATTCTATCTTACTTCTATATATGCTGACAACAACGTAACCAAAAGTTAAATAATTTTGTTTATAAATTATATACTAAAACTATCAACAAACATCTACTTTGAATTGAAACTATGGATATGAGCATACCAAGGTTAAGAACAAGTAATGAACTTGATTATAATCATAATTCGATTATTCTTCTCTTCTAGTTGCTAGCCAAGAGATTAAAACTCTCGTATTTAATCTCACATAAGAATCATAAACCATCCGTCTACATTTCTGTGATCAAATGCAATTTATGACCTCGCAATACAATTCCGGTTCCTAAATTGACTAATACGGCTTTCAAGTATATTTCTATCAGGAAAGCACATCAAAACCCAATTTTCCCAAATCAAGTTAAGAACAATACCCTATTAATTCACAACTTTCCAATTTCTTGCTCTCTCGAGTGAAATCGGACTTTTTAGATGAACATTAATGTCGGTCACACACTAATGCAGTAGAAACAAGAATTAATAGAACAACATAGAAGAAGAAGATGAAAAACCATACAATTCAATAATCAAAATTCATCACCATTGTTCATAACCTCAGCAAAGAAGAGAATTAGCCACTCATTCGTGGATTAATCATCCTAAAACAAGTGTTAATCATACAAACAATTGATTGAAAGAACAAAGAAAGAGAGAAAAACCCTTAGCTTTTTCGTCCCTCAACTGCCTGTAACCCACGTCCTTGCTCCACCAAGTCTGAATTCTGAAAAATACACCTAAGTGTGTTATTTATAGTAGTAGGACTCTTTCCCGGAATAACAAGCAACGTGTCACGGAGTGCATCGCAGAGCACGGCCTCCGTGACACGCTACGGACGCGGAAGCCATCTGGAAAATCACCCGAAACTGGCCTGGACAGCACCCTGCCGCGTTGGCAGCGTGTCATGCTGCTTGGGCAGCGTGTTGGCAGCCCTTGGTCGCGGAGGCCACCTGCCGTGGCATGTTGCCAACGCGTAGGTGGGCTATTGTGAGCGGCCTGCCTGCCGTGGCACCTTGTCGACGCGCCGGTGGGCTGTTTTGTGCCTCCTCTTTGCCGACGTTCGCGTGTTGATTCCGTTTCCAAGCCTCTACTTCACCAACTCATGGATTAGTTACTCAAAAGTCATCAAAACCTACAAAACAAAGGCTAATTATGTTGGTTAGCACATATCTTTACTTTATCTAAAATTACATGAAAATGTATACAACAATCTTAGATAAACAAGACTAATTTAAGTCGTAAAGCGTATCTCGGGCATATATTTTTGCCCGTGATCACATTCCCACACTTAAAGCCTTGTTCGTCCTCGAACAACCTTTTACATATCATGCATATGGAGACTCCCACATAACTAATTTAGCAAGAGAATTCAAGTTACGGCTATAACGATTAGGTAAGATACAAGCTAATAATAGAGCATGCCTGATTTGATCATTGAAATGAAGTACAACTATGTTATGACTTCTTAACCTCAAGAATCAACTCTCAATTTTAGCAAACTCATGCAAATCAACTGACTAAGAAATCCCACATGATTTATATCCTTCATTCAACATGTGCCCCTCACGGAAAGAGAGTTACCCAATTTCACACGAAAAACCAATTTTTATATCACAACATGTGTGGGTACATGCATAGAATTACACTCACTCTCACAAAGAATTCAGATGCATCATGTAATGACCCATAAGCTTGCCCTTAGTGTTTTATTCCACTAATTTAAGGATGGGTGAATGTAAGATCACGTAGGACTTTTTAGGTTGTAATGTAACTCAGGTGCGGGTAAGTACTATTATGATCAGTAATAGTGACTATCTTTCATAAGTGCTTTTAATACATCACGCCTTCATTACAAACTTCCCTTCCCTCACTTCACCTTTTTCCCTTTTCATCTTTCTTTTTCCTCTTTCGTTCCACCTTTCTTTAGGCACTTTTAGCTTATTAGTAAGGAGTTCTATAAGTAACTTTTCATTTATTTATTTTTGTACTCCCTACTAATACTCACCCATATTCAAACGAGTGCACCCTCGCCCTTTCTCAACTTTTACAATTGCTACTTTCCCTTCTTTTTCATTCTTCTCACTCCTTTACTCTTTCAGATTTTTCCTTTAAGCGCTTAGGAGTTTTGGTTCAATTTCAAGGCTAATGAAAGAAAAAGGATTAAGCTTATGTTGCAGCTGTCAAAGAATAGGCTCGAGGCTCAATGGGGTTAACTAGGATTAATTTTTCAAGGTAGGTAAAATGAGGGATCAAAATTTGGTTCATTCAAAGAAATGCCTAAATCATCTCCTACAATTTACATCCTTCATTTCATTTTATAAACACACCAGGCAAGTTCTAGACATTCCATAATAGCACAGAATACTCAAAAGCCTTACACTCATGGCACATGCTCAAATCAAGACACAATCAGTAGACACTTACTCAGCTAATCACAAGAATTCAGAATTAAGCTTCCATCATATTGAGTCAAACTCAAGAGCCTAAGTGTCTCGAACAAAGTTATACACTTGCATGCTTCACACTGAACATACTTGCCTCTTACAACCATGTATAGCACATAACAAGAATATCAAGCCATCAATTCGCTACGGGTCCAAAAACCATCCTACTGACTAATTTTCCTCAAGACGGTCGTCATCCATCCATCGTTGGAAACAGTCTCTAACTACGACTAAAAACATTATATATAGACAAAGAAAATTTTTTTTATTCTTCGGTTCAAAGACCCCCCGTCGGAAAAGAACCGGAAAAAAAAATCAACGGGTGATGAAGTCATGCTTAATTCACAAAAATTTTTCAAATTTTTCAAATTTCTCACCAACTTTTGCACAAGCATTACATTCACCAAAATCGTTAACCACAGAAAATTTTGAAATTTCCCTTGAAATTTCCCTCACCCCATACTTAAATCATGCTATGTCCTCATAACATCAAATTAAAATTTACAAAGGGTGAGAAATACTCCCTGAGGCCTTTAGGCTTAGCTAACAGCATGCGTTTCTTCGACTTTGCACAAGTGGGTGTTCAACCCCACACTTTTTCTCTTCCATGCTTGTTAGCTTCCTCCTCCACGGGTACTCAGACTTCCCCTCCATCTTCGCTTAACTTTCCACCAAACAACACAAGATGAAAATAAATAAAAATTAACTCAATTGCAAGAAATTAAAATGGTACCTATGGTACCCTTGGGTTGCCTCCCAAGCCGCGCCTAATTTTACGTCGCGGCACGACATACCAAGTTTCACCACTTTTTCCTCCACCTTGAGGATATGAATCTCACCCCTAATTTCTTTTCCAATTTCCTCTTATGGTCCAGGGGTGGTGGTGAAAAATTGTGACGACCAAGCAGTAGATGTTGCTGTTTGCATTTATTGGTCCTTAAGTAAGCGAAGTCATTTTGGCTCTCTGAGTTAGCAAATTTCAAAATATACGGGGCTTGGTCCTCCTTTAGACATTTCTCTATAAGCTCGAAGACTCTACTTCTATGTTGTCAACCAAACTTAATGTCGAAAAATGCGTCGAGTGTGGTCCAATACACCTCAACTCTGAAACTGCATTATGCTTGACCTCCTTACTTGGATACACCTTCTTAGCATCGACATCTATCTCTCCATTAATGTCAAATGGGGGATACTCTATCTCTTCTTCCATGAATGGATTTTCCATTAGTGTGAGCCCATCACGGGGACACTCAAGAGATTCTAATTGTTGGGCTTCATCCAAAAATTCGCCCTTGTCTTCCTCTTGTAGTTCCTCTTGAATATCGGCTAAAACAGTCACCTGCAATTTAGCACAAGCTTCAGCCTCAGCAATCATCTCCGTGAATTTGACGCTCATCCTTTCTAGAGCCTCTGCATTCTCTTCTTGCTGAATTCTCAATACTTCCATCGCCTCCTTCATTGCTTTTGATTGCTCCAAGAGTTCTTTCAGCATGTCTTCTATTCGAGCTTGGCGTCCCAAGTCCTCATTTTCAGCATGCCTATATTCAGGAAAAAGAACAGAAGGATCATAGTAGGGGCTTGGGGGAGGGGAATATGCATTCGGACAGCCATCCCAATGGCCATCTTGACCACCACATATATTGCACGTGTTATAGTGTTGCCACGAGTGGTGTCCTCCGCAATTAAGACAAGATTCACTAAAATATGAGTATCCACCATTGAAACCATTTGTATTCCACGATGTCATGTCAATAAGGGTATACGAAAAAGAAAAAAAATAAAATGGAAAAGAATTAAAACAAACACTAATACCAAGTTGTCAGCACTTAAGAAAAATAAAAATACAGTAAAGTACACTTAAAACAAATTCACCTATTGCCAAGTCTCCCTGGCAACGGCGCCAAAAACTTGTTCGGTGGTTTGCTATATGGGTTAAAACCGACACGCAAGTGCACGTGGTCAAGCAAGTAATAAAGTGGCTAAGTAAGCCAAGTATCGAACCAAGGAGACTCTGGATAAGTAAAATTTCTCAGGTATACTATATTCTATCTTACTTCTATATATGCTGACAACAACGTAACCAAAAGTTAAATAATTTTGTTTATAAATTATATACTAAAACTATTAACAAACATCTACTTTGAATTGAAACTATGGATATGAGCATACCAAGGTTAAGAACAAGTAATGAACTTGATTATAATCATAATTCGGTTATTCTTCTCTTCTAGTTGCTAGCCAAGAACATTAGCCAAGAGATTAAAACTCTCGTATTTGATCTCACATAAGAATCATAAACCATCTATCTACATTTTGTGTGATCAAATGCAATTTATGACCTCGCAATACAATTCCGGTTCCTAAATTGACTAATACGGTTTTCAAGTATTTCTATCAGGAAAGCACATCAATACCCAATTTTCCCAAATCAAGTTAAGAACAATACCCTATTAATTCACACTTTCCAATTTCTTGCTCTCTCGAGTGAAATCGGACTTTTTAGATGAACATTAATGTCGGCCACACACTAATGCAGTAGAAACAAGAATTAATAGAACAACATAGAAGAAGAAGATGAAAAACCATACAATTCAATAATCAAAATTCATCACCATTGTTCATAACCTCAGCAAAGAAGAGAATTAGCCACTCATTTGTGGATTAATCATCCTAAAACAAGTGTTAATCATACAAACAATTGATTGAAAGAAGAAAGAAAGAGAGAAAAACCCTTAGCTTTTTCGTCCCTCAACTGCCTGTAACCCACGTCCTTGCTCCACCAAGTCTAAATTCTGAAAAATACACCTAAGTGTGCTATTTATAGTAGTAGGACTCTTTCTCGGAATAACAAGCAACGTGTCACGGAGTGCATCACGGAGCACGGCCTCCGTGACACGCTACGGATGCGGAAGCCCTCTGGAAAATCACCCGAAACTAGCCTGGGCAGCACCCTGCCGCGTTGGCAGCGTGTCACGCTACTTGGGCAGCACGTTGGAAGCCCTTGGTCGCGGAGGCCACCTGCCGTGGCACGTTGCCAACGCGCAGGTGGGCTGTTGTGAGCGGCCTGCCTGCTGTGGCACCTTGTCGACGCGCCGATGGGCTGTTTTGTGCCTCCTCTTTGCCGACGTTCGCGTGTTGATTCCGTTTCCAAGCCTCTACTTCACCAACTCATGGATTAGTTACTCAAAAGTCATCAAAACCTACAAATCAAAGGCTAATAATGTTGGTTAGCACATATCTTTACTTTATCTAAAATTACATGAAAATGTATACAACAATCTTAGATAAACAAGACTAATTTAAGTCGTAAAGCGTATCTCGGGCATATATTTTTGCCCGTGATCAAGTAATAGGTTTCACCTAACTAAAAAATAAAAATAAAAAAAAATACTAATCTAAAACGAAAAATTTTGTAATAAATCAAGAAAAAGAAAAAGTAAAATCTATTTACACTTTACAAAATGAAAGAAAAATTTTTCACGGGTTGCCTCCCGTGCAGCGCCTGGTCAACGTGTCTCGGCTCAACGTCATTTAAGCTCAATTGTCCGCTAGGGTGATGGACGATTTCTCACGATCACTGTCCTCCCCCCAGTAGTGCTTACACCTATCCGGTGGTCTTCCCATCAACTCTCGGGAATGCTTCATCTGCTTAGCATTACCATGATCAATTACATTGATCACCGAGAGTTCTTCATGCACCATCGGGAGCTTGGGTGCTTTATACACATCGAACACCTCTACCTTGTCGTGTGCTCGCATTGTAAGTTGCCCCATAGCTACATTAATTAATGCTTTCCCGGTTGCCAAGAAGGGTCATCCCAAAATAAATGGGACTTCCGCGTCTGGCTCAAAATCCAGAACAATAAAATCTACCGGGAAAATTAGGGAGCCAACTTGCACTAGAACATCCTCAACAATGCCATCCGGCCTAGCTAAGGATCGATCTGCCAACTGCAAGATTACGGTTGTAGGTCTAGGACTCCCTAGCCCCAACTTTCTGAATACCGAAGATGGCATCAGATTTATTCTCGCTCCTAGGTCACACAATCCATGAGCTCGGATGCTCTGCCCAATAGTAAGCTGGATAGTAAAACTTTCAGGGTCTTTTAACTTCGTGCGCAGTCTGTTTTGGATCCGAGAAGTGCACTCCTCAGTTAAAGAAACCGTAGCATATTCAGTCAAATGACTTTTGTTGGCCATGACGTCCTTTATGTATTTGGCATATTTCGACACTCCCTGCAAGACATCAAGAAGAGGTAAGTTAACATGTACCTGTTTAAGCACCTCCATGAATTTCATGAAACACGCCTCCTCCTTGTGTTTCTTGAGCCGTTGAGGGAACGGGGGTTGAGGTCTTTCTGATTCAGCTTCTTTGGGCTTCCCTCAACTTCTGCTGCTCCCAAATTTTGAGGTGGTCTTTCTGGTTCTACCTCCTTCAGCTGCAAACCACTCCTTGTGGTCACTGCATTTACCTGCTTCAGATTTGGATCTGTGTCGCTCGGCAGTCCTCCTCTGGGCCTTGTATTTTGGGCACTAGAAAATTGCCCAAATTGATACTCAAGAGCCTTGGTCGCTAACTGGTTATTTTTCACTTCGGCTGCAAATTTAACATAGTCAGCCTGCAATTGCGCTTGGTTAGCGATCATGGTCTTGAACATCTCCTCAATGCTGGGTGATGGTGGTGGAGGAGGTGCAATGTTATTTCTGAATTGAGATTGGTAGTTCTGTTGCCCTCCTTGATTCCTTTGCATACCCTGACCCGAACTTTGGCCTTGATGGCTGTTGCTACCCCATGAGAAATTTGGATGATTCCTCCAATTTGAATTGTAGCCACTACCATACTGCTGGTGATTTCTTTGTGCATTACACATAAAGTTTACCGAATCAGGATTTACTCCATAGCACTCAGCTGAGTGCTCACTGCTTCCACACACTTCACACCACATTTGCTGGAATGCAATAACTGGAGCTGAAGGCTGGTTCGAAGTCATGTTGCTGAAGTGGTTGTTCAATTGATTTTGCAAGGCAGCTATCTGTGCAGCGATAGCTGTAAATCCATCCACTTCAAGCACTCCTATTGCTTTCCTTGCCCCACCTCGTGATGAATCAGCATTCCATTTTGGATTGCCCTGTGAAATCCGATTTAGCAAGGTATACAGCTCCTCATAAGTCTTTTCCAGCGCTTGCCCTCCAGCTACTGAATCTAGCAAAATTTTGGTATGGGGTTCCAAACCCTCAATAAATGTGTGCACCAACACCTCATTGGACTGATGATGATGAGGACAGTCCCGCAACATGGATTTAAATCTCTCCCAGGCTTGATATAAATTTTCTCCCTCCCTCTGTTTGAAACTTAGAATTTGACTTCTAAGTCTTGCTGTTTTGCCAGAGGGAAAAAACCTTATCAAGAAATTTTGTGCAAGATCATCCCACGTTGAAATAGAATTTGGTGGCTCAGCTTTCAACCACCTCTTGGCTTCTCCGAGTAATGAGAACGGAAATAATGTAAGCCGAACATAATCAGGTGACACTCCAGCGGGTATATAAGTGTCACTTATCTCCAAAAAGTTTTGGAGATGCTGTTGTGGGTCTTCATGAGGGAGACCGCTAAATTGCCCGCTTGTGTGCAACAATTGCACCATATTTTGCTTGAGTTTAAATCTCCCTCCAGGCTCTGGTTTGCGGATACTGGATGTAACATTGTTGGCATGTGGGATTGCCACCTCGCGAACCAGCCTTGCTGCTGCTTCTTCGGGCACTAACACTGCCCTCACAACCGGTGGATTTTGTTGCTCCA
Organism: Datura wrightii; assembly: GCA_035772735.1. Classification (NCBI taxonomy): domain Eukaryota; kingdom Viridiplantae; phylum Streptophyta; class Magnoliopsida; order Solanales; family Solanaceae; genus Datura; species Datura wrightii. Next base: position 46,707,804 of record JASDFA010000002.1, on the reverse strand, counting down.
TAATGCTCTGTCTGAGCAAGTGCAACTTTCTTTGTAGAGTTTCTCTCCATTTACTATGAAATATACGTTCAGGCTCTATATAAGATTCCACCAGCTCTTTGTGTCTTGCCAGTGTTCACAGCAATTAAGTCTGCAAAATACAGGCTAAGACCAAGTTGTCAACACTTAAGAAAAGAAAATAAAAATACAGTAAAATTAACACTTAAAACAAATTCACCAATTGCCAAGTCCCCGGCAATGGCGCCAAAAACTTGTTCGGTTGTTCGTTGAGTATCTAAACCGACACGCAAGTGCACGTGGTCGAACAAGTAGTAAGTGGCTTTAGTAAGCCAAGTATCAATCCCTCAGAGACTCGGATTAAGTGAAGTTTGCTTAAGTATACTATACTATATTTAACTTCTAAATATGTTGACAACAACATAACCAAAAAGTGAATAATTTGTTATATAAATTTTATACTAAAACTACTAACAATTATCTACTTTGAATTTGGACTATGGATAAAAGCATGCTGAGGTTAAAGAACATGTAATGAAACTGATTATCATCATAAATTGGTTAATCTTTTCTTCCTGTTGCTAGCCAAGAACATTAGCCAAGAGATTAAAACTCTCGTATTTAATCTCACTGAAGAATCATAAACCATCCGTCTACATTTCTGTGATCAAATGCAATTCATGACCTAGCAATACAATTCCGGTTCCTAAATTGACTAATACAGCTTTCAAGTATATTTCTATCAGGAAAGCACATCAAAACTCAATTTTCCCAAATCAAGTAAGACCAATATCCTATTAATTCACAACTTTCCAATTTCGTGCTCTCTCGAGTGAAATCAGACTTTTTAGATGTACATTAATGTAGGCCACACACCAATGCAGTAGAAATAAGAATTAATAGAACAACATGGAAGAAAAAGATGAAAAACCAGATAATTAATAATCAAAATTCATCACACGTGTTCATAACCTCAGCAAGGAAGGGAATTAGCCACTCATTTGTGGATTAATCATCCTAAAACAAGTGTTAATCATACAAACAATTGAATTAGAGAAGAAAGAAAGAGAGGAAAAACCCTGAACTTTTCGTCCCTCAATTGCCTGTAACCCACGTCCTTGCTCCACCAAGTCTGAATTATGAAAAATACACTTAAGTGTTCTATTTATACTAGTGGGAATTTTTCCCGGAATAATGAGCAACGTGTCACGGAGTGCATCGCGGAGCACTGCCTCCGTGACACGCCGTGAACGCGGACCCTCACTGGAATTGGGGGTCCGGGAATTTAAGCTCAACATGGCACGACGTGCATCGCGGAGCACTGGCTCCGTGCCACGGAGCAGTCGCGAACCTCCACTGGAAATTGATGAATTTTCACCCTCCAGGCAGAATGCCTCCGCGATGGCAGCGTGACACGGCTCCATCGCGGAGCCCCTTTAATTTGTGCAGTCCAATGCCTTTTCCCTTGCTCGCATCCAAGTCCAACTTTGATATCTTCCAACCTGCATTTTAGCTCCTTGAAATCACATTTTACCTACAAAACAGTGCTAATCATGTTGGTTAGTATAAATGCACATTTTATTACCAATTACATGAAAATGTATACACATTGCTAGATAAACTAGGAGAAAATGATACTTTTGAGTATCACTTGGGCATATAAATCTGCCCAAGATCAGTAGTATGGCCCTTGAGCGTGAGTACAGTCCCTTGGGATAAAATATAGCTCCTTGAAGTGATCCACATATCCCTGAAGGCAATGACACAGATAGTAACCCTAAGGTTGGTCAACGGAAGGCTATATAGGGTAAGGTCAATCCCAATCTAAATAGAAAACAATAATCTCAAACTAATGGTAGCAGCTAACCACAATATACCTTCTTCTGGATTTCTTACAAGGATTTAGGTTGTCCTACAATATGACAGGAATAACTTGTTGAAGAAATTCGCCTTAACATACCTCGAATGCCGACTTTCTTTTAACTGGTGCGTTTCAACCTGTAACCGACAGTTCCACTTAAATGCAACCTTATACTGAAAGAATAGGGATAGTTACAATACAAAATTCAGCAAATAACGATATCTTTTGATAATAATATTAACTATAATTCAACTCTAAATAACTTGGTCGAAAACCCACAATTTCTCGAGAGTTCAGAAGGGAGAAATGCTTGCCTATTGCCCGTGGCCGTTTAGGATTCAATTTTTAGAAATTCTGACAACCTTTACTCAGCGAGGTTCCGACATACCGAGTGAATTTTCAAGAAATAACCTATATAAATGCTTCCTTTAGGCCTAGAACTTGTTTGCCGAAGTTAATTTGCATTCGGACAGCATTTGATAGCGTAAATTAATGAAAATCTAGGGAAAGTTGCGTGCCTTCTCTGATTTTTGGTCATGGGATAATTTGAGAAATGAATGAAATTAAACAAGGAGGCTTATATATATACATGGGTGGTGGCAGCGGGTGGCGCCCTGTGTCGCCCAACGTACCAAGGGTGCCGGTGTCCCGCGCTGCCCTGTGCGCTGGTAGGCTGGCGTGCTACGCTGCCCCTTGTGCTGGCAGGCCGGCGCGATGCGCTGGCCCTTTGCGCCCTGGCGTCGCCCGATCCAGCTAATTTTCTTAACAATATCCGCGCTCGTTCTGCCTCCAAGGTTCTTCGTGCACACGTCAAGCTTCTTTTACTCATCACAAATCCACACGCATGCACACTAACCACTAACATCTTATGGGGTGTAACAGAGATTGAATTGGAGGCTGACCCTCCTGAGTGTTGAAGATTGAGAAGATATCCATCGTGCCACGACGTTAACTAAGGAGCTTTTTGGGAGGTAACCCAAACATTTTTACTTTGAGCACTTTGATGTTTTTGTTGTTTTTGGTTTGTAGGATTGAGTGGATGTGCAACAAAGAGAATATAAGAATAGGGTAGGTACTGTGATTGACTAGTGAACTACCGGTCCATGTGCGTAAAACACCATTAGTGTTACACCCCGTAAAATGCTATCGGTTAGTAGGTGATCTTGGGCAAATTTATATGCCCAAGTGATACTCAAAAGTATCATTTTAGCCTTGTTTATCTATCAATGTGTATATATTCTCATATAATTGGTAATAAAATGTGAATTTATACTAACCAACATGATTAGCATTGTTTTGCAGGTAAAATGTAATTTCGGGAAGCTAAAATGAATGTTGGAGGATATCGGGGTTGGACTTGGATGCGAGCAAGGGACAAGACATTGGACAACATGAAATAAAGGGGCTCCGCGATGGAGCCGTGTCACGCTGCCATCGCGGAGGCCTTCTGCCTGGATGGGAATTTTCAGCCCAATTCCAGTGTGGGTTTGCGATAGGTCCGTGGCACGGTGGCTTGGCTCCGCGTTGCACACCGTGCCACGTTAGGCTTTACTTCCTGGACCCCCTGTTCCAGTGAAGGTCCGCGTTCATAGCATGTCACGGAGGCAGTGCTCCGCGATGCACTCCGTGACACGTTGCTTGTCATTCCGGGAAAAATTCCCACCAGTATAAATATAACACTTAGGTTCATTTTTCAATATTCTGACTTGGTGGAGCAAGAATGTGGGTTACAGGCAGTTGAGGGGACGAAATTATTAGGGTTTTTCTCTCTTTCTTTCTTCTTTAATTCAATTGCTTGTATGTTTAACACTCATTTAACGATGTTTAATCCACAAATGAGTGGCTAAATCCTCTTCTTGCTGAGGTTATGAACAATTGTAGTGAAATGGATTGTTGATCATAGTGGTTTTTCATCTTTTCTTCCATGTTGTTCTATTAATTCTTGTTCTTACTGCATTAATGAGTGGTCTACGTTAATGTATATCTAAAAAGTCCGGTTTCACTCGAGTGAGCAAGAAATTGGAAAGTTGTGAATTAACAGGATATGATCTTTTCTTGGTTTGGGAAAATTGGGAATTGATTTACTTTCAGGATAGAAATATACCTAAAAGTCGTATTAGTCAATTTAGGAACGGGTTTGTATGGCGAGAACATGAATTGCATTAAATCACAGAAATGTAGGTGGATGGTTCATGATTCTTAAGTGAGGTTAAATACGAGAGTTTTAATCTCATGGCAATAGTTCTTGCCTAGCAACTGGAGGAAAAGACTAACCAAATTATATCGATAATTAATTTCATTACATGTTCGTTTAACCTCAGCATGCTCTCATTCATAGTTCAGACTCAAATTAGATAGTTATTTTAGATTTAGCATAAAAATTATAAAACTAAATATCAAACTTTTGGTTACACTGTTGTCTGCATTTTTAGAATCAAAATATAGTACACTTGAGCAAATTGCACTTCATCCCAGTCCCTGTGGGATCGATACTTGGCTTACTAAAGCCACTTTACTACTTGTTCGACCACGTGCACTTGCGTGTAGTTATATACTCATATAACAGACTCGAACAAGTTTTTGGCGCCGTTGCCGGGGTCTTGGCAATTGGTGAATTTGTTTTAAGTGTTAATTTACTGTATTTTATTTTCTTTGTGTTGACAACTTGGTCTTAGCCTGTATTTTGCAGACTTAAATTTCTGTTGAACACTGGCAATAGACAAGGAGCTGGTGGACTCGTATATAGAGCCAGAAAGAATATTTCACAGTAAATAGAAAGAAGCTCTACAAAGAAAGCTGCAGTTGCTCAGACAGACGATCATGGAGCAACAACAGAATCCACCAGTAGTACGGGTAGTGTTAGTGCCCGAAGAAGTAGCAGCTCGGCTGCTTCGCGAGGTGGCAATCCCACATGCTAATAATGTCACATCTAGCATCCGCAAACCTCAGCCAGGAGGGAGGTTTGAACTTAAGCAGAATATGGTGCAATTGCTGCTCACTAGCGGGCAGTTTACCGCTCTCCCTCATGAAGATCCACAGCAGCATCTCCAAAATTTTTTGGAGATAAGTGACACTTATATCCCCACTGGAGTGTCATCAGATTATGTCCGGCTTACATTGTTCCCATTCTCACTATTGGAAGAAGCCAAGAGGTGGTTGAAAGCTGAGCCACCGAATTCTATTTCTACGTGGGATGATCTTGCAAGGAAATTCTTGATACGGTTTTTTCCCTCCGGTAAAACAGCAAGACTTAGAAGTCAAATTCTAAGTTTCAAACAGAGAGAGGGAGAGAATTTATATCAGGCCTGGGAGAGATTCAAGTCCATGTAGCGGGATTGTCCTCATCATCATCAGTCCAATGATGTGTTGGTGCAAACTTTTATAGAGGGTTTGGAACCCCACACAAAGATATTGCTAGACTCGGCAGCTGGAGGACAAGCACTGGAGAAAACTTATGAGGAGTTGTATACCTTGTTGAACCGTATTTCGCAGGGCAATCCGGAATGGAATGCTGATTCATCAAGAGGCGGGACAAGGAAAGCAGCAGGAGTGCTCGAAGTGCATGGGTTTACAGCTATTGCTGCACAGATAGCTGCATTACAAAATCAACTTAACGCCCACTTCAGCAACATGACAATGAACCAGCCTGAAGCCCCAGTTAATGCAGTGCAGCAAATGTGGTGTGAAGTGTGTGGAAGCAGTGAGCACTCAACTGAGTGTTGTGGAGCCAATCCTGACTCGGTAAACTTTGTGGGTAATGTACAAAGGAACCACCAACAGTATGGTAATAGCTACAATTCCAATTGGAGGAATCACCCTAATTTCTCATGGGGTAGCAACAACCATCAGGGGCAAAGTTCGGGTCAGGGTGTGCAAAGGAACCAAGGAGGGCAGCTGAATTATCAAACATAATTCAGAAATAACAATGCACCTCCTCCACCACCATCACCCAGCATTGAGGAGATGTTCAAGACCATGATAGCTAACCAAGCTCAATTGCAAGCTGACTATGTGAAATTGGCAGCCGAAGTGAAAAACAACCAGTTAGCTACCAAGGCACTTGAATATCAATTTGGGCAATTTGCTGGAGCCCAAAACACAAGGCCTAGAGGACGACTTCCGAGCAACACAGATCCCAATCCCAAGCAGGTGAATGCACTGACCACAAGGAGTGGTTTGTAGCTGAAAGAGGTGGAACCAGAAAGACCACCTCAACAGTCGGGAGCAGCAGAAGTTGAGAGGGAGCAAAGTACTGAAAGGGGGAAGACTAAGGAAGCTGAATCAGAAAGACCACCACCCCCGTTCCCTCAACGCTTAAAGAAACACAAGGAGGAGGCGTGTTTCAAGAAATTCATAGAAGTGCTGAAACAGGTACATATTAACTTACCTCTTGTTGATGTTTTGCAGGGAGTGCCAAAATATGCTAAGTATATAAAGGACATCGTGGCAAACAAAAGTCGGTTGACTGAGTATGCTACGGTGGCTCTAACGGAGGAGTGCACTTCCCGGATTCAAAATAGACTGCCCACAAAGCTCAAAGACCGTGGTAGCTTTGCTATCCAAATTACTATTGGGCAGAGCATCCGAGCTCGTGGATTGTGTGATTTGGGATCGAGCATAAATTTGATGCCGTCATCGGTATTCAGTAAGTTGGGTCTAGGGAGTCCTAGACCCACAACAGTAATCTTGGAAATGGCGGATCGATCCTTAGTCAGACCTGATGGCATTGTGGAGGACGTTCTGGTGCAAGTTGGCTCCCTAATTTTCCCGGTAGATTTTGTCGTGCTGGACTTTGAACCAGACGCGGAAGTCCCATTTATTTTGGGACGTCCTTTCTTGGCAACCGGGAAAGCACTAATTGACGTAGCTGCGGGGCAGCTAACAATGCGAGCACACGACAAGGTGGAGGTGTTCGATGTGTACAAGGCACCCAAGCTCCCGATGGTGCATGAAGAACTCTCGGTGATCAATGTGATTGATAAAGGTGATGATGAGCAGATTAAGGATTCACGGGAGTTAATGGGAGAACCACCGGATCGGTGTAAGCACTACTGGGGGGAGGACGGTGATCGAGAGAAATCGTCCATCACCCTAGAGGACAACTGAGCTTAACGAAGTCGAGCCGCGACGGTAAACCAGGCGCTGCACGGGAGGCAACCCGTGAAAATTTTTTTCTTTCTTTTTGTAAAGTGTAAATAGATTTTTCTTTTTCTTTTTCTTGATTAACAAAAAAATTTTCGTTTTAGTTTTTGTTTTATTTTTATTTAGAGTGAAACCTATAATTCTAACCAATTTTGTATAGTGAGATGAATTTCAGGTCAAATGGAGGAAAATATGCACGGAATCGCAAAGGAAAAGTTGAGGTATGAAAATTAACAAAAAGTGGCAAAACAGTGAGCTGGGGCGATAGCTCCGTGTCACGGAGGTGGACCTCCGCGTTACCCTCCGTGAACCGTTGAGGTATAATCCGGTATTTTTAAAAATTTCCAGAACAGGCTCGCGATGGCTCCGGGTCACGGAGGCAGTGCACCGCGATGCACTCCGTGACACGTTGCCCTGTATATCGCGATGGGTCACACCGGGTCGCCGGGTGACCCGCGCGATTTTACTACTTTTTAACCCCAAAAAACCCTCCCTTTCCCTTATTTTTCAATCACTCCGCGACCAAAACCCCCCAAAACCCATCCCCCTTCAACGTGACACGGAGGAGGCTTAGAAAATCATCAAGTTTGCGTAATTTCTTCAACTTCAAGGTATGTTCTTCGATTCCATCTCATTTCTTGTCGATTTTCTTCGATATTGAGCATGTGAGGTGAGCTAAATTGCCCTAAGTAGAAATTAATCATGAATTCAACTTAATTATTGTTGATGAATGTTCGGAATGTCGTTATGATTGCTTAAACTCATCAATTGTATAACTAAATCGAATTTGCTTGATAATATCATTTCTAGGGCTTGTTTTTGAATTTGAAGTTGAAAATGTAGTGAACTTGTGAACTTCATGCCGGGATGTACATGTTGAATGAGATGAGTCGATGTACTAATTGTTAGGATGTTAATAGAACGATGGATTCTCGGGTTAGAGGAATATTGAAATTTTTAGGAATTTGGTTGGTTGTATAGGTTCGTGAAGATAAATTTTTGTTGTGTTTTCGTTTCTCTGTTTTTCCTTGCTAAGTGCGATGGGTTAAAATGTTAGCGATGGTAGTGATTGTTGTTAGCTGTACGAAGTCTGAGTAGTACATAGAATATATACCATCGAATTTTTCGTACGCACTAAGCATGATTGTATAGTTGGTTATTGTGTGTAAATAAAGATGATCTTGCCGGTATGTTGTAACTAATGCTAAGGACTAAGTGTGGGGTAACCTAGCTTAACCCGACCTTAGTCGAAGTTGATATCCGTTAGCTTAACATTGATCTTGTCTACTTGGGTTGACAGGTAAAATGGCAAGCAAGCAAGAGAAAGGGAAAGGCGCATCAACTTCTGGTGCCGGAAGGAAGCGAATCAGATTGGGCACAGCAGTCCCAGCAGCACCAGCAGTTCCACGCGGCCAACGCCGCCAATACGGAACAATATGGGTGACGGATGAGGGGAAGAAGTGGTGCGCAAAGCACAAAGAAAACAAATACTTCCCCGAGGAGCATATATCACGGGAACCATTGGCACAGGAGTTCCCTAGGATGGTACACCGAATCGAGGCAGCTGGGCTCAACTTCATCTTTGAAGAGCCCAAGGAATGTAACTTGCACTTGGTTCGAGAATTTCATGCCAACTGGAACCCGACTATCAGAAGTCACACCATCAAAATCAAAGGGCAAATAGTCACCTTGGAGCCCCACCACCTCAATGCCATCATAGGAGCGCGGGACATAGACGCCCACGTACTCCGACAGCTGAACATTACCCCACCGTATGCGGACATCAGACGCACCTTATGTGGGACCCGATCGACAGCTAGATGGAGCAGACACAAAGAGAGGGGCTACCACCAGACTTTGCCCTATTCACAGATGAACAGGGAAGCCAGAATATTGCTGAAGATTGTCTGTTCCTGCCTGATCCCGGGGGTACATATGACAGATGTAACCCGGGATCGTGTATGCCTAGTGTACGCCCTGATGAAAGGGCTGTAGATCAATGTGGGGGCGGTAATTATCTCTGCCATGAAGAGAGCCCGGTTGCATCAGGGGCACAGGTATGGCTTTGGTGGACTACTCACCACCTTCCTCAGGGGCCTAGATGTTGAGGAGGAGGCCCTTGACTATATCCCGCAGATGGAACGGCGGGCCTTAGATGTTACTAAAACTAAGGAACCCGACACCACCCATGGGCCAGTGCTTACACATGGCGAGCGACACACTCGTGATGATCAGTATATGGCTCGCATGTGTGGGATGCAGATGCTCCAGCTGAGGATAGGCGGGAGGCCGGCGACAGAGGAGAAGCTATGGCAGCTTGAGCTAAACTACCCCTTCGGTGAGAATGCCAGGGATCTATGCCGAGTGGGGCCAGCATTTGTAGAGCCCACGGATGATGACGTCCCCACAGACGAGGAGACACGTCGGGAGGACTCCGATGTGGTGTCCGATGATTACGACGGGGGCGATTCAGACATGGGAGATGAAGTAGCAGCACCCGACGAAGAAGTGGAATACTTTGACTGATTAGGGAGTTCCACCACCCGATTTTTGTGCTATTTTAATTTTTGTGAACACTGGGACAGTGTTCGAGCTAAGTGTGGGGTGGGAGTAGTTAGGTGCTGGGCTGTGCTGTTATGTATGTACGCTCTAATCTATTGTAATGCGTGTGAAATTTTGTTGTTCCCTGTGATTTATGAATTGTTAAGTTGTTGTTCTGTATTTGTAAATTTATGTGAAATTGATGTGTGTTGCTGAATGTTGCTAGCTAATTTTGTACATATTTTTGTTATCGAAATGATCGATGTTTTTAAAATATTTTGTACATATTTTTCTATCGAAATGATCGATATTTTCTACATTTTTTTACTTCTTGGGTTTCTCGGTCTTTGTTTTCGGTTCTTTTACCGAGAATGGTCCCATTGAACCGAAGTCATAGTAGTGACTGTTCTCTATGATGGATGGATGACGACCGTCTTAAGGGAAATGTAGTCGTTAGGAGTAGACTTTTTTCAATTATTTTTCAGTTTTTTCTTTGGTGGGTTGCATCCCAAAACCTGTAGTTACTGTATGGTTGCGAAATTCTGGTTGCGTGTTGTACATGATATTTAAAATGCAAAGGTGATTGGTATGAAAACATGAAACTTTGTAAATATATTGAGATACCTAGGCCATAGAGTTCGATTCAATGTGATTGAGGCTTAATGTTTGAATTCCTGTAATTAGCTGATTGAAGAGTCTATGAATACATCTTGAATTGAGCATGTGTAAAAAGTGTGAAGTGAGGTGTTGTTATTCCATGCTATTGTGACGTGTCTAAAACTTGCCTGGTGTGTGTGCAAAATGAAATGAAGGAGGTGTATTGTAGGAAAGGATGTAGGCATTTCTTTGTTTTAACCGAGAGTTTCTATTTTTCCTTGTTGTACCCAACTTGATTGTATACCCTAGTCAGCCCGTTGAGCCTTTAGCCTATTATATTTTTCTTTTGTCAAAAAGTGTAAACCGAGCTCAATCCATTCTTTTCATTAGCCGTAAAGTCTATACAAAACTCTTAAGCGCTTAAGAAGAGAAAATCATTTTCCCAAAGTGTCAAAGAGTGAGAATGGTGAAAAGAAAAAGAAAAGCAGAGTGATAGAAGAAAAGAAAAGGTTGAAGATGCACGTGCTATAAATAAACTGTAATGAAGGTGCATGAATAATCTTTGTTGTTGTGTCAAGTGTGCTTAATACGATGGGCCAAACTAAAGAAAAACATCAAGAATGGGATGATGAAAAAAAGAAACAATGTCCATGAGTTGATGGGATGTGTTGAAAAGGCGCTTAAGGATGCTAGTGGCTATTATTGGCTAACCCAATATTTACTAGTTTTGTAGCTTCCATTACAACCAGTTAAAGTACTACGTGATCTTACATCGCACTTCTTTATATTAGTGGAGTAATACACTAAGGGCAAGCTTATGGGTCATGACATGATGCATGTGAATTCTTTTGGGAGAGAGAGCGAAATTGTGTTTACATGCCCCTGCTTAAAATTTTGTGAGTCATATGAGCAAAAAGGGGAAGATTCTCTTGAGTTGTGAGGGCACATGCTTGATGAGATATTAATTTTCTTGTCGGATATCTTGATCAGCTGATTTGCATGAGTTTGCCAATATCGAGAGTCGATTCTTGAAATCTAGGAGGTCTTGATGTATTGAAGGTCATTGCACTGATAGGACCATGCATGTTTCTTGATGATTTGCTGTTTTGAATAATCGGTATGACCGTAGCCTAAATTGTCGAACCAAAGTAGCGAGGTTGGGATGTAAATTGCATGAAGTGTAGGATCGTTGTTCGAGGACGAACAAGGATTTAAGTGTGGCGTAAGTGATCTTGGGCAAATTTATATGCCCAGGAGATACTCAAAAGTACCATTTTAGCCTTGTTTATCTATCAATGTGTATACATTCTCATGTAATTGGTAATAAAATTTGAGTTTATACTAACCAACATGATTAACATTGTTTTGCAGGTAAAATGTAATTTCGGGAAGCTAAAATGCATGTTGGAGGATATCGGGGTTGGACTTGGATGCGAGCAAGGGACAAGACATTGGATAGCATGAAATAAAGGGGCTCTGCGATGGAGCCTTGTCACGCTGCCATCGCGGAGGCCTTCTGCCTGGATGGGAATTTTCATCCCAATTCCAGTGTGGGTTTGCGATAAGTTTGTGGCACGGTGGCTTGGCTCCGCGTTGCACGCCGTGCCACATTGGGCTTTATTTCCTGGACCCCCAGTTCCCATGAAGGTCCGCGTCCGTAGCGTGTCACGGAGGCAGTGCTCCGCGATGCACTCCGTGACACGTTGCTTGTTATTCCGAGAAAAATTCCCACCAGTATAAATAGAACACTTAGGTTCATTTTTCAATATTCTGACTTGGTGGAGCAAGAACGTGGGTTACAGGCAGTTGAGGGGACGAAATTATCAGGGTTTTTCGCTCTTTCTTTCTTCTTTAATTCAATTGCTTGTATGTTTAACACTCATTTAATGATGTTTAATCCATAAATGAGTGGCTAAATCCTCTTCTTGCTGAGGTTATGAACAATTGTAGTGAAATGGATTGTTGATCATAGTGGTTTTTCATATTTTCTTCCATGTTGTTCTATTAATTCTTGTTCTTACTGCATTAATGTGTGGCCTACGTTAATGTATATCTAAAAAGTTCGGTTTCACTCGAGAGAGCAAGAAATTGGAAAGTTGTGAATTAATAGGATATGATCTTTTCTTGGTTTGGGAAAATTGGGAATTGATTTACTTTCAGGATAGAAATATACCTGAAAGTCGTATTAGTCAATTTAGGAACCGGGTTTGTATGGCGAGAACATGAATTGCATTTAATCACAGAAATGTAGGTGGATGGTTCATTATTCTTAAGTGAGGTTAAATACGAGAGTTTTAATCTCTTGGCAATAGTTCTTGGCTAGCAACTGGAGGAAAAGACTAACCAAATTATATTGATAATTAATTTCATTACATGTTCGTTTAACCTCAGCATGCTCTCATTCATTGTTCAGACTCAAATTAGATAGTTATTTTAGATTTAGCATAAAAATTATAAAACTAAATGTCAAACTTTTGGTTACACTATTGTCTGCATTTTTAGAATCAAAATATAGTACACTTGAGCAAATTGCACTTCATCCTAGTCCCTGTGGGATCGATACTTGGCTTACTATAGCCACTTTACTACTTGTTCGACCACGTGCACTTGCGTGTAGTTATATACTCATATAACAGACCCGAACAAGTTTTTGGCGCCGTTGCCGGGGTCTTGGCAATTGGTGAATTTGTTTTAAGTGTTAATTTACTGTATTTTTATTTTCTTTGTGTTGACAACTTGGTCTTAGCCTGTATTTTGCAGACTTAATTTCTGTTGAACACTGGCAAGAGACAAGGAGCTGGTGGACTCGTATATAGAGCCAGAAAGAATATTTCACAGTAAATGGAGGGAAGCTCTACAAAGAAAGCTGCAGCTGCTCGGACAGATGATCATGGAGCAACAACAGAATCCACCGGTAGTACGGGCAGTGTTAGTGCCCGAAGAAGTAGCAGCTCGGCCGCTTCGCGAGGTGGCAATCCCACATGCTAATAATGTCACATCTAGCATCCGCAAACGTGAGCCAGGAGGGAGGTTTCAACTTAAGCAGAATATGGTGCAATTGCTGCTCACTAGCGGGCAGTTTACTGGTCTCCCTCATGAAGATCCACAGCAGCATCTCAAAAATTTTTTAGAGATAAGTGACACTTATATCCCCGCTGGAGTGTCATCAGATTATGTCTGGCTTACACAGTTCCAATTCTCACTATTGGGAGAAGCCAAGAGGTGGTTGAAAGCTGAGCCACTGAATTCTATTTCTACGTGGGATGATCTTGCAAGGAAATTCTTGATATGGTTTTTTCCCTCCGGTAAAACAGCAAGACTTAGAAGTCAAATTCTATGTTTCAAACAGAGATAAGGAGAGAATTTATATCAGGCCTGGGAGAGATTCAAGTCCATGTTGCGGGATTGTCCTCATCATCATCAGTCCAATGATGTGTTGGTGCACACTTTTATAGAGGGTTTGGAACCCCACACAAAAATATTGCTAGACTCGGCAGCTACAGGACAAGCGCTGGAGAAAACTTATGAGGAGCTGTATACCTTGTTGAACCGTATTTCGCAGGGCAATCCGGAATGGAATGCTGATTCATCAAGAGGCGGGACAAGGAAAGCAGCAGGAGTGCTAGAAGTGGATGGGTTTACAGCTATTGCTGCACAGATAGATGCATTACAAAATCAACTTAACACCCACTTCAGCAACATGACAATGAACCATCCTCAAGCCCCAGTTAATCCAGTGCAGCAAATGTGGTGTGAAGTGTGTGGAAGCAGTGAGCACTCAACTGAGTGTTGTGGAGCCAATCCTGACTCGGTAAACTTTGTAGGTAATGTACAAAGGAACCACCAACAGTATGGTAATAGCTACAATTCCAATTAGAGGAATCACCCTAATTTCTCATGGGGTAGCAACAACCATCAGGGGCAAAGTTCCGGTCAGGGTGTGCAAAGGAACCAAGGAGGGCAGCAGAATTATCAAGCACAATTCAGAAACAACAATGCACCTCCTCCACCACCATCACCCAGCATTGAGGAGATGTTCAAGACCATGATAGCTAACCAAGCTCAATTGCTGGCTGACTATGTGAAATTGGCAGCCGAAGTGAAAAACAACCAGTTAGCTGCCAAGGCACTTGAATATCAATTCGGGCAATTTGCTGGAGCCCAAAACACAAGGCCTAAAGGAGGACTTCCGAGCAACACAGATCCCAATCCCAAGCAGGTTAGTACGGTGACCACAAGGAGTGGTTTGTAGCTGAAAGAGGTGGAACCAGAAAGACCACCTCAACAGTCGGGAGCAGCAGAAGTTGAGAGGGAGCAAAGTACTGAAAGGGGGAAGACTAAGGAAGCTGAATCAGAAAGACCACCACCCCCGTTCCCTCAACGCTTAAAGAAACACAAGGAGGAGGCGTGTTTCCAGAAATTCATGGAGGTGCTGAAACAGGTAAATATTAACTTACCTCTTGTTGATGTTTTGTAGGGAGTGCCAAAATATGCTAAGTGTATAAAGGACATCGTGGCAAACAAAAGTCGGTTGACTGAGTATGCTACGGTGGCTCTAACGGAGGAGTGCACTTCCCGGATTCAAAATAGACTGCCCTCAAAGCTCAAAGACCCTGGGAGCTTTGTTATCCAGATTACTATTGGCAGAGCATCCGAGCTCATGGATTGTGTGATTTGGGAGCGAGCATAAATTTGATGCCATCATCGGATCGATCCTTAGCCAGACCTGATGGCATTGTGGAGGACGTTCTGGTGCAAGTTGGCTCCCTAATTTTCCCGGTATATTCTGTCGTGCTGGACTTTGAACCAGACGTGGAAGTCCCATTTACTTTGGGACGTCCTTTCTTGGCGACCGAGAAAGCACTAATTGACGTAGCTGCGGGGCAGCTAACAATGCGAGCACACGACAAGGTGGAGTTTTTCGATTTGTACAAGGCACCCAAGCTCCCGATGGTGCATAAAGAACTCTCGGTGATCAATGTGATTGATCAAGGTGATGATGAGCAGATTAAGGATTCACAGGAGTTAATGGGAAAACCACCGGATCAGTGTAAGCACTACTGGGGGGAGGACGGTGATCGAGAGAAATCGTCCATCACCCTAGAGGACAACTGACCTTAACGACGTCGAGCCGCGACGGTAAACCAGGCGCTGCACGGGAGGCAACCCGTGAAAATTTTTTTCTTTCTTTTTGTAAAGTGTAAATAGATTTTTCTTTTTCTTTTTCTTGATTTACTACAAAATTTTTCGTTTTAGTTTTTGTTTTATTTTTATTTAGAGTAAAACCTATAATTCTAACCAATTTTGTATAGTGAGATGAATTTCAGGTCAAATGGAGGAAAATATGCACGGAATCGCAAAGGAAAAGTTGAGGTATGAAAATTAACAAAAAGTGGCAAAACAGTGAGCTGGGGTGATAGCTCTGTGTCACAGAGGTGGACCTCCGCGTTACCCTCCGTGACACATTGAGGTATAATCCGGATTTTTTAAAAATTTCCAGAACAGGCTCGCGATGGCTCCGGGTCACGGAGGCAGTGCACCGCGATGCACTCCGTGACACGTTGCCCTGTATATCGCGACGGGTCACACCGAGTCGCCGGGTGACCCGCGCGATGTTACCACTTTTTAACCCCGAAAAACCCTCCCTTTCCCTTATTTTTCAATCACTCCGCGACCAAAACCCCCCAAAACCCATCCCCCTTCAACGTGACACGGAGGAGGCTTAGAAAATCATCAAGTTTGCGTAATTGCTTCAACTTCAAGGTATGTTCTTCGATTCCATCTCATTTCTTGTGGATTTTCTTCGATATTGAGCATGTGAGGTGAGCTAAATTGCCCTAAGTAGAAATTAATCATGAATTCAATTTAATTGTTGTTGATGAATGTTCGAAATGTCGTTATGATTGCTTGAACTCATCAATTGTATAACTGAATCAAATTTTCTTGATAATATCATTTTTAGGGCTGGTTTTTGAATTTGAAGTTGAAAATGTAGTGAACTTGTGAATTTCATGCCGGGATGTACATGTTGAATGAGATGAGTCGATGTACTAATTGTTAGGATGTTAATAGAACGACGGATTCTCGGGTTAGAGGAATATTGAAATTTTTAGGAATTTGGTTGGTTGTATAGGTTCGTGAAGATAAATTTTTGTTGTGTTTTCGTTTCTTTGTTTTTCCTTGCTAAGTGCGATGGGTTAAAATGTTAGCGATGGTAGTGATTGTTGTTAGCTGTACAAAGTCTGAGTAGTACATAGAATATATACCTTCGAATTTTTCGTACGCACTAAGCATGATTGTATAGTTGGTTATTGTGTGTAAATAAAGATGATCTTGCCGGTATGTTGTAACTGAAGATAAGGACTAAGTGTGGGGTAACCTAGCTTAACCCGACCTTAGTCGAAGTTGATATCCGATAACTTAAAATTGATATTATCTACTTGGGTTGACAGGTAAAATGGCAAGCAGGCAAGAGAAAGGGAAAGGCGCATCAACTTCTGGCGCCGGAAGGAAGCGAATCAGATTGGGCACAGCAGTCCCAGCAGCACCAGCAGTTCCACGCGGCCAACGCCGCCAATATATCATCCTTGTCTCATTTCACTTTATTCTTAATTGATTCCCACGGCTAAGGAAAAGAGAGCATGCAACTTTAAACCAAATGTCATCCGATTATGCTATCAAATGTCGTCCAAATGCAAATTAACTTCGGGTAATGAGTTTTAGTCCTACGGGAAGCATTACTATGAGTTATTTTTCAAAAATTCGCTCGTCAAACCGTAGCTCTGCCGAGTAAAAGTTGTCAGAATTGTTTCAAATTGAATCCTAATCAGTCACAGGCATTAGGTAAGCACGTCTTCCTTCTGAGCGCTCGAGAAATTGTAGGTTTTTGACCGAGTTAATTGAAGTTGAATTATAGTTGATATTATTATGTAAAGTTATCGTTATTTGCCAAATTTAATATTTAAATTAGCCCCATTCTCTCAGTAATAGGGCTGCAGTTAGATAGAATTGCCGAGTACAAGCTGAAACTAGCTAGTTAAACAAAAGTTGGCACTCAAGGTATGTAAGGCTATCCTTTCGACAAGTTATGCTCATCGTAAAGTTAGTACAACTTGCGTACCTATAGTACTTCAGAGTAAATCTATTATGGAAAACTATCATGAATTGATATTAGACAATAGCAATGATATAGAAACCCTTGTCATGGTTAACCCTAGCCAGCTTGATTGCTTTATACGATATTTGGGGTTTTGGATGTTATTGCCTATAGGGTTATGCTTGTAGGATTAGTGTGATGTCCGAAGGGACCAAAGTGAGGCTGTGAGGGTCGTATCCAATTTCAGAGCTTCTATTAAGACCTATAATCGAGCCAAGGCTCGGGGTCTAGCTACATCAGTTACGTTATGACCCATAGTTGTGCCAAGGTTTGGGGTCCAGCTATAACAGTTATATTATAGCCCATAGTCGAACCAAGGCTCAGGGCTCAGCTACAACAACTACAATATGATCCATAGTCAAGATAAGGCTCAGGATCCAGTAACAGCAGTCACATTATGACCCATAGTCAGGCCAAGGCGCGGGGTCCAGTTATCAGAGATCACGTTATGGCCCATAGTCGAGCGGAGGCTTGGGGACCAGTTACATACCCCAGACAGCTCAGACACAGATACAGCTACAGGAGGCTATATGGCTCAAATACAGTTTTAGAGAATGAGTATTCCTGAGTTACAGTATGTTTACGAACCTTCAGTAGCTGATCACGGGCAAAAATAGCATGCCCGAGATATGCTTTATGACTTAAATTAGTCTTGTTTATCTAAGTTATTGTATACATTTTCATGTAATTTTATATGAAGTGAAGATATGTGCTAACCAACATGACTAGCCTTTGTTTTGTAGGTTATGATGACTTTTGAGTAACTAATCCATGAGTTGGTGAAGTAGAGGCTTGGAAACGGAATTAACCCGCGAACGTCGGCAAAGAGGAGGCACAAAACAGCCCACCTGCGCGTCGGCAACGTGCCACGGCAGGCAGGCTGATCACAACAGCCCACCAGCACATTGGCAACGTGCCACGGCAGGCTGGCTGCGCGACATGGAGGTGTCAACGCGCTGCCCAAGCAGCATGACACGCTACCAACGCGGCAAGGTGCTGCCGAGGCCAAATTTCGGGTGATTTCCAGAGAGCTTTCGCATTGCCTCCGTGTCACGGAGGCAGTGCTCCGCGATACACTCCGTGACACGGAGACGTTCCACGACAGGCTAAATTATGCATGTTTCTTATTTATTATAAATAGGTCCCTTAGCTCCTATTTCCACTGGGTCACGATTTTATTCTGGAAAACTACCTAGGAGTGAAGGGAGAAGTGTGAGAACTCATCTAGGGTTTGTCAAATTCACTTCTCATCTACCAAATTCATGTAAGTATGTTAGTTTAGTAGTAGTTAGTGTAGTTTTACAAACATGAATGGCAAGAACCCTTCCTCTAGGGTTGAAGCCATGAATTATAATTGTGATTTTATGAAATTGTTTTGGAATTAAGTTATTGATTGTTGTTTTCATCTTGCATTTTGGATTATTGGTTGTTTTTATGATTGATCACCATGAAAGAATATTTGTTAGCTTGAGTAATAGCTTGAGAAAGCATTACCTAGGTCATGACATGAGAATGTGAGGAGCATGTTTGTATCTCGGGAGAGATTTTTGTGTCAGGATAGAAATATACCTAACACCGTTCTTGGTTGACACATGGGGGTTATGAAAGACCAACTTGGGATGTCACATCACCACTCGAAGAAGTAGTTGTGAGGCTAAGTTGAGTTAAATGGTTAGACGCACGAAAGTCCCTAATCGTTTCCCCGTAAACCACAACATAATTGATTGCCTGCGACTAGAAATTAAACTCCTCGCTCACAATGATGCAGTGAGGCTAGAATGCCGTGTTTAGAGGCTCGAAAGACCATAAACATGCAATTCTAATTATGTGAAATAAGAATTGATAGTCCCATGCTTAACCCATTGCAAATCATAGTATCGCATGATTAATTGGTTTTAACTCTATGTTGCTCCTAGAGTAATTTCAGAATATTTCGTTGACCCAAACTTAGACTTAATTAATCTCTAACGAAAATGTTTTTAATCAACACTTGAGGTATTTAAGATCACACTAGAAATGGCTAGTTAGAGGAATGGGTTCAGTCCCTGTGGGTTCGACATCCGGCTCCTAAAAAGAGCAACTATATTATTTGCACGATCCGTACACTTGCGAGCCCCATCAAGTTTTTGACGCCGTTGCCGGGGACTCGACGAAGTTTTGATAATTTATCTATTTTTGTGTGATTTCTAAATTTCCTTAAGTTTTGAGAAACTTGGTCTTAGTCTACTTATTGCAGGTGACAGGTTGTCCTGCCGAGCTGGCTAGAAATAGAGAGCTTGTGGAACCGTTGCTTGAACCTGAACGTCAAATCCATTTGCGAAGGAGAGTAGCTCTAGAGCAAAAGCTGAAGAGACTTCAAGAAAAGGTACAACAACAACCACCCGTGGGACAAGCACAATTGTCATCAGAAGCAATGGCAGCAAGACCAGTTCGCCAAGTGGCAATCCCACTAGCGACAAATGTGACCTCTAGCATTCGTACACCGGAGCCTGGAGGGAACTTTGAGATTAAACAGAACATGGTGCAGCTGTTACATTCTAGTGGTCAATTCACTGGGATGGCACATGAGGACCCGCAGCAGCACCTACAGAGCTTTTTAGAGATTAGTGACACGTTTGTCCCCATACGGCGTGTCCACAGATTATGTCCGACTGACCCTCTTCCCATTTTCACTGTTGGGAGAGGTGAAAAAGTGGTTGAAGGCTGAGCCACCGAACTCCATAACTTCATGGAATGACTTGGATAAGAAGTTCCTTATCAGATTCTTCCCTTTAGGCAAAACTGCAAAGTTGAGAAGTGAAATACTCAGTTTCAAGCAGAGGCCTGATGAGAACTTATATATGGCTTGGGAAAGATTCAAGTCATTGTTGAGAGACTGTCCCCATCACCAGCAATCAAATAAAGTGCTGGCACATACCTTTGTAGAAAGTCTAGACCCACACACAAAAATATTACTAGACTCTGCATCGGGTGGGCAAGCCTTGGATAAAACATATGATGAGTGGTACACTTTGTTGAACAGAATTGCATAAGGAAATCCAGAGTGGCACAGCGAGTCATCGAGGGGGGTAGGAAAGAGATCGGGGTTGATAGAAGTAAATGGTTTGAATGACTTGGCAGCACAGTTAGCTTCCTTCCAGCATCAGATGATGACTCAGTTCAATAAACTGAGTATGAACCAACACCAGGGCCAGGTTAATGCAGTTCAGCAAGCTCTGAGTTGGTGCGAAATTTGTGGTAATAATGGGCACAATGCAGAATTCTGTGGAGCCAATCCGGAATCAGTCAATTTTGTTGGTAATGTGCATAGGAATCAGAATTTTGGGAACAACTCCAACAGAAATTGGCAGGGCCACCCGAATTTTTCTTGGGGTGGAAACCAGAAGCAGAATTATATGCAACCTCAACAACAGCAGTATCAGCAGAATAGGCAGAATGATGGGCAATTTAGTAGCAGCATGGAGGAAACACTGCAGAAAATTTTGGAGACCCAGAATCAGTTAGCGGAAAATCAGGCGAGGATGGCAACAGACTTAATGAATCAGCAAGTAGCCACCCGAAATCTTGAAAAATAAGTGGGTCAGATAGCAGCTGCTCAAAACATGAGATCGCAAGGGGGATTACCAAGCGACATAGATCCTAACCCCCAGAAGATCAATGCCATCAGTCTGAGAAGCGGTAAGCAATTAGCTGATGCAGTGCCAAAAGAGCTGAGAAAAGAGGTGCAGCCGGAGTTGGTTAGACCCGGACCATCCATTAACATGGGAGATAATCAGAGTGTTGGGCAAAAAAAGTGCGCAACCTTCATTGCAGCCAGCACAAAGACCACCACCACCATTCCCTCAGAAATTCAGAAAGAGCAAGGAGGAGGAATGCTTCAAAAAGTTCATTGAGAGCTTCAAAAAACTTCACATAAATTTGCCTCTTATTGATGTCTTACAGGGAATGCCCAAGTATGCTAAATACTTGAAGGACGTGATGGCGAACAAAGTTAGATTGGTGGATGTCCAGACTGTAGCACTGAGAGTGCAGTCACAGGGTATTGAGCAAAATTCCAAAGAAGCTCAAAGACCCAGGGAGTTTTACCCTCCCCATACAAATTGGTAAAGCTGAGGTGCTACGAGCTTTGTGTGACTTAGGGGCAGCGGTTAATCTAATGCCCCTATCCTTATTCAACACCCTGGGGTTGGGAAAACCGAGGCCGACAAGGTTGATGCTGCAGCTGGCTGACAAGTCGCGAGTAACACCTGATGGAATAATAGAGGACCTTCTCATCAAAGTAGGTAAGTTTATTATACCTGCTGATTTTATTGTCTTAGATTTTCAGGTTGATGACCAGGTACCCCTGATCTTGGGATGGCCATTCTTGGCCACCGGAGGAGCGGTGATTGACTTGAAAGCAGGGACCCTGAAAATGAGGGTTGAGGATGAAGAAGAAATCTTCCGCGTTTACCAAGAAATGAACCCATCTGCAGACTACAAAAAACTTTTTCAAGTTAGCGTGTTGGCAGAGGATGAGCGTGGGGTGGAGGATTCCACAGGTGCAGGGCCAAAGGTAATGACAAGTGTTCAGCCCAAGTATGATAGAGGGCTTCAAATTGAGAAGAAATTGGAGAAAGAGAGGAATAGAGTGGAGGTTGTTTCCTCACAACAACAAAAGAAAAGGAGATGGTTCTCGAAAGAGAACCCAGGTATGAGGATGTCCTGAAAAGGACAATCCACGTCGGGCAACGACGTAAAATAAGGCGCTGCATGGGAGGCAACCCAAGGGTACCTCAGGTACAATTTGTAATTTTGATTTTGTGTTGATTTTGTTATGTTTATTTTGTTTGTGTTTTTGGTGGAAAGTTAAGCACAGATGGAGGGAAGTCTGAGTACCGAGAAGGTGGAAGCTAAAGAGCATGGAATAGAAGAAGTGTGGGGTCGAACACCCACCTCTGAAAACTTGAAAGGAAAGCATGCTTTTAGCTTGGCATAGAGGCGCATGGAGTATTTCTCATCCTTTAAATGTAATTTGATGCTATGAGGATATAACATGATTTAAGTATGGGGTGAGGGAAATTTCAAGAAAATTTCAATTTTTATTTTTTTGTGCTTAACGATTTTTGGTGAATGTAATGCTTGTGAGAAGAATTTTGAAAATTGTTTTATGAGTCAATCATGACTTCATCACCCATTGGTTTTTCTTTTCGGTTCTTTTCCGACGGGGGGTATTTGAACCGAAGAATAAAAATTTTCTTTTTCTTTCCTTTGTCTGTATATAGTTTTTTTTTTAGTCATAGTTAGTGACTGTTTCCGACGATGGATGGATGACGGCCGTCTTGAGGAAAAATTTGTCGGTAGGTTTTGGGTTTTTGAAACCATAACTAATTGGTGCTTGATGTTCTTGTTATGCGCTATACGTGATTGTAAGAGGCAAGTATGTTCAGTGTGAAGCATACAAGTCTATAACTTTGTTTGAGACACTTAAGCTCTTGAATTTGACTCAATATAATTGAAGCTTAATTCTGAATACTTGTGATTAGCTGAGTAAGAGTCTGTTGAATGTGTCTTGATTTAAGCATGTGCCATGAGTGTAAGGTTTTTGAGTATTCTGTGCTATTGTGGAATGTCTAGAACTTGCCTGGTGTGTTTATAAAATGAAATGAAGGATGTGAATTGTAGGAGATGATTTAGGCAATTCTTTGAATGAACCAATTTTTATCCCTCATGTTAGCTACCTTGAAAAATTAATCCTAGTTAACCCCATTGAGCCTTGAGCCTATTCTTTGACAGATGCAACATTAGCTTAATCCTTTTTCTTTCATTAGCCTTGAAGTTAAACCAAAACTCCTAAGCGCTTAAAGGAAAAATCTGAAGGAGTTAAGGAGTGAGAAGAATGAAAAGAAAGGAAAAGTAGCAACTTGTAGAAGTGAGAAAAGGACAAGGGTGCACTTGTGTGAAAATGGTTGATTATTTGTAAGGAGTAAGAAAACAAATTAATGTAAAATTATTTATAGAGCTCCTTACTAATAAGCTAAAAGTGCTTAAAGAAAGGGGGAACATAAGAGGAAAAAGAAAAAAATGAAAGGAGAAAAAAGGTGAAGTAAGGGAAGGGAAGTTAGTGATGAGGACGTGATGTATGAAAAGCGCTGAGGAAAGATAGTCACTATTACTGGCCATAATAGTATCTACCCGCAACCGAGTTACATTACGACCTAAAAAGTCCTACTTGATCTTACATTCACACTTCCTTAAATTAGTGGAATAAAACACTAAGGGCAAGCCTATGGGTCATTACATGATGCATGTGAATTCTTTGTGAGAGTGAGTGTAATTCTATTCATGTACCCACACATGTTGTGATTTAAAAATTGTTTTTGCGTGTGAAATTGGGTAACTCTCTTTCCGTGAGGGCACGTGTTAAATGAAGGATATAATTCATGTGGTATTTCTTAATCAGTTGATTTGCATGAGTTTGCTATGATCGAGAGTCGATTGTTGAGGTTAAGAAGTATTAACATAGTTGTACTTCATTTCAATGATCCAACTGTGCATGCTCTATTTGTAGCTTGTTATCTTACGTAATGATTATAGCCGTAAATTGAATGATCTTGCTAAATTATTTATGTGGGAGTCTCCATATGCATGATATGTAAAAGGTTGTTCGAGGACGAACAAGGCTTTAAGTGTGGGGTTGTGATCACGGGCAAAAATAGCATGCCCGAGATACGCTTTATGACTGAAATTAGTCTTGTTTATCTAAGTTATTGTATACATTTTCATGTAATTTTATATGAAGTGAAGATATGTGCTAACCAACATGATTAGCCTTTGTTTTGTAGGTTTTGATGACTTTTGAGTAACTAATCCATGTGTTGGTGAAGTAGAGGCTTGGAAACGAAATTAACCCGCGAACGTCGGCAAAGAGGAGGCACAAAACAGCCCACCTGCGCATCGGCAACGTGCCACGACAGGCAGGCTGATCACAACAGCCCACCTGCACATTGGCAGCATGCCACGGCAGGCTGGCTGCGCTACATGGAGGTGTCAACGCGCTGCCCAAGCAGCGTGACACGCTGCCAGCACGGCAGGGTGCTGCCGAGGCCAAATTTCGGGTGATTTCCAGAGAGCTTTCACGTTGCCTCCGTGTCACGGAGGCAGTGCTCCGCGATACAGTCCGTGACACAGAGTCGTTCCACGACAGGCTAAATTATACACGTTTCTTATTTATTATGTATAGGTCCCTTAGCTCCTAATTCCACTGGGTCACGATTTTATTCTGGAAAACTACCTAGGAGTGAAGGGAGAAGTGGGAGAACTCATCTAGGGTTTGTCAAATTCCCTTCTCATCTACCAAATTCATGTAAGTATGTTAGTTTAGTAGTAGTTAGTGTAGTTTTACAAACATGAATGGCAAGAACCCTTCCTCTAGGGTTGAATCCATGAATTATAATTGTGATTTTATGAAATTGTTTTGGAATTAAGTTATTGATTGTTGTTTTCGTCTTGCATTCTGGATTGTTGGTATTTTTTATGATTGATCACCATGAAAGAATATTTGTTAGCTTGAGAAAGAATTACCTAGGTCAGGACATGAGAATGTGAGGAGCATGTTTGTATCTCGGGAGAGATTTTTGTGTCAGGATAGAAATATACCTAACACCGTGCTTGGTTGGCACACGGGGGTTATGAAAGACCAACTTGGGATGTCACATCACCACTCGAAGAAGTAGTTGTGAGGCTAAGTTGAGTTAAATTGTTAGACGCACGAAAGTCCCTAATCGTTTCCCCGTAAACCACAACATAATTGATTGCCTGCGACTAGAAATTAAACTCCTCGCTCACAATGATGCAGTGAGGCTAGATTGCCGTGTTTAGAGGCTCGAAAGACCATAAACATGCAATTCTAATTATGTGAAATAACAATTGATAGTCCCATGCTTAACCCATTGCAAATCGTAGTATCGTATGATTAATTGGCTTTAACTCTATGGTTCTCCTAGAGTAATTTCAGAATATTTCGTTGACCCAAACTTAGACTTAATTAATCTCAAACGAAAATGTTTATAATCAACACTTGAGGTATTTAAGATCACACTAGAAATGGCTAGTTAGAGGAATGGGTCCAGTCCCTGTGGGTTCGACATCCGGCTCCTAAAAAGATCCACTATATTACTTGCACGATCTGTACACTTGCGGGCCCCATCAGTAGCCAGATAGTACAGTGTACATTATTTGTACATTTCGAGGCTTATTGGGGCCCGGGTAGGCTATTTTGTGTTGTCTGTACCTTCCCGGTCTATGGGGGCCTAGTTAGGTTCTTGTTTGTGTATGTATACTTGTTAGATGTTTCGAATGGTGAAATCGTTCAGGTTAAATTCTTACCCTTCTTCATGATTACTTCAGTTTTATCATCTTTCATTTAGTTATCATTTTACTGCCTTACATGTTCGGTACATATTGTACTGGCGCCCATCCTTGGGGTGCTGCATTACTTGCCTGCAAGTGCGGATAGACGCGGTTTGGGACTCTCTTAGTCATCAGTTGGAGTCAACAGTTTCTTCAGCTCCCTTCCCCCGGAGTTGGTAGTTAGAAGTGGTTTGTTCTTTTGTTGTACATCCTATAGCTAGGTCAAGGCCCTGTCTCGACCATTATTCCACTCTTAGAGTCTTGCAGGCTACAAATTTCCAGCAGTTAGATTTTTTTGTTGGCCATGTGGGGCCTATGTATTTTTTATTGCATTTGATGGCCGTATCGGGACTTGTTTAGCTGTCAGTTAGCGGCCTTGTCGTCTATATTGAGTTTAGTTACCTGCTTCAATTTCAGTTATAACTAGACAGCATGGTGGTCTTGTCAGCCCACATAGGATCCCAGTTATTATGTTGTTGTTGGTTAGCTGTCTTCTTTGATAGGTGGCCTTGTCAGCTAGAGACTGTATTTACAACCGAGATATAGATCGTAATTTTCTTGAATTAAGTTACAAGTGTGCACCAGTAGCGCACCAAGCTAATCAGGTTAGTCCAGATCCTAGTGTGGCACTAGGTGTCAGTCATGCCTCCCAAGGTGGGGCGTGACAAACTTGGTATCAGAGCAGGTCGTATCCTAGGGAGCCTGCAAACTGTGCCAAGTAGAGTTTCATCTATGGATGTGTTATGCACCACATTCTATAGACAGGGGCCTACGAGGCATAATAGTGTGGTACCCTTCTTTCTCCTCCAGTCGTCCTATATAGCTGTGATGTATAGGGTAACTCCCTAAGATTATGTTGTTCTACTTATTTACAGAGAAATGTCTGACGCACGACGGGCCATGACTGGTTGAGATTTAGATGTGGCAATAGGAGAGGGCACTAGTAGGGGGCCCAGTAAGAGTCAGCCTGATCTGAGGGAAACAGGGACACATCACTTCGCTCTCCCTAGCACTCACCACCACACTCAGAGCCTGCTAGGGAAGCAGATATATGAGTACCACCCTAGTCATTCCTATACCATCAGATCAGGAGCTCAGGGGTGCATTCTATATGTTGGTTCAGATGATGGCTGCGCAGCGTCAACCTCAAACAGTAGTACCAGTTGCTGTTGAGCCCACTGAGGGGCCCGGTAGTTCGAGAGTCCGTGATTTCCTTGCTTTGAGTCCCCACGGTTTACAGGGACATATCGTAGAGAGGACCCCCAGAATTTCATAGATCAGCTGTAGAGAATATTTAGGGTTATGCATGCCTCATCCATAGAGTTAGTTGAGTTAGCAATATTTCGATTGCGAGATGTGGCAGTCCTGTGGTACAAGAGCTGGGAAAGATCCTGAGGCAGAGATGCACCTCTACCCACATGGCCTAGCTTTTCTGAGGCTTTCATAGACCATGCCCGAGAGGTCCCAAAGTAGAGCAGTTTTTGTATCTGGAGCAGGGCAGAATGAGTTTCAGAGAATATGCATTGAGATTTGATTCTTTAGCTAGATATGTGGCCTCGTTTGTCGACACTATGCTAGCCAGGGTGCACCGATTTATTATGGGACTTATGCCAGAATATGTGGAGTCTTGTATTACAGTCATACTGCGAGAGGATATGGATATTTCATGGATCCATGCCTTTGCTCAGAATATAGAGGAGCTAAGACAACATCAATATGCCATGGAAAGGGCAGGTTAGGAGCAGCATCAGAGGGGTAGACTACCCGATTTTCAGGGTGGGCCTAGGCCCTGTTTATCAGGTAGGCATCCTAGTCCCCCGTTCCAGCAACAACATGACAGCATATTGAATCATCGCAGGCCGTCAGGTCTCGGTGAGAGTTTATGAGTGTCAGGCTTGCGGCAGCAGAGGGGGCCAAACCAGATGGGACCAGCAGTGCCACGTTGCAATACCTGTCATAGGTTGCCCTCGGGGAGGTGCTGGTATGGTTCCACCACCTGTTATTTGTATGGATAGGAGGGACACATAATGAGAGATTGCTTGACTAGAAGCTAGGGAGGTCAGGACTAGCAGAATAGATCCTTTGCAGGTTCATATGCTCCAGCACCTTCGGCAGGGTGCAGGCCCTCAGCTCCAGTCGGCAGAGGCCGAGATAGATTAGGGCATCCAGTCCAGGCAGCGATCAGGACCGCACATATGCATTACTTGGACGACAAGAGTCAGAGTCTTCGCCAGATGTTGTGATAGGTATATTAGATGTTTGCTTTCACCCAGTTTATGCTTTAATAGACCCGAGGTCCACTTTGTCATATGTTACTCTGTTAGTGGCTTGAAAGTTTGATATAGTGCCAAAATTGCTTCAGCAACCATTGTCAGTGTCTACACCTGTCAGTGACTTTATTATTGCAAAAAGAATTTACCGAGGTTGTACAGTAGAGGTTGTTGGTCGCCAGACCTTATCAGATCTAGTAGAATTAGGAATGATTAATTTTGATGTAATTATGGGTATCGATTAGTTGGCACCATGTTACGCTACTGTAGAGTGTTGGACCAAAATTTTCCAATTTCATTTTTTGGTAGAAGTAGTGCGAGAATGGAGAGGGAATACAGCTACATAATACTTTAGAATCAATGGAAAGTTTAGCACATCTTAGACTAGAACAATGGGAAATGGCCCAAGAATTACACCGACTAGCTAGTTTAGTAGTTCGAATAGTGGATTTAGAGAATAATGGGGCTATACTTCAGAATATGGTAGTATCGTCCCTAGTGGTAGAGGTAAAAGAGCGGCAATATGAGGATTCTCATTTGACACAACTCAGAGATAAGGTTTAACAAGGTGAACTATAAGCTTTTCAGGTAGCCGGAGATAGGATTTTGAGGTACAGAGGTCACCTCTACGTTCCAGATATAGCAAGGCTCCACCAACAAATCATGGCAGAGGTACATTATGCTTGTTACTTTCTTCATCCAGGTTCGACAAAGATGTACCATGACATAAAAGAGGTATGTTGGTGGCCTAAAATGAAGCAAGGTGTAGTTGAATTCGTAGCACAGTGTCCTGATTGCCGACAGGTAAAAGCTGAACATCAGAAACCAAGTGGCCTAACTCAGGAGATGGCTATACCTATGGAAATGGGAGGCAGTTAATATCGACTTCGTGATAGGACTACCCCATACTAGATGCAAATTTGGGTGATTATTGATAGGTTGACAAAATCAACTCACTTTCTGCCAATCCGGACTATGTTCTCAGCAAAGATTATGTCGAGCAATATGTTAAAGAGATAGTATGATTGCACGGTGTCCTAGCATCTATCATTTCTGACAGAGGGGCATAGTTTACAGCTAGATTTTGGCAATCATTTCAGAAAGGTTTGGGGACACAGGTTAATCTGAGTACAACATTCCATCCTCAGACAGACGGTCAGGCAGAGCACACCATTCAGATGCTCGAGGAAATGTTACGGGTGTGTGTACTAGATTTTAGGGTAAGCTGGGATGAGCATTTACCCCTCATTGAGTTTACATATAATAACAACTACCATCCAATAATTCAGATGGCGCCTTATGAGAAATTATATGGGCAGAAATGCAGGTTACTCATTGAATGGTTTGAGGTCAAAGAAGCAGAGTTAGTCAGACCAGATATGATTCACCAATCAGAAGAGAAAGTGAAACTTATCAAAGAGCGGTTACTGACAGCCCAGAGTGGTTAGAAGTCCTACTCCGATGTGCCGCGCAGAGACTTAGAATTTAATGTAGATGACCGAGTATTTCTTAAAGTGTCACCTATGAAGGCCGTGATGAGATTTGGAAAGAAAGGAAAGCTTAGCCATAGGTTCTATCAGATCATCTGAAGGATAGGCTGAGTGGCAGATGAATTAGAGTTACCTTCAGAGTTAGACTCTGTTCACCCAGTATTTGACATCTTTATGTTGCGAAAGTGTATAGGGGACCCGTCTAGAGTTGTGCCAGTTGAGGACGTTCAAGTTATTGAGGAGTTAGCCTACAAAGAAATCCCAGTTGCAATATCAGATAGACAGGTTTGTAGTCTGAGAACTAAAGACGTCGCCTCTATTAAAGTCTGTGGAGGAATAAAAACAAAGAATAAATGACCTAGGAAGTTGAGGACGACATGAGATCTAGATATCCTCACTTGCTCCAGGATTGATTTAGATTGTACACTTAAGGTGATATTGTTATTCAGTTGTTATTCTACTGCATATGTTATCAATGTTGTTTAGCTGGTTACCACTCTGTGGTGAAATAGCTGGTTTTAGCATCCTGTGAGACGCCTATGTTAGACGTTTCTGCGTTTCAGGTTTCCAGATAGTCCATATTACAGAGGAGACTCTACTGAAATTTTTCTAAGTGCTACTTAAAAGAGTTAACTCCCATAAGCCTAAAGATGAAATTCGAGGACGAATGTTCCTAAGGGGGGAGGATGTTACACCCCGTAAAACACTATCAGTTAGTAGGCGCACGCATGGAGTTGTGAAGAATAAAGAGAGCTTGACGTGTGTAGGAAAAACTTCGGAAGTGGGGTTGGATGGGACCAGCGCGCCAGACGTGCTGGCACCACGAGAGGCGCGACAGTGTGCTGGTGCGATGGGCGGCACTGGGCGCCACCCCTGCCACCGCCCATATGTATATATATAATCCTTGTCTCACTTCACTTTATTCTTAATTGATTTCCACGGCTAAGGTAAAGAGAGAACACAACTTTCAACCAAATTTCATCCGATTACGCTACCAAATGCCGTCCAAATGCAAATTAACTTCGGGTAATGAGTTTTATCCTATGGGAAGCATTAATACGTTGTTATTTGTAAAAAATTCGCTCGGCAAACCGGAACTCTATGGAGTAAAACTTGTCAGAATTGTTTCAAATTGAATCCTAATCGGCCACGGACATTAGGTAAGCACTTCTCTGTTCTGAGCTCTCGGGAAATTGTAGGTTTTCGGTTGAGTTATAGGAAGTAGCATTAGAGTTGATATTATTATCAAAAGTTATCATTATTTGCCAAATTTAGTATTGAACTTATCCCTATTCTCTCAGTAATAGGGCTATAGTTAGATAGAATCGCCGGGTACAAGTTCAAACGCGCCAGTTAAATGAAAGTCAGCACTCGAGGTATGTAAAGCTATCCTTTCGGCTAGTTACGTTTGTCGTAAAGTTAGTACAGCTTCGTACCTATAGTATTTCAGAGTAAATCTATTGTGGCCAGCTGTTATGAATTGAATTGAGATGATAGTGATGACATAGAGACCCTCGTCAGAGTTAACCTAGTCAGCTTGATTGTTGTGTACTATATCGGGGTTTTGGCTATTATTGCCTATAGGGTTATGCTTGCAGGATCATCGTGATGTTCGAAGGGACCAGAGTGAGGCCGTGAGGGCCATACCCAGTTTCAGAGCTTCTATTATGACCTATAGTCGAGCAAAGGCTTAGGGTGTAGCTACAACAGTTACGTTATAGAGCATAATTGAGACAAGGCTCAGGGCTCAGCTATAGCAGGTACAGTATGATCCATAGTCGAGCTAAGGCTCAAGATCCAGTTACAGTAGTCACATTATGACCCATAGTCAAGCCAAGGCCCAGGGTCCAGTACCAGAGATCACATTATAGCCCATAGTTGAGCCAAGGCTCGGGGCCCAATTACATAGCCCAGACAGCTCAGACATAGAGTTATTCTTTGTTGTCTGTACCTTCCAGGATTATGGGGGCCCGATTAGGTTCTTATTTGTGTATGTATACTTGTTAGTTAGATGTTTCAAATGGTGAGATCGTTCAGGTTAAACTCTTACCCTTCTTCATGATTACTTTAGTTTTATTAGCTTTCATTTAGTTATCATTTTACTGCCTTACATGTTCAGTACATATTGTATTGATGCCAATCCTTGGGGCACTGCATTACTTGCCTACAGGTGCGGATAGACGCGGTTTGGGACCCTCTTACTCATCAACTGGAGTTAATAGTTTCTTCAGCTCCCTTCCTCCACAGTTGGTAGTTAGAAGAGGTTTTTTCTTTTGTTGTACAATTTATGGGTAGGTCAGTGCGCTATCTCAACCATTACTCCACTCTTAGAGGCTTTCAGGCTACAGATTTCAAGCAGTTAGCTTTGGTTGTTGGCTATGTGGGGTTTATGTAAGTTTTATTGCATGTGATGGCCGTGTTGGGCCTTGTTTTGCTGTCAGTTAGTGGCCTTTTCGGCTATAGTGTAGTTTAGTTACCTTATTTCATTTCAGTTACAACTAGACAACATGGTGGTCTTGTTAGCCCGCATAGGATCCTGGTTATTGTGTTGTTAGTGGTTAGGTGTCTTCTTGTACAGGTGGGCTTGTCGGCCAGAGGCTGTATTTATAACCAAGATATAGCTCATCATTTTCTTAAATTAAGTTACAGGTGTGCACCAGTAGTGCACCAAGCCAGTCAAGTTAGTCCATATCCCAGTTTGGCACTAGGTGCCAGTCATGCCTCCCAAAGTGGGGCATGGCAGCTGGAATAGGAGTTAAGGGAAAAAAGCTAGAGGATAAGAAGGTAATCCGATGATCAGCCGGTGCCAAACCACGTACCGCCAGCTACAAATTCTGGTTCAAAATAGAACACCTGGTATTTGAAGCACAAACGAAAGCCAAACAGGCGAAATGCAGGTGTGAACCCCCGAACTGCTTGTCAATCGCCGCGTACAAAGTGGTGGACTAAATAGGATGTTTGTCACATGCAATAAGGAGACCAAATGCCGGCACTCACTAATGACCGTCGGTTAAACACATGCCAAGGTACGCAATGTAATTAAAATTTTGACCAAACCTGACCTAGGGATTTAAAAGAATCTGGTCAAAGTCTCTCCAACTCCCTATAAACACTTCTCCCTCCTTTCTATTTCCCCATTTACACTTTTTAACTTCCCCATACACCACCTTTCCATCTTTCCACCATTAAACCCACCTCCTCACCTACCACTCCTCTCCACTCCTTCTCTCCTATAAATTCCCCATTCCCACTCTCCTCATCTCATCACTTCTCACTCATCTTTTCACTAAGCTAAATCAAGAGGCTTGTGGAAACTCCATTCTTTGTCACCACCAAGCTTCTTTCTCTCTTTGCTCTTTGTTCATAAATTCATTCAGTATGTTTCTCCTACTTTGATTTTCATTATTGTTTGAAGATGTGATGAAGTTTGAGCATGCTAAAGTCAAAGTTTTCTTCACTAATGTCTACCCATTACCCTGTTCTTATGCTTTTCATTGTTGATATATTTTTCATATTGTGGGTGTGTAGGGACGTTAATAAAATATTGAATGTTAATGTGGGTAGCCTCTGTGGTAAAATACTTGATTTTTAATGTGATTGATTTTAGTTGGGGGTAAAGTACGAGTAGCTACTTGTGTGCTTCGAATGCATGATTCGCCCAATGATAGATGGATTGACGTCTTTCTTAAGGGTGAATTGTCACTTTTACTTTGTTTTTGTTGTTGTGCTATGGGTGAGTGAATCTTGGATATGAAAGATTTGTTGTTTCATTGAGTTTGGGGATGAAATATACTAAATAGTGTTCACTGTCAAACGCCTGGTTAGGCCCAGTGAAATGCCAAATGAAGCACAGGTTGGGGTACAAGGCTTCATGCCGCTGTCCCAGACCCGCGTTTCACCAGTGCTCCACGAGTTAAGACCGGCAAAATGCCAGTATGGCACCGGATTAACCATGTTTTTCCTAAGTCCACTGTACATGACCGACTGCTAACCGGTGTTTTGTAGGTCTCCACTTGTATTTTGTCGTTGTCCCACCGGTACTGCCAGCAATTAGACTCTGAACCATTCAATTTGTTTGTCATCCAATCTTTACAATTTCCTTCTTTAGCTTAGAATAGATGTAACTTTTCTTTTCCATTATCAGAGAAAATACAAAAAGAAAAATTGTTATATGGCACTAACATGGTCCTGCAGATTATGTCTTCATCCAGGAAACCAACCAAAGGCCCTCCGGCTGCCTCTAAAAGCAAAGGAAAGGGCAAGGGCGACCCCATCCCCTAATGCTAGAGAAGCTATTATCTTTTGCGTTCCTGACATGGAAAGGCACTATGTTATTTGCAAGGGGCGATCTATCATAGTAGAGAAGCGCTTCAACCTGGTGGGACTACGGCTTGACTTCCCCAACATCACAGAACAATTCACTGACCGCCAATGGCACGCCTTTGCCAATCCTCTACTAGACTTCTACTATAGCCTAGCGCCAGAGTTCTATGCACCATATCTGACTAGGCAAAAGAGCATGCATCATAGAGGCAAGGTTGACGAATTCCCATGCCTTCCTTAGTTATGGTGAGGGATGTAGAAGTTGACATCACCACGGCGGCCATCAATTCTTTATTTTGAGAGGATGAGAATTGATCCCGAAACTAAGTATCGACTAGAATTGCCAACAAAGAGGATTAGTACAGTTGAATTGCACCTACCATTGCATCTGACACACCATTCTGGGCTTCTATGGGTGGCGAGATCTCTTGACATGATTTAAAGTTTGAAGTAGAGTTGTGGCTTGATTTTATTTGTGGCGCATCATGCCCTCAAAGACTAAGCCAAGGATAAATTTGGAGGCGGTCACCCTCATCACTTGCATGATGAGAGGGGTCCCCATAAAATTTGGGGAAATAGTGGCGATTTAGATTAAGAGAAAGGAGAGGCAAGTTGGCACCTTAATTCCCTATGCTGTGCTTATATCCCAGCTTTGCCTCCGAGCAGGAGTGCTACTTTCCTATATGAGGCCCCCAGCTCCACTACCGGTGTGATCACTATGGATAGAAAAAAGGACGCGGATGCTCCTGAGTGCAAGCGGAAGAAGATGCAAGCCTTTGAAGTCCCCGAAGAGTTCATCTCTCATGGATTTGAGTAGGCCCATATGGCCTTCGATCTCAACGTGCCATATCCTGAGGCATTAGGCAAAGCTTCCGGAGAACCACCTACTAGGGGAGCCTTACCCCCTTCCACATCTTCTTAGCTAAGTTGCCTCCATAAAATCAAAACAATGACACACTCCCATGAAAGCCAGCTTCAGAAATTGGCTAAAAGTATCTCTTCCCTGATCACCAAGACGGTGAAAAAGGAGTGAAGTTAATGTATGATATCTTGAGAAAGTTATGCTCGCGTGTTGATGTTGGGGGGGGGGGGCTGTCAATTCTCTCTAGGTTAATATAAGGGAATGGAAAGTTTGGACGTCAATGGCAGTGCCTAACATGAACGCGCCTGACACAACTATGGCTTCCCCTTCTATAGTTTGAGGCCTCATAGACGACTTATTCGAGGGTTTAGAGGAGGATGAGGAGGATCTAGGAGATGAAGGCCATGATGGGGATGATGAGGCCGAAGATGATGACGATGATGATGAGTGATCACTTTATGGAGTTCTTACCCTCATTTATTTGGTATGCAGACATTGGGAACAATGTATTGTTTTAGCTGGGGGTGGGATGAGTGTATCTTTTTTGTGGTCATTGTTATTGTTGTTGATGTTGCCTTTGTGGACTTTTGTTTTTGAATTGTGATGATTTGTGAGCCTTTATCGGGTTCGAGATACCCTTCTCGGGAAGTTGTTGATGATGATTGATGTTGCCTATGTTGGGCTATTGTTTTGATAATTGTTGAATGGTTGTTGAGCCTTTGTCGGGCTCCGAATGGATGATATGAAAAATTTGTCTTAAATTGTTAGTGCATATGATTGGGTCCTTGTTTAAATTTCCAAATGTTTCATGAACAAGTTTGATTTTCAACTTTGTAAATAGTAGTTAGTAAATAAACTCCGAGGGTTTTCTTTATACCAAGGTTCTTTCTCGAGAAGCAATCTCTTTTTTTTTCTATTTCTGTTGTCGAGCTGGGTGACATTTCTCAATGATATATCCTAAGGAGACTTTCTTAAGGAAAGATGTCATATTTTTGAGTCATTGTTAAAATTATTTTTGAGGGGTACCACCAAAACTTTTTTGTATGGCATGAAAAGAAAATGAATTTTGAAGAAAAGGGGCATTTGAAATGGAAAATATAGAACTCTCTTGTCATATATTGCACATTTCCTTGTTTGGCTTGTTGATTCACATGCTTAATTGTCTTAAAATAGTAATCTGGTTATGGTGATGTATTATATGAACTCCTTGGAGTGTGATGCCTTGTGGTGAGGATGATTGAATGATTCCTATGCATATACATTTATCTAGAAGTTGCTCTAAGTGTGATTCAAGGTGAAGTCCTAGAGGTAGCTGCACTTAGAACATGATTTTTGGCTTTCTATTGCTAGTCACTTCACCCAAAATGACCTCCTTAAACATCTTGCTTTGCTAGCCAATGTTGAGTCTTTAACCCTTTTTATTGAAAACCACATTACAAGACTAATGAAACTTTTTAATCCCCATCTTTGGCACCCTTCCTCCCCAGTTTCTAGTGGTGAAATATTAAAAAATGGGGTTTCAAGCCCAGGAATAGGGAGAGATAAGGAAATGTGTGGAAATGAGGTTGTCATGACCTGCATGTACACCCAGATCAGAGACACGGGACAAGAGACCCCGAGAGACTCCAAGTCGAACAATGGCACATGCATACAGCTAATATCGTTTAAATAAGCGGAATACTAAACATAAAACATAGGGGAAACATAACCGTAGCATAACATCATAAAATACTAGGCGTACACATAAGTTGAGTACTACAAACTTGTCTGAAAACCTATACTTCACATGATGGGTTGATGGGACAACATCCCCAACTAACCCGAACAATACTGAAACACAAGATAACATAAAGGTCTGTCAGACGGCTCTCGGAACATAAGGGCTCACCAATAAGCTGAGAGCGTAAGCTGAGATGGACTAAGGATGAGGATGAGCCTAGGAACCGGACCCTGTATCATGAAACAATACAACATAGAAAGTATGCGATTAGTACGTGGAATGTACGAGTATGCAAGGTAAAGAAAATGGACGTTAAAAGTATAATAAACTCATAAATAAACATAGGAGAAGGACATCATGCTTGTATCATAAATTTCGTATGAAAACCTAAGGCTTAAGACTTTTAAATCATTCACAAATCATTCATTATCATAATCATAAGTACATTTTGTCAAAACATAAATTGAGCCTATAACATAAACATAACAATGCATAAGACATGCGGAACAATGGGAGGACTTGTCATAACCGACACCATCATGGTAGAGCCTTTCATGATGCCCTACTATCTCGCTCAAGTGGGTAGAGCCGACTCTGGCTTTCCAGGCGAGGGTCGTACATTAGGCGTGATATCATTTAGAAACCTATGGTGGCACGTGGTTATGAGACACTAGCGTAGTCCTTTGAACGCCGGGCTGCTCGGTGCTAGATACGGCTTCCAAAAACATGCATATAGGTTCATACATAAATTAATGACATCATGCATTAAAATTCATTGGTTAAAACATAACATATATCATCAGTGATCCCCTTTAAATAATTCTTAGCCAAGAATCATAGGCCCTTTCATCGGCTAACATCATAAATCGATAAATCATGCAATTCGATTCATAAATCATAAATCATTCTTCAACATGTGGGAATTTCCCAATACTTAATCATATTCAATTCTTTCAAAATATTCTCATAAACATGGGTAATTTGAACTCATGCTTTTCCGTCATCAATAAATTCAAAATATTGCATATTCATCGTAAATCATAACTTTCATGAACCTTCATCAAATGGACATTTTAGATTTAGAAAGCATGAAACATAATTTTAAAGAAAATAATATAAAACCTGCCCATCATTCATAATTCAATAATTAAAACTCAATTAAATCATACCCATAAAGAGAAATCACATTTTCATGCATTTGGGTAAAACTCCATAGACTTGAATAGGAGAATTCAACATTTAAATCAAAATTTGGGCATGGGTGTGAAAGTACTTCACCCATTCTAAAACCCTACATACCTGGAAATGGATTGATTTCGAAGTTCCTTGAATACCCACAAAGAAAATGATGGAAATTTGGAGAATTTTGAGGAAGAACATTTGAATCACCTTCTACTCCCCCCTCTCTAACTCTTGCATGCATAAATAAGGCTTAACATGGACTAATTCCCTTTAAAAGACCCAATTACAACCTTAAAATGACATAACTTAGGCCTTAGGAGTTTAGGAAATTACCAGAAAGCCCTATCTAATTCGCAGAAAATAACTGCCAGGTGACCCTATCGGGTGACTTGACGACTTGTCAGGATGGGCAACGACTCGTCGTTTGGCCCATCAAGTACACTGCCTCATCCTCCATTAAAGTCCATAGGCTTGCTCACAACCCACCTCACGAGTCGTTGGGAGAGGCCACGGCTCGCAGGATCCCATCCGTTAGGTACACTGGGAGCTTCTTCTAACTTAACCCCAACCTCACCCCTCGAGTGACATGCCGACTCGTGGGGACTGGCCACGAGTCATTATCTCCCTCATGGGGACCTCGATCCTTCCTTTATTCCAGGCCTGCCCACAAGTCACTTGACGACTCGTGGGGTCTCCTCACGAGTCTGGTACGAGCAGTGTAGGGAGGGAAGGCCAGTGGAAGCAAGACCGGTGGAATGGGAGGAGTTTACTACAGCCTTCCTGGATAGATTCTTCCCTCGGGAGCTCAGGGAGGCAAATGTAGCGGAGTTTATGAACCTGAGACAGGGAAACCGGACAGTAGAAGAGTACGCTCTGGATTTCACTAGGTTGTCCAAATAGGCTCGAAAGATGGTG
Organism: Datura wrightii; assembly: GCA_035772735.1. Classification (NCBI taxonomy): domain Eukaryota; kingdom Viridiplantae; phylum Streptophyta; class Magnoliopsida; order Solanales; family Solanaceae; genus Datura; species Datura wrightii. Next base: position 46,669,357 of record JASDFA010000002.1, on the reverse strand, counting down.
GTCGAGCCAAGGGCTCACATGCTGAAATTTTTAAATGGGGTGTCAAACCTGGTCCTCAAAGAGTGCAGGACAACGATGCTAATTAAGGATATCGACCACTCCAACCTAATTGTCTATGCCCAGCAAATTGAGGCTGAAAAATTGAGGGACATAGAGAGAAAGAACAAACAGGCAAGGATTGGCCAATCGGATTATAGCCACTAGAGGTCTGGCAGTAGAAGTCGCCCATAATAGTAGTAGCAGTAGCAGAGGGCTCCAATTCCCAGCTCAACCAGCGCCCCTACCTTTCAGTCCTGCCAGGATCAGAGGGGTGGAACATCTAGCTCTCAGTCTTAGAGTTACAGTGCCGACAATAGGTATCCATCTTGCCCACGTGCGGCAATAACCACCCAGGAGAGTGTCTTCAGGGTCGAGAGGGCTGTTTTGGTTGTCGATAGCTTAAGCATCGGCTTAAGGAATGCTCCTCAGCGGGGCGGGGAAGATCACAATCCACTACCTCAGCAGCTCCACTAGGCCGACCAACTCAGCTGGCTAACACATCAGGTACAAAAGGCGTTCAACACCAAAACTATTTTTATGCATTATCATCTCATATCAGGAGAACTCACCGGATGTGGTCACGGGTATGTTATGTCTTTTCCACCTAAATGTTTATGCCCTACTTGATCCGGGGGCCACTATATCATTCGTGACTCTCTACATATCAGTCCAATTCGATATCAATCCAGAGATCCTCTCAGAATCATTTTCAATCTCCACCCTAGTTGGCGAGTCAGTTAGAGTCAGTCGGGTGTATAGAAACTGTCCAATCTCAGTCTTCAAAAAAGTTATTCCAACTTACCTTGTAGAGTTAGACATGGTCGTCTTCAACCTCATTCTTGGCATGGATTGGTTACACTCTGGTTATGCCTCAGTCGGCTGCAAAACTAGGGACGTTGGGTTTCAGTTCCCTAATGAGCCAGTTCTAGAATGGATTGGTAGTAGTTCAGTGCCAAAGAGTAGGTTTATTTCCTTACCTTAAATCCAGTAAGCTTATTTCTAAGGGATGTATTTACCATTTAGTTCGGGTCAAGGATTCCAACTCTGAGACCCCAACTATTTATTTAGTTCTTGTTGTCAGTGAATTTCCGAATGTGTTCCCCGAAGATCTTCCTGGAGTTCCTCCTAAAAGGGAAATTGACATCGGCATAGACCTTAGTCCTGATTCTCAGCCCATCTCCATCCCTCGTTATAGAATGGCTCTGGCTGAACTTAAGGAGTTGAAGGGGCAACTAAAAGATATCCTTGATAAGGGTTTTATCAGACCCGACATCTCTCCCTGAGGTGCTCCAGTGCATAGATTACCATCAGTTAAACAAGGTCATGTCAAGAATAGGTATCCCCTACCCAGAATTGATGACTTATTCGACCAACTTCAGGGATCCAATTGTTTCTCCAAAATAGATCTCAAGTCGGGGTATCACTAGCTAAGATTCAGAGAGTATGACATACTGAAAACTACTTTCAGGACTTGGTATGGTCACTACGAGTTTGTGGTTATGTCCTTCGGACTAACAAATGCCCCTGTAACCTTTATGGACCTAATGAACTGAATTTTCAAGCAGTATCTTTGTAATACCCTAGAAAGGGCCTAAGAATAGACCCAATAGTTTAAGTTGGTAACCGCAGAAAAATATGGAATTTTGCACCAGGACGACTCGAGGTACGAATCGTGCTGAGGACCTATGACTCATGACTCGAGTCATGATGAAGTTCGGGAGCCTGAGGTCATATCATGAGTTTGTCGTACGAATCGTGATGCGTAGGTGTGACTCGTGGTTAGGAGTCATGGTGAAATTCTAAGTGGTGCCAGTGAGTAGTCACGGGTCATGGTACGACTCGTAGGATGTAGCAACGAGTCGTGATAAGGAGTCATGGGTAAGTCGTAGTTGGTATGGCTGGAGTATATCATGACTGACAGTACGACCCGTAGGATGGTACTACGAGTCGTGGTATGCGAGTCTTGGCCAGTTTCAGAAGATGGAAGAAAATGGAGAGGTGACCACGAGTCATGACTTCGTGGTATGACTCGTGGTAGGGGCCAGAACTATTTTTCAGGGAAATTTTATTTAAGGGCAAATTCAACTTTCCTATGCTTTTGGACCCTAAACCTTGTAAATTTAGCTTCTGTTTTAGACGTTTTAGTGGGGAAAACGGTTCCTCCCTTCATTCTCACGCTAATCCTCAGAAGAATATCGTGGAATTCTCTCTCAGAGTATTTCAGAGCAAGGGCTAGGGCGGAACTTTTCTATTTTATTTTTAGGGAGATTCTCCAGGTTTGCTTGCCAGGAATGTGGGGTTTTAGCAAGGGGATTGTCCTTCCCTTGCATCCCCAGAGTCTTCCTCAATTTCTTCTATCAGTTTTGAGCCCTGAGCTTTCGAGTATGAGAAGTATTCATGTTTATTTTCATTGCTTTCACTTAGAACGATATTCATATTTATTGTTGATATAATTTCCACCAGTTCCTTATCAGATTGTCAATGTTATTACAAAGGTGAATTTAAGCCCTAACTTTCGAGAAATGTTTTTACATGTTAAGTTCTCTCCGGTGAATAAAGGATGATTTGGGCTAAATTTTCTAGAGTTTCCTATATATATATGTATATATATATATATATATATATATATATATATGTTGAGCAAATATCCCATTAACGAGAATGACTTTTTCTCTGTTGCATGAAATTCCCAAAATTCTTGAAATTGCCTTATATTATGAAATTGTCCGGTTCGTTAGCATAAATGAGCTCTCTATTGGTTGCTTAGTAATTTAGTCAGTTAGAACACATAACTCTATCAGTCTAGTCTCAGTTAGAATCATATCATTCTAGCTTCAGTCAGATTTTAGCAACCTCCATGTTGTCCAGAAAATGTCAACTGATCAGTTTGACACCAGTTTATTTTTGAGGTGTTAGTGGTGCCTCCCAGTTATTAGACTCAGACTCAGATATCTGATTATTTGATCCATTAGGTGTTCATGACATTCAATTATAACTCTGACCAGCCCCCAGATCCCAGTTCAGTTATCAGTTGGTTCTCTAGATGGTTATGACGCTCCTAGATTAGCAGCTCTGACCAGTCTTAGAACTCAGTTTCCAAATCTGGTCCTATAAGATGCTCAGGGAACTCTCTGGCAGTATCCCTCGGTTAGTTTAGTCTTGGACCCCAGTATAGAACTATCCGCTTGTCAGTAGTAGCAGTAATAGGATTATCTAGTGGGAGTAGGACTTAGCACTGAAAGGGCTAGGGTTCCAGCGCACCCAGGTTCCAGAACTACTTTGCCACTATAGGCTTTATTTACTTGGCCTAATGGCCCCCTTTTGATAATGATTTTCATAGTCCATGCCTTTATACCCTGGCAAGGTATATCGGGTCCTACCGACGGGGTGTGTACATTGGACTCCACGTCTAGCTCATGTGGTTATATGTCGGTTATAACCTCTCCCACTAGTCAGTACAGTTTACTCTCAGATTCTTCAGCCCAGATCTATTTAGTGCAATATCTCAAACTCAGTATTTCATACATAGGGCATGTTTATGACCATCAATCAGGGTCATTTTCTATCGTATTAGTTTTATATCAGTTGATTTAGTTTTCAACATTTCAGTTGGTCATTTCATGTCACGCCAGTTCAGTTACTAGTTTTTCATGCCATTCATGTTTCTCTCGCATACTCAGTATATTAAAAGTACTGACGCATACTTTTATGGTGTATCATTTCATGATACCACTGCAGGTTTCAAGACTCAGCATTGTTAATTGTTGCGATCCAGATACTCCTCTATTGCAACCGAAGTGTGAGTCCTCATCATTCAAGGGTCTTGTTTTACTTTCTTTCAGTCGAATTATTATTTCAGTTAGACTTAGAGTTTTCTGGGGGCTTGTCCCAGTAACTCCTCAGTTAGATGGCTTTCAGACAAACATGGTTTTCAAGTTTATCTATATTATTCAAATGTTTTGAACTTTATGTTTTCAGACTTGTCTTTCATAAATGTTTTATGATATTATTTTAAAGTTCTGCTTTGCATGTTTACTTAAAATGCTAGTGATTGATAGACCAGGGGTTGAATTGGGGTCACTTGTGGCTTCAAGTACCATGTTACGCCCGGGGTGTAGGCTCGAGGTGTGACAAACTTGGTATCAGGCCCTAGGTTTAGAGTATCCTCGGAATGTCTAAAAGTTGAATCAGGTAGAGTCCTTTTCATGGGTGTGAAGCGCGTCACACTTATGAAGAGGAGGCTACAAGATGTTATTAGGAAAATTTCCCTTTTTCGTTCATGCTCTTTATCGTGCGTGAAACTCCAATTCTAAAGGTGTCTTTTTAAATTGTGTCCTATTTCCTTTTAGTGAACAATGCCTCCTTGACGTGGAAATGGATAAAGAGCCCGGAATGCCAACAGACCCGCTCCACCAGCTTCGGCAGTTCCTCAGGACGACTCTGTGTCTACTGCAGAATTCAGGGCGGCCATTCAATATCTTTCTAAGACCGTCACCAATCACATGAACCAGCAGGTGGTTCCAGTAGCCACAAATGGGTCTGCAGCTGCCACCTGGATGCAGGATTTCACCCTAATGAACCCTCCAGACTTTCACAGAACTAAGGTGGGAGTGAATCCACAAGGCTTTACAGATGATATCAAAAAGATCACCCGGATCATAGGTGTCAGATCCTCCAAGAGTACTGACCTGGTTGCCTACCAGCTAAAAGGGGTAGCCTAGGTTTTGTACGAGCAGTGGAAGGAGGCGGTCAGCAGAAGCAGGACCAGTTGAGTGGGAGGAGTTTCATATAGCTTTTCTAGATAGGTTCTTTCCCCGGGAGCTGAGGGAGGCTATGATGGTAGAGTTTATGAACTTACGACAGGGAAACTGGACAGTGGAGGAGTATGCTCTGGAGTTTACTAGACTATCAAAGTTTGCTCCAGAGATGGTGGCCGAGCCAAGGGCTCGCATGCTGAAGTTCGTAAATGGAGTATCTAATCTGGTCCTCAAAGAACGCAGGATGTCAATGCTAATCAAGGACATGGACCTTTCTAGCTTAATTGTGTATGCCCAGCAGATTGAGGCAGAGAAGCTGAAAGATATGGAACGTATGAACAAGTTGGCAAGAACTGGTAATACAAATTTTGGCCACCAGAGATCTGGCGGTGGTAGCCGCCCAGAGCAGCAACAACAGTAGAAACAATAGAGGGGCCCAGCACCTAGCTCAGCCAGCACCCTAACCTTTCTGTCCCTCCAGGATCGGAGGGGTGGGTCTTCTGGAACTCAGTCTCAGGCCCACAGTACAGGAAACAGTATCCAGCTTGTCCCAGGTGCGGCAAGAATCATCCTGAAGAGTGTCTTCAAGGTGGTGAGGGTTGTTTTGAATATGGACAGCTTGGACACCGACTCAGAGAGTGCCCTTTAGCAGGGCGAGGGAGATCAGAATCCACCACATCATCAGCTCCAACAGGTCGACCAGCCCAGAAGACTAACACCTCAGGTACAAATGGCGATCAGCACCAGAATCGTTTCTATGCTCTATATTCTCGTCAGGATAAGGAAAAGCTCATTGTTCGGTGCTTCGTAAGGGTTAAAAACCGACACGCAAGTGCACGTGGTCAAACAAGTAGTAAGTGGCTTTAGTAAGCCAAGTATCGATCCACGGAGACTCTGGATAAGTGAAAATTGCTTAAGTATACTATATTCTACCTTACTTCTAAATATGCTGACAACAACGTAACCAAAAAGTGAATAATTTGTTGTATAAATTTTTATACTAAACTACAAAGAAATATCTACTTTGAATTTAAACTATGGATACGAGCATGCCGAGGTTAAGAACATGTAATGAACTGATTATAATCATAAATTGGTTAATCTTTTCTTCCAGTTGCTAGCCAAGAACATTAGCCAAGAGATTAAAACTCTCGTATTTAATCTCACTTAAGAATCATAAACCATCCGTCTACATTTCTGTGATCAAATGCAATTCATGACCTAGCAATACAATTCCGGTTCCTAAATTGACAAATACGGCTTTCAAGTATATTTCTATCAGGAAAGCACATCAAAACTCAATTTTCCCAAATTAAGTAAAGAACAGTATCCTATTAATTCACAACTTTCCAATTTCGTGCTCTCTCGAGTGAAATCGGACTTTTTAGATATATACATTAATGTCGGCCACACACCAATGCAGTAGAAACAAGAATTAATAGAACAACATGGAAGAAAAAGATGAAAAACCATATAATTCAATAATCAAAATTCATCACAAGTGTTCATAACCTCAGCAAGGAAGGGAATTAGCCACTCATTTGTGGATTAATCATCCTAAAACAAGTGTTAATCATACAAACAATTGAGTTAAAGAAGAAAGAAAGAGAGAAAAAACCCTGAACTTTTCGTCCCTCAACTGCCTGTAACCCACGTCCTTGCTCCACCAAGTCTGAATTATGAAAAATAAGCCTAAGTGTTCTATTTATACTAATGGGAATTTTTTCCGGAATAACAAGCAACGTGTCACGGAGTGCATCACGGAGCACTGCCTCCATGACACGGCATGGACGCGGACCCTCACTGGAATTTGGGGGTCCAGGTATAAAGCATCAACGTGGCACGACATGCAACGCGGAGGCTTGCCTCCGTGCCACGGAGCTGTCGCGATGCTCCACTAGAATTTATGCATTTTTCCACCCTCCAGGCAGAATGCCTCCGCGATGGCAGCGTGACACAGCTCCATCGCGGAGCCCCTTTAATTGGTGCAGTCCAATGCTTTTTCCTTTGCTTTCTTCCAAGTCCAACTCCGATATCCTCCAACATGCATTTTAGCTTCTCGAAATCACATTTTACCTACAAAACAATGCTAATCATGTTGGTTAGTATAAATTCACATTTTATTACCAATTACATGAAAATGTTTACACATTGCACGATAAAAAAGGCGAAAATGATACGTTTGAGTATCACTTGGGCATATAAATCTGCCCAAGATCACTTACCCCACACTTAAATCCTTGTTCGTCCTCGAACAACAAATACACAATTCATGCAAATTACATCCCAACCTTCGCCACTATGGTGCAACAATTTGAGCTACGGTCATACCGATCATTCAATATTGCAAATCATCAAGAAAACATGCATGGTCTTAACAATGCAACGAACTTTAATACATCAAGACTTCCTAGACTTCAAGAATCGACTCTCGATATCGGCAAACTCATGCAAATCAGCTAATCAAGATATCCGACACGAAAATCAATCTTTCATCAAGCATGTGCCCTCACAACTCAAGAGAATCTTCCCCTTTTTGCTCATGTGACACACAAACATTCAAGTAGGGGCATGTAAAAATTAATTTCACTCTCTCTCCCAAAAGAATTCACATGCATCATGTCATGACCCATAAGCTTGCCCTTAGTGTATTACTCCACTAATATAAAGAAATGCAATGTAAGATTACGTAGGACTTTAATGGGTTGTAATGGAAGCTATGGAACTAGTATATATTGGATTAGCCAATAATAGTCACTAGCATCCTTAAGCGCCTTTTCAACACATTCCCATCAACTCATGACATTGTTTCTCTCTTTTCTTTTTTTCATCATCCCATTCATGATGATTTACTTTCGTATGGCCCATTTCATCAAGCACACTTGACAAAAAAACAAAGGTTTTTCATGCACCTTCATTATCATTTAGTTATAGCAAGTGCACCTTCAACCTTTTCTTTTCTTTCCTCACTCTGCTTTTCTTTTTCTTTTCACTATTCTCACTCTTTGACACTTTGGGAAAATTTTTGTTCTTCTTAAGCACTTAAGAGTTTTGTATAGACTTTACGGCTAATGAAAAGAAAGAATTAAGCTCATTTTATACATTTTTGGACAAAAGAAAGAAATAATAGGCTAAAGGCTCAACGGGCTGACTAGGGTATACAATCACATAAAAAGGGGAGTATGACAAGAAAAAAATTAGAAACTCTCGGTTAAAACAAAGAAATGCCTACATCCTTTCCAACACTACACCTCCTTCATTTCATTTTGTACACACACCAGGCAAGTTCTAGACACTTCACAATAGCATGGAATAACAATACCTCACTTCACACTTCATGCACATGCTCGATTCAAGATACACTCACAGACTCTTCAATTTGCTAATTACATGAATTCAAAAATTAAGCCTCAATCACACCGAATCGAACTCTACAGCCTTGGTATCTCAACATATTTACAAAATTGAATGCTTTCATAAGAATCACTTCTGCATTTTGAATATCAGGTATAACACGCAACCAACATTTCGCAACCATATAGTAACTACAGGTTCCGTGATGCAATCCACCAAAGAAAAAAAAACTGAAAATAAATTAAAATCACTACTCCTACCGACTACATTTCCCTTAAGACGGTCGTCATCCATCCATCATAGGGAACGGTCACTAACTATGACGTCGGTTCAATGGGACTATTCTCGGTAAAAGAACCGAAAACAAACGTCGAGAAACCCAAAAACACAAATTGACAAATTTTGCAAAACATCGATCATTTCGATGGAAAAATTATTTACAAAATATTTTAATATGAACAAAATATTTTCGCAAAATTTTAAAAATATCGATCATTTCGATAGAAAAAAAAAAGAAAATATTTACAAAAATTCTTACAGACTTAGCTGGCAACAACAACATTCCACAACACACATCAATTACACAAATAATTACAAATACAGAATAGTTTGCAATTCACAAACATAGGGAAACATACATACAAAAATATCGAGGAAGGCATACAAGCAAACCAGCCCAGCCTAGCACCTAACTACTCCCCACCCCACACTTAAACCGAACACTGTCCCCAGTGTTCACAAAAATTAAAAATCACAAAAATTGGGTGGTGGAACTCCCTGATCAGTCAAAGTATTCAACTTCTTCATCAGGTGCTTCTGCCTCATCTCTCATGTCCGAGTCACCTCCATCGTCGTCATCGGACTCCACATCGGAGTCCTCCCGGCGTGTCTCCTCGTCGGTGGGGACATCATCGTCAGTGGGCTCTACAAAGGCTGGCCCCACTCGGCATAGAGCCCTGGCGTTTTCGCCAAACGGGTAATCCAGCTCGAGCTGCCATAGCTCCTCCTCCGTGGCTGGTCTCCCACCGATCTTGAGCTGGAGCATTTGCATTCCAAACATCCGTGCCATGTACTGGTCGTCATGAGCATGTCGCTTGCCAAGCGTCAGCACTGGCCCGTGTGTGGTGTCGGGGGCCTTAGCTTTGGTCACGTCCAAGGCCCGCCGCTCCAACTGCGGGATATAATCCAAAGCCTCTTCCTTGACGTCGAGGCCCCGGAGAAAGGTGGTGATTAGTCCACCGTGTCACACCCCACCTTGGGGGGTATGACGGGCACCTGGTGCCTATTAGACTCTAGACTGCTAAATGGTCCAGCCTGAGCACATCTAGTGCTTTGGCTGGCTCTGGCTCTACTCCAAGAAATAAATCGGCTATATAACGACTGTAAACACAGCCTCCGGCCAACTGGCCTATAGCCACCTGAACCTGTACTAACAGCTAACCAGAAACATATCAATATAGGGGAGCCTATGCGGGCCGACAAGGCCACCATGCTGTCTAGTTATCTGTAACTCAACAATGAAATATTGGAAAGCTACGTGACCAGCAAGGTCACCACTACTGTCAAGCTATGGCCCCACACGGCCAACATAAAAGAACCAAAAGTACTAACAGCTATACAACTGCACGACCGGCTCAACTGACCACAGGGAAATATATACAGACTGCAAGCCTCTAGGAATGACAATAGAAATGATCAGGACAGGGGCCCGATCTACCCGTACTGTACGACAAAAGAAAATGAAATACACCTCTGGATATTAGACTCCGGATGACAGGAGCTGAATACTCAATAGCTGACTGGAATCACGAGGGATCACCTCCTCGTCTGTGAGTACCTGCAGGCAAGTAATTCAGCGCCCCACTGGGTGTCAGTACCACAGGTACTGAGCATGCAAAGCAACTAAAATACACAGCTGAAATGAATAACAACAGTAACATGACACAGAAACAAGAAGTAGCTGAGTCTATCTAGTTGAGAATAACTGGGAAGAGTTTAATTATTCTATATCTAAACTGAGCGTACCTGATGTCGTACCGTCCTGCTGTCTATCAGTATCTAATAGCACATATAGGTATACATATAAATACACACATAACCTGACCGACCCCCATAAGCCGGAAGGTGCCAACCAACACACAATCTATTTACCCCTACCCGGGTCTAAACCAACCAAAAATAAGTCACTCCACTCATCTGATAACCGTGAGATCCTCCTACCGGTCCCCTTGGGTACGTAGCTCAGGCCTTAGCCTCTGACAATAAACTGTGTCTGAATCCGAAGACTCCTGCCTCTAGGCGCAAGTGCACATGGGGTGTGTAATTAAAACTGCCCCTGGGTGCAAGCACGTAATAGGGTAATTTTATAAAAATCTGTATCTGAAACTGCCCCCGGCCACAAGCGCACACAGAGTAATCTGCCCCTGTAAATAGGGTAATCTGGCTCTGTGCAGAGTAAACTAAACTACCCCTGCAAGCAGGGTGGTCTGGACCGTATTATCATGGTGGTCGGCCATCATCGTCCTCTCGGCGGACGGAATCGCCCAGCTGGTGGCGGTATCTGAATCTGGTATCGACACAGCTATAACCCAGGGGCGGTGGGGATGCAACGGGACACCCACATGCCATAGAAAGTCTCAACAAACAAATAGCACATATAAATAACAAGCATGTATAACTGAAAAGACTATCTGAAATCTACTTCTTATTCTGATCTGTTTCTACACTGAGCTAATTCTTACTAATTATACTGATTCTGTAACCTCTGTTTAACTGTACGGCTAATCTGTAGCCAAAATACTGTCTGTATGAATGGCTAATCTGTAGCCATAACTGTCTGTCTATCTGATCTTTCTTTATTGACTTTTATTATGAAAATCTGTTTCTTTTATTCTACTACATGCTTGCTAATCACGTAATAGGCTATACTGAATCTGAAATACTAACTTGCCCTCGGGCGCATACTTTTCTAACTTTCAGACTGAATACGATATAACAACGCACACTAGGTTTACTGAACTTTGCACAATACTTAACATTCATCTCCGGAAATTCTACTACGGAGTTTATTGTACTATACAAGGCTAAAGCTACTAACTTGCCGAAGGAACTAGCTTTACATACCTTAACCTCGAGTTATCCGTCTGTCGGATGAGGCTCGGTCAATACTCCAGCTATTTCTCCCAAATGCATTCATGTATACGCTAATTAATACTAAATATAGCTTTATTCTAAAGAACGACGTCACTTTCGATATAATTGTAGCCTAAACTTAGGCTTATCGAAAGACGGTCGAAAACTCGCTATTTTTCAGAAGTCCAGAAGGGAGAAGTATTCACTTCACAGCTAGGAGCACATAGACACTAGTTTGGAGCAATTCCACTTATCTTAGCCCGGTAGCATGACGATTCGTCGGCCGTATTTCGTGAAATAAAATCCGTAGGAATGCTCCCTACTACTAAATACCTCGGTACCTGAGGTTAATTCGAGTTTGGACCGCGTTTGGCAGCGTAATCGGATGAATTTTAGTAGGAGATCTTCGTTTTCCCCTTCTCTCTGATTACTCTCTGTTTTCTACTGGAAATTATAAGGAATTTGTATAAAAAACCGAAGTGGGGCTTATATATAATAGACACTATAAATCGCATTCATGGAATGCGATTTATAAGTCGCATTCCTGAAATGCCATTTATAAGTCGCATTTTGCCTTGCGACGCGCCGATTTGGCGCTTGTCCAATCTTCCCCCGGGCCTTTTTCTAGCATGTATTGTTTTCAAATACTCTTAACCAACACGCGAATAGGCCATCTATATGCCGGGAATTTACGGGGTGTAACACACCGAACCCATACCTATGGCCCTGGTGTAGTCAGGCTCTCTTCATGGAGGATATGATGACCGCCCCAACATTAATCTCCAGCCCTTTCATCAGGGCATACACCAGGCAAACACGGTCCCGGGTCATATCAGTCATGTGCACCCCCGGGATTAGGCACGAGCAGACTATCTTCAGCCAGATTCGTGCCTCCCTGTTCATTTGAGAATAAGGCAGAGTCTGGTGGTAGCCCCTTTCCTTGTGTCTGCTCCATCTAGCTGTGGATCGAGCCCCACACAATGTGCGTCTGATATCGACATATGGTGGGGTAATATTCAGCTGGCGGAGAACGTGGGCATCTGTGTCCCGCGCTCCGATGATGGCATTTAGTTGTTGGGGTTCCAGAGTGACTATCTGCCCTCTGATCTTGATGGTGTGGCTTCTGATTGCCAGGTTCAAATTAGCGTAGAACTCCCGGACCAAGTGTAGGTTGCATTCTTTGGGCTTCTGAAATATGAAGCTGAGCCCAGCTGCCTCGATCCGTTGAACTATGCGGGGGAACTCCTGTGCTAATGGTTCCCTTGCTATATGCTCCTCGGGGAAGTATTTGTTTTCTATGTGTTTGGCGTACCACTTCTTCCCCTCATCAGTCACCCATCTAGTTCCGTATTGGCGGTGCTGGCCGCGTTGGAACTGCTGGTGCAGCTGGGACTGCTGTGCCCAGTCTAAGTCTTTTCCTCCCGGCGCCTGAAGTTGATGCACCCTTACCTTTATCTTGCCTGCTTGCCATTTTGTCTGTCAAAACAAATAAACAAGCACAATTTCAAGCTAAATAGATATTAGCTTCGGCTAAGGTCGAGTTAAGCTAGGTTTACCCCACACTTAGTCCTTAGCTACGGTTACTATACAACGGCAAGAATCACTTTATTTACACCAAAATAAACAACTACACAATTCATGCTTAGTGCGCTCACAAAGAAAATATCGACGGTATAACTTCTGCGTACTACTCAGACTTCGTACAGCTAATCCCAATCACTACCATCGCTAGCAATTCAACCATCGCACTTAGCAAAGAAAAACAACGAAACAAAAACAACAACAAAAATTCTATATACATGAACCTATACAACCAACTCAATTTGAACAATTTTCAACATTTTCCCAAAAACCCGAGAATTCGTCGTCTAATACATTCAAACAATTTTTACAACGACTTATCTCCTTCAATACGTACACCCCGGCATATATTTCACAAATTTAACAAGTTACTAATTTCAATTTCAACAACCAAGCCCTAGAATTGAATTTCGCAATTAAATTCGAATAATTCATGCAATCGACAAGTTCAAACGATCATTACAACATTCCAAACTTTTATCAATCAATAAATACTCAAATTCATGCAAAATTTCGACTTGGGGTGATTTATCTCACCTCCCATGCTTAAATTCAAATAAAATTGCTAAAAACTTGAGAGAGAATCGGAAAACATACCTCTAAGTTGAAGAACCGAAGAAAAATTGGTAATTCTTTGCTTTAGACCGTGGCACATTGGTGGGGAAGGGATTTAGGGATGTTTGGTCGCGGAGGAGAACAAGAATGAGGGAAAAAGCGGCAAAATCGGTGGTTTAAAATGTAGAAAACACGCAGGTCACCCGGCAACACGGTGTGACCCGTCACAATTTATATGGCAATGTGTCACGGAGTGCATCGCGGTGCACTGCCTCCGTGACAAGGAGCCATCGCGATAGCTTACTGGAATTTTTGAAAATTCCAGATTACACCTCAACGTGTCACGGAGGGTAATGCGGAGGTCCTCCTCCGTGACACGGAGCTATCGCCCCAGCTCACTGTCTTCAACATTTTTTTAATTTTTTCATACCTCGCTTTTCCTTCACGATTCCGTGCACATTTTTCTCCGTTTGACCTGAAAATCATCTCACTAAACAAAATTGGTTAGATTAATAGGTTTCACCTAACAAAAATAAAAATAAAAAATACTAACTAAAACGAAAAATTTGTACTAAATCAAGAAAAAGAAAAATAAAATCTATTTACACTTTACAAAATGAAAGAAAAGAAAAAAAAAATTCACGGGTTGCCTCCCGTGCAGCGCCTGGTTTACCGTCGTGGCTCGACATCCTTTATGCTCAATTGTCCGCTAGGGTGATGGGCGATTTCTCACAATCATTGTCCTCCCCCCAGTAGTGCTTACACCTATCCGGCGATCTTCCCATCAACTCTCGGGAATCATCCATCTTCTTAGCATTACCATGATCAATTACATTGATCACCGAGAGTTCTTCATTCACTATCGGGAGCTTGGGTGCTTTATACACATCGAACACCTCTACCTTGTCATGTGCTCGCATCGTAAGTTGACTCACAGCTACGTCGATTAATGCTTTCCCGGTTGCCAAGAAGGGTCGTCCCAAAATAAATAGGACTTCCGCGTCCGGTTCAAAATCCAGAACAATAAAATCTACCGAGAAAATTAGGGAGCCCACTTGCACTAGAACATCCTCAACAATGCCATCCGGCCTAGCTAAGGATCGATCCGCCAACTGCAAGATTACGGTTGTAGGTCTAGGACTCCCTAGACCCAACTTTCTGAATACCGAGGATGGCATCAGATTTATGCTCGCCCCCAAGTCACACAATCCACGAGCTCGGATGCTCTGCCCAATAGTAAGCTGGATAGTAAAACTTCCAGGGTCTTTTAGCTTCGTAGGCAGTCTATTTTGGATCCGGGAAGTGCACTCCTCCGTCAAAGCTACTGTGGCATACTCAGTCAAATGACTTTTGTTGGCCACAATGTCTTTAATGTATTTGGCATATTTAGGCACTCCCTGCAAGACATCAACAAGAGGTAAGTTAACATGTACCGGTTTAAGCACCTCCATGAATTTCTTGAAACACGCCTCCTCCTTGTGTTTCTTGAGTCGTTGAGGGAACGGGGGTGGAGGTCTTTCTGATTCAGCTTCTTTGGTCTTCCCCCTTTCCGCACTTTGCTCCCCCTCAACTTCTGCTGCTCCCAAGTTTTGAGGTGGTGTTTCTGGTTCCACCTCCTTCATCTGCAAACCACTCCTTGTTGTCACTGCATTTACCTGCTTCGGATTTGGATCCGTGTCGCTAGGCAGTCCTCCTCTGGGCCTTTTATTTTGGGCACTTGCAAATTGCCCAAATTGATACTCAAGAGCCTTGGTCGCTAACTGGTTATTTTTCACTTCGGCTGCCAATTTAACATAGTCAACCTACAATTGCGCTTGATTAGCGATCATGGTCTTGAACATTTCCTCAATGCTGGGTGATGGTGGTGGAGGAGGGGCATTGTTATTTCTGAATTGAGATTTGTAGTTCTGTTGCCCTCCTTGATTTCTTTGCATACCCTGACCCGAACTTTGGCCCTGATGGTTGTTGCTACCCCATGAAAAAGTTGGATGGTTCCTCCAATTTGAATTGTAGCCACTACCATACTGCTGCTGATTTCTTTGTGCATTGCCCACAAAGTTAACCGAATCTGGGTTTGCTCCACAGCACTCAGCTGAGTGCTCACTACTTCCACACACTTCACACCACATTTGCTGGACCGCATTGACTGAAGCTGAAGGCTCGGTCAAAGTCATGTTGCTGAAGTGGTTGTTCAATTGATTCTGCAAGGCAGCTATCTGTGCAGCGATAGCTGTAAATCCATCCACTTCAAGCACTCCTGCTGCTTTCCTTGCTCCACCTCGTGATGAATCAGCATTCCATTCTGGATTGCCCTGTGAAATCTAGTTTAGCAAAGTGTACAGCTCCTCATAAGTCTTTTCCAGCGCTTGCCCTCCAGCTACTGAATCTAGCAAAATTTTGGTATGGGGTTCCAAACCCTCAATAAATGTGTGCACCAACACCTCATTGGATTGATGATAATGAGGACAGTCCCGCAACATGGATTTAAATCTTTCCCAGGCTTGATACAAATTTTCTCCCTCCCTCTGTTTGAAACTTAGAATTTGACTTCTAAGTCTGGCTATTTTACCAGAGGGAAAAAATCTTATCAAGAACTTTCGTGCAAGATCATCCCACGTTGAAATAGAATTTGGTGGCTCAGCTTTCAGCCACCTCTTGGCTTCACCAAGTAATGAGAACGGAAACAATGTAAGCCGAACATAATCAGGTGACACTCAAATGGGTATATAAGTGTCACTTATCTCCAAAAAGTTCTGGAGATGCTGTTGTGTGTCTTCATGAGGGAGACCGGTAAATTGCCCGCTTGTGTGCAACAATTGCACCATATTTTGCTTGAGTTCAAATCTCCCTCCAGGCTCTGGTTTGCGGATACTTGATGTAACATTGTTGGCATGTGGGATTGCCACCTCGCGAACCGGCCTTGCTGCTGCTTCTTCGGGCACTAGCACTGCCCTTACAACCGGTGGATTTTGTTACTCCATAATAGTCTGTCTGAGCAACTGCAGCTTTCTTTGTAGAGCTTCCCTCCGTTTACTATGAAATATACGTTCAGGCTCTATATAAGATTCCACCAGATCTTTGTCTCTTGCCAGTGTTCACAGAAATCAAGTCTGCAAAATACAGGCTAAGACCAAGTTGTCAACACTTAAGAAAATAAAATAAAAATACAGTAAATTTACACTTAATACAATTTCACCAATTTCCTAGTCTCCCCGGCAACGGCGCCAAAAACTTGTTCGGTGCTTCGTAAGGGTTAAAAACCGACTCGCAAGTGCACGTGGTCAAACAAGTAGTAAGTGGCTTTATTAAGCCAAGTATCGATCCACGGAGACTCTGGATAAGTGAAAATTGCTTAAGTATACTATATTCTACCTTACTTCTAAATATGCTGACAACAACGTAACCAAAAAGTGAATAATTTGTTGTATAAATTTTTATACTAAACTACAAACAAATATCTACTTTGAATTTAAACTATGGATACGAGCATGCCGAGGTTAAGAACATGTAATGAACTGATTATAATCATAAATTGGTTAATCTTTTCTACCAGTTGCTAGCCAAGAACATTAGCCAAGAGATTAAAATTCTCGTATTTAATCTCACTTAAGAATCATAAACCATCCGTCTACATTTCTGTGATCAAATGCAATTCATGACCTAGCAATACAATTCCGGTTCCTAAATTGACTAATACGGCTTTCAAGTATATTTCTATCAGGAAAGCACATCAAAACTCAATTTTCCCAAATTAAGTAAAGAACAATCCTATTAATTCACGACTTTCCAATTTCGTGCTCTCTCGAGTGAAATCGGACTTTTTAGATATACATTAATGTCGGCCACGCACCAATGCAGTAGAAACAAGAATTAATAGAACAACATGGAAGAAAAAGATAAAAAACCATATAATTCAATAATCAAAGTTCATCACAAGTGTTCATAACCTCAGCAAGGAAGGGAATTAGCCACTCATTTGTGGATTAATCATCCTAAAACAAGTGTTAATCATACAAACAATTGAGTTAAAGAAGAAAGAAAGAGAGAAAAAACCCTAAACTTTTCGTCCCTCAACTGCCTGTAACCCACGTCCTTGCTCCACCAAGTCTGAATTATGAAAAATAAGACTAAGTGTTCTATTTATACTAATGGGAATTTTTCCCGGAATAACAAGCAACGTGTCACGGAGTGCATCGCGGAGCACTGCCTCCGTGACACGGCGTGGACGCGGACCCTCACTGGAATTTGGGGGTCCAGGTATAAAGCATCAACGTGGCACGGCATGCAACGCGGAGGCTTGCCTCCGTGCCACGGAGTTGTCGCGAGGCTCCACTGGAATTTATGCATTTTTCCACCCTCCAGGCAGAATGCCTCCGCGATGGCAGCGTGACACGGCTCCATCGCGGAGCCCCTTTAATTGGTGCAGTCCAATGCTTTTTCCTTTGCTCGCTTCCAAGTCCAACTCCGATATCCTCCAACATGCATTTTAGCTTCTCGAAATCACATTTTACCTACAAAACAATGCTAATCATGTTGGTTAGTATAAATTCACATTTTATTACCAATTACATGAAAATGTTTACACATTGCACGATAAACAAGGTGAAAATGATACGTTTGAGTATCACTTGGGCATATAAATCTGCCCAAGATCACTCACCTGACATATTTACCGGTATGTTACGTCTCTTCCATCTAGACGTATATGCCCTCTTAGATCCAGGAGCTACTCTTTCATTTATGACTCCATATGTAGCAGTTCAATTCAGCATCAGGCTAGAAGTCCTATCAGAACCCTTCTCATTCTTCACCCCAGTTGGCGAGTCAGTTAGAGCCAGCCGGGTGTATAGAAACTGCCCAGTCTCAGTCTTGAGTAAAGTCATACCAGCTGATCTTGTAGAGCAAGACATGGTCAACTTCGACCTTATTCTCGGTATGGATTGGTTACACTCCTGCTATGCCTCAGTTGATTGCAGAACTAGTGTTTTCAAATTCCAATTTCCTAATGAACCAGTTTTAGAATGGTCGGGCAGCAGTTCAGCTCCTAAGGGTAGGTTTATTTCCTACCTGAAGGCCCAAAAACTCATTTCCAAAGTATGTTTATATCATCTGGTTCAGGTCAAGGATTCCAACTCAGAGACCCCAACCATTTAGTCAGTTCAAGTTGTCAACGAGTTCCCAGATGTATTTTTTGAGGATCTTCCCGGAGTTCCCGCTGAGGGGGAAATAGACTTCGGAATAGATCTCCTCCCAGATACTCAGCCCATCTCTATCCATCCTTATAGAATGGATCCATCTGAGCTTAAGGAGTTGAAGGAGCAGCTAAAAGATCTTCTTGACAAGGGTTTTATCAGACCCATTATCTCTCCGTGGGGTGCTCCAGTGCTATTCGTGCGTAAAAAAGATGGTACCCTCAGAATGTACATAGATTACCGCAGCTGAACAAGGTCACAGTTAAGAATAGGTACCTTTTTCCCAGAATTGACGATCTATTCGACCAACTTTAGGGAAGTCAGTTGCTTTTCTAAGATCGACCTCAGGTTGGGGTACCATCAGTTAAGGGTTAGAGAGAGTGAGATACAGAAAACATCATTCAGAACTCGGTATGGTCACTATGAGTTTGTGGTGATGTCCTTTGGGTTAGCAAACGCTCCAGCAACCTTCGTGGACCTAATGAACAGAGTTTTCAAGCTGTACCTAGATATGTTCGTCATCGTATTTATGGACAACATTCTGGTGTACTCCAAAAATGAGGAAGATCATGCCAATCACCTAAGGTTAGCATTACAGATCCTCAGAGATCGCCAATTATTTGCCAAATTCGGCAAGTGTGCATTCTGGTTGAAGTCTGTGTCATTCCCGAGTCAGTGGCATCAGGTAGCATCACACATTACCTCAAATGGAAAAGACCAATCTGGAGCTATGATGATAGGAGTAGTGGTGAGTTTCTCTTTTAAGCACTCAAAAGCCCTTAGACATGCCTCATCAAACATGAACTTTACCTCCTTCTCGAGTAATTTGCACAATGGCTATGCAATTTTTAAAAAGTCCTTGATGAATTGTCTATAGAATCTTGCATGCCCTAGAAAGCTTCTAACCCCTTTTATGGAAATAAGGGGTGGCAAACCAAATATAACCTCAATTTTTTCCTTATCCACCTCGATCCCTTTTCTCGATATTTTATAACCCAACACCATTCCCTCCTTGACCATAAAATGACATTTTTCCCAATTTAGAACCAGATTAGTTTCTTCACATCTTTTTAATACTTTGCCCAAGTGGTTGAGGCAATATTTGAATGAGTCATCACAATAGAGAAGTTGTCCATAAATACTTCAATGGTGTCCTCCACCATGTCTAAGAATAGAGACATCATGCAGCGCTGGAATATGGCTAGTGCATTGCACAATCTGAATAGCATTCTTCTGAAAGTGAACGTTCAATACGAACAAGTAAAGGTCATCTTTTCTCGGTCTCCTAGATCAATGGTAATCTGATTATATCCTGAATAACAATCAAGAAAACAGTACCAACCTCTACTTACCAGTTTGTCAAGCATCTTACCCAAGAATGGCATTAGAAAGTGGTCCTTTTGGGTCCAGTGGTTGAGTTTCTTGTAATCCATGCATACACGCCACCCTATTACTAGTGGTGTTGGTATCAGCTCATTCTTTTTGTTCTGTACCACTATGATCCCACCTTTCTGTGGTACACACTGTACCGGACTCACCCACTTGCTATTTGCGATGGGATATATTACCCCAGCATCCAGCCACATGATGATCTCCTTCTTTACTACTTCTTGCATTGGGGGGTTCAGGAGGTGTTGATGTTCTATATTTTGTTTGTAATTTGGCTCGAGTTGGATCTTGTGAGTACATATGCCTAGTGGGATTCCGATGATATCAGCTGTGGTCCAGCCAATTGCCTTTTTGTACCTTTTTAGTATGTTTACCAAAGCTCCCACCTGATTGTCTAACAGATCTGTTGCGATTACTACAGGTAAAGTACTGTCTTCAGCGAGGAATGCATACTTGAGATGAGGAGGTAGTTCTTTCATCTCAAGGACTGGTGGTACCTCCACTGATGGCTTGGCCAGTGGAGTTGAATGATTCTTTAGATCTAGGTCTAACTTCTTTGGGCTAAAGTTATATGATCCTATTCAATTTAAAGCATTCACCGTCTCCGTTTCCGGTATCCTGTCCCCCTCATAATTCATCATCACAGATGCTAATGTATCAATATCATCATCTCATCCGCAGAAATTGGTAGTTTATCACATTCCATCTGAGTTTCTGAATGAGGGATCATTCCCTTGATGTATCCTGAGAGAATCACAAAAGAAAAACCAAGAAAACGTAAATAGGGAAAAACCTACCAAAAGTCAAATACAAGAAATTAATCTAGTCTTAACCGTATTCCCCTGCAATGGTGCCACTTTTTGATAACGCTCAAACCACACATCCTACTGAATAATGAAGCGGACGTTGTCAATAAAAAATCCAATAAAAAGGTTTGGGTAAAACCCACAAGGAATATGAAAGATCTAGACTAATGCCGGTAAGTGAACTTGTTGGTTAGTTACTCCAATTTGAGGGGTTTAAGAAAAATAATAATTAAAAATGATGATTGAAATTGTGATGTAAAATCAAGAATTAAGAATAACTAGGGTTTGTGTTCCCCATGGGTTCATAACTGCTTCAGGTATACACAGGTGATGAATACTGCTCGGCTGGTTTGGTAGGGGTTAAAAACCGACACGCAAGTGCACGTGGTCAAACAAGTAGTAAGTTGCTTAAGTAAGCCAAGTATCGATCGAAGGAGACTCTGGATAAGTAAAAATTGCTTAAGTATACTATATTCTATCTCACTTCTAAATATGCTGACAACAACATAACTAACAATTGTAAAGTTTGTTTTATAAATTATATACTAAAACTACTAACAATTATCTATTTTGAATTTAAACTATGGATATGAGCATGCCAAGGTTAAGAACATGTAATGAACTTGATTATAATCATAAATTGGTTAATCCTTTCTTCCAGTTGCTAGCCAAGAACATTAGCCTAGAGATTAAAACTCTCGTATTTAATCTCACTTAAGAATCATAAACCATCAGTCTACATTTCTGTGATCAAATGCAATTCATGACCTAGCAATACAATTCTGGTTCCTAAATTGACTAATACGGCTTTCAAGTATATTTCTATCAGGAAAGCACATCAAAACTCAATTTTCCCAAATCAAGTTAAGAACAATACCCTATTAATTCACAACTTTCCAATTTCGTGCTCTCTCGAGTGAAATCGTACTTTTTAGATGTACATTCATGTCGGCCACACACCAATGCAGTAGAAACAAGAATTAATAGAACAACATGGAAGAAGAAGATGAAAAACCATATAATTTAATAATCAAAATTCATCACAAATGTTCATAACCTCAGCAAGGAAGGGAATTAGCCACTCATTTGTGGATTAATCATCCTAAAACAAGTGTTAATCATACAAACAATTGAGTTAAAGAAGAAAGAAAGAGAGAAAAAACCCTGAACCTTTCGTCCCTCAACTGCCTGTAACCCACGTCCTTGCTCCACCAAGTCTGAATTATGAAAAATAAACCTAAGTGTGCTATTTATAGTAGTAGGACTCTTTCCCGGAATAACAAGCAACGTGTCACGGAGTGCATCGCGGAGCACGGCCTCCGTGACACGCTACGGACGCGGAAGCCCTCTGGAAATCACCCTAAATTTGCCCGGGCAGCACCCTGCCGCGTTGGCAGCGTGTCACGCTGCTTGGGCAGCACGTTGGCAGCCCTTGGTCGTGGAGGCCACCTGCCGTGGCACGTTGCCAACGCGCAGGTGGGCTGTTGTGAGTGGCCTGCCTGCCGTGGCACCTTGTCGACGCGCCGGTGGGCTATTTTGTGCCTCCTCTTTGCCGACGTTCGCGTGTTGATTCCGTTTCCAAGCCTCTACCTCACCAACTCATGGATTAGTTGCTCAAAAGTCATCAAAACCTACAAAACAAAGGCTAATCATGTTGGTTAACACATATCTTTATTTTATCTAAAATTACATGAAAATGTATACAATAATCTTAGATAAACAAGACTAATTTAAGTCGTAAAGCATATCTCGGGCATATATTTTTGCCCGTGATCACAACCCCACACTTAAAGCCTTGTTCGTCCTCGAACAACCTTTTACATATCATGCATATGGAGACTCCCACATAACTAATTTAGCAAGAGAATTCCAGTTACGGCTGTAATGATTACGTAAGATACAAGCTAAAAATAGAGCATGCCTGATTTGTTCATTGAAATGAAGTACAACTATGTTAAGACTTCTTAACCTCAAGAATAGACTCTCAATCTTAGCAAACTCAAGCAAATCAACTGATTAGGAAATCCCACATGAATTATATCCTTCATTCAACATGTGCCCCTCACGGAAAGAGAGTTACCCATTTTCACATGCAAAAACAATTTTTATATCACAACATGTGTGGGTACATGCATAGAATTACACTCAGTCTCACAAAGAATTCACATGCATCATGTAATGACCCATAAGCTTGCCCTTAGTGTTTTATTCCACTAATTTAAGGATGTATGAATGTAAGATCAAGTAGGACTTTTTTTTTGGTTGTAATGTAACTCAGGTGCGGGTAAGTACTATTATGATCAGTAATAGTGACTATCTTTCCTAAGCACTTTTAATACATCACGCCTTCATTACAAACTTCCCTTCCTTCACTTCGCCTTTTTCTCTTTTCATCTTTCTTTTTCCTCTTTTGTTTCCCCCTTTCTTCAGGCACTTTTAGCTTATTAGTAAGGAGTTCTATAAGTAACTTTTCATTTATTTATTTTCTTACTCCCTACTAATACTCACCCATATTCAAACAAGTGCACCCTCGACCTTTCTCAACTCTTACAATTTCTACTTTCCCTTCTTTTTCATTCTTCTCACTCCTTTACCCTTTCGGATTTTTCCTTTAAGCGCTTCGGAGTTTTGGTTCAATTTCAAGACTAATGAAAGAAAAAGGATTAAGCTTATGTTGCAGCTGTCAAAGAATAGGCTCAAGGCTCAATGGGGTTAACTAGGATTAATTTTTCCAGGTAGGTATAATGAGGGATAAAAGTTTGGTTCATTCAAAGAAATGCCTAAATCATCTCCTACAATTCACATCCTTCATTTCGTTTTATATACACACCAGGCAAGTTCTAGACATTTCATAATAGCACAGAATACTCAAAAACCTTACACTCATGGCACATGCTCAAATCAAGACACATTCAGCAAACTCTTACTCAGCTAATCACAAGAATTCATGATTAAGCTTCAATCATATTGAGTCAAATTCAAGAACCTAAGTGTCTCACACAAAGTTATACACTTGCATGCTTCACACTGAACATACTTGCCTCTTACAACCCTGTATAGCACATAACAAGAATATCAAGCCATCAATTAGCTACGGGTCCAGAAACCATCCTACTAACTAATTTTCCTCAAGACGGTCGTCATCCATCCATCGTTGGAAACAGTCTCTAACTACGACTAAAAACATTATATACAGACAAAGAAAAATTTTTATTCTTCGGTTCAAAGACCCCCCGTTTGAAAAGAACCGAAAAGAAAAACCAACGGGTGATGAAGTCATGCTTAATTCACAAAAATTTTTCAAAATTTTCAAATTTCTCACCTACTTTTACACAAGCATTACATTCACCAAAATCGTTAAGCACAGAAAATTTTGAAATTTCCCTCACCCCACACTTAAATCATGCTATGTCCTCATAGCATCAAATTAAAATTTACAAAGGGTGAGAAATACTCCCTGAGGCCTTTAGGCTTAGCTAACAGCAAGCGTTTCTTCGACTTTGCACAAGTGGGTGTTCGACCCCACACTTTTTCTCTTCCATGCTTGTTAGCTTCCTCCTCCACGGGTACTCAGACTTCCCCTCCATCTGTGCTTAACTTTCTACCAAAACAACACAAGATGAAAATAAACAAAAATTATCTCAATTTCAAGAAATTAAAATGGTACCTGTGGTACCCTTGGGTTGCCTCCCAAGCAGCGCCTAATTTTACGTCGCGGCATGACGTACCAAGTTTTGCCACTTTTTCCTCCACCTTGAGGATATGAATCTCACCCCTAATTTCTTTTCTAATTTCCTCTTATGTTCCAGGGGTGGTGGTGAAAAATTGTAAGGACCAAACAGTAGGTGTTGCCGTTTTAACTTATTGGCCCTCAAGTAAGCGAAGTCATTTTGTCTCTCCGCGTTGGAGAATTTCAAAATATATGGTGCTTGGTCCTCCTCTAGACATTTCTCTATAAGCTTGGAAGACTCTCTTTCTATGTTGTCAACCAAATTTAACGTTGAAAAATGCATAGAGTGTGGTCCAATACACCTCAACTCTGAAACTGCATTTTGCTTGACCTCCTTATTTGTATACTCCTTCTCAGCATCGACATCTATCTCTTCATTAATGTCAAATGGGGGGTACTCTATCTCTTCTTCCATGAATGGATTTTCTATAAGTGTGAGCCCGTCACAGGGACACTCAAGAGATTCTAATTGTTGGGCTTCATCCAAAAATTCACCCTTGTCATCCTCTTGTATTTCCTCTCGAATATCGGCTAAAGTTGTTACCTGCAATTTATCACAAGCTTCAGCTTCAGCGATCATCTCCGTGAATTGGATGCTCATCCTTTCTAGAGCCTTTGCATTCTCCTCTTGCTGAATTCTCAATACTGCGATCGCCTCCTTCATTGCTTCTGATTGCTCCAAGAGTTGTTTCAGCATGTCTTCCCTTCGAGCTTGGCATCCCAAGTCCTCATTTTCAGCATGCCTATATTCAGAAAAAACAACATAAGGATCATAGTAGGGGCTTGGGGGAGGGGAATATGCATTCGAACAGCCATCCCAATGGCCATCTTGACCACCACATATATTGCACGTGTTACAGTGTTGCCATGAGTGGTGTCCTTCGCAATTCAGACAAGATTCACTAAAATATGAGTATCCACCATTGAAACCATTTATATTCCACGATGTCATGTCAATAAGGGTATTCGAAAAAGAAAAAGTAAAATGCAAAAGAATTAAAAAAAATACTAAGACTAAGTTGTCAGCACTTGAGAAAAATAAAAATACAATAAATTACACTTAAAACAAATTCACCTATTGACAAGTCTCCCCGGCAGCGGCGCCAAAAAAACTTGCTCGGTTGGTTTGGTAGGGGTTAAAAACTGACACGCAAGTGCACGTGGTCAAACAAGTAGTAAGTGGCTTAAGTAAGCCAAGTATCGATCCAAGGAGACTCTAGATAAGTAAAAATTGCTTAAGTATACTATAGTCTATCTCACTTCTAAATATGCTGACAACAACGTAACTAACAATTGTAAAGTTTGTTTTATAAATTATATACTAAAACTACTAACAATTATCTATTTTGAATTTAAACTATGGATATGAGTATGCCAAGGTTAAGAACATGTAATGAACTTGATTATAATCATAAATTGGTTAATCCTTTCTTCCAGTTGCTAGCCAAGAACATTAGCCTAGAGATTAAAACTCTCGTATTTAATCTCACTTAAGAAGCATAAACCATCCATCTACATTTCTGTGATCAAATGCAATTCATGACCTAGCAATACAATTCCGGTTCCTAAATTGACTAATACGGCTTTCAAGTATATTTCTATCAGGAAAGCACATCAAAACTCAATTTTCCCAAATCAAGTTAAGAACAATACCCTATTAATTCACAACTTTCCAATTTCATGCTCTCTCGAGTGAAATCAGACTTTTTAGATGTACATTCATGTCGGCCACACACCAATGCAGTAGAAATAAGAATTAATAGAACAACATGGAAGAAGAAGATGAAAAATCATATAATTTAATAATCAAAATTCATCACAAATGTTCATAACCTCAGCAAGGAAGGGAATTAGCAACTCATTTGTGGATTAATCATCCTAAAACAAGTGTTAATCATACAAACAATTGAGTTAAAGAAGAAAGAAAGAGAGAAAAAACCCTGAACTTTTCGTCCCTCAACTGCCTGTAACCCACGTCCTTGCTCCACCAAGTCCGAATTATGAAAAATAAACCTAAGTGTGCTATTTATAGTAGTAGGACTCTTTCCCGGAATAACAAGCAACGTGTCACAGAGTGCATCGCGGAGCACGGCCTCCGTGACACGCTACGGACGCGGAAACCCTCTGGAAATCACCTGAAATTTGCCCGGGCAACACCCTGCCGCGTTGGCAGCGTGTCACGCTGCTTGGGCAGCGCATTGGCAGCCCTTGGTCGCGGAGGCCACCTGCCGTGGCACGTTGCCAATGCGCAGGTGGGCTGTTGTGAGCGGCCTGCCTGCCGTGGCACCTTGTCGACGCGCCGGTGGGCTGTTTTGTGCCTCCTCTTTGCCGACGTTCGCGTGTTGATTCCGTTTCCAAGCCTCTACCTCACCAACTCATGGATTAGTTGCTCAAAAGTCATCAAAACCTACAAAACAAAGGCTAATCATGTTGGTTAACACATATCTTTACTTTATCTAAAATTACATGAAAATGTATACAATAATCTTAGATAAACAAGACTAATTTAAGTCGTAAAGCGTATCTCGGGCATATATTTTTTCCCGTGATCAAATACCAATGCTTACTTATAGAACTGATAACTAGGGTTCATCCAAATGATTGGTTCGTCCGAATTGAATGACTATACTCAATCACCGGGTCAGGTCTCATGAGCGATTTCAATTGAACCATTATCAAATTTCTCCAAATTTAACTATCCTGCGACCATAGCTCAAGTTAATTCAACGATCATCAAGATCAAGACTTTGTTGTATTCTCTTTTCCTAATCTCTACCTCTCTAGGCTCAATCAAGTAAAAAATTCGGGCAAGTCATAACGTTGTATACCGTTAAGAAATGTTTAACTATGAAATGAATACAATTCAAGTGTTTTGCATTAGTTTTGAATCACTTTTGTGCAACCCTAGCTCATTAATCCAACATGGTCCCCACAACCCTAGCTATGGAGGTTTTAGCCTCTCATAGTTGCAAGGTTGTGATATGTATTCATCATTAAACACATAATTTAATACTTACAATGGTAGATGAAAGAAAAACTTCTTTGATTATATCTAAATAACTCAAGAACAATTCACAAAGATAAAAAATAAATCAAGAAAAGGTTGATCACAAGCCAATCAACTCAATTCTATGTTGTCTCTATGTTCTCTAAAGATCTCTAATGTCCTCTCCTGAAAATAAAACATAAAAAGTATTTAAATAGACATAAGAATCCTTTTCCTAAGCTAACAGGGTAAATTTTCATAACTGGTGTCGCCTGAGCCACGACAGATCCTACGACCCGTAGCAGGATTGTACGGGTCATACCTACTATCCGTATGTCCTTGGCTTGCTAAAATTTGGCTAAGTGTTGGGCCTTGATACGACTCGTACATACTTCCTATGAGTCGTACTATTCTTTCGTGGCTTGACTCTGAGAATTCTCAATTTTTCTAAAGTTTGTCATGAGTGTGATGGTATGACTTGTACCTTGCCTCCACAACTCATACTGTCTATCCGGGTCAGGAGTTAGCCTCTAGTGCAATTTTTCTGAATATTTCCATGACTCAATGCTAAAGCTCATACAAGCATTCTACGACTCGTACTAACAGTCGTAGGATTCACTCTTCACAACTTAGCCATCTGAAACTTTTCATAGTCTTCAGTACCGCTCGTACTGAGACTGTGACTTTAGCCCATTTTCCGCACTTTCGGGCTATTTTTGTACATTCTTGCTCCAACACCTATTTATCCTGTAATTAAAGAAAAAGTGCCTTAAATCCATATATACACACCTAATTCCATTCTATTTTCTTAGTTTTGAGTGTCGAAAGTGCTATAAACTCACAACACATCAGAGTGGCATGTTGAAAGGAAAAATGAGTCATCTGTATGTTGAGATGAGAGGCTCTTGTCTGAGGTGAGAATATGAACGAGCAGGTTAGTATGATCAAGCCTATGCATGAATACTTGGATATGAGTTGCCTGTGCCCGAGGTGAGCATCTGGGCGAGCAGTATGAATGAGTAATCAGACATGTATGGCTAAATGTTCATACGGTTGGGTGCACATATATGAGTACACAGATAGGTATGATGAGAGGTTTATATGGCTGGGTGTACAGTACATGGATTTTTATAATCCCCTACATGTCATGATTGGAAGGGTAGACACAAGATCCTCTGGAATGTGTGTACAGTGATGTGATAGAGGTGTGTGCCTATATATCACTGTTGGTATGACTGTAAGACAAAGATGGTGCAAGTATGATATATGATATACATATGGATGCGATGACGAAATGTACAGGTATCGTATAATATACATATGGTCATGAGATAGGGATCAGAACAAGTATACAGATGTGTGATGGACGTTTAGACATATAGGTGGGGTATGTGATAAACCGATATGATTTGGGTAGGATGTGAGAGACACAGATGCAAGGTAATGTATGATGATATGGTACAATATGGTACTATATTATGTGATTATGGTGCAGAGATGTACAGTATGGGATTAGGGAGACGCAAGTACATGTTTGTATTTATATTCCTATGAAGACAGGACTCCATGGGTATGCATGATTATTTTATAACAAACGATTTAATGATGTTCTTGATATTTGTTGATGAATGTATGTTGATGTGGGTTAATATGCTCCATAATTGATTGTTTAATTAGACTGGGTATAAACTATGTCAGCAGAGTTAATCTATTATTGGTTCCGTTATGAGTGTTAGTGTCGATTGCGCTCTATGTTGGGTAGGCCCTGACTATGGGAATGGTACTGTTAGTAGATATAGAGTGGAAACAGGTAAAGAAGTAGAAATTGAATAAGGTGATTAATAATGTAGAGTCAATAAGTAGGTATTTGATAATGCTCAAACCACAGCTCTTATTAAAGTGAGAAGTGGATGTTGTCAACAAAGAACCCAACTAGAGGTTGGGGTCGAACCCACAGGGAATAGGGAGACTAGATTATAGCCGGTAATTGAACTTGTGAGGTAGTTACTTCAAAATAGGGGGATTCTAAGGAAAATCAATATAAAAAGAGAATATCAAAATTCTGATGTTAAGTCAGTACCAAAGGATAACTAGGGTTTGTATTCCCCGGGGGTTCATAACTACTTTGGTAATACACTCGTGGTTATCACCAATACTTACTTATAGAACAGATAACGTAGGTTCATTCAAACGACCGACCAGTCCCTATTAAATGACTATACTAAATTACTTGACCAAGTCTCATGAGCGGGTTCAAACTATTCGTTATCACTAAGTTTCAGATTTAACTATCCTGCAACCACAGCTCAAGTTAATACAATGATTATCAAAATCAAGGCTCTATTGTAATTCTCTTTTTCTAATCTCTACCTCTTCGACCAAAACAAGTAAAGAATTCGGGCATTTCCTAATGTTGAGCACCGTTAAGAAATGTTTAAGCATGAAGAGACTACAATATAAGTATTTGTATTGGTTTTAAGATCACTTTGTGTAACCCTAGCTTATTAATTCACCATGGTTCCCACAACCCTAGCTATGGTGGTTTTAGCCTCTCGTAGTTGTAAATTTTGATGTGCATTCATGATTAAGAATAAAAATCAATACTTACAATAATGATTGAGAAAATCAACACTACTTTAATTACTCTGCAAAATCTTGAAAAACAAGTAGCAATAACCAAATAAATTCAAGAAAAGGTTGATCACAAGTTTAATCAACTCAATCCTCTCTTTCCCTTGTGTCGCTTGTCTATCGTTATCTGATTGTCTCCTAAAAAAATAAAACCTAAAACGTATTTATACAGACACAAGAATCCTTTTCCTAGACTAACTAGATGAATTTCCATATCTGGTGCTTCTGTCATCACGAGCCAAGGTACAATCCGTAGCAGCTTCATAGGACCAGTAGCTGCCTGTCATGCCTTGAATTGTTGAATGATTTTTGGCCAAGTGTTGGATCCAGGTACGATCCATACCTCCTTCATACGACCCGTACTGAGCTCCCGTAGTTTAATTCTGAAACTTCGGAATTCTTCTAAAGTTCAACACAACCGTCATGGTACGACTCGTACCTTCTTCCCACGGGTCATACATTCCTTCCGTAGCAGGAGTCAGCACTTTATGCAACTTTTCTGAATTTTGTCACGATTTCTTCATCACGACTCGTACCAGCTTGGTACAATCAATACTGAGATTTGTACATTGCCTCTTTGCACCTTAAGCCTTCTGCAACTTTTCATGGCCTTCAGTACGACTCGTAGGTCCTTCCTATGGCTCGTACTGTGGTCTGCACATTAAGCCTATTTTGCATCTTTCAGGCTTTTTTCGCCATTTTTAGGCCCAACATCAATTCATCCTATAATCAAAGGAAAAATGCCTTATATCCACATAAACATATCTAAGTTCATGCTATTTTCTTAGTTTTGAGCGTTGAAAGTATTGTAAATCCACAGCACATCAACACCCTTAATTTAAGACTTTTGCATGTCCTTAGGCAAAGAAAAGAAAAACTAAAACACGATGCTCAACTAGAAAATAGACTTAAGATACTACAGCCAATATTCAAACATAACTTGCACTTTCTATACAAACTCTATTGACCCTTTCTCATGGAACCACATCAGCTAATGTATTACAAGAAACCTCAAAACATCATAAATAGGGTTCAAAACATGTCATTCATCTTTCAATAGGTAATCAAGTTATCACCGATGTTTTTCACACAGACCAACGGTAAAAGCAAACATAATCCATGTACCCTTACACAAATGAAGTCCTAACTCAGATCTGAAATGTAAAACATGATATGGGACTAAGCAAGTAAGGCGCTCACTCTCTCAAAGAAGTTACGAGTATTATGTGTCAGATACCATAGGCTTGCCCTTATTTTCTCTGCTTTGGTTTTTCAGATGGTCGAGTTAGGATCATTATAGGACTTGATATGGCTTGTAATGTAGGCTCAGGGCTGGACATGGTAAAGATGGAGGATTTTATAAGTTACTATTCCTTCCTTGGCACTACATACTTTGGCTACACCATTCACCTAATTCACCCTTTTATTCTTTCATTCCTCTATTTCCCTTTTTCTAATTTTTATTCACATTTGCATGGGTGTAGTGAGTTTTCACTTTTTTCAGCATTTTCAAAATTTCTTTAAGCTTTATTTTTCAATATTTACAACATTTTTCATCCTTTTTTTTCATCTCGTCGCACCTCATTTTCCACCATTCCTTTCTTTTCTTATTCTTCTTCTTTCTTCCATTTCCACCATTCACGCACTCCTACTCTAGCCACCCTCAACTTAAGCATTTTGCTTATGTTGAAGTTCACAATATCCAAAGAAGGACCAGGGCCAAAACAGGTTCATTGTAAAAAATGGGTATTGTTAGTCGGTAAACCAAAGAAACATGGTCTATTAAGGCTCAAACATGGGATCAAGGGATTCATGCAAATTTTGGTAGGGAAATATAGGCTAAAAATGAGCTAAAAAATGTCCTATGATAATATCCTAACCAACAATCCTTAGCCTATGCAGAGACCAACCAGGCAAGTTCTAGATATACAACACAATAGCGAACTGACTAATATACCTCACTCACACATGGTACATGAACTATTTTCACCTCACCTATCTGGTTTATACATGGATTAACAAAACTACTCATGCTGACAAAATAAATCACATCCAAAGATCCACAGCAATCATGCATGTTGTCACAAATACGTAGCTAATGTATCAGAAAATTTTTAAACAGGATAAATTTTTTACAAAGACCAAAACTAGTGCAATTTTCTTTGCTGAGTACTCATAAGCTACTTTCCAATTAAACAACAATCACAAACTAAAAATAAAAATCCTACACATGCCAGTTCTACTAGATAACATGCCTGAGGGAAAAGAAACACGACAAGAAAAACTCTCAGACGAACCAAAAATCCCAAAAATCACAAGTACACCCCTCCCCTTTGAAAACTTAGCTTCATCCCCGAAGCATCATCTAGAAGATCATAGGGAAGAGAACATACATGTGGTGCACTACGCGCTCCTGTCATCTCACAGAGGTGGTACCTCCGCTGCGATAGTGGCGCTAGAGGTGGCCGGCGCGCTCAATTGTGTGTAAATAGGGGGAGTGGTCCCCCCCTCAGCAATGGTAGCCGCTTGGATTGTCTCTGAAAATATCTGGGCTGAATGTGGCTCTCCCGAAGGGTCATGGTCATGGGCAAGCTCGGGCTGGGGTGCGTTGGAGCTACCTACTCTTCTAGCCCTCTCATGAAGCTCAGTCCTATGTGTGTCATGAGTCTACATGCTCGCTGCTCCAGCCCGCTTGTGCTCTTTTCTTTCCTTCTTTCTTCTTTTTCTCAAACTCTCCTCACTAGCATCTTCAGCAGCTCTTGTCTTGTCTTTATCACTAGCTGTGGTTAGCTCCCAATATGCTGCCAAATCAATATCGTTATCAAGCTCTACATCAAGGTCCAGAAGAGTGGGGGCTGCTATAACTCAACTACTTGGCTCCGAAGAGCCCCCAACTCCGCACGGAGACTTCTTGTATTGGTCTGCTCCGTCATTCTCTCATTGAAATGCCTCTCAAAACTATCTGGGTGTGCATGTAGAGCCTGAGTTACTGCCTCTATCTCTGACTTGACCTACGGTTTGATATTATCCATCATGGCCTGAATCTTAGGTCTGCCATGGTCAATCTCTTAGCTAGATTTTAGAGGAAGTCCTATGGTACCAAGATGTACCCTGCTGGTGTATGAGCCTGCATGCTGGGCAGTGGTGTAGCTGAGCTGCTGGTAGCTGACTCTAAATGACCGACGTCTGTAGCCGGTGTATCGCTTTGCTCCTGTGTAATGGGGACATTCACCTGTACGTCCCCTGCTGGCTGGGATGCTAGGATAGCTATGGGAATCCTGGATCTGCTTACCGGGTTCATCTCATCCAGGATAAGGCCTATATCTGCAATCCTTTGGCCTCCAATCAACCGCTCATCACCCCGTGGAACTTCTGCCTCCATACATAATCTGAATACTAGACTCAGGAATAGGATAGTAGTGCTTACTCCCACTGCCTGGTCTCATATCTCATCAGCTATGATCCTCGGAATATTGATGGGGTAACAAGACATGAGGCATGCAACCAAAGCCACTCTATCAGCACTCAGGGTGTTGTTGTTGACCGTAGGTGCTAACCGATGGCACACTAGTGTCTAACAGGCTTTTTCAATGAAGTTCAGTGAATTCTTGGTTACCTGCTCTCCACCTGTAACTCATTCAGCCTCATCCTTGTTCTCTGCAATCACCTCTGCTAGCCATTGGAGCTGCCTCTATCGCTCCTGCACACTCAGGGATCTGATCTACTTCATTACCTCCACCCTATAATCATACTCTGGCACCATCCTGGTAGACAAGAATTGTGGGCCATACAACAATCAAGAAATGGTCCGCTCAGATATATCAACTTCTCGACCTCGGACCATAACCCTCTCCAGATGAGGCCGGTCTTTTATTTTCTGCCCTTCCTTTGACTTTCCCTCCATGGTGGCCAAGTAGTTGGCATAGAACTCCCGAACTATGTTTTCTGTGTACTGTGTTAGAGTCTAGTCCATCCACTCAAAATCATAAAAGATAAAAATCCGATTCATCTCCTCAACTTCATTCAATGCGGTTGTGAGGATTCGCGGTTCTTCTTGAATGCTCTCCGTGGCTTATTTTTAGCAGTGAGAGAGATGCCTTGTTCATAGTTTTCTTTGGCTTCCGACACTCTCCACCGGATTGTACAGTTTTCCCTAAGTGGCGTCTGCTCTTGTGCAACAACAGGAGCCTCTTCCTCCGACTCATCACTTCCACTTTCCTCTTCACTCTGGGTCTCTCCTGACCCTTCTTCAGCATTGGAGTCGCTCCCTGACTTTTGACGTTCCTCTCTAACTCCCTATTCAGACTGGGGAGCTTTAGCGGATATGGCATTGGTTGCTTCAGCTTGGGCCTTTGCTCTCTCCCAAGTTGTTTTGGTCCCATCGATGTCCGAAGTGTCTACTTGATACTCCTCAATCAAACCACTAGGTGAGTCTCCAGCCGTGTAAAACTCTGAGTAGTCGGTTCATCAATCAATCTTCTTTGGGCTTTTGGTTTGTCTGCCCTGCATTTGTATGTCATTGTACCTGTAGAGAAACAGGTTAGCAATCCATTTTTGAAGAAGAAGAATTCGAAAGAAGATGTTCTGAATTTCATCATGGGTCACCACTACGAATCGTACCATGAACGAATAACCCGTGGAAAGTCCCAGAATTGCATTAGTTTTCAGTATGACTCGTAGGTACGAAATCGTACCACAAGGGTACGATCTGTACTATGAGTCATCTAATGAAGCCCTGCTTTTATGTTCTTTTGAATTTTTCCACGACTCATGGTACGACCCATGGGTCGATTTCACGAGTCGTAGGAAGGACTTTTTCATACAACTATGTTCATATTGGAGGCATGAGTGCTCAGTACGACTCGTAGTGGCATCCTACGGTCTGTATTATGCCTTGTACCACTTCAAATTTTCTTTTCTCAGTTTTTGCAAGGACTCTTTGTTTTTCAATTTTTAGGGTACTCAGATTTCCCCCCAGGTATAGGCACATCAATCACTCAATTTAACTCAAGCCCAATCTTCCCCTTTGTTAACCCACTACCCCTAACTCATTTATTTTTAAAAACTCAATTCATCTAGAATCTAGCATCTCTTTTGGTCGAAGAAGCACAGTAACAACACCCTGATCATTATCTATTGTCAACATCAAATTTCAAGTCAAGTGACTAACTCACAGGGGGTTTGACACCTTCAAGCTCAATATGTGACGTTTTAACAATTTTTAACATAGCATACTTACTTGATTGATGCTTCATCAATGGTAGCTGACAGTCCTAGGGTTTTCTGAGCTTGAGTCGAGCAAGAAGTTTGCCTGATTATTTGGTTGTTGTTAGATAACAGGTAGGGAAAGTGGAGTGGAGTCGTGTGTTTGAATGTTTGAGTGTGGTAGAATGGGTTTAGGATGTTTAAATAGGTAAGGGAAAAATTTTAAAAAAATTTTGGACCGAGTTGGGTATTAATGCTAATTCAACCTATCACAACTCATACTACGAGTCGTAGGAAGATCCTACGGTTCATCCCTTGGACTCATGTTTTCATCCTATGACTTGTACCATTGAGATATGATCCGTAGGATGACTCGTAGGTCAGGGCTTGGAATCTTTTTGTTTTGAACCTCACCACAACTGCTGCTATGGCTCGTAGGATCTCATTACGGGTCGTACTAAGAACCATAGCAGCTGATGTTTCAGCCTCCTGTTTTCAATTATCCCTGCACACTGAGCACACATTAGTTCATTAACTTGGGTTGCCTCCCAAGAAGCATTTTATTT
Organism: Datura wrightii; assembly: GCA_035772735.1. Lineage (NCBI taxonomy): Eukaryota > Viridiplantae > Streptophyta > Magnoliopsida > Solanales > Solanaceae > Datura > Datura wrightii. The sequence continues at coordinate 46,633,434 of JASDFA010000002.1, read as the reverse complement.
AACATTGCGACACAATGTACGTAGGCTGGTTCCTTAGACTTCACCAGTTCACCACTCCTCCCAAGAAGCGCCTGATTAACGTTGCGGCACGACGCAAATCTCTTGACTACTAAGAATTCATCAAGTGATTCATACTCATCCTCCAGTGCTAAGATCACACTAAATTCCTTGGGTTGCTTCATTGTCTTGCATATGTTGAATGTGACCTCCTCTTGATTAAACCTAAATTTCAACAGGACAACTTCTACATCTACTAGAGCTCTCCCGGTCACAAGGAATGGTCTCCCCAAAATGATGGGGCCTCATAATCAACCTCGCAATCCAAAATCACAAAGTCTGGTGAGATTATAAATTTATCTACCTTGACAAGCACATCGATCAGGATCCCCACCGGCTTCTTAACTGTTCTGTCAGCCATCAGTAGCCGCACCTTGGTCCGTGTAGGAGTTCCCAATCCTAACTTCTTGAATACATCCAAGGGCATCAAATTAATGCTAGGTCCCAAATCACAGAGTGCCCTTGCAAACTCAACATTACCAATACTACATGGTATAGTGAAGGCACCTGGGTCCTCCTTTTTCTTTGCTAAGACCCTTGTAGCTATGGCATTGCAGTGATGCACATTGTCATTAGGCTCATAGCTCATAGATTTTTTCTGTCACCAAGTCTTTCATAAACTTTGCATATCCTGGCATCTGCTCCAATGCTTCGACCAAAGGTATGTTCACAGATAGTTGCTTAAGCATTGAAAGGAATTTCCTGAACTTACCATTTTCCACCTTCTTTTTCATCCTTTGGGGGAATGGTGGTGGTGGTGGTGGGATAGCTTTTTGCACTTGCATTTACCCTTGATCCATGACAGGTTCCTTCTCACCTCTCGAGGCCTCTTGCAACTCACCCGTCTCTCTCTCAGCACTAGTATCATCATCCTCTATCATGCTCTCTTTCTTCCATTCAACTTCAACTAGAAACGGGGGGTCAATGTGGTTTTATCACTCCTGGTCATCACTGCCATACAATGTGCATCGTTCTTTGGATTTTGGACAGTGTTGCTAGGCAGTGTACCCTTTTGTCTAGGGTTGATTAATGCTGACAATTTCCCAAGTTGGTGTTCAATTTGCTGATGACTGTAGCATGAGATTCCACCTTTTGACCCATACTTGACAAATCACCTCGGATCTCCTTCAGCTGATCATCAGTGGACCTCACCTTCTTCAACATCTCAGCCATCATGCTCTCCAACTTTGATTGACCAGCCTCCCCTTCTCGTGCATTGGGAGGCACATAGAATCCATCCTGATCATTGAGATAACCATCATTACGCCTCCACTCACCTTTGTGCTCACAACCTCTGCTCCTATATATGAACCCGTTTCTGTTGTAGTTGTCTCTATACTAGTTACGACCTTGATTTCCAGAACCTTAGCGCCAATTGTCTTGTCCAGACGCTTGGGCATTGGTTCAGAAACCCGCCACCTGGCTATCCAAAAGTTTGCCTACTTCTCAGAATTAGAGTGATCAGCTCCTTTCTCCCTTCCTTGAGTACCCACTGCATTGACCTGTTTGAATCCAGCTCCTATAATATGCTTTGTCAACAAGTATAATGATGTGCGCATATGAGCCAACTCCTGGTCATCTCTTCTTCTTTTCTTCAATTGGTCTACAGTCAAACCAACAACATATGTGCCTATCACTGCATCAGCCTCCCTCGTATGCCAGGCCCTATTTGTCTTAGTCACCCTATCAAGAATGGCGGAAGCTTTCTCCTAGGTGTGACTCATCAATGCTCCTCTAGCTACCATGTCTGCTACAACCTTGTGCTATTGTTCAGAGACCTGTAAAAAATTTCCAACAAACTATCATCTAGAATTTTGTGGTTAGGGAACTTAGTCAACTTATTTGTGAATCTCATCCAAGTTTCATGAAGTGCCTCAATCTTGATCTGTCGAAAATTATAGATCTCATCTTTTAGCTGCAACATCCTGGATAGGGGAAAGAATCTCTCCAAAAAGGCCTATCTAAGCTCCCTCCAGTTGGTTATGGAGTTGTTGGGCAACTCTGATAACCACAAAGTAGCTTTCCCTGATATATAAAAAGGAAATCATCTGAGCCGTATTGCATCCTGGCTTACTCCAGGCAGCCTGTACGCCATAATTCCTACAAAGTTCATTAGATGAAGGTTGGTGTCATCCGCTATGTGACCACTAAACACCCCTTTCATATTTAGCAACTGAATCATGGTGCTTGTAATGTCGAATTTGGCCCTACCAGGTAGTGGTGGTGTCACAATTGCTCCAGTTGACCCGACTTCATCAATATCTGGGAAAATTTATGAGCTCTATTGCCCTCCCTTGTCGACCAACATTTACCACTTCATCTCTTTCATCTTTCGCATGCTGTAGTGCAGCTTGCCGAGCTAGCTCAGCTTTCCTAGCTTCTTCAGCTATGCGGGCCTCTCTTTGCTCGTGGTTTTTCATGTTACGCGGTGCTCCTTCGATTTATGGATTTAATGGAACAAGGGGATCTCCTCTACTCCGAGTGCCTGGCATTCACCGGAGAACAGCGTATGGGTATCCAAAACACAAAAATAAATGTAATTAAAGAAATAACTACCAAAAAGTTAATTACAAGCTAATAACCTAGTTTCAGTCATATTCCCTGACAATGGCGTCACTTTTTGATAACGCTCAAACCACACCTCTTACTGAAGTGAGAAGCGGACGTTCTCAATAAAGAACCTAACTAGAGGTTGGGGTCAAACCCACAGGGAATAGGAAGACTGGATTATAGCTGGTAATTGAACTTGTGAGGTAGTTACTTCAAAATAGGAGGATTCTAAAGAAAATCAATAATAAAAGAAAATATCAAAATTCTGATGGTAAGTCAATATCAAAGGATAACTAGGGTTTGTGTTTCCCATGGGCGCATAACTTCTTTGGGTATACACTCGTGGTTATCACTAATACTTACTTATAGAACTGATAACATAGGTTCATTCAAACGACCAACCAGTCCCTATTGAATGAATATACTCAATAACTCGACCAAGTCTCATGAGTGGGCTCAAACTATTCGTTATCACTAAGTTCCATATTTAACTATCCTGCAACCACAATTCAAGTTAATATAATGATTATCAAAATCAAGGCTCTGTTGTAATTCTCTTTTCCTAATCTCTACCTCTTCTACCAAAGCAAGTAAGGAATTCAGGCACTTCCTAAAGTTGCACACTGTTAAGAAATGTTTAAGCATGAAGAGGCTACAATATAAGTATTTGTATTGGTTTTAAGATCACTTTGTGTAACCCTAGCTTGTTAATTCACCATGGTTCCCACAACCCTAGCTATGGAGGTTTTTGCCTCTCATAGTTGTAAGGTTATGACTTGCATTCATGATTAAGAATAAAAATCAATACTTACAATAATGATTGAAAAAAACAACACTTCTTTAATCACTCTGAAAAATCTTGAAAAACAAGTAGCAAGAACAAGATGAATTCAAGAAAAGGTCGATCACAACTTGAATCAACTCAATCCTCTCTTTTCCTTACTTGTGTCGGTTGTCTATCGTTATCTGATTGTCTCCTAAAAAAATAAAACCTGAAACATATTTATATAGACACAAGAATCCTTTTCCTAGACTAACTAGATGATTTCCATATCTGGTGCCGCTGTCGTCAAGAGCCAAGGTATGACTCGTAGCAGCTTGATACGACCCGTAGCTGCCTGTCGTGCCTTCTATTGTTGAATGATTTTCAGCTAAGTGTTGGATCCAGGTATAACCCGGACCCCTTTCATACGACCCGTACTGAGCTCCCGTAGTTTAATTTTGACACTTTGGAATTCTTCTGAAGTTCAACACGACCGTCATGGTACAACTCGTACCTTCTTCCCACGGGTCGTACGTTCCTTCCGTAGTAGGAGTCAGCACTTTATGCAACTTTTCTGAATTTTGTCATGATTTCTTCATCACGACTCGTACCAGCTTGGCATGATCCGTACTAAGACTCGTACATTGCCTCTTTGCACCTTAAGCCTTCTACAACTTTTCATGGCCTTCAGTACGACTCGTAGGTCCTTCATATGACTCGTACTGTGGTCTGCACATTAAGCCTATTTTGCATCTTTCAGGCTTTCTTTTTCCATTTTTAGGTCCAACATCAACTCATCTTGCAATCAAAGGAAAAATGACTTATATTCACATAAACATACCTAAGTTCATGCTATTTTCTTAGTTTTGAGTGTCGAAAGTGTTGTAAATCCACAGCACATCAGTATTGAATGACGGAAATGGGCGTAGTTATAATAAATGGGGTAGAAATGGAATAGGAATGTCCATAATGTTTAAATGGCGTTTTGTAGAAGAAGAGGTTAGGAAAACAAGGTCACTGAGTAGATGGAACGTCACCGCAGCGAGGAACTTTCCTAGCAGGAGACTGCTGCCGTGGTTAAGTGTTCATTGTAGCGAGATGGGGAAACAAAATAATAGGTCGTATGGGAGGGTTAGAGTTTGAGGTACATGTATATGAATATTACTTGAGTCACATGGATTAATAAAATGATTGATAAACCCGATAGGATATAATTGTAATGTCAGAATTGTTCATATAATTGGGTAATCAATTGTAAGCTAATTATATGCTATTGCGTGAACTAATCTTAGTCGACTGATGATGCCTACCAGTTTATGTGGTGTAGTAATACTACCTTGCTACACATTTTTAGGTGTAGGTTATGGTAGGTTTGAAGTTTCATGAATGGCGTGGAGTACTCAGCATCAGCTTCCGCATTTGCTCCATAGAAGAAGCTCTATCATTTTATTTGTCCGTATTCTGTTAGAGCTCTTATACCTGTCTATACTAGATCTTAGAGAGTTCATGGTTTGGAAATGTTATTTTAAATTTTAGAATCATATTGTAATGGTGCAGGTTAAGTAGCCTTGAATTTATTGTATTCGTTGGTTAAGGGAAGGGTTCTCCTATCAAGCTAGAATCCATGTAAGTTCCTACACGACTCGCCTATTTGGGTCGTGTCATATGAATTCTTGCATGTCGGTTACTGATGGATAGGACAGGACCATGTGTGCCCTTAGGATCCTTAGATATTTTCACATCACTCCCTTTTAGGTCATACCTTGGTCTATAATCCACTACCTCCTCTTTAATTTGATGCCCTCTCAGAAATCATGTCAAGAAACCCCCAAAACTGAATCTTTGCCTCTTTTTCACCCTTGCCCTTCTCAACACATCCTTAATTATTGCACCAATATTAACTGGCATCCTATTCATCAAAGCATATACATGACGCACTCTCTGATCGTACAAAAGTCACGTGCTTCCCGGGCACCAAACAAGCACAAATAATTTTTCAACCAAATTTTAGCTTCTCTACTTATATAGGCATAAGAGAATGACACATGATACTCGTACTGTATGTGGAAGGCCCACCGTGCGACCGAATTTGGGCCACTGATAGTGTGTCAATTACTCTATATGGAGGACTCAAAATAAAATTTTAAAATGTTGTGGGTCAATACTTGGTAAACCAAGTAATTATTTAAAAGAGCGGGCAAAAAATTAACAATTTTCTTTATAATTTTCACTTGGTTTTACCTTTCCTTCGGATTCCAATTTGCTGGAAATTCTCTCACCATGTTTAATTACATTCACCTGGATCATTAATCACAAAGCAAGGAAAAAGAGCATGCAATCTATCTAATATGTGAGGAAATTCGGATGCCAAGATTTCTCAATTGATAAACAATTCATGTGAATATTTTGATTCTTTCTATTTTTTAAACCATTTCTTACCTTCTTTCTCTATGACCCGAAGGAGATCAAAATTCTTTGGTAGTTGTGGTGGCATGCTTGCATCACTCTTTGCTCTTTGTGACCCATCCTAGACCTTTTGCTTCCATGGCTTGAAGAAGCCACTCCCTTCCCCGTACTAGCTTTTGGTGCCATTATTGGTGAAATTTCTAGAAAAATGATGTATTTTATGATTTGGATAAAGAAGTTTGGAGGAATTTTTGAGAAAGATGAAGTATTTGGAGAAATTTTTTAGAGAAAAATGGGGGTATGCGGTGTGCTTTAGAGGAGAAGTGGGAGAAAAAAAATAGGTTTTGCACTTTTAGAGCACCCATTTTTCAGGTTTGACCAGCTTTGATAAAAAATTTAGGCACAAAATACCCCCTGTGTGACATGGTGCTCTGTGCGCCAGATCCTCCACGCGACGTGCCAATATATGCGGTGCCAGGCTTATGTGTTGCGCCAGTCCATGTGCTACCAAGCCTGCTTGTTATGCCTCTTTATGCGACACAGGGCTGCTTTTTTTTCCATTTGCCCCATTTTCAACTGCTATGCATAAAAACTCCATCGTTGTTTATGACTTAACTCCTATACACCTGAACAAACACATGAACTCTAAAAAAAGGCTCATAAATTACCTTGGGTTGCCTCCCAAGTAGCACTTGATTTAACATCATGGCATGATGTGGGTATCTTGATTACTTAGACTTCATCGAGATACCCCTTAGGTTGCCTCCGAAGAAGTGCCTGATTTAATGTCGCGACACGACACACTTCTCATCTTAAAAAACCTTTCAACATTCCTCTTCCTTTTTGGAGATAAAACCAATTTGTTAACACTTGAAAAAACCAAAAACAACTACAATAAAAAATTGCGAAATAAAGACTACAAACCGAATTTAAACACCATTTAACTATTTCAACACCGTACTCCCCGACAATAGTGCAAAAATTCTATCACGCCCAAATTGCACCTTGCAATTTAATTATAAAGCGGTCACTGTCAAATATAAAAAACCCAACATAGGTTGAGGTCAATCCTACAGGTAATAGGGAAGAAACAATATGTTAATAATGATTAAACTAACTTATAATCAATATTCCCGAAGGGGGGTTGCAAATAAAAAGAAGAGAACAAAGCTTTCAATGATTGAGTTGTGTATCAAATTATCAAGAAAAAACTAAGATTGTGTTCCCCACGATTTCATAACTCAATAGGCTTTAATTAGTGACCTATCCTATTGATTTTTGTGTAAGACTAACGATTAAGTTCATCTAAAGTCTATAGACCTACATAGATGAATTTCATCTAAATCCTCTCGGACTTTAGGTGTGTAAATTTTGCCCTCGGTATAAGTCTTGACTTAACTCTCGGTTAGAGCTCAAGTTAATTTAGATGAGGGTTGATAGCCTCAAATTGCCATTGTTATTCTCTTTTCCTAACTTCAACCTCCTTGGTCAGGCAAGTTGAAGATACGGGCAATTAAGCATTAAGATGAAGAAAATAACAAACCACCCAATTCACCATTCAAGAATCACTATTTTATTTGTCTACTTTAGTTAATCCATCATGGTTCTCACAACCAGTAGCTTAAGAGATTTAGCCGCTCATGTTTATGACAAGAAAAATGAAAGATGTAGAAGAATTCATAATAAAATACTTTAATATAAAATTGATTAATAAAATCTCTAAAGCTAAATTGAGTCATAAAAACTTGATGAATTTCCAACAAATATTCAACTAAACGATTGCACAAATTTGTTGTTAGAATAAGGTAGTACAATATAAATCAATGTTGGAGTATCAATTGCACCAGAATAGGACTTGGATGCCTAATAATATTATGAGAGGGTATTTATAATAGTAGATTAAGCCTTCGTCATTCCTGCTTGGTTAGAATTGGATTTTGCAGCTTCTATTTCTAGTAGAATTAGGATTTGACTTATGGCCATCTGGACAAGGCAGTGCCTCACGCTGTTTAAGGCGCCACCACGCTTGACGCGCTGCACCTCTCCGTGCTCCATCCTTTCCTGCGTATTGCGCAGCCCATAGCACAGGTGTGCCTGCGCGATGCCAACTTCTATCATACTCATTTCATCAACCCCATTTTGTCATTCTTGCTCTTTTTATCCAGAATGAAGCCCAAACTCATTGGTTTAATACCTGAAAGCATCTGATCATGCGTGTTAGCTCTTTTTCACATAAATCACATAAAACACAAAAAAACACACATAATTTATTCTCAAAACATAGTTAAGCATGGGTAAATATGGTTAATAAATGCGTAAATATGCCCTACATCAGCATGTCTAATTACTTTACTTCCCTTCTTCTTTTTTCTATGGGTAACTAAACCCAAATCAATGGTTGTGAACCTTAATGATCCCAATTTGGTGAAATTTAGTTTGAGTTTATGAATATTTGATTGATTTTTGCTTTGTAGTGCATGATTGGTGATGAGAGACACCCAATCCTAACCAATTACCTTTATGAGGATTCAAAGAGAAAATTTAAGTTGGGTTAGCTTCAGTCAATAATAACTCAAGGTGTAACCTTTGTTTAATGGATTCTCATGGAAATAGGTTGAATTCCAATTTGCAACAAACAATTGGGTATAAGGGAGTTCTCTTCAATTTGACAAAATTGATGTAGATTAACACTTGTGGTACTATTGAAAGATATCCATAGGTTTCCTAAATAATTGTTTGCATGTACAGCCCTAGACCATTCTCAATTTTTTCACATTGGTTGATTTAGGGGGACCTACCCATAATTGGGGTCACTTCTTTAGAATTATCTCCAATTGATTACCACTCTAGCATATTACACTCTTTATCCTTAGTTAAATTTTACTTCTCTTAATTTGAATAGACTCTAAACTTGAAATACTTTACTGTTTAGTCCTAGATAGTCTAAGCATCAAGTAGTCTCCCTGGGATTCGACTCCAACTCCTCATTAGGTTATATATTTACTATGATCATTTACACTACTCGATATTGGGAGTAGTTTGAATGGCATAAAATATTATGGCGTAGTTGGCGGGGACTATGGCATAAGCCCTATCTAGCCCTAACAGTTTAGTTTGCTTACTTAGATCTATTCTTTCGCCTCTTATTTTTTGTCTCTTGATAACAAATCATGGCCAACTTTTTGACCACAGACATTACACCTCACAATGAAGTATAAAGTGGTCGCTGTCAAATAGAGTAACCCAGCTAGGTTGGGGTCGATCCCATAGGGAATGGGTCAAAAATAATATATTAATAGTGAGTAAATCAACCTGTAATCAGTTATTCAGAAGGGGGATTGCAATAAAAGAAAAAGTACTTTTAAGAGAGGATTTTGTTATTACCAAATTTATGAGAAGAAACTAGGACTGTGTTCCCCATGATTTCATAACATAGTAGACTTATTTTATTAGTGATCTATCGTGGCGAATTTTGTATAATACTGACAATTAATTTTATCTAATGTGTCTCTACCTATATATATGAATTTCACTCTAAATCATCTCAGACTTTAGGTGTTCATATTTTTCGCTCGTCATATGTCTTGGATTAACTGTCCTCGGTTAGAGATAAAGTTAATTAGATGAGGGTTGGTAGCCTCAAATCTCTATTGTTATTCTCTTTTCTTAACTTCAATCTCTTTAGTCAAGAAAGTTGATGATATAGACATGTTTCAACGTTTGCAACCACTAAAACTAATTAAAATGAAGAAAATAACAATCCACTCAATTCACCATTATAGAATCACTATCTTTATTTTTCCTACTTCTGTTAATCCATCATAGTTCCCAAAACCTTGTTTAAAGAAATTAGCGTCTCATGTTTGAAGAAACAATCACATAATATTTATACAAAGTCATGATAAATACTTAAAATGATATGAAATAGTTTGAAAAAACATGAAAGCTAAATAGAAACATAAGAATTTGATGTATCTCTCAACAATTGTATGAAACAATATCTTCCACACTTACAACGAATCAATACTTGATAATGAATTAATGAATAAGTGTGAATCAAAATTTTACAACTTGATTGGACATCAAAAATGTCCTATGAGGGGGGTATATATAGTAGTAGAATAAATCTACATCTGTTCCTACATGGACTAGGATTGGAATTTGCAGCCTTTGAGTCGGCAGACCTTCATCCGCATCGTGCCTCTCAATGCGCCGTTAAGGCCTCACGTCGCGCAACTTGGTGTGTCAGTGTGCCCTACGCATCACACAAGCTTGTGCCTAGATGTGGTTGTGCGATGCCAACCTCCATTTTGCTATGGCACTTGCTCCCTTTGAGTTCAGCTTGGCAACACTTGCTCTTTTAAGCCTCAAATTAGTCAAAACCCATCACTTTTATCCCCGCAAATATCTAATCATGTGTGTTAGCTCTTTTTCACAAATATAATACAAAACCAAGGAAATCATACATTATTTGTTGTCAAAACATATCTAAGTATGGGTAATATATGGCAAATAAGTGCATAAAGTGCGCCCAACATCACTACCCCACACTTAAACTATTGTTCGTCCTCGAACAATCACTACTTTCCAACTCAAGTTTCAACCACAAAATTCACCTTACAAATAGGTCTACTTATACTCAGGTTCATTAGACAATTCAGTCAAGCTCCAACAATCCACTCAATATGCATATAAGATCAGCATACAAGGTCACAAATTGAAATTACTTAGCTTTTAGAACTAATTCAATAAGATAAATTTGAGCCAACATGAACATATGTAATTTAAAAATCAAAGATATATAAAACCTCACCATTATGTGCCCCTCACATTTTAGAGAGACGCCCTTTCATTTCATAAAGATATAAGAATTTTGACTTGGGCATAGATAGAACAATATGAACCACACTCCCAAATAACTAGACATTTATGAAAAATAAGACCCATAGGCTTGCCCTCAGTATAAATATTCCACTAATATAGAACATCGAATCTAAGATCAATTTGGACTTAAGATGGTTGTAGTGTAGGCTATGGGATGGGCAGGAACTATTTGGCCAAGATAGTGACTAATCTCCCTAAGCACTTTAATACTTCACAATTCTTTGACTTTTTAATACATTCTTCAATCTCCTTATTTTTCTCCTTGTACCTCCCTTTTGTTTTCACTTTGCAACTTAGGTGACTAGTAGGGACTTTTTAACATCAAGCTCATTTACTTTCTCTTTTCTTTTCTTTCTTTGCATTCTTGATTTATTCATTTATTTTTCAAACTTTTTCTATTTTTCTTTCCCACTACATCACCCCTCCTTGTTTTGCAATTTTCACTCTTTTCTTTCCTTCTAATTTCCAAACATTAGCTTTTCCCCTTTTTCTTATCTTCACTTGCGCTCCTTTCATGCAAAATTTTCAATTAAAGTGCTCTATGAGTCACTTGAATCAAACAAAGGTCAATAGAACAAAAGGGATTAAGCTTGTAATATGTCTATCAAAGAATAAGCTAAGGCTCAAAATGGCAAACGGGGATAATTAATCAAGGTAGGTAATATTAGGAGACAAATAGACTACCAATGACATGCCTATATCACCTCCTAGATTCAACATTCTCATTTCTCTTGGCACACACACCAAGCAAGTTCTAGACATCAACTTGCAAATATGGAGTATATGCAAAAATATCTCACACACACAACGAGAGAAAATGGTTTGATAATGGAAATCAAGATTACATAAACACATATCCATATTTAATGTCTCACATTATTAAGCTCAATTTTTCAAGAATAGGAGTCATGTTTGAAAAGTCTAAGTGTTTCTACCTTTTCATGTATTTTTGAGTGAATTATACAAAGACTTAATGATATCCTAAGTGAAGCACCTAGCATTCATAAGGACTCAAGTTCTTGCTCTCCTACAAATGACTAATTTACCCTTAGGATGGTCATCATACCTCCATCATTAGAAAAAGTCATGACTATGACTGAAACAAAATCTAGACCCTCTAGTTGATTCTAGGGGACTATCCACCAAAAAAGCATCGAAAATAAAAATCGGGCTAATCCAAACAAAAACATACAAAAATTACTACAAGCTAGCATAACTCAAGTAATACATATAAAAAAAACTAGGACAACCATGTACAAATTTAGCAATTAAGGGTATACATAGAACAAGGAGGTTCACTTCTCCCATCCCACACTTAATCAATAGCATTGTCCTAAGTATTAAAATAATAAGGCCAAGTAAAAAGTGTGAAAAAAGAACTCTTTGAGCCCTAGTCCTCATTGTCTGTAGGGGCATAAACAGCTTTCCCCCTCTCTAGATCCTCTCCATCAAACTTCCAATCGAACTCCACTGAAGACTGCTCATTGTCAGGAGGATCATCATCATTAAAGGGCTCCTCAAAACCTAGACCGATTCTACAAAGAGCTCTACAATGCTCGCTCTATGGATAATTAATGTTCAACTGCTGTAGCTGCTCCTCCGTCACCCCGCTCATCCTCAATTGAAGCATTTGCATGCCATACATTAGAACATTATCAATGTGAGCATTGCGCATACAAATATACATCACATGACCGTACGTACCTTTGGGCTCCTTTGTCTTTATCACATCTAGCCACTTTGTGTGATACCTCAGCCTATGATAACCTCCTCTTTTTAAACCTGCAACACTCTCAGAAATCATAGAAGGAGACCTCCAAAACTAAATCTCTATCCTTTTTTCTCCCTCTCTCGCCTCAAAACATCCCTAATAACCACTCTAATATTTATCAGCCTTCCAGTCATCAAAGAAAACACCAAACAAACTCTCTCCCTAGTCAAATGTGACACATGCTTTCCAGGAACCAAGCATTCACAAATAATTTTTAACCACATTCGTGCCTCCCTGGTTATGTGAGCATATGGAAAATTCATGTTATACCCAAATTGCTGATGTCGGGTCCATCTTGCCACATATGTAGGGCCATTAAGAGTATTTCAAATTTCTCTATATGGAGGCCTCAATAGAAGGTCTTTCATCAGTCGTTGGTCAACATTCGGAGTACCAAGTGATATATTCAAAGTAGTGGGAGTGAAATTAACAATTTTCTCTCTTATTTTCACTTGGTTTCTTCATTTTTTCAGCTCCCAATTGGCCAAAAACTCCCTCACAAAATTTAATTACACTCCCGGGATTATTGAATAAAAAATCCAACCTAAGAGTATGTATCCTTTCAATCATATGGTGGAATTCGGAAGCTAGACTATCACTATCAATGCACAATACATGAGAATATTTATATTCTTTATGCTCTTTAAACCACTTTTTACCTTGCTCCATAATACATAATAACGTCCAAATTCACTCGTCTTAACGAAAGAGTGTAAATGATTGTTGGCAAAACAAATATATCCGACGAGTATTGGGGTCGAATACCACAGGGAATAGTAGTTCATCACACAAGAGTTGTCTATCAAATTGAAGTAACTTGCATCAATGTCTCAAAAACAATAAATTAAAAATTGGAGAGATGACAACTTGTTAATTGAACTACAAATTCGCACACAAAAACATAGACAAATCATAGAAAATACGAAAGGACTAGCGGTGTGAGATATAAGGGGTACCATCATATTGGAATTGCTAACAACTCTTAGCAATATACAATATAATTAGTTATAGACGAGGTGGCACCCGACGTTTTTTGACCAATTAGGTGACTTATACCTCGGGTCTGCTCAAACCCTAAAGTCCTATTCAAAACAATTGCTGCAACATAGGTAAGAACCAACTATTTCTAGCTTTGATTCTCAATGGGTGTGTGACAATGGGTTTTCACTATCTCTAGCCCAACCCCACATAATCAACACCCAATTACCCACTAGTGTTTCCTCATCCATACTCTAAATTCCCTTTTCAACCAAAATTAGAGTAAGTAAATTCAATGAGTATTTAGATTAAAACTTTTAGTAAACACTAGAATTATACCAATTGAGTAAATCTAAGATCAATTAAATAATACCCAATCCAAATCAAACCCAACCATTCACACACCCCTAGCAAGGAATTTAGATATTCATGTAAGAAGAAGAAGACATTGCATTAAGTAATAATTCAATATCCATTCAACAATATGAGTAAGAAAATTCAAGAACAAGGTTCTAATCTCCAATGGAGTTTTACTACCTTTTCAAAGAAGAAAACGAAGATTTTTCTCTCTACAATTCAATTCTCTACCTTCTCTCTACTTTCTATTTGCTAATGGAATAATAGAATAATGAAGTGGAATAGAAGGTTCAGTTCTCCTTTCAAAAATTTACAAAAGTAGGGTTCAAAATTCTCCTATTTTTCTGAACTGGATACTTTTTCCCTTTTTTGACGGACCTCATTTGCGAGTCATCGGCAGTTCACTGGTGTTGATCCACGGACTGCCAGTCTATTATATCTGCTGGCCAGTAGGTTCTAGATCAAATCGGCGTTGGCACTGAAGGTTCATTGGTGCTTATTCACGGACCTCTGGTAGCCATTCTTCTTCAGCACAGTAGGTATCTACGATTAACCAGCGTTTATCCGGTGGAGCGCCGGTCCTCATCTCACTTTTCATGCTTTTTGCTCAATTTCATGCTTTCTCTACTCAAGTTAAATATCTGCAAAGATCAAGTTCAAAGACCATAAAATCCACCTAAATGACTTGATAACTAAACAAAAACTCATGTTTAAGAGCCTAATGAGTTGGTAAATTACCAATTCATCAAATCCCCAAACTTGAACCATTACTTGTCCTCAAGTAATATAGTTATTTATAGCTGAGCAAATGGAACATGTTATACCATGTGAGTCTATGAACAAAGGACCACTGAGCCTAAGACAACCCAAAAACATTCGCCAACTCAAGGAAAAGAGAATAGACTCCCCAAAACATGGTGCAAATATTTCAAGAGATAACCACAATGAATAGGCGTGATTCAGAATGTTTCCATTCTTCAAAACAAGGGTGTGGTTTATCAAAACAAGCACACATAGCATCTCAAATCAACAAAAAATCACACACAAAGCTTATCTTAAAGCTCACAACACTCATGTCCCAATCACTTCTTCACACCAATGCAAGCATGTTCTCCAAGGGGGTGATGCCACCATGAGAAGAGAGAATATCTTTTTATCATCAAGCAATGTAGACACACAAGATTATAGAATAAGACAATAATGCTCACTGTCACAAAGAAATTCTCCATGCACACAACTTGACCCATAGACTTACTTTTCATGTAACTCGCCACTAACGTAGAGTCTCTACACTCAAAATCAATTAGGACTTGGGGGTCATAATGAAGGATTGGGGTTAAGGTCAAATAAAAAACCAGTTATAGTTGTTAGAACCTCCATAATGCCTTTTTGCAGACACTTGCAGCATCCCCTCCTTCTCTTGACGTCACTTCCTTATCTCTCCTTGTTCATCATTTTCCTTATTTTGTTTAGAAATAGCCACCCTCATAACTCATTTGGATTTCACATTTCGCCTCATCTAAGCAAGAGGTAACACCTTTCACTATTTTTTTTCTCTTTTCAATGATTTATGATTTTTCAACCAACCAATTTATTCATTTTAATGATAATTTGGTGGTACCTCACATTGAAGATCTCACATTTCTCTCTTTTCTTGTGAACCCCTAAACTTAGGCTTTTGCCTCATTTCCACATATTTATTATCTCTACCTATGTCTTGGGCTTGAAGCCCCATCTTTTTTCATTTTTTCACCACTAGAAACTAGGGAGGATGCGTGCCAAAGACGAGGATTAAAAAGGGACATTGGGCTTGTAATGTGGTTTCCATGAAAAAAGGGTCAAAGGCTCGACATTAGCTAGCAAAGGAAGATGTTTAAGGAGGTCATTTTTAGTGAAGCGGCTAGAAATTGAAAGCTTAAATTCATGTTTTAAGTGCAGCAACATCTAGGATTTCGCCTTAAGTCACACATAGGGCAAGTTCTAGACAATCACATATACATGAGAATCATTCAAAGAGTTCACATAATGCATTACCAAAGCTAGATTATGACTTATGACAATTGAGCATGTAAATCAATAAGCAAAACATGGAATATGTAATATATGACAAGAAGGTGCTATATTTTCCATTTCAGATGCCTCATTTCTTCAAAATTCATTTTTACATGCCACAGACAAAAATTGTTGGTGGTACGTCTCAAAAATAATTTCTATAAGACTCCAAAACATGGCATTTTCCCTTAAGAAAGTCGCCTCACAATCTATCATTGGAAAATGTCACCCGGTTTGACAATAAAGAAAAAGACATTGCTCCTTGAAAAAGAATCATGGTATAAAAAAAACCCTCTAAGTTTATTCACTAGCTACTATCACAACGTCAAAAATCAAACTTGGGTCATGAACCATTTGGCAAGTTAAACAAAGAACCAATCATTTGTACTAATAATTCGAGAACAAACAAACCAACAGTATCATAAAAATAAATATTTCAAATTATCACGACAAGGGAAAAAACCTATCATCAAGAAAGGGAGCATTCATCCCTACCACCAACTACAAAAATACATTTCCCTTAATGTAAAAGGGAAGAACAACAAGGTCAAGAGGGCTCCCTGAATGATCTAGTGATGGGAGCGAGGATCCATGAGTAGGTGGCCTCATCAAGGTGCCATGAAGCAGTTTCAGCCGTATAAAGCATCAACGGATCAGGTGGAAGTTCAAGCGGTCTTCCTATACCAGGAACCACCCAACGATCTGGGAGAGTTCTGAGTTCATGATAAGAAGTGGTGTCCACCCCACTAGGTCTCCATGATGGTTCTATTTCCCTCGCAGTGAGCATCCGACTGGGCGGCGGGTGACTGCGATATATATATCTTCATTGGAGACAATTTCTGAACGGATGTCATACCCCATGCACCAATCATCCAGTTGGTTCCTTCTTTCCTCAGGTTGTGCAGTAGCAGTTGGCAGTTCATTCATGTCAATATTTTTGAGTGAAAGTATTTCCTTGTGTTATGCTACTTCAACCCTCAAGGTGGTCACTTCCTTTTCTAAAACTTCAACTTTAGAACAAAGGCATCCCAATTTTTCAACCATTGGTTTCATGGCCTTTTTGACAGCTTGCTGGATCATGGGAGGTATTGCTTTGGACAATTTCAACAATTGGCTATTATGAGCACGGGCCATTTGTGCCATCTTCAAAGGGCCAGTTGGCGGAGAGGAGTTGACTATGTCAGCTTGTGGTGACCCTGAGTCTGTGCTAGAGAACATGGAAGATGGGGGTCTATTTTGGTCCACCATCACCTTAGGTCACTTTGAAGTTGGGGCATCCTTATCGATTTTGGTGGCTAGTGTAATCACTCCGTCGGCCCTCACTATTCTGTACAGTGGTCTGAATAGAGGGCATGTGGCTCGCAAGAATAACATACTAATGAGGCTGGGATAACACCAAAAGGGTGCCTTTTGCTTGGCTTTCCTTCAAAATTGTTCTGCTCTGATTTCCGCCATGTTGATGTGTCTCCGATCCATAATGCAAGCCACGAGGAGTTCGACCTCAATGAGGACATGTGTTGTATTCTTGGAAGGATAATCCGAGCACATACCAAATCTAGCCGTATGCGATCTTCAAACTTTAGATCATGGAGATGAATTATTCCTTTTAAGGTAGCCCACTGTGGTTGATCGTTTTCAATTATTTCGGCCACCCACTTAAACTGATATTCATTATGTTCCATCTTCCTTTTGAACTCTGAATTTGGTCAGATCGGTTTATTCCAATAGATGGAGTTGATTGCCTCTGGAGTAATGTTCACTTCTTGACCCCATACTAACATAGATGGAAGGCAAGCCATTGTGTCGACTCAGTCTTTGTGCTTTAAGATGCTTTTCCATGCCCTATAAGAGGCGTAGAACTCCCATACCAACTCAGGGAAGTAAGGGTCCGTGGGTATGGTGAATAGCCACCAATCGCGAATGCCGATCTCACTATAAATGTCTAGGAAGTCATCCATGAAAGACTCCACCTCAATATGAGCCTCTGTGATGATAGACCGCGTCTCTGTGAAGGACAGATAATAAGCCTCCATTTTATCTAGCGCAAAGAGAAGTTGCAAAATTCACTAGGCCTCCTCGGAATCTAACTCGTGAGATATGGTGTTGGTCATTGGGGATTCCCTTTGCTTTCTTTTCAAGAGATGGACATGATTCTGTAAGATAATATTAGTGACATACAAAGAGTGTAAAGGGAAAAAACAATTAATCTAAATTAAGGAACAAAATTCTAAGGATCGAATGGTAAACAAATGGGAAGAGAAATTTTTTTTTTTGCTAGCAGCACTGGTGGACAACCGGTGGAAACACAGGTGGAGAGCTACAAAGTGCCGATGAGCCGCTGACATTTGGAAAACACTGGGTAGATATACTCTTAACCGACACCATACCGGTAATTCACCGGTCTTGACCTGCGAAGCACCAGTGAAATGCAAGGTCTTGGCTGTGGCCTGTAGCCTCACACCTAAACCTGCATTTCAGCCTGCGTTTCATCGGGCATGACCGGCAATTCATCGTTTGAACAACGCTCATTCTTACTCCAATTCAGCTAACAGAAATCCCTCCAAAATTATGGTTAACTCACTAACTTCACATCACTATTATTTACACAAGCATTATAACCAAAATACAATGATAATGTTTCCCTTAAAAAAGACATCACCATATCTATCATTGGGAAAATCATGCATTCTTAGCACACGGGGTTACTCAGACTTCAACCCCAACTAGAATCTCAAACATACAAATCATGAAGCATTTTTTCCAAAAAAAGACACCCACATCAATATTTAAACATCTAATCACCACCCCTAACATACCCACAATATGAAAAATATTCAATCAATGAAAAGCACAAGATGGAAGATGGGGAACAAGGGTGTGACCAAGATCTACTCTAGCATGCTTGAATTCAGATCCATATTGTTAATATAAGCAATCAGAGCTAGGAGATACATAGAAGTTGAGAAGTGAGAACAAGTAAGGAGATGGAAGCCTGGTAACTTGCCCCACTATGGTGTGTCCACATTGATGGGAGATGAGGTGAGATGAAAGAAGTGAAGGAGGAGAGGTTTTAAAGGCTGAGAGAGGAGAGGTGATTAGGTTGGAAAAAGGTGGGTGTTAATGGTGTTAAGTTGGGAAAATGGGTTATTAGGAAGTTAAAAAATGGTGGGAGAGAGATTAAAAGGGTGGAGAGAAGGGTTTTTGGGGGGTTGGAAAGGTTTGACCCCATTTTTTTTATTTTTATCCATGGGTCGGATCGGTCAATGGAATAGTCAGTATTTTAAATGAATTGCGTACCTTGACCTGCGCTTAACCAGTGGTCGCCGGTGAGTATCGGCATTTCGTCGGTTTAAACATCGGCGACCCTCATGCTTTTAGCTCAGTATTTTGCAGCCGATGTTCGACTTGCGGTTCGCGAATTGTCACCAGCATTCCATCAGTTGACTCGCTGATTATACCTCAACTCCTAGGTGTACTGGTTTGAGCTGGCGCTCAACCTGCGGTTCTCAGATTATCATTAGTGTTCCGCTGGTGGGTCACCGATCTCCTCTCTTTTTCTCCATTTTTTTGTTTCTCACATACGACAAGGCAGCGCCTCGCGCTTGTGCATTGACGTTTCACTGGTTTAGTGTGGTGCCTACCCTATTCTTCATCTCCTTTCTTAACATCCAATCAACCTACAAAATAAAAACAACAAAGAAATTAATGTATCAAAGGTAAAAATGCTTGGGTTGTCTCCCAATAAGCACCTTAATTAACATCATGGCATGACGGATGAACCTTGTTTGCTATGTTCATCCAGGTACATGACCTCCACTCGGTCAACTTCCTCCAGCACTCCCAAATACTTCTTTACCCTTTTGGCCATTCACCTTGATTTTTGATCCATCTTCTCCCTCAAGTTCAATAGCACCGTTCCCAAAAAGTTGGGACACCTTAAATGGGCATGACCATTTAGATTTGACCTTTCATGGGAATAACCTTAGTTTTGAGTTGAACAATAGTACCCATTCTCCCAGAGTAAAATTTTGATGGAAGATTTTTTGGTCGTGGTAATGCTTCGTGCAGGCCTTATATAATGCAGTATTTTCATAAGCCCTCATCTAGAACTCATCCATCTCATTGAGATTGTCCACATGCCACTGCACGGCCTTCCCCCACTCAACACCACGTCTTTTCTCTCCTCTATCCTCCACATCTCATCTATCAATTGGAGAGTTTCAAAAAGACGCTCCTTCGGGATTTCAAAGTAGCCTTTAAAAGGGGCTCATTATCATACTAACAACAAATAAGCAATTGGAAAAAAGCACAAGATGCTAAATTAACTCAACTCAATAATCAACTATAGGCTATCAAACTATATTCCCCAACAACAGCGCCATTTTTGATAATGTCCAAATTCGCTCCTCCTAGCGAAAGAGTGTATACGGTAGTTGGCAAAATAAATCTACCCGACGAGTATCGAGGTTGAAATCTACAGGGAAGAGTTGTTGATCAAGCAAGAGTTGCCTATCAAATTAAAGTAACTTTCATCAATATCTCAAAAATAATAAAGTAAAAATTGGGGAAATCACAACTTGTTAATTGAACTACAAATTTGCACACAAAAACAAGGACAAAGTGTAGAAAATACCAAAGGAGAGAATACCAGGGGTGTAATATTGAAGGGGGTATCATCGGATTGGAATTACTAACAGCTCCTAGCATTACTCAATAGTATAATTAGTTGAGGATAAGGTGGCACCCAACGTTTTTCAACCAATTAAGTGCCTTATACTTCGGGTTTTCTCAAACCCCAAAGTCCATTTCATAACAACCACAACAACTTGGGTAAGAACTAACTAGTTCTAGATTTGATTCTCAATGGGTGTGTGACAATGGGTTTTGACTATCTCTAGCCAACACCATCAACACCTAATTACCCACTAGTGTTTCCTCACCCATACTCTAAATCCCTTTTTCAAGAAAAATTAGAGTAAGTAAATTCAACTCACATTTGCAACTATGAATATTTATATTAATACTTACCGGAAACACTACAATTATAGCAATTTAGTAAATCTAAGATCAATTAAACAATTCCCAATCCATATCAAACCCAATCATTCATACACCCCTAGCAAGGAATTTAGCTAATCATATAAGTAGTAGAAGATATTGCATTAAGTAATAATTCAATATCCATTCAATGAAATGAGTAAGAAAATGCACGCACAAGATTCTAATCTCCAATGGAGTTTTTCTACCTTTTCCAAGAAGAAGATGAAGATTTCTCTCTCTACAATTCAATTCTCCAAACTTCTCTATATTTTCTATTTGCTAATGGAATAATAGAATAATGATGTGAAATAGAAGGTTCAGTTCTCCTTTTAAAAATGTACAAAAGTAGGGTACAAAATGCTTCTCTTTTTTTTAATAAGATGTTTTTTTCCTTTTCTAACGAACCTCACTTGCGAGACATCGACGGTTTACCGGTGCTGATCCACAGACTATCGGTCTATCGCTCTAGTGGCCAGTAGGTTCTATATCAATTCTGCTTTGGCACCGACAGTTCACCGATGTTGATGTGCGGTTTGCCATTAGCCATTCTTCTCCAGCACAGTAAGAATCTGCAATTAGTTGGCGTTTCACCGGTGTCCTCCAGTGGAGCGCCGGTCCTCATCTCAATTTTCATATTTTTTGCTCAATTTCATGCTTTCCCTATCAAGTTAAATACCTACAAAGATCAAGGAGGAAGGGTATAAAATCCACCTAAATGACTTGAGAACTAAACAATAAACTCATGTTTAAGATCCTAATGAGTTGGTAAATTACCAATTCATCAAACCAAGGGAGTCCAAATCGTCGTGGTGATTGATGTGGCATCTTAGCATCCTCCATTGGTTCCTCTTGACCCATCCTTGCACTCTTAGTACCTTCTCTTGAAGAAGCCACTCCCTTCCCTTAGTTTTGGAGCTATTTTTGGTAAAATTGAAGAAAAATGAAGTCTTTTATTGTTTAGATGAAGAAATTTTAAAAGATTTTTGGAGGGAGATGAAGTTTTATAGAGAAATTTGAGAGAGTATAGGGGTGTGCGGTGAATTTAAAATATGGGGAGAATTTCTGGTTTTGTGCTATAAAACTTCCCCATGGGTCGGGTCGACCTGTTCTTTAAAAATTCTTTGCCTAGATAGCACGATCCGCGCAGTGGACCTCCCTTGAAGGTATGGCTTCGTGTCACAGAGTCCCTTGCGGTGACTCTGCTCCGCATCACGAACCTCCCTGTGGGGTGTGGTCTCCGCGTCGCGGTGCCTAGTGCCTCGTCTGCCCATCGCACCCCATTTTAATTTATCATGCTTCATTTTTTTTGATATGAATGAATTAATTCCTGCACACTGATCAAATAAATCAACTCTAAAAAATGAAACCTCAAAAAATTTAAATTACCTTGGGTTGCCTCCCAAGTAGTTCCTAATTTATCATCGTGGTATGATGCGGGTATTTTAATTTCTCAGGCTTCATCAACACACCCTATCTTACTCGGGTGGCATTTCTCGTCCATAGCATTTATCACAGACACGACCCTCAAGACTTTTGGCATTTTTGAATTTTAGCAAACCTTGAACACGACATTCTCACTATTTAGTTGGAAATTGAGCTCACCCCACTCCACATCAACCAATGCCCTTACAGTGGCTAAGAATGGACGCCCCAATATGATGGGGATGTCAAAATCGATTTCACAATTAAGAATGTTAAAGTTTGTTGGAAAGTTGAAATTGCTTTTACAAAGGCATCAATTAACATGCCTACATGTATCTTCACTGTGTGAACGGCCATGAGTAGCCGCATTGATATCCATCTACGCACTCCCAGGCCATTTGCTTGAATATTGTGTGCAATATCAAATATATGCTCTCACCTAAGTAACACAGAGCATGTTTAAAATTAAGGAACCCTACTATACATGGAATTGTAAATGCCTCGGGATCCTCCTTTTTTCAGAGCTAGGGAGTGTATGACTAAGGCACTGCAATTATGCTCTATTCTCAAAGCTTACCCCTTTTTTCCTTGTCACTAGATCTTCATCCACTTTGCATAGTCAGGAATTTGTTCGAGAGCCTTAATCAAGGGAATTTTTACTGAAAGCTGCTATAGAAGGGCCAAATTTTTTTGCAACTTACTCTCTTTGGCCTTCTTCTTACTCTGCTAAAGGACTTGTTTTTTGAGGTCTATAGATTCATTCTCTGCTCCAACACCCATGACAGTAGTGGGTTCCTTATCTAGCACAATCTCTCTCCTAGTAGTGATGGTCATGCAATGACCCTCATTCCTAGGGTTTGGGACTGTATTGCTTGGCAAGGTCCCTTTCTATCTATGATTAAGTGCTGCAGAGACTTGTCACATCTAATATGCCAACTGCTTAATGGAAGTAGAATGTGAATCCACTAGCTGACTCAAACTTCATAATTCTTGATGTATCTCTTTAATTCCCACTTTGGTAGAGTCAAGCTTCTTCAACATGTTTCTCATCATATCTTCCATCCTCACACTGCTAGAGTCATTTGCAGCTAGCTCTCTAGCTCTTGGTGGAACATATGCTCCATTCCCATCATTTTTATGGCCATCTTTATTTTGCCATCTAGTCTGCTTGATCTCTATCTCTAAACCCAGACCTTTCATAATTTTTATTTCCATAGTAGTTTTGACCATAATTTTCTTTGCCTTGACGCCTAGACTCGTGGATAGACCCTTTGGTGTTGGCCAAGAAATCCCCCTGACTATTGAAAATATTAGCCTCCACTTCCATATCAGGGTAATAATTGTCATAAGTGGGCACTTTTTCATGAGAATCCACCACATGCACCTTTTTTGTGTTCATTACTGTCAGGTTCTTAGTGATAAGTTCTAATTCGATTTTGAGATGGGCCATATCCTGATCCCATTCTTCATTTTTCTTCTGTTGCTTTGCTGTCACGCCCCTAGAATAATTTATTGCAGCAGCCTCAGATTCTTGAGTGTCCCATGCCCTATTGGTCTTCGTCATCTTATCCAGTATTTCAACAGCCTCTGCAAAAGTATGAGCCATCATAGACCCATCTGCTATAGCTTTGTTGGTGGCACTTAGTGACCTATAAATATCTCCAAAAGAACCTCTTTCGGAAGATTGTGATTCGAACACTACTTCATCTTCTTTTTCGATCTCAGCCATGCCTCATGTAAGGCTTCCCCTAGTAACTATCTGAAATTCTTAATCTCAACCCTCAACTAAATCATCCGTGAGGATGGGAAAAACCACTCCAAGAAAGCAATAGTCAGTTCTGCCCAGGTTGTAATAGGCTCATTTGGAAGCTCGTTCAACCACATAGTATCTTCCCCTGTCAGTGAGAAAGGAAATAATCTAAGTCTAATCGTCTCTTGTGTCACCCCTGGCTATCTGTAAGCATTGAGATTCTAGTGAAATTGATCAAGTGCTGATTTGGATCTTCACCAGACAAACCCTTGAACAACCCCACCACGCTCAACAATTGCATGATTGTACTTGTAACATCGAACTTAGCTTTAGCTGGCAATGGGGTTGTAACAATGACTCCAGTGTAACCAACTTCTTCCTGATCAAACTCCCCTTCAAAGAGCAGATTACGTACAAAATTATATCCATGATGACTAGGGGGTTTTGTCTATTCCATTCTACTAAGGCGGTAGATAATTGCGTGACATCAGCTCTCCTAGCTACGTCAGCTAGTTGAACTTTTTCTGCTAGTCGTGCAACTTTAGCCTACTGTGCCTCTGTTAACTCTTCCTCCAAAAGGAGGTTACGTTGTGCCACTAGGTTTTTTATGCTAACCTGTGACAAATCAAAAACAAAAATAAGCAAAAATATAAATCACAAAATAAAGACTACAAGAAGGATTTAAACACCAATAAACTATTTATGGTCTATACTCCCCAACAACGATACTAAAATATGATCACTCCCTAATTGCACCTCGCAATGAAGTATAAAACTGTCGCTATCACATATAGTAACCCAACTAGGTTGGAGTCAATTCCATAGGGAATAGGTCAAAAATGATATGTTAATAGTGAGTAAATCAACTAGTAGTCAATATTTCGGAAGGGGGGTTGGAATAAAGGAAAAATTATTTTTAAGCAGAGAGTTTGTTGTTATCAAATTTATGAAAAGAAACTAGGACTGCACTCCCTATGAAATTATAACATAGTAGGCTTATTTTATTAGTGATTTATCCTGGTGAATTTTATGTATGATTTGATGATTAAGTTCATCTAATGTCTCTCGACCTACATAGAGGAATTTCACTTTAAATCCTCTCCGACTTCAGGTGCTCATATTTTGCCCTCGTCATATGTCTTGGATTAACTATCCTCGGTTACAACTCAAGTTAATTAGAGGAGAGTTAGTAGCCTCAAATCTCCATTGTTATTCTCTTTTCTTAACTTCAACCTCTTTGGTCGAGCAAGTTGATTATACAGACATGTTTCAACATTTGCAACCGCTAAAACTAAATTAAACAAAAAAAATAACAATCCAATCAATTCACCATTCTAGAATCACTATTTTATTTTGCCTACTTGTGTTGATATGCATAGTTCCCACAACCCTGGCTAAAGAAATTAGCCGCTCATATTTGAAGAAACAATCACATAATATTTATACGAAGTCATGATGAATACTTACAATGATATGAAATAGTTTGACAAAACTTGAAAGCGAAATAGAATCACAAGAACTTGACGTATCTCTCAACAATTTTATGGAATAATGTTTTCCACACTTACAATGAACCAATACTTGACTATGAATTAATGAATAATTGGTGAAAACAACATTAACAACTTGATTGGACACCAAAAACATCCTAAGAAGGGGTATATATAGTAGTAGAATAAATCTACATCGGTTTCTACTTGGACTGGGATTGAATTTGCAGACCATTGAATGTGTTGCGCTTCTCAATGCATCATTATAGCTTCACATCGCGTGTCAGTGTGCCCTGTGTGTGTCGTGCAGGCTTGTGCCTAGATGTGGCTGTGCAATACCAACCTCCATTTCGTTGTGGCACTTGCTCCCTTTGAGTTCGGCTTGACAACACTTGTTCTTTTAAGCATCAAATAAGTCAAAACCTGTCACTTTTATCCTTGCAAATATCTAATCATGTGTGTTTGGTCTTTTTCACAAATATCATACAAAAACCAAGGCAATCAAACATTATTTTTTCTCAAAACATTTCTTAGTATGGGTAAAATATGATATATAAGTGTAAAAATGCCTAATATCAGTCATTCTAGATTGATGGAAGCATCCACACTATGCTTAAGGCATAGGTATATTTTCACAACTACACGAATGACAACCCAAATTAGCATTTGAAAAGTTTCTTGGAGGTGTGCAACCCCCACAAGACAAATAAAGTTTCGAATGATGCTATTCGGCTATGAGTGTTCAAATATGCCATTGAGACAAGGGTTAGTTACACGGACTCCCTCCAAAATAAATTCATACTTTACAAGTATTGGTGAGTGTCTTCCCGAAGAAGTGGTTTCCACCTAGCAAAATGCGGAGCAACGGTACAAGAGATTCTATTTATGACAGCTAGCATGAGAACATTTGTCGAAGCATGGGAGAGATTCTAGAAATGCATCCTTCGGGCACCCAATCATGGGTTCCCAGATAACATCTTCCTAGAGAATTTTTACATCGGATTAGATTCCTTGACACAATCCGTTACCAATAACGCCAATGGTTGGTGCTTCATAGACAAGACATTCAATAGAATTGCCATCATTTTGGACAAAATAGCAAAGCACAACAATGCTTGGAATGGTGGGGATCAAAGTGGAGGAATCAATGTAGGGACTCCTTCTTTATCTCATTTGATGAAAGAGGATCAGGAGCGTGATTAGATATTGTCCATTATGGCAACCAACATAGCCCTCCTTCACAAAGAAGTTAATCGAGTATGATGTCAAAAGGTGTATGATATTGATAAGAACATGAATGGTGTCCAATACGAGCGTGGATGACCCCTTCTTCATACTAATATCAGCCATTACAAGAGTCACCTCCTATACAAGTGGAAGATGCCAACTATGTTGGCAACTCATCTGGTAGCTACAGATCGCAGTATCAGTAGGGCCACCCCTCTTCTTCGTACCAAGGGTAATGGAGACCTTAACCACAAGGTCAAGGTCAATATTACCCTAGAAATGGTTATGGTGGTCAAAATTATTGTTGGCACAATAGTGCAAATTTCCAGAACAGAGACTCATCTTCTTATATTCCACCGAGAGGTCCCCCCTCTAGCTCTCAAAATTGGAGGGAGGGTTGTTCTCATCAACATGGAGGCTCAAAGCTTGAAGGATTGTTAGAGAAGGTGCTTTCCATCTATGGAGATCGGATGCTTGTCTCAAGAGCCTCACAGAGATTGTAGGCTCTCACACAGCTTCTATTTAGAAATTAGAGCAACTGGTGTGGGACCTTTTTCATTACTAAAATCCAAAGAAAAAAGGCCATCTCCCTAGTGAAACAATGGTGAATCAAAAAGGACATGCAAGACTTTTCAATGCTCAATGTATGGCCATTGGCACAAGGAGTGGCAAGATTATGCAACATGTTCGTGTTAAGGTTGAAGATGATGTGGTGGAGAATGAGTCCAAAATTTTGATTTAGTTTGATGACCAAGAAGAGAGGCCAAAAAAATCTTGTGTTGATGATGTAGTTGAAGGTGGATCGAAAAAGCCACATAGTGAGGAAGTTCCTAAACATAGTTCAATTACTCTAATGGAGAAAGGGAAGGCCAAGGGAGGAGTAGATGACTTTGGAAAATACGTTCCTCCGCCTGTCCCTCTATTTTCACAAAGAATTGCTCAATAGGCTCTTGATTCGAAAGTAGAAAAGCACATTGAGCAACTTAAAGAAGCAACACTCTGGATACTATTCATTGATGCCATCAAGGAAATGCTCGAAGTATTTGAAAATGCTGTTGACTAGAAAGTTGTCGTGTGACCAAGAGGAGCTGATCCCTATGACGCATAGAGTGAGTGCCATCATAGCAGGCACATGTGTTGGAAAGAAAGGAGATCCAGAAGAATTTAATGCGCCTTGACAGATTGGTAGATACAACTGTTTGAGTACCCTTTATGATAATAGGGAAAGTATTAATCTGATGCCTCTTGATATTTACAAGTGGTCTGGGTTATTCATATTGAAGTCCACCTCTATCTAGCTCTAAATGGATGATAAGACCATCAAAACTCAGGTAGGGGTGATGGAGGATGTGCTTGTGAAAGTCTAAAAGTTTGTGCTTCCAGCTGACTTTGTGGTTCTTAACTGTGACGTAGATAGGGATATAGCTATCATACTTGGGAGACCATTTCTGGCAATCGACAGATCCTTGATAGACTCAAAAAAGCATGAAATCATGTTTTGGGTCAAGGACGATAGCATTACTTTCAAAGAAGGGAGAGGTCATTTGTTGCCTATAGGAGTTGTGGACATTTTTGTGGTAAATGTTGAAAACGAAGTAGATGGAGTGACTGAGCGTGCTATTGTTGCATCACCCAAGAGAAAGAAAACTAAATATGCATGGGTGAATAATTACCTCTGAGGCACGAAAAGCAGGAAGTGGGTAAGGAAGTCCCATCCTAAGGACGGCTCACCAAGTTCATGATCAGGTACCTTGCATCGTATCGCAACGTTAAATCAGGTGCTTCTTGGGAGACAACCCAAGTTTTATTGGAATAATGGGTGTTAGTGCATGCAGGTACACTTGAAAAGATGGAGGAAAGTGGTATAAAATAGGAAAAGAGAAATTTGGTGTGTAACAGACAGTGGAACAGATGAACCATCCTTTAAAGAATGAACAACATGTCCACCTGTCCTTTCAATCTGGTCCACTGGTAAGAATGGGCAATAGACGGTCCAATATACAGACCGTACTCCGCCCAGACGGTCCATCTACTAGACAGTCTAGATATTAAATATGAAATTGATGGACCCCATATAGAGAATGGATTTTCTTTTTGGGTCTTGTTTAAATAGGCTTGTTGATCTTTAATTAGACACCCATGGGCTTGACCGACCCGACCCATAATATTTTAATAGGGAAATCGGGTATACGAGAAAGGCATTCTTACATGACGATATGTAAAGCCCGTATTTCCCTCCTTCTCCATCTTCCATTTCCCTTTGCTTCAACATCCTCCATTTTTATATTAGTTTTTCCAAGTACTAGATGCTATACACATTTCCATCACAAGCAAAAAAGTTGACTGTCACGACCCGGACGGAGGCTCGGATCGCAAACGGGACAAGGAGTCCCGAGAGACCCCAAGTTGACCCATGGCATAAGCATACATCTAACTCAATCAAAGAAACTGAATAACCAACAATATAATCACAACAGAAGTATAAACTTAAACATAAGATCAAAATACACAATCTGAAGCTGAATACAACCATATTTGTGAAAAACCTCTAAATATGACGAGTTTATGGGACAAGACCCCAACTAAGTCAACAAAACTGAAACTGAAATACATATAGGAAATCTGAATAGTCTAGTCCTCAGGAGATGAGGAATCACCAACAACGAAGGTGCTAATCTCTGAAGTCGAACTATGAGAGGGGATGAACCTGAGAACCGAGTCCTATATCATGAAGCGATATAGCATAGAGTATGCGGTCAGTACGTGGAATGTACCGAGTATGCAGGGTAAGTAAAACTGCTAAAGTAAGTAAAATCAGTTAAAGACATGAATAATGTAAAACATAAACATTAAGAATTTGAGAGTAGGACTTGCATGCCTTCTTTCTGAAATCATGATCTCATCATAACATAACATATCATCATATGATATCATAACATAATCGATTGACTCAAAGCTGAAATCTGATATTCATAAGTAGAGCCGAAAATTAAGTCAAACCAACTTTAGAACATGCTTACATATGTAAATCTCATGAGTAATGAACATGCATAACTGAAATCATGAGGAACAATGAGAGACTCGTCTTTTAATCAACATACCATGATAGAGCTTATGTGGTCCCAACTATCACACTCAAGTGGGTAGAGTCATCCAATGCCTTGCCAGAGCTAGGGGCGATACCATGATATCGATATGAAGCTCATGGCCCAATAGAGCAGGGGATAGTTCACAAGGGAGGTCCTAAAGTCATAATGTATAAACCTACATTGGCGCATAATTCTGAGGCATAAGTTGATCGACCCTTAGCCTACTCGGTGCTAGACACTACTCCCGAAAACATGCATGTGCTCTACATCATTATTCAACGAAGCTCAACATAGTCTATCACAAAGCTCAATCATCAAATACATCTCATTCATGAAATCATGCATATGAGAAGCTTTAGCTCAAAACATACCACAAGTTGAAAGAACATTGGGAGTCTTCGCTCCAAAACCATGTGATAAGCTTAATTCGGGAAATCATCAATTGTACTTAAACATGTGGGCATTACCCAAAGCTTTATCATACTTGAAAATACTCAATTCATATTAAAAACATGATTATAAACATGGGTATCCTGGAAACATACTTTTCATCATAATACCTCGTCATTATCATGCATTCATCACAAATCTCATCTTCCATGAACTTGTCAACAATGGGATTTTTAATTCATAAAGATAGAAACATAACTTTTAATTGAAAACATTATAAAACTTGCACATGCTTCATAATTCAATAATAGAAATGTTTTAAATCATGCCTATATAAAGAATTAGGAAATTCATGCATTGGGGTAAAACCCCATAGATTAGTCATAGAACATTCATGATTTAGAGAGTGATTGGGCATGGGTGTGAAAGAAATTGCCCATTCATAACTCTATATACCTATTACTAGCTGATTCTTACACTTCTTTAGATGCCCAATAGAAAATTGAAGAGAAATTTATGAATGCTAGGCTTGATCATCCTCTCTAGTCTTCTACCTTGCATGCATGAAGGAATAAGGCCTAAAATGAACTTAACCCCTTTAAAAGTCACTATTCATAACTCAAAACGACATAGTTTAGACATTAGGATCTTAGGAATTATGGAAAAGCCCTCACTAAATTCGCAAAAAATAACTGACAGGTGGTCCCAATGAGGGACCTAATGATTCGTCATCAAGGGTCATGACTTGTGGAGTTGTTCGTGAAGTACACTGCCTCTCAAGTCTCCCGGGCTCGTCACGGATGACTTAACGACTCATTCCAGGTGACCACGAGTCGTGGTCACCATCCGTGGTGTATACTGCCTTGGCCTCAACAAAATTATTCCATGCCACTCATGACCCTCCCCACGATTCGTGGTTACCATGACTCGTGGAGTCCTCCCGTGAAGTACACTGCCCCCTTTCCTTCACTATTCTTACTCACTCACCCTACGACTGACCTCACGACTTGTGGGGTCTAACCATGAGCCATGGTCATGACCGTGGGGTCTTATTTCTCAAGTTTCAGATTTATTCCTTGGGCCTCCCCATGAGTCACATACGATTCGTAGGCTGCTCTCATGAGTCTCCTCATGACTTGTTCTGTGTCCGATGCTAGATTTTAGGTTTTTCTCCGTTTCAACACCCGAGTCTGATCTTTGGGATTTTGGGGAATAACAATATCTCCCCCTTTGGAACATTAGTCCTCGAACGTTGGATAACATACAGAAACGCAGTCATTATACTCAAATATTGATCATTTAAATCGAAAACTGATGATATGACCCCTCCCCCCCTCCCGATTAAAACTACATAGCTGAACTGATTTCACAAACAATACACACATCCATATACATAAAAGAAACTTGGACACGTGAACTAAACATGAAAACTAGATAGAGTTCTAGGTTAAAACTGATACCACAAGCTGGAACTAAGCCGGTAGAGAATAAATGTGGGTATCTATACATCATATCCGCTTCGGCTTCCACGTAGCTCCCTCAACAAGCTAATTCTTCCATAATACTTTAACTTAAGTTACTTCCTTGTTCCTTAGCCTTTGAACCCAAAGATCCAGTATCTCTACCGGAACCTCCTCATAACTGAGGCTATCTTTTACACCGACACTGTCCACCGGGACAACTAGAGTTGGATCACCCAAACACTTCTTCAAGAGCGACATATGGAATAAAAGATGCATAGAAGATAATTCTGAGGGCAACTCCAATTCATCAGCCACCTTGACAACACGTCTCACGATTCGGTATGGGACGACATAGCGGGGATAAAGTTTCCCCTTCTTTCCGAACCTCATCATTCTCTTCATGGGAGACACCTTCAGAAATAACCAATCGTCGATCTCAAATTCTAATTCTTTCCTTCTCATGTCAGCATAGGACTTTTGGCGACTCTAGGCAGTTTTCAACCTATCCCTTATCAACTGAACCTTCTCCGTCGGCGCATGAACTAAATCTGGTCCTATCATTGCCGCTTCGACAACCTCAAACCATCCAATGGGTGATCTATACCTCCGCCCATAGAGATCCTTGGACGGTGCCATCTGGATACTGGAATGATAGTTGTTACTGTATGCAAACTCAATAAGAGGCAAATGCTCATCCCAACTACCTTTCAAGTTAATCACACAAGCTCACAACATGTCCTCGAGGGTCTGAATTGTTTGCTCTGCTTGACCATCCATTTTGGGGTGAAATGTTGTGCTGAGCTTAACCTGTGTACCCAATCCTTTTTTAAATGACTTCCAAAACTGAGAGGTAAATTGAGTACCTCTGTTTGAAATGATGACTAGGGTCACTGCATGCAATCAGACTAGCTCCCGAATATATAATTTGGCATAATCCTCTACTAAATCCGTGGTCTAAACCTGTAGAAATTGTGCAACCTTGGTCAATTTGTCTACCACAACCCATGTTGTCATACTGTCGACGAGTACGAGGTAAACCTGTGATGAAGTCCATATTGATTTCTTCCCGCTTCCACATAGGAATACTGATATCCTGAAGAATGCCTCCCAGCCTTTGATCCCCAACCTTTACTTGCTGACAGTTCGAGCACTTTGGTACGAATTCTCCGATATCCTTCTTCATGCCATTCAACCAATAGACTTCCCGTAAGTCACAATACATCTTGGTGGAACCTGCATGGATAGAATACCTAGATCCATGAGCCTCATGCGACATCCGGCTCCTCAAATTATCAACATCTGGAACACATATGTGACCTTGGTACAGAAGCACACCATCTCCCCCTTTAGAGAAGACCTCTAGCTTCTGATTCTGAACGACTTCCTTTAGCTTTACCAAAATCGGGTACTTATCTTGCCTAGCTTTTACATCAGTCAGCAAGGAAGATTTTGATCCGTTCTGAAACACAGCACTGCCATTGGTCGAGTCAACCAACCTAACTCCTAACATTGCGAGTCGATGCACATCCTTCACCAACTCCTTCTTCCCCTCATCCACATGGGGCACACTCTTCATCGAGAGCCTACTAAGTGCGTTCGCTACTACGTTGGCCTTACCCGGATGGTAAAGGACACTCATGTCGTGTCCTTGAATAACTCCAACCACCTCCTTCGCCGAAGATTGAGATCCTTCTGAGTAAACACATATTGTAAGCTCTTATAGTCTGTAAACACATCCACGTGAACCCCATACAAGTAATGTCGCCATATCTTCAAGGCAAATACCACAGCGGCCAATTCAAGATCATGGGTCGGGTAATTCTTTTCATGAACTTTCAAATGTCTAGAGGCATATGCTATAACCTTCCCATGCTACATCAACAAACATCCAAGTCCAATCCTTGAAGCATCACAATACACCATGAACCCATCGGTACCTCCGGTGGACTTAACACTGGTGCTGAAGTAAGTCGACTCTTCAACCCTTGGAAGCTCTTCTCACAAGCCTTTGACCATTGGAATTTCACCTTCTTCTAGGTTAATCTGGTCAAAACTGCTGCAATCGATGAGAAACCTTCAACAAATCTCCACTAATAGCCAACTAAACACAAGAAGCTCCGAATATCTGAAGGATTCACCGGTCTAGGCCAATTCTTGACCGACTATATTTTCTGAGAGTCCACCAATATGCCTTTGCTTGATACCACATGGCCCAAAAATGCTACGGATTTCAACTAAAACTCACACTTGCTAAATTTGGCATATAATTGGCTATCCTTGAGAGTCTGAAGCACCATTCTCAAATGAGCGGCATACTCCTCCTCTCTCCGAGAGTATATCAATATGTCATTGATGAACACAATCACGAACATGTACAAGTATGGCCTGAACACCCTGTTTATCAGGTCAGTAAAAGATGTAGGAGCATTCATTAGTCCAAAAGACATAACTACAAACTCATAATGACCGTACCGCGTCCTTAAGGCTGTCTTTGGAATGTTACACTCCCAAACTCTAAGCTGATGATACTGGATGTGAGATCTATCTTTGAGAAACACTTGGCACCCTAAAGCTGGGCAAATAAATCATCAATCTTAGGTAAAGGATACCTGTTCTTGACAGCGACTTTGTTCAATTGTCGATAATCAATGCAAATTCTAAGAGAACCATCTTTCTTTTGGACAAAGAGAACTTGTGCACCCTATTTAGACTTACTCAGTCTAATGAAACCCTTATCTAATAGGTACTTCAATTGTTCTTTCAACTCTTTTTGCTTGGCTGGAGCCATTTTGTAGGGGGAATAGATATAGGCTGCGTGTCGGGAAGAAGTCCAATACCAATGTTGATCTCCCACTCAAGAGGGATTCTCGGTAAATCATCTGGAAAGACCTCTAGATACTCACATACTAAAAGAACTGATTGGATAGTCAAGGTCTCAGACTCAACATCCTTAACCCTAACTAGATGGTACACACAACTTTAAGAAATCGTCTTTCTAGCCTTAAGGTAGGAAATGAAATGACCTATAGGCACAACTGAATTACCCTTCCATTCTAAGATTGGCTCACCCGGAAATCTGAACACTGCTGCCCGGGTTCTACAATTAACTGAAGCATAGCATGAAAATACCCAATCCATACCGAGGATAACATCAAAATCGGTCATGGCTAACTATATCAAATCTGCTGAGGTGACTTTCTGAAGGACTGAGACCGCGCAATCTCTGTACACCCTTCTAGCTATAACTAAGTCACCTACTGGAATAGAAACTGAGAAGAGTTTTGACAAGACTTCGGGACTAACTCAGAAGCTACTGGCCACATAAGTTGTCACAAAAGACAAGGTAGTCCCCGGATCTATTAAAGCATAAATTTCAAGATGAAAACCTCGTAACGTACCAGCGACCACATCCGGGTAGACCTCCTGCTCCTGGCGGGATGCTAAAGCATATAATCTGTTCTGGCACTGACGCCATTTGTGCTAGCAGATGCTCCGTGATGTGCTGAGCTTATAGGTCGGGCTGCGGAACTAGAAGCTGGGCCTCAGGCCCCATCATGATCCTGCCTCGCTGTTGGGCAATCTCTAAGCATGTGTCTGGGCTTCCCACACCTAAAAAAGCACTTGTACCTACTAGACACTAACGCGTGTGACCCCGACCACACTTGCAGCAAGCTGGAACACTAGAATCTGCGCGTCTGCTGCTCTGGCCCCTAGAGCCTGATGTTTGCCCCTTCTGATCGTGCCTCGGTCGGGATGGCACACTCAATGCTGAAGAAGTTGGAGCTGATGATCTCTGGTGGTTCTGCTATTGGTGCCCACCACCTGATCTCGGTTGTGAGAATCTGTGGTCATCGGTTTAGGCCTTCTTGGCCTCCCTCTCTCTCAGATGTGCCGCCTCCATCTGTTGGGCGTATAATACTATCCAAGGGAAATCCATGTCTTTGTAAATCATGGCGTTCCTATAATCCTTATCCAAATAGCCCACTACACCATGAACGAATCTACTCACCCGCGCCCTTTGATCAACTACTAACTATGGGGCATATTTTGATAAGAGAGTGAAATCAAGAGACTACTCCTTTACCGTCATTTTCCCTTGCTTCAAGATTTACGAACTCAGCTGCCTTCAGCTGCCTCATCTCACTAGGGAAGAATTGATCCAAGAATGCAACATGGAACTCCTCCCATGTAATAGGGCCCGCTCCGGTGAACTTGCGATCTTTCCATTGGCGAAACCAAATGTGCGCGACCCCTTTCAACTGGTATGAGGCCAACTCCGCGCACTCAACTCCATTCACTCCTATGACTTGGGTGATCTTCACAATATCATCTATGGACTCATGTAGTTCCTCATCTACTTTTGACTTGAGGAATTCTAGGGTGTTCATTCTCAAGAAGTCTCTAACTCGAGCTACCGCTGCATTGCCATTTTCGGAACATGACTGTCTGGTATTGGCCTGACCAGTTAAGGCCTGCACAAGAATCTGAATAGCTGCTCGAAACTCAGCATGGGAAACTTGCTCCGGTGCCTGGTGCTCCTGAACTGGTGGGGACTACTGGTGCCCATTTCCATTGCCATCCTTGTGGCCTTCACCATTCCCATTATTTCTACCATTCATTCTTCGAGGAGCCATGATTCTGCAATCACGAATAGCATGAATGAGAAGGATACTAAGATATTTCATGGTACGACATAGATCATGAAAGAAGGGAACATTTCCTAAACGTCTCGTAGCCTCTCCATCATAAGTGTGGCGCACTTCACACCCATGAAAAAGAATCTACTTAACTCAGCTTTCAAACATCCTAAGAAACTTCAAACCTATTGCTCTGATACCAAGTTTCTCACGACTCGAACGGAGGCCCGGATTGCAACACGGGACAAGGAGCCCCGAGAGATCCCAAGTCGACTCATGGAATAAGCATACATCTAACTCAATCAAAGAAACTGAATAATCAACAATATAATCATGACGTAAGTCTAAACTTAAACATAACATCAGAATACACAATTTGAATCTAAATACAACCATATGTATGAAAAGCCTCTAAACATGACGAGTTGATGGGACAAGACCCCAACTAACTCAACAAAACTAAAACTGAAATACATATATGAAATTTGAATAGCCTGGTCCTCGGGACATGAGGACTCACCAACAATGAAGGTGCTAATCTCTAAAGTGGAACTATGAGCGGGGTTGAACCTGAGAATTGGGTCCTGTATCATGAAATGATACAACATAGAGTATGCGTTCAGTACGTGGAATGAACTGAGTATGCAGGGTAAGTAAAACCGCTAAAGTAAGTAAAATCAGTTAAATACATACATAACGTAAAACATAAACATTAAGAATCTTAGAGTAGGGCTTGCATGCATTCTTTCTAAAATCATGATCTCATGATAACATAACATATCATCATATCATATCATAACATAATCAATTGACTCAAAGATAAAATCTTATATTCATTAGTAGAGCCGAACATTCAGTCAAACCTGCTTTAGAATATGCTTACATATGTAAATCTCATGAGTAATGAACATGCATAACTGAAACCATGAGGAATAATGGGAGACTCGTCTTTTAACCAACATACCACGATAGAGCTTACGTGGTCCTAACTATCACACTTAAGTGGGTAGAGCCGTACAAATCCTTGCCAGAGCTAGGGATGATACCATAATATAGATATCGATCTCGTGGCCCAATAGGGCAGGGGATAGCTCACAAAGGAAGTCCCGAGTCATATTGTATAAAATTACATTGGCACGTAGTTCTAAGGCGTAGGGTGATCTACCCTTAGCCTACTCGGTGCTAGAGACTACTCTAAAAAATATGCATATGCTTTATATCGTTATTCAATGAAACTCAACATCGTCTATTGATGAAGCTCAATAATCAAGTACATCCCATTTGTGAAATCATGCATATGAGAAGCTTTACCTCAAAACATACCACAAGTTGAAAGAATATTGGGAGTCTTCGCTCCAAAACCATGTGGTAAGCTTAATTCGGGAAATCATCAATCGTACTTAAACTTGTGGGCATTGCCCAAAGCTTTATCATACTTGAATATACAATTCATATCGAAAACATGATTATAAACATGGGTATCTTTGAAACCTACTTTTCATCATAATACCTTGTCATCATCATGCATTCATCACAAAACTCGTTTTTCATTAACTTGTCAATAATGGGCTTTTTAATTCATAAAGCTAGAAACATGATTTTTAATTGAAAACATTATAAAACTAGCACATGCTTCATAATTTAATAATAGAAACGTATTTAAATCATACCCATGTAAGGAATTAGGAAATTCATGCATTGGGTTAAAACCCCTTAGATTATTCATAGACATTCATGATTTAGAGAGGGATTGGGCAAGGGTGTGGAAGAAATCACCCATTCATAAGTCTATGTAGCTGTTGGTAGCTGATTCTTACACTTCTTTAGATGCCCAATAGGAAATTGAAGAGAAATTGATGAATGCTAGGCTTGATCACCCTCTCTAGTCTTCTACCTTGCATGCATGTAGGAATAAGTCCTAAAATGAACTTAACCCCTTTAAAAGTCACTATTCATAACTCAAAATGACATAGTTTAGGCCTTAGGATCTTAGGAATTATAGAAATATTCCTTACTAAATTCGCAGAAAATAATTGTCAGGTGGTCCCATCGAGGGACCTAAAGATTCGTCGTCTAGGGTCATGACTCGTGGATTCGTCCATGAAGTACACTACTCTCAAGTATCCTGGGCTCGTCACGGATGACTTAACGACTCGTTCCAAGTGACCACGACTCATGGTCACTATCCGTGATGTACACTGCCTTTGCCTCAAAAAAAATTATTCCATGCTGCTCACGATTCGTGGTGTCTGATCACGACTTGTGAGGTCCTCCCGTCAAGGACACTTCCCCCTTTCCTTAACTATTCTTACCACCCATGCCAAGACTGACCTAACGACTCGTGGGTCTGACCATGAGTCGTGGTCTTGCCCATGGAGTGTTATTTCTCAAGTTTCAAATCCATTCTCTGGGCCTCCCCACGAGTCACATCACAACTTATGGGCTTCTCTCATGAGTCTCGTCATGACTTGTTCTGCGTCTGATGCCAGAATTTAGGTTTTTCTCCATTTCAACTCCCAAATCTGATCTTTGGTCTTCCGGGGCATAACATTGACTCACATACTAGGGTTTGGAAACCCTATTTTGGTCATGCTTCTTCACTCATCAAGTACACAAGCACTTGATAGCATATTGGCACTTTCTTGACTTTGAGCTTTGAATTTCATACCTAATGTGATATGCGACATGTATTGACTTGGGAATATTGAATACCTATGCATGGAGTATGTCATTTGGAAGGGAGAACTTGGGTAAATTTCTAGAATTTTTGACGGGGCTTAGAAAATTTTTTAAATGTGTTTTGATGCTAAAAATAACTTCTTCAGCTTGATATTGATATAGCCCCGTCACTTGTCTGAGATTTGTTCAAAATTTGAATCACCCAAGTTTGTTGAAAATTTGTGAACCCCAATAGAAAGAAGCATAAGCAGACTGTCTTTTCCAAAGACGAATTGTCTGTTATTCTATCACTTGTACCATAATGTCCCGACCTTTGGAAGGATGGTCCGCACCTTGCACCGCACATTGAAATAGTGATTTCAACTTTTGAGTTTCAATTGATGGTAAAAGGTACGGTCCATCCTTTTAGGGTATGATCCATCCCTCCAACCGTTTGGTACTAATATTATATTTGATGCTCCGAGTTCATGTTCTAACAAGTTTGTGCATGATCACAAGTAAATGGAATGAAAGCGAGTATTACCCCGAGGAGGCAAGTCGAGTATACCTAAGAGGTCCCACCTTGTGCATGAGGAGGAGGAGTACATGCCTTCAGGTAGTAGGAGAGACATAGAGCATACAACAAAGATGTCAGCCATCCCATCAGCTCGGGTGGCATCTATAGAGACACTAACTCAGGGATCTTCATCTCAGTCTGGTGGTAACTATGATCAGGCCTATTCCAGTGGAGCCCGAATAGATATTTCCTCTAGTGAGGCTACTGATAAGGAATCATCTAGTCAGACCTCCTCAGCCCCAGCAGCAGCAAAGTGGAGACAGAAATAGGGGGAGGAGATGTTCAGACTCAAGTGGGCAGTCCAAGGCGCTAGGGAGCGCTATTTGTAGGAGTGTCGTACAATCAATGGCAGGACTTGTTGGGGGATTACAGAGGGGATGAAAATTAGCTCTAATGGCTTAGAGCTATACCTTGACATTATAGAGCAGCTGAGGTTTCAGCAAGGGGAGTTCTTGTTCGGGCCAATGAGTCAGTACATTCAGACACTGGTTCGAGAATTCTATGCTGTTTATGGGTCGATCCTCTTGAGGTTGAACCCAGTGATGAAGATATAGATTGATCCATTAACTTCTGTGGTGATTAGAGTAATATTGGTTGACATCAGACTGAAGTGAATCAACCCGTACTATTTGGTAGATGGCTACGAGATGGTACACACCTCAACATATGCTGAGGTTGTTAATAGGGGCAGGTCGACTAGAGGTTAGATAGCCAGTGACACTCCAGTTTGGGTTGTGTCTGATACAATGATACATTCAAGAAAGATCTCCAGCTTTCCACCAAGTTTTGGTGGAACATGGTGTGCAGTAGAGCATACCCAACAAAGAGCGACAAAAAAATACCATTGGGACAAGCTCTTGTTGTGGAATACATCATGGCCAGAAAAAGCATAGACAGAGGCCAGATGGTCAGTCTGGAGCTAAAGGACATGGCAGTTCAGACTACTACCTCCCTATCATTCACATGCCTCATCATAGATTTATATCGGAGGGCAGGTGTTTCGATCCTGCCAAGGGAGGACCTATTCACAAATGCTCCCCAGGTGACGAATATCACCAAGATGTAAGATGATACTATGGTTGCCTTAGCGAGCCATCTTAGCTTTAGCTTACTAGATAAGCCCACTACTGAGCGTCAGGGCATCCAGACTAAGGAGCCCACATCACAGCCCACTGGTGAGGTAGACCTCACAGCAGCAGCAGATCTAGCCACCATAATATCCATGCCAACCGCATCGCCGAGGCCACTACTCACTTTTAGAGATTCACTTACTAGTTTAGCCTCGAGGTTAGACAGAGAGGAGAGGCAAGGCTTTGTCACAGAGGGCTCCAACAGCTCATCTAGAGCTATCCACCATAGAGGTAGAGGCTCTTGGGGGAGCGATAGTGGCCTCGTGATTGAACACTCGAGGAGGTGCTCATGATGTAGAGGATGACCCATCATTGCCATCATAGGATGATGTGTAGTAGCACGGTCTGGGCGCTATAGAAATGCTTTGCAACCCTCTTATCCTTTTGTTTTATTTTGTTAGTGCATTGAGGACACTGCACTATTTTTAGGGTTGGGGATAGATATGTGGATTGTATGACATGCTTTTGTAGTGATTGGTTTTTTGAAACTCTAATTTGTATGACATTATGCTTATGAATGAGTTTTGTATGTGTGATTCTGATTTACGTTAGTCCATATTTTTTACATCTTTCTTAGTATAGCTTCTTCATTTTCTTTATTAGTTTAACTTATTTTTGCTTTTATAGTAGATCCCTCAATGATTTTCTTATCCATGGTTCTTTCCCGAGACGCTTACTTTTTATTAAATCTGACGCAATAAAATAGTTAAGTGTCATAGTGCATGGGCCAGATTATAGATTTCTAGGAGACATTCTTAAGGGTACTAGCCTAGTTTATTGAGTTATCTTAGGATTAATTAATTGTTTTTGACTTAGGTGATGGTGGAAATTGAGCTATTTGCATACTTATGCTGATTTTTGAAAATAATGCCCCCCTCAAAATTTTTGTTGTAGCTATTTGATATTGAGTTGCATATCTCCATTTGTGACATAAAATTATTGGCAATGTGTTCCTAGTGGAGTATGATGTTTTTGTCATTTTTATATCCATATGCCGATGTGTGAAAAGGAAAATTACTTATTCACTTGATTTGATCACACTCTAGAGCTTGTCTTGCTACTTGTGCCTGAATCTGGGATTGACTATAGGTTATAGTGATGAACTTAGGCCTTCTTTGTTAATCACAAGCCACATATGCCTAAAGAGACCTACCAAATGATGCATGTATCCCTAGTCTCCCTCTTGAGCCTTTGACCTTTTTCTTGATCAACCGCAATGAAAGCCGAAATCAATTCTCAAGTTGACACTCTTTTGAATGTATCCTCCTTGACACTTGAAAAGTAATAAAAAATAAGAAAAAATTTGTAAGTTGGGTGTGATAAGGAGGGGAAGAAATAAATAGGGAAAAAAGATGCTGACTGGGCATACCCAAGGTGTACTTAAGCAATAAGCTAAAAAGAAGAAAAAAAAGTAAAAGAGAAAGTATGAGCTCACAAAAATACTTTGGGGTGTGAAAATGCCAAAATAAAAGAAGGGATCAAAAAAGTAAAAAGATTGTGAAAAAGTGATGAAGTGTTCATGGATGGTAAATGATGACGTTCAAATCCACTCCCCAGGAGGAGGAAGTGTAAACAATCGTCGCAATATAATTAGCCAACTAAGAGTCGGGGTCGAATCCACAGGGAATAGAGATTGAATAATGCAAAAGTTGTCACTTGAATTAAAATTGCATCCATGCATTTGAAAATAAAAATAAAATGTTGGGGGGTAAGAGAGATTACAATTTGAATTTAAAATCAACTATCGGGAGAACAAGTAAACAAATTGAATTAACAATTATGAGAAAGGGCCAGGGGTATACTATTGATGGGGGTTCACTTGGATTCGAATTAATTAAAAAAATCAAATA
This sequence comes from Datura wrightii, assembly GCA_035772735.1. NCBI lineage: Eukaryota > Viridiplantae > Streptophyta > Magnoliopsida > Solanales > Solanaceae > Datura > Datura wrightii. The sequence continues at coordinate 46,590,893 of JASDFA010000002.1, read as the reverse complement.
ATTGTTCATAAGCTTAAATATATAACCAATTGGGTGCTCTATTCCTTAAGTTTTCTCAAACCCCAAGGCCTCAATCAATTAATCCACTATAGTTTAGGCAAAATTTGAGCTATCTCTAGCGTCAAGTTTCTAATTTACATCACTGTAGGTTTTTGCTATCTCTTGCCTAACTCCACACACTTAAGACCCATTTGCCTACCATTGCTTTCTCACACATATTCAATTTCTATTTTTCAAGCAAAAATGGATTAAGTAGACATAACCCACATTTGCAACTATGGGTAATTCAGTTATCATTTGAGAGAAAACAACAGATTTATACAAAATGAGCAATTACAAGATTAAAATAGACATACCCAATCCAATCTATCCCCAATCATGCAAACACCCCTAGAAAAATATCTAGATACTCATAGATGAATAATCGAAGCGTATTGATAAAAAAATTCATAAAATTCATCATTAAGAGTAAAATAGCAAGCTCAACAATTGTCTTCAATGGTGGTTTATACCTTGAGGAAGAAGAAGAAAAACAATTCAATATTTCTCTCTAACTCTCCAAATATACAATGGAATAATTGGTACATTTTTAGAGAATATACAAAAATAGGTTAAAAAATGCTCGTCAAATTTCGTATTGGATGATTTTGCCCTTCTAAAGATGGTCTCACTTGCCAGTCACCGATGTTCCGCCAATGCCCATCCGCAGAACGTCGCTTTGTTGCACTTGGGGGCACTAACTCTAGAGTCTAGCCTACGTCAATACCAGCGGTTCGCAAGTGCTGACCCGCATTCTGTTGGTGCAACTTCCACTTCTGTCCAGTATGCTCCTGCATTTCAACTAGTGTTTTGCCGGTTCCCATCCGGTAGAGTTTTTGTTCTCTTCCTTAATTTCATGCTTTTGTCTGATTTCTTATCTTCTCCCCTTAAGTTAAATGCCTGCAAAAACTAAAGAGAAAGAGCATAAAATCCTTCCAAATGACTTGAAAGACAAGCAAAACCTCATTTAAAAGCCTAATGAGTTGGTAAATTACCAACTCATCAAACGCCCAAACTTGAGCCATTGCTTGTCCTCAAGTAGTTCAATTCTTTACCGCTAAACTATAGGAATAAGCATATCATTCTACATAAGATTAAGCGCAAGGGAACACTACGACCCAAACAACCCAAAGATCGCTCACCAACACAAAAGGAAAGAGTCTCTCAACACTTTATGCAAATTCTTCAAGAGATCAACATTTTATGCAATTTACATGATTCACATTTGATTTCATCATTCAAAACAAGGGGCATTGTTGATCACAGCAAGCTTATGTAGCATCTTAAGTCATTAAAAATTAACAATCAAAATTTGCCTTCAAGCTAACTACATTCTTGTCTCAATCATATCTCTTGGCACATGCAAGTATGATCCTCAAGGAGGTGATGATGCTCACTGATCTTGGGCAGATTTATATGCCCAAGTGATACTCAAACGTATCATTTTCGCCTTGTTTGTTGTACAATATGTATATATTCTCATGTAATTGGTAATAACATGTGAATTTATACTAACCAACATGATTAGCATTTGTTTTGCAGGAAAATATGATTTTTAGGAGCTAAAATGCATGTTGGAATTATATCGGAGTGGACTTGCATGCGAGCATGGAAAAGACATTGGAATGCGCAAAGTAAAAGGGCTCAGTGATGGAGCCGTGCCACGCTACCATCGCGGAGGCACACTGCCTGGAGGATGATTTTATTGGCAAATTCCAGTGAAGCATCGCGACAGCTCCGTGGCACGGAGATAGGCCTCCGCATTGGCCTCCGTGCCACGTTGAGGCTATATTCCCGGACCCTGGAATTCCAGTAAGGGTCCGCGTCCACGCCGTGTCACGGAGGCAGTGCTCCGCGTTGACCTACGTGACACGTTGCTTGTTATTCCGGGAAAAATTCCCACTAGTATAAATAGAACACTTAGCTTATTTTTAATTAATTCAGACTTGGTGGAGCAAGGACGTGGGTTAGAAGCAGTTGAGGGACGTAAAAGCTAAGGGATTTCTTCTCTTCCTTTCTTCTTTCAATCAATTCTATGTATGATTTACACTTGTTTTAGGATGATTAATCCACAAATGAGTGGCTAATTCTCTTCCTTGCTGAGGTTTTGAATAATGGTGATGAATTTTGATTGTTAATTATATGGTTTTCATCTTCTTCTTCCATGTTGTTCTATTAATTCTTGTTTCTACTGCATTAGTGTGTGGCCGACATTAATGTACATCTAAAAAGTCCAATTTCACTCGAGAGAGCACGAAATTGGAAAGTTGTGAATTAATAGGGTATTGTTCTTAACTTGATTTGGGAAAATTGGATTTTGATGTGCTTTCCTGATAGAAATATACTTGAAAGCCGTATTAGTCAATTTAGGAACCGGAATTGTAGTGCTAGGTCATAAATTGCATTTGATCGCAGAAATGTAGACGAATGGTTTATGATTCTAAAGTGAAATTAAATACGAGAGTTTTAATTTCTAGGCTAATGTTCTTGGCTAGCAACATGAAGAAAAGATTAACCAAATTGTGATTATCGTCAAATTCATTGCTTGTTCTTAACCTTGGCATGCTCATATGCATAGTTTCAATTCACAGTAAATAATTGTTAATAGTTTTAGTATATATAATTTATAAACAAAAACTTATTTAACTGTTGGTTACGTTGTTGTTAGCATAATTAGAAGTAAGATAAGAATATAGTGTACTTAGGCAATTTTACTTATCCAGAGTCTCCTTGGATCGATACTTGGCTTACTTAGCGACTTTATTACTTTTTTGACCACATGCACTTGCGTGTCGGTTTTACATATACCGAACCGGCCGGACAGGTTTTTGGCGCTGTTGCCGGGGAGACTAGGCAATTGGTGAAATTGTGTTAAGTGTAAATTTACTGTATTTTTGTTTTATTTTCTTAAGTGTTGACAACTTGGTCTTAGCCTGTATTTTGCAGACTTGATTTCTGTGAACACTGGCAAAGGACAAGGAGCTGGTGGAATCTTATACAGAGCCGGAATGTGAATTTCATAGTAAACGCAGAGAAGCTCTACAAAAGAAGCTGCAGTTGCTTAGACAGTCTATTATGGAGCAACAACATCCACCGGTTGTTAGGGCAGTGTTAGTGCCCGATGAAGCAGCAGCAAGGCCGGTTCGCGAGGTGGCAATCCCACATGCCAACAATGTACATTCTAGTATCCACAAACCAGAACCTGGAGGGAGGTTTGAATTAAAGCAGACTATGGTGCAACTATTGCACACAAGCGGGCAATTTACCGGTCTCCCTCATGAAGACCCACAACAACATCTCCAGAATTTTTTGGAGATAAGTGACACTTATATACCCGCTGGAGTGTCACCTGATTATGTTCGACTCACCTTATTTCCGTTTTCCTTGGTGAAGCCAAGAGGTGGTTAAAAGCTGAACCACCAAATTCTATATCAACGTGGGATGATCTAGCACGGAAGTTTTTGATCAGATTTTTCCCTTCTGGTAAAACAGCCAGACTTAGAAGTCAAATTCTAAGTTTCAAACAGAGGGAGGGAGAAAATCTATATCAAGCCTGGGAAAGATTTAAATCCATGTTGCGGGACTGTCCTCATCATCATCAGTCCAATGAGGTGTTGGTACACACATTTATTGAGGGTTTGGAACCCCATACTAAAATTTTGTTAGACTCAACAGCTGGAGGGCAAGCGCTGGAAAAGACTTATGAGGAGCTGTACACTTTGCTCAACCGAATTTCACAGGGCAATCCAGAATGGAATGCAGATTCATCAAGAAGTGGAGCAAGGAAAGCAGCAGGAGTGCTTGAAGTGGATAGATTTACAGCTATCGCTGCACAGATAGCTGCCTTGCAGAATCAGTTGAATAATCACTTCAGCAATATGAACTTGAACCAGCCTTCAGCTTCAGTCAAAGCGGTCCAGCAGATGTGGTGTGAAGTTTGTGGTAGTAGTGAGCACTCAGATGAGTGCCGTGGAGCAATCCCAGATTCGGTTAACTTTGTGGGCAATGCACAGAGAAATCAGCAGCAGTTTGGTAGTGGCTACAACTCAAATTGGAGGAACCATCCAAATTTTTCGTGGGGTAGCAATAACCAACAAAGCCAAGGTTCTGGTCAGGGTATGCAGAGAAATCAAGGAGGGCAACCGAACTGTCAATCCCAATTCAGAAATCACAATGCCCCTCCTCCACCACCATCACCTACCATTGAGGAGATGTTCAAAACCATGATCGCTAATCAGGCACAATTGCAGGCTGACTATGTGAAATTTGCAGCCGAAGTGAAGAATAATCAGTCAGCGACCAAGGCTCTTGAATATCAGTTTGGGCAATTTGCTAGTGCCCAAAATACAAGACCCAGAGGAGGACTGCCTAACGACACGGATCCTAATCCGAAGCAGGTAAATGCAGTGACCACGAGGAGTGGTTTACAGTTGAAGGAGGTGGAACCAGAAAGACCGCCTCAAAAGTCAGGAGCAGTAGAAGTTGAGGAGGAACAAAGTTCTGATAGGGGGAAGACTAAAGAAGCAGAAGCAGAAAGACCTCCACCCCCGTTCCCTCAACGACTCAAGAAACACAAGGAGGAGGCGTGTTTCAAGAAATTTATGGAGGTGCTTAAACAGGTACATGTTAATTTACCTCTTGTTGATGTCTTGCAGGGAGTGCCCAAATATGCGAAATATATTAAAGACATCATGGCAAACAAAAGTCGTTTGACTGAGTATGCCATGGTGGCTTTGATGGAGGAATGCACTTCCCGGATTCAAAACTGACTGCCCATGAAGCTAAAAGACCCTGGAAGTTTTACTATCCAGCTTACTATTGGGCAGAGTATCCGAGCTCGTGGATTATGTGACTTGGGGGCGAGCATAAATCTGATGCCCTCTTCGATATTCAGAAAGTTAGGTCTGGGGAGCCCTAGACCTACAACCGTAATCTTGCAGCTAGCAGACAGATCCTTAGCTAGGCCGGATGGCATTGTTGAGGATATGCTTGTGCAAGTGGGGTCCCTCATTTTTCCGGTCGATTTTATTGTTCTGGATTTTGAACCAGATGCTGAAGTCCCATTTATTTTGGGACGACCCTTTTTGGCAACCGGAAAAGCATTAATCGACGTGGCTGTGGGTCAACTTACAATGCGAGCACATGACAAGGTCGAAGTGTTCGATGTGTACAAAGCACCTAAGCTCCCGATGGTGAATGAAGAACTCTCGGTGATCAATGTAATTGATCATGGGAATGCTAATCAAATGAATGATTCCTGAGAGTTGATAGGAAGACCACCTGACCAGATTGAGCACTACTGGGGGGAGGACAATGATCGTGACAAATCGTCCATCACCCTAGTAGATAATTGAGCATAAAGGACGTCGAGCCGCGACGGTAAACTAGACGCTGCACGGGAGGCAACCCGTGAAAAATATATTTTTTTTCTTTTGTTTAGTAAAGTGTAAATAGTTTTATTTTAATTTTCTTTTTCTTGATTTAGTACAAATTTTCGTTTTAGTGAGTATTTTCATTTTAGTTAGGGAAATCTATTAATCTAACCAATTTTGTTTACTGAGGTGATTTTCAGGTCTAACGGAGAAAAATATGCATGGAATCGGGAAGAAAAAGGCAAGGTATGAAAAAATAATTGAAAGGAAGAGACAGTGCACTGGGGCGTTGGCTCCGTGTCACGGAGGAGAGGCTCCGCGTTACCCTCCGTGACACGTTGAAGTTAAATCCGGATTTTTAAAAAATTTCCAGTGAGCCAACGCGTTGGCTCCGCATCACGAGGGAGGGGTTCCGCGTTACCCTCCGTGACACGTTGCCTTATATTTGGTGTCGGGTCACACCGGGTTGCCGGGTGACCCGTGTGTTTTTCTTAATTTTAACCCCGATTTTTGCCCTTTCTTTCCCCATTTCTTCTCTTCTCCGCGACCAAACTCCCTAATTCCCTCCCCCAACCACCGTGCCACGGTACTAGGCAAGGAAATCGTCAAGTTTCTTCGGGTATTCAATTTAAAGGTATGTTTTCCTCGTTTTTCTCAATTTTTTGTCGATTCCACTCGAATTTGAGTATGTGAGGTGAGATATATCCTCCTAAGTAGCAATTGAGCATGAAATTGAATTATTTGTTGATTGATGAGTGTTCGAAATGTTGTAATTAGCATTTGAACTTGTCGATTACATGAATTATTCGAAATTGAGTGTAAAATTGAATTCTAGGGCTTGGGTTGTTGAAATTGAATTGGGTAACTTGATAAATAGGTGAATTAGATGCCGAGGTGTGGTTGTGAAGTGAGATAAGTCGTGTAAATATTGTTTGAATGTAAAAGACGACGAATTCTCGAGTTTTTGGGGAAAATGCGAAAATTGTTCAAATTGGTTTGATTATTCGGATTCGTATGTATATAGAATTTTTGTTGTTGTTTTTGTTTGTTGTTTTCGTTGCTAAGTGCGATGGTTGAATTGCTAGCGATAGTAGGATTGGGATTAGCTGTATGAAGTCTGAGTAGTACGCTAAAAGTTATGCTGTCGAAATTTTTGTGAACGCACTAAGCAATAAATGGTATAGTTATTTGTTTTATTGTAAATAAAGTAATCCTTGCCGTAGTATCGTAAACATAGCTAAGGACTAAGTGTGGGGTGAACTTAGTTTAACCCGACCTTAGCCGAAGCTAATATGCATTTAGCTTGACATTGTGCTTGTTTATTGATGTTGGCAGGTACAATGGCGAGTAGGCAGGATAAGGGCAAAGGTGCTTCTACTTCAGGCACCGGGAGAAAACGAATGAGATTGGGCACAGCAGTCCCAGCTGCACCAGCTGTTCCACGCGGCCAACGCCGCACATACGGAACAAGGTGGGTAACCGAGGAAGGAAAGAAGTGGTACGCTAAACATAAGGAAAGCAAGTACTTTCCGGAGGAGCATATTGCACGGGAACCACTAGCACAGGAGTTCCCCCGTATTGTGCAAAGGATTGAGGCAGCTGGGCTCAGCTTTATATTTCAGGAGCCCAAGGAGTGCAACCTACATTTGGTCCAGGAGTCTACGCAAATTGGAACCCGGCCATCAGAAGCCACACAATAAAAATCAGAGGGCAGATTGTCACTCTGGAACCCCAGCAATTTAATGCCATCGTTGGAGCGCGGGACACAGACGCCCACGTTCTCCGCCAGCTGAACATCACCCCACCATACGCCGACATCAGACGTACTTTGTGTGGGGCTCGATCCACAGCCCGATGGAGCAGACATAAGGATAGGGGTTACCACCAGACTCTGCCTTATTCGCAGATGAACAGGGAGGCCAGAATATGGCTGAAAATAGTGTGTTCATGCTTGATCCCGGGGGTTCACATGACGGATGTGACCCGGGACCATGTCTGTCTGGTGTATGCCCTTATGAAAGGGCTGGAGATTAATGTTGGGGCGGTTATCATATCCGCCATGAAGAGAGCCTGACTACACCAAGGCCACATATATTGGTTCGGCGGACTCATCACCACCTTTCTCCGGGGCCTCGATGTCGAGGAAGAGGCTTTGGATTACATCCCGCAGTTGGAGTGGAGGGCCCTTGATGTGACAAAAACTAAGGCCCCCGACACCACACATGGGCCAGTGCTGACACTGGGCGAGCGACATGCTCGTGACGATCAGTACATGGCTCGGATGTTTGGTATGCAGATGCTTCAGCTCAGGATTGGTGGGAGACCAGCCAGAGAGGAAGAGTTATGGCAGCTGGAGCTGGATTACCCATTTGGCGAGAACGCCAGAGCTTTGTGCCGAGTGGGACCAGCCTTCGTTGAGCCTACTGACGATGAGGTCCCCACTGACGAGGAGACACGTCGGGAGGACTCCGATGTGGAGTCCGATGACGACGATGGAGCTGACTCGGACATGGGCGATGAGCCAGCAGCATCGGATGAAGAAGTCGAATATTTCGACTGATCAGGGAGTTCCACCACCCGAAATTTTGTGATCTTAATTTTTGTGAACACTGGGGACAGTGTTCGATTTAAGTGTGGGGTGGGGAGTGGCTAGGTGCTGGAACTTAGGCTAATCTGTTGTATGCTCTTTCGCTTGTTGTGCATGTATGTTTTTATGTTTCCCTGTGGTTGTGAACTGATTTGTGTTGTATCTGTATATATTTTTGTGGTTAATGATGTGTGTTATGAAAAGTTGTGGTTGCCAGTGTAAATATTTTGTAAATATTTTTTTCTTATCGAAATGATTGATATATTTCAAAATTTTTGCGAAAATATTTTGCACTTATCAAAATATTTTGTAAATAGTTTTCCATCGACATGATCGATGTTTTGCAAAAAAAATTTCGATCTTTATTTTAGGTTTCTCGGAGTTTTTTTTCGATTCTTTTACCGAGAATAGTCCCATTGAACCGATGTCACAGTTAGTGACCGTTCCCTATGATGGATGGATGACGACCGTCTTAAGGGAAATGTAGTCGATAGGAGTAGGATTTTTAATTTATTTTCAGTTTTTTCTTTGGTGGATTGCATCACTGAACCTGCAGTTACTAAATGGTTGTGAAATTTTGGTTGCATGTTGTAACTGATATTCAAAATGTAAAAGTGATTCGTTTGAAAGCATGCAATTTTGTAAATATGTTGAGTTACCTAGGCTGTAGAATTTGATTCGGTGTGATTGAGGCTTAATTTCGAATTCATGTAATTGGATAATTAAAGAGTCTGTGAATGCATCTTGAATCGAGCATGTGCATCATGTGTGAAGTGAGGTATTGTTATTCCATGCTATTGTGAAGTGTCTAGAACATGCATGGTGTGTGTGCAAAACGAAATGAAGGAGGTGTAGTGTTGGAAAGGATGTAGGCATTTCTTTGTTTAACCGAGAGTTTCTATTTTTTCTTGTCATACGCTACCTTTTTATGTGACTGTATACCCTAGTCAGCCCGTTGAGCCTTTAGCCGATTATTTCTTTCTTTTGTCCAAAATTGTATAAACTAAGCTTTATTCCTTCTTTTCATTAGCCGTAAAGTCTATACAAAACTCTTAAGCGCTTAAGAAGAAAAGAAAAATTTTCCCGAAGTGTCAAAGAGTGAGAAGAGTGGAAAGAAAAGAAAAGCAGAGTTAAGAAAGAAAAGAAGAGGTTGAAGAGGCACTTGGTATAATGAAATGATAATAAAGGTGCATGAAAACCCTTTGTTGTTGTGTCAAGTGTGTTTGAGGAAATGGGCCATACAAAAGTAAACAAGCATGAATGGGATGATGAAAAAGAGAAAAAGAAGAACAATATCCATGAGTCGATGGGAATGTGTTGAAGAGGCGCTTAAGGATGCTAGCGACTATTATTGGCTAATCCAATATATATACTAGTTCCATAGCCCCGTTACAACCCATTAAAGTCCTACATGATCTTACATCGCATTTCCTTATATTAGTGGAGTAATACACTAAGGGCAAGCCTATGGGTCATGACATGATGCATGTGAATTCTTTTGAGAGAGAGAGTGAAATTAATTTCTACATGCCCCTACTTGAATGTTTGTGTGCTGCATGAACATAAAGGGGAAGATTCTCTTGAGTTGTGAGGGCACATGCTTGATGAAAGATTGATTTTCATGTCGGATATCTTGATTAGCTGATTTGCATGAGTTTGCTGATATCGAGAGTCGATTCTTAAAGTCTAGGAAGTCTTGATGTATTAAAGGTCATTGCATTGTAAGGTCATGCATGTTTTCGTGATAATTTGCAAAAATTGAATAATTGGGATGACCGTAGCATAAATTGTCGCACCATAGTGGCAAAGGTTGGGATGTAATTTGCATGAGTTGTGTATGTGTTGTTCGAGGACGAACAAGGATTTAAGTGTGGGGTAAGTGATCTTGGGCAGATTTATATGCCCAAGTGATACTCAAACGTATTATTTTCGCCTTGTTTGTTGTGCAATATGTATATATTCTCATGTAATTTGTAATAAAATGTGAATTTATACTAACCAACATGATTAGCATTTGTTTTGCAGGAAAATATGATTTTTAGGAGCTAAAATGCATGTTGGAATTATATCGGAGTGGACTTGGATGCGAGCATGGAAAAGACATTGGAATACGCAAAGTAAAGGGGCTCCGCGATGGAGCCGTGCCACGCTACCATCGCTGAGGCACACTACTTGGAGGATGATTTTATTCGCAAATTCCAGTGAAGCCTCGTGACAGCTCCGTGGCATGGAGATAGGCCTCCGCGTTGGCCTCCGTGCCACGTTGAGGCTATATTCCCGGACTCTGGAATTCCAGTAAGGGTCCGCGTCCACGTCGTGTCATGGAGGCAGTGCTCCGCGTTGACCTCCGTGACACGTTGCTTGTTATTCCGGGAAAAATTCCCACTAGTATAAATAGAACACTTAGCCTATTTTTAATTAATTCAGACTTGGTGGAACAAGCACGTGGGTTAGAAGCAGTTGAGGGATTAAAAAGCTAAGGGATTTCTTCTCTTCCTTTCTTCTTTCAATCAATTGTATGTATGATTTACACTTGTTTTAGGATGATTAATCCACAAATGAGTGGCTAATTCTCTTCCTTGCTGAGGTTTTGAATAATGGTGATGAATTTTGATTGTTAATTATATGGTTTTCATCTTCTTCTTCCATGTTGTTCTATTAATTCTTGTTTCTACTGCATTAGTGTGTGGCCGACATTAATGTACATCTAAAATGTCCAATTTCACTCGAGAGAGCACGAAATTGGAAAGTTGTGAATTAATAGGGTATTGTTCTTAACTTGATTTGGGAAAATTGGGTTTTGATGTGCTTTCCTGATAGAAATATACTTGAAAGCCGTATTAGTCAATTTAGGAACCGGAATTGTAGTGGTAGGTCATAAATTGTATTTGATCACAGAAATGTAGACGAATGGTTTATGATTCTAAAGTGAAATTAAATATGAGAGTTTTAATTTCTAGGCTAATGTTCTTGGCTAGCAACATGAAGAAAAGATTAACCAAATTGTGATTATCGTCAAATTCATTGCTTGTTCTTAACCTTGGCATGCTCATATCCATAGTTTCAATTCACAGTAAATAATTGTTAATAGTTTTAGTATATATAATTTATAAACAAAAACTTATTTAACTGTTGGTTACGTTGTTGTTAGCATAATTAGAAGTAAGATAAGAATATAGTGTACTTAGGCAATTTTACTTATCCAGAGTCTCCTTGGATCGATACTTGGCTTACTTAGCCACTTTATTACTTGTTTGACCACGTGCACTTGCGTGTCAGTTTTACATATACCGAACCATCCGGACACTCACAACAAGACAGAATCCCATTTAGTTATCCATCAATTCACACTCAAGGGATTATAGAACGAAACAAATACGCTAACTCTCAAAAAGAAATTCTCATGAACATAACTTGACCCATAGGCTTTTCCTTCGTGTAACTCGCCACTAATGTAGAGTCACTACACTTAGAATCAATTAGGACTTGGAGGTCATGATGAAGGCTAGGGGTAAAGGTAGGATGGATTTTCAAGTTCTAGTGACTAGAACCTCACTAATGTGCTTTTTGTGAATCTTATTGCATATTCTATTTTATTTTGAGATTACCCTCACCTTATCTCTCCTTGAACAACATTTACCCTTTTGAAACAAGAGCCCTCCTTATCTCTCCCCATTTACCACTTTTCATCTCATTTGAGCAAGTGGCAGCCCGTTTTACAATTCGGTTCATTTCACCCAACAAATTTATTGAAGTTCACATTATTTTTCTCATTTTCCTTTTTGCAACCTCCAAACTTAGGCTTTTTCCTCATCTTTCCTTTTTCTATTGTCACACTTTTGGGACTTCAAGTATTATTTTTGCATTTCTCACAACTAGCACCAGGGAGTATGGGTGCCAAAGAGGGATTACTAAAGGGGTAATAGGCTTGTAATGTGATTTTTCAAGGAAAATGCTTAAAGGCTCAATTGACTAGCAAGGATTCATGCTCAAGGAAGTCATATAGGTGAAGCGCTTATCCAAAAGAAAGCCTAAAATCATCTTCCAAGTGAAACTACATCTAGGATTTCACCTTGAGTCATACTTGGGGTAAGTTTTAGAAAATCGTTCATGCAAAAGAATTAAACTAAAACCTTTCCCACAAAGCATCACCCTCAAATAGGTTCACACCATTTTTATCACCACATCAAGAGTTATAAAATAAGATATAATGTGAATCAAGAAGCCAAACAAAGAATGTGTAACTTATGATAAATGAGTACTTAGCTTTCAAATTCAACTATCCGTTTCCTTCTCAAATATTCACTTTTTTATTAGCCATGCCATTTAAGAAAATTTTCTAGTGGTACCTCACGGGAACCATTGCAATCATTGACTCATAAAGAATATTAAACTCGACATTTTTCCTTAAGAAAGTCATCTCTCAATCCATCATTGGAAAATACCACCCGGTTCGATAATAAAAAAAAAAGAAAAGAACAATTGAAGACAGGCCCAATTAATGGCACTAACAATTTAAGAGCAATTTTTCATTCATTTTTCCTTCATAACATGCCTGACAAGGGCAGAAACTAACAACAATAGCAACAAAAAAAAAGAAATCAAACTAGCCCAACACGGCCATTCCACCACAATTAAAAACTACAATTCATCTAGAATATTAGAAATTCAACCCGATAAGGGTAGCACAAACATCAACAACGACAAGCCCGACAAGGCAGAACAAGTCAATAATAACCACAAGAGAGAGCTCGATCCACCCCCAACTATAACAATGCATTATCCCCAATCTATGCATGAAAAACAGAAAGGGTGGTGAGAACTCGCTAAAGTGGCTACTCCTCGTCCTCATCATCAGCATCATGGCCCTCATCTCCAAAGTCTCCTCATCATCACCTAAACCCTCAAATAGTTCATCAATGGGGCCTCGAGCTGTAGGTTGAGCAACCATGGCTGCATCAAGTGCGCTCATGTCCGAATATTCCCTTGGTGCCCGACTTCTTAAATCTTGCACTTCAGCCTGAAGAGATGTCACTGCGCCCTCTACTATATCCACTCAGAGCATAGCTTATTCAAGCTTCCATACACATTCTTCATATCCCTTTTTACTATTCGAGCAATAAGGGCCGGGAGATTTTGAGCAAGCTTTTGGACTTGGCTCTCGTGAGAATGTGTCATCTCGGCAAGCTTGTGAATTCTGCTTGGGTGAAAGGATGTGGGAGGAGGTGAAGGCCCTCGAAATGGTGCTTCTCCCAGTGCATGACCCAATGTCTCAGGGTGTGGCATATTAAAGTCGGGAGAAATAGGGGTCTCTTCTATGTCATGGGAGGTGGAGCCTTCGGGAGCCTCAAAAGCCTACAGCCTTTTTCTCTTCAAATTGGATGCCTCAGCATCCATTTTTTCTCCACATTGATCACATTGGTGGCGGAGCTGGGAGACTCATCAGAGAATAGTGGAACCCCTGCATTAAGGCACAATTGAGAGATAAGCACCGCATATGGCATCGACGTTCCCTGCTGCCTGGCTTTTCTCATTATTTTGTTGGACACGATCTCCCCAAAGTTGATGAGAACCCCTATGATGATACAAGCGATGACGATAGAAGCCTCCAACTTCACTCTTTTTTCATTCTTTGATGGCATGATCCGGCCACACACAAACTCCAGTAACAGTTTTGCCTCATACTTGAGGTCGCGCCTTGAAATATTCCCTTCGATAGAGGCCCATAGTGGCTAACCACTAGAAATGATTGGAGCAATCCAGCTGAACTGATTCTCTTTGTCAGGAACTCTATTTTCATACTCAGTCCCTAGATCGATCTTATCAGCCTAGAATAATGCATTGATGGTGGTTGGAGTAATATCTACCTCCACACCCCTTATTCAGACTAAGGGAAGGCAAGGAAACTCATCAATCTTCCCTTATGCTTCATAGCCTCTTGTCGTGCTTGGTATGATGCATAAAACTCATGCACCAAGTTGGTGTAGTACTCTGGCGGAGGCATAGAAAATACGTGCCATTGACGGTGGTTGAATTGGGCAATACTGTTGTGGAAGTCATTCCTCATCCCCGCCAGATCAAATCTTTTCTGTGTTGTGATTGATCTGCCCCACAGATGGCATAGTGTGCCTTCATATCAGGCACGCAAAAGATTATTTCCTCCCTAGTGTTGGTGGGGGCTGGCTTTGAATTGTCCTTCACTTTTCTCTTACTTTTTGAAGTGGAGGGTACCTTTCCTTTATCTGATTGCCTGGATGAAGTCATAATTCTGTGCCACAACAAAACAACATTTCTTTTTGTATTTTTAATAATGGAAAAGAAAAAGCAACAGTTATACTATGCTAAGGAACAAAATTCTAAATATTAGATGACAAATAAGGTGAAACATTAGAAGTAGGCATCTGTAGCACCGGCGACTCAATCGGCGAATCGCAGGTGGCAACCCACGAGAGGCAGCCAAGTCATAGGTATGGGCAGTTATCAGTGCTGAATTGGTCCCTTTTCGCCTTACACTGACATTTCATCGGTCATGATCCATGAAGCACTGGTGAACCACGGGTGCTGGGCAGTGGTTGGAAGCCTCAAGCCCCTCTTTTGCGCTTCAACTGGCATTTCGCTAATCTTGATTGGTGATCAAAGGTGACTTTACACCTATTAGTTCTGTCCCACACAAATTAAAAAAAACTTCTCTAAAAAACAAACCTTACTCACACCCTTTCACATTTAAATTCACCCACTCAAATAGCAATATAAGTATTAACTTATGTGTTTGTCTTTGAATGCTTATTATTTTCATACAGTCATGAGAGGCTAAAACCTCCATAACTAGGATTGTGGGAACCTTGACGAGTTAACAAACTAGGGTTGCATGAAGTGATTCTAAACCAATGATAAACACTTTTATTGTATTCTCTTGATATTTAATGTTTCTTAATGGAGTACAATGGTAGGACTTGCTCGAATTCTTTACTTTCTTGAATCTAGAGAAGTGGATATTAGGAAAAGAGAATTACAACAAAGCCTTGGTATTTATGGGTCATTTTATAACTTGAGCTATGGTCGCATGATAGTTAATTTGGGACAAATATGATAATGGTTGAAGTAAAATCGCTCATGCCACCTTAACTGATAATTGAGTATAGTCATCCAATAGGGACGAACAAGTCATTTGGATGAACCCTAGTTATCAAGTTCTATAAGTAAGCATTGGGATAGATCACAAGTGTAAAATACGAAGTAGTTATGAACCCATGGGGAACACTTACCCGATTTAATTGCATAATATTGATAAAGAACAATCAATCTCAATCTTGTCTTATAATTATTTTTTAAAACCCCATTTTTGGAGATAACATACTTAAAAGCTTAAATACCTGCATTATTCTATATCCTGGCCTTTTTCCCTATGGGATCAACCCCAATCTTTGTTGGGTTCTTTATTAACAACGTCCACTTCATACTTTATCAGGAGTGTGAGTTTGAGCATTATCAAAAGTGGCATTGTTGCCTGGGAATACGACCTAGGATTAGAGTGATTGCTATGTTTAACTTTTAGTTCTTATTTCCTCATTTACATTTTATTTTTTGTTTTTGGCACCCACAGGTTGTCTCTTGGTGAATTCAAAGTACTCAATAGAGAAAAAAAACCCTGATTCCTCTTGACCCTGAATTAGAGTGAACTCTATGGAGAATGGAGAATCTTGAGCAAAGAGAGGCCCGTATTGCTGAAGAAGCTCGGCAAGCTGAGTTAGCTTGGCAAGCTGCACTTCAGAGAGTTGAGGATGCTCGGGAGGAAGTAGTGAATGCTGGACGCCATGGAAGGAGAAATAAAGACCAGAGATATGCTCCTCAGTTATATGATAAGGATTAGTCGGATATTGATGAAGTTGGGTCAAGTGGAGCCATCTTACCAACACCTTTGCCTGTTGGGGCGAAGTTTGATATCACTAGCATCATGGTACAGTTGTTGAATATGCATGGGGTGTTTAGTGGTCAGTCAGCTGACGATCTTTCACTTGATGAACTTTGTCAGGATATGAAAGGTGTATAGGTTACCTGGTGGAGCCAGGATGCGATCAGGCTAATACTCTTCCCATTCTCTATCTCTCTTTCTCTCTCTATGGAAAAGCCACTTTATGGTTATCGAAGTTGTCCAAAAACTCCATTACCAGCTGGAGGGAGCTTAAACAGGCTTTCCTAGAAAGGTTCTTCCCACCCTCTAGGATGTTGCAGTTAAAGAACAAAATTTATAACTTTCGACAATGAAAGACTGAGGCTCTACATGAGACATGGTTGAGATGTAAGAAGAAGCTGACCAAGTGTATGATCCATAAAATTCCAGATGACAGCTTGTTGGAAATTTTTTATAGGTCCATGAATAACAACACAAAAGTTGTAGAAGACACAACGGTGGGAGGAGTGTTGATGAGTGACACGTGGGAGCAAGTTACTATTATTTTGGACAGAGTGAGTAAGACTTATAGGGCCTGGCACACCAGGAAAGTAGAAGCAACTGCAGGTACGTATGTTGTTGGTATGTCTGCAGATTAATGCACAAAAGAGGAGGAGCATAATAAGCAACTAGATCATATGCAGACATCGTTAAACCTTCTCAGGGAGCATATTATGGGTTCTGGTGTTAGAAAGGTAAATGCAGCGAGAGCTCAGCATTTGGAAATGGGGCAGGAGCATTCAGATTCTGAGAAAGAGGCAAACTTCTTAGACAACTAGGTGGTAGGTTTTGGGGCCAACGCCCAAGGGTTTGGACAGGGCACTTGGTGCCAAGTTTTTGAAAATCAAGGTCGGAACTAGTATCGGGACAAGTACAACCGCAATGGGTATAGGGATAGGAGCCAAGGTCGTAGCAAAAGGGAGTATGGAGAAAGAATGATGGATATCGCAACGATCGCAGTGGTTTGTATGTTCTTCCTAATGCACGTGAAGGCGAGAGTGGGCCCTCAAGATTGGATAACATGATGGTTGAAATGCTCAAGAAGGTAAAGTCCACCAATGATCAGTTGACGGAGATTTGGGGGGATATATTAGGTATGAACCAAAAAGTTTAATCGCATGCCATAGTAATCAAACAAATTGAGCAGCATCTTTTCCAGATATCGGTCTTCCTAAACCAAAGGCAGAAGGGAACACTTCTTAGCAACACAGTGCAGAATCTAAAGAATGATAGTCACTATATGGTTGTGATGACTAGGAGTGGAAAGACCACAATTAATCCTCATCTGCTAGTTGTAGTTGAGATGGAAAGACGAAAGGAGATTGAGCTTGGTGAGAAGATGAGGTTGCTGAGAATGAGCTCACAGGTGAAGCTGAGTTGATAGAGACTCCAGTTGATGCAAAGGAGTTCTAAGCTGATAATGGTAAGAAGCAAGCGGTCACAAAAATTTATAATGGATGAAGAAAAAGGCGGAGATGGTAAGCTCCAGAAATTTCTTTCTACGCTTAAACAGTCATCTGTGAACATACCATTGGTCAAGGCATTAGAGCAGATGCCAGGACATACCAAGTTCATGAAGGACATTGGCTATAAACCGATAGGTAACTTGCATCATTGCAATGTCATAGCTTTACGAGTCCTTGCTAAAAAGAAGGAGGATCCAGGTGCATTCACCGTTCCGTGCATGATTGGTGATTTTGCGTTTGCGAAGGAACTTTGCGACTTAGGAGCAACCATTAACTTGATGCCATTAGGTATATTCAAACATTTCGGCTTGGGATCCCACACACCGACGTTAATACGACTATTGATGGAAGACCGCACAATCAAAAAGCTAGTGGGGATCCTATTGGATGTTCATGTCAAGGTGGACCATTTCATCTTCCTAGCAGAAATCGTAATCCTAGATTGCGAGGTTGATTTTGAGGTCCCCATTATCTTGTGGCGACCATTCCTGGCCACTAGGAGAGCCTTGGTGGATGTTGAAGCTAGCCAACTAAAATCTAGGCTAAATAAAGAGGTCATTTTTAACTTCAGATAGTCAATGAAGTAGCCCGATGAGTTTAGGGTTGTCTCAGCAATTGATCATGATTCCAAGTTTCTTGATGAATTCTAAGTGGTCAAGAGACTTGCATTGTGCCGCGACATTAAATCAGGCACTGGATGGGGAGAAACTCATGGAAGGTAAAGTCTGAGTAGCCACAGGTATGTCCCTTTCGCTTATTCTTACAGTTGATACTTTGGGGACGAAGCATGTTTTCCAAAAAGGGGGTGTACTTGTAATTTTTGGGTATCATGTTCGTCTGAGAGCTTTTCTTATCGTGTTTCTTTTTCCTCAGACATGCTATCTAGTACAACTGGCATATTTAGGATTTTTTTTGTTATTCTCGTAATTAGAAGTAGCTTAGGATTACTTTATAACCAACAAATGCACTAGTTTGATGTTTTTGAAAAATAAATTGACCATGTTTAAAAATTTCTTGATGTTAGTTGTGTAGTTAATTACTATTGCATGACCTCTGTAGGTCTTTGTGTGGCATTTATATGATTAGCATATGTAGTTGTAGCTTAGCCGTGTATGAACTGGATAGGTAGATTCAATGCAAACCGGTACCATGAGTGAGTGAGGATTCATACTTAGTTCAATACTGCGTTGAGGATCTAGAACTTGCCCGGTTGGTCTTTACATCAGTTTTAGGATAGTTGGGTACGAAATGATCACAGACTATTTTTTATTTTAGCCACTTTAGCTTAAATTACCCTACCAAATAAAAATTAATCCCTTAATCCCGATTTTGAGCCTAACATTGACTATTTTTCTTTGAAACCCTTTACCTTTCCCATTATTTATTATGAACCTGTTTTGGCCCTACTCCCTCCTTGGACATTGTGAACCTCAACTCATGCATTTTGCCTGAGTTGAGGTTCGCTATAGTAGGGGTCCGTAGACTGTAGGGAGATGGAAAAGAATGAAAAGGATCAAAAAGTTATAAAAGGGCAAGGTGTGATGTGAAAAGTGAAAGAAAGAAAAAAAGCTGAGAAAGAAAAAATGAAAAGAAAAGAAAATAAGAGAAAAAGAAATGAAAAAGATGAGAAAAATAAACCACACCCACATATTGCATTTAAATAGAGAAAAGGGAGGAAATGTTGAAAAAGTGAAAAATAGGATAAAAAGTGAAAAGTGAAGCCATGAGTATGTAATGCAAAGGAGGGTTTAGTCACTAAATTACACATCTACCATACCCAACCTGAAGCCTACATTACAAGCCAAACAGAGTCCTCTAGTGATCTTAGCCTAACTGTCCAAAGAGCCAAAGTAGAGAAAATAAGGGCAAGCCTATGGTATCCGATGTGCAGTATCTGGAACTTCATTGTGAGAGTGAGAGTCTCATTTGTTTAATATCAAGTTTAATAATTCTATATATCTGTGAGTATTGGGGACTTCATTTGTTGTGAGGGTACTTGGTTTGTGTTGTATTTTACCAATTGTCTATGTGAATAGCATTTGTGATAGCTCCATTCTCTGCTAATAGTTGGATGCCATATCTTTATCCCTATATGACATTTGGTTGTGTTCATATGTATGCGTAGCCGATTTAATTTGAGTGAAAAAAGGGTCAATAGTTGATTGTTGTTCATAGTGCAAATTTTGTTATGTTGGCTGTAGATATTCTAAGTTTACTTTCTAGCTAAGCGTCATTTTTAGTTTTTGTTTCCTTAGCCTGAGGATATGCAAAAGGCTTAAGTTGAGGGTGTTGATGTGGTGTGAGTTTACAACATTTTCAACGGTTAAAACTGGGAAATAAGCATGGACTTAAGTGTGTTTATATAGATATGAGACACTTTTACTTTGTTTTCAGGGAAATAGATGTTGGAGTTGAATTGTGCAGATGATGGAGAAAACTGCAGAAATATGGAAAAGTACGAACCTCAGTATGAGCCGTACTATCCTGGTATGATCCATACTGAGAGTCATGGAAAAGTCCAACCAAAGGCAACTTATGGCTCATGGTACAAGCCGTACCATCCTAGTATGAGCCGTACCATGGTAGTCGTAGGAAACTTCAGAAGATGTTGCACAGGGTAAGTCTCCTGGGACAGGTAGCAACCATGAATTGTAAGATCTACCTAAGACCCATACTGAGGAACCGTGGAGAAGTTTAGAAAAAGTGAAGACTGGCAGGTCTTAAGGTACGAGAAGGAGTCAACAGGACATAGAACAAAGGTACGAGTCATACCAAGCCATTCATGATAAGGTTCAGAAGATTGCCATAATTCACAGTATAAAACCACAATTGATAGTACGACATGTAGGTTCATGGTACGAGTCGTACCAGTTCACAACACTTAGCTAGATTCAGTAGAGGTCAGCCAATGTACAAGTCAAGGTACGACCTGTACAATCCTGTGTTATGGGTCGTAGGTGAAATCGGCGGCAGTTTTTAGTAGTTTCCCTATTTACTTAGGAGAAGGTTACAAATATTTATATAAATACGTTTTAGGTTATTTCCAGTAGAGAGACCCACAGATTAAATTTTCTTATATGAAACACATAGAGAGACAAGTTGTTAATTTTTAATTCAAGTCTTGCAGATTTTCTTGCTTTGATTTTCTTCATTGATCTTGAATAATTCTTTATATATTCTTGCAATAATCAATTGGGCTTTCTTTCAATTATCATTCTAAGTATTAACTTATGTGTTTGTCTATGAATACTTATAATTTTCTTACAATCATAAAATGCTAAAACCTCCACAACTAGGGTTGTGGGAACCATGGTGAATTAACAAATTAGGGTTGCACGAAATGATTCTAAACTAATGTTAAACACTTGTATTGTATTCTCTTCATCTTTATTGTTTCGTAATGGAGCGCAACATTAGGACATGCCCGAATTCTTTACTTTCTTGAACCTAGAGAAGTAGAGATTAGAAAAAGAGAATTACAACAAAGCCTTTATATTTATGGGTCATTGTATAACTTGAGCTGCAGTCACAGGATAGTTAATTTGGGAAAAATTTGATAATGGTTGAAGTAAAATCGCTCATGAGACCTCACCCGCTAAATGAGTATAGTCATCCAATAGGGACGAACCAGTCATTTGGATGAACCCTAGTAATCAAGTTCTAAAAGTAAGCATTGGGATAGATCACAAGTGTAAAACCTGAAGTAGTTATGAACCCATGGAGAAAATTTACCCTAGTTAATTACATAATATTGATAAACAACAATCAAATCTCAATCTTGTCTTATAATTGTGTTTTGAAAACCCCTTTTTTTTTGCAGATAACATACTTAAAAGCTTAAATACTTGCATTATTCTATATCCTGACCTTATTCTCTGTGGGATCGACCCCAACCTTTGTTGGGTTCTTTGTTGACAACGTCCGCTTCATACTTTATCAGGAGTGTGAGTTTGAGCATTATCAAACGGTACCAAAATTGATAACCTTCAAATCCACTCCTCACGAGGATGAAGTATAAAAGATTGTCACGATATAATTACCCAACTAAGAGACGGGGTCGAATACATAGGGAATAGCAATTGAATAACGCAAAAATTATCTATTGACTTGAACTAAAATTGCATCTATGCATTTAAAAATAAAAATAAAATGTTGGGGGAAAAAGCAAGATTACAATATGAATTTAAAATCAACTATCGAGAGAATAATATAACCAAATTGAATTAACAATTATGAGCAAAGGCTAGGGGTATGTTGTTGATGGGTGTTCAATTAGATTGGAATTAACGAAAAAATTAAATAATTGCTCATAAGCATAAATAATTATGGATAAAGTGGCACCCGATGCTTTTCAACCAATTGGGTGCTTTATTCCTTGAGTTTTCTCAAATCCTAAGGCCTCAATCAATTAATCCACTATAGTTCAGGCAAGATTTGAGATATCTCTAGCCTCAAATCTCTAATGGGTACATGACTATGGGTTTGGGCTATCTCTAGCCCAACTCCACACACTCAAGACCCAATTGCCTACCATTGCTTTCTCACCCATATTCAATTTCTCTTTTTCAAGCAAAAATGGGATAAGAATACATAACACACATTTGCAACTATGGATAATTTAGTTATAATTTTGGAGAAAATAATAGATTTACACAAAATGAGTAATTACAAAATTAAAATAGACATACCTAAATCCAATCTATCCCTAATCGTGCACACATCCCTAGAAAAATGTCTAGCTACTCGTAGATGAACAATATAAAAGCATATTAGTAAACAAATTCATAAATTTCATCATTAAGAGTAAAATAGCAAGCTCAAAAATTGTCTTCAATAGTGGCTTATACCTTGAGGAAGAAGAAGAAAAAGAAAAGCTATTCAATATTTCTGTCTCTAACTCTCCAAATCTGTAATGGAACAATTGGTACTTTTTTAGAGAATCTACATAAATAGGTTAAAATATGCTCCTCAAATTCTGTGTTGGACGATTTTTCCCTCCTGAAGACGGCCTCACTTGCGAATCACCGATGTTCTATCGTTGTCCATCTGTGGAATGTTGCTTTGTTGAACTTGGGTGTAGTAACCTTAAGGTCTAGCTAGTGTTGGCACCGGTGGTTTGTAGGTGCTGACCAGTATTCCTCTAGTACAGCTTCAACTTCTATCCAATATGCTCCTGCATTTCAATTGGTGTTTCACTAATTCTATCTGGTGGAGCACTGGTCCCATCTGATAGAGGTCTGGTCCTCTTCTTTAATTCCATGCTTTTGTTTAATTTCTTGCCTTCTCTCCTTAAGTTTAATGCCTGCAAAAACCAAAGAGAGAGCATAAAATCCTTCCAAATGACTTGTAACCAAGCAAAAACTCATGTTTAAAAGCCTAATAAGTTAGTAAATTACCATACTCATCAGTAAATAAGTCACTAAAGGACAAAATTGTATCCTACCAGCCATTTAACCTTCATTACAAGCTTAGAGAAGCCCTTATGTGATCTCAACCCAAATATCTGAAAAGAATGGAATTTGAGTAAATGAGCAAGCATGTGGTAGTTGTGGCCTATCTTGTGAATTTCTTTGTGAGAGTTCAGTGCATTTTTCTTCTCTCTTGATCTTGTGTGTCCTTGATGTGTGTGTTGTCATTACTTTAGAAGAAAGGACACTTTCCTTGGTCTAATTATAAGGGCATATGGATTTGAATGACTGGAATGTTTCACTTCTCTAATTTAGGTGTGTGCATATTGATATGATGTCATAAGTGGAGGTTACATGCTTAGTTTAATTAATTGCTAGAAAATTGTGTTTTGATTGATGGAGAATGTGCTGGATTGAATTTTGTGTGTTGGTAGCTGTTGTCAACAACCACCCTAGTCATTATAATTTGTTATTTCGGGACATTTGTTAGTTGTAGGGTAGTTTCGCTTCTTAGTTTGCTTGAGGATAAGCAAAGGCTTTAAGTTGTGAGTGTTGATGTGTTGGGAATTAGCGACACATCTTTGCCTTATTTCATAGTATTTTACATATCTTTAAGAGTTAAATTTATTAGAAACTAACCTTATTATTTCAGGAACTCAAGCAATAAAAAGATGAAAGAAGTTTAGGCAAAAAAATGCTCAAAGGATGAGGCAATATACAGATCGTCTGTCTAAAATATGGTTCGTATCATCTATCGTCCATTTCCAACTACAAATTCTAGAAACCAAGCGTATAAGGTCCTTACAATACGATTTGATGGATGGGCCATCTTCCCAAAGGACGGCCCATCAATTGAAGAACAGACTTAAGTTAGGCAGAATGGGTAACCTAAAGTATGGTTCAAGGTACATATCATCTTTCCTAAAGATGGTCAGTCAATCAATGGACGACAAGTTGCTGGGCAGAAGCTGAAATGCAAAGTATGGACCAAAGGACCGTCCATCCTTCCAATGAATGGTCCATCCCTGTACACCTGGCACTCTGAAGTTTGAATTACTTGGGCTTTTTGGGACATAATATAAATAGATTTTTCTTGTAATTTATAGAGAGCTTTTTTCAGTTTTCAGTTCATATTTAGAGTAGAGAGTAGAATTAGCTAGTTTTCCCTAGTTTTCATAGTAGATTCTAGATCTTAGCTTGTAACTTGAAGATTTCAATTTCTATTGGTAAGTATGTCTAATTACGTCTCTTCTTCTAGTTGCTAAGGGTAAATAAACCCACATCTAGGGTTGTGAACCCTAATGATCTCAATTTAATGAACCTGAGTTTGGGCTTATGAATATTTGATTAATTTTTTCTTTGTAGTGTATGATTGGTGATGAGAATCATCCAATTTACCTTTATGAGGCTTGAAAGAGTAAATTTAGGTTGGGTTAGCATCAATCAACAATAACTCAAGGCATAACCCTTGTTTAATGGATTCTCCTAGACACGGGTTGAATTCCAATTCATAACAAACAATTGTGTAGAAGGGAGTTCTCTTTAATTTGAAAAAATTGAAGTAGATTGACACCTATGGTATTGTTGAAAGATACCCATGGGTTGCCTAAGTAAATTGCTTGAATGTTCAGCCTTAACTTATTCTTAATCCTTCCACATTGGGTGGTTTAGAGGGATCGACTCATAATTGGGGTCACTTCCCTAGAATTACCTCTAATTGATTACAACTCTAGCATATTGCACTCTTTAGGCGTAGTTAATTTTTATTTCTCTTAATTCAAAAGACTCTAATCTTGCAATACTTCACTTTTTAGTACTAGATAGTATGGGCTTCGAGTAGTCTTTGTGGGTTTCGACGCCAACTCCTTGTTGGGTTCTATATTTGTTGCATTCATTTACACTACCCGATATTAGGAGTGGATTTGAACGATATCACCCTTCAGTGATTCTAGGGAATTAGGGTAGATGATTGGTGAAAGGGTTGATGGAGAATTCTTATCTTGAAGAGAAGATATGCCCAAGCTTTGGAAAAATCTCTTTTTAGCTCTCCCAATTTGTGCCTTAGAGTTACGAGATGAAAATTTTGAAAAAACTAACTTATACACATATTTTGTCTCGCATCATCCGTTGCAACAATCACCACCTTCACTGCAGAGGATCTCTATGGAATGACTTGGCATCTCACCAACCTTCGCTACAGTGATGCTCCAACCGCTACGACAGTCCTACTGTAATAGAAATTTCACTGCTACAGCAGTGCCTCCTTAACCAATAGTTTGGTAAACCTACACACTTTTCAACTCCAAAACACAAGTATTTCATCTAAACATCACAATACCTTTCAAATGTGCACTTAGCTATAAAATGATGCTATACATTCACTCATAATCTCAGAATTTCCTATGAAAGTCTAGTTCACTAGGTTAACCCTAGAAGAACACAACATAATAAATCCATAATAACATTAGACATGTTTCAGGTTTACAACCAACTCTTTTTTGTATTTTATAACTCATTTCCACTATGGTGACTCTATAAGGTACATGGCCCTGACCACCCCATAACGACCGGACAGGTCGTTACAATGTCCCCTACGCCAATCCAAATCTAATATTTTTCAGTTCATTTTGGACTTGATTATTTCATCTGGTACTTTTTGTACTCTGAGAAATAGTCCATAAGCACGACTTTGACATAACTTTGGACGCAGAGAGAGCTAGTAGCTGCATAGAGGCTAGAGATAATTGGGTTTTACCTTTTCTTCTCCATATTATTTATTTTTGTGTAATTCTTTGGATGGCTTTTGTAATTTCTTCATATCTATATAGGACTAAACTTCTCATTGTAGGGTTTTGGTTCTTTCATAAACCTTGTTATTTGAATATTTATTTCAATTAATTAGTTTATCATATTCATTTATTTGTTCAACACCATTCTTAATTATTTTGTTGCGTAGCTAATAGTGAAATATGATTTACGCATCTATGATGGAGCATGACTATGAAAATTATATATCTTAGATATAGAATTGAACAGAGTGAGTTCTTACACCTAAGAGGGGGGAGCCGATGCGTGCTTGCTTGTCATACAGGAGATGTAACTACATTCTAGTTAATTCAATTCTACTAGACATAGAGAATTAGGTTAACCGGAATAGGTACACAATTTTTCAATAGAACATCACGAGTTAACTTGAATAGGTGCCCAATTAGTTAAATCAATTGAAGAATAAAATGTGATTATTAGATCGTCCATATGTCATGACCTGAGTATATGCCCTGGATGCGACATGGTGCCTACAACCATAAGCGACCCCAAGCTAACCCATGGCATGGCATAGTACTAACACAACATGAATTATAGATAAACTGATTGGAAGCTAACTGAAATTATAAAACAGCTATTCATAAGAAAAGAAGGAATCTGAGGTTTAATAGATAAACAAAAAAGTCAGAGTCTAACATTTAAAACACAAAGCTGACATACTAAATGTCTGTGTGAAAGCCTCTACTAACTGCTAAGTTGTTAAGACAAGTCCCCAACTAACTATAAACACCTGAAACTGAACATAAGACTATGACAACTGAAACAAACACAACTCCCTCTCTCAGATGATGATGATTCACCAACTGATCGCTAATCAAGTATTGCAACATGTCTACCCGCGGGGATGAATCTGAGTACGTGAATATTTATCATATAATATAACACAAAAAGTATAAATTCAGTACTTTTAATATGCTGAGTATATGAGATATGCAACTAAAGTATAAAACATCCTAATAATCTACAAAGTTGTACTAAAATCATAAATTGAATTGAATTACCTTTACCCTATCTGAGATTCATATATACTAATATAAAATGGTAGTTCAAAAATACATAATGAAAGTACAAGTAGAACTGATTTAAGGGTCATATAAATACATTGAAAGATGAGTATGTAACTGTGACTGAACTGTACTATACTGTGGGAGAGTCAATTAACCGACATATAATCACGTGAGCTAAACATGGAGTTCAATGTATACGCCCTATCGATAGAACCCAATATATCTTTCCAGGGTGTAAAGGAATGGATGGTGTGATCACTAACTGATACCAATTCGAGATAAGACCTATGATGGCACTTAGTTTTGGGACCTGAATATGCTGAACCACAACCCACTCAGTGCTAAGTACTACTCCCAACTGGTAGCTCGAAAACTGATGCCCTTAGACTAAGTTAGAAAATACTTTATCTGAAAGTATATTTAGAGTCTAAAGGACCTGATAATTGTAACACCTTAAATTTTGAACCGTCATTTTGTTAGTAATTAAAGAGGTTTTCATGTATGTGGGGGCTCCACGATCGGATCCACAAACCATCATCAAGAAAAATAAAACGTCCTATCGATTGTGGAAAAGGTTTAGAGAGTTTCCCCTATTTCAATGAAAATTCCATGGCTCAATCGACGGATCGTGGTCAAGAAGGACAACCCGTCCTATTAGCCATGGAAAAAGTGTAGAGGTTTGGCCACCTTTCCTAGATAATTCCACAGATGAGTTTGCGGACCATTATTTTAGTTAACAATCCACCCTATCGGCTATGGAGAAACTCCCAAAATCTGCCAGATGCAGAGCAACAATAGACGGACCAATCAACGACCCATCGTCTAGAAGGACGACCCGTCAACCTTGCCGTCGAAAGTTTCCAACCCGTCTTCCCATAAAAAAAGAAACCATATGACATACCATCAAGTTAAGGACGACCTGTGGTTAGACCCCATGGAATCAAAAAGCCAGATTTTCAATACGTTTTGCCAAGTGCATTTTTGTAACTTTCTATATTTTTATCACCTACACGAGAACATTTTGGGATTCCTTAGGGAAATTTTGAAAGGTTTACATGAATTCAAGAATCATTAAGCTCTGAAGCTCTCAAGGAAGATTAGGATTCTTCATCTTCAACCTAGGGATTTTCAAGATTGACTTAAGGGTTCTTCATTCTAGGTATGTAAGGTAACTTAAGTGAGGAATCCTATTCTTCCTCATTCCCTACATCTAGTGATAATTCCAATCAAGTTACAGCTAGGGTTTTTACCCAATTTCTTGATTTGGTCTTCTTTCCT
Source organism: Datura wrightii (assembly GCA_035772735.1). Classification (NCBI taxonomy): domain Eukaryota; kingdom Viridiplantae; phylum Streptophyta; class Magnoliopsida; order Solanales; family Solanaceae; genus Datura; species Datura wrightii. The sequence continues at coordinate 46,562,959 of JASDFA010000002.1, read as the reverse complement.
ATAAGTGAATTATTCATTGTTGAATTTATTCACCCTATTATGATATATCTATTGTATCCTTTGATTGTTGATCATTATTCTACTCTTTTGATGTTATTGATGAGATCTCTTTATCTTGATTTATTGATGTTGATTCATGTTTCTTATTCCATGAACCCAATTGCATGAAAGTCATTATTTTCTAAAGCATTGTAATTTGAGATAAAAGCATAATTTTCATGATTTAAAGTTGAGCAGATTTTTAAGAGAGTTTTGATAAAGAGATTTTCAAACAGGAAGTACCGTTATAGAATGATTTTCAAAAGCTAAAATAAAGTCTTGTTTTTAAAAACTCAGAGATTTTGAGCATAGAAACTCACAAGTTTTACAGAAGTTTTAAGACAAGGCTCATCTATTAAGTACAGAGATTTTTAAGCCAAGGCTCAATAAGAGTCTTTAAACACCTATTATATTTATAGCTAAAGTGCTTTATAAAAAAGGTTTTCAGCTACCTCAGATAGGCATATTTATATGAACATTATTTTGGAAGGATTATTTAGCACCGAGATGGGTGAAGGGTTCAGATAACCTGTAAGCTACGGAATTACTTAACCAACTTAGGATAAGATCGTGTTATTTGTTCGGGGGACTTCTCAGATAGCCCTGGTAAGGGCTTAGTGTAGATCCACAATTTAGGTTTCATTGTTTGCCCTAACAAGGCTTTGGATGTCTCTCTCAACTTGGGCAAGAAGTTGTACATCTTGCACTCATTCATGATGTATGCCGGTTATGAGAAACTCCCAACTAAAGTTATACATATATATACATGTATTTTTAGAGATTGTTTTAATGCATAGTTTTATTGCTTAACTACTTTTACACATCTTTCATAATTGTATTTTAATGCATCATTTAGAGTTTTAGATTCAGTCAGTTTATACTTTCAATTCAAATATTTTGCATAACTGTTGTTTCATTAAGCCATTTCGCATATCATACATTCAAACATACTGACACCGTTTGGCGCTGCATCTTATTATGATGCAAATTCAGGTAGATAGGATTGGCAACAGACGCATTGCTAGGATCTCAATTCATTCAGGTTTTGGTGAGGCCTCCTACTTCGGAAAATCCCAGTCATACTTTAGTTTTGATTTTATTTTTAGTAGAGCTTAAGGTAGTCATGGGAGCTTTATTCCCGCACCTATTATTAGACATTAGAGGCTTCGTAGATTAGTTAGAGTTGGGTCATAAATGTTACTTTCTAACATTATTTTTCAGTTCAATTCATAAATCATATTTTATTAAATTAAGCTCACTTCAGTTATTGCTTCCGCATTTATTTATTGAGATCTCAGCTAATAGTAAGCCAGACCAAGAATTCACTTTGATCAGTAGGTGCTCTAAGTGTCGGCCATGCCCAGGGTGTAGGCTCAGGATATCATGATAATACTGGTTACATTGTGAAAATATTTGTACTAAAATTATGGTAGGAATATATACTCATAACAAGACAACTTCTCTGATGCAATGCTAATCATGCAGACTGAACTTGAAATCATGCTAAAATCATGGTCATGAAATTAAAATAAGTAATTGGATATAAAATCATGAATTTCACGTAATAATAATCATGGGAGTCTGGAAACATTGACATAACCAGGGAATTCATATACTGACTTGAAAACCCTAATACATGACTTTCTATATAGTTGAGAATTTTAGGTTTTTTGAAGCATTAGGGACACAAGGGTGGTAATGTGGCCCTTGTTGAATTTCCACATACCTAGAGTAGGAGAATTTCTTGCTAGAACTTGAATCCTAAACCTTTTGGAGAAGAACCCTAGCTTTAGACTTAAGAGAATTTGATACCTTTTTTGTACTGTTTTAGAGAGTTTTGGAGAGAATGAGAGGAAAACGTAAATAATTCCCTTCAATTCCTTTCTAAAGGAACCCAAAAGGAAATGGAGTTAGAAACATCAGAAGCTACAAAAATACGCTGGAAGATCTTGTTGAAAAACTATCATCTAGTCCCTACGAATCAGACCACGACTCGTTGTACCATACCACGACTCCTCCTACCATACCACAACTCATGGTGTGGACTCATTGTCACTAGGATAGGCTTGATCACTTTTTGATTTTCTCCCCATGCTTGAATAGGACAAGTCGTCCTATTGTATCAAGACTCATTGTCTCTATCTATGGTCACTGGGGAAGGATTGAATAGTTTCTAAATCTCAAATCACGATTGGAAAGGACGGATCACGCCTTGGTTCCACGGCTCGTGGTATGAGTTGTGGTGTTTGGAACTCAAGAAGGCTAGTACTACTACCATTAGTCATCCCACGACTCGTGGTCTCACACCATGACTCGTGGTGTGAGACATTCCATGGGAAAAGTTTAATTTTTTTGTTGGTTTCTGCTTCATATCTAGGATTTGTTCTTAGGAACTTTTGGGGTGTTACATTATCTCCTTCTTGGAAATATTTATCCTCAAATGAAGACAAATAGAGCTAAAAATATAGGGAAAGAGCTGTAATCCAAAAAAAGAATGTTAAACACAAAGTACTGATAGAGTGATTGACTCCGGACTGAGATATATATGTTGAACTGACATCACGAAACATGCATACTAAGAAATGAGAGCAACTGAGGGACATGTAATTGAGTAGAAAACTAAGAAGGAAACTATTACCTCAAGCTGGAGATGAACTGAAAGGAAAGAGGTGAAGGTACTTGGCCATCATGTCTGCTTCTTCTTCCCAAGTAGCTCCCTCTACAAGCTGGTTCCTACAAAAGAGTTTCACTGAAGTGACTTCCTTATTCCTCAAATTATGAACTTGACGAAGAATCTCAAATGGGGCCTCCTTATAAGAGAGACTATTTTTCACCCCACACTTTCCAAAGGAACAATTAAGGTCAGATCACTAATTCACTTCCTAAACAAAGACACATAAAAGACTGGATGCACCGATGCTAACTCCGTAGGTAAGTCCAACATAGCAGGAGCTAAGTTTTCCTTTCTTAACAAACCTCATCACCCCTTTCATGGGTGAAACTTTCAAATAAACTCAATCATCAACAACAAACTCAAGCTCTCTTCTTCTCACATCTGCAAATGATTACTGTTGACTTTGGGCTATTTTCAGCCTCTCTTTAATAAGTTTCTACATATCCTGATTAACAGAATCAGGCACAATCAAGGTAACTTCACCAACCGAAAACTACCCTATAGGAGATCTACACCTCTTACCATAAAGCTCCTTGAATGGAGCAATTTTAATACTGGAGCAGTAGTTGTTATTATAAGCAAGCTAAATAAGAGGCAAGTGATCATCCTACTTTCTTTAAAAATCGGTCACGCAAGCTCTCAACATGTCCTCTAGAGTCTAAATAGTTTGCTCGGCCATGCCATCTGTCTATGGGTTAAATGCTATGCTAACCTTAACCTGGGTAAAAAATACCCTTCTGAAAGGACTTCCAAAAATGCGAGGTGAACTGAGTTCCCCTATCAAAAATGATGGACAAAGGGACTCCATGCAATGTGACCAACTCCTAAATATAAAATCTAGCATAATCTTCGACTTAATCTATAGTCTTAATTGGCAGGAAATGTGCTAACTTACTCATCTGGTCTATAACTATCCATATCGAATCATACTAGTGGCATGTATGAGGTACACCTATGATGATGTCCATATTTACCTCTTCCCACTTCCAAGTAGGAATGCTAATATCCCGAGTCATACTTCCCGGTCTCTTGGGTTCAACCTTAACTTGCTAGCAATTAGGCCACTTAGCTATGCATTTTGTGATATCCCTCTTCATGTCATTCCACCAATAGACTTCATGTAGATTACTCAATATCTTTGTGGAACCTGGGTGATTAGAATACCAAGAACTATGGGCTACTGTTAATATCTACTGCTTTAAACCATCTACATCTGGAACACACAAGCGATTCTGATAATGAAGCACCGTCTCCCTCTTTGGAGAAAACCTCCACCTCTTCTTGAGGTCTTCTTCCTTTAACTTAGGTAATATTGAATCGTCATCCTACTTTGCCTTAATATCCATCACCAGAGATGATTCGGAGCCATTTGTCACGCCCCACCTTGGGGGGTATGACTGGCACCTGGTGCCTTATTCGGACCTGAACTGCTAGACTTCTGAGCCTAAGCACATCTGGTGCCTGGCTGGCTCTAACTCAGATTCATGGAATCAACGGGCTATATAACGGCTGTAAATACAGCCTCCGGCCGACTGGGCCTATAGCCACCTGTACTGTAATATCAGCTAACTAGAATCATACTCATATAGGGAAACCTATGCGGGCCGACAAAGCCACCATGCTGTTTAGTTATCTCCAAATCAGTATAACAAGTGCTGAACAACTACGTGACCGGAAAGGTCGCCACTACTAACTAGATACGGCCCCACACGACCAATATAAACAACAATACTAAACAGCTAAACAACGCACGGCCCCACACGACCGGAATAACTAACCACAGGGAGATATATGCACAATCTGCAAGCCTCTAGGAATATTGATAAAATGGTCGGGACAAGGCCCCGATCTACCCGTACTATACAACAAAAGAAGATGATATACACCTCTGAATATCAAGCTCCGAATGACAGGAGCTGATGACTCTGCACTGGCTGGGATCATGAGGGATCAGCTCCTCGTCTATGAGTACCTGTAGGCAAGTAATGCAGCGCCTCAAACGGGCATCAGTACTACTGGTACCGAGTATGCAAAGCAAACTAAACATACTGAATATAAACAACGATGCTAGAAAATTCTGAATAGCAGGAAGTATCTAAAACTGTCTGAACTAGCAGGATCTAGAATAGGCTTACCTGTACTAAAGGTAAGGTAGAATCATACCTGTCGTCATGGCGACCTGCTGTCTATCAACTAATAGATATCATGTATATACATATATATATATATATATAACACAAGAACCTATACCATCCCCCATAAGCCGGAAGATGCCAACCAACACACAATCTATATACCCCTACCCAGGTCAAAACCATCCAAAAATAAATCACTCCACTCGTCAGCTAACTACGAGCACCTCTACCGGCCCCTTGGGTCTCCAGCTCGGGCTATGGCCTCTGATATAAATAACTGTGTATGAGCGCGAAGGACTCCTATACTGTAAACTGTAATCTGTATCTATATTTGTATCTGTAATCTGCCCCCTGGGCGCAAGCGCACAATAGGGTAAGCTATACTGCTATGCTGATCAGCCAGATATGGGGAATGCTCCATCCCATCTTAATCCTACTGCGGACGACATACCACTCATTGGAGTGGCGTATCCCCACCCTCATGGTGGGTCGACATAGTTACCAACCCAAGGGCGGCGAGGACGCTCAAAGGGTGCCCTCATAACACAAACAGGTCTCAACAAACAATAATCACATATAGCAAGCATGTTTAAACTGAAAATACTATCTGTACTTTGATTTCTCATTCTGAACTCTTTTGTGTGTTATACTGATTCCCAAACTGAACTATACTGTATCTGAGATATTATCTGACTGTCTGATTATACTGTATTTGAGATATCACCTGACTGTCTAGCTATACTGTATCTGGATTATTATCTGACTACCTGATATTGCTTTACTAACGTTTATTCTTAATATATATTGTAATATCATAAAAAATGCTTGCTAAATTCAAATTGGACTCCATTCTCGACTTCTGAGTTCTTTCTTCTATACATCACTCTATTTACTGTACTGGATTACTAACATGCCAAAGGAATTAGCTTTACATACTTTTGCTTTGGAGTTCCCAACTAACTAGCGTAGTTCGGTCAGTATTTCTGCTATTTCTCCCAACTGCATTCATATATATGTCAATTAGAATTAAATATGCTAATCTTCTGGAAGAAAATATCACTTTTAGTAAATATATAGCCCAAACTTTGGCTTATCGAAAAACGGTCATAAACTCGCTATTTCGTGAAAGTCCAGAAGGGAGAAATGCTCACTTTAGTGCTAGGAGTTTATTGACACTAACTTGGAGCAATTCCACTTACCTTAGCTCGGTAGCACGACGATTTGCCGACCGAATTTCACGAAACTAAATTCGTAGGAATGCTCCTTACTGCTTAATACCTCGGTATCTGGAGTTAATTTGAGTTTGGACCGTGTTTGACGGCGTAATCGGACGAATATTATAAGAGATTCTCGTTCCTCCCTGTTTTCCCTTGGTTTCTCTGGAAATTATATGAGTTATATCATTAAAAACCGAAGTGAGGGGTTTATACACTTGGGCTTGGACAGGGCCTCCGTGACACGGAGCCAAAGCAGAGGCCCTCCCTCCGTGGCACGTTGCCATCGCGGAGGGGTTTTGCCCCAGCTCCTTCTGCGATGGTTCAACAGATTTCTTATCCAGTCTTTCCCCGGGCCTTTTCCTAGCATGTATGGCATTCAAAAACTCTTGACCAACATGCGAATAGGCCATCTACCTGTTGAGAATTTACGGGGTGTAACATTCTTCCCCCCTTAAGAACATTCATCCTCGAATGTGAACTTCTATTTATAAGAATTCTCGACTTACTCAAGTTATTTTTTGAAAATATTTGGCAGAGTCTCCCCTGTAATATAGACTATCTCAAGAACCTGAAATGCAGAAAAGTCCAATACAGGTACTCCACACAATACCATAGTATCCATCTTATAAAAGACTAGAGTCGACTATCTCATTTATACATATACTACAAGGCACTATATAAAATAACAATACTAACATACCTGTTATCTGACTAGACTTGGAACAAATGAGGATATCTGGTTTTCATATCTTCCTCTGCCTCCCAAGTCATCTCCTCTCAGTTCCTGTTACGCCACAGTACCTTGACAGACGCAATATCTTTAGTTCTCAATCTACGAATCTGTTTGTCTAAGATAGCTACTGGAACCTCTTCATAGGCCAGTTCTTGCGTAACCTGGATATCCTGGGCTGGGACTACTTTGGATGGGTCTCCTATGTACTTTCTTAGCATAGATACATGGAAAACTGGATGAACGGATTCTAATTCTAGAGGCAAGTTCAATTCATATTCCACTCGGCCTACTCTCCGCCGGATCTGATAAAGCCCAACGAATCTCGGACTGAGCTTACCTTTCTTGCCAAATCTCATCACCCCTTTCATTGGAGATACTTTCAGAAATACCCGGTCATTCACATCAAATTCCAGGTCTCTGCGCCGCACATCAACATACGATTTCTGGCGGCTCTGTGCAGTCAGTAGGCGTTCTCTGATAAGTTTTACCTTCTCCTCTGACTGTTGAATAATATTTGTCCCAATCAGTGTTAACTCTCCCACTTCTAACCAGCCAACTGGCGACCTATATTTTCGCCCATACAGTGCCTCAAAAGGCGCCATCTGGATAGCTGAGTGATAACTATTATTATAAGCAAACTCAATCAGTGGCAAATGCTCAGCCCAGCTACCCCCAAAGTCTAGCACACACGCCCGTAGCATATCCTCGAGCGTTTGAATAGTGCGTTCAGCCTGTCTATCTGTCTGAGGGTGGAATGCTGTGCTCAAATTAATCTGCTTTCCCAGACCTCTCTGAAATGACTACCAAAATCTAGCTGTAAATTGTGCTCCTCTGTCAGAGATAATAGATACTGGAACACCGTGTAATCTAACTATTTCTCTGATATACAATTCGGCGTAATCTTTAGCCGAGAAAGTAGCTTTCACTGGCAGGAAATGGGTTGATTTCGTTAGTTTGTCAACTATTACCCAAATGGAATCATGTCTACGCCTGGTATGGGAAAATCCTGCCACAAAATCCATGTTCACTGCTTCCCATTTCCAGAGAGGCACAACTATATCTTGAGTTAATCTGCCCGATTTCTGGTGTTTCGCTTTTACCTGTTGGCAGTTAGGACACTGGGCTACAAATTCTGCTATTTCCCTCTTCATACATGGCCACCAGTAGATCTCCTTGATATCGTGGTACATTTTCGTCGCGCCTGGGTGGAGAGAATAGTCGGCGTAATGTACCTCATTCATAATCTGCTGGCGGAGCCCTGAAATATCTGGAACACAGAGGCGGCCCTTACATCGTAGCACTTCATCCTCAGTTATCTGAAAATCTAGCGCTTTGCCTTGCTGAATTCTGCCCTTAAGCTGGATCAAATCAAAATCTTCATACTGTCGTTCTTTTACTTCCTCAACTAATGACGACATAGTGGTGTTCCGAATTACCGCTCTGTTATCCTCTGTTTCTGCTACATGAACGGCTAGGCTGGCTAATTGATGTATTTCTCTGACCAACTCCCGCTTCTCGGGCTGTAAATACGCCAAACTTCCCATTGATTTACGGCTGAGAGCATCTGCTACTACATTGGCTTTTCCCGGATGATACAAAATGTCCACGTCATAATCTTTCAATAACTCCAACCAGTGACGCTGTCGCAAATTCAACTCCCTCTAAGTGAAGATATACTGTAGGCTCTTATGATCTGTGAAAATATCCACATGGATGCCATACAAGTAATGTCTCCATATCTTTAAGGTGTGGATCACTGCGGCTAACTCCATGTCATGGGTACGATAATTATTTTCGTGTTTCCTCAGTTATCTAGAAGCATACGCAATCACTTTACCGTGTTGCATCAACACAACCCAATCCAATACCTGATGCGTCACAATACACTGAATAACCCTCTGTACCTTCCAGTAATGCTAACACTGGAGCGGAGGTTAATCTGTTCTTTAATTCTTGGAAACTCTTCTTACAAGCCTCCGTCCACTGAAACTTTACTGCTTTCTGCATCAGCTAAGTCAGAGGTGTCGCTATAGTGGAGAATCCCTCAACAAATCTTCTGTAATATCCCTCTAATCCCAGAAAACTGCGGACTTTGGTCGGAGTGGTAGGTCTAGGCCATGTTTTGACTACTTCTATTTTCTACGTGACCTGTATACCAACATCCGACACAATATGCCTCAAGAAAGCTACTTAGTTCAGCCAAAATTCACATTTGGAGAATTTAGCATACAATTGACGGTCCCTGAGAATCTAGAGGACTGTCCGCAAATGGGCCTGGTGGTCTGCCTCTGAGCGGGAATACACCAGAATATCATCTATAAATACTATCACGAACAGGTCCAGGTATTGTCTGAAGGTGCTGTTCATCAGGTCCATAAATACTGCTGGGGAATTCGTCAACACAAAAGACATAACTAAGAATTCAAAGTTGCCATATCCGGTCCTGAAAGCCCTTATCTAACAGGTCCTTCAGCTGCTCTTTTAGTTCTCTGAGTTTAGCAGGAGCCATGCGATACAGAGGGATTGATATGGGCTTTGTGCCTGGTAGCAAGTCGATTTCAAAATCTATTTCCCTTTCTAGGGGAATACCAGGCAACTCATCTTGAAATACATCAGGGAGTTCATTCACCACTGGAACAGACTGGAGTGTAAGAGACTCTTTCTGAACATCCTGAACCCTGACTAGGTGGTAAATAAATCCCTTCACTATCAATTTCCTCTCCTAGAGGTAGGAAATAAACCTACCTTTTGGCGTAGCTGTGTTTCCCTTCCACTCTCGCACTGCCTCCCCTGGAAAGTGGAATCGGACCGTCTTGGTCCAACATTCTACGTTAGCATAACATGGCACCAACCAATCCATACCCATAATGGCATCGAAATCAATCATCTCTTGTTCTACCAGATTTACTGTAGGCTGACGATCAGCAACCTCTACTATACACTCTCGATAAATTCTGCTAGTTATAATGGAGTCACCAACAGGTGTATATACTGAGAAGAGCTGCTGTAACAATTCTGGTGCAACACTGAACTTTCGAGCCATAAATGGGGTAACATAGGACAAAGTGGATCCTGGATCAATCAGTACATAAGAAGGGTATGAGAAAATAGTCATCATACCTGTTACCACATTTGGAGATGCCTCTGAGTCCTGTCTCCCTGGTACTGCATAGGTACGGCTTGAGCCCGTACCTGAACTAGAGGCTCCTAATCTACCTCGGCCTCTGCCTGGTGAACCTGAGGGCCTACGCCCTACCGAGGCTGCTGGAGCTCGTGGCCCTGCTGATGTTCTGTCTTGGCTATCTCGGCTACCTTGCCCCCTGGCCGGACAATCTCTCATCATGTGCCCCTCCTGCCCACATATATAACACCCTATGGAGCCATATCTACAAGCTCCGGTGTGAGGCCGACTGCGAATAGGGTAGGGTGGAGGTGTGTATCTGCTCTGCTCTACCCTCCTCTGCTGAGGTGAATCCACCATTCGAGAATTGCCACCAAACTCTGACTGCCCTCGATGAATAAATCTAGCCCTCTGCTGTTGTGGTGGAGGTGGGGGTCTAGGGGGCCTATCTGACAACCGAGGCCTGGGTCCTCTCTGAATCTCCCTCTGTATATCGTCTGATCTATCCCTGCGGTGCTGCTCCTGATTTGTCTGCCTACTGTCCTGTTGCCGCTGTCTAAGGCCCTCAATAGTCTGGGCAAAGGCCTGCGCCCGGGCAATGTCCATATCTTCCAGTAATGTAGCTGTCATGTATGCCTCAATGTATTGTGGGTTCAGACCCATAATGAACCGGTGGACTGTAGATGGCATGGTGTCCACAAAAGCTAGAGCATAGAGGGTTAAGGAGTCAAACTGTAGGGCATATTCTCATACACTCCTCGCCCCCGCTCCTAGTGCAAAAACTGATCCATCCGGGCCTGCCTGATCTCCCGTGGTAAATAACGATCTAGGAAGGCCTCGGAGAAGCTGGACTAGGTCGGAGGGGCAACATCTCTCCCCTGAGACCTTTCCCAGCTCTCGTACCATAATACAACTATGTGTCGCAACCGAAATAATGCTAATTCCATCGATTCTGTAGGTGTCACATGCATGACCCAGAAGATTCTCTATATCTGATCTAGGAAATCCTGGGGGTCCTCTGCCTGATCTGACCCTGTGAACTGTAGGGGACCCAATGTCAAAATTTCCCTAACCCTCGAACTGCCAGATCCACCTGATGGCTCCGCTGTTACAGGTGGCACTGACTGGCACTGAGTGGCCATCATTTGCTCCAACATAACAACTGCACTGCGAACCTCCTGATTGGATGGCGCAGGTACAGGAGCTGTCAGAGCCGGTGTCATCCCGAATGGCTCCTAGTGAGATGGGGACTGCTGAGAAGGCTGTGATGATGGCTCTATATCGCCCTTAGATCGGGCCGATTCTAAATGAAGCTGAGGCATCCTGCTGGTGCCTTCTCCTGCTACGGTATACAACCTTCTACTCGTAGCAAGGTGTCGCTGGTCTGCCATTTTTATCTGTAGACAAAGAATATGATAAGTTTTAAGAACTCGACCCTATACTGTACTGTTCTATGGAACGATGGAATATGAAGAAAGAGTAACCATCCTATTATGCCTTACAGCCTCCTGCTTATAGTATGTGGTGCACAACACATCCATAGACAAGACTCTACTTAGCACGGTTTGCAGACTCCCTGGAACACGACCTGCTCTGATACCAAGTTTGTCACGCCCCGCCTTGGGGGGTATGACTGGCACCTGCTGCCCTATTCGGACCTGAACTGCTAGACTACTGAGCCTAAGCACATTTGGTGCCTAGCTGGCTCTAACTCAGATTCATGGAATCAACGGGCTATATAATGGCTGTAAATACAGCCTCCGGCCGACTGGGCCTATCGCCACCTGTACTGTAATATCAGCTAACATGAATCATACTCATATAGGGAAACCTATGCGGGCCGACAAGGCCACCATGCTGTCTAGTTATCTCCAAATCAGTATAACAAGTGCTGAACAACTACGTCACCGGCAAGGTCACCACTACTAACTAGATATGGCCCCACACGGCCAACATAAACAACAATACTAAACAGCTAAACATACGCACGGTCCCACACAACTGGCACAACTAACCACAGGGAGATATATACATAATCTGCAAGCCTCTAGGAATACTGATAAGATGGTCGGGACAGTACCCCGACCTACCTGTACTATACAACAAAAGCAAATGATATCCACATCTGAATATCAAGCTCCGGATGACAGGAGCTGATGACTCTGCGCTGGCTGGGATCATGAGGGATCAGCTCCTCGTCTATGAGTACCTGCAGGCAAGTAATGCAGCACCCCAAACGGGCGTCAGTACCACTGGTACTGAGTATGCAACGCAAACTAAACATACTGAATATAAACAATGATGCTAGTAAATTCTGAATAGCAGGAAGTATCTAAAACTATCTGAACTAGCAGGATCTGGAATAGGCTTACCTGTACTGAAGGTAAGGTAGAATCATACCTGTCATCATGGCGACCTGTTGTCTATCAACTAATAGATATCATGTATATACATATATATATATATATATAACACAAGAACCTATACCAGCCCCCATAAGCCGGAAGGTGCCAACCAAAACATAATCTATATACCCCTACCGGGTCAAAACCATCCAAAAATAAATCACTCCACTCGTCTACTAACTACGAGCACCTGTACCGGCCCCCTGGGTCTCCAGCTCGGGCAATGGCCTCTGATATAAATAAGTGTGTATGAGCCCGAAGGACTCCTGTACTGTAAATAGTAATCTGTATCTATATCTGTATCTATAATCTGCCCCCTGGGCGCAAGCGCACAACAGGGTAAGCTATACTGCTATGCTGATCAGCCTGATATAGGGAATGCTCCATCCCATCTTCGTCCTACTGCAGATGGCATACCACTCCTTGGAGTGGTGTATCCCCACCCTCACGGTGGGTCGACACCATTACCAACCCAGGGGCGGCGAGGACGCTCAAAGGGTGCCCTCATATCACAAACAGGTCTCAACAAACAACAATCACATATAGCAAGCATGTTCAAACTGAAAATACTATCTATACTCTGATTTCTCATTCTGAACTCTTTTTTGTGTTATACTGATTCCCATACTGAACTATACTGTATCTGAGATATTATCTGACTGTCTGATTATACTGTATTTGAGATATCACCTGACTGTCTAGCTATACTGTATCTGGATTATTATCTGACTACCTGATATTGCTTTACTAACCTTTATTCTAAATATATATCGTAATATCATAAAATATGCTTGCTAAATTCAAATTGGACTCCATTCTCGACTTCTGAGTTCTTTCTTCTATACATCACGCTATTTACTGTACTAGATTACTAACATGCCAAAGGAATTAGCTTTACATACTTTTGCTTCGGAGTTCCCAACTAACTAGCGTAGTTCGGTCAGTATTTATGCTATTTCTCCCAACTGCATTCATATATATGTCAATTAGAACTAAATACGCTAATATTCTAGAAGAAAATATCACTTTCAGTAAATATATAGCCCAAACTTTGGATTATCGAAAAACGGTCATAAACTTGCTATTTCGCGAAAGTCCAGAAGGGAGAAATACTCACTTTAGGGCTAGGAGTATATTGACACTAATTTGGAGCAATTCCACTTACCTTAGTTCGGTAGCACGACAATTTGCCGACCGAATTTCACGAAACTAAATCCGTAGGAATGCTCCTTACTGCTTACTACCTCGGTATCTGGAGTTAATTTGAGTTTGGACCGCGTTTGACGGCGTAATTGGACGAATATTATAAGAGATTCTCGTTCCTCCCTATTTTCCCTCGGTTTCTATGGAAATTATATGAGTTATATCATTAAAAACCAAAGTGAGGGGTTTATATACTTGGGCATGGACAGGGCGTCCGTGACACGGAGCCAACGCAGAGGCCCTCCCTCCGTGGCACATTGCCATCGCGGAGGGGTTCTGCCCCGGCTCCTTCCGCGATGGTTCGATGGATTTCTTATCCGGTCTTTCCCCGGGCCTTTTCCTAGCATGTATGGCATTCAAAAACTCTTAACCAACATGTGAATAGGCCATCTACATGTCGAGAATTTACAGGGTGTAACACCATTCTACACTAAAACTCAATCGTCCGCTAAATCAACTAGACGAACTCCCAAATGAGCAAGCCTATCAATATCACAAACAAATTCTTTCTTCTGATCTTCAATGTGAGCAACACTATTCATTGATAATCTACTGAGGGCAATGGCCACCTATATTGGCTTTACCTTGATAGAAAAAGACGCTCATATCATAGTCTTTCAATAACTCAAGCCATTTTCTTTGATGAAGATTCAAATCCTTTTGACTGAACACATATTGAAGACTTTTGTGGTTAGTAAAGATATTTACATGAACACCATAGAGGTAGTGCCTCCAAATCTTTAAGGTAAAAACTACAGCTGCTAACTCAAGATCATGAGTGGGGTAATTCTTCTTATGAGCCTTGAGCTATCTAAAAGCATAGGCTAACACCTTACCATGCTGCATCAACACGCAACCAAGTCTAATTCTAGAGGCATCATAATAAACCACGAACTCATCTGAACCCTCTGATAAAGTCAAAACTGGGGCCGAAGTGAGTTAAGTCTTCCACTCCTGAAAACTCTTCTCGTAAACATTGGACCACCAAAACTTTACTTTCTTCTTAGTTAATCTAAATATTGGAGAGTCAATAGAGGAAAACCTTCCATAAAACGTCTATAGTAACCAGCCAAACTAAAGAAACTCCTAATGTCTAATAGAGAGGTGGGTTTGGCCAGTTCTTAATGCTTTGACCTTTTGACGATTAACCTGAATGTCCTCGCTGGAGATAACATGATCAAGGAATGTTATTGATATTAACCAGAATTCACGCTTGCTGAACTTAGCGAATAACTAGTGATCTTTGAGAGTCTGGAAGACAATTCTCAAATGGTATGCATGATCATCCTCACTGCGGGAATAGATAAGGAAGTCATCTATAAAGATAATGATAAACATATCCAAAAATTGTTTGAATACTTTGTTCATGATCTAGAGACAAAAGCATTCATTAATCCAAAAGAAATAACTACAAATTCGTAGTGACCATACCGAGTTCCAAAGGCCATTTTTGGAACGTCACATTTTCTAAACTCTGAGCTGATGATAGCCGGATCTAAGGTCTATCATTGAAAATCAACTAGCACCCTAGAGCTGGTCGAACAAGTCATCAATCTTGTGAATGGAATACTTATCTTGAATATGACTTTGTTCGGCTGACAGTAGTTGATGCACATCCTAAGAAGACCATCTTTCTTACTCACGAAAAGAACTGGAGTGCCCCATGGAGAGAAACTGGATTTTATAAAACCTTTCTCATCTTGAGCCATTCTGTAAGGAGGAATTCATATAGGCTAGGTATATGGAAGAAGGTCTATTCTGAAGATTTTCCATTCGACATGGACTCTAGGGAGATATTCGAGAAACACTTCTGGAAACTCATTCACAACTAGAACTGACTGAAGCTTTGGGGCTTCAGAACTAGAATCCTTGACCCAAACTAGATGCTAAATACAACCCTTAGAGATTAGTTTCCTAACTTTAAGGTAAGAGACAAATAGACCTATAGGCGCTGAGGTACTACCCTTCTATTATAAGACTAGTTTAATATAAAACTGAAATCTAACGATCTTTGTTCTACAGTTGACTAAGGCATAACGGGGTGTAACCAGTCCATGCCAAGAATGATATCAAAGTCCAGCATATCTAACTCTACTAGATCAACTGTGGTGATTTTTTGTAAAACTATGACTAGGCAATTTCTATATACCCGTCTAACTATGACTGACTCACCAATAGCAGTAGAGACTGGGAAGGGTTCTAAGAGGATTTTGGGACTGACATAAAAAATTTCTGGAATATAAGGAGTCATAAAAGAAAGAGTGGCTCCTGGATCTAACAATGTATATACATCTAACTAAAAGAGTCATAACATACTAGGGACTACATTAGGCGAGTTGTCCTATTCCCGACGAGATGACAAGGCATAGAAGCGATTCTAGCACTGACCACCATCCATACTACAAGAAGTACCCTGTTGAGCCAGGAAACCTGAAGGGGCTGCTGAAGTAGTTTACTAAGTCTTTCCACGTCTGGCTTAATGGCAGTCCCTCAATCGATGGCCTAGTTGACAAGAACGAAAAAAACACTCTTTACCCAGACGACACTCACCTAGATGATTCTTACAGCACATAGGACATGCTGAAAAAGTGTAGCTTCTAGAAATATTGCCCTGAGACTTAGAGCTAGATGCTCTACTTTTTCTTATCAACACAGGGTCGAGAGAAGGAGCCTAGCCAAAGAAGGTCTTAGGACTGAAGATTTCTGTTGATATTGTGAGTGATTTCAACCGTTGTCCACTACTGAGAGTAGTCAAAATTTCTTATCCTGGCCCTCTTGTTCTCCCTTTCCTTTTCCTTCAACTTCTCTTCCTCAATCTACTGAGCATGGATCACAAGTCGGGAGATATGCATGTCACTGATGAGCGTAGCGGTCCTGCATTCCTTGACAATCAAATTTGAGACACTTGAAATGAATTTTCTCATTCAGGCCCTTGGCTCAACAACCATCTAGCTGAGTGAACATCAGGGAATATTCCTAAATCGACATGAGCTCTGATTAAGGTTGATGAACTCTTCCACCTTTTCTTCCATCAACTCTAGGGGAAGGAATCTATCCAAGAACACCATCACAAATTCATCCCAATAAATTGAGACTGCATCAGCATGTCTACCCTCACTGTTTGCACCAAGTCCAGGCCACTCCTTTCAACTGATATGCATCAAATTCTACACTCATAACTGAGGTAATGCCCATAATTCAAGTGATCTTCTGAACCTCATCAACAAAGTCTTGTGGATCCTCATCCACCTTAGAACCATGGAACTATGGAGGGTTCATTCGAGTAAAGTACCATACTCTATGATAGCATCCACGGCAGCTCAATGTCATTAAAAGACGTGGATAAGGATTTGAAAGCTTTATCAAATAAGAAATTTCAAGACAAACTCAAATGAACTGCAATTAGCTATTAAAAAGTGTCTTGTGATGGAAGATGATCTCAAGCCCAATGAATATATTTTCTTCAACACTTACATCTATTTGGAGGCCTAAATTAAAGTTCAAAAGGAGATGGAATGGGGCTCAAATCACCCCTCAATGGGAGAAAATATTACAATAATTTTTAATTAGTTTCTAGAATATTTAAAAGTTGTTTTATAGATGTTGAGTTTCTAGAACTTTGTGTGTGGCAGCTTTCAATGCCATTTAGTGTTTTGTTTTATTCTATGTTGACTACATTGGTCTAAGTGTGGGCAGCCTTCTATGTCCCTGGGAAACATAATTTCTTTAATTGTGTTTTTGACCAGCCCCTTCTAGGATTCTATATAAAGGGGTTCATTCTCTTCATTGTAACTAAGTTTGATTTAATATATTCATAGCAGCCTTGTGGCTTATGAGACCTTTGTAGGTTCTCTTTGGGATACGCCCTTTTTGTTTTACTTTGAACCATAACTTGGATTTCTCCAACGGTAAGATTTCTTGTTTGAGTTCCCTCCTCCTTTTCTTCTTCTACTTCTTCTTAATTGATTCACTATTTCTTGTTTCTTCTTTTTTCAAGGATCAATTCCTTCCCTCTTGCTAATATTCTAATTTTTAGAGTCTTCCGTTGTCCATGTCATTATCACTCCAGCAGCAGCTGCATTTCCATTTGGATTATCAGGTGCAACATCTTGCTGATTAACCTGATTTGTCAAGGCCTAAGCAAGCATCTAGAACGCAGCCCTGAACTCGGCATGAGTAACCTATTTATTCAGAGGGTTTGCTGGAGCTAGGGGGCTTGCTAGTTCCTATTTTCATTTCTCCTTCCGTCTGCTCTTGTGGGAGGCATTGTCTGTAAACGTGTAGAGCACGAGTTATAAGGGTATTTAGCGTTTACACTCTATCGAACAATAGGAATCATGAAGGAAGGGAAATTTCCTAAGATATTTCATAACCTCTTCCTCATAAGTTAGGTGCGCTTCACGTCCATGAAAAAGACTTTAGTTAACACGACTTTCAAACATCCTAGGACACTCCTAAACTTGATGCTCTAATTCCAGGTTTGTCACGACTCGAGTCTATACCTTGGACGTGACCACAAGTGACCCTAGGCTAATCCATTGCATAAAATATTACTAACACAATCTAAATTATAGATAAATTGAGGGGAAGCTAACTAAAATTACAAAACATTTAGTTATTCATTTAAAATAACTTTTCAAATTATTAGCATGTTTTATTCTTCATTTGCATATCTCGTAAACTCAATACATTCAAAGTACTGACCACATACTTCTTGTGCTATATCATTTTATGATATAGATATAGGTACTCAGACTCAGCCCCGTGGGTAGACACATTCCAATGCTTGATCAGTGATCAATTGGTGAGTCCTCATCATTCGAGGACCGGAAGTTATGTTTGTTTCAGTTGTTCATAGTCTTATTTTCAATTTCAGGCGTTTAGAGTTAGCTGGGAATTTATCCAGCAACTCATCAGTCAGTAGAGGCTTTCAGACAGAAAGTTAGTTAGAATGTCATCTTTGTGTTTTAAATTTTAGGCTCCATTTTTTTATCTATTAAATCTCAAATTCCTTCATTTTTTAGATGTGAGGAGGAGAGAGCTTGAGTTCACCGTTGATGATCAGGTATTTCTAAAGGTGTCACCCATGAAGGGGATGATGAGATTTGGAAAGAAGGGAAAGCTTAGTCCCCAATATGTTGGTCCTTGTAGGGTTTTGAGGCATGTTAGAACTATGGTTTATGAGTTGGAGTTGCCCATAAAGTTAGCATTAGTGCATGCAATTTTCCATGTGTCCTTATTAAAAAAGTGCATTGGCAATTCGGCACTAGTTGTACCTATAAAGAGCATTGGTGTGAAGGATAGCCTCACTTATGAAGAGGTTCTGCTTGAGATTCTTGATCGTCGAGTTCGTAAGTTGAGCAACAAAGAGGTTGCTTCAATGAAAGTTCTTTGGAGGAATCATCTTGTAGATAAAGCTACTTAGGAAGTTGAAGAAGATATGATGGCTAAGTACCCTCACCTTCTTCCTTCCAGCTCAGCTTCAGCATGAGGTACTAGTTTCTTCCTAAGTACTCTACTCAGTTTCATGTCCCATCAGTTTCTCTCATATCTTAGTATGCACATATGAGTCATGAACTCAATTAAGTCTATGTATCTCAATTCGGAGTCAGTTATTCCATCAGTTTAGTTCATAGCTAAAGTTTTGGGATTGTAGCTCTTTCCCTAACTTTTCAGCTTTGTTAGTCTCCATTTGAGGGTGAGTGTTCCCAAGGTTAGATAATGTAACACCATTAAATTCCTTGGGATTATACCCTAGACTTGGAGTTGAAACCAACAGAAAATCTGCACCTTGCCTCAAGATGGATGTCACGACCCAAGCATAGGCCCAAATAGAGACACAGAACCTAGAACCATAAATGACTCGAAGTCGACCCATGGAATGAGTATGATAGCTAAATCTCAACACAAATAATGTGGAAAAACTAAGATTTGAAATAGCAAAAGTTTTAATATTTGACAACATCTGAACAATGGAATACATAACACTAGTCCTAAGCTGAATACATACTATGACTGATAAGCTTCTACATACTGACGAGTTGATGGGATAAGACCCCAACTAACTCACTAATATACTGAAACAGAAGATATTGATAACAACATGATAAAAGGTCCTCGAAGGATGAGGACTCACCTACAAGCTGGGTATGCTAAGTCTAAGGAACTAGCTAGCGGTGGGACTAAAGCTGAAAGTCCGAGCCTGTATCATGAAATAATACAGCATAGAGTATGTGGTCAGTACTTAGAATCTTATGACTATGCAAGGTAAGTAAAACTGCTAAGTATGTAAAAATTGAGATCATGCATATAATAAAACATTTCACCATAAGATTCTGAGAGTAAGGCTTGCATGCTATTATCTGTAAACATGATTTAACCATAACTGAATCGAATAACCCAAAGCTGAAGCTGATAATCATAAGTAAAATTAAACATTTGGGTCAAACCTGCTGAAAACATAATATCATGACAGATGAACATGCATAACTAAAATCATGAGAAATAATGGAAGGCTCGTCATATAGCCGATATTACCACTACAGAGCTTACGTGGTCTTGGCTATTAAACTCAAGTGAGCAGAACCGTCCAAAGCCTTGCCAGGGCTAAGGGCACTACCATGATATCGATATCAAGATGAAGGCCCTTCTGGGGTAGGGAAATCTCACAAGGGAGGTCCCAAAGAATCTGAATAAACCTATGTTGGCACGTAGTTCTAAGACCCAGGGTTGTCTGAACCCCTAGCTTGCTCGGTGCTAGACACTATTTCCAAAAACATGCATATGCTCTCCATCTTTTTTCAATGAAGTTGAACCATCACCTTTCAACAAGCTGATCATAACAATGTATACATAGTCTAAAAACTAAACATGAGGAGCCTTGGCTCAAACCATACCACAAGATGAAAATTGGGAGTCTAGACTCCAAAACCATACGGTAAGCCAATATCATGAAATTGAAGTAAATCATGAAACATACTTGATCATATGGGCTTGCCAAAATTTAAATTGTAACACCCCAAAAGTCCCTAAGATCAACAAAGCTGATAATAACAATGTATACATAGTCTGAAAACTAAACATGAGGAGCCTTGGCTCAAACCATACCACAAGCTGAAAATTGGGAGTCTAGACTCCAAAACCATGTGGTAAGCTAATATCATGAAATTGAAGTAAATCATGAAACATACTTGATCATATGGGCTTGCCAAAATTTAAATTGTAACACCCCAAAATTTCCTAAGATAAACCAAGGAACTGAAATGAAGAAAGCAGGAAAATGTGCACCAGGTTACAGGACGACTTGTCCGTGACCCGTGATGAACACTCGAGTTGTGGAGTGACTTGTGGAGTGGAGTCTGTTGGGGAGATGTCATGGTCGGAGCTGACCACAATTGGAAGTCACGACTCTTGAGGTGACCCCACTAGTCATTAAGTTTCTAGTAGTCTAGCCCAATGAATTTGAGGAGGGAGTCCCAGTGTTGACGACGAGAGGTGACAACGAGTCGTTAAGTGGAGTAACAACTCTTGGTGTCCCTTATCGTGTCTGACAGGATATTTTCCCAGCTCAGGGCATGAATGGAAGCCATGAGTCATGATACCACCTAATGACTCGTGGAGTGTCTCGTGGATTTGCCCCGAGAAAATTTAGTGTTGCCAATGAGTTGGACACACGACTCGTTCAATACCTCACAAGTCGTGATGTCCCTCGTGAGGACTGGCAGGGTTTACATTTCTTTTTTTTAGTAAGGTCATTCTCATAACTTTTAGCTATTCTTATCCCTAAACTATGTTATTTTGGTCACATTTTGGACAGTACTAAGGGGTAATCGACTAAATCCCTCTCATTTCACTCAACTCACAATATCCAAAACAAAGAATTTCTTGACAGGCATCTTAGAGCTAAGCTAGGGCTTCCACAGTTCTTCATATTTGTTTCAAGATCCTCTCAAGGATTCTACACTAGGTATGTGGGAATTCAACAAGGGAATTGTTCTTCACATGTGTCCCAAAATCCTTCCATAATCTCCTATCAGTTATAGTCCTGAGATTCTGAGTTAAAGTAAATTTTCAATCAAATTCTGATTAATTCATATGGAACTTTGTACATATCACATGTTGCGATATTTCCACTACTTAGGGATCGTGTTGATGCTTGTTTCTTGTAAAATGATTTAGCCCTAGTTCTTGAATGTAGTAATTAGGGTCTTACTTAATTGATTAGAGATTAATGTTGCTTGACCCTATCAGTGTTGGAATTCCCATGTTATTACTATTATGTGAATTCTCAGTCAGTTGTATGCTAGTTCAGGCTTAGTCAGAATGTTAGTATCTTCAGTTTCTTTCAGTTTGACTATACTCATTTCTTGAGGTGTCTGTAATACCTCTCAGATATCAGTTATCAGTTATCGGTTAGTTCCATAGATGGTTACGACGGTTCCAGATAAGTAGCTCTAACCAGTCTTAGGACCTCCAGTATCAGATTCAGTTTGTTCTTTAGATGGTTATGATGCTTTTAGATAAGCAGCTCTGGCAAATCTTAGACCACCAGTTGTAGTTATCTGGTCTAATAGACTCACAGGGTACTTCCAGATAAGCTTTCCTGACTATGCTTGGGCCCCAGCTTTGAGCTATCAGCTTAGTAGTAATATTAGGACTATCTAGTGGGAGTTGGACTTAGCAACAAGAGGGCCGTGTTCCAGCGCACCAAGGTTCGCAGAGCTACATTGCCACTATATGTTACTTGGCCTATCAGGTCCCAGACTAGTGATCACCCAGTTCATCCCTTTATACCCTGGCAAGGTATTATTGAGTCCTATGTTTAGCTCACCTGGTTATATGTCGGTTATAGAATATCCCACTAGTCAGTAGAGTCTCAGTTCAATTTAGTTCAGTTTAGGTCGGTTCAGTATCTTTAATCCAGGACATATTTATGACCATTAGCCAGGGTCATTATTAACCATATCAATTATATTTCAGTAGTATCAGTTTTCAGAATTTCAGTTGGTCATTTCATGTCATTTCAGTTATGTTACTTGTTCTTTGATGCTTAATATATCTCACTTACTTAGTACATTCTAAGTACTAACACATATCTTCTATGATGTATCATATCATAATGCAGGCACAAGTTCTCTGCCCCAGCATCGTTAGTAGTTCCCTCAGACGATATCAACAACAGCTTTTGGTGAGTCCTTATCTTCCGAGGATGATATTTACTTTCAGTTAGTTCTTCACAGTCATAGTTTTAGACTTAGTTGGGGCTTGTCCCAGCAACTCATCATTTAGTAGATGGCTTTAAGACATATAAATAGATATTCAGTATTTTTTTGTAGATGTATTGACTCTTATTAGATTAGTTTTCTTAAATGATTTTATTTATTTAAAGCTTCCGCTTATGTTTAATCAGTTTACCAGTGTTGTGATAGACCATGGGTTGGCTTGGGGTTACTTCTGACTCCAAGTACCGTGTCTCATCCAGGGTATAGACTCGGGTCGTGACAAACGTGATATCAGAGCACTAGGTTTAGAGTATCCTAAGATTTCTAAAAGTTGCTTCAAGTAGAGTCCTTTTCATGGGTGTGAAGTGCGCCACACTTATGACGGGGAGGCTAGAAGACGTTGTTAGGTAAACTCCCTTTTGTTCATACTCCTTACCGTGCAGTGAAGTTCAATTCCAGAAATGTTCTCCTAACTCGTACTGTATTTCATTTTAGTGAAATTATGCCTCTAAGATGAGGAAATGGAAGAGGGGACGACAACACTAACCTATCTTCCCCACCAGATCCAATAGCCCCTTTAGATGACCAAGTGTCCTCAGTAGAATTCCAAGCGAAAATCCAACTGTTGGTATAGATAGTGACTATCAAGTGAACCATTAGGTGGTAGAGCGGAAAGAGTTTACCGCACCATTTTTATACAGATGCTTCCCCCGAGAGTTGAGGGAGGCTAAGGTCACAGAGTACATGAACTTATAATAGGGTAACAAGACCGTTGAGGAATATGCATTGGAGTTCACGCGATTGTCAAGGTATGCTCCAGAGATGGTAGCCGAGCTAAGGGCTCACATGCTTAAATTCATTAACGGGGTATCAAACCTGGTGCTTAAGGAGTGCAAGACTGCAATGCTCATAAAGGATATTGAACACTCCATCCTTATCATCATTCCCAATAGATTGAGGCAGAAAAGTTTAAAGATATGGAGCGGGAGAACAAGCGGGCTAGAACTGGTCACTTAGATTATGGACACCAGAGGTCCAGCGGCAATAGCCACCCACAGCAGCAGCAGTAGAGGGCTCCAACACCCACTTCAGCTAGCGCCCCTACTTTCTGACCCCATAAGGATAGGAAGGGTGGAGCATCCGACTCTCAGTCCTAGAGTTACAGTCCTAGCAACCGTTATCCAGCTTTCCCTAAGTGTGGCAAGAACAATCCAGGTGATTGCCTCCAAGGAAAAGAGGGTTGCTGTGGGTATGGACAACTAGGTCACCGACAAAGGGAGTGTCCATCCAAAGGATGGGGAAATCACAGTATACCACATCAGCAGCTCCAGCAGGTCAACACTTCAGGTACGAATGGCGATCAACGCAAAAATAGCTTTTGTGCTTTGTCCTCTCGTCAGGATCAAGAGAGCTCACCTGACATGGTCACGGGTATGTTACGTCTCTTCCATCTAGACGTGTCTTCTCTACTGGATCCAAGAGCCACACTATCATTCGTCACTTACTATGAAGTTGTCCAATTTGAAATCTGTCCAGAAGTCCTCTCAGAACCATTCTCAGTCTCTACCCTAGTTGGTGAGTTAGTTAGAGGCAGTTGGGGATATAGACATTGCGCAGTCTTAATATTATTTAAAGTCATTCCACATGATCTAGCAGAGTTAGACACGATTGATTTTGACCTCATTCATGGCATGGATTGGCTACACTCCAGTTATGCCTCAGTCTACTGTGGATCTAGAGTCATCAGATTTTAGTTTCCAAATGAGCCAGTTCTAGAGTGGATGGGTAGTAGTTCTGCTTTTAAGGGTCGGTTTATTTCCTATTTTAAGGCAAGAAATCTCATTTCTAAAGGGTTCATGCGTCACCTAGTTTGGGTCAAGGATTCTAGCTCCTATACCTCAAATATCCTATCAGTTCCAGTTGTCAGCTAACTCCCTGACGTGTTTCTGAAAGATCTTCCCGGAGTCCCTCCCGAGCGAGAAATAGACTTCAGCATAGATCTTATTCCAAAAACACAGCCCATCTCCATTCCTCCTTACAGAATGGCTCCAGCCGTGCTTAAAGAGTTGAAGGATCAACTAAAATACCTACTTGATAAGGGTTTCATCAAGCCCAACATCTCTCCATGGGGTGCTCCGATGTTGTTTGTGTGAAAGAAAGACGATACTCAGAGAACGTGTATCGACTACCGTCAATTGAATAGAGTTACAGTCAAGAAAAGGTATCCCCTACCCAAGATTGATGACTTGTTTGATCAGCTTCAAGGAGCCAGTTGTTTTTCCAAGGTAGATCTCAGGTCGGGGTATCATCATCTTAGAGCCAGAGAATGTGACATATTGAAAAAAGTCTTCAGAACTCGGTATGGTCACTATGAATTCCTGGTTATGTCCTTTGGATTAACTAATGCCTAATAGCATCCATGGCAGCCCAATGTCATTAAAAGACATGGATAAGGATTTGAAAGCTTCATCAAATAAGAAATTTCAAGACAAACTCAAATGAACTGCAATTAGCTATTAAAAAGTGTCTTGTGATGGAAGATGATCTCAAGCCCAATGAATATATTTTCTTCAACACTTACATCTATTTGGAGGCCTAAATTAAAGTTCAAAAGGAGATGGAATGGGGCTCAAATCACCCCTCAATGGGAGAAAATATTACAATAATTTTTAATTAGTTTCTAGAATATTTAAAAGTTGTTTTATAGATGTTGAGTTTCTAGAACTTTGTGTGTGGCAGCTTTCAATGCCATTTAGTGTTTTGTTTTATTCTATGTTGACTACATTGGTCTAAGTGTGGGCAGCCTTCTATGTCCCTGGGAAACATAATTTCTTTAATTGTGTTTTTGACCAGCCCCTTCTAGGATTCCATATAAAGGGGTTCATTCTCTTCATTGTAACTAAGTTTGATTTAATATATTCATAGCAGCCTTGTGGCTTATGAGACCTTTGTAGGTTCTCTTTGGGATACGCCCTTTTTGTTCTACTTTGAACCATAACTTGGATTTCTCCAATAGTAAAATTCCTTGTTTGAGTTCCCTTCCCCTTTTCTTCTTCTACTTCTTCTTAATTGATTCACTATTTCTTGTTTCTTATCTTTTAAAGAATCAATTCCTTCCCCCTTTCTAATCTTTTAATTTTTTGAGTCTTCCACATCGTTATCAAGTGGTCTCAGAGTGGTTCTATCAAGATTCAATTCTTGATAATCTTGGGAGTTTCTTGAACAAAGTGCAAAAAAAATTACTGTAGCAGTGAACAGTACCGTTAAAGAAACACTATTGCGGCAGCGAACAGTAACATTTAAAAAAAAGCAAAAAGAAAATTTGTCACTCTTCAAGAAGTTTTTCCTCATTGAATTGTTTCAAAAGAAAAAAGGACAGAAAGAGAGGTTTGTGATCGAACACAAGAAAAGGGGATCCTAGATCATTATCTTGTTCTAAAATCCTTTTCTTTTGTTCGAGTCTTGTTTCAACTAAATTCTATTCTTCCTAGGGTTGGTTCTTCACTTTTTTTGTGTCCTAAAAATTCTTATTTTACTACTAAGGACTTGACAGTAGTAGGGTTAAATATAAATCCATGAAGTCTCTTTCCAAAGGTCACTTGAGAGGAAAGAAGCAGGAGTGGGTAGAACAATTAAGGGGAAAAAAATCCAAGTTTGAGTGATACACTATTTTCTTTAAGATGTATAGTATAGGTGATATTGATGGTGAAAGGGGGGCTGCTCAAGAAGTGGAGATCTAAGAAAGAAATAATTTTACTTTACAAGCTATGCACCAACAATTTGAAAGATATAATTTACTATTTCAAGAGATAAAGGATGCCATTGCTGAACAAAATGAGACAATAGCTTAACTTAGGAGGGGAAATCAACCTGTTGTACCACCCTAAAATAATCCTAGACCTCAAAATAGAAGAAATGTACCCTTTGCCCCCATTGTTAATCAAGAAAATCCTATTTATGATTTCGTTGATGATTTTGATATAAATCTAGATAGGATAGGGAGAGATAGAAGGGGACAATGAGCTAGATTGGAAGATGACAACATAAATAGCATAAAGATGAAGACGCCATCTTTCAAGGGCACAAGAGATCCAGATTTGTACCTTGATTGGGAGCATAGAGTTGAGGCCATTTTTGAGTGTCACAGCTATTTGGAAGGTAAGAAGGTTAAGCTTGCTGTTGTTGAATTTTCTGATTATGCTTCTATTTGGTGGAAAAAGCTTACAAGGGATAGACAACAAGATGGAGAACCACCCATTGCTACATAGGTTGAGATGAAGAGAGTCATGAAGAAACGGTTTGTGCCTTCGCACTTTTAAAGAGACCTGGAACATCGTCTTCAATGAATGAAGCAAGGAACCATGACTGTTGATTAATACTTTAAAGCCGTGGATATGGCTATGATCCAAGCTAGTTGCATGGAGGATGAAGAGGCTACTATGGCTAGATTTCTTAATGGTTTAAATAGACAAATAGCTGATGTAGTAGAGATACAACCATATGTGACTTTAGATGAGTTAGTAGATTTGGAATATTAATATATTTGAGAGTTTGTTTGAACCTTTGTGGTAGATTAGTTTTGGATTTATCTTGCAACCTAACTAGTTGATAGTTTATGGTAGTAAGATAATTTTCTTTCTTGATATCTTTGGTTTCTTCTTGGTATTATTAGAAGGCGATTAGTACACTTACTAATTGTTGTCTAACATTACTCACGAGCGGTCAAGATACGATTCTAAACTTGATTAGTTTCTCAAGTAAAGGCATTTGGTTTACCTATAGCCAATTAGTTGTTACTTGGATCTTGTCAAATCTATATCTTTTAGTTCTTGTTTAGTCTTTCAATTATTTTCCGTGTTTTGCTTCTGCATTTATTTTAAATTCATACTCTAAATTTAAGATACCCAACCTGTGTGTTATCAATGCCCCTGCAACTTTCATGGACTTGATGAATAGGATTTTCATGCAGTATCTAGACATGTTCCTTATTGTATTCATTGATGACATTTGGGTATACTCTAAAAATGAGGAAGAGCATGCTAACCATATAAGGATAGTGTTATAGACTGATGTCGCCCAAATTACACCTCGTGAATGAGATATAAAATGACCGATGTAAAATATAGAACCCAACCAGGGTTGGGGTCGAATCCCACAAGGAATATGATGAGAACTTGAGTTAATGCGTTTAGCTAATACTATTAGCTTGCTTATTTCTTGGGGGGAAAGACTCAAAAGACAAAATAATAAACAAGAGTAAAGACTAGTAAATGTTTAAATCAATTTCAGTTGTATTCGATCAATAAAGTGACTAGGATTGTGTTCCCCATGACTTCATAACCACAAGGCTTTTACACTAGTAATCTATTTCGGTGTTTAGCATGCAATATTTATAAGTTAAATTCACCTAAATGGTTGGTCCCCTATCTAGATGATTATCACCATGCAACTTGGTTCGTATACAGGGGTACGCTTAATTAACCCTTACCCTTAATATCGGATTAGCTATTTCCGGACAAGGTCAAGCTATTAGATGAGAGTTGATAACCTCAAATCTCCGTTATTAATCTCTTTTTCCATTCATCACCCCCTTGATCCGGTAAGTAAGAATAAGGCAAATTCCAACATTTGCAACCATTAAGAAATAATTAAAAAGAAGGGGAAAAGAATACATGCATAAACCCCATTCAAGAATCACTAAATATTTTTACCAATGTAATAATTTGTCATGGTTACCACAACCCTAGTTATGGGTGTAGCTACTCATATTTGAATGATTACAACCACAAAATACAGAAGAAATCATAATTGTAACTTATAAAGATTCGTAGAAGAAAGCCACGTGAATTGAATAAAACACCAAAATCGATGAACAAAACTTTAATGTTGTTTGATTCTCAAAATCAAGAACGAAATTACAAACTTTGTTTCTTGAACCAAGAATGATTGTTAACAACACTAAAATTTACATGAAAAGTGGTAAAATAAATTGTACTCAAAAAATAAACCTCAACAATGTATTTATAATTCTAAAAAAAACTTTTCCTAACTAAAAAGGACTCCAGGTCGGCAGTGGTAACAGGCCAAGTAACGGCTCGTTGGGTCTCCCAATGAGTCGTGGCCAGTAAATTTGAGTCTTCCTCGGCAACTTGTCCAGTCCTGCTGACGGGTCAACTAATGACTTGTTAGGCCTGGGCACGAATCGCTAGGTCCCTCGTGGCCATGGATCACCAAATCCTCCAGTGCACTTGATGGATGCTCACAGTATCTCGTGACAAGTTGTCACTTCACCTGACAACTCGTTATGTCTCACATTGTCTTCCCTGAGCATTGTTCAGAAACCTTCCTCCCAGTCTCCATGATTGGCGTAATTGTTACATCGTGCCTTCAACTTGTTAGGTGCACCATTTCTTCTTTATAAAACACCTGCCTTTCTCCAAGACTCCAGTAACCAGTCATTTATTGGGATGATGACTCGTGCCTTGACTAGCAGTCTGCACTTTGCTCTATTTTTTCCTTACTTTTCCCATTTCACGTTCCGGACCTGTTTTCTTGAAAGACTTAACACAAATACATCATATCTATATAAACATACCCGAAATTTGCATATTTTCTTGGTTTTAAGCATAAAAAGTTCCGTAAAGTCCGACACATCAACACCCTCAACTTAGAACTTTTGCATGTCCTCAGGCAAAGATAAATAAAATAAAACTAACACGATGCTTCAATCAAAAGAACTTTAGGATATTTATTCCAGTCACAACTCTTCATCTAATCAAATTTTCTAACCCCTTCTTTATCATACAAAATCAAATCATGATGCACATGTAAAATTTTGAACCATAACATAGAGGAATCGAAACATGGCAACATACTATCATTTGCAACCATGCACATAATTCTATAATACTGACCTAGATAGTTTGCAAACGATTTTGTTGAAGAAATACTCTCACCTCAAAGAAGTCTCATACTCAAACATGTGTATATGATCATATCAATATATTTCTCTTGGGACTAGGTAAAAGAACACTCGCTTTCACAAAGAAATTCTAACTGTGCGTATGCAATACCATAAGCTTGCCTTTACTTTCAATACCTCAATTTTCAAACAGGTTAACCAGGATCACTATAGGACTTTTTAATCTTGTAATGTAGGCTCGGGTTTGGGTATGGCACATATGGGACTGGTAGCTTAACCCTTTTTGCACTACACACACTTTGGCTCCACTCTTAACCTTCTTTTCACATTTTCTCCTTTTTTCCTTATGCTTTCTTCTTCTTTTACTTTCTTTTGTAACTACGAGTGCGGTGTTCCTTGTTTTAAGTATTCATTACTTCCATTTGTTTTATTTTTTTCCTTCTTTTTACTCTTTTTCTCTTTTAACAAAAATGTTTTCTTTTCTTTCATTATGCACAATGCACCCGCTCCTTCATTTTCATTACTCAATTTCATTCCACCCTACTCTTCTTAATCACCTCTATGATAGCCACCCTCAACTTAGGCGATTTGCCTGAGTTAAGGTCCACAGTTTCCAAGGTGGGACAAAGGCCAAAACAGTTTTATTTTAATCAAAGAAGGAAGGTGAATTGGTGTTAACAAAAAGAAGGGTCAATTTAAGCTCAAAATTTAGATCAAGGAATATTTATTTCCATTTGGTAGGTCTTTTAAGGCTAAAGTGGACTATTCATAAAAAATGGCCTATGATCCTTTCCTAGTTTCCCATCCTCTACCTCGGTACGACTGACCAAGAAAGTTCAAGATTGACACACACAGCAAAATTTATCTGTTAGACTTACTTACACAATGCACAGGCCAACATCATCACTTCTACTAACTGCTAGTTCAGGTACAATCATACAATAGTAAATATGTTCACAGTACTAATGCCAACAATTTCAAAAATCCATGATATTGACTACCTTATATTCACCTAATTTTATTTCGACTGACACAACAAATACAAAACATTAAAACCTAAATGTACCGGTTCTACTAGATAAGGAACACCCGAGGAAAAAGATATCCGACTAGAAAAACCCTAGAGTTATGATTCAGCAAAAATACACAGGTATCCCTCCCCACCCCCATCGAGAAAAGCATGCGTCATCCTCGACGAATTTATAAAAATAACACATGGAAATAGGAAACATACCTGTGCAACCTAGGCATCTACGGCCTATTCAGTGGAGGGTGCAGATACAACTCCAGTGTCATCTTCTTAACCATCGAAGTGAACCAGTGCGTTCTTAGAACCTACTAAGCTCGTACCTTCTCCACGAGCTCTCGTTGCCTCAACTACGGCCCTCTATCGAGCCTCATCTCTGGATAACTGCAGCGCTACCTCCATCTCTCTCCGGTCTTGCTTTTTCTCACGGAGCAAAGAATCATCCTCATCAAAAGTTGCCTCCTCACGAGGCCTCTTGCCCTTCTCCTGCTCCACTGGCTCCTCAGTGATAAAATCAACTACTGGTGGTAGCTCTTCCTCGATCTCATCATCAATCACTAGAAGCACGGGTGGAGGGCTCGCAGCTACCTGTCGTGCATCCAACTCCCGCACCTCAGCTCGGAGTGCTGCTAGCTGTACATACCATCTTGCCATCTCGGGTACCTGTAACTGTGCAAGGAGCTCATCCATACACCTCTCAAAGGCATCCAACTGGCCATGTACTGAGCTAGAGAGCGCCTCCAACTCCTTTTTAACCCACGACTTTATTTGCTCCATTAGTATCGTAACTTGAAGAGTCATGTGTGCTTTCTGTTTTTCGGCTTTCACTAGCCGCCTAGCCATGTCAGTTAGAAATTCTTGAGAAATTGTAACTAGGCCTGCTGAAGAAGCACATGAGGGTGCAACAGGCAGTCGAGGTGCTGCTACTGTAGATGAAGCTCTAGAACCTCAGCAGGTGCGGGAATGTTATAGCGCCCAAGAGCACGTGGTCGTACAAATAATATAGTGGCCCTTTTTAAGAGCCGGATGTCAAACCCATAGGGACTGGACCAATTCAACAAATATTCAAAGTCCAAGTGTTAAAATTATCTTCACAATTGTTGATTATAGAAATTTTCAGCAAATTGTAATTAAGTCTAGGGGTGATCACAAAATACTCGAGAAACGATTTAAGAAGCAACTAGAGTTAAGGCCTAATAATCATGCAATGCTACAATTCACAATGGTTTGAGTATGAAAGCTTCAGTTGTTGTCTCACATAATTAAAATGATATGTTCATGGTCTTTCGAGCATCTAAACACGACAAACTAGTCTCACACATACATCATTGAGCGGGGATGTGACGTCCTAATTCGTGAGCAGTTTAATTACATGGATGTGGTTTACGGAGTTTGTGCCCTTAATTAAGGACTTTCTTACCTCTAATCATTTACCCGGACATAGCTTCAAAACTACTTCTACAAGTGGTGATGTGATAATTCTAAGTCGGTGTCTAGCTCATCTCGTTTTAATAACCAAGCAACGCAAATTAGGTATAATTTCTATCCTAATCGCGAATCCTATCATAAAGGTAAGAACTTGCTCCGTACATTCTCTTGTTCTAGCCTAGGGTTACTCTTTCGAGCTGTTACCTAAGCTTAACTCTTTTTTTTTCATGTTGATCAAGCAGAAAAACAACAATAATAAAGAATGTAAGACAAAACAACATCTAAAACTCAAACCAATGAAGAATTCATGCATTTAAAATCATATTACGTAGCCTCAACCCTAGAGGAAGTATTTTAGCTACTCATGTTCGTACAATTACTCAAAAACATAATTCAAGCAACATACTTACAAGAATAATTAAAAGAGAATGAAATATAATAAACCCTAGGTAGAGTTCTTTCTTTCTCCCTTCGCTCCTTTACGGTTTCCCAAAGATATTTTATGATAATGAAATTAGAAGCTAAGGGTTCAAGTTATAATAAGTTGGAAAAATGAAAAATTTGGCCTGTGGTGAAACAGCTCCGTGGCACACTGCCTATCATGGAGATTTGCCTCTGTGGCATGGAGCTTAATGGGGAGATCAGGCTCTGTGACACGGAGCAATCACGCAGGCTCACTTTTTGCTAGCCCCTGCTTATATAAATTAATTCTTTGGTCCATGGCACGTTGTTGAACGCCCCAATGCTTCTTCGTGGCACGAAGTTGACTTCAAATGTCCTTTTTAGCTTGCTATCATCACTCCATGTCCTTCCCAACTCCTTTCTTGCTTGTGCATCATTCAATTTAGCCCCTCCTAAGCATTTTTTCACCTGCAAAACAAAGAGCTAATAATATTTGTTAGTTCATGAATGAATTTATTAAAAATCACATGAGAATATAATTAATTAAATTGATAAACATGACTTACTCAAGTTATAAAATAGCACTTGGGCACATAATTATGCCCAATATCACTACTCCACACTTAAAGCCTTGTTCGTCCTCGAACAACTCTATTACATCTCCTGCACATGAAGACTCACACATAGCTAATTTAAGCAAGACAATTCAAGGCTACAACGATTATTTTAGATAATAAGTTAAAAATAGAGCATGCAAGATTTAACCATTAAAATCAAATATAACTACATAAAGACATCCTAGCCTCAAGAACGACTTTTAATCTCAACAAATTCATGCAAATTAACCAATCAAGGAATCCGACATGAATTTTATCCTTCATCAAACACGTGCCCTCACAACAAGAGAGAGTTACCATCGCTCAAATGTTTTCAAATTATAATATACATGGGTATATGGATAAGAAATAAGCTCACTCTCACAAAGAATTCACATGACACGTGTATTGACCCATAAGATTGCCCTTAGTGTTTTACTCCACTAATTTAAGAATGTTCGAAAGTAAGATCAAGTAGGACTTATCGTGTTGTAATGTAACCTAAGGGCGTGTAGGTACTATTATGGTTAGTAAAAACGACTATCTTCCCTAAGCGCTTTTAATATATCACACTCTCCTTAAAAACTTCCATCCTCTTACTTCACCTTTATTCTTTTCTCCAACATTTTCCTCTTTTGTTTCCCCATTTTATTAAGTACACTCAAGCTATTAGTAAGGAGTACTTAAGCAATTTTCTTAAATTTTCTTTTTCGCTCTTTTCTTCTTTTACTCCCTATTAGCTCTTATTCATTTTTAAACAACTGCACCTCTAGTTCTCTCTTCAACTCCCACAACTAGTATTTTCCTTCTTCTTTCACTTCTCACACCTTAACTTCTTTTGAGATTTCATATAAGCGCTTAGGACTTTTGGATCAAATTCAAGGCTAATGAATATAAAGGATTAAGCTCATTTGTTGGATAGAAAAGAATAGGCTAAAGGCTCAATCGGTCTAAGTAGGATCAGACATTCAAGTAAGTAAAGCGAGGGATAAAAATTAGGCTCATTCAAAAAAAATGCCTAAATCATCTCCTACCATATACATCCCTCATTTTGCTTTGTATACACACCAGGAATGTTCTAGACACTACACAATAGAATGAAATATTTAAAAACCTTACACACACAACACATGCTCAATTCAAGACAAATTTAGCAGACTCTTAACTCAGCTAATCACAAGAATGCAAAATTCATCTTTAAGGACATCGAGTCACATTCAAGGGCCTAGGTGTCTCAAATGGAGTTATACAACTGCTCACATGCTTCAAAATTTACAACACTTGCATCAAACAATCATACATAGCACATAACAAGAACAACAAGCCATCAATCAACTGCGGGTTCACAAATAAAAACCTATTGACTAATTTTCCCTCAAGACGCCTGTCATCCATCCATCGTCGGGAATAGCCCCTAACTATGACTACAATAGCTCTGTACCGACTCAGAAGAATTTTATTTCTCAGTTCAAAGTGGCCTCCATCGAAAAAGAACCGAAAAGAAAAATCAATGGGTGGGTTAATCATGCTCAACTCAAAAAATTTTCATCAACCAAGACCATATCAAGCACTAAATTTACCCGAAATCATTAAGAACAGAATTTTGAAATTTTTCTCACCCCACACTAAAAATATGTTGCATCCCCAAAGCATCACATTAAAATACAAACAGGGTGAGTAATACTCCCTTAGGCCTCTACGCCTAGCTAACAACATGTTTTCTTTTATTTTTGCACAAGTGGGTTATCAACCCCACACTTTTCCTCTTTCATGCTCCTTAGCTTCCTCTTCCAAGGGTACTTAGACTTGCCCTCAATATGTTCTTAATTCACTACCAAAAACAACAACAAGGTAAAAATAAACAAAATCAACACAGAGGAAAAATAAAATAATACATATGGTACCACTGGGTTGCCTCCAAAGAAACGCCTGGTTTTACGTCGTGGCACGACTTGGACTATCCTTCTCAGGACATTCTCAAACCAGTGTTCCCTTTTGAGAACCATCTTCTTCTATTTTTATTTTTTGAGGGAACTGCCTCCACTCCGCCCCTCTCTTGTTCCAACTCCTCTAATTGAAGCCCTCCATCAAATTTGGGCTAAAATGCAATCATCTCCTGCGGCCGTAGACCTATGAAATCTACCACCCCACACTTAGCCTCTAAAAACACACTGACCTTACAAAGGTCTCTGTAGTGTGTGGGTGGGTTGATCTCTTGGTAAACCTGAAAGAACTCTTTTTCATCATCAACCCTCATTTTAAGGGTCCCTGCTCATACATTTATAATTGCTCCTCCGGTGGCCAAGAATGGTCGCCCCAAGATCAGGGGTACCTTATTATCAACTTTAAAATCAAGTATGATGAAGTCAATGGGTATAATGAACTTACCTACTTTGATGAGAAGGTCCTCGATTATTCCATCTGGTGCTACTTCAGGCTTTTCTGCCAACTGCAACATCATTCGTGTTGGCCTCGGCCGACCCAACCGCAGGGTGTTAAACAAAGATAGAGGCATTAGATTAACTGCTGCCCCGAAATCACATAGAGCTCTTATCACTTCAACTTTACCAATTTGTATGGGGAGGGTAAAATTCCATGGGTCTTTGAGCTTTTTTGGTATCTTTCTCATTACCCTATGACTGCACTCCTCAGTCAGTACCACTATAACATCCACAAATTTGACTTTGTTGGCCACCACATCTTTCAAGTACTTAGCGTACTTGGGCATTCCCTGCAAAACATCAAGCAAGGGAAAATTTATGTGAAGTTCTTTTAAAATATCAAAGAACTTTTTAAAGCATTCCTCCTCCTTGCTCTTCTTGAGTCTTTGCGTGAAAGGTGGTGGTGGTCTCGCTGGCTGCAATGATGATTGTGCATTTTTTTGCACAACACTCTGATTATCTCCCTTGTCAGTGGATGGTCCCTTTCTAACCAGCTCCGGCTGCACCTCATTTCTCTTCTCTTTCGGTGGTGCATCAATCAACTGCCTGCCGCTCCTCAGGTTGATGGCATTGACTTATCGGGGTTTGTATCTGTGTCACTGGGTAACCTTCCCTGAGGTCTAGTGTGTTGAGCAGCTACTAATTGACCCATCTGCTTCTCTAGATTGTGGGTGGCCAACTGCTGATTTTTCAAATCTGACGCCAACCTCGCCTGATTCTCTGCCAATTGGGTCTGTGTAGCCATTGTTTTCTGTAACATCTCCTCAATGTTGTTGTTGCTTGACTGACCACCGTTCTGCCTGTTCTGCTACTGTGTTGCTGCTGAGGTTGCTGATAGCTCTGACTATGATTTCCACCCAAAGAAAAATTTGGGTTGCTCTGCCATTTCTTGTTGTAGTTGTTCCCAACACTTATGCTCCAAAGAAGATCGATCTCGATTTCAAGAATCGGGTGACACCACCGGCCAAGCCATCCATTGAGGAGCCTCAAATGTTGGAGCTCAAAGCACTCCCCTCCCATTTACAGTATGTATTTCTGGGAGCCGGTAACACTTTTTCGGTCATTGTTGCAGCTGACTTGGAGGAATGGCAAGTGGAGGCTTTGGTCTCCGTCTTGAAGAGATACAAAAAAGCCATTGGGTGGACCATTGCAGATATTATTTGAATCCTAGCCGATATTTGAACTCACAAGATCCATCTAGAACTAGATTGTATTCCGAGTATTGAACATCAACGTAGGTTGAATCCACCTATGCAAGAGGTGGTCAAGAAGGAAATCATAAAGTGGTTAGATGCAGGTGTGGTTTATCCTATTGCAGACAGCAAATGGATGAGCCCAATCCAGTGTGTACCGAAGAAGGGAGGAATCACGATGGTCCCAAATGCTAACAATGAGCTCATTCCTCTAAAACTAGTCACTGGTTGGAGAGTATACATGGATTACAGAAAGCTGAACCGGTGGATGCGGAAAGATCACTTTCCGATGCTATTCATATACCAGATGTTAGATAGATTTGCAGGTAGAGGATGGTATTGTTTCCTTGATGGTTATTCCGGGTACAATCAGATTTTTATAGCCCCTAAAGACAAAGAGAAGATCATATTCACTTGTCCATATGGTACATTTTCTTTTAAGAGGACGCCATTTGGGTTATGTAATGCACCCACCACTTTTCAGCGTTGCATGATGTCCATATTTTCTGACATGGTGGAAGACATCATTGAAGTCTTTATGGATGATTTTCTTGTGGTGGGTGACTCATTCGAGGAGTGTTTGGCTCATTTGAGCAAGGTGCTCCAAAGATGCGAAGAGACAAAGTTGGTGCTTAACTAGGAAAAGTGCCATTTCATGGTCAAGGAAGGAATAGTGCTAGGCCACAAGATTTCAGGTAACGGTATGGAGGTAGACCGGGCCAAGATCGAGGTAATTTCTAGTCTTCCACCTTTAATTTCTGTGAAAGGTGTTCGATGTTTTTTGGGTCATGCAGGTTTTTGCAGAAGATTCATCAAGGACGTCTCCAAAATTGCACGTCCATTATGTAAACTACTCAAGAAGGAGGTGAAGTTTGTTTTTGACGAGGCATGTCTGAAGGCATTTGAATGTCTTAAAGAGAGATTGACCGCTGCCCCCATTATAGTGGCACCTGACTGGTCTTTGCCTTTTGAGGTTACGTGTGATGCTATCATTTGGGTCAAAGGCATGAAAATATTTTACATCCAATTTATTATGCTAGCAAGGCTCTTAATGCAGCTCAGAAGAACTATACCGTGACAGAACATG
Organism: Datura wrightii; assembly: GCA_035772735.1. Classification (NCBI taxonomy): domain Eukaryota; kingdom Viridiplantae; phylum Streptophyta; class Magnoliopsida; order Solanales; family Solanaceae; genus Datura; species Datura wrightii. The sequence goes on along the minus strand of JASDFA010000002.1, from coordinate 46,525,115 downwards.
AGCTGTTGGCTGTAGTTTTCGCATTTGAGAAGTTTCGGGCATACTTGCTCGGAACTAAGGTGATAGTCCACACATACCATGCAACGTTGAGATATCTTATGGCAAAGAAGGAAGCCAAACTACAGTTGATTTGATGGGTTTTGCTGCAATAAGAGTTCAAGTTTGAGGTAAAAGACCGGAAAGGGACGAAAAATTAGGTTGTGAATCACTTATCTTGATTGGAACATGATGCAACACTTAGAAATGGGCATGACATAGATGATGCATTCCAACACGAGCAGGTTCTAGCGGCATCGCAAGATCTCATCCCATGGTTTGCAAACTTTGCTAATTATCTAGTGAGTGATGTTGTACCGGAGCACTTATCTTTTCACCAGAGGAGGAAGTTTATGTCTGATGTGCAAAAATTTTTCTAGTATGAGCCCTACTTATTTTGCATATGTGCTGATGGGGTTATTCGGAGATGCGTACCCGAGGTGGAGGTGCTGAGTATATTGGAGGCCTGCCACTCATCCCCTGTTGGAGGCAACCACAGTGGGATTCGCAAAACCCACAAAATTCTACAATGTGGGTACTATTGGCCAACCATTCACCAGGATGCACATGATTTTTCTAAGGCATGTGATGCATGTCAAAGACAAGGAGGCATATCATACTCCCATCCTCTTCATTGAGCTATTTGATGTATGGGCATTGATTTCATGGGCCCATTTGTGAGCTCAAATGGGATGAAGTACATACTTATTGTTGTTGACTACATCTCAAAATGGGTAGAAGCAGTTGCTCTGGCAAACAATGAAGGGAGGAGTGTCATAGTGTTCTTGAAGCGGAATATATTTTCTAGATTTGGGACTCCCAAAGCCATCATTAGTGATGGGGGTTCACACTTCTATAACCGTTTGTTTTGATCTTTATTAGAAAAATATGAGATCAAACACAGGGTGGACACAACCTATCATCCGCAGTCTAGTGGGCAGGTTGAAGTCACCAACCGGGAAATAAAGACTATTTTGGCAAAAGACTGTGAATGCAAACCTGACAGATTGGGCAAGAAAGCTAGATGATGCTTTATGGGCCTATTGGACCGCCTTCAAGAATCCTATAGGTATGTCTCCATATCAGCTTGTTTATGGAAAAACATGTCATCTTCAAGTCGAACTTGAGCACAAAGCAATGTGGGCGCTCAAGAAGCTGAATTTAAACTAGAATAAAGCGGCAAACTTGAGGCTTGATCAATTAAATGAGCTTGATGAATTTTGGTTGAAAGCCTATGAGAGTTCTGAGATTTACAAATTAGGGATGAAAATTCAACATGACTGGAAGATTGAGAAAAGAGAATTCAGTCCGGGTTATATGGTGTTACTGTTTAATTCTAGACTTCATTTTTTTCCTAGAAATTGAAGTCTAACTGGCTGGCACCTTTTCGAGTGGTCCAAGTCTTCTCCCATGGGGAAATCGAATTGGAAAACCATGAAGGAATGTGATTCAAAGTAAATGGTCAGCGGGTGAAAGCTTATTTGGGGAGAAGTGAAGAACTCAAATTGGTGGACCTGTGGACCTTGAGTGAAGTCTGAGTAACTTGGGGGGTCTTGCATCGTGTGCGATGTTAAATCAGGTGCTGCATGCGAGGCAACCCAGGGAGGTGTTTTGGTGAAGTCTGAGTAGCCAAAACACCCACGTCATGCCGCAAAGTTATATCAAGCGCTTCTTGGGAGGCAACCCAAGGTGTAAATGTAAGAAAAATCTAGTGTTTACGTTTGTTGATGGGTGCAGGTGATTAAGATGGAAAATATGAAGTTGGAACCAAAATCTGGAACTTCAGTTCTGGTGCAAAAAGTCTCAGAACGAGTCATTGTCTGACCTGACGACTCGTTCTGTCAAATCGTGAAGAGAACTATAGAAAATAGAGGAGCAACAGGTGACTTAACGATTCGTTTCTCTAAGAAATAAATCGTCAGGTCCCCCGTCATGTACTCTGGATAAAAGTCAAATCAAAAGAAAAAGGGTGAGAATGGCTCATTCAACGAATCATTGGGAGACCAAATAATTCGTTAAGTGCCCCGTCTTGAAGCAACACTACTCCAACAACCACGACTCAGGCCATGACTCGTTGGGTGACACCACGAGTCATTGCTTGACTCATTAGGTCCCAGGTAAGTTTGTTGAAGTCAGGTAAAAGAATGAAGGGTCAAAATGAGTCGACTCATCACTTAACGACTCGTGTAGTCAGTCTTCAGGTATTTCAGTCAATTGACATCCAACCCGACCCAGGATTGGAATTGGGGTAATTTTTAATTTAAAACACCTAAAACTCGATTCTTTTCCTTTTCCAAATTCTCACTAGTAAACCCAATACCCCTACAACTTTGAATTTCCCTCATCCTCTTCTTCTCTCAAACCCCATCGAAATATCTTCGACACTACACTTCCAATCATTCAAACGCACACACAATTGCACTCCATCTTTGATCAAGCATCTTGTGAGTAAATCTTTCCCATTAAACATTTGAATATCTTTGCATTTAAACAAGAATTTTGAGGAACCGTGTTTTGAATGAAATTGAATTTGTTTCGAGTAATATTATGCTTAGGTCAATCTGTGCCTCTTGATGTAAATGAACCCTAGGAAGGTTTAAACAAATGGATTTCCATTGTATATGCACTTGGATGGTTTTAGAATGTGAAGTCTATGTTTGTGGAGCTGAATACTAGGAAGAAGATGGGTGAACTAAAACTCTTGAGCAGATTCATCTCGAGGTGGAGCAAGGAAAGCAGCGGGAGTGCTTGAAGTGGATGGATTTACAGCTATCGCTGCACAGATAGCTGCCTTGCAAAATCAGTTAAACAATCACTTCAGCAATATGAACTTGAACCAGCCTTTAGCTTCAGTCAATGTGGTCCAACAGATGTGGTGTGAAGTGTGTGGTAGTAGTGACCATTCAGCTGAATGCTGTGGTGCAAATCCTGATTCTGTTAACTTTGTGGGCAATGCACAGAGAAATCAGCAGCAGTTTGGTAGTGGCTACAACTCAAATTGGAGGAACCATCCAAATTTTTCGTGGGGTAGCAACAACCAACAAGGCCAAAGTTCTGGTCAGGGTATGCAGAGAAATCAAGGAGGGCAACAAAACTATCAAGCTCAATTCAGAAATCACAATGCCCCTCCTCCACCACCATCACCGACCATTGAGGAGATGTTCAAGACCATGATCGCTAATCAGGCACAATTGCAGGCTGACTATTTTAAATTGGCAGCCGAAGTGAAGAACAATCAGTTGGCGACCAAGGCTCTTGAGTATCAGTTTGGGAAATTTTCTAGTGCCCAAAATACAAGACCCAAAGGAGGACTAGCTAGCGACACGGATCCTAATCCGAAGCAGGTTAATGCAATGACCACGAGGAGTGGCTTACAGTTGAAGGAGGTGGAACCGGAAAGACCGCCTCAAAAGTCAGGAGCAGCAGATGTTGAGGAGGAACAAAGTTCTGATAGGGGGAAGACTAAAGAAGCAGAATCAGCAAGTCCTCCACCCCCGTTCCCTCAACGACTTAAGAAACACAAGGAGGAGGCGTGTTTCAAGAAATTTATGGAGGTGCTTAAACAGGTACATGTTAACTTACCTCTTGTTGATGTCTTGGAGGGAGTGCCAAAGTATGCAAAATATATTAAAGACATCGTGGCTAACAAAAGTCGTTTGACTGAGTATGCCACGGTGGCTTTAACGGAGGAATGCACTTCCCAGATTCAGAATAGACTGCCCACGAAACTGAAAGACCCTGGAAGTTTTACTATCCAGCTGACTATTGGGCAAAGTATCCGAGCTCGTGGATTATGCGACTTAGGGGCAAGTATAAATCTGATGCCATCTTCGGTGTTCAGAAAGTTAGGTCTAGGGAGTCCTAGACCTACCACAGTAATCTTGCAGCTAGCGGACAAGTCCTTAGCTAAACCGGATGGTATTATTGAGGATGTGTTAGTGCAAGTGGGCTCCCTCATTTTTCCGGTCGATTTTATTGTTCTGGACTTTGAACCAGATGCTAAAGTCCCATTTATTTTGGGACGTCCCTTTTTGGCAACCGGAAAAGCATTAATTGATGTAGCTGTGGGTCAACTTACAATGCGGGCACATGATAAGATAGAAGTATTTGACGTGTACAAAGCACCCAAGCTCCCGATTGTAAATGAGGAACTCTCGGTGATCAATGTGATTGATCATGGGAATGCTAATATAATGAATGATTCCCGAGAGTTAACATGAAGGCCACCAGATGAGGTTGAGAACTACTGGGGGGAGGACAAGGATCGTGAAAAATCGTCCCTCACCCTAGTAGATAATTGAGCATAATGGACGTCGAGCCGCGACGGTAAACCAGGCGCTGCACGGGAGGAAACCCGTGAAAAGAAAAATATTCTATTTTTCTTCTTTTAGTATAGTGTACATAATTTGTATTTTTTATTTTTCATTTTTCTTTTTTTCTTGATTTCGTACAAAATTTTCGTTTTAGTTAGAATTTTTTTCATGGTAGTTAGGAAAATCTATTAATCTAACCAATTTCATTTAGTGAGGGGATTTTCAGGTCTAACGGAGAAAAATATGCATGGAAGCGGGAAAAATAAGGCAAGGTATGAAAATAATTTTTATTGAAGAAACAGTGCACTGGGGCATTGGCTCCGTGTCACGGAGGAGTGGCTCCGCGTTACCCTCCGTGACACGTTGAAGGCAAAATCAGATTTTCTTAAAAATTTCCAGAGAGCCAATGCGTTGGCTCCATGTCACGGAGGAGGGGCTCCGCGTTACCCTCCGTGACACGTTGCCCTTTATTCAGTGCCGGGTCACACCGCGTTGCCGGGTGACCCGCGTGTTTTTCTTTAAATTAACCCCGATTTTGCCTATTTTCTCCCCATTTCTCTCCTCCTCCGCGACCAAAACACCCAATTCCCCCCCCAACCAACGTGCCACGCTAATAGGCAAGGAAAACGTCAAATTTCTTCGGTTCTTCTACTAAAAGGTATGTTTTCATCGTTTCTCTCAAGTTTTTGGCAATTTTAGTCGAAGTTGAGCATGTGAGGTGAAATATATCACCCCGAGTAGCAATTAAACATGATGTTGAATTATTTTGTTATTGATTATGTTCGGATTGTTGTAATTAGCGTTTGAACTTGTCGATTATGTGAATAATTCGAATTTGATAGAAATATTGCATTCTAGGGATTGAGTTATTGAAATTAAATTGGGGAACTTGATAGTTTGATGAATTAGATGCCGGGGTGTAGTTGTAAATTGTGATAAGTCGATGTAAATATTGTATGAATGTTAAGAGAAGACGAATTCTCGAATTGTTGGGGAAAATGCGAAAATTTTGTAAATTGGTTTGATTATTTAGATTTGTATGTAAATAGAATTTTCGTTTTTTTTTTTTTTTGTTTTGTTGCTAAGTGTGATGAATGGATTGCTATCGATAGTAGGATTGGGAGTAGCTATATGAAGTCTGAGTAGTACGCTAACCGTTATGCTGTCGAAATTTTTCGTGAACGCACTAAGCAATACACCTTATAGTTGCTTGTGTTTGGGGTTGTAAATAGAGTAATCCTTGCCGATGTATTGTAAATATAGTTAAGGACTAAGTGTGGGGTAAACTTAGTTTAACCCGACCGTAGCCTAAGTTAACTTGTATTTAGACTAACTTTGTGCTTGTTTATGTATATTGACATGTACAATGGCAAGTCGACAGGACAAGGGCAAGGGTGCTTCTACCTCAGGCACCGGACGGAAAAGATTGAGGTTGGGCACTGCAGTCCCAGCTGCACCAGCTGTTCTGCACGGCCAACGCCGCCAATACGGAACAAGATGGGTAACCGATGAAGGGAAGAAGTGGTACGCGAAACATAAAGAGAACAAGTACTTCCCCGAGGAACATATTGCACGGGAACCACTTGCACAGGAGTTCCCACGTATTGTGCAGAGAATCGAGGCAGCTGGGCTCAGCTTTATCTTTCAGGAGCCCAAGGAGTACAACCTACATTTGGTCCGGGAATTCTATGCAAACTGGAACCCGGCCATCAGAAGCCACACAATAAAAATCAGAGGGCAGATTGTCACTCTGGAACCCCACCAATTTAATGCCATCGTTGGAGCGCGGGACACAGACGCCCACATTCTCCGCCAGCTAAACATCACCCCACCGTACGCCGACATCAGACGTACGTTGTGTGGGGCTCGATCCACAGCCCGATGGAGTAGACATAAGGAGAGGGGTTACCACCAGACTCTGCCTTAATCGCAGATGAACAGGGAGGCCAAAATATGGCTGAAAATTGTGCGTTCGTGCTTGATCCCGGGAGTCCACATGACGGATGTGAGCCGGGACCGTGTCTTCTTGGTGTATGCCCTTGTGAAAGGGCTTGAGATTAATGTTGGGGTGGTCATTAAATCCGCCATGAAGAGAGCCAGACTGCACCAGGGCCACAGATACGGGTTTGGCGGACTCATCACCACCTTCCTCCAAGGCCTCGACATTGAGGAAGAGGCTTTGGACTATATTCCGCTGTTGGAGCGGAGGGCCCTCGATGTGACAAAAACTAAGGCCCCCGACACCACACACGGGCCAGTGCTGACTTTGGGCGAGCGACATGCTCGTGACGATCAGTACATGGCACGTATGTTCTGCATGCAGATGCTGCAGCTATGGATTGGTGGGAGACCATCCACCGAGGAAGAATTATGGCAGCTGGAGCTGGATTACCCATTTGGCGAGAATGCCAGAGCCTTATGCCGAGTGGGACCAGCCTTCGTGGAGCCGACGGATGACGATGTCCCTACTGATGAGGAGACACGTCGTGAGGACTCCGATGTGGAGTCCGATGACGATGATGGAGCTTACACAGATATGGGCGACAAGGCAGCAACACCAGATAAAGAAGTCGAATATTTCGACTGATCAGGGAGTTCCACCACCCGAAATTTTGTTTTGTAATTTTTGTGAACACTGGGGACAGTGTTCGATTTAAGTGTGGGGTGGGGAGTAGCTAGGTGCTGGGACTTGGGCTCTAATTTGCTGTATGTTTTTCCTTGGTTTGTATGAATGTTTGTGCTTTCCCTGTTATGAACTGATTTTTCTTGTATCTGTATATATTTGTTTGTGTGGTTAATGATGTTTGTTATGAAAAGTTATGGTTGCCAGTGTAAATATTTTGTAAATATTTTTTTTTCTATCGAGATGATCGATATTTTTCAAAATTTTTTGAGAATATTTTGCACTTGTAAATATTTTCTTTCAATCGGAATGATCGATGTGTTGCAAAAAAATTTCGGTTTTTATTTTTTTGGATTTCTCGGAGTTTGTTTTCGGTTCTTTTACCGAGAATAGTCCCATTGAACCGAATGTCATAGTTAGTGACCGTTCCCTATGATGGATGGATGACGACCGTCTTAAGGGAAATGTAGTCGGTAGGAGTAGGATTTTAATTTGTTTTTAATTTTTCTTTGGTGGATTGCATCAATGAACTGTAGTTGCTTTATGGTTGCAAAAATTTTGTTGCGTGTGTAACCGATGTTCAAAATGTGAAAATGATTCATTTGAGAGCATGCAATTTGGTAAATATGTTGAGTTACCTAGGCTATAGAATTTGATTCAGTATGATTGAGGCTTAATTTGAATTCATGTGATTTGCTAATTAGAGAGTCTGTGAATGCATCTTGATTCGAGCTTGTGCATGAAGTGTGAAGTGAGGTATTGTTATTCCATGCCATTGTGATTTGTCTAGAACTTGCCTGGTGTGTATACAAAACGAAATGAAGGGGGTGTAGTGTTGGAAAGGATGTAGGCATTTCTTTGCTTTTAACCGATAGTTTTCAATTTTTTTCTTGTCAAATTCTACCTTTTTATATTTTGTATACGCTAGTCAGCCCGTTGAGCCTTTAGCCGATTTCTTTCTTTCTTTTGTCCAAAATTGTATAAACCAAGCTTTATTCCTTCTTTTCATTAGCCTTAAAGTCTATACGAAGCTCTTAAGCGCTTACAAAGACAAGAAAATGTTTCCCAAAGTGTTAAAGAGTGAAAAGAGTGAAAAGAAAAAGAAAAGCAGAGTGAGGAAAGAAAAGATGATGTTGAAGAGGCACTTGTTGTAATTAAATGATATTGAGGGTACATGAAAACTCTTTGTTTTATGTCAATTGTGTTTGATGAAATGGGCAGTACGAAAGTAAACCAGCATGAATGGGAGAAAAAGAGAAAAGAGAGGAACAATGTCCATGAGTCGATGGGAATGTGTCGAAAAGGCGCTTAAGGATGCTAGCGACTATTATTGGCTAATCCAATATATATACTAGATCCATAGCCCCGTTACAACCCATTAAAGTCCTACGTGATCCTATATTGCATTTCTTTATATTAGTGGAGTAATACACTAAGGGGAAGCCTATGGGTCATGACATGATGCATGTGAATTCTTTTGGGAGAGTGAGTGAAATTAATTTTTATATGCCCCTACTTGAATGTTTGTGTGTTGCATGAACAAAAAGGGGAAGATTCTCTTGAGTTGTGAGGGCACATGCTTGATGAAAGATTGATTTTCGTGTCGGATTTCTTGATTAGCTGATTTGCATTAGTTTGCCGATATCAAGAATCAATTCTTAAAGTCTAGGAAGTCTTGATGTATTAAAGGTCATTGTATTGTAAGACCAAGCATGTTTTCGTGATGATTTGCAAAAATTGAATAATCGGTATGACCGTAGCGTAAATGGTCGCACCATAGTGACGAAGGTTGGGATGTAATTTTCATGAGTTGTGTATGTGTTGTTCGAGGACGAACAAGGATTTAAGTGTGGGGTAAGTGATCTTGGGCAGATTTATATGCCCAAGTGATACTCAAACGTATTATTTTCGCCTTGTTTGTGTGCATATGTATATATTCTCATGTAATTGGTAATAAAATGTGAATTTATACTAACCAACATGATTAGCATTTGTTTTGCAGGAAAATATTATTTTTAGGAGCTAAAATGCATGTTGGAACTATATCGGAGTTGGACTTGGATACAAGCGTGGAAAAGACATTGGAAGGCACAAATTGTAGGGGCTCCGCGATGGAGCCGTGCCACGCTACCATCGCGGAGGCACACTGTCTAGAGAGGCAATTAAATGGCAATTTCCAGTGAGGCCTCGCGACAGCTCCGTGGCACGGAGATAGGCCTCCGCGTTGGCCTCCGTGCCACATTGAGGCTAATTTACCGGACCCTGGATTTCCAGTGAAGGTCCGCGTCCACGCTGTGTCACGGAGGTAGTGCTCCGTGTTGACCTCCGTGACACGTTGCTTGTTAATCCGGGAAAAATTTCCCTCTAGTATAAATAGCACACTTAGGTTTATTTTAAAGAGGGCAGTTTTAGTTCAGACTTGGTGGAGCTAGGACGTGGGTTAGCAGCAGTTGAGGGACGAAAAAGCTAACAGATTTCTTCTCTTCCTTTCTTCTTTCAATCAATTGTATGTATGATTTACACTTGTTTTAGGATGATCAATCCACAAATGAGTGGCTAATTCTCTTCCTTGCTGAGGTTTTGAACATGTGTAGTGAATTTTGATTGTAAATGATATGGTTTTCTTCTTCTTTCATGTTGTTCTATTAATTCTTGTTCTTACTGCATTAGTGCTTGGCCGACATTAATGTACATCTAAAAAGTCCAATTTCACTCGAGAGAGCAAGAAATTGGAAAGTTGTGAATTAATAGGGTATTGTTCTTAACTTGATTTGGGAAAATTGGGTTTTGATGTGCTTTCCTGATAGAAATATACTTGAAAGCCGTATTAGTCAATTTAGTAACCGGAATTGTATTGCTAGGTCGTAAATTGCATTTGATCACAGAAATGTAGACGAATGGTATATGATTCTTAAGTGAAATTTTATACGAGAGTTTTAATTTCTAGGCTAATGTTCTTGGCTAGCAACATGAAGAAGAGATTAACCGAATTATTATTACAATCGAATTCATTACTTGTTGTTAACTTTGGCATGCTCATATCCATAGTTTAAATTCATAGTAAATAATTGTTAATAGTTTTAGTATATATTTTATAAACAAAAACTCAATTAACTGTTGGTTACATTGTTGTTAGCATAGTTAGAAGTAAAATAAGAATATAGTATACTTAGGCAATTTTTACATACCCTAAGCCTCCTTGGATCGATACTTGGCTTACTTAGCCACTTTATTACTTGTTTGACCACGTGCACTTGCGTGTCGATTTTATAACCTCAGCAACCCACCGAACAGAGTCCTCTTCATAGGTGTGAAGCATGCCACACTTATGATGGGGAGGCTACGAGATGTTATTAGAAAAAATTCCCTTTATTTCATACTCCTTATCGTGCGTTGAAATTCAATCCCAGAATCATTCTCCAAGCTAATGCTCTGCTTCGTTTTAGTAAGTTATGCCTCAACGATGCAGTAATGGAAGGATTGGCCAGGAATACGCAAAGACTTGCCCCACCAAGCCCCAACAGCCCGTCAGGATGATTCAGTGTCTACTGTAGAGTTTAGGGCGTCCATTCAGCATCTCGCCCGAACTCTTACCAACTAGGTGACCCAGTAGGTGGTTCCAATCAACAACAATGGTTTCGCAGCAGCTGCTCGAGCGAGGGACTTCACTCGGATAAATCCTCCAGATTTTCATGGATCTAAGGTAGGAGAGGACCCACAAGGATTTGTGGACGAAGTTAAAAAGATCACCCGAATTATGGGTGTCAGTCCCTTAGAGAGTGCTGACTTGGCTACCTACAGCTGAAAGGGGTCGCCCAAGTCTAGTACAAATAGTGGAAGGAGGGGAGACCAGCGGAAGCAGGATCGGTGGAATGGGAGGAGTTCACTACAGCCTTCCTAGACAAATTCTTCCCTCAGTAGCTCAATGAGGCAAAGGTAGCGGAGTTCATGAACCTGAGATAGGGAAACAGGACAGTAGAAGAGTAGGCTCTGGAGTTCACCAAGTTGTCTAAATACGCACCAGAGATGGTGGCCAAGCCAAGGGCTTGCATAATGAAATTTAAATGGGGTGTCGAGCCTGGTCCTCAAAGAGTGAAGGATAACAGTGTTGATCAAAGATAATGACCTCTCTAGCCTGATTGTCTATGCCCAGCAGATTGAGGCCAAAAAACTGAGGGACATGGAGTGAAAGAACAATCGGGAAAGGACTGGCCAATCAGATTTTGGCCACTAGAGGTCTGGTGGGAGCAGTTGCCACAGCAGTAGCAACAACAATGGCAGTAGAGAGCTCCAACACCTAGCTCAGTCAGCGCCCCTACCTTTCGATCCCGCAAGGACCGGAGGGGTGGAGCATATAGCTCTTAATCCCAGAGTTATAGTGCCGGTAACAGGTACCCAGCTTTCCCCATGTGTGGCAAGAATAATTTAGGAGAGTGTATTCATGGCCGAGAGGGTTGTTTTGGTTGTGGGAAGCTTGGGCATCGGCTTAAGGAATGCCCGTCAGTAGGATGGGGGAGATCACAGTCTACTACCTTAGCAACTCCAGCAAGACGACCAGCTCAGCAGGCTAACACATCTTGTATGAAGGGCGGTCAATTCCAAAATCATTTTTAGGTATTATCATCTCGTCAAGATCATGAGAACTCACCATATATGGTCACGGGTATGTTAATTCTTTTCCATGTAGATGTATATGCCCTGCTTGATCCTGGGGCCACACTATCATTCGCGACTCCCTACGTAGTAGTTCAGTTCGATATCAGTCCAGAAGTCCTCTCAGAACCTTTCTCGATCTCCACCCTAGTTGGAGAGTCAGTTAGAGCCAATCGGGAGTATAGAAACTACCCAATCTCAGTCTTCAATAAATTTATTCCAGCTGACCTTGTAGAGTTAGACATGGTCAACTTCAACCTCGTCCTTTGCATGGATTGGTCACACTCTGGTTATGCCTCAGTCGACTGCAGAACTAAGGTCGTCAGGTTTCAGTTCCCTACTGAGCCAGCTCTAGAATGGTCGGGCAGTTATTCAGCACCAAAGGATAGGTTTATTTCCTACCTTAAGGCCAGGAAACTTATTTCTAAGGGATGTATTTACTATCTAGTTCGGGTCAAAGATTTTGACTCTGAGACCCCAACTATCAAGTCAGTCCTTGTTGTAACCGAATTTCCAAATGTGTTCCCCGAAGATCTTCACGGGTTCCCCCTGAATGGGAAATTGACTTCAGCATAGACCTTATTCCAGATATTCATCCCATCTCCATCCCTCCTTATGGAATGGCTTCGGCTGAACTGAATGAGTTGAAGGAGGCGCTAAAAGATCTTCTTGATAAGGGTTTTATCAGACCCAACATATCTCCTTGGGGTGCTCTAGTTCTATTCTTGTGAAATAAAGATGGTACCCTCAGAATGTGCAGCGATTACCATCAGTTGAATAAGGTCACATTCAAGAATCGGTATCCCCTGCCCAGAATTGACGACCTATTCGATCAACTTCAAGGATCCAACTATTTCTCCAAAATAGATCTTAGGTTGGGGTATCATCAACTAAGATTCAGAGAGTGTTATCTACCAAAAACAGCCTTTTATGGATATGTTCGTCATTATGTTTATCAATGACATTCTGGTATAATCCAGAAATGAGGAAGAGCATGTTAATCACCTCAGAATAGTGCTTCTGACACTCAGAGACAGCTAGTTGTTCGCTAAGTTCAGCAAGTGCGAATTCTGGTTGAAGTCTGTGACTTTTCTGGTTCGTGTGGTCTCGGGTGAGGGTATTTAGGTTGATCCTCAAAAGATAGCAGCTGTGAAGGACTGGCCCAGACCTACCTCTCCAATCAAAATTAGAAGTTTCTTGGGTTTAGGTTGTTATTACCGACACTTTGTAGAAGGCTATTCTTCAAAGCATCTCCACTGACTAGGATGACTCAGAAGAAGGTGAAATTCCAATTTTCAGTTGCGTGTGAGAAGAGTTTTTAGGAATTAAAAACTCGACTCACTACTGCTCTAGTGTTGACCCTACCAGAAGAGTCAGATGGGTTTGTTGTATATTGCAACGCTTCCAGAGTTGGACTCGGTTGCGTTCTGATGTAGGGGGGCAAGGTGATAGCCTGCGCCTCTAGACAACTCAATTTTCATGAGAAGAATTATCTAATTCATGACTTAAGTTTGTGGCGGTGGTGTCCGCGTTGAAAATATGGAGATGTTACCTATACGGGGCTCATGTTGATGTTTTCACCGATCACAAGAGCCTTTAGTATGTTTTTAGTCATAAGGACCTAAATCTTCATAAGAGAAGCTGGTTAGAGCTCCTAAAGGATTATGACATGAGCATGCTATATCACCCGGGCAAAGCCAATGTGGTGGCTGACGCCCTAAGCAGAGTGTCAATGGGTAGCGTGGCTCATATAGAAGAAGGCAAAAAGGAATCGGCGAAGGACATTCACAGACTTGCTCGGTTAGGGGTGCAGTTGGTTGAATTAGATGAGGGTGGAGTGGTAATACAGAGCAGGTCAGATTTCTCTTTGGTTGTTGAAGTTAAGTCCAAACAGGATGAAGATGCCATTTTACTTAAACTTAAGGAAGCGGTTCTCAGGAAAGAGGTTGAGGCTTTCTCCAAAGGGGGAGATGTGTGCTTCGTTACTAGGGTGGATTGTGTTACCGGATGTCGGTGACTTGAGATAGCAGAAAATGGCTGAAGCACACAGCTCAAGATACTCAATCCACCCCGGTGCTACTAAAATGTACTGCCATTTGCAGGATATTTACTGGTGGAACAACATGAAGAGAGACATCGCCGAATTCATAGCTAAGTGCCCAAACTGCCCGCAAGTCAAGATAGAGAACCAAAGACTAGGAGGTATGAACTAGGATATCATCATACCCACATGGAAGTGGGAAGAAGTAAATATGGACTTTATTACGGGTCTACCTCGAACTCATCGGAAACATGATTTCATCTGGTAGTAGTAGACCCGATGATTAAGTCAGCACATTTCCTCCTAGTTAAATCTACAGATTAAGTTGATGACTATGCTAGGCTTTATATCCAGGAGTTGGTCAGGCTTCAGGGGTGCCATTATTCATTATTTCAGATAGAGGTACCCGGTTCACCTCGCATTTCTTGAAGTTTTTTTAGAAGGGACTTGGTACCTAGGTCTAGCTCAGCACAACTTTTCATCCATAGCTGGGCAAGCTGAGCGGACTATTCAGACCCTAGAATTCAAGTTGAGAGCATGCGCGATCGATTTCAAGGGCAGTTGGGATAACTACTTGCCTCTTATCGAGTTTGCATACAGTAAGAGTTATCACTCTAGTATTCAGATGGTCCCGTTTGAAGCATTATATGGTAGACGGTGAAGGTCTCCTATTAGATGGTTTGAGGCTGGTGAAGCTACCATAATCGGGCTAGACTCGGTTCATGAATCTATGCAGAAGGTACAACTCATCAGAGAAAGATTGAAAATAGGTTAGAGCTGTCAGAAATCTTATGCCGATGTGAGGAGAAGAGAATTGGAGTTCGCTGTGGATGACTGGGTCTATCTGAAAATTTCACCCATGAAAGAAGTGATGAGATTTGGGAAGAAGGGAAAGCTTAGTACGAGATATGTGGGACCCTACAGAATTCTAAGGAGAATTGGCAAAGTAGCTAATGAACTGGAGTTACTATCAGAGTCGGCGTCTGTACACCAAGTATTCCATGTATCACTATTGAAGAACTACATTGGTGATCCAACTTCAATTGTGTGATTGGACAGTGTGGGAGTGAAAGATAGTCTCTCATACCAGTTCAGATCCTTGATCGTCAGGTTTGTAAGATGAGGAACAAGGAGGTAGCTTCAGTCAAGGTCTTATGGAGAAATCAGCATGTTAAGGGAGCTACATGAGAGGCTGAAGCGAATATGATGGCCAGATACCCCCATTTACTCCCTTCTAACTCAGTTTTAGTTTCAGTCCTAGAGTTACAGTGTCGGTAACAAGTACCCAGCTTGCCCCAAGTGCGGTAAGAATCACCCAGGAGAGTCTTCAGAGTCGAGAGGGTTGTGAAGTGAAATTTAGCCCTATTTCTTGAGCTAGAAAATCTTGAAATCCGCATTAGTGCTTGGATATCGAATTTCAGCTTGATTTTTTTAGTATTGGGAACTCCCATGTTGTTAGTAGCACTGAATCTCAATTAGAATATTGTAAATTTTGTTTTAGTAAGAATGTTAGAATTCTCAGTATCAATCAGAAAATGTCAGCTGATCAGTTTGACAACAGAAATTTCTGAGGTGTTTGTAGTAACTCCCAATTATCAGAATCAGATTCAGAATTCAGTTTCATTGGTCCACTAGGAAGTCATGACACTTTAGATATATAACTCTAACTAGTCGTAGGACCCTACTATAAGATTTTAGTTTTTTCTGTAGATGGTTACGGCGCTTCCAGATAAGCGGCTCTGACCAGTCTTAAAATCCAGTTTCAAAATCTGGTCCGATAAGATTCTCAGGGTGCTTTCAGATATGTATAATTGACTAGTCTTGGGTCCCTTTTTCGAGCTATCATGTTAGTATTCAGTCTAGGACTATCCAGTGGGAGTAGGACCTAGCACCGAGCGGCCCGGGGTTCCAGTGCACCCAAGCTCCCAGAACTATGTTGCTAGTGTAGGTTACAGTATTTATTTGCCTGATTATCCCCAGACTTGGGTGATCACCCAGTTCATGCCTTTAACCCTGGCAAGGTATATTGGGTCCTACAGTTGGGGTGCATACATCGGACTCCATGTCTAGCTCACGTGGTTATATGTCGATTATAGACTCTCCCACTAGTTAGTTAAGTCCAGTTTTAGTTAAGTTCAGATCAGTATTCCAGACTTAGAACATGCTTTTACCATCACACAGGGTCTTCTAGGTCATCTCAGTATTTCAGTTATTCAGTTCAGTAGCTTTAGTTGGTTATTG
This sequence comes from Datura wrightii, assembly GCA_035772735.1. Lineage (NCBI taxonomy): Eukaryota > Viridiplantae > Streptophyta > Magnoliopsida > Solanales > Solanaceae > Datura > Datura wrightii. The sequence continues at coordinate 46,509,208 of JASDFA010000002.1, read as the reverse complement.
CATGTCTTTTCAGTTCAGCATTTTCTTTCATTTATCCCATTGTGTTATGCTTCTCTCACTTACTCAGTACATTCAAAGTACTGACGCATATTTTTATGTTGTATCATTTTATGATATAGCTGCAGGATCTCAGTCTCAGCTTCGTTAGCCAACCGCTCGTCAAAGACCTCAGCTATTCTAGTTGATGAGTCGTCATTCTTCGAGGACGAAGATTTATTTACTTCGGTTATATTTTCATTCCATCTATTTAGATTTAGAGTTAGCTGGTGGCTTGTCCCAGTAACTCATCAGTATAGTGGCTTTCAAACTCAAATTGGTTTTTCAGACTTGTAGTGTTGTTCTAATGTCTTCAATTATTATGAACCAACTTTATTTCTTTCAAGTATTTATAATTTTGCTTTAAACATCCGTTGTATGTATTTTATGTTACTCAAAATGTCAGTGTATGATAGAATAGGGGTTGACTTGGGGTTACTTATAACTCCAAGTTCCATGTTCCATCCAGGGTGTAAACTCGGGGCGTGACAGACTAGTAGTGCTGTCTACTATCGCCCGCTCTTGAATCTCTTCAGCAATATATCACAGGAAGTTTATGGCGTATTCCTCCATGATGCTTGCTACCAGTGTAGCTCTGTCAAATGAAAGCACATTTTCATTGTTGGTCGGTACCAGCCTCTGCCAAACCAATGACCACCAGAATTTTTCTTGGAAGTTTAGTGTGGCCTTTTTTATCTGTGACTCGACGCCATGCAACCACTCAACTAGCGGACCCCATGTGGAAATGTCGCGTGACATCCAAGTGTACTTCCTGATACGATCTTTATTGTTTAGTTTCTTAATTTTTACTTTCTTGAGCTCGGACAGTCTGTGATAAAACTCGGCTGTGTTCATCGGGGCATGATAATCTGGACTATAGAGAAGCCTAGAAACAGTCCTTCTAGAGATTTCTAAAGGTGTCTCTCGAACCAACAACTGAGTCAATATGGGCCTCTTCTTCCAATCTTTGCTTCCCAAGGCCAGATGTTGTAACATGGAAGCGTAGGCGGCATAAAACTCTCTGACCAGGAAAGGGTTGTAGCTCCCCGAAGGCTCAGTTAACCACCCGAAGCTATATCTATCAAACAAGGAATACAGCTCGAGGAGGTCCTTGAGCCCTGTGGCAACCAGTCTGGGCTCCTCATAAATGCTCCTCTTTGGATGGCCCTTTTCATTTGGAGCAATGTCCATGTTGTAAATGGCTCGCATGCCCTAGACACACCATCGCCTTACTGACCATTGTTGTTCACTGGATGTGTGTGAGGTCTCTGTCAGCTCATCATCTGTGTTTCCCTGTTGGGCACGAGATTCATTTGCACCCTCAGTATTTGCTGCAGTTGTGGTGGCCGCAGGGGCAATTGGAACTGTGGCCCCAATATTCTCTTCTGCTCGGCTAGGTGGGCTCTTGCAAGTGGAGTAGGAGAATCAACCGGGGCTGTCAATTTTGTAGGGCGTTGTATCCTAGCCCTGGTGGATCTCTTCTCAATCTACTCTTCTAAAACTTCGTATCCATCCACCTAGCTAGTCAACTCTTCAAAGGATAAGGGCTCATCCCTAAGTCTGCGATATGAGGGCTAACTTTTTTCCGGCACCTGTTTCATGGCCGGACCCTTCTTTGGTGTACCTTTCGGTTCCATTGTACCTACGGAATAACGGTTAGTATGCAAGATGATATGAAACAAAAAATTAAAATTTTAACTGTGTTCTTGTAGACTAGATGAAGGACTCAACAAGTCGTTGCCACTGGCCGTGACTCGTGATGTTGCTCATCGTCTACAGGCTAATTTTTCCTTTGCCGAACTAGTGGATTCAATGATTTGTCACGATGAGTTGTTACTTATGGTAGTGACTCATTAGACCAGTCATAAGGTGGACTCATTACATCTCTCATTTCCCTCTCAGGTCGAGCTACACAACGAGTCATGAGGTGATACCATGACTTGTTATGTGGCTCGTTATCAAGAGTTTACAAACTGGGTTTACAGTGGTTGTGACGGGTCATGTAACGACTCATTGGGCTTGCCCATGAGTCATTATATGAGGCATCACCACTGGTCTATGAAGAACAATATCACCCATGTACCATTTAACCTAGTTATTCAATCCTACAAACACAAATCCTATTTTTCTTAAAATCACCATTATTGAATTTAACTGAAAATTAGTGGGCAACTAGGGTTCATCTAAAAATCATGGCAGTGTTAAAATTCATAATTATACACAAAAAAATGAGTAGGGTAAAGCTCTAAAAAATTTAATATTCACAAGTTTAAGAGCAGAGAGGGGATTTTAGCAGTGGGTTATTTCAACTTGAGGTTGCGATTAGATGTGGCAACTGAGCAGATTTGAGTTCGATCATGCGTGTGTGAGTGCTTTGTGAGTGGATGTGTGGTTGTGAATTCTGTGGAAATGTGAGATGATTTGGGAGAAGAAGAAGTGGGAAATTTTTCTCTTAAAAGATTTGAGAGTTTGAACTTGTGAGGGAATTCAGTGGGAGAAATTCGAGTGATTTATTTCATTTTAAACTTGATTGCCTTATTTAAATGTGGATCGGGTTGGAGGAACATTTTAATTAAATAACCTATGACCCATCTAACAGGTCGTTAGATGAAGCCATGACTTGTTTGGCTATTTCATGTAATTAAACAGATCAAAATCTTACCTGGGACCTAACAACTCATGTAATGACTCATGGTGCTACCCAACAAATCGTGTCATGAGTTGTAGGCCCAGAACTCTGTTGGCATTGTAGTAGCTTCATGACGGGTTACTCGACGAATCGTTGGGTATCCCAATGATTCGTTAAGTCATTCATTGTCACCTTTTATGGCTTAATTCCCTCTTTAATCTAGTAGACTTAACCGAAGACCCCACGATTCATTGTCACGGGCAACGAGTCATTTGGTCAACCATTGTCTACACTGTTTTCTGCATCAGTGACCACGGATGGATTAACGAGTCGTTATGTCCAACAATGACTCTTTCTGTGATTTTTGGCACCAGCAACTGAAGCTCAAATTTTTTGTTTCAACTTCAATTTTCTCATCTTAATCACTTGTACACATCAACACACATAAACACTATATTTATTTTACAATTTCAACTTGGGTTGCCTCCCAAGAAGCGCCTGATTTAACGTTGCAGTACGATGTAGGTATTTTGACTACTCAGACTTCACCAAAATACCTCCATGGGTTGCCTCCCATGCAGTGCCTAATTTAACATCGCGACATGACACAAGTCCCCGGGTTATTCAGATTTCACCCAGAGCCTAGAGATCCACCAGCTTTTTTTCTTCGCTCTTCCCCAAATATGCTTTCACTGGTTGACCATTCACATTAAACCGCTTTCCTTCATGGTTTTCCAGTTCAATTGCCTCATGGGAAAATACATGGACCACTCGAAAAGGTCCTAACCATTTGGACTTCATCTTGCTATGAAACAAGTGAAGCCTAGAATTGAATAGTAACACCATATCACCCGGGCTGAACTCTCTCTTCTCAATCTTCCGGTCATGCTGAATTTTCATCCTTAGTTTATAAATTTCATAACTCTCATAGGCTTTCAAACGAAATTCATCTAGCTCATTCAACTGATCAAGCCTCAAGTTCACAGCTTTGCTCCAGTTCAAATTCAGCTTCTTGAGTGCCCACATAGCTTTTGTGCAAAAGTTCAACCAGAAGATGACATGCTTTTCCATATACAAGCTGATGCGGAGTCATACCTATAGGATTCTTGAATGCGGTCTGATAAGCCCATAAAACATCATCTAACTTCCTAGACCAATCTGTCCTATTAGCATTCACAGTCTTAGCTATGATGGTCTTTATTTTTATTGGAAACTTCAACTTGCCCTAGATTATGGATAATAGGGTGTTGCCACCCTTTGTTTCACCCCATATTTTTCCAATAAATTCCAAAACAACTGGTTATAGAAGTGCGAACCCCCATCACTAATGGTAGCTCTGGGAGTCCTAAATCTGGCAAAAATATTCCACTTCAAGAATGTTGTGACACTCTTCCCTTCATTATTTGGAAGCGCAATTGCCTCCACCACTTTTGAAAAATAGTCCACAGCAATTAGTATGTACTTCATCCCGTTTGAGCTCACAAATGGGCCCATGAAATCAATGCCCCACACATCAAACAACCCAATGACAAGGATGGGAGTAAGAGGGAGCTCATGCCTCCTTGATATGCCTCCTTGTCTTTTGCATGCATCACATGCCTTTGCAAAATCATATGCATCCGGTGAATGGTTGGCCAATGCTACCCACATTGTAGAATTTTGTAGGCAGTGGGAATCCCGCTAGGGTGACCCCCAACATGGGATGAGTGGCAGGCCTCCAATATACTCAACATCTCTACCTCGGGCACTCATCTCTGAATCACCCCATTAGCACATATGTGGAATAAGTAGGGCTCATCCCAGAAAAACTTCCGCACATCAGACATGAACTTCTTCCACTGGTGAAAAGATAAGTTCTCCAGTACAACATCACTCACCAGATAATTAGCAAAGTCTGCAAACCATGGGATGAGATCCTGTGAGGCAACTAAAACCTGCTCGTCGGGGAATGCATCATCTATTCAAGCTCATCTCGAAGTTCAACATTTTCTTACAATCTTGATAAGGATCTTCCACCTGGTTTTCGGTCCCCTTCCAATCCTTTACCTCAAACTCGAAATCTTGCAGCAACAGAACCCATCGAATCAATTGCGGCTTGGCATCCTTCTTTTCCATCAGATATCTCAGAGCTGCATGGTTTGTATGGACTATCACCTTTGTTCCAAGCAAGTATGCCAAAAACTTCTCAAATGCAAATACTACAGCCAACAACTCCTATTCTATCACAGTGTAATTTTTCTGAGATGCATTAAGAGCCTTTCTAGCATAGTAAATAGGATGGAAGATCTTTTCACACCTTTGGCCCAAAACAGCTCCCAGGGCCACTCCGCTAGCATCACGCATAACCTCAAATGGTAAAGACCAGTCAAGTGCCACTATAATTAGGGCAGTGGTCAATCTCTCTTTTAGGCATTCAAACGCCTTCAAACATGCCTAATCAAAAACAATCTTCACCTCTTTCTCAAGAAATTTATCCAAAGGATGTGCAATCTTTGAGATGTCCTTGATGAATCTTCTATAAAACCCTTCATGACCCAGAAAGCTTCGAACACCTTGCACAGAAATTGGAGGTGGTAGATGAGGTGTTAGACTAGCAATTACTTCGATCTTGGCCCTGTTCACATCAATAACCTTACCAAAAATCTTGTGCCCTAGCATTATACCTTCTTTGACCATGAAATGGCACTTTTCTCAGTTAAGCACCAAGTTGGTCTCTTCACAACTCTGCCGCACCTTGCTCAAATGAGCCAAACAATCCTCGAATGAATCACCCACCACCGAAAAGTCATCCATAAAGACTTCAATGGTGTCCTCCACTATGTTAGAAAATATGGACATCACGCAAAGCTGAAAAGTGGTGGGCGCATTACATAACCCAAACGGTATCCTCTTGAAACCAAAAGTACCATATGGACAAGTGAATGTGGTCTTCTCTTGATCTTCGGGGGCTATAAATATCTAATTGTACCCCAAATAACCATCAAGAAAACAGTGCCATCCTCTGCCTGCAAGTCGGTCTAGCATCTGATCCATGATTGGCATAGGAAAGTTATCTTTCTGAGTCTAGTAGTTTAACTTCCTATAATCCATGCATACTCTCAACCCGGTGACTGCCCTTAGTGGAATGAGCTCATTGTTAGCATTTGGGGCCACCGTGATTTCTCCCTTCTTCGGTACACACTAAACCAAGCTCACCTCATTTGCCGTCATCAATAGGGTAAACCACACCCCCATCCAACCACTTGATGATTTCCTTCTTGACCACCTCTTGCACAGGTGGATTCAACCTACGATGATGGCTTAATGCTCGAAATACAATCTGCCTCTAGCCGGATCTTATGAGTGAAAATACCGGCTAGGATTCTAATAATGTCTATAATGGTCCAACAAATGACTTTTTTATATCTCTTCAGAATAGAGACCAAAACCTCCACTTGCCATTCCTCCAAGTTAGCTGCAATAATGACCGGTAAAGTGTTACCAGTTCCCAGAAATACATACCACAAGTGAGATGGGAGTGCTTTAAGCTCCAATACCAGAGGCTCATAAATAGATTGCTTGGTCAGTGGGGTCACTCAATTCTTTAGGTCAAGATCAATCTTCATTGGAGCATAGGTGTATGACCCCATACCAGCAAGTGCATTCACAATCTCCTCAGCCCCAACATTCATCAACACTGCTGCTTAGTCCTCAAGAGTCACTAACTCTTCAATGGGCATAATTGGAAACTCAGGTTTCATAACATCAATTACTGAGCCCACCTTTATGTCATTTGGCTGCTTCATGGACCGGCATACATTGAATGTCACCTCCTTATTGTTCAATCGGAATTTTAGATGTCCGGTTCCCATATCTACAAGAGCGCGTCCAGTGGCAACGAATGGTCTCCCCAAGATAATGGGGAACTCAAAATCAACCTTGCAGTCCAAAATGACAAAATTGGCCGAAAACATAAAGGACTCTACCTTCACTAGAACATCATAGAGAATTCCCACCGGATTTTTCACCGCATGATCTGCCATCAATAGCCGCATTGTAGTCATTTTGGGGGCTCCCAAGCCTAGCCATCTGAACACTGCTAATGGCATCAAGTTAATCTAGCACCTAGAGCACATAGTACCTTAGCGAAATTAAAGGCTCCAATAGTGCACGGTATGGTGAAAGCTCCAGGGTCTTCCTTTTTTTGAACAAGAGAACAAGATGCAATTTCACTATAATGGTGCATTATCCACAAGTTCGAAGCTCACAGTCCTCTTTCTAATGACAAGGTATTCATGAATTTAGCATAGCCGAGCATCTGCTCAAGTGCCTCGACTAATGGGATGTTCGTAGATAATTGTTTCAACATGGAAATGACTTTGTGATACTTCCCATCTTCGACCATTTTGTTCAACCTATGTGGAAAAGGGGTAGGAAGTATAGGAAAAGGTGTGATCTTTTGCAGAACCTCCTTCTCCTTCTCTTTGCTAGATCCATGCTCTTTTGCATTACTAGGAGCGGTCTTCTCTACTGAATCATCAACCAAATTCTGATCCTCGGAATATCTCATCCTATCATCATCAATCACTAAGGTCTCTAATGTCTCATCAATGACAACTGGCCTCGGAGGATCAACTGTCAGCTTCCCACTCTTAGTAGTGACCGCCATGCAATGACTGTCATTTTTTAGATTTTGAACTATATTGCTGGGAAGTGTGCCCTTCTGTCTCTAGTTCATAGCAACAGACATCTGACTAAGTTGTTGCTCAATCTGCTTAATGGCCATGGCATATGATTCCACCTTTTGGTTCATACCAGAAATATCAGCGTGGAGCTTCTTGAAATGGCCATCTGCCGCCTCCATCTACTTAAGTACCTTAGACAACATGTATTCAACCCTTGAACCACTAGACTTTGGGTCACGCTTTCTTGGAGGAACATATAGACCGCTTCTTTCATTTTTGTACTCTTCACGCTTTTTCTAGTCTCCGTTGTCTCTGTATTGGCCTCGATTGTAATTACTATATCTGTAGAAGTTCTGACCTTGGTTCCCCTGACGTTGACGCCAAGAGTCTAGGTTAGACCCTTGGGTGTTAGTCCTGAAAATCGCCCCTTGATCATTCAGATCATTTGCTTCCTCCTCAAATTCTGATTCGCTACCATCATTTCTCAGGGCCTTTCCTTGAGAACCCACAGCATTCGCCTTTTCATCCTCGGCTCCCATCAATGTCTTAGCAAGAAACTCATCGTGGTCTTTATCTCAAGAATATCCTGATCTTTCTCTTCATCCTTCCTTCTCTGTTCTGCAGACATACCTACCGCATAAGTACCAACCGAAGTGTCCGACTCTCTTGTGTGCCATGCGTGGTTGGTTTTAGTGATACTGTCAAGTACCTCAGCAACATCAGCATAATTGTGACTCATGAATGTTCCGCCAGACACGGATCAACCACCGCTTTGGTGTTAGAATTTAGAGACCTATAGAAGATCTCCAACAATGTATCATTTGGGATCCTATGGTTGGGCACCTTTTTGAGCTTCTTTTTGAACCGCAACCATGTCTCATGAAGTGCCTCAGAATTTAATTGCTGTAATATGGAACCCAACCAGGGTTTTGATGTCGCGCAAATTACACCCTCATGAATGAGATATAAAGCGGTCGATGTAAAATATAGAACCCAACCAGGGTTGGGGTTGAATCCCACGAGGAATATGATGAGAACTTGAGTTAATGCGTTTAGCTAATACTATTGGCTTACTTATTTCCTAGAGGGGAAAGATTCGAAACACAAAATAATAAACAAGAGTAACGACTAGTAATTTTTTAAATCAATTTCGGTTGTATTCAATCAATAAAATGACTAGGATTGTGTTCCCCATGACTTTATAACCACAAGGCTTTTACACTAGTAATCTATTCTGGTGTTTAACATGCAATATTGGTAAGTTAAATTCACCTGAAATTGTTGTCTCCTATCTAGATGATTACCACCACGCAACATGGTCCGTATACGGGTGCATGCTTAATTAACTCTTACCCTTAATATCGAATTATCTATTCCCCTACAAGGTCAAGCTCTTAGATGAGGGTTGATAGCCAAAAATCTCCGTTGTTAATCTCTTTTTCCATTCATCACCCCCTTGATCTGGTAAGTAAGAATAAGGAAAATTCTAATGTTTGCAACCATTAAGAAATAATTAGAACGAAGGGAAAAACAATACATGCATAAACCCTGTTCAAGAATCACTAAGCACTTACGCCTCAAGATAACTCAAGGTTCATGAAAAGAACTATCCGACTCATGATCTTGAATTGGCAGCAGTTGTGTTTTCTTTGAAGATATGGAGGGATTATCTTTATGGGGTTTACGTGGATGTCTTCACCAACCACAAGAGTCTTCAGTACGTGTTCAGTTAGAAAGATTTAAACCTTCATCAGAGAAGATGGCTGGAGTTACTAAAGGATTATGACATGAGCATGTTATACAACTAGGGCAAGGCCAATGTGGTGGATGATGCCGTGAGAAGGATGTCCATAGGGAGCGTGGCTCATGTTGAAGAGGGCAGAAAGGAACTGGCAAAGGATATTCACAGGTTAGCTTTGTTGGTAGTGCGATTGGTCGATTGAGCTGAGGGCGTGTCACGACTCGAACAAAGGCCCGGATCGTAGACACCCGACAAGGGACCTCAAGAGACCCCATGTCGACCTATGGAATAAGCATACAACTAACTCATTCAATAAACTGAAGAAAGATTCAATATAATCTCAGTAGAAGTCTAATTCAACATCACGTCAGAATAACATCCGAAGCTAACACATACATAAGTCTAAAAGGCCTCTAGTCGGGATGAGTTGATGGGACAAGACCCCAAGTAACTCAACAATACTGAAATTGGAAATACATAAAGGAAAATGATAGTATAGTCTTGAAGGATGAGGATTCACCAATCCGAGCAGATACTAACTCCGAAAAGTTGCTAAGAGTGGGGCTGAAACTGCGAGCCGGGTCCTATATCATGAAATGATACAGCATAGAAAGCATGTGGTCGGTACGTGGAATGTACCGAGTATGCAAAGGTAAGTAAAACCGCTTAAGTAAAAAAAATCATTGAAAAACATTATATAACATATCATAAGCTTTCAAGTCTGAATGCATTCATGTTGAAATCGAAATTTTATCATGACATAACTATGCTGTCACACCCCACCTTGGGGGGTACGACGGGCACCTGGTGCCTGCTAGACTCTGGCTCTATTTAAAGAAATGAACCAGTTATATAGCGGCTGTAAATACAGCCCCCGGCCGATTAGGCCTATAGCCACCTGCAATGCACAACAGCTAACCAGAACAATGACACTATAATCTGAAGCAATTACTATTCACATTTGTGACCGACAAGGTCACTAATTATAACCAGAAGAAGGCCCCACGCGGCCAACATCAACAACTAAACATAGATATACATGCACGACCCCACACGATCGGCTCCACCACCACAGGAAACATCAGACTGTAAGCCTCTAGGAAGTAATAATAGAATGGTCGGGACAGGGCCCCGACCTACCCAAACTGTAATCAAAAAGGAAATAGGAACAACCTTCGACTGTCTAGCTTCGGAGGATAGGAGCTGATAACTCTGCTGACTGGATCATGAGGGATCGACTCCTCGTCTATGTGTACCTGCAGGCAAGCAATGCAGCACCCCCATGGGCGTCAGTACCACAGGTACTGAGCATGTAAAGCAAACTGAAATATATAACTGAAATGGGTAACAACAATAACATGACATATAAGCAGGAAGTAGCTGAGTCTATCTGGCTGAGGATAATTGGGGAGAGTTTACCTATTCTGTAACTAAACTGGGCGTACCTGACGTCGTGTCGTCTTGCTGTCTATTAGTATCTAATAGCACATACAGATATACAGATAAATACACACAATACCTGACCGACTCCCATAAGTCGGAAGGTGCCAAACAACAGAACAATCTATTTACCCCTACCCGGGTCTAAACCAACCAAAAATAAGTCACTCCACTCATCTGATAACTGTGAGCTCCTCCTACCGGCCCCCTTGGGTACGTAACTCAGGCTTTGGCCTCTGACAATAAACTGTGTCTGAATCCGAAGACTCCTGCCTCTGGGCGCAAGCGCTCATGGGGTAATCTGCTGTTGTATCTGTAACTGAAACTGCCGTTGTGTGCAAGCACGCAACAGGGTAATTTTATAAAAATCTGTATCTGAAGCTGCCCCCGGCCACAACCTCACACAGAGTAGTCTGCCCCTGTAAACAGGGTAATCTGGCTCTGCGCAGAGTAAACTGAACTTCCCCTGCAAGCAGGATAATCTGGACCATATTATTATGGTGCCCATCCATCATCGTCCTCTAGGCGGACGGCATCGCCCAGCTGGGGGCGCTATCTGAATCTGGTATCGACACAGTTATAACCCAGGGGCAGCGGGGATGCAAAAGGGTGCCCACATGCCATAACAAGTCTCAACATGCAAAACACATACACAGCAAGCATGCTCAAATGAAAAATACTAATCATATTCTCTTCTTTTATTTCAAGGCCAGTCCGTATTAAACAACTGATGTTATATTCTATTTTACACTGTTTCTAATTGTTGGGCTAACCGCTGCCTGGCCTTTGTCTATTTATCTGATTATTGTTATCCGTAATCTGAAGCTATATCAGTTTCTAGAGCCATATCTGTTTCTAGAGCTACATCTGTATCTGAAGCTATTTCTATAAATCATTACTGATCTGGTTATATCTGGATATAACTCGATAACATAGAACATGCCATCTATCACTGGATATAGCTCAATAATATAAGATTTGCTATCTATTAGCGGATACAGCTTAACAAATGTAATACCTACTATCTGTAATCTTGCTAATTCATTATACTGCTTCTACAACTTCCATTCTGGGTATTACGTAAGAACATGCTGAGCTACTAGTAGATACCACATTACTATCTGAAATCATCCGACTATCCATTGCTCTGATTATTGCATGATACGTAATGATATACTAGCATGCTTGCTAGAAATTGTACTGAAATCGTTCCTGTATGCTGGGTATCTTTTTATAGTCTTTACTCTATTTATTTTCTAGTCTATACTTCCTGGCTTGCCGAAAGAATAGCTTTACATACCTGGTTTCTGTGTACCCGACTGACCGATGTGATTTCCGTCGGTACTTCTGTTGTTTCCCCCAACTACATTCATATACATGTCAATTATAACTAAATAAATTAATATCCGAGAGAAATTATCACTTTTGATATATATTTATCCCAAACTTCAACCTTTCAGAAAATGGTCGAAAACTCGTTATTTCTCGATAGTCCAGAAGGGATAAATGCTCACTGAAAAGCTAGGAACACATTGGTACTAATTTAAAACAATTCTAGTTACTTTACCATGGTAGCACGACGTTTCGCCGGCCAAATGGTACAAAACCGACCCCATTGGATTGCTCTCTGCAGCTTTATACCTCGGTATCTAAGCCGAAACGGAGTTTAGACCACGTTTCGTAGTGTAATTGGAAGTAAATATGTATAAATGTCATGAGTTTCCTTCTTATTACCTATATTCCCCTGTTTTTTTCTGGAAATCTATTCGTATGCTACTCGGCCTATTCTTCATCGAATCTGATATGGCCCAATGAACCTCGGGCTAAGCTTGCCTCTCTTGCCAAATCTCATCACCCCTTTCATCGGAGACACTTTCAAATAGACCCAGTCATCCACTGCAAATTCTAAATTTCTGCGCCGCATATCTACATAAGACTTCTGGCTGCTCTGAGTAGTCAATAGGCGTTCTCTGATAAGCTTTACCTTCTCCTCTGACTGTTGAATGATGTCTGGCCCAATCAATGTTAATTCTCCCGCTTCAAACTAGCCAAAAGGCGATCTGCATTTTCTCCCATATAATGCTTCAAAGGGCGCCATCTAGATGGCTGAATGATAACTGTTATTATAGGCAAATTCAATCAACGGCAGATGCTCATCCCAGCTACCCCCAAATTCTAGAACACACTCTCGTAGCATATCTTCGAGCTTCTGGATAGTTCGTTCTACTTGCCCGTCTGTTTGAGGATGAAAGGTTGTACTTAAGTTAATGTATATCCCCAGGCCTCTATGGAACGACTACCAAAATCTAGCTGTAAACTATGCTCCCCTGTCTGAAATAATGGATACCGGCACTCCATGTAATCTAACTATTTCTCTGATATATAATTCGGCATAATCCTCGGCCGAGAAGGTAGCTTTCACTTGCAGGAAATGAGTTGATTTTTTCAGCCTATCAACTATTACCCAAATAGAATCGATTCTGCGTCTGGTACGGGGTAACCTTGTTACGAAATCCATATTTATCGCTTCCCATTTCCATAAAGGCACAACTATATCCTGTGTCAGACCACCCGGTTTCTGGTGTTCTTCTTTCACCTGCTGGCAGTTAGGACATCAAGATACAAATCCAGCTATTTCAACTTTCATACCTGGCCACCAGTAGATGTCTCTGATGTCGTGGTACATTTTCGTTGCTCCTGGATGGAGGGAATAGCGAGCGTAATGTACCCCATGCATGATCTGCTGGCAAAGCCCTAAAACATTCGGGACACATAAGCGTCCCTTACAACTCAGCACTTCATCCTCAGTCACTTGGAAATCTGGCTCCTTACCTTTCTGGACTCTATCTCTGAGCTGGACTAAGTCAGGGTCCTCATACTGCTATTCTTTTACTTCTGTAACTAACGATGACACAACAGAGTTATGAATCACCGCTCTGTTATTTTCTGTTTCTATTACTCAAACGGCTAAACCAGCTAGCTGATGAATTTCCTTGGCTAACTCTCGCTTCTCGGGTCACAAATATGCTAAACTCCCCATTGACTTACGGCTGAGGGCATCTGCTACCACATTAGCTCTCCATGGATGGTAGAGAATATTTACGTCATAATCCTTTAGCAATTCTAACCAACGACGCTGCCGCAGATTTAACTCCCTCTGTGTGAAAATGCACTTCAGGCTTTTATAATCTGTAAAAATGTCTACATGAACGCCATACAAATAATGCCTCCAGATTTTCAGAGTGTGGATCACTGAGCTAGTTCTAGGTCATGGGTCGGATAGTTCTTTTCGTGCTTCCTCAGCTGTCTGGAAGCATAAGCAATTACCTTTCCATGTTGTATCAGCACACAACCTAGTTCAAAGCCTGAAGCTTCGCAATACACCGCATACCCATCTGTTCCCTCTGGCAATGCTAGTACTGGGGCGTAGGTCAATCTGTCTTTCAATTCTTGAAAACTCTGATCACATGCCTCCGTCCATTGAAATTTTGTTGCTTTCTTTGTCAGCTTTGTTAGAGGTTCTTCTATAGTGGAGAATCCTTTAACAAATCTCCAGTAATACCCTGCTAAACCCAGGAAACTGCGGACCTCGGTCGGACTGGTAGGTTTGGTCGATGTCTTGACTGCCTCTATTTTCTGTGTGTCCACCTGTATCCCAACATCTGACACGATATGCCCCAAAAAGGAAACTGAGTTCAACCAGAACTCACACTTAGAAAACTTGGCGTACAGCTGACAGTCCCTAAGGATTTGGAGTACTATTCATAAATGGTTCTGGTGATTTGTCTCTGAACGAGAATATACCAGAATATCATCGATAAATACTATCACGAACAGATCCAAATACGGCCTGAATATGTTGTTCATCAGGTCCATAAACACTGCGGGAGCATTCGTCATCCCAAAAGACATGACTAGAAATTCAAAGTGACCATATCTGGTCCTGAAAGCAGTCTTTGGAATGTCCCTCTCACGAACCCGGACCTGGTGGTATCCGAACCTCAGATCTATCTTAAAGAAACATCTGGCCCCCTGCAACTGGTCGAACAAATCATCTATTCTAGGGAGCGGGTATTTGTTTTTAACCGTTACCTTATTCAACTGCCGGTACTCTATACACCTACAGAGTGAGCCATCTTTCTTTCTTACAAACAAAACTGGCGCACCCCACGGGGAAGTAGTAGGCCTGATAAAGCCTTTGTCGAGCAAATCTTTTAACTGCTCTTTTAACTATTTAAACTCAGCTGGTGCCATGCGATACGGGGGAATGGATATGGGTTGAGTCCCTGGCAACAAGTCAATTGTAAAATCTATCTCCCTTTCGGGAGGGATACCAGGCAACTCATCCGGAGTACGTCAGGGAATTCATTGACCACTCGAACAGACTGAAGAGTCAGAGGTCCTACCCGAACGTCCTGGACTCTAACTAGGTGATAAATACATCCCTTTGCTATTAATTTTCTCGCCTGAAAGTAGGAAATAAACCTACCTTTTTGCGTAGCTGTGCTCCCTTTCCATTCTCGCACTGCTTCCCCCGGAACGTGAAATCGGACCATCTTGGTCCAGCATTCTAAGTTGGCATAGCATGGCACTAACCAGTCCATACCCATAATGGCATCGAAGTCGACCATCTCAAGTTTAAGTCTACTGTGGTTTGGCGATCAGCAACCTCTACCGTACACCCTCGGTAAACTCTTTTAGCTGTAATCGAGTCACCTACCGGTGTAAGCACTGAAAATCGATATTCAAGAAATTCTAGTTCGATACCCAACTTCTGGGCCACAAATGGTGTAATATATGACAAAGTAGACCCTAGATCAATCAATACATAAACAAGGTATGAACAGATAATCAATATACCTGTGACCACGTTAGGAGACGCCTCTGAATCCTGCGTCCCTTGTAATGCATAGGTACGGCTGGGTCCTGCACCTGAGCCAGAGGCTCCTGATCTACCTCGGCCCCTAATTGCTGAACCTGAGGGTCTGTGCCCTGCAGAGGCTGCTGGAGCTCGTGGCCCTGCTGATGCTCTATCCAGACTATCTCGGCTACCCTGTCATCTGGCCGGACAATCTCTCATTAAATGCCCTTCCTGTCCGGAGTAATAGCACCATGAGAAGCCTTGCCGGCAGGCTTTAGAATGGGGTCGGTGGCATACATGACAAGGGGTAGGTGCAAATCTACTGTGTTCTGCCCTCCGCTGCTGAGGTGATGCTACTGTTCGTAAACTTCTACCGGACTCTGACTGACTCCGGCGAACAAATCTGCCCCTTTGTTGTTGTACCGGAGGTAAAGATCTAAGCGGCCTATCTGAAAACCTTGGTCTCGGCCTCCTAGGGATTTCCCCCTGAATCTCAGCGGGTCTGTTTCTACGGCGCTGCTCTGAAGTCGCCTGCCTGTCGCCCCGCTGCCGCTGTCTCAGGCCCTCAATTGTCTGTGCGAAGGCCTGTACCTTGGCTATGTCCATGTCCTCTCTCAAGGTAGCCCTCATGCACGTCTCTATGTAATCTGAATTCAGGCCCATAATAAAGCGATGGACTCTTGACGACATGGTTTCCACAAATGCTGGAGCATAGCGGTCTAAGGAGTCGAACTATAAAGAATACTCACGGACGCTCCTGGCCCCCTTCTTTAAGTGTAAGAACTGGTCCATCCGGGCCTGTCTGACCTCCCGGGGTAAGTAGTGGTCCAGGAAGGCCTCCGAGAAGCTGGACCAGGTTAGAGGGGCAACATCTCTCCCTCGAGACCTTTCCCAACTCTCGTACCATAATACAGCTATGTCCCCCAACCGAAACACTGCCAGCTCAACTGTTTCTGTAGGGGTCACATGCATAACATGGAAAATTCTCTGCATCTGATCTAGTAAATCCTGGGGGTCCTCTGCTTGATCTGACACAGTGAACTGCGGGGGTCCCAATGCCAAGAATTCTCTAACCCCGAAACTACCTAGTCCACCTAGAGATTCTTTTGCTGCAGGTCGTACTGGCTGATGCTGAGTAGCTAGCATCTAGGTTAACATAACCACCGCACTACGTAGCTCCTGATCAGATGAAGTGGGTGCAGCAGCTGTGGGAGGCTGTGCTAGCTCAAATGGTGTCTGGAGAGGCGGAGACTGCTGGGAGGGTCGAGATGACACCTCCGTATCGCCCTCAGACCAGGCTGAATCTGGCTGTAAGTGAGGCATCCTGCTGGTGCCTTCGCCTGCCGCTATATCCAATCTCCTGCCTGTAGCAGGGTGCCACTAATCTGCCATAGTATCTGTAGACAAAGAGGGTGGTAAGTTTCAAAAGAACCAAACCCTATACTGTACTGTGCTATGGCACGACTAAGTATGAAAGAAGGGTAACCATCCTATTATGCCTCCCAGCCTCCTGCCTATAGTATGTGGTACACAACACATCCATAGACAAGACTCTACTTAGAGCGGCTTGCAGACTCCCTGGGACATGAACTGCTCTGATACCAAGTTTGTCACACCCCACCTTGGGGGGTATGACGAGCACCTGGTGCCTGCTAGACTATGGCTCTATTTCAAGAAACGAACCGGCTATATAGCGGCTGTAAATACAGCCCCCAGCCGATTATGCCTATAGACACCTGCAATGCACAACAGCTAACCAGAACGATGACACTATAATTTGAAGCAACTGCTATTCACATTTGTGACCGACAAGGTCACTAACTATAACCAGAAGAAGGCCCCACGCGGCCAACATGAACAACTAAACACATATATACATGCACGGCCCCACACGATCGGCTCCACTACCACAGGAAACATCAGACTGCAAGCCTCTAGGAAGTAATAATAGAACGGTCAGGACAGGGCCCCGACCTACCCAAACTGTAATAAAAAAGGAAATAGGAACAACCTTCGACTGTCTAGCTCCGGAGGATAGGAGCTGATAACTCTGCTGACTGGATCATGAGGGATCGACTCCTCGTCTATGTTTAACTGCTGGCAAGCAATGCAGCGCCCCCACAGGCATCAGTACTACATGTACTGAGCATGTAAAGCAAACTGAAATATATAGCTGAAATGGGTAACAACAATAACATGACATATAAGCAGAAAGTAGCTGAGTCTATCTAGTTGAGGATAACTGGGGAGAGTTTACCTATTCTTTAACTAAACTGGGCGTACCTGACGTCGTGTCGTCTTACTATTTATCAGTATCTAATAGCACATATAGTTATACAGATAAATACACACAATACCTGACCGACTCCCATAAGTCGGAAGGTGCCAAACAACAGAACAATCTATTTACCCCTACCCGGGTCTAAACCAACCAAAAATAAGTCACTCAACTCATCTGAATAACTGTGAGCCCCTCCAACCGGCCCCCTTGGGTACATAGCTTAGGCCTTGGCCTTTGACAATAAACTGTGTCTGAGTCCGAGGACTCCTGCCTCTGGGCGCAAGCGCTCATGGGGTAATCTGCAGTTGTATCTGTAACTGAAACTGCCCCTGGGTGCAAGCAAGCAACAGGAAAATTTTATAAAAATCTATATCTGAAGCTGCCCCCGGCCACAAGCGCACACAGAGTAGTCTGCCCCTGTAAACAGGGTAATCTGGCTCTGCGCAGAGTAAACTGAACTACCCCTGCAAGTAGGATAATCTTGACCATATTATTATGGTGGTCAGCAATCATCGTCCTCTAGGTGGACGGCATCGCCCAGCTGGGGTTGGTATCTGAATCTGGTATCGACACAGTTATAACCCAGGGGCAGCGGGGATGCTAAAGGGTGCCCACATGCCATAACAAATCTCAACATGCAAAACACATACACAGCAAACATGCTCAAATGAAAAATACTAATCATATTCTCTTCTTTTATTTCAAGGCCAGTCCGTATTAAACAACTTATGCTATATTCTGTTTTACACTATTTCTGATTGTTGGGCTAACTGCTACCTGGCCTTTGTCTGTTTATCTGATTATTGTTATTCATAATCTGAAGCTATATCAGTTTCTAGAGCCATATCTGTTTCTGGAGCTACATCTGTATCTGAAGCTAGTTCTATATCTGATTACTGATCTGATTATATCTGGATATAACTCGATAACATAAACATGCCATCTATCACTGGATATAGCTCAATAATATAAGATTTGCCATCTATTACCGGATACAACTCAACAAATGTAATACGTACTATCTGTAATATTGCTAATTCATTATACTGCTTCTACAACTTCCATTCTGGTATTACGTAAGAACATGCTGAGCTACTAGCGGATACCACATTACTATCTGAAATCATCTGACTATCCATTATTCTGATTATTGCATGATACGTAATGATATACTAGCATGCTTACTGGAAATTGTACTGAAACCGTTCCTGTACGCTGGGTATCTATTAATAGCTTTTACTCTATTTATTTTCTGGACTATACTTCCTGGCTTGCCGAAAGAATAGCTTTACATACCTGGTTTCTGTGTACCCGACTGACCGATATGATTTCCGTCGGTACTTCTGCTGTTTCTCCCAACTACATTCATATACATGTCAATTAGAACTAAATAAATTAATATCCGGGAGAAATTATCACTTTTGATATATACTTATCCCAAACTACGACATTTCATAAAACGGTCAAAAACTCGTTAATTCTCAATAGTCCAGAAGGGATAAATGCTCACTGGAAAGCTAGGAACACATTGGTACTAATTTAAAGCAATTCTATTTACTTTAACTCGGCAGCACGACGTTTCGCGAGCCAAATTTCGCGGAACCAACTCCGTCGGATTGCTCTCTGTAGCTTTATACCTTGGTATCTAAGCTGGAATGGAGTTTAGACCGCTTTTCGTAGCGTAATCAGAAGTAAATATGTATAAATGTCATGGGTTTCCTTCTTATTACCCATAATCCCCTGTTTTTTTCTGGAAACCTATTGATGTATATGAAAAACTGACTTTTTCCCCCTTTTTTTTTGCTTGCCTTCTAAATCCCTTAACCAACATCCCATTAGGCTATTTATTCATTTAAAATTTATGCGGTGTAACATCCTCCCTCTCTTAAGAACATTCGTCCTCGAATGACATTCTGTCTAGAGGACTTCTTAACTTACTCAACTTGTTTCTAGAAAAATTTCAGCAGATTTTCCCCTGTAATATGGACAATTCCAAAAACTTGAAATGCAAAAAAATTCCCATACAGGTTTTCCACATGATATAATAATACTTAAATGACAGATTAAAATAGACCTTCTGTCATTATGTATACTATAAGGCACTGTAGAAGAAAATAATACTAACATACCTGTCGCCTGACTAGGCTTGAAATAATTGAGGGAGTCTGGTCTTCATATCTTCCTCCGCCTCCCAAGGCATCTCCTCTCGGTTCCTGTTACGCCACAATACCTTGACAGACGCAATATCTTTAGTTCTCAGTCTACGGATCTGTCTGTCTAGTATAGCTATTGGAACCTCTTCATATGCTAACTCTTTTGTGACCTGGACATCCTGAACTGGAACAACTGTGGAAGGGTCTCCGACGAACTTCCTCAACATAGATACATGGAATACTGGCTGAACAGACGTTAATTATGGGGGCAAGTTCAATTCATATGCTACTCGGCCTATTCTTCGTCGAATCTGATATGGCCCAATGAACCTCGGGCTAAGCTTGCCTTTCTTGCCAAATATCATCACCCCTTTCATCAAAGACACTTTCAAATATACCCAGTCATCCACTGCAAATTCTAAATTTCTGCGCCGCATATCTGCATAAGACTTCTGGTGGCTCTAAGCAGTCAGTAGGCGTTCTCTGATAAGCTTTACCTTCTCCTCTGACTGTTGAATGATGTCTGGCCCAATCAACATTAATTCTCTCGCTTCAAACCAGCCAACCAACGATCTGCATTTTCGCCCATATAATGCTTCAAAGGGCGCCATCTGGATGGCTGAATGATAATTGTTATTATAGGCAAATTCAATCAACGGCAGATGCTCATCCCTGCTATCCCCAAAATCTAGTACACACTCTCGTAGCATATCTTCGAGCATCTGGATAGTTCGTTCTGCTTGCCCGTCTGTTTGAGGATGAAAGTCTGTACTTAAGTTAATCTATATCCCCAGGCCTCTCTGGAATGACTACCAAAATCTAGCTGTAAACTGTGCTCCCCTGTCTGAAATAATAGATACCGGCACTCCATGTAATCTAACTATTTCTCTGATATATAATTCGACATAATCCTCGGCCGAGAAGGTAGCTTTCACTGGCAAGAAATGAGCTGATTTTGTCAGCCTGTCAACTATTACCCAAATAGAATCGTTTGTGCGTCTGGTATGGGGTAACCTTGTTACAAAATCCATATTTATAGCTTCCCATTTCCATAAAGGCACAGCTATATCCTGTGTCAGACCGCCCGGTTTCTGGCGTTCTGCTTTCACCTGCTGGCAGTTAGGACATCTAGACAAAAATTCAGCTATTTCAGCTTTCATACCTGGCCACCAATAGATGTCTCTGATGTCGTGGTACATTTTTGTTGCTCCTGGATGGAGGGAATAGTGAGCGTAATGTACCTCATGCATGATCTGCTGGCGAAGCCCTGAAACATTTGGGACACATAGGCGTCCCTTACAACTCAGCACTTCATCCTCAGTCACTTGGAAATCTGGCTCCTTACCTTTTTGAACTCTATCTCTGAGCTGGACTAAGTCAGGGTCCTCATACTGCTGTTCTTTTACCTCTGTAACTAACGATGACATAGCAGAGTTCTGATTCACCGCTCTGTTACGTTCTATTTCTATTACTCGAACGGCTAAACCAGCTAGCTGATGAATTTCCTTGGCTAACTCTCGCTTCTCGGGTCACAAATATGCTAAACTCTCCATTGACTTACGACTGAGGACATCTGCTACTACATTAGCTCTCCCTGGATGATATAGAATATTTACGTCATAATCCTTTAGCAATTCTAACCAACGACGCTGCCGCAGATTTAACTCCCTCTGTGTGAAAATGTACTGCAGGCTTTTATAATCTGTAAAAATGTCTACATGAATGCCGTACAAATAATGCCACCAGATTTTCAGAGCATGGATCACTGCGGCCAGTTCTAGGTCATGGGTCGGATAGTTCTTTTTGTGCTTCCTCAGCTGTCTGGAAGCATAAGCAATTACCTTTCCATGTTGTATCAGCACACAGCCTAGTCCAAAGCCTGAAGCGTCGCAATACACCGCATACCCATCTGTTCCCTCTGGCAATGCTAGTCCTGGGGCGTAGGTCAATCTGTCTTTCAATTCTTGAAAACTCTGCTCACATGCCTCCGTCCATTGAAATTTCGCTGCTTTCTGTGTCAGCTTTGTTAGAGGTTCTTCTATAGTGGAGAATCCTTTAACAAATCTCCAGTAATACCCTGCTAAACCCAGGAAACTGCGGACCTCAGTCGGAGTGGTAGGTCTGGGCCATGTCTTGACCGCCACTATTTTCTGTGTGTCCACCTGTATCCCAGCATCCGACACGAGATGCCCCAAAAAGGCAACTGAGTTCATCCAGAACTCACACTTAGAAAACATGGCGTACAGCTGACGGTCCCTAAGGATTTGAAGTACTATTCATAAATGGTTCTAGTGATCTATCTCTGAACGAGAATATATCAGAATATCATCGATAAATACTATTACGAACAGATCCAAATACGGCCTGAATATGCTATTCATCAGGTCCATAAACACTGCGGGAGCATTCGTCAGCCAAAAAAGACATGACTAGAAATTCAAAGTGACCATATCTTGTCCTGAAAGCAGTCTTTGGAATGTCCCTCTCATGAACCCGGACCTGGTGGTATCCGGACCTCAAATCTATCTTAGAGAAACATCTGGCCCCCTCCAACTGGTCGAACAAATCATCTATTCTAGGGAGCGGGTATTTGTTTTTAACCGTTACCTTATTCAGCTGCCGGTAGTCTATACACATATGGAGTGAGCCATCTTTCTTTCTTACAAACAGAATTGGCGCACCCCACGGGGAAGTACTAGGCCTGATAAAGCCTTTGTCGAGCAAATCTTTTAACTACTCTTTCAACTCTCTAAGCTCAGCTGGTTCCATGCGATACGGGGGAATGGATATGGGTTGAGTCCCTGGCAACAAGTCAATTGTAAAATCTATCTCCCTTTCGGGAGGGATACCAGGCAACTCATCCGGAATTACGTCAGGGAATTCATTGACCACTGGAACAGACTGAAGAGTCGGAGGTCCCACCCGAACGTCCTGGACTCTAACTAGGTTGTAAATACATCCCTTTGCTA
This sequence comes from Datura wrightii, assembly GCA_035772735.1. Taxonomy (NCBI): domain Eukaryota; kingdom Viridiplantae; phylum Streptophyta; class Magnoliopsida; order Solanales; family Solanaceae; genus Datura; species Datura wrightii. Next base: position 46,486,434 of record JASDFA010000002.1, on the reverse strand, counting down.
TTAATTTTCTCGCCTGAAGGTAGGAAATAAACCTACCTTTTGGGGTAGCTGTGCTCCCTTTCCATTCTCGCACTGCTTCCCCCAGAAAGTGAAATCGGACCGTCTTGGTCCAAAATTCTAAGTTGGCATAGCATGGAACTAACCAGTCCATACCCATAATGGCATCGAAGTCGACCATCTCAAGTTCTATTAAGTCTACTGTGGTCTGGCGATCAGCAACCTCTACCGTACACCCTCGGTAAACTCTTTTAGCTGTAATCGAGTCACCTACCGGTGTAAGCACTGAAAAGGGTTGTTGAAGCAATTCTAGTTTGATACCCAACTTTTAGGCCACAAATTGTGTAATATCTGACAAAGTAGACCCTGGATCAATCAATACATAAACAGGGTATAAACAGATAATCAATATACCTGTGACCACGTTAGGAGACGCCTCTGAATCCTGCCTCCCTGGTAATGCATAGGTATGGCTGGGGCCTACACCTGAGCCAGAGGCTCCTGATCTACCTCGGCCCCTATTTTCTGGACATGAGGGTCTGCGCTCTGCTGAGGCTGTTGGAGCTCGTGGCCCCGCTGATGCTCTAGCTAGACTATCCCGGCTACCCTGTCCTCTGGCCGGACAATCTCTCATTAAATGCCCTTCCTGTCCGCAGTGATAGCACCCTTAGAAGCCTTGCCAGCAGGCTCCAGAATGGGGTCGGTGGCATACAGGACAAGGGGTAGGTGCAAATCTACTCTGTTCTGCCCTCCGCTGCTGAGGTGATGCTACTGTCCGTAAACTGCTACCGGACTCTAACTGACTCCAGCGAACAAATTTGCCCCTCTGTTGCTGTACCGGAGGTAAAGATCTGGGCGGCCTATCTTAAAACCTTGGTCTCAGCCCCCTAGGGATTTCCCCCTGAATCTCAGCGGGTCTGTTTCTATGGCGCTGCTCTGAAGTCGCCTGCCTGTCGCCCCGCTGTCGCTGTCTCAGGCCCTCAATTATCTGTGCGAAGGCCTGTACCCTGGCTATGTCCATGTCCTCTCTCAAGGTAGCCGTCATGCACGTCTCTATGTAATCTAAATTCAGGCCCATAATAAAGAGAAGGACTCTGGACAACATGGTGTCCACAAATGCTGGAGCATAGCGGGCTAAGGAGTCGAACTGTAAAGAATACTCACGGACACTCCTGGCCCCCTACTCTAAGTGTAAGAACTTGTCCATCCGGGCCTGTCTGACCTCCCGGGGTAAGTAGTGGTCCAGGAAGGCCTCCGAGAAGCTGGACCAGGTCGGAGGGGCAACATCTCTCCCTCGAGACCTTTCCCAGCTCTCGTACCATAATACAGCTATGTCCCGCAACCGAAACACTGCCAGCTCAACTGATTCTATAGGGATCACATGCATAACCCGGAAAATTCTCTATATCTGATCTAGGAAATCCTGGGGGTCCTCTGCTTGATCTAACCTAGTGAACTGCGGAGGTCCCAATGCCAAGAATTCTCTAAACCTGGAACTACCTGGCCCACCTAGAGATTCTGCTCCTGCAGGTGGTACTGGCTGACGCTGGGTAGCTAGCATCTGGGTTAACATAACCACCACACTACGTAGCTCCTGATCAGATGAAGTGGGTGCAGGAGCTGTGGGAGGCTGTGCTGCCTCAAATGGTGTCTGGAGAGGTGGAGACTGCTTTGAGGGTCGAGATGACACCTCCGTATCGCCCTCAGACCGGGCTGAATCTTGCTGTAAGTGAGCATCCTGCTGGTGCCTTCGCCGCCGCTATATCCAATCTCGTGCCTGTAGCAGGGTGCCACTGATCTGCCATAGTATCTGTAGACAAAGAGGGTGGTAAGTTTCAAAAGAACCAACCCTATACTGTACTGTTCTATGGCACGACTAAGTATGAAAGAAGGGTAACCATCCTATTATGCCTCCCAGCCTCCTGCCTATAGTATGCGGTGCACAACACATCCATAGACAAGACTCTACTTAGCGCGGCTTGCAGACTCTCTGGGACACGAACTGCTCTGATACCAAGTTTGTCACACCCCACCTTGGGGGTATGACGAGCACCTGGTGCCTGCTAGACTCTAGCTCTATTTCAAGAAATGAACTGGCTATATAGTGGTTGTAAATACCGCCCCCGGCCGATTAGGCCTATAGCCACCTGCAATGCACAACAGCTAACTAGAACGATGACACTATAATCTAGAGCAACTGCTATTCACATTTGTGACCAACAAGGTCACTAATTATAACCAGAAGAAGGCCCCACGTGGCCAACATCAACAACTAAACACATATATACATGCACGGCTCCACACGACCGGCTCCACCACCACAAGAAACATCAGACTGCAAGCCTCTAGGAAGTAATAATAGAATGGTTGGGACAGGGCCCCGACCTACCCAAACTGTAATAAAAAAGGAAATTGGAACAACCTTCGACTGTCTAGCTCCGGAGGATAGGAGCTGATAACTCTGCTGATTGGATCACGAGGGATCGACTCCTCGTCTATGTGTAACTACTGGCAAGCAATGCAGCGCCCCCACGGGCGTCAATACCACAAGTACTGAGTATGTAAAGAAAACTAAAATATATAATTTAAATGGGTAACAACAATAACATGACATATAAGCAGGAAGTAGCTGAGTCTATCTGGCTGAGGATAACTGGGGAGAGTTTACCTATTCTGTAACTAAACTGGGCGTACCTGACATCGTGTCGTCCTACTGTCTATCAATATCTAATAGCACATATAGATATACAGATAAATACACACAATACCTGACCAACTCCCATAAGCCGGAAGGTGCCAAACAAAAGAACAATCTATTTACCCCTACCTGGGTCTAAACCAATTAAAAATAAGTCACTCCACTCATCTAATAACTGTGAGATCCTCCTACCGGCCCCTTGGGTACGTAGCTCAGGCATTGGCCTCTGACAATAAACTGTGTCTGAGTCGGAAGACTCCTGCCTCTGGGCGCACGCGCTCACGGGGTAATCTGTTGTTGTATCTGTAACTGAAACTGCTCCTGGGTGCAAGCACGCAACTGGGTAATTTTATAAAAATCTGCATCTGAAGCTGCCCCCGGCCATAAGCACACACAAAGTAGTCTGCCCCTGTAAACAGGGTAATCTAGCTCTGCGCAGAGTAAACTGAACTGCCCCTGCAAGCAGGATAATCTGGACCATATTATTATGGTGGTCAGCCATCATCGTCCTCTAGGCAGACGACATCGCCCAGCTAGGGGCGGTATCCGAATCTGGTATCGACACAGCTATAACCCAGGGTCGGCGGGGATGTTAAAGGGTGCCCACATGCCATAACAAGTCTCAACATGCAAAACACATACACAACAAGCATGCTCAAATGAAAAATACTAATCATATTCTCTTCTTTTATTTCAAGGCCTGTCCGTATTAAACAACTGATGCTATAGTCTATTTTACGCTGTTTCTGATTGTTGGGCTAACTACTGCCTGGCCTTTGTCTGTTTATCTGATTATTGTTATCCGTAATCTGAAGCTATATCAGTTTCTAGAGCCATATCTATTTCTGGAGCTACATCTGTATCTGAAGCTATTTCTATATCTGATTACTGATCTGATTATATCTGGATATAACTCGATAACATAGAACATTCCATCTATCACTGGATATAGCTCAATAATATAAGATTTGCCATCTATTACCGGATACAACTCAACAAATGTAAGACGTACTATCTGTAATCTTGCTAATTCATTATACTGCTTCTACAACTTCCATTCTGGGTATTACGTAAGAACATGCTGAGCTACTAGCGAATACCACATTACTATCTTAAATCATCTGACTATCCATTATTCTGATTATTGCATGATACGTAATGATATACTAGCATGCTTACTGGAAATTGTACTGAAATCGTTCCTGTACGCTGGGTATCTTTTAATAGCCTTTACTCTATTTATTTTCTAGACTATACTTCCTGGCTTGACGGAAGAATAGCTTTACATACCTGGTTTCTGTGTACCCGACTGACCGATGTGATTTATGTCGGTACTTCTGCTGTTTCTCCCAACTACATTCATATACACGTCAATTTGAACTAAATAAATTAATATCCAGGAGAAATTATAACTTTTGATATATATTTATCCCAAACTTCGACCTTTTGGAAAACGGTCGAAAACTCGTTATTTCTCGATAATCTAGAAGGGATAAATGCTCAGTGCAAAGCTAGGAACACATTGGTACTAATTTAAAGCAATTCTATTTACTTTACCTTGGTATCACGACGTTTCGCCGACCAAATTGCATGAAACCAACTCCGTAGGATTGCTCTCTGCAGCTTTATACCTCGGTATCTAAGCCGGAACGAAGTTTAGACCGCTTTTCGTAGCGTAATCGGAAGTAAATATGTATAAATGTCGTGGGTTTCCTTCTTATTACCAATTTTCCCCTGTTTTTTTCTGGAAACCTATTGATATATATGAAAAACTGACTTTTTCCCCCTTTTTTTTTGCTTGCCTTCTAAATCCCTTAACCAACATGCCATTAGGCTATTTATTCATTTAAAATTTACGGGGTGTAACACATGCATAGCTTTATAACGTCATGACTCACTCAAATGACTCAAAGATGAAACATAAAATTTATGATAAAAGCTTAACAATGAGTCAAACCTTGCTTTTAGAACATGCATGTGAAAAGTAATCATCATGAGTAATGAATATGCAAATCTGAATAGTATAGACAGTGGGAGACTCGTCACTTAACCGACATACTACGATAGAGCATACGTGGTCCCGCCTATCACACTCAATGGGTAGAGCCGTCCAGAATAATTCTAGGGCTAAGGATGATACCATGATTCCATATCAAGCTCATGGGCCATTTGGGCTGGGGATAGCTCACAAGGGAGGTCCCAATAATATATAATAGTGTCATCCTACGTTGGCGCGTAGTTCTGGGGCATAGGGTGATCGACCTTCTGCTCGGTGCTAGACTCTTCTCCCAAAAACATGCAATGCTCTGCATCGTATATAACGAAGCTCAACATCATCTATTGATGAAGCTCAAGATGAAATCATGCATAATTCTACATCGTATGAAAGGAAGCTCAACATTGTCTTTTGACAAAGCTCAATAGTGAAACCATGCATAGACTCGACATGATATGAAAATGAAGCTCAACATTGTCCTTTGACAAAGCTCAATAATGAAACCATGAATAGACTCGACATCATATGAAAATGAAGCTCAACATTGTCCTTTGACAAAGCTCAATAATGAAATCATGCATAGACTCGACATCATATGAAAATAAAGCTCAACATTGTCCTTTGACAAAGCTCAATAATGACATACATCTCAATTATGAACTTATGCATATGAGAAGCTTTAATTTGAAACATACCACAAGCTCTAATATCAGTGGGAGCATCTACTTCGGATCATGAGGTAAGCTATACATAGGAGTATTTAACTCAACATACCACAAGCTAATAATATGAATGTAGGAGACTTCGCTCCAAACAATGTGGTAAACTTATAATTTCGGGAAAATCATCATTTTAAACCAAAATGTGGGCATTTTCCAAAGCTTTATCATACTTGGATCTTCTCAATTCATTTTAAAAACAATATCATAATCTTGGGTAGCTTTAGAAACATGCTTTTCATCATCAAATCTCATCATCATCTTACATTCATCATCATTTTCTTCTTTCATGAACTTCTCATCCATGGGCATTTAATTTCATAATTTAGAAAACACAATTTTTGATTGAATACAATTTAGAATCCGCTCAAGCTTCACAATTCAACAATAGAACCATAATCTAATCGTACCCATGTATAGAAATTGAAGAATTATGCAATTAGGTAAAATCCCCATAACTTGATCATATGAATTTCTCATGCTTAGGTAGAGATTTGGACATGGGTGAGGAAAGAAACACCCACTCATAACCCTACATACCTAGGAGGGATGATTTTACCACTTCTCTAATTGCCCAAGATGAAATCCCAAGGGAAACCTTCAAAACTTGCTCTAAATCCTCTCTTCAAACTCTCAAGTTTGCATGCATGGAATGAATTAGCTTAGGATAGGTTTTCCCCTCTTAAAACCCTGTAAAATGAACCTTAAAATATGTAGTATAGGTCTTAGAAACTTAGGAATTATGAAAAGACCCTTACAAAATTCGCAAAAAATAACTGTCAAATGGTCCTAACGGACGACCTAACGACTTGTCACTGGGGGGAACGAATCGTCATGTTGCTCGTTGAGTACACCGCTTTGTCTAAACTCCTGGGCTCATAACGGATCATGTAACGGCTCATCAGGGGTGACCATGAATCATGGCCTCTAATCGTCAGTACACTGGTCTGACTTTTTCAATATTTCTTCTTCCTTACCCCACGGTTGACCTAACGACTCATGTGGTTGACCACGAGTCGTTGCCACACCCATGGGGAAGCCTTCTCCTCCAAACTTCCCAACTTTCCCCTGGCCTCCCATGAGTCACCTGGCGACTCATGGACTGCCCTCACGAGTCGTCCAATGACTCGTTCTGTGGCTGCAACACAAATTCTACTTTTTCCCCATTTTGGCTCCCGGATCTGATCCTTGATTCCCATGTATTACAATATCTCCCCCTTGGGAATATTCGCCCTCGTATGTTGGAAACAAGCAGAAAACAAAAACATGCAATTATCATAATCAAATATTGATCATTTAAACCGAAAATTGGCAGAATGACTACCTCTGGAAAGGACTTCATAGCTGAACCGAATTCAGACATCACATACATCTATCATATCATAAATCAAACTTGTGCACATGAACTGAACATGGAAACTAATTAAAGTATGAGGAAAAAGTTGATACCTCCAACTGAAACTGAGCCGGTAGGGAACAGGTGAGGGTATTTAACCATCATCGCTGCTTCGGCTTCCTACGTAGCTCCCTTAACATGCTGATATTTCCATAAAACCTTCACCGAAGCCACATATTTGTTCCTTAGCCTCCGAACCTGACGATCCAAGATTACAACTGAAATTTCCTAATAACTGAGGCTATCTCCCACACCGAAGCTTTCCACCGGGACAACTAATGATGGATCACCCAAGAACTTTTTCATGAGTGATACATGAAAGATGAGATGAAGTGAGGATGACTCTGATGGCAAGTCCAACTCATACGCTACCTTACCAACTCTTTTCATAACCCGATAGGGACCGACATAGTGGGGACTAAGTTTTTCTTTCTTTACGAACCACATGACTCCCTTTATGGGAGAAATCTTCAAAAATACCCAATCGTCCACCTCAAACTCCAACTCTCTCCTCCTTACATCAACAAATGACTTTTGATATCTCTGAGCAATTTTAAACCTTTCCCTTATCAACTGAACTTTCACCATAGCCTCATGAACCGAATCAAGTCCTATCATTGCCGCCTCACTGTAACACCCCGCCTTGGGGGGCATGACTGGCACCTGGTGCCCTACTAAGACCTGGACTGCTGGACTACTGAGCTAAGCACTTCTGGTGCCAGGCTGACTCTAATTCTGGATTCAAAAAAACAACGAGCTACATAACAGCTATAAATACAACCTCCGGCCGACTAGACCTATAGCCGCCTGTAAGAAAATAACAGCTAACCAGAACAACAGAAGTTTAAAGGAACCTATGTGGGCCGACAAGGCCACCATGCTGTCTAGTTACTTTTGAATTAAGAAAACAAGTGCTAAACTGCTACATGACCGACAAGGTCACCACTACCAACTGAATAAGGCCCCACACGACTATTATAACAAATTAAAACATACACATGGCCTCACACGACTGGTACGACTAACCACAAGGAATATACAATATGCAAGCCTCTAAGAATACTGATAAGATGGTCGGGACAGGCCCGGCCCTACCCATCTGTACAACAAAAGAAAAGAAATAACCCTCTAGCTATCTAGCTCCGGATGACAGGAGCTGATGACTCCGTGGGCTGGATGGAATTACAAGGGGTCGGCTCCTCATCTATGAGTACCTGCAGGCAAGTAATGCAGTGCCCCCAAACGGGCGTCAACACCACTAGTACCGAGTATGCAAAGAAAAACTAAACATAACTGAAGATAAATAGTAATACTAATAATTACTGAAATGACAGAGGATAGCTAAAACTGTTTGGAATAGCAGAATCTGTACTAAGCTTAACTGTACTAGAAAGAAGATAAGAATCATACATGTCGATGCGGCGTCCTGCTATTTACCAACTTAATAAGTAACATATATACATATATATATATAGCATACAAGAACCTATACCAGCCCCCATAAGACGGAAGGTGCCAATCAACACACAGTCTATATACCCCTACCTGGGTCAAACCATCCAAAAATAAATTCACTCCACTCACCTAATAGCTACGAGCATCAAGCCGGCCCCTTGGGTATGCAGCTTGGGCTCTATGGGCCCTTGACTATAACTGTATCTGAGTCTGGAGGACTCTTATAACTGTAATCTGAGATCTGTATCTATAATCTGTAATCTGTGCCCTGGGCGCAAGTGCTCGACAGGGTATACTGTAATGCTAATCAGCCTGCTATGGGGAATGCTGCATCCCATATTTGTCCTACTGCGGACGGTATGCCACTAATTGGAGTGACGTATCCTCACCCTCTGGCGGGCGAGTCGACACAGCTATTAACCCTGGGGCGGCAAGGAAGCTCTAGGGGTGCCCCACATATCACAAACAAGTCTCAACAGGCAACAGTAATCACATATAACATGTATATTAAATCTGAAAAAACTATCCATGTTTTGATATTCTATTTTGAATCTCTTGCCGAATTAAACTAAATCTAGTACTGAGCTAAACTGAGTCTTGAATAAGATCTTGCTGTTTGGTACAAATTTACTGACTTTTATTCCGAATATGGTGTAATAATACAAACATACTTAATACTCGACTTCTAGAACTTTCTTCTTGAATTTGTTCTATTTTACTATACTAGAATTACCAACTTGCTGATGAAACTGGCTTTACATACCTCAGTTGTCGGCTTTCCGGCTAACTGGCGTAACTCGGCCAATATTCAGCTATTTCTCCCAACATCATTCGTATTCATAGCAATTAAAACTAAATTCACCAATATTCCAGAAGAAAATGCTACTTTGAATATATATATATAGCCCAAACTTCGACTTATCAAAAAATAGCCGAAAACTTGCTATTTCTCAGAAGTCCAGAAGGGAGAAATACTCACTTTAGGGCTAGGAGTATATTTACACTAATTTGGAGCAATTTCACTTACCTTAGCTCGGTAGGATGATGATTCGTCGGCCGAATTTCATGAAACTAACTCCGCAGGAATGCTCCCTATAGCCTAATACTTTAGTATCCAAAGTTAATTTGAGTTCGAACTGCGTTTGACGGCGTAATCGGACGGAATTTTAGAGTAAACCCTCATCTCTCTCTATTTTTGATCGCTCACGGGAAATAAAATGGAATTAAATGATTAAAAATCGAAGTGAGAGGCCTTTTATACTTGGGGCCCGAACAGGGCCTCCGTGACATGCCAGTCATCGCAGAGCCCCCCCCCCTCCGTGACATGCTGCCATCGCGGAGGGGTTTTGCCTGGATCCCTCTTGCGACCCTACGACTTGGAGATTGTCCGGTTTCTCCCTGGGCCCTTCTCTCGCACATATGACATTCTAAAACTCTTAACCAACATGTGAATAGGCCATTTAAATGTCATGAATTCACGGGGTGTAACATATTCCCCCCCCCCTTTAAGCTCATTCGTCCTTGAATGTTAACTTCTACTTGCAAGAATGTTATCTTGCTCTGCTTATCCTGGAAAAATTTCGGCAGAGTTCCCCTGTAATATGGACTATCTCAAAAATCCTGAAACACAGAAAGGTCCAATACATGCACTCCACACAATACTATGGTATTCCACACGCAGCAAACTAGAGTCAACTATTTCATTTATACACATAATACAAGGCAACTCATGAAAAAACAATACTAACGTACCTCTTGGCTGATTAGGCTTGAAATAACTAAGGATATCTGAATGACTTTCATATCTTCCTCTGCTTCCCAAGTCATTTCCTCTCGGTTCCTGTTACGCCATAACACCTTGATAGAAGCAACATCTTTAGTTCTTAATCTGCGAATTTGCTGGTCTAGTATGGCTATTGGAACCTCATCATAAGCTAGCTCCTCCGTAACCTGAACGTCCTGAACTGGGACAACTCTGGAGGGGTCTCCTACATACTTCCTCAGCATAGACACGTGGAAAACTGGATGAACAGACTCTAACTCTGGAGGCAAGTTCAACTCGTATGCTACTTGGCCTATTCTTGGCAGATCTTATAAGGCCCAACAAATCTAGGGCTGAGCTTACCTTTCCTGTCGAATCTCATCAACTCTTTCATTGGAAAAAAACTTTCAAAAACACCCAGTCATTCACATTAAATTCTAGGTTTTTGTGCTGCACATCAGCATATGATTTCTGGCGGCTCTGAGCAGTCAGTAGGCATTCTCTGATAACCTTTATCTTCTCCTCTGAGTGGTGACCAATCAGCGCTGACTCTCCTACTTCAAAACCAACCAACTGGCGATCTGAATTTTGGCCCATACAATGCCTCATAGGGCACCATCTGGATAGTTGAGTGGTAACTATTTTTATAAGAAAACTCAATAAGTGGTAAGTGCTCATCCCAGCTACCTCCAAAGTCCAACACACATGCTCATAGCATATCCTCGAGCGTCTAAATAGTGCGTTCTGCTTGCCCATCTGTCTGAGGGTGGAATACTGTGCTCAGGTCAATCTGTGTTCCCAAGCCTCTCTGAAATGATTGCCAAAATCTAGCTGTAAATTATGCCCCTCTGTCAAAGATAATGGAGACTGGAACACCGTGCAATCTGACTATTTCTATAATATACAACTCAGCATAATCTTCGACAGAGAAAGTAGCCCTTACTGGTAGGAAATGGGCTAATTTCGTCAGTCTTTCAACAATTACCCAAATCAAGTCATTTTTATGCCTGGTGCGGGGTAATCCTGTTACAAAATCCATATTTACTTCTTCCCACTTCCAAAGAGGCACAACTATGTCCTGAGTCAATCTGCCTAGTTTCTGGTGTTCTGCTTTTACTTGCTGGCAGTTAGGGCACTAGGCTACAAATTATGCTATTTCCCTATTCACACCTGGCCACCAATAGATTTCTTTGATATCGTGCTACATTTTCATCACGCCTGGGTGGAGAGAATAGTGGGCGTAATGTACCTTGCTCATAATCTGCTGGCAAAGCCCTGAATATTTATAACACAAAGGCGACCTTTACATCGTAACACTTCATCCTTAGTTACCTGAAAATCCAGCGCTTTTCCTTGCTGAACTCTATCTTTAAGCTTAACCAGGTCAGGATCTTCATACTGCCATTCCTTTACTTCCACAACTAATGACAACACAGCGGAGTTCTTAATTACCGCTCTATTGTCCTCTGTTTCTGCTACATGAACGGCTAAACTGGCTAACAAGTGTATTTCTCTGGCCAACTCCTGCTGCTCGAGCTGTAAGTACGCCAAAACCCCCATAGATTTGCGGCTAAGGGCATCTGCTACTACGTTGGCTCTTCTTGGGTGATACAAAATGTTTACATCATAATCTTTCAGTAATTCCAACCAGTGACGCTACCGCAGATTCAACTCTCTCTGAGTGAAGATATACCGTAGGCTCTTATGGTTAATGAAAATATCCATATGAACGCCATACATGTAATGTCTCCATATTTTTAGTGCGTGGATCACTACAGCTAGTTCCAGGTCAGGGATAGGATAATTCTTTTCGTGTTTCCTCAGCTGTCTGGAAGCATAAGAAATTACTTTACCATGCTGCATCAACACACATCCTAATCTAATACCTGAAGCGTCAGAATAAACTGCATAACCCTCTGTACCTCCTGGCAATGCTAATACTGGAGCGGAGGTCAACCTGTCTTTCAATTCCTGGAAACTCTGCTCACATGCCTTCGTCCACTAAAACTTTACTGCTTTCTACGTCATCTTAGTCAGAGATGCCGCTATGGGGGAGAATCCCTCAACAAATCCTCTATAGTACCCTGCTAATCCCAGAAAACTGTGGACTTCAGTCGGAGTGGTAGGTTTGGGCTATGTTTTCACTGCTTTTATTTTCTGTGTATCTATCTGTATACCAACCCCCGACACGATGTGCCCAAAAAGACTACTAAATTCAGCCAGATTCACATTCAGAGAGATTGGCATGTAATTGACGGTCATACTGATTTATCATACCGGAGAAACTGACAAGTAATCTCTCTGTATAGCTAGAGCTTATCTGGCCTTATGGCCCACATGCTAATTCCACTTGCTGCTGGGATGATCTGTATGACTGTCTGCACACCATGTGCACATATCTGATCAGAGGATCCTGATAGTGATCATGATCTCTAATAATCTGGCTGAATAACTGTGAATAACTGAATAGCTGGATTGAATGAACCGAATGCTAAAGTAGTCTAACAATGCTCTAAATGTCCTACTCGGACATCTGCAACTCATGCATAACTGCAGAGTTGTGGACAACTAACTACTTTGTTGTTATAATTGAACAATTGTAGAGCTGGGCTTAGTCGGACTTACTCTCAAGCGATCAGTCCCTGGATCTTGATAGGGAACCTACTAATTTCCTTGTCTTAGTAAACACTATGCTAGCAGAGTACTACCAATTCCTTATGCCTTGTTCATATCCACTTGGATTTATACTGCTGTTCTGGGAAATTCTCAGTGTTATGAGCAATTCTATAAAAACTGGCCTTCTCCTAGGACTCTGTATATGAATATCTTACGAGAACCAGCTGAGGTACTAGTCCGTCACTAAATACTAATGTGGACCCCTCCTTGGGGTACCCATGGTTTTGTCTGACTGGAATGACTAGCTTACTTGAGGGGTGTTCTACATGATGACTACTATGTTAACTGAAAAACGATGTACGACCACTTAACATACTAGAGAATTCTAGTGTTGCTAACCTCTGGAATATGCCTATTCGATCTCTATTTCTTGTTCTGTCACATGTTCTAACGTTACTGATCTTTAGGGATGCTTCACTGCTAATACAAGCGCCAGCTGGTCGTTAGACCATCTAATTGCACCCGTATCATCAACCATTGGATTCAGGCTACTAACTCTTATGAGCTTCTGAAGTCTAGATCTGGCAACAAGCATATAAGTCCATTAACTCAAATCAACAGAGATCTGAGAAAGTTTCTATGGCTTCATACATGAATCACACTTAACCTGCCCCCTTTTTTGCGAGGGGTCCTGCAGTACGATCTGTATATATTTCCTAGCAGCTAACCAGAATCTGCGTGACTGTAACCCCTATTGGCAGCTACTCACAACATATTTGATACATGTATATATATATATATATATATATATATCAACAACTACATACAATACATACTGAATTTTGTAGTGATATGTAATCTCTGACATGCTTTATTGAATTTCATACTGCACATGATGTACTGCTTCTACAGTCTAATGATATCTTCTGTCCTCTCGTACCATTTCATTGGATTTTTGTCCCATTAAGGAAGCAACAAACACATGCACTTTAGCTATGATCTACTATTTGAAATTTCTCCTCTCATACAACGTGGGGTCAACATTCGAACCCTGTGGCCTTACTTGGCATTACATTAAGGGCCCGTGACTATCTGTTGAACCTTGCCTCTAGGCCACACTAGATTAGAGTCTCCAGGGCGGCACTCTCTTACCTTCTCCGTAGGCGGACGTACTGTAACATTCTAAAACTACAATCTTACTGTCTCTTAACTGTCAGTCCAAGGCTTAGTCCTTAAAACACGATACTCTCTCAATCTCGAGGTGATTCTAACTTCCCCTCAAAATCTGGTATTCCTGCTTCTTCCCCTTATCTTGCTTAAGCTGAGCTCTAGGTTCAAGGTACCTGCCTTACATTGTTAATAAGATTACTGGTCAAGTCTCAACTTATACTTCTTCTGGCTTGTAGTCAGACCCATCTAATTCACATGACTTCCCTACCTTTCGATATCACAACTGAAATCATAACTATCATCTTGCAGGTATATCCTGTCGTTGTTAGCGTGTTATGGCAGACTCCGCCTTTTTCTAACTCAAACTTAATTATCACCGGGAGTTCATCACTAACAGGTCTTTTACACCCACTTTGAGTAAGCTAGTAGTCTTACTCGCTCTTCTGACTTATTACCGTGAGGGTCTGCACAACTTATGTAATCATAGGGCTCCTTACTCTTTCTAACACTTCCTGGAATCAACAAACCCATCTTCACTTACTGCTTACCTTGGGCAACCTCGCCTCAATCCTTATGCCCTTTTCTATACTGGATTCAAAACTAAGAGGTGGGAACAACCTTTTCTTACTGCAATGAAACGGAAACATGGAACTGTACCACATCTAAAAGGATGAAGGTGGAGATCCTGCATTTCCCTCTCTTTTTCATATCTATCCAATAATCTATTATTATCTGTCACCTAAATCAGATCTTACATATCCTAAAAAATAAATCAACTAGTATATACGCTATGCTTCTTACTTCCTACTCTGATGTTATAGAAATATACTGGGGATGGTACCAATAGAGGTATCACATTGGGAGGTCCCTGATACCTCCTCCTGCTGCTGTAGTTACCCTGCAACTGGGTGGTGCCCTCTCCTGCTGCTATAACCAATCTTTTGCCTGTGTTAGTGTGTCGCTGATCTGACTTTGTATCTGTAACCAAAGAGTATGATAAGTTTTAGGGACTCAACACTATACTGTACCGCTCTACAACACGACTGAATAGGAAGAAAGAGTAACCATCCTATCATGCCTTGCAGCCTCCTGCCTACAGTATGTGGTGCACAACACATCCATAGACAAGACTCTACTTAGCATGGCTTGCAGACTCCCTGAGACATGACCTGCTCTGATACCAAGTTTGTCACGCCCGGCCTTTGAGGGCATGACTGGCACTTGGTGCTCTACAAAGACCTGGACTGCTGGACTACTGAGCCTAAGCACTTCTGGTGCCAGGCTGGCTCTAATTAAGAATTCAAGAAAACAACGAGCTATATAACGACTATAAATACTGCCTCCAGCCGACTAGGCCTATAGCCACCTGTCGGACAACAACAGCTAACCAGAACAATAGAAGTTTAAAGGAACCTATGCGGGCCGACAAGGCCACCATGCTGTCTAGTTACTTTTGAACTAAGAAAACAAGTGCTAAACTACTACGTGACCGACAAGGTCACCACTACCAACTGAATAAGGCCCCACACGACCATTATAACAAATTTAAACATACACACAGCCTCACACGACCAGTACAGCTAACCAAAGGGAATATACAATCTTCAAGACTCTAAGAATACTGATAAGATAGTCGGGACAGGGCCCCGGCCTACCCATACTGTACAACAAAAGAAAAGAAATAACCCTCTAGCTGTCTAACTCCAGATGACAGGAGCTGATGACTTCGTGGGCTGGCTGGAATTACGAGGGGTCGCCTCCTCTTCTCTGAGTACCTGCAGGCAAGTAATGCAGCGCCCCCAAACGGGGGTCAGTACCACTGGTACCGAGTATGTAAAGGAAAACTGAACATAACTGAAGATAAACAGCAATACTGATAATTACTGAAATGATAGAGGATAGCTAAAACTGTCTAGAATAGCAGAATCTGTACTGAGCTTAACTGTACTGGAAAGAAGATAAGAATCATACATGTCGATGCGGCATCCTGCTATTTACCAACTTAATAAGTAACATATATACGTATATATATGTATATATATATATATATATATATATATATATATATATCATACAAGAACCTATACCATCCCCCATAAGATGGAAGGTGCCAATCAACATGCAGTCTATATACCCCTACCCAGGTCAAACCATCCAAAAATAAATTCACTCCACTCACTTAATAGCTACGAGTGTCAAGCCGACCCCTGGGTATGCAACTTGGGCTCTCTGGGCCCCTGACTATAACTGTATTTGAGTCCAGAGGACTCCTGTAACTGTAATCTGAGATGTGTATCTGTAATCTGTAATTTGTGCCCTGGGCGTAAGCGCTCGACAGGGTATACTGTAATGCTGATCAACCTGCTATGGGGAATGTTGCATCCCATCTTTGTCCTACCGCGGACAGCATGCCACTCCTTGGACTGATGTATCCTCACCCTCTGGCGGGCGAGTCGACACAGCTATTAACCCTGGGGTGGGAAGGAAGCTCTAAGGGTGCCCACATGTCACAAACAAGTCTCAACAGGCAAAAGTAATAACATATAACATGTATATTAAATCTTAAAATACTATCCATGTTCTGATATTCTATTCTGAATCTCTTGCTGAATTAAATTGAATCTAATACTGAGTTAAACTGAGTCTTGAATAAGATCTTGTTGTGTGGTACAAATTTACTAATTTTTATTCCTAATATGGCGTAATAATACAAACATACTTAATACTCGGCTTTTGGAACTTTCTTCTGGAATTTATTCTGTTTTACAATACTAGAATTACCAACTTGCTGAAGAAACTGGCTTTACATACCTCATTTGTTGGTTTTCTGGCTAACTGGTGTAACTCAGCCAATATTCAGCTATTTCTTCCAACTGCATTCATATTCATAGCAATTAAAACTAAATTCATCAATATTTCAGAAGAAAATGCTACTATGAATATATATATAGCCCAAACTTTAACTTATTGAAAAACAGCCGAAAACTAGCTATTTCTCGGAAGTCTAGAAGGGAGAAATATCACTTTAGGGCTAGGAGTATATTGACACTAATTTGGAGCAATTCCACTTACCTTAGCTCAGTAGGACGACGATTCGCCGGCCGAATTTCACGAAACTAACTCCGCAGGAATACTCCCGGCAGCTTAATACTTCGATATCCGAAGTTAATTTGAGTTTTGACTGCATTTGACGGCGTAATCGGATGGAATTTTAGAGGAAACCCTCATCTCTCTCTATTTTTCATCGCTTACTGGAAATTAAGTAGAATTAAATGATTAAAAATCGAAGTGGGAGGCCTTTTATATTTGGGGCCTGAACAGGGCCTCCGTGACACGCCAGTCATCGTGGAGGCCCCCCCTCCGTGACACGCTGCCATCGCGGAGGGGTTCTGCCTGGCTCCCTCTTGGAACCCTCCGACTTGGCGCTTGTCCGATTTCTCCCCGGGCCCATTTCTCACACGTACGACATTCTAAAACTCTTAACCAACATGCGAATAGGCCATCTAAATGTCAAGAATTCGTGGGGTGTAACACTCACCAACATCAAACCATCCGATGAGCGATCTACAGCTCCGCTCATAAAGAGCCTCGAACGGTGCCATTTGGATGCTGGAGTGATAGTTGTTATTATAAGCAAACTCGATCAAGGGCAATTGATCATGCCAATTACCTTTGAAGTCCATCACACATGCCCTCAACATTTCATCGAGGGTCTGGATTGTTCGTTTTGCCTAGCCGTCCGTTTGCAGATGAAATGCTGTGCGAAGCTTACCTTGAGTCCCAAGTCCCTTCTGAAAAGAATGGTAGAACTGGGAGGTAAACTGAGTACGTCGATCTTAAATAATAGACAAGGGCACTCCATGAAGTTGAACCAACTCCCAAATATACAATTTGGCATAGTCATCCACTGAATCTGTGGTTTTCACTGGTAGGAAATGTGCTGCTTTGGTTAACTTGTCGCCACCACCCAAATGGAATCATGATGTCGGCGAGTACAAGGTAGGCCTGTAATGGAATCCATATTAATCTACTCCCACTTCTATGTGGGATTGCTAATATCCTGAAGTACGCCTCCCGACCTTTGATGCTCAACTTTCACTTGCTGACAGTTCGGGCACTTTGCTACAAATTCTGCAATATCCTTTTTCAAGTCGTTCCACCAATATATTTTCTGCAAATCATGTTACATCTTGGTGGCACCCAGATGGATAGAATATAGAGATCCATGTGCCTCATGCAATATCCGATCCCTCAAATTATCAATATCTTGAGGCATATGCTATTACTTTCCCATGCTTCATCAATACACACCCAAGTCCGATTCTCGAAGCATCACAATACACCACAAAACCATCAGTACCCTCGGGTAGGGTTAATACTCGTGCTGAAGTAAGTCGAGTCTTCAACTCTTGGAAGCTTTTCTCAAAATCCTCTGACCATTGGAACTTTATCTTCTTGTAAGTCAACTTGGTCAAAGGTGTTGCAATAGATGGAAAGCCCTCAACGAATCTCCGATAGTAACCCGCTAACCCAAAAAGCTCCTGATATCTGATGGGTTCACTAGTTTGGGCCAATCGTTCACAGCCTCAATTTTCTATGAATTCACCCTTATGCCCTCACTCAATACCACATGGCCCAAAAATGCCACAGAGTCCAACCAAAATTCACACTTGCTGAACTTTTTTCAAGACCCGAACGTACACTCGGATCGTAGACACGGGACAAGGGACCCCGAGAGACCCCAATTCGACCCATGGCACATGCATATAACTAATTTCATTTAAATAAGCGGAATATTAAACATAAAACATAGAAGAAACGTAACAATAGCATAATATTAGAAAATACTAGACGAACACATAAGCTGAGTACTACATACTTGTCTGAAAGCCTCTACTACAAATGATGGGTTGATGGGACAATATCCTCAACTAACCCGAACAATACTGAAACACAAGATAACATAAAAGCCTGTCAAACGGCCCTCAGAACATGAGGACTCACCAATAAGCTGAGAGTGTAAGCTGAGATGGACTAAGAGTGAGGATGAACCTGAGATCCGAACCCTGTATCATGAAATGATATAGCATAGAAAGCATACGATCAGTACCTGGAATGTACCGAGTATGCAGGGTAGGTAAAACGGACGTTAAAAGTATAATAAACTCATAAATAAACATAGGTGAAGGACATCATGCTTGTCTCATAGAAAACATAAGGCTCAAAATTTTCAAATCATTCATAAATCCTTCATTATCATAATCATAACTAAACTTTATCAAAACATAACTTGAGTCTATAACATAAATATAACAATGCATAATACATGGGAAATATTGGGAGGACTCGTCATAACCGACACCATCATGGTAGAGCCTTTCATGATGCCCCACTATCTTGCTTAAGTGGGCAGAGCCGACTCTGGCTTGCCAGGCGAGGGTTGTGCATTAGGCGTGATATCACATTTGAGGGGATCATTGTCAATACATCATATCATTTAAAAACCCATTGTGGCACATGTTTATGAGACACTGGCGTAGTCCTTTGATAGCCGGGCTACTCAGTGCTAGACACGGCTCCCAAAAACATGCATATAGGCTCATGCGTAATTAATAAAATCATGCATTAAGATCATTGACTAAAATATAGCATTTATCATCATTGATCCCATTTAAAACATGCTTAGCCAAGAATCGAGGCCCTTTTCATCGGCCAACATCATAAATCGATAAATTTTGTAATTCGCTTCATAAATCAAAAATCATTCTTCAACATGTGGGCATTGCCTAATACTTCATCATATTCAATTCTTTCGAAATATGCTTATAAACATGGGTAACTTGAATTCACGCTTTTCCGTCATCAATAAATTCAAAATATTATATATTCATCATAAATCATAACTTTCATGAACCTTCATCAAATGGGCATTTTAGATTTAAAAAGCTTGAAACATGATTTAAAGAAAATAATATAAAACCTGCCCATCATTCGTAATTCAATACTTAAAACTCAATTAAATCATACTCATAAAGAGAAATCACATTTTCATGCATTTGGGTAAAACCCCATAGAGTTGAATAGGAGAATTCATTATTTAAATTGAAACTTTGGCATGGGTATGAAAGGATTCCACCCATTCTAAAACACTACATACCTAGGGATGGACTGATATTGAAGTTCCTTAAAACCCACAAAGAAACTGATGAAAACTTGGAGGAGAAGACCTTGAATCTCCCTAAAATCTCTCTAAAAGCTCTTGTATGGGAATGGGTATGCATTATGGACTTAACCCACCTTCAAGACCCTATTCCGACCTTAAAATGACATGGTTTAGGCCTTAAGAATAGGAAATTATGAGAGGGCCCTTACTAATTCACAGAAAATAACTGCCAGGTCACCCTAACGGTTGACCTGACAACTCATCAAGATGGGCAACGACTCGTTGTGTTGCCCGTCATGTACACAACCTCATCCTCCATTAAAAGCCCATAGGCTTGTTCACGACCCACCTCACGAGTCGTTGGGACAGGCCACGACTCATGGGGTCCCATCCGTTAGCTACAATGGGAGCTTCTTCTAACTTAACCCCAACCTCACCCACCGAGTGACATGCCGACTCGTGGGGACTGACCATGAGTCATTATCTCCCTCATGGGGACCTCGATCCTTACTTTACTCTAGGCCTGCCCATGAGTCACTTGACGACTCGTGGGGTCTCCTCATGAGTCGTCCCATGACTTATCCTGTGCCTGCAACATAATTCTAGAATTTCCCGGTTTCAACTCCCAGGTCCAATCTTTGAGCTTCTAGGGTATAAAAATAAACTCCCCCTCGGGAACATTCATCCTCGAATGTTAGAAACATACAGAAAATGCAGAAACATGCAATCATCATATGCAAATACTGATTATTAAAATAAAAAACTGACGGAATGACTAACTCCGAAAAGAACTACATAACTGAACTGAATTGAGACATCTCATACATTAACCTCATTAGAAAACAAACTTGTACGCATGAACGGAACGTGAAAACTGATTAGAGGCTTAGGGCAAAATTGGTACCTCAAACTGAAACTGAGCTGGTAGGGAACATGTGTGGGTATTTAGCCATCATTTCCGCTTTGGTTTCCCACATAGCTCCTTCAACATGCTAGTTTCTCCATAATACTTTAAATGAAGCTACTTCTTTGTTCTTAGCTTATGGACTTCGCGATACAAGATCTCTACTGGAATTTCCTCATAGCGAGGCTATCCTTTATACCAACGCTGTCTACCGGGACTACAAAAGTTGGGTCACCCAAGCACTTTTTCAAGAGCGATACATGAAACACGGAATGAACTGAAGCTAACTCTGAAGGCAACTCCAACTCATACGCCACCTTACCAACTCTCCTCATATGCCAATAAGGACCAACATATGGGGGACTGAGTTTCCCCTTTATCCCAAACCGCATGATCCCCTTCATGGGAGATACCGTTTGAAATACCCAGTCGTCCACATAAAACTCCAAGTCTCTTCTTCTCACATTGGCATGTGATTTCTGACGACTCTGAGCGGTTTTCAACCGGTCCCTTATCAACTGAACCTTCACCATCGCCTAGTGAACCAAATCTGGCCCTATCATAGTTGCCTCACCAACCTCAAACCATTCGATGGGAGATCTACACCTTCACCATAAAGATCCTCGAACGATGCCATTTGGATACTGGAGTGATAGCTATTATTATATGCAAACTCGATTAAGGGAAAATGATCATCCCATCTACCTTTGAAATCCATAACACATGCCCTCAACATATCCTCGAGGTTCTGAATGGTTCGCTCTGCCAGGCCATCTGTTTGTGGGTGGAAGGCTGTACTGAGCTTAACTTGCGTCCCAAGATCCTTTTGAAAAGACCACCAAAACTGAGAGGTAAACTGAGTACCTCAGTCTGAAATAATAGAAAAGGGCATCCATGAAGTCGAACCAACTCCCGAATATACAACCTGGCATAATCATGAAAATTATGAAAATTATGAAATTTAAAACCGAAG
Organism: Datura wrightii; assembly: GCA_035772735.1. Classification (NCBI taxonomy): domain Eukaryota; kingdom Viridiplantae; phylum Streptophyta; class Magnoliopsida; order Solanales; family Solanaceae; genus Datura; species Datura wrightii. The sequence goes on along the minus strand of JASDFA010000002.1, from coordinate 46,464,585 downwards.
TGGAGGGTTATATCGTTGGGCCTGGACAGGCCCAACGTGTCACGGAGCCAACGCGGAGGCTCCACCTCCGTGACACGTTGCCATCGCGGAGGGGCTCTGCCCCGGCTCCCTCCGTGATGGTTCGACAGGTTACTCGTTCGATCCTTTCCCGGGCCTTTCCCTAGCACGTATGGCTTTCAATTATGCTTAACCAACATGCAAATAGGACATCTAGGTGTCAAAAATCTTACGGGGTATAACATTCTCCCCCCCTTAGGAACATTCGTCCTTGAATGAAAGTGCTATTTAGAGGACTATTAATCTAACTCAACTCGCTCCTATGGAAATTTCGGCAGAGTTTCCCCTGTAATATGGACTATACCAAAAACCTGAAATGTAGAAAAGTCCAATACAGGTACTGCACACGATACTTAAGATTCACTTGATAGCTAAACATCCATCTTTCTCATTTATACATATACAACCATAAAGTAATGCATAAGTAATAATACGGACATACCTGTCGCCTGACTAGGCCTGGAATAAGTGAGGATATTTAGCTTTCATATCTTTCTCAGCTTCCCAAGTCATCTCCTCTCGGTTCCTGTTACGCCACATACCTTGACAGACACAATATCTTTAGTCCTCAATCTGCGAATCTGTCTGTCTAAGATAGCTACTGGAACCTCTTCATAGATCAGCTCTTCTGGAACCAAGATATCCTGGACTGGGACTACTCTAGATGGGTTTCCTATGCATTTCCTCAGCATAGATACATGAAAGACCGGATGAACGGATCCTAGATCTGGAGGCAAGTTCAACTCATATGCCACTCGGCCTATCTTTCGATGAATCTGATAAGGTCCAACAAACCTCGGAATGAGCTTACCTTTCTTGCTGAACCTCATCACCCCTTTCATCGGAGAAACTTTCAGAAATACCCAGTCATTTACATCAAATTCCAAGTCTCTGCGCCGCACATCTGCATATGATTTCTGGCGGCTTTGTGCAGTCACTAAACATTCTTGGATAAGCTTTACCTTTTCCTCTGACTACTGAACAATGTTTGGACCAACCAACGCTGATTCTCCTATTTCAAACCAGCCAATCGGCGATCTGCATTTCCACCCGTATAATGCCCCAAAAGGCGACATCTGGATGGCTGAGTGATAGCTGTTATTATAAGCAAATTCAATTAACACCAAGTGCTAGTCCCAACTACCTCCAAAATCTAGCACACATGCTCGTAGCATGTCCTCGAGCATCTGAATAGTGCGCTCAGCCTGTCCATCTGTCTGAGGGTGGAATGTTGTGCTCAGATTAATCTGCATCCCCAGACCTCTCTGAAATGACTGCCAAAATTTAGCTGTAAACTGTGCTCCTCTATCAGAGATAATAGATACTGGAACACCGTGTAATATAACTATTTCTCTGATATACAATTCGGTGTAATCATCGACAGAGAAAGTAGCTTTTATTGGAAGGAAAATGGCTGATTTCGTCAGTCTATCAACAATTACCCAAATTGAATCATGTCTATGCCTGGTACGGGGTAATCCTGCTACAAAGTCCATGTTTACTGCTTCCCACTTCCAAAGAGGCACAACTATGTCCTGAGTCAAACCACCTGGTTTTTGGTGTTCCGCTTTTACCTGTTGGCAGTTAGGACACTGGGCTACAAATTCAACAATTTCTCTTTTCATTCCTGGCAACCAATAATTCTCCTTGATATAATGGTACATTTTTGTCGCACCGGGGTGAAGAGAATAACGGGCGTAATGTACCTCGTTCATAATCTGCTAGCGGAGCCTTGAAACATCTGGAACACATAGGCAACCATTACATAATAGCACTTCTTCCTCAATTACCTGAAAATTTGGCGCTTTACCCTGCTGGATTCTGTCTTTGAGCTAGATCAGGTCAGGATCCTCATATTGCCGTTCTTTCACTTCCACAACTAATGGTGACACGGCGGTTCTGTATTACCGTACTACCGTCCTCTGTTTCTGCTACACGAACGACTAGGCTAGCTAACTAATGTATCTCCCTAACCAATTCCCGCTGCTTGGGCTGCAACTTCGCCAAACTCCCCATGGACTTACAACTAAGAGCATCTGCTACAACATTGGCTTTCCCCGGGTGGTACAGAATATTCACGTCATTATCCTTTAACAGCTCCAACCAGTGACGTTGCCGCAGATTCAACTCCCTCTGAGTGAAGATATACTGTAGGCTCTTGTGATCTGTGAAAATATCAATATGGATGCCATACAGGTAATGCCTCCACATTTTCAAGGCGTGGATCACTGCGGCAAATTCCAGGTCGTGGGTAGGGTAATTCTTTTCGTGTTTCCTCTGCTGTCTGGAAGCATACGCAATCACTTTACCATGCTGCATCAACACACAACCTAACCCAGCTTAATGTGTCGCAATACACTGAATAACCTTCTGTACCTTCCGGTAATGCTACCACTGGGGCGGAGGTTAATCTGTCTTTTAACTCCTGGAAGCTCTGCTCACATGCATCTGTCCATTGAAACTTCGCTGCTTTATGTGTCAGTTGGGTCAGAGGTGCCGCTATAGTAGAGAATACCTCGAAAAATCTCCTATAATATCTCGCTAATCCCAGAAAGCTACGGACTTCAGTCGGAGTGGTAGGCCTAGGCCATGATTTGACTGCTTCTATTTTCTGCTTGTCAACTTGTATACCAGCATCCGACACAATATGCCCTAGGAAGGCTACTGAGTTAAGCCAGAATTCACACTTGGAAAACTTAGCATATAATTGGCGGTCCCTGAGGATCTGGAGTACTGTCCATAAGTGAGTCCGATGATCTGCTTCAGAGCGAGAATACACCAGAATGTTATTAATAAACACTATTACGAACAAGTCCAGGAAAGGTTTGAAAATACTGTTCATCAGGTCCATGAATATTGCTGGGGCATTCGTCAACCCAAAGGACATAACTAGAAATTCAAAGTGCCCATATCGGGTCCTGAACGCCGTTTTGGGGATATCTCTTTCACGACCTCGAACCTGGTGATATCCGGACCGCAAGTCAATCTTGGAAAAGTATCTGGCCCTTTGTAGCTGATCAAAAAAATCATCTATTCTGGGAAGCGGATACTTGTTTTTCACTGTAACTTTGTTCAACTGCCGATAATCTATGCAAATACGGAGCGAGCCATCTTTCTTCCTCACAAATAGAACTGGCGCACCCCATGGTGAAGTACTCGGCCTAATGAAACCTTTATCTAGCAAATCTTTCAACTGCTCCTTCAACTCTCTGAGTTCTGCAGGAGCCATACGGTAAGGAGGAATTGATATAGGCTGAGTGCCTGGTAATAAATCAATAGCGAAATCTATTTCCATTTCTGGAGGAATACCAGGTAACTCATCTGGAAATACATCAGGGAACTCGTTCACCACCGGAATGAACTGGAGTGTCGGAGATTCTGCCCGAACATCCTGAACTCTGACTAGGTGGTAAATACATCCCTTAGTTATCAATTTCCTCGCTTGAAGGTAGGAAGTAAACCTACCTTTTGGAGTAGCTATACTGCCTTTCCACTCTCGCACTGGCTCTCCTGGAAAGTGGAATCGGACTGTCTTGGTCCAACACTCTACATTAGCATAGCATGGCACCAACCAATCCATACCCATAATGGCATCGAAATCAATCATTTCTAATTCTACCAGATCTACTGTAGTCTGGCAATCAGCAACCTCTACTGTACACCCTCAATAAATTCTGCTAGCTATAATAGAGTCACTGACGGGCGTGGATACTGCAAAGGGCTGCTTTAATAATTCTGGTGCAACACTAAACTTCCGAGCCACAAATGGGGTAATATATGACAGAGTGGACCCTGGATCAATCAATACATAAGTAGGGTATGAGCAGATAATTATCATACCTGTCACAACATCAGGTGACGCTTCTGAATCCTTCCTCCCTGGTAACGCATATGTACTGCTTGGACCCGCACCTACACTGGAGGCCCCTGATCTGCCCCGACCCCTGCCTGCCGACACTGAGGGCCTGCGCCCTGCCGAGGATGCTGTAGCTCGTGACCCTGCGAATTTCCTGTCCTTTCTATCCCGATCCTCCTGACCTCTGGCTGGGCAATCTCTCATCAGATGGCCCTCTTGGCCAAAAATATAACATCCGGTGGAGTCATACCTGCATGCTCCAGAATGGTGTCGGCTGCATACAGGGAAAAGTGGTAGGGTATACCTACTCTGCCCCGCCCTCTTCTGTAATGGTAAATATGCAATCTGCGGGCCTCTGATGGTCTCTAACTGCCCCCTGCAGCTAAATCTACCCCTCTGCGGCTGTGGTGGAGGCGGGGGCCTGGGCGGCCTTTTTAACAATCGTGGCCTAGGTCCTCCCCGAGCCTCCCTCTGTAACTCAACTGGTCTATCCCTGCGGTGCTGCTCCTGATTGGTCCTCCTGATCTCCCGATGCCGCTGCCTAATGCCCTCAATATTTTGGGCAAATGCCTGAACTCGGGCAATATCCCTTTCCTCTCGCAGTGTGGCCGTAATACAAGTCTCAACATATTCTGGATTCAACCCCATGATAAAGCGATGTACTCTAGATGCCATGGTATCAACAAAGGCCGGTGCGTACCGGGCCAAAGAGTCAAACTGCAAGGCGTATTCCCGATCACTCATGGCCCCCTGCTCTAGATATAGAAACTGGTCCACCCAGGCCGGTCGAATCTCCCGTGGCAAATAGTGATCCAGAAAAGCTCCTGAGAAGCTGGACCAGGTCGGAGGGAAAACATCTCTCCCTCGGGACCTTTCCCAACTTTCATACCACAATACGACGATGTCCCATAACCGGAGTGCTGCCAACTCAACCGATTCTATAGGCGTGACATGCATAACCCGGAAAATTCTCTGCATCTGATCTAGAAAATCCTGAGGGTCCTCTGTCCGGTCTGTACCTGTAAACTGTGGGGGATTCAGAGCCAAGAACTCTCAGACCCTCGAACTACCGGGCCCTCCTGACAACTCCGCAACTGTAGACGGCATCGGCTGACGCTGAGCAGCCATCATCTATGCTAACATGACTACTGCACTCCTAACCTCCTGGCCGGAAGGTATCAGTATGGGGACTGCTGGAGGTGGTGTCGCCCCAAGTGCTCATGATGTGGTGGAGACTGTTGAGAAGGTTGGGATGATGCCTCTGTATTGCCACCTGTATGAAACTTCAGCTAACCAGAAACATACATACAAGGAGGAAACCTATGTGGGCCGACAAGGCCACCATGCTGTCTATTTATCTGTAACTCAACAATAAAATGTTGGATAACTACGTGAACGGCAAGGTCACCACTACTATCAACTAATGCCTCACACGACCAACGTAAACTGAAATGCTAAACAGCTATAACAAACTGCACGGCCCCACACGGCCGGCTCAACTGATCACAAGGAATTATATACAGACTGCAAGCCTCTAAGAATACTGATAAGATGGTCGGGACAGGGCCCCGACATACCCGTACTGTACAACAAAAAGAAATGATATAAACCTCTGAAATATCAAGCTCCGGATGGCAGAAGCTGATGACTCTGCGCTGGCTAGGATTACGAGGGGTCGCCTCCTCGTCTATGAGTACCTGCAGGCAAGTAATGCAACGCCCCACTGGGCGTCAGTACCAATGGTACTGAGTATGTAAAACAATAACTGAAACAAATATCTGGAAACAACAATACAACTGATGGAACTGAAATAGGAAGGAATAGACTAACTGACTGAAAATGTAAAGCTAAGGCTACTCTCAACTATGATGGAAGGAGTAGGAGTCATACCTGGAGATGTATCGCTCTATTGTCGATCTACTCGTATCTAGTGTAACATGGCATAACATAACATAACATAGCATAGCACACACAAACCTTACCCGGCCCCCATAAGCCGGGAGGTACAATCAACACGCAATCTATACCCCTACCCCGGTCATCCCATCACCTATAATAACTATAAGCATCCTGCCAATCCCCTGGGTATGCACTTGGGCTTGCTGAGCCCCTGACTATAACTGTACCTGAGTCCGGAGGATTCCTAAATCAACACCCCAGGTGTACCCGCTCGACGGGGGTGTATAAAGGCCGACCAAGGCACAATGTAGGGAAACCGGCATCCCATCTTCGTCCCCTGTGGGACGGCATGCCACTCCGTAGAGCGATGCATCCTCTCCCTTTGGCGGACAAGTCGATACAGCTATTAACCCTGGGGCGGTCGTGGATGCTAGGTAATCCAACCCCAAGACAATACAGTGGTCTCAACTAGTAATACTATCTCCATATACCACATACTGAAGCTAGTGATGATAATGTATCTGTACACACTGTATGCTGAACTAGTGATAGTGATATGTATGTATCTAATACATGCTGAGACTGATAATGGTATATATATATATAATCTTCTTCCATACTGTACTGAGTCTAATGTTGAACAAGATATAGTTTTTCTGCTGGAAATCATGCTGTATAACTGAGTTTCTATAGTAACATGATTTTTTATTTCTAACATGCTTTCTAAACTTCATTTTAATCTATTATTCTACTTCTGAGATACCTTACATATACTTATATTGCTTTATTAAATTTCAACTGAATACGATAATATCCTAACATTCTTTACTAAATCACATACTGGGCATGTTGTACAGTTCCTAACACTTTGTATTAGATTTTATATCGTGCTAGCAAGTTTCACGCTATACATAACATGATGCTTCCAATATCGTATCAATATTCATAATAAACATAACACACGACTTTTGAACATTCTACTGGCCTTTAAACTATTTTACTATATTGAGACTACTAACTTGCCGAGGAAACTAACTTTACATACCTTCGCTTCTGATTTCCCGACTAACCGGCGTAGCTTGGTCAGTATTCCATCTATTTCTCCCAACTGCATTCATATATATGTCAATCAATACTAAATACAACTTTTTTATGAAGGACGAGATCACTTTCAATGTAATTATAGCCTAAACTTAGGCTTATCGAAAGACGGTCGAAAACTCGCTACTTTCCAGAAGTCCAGAAGGGAGAAGTATTCACTTCACAGATAGGAACACATAGACACTAGTTTGGAGCAATTCCACTTACCTTAGTGTTCGGATGTTTTGTGGGTATATAAAACGACACGCAAGTGCACGTGGTCGAACAAGTAGTAAGTGGCTTTAGTAAGCCAAGTACCGATCCCACAGAGACTTGGATGAAGTGCAATTTCCTCAAGTGTACTATATTTCACTTCTAAAAATGCAGACAACAATGTAACCAAAAGTTTGATAGTTTGATTTATAATTTTTATACTAAAGCTAAAATCAATTATCTACTTTGAATCTAAACTATGAATGAGAGCATGCTGAGGTTAAATGAACATGTAATGAAATTATCATCATAAGTTGGTTGATCTTTTCCTCCAGTTGCTAGCCAAGAACTATTGCCAAGAGATTAAAACTCTCGTATTTAACCTCACTTAAGAATCATGAACCATGCACCTACATTTCTTTGATTAAATGCAATTCATGTGCTAGCCATACAATTCCGGTTCCTAAATTGACTAATACGACTTTCAGGTATATTTCTATCCTGAAAGCAAATCAAGACTCAATTTTCCCAAACCAAGTAAAGAACATATCCTATTAATTCACAACTTTCCAATTTCTTGCTCTCTCGAGTGAAACCGGACTTTTTAGATATACATTAACATAGGCCACACATCAATGCAGTAAGAACAAGAATTAATAGAACAACATGGAAGAAAAGATGAAAAACCAAAGAATCAATGATCAAATTTCATTACAATTGTTCATAACCTCAGCAAGAAGAGGAATTAGCCACTCATTTGTGGATTAAACATCTTAAAATGAGTATTAATCATACAAGCAATTGAATTAAAGAAGAAAGAAAGAGAGAAAAAACCCTGATATTTTCGTCCCTCAACTGCCTTTTACCCACGTCCTTGCTCCACCAAGTCAGAATATTGAAAAATGAACCTAAGTGTTCTATTTATACTAGTGGTAATTTTTACCAGAATAACAAGCAACGTGTCACGGAGTGCATCGCGGAGCACTGCCTCTGTGACACGCTACGGACGTGGACCCTCACTGGAATTGGGGGTCCAGGAATTAAGGCCCAATGTGGCACGGCGTGCAACGCGGAGCCAAGCCACCGTGCCACGGACCGGACGCGGACCCTCTCTGGAATTTGGGCGAATTTTCCCTATCCAGGCAGAAGGCCTCCGTGATGGCAGCGTGACACGGCTCCATCGCGGAGCCCCTTTATTTCATGCTTTCCAATGCCTTGTTCCTTGCTCGTATCCAAGTCCAACCCCGATATCCTCCAACATGTATTTTAGCTTCCCGAAATTACATTTTACCTGCAAAACAATGCTAATCATGTTGGTTAGTATAAATTCACATTTTATTACCAATTACATGAGAATGTATACACATTGGTAGATAAACAAGGCTAAAATGATACTTTTGAGTATCACTTGGGCATATAAATTTGCCTAAGATCACTTAGCCCGGTAGCACGATGATTTGTCGATCGTATCTCGCACTAAATCTGTAGGAATGCTCCCTACTGCTAAATACTTCGGTATCTGGAGTAAATTTAGATTTGGACTACGTTTGGCAGCGTAATCAGACGGAAATTATCAAGAAACCTTCGTTCCCTCTTCCTCTCTGGTTTTTCTCTCTGTTTTCACTGGAAATTATGAAAATTATTTCATTTAAAACCGAAGTGGAGGGCTTATATAGTTGGGCCTGGATAGGCCCAACGTGTCACGAAGCCAACGCGGAGGCTCCACCTCCGTGACACGTTGCCATCGCGAAGGGGCTCTGCCCCGGCTCCCTCCGTGATGGTTCGACAGGTTACTCGTCCGATCCTTTCCCGGGCCTTTCCCGAGCACGTATGGCTTTCAAATATGCTTAACCAACATGCAAATAGGCCATCTAGGTGTAAAAAATCTTACGGGGTATAACATTCTCCCCCCCTTAGGAACATTCGTCCTCGAATGAAAGTGCTATTTAGAGCACTATTCATCTAACTCAACTTGCTCCTAAGGAAATTTCGACAGAGTTTCCCCTGTAATATGGACTATACCAAAAACCTGAAACGCAGAAAAGTCCAATACAAGTACTGCACACGATACTTAAGATTCACTTGATAGCTAAACATCAATCTTTCTCATTTATACATATACAACCATAAAGTAATGCATAAGTAATAATACGGACATACCTGTCGCCTGACTAGGCCTGGATTAAGTGAGAATATTTAGCTTTCATATCTTTCTCAGCTTCCCAAGTCATCTCCTCTCAGTTCCTGTTACACCACAATACCTTGACAGACGCAATATCTTTAGTCCTCAATATGCGAATCTGTCTGTCTAGGATAGCTACTGGAACCTCTTCATAGGCCAGCTCTTCTGGAACCTAGATATCCTGGACTGGGACTACTCTAGACGGGTTTCCTATGCATTTCCTCAGCATAGATACATGAAAGACCTGATGAACGAATCCTAGCTCTGGAGGCAGGTTCAACTCATATGCCACTCGGCCTATCCTTCGACAAATCTGATAAGGCCCAACAAACCTCGGACTGAGCTTACCTTTCTGATAAGGCCCAACAAACCTCATCACCCCTTTCATCGGAGAAACTTTCAGAAATACCCAGTCATTTACATCAAATTCCAAGTCTCTGCGCCGCACATCTGCATATGATTTCTGGCGGCTCTGTGCAAACAATAAGCATTCTCGGATAAGCTTTAGCTTTTCCTCTGACTACTGAACAATGTTTGGCCCAACCAACGCTGATTCTCCTATTTCGAACCAGCCAATCGGCGATCCGCATTTCTGCCCGTATAATGCCCCGAAAGGCGGCATCTGGATGGCTGAGTGATAGCTGTTATTATAAGAAAATTCAATTAACGACAAGTGCTCGTCCCAACTACCTCCAAAATCTAGCACACACGCTCGTAGCATGTCCTCGAGCGTCTGAATAGTGCGCTCAGCCTGTCCATCTGTCTGAGGGTGGAATGTTGTGCTCAGATTAATCTGCGTCCCCAGACCTCTCTGAAATGACTGCCAAAATTTAGCTGTAAACTGTGCTCCTCTATCAGAGATAATAGATACTGGAACACCGTGTAATCTAACTATTTCTCTAATATACAATTCGGTGTAATCATCGACAGAGAAAGTAGCTTTTACTGGTGGGAAAATGACTAATTTCGTCAGTCTGTCAACAATTACCCAAATTGAATCATGTCTATGCCTGGTACGGGGTAATCCTACTACAAAGTCCATGTTTACTGCTTCCCACTTCCAAAGAGGCACAGCTATGTCCTGAGTCAAACCACCTGGTTTCTGGTGTTCCTCTTTTACCTGTTGGCAGTTAGGACACTGGGCTACAAATTCACCAATTTCTCTTTTCATTCCTGGCCACCAATAATTCTCCTTGATATAATGGTACATTTTTGTCGCAGCGGGGTGAAGAGAATAACGGGCTTAATGTACCTCGTTCATAATCTGCTGGCGGAGCCCTGAAACATCTGGAACACATAGGCAACCTTTACAAAACAACACTTCTTCCTCAGTTACCTGAAAATCTGGCGCTTTACCCTACTGGATTCTGTCTTTGAGCTGGATTAGGTCAGGATCCTCATATTGTCGTTCTTTCACTTCCACAACTAATGATGACACGATGGTGTTCTGTATTACCGCACTACCGTCCTCTGTTTCTGCTACACGAACGACTAGGATAGCTAACTAATGTATCTCCCTGACCAATTCCCGCTGCTCGGGCTGCAAATTCGCCAAACTCCCCATGGACTTACGACAGAGAGCATCTGCTACAACATTGGCTTTCCTCGGGTGGTACAGAATATTCACGTCATAATCCTTTAACAGCTCCAACCAGCGACGTTGCCGCAGATTCAACTCCCTCTGAGTGAAGATATACTGTAGGATCTTATGATCTGTAAAAATATCAACATGGACGCCATACAGGTAATGCCTCCACATTTTCAAGGCCTGGATCACTGCGGTTAATTCCAGGTTGTGGGTAGGGTAATTCTTTTCGTGTTTCCTCAGCTGTCTAGAAGCATATGCAATCACTTTACCACGCTGCATCAACACACAACCTAACCCAACGCTTAATGTGTCACAATACACTGAATAACCTTTTGTACCTTCCGGTAATGCTAACACTGGGGCGGAGGTTAATCTGTCTTTTAACTCCTGGAAGCTCTGCTCACATGCCTCTATCCACTGAAACTTCGCTGCTTTCTGTGTCAGTTGGGTCAGAGGTGCCGCTATAGTAGAGAATACCTCGACAAATCTCCTGTAATATCCTGCTAATCCCAAAAGGTTACGGACTTCAGTCGGAGTGGTAGGCCTAGGGCATGATTTGACTGCTTCTATTTTCTTCTTGTCAACTTGTATACCAGCATCCGACACAATATTCCCTAGGAAGGCTACTGCGTTAAGCCAGAATTCACACTTGGAAAAATTAGCATATAATTGGCGGTCCCTGAGGATCTGGAGTACTGTCCGTATGTGAGTTTGATGATCTGCTTCAGAGCGAGAATACACCAGAATGTCATCAATAAACACTATTACGAACAAGTCCAGGAAAGGTCTGAAAATACTGTTCATCAGGTCCATGAATATTGCTGGGGCATTCATCAACCCAAAGGACATAACTAGAAATTCAAAGTGCCCATATCGGGTCCTGAACGCCATTTTGGGGATATCTCTTTCACGAACTCGAACCTGGTGATATCCGAACCGCAAGTCAATCTTGGAAAAGTATCTGGCCTCTTGTAGCTGATCAAACAAATCATCTATTCTGGGAAGCGGATACTTGTTTTTCACTGTAACTTTGTTCAACTGCCGATAATCTATGCACATACGGAGCGAGCCATCTTTCTTCCTCACAAATAGAACTGGTGCACCCCATGGTGAAGTACTCGGCCTGATGAAACCTTTATCTAGCAAATCTTTCAACTGCTCCTTCAACTCTCTAAGTTCTGCAGGAGACATACGATAAGGAGGAATTGATATAGGCTGAGTGCCTGGTAATAAATCAATAGCGAAATCTATTTCCCTCTCTGGAGGAATACCAGGTAACTCATCTGGAAACACATCAGGGAACTTGTTCACCACTGGAACGGACTGGAGTGTCGGAGATTCTACCCGAACATCCTGAACTCTGACTAGGTCGTAAATACATCCCTTAGTTATCAATTTCCTTGCTTGAAGGTAGGAAATAAACCTACCTTTTGGAGTAGCTGTACTTCCTTTCCACTCTCGCACTGGCTCTCCTGGAAAGTGGAATCGGACTATCTTGATCCAACACTCTACATTAGCATAGCATGGCACCAACCAATTCATACCCATAATGGCATCGAAATCTATCATTTCTAATTCTACCAGATCTACTGTAGTCTGGCGATCAGAAACCTCTACTGTACACCCTTGATAAATTGTACTAGCTATAATAGAGTCACCGACGGGCGTGGATACTGCAAAAGGCTACTGTAATAATTCTGGTGCAACACAGAATGGACCCTGGATCAATCAATACATAAGCAGGGTATGAGCAAATAATTATCTTACCTGTCACAACATCAGGTGACGCTTCTGAATCCTGCCTCCCTGGTAATGCATATGTGCGGCTTGGACCCGCACCTACACTGTGATGATGATGAGGACAATCCCGCAACATGGACTTGAATCTCTCCCAAGCCTGATATAAATTCTCTCCCTCCTTCTGTTTGAAACTTAGAATTTGACTTCTAAGTCTTGCTGTTTTACCAGAGGGAATAAATCGTATCAAGAACTTCCTTGCAAGATCATCCCACGTAGAAATAGAATTCGGTGGCTCAGCTTTCAACCACCTCTTGGCTTCTCCCAATAGTGAAAATGGGAACAATGTAAGCCGGACATAATCTGCTGACACTCCAGTGGGGATGTAAGTGTCACTTATCTCCAAAACATTTTGGAGATGTTGCTGTGGATCTTCATGAGGGAGACATGTAAACTGCCCGCTCGTGTGCAACAATTGCACCATATTCTTCTTAAGTTCGAACCTCCTTCCTGGCTCAGGTTTGCGGATGCTAGATGTGACATTATTAGCATGTGGGATTGCCACCTCGCGAACCGGCTGAGCTGCTACTTCTTCGGGCACTAACATTGCCCGTACTACTGGTGGATTCTGTTGTTGCTCCATGATCGTCTGTCTGAGCAACTGCAGCTTTCTTTCTAGAGCTTCTCTCCGCTTACTATGAAATATTCTTTCTGGCTCTATATACGAGTCCATCAGCTCCTTGTCTCCTTCCAGTGTTCAACAGAGATTAAATCTGCAAAATACAGGCTAAGACCAAGTTGTCAACAGTAAGAGAATAAAAATAGAGTAAATTAACACTTAAAACAAATTCACCAATTGCCAGTCCCCGGCAACGGCGCCAAAAACTTGTTCGGTGCTTTTGCTTTTGGTATAAAGCTACACGCAAGTGCACGTGGTCGAACAAGTAGTAAAGTGGCTTAAGTAAGCCAAGTATCGATCCCACAGGGACTGGGATGAAGTGCAATCTGCTCAAGTGTACTATATTTTAATTCTAAAAATGCAGACAACAGTGTAACCAAGAGTTTAATTTTTTGATTTATAATTTTAATGCTAAATCTAAAACAATTATCTAATTTGAGTCTGAACTATGAATGAGAGCATGCTGAGGTTAAACGAACATGTAATGAAATTAATTATCGACATAATTTGGTTAGTCTTTTCCTCCGGTTGCTAGTCAAGAACTATTGCCAAGAGATTAAAACTCTCGTATTTAACCGCACTTAAGAATCATGAACCATCCACCTACATTTCTGTGATTAAATGCAATTCATGTTCTATCCATACAAATCTGGTTCCTAAATTGACTAATACGACTCTCAGGTATATTTCTATCCTGAAAGTAAATCAATTCTCAATTTTCCCAAACTAAGAAAAGATCATATCCTATTAATTCACAACTTTCCAATTTCTTGCTCGCTTGAGTGAAACCGGACTTTTTAGATATACATTAACATAGGCCACACATTAATGCAGTAAGAACAAGAATTAATAGAACAACCATGGAAGAAAAGATGAAAAACCAATATGATCAACAATCACATTTCATTACAAGTGTTCTTAACCTCAGCAAGAAGATGAATTAGCCACTCATTTATGGATTAAACATCGTTAAATGAGTGTTAAACATACAAGCAATTGAATACAAGGAGAAGGAAAGAGAGAAAAACCCTGTTAATTTCGTCCCCTCAACTGCCTGTAACCCACGTTCTTGCTCCACCAAGTCAGAATATTGAAAAATGAACCTAAGTGTTCTATTTATACTAGTGGAAATTTTTCCCGCAATAACAAGCAACGTGTCACGGAGTGCATCGCAGAGCACTGCCTCCGTGACACGCTACTAACGCGGACCTTCTCTGGAAACTGGGGGTCCAAGGAATAAGGCCCAACATGGCACGACGTGCAACGCGGAGCCAGGCCACCGTGCCACTGACCTATCGCGTACCCTCTCTGGAAATTGGGCGAAAATTCCCTATCCATGCAGAAGGCCTCCGCGATGGCAGTGTGACATGGCTCCATCGCGGAGCCCCTTTATTTTGTGCTTTCCAATGCCTTGTCCCTTGCTCATGTCCGAGTCCAACCCCGATCTCTTCCAACATGCATTTAAGCTTCACAAAATTACATTTTACCTGCAAAACAATGCTAATCATGTTGGTTAGTCTAAATTCATATTTTATTACCAATTACATGAGAATGTATACACATTGATAGATAAACAAGGCTAAAATTCCACATTTGAGTATCACTTGGGCATATAAATTTGCCCAAAATCATTTGGTATGGTCACTATGAGTTTGTAGTTATGTCTTTTGGACTAACGAATGTTCCTGCAACTTTTATGGATTTGATGAATAGGGTGTTCAAGCCATATTTGGATATGTTTGTGATTGTGTTCATAGATGATATAACTCAGAGCAAGGAGGAGCATGCCTCTCATTTGAGGCTGGTGCTACAGACTCTTGAGCATTTCTAGTTATATGCTAAGTTTAGCAAGTGCGAGTTTTGTCTAGACTCAATAGCATTTTTAGGTCATGTGGTTCCAAGTGAGGGTGTATAGGTGCACTCTCAAAAGATAAAAGTTGTGAAGAATTGTCCTAGACCAGTTAGTCCTTTGGATATTAGGAGTTTCTTAGATTTAGCTGGTTACTACCAGAGGTTTGTTGAGGGGTTTTCATCCATTGCAGCACCACTAACTAAGTTGACCCAGAAGAAAGTGAAGTTTCAATGGTCGGAGGCTTGTGAGAAGAGCTTTCAAGAATTAAAGACTCGTCTCACCTCATCACCAGTGTTGATCCTATCTAAGGGTATCGATGGGTTTATGCTATATTGTGACACTTTGAGGATTGGTCTTGGTTGTCTAATAATGCAGCACGGTAAGGTTATAACTGATCTTGGGCAGATTTATATGCCCAAGTGATACTCAAAAGTACCATTTTAGCCTTGTTTATCTACCAATGTGTATACATTCTCATGTAATTGGTAATAAAATGTGAATTTATACTAACCAACATGATTAGCATTGTTTAGCAGGTAAAATGTGATTTTGAGAAGCTTAAATTCATGTTGGATGATATCGGGGTTGGACTTGGATGAGATCACGGAACAAGGCATTAGACAACATGAAGAAAAGGGGCTCCGCGATGGAGCCGCGTCGCACTGCCATCGCGGAGGCATTCTGCCTGGATAGGGAAATTTCGCCCAAATTCCAGAGAGGGTTCGCGTCTGGTCCGTGCCACGGTGGCTTGGCTCCACGTTGCACGTCGTGCCATGTAGAGACTTAATTCCTGGACCCCCAATTCCAGTGAGGGTCCGCGTCTGTAGCGTGTCACGGAGGCAGTGCTCCACGATGCACTCCGTGACACGTTGCTCGTTATTCCGGGAAAAATTCCCAGCAGTATAAATAGAAGACTTAGGTTCATTTTTCAACATTCTGACTTGGTGGAGCAAGAACGTGGGTTACAGGCAGTTGAGGGACGAAAATATCAGGGTTTTTTCTCTCTTTCTTTCTTCTTGAATTGAATTGCTTGTATGATTAACACTCATTTTAAGATGTTTAATCCACAAATGAGTGGCTAATTCCTCTTCTTGCTGAGGTTATGAACAATTGTGATGAAATGTGATCATTGATTCTTTGGTTTTTCATCTTTTTTCTTTCATGTTGTTCTAGTAATTCTTGTTCTTACTGCATTAATGTGTGGCCTACGTTAATGTATATCTAAAAAATCCGGTTTCACTCGAGAGAGCAAGAAATTGGAAAGTTGTGAATTAATAGGATATGTTATTTACATGGTTTGTTAAAATTGAGTCTTGATTTGCTTTCAGGATAGAAATATACCTGAAAGTCGTATTAGTCAATTTAGGAATCGGGTTTGTATGGCTAGAACATGAATTGCATTTAATCACAGAAATGTAGGTGGATGGTTCATGATTCTTAAGTGAGGTTAAATACGAGAGTTTTAATCTCTTGGAAAATGTTCTTGGCTACCAACTGGAGGAAAAGATTAACCAAAGTACGATGATAATTAATTTCATTACATGTTCGTTTAATCTCAGCATGCTCTCATTAATAGTTCAGACTCAAATTAGATAATTGTTTTTAGCTTTAGTATAAAAATTATAAAACAAAATATCAACTTTGTGGTTACACTGTTGTCTGCATTTTTAGAAGTAAAATATAGTACACTTGAGCAGATTGCACTTCATCCAACTCTCTCTGGGATCGATACTTGGCTTACTAAAGCCACTTACTACTTGTTCGACCACGAGCACTTGCGTGTCGTTTTATATATACCCACAAATCACGCGAACAAGTTTTTGGCGCCGTTGCCGGGGACTTGGCAATTGGTGAATTTGTTTTAAGTGTTAATTTACTGTATTTTTATTTTCTTAGTGTTGAGAACTTAGTCTTAGCCTGTATTTTTCAAACTTAATTTCTGTTGAACACTGGCAAGAGACAAGGAGCTGGTGGAATCGTATATAGAGCCAGAAAGGATATTTCACAGTAAACGGAGAGAAGCTCAACAAAGAAAGCTGCAGTTGCTCAGACAGACGATCATGGAGCAACAACAGAATCCACCGGTAATACGGGCAGTGTTAGTGCCCGAAGAAGTAGCAGCTCAGCCGGTTTGCGAGGTGGCAATCCCACATGCTAATAATGTCACATCTAGCATCCGCAAACCTGAGCCAGGAGGGAGGTTTGAACTGAAACAGAATATGGTGCAGTTGTTTCACACTAGCGGGCAGTTTACCGGTCTCCCTCATGAAGATCCACAGCAGCATCTCCAAAATTTTTTGGAGATAAGTGACACTTACATCCCTGCTGGAGTGTCATCAGATTATGTCCGGCTTACATGTTCCCATTCTCATTATTGGGAGAAGCCAAGAGGTGGTTGAAAGCTGAGCCACCGAATTCTATTTCTACGTGGGATGATCTTGCAGGGAAGTTTTTGATAAGGTTTTTTCCCTCCAGTAAAACAGCAAGACTTAGAAGTCAGATTCTAAGTTTCAAACAGAGAGAGGGAGAAAATTTATATCAGGCCTGGGAGAGATTTAAATCCATGTTGCGGGATTGTCCTCATCATCATCAGTCCAATGATGTGCTGGTGCACACATTTATAGAGGGTTTGGAACCCCACACCAAAATATTGCTAGACTCAGCAGCTGGAGGGCAAGCGCTGGAGAAAACTTATGAGGAGCTGTACACCTTGTTGAACCGTATTTCGCAGGGCAATCTAGAATGGAATGCTGATTCATCAAGAGGTGGGACAAGGAAAGCAGCAGGAGTGCTAGAAGTGGATGGGTTTACAGCTATCGCTGCACAGATAGTTGCATTGCAAAATCAACTTAACACCCACTTCAGCAACATGACATTGAACCAGTCTCAAGCCCCAGTTAATGCAGTACAACAAATGTGGTGTGAAGTGTGCGGAAACAGTGAGCACTCAGCTGAGTGTTGTGGAGCCAATCCTTACTCGGTAAACTTTGTGGGTAATGCACAAAGGAACCACCAAGAGTATGGTAGTAGCTACAATTCCTATTGGAGGAATCACCCTAATTTCTCCTGGGGTAGCAACAACCATCAGGGCCAAAGTTCGGGTCAGGGTGTGCAAAGGAACCAAGGAGGGCAGCAGAATTATCAAGCACAATTCAGAAACAATAATGCACCTCCTCCACCACCATAACCCATCATTGAGGAGATGTTCAAGACCATGATAGCTAACCAAACTCAATTGCAGGCTGACTATGTGAAATTGGCAGCCGAAGTGAAAAATAACCAGTTAGCTACCAAGGCACTTGAATATCAATTTGGCCAATTTGCTAGTGCCCAAAACACAAGGCCTAGAGGAGGACTGCCGAGCGACACGGATCCCAATCCCAAGCAGGTAAATACGGTGACCACAAGGAGTGGTTTGCAGCTGAAAGAGGTGGAACCAGAAAGACCACCTCAACAGTCGGGAGCAGCAGAAGTTGAGAGGGAGCACAGTACTGAAAGGGGGAAGACTAAGGAAACTGAATCAGAAAGACCTCCACCCCCGTTCCCTCAACGACTAAAGAAACACAAGGAGGAGGCGTGTTTCAAGAAATTCATGGAGGTGCTGAAATAGGTACATATTAACTTACCTTTTGTTGATGTCTTGCAGGGAGTGCTGAAATATGCTAAGTATATAAAGGACATTGTGGCAAAAAAAAGTCGGTTGACTGAGTATGCTACGGTGGCTATAACGGAGGAGTGCACTTCCCGGATTCAAAATAGACTGCCCACAAAGCTAAAAGACCTTGGGAGTTTTACTATCCAGATTACTATTGGGCAGAGCATCCGAGCTCGTGGATTGTGTGATTTGGGAGAGAGCATAAATTTGATGCCTTCATCGGTATTTAGAAAGTTGGGTCTAGGGAGTCCTAGACCCACAACTGTAATCTTGCAATTGGCAGATCGATCCCTAGCCAGACCTGATGGCATTGTGGAGGACGTTCTGGTGCAAGTTGGCTCCCTAATTTTCCCGGTAGATTTGTCGTGCTGGATTTTGAACCAGACGCGGAAGTCCCATTTATTTTGGGACGTCCTTTCTTGGCAATCGGGAAAGCACTAATTGACGTAGCTGCGGGGCAGCTAATAATGCGAGCACATGACAAGGTGGAGGTGTTAGATGTGTACAAGGCACCCAAGCTCCCGACAGTGCATGAAGAACTCTCGGTGATCAATATAATTGATCAAGGTGATGATAAGCAGATGAAGGATTCACGAGAGTTAATGGGAAAACCACCAGAAAGGTGTAAGCACTACTGGGGGGAGGACAATGATCGAGAAAAATTGTCCATCACACTGGAGGACAACTGAGCTTAATGACGTCGAGCCGAGACGGTAAACCAGGCGCAGCATGGGAGGCAACCCGTGAAAATTTTTTTTTCTTTCTTTTTGTAAAGTGTAAATAGATTTTTCTCTTTCTTCTTTTTGATTTACAACAAAATATTTCGTTTTAGTTTTTGTTTTTTTGTATTTAGAGTGAAACCTATAATTCTAACCAATTTTGTATAGTGAGATGAATTTCAGGTCAAACGGAGAAAAATATGCACGGAATCGCGAAGGAAAAGTCGAGGTATGGAAAATTAATAAAAAGTGGCAGACAGTGAGTTGGGGCGACAGCTCCGTGTCACGGAGGTGGACCTCCGCGTTACCTCCGTGACACGTTGAGGTATAACCCGGAAATTTTAAATTTTTCCAGAACAGTCTCGCGATGGCTCCGTGTCACGGAGGCAGTGCACCGCGATGCACTCCGTGACACGTTGCCGTGTATATCGCAATGGGTCACACCGGGTCGTCGGGTGACCCGCGCTATTTCCCTACTTTTTAACCCCGAAAACCCTCCCTTTTCCCTCATTTTTTAATCTCTCCACAACCAAACCCCCGAAAACCCATCCCCCATCAACGTGACAAGGAGTAAGGCAAGAAATTCAACAAGTTTTCTTCGATTCTTTAAAGTCAAGGTATGTTTTTCGATCTCCTCTCAAATTCTTGTCATTTTTCTTCGATATTGAGCATGTGAGGTAAGCTAAATTGCCCTAAGTAGAAATTAATCATGAATTCAAGTAAGTTGTTATTGATGAATGTTCGGAATGTCGTTATGATTGCTTGAACTTGTCAATTGCACACATTAATTGAATTTGCTTGATAACATCAATTCTAAGGCTTGTTTTTGAATTTGAAGTTGAAAATGTAGTGAAATTATGAATTTCATGCCGGGATGTACATGTTGAATGAGATGAGTCGATATACAATTTGTTAGGATGTTAATAGAACGACGGATTCTCGGGTTAAGGGAATGTGAAATTTGTAAGAATTTGGTTGGTTGTATAGGTTCGTGTAGATAAATTTTTGTTGTTGTTTTTATTTCTTTGTTTTTCCTTGCTAAGTGTGATGGTAAGATGTTAGTGATGGTAGTGATTGTTGTTAGCTGTACGAAGTCTGAGTAGTACGCAGAAGATACACCGTCAAATTTTTTGAATGCACTAAGCATGATTGTATAGTTGTTTATTGGGTGTAAATAAAGATAATCTTGTCGTATTGTTGTAACTGTAGCTAAGGACTAAGTGTGGGTTAACCTAGCTTAACCCGACCTTAGTCGAAGTTAATATCTGTGAGCTTAACATTGATCGTGTCTACTTGGGTTGACAGGTAAAATGGCAAGCAGGCAAGAGAAAGGAAAAGGCGCATCAACTTCGGGCGCCGGAAGGAAGCGAATCAAACTGGGCACAGCAGTCCCAGCAGCATCAACAGTTCCACGCGGCCAACGCCGCCGATATGGAACAAGATGGGTGACTGATGAGGGGAAAAAGTGGTACGCGAAGCACAAAGAAAACAAATATTTCCCCGAGGAGCACATAGCACGGGAACCATTGACACGGGAGTTCCCTAGGATGGTCCACCGGATCGAGGCAGCTGGGCTAAATTTCATATTTGAGGAGCCCAAGGAATTCAATCTACACTTGGTTCGGGAATTTTATGCCAATTGGAACCCGACAATCAGAAGCCACACCATCAAGATCAGAGGGCAAATAGTCACCTTGGAGCCCCACCACGTCAATGCCATCATAGGAGCGCCGGACACAGACGCCCACGTACTCCGACAGCTGAACATTACCCCACCGTATGCGGACATCAGACGCACATTGTGTGGGACCCGATCGACAGCTAGATGGAGCAGACACAAAGAGAGGGGCTACCACCAGACATTGCCATATTCGCAAATGAACAGGGAAGCCCGAATCTGGCTGAAGATAGTCTGCTCATGCCTAATCCCGGGGGTACATATGACAGATGTACCCCGGGATCATGTATGCCTGGTGTACGCCCTGATGAAAGGGCTGGAGATCAACGTGGGGCCGGTAATTATCTCCGCCATGAAGAGAGCCTGGTTGCACCAGGGGCACAGGTATGGCTTTGGTGGACTACTCACCACCTTCCTCAGGGGCCTAGATGTCGAGGAGGAGGCCCTTGACTATATCCCGCAGATGGAGCGGCGGGCCTTGGATGTTACTAAAACTAAGGCTCCCGACACCACCCACGGGCCAGTGCTTACACTTGGCGAGCGACATGATCGTGACGACCAGTACATGGCTCGGATGTATGGGATGCAGATGCTCCAGCTGAGGATAGGCGGGAGGCCGGCGATAGAGGAGGAGCTATGGCAGCTCGAGCTAGACTACCCCTTCGGCGAAAACGCCAGGGCTCTATGCCGAGTGGGGCCAACATTTGTAGAGCCCACAGATGATGATGTCCCCACAGACGAGGAGACGCGTCGGGAGGACTCCGATGTGGAGTCCGATGATGACGACGGAGGCGACTCGGACATGGGAGATGAAGTAGCAGCACCCAACGAAGAAGTGAAATACTTTGACTGATCAGGGAGTTCCACCACCCGATTTTGTGCTATTTTAATTTTTGTGAACACTGGGGACAGTGTTCGAGCTATGTGTGGGGTGGGAGTAGTTAGGTGCTGGGTTGGGCTGTTTTGTATGTATGCTCTGTTCTGTTGTCGTGTATGTGAAAATGTGTTTGTCCCTGTGAGTTGTGAATTGTTAAGTGTTGTTCTATATTTGTAAATGTTTGTTAAATTGATGTGTGTTGCTGAATGTTGCTAGCTGATTCTGATTCTGTACATATTTGTGTTATCGAAATTATCGATATATTTTTTTAAATTTTAAAATATTTTGTACATATTTTTTCTACCGAAATGATCGATATTTTCAACTTTTTTTACTTCTTGGGTTTCTCGGCGTTTGTTTTCGGTTCTTTTACCGAGAATGGACACATTGAACATACATCTTAGTTAGTGACCGTTCCCTATGATGGATGGATGACGACCGTCTTAAGGGAAATGTAGTCGTTAGGAGTTGATTTTTTTTCAATTATTTTTCAATTTTTTTCTTTGGTGGGTTGCATTCCAAAACCTGTAGTTACTGTATGGTTGCGAAATTCTGGTTGCATGTTGTACATGATATTTAAAATGCAAAGGTGATTCGTATGAAAGCATGCAACTTTGTAAATATGATGAGATACCTAGGCCATAGAGTTCGATTCAGTGTGATTGAGGCTTAATGTTTGAATTCCTGTAATTAGCTGATTGAAGAGTCTGTGAATACATCTTAAATTGAGCATGTGCAAAAAGTGTGAAGTGAGGTGTTGTTATTCCATGCTATTGTGAAGTGTCTAGAACTTTCCTGGTGTGTGTACAAAACGAAATGAAGGAGGTGTATTGTAGGAAAGGATGTAGGCATTTCTTTGTTTTAATCGAGAGTTTCTATTTTTTCTTGTCGTACACACCTTGATTGTATACCCTAGTCAGCCCGTTGAGCCTTTAGCCTATTATTTTTTCTTTTGTCATAAAGTGTAAACCGAGCTTAATTCCCTCTTTTTATTAGCCGTAAAGTCTATACAAAACTCTTAAGCTCTTAAGAAGAGAAAATCATTTTCCCGAAGTGTCGAAGAATGAGAATGGTGAAAAGAAAAAGAAAAGCAGAGTGATAGAAGAAAAGAAAAGGTTGAAGGTGCACTTGCTATAAATATACTATAATGAAGGGGCATGAATAATCTTCATTGTTGTGTCAAGTGTGCTTAATATGATGGGTCATACTAAAGAAAAGAATCAAGAATGGGATGATGGAAAAAAGAAACAATGTCCATGAGTTGATGGGATGTGTTGAAGGAGCTTAAGGATGCTAGTGGCTATTATTGGCTAACCCAATATTTACTAGTTCCGTAGCTTCCATTACAACCAGTTAAAGTCCTACGTGATATTACATCGCACTTCTTTATATTAGTTGAGTAATGCACTAAGGGCAAGCTAATGGGTCATGACATGATGCATGTGAATTCTTTTGGGAGAGAGAGCGAAATTGTGTTTACATGCCCCTGCTTGAATTCTTGTGAGTCATATGAGCAAAAAGGGGAAGATTCTCTTGTGTTGTGAGGGCACATGCTTGATGAAAGATTAATTTTCGTGTCGGATATCTTGATCAGCTGATTTGCATGAGTTTGCCAATATCGAGAGTCAATTCTTAAAGTCTAGGGGGTCTTAATGTATTGAAGGTCATTGCATTGATAAGACCATGCATGTTTTCTTGATGATTTGCTATATTGAATAATCGGTATGACCGTAGCCTAAATTGTCGAACCACAGTAGCGAGGTTGGGATGTAAATTGCATGAAGTGTAGGATTGTTGTTCAAGGACGAACAAGGATTTAAGTGTGGGGTAAGCGATCTTGGGCAAATTTATATCCCCAAGTGATACTCAAAAGTAACATTTTAGCCTTGTTTATCTACCAATGTGTATACATTCTCATGTAATTGGTAATAAAATGTGAATTTATACTAACCAACATGATTAGCATTGTTTTGCAGGTAAAATGTGATTTTGGGAAGCTTAAATGCATGTTGGATGATATCGGGGTTGGACTTGGATGCGATCACGGAACAAGGCATTGGAAAGCATGAAATAAAGGGGCTCCGCGATGGAGCCGTGTCACGCTGCCATCGCGGAGGCATTCTGCCTGGATAGGGAAATTTCACCCAAATTCCAGAGAGGGTCCGCGTCTGGTCTGTGGCACGGTGGCTTGGCTCCGCGTTGCACGCCGTGCCACGTTGAGACTTAATTCTTGGACCCCCAATTCCAGTGAGGGTCCGCGTCCGTAGTGTGTCACGGAGGCAGTGCTCCGCGATGCACTCCGTGACACGTTGCTCGTTATTCCGGGAAAAATTTCCAGCAGTATAAATAGAACACTTAGGTTCATTTTTCAACATTCTGACTTGGTGGAGCAAGAACGTGGGTTATAGGCAGTTGAGGGACGAAAATATCAGGGTTTTTTCTCTCTTTCTTTGTTCTTGAATTCAATTGCTTGTATGATTAACACTCATTTTAAGATGTTTAATCCACAAATGAGTGGCTAATTCCTCTTCTTGCTGAGGTTATGAACAATTGTGATGAAATGTGATCATTGATTCTTTGGTTTTTCATCTTTTCTTCCATGTAGTTCTATTAATTCTTGTTCTTACTGCATTAATGTGTGGCCTACGTTAATGTATATCTAAAAAGTCCGGTTTCACTCGAGAGAGCAAGAAATTGGAATGTTGTGAATTAATAAGATATGTTTTTTACTTGGTTTGGGAAAATTGAGTCTTGATTTGCTTTCAGGATAGAAATATACCTGAAAGTCGTATTAGTCAATTTAGGAACCGGGTTTGTATGTCTAGAACATGAATTGCATTTAATCACAGAAATCTAGGTGGATGGTTCATGATTCTTAAGTGAGGTTAAATACGAGAGTTTTAATCTCTTGGCAAATGTTCTTGGCTAGCAACTGGAGGTAAAGATTAACCAAAGTATGATGATAATTAATTTCATTACATGTTCGTTTAACCTCAGCATGCTCTCATTCATAGTTCAGACTCAAATTAGATAATTGTTTTTAGCTTTAGAATAAAAATTATAAAACAAAATATCAACTTTGTGGTTACACTGTTGTCTGCATTTTTAGAAGTAAAATATAGTACACTTGAGCAGATTGCACTTCATCCAAGTCTCTGTGGGATCGATACTTGGCTTACTAAAGCCACTTACTACTTGTTCGACCACGTGCACTTGCATGTCATTTTATCTATACCCACAAATCACGCGAACAATAACCTATGCTTCCATACATTTGAAGGTCCATGAAAAGAACTATCCGAATCATGACCTCAAATTGGCGGTGGTAGTATTTTCCTTAAAGATTTAGAGATACTACCTGTATGGGGTTCATGCAGATGTGTTTACGGACCACAAAACCCTATAGTACGTGTTTACCCAAAAGGATCTGAATCTACGTCAGAGGAGGTGGTTGGAGCTTTTGAATGATTATGATATAAGTTCCCTTTATTATCCGAGAAAGGCTAATGTGGTGGTAGACACTCTTAGCAGGCTTTCTATAGAGTGTGTAACCCATGTAGATGAGGAAATGAAAGAGTTAGGGAAGGATGTGCATCTATTTGCATGACTAGGAGTTCATCTTGTTGAATCAACGGATTGTGGTTTCATAGTTCAGAATGGATCAGAATCTTCCTTGGTGACTGAGGTCAAAGCTAGACAAGACGAGGATTCTATTTTGGTAAAGTTGAAGGAAGCCATTCAGAATCAGAAAGTGGAGGTCTTCTCCCAAGGGAGAGATGGTGTACTACGATATCAGGGTCGTTTGTATGTACTGGTTGTTGATGACTTAAGGGAGAGGATGTCGCATGAGGCTCATGGTTCCAGATATTCTATACATGCAGGTGCCACTAAAATATACCGTGACCTACAAAAAGTTTATTGATGGAATGGCATGAAGAAGGACATAGAGAAATTTGTGGCTAAGTGGCCAAATTATCAGCAGGTGAAGGTTGAGCATCAAAGACCTGCAGGTGGCTTCAATACATTAGCATTCCTACTTGGAAGTGGGAGGAAATCAATATGGACTTCATTACAGGGTTTCCTCGTACTCGCCGACAGTATGACTCTATTTGGGTTGTCGTAACAGGTTCATTAAAGCAGCTCATTTTCTACTGGTCAAAACTACAAATTCAGCGGAGGATTATGCTAAATTGTACATTCGGGAGTTAGTTCAGTTGCATGGAGTTCCCTTGTCCATTATATTAGATAGAGGTACTTAGTTTACCTCCCAGTTTTGCAGATCATTTCAGAAGGGGCTCGGAACTCAGGTTAATCCTAGAACAACTTTTCACCCACAGACAGATGATCAGGCAGAGCAGACCATCCATACTCTTGAAGATATATTGAGATCATGTGTGATTGCTTTTAAAGGTAGTTGGGATTATCATTTACCTCTCATTGACATTGCATATAACAATAATTATCATTCCAGCATACAGATGGCTCCATTTGAGGCTCTTTATTTGTAATGATATAGAACTCCTGTTGGTTGGTTCGAAGACAGTGAAGTTGCGAATAGGACTATGGAGAAGTTTCAACTTATAACGGAAAGGTTAAAGACAACCTAGAGTCGTCAATAGTACTATGCGAATGTGAGGAGGAGGGAGCTTGAGTTTGAAGTTGATGATTGGGTATTTCTGAAGGTATCTCTCATGAAGGGAGTGGTGAGATTCGGAAAGAAAGGGAAGCTTAGTCCCCATTATGTTGGCCCGTACCGAATTGTGAGACGTGTTGGCAAGGTGGTTTATGAGTTGGAGTTGCCCTCTGAATTGGCTTCAGTGCATCTGATGTTTCATGTGTCGCTTTTAAAGAAGTGCGTAGGGTATCCGACTTTGGTTGTTCTAGTGGAGAGTGTGGGTGTGAAGGATAGCCTCAGCTAAGAGGAAGTTCAGGTTAAAATACTTGATCTTCAGGTTTGAAAACTAAGAAACAAAGAAGTAGCCTCAGTAAAGGTTTTGTAAAGGAATCAGCATATTGAGGGAGCTACGTGGGAAGCCGAATCAGATATGTTGGCTAAATACTCGCATCTATTTCCTTCCAGCTCAATTTCGCCTTTAGGTATCAATTTCCTTCCTAGTACACTATTCAGTTTCATGTTAAGCTCATATGCCCTAATTTCTTTCATGTGAATGCATGTATATGTGATTCATGAAATCAGTTCAGCTATGTATTCTAGTCCAGAGTCGATCACTCTGTCAGTTTTTAGTGTTAAATGTTCAGTATGTGGGATGTCGGTTAGTTTTCCCCAGCTTTTCAGTATGTTCATTCACATTCGAGGAAGAATGTTCCCAAGAGGGAGATATTTTAATACCCCGAAAGTGTCTAAGACTAGACTCGGGATTTGAAATGGAAAGTAGCAGAAAAATCAGAGATTTTTCTTAGAACGACTCGTGGTACAGGTTGTTGGTGGGTCTAACGACCCATTGGAGGCATTTGTAGTGAGGGTCTGCATAAATAGAATTGAGAGTAATGGGTCTAAGGATGACCCGTTGGTTGATATAACGGGTCATGTTTAAGGGGGTTGTTGTGAGGGTGGTTCTTGTCACGGTGGTCGGCACGAGTCATGGCACGACCCATTATATGAGACAACGAGTCTTGGTATGGTTCCATTGGGAGGATTTCCAGGAAGTGAGCAGTGGTGACAATGGATAGAAACGATGACTCGTTGGGGCTAGTAACGAGTCCTGTCCATTCGTGGTAGCAGACCTAAGTCTTGAAAGTGGAGCGAAACCACGAGTAAGGTAATGACCCGTTGGAGCAAAGAACTAACCGTTGTAGGCCTTATTTCCACTAGCAGTGCAGAAACTCCAGATTTTTCATTAAGGGTATTTTCATAATTATTAAGCCCTAAGGTCCTAAACTACGTTGTTTTAAGCTCATTTAGTAGGGTTTTAAGGGTGTTAAACCTATTCTAAGCATTTCCACTCTATGCATGCAACTTAGAGCCTTTCGTTGGAGATCAAGCTTAAAGAATTTCTCCAATTTCTTTTCAATTTCCTTTGGGCTTTTAAGAGAAAGTGGAAATATGATTTACCCAGGTATGTGAGGCTATGAATTGAGAGTTCCTTTCACTCTCATGCTCTAAATTCTTCTCAATTCTATGGATTTCAATTCTAGATTCAAGTTTTATGATCTATGGGGTTTATCCCAATTCTTGTAAAATTCTCTATGATCGATCTATGACTCAATACCCTTCATGTATCAGATCATGTTTTATGATCTATGGGCAGATTTTATAATTATTTTGAATATAAATTTATAGATTTGAATTTTAATTGAATTATGCCCAATTATACATGCTTCATGAAAGGTCAAGTTATGATTCCATTATGATCTTGATCTTCTTTAGCCCAATTATGATTTATGATTTATGATTTTATTTCTCTCAAATACTCATCATGGGTTTATGAATATCATGTATATAAATGTTTACAAGTATGCACGGATTTCATAATTTATGGACTTATGACTCTTGGCGGACTCACCGGCCGTTATTCATGGAAAATCATGTTTCAAGTATGATCAAGTATGTTATGATGTAATTGGCCATAAACTTCATGAATGATTTATGATTATGATATAAGCCTCATGTGCATCTTTTTGGGAGCAGTGTCTAGCACCGAGTAGACCCGACATTCAGGTAAATCCCATTGTCTTAGAACTACGTGGCAAAGTTGGAATATATATACAAATGCTAATGGATTCCTGTGATATCACAAAATGCATGTCCCGTGCTTGGCAAGCCTGGGACGATTCTGCCCACTTGAGCGAGATAGTTGGGGCATCATGTAAGCTTTATCATGATGGTGTTGATTATGATGAGTCCTCCCATTATTCCTCATGATTTATGCATGGTTATGTTTATGTTACTTTGGCTCAAGTTATGTTTTATAATGTTTCTCTTATAATTATGATTATGACTGGTTTATGAATGGTTTGAAAACCTTGGGCCCTTATGTTTACATTATGATATTTACTCTACAATCATGCTGTCCTACTCTTATGAACTCTTATGTATTTTAACTGTCCGTTTCACTTACCTTGCATACTCAACACATTCCAAGTATTGACCGCATACTCTATGCTGTATTGTTTAATGATACAGGCCCGAATATTCAGGTTCAGCCTCGCCATTAGCAAATTCTCATAGTTCGCATTCCTCAGCACGAGTTGGTGAGTCCTCATCCTTCGAAGACCCTTTTTCAGTTATGTTCAATGTTTTCAGTTTCAGTCCTTAGTGAGTTAGTTGGGGTCTTGTCCCATCAACTCGTTAGTATGTAGAGGCTTATCAGACATAGTATGTATTCAACTTCAAAATTGTGTTATGTATTCAGATGTTTAGATGTTATTATGTTTTCAGACTTTCACTATAATGTATGATTAGAATTCCGCATCATTATGTTAAGTTTAGAAGTTATGTTCATACCATGGGTCGATTTGGAGCCTCTCGGGGTTCCTTATCTGTCTCGATCCGGGTCTATGTTCGGATCGTGACAATCTTGGATTAAAATTGGATTGCGTCAAGTGGACTGGCATTTTGGACTCTAAATCAATGTATTAGAGACTGATTTTATGAATTAATAAAATGGGCCTAGACCCTTCCAAATTTATATTTATAAAAAGAGAATGTACAAAAAGTGATGGGTCTACATAAGAGATATATTAAGATGTGTAAGAGGTATATACAGTATATAAGAATAGCATGAGTACATGCAAGATGATATATCGGTGTGTATAAGGAGGTATACTAACACATATGCGGTGTGAAGAATATGCATGAAATATGAATGTATAGTGTGCATGTGTATACTTGAAAGGAAAGCCATTGATAGTAATACATGTATGAATGAAATGTGAGAGATGAGCATAGCTTGTATGAGAAATAGCATGTAGATATTAGTGTGTATAATATAAGAAAGAATATATGTAATTGGTGTAAGATGTATGTAAGAGTGATATATAAATGTATATTGTATGAGAAGATAATATATGTGCATAAACATATATAATATAAGAAGATAATATATGTGGGAGTGGTGTATAAAATATATAACATGAGAAAGTAATGTATATGAAATTATGGTGATGAAATTTATTTACGTATATTATGAAATACGATGACATATTAAAATGTACCTTGCTTGGGCTGTGTTCTCTTTAAAGATCTGAAGCAGGCTAACTGTTTAGGCCTGTACTATAACACAGTGTATTTACAGTTATGAAATTTAAACTATTAATATAGAATTTGTAGCTATTACCTAGTAATATCCTAACACCCTATTCATCAAATCCATAAAAGTTGCAAGAGCATTCATTAGTCCAAAAGACATAATAACAAGCTCATAGTGACCATATTGAGTTCTGAAGGTTGCCTTCGGGATGTCACATTCTTTGACTCTAAGCTGATGATAGCCGGATACGAGGTCTATTTTTGAAAAGAAACTAGCACCCTATAGCTAATTGACCAAGTAATTAATCCTAGGAATAGGATACTTATTCTTGACTGTGATTTTATTTAACTAACGGTAATCGATGCACATTTTGAATGAACCGTCTTTCTTACACATGAATAGAACTAAGGCTGCCCATGGAGAGATACTGGGTCGGATGAAACCCTTGTCTAAAAGATCTTTCAGCTGTTTCTTCAACTCCTTAAGCTCAGGTGGGGCCCTTTTGTAAGGAGGAATTGAGATAGACAGGGTATCTAGAATAAGGCCTATGCCGAAGTCAATTTCTCACTCAGGAGGGACTCTGGGAAGATCTATGGGAAGTACTTATGCAAACTCATTCATGACTGAAACTGATTGAAGAGTTGGGGCTTCAGAACTAGAATCCCTGACCTGAACTAGATGATAGATATGACCCTTAGAAATTATTTTTCTGGCCTTAAGGTAAGAGATAAACTGACCCTTTGGTGCTAAAAACTACCCTTCCATTCTAGGACTGGTTCATTAGGAAACTAAAACTTAATGACCCGTTCTAAAGTCGACTGAGGCATAGAAAGAGTGCAACCAATCCATGCTGAGAATAATGTGAAATTGACCATATCTAACTCTACTAGATCAACTGTGGTGACTTTCTATAAAATTGTAACTGGACAATTTATATGTACCCGACTAGCTAAATTGACTCATCAACAAGAGTAGAGACTGAAAAGGGTTATGAGAAGATTTCTATACTAACATCTTCACGAAAGAGAGGCTGGCTCCTAGATCTAGTAAAGCATAAACATCAATTTGAAAGAGTCGTAACATACCAGTGACTACGTCAGGTGAGTTGTTCTGTGCCTAACAGGATGACAACATATAGAAACAGTTTTGACACTGATCACCACCTGTGCTGAAAGTAGTATCTTACTAAGCTGGGCAGCCTGAAGGGGCTGCTGATGTAGTGGACTGAGTCTTTCCACATATTGCTGACGGGAAACTCTTCAACCTATAGCCTAATTGGTAACAACCAAATAACCCTCTTTGCCAAGACGACACTCACTAGGGTGGTTCTTACCACACTTAGGACATGCTGGGAAAGTGTAGCTGTTGGAGACATTGCTCTGAGACATAGAACCAGATGTTCTACCTTTCTAATCTGTACGGGGTTTGGGAGAAGGAGCATTGGCTGAAGACGATGCTGGAGCTGAAGATCTCTGTTGATCCTATGAGAAATTTCTACTGCCTGTTCTCTGTTGTTAGTAGTCAAACTATCCTATTTTGGACTTCTTGCTCTCTCGTTCCCTTTCTTTAACCTTCTCCTCCTCAATTTGTTGGGCATGGATCATAAGTCTTGAAATGTCCATGTCACTGATGAGCATGGAAGTCCTGCACTTCTTGACCACCAGGTTTGAAACTCCTGAAACAAACTTACTCATCTGAGCCCTAGGTTCAACAACCATCTCTGGAGCATATTTTGAGTAAATTTCATGCCGTATTCCTGAACCTTCATGGAGTTCCTCTTTAGATTAATGAACTCCTCTACCTTAGCTTCCCTTAGCTCACAGGGAAAGAATCTATCAAGAAATACAATTGCAAATTCATCCCACTCCACTAGACCAACACCAACAAATCTTCCCTCTTTCCACTATCTATACCATTTTTGGGCCCCTCCTTTTAGCTGATACGCAGCCAAATCTACACACTTGATGGAAGTAACGCCCATGGTTCAGGTGATATTATGAATCTCATCAATGAAGTCCCATGGGTCCTCATCTACTTAGACCCATGGAACTCTAGGTGATTTATCTGAGTAAAGTCCCAGACCCTGGCACCTACTGCATTTCCATTCGAGTTAGCAGGAGCAACGACCTGCTGATTGACTTAGTTGGTCATACCCTGCACAAGCATTTGAAATGTAGCCTGAACTCAGCATATGTCACCTGCTCGTTTAGAGGGTCTGCTAGAGCTGGAGGGGCTTGTTATTTCCCATTCATGTTCCTTCTTCTATTAGCTCTTCTGGGAGGCGTCATCGCTTAATGTGTAGAGCCTAAGTTAGAAAGATATTTTTTTCACACTCTATCACACGATAAGAATCATCAAAGAAGGGAAACTTCCTAAAACATCTTGTAGCCTCTTTCTCATACGTGTGGCTCTCTTCAAACTCATGAAAAAGATTCTACTTAACGTGTCTTTTAGATACCCTAGTGAGCGTGGACCCCAGACCGCGATACGGGATGTCAAACAATGAACAACTCTAAGCTAATCCCATGGAATAGGATTTTACTAGAATAATATAGCATATAAGGAAAACTGAGTGGAAGTTAATTGAAATATGAAACATTCACTCACGGATAATAAGATAATTTAACTATGAGCCACAAAGCTGAATATACTAACTCTATGTCTGAAAGCCTCTACTAACTGATAAGTTGCTGGGATAAGTCCCCATCTAACTCCAAACTTTGAAAACTAAAAGCAAGGTAAAGAACTGAATGAAGTAGATAACTCTAGTCCTCATAAGATGGAGACTCACCACTGCTAGCTGATAAAGTCCAAAATGTATCTAATCGCCGGGTCGAGTCTGAGTACCTGGGTCTATATTATGAAATGATATAACATATAAAGTATATAGTCAGTACTTTGAATGTATTGATTATGTGAGAAATGCAACCGACACTGAAGTATGCTAATAATCCAGGAAGAAATCATACTATATACATAACTGGATATGTAAACTAAGGTGAAGTAGAATGACCCTATCTGAGATGCATAAATAATGATATGATATGCTAGTTTGAAAATAGTCAACTAAAATATGAGTAAAATTGATTTTTAGGGTTATGTACATGTACTGAAACTGAAGCTATAATCATAAACTGAAAATTGTACTGTGGGAGAGCCTATTAACTGACAAACTCCAATGTGAGCCTCATGGAGCTCGAACAGTAACCCCGGTTGGGAGGGTGTTCATACCTTTCCAAGAGTAAGAACCAAAGTTGGCATGATATCACTCGTGACTCAAGGCAACAATCTCAACTAACGACTACCCCCCGCATGCACCCATTGAGGTAAGGAAGACACTCTCCAATACGAGGATCCCATATTCCTCGGGCTAAGAGAAACATTCTCTAATATCAAGGATCCCTTATCCTATAGTAGCATGTAGTTCTAAGACCTGGGTATGCTGGAACCCTGGCCTACTTGATGCTAAGTGCTACTCCCAACTGAACATAAGGATACATGTAAACTGATAATCTAAAGCTGATGTCCTAAGACTAGTCGGAACTACTTTTTCTAACAAAGATCCCGAGAGCCTAAAGGACCACAAATATGCTAATATTGAGGGCTCAAAACTGAGGTTCTAAGACTAGTTAGGGATACTTTCTAATAGCAAGAGACCTGAGAGTCTAAGAAACCATAAACATGCTGATCATACCGAAATCATGAAATTCATTGACTCAAGACATATTGTAAATCATATATACTAAGATCATGAGAAAATCATGTATCTCAAACAGACCATGTTTTTGTAAACAATGCAAAATCATGGTTGAGTCTTAACAATCATGCTAATATCATATCATGGATAAAATCATGAAATTGAGAGCGAAAAATCATGAACATATATGGTTAGTGATCATAAGAACTTGGAAAGATATAGGTAATAATAGGAGATTTCATACGTAGAATCAAAACCCTAAGACATGCGTTACTAAAGAATTGAAGATTCTAGGGTTTATGAAATTAGTTGGGAAACAAGGGTGAAAGGAACCCTTGTTGAAGTCCCACATACCTTATCCTTACCTCACAACTATCAACATGAAGCCACAATCGTCTTATAACGTCAATCTGTAACAATTATATGGATATGAACTACAATCAATAACTTAACGATGATATCCAAGTCATAGAGGCATTCCATCGAACACCCGGAGGGCATAGAAAATTCAAGCCTCTTATGATTGGGGTGTCCTAACACCCACTTCTTTATACAACCCCTCAACAAAAAGCATAACCAATACAAGTCCAACCCAAGCAACCACCTCCATCCTTAACACCAATAATCCCATAAACCCTAACCCTAGGTCAACTCTTGAACTCATGGCTTCCTAACACCTTCCAATGAGTACTGACCTTAGAAAATCCCTAAGCAGTAGAATATATTAATTATGTAAGGTTTTTGGAGATTTACTTACCTTGGAGAAGGAGGAGTGCTCAAGATTTCAAGTCTTGGAACTCAAAGATTGTGCTTGACCTTGCTAGAGATAGAAAGATATCATTGATGTTAGAATCATGAAGAAATTCATGGATTTATGTTGTAAATAGGTTGGATAATACTTATCTAGAATTAGGAGGGTGGAAGAGAGCTCTTGGAACTGATAAGGTTGATCTAGAGGTAGAATAATACCAAACAAATCATTTAAGGCGAATTTTAAAAGCCCTGAAACCCCCATGTGATGCCCCAAGTGATGAGTCGTCAGTCACCCTATGTACCGTCAAATTGCCCATCACTTTGGGGTGAAATTTTGTAGTTTCTGGTTAAGGGCTATGGAGAAAACTTGATGAGTCGTCTGGCGCTTGACGGGCCATCACTCTTTCCAGTCACACCTGACAATGCTCCACTAAATTGCTCATAACTTTTTACTCCAAATTCCGATTGATGCAAGGTTGGATGCATTGGAAAGAAAACTCAAAGGGCTGTAATTTTATGTGTTGAATCAACCAGAAGCACTTAACATATTAGGATTCATGGTCATTTGAAGTAGACTATTGTAACAACTTATATGAAAACACAGTCGGTAAAAAGGCTCCCAACACAACTTTGTGCTAAAGTTCCTTATGAACTTAATTCGCATCCAATGCACTTCCCACTCTTAAGAATTGATATTAGCACCTAGTTTTCATAAAAAATTAGTCGGATTCGAGTCTATATACATATCTAGATGGCTTCAAACTTAGCCTGAAAGTTGGAGGCACTCTACTGATACTCAAATACCAAGTTTGTCGTGACCTGAGACTACACCCTAGAAGCGACATGGTGCCTAGAGTCACAAGTGACCCTAGATAATCCACGGCATAACATACTACTAACATGGTCTGAATTAATTAGAAAACTTAACGGAAACCAACTGAAATAGAAACCATTCATTTATGTAGAGATAATTTGATTAAACACTGAAGTCTCATAAGCTGAAACTAATACAACTCTGTCTGAAAGCCTCTAATAACTGATGAGCTTCTGGGACAAGTCCCTACTAACTCTAAAATATGAAACAAAATTGATGAAAAAATACTGAAACAAAAAGGATAACTTTAATCCTTGGAAGATGAGGACTACCACTATCAAATTCAGTAATCGCGGGCGAAAGTCTAATTGCAATGTTGAGCCTGAGTACCTGAATCTATATCATATAATGATATAGCATAGGGAGTATGTGGTCAGTACTTTGAATATACTAGGTATGTGAGATATGAAACTGAAGTATTAAACATGTTATTCAAATTGAAAAGGTATAACTGAACTGATGTACATTGTCCCTATCTGATGCATAAATATTGAAAGTAGCATGAAAATCTAAAAATGTTTCAAGTTCTAGTAAAACTGGTTTTAAGGAAAAGCATAAGCACTGAAAACTGAATATGTGACAGAAGCTAAATACTATAATTATACTGTGGGAGAGTCTGTTAACCAACATATAACCACGTGAGTTAGGCGTGGAGTTTGATGTATACGCCCCATTGATAAGACTTAATATACCTTGCCTGGGTATAAAGTCATCGCTGTGTGATCACTAAACTAAGGCCCATTCGGGCTAATAACCTATGGTGGCACGTAGTTCTAAGAACCTGGGTGCACTAAACCCTGGCCCACTCGGTACTAAGTACTACTCCTAATTGATACACATTGATATATTGATATCTCAATATCTGATGCCCTAAGACTAAGTCAGAACTACTTATTTGGAAGTATCCTGAGAGTCTATAGGACCTGGTAAACTGATAATACCTATATTAAATATACTGAGATTACTGATAATATTGATAATACTGAGAATAATGAGAATGTTAATAATACTGTAAAGCATAAATGCATAATTCTTGAGAAAATCATGTGGACTTTGATAAATCACGCTAATTGAAGATAATGCTAGCTCATGAGGCAAAATCTCTAAAACCATGTTATAATTAAGATCATGGAAGATACTATATAGGCTGGAAATAATTGCATGATTATAACATAATTGTAGTCATGAAATCCTTAAAACATAGGGAAAAGATGAGAGAATTCAACATGGAAGAAAATCCTGAGTCATGATTTCTAGAGAAACTATTTTGCTAGGGTTTCTGAAAATAATTGGGACACAAGGGTGAAAGGAAACCCTTGTTGAAGTCCTACATACATGGAGAAGGAAACCCCCTAGCTAGAACTTGAATTCTTGAAGCCTTGAGGAAAAGCCCCAACTTTGGCTTGAGAGAGTTCTTGAACTTCTACGGTGTAATTTGAGAGTTTAGGATAGAATGAGAGGATATAGTTGACTAATCCCCTAAATCCCCTTCCCAAAATACCCCAAAATGATGTAGTTTAGGAGGTAGAAAAATAGGAAATTACTAGGATGCTCTTATAAATATCAACTAAAAAACTGACTGCCAGTTATTACGAGTCGTACTACGACTTGTAGGACCTTACCACAACTTGTACTGAGTCTACATGTCACCAGACTTGCGCTGAACGATTTTTGAACCCTTTATATGACTCTTCTTTACAATGCATACCATCATGGTACAATTCATAGTATGTCGGCATGGTTTGCTGGACCAATTCTACTGCTTCTCTAAAATCCATCTCACAAGTCACGATACAACTTGAATCATCACCTCACGATTCATACTGAGACTCTTACTGAGGAAAAGTTTTAGTTTTTCATCTAGTGCTTCCCGATTGACTAAGTTAACTCAGAGGAAGGCCAAGTTTCAGCGGTCTAAATCTTGTGAGAAAAGCTTCCAAGAATTGAAAATTCGATTGACTACTGCTCTAGTTTTGGCCCTTCCATAACATATAGAAGGTTTTGTCGGGTATTGCGATGCATCCGCAGTAGGCATTGGTTGTGTATTGATGTACAACGGTAAAGTTATAACCTATTCTTCAAGACAAATTAAGGTCCATGAAAAGAACTATTTGGCTTATGACCTTACCTTGAGTTGGCAGTGGTAGGTTTGCATCAAAAAATTGGCATCATTATATCTATGGTGTGCATGTTGACGTGTTCACAGATCACAAAAGTCTTTAGTAAGTTTTCAACCAGAAAGAGCTGAATCTCAAATAGAGGAGATGGATCGAATTTCTTAAGGATTATGATATGAGTATTCTCTACCATACAGACAAAGCCAATGAGGTTGCTTATGCTCTTAATAGGTTATCTATGGGAGTACAACTCATAAAAGAAAAAAAAAGAGTTAACTAAGGATGTGGATAGACTCACATGCTTGGCAGTTCATCTTCTAGACTTCGACAAAGGTAGTGTGTTAGCTTGAATAAGGTTGAATCATCTCTAGTAGTGAAGTGCACAGTTCCAGGTATTTGATTCACCTAGGTTTCACAAAAAATATACCATGAATTGAGGGAAGTCTATTTGTGGAATGGTATGATGAGAGACATTGTAGATTTTATTGCTAAATGTTCGAATTGTCAACAGGTTAAAGTCGAGCACCAAAGGCCATGTGGTATCACTTAGAATATAGCACTCCCTGAGTGAAAGTTGGAGATGATCAATATGGACTTCATCACTGATCTACCTCGATCCCGATGACAACATGACTCAATATTGGTAATAATGGACCACATGACCAAGTCATCCCATTTCTTTCCTGTAAAGACTACAGACTCAGCCAAAGACTATGCCAAACTGTACATTCATGAAGTGGTTAGAATTCATGAAGCCCTATCATCCATCATTTCAGATAGGGGAACTCAATTCACCGCCCAATTTTAGAAGTCATTACAGAAAGTGTTGGGGTGAAAGATAGCTTGTTGTATGAGGAGGTTCCAGTCAAGATTCTTGATTGTTAGGTTTGCAAGTTGAGAACCAAAGAGGTGGTGTATGTAAAGGTCTTATGGACAAATCAGTTTTTCGAAGAGGCTACATGGAAGTTGAGGAGGATATGAAGACTAGATACCCTCCTTTATTCACTCCCCCAAGAAGAAGACACCAAAGGTAATAACCATTATCTTAGATAGTGTAACACCCCAAAAGTCCCTTAGACCAAAATTCAAACTTGGAATGAGAACTAACAGGAAACCAAAAAATATTGTTACACCTGGTAAGTTTCTATCGTGTAATTGATACGTGTGTACGTATGTTGAAAGTTTTATGATACAACGCATACGGGAAAGGGCTCATTGTATGAGTATACGAGTACGGTACCAAGCTAGATGGAGGCCGAGGCTGAAGTCCAGGCGCATTGGGCGCCGCGCTGCGCTGCCAACCTAGTTCCATGGCCGGCGCATCGTGCCCCTGGCTTAGCACGATGGGTGGCACGCCGCGGCCTCCTTGCCACTGCCCTTATATATGTGTGTTCAAGTTAAGTTCAAATCATTCTAAACATTGCATAAAATAGACCCACGGCCCCTACCACATTTTCACTCAACCTTTTATCGAGTTTTGGCAGAATTACACCATTAAACTCAGTCCAAATGCAAATTTGTCTTGGATAATGAGTTAAAGGCCTACGAGGAACGTCCCTACGAAGTTATTTCTTGGAAATTCACTCGTAGTACCAAAACCCTGCTGAGTAAAAGTTGTAGAAATCACTTCTAATTGATTCCTAGGTGGCTACAAGTGATGGGTAATCATTCTACCTTCTAAACTCTCAGGAATTTGTGAATTTTCAACTGAATTGAATGAAGTTGATTTATAGTTAATATTATTGAAAGATATCATTAATTGCCGAGTCTTAGTATTGAAAATAGCCTTATTCTCACAATATAAGGGCTACAAATTGGTGGAATTACCAGATTCAGGTTGGAACTATTTAGGGTTAATAGAAATCAACGATTAAGGAATGTTAAGGCTAATCCTTTCGGCAAGTTATTCTGGTCGTAACATTGATACTAGGGGTGGGCATAATTTTGGCCAATCTAAAATTCAAACCGAAATTTGAATATTTTGGATATTTGGGCTGGATGTTTGGATTACGGATTGGATTTCAGATTTTTAAAATTTATGGATTTTGGATTGGATATCAGATTTAGTACTATGGGTTTTTGGATATCCGAAAATCCAAAATTTTTATACCTTATATTAACCCTTGTCACTAATATCATATATGTCCAATACTAATAAGTCTAATTTTCAAGATCCAACAGATTAATACCTACGACCCATCACAATATTAAATCAATATGAAATTCTCTATTAACCAAATATAAAAACGTAAAATATTTCATAAGCAAGTAAATTTTAATACATAGCATAGGTGGTAGAGTTACCTCAATTTTTGTTAATTGTGCAGAGTTATATATTTCAAAGAGGAAACTATTAGGTAGATTAAAGTTGTTAATTGTTATGGTTTACCTAAAAAAGCTCAAAATTCAAAACTGAAAATCCAAAAAATTCAAACCGATTAATCCGAAACCGAACTTAAAAAATCCAATCCAATCCGAATTTATTTGGATTGGATTTGGATTGTACTATTTTTAATCCAAAAACCAAATATACAAACCAGAATTCTCATATCCAATCCGATGGCCCGAACGCCCACCCCTAATTGATACGACTTGTACTTCTATAGTAACTTTAGAATACAAATGTTGTAGTTAGTCGTTACAAATAGATTTGAGATTGTAGGGTAGAATACCCTGGTAGCGGTTGATCATATTTTGTATGACCTCTCCCTATAATTAGCTTAGAGATTGTTAATGGTATGAACTACTTACGGAGCTATAGCCTGCTTACGGAGCTATAGACTGCTTATGAAGCCATGATGCTGCTCTCATTCAAAAAACTATAAGGTTGCTTTTGGAGCTCTCTTATTGATTATGAGCTAATGAATTGCTTATAGAGCTATTAAGTGTCTGAAGGGACTAAAGGAAAGCCTTCAAGGCTATGTTGGAGTCTTCTATGAACTCCTTCTATGCTTAAGATGACATTACTGACCCTCACGAGGACCTGGTTTGCTTGAGAAGTAGTTGCAGTCACTTTTGGAGCCTCAGGGGTATATAAACTGTTTGGCGCTTGCTAGGGATTATGGGGGCCAATAGGTTATTCTATGTTGATTGTACCTTCCAAGTTTATGGGGGCCCGGTTAGGTTCTTGTTTGTATATTCACTTGCTGGTTATATTTCAGATAGTGAGGCTATTCGAGTTGAACTCTTATCCTTTTTATTGATTACTATCAGTTCTTTTATTAGTCTTATTCATCTTTTATTACTGCATTACATATTCGGTACATATTGTACTGACGCCCACATATGGGCGCCGCATACTTGCCTGTAGGTGCGAATCGATGTGGTTCATGACCTTCTTAGCTATCAGCCAGGGTTAGAAGTTCAGTCAGCTCCTTTTCTCCAAAGTTGATAGTTAGAAACCTTTGCTGTTTTTTTTGTACAACTTTTGGTAAGGTTGGGGCCCTGTCCCGACCACTATTTCTCTCTTAGAGGCTTGCAGACTATAATTTCTAGTTGTTTGTTGTTGTTGGCTGTGTGGGGCCTATGTATGATATATTTTACGCGTTGGTCGTGTGGGGTCTAGTTTAGCTATTTAATTAGCAGCCTTGTCAGCTATAGTATGAATATGATTGTTTGCTTTCCTTCAGTTATAACTAGATAACATGATGGTCTTGTCGGCCCGCATAGGATCCCTTTATCGTTATGGTTGCTGGGTTAGCTGTTTTCTTTTATAGGTTTGCTGTGTGGCCTTGTTAGCCCAAGACTGTGTTTACAACCAAGATATAGCTGTTTGTTTTCTTGATTTTGAGTTGTTGGCAGGCACCAGAGGTGCATATGCCCAGCCAGGTCATCCCAGGTCCCAGTGTGGCAAGTGCCAGTCATGCCCCCTAAGGTGGGATGTGACAAATTTGGTATCAGAGAAACATTGTATCCTAGGGAGTCTACAAGCCATGCCTAGTAGAGTCTTGTCTATGGATGTGTTGTGCACCACATTCTATAGGCAGGAGTCTAGGAGGCATGATAGTGTGGTTACCCTCCTTCCTTCCCCAGTCATGCTATAGAGGTATGTTGTATAGGGTTGAGTCCCTAAGCTTATGTTATTCTATTTATCTATAGAGAAAATGCCTAATGCACAATAAACCACTTACTGGTCAAGACTTGGATACTAGGTAGGAGAGGGCACTAGTAGAGTGCCACAGTTAGAGCCATCCCAACTTGAGGGCGATAGGGAGATATCACCTCGATCTCCCCAGCCCTCCAAGGCAGAAGATACACCAGTATCACCCCCAATTATTCCTATACCATCGGATCAAGAGGTTAAAAGTGCAGTTTACATGTTGGCTCGAATGATAACCGCTCAGAGCCAGTCAGTGGCATCTGTTGTTGAATCTACTTAAGGACTTGGGAGTTCAAGGGTCTGAGAGTTCCTCCCTTGGAGTCCTCCGCAATTTATCGGGACAGATCACATAGAGGATCCTCAGGACTTCTTAGATCAATTACAATGAATATTTAGAGTAATGCATGCTTTGACCACATAGTCGGTTGAGTTGGCAGTGTTTCGTCTATGAGATATATAGGTACTGTGGTACAAGAGTTGGGAAAGGTCCAAAGGGTATGGATGTTCCACCACCTACTTGGCCGAGTTTTTCAAAGGCCTTCCTAGATCATTATTTTCCTCGAGAGATCTGACAGGCCTGGGTGGATCAATTTTTACATTTGGAGTAGAGCAGGATGAGTGTTCAGGAGTACGCACTGAGGTTTGACTCTTTGGTAAGAGCTACTTTACATAGTAATGAGCTCCTCATTGTCACACGACAACTTTCTATTCAACAACATTTCCAAGTACTTAGCAAATCCAAGCATCTCTTTGATAGCATCTATGAACAGTTCCCAGAGTGTTGCCTCTTTATACCTCTCAATATTCTTTGCTACATTCACAT
The DNA here is from genome assembly GCA_035772735.1 of Datura wrightii. Classification (NCBI taxonomy): domain Eukaryota; kingdom Viridiplantae; phylum Streptophyta; class Magnoliopsida; order Solanales; family Solanaceae; genus Datura; species Datura wrightii. The sequence continues at coordinate 46,421,940 of JASDFA010000002.1, read as the reverse complement.
CAAGGGCATGTTGAGCAATTCTTTGTGAAAATGGAGGGTGATGAGTTGGTAATTTACCAAGTCATTAGGCTTTTAAGCATGAGCTTTTCATTGTTTTCAACTCATTTATGAAGGTTTTATACTCTTTCTCTTTTATTTTGTAGGTATTGAACTTAAACAGGGAAAGCATAGGAATTGAACTAAAAATCAAGGTGCTAGAAGAAGAACTGTGGTTCGCAGGTTCCACGCAGACTTGCACCCATTAGAAGCTGAAGAGCACCTGGGAAACGCAGGCGCGACCATAGGACACACCGAATTTCTCTGACCTAGAACTGCGAGAGACTTGCATCTCGTGAATAGGCACCTGTGAAACACAGGTGCCGCACAAGTGAGTTCAGTGCTAAAAAGGGTAAAATTGTCCAGCTCTAGCACAAAGATACTTGGATGCTTCTAAGGGAAAAAATGGGAATCCGTGCACTAGGCAGAGGAGTAGAATTTCCCTAATTTTACACTCCCTTAATAATAGGAGGAATAAATTTTTGGAACATATCATATTATAAAGAGAGAAAGATAGAGAGAAGTGAGATCTTATCTTTCTTCTTCTTTAAGTTGCTAGGGAAAAACCCATCATTGAAGCATATTTTGAAGCTTGAGTTTTTTATTCATTGATGAATGTTCATGATTCATTTATTGGTATAATCTTCTTATCTTCATTCATGAGTAGTGTGTGCTTGAAAGGGGTTTAGAATGGATTTGGTGTTGTTGCTTTAGTCTTAGAATGTAATACCTAGAAGTCCAGACTCAGGAGTTGAAATAGAGAAAATAGAAATTTCTAGACCAGGTCACAGAATGAATCATCCTGTGACCCGTCTGGATGACCACGAGTCGTTAAGTGACTCGTGGTGAGGAGTTTTGACTTGTATGGAAATTCTTAAGTTGGGGTAACCACGGGTGTGACCACAAGTCATAGTCAGCCCCACAAGCCATTAGGTTACCCGTGGTCAGGGATGGGTGAAGGAAGAGGAGGTATGGGGATAGTGCACTTAACGTGTCCTCCCACAACTCGTTGGGAAGAACCTCGAGTCGTGGTGTTGCCTGTGGTGACCCTTTCTGATTGTTACTCGAAGTGTAGAGGACAAGAGGTGACCACGAGTCGTGGTCACCAATAACGACCTGTTATGTCCATCGTGGTGACCAGTGTTAAGTCTGTGGCATTGTACAAGACAGTGGGTGGCCACGAGTTGTGACCTTGGATGACGACTCATCTAGTCCCTCGTTAGGACTGGTAGTCTATTTTTCTAGGCGAATTTAGTAAGGGCTTATCCGTAATTCCTATGATCCTAAGGCCTAAACTACATCATTTTAAGCTATGAATAGTGAGTTTAAAGAGGGGTAAGTTCATTGTAAGCTATTCCTATTCATGCATGCAAGCTTAGAGGTCTAAATAGTTGATCAAACTTAATTCTTTCCAAGTTCTTCTCAATTCTTCCTTGGGCAATTAGAGAAGTTGTAGAATCAGATTTTCTTAGGTATGTAGGGTTATTAATGGGTGAATTTGTTCACACCCATGCCCAATCCCTCTCTAATTCATGAAAATCTATATGTTTATCCTATGTGGTTTTAACCCAATGCATGAATTTTCTAAGTTTCTACCATGGGTATGATCTAAGCATGTTTCTATTATTGAATTATGATTCATGGGCAAGTTTTACAATGTTTTCAATTATAAACCATGTTTCATGTTTTATAAATTATGATGTCTATCCATGAAAGTTCATGAAAATTAAAATCTATGATGTATTTTCAAGTATGATGTGATATTTATGATGAAAAGAATGTTTTCAAGTTACCCATGTCTATGATCATGTTTTCAATTGAATCCAGTATCTTCAAGCATGTTTAAGTATTGGGCAAGCCCATATATTCAAGTATGATTTATGATTTCACGAATTAGCTTACCACGTGGTTTTGAAGTCAAGACTCCCAATTATGTTCAGCTTGTTGTATAGTTTTACCCAAGGCTCCTCATGGATGATTTCAGATTTTATATGTATATAATTATTAAACTTCATCACTAGACAATGGTCAGCTTTGTTGAAAAATGATGGAGAGCATATGCATGTTTTTGGGAGTAGTGTCTAGCACCGAGTAGGCTAAGGGTCAGTCAACCCTATCGCTCAAAACTACAAGTCAATATAGGTATGATCAGATTATTTGGAACCTCCTTTGTGAGCTTTCCCTTTCCCCAAGGGGTCTTCAGCTTGATATAGATATCATGGTAGCATCCTTAGCCTTGGAAAGGCTTTGAACGACTCTTCCCACTTGAGTGTGATATTCGAGACCACATAAGCTCTATCATGGTAATGTCGGTTATAAGACGAGTCTCCCATTGTTCCTCAAGATTTCAGTTATGCATGTCATCATTCAGGATGTATATATATATGTTCTAAAGCAGGTTTGACACAATGTTCAGTTTTACATATGATTAACAGATTCAGCTTTGAGTCATTCGATGAAGTTAAGATATTCAGTTATGTTCATATCATAATTTCAGAAAATAGCTTGCAAGCCCTACTCTCAGATTCTCATCTTGAATATGTTTTATATTATGCATGTTTTAATGATTTTACTTACTTTAGCGATTTTACTTACCTTACATACTCGGTACATTCTATGTACTGACCACATACTCTATGTTGTATTGTTTTATAATACAAGCTCCAATCATCAGACTCAGCCTCGTCACTAGCTAGTTCCGGAGTTAGCATCCAGTCTTAGTTGGTGAGTCCTCATCTCTCGAGGACCCTCCCTTATAAGTTATTTCTTTACATTTTCAGTTTCAGACCTAGTGATTTAGTTGGGTTCTTGTCCCATCAACTTATCGGACGTAGAGGCTTTTCAGACATAGATTGTATTCAACTTAAGACTCTATTGTATGTTCGAATTTTATGTTATGTTTAGACTTCCTCTATGATTATTATGTTGATATTCCTCTTTCATGTATTGAATTAGAAGTTATATTCATGCCATGGGTCGACTTGGAGCCTCTCGGGGTTCGTTGTCCGGTGTCTCGATCCGGGCCCATGTTCGGGTCGTGACAAACTTGGTATCAGAACATTAGGTTCTGAAGTGTCCTAGGGTGTCTAAAAGCCATGTTAAATAGATTCTTTTTCATGGGTGTGAAGAGCGCTCTTTCATGATCTATGTCACGTCGTGAAGTGTCTCTCTATCTTTCTAACTCATGGTATTCACGATTACAGAATCATGCCTTCTCGCAGAGTTAACGACAAAAGAAATGGAAATGGAAATGGCCACCAGGATGGCAATGGAGATGGGCACCAACAGGCCCCACCAACCCATAAGCACCATGCACTATTGTCGGTTGCTGACGCTGAATTCAGGGTAGCCATTCAGATGCTAGCACAGGCCTTGACCGCCCAAGTCAACCAGTAGGTGGTAGCGCATGTCTGTCAGAACGGAATGCAGCGGCAACAAGAGTCAGAGATTTCATGAGGATGAACCCTCTAGAGTTCCTTAGGTCAAAGGTGGACGAGGATCCAGATGAGTTTATCGATGAGATTCTAAAGATCACCCAGGTCATGGGGGTGAATGGAGAGGAGTTGTCATGATCCGAACAAAGACCCGAATCGAGACACGGGACAAGGAGCCCCTAGAGACCCCAAGTTGACCAATGGCATGAGCATATATCCAACTCAATCAAATAAAGAGGAAGAATTATCATAATAAACATAGCGGAAGTCTAGCATAACATATAAACCAGAAATACATCACGAGTCTGAAACTGAATACAATCTATTGTCTGAAAAGCCTCTAAATCTTATGAGTTGATGAGACAAGACCCCAACTAACTCTCTAAGTCTGAAACTAAACATACGCAAACATAACTGAATAAAAGAGGGGCCCTCGATAGATGAGGATTCACCAACAGAGACTGATGCAAACTCGAAAAGCTGGCTCGTGGTGGGGCTGAGTCTTGAAGATCGGAGCCTGTATCATGAAACGATACAACGTAGAGTATGCGGTCAGTATGTTGAATGTACCGAGTATGCAAGGTAAGTAAAACCACTTAAATAAGTAAAAGAACATTTAAACTAGGCATAATATAAAACATGATCAAACAAAGAATCTGAGAGTAGGGCTTGCATGCTATTTTCTAAAATCATGATCTGAACATAACATAAAATCATAATTGAATCAAATGACCCAAAGCTTAAATCTGATAATCATAAGTAAAACTGAACATCGGGTCAAACCACTTTTAGAACGTGTATATATATATACACACACACACACACACACACACATATATATCATGAGTGATATACCACGATAGAGCTTACATGGTCCCGACTATCATACTCAAGTGGATAGAGCCATCCAAAGCCTTTCCAGGGCTAAGGACGATAAAAAGATATCGATATCAAGCTCGAGGCCTAATTGGGGTAGGGGATAGCTCACAAGGGAAGTTCAAAAGTGTGTGTGTCGTGTGTGTGTATATATATAAGTATAAACCTACGTTGGCACGTAGTTCTGAGGCATAGGGTGATCGAGTCTTAGCCTACTTGGTGCTAGACACTATTCTAAAAAACATGCATATGCTATCAATATTTTTCAACGAAGCTCACCATCGTCTACTGACGAAGCTCATTTATCAAATACACGTCAAATCTGAATTCTTATATGAGGAGATTAAGCTCAAACTATACCACAAGCTGAAAATAATTGGGAGACTTAACTCCAAAACCATGTGGTGAGTTCAATTCGTAAAATCATGAATCATACTCGAAACATATGGGCATTGCCCAATATTTTAACATGCTTGAAAATACTCAATTCACTTGAAAACATAATTATAAACACGTGTAACATGAAAACATGCTTTTCATCTATACATTTCATCATACTTGAACATTCATCATAAATCTCAACTTTTATAAACTTCTCATAAATGGGCATTTTAATTCATAAAGCTTGAAAACATAATTATATTTGAAAACAATGTAAAACTTGCCCATAAATCATAATTCAATAGTAGAAATACATTTAGATCATACCCATGTAGAAGATCAGAAATTTCATGCATTGCGTTAAAACCCCATAGAATCAACATTGGAATTTTCATGATTTATAGAGAGATTAGGCATGAGTGTTAACGAATTCACCCATTCATAACCCTACATACCTGGGGAAGAAGTGGTTTTTCCACTCCTCGAATGCCCAATGAAAAATTGAAGAAACGCTTGAAGAAAGCTAACTTGATCACCTTCTAAACCCTTCAATTTGCATGCATGGATGTGAATGAGCCTAGAATGGCGTTACCCTTTAGAAAACACTTCATTTCGAGCCTATAACGACGTAGTTTAGGATCCTAGGGCTTAGGACCCTTAATGAAAATCCTGAAAAAACTGAATTGCCCGTGACAATGGACATCAGTATGATCTGTTATGAGCTTCTACAGTCCGTCGTTACCACTCGTTGATGCTCCCAGAGTTTAGGCCTCTGATTCCTCACCATGATTGGACAGGATGGGTCGTTGCTAGCTCCAACAACTCGTTGCTGCCAGTTGTCGTCACCACTGCCTTAATGTGGGATCCCTTTACACGATTGCTGACCATGACCCGTTGTTACCTGCAACAGTTCGTTCCACAACTCGTTACTTCCTCCTTGACAACGGACCAGTCTCACCACGACCACATACAATGACTCGTTACATCTAACAATGCGTCGTCCCTTGACCCGTTACTCCCAACTCCGACCCTGCAGCACCTCACCATGAACACCTCCTACGGGTCGTTGGTGGCCCAAATGACCCATACCATGACCTATTCTGTGGAAATTTCCAAATTTCTTCCACTTTCCATTATTAAATCTCGGGTTTAGTCTTGGGCAATTTGGGGGTATTACAATATCTCCCCCCTGGGAACATTGGCCTTGAATGTAGGAAAACATACAGAAACAAAGAAATGCAACCATAATACTCAATTTCATACTCAATTACTGATCATATAAGTTGAACTGATGGAATTACTAAGTCTGATTTAAACTACATGGCTAAACTAAATTCATGAATCATACATACATGCATATACATGAAAGAAGCTGGGGTACATTAACTGAACATGAAACTTTATAGAGTTTTAGGACAAAAAACGGATACCTCAAGTTGGAATTAAGCCGGTAGAGAATAAGTATTGGTAACTGAAGATACTTCCTTGTTTATTAGCCTTCGAACCTGCCGATCTAGTATTGTCACCGGAACCTCCTAATAACTAAGGTTGTCCTTCAAATTGACACTGTCCACGGGGACAACTAGAGTTTGATCACCCAAACACTTCTTTAATAGCAATACATGAAAAACAGGATGCACAGAAGCTAATTCGGAAGGCAACTCCAATTCATATGCCACCTTGCCAACTCGTTTCACAATCCGGTAGGGGCCAACATAACGAGGGCTGAGTTTTCCTTTCTTTCTGAAGCTCATCAGTCCCTTCAAGGGAGACACATTTAGTAACACTCAATCATCAACTTCAAACTCAAGTTCCTTCCTTCTCACATCAGTATAAGACTTTTGGCGACTTTCAGCTATTTTCAACCTATCCTGTATGAGCTGAACTTTCTCCATAGCATCATGGACTAAGTCCGGCTCTATCATTACAACTTCACCGACTTCAAACCAACCAATAGGCGATCTACACCTCCGCCCATAGAGAGCCTCAAACGGAGCCATCTGGATATTGGAATGACAGTTGTTATTGTATGCAAGCTTGGTAAGAGGAAAATGATCATCCCAACTACCTTTGAAGTCAATCACACATGCTCTCAACAGGTCTTCAAGATTCTGAATTGTCCTCCCCGCTTGACCATCCGTTTGTGGGTGAAATTCTGTGTTGAGCTTAATGTGATTACCAAGTCCCTTTTGAAACGACCTCTAAAACTGAGAGGTAAATTGGGTACCTGCATTCCATTCAACCAAACTAGCTCTCGGATGTATAGTTTGACATAATCCTCCACTGAATCCGTTGTTTTAACCGATAGAATGTGAGCGACTTTGGTCAACCTATCTATGACAACCCAAGTGGAGTCATATTACTGACGAGTGCGAAGAAACCCTGTGATGATGTCCATATTTATTTATTCCCATTTCCAAGTAGGAATACCGATATCCTAAAGCACACCTCCTGGTCTCTGATGTTCAACTTCACTTGCTGACAGTTTGGGTACTTAGCTACAAATTCTGCAATGTTTTTCTTCATGCCATTCCACCAATAGACTTCCCGTAAGTCACGGTACATCTTGGTGGCACCTGGATGTATCGAATACCTAAAACCATGAGCCTCATGCAACATCCTATTTCTCAAATCCTCAATTTCCCGAACAACCAAGTGACCCTGGTGTCGAAGCACACCATCTCCCCCTTTGGAGAAGACCTCCACCTTCTAATTCTAAACGGCTTCCTTTAGTTTTACCAAAATAGGGTCCTTGTCTTGTCTAGCTTTTACATCATTCACCAAGGATGATTTTGATCCATTCTGAACAATAATACCGCCATTGGTCGAGTCAACCAAACGAACTCCTAACCTTGCAAATTGATGCACATCCTTCACCAGCTCCTTTCTCCCCTCATCCACATGGGACACGCTCTCCATAGAGAGTCTACTAAGTGTGTCTGCTACTACATTAGCCTTTCCCGGATGGTAAAGGACACTCATGTCATAATCATTAAGTAGCTCCAACCACCTCCTTTTTTGTAGATTTAGATCCTTCTGGGTAATAACATATTGTAGACTCTTATGGTCCATAAACACATCTACATGGACCTCATTAAACTAATGTCTCAATATCTTCAAGGCGAATACCACCGTCACCAATTCAAGATCATGGGTCGGTAATTCTTCTTATGAACTTTTAGCTGTCTGGAAGCATATTCTATGACCTTGCTGTGCTGTATCAATACACAACCAAGTCTGATTCTAGAAGCATCACAATACACCACAAACCCATCAGTACCCTCGGGTAGGGTTAACACCGGTGCTGAGGTAAGTTGAGTCTTCAACTCCTGAAAGCTCCTCTCCAAGCATCCGACCGTTGTTATTTCACTTTCTTTTGGGTCAATTTGGACAATGGAGCAGCAATAGATGAAAAGCCTTCAACAAATCTCCAATAGTAACCAGAAAAGCCCAAAAAGCTCCTGATATCTGAAGGATTCACTGGTCTACGCCAACTCTTCACCTCTTCTATGTTTTGAGAGTCCACCTTTATACCCTCACTTGACACCACATGGTCCAAAAATGCCACTGAGTTTAACCAAAACTCACACTTACTGAACTTAGCATATAATTAGTGATCCCTGAGAGTCTATAATACCACCCTTAAATGAGCGGCATGCTCCTCCTCGCTCTGAGAGTATATCAGGATGTTCATCAATAAATACGATCACGAACATATCCAAGTATGGCTTGAACACCCTATTCCTCAAGTCCATAAAAGTTGCAGGAGCATTCGTTAGCCCAAAAGACATAACTACAAACTCATAATGACCTTATCGTGTCCTAAAGGCTGTCTTCGGGATGTCTCTCTCCAGAACCCTGAGCTAATGGTACCCGGACCTGAGGTCTATCTTTGAAAAACACTTGGCACCCTGAAGATGGTCAAACAAATTATCAATCCTCGGTAGAGGATATCTGTTCTTGGTGGTGACCTTGTTCAATTGCCGATAATCAATGCATATAGGAAGAGAACCATGTTTCTTTCGGACAAAGAGAACCGGCGCACCCTATGAGGACATGCTCGGTCTAATGAAACCCTTATCCAAAAGGTCCTTCAATTGTTCCTTCAACTTTTTTAGCTTGGCTGGAGCCATTCTATTGGGTGGAATAGATATAGGCTGCATATCAGGAAGAAGGTCAATTCCAAAATTAATCTCCCGCTCGGGAGGGATTCCCGGTAGAACATCTAGGAAGACTTCTGCATCACGCCCCATAACTGGGGGAGGGCATGACTGGATCCCCATACCTGACTGACTGGAAAGCCGGCTATATGACATCTGTAACTGTAACACTTAGGCCTTCCAGGAAACCTGTCACAATCAACTGGAGTACAAACTAGATCCATAATGTCTCACATTACAGGGTAAACAACGGAAATGCAAACAAGGCTATGAGTATGCTAAACGAAACAACAAAAAGCCGACAAGTCCACAAACTGAATTCCATTGTTCACACTAAGTCCACAAAGCCTCTAAAGAGTAACCAGACTGATAGTCGGAATAGGGCTCTAACCTACCTATAACTGCATCTCAAAACTCTAAATAAAACAAAACCAGTCTTAGCTCCAGAAAGAAAGGAGCATACCAACACATCCACTAATCTCACGAACTGCTACTGTAACTGGCAATCCCGACCTCTACCTGCACCTGCGGTACGAATGCAGGTCCCCAGGCGAAGGGACGTTAGTACAAATGAAATGTACTGGTATGTAAGGCAGAAAACTATAAACATGTAAGATAGCAATGATAACTGAGCCAGAAATAAGGAATAGGAACAACCTGGAATCCTGGAAACTGAAACCTGGCAATAAGTAAATACTGAAGTGTAAATGCAACCAAGTAATGCACAAGAAAAACTTTAAATATAATGCCAGCAACCAGCCAACCATAAATCAATATATAAAATTCGTCCAGCCGGTGTACCATACTAAGGAAAAATAAAAATATCTTCAGCTGATGTATCATACCGGGGTAAAATAAAAATATGTCCAGCCGATGTACCACACCGGGGTAAAATAAAAATATCTCCAGCCGATGTACCACACTGGGGTAAAAAATAATCTTTGCCAATGTACCACACCAGGGTAAAATAAAAATATCTCCAGCCGATGTACCACACCGGGGTAAAAAAAATAATTCTCAATCATAATCATAAATAGGGCCGATATTGGCTTATATTGAGTCAATTTAACACATATGGCATATAAATGAGAAATGTTAAATCTGTGTCCGGAATAGGTCTCTTTCGTAACCCATAAATGCAAGTGAGAACCCATATCATGTAAAGCTAGAAAATATGTATATATATCACATAAAGCTATCAAATTATACATGAACATGTTGACTCAGTTACTTGAAGGACCTTCAAGAGGTTTAGACAACATAAGAACTTTTGTAGGCTTACAAACAATGTCCTACAAATAATCCTACAAATTTAACATATTACTTGGATAGAAACACATAGAGCTCATTTCTACACAATTGTTTAACATCTGGGAACTACAAATATATACTGCCTACCAGGTAGTTCCTTTACCTGTATCGACATTTATATATTGGAATTTCATTGCCAAATTTATCATGTAGATAAGCACATATAGTTCTTAATTCATTTGACTTATTTGCAGGAAAACATGGAAATTATAACTAGGAACTTGGAGTTATTTGTCATATACATAGAGTTGAGAACTGAACTACAGACATACAACGTATGAGACTTCTATATATGTATAACTCGTATTTAGTTAACTGGGAGACCTCCAGGAGACTTCCTGGTATTCAAAGTTCTGAGCTTAACTGATCATTATGATAGCTTGCACTTATACTTACTTAGACATTAGACATTTATACATTGGAATTTCATTGCCAAATTTATTATGTAGATAAGCACATATAATTCTTAATTCATTTGACTTATTTGCAGGAAAACATGGAAATTATAACTAGGAACTTGGGGTTATTTGTCATATACATAGAGTTGAGAACTGAACTACATACTACAACGTATGAGACTTCTATATATGTATAACTCGTATTTAGTAAACTGGGTGACCTCCAGGAGACTTCCTGGTATTCAAAGTTCTGAGCTTAACTGATTATTATGATAGCTTGCACTTATACTTACTTAGACATTAGGATCATTGGTACATGGGAGAATCTCTCCTCTGAATTTAGAAAATTCAATTGATAACTCCACAAGACCTAAACATAAAGATGCATGACTTGAATATAACTGAAAGAATTCAACTATATGTTATAACATGAAAATCATGTACATTAAGACTTCTTACTGGAAAGACATATAAAGACTTGAGTTTTTTTTAGACTCGTATACAACATCAGATACTTGACCGTGACATTAGCATAATTCTCGAAATATGATTTCTCAAAAACTTCTTAGATCAACTAGCACATTTCAACATAAATTAGGGATGTAAAGACATAACTTAAGGATCTAATACTTGGAGCTCTATAACTTAGGAACTCATGAGTAACTCTCTAAATGATTCCTTACAGGAAAATAAAGATATATAGCTGTAATTCGGGTGATGCTGGATTGAATTACTTAACTTTGCAATTATCTGCGGAGCTTAAGAAAGCTTACATAATCATAAGTGTCTTAGAAGATCCTAGGATTAGCCTTTTCAGAAACTGTAGAAAATTTCAACACTTAGAATAGATAACTTAACATAATCATTTAGGGGTATAGCAGAGAGCTTCTCAACTTAAGTTACTATTTTGCAGATGTTCAACTCGAATTGTCTCGTAGAAGGTTAACACTTTAGTGGCTATTCATCTCAACGTAACACATATTGAACACAAACAACTTAATTTATAAGTCTTTTGTTAAACGTCTTTAGAATAGGGTTAATCTTCCTAGCTGTTGCCTACCTCGTTCACCATCATAACCCGTATCGTCTAATTTAACAATATTTAGCTCTACTTTCCTTATTGATATTAACTTCTTTGCCAAAAATTATCACTCTACACTCAAGTCTTTACCCTCGTGTTCACTTTACGCACTTACCTCTTTGCCTAATTGACAACTTAGCCATGCTTTCCCTGTTAACATGTATCGACTTAGCTTATTCGATACGTGCCGCTTGCTTAGCTTTAAAGAGGAAAAACAAAAAATCTAATTTTTACCTTAAGCACTTTAAAACATAAACATATAGGAGGGATTAACAATATTATTAAAATGTCATTTCAATAAGCTCGTTTACCCTCAATCAGCTTTGCGTCACCTTCTTAGCTTAAGTTCAATTACATGTCGTCGTCTTAGCATTTCCCACCAATTTCACTAAGTGACCAGATCTTATCATATATTCAACATGAAATATACAATATACTACAAAGGACCAGCTCACGGTGCCCACGTTAAGGGGACTTCAGACTCGATTTAGAACTACGGCAACAATCATATAAAAATTACGCCTTTCGCTTCACATTTGTTCGCTTCAACCATTCTTAATGATTCAAGCTTTACGCCAAGTATTTCCAACCCTTTGGAAAGGATCATACATGCCTCAATATGATTTTAAAAATATAGGAATATTGATCCTTTAAATAACTTAGTTTCGTGCTTGAAAAACAAGGAAGGGACGCCTTTACATACCTTGGCACGTCGACTCTAATTTTGCCGAAAATCTTCCTTTCAAGCTTACTCCTTAAGGCTCCTTACAAGTACAATTTACAAACACAACAAGTAGAAAATTCACTTCATCAAAGTTCTGGAAATATTGGGCAGCAACATGCCACAAAAACACACAAAGAAACAACAACACAATACTACAACATTCTCCAAGTTATAACCTCATAAACGTAAAGAAATCAAAAAAGGGAATTACTTACCCTTTCTTGGAGATGTTATCAGCTAAAGTAGGAGTAAACTCCTACACTTTCCTCTGCCTAGAATCATCTTAAAACGCAGCAATACCACAATCAACCACAAGACAACAACAAGCCATGACTTTCTTTCAAGGTTCTCTTTTCATATCCAAAAAGAGACGAGATTGAAGTTTATTAACTGGGATATCTTTTCACCATGTGATAGGGCTTTGAATTCTCCGAATTCTGAAAAACAAATCAACTAAAACGGAGTAGAAATGAGCTTTCTAGCTCAATTTTACTTCATATAGGCGGGCTGGCCAAGGTCTGGGCGACGCCTGTGCGACATGCCATAGCGCGTGCGCGTGTGCCTGCTGCCTGTCTGTCTTCAGCGTCCTCGCGCCTGGGCTCTTTCCCAGACGATAGTGTTGTCTTCAAATGAGCATAAATTTTTACTTCGAACTCCGATTGACGAGCCATTTTTTTCACTGTAAATTAGACTCAAATACATTTCATTTGATATGTTATGGAACTTCTGGATCATTATATGTTTAGAGATCTGACCATTTAAAGTTGACCCTTATTTACAAACTTCACATATTCTTCACTTCCCTTTGCACATGTTTCCCTCCTCATCTACGGACAACATACGACCCATAATTCCCCTAATATGACATATGACAATCAAATAATCATCAAAAAAAATTTCGGGGTGTAACATTCTGGATACTCACATACTTCTGGGACTGACTGGATAGTCGGGGTCTCGGATGTAGCATCTTTAACCCTTGCTAGATGGTGTACACAAACTTTGGAGATCATCCTTTTGGCCTTAATATAGGAAATGAAATGACCTATAGGCACAACTAAACTACCCTTCCACTTTATTACTAGCTCACCCGAAAATTTGAACTCTACTGCCCGGCTTCTAAAATTAACTTAGGCATAACATGCAAATAGACAGTCCATGCCAAGGATAACATCAAAATCGGTCATGGTTAACTCTACTATATCTACTGAGGTGACTTTTGAAGGACTGAGACTGGGCAACTTCTATACACCCGTCTAGCTACAACTGAATCACCCACTAGAGTAGAGACTGAGAAGGGTTCTGACAAGATTTCAGGACTGACTCCGAACCTACTAGCCACATAAGGTGTCACAGAAGACAAGGTAGCCCCTCGATCTAACAAAGCATATATATCGAGATGGAAAACTCATAACATACTGTGACTATATCCTGGGAGATCTCCTGCTCCTAGCGAAATGCTAAGGCATAGAATCTATTTTGGCGCTGACCACCACCTATGCTAGTAGATGCCCCCTGTTGTGCTGAGCGTGCGGGTGGAACTACTGAATTGGAAGCTGGCCCTTGGGCCCTTTCATGTCCCTATCTACCTGTTGGGCAGTCTCTGAACATATGTTCGGGCTTCCCACACCCGAAACAAGCACCTGTACCTGCCAAGCACTGACCTGTGTGCCCTCGACCACACTTGCCGCAAACTGGGATACTGGAATCTACGGGACTACTGCTCTGACCCATAGAGTCTGTTGCTCGCCCTCTCTAGTTGTGCCTAGGTCTGGATGGTACACTCATCATTGAAGATGTTGGGGCTGAAGATCTCTGGTGGGTCTTTTGTTGGTGCCCACCACCTGGCCTCAGTTGAGAGAACCTATAGTTGTCTATCCTGGTCCTCTTGGCCTCTCTCTCCCTCATATACGCCGCCTTCATCTACTGGGCATATAAGACTATCCGAGGGAAATCCATATCCTGATGGAGCATAGCGGTCCTGCATTCCTTGTCTAAATAGTCTGCCACCCTATGAAGGAACCTTCTCACTCGCGCCCTTTGATCCACCACTAACTTTGGGGCGTACTTTGACAGGCGAGTGAACTCAATGGCGTACTCCTGTACCGTCATCTTCCCCTGCTTAAGATTCATGAACTCAGCTTCCTTTAAATCCCTCATCTCACGAGGGAAATATCGATCCAGAAAGGCAACATGAAACTTCTCCCAACTGATAGGGCCTACACTGGCTTACCTACTATCCTTCCACTGTCTAAACCAAATGTCTATGACCCCCTTCAACTAATATGAGGCCAATTCAGCACACTCTACTCCATTCACCCCTATGACCTTGGTGATCTTCACAATCGCATCGATAAACTCATGTGGATCCTTGTCCACCTTTGACCCAAGGAATTCTGGTTGGTTCATTCTTAAGAAATATTTGACTCGTGCTGCCATCGTATTCCCATTCTGTGGGACATGTGACATTGCCTGCTGGTTGACCTGGGTGATCAAGGCCTGCGCTAGCATCTGAATGGCTGCCTGGAATTCAGCATGGGCAACCGGCTCCGGTGCATGGTGCTCCTAGACTGGTGGGGCTTGTTGGTTCCCATCCCCATAGCCATCCTCGTGGACATTTCCATTTCCATTCCTTCTACTGTTAACTCTGTAGAGAGCCATGATTCTGCAAATGCGCATAGCATGAATTAGAAGGATAGGGAGACATTTCATCGCATGACATAGATCATGAAAGAAGGGAACATTTCCTAAATATCTCGTAGCCTCTTCATCATAAGTGTGGTGCGCTTCACATGGATTAAGAAGACTCTACTTAATGTAGCTTTCATACACCCAAGGACGCTTCAAACCTATTACTCTGATACCAAGTTTGTCAAGATCCAAACATAGCCCGGATCGAGACATGGACAAGGAGCCCCAAGAGACCCCAAGTCGACCCATGGCATGAACATACATCTAACTCAATCAAATAAAACAGAAGAATTAACATAATAAACATAGAGGAAGTCTAGCATAACATATAAACTAGAAATACATCACAAGTTTGAAGCTGAATACAATCTATTGTCTAAAAAGCCTCTATGCTTGATGAGTTGATGGGACAAGATCCCAACTAAATCTCTAAGTTTGAAACTGAACATATGGAAACATAATTGAATAAAAGAGGGGCCCTCGACAGATGAGGACTCACCAACAAAGACTGATGCTAACTTCGAAAGCTGGCTAGTGACGGGGCTGAGTTTGATGATCGGAGCTGGTATCATGAAATAATACAACATAGAGTATGTGGTTAGTATGTGGAATGTACGGACTACACAAGGTATGTAAAACTGCTTAAATAAGTAAAAAAACATTAACATGCATAATATAAAACATTATTAGAGCAAGAATCTGAGAGTAAGGCTTGCATGCTATTTTTTGAAATCATGATCTGAACATAACATAACATCATAACTGAATCAAATAACCTAAAGCTTAAATCTGATAATCATAAGTAAAACTGAAGATTGAGTATATCTGCGTTTAGAATGTGTATATATATATATATATATATATATCATGAGTGATAAAAATGCATAACTAAAATCATGAGGAACAATGGGAGACTCGTCATAGAATCAACAAACCACGATAGAGCTTACGTGCTCCGAACTATCAAACTCAAGTGGGTAGAGGCGTCCAAAGCCTTGTCAGGGCTAAGAACGATCCATGATATCGATATCAAGATCGAGGCCTAATTGGGGCAGGAGATTGCTCACAAGGGAGGTCCCATAGTGTGTGTGTGTGTGTGTGTGTGTGTGTGTGTGTAATAAGTATAAACCTACATTGGCGCATAGTTCTTAATTCATAAATGAGGAGCTTAGCTCAAACCATACCACAAGCTTAAAATAATTGGGAGTATTACTCGAAAACCATATGGTGAGCTTAATTTGTAGAATCATGAATCATACTCGAACATATGGGCATTTCCCAATACTTTAACATGCTTGAAAATACTCAATTCACTTGAAAAAATAATAGTAAACATGGGTAACTTGAAAACACGCTTTTCATCCATAGCATCTCATCATACTTGAACATTCATCATAAATCTCAACTTTCATACACTTCTCATAAATGGGCATTTTAATTCATAAAGCTTGAAAACATAATTATATTTGAAAACAATGTAAAACCTGCCCATAAATCATAATTCAATAGTAGAACTACATTTAGATTATACCCTTGTAGAAGATTAGAAATTTCATGCATTGGGTTAAAACCCCATAGAATCAACATAGGAATTTTCATGATTTAGAGAGAGATTGGGCATGAGTATGAATGAATTCACCCATTCATAATCCTACATACTTGGGGAAGAACTGATTTTAGCACTCCTTGATTGCCTAATGAAAAATTGAAGAAAAGATTGAAGAAAGCCTAACTTGATCACCTTCTAAACCCTTCAATTTGCATGCATGGATGTGAATGATCCTAGAATGGCTTTACCCTTCAGAAAACACTTCATTTTGAGCTTAAAATGACGTAGTTTAGGACCCTAGGGCTTAGGAATGACAAAAATATTCTTAATGAAAATCTTGGAAAAATCAAACTGTCCCTGACAACATACATCAGTATGATCCGTTGTGAGCTCCTAAGGTCCGTCGTTACCACTCGTTGCTACTCTATGAGTTCAGGTCTCTGATCCCTCACCATGATCAGACAGGACAGGTCGTTGCTAGCTCCAACGTGTCGTTGATGCCAGTTGTCGTCACCACAGCCT
Source organism: Datura wrightii (assembly GCA_035772735.1). Lineage (NCBI taxonomy): Eukaryota > Viridiplantae > Streptophyta > Magnoliopsida > Solanales > Solanaceae > Datura > Datura wrightii. The sequence goes on along the minus strand of JASDFA010000002.1, from coordinate 46,404,777 downwards.
TAACCTGGGATCCCTTTACGATTGCTGACCACGACCTGTTGTTACCTACAATGGTTCGTTCCACGAGTCATTACTTCCTCCCTGACTATGGACCAATCTCACCACGACCACATACAATGAATTTTTACATCCAACAATGGGTCGTGCCTAGACCCATTACTCCGAACTCCAACCATACAGTACCTCACCAAGAACACTTCCTACGGGTCGTTGGTGGCACCAACGATTCGTACCATGACCCGTTTTGTGAAAAATTTCTATATTTTTGCAACTTTCTATTTTTAGATCCCATGTCTAGTCTTGGGCATTTTTGGGGTATTATAGGAGTGCACTGACTTAGCCTCTTATCAGCTGAAAGGGGTTGCACATATCTTGTTCAAGCAGTGGAAGGATAGTAGGCGGACGGAGCAATCCCTATTAGTTGGGATGGGTTTCACGTCGCTTTTATAGATAAGTTCTTCACTCATGAGATGAGGGAGCTAAAAGTAGCCGAGTTTGCGAATTTAAAGCAAGGAAAGATGACAGTACAGGAATATGCCTTAGAGTTCCTCGTCTATCAAAGTACGTCCCAGAGTTAGTGGTTGACTAGAGTGCTCGAGTGAGCAGGTTTGTTCATGGAGTGGCAGACTATCTGGACAAGGATTGCAGAACTGCCATGCTTCATCAGGATATGGATTTTTCTTGAATAGTTTTGTACGCCTAGCATATGGAGAGGATGCATCTGAGGGGGAGAGAGGCCAAGGGGGTTAGGACCTATAATTATAGGTTCTCTCAGCCGAGATCAAGTTGTGGGCACCAACAATAGTCCCACTATAAATCTTCATCCCCAACATCTTCAGCTATGAGTGTGCCCTCCAGACCTATGCATGACCAGAGGGGACAAGTATTAGGCTTGAGGGGTTAGAGCAGTAGGCCTGCAGATTCCAGTATTCCAATTTACGACTGTTATGGCCGAACACACATGGGTTAGTATTTGGCTGGTACAGGTGCTTCTTCGGGTGTGGTAAGCTTAGACATATAATCAGAGATTGCCCAGCAGCTAGACAGGGCCACGATAGGGGCCGAGGCCCAGCTTCCAGTTCAGCAGCTGCACCAGCACGCCCATCTCAACAGAGTGCATCTACTAATACGGGTGGCGGACAACACTAGAACAGATTATATGCCCTAGCATCCTGCAAGCAGGAGGTCTCCCCGGATGTAGTCACTGGTATGTTACGAGTTTTCCACCTTGATATTTATGTATGTTAGATCCAGGGGATACTTTGCCTTTCCCAGATGATCTATCAGGAATTTCTCCCGAGCGGAAGATTGATTTTGGTATTGACCTTCTTCCCGATATGCAGCCTATATTTGTTCCTCCTTACAAAATAGACCCAACCGAGTTAAAGGAGTTGAACGAGCAGTTGAAGGACCTTTTGGACAAGGGGTTCATTAGACTGAGCAAATCCCTATGCGGTGCACCAGTTCTATTTGACTGCAAGAAAGATGGTTCTCTTCGTATAGGTATTGATTATCTTGTTCATTGAACAAGGTCACCATCAACTACAGGTATCCTCTTCCCAGAATTGATGATCTTTTTACCTACTTCGGGTGCTAAGTGCTTTTCGAAGATAGATCTTAGGTCCGGATACCATCAGCTTAGAGTTCGGGACAGTGATATCCCGAAGACAGGTTTCAAGACTCGGTATGGTAATTATGAGTTTATAGTTAATTCTTTTTGACTAACAAATGCTCCTGCAGCTTTTGTGGATTTGATGAATAGGGTATTCAAGCCATACTTGGATATGTTCATGATCATGTTTATCGATGACATCCTAATATACTCTCGGAGCAAGGAGGAGCATGCCGCTCCTTTTGAGGGTGGCTCTAAAGACTCTCAAGGATCACCAATTATATGCTAAATTCAGCATTTGGTTGAACTCAATGACATTTTTGGGTCATGTGGTGTCAAGCGAGGGTATAAAGGTGGCTGCTTAATAGATAAAAGCGGTGAAGAATTGTCCTAGACTGGTGAATCCTTCAGATATTAGGAGTTTCTTGGGTTTAGCTAGGTACTATCAGAGATTCATTGAGGGTTTTCATCTTTGCAGTGCCATCGACCAAATTGACCCTAAAGAAAGTGAAGTTCCAATAGTTGGAGGCTTGTGAGAAGAGTATCCAAGAGTTGAAGACCCGACTCACCTCAGCACACCGGTGTTAACCCTACCTAAGGGTACCGATGGGTTTGTGGTGTATTGCGATGCTTCTAGAATTTGCCTTGGTTGTGTATTGATGTATCATGGTACGGTTATAGCATACACTTATAGGCAACTGAAGGTTCATGAGAATAATTATCCGACCCATGTTCTTGAATTGGCTGCGGTGGGGTATTTTCCTTGAATATTTGGAGACACTACTTGTACAGGGTCCATGTGGATGTGTTTACGGACCACAAAAGCCTATAATATGTGTTTATGCAGAAGGACCTAAATCTATGCCAAAATAGGTGGTTAGAGCTACTCAAGGATTACGATATGAGTATCCTTTACCATCCAGGTAAGGTTAATGTAATAGAAGATGCACTTAGTAGACTCTCTATGGAAAGTGTCTCCAATGTATACAAGGGGATGAAGGAGCTGCTGAAGGATGTGCATCGACTTGCAAGGTTGGAAGTTCGTTTGGTTGACTCGACCGATGGCAGTGTTATTTTCCAAGAAAAATCAGAATTGTCCTTGGTGACTAATGTAAAAGCTAGACAACCCTATTTTGGTAAAGTTAAAGGAAGCCGTTTAGAATCAGAAGGTAGAGGTCTTCTAAAAAAGGGAGATGGTGTGCTTCGATCTTAGGGTTGTTTGTGCATTACAAATGTTAGTGATTTGAGAGATCGGATGTTAGACGAGGCTCACAGTTCTAGCAGAATTTGTGCACCGTGACCTCCGAGAAGTCTGTTGGTGGAATGGCATGAAGAAGGACATAGCAGAATTTGTGGCTAAGTGTCCCAATTATCAATAGGTGAAGGTTGAGCATCAAAGACTGGGAGGTGTTCTTCAAGATTTCAGTATTCCAACTTTCAAGTGGGAAGAGATCAATATGGACTTCATTATAGGTTTTCCTCACACTTATCGGTAGTATGAATCCATTTTAGTGGTCGTGGACAGGTTGACCAAAGCTGCTCATTTTCTACCGATCAAAACTATTGACTCAACGGAGGATTATGCCAAACTATACATTCGAGATCAGTTTGGTTGCATGGAGTGCCATTTTACAACATATCAAACAGAGGTACTCAGTTTACCTCCTAGTTTTGGAGAACATTTCAAAAAGGACATGGTACTCAGGTCAAGCTTAGTACAGCATTTCATCCCCAAATGGATGGTCAAGCGGAGGGGACTAATTAGACTCTGAAGGACATGTTGAGAGCGTGTGTAGTTGATTTCAATAGTAGTTGAGATTATCACTTGCCTTTCATTGAGTTTGCGTATAACAACAGCTACCATTCCAACATTCAGATGGCTCCATTTGAGGCTCTCTATGGGCGGAGGTGTAGATCGCCTATTGGTTAGTTTGAAGTAGGTGAAGCTGCAATGATAGAACCAGATTTATTCCATGAGGCCATGGAGAAAGTTCATCTCCTACGGGATAGGTGGAAAATAGGTCAAAGTCGCCAAAAGTCCTATGCGTATGTGAGGAGGAGGGAACTTGAGTTTGAAGTTGATGATTGGGTATTTCTAAAGGTGTCTCCCATGAAGGGAGTGATGAGGTTTGGAAAGAAAGGAAAACTTATCCCCCGTTATGTTGGCTCGTACAGGATTGTGAAACGGGTTGGCAAGGTAGCATATGAGTTGGAGTTTCCATCAGAATTAACTTCAGTCCATCTAGTTTTCCACGTACCACTCTTAAGGAAGTGTTTGGGTAATCCATCTCTAGTCGTTCCGGTGGAGAGCGTAGGTGTGAATGATATCCTTAGATATGAAGAGGTTCAGGTAGAGATACTGGATCGTCAAGTTTGTAAGCTAAAAAACAAAGAAGTAGCTTCAGTTAAAGTTTTATGGAGGAATCAGCATGTTGAGGGAGCTATATGGGAAGCCAAAGAAGATATGATGGCTAGATACCCACATCTATTCCCTTTCGGCTTAGTTCCGGCTTGAGGTATCAGTTTTTGTCCAAAAGCACTATTTAGTTTCATGTTCAGTTCATGTATCTCAATTTCCTTCATGTAAATTGATGTATGTATGATTCGTGAATTCAATTCAGTCATGTAGTTCAATTCGGAGGTAGTCATTCCGTTAGTTTTTAGCTTATATGATCAGTATTTAGATGTGATGATTGCATTTCTCTGCTTTTCTTTATGATTTCCAACATTAGAGGATGAATGTTCCCAAGAGGGATATATTGTAATGCCCTGGAAACCCTAAGACCAGACCTAGGAGTTGAATTAGAGAAAAATAGAATTTTTTGCTCTAGGTCACATAATGAGTCGTCCTGTGATCCATCAGGATGACCACGAGTTGTTAAGTGACTCGTGGTGAGGAGTTTTGACTTGTTTGGAAATTCTCAAGTTTGACCATGAGTGTTGCGCTCCAGCTCACTCGTAAGCGTACGCGGTCGTACAAGTAATAAAGTGGCCCTTTTTAAGAGCCGGATGTCGAACCCACAAGGTTGGACCAATTCAGCGAATATTCATGTTTAAGTGTAAGATTAACATTCACCAAGTGTTGATTATATAAGTTTTTGAGAAATTATAATTAAATCTAGGGGTGGTCACAAAATACTCAAGAAACAATATAAGAAGCAACTAGAATTAAGGCCTACTAATCATGCAATGCTACAATTCACAATGGTTCGAGTATGAAATTATCAATTGTTTTCTCACATAGTTGGTAATGTGATATTCATGGTCTCTCGAGCCTCTAAACACGACAAATTAGCCTCACAACTATATCATTGGGCAGGGATATGACATCCTAGTTTGTGGGCAATTAAAATACATGGATGCGGTTTACGGGGGTTGTGCTCTTGATTAGGGACTTTCGTACCTCTAATCATTTAACCTAACTTAGCTTCACAACTACTTCTACGAGTGCTGGAGCGACAATTCTAAGCTGGTGTCTTGCTATCATCCCGTTTTATCAACCAAGCAAGGCAATTTAGGTATATTATTTATCCTAATTGCGAATCATATCGAAAGATAAGAACTTGCGCCCTACATTCCTATGTTCTTGCCGAAGGTTACTCTTTCAAGCTTTTACCTAAGCTTAACGCATTTGTTTTCATGGTTATCAAGCATAAAAACATTAATAATAAACAATGTAAAACAAAACAACAATTAAAAACTCAAATCAAAATGAATTCATGCATTACAATCATATCACGTAGCCTCAACCCTAGGGGAAGGGTTTTAGCCACTCATGTTTGTACAATAACTTCAAAACATCATTAAAGTAGAGTACTTACAAGAATCGGTAAAAGAGAATGCAAAATTAGTGAGCCCTAGGTGAGTTCTTGAATGCAAAATTAGTGAGCCCTAGGTGAGTTCTTCCCTTCTCCCTTCACTCCTCTACGGTTTCCAGAAAATATTTTGTGACCAATGATTTTAGAAGCTAAGGGTTTAATTTATAGTAAATGGGAAATTTGCAAATTTTGGCCTGTCATGGAATGGCTCCATGGCACGGAGGTGAACGCGCCAATTTTCCTGCATGACATGAAGGTAACACGGATGCCCACTGGAGCTTGCATCCTCGGCTGTTTGTGCGAAGTTCCTGCATGACACATGGCGTGGCACGGAGCTCCTCTCGCGCGATGGCCAGCGTTACACGGCCTGCTGCGAGCAATAGTGCCTGGCGTGGCACGGACATTGGCGCACAAGCACCTTGGAAGGAAGCATCTCGCGTGCATGGCATGAGCATGGCACGGCGCAGGGCGCGGCACACGCATAGTGTGGCATGGCTCTGGGCGTGGCACACGCACAGCGTGGCATGCTGCCTGGCGCGTCCTACCTTGCCATGACATGTTTTCTTGCCATCTTTTGCAATTCACTCCCAACTCCATTCCTTCACTTCACCCATCATTATTTAGTCCCTCATATGCATTTTACACCTACAAAACAAGGACTTATCATGTTGGTTAGTGCATACCCAAATTTATACAAAATCGCATAAGAATGTAAGTGTATAATTAGACAAACCCGACTAAATTATGCCATAAAATAGCACTTGGGCATGTAATTATGCCCAATATTACTACCCCACACTTAAAGCGTTGTTCTTCCTCGAACAACTCTTTTACATCTCTTGCACATGAAGACTCAAACATAGTTAATTTAAGCAAGATAATTCAAGTTAAGGCTACAACGAATGTTTTAGATAGCAAGTTTAAAATAGAGCATGCAATATTTAACCATTAAAATCAAATATAACTATGTTAAGACTTTCTAGCGTCAAGAAGGAACTCTCAATCTCAACAAACTCATGCGAATTAACCGATGAAGAAATCCCTCATGAATTTTATCCTTCATTGAACATGTGCCCTCATAACAAGAGAGTTACCCATTTTCGCTCATATGTTTTCAAATTATAACATGTAGGAGTATATGGATAAGAAATAATCTCACTCTCACAAAGAATTCACATGCCATGTGTATTGACCCATAAGCTTGCCCTTAGTGTTTTACTCCACTAATTTAAGAATGTTCGAAAGTAAGATCAAGTAGGACTTAATAGGTTGTAATGGAAGCTAAGGATGGGTAGGTACTATTATGGCTAATAATAGTGACTATCTTCCCTAAGCGCTTTTAATACACCACACTCTCCTTAAGAACTTCCATCCTCTTACTTTACCTTTATACTTTTCTACTCCCATTTTACTCTTTTGTTTCCCCATCTCATTAGGCACACTTAAGTTGTTAGTACAGAGTCTTTGAGCAATTTTCTTTGATTTCGCTCGTTTCTTCTTCTTCACTCCTTACTCACTCTTATTCATTTTTAAACAAGTGCACCTTTAGGCTTCTCTTCAACTTCCACAACTACTATTTTCCTTCTTATTTCACTTCACACTCCTTAATTCCTTTGCAATTTCATATAAGCACTTAGGAGTTTTGGATCAAATTCAAGGCTAATGAAAAGAAAGTATAAGCTCATTTTGTGGTTATCAAAGAATAGACTAAATGCTCAATGGGGCTAACTGGGATCTGACATTCAAGGTAGGTAAAGACAGGGGCAAAAGTTAAGCTCATTCAAAGAAATGCCTAAATCATCTCCTACAATCTACATCCTTCATTTCGTTTTGTATACACACCAGGAAAGTTCTAAACACTACATAATAGCATGGAATATTCCAAAAAGCGTTATACTTATAGCACATTCTCAATTTAAGACAAATTTAGTAGATGCTTAACTCATCTAATCACATGAATGCAAAATTTAGCTTTAAGCATATCGAGTAACATTCAAGAGCCTAGGTGTCTTAACCCGAGTTATACAACTACTCACATGCTTCAAAATTTACAACACTTGCATCTCACAATCATACATAACACATAACAAGAACATCAAGCCATCAATCAACTACGAGTTTCAAAGTAAAAACCTATTGAGTAATTTTCCCTCAAGACGGTCATCATCCATCCATTATCAAGAACAGTCCCTAACTATGACTAAAATAGCTATGTACAGACAAAGAAAAATTTTATTCGTTGGTTCAAAGTGCCCCCCGTCGGAAAAGAACCGAAAAGAAAAACCAATGGTGAGTGAATCATGCTCAACTCAGAAAATTTTTCATCAACCAATACCATATCAAGCATTAAATTCACCCAAAGTCATTAAGCATAAATTTTTTGAAATTTCCCTCACCCCACACTTGAATCATGATATGTCCCCAAAGCATCAATTAAGATACAAATAGGGTGAGAAATACTCCCTGAGGCCTCTAGGCCTAGCTAACAACATGTTTTTCTTTATTTTTGTTCAAGTGGGTTATCGACTCCACACTTTTCCTCTTTCATGCTTCTTAGCTTCCTCTTCCAAGGTTACTCAGACTTCCCCTCCATCTGTGCTTAATTCACCGCCAAAAGAAACAACAAAATTAAAATAAAAAAATAAACACAAAGGAAAAATAAAATTGTACCTGTGGTACCCTTGGGTTACCTCCCAAGCAGCGCCTGATTTTACGTCGTGGCATGACGTGGACTATTCTTCTCAGGACATTCTTAAACCAGTGTTCCCTTTCGAGAACCATCTTATTCTCTTTTTATTTTTCAAGGGAATAGCCTCCACTCCGTCCCTCTCTTCTTCCAACGTCTTCTCTAAATGAAGCCCTCCATCAGATTTGGTCTGAAAAGTGATTATCTCCTGCGGTCGTGGACCTATGGAAACTGCCACCCCACACTTAGCCTTTGACAACACACTAACCTTACAAAGGTCTCTGTAGTGTGTGGGTGGGTTGATCTCTTGGTAAACTCGGAAAAGCTCTTCTTCATCATCAACCCTCATTTTAAGGGTCCCCGCTCTTACATTAATAATTGCTCCTCCAGTGGCCAAGAATGGCCGTCCCAAGATTAGGTGTATCTTGTCATCAACTTTAAAAACCAATATGATAAAGTCAGTGGGTATAATGAACTTACTCAATTTGATGAGAAGGTCATCGATTATTCCATGTGGTGCCACTCATGAATTGTCTGGCAGCTGCAACATCATTCGTGTTGGTCTCAGTTAACCCAACCCCAAGGCGTTAAACAAAGATAGGGGCATTAAATTAATTGCTACCCCTAAATCACATAGAGCTCTTATCACCTCAGCTTTACCAATTTGTATAGGGAGGGTAAAACTCCTTGGGTCTTTGAGCTTTTCCGGTATCTTGCTCATTACCATATGGCTGCACTCCTTAGTCAGTGCAACTATTTGAACATCCACCAATCTGACTTTGTTGGCCACCACATCTTTCAAGTACTTAGCATACTTGGGCATTCCCTGCAAAACATCAAGCAAAGGTAAATTTATGTGAAGTTCTTTGAAAATATCAAAGAACTTTTTAAAGCATTCCTCCTCCTTGCTTTTTTTGAGTCTTTGTGGGAATGGGGGTGGTGGTCTCTGTGTTGGCTGCAATAATGATTGTGAATATTGTTGCAAAACACACTGATTATCTCCCTTTTCATTGGATGGTCCTTTTTTACCCAACTCCGGCTGCACCTCATTTCTCTTCTCTTTCAGTGGTGCATCAGCCAATTGCCTGCCACTCCTTAGACTGATGGCGTTGACCTATTCAGGGTTTGTATCTGTGTCACTGGGTAACCCTCCCTAAGGTCTAGTGTGCTGAGCAGTTGCTATTTGACCCATCTTCTTCTCTAGATTGCGGGTGGCCAACTGCTGGCTTTTCAAATATGATGCCATCCTCCCCCGATTCTCTGCTAGTTGGGTCTGTGTTGCCATAATCTTATACAACGTCTCCTTAATGTTGCTGCTCAACTGAACACCATTCTGCCTATTCTGCTCCTGATACTGCTGCTGATGTTGCTGGTAGCTTTGACATTGATTTCCACCCCAAGAAAAATTCGGGTGGCTCTGCCAATTCTTGTTGTAATTGTTCCCAAAATTCTGATTGTTTCTCTGAACATTCCCAAAAAAATTGATCGATTTAGGATTTGCCCCATAAGATTTTGCACTGTGCCCATTATTAACTAAGATTTCACACCAACTAGGAGCCTGCTGAATTGCATTCACCTGTCCCTGCTGTTGGTTCATACTCAATTTATTGAACTGAGTCATCATCTGATGCTAAAATGATGCTAGCTGTGCCACCAAGGTATTGACACCATCCACCTCTATTATCCCTGTCCTGTTGTTCTCTTTCCTGCCCCTCTCGATGACTCGCTGTGCAACTCTGGATTTCCCTGAGCAATCCTGTTCAACAAAGTATACAACTCATCATAGGTCTTCTCCAATGCTTGCCCACCCGATGCAGAGTCTAGTAAAATTTTTGTCTGTGGGTCTAGACTTTCCACAAAGGTATGGGCTATAACTTCATTAGACTGCTGGTGATGGGGGCAGTCTCTCAATAGTGACTTGAACCTCTCCCAAGCCAAATACAGGTTCTCCTTCGGCCTCTGCTTGGAGCTTAATATTTTACTCCTGAGTTTGGCAGTCTTGCATAAAGGGAAGAACCTGATGAGGAAGTTCTTTGCTAAGTCATCCCAAGAAGTTATGGAATTCGGTCGCTCTGCTTTCAACCACCTCTTTGCCTCTCCCAACAATGAGAATGGGAAGAGTGTAAGTCGAACATAATCAGTTGACACTCCGGTGGGGACGAAGGTGTCACTGATCTCCAAGAAATTCTGTAAGTGTTGTTGTGGGTCCTCATGAGTCATCCCAATGAACTGGCCACTAGAATATAATAGTTGCACCGTGTTCTGTTTAAGCTCAAAGTTCCCTCCAGGCTCCGGATTTCGGATACTAGAGGTCACATTTGTCGCTAATGGGATTGCCACTTCGCGAACTGGTTGGGATTCCATGGTTTCAGGTAACAACTCTGCTTGCCCTGCTGGTGGGTGTTGTTGTAACCATTCCTGAAGTCTCTGTAGCTTTCGCTCTAGAGCTTCCCTCCAGAGTAAATGAAGTTGACGTTCAGGTTCAAGCAACGGTTGCACTAGCTCTCTTTTCCTTCCCCGCTCTGTAAAGGCAATCTGTTACCTGCAAATTAGCAGACTAAGACCAAGTTTTTCAACACTTAAGGAAATTAAAAAGTCCTCAAAAACTAAAAATTTTCTAAACACTGCCAGTCCCCAGCAATGGCGCCAAAAAGATGTTGCGCTCCAGCGCACTCACAAGCGTACGCGGTCGTACAAGTAATGCAATGGCCCTTTTTAAGAGCCGGATGTTGAACCCATAAAGACTAGACCAATTCAGTGAATATTCATGTTCAAGTGTAAGATTAACATTCACAAGTGTTGATTATAGAAGTTTTTAATAAATTATAATTAAATCTAGGGGTGGTCACAAAGTACTCAAGAAACAATATAAGAAGCTACTAGAGTTAAGGCCTACTAATCATGCAATGCTACAATTCAAAATGGTTCGACTATGAAATTATCAATTGTTTTCTCACATAGTTGGTAATGTGATGTTCATGGTCTCTGGAGCCTCTAAACACGACAAACTAGCCTCACAACTATATCTTGAGCGGGCATGTGACATCCTAATTCGTGGGAAATTCAACTACATGGATGCGATTTTCGGGGTTTGTGCTCTTGATTAGGAACTTTCATACCTCTAATCTTTTAACCTAACTTTGCTTCACAACTACTTCTACGAGTGGTGGAGTGACAATTCTAAGCCGGTGTGTTGCTATCATCCCGTTTTTTCAACCAAGCAAGGCAATTGAGGTATATTATTTATCCTAATTGCTAATCATATCGAAAGATAACAACTTGCTCCCTACATTCTATGTTCTTGCCAAGGTTTACTCTTTCAAGCTTTTACCTAAGCTTAACGCGTTTGTTTTCATGGAGATCAAGCATTAATAATAAATAATGTAAGACAAAACAACAATTAACAACTCAAACCAAAACGAATTCTTGCATTACAATCATATCACGTAGCCTCAACCCTAGGGAAAGGGTTTTAGCCACTCATGTTCGTACAATATCTTTAAAAAATCGTTAAAGTAGAGTTCGTACAAGAATAGGTAAAAAAGAATGCAAAATTATTGAACCCTAGGTGAGTTATTCACTCCTCCCTTCACTCCTCTACGGTTTCCAAAAAATATTTTGTGACCAATGATTTTAGAAGCTAAGGGTTTAATTTATAGTAAATGGGAAATTTGCAAATTTTGGTGTGTTAAGGAATGGCTCCATGGCATGGAGGTGAACGCGCCAATTTTCCTCCATGACTACGCGGATGCCTACTGGAACTTGCATCCTCGGCAGGTTGTGCAAAGTGCCTGCGCGACACACGGCGTGGCGCGGAGCTCCTCTCGCGGGATGGCCAGCGTGACACTTCCTATGGCGCGCAGCAATTCCTTGCGTGGCACGGACGCTGGTGCGCAGGTGCCTTGGAGGCAACCATCTCGTGCGCATGGCATGAGCATGGCACGGCTATAGGCGCGACACATGCACAGTGTGGCATGCTGCCTGGCGCGGCCAGCCTTGCCATGGCATGTTTTCTAGCCATCTTTTGCAACTCACTCCCAACTCCATTATTTCACTTCACCCATCATTATTTAGTCCCTCATATGCATTTTACACCTACAAAACAAGGACTAATCATGTTGGTTAGTACGTACCCAAATTTACACAAAATCGCATAAGAATGTAAGTGCATAATTAGACAACCCCACTAAATTAAGCCATAAAATAGCACTTGGGCATTTACTTATGCTCGAGATCAATGAGTCGTGGTCATCCCCATGAGTCGTTAGGTCACCCGTTGTTAGGGATGGTTGAAGGAAGAGGAGGTATGGGGATAGCGCACTTAACGGGTCCTCACCATGACTCGTAGGGAAACACCACAAGTTGTGTTGTCGCTCGTGGTGACCCCCTAGTTATTAATGGCAGTGTAGAGGATTAGAGGTGACCACGACAGTTACGTCCCCCGTTGTGACCAGAGTTGAGTTTGTGGCAGTGTACAGGACGGTGGGTGGCCAGAGTCGTGGCCTTGGACGATGACTTGTCCAGTCCCTCATTGGGACTGGCAGTCTATTTTTCTCTACGAATTTAGTAAGCGCTTATCCATAATTCCTATTATCCTAAGGCCTAAACTACGTTGTTTTATGCTATGAATAGTGAGTTTTAAGAGGGGTAAGTTCATGCTAAGCAATTCCTATTCATGCATGCAAGCTTAGAGGTCTAGAGAGGTGATCAACCTTCATTCCTTCCAATCTAAGACTGGCTCACCCGAAAATCTAAATTCTACTGACCGGGTTCCACAATTAACTGAAACATAACATGCAAATAGCCAATCCATGCCGAGAATAACATCGAAATCGGTCATGGCTAACTCTATCAAATCTGCTGAGGTGACCTTATGAAGGACTGAGACTGGGCAATCTCTATACACCTGTCTAGCTAGAACTGAGTCACCTATTGGATGGAAACTGAGAAGGGTTCTGACAAGACTTCGGGATTGACTCTGAAGCTACTGGCCACATAAGGTGTTACAAAAGACAAGGTAGCCCCCATATCTAGCAAAGTATATACATCAACATGGAAAAATCTCAACATACTAGTGACCACATTCGGGGAGGCGTCCTTCTCCTGACGGGTTGCTAAAGCATAGAATTTGTTCTAGAACTGACCACCAGCTATGCTAGTAGATTCCCGTTGATGTGTTGAGCGTTCAGACGGAGCTGCTGAGCTAGAAGCTAGGCCTCGGCCCCCAACCTGATCTTGTCTTGCAGCTAGACAATCTCTAAGCATGTGTTCGGGCTGGCCTGTGTGCCCTCGCCCACACCTGCGACAAGCTGGGATGCTGGAATCTGCGGGCCTAGTGTTATGACCCCTCGAGCCTAATGCCCGCCCTCTCAAATCATGCTTGGGCTTGGATGGCACACTCAATGTTGCAGGTGCTGGGGCCGATGATCTCTGGTGGGCCTACTTTCAGTGCCCACCACCGGACCTCTGTTGAGAGATTCTGTGGTCCTCGATCCTGGCCCTCTTGGCCTCCCTCTCTCCCTAATGTGCCACCTCCATCTGCTGAGTGTATAACACTATCCGAGGAAAGTCCATATCCTGGTGCAGCATGGTTGTCCTGCAGTCTTTGTCCAAATAACCTGCGACTCCAAAGACGAATCTACTCACCAGCATCCTCTAGTCGGCTACCAACTCTGGAGCATATTTTGATTAGAGAGTGAACTTAAGGGAATAATCTTGTACAGTCCTTCTCCCTTGATTCAAATTCACAAACTCAGCTGCTTTCAACTCCCTCATCTCTCGAGGGAAGAACCGGTCTAGAAATGCAACCTGGAACTCTTCCCAAGTGACAGGACCTGCTCACGACCCTTCTATCCTTCCTTTGATGAAACTAGATATGTGCGACTTATTTAGCTGATAAGAGGCTAACGCGGCGCACTCCACCCCATTCACCCCCATGACTTGGGTGATCTTGATAATCTCATCTATGAACTCATGTGGGTCCTCATCTACCTTCGACCCTGTGAACTCAGGAGGGTTCATCCTCAAGAAGTCCCTGACTCGAGCCGCCGCTTCATTTCCATTTTGCAGAACATGCACAATGGCCTGCTGATTGAATTGAGTGGTCAAGGCCTACGTGATCATCTGAATAGCGGCCCGAAACTTCGCATGGGCAGCCGACTCTTGTGCTTGAGGCTCCTGAACTGGTGGGGATGGCTGGTGCCCATAGCCATTTCCATTCTCGTGGCCTTCACCGCCTCCGTGCCTCCTTCGGTTCATTCTTTAAGGAGCCATGATTCTGCAATCACAAATAGCACGAATTAGAGGATAGAAAGACTTTTCATCACACGACATGGATCATGAAAGAAGGGAACATTTCCTAAACGTCTCGTAGCCTCTTCATCATAAGCGTGGCGCGCTTCACACCCATGAAAAAGACTCTACTTAACTTGTCTTTCAGAAACCCTAGGATACTTCAAAAGCTATGGCTCTGAAACCAAGTTTGTCACGACCCAAATAGAGGCCCGGATCCTAGACACGACATAAGGGACCCCGAGAGACCCCTAGTCGACCCATGGCATAAGCATACATCTAACTCGCTAATTAACTGAAGAAACAACAATATAAACTCAGTGGAAGTCTAACCTAAATATAACATCTGAATAAACATCCGAAGCTGTTTCTGTACATAAGTCTAAAAAGCCTCTAATTTGGACAAGTGATGGGACAAGACCCCCAACTAACTCAACAATACTGAAATTGGAAATACATAAGGGAAACTGAAAGTCTAGACCTCGAAGGATAAGGACTCACCACCCAGATGTTATTAACTCCGATAAGCTTCCTAGAGTGGGGCTAAAGTTGAGAGCTGGGTCCTATATCATGAAACTATACAACATAAAAACTATATGTTCTATACATGGAGTGTACCGAGTATGCAAGGTAAGTAAAACCGCTAAAGTGAAAATCATTTAAAAACAATGCAGTAGTTAAACATAATATCAGTAAGATGAGAATAGGGCTTGCATGCATCATTTCTGAAATCATGATCTTCTCATAACTTGACAATACATAGCTTTATAACATCAACTGCCTCGAATGACTCAAAACTAAAACATAACATTTACGGAAAAGCTGAACATAGAGTCAAACCTTGCTTTTAGGAAATGCATGAGTATATAATAACCATGAATAATGAAGATGCAAGTTTAGAATCATATAATACAATGGGAGACTCATCACTTAACCGACATACCACGATAGAGCTTATGTGGTCCCGACTATCACACTCAAGTGGGCATAGCCGTACAAAACCTTGTCAGGGCTAAGGACGCTATGATGATATCGATATCAAGCTTAAGGACCATCCAGGAAAGGGATAGCTCACAAGGGAGGTCCCAAGACATATAACAGTATCAACCTACGTTGGCGTGCAGTTCTGGGGCATAGGGTGATAGACCCTTAGCCCGCTCGGTGCTAGACTCTTCCTCAAAAATATGCATATGCTCTACATCGTATCAACATCATCTATTGACGAAGCTCAAGATGGAATCATGCATAAACTTGACATCATATGAAAATGAAGCTCAATAACATACATCTCAATTGAATTATTGCATGTGAGAAACTTTAGTTCAAACATACCACAAGCTGGACATGCTTGGGAACCCTTGCTCCAAAACCATGTGGTAAGCTATACGTAGAAAGAAATAACTCAAACATATCACAAGCTAAAATATGGAATTTGGGAGAATTCACTCCAAAACAATGCGGTAAGCTTATTTCGGGAAAATCATTATTTGAAATCAACATGTGGGCATTTCCCAAAGCTTTATCATACTTAGAATTGCTCAATTATCATTGAAGACATAATTATAGGCATGGGTAGTTTCAAATCATGCTTTGCATCAGTATATCTCATCATTCTCACATGTACTTCATAAAACTTACTTTTCATGATCATATCATCAATGGGATTCAACATTCATAAAAGATAGAAATATAATTTTAATTGAAATCATTATAAAATCATCCCATGCTTCACAATTCGATAATAAAATCATAATAAATTCATACCTATGTAATGAAATTGAATGTTCATGCATTAGGGTAAAAATCCCATACTTGATCATAGGAGATTTTCATGATTTGATAGAGATTGGACATGGGTGTGGAAGAAGACACCCACTCATAACCCTACATACCTGGAAGGGATGATTCTACCACCCTCCTAATTGCTCAAGATTAGATTCCAATGGAAACCTTGAAGACTTGCTCTAAATCACCTCTTCAACCTCTCAAGTTTGCATGCATGGATTGAAACAACTTAGAATAGGTTTTCCCCTCTTAAAACCCTTCAAAACGAGCCTTAAACGACATAGTATAGGTCTTAGGAACTTAGGAATTACAAAATGACCCTTACTAAAATTCGCAGGAAAATATTGCCAGGTGGTCCTAACAGATGACCTGACGGATCATAGTCCTTGGAACGACTCGTTGCCTGGCTCATCAAGTACACTGCCTGAATTACTTCACTTTACACATGAATCACCCCACGACTTATACCACGACTTGTTACCTCACTCAACAAGTAGTGGTCAGCTTTCGTTAGGTACACTACCTTAATTTCCCCTTCTTTCCTTCTAAACTACCCCGCGACTGACCTGATAACTCGTGGGGTCTGACCATGAGTCGTTTCCATGCCCGTGTGGTACCTTCTCTTCCAAACTTCCCTACTCTTCACTGGTCTCCACACGAGTCACCTAACGGCTAGTGGGCTGTCCTCACAAGTCATCCCACGACTCGTCTTGTGCCTGCAACACCAATTTCACATTTTCCCTGTTTTAACTCCCGGGTCCGATCCTTAAGTTCTAGGGTATAACAAAACATAATCATAAGCATTCATAAATTGTGAGAAATAGTGGGAGATTCTCTTAACCGACATACCCCATATGTGAACACATGGATCTTGACTTATAACCCTAGTCGGGAGGGTGTCCGTACCTTGACAAGGGTAGAACCATGAAAGTTTGATATCACCATGAAAAGGGCCATTTGGGCCAGGGATAGTCACAAAGGAGGTCCCAACATACCTATGGTGACACGTAGTTTATGAAATCTGGGGCAGAACCTAGGCCCCAAACCTACTCGGTGATAGATACTACTCCCAAAACATATATAGTGCTCATAGTATAATATGCATGAATTCATGGGCTAGTTAAATCATGATTATCATAAACATACTTGTATATACGTGAACTAGCCATGACATAAGGCCCGTGAGTCGGCCAAAACATAATTCATAAATCATAGGATTCATGCATACTTGTAGATCATACATATAACTTGTAAATCATCAAATCAAAATGGATATTCGAATAAATCCATATTTTAAATCATAAACCATGATGGGTTTCGTAAATACAAACAATTGAAGTAAAGATCATAACCCGATTCATCATAGACTATACATAATTGGGCTTAATTTGGTAGAAATCAAAATCAATAATTTTATAATCAAAATAGTTGTAAAATATAATAAAAATCCATAAAATAGATGTAAATCACAAATCAAAAAAGCCCATTAGTAGATCATTAGATTTTCACAAAAATTGACTTAAAACTCCATGAGATTTTTGATAGATTTTTCATGAATTAATAGAGAATGGGCATGGGTGTGAACGAAAACACCAATTCGTAACCCTATATACCTGGTTAAGATAAGATTTAAAAGTTCCTTGAGTTCCCAAGGGAGAATTGATAGAGAAGGACTTGAAACTAGGCTTGATCTTTCTAAAATCTCCTTCATAATGACTTATGCAAGGAGGATTTAACCTATCTTATCATGCCTAAAAAAATAAATAAAATGATGTAGTTTAGGGCCCTAGAGCATAGAAAGGTTGAAAATACCCTTAATAAAATCACCCTGAAGAACTGCACTTGT
Source organism: Datura wrightii (assembly GCA_035772735.1). Classification (NCBI taxonomy): domain Eukaryota; kingdom Viridiplantae; phylum Streptophyta; class Magnoliopsida; order Solanales; family Solanaceae; genus Datura; species Datura wrightii. Next base: position 46,386,739 of record JASDFA010000002.1, on the reverse strand, counting down.
CGATCCCACGGACATACCAACGAGTCGTTGGTGGAACCCACGACTGGTGGTACGGTCCGTCGTATCCACTGCCTTGAACTTAGCCTCATATTCATACAATGACTCAACCGTACGAGTCATGGTTCCTTATAACGGGTAGTTATATCAACCATTGTTAGCTCCTTGAAAATTCACAACTTCCCTACGACGAGCCTCACCATGACTCGTGGTTGCTTCCAACAAGTCATGGTATCAATCCATTAAGTCCACTGGAAATCTGGCACTCCAAACCACGATATGGCTACCACGGGTCATTGTTAGTCATGATAGATTGTTAGATGACCCATTGTTTCCTAACTTCCAAGGTTCACATGCCAACCATGATTGCTAACAACAACTCGAGTCTTTACATCGTCCGTCCTGCACCCTTTTTCCCAATTTTCGTCCAACTTCCATTTTTGATCCCCGATTTAATCTTAGCCACTTTTAGGGTTTTACAACCTTGCTGATACTGTGATCTATAGCTACCTAATGAGTTGCCAATATAATTGGCATCTTCCATTTGCATAGGTGGTGGCTCTTATAATGGCTGATATTAGTATGGAGAAGGAGGGAATCCATGCTTGTATAGAGCACCATTCATGGTCTCATCAATAACATGCACTTTCTTGACCTTAGATTCGATCAACTTCTTCATGAGGAGGCTATGTTGGTTGTCATAGTGGCCATTATCTGATCTCGCTCTTAATTCTCCTTCATCAAATGAGACAGAGAAGGAGTCCCCACATTGACTCCTCCACTTTGGTCCCCACCATGCCAAGCATGGTTATGCTTTGCTATCTTGTCTAAGATGGTTATTCTGTTGAAAGTCTTATCCATGAAGCACCCACCTGTAGTGTTGTTGGCAACAGACTATGTCAAGGCATCTAGACTGATATAAAATACCTCCAACAAGATATGATTCGAGAACCCATGGTTGGAACCCAAAGGATGTATTGCCAGAATCTCTCCATACCTGAAACATCTATTCCCCTAGTAGCTGCCAAAAATAGAATAGCTTATCTCATTGCTCTACCTTTTTGGTCCATTTCATTAGGAAGACACTCACCAACTCTTGCCAAGTATGAATTGAGTCTGGAGGGAGTCTATGCAACCAACCCCTTGCCTCATCAGCCAATGAGTATTTGAACACTCATAGCCTGATAACATCATCCAAAGTGTTATTTTGATTATAAAGGTTGCACACCTTCAAGAAATTCTTTATGTGTTGATGGGAGTCGTCGTTTGTGGAGTTGTAAAATTGTCCCTCCATATTTAGCATAGCATAGATAGTACTTTCCATTTTGAATGAGGCGGCATTTACCCTTGGTGGGATGATCACGCTCGCATAGTCAACTTCCCCACTAACATCTCGCGAACACATTTTCCAAATCTTCATCTGGAAGAGTGGCCATGATCCTATATCAAGAGACAAAAATAAAAAGAAAAGGTAAAAGAATAGATCTAAGTAAGCAAACTAGATTGCTAGGGCTAGATAGGGATTATGTTGTAGTACCCGACAACGGCGCCATAATATTTGAGGTCCTTCAAATCCACTCTCAATATTGGGTAGTATATATGATCGCAACAAATATAGATCCCAAAAAGGATTTGGGGTCAAATCCCATAGAGACTACTCAAAGCACATACTATCTAGTACTAAATAGTAAGGTATTGCAAGATTAGAGTCTATTTGGAACGAAAGTAATGAAAATTAACTGAGACTACATATTGTAATAAACTAGGGTTGTAAGAAATTAAACATAATTCCAATAAAATGGCCCTAATTTTGGATCGATCCGTCTAAATCACCAATGTGAAAGAATTGAGAGTGGGATAAGACTGAACATGCAAGAAAATTACTTAAGCAACCTATGGGTATCTTTCAATAGCACCATAGGTGTCAATCGACATAAATTTTGTCAAATTGAAAGAAAGCTCCCTTCTACCCAATTGCTTGTTGCCAATTTGGAATTCAACCTATGTCTAGGAGAACCCATTAAACAAGGGTAATACCTTGATTCATTATTAATTTATGATAAACCCCACCTACATTTTCTCTTTCAAGCCTCATAAAGGTAATTGGGAAGGATTGAATGACCCTCATCATCAATCACATACTACAAAGTAAAAATCAATCAAATTGTTCATAAGCTCAAATTTAATTTTAACTAATTGGGATCACTAGAGTTCATAACCTATTATGTTTACTACCGTATATCTGGGTTTAGTTACCATAACAAGAAGAAGAAGAGCAAAGCAATTAGACATTCTTTACAAGAGAAATTGAAAATCTTTAAATAGATGAAAGGAATTCTTCAAATGACAAGCCAGATTTACAATCTACTTTGAAACTAGGGCTACACTAGCTAAACTATACTCTTTACACTAAGTATGAACAGAACAATGAAAAATTCCCTAAAAATTACAATAAAAATCTATTTATATTATGCCCCAAAAAGCCCATTTAAATTAAACATCGGAGTGTGAGGTGTGCAGGGACATAAAATCCTTTGGAAGGATGGACCATACTTTGAGTTGTCTTTTACTTTTCTGCTTCTGTCCCTTGGATTGTCTTCCTTTGAAAGATGGATCGTCCTTTGGAGTGACACTCTATACCTTGCTCCTTATTTTAGAACTCCCATTCTTCCAAGCTTGGGTCCAATGTTCAATTGACAGACCATCCTTATGGAAATGATCCATCCTTTCAACTGTAATATACATAACCATTATTATGGGTTTTTGGAATCTGCAGCTGGGAAAGAAAGCATTGAGGTGCGGACTGTCTTTCAGATAGATGGTCGGTATATTGCCTCATTTTTTGAGCAATTTCTGGCCTAAATTACTTTCTTCTTTCAATTGCTTGGGTTCTTAAAACATAGTATAATAAGGTTAGTTTCTACTCAATTGAACTCCTAAAGGCATCAAAATGCTATGAAAAAAGTAACGATGTTTCGCAAATCCCCTACACATTAATAATCCAACCATGTATGCTCATGATATAATGGTATATAGGCAGAACCTCAAAAAGTTGATGACTCAATAATAACTCTGCTCAGGTAAACTGTTGAAGTAAGTAAATACTGATTCACTAAAGAGAGAACTTTGGCTCAATGTGTATATAAGCATACATAAGGAGGCTTTATACTATAGAGGACGTGCAAACATTTAAGACTCCTTGATAGAGTGCTTGACTTGGATTCTTAGCCTCGTTGATCATTACCAGATTTCATACCCTTATATTAGACATTTAAGGCACTATAAATGAGTAACAGACTCTTTCTTGAACTCAAAGAGTTCCAATAATAACTCACAAAGGAGTTAGAAATAAAAACATATAACGTAGACATGACTGAGGGATTCAATCGTGTCTCATTAACATCTTACTAGGAATTCTGTACCATGAGATAGTATGTACTTTTAGACTCTTACTTGGAGTGATTCGTAAACACTTGGGTTCATTAGCTTTTATGGAAGCTAGATTACTTATTAGAGACATTGGCAAGTTTTGTTGAACGCGAACACTTGAACCCTTTTTAGAAACCTTAATATGGTGAAACATTCTTACTGTAGTACCCAACTTATAGGAAGTTGTTACCTAAGAGGAGGTTGTGAATGTAAAACTATGAATAAATATAGACACTCTATGATCTGGGGAAGATTTTATTAACCTAAAAATACTAATTAGCTTCTCTTTCTAGTTATGAAATGAACGTAAGTAGGCAATATGTGCAAAGGTTCTTAGATCCAAAAGTTATAAATGCTTACTATCGTAAATGTAACATCTCGGATAATTTGAGTAATAAATGCGTACTTTTGAGGTAAGGCTAAGTGTACCTAATAGGCTAAGAAGGATGTGTAAAGAGGTATTTGAGTCACTCTATGATCGTATTTAAGATTGGATGTTGATCAAGTTGTAGAATGAAATTCGGCAAAAGTTATCATGAAATTTCCTTCTTGATATTCATTGAAATTTAGGTCAAATATCTCTAAGATTTTCTCCCAATATATAAGGTGTTAAGGATTGTGCAACCTATCAAATTAAATTTATTTGAGTCTAGTTTCCATCGCATCAAACCGTTCACAAATTCGACTTCAGAATAGAGAGATATTCCTGTTTTGTCTAGACTAAGCAAGCAGACACGTCACAAACGGTTTAAGGTGGTGGAAGGCTACTTGAGCCCCTTTAGTCGGTTGTTGGTCATCCAAATTCATTTTCCAGCAACTAAAATCATAATAAACCTCTCTCAAGTTCTCTCCATTTTTCTTTGGGTTTTGGGGCTAGAAGCCATGGCTCAAAATGATTTTGGTGTCGGGATATTGGGAATTGCATGTAGCTTGTGTTTTGGTGTTTTTTCGGAATTTTCGTGTCTATTTCGTGGTGAATCTGTTTTTAAGACTTCTTCCTTTAGTGTTCCTTGGTTTTTGAGGTTGGTTATACGGTGTTAACCCCGTTAGGTTGTTGTCTCGGAGTTTCTACCGTCGAATTCCTATGAATCTCTCCGGATAAGCTTTGTTTATCTTGTTTTGTTGTTGAGTTGTGTTGGATGCATTTTGGAAGTAACCTGGGATTCGCTTAGGAAGTAACTTGAAGCTCATAAGGGTGGAGGTTTTTATTAGCTCGGGTTCCCCAAAAAATCCAAGGTATGTTAGGCTTGTCTCTCCCTTTGTCGGCATGAATTCCTAGCCCTTGTCATCCTGTTGATGTGTGTATTGACTGATTTGTGAAGGCTTGTATTATGTTATCATTGAACTCTTGTGCTTCTATTTGTATGTTGATAAAGGTGTGTATAAGGTGCTGGTTTGGTTGCTGGCTCGGGCTTGTGTGCGGAAAATAGTAGTCATAAAAAATGATTACGCTCGTGTCAAGAGGTCGTGTTTGAGGTGTGTGGTTGTTGTAGCAAGTTATGGAATATTGTTAGCATGTATTATTTATTTTTGTTTATTTTGTTTGTTTTTTGTTTGAGGCCTTATGGCTTGTGGATATCCGATGCACGAGAGTTGTTCCGGCTAGGGGTCGAGCTCGAGGTGCCTTGTGGCTTGTGGATACCCGACGCACGAGAGTATTTCCGGCTGCGGGGTTGAGCCCAAGGATTAAAATGACCTATGAGGTTGAGAATGATGTCCTCCATGGTGTCGAGTTGAGACATGATTCAAGAGTGGTCCGACATGTCTGAGTCTTCCTGGGATCGCGATTGGTTCTCTCGGATGGATTGAGCTCTACAAACTATGCCCAACCGAGAGAGAGTCTGGCAATGCATATTTGATGATATTGTTTGATTGGTGTTTACTTTTGATATGCTTGAAATTATATTGTGATTGATCCCCGTGTTATATGTTATCTGATAGCAGTGGATGCGAGATATTTGATGGTGTTAGTTGAGGTCGTTGAGAGGTTTAGAGGTGATGACAGGTGAGCTGTGTCGGCTAGATGTTGTTGTGTTGTTGTTTACTTTTTGACTTGTTGGGCTTATGGGGCTAGGTAGGTTCTATTTTTGCGTTTTCTTGTAGTTGCCAAGCTTATGGGGGCCAGGTAGGTTTTATGTATTTACTTAAGTTGAGTTCTCCTTTTGCAATATCTAGTATATCTGTTGATCTCTATTCTTAGTCTTCCAATTGTTTCAACCTTTCATGCTCGTACATTATTGTAATGACGCCCTAGTTGGGGTTGCGTTCATGCCTGCAGATGATGGTGTGCTAGTAGATCGAGTTCTTGGTTGTTGAGTGGAGTTCTAGTTGAGTTAGTGCATTCCAGGTCTTTTGGAGTTGCCAGAGGTTGAATTAAGGGCAGTCGGTGTCCTGTCCCGATCATTTGATTCCTATTATATTCTTAGAGGCTCATAGACTTTTGTTGTAGGTGTAATGTCATTGTTGTAGGCTGGTTGGACCTTGTTGCATAGATGTTTTTCCTTTTTGTGGCTTGGACGACCTATTGTTTATCCTTTTGGGTTAGTCAGGTGAGCTAGCCTCTGCTATAGTTTGTTGTTACTCGGATTTTATAATTATTGTATTATTGAACCTCATCGATTTTGGCCTTTTTTTATGTTTGGGCGTCGTATATGCTCTTTCAAGGGTGGAACCAGGTGCCAGTAACGCCTCCCCAGGTTTGGGGTGTGACATTAAATATGGTTGTAAGCTAGTGAGGTAGGTTTATAAGCTTAAGATTCCTTAATGCATAGTTAGCCTATATGGGTTGATCTAACTGTAACTTATGTATCCATCTCTTAACGACTCACTACCCTTTTTATAAGTCTTTCTTGTATTCCACTTATACTGCACGGATGGAAAATTATAAAACTATTCCATGTCTTTCAATTCTTTCACTAACTTAACTTACTCTTGAATCTTCCTTCTATTCTAATGATCTTTATAACACTATTGCATCTGTAATTTGAGTAACCTGTTAATAACCATATTACCCTTTCCATCTTACCCTAACATCCTTTAGCTTAGTTTGAATTGAGTCAATTTAACATCCTTATCGTATTGTAACACCTTGTGCTAGACCTTATTCTTTACGTCCTTAGCCTAGTTCTATATTGACACTTTCATCATCCTTATTACGTTATTTACTATATTTACTTCCTTAAGGACTCACTTCCTAAAGCATAAAATTCTCATGCTAACCAATTCCTAACGGCCTTATAATAAAGCATGAAAAAGGAGTACATAACTTAATTCGCTACATATAGAGGTCTAGCGTTTGATTCCTAACTTCATCTTTTTATTAGCATCTCAATCTCCTTATCATGAACTTAGTTCTACATATACATATATTCCTTATAGGAGCATTTCTTAAATCCCTTAAATAACCTTAACCATTACTTCTTTAACTAATATTACGCCAATCGACTTACGTTTTAGCTAACCGGTTGTCTTATTAGACTTTTATTTATCGTACATGGAAATATGAAGATTCACAAAGAGACCATGTTCATATACATATTTTATCATAATGGACCAGCACACAGTGCCTACAACAACGGTCTCTAGACTAAATTTATATCTATGATAATTGTAGTACGTTTAAATTTTTTGTTTCACAACCACAAGCTTATAAATATTTCCATACCCATAACAATTCTCATCATATACTTCACATCTTAAGAGGTAGATCTATTCAATACTTTATCAAAACTAAGAACATATGTATATCACTTCTAAACCTTTAACTCAGATTCATTTTTGAAGCAGGAAAGAGAGGCACCTTTACATACCTTTTTCCATAGTTTTAACTTTATTGGCAAAAACAGTAGCTCAAACATGTGATTCCTTCAACCCTTAGCCAATAAAAAATGTATACGTACTGCACTTAAACATGTATATGCAATAAACAAAACACAAGAACTTCCTATCACATACAACTTTCGACGATATGTAGAACTAGATATTTCTTATGATTAAGAAGATAGAATTACTTACTCAAGCTTGTGGATAACATTAAATATGGAGGAACTTAATTTCTAGAACCTATAACACCTTAGCAAGTGCAAATTCAAGTCAATTTTTATAGAAAAACTCTGTCACGATGTTCTTCACAACTTGGGCTATCATACCTAAGATTAATTTAAATTTGGATGAGTTCTCCTCTTGATTTCAATAGAATTTGCTCAAGAAAACTAAGGGAAAAGGTAAGGGGAATGACTGATCAGTTTTTGGAAATTATAGTGGATTAGAAATGATATTTGGGATGGGTTTTCCCATTTAAAGGCACCCAAACCCAACATAAACCCATAACCCATTTTTGCACATATAGTCTATGGTACAATAATCATAACCTTTTACTCCGTGCCAAATTGACGAGTAATTTGATTTTCTACAAACTAGGCTTAAATATCCTTAATCAATATGTTGTAGGACTTCAAACTCATTATAGATTGGAGATATAATTTTCCCAAGTCAGACCGAGTATGAGATTTTGAAATTTTCTCTCGTAATGAAAATGTGAACTAGAATTTTTGTTGCCAAGCTCCCTTTGGCCTAAAACTTTTCTTCAAGTGTTTACTCACCTCCATATAGCTATTTCATGATATGATCTCCCATTTGAAATTTTATTCTCCCAATAACTCATCATTGGACAATGTAAAGGAAAAAACAATTTGATGCATATATCTTCATTTTAACGGGTTAGTCATTTTAATGTATATGGGGTGTTGCACTATTACTTTATGACAACTTTTCCAATGGTAAAAATTGGTCCCAGTGACCACCAAAATCTATCACGCAAGCTCAGAGATCATCCTACAACACCTGAATCATTTGCTCAGACTACCCATCAGTCTAAGCGTCAAATGTTGTGTTCAGATCCATCCATACCCAACTCCGCCTGCAAGGTTCTCCAAAAGTTTGATGGAAACTATGTACCTTTATCCAAGATAAAGAAATTGAAACTCCATGCAATTGAACAATCTCTCAGATTTATAGCTTGGATAACTATTCCACATTATATATCACCTGAACTGGTACAATACGGATAGACTTAATCAACCTATCTACAATAATCCATATGGAGTCATACTTGCCATTCTGTGGAAGACCAACCACAAAATTCATAGTTATCCTCTCCCACTTGTATTCAGGAATGGGCATCCTTTGCAGTATTCCTCCAGGCCTTTGGTTATTATGCTTCACCTGCTAATGATTAAAGTACTGGAAAATAAATTCCATGATATCGCACTTTATCCTATGTGACGACTTGAACGGAGGCCTGGATCACAACACGGGACAAGGAGCCCCAACAGACTCCAAGTCGACGCATGGCATAAACATATACCTAACTCCATTACTAGAACAGAAGAATCAACATAATAATCTTAGTGGAAGTCTAAAATAAACATAACATCAGAATACACATTCTAAAGCTAAGTACATCCTTTTGTATGAAAAGCCTCTAATCATGATGAGTTGAAGGGACAGGACGCTAACTAACTCAACAAAGCTGAAACTGAAAGTACATAGAGGAAATCTCAACAAGTATGGTCCTTGGTAGATGAGGACTCACCACAATGTAAGATGCTAACTCTGAAAGCTGAATATGAACGAGGCTGAGCCTGAGTGCCAGGTCCTATATCATGAAACGATACAACATGGAGTATGTGGTCAGTACATGAATGTACCGAGCATGCAATGTAAGTAAAGCCGCTCAACAAGTAAAATCCTTTAAAGACACGCATAATGTAAAACATAAACAATAAGAATCTTAGAATAGAGCTTGCATGCATTCTTTCTGAAATCATGATCTCATCATAACATAACATAATATTATAACTGAATCAATTGACTCAAAGATGAAATATGATAGTCATGAGTAAAACTGAACATTGAGTCAAACATGCTTTAGAACATGCAAAGACATATATAAATCTCATGAATGATGAACATGCATAACTGAAATCATGAGGAATATTGAAAGACTTGTCTTTTAACTGACATACCACGATAGAGCTTACATGGTCCCAACTATCACACTCAAGTGGGTAGAGCCGTCCAAAATCTTGCCAGGGTTAAGTACGATACCATGATATCAATATCAAGCTCGTGGCCCAATCGGTGCAGGGGATAGCTCACATAGGAGGTCCTAAAATAATATATATAAGTATAAACCTATGTTTGCGTGTAGTTCTGAGGCATAGGATGATCGACCCTTATCCTACTCGGTACCAGACACTACTCCATGATTTTTCAACGAAGCTCAACATCATCTATTGATGAAGCTCAGTAATCAAATACATCTCAAATCTGAAATTGTGCATATGAGAAGCTTTAACTCAAACTGTACCAGAAGCTGAAAGATAATTGGAAGTCTTCACTCCAAAACTATGTGGTAAGCTTAATTCGGGAAATCATATATCATACTTGAACATGTGGGCATTGCCCACTACTTTCACATGCTTGAAAATACTCAATTCATATTGAAAACATGATTATAAACATGGGTAGCTTGAAAATATGTTTTTAATCATAATATCTCACCATAATCACACATTCATCACAAATCTTATCTTTTATGAACTTCTCATCGATGGGCTTTTTAATTCATAAAACTTGAAACATAATTTTAACTGTAAAATTTATAAAACTTGCCCATGATTCATAATTCAATAGTAGAAACATATTTAAATCATACCCATGTAGAGAATTAGGAAATTTATGCCTTGGGCTAAAACGTCATAGATTAGACATAGGAAATTCATGATTTATATAGGAATTGGGCATGAGTGTGAAAGGATTCCCCATTAATAACCCTACAGACATGATTATAGATAATTCTTACACTTCCTTGAATGCCCAAGAAGAAATTGAAGGTAACCTTGAAGGAATTGCCTTGATCACCTCTCTAGACTATCACTCTTGCATGAATGAATTAGAAATGGCCTAAAATGATTTTTACCCTCTTAAAAGACATCATTCATAACTTAAATGACATTGTTCAGGTCTTAGGATCTTAGGAAATACGAAAAAGCCCTTACTAAATTCGCATAAAATAACTGCCAGTCAGTCACCATAAGGGACATGACGACTCGTCACCCCTGACCATGGCTCGTGGTGTGATCCATCCAGTACACTCCTTATCAAGTCATCTGGGCTCGTCACGATTGACGTCATGATTTGTTTCTGGTGACCATGACTCGTGGTCACAAGTCGTGATATAAATTGTCCCAATCTCAATTAAACTTTCCCCTGCTGGTCACGACTCATCCCACGATTCATGGTGACTGACCACGACTTGTGGGGTCCTTCTATTAGGTACACTACCTTCTTCTTTCTCTTTTCTCACTTACCACTCCTCACGACTGACCTAACGAGTCGTGGGGCCTGACCACGACTTGTGGTCATGTCCGTGGGGAGTCAAATTTCCAAATTCCAAACTCTTCTCCTAAGCCTCACCACGAGTCACATCACGACTCGTGGGTTGCTCTCACGGGTCAGCTCACGACTCGTTTTGTGCCTGAAGCCAGTTTTTAAGCTTCTCTTTGTTTCAACTCCCGGGTTTGATCTTTGGGCTTCCGGGGTATAACAATAACTCCCCTTTGGGAACATTAGTCCTTGAATGTTGGAAAACATATAGAAAGGCAGAGAAATGCAATCATCATATTCAAATACTGATCATTTAAGCCGAAAACTGATGGAATGACTATCTTCGATTCAAACTACATAGCTGAATAGAATTCACGAATCATACATACATCCACATACATAAAAGAAACATGGGCACATGAATTGAACGTGAAAACTAAATAGTCTTAGATCAAAAACTGATACCTCAAGATGGAACTGAGCCAGTAGAGAATAAATGTAGGTATCTAGCCATCATGTCTACTTCGGCTTCCCAAGTAGCTCCTTCAACATGCTGATTCCTCCATAAAAGCTTGACTGAAGCTACTTCTTTGTTCCTTAGCCTTCGAACCTGACGATCTAGAATTTCTACCAGAACCTCCTCGTAACTAAGGCTTTCTTTCACACAAACTCTATCCACTAGAACAACTAGAGCTGGATCACCCAAACACTTCTTTAAGTGCGATACATGCAATACAGGATTCATAGAAGCTAATTTTGAGGGCAACTCCAATTCATATGACACCTTGCCAACCCGCTTCGCAATCCGATAGGGGCCAACATAATGAGGGTTGAGTTTTCCTTTCTTTCCAAATGGCATCACTCCCTTCACGGGAGATACCTTCAGAAACACCCAATCATCCACCTTGAATTCCAATTCTCTCCTTCTCACATCAGCATAGGAATTTGGTATCTAGCCATCATGTCTACTTCGGCTTCCCAAGTAGCTCCTTCAACATGCTGATTCCTCCATAAAAGCTTGACTGAAGCTACTTCTTTGTTCCTTAGCCTTCGAACCTGACGATCTAGAATTTCTACCAGAACCTCCTCGTAACTAAGGCTTTCTTTCACACAAACTCTATCCACTAGAACAACTAGAGTTGGATCACCCAAACACTTCTTTAAGTGCGATACATGCAATACAGGATTCATAGAAGCTAATTTTGAGGGCAACTCCAATTCATATGACACCTTGCCAACCCGCTTCGCAATCCGATAGGGGCCAACATAATGAGGGTTGAGTTTTCCTTTCTTTCCAAATGGCATCACTCCCTTCACGGGAGATACCTTCAGAAACACCCAATCATCCACCTTGAATTCCAATTCTCTCCTTCTCACATCAGCATAGGAATTTGGCTACTTTGAGTTGTTTTCAACCTGTCTCGTATGAGATGAACCTTCTCCATAGCCTCATGGACTGAATTTGGTCCTATCATTGTCGCTTCACCAACTTCAAACCAACCAATGGACGATCTACATCTCCGCCCATAGAGAGCCTCAAACGGATCCATCTGAATACTAGAATGCTAGCTGTTATTATATGCAAACTCGATAAGAGGAAAATGATCATCCCAACTACCGTTGAAGTGAATCAAGCATGCTCTGAACATGTCCTTGAGTGTCTGAATTGTCCGCTCCGCTTGACCATCTATTTGCAGGTGAAATGTTGTGCTGAGCTTAACCTAAGTACCAAGTCCTTTTTGAAACAACCTCCAAAACTGAGAGGTAAATTGAATACCTCTATCTGATATAATGGACAAGGGAACTCCATTCGATCGAACTAGCTCCTGGATATATAGTTTGGCATAGTCCTCCACTGAATCCGTGGTTTTGATCAGTAGAAAATGAGCAGCCTTGGTCAACCTATCTACCACAACCCAAATGGAGTCATATTGTCGACGAGTACGAGGCAAGCCTTTGATGAAGTCCATGTTGATTTCTTCCCACATCCAAGTAGGAATACTGGTATCCTAAAGCAAGCCTCTCGATTTCTGGTGCTCGACCTTTACTTGCTGACAGTGGGCACTTAGCTAGAATTTTACGATGTCCTTCTTCATGACATTCCACCAATAGACTTCCTGTAAGTCACGGTACATCTTGGTGGCACCTAGATGGATAGAATAACTGGATCAATGAGCCTCGTGCAACATCCAGCTCCTCAAATCATCAACATCCAGAACACATAAGTGACCCTAGTATCGAAGCACACCATCTCCCCTTTTATTAGAAGACCTCTACCTTATGATTTTGAACTGCTTCCTTTAACTTTACCAAAATAGGGTCCTCATCTTTCCTAGCTTTTACATCGGTCGCCAAAGACGAGTCGGATCCATTCTGAATAATAACACCGCCATCGGTTGAGTCAACCAACCTAACTCCCAACCTTGTGAGCCGATGCACATCCTTCACTAGCTCCTTATTCCCCTCATCCACATGGGACACACTCTATATAGAGGGTCTACTAAGTGCATCTTCTAGTACATTGGCCTTACCCAGATGGTAAAGGACACTCATATCATAGTCCTTGAGTAGTTCCAACCACCTCCTTTGCTGAAGATTGAGATCCTTCTGGGTAATCACATATTGTAGACTCTTATGGTCCATAAACACATCCATGTGGACCCTGTACAAATAATGTCGCCATATCTTCAATGCAAATACCACCGCGACCAATTCAAGATCATGGGTTGGGTAATTCTTCTCGTGAACTTTCAGCTATCTAGAGGCTTATGTTATAACTTTTTTATGCTACATCAATACACACCCAAGTTCGAACCTTGAAACATCATAATACACCATGAACCAATCGGTAGAGTCCAGTAGAGTTAACACCGGTGCTGAAGTGAGTCTAGTCTTCCACTCTTGGATGCTCTTCTCACAAGACTCGGACCATTGAAATTTCACCTTCTTTTGGGTCAATTTGGTCAAGGAAGTTGTCAAAGATGAGAAACTTTCAACAAATCTCCATTATATCTACCTAAACCTAAGAAGCTCCGGATGTCCGAAGGATTCACCAGTCTAGGCCAATTCTTCGCCGCTTCTATTTTCTGAGAATCCACCTTTATACCCGCACTTGATACCACATGGCCCAAAAATGCCACTAAGTTCAACCAAAACTCACACTTGTTGAATTTGACATATAATTGGCGATCCTTGAGAATTTGAAGCACTATTCTAAAATGAGTGGCATGCTCTTCCTCTCTCCGAGAGTATATCAGGATGTCATCAATAAACACAATCACGAACATATCCAAGTATGGCTTGAACACCCCGTTTATCAAGTACATAAAAGCTGCAGGGGAATTCATTAGTCTAAAATACATAACTACAAACTCATAATGACCATACCGCATCTTGAAGGCTGTCTTCGGGATGTCGCTCTCCCGAACTCTGAGATAATGGTACCCGGATCTAAGATCTATCTTCGAGAAACACTTTGAACCGTGAAGCTGGTCAAATAAATCATAAATCCTATGTAAAGGATACCTGTTCTTGATGATGACTTTGTTCAATTGCCGATAATCAATATACATACGAAGGGAACCGTCTTTTTTTCAGACAAATAGAACTGGTGCACCCCATGGGAACTTGCTTGGTGTAATGAAACCTCTATCCAACAGACCCATCAACTGTCCTTTCAACTCCATTAGCTTGGTTGGAGCCATTCTGTAGGGAGGAATAGATATAGGCTGCGTGTTGTGAAGAAGGTCAATACAAAAATCAATCTCCCGCTCGGGAGGGATTCTCGGTAGATCATCAAGAAAGACCTTTGGATACTCACACACTACTGGGACATACTGGATAGTCAGGGTCTCGTACGTTGCATCCTTAACCTTAACTAGGTGGTAAACACAACCTTTGGGGATCATCTTTCTGGAGTTAAGGTAGGAAATGAAAGGACCTACAAGCACAGTTGAAATACCCTTCCACTCTAAGACTGGCTCTCCCAAAAATCTGAACTCTACTGCCCAGGTTCTACAATTGACTGAGGCATAACATGCAAATAGCCAATCCATGCCGAGGATAACATCAAAATCTGTCATGGCTAACTCTATCAAATCTGCTGAGGTGACTTTTTGGAGGACTGAGACTGGGCAACCTTTATACACTCGTCTAGCTATAACTGAATCACCTACTGGAGTAGAGACTGAGAAGGGTTCTGACAAGACTTCGGGACTGACTCCGAAGCTACTAGCCGCATAAGGTGTCATAAAAAACAAGTTAGCCCCTGAATCTAGCAAAGAATAAACATCAAGATGGAAAACTCGTAACATACCAGTGGCTACGTCCGGGGAGACCTCTAGCTCCTAGCGAGATGCTAATGCATAGAATCTTTTTGGCGCTAACCGCCACCTGTGCTGGTAGATGTCCCTTGGTGTGCTAAGCGTGTAGGTGGGGCTGCGGAACTAGAAGCTTGACCTCGGTACCTATCATGATCTTGGCTCATTACTGGGCAATCTCTGAGCATGTGTTTGGGCTGTCCACACCGGAAGCAAGAACCTGAACCTGCCAAGCACTGGCTTGTGTGCCCCCGACCATATCTACGGTAAGCTGGCATACTAGAATTTGCAGGTCTGCTGCTCTGACCCCTCGAGCTTAATGATTTCCCCCTCTAATCGTGCCTAGGCCTAGATGGCACACTCAATGCTGAATATGCTGGGGCTGAAGATCTCTGGTAGTTGTTATGTCAGTGCCCACCACCTGACCTCAATTGTGAAAATCTGTGGTAATCGGTCCTAGCCCTCTTGGCCTCCCTTTCGCTCAGATGTGTAGCCTCCATCTGCTAGGCGTACAAGACTATCCATGGGAAATCATATCTTGGTAGAGTATAGCAGTGATACAATCCTTGTCCAAATAGCCCACCAGACCATGAATGAATCTACTCACCACACCCTCTGATCAACCACTAACTCTAGGGCATACTTTGATAGGCGAGTGAACTCAAGGGCATACTCCTGCACTATAACTCTCCCTTGCTTAAGATTCACAAACTCGGCTGCCTTCAGCTCCCTCATCTCACAAGGGAAGAACCGATCTAAGAACGCAACGTGCAACTCCTCCCAAGCGACAGGACCTGCTCCGATGGCCCTACTATCTTTCCATTGTTGAATCCAGATGTATGCGACCCCTTTCAGCTAGTATGAGGCCAAATCTGCACATTCAACCCCATTCAGCCCCATGACCTGGGTGATCTTCACAATCTCATCAATGAACTCGTGTGGGTCCTCATCTACTTTTGACCCGAGGAACTCTGGTGGGTTCATTCTCAAGAAATTCCTAACTCGAGCCTCTATTGCATTGCCATTTTGCGGAACATGAGCAATTTCCTACTAATTGAACTAAGTAGTCAGGGCCTGCACGAGCATCTAAATAGCTACCGAAAAAACAACATCGGAAACAGGCTCCGGTGCATGGTGCTCCTGGATTGGCAGGGCCTGTGTTGCCCGTTTCCATTGCCATCCTCGTGTCTGTCTCCATTCGCATTCCTCTTACCATTTTCACTACGGAGAGCAAAGAGTCTGCAATTGCGAATAACATAAAATAGAAGGATAGGAAGACTTTTCATCACATGACATAGACCACGAAAGAAGGGAACATTTCCTAAACGTCTCATAGCCTCTTCGTCATAAGTGTGGCGTTCTTCACACCCATGAAAAAGACTCTACATAACGTGGCTTTCAAACACCCTATGACACTTCAAACCTATTACTCTAATACCAAGTTAGTCACAACCCAAACGAAGGCCCGGATCGCAACACGGGACAGGGAGCCCGGAGAGACTCCAAATAGATCCATGGCATGAACATACATCTAACTCTATTACTAGAACTGTAGAATCAACATAATAATCTTAGTGGAAGTCTAAAATAAACATAACATTAGAATACACAAACTGAAGCTGAGTATATCCTTTTGTCTGAAAAGCCTCTAATCATGACGATATGAAGGGATGGGACCCCAACTAACTCAACAAAGCTGAAACTGAAAATACATAGAGGAAATCTGAATAAGTATGGTCCTCGATAGATGAGGACTTACCACAGCGTATGATGCTAACTCTGAAAGATGACTATGAAGGGGGTGGAGCCTGAGTGCCGGGTCCCGTATCATGAAACGATGCATCATAGAGTATGTGGTTAGTACATGGTATATACCGAGTATGCTAGGTAAGTAAAACTGCTCAATAAGTAAAATAATTTAAAGACATTCATAATATAAACATAAACAATAAGAATCTGAGAGTAGGGCTTGCATGCATTCTTTCTGAAATCATGATCTCATTATAACATAACATGACATCATAACTGAATCGATTGATTCAAAGTTGAAATTTGGTAGTCATGAGTAAAACTGAACATTGAGTCAAACCTGCTTTAGAACATGAATATATATATATAAATCTCATGAATGATGAACATGCATAACTAAAATCTTGAGGAATAATCGAAGACTTGTCTTTTAACCGACATACCACGATAGAGATTATGTGATCCCAACTATCACACTCAAGTGGGTAGATCCATGCAAAATCATGTTAGGGCTAAGAACGATACCATGATATCAATATCAAGCTCATGGACCAATCGCAGCAGGGGATAGTTCACATACGAGGTATAAAGTAATATACATATAAGTATAAACCTACGTTGGCGCATAGTTCTGAGGCATAGGGTGATCGACCATTAGTCTACTCGGTGCTAGACATTACTCCCAAAAACATGCATATGCTCTCCATCGTTTTTCGATGAAGCTCAACATTTTCTCTTGATGAAGTTCAACAATCAAATACATCTCAAATATGAAATCATGCATATGAGAAGCTTTAACTCGAACTGTACCACAAGCTGAAAGATAATTGGGAATTTTCACTCCAAAACCATGTGGTAAGCTTAATTTCAGAAATCATAAATCAGACTTGAACATCTAGGCATTTCCCAATACTTTTACATGCTTAAAAATACTCAATTCATATCGAAAACATGATTATAAACATGGGTAGTTTGAAAATGTTCTTTTCATCATAATATCTCATCATAATCATACATTCATCACAAATCTCATCTTTCATGAACTTCTCATCAATGGGCTTTTTAATTCATAAAGCTTGAAATATGATTTTAATATAAAATATTATAAAACTTGCCCATGATTCATAATTCAATAGTAGAAACATATTTAAATCATACCTATGTAGAGAATTAGGAAATTCATGCCTTGGGCTAAAACCCCATAGATTAGACATAGAAAATTCATGATTTAGATAGGAATTGGGCATGGGTGTGAAAAGATTCACCCATTCATAACCCTACGTACCTGATTATAGCTGATTCTTACACTTCATTGAATACTCAAGAAGAAATTGAAGAGAACCTTGAAGGAATTGCCTTGATCACCTCTCTAGACTATCACTTTTGCATGCATGAATGAGAAATGGCCTAAAATGAACTTAACCCTGTTAAAAGACATCACTCATAACTTAAAACGACGTAGTTTAGGCCTTAGAATCATAGGAATTACAGAAAATCCCTTACTAAAATCACAAAAAATAATTGCCAATCAGTCCCCACGAGGGACATGACAACTCATTGCCCCTGGCCACGGCTCGTGGAAAGATCCTTCGAGTAGACTGCTTATCAAGTCGTCTGGGCTCGTCATGGTTGACATCACGATTCTTCACAGGTGAGCATGACTCATGGTCACCACTCGTCATGTACACTGCCTAAATATCATTTAAACTTTCCCCTGCTCGTCACGACTCATCCCAGGATTCTTAGTGATTGACCACGACTTATGGGGTCCTTTTGTTAGGTACACTTCCTTCTTATTTCTCTTTTCTCACTTACCGCTCCTCAGGACTGACCTAAAAAGTCGTGGGGCCTGACCAAGACTCATGGTCATGTCCATGGTGAGTCAAATTTCCAAATTCCAAACTCTTCTCCTAAGCCTCACCATGAGTCACATAATGACTCGTGGGCTGCTCTCACGGGTCAAGTCATGATCCGTTCTTTGCTTGATGCCAGTTTTTAAGCTTTTCTCCATTTCAACTCTCGAGTCTGATCTTTGAGATTTTTTGGTATGACATCCTACCTGACCAATAGTTTTGTGTCATATCTCGATATATCTTGGTGGCACTAGGATGTATAGAATATCTCAAAATATAAGCCTTTAATAGGATAGTCTTAATTAAATCATCAACATGGGGAACAGATACACGTCCTTGGATCCTTAGGACACCTTCACTATCAATCACGGCCTCATTGGCCTCTCATTTCAGGACTTTATCATGGATCTTGCTCAACTTGGCATCCTCGAACGAACTAGCTTTAATCTTCTCCAGAAACAAAGATCTTGCCTTCGCACAAGCCAATATTCTACCAAATTCAGATACATCAAGCCTTACAAAACTGTTAGCCAAGTTTGAACCTCTCTAGCCAGCAGACACTTCGTAGCCTCCAAACAAGCCAAGTTACGCATACTCTCAGACTTTTTAGAAAGAGCATCAGCAACAAAATTTTCCCTACCTAGATGATATAAAATAGTGACATTGTAATCTTTTAGTATCTCCATCCGTATTCACTGGCTCATGTTAATATATCTCTAAATAAACACATGATGAAAACTGTGATGATCAGTAAAGACCACATAACAGACAACATAGAGATAGTGCCTCCAAACCTTTAGAGCAAACACCACCACTGCCATCTCCATGTCATGCGTAGGATAGTTTTTTGCATGTACTTTTAGCTGCCTAGAAGAATATTCAATGACCTTCTTATGTTGCATCTAAACAACTCCCAAACCAAAATGTGAGACATCACAATAAACTACAAAATCCTTATACTCTACCAGCAATGCTAAGATACAGGCTATTGTCAATAAAGTCTTGAGATTTTGAAAGCTCTCCTCACACTCTACAGACCACTGAAATGACACATCCTTCTGAGTCAACTGGGTCAACAGAGAAGTAATATAAGCAAATCCCTTCACTAACCAATCGTAGTAGCTAGCTAGCCCTACAAAACTACTGATTTCTATCACTAACGCGGCCTACCCAACTCTTAACTACCTCCATCTTCTGTGGATCAATCATAATCCCTTCTGTCAAAACTACTTGCCCCAAGAAGGACATAGATGATAGCCAAAACTCACATTTGGAGAACTTAGCATACAATTGCTTTTCTCTGAACAATCCTCGAATGTTTTTCGTGCTCCTTTATACTCCTTTATATACCAATATGTTATCAATAAACACAATGACAAATGAATTAAAGTATGTCTTAAATATATTATTCATCAAAATCATGAAGGCAGTTTGAGCATTGGTAAGCCTAAAAGACATAACTAATAATTCGTATTGCCTATACCTGGTCTGAAGAGCCGTCTTATGAATATCCTCAGCTTGAATCTTCAGGTGATAATATCCCAACCTCAAGTCAATTCGAGAGAAAACTGAAGGACCCTGAAGCTGGTCAAACAAGTCATTTATTTTGGAAAGAGGGTACTCATTTTAGATAGTGACCTTATTTAACTGACGGTAGTAAATGCACATTCGCATACTTCCATCCTTTTTCTTTATGAACAACATAGGATCACTCCATGGAAAAACACTCGGAAGGATAAGTCCTTTACTAAGAAAATTATGCAACTGCACTTTCAACTCTCTTAATTCGTTCGGTGCAATTCAATATGGGAGAAAAGGAATAGGATAAGCCTTTTTGTGATCTGGTAGATTGACAGGAAAATTCATGAGAAACACCTCTAATAATTCACATACTACAGGGACTAACTCGAAGGGTGGAACATTTCGCTTGTATCCTTAACACGTGCCAAAAATGATAAGCACCCCTTTTCCACTAACTTCTGATGAGTTGGAAATTTACCAACTCATTAGGCTCCTAAGCATTAGTTTTTACCTAGTTTTCGAGTTATTTATGTGGATTTTATGCTCTTTCTATTTGATTCTTTGTAGGTACATCATGTGAGTGGAGAAACTATTAGTCAAACAAAACACATAAAGTTTGAGATGAAATTTGATGAGTTAGCATATAAAGAAGAGGATCCAAATATAATGGAAGATATGAGCTCAAGAAGAGGTGCAAGGACATACTTTGAATCAGCTAAATGTGGATCTGGAAGGGAAAATCGCGGGAAAAATGCCGAATTTACTGCCTAGACCGACGACCCAACTGCCAGTTGGCGGCTTGGCAGCGGCTAAACGTCAGTTGAACCTCCGATGGTCACTACCTCTTACCCATTTTGTGTGGCAAGCAGCCAGTGCTCCACGGATTGGCACCAGATAAACTCTGATGCTTAGCCAGTGAGGCCGTCTAATGAAGGGTAAAAAGGTATAGAAAGGTCTCCAAAGCATCTAAAGCCTCAAGGGAATTTGGGGAAAGTTGTACACAAGAAAGTAAAGATATTTACATAACTTTCATTCTACACCATTCATTCTTTGAACAATTCATTCATCTAGAATTCATCCTTTTCATAGAATTTTGGGTAGAACCTTTTCACCATATAATTGTATAGTTAGATAGAACTTTTCTTCTTCTTTTTTCTTTAACCCAAATTGGGGGAATTCCACCATTGTTGTAAGAGCTTGTGGAGCATATTTGTAAAGCTAATATGATGAAAGTGAGGGAAATCCTCTTCGTATCTTCTCTCTACCTTTAAATGTGCATCACTAATTTGATAGCTAGAGGTATATTCAAGGTGGGTTTATTAATTTGATTGAATTTTGGTAAAGTGCTCTTGGATTCTTATTGCAAGTATAAATCTATTATCTTCTCCCAAGTTTAATTCCTAAAAGTTGATGGTTTGCAAACATGAATTTTTCTTTACTTTTCTTGCTTTAGCTTGAGAGAGAAAGGTGAGAATTAGGTAAGAAGATATTAGTGAGGAATTGGAGTGTTATTGTGTGGGATTAAGCTAGAGATAGTTAAAACCCACAATTTCAATCCCTTAAAGGTCAAGGTTAGAAATAGCTAGTCCTTCCTCAAGCTTGTGTGATTGATAACTTGATTTGACTTTGAGGTTTGAGAAAACCCAAGGTATAAACATTCTTATTGTTGAAAAATAAGTGAATGAGAATTATCCACTTCTATCTGTGCTAATTTTGAGTCTAAGGCATTGAAGAAAATCCCGATTTAGTTGCAATCTCAACTATTGAATGCCGCTAGACATATCACTTGTGATTGCTTCAATTGGAATTTCCCTCAGTTAGTCTTAGCTTAGAATTAGATAGTGTATTTCCCCTTTAAGTTCCCCAAATTGTACTATTCAAATGTTGAACAATTGTGTGTCCTAGTTTGAATTAGCTTATAACTCTTGAATTATTGACTCAATTCTCTATAGGATTCAACCTCGAAACCCAACGAGATATTTATTTTGATACAAAGACCGTTTACGGTCTTTCATAAAAGAAGAGTGTATTTTGGATGTTATAAAAACTGGGGCCATTGCCGAGGAATTGAGTTGTAAAAAGCTATTAGTTATTTATTAATTCGAACTAGTCTTGCATTTTTGTTTTACATCTTGTTTTATTTTTATTTTTATTTTTATTTTTTTTGGTTTGTTTATAGTTGTATGATGGCATCGTGGAAAGAAAGGAGGTTTGTTGGTTGCACCCCTTATTATGATGACCCATGTCCCTATTGTAGTGGACCACACTATTGGCAAGATTGCCGATATGCCCCTAGAAGGGAGATGAGTGCACCTTCTCCTTCCTATGATGGGTATAGATGCACATGTGATAGTGATGGGAGACATCGGGATGGATGCCCAATTGGGGTCACTTCTCGTTATAGTGGAAATGATGGAAGTTGTGCTCCTAAGCTTAATAGGAATGAAGCCGTGGAATGTGAGGGAAGGAGAAATATATATGAGCGCATAGAAGACATGATCTAAGCTCTTTTGGAGCAGGAGTCTAATGCAGAAAAGAATGTTGTTATACCCCGGTAGCTCAGAGATGGACCCGGGAGTTGAAATGGGAAAAAAGTGGGATTTTTTGTTGCAGCTGACGTGCCCGATTCGCGCGTCCGCAAGTGTACGGGTCGTGCAAGTAATATAGTGGCTCTTTTTAAGAATCAGAATGTCGAACCCACAGGGACTGGAACCATTCCTCTAACTACCCATTTCAAGTGTGATCTTAACTTTCTCAAGTGTTGGTTATAGAAGTTTTCGAGGGAGATTTAATTAAGTCTAGTTTCGGTCAACGAAATATCCTAAATTTACTCTAGGAGCAACATAGAGTTAAAACCAGATAATCATGCGATGCTATGATTTGCAACAGGTTAAGCATGAAACTATCGATTGTTGTTTCACATAATTAGAATTGCATGTTCATGGTCTTTAGAGCCGCTAAACAAGGCAAACTAGCCTCACTGCATCAGTGTGAGCGAGGATGCTAATTTCTAGTTCACGGGCAACTAATTATGTTGTGGTTTACAGGGAAACGATTAGGGACTTTCGTGCGTCTAACCATTTAACTCAACTTAGCCTCACAACTACTTCTTCGAGTGGTGATGTGACAATCCTAAGTTGGTCTTTAATAACCCCCGTTTATCAACCAAGAAAGGTGTTAGGTATATTTCTATCCTAACACGAAATTATATCGTGAGATACAAACATGCTCCTTACATTCTCATGTCCAAACCTAGGTAATTCTTTCTCAAGAAATTGCCTAAGCTAACATATATGTTTTCATGGTGATCAATCATAAAAACAACCAACAATCTAGAATGCAAGACGAAAACAACAATCAATAACTTAATTCCAAAACAATTTCATAAAATCACAATCATAATTTATGGCTTCAACCCTAGAGGAAGGGTTCTTGCCATTAATGTTCATAAAACTACAACTAACTACTACTAAACTAACATACTTACATGAATTTGGTAGATGAGAAGGGAATTTTCCAAACCCTAGATGAGTTCTCCCACTTCTCCCTTCACTCCTAGGTAGTTTTCCAGAATAAAATCGTGACCAAGTGGTTTTAGGAGCTAAGGGACCTATTTATAATAAATGAGAAACGTGCACAATTTAGCCTGTCGTGGAATGGCTCCGTGTCACGGAGTGTATGGTGGAGCACTGCCTCCGTGACACGGAGGTAACGCGGAGGCACACTGGAAATCAACAAATATCGACTCTAGGCAGCCCCTTGCCGCGATGCCCGGCGTGGCATGCTGCTCAAGCGGCGCGATGGCATGCTGCTGGCGCGCAGCTGGCCTAGCGTGGCACGGCGCTGGCGCGCAGCTCGCCTGCCTACATGCTGTCTTCTCTCATGCGCCTAGCATATGTTATACCCCGTAGAATTCCCGGCACTTAGATGACCTGTTCGCACGTTGGTTAAGCGTATTTGAAAGCCATACGTGCTAGGGAAAGGCCCGGGAAAAGATCGGACGAGAAACCTGTCGAACCATCGCGGGAGGAGCCGAGGCAGAGCCCCTCCGCGATGGCAGCATGTCACGGAGGTGAGGCCTCCACGATGGCTCCGTGACACGTTGCCCTTGTCCAGGCTCAAGTATATAAAGCCCCCACTTCGGGTTAAATTCATTTCCATTACCTAATAAATTCCAGAAGCGTACTGAACAGAGGGAAATCGAAGGGAGATTAAATAAATTCATCCGATTACGCTGCCAAACGCTGCCCAAACCCAAATTAATCTGTAGATACCAAGGTATTTAGCTGCAGAGAGCATTTCTACGGAGTTAGTTTCGCGAAATACGGCCGACGAATCGGCGAGCCGCCGAACTAAAGTAAGTAGAATTGCTATAAATTAATGTCTATGTGTTCCTAGCTGAGAAGTAAATAATTCTCCCTTCTGGGCCGCTGGAAAATAGCGAGTTTTTGACCGTCTTTCGATAAGCCTAAGTTTAGGCTATAAATTAAATCGAAAGTATCGTCGCTCTTTACAATAACGTTGTATTTAGTATTGATTGACGTATTTATGAATGCAGTTGGGAGAAAATAGTTGAAGTACCAGCCGAGCCTCGTCCGACGGACGAATATTCAAAGATAAGGTATGTAAAGTTAAGTTTCCTCGGCAAGTTGAGTGACATTGAAGCAGTATAGTAATTTACAGACCAGTTGCATGTTTAGAAATCGATTATCGTGTTATTTTGAATATTGGTGCAATATGAGAAGTTATGGGTTGTAACGTGTACGATGCCTATCCGTACGATATAGATTCGGGCGTAAGTGATTAAGATTGCCCAGTATATTCAGTATATGATGTAATATGTCATGTTAAGATATTGTTGTGTTTAGCTGAAGCCTCGTGAAGTAGTACAGTATCCGTAAAGCATTTCAGACATAGCATAGCAACTAAATAAAGTTTAGAAAGCATGTTAGAAATAGGAAATCATGTTAATACAGAAACTCAGTAAACAGTATAGCTTTCAGCAGAAACACCTTCTTGTATAACCTTTGCCCCAGTACAGTTTGACAGGAGGCTATATTCATATTTATACTTACCTGTCTCAGCATGGATCAGACACTTATAGATTGCTATTATTAGCCCAGTATGTGATTTATATGATACCTTACACCTGTTAGACTTATCTTATGAGATACATAGACAACATGATTAGTTGAGACCGTTGTATTGATTGGGGTTGGATTACCTAGCATCCCTGACCTCCCATGGTTAATAGCTGTATCGACCCGTCCGCCAGAGGACGAGGATACGTCACTCTACAGAGTGATATGCCGTCCCGCAAGGGGACGAAGATGGGATGCCAGTTTCCCCATATTGTGCCTTGGTCGGCCCTTATACACCCCCGTCGAGCGGGTACGGCCGGGGTGTTGATTTAGAGTCCTTCGGACTCAGGTACAGTTATAGTCAGGGGCTCAGCGAGCCCAAGTGCATACCCAGGGACCGGCAGGATGCTTACAGCCACTATAGAAGATGGCATGACCAGGGTAGGGGCATAGATTCTGTGTTGATTGTACCTCCCGGCTTGTGGGGGCCGGGTAAGGTTTGTGTGTGCTATGTTATGTTATGTATGCTATGCTATGTTGTATTAGACGCGAGTGGGTTGGTAGTAGAATGATACGCCTCCAGGTATGATTCCTACTTCCTTCGGTATTAGTAAGAACAGGTACGATCTACATCATCAGACAGTTAAGTTATTCCTCCTACTTCAGCTTCATCAGTCATATTATTGCTTTCAGATGTTGTTTTCAGTTATATTATTTCAGTTGCTTTACATACTCAGTACCAGTGGTACTGACGCCCAGTGGGGCGCTGCATTACTTGCTTGCAGGTACTCCTAGACGAGCAGGCGATTCTACGTGACTCCCTGTCAGCGGTTGAGTATTCAGCTCCAGTCATCCGGAGGCTGAATTTCAGAGGTGTAGTTCAGTTCCTTTTGTTGTATATAGAATGGGTAGGTCGGGGCCCTGTCCCGATCAGTTCTATTACTATTCCTATAGGCTTGCATTCTGTATGAAATCCCTGTGGTCAGATGAGCCGGTCGTGTGGGGCCGTGCAGTTGTATAGTTGTCTTTACTCTTTCTTACTTCTGTGATGGTCGTGTGAGGCCATAGTTGTCAGTAGTGGTGACCTTGCCGGTCACGTAGCTTCTTTTTGTGCTTTTTGATTAAGCAGCAGATAACTAGACAGCATGGTGGCCTTGTCGGCCCATATATGTTTCCCTGAGTTACTATATTTCTGGTTAGCTGCCAAGACAGGTACAGCAGGCGATAGGCCAATGGGCCGGGGGCTATATTTAAAGCCGTTATATAGCCCTTTGTTTCCAGAAATCTGAGTTAGAGCCAGCCAGGCGCCAGACGCGCCCAGGCTTAACAGTCTAGCAGGTCAGATCTTAGTAGGGCACCAGGTGCCAGTCGTACCCCCCCCCCCCAAGGCGGGGTGTGACAAACTTGGTATCAGAGCAGGTCGTATCCCAGGGAGTCTGCAAGCCGTGCTAAGTAGAGTCCTGTCCATGGATGTGTTGTGCACCATATACTATGGGTAGGAGGCTGCAAGGCATGATAGGATGGTTGTCTTTTATTCTGATTCAGTCGTGCCATAGAGTGGTACAGTATAGGGTTGAATTCATAAAATCTTACCATATTCTTTGGCTACAGATAATGTTAGACCAGCGCCATCCCGTCACAGGTCGGAGCTTAGACATTCCAGCAGGGGAGGGCACCAGCAGGATGCCTCCCCCTCATTTGGAAACAGCCCGATCAGAGGACCCTACAGAGGCTTCATCTCAGCCTCCTCAGCAGTCTCCACCACGTCAGGAGCCGTTTGGAGCGACAGTATCTTCAGCAGTCCCTATACCGATGCCTTCCAATCAGGAAGTTAGGAGTGCTGTAGTTATGATAGCACAGGTGATGGCTGCTCAGCGGCAGCAAATGCCATCCACAGTTGCAGAAGCATCAGGAGGGCCCGGTAGTTCGAGGATCCGAGAGTTCTTAGCCCTGAATCCCCCACAGTTCACAGGCACGGACCGAACAGAGGACCCCCAGGATTTTCTGGATCAGATGCAGAGGATCTTCAGGGTTATGCATGCTACGCCTACTGAGTCAGTTGAATTGGCCGCATTCCTGTTGCGAGATATTGTGGTGTTATGGTATGAAAGCTGGGAGAGGTCCCGAGGGAGAGATGTTCCCCCTCCCACCTCGTCCAGCTTTTCAGGAGCCTTTCTAGATCACTATTTGCCGCGGGAGATCCGACAGGCCCGGGTAGACCAGTTCCTACATCTGGAACAGGGGGCCATGAGTGTTCGGGAATATTCCTTGCGGTTTGACTCCTTGGCTCGATATGCACCGACTTTCGTGGATACCATGGCATCCAGAGTGCATCGTTTTATTATGGGGTTGAACCCAGAGTATGTCGAGACTTGTATCACGGCCACACTGCGAGAAGATATGGATATTTCCCGAATCCAGGCATTTGCCCAGAATATTGAGGGCATCAGACAGCGACATCGGGAAATCAGAAGGGTTAATTAGGAGCAGCGTCGCCGGGATAGGCCAGCTGAGTTACAAAGAGAGGCCCGGGGAGGACCCAGGCCACGATTGTCAGACAGGCCGCCCAGGCCCCCGCCTTCGCCACAGTCACAGGGAGGTAGATTTAGCCGCAGGGGGCAGTCAGTGGCTGGTAGAGGTTCGCAGACGGCAGATTCACTGTCACAGAGGAGGGCGGAGCAGAGTAGGTATACCCTACCACTTTGCCCTATATGCAGTCGACGTCATTCTGGAACATGCAGGTATGGTTCCACCGCATGCTATATTTGTGGCCAAGAAGGCCATTTGATGAGAGATTGCCTAGCCAGAGGTCGTGAGGACTGGGACAGACAGGATAGAGCATCAACAGGATCACGAGCTACAACATCCTCGACTGGGCGCAGGACCCCAGTTTCAGCAGGCAGGGGTCGAGGCAGATCAGGGGCCTCCAGTACAGGTGCGGGTCCAAGCCGCACATATGCCTTACCAGGGAGGCAAGATTTAGAGGCATCGCCTGATGTTGTGACAGGTATGCTAACTATCTGCTCACACCCTGCTTATGTGCTAATTGATCCAGGGTCTACTTTGTCCTATATTACTCCATTTGTGGCACGAAAGTTTAGTATTGTACCAGAATCATTACTGCAGCCCTTCTTAGTATCTACGCCCGTCGGTGACTCTATCACAGCTAGCCGAATTTACCGCGGGTGTACAGTAGAGGTTGCTGATCGTCAGACGACAGTAGATCTGGTCGAGTTAGAGATGATAGATTTCGATGCCATAATGGGTATGGACTGGTTAGTACCATGTTTTGCTAATGTTGAATGTTGGACCAAAATGGTCCGATTCCACTTCCCGGGGGAGGCAGTACGGGAGTGGAAGGGCAGCACCGCGACGCCAAAAGGTAGGTTTATTTCCTACCTTCAGGCGAGAAAGTTGATATCTAAGGGGTGCATTTACCATCTTGTCAGAGTTCAGGATGTCCAAGCAGAATCTCCGACACTCCAGTTTGTCCCAGTGGTAAATGAATTCCCAGATGTATTTCCTGATGAGTTACCTGGTATTCCCCCAGAAAGGGAAATAGACTTTGCTATTGACTTGCTACCAGGCACTCAGCCAATATCAATACCTCCTTACCGTATGGCTCCTACAGAACTCAGAGAATTAAAGGAGCAGTTGAAAGATTTGTTAGACAAGGGTTTTATCAGGCCGAGTACTTCCCCATGGGGTGCGCCAGTCTTGTTTGTGAGAAAGAAAGATGGCTCGCTCCGAATGTGCATAGACTATCGGCAGCTAAACAAAGTTACAGTAAAGAACAAGTATCCGCTTCCCAGGATTGATGACCTATTTGATCAGCTACAGGGAGCCAGATACTTTTCTAAGATTGACTTGCGGTCCGGCTATCACCAGGTCCGAGTACGTGAGAGGGATATCCCTAAGACAGCATTCAGGACCCGATATGGACATTTTGAATTTCTGGTTATGTCCTTCGAACTAACAAATGCCCCAGCAGTTTTTATGGACCTGATGAACAGTATTTTCAGACCCTTTCTGGACTTGTTCGTGATAGTATTCATTGATGATATTCTGGTGTATTCTCGCTCCGAAGCAGATCACCGGACTCATTTGCGAACAGTGCTCCAGATTCTCAGGGACCGCCAGTTGTATGCTAAGTTTTCGAAGTGTGAATTCTGGCTTAACTCAGTAGCCTTTTTAGGGCATATTGTCTCAGACGCTGGTATACAGGTAGACAAGCAGAAGATAGAAGCAGTTAAGTCATGGCCTAGGCCTACCACCCCGACTGAAGTTCGTAGCTTTCAGGGGTTGGCAGGATACTATCGGAGGTTCGTTGAGGGATTCTCAACCATTGCAGCACCCTTAACTAAATTGACACAGAAAGCAACAAAGTTTCAGTGGACGGAGGCATGTGAGCAGAGTTTCCAGGAACTGAGAGACAGATTAACCTCCGCCCCAGTACTAGCACTGTCGGAAGGCACAGAAGGTTATTCAGTCTATTGCGACGCGTCAGGTGTCGGATTGGGCTGTGTGTTGATGCAGTATGGTAGAGTAATTGCATATGCTTCCAGACAGCTGAGGAAACATGAAAAGAATTACCCTACCCATGACCTAGAATTGGCCGCAGTAATTCATGCCTTGAAGATGTGGAGGCATTATCTGTACGGCGTCCATGTTGATATTTATATAGATCATAAAAGTTTACAGTACATTTTCACCCAGAGGGAGTTGAATCTGCGGCAACGCCGCTGGTTAGAGTTGTTGAAAGACTATGATGTGAATATTTTGTACCATCCCGGAAAAGCTAATGTGGTAGCAGATGCCCTGAGTCGTAAGTCAATGGGGAGTTTAGCGTATTTGCGACCTGAGAAGCAGAAGTTAGCCAAAGAAATTCATCAGTTAGCTGGGCTAGCCGTTCGGGTAATCGAAACAGGAGATAATAGGGCCGTAATTCAGAATTCTACAGTATCATCGTTAGTTGCAGAGGTAAAAGAACGACAGTATAAGGATCCCGATTTAGTCCAGCTCAGAGATAGAGTTCAGAAGGGTAAGGAGCCTGATTTTAAGACAATCGAGGAAGGTGTGCTACGCTGTAAGGGCCGCCTTTGTGTCCCGAATGTCTCAGGCCTTCGTGGGCAGATTATGCACGAGGTACATTACGCTCGCTATTCCCTTCACCCAGGGGCGACGAAAATGTACCACGACATCAGAGATATCTACTGGTGGCCAGGTATGAAAACTGAAATAGCCGAATTCGTATCTAGATGTGCTAATTGTCAGCAGGTGAAAGCAGAGCACCAGAAACTGGGTGGTTTGACTCAAGAGATTGAAATACTTATGTGGAAATGGGAAGCAATAAATATGGATTTTGTGACAGGATTACCCCGTACGAGGCACAGAAATGATTCCATTTGTGTAATAGTCGATAGGCTGACAAAATCAGCTCATTTCCTGCCAGTAAGGGCTACCTATTCAGCTGAGGATTATGCTGAATTATATATCAGAGAAATAGTTAGGTTACATGGAGTGCCGGCATCTATCATTTCAGACAGAGGGGCACAGTTTACAGCTAGGTTCTGGCAGTCATTTTAGAAAGTTCTGGGGACGCAGATTAATCTGAGTACAACATTCCATCCTCAGACAGACGGGCAAGCTGAACGTACAATTCAGACGCTCGAAGATATGCTACGAGCGTGTGTGTTAGATTTTGGGGGTAGCTGGGATGAACATCTTTCGTTAATCGAATTTGCTTATAATAACAGCTACCATTCAGCTATCCAGATGGCGCCTTTTGAGGCATTGTACGGGTGGAAATGTAGATCGCCGGTGGGGTGGTTTGAGATAGGAGAATCAACATTACTTGGCCCAGATATTGTTCGGCAGTCTGAGGAAAAGATAAAGCTTGTCCGAGAACGTTTACTGACTGCGCAGAGCCGCCAGAAGTCTTACGCAGATAGACGGCGCAGAAATCTTGAATTTTCGGTAAACGACTGGGTATATTTGAAAGTGTCCCCTATGAAAGGGGTAATGAGGTTTGGCAGGAAAGGCAAGCTTAGCTCAAGATTCATTGGGCCGTATCAGATTCGGCGAAGAATAGGCCGCGTGGCATATGAGTTAAACTTGCCTCCAGAATTACCATCTGTTCACCCAATATTCCACGTTTCCATGTTAAGAAAGTTCGTAGGGGACCCTTCTACAGTAGTTCCAGTCCAGGATGTTCAGGTCACAGAAGAGTTAGCCTATGAAGAGGTTCCCGTAGCTATCTTAGATAGACAGATTCGCAGGCTGAGAACTAAAGATGTTACATTTGTCAAAGTATTGTGGCGTAACAGAAGTCGGGAAGAAATGACGTGGGAGGCTAAAGAAGATATGAAAATCAGATACCCTCACTTATTTCAGGCCTAGTCAGACGACAGGTATGTCCGTATCATTATTTACACAGTACTTTATGGTATGTATGTTGTAAATGATAAAGAAAGGAGTGATATTTAGTTGTCCAGTGGATTGTAGAATATTGTGTGCAGTGCCTGTGTTGGACTTTTTCTGCGTTTCGGGTCATTGCGATAGTCCATATTACAGGGGAAACTCTGCCAAAATTTTCCCAGAAACTAGAGTGAACAGCTCTCTAGACAACAGTATACATTCGGGGACGAATGTTCCTAAGGGGGGAGAATGTTATACCCCGTAGAATTCCCGGCACTTAGATGACCTGTTCGCACGTTGGTTAAGCGTATTTGAAAGCCATACGTGCTAGGGAAAGGCCCGGGAAAAGATTGGACGAGAAACCTGTCGAACCATCGCGGGAGGAGCCGAGGCAGAGCCCCTCCGCGATGGCAGCGTGTCATGGAGGTGAGGCCTCCGCGATGGCTCCGTGACACGTTGCCCTTGTCCAGGCCCAAGTATATAAAGCCCCCACTTCGGGTTAAATTCATTTCCATTACCTAATAAATTCCAGAAGCGTACTGAACAGAGGGAAATCGAAGGGAGATTAAATAAATTCATCCGATTACGCTGCCAAACGCTGCCCAAACCCAAATTAATCCTAGATACCAAGGTATTTAGCTGCAGAGAGCATTTCTACGGAGTTAGTTTCGCGAAATACGACCGACGAATCGGCGAGCCGCCGAACTAAAGTAAGTAGAATTGCTATAAATTAATGTCTATGTGTTCCTAGCTGAGAAGTAAATAATTCTCCCTTCTGGGCCGCTGGAAAATAGCGAGTTTTTGACCGTCTTTCGATAAGCCTAAGTTTAGGCTATAAATTAAATCGAAAGTAACGTCGCTCTTTACAATAACGTTGTATTTAGTATTGATTGACGTATTTATGAATGCAGTTGGGAGAAAATAGTTGAAGTACCAGCCGAGCCTCGTCCGACGGACGAATATTTAAAGATAAGGTATGTAAAGTTAAGTTTCCTCGGCAAGTTGAGTGACATTGAAGCAGTATAGTAATTTACAGACCAGTTGCATGTTTAGAAATTGATTATCGTGTTATTTTGAATATTGGTGCAATATGAGAAGTTTTGGGTTGTAACGTGTACGATGCCTATCCGTACGATATAGATTCGGGCGCAAGTGATTAAGATTGCCCAGTATATTCAGTATATGATGTAATATGTCATGTTAAGATATTGTTGTGTTTAGCTGAAGCCTCGTGAAGTAGTACAGTATCCGTAAAGCATTTCAGACATAGCATAGCAACTAAATAAAGTTTAGAAAGCATGTTAGAAATAGGAAATCATGTTAATACAGAAACTCAGTAAACAGTATAGCTTTCAGCAGAAACACCTTCTTGTATAACCTTTGCCCCAGTACAGTTTGACAGGAGGCTATATTCATATTTATACTTACCTGTCTCAGCATGGATCAGACACTTATAAATTGCTATTATTAGCTCAGTATGTGATTTATATGATACCTTACACCTGTTAGCCTTAGCTTATGAGATACACAGACAGCATGATTAGTTGAGACTATTGTATTGATTGGGGTTGGATTACCTAGCATCCCTGACCGCCCAGGGATAATAGCTGTATCGACCCGTCCGCCAGAGGACGAGGATACGTCACTCTACGGAGTGATATGCCGTCCCGCAAGGGGACGAAGATGGGATGCCAGTTTCCCGATATTGTGCCTTGGTCGGCCCTTATACACCCCCGTCGAGCGGGTACGCCCGGGGTGTTGATTTAGAGTCCTTCGGACTCAGGTACAGTTATAGTCAGGGGCTCAGCGAGCCCAAGTGCATACCCAGGGACCGGCAGGATGCTTACAGCCACTATAGGAGATGGGATGACCAGGGTAGGGGCATAGATTCTGTGTTGATTGTACCTCCCGGCTTATGGGGGCTGGGTAAGGTTTGTGTGTGCTATGTTATGTTATGTATGCTATGCTATGTTGTATTAGACACGAGTGGGTTGGTAGTAGAATGATACGCCTCCAGGTATGATTCCTACTTCCTTCGGTATCAGTAAGAACATGTACGATCTACATCATCAGACAGTTAAGTTATTCCTCCTACTTCAGCTTTATCAGTCATATTTTTGCTTTCAAATGTTGTTTTCAGTTATATTATTTCAGTTGCTTTACATACTCAGTACCAGTGGTACTGACGCCCAGTGGGGCGCTGCATTACTTGCCTGCAGGTACTCCTAGACGAGCAGGCGATTCTACGTGACTCCCTGTCAGCGGTTGAGTATTCAGCTCCAGTCATCCGGAGGCTGAATTTCAGAGGTGCAGTTCAGTTCCTTTTGTTGTATATAGAATGGGTAGGTCGGGGCCCTGTTCCGATCAGTTCTATTACTATTCCTAGAGACTTGCATTCTGTATGAAATCCCTGTGGTCAGATGAGCCGGTCGTGTGGGGCCGTACAGTTGTATAGTTGTCTTTACTCTTTCTTACTTCTGTGATGGTCGTGTGAGGCCATAATTGTCAGTAGTGGTGACCTTGCCGGTCACGTAGCTTCTTTTTGTGCTTTTTGATTAAGCAGCAGATAACTAGACAGCATGGTGGCCTTGTCGGCCCGTATAGGTTTCCCTGAGTTACTATATTTCTGGTTAGCTGCCAAGACAGGTACAGCAGGCGATAGGCCAATAGGCCAGGGGCTATATTTACAGCCGTTATATAGCCCTTTGTTTCCAGAAATCTGAGTTAGAGCCAGCCAGGCGCCAGACGCGCCCAGGCTTAACAGTCTAGCAGGTCAAATCTTAGTAGGGCACCAGGTGCCAGTCGTAACCCCCCCCCAAGGCGGGGTGTGACATCATAGGCGTGGCACGGCACTGGGCGTGGCACACGCACAGCGTGGCACGCTGCCTGGCGCGGCCAGCCTTGGCAAGGCATGCTTCTTTGCCGGCTTTCGCCATTTGCTCCCGAGTCCATTCCTCTACTTCACCAACTAATGAATTAGTTCCTCAAAATCCTGGAAACCTAAAAAACAAAGACTAATCGTGTTGGTTAGCACATATATTCATATTTATATAGAATCACATGAAAATGTATAAAATAACTTAGATAAACAAGACTAAATTAATGTATAAAGCATCACTCGGGCATGCTATTTTTGCCCGAGATCACCTACCCCACACTTAAAGTCTTGTTCGTCCTCGAACAACCTTTTACTTCTCATGCATATGGCGACTCACACATAACTAATTTAGTAAGATAATTCAAGCTACGACTATGATGATTACGTAAGATAACAAGCTACAAATGGAGCATGCACGATTTAATCATTGAAATGAAATACAACTCCACTAAGACTTCTTAACCTCAAGAAGCTACTGTCAATCTTAGGAAACTCATGAAAATCAACCGATTAAGAAATACCACATGAATTATATCCTTCATTCAACACGTGCCCTCACGGAAAGAGAGTTACCCAATTTCACACGCAAAAACAATTTTTAAATCACAACATGTGTGGGTATATGAATAGAATTACGCTCACTCTCACAAAGAATTCACATGCATCATGTAATGACCCATAAACTTGCCCTTAGTGTCTTATTCCACTAATTTAAGAATGTATGAATGTAAGATCAAGTAGGACTTTTTAGGTTGTAATGTAACTCAGGTGCGGGTATGTACTATTCTGGCCAGTAATAGTGACTATCTCCCCCAAGCGCTTTTAATACATCAAACATTCATTGAGGACATCTGTTTTCTTACTTCCTCCTCATTCTTTTCAATCTTGAATTTTCTCTTCTTGTTCCCATTCCTTTAAGCACACTCAGCTTAGTAGTATGGAGTACTTAAGCAAAAATTTTTCTTTCTTTCCTTTATTTTCTTACTCCCTACTAATAATCAACCATTTTTACACAAGTGCACCTTTTTCCTTTTCTCCACTTCCACAACGTGCTACTTTTCCTTTCTGTTCCTTCTTCTCACTCCTTTACTCTTTCAAATATTTCTCTTAAGCGCTTAGGAGTTTTGGTTCAATTTCAAGGCTAATGAAAGAAAAAGGACTAAGCTTATGTTGCAGCTGTCAAAGAATAGGCTCAAGGCTCAATGGGGCTAACTAGGATTAATTTTTCAAGGTAGGTAAAATGAGGGATAAAAATTTGGTTCATTCAAGGAAATGCCTATATCATCTCCTACAATTCACATCCTTCATTTCGCTTTATAAACACACCAGGCAAGTTTTAGACAATCCACAATAGCACAGAATACTCAAAAACCTTACACTCATGGCGCATGCTCAAATCAAGACACATTCAGTAGACTCTTACTCAGCTAATCACAAGAATTCAAATTTAATCTTCAATCATATTGAGTCAAAATTACGAGCCTAAGCGTCTCGCAAAAAGTTATACACCTGCATGCTTCACACTGAACATAGTTGAATCTTACAATCATGTATAGCACATAACAAGAACATCAAGCACCAATTAGTTATGGTTTCAAGAACCCAAAACCTATCGACCAATTTTTCCTCAAGACGGTCGTCATCCATCCATCGTCGGAAACAGTCCCTAACTATGACTAAAAACGCTATATACAGACAAAGGAAAGAAAAATAAATTTTTTTAATTCTTCGGTTCAAAGACCCCCTATTGGAAAAGAGCCGAAAAGAAAAACCAACGGGTGATGAATTCATGCTTGACTCTCAAAAATTTTCAAATTTCTCCCAAATTTCACACAAGCATCACATTCACCAAAAACTTGTTAAGCACAAAAATTTTGAAATTTTTCTCACCTCCCACTTACATCATGCTATGTCCTTATAACATTAAATGAACATTTAAAGGATGAGAAATACTCCCTGAGCCTCTATGCCAAGCTAAAAGCATGCTTTCCTTTCAAGTTTTCAGAGGTGGGTGTTTGACCCCACACTTCTTCTATTCTATGCTCTTTAGCTCCCACCTTCTCGGTACTCAGACTTCCCTCCATCCGTGCTTAACTTTCCACCCAAAAACACAAACAAAATGAAATTAACAAAATCAACACAAAATGAAAATTACAAATTGTACCTGAGGTACCCTTGGGTTGCCTCCCAAGCAGCGCCTTATTTTACGTCGTGGCCTGACGTGGACTGACCTTTTCAAGACATCCTCATACCTCGGTTCTCTTCCGAGAACCATCTCCTTTTCTTTTGCTGTTTAGAGGAAACAGCATCCACTCTGTTCCTCTCTTCCTCCAACTTCTTCACAATTTGAAGCCTTTTATGAGACTCGGGCTGAACACTTGTCATTGCCTTTGGCCCTGCACCTGTGGAATCCTCCACCCCACACTCATCCTCCGCTAATACACTAACCTGACAAAGGTTTCTGTAGTGTGCAGATGGGTTCATTTCTTGGTAAACGCGGAAGATTTCTTCTTCATCCTCAACCCTCATTTTCAGGGTCCCTGCTTTCAAGTCAATCACCGCTCCTCCGGTGGCCAAGAATGGTCGTCCCAAGATCATGGGTACCTGGTCATCAACCTGGAAGTCTAAGACAATAAAATCAGCAGGTATAATGAACTTACCTACTTTGATGAGAAGGTCCTCTATGATTCCATCAGGTGTCACTCGCGACTTGTAAGCCAGCTGCAACATCAACCTTGTTGGCCTCGATTTTCCCAACCCTAGAGTGTTGAATAAGGATAGGGGCATTAGATTAACTGCTGCCCCTAAGTCACACAAAGCTCGTAGCACCTCAGCTTTACCAATTTGTATGGGGAGGGTAAAACTCCCTGGGTCTTTGAGCTTCTTTGGCATTTTGCTCAATACCCTGTGACTGCACTCCTCAGTCAGTGCTACAGTCTGTACGTCCACCAATCTAACTTTGTTCGCCATCACGTCCTTCAAGTATTTAGCATACTTGGTAATTCCCTGCAAGACATCAATAAGAGGCAAATTTATGTGAAGTTCTTTGAAACTCTCAAAAATCTTTTTGAAGCATTCCTCCTGCTTGCTCTTTCTGAATTTCTGAGTGAATGGTGGTGGTGGTCTTTGTGCTGGTTGCAATGAAGATTGTGCATTTTGTCGCCCAGCACTCTGATTATCTCCCATGTTGATGGATGGTCCTGGTCTAACCAACTCCGGCTGCACCTCCTTTCTCAACTATTTAGGCACTGCATCAGCTAATTACTTTTCGCTTCTAAGACTGATGGCATTGATTTGCTGGGGGTTAGGATCTGCATCGCTTGGTAATCCCCCCTGCGACCTCATGTTCTGAGCAGCTGCTATCTGACCCACTTGTTTTTCAAGATTGCGGGTGTCTACTTGCTGATTCATTAAGTTTGTTGCCATCCTCGCCTGATTTTCTGCTAACTGATTCTGGGTCTCCATAATTTTCTGCAGTGTTTCCTCAATGCAGCTACTAAATTGCCCATCATTCTGCCTATTCTGCTGATACTGTTGTTGTTGAGGTTGCAAATAATTCTGCTTTTGGTTTCCACCCCAAGAAGAATTCGGGTGGCCCTGCCAATTTCTGTTGGAGTGGTTCCCAAAATTCTGAATCCTATGCATATTACCAACAAAATTGACTGATTTTGGATTGGCTCCACAAGATTCTGCATTGTGCCTATTATTACCACAAATTTCACACCAACTCGGAGCTTGCTCAACTGCATTAACCTGGCCCTGGTGTTGGTTCATACTCAGTTTATTGAACTGAGTCATCATTTGATGTTGGAATGAAGCTAACTGTGCTGCCAAGGCATTCAAACCATCTACTTCTATCAACCCCGATCTCTTTCCTGCCCCCCTCGATGACTCGCTGTACCACTCTGGATTTTCTTGTGCAATTCTGTTCAATAAAGTGTACAACTCATCATATGTCTTCTCCAAGGCTTGCCCACCCGATGCAGAGTCTAGTAATATTTTTGTGTGTGGGTCTAGACTTTCTACAAAGGTATGAGCCAGCACTTCATTTGATTGCTGGTGATGGGGGCAATCTCTCAATAATGACTTGAATCTTTCCGAAGCCATATACAAGTTCTCATCAGGCCTCTGCTTGAAACTGAGTATTTCACTTAGCAACTTTGCAGATTTTCCTGAAGGAAAGAATCTAATAAGGAACTTCTTAGCCAAATCATTCTATGAAGTTATGGAGTTCGGTGGCTCAGCCTTCAGCCACTTTTTCGCCTCTCCCAACAGTGAAAATGGGAAGAGGGTCAGTCGGACATAATCTGTGGACACGCTGGTGGGGACAAATGTGTCACTAATCTCTAAAAAGCTCTGTAGGTGCTGCTGTAGGTCTTCATTTGCCATCCCAGTGAATTGACCACTAGAATGTAACTGCTGCACCATGTTCTGTTTAAGCTCAAAGTGACCTCCAGGCTCCGATTTACGGATGCTAGAGGTTACATTCGTCGCTAGTGGGATAGCCACTTCGCGAACTGGTCTTGCTGCCATTGCTTCTGATGACAATTGTGCTTGTCCTGCGGGTGGTTGTTGTTGTACCTTTTCTTGAAGTCTCTTCAGCTTTTGCTCTAGAGCTACTCTCCTTCGCAAATGGATTTGACGTTCAGGTTCCAGCAACGGTTCCACAAGCTCTCTACTTCTAGCCAGCTCGGCAGGAAAACCTGTCACCTGCAAATAAACAGACTAAGACCAAGTTTCTCAACACTTAAGGAAATTTCAAATATCACACAAAAATAGATAAATTATCAAAACTTCGCCGAGTCCCCGGCAACGAAGCCAAAAACTTGACGTGCCCGATTCGCGCGTCCGCAAGTGTACGGGTCATGCAAGTAATATAGTGGCTCTTTTTAAGAACCAGAATTTCAAACCTACAGGGACTGGACCCATTCCTCTAACTACCCATTTCAAGTGTGATCTTAACTTCTCAAGTGTTGGTTATAGAAGTTTTCGAGGGAGATTTAGTTAAGTCTAGTTTTGGTCAACGAAATATCCTGAATTTACTCTAGGAGCAACATAGAGTTAAAACCAGATAATCATGCGATGCTACGATTTGTAATGGGTTAAGCATGAAACTATCGATTGTTGTTTCACATAATTAGAATTGCATGTTCATGGTCTTTAGAGCCTCTAAACAAGGCAAACTAGCCTCACTACATTAGTGTGAGCGAGGATGCTAATTTCTAGTTCGCGGGCAATGAATTATGTTGTGGTTTACAGGGAAACGATTAGGGACTTTCGTGCGTCTAACCATTTAACTCAACTTAGCCTCACAACTACTTCTTCGAGTGGTGATGTGATAATCCTAAGTTGGTCTTTAATAACCCCCGTTTATCAACCAAGCAAGGCGTTAGGTGTATTTCTATCCTAACACGAAATTATATCGTGAGATTCAAACATGCTCCTTACATTCTCAGGTCCTGACCTAGGTAATTCTTTCTCAAGTAGTTTCCCAAGCTAACGTATATGTTTTCATGGTGATCAATCATAAAAACAACCAACAATCTAGAATTCAAGACAAAAACAACAATCAATAACTCAATTCCAAAACAATTTCATAAAATCACAATCATAATTTATGGCTTCAACCCTAGAGGAAGGGTTCTTGCCATTCATGTTCGTAAAACTACAACTAACTACTACTAAACTAACATACTTGAATTTGGTAGATGAGAAGGGAATTTGCCAAACCCTAGATGAGTTCTCCCACTTCTCCCTTCACTCCTAGGTAGTTTTCCAGAATAAAATCGTGACCAAGTGGTTTTAGGAGCTAAGGGACCTATTTATAATAAATGAGAAACGTGCACAATTTAGCCTGTCGTGGAATGGCTCCGTGTCACGGAGTTTATCATGGAGCAATGCCTCCGTGACACGGAGGTAACGCGGAGGCACACAGGAAATCAACAAATATCGACTCTAGGCAGCCCTTGCCGCAATGCCCGGCGTGGCACGCTGCCCAAGCGGCGCGATGGCATGCTGCTGGCGCGCAGCTGGCCTGGTGTGGCACGTCGCTGGCACGCCGCTTGCCTGCCTTCATGCTGCCTTCTCTCGTGCACCTGGCATAGGCATGGCACAGCGCTGGGTGCGGCACACGCACAGCGTGTCATGCTGCCTGGCGCGGCCAGCCTTGCCAAGGCATGCTTCTTTGCCGGCTTTCGCCATTTGCTCCCGACTCCATTCCTCTACTTCACCAACTTATAAAGTAGTTCCTCAAAATCCTTGAAACCTACAAAACAAGGACTAATCATGTTGGTTAGCAAATATATTCACATTTATATAGAATCACATGAAAATGTATAAAATAACTTAGATAAACAAGACTAAATTAAGGTATAAAGCATCACTCGGGCATGCTATTTTTGCCCGAGATTAGCAGCCTCAGGACGAGTCATCTCATGACTCATGAGGACAGCCCATGAGTCATCAGGTGACTAGTGGGGAAAGAAACATAGCTGGAAAAAGGAAAGCTGGGCAGTGTACCTGACAGGAGTCCCCACGAGTCGTTGTCAGCCTTAATGATTGGTGGGTGAGTCATTGGCAGGCTTGGAGTCCAATGTTTTGAAATAAGATAGTGTACTTAACGATAGGTGACCACAAGTTGTGGCCACCCCTAATGAGTTGTGAAGTGACCCGTTACAAGCCAAGGAGATCAGATAAAGAAGGGCACTTGATGATCGACATAACGAGTCGTATCCTCTAGCAACGAGTCATTAGGTCCTCCGTTAGGACCACCTAGCAGTTATTTTCTACGAATTTAGTATTTCGTAATTCCTAAGTTCCTAAAGCCTAAACTACGACATTTTAGCCTATGAAAGGTGGGGTAGAGGGGGAAACTATCCTAAGTCTTCATTCATGCATGCAAGAGAATAGAAGAGTGATAAAGAGGTGATCAGAAGGGAGATTCAAGGTTTCTTCTACAATTTCTTTCAATTACTTTTTGGGCATTCAAGGGAGAGTAAGATTTAGCCTCCATCAGGTATGTTGGGTTATAAATGGGTGTTTCCGTTCACATCCATGCCCATCCTCTATTAATTTATGAAAATCTATCCAAAAACCACATGGGGTTTCAATTCAATTTTTGTGAAATTCGAATGAATTGCTAATGAGCTTTATGTTTTATGATCTACATCATATTTTATAGATTTGGATCAGATTTTTACATCTAATTTTACTTATAAAAATATTGAATTAGATTTGTACTGAAGTAAGCCTATTTAAGCATGATCTATGATGAATCGATTTTTGATTTTCTTTATAATTGCAAATACTTACAAGCCCAGCATGATTTCTAATTTGGAATATAAATTTATTCAATTACCCACCATGTTTTGATGATTTTCATACATACAATCTACAAGTATGTAAGAAACCTATGGTTCATGAATTATGTAGTGAGTCGACTCACGGGCCTTATGCCATAGCTAGTTCACGTATGTACAAGAATATTTATGCTTAGCATGATTTAACTAGCCCATGAATTCATGCATGTTATATTATGAGCACTATATATATTTTGGGAGTAGCATCGAACACCGAGTAGGTTCGGGGCCTAGGTACTGCCCCAAATCTCATAAATTACGTGCCACCGTAGGTATGTCGGGATCTCCTTTGTGACTGTCCCTAGACCAATTGGCCCTGTTCATGGTGATATCACACTTTGATGGTCCAATCCTTACCCTCCTGACAAGGGTTACAAATCGGGCTTCATGTGTGCTCATATGGGTATTTCTGTTAAGAGAATCTCCCACTGTTCCTCATGATTTATGCTTGTTTATGACTATGTATATTGGCTCAAGTCATGTTCAACAAAGCTTTTCTCTTATGATTATGATTACAATTGCGTTACGAATGTTTTGAAAATAATGAGCCTTATGATATGTTATGTTATGATAATTATGATATGAGAATGATGTCCTACTCTTAACTTGTTTTATGAGCTTTTATATATTTTAAATGTCTTTTTTACTTAACTTGCAAACTCGATACATTCCACGTATTGATCACATACTTTCCATGATGTATCGTCTTATTATACAGGTTTCGGCTCTCAGGCTCATCCTTATATTTAGATTATCTCAGAGTGTACCAGCTTATTGGTGAGTCCTCATGTTTTAAGGGCCGTTTGACAGACATTCATTCTATTTTATGTTTCAGTACTTGTCGGGGTTAGTTGGGGGTCTTGTCCCATCAACCCATCGTGTGTAGTAGAGGCTTTTAGGCAGTGTGTAGTACTTAGCTAATATATGTCAAAGTGATTCCATTTGTTATGATATGTCATGATTATGCTTACGTTTCCGCTATGTCTTGTGATTAGTCTTTCTCTTATTATGATTGAAGTTAGATGTATTCTCATGTCATGGGTTGACTTGGGGTGTGTCGTGGCTCCTTATCCCGTGTTGCGATCCTGGCCTTAGTTCGGGTCATGAAAAACTTGCTATCAAAGTCATATTTTTGAAGTGTCCTAGGGTGTTTGAAAGCTACATTAAAAAGAGTCTTTTTCATGGGTGTGAAGCGTGCCACACCTATGACGAAGAGGCTACGAGACGTTTAGGAAATGTTCCTTCTTTCATGATCTATGTCATGTGATGAAAAGTCTTTCTATCCTTCTAATTCATGCTATTTGGGATTGTAGAATCATGGCTCCCAGGAGAGTGAACGGTAGGATAAATGGGAACAGCGAAGGCCATGGGGATGGGAATGATCATGGGCATCAGCAGGCCCTACCTATTCAGGAGCCCTAGGCACTAGAGCCAGTTTCCCACGCTGAGTTTCGGGTGGCTATCCAGATGTTGGCGCAGGTATTGACCGCTCAGGTGAACAACAGGCTGTTTCACATATCCCCTAGAATGGCAATGCGGCAGTGGCCCAGATTAGAGACTTCTTGAGAATGAATCCTCCGGAGTTCCTTGGGTCCAAGATGGATGAGAATCCGCACAATTTCATTGAGCAGATTCTAGAGATTACTCAGGTTATGGGGGTGACCA
Source organism: Datura wrightii (assembly GCA_035772735.1). Lineage (NCBI taxonomy): Eukaryota > Viridiplantae > Streptophyta > Magnoliopsida > Solanales > Solanaceae > Datura > Datura wrightii. Next base: position 46,343,083 of record JASDFA010000002.1, on the reverse strand, counting down.
ATGAAGATTGTGTTGATTTGATCTCCTATCAGCTAAAGGGGTTGGCCTGCATATGGGTCAAATAGTGGGGAGATGCTAGGGCAGTGGGTGCATGCCTTATCGGATGGGAAGAGTTCCGCACAACATTCTTGGATTGATTCTTCCCTCAAGAGATGAGGGGGCAAAAGGCGGCCGAGTTTGTTTACTTGAAGCAGGGTGACATGTCCATTCAGGAGTACACATTTGAGTTCACACATTTATCCAAGTATGCGCCAGAGTTGGTGGCAGACCAGAGGGCTCGGGTGAGCCGTTTTGTACATGGAGTGGAGGACTATCTGGATAAGGACTACAAGATTGCCATGTTGCATCGAGATATAGACTTCCTTTCATGACCCGGACGTACACTCGGATAGTAGACACGGGACAAGGGACCCCGAGATACCCCAAGTCAACCCATGGCTCATGCATTCAACTAATCTCATTTAAATAAAGAGAATATTAAGCATAAACAACGCAGAAATGTAACGATGACATAACATCAGGAAATACCAAACATTTACATAAGCTGAATACTACTCATTTGTCTGTAAGCCTAAGATGGGTTGATGGGACAATATCCCAAACTAACTTGAGCGATACTGAAACATAATAAATAGAAAAGTTTATCAAATGGCCCTTGGAACATGAGGACTCACCAACAAGATGGTATCGTAGTCTAGGATGGACTAAGGATGAGGATGAGCCTGAGATCCGGACCCTGTATCATAAAACGATACAACATAGGAAGTATGTGGTCAGTACATGGAATGTACTGAGTGTGCAAGGTAAGTAAAACGTACATTTTAAAAGTAAACTCATAAATAGACATAGGAGAAGGACATCATGCTTACATAAAAATCTTCATAATAAAATATAACGCTCAAGACTCTCAAATCACACATAATCATTCATTATCATAGTCGTATAAGTTTATCATGATATTGAGCCAATAACATAAACATAATAATGCATAAAACATGCGAAACATTTGGGAGGACTCGTCATAACCGATACCATCATGGTAGAGCCTTTAATGATGCCCTACTGTCTCGCTCAAGTGGGCAGAGTCGACCCTGGCTTGCCAGGCGAGGGTCATGCATAAGGCGTGATATCACATTTGAGGGGATCATTGTCAATGCATCATATCTTTTACAACCTATGGTGGCACGTGGTTATGAGACATCGGTGTAGTCCTTTAAACGCCGGGCAGCTCGGTGCTAGACACGACTCTCAAAAACATGCGTGTAGGCTCATACATAAATAATTAACATTATGCATAAAAATTCATTGGCTAAGATATAACATTTAACATCACTGATCCCCTTTAAAACATGCTTAGCCAAGAATGAAGGCCCTTTTCATCGGCCAACATCATAAATCGATAAATCATGTAATTCACTTCATAAATCATAAATCATTCTTTAACATGTGGGAATTGCCCAATACTTCATCATACTCAATACTTTCAAAATATGCTCATAAACATGGGTAACTAGAAAATCATGTTTTTCCATCAATAAATTCAAATCATAGAGTATTCACATAAATCATAACTTCCATGAACTTTTGTCAAATGGGCAATTTGGATTTAAAAGCTTGAAACATGATTAAAGGAAAATAATGATAAAACCTGCCCATCATTCAAAGTTCAATAATTAAAACTCTACTAAATCATACCCCTACAGAGAAATCACATTTTCATGCATTTGGACAAAACCCCATAGACTTGAATAGGAGGATTCATGACTTTAATCGAAATTGGGCATGGGTAAGGAAGAATTCTACCCATTTTAAAACCCTACATACTTGGGAATTGATGGACTTAAAGTTCCTTGAACACCCACAAAGAATTTGATGGAAAATTAGGGAAGAAGGCCTTGAATCTCCCAAAAACCTCTCTAAAATCCTTGCATGAGAAAGGGCATGCATAAAGGGCTTAACCCATCTTATCTAACTCAGAAAAATATCCAAAACGATGTAGTTTAGGCCTTAGGGACTTAGGATGTTATGAAAACACCCTTATTAAAACGTAAAAATGTCTGGTCGCTAGTCCTTAGGAGGGACCTAACGGGTCATTTCCACAGGGCACGACTCGTGGCCTTGATCCGTTGAGTCCACTGCCCAAACCTCCAAGGGAACCCATGGGTGACTTTATAAGTGGTGAGGTCAGACCACGACTCATGGTCACTTTCTGTGGCCTACACTGCCCATCACAATTTTCCAATCCTCCAGGTTTACCACGGGTGACCTCATGAGTCGTGTGGTTTGACCACCACTCGTGGTCAAGCCCGAAGACTCCTCACTCGAGCCTTGCCACACCATGCTGACCACGAGTCACCTCACAACTCATGGTCACTCCTCACGACTCACCTCACAAGTCATTCTGTGACCTGGTGCAAATTTTTAGTTTTTCTCTATTTTCACTTCCGGATCTGATCCTTGGGTTCTCGGGGTATAACAATATCTCCCCCTTGGGAACATGCAGAAAACTCAAAAACATGCTATCACCATATAAAATTACAAATTATTTAAGTCGAAAACTGACGAAATGACTAAGTGATCTTGGGCAGATTTATATGCCTAAGTGTTACTCAAATGCGTCATTTTATCTTGTTATCTATCGATATTTGTACATTCTCATGTGAATTATAGTCAAATGTGAATTTATACTAACCAACATGATTAGCGTTTTGTAGGAAAAATATAATTTTATGAAGCTAAGATGCATGTTGGGAGAAATCGGGATTGGACTCGGAAGAAAGCAAGGAAAAGGCCAAGGAAAGCATGAATTAAAGGGGCTCCGCGATGGAGCCGTGTCACGCTGCTAGCGCGGATGCATTCTTCCCGAATGCTGAAGATGAGCCAAATTTCAATGAAGGTGCACGTTGGGGCCGTGGCACGTTGGCCTAGCCCCGCGTTGCACGTCGTGCCGCATTGGGCTTAAATACCTGGATGACCGGATTTCAGTAAGGGTCCGCATTGGTGGCATGTCACGGAGGCAGTGCTCCGCGATGCACTCCGTGACACGTTGCTTGTCATTCCGGAAAAAATTCCCACTAGTATAAATAGCACACTTAGGTTTATTTTTAGGAATTCTGACTTGGTTGAGCAAGAACATGGGTTGTAGGCAGTTGAGGGGACAAAAATCTTAGGGTTCTTCTCTATCTCTTTCTTCCTTATTTCAATTATTTGTATGATTTACACTCATTTGATGATGTTTAATCCACAAATGAGTGGATAAATTGACTTCTTGCTGAGGTTAGGAACATTTGCATTGAAATGTAATTATTGATCAATTGGTTTTTCATCTTTTCTTCCATGGTTGTTCTATTGATTCTTGTTCTTACTGCATTAATGTGTGGCCAATGTTAATGTATATCTAAAAAGTCTGGTTCCACTCGAGAGAGCAAGAAATTGGAAAGTTGTGAATTGATAGGATATGATCTTTTCTTAGTTTGGGAAAATTGAGAATTGATTTACCTTCAGGATAGAGATATACCTGAAAGTCGTATTAGTCAATTAAGCAATCGGTTTTGTATGGCTAGAACATGAATTTCTTTTTATCACAGAGATGTATGTGGAAGGTTCATGATTCTTAAGTTGGGTTAAATACGAGAGTTTTAATCCATAGGCAATATTTCTTGACTAGCAACCGGAGGAAAGATGAATCAAATTGTATCGATAATTTATTTCTCTACATGTTCATTTTAACCTCAGCATGCTCATACTTATAGTTCAGACTCAAATTGTATATTCGTTTTAGACTTAGTATAAAATTAGAAAACAAAATATCAAAATCTTCTTCACACTGTTGTCTGCAGTTTAGAGTTAAAGTTTATTGACACTTGATTAGATTGATACCTTAGTCCAGTTCTTGTGGGATCGATACTTGGCTTACTTGAGCCACTTTACTACTTGTTCGACCACGTGCACTTGTGTGTAGTTATTCCAAACATCCGAACAAGTTTTTGGCGCCGTTGCCGGGGACTAGCAATTGGTAAAAAAAATTTCTTAAGTGTTAGTTTACTATTTCCTCTTAGTGTTGACAACTTGGTCTTAGCCTGTATTTTGCAGATATTAATTCCTATTGAACACTGGCAAGAGACAAGGAGCTGGTGGACTCATATTTAGAGCCAGAAAGACAATTCCATCGTCAAAGGAGAGAAGCTCTAGAGAAAAAGCTGCAGTTGCTCAGACAAACAATCCTGGAGCAACAACAGCATCCACCGGTTGTAAGGGCAGTGTTAGTGCCCGAGGAAATGGCAGCTAGGCCGTTTCGCGAGGTGTAAATCCCATATGCTAACAATGTCAAATCTAGCATCTGCAAACCTGAGCCAGGAGAGAGGTTCGAGCTTAAACAGAACATGGTGCAATTGCTACACACCAGCGGGTAGTTCACAGGTCTCCCTCACGAGGATCCACAACAACATCTCCAAATTGTTTTGGAGATAAGTGACACTTACATCCCCGCTGGAGTGTCATCAGATTATGGCAGGCTTACATTATTCCCATTTTCACTTTTGGGAGAAGTTAAGAGGTGGTTGAAAGCTAAGCACCTAATTCCATCACCACGTGGGATGATCTTGCAAAGAAATTCTTGATACGGTTCTTTCCATCTGGTAAAATAGCAAGACTTAGAAGTCAAATTCTATGTTTTAAACAGAGAGAGGGAGAGAATCAGTATCAAGCCTGGGAGAGATTCAAATCTATGTTGCAGGATTGTCCACATCATCACCAATCCAATGATGTGCTGGTGCATACTTTCATAGAGGGTTTGGAATCCCACACAAAAATTTTGCTACACTCAGCAACTGGGGGACAAGCATTAGAAAAAACATATAAGGAGTTGTATACCTTGTTGAACCATATTTCGCAGGGAAATCTAGAGTGGAATGCGGACTCTTCTAGAGGAGGAACAAGGAAAGCGGCAGGATTCGTAGAAGTTGATTGTTTTACGGCTATCGCTGCACAGATAGCTGCGTTGCAGAATCAACTCAATACCCACTTCAGTAACATGAGCATGAACCAGTCTCAAGCCCCAGCGAATGTAGTGCAGCAGATTTGGTGTGAAGTGTGCGGGAGTAATGAATACTCAGCTGAGTGTTGTGGAGCAAATCCTAACTCGGTGAACTTTGTTGGTAATGTACAGAGAAATAACCACCTACAGTATGGCAATAGCTACAATTCCAATTGGAGGAATCACCCAAATTTCTCTTGGGGTAGCAACAACCATCAAGGGCAGAGTTCGAGTCGGGGGGCGCAGAGAAATCAAGGAGGGAAGCAGAACTATCAGTCGCAATATAGAAGCAACAATGCACCTCCTCCACCACCATCACCCAGCATTGAGGAGATGTTCAAGACAATGATAGCTAACCAAGCTCAATTGCAGGCTGACTACATGAAATTGGCAGCCGATGTAAAGAACAATCAGTTAGCGACAAAGGCGATGGAGTACCAATTTGGGCAATTTGCTGGAGCTCAAAACATCAGGCCGAGAGGAGGACTTCCGAGTGACACTGATCTGAACCCCAAGCAGGTAAATGCAGTGACTACAAGGAGTGGTTTGCAAATCAAGGAGGTGGAACCAGTCGCAATATAGAAGCAACAATGCACCTCCTCCACCACCATCACCCAGCATTGAGGAGATGTTCAAGACAATGATAGCTAACCAAGCTCAATTGCAGGCTGACTACATGAAATTGGCAGCCGATGTAAAGAACAATCAGTTAGCGACAAAGGCGATGGAGTACCAATTTGGGCAATTTGCTGGAGCTCAAAACATCAGGCCGAGAGGAGGACTTCCGAGTGACACTGATCTGAACCCCAAGCAGGTAAATGCAGTGACTACAAGGAGTGGTTTGCAAATCAAGGAGGTGGAACCAGAAAGACCACCACAGCAGTCGGAAGCCGGTGATAATGAGAGGGATCACAATGATGATAGGGGGAAGGAGAAGGAAGCTGAACCAGAAAGACCACCACCCCCGTTCCCTCAAAGACTAAGGAAACACAAGGAGGAAGCGTGTTTCAAAAAGTTCATGGAGGTGCTTAAACAGGTACACATTAATTTACCTCTTGTTGATGTTTTGCAGGGAGTGCCGAAGTACGCAAAATATATCAAGGACATCGTGGCGAACAAAAGCAGGTTGAGTGGGTACGCTACGGTGGCGCTTACAGAGGAGTGCACTTCACAGATACAAAATCGGTTGCCCACAAATCTCAAGGACCCTGGGAGCTTTACAATTCAAATTTCAATTGGGCAGAGTATCCGAGCTCGCGGATTATGTGATTTGGGAGCGAGCATTAACTTGATGGCGACATCGGTATTCAAGAAATTGGGGCTAGGGAATCCTAGACCAATAATAGTGATCTTGCAACTAGCGGATCGTTCCTTAGCCAGACCTGACGGCATTGTGGAGGACGTGTTGGTGCAAGTGGGCTCCCTTATCTTCTCGGTAGACTTCGTTGTGCTGGATTTTGAGCCAGACGCGGAAGACCCATTTATTTTGGGATGCCTTTCTTGGCGACCGGGAAAGCACTAATTGATGTACCTGCAGGGCAGCTAACTATGCGGGCACACGACAAGGTGGAGGTGTTTGAAGTGTACAAGGCTACAAAGCTTCCAGCAGTGTACGAGGAACTCTCATTAATCAACATGCTTGATCGAGCGGATATTTCTCAGAGTGGTGAGTGACGGGAGCCATTGGGGAAACCACCGGAGAAGTGTAAGCATGACATGGGTGAGGACGGTAGTCGAGAGAAGACATCTGCCACCCTAGAGGATGACTGAGCTTAATGACGTCGAACCGCGACAGTAAACCAGGCGCTGCACGAGAGGCAACCCGTGAATTTGTTATAAGAGATAAGTAGAAGAAGTTAGCTAAATAAAAAGAAAAAATATATATATATATATATATATAAAAAACAAAAAAAAATTATCGTGTTGTGTTTGAAACCATTCAATTCTAACAAAGTTCTTGTGGTGAGATGAATTTTAGGTTGAACGGAGGGAAAAAATGCAAAAGATCGCAAAGGAAAAATTGAGGTAAGAAAAATAATAAAAAGTGGCAAAACAGTGAGCCTGCGCGATGGCTCCGTGTCATGGAGGGCATGCTCCGCGTTACCTTCCGTGACACGTTGAAGTGTAACCTGGAATTTTTGAAAAATTACAGAGTACTGGCCCATGGCTCCGTGTCACGGAGGGCATGCTCCGCGTTACCCTTCGTGACATGTTGAAGGCAATTTTGCGTCGGGTCACACCGGTTGCCGGGTGACCCGCGCGAAAATACCTCTTTTTAACCCCTTTTTCTCTCATTTTTTTCCATTTCTCATCTCCTCCGTGACAAACACCCAATAATCCCCCATTACCCAACGTGACATGGACCTGGAACTAACATTCTTCAACTTTTCTTCAATATCATCAAATTAAAGGGATGTTCGTTAACTTCATCTCATTTCTTGACTAATTTTTCCGATTTTGAGCATGGGAGGTGAGGAAAACTTGCCCTAATTGTAAATTGAGCTTGAATTCATGTAAGCTATTGTTAATTGATGTTCGTACTATTGTTGTGATTATATGAACTCGATAAATACATGGGTGATCGAAATTCTTGTGAAATTTGTAGCTAGGGTTAGAATGCGAATATGAAGAAGTTAAAATTGAGTTGAAATGAGAAATTCTTGTTGGTTTGTGCATGTTGGGTGAGGTAAATTACGTTGTGCTTAACGTTAATATGCTAAAGGCGCGATGAATTTTTGGGATAATGAAATTGTGAAATTGCATAGAAATTAGGGGAATTGCATTGGTTTTGTTGATAGAAATTTTCGATAAGTGCTATGTTATGAAATGTTATCGATGGATTAGCTGTACGAAGTCTGAGTAGTACATAGAATTTATACCGTTGAACCCTCTGAATGCACGAGGCATTTTTGTTATTGTTTTTTATTTGGAAAGTTAGAAAAAGAGGATTGTCTTGCTGTAATGTTGTGATTGTGGCTAAAGACTAAGTGTGGGGTGGCCTAGCTTAACCAAACCTTAGTCGAAGCTAATTTTAATTTCAATAACATTGGGACTGTCTGTTTGATTTGACAGGAACAATGACAAGCAGGCAAGATAAAGGAAAGAGTGCATCTACATCGGGCGCCGGAAGGAAAAGAATCAGACTGGGAGCAGTAATCCCAGCAGCACCAGTGGTTCCGCACGGCCAACGTTGTCAATACGGAACCCGATGGGTGACAGAGGAAGGGAAGAAATGGTACACAAAGCATAAGGAAAGCAAATAATTCCCCGAGGAGCATATTGCAAGGGAGCCGTTGGCACAGAAGTTTTCCAGAATCGTACATAGGATTGACGCTTTTGAGCTGAACTTCATCTTTGAAGAGCCCAAGGAGTGAAATCTCCACCTGATTCGGGAGTTCTACGCCAACTAGAACTCGACACTCAGAAGTCACACCGTAAAGATAAGGGGGCAGGTAGTCACTTTTGAGCCCCATCACCTTAATTCCATCTTGGGGGCGCGGGACACAGACGCCCATGTACTCCGGCAGCTGAACATCACTCCACCATATGCGAACATCAGGCGCACTTTGTGTGGAGCCCGGTCTACAACAAGGTGGAGCAGGCATAAGGAGAGGGGCTACCATCAGACATTGCCCTACTCACAGATGAACAGGGAAGCCAGGATATGGCTTAAAATTGTTTGTTCCTGCCTGATCCCGGGGGTGCATATGACAGATGTCACCCGGGATCGTGTGTGCTTGGTCTATGCCTTGATGAAAGGGCTGGAGATCAATGCTGGGGCGGTGATTATCTCCGCCATGAAGAGAGCCCATTTGCATTAAGGGCACATGTACAGGTTTGGTGGCTTACTGACCATGTTCCTGAGGGGCCTGGATATTGAGGAAGAGGCCCTGGATTACATCCCGCAGATGGATAAGTATGTCGTGGACGTCACCAAAACCAAGGCACCCAACACCACTCACGGGCCAGTTCTTGCACTAGCCGAGCAACATGCTCGGGATAATCAGTACATGTCCCGCATGTTCGGGATGCAAATGCTCCAGTTGCGCATAGGCGTGGGGCCGGCAACAGAAGATGAGTTGTGGCAGCTCGAGGTAGACTACCCTTTTGGCAAAAATACCAGGGCTCTATGCCGAGTGGGGCCAGCTTTTGTGGAGCCCACTGATGATGATGTCACCACCGATGAGGAGACACATGGTGAGGACTCAGATGTTGAGTCAGATGATGATGACGGGGGCGATTCACACATGGGAGACGGGGCAGCGGCACCTGACGAAGAAGTGGAATACTTCGATTGATCAGGGAGTTTCACCACCCACTTTTGTGCTATGCTGAATTTTGTGAATACTGGGGACAATGTTCAATTTAAGTGTGGGGTGGGAGTAGTTAGGTGTTGGTTTTTGTTGTTATTAATGTCTCTGTTCTATTCTTGTGCTTTGGAAAAATTATGACCCTGTGATTTTTGTGTGTATTCTGTATTGTAATTAATGTGAAGCTGTGGAGTAGCTGTTGTGTTCTGTTGAATGTTGTTAGCTGGTTTTGTAAATATTTTTTTTATTGAAATTATCGATATTTTTAAAAATTTTCGTGAATTTTTTTATTTTTGGGTTTCTCGGCGTTTGTTTTCGGTTCTTTTACCGAGAATAGTCCCATTGAACCGAAGTCGTAAATAGTGACCGTTCCCTATGATGGATGGATGACGACCGTCTTAAGGGAAATGTACTCGATAGGAGTAGTTTTTGTCTTTTAATTTTTGGTTGTCGTTTGTATCCCAAACGGGTTGCTACTTTATGGTTGCGAAATTATTGTTGCGTGTTGTACATGATATTTAAAATGCAAAGGTGATTCGTATGAAAGCATGCAACTTTGTAAATATGTTTAGATACCTAGGCCATAGAGTTCGATTCGGTGTGATTGAGGATTAATGTTGAATTCTTGTAGTTAGCTGATTGAAGAGTCTGTGAATATCTCTTGAGTTGATCATGTGCAAAGAGTGTATGGAGAGGTTTCGATTATTCCATGTTATTGTGAATTGTCTAGAACTTGCCTGGTGTATGTACAAAACGAAAAGAAGGATGTGTATTGTGGGAAAGGATGTAGGCAATTCTTTGATTTAACTGAAAGTTTTTTTTCTCTCATTATCGTACCGACCTTGAATGTACATCCTAGTTAGCCCGTTGAACCTTTAGCCTATTTTTTTTCTTTTGTCGAAAAAGGTGTAAACCGAGCTTAACCCCTTCTTTTCATTATCCGTGAATTTGATCCAAAACTCTTAGGCGCTCAAGAGAAATAATTTTCCCACAGTGTCAAGGAGTGAGAATTGAGAAAACAAAAGAAAAAGCAAAGTGATGAAAGGAAAGAAAAGGTCAAAGGTGCACTTGCAATAAATTAAATATAATGAAGACGTATAACTAATCTTTGTTATTAAGTCGAGTGTGCTTAAAGATATGGGAACAAAAATAAAGACAGACTTCAAGAATGGGAGGATGAAGGAAGAAACAATGCCCATAAGGTTGATGGGATGTATTGAAAAAGCGCTTAAGGATGCTAGTTGCTATTATTGGTTAGCCCAGTATTTACTAGTTCCGTAGCTTACATTACAACCCGTTAAGTCCTACGTGATCTTACATCACGCGTCCTTATATTTGTGGAGTAATACACTAGAGGCAAGCCTATGGTTCATGACATGATGCATGTGAATTCTTTTGGGAGAGAGAGCGAAATCGGGTTTATATGGCCCTGCATGTAATGTCTTTGAGTTCATGTGATTAAAAAAGGGAAAATTCTCTTGTGTTGTGAAGGCACATGCTTGATGAGTGATTTAATTTCGTGTCAGATATCTTGATCAGCTGATTTGCATGAGTTTGTCAATATCGAAAGTCGATTCTTGAGTCTAGGAGGCCTTAATGTGTTGAAGGTCATTGTATTGATAAGACTATGCATGTTTTCTTGATGATTTGCTATATTAAATAATCGGTATAACCGTAACTCGGATTGTCGATCCAAAGTAGCCATGATTGGGTGTCAATTGCATGAGGTGTAAGATTATTGTTCGGGGACGAACAAGGCTTTTAGTGTGGGGTAAGTGATCTTGGGCAGATTTATATGCCCAAGTGATACTCAAATGCATCATTTTGTCTTGTTTATCTATCGATGTTTGTACATTCTCATGTGAATTGTAGTCAAATGTGAATATATACTAACCAACATGATTAGTGTTGTTTTGCAGGAAAAATATAATTTTATGAAGCTAAGATGCATGTTGGGAGAAATCGGGATTGGAATCGGAAGCGAGCAAGGAAAAGGCCAAGGAAAGCATGAATTAAAGGGGCTCTGCGATGGAACCGCGTCAGGCTGCCATCGTGGATGCATTCTGCCCGGATGCTGAAGATGAGCCAAATTCCAGTGAAGGTGCGCGTTGGGGTCGTGCCACGTTGGCCTAGCCCTACGTTGCACGTCGTGCCATCTTGGGCTTAAATACCTGGACACCCGGATTCCAGTAAGGGTCCGCATTGGGGCCGTGTCACGGAGGCAGTGCTCCACGATGCACTCCGTGACACGTTGCTTGTTATTCCGGAAAAAATTCCCACTAGTATAAATAGCACACTTAGGTTTATTTCTAGGAATTCTGACTTGGTTAAGCAAGAAAGTAGGTTACAGGCAGTTCAGGGGACGAAAATCTTAGGGTTCTTCTCTATCTCTTTCTTCCTTATTTCAATTATTTGTATGATTTACACTCATTTGATGATGTTTAATCCACAAATGAGTGGCTAAATTCACTTCTTGCTGAGGTTAGGAACATTTGTATTGAAATGTAATTATTGATCAATTGGTTTTTCATCTTTTCTTCCATGGTTGTTTTGTTGATTCTTGTTCTTACTGCATTAATGTGTGGCCAGTGTTAATGTATATCTAAAAAGTCCGGTTTCACGAGAGAGAGCAAGAAATTGGAAAGTTGTGAATTGATAGGATATGATCTTTTCTTAGTTTGGGAAAATTGAGAATTGATTTACCTTCAAAATAGAGATATACCTGAAAGTCGTATTAGTCATAATCGGTTTTGTATGACTAGAACATGAATTTCTTTTAATCACAGAGAAGCAGGTGGAAGGTTCATGATTCTTAAGTTGGGTTAAATACGAGAGTTTTAATCCATAGGCAATAATTCTTGACTAGCAACCAGAGGAAAGATTAATCAAATTGTATCGATAATTTATTTCTCTACATGTTCATTGTAACCTCAACATGCTCATACTTATAGTTCAGACTCAAATTGTATATTCGTTTTAGACTTAGTATAAAATTAGGAAACAAAATATCAAAATCTTCTTCACACTGTTGTCAGCAGTTTAGAGTTAAAGTTTATTGACACTTGATTAGATTGATACCTTAGTCTAGTCCCTGTGGGATCAATACTTGGCTTACTTGAGCCACTTTACTACTTGTTTGACCACGTGTACTTGCGTGTAGTTATTCCAAACAGCCGAACACTACTCCGAGAGGAACTACATAGCTAAGCTTAATTCAGACATCACATACATTTACCATATCATAAAACAAACTTGTACACATGAAATGAATGAGAAAAGCTGATTAAAGATTTAGGGCAAAACTGGTACCTCAAACTGAAACTGAGCCGGTAGGGAACAAATGAGGGTATTTAGCCATCATATCTGCTTCGGCTTCCCACGTAGCCCCCTCAAATGCTAATTTCTCCATAATACTTTAACTGAAGCTACTTCTTTGTTCCTCAGCCTCCGAACTTGACGATCCAAGATTTCAACAAGAATTTCTTCATAACTGAGGCTGTCCCCTTCACTCTAATGTTGTCTACCGGAACTACCAAGGCTGGATCACCCAAGAACTTCTTCAAAAGTGACAAATGAAAGACGGGATGAACCGAAGATAGATTCGAGGGCAAGTCCAACTCATATGCCACCTTACCAACTCTTCTCACAACCCGGTAGGGGCCAATATAGCGGGGACTGAGTTTACCTTTCTTTCTGAACCGCATGACTCCCTTCATGAGAGATATCTTTAGAAATACCCAGTCGTCCACATCAAACTCCAAATCTCTTCTCCTCATATCAGCATATGATTTCTGATGACTCTATGTGGTTTTCAACCTGTCCCTTATCAACTGAACCTTCACCATCACCTCATGAATCGAATCTGGTCCTATCATAGCTGCCTCACAAACCTTGAACCATTCGATAGGAGATCTACACCCCGCCGATAAAGAGCCTCAAACGGTACCATCTGGATACTGGAGTGGTAACTTTTATTATAAACAAATTTGATCAAAGGTAAATGATCATCCTAACTACCTTTAAAATCCATAACACATGCCCTCAACATAACCTCGAGGGTCTGAATGGTTCGTTCTACCTGGCCGTCTGTTTGCGGATGGAAGGCTGTACTGAGCTAAACTTGCATCCCAAGTCCTTTGTTAAAAGAACACCAAAATTGAGAGGTAAACGGAGTACCTCAGTCTAAAATAATGGACAATGGAACTCCATGAAGTCAAACCAACTCCCAAATATACAACTTAGCAAAATCATTCGCTGAATCTTGCTCTTGACCGGTAGGAAGTGTGCAGCCTTAGTTAACCTGTCAACCACCACCCAAATGGAGTTGTATTGCTGGCAAGTACGAGGTAGCCCTGTAACAAAATCCATATTAATCTCTTCCCACTTCCAAGTGGGGATGGTGATATCCTGAAGTAAGCCTCCCGATCTTTGATGTTCGACTTTCACTTGCTGGCAATTTGGACATTTTGCCACGAAATCCGCAATATCTTTCTTCATACCATCCCACTAATAGATTTCTCGTAAATCTTGATACATTTTTATGGATCCTGCATGAATAGAATATCTGGTATCATGTGCCTCATGCAATATTCGAACTCTCAAATCGTCAACGTCCGTAACACATAGTCGACCCTGGTATCGTAGAACACCATCTCCCCCTTGGGAGAAGACCTCCACCTTCTGACTCCACATCACCTCCTTCAGCTTTCTCAATATTGGATCCTTATCTTGCCTGGATTTAACATTAATCACCAAGGACGATTCTGACTCGTTACGTACAAAACCACCGCCATCGGTCGAATCGATCACTCTAACTCCCAGCCTTGAAAGTCGGTGGACATCCTTCACCAAATCCTTCTTTCCCTCATCCATGTGTGACACACTTTCCATGGAGAGTCTACTAAGCGCATCTGCAACCACATTAGCCTTGTTCGGGTTGTAAAGGACACTCATGTCATATTCCTTAAGTAATTCCAACCACCTCCTTTGCCGAAGATTTAGATCCTTCTATGTGAACACATATTGCAAGCTCTTGTGATCCGTAAAATACATCCATGTGGACCGCATACAAGTAATGTCGCCATATCTTCAATGCAAACACCACCACAGCCATCTCGAGATCATGGGTCAGGTAATTCTTTTCATGGACCTTCAACTGTCTCGAGGCATATGTTATTACCTTCCCACACTGCATCAACACACATCCCAGTCCGACTCTTGAAGCATTACAATAGACAAGGAAACCATCTATACCCTCGGGTAAGGTCAACACTGGTGCTGAAGTGAGTCGGGTCTTCAACTCTTAGAAGCTTTTATTACCAGCATCCAACCATTGGAATTTTACCTTTTTTCTGAGTCAACATTGTCAATGGGGATGCAATTGATGAAAAGCCCTCAACAATCTTCGGTAGTAGCCTGCTAAGCCCAAGAAACTCCAAATTTCTGAAGGATTCACCGGTCTGGGCCAATTTTTCACCACCTCTATCTTATGGGAATCAACCCTTATTCCTTCGCGTGATACTGCATGTCCCAGAAATGATACCAGGTTTAGAAAAAATTCGCACTTACTAAACTTTGTATATAACTGACGATCCTTGAGGGTTTGCAGCACTATCCTCAATTGAGTGGCATGCTCCTCCTTGCTTTGGGAGTATATAAGAATGTCGTCGATGAACACAATCACAAACATATCCAAATATTGCTTGAACACCTGTTCATCAGGTCCACAAAAGCTACAGGAGCATTGGTTATCCCAAAAGACATAACAACAAATTCGTAGTGACCATATCGATTCCTGAAAATGGTCTTCGGGATGTCACTCTCCCCAACTTGAAACTGGTCAAACAAATCATCGGTCCAAGGTAAGGGGTACCTGTTCTTGATGGTAACCTTGTTCAATTGTCTACAGTCAATACACATGCAAAGGGAACTTCCTTCTTTCTAACAAATAAAACTGGTGCACCCTATGGAGACTTGCTCGGTCTAATGAATCCCTTATCAAAAAGATCCCTCAACTGATCCTTCAATTCCTTTACCTCGGCTGAAGCCATCCTTTAAGGAGGGTAGAAATAGGTTGCATGTCTGGTAATAGGTTAATATCGAAATCAATTTCCCTTTTTGGAGGAACACCAGGAAAATCCTCGAGAAACACCTCTGGATATTTGCACACCACCGGAATTGACTGAATAGTCGGGGTCTCGGACTCCACATCCTTAACTCTAACTATGTGGTACATACACCCCTTAGAGATCATCTTCCTAGCCTTGAGATAGGAAATAAACCGACCTGCTAGCACCGCTGAACTACCCTTCCACTCCAAAGCTGACTCACCTGGAAAATGAATCTCCACGGTATGGGTCCTACAATTAATCAAATCATAACATGCAAACAACCAATCCATACCAAGAATAACGTCAAAGTCAGTCATGGATAACTCTACCAAATCTATAGAGGTAACCTTATGCAACAAAGTGACCCGACACCCTCTATATACTCGTCTAGCTATGACCGAATCACGAACTAGGGTAGAAACTGAAAAAGGTTCACTCAAGGTTTCAGGATTAACTCCAAGGCTACTAGCAATGTAAGGAGTCACAAAAGACAATGTGACTCCCGGGTCTAACAAGGTATAAAAATCAATATGAAAGACACGCAACATACCAGTGTCCACGTCATGCAAAGTCTCCTGCTCCTGGCGCAAGGCAAGGGCATAGAATTGGTTTTGGCGCTCACCGCCACCCCCACTTGTAGATTCTTCCTGTGGAGCCGAATGGGCTGGAGCTGCTGCTATCTTGGTGGTCTGTGCTCGACCCCTATCATCACGTTGTCTAGCATATGGACATGCTCAGCGCATGTGCTCAGATCTACCACACCCGAAGCAGACATCTTAACCAAGTAGGCACTCCCTGGCGTGACTCTTGCTGCACTTCCCGCAGGCTGGAGAGGTATACTCTAACTAGGTGCCCCTCTGATCCTTCGACCCTGAAGCCCTACTCCTCTGATCACCCTTGGGCCTGGATGGGACACTAGCTGATGATAGAGCTGGGGCTAGTGGCCTCTGCTAAAACTGTGGATGGTAGCCACCACTGGACCTCTAATGTGAAAACCTATGACTATCTATCTGAGCTCTCTTTGCCTCCATCTCCCAAGTATGAGCCGCCTCCATTTGCTTGGTGTACAACACTATGCGAGGAAAATCCATATCCTGATGAAGCATGGCAGTTCTGCAATCCTTTTCTAAATAACCAGCCACGCCATGAACAAATCGGCTCACCCGCGCCCTATGATCCATCACAAACTCTGGAGCGTACTTTGACAACCAGGTGAACTCAAGTGAATACTCCAGCACATTCATCTTTCCTTGCTCGAGGTGAACAAACTCATCTGCTTTCAATTCCCTCATCTCCCGATGGAAGAACCTATCAAGAAAGGCCATGTGGAACTCATCCCAACTGATATGGCCCGCACCCACTTCCCTGTTGTCCTTCCATTGCTTGTACCAAATATGAGCGACCTCCTTTAGCTGATATGAGGCCAAGTCTACACACTCCCCATTCTTCACCCCCATAACCTGAGTGACCTTCAAGATCCATTCAATGAACTCATGTGGATCCTCATCCACCTTTGATCCCGTGAACTCGGGAAGCTTCAGCCTCAAGAAGTCTCTAATCTGGGCTGCTGCATTGGCATTCTGTAGAACCTGTGCAACAGCCTGCTGATTGACTTGAGCGGTCAAGGCATGCACCAACATCTGAATCGCCACTTGAAACTCGGCGTGGGTAGCTGGCTTTGGTGGCTGGGGCTTCGGAATAGGTGGGGCTTGCTGATGCCCATGGTAGTTGCCATCTCCGTGGCCTTCATCATTTCCATTCCTGCTTCCGTTCATTCTCCTAGGAGCCATAATTCTACTATCATGAATCGCACGAATTAGAAGGATGGAAAGGCTTTTCATCGCATGACATAGAACCTGAAAGAAGGGAACATTTTCTAAACGTCTAGTAGCCACTTTTTCATAGGTGTGGTGCACTTCACACCCATGAAAAAGACTCTACCTAATGCGGCTTTTGAAAACACTAGGACACTTCAAACCTATTGCTCTGATACCAAGTTTATCACAACCCGAACGTACACTCGGATCGTAGATGTCACGCCCCGCCTTGGGAGGCATGACTGGCACCTAGTGCCCTACTAAGACCAGGACAGCTTGACTACTAAGCCTAAGCACTTCTTGTGTCAGGCTGGCTCCAACTCTGGATTCAAGAAAATGACGGACTATATAATGGCTGTAAATACAGCTTCTGGCCGACTAGGCCTTTAGCCACCAGTAAGACAACAACATCTAACCAGAACAACAGTAGTATAAGGGAACCTATGCGGGACGACAAGGCCACCATGCGGTCTAGTTACTTCTGAATCAAGAAAACAGGTGCTAAAATACTACGTGACCGATAAGGTCACCACTACCAACTGAGCAAGGTCCCACACGACCATTATAAAAAAGCTAAAACATACACATAGCCTCACACGACCGGTACAGCTAACCACAGGGAATATACAATCTGCAAGCCTCTAAGAATACTGATAAGATGGTCGGGACAGGGCCCCGACCTACCCATACTGTACAACAAAATAAAAGAAATAATCCTCTAGCTGTCTAGCTCCGAATGACAAGAGCTGATGACTCTATGTGTTGGCTGGACTCACGAGGAATCGGCTCCTCTTCTATGAGTACCTGTAAGCAAGTAATGCAGCGCCCCCAATGGGCGTCAGAACCACTGGTACTAAGTATGCAAAGTAAAACTGAACATAACTGAACATAAACAGTAATACTGATAGTTATTGAAGTAAAAGAGGATAGCTAAAACTGTTTGGGATAGCAGCATCTGTACTGATCTTAACGATACTGGAAGGAAGATAAGAACCATACCTGTCGATGCGGCGTCCTGCTAACTATTCATTTAATAAGTTACATGTATATACATATATAGCATACAAGAACCTATAACAGCCCCCATAAGCCAGAAGGTGCCAATCAACATGCAATCTATATACCCCTACCTGGGTCAAACCATCCAAAAATAAATTCACTCCACTCACCTAGTAACTATGAACATCCCACCGGCCCCCTGGGTATGCAGCTTGGGCTCTCTGTGCCCTTGACTATAACTGTATTTGAGTCCGAAGGACTCTTGTAACTGTAATCTTAAATCTGTATCTGCAATCTGTAATCTGTGCCCTGGGCCCAAGCGGTCGACAGGGTATACTGTAATGCTGATCAGCCTGCTATGGAGAATGCTGCATCCCATCTTCGTCCTACTGCAGACGGCATGCCACTCCTTGGAGTGACGCATCCTCACCCTTTGGCGGGCGAGTCGACACAACTATTAACCCTGGCGCGGCAAGGAAGTTATAAGGGTGCCCACATATCACAAACAAGTCTTAACAAGCAACAGTAATCACATATAACATGTATAATAAATCTGAAAATACTATCCATGTTCTGATATTCTAATCTTATTCTTTGACTAGATTAAACTAAATCTGGTACTAAGTCTAAAATGATTTCTCGCTGTTTAATACTGATTTACTGACTTTTATTCTGAATATGACATAATAACGCAAACATACTTAACACTCGGCTTCTGGAACTTCCTTTTGGAATTTATTCTATTTTACTATACTAGAATTACTAACTTGCCGAAGAAACTAGCTTTACATACCTCATTTTTTGACTTCTTAACTATCTGGCGTAACTCGGCCAATATCCAGCAATTTCTTCCAACTGAATTCATATACACAGCAAATAGAACTAAATTCATCAATATTCTAAAAGAAAACACTACTTTTAATACATATATAGCCCAAACTTTGACTTATCGAAAAACAGCCGAAAACTCGCTCTTTCTCGGAAGTCCAGAAGGGAGAAATTCTCACTTTAGGGCTAGGAGTATATTGACACCAATTTGGAGCAATTCCACTTACCTTAGCTCGGTAGGACGACGGTTCGCCGGTCGAATTTCATGAAACTAAATCCGTAGGAATGCTCCTTGCAGCTTAATACCTCACTACCTAAGATTATTTCGAGTTTGGACCGCGTATAATGGTGTAATCGGATAGAAATTTTAAAGAAATCTTCGTTCCCTCTATTCTCAGTTGTTAAGCAAGTAATGCAGCGCCCCCAATGGGCGTCAGTACCACTGGTACTGAGTATGCAAAGTAAAACTGAACATAACTGAACATAAATAGTAATACTGATAGTTACTGAAGTAAAAGAGGGTAGCTAAAATTGTTTGGGATAGCAGCATCTGTACTGATCTTAACTATACTGGAAGGAAGATAAGAACCATACCTGTCGATGCGGTGTCCTGCTAACTATTCATTTAATAAGTAACATGTATATACATATATAGCATACAAGAACCTATACCAGCCCCCATAAGCCAGAATGTGCCAATCAACATGCAATCTATATACCCCTACCTAGTTCAAACCATCCAAAAATAAATTCACTCCACTCACCTAGTAACTATGAGCACCCCACCGGCCCCCTGGGTATGCAGCTTGGGCTCTCTAGGCCCCTGACTATAACTGTATTTGAGTCCGGAGGACTCCTGTAACTGTAATCTTAAATCTATATCCGTAATCTGTAATCTGTGCCCTGGGCCCAAGCGGTCGACAAGGTATACTGTAATGCTGATCAGCCTACTATGGAGAATGCTGCATCCCATCTTCGTCCTACTGCGGACGGCATGCCACTCCTTGGAGTGACGCATCCTCACCCTCCAACGGGTGAGTCGACACAGCTATAAACCCTGGCATGGCAAGGAAGCTCTAAGGGTGCCCACATATCACAAATAAGTCTTAACAAACAATAGTAATCACATATAACATGTATAATAAATTTGAAAATACTATCCATGTTCTGATATTCTATTCTTATTCTTTGACTGGATTAAACTGAATCTGGTACTGACTCTAAAATGATTTCTCGCTGTTTAATACTGATTTACTGACTTTAATTCTGAATATGACATAATAACGCAAACATACTTAACACTCGGCTTCTGGAACTTCCTTCTGGAATTTATTCTATTTTAGTATACTAGAATTACTAACTTGCCGAAGAAACTAGCTTTACATACCTCATTTTCTGACTTCTTAACTATCTGGCGTAACTCGGCCAATATCCTGCTATTTCTTCCAACTGAATTCATATACACAACAAATAGAACTAAATTCATCAATATTCTTGAAGAAAACACTACTTTTAATACATATATAGCCCAAACTTTGACTTATCAAAAAACAGCTGAAAACTCGCTATTTCTCAGAAGTCCAGAAGGGAGAAATACTCACTTTAGGGATAGGAGTATATTGACACTAATTTGGAGCAATTCCACTTATCTTAGCTCGGTAGGACAACGGTTCGTCGACCGAATTTCACGAAACTAAATCCGTAGGAATGCTCCTTCCAGCTTAATACCTCACTACCTAAGATTATTTCGAGTTTGGACCGCGTATAATGGCATAATCGGATAGAAATTTTAAAGAAATCTTCATGCCCTCTGTTCTCAACTGTTTTCTTTGTTTACTCTATGGAAATTATGAATTTCTATCATTCAAAACCGAGTGGGGGCTTTTATAATTGGGACCTTTAAGTCGCATTTGCCTTGCGACGTGCCGACTTGGCGCTTGTCCGGTCTCTCCCTGGGCACTTTTCTCGCACGTATGACATTCTAAAACTCTTAACCAACATGAGAATAGGCCATTTACATGTCAAGAATTTAGGGGGTGTAGCAGAAGACATGGGACAAGGGACCCCGAGAGATCCCAAGTCAACCCATGACTCATGCATTCAACTAATCTCATTTAAATAAACGGAATATTAAGCATAAAACATCGCGGAAACGTAACCATGACATAACATTAGGAAATACCAAACATTTACATAAGCTGAATACTACTCATATATTTGAAAGTGTTCATACCAAACTACACGCAAGTGCACGTGGTCGTACAAGTAGTAAAGTGGCTTTGCTCAAGCCAAGTATCGATCCCACAGGAACTGAACTACGGTAGTAATTAACCTAAGTGTTAGTGAACAATATCTCTATGAATATAGACAATCAAACAAATAATGTTTTATGAGTCGATATTAATAGTTAATAAGAACCTAAGTCAAGATTGTAATTTAAAGTCTGAACAATAGCAATGAACAAGCTGAGGTTAAGGCAGGCATGCAGGGATGTAATTTCTTAATTCAAATTTGCCAATCTTCTCTTCGGTTGCTAGTCAAGAATTAATCGCCTATGGATTGGATCTTTCAACTCCTATCCAATTAAAAAATCCTGAGACCTTTATTCTACCTTTCTGTGATATAAGAACCCCATGCTCTAGCCATACATAACAAATTCCATAAATGACTAATACGACTTTCAGATATATTTCTATTCTGAACGTAAATCTTTTCTCCATTTTCTCAACTAAGAAAAGATCATATCCTACCAATTCACATCCGTCCAATTACTTTCCTTTTCAGAATCAAAATTGGATTTCTAAGATATACATTAACATTGGCCAAACATTAATGTAGTAAAAACAAGAATTGATAGAACAACCATTATAGAAAAGATGAAAACTCAAATGATTAATAATTACATTCCTCTACAATTATCCTTAACCTCAGCAAGAGGTGAATTAGCCACTCATTTGTGGATTAAACATCTTCAAACAAGTAGAATTCATACAAGCAATTGAAATTAAAGAGAAAAAGAAAGAGAATTAACCCTAGAATTTCGTCCTCTGAACTGCCTGCTAGCCACGTTCTTGCTCCAAAATGTCAGAATGTTTAAAATAAAACCTAAGTGTGCTATTTATACTAGTGGGAATTTTTCTCGGAATAACAAGCAACGTGGCACGGAGTGTATCGCGGAGCACTACTTTTGTGCCACGGTGCTATCGCGGACCCCCACTGGAACTTGAGGTTCCAGGTAATAACACTCAACGTGACACAGATTGCAACGCAGAGCACTGCCTCCGTGCCACGGAGGTAACGCTCACCTCCACTGGAATTTGACACAATTTATTCCTCCCAGGCAGAATGCCTCCGCGATGGTAGCGTGACATGGAGCCGGAGCCCCTTTTTTTTGCCAACTTCCCTTGTCAACTTCCACTTCTTGCTTCCAGGTCCATTCGCGCAGTTCACCCACTTGTTGATTAGCTTCCAAAAATTCCTTCTAACTACAGAACAACACAAATCATGTTGGTTAGTATAAATTCACATTTACCTAAGAATCACAAGAGAATGTACACATAACAATAGATAAACAAGTAGAAATGAAGTATTTGAGTATCACTTGGGCATGAAATTCTGTCCAAGATCAGAAAGACTCTAATACGTAAGATGGGTTGATGGGAAAACATCCCCAACTAACCCAAGAAATACTGAAACATAATCAATAGGAAATTTTATTAAACAGCCCTCGGAACATGAGGACTCACCAATAAGTTGGTGTCGTAGGCTGGGATTGACTAACGATGAGGATAAGCCTGAGATCCGGACCCTGTATGATAAAACAATACAACATAGAAAGTATGCAGTCAGTACATGGAATGTACTGAATATGCAAAGTAAATAAAACATACATTTTAAAAGTAAACTAAACTCATAAATAGACATAGGAGAAGGACATCATGCTTAGATCAAAATCTTCGTAATATAGCATAAGGCTCAAAACTTTCAAATCACTCATAATCATTCATTATCATAGTAGTAAATAAATTTATCATGATATAACTTGAGACAATAACATAAACATAACAATGCATAAAACATGCGGAACAATGGGAGGACTTGTCATAACCGACACCATCATAGTAGAGCCTTTCATGATGCCCCACTATCTCGCTCAAGTGGGCAGAGCCGACCCTGGCATGCCAGGCGACGGTCGTGCATAAGGAGTTATATCACATTTAAGGATATCATTATCAATACATCATATCATTTACAACCCACGGTGTCACGTCGTTATGAGACACCGGCATAGTCCTTTGAACGCCAGGTTGCTTGGTGCTAGACACGACTCCCAAAAACATGCATATAGGCTCATAAATAAATCATTAGCATTATTAATAAAAATTCATTGGCTAAGATATAACATTTATCATCATTGATCCCCTTTATAACATGTTTGGCCAAGAATCAAGGCCCTTTTCATCGGCCAATATCATAAATCGATAAATCATGTAATTCACTTCATAAATCATACATCATTCCTTAACATGCGGGCATTTCCCAATACTTCATCATACTCAATACTTTCAAAATATGCTCATAAACACGGGCAACTAGAAAATCATGTTTTTCCATCATCAATAAACTCAAATTATAGAGTATTCATCATAAATCATAACTTCCATGAACTTTCATTAAATGGGACAATTTGGATTTAAATGCTTGAAACATTATTAAAGGAAAATAATGATAAAACATTCCCATCATTCAAAGTTCAATAATTAAAACTCTACTAAATCATACCCATAAAGAGAAATCACATTTTCATGCATTTGGGCAAAACCCCATAGACTTGAATAGGAGGATTCATGACTTTAATAAAAATTGGGCATGGGTGAGGAAGAATTCTACCCATTTTAGAACCCTATATACCTAGGAATACATGGACTAAAGTTCCTTGAACATCCACAAAGAATTTCATGAAAAATTGGGGAAGAAGGCCTTGAATCTCCCAAAAATCTCTCTAAAATCCTTGCATGAGAAAGGGCATGCATAAAGGGCTTAACCCATCTTATCTAATTCAGAAACATATCCAAAACGATGTAGTTTATGCCTTAGGGACTTACAAAGTTACAAAAACACCCTTAACAAAATGCAGAAATTTATGGTCGCCAGTCCTCACGAGGGACCTAACGGGTCATTTCCACAGGGCACGACTCGTGGCCTTGATCCATTGAGTACACTGACCAAACCTCCAAGGGAACCCCATGCGTGAATTCACATGAGTTGCAAGGTTAGACCACGACTCGTTGTAACCTTCCGTGGCCTACAATGCCCGTCCCAATTTGCCAATTCTCCAGGGTTGACCACAGGTAACCTCACGAGTCGTGAGGTCTGACCACGACTCGTGGTCAAGATCGTTGCCTCATCACTCAGGCCTTGCAACACCATGCTAACCACGAGTCACCTCACGACTCGTGGTCACTCCTCATAACTCACCTCACAAGTCATTATGAGACCTGGTGCGAATTTTTAGTTTTTCTCCATTTTCATTTCCAGGTCTGATCCTCTGGTTCTCGGGGTATAACACTTCCCCTGCATTGTGTTGTAAGCTCAATAGATGGAGTCAGTATATCAGAGCTAGAGAGAGGCCTAGGGGTCCATGATCGACATTTACGAGACTTCTCAGGTCAGATCAAGGGTTGGACAGCGTCAGCAGTCTCAGCATAGGTCTATTGCTCTAGCACCATCATCTTCCAGCATGCCATCTAGATTCCAAGGGGATCAAAGGAGTAGGTCTCCAGATTCGAGTGACTAAGGTAGCATGCAGATAGGCGCACATTCCCAGCTTGTGTGAAATGCGGCAAGAATCATCCCGATAGGTGCCTAGTCAGCTTGGATGCTTGTTTCGGGTGAGGCAAACCCCAGACTCAGGGATTGCCCTTCAGCCAGATCAGGGGTCAGTGGAGCTTGTATGCCAGCAACTAGTTTTTCCACTCCAACAGTACGTCCACCTCAGCAGGGTGCCTCAACTAGTTCGGCTGACGGTCAACGCCAACATAGGTTTTATGCTTTAGCACCCCGTCAGGAGAAAGAGGTCTCCCCCGATGTGGTCACTGGTATGTTGAGTGTTTTTCATATTGATGTTTATGCTTGCTAGATCTAGGAGCTACCTTGTCTTTTGTGACTCCTTACATCACTAGTGGCTTTGGAGTTACTTCCAAGATTCTATCGGAATCATTTTTGATTTCTACTCCTGTCGGAGATTCGGTTGTAGCTAGGCGGGTATATAGAGGATTCCCGGTCACTTTATTGCATAAAGTCACCTCCGCAGACCTTGTAGAGTTTTCCATGACTGACTTTAATATTATTCTTAGCATGGATTGGTTGTGTGCGTGTTATTCTTCTGTAAATTGTAGAACCCATGCGGTGGAATTTCATTTTCTGGGTGAATCAGTTTTGAAGTGGATGGGTATTTCGGTTGTGCTAGTAGGTCGATTTATTTCATATCTTAAGGCTCGAAAGATGATTTCTAAGGGTTGCATGTACCATTTGGTCAGGGTTAAGGATGTTGACTTTGAGACTCTGACTATCTAGTCAGTTCCCGTGGTGCATGAGTATCCAGAGGTCTTTCCCGATGATTTGCTAGGTCTGCCTCCCGAGTGGGAGATTGATTTTGGTATTGAACTTCTAACCGACACACAACCCATATCTATCCTTCCTTACAGGATGGCTCCAGCTGAGCCAAAAGAGTTTAAGGATCAGCTGAAGGACCTGTTAGATAAGGGCTTTATCAGATCGAGCAAGTCTCCATGGGGTGCACTTGTGTTATTTGTCCGAAAGAAGGATGGTTCGCTTCAGATGTGAGACAATTGAACAAGGTCAATGTCAAGAACATATATCCTTTTCCCAGGATCGATGATTTGTTTGACTAGCTTCAGGGTGCCAAGTGTTTCTCAAAGATAGATCTCAGGTCCGGGTATCATCAGCTCAGAGTTCGGGAGAGTGATATCTCGAAGACAGCCTTTGGGACGCGGTATGGTCATTATGAGTTTGTAGTCATGTCTTTTGGACTAACACAAGCTCTTGAGGCTTTTATATACCTGATGAATAGGGTGTTCAAGCCGTATCTAAACATGTTCATGATTGTGTTCATTGATGACATCCTTATATACTATTCTAGCTAGAAGAAGCATGCCACTCATTTGAGAGTAGTGCTTCAGACTCTTAGGGATCACCAATTGTATGCAAAGTTCAACAAGTGCGAGTTCAGGTTGACCTCGGTAGCATTTCTAGGCCATGTAGTATCAGTCAAGGGCATAAAGTAGATTCTCAGAAAATTAAGGCGGTGAAGAATTAGCCTAGACCGATGAATCCTAGGATATTCGGAGTTTCTTGGGTTTAGCTGGATACTATCAGAGATTTGTTGAGGGTTTCTCATCTATTGTAGCACCTTTTACCAAGTTGACTCATAAAAAGGTGAAGTTCCAATGGTTGGAGGCTTGTGAGAGGAGCTTTCAAGAGTTGAAGGCTCGATTTACTACCGCACCGGTATTAACCCTGCCAGATGGTACAAATGTTTTTTTGGTGTATTGTGATGCTTCGAGAATCGGACTCGGGTCTGTTTTGTTGCAGCATGGGAAAGTGATAGCATATTCCTCAAGACAGTTGAAATTCCATGAGAAGAATTACCTAACTCATGATCTTTAATTGGCTGCAGTGGTGTTTGCATTGAAGATATGGCTACATTACCTGTATGGGGTCCATGTAGATGTATTTATGGATCACAAGAGTTTACAATATGTATTCACGTAGAAGGATCTCAATCTTCGGCAAAGGAGGTGGTTGGAGCTACTCAAGGACTACGATATGAGTGTCCTTTAGCATCTGGGTAAGGCTAATATCACAGCGGACGCACTTAATAGGCTCTCTATGGAGAGTGTGTCCTATGTGTATGAAGGAAAGTAGAAGTTGGTGAAAGATGTCCATCGACTTGAAAGGTTGGGAGTTAGGTTGGTTGACTCAACCGATGGTGGTGGTGTTGTGCAAAACGGATTAGAATCATCCTTGGTGACCGATGTGAAAGTTTGACAAGATGAGGATCCGATTTTGGTAAAGCTGAAAGAAGCCATTCGAAGTCAGAAGGTGGATGTGCTCTCCCAAGGAGGAGATGGTGTGCTTCATTACCAGGGTCGCCTATGTGTTTCGGATGTTGGTAATTTGAGGAGCCGGATATTGCATAAGGCCCATGGATCCAGGTATTCTATCCATCCAGGTTCCACCAAGATGTATCGTGATTTATGAGAAATCTATTGGTGGGATGGAATGAAGAAGAATATTGTAGAATCATAGCCAAGTGCCCGAACTATCAGCAAGTAAAGGTTGATGAACATCAAAGGCCGAGAGGCGTACTTCAGGACATTAACATTCCCATTTGGAAGTGGGAAGAGATTAATATGGATTTCATTACAGGCCTACCTCATACCGTCGACACTATGATTCTATTTAGGTGGTGGTAGATAGATTGACTAAGGCTGCACATTTCCTACTAGTGAAAACCACAAACTCAGCGGCTGATTATGCAACATTATATATCTGAGAGTTGGTTCGGCTACATGGAGTTCCCTTGTCTATCATTTCAGATCGAGGCACTCAATTTACCTCTTAATTTTGGTGGTCTTTCAAGAAGGGGCTTGGGACTCAGGTTAAGCTCAGCATAGCCTTTCATCCACAAACGGATGGCCAAGCGAAATGAACAATCCACACTCTCGAGGACATTTTGAGAGCATATGTGATGAACTTCAAAGGTAGTTGGGATGATCAGTTGCCCCTGATCGAGTTTGCTTACAATAATAGCTATCAATCTAGTATACAAATGGCACCGTTCGAGGCTCTCTATGGGCGGAGATTTAGGTCGCCCGTTAGATGGTTTGAGGTTGGTGAGGCAGCTATGGTAGGCCAGATTCGGTTCATGAGGCTATGGTGAAGGTTCAATTGATAAGGGACATGCTGAAAACCATTCAGAGTTGTCAAAGGTCATATGCGGATGTTAGGAGGAGGGAACAAGGAAGTAGCTTCAATAAAGGTGTTATGGAGGAAGCAACATGTTGAGGGAGCTACGTAGGAAGCCGAAGCAGATATGATGACTAAATACCCTCACTTGTTCCCTACCGACTCAGTTTCAGTTTGAGGTATCATTTGTTGCCCTAATACTCTATTTAGCTTTATGTCCAGTTCATGTGCGCAAGTTTGTTTTATGTTATGTTAAATGTATGTGATGCCTGAATTCAGTTTCGCTATGTAGATCTTTTCAGAGGTAGTCATTCCTTTAGTTTTTGGTTTTAAAGATCAGTATTTGATAATGATAATTGCATATCTCTACTTTTCTGCGTGCTTTCCAACATTCGAGGATGGATGTTCCCAAGGGGAAGATTGTTATACCCTGGGAGCTCAAAGATCGGACCCGGGAGTTAAAACGGGGAAAAAGTCGGAATTTTAGTTGTAGCCTCAGGATGAGTAATCTCACGACTCGTGAGGACAACCCGTGAGTCATCAGGTGACTCATGGGGAAAAAAACATAGTTGGCAAAAGGAAACCCTGGGCAGTGTAACTAACGGGAGTCCCCACGAGTCGTTATTAGCCTTAACGATTCGTGGGGTAAGTCATTGGCAGGCTTGGAGCCAAAATTTGGAAATAAGATATTATACTTAACGAGTGGTGACCACGAGTTGTGGCCACCCCTAACGATTCATGAAGTGACCCATTACGAGCCCAAGAGATCAGATAAAGCAGTGCACTTGACTATCGATATAACAAGTCGTGCCCTCTAGCAACGAGTCGTTAGGTCGTTCGTTAGGACCACCTGGCCATTATTTTCTGTAAATTTAGTAAGGGCTTTTTCCATAATTTCTAAGTTCCTAAAGCCTAAACTACGTTGTTTTAGCCTATGAAAGGTGGGTTTTAGAGGGGGAAACTATCCTAAGTCTTCATTCATGCATGTAAGAGAATAGAAGAGTGATAGAGAGGTGATCAAATGGGAGATTCAAGGTTTCTCCTTTAATTTCTTTCAATTCCTTTTTGGGCATTCAAGGGAGAGTAAGATTCAATCTCCATCAGGTATGTAGGGTTACGAATGGGTGTTTCAGTTCACACCCATGCCCATCCTCTATTGATTTATGAAATTCTATCCAAAAACCACATGGGGTTTCAATTCAATTTTTGTGAAATTTGAATGACTTGCTAATGGGCGTTATGATTTATGATCTACATCAAATTTTATGGATTTGGATCAGATTTTTACATCTAATTTTACTTATAAAACTATTGATTTCGATTTCTACTGAAGTAAGCCTATTTAAGCATGATATATGATGAATCAATTTTTGTTTTTCGCTTTAATTGCTAATATTTACAAGCCTATCATGATTTCTGATTTAAAATATGAATTTATTCAATTACCCACCATGTTTTGATGGTTTTCAAGTTATATGTACGATCTACAAGTATGCAAGAAATCTATGATTCATGAATTATGTTTTGTGCCACTCATGGGCCTTATGCCATGGCAAGTTCATGTATGTACAAGAATGTTTATGATTTTCATGATTTAACTAGCCCATGAATTCATGCATGCTATACTATGAGCACTATATATGTTTTGGGAGTAATATAGAACACCGAGTAGGTTCGAGGCTTAGGTTCTACCCCGGATCTCATAAACTAAGTGCCACCATAGGTATGTTGGGACCTCCTTTGTGATTGTCCCTGGCCCAATTGGCCCTGTTCATGGTGATATCACACTTTCATGGTCCTACCCTTGGCATGGTACGGACACCCTCCCGACTAGGGTTACAAGTCGGGCTTAATGTGTTATATGGGGTATGTCGGTTAAGAGAATCTCCCACTGTTCCTCATGATTTATGCATATTTATGACTATGCATATTTTCTCAAGTCATGTTCAACCAAGCTTTTCTCTTATGATTATGATTACGATTGCATTACGAATCTTTTGAAAACTATGAGCCTTATGATATGTTATGTTATGATAATTATGATATGAGTATGATGTACTACTGTTATGCTATTTTAAGAGCTTTTACATATTTTAAATGTCCGTTTTACTTACCTTGTATACTCGGTACATTCCACGTACTAGCCGCATACTTTCCATGTTGTATCGTCTTATGATACAGGTTCCGGCTCTCAGGCTTATCCTCATATTTATATCATCTTACTTTCAGCTTATTGGCGAGTCCTCGTGTTCCGAGGGATATTTGATAGACATTCATGCTATTTTATGTTTCCGTACTTGTCCAGGTTAGTTGGGGGTGTTGTCCCATCAACCCATTGTATGTAGTAGAGGCTTTCAGACAGTGTATAGTACTCAACTTGTGTATGTCATCCGTTTGTTATGATATGTCATGATTATGCTTACGTTTCCTCTATTCCTTTTGATTAGTCTTCTGCTTATTATGAATGAAGTTAGATGTATGCTCATGCCATAGGTCGACTAGGGGCCTCTCGGGGTTCCTTGTCTCGTGTTATGATCTAGATCTACGTTTGGGTCGTGACAAATGTTAACACTCTATACCCATCGAATTAGAAACTCCTCCAAAATAAAGTTGTAACTCTCTACAAGAAGAAATTGAGGAGATATTAAGGAGAATATTAAGAAGTGAACAATGGGGCATAGCTCAACTTGACACATGGTAGGAAGCTGAAAATAATTATGAAGGAGTCAAGTTGAACTTTAAAGAAGTCATAGAGTTGTGCCAACTAACCAACATTGCAAAAATGCAAGATGCCAAGGTTGAAGAAGTGACACTAGAGTCTCAAAATGACATCTAACAAACCATGCTCAAGGACTCTAGTGCACATGAAAAGGAGGATGTCAAGAAAGAAGAATGCTTAAAAGGGGAGCGACTTAAACCGCCCTATTATCTTTTTCACCATTGAACTTGGTTGAAAAAATGGAGACTGAGGAGACTAAGTCAATGAAGGAAGTTGAGGAGGACGATCAAGATTGCTTCATCTTAGAGTATGCCATGCCAACAAAGTCAAAGCACATCCCTCCTCTAAGGGCCAAGATATGCAAGATGCAACATCCATTGCTTGGCCCCTTGATGCCTACACCACCACCCCTCAAGAGGCGTAGAAGAATGGACAAGAAACTAGGCGTGCCATTCAAATGGTCAAAGTGGAGAGTAAAGTGGTGAAAGTTGAAGTCACCAAGACACGACGTTATTTAAGGAGCTTCTTGGGAGGCAACCCATGTGCTTTTACATTTTTTTTTACTTTTCCTTTTATTTTTTTTTACTTTACGTTTGTGTTGTCTTTGATTGTGTAGGGATGGAACATGTATGGAATGTGATAAAGGTGAGAGAAGAAAACTTCAAATTGAGAAACCGGTGCTACACCGACAAAACAAAAATTCAAGGGCGCAAAACGCCAGTTATGAGCACAAGGCCGGGAAAGAGGAAGTTCTAAAGAAATGGTTCTAAAATTCACACAGTTCCAATGTAGATGCCTCCATCGTACCAGGGAGTTCTTTCACCTATTCCTCCCTTATTTTTATTAACCTTAGGCATCGAGGAAAATACATTGTTTTTGTTAGGGGATGAAGACTGAGTAACCCTTTTTAAGTGATGCACGATATGGCCCTATGATAGATTGGATGAAGTCATTCTTAAGGGAAAATCATCACTAATTGTGAGTTAGTATCTCCTTCTTAGAGAGTAGTGTTTGAATAAACTCCACGGATTTTCTTTATACTACGGTTCTTTCCCAAGGAGCGATTCCTTTGTCTTTTCTTTTTGTTGTCGAACCGGGTTGGCACTTCCCCATGATAGATTAAGAGGCGACTTTCGTAAGGGAGAATGCCAAGTCTAGAGTCTTTGAGTCTTTCGTGCACTTATTTGATGAGGTACCGCCAACAATTCTTTCTAGGCATTGTGCATGAGAGTTGAAAAGAAAAAGGGGCACGTAAATGTGAAAGTGAGCACTCTTTTGTCATGAATTAACATTCCTTGCTTGGCTTTTTGATTTGTAACTAACTTGTCAAAAGTCATTCTCTTAATATGATGAAGGATGTGTGCGAACTCCTTGGATTGTGATGCCTTGTGCGGTGATACTTTATGCTTAATTCTTATGTATGCATGCTTGTCTAGAACTTGCCCCAAGTGTGACTCAAGGGGAAATGATAGATGGGGCTGCACTTAGAACATGATCTTAGCCCGTCTTTTGTTAAGTCACTTCATCCAAAATGACCTTCTTGAATATTACTCTTTGATAGCTAATGTTTGAGCCTTGGACCCTTTCATTGAAAATACATTAAAAGCCTACCGACCATTTTTAATCCTTCTATTTGGCACCCCACTCTAGTAGCTAGTGATGAAAGAATAAAAATAATGGGGGCTTCAAACCCAACAAATAGGGAGAAATAATGAAATGAATGTGAAATGAGGCAAAAGCCAAAGTTTGGGGGTTTGTAAGTGTAGCTGAAGAAATGAGAAGCCTAAAATTGAGTTAACACTAAAGTTATGATGAGTTGAATGAATCCATTGGTTGAAAGCCCTTGAATCATCAGAAGAGAAAGGATGGTAAAAAGGTGCTATTTCTTGCAC
Organism: Datura wrightii; assembly: GCA_035772735.1. NCBI lineage: Eukaryota > Viridiplantae > Streptophyta > Magnoliopsida > Solanales > Solanaceae > Datura > Datura wrightii. The sequence goes on along the minus strand of JASDFA010000002.1, from coordinate 46,310,382 downwards.
AGATAGGGCTAAATATTAAATTCTTGGGTGTTATAAGGGTGGTTTGTGCTACACAAAAGATAAAGATAATGAACAAGGAGGCTTTAGTCACTAAAGCTAAAGATCTATCCTACCCTTACCCCTAGCCTTCATTATGACCCACAATTCTTAATTGATTTTGAGTGTAACAATACTACATTAGTGGCGATATACATGAAGGGCAAGCATATGAGTCAGTTTATATGCACTTGAATTTCTTTATAAGAGTGGGCACCTTTGTCTTATCTTATAATTCCTATGTGTGACATGCTAAAAAAATATTTGTATTTCTCTCTCTTGTGAGTGACATAACTTTCTTAGGGTACATGCTTAAAATTATTTTCAAAAGAGAGGTATGAATGAGGCAAGCATGTAGTGAACTTTAAGGAAGGATTTGAATATGAATTGTTAATGACTTGAGATTCTCTTTGAACTTGTTTCGATAAACTATGCCCCTTGTTTGAATGGAAGAAATGTATGCAAGCTATGCTTAATGATTGTGGTCACCTATTGAAGCTTGTGTAACATGGTTTGAGTCTTTTCTTTTTCTTGAGTTGGTGCATAATGTTGAGTTATCTTCAGGCTTGATGATTTTGTGTATAACTACCATAGTGCTCTAAGTTTAGCAATGTCCTCTTGTAAAAGAATGTCTTCATTGGACCTTAATGCAAAAACTCATATATATAATATGTTGTTTATTTGCTCAACTATAAAGAATTGCATTACTTGCGGACAAGCAATGGTTTATGTTTGGGGGTTTTGATGAGTTGGAAATTTACCAAATCATTAGGCTCCTAACAATGAGTATTTTCCTAGTTTTCGAGTCGTTTATGTGGATTTTATGGTCTTTCTCTTTGATTCTTTGTAGGTACTTCACAAGAGTGGAGAAAGCATGAAATCAAGCAAAGCACTTGAAATTTGAGATGAAATTTTATGAGTTAGCATATGAAGGAGAGGAGCCAAAGATAATGAAAGATTTGAGCTTAAGAAGAGGTGCGAGGACATGCTTTGAATCGGCTGAATGAGGATTCAGAAGGGCGAAATGCGGGCAAAACACCGAAGTTACTGCCTAAACCAGCAACCCAATCGGCGATTGGCAGTTTGGCAGTGGCTAAATGCCGGTTGAACCACCGGTGGTACTTGCCCCTTTCCTATTTTGTGCAGCGAGCAGCTGGTGCTTCGCAGGTGAGGCCATCTAATGAAAGGTAAAAAGCTCTAGAAAGGTATTCAAAGCATTTAAAAGGCCCAAGGTAATTTGGGGAAAGTTGTACATAATAAAGTACAGATATATACATAGCTTTCATTGTACACCATTCATTCATTGAACAATTGATTCGTATAGACTTCATCTTTCTCATAGAAATTTGTCTGGAATCTTTTCACCATATAATTGTAGAGTTAGATAGAAATTTTATTTTTCTTTATCTTTAAACCGAATTGGGGGAATTCCACCATTGTTGTAAGAGCTTGCAAAGCAAATTTGTGAAGCTAATGTGATGAATGTGAGGGGAATCCTCTTGGTATGTTCTCTCTATCTTTAAATGTGCTTGACTAATATGCTAGCTAGAGGTATATTCATGGTGGGTTTATTAATTTCATTGGGTTTGTTAAAGTTCTCTTGGATTCTTTTTGCTAGTACAAATCTATTATCTTCTCCCAAGTTTTAATTGCTAAAAATTGATGCTTTGCAAACATGAATTGTGCTTTACTTTTCTTGCATTTTCTTGAGAGAGAAAGGTGAGAATTGGGTGAGGATATATTAGTGAGGAATTGGAGTGTTATTGGGTGGGATTAAGCTAGAGATAGTTAAAACCCACATTTTCACTTCGTTAAAGGTCAAGGCTAGAAATAGCTAGTCCTTCCTCAAGCTTGTGTGGTTGATAACTTGATTTGGCTTAGGGGTTTGAGAAAACACAAGGCATAAACATTCTTATGATTGAAAAATAAGAGAATGTAAATTATCAACTGCTATCTATGCTAATTTTGAGTCTAAGTCATTGAAGAAAATCCCAATTTAGTTGCGATCTCAGCTATAGAATGCCCATAGCCATATCACTTGTGATTGCTTCAATTGGAATTTCCCCCAATTAGTCTTAGATTAGAATTAGATAGTGTTTTTCAACTTTAATTTCCCCTAGTTTTAGTTTTTAAATATTGAAACAATTATGCATTCTAGTTTGAATTAGTTTATAACTCTTGAATTATTGACTCAATCCTCTGTGGTATTCGACCTCGGCACCCATTGGGATATTTGTTTTGATACAACGACCTCTTATGCTCTTTCATAAAAGAAGAGTGTATTTTGGGTCTTTGGGAAAGACGATTCATCCCTTGTACCACACTATAGAATTCCACTACTACCTAGCTTGAGTCCGTCCTTCAATTGATGGAATGTCTTCTAGAAAGACGGTTTGCCCTTAAAATCGTTGTTTAGGTACTTTGTCGGCTTGGTTTCTGGGATCTTCTGCTGGACTTGGACTGTTAATGATACGGACCGTCTAACAGAATATGGTCCATCCATTGTCTCGTCCATTGGATAGTTTTCTAAATTAAAATCCTTTCATCGTTACTTTTCTTGAGTTCCTGAAACATAATATAATAAGGTTAGTTTCCACTTACTTTAACTACTAAAGACATGTAAAATGATATGAAATGAAGCAAAAATGTGTCACTAATTTCCAACACATCAACACTCCCAAAATAAAGCATTTGTGTGTCCTCAATTAAACTAAGGAGAGAAACTATCCTTCACCTAACTAATGTGTCGAAACCACAAATTGGCATCACTAGGATGGTTGTTGACAATAGCTATCAACACACATATTTTAATCGAGCCACCCCCTCCATCAATCAAAAATTAGTTTTCACAACTATATGATCTAAGCATGCAACCTCAACTTATGGCATCATATTAACATGAACACACCTAGAATAGAGAAGTGAAACATGTCAGTCATTCACATTTACATGTCCTCACAATTAGATCAAGGAAAGTTTTCTTTTTTCTGAAGTAATGAAAACACACACAACAAGTACATACAAGATCAAGAGAGAAGAAAAATGCACTTATATATCATAAAGAAACTCACAAGATAGGTCGCAACTACCATATGCTTTCCCATTTACTTTAGTGTCAATTCTTTCAGATATTCAGGTTGAGATCACACAACAACTTTACTAAGCTTGTAATGAAGGGTAAAGGGCTGGTAGGATATGATTCTTTAGTGACTCATATATTAACCTTGAGCACTTCATCATTTTTCTACAACCTTTTTACCTTTCGGATCACTTATTTTCATCTCTTCTTTTATTTTGGCACTTTTCACACCCCAAGGTATTTTGGTGAGCTCAAACTCTATTTTTCTAATTTTCTCTTTTTCTTTATTTTTTTTTTAACTTTTAGCTCATTGCTTAAGTACACCTTGGGGTGAGATCATACATCATCTTTTGTCGTATTTCTTTCTTTCCCTCCTTATCATCCTCAACATATAATTGTGTACTCAATTTTATTAGTTTTCAAGTTTCAAGGAGGATGGGTTCAAAAGCGGTCAACTTGAGAATTGGTTTTGACTTTCATTGGGATTGATCAAGAAAAAGGTCAAAGGCTCAAAGAGGGAGACTAGAGATACATACATAAGGGATATACATAGCTAGCACTTGATGCCATTGTTGGCTCGAATGAGCCATATAACATGGTGTTTATCAAGAGCATACATTTAATAAAAGAGGAAGAATCATTGAGACTTAATCCATAAAATCAAAATAATAAAAACTAATCAATTTATAGAAAATACCTGCCAAGTTTACATCAACAGGAGAAGTTAGAATCTATGAAGCCTTTATCATTAATGGAATAACTATTTTACAACGACAAGCTACCCCACATACATTATAATAAAAATAAAAATAAAAATGAGTAAAGAAACTAAGCCCAAAAGAAGTAGGGCTAACTAATTTGCAAAAAATCCTAGAGTACAGCTTGATTATCGGTATGAGTATCCAAGTCTGCATTATAAAATAATGCAGCGGTCCCAGAAAAAGGGACGTGAGTATATAGGATCTTACTATATGTAAAACGGCTGAATGAAACATAAATATAACTGATAATAGAAAGACCAACCAAAAGTATAGACATTGTAAGAAGAAAATAATGAATATGAAATTTTTAGGTGGACCTTTTAAAATCATGTTTTTAATCATCATTCATTATTTCATTTTGGGAGGTTCTTATTTTGACCAACATAAACCACCATGTAAATACATAGTCTGATCTCTACCTGATCAGCTAAGCAATCTCAAAACTTCCAGGGGTATGGGACAAACATATCATAGTGCTAGCTAGGATCCATAACAATTCATACCAAGGGCATATAAGAGTTGACCGAACCAATGGAAATGATCCATCAGTCTATATTGTCTTACATAGTTTTAGGCATGAAACCTTCTAAGTAATTAACACTACTCCCCTTTTCTTACACAATGTGATTTACTTGAAGTCATAATTAAGCAACCAAGCTTATCATCATAAGTCATTATCGTATTATAATCATTATTCATCATTATCTTAAGACCTTTAAATTCATAAATATAAATGTCATAATCATTGTTCATACAACATCACTAGAGATTCTCTTTTGGAGAAAAAATCATAGTTTATAAAATCATTAAAACTGCTCTTGTAGAGGAAAATCATAGTTTATAAAATCATTGAAACTTTTCATAAGAGGATTCGTGGAACTCAAAGAATGATCAATAAGGATCATAGACATAAAAAAATGATCCTTAACCCTAGGGTAATAAAAATGATCATAAAATGCATGTAGGAAATAATGGGAATTCAGGAATGAATTATTATAGAAACATAATACTTATCCTTAACCATTATGATTCAAGAAAAAGAAGAATCTCATAAGTAAAATCCTTAAGAGTAATCATCAAACTTTAATTTTGAAGAAAAATCTTCTCTTTCATGGTTTTGTAATTTAATGTAGAAAATCTTATATGCGGTACCATAAAGGATGGGAAATATCATAGGGAAGTCTTAGATTTCATAAGACTCAATAAGATCAAAGAATATGTATTTCATTATAACCCTAACTCATACATAGAGGAAAAGCTCATAGACATGGACAACGTAGCATGGGGGAAAACAATGAGCTTTCCATACGTAGAGATAGACTTATATACCTTATCCTTGGCCACAAATTACCACCATGAATCAACAATCCTTTTATAACATCTGTCATGCCTCACCTTGGGAGGCATGATCGGTACCTAGTGCCACACTGGGTTTCGAACTAGCCTAACTGGACTGGCGCACTACTGGTGCACCTTAACACTCAATTCAAGAAAACAACGAGCTATATCTCGGTTGTAAATACAGCCCCTGACGAATAGACCACCTGTAAAAGAAGACAGCTAACCAGAACAACGCAATAACAGGGATCCTATCCAGGCCGACAAGACCACCATGCTGTCTATTTATAACCGAAATGTAAATCAGGCGCTAAACTATGCTCTGGCTGACAAGGCACTATCTAACAGCTAAACAAGGCTCCACACCACCGTCATAGGAAATAAAACACACATGGGCCCCACACGACCAACAACAACTAACCAAAGGAAATATAAAATAGTCTGCAAGCCTCCAGGAGGGATGTAGCCCTGACCTACCCAAAACTGTGCTTCAAAAGTAAACCTCGTCTAACTTTCAATACGGAGGGAAGGAGTTGAAGAAATTGCTAACCTCAGCTTAAGGCTAGGAACATCCCGAACCTCATCTATCAGCACCAGCAGGCAAGCAATGTAGTGCCTGGGTGGGCATTAGTACAATATGTACCGAATATGTAAAGCAGAAACACAATAACTGACTGAAAGCTGATAAACCTGTAATAATTTAAAAGAAAGAGTAAGGATTTAACCTGTAGTACCTGTACCATCCGAATTATCTAAACAACAAGTCTATATATGCAAACAAGAACCTAACCGGGCCTCCATATGCCTGGAAGGTACAAACAGCACAGAAACACCTATCTAGGCCCGCATAAGCCCCGACAAGTACAAACAAGATCCCCTCCACTTACCTGACCACTAAGGCCTTTTGCATAAACTGTGACTCAGGGTGGCCCTCGTGGCCTCAACCTGATGGAGCTTATCATGGCCCTCACAACCTCAATAAATGAAACTCAGTACGACCCTTATAGCCTCAGTAAATGAAACTCAGTACGGCCCTTACAGCCTCAGTAAATGGAACTCCATTCGGCCCTTAAAGCCTCAGCATATGGAACTCAATATATCCCTTACAGCCTCAGTATATGGAACTCATTACGGCCCTTATAGCCTCAGTATATGGAGCTTAATACGTCCCTTACAGGCTCAGTATATGGAACTCAATATGACCCTTACAGCCTTAATATATGGAACTCAATACGACCCTTACAACCTCAGTATATAGAACTCAATACGGCCCTTATAGCCTCAGTATATGGAACTCAATACAGCCCTTACAGCCTCAGTATATGGAATAACAGCTACCTACTCAACTTTGGGGGAAGATCATTCTAGCTAGACTAACTCGGACAAGAATTATTTTTATCCCTATAGGCTCAATTCAGTTTACAGCAGCTGACCCCAATAGGTTTACTCAGAAGTACTGTAGTCATATAAATCGTATTAACTTTACGACAAACATAACTTGCTGAAAGGATAGCCTTACATACCTCAAGTGCCGACTTCTGTTTAATCGGTGAGTTCCAATCTGTACACGATAGCCCTTTGCAACTGTAATCGTATTACTGGGAGAATAAGACTACTTTCAGTACTAAATTCGGAGAAAATGATAACTTTTATTGTTGAAATCAACTATACTTCAACTTGACGAAACACGGCTGAAAACGTATAATTTTTCAAGAGTTCAGAAGGGAGAAATGCTTACTTGAAGCCTGTGATCGTATGGAAATTAGTTTGGAGAAATTCGAGCAACTTTATCTCGGCGAGGTTACGATTTGTCGAGCGAATTTCATGAAAAAAATTCTATAGTAATGCTCTCTGTAGGCTTATAAGTCAGTACCTGAAGTTAATCACAGTTTGACGGTGTTTCATAGCGTAAACGGGAAAAAATTACTTAATTTCTCCGTTCTCACTTCTATCAAGCTGTAGCTCTTTCTAGGAAATGAAAATGAAATTAAAACAAGGTGCTATATATAAAGGTAAGGCCGGTGGGAAGGGGGAGCCCCGCGCCTCTCAAGGCACCACAACATGCCCCGCGTCGCTCCCCTCAATGTGCCAAGGGGGCTGGCGCGCCATGCTACCCAGGGCGCCAGTGTGCCGGCGCGTCGCACTGGCCCTTGCGGCCTTACATTGCTCGACCTGACTTCCGAGGTTCTCTACAAGCGTCATACTCTCTTTATCTGTCTCAAATCCATACATATGCTTACTAATCACCAACTTTTACGGGGTCTAACATCCTCCTACCTTAGGAACATTCGTCCTTGAATGCCTACTTGATTTCTAGGAGTTTAACTCTTTTAGGACTATTATTCTAGAAAATCTTTCTTTTGGCAGAGCCTCCCCTGTAATATGGGCTAACTAAAAAATTCTGAAACGTAGAAAAGTCCAATACAGGTATATCACCAGACACTATAACAACTCTTTCACAACAAAATGGCAGTCAATTGAATAATCTAGCATGAGTATCATAAAGTACATCTGGATCAATGACTCTACTTTAACCGCATATTCGAACTAACCTCAAAACAACTGAGGGTATCTGTACCTCATGTCGTCCTTGGCTTCCCAAGTCATTTCCTCTCTATTCTCATTTCTCCATGGTACTTTAACAGAAGCAACATCTTTGGTTCTCAGCCTGCGAACTTGTCCATCTAATATGGCCACTGGTGCCACTTCATAAGCTAAGTCCATAGTAACTTGAACATCCTCTATTGGCACAACTCAGGACGAATCCCCTATGCACTTCCATAACATCGATACATGAAAGATCATATGAACAGACCCTAATTCTGAAGGCAAATCTAACTCGTATGCCACCTGGCCTATTCTCCGGAGGATTTGGTATGGCCCAATAAGCCTTGGGCTAAGTTTGCCTTTCTTGCCCCCCCTGTCTGGAAATAGAGAATCAAGCCCCCTTCTGATCCTCCAAACCTCATTACACCTTACATCGACGATACCTTGAAGAATACCCAGTCACCAACATTAAACTCTAAGTCTCTTCGACGAACATCAGAATAAGCCTTTAGATGACTCTGGGCTATCAACAAGCGATCTTTGATAAGCTTTACCTTTTCCTCTAATTGGTGGATCTTATCTGGCCCAATTAGTACTGATTCTCCCATCTCAAACCAACCAATCGGGGACCTATACTTTCACCTCTATAAAACCTTGTATGGTGCCATCTGAATTGCCCAATGATAACTATTATTATAAGCAAACTCAATAAGAGGTAAATGTTCATCCCAGCTGCCCCCAATGTCTACAATGCATGCCCATAGCATATCCTCAAGTGTCTGAATGGTACGTTCTTCCTGCCCGTCTGTTTGAGGATGGAATGTTGTACTCAAATTGACCTGTGTTCCCAAACCTTTCTAGAATGATTTCCAGAATCTAGCTGTAAATTGTGCTCCTCAGAAATAATAGATATTGGAACACCATGTAGTCTGACTATTTCTCTAATGTACAACTCGGTATATTCCTCAGCCGAGAAAGTGATCCTGACTGGCAGAAAATGAGCTGACTTCGTTAATCTGTCAACAATCACCAAGATAGAATCAAATCTCCGCCTAGTACGGGGTAGTCCTGTCAAAAAATCCATATTAACTTTTTCCCATTTCCACATAGGTATAGCTATTTCCTGAGTTAGGCTGCCAGGTTTCTGATGTTCCACTTTTACCTATTGACAATTAGGACACTGTGCTACAAATTCAGCGACACTCTTATTCATTCTAAGCCACCAATATATCTATTTTATGTCATTGTACATCTTCATTGAACCTGGGTGAAGGGAATAGCGAGAATAATGTACTTCTGCCATAATTTGCTGACAGAGCTCTACTACATCCAAAACGCAGAGGTGACCTCTGTACCTCAAAACTCCATCTCCGTCTACCTCAAAAACTGATACATCACCTTGCTAAAATCTACCTCTAAGTTCTGCTAAGTGAGAATATTCATATTATCGCTCTTTTACCTCCACTACTAGGGACGATACTGCTGTATTATGAATTATAGCTCCACTATCCTCTGTATCAACTACCTGAATCGCTAAACTGGCTAGCCGGTGCAATTTTGGGGCCATTTCTCGTTGTTCCGGCCTCATATATGCGAAACTGCCCATAGATCGGCAGCTAAGAGCATCTGCCAAAATTAGCTTTCCCTGGATGATCCAAGATGTTCACATCATAATCTTTCAACAATTCTAACCAACGGCGTTGTCGCAAATTTAACTCTTTCTATGTGAAAATGTACTAAAGACTTTTATGGTCAGTAAGAATATCCACATGTACCCCATATAAGTAATGTCTCCACATCTTTAAGGCATGAACCACTACAGCTAACTCCAGATCATGGGTGGGATAGTTCTTTTCATGTTTTCTCAACTGCTTCGAAGCATAAGCAATTACCTTACCATGCTATATCAGAACACATCCTAATCCAATACCCGAAGCATCACAATACACAGCAGAACCCTTTAAACCTTCTGGCTAAGCTAATACTGGTGCTAAGGTCAATCAATTTTTCAATTCATATAAACTCTGCTCGCAGGCTTCGGTCTACTGAAACTTGGCTGCTTGTTGAGTCAACTTAGTCAACGATGCTGATAGAGTTGAAAACCCTTCCACGAACCTTCTGTAATATCTGACTAACCCCAAGAAACTGCAAACCTCTGTTGCAGTCATAGGTCTAGGCCATGTTTTCACTGCCTCAATTTTCTGCGAGTCGACCTGAATACCAGCTTCTGATACAATGTGGCCCAAGAAAGCTATAGAATTTAACCAGAACTAACATTTAGAAAACTTTGCATACAACTAACGGTCTCTGAAGATCTGGAGTACTGTTCGGAAATGACCTTTACGTTCTATTTCTGAGAGGGAGTAGACCAAAATATAATCAATGAATACTATTACAAACAGATCCAAATACGGCCTAAAGATACTATTCATGAGGCCCATGAAAACTTTTGGCGCGTTAGTCAACCCGAAGGACATAACGAGAAATTCAAAGTGGACCAGAAAGCTGTCTTCGGGATATCTTTCTCCCGAACTCGAACCTGGTGGTACCCAAATCTCAAATCAATTTCAGAAAAATATTTTGCCGCTTGCATCTGGCCGAAAAATCATCTATTCTCGAAAGAGGATATTTATTCTTAATAGTAACTTTATTCAATTGCCGATAATCTATGAACATGCGTAGGAAACCATCTTTCTTTCTTACAAACAAAACTGGCGCACCCCACAGTGACGTACTGGGTCTAATGAAACCTTTGTCTAACAGATCTTTAAGCTTCTTTTTCAATTCTCTAAGCTCTATAGTTCCATTCTATACAGGGGGATAGATATCTGATGGGTGTCTTGTAGCAACTCTGTAGAGAAGTCTATTTCCCGCTCAGGGGGAATATGGGAAAGTTCATGCGAAAACAAATCTTGGAACTCATTAACAACTGGGATAGACTAGATAGTCGGGGATTCTTCTTTCACATCCCGAACCCTAACGATATGGTAGATACAACCTTTTTCTATTAACTTTCTCGCTCGAAGATAGGATATAAACTTACCTTTTGGCGTGGCTGTATTACCTCTCCACTCTCGCACTACCTCCCCTGGAAAATAAAATCTGACAATTCTGGTCCAACATTCCATAGTAGCATAACATGGGGCCAACCAATCCATACTCATAATCACATCATAATTAATCATCTCTAGTTCTACTAGATCTATTGAGGTCTGACAACCGACAACCTCTACTGTACAACCCCGGTAAATTCTTCTAGCAATAATAGAGTCACCAATAGGGGAAAATACTGAAAAGGGTCACTGAAACAATTTTGGTACTATATTGAACTTTCGGGCTACTAATAAAGTAACATACAATAAAGTAGATATCATATCTATAAAGCATAAATCGAGTGAGAACAGACATCTAATATACCTGTCCCAACATCTGGTGATGAATCTGATTCCTATCGCCCTAGCAATGCATATGTGCGATCCTTACCGCTGCTTGAACTAGATTCCCCTGATCTACTTCAGCCTCTACCGACTAGAGCTAGGGGCCTACGCACTGCAGAAGGTGCTAGGACGTACGAACCTACTGAAGCTCTACTTTGTTGGTACTGACCGCCCTGTCATCTAGTCGGGCAGTCTCTCACATATGTCCCTCCTGCCTGTAGGTATAATAGGCGGTGGAACCATATTTGCACCTCCCTAGATTCTGGCTATGACATGTACTACGTGGGGTATCGCTAACTCTTTCTGATCTGGCCCCCTCTGCTGCTGCGAGCCTAGCGCTCGTGAACTTTTGTCGGGGCCTGATTGCCTCCAACGATCTGATCTACCATCCTTCTACTACTAAAATGGAGGCCTAGGTGGTCTACCTAAAAATGGGGCTTGGGCCCGCCCTGAAAATCAGTTTGAAAATTTGCGGGTCTAGCCCTCCGACGCTGCTCCTGTCCTGACCTTTCCATAGCATACTGACGCTGTCTGAGCTTCTCTATATTTTGAGCAAAGGCCTGGATTCGGGAAATGTCCATATCCTCCCGCAGTGTGGCTGTAATGCAAGATTCAATATATTCTAGTGCGAACCCCATGATAAATCGGTGCACCCTGGCTGGCGTGGTATCAACGACGAGGGTGCGTACCTAGCTAAGGAGTCCAATCTCAATGCATACTCCCTGACACTCATTTTGCCCTGCTCAAGATGCAAATATTGCTCCACTCTGGCCTGCCAGACCTCTCATGGCAAATAAAGATCTATGAAAGCCTCAGAAAAGACGGGCCATGTAGGTGGAGGTGCATCTCTACCTCGGGATCTCTCCCAACTCTCATACCACAAAACTACTACGTCTCCCAATCTGAATACTGCTAGCTCAACTGATTGTGTGGATGAGGCATGCATACCCCTAAATATTCTCTGTAACTGATTTATAAAATTCTGAGGATCCTCTATGCGATCTGTCCCTGTAAACTGCAGGGGACTCAAGGCCAGGAACTAACGAACTCTCAAACTACTGGGGCCCTCAGTGAGCTCAACGACAGTTGGTACCACCGGCTGAGGCTGACTCTGAGCAGCCATCATCTGTACCAAGATATAAAATACACCCCAGAGCTCCTGATCCGACGGCATAGGAATAACTGGGGGTGGTGCTGGTATATCTTCCATCCTAGCAGGATCTGAATGTGGTGGTGGATATTGGGGAGATCAAGGTAGTGTGCCCCTGTCTCCCTCAGGTCGGGCCGACTCTACCTTGGGCCCCCTACTTGTGCCCTCTCCTACTGCCATACCCAACTCTCGAGTAGTTATGGTCTGCCGTGTATCTGACATTTCTCTGTGTACAAATAGGATAACATAAGCCCAGGAAGTCACCCTATACAGCACGACTCTATACCACGACTGGAGGAGAAAAAGAGTAACCATACTATTATGCCTTGCAGCCTCCTGCCTATAGGATGTGGTGCACACCTATAGACAAGACTCTATTTGGCACGACTTGCAGACTCTCTAAGATATGACCTGCTCTGATATCAAGTTTTTCATGCCCCACCTTGGGAGGCATGATCGACAGCTAGTGCCACACTGGGTCTGAACTAGCCTAATTGGAGTAGTGCAGTACGGGTGCACCTTGACACTCAATTCAAGAAACCAACGAGCTATATCTCAGCTGTAAATACAACCCCTGGCTGACAAGGCTACCTGTAAAAGAAGACAGTTAACCAGAATAACATAATAACAGGGATCCTATACGGGCCGACAAGACCACTATGCTGTCTAGTTATAACTGAAACATAAATCAGGCGCTAAACTACGCTATGGACGACAAGGCCGCTATCTAAAATCTAAACAAGGCCCCAAACGACCTTCACAAGAAATAAAGCACATATGGGCCCCACACGGCCAACAACAACTAACCACAAGGAATATACAATAGTCTGCAAGCCTCTAGGAGGGATGTAATAGTCGGGATAGGGCCCGACCTACCCAAAACTGTACTTCAAAAGTAAACCTCGTCTAAATTTCAACTCCGGAGGGAAGGAGCTGAATAAACTGCTGACCTCAGCTGAAGGCTAAGAACATCCTGAACCACGTCTATCAGCACTTGCAGGCAAGTAATGTAGTGCCCAGGTGGGTGTCAGTACAATATGTACAGAATATGTAAGGAGGAAAGACAATAAGTGACTGAAAGCTGGTAAACCTGTAATAATTTTAAAGAGAGAGTAAGGATTTAACCTGCAATACCTGTACAATCTGAATTATCTAAATAACAAGTCTATATATGCAAACAAGAACATAACTAGGCCCCCATAAGCTTGGAAGGTACAAACAGCTCAGAAAAACATACCTAGGCCCCCATAAGCCACGACAAGTACAAACAAGATCCCCTCCATTTACCTAACCACTAAGGACTTTTTCATAAATTGTAACTCGGGATGGCCCTCGTGGCCTCAACCTGATGGATCTCATTATGGCCCTGACGGCCTTAGTAAATGAAACTGATTATGGTCCTAACAACCTCAGTAAATGGTACCCAATCAGGTCCTTACAACCTCAATAAATGGAACTCAATAGGGCCCTTACAACCTTAGTATATGGAACTCAATACGGCCTTTACATCCTCAGTATATGGAACTCAATACGACCCTTACAACCTCAGTATATGGAACTCAATAGGGCCCTTACAGCCTCAGTATATGAAACTCAATACGGCCCTTACAACCTTAGTATATGGACTCAATACGGCCCTTACATCGTTAGTATATGGAACTATACCACCCTTATAGTCTCAGTATATGGAACTCAATACGGCCCTTACATCCTTAGTATATGGAACTCAATACTGCCCTTACAGCCTCAGTATATGGAACTCAATATGGCCCTTACAGCCTCAGTATATGGAATAACAGCTTACTACTCAACTTTGGGGGGAAGATCATTCTTACTAGACTAACTCGGACAAGAATTATTATTTCATCACTATAGCCTCAATTCATTTTGCAACAGCTGACACCGATAGGTTTTCTTAGAAGTACTGTAGGCATATAAGTCGTATTAACTTTACGACAAACATAACTTGCCGAAAGGGTAGCCTTACATACCTCATGTGCCGACTTCCTGTTTAATCGGTGAGTTCCAATCTGTACTTGATAGCCCTTTGACACTGCAATCGTATTACTGGGAGAATAAGACGACTTTCAGTACTAAATTCGGCGAAAATGATAACTTTTATTATTGAAATCAATTATACTTCAACTTGACAAAACACAGAATAAAACGTATTATTTTCTGAGAGTTCAGAAGGGAGAAATGCTTACTTTAAGTCTGTGATCGTATATAAATTAATTTGGAGCAATTCCAACAACTTTATCTCTTTGAGGTTACAATTTTCCAGGCGAATTTAGTGAAAATAACTCCGTAGTAATTCTCTCTATAGGCTTATAAGTCAGTCCCTGAAGTTAATAAGAGTTAGGACGACATTCCGTAGCGAAAATGGGCGAAATTACTTAATTTCTTCGTGCCCTCTTCTCTCAAGTCGTAGCTCTTTCTTAGAAATGAAATGAATTTAAAACAAGGGACTATGTATAAAGGTGAGTTCGGTGGCCAGGGGGCACCCACGCCTCTCAAGGTGCCACAACATGCCCCGCGTCGCACCCCTTAATGCGCCAAGGGGACTGGCGCACTGCGCCTCCCAAGGAGCTAGTGTGCCAGCGCGTTGCGGTCTGGCCTCGCTCGACCCAACTTCTAAGGTTCTCTACACACGTCGTACTATCTTTATCTATCTCAAGTCTATATGTATGCTTACTAATCACCAACTTTTACAGGGTGTAACAACATACATCTACTATAATTATATGGACAACAACCACAATCAATAGCTTAACGACAAAATTCATGTCATACAGGTATTACATCGAACACCGGAGGGCATAAGGAATTCAAGCCTCTTATGGGTAGAGTTTCCTCTCAGTCGCGTCTTTCTACAGCCCCTTAACAACTTTCATAACTATTACAAGTCCAACAAAAATAACCGTATCCATCCTTAAACCCAAATCAGTCCCCTAAACCCTAACCCTAAGTCATCACATAAACTCATGTCTTCGTAGCACCATTCCATGAGTCTTGAAATTAAAAATTCCTAAGGTGTAGAAAATAATACACTATAAGGTTTGGGGAGAGTTACTTACCTTAGAGGAAGGAGGAATGCCCAAGATATCAGGTAAAAAGTTATTCTTGACCTTACTAGAGATAGGAACATAATTTTTATATTAGACTCATGAAGAAATTCATGAATTTATGTTCTAATAAGATGGAAAATACTTAACTAGACTTAGGAGGGTTGAAGAGTGTTCTTGAAACTGATAAGATTGACCTGGAGGCTGAAAACTAACAAAAAACATTTAAGGCGGCTTTTAAAAGCCCAAAAATCCTCCAAGTGACGGCCCAAATGATGGATCATCGATCGCTTTGAAGACCGTGGATTTTACCATCACTTTAGGGTGAAATTTCATAGTTTTTAGTTAATAATGACGGACAAACTTGAAAGGCCATCAATTGGTTAACGGACCCTCATTCTTCCCGTCAAACCTGATAGTGTTCCACTAAACTGCTCATAACATTTTACTTTGAACTCTGATTGACGAATGGTTGGATTTGTTGGAAAGAAGACTCAAAGGAATTTAATTTTATGGGTTGTACCACCCATAAATACTTTGTTAGTGGGATTTATGGTTGTCTAAATTTAACCTTTGTAAGAACTTACATGAAAACTCAATCCGTAGGCAAGCTCTTAACTCAACTTTATGCTACAGGTTCCTTATAACCTTAATTTGCATCCAATGCACTTCCCATACTTAAGAATTAATATTGACACCTAATTTCTCTAAAATTTACCCTCCCAAACACTTGATAGTCATGGACTAGGGTATATAACTTCCATTATACGATTCATACTTTTACCCATTCAGGAAGAAAGTTACAAAAATTGATATTTTCAATTCTTAACCAGCTCCAAACATACATAACACATTATAAATCATGATTTTATTCCTCCAGGAACTTAAGATTCATCTAAATTTTTCCAAGTCGATATCACTGATGTACATAGAATGTTTCAAATTGTAGTATGACAGTATGAGGTGTTATAATATCTTCCCAAATTATAGTATGACAGTATGAGGTGTTATAATATCTTCCCCTTGTGATCATTCGTCCTCGAATGATGGTTACGACCAGTAATACATTCTAACTCTGGAATTTCCCAAAAATATCAGCAGAATTTCCATTGTAAATAGAGTTATCCCAAATTCTCAAACCTATGCCAACTAACCAGAAACATTATTATAAGTCTCAGGGGGCATTATATAATGTTTTATATGAAAGAATATATAACTAATATACACATGGATCCTCTTGGCCCATTTTAAAGAATCAAAAGGAAATTCTCCCTAAAACTTACATGTACTTCGTGCATCATCGTAGAAATCATCATCATAAGAAATTCCTTAACATTTTGAGGAAGAAGTAGTAGGCACGAGGCATATGGGCCATTTTAGGTTCAGAATAGACATGTTGTAAAAGTGGTTCTCTCGAATAAGGAAAGCATAGAATAACACATGTGTTTGTGTATCATGAGTAGCGTAACGTGGGAGATGAGTTTGTGGGATCATAAAAATTAGTACCTCTCACCACTATCATTATAATTATTATATTTGTTACACATGACATTATAGAAAGAAGGACAATAGGCATGAATTGTAAGAGATGTTCGGCTGGAACATTAACATAGCCTAAGATTATCAGCCATTGGTCATGGAATTGTAGAACTTGGCCGATGTAGCATTGTACACAAGCCTCATTTCATCTGAAAGACATTATCATGGGACAAGATTGCATTGGATATAGGGTAAGAAAATATGTTAACATTAAGCAAATTTTATCTCGTCCAAGGGACAAAGGTCATCAATTCACTCGTATATCATTCTTGGCTCCCCATATAGCCTCTTCAACATCCGAATTTTCCCCATAAAATTTTCACGGATGCTACTTCTTGGGTCCATCAATAATTGATCAGATAATTTGGTGTTTCCAAAGTTCAACAAGATTTCTTTTGCATATAAAGGACATCCCCAAGAATATTATTCATCCTAATCACAACTATCAAACCTGCTGAACTTCATGAAGTAGTCACAAATGCAAAAATCCCTACATTTGTGAATACAACATTCAAGCCTATCGCTATATACATTTCATTACTCTGTTGTAGCTAAGACCATCCAAAGACTTCCTCGTCTTTTCAAACTTCCTTACTATTAAAAACTATACCAAACCATATGAGCAGATGTGCAATACCTCCATCCATTCCCTACACATAGTTCAAGCCCATCTTTTTTCACTTCCCGTATTCCTTAATATTAGAGGAAATAAACATACCTATTATTGCCAATAAAAGGGAATCTCCACCCCCTCCTAACTGCCATATATCACCTTATAAGTGAGATTCACTAAAGAATGGAGCATAATTATGAATAAAAAGGGATATGAATAGAGTGCCACCTTTTATGGCATAATCATAAGGAACGAATGGAATATTGTTCAACATACTGAGTCTCATCATAGTATAATCATCCAGACAGGAACTCATTAATGATCGAACCATAGGAATGAATACTTCATACATTAATCATATGAGGTGTGAATAGGGAATTACTTTGAGCATAGGAAGGACATAGTTGCATGAGAAAGGAAAATTAACACCCTTGGTATTAATTTCAACATGAGTTCATAACTCTTTCTGAAAGATGCCGTAGCATTCCACAAACTCCTCTTTCCTTATAGTTCACATCCTGGTGATTCTATGGGCATCATGATCATGACAAGAATTTTCGGAGAATGCAATAATCATAGGCAGGACATGAATATGTAGAACATCGGATGAGCACCATCTTGATGAAGTATTAGGATTTCATTAGAATGAGAATAGTTTGTTATCTGTACATTTATTTTTGGAGCCGTTCACTACCTGGGATACATGACCTATTTAGGTACTTCACCGCACCATCTCCTCCTTAATTCAAACATTAGCATTCTAACTCTGTGGACCCGTCCTATAAAAAAGAGTCCGCGATGATCATTTTCTTATTATTCCTTTACTTCTTGCAACTCTTGCACTGACATAGTTAGAAACCTTCCTACATGCTTACTCGATGAAATACATATGTCCCTTACTAGGTTATAGTTGTATTACTCTACATGTAGTTGTATCAATATATTTGTGGTTGTCGCACTTCTCTTGTGGGACATATTCATGTGTACTGCAAGTCATGGTAGGATATTCTTCCCCAATATCTCTTAACTTCCTTCTGCCTCTTGGGTTATCACTGTATAACTTATACTCTATTGACTTTCTTTCGCACTTCCCTTATCACCTTAACAATATCAATTCATCATAAAATTTTTGTTCACATCACATTTACAAATTTCTATCCACCCAATTGAGAAAATTTTAAAATTATAATAAGAGACTTAACATCGTCTTTCTACTATCTTCTCGCTTCAGCTCTTGAGATGGGAACACTATGATGATACACCAACTATTTGTAATACACCAAAAGTCCCTAAGATCAGATTCAAAGAAGAGAATATAGGAAATGTTGCACCAGGTCACAGGACGACTCATCCAATGATTGGTGAAGTGCTCCACGAGTCGTGGAGTCACTCATGAAGTGGAGGCTATCCTTGGAGGACATCATGGTCAAGGGCTGACCACGAGTGGCAGTCACGAGTCGTGGAGTACGTTAGGACTCGTGAAGTGAGTCGTGTCTAGGGTGCTGAATTTAAGGTGGAATTTTCCAGAGGAGGTCACGAGTCATCCCCTACCTTATGACTAATAAGGTCTCCCGTGATGACTGACAGGGCCTTTTTTGCTGCATTTTTAGTAAGGGTGCTTTTGTAATTCCTAAGCTCTTAAGCTCTAAACTACATTGTTTTAAGCTTTTTAAGAGGTTTTTAAGAGTGCTTAGCCTATCCTAAGTCATTCTCTCCCATCCATGCAAGATTAGAGGGTTTTATTGAAGATCAAGCTTGAGAATTTTCCTAGTTTTTTCCCAAATCTCTTGGGCTTTCAAGGAAGGGTGTAGAATCAGATTTCCTAGGTATGTAGGGTTATGAACGAAAGTTTCTCTTCACTCACATACCCAAATACCTTCTCAAGTTCATGAATTCAAGTGTATGATTCTATGGGGTCTTAACCCAACTTATGAAATTCTCTATGTTTAATTCATGGGTTGACTCCTTTTATGTTTTAAATAATATTTTAAGATTCATGGGAATATTTTGTACTTATTTTGAATTACATTCATGATTTCTAGGTTTTGAAAGTATTATGCTCAATTATGCAAGTTTAATGAAAAGTTAAGATTAAGATCTATGTTTCAAGCATGATGGGATGTCTAGCATGAAAGAACATTTATGAATTACCCATATATGAATCCATAATTGTTTACTAGCCAGTCTATTTCAAGCATGTTAATGCTTGGGCAAGACCACATGATCTACGTATGCTTTCATGATCTAGTTAAATTTTATGATATTAGCTTACCATATGGTTTTGGAGTTTAGACTCCCACTTTTAAGCTTGTGGTTTGTTTTGAGCCAAGGCTCCTCATATTCAGATCCAAAACTATGTATGTAATTTCACGATCAACTTTGTTGAAAAATGATGGTTTAGTTTTATTGAAAAACGATGAAGAGAATATGTAAGTTTTTGGGAGCAGTGTCGAGCACCGAGTAGGCTAGGGATTTACGTAAAACCCGGGCCTCAGAACTACGCACCAGCATAGATTTATTCAGATTCATTGGGACCTTACTTTTAAGCTTTCCCTGCCTCCAAAGGGCCTTCGACTTAATTACGATGTCATGGTAGCGCCCTTAGCCTTGTCAAGGTTTTGGATGGCTCTACCCACTTGAGTGTAATAGTTGGGAAAACATAAGCTCTATCATGATTTTGTCGGTTATATAACGTGTCTCCCATTGTTCCTCAAAATTTCAGTTAAGCATGTTCATTTGTTATGATATTATGTTTTCAATAGGCGTGACCCATTGTTCAGCTTATCAATTTTTCATATGATCATCAGTTTCAGCTTTGGGTCATTTATTTCAAGTATGAGATTCAGTCATGTTTATTCATGTATTTAGATATAAGCATACATGTCACACCCCTCCTTGGGAGGTATGACTGGCACCTGGTGCCCTACTAGGGTCTAGACTAATCTAACTGGACTTATGCACTTCTGGCGCAAACTTACTCCCCATATCAAGAAAACAACGGGCTATATCTCGGTTGTAAACACAGCCTCCGGCCGGCAAGGCTGCATACCACTTGTAAAATAAAAAAGCTACCCAGAAACAGATAATGATAAGGAGTACTATGCGGACCAAGAAGGCCACCATGCTATTTAGTTATAACTGAAATGAAAATCAGGTGACCTACACATGCTATAGCAGACAAGGCCACTATCCAACAGCTAAACAAGGTCCCACACGGCCATCATCACAATGTGAAATATAAATCTGGGCCCCACACGGCCAACAACAGACTAACCACAGGGTACTGTACATTTGCAAGCCTCTAGGGGTAGAATAGTGGTCAAGACAGGGCCCCAACCTACCCATAAACTGAGAAATCAACAAAACAGACCTTCTAGCTATTAGCTTTGGAGGAAGGGAGCTAACTGTGCTGCTAATCCAGGCTGGAAGCCACGAAGGTGCTTGTTTGTGCCTAGACGCACCTATAGGAAATTAATGCAGCGCCCACGGAGGCGTCAATACAATATGTACCGAATATGTAAGGCAGTAAAGTAATAACTGAGTGAGAGCTGAAGAATTGAAATAGTCATACAGAAAGATAAGAGTTTAACCTGAATCGTCTCGCTATCTGTAGTACTTAAGTAACAAGGTACACATATATATATATATAAACAAAAACCTAACTAGGCCCCCATAAGCCTAGAAGTTACAAACCATACAAGAATAATCTACCCGGGCCCCCATAGGCCTCGGCAGGGAAAAACAATGTATATTCTACTATTTAATTACCGACAATCGCAGCATACTTATAACTCAAAACAGCCCTCACAACCTTTGATTTAATAGAACTCACTGATCTTGGGCAGAATTATATGCCCAAGTGATGCTCAAATGCTTTATTTCATCTTGTTTATCTATCGTTATTTGTACAGTCTCATGTGATTTGTAGTTAAAATGTGAACTTATACTAACCAACATGATTAGTGTTGTTTTGCAGGAAAAATGTAATTTTAGGAAGCTAAGTTGCATGTTGGTGAAAATCGGGAATGGACTCGAAAGAGAGCAGTGGAAAAGGTCAAGGACAAGCAGCAAATAAAGGGGCTCCGCGATGGAGCTGTGTCACGCTGCCATCCGGAGGCAGTCTGCCTCGGGTGGGTTACTTGGAAAAATTCCAGTGAAGGTACGCATCGGGGCCGTGGCACATTGGCCAAGCCCCGCGTTGCATGCCGTGGCACGTTGGGCAAGCCCACGTTTCATGTCGTGGAACGTTGGGCATATTTACCTGGAACATGAAATTCCAGTGAAGGTCCGCGTTTGCACACTCTGTGACATGTTGCTTGTTATTCCGGGAAAAATTCCCTCTAGTATAAACAACACACTTAGGTTTATTTTTAAGGATTCTGACTTAGTTGAGCAAGAAAGTGGGTTACAGGTAGTTGAGGAGACGAAATTCTTAGGGTTCTTCTCTAACTCTTTCTCCTTTATTTCAATTATTTGTATGATTTATACTTATTTGATGATGTTAAATGCACAAATCAGTGGCTAAATTCACTTCTTGCTGAGGTTAAAAACATTTGTAGTGGAATGTAATTGTTGATCATTTCGGTTTTTCATCTTTTCTTCCATGGTTGTTCTATCAATTCTTGTTCTTACAGCATTAATGTTTGGCCAACATTAATGTATATCTAAAAAATCCAATTTTATCTTGAAAGAGATTGAAATTGGAAAGTTGTGAATTGGTAGGATATGATCTCTTCTTAGTTTGGGAAAATTGAGAATTGATTTACCTTCAGAATAGAAATATATCTGAAAGTCGTATTAGTCAATTAAGGAATCGGTTTCGTATGGATAGAACATGAAATTCTTTTATCACAGAAATGTAGGTTGAAGGTTCATGATTCTTAAGTTGGGTAGAATACGAAAGTTTCTCTCCATAGGAAATAATTCTTGACTAGCAACCGAAGGAAAGATTAACCAAATTGTATCGATAAATTACTTCCCTGAATGTTCATTTTAGCCTCAGCTTGCTCATTACTATAGTTCAGACTCACTTTATAATTTTGTTTTAGATTAGTATAAATCAGGAAACAAACTCTTCAAAATCTTCTTTAAACTGTTGTCTGCATTTTTAGAGTTAGAGTTCATTAACACTTAATTCGATTATTACCTTGGTTGAGTCCCTGTGGGATCGATACTTGGCTTACTTATGCCATTTTACTACTAGTTTGACCACGTGCATTTGCGTGTAGTTGTGAAATACACCGAATATGTTTTTGGCCCCGTTGCCGGGGACTGGCAATTGGTAAAATTGTTTTCATAAGTGTTAGTTTACGATTTCTATATTGTGCTGACAACTTGATCTTAGCTTGTCTTTTGCAGATATTGAATTCTGTTGAACACTGGCAAGAGACAAGGGTTGGTGGATTCATACATAGAGCCGGAAAGACAATTTCATCGTCAAAGGAGATAAGCTCTAGAGCGGAAGCTGCAGTTGCTAAGACAAACAATCCTAGAGCAACAACAGAATGCACCACTTGTAAAGGTAGTGTTAGTGCCCGAAGAAATGGCAGCTAGGCCGGTTCACGAAGTGGAAATCCCACATACTAACAATGTCACATCAAGCATTCGCAAACCTGTGCTAGGAGGGAGGTTTGAGCTGAAATAGAATATGGTGCAATTGGTGCACACCAGCGGGAAATTCACAGGTCTCCCTCACCAGGATCCACAACATCTCCAAAACATTTTGGAGATAAATGACACTTATATCCCCGCTGGAGTATCATCTGATTACGTAAGGCTTACATTGTTCCCATTTTCACTATTGGGAGAAGCAAAGAGGTGGTTGAAAGCTGAGCCACCAAATTCCATCACCACTTGGGATGATCTTGCAAGAAAATTCTTGATACGGTTCTTTCCATCCGGGAAAACAGCAAGACTTAGAAGTCAAATTCTAATTTTTAAACAAAGACAGGGGGTGAATATGTATCAAGCCTGGGAAAGATTCAAATCCATGTTACGATATTGTCCTCACCATCACCAGTCCAATGATGTGCTAGTGCATACTTTTATAGAGGGTTTGGAACCCCACACAAAAATTTTGCTAGACTCAGCAGCTGGGGGACAAGAATTAGAAAACACTTATGAGGAGCTGTAAACTTTCTTAAATCGTATTTCGTAGGGAAATCCAGAGTGGAATGCGGACTCTTCTAGAGGAGGAACAAGGAAAACGGCAGGAGTCTTGGAAGTGGATGGGTTTACAGCTATCGCTACACAGATAGTTGCATTGCAAAATCAACTCAACACCCACTTCAGCAACATGAGCTTAAATCAATCTCAAGCCCCAGTTAATGTAGTGCAGCAGATTTGGTGTGAAGTATGCGGTAGTAATGAACACTCAACTGAGTGTTGTGGTGTAAATCCAGATTCAGTGAACTTTATGGGTAAAGTACAGAGAAATAATCACCAACAGTATGGAAACAACTATAACTCTAATTGGAGGAATCATTTGAATTTTTCCTGGGGTAGTAACAGCCATCAAGGGCAGAGTTCGATTCAGGGTGCACAGAGAAATCAAGGAGGACAGCAGAACTATCAGACTCAATACAGAAGCAACAATGCACCTCCACCACCACCATCACCCAGCATTGAGGAAATGTTTAAAACAATGATAGCTAACCAAGCTCAATTACAGGCTGACTATGTGAAGTCGGCGGCAGATGTAAAGAACAATCAGTTAGCTACAAAGGCGTTGGAGTACCAGTTTGGGCAACTAGCTGGAGCTCAAAACACCAGGCCAAGAGGAGGACTACCGAGTGACACTGACTCGAATCCCAAGCAAGTAAATGCAGTGACAACAAGGAGTAGTTTACAACTTAAGGAGGTGGAACCAGAAAGACCACCTCAGCAGTCGGGAGCAGCTGAGAAAGAAAGGGAACACGATGATGAGAGGGGGACGAAAAAGGAAGCTGAACCAGAAAGACCACCACCCTCGTTCCCTCAAAGATTAAAGAAACACAAGGAGGAAGCGTGTTTCAAAAAGTTCATGGAGGTGCTTAAACCGGTACACTTTAATTTACCTCTTGTTGATGTTTTGCAGGGAGTGCCGAAGTATGCGAAATATATCAAGGACATCAAGGCAAACAAAAGCAGATTGACAGAGTATGCTACGGTGGCGCTTACGGAGGAGTGCACTTCCCAGATACAGAACAGGTTGCAAACAAAGCTCAAGGACCCTGGGAGCTTTACAATCCAAATCACAATTGGGAAAAGTATCCGAGCTCGTGGACTATGTGATTTGGGAGCGAGCATTAACTTGATGCCGACATCAGTATTCAAGAAGTTGGGTCTGGGCAGTCCTAGACCAACTACAGTGATCTTGCAGTTAGCAGATCATTCTTTGGCCAGACCAGATGGCATTGTGGAGGACGTGCTGGTGCAAGTGGGCTCCCTTATCTTCCTGGTAGATTTTGTTGTGCTGGATTTTGAGCCGGATGCGGAAGTCCCATTTATTTTGGGACGTCCTTTCTTGGCAACCGTGAAAGCTTTGATTGATGTAGCTGCAGGGTAGCTAACCATGCGGTCGCATGACAAGGTGGATGTATTTGAAGTGTACAAAGCCATGAAGCTTCCAGCCGTACATGAGGAGGTTTCAGCAATCAACGTGCTTGATAAAGCAGATATTGTTCAGAGTGTTGATTCTCGAGATCCATTGGGAAAACCACCGATTGAGGACACCCCACACGGGGCAGTGCAATTGTGGCAAGAAGATCGAAGTGCCACGTTCGTGGTTAATGGGCAGCGGTGTAAGCATTATTGGGGTGAGGACGTTATTCGAGAGAAAACGTCCGTCACTCTAGCGGATGATTGAGCTTTAATGACGTTGAGCCGCGATGGTAAAGTAGGCGCTGCACAGGAGGCAACCTGTGAAATTGTTGTAATAGATGAGTAGAATTAGTTTAGAAAAAGAAAAAAAAGAAAAGAAATTAAAAATAAAAACAAAAACAAAAAAATAAATTTTTTTCATTAGTGTTTGAAACCTATAAATTCTAACCAATTTCTTGTTGTGAGATGATTTTCAGGTGTAACGGAGGGTAAAAATGCAAAGGATAGCAAAGGAAAAAAATTGAGGTGAGTAAAAATTAAAAGTGGAAAAACAGTGAGCCTGCGCGATGGCTCCGTGTCACAGAGGAGGGCGTTCGCGTTACCCTCCGTGACACGTTGAAGGTGTTTTGGAATTTTTTACAAATTCCAAAACCCCTGCGTGATGGCTCCGTGTCATGGAGGGGGTGCTCCGCGTTACCCTCCGTGAAACGTTGAAGTGTTATTCGCGACGGGTCATTCCGGGTTGCCGGGTGACCCACGTGAAAAACCTTCTTTTTAACCCAGAAAACACCGAATTTTTCCCATTTTTCACTCCCCTCCACCATAAACTCCCCAAAATCCCCCCTCCCCCAACGTGACACGGACCTAGGATCAAATTTTCTTCAACTTTTCTTCAAGTTCATCGAATTAAAGGTACGTTCTTGAACTTAACCTCAATTTTTGCCGATATTTTTAATTTTTGAGCATGTGAGGTAACTAAAGCTTGCCTTAGGTGTAAATTGAGCATGAATTCATTTAAGTTATTGTTGATTGATGTTCGTAGTATCGTTATGATTGTATGAACTCGATAAATACATGTTTGATTGAATTTGTGCGAAATTGCTAGCTAGGGTGAGAATTTGAATAGGAAGAACCTAAATTTGGTTGAAAATTTGAAAATGATTGGGTTATGCATGTTGGGTGATGTAAATGATGTTGTGAATATGGATGAATATGATAAATAAACAAGGGAATTTTCGGGAAAATGAAATTGGTGAATTATATAGGTTGTGGCTATTGAGAAAAATTTTGGGCTAAGTACTATGTGATGTAATGAAATCGATGGTGAAATTGTGATTAGTTGTACGAAGTTTGAGTAGTACTTAGTCATTATTCCATCGACTTATCTGAATGCACGAGGCATGTTGATTGATAAAAATTGGAAAAGAATGATAGTCTTTCCGAATTGTTTTCATTGTGGCTAAAGATTAAGTGTGTGGTGGACTAACTCAACCCATCCTTAATCGAAGCAAATTTTTGACTTGAATAACATTGGGACTGTCTGTTTGGTTTGACAGGAACGATGGAAAGCAGGCAAGACAAAGGAAAGGGCGCATCTACATCAGTCGCTGGGAGGAAAAGGATTAGACTGGGAACGACAGTCCCAGCAGCACCAACGGTTCCACATGGCAAACGCCGTCAATAAGGAACCCGATGGGTGACGGACGAAGGGAAGAAATGGTATGCCAAACATAAGGAGACCAAATACTTCCCTGAGGATCACATTGCAAGGGAGCCACTTGCTCAGGAATTCCTCAGAATAGTACACCGGATTGACGCTGCCAGGCTGAAATTCATCTTTGAAGAGCCCAAGGAGAGCAATCTCCATTTTATTCGGGAGTTCTATGCAAATTGGAACCCGACACTCCGCTGTCATACCGTCAAGATAAGGGATCAGGTTGTCACCTTTGAGCCTCATCACTTGAATACCATATTGGGGGTGCAGGACACAGACACCCATGTACTCCAGTAGCTAAACATAACTCCACCCTATGCGGATATCAGACGCACTCTCGTTCAACAGCACGGTGGAGCAGGCACAAGGAGAGGGGCTATCATCAAACGCTGCCTTACTCTCAAATGAACAGGGAAGCCAGGATTTGTCTTAAGATCGTGTGTTCCTGCCTGATCCCGGGGGTGCACATGACAGATGTCACCCGGGATCGTGTGTGCTTGGTTTATTCCCTGATGAAAGAGTTGGAGATTAATGTTGGGGCGGTGATCATCTCCGCCATGAGGAGAGCTTGTTTGCATCAAGGGCAAAGGTACAAGTTTGGTGGTCTGTTGACCACATTTCTGAGAGGCCTTGACATTGAGGTGGAGGCCTTAGACTACATCCCGCAGATGGATAGGCGTGCCTTGGACGTCACCAAAACCAAGGCACCCGACACCACTCACAGGCCAGTTCTCACACTAGCCGAGCGACATGCTCGGGATGATCAGTATATGGCCCGTATGTTCGGGATGCATATGCTACAGTTGAGAATAGGCGGGAGGCCAGCAACAGAAGATGAGCTATTGCAGCTCGAGCTAGATTGCCCCTTTGGCGAAAATGCCAGGGCTCTATGCCGAGTAGGGCCTGGTTTTGTGGAGCCTGTGGATGATGATTTCCCCACAGATGAGGAGACACGCCGCGATGACTCAGATGTTGAGTCAGATGAGGATAGCAGGGGCAATTCAGATATGGGGGACGAGGCAACGACACCTGATGAAGAAGTTGAATACTACGATTGATCAGGGAGTTTCACCACCTACTTCTGTGCTATATTGAATTTGATGAACACTGGGGACGGTGTTCGGTTTAAGTGTGGGGTGGGAGTAGTTAGGTGCCATTTGTATTGTTGTTGTTTATGTTCATGTCTTGTTGTTGTGCCTGTGAAAAAATTGTGACCCTGTGATTTTGTGAGTATGTTTTGTATTGTAATTCGGTGTGTAATGAATGTTAAGCTGTTGTGTCTGTGTTAAATTGTTGTTAGCTGGTTGTGTAAATATTTTGTTTTCTATCGAAATTATCGATATTTATAATTTTTATTAAAAATTTTTTGTTGAATTTTTTTATGATTGGGTTTCTCAGCCTTTGTTTTTGGTGCTTTTACCGAGAATAGTCCCATTGAACCGAAGTCGTAAATAGTGACCATTCCCTATGATGGATGGATGACGACCGTCTTAAGTGAAATGTAGTCGATAGGAGTAGTTTTTTTCTTTCTTTTATTTTATTTCTTTTGATTGTTCCCCAAACGTGTCACTACTTTATGGTTTGAAAGTCTTGTTGCGTGTTGTACATGATATTAAAGATGCAAAGGTGATTCATATGAAAGCATGCAAATGTGAAACATGTTGAGATACCTAGGCCATAGAGTTCGATTCGGTCTGATTGAGGCTTAAATATTGAATTTTTGTAATTAGATGATTGAAGAATCTGTGAATAAGTCTTGAGTTGAGCATGTGCAACAAGTGTGAGGTGAGGTTTCGATTCTTCCATGCTATTGTGAAGTGTCTAGAACTTGCCTGGTGTGTGTACGAAACGAATTGAAGGATGTATAGTGTAGGAAAGGATGTAGGCATTTCTTTGATTTCACTGAAAGTTTTTTATCTTATCATACCTACCTTGAATGTACATCCTAGTTAGCCCCATTGAGCCTTTAGCCTATTTTTTCTTTCTTTCACTGAAGAGGTAGAAACTGAGCTTAATCTCTTATTTTCATTAGCTGTGAATTTGATCCAAAACTCTTAAGCGCTCGAGGAAAAATAATTTTCCCACAGTGTCAAGGAGTGAAAAGTGTGAAAAAGAAAGGAAAAGCAGAAGTGGTGAAAATGAAGATATGGTCAAGGGTGCACTTGCCGAATATAAATAAAATGAAGATGTATAACTAATCTTTGTTATTAAGTCGAGTGTGCTTAAAGAAATGGGAACAAAAATAAAGAAAGACTTCAAGACTGGGAGGATGAAGGAAGAAACAATGCCCATAATGATGGTGGGATGTATTGAAAAGCGCTTAAGGAGGCTAGTTGCTATTATTGGTTCGCCCAGTATTTACTAGTTCCTTAGCTTACATACAACTCGTCAAGTCCTATGTGATATTACATCACGCTTCCTTATATTAGTGGAGTAATACACTAGAGGCAAGCCTATGGTTCATGACATGATGCATGTGAAATCTTTGGGAGAGAGAGTGAAATCGTGTTTATATACCCCTACATGTAGTGCTTTGGCAACCATATGATTGGAAAAGGGGTAATTCTCTTTGTTGTGAGGGCACATGCTTAACGAGAGATTGAATTTCGTGTCGGATGTCTTGATCAGCTGATTCGCATGAGTTTACCGAGATCGAGAGTCGATTCTTGAATCTAGGAGGTCTTAATGTGGTGAATGTCATTGTGTTTATGAGACTATGCATGTTTTCTGGATGATTTGCTATATTAAATAATCGGTATAACCGTAGCTTGAATTGTTGAGCCAAAGTAGCCATACGTGGGTGTCAATTGCATGAGATATGAGATTATTGTTCGAGGACGAACAAGGTTTTAAGTATGGGGTAAGTGATCTTGGGCAGAATTATATGCCCAAGTGATGCTCAAATGCTTTATTTCGTCTTGTTTATCTATCGTTATTTCAACATTCTCATGTGATTTGTAGTTAAAATGTGAATTTATACTAACCAACATGATTAGTGTTGTTTTGCAGGAAAAAAGTAATTCTAGGAAGCTAAGTTGAATGTTGGTGAAAATCAAGAATGGACTAGGAAGCGAGCAGTGGAAAAGGTCATGCACAAGCAGCAAATAAAGGGGCTCCGCGATGGAGCCATGTCACGCTGCCATCGCGGAGGCAGTCTGCCTCGGGTGGGTTACTTGGACAAATTCTAGTGAAGGTCCACGTCGGGGCCATGGCACGTTGGCCAAGCCCCGCGTTGCATGCCGTGGCATGTTGGCCAAGCCCCGCATTGCATGTCGTGGAACATTGGGCATATTTACCTGGAACATGAAATTCCAGTAAGGGTCCGCGTTTGCACCGTGTCACGGAGGCAGTGCTCCGTGATGCACTCCGTGACACGTTTCCCGTTATTCCGGGAAAAATTCCCACTAGTATAAACAACACACATAGGTTTATTTTTAAGGATTCTGACTTAGTTGAGCAAGAACGTGGGTTACAGGTAGTTGAGGAGACGAAATTCTTAGGGTTATTCTCTAACTCTTTCTCCTTTATTTCAATTGTTTGTATGATTTATACTCATTTGATGATGTTAAATCCACAAATGAGTGGCTAAATTCACTTCCTGTTGAGGTTAACAACATTTGTAGTGGAATGTAATTGTTGATCATTTTGGTTTTTCATCTTTTGTTCCATGGCTGTTCTATCAATTCTTGTTCTTACTGCATTAATGTCTAGCCAATGTTAATGTATATCTAAAAAATCCAATTTTATGTTGAAAGAGAAAGAAATTGGAAAGTTGTGAATTGGTAGGATATGATCTCTTCTTAGTTTGGGAAAATTGAGAATTGATTTACCTTCAGAATAGAAATATATCTTAAAGTCGTATTAGTCAATTAAGGAATCGATTTCGTATGGCTAGAACATGAAATTCTTTTATCATAAAAATGTAGATTGAAGGTTCATGATTCTTAAGTTGGGTAGAATACGAAAGTTTCTCTCCATAGGCAATAATTCTTGACTAGCAACCGAAGGAAAGATTAACCAAATTGTATCGATAAATTACTTCCCTGCATGTTCGTTTTAGCCTCAGCTTGCTCATTACTATAGTTCAGACTCACTTTATAATTTTGTTTTAGATTAGTATAAATTAGGAAACAAACTCTTCAAAATCTTCTTTAAACTGTTGTCTGCATTTTTAGAGTTAGAGTTTATTAACACTTAATTCGATTATTATCTTGGTTCAGTCCCTGTGGGATCGATACTTGGCTTACTTAAGCCATTTTACTACTTGTTTGACCACGTGCACTTGCGTGTAGTTGTGAAATACACCGAACACTCACTGTGGCCCTCATCGCCTAACTCTACTAAAACTCTCTATGGCCCTCGCGGTCTCAGCACAACAAAACTCGATATGGCACTCAAGACCTCAACATACAGAACTCAATATGGCCCTCGCGGCCTCAATACAACAGAACTCAATGTACTACCACAGCTAATCACGATAGATATGCCTTTCAATATCTTATTGTGACTCAATCTATATTACAATACTAAATAAGCTTACTTGCTGAAGGAATTTGCCTTAACATACCTCGAGTGTCGTTTCCTCAGTAACTAGTGAGTTTCAACTAGTACTCAATAGCCCTTCCTAGATGGAATCGTATTACTGAGAGAATGAGACTAGTTTCAGTAATAAATTGGGCAGAAACAATAACTTATTATATTAATATCGACTATACTACAACTTAACGAAACACGAACGAAGACCGTATAATTTCCCGAGAATTCATAAGGGAGAAATCTTACTTGAAGCCTACGATCGCATAGAGACTAGTTTGAAGCAATTCTGATAACTTTTGCTCGGTGGAGTTACGACTCGTCAGGCAACTTTCACAAAAATAACTCTACAGCAATGCTCCCTATGTGCTTGGGATTCAACAACCGAGGTCAATTTGAATTTTGACGGCATTTCGCAGCATAAACGGAAGAATTTAACTTAGTTTCCTCATCCTTTACTCTCTCTGCCCGACGGTATATATATAGAGAATAACTCAATTGAAAGCAACTCAATATATATAACATTTGGGCAGTGGATAAGGAGTCCGTGGCACGGATACCATCTTGCCAAAACATGGGAGTGCCACGGAGCCCATCGTGAAGGGCATGGTCCGTGCCACGATGCTCCTTATGGCAGCTGGCTCGGCCTCCTCCCGCGTGGTCCCGACTCTATGCTCGTCGGACCTTTCCCCGGGCCCTTTATCATACATATTATATTCTAAAACTCTTAACCATCGTACGAATAGTCCAACTAAATGTTAGCAACTTACGGGGTGTAACATCCTACCCCTTTTAGGAACATTCATCCTCGAATGTCATCTACAGGAGTTTAACTTGCTCAACTATTATCCTGGAAAAATTTAGGCAGAATCTCCCCTGTAATATGGACTATGCAAAACGCTGAAATGCAGAAAAGTACAACACAAATATTTCACACAACACTATAATAACTCTTCCACAGTTTGGAGATAACCAATCAGACAGTACTGATAACTTAAGTAATAGAATAGCAGCTAAGTAACAATACCATCTTAACTATATATTCTGAGTCAATCCTGGAACAAGTGAGGATATTTAGACCTCATGTCATCCTCAGCTTCCCAGGTTATCTCTTCTTTATTTATGTTCCTCCACAACACTTTAATGTAGGCCACATTTTTAGTCCTCAGCCTGTGAACCTGCCGATCTAATATTGCAACTGGAATCTCTTCGTAAGTTAGTTCTTCAGAGACATGAATATCTCCAACTGGTACCACTCGAGACGAGTCACCTATACACCGTTCGCAACATAGATACGTGAAATACTAGATGAACAACTTCTAACTCTGGAGGCAACTCTAATTCATATGGCACTCGTCCTATTCTTTGGATGACCCGATACGGCCCAATGAATCTCGGGCTAAGCTTACCCTTCTTACCAAATCTCATCATGCCCTTCATCAGCGACAGTTTAAGGAATACCCAGTCATTCAGATCGAATTCTACGTCTCTGCGCCGTACATCAGAGTAGGATTTCTGATGACTCTGAGATTTTAGTAACTGTTATCTGATAAGTTTCACTTTCTCTTCTGACTGGTGGATCAGGTCCAGCCCGACTAACCCTGCTTCTCCTACTTCAAACCACCTAATTGGGGACCTGCATTTCCGCCCATATAATGCCTCATAAGTTGCCATTTGTATAGTAGAATGGTAATTGTTGTTATATGAAAACTCAATAAGGGGTAAATCTTCGTCCCAGTTCCCTCCAAAGTCTAGCACACACGCTCGTAATATATCCTCGAGTGTTTGAATGATGCGCTCTGCCTGGCCATCTGTTCAGGGATGAAAGGCTGTACTCAGATTAACCTTTGTCCCAAAACCTTTTTGAAATGACTGCCAGAATTTAGCTATAAACTGTGCTTCTCTTTCAGAAATAATAGATATTGGAACACCGTGCAATAAGACTATCTCTTTAATATATAACTCTGCATAGTCTTCAGCTGAAAATGTAGTCCGAACTGGTAGGAAGTGAGCTGATTTCGTCAATCTGTTAAGGACAACCCAAATAGAGTCGAACTTACATCTAGTATGGGGTAACCCTATCACAAAGTCCATATTAACTACTTCCCACTTCCACAATGGTATAGTCATCTCCTAAGTTAATCTGCCAGGTCTCTAATGCTTAGCCTTCACTTGCTGACAATTAGGGCACTAGGCTACCAATGCGGCTATATCTTTCTTCATTCTAGGCTACCAGTATATCTCTTTTATGTCCCGGTACATCTTCGTCGAGCCAGGATGAAGAGAGTAACGAGAGTAGTGTACCTCTGCCATAGTCTGCTGGCGGAGCCCTGCCGTGTCTGGAATGCAGAGGTGATCTCCGTACCTCAATACCCCATCTTCGGCTACCTCAAAAGCCGCTAGTCTACCTTGTCGAACTTTATCTCTGAGCTGCGCTAAATGAGAGTCCTCATACTGTCGTTCATTTACCTTTACCACCAGGGAAGATACTTCTATATTCCGAATTATGGCCCCGTTGTCCCCTGAATCTATTACCCGAACTGCTAAGCTGACTAATCGATGCAACTCTCGGGCTATCTCCCGCTTTTCTGGCCTTAGATATACTAAACTCCCCATAGATCTGCGACTGAGGGCATCTTCTACAATATTAGCTTTCCCTGGATGATACAAGATGTTCACGTAGTAATCCTTTAGCAACTATAACAAACAGCGCTATAGCAACTTTAACTCTTTTTGCGTAAAGATATACTGGAGGCTCTTATGATCAGTGAAGATATCCACATTACACCACACAAGTAATGCCTCTATATTTTTAAGGCATGAATCACTGCAGCTAACTCTAGATCATGGGTGGGATAGTTCTTTTCGTGCTTTCTAAGCTGTCTTCAGGCGTAAGCTCTTACCTTCCCGTGCTACATCAAGACACACCCTAACCCGATGCCTAAAGCGTCACAATACACGGCATACCCTTCTGAACCATTTGGCAATGCTAACATTGGTGCCGACGTCAATCTATTTTTTAATTCTTGGAAACTCTGCTCATAGGCCTCGGTCCACTGAAATTTGGCTACTTTCTGAGTCAATTTAGTCAAGGGTGCCGGTAGAGTAGAAAAGCCTTCCACGAACCTCCTGTAATACCCGGCTAAACCTAGAAAACTGTAAATTTCTGCGGGAGTGGTAGGTCTGGGCCAGGTCTTTACTGCCTCTATTTTTTGTGAGTCAACTCGAATAGCAGCCTCTGATACAATATGGCCCAAGAAAGCTACAGAATTCAACCAAAACTCATATTTAGAGAATTTCGCATATAGCTGACGGTCTCTAAGGGTCTGAAGTACTATCCGCAAATGACCCCTGTGTTCTTCTTCTGAGCGGGAGTACATCAAAATATATTCAATAAACACGATCACAAACAAGTCGAAGTATGGTTGGACAATACTGTTCATTAAGTCCATGAATACTACTGGGGCATTTGTCAAACCGAAGGACATAACTAGGAACTCGAAATGACCATACCTGTTGTTGAAAACAATCTTCTGGAAATCCTTTTCCTGCACTCGAACCTGATGGTATCCGGATCTCAGGTCAATTTTTGAAAAATATTTTTCCCCTTGCAACTGATCAAACAAATCATATATCTTGGGAAGCGGGTATTTATTTTTGATAGTAGTCACTTTATTCAACTGTCTATAATCTATACACATACAGAGAGAGCCATGTTTCTTTCTCACAAATAGAACTGGTGCACCCCACGGTGACATACTCAGCCTGGTGAATCCTTTATCTAACAAATCGTTCAACTATTCTTTGAATTCCCTCAATTCAGCCGGAGTCATTCGATATGGAGGGATTGATATAGGCTGAGTATCTAGCAGCAAATCAATAGAGAAATCAATTTCCCTTTCTGGAGGTATGCTAGGGAGTTCATCGGGAAGCACATCTGGAAATTCAGTAACCACTGGGATGGACTGAAGAGTCGGGGATTCTGCTTGTGTATTTCAGATTGTAACAATATGGTAGATACAACCCTTTTCTATAAAAATTTTTCCCTAAGATAGGACATAAACTTACCCCTTGACGTGGTTGTACTACCTCTCCATTCTCGCACTATTTCCCTTGGGAAGTGGAATAAGATGATTTTGGTCCAATATTCTATGGTAGCATAACACAATGCCAACCAATCCATACCCATAATTACATCAAAATCAATCATCTCTAACTCTATTAAATTTGCTGAGGTATGACGACCCACAATCTCTATAGTACAACCCCGGTAAATTCTCTCAACACTAATAGAGTCACCTGCGCGTGTAAGTATTGAGAAAGGTCGTTGAAACAACTCTGGCACTATGTCAAACTTTCGGGCTACTAACGGAGTAACATATGAAAAGGTAGAGCCCGAATATATCAAAGCATAAATTGAGTGAGAACAAACATCTAATATACCTATCACGACATCTGGAGACGACTCTGACTCCTGTCGCCCTGGTAGAGCGTATGTGCAGTCCAGGCTGCTACCTAAAATGGATGCTCTAGATCTACCTCGACCCCTGCCAGCTGGAGCTGAGGGTTCGCACCCCAAAGAGGGTGCTGGGGCATACGAACCTACTGAAGACCTGTCCTGCTAACCTCTACTACTCTGGCGTCTAGTCATTTCTCATCATCCTCCTTCCTGCAAGAATACCAGGCTCTGGAGCCATATCTGCACCTCCCCATATGCTGCCTATGGCAGGTATTGCCTTATGGCACCGCTAATTCTGTCTGATCCGATCCTCTCTACTGCTATGAGCCTGATGCCCGTGAACTCTCATCGGGACCTGACTGTCTATGACGATCTGATCTGCTACCTTGTCACCGCTGGAACAGGGGCCTGGGCGGCCTATCTGATAAGTGAGTCCAGGGTCCACACGGAAAATCCTTCTAAAAATCTGCAGGCCTACCCCTTCGACACTGCTCCTGACCTGCCCGCTCCATGGCATACCGATGCTTCCTGAGCTCCTTTATATTCTGGGAAAATTCCTAAACCCGTGAGATATCCATATCCTCTCGTAATGTGGTCGTAATACATGACTCTATATACTCTGGCGCAAGTCCCATAATGTGCCGATGCACCCTAGTTGGCATGGTGTCAACAAACGAGGGTGCATACCTGGCTAGGGAATCAAACCTCAGTGTATATTCCCTAACGCTCATTCTGCCCTACTTCAGGTGCAAGAACTTCACTACTCTGGCCTTTTAGACCTCTCGAGGCAGGTAATAATCTATGAAAGCCTCGGAGAAAACATACCACGTAGGTGGACGTGAATCTTTACCTCGGGATCTTTCCCAACTATCGTACCACAAAACTGCTACATCTCGCAGTCGAAATACCGCTAGATCAACTGACTCGGTAGACGAGGCATGCATAACCCTGAATATCCTCTGCAACTGATCTATAAAATTCTGGGGATCCTCCCTAAAATCGGTCCCTGTAAACTGTGGGGGACTTAGAGCGAGAAATTCACGAACTCTTGAGCTACCAGGCCCCTCAGCGGCAGCTGATACTACTGGCGGAGGCTGATGCTAGGTGGCCATCATCAGAACCCACATATAAAAGGCACCTCTAAGCTCCTTATATGATGGTACTAGAATAGTTGGGGTGGTACTGGTGTATCTACTGCCCTGGTGGGCTCTAAGTGTGGTGGTGAGTGCTGGGGAGATCGATGGGGTGTCTCCCTATCTCCCTTAGACCGGGTCAACTCTCACTGGGGTCCCCTACTAGTGCCCTCAACCTTTTTTCATATCTAAATCTTGACCAGCCACAATCCATTGTGCATCTGAGATTTTTCTCTATAAAAACAAAATAACGTAAGCTTAGGGGATTACCCTATACAACTCAGCTCTATAGCACGACTGGAGGAGAAAGAAGAGTAACCATACTATTATGCCTCATGGCCTCTTGTCTATAGACTCTGGTGCACAACATATCCATAGACAAGACTCTACTTGACACAGCTTCCAGACTCCCTGAGATACGACTTGCTCTGATACCAAGTTTGTCACACCCCTCCTTGGGGGGTATGACTGCCACTTGGTGCCCTACTAGGGTCTGTACCAATCTAAATAGGCTTATGCACTTCTGGTGCAACCTTACTCCCCAAATCAAGAAAACAACGGGCTATATCCCGGCTGTAAGCACAGCCCTGGCTGACAAGTCCGCATGGCCACCTAAAAAAAATTAACTACCCAGAAACAGATAATGATAGGGAGTCCTATGCGGGCTGACAAGGCCACCATGCTGTTTAGTTATAACTGAAATGAAAATCAGGTGACCTACACATGCTATAGCCGACAAGGCCACTATCCAATATCTAAACAAGGCCCCACACGGTCATCATCACAAAATGAAACATACATCTGGGCCCCACACAACCAACAACAGACTAACAACAGGGTACTTTACATCTGCAAGCCTCTAAGAGTAGCATAGTGGTCGAGACAGGGCCCCGATCTACCCATAAACTGAGCAATCAATGAAACAGACCTTCTAGCTATTATCCCAAGAGGAAGGGAGCTAACTGTGCTGCTAATCCAGGCTGGAAGCTACGAAGGTCCTAGTTTGTGCCTAGCCGCCCACGAAGGGCGTCAGTACAATATGTACCGAATATGTAAGGCAGTAAAGTAACAACTAAATGAGAGCTGAGGAACTAAAATAGTCATGCAGAAAGGTAAGAGTTTAACCTGAACTATCTCGCTATCTTTAGTACTTAAGTAATAAGGTACACACATATATATACAAACAAAAACCTAACCAGGCTCCCATAAGCTTGGAAGGTACAACCCATACAAGAATAACCTACCTGGGCCCCATAGGCCTCGGCAGGTACAAGAAATGTACATTCTACTATTTGATTACCGGCGATCGCAGTATACTTATAACTCAAAACGGCCCTCATAGCCTTTGATCTAATAGAACTCATTGTGGCCCTCACGGCCTAACTCTACTAAAACTAGCTATGTCCCTAGCGCCCTCACCATAACAGAACTCGATATGGTCCTCATGGCCTCAATATACAGAACTCAGTATGGCCCTCGTGGCCTCAATACAATAGTACTCAAAATGTCCCTTGCGGCCTTAATATACACAACTCAGTATGGCCCTCACAGCCTCAATACAACAGAACTCAAAACGGCCCTCGCGGCCTTAATACAACAGAACTCAATGTACTACGACAGCTAATCAAGATAGATATGCCTTTAAAACTCTTATTGGGACTCAATTTGTATTACAATACTAATGAAGCTAACTTGCCGAAGGAATTTTCCTTAACATACCTCGAGTGTCGTTACCTCAATAACTAGCGAGTTTCAACTAGTATTCAATAGCCCTTCCTAGATGGAATCGTATTACTGAAAGAACGAGACTAGTTTAAGTACTAAATTCAACAGAAACAATAACTTACAGTACTAATATCGACTATACTTCAACTTAACGAAACACGGCCAAAGACATATAACTTCCCAAGAATTCAGAAGGGAGAAATACTTACTTGAAGCCTACGATCGTAGAGAGACTATTTTTAAGCAATTCTGATAACTTTTTCTCGATGGAGTTATGATTCGTTGGGTGAATTTCATGAAAATAACTTCGCAGTAATGCTCTCTATAGGCTTGGGATTCAATACCCAAGGTTAACTTGAATTTTGACAGCATTTCATAGTGTAAACGGAAGAATTTAACTTAGTTTCCTCGTCCTTTATTCTCTATGCCTGAAGGTATATATATATAAAATAAATAATTGAAAGCACCTCAATATATATAACATTTGGCAGTGGATAGGGGGTCCGTGGCATGGTCCCCATCGCGCCAAAACACGGGCGTGCCACGGAGCCCATCACAGAGGGTGGTTCGTGCCACACTGCCCCTTTGGGCAGCTGGACCGACCTCCTCCGGCACGGTCCAGACTCCGTGCTCGTTCGACCTTTCCCCGGGCCCTTTCTTGTACGTATTATATTCAAAAACTCTTAACCAACGTACGAATAGGCCAACTAAATGTTAGGAACTTATGGGGTGTAATAATACAATCCTCACTCTTAAAATTTTATAATGCTATGGCTTATGTTATGCATGTTTTTCGTTTTGTTTACTTAGCCTATTTTACTTACCTAGAATACTTAGTATATTTCAATTATTGATCGCATACTCTATGATGTATCATTTCATCAGGCTTAAACATTTAGGTTCAGTCTCCCTGCTAACCAGTTTTCAAAGTTCAGTCTACATAGCTTATTGGTGAGTCGTTATCCTTCAAAGATTGTTAGATAGTTGAGCTATTGTCATTTTCAGTTTTAGTCTTTAGTGAGCTAGTTGAGGTTTTGTCCCATAAACTCGTTTGTATGTTAGAGGCTTATCAGACATCGTATTATATTCATCTCCAGATTCACTGTTATGTTATTACGTTGTTCAAATATTTTAATACTTAGATTCTGCTATTTTAGAATTCAGTTTTTCTGCTTTGATTATGTTGCTATTAGTTATCATGTTCATGCCATGGGTCGTCTTAGAGCCATTTATGGTTCTAATTTTCGTGTCTTGATTCGGACCTATGATCGAGTTGTGACAATCTTGGTATCTGAGCAAAGGTTCAATGTGTCCTTGGCTGTCTGAAAATTGCATAAGTAGAGCCTATTTCATGGGTGTTAACCATGCCACACTTATGATGAAGAGGTGATGAAACGTTTTAGGAAATTTCTCTTCTTTCATGATTTATGTCATCGATAACGCTCAAACCATACCTCCTACCGAAGTATGAAGAAGACATTGTCAATAAAGAACCCAACTAGAGGTTGGGGTTGAACCCACAGGGAATATGGAAGAACTAGACTACTGCCGATAAGTGAACTTTGTTAGGAAGTTACTCCAAAGTGGGGATTTCAAAAGAAAACAATAACTAAAAACACAATTGAAATTATGGGTGAAATCAAGATTTAAAGATAACTAGGGTTTTATGTTCCCCATGGGTTCATAACTGCTTGGTTATACATACATGATCATCACCAACTCTTACTTGTATAACTAATAACTAGGGTTCATTCAAACGACTGACCAGTCCCTATTGAATGACTATACTCAATTACCCGACCAGGTCTCATGAGCGATTTAAATTTAATCATTATCAATATATCCAGAATTTAACTATCCTGCGACTACAACTCTAGTTAATACCATGATCATCAAGATCAAGGCTTTGTTGTAATTCTCTTTTCCTAATCTCCACCTCATAGACCTAAGCAAGTAAAGAATTCAGGCAAGTCCAAACATTGTACACCATTAAGAAACATTTAAGCATCAAGAGAATACAATAAGAGTATTTTGCATTGGTTTTGAATTGTTAGTTGCCCACAAGTGTACGGGTCGCACAAGTAGTATAGTGGCCCTTTCTAAGAGCCAGATGTCGAACCCACAGGGACTGGACCAATTCAGCTAACTATCAAGTTCAAGTGTGCTATTAAATGCCGCAAGTGTTGGTTTTAGAAGTTTTCGATAGCGTTTAATTAAGTCTAATTGTGGTCAACAAAATACTCTGAATTCATTCCAGGAGCAACATAGAGTTAAAG
The DNA here is from genome assembly GCA_035772735.1 of Datura wrightii. Taxonomy (NCBI): domain Eukaryota; kingdom Viridiplantae; phylum Streptophyta; class Magnoliopsida; order Solanales; family Solanaceae; genus Datura; species Datura wrightii. Next base: position 46,269,396 of record JASDFA010000002.1, on the reverse strand, counting down.
CCGGAGAATCATGTGATACTACGGTTTGCAATGGATTAAGTATGAAACTATCAATTGTCATCTCAGAAAATTAGAATTGCATGTTGATTGTCTTCCGAACCTCTAAACACGACAAAATAGCCTCACTACTACATTGTGAGCGAGGATGCTATTTCTAGTTCGTGGGCAATTAACTACGTGGATGTGGTTTATGGGGTTATGCCATTGATTAGGGTACCTTCGTACCTCCAACCATTTAACCAAACTTAGCTTCACAACTACTTCTTCGAGTGGTGATGTGATAATTCTAAGACGGTGTCTTTCTCTCTTCCCATTTTATCAACCAAGCAAGGTATTAGGTATATTTCTATCCTAACCACAAAATCTTATCAAAAGACAAGAACTTGCTGCTTACATTCTTATGTTCTTCCCTAGGTTTGCTTTCTCAAGCATTTGCCTAAGTTTAACGTATGTGTTTTCATGGTGATCAATCATAAAAAAACCATAATTAAGAATGCAAGACAAAACAACAGTCAATAACTGAATTCCCAAGCAAATTCGTAAAAACACATTCACAACTCATGGCTTCAACCCTAGAGGAAGGGTTCTAGCCATTCAAGTTCGTAAAATTACAAGAAAACATTTTTAAAGTAATATACTTACAAGAATTGGTAGAGGAGAAGATGAAATTGATGAACCCTAGGTGAGTTCTTCCACTTCTCCCTTCACTCCTAGGTGGTTTTTAAGAATAAAGTCGTGACAAAATGAATTTAGGAGCTAAGGGACCTATTTATAATAAATGAGAATTGTACAAAATTATGCCTGTCGTGGAATGGCTCCGTGTCATGGTGTGTATCGCGGAGCACTGCCTCCTTAACACGGAGGTAGCGCGGAGGCACACTGGAAATCGCCTCATGATGCCAAGATATTGAGGCTTGCCGCGATGGCCGGCGTGACACGCTGCTCATGCAGCGCAATGGCAGGGCACTGGCGTGTAGGTCGCCTGCATGCTTGCTTCTTTCCTTTTGTGCCTGGTATGGGCGTGGCACGGTGTTGGGCGCAGCACACGCACAGCGTGGCACGCTGCCTAGCGCGGCCAGCCTTGCCAAGTCATGCTTCTTGCCGACTTTTCAAAATTGCTCCCGACTCCTTTCCTCTACTTCACCAACTTATAAATTAGTTCCTAAAATTCATTTAAACCTACAAAACAAGGACTAATCATGTTGGTTAGTACATATATTCACATTTATATAAAATCACATGAAAATGTATATAATTAATTAGCTAAACAAGACTAAATTAAGTTATAAAGCATCACTCCGGCATGCTATTTCTCCCGAGATCACCTACCCCACACTTAAAGTCTTGTTCGTCCTCGAACAAACCTTTTACATCTCATGCACATGAAGACTCACACATAACTAATTTAGCAAGACAATTCAAGCTATGGCTATAATGATTATTTGAGATAGCAAGTTAAAAATAGGGTATGCACGATTTAATCATTGAAATGAAATGCAACTATGTTAAGACTTCCTAACCTCAAGAATCGACTCTCAATCTTAGCAAACTCATGCAAATCAACTGATCAAGAAATCCAACTGAACTATATCCCTCATTCAAGATGTGCCCTCACAGCAAGAGAGTTACCCATTTTCACACGCAAAAAAATTTTAGATCACAACATGTGTGGGTACATGAAATAGAATTACGATCACTCTCACAAAGAATTCACATGCATCATGTAATGAACCATAAGCTTTCCCTTAGTGTTTTACTCCACTAATTTAAGGATGTATTAACGTAAGATCAAGTAGGACTTTTTAGGTTGTAATGTAGCTAAGAGGCGGGTAGGTACTATTCTGGCCAGTAATAGTCACTATCTTCCCTAAGCGCTTTTAATACATCACACCCTCATTACGAACTCCCCTTCTCTTACTTCACCTTTATCTCTTTTCAGATTTCCTTTTCCTCTTTTGTTTCCCCATTTCTTTAGGCACTCTTAGCTTATTAGCAAGGAGTTCTATAAGTAACTTTTTCATTAATTTGTTCTCTTACTCCCTACCAATATTCCAGCCTTTTCGAACAAGTGCATCTCTACCCTTTTCTCAACTCCCACAACTATTCTTTTTCCTTCTTTTTCATGATTCTCACTCCTTTACTCTTTCGGATTTTTCACTTAAGCGCTTAGGAGTTTTGGATCAAATTCAAGGTTAATGAAAGAAAAGGATTAAGCTTATGTTGCAGCTCTCAAAGAATAGGCTTAAGGCTCAATGGGGCTAACTAGGATTAAATATTCAAGGTAGGTAGAGGCATAACATTTAGGTTCATTCAAAGAAATGCCTAAATCATCTCCTATAGTCCACATCCTTCATTTCGCTTAATATACACACCAGGAAAGTTCTAGACATTCCACAATATCACAGAATACTCAAAAACCTTACACTCATGGCACATGCTCAAATCTAGACACATTCAGCAGACTCTTAACTGAGCTAATCACAAGAATTCAGAATTAAGCTTCAATCATATTGAGTCAAATTCAAGAGCCTAAGTATCTCAAAAAAAGTTATACTATTCTTACATGCTTCAAAAATGAACATACTTGCATCTTACAATCATTTGTAGAACATAATAAGAAAATCAAGCCATCAATTAGCTACGGGTTCAAAAACCAACCTATTGACTAATTTTTCTCAAGACGGTCGTCATCCATCCATCGTCGGAAATAGTCTCTATCTATGAATAAAAACATTATATACAGACAAAGAAATTTTTTATTCTTCCTCGGTTCAAAGACCCCCCGTCCGGAAAGAACTGAAAAGAAAAACCAACGGGTAATGAAGTCATGCTTGACTCACAAAAATTTTTCAAATATTTCTCACAAGCATTACATTCACCAAAAATCGTTAAGAACAAAACTTTGGAAATTTTTCTCACCCTACACTTGAATCATGCTATGTCCTCATAGCATCAATTAAAATTTAAAGAGGGTGAGAAATACTCCCTGAGGCCTCTAGGCCTAGCTAATAGCATGCTTTTCTTCAACTTTGCACAAGTGGATGTTCGATCCCACACTTTTTCTCTTCCATGCTTGTTAGCTTCCTCCTCCACGGGTACTCAGACTTCCCCTCCATCTATGCTTAACTTTCCACCAAAACAATACACACACAATGAAAATAACAAAATCAACACCAATAAAAAAAATCACAAATTATACCTGTGGTACCCTTGGGTTGCTTCCAAGCAGCTCCTTATTTTACGTCGCGGCACGACGTGGACTATCCTCTTCAGGACATCCTCATACCTAGGTTCCCGTTTGAGAACCATCTCCTTTTTTTTAATTTTTTGAGGAAACAGCCTCCACTCTGTTCCTCTCTTTCTCCAACTTCTTCACACTCTGAAGCTCTTTATCAGACTCGGGCTGAATAATTGTCATTACCTTTGGCCATGGACCTGATGAATCCCCCACCCCACACTCATCCTATGACACCACACTAACCTGAAAAAGGTTTCTGTAGTGCATGTATGGGTTCTTTTCTTGGTATACTCGGAAGAGTTCCTCTTCATCCTCGACCCTCATTTTCAGGGTCCCTGCTCTCAAGTCAATCACCGCTCCTCCGGTTGCCAAGAATGGCCGTTCCAAGATTTAGGGTACCTAGTCATCAATCTGGAAATCTAAGATAATAAAATCAGCAGGTACAATAAACTTACCCACTTTGATGAGAAGGTCCTCTATTATTCCCTCAGGTGTCACACGTGACTTATCTGCCAGCTGCAGCATCAGCCTTGTTGGCCTCGATTTTCCCAACCCAGGGTGTTGAATAAAGATAGGGGCATTAGATTAACTTCTGCCCCTAGATCACACAAAGCTCGTAGCATCTCAGCTTACCAATTTGTATAGGGAGGGTAAAACTCCCTGGGTCTTTGAGCTTCTTCGGAATCTTGCTCAATACCATGTAACTGCACTCCTCTGTCAGTGCTACTGTTTGGACATCCACTAATCTGACTTTATTCGCCATCACGTCTTTCAAGTATTTAGCATACTTGGGCATTCCCTGCAAAACATCAAAAAGAGAAAAATTTATGTGAAGTTCTTTGAAACTCTCAAAGAACTTTTTGAAGCATTCCTCCTCCTTGCTCTTTCTGAATCTTGAGGGAATGGTGGTGGTGGTCTTTGTGCTGGCTGCGATGAAGATTGTGCATTTTGTTGCCCAGAACTCTGATTTTCTCCCTTTTTAGTGGATGGTCCTGGTCTAACCAACTCCGGCTGCACCTCCTTTCTTTTCTCTTTTGGCCCTGCATCAACTAATTTCTTGCCACTTCTCAAACTGATGGCATTTACCTACCGGGGGTTAGGATCTGTGTCACTTGGTAATCTCCCCTGTGATCTCATGTTTTGAGTAGTTGCTATCTGACCCATTTGTTTTTCTAGATTGCCGGTGGCCACTTGTTGATTCTTCAAGTCTGCTGCCATCCTCGCCTGATTCTCTGCTAACTGAGTCTGGGTCTCCATGATTTTCTACAATATTTCCTCAATGTTGCTGCTCAAGTGGCGATCATTCTGCCTATTCTGCTGATACTGCTGCTATTGAGGTTGCTGATAACTTTGCTTTTGGTTTTCACCCAAGAAAAATTCAGGTGGCCCTGCCAATTTCTGTTGTAGTTGTTTCCAAAATTCTGATTGTTCCTCTGCACATTCCCAACAAAATTGACAGATTTCAGATTAGCTCCACAAGATTCTGCATTGTACCCATTATTACCACAAATTTCACACCAACTCGGAGCTTGCTGAACTGCATTAACCTGGCTCTGTTGTTGGTTCACACTCAGTTTATTGAACCGAGTAATCATCTGATGCTAGAACGAAGCTAACTGTGCCGCCAAGGAATTCATACCATCTACTTCTATCAACCCTGATCTCTTTCTTGCCCCTCTTGATGATTCATTGTGCCACTCTGGATTTCCCTGTGCAATTCTGTTCAACAGCGTGTACAACTCATCATAAGTCTTCTCTAAGGCTTGCCCACCCGATGCAGAGTCTAGTAAAATTTTAGTGTGTGGGTCTAGACTTTCTAAAAAAGGTATGAGCCAACACTTCATTAGATTGCTGGTGATGGGGACAGTCTCTCAATAATGACTTGAATCTTTCCTAAGCCAAATATAAATTCTCATCAGGCCTCTACTTGAAACGTAGTATTTCACTTCTCAACTTTGCAGTTTTGCCTAAAGGAAAAAATCTGATAAGGAACTTCTTTTCCAAATCATTCCACAAAGTTATGGAGTTCGGTGGCTCAGCTTTCAACCACTTCTTTACCTCTCCCAACAGTGAAAATGGGAAGAGGGTAAGTCGGACATAATCTGTGGACACGCCAGTGGGGACAAATGTGTCACCAATCTCAAGAAAGTTCTGTAAGTGTTGTTGCGGGTCCTCATATGCCATCCCAGTGAATTGACCTCTAGAATGTAACAGAAGCACCATGTTCTGCTTCAATTCAAAGTTCCCTCCATGCTCTGGTTTACGGATACTAGAGTTCACATTAGTCGCTTGTGGGATTGCCACTTCACGAACTGGTCTGGTTGCCATTGCTTCCGGTGACAAATGTGCTTGTCCTGCGGGTGGTTGTTGTTGTACCTTTTCTTGAAGTATGTTCAGTTTTTTCTCAAGAGCTACTCTCCTTCGCAAATGGATTTGATTTTCATGTTCAAGCAACGGCTCCACAAGCTATCTATTTTTAGCCAGCTCGACAAGATAACCTGTCACCTGTAATAAGTTAGACTAAGACCAAGTTTCTGAACACTTCAGGAAATTTAAAAATCACACAAAAATAGATAAATTATCAAAACTTCGCCGTGTCCCCGGCAACGGCTCCAAAAACTTGTTAGTTTCCCGCAAGTGTATGGGTTGCACAAGTAATATAGTGGCCCTTCTAAGAACCGAATGTCGAACCCACAGGGACTGGACCAATTCAGCTAAATATCAAGTTCAAAGTGTGCTATTAAATGCCGCAAGTGTTCATTATAGCAGTTTTCAATAGCGTTTAATTAAGTCTAATTGTGGTCAACGAAATACTCTGAATTCATTCTAGGAGCAACATAGAGTTAAAGCCGGAGAATCATGTGATACTATAGTTTGCAATGGATTAAGTATGAAACTATCAATTTTCATATCACATAATTAGAATTGCGTGTTCATTGTCTTCCGAACCTCTAAACACGACAAAATTGCCTCAGTACTACATTGTGAGTGAGGATGCTATTTCTAGTTCGTGGGCAATTAACTACGTGGATGTGGTTTATGGGGTTATGCCATTGATTAGGGTACCTTCGTACCTCCAACCATTTAACCAAACTTAGCTTCACAACTACTTCTTCAAGTGGTGATGTGATAATTCTAAGCCGGTGTCTTTCTCTCTTCCCATTTTATCAACCAAGCAAGGTATTAGATATATTTCTATCCTAACCACAAAATCTTATCAAAAGACAAGAACTTGCTTCTCACATTGTTATGTTGTTCCCTAGGTTTGCTTTCTCAAGCATTTTCCTAAGTTTAACGTATGTGTTTTCATGGTGATCAATCATAAAAAAACCATAATTAAGAATGCAAGACAAAATAACAATCAAAAACTGAATTCCCAAGCAAATTCGTAAAAACACAATCATAACTCATGGCTTCAACCCTAGAGGAAGGGTTCTAGCCATTCAAGTTCGTAAAATTACAAGAAAACATTGTTAAAGTAACATACTTACAAGAATTGGTAGAGGAGAAGATGAAATTGATGAACCCTAGGTGAGTTCTTCCACTTCTCCTTCACTCCTAGGTGGTTTTTAAGAATAAAGTGGTGACAAAATGATTTTAGGAGCTAAGGGACCTATTTATAATAAATGAGAATTGTAAAAAATTATTTCTGTCGTGGAATGGCTCCATGTCATGGTGTGTATCGCGGAGCACTGCCTCCTTAACACGGAGGTAGCGCGGAGGCACACTGGAAATCGCCTCATGATGCCAAGATATTAAGGCTTGCCGCGATGGCCGGCGTGACACGCTGCTCATGCAGCGCAATGGCAGGGCACTGGCGTGTAGGTTGCCTGCATGCTTGCTTCCTTCCTCTTGCACCTGGCATGGGCGTGGCACGGCGCTGGGCGCGGCACACGCACAACATGGAACGCTGCCTGGTGCGGCCAGCCTTTCCAAGGCATGCTTCTTGCCGACTTTTGCAAATTGCTCCCGACTCCATTCCTCTACTTCACCAACTTATAAATTAGTTCCTAAAATTCATTTAAACCTACAAAACAAGGACTAATCATGTTGGTTAGTACATATATTCACATGTATATAAAATCACATGAAAATCTATATAATTAATTAGCTAAACAAGACTAAATTATGTTATAAAGCATCACTCGGGCATGCTATTTCGCCCGAGATCATGAATCACTTTTATGTAACTCTAGCTTGTTAATCCACCATGGTTCCCACAACCCTAGCTATGGAAGTTTTAGCCTCTCATAGTTGCGAGATTGTGATTTGTTCGCATAATTAGATACATAAATCAATACTTACAATTGTAGAATAGAAAAACTTCATTGATTATCTGGAATTTATCAAGAAAAATTTTCACAAAATAAAGAAGTAAATCAAGAAAAGGTTGATGACAAGTTAATCAACTCAATTCTATGTTCTCTCATGAAAAACTAACTATGTCTAATGTATTCTAATCTCTTTCCCTAAAAATAAAACATAAAATGTATTTATACAGACATAAAAATCCTTTTCCTAAGCTAACAGGGTAAACTTCCATATTTGCTACTGCTCGAGGCATGACCAAACCTACGACCCGTAGCAGGCTTTTACGAGTCGTACCTGCTATCCATAAGTCTTTAGCTTGCTGAAATCTGGCTATGTGTTGGGTCTTGGTACGAGTGGTACCAACTTCCTACGAGTCATACCGAGCTTCCGTGGTTTGAATCTAAAGATTATGAATTTTTCTAAAGTTTGTCACGAGTGTCTTGGTACGACTCTGTCATGCCCCGCGCTTACACGCCGAACATATCACAGTACTTGAAGCCACAAGTGACCCCAAGTCAACCTATGGTCTATCGTACACTAGTATTCGAGTAAACATGCACAACGGAACTATCAAATAACAGATTTATAAGTTTAAGAAAATGTATAGACTGAAAGTAGAGAAAGAAATAATATATCTGAAATACAATTCTGAAAGACAAGTCTAGTCTGAAATCCAACTACTGAGGATTGTTGGGCCATGCCCCCAACTAACTCTAAGTCTATACAAAACCATATCTAACTGAAGTAAATAGACAAGGCCCTTGAATGATGAGGACTCACACTCTAATCTACTGAAATAGAATGCTCAGAAACTGAAGTAACTATTTGTGCTGAATCTGAGAACCTGCAGCTGTATCATGAAACGATACAACATGAAAAGCATGCGTCAGTACTTTGAATGTACTATGTAAGTGGGAGAACATTACTGAATATAAAGTCTGAATTGAAATGACATGCCATGACCAGTAGGTAAGCTGAACTGAACTACTGATATAATCTGAAATGGTCAAGACGATCCTATTTGATGGTCAAGGACATGCCCCAGTATGAAACACTGAATCTGAGATACTGTACTGAACTGAGATGCTTATTCTGGTATTGGACTGGACTGACTAATGGGAGAGTCTATAACCGACATATAACCACGTGAGCTAGACATGGAGTCCGATGTATACACTCCACCAGTAGGACCCAATATACCTTGCCAGGGTATAAAGGCATGAACTGGGTGATCACAAAAATATCTGGGGCCAATCAGGCCAAGTAATACTATAACCTACGTTGGCAACGTAGTTTTGGTAACTTGGGTGCGCTGGAATCCCGGCCCGCTTGGTGCTAAGTTCTACTCCTATAGGAAAACCTAAACTGAACTACTAAGCTGATAGCTCAAAACTAGGGCCCAAGACTAGTTAGGGATGAATAAATGCATGTACCTTGAGAGCCTTATTGGACCACATTCTAAAACTGGGTTCTAAGACTAGTCAGAGTTACTTATCTAGAAGCATCATAACCGTCTACATAACAACTAATAACTAAACTGGGGTCTGAGGATGGTCAGAGTTATGACTGAATGTCATGACCGCCTAATGGACCAAATACTGAAATATGAATTTGAGTCTGAAAACTAGAAGGCAGACACCTTGAAAATAAGCTGGAGCCAAACTGATCAGTTGACATTTTCTGGACAACACTGAGGTTGCTAAAATCTGACTGAAACTAGTCTGATATGATTCTGACTGAAACTAGACTGATAGAGTTCTGTGTTCTACCTGATTAAATTACTAAGCAGCTAATAGAGAATTTCATTCAACGTGCTAAAGTCATTCTGATTCATCGAATATTTACCCAACACATATGTAAGGTAAGACAATTCTAGGAATTCAACCCAAAGCATTCTTCATTCACTAGAGGGAATTTAACAAGTAAAAAATCATTAATCAAAAGTTAGGATTTAAGTTCACTTTTATAATAATACTGAAAATTTGATGAGGAACTGATGAATATTATATTAATAATACGTATAAATATCGTTCTGAGTGAAATCAACGAAAATAAACATGAATTCTTCTCATACTCTAAGCTCAAGGCTTAAAACTGATAGAAGAAATTGAGGAGGACTTTGGGGACGCAAGGGAAGGACAACCCCCTTGCTAAAACCCAACATACCTGGCTAAATTTCTCCAGATAAAGAAGCTTGAATGATTAAAGTTGGTGAGGAACCCTAGACTTCTGTTGAGAGTTCTTGAGAGGAGGCTTTGATAATTTCTTGGGAATTGAGATTGGGGAATGAGGAATGGACCTCTTTTCCCCACTAAATCATCTGAAACTGTAGAAAAAATGATGTAGTTTAGGGCTTGGGAGGATAGGAAATTACTAAATAGCCCTTAGAGATTCGCTAGGAAAAACTATCAGGTGTCCCTAACGGGTGACCTAACGACTCGTTACTAAGTCCAACGAGTTGTTGGGTCCTTCCGTCAAGTTCACTATAAAACTTCTACCGACCCCTAACGGTCACATGACGAGTCGTTATGACTGGGAACAACTCGTCGTGTCGTCCGTCAGGTACACTGATAAGAATGTTGGAAGGGACTGGAAACAAAGGACCTAACAAGTCGTTACTGCTTATGATGACTCGTGGTGACCTTCCGTTAAGTACACTGAAAACTCCTCAAACTTCTAAACTCCAGCTTGGCAATGGGTGACTTAATGAGTCGTAAGGCTTGATAACAACTTGTGGGGTCGTCCGTTAGGAATACTGGTTTATATTCTTGGCATCCTTCACACGGTTGGCCTGGAGAGTTGTTGGGTCCCTTAACGACCCGTTAGGTTGGTCGTTCTGCAACTTTTCTGTAGTTTTTACCAGATATTCTAATTTATGTCCCGAATGTTGATTTTGAGCTTCTGGGGCATTACAATATCTCCCCCTTGGAAACATTCATCCTAAAATATTAGAAAACTCATAGAAACCAGAAAAATAACGATCAAGGTATTCAAATAATGCTCATACAACTGCCACACAACCGAAATGACTACCTCCATTTCAGAGAATATCACTGAACTAAATTTTGATTTTCATAAACACAGGAAAAGTCAGAAAGAAAATTTATTCACATTAACTAAATTCAACAACTAGCTCAAGTCTTAAAACAAAATTCACATATAAGCAACAACAGAGTCGGTAGAGAACAAGTGTGGGTATTTGGCTCATATCTGCTTCGGCCTCCCACATAGCTCCTTCAACTTACTGATTTCTCCATAGAACCTTGACTGAAGTTATTTCCTTGTTCCTCAATCTACGAACCTGACGATCTAGGATCTGGATTGGTACCTCCTCATAGGTGAGGCTATCCTTGACTTCCACACTATCAAATGGCACCATAGAGGTTGGATCTCCGATATACTTTTTCAAAAGTGATACATGGAAAATTGGATGTACAGCTGTCAATTCTGAAGGCAACTCTAGCTTATAGGCCACCTTGTCGATACACCGCAAAATTCTATAGGGTCCCACATACCTGGACTAACTTTCCCCTTCTTTCCAACACTCATCACCCCTTTCATGGGAAAATTTTTCAGGTATACCCAGTAAACAACTAAAAACTCCAGCTCTCTTCTACGCACATCGGTATAGGATTTCTGACAGCTCTAGGCTATTTTCAATCTCTTTCGGATGAGTTGAACTTTCTACATTGCCTCGTGAACCGAGTCTGGCCCTATCAAAGTAGCTTCACCGACTTCAAACCAACCTATAGGAGACCTACATCTCCTACCATACAATGCCTCAAACGGGGCTATCTGAATGCTGGAATGGTAGCTGTTGTTGTACACAATTTCGATAAGAGACAAATGGTCATCCCAATTACCCTTAAAATCCATCATGAACGCTCTTAGAATATCCTCAAAGGTTTGTATAGTCTGCTCAGCTTGTCCATCGGTCTGCGGATGGAAAGCAGTACTGAGTTTGACCTGAGTGCCAAGTCCCTTTTGAAAATACTTCCAGAAATAGGAGGTGAACTGAGCTCCCCCGTCTGAAATGATTGATAAGGGCACTCCATGAAGTCTGACTAACTCCCGTATATAAAGTTAAGCATAGTTCTCTACCGAGTCTGTGGTTTTGACTGGGAGAAAGTGAGATGACTTGGTCATCTGATCTACTACCACCCAAATTGAGTCATGCTGCCGGCGAGTCTGCGGTAGACCTGTAATAAAGTTCATATTTACCTATTCCCACCTCCACGTGGGTATACTAATATCTTGAGTCATGCTCCCTGGCCTTTGATGTTCTACCTTGACTTGCTAGCAGTTGGGGCACTTAGCTATGAATTCGGCAATGTCTCTTTTTATGCCGTTCCACCAGTAAATGTCCCTCAAGTCACGGTATATTTTACTAGCACCAGGGTGAATGGAATACCTTGAGCTGTGTGCCTCAGCCAAAATATTCTATCTCAACTCACCAACATCTGGCACACCCAAACCTTCCCTGGTAACAGAGCACTCCATCTCCCCCTTGGGAGAAAGCCTTAACCTCTTTTCTGAGAACCGCTTACTTGAGTTTAAGTAGAACTAGATCTTTATCTTGTCTGGACTTAGCTTCAACTACCAAAGATGAATATGACCCGTTTTGCACAACTACTCCGTCTTCAGCTGAGTCTGTCAGTTGCACCCCTAATCGGGCAAATATGTGAACATCCCTTACTAACTCCATTTTGCCTCCCTCAAAGTGAGCTACACTTCCCATAGATCGCCTGCTTAGGGTGTCAACCACCACATTGGCCTTGCCCGTGTGATACAGCAAACTCATGTCATAATCCTTAAGCAGTTCCAACCATCGTCTCTAGCATAGGTTTAGAATCTTGTGATCTGTAAATACATCTACGTGAGGTCCATATAAGTAGTATTTCCATATTTTTATTGCGAATACCACTACTGCTAACTCCAAGTCATGAGTTGGATAATTCTTCTCATAAACTTTGAGTTGCCTAGAGGAATAAGCTATCACGTTGCCCCAGTGCATCAGAATGCAACCAAGTCCAACCTGGAAGCTTCACAATACACAACAAACCCGTTGGTTCCTTCTGGCAGGTCAAAACTGGAGCGGTAGTGAGTTTAGTCTTCAACTCCTTAAAACTCTTTTCACATTCGTCCGACCACTAGAATTTCACCTTGTTCTGGGTTAACTTGGTCAGAGGGGATTCTACGGAGGAAAAACCCTCTACTAATCAATGGTAATAACCTGCTAAGCCCAAGAAACTCCTAATCTCGGTAGGAGAGGTAGGTCTGGGCCAATCCTTTACAGCTGAAATTTTGTGAGGATCCCTTCACCTGATATGACATGACCCAAGAATGACACAGACTTCAACCAGAATTCACACTTGATGAATTTGGTGAATAGCTAGCGATCTTTGAGGGTCTGTAATGCTAGCCTTAGATGATTGGCATGCTCTTCCTCATTTCTGGAGTACACTAAAATGTCATCGATAATTACAAAGACGAACATATCTAGGTAAAGCTTGAAAACCCTGTTCATTCCATGAAGGCTGTTGGGCCATGTGTTAACCCAAAGGACATCACCACAAACTCATACTGACCATACCGAGTTTTGAATACTGATTTCGATATTTCATTCTCTCTAACCCTTAACGATGATACCACGACATGAGGTCGATCTTGGAAAAGCAACTAGCTCCCTGAAGTTGGTCGAATAGATCGTCAATTCTGGGCAAAGGGTACCTATTCTTAATAGTGACCTTGTTCAGTTGACGGTAATATATGCACATTCTGAGGGTACCATCTTTCTTACGCACGAATAGCACTGGAGCACCCCCAGGGAGAGATATTAGGTCTGATAAAATCCTTGTTAAGAAGATCTTTTAGCTGCTCCTTCAACTCCCTAAGCTCAACTGGAGCCATTCTATAAGGAGGGATGGAGATGGACTAGGTGTTTGGAAGGAGATCTATTCCGAAGTCTATTTCCCATTAAGGGGGAACTCCAGGAAGATCTTCAGGAAAGACATGTGGGAACTCGCTGACAACTGGAACTGACTGAATGGTTGGGGCCTCAGAGTTGGAATCTTTGACCTGAACCAGATGATATAAAAATCCCTTAGAAATGAGTTTCTGGGCCTAAAGGAATGAAATAAACCTACCCTTAGGCGCTGAAATGCTGCCCAACCATTCCAACACGGGCTCATCTGGAAACTTAAACTTGACAACTCTAGTCCTGCAGTCAATTGAGGCATAGTAGGAGTATAACTAATGCATGCCTAGAATAAAGTCAAAGTCGACCATGTCTAGCTCTACAAGATCAACTGGCAAGGTTTTACTTCAATACTGATATTGGGTAGCTTCTATACACCCTAACATACCAGTAACTACGTCAGGTGAGCTTTCCTGATCTTGACGAGAAGAGAGAGCATAAAAATGATTTTGGCATTGACTTCCATCTATACCTGATGGGTTGACCTATTGAGCTGGTCGGCCTGCTGGAGCCAATGAGGTAGTGGACTGTGATGTCCCTCGCCCTACTGATGGGCACTCCCTAAGCCTGTGTCCGAGCTGTACACACCCAGAGCATCGCTCTCGTCCCTGAAGGCATTCTCCTGGGTGATTCCTACCACACTTGGGACAAGCTGGATAGTTGTTTCCTGTACTGTGGGCCTGAGACTGAGTGCTAAAAGACCTACCCCTCCGATCCTGGTGGGAGCGAAAGGCTTGGACACTGGCTGAGCTAGCTGATTGGGCCCTCTACTCTTGTTGCTGCCGCTGCTGTTGTGGGCTGCTACCACCGGTAGATCTCTGGTGGCCAAAATCTGTATGATCAGTTCTTTCCCGCTTGTTCTTACGTTCCATTCTTTCAGCTTCTCTGCCTCAATCTGCTGGCATATAAAATTAAGCTAGAAAGGTCCATGTCCTTGTATAGCATTGTCGTCCTGCACTCTTTGAGGACCAGATTAGATACTCAATTTACGAACTTCAGCATGCGAGCCCTTGGCTCAGCCACCATCTCTGGAGCATACTTTGATAGCTAGTAAACTCCAGACCATCCTCCTCCACTTTCCGGTTTCCCTGTCGTTGGTTCATAAACTCTACCATCTTAGCCTCCCTCAGCTCCTGCGGAAAGAACCTATCTATAAAAGCTGAATAAAACTCCTCCCACTCAACCGATCCTGCTTCTGTTGACTGCCCCTCCTTCCATTACTCGTACCAAACCTAGCTACCCCTTTTAGCTGGTAGGCAGCCAGATGAGCACTCTCGAAGGAGCTGACACCCATGATCCAGGTGATCTTGCTGATCTCATCTACAAAGCCTTGTGGGTCCTCTCCCACCTTTGTTCTGTGAAATTCTAGAGGGTTCATCCGGAAGAAATCCCTCACCCGGACAGTAGCTGCCAGCCAATTTGTGGCTATTGGAACCACCTGCTAGTTCACTTGATTGGTGACGGTCTGAGCAAGCAACTGAATGGCCACCCTGAATTCGACGGTAGACCTGGAGTCATCCTGAGGAATTACCTGAGTTGGTGGAGCGGGTCTATTCGCATTTTTAACTCTTCGTTCATTTCCACGTCGAGGAGGCATTGTTCACTGAAAGGAAATAGGACATGGTTTAGAAAGATGCCTTTGGAATTGGACTTTAATGCACGATAAAGACCATGAACAAAATGGGAATTATTCCTAATAACATCTTGTGTCCTCCTCATTAACACGGTACTTGATCCCAAGTCAACGCTCGATCTATCATACACTAGCATTCTAAATAAACATGCACAACAAAACTTTTAAATAACATATTTATCAGTCTAAGAAAATGTACAGACTAAAAGTAAAGAAAGAAATAATATATCTAAAATACAATTCTGAAAGACAAGTCTAGTCTTAAAGCTAACTACTGAGGAGTTCCTGGGGAAGGCCCCCAGCTAACTCTAAGTTTATACAAAACCATATCCAACTGAAGTAAATAAATAAGGCCCTCGAATGATGAGGACTCACACTCTGATCTGCTGAAATGGAATGCTTTGAAGCTGAAGCAACTATCTGTGCTGAATCTGAGAACCTACAGCTGTATCATAAAATGATACAACATGAAAAGCATGCGTCAGCACTTTGAATGTACTTAGTAAGTGGGAGAAACATACTGAATATAAAGTCTGAATTGAAATGACACGCCATGACCAACAGACAAGTTGAACTGAAGTACTGATATAATATGAAATGGTCAAGACGACCCTGTTTGATGGTCAAGGACATGCCCAAGTCTGAAACACTGAATCTGAGATACTGTATTGAACTAAGATTCTTATTCTGATACTGGACTGGACTGACTAGTGGGAGAATATAACCGACATACAACCACGTGAGCTAGACGTGGAGTCCGATGTACAAACCTCACTAGTAGGACCCAATCTACCTTGCCAGGGTATAAAGGAATGAACTAGGTGATCACAAAAATATCTAGGGCCAATCAGGACAAGTAATATTGTAACCTATGCTAGCAACATAGTTCTGGGAACCTGGGTGCTCTGGAACCCCAGCCCGCTCGGTGCTAAGTTCCGCTCCCACTGGAAAACCTAAACTGAACTACTAAGATGATAGCTCAAAACTGGGGCCCAAGACTAGTCAGGGATGAATAACTACATGTACCCTGAGAGCATTATTGGACAAAATTCTGAAACTGGGTTCTAATACTGGTCAGAGCTGCTTATCTACAAGCATCGTAATCATCTACAGAACAACTAATAACTGAACTGGGGTCCTAGGGCTGGTTAGAGCAATAACTGAATGTCACAACCGCCTAATGGACCAAATAACTAAAATATGAATCTGAGTCTGAAAACTGCAAGGCACCACTGACACCTCGAAAATAAAGTGCAGTCAAACTGATTAGTTGACATTTTCTGGGCAACACTGAGGTTGCTAAAATCTAACTGAAATTAAACTGATATGATACCGTCTGAAACAAGAATGATAGAGTTTTGTGTTCTAACTGACTAAATTACTAAGTAGCTAATAGAAAATTTCATTCAACGTACTAATGATCTTGGGTTGATTTATATGCCCAAGTGATACTCAAACGTATCATTTTCGCCTTGTTTATCGTGCAATGTGTATACATTTTCATGTAATTGGTAATAAAATGTGAATTTATACTAACCAACATGATTAGCATTGTTTTGTAGGTAAAATGTGATTTCGAGAAGCTAAAATGAATGTTGGAGGATATCGGAGTTGGACTTGGATGGGAGCAAAGGAAAAAGCATTGGACTGCACCAATTAAAGAGGCTCCGCGATGGAGCCGTGTCACGCTGCCATCGCGGAGGCATTCTTCCTGGAGGGTGGAAAAATGCATAAATACCCGTGGAGCCTCGCGACAGCTCCGTGGCACGGTGGCAAGCCTCCGTGTTGCATGCCTTGCCACGTTGATGCTTTATACCTGGACCCCCAAACTCCTGTGAGGGTCCGCGTCCACGCCGTGTCACGGAGGCAGTGCTCCGCGATGCACTCCACGACACATTGCTTGTTATTCTGGGAAAAATTCCCATTAGTATAAATAGAACACTTAGGCTTATTTTTCATAATGCAGACTTGGTGGAGCAAGGACGTGGGTTACAGGCAGTTGAGGGACGAAAAGTTCAGGGTTTTTTCTCTCCTTCTCTCTTCTTTAACTCAATTGTTTGTATGATTAACACTTGTTTTAGGATGATTAATCCACAATTGAGTGGCTAATTCCCTTCCTTGCTGAGGTTATGAACACTTGTGATGAATTTTGATTGTTAATTATATGGTTTTTTCATCTTTTTCTTCCATGTTGTTCTATTAATTCTTGTTTCTACTGCATTGGTGTGTGGCCGACATTAATGTACATCTAAAAAGTCCGATTTCACTCGAGAGAGCACGAAATTGGAAAGTTGTGAATTAATAGGATATTGTTCTTTACTTGATTTGGGAAAATTGAGTTTTGATGTGCTTTCCTGATAGAAATATACTTGAAAGCCGTATTAGTCAATTTAGTAACCGGAATTGTATTGCTAGGTCATGAATTGCATTTGATCACAGAAATGTAGATGGATGGTTTATGATTCTTAAGTGAGATTAAATACGAGAGTTTTAATCTCTTGGCTAATGTTCTTGGCTAGCAACTGGAAGAAAAGATTAACCAATTTATGATTATAATCAGTTCATTACATGTTCTTAACCTTGGCATGCTCATATCCATAGTTTAAATTCAAAGTAGATATTTGTTAGTAGTTTTAGTATAGAAATTATAAAACAAATTATTCAAATTTTGGTTACGTTGTTGTCAGCATATTTAGAAGTGAGATAGAATATAGTATACTTAAGCAATTTTCACTTATCCAGAGTCTCTGTGGATCGATACTTGGCTTACTAAAGCCACTTACTACTTGTTTGACCACGTGCACTTGCGTGTCGGTTTTTAACCCCTACGAACCACCGAACAAGTTTTTGGCGTCGTTGCCGGGGAGACTAGGCAATTGGTGAAATTGTATTAAGTGTAAATTTTCTGTGTTTTTATTTTATTTTCTTAAGTGTTGACAACTTGGTCTTAGCCTGTATTTTGTAGACTTAATTTCTGTGAACACTGACAAGAGACAAAGAGCTGGTGGAATCTTATATAGAGCCTGAACGTATATTTCATAGTAAACGGAGAGAAGCTCTATAAAGAAAGCTGCAGTTGATCAGACAGACTATTATGGAGCACCAAAATCCACCGGTTGTGAGGGCAGTGTTAGTGCCTGAAGAAGCAGCAGCAAGGCCGGTCCGCGAGGTGGCAATCCCATATGCCAACAATGTTGCATCCAGTATCCGCAAACCAGAGCCTGGAGGGAGATTTGAACTCAAGCAAAATATGGTGCAATTGTTGCACACAAGCGGGCAATTTACCGGTCTCCCTCAAGAAGACCCACAACAGCATCTCCAGAACTTTTTGGAGATAAGTGACACTTATATACCCGCTGGAGTGTCACCTGATTATGTTCGGCTTACATTATTTCCGTTCTCATTACTTGGTGAAGCAAAGAGGTGGTTGAAAGCTGAGCCACCAAATTCCATTTCAACGTGGAATGATCTTGCACGAAAGTTTTTGATAAGATTTTTTCCCTCTGGTAAAACAGCCAGACTTAGAAGTCAAATTCTATGTTTCAAACAGAGGGAGGGAGAAAATTTGTATCAAGCCTGGGAAAGATTTAAATCCATGTTGCGGGACTGTCCTCATCATCATCAGTCCAATGAGGTGTTGGTGCACACATTTATTGAGGGTTTGGAACCCCATACGAAAATTTTGCTAGATTCAGCAGCTGGAGGGCAAGCGCTGGAAAAGACTTATGAGGAGCTGTACACTTTGTTAAACCGGATTTCACAGGGCAATCCAGAATGGAATGCTGATTCATCATGAGGTGGAGCAAGGAAAGCAGCAGGAGTGCTTGAAGTGGATGGATTTACAGCTATCGTTGCACAGATAGTTGCTTTGCAGAATCAATTGAACAACCACTTCAGCAACATGAATTTGAACCAGCCTTCAGCTCCAGTTAATGCGGTCCAACAAATGTGGTGTGAAGTGTGTGGAAGCAGTGAGCACTCAGCTGAGTGCTGTGGAGCAAATCCTGATTCGGTTAACTTTGTGGGTAATGCACAAAGAAATCATCAGCAGTATGGTAGTGGCTACAATTCAAATTGAAGGAACCATCCAAATTTTTCATGGGGTAGCAACAACCATCAGGGCCAAAGTTCGGGTCAGGGTATGCAAATAAATCAAGGAGGGCAACAAAACTACCAATCTCAATTCAGAAATAACAATGCCCCTCCTCCACCACCATCACCCAACATTGAGGAGATGTTCAAGACCATGATCGCTAATCAAGCGCAATTGCAGGCTGACTATGTTAAATTGGCAGCCGAAGTGAAAAATAACCAGTTAGCGACAAAGGCTCTTGAGTATCAATTTGGGAAATTTGCTAGTGTCCAAAATACAAGGCCCAGAGGAGGACTGCCTAGCGACACGGATCTGAATCCGAAGCAGGTAAATGTAGTGACCACAAGGAGTGGTTTGCAGCTGAAGGAGGTGGAACCAGAAAGACCACCTCAAAACTCGGGAGCAGCAGAAGTTGAGGGGGAGCAAAGTTTGGAAAGGGGGAAGACCAAAGAAGCTGAATCAGAAAGACCTCCACCCCCGTTCCCTCAACGACTCAAGAAACACAAAGAGGAGGCATGTTTCAAGAAATTCATGGAGGTGCTTAAACAGGTACATGTTAACTTACCTCTTGTTGATGTCTTGCAGGGAGTGCCTAAATATGACAAATACATTAAAGACATCGTGGCCAACAAAAGTCGTTTGACTGAGTATGCCACGGTAGCATTGACGGAGGAATGCACTTCCCGGATCCAAAATAGACTGCCCACGAAGCTAAAAGACCCTGGAAGTTTTACTATCCAGCTTACTATTGGGCAGAGCATCTGAGCTCGTGGATTGTGTGACCTGGGAGCGAGCATAAATCTGATGCCATCTTCGGTATTCAGAAAGTTGGGTCTAGGGAGTCCTAGACATACAACAGTAATCTTGCAGTTGGCGGATCGATCCTTAGCAAGGCCGGATGGCATTGTTGAGGATGTTCTAGTACAAGTGGGCTCCCTAATTTTCCCGGTAGATTTTATTGTTATGGATTTTGAACCAGACGCGGAAGTCCCATTTATTTTGGGACGACCCTTCTTGGCAACCGGGAAAGCATTAATCGACGTAGCTGCGGGTCAACTTACAATGAGAGCACATGACAAGGTAGAGGTATTTGATGTGTTAAAAGCCATGAAGCTGCCAGCTATAAATGAGGAGCTTTCAGCAATCAATGTGGTTGAACATGAAGAAATTAGGCAGATTGTTGAATCTCAAGATCCATTGGAAAGAGCGTTGACGCACTCCGATCATTTTGGAGATAGAGAGGCGTGTGTAATGGTCCAATTGTTGAATGGAGCACAGAATCATCTGAGGAGATAGGAATTTCAATCATTGATGAGATCGCTAGAGCCTTTGCCGAAACCATCCGTTGAGGAGGCACCGAAGTTAGAGCTGAAAGAATTGCCTCCCCATTTAAAATATATCTTTTTGGGGGAGGGGGAGACGTTACCAGTTATCATCTCTGCAGACTTGATGGAGGCACAGGAAAAGGCAGCATTAGGGGTCCTCAGAAAGAGGAAGAAGGCAATGGGTTGGCAGATGTCAGACATTCAGGGTATCAATCCAGCTTTCTACACACACAGGATATTCATGGAGACAGGAGCCAAACCAACCGTTCAGCCGCAACGGAGACTTAATCCAACAATGAAGGATGTGGTAAGGAAAGAAATAATCAAGTGGCTTGATGCAGGGGTGGTCTACCCAATTTCAGACAGTGAATGGGTTAGCCCCGTTCAATGTGTTCCAAAGAAAGGGGGGATGACTGTAGTTCCCAACGAGAAAAATGAGTTGATCCCTACTCGAACTGTCACAGGCTGGCGGATTTGTATGGACTACAAAAAGTTAAACAAAGCCACAAGGAAAGATCATTACCCCATCCCTTTTATTGATCAAATACTGGATCAGTTGGCAGGACAGGAATATTATTGCTTCCTGGATGGGTACTCTGGTTATAACCAAATAGCCATATCTCCGGAGGATCAAGAGAAGACTACTTTCACCTGTCCTTATGGGACATATGCTTTCAGGTGAATGTCGTTTGGGTTATGCAATGCACCCACCACATTCCAGAGATGCATGATGGCTATTTTCCATGACATGGTGGAGGATTTTGTTGAGGTATTTATGGATGATTTTTCTGTTTTCCGTAATTCGTTTGCTACTTGTTTGTAGAATCTTGACAGGGTGCTGGCCCGCTGTGAGGAATTCAACCTTGTATTAAACTGGGAGAAATGCTACTTCTTAGTGAAGGAGGGTATTGTCCTTGGCCACAAAGTATCTAAAAAGGGGTTGGAAGTCGATCGTGCTAAGATCGAGGTTATTGAAAAGTTGCCACCACCAGTGTCAGTGAAAGTTGTGCGCAGTTTTCTGGGGCATGCAGGATTCTACAGACGATTCATCAAAAACTTTTCCAACATTTCTAGACCGCTATGCAGACTGCTAGAAAAAGAGGTAAAGTTTGAGTTGAATGATGAGTGTGTTACAGCATTTGAAAAGTTGAAGCAGAAATTGATAGAAGCACCTATACTTACTTCTCCTGACTGGGAACAACCATTTGAGCTGATGTGTGATGCCAGTGATGTGGCTGTGGGAGCCGTATTGGGACAAAGAAAAAATAGAATCTTCCATTCTATTTATTATGCAAGCAAAACACTGAATACGGCCCAAAGCAATTACACAGTCACAGAGAAGGAAATGCTAGCTCTGGTGTTTGCATTTGACAAATTCAGGTCCTATTTGGTGGGTTTGAAAGTTGTGGTGTACACCGATCACGCAGCTATATGGTACCTATTCAACAAGAAAGATGTTAAGCCCAGGTTGATTAAATAGATCCTATTGTTGCAGGAGTTCGACCTGGAGATCAGAGACAGAAAGGGGAGCGAGAACCAAGTAGCAGATCACCTATCACGACTGGAAAGTTGGTCGCATGTGGTGGAAAGTGATAACATAAATGAAGAGTTCCCAGATGAGAAACTCTTGGCAGTGGGAGAAGCTGAAGTTCCCTGGTATGCAGACATAGTCAACTTGCTAGTGAGCAGAGTCTACCCACCAGAGACAACAGACCAGCAAAGAAGGAAATTGAGGCATGATAGCCGGCACTATGTCTGGGATGAACCATATTTGTTCAAACAAGGACCAGATCAAGTAATGAGAAGGTGCATCCCAGAGAGTCAGATTGCAGAGGTGTTGAGGGGCTGCCATTCTTCATTGTATGGAGGGCATCACGGAGGTGACAGAACAATGCACAAAGTTCTACAGTCAGGTTTCTTTTGGCCAACACTGTTCAGAGACTCTATGGCGTATGTCAAAATGTGTGATAGATGTCAGCATACAGGATCAATTGGCAGAAGACAAGAGATGCCGCTGCAGAATATACTAGAAGTTGAGCCTTTTGATGTATGGGGCATTGATTTCATGGGTCCATTCCCACCATCATTTGGTAATCGTTACATCTTGGTGGCTGTAGATTATGTATCAAAATGGGTGGAAGCAATAGTTTTCCCCAGGAATGACAACAAGGTGGTAACGAAGTTTGTGAAAAAACACATCCTCACAAGGTTTGGGACACCCCGAGCCATTATCAGTGATGGAGGGGCTCATTTTGTCAATGCAAGTTTCAAGAAATTACTAGCCAAGTATGGGGTACGCCATAAAGTGGCAACAACATATCATCCCCAAACTAGTGGGCAAGTAGAGGTGTCAAATAGAGAAGTAAAGCAGATTCTTCAGAAAATGGTGAATACACAACGAAATGATTGGTCCAGCAAACTTGATGATGCGTTGTGGGCTTACAGAACTGCTTACAAGACACCGATTGGAACCTCACCATACCGGTTGGTCTATGGCAAAGCATGTCATCTTCTGGTGGAATTAGAGCACCGAGCTTTCTGGGCTGTCAGGAAGCTAAATATGGACTTAGAGCTGGCGGGCAAGAAGAGACTAATGCAGCTTAGTGAGCTTGATGAGTTCCGCTGGCATGCCTATGAGAGTGCCAAGTACTACAAGGAAAGAACTAAAAGATGGCATGATAAGCATGTGGTGCATCGCATTTTCGAGCCAGGACAGAAAGTTTTGCTCTTCAACTCGAGATTGAAATTGTTTCCTGGAAAGCTGAGGTCTAAATGGTCGGGACCATTTGAAGTGGTAAGAATGACCCCTCACGGGGCTGTAGAATTGTGGCAAGAAGATCGGAGTGCTACGTTCTTAGTAAATAGCCAAAGGTGTAAGCACTACTGGGGGGAGGACAATGATCGTGAGAAATCGTCCATCACCCTAGCGGACAATTGAGAGTAAAGGACGTCGAGCCGCGACGGTAAACCAGGCGCTGCACGGGAGGCAACCCGTGAAAATTTTTTTCTTTCATTTTGTAAAGTGTAAATAGATTTTATTTTTCTTTGTCTTGATTTAGTACAAAATTTTTGCGTTTTAGTTAGTAATTTTTATTTTAGTTAGTGAAACCTATTATTCTAACCAATTTTATTTAGTGAGATGATTTTCAGGTCAAACGGAGAAAAATGTGCACAGAATCGTGAAGGAAAAGGCGAGGTATGAAAAAATTAATAAAATGTTGAAGACAGTGAGCTGGGGCGATAGCTCCGTGTCACGGAGGAGGACCTCCGCGTTACCCTCCGTGACACGTTGAGGTGCAATCTGGAATTTTAAAAAATTCTAGTAAGCTATAACGATGGCTCCGTGTCACGGAGGCAGTGCACCGCGATGCACTCCGTGACACGTTGCCATATAAATTGTGACGGGTCACACCGGGTTGCCGGGTGACCCGCGTGTTTTCTACATTTTAAACCCCCGATTTCGCCCCTTTTTCCCTCATTCTTGTTCTCCTCCGCGACCAAACTTCCTAAAATCCCTTCCCCATCAACGTGCCACGGTTTAAGGCAAAGAATTACCAAGTTTTCTTCGATTCTTCAACTTCGAGGTATGTTTTCCGATTCTCTCTCAAGTCTTTAGCGATTTTATTCGAATTTAAGCATGAGAGGTGAGATAAATCACCCTAAGTCGAAATTTAACATGAATTCGAGTTATTTGATGATAGATAAATGTTCAGAATGTTGTAATGAGCGTTTGAACTGGTCGATTGCATGAATTATTCGAATTTGATTGCGAAATTCAATTCTAGGGCTTGGTTGTTGAAATCGAAATTGGTAATGTGTTGAATATGTGAATTCTATGCCGGGTTGTACGTATTGAATGAGATAAGTCGTTGTAAAAATTGTTTGAATGTAACAGACGACGAATTCTCGGGTTTTGGGGAGAATGTTGAAAATTGTTCAAATTGGGTTGGTTGTATAAGTTCATGTGTATATAATTTTTTGTTGTCGTTTTTGTTTCATTGCTTTTAGTTGCTAAGTGCGATGGTTGAATTGCTAGCGATGGTAGTGACTGGGATTAGCTGTACGAAGTCTGAGTAGTACGCAAAAGTTATACCATCGAATTTTTCTTATTGAACGCACTAAGCATGAATTGTATAGCTGTTTGTTTGGTGTAAATAAAGTATTCTTGCCGTAGTATCGTAACCGTAGCTAAGGACTAAGTGTGGGGTAAACTTAGCTTAACCCGACCTTTGCCGAAGTTAATATTCATTTAGCTTGACATTGCGCTTGTTTATTTGTGTTGACAGACAAAATGGCAAGCAAGCAAGATAAGGGTAAGGGTGCATCAACTTCAGGCACCGGGAGGAAAAGACTTAGACTGGGCACAGCAGTCCCAGCTGCACCAGCAGTTCCACGCGGCCAGCGCCGCCAATACAGAACGCGATGGGTGACTGATGAGGGAAAGAAGTGGTACGCCAAACACAAAGAAAACAAATAGTTCCCCGAGGAGCATATAGCACGGGAACCATTAGCATAGGAGTTCCCCCGAATAGTTCAACAGATCGAGGCAGCTGGGCTCAACCTCATATTTCAGAAGCCCAAGGAATGCAACCTACACTTGGTCCGGGAGTTCTATACTAATTGGAACCCGGCAATCAGAAGTCACACTATCAAGATAAGAGGGCAGATAGTCACTCTGGAACCCCAACAGCTAAATGCCATCATCGAAGCGTGGGACACAGACGCCCACGTTCTCCGCCAGCTGAATATTACCCCACCATATGCCGATATCAGATTCACATTGTGTGGGGCTCGATCCACAGCTAGATGGAGCAGACACAAGGAAAGGGCCTACCACCAGACTCTGACTTATTCTCAAATGAACAGGGAAGCCCGAATCTGGCTGAAGATAGTCTGCTCATGCCTAATCCCGGGTGTACACATGACTGATGTGACCCGGGACCATGTTTGCCTAGTGTATGCCCTGATGAAAGGGCTGGAGATTAATGTTGGGGCGGTCATCATATCCGCCATGAAGAGAGCCCGACTACACCAGGGCCACAGGTATAGGTTCGGTGGACTAATCACCACCTTTCTCCGGGGCCTCGACGTCGAGGAAGAGGCTTTGGATTACATCCCGCAGTTGGAGCGGCGGGCCTTGGACTTGACCAAAACTAAGGCCCCCGACACCACCCACGGGCCAGTGCCGACACTTGGCGAGCGACATGCTCGTGATGACCAGTACATGGCACGGATGTTTGGAATGCAAATGCTCCAGCTCAGGATTGGTGGGAGACCAGCCACGGAGGAGGACCTATGGCAGCTCGAGCTGGATTACCCGTTTGGTGAAAACGCCAGGGCTCTATGCCGAGTGGGGCCAGCCTTTGTAGAGCCCACTGACGATGATGTCCCCACGGACGAGGAGACACGCCGGGAGGACTCCGATGTGGAGTCCGATGACGACGACGGAGGCGACTCGGACATGGGAGATGAGGCAGAAACACCTGATGAAGAAGTGGAATAGTTTGACTAATCAGGGAGTTCCACCACCCAATTTTGTGATTTTTAATTTTTGTTAACACTGGGGACAGTGTTCGGTTTAAGTGTGGGGTGGGGAGTAGTTAGGTGCTGGGCTGGGCTGGTTTGCTTGTATGCTTTCCTCTGTATTTTTGTATGTATGTTTTTCTGTGTTTGTGAATTTGCAAATTGTTCTGTATTTGTAATTATTTGTGGTACTGATGTGTGTTGTGGAATGTTGATGTTGCCAGTTGAGTCTGTAAAATTTTTGTAAATATTTTTTTTTCTATCGAAATGATCGATATTTTTAAAATTTTGCGAAAATATTTTGTTCATATTAAAATATTTTGTAAATAATTTTTCCATTGAAATGATCGATGTTTTGCAAAATTTTTCAATTTTTATTTTTTTGGGTTTCTCGGTGTTTGTTTTTGGTTCTTTTACCGAGAATAGTCCCATTGAACCTACGTCATAGTTAGTGACCGTTCCCTATGATGGATGGATGACGACCGTCTTAAGGGAAATGTAGTCAGTAGGAGTAGTGATTTTAATTTATTTTCAGTTTTTTTCTTTGGTGGATTGCATCACGGAACCTGTAGTTACTATATGGTTGTGAAATGTTGGTTGCGTGTTGTACCTGATATTCAAAATGCAAAAGTGATTCGTATGAAAGAATGCAATTTTGTAAATATGTTGAGATACCTAGGCTGTAGAGTTCGATTCGGTGTGATTGAGGCTTAATTTTGAATTCATGTAATTAGCTAATTGAAGAGTCTGTGAAAGCATCTTGAATCGAGCATGTGCATGAAGTGTGAAGTGAGGTATTGTTATTCCATGCTATTGTGAAGTGTCTAGAACTTGCCTGGTGTGTGTACTAAACGAAATGAAGGAGGTGTAGTGTTGGAAAGGATGTAGGCATTTCTTTGTTTTAACCGAGAGTTTCTATTTTTTCTTGTCATACTCCCCTTTTTGTGTGATTGTATACCCTAGTTAGCCCGTTGAGCCTTTAGCCTATTATTTCTTTCTTTTGTCCAAAAATGTATAAACTGAGCTTAATTCTTTCTTTTCATTAATCGTAAAGTCTATACAAAACTCTTAAGCGCTTAAGAAGAGAGAATAATTTTCCCAAAGTGTCAAAGAGTGAGAATGGTGAAAAGAAAAAAAAAAAGAAAAGCAGAGTGAGGAAAGAAAAGAAAAGGTTGAAGGTGCACTTGCTATAACTAAATGATAATGAAGGTGCATGAAAAACCTTTGTTTTCGTGTCAAGTGTGCTTGATGAAATGGGCCAGACGAAAGGAAATCATCATGAATGGGATGATGAAAAGAGAAAAGAGAGAAACAATATCCATGAGTTGATGGGAATGTGTTGAAAAGGCGCTTAAGGATGCTAGTGGCTATTATTGGCTAATCCAATATATACTAGTTCCATAGCTTCCATTACAACCCATTAAAGTCCTACGTGATCTTACATTGCATTTCTTTATATTAGTGGAGTAATACACTAAGGGCAAGCTTATGGGTCATGACATGATGCATGTGAATTCTTTTGGGAGAGAGAGTGAAATTAATTTTTACATGCCCCTACTTGAATGTTTGGATGTCACAAGAGCAAAAAGGGGAAGATTCTCTTGAGTTGTGAGGGCACGTGCTTGATGAAAGATTGATTTTCGTGGCAGATATCTTGATTAGCTGATTTGCATGAGTTTGCCGATATCGAGAGTCGATTCTTAAAGTCTAGGAAGTCTTGGTGTATTAAAGGTCATTGCATTGTTAAGACCATGCATGTTTTCTTGATGATTTGCAATATTGAATGATCGGTATGACCGTAGCTCAAATTGTCGCACCATAGTGGCGAAGGTTGGGATGTAATTTGCATGAATTGTGTGTTTGTTGTTCGAGGACGAACAAGGATTTAAGTGTGGGGTAAGTGATCTTGGGCAGATTTATATGCCCAAGTGATACTCAAACGTATCATTTTCGCCTTGTTTATCGTGCAATGTGTATACATTTTCATGTAATTGGTAATAAAATGTGAATTTATACTAACCAACATGATTAGCATTGTTTTGTAGGTAAAATGTGATTTCGAGAAGCTAAAATGCGTGTTGGAGGACATCGGAGTTGGACTTGGATGCGAGCAAAGGAAAAAGCATTGGACTGCACCAATTAAAGGGGCTCCGCGATGGAGCCGTGTCACGCTGCCATAGCGGAGGCATTCTGCCTGGAGGGTGGAAAAATGCATAAATTCCAGTGGAGCCTCGCGACAGCTCCGTGGAACGGTGGCAAGCCTCCATGTTGCATGTCGTGCCACGTTGATGCTTTATACCTGGACCCCCAAATTCCAGTGAGGGTTCGCGTCCACGCCGTGTCACGGAGGCAGTGCTCCGCGATGCACTCCGTGACACGTTGCTTGTTATTCCGAGAAAAATTCCCATTAGTATAAATAAAACACTTAGGCTTATTTTTCGTAATGCAGACTTGGTGGAGAAAGGACGTGGGTTACAGGCAGTTGAGGGACGAAAAGTTCAGGGTTTTTTCTCTCCTTCTTTCTTCTTTAACTCAATTGTTTGTATGATTAACACTTGTTTTAGGATGATTAATCCACAATTGAGTGGCTAATTCCCTTCCTTGGTGAGGTTATGAACACTTGTGATGAATTTTGATTGTTAATTGTGTGGTTTTTTCATCTTTTTCTTCCATGTTGTTCTATTAATTCTTGTTTCTACTGCATTGGTGTGTGGCCGACATTAATGTACATCTAAAAAGTCCGATTTCACTCGAGAGAGCACGAAATTGGAAAGTTGTGAATTAATAGGATATTGTTCTTTACTTGATTTGGGAAAATTGAGTTTTGATGTGCTTTCCTGATAGAAATATACTTGAAAGCCGTATTAGTCAATTTAGGAACTGGAATTGTATTGCTAGGTCATGAATTGCATTTGATCACAGAAATGTAGACGGATGGTTTATGATTCTTAAGTGAGATTAAATACGAGAGTTTTAATCTCTTGGCTAATGTTCTTGGCTAGCAACTGGAAGAAAAGATTAACCAATTTATGATTATAATCAGTTCATTACATGTTCTTAACCTTGGCATGCTCATATCCATAGTTTAAATTCAAAGTAGATATTTGTTAGTAGTTTTAGTATAGAAATTATAAAACAAATTATTCAAATTTTGGTTACGTTGTTGTCAGCATATTTAGAAGTGAGATAGAATATAGTATACTTAAGCAATTTTCACTTATCCAGAGTGTTTGTGGATCGATACTTGGCTCACTAAAGCCACTTACTACTTGTTTGACCACGTGCGCTTGCGTGTCGGTTTTTAACCCCTACGAACCACCGAACACTAAAGTCATTCTGATTCATGGGATATTTACCCAACACATACGTAAGACAAGACAATTCTAGGAATTCAACCTAAAGCATTCTTCATTCACTAGAGGGAATTTAACAAGTAAAAGATCATTAATCAAAAGTTAGGATATAAATTCACTTTTATAATAATACCCACAATTTGATTAGGAATTGATGAAGATTATATTAATAATAAGTATAATCATTGTTCAGAGTGAAATCAATGAAAATAAACATGAATGCTTCTCATACTCGAAACCTCAGGGCTTCAAACTGATAGAAGAAATTGAGGAGGACTTTGGGGACACATGGGAAGGACAATCCCCCTTGCTAAAACCCCATATACCTGGCTAAATTTCTCCAGATAAAGAATCTTGAATGACTGAAGTTGGTGAGGAACCCTAGACTTCGCTTGAGAGTTCTTGAGAGGAGGTTTCGATAATTTCTTGAGAATTTAGATTGGGGAATGAGGAATGGACCGCTTTTCCCCACTAAAACATTTGAAACTGTAGCCAAAATGATGTAGTTTAGGGCTTGGGAGGATAGGAAATTACTAAATAGCCCTTAGAGATTTGCCAGGAAAAATTGTTAGGTGTCCCTAACGGGTGACCTAATGACTCGTTACCATGTCCAACAAGTTGTTGGGTCCTTCCTTCATGTTCACTAGAAAACTTCTACCGGCTCCTGATGGGCACATGACGAGTCGTCATGACTGGGAATGACTCGTCGTGTCGTCCGTCAGGTACACTAGTAAGAATGTTAGAAGGGACTAGAAACGAAGGACTTGACGAGTCTTTACTACTTGTGAAAACTCGTTGTGACCTTCCGTCAAGTACACTGTAAATTCCTCAAACTTCTGAACTCCGACTTGGCAACGGGCGACTTAACGAGTCGTAAGGATTGATAACAACTTGTGGGGTCGTACGTTAGGAATACTGGTTTATATTCTTTGCATCCTTCACACAGTTGACCTGACGAGTCATTGGGTCCCTTAACGACCCGTCAGGTTGTTCGTTCTGCAATTTTTCTGCAGTTTTTTCCAGATTTTCTAATTTATATCCTGGATGTTGATTTTGAACTTCCGGGGCATTACAGACTCGTACATTGCATTCATGACTCGTACTGTAGTCTTCCGTATCAAGAGTAGCCTTTGTGAAATTTCTCTTAATCTTTCCATGACTTAAAGTTACTACTCGTACCATGATCATATGGCTCGTACTGTGAGTCGTGGATTGCATCTTTCTCAGCTCATCCTTCTAAATATTTTTACCAGTCTTAGTACGACTCGTACCATCAATGTACGACTCATATTGAGACTGTCATCTTGGCTTATTTTCTTCTCTTTAAGCTTCTTTTGCACAATCTTATTCCAACACCTAAGTTTACCTGAAAACACAAGAAAAGTACCTCATATCCATATAAACATACCTAAGTCCATGCTATATTCTTTAGTTTTGAGCGTCAAAAGTGTTGTAAATCCAAAGCACATCAACACCCTCAACTTAAAACTTTTGCATGTCCGCAGGCAAAAAGAAGAAGAACTAAAACACGACGCTCAACTCGAAAATAAACCCAGGATACTACAACCAACATTTAAACAAAATTTTAACTATTCATACAACAACTTCCGACCCCTTCTCCATGCACTAGCATTATCTAATGTACTTCAAGCAACCACAAAACATGCTAAAAAAGGATCAAGACATGTCATCTACCTATCAATAGGAAATCAAGTCATCACCAATGCTTTTCACACAAATCAATGGCAAAAACAAACATAATCCATGTACTCTCACAACAAATGAAGTCCCCGCTCACAGATATAGTATCAAATATGTATGGGACTAGACAAGTGAAGCACTCACCCTCACAAAGAAGTTCCAAGTCCCATGTATCAGATACCATAGGCTTGCCCTTATTTTCTCTGCTTCATTTTGTCGGATGGTCAAATTAGTATCACCATAGGACTTGATATGGCTTGTTATGTAGGCTTAGGTATGGACATGATAAATATGAGAGATTTTTAAGTGACTATCCCTTCCTTGGAACTACATATATTGACTTCACCTTTCACCTACTTCACCCTTTATTCTTTTCATTCCTTTTCTTCCCTTTTCACCTCTTTTGTATATATTTTCATGGGTGTGATGTATCTTTAACTTTTTCAAGCACACTTTCATTTTCTTTTGAATATTTTTTTTAAGATTCTCAACTTTTTCATCACTTTTC
Source organism: Datura wrightii (assembly GCA_035772735.1). Classification (NCBI taxonomy): domain Eukaryota; kingdom Viridiplantae; phylum Streptophyta; class Magnoliopsida; order Solanales; family Solanaceae; genus Datura; species Datura wrightii. Next base: position 46,237,734 of record JASDFA010000002.1, on the reverse strand, counting down.
TATTTACCACACCACATCTGATTTTCACCTTTTTCTCTTTTCTTTACCTTTTACTCATTCCCACCATTTACGTACCCCTACTCTAGCTTCCCTCAACTTAGATATTTTTCCTATGTTGAGGTTCATAATATACAAGGAAGGACCAGGGATAAAATTGGCTCATTATAAACAAATGGGTACAGTTCATTGGTTAATCAAATAAAAAAATGGGTCTATTAAGGCTCAAATTCGGAATAAAGGGAATTATGACTTTGGTAGGGTTATATAGGCTAAAAGTGAGCTAAACAAAAACGGCCTATGATCTATCCTAATCAACCATTCTCAGCCTATGCAAAGATCAACCAGACAAGTTCTAGATCTTCTACACAATACTGAACTAAGTACTTTACCTCACTCTCTCATGCCACATGAACTATATTTGCTTCACCTGTCTGGATTACACATGGATTAACAAGACTACTCATGCTAATAAACAGAATGACATCAAAAGATCCACAGAAATCGTGCATGCAGTCACAAATACGTAACTAATGCATCAAAATTTTTTAAATACGGTCAATTTTTTTTCAAAAATCAAAACTTGTGCATTTTTATTGGCAGAGTACTCCTAAGTTATTTTCTAATTAAACAAAAATCAAAAACAAAAAATAAAAATCCGAAACATGCTGGTTTTATTAGAAAGCATGTCTGAGGAAAAAGAAATTCAGCAAGAAAAACCCTAGGACACATCAAAAATCCCAAAAATAACAAGTACACCCCCTCCCTTTTTTAAAAATTTAGCTTCGTCCCTGAAGCATGACATAGAAGAACATAAGGAAGATAACATACCTAAGGCTACTAAAACTTCTCCCTTAATGGGTTCCCTCCCATGCAGCGCCTGATTTAACGTCGTGGCACGACGTGGCTTTTGTGACTCTTCAAGCATCATCAAGCTATACTACCTCTATTCCTCTTAACTCCTTGACATCTCCCAGATATAGCTTTATTCTTTGCCCATTCACTTTGAACCTATTTCCTTCTTTATTCTCAAGTTCAACTGCACCATATGGGGACACATGTACTACTCTGTAGGGTCCCATCTATCTAGATTTCAACTTCCCAAGGTGCAACCGGAGTCTTGAGTTAAATAGTAGACCAAATCACCTGGGCTAAACTCCCTTTTTGTAATCTTCTTATCATGGTAGATTTTCATCTTTCTTTATAAATGGTCGCACTCTCATAAGCTCCAAGTCGGAATTCTTCCAACTCATTAATTTGGTTAAGTCTCATCTTGGCTGCCTCATTCCAGTTCATGTTCAACTTTTTCAGAGCGCATAATGCCTCAATGTCTAATAGGACCGATAGATGGCATGCTTTACCATAAACTAACTGGTATGGAGACAAACCAATAGGAGTCTTATAAGTTGTTCGATAAGCCCATAACTCATCATCAAGCTTCCTAGACCAATTTGTTCGGCTGGTATTCACTGTCTTGGCCAGGATGGTCTTGATTTCCCTGTTTGAGACTTCCACTTGTCCACTTGACTATGGGTGGTAAGGTGTGGCTACATTATGATTGACACCATATTTCTCCAGTAGGGACCTGAAGAGGCGGTTACAGAAGTGAGATCCACCATCACTGGTAATAGCTCTGGGAGTGCCAAACCTGGCAAAGAATTGCTTCCAAAGGAATGTTGTAACATTCTTTCCTTTATTGTTTGGTACTGCAATTGCCTCCCCCCATTTGGAGACATAATCCACTTCCACCAAGATGTAATTCATCTCATATGAGCTAGCAAATGGGCCCATGAAATCAATGCCCCACACATTAAACAACTCAACTTCCAAAATGGGAGTTAGTGGAAAAGTCATGTTTCTGGGTAATACCCCATGCCTTTCGCATTGATCATACATCTTGGCAAAGTCATATGTATCCTGGTGAATAGAGGGCCAATAATGTCCGCATTGTAGAATCTTATGCGCAGTTCTGATACCACTGTGATGACGCCCAAAAGGAGATGAATAACAGGCCTCAAGAATGCTCAGAATTTCTATTTCAGGCAAGCACCTATGAATGATCCCATCTACAAAAATGCAAAATAAGTATGGTTTATCCCAGTAATATTTTCGAGCATCGAATAAGAAATTCTTCTGTTGATGAGTCAGGTCTGCCGGTATCATATCGCTAGCCAAATAATTTGCAAAGTCGGCAAACCAGGGAATCAAGTCCTGTGATGCAGCTAATATTTGTTCGTCTGGGAAGGCAACAATAATATCTATCTCCTCCCTTGCTCTTACCTCAGATTCATTTATTGATAAATGATCTGCTACCTGATTTTCTATGCCCTTTCAATCTTTAACCTCAAACTCAAACTCTTAAAGAAGAAGTACCCACCAAATCAATTTGGGTTTAGCATCCTTTTTGGACTTCAGGTACCTCAAGGAAGCATGGTCTGTATGTATGATCACCTTGGTCCCAAGCAAGTATGCTCAGAATTTTTCAAAAGCGAAGACCACTGCCAGTAGCTCTTGCTTTGTGACTGTGTTAATTTTTAGGGCCGTATTGAGTGTTTTACCAGCATAATAGATTGGATGAAAGATTTTTGCTCTTCTTATCCCAAAAAAGCAGCAAGAGCAACTCCGCTAGCATCACATATTACCTCAAATGAAGAGACCTATTTGGAGCCACAATGATAGGAGCAGTGGTGAGTTTGTCTTTTAAGCACTCTAAAGCCCTAATACACGCCTCGTCAAACACGAGCTTTACCTCCTTCTCAAGCAATTTGCACAACGGTTGTGCAATCTTTGAAAAATCCATGATAAATCATCTGTAGAATCCTACATGCCCTAGGAAGCTCCTAACCCCTTTTATGGAAATAGGAGGTCGAAACCCTACTATAACTTCTATTTTTGCTTTGTCCACTTCAATCCCCTTTCCCGAGATTTTATGACCCAACACTATTCCCTCCTTAACCATGAAATGACATTTTTCCCAGTTTAGGACCAAATTAGTTTCTTCACATCTTTTCAATAATTTTCCTAGATGGTCAAGGCAAGATTCAAATGAGTCACCTACAATAGAAAAACCATCAATAAATACTTCAATAGTATCCTCCACCATGTCTGAGAATACGGACATCATGCAGAGCTGGAATGTGGCTAGTGCATAGCACAATCCGAATGGCATTCTTCTGAATGCAAAAGTTCCATATGGGCAGGTAAAGAGCGTCTCCTCCTAGTCTTCTAGAGTGATGGTAATCTATTTATATCCTGAATATCCTTCAAAAAAGCAGTACTATCCTCTACCTGCCAATCTGATCCAACAATGGCATTGGAAAAGTGGTGCTTCTGGGTCCAATGGTTGGGTTTCCTTTAATCCATACAGACACGCCATCCTTTGACTGATCATGTTGGTATTAACTTGTTCTTCTTATTAGGCACCACCGTAATCCCTCCATTCTTTGGTATGCACTGACCTAGCTCACCCACTTGCTATCTGCGATGGGATATATGACACCCACATCCAGCCACTTGATAATTTCCTTGTTTACAACTTCTTGCATTAGAGGGTTCAGGAAGCACTGTTGTTCTATCCTTGATTTACAATCTGGCCCCAGTTGGATCTTATGAGTTCATATGCCTGGTGGAATTCCGATAATATCAGCTATGGTCCAGCCAATTGCCTTTTTGTTCCATTTTAGTATGTTAACCAAAGCTTCCACCTGATTTTCTAATAGGTCTGCTGCAATTACGACCTATAAAGTATTGTCTTCTCCGAGGACTGCATACTAGAGATGGGGAGGTAGTGCTTTTAGCTCAAGGACTGGTGGCACCTCCACAGATGGGTTTGCCAGCAGCGTTGAAAGATTCTTTAGATACAGGTCTAACTTATTCGGGCTGAAGTTATATGACCCCATTCCATTTAAAGCGTTCACCGTCTCCGTGTATTCTGGGCTCCCGTCTCCCTCATAACTCATCATCACAACTGGCAATGTATCATTAGTCATCACTCTTCCATGAGCATTGGCAGCTTATCATATCCCATTTGAGTGTTTGAGTGAGAGGTCGTTCCCTTGATGTAACTTGAGAGAGTCACACAAGAAACACAAAGAAAAGCGTAAAAAGGAATGTAACTACCAACAAGTCAAATACAAGCAAGTAATCTAATCTTAGCCGTATTCCCTGGAAATGATGCCACTTTTTGATAACGCTCAAACCATAACTCCTATCGAAGTATGAAGTGGATGTTGTCAATAAAGAACCCAACTAAATGTTGGGGTCGAACCCACAAGGAATATGAAAGAACTAGACTACTGCCGGTAAGTGAACTTTGTTAGGTACTTATTCCAAAGTAGGGATTTCAAAAGAAAACAATAACTAAAAGCACAATTGAACTTATGAGTGAAATTAAGATTTAAAATTAACTAGGGTTTTGTGTTCCCCATGGGTTCATAACTACTTTGAATATACGTACGTGATCATCACCAATGCTTACTTGCAGAACTAATAACTAGGGTTCATTCAAACAATCGACCAGTCCCTATTGAATAGCTATACTCAATCAACTGACCAGGTCTCATGAGTGATTGCAATTTAACTGTTATAAATATGTCCCAAATTTATCTATCCTACGACCACAACTCAAGTTAATACCATAATCAATAAAGATCAAGGCTTTGTTGTAATTCTCTTTTCCTAATCTGTACCTCTTAGACCAAAGCAAGTAAAGAATTTTGTCATGCCCTAACGTTGTACACCATTAAGAAACGTTTAAGCATGATGATAATACAGTACATGTGTTTTGCATTGGTTTTGAATCACTTTTATGTAACCCTAGCTTGTTAATCCACCATGGTTTCCACAACCCTAGCTATGGAGGTTTTAGCCTCTCATAGTTGCAAGATTGTGATTTGTTTGCATAATTAAATACATAAATCAATACTTACAATCGTAGATGAGACAAAAGCTTTGTTGATTAAATCTAGAATTTGTCAAGAACAATTCACAAAATCAGGAAGAAAATCAAGAAAAGGTTGATCACAAGTTAATCAACTCAATCTATGTCCTCTCGTGAAAAACTTACTATGTCTAATGTATTCTGACCTATTCCCCTAAAATTAAAACATAAAACATATTTATGCAGACATAAAAATCCTTTTCCTAAGCTAACAGGGTAAACTTCCATATCTGCTGCCGCTCAAGCCGCAACCAAAACTATGACCCATAGCAGGCTTGTACGGGTCGTACCTGCTATCTTAGGTATTTAGCTTGCTAAAATCCAGCTATGTGTTGTACCTTGGTATGACTCATACCTACTTCCTACGAGTCATATTTAGCTTCCTTTTGGTTTGAATCTAAAGACTATGAATTTTTCTGAAGTTTGTCACAAGTGTCTTGGTACGACTCATACCTTGCCTTCACGACTCGTACTGTAGTCTTCCGTACCAAGAGTCAGCCTTTGTGAAATTTCTCTAAATGTTTCCACGACTTGAAGTTATGACTCATACCATGATTATATGGCTCATACTATGAGTCGTGGCTTGCATCTTTCTCAGTTCATCCTTATGAATATTTTCACGAGTATTAGTACGATTCGTACCAATCAATGTACAACTCGTACTGAGACAGCCATCTTGGCTCATTTTCTTCTCTTTTAATCTTCTTTTGCACAATCTTATTCTGAAACCTATGTTTACCTTAAAACACAAGAAAAGTACCTCATATCCATATAAACATACCTAAGTCCATGCTATTTTCCTTAGTTTTGAGGTTGAAAGTGCTATAAATCCACAGCACATCAGTCGTGAGATGAACTATCACTCTATCCTTCTAACTCATGCTACATGCGTTTGAAAAATCATCCCTCCATGCCGAGTTTACAAAAGAAGGAACAACTGTGGAAACGTAAATAGCTGTGAGAATAGCAACAGAGATGGGCACCATCAAGCCCCACCATCCCTAGCGGATAATGTCCCCGAGAAGGTTGCCCATGCTAAGTTTAGGGTAGCTATCTAGATGTTGGTATAGGCGTTGACCACTTGGTTCAATCATCAAGCAGTGGCTCACGTTTTGCAGAATAGGAAAGTAGCGACGTCTAGGGTCGGGGATTTCCTCAAGATGAATCCCCTTGATTTTCTTTTTTCAAAAGTAGACGAGGACCCAGATGAGTTCATCGAGGAATTGAGAAAATCACTCAGATTATGGGGGAGGAGTGTGCATACCTAGACTCTTACTAGTTGAAGGGGGTTGGACATATTTGGTATAGACAGTGGAAGGATGGTTGGGGAGTCGAAGCAGGTCCCATTGGTTGGGATGAGTTTCTCATTGCATTCCTGGACCAATTCTTTCCCGGGAGATAAGGGAGATCAAGGCAGTAGGGTTCGCCAATTTGAGAAAGAACAATATGACCGTCTAGGAGTATGCTCTAGAGTTCAGTCACTTTTCTATGTATGCATCGTAGATGGTGGTCAATTAGAGGGTTTTGGTTATCAAATTTGTGAAGGGGGAACCTGGACTATTTGGTCAAGGATTACAACACTGCTATGCTACACTAGGACATCAACTTTTCCGGATTGGTTTTGTATACCCAGAAGATGGAGGCAGTGCAGATGAGGGAGCAAGAGGCCAAGAGGGCCAAGAAAAATAATTTTGGGTTCTCCGAGTAGAGGTTAGGTGCTATACATTGTCAGCAGCCCTACTAGAGATCATCAGCTCCAGCACGGCCAGCAACAAGTGTGACACCAGATCTAGGCATGATTATAGGGGATCGGCATCAGGCCCTCGATGTTAGAGGAGCAGGTAAGTGGAGCCCAACATTCCAAGTTGTGACAAGTGTGGTAGGAGGAACACTGGTTAGTGCTTAACGGGGACAGGCACATGTTTCGAGTGTGGTAAGCTCGGTCATATGCTCAGGGATTGTCCTGCAGCTAGATAGGGCCAGGGTAGAGGCTGAGACCCAGCCACTAGTTCAGTAGCTCCACCAACACGCTTAGCTAAACAGGGTTCATCCACTATTGCAGGTGGTGGTCAATGTCAAAATAGGTTTTATGACCTCTCATCTCAGCAGGAGCAGGAGGTCTCTCCAGATGTGGTCATTGGTAGGTTGCGAGTATTTCATCTTGATGTTTTTGAATTGTTAGATCCAAGAACTACCTTATCTTTTGTGACGCCCTATGTTTCTAGTAGTTTCGGAGTCAGTCCTAAAATCCTAGCAGAACCCTTTTCAGTCTCTACTCCAATCGGTGACTCAATTATAGCTCGATTGGTATACGGAAATTGCCCTATCACAGTCCTTCAAAAAGTCACCTAAGCAGATTTAGTAGAGTTAGACACGACAAATTTTGATGTTATATTTGGAATGGATTGGTTACATGCATGATATGCCTCAACGAATTGTAGAAGCCATACGATAGAGTTCCGGTTTCTGGGTGAGCCAGTCCTAGAGTGGAAGGGTAGCTCAGCATTGCTTGCAGGTTGCTTTATTTTCTACCTTAAGGCCAGAAGGATGATTTCAAGTGTTGTGTCTACCATCTAATTTGGGTTAAGGATGCCATGTCCAAGGCCCCAACTCTCTAGTCAGTTCTTGTAGTGTGTGAGTACCCAGAGGTGTTTGAAGATGACATACTCAAAGTCCCTCCTAAGCGGGAGATTGAATTTGGTATTGATCTTCTTCCTGATATGCAGCCTATATCTATTCCTCCTTACAGAATGGCTCTAGGTAAGATAAAGGAGTTGAAAGAGCAGTTAAAGGATCTCTTAGACAAGGGTTTCATCAGACCTAGCAAATCCCTGTGTGGTGCACCAGTTCTTTTTGTTCAAAAGAAGGATGGTTCTCTTTGAATGTGCATTGGCTATCGACAGTTGAACAAGGTTACAATAAAGAACAAGTATCCACTCCCCAAGATTGATGATTTGTTTGACCAACTTCAGGGTGCCAAGTGTTTCTCAAAGTTAGACGTCGGATCTGAATATCATCAGCTCAAGGTTAGAGAGAGTGACATTACAAAGACAACTTTCAGGACTGGGTATGGTCAGTATGAGTTTGTAGTTATATCTTTTGGACTAACAAATGCTTCTGTAGCTTTTATAGATTTGATGAACAGAGTGTTCAAGCTATATTTGGACATTTTCATAATTGTGTTCATATATCACATTCTCATATACTCTCGGAGCAAGGAGGAGAATGCTGCTCATTTGAGGGTGGTTCTACAGACTCTAAAGGATCGCCAATTGTTTGCTAAATTCAACAGGTGTGAATTTTGGCTGAACTCCATGACCTGAACATAGGCTCGGATTGAGATACGGGATGAGAAACTACGAGAGGCTCCAAGTCGACCCATAACTTGAACATACATCTAACTCTATTATAGATAAGCGGAAGATCATCATAAATAGCATAGCGGAAGTCTAAACAAACATAACATCTAATTACATGCATAAGCCTAAAACAAAATAGAACTATGTTTGAAAAAGACTCTAACATTTATGAGTTAATGGGACAAGACCCCAATTAACTCACTATAGTATGAAACTAAAAATACTTAACATGTACTAATAGAAAGGCCCTCGAAAGATGAGGACTCACCAACTGGGGCGAGGAAAGCTAACTCCGGGAATCTGACTAGCGACAACACTGAGCCAGTATGTCGGAGCCTATATCATGATATGACACAATATAGAGTATGCGGTCAGTACTTGGAATGTACTAAGTGTCCAAGGTAAGTAAAACAGTTAGTTAAAATACATAAGAGTACATAAGAGTAGGACAACATGAACATAACATAAATATCATAATGTAAATATAAGGCCTCAGGGTTTTCAAAACCTTCATAAATCAATCATAATCATAATCATAAGAGAAGCTTTATTAAACATGACTTGAGCACAAGTACATAATCATAACCATGCATAAATTATGAGGAATAATGGGAGATTCTTACAACCGACATACCCCATATGAGAACACATGGAGCCCGACCTGTAAACCCCTAGTTGGGAGGATGTGCATACCTTTCCAAGGGTATAACTATGAAAGACGCATGATATCACTCATGAAAGGTGCATTCGGGAAAAAAAGGGCAGTCTCAAGGGAGGTCCCATCATGGCTATGTTGGCGCGTATTTCTGAGACTCGGGGTATACTTGGACCCCGAATCTACTTGGTATTAAATATTACTCTCAAAACATATATAGTGCTCATATGATAATAGTAAAAACATATATGAGATTCATAGGCTAGTTAAATCATCATAATCATAAGAATGCTTTAAATACGTGAACTAGCCATGAAATAAGGCCTGTGAGTCGGCCAAAATCATAAATCCATAAATCATGAAATTCATGCATACTTGCAAAACATGTATATACTTGATTTATCATCAATTCCTGATAAGTACTTGAGAGAAATCATATCACAAAGCATAAATCATAGTTGGGCTAATTTAGATCAAGATCATAACGAAATCGTAACTTGACTTTTCATAGAAACATACATAATTGGGCATAATTGGATTTAAACTCAAATCTATAAATATATATTCAAAATATTTATAAAATATGCCGATAGATCATAAAAAAAACTACAGAAGATTGGACCTATGGCAACGCAGTAAAAACTATTGCCTTAGACAGCAAAACTGTTACCATAGATCTATCACAACGTTGACCGTGTGTCTCATATGCTCGCGTGGCCATTGATCTATAGCAACGGTTTTTGCAATAGTTAGGAAAAACCCTTTCCATAGATGTTTCTATAGCAACGGTTATTCTTGTTTCTAGTGGGACAAAAATTTCTTCAAATCGGAACGGTCCCAAACTGTCCCCATAGAACTTTTATTGCAACGCTTTGTGTATCTATTGCAATGGTTCATTAAGGATATTACAATGGTTTTTTCTCCTTCACTGCAACGGTTTGTATCTAATGCAACAATTATTTTAGATTAGAAACTATTGGCAAACCCCCATTGCAACAGTTTATGTGACCTACTGCAATGAGTTGTTTGACTTACTGCAACAATTTCAATGACCTACTGCAATGGTTCCAAAACTTATTGGACATATTACAATGGTTTAGATGAAATTGTAGCCTTGGTTACATATATACAATAAACTATATACACCACAAATTATATAAATCACAAAATAAACTTTTTCATAAACATTCATTATCCAAAATATGGAATATAATCAAACTCCAAGTGATCAATATTTAAGTTTTACATGATCTCAAGAGTTAGGAGATATATTTAAAATATTCCACAACGTAAAGAATATTAACATCTATCAGCCATCGAAAGATATTAAGCAAGGTCAAGGTCTTCATTTCTTTCTTCATTTTTGATGCCTACAAAAGAAGATAAATAATATCATTACCTTCAGGTGCATGTACACAATACAAAGCAGTAGCATATAATATGAAACCTAGACAGACAAGAAGAGTCGATCTTTTAAATATTACCCATGTCTAAAACTGATTTAACCGACAAAAAGCTAATATCTTTCTAATCAATGCAGCAAACTCATAGCAGATTTTGTTCTAATCAGGCTCATCTCAGAAACATATATAAACAAAACCCCAACAACAAGCAACTAAAATCAATCAACCAATCAAATAGAAATTTATTCAAATCCGTTCATTTCATTCTTCTAATAATAGATAATTTTTGTTTTACTACTAATTAAGTATAAGCCATGGCGTTTCTTTTACTCTTCTTGTGTCACCTCCAACTCTATCTTTCGCCACAAAAACATCATCAAGGCTGAAGATTAAGATAATACCATATGTATATTCAGGGTCATTTTATATAAGTTAAATTGTCATTTTAAGTCGATATCATTTAATTTGTGCAAAGTCACTAGCCAACGTGGCCATATATATTCGCTAATATGACGTTAACTACATAACTCTGACGTGCTTTTTCTTCTCTTTCTCTTATAAGCACTAAAGAACCTACTTCAATGGAGCTATCTCCAGCAACCAACAGCTAGCCAAAATTTAGAATAAAAATAGAAATAAAACAAAAAGAAAAAACAAGGAGACAACAGTTGTATTAGGATAAACATAAAAGACAATTCCAACCCGTGAAGATATTGCAAAGAGACAATAGATGCAATAGAAAAATAGGACCATTTAAATCAACTGCAATGAAGAAAGTCATGCTTTCAAGAAGAAGAAAGTTAGTTGGGATTTGGTACTTAATTCAATTTTTCTTAAACTAATACTAAATTTTTCTATAATAACTTTCTCCTACATCCATTTTTGGGTAAGATTATACTGATATAAAAGAACTAAAAACACTTCACTTTCCTCTCTAAATAAGCCAAAAAAACCCAAAAAAAGAAGAAGAAGAAAGCACTTTCATTTGGACACAGTCATAACAAAGGTTTTGAAGAAAAACTCATTCCACATTGTAAAATCAAACCAACATTTCCTCAAAGACAGAAACATGGAGATGTCTCCAGCAACCAATAGCTAGCCAATATTTAGAATAAAAATAGAAGTAAACCCAAAAACAAAGACAAGAAGACAATAGAGGAAAAACATTTCTTTTTTAACTAAAAAACAGTTGTATTAGGATAAGCAAAAAAGACAATTCCAACCCATGAAGATATTGCAAAATAAGACCATCTAAACCAACTACAAAGAAGAAAGTCATACTTTCAAGAAAAAGAAAGTTAGTTGGGCTTTGGGTACTAATCCAATTTTTCTTAAACTAAGCTTCAGTTTTTCTGTAATATCTTTCTCCTACTTCCATTATTGGGTAAGGTTATACAGATATAAAAAAACTAAAAACACTTCATATTCCTCTCTAAGAAGGCCAAACCCCCCCCCCCCCACCCAAAAAAAAAAGAAGAAGAAAACACTTTCATCTAGACACAGTCATAACAAAGTCTTTGAAGCAAAAACTCATCCCACATAGTAAAACCATACCGACATTTCCTCAAAGACAGAAACTTTATCAAAAAAAGAAACCAACCCACATGAGAAATCAATGCTCTAAGCATATATAACTACAGTAAATCCATGAAAATATGTAAAAGAATCAAATTTTAACAAAAAGAACAACAATAACACATCTCTGACAGTAGTTCTATAGATAATAAATGAACAATCTTATATAACCAGAAGGATAAACACAAGTTTCTTGTGAAAACACAAACCTAGAATAATTTAAGATAAGATAAGATAAATTAAATAGGCATTCGGTATGCTTTCATTTAAATAGCTAGCTAGGAAAGTTACTTTGACTATTCCAGATGTTTTGTTGACCTAATTATAGTGTGCTTCAACAACCAATAAGCCATAGATTTTTCTAGCAAAGGCAAAACCAATCAACATAAAGAAGACTAGTATTTTCCAAATGTTATGCTTTCTTTAGACAAATTGTTGAACATTTATTCCTCTTATTAGAATCTATATCTATCTATCTATCTATCTATCTATCTATATATATATATATATATATATATATATATATATATATATATATAATATTTATTCATCAAAAGTTACATGCTTAATTAATTAGCATGTAACTTTTTTACAATCACATCTGAGAAGGTAGCATGCACAAATAAAGATCACGCAGTTGCTTGAGATAGAGAATAACAAGAACAAAAAAATCTTCAACACAGAGAGTATCAAATAGTGGTCGATAAATAAGTAGAAGGAAGAAGGACGAGAAGTAGCAGAAGGAGGAGAAAGAAGAAGAAGTAGTACTGAACTTGGTAACAACTACGGGCGGATGGACGATTGGTTAGTCAGATAGCAGCCCCTTCTCCCGGTGAATGAATACTAAGTGATCTTAGCATGTTAGGATCAAGTGTTAATCCTGGATTTAGACGCTGAAGTTGTACAATGATGTTCATTGTAATATCTTGTTCCATGGAGTCCCTCTGCGCATTAAATTTTTCCTGCATTCTTTGTTGCATCCTCTCTTCCATTTCCTCTATTTTTTCTACATCATTTCATCTATCTTATTTGTAGAATCTCCCATTTTCTATTTTAAGAGAGTTTTGGTAACTCCACATCCGTACAATCTTACTCGACCTGGATGATTAGGTCCCATAACTACTGCAAATGCATCAATTGATGATTGACTACCATCTTCACTTTCTTGAGTTTCTATTCTCTCCATTTCAGCCTACAAGATAGAGAGTTAAAGTAAATTACACTAGTCCAATATTTAAGAACAAACAAATGATCATAATAAACATTGAATTAGAAAATTTCGTACTATTTTTCTAGTCGTATCTTCATATGAGTTCTTATATTTTCGGCCTTGTTTCCTTCTTCTAGTGGTCACAAAGAACTCCTTATTTGACAAAGCATCAGGATTGTCCTTCTTTTTTCTCTATTTACATATGCATTAAAATCTTCCTAAGTCAACAAGTTCATAATAATTTAACACTACAAGGAAACACTAAACCTCATGGATGATAGCAAAACTTGTTTTTACAACAGTGTGCGAATACTTCAACTTTTTTCGATTCTCTATATTAGTTTTAGAAATATCCTGTAAATAAATGAGTTAGTTTCCCTGGAAATATAAAGACATATTGAACTATAATTCCTTCTTCTTTCTATCAGATGTGAATAAGGCACAATTTTTTTTAAAAAAAGAAAGTTGTCCATAATTTATATCTTACCTGAGCTTTGTCAAATTTCCAATATTCAAGAAAATCCTTAAATACCTTTTTTGGAACATTTGAGGCCTTTTTTGCCATTAATATTTCATCATTAGCATATGCAGAAGTGAAGTACCTTCAACAAATTTCTATACCTCTCCAAGATCCTTGAATTGTTCTCAAAGCATTATCTTTTCCAACTACAGGAATGTGATATTTCTCCCATAATTTTGTGCAATTAGATTAGTGCAAAAGATGTGAAATATTTCCAAGGAAAAATCAAAATATTGAGAACTTTAAACCTTGATATAGTGCCACATATCATTGTCTGTCTTCAACTTCCTCCAATCAAATGCCTTAACAAGACAAAATGTCCAATTCCTTGCCAACGTTCCATGAAAGTTGCTTAACTCGTTAACAATTGATTCGATAGGACTAATGGGCTGGTTCAACTCATTTAGCACAATTAGTTTGAGCTCAATCCACCCAGGTACACATTGCATTTGTGCTCCACCTCTTTTTCTTTTGTTAGTGGAAGGACCTACAATAATACGAACCAAAGAGTTTACACTTATGAAGATAATAAATTGGGCAATGTTCTAATTGAGAAATTCTAGAACACGCACCTGATTTCTCATGTATTGTATGTGTGAATTTAAAAACTAATTATAAAACTATTCAAATAAACATATTCTTGCTTCATTTCTCATATTGGTTATTTGCTTCAAGATTGAAAGAATCTTGTGGATCACGTTGCATTTGTTCCTGAACTGCTTGTGATGCAGGAGTGGTGGGATTTTGCGACTCTTGTTGCACTTGTTGATGTGTTGCTTGTGATGTGGGAGTGGTAGAATTCAGCAGTACTTGTTGCACTTGTTCATGTGCTTCTTGTGATGTGGGAGTGGTGGAATTCGGAAACACTTGTTGCACTTGTTGATGTATTGTTTGTGTTGCTAGAAAGGTAGAATCCTTATATACATGCTACCCTTGTTCCAACTGAGATGCATTTTTTAGGTAGATTGAGTTTTGCTTGGGCTTGTAATGCTTTTTAATTGACTTTATAGCTTGATCAGCTGGAATGATATCTGAGTCCTTCTTGGCCTTGCGATTTGAAACCCTTTTCTTTACCAAAGATGCAAGTGATCCAGCTGACACATAGTTCAAGTTCTTAACTTTCTTGTTCTTTCTTGAACACCCTTTTGCAATCATAACTATTTCTCAGCAAGTTAAGAAAATGAAAATAAAATAGGTTAGTAGAAAACATTATATACTGGATGTACATTCTGTAGATATTGTAGATTTAAGGGCCATATGTAGAGTCAATACATGATAAGGTCGGAGATGAAAGTATAAAATCACAAAAAGAAGAACTTCTAAAATAAAAAGGAGAAAAAAAGTTGAGGATTTTCAAACTAATAGAAGAAGAAAAAGGGAAAGAAAAGAATGGAACCACAAATGAGGATCAAAACAGTAAGATGCATTAGGAAAATTAACACCGGAACAGAGATATCAATCAAATCACAAAAAGAAATAATGATATAATTAATAAGGAACCTTTAGAGAATCCCAAAAAGAATTTCTTGAAGAAGTAATCTCTAACAAGAACATCAAGAATGTGAATAGGGAGACTCATTACGTTTCTCTTAGAGAACTAAAAAACTTGTAGTACTATTAATGTGGATTCTCTTAATAAGAAGAAGAAAAGGAATAGAAATAAGAGGAATTCCAAAAAGACTGTACAACCTCAAGACATCACTGATAATGATAATAATTATAATATCATGAAAATCAACTTGAACGTACAAACTCAAGACATCACTCAGCAAGACTGTGTTCCTTCAACCTTCCCTGAAAATGCCGACAGAGTGCAAAATTTGAAAGCACAAAAATGAAATAAAATACAACATTGATCCAGCAGAATACCATAATGACTATATCAAATTAATTAGTGATACTAACTTTGATACCAATGATTAATAGAGAATTAAAATCAATAATTAGATTAGGATGCTAATTTAGAGGATACGGACTGTGCTGATGAGAAAAGTTAAGATCCTAATTAAGAATTTGAAAATATGGTTAGTAAAAAGGAGAGTGATGATCATCAGTCTATCTCTTCTTGTTCATGATTGAGGTTAATGTTATTGAAACTTATGAGGATGTCAAAAACAGTGGGCACCTATCACCAAGAGGCAGAGGAAGAGATAGATACAGAGGAGAAAGACAAAATTCTCAAACGCTTCATAGAATGGTAACTTTTCAAAATGATTTACTGAAACATTAGGAGAATTAAATTCAATGATGCTTTTGAAAGACTTAAATAATTGATCAAGAATGAAAAAACATTTTTTATTACCTTGGGTGAACCTTTTTATGAGGCTAATAAACTAGAAAAATTTTCAAAAGAATACTAAGGGTTCCAAGTATAACAATAAAATATGAATTTTCTGGGAAGAAAATCCAGAATGTACATCTAATATAAAGCATGAGTATATTATAAAGCATCCCCTCCCACTTGACATCCAAGTTATTTTTAAATTCTATTATTGTATTTGAGTTTGTCTCTGTTGAGGTGTCAGTTGGAATCACTGAACTGGACTTAGCAAATGTTATTTAGGGGTTGTGCAGTTAATGTGTAAGAAAGCTTTGCATGTAGATTGTGTGTCTCTATTCCTACTCAGACGTATAGTTTTTGAATGGGGATTTATGATGATAGTATAATCAGATATGTTGAGTATTTCCAATATAAAGGTAGTAAAACAAATCATGTTTTTGTTCCATTCAGGTCATGTGGAATAATGTGGGTGCTGAGTTGCAGGTTGTCAACAAATGCAAGACACCTATTTCGCTTAAGGAAGATGCAATAGTTACTCTGACTCCTCATCAAGGCCAAGAAGCATCTAATGAAGTGTTGCCAATCAACTTTGGTGGATTAGCCAAGGTCCAGCCCACATCTGTTGTCTTTGATATTCCCTTTCATACAGTGTATGTTAGTAAATTAAGTTCCTACGGAAGTTTGGTAAGTAAAACTTTCTGAAGGAAACAAATGAAACTGTTATTTGCAAATGCAATGTAAAACTTGGTGGAACAAGATGATTGATATCTGATAAGCATTTGCATTCATTAGCTACATGGTACTAAAATATGCCATTAATTTTGCTTACAGGATGTAAAGAAGGGAGACACCATTTTTGTTGGTCAATACCTCTTCACAGGAAGTGGAACAACATCTGTTTGGCTGGATGTATGAATTACATATTCTCCCCCCTTGCTTGACACCCAGTTGATGTTTTGCTGGGGTTAGTAGAAAAAATAATTTCCACATAAAATATAACATTGTTAATACAATGTTAAAACTTAACATTATTCATATAAAACTTCATTTTTATAAGGTAAGATTTAAAACTTAACATTGTTAATACAATCTTTGCTCCCAAATTTTCTTTTCCACATAAATATATTTAGCATAATAGACTGCGCCACGTGTAACTTAGAATGGATTCATAAATGGACACAACAGGATATTATAACTATTGAACAGCAGAAAATAACAATTTCCCAAGCCTCACTGTCACGACCAAAACATACACCTGGTTGTAGACACGGGATAAGGAGTCCCGAGAGACTCCATGTCGACCCATGGCATGAGCATACATCTAATCCAATCACATGAGCGGAAGACTTATCATATAAGAACGTAATCATAACATAGCGAAAGAGAAAAAAATCAGTACAAGACTCATACAATACGGCTGAATACAACTTGTAGTCTGATAAGCTTCTAACATGAAGGACGGATTGATGGGACAACTACCCAACTAATCCAACATCTAAAAACTGAAAGAAACAAAATAGAGTATGAACATACAGCCCTCGAAACATGAGGACTCACCAAGAGCGCGGAGAGAAAATCTGAAACTATCTACGGGAGAGGATGAGCCTGAGAACTGGCACTTGTATCATGAAATTATACAGCATAGAAAGTATGCGGTCAGTACGTGAAATGTACTGAGTATGCAAGGTAAGTAATATGGACATTTAAAACATATATAAAATTTACAAATGAACATAAGAGTAGGAAGTTTGGTAACATAAACAAATTGTAATCATAATAGAAGAGCTTTACTTAACATGACTTGAGCCATAATATATAATCATAACATGCATAAATTGTGAGGAACAGTGGGAGATTTTCTTAACCGACAAACCCCATATGAGCACACATGAAGCCCGACTTATAACCCTAGTCAGGAGGGTATCCGTACTTTTCTCAAGGGTAGGACCATGAAAGTGTGATATCACCATTAAAAGGGCAATTTGGTCCAGGGACTAGCATGAAAGGGGTCCCAACATACCTACGGTGGCATGTAGTTCATGAGATTCGGGGCTTAGCCTGAGCCCCGAACCTACTCGGTGTTCGACACTACTCCCAAAACATATATAGTGCTCATAATAATACATCCGTCTAAAGAACAACTCATGCTGAACTGGGGTCCTGGGGTTGGTCAAAGCTATAATTAGAACGTTATGACCGCCTAATGGACCAATTAATCTATGTTCTGAGTCTGATTCTGATAACCTAGAGGCACTACTGACGCCTCAGGGATATCTAATGTCAAACTGAACGGTTGACAATTTCTGAATAGTTCTAAAAGAATCTTACATTTTTACTAAACTGAGCTACTGAGCAGCTAGTAGAGATTTCAACTCATTCCAACAACACTGGAATTTCATAGCATGGCAACCACTCAAGAATTTAAGAGAAATTAACATCTGACAAGGCAAGAATCTTTCTTATACATAAGATATTTTGCTCAGCATCTAAGTATTAAAATTTGAAGGAAATTCATCCCCAAACATACTTCATTCAACAAATAGCATTTTATATGCACTGATCTTTTCTCGAAATTTTGGACTGGAATTCACTATTTCAAGATTCTAGGTAATTTTTGTACAAACTGCTGGAAAATCATATCAATAATAATGGGGATATCATTCTATAAGAAATTAACGAACAATGACATGCAACATCTTGTACTCGAAGAACTATTCCCTTGTTGAATTTCCACATACCTGACGAAAATTTGGGAGAAATTTTCTTGGAAATTGAAGAAGAACTATCTGCCCTAGCTCGAACTTTTTTGAGAGGAACTATGCGTACTTTTTATTACAAGTCTAAGTGGGGAATGAGGGAAAGAACCCATTACCCCCACTAAAATGTCTGAAACTGAAGCTAAAATGATGTAGTTTAGGGTCCAAAAGCATAGAAAAGTCAAATTTGCCCTTAATGAAATTTTCCTATAAAATAGTTCTGGCCCCGACCACGACTCGCATACCCCGACTCGTGGTACCATCCTATAGGTCATACTGTTAATCGTGGTACCATCCACCCATACCAAATATGACTTAACCATGACTCCTCATCACGACTCGTTGCTTCATCCTATGAGTCGTACCATGACCCATGACGACTCACTCTTGCACCACTGAGAATTTCACCATGACTCCTAACCACGAGTTATACCTACACATCACGATTCATAGGAGAACCTGTGATATGACCTCAGGCTCCCAAAATTCATAACGACTAGAGTCACGAGTCATAGATCCTAACCACAATTTGTACCTCGATTCATCCTGGCGCAATGTTCCAGATTTTTCTGCAGTTTCCAAGTTCAACTCCCGAGTCTATTCTTAGGCCCTTTCGGTGTATTACAATTCTTCAACTCTCGGGTCATGAAACTATATAGCATAATAGAAGAGTAAAACATGAACTGATAAGACATGTAATGACCAATAAGCAAACTGATCTGATCTACTGATATGTACTGAATGGTCAAGATGAACCGATATGGTGGTAAAAGACATGTCCTAAATCTAATGATTTTGAGTCTGCAGTACTGTCTTGAATTGAGGCAAACTGATAGAATTGGAATTGAATGGAACTGCTTATTCTGAATTAGACTGCACTGACTAGTGGGTGAGTCTCTAACCGATATATAACCACGTGAGCCAGACGTGGATTCCGATGTACACACCCTACTGGTAGGATCATATATACCTTTCCAGGGTATAAAGGCATGAATGGGTGATCACAAAAGTCTAGAGCCAATCTGGCCAAGTAATAGTGTAACCTACGCCAGCAACGTAGTTTTGGGAACCTGGGTGCACTTTAACCCCGGCCTGCTCGGTGTTAAGCTCTACTCCAACTGGAAACCTAAACTGAACTACTAAGATGATAGCTCGAAACTAGTGTCCAAGACTAGTCAGCGACATATAACTGAAAGTACCCTAAGAGTCTTATCGGACTAGATTCTAAAACTGGGTTCTAGACTGGTCAGAGCTGCTTATCTGGAAGCATCGTAACTGTCTAAAAACTGTCTGAAAACTGAACTGGGGGTCCTAGGGCTAGTGTTACGCCCCACCTTGGGAGGCATGACTGGCACCTGGTGCCTTACTAGGACCCGGACTGCTGGACTAGCTGAGCCCAAGCACTTCTAGTGCAAGGCTGGCTCTAACCCTGGGTTCAAGAAAACGACGAGCTATGTAACAGCTGTAAATACAGCCTCCGACTGACTAGGCCTATAGCCACCTGTAAGAAATCAACAGCTACCCAGAACAACTGAATTAATTGGGAACCTATGCGGGCCGATAAGGCCACCATGCTGTCTAGTTATTCTGAATCAAGAAAACAAGTGCTAAACTACTACGTGATCAACAAAATCACCACTACCAACTGAATAAGGCCCCACACAACCATCATAAATAAACTAAAACATACACATGGCCTCACACAAACAGTACAGCTAACCACAGGTAATATACAATCTGCAAGCCTCTAAGAATACTGATAAGATGGTCGGGACAAGGCCCCGGCCTACCCATACTGTACAACAAAGAAAAAGAATAAACCTCTAGTGTCTAGCTCCAGATGACAGGAGCTGATGATTTTGTGTGCTGGCTGGATTACAAGGGATCGGCTCCTCGTTTATGAGTATTTGCAGGCAAGTAATGCAGCGCCCCAAAACAGGCGTCAATACCGCTGGTACTGATTATGCAAAGCAATAACTAGAAAATAACTGAAGACAAGCAATATAACTGATAGAACGGCAGTAGAAGAAATAGACTATACTGACTGAAAGTATGAATTTAAGATTGTCCTCAACTATGCTGAAAGGAGTAGGAGTTGTACCTGGTAACGTGGCATTCTACTATCTATCTATTCATAAATAACATAACATGGCATAATATAGCATAGCATAACATAACATAGCACACATAAACCTTACCCGGCCCACATAAGCCGTAAAAACCTACACGCAATCTATACCCCTACCCAGGTCATCCCCTCTCCCATAGTAACTATAAGCATCCTGCCGGTCCCCTGAGTATACATTTTGGCCCGTTGAGCCCCTGACTATAACTGTACCTGAGTCCGGAGGACTCCTGAATCAACACCCCGGGCATACCCGCTCGACGGGGGTGTATAAAAGCCGACCAAGGCAAAATATGGTGAAACTGGCATCCCATCTTCATCCCCTAGGGGACGGCATGCCACTCTGTAGAGCGATATATCCTCGCCATCTGGCGGACGAGTCGATACAACTATTAACCCTAGGGCTGTCATGGATGCTAGGTAATCCCACCCAAAACAATACAGTCAAGTCTCAACTGATAATACTAACTGCATACCATACATGCTTAAACTAATGATAGTAATGTGTGTATATATAATACATGCTGAAACTGATATTGGTATATATATATATTTTCTGTCATACTATTCTAAATCTGTACTGAAACAAGATATAATATTTCTACTGATAATCATGTTGTATACCTAAGTTTCATGGTAAATGTGATTTACTATTTCTAACATGCTTTGTAAAATTCATATTAAGCTAATATTCTATTTCTGAAATACTTTACGGGAACGTATATTTCTTTACTAAGCTTCGGCTGAACACGATAATATCTTAACGTACTTTACTAAATTACATACTGGGCATGCTGTACTATTTTTGAAACTTTCTACTAGAATTTATACTAGTGATTTTGGGCAGATTTATATGCCCAAGTGATACCCAAACGTATCATTTTCGCCTTGTTTATCGTGCAATGTGTATACATTTCCATGTAATTGGTAATAAAATTTGAATTTATACTAACCAACATGATTAGCATTGTTTTGTAGGTAAAATGTGATTTTGAGGAGCTAAAATGCATGTTGGAACAATATCGGAGTTGGACTTGGAAGTGAGCAAACGAAAAAGCATTGGACTGCACCAATTAAAGGGGCTCCGCGATGGAGCCGTGGCACGCTGCCATCGCGGAGGCATTCTGCCTAGAGGGTGGAAAAATGCATACTTCCAGTGGAGCCTCGCGACAGCTCCGTGGCACGGTGGCAAGCCTCCGCGTTGCATGCCGTGCCACGTTGATGCTATATACCTGGACCTCTAAATTCCAGTCAGGGTCCGCGCCCACGCCGTGTCACGGAGGCAGTGCTCCGCGATGCACTCCGTGACACGTTGCTTGTTATTCCGGGAAAAATTCTCATTAGTATAAATAGAACGCTTAGGCTTATTTTTCATAATTCAGACTTGGTGGAGCAAGGACGTGGGTTACAGGCAGTTGAGGGACGAAAAGTTCAGGGTTTTTTCTCTCCTTCTTTCTTCTTTCACTCAATTGTTTGTATGATTAACACTTGTTTTAGGATGATTAATCCACAAATGAGTGGCTAATTCCTTTCCTTGCTGAGGTTATGAACATTTGTGATGAATTTTGATTATTGAATTATATGGTTTTTCATCTTCTTCTTCCATGTTGTTCTATTAATTCTTGTTCTTACTGCATTGGCGTATGGCTGACATTAATGTATATCTAAAAAGTCTGATTTCACTCGAGAGAGCACGAAATTGGAAAGTTGTGAATTAATAGGGTATTGTTCTTAACTTGATTTGGGAAAATTGAGTTTTGATGTGCTTTCCTGATAGAAATATACTTGAAAGCCGTATTAGTCAATTTAGGAACTGGAATTGTATTGCTAGGTCATGAATTGCATTTGATCACAGAAATGTAGACGGATGGTTTATGATTCTTAAGTGAGATTAAATACGAGAGTTTTAATCTCTTGGCTAATGTTCCTGGCTAGTAATTGGAAGAAAGAATTAACCAATGTATGATGATAATCAGTTCATTACATGTTCTTAACCTTGGCATGCTCATATCCATGGTTTAAATTCAAAGTAAATAATTGTCAGTAGTTTTAGTACATAATTTATAAAACAAACTTTTCAATTGTTGGTTACGTTGTTGTCAGCATATTAGAAGTGAGATAGAATATAGTATACTTAAGCAATTTTCACTTATCCATAGTCTCCTTGGATCGATACTTGGCTTACTTAAGCCACTTACTACTTGTTTGATCACGTGCACTTGCGTGTCGGTTTTTAACCCTTACCAAAGCACCGAACAAGTTTTTGGCGCCGTTGCCAGGGAGACTAGGCAATTGGTGAAATTGTATTAAGTGTAAATTTACTGTATTTTTATTTTATTTTCCTAAGTGTTGACAACTTGGTCTTAGCCTGTATTTTGCAGACTTAATTTCTGTGAACACTGGCAAGAGACAAAGAGCTGGTGGAATCTTATATAGAGCCTGGATGTATATTTCATAGTAAACGGAGAGAAGCTCTACAAAAGAAGCTGCAGTTGCTCAGACAGACTATTATGGAGCAACAAAATCCACCGGTTGTAAGGGCAGTGTTAGTGCCCGAAGAAGCAGCAGCAAGGCCGGTTCGCGAGGTGGCAATCCAACATGCCAACAATGTTACATCAAGTATCCGCAAACTAGAGCCTGGAGGGAGATTTGAACTAAAGCAAAATATGGTGCAATTGTTGCACACAAGCGGGCAATTTACTGGTCTCCCTCATGAAGACCCACAACAACATCTCCAGAACTTTTTGGAGATAAGTGACACTTATATACCCGCCGGAGTGTCACCTGATTATGTTCGGCTTACATTATTTCCATTCTCATTACTTGGTGAAGCCAAGAGGTGGTTGAAAGCTGAGCCACCAAATTATATTTCAACGTGGGATGATCTAGAACGAAAGTTCTTGATAAGATTTTTTCCCTCTGGTAAAAAACAGCCAGACTTAGAAGTCAAATTCTAAGTTTCAAACAGAGGGAGGGAGAAAATTTGTATCAAGCCTGGGAAAGATTTAAATCCATGTTGCGGGACTGTCCTCATCATCATCAGTCCAATGAGGTGTTGGTGCACACATTTATTGAGGGTTTGGAACCACATACTAAAATTTTTCTAGATTCAGCAGCTGGAGGGCAAGCGCTGGAAAAGACTTATGAGGAGCTGTACACTTTGCTAAACCAGATTTCACAAGGCAATCCAGAATGGAATGCTGATTCATCACGAGGTGGAGCAAGGAAAGCAGCAGGAGTGCTTGAAGTGGATGTATTTACAGCTATCGCTGCACAGATAGCTGCATTGCAGAATCAGTTGAAAAACCACTTCAGCAACATGACTTTGAACCAGCCTTCAGCTTCAGTCAATGCGGTCCAGCAAATGTGGTGTGAAGTGTGTGGAAGCAGTGAGCACTCAGCTGAGTGCTGTGGAGCAAACCCAGATTCGGTTAACTTTGTGGGCAATGCACAAAGAAAACAGCAGCAGTATGGTAGTGGCTACAACTCAAATTGGAGGAACCATCCAAATTTTTCATGGGGTAGCAACAACCAACAAGGCCAAAGTTCGGGTCAGGGTATGCAAAGGAATCAAGGAGGGCAACAGCACTACCACCATCACCTAGCATTGAGGAGATGTTCAAGACTATGATTGCTAACCAAGCGCAATTGCAGGCTGACTATGTTAAATTGGCAGCCGAAGTGAAAAATAATCAGTTAGCGACCAAGGCTCTTGAGTATCAATTTGGGCAATTTGCTAGTGCCCAAAATACAAGGCCCAGAGGAGGACTGCCTAGCGACACAGATCCAAATCCGAAGCAGGTAAATGCAGTGACCACAAGGAGTGGTTTGCAGCTGAAGGAGATGGAACCAGAAAGACCACCTCAAAATTCAGGAGCAGGAGAAGTTGAGGGGGGACAAAGTTCGGAGAGGGGGAAGACCAAAGAAGCTGAATCAGAAAGACCTCCACCCCGTTCCCTCAACGACTCAAGAAACACAAGGAGGAGGCGTGTTTCAAGAAATTCATGGAGGTGCTTAAACAGGTACATGTTAACTTACCTCTTGTTGATGTCTTGCAGGGAGTGCCTAAATATGCTAAATACATTAAAGACATCGTGGCCAACAAAAGTCGTTTGACTGAGTATGCCACGGTAGCTTTGACAGAGGAGTGCACTTCCCGGATCCAAAATAGACTGCCCACGAAGCTAAAAGACCCTGGAAGTTTTACTATCCAGCTTACTATTGGGTAGAGTATCTGAGCTCGTGGATTGTGTGACCTGGGAGCGAGCATAAATCTGATGCCATCTTCGGTATTCAGAAAGTTGGGTCTAGGGAGTCCTAAACCTACAACAGTAATGTTGCAGTTGGCGGATCGATCCTTAGCTAGGCCGGATGGCATTGTTGAGGATGTTCTAGTGCAAGTGGGCTCCCAAATTTTCCCGGTAGATTTTATTGTTCTGGATTTTGAACCAGACGCGGAAGTCCCATTTATTTTGGGACGACCCTTCTTGCCAACCGGGAAAGCATTAATTGACGTAGCTGCGGGTCAACTTACAATGCGAGCACATGACAAGGTAGAGGTTTTCGATGTGTACAAAGCACCCAAGCTCCCGATGGTGAATGAAGAACTCTCGGTGATCAATGTAATTGATCATGGTAATGCTAAGCAGATGAATGATTCCCGAGAGTTGATGGGAAGACCACCGGATAAGGGTAAGCACTACTGGGGGGAGGACAATGATCGTGAGAAATCGTCCATCACCCTAGCGGACAATTGAGCATAAAGGACGTCGAGCCGCGACGGTAAACCAGGCGCTGCACGGGAAGCAACCTATGAAAAATTTTTTCTTTCATTTTGTAAAGTGTAAATAGATTTTATTTTTCTTTTTTTTCTTGATTTAGTACAAATTTTTCGTTTTAGTTAGTATTTTTTATTTTTATTTTAGTTAGGTGAAACCTATTAATCTAACCAATTTTGTTTAGTGATATGATTTTCAGGTTAAACGGAGAAAAATGTGCACGGAATCGTGAAGGAAAAGCGAGGTAGGAAAAAATTTAAAAAAAAAATGTTGACGACAGTGAGCTGGGGCGATAGCTCCGTGTCACGGAGGAGGACCTCCGTGTTACCCTCCGTGACACGTTGAGGTGTAATCTGGAATTTTCAAAAATTCCAGTAAGCTATCGCGATGGCTCCGTGTCACGGAGGCAGTGCACCGCGATGCACTCCGTGACACGTTGCCATATAAATTGTGACGGGTCACACCGGGTTGCCGGGTGACCCACGTGTTTTCTACATTTTAAACCCCCGATTTCTCCCCTTTTCCCCTCATTTTTACATTTCTCCGCGACCAAACACCCAAAATTCCCTTCCCCACCAACGTGCCACGCTCTAAAGCAAAGAATTACCAAGTTTTCTTCGGTTCTTCAACTTAGAGGTATGTTTTCCGATTCTCTCTCAAGTTTTTAGCGATTTCATTTGAATTTAAGCATGAGAGGTGAGAAAAATCACCCTAAGTCGAAATTTAGCATGAATTTGAGTTATTCCTTGATTGATAAATGTTTGGAATGCTGTAATGAGCATTTGAACTTGTCGATTGCATGAATTATTCGAATTTGATTGCGAAATTCAATTCTAGGGCTTGGTTGTTGAAATCGAAATTGGTAATGTGTTGCGTTGTAAAATATATGTCGGGTTGTATGTATTGAATGAGATAAGTCGTTGTAGAATATTGTTTGAATGTAATAGACGACGAATTCTCGGGTTTTTGGGAAAATGATGAAAATTGTTCAAATTGGGTTGGATGTATAGGTTCATGTATATAGAATTTTTGTTGTTGCTTTTGTATCGTTGTTTTTAGTTACTAAGTACGATGGTTGAATTGCTAGCGATGGTAGTGATTGATATTAGTTGTATGAAGTCATCGGACTCCACATCGGAGTCCTCACGACGTGTCTCCTCATCAGTAGGGACATCGTCATCAGTAGGCTCCATGAAGGCTGGTCCCACCCGACATAAGGCTCTAGCGTTCTCGCCAAAGGGGTAGTCCAGCTCCAGCTACCATAATTCTTCCTCGGTGGCTGGTCTCCCACCAATCCGTAGCTGAAGCATCTGCATGCCAAACATACGGGCCATGTACTGATCGTCCCGAGCATGTCGCTCGCCCAAAGTCAGTACTGGTCCGTGTGTAGTGTCGGGGGCATTAGTCTTTGTTACATCGAGGGCCCTCCGCTCCAACTGCGGAATATAGTCCAAGGCCTCTTCCTCAATGTCGAGGCCTCGGAGGAAGGTGGTGATGAGTCTGCCAAACCCGTATCTGTGGCCATGGTGCAGTTTGGCTCTCTTCATGGCGGATATTATTACCGCCCCAACATTAATCTCAAGCCCTTTCATAAGGGCATACACCAAGCAGACACCGTCCCGGGTCACGTCCATCATATGAACTCCCAGGATCAAACACGAACACACAATCTTCAGCCTTATTCTGGCCTCCCTGTTCATCTGCGAATAAGGCAGAGTCTGGTGGTAACCCCTCTCCTTATGTCTACTCCATTGGGCTGTGGATCAAGCCCCACACAACGTACGGCTGATGTCGGCGTACGGTGGGGTGATGTTTAGCTGGCGGAGAATGTGGGCGTCTGTGTCCCGCGCTCCAACGATGGCATTCAGCTGCTGGGGTTCCAGAGTGACAATCTGCCCTCTAATTTTCACTGTGTGGCCTCTGATGGCCGGGTTCCAGTTTGCATAAAATTCCCGGACCAAGTGAAGGTTGCACTCCTTGGGCTCCTGAAAAATAAAGCTGAGCCCAGCTGCTTCAATTCTCTGTACAATGCGAGGGAACTCCTGTGCGAGTGGTTCCCGTGCAATATGTTCTTCTGGGAAGTACTTGTTCTCCTTATGCTTAGCATACCATTTCTTTCCTTCCTCGGTTACCCATCTTGTTCCGTATTGGCAGCGTTGGCCGCGCGGAACAGCGGGTGCAGCTGGGACTGCGGTGCCCATTCTCATCCTTTTCCTACCGGTGCCAGAAGTAGAAGCACCCTTGCCTTTATCTTGTCTACTCGCCATTGTACCTGTCAATATACATAAACAAGCACAACGTTAAGCTAAATACATGTTAACTTTGGCTAAGGTCGGGTTACACAACATTTACCCCACACTTAGGCCTTAGCTACTTCTACAAACTTACGGCGAGGATAACTCTAATAACACCACAGACAACACTATACACTTCATGCTTAGTGCGTTCACAAAAAAATTTTCGACAGCATAACGGTTAGCGTACTACTCAGACTTCATACAGCTAATCCCAATCCTACTATCGCTAACAATTCACACATCGCACTTCGCAACAAAAACAACAACAAAATAAAAACAACGATAAAAACATTCTATATACAATCTAATCCAAACAATCTAACCAATTTACACACTTTTTGCATTTTCCCATAAAAAATCGAGAATTTGTCGTCTTTTAACATTTACACAATATTTACCACGACTTCTCTCAATTTACAAACACACCCCGGCATCTAATTTGCCGACTTATCAAGTCGCTCAAGTTAAATTCAACAACTCATGCCCTAGAATACAATTCTATAATCAAATTCGAATTATTTACGCAATCGATAAGTTCAAACGCTAAATAAAACAATCCAAACATGTATCAATCACAAATAACTCAACATTCATGTTTAATTTCTACCTAGGGTGATATATCTCACCTCACATGCCCAAATTTGACAAAAATCACCAAAAAATTGAGATAGACGATGAAAACATACCTTTGAATTGAGAAACCGAAGAAACTTGACGTATTCCTTGCCTAGGAACGTGGCACGGTGCTTGGGGAGGGGGAAATAGGTGTTTTGGTCGCGGAGGGAAGAGGGAATGGGAAGAAATGGGGCGAAATTGGGGGTTTTAATTTAAGAAAACACGCGGGTCACCCGGCAACCCGGTGTGACCCGGCACCAAATACACGGCAACGTGTCACGGAGGGTAACGCGGAGACCCTCCTCCGTGACACGGAGCCAACGCGTTGGCTTACTGGATTTTTGAAAAATCCAGATTTTGCCTTCAACGTGTAACGGAGGGTAACGCGGAGCCCTACCTCCGTGACACGGCGCCAACGCGCCAGTGCACTGTTTCTTCAATTAATTTGATTTTTCATACCTTGCCTCATTTTCTCGATTCCATGTATATTTCCTCCGTTATACCTGAAAATCACCTCACTAAACAAAAATTGGTTAAATTAATAGATTTCCCTAACTAAAATAAAAAATACTAACTAAAATGAAAATCTAAACCTAATCAAGAAAAGAAAAAGAAAAATAAAAATTGGAAATAAACAAATAAAAACAAAAATAAAGATAAAAACTAACTACACTGTGCAAAAAGAAGAAAAATAAAATATTTTTCTCACGGGTTGCCTCCCGTGCAGCGCCTGGTTTACCGTTGCGACTCGACGACCTTTATGCTCACTTGTCTATTTGGGTGATGGACGATTTGTCCCGATCATGGTCATCCCCTCAGTAGTTCTCAACCTTATCTGGTGGCCTTCCTAGTAACTCTCGGGAATCACTCATTCCATTAGCCTTCCCATGATCAATCACATTGATCACCGAGAGTTGCTTATAAACAGTTGGGAGCTTAGGTACTTTGTACACATCGAACACTTCGACCTTGTCATGTGCTCGCATCGTGAGTTGACCCGCAACTACATCAATTAATGCCTTTCCGGTTGCCAAAAAGGGTCATCCCAAAATAAATGGGACTTCAGCATCTGGTTCAAAATCCAGAACAATGAAATCGACCAGAAAAATGAGAGAGCCTACTTGCACTAACACATCCTCAACAATGCCATCCGGCTTAGCTAAAGACCTGTATGCTAGCTGCAAGATTACCGTTGTAGGTCTAGGACTCCCAAGACCTAACTTTCTGAATACCGAAGATGGCATCAGATTTATGCTTGCCCCCAAGTCGCATAATCCACGAGCTCGGATACTTTTCCCAATCGTAAGCTGGATAGTAAAACTTCCAGGGTCTTTCAATTTTGTGGGCAACCTATTCTAAATACGGGAAGTGCATTCATCCGTTAAAGCTACCGTGGCATACACAGTCAAACGACTTTTGTTAGCCACAATGTCTTTAATATATTTCGCATATTTTGGCACTCCCTGCATGACATCAACAAGAGGTAAGTTAACATGTACCTGTGTAAGTACCTCCATGAATTTCTGGAAACACGCCTCCTCCTTGTGTTTCTTAAGTCGTTGAGGGAACGGGGGTGGAGGCCTTTGTGGTTCAGCTTCTTTAGTCTTCCCCTTATCTGAGATTTGCTCTCCCTCAACATCTGCTGCTCCTGAGTTTTGAGGCGGTCTTTCCGGTTCCACCTCCTTTAACTGTAAATCACTCCTCGTGGTCACTACATTTACCTGCTTCGGATTAGGATCCGTGTCGCTAGGTAGTCCTCCTCTGGGTCTCGTATTTTGGGCACTAGCAAATTGCCCAAACTGATATTCAAGAGCCTTGGTCGCTAATTGATTATTCTTCACTTCGGCTGCCAATTTAACATAGTCAGCCCGCAATTGTGCCTGATTAGCGATCATGGTTTTGAACATCTCCTCAATGGTAGGTGATGGTGGTGTAGGAGGGGCATTGTGATTTCTGAATTGAGCTTGATAATTTTGTTGCCCTCCTTGATTTCTCTGCATACCGTGACCAGAACTTTGGCCTTGTTGATTGTTGCTACCCCACGAAAAATTCGGATGGTTTCTCCAATTTGAGTTGTAGCCACTACCAAACTGCTGCTGATTTCTCTGTGCATTGCCCACAAAGTTAACAGAATCAGGATTTGCACAACAGCATTCAGCTGAATGCTCACTACTACCACACACTTCACACCACATCTATTGAACTGCATTGACTGAAGCTGAAGGCTAGTTCAAATTCATATTGTTGAAGTGAGTGTTTAACTGATTTTCCAAAGCAGCCATCTGTGCAGCGATAGCTGTAAATCCATCCACTTCAAGCACTCCCGCTGCTTTCCTTGCTCCATCTCTTGAAGAATCTGCATTCCATTCTGGATTGCCTTGTTAAATTCGGTTGAGCAAAGTGTACAGCTCCTCGTAAGTCTTTTCCAGCGCTTGCCCTCCAGCTGTTGAATCTAACAGAATTTTAGTGTGGGGCTCCAAACCCTCAATAAATGTGTGTACCAACACCTCATTGGACTGATGATGATAAGGACAGTCCCGCAACATGGATTTAAATCTTTCCCAGGCTTGATATAGATTTTCTCCCTCCCTCTGTTTAAAACATAGAATTTGACTTCTAAGTCTGGCTGTTTTACCAGAAGGGAAAAATCTATTCAGAAACTTCCGTGCAAGATCATCCCACGTTGATATAGAATTGGGTGGTTCAGCTTTTAACCACCTCTTGGCTTCACCAAGTAAGGAAAACGGAAATAAGGTGAGCCGAACATAATCACGTGACACTCCAACGGGTATATAAGTGTTACTTATCTCCAAAACGTTTTGGAGATGTTGTTGTGGATCTTCATGAGGGAGACCGGTAAATTGCCCGCTTTTGTGCAAAAGTTGCACCATATTCTGCTTTAATTCAAACCTCCCTCCAGTCTCTGGTTTGCGGATACTAGAATGTACATTGTTGGTGTATGGGATTGCCACCTCGTGAACAGGCCTTGCTGCTACTTCATCGGGCACTAACACTGCCCTCACAACTGGTGGATTTTGTTGCTCCATAATAGATTGTCGGAACAACTGCAGCTTCTTTTGTAGAGATTCTCTAAGTTGACTATGAAATTCACGTTCAGGCTCTAAGTAAGATTCCACCAGCTCTTTGTCCCTTGCCAGTGTTCACAGAAACAAAATCTGCAAAATACAGGCTAAGACCAAGTTGTTAACACTTAAGAAAATAAAAATAAAAATACAGTAAATTTACACTAAACACAATTTCACAAATCGCCTAGCCTCCCCGGCAATGGCGCCAAAAACTTGTTCGGGTGTTCCGGTAGGGGTTAAAAACCGACACGCAAGTGCACGTGGTCAAACAAGTAATAAAGTGGCTAAGTAGCCAAGTATCGATCCAAGGAGGCTCAAGATATGTAAAGTTGCCTAGTTTACTATATTCCTATTTCACTTCTAATTATGCTAACAACAATGTAACCAACAGTTACTTGAGTTTTTGTTTCTAAACTATATCTACTACAATTTATAACAAATATTTACTGTGAATTTAGACAATGGATATGAACATGCCAAGGTTAAGAACAAGTAATGAACTTGATAATCATGATAATTTGGTTAATCTCTTCTTCATGTTGCTAGCCAAGAACATTCGCCTAGAAATTAAAACTCTCGTATTTAATTTCACTTTAGAATCATAAACCATCCGTCTACATTTCTGTGATCAAATGCAATTTATGACCTAGCACTATAATTCCGGTTCCTAAATTGACTAATACGGCTTTCAAGTATATTTCTATCAGGAAAGCACATCAAAACCCAATTTTCCCAAATCAAGTTAAGAACAATACCCTATTAATTCACAACTTTCCAATTTCTTGCTCTTTCGAGTGAAATTGGACTTTTTAGATGTACATTAATGTCGGCCAAGCACTAATGGAGTAAAAACAAGAATTAATAGAACAACATGGAAGAAGAAGAAGAAAACCATATCATTTACAATCAATATTCACTACACATGTTCAAAACCTCAGCAAGGAAGAGAATTAACCACTCATTTGTGGATTGATCATCCTAAAATGAGTGTAAATCATACGTACAATTGATAGAAAGAAGAAAAGAAGAGAAGAAATCCCTTAGCTTTTTCGTTCCTCAACTGCTCCTAACCCACGTCCTTGCTCTCCACTTCTGAACTCAGCCTAAAAACTAAAAACTGCTTAAAATAAACCTAAGTGTGCTATTTATACTAGTGGGAAATTTTTCCCGAAATAACAAGCAACGTGTCACGGAGGCCAACGCGGGGCACTGCCTCCGTGACACGGCGTGGACGCGGACCTTCACTGGAATTTCAGGGTCCGGTAAATTAGCCTCAACATGGCACGGAGGCCAACGCGGAGGCCTCTCTCCGTCCCACGGAGCTGACGTGATGGCACACTGGAAATTGCCATTTTAATTCCTGTTCAGGCAGTGTGCTACCGCGATGGTAGCGTGGCACGGCTCCATCGCGGAGCCCCCTATAAAATGTGCATTCCAATGTCTTTTCCACGCTCGCATCCAAGTCCAACTCCGATATAGTTCCAACATGCATTTTAGCTCCTAAAAATCACAATTACCTGCAAAACAAATGCTAATCATGTTGGTTAGTATAAATTCGCATTTTATTACCAATTACATGATATTATATACACATTTCACAACAAACAAGGTAAAAATGATACGTTTGAGTATCACTTGGGCATATAAATCTGCCCAAGATCACTAAGGACTAAGTGTGGGGTAAACTTAGCTTAACCCGACCTTAGCCGAAGTTAACATGCATTTAGCTTGACATTGCGCTTGTTTATTTGTGTTGATAGGTACAATGGCAAGTAGGCAGGATAAGGGTAAAGGTGCATCTACTTCAGGCACCGGGAGAAAACGACTTAGACTGGGCACAACAGTCCCAGCTGCACCAGCAGTTCCGCGCGGCCAACGCCGCCAATACGGAATAAGGTGGGTAACCGATGAGGGGAAGAAGTGGTATGCCAAACACAAGGAAAATAAATACTTCCCTGAGGAGCATATTGTACGGGAACCAGCACAGGAGTTCCCATGCATAGTGCAAAGGATTGAGGCAGCTGGGCTCAGCTTCATATTTCAGGAGCCCAAGGAATGCAACCTACATCTAGTCTGGGAGTTCTATGCAAATTGGAACCCGGCAATCAGAAGCCACACAATCAAGATCAGAGGGCAGATTGTCACTCTGGAACCCCAGCAATTTAATGCCATCATTGGAGCGCAGGACACAGACGCCCACATTCTCCACCAGCTAAACATCACCCCACCATATGCCAATATCAGACGCACATTGTGTGGGGCTCGATCCACAGCCGGATGGAACAGACATAAGGAGAGGGGTTACCACCAGACTCTGCCGTATTCTCAAATGAACAGGGAGGCCAGAATCTGGCTGAAGATAGTTTGTTCGTGCCTAATCCCAGGGGTGCACATGACTGATGTGACCCGGGACCGTGTCTGCCTGGTGCATGCCCTGATGAAAGGTCTGGAGATTAATGTTGGGGCGGTCATCATATCCGCCATGAAGAGAGCCCAACTACACCAGGGCCACAAGTATGGGTTCGGAGGACTTATCACCACCTTTCTCCGGGGCCTCGACGTGGAGGAAGAGACTTTGGATTACATCCCGCAGTTAGAGCGGAGGGCCCTTGATGTGACCAAAACTAAGGCCCCCGACACCACACACGGGCCAGTGCTGACGCTTGGCGAGCGGCATGCTCGTGACGACCAGTACATGGCACGGATGTTTGGTATGCAAATGCTCCATCTTCGGATTGGTGGGAGACCAGCCACTGTGGAGGAGCTATGGCAGCTCGAGCTGGATTACCCGTTTGGCGAAAACGCCCGGGCTCTATGCCGAGTGGGGCCAGCCTTTGTAGAGCCCACTGACGATGATGTCCCCACGGACGAGGAGACACGTCGAGAGGACTCCGATGTGGAGTCCGATGATGACGATGGAGGTGACTCGTACATGGGCGATGAGGCAGCAGCACCGGATGAAGAAGTCGAATATTTTGACTGATCAGGGAGTTCCACCACCTAAAATTTTGTGAACACTGGGGACAGTGTTCGATTTAAGTGTGGGGTGGGGAGTAGTTAGGTGCTGGGGCTGGGCTGGTTTGCATGTATGTTCTTTCCTCTGTTTTGTATTTATGTTTATGTTTCCCTTTGTTTGTAAATGGAAAACTGGTGTGTATCTGTATCTATTTGTGGTAATTGATGATGTGTGTTGTGAAATGTTGTGGTTTGCCAGCTAAGTCTGTAAAAAATTTTTGTAAATATTTTCTTCATTTAATTTTTTTCTCTATCGAAATGATCGATATTTTTAAAAATTTTGCGAAAATATTTTGTACATATTAAAATATTTTGTAAATATTTTTCCATCGAAATGATCGGTGTGTTTGAAAAAATTTTCAATTTTTATTTTTTTGGGTTTCTCAGAGTTTGTTTTCGGTTCTTTTATCGAGAATAGTCCCATTGAACCGACGTCATAGTTAGTGACCGTTCCCTATGATGGATGGATGACGACCGTCTTAAGGGAAATGTAGTCGGTAGGAGTAGTGATTTTAATTTGTTTTCAGTTTTTCTTTGGTGGATTGCATCAAGGAACCTGTAGTTACTATATGGTTGTGAAATTTTGGTTGCGTGTTGTAACTGATATTCAAAATGTAAAAGTGATTCGTATGAAAGCATGCAATTTTGTAAATATGTTGAGATACCTAGGCTGTAGAGTTCGATTCGGTGTGATTGAGGCTTAATTTTAGAATTCATGTAATTGGCTAATTAAAGAGTCTGTGAATGCATCTTGAATCGAGCATGTGCATGAAGTGTGAAGTGAGGTATTGTTATTCCATGCTATTGTGAAGTGTCTAGAACTTGCCTGGTGTGTGTACAAAACGAAATGAAGGAGGTGTAGTGTTGGAAAGGATGTAGGCATTTCTTTGTCTTAACCGAGAGTTTCTATTTTTTTCTTGTCATACTCTCCTTTTTATGTGATTGTATACCCTAGTCATCCCGTTGAGCCTTTAGCCTATTATTTATTTCTTTTGTCCAAAATTATATAAACTGAGCTTAATTCTTTCTTTTCATTAGCCGTAAAGTCTATACAAAACACTTAAGCGCTTAAGAAGAACAAAAAAATTTTTCCCAAAGTGTCAAAGAGTGAGAATGGTGGAAAGAGAAAGAAAAGCAGAGTGAGGAAAGAAAAGAAAAAGGTTGAAGGTGCACTTGTTATAATTAAATTATAATGAAGGTGCATGAAAAACCTTTGTTGTCGTGTCAAGTGTGTTTGATGAAATGGGCCATACGAAAGTAAACCAGCATGAATGGGATGATGAAAAAAAGAAAAGAGAGAAACAACGTCCATGAGTTGATGGGAATGTGTTGAAAAGGCGCTTAAGGATGCTAGTGACTATTATTGGCTAACCCAATATATACTAGTTCCATAGCTTCCATTACAACCCATAAAAGTCCTACGTGATCTTACATTGCATTTCATTATATTAGTGGAGTAATACACTAAGGGCAAGCCTATGGGTCATGACATGATGCATGTGAATTCTTTTGGGAGACAGAGTGAAATTAATTTTTACATGCCCCTACTTGAATGTTTGTGTGTCACATGAACATAAAGGGGAAGATTCTCTTGAGTTGTGAGGGCACATGCTTGATGAAAGATTGATTTTCATGTCGGATATCTTGATTAGCTGATTTGCATGAGTTTGCCGATATCGAGGGTCGATTCTTAAAGTCTAGGAAGTCTTAATGTATTAAAGGTCATTGCATTGTTAAGACCATGCATGTTTTCTTGATGATTTACAATATTGAATGATCGGTATGACCGTAGCGTAAGTTGTCGCACCATAGTAGCGAAGGTTGGGATGTAATTTGCATGAATTGTGTATTTGTTGTTCGAGGACGAACAAGGATTTAAGTGTGGGGTAAGTGATCTTGGGCAGATTTATATGCCCAAGTGATGCTCAAAAGTATCACTTTTGCCTTGTTTATTGTGCAATGTGTATACATTTTCATGTAATTGGTAATAAAATGTGAATTTATACTAACCAACATGATTAGCAAAATTTTGTAGGTAAATTGTGATTTTGAGGAGCTAAAATGCATGTTGGAACAATATCGGAGTTGAACTTGGATTCGAGCACAAAAAAGGCATTGGACTGCACAATATAAAGGGGCTCCGCGATGGAGCCGTGTCACGCTACCATCACGGAGGCATTCTGCCTGGAGGGTGAATAATTTGTCAATTTCCAGTGGAGCCTCGCGACAGCTCCGTGGCACGGAGGCAAGCCTCCGCGTTGCACGTCGTGCCACGTTGAAGCTCTATTACTGGACCCTAAATTTCCAGAAAGGGTTCGCGTCCACGCCGTGTCACGGAGGCAGTGCTCCGCGATGCACTCCGTGACACGTTGATTGTTATTCCGGGAAAAATTCCGATTAGTATAAATAGAACACTTAGGCTTATTTTTAATAAATTCAGACTTGGTGGAGCAAGGACGTGGGTTACAGGCAGTTGAGGGACGAAAAAACTCAGGGTTTTTCTCTCTTTCTTTCTTCTTTCAATCAATTGTTTGTATGATTAACACTTGTTTTAGGATGATTAATCCACAAATGAGTGGCTAATTCTCTTCCTTGCTGAGGTTATGAACAATGGTGATGAATTTTGATTATTGAATTATATGGTTTTTCATCTTCTTCTTCCATGTTGTTCTATGAATTCTTGTTTTTACTGCATTGGTGTGTGGCCGACATTAATGTACATCTAAAAATTCCGATTTCACTCGAGAGAGCACGAAATTGGAAAGTTGTGAATTAATAGGGTATTGTTCTTAACTTGATTTGGGAAAATTGGGTTTTGATGTGCTTTCCTGATAGAAATATACTTGAAAGCCGTATTAGTCAATTTAGGAACCGGAATTGTATTGCTAGGTCATAAAATGCATTTGATCATAGAAATGTAGACGGATGGTTTATGATTCTTAAGTGAGATTAAATACGAGAGTTTTAATCTCTAGGCTAATGTTCTTGGCTAGCAACTGGAAGAGAAGACTAACCAAATTATGATTATAATCAAGTTCATTACATGTTCTTAACCTTGGCATGCTCATATCCATAGTTTCAATTCAAAGTAGATATTTGTTAATAGTTTTAGTATATAATTTATAAGCAAATCATTTAACTTTTGGTTACTTTGTTGTCAGCATATATAGAAGTAAGATAGAATATAGTATACTTGAGCAATTTTTACTTATCCAGAGTCTCCTTGGTTCGATACTTGGCTTACTTAAGCCACTTACTACTTGTTTGACCATGTGCACTTGCGTGTCGGTTTTTAACCCCAACCAAAGCACCGGACAGAGCCTTTAGCCTATTATTTCTTTCTTTTGTCCAAAAAAAAAATATAAACTGAGCTTAATTCTTTCTTTTCATTAGCCGTAAAGTCTATACAAAACTCTTAAGCGCTTAAGAAGAACAAAAATTTTCCCAAAGTGTCAAAGAGTGAGAATGGTGAAAAGTAAAAGAAAAGCAAAGTGAGGAAAGAAAGGAAAAGGTTGAAGCTGCACTTGCTATAATTAAATGATAATGAAGGTGCATGAAAAACCTTTGTTTTTGTGTCAAGTGTGCTTGATGAAATGGGCCATGCGAAAAGTAAACCATCATGAATGGGATGATGGAAAAAAGGAGAAGAGAGAAACAATGTCCATGAGTTGATGGGAATGTGTTGAAAAAGGCGCTTAATGATGCTAGTGGCTATTATTGGCTAATCCAATATATACTAGTTCCATAGCTTCCATTACAACCCATTAAAGTCCTACGTGATCTTACATTGCATTTCTTTATATTAGTGGAGTAATACACTAAGGGCAAGCTTATGGGTCAGGACATGATGCATGTGAATTCTTTTGGGAGAGAGAGTGAAATTAATTTTTACATGCCCCTACTTGAATGTTTGTGTGTCACATGAGCAAAAAGGGGAAGATTCTCTTGAGTTGTGAGGGAACATGCTTGATGAAAGATTGATTTTTGTGTCGGATATCTTGATTAGCTGATTTGCATGAGTTTGCCGATATCGAGAGTCGATTCTTAAAGTCTAGGAAGTCTTGATGTATTAAAGGTCATTGCATTGTTAAGACCATGCATGTTTTCTTGATGATTTGCAATATTGAATGATCAGTATGACCGTAGCTCAAATTGTCGCACCATAGTGGCGAAGGTTGGGATGTAATTTGCATGAATTGTGTGTTTGTTGTTCGAGGACGAACAAGGATTTAAGTGTGGGGTAAGTGATCTTGGCCAGATTTATATGCCCAAGTGATAACCAAACGTATCACTTTTGCCTTGTTTATCGTGCAATGTGTATACATTTCCATGTAATTGGTAATAAAATGTGAATTTATACTAACCAACATGATTAGCATTGTTTTGTAGGTAAAATGTGATTTTGAGGAGCTAAAATGCATGTTGGAACAATATCGGAGTTGGACTTGGAAGCGAGCAAAGGAAAAAGCATTGGACTGCACCAATTAAAGGGGCTCCGCGATGGAGCCGTGGCACGCTGCCATCGCGGAGGCACTCTGCCTGGAGGGTGGAAAAATGCATACTTCCAGTGGAGCCTCGCGACAGCTCCGTGACACGGTGGCAAGCCTCCGCGTTGCATGCCGTGCCACGTTGATGCTATATACCTGGACCCCCAAATTCCAGCGAGGGTCCACGTCCACACCGTGTCACGGAGGCAGTGCTCCGCGATGCACTCCGTGACACGTTCTTGTTATTCCGGGAAAAATTCCCATTAGTATAAATAGAACACTTAGGCTTATTTTTCATAATTCAGACTTGGTGGAGCAAGGACGTGGGTTACAGGCAGTTGAGGGACGAAAAGTTCAGGGTTTTTTCTCTCCTTCTTTCTTCTTTCACTCAATTGTTTGTATGATTAACACTTGTTTTAGGATGATTAATCCACAAATGAGTGGCTAATTCCTTTCCTTGCTGAGGTTATGAACATTTGTGATGAATTTTGATTATTGAATTATATGGTTTTTCATCTTCTTCTTCCATGTTGTTCTATTAATTCTTGTTCTTACTGCATTGGTGTGTGGCCGACATTAATGTATATCTAAAAAGTCTGATTTCACTTGAGAGAGCACGAAATTGGAAAGTTGTGAATTAATAGGGTATTGTTCTTAACTTGATTTGGGAAAATTGAGTTTTGATGTGCTTTCCTGATAGAAATATACTTGAAAGCCGTATTAGTCAATTTAGGAACTGGAATTGTATTGCTAGGTCATGAATTGCATTTGATCACAGAAATGTAGACGGATGGTTTATG
This sequence comes from Datura wrightii, assembly GCA_035772735.1. Lineage (NCBI taxonomy): Eukaryota > Viridiplantae > Streptophyta > Magnoliopsida > Solanales > Solanaceae > Datura > Datura wrightii. Next base: position 46,197,836 of record JASDFA010000002.1, on the reverse strand, counting down.
ATTCTTAAGTGAGATTAAATACGAGAGTTTTAATCTCTTGGCTAATGTTCCTGGCTAGTAATTGGAAGAAAGAATTAACCAATGTATGATGATAATCAGTTCATTACATGTTCTTAACCTTGGCATGCTCATATCCATGGTTTAAATTCAAAGTAAATAATTGTCAGTAGTTTTAGTACATAATTTATAAAACAAACTTTTCAATTGTTGGTTACGTTGTTGTCAGCATATTAGAAGTGAGATAGAATATAGTATACTTAAGCAATTTTCACTTATCCATAGTCTCCTTGGATCGATACTTGGCTTACTTAAGCCACTTACTACTTGTTTGACCACGTGCACTTGCGTGTCGGTTTTTAACCCTTACCAAAGCACCGAACAACTAGTTTGCTCTACTGGAATTACTACTTGCCGAAAGAAACTAGCTTCACATACCTCAGTTACTGACTTCTTGACTACCGGTGTAACTCGGCCAATATCCAGCTATTTCTTCCAACTGCATTCATATTTATAGCAATTAAAAGTAAATTCATCAATATTTTTGAAGAAAATGCTACTTTTAATATATATATAGCCCAAACTTTGACTTATCAGAAAATAGCCTAAAACTCGCTATTTCTCGAAATTTTAGAAGGAAGAAATACTCACTTTGGGGTTAGGAGTATATTGACACTAATTTGGAGCAATTCTACTTATCTTAGCTCGGTAGGAAAATGGTTCGCGGACCGAATTTGACGAAACTAACTCCGTAGGAATGCTCCCTGGAGCTTAATACTTCACTACCCACGATTAATTCGAGTTTGGACCGCATTTAACAGCATAAGCGGAAGGAATTTATATTAAACTCTTCGTCCTCTCTGTTTTCTGTTTGCTCACTGGAAAATATCTGATAATTATAACAAAAAAAATGAAGTAGGGGATTTATATACTTGGTGCTGAACCTCACCTCCGTTGCACGTTGGCCATCGTGGAGGTGAGCCCTCTGTGACACGTTGGCCATCACGGAGGGGGTCTGCCCAGCCTCCTCTTGCGATGGTTCGACGTGGCGCTTGTCTGGTCTTTCCCCAGGCCTTTTTCTAGCATGTGTGGCATTCTAAAACTCTTAACCATCATGTGAATAGGCCGTCTAAATGTCAAGAATTTACGGGGTGTAACAGCTAGTCAGAGCTATATATATCTAAAATGTCATGACCGCCTAATAGACTAATATACTGGATTTTGAGTCGATTCTGTTAATTGGGAGGCACCACTGACACCTCGAAAAAAGACTGAAGTCAAACTGATCAGTTGACACTTTTTGAATAGTTCTGAAGGGGTTCTGTGTTCTAATAGAACTAAACTACTAAGAGGCTAATATAGAACTCACCTCAGCCTAACAGCACGGGAAATTTCATAATATAGCGAAGTTTCAAGAATTAAAGGAATCTCATCCAACAGGGGTAAAATCATTCTCATCAATGGAATAATTTCTTAACATATATATAATAAGTATTACTAGGAAATTCAGCCCAAAACATACTTCGCAAACTAGACGGAATTTAATACGCGAACGATCTTTACTCAACAACTTAGGGCTGTAAATCAGTTGGCAAGAACATCAACAATTTACTTAAGAACTGATGAAGATCACATGAATAATAAACATGGATGATAACCCAATTGAAATTAACGAAAACCAACATTAAAATCTCTTCATATTTAAAAATCTCATGGCAAAACCGATAGGGAAATTATGGGAGGATATTGGGGGACACAAGGAAAGGAAAATTTCCTTGATTAATTCCCACATACCTGACTAAAATTCTCCTGGATAAGAAGGCTTGAACTGCTGCAACAAAGAGCAACCCTTAGCTTGCTTGAAGGGTTCTTGAGAGGAGAACTTACGGTGATTTTCTGAAAACTGAGAGTGGAATGAGGAATGAACCATTTTTCCCCACTAAAAGGTATAAAATTACCACTAAAATGACGCAGTTTAAAGTTTGAGAGAGTAGGAAATTACTAAATATCCCTTAGAAATTCGATGGGAAAAAATGCCAGGTGACCCTAACGGGTGACCTAATGGGTCGTAGTGGCTGACCACGACTCATGGTCACTCCCGTTAGGTACACTGCCTAGGCTCCTCAGTAGGTCACTACAAGAGACCTGACAAGTCGTGGTCACGGACCACGACTCTTGGTCACCAATCGTGACCACACTGTCACACTTCTGAAGATTAAATGCTAAGCTTGGTAACGAGTCACCTAACGAGTCGTTACCATTGACGATGACTCGTTGAGACACTCATTAGGTGCATTGGCTAAAAAGTGATTAGGGCTAGAAACGGGGGACATAATAAGTCGTTACAGGTGACCATAACTCGTTGTTCCCACCCATCAACTTCACTGACCAACTTATAAATTCCTCGACCCAAGCCTGATCACGAGTGACTTAATGGGTCGTGGTCAGTGACCGTGACTCTTGAAGTCTCCATGCACTGCTTCTCATTATCAACACTTACTCCTTCTTCTCATGACTGACCTAACGAGTCGTTGGGTCTCATAACGATTTGTTAGGTGAGTTATCCTGTAGCATTTCTGCAGACTTTTTCAGATTTTCTTATTTAAGTCCAGGATTTAGGTTTTGAGTTTCCGGGGCATACAATCACCCTGTTCATCAGGTCCATAAAAGTTGTAGGAGCATTGGTTACTCCAAATGACATAATTACAAACTCATAATGGCCATAACGGGTTCTGAAGGTTTCCTTTGGGATATCACACTCTCAAACTCTAAGCTGGTGATACCTGGACATGAGATCTATCTTCGAGAAACAACTGGCACCCTAGAGCTGATCAAATAAATTATCAATCCTGGGCAAAGGGTACCTATTCTTGACGGTGACCTTATTCAACTAGCGATAATCAATACACATTCGAAGTGATCCATCTGTCTTTCGAAAAAATAGAACCGGTGCACCACATGGAGACTTGCTTGGTCTAATGAAACCCTTATCCAACAAGTCCTTCAACTATTCTTTTAACTATTTCAGCTTCGCTGGAGCCATCCTGTAAGGAGGAATGGAGATAGGCTGCATATCGAGCAATAGATCAATACCAAAATCAATTTCCCTTTCCGGAGGGACACTTGGAAAATCATTAGGGAAAACCACCGGATACTCACACACCACTAGAATTGACTAAATAGTCAGGGTCGCGGACTGAACATCCTTAACCCTAACGAGGTGCTACATGAAACCCTTAGAGATCATTTTCCTAGCCTTAAGATATTAAATAAATCGATCGGCTGGTACAGCAGAATTACCCTTCCATTCTAGAACTGACTCACCCGGAAATCGAAATTCCACCGCACAGGTCCTACAATTAATCGAAGCATAACATGCAAACAACTAATCCATGCCAAAGATGATATCAAAGTCCATCATGGCTAACTCTACTAAGCCTACAGAGGTAACCTTATGCAACACTATAATGGGGAGACCTCTATATACCCGTCCAGCTACAACTGATTCACCGACTGGAGTAGATACGGAGAATAGTTCTGATAAGATTTCAGGACTAACTCCAAGTGTCAAAAATACAAAGTATCTCCTGGATCTAACAAAGCATAAGCATCAATATGGAAGACTTGCAACATACCCGTGACCATATCTGGCGAAGCCTGTTGCTCCTAGCGAGACACTAGGGCATAAAACCTATTTTGACACTGATCACCTACTGAACTAGTGGAGGCACCCTACTAATGGGGTCATGCTGCGGGAGTAGTAGTACTGGCTGCAGGGCAATCTCTGATCCTGTGCCCCAATTTTCCACACCCGAAACAAGCATCCGCGCCAACTAGGCACCTCTCGGGATTATTCTTGCCGCACTTCGCACAAACTGGAAAAGTATGCTCCACCTGCATGCTACCATGATTCCTCGAGCTTGCATCCATGCTTCTCTAGTCTCCCCTGAACCTGGATAACATGCTGCCGATGATGGAGCTAGAGCAATGGACCTTTGCTGGGTATGCTGACGTGGTCCACCCTTTGACCTGGCCTGAGAAACCCCATAGCTTTCATTCCTGGCCCTCTTGGCCTCTCTCTACCTCTTGTAAAATATCTCCATTTTCTACGCATGCAATACAATATGGGGAAAATCAATGTCCTGATGCAGCATGGCGATCCGACAATCCTTATCCAAGTAATCTGCTACCCCATGCACAAAATGGCTCACCCAAGCCCGCTGATCCACCACCAACTCCGGAGCATATTTATATAGCCAGATGAACTCCAATGCATACACCTGGACAAACATGTTACCCTGCTTCAGATTAACAAACATGTCCACCTTGAGCTCCCTCATCTTTAACGGGAAGAACCGATCCATGAATGCAGTGTGAAACTCATCCCAGCCTATCGAGCCTGCACCCACCGCCCTGACATCTCCTCATTTCTTAAACCATATATGTGCTACCCCCGTTAGCTGATAGGAGGTCAATTTAACGCATTCCCCATTATTCACCCCCATAACTTGGGTGATCTTCATAATCTCCTCAATGAAATCATGTGGATCCTCGTCCTCCCTTGTCCCGTGAACTCCGGAGGTGTCATCCTCAAGAAATACCTCACCCTAGTTGCCGTTTCATTCCCATTCTGAGGGAAATGTGCCACCGTCTAATTTTGGACCTGGGCAGTCATGGCCTGTGCCAGCATCTAAATTATCGCCCTAAACTCAGCGTGGGTGGATGGATCTGGTACGTGCTCCTCTTAACAGGTGGAGCTGGCTGATGCTCACCATCATGGGAACCCTCATGATCATTTCCATTTCCGTTTCTCCTAGCAATTACTCGATGATGAGGCATGATTCTGCAGACGTGAATAGCACAAATTAGAAGATTAAACGACGTTCATCGCACGACATAGATCATGAAAGAAGGGAACATTTCCTAAATATTTAGTAGCCTCTTCTTCATAAGTGTGGAGCGCTTCACACCCATGAAAAAGACTCTACTTAGCAGCTTTAAGACTCCCTAGGACACATCAACCAATGGATCTGATACCATGTTTTTCACGACCAAAACGTACAACCGAATCGTAGACACGGGACAAGGAGTACAGAGAGACTCCATGCCGACCCATGGCATAAGCATACATCTAATCCAATCACATAAGCAGAAGACTTATCATATAAGAACATAATCATAACATAGCTAAAGGGAAAAAATCAGTACAAGACTCACACAATACGGTTGAATACAACTTGTGGTCTGATAAGCCTCTAAAATGAAGGACAGATTGATGGGACAACTCCCCAACTAATCAAACATCTAGAAATAGAAAGAAACAACATAGAGTATGAACATACAGCCCTCGGAACATGAGGATTCACCAAGAGCACTGAGAGAAAATCTGAAACTATCTAGGGGTGAGGATGAGCCTGAGAACTTGGACTTGTATCATGAAACAATATATCATAGAAAATATGCAGTCAGTATGTGGAATGTACTGAGTATGCAAGGTACCTAAAATGGATATTTAAAACATATAAGAAATTTATAAATGATCATAAGAGTAGGACATCATGCTCGTATCATAAATTATAATAACATATCATACGACTCAAGGTTTTCAAACCATTCGTAATATAAACATAATCATAATCATAATACAAGAGATTTACTTAACACGACTTGAGCCATCATACATAATAATAACATGCATAAATTGTGAGGAACAGCGGGAGATTCTCTTAACCAACATACCCCATATAAGCACACATGAAGCCCTACTTATAACCATAGTCAGGAGGGTGTCCGTACCTTGCCAAGGTAGGACCACAAAAGTGTGATATCACCATGAAAAGGGACATTTGGGTCAGGGACTAGCATGAAAAGGGTCCCAACATACCTACGGTGGCACTACTAGATGAGATCCGGGGCTTAACCTAAGCCCCGAACCTACTCGATATTCGATACTACTCCATAAATATATATAGTGCTCATAATAATACATACATAAGTTCATGGGCTAGTTAAATCATTATAACCATAAACATGCTTGAACATATATGATCTAGCCATTACATGAGGCCCGTAAGTTGGCCAAAAAATCTAATTCATGATTAATAAGATTAATGCATATTTGTAGATCATGCATATAGCATGAATTTCATAAAATCAAAATGAATAACATAATAAATTCATAATTTAAAACATAATTCATGTTGGGCTTGTCAAGAACATCGATGGAAAAATAGATCTTAAATTGATTCGCCATGGGACATGCATAATCAAGCTTAATTGCTTGGAAATCAAAATCAAAATATTATAATCAATTTAAATCTCAAAAGATGATCAAAATCCTTAGATTATGATAATATTTCAAAGTCACAAAACCCATAATTAAATCATTAAATTTTATATAAATCAATTACAAAACCCCATGAGTTTTTGATAAAATTTAATTAAAATCATAGAGTAGGAGCATGGGTGTGGAAGAATTCACCCATTGATAACCTTACATACCTGGGAATATCAAATCCTAACTCTCCTTAGAATCCCATGAATGAAATTGGAATAAATGAAGAGAAGAACTTACAATCTCCTTAGATCACCTTTCAATATCCTTGCATGCTTGTATGAGAGTTTTGAATAGGTCATTTCTTAAGAACCCAGCTTTCCCAATCCAGAACGACGCTCATATCATGAAAATGTTGATATTACCCTTAATGAGCTTTCCCTGAAATTTGGCTGGATGGAACCAAAGGATGGCTCTAACGGGTCGTTGGAACAAACGACGACCCGTCATGACCCTTGTCGTATGCACTCCTGAAGGCTTACTTTGGGAATCAACCAATGGACGGACAGGAAGACTCGTCCTACCAAGCAATGGTCTGTTACATCGTCCGTTGGTTGCTTACCATAAAATCTTAACCTGCTTACCCCAGGCCTCACCACGACTCATGGTTCCTTCCAACGAGTCGTGGTCTCGATCCATCATCTACACTGAAATTTCTTTCAACAAAATAATGACCGGTAACAACGATTCGTTACAACCCACAATGAGTCATTGGAAGGCCCGATGTGTGCTACCATTTGAACCCAATCTCATCTAACCCTGCTAACAACGAGTCATTGTTCCCAAAAATGAGTCATTGTGTCATCCATTGTCTCCAATGCCACCCAGCCTTCCCTAACCAACGACTCCATATAACGACCTGTGGTTTGATACCACGAGTCGTTCCATGGTCTTTTCTGTGAAATTTTTCCCATTTCAGCAGTTTTAAACTTTTACCTCCCAGGTCTATTCTCAAGCCCCTTTCGGGGTATTACACTCACCCCCTTTAACACTTTCTCACAAACATTTGGTCTAAAAATAAACTAGGGCTTAACTAGGAAATGTTGCATAAATGTTACGATTGTTATTATCAACCAATAAATTTGGACCTATAAGTTTTGATTTTCTAAGAAATGGTTACCTTATTATATTGTTGTGTCTACTTTGCAGAGAGATAAAAGGGCACTGCGTGACAAATCTTGATCCACTCCAATCAAATTCTGCAAGGTTGTTGCATATTAGGATAAAATTCCAAATGGAATAACAAATCAAAATGATTAAAAGATATAAACATGTGTGAATATAAAATATATATTAAAAAGTGCATTTATCACTCACAAAATGAATACAACTATGCACAAATATTTAAAAGAAAATCAGAACTTTCATGTCTAATCTTCTGACTCCATCCAATCCCAATCTGTATCATCAAACCCATCCTACTCTTCTGATATTTCTATAATTGTATCTTCTGAATGTTGTACATTAGATGGATTATCAAAGGCATAAACGAGCACATCTTCTCCTGACCATCTAAAGTCACCACCATCGAATCTAGTTGAGGGACCAATGTCATCATTAGGGTCCTTCCAAAATGTATCTCCTATATTAGGACAATTCTCTTCCTCTAAATCATACAAATTAACAGGGGCTTTATTCCTTGCGTAATAAACATCTTTATCAACCGGATCTACCACATAAAAAACTTGATGAACTTGTGATGCCAACACAAAAGGATCATCTTTACTGCATAACTTGTCGAAGTATACCCAACTTAACCCATATTCGTCTACTTCATTTTGAAACCAATCACATCTAAACAACACAACACCAAAACAACAATAATAATCAATCTCAATGATATCTTGAATATCTCTGTAGTAAATAACCTCTCCTTCTATGGGATTCTGGTCCCTTGCACTAGCAAAACTATCTGTTGTCGCTGATAAAGTCACTCCACTATTTTGAGTCTTGTGTGGAGTGTCCCGATTTTTTGTATGAAGTCGGTATCCATTAATGAAATATGCAATATATTCTGGCCACCACATTAGGCCCTCTAGCTAGCCCATGTTAAATGACGAGGTACTTCAAGATTTTTAACTTTCTCTTCAAACTAATTGCTGAATTGACGACTATGATTCCTTGCTCTCGCCCATGCATTTGATCTAGTATGATTACTTATTAAATTCTTACGTTCCCTGCAATCATGAATATTTTAAAATTTAATTAGTAGGCCTTTATAAATGGATCTTCACGTACCTTATAATAAAAATATTATAATTATCATATAATTCATCTTACTCGATAAACTTTTCCACTTGTTCATCTCCAATATTGAATAGGGCATATTGATGTGCTTCATAACGTAACTGTGAATCCATCAAAAAAGTTCACTTCTTTTTCTTCTCACTTCCAATTGGATGACCTATCTTAGGGAATATTGGTGATAAATTCTAAATGCATTCCTCCTCCTTGATTTGGTACCTACTGAATCTTGTCTTCACTCCATCATGTAGGTATCTCGAACAAAAAGTCAAGCACTCTTCAGCCAAAAAATCCTCTTCTATTGATGCTTCTGGACAAGATCGATTATGAACAAATGCCTTCAATTTACATAGGTCCCTCTCAATGCAATACATCTAACAAAGATGAGTTGGACCCCCAAGCTTAATTTCATTCACTAAATGAATAGGTAAATGTGGCATTATATAAAAAAATATTGGATGAAAAATCATTTCAAGGTCACATATTATTTCACCAATTTTAGACTCTAATTTTTGAAGATCTTTTTTGCCTTATTACCTTACTACATATGGCTCTAAAGAAATTGCCCCACCTAATTAGTGTCAATGAAACCTTCTTAGGCAACACTTTTCTAATGGCAACTTGGAGCAGGTAATGCATTATAAAATGAACATCATGACACTTGTAACCTGATATTTTCATCTCATTTACATGCACACGATGTGATATATCTTTAAGTAATTTGGCATTTTTCAAGACGGTGCAAAACAACCTTTTCTGTTTTGGTTTCATGAAGATGCAAGATTGAGCCAAACTTATATTTCCATTATTATCTTCTATTGGTTGTAGCTTCTTCCATATTCCCATTTCTTGTAAGTCAGCGAGAATTTACATGATCCTTTGACTTTCCATCCATCTCCAATAAAGTCTCGAGTAAACTGTCACATATATTCTTTTCTTTGTGCATAACATCAAGAATGTGCCTCAATTAATTATGTGACCGGCAATTCGAAAAACATAGATCTTTTTTTTCCACAGACCCTTATTATCCTGAGACCTCTTTTTTTGCCCTTCCCAAAGACCTTGTTTAATTACTGCAGTTCCTCAAGCACTTCTATACCTAACAAAGGAGTAGGTGTAGGTCTATGCTCCTCCTTAACATAAAATGACTCCTTATCTTTTCGAAAAGGATGATCAAGAGGAAAAAATCTCCGATGTACCATGTAACACATCTTATGATTATGTTTGAGATTTGAGAGCGTGTATCATAATTACATGTGGGGCATGTCGATTTTCCCTTAGTTCTCCATCCTTAAAGCATTACTAGTACTGGAAAATCACTAATTATCAACAATAAGGTTGCACGCATTTGAAATGTTTGGTTGTTTTTAGCATCATATGTTTATATCCCAGGATCCCATAGTTCCTTCAGTTCAGGAATTAGTGGTTGTAGGTACACATCTATCATTTCCTATCGATGATGGACATGGGATGATCATTGACAACACAATATACTCTGGCTTCATGCAAATCCGTGGTGATAAATTATAGTTCATCAATATAACAGGCCACGTGCTATGAAAATACTCATGCTTCGAAACGGTTTAAAACTATCAATTGAGAGACCCAGCCTAACATTATAAGGATCTCTAGAGAAGACTGGATGCAAGAGATTAAAACCTTTCATTCTTCCCCATCAGTGGGATGCCTTAAATTCCCATCATTGGGTCGTTCATTAGCATGCCATCTCATTGTAACAGCTGTTTCAGGGCACATGAATATCCTCTGAAGCCTAGTCTTTAAGGGAAAGTACCTTAAAATCTTTGCAGGAATTCTAGATCTTGCATTAGTTGAAGCACCACAAACACTCTTCCATCTAGAAGACCCACAAACAAAGTAGTTATCGGCTTTCTCATTGTCCTTCCAGAATAACATGCAATCATTAGGGCATGCAAGTAATTTTTCATAATGAAGACCTAAATCTTTTATCACCTTTCTAGCTTTATTGAAAGATTTAGGTTGGGAAAGGGCAAATGCCTCTTTTATCATCTCTAACAAGTCTGAAAATGCTACATTACTCAACCCATGCAAGCATTTAAACAAGTATAATCGGATGATGAAACTCAATTTAGTAAAATTTTCACACCCTTCATATAACTGTTGTTTTTCTTTCCTCCAATAATTTAAAAATATTCTTTACATCTTTAGATAATCCCTCTCCCACTTCTTCTCCATGCCTTGACTCAACCTTTACATTTCTAAATGTATCATGAAGTACTCCATCAATTTCATCACGCAAATTAGAACCTTCATCATCATTACTGATTGAATGAGGTGTATTTCTCGAGGAAAACTCTTCTTTACGAAAAACCCATTTGGTGTAACAATCAACAAATCCATCAATAACCAAGTGATCCTCCACCACGTTTCTATAATGCCAATATCAATTAATGAACTTTTTGCAAAGGCATAATATCTCATTTCCTTGAGAAGCTCATTCAAATGTCTTACCAAGAAACGTGTTCACTCCTCGAATGTACTCATCTGTCCCTCTCAAACAACTCATCAAACTTTTATCTTTATTATCCATTAAAATCCTATATAACATAACAAAATCACTAAAATTAAGGTTCATGCTAAGCTAAGAAACTAAAGTCAAGATTTAGATCCCTTTTGCAATGAGTGATCCAAAATAAAGAAAAAGTTCTAGACATGTTTAACTAAAGTCAAAATTTAGATCCCTTTAGCAACAAGTGACCCAAAATAACAAAAATGTTGTATATATATTTGAGTGAAGTCAAGATTTTGATCCTCTAGAAACATGTTCTACAAATGTTTAATCTATCATACTAAAATTTTAACCATATTTCAATACTTTCATCCACTACCACTAACATCATAGACATGTCAATTAATATCTTAAACTTCAATTCCAGTCAAACATCGCCATATAACATGAAATGGATGGAGTACTACTAATATTCCTAGTATTCATAAGACCTTCATCTCATATTCCCCTTTCCTCTACCCTAGAAATTTATTCGCAAATCAAGGTCTAAAAATAAGAATACATTGAATCCATCATGTTAGCCACCACATCTGCAAGTTATAAAGTAGAAAGAAAAAATAGTTTGTTCCAGAAACTATGTTCTAGTTGCAGAGATGTGGTTCTTTTCTTTGTAAAACATAAATAAGTAGCAAAATTGTAGGATTAGCAGACCCTATGACATCAGCAAGACAAACTCTCCAAATAACTTGATGTTCATATTATTTGGTACTTTTACAATTCATTGGACATCCAGTGAGGGAATAATGTATAGATTATTTTTGTGCAATATATATAGATGTTGAAAAATATTTGATACACTTTGAACCAATAGCGGTGACAATATATACCACTCAACTTTAAAAGATTCAAGTTTAGAAGTCAATGTAGACTTGTATAATTATGTTATTTCTTGTACAACCAATTAAATACCCAGTTACTACAAGAAGTTAGTACTACATAAGTTAAGAGAACTCATAAATCTCCATTGTTAGACAAATTGTACGGAAAATTTATGTTGAATAAGGAGTTGCTCCAAAATATTACAACCCAAATCATATAAATTGTTTAAAGAATAGGTATAAGAATGAATTGCACACCCATATAAATATCTCAACTTTAAGATGGCAAGGATCACAGCAAGTACAGAACCTCATATATGTTTGTTCGGCTGAACACACATTTATCCTATTAAATTTGTGGCATATTAATTTATTTTTCCTATATGTACAAACTAAGGATATACATAAGCTATTATATAGTCTCAATCTATATAACTAGAAAGATCACAACTCCAGCATAACATATACATCTACGGGTTTACAACCAATCTAACAACTTACAACTTCCTGGTGCCTTTTAAGCAGATATTAATGCTTAAACAACAACTAACACACAAAGAAGAGATTAAATATCACATTGAGAAATTAAAAGCTTAAGGGAAACCAAGAAACCAAAGAAATCATAAAATCCAACATACTACTAGAGAAATTAAATGCTTAAGAAAAAGCACTTCGTAGATTCTTCAAATGTACTATCCTCCAGCTAAAATTGAAGAAGGAGAAACCCCAAATTCATCTAATTTTGCAGATTTTGAGAAACCCAGAGAAAGCCCAAGTACTTCAATTCACAATCAATACTTTGCAGATCCAGATTCTAAGAAACCCCAACTATATTTGCTCCTATCTGCTAGCCAAGCCCTTCGTAGACTACTGCTAGTGCGAGAGATTGAGGAACACCGAAATAAAGTAATCATAGTCTATAGAGAGTGGGTTATTTTGGGTTGTTCATAGTCTTCCTAGTCTGTCGATGAGAATGGAGACTTGTGGGTTCTTTATATTCTTTCTGAGAAATCTAAGAAAAGAATTTCTTAAATCTTTTACGAAAAGAATTTTTGAAATCTTTTAGCGCTTCTGAAAAGAATTTCTTGTGGGTTCTTCATAGTCTTTCATAAAAGTGGCGGGTATATGAAATGTGAGTAATATTTTAACTCTTTTGAGAAAATAGAAGTGGCGGGTATATGAAAATAAGAGGGCAAATTAGGGAGGCATTTAATACCCATTCTAATAGATAATTTATTATTAGAAGGTATTTCCATAGATAACTCTATGTAACGGTTCAGAAACCATTTCTATAAATACTCTAATGCAACGGTTACATCACAATAGCAACAGTTGTACAACTAAAATAATTTCATAGCGTCCAAAATTATAGCAACGGTTGTAGTTGTTGCAATAGATGGTCATAAACTGTTGCAAAAAATTTCATTATCATATGCCCAATTTCTGGTAGTGGACATAATTTAATACATGAAGGATATTGACCCATCAGTAGATCATATAGAATTTCACAATAATTGGCAAAAACCTCCTGGATCATGAAACTTGAATTATAGAATTGAAATCCATGGAATTTGAGAAGAGTTTAGGATATAAGAATGAAAGGAATTCTCATTCATAGCCTCACATACCTGGGTAAGTTGATTCTACTCTCTTCCTTGATCATCAAAAGGAAATTGAAAAAGAATTGATGAAGTCTAACCTTGAGCAACCCTAATAGCCTTCTAGTCTTACATACATGGAATGGTAAGGATTAGGATAGATTTAAATCTCTTAAACCCCTTCTAGCTGAGCTTAAAACGATGTAGTTTAGGCCTTAGGAACCTAGAAATTATGGAAACTCCCTTACTAAACTCGCATGGAAAAACAGACTGCCAGTCCAAACAAGGGACTGGACTACTTGTTACCAGTGACCATGACTCGTGGGCACCAATCATCACGAACAGTGCCAATTCTTCCTCTGAGGGTCACCAGGACTCGTGGTGTGCCCAACCACTTGTGGTGACCAATCGTTGCCAACACTGCCCGTCTTTTCCAATCTTCAACCAACTTTTGACCATGGGCCACCCAACGAATCGTGGTGTTGACCACGACTCGTGGTGACTAGCCGTTGGGTCCACTATCCAACTTTCTTTCTCATTTCAACCTCCTTTGACCACGGGGGACTTAACGAGTCATGGGACTAACCACGACTCATGGTCACACACGTGGTCACCTCAAACATAAAATTTTCAACCAAGTCCCAGCCTCTCCTCATGAGTCACTTAACGACTCGTGGGGTTCCTGAGGGGTCACTGGACGACTCGTCCTATGACCTGGTGTAGAAATTTCTGCTTTCTCTGTTTCAACTCTCGGGTCTGATCTTAGGGTTTTTGGTGTATTACAATATCTACCCCTTGGTAACATTCATCCTCGAATGTTGAATATCTTACAGAAAAGCAGAGAAATGCAATCGTCATACTCAAATACTAAACATAAATGCTAAAAACTGACGGAGTGACTGACTCCAATTTGAACTACATGACTGAACCGAATTCCTAAACCGCATATACATCCATTTATATGAATGAAACTGAGGTACATGAGTTGAAATGAAACTGAATATAGTATTAAGGAGAAAACTGATACCTCAAGTTGAAATTGAGCCGAAAAGGAATAAATGCGGACATTTAGCCATCATATCTCCTTCAGCTTCCCATGTAGCTCCTTCAACATGCTGAGTCCTCCATAAACCTTAACTCAAGCTACTTCTTTATTTCTTAAATTATGAACCTAATGATCCAGTATCTTTACCAGAACCTCTTCATAACTAAGGTTGTCTTTCAGACCAACACTGTCCACCGAAATAACTAGAGCTAGATCATCAAACACTTTTTTAAGAGTGATACATGGAAAACTGCATGGACTGAAGCTAATTCTAAGGGAAACTCTAACTCATATGCTACCTTACCAACCCATTTCATAATTCGATATAGGCCAACGTAATGGAAACTGAGTTTCCCTTTCTTTCCGAACCTCATCACCCCCTTCTTGGTGGACACCTTTAAAAACACCCAATCATCGACTTCAAACTCAACATCTCTCCTCTTCACATCCACATAGGACGTTTCGGAACTCTGAGCTATTTTCAACATGTCCCTTATGTGCTGAACTTTCTCCATGGCCTCATGGACTGAATCCGGTCCTATCATTGGAGATTGACCGACTTCAAACTAACTAATAGATTATCTACATCTCCTCCCATAGGGAGCCTCAAACGAAGCCATCTGAATGCTGGAATGGTAGCTGTTTTTATATGCATACTCAATGAGAGGCAAATGACCATCCCAACTACCCTTGAAATCAATCACACACGCTTTTAACATGTCCTCAAGAGTTTGAATAGTCCGCTCCGCCTGACCATCTGTTTGAGGGTGGACTGTTGTACTGAGATTAAATTGAGTACCAAGTCCCTTTTGAAATGATCTCTAAAATTGGGAGGTAAACTAGGTACCTATATATAATATGATGGAGAAGGGCACTCCATGCAACTGAACTAGCTCCCGAATGTATACTTTAGCATAATCCTCCGCTGAATTGGTAGTTTTGACCGATAAAAAATGAGCTGCTTTGGTCAACCTATCCATGACCATCCAAATGGATTCATACTGTCGACGAGTGAGAGGCAACCCTGTCATGAAGTCCATATTAATCTCCTCCCACTTCCAAGTAGGAACACTGATGTCCTAAAGTACACCTCCTAGTCTTTGATGCTCCACTTTCACTTGTTGACAATTCGGACTCTTAGCCACAAATTCTGCAATGTCCTTCTTCATGCTATTCCACTAGTAGACTTCCTGTAGGTCATGGAACATCTTGTTATCTCTTGAATGTATAGAGTATCTGGAACCATGAGCCTCGTGCAACATCCGATCTCTCAAATCATCAGCATCCGGTACACACAAATGACCCTGGTATCGAAGCACACCATCTCCCCCCTTGGAGAAGACCTCTACCTTCTGATTCTGAATGGCTGCCTTCAACTTTACCAAAATAGGATCCTCGTCTTGCCTAGCCTTTACATCAGTCACCAAGTATGATTCTGATGTATTCTACACAATAACACCACCATGGACGAGTCAAACAAACGAACTCCCAGCCGTGCAAGCTGATGCACATCCTTCACCTGCTCCTTCTTCCCCTCATCTACTTAGGAAATACTCTCCATAGAGAGCTTACTAAGAGTGTTTGCTACTACACTAGCCTTGCTCGGATTGTAAAGGACACTCATTCCATAATACTTGAGTAGCTCCAACCACCTTCTTAGATGTACATTCAAATCCTTTTGTGTAAACATGTACTTTAGCCTCTTGTGATCCGTAAACAAATCTCTATAGACCTTGTACAAATAGTGTCTCCAAATATTTATAGCAAATACAACTGCCACCAATTTGAGATCATGAGTCAGGTAATTCTTTTCATGGACCTTCAGCTTCCCGGAAGCATATGCTATAACCTTACCGCGCTGCATCAATACACAACCAAGCCCAATCCTTGAAGTATCACAATATACCACAAACCCATCAGTACCCTCCGATAGGGTCAATACAGGCGCTGAGGTAAGTCGAGTCTTTAACTGTTGGAAGCTCTTCTCACAAGCCTCTGACCATTGAAACTTTACTTTTTTTTGGGTCAATTTAGTCAACGGTGCTACAATAGACGAAAACCCCTAAAAAACTCTTTGATAATACCCGGCTAAACCCAAGAAACTCTTGATATCCAAAGGAGTCACCAGTCTAGGCCAATTCTTCACCGTTTCTATCTTTTGAGAGTCTACTTGTACCCCCTCACTTGACACCACATGACCCAAAAATGCCACTGATTTCAACCAAAACTCGCATTTAGTGAATTTAGCATACAACTGGCGATCCTTGAGAGTCTATAGCACCACCCTCGAATGAGCAGCATGCTCCTCCTAGCCCCGAGAGTATATCAGGATGTCATCTATGAACACAATCATGAACATATCCAAGTATGTCTTGAACACCCTATTCATCAAACCCATAAATGTTACAGGAGCATTCCTTCATCCAAAAGACATAACTACAAACTGATAGTGACCATATCGAGCCCTGAAGGCTGTCTTCAGGATGTCACTCTCCCAAACCCTGAGCTGATGGTATCCAGATCTGAGGTCTATCTTCAAAAAGCACTTAGCACCCTGAAGCTGGTCAAACAAATCATCAATACTGGTGAGAGGATAATTGTTCTTCATGGTGACGTTGTTCAATGCATATCGAGAAGAAGGTCAATACTAAATCAATCTCCCGCTCGAGAGGGATTTCCGGTAAATCATCTGGAAACACTTTTGGATACTCACATACTACTGAAACAAACTGGATAGTCGGGGTCTCAGAAGTAGCATCCTTAACCCTAACTAGATGATACATACAACCTTTAGAGATCATCTTTCTAGCCTTAAGGTAGGAAATGAAATGACCTACAAGCATAGCTGAACTACCCTTCCACTCCAGGACTGGCTTAATCGAAAATCAAAACTCTACCACAAGGGTTCTACAATTTAATGAAGAATAACATGTATGTAGCCAATCCATTCCAAGGATAACATCAAAATCCGTCATGGCTAGGTCTACTAAATTTGCTGAGGTGAACTTCTAAAGAACTATAACAGGGTAATTTCTATAAACCCGTCGAGCTACAACCAACATCGACTGGAGTAGAGATAGAGAAGGGTTATGATAAGATCTTAAGACTGACTCTGAAACTACTAGAAACATAGGGCATCAAAAAATACAAAGTATCCCCTGAATCTAACAATGCATAAACATCAAGGTGAAATACTCTTAACGTACCGTTTACCACATCTTGTGAAGTCTCCTGCTCCTGCTGGGGTGCCAGGGTATAGAACATGTGCTGACGCTGGCCACCAGTTAAACTAGTAGAGGCACCCTATTGGAAGGGACATGCTTCCGAACCTGCTGAACTAGCAGGTGGAGTACGGGCTCCACCATCGCTTGATCTGGCTAAAGGGAATCTCTAAGCCCGAGTCAGAATTATCAACACTCGAAACAAGCATCTGAGCCAACTAAACACCTCCCTGGGTGGTTCTTGCCATACTTCACATAGGTTGGAAAAGTGCGATCTCCTAAAATGCTCCACGAGCCCCTCATTCCTAACGCTCTACCCCTCTGATCACATTTTGGTCGGGACAGGACACTAGCTGATAATGGTTCTAGGGCTAATAACCTTTGCTGAAACTGAGGGCGGTGACCACTATCAGAACTATGTTGAGTGAGCTCAACACTATTCGTCCTGGACTTCTTGGCCTCTATATCCGAGGAAAATCGATATCCTGATGCAGCATGGCGATCCTACAATCCATGTCTAGGTAGTCCGCCACTCAATGTATAAACCTGCTCACCCGAGCTCTCTGATTAACCACTAGCTCTGGGGAAAAATTAGATAAACGAGTGAACTCCAAAACATACTCTTGGACTGTCATGTTACCCTGCTTCAAGTTCATGTCTGCCGCTTTAATCTCTGTCATCTCACAAGGGAAGAACCGGTCTAAAAATGTGGTGTGAGACTCCTCCCAATCGATAGGACCTGCTCCCACTGTCCGGCTATCTTTCCATGGCTTGAACTAGATATGCACAACCCCTTTCAGCTGATAAGAGGCTAAGTCGGTGCACTCCTCTCCGGTCACCCCCATGATTTGGATGATCTTTAGAATCTTATCGATAACCTCATGTGAGTCCTCATCCAACTTCGATCAAAGGAATTCGGGAGGGTTCATTCGAAGAAAATCCCTAACTCTTTCCACCACTTTATTCCCATTCTAAGGGACATGCGCCACCGCCTGCTGATTGACCTGGGCAGTCAAGGCCTGGGCTAACATATAAATGGCTGCGCTGAACTCCACGTGGTCAACCATCTTGGGTACGTGCTCCTCATGGGCTGGTGGGCCTGCTGGTGCCCGTTTCCATTGCCATTCTCAAGGACATTTTTGTTTCCGTATCTCCTTTCATTAACTTTGCGGGGAGGCATGATTCTGCAAATGTGTATAGAACGAGTTAGAAGGATAGAGAGACATTTCATTACATGACATAGATCATGAAAGAAGGGAACATTTCCTAAACATTTTGTAGCCTCTTCATCATAAGTTTGGGGCGCTTCACAACCATGAAAAAGACTCTACTTAACACGGGTTTCCAATACCCTAGGCCACTTTGAAACCTAAAACTCTAATACCAAGTTTGTCACGACCCGAACATAGTCCCGGATCGAGACATCGGACAAGAAACCCCGAGAGGCTCCAAGACGACCCAGGAAATGAACATACATCTGTCAATCATAGATAAGTAGAAGATCATCATAAATAGAATAGCGGAATTCTAAACAAATATAACATCTTATTACATGCACAAGTCTAAAGTTGAATACAACTATGTACAAAAATGCCTCTAACACTGACATATCGATGGGACAAGACCCCAACTAACTCACTCTAGTCTGAAACTAAAAATGCTGAACATATATGAATAGAAAGGCCCTCGAAATATGATGACTCACCAACTGGGGATGATGAAAGCTAACTCCAAGAATTTGACTAGCGACGGGACTAAGCCTGGATGTCGAAGCCTGTATCATGAAATGATACAGCATAGAGTATGTGGTCAATACTTGAAATATAGTGAATATGCAAGGTAAGTAAAATGGATAGTTAAAATACATAAGAGTTCATAAAAGTAGGACAACATGATCATAACATAAATATCATAGTGTAAACATAAGGGCTCAAGGTTTTCAAAACCTTCGTAAATTAAATAATAATCATAATCATAATAGAAAAGCTTTATTAAACATGATTTGAGCCAAAGTACATAATCGTAACCATGCATAAATCATGAGTAATAATGGGAGATTCTTACAACTGACATACCCCATATAAGCACACATGGAACCCCACCTGTAAACCCCTAGTCGGGAGGGTGTTCGTACGTTGCCAAGGGTAGAACCATGAAAGAGGTGTGATATAACTCATGAAATGTCCATTCAAGCAAAAAGGGATAGTCTCAAGGGAGGTCCCATCATGGCTACGTTGGCGTGTAGTTCTGAGACTCGGGGTATACTTGGACCCCTGGTATACCCAGTGTTAAATACCACTCCCAAAACATATGTAGTTCTCATATGATAATAGGAAAAACATACATGAGATTCATGGGATATTTAAATTATCATAATCATAAGCATGCTTGAAATACATGAACTAGCCATGAAATAAGGCTCGTGAGTTGGTGATAATCACAAATCCATAAATTATGAAATTCATGCTTACTTGCAAAACATGTATATATTTTATATCTCATAAAACCATGATATGTACTTGAAAGAAATCATATCATAAAGCATAAATCATAGTTAGGATAATTTAGATCAAGATCATAACAAAATCGTAACTTGACTTTTCATAAAAACATACATAATTGGGAATAATTGGATTTAAACTCAAATCTATAAATTTATATCCAAAATAGTCATCAAATCTGTGCATAGATCATAAAAACTAATTTAATACATGAAGGAGATTGACCCATCGATAGATCATACAGAATTTCACAAGAATTGGCATAAACCTCCTGGATCATGAAACTTGAATTACAGAATTGAAATCCATGGAATTTGAGAAGAGTTTAGGACATGAGAGTGAAAGGAACTATCATTCATAGCCTCACATACCTGGGTAAGTTGATTCTACTCTCTTCCTTGAACACCGAAGGAAATTGAAGAAGAATTGATGAATTCTATCCTTGAGCACCCCTAGTAGACTACTAGTCTTGCGTGCATGGAATGGTAAGGCTTAGGATAGGTTTAACTCTCCTAAAACCCTTCTAACTGAGCTTAAAATGACATAGTTTAGGCCTTTGGAACCTTAGAATTTTGAAAAGCCCTTAACAAGCTCGCAGAGAAAAATAAACTGCTAGTCCCAATGAGGGATTGGATGGCTTGTTACCAGTGACCACGACTCGTGGTCACCGATCTTCATGAACACTGCCAATTCTTCCTTTGAGGGTCACCACCAGGGACACAACGACTCGTGGTGTACCCAACGACTAATGGTGACCAATCATTTCCAACACTGTCTAGTCTTTTCCAATCTTCAACCAACTCTTGACCATAGGCCACCTAACGAATCGTGGTGTTGACCACGACTCATGGTGACTAGTTTTTAGGTCCACTGTCCAGCTTTCCTTCTCACTTCAACCTCCTTTTACCAGGGTGACTTAACGGGTCGTGGGGCTGACCACAACTCATGGTCACACTCGTGGTCACCCCAAACATAAAATTTTCAACCAAGTCCCGGCCTCTTCCTAGTTGGCTTTACCCTCATAGTTGGATTCTGTACATCCAGTTTTCCATGTATCACTCTAGATAAAGTGCATGAGTGACCTGGCTTTGGTTGTTCTAATGGAGAGCATAGATGTGAAGGATAACCTTAGCTATGAAGAGGTTCCAATTTAAATACTTGATTGTCAGGTTCAGAAGTTGAGGAACAAAGAAGTAGCATCAGTAAAGGTTTTTTGGAGAAATCACCTTGCCAAGGGAGCTACATGGGAAGCCGAAGAAGAAGTGATAGCTAAATACCCGCACCTTTTCCCTCCCTGCTCAGTTCCAACTCGAGGTATAAGTTTCCTCCTTAAGTACTCTATTCAGCTTCATGTCTAGTTCATGTCTCTCAATATCCATTATGTCAGTGCAAGTAGGCGTGATTCAAGAATTCAGTTCCGTCATGTGTTTTAGTCCAGAGTCAATCACTCCGTCAGTTCTAAGCTTCAGATGTTCAGTATTTGGGACGGCAGTTGCTTTCTGAAGTTATTAAGTATGGTTATGCATATTCAAGGATGAATGTTCCTAAGAGGGATATATTGTAATACCCCAAAAGTTTCTAAATCAGACTCAAGGGTGGAAGAAGAGAAAATAGAAAATGTTGCACTGGGTCATAGGACGACTCATCCAGTGACCCATGAACTGCTCCACGTGTTGTTGAGTGACTTGTTAAGTGGAGGCTAGCCTTGGAGGAAATCATGGTCAGGAGGTGACCACGAGTTGTAGTCACAAGTCATGAAGTACGTCACCAGTCATGAAATAAGTCATTCCTAGGTAGCTAAGTTGAAGGTGGAATTTTCCAGTGGAGGTCACGAGTTTTCCCTTACCTCAGGACTTATGAGGTCCCCCGTGATGACTGGCAGGGTCCTTTTTCCTGCGTTTTTAGTAAGGGTGTTTTTTGTAATTTCTAATCTCCTAAGCTCTAAACTATGCCATTTTAAGCTCTTTTAAGAGGGTTTTAAGGGTGCTTAGCCTATCCTAAGTCATTCTCTCCCTTGCATGAAATATTAGAGGGTTTTATTGAAGATCAAGCTTGAGAATTCTCCTAGTCTTTTCCTAAATCTCTTGGGCTTTCAAGGAAGGGTGTGGAATCAGATTTCCCAAGTATGTAGGGTTATTAATAGGAGTTTTTCTTCACTATCATACCCAAATCCATTCTCAAGTTCATGAATTCAAGATGTATGATTCTATGGGTTCTTAATCCAGCTTATGAAATTCTCAATGTTTAATTCATGGGTTGATTCCCTTCATGATTTAAATGATATTATAAGATTCAAGGGCATGTTTTATATTTATTTTGAATCACAATTCATGATTTCTAGTTTTTGAAAGTATTATGACCAATTATAAAAGTTTAATGAAATGTTAAGATTACAATCTATGTTTTCATGCATGATGGGATGTCTAGCATTAAAGAATGTTTATAAATTACCCATGTATGAATCCATGATTTTTTATAGATAGTCTATTTCAATCATGTTAAAGTTTGAAAAATCCCACATGATCTAAGTATATTTTTATGATCTAGTTAAATTTTATGATATTAGCTTACCACATGGTTTTAGAGTCTCCACTCCCACTTTTCAGCTTCTTGTATGCTTTGAGCCAATGCTTCTCATATTCAGATTTCAGAATATGTATCTAATTTCATGATCAGCTTCATTGAAAATGGATGGTTCAGCTTCATTGAAAAATGATGGAGAGAAAATGCATGTTTTTTGGAGTAGTGTCTAGCACCAAGTAGGCTAGGGGTTCAGGTAAACCTCGAGCCTAGGAACTACGTGCCAATGGAGGTTTATTTAGATTCATTGGGACCTCACTTGTGAGCTTTCCCTTCCCCCAAGGGGCCTTCATCTTTATATCAATATCATGGTAATGTCGTTATCCCTTGCAAGACTTTGGGCAGCTCAGCCCATTTTAGTGTAATGGTTAGGATCACATAAGCTCTATCGTGATTATGTCTATTATGAGACAAGTCTCCCATTATTCCTCATAATTTCAGTTATGCATATTCATCAGTTATGATATTAAGTTTTCAATAGGTTTTGACCCAATGTTCAGTTTGCCAGTTTTACATATGATCATTAGTTTCAGCTTTAGGTAATTGATTTCAGCTATGAGATCAGTTATGTTTATTCATGTTTTTAGATATCAGCATGCAGTCCTTACTGTCAGAATTTTATAATGATATGGCTTATGTTATGCATTTTTCAGTTTTACTTACTTAGCCTCTTTTACTTACCTTGCATACTCTTTATATTTCAAGTACTGACTGCATACTCTATGCTGTATCATTTTATGATATAGGAATAGATGTTTAGGTTCTGTCTTGCTGCTAGCCAGTTCTCAGAGTTCAGTCAAGAAATCTTTCTGGTGAGTCCTCATCCTTCAAGGACTGTTAGATAGTTAAGCTATTTTCGTTATTTGTTTCAGACTTTAGTGAGCTAGTTGGGGTCTTGTCCAATCAACTCGTTAGTATGTTACAAGCTTATCAGACATAGTATTATATTCAACTCCGGATTTAGTGTTATGTTATCACCATAGTTCAAATATTTTAATACTCAGACTTCCGTTATTTCAGAATTCAGTTTTTCCGCTTGGATTATGTTGAGATTAGTTATCATGTTCGTGCCATGGGTCAACTTGGAGCAATTTATGGTTCTAGGTTCTGTGTCTCGATCTGGTCCCATGTTCTAGTCGTGATAATATTTCTCCATCTTTCACGACTTAAGTATGTTACATTAGGCACATATGGAGTTTAGAAGCTTAGTATCTCATGTAACAATATTCTTCATCGGGTCGCACCATCTCCCTTCATAATTATTAGGGTTTTATCATAATCTAATGCCTTAGCCTCCATTCACTTATTCATCAAGAGCTCACATATATCATGCTTAAGACTTCACAGATGTCGTAAGTTCTTGTATTCCCTATACGAAACCTACTAGATCCAATCTCAAAACTCGTATTATCACCCTCATATTTTCACTATTTCACCATGATGATCCTATAGAGTTTCATCCTAGTGTTTTACTACTAAAATAGGTAGCAATCTCAATCCTTTATATAACATAGAAATATAGCTATGAAAGAGAAATCAACGAAATGCTTGCCCATTGAGAATCCATGATAAAATAGTTTATCCTAATCACTCGGCCCATCAAATTGTAGGCTCCAAGCACATTCTAATTATGCGCCAATATCACTACCTCTTTGTCAGGGCCTAAGGACATAGTAATCCCATTGTTTACCTAAAACTTATGCGACTGTACTTGCATTTTTCAATCAATCACTATTTTCACTTCTTGGCTACTACATTCATGATATCATATCCTGACTCTGGCATATATTCTACTACTTATGGATAACAACTCATATTATATTATCCCTTAAATAAAAACTTTACCTAAGCCTTGGGATACATACTTTCCCTTGTAGGGTATTATTCACAATGATATTTCAATAAGGATTTGAATGCACATATTACCGTAGACTTTACGTACGATTTATCTAAACAAGAGTATATCCCTTGAAATATGAGATTTCAATGCACTAATGGGCTTATCACAAGCCTTGTTCAATCTCTTCCACCTTTGATGACTCCATCTCGAAGTATCACATAGAGAAGATCTTTAGCTTTATTACTTCTTTAACTTCGAAGGTGAAGCATAGTCGGTAGAACTGGAGTAACACATGAATTAGAATAGTTTCTTATGATATAGCTCTGTTGCATGATATAGAGTAATAAAGAAGAGAAAACTTTTCTTAAATTTTCGTAGTCCCTCATTTATAGATGTGGGGCCCTCATAATAATAAATGAGACTCTACCGACATGGCATCATAGACTCCCTAGGATACTTGAACGGAATTCTCTAATACCAAGTTTGTTAGACCCTGACATAGGGTCTAGGCATGGCCAACACCTAATGCCATTGCTGGTTCGAGAAAAACACATAATATGATGTTCATTAGGAGCATACATCAAACATAAGTGGAAGAATTATTAGACTTAATCTATAAAAATGAAAATAAAAAAATAATAAATTTATAAAAGGACCTGCCATGTTTACATCAACATGATCCATAAGGATCTATGAAGCCTCTATCATAAATGGATTAACTATTTTATCGGGACAAGGCACCCAACATATCTTATAATCAAAACTAATAAAGTGTAGTGAAGCAACTAAGCCAAAAACAAATGGGTCTTACCAATAGCTGAATAAGAGAATCCTAGCATACAACTTGATCATCAGTATGAGTATATAAGTGTGCATTATAAAAAATGTAGCGCACCCAACAAAAAGGATGTGAGTACATCGGATCGTACTATATGTAAAACGGCTGAATGAAACACCAATATAGCTGATAATAAAAAGAATAACAAAAAATATAGACATAGTATGAAGGAAACAAATAATATAAAATTAGTAGGTTGACCTTTTAAAATCATTTTTTTCATCATCATTTATTATTTCATTTGTTGGGAGGTTCTTATTTTAATCGACATAAACCACTATGTAAACATGGAGTCTGATCTCTGTTCGATCGCTAAGCCATCTCATACCTTGCCTGGGTATGATAAATATATATCATAGTGCTAGCAAGGATCCATAACATCCCGTACTAGGGCATATAGGAGTCGCCCGAACCAACGGAAATGATCCATCATCCTACATTGGCATACGTAGTTTCAGACATGAAGCATTCTCAGTTATTAATACTACCCCCCTTTCCTTACATAGTGTGATTTACTTAAAACCATAATTAGGCAACCAAGATTATAATCATAAGTCGTCATCATCTCATAATCATAGTTCATCATTGCGTAAGACTTTTAAATTCATAAATAATCATGTCGTAAACATTTTTCATACAAAATCATTGAAACATCTCTTTTAGAGGAAAATCATAGTTTATGAAGTCATTAGAACTGCTATTGTTAAGGAAAATCATAGTTGATAAAATCATTGAATATGGATAGGAACTACAAGCAATATCTTAACAATAAAGTTCAAGTCATAAAGGCATTACATCGAATGCCCAGAGGGCTTAGGGAATTCGAGCCTCTTATGGGTGGGGTTACAGGCTCTTCTTTCTATATCCCCTTAACATTATGCATAACCATAGTCCAACCAAAATAACAATATCCATCCTCAACACAAAAACAGTCCCCTAAACCCTAACCTATGTCATCACATGATTTCGTGGCATTCTAGCACTGTCCCATGAGTTTGGACATTAAAAATTCCTAAGGAGTATAAAAGAATACTCATGTAAGGTTTTAGGAAAGAGGACTGCTCAAGATTTCAAGTCTTGAAACTCAAAAGTTGTCCTTGACCTTGATAGATATAGGAAGATGATTTTGATGTTAGAATCATGAAGAAATTCATAGATTTTATGTTGTGATATGATAGAGAACATTTACCTAGCCTTATAAGGGTTGAAGAGAGCTCTTGGAATTTATAAGGCTGATCGGGGAGGCGGAAAAATAACAAAAAAATGCTTAAGGTGGCTTTTAAAACGCTAGAAATGCTCCAAGTCACTGTCCAAATGATGGGCCGTCGGTCGCTTGATAGACTGTGGGTTTGTCCATCACATTGGGGTGAGATTTTGCAGTTTATGGTTAAGAATTACGTACCAACTTAACGAGTCGTGGGTTGGTTGGTAGACCGTCATTCTTCTGGTCAAACCTAACAGTGCTCCACTAACTTGCTCATAACATTTTTCTCTGAATTCCGATTGACAAATAGTTGGATGCATTAAAAACAAGACTAAAAGGGCTTCAATTTTATGGGTTGAATCACCCATAAGTACTTCACAAAATAGGAGTTATGCTCATTTAAATTTGACATTTGTATGAATATTTGAAAACTCAATCGGTAGGAAAGCTCTCAGCTCAATATTATGCTAGAGGTTCTTTATGACCTCAATTCGCATCCAATGCACTTCCCACACTTAAGTGTTGATCTTAACACCTAGTATCACTAAAATTCACCCTTGCAAACACTTGAAGGACGTGGACTATGATCAGGAATTTCCATTATATGGTCTGTACTTTTACACATTCATGACGAAAGTCACAAAAATCAATATTTTCAATTCCTCACCAACTCAAACTTCCTTAACACATTATATCTTGTGATTTTACTCCTCCAAGAACTTAAGATTCATAAAAAATTTTCTGAGTTGATTTGAACCACCTACATGAAATAGTTTAAATCTTAGCACAATGGTACAAGCTGTTATAATAGGTCTCTTTAGGCATATGTGGCTTGTGAAACATAAAGAAGGCCTAAGTTCATCTCTAGAACCCATATTCAATCCTAGGTTCAGCCATAAGTAGCAAGCCAAGTTTTAGAGTGTGACCAAATCAAGTGAACAAATAATTTTCCTTTCCACACATTGGCACATGGATATAAAAATGACTACACACATCACTCTAAACAAGGGACACATTTCCAATATTTTAATGTCACAAATGAAGATATGCAACTCAATATCAAACAACTATGATAAAAATTTTGAGGGGGGGGGGGGCATTGTTTTCAAAAATCAGCATAAGCATGCAAATAACACAAGTGCCACCACAACCTAAGTCAAGAAAAATTTACTCATAGGAAGCCGACTCAACAAAGTAGGAGGGTACCCTTAAAAATGTCGTGTAGCAATCCATCATCGGGCCTATACACTACAACACTTAACTTCTTTATTGTGACAACTTAAAAAAAAGCAATCCTCCTAGCAAAGAGCCATGGCTAAGTGATTCACGCCCTAAAAAACTCTCCCTTTTATAGGAAGTGGCAGCGATCGCTGTCAACAAATAAATTTCCAATGAATGTCAAGGTCAAATCCATAGAGAGTTACAACAGATTCATAGAGTAAATCAATTTGGCATGAATCATTGTTTATATTCTGAAATGTAATACCCCAAAATCCTAAAGATCAGACCTGGGAGTTGAAACAGAGAAAACTGAAAATTTTACACCTGGTCATAAAAAAGGTCGTTCAGTGATCGATGGGGAAGACCACGAGTCGTAAGGTGACTCGTGGTGAGGTTTTAGGATTGGGTTCAATTTTTGAATCTGCGATGCCCACGGACCTGACCATGAGTCTTGGCAATCCGCACAACTCATTGTATCAGCCGTGGGCAAGGGATTGAGGAAAATGTACGGGGCCTGGCAATATACCCTACGGAAGGTCCCCATGAGTTGTGGCAGTCACCACGATTCGTGGGATGGCTTTTGGGCAACAGGTAACTAATGATCTGAGGAATATGGAAGTGGACTACACGACTCAGCTGAAGACTCATTGTCAGGGGTAACGACTCGTTTAGTCCCTTGTTGGGACTTGCTGTCAGTTTTTAACTACGAAGTTATTAAGGGTATTCTCATCATTTGTATGCACTAAGGTACTATACAACGTCATTTTAAGCCAATTTTTAAGGTGTATTAAGATAGGTTAAGTCATTCTAGCCTATTCTAAACCCAGGCATGTAGGTTAAGGAGTTAGAGAGGAGATCAAGCTTAAGCTCTTCCAAATCTTCTCAAATTCCACTTGGTCAATCAAAGAAGTGTAAGAATCAGCCTTCATCAGGTATGTAGGGTTATGAATGAGTCAATCCATTCACACCCATGCCCAATCACTCTTTAAATCGTGAAATTCTTATATTGGTTCCATGCGTTTTTAACCCAATGCATGAAATTTCTAATTCTCTACATGGGTATGATTTAAATAAGTTTTTATTATTGAATTATGAATTATGGGCAGGTTTTACGTTTTTTTCATTAAAGTCTTGTTTCAAGCTTTATAAATTTAAAATACCCATTAGGAGATATTCATGAAAGTTAAGATTGATGATGAAAGGAATGTTTTCGAGTTACCCATGTTTATAATCATGATTTTGAGTAAATTGAGTATTTTCAAGCAGGTTGAAGTATTGGGCAATGCCCACATGTTAAAGTATAATTTATGGTTTTTTGAATTGAGCTTACCACATGGTTTTGGAGCAAAGACTACCAATTATTTTCAGCTGGTAGTATGGTTTGACCTAAAGCTTCTCTCTCTCTCTCTCTCTCATACACACACACATACACACACACGCATATATATATATATATATAATTTAATATTTGAGATGTATTTGATTATTGATCTTCCTCAATAGACAATGGTGAGCATCATTGAAAATAATGATGGAGAGTATATGCATATTTTTTGGGGAGTAATGTCTAGCACTGAGTAGGCTAAGGGTTGCTCACCCTATGCCGTAGAACTACATGCCAACATAGGTTGATTTATCTATATACCTTGGGACCTCCTTTGTGAGCTATCCCTTTCCCTATTGGGCCACGAGCTTGATATCGATCTCATGGTCTCGTCCTTAGCATTAGCAAGGCTTAGGAAGGCTCTGCCTACTTGAGGAGATAATTGGGACCACGTAAGCTCTATCGCGGTATGTTGGTTATATTATGAGTCTCCCATTATTCCTTATGATTTCACTTATGCATGTTTATCATTCATGTTACATATATATATTTACATATATCCTAAAGCAGGTTTGACCCAATGTTCAGCTTTAATTATGATTAACAGATTTTAGCTTTTGGTCAATCGATTCAGTTATGATGTTATGTTATGTTGAGATCATGTTTTTAGAATATAACATGCAAGCCCTACTCTCAGATTCTTATTTCGTCTATATTCTATCTTATGCACGTTTTGAATGATTTTACTTATTTAAGCGGTTTTACTTACCTTTCCTACTCGGTACATTCCACGTACTGACCGCATACTCTATGCTATATCGTTTTATGATATAGGCCCTGATACTTAGGCTCAGCCTCGTCCTTAACCAGCCTTGCAAAGTTAGCATCCCACAGCTATTGGTGAGTCCTCATCTCTCGAGGACCAGTCTCTATCAATTTTCTTTATGTATTCAGTTTCAGACTTTAAGAGTTAGTTGGGGGTCTTGTCCCATCAACTCATCAGTACTATGCTTTTTAGACATAGAATGTAATCAGCTTCAGATTCGTGTGTATTTCTGATGTATGTTATTCTAGACTTCCGCTAAATTTATCATGTTGATCTACTATTTTCATGATTTAGTTAGATGTATGTCATGTCATGGATCGACTTGGAGTCCCTCGAGGTTCGTTATCCCGTGTCTCGATCCGGGCCTGTGTTCGGATTGTGACAAACTAGGTATCAAAGCAATAGGTTTGAAGTGTCCTAGGGTGTCTGATAGCCGCGTTGAGTAGAGTATTCTTCATGGGTGTGAAGTGCGCTACACTTAGCATGAAGAGGCTACAAGACATTTAGGAAATGTTCCCTTCTTTCATGATCTATGTCGTGCAGTGAAATGACTCCCTATCCTTCTAACTCATGCTAAAAACGATTGTAGAACTGTGGTGCCCTGCAGAGTTAACGGTAGGAGGAATGGAAATGGAAATGGCCACGAGGATGGCAATGGATATGGGCAACAACAAGCCCCACCAGTCCAGGAGCACCATGTACCAGAGCTGGTTGCGCATGCTGAATTTAGGGAAGCTATTCAGATGCTAGCGCAGGCCTTGAGCGCTCAGGTCAACAAGCAGGCAGTGACACATGTCTCGCAAAATGGAAATGTGGTGGTAGCTCGAGTCAGAGATTTCTTGAGAATGAACCCGCTAGAGTTCCTTGGATGAAAAGCGGAAGAGGACCCACATGAGTTCATTAATGAGATTGTGAAGGTCACCCAGGTCATGGGGGTGAATGGAGTTGAATGTGCTGAGTTGGCCTCATATCCTTTAAAAGGGGTCGCACACATCTGGTTCGATAGTGGAAATATAGTAAGGATGAAGAAGCAGGCTCTGTAACTTGGGAGGAGTTCCATGTTTCTTTCCTAGATCGGTTCTTCCCTTGTGAGATGAGGGAGTTGAAGGAAACTGAGTTTGTAAATATCAAGCAAGGAAAAATGACGGTGCAACAATATATCCTTGAGTTCACTTATTACCAAAGTATGCCCCAGAGTTAGTGGTGGATCAGAGGGCGCGAGTGAGCAGGTTTGTTCAAGGGGTGGCGAGGTACTTAGACAAGGATTGCAGGACCGCTATGCTCCACCAGGATACGGATATCCTCAGATAGTCTTATATACCCAACATATGGAGGCGGCGCATATGAGCGAGAGAGAGACTAAGAGGGCCAGGACTGATAATTATAGATTCTCTTAGACGAGGTCAGATGGTGGGCACTAACAGCAGACCCACCAGAGATCTACATCCCTACTTAGGCACAACCAGAGAGGGTGAACATCATGCTCAAGGGGTCAGAGCAGTAGGCTCACAGATTCCAGCAACCCAACTTGCCGTAGGTGTGGTCGGGGCATAAGGGTTAGTGCTTGGCAGGTACAGGTGCTTGCTTCAAGTGCGAAAAGCCCGGGCATATGCTCAGAGATTGCCCAGCAGTTAGACAGGGCCATGAAGGGGGTTCAAGCCTAGTTTCTAGTTCAGCATCTCCACCCGTACGCCCAGCACTACAAAGGGCATCTACTAGAAAAGGTGAAGGCCAAAAGAATAACATATTCCATGCCTTATCCTCTCATCAGGAGCAGGAGATCTCCACGGATGTAGTCACTGGTATGTTACGAGTTTTTCACCTTGATGTATATGCTTTGTTAGATCCAGGGGATACCTTGTCTTTTGTGACACCTTATATGGATAGTAGTTTAGGAGTAAGTCCCGAAACTTTATGAGAACCCTTCACACAGTCTCTACTTTAGTGGGTGATTCAGTTGTAGCTAGACGGATATATAGAAGTTTCCTGGTTGCAGTCCTTTAGAAAATCACTTCAGCAGATCTAGTAGAGTTAGCCATGACCAATTTTGATGTTATCCTCGGCATGGATTGGCTATTTTCATGTTATGCTCAATTAATTGTAGAACCTGGGCAGTAGAGTTCAGATTCCCGGTGAGCCAGTCTTAGAGTGAAATGGTAGTTCAGTTGTGCCTGTAGGTCATTTCATTTCCTACCTTAAGGCTAGAAAAATAATTTCTAAAGATTGTATGTACCATCTAGTTAGGGTTAAGGATGCGAAGTCCAAGACCCCGACTATCTAGTCAGTTCCAGTAGTATGTGAGTATCCAGAAGTCTTCACAGATAATCTACCGAGTGTTCCTCCCGAGAGGGAAATTGATTTTTGTATTGACCTTCTTCCCGACACCCAGCCTATATCTATTCCTCCCTATAGAATGGCTCCATCCAGCTAAAAGAGTTAAAGGAGCAGTTGAAAGATCTTTTGGATTAGGGTTTCATTAGACCTGGAAAGTCTCCATGGGGTGCACCAATTCTCTTTGTCCAAAAGAAGGAGGGTTCTCTTCGTATGTGCATTGACTATTAGAAATTGAACAAGGTCACCCTCAAGAAACGATATCCTCTACCCAGGATTTATGATATGTTCGACCATCTTCACGGTGCCAAGTGTTTTTCAAAGATATATCTCAAATCCAGGTACCATCAGCTCAGAGTTTAGGAGAGCGACATCCCGAAGACAGCCTTTTCGATGCGGTATGGCTATTACGAGTTTGTAGTTTTGTCTTTTGGACTAACTAATGCGCCTGCAGCGTTCATGGACTTGATGAATAGGGTGTTCAAGCC
Source organism: Datura wrightii (assembly GCA_035772735.1). Taxonomy (NCBI): domain Eukaryota; kingdom Viridiplantae; phylum Streptophyta; class Magnoliopsida; order Solanales; family Solanaceae; genus Datura; species Datura wrightii. The sequence goes on along the minus strand of JASDFA010000002.1, from coordinate 46,164,878 downwards.
ATATTTGGATATATTCATGATTGTTTTCATTGATAATATCCTGATATACTCTCGGAGTGAGGAGGGGCATGCCTCTTATTTGAGAGTGGTGCTATAGACTCTCAAGGAGAGCCAATTTTATTCCAAATTCAGCAAGTGCGAGTTTTGGTTGAACTCGGTAGCGTTTTTGGGCCTGTTGTATCAAGTGAGGGCATTCTGGTGGACTCTCAAAAAATAGAAGCAGTGAATAATTTGCTTAGACTGGTGAATTGTTCAGATATCAAGAGTTTCTTGGGCTTAGCAGTCTACTATCAGATATTTGTTGAGGGGTTTTAATCTATCACAACACCCTTGAAAAAATTTACCTAAAAGAAGGTGAAATTCCAATGGTCGGAGGCTTGTGAGAGAAGTTTTCAGGAGTTGAAGACTTGACTTAGCTCAACACCGGTGTTAACCATACCAGAGGGTACCAATGGGTTTGTGGAGTATTGTGATACTTCGAGAATCAAACTTGACTGCTTATTGATGCAGCACAACAAAGTTATAGCATATGCTTCTAGACAGCGGAAAGTTCATAATAGGAATTACCCAAACCATGATCTTGAATTGGCGGCGGTGATATTTGCCTTGAATATATGGAGACATTATTTGTACGGGGAGTACATTGATGTGCTTACGGACCATAAGAGTTTACAATAAGTGTTTACCGAGAAGGATCTTAATCTTTGGCAAAAGAGGTGGTTGGAGCTACTTAGGGATTATGAAAGTTTCCCTTACCATTCGGGCAAGGCTAATGTAGTAGAATACGCACTTAGTAGACTCTCTATGGAGAGTGTGTCTCATATGGATGAGGGGCTGGTGAAGGATGTGCATCGACTTGCAAGGTTGGGAGATCGGTTGGTTGATTCGACCGATGGAGGGGTTATTGTTCTGAACAGATCGGAATCGTCCTTGTTGAATGATGTAAAATCTAGGCAAAACGAAGACCCTATTTTTGTAAATTTAAAAGAAGCCGTTCAGAATAAGAAGGTGGAGGTCTTCTCCAAAGAGGGAGATGGTGTGATTCGATATCAGGGTCACTTATGTGTTCCGGATGTTGATGATTTGTGAAATCGTATGTTACATAAGGCTCATGGTTCTAGATATTCAATCCATCCAGGTGCCTCCAAGATGTACCCTAACTTATGGGAAGTCTATTGGTGGAATGGTATGAAGAAGGACATCGCAGAATTTGTGGCTAAGTGTCCAAACTATTAGCAAGTGAATGTCGAGTACCATAGACCGGGAGGTGTACTTCAAGATATTAGAATTCCTACTTAGAAGTGGGAAGAAATCAATATGGACTTCATCACAGGGTTGCCTTGCACTCAATGATAATATGACTCCATTTGGGTTGTTGTAGACAGGTTGACCAAAGCCGCTCATCTTCAATCAGTCAAAACCACAGATTTGGCGGAGGATTATGCCAAACTATACATACGACAGCTAGTTCAGTTGTATGGAGTTCCTTTATCCATCATATCAGATAAAGGTACCCACTTTACCTCTCAGTTTTGGAGATTGTTTCAAAAGGGGCTTGGGACTCAGGTTAAGCTTAGCACAAATTTTCACCTACAAATAGATGGTCAGGCGGAGCAGACTATTCAGACTCTCAAAGACATGTTGAGAGTATGCGTGATTGACTTCAAAGATAGTTGGGATGATCATTTGCCTCTTATCGAGTTCGCATACAATAACAACTACCATTCCAACATTCAAATGACTCCGTTTGAGGCTCTCTATGGGTGGAGATATAGCTCCCCTATTGGTTAGTTCGAAGTTGGTGAAGCTACAATGATAGGGATAGATTCAGTCCATGAGGCTATGGAGAAGGTCCAGCTCATATGGGACATGTTAAAATTTGCTTAAACTCACCAAAACTCCTATACCGACGTGAGAAGGAGAGAACTTGAGTTCAAAGTGGATGATTGGGTTTTTCTGCTGGTGTCTCCATGAAGGGAGTGATGAGGTTCGGAGAGAAAGGAAAACTCAGCCCTCGTTATGTTGGCCCCTACCGGATTGTGAAACGGGTTGGCAAGGTGGCATATGATTTGGAGTTTCCCTTAGAATTAGCTTCCGTGCATGTTGTTTTTCATGTATCTCTCTTAAAGAAGGGTTTGGGTGATCCCGCTCTAGTTGTTCGGGTAGATAGTGTTGGTGTGAAAGATAGCCTTTGTTATGAAGAGGTTTTGGTGGAAATACTGGATCGTCAGGATCGATGGCTAAGGAACAAGGAAGTTACTTCAGTCAAAGTTTTATGGAGGAATCAGTAGGTTGAGGGAGCTACGAGGGAAGCCGAAGCAGAAATGATGGATAGATACCCACACCTATTCCCTTCCGGCTCAGTTTCAATTTGAGGTATCAGTTTTTGCCCTAGTACTTTATTTAGTTTTCATGTTCAATTCATGTGCTCCATATTCTTTCATGTATATGGATGTATGTATCATTCCTGAATTCAGTTCAGCCATGTAGTTCTGTTCGGAGGTAGTCATTCCGTCAGTTTTCAGCTTAAATGATTAGTATTTGAATATGATGACTGCATTTCTTTGCTTTTCTGTATATTTTCCAACATTCGAGGATGAATTTTCCCAAGGGGGAGATATTGTGATACCTCGGAAACCCAAAGATCAGACTTGGGAGTTGAAACGGAGAAAATTATTTAAACAGAACGAGTCATTCTATGATACGTGGGGAAGACCACGAGTCGTGAGGTGCCTCTTGGTCAGGTTCCAGGCTTGTGTTGAATTTTTGAAATCTTGAGGTCCCCATGGACCTGAACATGAGTCATGATCAGTCCCTACGACTCGTGCCAGCCGTGGGCAAGGGATTAAGGAAAATGTTGGGGGCCTGGCAATAAACCCTACGGAAGGTCCCCATGAGTCGTGGTCAGTCGCCTCAATTTGTGTGATGGGTCGTGGGCAGCAAGTAACTAATGATCTGAGGAATATGGTAGTGGACTTCATGACTCAGGTGACGACTCGTTGTCAAGGGTAAGGACTCATCCAATCCCTCGTGGGGACTGGCTATCAATTTTTAATTGCGAAGTTATTAAGGGTATTCTCATCATTCCTATGCTCTAAGGTCCTATACTACGTCGTTTTAAGCCAATTTTAGCGTGTATTAAGATAGGTTAAGTCATTCTCCCCTATTCTAAACCCATCTATGCAAGTTAGGGAGTCAGAGAAGAGATCAAGCTTAAGCCCTTCAAATTCTTGTCCAATTCCTTTTGGGCAATCAAAGAAGTATAAGAATCAGCCTTCATCAGGTATGTAGAGTTATGAATGGGTGAATCTGTTCACACCATGCCCATTCACTCTTTAAATCATGAAATTCCTATATTGGTTCCATAAGGTTTTAACCCAAAACATGAAATTTCTAATTCTCTATATGGGTATGATCTAAATAAGTTTTTATTATTGAATTATGAATTATGGGCAGGTTTTACGCTGTTTTCATTAAATTCATGTTTCAAGATTTATAATTTTAAAATGCCCATTTATGAGAGATTCATGAAAGTTAAGATTGATGATGAATGATCGAGTATGATGAGATATTGTTAATGAAAAACATGTTTTCGAGTTAACCATGTTTATAATCATGTTTTGAGTAAATTGAGTATTTTCAAGCATGTTGAAGTATTGGGAAATGCCCACATGTTAAAGTATGATCTATGGTTTCCCGAATTGAGCTTACCACATGGTTTTGGAGCGATGACTCCAATTATTTTCATCTTGTGGTATGGTTTGAGGTAAAGCTTCCCCCATATATATATATATATATATATATATATATATATATATAATATTTCAGATTTGAGATGTATTTGATTATTAAGCTTAGTCAATAGACGATGGTGAGCTTCATTAAAAATAACGATGGAGAGCGTATGCATATTTTTTTGGGAGTATTGTCTATTACCGAGTAGGCTAAGGGTCGCTCACCTTACGCCTTAGAACTACGTACTAACGTAGGTTGATTTATCTATATATCTTGGGACATCCTTTGTGAGCTATCCCCTGCCCGATTGGGCCACGAGCTTGTTATCAATATCATGGTATCGTCCTTAGCCCTGGCAAGGATTTGGAAGACTCTACCCACTTGAATGTGATAGTTTGGACCATGTAAGATCTATCATGGTATGTCAGTTATATGACGAGTCTCCCATTTTCCCTATGATTTTTGTTATGCATGTTTATCATTCATGTTACATGTATATCTACATGTGTCCTAAAGCAGGTTTGACCCAATGTTCAACTTTAATTATGATTAATAGATGTCAACTTTGGGTCAATTGAATCAGTTATGATGTTATGTTATGTCGAGATCATGTTTTCAGAATGTAGCATGCAAGCCCTACTCTCAGATTCTTATTTTGTTTATGTTTTATCTTATGCACGTTTTAAATGATTTTACTTATTTAAACGGTTTTACTTACCTTTCATACTTGGTAAATTCCATGTACTGACCGCATACTCTATGCTCTATCATTTTATGATACAAACCCCGGTGCTTAGACTTTTCCTCGTCCTTAGCTACCCTTTAAGAGTTAGCATCCCACAACTATTGGTGAGTTCTCATCTCCCGAGGACCAAGCTCTATCAGTTTCCCTTATGTATTCAGTTTTAGACCTAAAGAGTTAGTTGGGGGTCTTGTCCCATCAACTCATTAGTATTAGAGGCTTTTTAGACATAGAATGTAATCAACTTCAGATTCGTGTGTATTTCTGATTTTACGCTTATTTCAGACTTATGCTAAGTTTATCATGTTGATCTATCATTTTCATGATTAAGGTAGATATATGTTCATGCCATGGGTCAATTAACTAGTCTCAAATATCAATTACAATATGAATAGCAAGTTTATTGTTGAAAGAAATGAAAATTACCTAGGTATGTTCTTTTGATAGGGGCATCGATTTTATTGCGGTTAATTAACTAGTCTCAAATATCAATTACAATATGAATAGCGATGGCAAAGGCTACACCCTATGTTTCTCAACTAAATGGGTGAATTTGCCTTGGGTTTTCTCAAACCCCAAAGTCAATACAAATAATCAACCACCAAAAGCTTGAGGAAGAGATGAACTATCTGTAGCATCATCTGTTTAATGGGTGATGAAAATAGGATTTGACTGTCTCTAGTTCAAACCCACATAACCATGACCCAAATCCTCACTAATGCTTTCTCACCCTCTCGCCCAGATCTTACTCCTCTCTCTCAAGCAAAAGCAAGATAAGAAAAGTAAATTAATGTTTGCAACCATTAATTATAGCATTAAAATTAGAGGAAACACTAGATTCATTCTTTGTAAAAAAAATTAAGACTAAATCAACAACACTCAATCCATTCTAAATTCCAATCATGCACACACCCCTATAAATTAAATTAGCTAATCAAAGATGAAATTATTCACTGACATCAATCATGTTTGAATAGAAATTTAAGCTCACAACTCTGCAACAATGGTGATTTTAGCTCGGGAATAGCAAAGAAGAAGAAAAATGTACTTTTCTATTTCCCTCTACTTCTCTCTACAATTCTTCTCAGCTAAGATGTACAAGATATGACATGTATGACTACATTTAAGGTAATTCTGCATATTCTCTTTTTGTACAGCTTCCTCAAATACCATTGGAAGCTTCCACATTGAATTTGTGATAGATTTGGACAATTTCACCCAATCTGCAACCTAGCATCGTGTAAGTATTGAGCATATTTGTTGTACTCTGCCTGACGTGCCCGATTCGCGCGTCCGCAAGTGTACGGGTCGTGCAAGTAAGATAGTGGCTCTTTTTAAGAACTGGATTGTCGAACCCACAGGGACTGGACCCATTCCTCTAACTATCCATTTCTATTGTGATCTTAAATACCTCAAGTGTTGGTTATAGACATTTTCGATTGAGATTAATTAAGTCTAAGTTTGGGTCAACGAAATATTCTGAAATCACTCTAGGAGCAACATAGAGTTAAAACCAATTAATCATGCGATCCTACGATTTGCAATGGGTTAAGCATGGAACTATCAATTGTTATTTCACATAATTAGAATTGCATGTTTATGGTCTTTCGAGCCTCTAAACACGGCAATCTAGCCTCACTGCATCATTGTGAGCGAGGAGTTTAATTTTCTAGTCGCGGGCAATTAATTATGTTGTGGTTTACGGGGAAACGATTAGTGACTTTCGTACGTCTAACCATTTAACTCAACTTAGCCTCACAACTACTTCTTCAAGTGGTGATGTGACATCCCAAGTTGGTCTTTCATAACCCCCGTGTGTCAACCAAGCAAGGTGTAAGGTATATTTCTATCCTAACACAAAAATCTCTCCCAAGATACAAACATGCTCCTTACATTCTCATGTCCTGACCTAGGTAATGCTTTCTCAAGCTATTACTCAAGCTAACAAATATGCTTTCATGGTTATCAATAATAAAAACAACCAACAATCCAGAATGCAAGACGAAAACAACAATCAATAACTTAATTCCAAAACAAATTCATAAAAGCACAATCATAATTCATGGCTTCAACCCTAGGGGAAGGGTTCTTGCCATTCATGTTCATAAAACTACAATTAACTAATACTAAACTAACATACTTACATGAATTTGGTAGATGAGAAGGGAATTTGATAAACCCTAGATGAGTTCTCCCACTTCTCCCTTCACTCCTAGGTGGTTTTTCAGAATAAAATCGTGACCAAATGATTTTAGGAGCTAAGGGTCCTATTTATAGTAAATGGAAAACGTGCATAATTTAGCCTGAGAGGGAACAGCTCCGTGTCACGGAGTGCATCGCGGAGCGCTGCCTCCATGACACGGAGACAACGCGAAAGCTCTCTGGAAATTGCCTCAGTAAACCAAGTTGCCGAGGGTTGCCGCGCTGGCCAACGTGGCACGCTGCCCATGCAGCGCGTTGGCAAGCTGCTCTCGTGCAGAATGCCTAGCGTGACACGGCGCTGCCGCACTGGTTCTATGCCTCCTGCTGCCTGCTGCTGCCTTTCCTCGTGCGCTTGGCAAGGGCGTGGCACGGCGCTGGGCGCGGCACATGCACAGCGTGGCACGCTGCTTGGCGCGGCCAGCCTTGCCAAGGCATGCCCCTTGCCGACTTTTGCCCCTTGCTTCCACTCCATTCCTTGCTTTCACCAACTTGCGAATTAGTTCCTCAAAATCCTTGAAACCTACAAAACAAAGACTAATCATGTTGGTTAGCACATATATTCACATTTATATAAAATCCAATGAAAATATGTAGAATACTTTAGATAAACAAGACTATATTAAGGTATAAAGCGTATCACGGGCATGCTATTTTGCCCGTGATCACAACCCCACACTTAAAGCCTTGTTCGTCCTCGAACAACCTTTTACATATCCTACATATGGAGACTCCCACATAACTATTTTAGCCAGATAATTCAAGCTACGACTAGCATGATTACGTAAGATAACAAGCTAAAGATAGAGCATACACAGTTTAATCACCGAGATGAAATACAACAATGCTAAGACTTCTTAACCTCAAGAATCGACTCTCAATCTTAGGAAACTCGTGAAAATCAACTAATTAAGAAATCTCACATGAAGTATATCCTTCATTCAACATGTGCCCCTCACATAAATAAAGTTACCCAATCACACGCAAAAATCATTTGTACATTATAACATGTGTGGGTGAATCAATAGAATTCCACTCACTCTCACAAAGAATTCACATGCATTATGTAATGACCCATAAGCTTGCCCTTAGTGTTTTATTCCACTAATTTAAGGATGTGTGAATGTAAGATCAAGTAGGACTTAATGGGTTGTAATGTAAGCTAAGGGACGGGTAGCTATTATTATGGCCAGTAATAGTGACTATCTTTCCTAAGCGCTTTTAATACATTACGCCCTCCTTACGAACTTCCCTTCCCTTACTTTACCTTTTTCACCTTTCATCTTTCTTGTTCCTCTTATGTTCCCCCATTTCTTTAGGCACTTTTAACTTATTAGTAAGGAGTTCTACAAGTAACTTTTCATTAATTTGTTTTCTTGCTCCTTGCTAATAATCAACAATTTTCACACAAGTGCACCTTTGTCCTTTTCTCACTTCTACAACTTGCTACTTTTCCTTTCTTTTCATTCTTCTCACTCCTTTACTCCTTCGGTTTTTTTTTTCACTCAAGCGCTTAGGAGTTTTGGATCAAGTTCAAGGCTAATGAAATAAAAAGGATTAAGCTTAAGTTGCAGCTGTCAAATAATAGGCTCAAGGCTCAAAAGGGCTAACTAGGATTAGTCTTTCCAAGGTAGGTAAAATGAGGGATAAGAATTGGTTCATTCGAAAAAAAATGCCTAAATCATCTCCTACAATTCACATCCTTCATTTCGTTTTATAAACACACCAGGCAAGTTCTAGACAATCCACAATAGCACAGAATACTCAAAAACCTTACACTCATGGCACATGCTCAATTCGAGACACATTCATCAGACTCTTACTCAGCTAATCACAAGAATTCAGAATTAAGCTTCAATCATATTGAGTCAAATTCAAGAGCCTAAGTGTCTCACACAAAGTTATACACTTGCATGCTTCACACCGAACATACTTGCCTCTTACAACCATTTATAGCACATAACAAGAACATCAAGCACCACTTAGTTATGGTTTCAAAAACCAATCACCTACCGACTAATTTTTCCTCAAGACGGTCGTCATCCATCCATCGTCGGAAACAGTCCCTAGCTATGACTAAAAAAAAACTTTATATACAGACCAAGGAAAGAAAAAAATTTTTTTTTTTTATTCTTCGGTTCAAATACCACCCGTCGAAAAAAAACCGAAAAGAAAAACCAACGGGTGATGAAGTCATGCTTAATTCACAAAAATTTTTCAAATTTTTCAAATTTTCTCACCAACTTTTGCGCAAGCATTACATTCACCAAAATCGTTAAGCACAGAAAATTTTGAAATTTCCCTTGAAATTTCCCTCACCCCACACTTAAATCATGCTATGTCCTCATAACATCTAATTAAAATTTAAGAAGGGTGAGAAATACTCCCTGAGGCCTTTAGGCCTAGCTAATAGCATGATTTTCTTCACTTTGCACAAGTGTGTGTCGACCCCACACTTTTTATCGTCCATGCTTTTTAGCTTCCTCCTCCACGGGTACTCAGACTTCCCCTCCATCTGTGCTTAACTTTCCACCAGAAACAACATAAGATGAAAAATAAATAAAATCAACACAAATGCCAGAAATTAAAATGGTACCTGTGGTACCCTTGGGTTGCCTCCCATGTAGCGCCTTATTTTACGTCGTGGCCCGACGTGGACTATCCTTTTCAGGACATCCTCATACCTGGGTTCTCTTTCGAGAACCATCTCCTTTTCTTTTACTGTTTAGAGGAAACAGCATCCACTCTATTCCTCTCTTTCTCCAACTTCTTCTCTAATTGAAGCCCTTTATCAGACTCGGGCTGAACATTTGTCATTGCCTTCGGCCCTGCACCTGTGGAATCCTCCACCCCACACTTATCCTCTGCCAACACACTAACCTGACAAAGGTTGCTGTAGTGTGCAGATGGGTTCATTTCTTGGTACACGCGGAAGATTTCTTCTTCATCTTCAACCCTCATTTTCAGGGTCCCTGCTTTCAAATCAATCACCGCTCCTCCAGTGGCCAAAAATGGCCATCCCAAGATCAGGGGTACCTGGTCATCAACCTGAAAATCCAAGACAACAAAATCAGCAGGTATAATGAACTTACCTACTTTGATGAGAAGATCCTCTATTATTCCATCAGGTGTTACTCGCGACTTGTCAACCAGCTGCAGCATCAACCTTGTCGGCCTCGGTTGTCTCAACCCCAAGGTGTTGAATAAGGATAGGGGCATTAGATTGACTGATGCCCCTAAGTCACACAAAGCTCGTAGCACCTCAGCTTTACCAATTTGTATGGGGAGGGTAACACTCCCTGGGTCTTTGAGTTTCTTTGGCATTTTGCTCAATACCCTGTGACTACACTCCTCAGTCAGTGCTACAGTCTGGACATCCACCAATCTCACTTTTTTTGCCATCACGTCCTCCAAGTATTTAGCATACTTGGGCATTCCCTGCAAAACATCAAGAAGAGGCAAATTTATGTGAAGTTCTTTGAAGCTCTCGAAGAACTTTTTGAAGCATTCCTCCTCCTTGCTCTTTCGGAATTTCTGAGGGAATGGTGGTGGTCTTTGTGTTGGCTGCCATGGAAGTTGTGCATTTTGTTGCCTAGCACTCTGATTATCTCCCATGTTGATGGATGGTCCTGGTCTAACCAACTCCGGCTGCACCTCCTTTCTCAGCTCTTTTGGCACTGCATCAGCTAATTGCTTACCGCTTCTCAGACTGATGGCATTGATCTGCCGGGGGTTAGGATCTGTGTCGCTTGGTAATCCCCCTTGGGATCTCATGTTTTGAGCAGCTGCTATCTGACCCACTTGTTTTTCAAGATTTTGGGTGGCTACTTGCTGATTCATTAAGTCTGTTGCCATCCTCGCCTGATTTTCCACTAACTGAGTCTGGGTCTCCATGATTTTCTGCAGTGTTTCCTCAATGCTGCTACTCAATTGCCCATCATTCTGCCTATACTGCTGATACTGCTGTTGTTGAGGTTGCATAAAATTCTGCTTTTGGTTTCCACCCCAAGAAAAATTCGGGTGGCCCTGCCAATTTCTGTTGTAACTGGTTTCAAAATTTTGATTGTTGCGCTGCACATTACTAACAAAATTGACTGACTCCGGATTGGCCCCAGAAGATTCTGCATAGTGCCCATTATTACCACATATTCCACACCAACTCGGAGCTTGCTGAACTGCATTAACCTGGCCCTGGCGTTGGTTGATACTCAGTTTATTGAACTGAGTCATCATTTGATGCTGGAACGAAGCTAACTGTGCTGCCAAAGCATTCAAACCATCTACTTCTATCAACCCTGATCTGTTTCCTGCCCCTCTCGATGACTCGCTGTGCCACTCTGGATTTCCTTGTGCAATTCTGTTCAACAAAGTGTACAACTCATCATATGTCTTATCCAAGGCTTGCCCACCCGATGCAGAGTCTAGCAATATTTTTGTGTGTGGGTCTAGACTTTCTACAAAGGAATGAGCCAGCACTTCATTTGATTGCTGGTGATGGGGGCAATCTCTTAACAATGACTTGAATCTTTCCCAAGCCATATATAAGTTCTCATCAGGCCTCTGCTTAAAACTGAGTATTTCACTTCTCAACCTTGCAGTTTTGCCTGATGGGAAGAATCTGATAAGGAACTTCTTAGCCAAGTCATTCCATGAAGTTATGGAGTTCGGTGGCTCAGCCTTCAGCCACTTTTTCGCCTCTACCAACAGTGAAAATGGGAAGAGGGTCATTCGGACATAATCTGTGGACACGCCGGTGGGGACAAATGTGTCACTAATCTCTAAAAAGCTCTGTAGGTGCTGCTGCGGGTCCTCATGTGCCATCCCAGTGAATTGACCACTAGAATGTAACAGCTGCACCATGTTCCGTTTAAGCTCAAAGTGCCCTCCAGGCTCTGGTTTAAGAATGCTTGAGGTCACATTTGTCGCTAGTGGGAAAGCCACTTCGCAAACTGGTCTTGCTTCCATTTCTTCGGATGACAAGTGTGCTTGTCCCGCGGGTGGTTGTTGTTGTACCTTTTCTTGAAGTCTCTTCCGCTTATGCTCTAGAGCTATTCTCCTTTGCAAATGGATTTGACGTTCAGGTTCGAGCAACGGTTCCACAAGCTCTCTATTTCTAGCCAGCTCGGCAGGACAACCTGTCACCTGCAAACAAACAGACTAAGACCAAGTTTTTCAACACTTAAGAGAATTTAAAAATCACACAAAAACAGATAAATTATCAAAACTTCGCCGAGTCCCCGGCAACGGCGCCAAAAACTTGACGTGCCCGATTCGCGCGTCCGCAAGTGTACGGGTCGTGCAAGTAATATAGTGGCTCTTTTTAAGAACCAGATTGTCGAACCCACAGGGACTGGACCCATTACTCTAACTATCCATTTCTATTGTAATCTTAAATACCTCAAGTGTTGGTTATAGACATTTTCGATTGAGATTAATTAAGTCTAAGTTTGGGTCAACGAAATATTCTGAAATCACTCCAGGAGCGACATAGAGTTAAAACCAATTAATCATGCGATCCTACGATTTGAAATGGGTTAAGCATGGAACTATCAATTGTTATTTCACATAATTAGAATTGCATGTTTATGGTCTTTCGAGCCTCTAAACATGGCAATCTAGCCTCACTGCATCATTGTGAGCGAGGAGTTTAATTTTCTAGTCGCGGGCAATCAATTATGTTGTGGTTTATGGGGAAACAATTAGGGACTTTCGTACGTCTAACCATTTAACTCAACTTAGCCTCACAACTACTTCTTCGAGTGGTGATGTGACATCCCAAGTTGGTCTTTCATAACCCCCGTGTGTCTACCAAGCAAGGTGTAAGGTATATTTCTATCCTAACACAAAAATCTCTCCCGAGATACAAACATGCTCCTTACATTCTCATGTCCTGACCTAGGTAATGCTTTCTCAAGCTATTACTCAAGCTAACAAATATGCTTTCATGGTGATCAATCATAAAAACAACCAACAATCCAGAATGCAAGACGAAAACAACAATCAATAACTTAATTCCAAAACAAATTCATAAAAGCACAATCATAATTCATGGCTTCAACCCTAGAGGAAGGGTTCTTGCCATTCATGTTCGTAAAACTACAATTAACTAATACTAAACAAACATACTTACATGAATTTGGTAGATGAGAAGGGAATTTGATAAACCCTAGATGAGTTCTCCCACTTCTCCCTTCACTCCTAGGTGGTTTTTCAGAATAAAATCGTGACCAAATGATTTTAGGAGCTAAGGGTCCTATTTATAGTAAATGGAAAACGTGCATAATTTAGCCTGAGAGGGAACGACTCCGTGTCACGGAGTGCATCGCGGAGCACCACCTCCGTGACACGGAGACAACGCGAAAGCTCTCTGGAAATTGCCTCAGGAAACCAAGTTGCCGATGGTTGCCGCGCTGGCCAACGTGGCACGCTGCCCATGCAGCGCGTTGGCAAGCTGCTGTCGCGCAGACTGCCTAGCGTGACACGGCGCTGCCGTGCTGGTTCTCTGCCTCCTACTGCCCGCTGCTGCCTTTCCTCGTGCGCTTGGCAAGGGCGTGGCACGGCGCTGGGTGCGGCACACGCACAGCGTGGCACGCTACCTGGCGCGGCCAGCCTTGCCAAGGCATGCCCCTTGCCGACTTTTGCCCCTTGCTTCCACTCCATTCCTTGCTTTCACCAAATTGCGAATTAGTTCCTCAAAATCCTTGAAACCTACAAAACAAAGACTAATCATGTTGGTTAGCACATATATTCACATTTATATAAAATCCAATGAAAATATGTAGAATACTTTAGATAAACAAGACTATATTAAGGTATAAAGCGTATCACGGGCATGCTATTTTGCCCGTGATCGCTGTCTACGGTTGCACTTTCATTTTGCAGGTTCCTACCCAGACTTTACAAGCGCCCTTCATCTCAAGACCAGTGTTGTTTTGCGCTGCACCTGCAAAATGTGCAAAACGCAGGTACTTGCTTCCAACAGACTCATTCTTTGTTCAATTCCTTTGCTTTTCTTGTCTATATCCAATACCTTCAAAATTAAAGAAAATGCGTAAAACCTTCTTAATTGATGTGAAAATCATTAAAATGTTAATGGTTAAGAGACTAATGAGTTGGTAAATTACCAACACATCAAATCCCAAAACTTGAATTATTGCTTGTCCTCAAGCAAGATATTCTCTCACAACTAAAAACTGAATTAAGCATTCTCATCACAAAAGCTGCACAAGGGACTTGTAAAGCTTAAGGCACACTAACTTAAGAAAAATAAAAGACTCAAAACATGTTATACGAATTCAGTTGGTAACAACAAGCATTTGACATATCTCATTTTCATTCTTTCACTTAAAACCAAAGGATACTTTCAAATAAAGCACCCTTAATAAGCATCTCAAGTCATTGACAATTAAGATTGAAGGTTTGCCTTAAAGTTCACTGCTCGACTAGTCTTATTCACACCTCTCAATTAAAAGCACAATTTTAGCATGTACTTCAAAGAAGTGATGCGACTCACATAAAGAGAGAATCCCCCTCATATTCATGAAATTCGCACATAGGGATCATAGAATAAAGCAGAGATGCTCACTCTTTCAAACACATTCAAGTGCATACTGTCATGACCCAAACATAGGCCTTGATCGAGACACGGGACAAAGAACCTCGAGAGGCTCCATGTGGACCCATGGCATGAACATGACATCTAAAGCTCAACATATTAATGCACAAGCTTAATATAAAAAATGGCGAAAGTTTGAGAATATAATAACATCTAAACATTTGAATGTGTAACACTGATCTGAAGCCGAATACATACTATGTCTAATAAGCCTCTACATATTGATGAGTTGATGGGACAAAACCCCAAGTAACTCACTAAAGAATGAAACTAAAAATACTGAACATAAGCTGATAAAAGGGTCCTCGAAGGATGAGGACTCACCAACTCCGGCTAAGAGATGCTAACTCTAAGAATCTGGCTAACGGCGGGACTTAACCTGAATGTCCGAGCCTGTATCATGAAATGATACAATATAGAGTATGCGGTCAGTACATGGAATGTATTGAGTATGCAATGTAAGTAAAACCGCTAATTAAGTAAAAATCAGTAATCATGCATATTATAAAACATTTCATCATTAGATTATGAGAGTAGGGCTTGTATTCTAGTATCTGAAAACTAGACTTAAACATAACTAAATATTATAACTGGATCGTATGACCCAAAGATGAAATTGATTATTCATAAGTAAAATTGAACATTGGGTCAAACCTGCTGAAAACATAATATCATGGCTGATGAACATGCATAACTGAAATCATGAGGAATAGTGGGGACTCGTCATATAACCGACATTACAAAAATAGAGCTTACGTGGTCTGACTATCACATTCAAGTGGGTAGAGCCGTCCAAAGCCTTACCAGGTCTAAGGGCGCTACCATGATATTGCTATCAAGCTAAAGGCTCCTTGGGGGCAGGAAATGCTCACAAGGGAGGTCCCAAATAATCTAAACATACCTACATTGGCACGTAGTTTTGAGGCACAGGGCTGACAGAACCCTTAGCCTACTGGTGCTATTCATTAATCCCAAAAACATGCATATGCTCTTCATTGTTTTTCAATGAAGCTAAACCATCATCTTTCGATAAAGCTCAATCATAATAATACTTGCATAATCTGAAAACATAGCATGAGGAGCCTTGGCTCAAACCATGCAACAAGCTGAAAAGTGGGAGTCTAGACTCCAAAACCATATGATAAGCTAATAACATGAAATTAAAGTAAATCATGTACATACTTGATCACATGTCTTTCCCAAACATATGCATACTTTAAATAGTCAAATTCATAAATGTAAACATGGGTAATTTTAAATCATACTTTCATCATATACATATCATCATACTTGAAAACATAGATCATAATCTCAACCTTTCATTAACTTTCATAATTGGGCATTATAATTGTAAAACATTGGTAATCATAATTTGTAATTGAAAACATTATAAACCATATCCATGAATCATAATTCAACATTAGAAACAAGATAGATACTTAGAGAATTCACATGTTGGGTTAAAACCCCCCATAGATTCATCAGCTTACGATTTCCATGGATTTGAGAAGTAATTGGGCATGGGAGTGGATGGATACACCCATTCATAATCCTACATACCGGGTACTTCTGATTTCACACCCTTCTTGAATGCCCAAAGGAATTGGGGAAGAACTTAATGAATTTCTAGGCTTGATTACCCTTAGGAACTTATAGTCTTGCTTGCATGGAGAGAGATTGATTTAGAATGAGGTAAACCCTCTTAAAACACACCTATCTAAGCATAACATGATGTAGTTTAAGTCTTAGGATCTTAGAAATTATGGAGAAGTCATTAATAAATTCACAGGAAAACTCACACTACCAGTCCCAATGAGGGGCTAGAGGCCTCGTTGCCTATGGTCGAAACTTCTGGCCCGCTTCTCATTGCCAACGCTTGAAACTTTCACTCTGCCAGTCTCCACGAGGGACACCATGACTCACGGTGTACCTAATGATTCATGGTGACTAGTCGTTGGGAACAGTACAAATCATCCAATCATTCATGCCAGCTTCTTAACCATGACCAAACTAACGACTCGTGATCCTGACCACGAGCCGTGGCTTCTCCCGTGGTCAACCCCTAGACAACCATTCATAGACAACATTTCCTCCATGCCACGAGTCACTTAACCACTCATGGGGTGCATCACCAGTCACTAGATGACTCATCCTGTGACTTGGTGCAGAAATTCCTATTTTCTCTGTTTCAACCCTCGAGTCTAATCTTAGGGCTTTCGGGGTATTACAATATCTCCCCCTTGGGAACATTCGTTCTGGAATGTGAATAAACATACTGAATAGCTGGGGAAAGCAATTGTCATACAAAATATTAAATATCTAAAGACGATAACTAACAGAGTGACTGACTCTTGACTGAAATACATGATTGAACTAAATTCATGGATCACAAATGCATGCATTGACATGAAAAAAAAACTGGGGCACATGAACTGAACATGAAACTGAACAAAACACTAGGGAGGAAACTGATAACTTAAGTTTAAACTGAGCCAGAAGGGAATAAATGAGGATATTTAGCCATCATATTTGCCTCGGCTTTCCACGTAGAACTCTCCGCATGCTGGTTCCACCACAAAACCCTTACTGAAGCTACTTCTTTGTCTCTTAGCTTGCGAACCTGACAATCAAGTATTTCAACATGAACCTCTTTGTAGCTAAGGCTGTCCTTCACACCTATGCTCTCCATTGGTACAACCAAAGTCGAGTCACCCATACATTTCTTCAAGAGCAATACATGGAAAACTAGATGTACTGAAGACAATTCTAAGGGAAACTCCAACTCATAGGCCTCCTTGCCAACACGTCTCACAATCTAGTACGGGCCAACATAGAGGGGACTAAGTTTCCCCTTCTTTCGAAACCTCATCACTCCATTCACGCGAGACAACTTCAAAAACACCCAATCATCCACATCAAACTTAACTTCTCTCCTCCTCACATCCGCATAGGACTTTTTGCGACTCTGAGATACTTTAAACCTTTCCCTTATAAGATGAACCTTCCCCATAGCCTCATGAACTGAATCCGGTTCTATCAACGTAGCCTCACTAACTTTGAACCAACCAATAGGCGATCTACATCTCTACCCAAAAAGAGCCTCAAAAGGAACCATCTAAATGCTGGAATGGTAGCTGTTGTTGTGTGCAAACTCGATGAAAGGTAAATGATCATCCGCACTACCCTCGAAATTAACCACACATGCTCTAAACATATCCTCAGAAGTCTGAATGGTCTATTCAGCCTGACCATCTATTTGTGGGTGAAAAGTTGTACTAAGCTTGACCTGAGTACCAAGTCCCTTTTGCAACGATCTCCAACACTAGGAGGTAAACTGAGTACCTCTATCTGATATGATGGAAAAGGACACTCCAAGCAGCCGAACTAGCTCACCAATGTACAACTTAGCATAATCTTTTGCTGAATCAGTAGTTTCGATGGATAGGAAATGAGCTTCTTTAGTCAACCTGTCCACAACCACCCAAATAGAGTCACACTGTCGACGAATATGAGACAATCCTATAATGAAGTCCATATTGATTTCCTCCCACTTCCAAGTAGGGATATAAATGTCTTGAAGCACACCTTTGGGTCTTTGATGCTCAACCTTCACCTGTTGACAATTCAGACACTTAGTCACAAACACTACTATGTTCTTCTTCATACCATTCTAACAATAATGTTCTTGAAGGTCACGGTACATTTTGATAACACCTATATGTATAGAATATCGGGAACCATGAGCCTCATGCATCATATGCTCGCTCAAGTCATCAACACTCGGAACACACAGATGACCCTGATATCGAAGCACACCATCTCCCCCTTGGGAGAAAACCTCAACCTTCTAATTCTAAACAGCTTCCTTCAACTTTACCATTATAGGATCCTCGTCCTGCCTAGCATTGCTTCGGTCACCAAGGAAGATTATGATCTATTCTAAACAATGACACCACCATCTATTGAGTCAACAAGAAGAACTCCTAACAGTGCAAGATGAAGCACATCCTTCACTAACTCCTTCCTCTCCTTATCTACATGGGACACACTCTCCATAGAAAGCCTGCTAAGAGCGTCTGCCATCACGTTAGCCTTTCCGGGATGATAAAGGGCACTCATATCGTAGTCCTTAAGAAGCTCCAATCACCTTCTTTGACATAGAGTTAGATCCTTTTGGGTAACCACAAAACGTAGGCTTTTGAGGTCCGTAAATACATCCACATGGACCCCATATAGATAGTGTCTACAAATCTTCAAGGAAAATACTACCACCGCCAACTCGGGTAATTCCTTTCACGGACTTTCAGCTGCCTGGAAACATAGGGTATAACCTTACCATGCTGCATTAATACACAACCAAGGCCAATCCTTGAGGTGTCCCAATATATCACTAACCAATTGATACCCAGGTAGAGTCAACACTAGTGTTGTGGTGAGTTGAGTCTTCAACTCTTGGAAGCTCTTCTCACAGGCCTACGACCATTGAAACTTCACTTTCTTCTAGGTCAACCTAGTCAACGGTGCTGTAATGGATGAAAATCCTTCCACAAACCTCCTGTAGTAACCAGCTAAGACCAAGAAACTCCTGATATTTTAAGGACCAATTAGTCTAGGCCAATTTTTTACCGCTTCTATCCTCTGAGAGTCCACCTGTACACCCTCACTTGACACAACATGACCCAAAAATGCTACCATGTTTAACAAAAAATCACACTTGCTAAATTTTGTATACAGCTGGTGATTCTTAAGAGTCTATAGCACCATCCTCAAATGAGCAACATGCTCCTCTTTGCTCCTAGAGTATATAACAATGTCATCTATGAGCACTATCAAGAACATGTCCAAATACGGTTTGAACACCCAGTTCATCAAATCAAAAAAAGCTATAGGAGCATTCTTTATTTCAAAAGATATAACTACAAACTTATAATGACCATACCGAGTCTTGAAGGATGTCTTTGGGATGTCACTCTCTCTAACTCAGAGCTAATGATATCGGGATCCAAGGTCTATCTTTGAAAAACACTTGGCACCCTGAAGCTAGTCAAACAAGTCAACAATTCTGGGAGGGGATACTTGTTCTTGATAGTGACCTTGTTCAATTACCCGCAATGAATGCACCTCCGAAGGGAACCGTCCTTCTTTCGGACAAAGAGAACTGGTTCATCCCACTGGGATTTTCTATTTCTAATTAAACCCTTGTCTAAGAGATCTTTCAACTGATCCTTGAACTCTTTTAACTCAGTTGGAGCTATTCTATAAGGAGGAATAGATTTAGGATGTGTATCGAGAAGAAGGTTAATACCAAAATAGATCTCCCGCTAGGGAGGAATTCCCAGTAAATCATCTAGACACACTGCTAGATATTCACACACTCCAATAACTAACTAGATGGTCGGGGTTTCAGATGTAGCATCCTTAACTCTAACTAGATGGTGCACGCAACCCTTAGAAATCATCTTTCTAGTCTTAAGGTAGGAAACGAAGTGACCTACAGACATAGCTGAACTACCCTTCCTCTCTAGGATTGGCTCATCGGAAAATCAGAATTCTACCACACGGGTTCTACAATTTACTGAGGAATAACATGCATGCAGCCAATCCATGCCAAAAATAACATCAAAATCTGTCATGGCTAGCTCTACTAAATCCGATGAGGTGACTTTCCTATCATGCCCCGCCTTGGGAGGCATGACTGGCACCTGGTGCCCTACTAGTACCTGGACTGCTGGACTAGCTGAGCCTAAGCACTTCCAATGCCAGGCTAACCCTAACTCTGGATTCAATAAAACGATGGGCTATATAACGGCTGTAAATATAGCCTCCGACCGACTAGGCCTATAGCCACCTGTAAGAAAACAACAGCTACCCAGAACAACTGAATCAATAGGGAACCTATGCGGGCCGACAAGGCCACCATGCTATCTAGTTATTTCTGAATAAAGAAAACAAGTGCTAAACTGCTATGTGACCAACAATATCACCACTACCAACTGAATAAGGGCCCACACAGCCATCATAAATGAACTGAAATATACACATGGCCTCACATGACCGGTACATCTAACCATAGGGAATATACAATCTGCAAGCTTCTAAGAATACTGATAAGATGGTCGAGACAGGGCCCAGGCCTAGCCATACTATATAATAAAGAAAGGAAATAAACCTCTAGCTGTCTAGATCCGGAAGACAGGAGGTGATGACTCCGTGTGCTGGCTAGAATTAAGAGGAATCCGCTCCTAATCTATGAGTACTTGCAGGCAAGTAATGCAGTGCCCCCGAACGGGCGTCAGTACCATTGGTACTGAGTATGCAAAGCAAACTGAACATAACTAAAGATAAAAAGTAAACTGGTAGTTATTGAAACGACAGAGGATAGCTAAAACTGTCTGGAATAGTAGAATTTGTACCGAGCTTAACAGTGCTGGAAAGAAGATAAGAATCAAACCTGTCGATGCGGCGTCCTGCTATTTACAAACTTAATAAGTAACATATATATATATAGCATACAAGAACCTATACCATCCCCCATAATTCGGAAGGTGCCAATAAACATGCAATATATGTCAAACCATCAAAAAATAAATTCACTCCATTCACCTAATAACTACGAGCATCCCGCCGGCCCCCTAGGTATGCAGCTTGGGCTCTTTGGGCCCCTGAATATAGCTATATCTGAGTTCGAAGGACTCCTATGAACTGTAATCTGAGTTCTATGATCTGTAATCTGTAATTTGTGCCCTGGGCGCAAGCACTCGACAGGGGTATGCTATAATGTTGATCAGCCTGCTATGGGGAATGCTACATCCCATCTTCGTCCTACTACGGACGACATGCCACTCCTTGGAGTGACGTATCCTCACCCTCTGGCGGGCGAATCGACACAACTATTAATTAACCCTAGGGCGACAAGTAAGCTCTAAAGGTGCCCACATAAAATAACCAGGTCTCAACAAACAACAATAATCACATATAACATGTATAATAAATCTGATAATACTGTTCATGTTTTGATATTCTATTTAGATCCTCTAGCTGAATTAAACTAAATCTGGTACTGAGTCTGAAATAATATCTCATTGTCCAATACTAGTTTACTGAGTTCTATTCTGAATATGACATAATAATACATACATACTTAATACTCGGCTTCTGTAACATCCTTCTGGAGTTTATTCTATTTTAAAAACTAGAATTACTAACTTGCCGAAGAAATTGGCTTTACATACCTCAGTTGTCGGCTTTTCAGCTAACTGGCGTAATTCGGCCAATATTCAGCTAATTCTTCCAACTGTATTCACATTCATAGCAATTAGAACTAAATTCATCAATATTACGGAAGAAAATGCTACTTTGAATATATATATAGCCCAAACTTTGACTTATCAAAAAACAGCAGAAAACTCGTGAAAACTCGCTATTTCTCGGAAGTCCAGAAGGGAGAAATACTCACTTTAGGGCTAGGAGCATATTGACACTAATTTGGAGCAATTCCACTTACCTTAGCTCGATAGGGCGATGATTCGCCAGCCGAATTTCACGAAACTAACTCCGCAGGAATGCTCCCTGCTGCTTAATACTTCACTACCCAAGATTAATTCGAGTTTGGACCGCGTTTAATAGAGTAAATGGAAGGAATACCCTTAAAACCTCTCGTGCCCTCTGTTTTCTAGTTTCTTTATGGATATTATGATAATTATCTAAAAAAAATGAAGTGGGGGCCTTATATAGTTGAGGCTGAACCTCACCTCCGTGGCACGTTGGCCATCGCGGAGGGGGTCTGCCCAGCCTCCTCTTGCGATGGTTTGACGCGATGCTTGTTCGGTCTTCCCCCCAAGCCTTTTTCTAGCATGTATGGCATCCTAAAACTTTTAACCAACATGCGAATAGGCCATCTAAATGTCAAGAATTTACAGGGTGTAACATCCTCCCCCTCTTAAGAACATTCATCCTCGAATGTAAACTTCTACTTGAAAGAATTTCACCTTACTTGACTTATTCTAGAAACATTTCGGCAGAGTTTCCCCTGTAATATGGACTATCTCAAAAATCCTGAAACACAGAAAAGTCCAATACAAGTATTCCATAAAACACTAGTATTAATCACAAAAGCCAACTATATAATTTATTCACATAATATAAGGCAATTCATAAAACAATAATAGTAACATACCTCTGGCTGATTAAGTCTGGAATAGTTATGGATATCTGACTTTCATATCTTCCTCTGCTTCCCAAGTCATCTCCTCTCAATTCCTGTTACACCATAATACTTTGACAGAAGCAATATCTTTAGTTCTCAACCTGCGAATCTGCCTGTCTAGTATAACTACTGGAACCTCTTCATAAGCCAGCTCTTCCGTAACCAGGACATCCTAAATTGGGACAACTCTAGAGGGGTCTCCTATATACTTCCTCAGCATGGACACATGGAAAACTGGATGGATAGAATCTAATTCTGGCGGCAAGTTCAACTCGTATGCCACTTGGCCTATTCTTCGACGAATCTGATAAGGCCCAATAAATCTCGGGCTGAGCTTACCTTTCTTGCCGAATCTCATCACCCCTTTCTTGGAGAAACTTTCAAAAACACCCAGTCCTTCACATTAAATTCCAGGTTCTGCGTCGCACATCAGCATACGATTTCTGGCGACTCTGAGAAGTCAGTAGGCGTTCTCTGATAAGCTTTACCTTTTCTTCTGACTGATGAATAATATCCAGCCCAATCAGTGCTAACTCTCCTACTTTAAACCATCCAACTAACGATCTGCATTTTCGCCCGTACAAAGCCTCATAGGGTGCCATCTGGATAGCTAGTGGTAACTGTTCGTCCTCGAACAACACATACACAACTCATGCAAATTACATCCCAACCTTTGCCACTATGGTGCGACAATTTATCCTACGGTCATACTGATCATTCAATATTGTAAATCATCAAGAAAACATGCATGGTCTTAACAATGCAATGACCTTTAATATATCAAGACTTCCAAAACTTTAAGAATCGACCCTCGATATCGGCAAACTCATGCAAATCAGCTAATCAAGATATCCGACACGAAAATCAATCTTTCATCAATCATGTGCCCTCACAACTCAGGAGAATCTTCCCCTTTATGTTCATGCAACACACAAACATTCAAGTAGGGGCATGTCAAAATTAATTTCACTCTCTCTCCCGAAAGAATTCACGTGCATCATGTCATGACCCATAGGCTTGCCCTTAGTGTATTACTCCACTAATATAAGGAAATGCAATGTAAGATCACATAGGACTTTAATGGGTTGTAATGGAGGCTATGGAACTAGTATGTATTGGATTAGCCAATAATAGTCACTAGCATCCTTAAGCGCCTTTTCAACACATTCCCATCAACTCATGAACGTTGTTTCTCTCTTTTCTTTTTTCATCATCCCATTCATGATGGTTTACTTTCGTATGGCCCATTTCACCAAACACACTTGACATGACACAAAGGTTTTTCATGCACCTCCATTATCATTTAATTATGATGAGTGCACCCTCCACCTTTTTCTTTTCTTTCCTCACTCTGCTTTTCTTTTTCTTTCCACTATTCTCACTCTTTGACACTTTGGGAAAATTTTTTTTTGTTCTTCTTAAGCGCTTAAGAGTTTTGTATAGACTTTACGGATCATGAAAAGAAGGAATAAAGCTTAGTTTATACATTTTTGGACAAAAGAAAGAAATAATCGGCTAAAGGCTCAACGGGCTGACTAGGGTATACAATCACATAAAAAGGTAGAGTATGACAAGAAAAAAATAGAAACTCTCGGTTAAGACAAAGAAATGCCTACATCCTGTCCAACACTACACCTCCTTCATTTCGTTTTGTACACACACCAGGCAAGTTCTAGACACTTCACAATAGCATGGAATAACAACACCTCACTTCACACTTCATGCACATGCTCGATTCAAGATGCATTCACAGACTCTTTAATTAGCCAATTACATGAATTCAAAAATTAAGCCTCAATCACACCGAATCGAATTCTACAGCCAAGGTAACTCAACATATTTACAAAATTGCATGCTTTCATACGAATCACTTTTACATTTTGAATATCAGTTATATCACGCAACAAAAATTTCACAACCATATAGTAACTACAGGTTCAGTGATGCAATCCACCAAAGAAAAAAAACTGAAAACTAATTAAAATCACTACTCCTACCGACTACACTTCCCTTAAGACGGTCGTCATCCATCCATCATAGGGAACGGTCACTAACTATGACATTGGTTCAATGGGACTATTCTCGGTCAAAGAACCGAAAACAAACTCCGAGAAACCCAAAAATAAAAATTGAAATTTTTTTGCAAAACATCGATCATTTCGATGGAAAAATATTTACAAAATATTTTACTATGTACAAAATATTTTCGCAAAAATTTTAAAAGTATCGATCATTTCGATAGAAAAAAAAATATTTACAAAATTTACAAAATATTTACACTGGCAACCACAACCTTTCACAACACACATCAATTACAACAAAAATATGTACAGATACACATACAAATCAATTTGCACTCACAACCACAGGGAAACATAAACATACATACAAAACAAAGGAAGAACATACAGCAAATCGGCCCAGCCCCCAGTACCTAACTACTTCCCACCCCATACTTAAATCAAACACTGTCCCCAGTGTTCACAAAAACTAGAAATCACAAAATTGGGTGGTGGCACTCCCTGATCAGTCAAAATATTCGACTTCTTCATCCGGTGCTGCTGCCTCATCGCCCATGTCCGAGTCACCTCCATCGTCATCATCGTACTCCACATCAGAGTCCTCCCGACGTGTCTCCTCATCCGTTGGGGACATCATTGTCAGTGAGCTCAATGAAGGCTGGCCCCACTCGGCACAAAGCTCTGGCGTTTTCGCCAAATGGGTAATCCAGCTCCAGCTACCATAACTCTTCCTCGGTGGCTGGTCTCCCACCAATCCGAAGCTGAAGCATTTGCATACCAAACATTCGTGCCATGTACTGATCACCACGAGCATGTCGCTTGCCAAGTGTCAGTACTGGCCCGTGTGTGGTGTCGGGGGCCTTGGTTTTGGTCACATCAAGGGCCCTCCGCTCCAACTGCGGGATGTAGTTTAAAGCCTCTTCCTCGACATCGAGGCCCCGGAGAAAGGTGGTGATGAGTCCTCCGAACTCATACCTGTGGCCCTGGTGTAGTCGGGCTCTCTTCATAGCGGATATGATGACCGCCCCAACATTAATCTCTAGCCCTTTCATCAGGGCATACACCAGGCACACACGGTCCCGGGTCACATACGTCATGTGCACCCCTGGGATCAAGCACGAACAAACTATTTTCAGCCATATTCTGGCCTCCCTGTTCATTTGAGAATACGGCAGAGTCTGGTGGTAACCCCTCTCCTTATGTCTGCTCCATCGGGCTGTGGATCGAGCCCCACACAAAGTGCGTCTGATATCGGCGTATGGTAGGGTGATGTTCAGCTGGCGGAGAACGTGGGCGTCTGTGTCCCGCGCTCCAATGATGGCATTTAATTTCAGGGGTTCCAGAGTGACAATCTGCCCTCTGATTTTTATTGTGTGGCTTCTGATGGCCGGGTTCCAATTTGCATAGAACTCCCAGACTAAATGTAGGTTGCACTCCTTGGGCTCCTGAATTATGAAGCTGAGCCCAGCTGCCTCGATTCTCTGCACAATACGGGGGAACTCCTGTGCTAGTGGTTCCCGTGCAATATGCTCCTCAGGAAAGTACTTATTCTCCTTATGTTTAGCATACCACTTCTTCCCTTCATCGGTCACCCACCTCATTCCGTATTAGCTGCGTTGGCCGCGCGGAACAGCTGGTGCAGCTGGGACTGCTGTGCCCAGTCTAAGTCATTTTCTCCCGGTGCCTGAAGTAGAAGCACCTTTACCCTTATCCTGCCTACTTGCCATTGTACCTGTCAATACAAATAAACAAGCACCATGTCAAGCTAAATGCATATTAGCTTCGGCTAAGGTCGGGTTAAACTAAGTTTACCCCACACTTAGTCCTTAGCTACGGTTACGATACTACGGCAAGGATCACTTTATTTACACCAAAAACAAACAACTATACAATTTATGCTTAGTGCGTTCACAAAAAAATTTCAACAGTATAACTTTAGCGTACTACTCAGACTTCATACAGCTAATCCCAATCCTACCATCGCTATCAATTCAACCTTCGCACTTAGCAACGAAAACAACAAAAAAGAACGACGACAAAAATTCTATATACATACGAATCAAAATAACCAAACCAATTTGAACAATTTTCACATTTTTCCCAAAAACCCGAGAATTCGTCGTCTATTACATTCACACAATATTTACAACGACTTATTCTCAATGTACAAGCACACCCCGGCATATAATTCACCAATTTACCAAGTTACCCAATTCGATTTCAACAACCCCAGCCCTAGAATTCAATTTTACAATCAAATTCGAATCATTCACGCAATCGACAAGTTCAAACTCTAATTACAACATTCCGAACATTTATCAATCAAAGAATAATTCAATTTCATGCTAAATTGCTAATTAGGGTGATTTATCTCACCTCCCATGCTCAAATTCGACTAAAATCGACAAAAACTTGAGAGAGTAGAGGAAAACATACCTTTAACTTGAATGATCGAAGAAACTCGACAATTTGGTTGCTTAATAGCGTGGCACGTTGGTTGGGGAGGGGGATTCGGGTGTTTGGTTGCGGAGAAGAGAGGAAATGGGGGAAAAGGGGCCTAAAATAGGGGTTAAAAATGAAGGGAAACACGCGGGTCACCCGGCAACCCGGTGTGACCCGTCACAAAATATAGGGCAACGTGTCACGGAGGGTAACGCGGAGCCCCTCCTCCGTGACACGGAGCTAAACGCGATGGCTCACTGCAATTTTTTTTTAAAAAAATCCAGATTTAACCTTAACGTGTCACGGAGGGTAACGCGGAACCCTTCCTCCGTGACACGGAGCCATCACCCCAGTGCACTGTCTCTTCATTTTATTCATTTTTTTCATACCTTGCCTTTTCCTTCCCAATTTCATGCACATTTTTCTCCGGTTGACCTGAAAATCACCTTACTAAACAAAATTGGTTAGATTAATAGATTTCCCTAACTAAAATGAAAAATACTAACTAAAACGAAAAATTTGTACTAACTCAAGAAAAATAAAAATTAAAATAAAAACTATTTACACTTTACTAAACAAAAGAAAAAAATATTTTTCACGGGTTGCCTCCCGTGCAGCGCCTGGTTTACCGTCGCGGCTCGACGTCCTTTATGCTCAATTATCCACTAGGGTGATAGACAATTTTTTACAATCATTGTCCTCCCCCCAGTAGTGCTTACCTTTATCTGGTGGTCTTCCCATCAACTCTTGGGAATCACTCATGTGCTTAGCATTCCCATGATCAATTACATTGATCACCGAGAGTTCTTCATTTACCATTGGGAGCTTGGGTGCTTTGTACACATCGAACACCTCTACCTTGTCATGTGCTCGCATTGTAAGTTGACCCGCAGCTACGTCAATTATTGCTTTTCCGGTTGCCAAAAAGGGTCGTCCCAAAATAATTGGGACTTCAGCATCTGGTTCAAAATCCAGAACAATAAAATCGACCGGAAAAATGAGGGAGCCCACTTGCACAAGCACATCCTCAACAATGCCATTCGGCCTAGCTAAGGATCTGTCTACTAGCTGCAAGATTACGGTTGTAGGTCTAGGACTCCCTAGACCTAACTTTCTGAATACCGAAGATGGCATCAGATTTATGCTTGCCCCCAAGTCACATAATCCACGAGCTCGGATACTCTGCCCAATTGTAAGCTGGATAGTAAAACTTCCAGGGTCTTTTAGCTTCGTAGGCAGTCTATTTTGGATCCGGGAAGTGCATTCCTCCGTCAAACCTACCGTGGCATACTCAGTCAGACGACTTTTGTTGGCCACGATGTCTTTAATATATTTAGCATATTTTGGCACTCCCTGCAAGACATCAACAAGAGGTAAATTAACATGTACCTGTTTAAGCACCTCCATAAATTTCTTGAAACACGCCTCCTCCTTGTGTTTCTTGAGTCTTTGAGGGAACGGGGGTGGAGGCCTTTTTGATTCAGCTTCTTCGGTCTTCCCCTTATCCGCAAGTTGCTCTCCCTCAACATCTGCTGCTCCTGACTTTTGAGGCGGTCTTTCCGGTTCCACCTCCTTCAGCTGCAAACCACTCCTCGTGGTCACTGCATTTACCTGGTTCGGATTAGGATCCGTGTCGCTAGGCAGTCCTCCTCTGGGTCTTGTGTTTTGGGCACTAGCAAATTGCCCAAATTTATACTCAAGAGCCTTGGTTGCTAATTGATTATTCTTCACTTCGGCTGCCAATTTAACATAGTCAGCCTGCAATTGCGCCTGATTAGCGATCATGGTCTTGAACATTTCTTCAATGGTCGGTGATGGTGTTGGAGGAGGGGCATTGTTATTTCTGAATTGAGATTGGTAGTTCTGTTGCCCTCCTTGATTCCTGTGCATACCCTGACCCGAACTTTGGCTTTGTTGGTTGTTGCTACCCCACGAAAAATTTGGATGGTTCCTCCAATTTGAGTTGTAGCCGATACCACACTGCTGGTGATTTCTCTGTGCATTGCCCACAAAGTTAACCGAATCTGGGTTTGCTCCACAGCACTCAGCTGAGTGCTCACTGCTTCCACACACTTCACACCACATTTGCTGGACCGCATTGACTGAAGCTGAAGGCTGGTTCAAATTCATGTTACTGAAGTGGTTGTTTAACTGATTCTGCAAGGCAGCTATCTGTACAACGATAGCTGTAAATCCATCCACTTCAAGCACTCCTGCTACTTTCCTTGCTCCACCTCGAGATGAATCTGCATTCCATTCTGGATTGCCCTGTGAAATTCGGTTGAGCAAAGTGTACAGCTCCTCATAAGTCTTTTCCAGCGCTTGCCCTCCAGCTGCTGAGTCTAACAAAAGTTTAGTATGGGGTTCCAAACCCTCAATAAATGTGTGCACCAACACCTCATTGGACTGATGATGATGAGGACAGTCCCGCAACATGGATTTAAATCTTTCCCAGGCTTGATATAAATTTTCTCCCTCCCTCTGTTTGAAACTTAGAATTTGACTTCTAAGTCTGGCTGTTTTACCAGAGGGAAAAAATCTTATCAAGAACTTTCGTGCTAGATCATCCCACATTGATATTGAATTTGGTGGTTCAGCTTTTAACCACCTCTTGGCTTCACCAAGTAAGGAAAACGGAAATAGTGTGAGCCGAACATAATCAGGTGACACTCCAGCGGGTATATAAGTGTCACTTATCTCCAAAAAGTTTTGGAGATGTTGTTGTGGGTCTTCATGAAGGAGACCGGTAAATTGCCCGCTTGTGTGCAAAAGTTGCACCATATTCTGCTTTAATTCAAATCTCCCTCCAGGCTCTGGTTTGCGGATACTTGAATGTACATTGTTGGCATGTGGGATTGCCACCTCGCGAACCGGCCTTGCTGCTGCTTCGTCGGGCACTAACACTTCCCTCACAACCAGTGGATTTTGTTGCTCCATTATAGTCTGTTTGAGCAACTGCAGCTTCTTTTGTAGAGCTTCTCTGCGTTTACTATGAAATTCACGTTCAGGCTCTATATAAGATTCCACCAGCTCCTTGTCCTTTGCCAGTGTTCACAGAAATCAAGTTTGCAAAATACAGGCTAAGACCAAGTCGTCAACACTTAAGAAAATAAAACAAAAATACAGTAAATTTACACTTAACACAATTTCACCAATTGCCTAGTCTCCCCGGCAACGGCACCAAAAACTTGTTCGGTGTTGTGGTAGGGGTTAAAAACCGACACGCAAGTGCACGTGGTCAAACAAGTAATAAAGTGGCTAAGTAAGCCAAGTATCGAACCAAGGAGACTCTGGATAAGTAAAATTGCTTAAGTATACTATATTCTATCTTACTTCTAAATATGCTGACAACACGTAACCAAAAGTTAAATAATTTTTTTTATAAATTAGATACTAAAACTATTAACAAATATTTACTGTGAATTGAAACTATGGATATGAGCATGCCAAGGTTAAGAACAAGTAATGAACTTGATTATCATCATAATTCGGTTATTCTTCTCTTCTAGTTGCTAGCCAAGAACATTAGCCAAGAGATTAAAACTTTCGTATTTAATCTCACTTAAGAATCATAAACCATCCGTCTACATTTCTGTGATCAAATGAAATCTATGACCTAGCAATACAATTCCGGTTCCTAAATTGACTAATACGGCTTTCAAGTATATTTCTATCAGGAAAGCACATCAAAACCCAATTTTCCCAAATCAAGTTAAGAACAATACCCTATTAATTCACAACTTTCCAATTTTGTGCTCTCTCGAGTGAAATCGGACTTTTTAGATGTACATTAATGTCGGCCACACACTAATGCAGTAGAAACAAGAATTAATAGAACAACATAGAAGAAGAAGATGAAAAACCATACAATTCAATAATCAAAATTCATCACCATTGTTCATAACCTCAGCAAGGAAGAGAATTAGCCACTCATTTGTGGATTAATCATCCTAAAACAAGTGTTAATCATACAAACAATTGATTGAAAGAAGAAAGAAAGAGAGAAAAACCCTTAGCTTTTTCGTCCCTCAACTGCCTGTAACCCACGTCCTTGCTCCACCAAGTCTGAATTAATTAAAAATAAGCCTAAGTGTTCTATTTATACTATTGGGAATTTTTTCCGGAATAACAAGCAATGTGTCACGGAGGCCAACGCGGAGCACTGCCTCCGTGACATGGCGTGGACGCGGACCCTCACTGGAAATCCAGGGTCCAGGAATATAGCCTCAACGTGGCACGGCATGCAACGCGGAGGCTTGCCTCCGTGCCACGGAGCTGTCGCGAGGCTTCACTGGAAATTGCCAAATTAATTCATCCTCCATGCAGTGTGCCTCCTCGATGGTAGCGAGGCACGGCTCCATCGCGGAGCCCCTTTACATTGTGCATTCCAATGTCTTTTCCGTGCTTGCATCCAAGTCCAACTCCGATATTGTTCCAACATGCATTTTTGCTCCTCTAAATCATATTTTACCTACAAAAAATTGCTAATCATTTTGGTTAGTATAAATTCACATTTTATTACCAATTACATGAAAATGTATACACATTGCACAACAAACAAGGCGAAAATGATACGTTTGAGTATCACTTGGGCATATAAATATGCCCAAGATCAGTAACTATTGTTATAAGCAACTCAATAAGTGGTAGATGCTCTTCCCAGCTACCTCCAAAGTCCAATACACATGCTCGTAACATATCCTCGAGCGTCTGAATAGTGCATTCTGCCTGCCCATCTATTTGAGGTTCGAATGCTGTGCTCAGATTAATCTGTGTTCCCAGGCCTCTCTGAAATGATTGCCAAAATTTAGCTATAAATTGTGCCCCTCTGTCAGAGATAATGGACACGGGAACACCGTGCAGTCTGACTATTTCTTTGATGTACAAATCAGCATAATCTTCGGCAGAGAAAGTAGCCCTTACTAGCAGAAAATGGGCTGATTTTGTCAGTCTGTAAACAATTACCCAAATCGAGTCATTTCTATGTCTGGTACGGGGTAATACTGCTACAAAACCCATATTTACTGCTTCCCACTTCAAAAGAGGCACAACTATATCTTGAGTCAATCCGCCTGGTTTTTGATGTTCCGCTTTTACTTGCTGGCTTTTAGGACATCGGGCTATGAATTTTGCTATTTGCCTCTTCATACCTGGCCACCAGTAGATTTCCTTAATATCGTGGTACATCTTCGTCTCGCCTGGGTGGAGAGAATAGCAGGCGTAATGTACCTCGCTCATAATCTGCTGGCGAAGCCCTAAAATATCTGGAACACAAAGTCCGCCTTTACATCGCAACACTTCATCTTCAGCTACCTAGAAATTGTCACTTTTCCTTGCTGAACTCTGTCTTTAAGCTGAACTAGGTTAGAATCTTCATACTGTCGTTCCTTTACCTCCACAACTAATGATGACACTGCGGTGTTCTGAATTACCACTCTATTGTCCTCTGTTCTACTACGCAAACGGCTAAACTGGCTAACTGGTGTATTTCTCTAGCCAACTCCCGATGCTCGGGCTGCAAGTACACCAAAATCCCCATAGACTTACAGCTAAGGGCATCTGCTACTATGTCGGCTCTTCCTGGGTGATACAGAATATTTACATCATAATCTATCAACGACTCCAACCAGCGGCACTACCGCAAATTCAACTCTCTCTGAGTGAAGATATATTCTAGGGTCTTATGATCAGTGAAAATATCCACATGGGCGCCGTCCAATTAATGTCTCCATATCTTTAGGGCGTGGATCACTGCGGCTAGTTCCAGGTCATGGGTAGGATAATTCTTTTCGTGTTTCCTCAACTGTCTAGAAGCATATGCAATTACTTTACCATGCTGCATCAACACACATCCTAACCCAATACCCGAAGCATCACAATGAACTGCATAACCCTCTGTACCTACTGGCAATGTTGATGCTGGGGTGGAGGTCAACCTGTCTTTCAATTCTTGGAAACTCTGCTCACATGCCTCCGTCCACTAAAACTTTACTGCTTTTTGCGTCAGCTTAGTTAGAGGTGCCTCTAAGGTGGAGAATCCCTCAACAAATCTTCTGTAGTACCCTGCTAATCCCAAAAAACTGCATACTTTGGTCGGAGTGGTAGGTATGGGCCACGTTTTTACTGCTTCTATTTTTTGTGTGTCTACTTGTACACCTGCGTCCGACAAGATGTGCCTCAAGAAGGCTACTTAGTTCAACCAAAATTCACATTTAGAGAACTTGGCATATAGCTGACGGTCCCTGAGAATCTGGAGCACTGTCCGCAAATGATCCTGGTGGTCTGCCTCTGAGCGAGAATACACCAGAATATTGTCAATAAACACTATCACGAACAGGTCCAGGTATGGTCTGAAGATGCTGTTCATCAGGTCCATAAATACTGCTGGGGCATTCGTCAGCCCAAAGGACATGACTAGGAATTCAAAATGGTCATATCTGGTCCTGAAGGCAGTCTTTGGAATATCCCTTTCACGAACTTGAACCTGATGGTATCCGGACCGTAAGTCAATCTTGGAGAGATATTTGGCCCCCTGTAACTGATCAAACAAATCTTCTATTCTGGGAAGCGGATACTTATTCTTACCTATAACCTTATTCAACTGTCGATAATCTATGCACATGCGAAGTAAGCCATCCTTCTTCCTCACAAATAGAACTGGATCACCCCAAGGTGAAGTACTCGACCTGATAAAGCCCTTATCTAACAAATCTTTCAGCTGCTCCTTTAATTCTCTAAGTTCAGCAGGAGCCATACGATACTGAGGGATTGATATGAGCTGAGTGCCTGGTAGCAAATCAATTGCAAAATCTATTTCTCTTTCTGCGGGAATATCAGGTAGCTGATCTGGGAAAACGTCAGGGAATTCATTAATCACTGGAATAGACTGGAGAGTCGGAGGATCTACCCAAACATCCTGGACTCTGACTATATGGTAAATGCATCCCTTAGCAATCAACTTCCTCGCCTGAAGGTAGGAAATAAACCTAGCTTTTGGTGTAGTTGTACTGCCCTTCCATTCTCGTACTGCCTCCCCTGGAAAGTGGAATCGGACCGTCTTGGGCCAGCATTCTACATTGGCATAGCACGACACTAACCAATCCATACCCATAATGGCATCAAAATCAATCATCTCTAATTCTACCAGATCTATTGTAGTTTGACGATCAGTAGCCTCTATAGTACACCCTCGATACACCCTTCTGGCTATGATGGAGTCATCGACGGGTGTAGATACTAAAAAGGGTTGCTGAAGCAACTTTGGTACAACACTGAACTTTCGAGCCACAAATGGGGTAATGTAGGACAAAGTAGATCCTGGATCAATCAATACATAAGCAGGGTGTGAGCAAATAGTCATCATACCTGTTACCACATCTGGAGAAGCCTCTGAGTCCTGCCTCCCTGGTAATGCATAGGTACGGCTTGGGCCCGTACCTGAATTAGAGGCCCCTGATCTGCCTCGGCCTCTGCCTGCTGAGACTGAGGGCCTACCCCCTGCCGAGGCTACTGGAGCTCGTGGCCCTGCTGACGCCCTGTCCTGATTATCTCAGCTACCCTAACCCCTGGCTGGACAGTCTCTCATCATGTTTACCTGCTCTGCTCTGCCCTCCTCTACTGGGGTGAATCTACCATTCGAGAACTACCGCTGGACTTTGACTGTCCTCAGCGAATGAATCTACCCCTCTGCTGCTGTGATGGAGGTAAGGGTCTAGGTGGCCAATCTGACAACCGTGGCCTAGGTCCTCTCTGAATCTCCCTCTATATTTCATCTGATCTATCCCTACGACGCTGCTCCTGATTTATTCGTCTGCTATCCTATTGCCGCTGTCTAAGACCCTCAATAGTCTGGGCAAAGGCCTGCACCCGAGCAATATCCATATCCTCCCGCAGCGTAGCTGTCATGTATGCCTCAATATACTCCGGGTTCAGACCCATAATAAACGGGTGGACTCTAGATGGCATAGTGTCTACAAAGGCTGGTGGATAGCGGGCCAAGGAATCGAACTACAGGGCGTATTTTCGTACACTCCTCGCCCCTTTCTCCAAGTGTAAAAACTGGTCCATCCGAGCCTGTCGAATTTGTTGTTGTAGATAACGGTCCAGGAAGGCCTCTGAAAAGTTGGACCAGGTCGGAGGGGCAACATCTCTCCCTTGGGACCTTTCCCAACTCTCGTACCACAACACAATAATATCCTGCAGCCGAAATACCGCTAACTCAACTGATTTTGTAGATTTCACATGCATGACCCTGAAGATTCTCTGTATCTGATCCAAGAAGTCCTTGGGGTCCTCTGCCTGATCCGACCCTTTGAACTAAACTGCGGGGGACCTAGTGCCAAAAATTCTCGAACCCTTGAACTGCCAGGTCCACCTGATGACTCTACTGTTACGGGTGGCACTGATTGGCACTGAGTAGCCATCATTTTTGCCAGCATAACTACTACACTTCGAATTTCCTGGTCGGATGGTGTAGGTACTGGAACTGTTAGAGGCGGTGTCATTCCTAGTGGCTCCTGGTGAGGTGGGGACTGCTGAGAACGTCGTGATTATGCCTCTGTATTGCCCTCACATCGGGTTGATTCTAAGTGAGGCTGAGGCATCCTGCTGGTGCCTTCTCCTGCTGCGGTGTCCAGTCTTCCACCTGTGGCAGGGTGTCACTGCTCTGCCATTTTAATCTGTAAACAAGGAGTATGATAAGTTTTAGAGACTCGACCCTATACTGTAGTGCTCTATAGCACGATTGAATATGAAGAAAGAGTAACCATCCTATCATGCCTTGCAGCCTCCTTGCTATGGTATGTGATGCAATAAGACATCCATAGACAAGACTTTACTTAGCACGGCTTGCACACTCCCTAGGACACAACTTGCTCTGATACCAAGTTTGTCACGCCCCGCCTTGAGAGGCATGACTGGCACCTGGTGTCCCACTAGGACCTGGACTGCTGGACTAGCTGAGCCTAAGCACTTCCGATGCCAGGCTGGCTCTAACTCTGGATTCAATAAAACAACGGGCTATATAACGGCTATAAATACAGCCTCCGGCCAACTAGGCCTATAGCCACCAGTAAGAAATCAATAGCTACCTAGAACAACTGAATCAATAGGGAACCTATGCTGGCCGACAAGGCTACCATGCTGTCTAGTTATTTCTGAATCAAGAAAACAAGTGCTAAACTGCTAGGTGACAAAAAATATCACCACTACCAACTGAATACGGCCCCACATGACAATCATTAATGAACTAAAACATAAACACGGCCTCACACAACCGGTACAGCTAACCACAGCGAATATACAATCTACAAGCCTCTAAGAATACTGATAAGATGGCCGGGATAAGGCCCCGACCTACCCATACTGTACAATAAAGAAAGGAAATAAACCTCTAGCTGTCCAGCTCTGGAAGACAGCAGCTGATGACTCAGTGTGCTAGCTGGAATTACGAGGGATCGGCACCTCGTCTATGAGTACCAGCAGGCACGTAATGCAGTGCCCCTAAACGGGCGTCAGTACCACCGGTACCGAGTATGCAAAGCAAACTGAACATAACTAAAGATAAACAGTAAACTGGTAGTTACTGAAACGACAGAGGATAGCTAAAACTGTCTGGAATAGCAGAATTTATACCGAGCTTAACTGTATTGGAAAGAAGATAAGAATCATACCAGTCGATGCAGCGTCCTGCTATGTATCAACTTAATAAGTAACATATATATATATATAACATACAAGAACCTATACCAGCCCCCATAAGCCGTAAGGTGCCAATCAACACGCAATCTATATACCCCTACCCAGGTCAAACCATCAAAAAATAAATTCACTCCACTCACCTAATAACTACGAGCATCCCACCGGCCCCCTAGTATGAAGCTTGGGCTCTCTAGGCCCCTGACTATAGCTGTATCTGAGTCTGGAGGACTACTGTGAACTGTAATCTAAGATCTGTGATCTGTAATCTGTAATTTGTGCCCTGGGTGCAAGCGCTCGACAGGGGTATGCTATAATGTTTATCAGCCTGCTATGGGGAATGTTGCATCCCATGTTCGTCCTACTGCGGATGGCATGCCACTCCTTGGAGTGACGTATCCTCACCCTCTGGAGGGCGAGTCGACACAGTTATTAATTAACCCTGGGGGACAAGGAAGCTCTAAGGGTGCCCACATAAAATAACCAAGTCTCAACAAACAACAATAATCACATATAATATGTATAATAAATCTGATAATACTGTTCATGTTTTGATATTCTATTTTGATCCTCTGGCTGAATTAAACTGAATCTGGTACTGAGTCTGAAATAATATCTCACTGTCCAAAATACTAGTTTACTGACTTCTATTATGAATATGGCATAATAATACAAACATACTTAATACTCGGCTTATGTAACTTCCTTCTGGAGTTTATTCTATTTTACTATACTAGAACTACTATCTTGCCGAAGAAACTGGCTTTACATACCTCAGTTGTCAGATTTCTGGCTAACTGCGTAACTCCGCCAATATTCAGTTATTTCTTCCAACTGTATGCACATTCATAGTAATTACAACTAAATTCATCAATATTCCGGAAGAAAATTCTACTTTGAATATATATATATATAGCCCAAACTTTGACTTATCAGAAAATAGCCGAAAACTCGCTATTTCTTGGAAGTCCAGAAGGGAGAAATACTCACTTTAGGGCTAGGAGCATATTGACACTAATTTGGAGCAATTCCACTTAGCTTATCTCGGTAGGGTGACAATTCACTGGTCGAATTTCACAAAACTAACTCCGCAGGAATGCTTCCTACAGGTTAATACGTCACTACCCAAGATTAATTCGAGTTTGGACCGCGTTTAATAGAGTAAATGGAAGGAATTCCCGTAAAACCTCTTGTGCCCTCTGTTTTCTAGTTTTTTAATGGAAATTATGATAATTATCTAATAAAAACAAAGTGGGGGCTTATATAGTTGAGGCTGAACCTCACCTCCGTGGCACGTTGGCCATCACGGAGGGGGTCTGCCCAGCCTCCTCTTGCGATGGTTCGATGCGGAGCTTGTCCGCTATTCCCCCGGGACTTTTTCTAGCATGTATGGCATCCTAAAACTCTTAACTAACATGCGAATTGGCCATCCAATTGTCAAGAATTTACGAGGTGTAACATTTCTGAAGGACTGTGATGGGCAATTTCTATATACTCATCGGGCTATAACTGAATGACCGAATGGAGTAGAGATTGAGAATGGTTAAGATAGGATTTTAGGACTAACTCATAAACTACTAGCAACATAGGGAGTCACATAAGATGAAGTATCCCCTAGATCTATTAATGCGTACACATCAAGGAGGAATAATTGTAACATACCAGTGACTACATCTGGAGAGGCTTCCTACTCCTAACGAGATGGGAGGGAAAAGAATCTGTTCAGACGCTGACCACCACCTATACTAGTGGAAGCACCCTGCTGAGCTAAGCGTGCTGGTGGGGCTGCTGAGCTGGTGGCTGGGTCTCGGCCTCTAACCTGGCCATGTCTAGCTACTGGACAATCTCTGAGCATGTGTACGGGCTACCCACACCTAAAACAAGCACCTGTACCTGCTAAGCACTAACAAGTGCACCTCTGCCACACCTGTCACAAGCTGGAATACTAGGCTCCATATATATGCTCCCTTTACTTTGAGAGCCTGATGCTTGTCCCCTCTGGTTGCGTCTAGATCTGGATGGTACATTCGTTGCTGACGGTGCTAAGGCTGATGATCTCTAGTGGGACTGCTAACAATGCCCACCACCAGGTCTCTATTGGGAGAATCCAAAGTTGTCAGTCCTAGTCCTCTTGGCCTCTTTCTCTCGCCCACTCACCTTTACCACCTCTCTCTAATGTGCGTACAAAACTATCTATGAGAAGTTAATGTCCTGATGAAGCATCGCGGTCCTGCAATCTTTGACCAAATAGTTTGGTATCCCATGCACGAACAGGCTCACTTCAGCCCTCTGACCTGCCACTCTCTCTAGTGCATATTTGGATAAGCAAGTGAACTCTAAGGCATACACCTAGGACATCATGTTGTTCTGTCTCAAGTTCACAAATTCTGCTGCTTTGATATCCCTCATCTCTCAGTGAAAGAAATGATCCAAAAACGTGATGTGGAACTCATCCCAAGGGCCCACTCCAACCGCTCTGCCATCCTTCCACTATTTTAACCAAATATGTGCAACCCCTTTCAGCTGATAAAAGGCTAAGTCTATGCACTACTTCCCTATTATCCCCATGATCTAGGTGATTTTCTGAATCTAATCAATAAAGTCGTGTGGATCTTTATCCATTTTTGATCTGAGAAACTCTTGAGGGTTCATCCTAAGAAAGTCCCTGACTCTTGCTGTTTCCGCATTCCAATTATGGGGAACATGTGCTACCGCCTGTTGGTTGACTTGAGCGGTCAATGACTGTGCCAATATCTGGATGGCAGCCCTACATTCTGCATGGGCCACCTGCTCGAGGACATGATCCTCGGGGGATGGTGGAGCCTGTTGGTGCCCATCTCCATTGTCATTCTCATGGCGATTTTCATTTCCGTTCCTTCTTTCATTAATTCATCGAGGAGGCATGATTCTACAAACGTGTATAGCACGAGTTAAAAGGATAGAGAGACATTTCATTGCATGACATAGATCCTGATAGAAGGGAAGTTTTCCTAAAACGTTTCGTAGTCTCTTCGTCATAAGTATGACATGCTTCACACCCTGAAAAAGACACTACTTAAGGCGGCTTTTGGACACCCTAGGACACTTCAAAACCTAATGCTCTAATACCATGTTTGTCACGACCTGAACACAGACCCGAATCGAGACACTAGACAAAAGAAACTCGAGAGACTCCAAGTCAACCCATGGCATGAATATAACATCTAAGCTCAACATATTAATGCGAAAGTTTAACATATAAAGTAGACAATAAGATCTGATCATCTGATAGGGCTATGGTGAAGTGGAGTTTTCCTCCCTTAGGGCTGTTCTGAGATGTGCAAGACCAATAGGGAGGTACATACCTCCATAGCGCTATATATGTCTGTTTTGAGCCTTCATGAGATCACGATTGGCTCTTTCGAATGGATGGTTCTTTGCTAACTGTGCGCAATCGAGAAAGGGTCTGGTAGTGTTTGTTTGACGATGCTGATTGAATAGCATCTACTTTTGATTTTCTTGGGATTATATTGTGTTTGTTTTTTTTGTTATCTATTATCTTATAGCGGTGTATACTAGATGTTAGCTGACATTAGCTGAGGTCACTAAGAGGTCTAGAGGTGATGAAGGTGAGCTGTGTCGGCTAGGTGTTGCGCGTTGTTGTTTACTTATTGGACTTTTTGGGCTTATGGGGACCAGGTAGCTTTTGTTTGTGTATTTTCTTGTAGTTTCTATGCTTTTGGGGTCCAAGTAGGTTCTATATGTTTATTTAAGTTGAGTTTCTCCTCCTGCGATATTTGGTATACCTGTTGATCTCTAATCTAAGTCTTGTAATTATTTCTGCCTTTCATACTTGATACATTATTGTACTAATTCCCTAGCCGGGGTGCTGCATTCATTTCTGCAGGTTATAGTTGGTTGGTATACCGAGTTCTTAGTTATTGATTGGAGATCTAACTGAGTCGGTAAAGCTCCAAGTCTTCCGAAGTTGCCAAATGTTCATATTATGGGCAGTTTGGGGCCCTATCCAGGATAGTTGATCTTTGTTGTATTCTTAGAGGCTCGTAGATATTGTTGTGGTGTTAGTATGTTTTTGAAGTCCAAGTGGGATTTATTGTATAATGAGTTTTCCATATTTGGTGGCCTTGGCGGCTTAGTGCATTTGTTTTTGGTTGGTTAGGTGAGCCAGCTTCCACTATAGTCTATCATCTTACTCAGATTTTATAGTTCTTGTGTTGCTGAACCTCATTGGTTCTAGCCTATTATAGTAAGTTTTGTGGCAGGGGTGGTCGATCAGGTGTGTCACGGGGTACCAGTCACGCCCCTCTATATTTTGGGTGTGACAGCTACACTGGGAATTACTAAGGACTGGGGGTCATATTGATGGCTAGGGGTAAGTGTAGGGTAAAATTTTAGCTGTAGTGACTAGATCATCCCTAATGCCTTCTGTGAACACAATCAAACATCCCGCTACACTCATGATATTAAGTCACCTTATCTCTCCTTATTCATCATTCACATTTTTTATCATAAACCACCCTTGTAACAACTTGGATAATACATTTAGCCTTATCTAAGGAAAAGATAGCACCATTCAACTTTTCTTTTTCTTCTTTTGATTGGAGGTTTCTCAACAAACTATTTCTTTCTTTTCATGAAGCAACTTTGTGCTACATCACATTGAAGCTCACATCTTTCCCTTTTATGCACACCCCCATGCATAGTTTTTCGGCGAAATTTCATTTCACTTCCTTATCTTCGCAACATCTTTTGCTTCAAGCCCCATTTTTCTTTCATCACTACTAGTTAGGGAGGATGGGTGCCAAAGAAGAGGATCAAAAATGGTAATAGGCTTGTAATGTTGTTTTCAAGTAAAAAGGGTTAAAGGACCGAACATTCTCTACAAATGAGGTCATTTTTATGATGAAGTGACGATCCAAATAAGGCCTAAGATCACTTTGTAACTGCAACTACATCAAGGATTTCTCCTTGAATCATACTCGGGGTAAGTGTAAGACAATATGCACGCACAAGAATCAAGTGAAAGGCCCCATTAAACAAGGCATCACACTCCTAGGAGTTCAACTGTTTTTCACAATCAAATCAAGGGCATGACTTTAGAAAAATTAGCTTGCAAATCAAGAAGCCATATAAGGAATGTGTAATAAATGACAAAAGAGTGCTTAGTTTTACGTTCAAAATTCATTACTATGCCATAAAAAAAATTTGTGGTAAGTAAACACAATAATGACTTAAAAGCATGGCATTTTCCCTTGAGAAAGTCGGTTCTCAATTTATCATAGGGAAATGTTACCCGGTTTGACATAAACAAGAAAAGAAAGAAAATTTTGCTCCTTGAGAAAGAACAGCGGTATAAAGAAAACCCTTAGAGTTTATTGCTATCTACTACAAACAAAGGCGATTTTCAAAGTAGGGGTCAATAAATAATTGGAATGTAAAACAAATCCGTCAATGACACTTCACGATAAAACAAAAATAAACATTACAAAACAACTCCAACAAGGGCATTCATTCATCCAACAAAATCCAACTAACTATTCGAAAGAGTCAAAAGTAAAAGCAAACAAGCCCCTCAAGGAAAATAAGAGTCAATATCACAAATAAAGAAAGAAAGAGAGCACTCCCCACCACCAACTACAAATATTACATTGTCCCCAGTATGTAAATTAAAAACAAGAAGGGGCAAGAACTCCTTGAAACAACTATTCCTTATCATGAATGATGATCATTGGCTACCTCATCTCCACCATCATCATATCTATGTTCAGCCTCATCGTTCCCACCTAAGTGTGCAAACAAGTCGCCAATAGGGTTCGGGCTATGTATGGCGGAACCATGGGTTCATCAAGGAAGCTCATAATGGGTTCGTCCATGGGTGCTCGACTTCTTAATCCTAGAAGATTAGCCTAGAGAGATTAAATAGCTCTCTCAACTATATCCACTCAGGAGCACAACTTGTTCAAGCTGTCAAAAACATCTCTCGTTGCCTTCTTGACTAACTACTAGATGAGAGCTTGTCGATTCTAGGCTAACCTTTTAAGTTGGTTGTCATGAGAGTATGTCATTTTAGCCAACTTTTGGAACATACTCGACCAAGAGGATGAAGGTGATGGAGAAGTTCATTGTAGTGGCACCTCCTCAGAAACATATCCCGACACCTTAGGGTTTAGCTCGTTAAGGTCAAGAGACAACGAGGTTTCATCGAGGTCATGGGTAATGGAGTCTCTGAGATGTTCTAGCTTTACAGCTCTTTCCTCTTACTCTTTGGGGCATCAATGTCCCCTACTTGTTAACACCAACCACACCGGTGGCGAGGCATCAATGTCCCC
Source organism: Datura wrightii (assembly GCA_035772735.1). Classification (NCBI taxonomy): domain Eukaryota; kingdom Viridiplantae; phylum Streptophyta; class Magnoliopsida; order Solanales; family Solanaceae; genus Datura; species Datura wrightii. The sequence goes on along the minus strand of JASDFA010000002.1, from coordinate 46,121,893 downwards.
TTCTATTCCTCTACTTGAGCACATAGTAGGCTAATATGAACTGGATAAGGCATTGAAAGGCCTTTCTGCTTATCATGACCTGAACATAGGCCCGGATCTACACACGAAACCTAGAACCAGAAACGGCTCCAAGTTGATCCATGGAATGAACATGACAACTAAACCTCAACATAATAAATGTGGATATCTAAAATTTTAAATAACGGAATTCTAAAAATTTGATACAATCTGAACAACAAAATAAAATATGCTAATCCGAAGCTGAACACATACTATGTCTGATAAGCCTTTAAAATCTGTCGAGTTGAAGGGACAAGACCCCAACTAACTCTCTAACAAACTGAAACTGAAAATACCAATGATAAACTGATGAGAAGGTCCTCGAAGGATGAGGGCTCACTAAAAAGCTGAGAGATGCTAACTCTAAGGTTCTAGGTAACGGTGGGACTGAACTTGAATGTCTGAGTATACGGTCATTACTTAGAATGTACCGAGCATGCAAGGCAAGTAAAACCATTAAGTAAAACTGAAATCATGCATATCATAAAATGCTTCAACCTAAGATTCTGAGAGTAAGGCTTGCATGCTATTTTCTAAAAGCATGATTTGAACATGAATAGATATCATAACTTATTCAAATGACCCAAAGTTGAAACTACTAGTAATAAGTAAAACTAAACATTGCGTCAAACTTTCAGAAAACATATTATCATAACTAATGATCATGTATAACTTAAAATCATGAAGAACAATGGGAGATTCATCATATAACTGATATTACCATGATAGAGGTTACGTGGTCCCGACTAATACACTCAAGTGGGCAGAGTTGTCCAAAGACTTACTAGGGCTAAGGGTGTTACCATGATATCGATATCAAGATGAAGGCTCCTCAGGGGCAAGGAAGGCTAAAAAAAGAGGTCCCAAATAATCTTAACATACTTGCGTCGGCGCATAGTTCTAAGTAACAAGGTTGACTGAACCCTTAGGCTACTCGGTGCTAAATATTACTCCCAAAAATATGCATATGCTGTCCATCATTTTTCAATGAAGCTGAACCATCATCTTTGTCAAATGAAGCTAAACCATCATCTTGCGACGAAGATGAATCATAATAGTACAGACATAATCTGAAAACGTATCATGAGGAGCCTCGACTCAAACCATACCACAAGCTAAAAAGTGGGAGTCTAGTGTTCAGATCTATTATATGAGTATATAACTACACGCAAGTGCACGTGGTCGAACAAGTAGTAAAGTGGCTTTAGTAAGCCAAGTAGCGATCCCATAGGGACTGGGATGAAGTGCAATTTGCTCAAGTGTACTATATTTTGATTCTAAAAATGTAGACAACAGTGTAACCAAAAGTTTGATATTTAGTTTTATAATTTATATGCTAAATCTAAAATAACTATCTAATTTGAGTCTGAACTATGAATGAGAGCATGCTGAGGTTAAACGAACATGTAATGAAATTAATTATCGATATAATTTGGTTAGTCTTTTCCTCCAGTTGCTAGCCAATAACTATTGGCAAGAGATTAAAACTCTCGTATTTAACCTCACTTAAGAATCATGAACCATCCACCTACATTTCTATGATTAAATGCAATTCATGTTCTAGCCATACAAACCCGGTTCCTAAATTGACTAATACGACTTTCAGGTATATTTCTATCCTGAAAGTAAATCAATTCCCAATTTTCCCAAACCAAGAAAAGATCATATCCTATTAATTCACAACTTTCCAATTTCTTGCTCTCTCGAGTGAAACCGGACTTTTTAGATATACATTAACATAGGCCACACATTAATGCAGTAAGAACAAAAATTAATAGAACAACACGGAAGAAAAGATGAAAAACCACTATGATCAATAATCCATTTCACTACAATTGTTCATAACCTCAACAAGAAGAGGATTTAGCCACTCATTTGTGGATTAAACATCGTTAAATGAGTGTTAAACATACAAGCAATTGAATTAAAGAAGAAGGAAAGAGAGAAAAACCCTGATAATTTCATCCCCTCAACTGCCTGTAACCCACGTTCTTGCTCCACCAAGTCAGAATAATGAAAAAATAACCTAAGTGTTCTATTTATACTGGTGGGAATTTTTCCCAGAATAACAAGCAACGTGTCATGGAGTGCATCGCGGAGCACTGCCTCCGTGACACGCTACGGACGCGGACCTTCACTGGAACTGGGGGTCCAGGAAATAAAGCCCAACGTGGCACGGCGTGCAACGCAGAGCCAAGCCACCGTGCCACAGACCTATCGCGAACCCACACTGGAATTGGGCTGAAAATTCCCATCCAGGCAGAAGGCCTCAACGATGGCAGCGTGACACGGCTCCATCGAGGAGCCCCTTTATTTCATGCTGTCCAATGTCTTGTCCCTTGCTCGCATCCAAGTCCAACCCCGATATCCTCCAACACGCATTGTAGCTTCCCGAAATTACATTTTACCTGCAAAACAATACTAATCATTTTGGTTAGTATAAATTCACATTTTATTACAAATTACATGAGAATGTATACACATTGATAGATAAACAAGGCTAAAATGGTACTTTTGAGTATCACTTGGGCATATAAATTTGCCCAAGATCACTTACCCCACACTTAAATCCTTGTTCGTCCTCGAACAACAATCCTACACTTCATGCAATTTACATGCCAACCTCGCTACTTTGGTTCGACAATTTAGGCTATGGTCATATCGATTATTCAAAACAACAAATCATCAAGAAACATGCATGGTCCTATCAATGCAATGACCTTCAATACATCAAGACCTCCTAGACTTCAAGAATCGACTCTCGATATTGGCAAACTCATGCAAATCAGCTGATCAAGATATCCGACACGAAAATTAATCTCTCATCAAGCATGTGCCCTCACAACTCAAGAGAATCTTCCCCTTTTTTCTCATATGACTCACAAAATTTTAAGCAGGGGCATGTAAACACAATTTTGCTCTCTCTCCCAAAGGAATTCACATGCATCATGTCATGACCCATAAGCTTGCCCTTAGTGTATTACTCCACTAATATAAAGAAGTGCAATGTAAGATCACGTAGGACTTTAACTGGTTGTAATGAAAGCTACGGAACTAGTAAATATTGGGTTAGCCAATAATAGCCACTAGCATCCTTAAGCGCCTTTTCAACACATCCCATCAACTCATGGACATTGTTTCTTTTTTTCATCATCCCATTCTTGATGTTTTCCTTTAGTTTGGCCCATCGTATTAAGCACACTTGACTCAACAACAAAGATTATTCATGCACCTTCATTATAGTTTATTCATAGCAAGTGCATCTTCAACCTTTTCTTTTCTTCTATCACTCTAATTTTCTTTTTCTTTTCACCATCCTCACTCTTTGACACTTAGGGAAAATGATTTTCTCTTCTTAAGCGCTTAAGAGTTTTGTATAGACTTTACAGCTAATGAAAAGAAGGGATTAAGCTCGGTTTACACTTTTTGACAAAAGAAAAAAATAATAGGCTAAAGGCTCAACGGGCTGACTAGGGTATAATCAAGGTGGGTACGACAAGGAAAAATAGAAACTCTCGGTTAAAATAAAGAAATGCCTACATCCTTTCCTACAATACACCTCCTTCATTTCATTTTGCACACACACCAGGCAAGTTCTAGACACGTCACAATAGCATGGAATAACAACACCTCACTTCACACTTTTTGCACATGCTCAATTCAAGATGTATTCACAGACTCTTCAATCAGCTAATTACAGGAATTCAAACATTAAGCCTCAATCACACTAAATCGAACTCTATGGCCTAGGTATCTCAATATATTACAAAGTTGCATGTTTTCATACGAATCACCTTTGCATTTTAAATATCATGTACAACACGCAACCAGAATTTCGCAACCATATAGTAACTACAGCTTTTGGGATGCAACCCACCAAAGAAAAAACTGAAAAATAATTGAAAAAAATCTACTCCTAACGACTACATTTCCCTTAAGACGGTCATCATCCATCCATCATAGGGAACAGTCACTACTATGACTTCGATTCAATGGGACCATATTTGGTAAAAGAACCGAAAACAAACGCCGAGAAACCCAAGAAGTAAAAAAATGTTGAAAATATCGATCATTTCGATAGAAAAATATGTACAAAATATTTTAAAAACATCGATCATTTCGATAACAAAAATATGTACAGAATCAGCTAGCAACATTCAGCAACACACATCAATTTCACATAAATTTACAAATACAGAACAACAACTTAACAATTCATAAATCACAGGGAACAACAAAATTTCACATGCACGACAACAGATTAGAGCATACATACATAACAGCACAGCCCAGCACCTAACTACTCCCACCCCACACTTAGCTCGAACACTGTCCCCGGTGTTCACAAAAAAATAAAAATAGCACAAAAATCGGGTGGTGGAACTCCCTGATCAGTCAAAGTATTCCACTTCTTCGTCGGGTGCTGCTACTTCATCTCCCATGTCTGAATCACCCCCGTCGTCATCATCGGACTCCACATCGGAGTCCTCCCGACGTGTCTCCTTGTCTGTGGGGACGTCATCATCCGTGGGCTCTACAAATGCTGGCCCCACTCGGCATAGAGCCCTGGCATTTTCGCCGAAGGGGTAGTCTAGCTCGAGCTGCCATAGCTCCTCCTCTATCGCCGGCCTCCCGCCTATCCTCAGCTGGAGCATCTGCATCCCATACATGCGAGCCATATACTAATCATCACGAGTGTGTCGCTCGCCAAGTGTAAGCACTGGCCCGTGGGTGGAGTCGGGTGCCTTAGTTTTAGTAACATCTAAGGCCCGCCGTTCCATATGCGGGATATAGTCAAGGGCCTCCTCCTCGATATCTAGGCCCCTGAGGAAGGTGGTGAGTAGTCCACCAAAGCCATACCTGTGCCCCTGATGCAACCGGGCTCCCTTCATGGCGGCGATAATTACCGCCCCAACGTTGATCTCCAGCCCTTTCATCAGGGCGTACACCAGGCATACACGATCCCGGGTTACATCTGTCATATGTACCCCTGGGATTAGGCAGGAACGGACAATCTTCAGCCATATTCTGGCTTCCCTGTTCATCTGTGAATACGGCAAAGTCTGGTGGTAGCCCTCTCTTTGTGTCTGCTCCATCTAGCTATAGATCGGGTCCCACACAAGGTGTGTCTGGGGTAATATTCAGCTGTCGGAGTATGTGGGCGTCTGTGGCCTGTGCTCCTATGATGGCATTGAGGTGGTGGGGCTCCAAGGTGACTATTTGCCCTCTGATTTTGATGGTGTGACTTCTGATAGTCGGATTCCAGTTGGCATAAAATTCTCAAACCAAGTGCAGATTGCATACCTTGGGCTATTCAAAGATGAAGTTGAGCCCAGCTTCCTCGATTTGGTGTACCATCCTAGGGAACTCCTGTGCCAATGGTTCCCGTGCTATGTGCTCCTCGGGGAAGTATTTGTTTTCTTTGTGCTTTGCGTACCACTTATTCCCCTCATCCGTCACCCATCTTGTTCCGTATTGGCGGCGTTGGCCGCGTGGAACTGCTGGTGCTGCTGGGACTGCTGTGCCCAGTCTGATTCACTTCCTTCCGGCACCCGAAGTTGATGCGCCTTTCCCTTTCTCTTGCCTGCTTGCCATTTTACCTGTCAACCCAAGTAGATAAGATCAATGTTAAGCTAACGGATATCAACTTCGACTAAGGTCGGGTTAAGCTAGGTTACCCCACACTTAGTCCTTAGCTACAGTTACAACAGTATGGCAAGATCATGCTTATTTACATGCAATAACCAACTATGCAATCATGCTTAGTGCGTTCGAAGAATTCGGTGGTATATCTTCTGTGTACTACTAAGACTTCATACAGATAATCACAATCACTACCATCGCTAACATTTTAACCCATCGCACTTAGCAAGGAAAAACAAAGAAATAAAAACACAACAAAAATTTATCTTCACGAACCTATACAACCAACCAAATTCCTACAAATTTCAATATTCCTCTAACCCGAGAATCCGTTGTTCTATTAACATCCTAACAATTAGTACATCGACTCATCTCATTCAACATGTACATCCTGGCATGAAATTCACAAGTTCACTACATTTTCAACTTCAAATTCAAAAACAAGCCCTAGAAATGATATTATCAAGCAAATTTGATTCAGTTATACAATTGATGAGTTCAAGCAATCATAACGACATTCTGAACATTCATCAACAATAATTAAATTGAATTCATGATTAATTTCTACATAGGGCAATTTAGCTCACCTCACATGCTCAATATCGAAGAAATTCAACAAGAATTGAGGTGGAATCGAAGAACATACCTTGAAGTTGAAGAATTTACGCAAACTTGATGATTTTCTAAGCCTCCTCCGTGTCACGTTGAAGGGGGATGGGTTTTGGGGGGTTTTGGTCGCGGAGTGATTGAAAAATAAGGGAAAGGGAGGGTTTTCCGGGGTTAAAAAGTAGTAAAATTGCGCGGGTCACCCGGCGACCCGGTGTGACCCATCGCGATATACACGGCAACGTGTCATGGAGTGCATTGCGGTGCACTGCCTCCATGACACGGAGCCATCGCGAGCCTGTTCTGCAAATTTTTTTAAAAAATCCAGATTATTCCTCAACGTGTCACGGAAGGTAACGCGGAGGTCCACCTCCATGACACGGAGTTATCGCCCCAGCTCACTGTTTTGCCACTTTTTGTTAATTTTCATACCTCGACTTTTCCTTTGCGATTCCATGCATATTTTCCTCCATTTGACCTGAAATTCATCTCACTATACAAAATTGGTTAGAATTATAGGTTTCACTCTAAATAAAAATAAAACAAAAACTAAAACAAAAATTTTTGTAGTAAATCAAGAAAAAGAAAAAGAAAAATCTATTTACACTTTACAAAAAGAAAGATAAAATTTTTCACGGGTTGCCTCCCCTGCAGCGCCTGGTTTACCGTCGCGGTTCGACGTCGTTAAGCTCAGTTGTCCTCTAGGGTGATGGACGATTTCTCTCGATCACCGTCCTCCCCCTAGTAGTGCTTACGCTGATCCGGTGGTTTTCCCATTAACTCCCGTGAATCCTTAATCTGCTCATCATCACTTTGATTAATCACATTGATCACCGAGAGTTCTTCATGCACCATCTGGAGCTTGGGTGCCTTGTACACATCGAACACCTCCACCTTGTCGTGTGCTCGCATTGTTAGCTGCCCCGCAGCTACGTCAATTAGTTCTTTCCCGATCGCCAAGAAAGGACGTCCCAAAACAAATGGGACTTCCACGTCTGGTTCAAAGTCCAGCACGACAAAATCTACCGGGAAAATTAGGGACCCAACTTGCACCAGAACGTCCTCCACAATGCCATCAGGTCTGGCTAAGGATCGATCCACCAATTGCAAGATTACTGTTGTGGGTCAAGGACTACCTAGACCCAACTTTCTAAATACCGATGATGGCATCAAATTTATGCTCGCTCCCAAATCACACAATCCACGAGCTCGGATGCTCTGCCCAATAGTAATCTGGAGAGTAAAGCTCCCAGGGTCTTTGAGCTTTGTGGGCAGTCTATTTTGAATTCGGGAAGTGCACTCCTCCGTTAGAGCCACCGTAGCATACTCAGTCAACCGACTTTTGTTTGCCACGATGTCCTTTATATACTTAGCATATTTTGGCACTCCCTACAAAACATCAACAAGAGGTAAGTTAAATATGTACCTGTTTCAGCACCTCCATGAATTTCTTGAAACACGCCTCCTCCTTGTTTTTCTTTAAGCGTTGAGGGAACGGGGGTGGTGGTCTTTCTGATTCAGCTTCCTTAGTCTTCCCCCTTTCAGTACTTTCCTCCCTCTCAACTTTTGCTGCTCCCGACTGTTGAGGTGGTCTTTCTGGTTACACCTCTTTCAGCTGCAAACCACTCCTTGTGGTCACTGCATTCACCTGCTTGGGATTGGGATCTGTGTCGCTCGGAAGTCCTCCTCGAGGCGTTGTGTTTTGGGCTCTAGCAAATTGCCCAAATTGATATTCAAGTGCCTTGGTAGCTAACTGGTTGTTTTTCACTTCGGCTGCCAATTTCACATAGTCAACCTGCAATTGAGCTTGGTTAGCTATCATGGTCTTGAACATCTCCTCAATGTTGGGTGATGGTGGTGGAGGAGGTGCATTGTTGTTTCTGAATTGTGCTTGATAATTCTGCTGCCCTCCTTGGTTCCTTTGCACACCCTGACCCGAACTTTGCCCCTGATGGTTGTTGCTACCCCATGAGAAATTAGGGTGATTCCTCCAATTGGAATTGTAGCTATTACCATACTGTTGGTGGTTCCTTTGTACATTACCCACAAAGTTTACCGAGTCAGGATTGGCTCCACAACACTCAGCTGAGTGCTCACTGCTTCCACACACTTCACACCATATTTTCTGCACTGCATTAACTGGGGCTTGAGGCTGGTTCATTGTCATGTTGCTGAAGTGGGTGTTAAGTTGATTTTTTAATGCAGCTATCTGTGCAGCAATAGCTGTAAACCCATCCACTTCTAGCACTCCTGCTGCTTTCCTTTTCCCGCCTCTTGATGAATCAGCATTCCATTCTGGATTGCCCTGCGAAATACGGTTCAACAAGGTATACAGCTCCTCATATGTTTTCTCCAGCGCTTGTCCTCCAGCTGCCGAGTCTAGCAATATTTTTGCGTGGGGTTCCAAACCCTCTATAAAAGTGTGCACCAACACATCATTGGACTGATGATGATGAGGACAATCCCGCAACATGGACTTGAATCTCTCCCAAGCATGATATAAATTCTCTCCCTCTCTCTGTTTGAAACATAGAATTTGACTTCTAAGTCTTGCTGTTTTACCAGAGGGAAAAAACCGTATCAAGAATTTCCTTGCAAGATCATCCCACGTAGAAATTGAATTCGGTGGCTCAGCTTTCAACCACCTCTTGGCTTCTCCCAATAGTGAGAATGGGAACAGTGTAAGCTAGACATAATCTGTTGACACTCCAGCGGGGAATATAAGTGTCACTTATCTCCAAAAAATTTTGGAGATGCTGCTGTGGATCTTCATGAGGGAGACCGGTAAACTGCCCGCTAGTGTGCATCAATTGCACCATATTCTGCTTAAGTTCAAACCTCCCTCCTGGCTCAGGTTTGCGGATGCTAGTTGTGACATTATTAGCATGTGGGATTGCCACCTCGCGAACCAGCCGAGCTGCTACTTCTTCGGGCACTAACACTGCTCGTACTACCGGTGGATTCTGTTGTTGCTCCATGATCGTCTGTCTGAGCAACTGCAGCTTTTTTTGTAGAGCTTCTCTCCGTTTACTGTGAAATATTCTTTCTGGCTCTATATACGAGTCCACCAGCTCCTTGTCTCTTGCCAGTGTTCAACAGAAATTAAGTCTACAAAATACAGGCTAAGACCAAGTTGTCAACAAAAAGAAAATAAAAATACAGTAAATTAACACTTAAAACAAATTCACCAATTGCCAAGTCCCCGGCAACGGCGCCAAAAACTTGTTCGGGTCTGTTATATGAGTATATAACTACACGCAAGTGCACGTGGTTGAACAAGTAGTAAAGTGGCTTTAGTAAGCCAAATATCGATCCCACAGGGACTGGGATGATGTGCAATTTGCTCAAGTGTACTATATTTTGATTCTAAAAATGCAGACAACAGTGTAACCAAAAGTTTGATATATAGTTTTATAATTTTTATGCTAAATCTAAAATAACTATCTAATTTGAGTCTGAACTATGAATGAGAGCATGCTGAGGTTAAACGAACATGTAATGAAATTAATTATTGATATAATTTGGTTAGTCTTTTCCTCCAGTTGCTAGCCAAGAACTATTGCCAAGAGATTAAAACTCTCGTATTTAACCTCACTTAAGAATCATGAACAATCCACCTACAATTCTGTGATTAAATGCAATTCATGTTCTAGCCATACAAACCCGGTTCCTAAATTGACTAATACGACTTTCAGGTATATTTCTATCCTGAAAGTAAATCAATTCCCAATTTTTCCAAACCAAGAAAAGATCATATCCTATTAATTCACAACTTTCCAATTTCTTGCTCTCTCGAGTGAAACCAGACTTTTTAGATATACATTAACGTAGGCCACACATTAATGCAGTAAGAACAAGAATTAATAGAACAACAAGGAAGAAAAGACGAAAAACCACTATGATAAACAATCCATTTCACTACAATTGTTCATAACCTCAGCAAGAAGAGGATTTAGCCACTCATTTGTGGATTAAACATCGTTAAATGAGTGTTAAACATACAGGCAATTGAATTAAAGAAGTAGGAAAGAGAGAAAAACCCTGATAATTTCGTTCCCTCAACTGCCTGTAACCCACGTTCTTGCTCCACCAAGTCAGAATAAACAAAATGAACCTAAGTGTTCTATTTATACTGGTGGGAATTTTTCCCGGAATAACAAGCAACGTGTCACGGAGTGCATCACGGAGCACTGCCTCCGTGACACGCTACGGACGCGGACCTTCACTGGAACTGGGGGTCCAGGAAATAAAGCCCAACGTGGCACGACGTGCAACGTGGAGCCAAGCCACCATGCCACGAACCTATCACGAACCCACACTAGAATTGGGCTGAAAATTCCTATCCAGGCAGAAGGCCTCCGTAATGGCAGCGTGACACGGCTCCATCGCGGAGCCCCTTTATTTCATGCTGTCCAATGTCTTGTCCCTTGCTCGCATCCAAGTCCAACCCCGATATCCTCCAACATGCATTTTAGCTTCCCGAAATTACATTTTACCTGCAAAACGATGCTAATCATGTTGGTTAGTATAAATTCACATTTTATTACCAATTACATGAGAATGTATACACATTGATAGATAAACAAGGCTAAAATGGTACTTTTGAGTATCACTTGGGCATATAAATTTGCCCAAGATCATCTAGACTCCAAAACAATGTGGTAGACTAATAACATGAAATTGAATTAAATCATGAAACATTCTTGATCATATGGCTTGCCCAAACTTATACATTCTTTGAAATGGACTTGATAGTCAAATCATGAATATAACCATGGGTAATCCAAAATCATACTTTCATTATACTTGAAAACATAGATCCTAATCTCAACTCTTCATGAACTTTCATAATTTGGCATCATAATTGTAAAACTTTGAAATCATAAATTTGTATTTAAAAGCACTATAAAAGATGCCCATGAATCTTAAAATCACATTAAAAACATGAATAGAATTTACTCATGACAAATACATAGAGAGTATCACAAGTTGGGTTAAAACCCCATAGATTCATCAATCTTGAATTTCATGAATTTAGAAGAGGATTTGGGCATGAAAGTGAAGGAATACTGATCGTGGGAAAAATAGCAGGCCCAAGTGATACTTTAAAACTTAGTTTTGCCTTGTTTATCTATTTATTTATATACATTTTCTTGTAATTTTATATAAATGTGAATATATGTGCTAACCAACATGATTAGTCCTTGTTTTGTAGGTTTCAATGATTTTGAGGAACTAAATTATGAGTTGGTGAAGTAGAGGAATGGAGTCGGGAGAAATTGGAGAAAGTGGGCAAGGAGCATGCCATGACAAGGCTCGCCGCGCCAGGCTGCGTGCCACGCTGTGCATGTGCCGCGCCCAGCGCCGTGCCATGCCCATGCTAGACACGCGAGAAGAGGCAGCAGGCAGGCAGGCTCAAGTGTGCCAGCGCCGTGCCACGCTAGGGGAGATGCGCTCCAGCAACTGCCCAACGCGCTGCATGAGCATCGTGTCACGCCGGCAGCGCGGTGACACTCGACAGTTTAGGCATTCGGAGGCAATTTCTAGAGAGCCTCCGCGTTTCCTCCGTTTCACGAAGGCAATGCTCCGCGATACACTCTATGACACGGAGACATTCCACGACAGGCTAAATTGTGCACGTTTCTCATTTATTATAAATAGGTCCCTTAGATCCTAAAACCACTTGGTCACGATTTTATTCTGGAAAACCACCTAGGAGTGAAGGGAGAAGTGGGAGAACTCATCTAGGGTTTGTCAAATTCCCTTCTCATCTACCAATTCTTGTAAGTACGTTAATTTAGTTGTAGTTTCTTGTAGTTTTACAAACTTGAATGGCTAGAACCCTTCCTCTAGGGTTGAAGCCATGAATTATGATTGTGTTTTTATGAATTTTTCTGGAATTAAGTTATTGATTGTTGTTTTGTCTTGCATTCTGGATTATTGATTGTTTTTATGATTGATCACCCTGAAAACATACACGTTAACTTGGGCATTCGCTTGAGAAAGCATTTACCTAGGTAAGAACATGAGAATGTGAGGAGCATGATTGTATCTCACGATATAATTTCTGTTAGGATAGAAATATACCTAATGCCTTGCTTGGTTGATAAAACGGGATTATTTAGAGACCGACTTAGGTTTATCACATCACCACTCAAAGAAGTAGTTGTGTGGCTAAGTTGAGTTAAATGATTAGGTGCATGAGAGTCCCTACTAATTTCCACGTAAACCACATCCACGTAATTAATTTCCCACGAACTAGAAGTAGCATCCTCGCTCACAATGATGTTGTGGGGCTAGTTTGTCGTGTTTAGAGGCTCGAAAGGCCCTGAGCATGCAATTCTTATTATGTGAGACAACAATCGATAGTTTCATACTTAACCCATTGCAATTCGTAATAGCGCATGATTATCTGGTTTTAACTCTATATTGCTCCTAGAGTGAATTCAGAATATGTTGTTGACCAAAATTAGACTTAATTAAACCTTCTCGACAACTTCTCTAATCAACATTTTCGGTGTTTAATATCACACTTGGAATAGATAGTTAGAGGAATGGGTTCAGTCCCTGTGGGTTCGACATTCCGGTTCTTTAAAAGAGCCACTATATTACTTGCACGACCCGTACGCTTGCGGTATGCGCGAAATGAGTCGAGGTTGATGCTGCAGCTGGCTGACAAGTCGAGAGTGACACCCGATGGAATAATAGAGGACCTTCTCATCAAAGTAAGTAAGTCTATTATACCTGCTGATTTTATTGTGTAGATTTTCAGGTTGATGATTAGGTACCTTTAATCTTGGGACGGCCATTCTTGGCCACTGGAGGAGCGGTGATTGATTTGAGAGCAAGGACCCTGAAAATGAGGGTCGAAGATGAAGAAGAACTCTTCCACGTTTACCAAGAAATGAAACCATCCACACACTGCAAAAACCTTTGTCAGGTTAGTGTGTTGTCTGAGGATGAGTGTGGGGTGGAGGATTCCACAGGTGTAGGGCCAAAGGCAGTGACAAGTGTTCAGCCCGAGTCTTATAAAGGGCTTCAAATTGAGAAGAAGTTGGAGGAAGAGAGGAACAGAGTGGAGGTTGTTTCCTCTAAACAACAAAAGAAAAGGAGATGGTTCTCGAAAGAGAACCCAGGTATGAGGATGTCCTGAAAAGGACAGTCCATGTCGTGCCGCGACGTAAAATAAGGCCCTACTTGGGAGGCAACCCAAGGGTACCTCAGGAACAAATTGTTTAATTTTGATTTTTTGTTGATTTTGTTGTTTTCATTATGTTTGTGTGTTGGTAGAATGTTAAGCACAGATAGAAGGGAAGTCTGAGTACCGAGAAGGAGGAAGCTAAAAAGCATGAAATAGAAGAAGTGTGGGGTCAAACACCCACCTAGGAGAACTTGAAGAAAAGCATGCTTTTAGCTTGGGATAGAGGCTCAGGGAGTAATTTCTCGTCCTTTAAATTTTAATTTGATGCTATGAGGACATAGCATGATTTAAGTGTGGGGTGAGAAAAATTTCAAAATTTTTGTGCTTAACAAAAATTTTTTTGGTGAATGTAATGCTTGTGGGGAATTTGTGTGAAATTTGAAAAATTTGAAAAAATTTTATGAGTCAAGCATGAATTCATCACCCGTTGTTTTTTCTTTTCGGTTCTTTTCCGACAGGGGGTCTTTGAACCAAAAAATAAAAATTTTCTTTGTCTTTATATAATGTTTTTAGTCATAGATAGAGCTGTTTCCAACGATGGATGGATGATGACCGTCTTGAGGAAGTTAGTCAATAAGTTTTTGGGATTTGAACCCGTAGCTAATTAATGGCTTGATTTTCTTATTATGTGCTATAAATGATTGTAAGATGCAAGTATGTTCAGTTTTGAAGCATGTAAGAAAGGTATAACTTTGTTTGAGACACTTAGGCTCTTGAATTTGACTCAATATGATTGAAGCTTAATTCTGAATTCTTGTGATTAGCTGAGTAAGAGTTCGCTGAATGTGTCTAGAATTGAGCATGTGCCATGAGTCTAAGGTTTTTGAGCATTTTGTGCTATTGTGGAGTGTCTAGAACTTGTTTGATGTGTTTATAAAATGAAATGAAGGATGTGAATTGTAGGTGATGATTTAGGCATTTCTTTGAATGATCCTAAATGTCATCCCTCACTTTACCTACCGTGAATAATTAATCCTAGTTAGCCCCATTGAGCCTTGAGCCTATTCTTTGATAGCTACAACATAAGCTTAATCCTTTTTCTTTCATTAGCCTTGAATTTGATCCGAAACTCCTAAGCGCTTGAGTGAATAATCTGAAAGAGTAAAGGAGTTAGAAAAATGAAAAAGAAGGAAAAGTGGATGTTGTAAAAGTTAAGAAAGGTTAAGGGTGCACTTGTGTACAAATGGGTGATCTTTAGTAAGGAGTAAGAAAATAAATTAATGAAAAGTACTTATAGAACTCCTTACTAAATAGCTAAAAGTGCCTAAAGAAATGGGGGAACAAAAGAGGAAAAAGAAAGCTGAAAGGAGAAAAAAGTGAAGTAAGAGAAGGGAAGTTCATAATGAGGACGTGATGTATTATAAGCGCTTAGGTAAGATAGTCACTATTACTGGCCATAATAGTACATACCCGTCCCTTAGCTACATGACAACCTAAAAATTCCTACTTGATCTTACATTTATACATCCTTAAATAAGTGGAATAAAACACTAAGGGCAAGCTTATGGGTCATTACATGATACACATGAATTCTTTGTGAGAGTGAGCGTAATTCTATTCATGTACCCACACATGTTGTGATTTACAAATTTTTTGCGTGTGAAAATGGGTAACTCTCTTTCCGTGAGGGAACATGTTGAATGAAGGATATAATTCATGTTGGATTTCTTGATCAGTGATTCGCATGAGTTTGCTAAAATTGAGAGTCGATTATTGAGGCTAGGAAGTCTTGGCAGGGTTGTATTACATTTCAATGTTAAAATCGTGCATGCTCTATTTTTAACTTGCTATCTTAAATAATCAGTATAGTCGTAGCTTGAATTCTCTTGCTAAATTAGTTATGTGTGAGTCTCCATACGCATGAGATGTAAAAGGTTTGTTCGAGGACGAACAAGGCTTTAAGTGTGGGGTAGGTGATCGTGGGCAAAATAGCAGGCCCAAGTGATACTTTATAACTTAGTTTTGCCTTGTTTATATATTTATTTATATACATTTTCATGTAATTTTATATAAATGTGAATATATGTGCTAAACAGCATGATTAATCCTTGTTTTGTAGGTTTCAATGATTTTGATGAATTAATTCATAAGTTGGTAAAGTAGAGGAATAGAGTCGGGAGAAATTGGCGAAAGTCGGCAAGTAGCACGCCATGGCAAGGCTGGCCGCGCTAGGCAGCTTGCAACGCTGTGCGTGTGTCGCGCCCAGCTCTGTGGCACGCCCATGCCAGGCACGTGAGAAGAGGCAGCAGGCAGGCAAGCTCCAGCGCGCCAGCACCGTGCCACGGAAGGGGAGATGCGCGCCAGCAACAGCCCAACGCGCTGCATGAGCAGCGTGTCACACCGGCAACGCGGTGACAATTGGCAGTTTAGGCATCCGGAGGCAATTTCCAGAGAGCCTCCACGTTACCTCCGTGTCACGGAGGCAATGCTCCGCGATACACTCCATGACACGGAGACATTCCACGACAGGCTAAATTGTGCACGTTTCTCATTTGTTATAAATAGGTCCCTTATCTCCTAAAACAACTTAGTCACGATTTTATTCTGGAAAACCACCTAGGAGTGAAGGGAGAAGTCGTAGAACTCATCTAGGGTTCGTCAAATTCCCTTCTCATCTACCAATTCTTGTAAGGATGTTAATTTAGTTGTAGTTTCTTGTAGTTTTGGGAACATGAATGGCTAGAACCCTTCCTCAAGGGCTGAAGCCATGAATTATGATTGTGTTTTTATGAATTTGTGTGGAATTAAGTTATTGATTGTTGTTTTGTCTTGCATTCTGGATTATTGGATGTTTTTATGATTGATCACCATGAAAACATACACGTTAACTTGGGCATTCGCTTAAGAAAGCATTTACCTAGGTCAGAACATGAGAATGTGAGGAGCATGATTGTATCTCACGATATAATTTGTGTTAAGATAGAAATATACCTAATGCCTTTCTTGGTTGATAAAACGGGATTATTTAGAGACCGACTTAGGTTTATGACATCACCACTCAAAGAAGTAGTTGTGTGGCTAAGTTGAGTTAAAAGATTAGGTGCACGAGAGTCCCTACTCATTTCCACGTAAATCACATCCACATAATTAATTGCCCACGAACTAGAAGTAGCATCCTCGCTCACAATGATGCAGTGAGGCTAGTTTGTCGTGTTTAGAGGCTCGAAAGGCCCTGAGCATGCAATTATTATTATGTGAGACAAGAATCTGTAGTTTCATACTTAACCCATTGCAATTTGTAACAGCGCATGGTTATCTGGTTTTAACTCTATGTTGCTCCTAGAGTGAATTCAAAATATGTTGAATTAGACTTAATTAAACCTTCTCGACAACTTCTCTAATCAACATTTTGGTGTTTAATATCACACTTTTAATAGATAGTTAGAGGAATGGGTCTAGTCCCTGTGGGTTCGACATTCCGGTTCTTTAAAAAAGCCACTATATTACTTGCATGACTATACGCTTGCGGTATGCGCGAAATGAGTCGAACAAATACTCCCATTCATAACCCTACATGCCTAGATAAATTTGATTTCACACCCTTTCTTGATTGCCCAAGAGATTTGGGGAAGAAACCTAGGGAATTCTGAAGCTTGATCTACAATGCCACACTCTAATCTTGCATGCATGGAATGGAAATTCTTATGATAGGTAAAGTACTCTTAAAACCCTTCTAACTGAGCTTAAAATGACAGATTTTGGGACCTAGGGGCTTAGGAGTTATGAAAACACCCTTACTAAAACACCGAAAAATGGACACTGCAGTCACCAAGAGTGACAACACGACTCGTGGTGAACTTGACGAGTCGTTGAGTCCCATACGTTACGTCTTCCACCAAAATTCAATCTCCAACTCTACTCCTGGTATGACAAACTCCACGAGTCATGGAGTCACATCATGACTCACGGCTGCCTTTTGTGGTCACCCCCAGACCATGTGTCTTCGCCAACTTTTCCTCACCTCACGAGTCGCTTAATGACTCATGATGTCTCCCCACGAGTCACTAGATGACTCGTCCTGTTCTTTGGGAAGCATTTTCCTGCTTTCTTCACTTGAACCCTCGTGTCTGATCTTAGGGACTTTCGGGGTATTATGATATATCCCCATAGGAACATTTGTCCTAAAATGTGAATGAACATACTGAAAAGTTGGGGAATAGACTATCATCCCAAATACTGAACATCTAAAGATGAAAATTGATTGAGTGACTGACTCCTAATTGAAATACATAACTGAACTGAATTCATGAATCACACATATATACACTAACATGAAAGAAGTTGGAACATATGAATTGAACATGAAAGTGAATAGAGTACTAAGGAGGAAATGGATACCTCAAGCTGTAACTGAATCGGAAGGGAATAGATGCAGGTATTTAGCCTTCATATCTGCTACGGCTTCCCATGTAGCTCCCTCAACGTGCTAATTTCTCCACAAAACCTTTAGTGAAGCGACTTCTTTGTTTCTTAGCTTCTAAACCTGGCAACAAAGTATCTCAAGCGGAATCTCTTCGAGCTAAGGCAATCCTTAACATCTACTCTCTCCACCGGAACAACCAAGGTCGGATCACCCATGCACTTCTTTAAAAGTGATACATGAAAAACTATATGTACTGAAGCCAATTCTGAGGGAAGCTCCAATTCATAAGCCACCTTGCCAACACGCCTCACAATCTTGTATAGGCTAACATAATGGGAACTAAGTTTTCCCTTCTTTCCGAATCTCATCACTCCCTTCATGGGAGACACCTTAAAAAACACCCAATCATCAACTTCAAACTCAAGTTCTCTCCTCACATCGGTGTAGGACTTTTGATGACCCTGAGCTATTTTCAACCTCTCCCTTATAAGATGGACTTTCTCCATAGCCTCATGAACTGAATCTGGTCCTATCAGCGTAGCTTCAGCGACTTCAAACCAACCAATAGGCGATATAAACCTCCACCCATAAAGAGCCTCAAACGGAGCCATCTGAATATTGGAATGGTAGTTGTTATTATACGCAAACTCAATGAGAGGTAAAGTTTCTTCCCAACTACCTTTAACATCAATCACACATGCTCTCAATATGTACTTAAGAGTCTGAATGGTCCCCTCTGCCGAGCCATCTATCTGCGGGTGAAAAGTTGTTCTTAGCATGACTTGAGTACCGAGCCCTTTTTGAATCAATCTCCTAAATTGGGAGGTAAATTGAGTACCTCTATATGATATGATGGACAAGGGTAATCCATGCAACCGAACTAACTTTTGAATATACAATTTGGCATAAGTTTTCACCAGTTGAAAACGAGCTACCTTAGTCAACCTACCTACAATCACCCATATGGAGTCATACTATCGACGGGTACAAGGCAACCCTGTAATGAAGTCCATACTGAATTCCTCCAACTTCCAAGTGGGGATACTAATGTCTTGCAGAACACCTCTGGGTCTTTGATGTTCAACTTTCACCTGTTGATAATTTGGACACTAAACCATAAACTCTGCTATGTCTTTCTTCATGTCATTCCACAAATAGAGTTCTCGTAGGTCTTGGTACATCTTGGTGGCACCTGAATATATAGAATATCATGAACCATGAGCCACATGCAACATCCGATCTCTGAAATTACCAACACTCGGAACACACAAACGACACTGATATTGTAGTACACCATCTCCCTCTTGGGAGAAAACCTCCACCTTCTGATTCTGAACCGCCCCCTTCAACTTGACCAAATAGGATCCTCATCTAGCGTAGCCTTGACTTCAGTTACCAAAGAAGATTATAATCCATTCTGAATGATGATACCACCATTTATTGATTTAACAACACAAACTCGTAGTCATGCAAGGCGATGCACCTCCTTCACCAACTCTTTCCTCCCCTCATCTACATGACACACACTTTCCATGGAAAGCCTGCTAAGAGCGTCTGCCACCATAGTAGCCTTTCCCAGATGATAAAGGACACTCATATCCTAATCCTTAAGAAGTTCCAACCACCTTCTTTGATGTAGATTTAGATCTTTCTTGCTAAGCACGTGTTGTAGGCTTTTGTGGTCCGTAAACACATCCACTTGGACCCCGTACAGATAGTGTCTCCAAATCTTCAAGGAAAATACTACCACTGCCAACTTGAGGTCATGAGTCAGATAGTTCTTCTCATGGACCTTATGCTTCCTAGAAGTGTAGTCTATAACCTTACCATGCTGCATTAATACACAAACAAGGCTTATCCTTAAGGCGTCACAATATAGCACAAACCCATCAGTACCCTTAAGTGATTCAACACTGGTGCTGAGGTGAGTCGAGTCTTCAATTCCTAGAAGCTCTTCTCACAGGCCTTTGACCATTGAAATTTCACTTTCTTTTGGGTCAACTTAGTGCCTCCATTAATGGAAACCCTTCCACAAACCTTCGATAGTAACCAGCTAAGCCCATGAAACTCTTGATATCCGAAGGACTCACTTTTCTAAGAAAATTTTTCACAGCGTCTATCTTTTAAAAGTCTACCTATACACACTCACTTGACACCACATGACCCAAAAATGCTACTAAGTTCAGCCAAAACACAGACTTGCTAAATTTAGCATACATCTAGTGATCCGTGAGAGGCTGTAGCTCCACCCTCAAATGACCGACGTTCTCCTCCTCGCTCTGAGTGTATATAAGAATGCCATATATGAACACAATTACGAACATTCCCAAATATGGCCGAAACACCCTGTTCATCAAATCCATAAAAGTTTCAAGAGCATTCGTTAGTCCAAAAGACATAACAACAAACTCATAGTGACCATACCGAGTCTGGAAGGCTTTCTTTGGTATGTCACTCTCTCTAACTCTGAACTGATGATATCCGGATATGAGGTCTATCTTTGAAAAACACTTGGCACCCTGAAGCTAGTCAAATAAGTCATCAATTCTAGGGAGGGGATACCTATTCTTGATTGTGACCTAGTTCAATTGCAGATAATAAATGCACATTCAAAAGGAACCATCCTTCTTTCAGAAAAAGTGAACTAGTGCACCCTATGGGGAATTGCTAGGTCTGATGAAACCCTTGTCTAATAGATCCTTCAACTATTCTTTCAACTCCTTTAGCTCAACTAGAGCAATTCTATAAGGAGGAATACATATAGGTTGTATATCGGGAAGTAGGTCAATGCCAAAGTCAATCTCCCACTCGGGAGGAATTCCTGATAGATCATATAGAAACACTCTATATACTCGCTCACTATAGGAAATGACTGGATAGTTGGTGTTTTCAATTGTGCATCCATAATCCTAACTGCATGGTGCATGCAACCCTTGGAGATCATCTTTCTAGCCTTAGGGTAGGAAATGAAATGACCTACAGACACAACTGAACTTCCCCTACACTCCAGGACAGGCTCACCCGGGAACCGAAACTCTACCGCACGGGTTCTACAATTCACTGAGGCATAACATGCATGTAGCCAATCCATGCAAAAGATAACATCAAAATCTTTCATGGCTAGCTTTACTAAATCTGCTGAGGTGACTTTCTGAAGGACTATGATCGAGAAATTTTTGTATACCCGTCGAGCTATCACTGAATCATCGACTAGAGTAGTGACTGAGAAGGGTTCTGATAGGATTTTTGGACTAACTCTAATAATACTAACAACATAGGGCGTCCCAGAAGCTAAAGTATCCCTTGGATCTAACAATGCAAATACATCAAGATGGAATACTTGTAACATACCATTAACTATATTTGGGGAGATCTCCTACTCCTGACGTGATGCGAGGGCATAGGACTTATTTGATCCTGACCACCACCTATACTAGTAGAGGCACTTTGTTGAGCTGAGCATGCTGGTGGGGCTGCTGAACTAGTGGTTAGGTCTTGGCCTCTACCATGGCCCTTTCTAGCTGCTGGACAATCTCTAAGCATATTTCGGGCTTTCCACACTCCAAGCAAGCACTTGTACCCGCTAAGCATGGACCAGTGGACCTTTTGTCACACCTGTTACAACCTAGAATATTGGGCTCTACATGTATACTCCCCTAACCTCGAGAGCCTGACATTCGTCCCCTCTCGTCGCGCCTAGATCTAGATGGTACACTTGTTGCTGACGGTGCTGGGCCTGATGATCTTCGGTGGGACTGATAATGATGCCCACTACCAGCCCTCTACTGGGAGAACCCAAAACTGTCAGTCCCGGCCCTCTTGGGCACTCTCTCTCGCTCACTCACCTGTACCGCCTCTAACTGTTGGGCGTACATAATCAACCGTGATAAATCAATATCCTAATAAAGCATAGCTGTCCTGCAATCCTTGACCAAATAGTCTACTATCCCATGCACGAACATGCTTACTCGAGCCCTCTTATCAGCCACCATCTCTGGTACATATTTGGACAGACAGGTGAACACAAAATCATAGTCCTGGACTGTCATGTTGTTCTACCTCAGTTTCACAAATTCAACTGCCTTGATCTCCCTCATCTCTCGGGGAAAGAACCAATCCAAGAACGTGGTATGAAACTCATCCCAACCAATGGGACACGCTCTAATTACCCTGATATCCTTCCACTGACTGAACTAGATATGGGAAACTCCTTTCAACTGATAAGATGGTAGGTCTACACACTCCTCCCTTATCACGCCCATAATTTGGGTGATCTTCTGGATTTCATCAATAAACTCGTGTGGATCCTCGTCCACCTTCGATCCGAGAAACTCTGGAGGGTTCATCCTGAGAAAGTCCCTGACTCTTGCCACTTCCACATTCCTATTTTGGGAAACATGCACTACCACTGCTTGTTGACCTGGGCTGTTAATACCTGTGTCAACATCTGGATGGCTGCCCTAAACTCCGCATGGGCAACCTTCTCGGGCATATGATCCTTGGGGTTTTGTGGGGCCTCCTGGAGCCCATCTCCATTTCCATTCTCATGTCCATTCCCATTTTCGTTTCTTCTTTCATTAACTCAGAGAGGAGACATGATTCTGCAAATGCGTGTCGCATGAGTTAGAAGGTAAAGAGACATTTTATCGCACGACATAAATCATGAAAGAAGGAATATTTCCTAAAATGTTTCATAGCCTCTTCATCATAACTGTGGCGCACTTCACACCTATGACTAAGACTCTAATTAATGTGTCTTTCAGACACCCTAGGACATTTCAAAACCTAAAGCTTTGACACCAACTTTCTCATGACCTGAACATTGGCCCAGATCTAGACATGGAAACTAGAACAATAAAACGCTCCAAGTCGACCGATGCATGAACATGAAAACTAAAGCTCAACATAAAAAATGCGAAAACATAACATTTTAAATAGAAAAAGTCTAAAAATTCAATAACAATCTGAACAATGCAATACATAACGTTGATCGAAAGATGAATACACACTATGTCTGATAAGCCTAAAAAATCTGATGAGTTGATGGGACAAAACCCCAACCAAATCACTGACAAACTGAAATCGAAAATACTAATGATAAATTGATGAGAAGTTCCTCGAAGGATGAGGATTCACCAACAAGCTGAGAGATGCCAACTCTGAGGATCTGGCTAAAGGCTGGACCGAACCAGAACGTACGAGCCTATATTATGAAATGATACAATATAGAATATGCGGTCATTACTTAGTAGCCAAAAGAGGTCAACCATTTGCAATAATTCGGACCACCCACTATGGTTGACAATCCTTATCAGCCACTCATGCTACAAATTAAGTTCTTGGGTAAATTTTATCATTGCATCTGGGTGATACCTACTTCCGTTCCACGAACCATGACTGATGAAAGACAAGGGAACTGATCCACTTTTCCTTTGTGTTTCATAGAATCTTGACTTGCTTTATACAAGGAATAAAATTGGACCACCAATTCAGGGAAGAAACTACATAAACCATCCATGAAGGTATGTCAGTGCCTCCCATCGAATTACGCGTTGATGTTGGGGAAATCATTCCTCCAGAGTAAGTGATCTACCTTGAAACTTAAGGTAGTACTACTCCTTGATGTTTGTCACACAAAATATATTTACATCACGGTTGTTTATCGGGTTTTGTGGCTAAGTGGACTTACCCTTCCCTTTGCTCTTAGAGGAGGTTGAGCCCTTCCCTTTGTCAATTTGCTTAGATGAATTCATTTTCCTGCAAGATTATTGAGTGCCGTACACAAACCAAGATTTTTTTTTATATTTTTCATAAAGAATGTAAAAGGAAGAAACTATGCTAAGTTAAGAAATAAAAGAAACAGAGATTGGATATCCAACAAAAATGGAACACAATTGTCTAATCACTGGAGGCACCTGTGTCATACCTGCATTTCAAAGGTTGAGACACGCGGTTCACAGGTTTGTCGCAGGCAGGAGGTAGAATATAAGGAAATTTGTTGTCCATCTGTGTTGCATCTACATTTCGCAGGTTGTGATGAATGGTTCATAGGTGCAATGCAGGAGGGGTTATTATACCTAAAGCTCAACCCCTTCACCTGTGTTGCAACATGCATTTTAAAGTGCAAAATATGTGACTCGCATTTTCTCAAAAGTTGCTTACATCAAATTCTATACCTATTTTTGTCACGAACCAAGCGTAGACCTGGATCGTAGACACGAGAAAAGGGACCCTGAGAGACCCCAAGTCAACCCATGGCCTAAGCATTCAACTAACTCATTTAATAATCATGAACAGAAAATGATTAAAACTCAGCAGAAGTCTCATACAACAGCACATCAGAATAATATCCGAAAGTATACATACATAAGTCTGAAAGCCTTTAATCTGGATGAGTTGATAGGACAAGACCCCAACTAACTCAACAATACTGAAACTGAAAAATACATAAAGGAAAATGATAGTCTAGTCCTCGAAAGATGAGGACTTACCAACCAAATAGGTGCTAACTTTGATAAGCTACTATGAGTGGGGCTGAACCTGAGAACCGGGTCCTGCATAATGAAACGACGCAGCATAGAAAGTATGCGGTCGGTACGTGGAATGTACCGAGTATGCAAGGTAAGTAAAATAACTCTTGCAACGTAAATCATTTAAAAATATTTCATGCATATCATAAGCTTTCACATATAAGTAGAAGGGCTACATGTATTCTAAAATCAAAATCTTAGCATGTCATGACCATGTTTAGCTTTACAACATCATGACCGACTCGAATGACTCAAAGATGAACATAACCTTTATATCAAAAGATGAATAATGAGTCAAACCTTTCTTTTTGAACATGCGTGCATAAGATAATTATCATGAGTGATGAATATGAAATCTGAATGATTTAGAGAGTGGGAGACTCCTCACTTCACCGATATACCATGATACAGATCACGTGGTCCCAATTATCATACTCAAGTGGGCAGAGCCATCCATAACCTTGCCAGAGTGATGGATGATACCATGATATCGATATCAAGCTTAAGGTCCAATTAGGCCGGGGATAGCTCACATGGGAGGTCCCAATAATATAATAGTGTTAACCTACATTGGCGCGTAGTTCTAGGGTATAGGGTGATTGACCCTTAACCCTCTCGGTGTTAGATGTTTCTCCCAAAAACATGCAATGCCCTACATCATATATAACGAGGCTCAACATCTTCGATTGAAGAAGCTCAACATCGTCTAATGATAAAGCTCAATATAAAATCCTGCATAACTCAACATCGTATGAAAAGAAGCTCAACATTGTCTATTGACAAAGATAAATAAAGAAATCATGCATAGACTCGACATTATATGAAAATCAAGCTCAATATTGTCCTTTGAAAAAGCTTGATAATGAAATACATCTCAATTATACATTCATGCATATGAGAAGTTGTATTCTGAAACATACCACAAGCTCAATCATAGGTGGGAGAATC
The DNA here is from genome assembly GCA_035772735.1 of Datura wrightii. NCBI lineage: Eukaryota > Viridiplantae > Streptophyta > Magnoliopsida > Solanales > Solanaceae > Datura > Datura wrightii. The sequence goes on along the minus strand of JASDFA010000002.1, from coordinate 46,096,542 downwards.
CACTCCAAATCATGTGGTAAGCAACATTTAGAATTGTTATACTCAACATACCACAAGCTAGAATTTATGAAAAAAATTTTGGAAACTTTCCTTCAAACAATATAGTAAGTTTATGTCGGGAAAATCATCACTTTAAATCATCATGTGGGAATTTTCCAAAGCTTTGTCATACTAGGATCTACACATTTTATTTCGAAAACAACATCACAATCATGGGTAGCTTTAAAAACATACTTTTCATCCTTAAATCTCAACATCATCATGCATTCATCATCATTCACTACTTTTATGAACTTCTCATCCATGGGCATTTTAGATTCCAGTTTTGGAAAACAATTTGTATGTTGAAAACAATTTAGAATCTGCCCAAGCTTGACAATTCATCAATATATATGCAATCTAATCGTACCCATGTATAGAAATTGTAGAATTATACAATTTGGGTAAAACCCCATACTTGATCTTAGACCATTCATTATATTTTGATAGAGATTGGGCATGGTTGTGGAAAGAATACACCCATTTAAAATCCTACATACCTGGAAGGGATGATTCTACCACCTCACTGATTGCCCAAAGAGAAATTGGAAGAAACCCTTTCAGAAAAAGCTCTTGATCACATCCTAAATTTTATAAACTTGCATGCATGGAAGGAATACACTTAGAATAGGTTTTACTTTACTAAAATCCTCCAAAACAAGCCTTAAACTACGTAGTATAGTGCCTTAGGATGAAGGAATGGTAGAAATACCCTTACTGATTACGCAGAAAAATAACTCACTGGACCAAACAACGGATGACCCTACGGATCGTTGGAGGATACCACGACCCGTGGTGTCTACTCTTCCTTTGCACTGTCTAGGCTAGACCTCGACTCACACAATGACCTAACAATGGGTCGTTCTATCCTACAACGGGTTGTCCAATCACCCGTTGTTTCCTTCATCAACCTAGGCACTCTCTCCAATCAAGAGCCTTACCACGACTCATCACTAAAACTCACGAGTCGTGGTCTCATTCAATCACATACACTGACCACCTCACTAAGCCAACAACGGCTGCTCACCACGATCCGTGGTACCTCACAACGGGTCATTGGGTGGCTCGTTGCATCCCTGAACCTCAAGTCCAACTCTCACCATGGTTCCATATGACGACTCGTTGTAACCTACAACAAGTCGTTGGATCGGTCATTGTGTCCCCTGACCCACAACCAGACACCGTTCATGACTCACTCCCATGGGTCGTTGGTTGATCCCATGAGTCGTGGAACCTCTCGTTCTGCAATAATTTCCCAACTTTCAGCAGTTTTGCATTTTAGCTTCCCTGGCCTACTACTAGGCACATCCGGGGCAGTACAATATCTCCCCCTTGGGAACATTCGTACTCGAATGTTAGAAACAAGCAGAAAACAAAAATATGCAATTATCATAATCAAATATAAATCGTTTAAACTGAAAACTAGATGAATGACTACCCCCGACAATAACTACACAACTGAACTAGATTAACCAATCATACACACATCCACATACATAAAAGAACCTTTTGCACATAATTTAATCATGAATACTAAATAGAATCTGAGTGCAAAAGTGATACCTCAAGCTGAAACTAAGCCGATAGAGAACAAATGTGGGTATCTAGCCATCATATCCGCTTCGTCTTCCCACATAGCTCCTTCAACATGCTGATTTCTCCACAATACCTTAATTGAAGCTACTTTCTTTTTTTTATCTTCCGAACATGACGATCCAAGATTTCAACGGGAATTTCTTCATAACTGAGGCTGTCTTTTACACTAACGCTATCCACCAGAACTACTAATGCTACATCACCCAAACACTTCTTCAAAAGTGACACGTGAATCACAGGATGAAGTCAAGATAACTCCAAGGGTAAGTCCAACTCATACGCCACCTTACCAACTCTCCCCACAACCCGGTAGGAAGCAACATAGCGGGGACTGAGTTTCTGTTTCTTTACGAATCGCATCACTCCCTTCATGGGAGATATCTTTAGAAATACCCAATTGTTCACTTCAAACTCTAGATCTCTTCTCCTCACATCAGCATATGATTTCTGACGACTCTGAGTGGTCTTCATCATGTCCCTTATCAACTGAACCTTTACCATGGCCTCATGAATCGAATCAGGTCCTATCATGGCTATTTCACCAACTTCAAACCATCCGATGCGCGATCTACACCTCCGCCCGTGAAGAGTCTCGAACGGTGCCATTTGGATACTGAAGTGATAACTGTTATTGTAAGTAAACTCGATTAAAGGCAAGTGATTATCCCAACTACCTTTAAAGTCCATCAAATAAGATCTCAAGATGTCCTTGACAGTTTGAATTGTTCACTCTGCCTGGCCATCCATTTGCGAATGGAATGTTATGCTGAGCATAACTTGAGTCCCAAGCCCTTTATGGAAAGACCGCCAAAACTGAGAGGTAAACTGAGTACCTCAGTTGGAAATAATGGACAAGGGCACTCCATGAAATCGGACCAACTCTCGAATATACAATTTGGTATAATCATCCACTGAATCTGTGGTTTTGACCGATAAAAAGTATGCAGCCTTGGTCAACCTATCTACCACCACCCAAATAGAATCATAGTTTCGGTGAGTACGAGGTATGCCTGTGATGAAATACATATTAATCTATTCCCACTTCCAAGTGGGAATGATAATATCCTGAAGTACGCCTCCTGGCCTTTGATGATCGACCTTCACTTGTTGATAGTTTGGGCCCTTGGCTACAAATTCTACAATATCCTTCTTCATGCCATTCCTCCAATATTTTTCCTACACGTCATGATACATCTTGGTAGTACCCCGATGAATAGAACACCTTCAGCCATGTGCCTTATGCAATATCCAGTCCCTGAAATTATCGACATCTGGAACACATAGATGACCCTGGTACTGCAGTACACCATCTCCCCCTTGGGAGAAGACCTCCACTTTTTGACTTCGAACAACTTCCTTCAGCTTTACTAAAATCGGATCCTCATCTTGTCTGGATTTAACATTAACCACCAGGGATGATTCTGATACGTTTTGCATAACAACGCCGCCATCGGTTGAGTTAACCAATCTAACTCCCAACCTCGCAAGTCGATGGACATCTTTTACCAGCTCTTTCTTTCCCTCATCCACGTGGGACACAGTTCCCATAGAGTCTACTAAGTGCGTCCGCTACCACATTAGCCTTGCCCGGGTGGTAAAGGACACTCATATCATAGACCTTAAGTAGCTCCAACCACCTCCTTTGCTGAAGATTGAGGTCTTTCTGCGTGAACATGTATTGCAAGCTCTTGTGATCAGTGAATACATCCACTTGGACCCCATATAAGTAATGCCACCTTATCTTTAAGGAAAACACCACTGCGGCCAATTTAAGATCACGGGTCGGGTAATTCTTCTCATGAACTTTCAATTGTCTTGAGGCCTATGCTATTACCTTCCGATGCTGCATCAACACAAGTCCCAATCTGACTACGAAGCATCACAATACACAACAAAGCCATCTGTACCCTCAGGTAGGGTCAACACTGGTGCTGAAGTGAGTCAAGTTTCAACTCTTGGAAACTAATCTCACAAGCCTCCTACCATTGAAACTTCACCTTCTTCTGAGTAAACTTAGTCGGTGGTGTGGCAATAGATGAAAAGCCCTCCACAAATCTCCGATAGTAACTTGCTAAGCCCAAAAAGCTCATGATATCTTATGGGTTCACTGGTCTGGGCCAATTCTTTACTGCCTCAATCTTCTGAGAGTCTACTTTTATGCCCTCACCTGATACCACATGGCCTAGAAATGCCACCGAGTCCAACCAAAACTCACATTTGCTAAACTTTGCATACAACTGAAGATCCTTGAGGGTCTGAAGCACTATTCTCAAGTGAGTGACATGCTCCTCCTTGCTCCGAGAGTATATAAGGATGTCATCGATGAATACAATCATGAACATGTCCAAATATGCCTCGAACACCCTGTTCATTAGATCCATAAAAGCTACAGGGGCATTGGTTAGTCCAAAATTAATAACAACAAATTCGTAATGACCATACCGAGTCTTGAAAGTGGTTTTCAGGATGTCACTCTCCTGAACCCTGAGCTGGTGATACCTGAACCTGAGATCAATCTTGAAGAAACACATGGAACCCTGAAGCTAGTCAAGCAAATCATCTATCCTGGGTAAAGGATACCTATTCTTGACAGTGACCTTTTTCAACTGCCTATAACCAATGAACATGCGAAGGAACTATCTTTATTCCGAACGAATAGGACTGGTGCACCCTATGGGGACTTATTCGGCCTAATAAAATCTTTATCTAACATATCCTTCAACTCTTTTAACTCAGCTGGAGCCATTCTAAAAGGTGGAATAGATATAGGCTGCGTGTAGGGAAGAAGATCTATGCCGAAATCAATCTCCCGCTCGGGAGGGACACCTAGAAAATCATCAGGAAAGACCTTTGGATACTCATGTACTACTGGTGCGGACTGGATAGTCAGGGTTTTAGAATCCACATCCTTAACCCTAATTAGATGGTACAAACAACCCTTAGAAATCATCTTCCTAGACTTAAGGTTGGAAATAAATCGACCTACAGGCAGAGCTGAACTACCCTCCCATTCTAAGATAGGCTCACCTGAAAATCTGAACTCTACTGACCGGGTCCTACAATTAACTGAAGCATAGCATGAAAATAGCCAATCCATGTCGAGAATAACATCAAAATCAGTCATGGATAACTCTATAAGGTCTACTGAGATGACCTTATGAAGAACTGAGATCAGGCAATCTCTATACACCCGTCTAGCTATAACTAAGTCACCTACTGGAGTAGAAATTGAGAAGGGCTCTGATAAGACATCAGAACTGACTTCGAAGCTACTGGCCACATAAGGTGTCACAAAAGACAATGTAGCCCCCAGATCTAAAAAAGCATAAACATCAACATGAAAGACTCTCAACATACTGGTGACTACATCTGGTGAGACCTCCTATTCCTGGAGAGTGGCTAAGGCATAGAATCTGTTTTGGCGCTGCCTGCCAACTATGCTAGTAGATGCCCCCTGATGTGTTGTGCGTGGGGAAGGGGCTACTGATCTAGAAGATGGTCCTCGGCCCCCAACCTGATCCTATCTCGTAGTGGGACAATCTCTGAGCATATGTCCCAGTTGCGCACATCCAAAACAAGCTCCTGACCCCTCCAAGCATTGGCCTGTGTGTGCTCGGTCTTACCTGCGACAAACTGGAATGTTGGAGTCTGCGGGCCTACTCCTATGACCCCTAGAGCCTGACACTCGCCCTCTCTGATCATTTCTAGGCCTAGATGGCACACTCAGTGCTGAAGATGCTGGGGCTGATGATCTCTGCTGGGTCTGTTGTCAATGCCCATCGCCGGACCTCTACTGAGAGAACTTGTGGTCCTCGGTCCTGGCTCTCTTGGCCTCCCTCTCCCTCGAATGTGCCGCCTCCATCTGCTGAGCATACAACACAATGCGAGGGAATTCCATGTCCTGATGGAGCATAACTATCCTGCAATCCTTGTCCAAATATCTGTCTATACAATGCACAAAGCTGCTCACCCGCGCCCGCTGGTCGGCCACTAACTCCGGGACATACTTAGATAGGCGGGTGAACTCAAGGGCGTACTCCTGAACCATCATCCTTCCTTGCTTTAAATTCGTGACTCGGCTGCTCTAAACTCCCTCATCTCTCGAGGGAGTAACCGATCTAGGAATGCAACCTAAAACCCACCCATGCGATCGGGCCTACACCTGCGACCCTGCTGTCCTTCCACTAGCGGAACCAAATATGCGCAACCCCTTTCATTTGGTAGGAGGCCAACTCAGCACACTCGAAACTACTTACCCACATAACTTGGGTGATCTTGACAATCTCATCAATGAAATCATGCGAGTCCTCATCTACCTTGGACTCTAGAAACTCCGGCGGGTTCATTCTCAAGAAGCCTTAGACTTTGGCCGCCACTTCATTACCGTTTTGAGGAACATGCACAAAGGCCTACTGATTGACCTGAGCGGTCGAGGCCTGTGCAAGCATTTAAATGGAAGGTCGAAACTCAGAATGAGCGGTTGGCTCTGGTGCTTGAGGCTCCTAATCTGGTGGGGCTGGCTGATGCCCATGACCGTTTCCATCCTCATGGACCTCACCACCTACATTCCTCCTGCCATTCATCCTTCCAGGGGCCATTATTCTTTAATTGTGAATAACACGAATTAGAAGGATAGAAAGGCTTTTCACCGCACGACATAGATCTTGAAAGAAGGGAACATTTGCTAAAATGTCTAGTAGCCCCTTTGTCATAAGTGTAGCACTCTTCACACCCATGAAAAAGACTCTACCTAATGTGACATTCAGACACCCTAGAACACATCAAACCTATGGCTCTAATACCAAGTTTGTCACGACTGAAGCGTAGACCTGGATCATAGACACGGGACAAGGGACCCCGAGAGACCTCAGTCGACCCATGGCCTAAACATTCAACTAACTCATTTAATAATCATGAAGAGAACATAATTATAACTAAGCGGAAGTCTCATACAATAGCACATCAGAATAATATCCAAAACTATACATACACAAGTCTAAAAGCCTCTAATCTGGAGGAGTGGATGGGACAAGACCCCAACTAACTCAACAATACTAAAACTGAAAAATACATAAAGGAAAATGATAGTCTAGTCCTCTAAATATAAGGACTCACCAACTAAACGGGTGCTAACTCTGATAAGAGACTATGAGCGGGGCTAAACCTGAGAACGGGGTCCTGCATCATGAAATGATGCAGCATAGAAAGTATGCGGTGAGTATGTGGAATGAACTGAGTATGCAAGGTAAGTAAAATCGTTTTAGCAACGTAAATCATTTAAAAACATTTCATGCATATCATAAGCTTTGAAGTATAAGTAGAAGGGCTACATGCATTCATTCTGAAATCGAAATCTTATCATTACATGACTGTTACAGCCCGTAAATTCTCGACATGTAGATGGCCTATTCGCATGTTGGTTAAGAGTTTTTGAATTCCATACATGCTAGGAAAAGGCCCGGGGAAAGACCGGATAAGAGATCCGTCAAACCATCACGGAAGGAGCCGGGGCAAAGCCCCTCCATGATAGCAACGTGCCACAGAGGGAGGGCCTTCGCGTTGGCTCCGTCTTATGGAGGCCCTGTCCAGGCCCAAGTATATAAACCCCTCACTTCGGTATTTAATGACATAACTCATATAATTTCTAGAGAAACCGAGGGAAAAAAGGGAGGAACGAGAATCTCTTATAATATTCATCCGATTACGCCATCAAACGCGGTCCAAACACAAATTAACTCCAGATACCGAGGTATTAAGTAGTAAGGAGCATTCCTACAGATTTAGTTTCGTGAAATTCGGCCGAAGAATCGTCGTGCAACCGAACTAAGGTAAGTGGAATTGCTCTAAATTAGTGTCAATATACTCCTATCCCTAAAGTGAGTATTTCTCTCTTGTGGACTTTCGAGAAATAGCGAGTATTCGACCGTTTTTCGGTAAGCCAAAGTTTGGGCTATATATATATTGAAAGTGATGTTTTCTTCCAGGATATTAGCCAATTTAGCTCAAATTGATATGCATATAAATGCAGTTGGGAGAAATAGCAGAAGTACTGATCGAGCTACGCCACTAAGTCGGGAAATCCGAAGAGAAGGTATATAAAGCTAATTCCTTCGGCAAGTTAGTAATCCAGTACAGTAAATAGCGTGATGTATAGAAGAAAGAACTCAGAAGTCGAGAATTTAGTCCAGTTTGAATTTAGCAAGCATGTTTTATGATATTATGACATATATTCAGAATAAAGGTTAGTAAAGCAATATCAGGTAGCCAGGTAATATCCCAGATACAGTATAGCCAGACAGTCAGATGATATCTCAGTTATAGTATAATCAGAAAATCAGATAATATCTAAGATACAGTATAGTTCAGTATGAGAATCAGTATAACACAGAAAAGAGTTCAGAATCAGAAATCAGAGTACAATTAGTATTTTTAGTTTAAACATGCTTGCTTTATGTGATTATTGTTTGTTGAGACCTATTTGTGTTATGAGGGCACCCTTTGAGCGTCCTCGCCGCCCCTGGGTTGGTAACTGTGTCGACCCACCGTGAGGGTGGGGATACGCCACTCCAAGGAGTGGTATGACATCCGCAGTAGGACGAAGATGTGATGAAGCGTTCCCCTTATCAGGCTGATCAGCATAGCAGTATAGCTTACCCTATTGTGCGCTTGCGCCCAGGGGGTAGATTACCGATACAGATACAGATACAAATACAGATTACAGTTTACGGTACAGGAGTCCTCCGGGCTGGTAGAGGTGCTCGTAGTTAGTAGGAGAGTGGAGTGATTTATTTTTGGATGGTTTTGACTTGGATAGGGGTATATAGATTATGTGTTGATTGGCACCTTCTGGCTTATGGGGGCTGGTATAGGTTCTTTTGTGTTATATATATATATGTATATACATGATATATATTAGTTGATAGATAGCAGGTCGCCATGACGACAGGTATGATTCCACCTTACCTTCCGTACAGGTAAGCTTATTTCAGATCCTGCTAGTTCAGACAGTTTTAGATTCTTCCTGCCATTCAGAATTTACTAGCATCGTTGTTTATATTCAGTTATGCTCAGTTTGCTTTGCATACTCGGTACCAGTGGAACTAACGCCCGTTTGGGGCGCTGCATTACTTGCCTGCAGGTACTCGTAGTTGAGGAGTCGATTCCTCGTGATCCTAGTCAGTGCAGAGTCATCAGCTCCTGTCATCCGGAGCCTGATATTTACAGGTGTATTTCATTTTCTTTTATTGTATAGTACGGGTAGGTCGGGGCCCTGTCCCGACCATCTTATCGTTATTCCTAGAGGCTTGCAGTGTGTATATATTTCCCTGTGGTTAGTTGTGCCGGTTGTGTGGGGCCGTGCGTATGTTTAGTTGTATATATTGGCCGTCTGAGGCCTTATCCAGCTAGTAGTGGTGACCTTGCCGATCACATAGTTGTTCAGCATTTGTTATATTGAGTTAGAGATAACTAGACAGCATGGTGGCCTTGTCGGCCCGTATAGGCTCCCTTATATTGACATGATTCTGGTTAGTTGTTGTTATAGTACAGGCGGCTATAGGCCTAGTCAGCCGGAGGCTGTATTTACAGCCGTTATATAGCCCGTTGATTCCATGAATCTGAGTTAGAGCCAGCCAGGCACCAGATGTGCTTAGGCTTAGTAGTCTAGTAGTTCATGTCCTAATAGGGTATTAGGTGTCAGTCATACCCCCCAAGTTAGGGCGTGACAAACTTAGTATCAGAGCAGGTCGTGTCCCAGGGAGTCTGCAAGCTGTGCTAAGTAGAGTCTTGTCTATGGATGTGTTGTGCACCACATACTATAGGCAGGAGGCTGCAAGGCATAATAGGATGGTTACTCATTCTTCATATTCCTTCGTGCCATAGAACAGTACAGTATAGGGTCAACTTCTTAAAACTTATCATATTCTTTGTCTAACAGATAAAAATGGCAGACCAACGACACCCTGCTATAGGCAGAAGGTTGGATACCGCAGCAGGAGAAGGCACCAGCAGTATGCCTCAGCTTCATTTAGAATCAGCCCGATATGAGGGCGATATAGAGGCATCAACACAACCTTCTCAGCAGTCCCTATCTCACCAGGAGCCATTTGGAACGACACTGCCTCCGATAGCTCCTGTACCTACACCATTTGATCAGGAGGTTCGCAGTGCAGTTGTTATGTTGGCCCAAATAATGGCCACTCAGCGCCAGTCAGTGCCACCTGTAACAGCGGAGCCATCCAGTGGATCTGGTAGTTCGAGGGTCAGGGAATTTTTGGCATTGGGTCCCCCACAGTTCACAAGGTCAGATCAGGCAGAGGACCCCTAGGATTTCCTAGATCAGATGCAGAGAATCTTCCGGGTCATGCATGTGACACCTACAGAATCAGTTGAGTTAGTAGTATTCCGGTTGCGAGACGTAGCTGTATTATGGTACGAGAGCTGGGAAAGGTCTCGAGGGATAGATGTCGCCCCTCCGACCTGGTCCAGCTTCTCGGAGGCCTTCCATAATCGTTATTTACCATGGGAGATCAGGCAGGCCCATATGGATCAGTTTTTGCACTTGGAGCAGGGGGCGAGGAGCGTACGAGAATATGCCTTATAGTTTGACTCCTTAGCCCGCTATGCTCCAGCTTTTGTGGACACTATGCCATCCAGAGTCCACCGGTTCATTATGGGTCTGAACCCAGAATACATAGAGGCATGCATGACATTTCCCGGGTGCAGGCCTTTGCCCAGACTATTGAGGGCCTTAGACAGCGGCAATAGGATAGTAGATAGATAAATCAGGAGCAGCGCCGCAGGGATAGATCAGACGATATATAGAGGGAGATTCAGATAGGACCCAGGCCTCGGTTATCAGACAGGTCCCCTAGATCCCCACCTCCACCAGAACAACAGAGGGGTAGATTTATTCGTCGAGGGCAGTCAGAGTCTGGTGGAAGTTCTCGAACGATGGATTCACCTCAGTAGGGGAGGGTAGAGCAGAGCAGATACACACCCCCAACCTACCCTATTTGCAGCCGACCTCACATTGGAGCTTGTAGATATGGCTCCTTAGTATGTTATATATGCGGGCCGGAGGGGCACCAGATGAGAGATTGTCCGGACAGGGGGAAAGGTAGCCGAGATAGCCAAGACAGGGAATCCGCAAGGCCATGAGCTTTAGCAGCCTCGGCTGGGTGTAGGCCCTCAGGTTCAACAGGTAGAGGCCGAGGTAGATCAGGACCCTTTAGTTCAGGTACAGGCTCAAGCCGTACCTACGCATTACCAGGGAGACAGGACTCAGAAGCGTCTCCAGATGTGGTAACAGGTATGATGACTATTTGCTCATACCCTGCTTATGTACTGATTGATCCAGGGTCTACTTTGTCCTATGTTACACCATTTGTGGCTCGAAAGTTTTGTGTTGCACCAGAATTGTTGCAGCAGTGCTTCTCGGTATCTACACCTGTCGGTGACTCCATTATAGCTAGTAGAATTTATCGAGGGTGTACAGTAGAGGTTGGTGATCGTCAAACTATAGTAGATCTGGTAGAACTAGAAATGATCAATTTCGATGCCATTATGGGTATGGATTGGTTGGTGCCATGCTATCCCAATGTAGAATGTTGGACCAAGACGGTCCGATTCCACTTTCCAGGGGAGGCAATGCGAGAGTGGAAGGGCAGCACGGCTACGCCAAAAGGGAGGTTTATTTCCTACCTTCAGGCGAGGAAGTTGATAGCTAAGGGATGTATTTACCACCTACTCAGGGTTCAGGATGTTCAGGTAGAGTCTCTGACACTCCAGTCTGTTCCAGTGGTCAATGAATTCCCTGATGTATTTCCAAATGAGCTACCTGGTATTCCCTTAGAAAGGGAAATAGATTTTTCAATCGACTTGCTACCAGGCACGCAGCCCATATCAATCCCTCCGTATCGTATGGATCCTGCAGAACTTAGAGAATTAAAGGAGAAGTTGAAGGATCTGTTGGATAAGGGCTTTATCAGGCTGAGTACTTCACCGTGGGGTGCGCCAGTTCTATTTGTGAGAAAGAAGGATGGCTCGCTCCGCATGTGTATAGATTACCGGCAGCTGAATAAAGTTACAGTAAAGAATAAGTATCCACTTCCCAGAATAGATGATTTGTTTGATCAGCTACAAGGGGCCAAATATTTCTCCAAGATTGACTTACGGTCCGAATATCATCAGGTTCGAGTTCATGAAAGAGACATTCCTAAAACGGCCTTCAGGACCCGATATGGACACTTTGAATTCCTAGTTATGTCCTTTGGGTTGATGAATGCCCAAGCAGTATTTATGGACCTGATGAATAGTACCTTCAGACCATACCTGGACCTGTTCGTGATAGTATTTATCGATGATATTCTGGTGTATTCTCGCTTAGAGGCAGACCACCAGGCCCATTTAGGACAGTGCTCCAGATTCTCAGGGACCATCAGTTGTATGCTAAGTTCTCCAAATGTGAATTTTGGCTGAACTCAGTAGCTTCCTTGGGGCATATTGTGTCGGATGCTGGTATACAGGTTGACACGCAGAAAATAGAAGCAGTCAAAACATTGCCAAGACCTACCACTCCGACCGAAGTCCGCAGTTTTCTAGGATTAGCATGATATTACAGAAGATTTGTTGAGGGATTCTCCCCTATAGCGGCACCTCTGACTAAGCTGATGCAGAAAGCAGTAAAGTTTCAGTGGACAGAGGCATGTGAGCAGAGTTTTCAAGAATTGAAAGATAGATTAACATCCGCTCTAGTGTTAGCATTACCGGAAGGTACAGAGGGTTATTTAGTGTATTGTGATGCATCAGGTATTGGGTTGGGTTGTGTGTTCATGCAGCACGGTAAAGTGGTTGCATATGCTTCCAAACAGCTGAGGAAACACGAAAAGAATTATCCTACCCACGACCTGGAATTAGCCGCAGTGATCCACGCCTTAAAGATATGGAGACATTACTTGTATGGCGTCCATGTGGATATTTTCACAGATCATAAGAGCCTATAGTATATCTTCACTCAGAGGGAGTTGAATTTGCGACAGCATCGCTGGTTGGAGTTATTGAACGAATATGACGTGGACATTCTGTATCATCCGGGAAAAGCCAATGTAGTAGCAGATGCTCTCAGCCGTAAATCAACGGGAAGTTTGGCACATTTGCAGCCCGAGCAGCGAGAGTTGGTCATAGAAATACATCAATTAGCCAGCCTAGCCATTCGTGTAGCAGAAATAGAGGACAACAGAGTGGTAATTCAGAACACCGCTGTGTCGTCATTAGTTGTGGAGGTAAAAGAATGGCAATATGAAGATCCTGACCTAGTCCAGCTTAAGGACAGAATTCAGCAAGTGAAAGCGCCAGATTTTTAGATAATCGAGGATGAAGTGCTGCGATGTAAGGGCCGCCTCTGTGTTCCAGATATTTTAGGGCTCCGCCAGCAGATCATGAATGAGGTACATTACACCCGCTATTCTCTCCACCCAGGCGCGACAAAAATGTACCACGATATCAAGTAAATCTACTGGTGGCCAATTATGAAGTGGGAAATAGCAGAATTTGTAGCCCAAAGTCCTAATTGCCAATAGTTAAAAGTAGAACACTATTCGGCTTGTTGGGTATAACTAGACGCAAGTGCACGTGGTCGAACAAGTAGTAAAGTGGCTCAAGTAAGCCAAGTATCGATCCCACAGAGACTGGACTAAAGTAACAATCTACTCAAGTGTCAATAAACTTTAACTCTAAATTGTAGACAACAATGTGAAGAAAGGGTTTATATTTTGTTTCCTAATTTTATACTAAGTCTAAAAAACGAATATATAATTTGAGTCTGAACTATAAGTATGAGCATGCTGAGGCTAAAATGAACACGTAGAGAAATGAATTATCGATACAATTTGATTAATCTTTCCTCCGGTTGCTAGTCAAGAATTATTGCCTACGGATTAAAACATCGTATTTAACCCAACTTATGAATCATGAACTTTCCACCTACATTTCAGTGATAAAACGAAATTCATGTTCTAGCCATACAAAATCGATTCCTTAATTGACTAATACGACTTTCAGGTATATCTCTATCCTGAAGGTAAATCAATTCTCAATTTTCCCAAACTAAGAAAAGATCATATCCTATCAATTCACAACTTTCCAATTTCTTGCTCTCTCGAGTGAAACCGAACTTTTTAGATGTACATTAACGTTGGCCACACATTAATGTAGTAAGAACAAGAATCAATAGAACAACCATGGAAGGAAAGATGAAAAACCAATTTATCAATAATCACATTTCAATACAAATGTTCTTAACCTCAGCAAGAAGGGGATTTAGCCACTCATTTGTTGATTAAACATCGTTAAATGAGTGTTAATCATACAAGCAATTGAAATAAAGAAGAAGGAGATAGAGAAAAACCCTGAGATTTTCGTCCCCTCAACTGCCTGTAACCCACGTTCTTGCTCCACCAAGTCAGAATAATTAAAAATGAACCTAAGTGTTCTACTTATACTATCGGGAATTTTCACGGAATAACAAGCAACGTGTCACGGAGTGCATCTCGGAGCACTGCATCCATGACACGCCACCAACGCGGACCCTCACTGGAATCCGGTTGTCCAGGTATTAAGGCCCAACGTGGCACGACGTGCAACGCGGGGCTAGGCCAATGTTCCACGGCCCCAACGCGCACCTTCACTGGAATTAGGCATAATTTCACCATCCAGGTAGAATGCATCCACGATGGCAGTGTGACACGGCTCCATCGCGGAGCCCCTTTAATTCGTGCCTTCCTTGTGCTTTTTCCCTTGCTAGCTTCCGAGTCCAATCCCGATCTCTCCCAACATGCATCTTAGCTCCATAACTTTATATCTTTCCTGCAAAACAACGCTAATCATGTTGGTTAGCATAAAATCACATTTTATTAAAATTCACTTGAGAATGTACAAACATCGATAGATAAACAAGGTAAAATGACACATTTGAGTATCACTTGGGCATATAAATTTGCCCAAGATCACTTACCCCACACGTAAATCCTTGTTCGTCCCCGAACAATAATCTTACACCTCATGCAATTGACACCCCATCCTGGATACTTTGGCTCGACAATTCAAGTTACGGTTATACCGATTATTTAATACAGCAAATCATCAAGAAAACATGCATAGTTTTATCAATACAATGACCTTCAACACATTAAGACCTCCTAGACTCAAGAATCGACTCTCGATATCGACAAACTCATGCAAATCAGCTGATCAAGATATCCGACACGAATTTTAATCTCTCGTAGAGCATGTGCCCTCACCACACAAGAGAATTTTCCGCTTTTTAATCACATGAACTCAAAACATTACATGTAGGGGCATATAAACAAGATTTCGCTCTCTCTCCTAAAAGAATTCACATGCATCATGTCATGAACCATAGGCTTGCCTTTAGTGTATTACTCCACTAATATAAGGACACATGATGTAAGATCACGTAGGACTTAACGGGTTGTAATGTAAGCTACGGAACTAGCAAATACTGGGCTAACCAATAATAACAACTAGCCTCCTTAAGCGCTTTTTCAATCCATCCCATCAACCTTATGGACATTGTTTCTTCCTTCATCATCCCATTCTTGAAGTTTGTCTTTATTTTCGGCCCCATATCTTTAAGCACACTTGACTTAATAACAAAGATTATTTATACATCTTCATTATATTTAATTTATACCAAGTGCACCTTCGACCTTTTCTTTCCTTTCATCACTCTGCTTTTTCTTTTCTTTTCAAAATTCTCACTCCCTGGCGCTGTGGGAAAATTATTTAATTTTTTTTTCTTGAGCGCTTAAGAGTTTTGGATCAAATTCACGGATAATGAAAAGAAGGGGTTAAGCTCGGTTTACACCTTTTTGACAAAATAAAGAAATAGGCTAAAGGCTCAATGGGCTAGGGTGTACATTCAAGGTAGGTACGATAATGAAAAAAACTTTCAGTTAAAGCAAAGAAATGCCAACATCCTTTCCTATAATACACATCCTTCATTTCATTTTGTACACACACCAGGCAAGTTCTAGACACTTCACAATAGCATGGAAGAAACGAAACCTCACCATACACTCATTTCACATGCTCAACTCAAGACATATTCACAGACTCTTCAATCGGCTAATTACAAGAATTCAAGCATTAAGCCTCAATCACACCGAATCGAACTCTATGGCCTAGGTATCTCAACATATTTACAAAGTTGCATGTTTTCATATGAATTACCTTTGCATTTCAAATATCATGTACAACACGAAACCATAATTTCGCAACCATAAAGTAACGACATGTTTTGGGATGCAAACCAATAAAAGAAAAAAACTAAAAGAAAAAATGAACAAAAGAAATCTACTCCTAGCGACTACATTTCCCTTAAGATGGTCGTCATCCATCCATCATAGGGAACGGTCACTAATTACTATTTCGGTTCAATGGGACTATTCTCGGTAAACGAACCGAAAACAAACGCCGAGAAACCCAAAATTAAAAACTTCACAAAAAAATTTAAAAATATCAATAATTTTGATAAAACAAAGATATGTACAAAACCAGCTAACAACATTCAATAGCACACAACAGCTTCACCTTAATTACAATACAGACATACACACAAAAATCACAGGGCCACAAGTTTATCCAAGCACAACAACATAACAGAGACATACATTAATAACAACAGCAACCAACACCTAACTACTCCCACCCCACACTTAAATCGAACATTGTCCCCAGTGTTCACCAAAATTTAGCATAGTACGAAAGTAGGTGGTGAAACTCCCTGATCAATCAAAGTATTCCACTTCTTCGTCAGGTGTCGCTGCCTCGTCTCCCATGTTTGAATCGCCCCCGTCGTCATCATTTGACTCCACATCGGAGTCATCAAGACGTGTCTCCTCATCTATGGGGACATCATCATCAGTGGGCTCCACAAAACATGGCGCCACTCGGCATAGAGCCCTGGCATTTTTGCCAAAAGGGTAGTCTAGCTCGAGATACCATAGCTCATATTCTGTTGCCGGCCTACTACCTATGCGCAGCTGGAGCATCTGCATCCCAAACATACGAGCCATGTACTGATCATCTCGAGCATGTCGCTCGGCTAATATGAGAACTGGCCCATGAGTGGTGTCGGGTGCCTTAGTTTTGGTGACATCTAAGGCCCGCCTCTCCATCTGCAGGATGTAGTCAAGGGCCTCCTCCTCAATATCAAGGCCCCTGAGGAATGTGGTCAGTAAGCCACCAAACCCATACCTGTGCCCTTGATACAAACGGGCTCTCTTCATGGCGGAGATGATCACCGCCCCAACGTTGATCTCCAGCCCCTTCATCAGGCGTATACCAAGGACACACGATCCCGGGTGACATCTGTCATATGCACCCCCGAGATCAGGCAGGAGCAAACAATCTTAAGCCATATCTTGGCTTCCCTGTTCATCTGTGGGTAAGGCAATGTCTGATGGTAGCCCCTCTACTTATGCCTTCTCCACCGTGCTGTAGACCGAGCTCCACACAAAGTGCGTCTGATGTCCGCGTATGGTGGAGTGATATTCAGCTTCCGAAGCACATAGGCATTTTTGTCCCGCGCCCCCAAGATGGCATTAAGGTGATGGGGCTCAAAAGTAACTATCTGCCCCCTTATCCTTATGGTGTGACTTCTGAGTGTCGGGTTCCAGTTGGCGTAGAATTCCCGAATCAGGTGCAGGTTGTGTTCTGGCTGTGTTTGCTACAGGTTAAAACCGACACACAAGTGCACGTGGTCAAACAAGTAATAAAGTGGCTAAGTAAGCCAAGTATCGATCCAAGGAGACTCTGGATAAGTAAAATTGCCTAAGTACACTATATTCTTATCTTACTTCTAATTATGCTAACAACAACGTAACCAACAGTTAAATAAGTTTTTGTTTATAAATTATATATACTAAAACTATTAACAATTATTTACTGTGAATTGAAACTATGGATATGAGCATGCCAAGGTTAAGAACAAGCAATGAATTTGACGATAATCAAAATTTGGTTAATCTTTTCTTCATGTTGCTAGCCAAGAACATTAGCCTAGAAATCAAAACTCTCGTATTTAATTTCACTTTAGAATCATAAACCATTCGTCTACATTTCTGTGATCAAATGCAATTTATGACCTAGCACTACAATTCCGGTTCCTAAATTGACTAATACGGCTTTCAAGTATATTTCTATCAGGAAAGCACAGCAAAACCCAATTTTCCCAAATCAAGTTAAGAACAATACCCTATTAATTCACAACTTTCCAATTTCGTGCTCTCTCGAGTGAAATTGGACTTTTTAGATGTACATTAGTATCGGCCACACACTAATGCAGTAAGAACAAGAATTTATAGAACAACATGGAAGAAGAAGAAGAAAACCATATAATTAACAATCAAAACTCATCACCATTATTCAAAACCTCAGCAAGGAAGAGAATTAGCCACTCATTTGTGGATTAATCATCCTAAAACAAGTGTAAATCATACATACAATTGATTGAAAGAAGAAAGGAAGAGAAGAAATCCTTTAGCTTTTTCGTCCCTCAACTGCTTCTAACCCACGTCCTTGCTCCACCATGTCTGAACTAATTAAAATAAACCTAAGTGTTCTATTTATACTAGTGGGAATTTTTCCTGGAATAACAAGCAACGTGTCACGGAGGCCAACGCGGAGCACTGCCTCCGTGACACGGCGTAGACGCGGACCCTCTCTGGAATTCCAGGGTCCGGGATTATAGCCTCAACGTGGCACGGAGGCCAACACGGAGGCCTATCTCTGTGCCACGGAGCTGTCGCGAGGCCTCACTGGAATTTGCAATTTAATTTCCTCTCCAGGCAGTGTGCCTCCGCGATGGTAGCGTGGCACGACTCCATCGCGGTGCCCCTATACTTTGTGCATTCCAATGTCTTTTCCACGCTCGCATCCAACTCCAACTCCGATATAGTTCCAACATGCATTTTAGCTCCTAAAAATCATATTTACCTGCAAAACAAAAGCTAATCATGTTGGTTAGTATAAATTCGCATTTTATTACCAATTACATGAGAATATATACATATTGCACAACAAACAAGGCGAAAATTATACGTTTGAGTATCACTTGGGCATATAAATCTGCCCAAGATCACTTACCCCACACTTAAATCCTTGTTCGTCCTCGAACAACACCTACACAACTCATGCAAATTACATCCCATCCTTTGCCACTATGGTGCAACAATTTATGCTACGGTCATCCCGATTATTCAATTTTTGCAAATCATCACGAAAACATGCATGGTCTTACAATGCAATGACCTTTCATACATCAAGACTTCCTAGACTTTAAGAATCGACTCTCGATATCGGCAAACTCATGCAAATCAGCTAATCAAGATATACAACACGAAAATCAATCTTTCATCAAGCATGTGCCCTCACAACTCAAGAGAATCTTCCCCTTTATGTTCATGCAAAACACAAACATTCAAGTAGGGGCATATAAAAATTAATTTCACTCTCTCTCCTAAAAGAATTCACATGCTTCATGTCATGACCCATAGGCTTGCCCTTAGTGTATTACTCTACTAATATAAAGAAATGCAATGTAAGATCACGTAGGACTTTAATGGGTTGTAATGGAATCTATGGAACTAGTATGTATATTGGATTAGCCAATAATAGTCACTAGCATCCTTAAGCGCCTTTTCAACACATTCCCATCGACTCGTGGATATTGTTCTTCTTTTTCTCTTTTTCATCATCCCATTCATGTTGGTTTACTTTTGTACGGCCCATTTCATCCAACACACTTGACACAATACCAAGGGTTTTCATGCACCTTCATTCTCATTTAATTATAACAAGTGCCTCTTCAACCTCTTCTTCCCTTTCCTCACTCCGCTTTTCTTTTTCTTTTCACTCTTCTCACTCTTTGACACTTTGGGATAAGTTTTCTTTTCTTCGTAAGCGCTTAAGAGTTTTGTATAGACTTTTACAGCTAATGAAAAGAAGGAATAAAGCTTAGTTTATACAATTTTGGACAAAAGAAAGAAAGAAACGGCTAAAGACTCAACGGGATGACTAGGTTTTACAATCACATAAAAAGGTAGAGTATGACAAGAAAAAAATTAGAAACTCTCGGTTAAGCAAAGAAATGCCTACATCCTTTCCAACACTACACCTCCTTCATTTCGTTTTGCACACACACCAGGCAAGTTCTAGACACTTCACAATAGCATGAAATAACAATACCTCACTTCACACACTTCATGCACATGCTCGATTCAAGATGCATTCACAGACTCTTTAATTAACCAATTACATGAATTCAAAAATTAAGCCTCAATCATACCGAATCAAATTCTACAGCCTAGGTAACTCAACATATTTACAAGATTGCATTCTTTCAAACGAATCACTTTCACATTTAGAACATCAGTTACAACACGTAACGAAATTTTGCAGCCATAAAGCAACTACAGGTTCATTGATGCAATCCACCAAAGAAAAAACTGACAACAATTTAAAAATCCTACTCCTATCGACTACATTTCCCTTAAGACGGTCGTCATCCATCCATCATAGGTAACAGTCACTAACTATGACATCGGTTCACCGGGACTATTCTCGGTAAAAGAACCGAAAACAAACTCCGAGAAACCCAAAATAAAAATTGAAAAATTTTTGCAAAACATCGATCATGTCAATAGAAAAATATTTACAAAATATTTTGATAAGTGCAAAATAGTTTCGCAAAAATTTGGAAAAATATCGATCATTTCGATAAGAAAGAAATATTTACAAAATATTTACCTTGGCAACCATAACTTTTCATAACACACATCATTAACCACAAAAATATATACAGATACAACACAAATCAGTTCACAACCACAGGGAAACATAAACATACATACAAACCAAGGAAAAAGCATACAGCAGATTAGCCCAACCCCAGCACCTAACTACTTCCCACCCCACACTTAAATCGAACACTGTCCCCAGTGTTCACAAAAATTAAGATCACAAAATTTCGGGTGGTGGAACTCCCTGCTCAGTCGAAATATTTGACTTCTTCATCCGGTGCTGCTGCCTCGTCGCCCATGTCTGAGTCAGCTCCATCATCGTCATCGGACTCCACATCGGAGTCCTCCCGACGTGTCTCCTCGTCAGTGGGGACATCGTCATCAGTAGGCTCAACGAAGGCTGGTCCCACTCGGCATAAGGCTCTGGCATTCTCGCCAAATGGGTAATCCAACTCCAACTGCCATAACTCTTCCTCGGTGGCTGGTCTCCCACCAATCCGTAGCTGAAGCATCTGCATGCCAAACATATGTGCCATGTACTGATCCTCACTAGCATGTCGCTCGCCCAAAGTCAGCACTGGCCCATGTGTGGTGTCCGGGGCCTTAGCTTTTGTCACATCGAGGGCCCTCCGCTCCAACTGCGGGATGTAATCCTAGGCTTCTTCCTCGACATCGAGGCCTCGGAGGAAGGTGGTGATGAGTCCGCCGAACCCGTATCTGTGGCCCTGGTATAGTCTGGCTCTCTTCATGGCGGATATGATAACCGCCCCAACATTAATCTCCAGCCCTTTCATAAGGGCATACACCAAGCATACACGGTCCCGAGTCACATCCGTCATGTGAACTCCCAGGATCAAGCAAGAACATAAATTTTTCAGCCATATTCTGGCCTCCCTGTTCATCTGCGAATAAGGCAGAGTCTGGTGGCAACCCCTCTCCTTATGTCTACTCCATCGGGCTGTGGATCGAGCCCCACACAACGTACATCTAATGTCGGCGTACGGTGGAGTGATGTTTAGCTGGCGGAGAACGTGAGCGTCTGTGTCCCGCACTCCAATGATGGCATTAAATTGCTGGGGTTCCAGAGTGACAATCTGCCCTCTGATTTTTATTGTGTGTCTTCTAATGGCCGGGTTCCAATTTGCGTAGAACTCCCGGACCAAATGTAGGTTGCACTCCTTGGGCTCCTGAAATATAAAGCTGAGCCCAGCTGCTTCAATCCTTTGCACAATACGGGGGAACTCCTATGCTAGTGGTTCCCGTGCAATATGTTCCTCCGGGAAGTATTTGCTTTCATTATGCTTAGCATACCACTTCTTCCCTTCCTCGGTTACCCACCTTGTTCCGTATTGGCGGCGTTGGCCGCGCGGAACAGCTGGTGCTGCTGGGACTGTGGTGCCCAATCTCATTCTTTTCCTCCCGGTGCCAGAAGTAGAAGCACCTTTGCCTTTATCCTGCCTACTAGCCATTGTACCTGTCAATATACATAAACAAGCACAATGTTAAGCTAAATACATGTTAACTTCGGCTAAGGTCGGGTTACACAACGTTTACCTTACACTTAGTCCTTAGCTACTTTTACAAACTATGGCAAGGATAACTCAATTTACACCAAAACAATCAACTATATAATTTATGCTTAGTGCGTTCACAAAAATTTCGACAGCATAACGCTTAGCGTACTACTCAGACTTCATACAGCTAATCCCATTCCTACTATCGCTAACAATTCAACCATCGCACAAGCAACAAAAACAAAAAAATAAAAACAACGACAAAAGTTCTATATATATACACACAAATCCAAACAATCAAACCAATTTGCACAATTTCCACA
Source organism: Datura wrightii (assembly GCA_035772735.1). Taxonomy (NCBI): domain Eukaryota; kingdom Viridiplantae; phylum Streptophyta; class Magnoliopsida; order Solanales; family Solanaceae; genus Datura; species Datura wrightii. The sequence goes on along the minus strand of JASDFA010000002.1, from coordinate 46,074,249 downwards.
TTTTCCCCAAAAATTCGAGAATTCGTCGTCTTTTACATTCAAACAATATTTACACCGACTAATCTCAATTCCCAAACACACCCCGGCATCTAATTCACCGAATTATCAAATTACCCAAGTCAATTTCAACAACCTAAGCCCTAGAATTTAATTTTACAATCAATTTCGAATTATTCACGTAGTCGACAAGTTCAAATGCTAATAATAACATTCCGAACATTCATCAATCACAAATAATTCAATTTCATGCTCAATTGCTACTTAGGATGATGTATCTCACCTCACCTGCCCAAATTCGACTAAAATCGGCAAAATTTAGAGAGAAACGAGGAAAACATACCTTTACGTTGAAGAACCGAAGAAACTTGATGTTTTCTTTGCTTAGTGGCGTGGCACGTTGATTGGGGAGGGGGGTTTGGGTGTTTGGTCACGGAGAGGAAAATAAATGGGGAGAAAGGGGCAAAAATCGGGGTTAATTTAAAGAAAAACATGCGGGTCACCCGGCAATCCGGTGTAACCCGGCACCAATTGTAAGGCAACGTGTAACGGAGGGTAACGCGGAGCCCCTCCTCCATGACACGGAGCCAACACGTTGCCTCTCTGGAAATTTTTAAAAATCCCGATTTTACCTTCAACGTGTCACGGAGGGTAACGCGGAGCCCTTCCTCCGTGACACGAAGCCAACGCCCCAGTGCACTGTTTCTTCATTTTAATTATTTTTTCATACCTTGCCTTATTCTTCCCGATTCCATGCATATTTGTCTCCGTTTGACCTGAAAAAAATCACCTCACTAAACAAAATTGGTTAGATTAATAGATTTCCCTAACTAAAATGAAAAATATTAACTACAACAAAAAAAAAATACCAAATCAAGAAAATAAAAATAAAAATAAAAATTATTTACACAAAAAAAAAAAGAAAGAAAACATTTTTCACGGGTTGCCTCCCGTGCAGCGCCTGGTTTACCGTCGCGGCTCGACGTACCAAGTTTCACCACTTTTTCCTCCACCTTGAGGATATGAATCTCACCCCTAATTTATTTTCTAATTTTCTCTTATGCTCCAGGGGTGGTGGTGAAAAATTGTAAGGACCAAACAGTAGATGTTTTCTTTTGAACTTATTGGCCCTTGAGTATGTGAAGTCATTTCGTTGCTTCGAGTTAGAAAATTTCAGAATATACGGGGCTTGGTCCTCCTCTAGACATTTCTCTATAATCTTGGAAGACTCTATTTCTATGTTGTCGACCAAACTTAATGTCGAAAAATGCTTCGAGTGTGGTCCAATCAACCTCAACTCTGAAATTGCATTGTGCTTTACTTCCTTACTTGTGTACACCTTTTCAACATCGACATCTACTTCTCCATTATGGTCAAATGGGAGATATTCTTTCCCTTCTTCCATGAATGGATTTTCTATAGGTATGAGCCGATCACGGGGACACTCAAGAGATTCTAATTGTTGGGCTTCATCCAAAAATTCACCCTTGTATTCCTCTTGTAGTTCCTCTTGAATATCAGCTAAAACTGTCACCTACAAATTATCACAAGCTTCAGCCTCAGCACACATCTCCGTGAGTTTGACGCTCATCCTGCTTACAGCCTCTGCATTCTCCTTTTGCTGAATTATCAATTCTGCCACCGACTCCTTCGTTGCTTCTGATTGCTCCAAGAGTTGTTTCATCATGTCCTCTATTTGAACTTGGAGTCCCAAGTCCTCACTTTCAACATGCCTATATTCAGCAAAAACAACAGAATGATCATAGCGGGGGCTTGGGGAAGGGGAATATGCCTTTGGACAATCACCCCAATGGCCATATTGACACCCACATATATTGCACGTGTTACAGTTTTGCTAAAAGTGGGGTCCTCTGCAATTCATGCAAGATTCGCTGAAATATGCGTATCCACCATTTATATTCCAAGATGTCATGTCAATGAGGGTATCCGAAAGAGAGAAAAATTAAAATGAACAAAGAATTAAAACAAATACTAAGACCAAGTTGTCAACACTTAAGAAAATAAAACAAAAATACAGTAAATTTACACTTAACACAATTTCACCAATTGCCTAGCCTCCCCGGCAATGGCGCCAAAAACTTGTTCGGGCTGTGTTTGCTATAGGTTAAAACCGACACGCAAGTGCACGTGGTCAAACAAGTAATAAAGTGGCTAAGTAAGCCAAGTATCGATCCAAGGAGACTCTGGATAAGTAAAATTGCCTAAGTACACTATATTCTTATCTTACTTCTAATTATGCTAACAACAACGTAACCAACAGTTAAATAAGTTTTTGTTTATAAATTATATATACTAAAACTATGAATAATTATTTACTGTGAATTGAAACTATGGATATGAGCATGCCAAGGTTAAGAACAAGCAATGAATTTGACGATAATCAAAATTTGGTTAATCTTTTCTTCATGTTGCTAGCCAAGAACATTAGCCTAGAAATTAAAACTCTCGTATTTAATTTCACTTTAGAATCATAAACCATTCATCTACATTTCTGTGATCAAATGCAATTTATGACCTAGCACTGCAATTCCGGTTCCTAAATTGACTAATACGGCTTTCAAGTATATTTCTATCAGGAAAGCACATCAAAACCCAATTTTCCCAAATCAAGTTAAGAACAATACCCTATTAATTCACAACTTTCCAATTTTGTGCTCTCTCGAGTGAAATTGGACTTTTTAGATGTACATTAGTATCGGCCACACACTAATGCAGTAAGAACAAGAATTAATAGAACAATATGGAAGAAGAAGAAGAAAACCATATAATTAACAATCAAAACTCATCACCATTATTCAAAACCTCAGCAAGGAAGAGAATTAGCCACTCATTTGTGGATTAATCATCCTAAAACAAGTGTAAATCATACATACAATTGATTGAAAGAAGAAAGGAAGAGAAGAAATCCCTTAGCTTTTTCGTCCATCAACTGCTTCTAACCCACGTCCTTGCTCCACCAAGTATGAACTAATTAAAATAAACCTAAGTGTTCTATTCATACTAGTGGGAATTTTTCCCGAAATAACAAGCAACGTGTCACGGAGGCCAACGCGGAGCACTGCCTCCGTGACACGGCGTGGACGCGGACCCTCTCTGGAATTCCAGGGTCTGGGATTATAGCCTCAACGTGGCACGGAGGCCAACGCAGAGGCCTATCTCCGTGCCACGGAGCTGTCGCGAGGCCTCACTGGAATTTGCCATTTAATTTCCTCTCCAGGCAGTGTGCCTCTGTGATGGTAGCGTGGCACGGCTCCATCGCGGAGCCCCTATACTTTGTGCATTCCAATGTCTTTTCCACGCTCGCATCCAAGTCCAACTCCGATATAGTTCCAAGATGCATTTTAGCTCCAAAAAACAATATTTACCTGCAAAACAAATGCTAATCATGTTGGTTAGTATAAATTCGCATTTTATTACCAATTACATGAGAATATATACATATTGCATAACAAACAAGGCGAAAATGATACGTTTGAGTATCACTTGGGCATATAAATCTGCCCAAGATCAGGTTGCACTCCTTGGGCTCTTCAAAGATGAAGTTCAGCCCGGCAGCCTCAATCCTGTGGACAATCCTGGGAAACTCCTGAGCCAACGGTTCCCTAGCAATGTGTTCTTCGGGGAAGTATTTGCTTTCCTTATACTAGTGGGAATTTTACCGGAATAACAAGCAACGTGTCACGGAGTGCATCGCGGAGCACTGCCTCCGTGACACGCCACCAACGCGGACCCTCACTGGAATCTGGTCGTCCAGGTATTAAGGCCCAACATGGCACGACATGCAACGCGGGGCTAGGCCAACGTGCCACAGCCCCAACGTGCACCTTCACTAGAATTAGGCATAATTTCACCGTCCAGGCAGAATGCATCCGCGATGGCAGCGTGACACGGCTTCATCACGGAGCCCCTTTAATTCGTGCCTTCCTTGTGATTTTTCCCTTGCTAACTTCCGAGTCCAATCCCGATCTCTCCCAACATGCAAACAACGCTAATCATGTTGGTTAGCATAAATTCACATTTTATTACTATTCACATGCGAATGTACAAACATCGATAGATAAACAAGGTCAAATGACACATTTGAGTATCACTTGGGCATATAAATTTGCCCAAGATCAAACACCAGAAACCAGGCGGATTGACTCAGGACATAGCTGTGCCTCTCTGGAAATGGGAAGCAGTGAACATGGACTTTATAGCAGGATTACCCCGTACCAGACATAGACATGACTCCATTTGGGTAATAATTGACGGACTGACGAAATCAGCCTACTTCCTGCCAGTGAAAGCTACATTCTCTGCCGAGTATTATGCCGAATTGTATATCAGAGAAATAGTTAGATTACATGGTATTGCAGTATCTATTATCTCTGACAGAGGAGCACAATTTATAGCTAGATTTTGGCAGTCATTTCAGAGAGGTCTGGGAACGCAGATTAATTTGAGCACAGCATTCCACCCTCAGACAGATGGACAGGCTGAATGCACTATTCAAATGCTCGAGGATATGCCACGGGCGTGTGTGCTATACTTTGGGGGTAGCTGGGATGAGCATTTGCCACTGATTGAGTTTGCTTATAATAATAGTTATCACTCAGCTATCCAGAAGCGCCCTTTGAGGCACTGTATGGGCAAAAATGTAGGTCGCCAATTGGCTGGTTTGAAGTGGGAGAGTCAGTGCTGATTATGCCAGATATTATTCAATAGTTAGAGGAGAAGGTAAAGCTTATCAGAGAATGCCTACTGACTGCACAGAGCCGCCAGAAATCGTATGCTGATGTGCGGCGCAGAGACCTGGAATTTGATGTGAATGATTGGGTATTCTGAAAGTATCTCCAATGAAAGGGGTGATGAGATTCGGCAAAAAAGGTAAGCTCAGTCAGAGATTCGTTGGGCCTTATCAGATTCAGCGGAGAGTAGGTCGAGTGGCATAAGAATTGAACTTGCCTCCAGAATTAGAATCTGTTCATCCAATTTTCCACGTATCTATGCTAAGAAAGTACATAGGGGACCCATCTAGAGTATTCCCAGTCCAGGATGTTCAAGTTATGGAGGAGCTGGCCTATGAAGAGGTTCCAGTAGCTATCTTAGACAGACAGATTCGTAGATTGAGAACTAAAGATATTGCGTCTGCCAAGGTACTGTGGCGTAACAAGAATCAAGAGGAGATGACTTGGGAGGCAGAGGAAGATATGAAAACCAGATATCCTCATTTGTTCCAAGCCTAGTCAGAAAACAGGTATGTTAGTATTGTTATTTTGTATAGTGCCTTGTAGTATATGTATAAATGAGATAGTCGACTCTAGTCTTTTATAAAATGGACATTATAGTATTGTGTGGAGTACCTGTATTGGACTTTTCTGCATTTCAGGTTCTTGAGATAGTCCACATTACAAGGGAGACTCTGCCAAAATTTTTCTAGAAATAACTTGAGTAAGTCGAGAATTATTATAAATAGAGGTTTACATTCGAGGACGAATGTTCTTAAGGGGGGAGAATGTTACACCCCGTAAATTCTCAACATGTAGATGGCCTATTTGCATGTTGGTTAAGAGTTTTTGAATGTCATACATGCTAGGAAAAGGCCCGGGGAAAGACCGGATAAGAGATCCGTCGAACCATCGCGGAAGGAGCCGGGGCAGAGCCCCTTCGCGATGGCAACTTGCCACGGAGGGAGGGCCTCCGCGTTGGCTCCATGTCACGGAGGCCCTGTCCAGGCCCAAGTATATAAACCCCTCACTTCAGTTTTTAATGATATAACTCATATAATTTCAAGAGAAACTGAGGGTAAACAGGGAGGAACGAGAATCTCTTATAATATTCGTTTGATTACGCCGTCAAATGCAGTCCAAACTCAAATTAACTCCAGATACCGAGGTATTAAGCAGTAAGGAGCATTCCTACGGATTTAGTTTCATGAAATTCGGTTGGTGAATCATCATGCTACCGAACTAAGGTAAGTGGAATTGCTCCAAATTGGTGTCAATATACTCCTATCCCTAAAGTGAGTATTTCTCCCTTCTGGACTTTCGAGAAATAGTGAGTTTTTTATCATTTTTTGATAAGCCAAAGTTTGGGGTATATATATATTTAAAGTGATGTTTTCTTCCAGAATATTAGCGTATTTAGCTCTAATTGATATGTATATGAATGAAGTTGGGAGAAATAGCAGAAGTACTGATTGAGCTACGTCAGTTAGTCAAAAATACGAAGTGAAGGTATGTAAAGCTAATTTCATTGGCAAGTTAGCAATCCAGTACAGTAAATAGCGTGATGTATAGAAGAAAGAACTCAGAAGTCGAGAATTGAGTCCAGTTTGAATTTAGCTAGCATGTTTTTTGATATTATGACGTATATTCAGAATAAAGGTTAGTAAAGCAATATCAGGTAGCCAGATAATATCCCAGATACAGTATAGCGAGACAGTCAGATGATATCTCAGTTACTGTATAATCAGAAAATTAGATAATATCTCAGATATAGTATAGTTCAGTATGAGAATCAGTATAACACAGAAAAGTGTTCCGAATCAGAAATCAAAGTACAATTAGTATTTGTAGTTTAAACATGCTTGCTTTATGTGTTTATTGTTTGTTGAGACTTGTTTGTGTTATGAGGGCACCCTTTGAGCGTCCTCGCCGCCCTTGGGTTGGTAACTGTGTCGACCCACCGTGAGGGTGGGGATACGCCACTCCAAGGAGTGGTATGACGTCCGCAGTAGGACGAAGATGGGATGAAGCATTCCCCTTATCAGGCTAATCAGCATAGCAGTATAGCTTACCCTGTTGTACGCTTGTGCCCAGAGGGCAGATTACCGATACAGATACAGATACAAATACAGATTACAGTTTACAGTACAGGAGTCCTCAGGGCCGGTTGAGGTGCTCGTAGTTATTAGGCGAGTGGAGTGATTTATTTTTGGATGGTTTTGACTCGGATAGGGGTATATAGATTGTGTGTTGATTGGCACCTTCCGGCTTATGGGGGCTGGTATAGGTTCTTTTGTGTTATATATATATGTATATACATGATATATATTAGTTGATAGATAGCAGGTCGCCATGACGATAGGTATGATTCCACCTTACCTTCCATACAGGTAACCTTATTTCGGATCCTGCTAGTTCAAACAGTTTTAGATTCTTCCTGCCATTCAGAATTTACTAGCATCGTTGTTTAAATTCAATTATGCTCAGTTTTCTTTGCATACTCGGTACCAGTGGTACTAACGCCCGTTCGGGGCACTGCATTACTTGCCTGCAGGTACTCGTAGATGAGGAGCTGATCCCTCGTGATCCTGGCCAGCGTAGAGTCATCAGCTCCTATCATCCGGAGCTGATATTCAGAGGTGTATTTCATTTTATTTTATTGTATAGTACGGGTAGGTCGGGGCCCTATCCCAACCATCTTATCAGTATTCCTAGAGGGTTGCAGTCTGTATATATTTCCCGGTGGTTAGTTGTGCCGGTCGTGTGGGGCTGTGCGTATGTTTAGTTGTTTATGTTGGTCGTGTGAGGCCTTATCCAGCTAGTAGTGGTGACATTTCCGGTCACGTAGTTGTTCAGCATTTGTTATATTGAGTTAGAGATAACTAGACAACACGGTGGCCTTGTAGGCCCGCATAGGCTCCCTTATATTGACATGATTCTGGTTAGTTGTTGTTATAGTACAGGTGGCTATAGGCCTAGTCAGCTGGAGGCTATATTTATAGCCGTTATATAGCCCGTTGATTCCATGAATCTGAGTTAGAGCCATCCAGGCACCAGATGTGCTTACGCTCAGTAGTCTAGTAGTTTAGGTCCTAATAGGGCACCAGGTGCCAGTCATACCCCCCAAGGCGGGGCGTGACAATGACCACGCTTAGCTTTAAAACATCATGATCGACTTGAATGACTCAAAGAAGAAAATAACCTTTATATCAAAAGCTGAACAATGAGTTAAACCTTGCTTTTTTAACATTCATGCATAAGATAATTATCATGAGTGATGAATATACAATCTACATCATTTAGACAATGGGAGACTCCTCACTTAACTGACATACCATGATAGAGCTTACATGGTTCCAACTATCACACTCAAGTGGGTAGAGTCGTCCATAACCTTGCCAGGGCGATGGACGATACCATGATATTGATATCAAGCTTAAGGGCCAATCGGGCCGGGGATAGATGACAAGGGAGGTCCCAATAATATAATAGTATCAACCTACATTAGCGCGTACTTCTGGGGTATAGGGTGATTGACCATTTATCCACTTGGTGCTAGACTCTTCTCCTAAAAACATGCAATGCTCTAAATCATATATAACGAGGCTCAACATTGTCAATTGATGAAACTCAACATCATCTAATGACGAAGCTCAATATGAAATCATGCATAACTCAACATCGTATGAAAAAAAGCTCAACATTGTCTATTGACAAAGCTAAATGATTAAATCATGCATAGATTCGACATCATATGAAAATGAAGCTCAACATTGTCCTTTGACAAAGCTCGATAATGACATACATCTGAATTATACATTCATGCATATGAGAAGCACTATTCAGAAATGTACCTAGAGCTCAATCATAGGTGGGAGCATCCACTCCAAATCATGTGGTAAGCTACATTTAGAATTATTTAACTCAACATACCACAAGCGAGAATTTATGAAACATTTTTGGGAAACATCACTTCAAACAATGTAGTAAGCTTATGTCGGGAAAATCATCACTTTAAATCATCATGTGGGCACTTCCCAAAGCTTTATCATAGTAGGACCTACACATTTTATTTCAAAACCAACAACATAATCATGGGTAGCTTTAGAAACATACTTTTCATCCTTAAATCTCAACATCATCATGCATTTGTCATCATTCACTACTTTTATGAACTTCTCATCCATGGGAATTTTAGATTCAATATTTGGAAAACAATTTGTATGTTGAAAAAAATTTAGAATTTGCCCAAGCTTGACAATTCATCAATATAAATGTAATCTAATCGTACCCATGTATAGAAATTGTAGAATTATACAATTTTGATAAAACCCCATACTTGATCTTAGACCATTCATTATATTTGATAGAGATTTGGCATGGGTCTAGAAGGAAGACACCCATTTAAAACCCTACATACCTGGAAGGGATGATTCTACTACCTCACTAATTGCCCAAAGAGAAATTGGAAGAAAACCCTTTAGAAAAAGCTCTTGATCACCTCCTAGATTTTATAAACTTGCATGCATGGAAGGAATACACTTAGAATAGGTTTTCCCCTACTAAAATCCTCCAAAAAGAGCCTTAAATGATGTAGTATAGGCCCTTAGAATGAAGGAATGATGGAAATACCCTTACTGATTACGCGAAAAAATTGCTCACTGGACAAAACAACAGACGACCCTACGGGTCGTTGGAGGATACCACAACCCGTGGTGTCTACTCATGCTTCGCACTGTCCAGGCTAGACCTCGGCTCACACAACGACCTAAAAAATAGGCCGTTCAATCCTGCAACGAGTCATCCAGTAACCCATTGTTTCCTTCATCAACCTACGCACTCTCTCCAACCATGAGCCTTACTACGACTCGTTACTAGAATCCACGAGTCGTGGTCTCATTCTGTCACATACACTGGACACCTCACTAAGCTAACAACAGCTGCTCACCATGATCCATGGTACCTCACAATGGGTCATTGGGTGGCCCCTGGCATCCCTGAACCTCAAGTCCAACTCTCACCATGGTTCCATACGATGACTCATTGTAACCCACAACAAGTTGTTAGATCAGTTGTTGTCTCCCCTGACCCACAATGATACACCATTCACGACTCACTCCCACGGGTCGTAGGTTGATCCCACGAGTTGTGGAACATCTTGTTTTGCAACAATTTCCCAACTTTCAGCAGTTCTTCATTTTTTCTTCCCAGGCATACTCTTAGGCACTTCCGAGGTATTACGATTTTTAGAAGTATTTACCCAATCACTATCTAACGGGTACTCAGACTTCCCCGAAGGAATTATTAACAATATCAACTATTTGGACAACTCAATGACTTTTCTTAACATAGATGTTACCTCATCTATCATCGAGAAACATTGAGTTACCACTTCAACCCATATTCATAAAGCAACTTCACATTTTGTACTACTCACCTATATTGACACATTTTCTTCTACATTCAAGCACAAACGAAAATATGATATTTTTCCTTGAGAAAGACGTCAATCTATCTATCATCTGGAAAAATCATACATCTCAACCAAGTGGGTTACTCAGATTTTACCCTCAACTAAAATTTCAAAGCGTAAGAGAACAAACAAGAGGCATATCATCACAAAACAATACTTCCTACCTAATTAATATTGCAATTTCATACTTGCCCACAACACCCATAAACATCAATTTCGTTATGAACAAGAAGAACAAATAATGGAAAGTGGGGGAAAAAGGGGTCATGGAAAATCAAGGCTATCATGCTTGCTTGTCTACATATGCAATGAAAACTTGAGAATAAAATATGAAAATCAAGAATACATACCAAATGGAGTGAGTGGTAAAGAAAAATGGAAAATTGAAGAATTTCTTCAAATGTGGCCGACCCTAAGCCCTTTTTCTTCTTTGTGGTGTTTGAAATGTAATGTGATGGTGGAAAATGGTGAGGAAAGGGGGTTTCTATAGGAATGGAGGACGTGAAGGGAATGGTGGGTTTTAAGGTGGTATTAATGAAAGAATGTGTGAAGTTGCAATGGTAGTTGGAAAGTGGAGAAAATGTTGAAATGGTGTAGAAGAATAGGAGTTTTCGGAAGTAAGGAGAAGATTAAAAACCTGGGTCGACCATGGGTCGGGTTTGGTCAAAGGGTCAGTCAGCATTTTAAAGTCATTTCATACCTATACTTGTGCCTAACCTGGGGATGCAGAATTGCACCTGCGAAATGCAAATCGAAATGTAGGTTGCCTCATTCCATCCCAGTTCACTATGACGCATCTGCAAATGCAGGTCTCGCACATATTTTATCCTTTTTCACAATTTTTCCATGTATTCTATTTTCATATTGCAAAAGACCTGCATTCTATGGATCCTCACTTGTGTTTCATAAGTGAGCTGCAAAGATGCTCGAATTTTTCTAGGTCTACTAGTTCGGAGTTGTGCCTAGCCTGTGTTCTGCAATTTTGCACTTGCATTTCATAGGTCTTAAGCAGCTGCCATCCCCTATTATCTTCCACTCAGTTTTCAATCCATTCCATCCTACAAAACAAAAAAAAAACAAAAGATGTGAAATGCAAATAAATTTAAAGACACTTGGGTTGCCTCCTAAGAAGTGCTTGATTTAACATCGCGGCACAATGATTTCCCCTATAAACTTCATCATCAGTCTGGAGGTTTGTCCTCTTCCTCAAGATAAACTCCATCATCAACTTTTTCATTGATCACCACTATCACCCTACATTCATTAAGTGGTTCCATCAATTGACATACGTTGAATAATACTTCATCACCACCAACCCAAAACTTTAGCTCTCCTAGCTCCATATCAACTAAACCCAAGATGATGGGCACCTCAATATCAAAATAACAACCCAACATGATAAAGTCAGCTGGTAAGATAAAATTATCAATCTTGACCAATATATCTACAAGAATTCCCACAGGGAGTTCTATAGAATGATCCACCATTAACAACCTCATTGTGGTAGGCTTGGGACTTCCCAATCCTAACTTCTTGAAGATCATGATAGGCATCAAGTTTCTACTTGCCTCGAGATCATTGAGAGCTTTGTTGAATATGTAAACTGCAATTGTGCACGAGATAGTGAATGCTCCCAGGTCTTTTCTCTTTGGAGCAAGGTTACTTGCTGCAACAATATTGCAATGATGCAACACCTCCATTGTACCCACATCAACTACTCTTTTCTTTTTGAGAAGCTCCTTCATGACTTTTGCGTATCCGGGCATTTGGAGCAAGGCATCAACTAGCGGAGTATTAACAGAGAAATTGCTAAACATGTCAATGAACATTTTTAATTGGTTATCCTCTTTCTTCTTTGCTAACCGCTGAGGGTAAGGAGGTGGGACGCTAGGTGCTTGGCCTCTAGCATGGGTGACCTCCTCACCCATTTCAATAATGATCTTAGTTTGATAAGGAACATCAACTCCTTCCTCCTCCAAGATCACTTTATAATCAACACCTATAGGTGCTTTTGGCACCTCCTCATTAACTTCATCTTCATTTTTTTTGAATCAGCCACCATCTTGGGCTTTTTGGCTGCATTAGTAATGTAACACCTTGAAACTTTCCTAGACCAAATTCAGACGTTGCATGAAAAATTACTGGAAAATCCAGAAATTTTTTCTGTCTCAAATGACCCATACAACAGACTGTTGTAGAGGGTCGTGGGTTGTTGCAGGTTTCTTAAACTGGGAAACAATGAGAAATAGGATGACCTGTTGAACCTAACAACAAGTCGTCCATTGAATCCCGGTTCAGAGGATTACTGGACCTTTCCTTGAGACAACGAGAGGGAACAATGGCCCGTGGTTACTACAAATGAGCCTTTGTTACCACCCACCGTCCAGTTCCAGACCCCAGCAGTGTGGACCACAAGTGGATACAATGACCCGTTGGTTATTCGGACGTGTCATTGTGATGAATCGTTGTCTGCATGCCCAATTTTTCAACCTGTTCCAACGGAAGGTGTCAATGACCCGTTCTTTGTTCCTATGGATTGTTGTATCCTCCAGTGGATCTTTCTAGTCAAGTAAACTTCAAAAACCAAAACCAATGACAGCTTTCAAGGGGCTGTTTGTTGAACCAATGACCTGTCGTGAGATCCGTTGTTCAGGGTCAGGCCGTTTTCAATTCTTTCTGCCAGGGGTATTTTAGTATTTTCCCAGCTTTTTAAACTTGAAACCATGTCATTTGGGGTTCATATAGGAGAGAATTAAAGAGGTAGAACAACCCTTTCCATTCATTCCTCTTAACTCCCTCAAGAACAGAATGTAAGAACATCTATGAAAGCACAGAGCAGGAGCAAGGGTTTGATATTCTTCTCAGTTTTTCTCAGGAATTTTCACCAGGATTTCTTCTATAAGTATGTGGGAATTCAGCAAGGATATTTTTCTCCCCTTCCGTCCCCCAAGACTCTCTCTCTATTCACTTTCAGTCCTAGCCTTGAGTTTGCAAATTTGAAGATATTGTTATCGTCCTTTGATTAATTCATGTTGAATCCTATCTTATGTTAATTGTAGCTTTTTTCCACCAGTTTTTAACTATAATGATTCTTATTCTAACGAGTTAGAAATTTAGCCCTAGCTCTTGAAAAGTTAGTAATTGGAATCCTGTTTAAGCGTTGAATTCTTGAGAATTGCTTTCATCTTTCAGTGTTAGGGGCTCCTATAATAATTGTAGGAGTTAGAAATTTAGTTACATGTATGTTTGTCAGGTTCAGTATAAAAGTCTATATACTCTATATTACTTAGAATTGTCGATGTAGCCTCAGCCAGATCTTAGCAAACCTCCAAGTTAACCAGAACCATGTCAGCTGATCAGTTTGACTATAGAATTTCTCGAGGTGTCAGTGGTTACTCTCAGTTATCAGTATTAGACTCAGATTATAGTTTATTGATCCATTAGGCAGTCATGACATTTCATTTATATACATTTATAGATCTAACCATCCCAGGACCCCAGTTTAGTGGACAATTTGTTCTTAGACGGTTACGACGCTTCCAGATAAGAAGCTCTAACTAGTCTAGAAACTAGTTTAAGAATCTAGTCTGATAAGTCTCTTGGGGTACTTTCAGTTATATGTCCCTGATGAGTATTGGACCCCAGTTTTGAGCTATCAGCCTAGCAGTTCAGTATAGGTTTCCAGTGGGAGTTGGACTTAGCACCGAGCTGACTGGGGTTCCAGCGCACCTAGGTTCCCAAAACTACATTGCCAACATAGGTTACAATTATAGATTATTGGCCTACTTGGCCCCAGAATTTTGTGATCACCAAGTTCATGTCTTTATACCCCAGCAAGTTATATTGGGTCCTACCGGTGGGGTGTATACATCGGACTACACGTCTAGCCCATGTGGTTATATGTCGGTTATAGACTTTCCCACTAGTCAATCCAGTCCATATTAAGAATAAAGCAGCTCAGTTCAGTTTCAAACCAAGCAGTTTAACTTAGTTTAGTACAGTATCTCAGACTCAGAACTTTCAAACTTAGGGCATGTCTTTGACCACCAGATAGGGTCATCTGGACCATCTCAGTTTACTACAGATTGTTCAGTTTAGTTATCAGTTGGTCATTGCACGTCTTTTTAGTTCAGTCATCTATATATTTATCATTATGCTTCTCTCACTTACTCAGTACATTCAAATTACTAACACATACTTTTATGTTGTATCATTTCATGATATAGTCGCAGGCTCTTAGGCCTAGCGCCATTAGCCGATTCATTCGAATCTCTCTATCAGCAGCAGCAGTGTGAGTCCTCATATTCCGAGGGAGTCATTTCATTCATTTCAGTTTTCTTTATCATTTGCAATTAGACTTAGAGTTAGCTAGGGGCTTGTCCCAACAACTCCTCAGTTAGATGGCTTTCAAACGCGGACTTGATTTCAGATCTTTAGATATTTTAAATCTCTATGTTCAGTTTTTAATTTTGATAAAATGCCTTTAAGTTATTATTTGAAATTTCCACTGTGCATGTTTTACTCACAATACCAGTGTATGATAGACCAGGGGTTGACCTGGGTTCACTTGTGACTTCAAGTACTGTGTTACGTCCAGGGTGTAGGCTCAGGGCGTGACAAGTAACTACTTTCCCACTCCTAGTAACGATAGCCATACAATGACTATCCTTCTTGGGATTTTGTACTGTGTTACTTGGAAGAGTCCTGTTCATTATCTGGTTCATTTGCGTTGACAATCGATTCATTTGAGCCTCCAAAATTTTGATTGAAGATGAATGGAGCTCACCATTTGAGCAAGGTTAGACACCTCCCCTTTCAATTCTTTAACACCACTATCGGTGGATTCCACTTTCTTTAATACCCAAGCAAGCATCTCTTTAATTTTAGAACTCTCCACATCACTCACACCTAGCTGCATTGGTGCTACATCGGCTTTAGGAGGTGGAATATATGGATTTTGCACATCTAGGGTATCTATCCCCATCTTGTTTGGGTTCTCGGTTCCTCCAACTATTGTCTCTATACCCCATCCTTTCTTTGCATCTTGATCTATCAAACCTTTTCCAATTACAAGGACGCCAAGGACCTTTATTGGTACCTTGGTACCCTTGATGAGAACCCATTATTTGACAATCCATGAAGTGGCATTCCTCATGATACTGTGGTGGTGAAGCATCTCCTTCATATTTGTTGGGACCTTGAGTTCCCACAGCATTAACTACCTAGGATCCTGACCCTAACAAGTATTTTGTCATCAGTTCCACTTGGGTCATCATACTGTCTAAGGTCTCATCCCTATATACATCATGTTTCCACAACTCAACTAAAATATGCCTAGATGAGGTACCACTAGAGGACACCTCGATGTCCCTAGTATGCCAGGCTTTATTCATTTTTGTCATTCTATTAAGGAGGGCCTTGTCCAAGCCATATGTTTGTTCCATAATCGAACACCCTACAAGGTTGTTGGACATGGATATGTTGATGGAGTCAAGAGATTAGTA
Source organism: Datura wrightii (assembly GCA_035772735.1). Taxonomy (NCBI): domain Eukaryota; kingdom Viridiplantae; phylum Streptophyta; class Magnoliopsida; order Solanales; family Solanaceae; genus Datura; species Datura wrightii. The sequence continues at coordinate 46,058,545 of JASDFA010000002.1, read as the reverse complement.
AATCTTGGAAGTAATACTCCATCGAGTAAACCATAGTTGGGGCAAATGGCCAACTTCTTTTTGAATGAAAGTCAAACTTCGTGAATTGGCTTCCCCGGGAGTTGACAAAAGTTTGTGGTTTTTTCTCTCAACTGTAGCATCTACAGTTGATGGAAAAACCTATCTAAGAAGAATTCAGTTAATTCATTCCAAGATGTTATAAACCCAAGAGGTAGCTCCTCCAACCACACTATTGCTTCACCCGTTAATGAGAATGGGAATAACTGCAACAATATCGATTCTTGGCTTATGTTTGTGATTTTGAATGGTTGGGATATCTTTATGAAGCTCCTGAGGTGTCGATTAGCATCCTTGGAAGCTTGTGCCCCAAACAAACCTTTTATTTGCAAAAGGTAAAGCATGGCACTCATGACATAAAAGACTACGTTCCCTACTATAGGTGTTAGGCGAATGGTACCAGCCACATCATTGATTATGGGATCATCTTCCCCCTCCATTGCAGCATCCATGCTGCCTTCATTACTAGCGTGGCTCATCTTTCGCAAACCTAAACAACCAACAAACTAAAAGCACAAGTTAAAACAACACAGTATGTAACAACAAAATTGAATTACATAACAGTTAATGGCAATCGTATTCAACTCACTGGCAACGGTGCAATTTTATTGATTCATGCCTAATACAACTCTCCATTTTATAGGTGGCAGCGGTTGTTGTGAATAAATATATTCCCAATAGATGTTAGGATCAAATCAACATAGATTTGCAATAGATCAACCAAAGTCGGAGAGTAAATCAATTTGGCATGCCTTATTATTTATATAATAAAAAGGGCGAAATTTGGGGGGGGGGGGAGGAGGAGGGGAAGAGTAAACTATAGAATTCTAATGTCAAATGAAGCAAGTTGATTGTTTGAAGAAATGAGAATGAACTAGTGATATGCTTTTGAAAAGGGTGTCGATTGGATTGGGGATAATTAGCTAGTCTCAAGTATCAATTACAACATGAATACTAGTGGAAAAGGCTACACCCAATGTTTCTCATCCACTTGGGTGAATTTGCCTTGGGTTTTCTCAAACCTCAAGGTCAATACTATCAATCAACCACCAAAAACATGAGGAAGAACTGAACGATCTCTAGCTTTGTCCTTTTAATGGGTGATGAAAATGGGTATCGAGTATATCTAGCTCAACACCATATATCCATGACCCAAATCCTAATTAGTGCTTCCTCACCCAAATATTACTCCTTTCTCTCAAGAAAAAGCAAGATAATAAAAGTAAATTAATGTTTGCAACAATTAATTACAGAATCTAAACTAAAAGGAAAAAATAGATTCATGCTTTGTGACTAAAATTAAGACTAATCAACAACACCCAATCCATTATAGACCCCAATAATGCACACACCCCTAACATTTAAATTAGATACTCATAGATGAAGTTAAACAAGAGATACGCATTGGTGATTCACTAATATTCATCATATTTAAATAGAAATTTAAGCTGACAAATCTACAACAATGGGTGGTTTTTGATTAGGAATATCAAAGAAGAAGAAGAAGAAGAATTTACTTTTCTACTTCTCTGTAGAATTCTTCATATCTAAGATGTTTAAGTTATGAAATATATGAGTAAATTTAGGGTAATTATGCATATTCTCTTTTTGTACAACTTTCCTCAAATTCCCTTGGAAGCATTCACATTGAATTTATGCAAGAGTCGGACAATTTTGCCCTATCAGCGATCTGGCCACTTGCATGACACATGCATTTCGCAGGTGCCCATCTACGGTTCATAGGTCTCGTACAGGTCTTGAGAATTTTTTTCTTGACTCCATCTATGGTTGCACATGTACTTTTCAGGTGCCTACCTGCGCTTCACAAGTGCCCTTCCTCTCAAGGATAGTGCTTTTCTACGCTGCACCTACAATGCAAAGGTGTTAATGTGCGAAATATAGGTTGTTGCTTCTAGCAGACTCATTTGTTGTTCAATTCCTTCACTTTTCTTATTTCAATGCAAAACATGCAAAGTCAAAGGGAAAAGGAATAAAAACTTCCTAATTGATGTGAAAATAATGCAAAAGCTCATGCTTAAGAGTCTAATGAGTTGGTAAATTACCAACTCATCACTAAAAAAAATGAAGGAGGACTCTATAAAACAAAAGCAATAAGAAGTTATACTAAGATAGAAAAAGAAGAAGCTATTCTAAGATAGCTGTAAAAATGGACTATAGTGGATCAAAATCACATATCTATAACTCAGTCACAAGCATGCTTCCATATAATCGAAATATGTATACCCTTTCCCTATAAATGGTGTAGTATTCTCAATGCACAAATAAAACAAAATAAAAGGGTGAGAGTGGCAAAAACTCTCTGTAACGCTTAGATCACGTTACTCAATGTAGTGATGTTGATGCGTTGGGTTCTAGATCATGAGGACGACCATGAATCTCATCACAGGAGACCTATAATGCCATCTTGAGGGTCTCCTAGAAACTAGAACAACTATTTTCGCTGCTGGTGCCTCCTATGATAAAGCCTTGCCCTTATCTTAGGGACGGGCAGGAGCAACTGTACGGATATGATTTTGAGCAAAAATCTGCTCCTGTGTAGAGCTGTCCCTGGTGACTGGAACTGGTGATTTCCTGGGTTGAGTTTGAATCGGTGAAATAGGCACCCGCATAGGGAATAAAATACGTGATGATGGTAACGGGTGGTGTCGGATCCGCCAATGGTATCTATACCTCCTTTTGTTGCCTCTCTGACATCTGCATCTCAAGCATGATATCTTTTGTTTCCTCTAGATCAACTTAGAGGCTTGATGTGTCTGTACAACTGACACCTCCTCTTAGTTGGCGCAACTTCGCATCCATGGCCTTTAAACGAGAGCTCAACACCTCATGAGAGCTCCTAACAGTGCCTCGGTACTGCTGAAGAGCTTGCTTAACTATCGTGGCCATGAAGGCCAACAAATTCTATATGAGCCTAGCCAGCTACCTCTCCTTTCTATCCAATCTCAAGGCCAAACCAGTTAGTAAGTCTCTAGAAGTGAGTAGTGGCCTCAATGGTACAGCTACCATGGATGCCAGAGCGACTAGATCTACTACTGCTATAGGGTCTTCCTCGCATACGGAATGTGATATTGGCTCCTTAGACTAGATGCCCTAACCTTCAATAATGATCCTTCTTGATAAGATGGATCTAGAATGGCTCACCGAGGTGACAATAGAGTCATTTCACATCTTGGTGATATCTATCACCTGGTGAGAATCAATGAATAGGTCCTACCTTGGTAGGATTGGTACACCTACCCTCCTGCATGATGTTGTGATGAGGCATGGAGATGGTAGAGAAGTATCAGTCTAAATAGTTTTGTCCTTCAACTCCACACTAATCATCTGGTCGATGTCTATATTCTTCTTGGAAACGATGGAAGCCACAACAAGATAGTGTTCGAGTGGTAATTTGTTGTTTATCTTTGTTAGAAATACTCTGCTGCAAACCATATTCCACCAGAACATTATTGGAAGTAGGAGCTCTCTTTTAGGAATATCGGTTTCCTCAAGTGCAGTGCACACTGGTAGGCCCATAGCTATAACTCCATCCATCCAACCTCTAGCCTATTGGTCCTAAGCAACTATCTCATCATATGCAAAGGGGTCCACCACCTCATATTCATCTCCCAATAAATATCAGTTGATTGCCTCCAGGATGATATCAACCAATACTCCTCAATCACCATAAAAGTCAGTAGCTCAATTTGCATCTCTACTACTAGGCTCGACCGCAATAGCATCATCCCATGCACAACATAAACTCCCAAACTAGTGTCTGAATGTTCTAACCCACTAGGCAGAAAAACCTCCCAGTGCTAAAATCTAAGCTACTTGATGATGTGAGGGTACAACTCCAAGACATTGGAGCTAATAGAACGCTCCTCTATAATACCCCAATTAGGTCTCCCATTGACTGTCTCTTTTCTCTGCAAGTAGCGCTCCTTGGCGCCCTATGCAGCCCACCTAAGTATAAACATATCCTCCCCTTATTTCCATCTCAATTCTACTGCCACTGCTGGGGGAGAGGAGGTTTGGATGATTCCTCCTTAGCGGACTCGCTGGAGGAAATATTAATCTGGGCCCCACTAGATTGGGCCTGATCATGGTCTCCATGGACTAGGATAAATATCGCTGAAGCGGTATCTCTACAGATGCCACCTGATCTGAGGGGATGGGTGACACCTCTACTGTATGCTCTGTGGCTCTCCTACTATCCAGAGGCAAGTACTCCTCCTAATCTTCGTCCACAAGGCAGGACCTCTTTGGTGTACTTGACTTGCCTCCTCTAGGTAGTGCTCATTTTGGTTCCCTTTACTTGTGATCATGCAAAAACTTGTCGGAACAAGGACTAGGGTTAATTTTGAAATTTGAAGAAAATTGCTTAAGAAGATTGGTAGGGCGGTCCGTACTCTGAAGAGACAAGACCTTACCTTTCACTATCAGTTGACCCCTGGAATTTCCCATCCATTGTTTCAATAGAAGGTTCAAGGTGTGGGCCATACTTTCAAAGGAAGGTCTGTCCCTTGTGTCATACTTTAACTTACAGAACTGGATCATTCGGGTTCACTTAACTGAGTAACAGATGGGCTATCTTGGAAGAGTTTCAAAAATTTTTCCAGCATCATGGGAAATTCAATTTTTAAAAAAATCTTAGACACGGGATGAAGCTATACCATTTTCAAGTTCAAGAAGCAATTTACAATCAATTAAACACATTTAAACACTCACCTAAGCCTTGTCCATAATTCTAGCAATTTTAGCCTAAGTTCCACGCCCCCCCCCCAAAAAAAAATTCATACTCCAACCATATGTATACAGAACCCCTAATTTAATACATGCTACACATTAATGTAGGAATGAAAAATAAGGCTCAAATAAAAGATTAAGTACCTATATGATTGCAAGTGCACATGTGCTTGATGGAAGGAGTGCACTAACTGGATGGGGTTTCCAAACCCTAGGTAGAGATTGTGCTTTGTGTGAGTGTGAGAAGTGCAAGGCAACAATTAGGTTTCACAATGAAGTAAGAAGAATGGAGGATTTTCACAAAGGGAAAATAGAGAAGTGAAGAAGGAAGGGGAAGACGGATGGAACAGGTTGCCGGGAAAAGATGCCTCACTACATCACATGAATTTTTCTTTTAAAGATCATGGGTCCAGTGGGGTTAGCCCATAGGTGGATAATTAAAGACCAACCCAGCCCATATAAGAAATGACCTAACCTAAGATCTTTCTCCACAAAGGATCCAGTTGACTTTTTTAAAAACCAAAGACAATCCAATGGGCGGACCATCTGGGCAGCGTATGATCTGCACATTGGACTTTTTCTTTCCTTTATTACGGCACAACATGGGTACTACACGTGTAGCATCTCTTGGGTTGCTTTTCAACAAGCGCTTGATTTAAAGTCGGGTATGACACAAGATACTTGATCATGGACTTTGTGAGTCATCCTTGGGATGGGACATGCTCACCTACATCCTATTTTTGGTGCCACAGAGGTGCTGCTTCACCTATGTTAATTTGGCCTTCATTCTCTTTGGTGATGCAACAGTGGTATGTTCAACCACTTCATCTGCAATTTTTTCGACATCGACCATAAAGATGTCCCCAACTCTTGTGGGAAACAAATGACCTCTCTCGACTTTGAAAGCAATGCTCTCATTCTTAACCCGAAACATGATTTGTTGCTTTTCTACATCCATCAAGGCCCTCCCAGTAGCCAGAAAAGGTCTCCCAAGTGTGATGGGAATATCCTTATAACACCCCAATGATTCCTAAGACTAAAATCGATATTTGGCATTTGATCAAGCAAAGAAAATTGGAAATGCCTCACTATGAGTCATAGGTTCATGGTATGACTCGTAGTATGGACTCATAGTGTATTGTCCAGAGAACTCAAAAAATTCTGATTGAGAAGTCACGATAGGTTGTCATGACTGGTACCAGATCAATACGAGTTGTAACAAGGGTTCCTGCATAGATTCACAGAGTTTTTCAGGAAGTGGCAAAGGAAACCATAACTAGGTCCTACGATCGGTGCCAAGGCAATACGAGTCGTGGTGAAGGATAGTAGGTAGGAGGATTAGGAAGTTTTCAAGGAAGGTCAGTTCCTACAAAGATTCAGTACAAGTCATAATATGATATGGTATGAATCGTCATCTCAGTCATGAGTTGAGATATTATACGCCTTGGACTTTCGAGCTAAGTTTGGAACTATTCTGGGTATGTAGATAGACCCAAACCCGATGAATTTAATAGAAACAAGTAGTTAATATCAATTCATAAGTGCAATAAGAGCATTGGAAGAAAGTTAAGGTCATAAGGAAACTCTAGCATAATGTTGAGTTGAGAGCGTCCCTACCAGTTGAGTTTTTCATGTAAGTTCTTATGAGGGTCAACTTTAAATTACCATAAATACCATTTTACGAAGTGATTTTGGGTGATCCAACATATCAAATTGAAGCTCTCTGAGTCTTCTTTCCAGCACATTTAACCTTGCACCATTCGGAGTTTGGAGTAAAATGTTATGGCCAGTTTAGTGAAGCATTGTCGGATTTGACGGACAAGACTAGCCTAGTCACCATGAATCGTGATACGACTAGAAACAAGCACCCATAGAAAGAGTTTCAGCAAGTAGTTAAGCCACCCAAAAGACACGGATTGTATACCATGACTCGTGGTATGTCACAAAGAGTCATGGTATGACCTGTGATGATTGTCGGGTAGATTTTTAAGTGCGATCCTCAGGGGTATTTTCATAATGTCTTATTTTTTTAACTCCTAAACTAGGTTTTTTTTTTGTCTTCCTAATGGGTGTATTTGAGGGTTTAACCTACCCCAAATCGTCATTCCTTCAAAAATCCATAAGTTGAAGTTTCTCTCTCAAGGAAGGCTATGGTTCTTCCACATCCTCTTCCAAATTTCTCTTGGATCATCAAGTCAAGTTACAAATTCATCAAGCCCAAGTACGCAGGGTCATGAATGGGGGATTTCTTCCACCCTCATGCCCTTTTTAAGTTGAATTCATGATTTCCATCCTTCCAAGCCCTACATTTTGAAATTCTAGGGTTGCGCTTGATTGTTGTTGAATTCTTGCATGTTCTTGAATGAAACCAATCCCCTTAGGATTCAATTAATGACCTAGGATGATGAATACATGTCCGTTATCAAATCCCTCATGAATCTATGAATTTTAAGTTTCAAGCATGATTTCATGAACTTCTAGCATTAGACCCAAATAGAATGAAACTCTATGATTCTCTTATAATTTTAAGTCTATTATGATTCAACCCATGTTTTATGATTATGAATGAATTTTTTTACTAGATTATCTCATGAGTTTATGATTCTCAAGTTATAACTATTTTTCTCAAAGTATGCATGATTTCATGAATTTATTGCTTATGTATTATGGCCGACTCAAAGGACTTGTTTCATGGCTAGTTCACGTATTTCAAGCATGTTTATGAACCTCATGATTTCTAACTAGTCCATGTAAAATCCAAGTACAGTTCAAGATGATGTTTTTGAACCATATGTATGTTTTTGAAAGTAGTGTCTACCACCAAGTAAGTTGGATGTTCCGGGAACCCAGGTCTCATTACTACATGCCACTGTAGGATAAGGAATCCTTGATATTAGAGAATGTTCCCTTAGACCAAGGAATATGGGATCCTAGCTATCAGAGAGTGTCTCTCTTGCCCCAATGTGTGCATGTAGGGGTCATCTTTATTGGAGATTACGCCCTGAGTCACGAGTAATATTATGCCTTAAATCGTTTGTTGCCCTTGCAAGGCTTAGGACAGCTCTTCCCACTTGAGCGAGATAGTTGGGGCATCATGTAAACTCTAACACGATGGTGTTAGTTATGATAAGTCTCCCGCTATTCCTTAGTTTCTACACACACACATATATATATATATTCATTTCACATTTCATGATTTTATGATTTATGATTATTTGGATCAGCAATACACTTTATGTGGATTTTACTTATGAACTTAGTCATCATCAGCCTTGTATTATAGGTTTTCACACCTTGAGCCTTTATGATTAATTCACGATCCGAATCTCATATTTTACACAATCTTTCGCTCGTGATCTCCTTTACTTCCTTACTAGCATGTTTTACTTACTCTACATACTCAGTATATTAAAAGTATTGACTGCATATTCTATGATATATGGTTTCATGATATAGATCCAAGTACTCAGACTCTCCCATGGTTGGATACATTCCAGACTTGATCAGCTAATAGTGGTGAATCCTCATCTTCCAAGGACTAGAGTTATCTACTTCAGTTCAGTTCCTTTACCTTGTTTTAGTTTTTGACATTGGAGTTAGCTGGGGACTTGTCCTAGCAGCTCATCAGTTACTAGAGGCTTTCAGACATAGAGTTAGTATGTTTAGCTTTGTGACTCAGTGTTAAGTTGTCAGATTAACTTGTTATCCATAAGAAGATGTTTTCTATTTCGTTTAGCTTCAGCTTAGTTTTTTCCTTATAAGTTATATTATGCTAGTAATATGCTATGTCATAGGTTAGCTTGGAGCCAATAGTGGTTCTAGGTCCCGTGACCCAGTATGGAGTCCATGCCTGCGTCATGGCAATCTTGATCCATATTGCGGTCAAGAACAACAAAATCAATCGAAAGCACAAACTTTATGACTTTAACAAGCACATCTTACAGCACCCCCACCGGTGTCTTGATTGTCTTATTGGCCATTTGGAGACGGATAGAGGTGTATTTCAACATGGACAACCTGGACCGCTTGTAAATAGCTAGAGGCAATCGAATTACTGTAATAACCCAACTTAAACTATAGATCATTTTTTTTTACCAAATAATAGATAAATAAATTTAATGGTTCAAAATAATAATAAATAAATAAATAAATAAATAAATATAGTCAATCCTAAAAAGAAAATAAAAGGAAAAGAAAAGGGAATATATATATATATGTATATATATATATGTGTGTGTGCGTATATATATATATGTATACATATATTGTATGATAGATTATAAGCCACCAGATGTGACAAAGAGAAATAAAAAGGCATGAAGTGGCGACAACTTGAACTTTGAAGAGGAGGCTCTCAACTAGCTTCAAGTTAGATTATTAAGTGATACATTCACAATATTATATTTATACTGATGTGGGATAGAATGACTGTTATTATGGGTGTCATTTTTAGTTCCATTAGAATTGGGTAAACTAATAGATCTATTATGACTCAATGATGACAAAAATGATATAATAAACTAATTATTAGGCATTAATGAAAGGTGGGTGAAGGTTAATGATGTCTATAAATTTTGTATGTTGGCGTTATTGTTTCTTGCTTACGTGTAGGTTCAATGATTTCTTATATGATTATCATCGTGCAGACAAAATTTGATAAATTGAGGTTTTAGGTTTAAGGTTCTGAGAGTAAATATTCTTAATTTTGGTGTGGGATAGTGATTCGTTTTAGCTTAAACTCGACATTTAGGCTTGTTATATAATGGGTTAACAGCATCTAAAATTTTATTTCAAATTCAGCATCGAAGGTGACTTTTTGACTTCATTTTTTGAGCCGAAAATAAATATAGCAATATAGATTTTATTGGATTCTATTCTTAAGGAGATTGTGTATTTGAATAGATTTTGACCTTTGAAAAACATTACTAAAGGGAAAATTCCTAATTTCATGCTTTGGCTTCAGTTTGAGGAAAGTAGAGATTTTTTTGGTTCTTTAAGGTGTTAGTTTTGATATATTAATTAAATTTAAGGATAATGGGTAATTAGGAGGTTCTATATAAATGAGGTGACGATCACTTATGCGGGTACCGATATCATGATATGGGTAAATATACATAAAATTAATATAATGGTGTATTCAATGTCTTCTGATTTGATTGATTTACTGTGACTTATGCATTTTGTTATTCTTGATTGTGACTTGATGATCCTTGATAATAGGGTTGACTGATAAACTTGTGCTATATATTTATATACATATTCAAGTCACTCTTGTTGTTTCATGATGATTATATATTCATGCATGAATGTTCGTACTCTTGTGATGCCGATGGAAAATGATTTTGACGTGTATTATTATCGATCAGAAATGGTTCCGGTGTGTGTTACTATTAATGAAAAATGGTTCTGGTGTGTGTTATTATCGATTGGAGATGGTTCCGACATGTGTTATTGCTGATGGAAAATGGTTCCAGCGTGTGTTAATACTGATGAAAAATGGTTCCTTTAGGTATATGGACCTCATGAGTTCACTATGGATCTGGACTATCCAATAGAGGAAGCGGGTATATACAGGTTCTTGGCCAGTTCTTTGCATTGCATTATATTACATCCTTTCTTCATTGAATTTCATATTGAATTGAGTATTGATGTGTTGAGGTGGTTGTGATATTGATTTGAGTCGATACATTTGAGGCATATTGTGATATCATCACTGGTGTAGCTGACTTTCGATAATAGTTATTTTTATTTACTTCATTATTTGATATTAAATCTATAAACTCTTGTTGTGATGAAATATAATTATTGTACATTTATAACTTTTGAAAAAGGAGTCGTTAGGATTCATAACTCGTTATTACTTGTAGAAAGGGTCAATTATCAAAGCTTGCTAAGTACACAAGTTTTCCGTACTCACTCTATACTTGTTGCACCTTTTAACATACAGGGACTGTACTAGGTACTAGCGGTACTTGAGTTATTACATGGTTCAAGACTTTTGCAGCTAGATTTTAGAGTGAGTTGCTTGCTCTTCGGCAAATGACTTAATTCTAGAGATTTATTATTTAATTCCCAGTCTTACTTCCTTTTAGACAGTTGTTTTAGCTTTTAGACTTATGTGGTACACTGACATCAGGTCATGCGATTGTTTTGATTTTAGACTCATTTATTCTGCACCTATAGAAGTTAGTAGCCTAGTTTTCATACTTAGATTTTTTTTATATTATTAAATGATTAATAAAGGAATAGAGTTCTCCTACCGGAATGGTGGGTGACCTCACGGCCTCACGGCTCATTTAGATTTTAGATTCTGACAAGATGGTATCACAACATGGTTCATAAGCGTCACAGAGTACAACAGCAGAGTCAATTAGAATCTTGTGGATCGATGCAGAGACGTTTGTTACTTATCATTGGGTGGCTATAGGACTCTAGGAAACCTCCATTATTTCTTTCATTATCATGCACAGTTGATCTTGTTGAATACCAAGTCATTCTTTTTCATTTTATGGTAGATGGTGAGAACACGATCTTCGAGTGCTAGAGGTCAGGCGCCTGATCCTACAACTGTTGCTCGAGCTGCAGCACGAGAATGAGACATAGGGAAAGGTAGATGCAGGGCATGAGTTACTGCACCAGCTAGGACTAGAGCACCGGCAGTTGCTTCAATACCTAATATTGAAGAGTCTCCTATAAATGATGTTTACATCCCAAAGGTTGATCAGGTTCGAGATTAGGGGGCTGGCCAGATAAGGCGTGCCTGGATTTATTGCGACTCAAGTACTTCAGGACACTTCAGCACGTATGCTCAATTTTTTTAAAGGGATGACTCGAGATGGTATTCTTCCTAGTGTGTCCGATGGTTCCTAGACTAGGGTGGGAGGACAGACGTCTGACCAGCAGATAATGAGTTAGTAATTTACCAACTCATTAGGCTCTTAGTCATAAGATTTAGTTTAGTTTTAAAGTCATATAGATGAATTTTATGCCCTTTTTGACTTTTTATATGTAGGTATCTTAGTTGAATAGAAAGAGTAAGAACTGGAATAGAAAGGAAGAAATAAGGTAAAAATCGATGCTCCAATGGAGGATACCAACGAAACATCGGTCAAACACAGATAACCACTAATTTGTGGAGAAAATGCACCTGGCACTAGTCTCTGTGGGATCCCACCCTGACATTAGTCGGGAATATTTGTTTTGAGAAACGACCATGTATGCTTTCTCGTTAAGAGGAGTGTAGTTTGGATATTATAAAAATGGCGTTGTTGCGGGGACTAGTGCTTGATAACCTTGTGTTGTTTGTTAGTTTGAGTTAGTCTTGCTTCTTAGTTGTTGACGTTGATCTTGTTGTTTGTTATTAGGGTGAATTCATATGAGTCAACATTCAAAAGTAGGGGATAGTTCGGTTGAAGGTCACATGGAGCATGAAGAAGATAACACGGTTATGCCTGAAGTTGCAGGAGTCATTCGCATACTAGCCACGGTAGGGAATGCGGTGTTTCATGTTACGATTACAATGTTACACTTATTACAAATAAAAGGGCTCTTTGGGGGTAAATCGATTGAGGATGCAAATCGCCACTGGAGGAATTTCTTGGAGATTTACTAACCCTTTAACATAACAAATATAAGTCAAGAGTCTACCAGGTTAAGGCTCTTTCCATTCTCCGTCACGGGAGAGGCGACTATGTAGTTGGAGGAGCTCCCTTTCCTTTTTATTCTCCTAGACTTCCCTTTTTCCCACATTTTAACACTTTCCCACACTCCTTTTTATTTTCCCAACATCTCACCTTTCTATATTCCAAAAACTCCCTCTCTCCCACTTCTTGTACATTTAAAGCACCACTAACCATCCACCTTCTCCTCAATCAACACCAATTACACCTTCTCGCCTATAAAATCCCCCGACTCTTCTACCTACCTCTCACTATAATCTCCCACTCTACTAGCAAAGCTCCAAAATTTCACCATTGTTGAGCACTCTCAAACTTCCACATCTATTCTCTAGACTCATTCTCGTGTTTGGTAATGTACACTTAACTTCCTAATTTTCTCATCAATGGTACTCTTGTTGCGTATGGATGTTTTTATGACATATATCCCCTTTCTTTTTACTGCCTTTATCCCCAATATTTTCATTGTTGAGGCCATACTTGTTTAATGAAGTTAGTTGATACAATGTGAAATTAGTGGGTGATAGAGGTTTGATGCTTAAATGGGTGTGGGGGAAATGGTTTTTCTTGTGTAGTAGAGTGGGATGAAGACTGAGTAACCCCAAGCCATTAAAAAGACCCAACTTACCCGATTATAGAACGAGTGATGCCATTCTAAAGGATAAATCTTCATTTTATCCCTTTTCATGTGTGTTGATAATGCTTTGATATGCTGTAAGTGAGTGTGTGAGAATTTTAATATTGTATTTCATTGCGAAGCATTGGGCATGATGACCATCGGCTCTTTATCGGTCATGTACGGCGAAATGCCAATGAAACACCGGTTCGAGCTAATCTTGGCTTCAGGCCACTGCCTTGACCCTACATCACATCGGTATTTTGCGGATCGATACTAGTGATTCACCGATCTATTGCCGGTAGAGAACTTCTTTCCACTGTTCTCTACCTACTACCGACGGTTCTTCGGTGGTTCGCAGAGAACCTCCTGCGGTTTGCTGGTGCTGCCAGTTCGTTATTGCTAATTCTTCCTCTTATTTCTTATTTAAATTTTAGATTAGTTGTTAGTTGTTTCATTTATCATTGGAAAAATACAAAAAGATATATTGTGGATGCCATTAACACCGTGTTTGCAGAAAATAACTTCATCCAAGAATCCCGATAAGGACAAAGCCCTAGCTTGCTCATCCACAAAGGGCTAAGGAAAGGAAAAGGCATCCGCAACACCCAGCAACTCTCGGGAGGTTATCATGTTTTGTGTTCCCAACATGAAGAGACATTACGCTATCTGCAAGGGTCGATCAATCACCATCAAAAGGAGATTTGATATTGTGGGGCTGCACGATGACCTTCCAAACATCACTATACAGTTCAGTGACAGACAATAGCATGCTTTCACCAATCCTCTTCTAGATTACTATCCAAGATTGGTGCCGGAGTTCTATACTTCATACTAGGATAGGCAAGCGAGCATAAACCACAGAGGCATGGTCGATGAATTTCCCTCCTACCTTCAGTTATTGTGGGAGAGGTGGAGGTCAACATTACTGCAGCAACCATCAATTATCAGTTCTGGGAGGAATGGATTGACAATGAAATAGAATACATAGCCATGATTTCTGATAAAGAGAACCAATTCTCATGGATAGCTCCTTTCATTGCTGTATACACATCCTTCTAGGTTACTATAGGCGACAAAATTTCTCTCCAATGATATTAAATTTGAAGCCAAGCTGTGGAGGGGGCTATCACCTCTCTCTAGACTGAAGTAAGGGAGTGGAAAAGTTGGACATCCATGGAGGTTCCTGATTTGAGTGCTCTCGATGCCGCAATGGCTGCCCCTTCTACTGTTCGAGGCTCCATAGATGATTTATTTGAGGGATTTGGAGATGATGTTGAAGATTTGGGTGATGAAGGCTTTGATGGTGAGGTAGGAGCAGGTGTAGATGATGTTGTGGATGAGGAGGAGTGACCCACTCAGGAAGTCTCTTGACCCCTTTATTTTGCATGCCTACATTAGGGATAATGTAATCTTTAAGTTGTGGGTGGGATGAGTGTTTTTATGGATTGTCATTTGTGTACTATTTTGTTTAGGATTTGATGTAGCCCTTTTAGGGATTTTTTTTATTTGATGAATAGTTGTGAGCCTTTGTTGGGCTCATTTTAGTATTATTGATTATTGCGCTTGTCGGGGTACTTGTGTGGATAAACTTGTGAATGAATGATTTTTTGATGTTAGTGCTGAAAAATGGGTCCTTACTTTGAGTTGTCAAATGTTGGATTATGACCCAAAATCTTTTGTTCGCTTGTGTAAATAGTAGAATAGTAATCAAACCCCAAGGGTTTTCTTCACACCACGGTTCTTTCCCAAGGAGCATTTGTCTTTCTCTTTTCTTTTCATTGTCGAATCGGTTTGGTACTTGCCCTTGATAGATTGTGAGGCGACTCTCTTAAGGAAAAATGCCATGTCTTTCTTGAGTCTTTTTGTGGAGATGTTTTGAGAGGTGGTTTTGAGATGTGGCATGAAAATGAGAAATGAAAAATGGGCATTTGAAATGAGAAATGTAGTACTCTTTTGTCATACATTACAAATTTCTTGTTTAATTTATGAATTCTCATGCTATAATGTCTTGAATCAAAATCTTGTGATGATAATGACATTTATGGACTCTTTGGGTGTGATGCCTTGTCTGGTAAGGATTTTTGTGAATATCATGTGTAGCTTCTAGTCTAGAACTTTCCCTAAGTGTGAGTCAAGGCAAAATCCTAGATGTAGTTGCACTTAGAACATGTTTTTATGCTTTCATTTGACTAGTCACTCTACCCAAAATGACCTCCAGAAACGTCTTCCATTTCTAGCCAATGTTGATCCTTTTGAACTTCTTATTTTTGGAAATCACATTACAAGACAATGTCCCTTTTTGATCTCCTCTTCATGGCAACCCATCCTCCCTAATTGCTAGTGGTGAGCGAATGAGAAAAATGGGGGCTGAAAACCCAAAGGCATAGGTAGAGAAAAGGAAATTAGTGATTAAGAGGCAAAAAGCCTAAGTTTGAGGGTTTTTCAAGAAATGGGGATATAAAAAACCTAAATTTGAGGTAGCACAGAAGTGTGAGAAAAAGGAATGAAATGATGAGCTGAGGAACCTTAAGGTACCAAAAGAGGAAAAAAAAGAAAAAGTGAAATGGTGTTACCTCTTTATTAGACAAGGCTTAATGTGATAGTCAAAGGAGCTACAAGGAATATCTTTGAGCAATAAATGAGGGAAATGGTTGCAAAAGGTGGAATAAAGTGAAGCGATATAAAAAGTTAGATTGGAATGGTTAATGTGTTCACATAAAGGCATTAGGGAGGATCCAATCACTAGAGCCAAATAATTGTGTTACCATTACCCCTAGCCTTCATCATGACCCGCAAGTCCTAATTGATTTTGATTGTAGCTGCTCGACATTAGTGGTGAATTACATGAAGGGAAAGCCTATAGGTCGAGTGCTGTGCATGAAGATTTCTTTTGGGAGAGTGAGTGTGATAATTTTTTTTATAATCCCTTGTGTGTGCATTAATACATGATAAAGAAAAGGGATTCTCTCTTTGGTAAGTGGCATCATTTCTTTCGAGGACACACTTGCATTAAAGTAAAGGTGTGATTGAGGCATGTGTAGTGCGAGTTCTAAGGAAAACTTTACATGTGCAGTGATTATGAATTGAGATGTTATATGTATTGCGTTGGATAAGCTATGCCCTTGTTTTGCAAAATGAAAGCATTCCTTTGAATTATGGTGGCCTCTTGAAACTTTTCCATATATTTGTTTAAGGGAATTTGCTTCTATTTTTCTACGAGTTGGAGAGCATTTTTGGGTTGTTATGGATTAAGTGGTCATTGATTTCTAAACTCTTGTGGAGTGTCATGTTTCTGAACTAATAAAAATTCATTACTTGAGGACAAGCAATGGTTCAAGTTTGGGGTTTGATGAATTGGTAATCTATCAACTCATTAGGCTCTTAAGCATGAGTTTTAGCTTGGCTTTCAAGTTATTAGATGAATTTTATCCCCTTTTTGCCTTTTTATTTGTAGTTATCTGAGTTGAAGAGAAAGACCAAGAAGTGGAGTAAAAAGGAAGAAATAAAGTGAAAATCGGCACTCCACCAGAGGACACCAGTGAAACGCTAGTCAAACGAAGAGAACCACTTATTTGAGGAGAAAATTCAACCAGCAACTCATCGATTAAATCGCCTATAGTTGCTCGATCATGCTGGAATGAGGAGTAAAGTAATCAGCAGATCACGGATGGAGGCTGGCGAACCACCAAAGGTGTCGCCGAATGAGCCTAGAACATCACTGGAAGTGTAGAAGAAAATTAAAGGCGGATTACGAAATGCAATCGGTAAACCACTGGTCCCACTGCAAGCGACAAAACGTTTGAACAACGGTAATTAAGTCTAGCGCTGAAAAAGAGGAGATTGGTTGCCCAATTTTTGTATATAGTCTAAAAGAAAGTACCCTGTACATACTTTTTTTAGCTTTTTGAACATTCGTTTTGCTTTGGGGAGAGAAGAACCCCATTGGAAGAGATTATTGAATATTGCTTCTCTTATTTCATCTTCTTCCTTTACAAGGTATAACCATTGTTGCAAACATAGTTTGAGTTTGATTTTTCTTCTCTTCGTAATGAAATCATTGAGTTTATTGATCAATATACTCTTTAGTTTCTTAATCATGAGTAGCTAAATCATCAACTAGAGGTGTGTGATGATGGGTGCTTAATTAGATTAGGTATTGTTAGATTCATCTCAGTATTGCTTCATTAGTATAGATCTATTGAGTTCTCTCCCAATTTATAATTTATGATCCATAGTTGCAAATGTGGGTCTACTTTCCTTACTTAATTTCAGCTTGAAAGAGAAGAATTCAAGAGTTGGAAGAGAATTTGATGGTGGGAATGGATGTGATTGTGTTGAGTTGGGATAGATATAGCCAAAATCCATATTCATAATCCTAATTAGTAGTTGATGACTAGAGATAGCTCAGTTATTAACCCAAACTCTGTTGGGCTAATTGGATTATGTCTTGAGATTCAAAAGGACTCAAGAAAAAGGAAACCATGAGGTTGAAAAACATAGGGAGCCATCTCAACCAAAGTTATTTACACTTATTCGCAATGATTTAATGAGCTAGCATATCCTTATTTGATTAGCACACCATCTACACCACACCTCTAGTATTCACTTATTATTGACTATCAATTGAAGTTCTTTAGCTATTTTGGCTAGCTGGTTTAGAATCCAAATATTATTAACTTTATTTTTCTCCCAAAAATTTACTATTTTATTTCTCTTGATTTCTGCAAGTTAATTCAAATTTCCTAAAACAACGCTTGCACAAATTGTTCACTAGTCTCTGTGGGATATGACCCCAACATCCATCGGGAATATTTATTTTGAGAAATGATTGTGTATGCTTTCTCCTTAATAGGAGTGTAGTTTGGATGTTATCAGTAGACAACTACAAGTCTTCTGTAATACCCTAAAAGTTTCTAAGACTAGATGAGATAAATGGAAATAAGTTTAGCATAAAAATCTTTGTTTTTGCCTTAGAATGACTCATGTTACAAGTCGTAGTGAGATGCTGAAGTTGGATGCTCAGATCACGAGTCACACCAGGAGTCATGGTGTGTGGATATGACTTGTGGTCAGGAGTCGTGGCGAGGCACAGGGAATGCCAGGATTGGAAAGGAAGGATCATGGTACTACTTATTGTGGGAAACAATGAGTCTTGACAAGGGTTGTGGTTTCAAAGTTTAGCGTATGGATAGGTTTCCATGAGTGGTGGTACGACCCATGGTAGGAAACCACGAGTCGTGGTTTGTAACATGTGGAGAAATCCAGGGAAGGTAAGAATTGAGGCTTGGTGACAACGATAGGTGTTACGAACCGTGATGACAAGTAACAACTCTTAGTAGGCATCTGTGATGTGATATTCAGGAACCAATCTTACGACCAGTGGTGACCACGAGTTTTCACTTCATGGTACAACTCGTGGTGAGAGTCGTGACTACAGACAATGCCTATTTTCTAGTATTTTTATTTAGGGTATTTTCATATATTTTAAGCTTCTAGGTCCTATGCTACGTCGTTTTAAGCCCTAAAGAAGTGTATTAGGGGTGTTTAACCTATTCTAATAAATTCAACTCTCATGCATGCAAGGTTAGAGGGTTCCGTTGAAGATCAAGATAGAATCCTCCAGTTCTCTTCCAAATCTCTTGAGTTTTCAAAGTCAAGTTAAGAATCAGTTTACCCGGGTATGTAGGTCCATGAATGAGTGTTTTCTTTCACTCTAATGCCTAAATTTCTCCTGAAGTTCTTGAATTCAAGTGTTGATTCAAATGTATTATCCTATGGGGTTTTATCCCAATTTTATGAAGTTCTCTATGAATTATTTATGGGTCAATTCCGTTCATGTTTCAAAGCATATTTTTAAGATTTATGGGCATATTTTATACCTATTTTAATTATTAATTCATGATTTAAGATTTTAGAAATTATGTCCAATTATGCAAGTTTCATAAGAAGTCAAATTTATTAATCTTTTATGATGTTGATTCTCCTAAGCCTAAATTTATGATTTATGATTTATGATATGATTTCCTACAATTAATCTTCATGAATTTGTAAATCTCAAGTATGGTGATTTTCTCAAGCATATATGTACTTCATGATTTATGATTTTATGATTTTGGTCGACTCATAGGCCCTTATTTCATGGAAAATAATGTATTTCAAGTAAGATCAAGTATGTTATGATTTAACTATCTATGAACTTCATGTATGACTTCACGATTATTATGTGAGCCCTTATTTGAATGTTTTTGGGAGTAGTGTCTAGCACCGACTAGACCCGGCATTCAGGTAAATGATCTTGGGCAAATTTATATGCCCAAGTGATACTCAAATGTGTCAATTTTGCCTTGTTTATCTATCGATGTTTAGACATTCTCATGTGATTTGTAATAAAATGTGAATTTATACTAACCAACATGATTAGTTTTGTTTTGCAGAAAAAATATAAAGTCATGGAGCTAAGATGCATGTTGGGAAAGATTGGGATTGGACTCGGACGCTAGCAAAGGAAAAAGCACTTGAAGGCACAAATTAAAGGGGCTCCACGATGGAGCCGTATCACGCTGCCATCGCGGATGCATTCTTCCTGGATGGTGAAATTATTCCTATTTCCAGTGGAGGTGCGCGTTGGCCGTGGCACGTTGGCCTAGCCCCGCATTGCACGCCGTTCCACGTTTGGCCTAAGTACCTGGACGACTAAATTCCAGTAAGGCTCCGCGTCGGTGGCGTGTCACGGAGGCAGTGCTCCGCGATGCACTCCGTGACACGTTGCTTGTAATTCCAGGAAAAATTCCCACAAGTATAAATAGAACACTTAGGTTCATTTTTAATAATTCTGACTTGGTGGAGCAAGAATATGGGTTACAGGCAGTTGAGGGGACGAAAATCTCAGGGTTTTTATCTATCTCCTTCTTCTTTAATTCAATTAATTGTATGATTAACACTCAATTAACGATGTTTAATCCAAAAATGAGTGGTTAAATCCTCTTCTTGCTGAGGTTTAGAATAATTGTATTGAAATGTAATTATTGATCAATTGGTTTTTCATCTTTTCTTCCATGGTTGTTCTATTGATTTTGTTCTTACTGCATTAATGTGTGGCCAATGTTAATGTATATCTAAAAAGTCCGGTTTCACTCGAGAGAGCAAGAAATTGGAAAGTTGTGAATTGATAGGATATGATCTTTTCTTAGTTTGGGAAAATTGAGAATTGATTTACCTTCTGGATATAAATATAACTGAAAGTTGTATTAGTCAATTAAGGAATCGATTTTGTATGGCTAGAACATGAATTTTGTTTTATCACAGAAATGTAGGTGAACGGTTCATGCTTCTTAAGTTGGGTTAAATACGAGAGTTTTAATCCATTGGCAATAATTCTTGACTAGCAACCGGAGGAAAGATTAACCAATTTGTATTGATAATTCGTTTCTCTACATGTTCATTTAACCTCAGCATGCTCGTATTCATAGTTCAGAATCAAATTATATAATCGTTTTAGACTTAGTATAAAACTAGAAACCAACATATCAAACTCTTCTTCACACTGTTGTCTGCATTTTTAGAATTAATGTTTATTGACACTTGATTATATTGTTACCCTAGCCCAGTCCCTGTGGGATCGATACTTGGCTTACTTAAGCCACTTTACTACTTGTTCGACCATGTGCACTTGTGTGTAGCTATATACCTATCACGTACATCCCGAACATGTTTTTGGCGCCGTTGCCGGGGACTGGTAATTGGTAAATTTTTCTTAAGTGTTAGTTTACGATTTCTTCTTAGTGTTGACAACTTGGTCTTAGCCTGTATTTTGCAGATACTAATTTCTGTTGAACACTGGCAAGAGACAAGGAGCTGGTGGACTCATATTTAGATCCTGAAAGACAATTTCATCGTCAAAGGAGAGAAGCTCTAGAGAAAAAGCTGCAGTTGTTCAGATGAACAATCATGGAGCAACAACAGAATCCACCAGTTGTAAGGGCAATGTTAGTGCCCGAGGAAATGGCAGCTAGGCCGATTCACGAGGTGGCAATCCCACATGCCAACAATGTCACATCGAGCATCCGCAAATCTGAGCCAGGAGGGAGGTTCGAGCTCAAACAAAACATGGTGCAATTGTTGCACACCAACGGGTAGTTCACAGGTCACCCTCATGAAGATCCACAGCAGCATCTCCAAAATTTTTTGGAGATAAGTGACACTTACATCCCCGCTGGAGTGTCATCAGATTATGTCAGGCTTACATTGTTCCCATTTTGACTTTTGGGAGAAGCCAAGAGGTGGTTGAAAGCTGAGCCACCTAATTCTATTACTACGTGGGATAATCTTGCAAGGAAATTCTTGATACGATTTTTTCCATCCGGTAAAACAGCAAGACTTAGAAGTCAAATTCTAAGTTTTAAACAGAGAGAGGGAGAGAATCTGTATCAGGCTTGGGAGAGATTCAAGTCTATGTTGCGGGATTGTCCTCATCATCACCAATCCAATGATGTGCTGGTGTACACTTTTATAGAGGGTTTGGAACCCCACACAAAAATCTTTCTAGACTTAGCAGCTGGGGGACAAGCATTGGAGAAAACTTATGAGAAGCTGTATACCTTGTTAAATCATATTTCACAAGGAAATCCAGAGTGGAATGCTGATTCGTCAAGAGGATGAACAAGGAAAGCAGCAGGAGTCCTAGAAGTGGATGGTTTTACAGCTATTGCTGCACAAATAGCTGCTTTACAGAATAAACTCAACACCCACTTCAGTAACATGACCATGAACCAGAGTCAAGCCCCAGTGAATGTAGTGAAGCAGATTTGGTGTGAAGTGTGCGGGAGTAGTGAGCACTCAGCTGAGTGTTGTGGAGCAAATCCTGATTCGGTGAACTTCGTGGGAAATGTACAGAGGAACAACCACCTACAGTATGGCAACAGCTACAATTCCAACTGGAGGAATCACCCGAATTTCTCTTGGGGTAGCAACAACCATCAAGGGCAGAGTTCGAGTCAGGGGGCGCAGAGGAATCAAGGAGGGCAGCAGAACTATCAGGCACAATATAGAAGCAACAATGCGCCTCCTCCACCACCATCACCCAACATTGAGGATATGTTCAAGACAATGATAGCTAACCAAGCTCAATTGTAGGCTGACTATGTGAAATTGGCAGCCGAGGTAAAGAATAACCAATTAGCTACTAAGGCACTGGAGTATCAATTTGGGCAATTTGCGGGAGCCCAAAACACCAGTCCTAGAGCAGGACTCCCGAGCGACACGGATCCCAACCTCAAGCAAGTGAATGCAGTGACCACAAGGAGTGGTTTGCAGCTTAAAGAGGTGGAACCAGAAAGACCACCTCAACAATCGGGAGCAGCAGAAACTAAAAGGGAGCAAAGTGATTAGAGGGGGAAGAAAAAGGAGGCTGAACCAGAAAGACCACCACCCCCGTTCTCTCAAAGATTAAAGAAACACAAGGAGGTGTCGTGTTTCAAGAAATTCATGGAGGTGCTAAAATAGGTACATATTAACTTACCTCTTGTTGATGTTTTGCAGGGAGTGCCGAAGTATGAAAAGTATATTAAGGACATCGTGGCGAACAAAAGTCGGTTGACTGAGTATGCTACGGTGGCTCTCACGGAGGAGTGCACTTCCCAGATGAAAAACCAGTTACCGAAAAAGCTCAAGGACCCTTGTAGCTTTACTATACAAATTACAATTGGGCAGAGTATCCGAACTCGCGGATTATGTGATTTGGGAGCGAGCATTAATTTGATGCCGTCATCGGTATTCAAGAAGTTGGGTCTAGGGAGTCCTAGACCAACAACAGTGATCTTGCAACTAGCGGATCGTTCCTTAGCCAGACCGGATGGCATTGTGGAGGACGTGCTGGTGCAAGTGGGCTCCCTTATCTTCCCGGTAGATTTCGTCGTGCTGGATTTTTAGCCAGACGCGGAAGTCCCATTTAGTTTGGGACGTCCTTTCTTGGCGACCGGGAAAGCGCTGATTGATGTAGCTGCAGGGCAGCTAACTATGCGAGCACACGACAAGGTGGAAGTGTTTGATGTATACAAGGCCACCAAGCTCCCGACTGTGTACGAGAAACTCTCGGTGATCAACGTGATTGATCGAGCTGATGTTGCCCAGATAGTTGAGTCATGAGAGTTATTGGGAAAACCATTGGAAGATGTAAGCACTACTGGGGTGAGGACGGTGGCCGATAGAAAACGTCCGTCACCCTAGAAGATGACTGAGCTTAAGGACGTCGAGCTGTGACGGTAAACCAAGCACTGCACGGGAGGCAACCCATGAAATTTCTGTGTAATATTTTATTAGATTTCATAGAAAAAAATAAAAAAAAATATGAAAAATGAGAAAAAGAAAAAAAAGAAAAAAAATATAATTAAAAAAAAAATTGATTTTAATTGAAACCTATAATTCTAAGCAATTTCTTGTTGTGAGATGAATTTCAGGTTGAACGGAGGATAAATGTGCAAAGGATCGCAAAGGAAAAACCGAGGTATGAAAAATAATAAAAAGTGGCAAAACAGTGAGCCCACGCGATGGCTCCGTGTCACGGAGGAGGGCCTCCGCGTTACCCTCCGTGACACGTTGAAGGTATCTGGAATTTTTATAAATTCTAGAACACCTGCGTGATGGCTCCATGTCACGGAGGGCATGCTCCGCGTTACCCTCCGTGACACGTTGAGGTGTATTTCGCGACGGGTCACACCGGGTCGCCGGGTGACCCGCGCGAAAAACCCCCCTTTTTACCCCGATTTTACCTCATTTTTTCCCATTCCTCACCTCCATCGCGACAAACAACCCGAAATTCCCCCCTTCCCCAACGTGACACGACCTAGGAGTTCAATTCTATCAACTTTTCTTCGATATCATCTAATTTAAGGTATGTTTGTTAACTTCATCTCATTTCTTACCTTATTTTTCCGATTTTTAGCATAGGAAGTGAGGAAACTTGCCCCAAGTAGAAAGTAAGCTTAATGCAATCGAATTATTGTTGATTGATGTTTGGAGTATCATTGTGATTGCTTGAACTCGTTAACTACATAGCTTAATCAGATTTTTTTGCAAAATCATAGCTAGGGCTTGAATTTGAGTTTGAAATGAAAAGAAAAATTTAGTTGAACTATTGAAACTCTTGCTGGGGTGTATATGTTGGGTGAGATGAGTTGGTTGTGCTAACTGTTAATATGGTAAAAGACCGACGGATTCTCGGGTTAAGGAAATTGTGGAAAATGCAAGAAATGGATAAATTATATGGATTAATGTAGATAAATTCTTTTCTTGTCTCTTCGTTTCTGTTTGTGAAGTGCTATGTGATGAAATGTTATCGATGGTCATTATTCTGACTAGCTGTGCGAAGTCTGAGTAGTACATAAAATGTATACCATCGAATTCTCTAAATGCACTAAGCAATATTGTTATGTTTTGTTGTTTGTTTGTGGAAATAAGTACGATCTTGCCGTAATGTTGTGATTTTGGCTAAAGACTAAGTGTGGGGTAGCCTAGCTTAACCCAACCTTAGTCGAAGCTAATTTTAATTGGAATGAAATTGGGACTGTCTGTTTGGTTTGACAGGAACAATGGCAAGCAGGCAAGACAAGGGAAAAGGCGCACCAACATCAGGCGCTGGAAGAAAAAGAATCAGACTGGGAACAACAGTCCCAGTAACACCAGCGGTTCCACACGGCCAACGCCGTCAATATGGAACCATATGGGTTACAGAGGAGGGGAAGAAATGGTACCAAAGCATAAGGAAAGCAAATAATTCCTCGAAGAACATATTGACAGCGAACCGTTGGCTCTGGAGTTCCCCAGGATTGTCCACAGGATTGAGGCAGCCGGGCTGAACTTCATCTTTGAAGAGCCCAAGGAATGCAACCTGCACTTGATTAGGGAATTCTACACCAACTGGAACCCGACTCTCAAAAGTCACACCATCAAGATAAGGGGGCAAATAGTCACTTTTGAGCCCCACCACCTTAATGCTATCTTAGGGGTGCGGGACACAGACGCCCATGTGCTTCGACAGCTGAATATCACTCCACCATATGCAGACATCAGACGCACTTTGTGTGGAACCCGATCTACAGCACGTTGGAGCAGGCATAAGGAGAGGGGCTACCATCAGACCTTGCCCTACTCACAGATGAACAGGGAAGCCAGGATATGGCTGAAGATTGTTTGTTCCTGCCTAATCCCGGGGGTGCATATGATAGATGTAACCCGGGATCGTGTATGCTTGGTATACGCCCTGATGAAAGGGCTGGAGATCAACGTGGGGGCGGTGATTATCTCCGCCATGAAGAGAGCCCGTTTGCATCAAGGGCACAGGTAGGTTTGGTGGATTACTCACCGCGTTCCTGAGGGGCCTATATTGAGGAAGAGGCCCTTGACTACATCCTGCAGATGGAGCGGCGGGCCTTAGATGTCACCAAAACTAAGGCACCTGACACCACTCACGGGCCAGTTCTTGCACTAGCCGAGCGACATGCTCGGAATGATAAGTACATGGCTCGTATGTACGGGATACAGATGCTCCAGCTGTGAATAGGAGGGAGGCCGGCAACAGAAGAGGAGCTGTGGCAGCTTGAGCTAGACTACCCTTTGGCGAAAATGCTAGGGCTCTATGCCGAGTGGGGCCAGCTTTTGTGAAGCCCACGGATAATGATGTCCCCACAGATGAGGAGACACGTCGTGATGACTCCGATGTGGATTCAGATGATGACGATGTGGGTGATTCAGACATGGGAGATGAGGCATCAGCATCTGATGAAGAAGTGGAATACTTTGATTGATCAGGGAGTTGCACCACCCACTCTTGTGCTATGCTAATTTTTGTGAACGCTGGGGACAGTGTTCGATTTAAGTGTGGGGTGGGACTAGTTAGGTGTTGGTTGCTGTTGTTTTTAATGTATGTTTCTGTTCTCTTGTCGTGCCTGTGAAAAATTGTGACCCTGTGATTGTGATGTTTAGGTTTTGTATTGTAATTAATGTGAAGCTGTTGTGTGCTGTTGAATGTTGTTAGCTAGTTTTGTGCATATTTTTGTTTTATCGAAATGATCGAAATTTTTTTAAAAATTTTTATGATTTTTTAAATTTTTGGGTTTCTCGGCATTTGTTTTTGGTTCTTTTACCGAGAATAGTCCCATTGAACCGAAGTTGTAGTTAGTGACCATTCCCTACGATGGATGGATGACGACCGTCTTAAGGGAATGTAGTCGTTAGGAGTAGATTTCTTTTGTTCATTTTATCTTTTAGTTTGGTGTTTTTCTTTTGTTGATTGTATCCTAAACCTGTCGTTACTTTATGGTTGCAAAATTCTGGTTGCATGTTGTACATGATATTTCAAATGCAAAGGTGATTTATATGAAAGCATGCAACTTTGTAAATATGTTGACATACCTAGGCCATAGAGTCGATTCAGTGTGATGGAGGCTTAATGTTTGAATTCTGGTAATTAGCTGATTGAAGAGTTTGTGAATATGTCTTGAGTTGAGCATGTGAAATGAGCGTATAGTGAGGTTTCGTCTTCCATGCTGTTGTGAAGTGTCTAGAACTTGCCTGGTGTGTGTACGAAACGAAATGAAGGACGTGTATTGTAGGAAAGGATGTAGGCATTTCTTTGTTTTAACCGAAAGTTTCTCTTTTTCATTGTCGTACCCACCTTGAATGTACACCCTAGTTTGCCCATTGAGCCTTTAGCCTATTATTTTTCTTTTGTCAAAAAGGTGTAAACCGAGCTTAACCCCTTCTTTTCATTATCCGTGAATTTGATCGAAAACTCTTAAGCGCTTAAGAAAAGAAAATAGATTTCCCACACTGTCAAAGAGTGAGAATGGTGAAAAGAAAATAAAAGTAGAGTGATGAAAGGAAAGAAAAGGTCAAAGGTGCACTTGTTATAAATTAAATATAATGAAGATGTATAAATAATCTTCGTAATTGAGTCAAGTGTGCTTAAAGATATGGGTTAAAATAAAGACAGACTTCAAGAATGGGAGGATGAAGGAAGAAAGAATGCCCATGAGGTTGATGGGATGTATTGAAAAAGCGCTTAAGGATGCTAGTGGCTATTATTGGTTAGCCCAATATTTACTAGTTCCGTAGCTTACATTACAACCCGTTATGTCCTACGTGATCCTACATCACATTTCCTTATATTAGTGGAGTAATACACTAAAGGCAAGCCTATGGTTCATGACATGATGCATGTGAATTCTTTTGGGAGAGAGAGCGAAATTGTGTTTATATGCCCCTGCATGTAATCTTTTGAGTTCATTTGATTAAAAAGGGGAAAATTCTCTTGTGTTGTGAGGGCACATGCTTGACGACAGATTAAATTTCATGTCAGATATCTTGTTCAGCTGATTTGCATGGGTTTGCCAATATAGAGAATCGATTCTTGAGTCTAGGAGGTCTTATTGTGTCGAAGGTCATTGTATTGATAGGACCATGCGTGTTTTCTTGATGATTTGTTCTATTAAATAATCGGTATGACCGTATCTTGAATTGTCGAGCCAAAGTAGCCAGCATGGGCTGTAAATTGCACGAGGTGTAAGATTGTGTTCGGGGATGAACAAGGATTTAAGTGTGGGGTAAGTGATCTTGGGCAAATTTATATGCCCAAGTGATACTCAAATGTGTCAATTTTGCCTTGTTTATCTATTGATGTTTATACATTCTCATGTGATTTGTAATAAAATGTGAATTTATACTAACCAACATGATTAGCTTTGTTTTACAGAAAAAATATAAAGTTATGGAGCTAAGATGCATGTTGGGAAAGATCGGGATTGGGCTCGGACGCTAGCAAAGGAAAAAGCACTTGAAGGCACAAATTAAAGGGGCTCCGCGATGGAGCAGTGTCACGCTGCCATCGCGGATGCATTCTTCCTGGATGGTGAAATTATGCCTATTTCCAGTGTAGATGCGCATTGGGGCCATGGCACGTTGGCCTAGCCCCGCGTTGCACGCTGTGCCATGTTGGGCCTAAGTACCTGGATGACTAAATTCCAGTAAGGGTCCGCGTCGGTGGCGTGTCAAGGAGGCAGTGCTCCACGATGCACTCCGTGACACGTTGCTTGTTATTCCGGGAAAAATTCCCACAAGTATAAATAGAACACTTAGGTTCATTTTTAATAATTTTGACTTGGTGGAGCAAGAACGTGGGTTACAGGCAGTTGAGGGGACGAAAATCTCAGGGTTTTTCTCTATCTCCTTCTTCTTTAATTCAATCACTTGTATGATTAACACTCAATTAACGATGTTTAATCCACAAATGAGTGGCTAAATCCTCTTCTTGCCGAGGTTAAGAATAGTTGTATTGAAATGTAATTATTGATCAATTGGTTTTTCATCTTTTCTTCCATGGTTGTTCTATTGATTCTTGTTCTTACTGCATTAATGTGTGGCCAATGTTAATGTATATCTAAAAAGTCCGGTTTCACTCGAGAGAGCAAGAAATTGGAAAGTTGTGAATTGATAGGATATGATCATTTCTTAGTTTGGGAAAATTGAGAATTGATTTACCTTCAGGATAGAAATATACCTGAAAGTCGTATTAGTCAATTAAGGAATCGGTTTTGTATGGCTAGAACATGAATTTTGTTTTATCACAGAAATGTAGGTGGACGGTTCATGCTTCTTAGGTTGGGTTAAATACGAGAGTTTTAATCCATTGGCAATAATTCTTGACTAGCAACCAGAGGAAAGATTAACCAATTTGTAATGATAATTCGTTTCTATACATGTTCATTTAACCTCAGCATGCTCGTATTCATAGTTCAGACTGAAATTATATAATCGTTTTAGACTTAGTATAAAACTAGAAACCAACATATCAAACTCTTCTTCACACTATTGTCTGCATTTTTAGAGTTAAAGTTTATTGACACTTGATTAGATTGTTACCCTAGCCCAGTCCCTGTGGGATCGATAGTTGGCTTACTTAAGCAACTTTACTACTTGTTCGACCACGTGCACTTGCGTGTAGCTATATACCCATCATGTGCAGCCCGAACAGTAAACTCTATGGTCCCATAACTATGCACCAACATAGGTTTATATTCATGGACTCTTGGTTGGTCCCTATTAGTGATATCATGCCATTTACATCCCTTTCCTAGCAAGCCCGGGATGGCTCTGCCCACTTGAGCGAGATAGTTGGGTCATCATGTAAGCTCTATCATGATGGCGTCGATTAAGATGAGTCTTCCCATTGTTGCTTATGTTTTATGCATGATCATAATTATGATACATTTGCTGAAATTGGCTGAAGTTATGTTTTACGAGGCTTCTCTTATGATTATGATTATGCCTAGTTTATGAATGGTTTTTGAAAACCTTGAGCCCTCATGTTTATGTTATGATTATCACTTCATGTTTTGAACTATCCTACTCTCATGAACTGTTATATATTTTAATAGTTCGTTTTACTTACCTTGCATACTCAGTACATTCAAAGTACGACCGCATACTCTTTATTGTATCATTTCATGATACAGGTCCGAGAGATAAGATTCAATTGTGTCATTAGTCCTACTTTCGTATCAGTCCAATTAGAAAGTGTTGGCGAGTCCTTATCTTCCAAGGACATCCAGTTTAGTTTGTTGTTTGTTATTTCAGTCACAAACTTTTGTCCAGCTAGTTGGGTATGCTGTCCCATCAGCTCGTCAGTTATGTTAGAGGCTTTTCAGATAGTATGTAGAATCTCAGTTTTTCACTGTTGACTCAGATTATGATTATTATGTGTGTAGACTTCCATTTATTCATGTTCAGTTTATCAGTTTCTATTAATTTATGCTCTTTAGCTGCTATTTCATGCCATGGGTCGGCTTAGAGCCATTTGTGGTTCTAGGTACCGTGTCCTGATTCGGGGTCTCCGCTTGGGTCATGACAAACTTGATATCAGAGCCATGGTTTAGTGTGTCCTGGGGTATCAGAAAGCCACGTTAAGTAGAGTCTTTTCCATGGGTGTAAAGTGAGCCACAATTATGGGGGATAGGCTACAAAACGTTTTAGGAAATTTTTCTTATTTAATTATCTATGTCGTGCGACGAAGTATCTCTCTATCCTTCTAACTCATTTTATACACATTTGTAGAATCATGCCTCCATGCCGTATGGATGGAAGAAGGAATAGGAACAGAAATAGCCATGAGGATGGCAATGGGGATGAGCATCAACAGGCCCACCAGCACCAACAGGTCCTATGCCTGAATAGGTCTCTCATGTCGAGTTTAGGGCCATTTTTCAGTTATTGGCTCAGGCCTTAATCGCTCAGGTCAATCAAAAGGCAGTGGCTCATGCTCTCCAGAATGGGAATGCAGCAGCAGCTCGAGATAGGGATTTCTCAGGATGAATCCCCTCGAGTTTCTTGGGTCGAAAGTAGATGAGAACCCATATAAGTTTCTGGAAAAGACACAGAAGATCACCCAGATTATGGGGATAATAGGAGAAGAGAGCGCATACATAGCCTCCTATCAACTTAAATGGGTTGCTTATATTTGGTACTGCCAGTAGATGGATGGTAGAGCATTGTTATACCCCAAAAACCCTAAGATCAGACCTAGGAGTTGAAACAGAGAAAACAGGATTTTCGACACCAGGTCACAGAACGAGTCATCCTGTGACCCGTCAGGATGACCACAAGTAATTAGGTGACTCGTGGTGATGTGGGAGACTTAAGATGGAAAATTATTTTTTTGGTCACCACAGACATGACCACGAGTCGTGGTTAGCCCCATGACTTGTTGAGTCGGTTGTGGTCAAGGATGAGGTAAAGGTAGGAGAAATTGGGCAGTGCACCTAATGGGTGGGTCACCATGAATCATTGGGCACACCACGAGTCGTGGTGTGCTCCATGGTGAGCCCTAGTTAAGATTATGGCAGTGTACTCAATGACTGGTGGCCACGAGTTGTGGCCTTGGACAACGACTCGTCCAGTCCCTCATGGGGACTGACAGTTTGTTTTTCTCTGCGAATTTAGTAAGAACGTATCGTAATTCATATGATCCTAAGGCCTAAACTACGTCATTTTAAGATATGAAGAGTGAGTTTAAGATGGGTAAGTTCATTCTAGGCTATTCCTATTCATGAATGCAAGTTTAGGGGCTTTGAAGAGGTGATCAAGTCTAGTCCTCCAAGTTTTTCATCAATTCTTCATTGGGTAATCAAGGAAGTGGTAGAATCAGTTCTTCTCAAGTATATAGGGTTATAAATGGTTGAAATTGTTCACACCCATGCCCAACTCCTCTCTAATTCATAAAATTCTATTGAAAATTCTATGGAGTTTTATCCCAATTCTTATGAAATCGTTATGATGTATCTATGGGTTAATTCCTCTCATGTATAAATTAATTTTTTATGAATCATGGAAACATTTTACAACTATTTAAATTATAAACATATGGATTTAAATTTCTACAAAACTATGCCCAATTATGTATGTTTCATGATAAATCAAGTTATATTCTACTTTGATTTTGATTTTCATTAACCTATTATGATTTATGACTTATGATATGATTTCTATCAAATTTTCATCATGAATTTATGAATATCAAGTATATACATATTTTACAAGTATGCATGACTTTCATTATTTGTCGATTGAAGATTTTGGCCGCCTCACAGGCCTTGCTTTCATGACTAGTTCACATATTTCAAGCATTCTTATGATTATCATGATTTTAAAAAGCCTATGAATCACATGTATATTATCCTATGAGCACTATATATTTTTTTGGGAGTAGTATTTAACACCAAGTAGACTCGTGATCCAAGCATACCCCGAGTCTCAAAGCTACGCGCCAACGTAGCTATGATGGGACCTCCTTTTTGACTATCCCATTTGCTCAAATGGGCCTTTCATGAGTGATATCACGCCTATTTCATGGTTCTACCCTTGTTAAGGTACAAACGCCCTCTCGACTATGGGTTTACAAGTCGGGCTCCATGTGTGCTCATATAGGGTATGTCAGTAATAAGAATCTCCCATTGTTCCTCGTGATTTATGTATGTTTATGATTATATACTTTGGCTCAAGTCATGTTTAATAAAGCTTTTTCTCATATGATTATCATTATGAATGATTTACAAATATTTTGAAAACCTTAAGCCTTATGTTTGCATTACGATATTTATGTTACGATCATGTTGTCCTACTCTTATGAACTTTTATGTATTTTAACTCTCCATTTTACGTGCCTTGAATACTCAGTACACTTCACGTACATACCGCATACTTTGTGCTGTATCGTCTTAAGATACAGGTCTGAGGGATCTTTCTCAAGAGCATCCTTAATCACTACTTTCCCATTCAGACCTATCCAACTAGCATCAGTGAGTCCTCATCTTCCAAGGACATTCAGTATTCGTGGTTGTTATGTTTTTCTTCAGTTTTAGACTTGCCGAGTTAGTTGGGGGTGTTGTGCCATAAACCCATCGGATATGTTAGAGGCTTTCAGATTGTACATAGTAATTAGCTTGTCATGTATGACGTGAATTTCGATTCTGATATTATGTTATGTTTAGACTTCCACTATATCTATTATGTTAATTATTCCACTTTTATTGATTGAGTTAGATGTATGTTCATGCCATGGGTCGACTTGGAGTCTCTTAGGGCTCCTTGTCCCGAGTCTCTATCCGTGCCTATGTTCGGGTCATGACAAGTAGTGGGCGCAATTCCCATGAGTTGGAAGGAGTTCATGACAACCTTAAAAGATAGATTCTTCCCAAGGGAGCTGTGGGAAGAAAAGGCGACAGAGTTTGTCAACTTAAGGCAAAATGATATGACATTGCAAGAGTATGCTTTGGAGTTCACCTAGTTGTCCAGGTATGCACCGAAGATGGTTGCAAATCAGAGAGCCTGTATGAAAAGGTTTGTGTATGGGGTGTTAGATTTGCCGGTCAAGGATTATAGGTCCACAATGTTTAATAATGATCTTGATTTCTCCTGATTGGTGATATACGCCTAGCAAATTGACGCAGATCAGATGAAGGAAAGGGAGAGAGACTCCAAGAGGGAAAGGACAGGCTACTTTGGATTTTCCCAGCAGAGGTCTAGTGGACGAAATCATTAGAAGTCCTGCCAGAGGTCATCGGCCCCGGTGCCGTCATCAGTCAATGTCTAATCCAGACCTCGAGGTTAGTAGAGGAGTAGAGAATTAGGTTCGAGAGATAGAGGGACACTCTAGTAGAGCATACCTTTCCAGTCTGGTGAAAATATGGTAAATACCACATAGAAGAGTTCCTAGTCAGATCATATATTTGCTTTGAGTGTGGGAAACCCGAGCATACACGGAGGGTGTGTCCTTTGGCAAGGTAGGGCAATGGCAGAGGTCATGCACAAACTACTAGTTCAGCAGCAGCTCCAGTAACACGTCCTTCTCAATAGGGTGCATCCATTAGTGCGGGTGGTGGATAGCGTCACAACAAGTTTTATTCCCTCTCATCACGTCAGGAGCAGAAGGTCTCTCTAGAATAGTGACTGGTATGTTGTGAGCATTTCATCTTGATGTGTATTCATTAGTAGATCCAGGGACTACATCTTTTGTGAATCCTTATGTTTCCATTAGTTGCGGAGTTAGTCCCAAAATTCTATTAGAATTCTTCTCAATCTCTACTCCAGTCGATGACTCAGTTATAGCTCGACGAGTATACAGAACATGCCCTTTCACAGTCCTTCGAAAAGTCACCTCAGCCTAGTAGAGTTATAAATGACTAATTATGTTATCTTTTGTATGATTGGTTGCATGCATCCCATGCCTTAGTAAATTATAGAACCCATGTTGTAGAGTTCTGATTTAAGTGAGCAAGTCCTAGAAAGGAATGGTTGTTCAGTTGTGCCTGTAGGTCACTTTGTTTTTTACCTTAAGGCCAGAAAGATGATTTTCAAGGGTTGTGTTTATCATCTAGTTCGAGTTAAGGATGCGATGTCCGAACTCCTGACTCTCTAGCCAGTTCCTATAGTGTGTGAGTATCTAGAGGTTTTCCCAGATGATCTACTAGGGTCCCTCCCGAGCGGGAGATTAACTTTGGTAATGACCTTCTTTCTCACATGCAATCCATATCTACTACTTCATACATAATGGCTCCAGCCGAGATGAAGGAATTGAAGGATATTTTAGATAAAGGATTCACCATACCTAGAAATTATCCGTGGGTGCACCTATTCTCTTTGTTCGAAAGAAAGACGGTTCTCTTTATATGTGTTGACTATCGATAATTGAACAAGGTCAGCATTATGAACAAGTATCCCCTCCCCAGAATTGATGACTTATTTGACCAACTTCAGGGTGCTAAGTGCTTCTGAAAGATAGACCTCAGATCTGGGTAACATCAAATCACAGTTAGGGAGAGTGACATTCTGTAGATAGCTTTCAAGACTCGATATGGTTCACTAAAAGTTTGTAGTTATGTCTTTTGGACTAACAAATGCTCCTGCATCTTTTATAGATTTGATGAATAGGGTTTTCAAGCCGTATTTGGAAATGTTCATAATTGTCTTTATAGACGATATTCTCATATACTCTCAGAGCGAGGAGGAGCATACCGCTCATTTGAGGATTGTGCTACAGACTCTCAAGGATCACCAGCTATTTGCTACATTCAGTAAGAGTTAGTTTTGGTTGGACTCAGTAGCATATTTGGACCATGTGGTGTCAAGTAAGGGTGTGTAGGTGGACTCTCAAAAGATAGAAGCCGTAATGAATTGGCCTAGACCAATTGGTCCTTCAGATATAAGGAGTTTCTTGGGTTTAGCTAGCTATTACAGGAGGTTTGTAAAGGATTTTCATCCATTGCATCACCGTTGACTAAGCTAACCCAGAATACAGTCAAATTTTAATGGTCGGATTCCTGTGAGAAGAGTTTTTCAGGAGTTAAAAACTTAACTCACTTCAACCCCAATGTTGACCCTACTTTAGGGTACCGATTGATTCATTGTGTATTTTGATGCCTCTACGGTTGGTCTTGGTGTGTGTTGATACATCATGGTAAGCTCATTACGTATCCCTCTAGATAGCTTAAGACTCATGAGAAGAATTATTCGACATATGACCTAGAGTTAGCAGCGGTGATATCCACATTGAAGATTTGGATACACGATTTGTATGGGGTCCATGTAGATGTGTTTAAGGACCACAAGAGCCTATAATATGTGTTTACCCAGAAGTATTTGAATTTGCAACCAGTGAGATAGTTAGAGCTGCTCAAGGACTATGACATGAGTGTCGTTTATCATCTGGGAAAGGCCAATGTAGTGGTCCGTGGATAGTGTTTATCATGTGGAAGATGGAAAGAAAGAGTTGGTGAAGGATGTGCACCGGCATGCATGACTAGGAGTTCGCCTTGTGGAATCAATGGATGGTGCTGTCATTACTCAGAATAGTTCAGAATCTTATTTTATGATAGAGGTCAAGGCTAGGTAAGATGAGGATCCTATTTTGGTAAAGTTGAAGGAAGTAGTTCAGAATCAGAAGGTTGATGTCTTTTCCCAAGGGGGAGATGATGTAATTCGATATCATGGTCGGTTATCTATTTTGAATGTCGATGATTTGAGAGAGAAAATGTTGCATGAGGCTCATGGTTCATGCTATTCTATCTACCCAAGTACCACCAAGATGTACCATGACCTACGAGAAGTCTATTGGTGGAATGGCATGAAGAGGATATAGCAGAGTTTGTGGCAAAGTATCCGAATTGTTAGAAAGTGATAGTGAAGCATCAAAGACTAGGAGGTGTGCTAAAAGAGATCAGTATCCACACATGGAAGTGTAAATAGATCAATATGGATTATCATCACAGGGCTACCTTGCACATGTCAACAATATGACTCTATTTGGGTGGTGGTAGAAAGATTGACTAAAGCAGCCCATTCTCTACCGGTCAAAACTACTGACTCAATGGAGGATTATGCTAAATTGTACTTTAGGGAGTTAGTTCAGTTGCATGGACTTACTTTGTCCATCATTTAAGAAAAAGGTACTCAGTTAACCTTAGAGTTTTGGAGATCATTTCAGAAGGGACTCGGCACTCAAGTTAAGGTTAGCACAACTTTTCACCCATAGATAGATGGTCAAGCTGAGCGGACCATTCAGACTCTTGAGGATATGTTGAGAGAATGTATGATTGACTTCAAAGGTAGTTGGGATGATTTACCTCTTATCAAGTTCGCTTACAACAACAACTACCACTCCATCATTTAGATGGCTCCGTTTATGGTTGTTTATGGGCGGATATGTAGATCACCTATTGGTTGGTTTTAGGTAGGTGAGGCTACATTGATAGGGCAAGATTAGTTCATGAGGCTATGGAGAAATTTCAACTTATAAGGTAAAGGCTGAAAAAAGCTCAAACTCGTCAAAAGTCATATATTGATGTGAGGAAGAGAGAACTGGAATTTGAAGTTGATGATTGGGTGTTTCTGAAGGTGTCTCCCATGAAGGGAGTGATGAGGTTTTGAAAGAAAAGAAAGCTTAGTCCCCGATATGTTGGTCCTTACAAGATTGTGGGACGTGTTCGCAGAGTGACCTATGAGCTGGAGCTACCGGCCAAGTGGGCTTCGGTACTCTGATTTTCCATGTATCATTGTTAAAGAAGTGCGTTGGTGATCTAACTTTGGTTGTCCTGGTGAAGATCATATGTATGACGGATAACCATAGGTATGAGGAGGTACTAGTTTAGATCCTTGATCGTAAGGTTCGGAAGTTTAGGAACAAAGAAGTAGCTTCAGTGATGGTCGTGTGGAGGAAACATCTTGTTGAAGGAGCTACATAGAAGGCCGAAGCAGATATAATATCTAGATACCCACATTTATTCCCTTCTGAATCAGTTCCAGCATGAGGTATCGGTTTTCTCCTTATTACTCTATTCAGTTTCATGTCTAGTTTGTGTCTCTCAGTTTACTTTATGTTAGTGCATATATGTGTGATTCATGACATCAGTCAAGTCATGCATATCAGTCCAGAGTCAATCACTTCACCAATATTCAGCTTTAAATGTTCTGTAATTGAGATTTTAGTTCCCTTCCCCAGTTTCTCAGTATGTTTAGTCTACATTCGATAACAAATATTCCCAAGGGGGAGATATTATAATACCACAAAAGTTCCTAACACTAGATAGGAGAAATGGAAATAAGTTCAGCAGAAAAATCTATGTTTTTTCTTTGGAATGACTCATGGTATGAGTCGTGGTGAGAAGTAATGGATAATTGGAGGAGTCGTAGTGAGATGCTGAATTTCGATACTTAGCCCACGAGTCACAAAAACTATTGGTTGTGTGTGGGTACGACTCGTGGTCAAGAATCGTGGTGAGGAAAAAGGAACGCCAATGTTGGAAAAGACGGATCATGGTATGCCTCATTGTGGGAAACAATGAGTCATGATGAGGTTGTAGTTGGAAGGTTCTATGTATGGATAGGTTGTCACGAGTGATGTTATGACCCATGGTAGGAAACTACGAGCCGTGGATTGTAACCCATGGAAATATCCAGAGAAGGTAAGAATTGAGGCTCACTGACCACGACAGGTGTTATAACCCATGATGAAAAGTAACGACTTATAGTAGGGAGTCTGTGATGTGATCTTTAGGAACAAGTCTTATGACCAGTGATGACCACGAGTCGTCACTTCATGGTATGACTCATGGTGAGAATCGTGATGACTGACAGTGCCTATTTTTCAGAATTTTCATTAAGGGTATTTTCATAAATTCTAAGCTCCTATGTCTTAAACTACTGCTTTTTAAGCCTTAAAAGAAGTGTATTACGGGAGTTTAACATATTCTAATTCATTCAACTCCCATGCATGCAAGGTTAGAGGGTCCCATTAAAGATCAAGCTTAGAATCCTCCAATTCTCCTCCAAATCTCTTGGGTTTTCAAAGTCAAGTTAAGAATCAGTTTACCTAGGTATATAGGGCCATGTGTGAGAGTTTTCTTTCACTCTAATGCCCAAATTTCTCCTCAAGTTCATGAATTCAGGTGTTGATTCAAATGTATGATCCTATGGGGTTTTATCCCTATTTCATGAAATTCTCTATGAATTATTTATGGGTCAATTCCCTTGATTTTTCAAAGCATATTTTATGATTTATGGGAAGATTTTATACCTATTTTTATTATTAATTCAAGATTTCAAATTTTAGAAATTATGCCTAATTATGCAAGTTTCATGAAAGTCAAGTTTATGATCCTGTTATGATGTTGATTCTCCTAAATCTAAATTTATGATTTGTGATTTATGATATGATTCCTTACAGGTACTCTTCTTGAATTTATGAATCTCAAGCATAGTGATCTTCTCAAGCATGTATGTTCTTCATGATTTATGAGTTTATGATTTTAGCCAATTCACAGGCCTTTATTTCATAGCTAATCATGTATTTCAAGTATGATAAATTATGTTATGATTTAACAAGTCATGAACTTCATGTATGACTTCATGATTATTATATGAGGCCTCATGTGTATGTTTTTCGGAGTAGTGTCTAGCATCGAGTAGGCCTAGAGTTTAGGTAAACTCCTTCGTCTCAGAACGATGCACCAATGTAGGTTTATACTCATGGACCCTAGGTGTGTCCCTTTAGTGATATCACACCATTTATGTCCCTTTCCTAGCAAGCCTAGGATCACTATGCCATTCGAGCTAGATAGTTGGGGCATCATGTAAGCTCTATCATGATGGTGTCGGTTAAGATGTGTCGTCCCATTGTTCCTTATGTTTTATGAATGATCATGATTATGATACTATGGCTCAAGTTATGTTTTATGAGGCCTCTGTTTTAATTATGATTATATCTAGTTTATGAATGACTTTTGAAAACCTTGAGCCCTCATGTTTATGTTATGATTATCACTTTAAATTTTGAACTATCCTACTCTTATGAACTCTTATGTATTTTAATAGTCTATTTTACTAGGGATAAGAGGTCCCGTAGTTTTGGCAATGCTAGGGATAAGAGGTCCCGTAGTTTCGGTAGTTACAGTGGCACGTCATCCGGAGTTAAGGGTTTTTCTGCAAAGTGTTTTCATTCACCTTCTAGTAGACCCATTCAGGTAGATATCTACTCAGCCGAGGGAAGTTTGATCACGCCTAAATTACACCTCTCAATGAATATAAAGTGATTGCCGTCAAATGTAGTAACCAAAATAAGTTAGGGTCGATTCAGGGTAGATATTCAGTAATCCGAGGGAGATTTGATCATGCCAAAATTACACCTGGTAATGAAATATAAAGTGGTTGCTATCAAATATGGTAACTCAACTAGATTGGGGTTGATCCCATAAGAAATAGGAGAAATAATATGTTAATAATTAGTAAATCAATTGGTAGTCAATATTCCGAAATGCGGGTTGCAAATAAAAGAAAAAGTAATTCTAAATAGTGATTAGGTTGTTATCAAATTGATGATAAAAAACTAGCATTGTGCTTCCCATTATTTTATAACATCGTAAGTTTATTTTATTAGTAATCTATCCAGGTGAATTGTGTGTAATACTGACGATTAAGTTCATTTAACGTCTCTCGACCTACATAGATAAATTTCACCTAAAACCTTTCAAACATTAGGTGTGTATATTTTTCCTTAGTCATAAGTCTCGGATTAACTATCCTCGATTAGAGCTCAAGTTGATTAGATGAGGATTGGTAGCCTTAAATTTTCATTGTTATTCTCTTTTCCTAACTTCAACATCTTTCGTCAAGCAAGTTGATAATACGAGCACGTTTTAATGTTTGCAACTGGTAAAACTCATTAAAACAAAGAGAATAACAATCCAGTCAATTTATCATTCAAGAATCATTATTTTATATTGCCTATTTTCGTTAATTCATCATGATTCCTACAACTCTTGCTCAAGAGATTTATATGGTCATGTTTGAAGAAACAATAAGATAAGATTTAAGAAGTCATAATGATATACATATAATGATATGAAAATGTTTGACAAATCTCCAAAAGCTAATCAAAATCACAAGAACTTGATAATTTCTCCAACACTAGTATGGAAAAATATTTCCACACTTACAATAATTATGATCAAAAAATAAGTGGTGAATTCAAGTTTCTAACAAGATTCCACAATTTTCGACTACTAAATCGTCCTAAGAAGGGGTATATATAGTAGTACAACTTATCTGCATCTATTCCTACTTGGACCGGGATTGGACTTTACAGGTTTTGAGTTGGTAAACGTAGCTTCATGTCGCGCCTCCCAACACTTTTCTAGGCCTTCATGTTGTGTCTCTTGATGGTTGGATTTGCTTGCACGTCGTGCAGGTCATTGCGAAAATGTGTCTGCACGTTACTATCTTCTATTATGTTGATGCACTTGTTACTTTTGAGTTTGTCTAGGAAACTCATGGTCTTTTAAGCCTCAAATAATTTCATGTCCATCACTTTAATCCCTGCAAACATCTAATCGTGTGTATTAGCTATTTATCATAAGTATCATATAAAATCAAAGAAAATAGACATAATTTATTCTCAAAACATAGTTAAGTATGGGAAAAATATAGCAAATAAATATGTAAATAAACCCTACATCACCACCCACGCTTAGACTATTATTCGTCCTTAAACAATTTACTGCTTCCCCACTCAAGTTAAACTACAAAATTCACCCTACGAATAAGTCCACTTACACTGAGGTTCATTAGACAATTCAATCAAGCTCCAATAATCCACTCAATATTGATATAAGATCAACATTCAAAGGTCACAAAACAAAATAACTTAGCTTCTAGAACTAACTCAACAATATATATTTGGGCCAACATGAATCATATGTAATTTAGCAATCAAAGCATCAAAATCTCACCATTATGTGCCCCTTACTATTTTAAGAAGTTCCCTTTTACTCATATGATATATAACAATTTGGACTTGGGAATAGATGAAATAAAATTTTCTCACTCTCCCAAAGAACACAACATGTATGCAAAAGACGACCCATAGGATTTCCCTTAGTGAATACTCAACTAATATAGAACATCGAGTATAAGATCAACTAGGACTTAAGATGGTTGTATGTACACTAAGGGATGGGTAGGAACTATCTGGCCAAGATAGTGATTAATCTCCCTAAGAAATTTAATGCTTCACAACTCTTTGAATTTTTTAGCATATTCTTCAATCTCCTTATACCTCCTTTTTGTTTTCAATTTTCTAACTTAGGCAACTAATAGGGAATTTTCAACATTAAGCTTATTCACAATTTTTTGCTTTTCAATCATGATTCGTTCTTTTTTTTCTTTTTTTCATTTTCCCACTAATATCGCCCTCCTTGTTATGCATTTCTCAGCCTTTTCTCTTCTTCAAATTTCTACACTTTAGCTTTTCCTCTTCTTCTCCTCACTTATGCTCTTTTTATGCAAAACTCTTAATTAAAGTACTCTAGGAGTCATTTGGATCAAATAAAGGTCAATAGAACTAAAAGGACTAATCATGTTATATGACTATCAAAAGAATATGCTAAGGCTCAATAAGACTAACTAGGATAATCATGTTAAGGTAAGCAAAATCAGGATACAAATAGGCTACCAAGGAAATGCCTATATCACTTTCTAAATTCAACATTCTCATTTCGCTTTACATACCTACCGGGCAAGTTCTAGACATCGAATTGAAAGCATGGAGTATATAAGAATATCTCACACACACAATGACACAAATGGTTTGATAATGGCAATCAAAATTACATAAATACACATATCTATATTAAATGTGTCACATTATTAAGCCTAAATTTCATCAAGCATAGAAGTCAAGTTCAAAAAGTCTAAGTGTTTCTAACTTTTAAAGCATTATTGAGTGAATCTTGCAAAGTCTCAATGATACCCTAGGTGAAACACCTAGCATTTTGTAAGGTCTCAAGTTCTTGTTCTTCTAACAATGACTAATTTTTTCTTAAGATGGTCGTCATCCATCTATCATTGAGAATAGTCTTGACTATTAATAAAAAAAATCTAGAAACTCTAGTCGGTTCAAAGGGACTATCCACCAGAAAAGTATAAAAAACAAAAACTGGGGGAACCCATATTAAAAATAAAAACAAAAATATCACAAAAATATTACAAGCAGCAGGAATAAGTCTAGCATCACAAAAAAAAATCTAGGCCCACCATCAACAAATTTAGCAATTAATGTATGCACGGTACTTTTCCTAACCCACACTTAATCAATAGCATTTTCCTCATTGTTAAAAAATAATGCACAAGTATAATAGTGAAAGAAGAACTCTCTTTTGGCCTAATGCTCATTATCTATGTGTGTATAAGAAGTTTCGCCCATCTCTAAGTCATCTTCATCATCACCACCAAACTTCAAATCGGAGTCAACTCGAGCCTACTCCTCATCAGTAGAATCATAATCATAAAAAGGTTCCTCAAACCCTAGCCCAACTTTGCAGAGAGCTATAGAATACTCGATCAAATGGTAGTCCATACTCAAGTGTTGTAGCTGCTCATCCATCACCTCACTCATCCTCAGCTAACGCATTTGCATGACATACAAGTGACTATGAACATTATGCATGACATACATGTCACTATGAATATTATTAATGTCAAGCTGTACCTTGGAAGGTGCAACTGGAACCTGATGCCATACTAGACTCGGAGCCAACCTGGCTAGACACATACACCTCTGGTGAAAACCAGAAACATATAATCAAGAAAACAATCAGCTATATCTCAGCTCGAAACACAGTCTTTGGCCAACAAGGTCGCAATATTAACCTGCGGAAAAACAGCTAACCCAACAGTTGCAATACTATATCATCCTAATTGGGCTAACAAGAATACCATGCTACTAACAGATAACATAACTACGCCCCACGTGGCCAACACACATATCATTACACACATAGGCCCCACATGGCCAGAATGTGCAACTAATTATGAATTGTGGTCTACAAGCCTCTAAGAGTGAGATATTGGTCGGAACAGGGCCCTCGCCTACCCATAAACTATATATCAAAAGATAAGCAAACCTCTAATATCTTACAACTTTGGAGGAAAGGAGCTGGCCAATCTGCCGACTCTGAACATCTACTAAGGAGGTCTCAAAACCTATCTGTCTGAACCTGCAGGCAAGTGCCTCACACGTGGCATCAGTATAATATGTACCGGATATGTAAGGAAGAAAAATTATAACTACATAAAAGCTGATAATGAAGTGAAAGAAATCAAGAATAAGAGCAAGAAGTTAAACTAAAT
Organism: Datura wrightii; assembly: GCA_035772735.1. NCBI lineage: Eukaryota > Viridiplantae > Streptophyta > Magnoliopsida > Solanales > Solanaceae > Datura > Datura wrightii. Next base: position 46,015,222 of record JASDFA010000002.1, on the reverse strand, counting down.
GATTTCACAATCATAAACTATATTTAGCAAGCAATCTACATACAAGAACCTAATCGGGCCCTCATAAGCCTAGAAGGTAGAAAAAGCACAGAAATAACCTACCTGAGCCCCCATAAGCCCTAAAAGTGTAACCAATCTATATTATCCTCCTATCCATATCACTGCAGACTTGTAGGAAAACCGTAACTAAGGTATAACCAATCTCTAGAATTGTGATCGAGCCTTCTGGGCTCCTACGTCTGTCTTTGAGCCATCTGGGCTCCTGTAACTGTATCTGAGCCTTTTGGGCTCCTATAGCTACACCCTGAGCACACAAGGCTCTACAAAGGATCGGTGATGCCAACCCTCAGGCATAGAGGAAGCTGGTAAGGGCACAAGACTTCAATTGGCTCTACAGGCCTCAATATAGTCTCTCTTGACTTCATATTGCTCTGTGAGCATAATATAGCCCCATAGGCACATTGTGATTATATTTCGCTCCTTGAGCAGCTTGTATAGCATCTGACAGGCCTAACTTATGTACTACATGTTCCTAGTAAGCATACATAGCCCCTTAAGTCTAACACAATCACTACTCGCCCCTAAAACATTCTATGTAGCAGCCAACAGGCACATTACAAGTCCCCTACCAGATGGTCATGGCAGCAATTATAAAATTAGTAGGCTTAGAAAGAAAAGGGTGAGGTCCTGGGTGACCTAGGCGATAATCTGAAGGTCATACTAGTACAATGGTAGTGCATAAGTAAACAACAAGGTCGTAGGCGACCATCTGTATGGTTCCCTTGCCTAGAACGACTACAGGGCTGCTAGTAACTAGTATGGTTCTAAGAGATCGTCCATAATATTATATAGGCTGCTTCTACTATCATTAACCTAAAGGTAATGTTGTGATACATACGTTCTAGTCCCCTAGGCGTCAACCTAGAATGTCTAGACAGCATATAGCTCCTGTGAGCAATCTGTAGCCCTGTAGGCAGGTGTATATGGACTTTAGCCCTTCTAGAAAACCTGTATGTGGGCATCTGTGGGAGTATCCAAAGGCATTGGCCTCATGTCTAACCACGGATAAGATCCCTACTTAGGGAATAATATGGTCTATCCAATTACAACAGCTGGGGTGGTTTCCTAGGTGACCTATACGGAAAGCTATAAGTCGTGTGAGGCCATACGATCACTAGCAATAGGGAATTCACCCTACCACCCCATTCATTAGTCAACCATAGTACCACTAACACAAAGGTAAGACCAATCTATCACGATTCTAATCATTAAGGCATTAAGATACACCATTGACCTATAGGCGAGCTTCATGATATACATAGGTGTCAGATAGAAAGTTATATTGCCAAGCTGCGCCCTATGCTGCCCAACCTAACAAAGTATAGTCAACAACTAACTATAAGCCTTTAAGGCCTTGGTACAGCAACAAGATGTCATTGAGCCCTCTAGACAGTAACTAAGTGAACAGGGAAATCTCCATGACACTTGTAGCGATAGTCAAACTAAATATACACTTCCCGACAAGGGATACTATATTACGACAATAATTCATCTATTAGCAGCTAACCACAACATGTATAATCATAAGATATTATAAAGGTACAAGTCATATCAACTATACGACAAGAATACTTGCCAAAAGAGATTATCCTTAACATACCTCAATAGCTGAATTCGGCTCAATCAATCCTGCTTCAATCAAGAACTCATAATCACTCCAAATTGTAGCTTTCACGCTGAGGGAGTAAGGTTTTTCTTAACTCAAGGAAGCGGCCAAAAACCTCCTTCATAAATCATCTTGACCACAAGTCATAATCCGTCCAATTCAGCCAAAAGCTTACAAATCCCTGAGAAGTTAGAAGGTAGAAAACTTACTTGTCACTTGTATACACGTTAGAATCAAATAGGAATGATTTATCTGGCATCTTCTCTATAGGTCTTTGTCAAACAGGGCCAATTTCAAAGATTCAATTCTGCAGATATATTCTTTATAGGCCCGAAAATCATTACCTAAGATGAATTTTCAATAAAAAAAGTTTGATAGAACAATTTACCTTGACTTGATTGAAAATTGAAGTAGAAATTTCCCCTGCCCGTAGCCCTCTTTTAGGAAACGTTAAATGAATCAACTTGTACACTTAGCAATATATAGGTGGGAGGCGGTGGCTAGAGTCCATGGCGCCCGCTCGTTACAGTGGAACACGAGCGCGTCGCGTCGGCCCTTGTGCTAGCCTACTTGCGCGATGTGCAGCTCCACGTGCTGGGCTACCTGCGCCTTGTGCGGCCCTGTGTGTTTGTGCGCCTGACTCTTTAGCCGACTTGCTGTCACTTGATATCTGAGGCCATTTCTTGTTGGGAAACTTTAATTCCTCACTTTTTCACTTCTGGGATAAGTAAAAAAAATTAATCCCGAGGAATATGTATTCTCAGTAAACCCATTGGAACTTGTTCACGAGGCATTTCATCCTTCCCCCGATAGGGACACTTGTCCTCGAATGTAACTTAATCTCAAGAGACTCAATACTTAGCCATTGCCTGAAAATTTTGGCAGAGTCTCCCCTGTAATGTGGACTATCCGGAAACCTGAAATGCAGAAAAGTCCAATATAGGCATCTCAAAAGACGTTACAGACAACATAGCTCCATAGAGAATAAGTGAGTAACTAACAACAATTGTAGTAACAAAAGCAAAAAAAATATCGGAACAACTGTCTCACGTCAAATGTAACTATCTGAGTCTATATACTATCATCATAGGGCCTGGGACAACTGAGGATATCTAGACCACATGTCGTCCTCAGCTTCCCAAGTCATCACTTCTATATTTTTTCTCCTCCTAAAGACTTTAATAGAGCCTACATCTTTTGTCCTAAGTCTGCGAACCTGCTGATATAATATAGCTATTGGAGACTAGGCCCTCCCATGCACTTATGTAACATCAATACATAAAATATTGGATGTACAAATTCTAGCCTTGAAGTACATTCTAACTCATAGGCCACTTGGCCTACCTTTTGGAGGATCCAGTATGGCCCCAAATGAATCTAGGGCTAAGCTTTCCCTTATTACCAAATCTCATAATGCCCTTCGTTGGCGAAATTTTCAAGAATACCCAATCGTTGACATTAAACTCTAAGATGCTTATTTCAAATAAGACTTCTGATGACTCTAGGATGTCAGTAAACGCTCATTGATGAGGTTAAATTTCCTTTATGATTGGTGTATCATGTCAAGTCCGATCAACCCTGACTCACCTACTTCAACTCATCCTATGGGTAACCTAAATTACTGCCCATTTAAAGCCTTATAAGGCACCATCTGGATCATAAAATAGTAATTGTTATCATATTCAAGCTCAATAAGAGGTAGGTGATCATCTAAACATTCTTGAAGTCGAGCGCACACACCCATAACCTATCTTTGAGTATTTGAAACATGCACTCAGCTTGGCCATTTGTATGGGATGGGAAGCTCTACTCAAGTTAATTTGTGTCCCCAATCCTTTCTGACATGACTTCTAGAGTCTAGATGAGAATTATGCCCCTCTGTAAGAGATGATAGATATTGGGACACCATGGAGTCGAACTATCTCTTTAATGTACTACTCAGCATAATCTTCATATGAGAACGTAGTCTTGACTGGAAAGAAATGGGCTGAGTTCACCATCCTGTCAACAATGACCCAAGTAGAGTCAAATTTAAGCATGGTATGAGGTAAACCTATGAAAAAAATCATATTGATTGCTTCCCATTTCCACATAGGCACAACTATATCCTGAGTGAGCCCACCAGATTTTTGATGTTCAACTTTTTGCTGGAAATTTGAACATTGCACTACCAACTCGGCTATATCTTCTTCATCCCTTCTTCTATACCACACTTGGAGCATAAAGTCGTTGCCCAGATTTCAAGAATTCATCTCCTATTATTTCAAAAGTCAATAACTCTGTCGATATAGCTTTGCCTTTGGACTATATTATGCTAGAGTCTTCTTACTGTCGCTCTTTCACCTCTGCAACTAGAGGTGATACTACAGTATTCTAAGTCACAACCCTACTACAATTTGAGTCCATTAGTTGGGCTCCCAAACTAGACGGCTAGTGCAGCTTTCGAGCTGATTCTCTCTTTTCTGGCCCTTTGTATGATAAGTTGCCCATGGATCTGCAACTAAGGGCATCATCTACAATGTTATCCTTTTCTTGATGAAATAAGATATTTTACGCCATAGTCCTTTAGCAACACAAACCAATGACATCGTCGCAAGTTTACCTCCTTCCGCTTAAGATATACTAGAGGCTCTTGTGATTAGAATAGATGTCTTCATGCACACCATATAAATAATTCCTCCACATCTCCAGAGCATGAACAACTGTAGCTAACTCTAAATCAATGGGGAGGGGGGAGGGTAATTCTTCTCGGCTCCCTCTACCTTGTACGTGCTAACCTGATGCTCATATCTCGATATTTAGCGACAATTCCAAGTTCTATCAGGCTGCTATAGCCTAAGTGTGGTTCTGATCTCTTCTAGAGCTAGATGCTCATGTCTTTCCCTTACTTCTATAGGCTGAAGTCTGGGGTTTGTGCCCCATGTACCGTACTTGTAAGGATACTACTAACCAAGTCTACTAACGTATATTTTCCTGACCCAAACAAAGGCCGGTTCCCATCATATAACCTCTCTGTTCCTTAACAAAACAAATTGGGGCCAATAGCCATTATTCTCCAAGTATTCCCTACCGCCCTCAACACACTACGGTTGGATTAGTCTATTTACAACCTAAGCTTGCTATTGCTGGGAGTCAATTGCTTATAGACCCTCACATGCACTTGGTTGCTCCTAGCAATCTTACCTGCTATCCTAACTTTATTGTAGTGAAGGCCTAGGTGACCTATTAAAGTACTAGGGTTCTTGACCACTTTCATACACTCCCAGGAGTCAATGGGTCTAGCCCCTTTCTGCTACTTACTCTTGATAACATACCGTGAACGCTTACGCTTTCTCCTATACTAAGAAAAGGCTAGGAGGTGGGAAATAACCATGTCATTCTGTAGTGGGGCTAAGGTATGAAACTCACCAAACTCTAAAGGGATGGAAGTAAGAATCTCATAGTTTCACGACCTTTCATACCTTTTAGATAATCCAACATTAGTTATTGCCCCTATTTGATACTGGGTAGCTACTAAGTAAGAGAACATATATACTGCATGCCTAACACTCGATCTTAGGGTATAGAAAGAATTGGGAACGTGTTGGCATATCTGCTACCCTATGAGGTTCCTGGTGCATTGGAGAATGCTGGGGAGATCGAGAAGATATCTCCTTTCTGCCCTTAGGCTGGGCTATCCCCAATTGTGGCATCCTGCTAGTACCCTCTCCTACTTCTGTATCTAACTAACAGCTGGCTGTAGTCTGTCTCATATCAAACATCACTCTAGAAAGACATAAAAATATAAGCTTAGGGACTCAACCCTATATAACTCAGGTCTATAGCATGATCTGAGAAAAAGGAGCGGTAACCATACTGTCATGCCTTGTAGCTTCCTGCTTATAAAATGTGGTGCAAAACACATTTATTAATAAGACTCTACTAGACACGGCTTGTAGACTACCTAAGATACGATGTTGCTCTGATACCAAGTTTTTCATGCCCCACCTTGGGAAGAGCAACTGGCACCTAATGCCATACTAGATTCGAAGCCGACCTGGCTGGACATGTACACCTCTGGTGAAAGCTAGCAACATACAATCAAGAAAACAATCAGCTATATCTCGACTCAAACTAAAGCCTTAGGCTGGCAAGACCACAATATAAACCTGTGCAAAAATAGCTAACCTAACAGTTGCAATAATATATTATCCTAAGTGGGTCGACAAGACCACCATACTACTAAAAGATAACATAACATGGCCCCATGAGGCAAACACGCATATCATAACACATATATTCCCCACAAAGCCACAACTCACGACTAACTATGAATTGTGGTCTGTAAGCCTTAAAGAGTGAGATATTGGTTGGGACAGGGTCCCCACCTACCCAAAAACTATACATAAAAACACAGGCAAACCTCTAATATCTAGTAACTTTGGAGGAAAGGAGCTGGCCAATTTGCCGACTCTGGACAACTGCTAAGGAGGTCTTGAAACCTATGTATCTGAACCTGCAGGCCAGTATGCATCCCAACGGCTGGGCGTCAGTACAATATGTCCAAATATGTAAGGTAGAAAAATGATAATTGAATAAAAGCCGATAATAAACTGAAAGTAATCAAAAATAAGGGCCATAAGTTAAACTAAATGATTTCACAATAATAAACTATATCTAGCAAGAAATATACAAACAAGAACCTCACCTGGCCCCCATCAGCCTGGAAGGTACAAGCAACACAAAAATAACCTACCCTGGCCTCCATAAGCCCGAAAAGTGCAAGCAATCTATGTACTCCTCCTATCCATATCACCGCAGACTCGCAGGCAAACTGTAACTAAGGTATAATCAATCTTTGGAACTGTGATCGAGCCTTATGGGCTCCTGCAATTGTGTCGGAGCGATATGGGATCCTATAACTATATCTGAGCCTTTTGGGCTCCTGGAACTGCACTTGGGTACACAAGGCTCTACCAAGAGTCAGTGATGCAAACTCATGCATAGAGGAAACTGGTAAAGGCACCAGACTTACAATGGTTATACAAGACTTAGTATAGTCACTCCCGACTTTATATTGCTCTGTGAGCATAAAATAGCCCCATAGGCACTTTATGATTATATCTCACTCCTTAAGCATCCTGTATAGCAACTGCTAGGCCTAATGATGTGTTGTGAGTTTACAACATTTTTTACGCTTAAAATTGAGAAAATAACATGGACTTAGGTAAGTTTATATGCATATGAGGCACTTTTACTTTCATTTCAGGGAAAATAAGTGTTGGAGAAAAAATGTGCAAAAGAAGCCTAAAAATGCAGAAAATAAGCCAAGTACAAGTCTCAGTATGAGTCGTACCTTGATTATACGAGTCATACTGAGAACTGTGGTGAATGTCAGAAGGTTGAATTATGATGAAGGAAACATACAACTCTCACTACAAGCCGTAACTGGAGTCGTGAAATTGTTCAGAAAAATTTGCATAAAGGTAGTCTTGTGGTACGGATAGACTTACGGATCGTAAAATGAAAATATGAATCGTACCATGAGCTATGGTGAACTTCAAAAGATTTTTCAAGAATTGGCAGAACTTCAGACCCAACAAACAATAGGAGTCATAGGACTAAGGTACGAGTCATACCACAACACTCGTGAAAATTTTTAGAAGATGTCAAAGTTCTTAGGGCCAAACCACGGAAGCATTGTATGACTCGTAGGACAGTGGTACGAGTTGTACCAGCCTGTGAACACTTAAACAAAATCTACAACAACCAAGGACGTAGGAGAAGTAGGTATGACCCATACAATCCTGGTACGGGTCATAGGTCCAGTCGTGACACAATTGGCGGCAGAAATGGCAAATTCCCTAATAGCTTAGGAAAAGGTTTCTAATGTCTATATAAATAACTTTTATGTTTTATTTTAGTCAGATTACATAGAAACAAAGTACGAGATGTGTGAAGAACTTTTTTTGTGAATTTTTGTCATGTTTTGAGGTGCAATTCTTAGGATAAAATTCTTGAATTCCTACATTGTTGTTGAGATTGTTCTTTGATATTTAGATCTGGTTTTCTTCGTATTGTTTCTGTAAGTATTTTATTCTGTGTTTGTCTATGAATGAAAATAATAATTTTACAACCATGAGAGGCTAAAACCTCCACAACTAGGGGTTGTGTGAACCACTGGATTAATGAAATAGGGTTACACAAAAGTGATTAAAAATTAATGTTAAATAATTGTATTGTATTCTCTTCATCTATAAATATTTCTCAAAGGTGTACAACGTTATGACTTGCCCAAATTCTTTACTTGCTTGAACGTAGAGGAGTAGAGATTAGGAAATGTCACGACCCAAGAGTAGACCCGGGTCGTAGGCACGGAACAAGGGACCTTAGGAGACCCCAAGTTGACCCATGGCATAAGCATTCAACTAAATCATTTAAATAAAAAAGAAGAAATCATTAGTACAAGTTAACGGAAGTCTAATTCAACATAACATCAAAATAACATCCAAAGCTAATGCATACATAAGTCTGAAAAGCCTCTAGTCTAGACGAGTTGATGGGACAAACCCCCAACTAACTCAACAATGTAGAAATTGAAATATGACATAAAGCTGGAAGTCTAGTCCTCGAAAGATGAGGACTTACCAATCACGCAGGTGCTAACTATGATAAGCGATTATGAGCGGAGCTGAACTTGAGAACCAGATTCTACATCATGAAACGATGAAGCATAGAAAGTATGCGGTTAGTACGTGGAATATACCGAGTATGCAAGGTAAGTAAAACTGTTCTAGTGAAGTAAATCATTTAAAACATTTCATACCATATCATAAGTGTTCAAGTATATGTAGAAGGGCTACATGCATTCATTCTGAAATCGAAATCTTATCATGACTGGAACATGCTTAGCTGTACAATATCATGACTAGCTCGAATGACTCAAAGCTGAACATAACATTTATATCAAAAGCTAAACATTGAGTCAAATCTTACTTTTAGAACATTCATAGGTAAGGTAATCATCATGAGTGATGAATATGCTAATCTGAATGATATAGAGAGTGGGAGACTTGACACTTAACCGACATACCATGATAGAGCTTATGTGGTCCCAACTGTCACATTCAAGTGGGTAGAGTCGTGCATAACCTTCCCAGGGTTAAAGACGCTACCATGATATCGATATCAAGCTGAAGGGCCAATCGGGCTAGGGATAGCTGACAAGGGAGGTCCCAATAATATAATAGTATCAACCTATGTTGGCGCGTAGTTCTGGGGCATAGGGTGATCGACCCTTAACCCGCTCGGTGCTAGACTATTCTCCCAAAAACATGCAATGCTCTACATCGTATATAACAAAGCTCAACATCGTCAATTGACGAAGCTCAACATCATCTAAAGAAGAAGCTCAATATGAAACCATGCATAACTCAACATCGTATGAAATAAAGCTCAACATTGTCCTTTGACAAAGCTCAATAATGACAAACATCTCAATTATGAATTCATGCATATGAGAAGCTTTATTTCGAAACATACCACAAACTCAATCATAAGTGGGAGCATCTACTCCAAGTCATGTGGTAAGCTACATGTAGAAATATTTAACTCAACATACCACGAACTAGAGTTTATAAAAAATTGGAAAAGTTCACTTCAAACAATATGGTGAGCTTGCATCGGGAAAATCATCACTTTAAATCAACAATGGGTGTTTTCCAAAGCTTTATCATACTAGGATCTACTCATTACATTTTGACAACAACATCAAAATCATGGGTAGCTTTAGAAACATGCTTTTCAACATCAAATCACAACATCATCATGCATTCATCAACATTTACTACCTTTATGAACTTCTAATCCATGGGCATTATAGATTCAAGATTTTTGGAAACAATTTTTGTATTTAAAAGAGTTTAGAATCTGCCCAAGCTTTACAATTAATCCATATAAATGCAATCTAGTCATACCCAAGTATAGAAGTTGTAGAATTAGGTAATTTGGATAATACCCCATACTTGATCATAGACATTTCATCATATTTTGATAGAAATTGGGCATGGGTGTGGAAGGAAATATCCACTCATAGTCTTACATACCTGGGATTAATGGATTCTAACACTCTCCAATTGCCCAAGGTAAGATCCCAATGGAAACCTTGAAATTTGGCCTTGAATCACCTCTTCAATCTTTCAAATTTACATGCATGGGAAGAATAACTTAGAGTAGGCTTTTCACCTCTCAAAACCCCTCAAGATGAGCCTTAAACGATGTAGTATAAGCCCCTAGAACTTGGGAAATGACAGAAATAACCTTACTGAATTCACAGAAAATTAATCACTGGGCCAAATAACGGACGACCCAACATGTCATTGGAGGATACCACGAGTAATGGTATCTGTACTTGCTAAGCACTGTCCCAACCTTCTCTTGGATTCATACCATGAGTAGACAAGACGACTCTTCCTTAGATATCACGAGTAATTCCTTCGATCGTTGTCTCCTCTCTAAAATTTTTGAATTCCTTCATAATGAGCCTCACCACGACTCATTGTCTCCTATAAGGGATTGTGGTTCCCATTCGTCATTTCCACTGGATATCTGGGTTCCCTTACCACGACTCCTCACAATAGATTGTTGCAAGCCACGACGGGTTGTTGGATGACCCGTTATACTCCCCAACTACTAAGTCCATCTCTTACTACAACCACTAACGACGACTTATTGTTTATTACAATGAGTCATTACATCAATCGTTGCATCCACTGCCACCTAACCACCTGAACCCACGACTGTCAAAAACGGCTCGTGGTTACCTACCACGAGCATTATACCTCTCATTCAGCAACTTTTCCCCAACTTTCAGCAATTGTGCATTTTAAAATCTTGGGTCTACCCTTAGGCACTCCTGGGGTATTACAATATTTTCCCCTTGGAAACATTCATCCTCGAATGTTGGAAACAAACAGAAAACAGAAACATACAATTTACCATATTCAAAATTAATCATTTTAACTGAAACTGACAGAATGAGTACCTCTGATTTAAAACACACAGCTGAACTGAATTGACCATTCACACACACATCTATATACATAAAAGAAACTTGTGCATATAATTTAATCACGTAGACTAAATAGAGTCTGAGTGCAAAACTGATACCTCAAGATGAAGCTGAGCCAGTGGAGAACAAATGTGGGTATCTAGCCATCATATCCTCTTCGGCTTCCCACGTAGCTCCTTCAACATGCTGATTTCTCCATAATACTTTAACTGAAGCTACTTATTTGTTCCTTAGCTAACGGACTTGACGATCTAATATTTCAACGGGTACTTCTTCATAACTAAGGTTGTCTTTTACACCAACGCTGTCCATCAGGACTACTAAAGCTGGATCACCCAAACACTTTTTAAAAGGTAACACATGAAACATAGGATGAACTGAAGATAACTCTGAGGGAAAGTACAACTCATACGCCACCTTACCAACTTTCCTCACAACCCTGTAGGGGCTAACATAGAAGGGATTGAGTTTCCCTTTCTTTCTGAACCGCATGAGTCCCTTCATGGGAGATACCTTTAGAAATACCCAATCGTCCAACTCAAACTCCAATTCTCTTCTCCTCACATCAACATATGATTTCTGATGACTCTAAGAGGTCTTCAGCCTGTCCCTTGTGAACTGGACCTTTACCATGGCCTCCTGAACCAAATCAGGTCCTATCATGGCTGCCTCACCAACCTCAAACCATTCGATGGGCGCTCTACACCTCCACTTGTAAAGAGCCTCGAATGGTGCCATTTGGATACTGGAGTGATAGCGGTTATTATTGGCAAACTCAATCAAGGATAAGTGATCATCCCAACTACCTTTAAAGTCTGTCGCACAGGCTATCAACATGTCCTCGAGGGTATGGATTGTCCGCTCCACCTAACCATCCATTTGCGGATGGAATGCTGTGTTTAGCTTAAGCTTAGTCCCAAGCCCTTTTTGGAAAGATCACCAAAACTGAGAGGTAAACTGAGTACCTCGGTCTGAAATAATAGACAAGGACACTCTATGAAGTTGAACTAACTCCTGAATAGATAATCTGGCATAATCATCTGTTGAATCGGTGGTTTTGACCGGTAGGAAGTGTGCAGCCTTGGTCAACCTGTCTACTACCACCCAAATAGAATCATAGTGTCGGCGAGTATGAGGTAGGCCTGTAATGAAATACAATTAATCTCTTCACATTTCCAAGTGGGAATGCCGATATCCTTAAGTACGCCTCCCAGCCTTTAATGCTCAACTTTCCCTTTCTAAAAGTTTGGGCACATAGCTACGAATTATGCAATATCCTTCTTCGTGTCGTTCCACCAATATAATTCCTGCAAGTCTTGATACATCTTGGTGGTACCTGGATGGATTGAATATCTGGTACCATGGGCCTCATGCACTATCTAAACTCTCAAATCATCAACATATGGGACACATAAATGACCTAGGTACCGGAGCACACCATCTCCCCCTTGGGAGAAGACCTCTACCTTTTGACTCCGTACCGCCTCCTTCAATTTCATCAAAATTGGATCCACATCTTGCATAGATTTGACATTAACCACCAAGGAAGATTCTGATCCGTTTTGCACGACAACACCGCCATCGGTCGATTCGACCAATCTAACTCCCAACCTTGCGAGTCGATGGACCTCCTTCACCAACTCCTTCTTTCCTTCATCCACGTGGGACACACTCTCCATAGAGAGCCAACTGATTGCATTCGCAACCAAATTAGCCTTACCCGGGTCGTAAAGGACACTCATGTCGTAGTCCTTTAGTAACTCCAACCACCTCTTTTGCTGAAGATTGAGATCTCTCTGCGTGAACACATATTGCAAGCTCTTGTGATCCGTGAATACATCCACTTGGACCCCATACAAGTAATGCCGACATATCTTCAATGCAAACATCACCGCCAATTTAAGATCATGGGATGGATAGTTCTTTTCATGAACTTTCAACTGTTTTGAGGAATATTCTATCACTTTCCCATACTGCATCGACACACACCCGAGTCCGACTCGCGAAGCATCACAATACACTACAAAGCCATTTATACCCTCGGGTAGAGTCAACACTGGTGCTGAAGTGAGTTGGGTCTTTAACTCTTAGAAGCTTTTCTCACAAGCCTCCGACCATTGAAACTTCACCTTCTTTTGAGTCAACTTAGTCAATGGTGAGGCAATAGATGAAAAACTCTCCACAAATCTCTGGTAGTAACTGCTAAGCCTAAAAAGCTCCTGATATCTGATGGGTTCACTGGTCTGGCCAATTCTTTACCACATAGGTATTCTGAGAGTCTACTTTATGCCCTCACCTGATACCACATAGCCTAGAAATGCCACTGAGTCCAACCAAAACTCACATTTTCTGAACTTTGCATATAACTAATGATCCTTAAGGGTCTGAAGCACTATCCTCAAGTGAGCAACATGCTCCTCTTCGCTTCAGAGTTTATAAGGATGTCATCGATGAACGAAATCATGAACATATCCAGATATGCCTTTAACACCCTGTTCATTAGATCCATAAAAGCTACAGGGGCATTAGTTAGTCCAAAAGACATAACAACAAATTCATAGTGACCATACCAAGTCCTGAAAGCTATCTTCTTGATGTCAGTCTCCCAAACCCTGAGCTGGTGATACCCAGACCTAAGATCAATCTTGGAGAAACATTTGGCACCCTGAAGCTAGTAAAACAAATCATGAATCCTGGGTAAAGGATACCTATTCTTGATGGTGACCTTGTTCAACTCCCAATAATCAATGCACATCCGAAGCGAACTTTCCTTCTTCCGGACAAATAACATAGGTGTGCCCCATGGTGACTTACTCAGCCTAATAAAGCCCTTATCTAACAAGTCCTTCAACTGATCCTTCAACTCTTTTAGCTCGATTGGAGCCATTCTGTAAGGCAGAATAGATATATGCTACATGACGAGAAGAAGGTCCATACAAAATTCAATCTCACGCGTAGGAGGGACACTTCGAAAATCATCAAGAAAGACCTCTGGATACTCACGTACTACTGGTACAGATTGCATAGTGGGGGTCTCAGACTCCACGTTCTTAACCCTAACTAGATGGAACAAATAACACTTAGAAATCACCTTTCTAGCCTTAAGGTAGGAAATAAATCGACCTACAGGCACAGTTGAACTACCCTTCCATTTTATCATTGGCTCACCTGGAAATCTAAGCTCTACTGACCGGGTTCTACAATTAACTGAAGAAAAGCATTCAAATAGCCAATCCATGAATAACATCGAAATCGGTCATGGCTAACTCTATCAAGTCTACTATGGTGACCTTATGAAGAATTGAGACCGGGCAATCTCTATACACCTGTCTAGCTAAACTGAGTCACCTACTGGAGTAGAATCTTAGAAAGGCTCTGATAATACATTGGGACTAACTCCGAAGCTACTGGATATATATGGTGTCACAAAAGATATGGTATCCCCCGAATCTAGAAATGTATATACATCAACATGAAAGACTTTCACCATACCGGTGACTACATCTAGTGAGGCCTCCTGCTCCTGACGAGTGGCTAAGGCATAGAATTTGTTCTGGCGCTGCCCGCTAGTTGTGCCAGTAGATGCCCTCTAATGTGCTATACGTGGGGGTGGGGCTGCTGAATTAGAAGCTAGGCCTTGGCCCCTAACAAGATCCTGTCTCGTAGCGGGACAATCTCTGAGCATATGTCCAGGCTTCCCACATCCAAAATAAGCTCCTAACCCGGAAAAACACTGGCCAGTGTGTCCTCGGCCGCACCTGCGACAAGGTGGAATGGTTGAATCTGTGGGTATTCTTCTATTACCCCTTGAGCCTGACGCTCACTCCCTTTATCATGTCTGGGCATGGATGGCACACTTAGTGCTGAAGTCACTGGGGCTGATGATCTCTGGTGGTTCTGCTATCGGTGCCCACCACCGGACCTCTGCTGAGAGAATTTTTGGTCCTCAGTCCTGGCCCTCTTGGCCTCACTCTCCCTCAAATGTGCCGCCTCCATCTAATGAGTGTACAACACAATGAGAGGGAAGTCCATATCCTAATGGAGCATAGTTTTCCCTCCGTCCATGTCCAAATATCTTGCTATACCATGCAAAAATCTGCGCACCGGCGCCCTCTAGTCGACCACTGACTCCAGGGCATACTTAAATAGGCTGGTGAACTCAAGGGCATACTCCTGAAAAGTCATCCTTCCTTGCTTTATATTCGTGAACTCAGCTTCTTTCCACTCCCCCATCTTTCAAGGGAAGAACCGATCTAGGAATGCAACCTGAAACTCCTCCCATGTGATCAAACCTTCTCCTGTGACCCTGCTGTCCTTCCACTGGCAAAACCAAATACGCATAACCCCCTTAATCTGGTAGGAGGCCAACTCTGCGACTCAACACTAATAACCCCCATAACCTGGGTGATCTTGACAATATCATCAATGAAGTCATACGGGTCCTCATCTACCTTGGACCCCAGAAATTCCAGCGGGTTAATCCTCAAGAAGTCCCTGAATCGAGCCGCTGATGCATTGCCATTTTGCGGAACATGCGCAACAGCCTACTTATTGACCTGAGCGTCAAGGCATATGCAAGCATCTGAATGGAAGATCGAAACTCAGCATGAGCGGCTGGTTCCGCTGCCTGAGACTCCTAAACTGCTGGGGCTGGCTGATGCTCATGATCGTTTCCATCCTCGTGGCCTACACCACCTCCATTCCTCCTACCATTCACTCTTTGAGGTACCATGATTCTTCAATCGCGAATAGTATGAATTAGAAGGATAGAACAGCTTCTCATCACACAATATAGATCATGAAAGAAGGAAACATTTCCTAAAATGTATAGTAGCCTCTTCGTTATAAGTGTGGCATGCTTTGACAGCATGAAAAAGACTCTACCTAATGCAGCTTTCAGACTCCCTAGGACACATCAAACCTATTGCTCTGATACCAAGTTTGTCATGACCCGAGAGTAGATCCAGATCATAGACACGGGACAACGGAACTCGAGAGATCCTAGGTAGAACTATGGCATAAGCATTCAACTAACAGTTTTAAATAAACATGAAGAAATTATCAATATAACTCAGTTGAAGTCTAATTCAACATAACATCAGAATAACATCCGAAACTAATGCATACATAAGTTTGAAAAGCCTCTAGTCTAGACGAGTTGATGGGAAAAACCCCCAACTAACTCAATAATACGAAAACTAAAATATGACATGAATCAATCACGCAAGTGCTAACTCTTATAAGCGACTACGGGTGGCACTGAACCAGAGAATTAGATGTTGCATCATGAAATGATGCAGTATAGAAAGTATGCGGTTAGTACGTTAAATGTACTGAGTATGCATGGTAAGTAAAATTGTTGTAGCAAAGTAAATCATTTAAAGCATTTCATACCATATCATAAGCTTTCAAGTATAAGTAGAAGGGCTACATGCATTCATTCTGAAATCGAAATCTTATCATGACATGAACATGCTTAGCTTTACAACATCATGACTTACTCGAATGCCTCAAAGCTAAACATAACATTTATATCACAAGCTAAACATTGAGTCAAACCTTACTTTTAGAACATGCATGCATAAGGTAATCATCATGAGTAATGAATATGCAAATCTGAATGATATAGATAGTGGGAGACTCGTCACTTAACCGACATACCACGATAGAGCTTACATGGTCCCAA
The DNA here is from genome assembly GCA_035772735.1 of Datura wrightii. Classification (NCBI taxonomy): domain Eukaryota; kingdom Viridiplantae; phylum Streptophyta; class Magnoliopsida; order Solanales; family Solanaceae; genus Datura; species Datura wrightii. The sequence goes on along the minus strand of JASDFA010000002.1, from coordinate 45,998,821 downwards.
CTATCACACTCAAGTGCGTAGAGACGTCCATAACCTTGCCAGGGTTAGGAATGCTATCATGATATCGATATCAAGCTGAAGGGCCAATCAGGCCGGGGATAGCTCACAAGGGAGGTCCCAATAATATAATAGTATCAACCTACCTTGGCGCGTAGTTTTGGGGCAATTGGGTGATCGACCCTTTACCCACTCGATGCTAGACTCTTCTCCAAAAAATATTAAATGGTCTAGCTCGTATATAACGAAACTCAACATCATCAATTGAAGAAGCTCAACATCGTTGTTCGGTCGGTTTGTTATATGGGTATATAAATACACGCAAGTGCACGTGGTCAAACAAGTATTAAAGTGGCTCAAGTAAGCCAAGTATCGATCCCACAGGGACTGGGATAAGGTAACAATTAATCAAGTGTTACTATACTTTCAGTTTAACAATGAAGACAATAGTGTAACCAAGAGTTTTATATTTTTGGATTCTAATTTTTATGTTAAGTCTAAAACAAGTATCTAATGTGAGTCTAAACTATGAATGTGAGCATACTGAAGTTAAATTAACATGTAAAGAAATCAATTATCAATATCATTCGATTAGTATTTTCCTCCGGTTGCTAGTCAAGAACTACTGCCAATGGATTAAAACTCTCGTATTTAACCAAACTTAAGAATCATGAACCGTCCACCTACATTTCTGTGATTAAACGAAAATTCATGTTCTAGCTATACAAACCGGGTTCCTAAATTGACTAATATGACTTTCAGGTATATTTCTATCCTGAAGGTAAATCAATTCTCAATTTTCCCAAACTAAGAAAGGATCATATCCTATTATTTCACAACTGTCCAATTTCTTGCTCTCTCGAGTGAAACCGGACTTTTTAGATATACATTAACGTAGGCCACACATTAATGCAGTAAGAAAAAGAATCAATAGAACAACCATGGAAGAAAAGATGAAAAACCAAAGAATCAATAATCACATTTCATTACAAGTGTTCTTAACCTCAGCAAGAAGAGGAATTAGCCACTCATTTGTGGATTAAACATCGTTAAATGAGTGTTAAACATACAAGCAATTGAATTCAAGGAGAAGGAAAGAAACAAAAACCCTGATAATTTCGTCCCCTCAACTGCCTGTAACCCACGTTCTTGCTCCACTAAGTCAGAATATTGAAAAATGAACCTAAGTGTTCTATTTATACTAGTGGGAATTTTTCCCGGAATAACAAGCAACGTGTCACGGAGTGCATCGCGGAGCATTGCCTCCATGACACGCCACTGACGCGGACCCTCACTGGAAGTTGGGGGTCCAGGTAATCAGGCTCAACGTGGCACGGCATGCAACGCGGAGCCAGGCCACCGTGCCACGGACCCAACATGAACCTTCACTAGAAATAGGCAGAAAATTCCCTATACAGGCAGAATGCCTCCGCGATGGCAGCATGACACGGCTCCATCGCGGAGCCTCTTTATTTTGTGCCTTCCAATGCCTTGTCCTTTGCTTACATCTGAGTCCAGCCCCGATCTATTCCAACATGCATTTTAGCTTCCCAAAATCACATTTTACCTGCAAAACAATGTTAATCATGTTGGTTAGTATAAATTCACATTTTATTACCAATCACATGAGAATGTATAAACATTGATAGATAAACAAGGCTAAAATGACACATTTGAGTATCACTTGGGCATATAAATTTGCCCAAGATCACTTACCCCACACTTAAATCCTTGTTCGTCCTCGAACAACAATCTTACACCTCATGTAATTTACACCCAAACCTCGCTACTTTGGTTCGACAATTTAGGTCACGGTCATACCGATTATTCAATACAGCAAATCATCAAGAAAACATGCATGGTCCTATCAATGCAATGACCTTCAATACATCAAGACCTCCTAGCCTTAAGAATCGACTCTTGATATTGGCAAACTCATATAAATCAGCTGATCAAGACATCCGACACGAAAATTAATCTTTCATCAAGCATGTGCCCTCACAACACAAGAGAATTTTCCCCTTTTTGATCATATGAACTCCCAAAATTTCAAGCAGGGGCATAAAAACACAATTTCTCTCTCTCTCCCAAAAGAATTCACATGCATCATGTCATGACCCATAAGCTTGCCTTTAGTGTATTACTCCACTAATATAAAGAAGTGTGATGTTGGATCATGTAGGACTTTAACGGGTTGTAGTGTAAGCTACGAAACTAGTAAATATTGGGCTAGCCAATAATAGCCACTAGTATCCTTAAGCGCCTTTTCAATACATCCCATAAAACTCATGGGCATTGTTTCTTTCTTCATCCTCCCATTCTTGAAGTTTTTCTTTAGTTTGGCCCATCTTATTAAGCACACTTGACACAACAACAAAGATTATTCATGCACCTTTTCATTATAGTTTATTTATAACAAGTGCACCTTCAACCTTTTCTTTTCTTCCATCACTCTGCTTTTCTTTTCTTTTCACCATTCTCACTCTTTGACACTTTGGGAAAATGATTTTCTCTTCTTAAGCGCTTAAGAGTTTTGGATCAAATGTGCGGCTAATGAAAAGAAGGGATTTAGCTGGGTTTATACTTTTTGACCAAAGAAAAAATTAATAGGCTAAAGGCTCAACGAGCTGACTAGGGTACACAATCAAGGTGGGTACAATAATGAAAAATAGAATCTTTCGGTTAAAAACAAAGAAATGCCTACATCCTTTCCTATAATACACCTCCTTCATTTCGTTTTGTACATACACTAGGCAACTTCTAGACACTTCACAATGGCATGGAATAACAAAACCTCACGTCACACTTATTGCACATGCTCAATTCAAGATGTATTCACAGACTCTCTAATCAGCTAAATACAGGAATTCAAACATTAAGCCTCAATCACACTGAATCGACTCTATGGCCTAGGTATCTTAACATATTTACAAAGTTGCATGCTTTCATACGAATCACATTTGCATTTTAAATATCATGTACAACACGTAACCAGAATTCCACAACCATAAAGTAACTATCAGTTTGGGGATGCAACCCACAAAAGAAAAACAATTCAAAAATAAATGAAATATCTACTCCTAACGACTACATTTCCCTTAAGACGGTCGTCATCCATCCATCATAAGGAACGGTCACTAACTATGACTTCGGTTCAATGGGACCATTCTCGGTAAAAGAACCAAAAACAAACGCCGAGAAACCCAAGAATTGAAAAAATTTTTAAAAATATCGATCATTTTGATAAACAAAAATAAGTACAGAATCAACTAGCAACATTCAGCAACACACAATAGTTTCACATATAATTATAATACAGAACAACAACTTAATAATCATAAATCACTGGGTCAGAAAATTTTGTTCACAGGCACAACAACAGATTAGAACATACAAAACGGCACAACCAGCACCTAACTACTCCCACCCCACACTTATCTCGAACACTGTCCCGAGTTTTCACAAAAATTAAAATAGCACACAAAATTGGGTGGTGGAACTCCCTGATCAATCAAAATACTCCACTTCTTCATCAGGTGCTACTGCTTCGTCTCCCATGTCTGAATCACCCCCATCGTCATCATCGGACTCCATATCGAAGTCCTCTCGACGTCTCTCCTCGTATTTGGGGACATCATCATCCGTGGGCTCTACAAATGCTGGCCCCACTCGGCATAGAACCCTGGCATTTTTGCCAAAAGGGTAGTCTAGCTCGAGCTGCTATAGCTCCTCCTCTGTTGCCGGCCTCCCGCCTATCCTTAGCTGGAGCATCTGCATCCCATACATGCGATCCATATACTGATCATCACGAGCATATCGCTCGCCTAGTGTAAGCACTGGCCCGGGGGTGGTGTCGAGAGCCTTAGTTTTGGTGACATCTAAGGCCCGCCGCTCCATCTGCGGGATGTAGTCAAGGGCCTCTTCCTCCACATCTAGGCCCCTCAAGAATGTGGTGAGTAGTCCACCAAATCCGTATCTGTGCCCCTGATACAACCGGGCTCTCTTCATGGCGGAGATAATCACCGCCCCCACGTTGATCTCCAGCCCTTTCATCAGGGCGTACATCAGGCATACATGATCCTGGGTTACATCTGTCATATGTACCCACGGGATTAGGTAGGAACAGACGATCTTAAGCCATATCCTGGCTTCCCTGTTCATCTGTGAATAGGGCAAAGTCTGATGGTAGCCCCTGTCCTTGTGTCTGCTCCATCTAGCTGTCGATCGGGTTCCACACAAAGTGTGTCTGATGTCCGCATATGGTGGCGTGATGTTCAGTTGTCAAAGCACGTGGGCGTCTGTGTTCCACACCCCTATGATAGCATTGAGGTGGTGGGGCTCAAAGGTGACTATTTGCCCTCTGATTTTGATGGTGTGAATTCTGAGAGTCGGGTTCCAATTGGCATAGAATTCCCGAATCAGGTGCAAGTTGCATTCCTTGGGCTCTTCAAAGATGAAATAGAGCCCAGCTACCTTGATTCTGTGGACAATCCTTGGGAACTCCTATGCCAACGGTTCCCGAGCTATGTGTTCCTCGGGGAAGTACTTTCTCTCCTTGTGCTTGGCATACCACTTCTTCCCTTCTTCTGTCACCAACCTGGTTCCGTATTGGCGGCGTTGGCTGCGTGGAACCGCTGGTGCTGCTGGGACTGCTATGCCCAGTCTGATTCTCTTTCCGGCGCCAGATGTCGATGCGCCTTTCCCCTTTTCTTGCCTGCTTGCCATTTTTCCTGTCAACACAAACAGACAAGATCAATGTTAAGCTAATAAGCATTAGCTTCGACTAAGGTCGGGTTAAGCTAGGCTACCCCACACTTAGTCTTTAGCTAAAATTACAACATTACGGCAAGATCATACCTATTTACACAAACAACAACCAAATATACAACCATGCTTAGTGCATTTGAAGAATTCGACGGTATGTATTCTATGTACTACTCAGACTTCGTACAGCTAACCACAATCATTACCATCGATAACATTTTATCTTATCGCACTTCGCAAGGAGAAACAAAGAAATGAAAACAACAAGAATTTAACTACATGAACCTATACAACTCACCCAATTCTTGAAAATTTCAATGTTCCCCTAACCCGAGAATTCGTCGGTCTTTTAGCATAATAACAACTAGCACATTGACTCATCTCACTCAACATGTACAACCCATCACGAATTTCACTAGTTCACTACATTTGTTTCCACTTCAAATTCAAAAACAAGCCCTAGCTATGATTGTATCATCAAAAATTCGATTAAATTATGCCATTAATGAGTTCAAGCGATCACAATGATACTCCGAACATCCATCAACAACAATTCAATTGAATTTACACTTAATTTCTACTTAGGGCAAGTTTAGCTCACATCACATGCTCAATATCAAAGAAAATCGACAAGAAATGAGATGGAATTGAGGAACATACCATTAATTTGAAGAATTAAAGAAAACTCAATGAAATCCTTGGCCTATGCCGTGTCACGTTGAAGGGGGAGGGGTTTTAGGGAGATTGGTCGCGGAGGGTGTGAGAAATAAGGAAATTTGAGGGGGATTCGGGGTTTAAAAGTGGAAAAATCGCGCGGGTCACCCGGCGACCTAGTGTGACCCATCGCGATATACACAGCAACGTGTCACGGAGTGCATCGCGGAGCACTACCTCCGTGACACAGAGCTGTCGCAAGGGTGTTCTGGAATTCTTTTAAAATTCCGAATTTATACCTCAACGTGTCATGGAGGGTAACGCGGAGGCCCTCCTCCGTGACACGGAGCTATCGCTCTAGCTCACTGTTTTGCCACTTTTTCTTGATTTTCATACCTCGAATTTTCCTTTGCGATTCCTTGTATATTGTCCCTCCGTTCGACCTGAAATTCATTCTACTACTAGAAATTGGTTAGAATTATAGGTTTCACTCGAAATAAAAATAAAACAAAAATAAAAACTAAAAATTTTGTTGTTAATCAAGAAAATAAAGGAAAATGAATAAAAATAAATAAATAAATCTATTCACACTTTACAAAGAAAAATTTCATGGGTTGCCTCCCGTGCAGCGCCTGGTTTACCGTCGCGGCTCGACGTCATTCAACTCAGTTGTCCTCTAGGGTGATGGACGTTTTCTCTCGACCACCGTCCTCCCCCCAGTAGTGCTTACATCGTTCAGGTGGTTTTCCCACTAACTCTCGTGAATACTTTATCCGCGCATTATCAGCTTGATCAATCACATTGCTCACCGAGAGTTCCTCGTACACAGCCGGGAGCTTGGAGGCCTTGTACACATAGAACACTTCCACCTTGTCGTGTGCTTGCATGGTTAGCTGCCCCGCAGCTACATCAATCAGCACTTTCCTGGTCGCCAAGAAAGGACATCCCACGATGACCCAATGACTCGTTGGAGGATACCACGACCCGTGGTATCTGTCCGTGCTAAGAACTGTCCCAGCCTTCTCCCGAATTCATACCATGAGTAGACAGGATGAATCATCCTTAGATTCCATAAGTCGTTCCTTCGATCATTGTCTCCTCTTTTGAAATTTCCTGAATTCCTTCATAATGAGCCTCACTACAACTCATTGTATCCTACAATGGGTCATGGTTCCCATCTATCGTTTCCACTGGAGATCTGGGTTCCCTTACCACAACTCCTCAATACAAATCATTTCAAGCTACGACGGGTTATTGTGTGACCCGTTATACTCCCCAACTGCTAAGTTCATCTGTTACCACGACCACTAATGATGACTCATTTTTCTTACAACAAGTCATTACATAAACCATTGCTTCCATTACCACCTGAACACCTGAACCCACTTCAACCAACAATGGCTCGTAGTTACCTACCACGAGTCATTATACCACTGGTTCTCCAACTTTTCCCCAACTTTAAGAAGTTTTGCATTTTGAATTCCCGGGTCTAACCTTAGGCACTCCCGGGGTATTACATGAAAAAAGAATAACAACAAGGCCTTATTCTTTATGATCATTGTTTTAACATGAGTTGTGGTCGCAGGATACTTAAATTTTGATCATATAGATAACAGTTAGTTTGAAATCACTCATGAGACCTGACCCGGTGATTGAGTATTGTCATCCAACAGGGACAAATAAGTCATTTGGATGAACCCTAGTTATTAATTCTACAAGTAAGCACTGGGATTAATCACGTGCGTATACCCAAATTAGTTATGAATCCATGGGAAACACTTACCCTAGTTGTTTGCAAATCTAGATTTAAATCATAACTATAATCTTTTTTTGATATTGTTTTCTTTAAAATCCCCCATCTCAAATGCACATTCTTGGGTAAGGACAAAACTGTTTTAGTGATTATTGCAGTAAACTTAATAGATTGACAAGTGGAAGTTTGGGTCGAAGTATTAAAAAGGCACAAAAGGCGTTTGGATGGACCATAGTTGATATCATCGGGATCCCTCCAGGCATATGTTCTCACAAAATACAGCTTGAGCCAAACTGCATACCTAGTATACTGCATCAGCGACGCCTGAACCCACCAATGCAAGAAGTAGTGAAAAAGGATAATATCAAGTGGCTAGATTCTGGTGTAGTCTAACCCATTGTGGATAGCAAGTGGGTAAGTCCAGTACAGTGTGTGCCAAAGAAAGGTGGGATCACAGTGGTACCTAATAAGAATAAGCGTATACCGACACGACCAGTCACAGGATGGCGTGTATGCATGGATAACAAGAAGCTCAACCACTAAACCAAGAAGGTCCACTTTCCAATGCTATTCATGGATCAGATGCTTGAAAAATTGGCAGGTAGAGGCTGGTACTGTTTTCTCAATGGATACTCGGGGTACAATCAGATCACTATAGCCCTGGAAGATCAAGAAAATACTACCTTAACCTGCCCGTATGGAACATTTGCTTTCAGAAGAATACCGTTTTGATCATGCAATGCACCAGCCACATTCTAGTGCTACATGATGCCTATATTCTCATATATAGTGGAGGACACCATCTAGGTAGTCATGGACGATTTCTTAGTTATGGGTGACTCATTCGAATCTTGCCTCAAACACTTGGGAAAGTGTTGAACATATGCAAAGAAACTAATCTGGTCCTACATTGGGAAAAATTCCATTTTATGGTCAAGGAAGGAACAGTGTCGGGCCACAAAATCTCTAGAAAAGGGATAGAGGTGGACAAGGAGAAAATTGAAGTTATAGCAGGTTTTCAACCACCTATTTTCGTAAAAAGTGTTAGAAGCTTTTAACTGCATGCGGGATTCTATAGATGGTTTATCAAGGACTTTTCAAAGATTGCACAACCATTATGCAAATTACTTGAGAAAGAGGTGAAGTTTGTTTTTGATGAGGCATGTCTAAAGGATTTTGAGTGCTTGAAAGAGAAACTCACCACTGCTCCTATTATCGTAGCTCCAGATTGGTCTCTTCAATTTGAAGTAATGTGTGATGCTAGCGGGGTTTCTCTTAGTACTTTATTAGGCCAACGGAGAGCAAAGATTTTCCATCCTATCTATTACGCTTGTAAAACAGTCAACACAGCCCAAAAGAACAATGTTGTCACATAACAGGAGCTACTAGTTGTGGTCTTTACATTCAAGATGTTTTGAGCATACTTCCTTGGAACTAAGGTTATCGTACATACAGACCATGGTGCTTTGAGATACCTGATGTCTAAAAAGGATGCTAAACCCAGGTTGATTAGGTGGTTGTTGCTGGTTCAAGTATATGAGTTTGAGGTCTAAGACCAAAAAGGAACTGAAAATTAGGTAGCTGATCACTTATCCAGACTAGAGTCTGAGGCTAGGGCAACAAAGGAGATTGATATCGATGATGATTTCCCAGACAAGCAGGTACTAGCTGCATCACAGGACTTCATTCCCTGGTTCGCTGACTTTGCAAATTATTTGATCCTCGACATGATCCCAACAAACATGACTCCCCAGCAGAAGAAGAAGTTCTTGTTTAATTCCTGAAGATACTATTAGGATGAACCATACTTATTTCGCATTTGTGCTGATGGGATCATTCATAGGTGTGTGCCAGAGGTAGAAATGTTGAGCATTCTGGAGGCTTGTCACTCATCCCCATTTGGGGGTCATCATAATGGTATTCAAACGTCACACAAAATCCTGCAATGCACGTATTACTGACCCTCAATTCACCAAGATGTCTATGATTATGCCAAGGCATGTGATCAATGTCAGAGATAGGGCATCATTACCCGCAAGCATGAGTTACCATTAACCCCTATTCTGGAAGTTGAGTTATTTGATGTATGGGGATAGACTTCGTGGGCTCATTTGTTAGCTCATATGGGATGAAATACATCTTGGTGGCAGTGGATTATGTCTCAAAATGGGTGGACACTATTGCACCACCTAACAATGAAGGAAAAAGTGTCACAACATTTCTACAGAAGCACACATTCGCTAGATTTGGTACTCCCAGAGCAATCATTAGTGATAGTGGATGACACTTTTGTAACCACCTCTTTAGAACCTTGTTGGAGAAATATAACATCAACAATAAGGTGGAAACACCTTACCATACTCAGTCAAGTGGCCAGGTAGAAGTTTCAAATAGGGAGATAAAGGCCATTCTTGCCAAAACAGTGAATACTAATCGATAGATTGGTCTAGGAAGCTCGATGATGCATTGTGGGCCTATCGAACAGCTTCTACGACCCCCATTGGTTCATCTCCATATCAGCTTGTCATGACCAGAACATAGGCTCGGATCGAGACACGGGACAAGGAGCCCAGCGAGACTCCAAATTGACCCATGGCATGAATATACATCTAACTCAATCAAATAAAGCAGAATACTTAACATAATAAACATAGCAAAATTCTAATCATAACATGACATCATAATCGTGATTCACTTCATACATGACAAGCTGATTACCACATATAGTCCGAAAGCCTCTAACATATCTGATGGATTGTTGGGACAACAACCCTAACTAACCCGACAAGTCCAGAAACTGAAAATACAAGATAACTGATAACGAATGGTCCTCGGGTGATGAGGATTCACCACTAACATTGGGTGCTAACTCCGATAAATGGCTAGTGACAGGGCTGAGTCTGAAGATCGGAGCCTGTACATAAAATAATAAAGCATAGAGTACGGGATCAGTACATTGAATGTACCAAGTATGAAAGGTAAGTAAAACTACACAAATTAGTAAAAATCATTTTTAAACATGCATAATATAAAACACAATCAAGATAAGAATCTGAGAGTAGGGCATGCAAGCTATTTTCTGAAATCATGATCTGAACATAACTGAACATCATAACTGAATCGAATGACCCAAAGCTAATATTTGATAATCATAAGTAAAATTGTACATTGGGTCAAACCTTGTTTAGAACATATATATATATATATATATATATATATATATATCATGAATTATAAACATGCATAACTGAAATCATGAGGAACAATGGGTGATGCTACATACAACCGACATTACCATGATAGAGCTTACGTCATCCCGACTATCACACTCATGTAGGCAGAGCCATCCAAAGCCTTGCCAGGGCTAAGGATGCTATCATAATATCAATATCAAGTTGAAGGCCCATTGGGATAGGGAGAAAGCTCAAAATGGAGGTCAGAAATAATCTGATCATACCTATGTTGGCGCGTAGTTCTAATGCATTGGGTTGATTGACCCTTAGCCTACTCAGTGCTAAACACTACTCCTAAAAACATATATATGCTCTCCATCATTTTTCAAAGAAGCTGACTGTCATCTAGTGAAGAAGTTGAATAATCATATATGTATAAATCTGAAATCATACATGAGGAGCCTTGGCTCAAACCACACCACGAGCTGAACATAATTGGGAGTCTTGACTCCAAAACCATGTGGTAAGCTAATTAACTTGAAATCATAAAAAATACTTGAACATATCGGCTTGCCCAATACTTAAACATTCTTGAAAAATACTTGATTCACTTGAAAACATGATCATAGACATGGGGAACTTGAAAACATGCATTTCATCATAAATATCTCAATATACTTGAACATACATCATAAATCTCAACTTTCATAAACTTCTCATGGATGGGCATTATAATTTATAAAACTTAAAAACATGATTGATAATTGAAAACATTGTAAAACTTGCCCATGAATCATAATTCAATAATAAAAGCATGCTTAAATCATACACATGTGGAAAATTAGGAAAATTCATGCATTGGGTTAAAACCCCATAAGATCAACATATGGATTTTTATGAATTACAGAGGGATTGGGCATGGGTGTGAACGAATTCACCCATTCATAGCCTTACAGACCTTAGAGAATCTGATTCTATAATTTCATTGACTTCCCAAGGAAGAATTGGTGAAAACTTGAATGAAATTGAGCTTTATTACCTCTTTAGACCTATACGCTTGCATGCATGAAGAAGAATAGCCTAGAATGAACTTACCCCTCTTAAACTTCACTATTCATAGCTTAAAACGACATAGTTTAGGCCTTAGGATCATAGGAATTATGAATAAGCCCTTAATAAATTCACCGAAAATAACTGACTGCCAATCCCCACAAGGGACTGTACGAATTGTTACCAAGGACGACGACTCATGGTCTCCAGTCGTCGTGTGCACTGCTAGTTTTCCTCAAAGGGTCCCCGCGAGGGACCTAACGACTTGTCTCAGGTATACACGACTCGTGGTCACCTTTCATTGTATACACTGCCAACATCACACCTAGGGCTCACCACAGGGAAATACATGAGTCGTTACTAGTGAATACGACTCGTGGTCATCACTCGTGGTCTTCGTTGACAAAAAGTCTTCTTCCTTCACTCCATCCTTGGACACGATTGACTGAACGAGTCGTGGTGCTGACCACGACCCGTGGTCATGTCCACGATCACCCAAAACTCAAAAATTTCCAACTTAAGTCTAGAACCTCACCACGAATCACATCACGACTCGTGGTCTAACCCACGGGTCACAGGATGACTCTTTCTATGAACTAGTGTAGAAATTTCTATTTTTGCTGTTTCAACTCTCGGGTCTAATCTTAGGGTTTTTTGGGCATTTCAATAACTCCCCCTTGGGAAAAGTCATCCTCGAATTTTGGAAAACATACAAAAAAGAAGAGAATGCAACCATCATATTCAAATACTGATCATATAAGGTGAAAACTGATGAATTGACTACCTGCAAACTGAACTACATGAACGAACTAAATTCATAAATCATACACACATTCATAGACATGAAAGAAACTGGGGCGCATAAACTGAACATGAAGGTAAATAGAGTTTTAGGGTAAAAACTTATACCTCAAGCTGAAACTAAGCCGGTGTAGATTAAATGTGGGTATCTAGCTATAATATCTGCTTCGGCTTCCTATGTAGCTCCCTCAACATGCTAATTCCTCCACTAAACATTAATAGAACCTACTTCTTTGTTCCTTAGCCTTTCAATATGACAATCCTGTATTTTGACTGGAACCTCTTCATAACTAAGGATGTCTTTCACACCGACACTGTTCAGTGGAACAAGTAAAGATGGATCACCCAAACACTTCTTTAGGAGTGATACAAGGAAAATTGGATGGAATGAAGCTAATCTAAGGGAAACTCCAATTCATATGCTACCTTGACAACCTGTTTTCACTATCTGGTATGGGCCAACATAACCGGGACTGAGTTTCCATTTCTTTTCAAACCTCATCACTCTCTTCGTGGGAGACACCTTCAAAAACATCCAATCATCAACTTCGAACTAAAGTTCTCTCCTCCTCACATCTGCATAGGATTTTTGATGACTTTGAGCTGTTTTCAACCTATCCCGTATAAGCTGAACCTTCTCCATAACCTCATGGACTAAATCGGGACATATCAATGTAGCCTCACTGACTTCAAACCAACCAATAGGCGATCTACATCTCTGCCCTTAGAGAGCCTCAAACGGAGCCATCTGAATGCTGGAATGGGACCTGTTGTTGTATGAAAACTTGATGAGATGAAAATGGTCATCCCAACTACCCTTGAAATCAATAACACAGACTCTCAACATATCCTCAATAGTCTAAATAGTCCGCTCCGCCTTACCATCCGTCTGCTGGTGAAATGTTGTACTAAGCTTGACTTGAGTAGCAAGTCCCTTCTGAAACAACCTCCAAAACTGAGAGGTAAATTGAGTACCTCTGTCGGATATGATGGACAAGGGAAGTCCATGCATCCGAACTAGCTCTCAGATGTATTTTTGGCATAATCCTTCACTGAGTCAGTGGTTTTTACTAGTAGAAAATTAGCGGCTTTGGTCAACTTTTGCACGACCACGCAAATGGAGTCATACTATCGACGAGTGCGAGGCAAGCCCTTAATGAAGTCCATATTAATTTTCTCCACTTCCAAGTAGGGATACTGATGTCCTAAAGCACATCTCCCGGTCTCTAATGCTCTGCCTTCACTTGCTGACAATTTGGACACTTAGCTACAAATTTTGCAATGTCCTTCTTCATGTTATTCTACCAATAGACTTCCCGTAGGTCACGGTACATCTTGGTGGCACTTAGGGGTATCGAATATATGGAACCGTGAGCTTCATACAACATTCAATTTCTCAAATCATCGACGTCCAGGACACACAAGTGACCCTATTATCGAAGCACACCATCTCCCCCTTTGGAGAAGACTTCTACCTTCTGATTTTGAGCAACTTCCTTTAACTTTACCATGATAGGGTCCTCGTTTTGCCAAGCTTCCACATCAGTCACAAAGGATTATTTTGATCCATTCTGAACTACAACACCACCATCAGCCGAGTCAACTAAATGAGCTCCACTGTGCATCTCGATGCACATCCTTCACTAGCTCCTTTTTTCCCTCATCTACATGGACACACTCTTCATAGAAAGAATAGTAAGTGCATCTACCACCACATTGGCCTTACCCGGATAGTAAAGGACACTCATATCATAATCCTTGAGTAGCTCCAACCATCTCCTTTGGCGTAGATTTAGATCCTTCTGCGTAAACATATATTTTAGGCTCTTGTGGTTCGTAAACACATTTACATGGACCCCATACAAATAGTGTCTCCAAATCCTCAATGCAAATACTACCACTGCCATTTCAAGATCATGGGTCGGGTAATTATTCTCTTAAACTTTCAGCTGTCTGGAAGCATATGCTATCACATTAACATGTTGCATCAAGACACAACAAATGCCAATCCTAGAAGCATCATAATACACCATAAACCTATCGGTACCCTCAGGTAGGGTTAGCACCAGTGCTGAGGTAAGTCGAGTCTTCAACACCTAAAAGCTCTTTTCACAAGCATTCGACCATTGGAATTTCACTTTATTTTGGATCAATTTGGTCAATGGAGCTACAATGGATAAAAATCCCTCAACAAAACCTTCGATAGTAGCCAGCTAAGCCTATGAAGCTCCTGATATCTAAAGGATTCACTGATCTAGGCTAATTTTTCACTTCTTTGATCTTTTGAGTGTCCACCTGAACAACCTCACTAGACAGCACATAGCCAAAAAGTGCCACTAAGTTCAACCAAAACTCACACTTGCTGAATTTAGCATATAATTGGCAATCCTTCAGAGTCTGTAGTACCACCCTCAAATGATCGGCAGCTCCTCCTTGCTCCGAGAGTATATCAGGATGTCACTAATAAACACGATCATGAACATATCCAAGTATGGTTTGAACACCTTGTTCATCAAGTCCATAAAATCATCAAGAGCATTCGTTAGTCCAAAAGACATAACTAAAAACTCATAATGTCCATACCGATTCTTGAAAGCTTTTTTCAGGATGTTACTCTCCTGAACCCTGAGCTGATAGTATCAGGACCTGAGATATATCTTCAGAAAGCACTTGGCACCCTGAAGCTGGTTAAACAAATCATCAATCCGGGGAAGAGGATACCTGTTCTTGATGGTAACCTTTTTCAATTGCTAATAATCAATACACATACAAAGAGAACCATCTTTCTTTCAGACAAAGAGAACTGGTCCACCCCATGGGGATTTGCTTGGTCTGATGAAACCTTTTTCTAACAGGTCTTTCAACTACTCCTTCAACACCTTTAGCTCCATTCGAGCAATTATATAAGGAGGAATAGATATAGGCTACGTATCAGGAAGAAGGTCAATACCCAAAATCAATCTCACACTCCAGAGGGATTCCCGGTAGATCATTTGGTAAGACTTATGGATACTCACATACTAATGGGACTAACTGGTTAATCAGGGTCTCGGACATGGCATTGATAACCCTAACTAAATGGTATACGGAACCCTTGGAGAACATCTTTGTGGCCTAAAGATAGGAAATGAAACAACCTACAGGCACAAATGAACTACCCTTCCATTCCATGACTGGCTCACTCAAAAATCTAAACTCTACTGCCCCGAGTTCTACAATTAATTGAAGCATAACATGCAAATAGAAAATCCATGCAGAGGATAGCATCAAAATCGGTCATGTCTAACTCTACTAAATCTGCTGAGATTACTTTCTAAAAGACTATGACCGGGCAACTTCTATACACCCGTCTAGCTACAACTGAACCACCTACTAGAGTAGACACTGAGAAGGGTTCTGAGAAAATATCGGGATTGTCTCCAAAACTACTAGTCACATAGGGCGTCACAAAAGAAAAAGTAGTCCTTGGATCTAGTAAAGCATATACATTAAGATGGAAAACTTATAATATACCAGTCATTACATCAAGAGAGACCTCCTGCTCCTGTCGAGATGGTAGGGCATAGAATCTTTTCTGGCGTTGACCGCCACCTATGCTAGTAGATGCGCCATGTCGAGATGGGTGGATTGGTAGAGTTGCTGAACTGGAAGCTGGTCCTCGGCCCCTATCATGGCCCTGTCTAGCTGCTGGGCAATCTCTGAGCTTATTTCTGGGCTTTCCACACCTGAAGCAAGCACATGTACCCGCCAAACACTGACCCGTGTGTCTCCAGCCATGCCGGTCGCAAACATGAATTATGGAATCCTTAGGAATGCCGCTCCAACCCCTAGAGCATGATGCTCGTCCTCCTGGTCTTGCCTAGGTCTGGATGGCACACTCATAGC
Source organism: Datura wrightii (assembly GCA_035772735.1). Taxonomy (NCBI): domain Eukaryota; kingdom Viridiplantae; phylum Streptophyta; class Magnoliopsida; order Solanales; family Solanaceae; genus Datura; species Datura wrightii. Next base: position 45,982,744 of record JASDFA010000002.1, on the reverse strand, counting down.
TGAAGATACTGGGACTGCTATCAATGCCCACCACCTGGTCTCGACTGATAGAACCTATAGCTGTCCATCTTGGCCCTCATGGCCTCCCTCTCCCTCAGATGCGCCGCCTTCTTCTTTTGGTCGTACAAGACTATCTGAGGAAAATCCATATCCTAATAGAGCATGGTGGTTTTGCAATCCTTGTCTAGATAGTCCGCCACCCTATGAATAAACCTGCTCACTCGCTCCCTCCAATCAACCACTAACTTTGGGGCATACTTTGATAGAAGTGTGAACTCTAGGGCATATTCCTACACTATTATCTTTCCCTATTTTAGATTCACAAACTCCGTCACCTTTAGTTCCCTTATTTCCTAAGGGAAGAACCGATCTCAAAATGCGACATAAAACTCATCCCAGCTGATAGGGCCTGCTCTGACTTCTCTACTATCCTTCCACTTTTTAAACCAACTGTGTGCGACCCCCTTCAACTGATATGAGGACAAATTAGCACACTCTTCTCCATTCACCTCTATGACTTGGGTGATCTTCAGAATCTCATTAATAAACTTACGTGGATCCTCGTGCATCTTTTACCCAAGGAACTCTGGAGGGTTCATCCTCAAGAAATCTCTAACTCGTGTTGCCGCTGCATTGCCATTACGCGGAACATGCACTACTTCCTGCTGGTTGACCAGGGCGATCAACGCCTGCGCTAGCATCCGTATGGATACCCTGAATTTAGCATGGGCAACCAACTCCGGTGCATGGTGCTCGTGGGCTAGTGGGGCTTGTTGTTACCCATCCCCATTTCCATCCTCATGGCCATTTTCATTTCCATTTCTTCTGCCTTAACTCTACAGGGAGGCATGATTCTTTGATCGCGAATAACACAATTTAGAAGGATAGAGAGACGTCTCGCCACACGAAATAGATCATGAAAGAAGGGAACACTTCTAAATGTTTCATAGCCCCTTTGTCATAAGTGTGGTGTGCTTCACACCTATGAAAAAGACTCTACTTAACGCAGCTTACAGACACACTAGGACACTTCAAAACCTATTGCTCTGATAACAAGTTTGTCACAATCCGAACATAGGCCCGGATCGAGAAACGGGACAAGGAGCCCCAAGAGACTCCAAGTCGACCCATGGTATGAACGTACATCAATAACTTAATTCCAAAACAATTTCATAAAATCACAATAATAATTCATGGCTTCAACCCTAGAGGAAGGGTTCTTGCCATTCATGTTCGTAAAACTACAACTAACTACTACTAAACTAACATACTTACATGAATTTGGTAGATGAGAAGGGAATTTTACAAACCCTAGATGAGTTCTCCCACTTCAACCTTCACTCCAAGGTAGTTTTCCAGAATAAAATCATGACCATCTGATTTTAGGAGCTAAGGGTTCAATTTATACTATGCTGAAAAATTGCAAAATTTAGCCTGTGGTGGAACAACAACGTGCCACGGAGCTGAACGCCCTACTTGACCTCCGTGACACGGAGGTAACGTGTACCCTCAATGGAATGTGCCAAAAGATGCAATTTTTGGCCAAGTGTTGCCGCGTTGGCAGCGTGCCCTGGCCCTTATCGCGCAGGTGCTAGTTATTTCATGTTTTCTTGTTGGCTTTCACGTTTTGCTCTTGATTCCATTCCTCCACTTCACCAAATCATGAATTAGTTCCTCAAATGCATTATTAACCTTCAAAAACAAGGACTAATCATGTTGGTTTGTATGTATTCACATTTACATAAAATCACATGAGAATGCATATAATTAAATAGTTAAACAAGGCAAAACTAAGTTATAAAGTATCACTTGGGCATGCTATTTTGCCCACAATCAGCTATCGATCGCTATGAAGATCTATATAATGTCTGACAGGACTATATTCAGGCCTATAAGGCCATATTACAATCCATCCTTGAATGGACTTCTTCTTATGCTGTATCGACATCACTGACCCTCCATCGAGCCTTGTGTGCCCAGGTGTAGTCATAGGAGCTCAGAGGGATCAAACGCAGCTACAGGAGCCCAACGGGCTCAGTTGTAGACCCAGAGGCCAGGTAAGTAGGCTATAGTTACCTATTGCATCATATTGACTCGGCTAGGGGTATATAGATTGAGCTGTACTTGCCAAGGATTATGGGGGATCCAGGTAGGTTATTTTATGCTAGTTGTACCTTCTAGGATTATGGGGTCCAGATAAGGTTCTTGTTTGTATACTTACTTGTTAGCTATACTTTAGGTTATGAGGCTATTCAGGTGATAACTCTTACCATTCTTATTAATTACTTTCAGTTCTTTTATTAATTCTATTTTGTCATTTTCATAACTTACATATTCGATACATATTGTACTGACACCCATCTCTGGGGCACTTCATACTTTCCTACAACAACGGATAGACGTGGTTCAGGACCTTCTTAGCTATTAGCTAGGGTTAGACGTTCAGCCAGATCCTTTTCTCCAGAGTTTATAGTTAGAAAGGTTTGCTTTTTTTATTGTATAACTTTTGGGTAGGTTGGGGCCTTATCCCGACCACTATTCCACTCTTAGAGGTTTTCCGAACTACAGGTTTTAGTTGTTGGTTGTTGTTGGCTGTGTGGGGCCTTGTGTAGATTTTAGTTAGCAGCCTTGTCGACTATAGCATAATTATGACTGTCTGCTTTCCTTCTGTTATGACTAGAGAACATGATGGACTTGTCGGCCTGCATAGGATCCCTTTATTTACATGTTGTTGCTTTAGCTATTTTCTTTTACAGGTTTTCTGTGTGGTCTTATCGGCCCAAGGTTGTGTTTACATCAAAGATATAACTATTAATTTTCTTAATTTTGAGTTGCTGGCAGGCACCAGAGGTGCATACGCATAAGCAGGTCAGCCCAGGTCCTAGTATGGCATTAGGTACTAGTCATGCCACTCGAGGTGGTAAGTGACAAACTTGGTATCAAAGCAATGTCGTTTCCTCGGGAGTCCACAAGTCATGTCTAGTAGATTCTTGTCTATGGATGTGTTGTGCACCATATTCTATAGGAAGGAGGCTACGAGGGATGATAGCGTGTTTGCCTTCCTTTCTTCTCTCGTCATGCTATACATCTATGTTGTATAGACTTGCGTCCCAAAGCTTACATTATTCTTCTTATCTATAGATAAGATGCCGATGCACGACAAAACTACTGTTGGTCGGGAATTGGATGCTGCGGTAGTAGAGGGCACTAGCAGAGTGCCACCGTTAGAGCATGCCCGATCTGAGGGCAAGAGAAAGATATCATCTTAATCTCCCCGACGTTCTCCTTCACATAAGGAGCCCCCCAGGGCTGCATATATGCCAGCACCACCCCCAATAATCCCAATACCATTAGATCTGGAGGTCAGGAGCGTTGTTTATATGCTGGCTTAGATGATGGCCACTCAGCACCTACCAATGGTACCAGTTGTTACTGAATCTACTGAAGGTCCCGGCAGTTCGAGGGTCCAATAGTTTCTTTTTCCTGAGTCCTCCACAGTTCACAAGGAAAGACCGCTGGTATACCCCATGAGCTCAAAGATCGGACGTGAGAGTTAAAATAGGAAAATTTTGAAAGTGATGTTGCAGGAACAGGACGAGTCGTGGGACGACTTGTGAGGACAGGCCATGAGTCTTTAGGTGACTCGTGGGGAAGGCTAGTGTAGAATTGGAAAGCATAGAGGATAGGGTCCCCCATTGGCGTGAGAACGACTCGTGGTCAGAACCCATGAGTCATTAGGTCAGCCATGGGGTGAGGGAGGAGTAAGAGAAAAAGAAGGAACCAGTGTATCTAATAAAAGGTACCCCACAAGTCTTGGTCTATCCCAATGACTCGAGAGGTGAGTCATGATCAAGCAAGGTGAGTTCCACTGATGCTAAGGTAGTGTGCATGATGGGAGGTGGCAGTGAGTCATTGTCACGCCCTGCCTTGGGGGGTATGACTGGCACCTGGTCCCCTATTAGGACCTGAACTACTAGACTACTGAGCCTAAGAACATCTGGTGCCTGACTGGCTCTAACACAGATTCAAGGAATCAACGGGCTATATAACGGCTGTAAACACAGCCTCCGACCGACTGGGCCTATAGCCACCTATATAAAACTTCGGCTAACTAGAAACATACTTACAAAGGGGGAAACCTATGCGGGCCGACAAGGCCACCATGCTGTCTAGTTATCTGTAACTCAACAATAAAATACTGAATAACTACGTGACCGAAAAGGTCACCACTACTATCAGATTATGGCCCCACACGGCCAACATAATCAACAATGCTAGGCAGCTAAACAAAACGCATGGCCTCATACGACCGGAACAACTAACCACAGGGAAGTATATACAGACTGCAAATCTCTTGGAATACTGATAAGATGGTCGAGACAGGGCCCCAGCCTATCCATGCTGTACAATAAAAGAAAATGAACTACACCTCTGAATATCAAGCTCCGGATGACAGGAGCTGATGACTCTATAAGCTGGTTGGAATCACGAGAGATCGCCTCCTCATCTATGAGTACCTGCAGGCAAGTAATGCAGTGCCCCAAACGGGCATCAGTACCACTGGTACCGAGTATGCAAAGCAACTGAACTTAACTAAATACAAATAACATAACTAGCAATTCTGAATATCAGGAGATAACTAAATCGGTAAGAACTAATATGAACTGAATCAAACTTTCTATGCTTAGATAGGGCATGAGCGTACCTGTAGACGCGGAATCCTGCTGTCTATTAACTAATATATCGCACATAAATACATATATATATATATAGCAAACAAGAGCCAATACCAACCCCCATAAGCCAGATGGCGCCAAACAAGCAAACAATCTATATACCCCTACTCGGGTCAAAACCAGCCAAAAATAAGTCACTCCACTCATCTGCTAACTACGAGCACCTCTGCCGGCCCCCGTGGGTCTCCGGCTCAGGCCATAGCCTCCAATATAAATAACCGTGTCTGAGTCCGAAGGACTCCTATACTGTATCTTTAACTGTAATTGTATTTGAATCTGTTCCCTAGGCGCTTGCGCACAACAGGTCTATCTGTACTGTAATGCTGATTAGCCTGATATGGGGAAAGCTTCATCCCATCTTCGTCCAAACTGGGGATGGCATGGGACTCCTTGGTGTGACGTAAACCCACCCGCTTAGTGGGCGACACAGTTACCAACCTAGGGGCGGCGAGGACGCTCAAAAGGGTGCCCTCACGACACAACCAAGTCTCAAAAAACAATAAGCACATATATAGCAAGCATGTTTAAACTTTAAAAGAATACTATCTGAGTTCTGATTTCTTATTCTGATCTCTTTCTGTATTATACAGTTTCTCATACTACTTTATACTGAATCTGTGATCTTTATCTAACTGTATGGCTAATCTGTAGCCAAGATACTATCTAACTGTATGGCTATACTATAGCTAAGATATCATCTGTCTGTATGCTAATCTGTGGCCAAAATACTATCTGACTGTTTGATTTTACTTTACTAACTCTTATTCTAAATATCTATCTTATTACTCTAGAAACATGCTTGCTAATCACATACTAGGCAATACTGAGTCTAGGATGCTAACTTGCCATTTTGGCACATGCTTTACTAACTTTCGGACTGAGTACGATATAACAACGCAAACCAGATTTACTGAACTTGCATAATACTCAGTATTCAACTCCGGGAATTCTACTACGGAGTTTACTGTGCTATACAAGGCTAAAACTACTAACTTGCCTAAGAAATTGGCTTTACATACCTTAACATAAGTTTATCCGACTAATGGATGAAGATCGGCCAGTACTCTAGCTATTTCTCCCAACTGCATTTACATATATGTCATTTAGAACTAAATACACCAATATTCTGAAAGAAAACGTCACATTCAATATATATATAACCTAAACTTTGGCTTATCGAAAGATGGTAAAAAACTTGTTATTTCTCGAAAGTCCAGAAGGGAGAAATACTCACTTTAGGGATAGGAGTATATTGACACTAGTTTGGAGAAATTCCACTTACCTTAGCCCGGTAGCACGATGATTTGTCAGCCGAATTTCGTGAAACTAAATATGTAGGAATGCTCCTTACTACTTAATACCTCGGTATCTGGAGTTAATTTGAGTTTGGACCGCGTTTGACGGCGTAATCGAGCGATAATTTAATAGTACTTTCGCACCTTCTCTATTTTCTCATGAGTTTTGGAAATTATTTGATATCATAATAAAATGAGCCGAAGTGGAGGCTTTATATACTTGGGCCTGGACATGGCCAACGTGTCACGGAGCCAACGCGGAGGCTCCACCTCCGTGACATGTTGCCATCGCGGAGGGGCTCTACCCCGGCTCCTTCCGCGATGGTTTGACAGGTTTCTCGTCTGGTCTTTTCCCGGGCCGTTTTCTAGCATGTATGGCTTTCAAATACTCTTAACCAACATGCGAATAGGCTATCTATGTGTTGGAAATTTTACGGGGTATATCATTCTCCCCCCCTTAAGAACATTCTACCTAGAATGTAAACTTCTATCTAGAGGACTTCTCAACTTACTCAACTTGTTTCTAGGAAAATGTCGGCAGAGTTTCCCCTATAATATGGACTATCCCAAAAACTTGAAATGCAGAAAAGTCCCATACAGGTACTCCACACAATACTATAGTATTGAAATGACAGATTGAAATAGACCTTCTCATTTATATGTATACTATAAGGCACTGCATAAGATAATAATACTAACATACCTGTCGCCTGACTAGGCTTGAAATAAATGAGGGTATTTGGTCTTCATATCTTCCTCCGCCTCCCAAGTCATCTCCTCTCGGTTCCTGTTATACCACAATACCTTGACAGACGCAATATATTTAGTTCTCAATCTACGAATCTGTCTGTCTAGGATAGCTACTGGAACCTCTTCATAGGCCAGCTCTTCTGTAACCTGGATATCCTAGACTAGGACTGCTCTGGATGGGTCTCCTATGCATTTCCTCAGCATAGATACATGAAAGACCGGATGAACGGATTCAAATTCTGGAGGCAAGTTCAACTCATATGCTACTCGGCCTATCCTTCGACGAATCTGATAAGGCCCAACAAATCTCGGACTGAGCTTACCTTTCTTGCCAAATCTCATCACCCATTTCATCGGAGATACTTTCAGAAATACCCATTCATTCACATCAAATTCCAAGTCTCTGCACCGCACATCAGCATATGATTTCTGGTGGCTCTGTGCAGTCAGTAGGCGTTCTCTGATAAGCTTTACCTTCTCCTCTAACTGTTGAATGATGTCTGGCCTAATCAATGCTGATTCCCCCACTTCAAACCAGCCAACCGGCGATCTGCATTTTCGCCCATACAATGCTTCAAAGGGCGCCATCTGGATGGCTGAGTGATAGCTATTATTATAAGAAAATTCAATTAACAGCAAATGCTCGTCCTAGCTACCTCCAAATTCTAGCACACACGCTCGTAGCATGTCCTCGAGCGTCTGAATAGTGCGCTCAGCCTGTCCATCTGTTAGAGGGTGGAATGCTGTGCTCAAATTAATCTGTGTTCCCAGACCCCTCTGGAACGACTGCCAAAATCTTGCTGTAAACTGTGCTCCTCTATCTGAAATAATAGATAATGGCACTCCATGTAATCTAACTATTTCTCTGATATGCAATTCGGCATAATCCTCAGTCAAGAAGGTAGCTTTCACTAGAAGGAAATGAGCTGATTTTGTCAGCCTGTCAACTATTACCCAAATAGAATCGTGTCTATGTCTGGTACGGGGTAATCCTGCTACAAAATCCACATTCACTGCTTCCCATTTCCAAAGAGGCACAACTATGTCCTGAGTTAATCCGCCTGGTTTCTGGTGTTCCGCTTTTACCTGTTGGCAGTTAGGACACTGGGCTACAAATTTGGCAATTTTTCTTTTCATTCCTGGCCACCAATAATTCTCCTTGATATCATGGTACATTTTCGTCGCACTGGGATGAAGAGAATAACGAGTGTAATGTACCTCGTTCATAATCTGCTGGCGGAGCCCTGAAACATCTGGAACATAGAGGCGACCTTTACATAACAATATTTCTTCCTTAGTTATTTGAAAATCTGGCGCTTTACCCTGCTGGATTCTGTCTTTGAGCTGGATCAGGTCAGGATCCTCATACTGCCATTCTTTTACTTCCACAACTAATGATGACATGGCGGTGTTCTGAATTACCACCCTGTTGTCCTCTGTGTCTGCTGTACGAACGGCTAGGCTGGCTAATTGATGTATCTCCCTGATCAACTCCCACTACTCGGGCTTCAAATATGCCAAACTTCCCATGGATTTATGGCTGAGAGCATCTGCTACTACGTTGGCTTTTCCCGGATGATACAGAATATCTACATCATAATCTTTCAATAACTCCAACCAGCAACGCTGTCGCAAATTCAACTCCCTCTGAGTGAAGATATACTGTAAGCTCTTATGATCTGTGAAGATATCCATATGGATGCCATACAAGTAATGTCTCCATATCTTTAAGGCGTGGATCACTGCGGCTAACTCCAGGTCGTGGGTAGGGTAATTCTTTTCGTGTTTCCTCAGCTGTCTGGAAGCATACACAATCACCTTACCATGATGCATCAACACACAACCCAACCCAACGCCTGATGCATCGCAATACACTAAATAACCTTTTGTACCTTCCGGCAATGCTAACACTAGGGCGGAGGTTAATCTGTATTTTAACTCCTGGATGCTCTACTCACATGCCTCTATCCACTGAAACCTCGCTGCTTTCTGCCTCAGTTTGGTCAGAGGTGCCGCTATAATAGAGAATCCCTCAACAAATCTGCTGTAATATCCCGCTAACCCCAGAAAACTACGGACTTCGGTCGGAGGCCAGGTTTTAACTGCTACTATCTTCTGCGTGTCAACCTGTATACCAGCATCCGACACAATATGCCCCAAGAAGGTTACTGAGTTCATCCAGAATTCACACTTGGAAAACTTGGCGTACAGCTGACGGTCTCTAAGGATCTGGAGTACTGTTCATAAATGGTTCTGGTGATCTGTCTCTGAACGAGAATATACCAGAATATCATCAATAAATACTATCACAAACAGATCCAAATACGGTCTGAATATGTTGTTCATCAGGTCCATAAACACTGCGGGAGCATTCGTCAGCCCAAAAGACATGACTAGAAATTCAAAGTGACCATATCTGGTCCTAAAAGCAGTCTTTGGAATGCCTCTTTCACGAACTCAAACCTGATGATATTCGGACCGCAAGTCAATCTTGGAGAAATATATGGCCCCCTGTAACTGATCAAACAAATCATCTATTCTGGGAAGCGGGTACTTATTCTTTAATGTAACATTATTCAGCTGCCGGTAATCTATGCACAATTGGAGCGAGCCATCCTTCTTTCTCACAAATAGAACTGGCGCACCCCACGGTGAAGTACTCGGCCTGATAAAACCCTTATCTAGCAGGTCCTTCAGCTGCTCCTTTAATTCTCTGAGTTCAGCAGGAGCCATGCGATACAGAGGAATTAATATAAGTTGAGTACCTGGTAGCAAGTCAATTGCAAAATCTATTTCCCTTTCTGGGGGAATACCAGGTAACTCATCTGGAAATACATCAGGGAATTCATTCACCACCGGAACAGACTGAAGGGTCGGAGATTCTACCCAAACATCCTGAACCCTGACTAGGTGGTAGATACATCCCTTAGTTATCAATTTCCTTGCTTGAAGGTAGGAAATAAACCTACCTTTTGGAGTAGTTGTGCTGCCTTTCCACTCTCGCACTGCCTCTCCTGGAAAGTGGAATCGGACCGTCTTGGTCTAACATTATACGTTAGCATAGCATGGCACCAACCAATCCATACCTATAATGGCATCGAAATCAATCATTTCTAACTCTACCAGATCTACTGTAGTCTGGCGATCAGCAACCTTTACTGTACACCCTCGATAAATTCTACTAGCTATAATGGAGTCACCGACGGGTGTTGATACTAAAAAGGGTTGTTGTAATAACTCTGGTGCGACATTAAACTTTTGAACCACAAATTGGGTAATATATGACAGAGTGGACCCTGGATCAATCAGTACATAAACAGGGCATGAACAGATAGTCATCATACCTGTCACTACATCTGGAGACGCCTCTGCGTCCTGTCTCCTTGGTAATGCATAGGTACGGCTTGAGCCAGTACCTGAACTAGAGGTTTCTAATCTACCTCGGCCTCTACCTGCTGTACCTGAGGGCCTACGCCCTGCCGAGGCTGCTGGAGCTTGTGGCTCTGCGGATCCTCTATCCTGACTATCTCTGCTCTCTTGTCCCCTGGCCGGACAATCTCTCATGCGGTGCCCCTCCTGCCCGCAAATATAACACCCCGAGGAGCCATATTTACAATCTCCAATGTGAGGTCGGCCGAAATTAGGGCAGGGTGTGGGTGTAAATCTGCTCTGCTCTCTCCTCCTCTGCTGCGGGGAATCTACTGTTCGAGAACTGCCACCAAACTCTGACTGCCCTCGACGAACAAATCTACCTTGCTGCTGCTGTGGTGGAGGTGGGGGTCTAGGGGGTCTGTCTGACAACCGGGGCCTAGGTCCTCTCTGAACCTCCCTCTGCATTCCATCTGATCTGTCTTTGCGGCGCTGTTCCTGATCTGTCTGTCTACTACCCTGTTGCTGTTGTATAAGGCCCTTAATGGTCTGGGCAAAAGCTTGTACTCGGGCGATATCCATATCTTCTCGTAACGTAGCTGTCATGCAAGATTCAATACATTTCGGGTTCAGACCCATAATGAACCGGTGGACTCTGGATGGCATAGTGTCCACAAAAGCTGGAGCATAGTGGGCTAGGGAGTAAAACTATAGGGCATATTCTCGTACACTCCTCGCCCCCTGCTCCAAATGCAAAAACTGATCCATCCGGGCCTGCCGGATCTCCCATGGCAAATAACGGTTTAGGAAGGCCTCTGAGAAGTTGGACCAGGACGGAGGGGCAACATCTCTCCCTCGAGACCTTTCCCAACTCTCGTACCATAATACAGCTATGTCCCGCAACCGAAATACTGCCAGCTCAACTGATTCTGTAGGGGTCACATGCATAACCCGAAAAATTCTCTACATCTGATCTAGGAAATCCTGGGGGTCCTCTACTTGATCTGACCTAGTGAACTGTGGGGGACCTAGTGCCAAAAACTCCCTGACCTTGGAACTACCTGACCCAACTGAAGGCTCTGCTGCTACAGGTGGCACTGACTGGCATTGTGTGGCCATCATTTGTGCAGACATAACCACTGCGCTCCCAACTTCCTGGTCTGATGGCGAAGGTACAAGAGCTATAAGAGGTGGTGTCGTGCCCAACGGCTCCTGATGTGAGGGGGACTGCTGGGAGGGCTATGATGAAACCTCTATATCGCCCTCAGATCGGACTGACTCTGAATGGAACTGAGGCATCCTGCTGGTGCCTTCTCCTGCTGCTGCGTCTAATCTTCTGCCGGTGGCAGGGTGACACTGGTCTGCCATTCTTATCTATAGACAAAGAATATAATAAGTTTTAGGGACCCAACCCTATACTGTACTGTTCTATAGCACGACTGAATGAGAAAGAAGACTAACCATCCTATCATGCCTCGTAGCCTCCTGCCTATAGTATGTGGTGCACAAAACATCCATAGACAAGACTCTACTTAGCACGGTTTGCAGATTCCCTGGGACACGACCTGCACTGATACCAAGTTTGTCACGCCCCGCCTTGGGGGGGTATGACTGGCACCTCGTGCCCTATTAGGACTTGAACTCTAGACTACTGAGCCTAAGCACATCTGGTGTCTGGCTGGCTCTATCTAAGATTTAAGGAATCAACGGGCTATATAACGATTATAAACACAGCCTCCGGCGGACTGGGCCTATAGCCACCTGTATAAAACTTCAGCTAACCAGAAACATACTTACAAAGGGGGAAACCTAAGCGGGCCGACAAGGCCACCATGCTGTCTAGTTATCTGTAACTCAACAATAGAATACTGAATAACTACGTGACCGGCAAGGTCACCACTACTATCATATTATGGCCCCACATGGCAAACATAATCAATAATGCTAGGCAGCTAAACAAAACGCACGACCTCACACGACCGGCACAACTAACCACAGGGAAGTATATACAGACTGCAAGCCTCTAGGAATACTGATAAGATGGTCAGGACAGGGCCCTGACCTACCCATGTTGTACAATAAAAGAAAATGAACTACACCTCTGAATATCAAGCCCCAGATGACAGGAGCTGATGACTCTATAAGCTTGCTGGAATCACGAGGGATCGCCTCCTCGTCTATGAGTACCTACAGGCAAGTAATGCAGTGGCCCAAATGGTCATCAGTACCACTGGTACCGAGTATGCAAAGCAACTGAACGTAACTGAATAGAAATAACATAACTAGCAATTCTGAATAGTAGGAGATAACTAAATCTGTAAGAACTGATATGAACTGAATCAAACTTTTTGTGCTTAGATAGGGCACGAGCGTACCTGTAGACGTGGCGGCCTGCTGTCTATTAACTAATATATAGCACATAAATACATACATATATATATATATATATATAGCAAACAAGAGCCAATACCAACCCCCATAAGCCGGATGGCGCCATACAAGCAAACAATCTATATACCCCTACCCGGGTCAAAACCAGCTAAAAATAAGTCACTCCACTCATCTCCTAACTATGAGCACCTCTGCCAGCCCCCTTGGGTCTCCGGCTCGGGCCATAGCCTCCGATATAAATAACTGTGTCTGAGTTCGGAGGACTCCTATACTGTATCTGTAACTGTAACTGTATCTGAATCAGTTCTTTGGGCGGTTGCGCACAATAGGGCTATCTGTACTGTAATGTTGATCAGCCTGATATGGGGAAAGCTACATCCCATCTTCGTCCAAACTGGGGACAGCATGCCACTCCTTGGAGTGACGTAAACCCACTCGCTCAGTGGGCGACACAGTTACAAACCCAGGGGCGGCGAGGACGCTCAAAAGGGTGCCCTCACGACACAACCAAGTCTCAACAAACAATAAGCACATATATAGAAAGCATGTTTAAAGTTGAAAAAAATACTATCTGAGTTCTAATTTCTTATTCTGATCTCTTTCTGTATTATACGGATTCTCATACTGCTTTATACTGAATCTGTGATCTTTATCTAACTGTATAGCTAATCTATAGTCAAGATACTATCTAAATGTATGGCTATACTGTAGCCAAGATATCATCTGTCTGTATGGCTAATCTTTGGACAAGATACTATCTGACTGTCTGATTTTACTTTACTAACTCTTATTCTAAATATCTGTCATATTATTCTAGAAACATGCTTGCTAATCACATACTGGGCAATACTGAGTCTTGAATGCTAACTTGCCATTTTGGTGCATGCTTTACTAACTTTCGAACTGAGTACGATATAACAACGCAAACCATATTTACTGAACTTGCACAATACTCAGTATTCAACTCCGGGAATTCTACTACGGAGTTTACTGTGCTATACAAGGCTAAAACTACTAACTTGCCGAAGAAATTGGCTTTACATACCTTAACCTCGGTTTATCCGACTAACAGGCGAAGATCGGTCAGTACTCCAGCTATTTCTCCCAACTGCATTTACATATATGTCATTTAGAACTAAATACACCAATATTCTGAAAGAAAATGTCACTTTCGATATATTTATAGCCTAAACTTTGGCTTATCGAAAGACGGTCAAAAACTTGCTATTGCTCGAAAGTCCAGAAGGGAGAAATACTCACTTTAGGGATAGGAGTATATTGACACTAGTTTTGAGCAAATCCACTTACCTTACCCCGGTAGCTCGATGATTTGTCGGCCGAATTTCGCGAAACTAAATCCGTAGGAATGCTCCTTATTTCTTAATACCTCGGTATCTGGAGTTAATTTGAGTTTGGACCGCGTTTGACGGCGTAATTGAGCAATAATTTAATAGTACTTTCGCACCTTCTCTGTTTTCTCACGAGTTCTGGAAATTATTTGATATCATAATAAAATGAGCCGAAGTGGAGGCTTTATATACTTGGGCCTGGACAGGGCCAATGTGTCACGGAATCAACGCGGAGGCTCCAACTCCGTGACACGTTGCCATCGCGGAGGGGCTCTGCCCCGACTCTTTCCGCGATGGTTCGATAGGTTTCTCATGCGGTCTTTTCCCGAGCCTTTTTCTAGCATGTATGGCTTTCAAATACTCTTAACCAACACGTGAATAGGCCATCTATGTGTCGGAAATTTTACGGGGTATAACAGTCATGACCAATGGCAACGGGTCGTTAAGTCACCCTTTTCGAGCCCTAAAGGATCAGTTAACCAGTGCACCTGACGAGCAACATAATGAGTCATTTGGGCCAGTGACGATCCATCAGGTTGTCCGTTAGGACCACTTGGTAGTGTTTTGCTGCAAATTCAGTAAGGGTCTTTTCATAATTCCCAAGTTCCTAAGACCTATACTACATCGTTTAAGGCTCGTTTTACAGGGTTTTACGAGGGGAAAACCTATTCTAAGATAGTTCATTCCATGCATGCAAACTGAGAGCTTAAAGGGAGGATTTAGAGCAACTTTTGAAGGTTTTTATTGGAATCTCATCTTGGGAAATTAGAGAAGTGTTAAAATCATCCCTCCCAGGTATGTAAGGCTATGAGTGGGTGTCTTCTTCCACACCCATGCCCAATTCCTATCAAAATGTTATAAATTGTTTATGATCAAGTATGGGGTTTTACCCAATTGCGTGAATCTTCAATCTCTATACATGGGTATGATTAGATTGTATTTATATTGATGGATTTGAAGCTTGGGCAGACTCTAAGTTGTTTTTCCTTATAAATTTTTTTTTCCAAAATTTGAATGTATAATGTCCATGGATGATGAGTTCATAAAAGAAGTTGCGTGATGATGATGAGGTTGATGATGAAAAACATCTTTCAAAAACTACCCCTGAGTATGTTGTTGTTTTCAAAATGAATTGATTAGATCCAAGTATGATAAAGCTTTGGGTGATATCCGCATGTTGATTTAAACTGATGAAATTTTCCAATTTAATTATAAATTCTAGCTTGTGGTATGTTGAGTAAATATTTCTTCATGTAGCTTGCCACATGATTTGGTGTAGATGCTCCCACCTATTATTGAGCTGCCGGTATGTTTCGGAATAAAGCCTCCTATATGCATGAAGTCATAATTGAGATGTATGTCAATGTTGAGCCTTGTCAATAGACAATGTTGAGCTTCATATCCATATGATGTCTAGTCTATACATGATTTCATTATGAGCTTTGTCATTAGACAATATTAAGATTCATTTCATACAATGTTGAGTTATGCATGATTTCATATTGAGCTTCGCGAAGGGACGATGTTGAACTTTGTCAATAGACAATGTTGAGCTTTGTCAATAGATGATTTTGAGCTTCGTTATATACGATGTAGAACATTCCATGTTTTTGGGAGAAGAGTCTAGCACTGAGCGGATTAAGGGTCGATTACCCTATGCCCAAGAATTATGCGCCAATGTAGGTTGATACTATTATATTATTGGGACCTTCCTTGTGAGCTATCGCCAGCCCGATTGGTCCTTCAGCTTGATTTAGATATCATGGTTTCGTCCATCGCCCTAGAAAGGTTATGGACGGTTACCACTTGAGTGTGATAGTTGGGATCATGTAGGCTATATCATGGTATGTCGGTTATGTGATGAGTCTCCCACTGTCTATACAATTCAGATTTGCATATTCATTACTCATGATGATTACTTATGCATGCATGTTGAAAAAGAAAGGTTTGACTCATTGTTCATCTCTTGATATAAATGTTATGTTTCAGCTTGAGTCATTCTAGTCAATCATGATGTTCTAAAGCTATGCATGCTCATGTTATGATAAGAGTATGGTTTCAGAATGAATGCATGTTGCCTTCTACTTACACTTAAAATCTTATGATATGTTATGAAATGTTTTAAATGATTTATTTTACTTAAGAGGTCTTACTTACCTTGCATACTAGGTACATTTCACGTACTTAACACATACTTTTTATACTGCATCATTTCATGATGTAGGATCCGTTTCCCATGTTCAGCCCCGTTCGTAGTCGCTTATCAGAGTTAGCACCTGCGTGAGTGGTGAGTCCTATTCTTTTGAGTACTAGACTTTTAGTTTCATATCGTATTTCAGTTTCATGTTTTGTGGAGTTAGTTGAGGTCTTGTCCCATCAACTCATCTAGACTAGAGGCTTTTGGACTTATGTATGTATAGCTTTAGATATTATTCAATGTGCTTTTGTATGAGACTTCTGCTGAGTTATAATTTTTTTTCTTCATTCTTATTGAATGAGTTAGTTGAATGCTTATGTCGTGGGTGGACTTGGGGGTCTCTCGGGGTCCCTTGTCCCGTGTCTACGATTTGAGCTTTCGCTTTGGTCGTGATAAACTTGTAATTAGAGAAATAGGTTTGATGTTTCCTAGGGAGTCTGAAAGCCACATTAGGTAGAGTCTTTTACGTGGGTGTGAACCACACCACACTTATGACAAAGAGGCTACTAGGAGTTTTAAGAAATGTCTCCTTCTTTCATGATCTATGTCGTGCGACAAAAAGCCTTTCTATCCTTCATCTTCGTGCTATTCGCGATTGTAGAATCATGGCACCTCGAAGAGTGAATAGAAGGAGGAATAAAGGTGGTGTGGGCCACGAGGATGGAAATGGTCATGAGCGTCATCCAGCCTCACCAGTTCAGAAGCCTAAGGAACCAGAGTCAGCCGCTCATGCTGAGTTCCAAGCTTCCATTCAGATGCTTGCACAGGCCCTAACCGCTTAGGTCAATTAGCAGGCCATTGCGGATGTTCCGCAAAATGGCAATGCGGCGGCGACTCGAGTCAGGGACTTCTTGAGAATGAACCTGCCGGAGTTTCTGGGGTCTAAGGTAGATGAGGACCCGCATGATTTCATTGATGAGATTGGTAAGATCACCCAGGTTATGGGGGTGAGTAGTGTTGAGTGCATAGTGTGGGCGTCCTACCAGTTGAAGGGGGTTGCGCATATTTGGTTCCACCAGTGGAAGGACAGCACGATCGCAGAAGCAGGTCTTATCACATGGGAGAAGTTTCAGGATGCATTCCTAGATCGGTTCTTCCCTCGAGAGATGGGGGAGTTGAAAGCAGCCGAATTCGTGAATTTAAAGCAAGGAAGGATGACTGTTCAGGAGTACGCCCTTGAGTTCACCTGCCTATTAAGTATGCCCCTGAGTTAGTGGCCGACCAACGGGTGCAGGTGAGCAGGTTCGTGCATGGTATAGCAAGATATTTGGACAATGATTGTAGGAAATCTATGCTCCATCAGTACATGGACTTCCATCGTATGGTGCTATATGCTCAGCAGATGGAGGCGGCACATTCGAGGGAGAGTGAGGCCAAGAGGGACAAGACTGAAGACCCCAGGTTCTCTCAGTAGAGGTTCGGTGGTGGGCATCGATAGCAAACCCACCAGAGATCCTCAGCCCCAGCATCTTCAGTGTTGAGTGTGTTATCTAGGCCAAGACATGATCAGAGAGGGCGAGTATCAGGCTCGAGGGGTCACAGCAGTAGTCCCATAGACTCCAGCATTCCAGCTTGTCGTAGGTGTGGCCAAGGACACACATGCTAGTGTTTGGCAGTGTCAGGAGCTTGTTTTTAATGTGGGCATCCTAGACATATGCTCAGAGATTGTCCCGTTGTGATACAGGATCAGGTTGGGGGTCGAGGCCCAGCTTCTAGTTCAGCAGCCCCACCCCCACGCACCGCACATCAGGGGGCATCTACTAGCACAGCTAGCAGACAGCGCCAGAACAGATTCTATGCCTTACCCACTCGTCAAGAGCAGGAGGCCTCACCAGATGTAGTCACTAGTATGTTGACAGTCTTTCATGTTGATGTATATGCTTTGATAGATCTAGGGGCAACCTTGTCTTTTGTGACACCTTATGTGGCTAGTAGCTTCGGAGTTAGTCCTGATGTCTTATCAGAGCCCTTCTCAGATTCTACACCAATATGTGACTCAGTTATAGCTAGACAGGTGTATGGAGATTGCTCGATCTCAGTTCTTCATAAGGTCAGCTCAGCAGACTTGATAGAGTTAGCCATGACCTATTTCGATGTTATTCTCAACATAGATTGGCTATTCACATGCTATGCTTTAGTTAATTGTAGGACCCGGTAAGTAAAGTTCAGATTTCCGGGTGAGCCTGTGTTAGAATAAGAGGGTAGTTCAGCTGTACCTGTAGGTCAATTTATTTCCTACCTTAAGGCCAGAAAGATGATTTCTAAGGGTTGTTTGTACCATCTAGTTAGGGTTAAGGACGTGGGGTTTGAGACCCCAACTATCCAGTCAGTACCAATAGTACGTTAGTATCCAGTGGTCTTTCCTGATGATTTGTCAGGTGTCCCTGCCGAGTGAGAGATTGATTTCGATATAGATTTTCTTCCCGACATGCAGCCTGTATCTATTCCACCTTACATAATGGCTCCAGCCAAGCTAAAAGAGTTGAAGGATCAGTTGAAGAACTTTTTAGATAAGGGCATTATTAGGCTGAGTAAGTCTCCATGGGGTGCACCAGTGTTATTTGTCTAGAAAAAGGATAGTTCACTTCGGATGTTCATAGATTATCGGTAGTTTAACAAGGTGACCGTCAAAACAGGTATCCTTTACCCAGGATTCATGATTTGTTTGACCTGCTTCAGGGTGTCAAATGTTTCTCCAAGATTGATCTCAGATCCAGATATCACTAGCTCAGGTTTGGGAGAATTATATCCCAAAAACTACTTTCAGGACTCAGTATGGTCACTATGAATTTGTTGTTATGTCTTTTGGTCTAACCATTACCCTTTTAGCTTTTATAGATCTAATGAAAAGGGTGTTCAAGGCATATTTGGACATTTTTGTGATTGCTTTCATTGATGACATCCTTATATACTCTGGGAGCAAGGAGGAGCATGCCGCTCACTTTAGAATAGTGCTTCAAACCCTCAAGGATCGTCAGTTGTATGCAAAGTTCAGCAAATGTGAGTTTTGGTTGGACTTGGTGGCATTTCTAGGCCATGTGGTATAAGGTGAGGGCGTAAAAAGTAGACTCTCAAAAGAACGAGGCGGTAAAGAATTGGCCCAAACGGGCGAACCCATTAGTTATCAGGAGTTTTCTGGGCATAGCGAGTTACTATCGGAGATTTGTGGAGGGCTTTTCATCTATTGCCGCACCATTTACTAAGTTGACTTAGAAGAAGGTGAAGGTTCAGTGGTCAGAGGCTTGTGAGAAAAGCCTCCAAGAGTTGAATACCCGACTCAGTTCAGCACCAGTGTTTACTCTACCCGAGGTTACGTATGGCTTTGTAGTGTATTGTGATGCTTCGCAAGTTGGACTCGGGTGTGTGTTGATGCAACTTGGAAAAGTGATAGCATATGCCTCAAGATGGTTGAAAGTTCATGAAAAGAACTACCAGACCCATGAATTGGCTGCGGTGGTGTTTGCATTGAAGACATAGCGGCATTACTTTTATGGGTTCCACGTGGATGTATTCATGGGTCACAAGAGCTTGCAATATGTGTTCACACAAACAGATCTCAATCTTTGACAAAAGAGGTGGTTGGAGTTACTATAGGAATACGACATGAGTTTCCTTTACCACCCAGGTAAGACTAATGTGGTAGCGGACACACTTAGTAGACTCTCTACGGAGAGTGTGTCCCACGTGGATGATGGAAAGAAAGAGTTGGTGAAGGATGTCCATCGACTTGCGAGGTTGGGAGTTAGATTGGTCAACTCAATCGATGGCGGCATTGTTATGCAAAATGGATCAGAATCTTCCTTGGTGACGGATGTGATGGCCAGGAAAGGTAAGGATCGAATTCAAGTAAAGTTGAAAGAAGTCGTTGGAAGTTAGAAGGTGGAGGTCTTCTCCCAAGGGGGAGATGGGGTGCTCCGGTACTAGGGCCGTCTATGTGTTCCAGATGTTGATGATTTGAAGAATCAGATATTGCATGAGGTACATGGATCAAGGTATTCTATTCATCCAGGTGCCACCAAGATGTATCATGACTTGTGGTAAATATATTGGTGGAAAGACATGAAGAAGGATGTTGCAGAATTTGTAGCTAAGTGCCCGAACTATCAGCAAGTGAAAGTTGAGCATCAAAGGCCAAGAGGCATACTTCAGGATATAAGAATTCCCACTTGGAAGTGGGAAGAGATTAATATGGATTTCATTACAGGCCTACCTTGTACTCGCCAACAGTATGATTCCATTTGGGTGGTGGTCGACAGGTTGACAAGGCTGCACACTTTCTACCGATCAAAACTATAGATTCAACGGATGATTATGCGAAATTGAATATTCAGGAGTTGGTTCGACTTCATGGAGTGCCCTTGTCTATTATTTCAGACCGAGGCACTCAGTTTACCTCTCAATTTTTGCGGTCTTTAAAAATGGCTTGGGACTCAAGTTAAGCTCAGCACTGCATTTCATCCGCAAATGGATTATAAGGCAGAACAAATAATCCATACTCTTGAGGACATGTTGAGAGCTTGTGTGATGGATTTCAAAGGTAGTTGGGATGACCACTTTCCCTTAATCGAGTTTGCTTACAATAGAAGCTATCACTCCAGTATCCAAATGGCACCGTTCGAGGCTCTTTACGGGTAGAGGTGTAGATCAACCATCGATGGTTTGAAGTTGGTGAGGCAGCCATGATAGGACCTAATTCAGTTCATGACGCCATGGTAAGGGTTCAGTTGATAAGGGACAAGTTGAAAACTGCTAAAAGTCGTCAAAAGTCATATGCGGATATGAGAAGAATGAATTTGGAGTTTGAGGTGGATGATTGGGTAGTTCTAAAGGTATCTCCCATGAATGGAGTAATGCGATTTGAAAAGAAAGGAAAACCTTAACTGATTAAGTGGAGCTAGAAATGATTGATTTTGATGTAATTATGGGTATGGATTCGGTAGCGCCATGTTATGCTATTGTGCAGTGTTGGACCAGGACCATATGATTTCACTTTCCAGGGGAGGTAGTGCGAAAATGGAAAGGTAATGCAGCTACACGAAAAGGTAGGTTCATATACTATCTTCAGCGAGAAAGTTGATAGCAAAGGGATGTATTTACCATATTTTTGGGGTTTAGGATATGCAGGAAGAACCCCTGACTATTCAATCCATTACTAAGGTTGGTGAGCTTCTAGATGTGTTTTTTTCAGATGAGCTTCCTGGTATTTCCCCAGAGCGTTAGATTGATTTCTCTATCAACCTGCCACCAGGTATGCAACCTATATCCATCCCTTCATACTGACTTGCTCCTGTCAAGCTGAAGGAATTGAAAGAATAGTTGAAAACTTTTCTAGATAAGGGATTTATTAGGTTGAGTGCTTCAGCGTGGGGTGCGCCGGTTCTGTTTGTGAGGAAGATAGATGGCTCCATACAAATATGAATAGATTATTGATAGTTGAATAAAGTTAGTATTAATAAAAAATATACCCTTCCAAGGATAGATGATTTTTTTGATCAGCTACAGGGGGGGAAAATTTCTCCATGATTGATTTAAGGTCAGGAAATCGTCAAGTGATGGTCCGGGAGAAAGATATTCCGAAGACAGCTTTGGCCATTTTGAGTTCTTGGTCATGTCCGTTGGATTAACGAATTCCCCAATAGTATTTATGGATTTGATGAACAACATCTTTGAGCCATATTTAGATCTGTTTGTGATACTTTTATCTATTATATTCTGGTATATTCCCCCTCAAAAGCTGAACACATAGATTATTTGCGAACGGTACTCCAAATCCTCAGAGATTGCTAATTATATGCGAAGTTCTCAAAATATGAGTGCCAGTTAAATTCTATCGCTTTCTTGGGCAATACTATGTTAGATACAGGTATCCATGTTGACTCACAAAAAATTGAGGCAGTAAAGACCTTGCCTAGACCCACCACTCCCACTGAGGTTCATAGTTTCCAAGGGTTATTTGGGTATTGAAGAGGTTCATGGAAGTGTTCTTTGCCTTATCGACGCCATTGAAAAGGTTGACTCAGAAAGCAGCTAAATTCCATAGGACCGAAGCTTGTGAGTAGAGTTTTCCAAGAGGTGAAAAATAGATTGACATCTGTTATGCACCGAAAACCCGAAGATCAGACTCAGGAGTTGAATTGGAGAAAAACGGATTTTTTGCACCAAGTCATAGAACAAATCGTTCTATTACCCGTGGGGTAGACCACGAATCGTGAAGTGACTTGTGGTGAGGTACATGGCTTAAGTTGGATTTTTTTGAGCAATTGGCAACCACCGGCATGACGATGAGTTGTGGTCAGCCCCAACTCATTGAGTCAGTCATGGCTAGGGTTAAGGTGAAGGAAGAGGACTTATTGGCAGTGTACACCATGAATGGTCACCACGAGTTGTGGTTCGGTGCCAAGAATCGTCAGGTTAGTCGTGCTCATCAGTTGATTAGGATCTTGAGATTTTGTGCAGTGAAGACCATGAGTGGTGAGCACGAGACATGGTCACTAGTAATGGCTTGTAGGGTTCCCCATGGAATGCCCTAGATGAATTTTTGATAGTGCACATGACGATTGGAGACCACGAGTCGTGATCCTTGGTAACGACTCATCCAGTCCCTTTTGAGGACTGGCAGTTAGTTATTTTCTACGAGTTTAGTAAGGTCTTATCCATAATTCCTATGATCCTAAGTTCTAAACTATGTCATCTTAAGCTATTAATAGTGAGTTTTAAGAGGGTTAAGTTCATTCAAGAATATTCTTATTCATGCATGCACGGGTAAAGGTTTATAGAGGTTATCAAGCTCAATTTCCTCCAAGTTCTTCTCAATTCTTCCTTGGGCAATCAGAGAAATTATAGAATCAGATTCTATCAGGTATGTAAGGTTATGAATGGGTGAACTTGTTGACACTCATTCCCAATTCTTCTCTAATTCATGAAAATCTAAATGTTGATCCTACGGGGTTTTAACCCAATGCATGATTCCCTATGTTTCTACATGGGTATGATCTAAGTATGTTTCTATTAATTAATTATAATTCATGGGCAAGTTTTACAATGTTTTCAATTACAAATAATGTTTCAAGTTTTATAAATCATAATGCCCATCCATGTTAAGTTTATGAAAGTTGAGATTTATGATGTATGTTCACGTATGGTGAGATATTTTATGATGAAAAGCATATTTTCAAGTTACCCATGTCTAAGATTATATTTTCAAGAGAATCAAGTATTTTCAAGCATGTTAAAGTATAGGGCAAGCACAATAGTTCAAATATGATTTATGTTTTCAAGTTAATTAGCTTACCACTTGATTTTGGAGTTAAGACTCCCAATTATGTTTAGCTTGTGGTATGATTTGAGAAAAAGATCCTCATGTATGATTTCAGATTTATACATATATGATTATTCAGCTTTGTAACTAGACGATGGTCAGCTTCATTGAAAAACGATGGAGAGTATATGCATGTTTTTTGGAGTAGTGTCTAGCACTGAGTAGGCTAAGGATCAGTCAACCCTATGCCTCAGAATTACGCGCCAATGTAGGTATGATCATATTATTTTGGGACCTCCCTTGTGAGATTTCCCCGCCCCAAGGGGCCTTCAACTTGATATCGATACCAAGGTAGCATCCTTAGCCCTGACAAGGCTTTGGACAGCTCTGCCCACTTGAGTGTGATAGTCGGGACCATGTAAGCTCTATCGTGGTATTGTCGGTTATATGATAAGTCTCCCATTAATCCTCATGATTTCAGTTATGCATGTTTATCATTCATGATATATATGTATATATATATATATGTTCTAAGGAATGTTTGACCCAATGTACAGTTTATTGATGACTATTAGATTTCAACTTTGGGTCATTTGATTCAGTTATGATGTTCAGTTATGTTCAGATCATGATTTTAAAAAATAGCATGCAAGCCTACTCTCAGATTCTTATCTTGATTATGTTTTATATTATGCATGTTTTAAATGATTTTACTTATTTAAGCGGTTTTACTTACCTTGCATACTCGGTACATTTCACGTACTAACCACATACTAAAATGATATAGGCTCCGATCTTCAAACTCAGCCCCGTCAATAGCCAGTCTCCGGAGCTAGCATCCTGTCTCAATTGGTGAATACTTATCTCCCAACGACCAATCCCTATCAGTTATCTTTATATTTCAATTTCAGACATAGAGAGTTAGTTGGGGTCTTGTCCCGTCAACTCATCAACAATAGAGGCTTTTCAGACATAGTTTGTAATTAGCTTCAGATTCATGTATGATTTTTATTTTATGTTTTAATTCATACTTCTGCTATGTTTATTATGTTATGTCTTCCGCTTTGTTTGATTAGGTTAGATGTATGTTCATGCCATAGGTCGACTTTAGATTTCTTGGGGATCCTTATCCCGTGTCTCATTCCGAGCCTATGTTCGGGTCGTGACAAACTTGGTATCTGAGCAATAGGTTTTGAAGTGTCCTAGAATGTCTAAAAGCCGTGAGAAGTAGCATCTTTTTCATGGGTGTGAAGCGCGCCACACCTATGATAAAGAGGCTACGAGACGTTTAGGAATGATCCCTTCTTTCATGATTGATGTCACGCGGTGAAATGTCTTTTTGTCCTTGTAACTCATGCTATTTGCAATTGAAGAATCATGCCTCCCCGCAGAGTTAACGGCAGAAGAAATGGATATGGAAATGGCCACGAGGATGGCAATGGGGATGGGCATCTCCAGCCCCACCAGCTCATGAGCACCGTGTACCAAAGCCAGTTGCCTACGTTGAATTCAGGGCAGCCATACAGATGCTAGCACATGCCCTGATCACCCAGGTGAACTAGCAGGTAGTAGCGCATGTCCCGCAGAAGGGGAATGCGGTGGCAACATGAGTCATACATATCTTGAGGATGAACCCTCCAAAGTTCCTTTGGTCAAAGGTAGATAAGGATCCACACAAGTTTATCGATGAGATTCTAAAAATAACCCAGGTCATGGGGGTGATTAGAGAGGAGTGCGCCGACTTAGCCTCTTATCAGCTGAAAGGGGTTGCGCACATATGGTTTAAATAGTCGAAGGATTGTAGGGCAGTCAGAGCAGGACCTGTCAGTTGGGATGAGTTTCATGTCGCATTCCTAGATCGGTTCTTCCCTCGGGAAATAAGGGAGATGAGGGTGGCCGAGTTCGTGAATCTAAAATGAGGAAAGATGACAGTGCAGGAGTATGAGCTAGAGTTCACTCGTTTGTCAAAGTATGCCCCAGAGTTAGTGGTTGACCAGAGGGCGCGAGTGAGCAGGTTCGTTCATGGGGTAGCGAACTATCTAGACCAGGATTGCAGATCCTCCATGCTCTATCAGGATATGTATTTCCCATGGATAGTCTTGTACGCCTAGCACATGGAGGTGGCGCATGTGAGGGAAAGAGGCCAAGAGGGCCAGCACATACAGTTATAGATTCTCTCAGCCGGGACCGAATAGTTCCACCAGAGATCTTCAGCTCCAACATCTTTAGTTATGAGTGTTCCAACCTGACCTAGGCATTACTAGAAGGGACGAGCATAAAGCTCTAGGGTTCAAAGCAGCAGGTCCGCAGATTCTAATACCCCAGTTTGCGACGAGTATGGTCGGAGGAACACGGGTTAGTGTTTGGAGGGTAAAGGTGCTTGCTTCAGGTGTGGGAAGCCTGGACATATGATTAGAGATTGCTCAACAACTAGAAAGGGCCATGATAGGGGCTGAGGCCCAACTTCCAGTTCAGCAGCTCCACTAGCCCGCCCATCTTAGCAGGGCGCATCTACTAGCATAGGTAGCGGTCAGTGCCAAAACAGATTCTATGCCTTAGCATCCCACAAGGAGTAGGAGGTTTCCCTGTATGTAGTCACTGGTATGTTACGAGTTTTTCATCTTGATATGTATGCTTTGTTAGATCCAGGGGCTACCTTGTCTTTTGTGACGCCCTATGTGACTAGTAGTGTAATATGCGAAAGGGCTTAAGAATAGACCCGGGAATTAAAAGTTTAAAACTGCTCAAAATTTCACAGAATGGACCATCGAACGACTCCTAGTATCAAACCACGGGTTGTTATATGGAGTCGTTGGTTAAGGAAGGCTGGGTGGAAGTGGAGACAACGGGTGACACAAGACTCATTGTTGGGAACAAGATCAGTTGTCAGTAGGTGTTGGAAGAGATTGGGTTCAGTAGGTGGCACATAACGGGCCTTCTAATGACTCATTGTGGGTTGTAAAGAGTAGTTGTTACCAGTCGTTGTTTTGGTGCAAGAAATTTCAGTGTATATGACGGATCGAGACGACGACTCGTTGGAAGGAACCATAAGTCATGGTGAGGCCTGTGGTAAGCAGGTTCAAATTTTATGGTTAGAAAGCAGTGGACGATGTAACGGACCATTGGTTAGTAGGACGAGTCGTCCTGTCCGTCCGTTGGTTGATTTCGAAATAAGTCTTCAGCAGTGCATACGACGAGGGTCATGACGGGTCGTTGTTTGTTCCAACGACCCGTTAGAGCCGTTTGTTGGTTCCATCTGGCTAGATTTCAGGGCAGGTTCATTAAGGGTAATTTCGACTTTTTTCATGATATAAGGCACTAAACTACATCGTTTTGGTTTGGAAAAGCTAGGTTTGTAAGAAAATGGCCTATTCTAAACTTTCATTCATGAATGCAAGGATATTGAAAGGTGATCTAAGGGGATTTTTAGCTTTTCTCTTCAATTCTTCCAATTTCATTCTTGGGCTTCTAAGAGGAGTTAGAAATTGATATCCCAAGTATGTAAGGTCATTAATAGGTGAATTCTTCTACACCCATTCTCCTACTCTATGATTTTACTTAAAATTTATCAAAAATTTTACGGGGTTTTATATTTGATTTATATAAAATTTAATGATTTAATTAGGGTTTTGTGATTTTTAAATCTTATCATAATCTATGGTTTTTGACCATCTTTTGAGATTTAAATTGATTATAATATTGTCGATTTTGATTTCTAAGAAATTAAGGTGGATTATGCATGCCCCATGGTGAATCGATTTAAGATCTATTTTCCATCGATGTTCTTGACAAGCCCAGCATGAATTATGTTTTAAATTATGAATTTACTATGTTATTCATTATGATTTTATGAAATTCAAGATATATGCATGGTCTACAAGTATGCGTGAATCTTATTAATCATTAATTACATTTTTTTCGTCGACTCACGAGCCTCATGTCATGGCTAGATCACATATGTTCAAGAATGTTTATGATTATCATGATTTAACTAGCCCATAAACTCATGTATGTATTATTATGAGCACTGTATATGTTTTGGGAGTAGTATTGAACACTGAGTAGGTTTGGGGCTCAAGTTAAGCCCCGGATGTCATGTACTATGTGCCACCGTATGTTGGGACCCCTTTCATGCTAGTCCCTGGACCAAATATCCCTTTTCATGGTGATATCACACTTTCATGGTCCTACCCTTGTCAAGGTACAGACACCCTCTCGACTAGGGTTATAAGTCGGGGCTTCATGTGTGCTCATATAGGGTATGTCGGTTAAGAGAATCTCCCACTATTCCTCCCGATTTATGCATGTTATAGTTAAGTATGTTGTCTCAAGTCATGTTAAGTAATGCTTTTCTATTATGATTATGATTATGTTATGTTATGAATGTTTTGAAAACCTTGAGCCATGCGATATTACGATTTATGATACGAGCATGATGTCCTACTCTTATGATCATTTATGAATTTCATATATATTTTAAACATGCATTTTACTTAACTTACATTCTCAGTACATTCCACGTACTGATCACATACTTTCTATGTTGTATTGTTTCATGATATAGGTCCCTGTTCTCAAGCTAATCCTCATCCGTAGATAGTTTCCGATTTTCTCTCAGCGCTCTTGGTGAGTCCTCATGTTTCGAGGGTTGTATGTTCATACTCTATGTTGTTCTTTCAGTTTCTTGATGTTGGATTAGTTGGGAAGCTGTCCCATCAATCTGTCCTTCATGTTAGAGGGTTATCAGACCACAAGTTGTATTCAACCATATTATATGAGTTTTGTACTGATTTTTCCCTTTGGCTATGTTATGGTTACGTTCTTATATGTTAAGTCTTCTGCTCATGTGATTGGATTAGATGTATGCTCATTCCATGGGTCGACATAGAATCTCTTAGGGTTTCTTGTCCCGTGTCTACGATTTGGGTGTACGTACGGGTCATGACAAACTTGGTATCAGAGCCATACGTTTTATGTGTCCTAGGGAGTCTTAAAAATTGCGTTAAGTAGAGTCTTTTTTATGGGTGCTAAGCGCTCCACACTTTTGACGAAGAGGCTACTAGACGTTTAGAAAACGTTCCCCTCTTTTATGATATATCTCATATGATGAACTTCCTCTACATTCTAATTTATGCTATTCACGTTTGCAGAATCATGCCTCCACATCGAGTAAACGCCAGGAGAAATGAAAATGGAAATTATCATGAGGGTTCCCATGATGGTGAGCATCAGCCAGCTCCACCCATTCATGAGGAGCACGTACTAGAGCCAGCCGCCCACATTGAGTTTAGGGAGACGATTCAGATGCTGGCATAGGCCCTAACTGCCCAGGTCCAAATTCAGACGGTGGCGCATTTCCCTTAGAATAGAAATACAGCGGCAGCTAGGGTGAGGGATTTCTTGAGGATGAGCCCTCCGGAGTTCACAGGGTCAAGGGTGGACAAGGATCCCATTATTTCATTGAGGAGATTCTAAAGATCACCCAGGTTATGGGGGTGAATAATGGGGAATGCTTTGACATGGCCTCCTATCAGCTAAAAAGGGTAGCACATATATGGTTTAAGCAATGGAGGGATGCCAGGGCGGCGAAGGCAGGCCCAATAGGTTAGGATGAGTTTCACATTAAATTCATGGATCGATTCTTCCCTCGGGATATGAGGGAGCTCAAGATGGCCGAGTTTGTTAATCTAAAGCAAGGTAATATATCAGTCTAGGAATATGCATTGGAGTTCACTCGGTTATCTAAGTATGCTACGGAGTTGGTGGCACATCAGTTGGCTCAGGTGAGCCATTTTGTGCATAGGGTAGTAGATTATTCGGACAATGATTGTTGGATTTCCTTGCTTCACCGGGACATTAATTTTCCCCATATTATATTGCATGTGCAGCAGATGGAGTCAATCTAAAAGAGGCAGAGAGAGGCCAAGAGGGCCAGGACCGATAGTTACAGGGTTTCTCAGGCCAAGACAGGGGGTGGACTATGTCAACAGTCCCAGCACAGGTCCATTGCTCTAGCTCCATCATCGGCCAGCATGCCATCCAGGTTCAGGGTAGACCAGAGGAGCAGGGCTACAGGCTAGAGGGATCATGGTAGCATGCAGGTGGAGCGCAATTTTCAAGTTTGTGCGAAGTGCAGCAAGAATCATCCTGGGAGGTACCTGGTCAGTGTGGATGCTTGTTTTGGGTGTGGCAAACCCGGACACAGGATCAGAGATGGCCCTAAAGCCAGTTTTACCGCTCCAGTAGCACAACCCCCTTAGAAGGGTGCCTCCACTAGTTCAGCAGGTGGTCATCACAAAAATAGGTTTTATGCCCTAGTGCCTCGCCAGGAGCAGGAGGCTTTTCCAGATATGGTCATGGGTATGTTACAAGTCTTCCATATTGATGGTTATGCTTTGGTACATCCAGGAGAGACTTGGTCCTTTGTGACCCCTTATATTGCTAGTAGTTTTAGAGTTAGCCCTGAAATTCTTTCATACCTGTTCTCCGTACTGCTCCAGTCGGTGAATTAGTTGTAGCTAGGCGGGTATATAGAAGTTGACCCATTACAGTGTTGCATAAGGTTACCTCCACATACCTAGTAGAGTTGGACATGATTGTCTTTGATATCATCTTGGGTATGGATTGGTTGTTTGCATGTTATGCTTCGATTAATTGTAGGACCCGTGCGGTGGAATTCTTATTTCTAGGTGAGTCAGTTCTAGAATGGAAGGGTAATTCCGCGGTACCAGCCAGTCGATTTATTTAATATCTTAAGGCTACCACCTTGTTAGGGTTAAGGATGTAGAGTCCGAGACCCCGATTATTCAGTCAGTTCCAGTGGTGTGTGAGTATCCGGAGGTATTCCCCAATGATTTTCCAAAGTGTCCCTCCTGAGCGGGAGATTGATTCCGGTATAGATCTTCTTCCAGACACGCAGCCTATATTTAGTACTCCATACAGAATGGCTCCAGCCGAGCTAAAAGAGTTGAAGGATTAGCTGAAGGACCTGCTCGATAAGGACGTTATTAGGCCTAGTAGGCCTCATGGGCTGCACCAGTGTTATTTGTATGGAAGGAGGATGGTTCGCTTCAGATGTTCATTGAATATCGGCAGTTGAACAAGGTCACCATCAAGAACAGGTATCCTTTACCTAGGATCAATGATTTGTTTGACCAGCTTCAGGTTGCCGACTGTTTCTCCAAGATTGATCTCAGATTCGGGTATCACCAGCTCAGGGTTCAGGAGAGTGACATCCCAAAAACCGCTTTTAGGACTCACTTTGGTCACTACGAATTTTTTGTTATGTCTTTTTTACTATCCAATGCCCCTATAGATTTTTTGGATCTAATTAACAGGGTGTTCAAGCAATATCTGGACATGTTCGTGGTCGTGTTCATCGATGACATCCTTATATAATCCCAGAGCGAGGAGGAGCATGTCGCTCATTTGAGGATAGTGCTGCAGACTCTCAAGGATCATCAATTGTATGCAAAGCTTAGCAAGTGTGAATTTTGGCTGGACTCGGTGGCATTTCTAGGTCATGTGGTATCCAGTGAGGGCATAAAGGTAGATTGTTAGAAAATTGAAGCGGTGAAGAATTGACCCAGACCGGTGAATCATTTAGAAATTTGAAATTTCTTGGGTGTAGCAGGCTACTACTGAAGATTTGTTGAGGGCTTTTCATCAATTATGACCTCATTGACCAGGTTGACTCAGAAAAAAGATAATGTTCCAATGGTCAGAGGCTTGTAAGGAAAGCTTCTAGGAATTGAACACCCGATTCACTTCAGCACCAGTGTTGACTTTTCCCGAGAGTACGGATGGCTTTGTTGTATATTATGATGCTTCGAGAGTCGGACTAGGATGTATGTTGATGTAGCATGGAAAGGTAATAGTATGTTCTTCTCGACAGCTAAAAGTTCACGAAAAGAATTACCCGACCCATGATCTTGAGTTGGCCGCAGTGGTGTTCGCATTGAAGATATGGAGACATTACTTGTATGGGGTCCACGTGGACATGTTCACGAATCACAAGAGCCTTATGTGTTCACGCAGAATGATCTCAATCTTCGGCAAAGAAGGTGCTTGGAGTTATTATAGAACTACGATATGAGTGTTCTTTACCACCCAGGCAAGGCTAATGTGGTGGCGGATACACATAGTAGGCTCTCCATAGATAGTGTATCCCACGTGGATGAGGGAAAGAAGGAGTTGGTGAAAGATGTCCAGTGGCTTGCAATATTGGGAGTTAGATTGATCAACTCGATCGATGGCGCGTTGTTGTGCAGAATGGGTTAGAATCATCCTTGGTGGTTAATGTCAAATCTAAGAAAGATGAGGATCCGATTTTGAGGAAGCTGAAGGAAGCGGTGCAGAGTCAAAAGGTGGAGGTTTTCTCCCAAGGGGGAGATAGTGTGATATGATACCATGGTCGCCTATGTGTCTCAGACGTTGATGATGTGAGAGTTCGGATATTGAATGAGGCACAGGGCACCAAATATTCTATCCATCCAGGATCCACGAAGATGTATCGGGACTTGCGAGAAATCCATTGGTGGTATGGTATGAAGAAGGATATTATAGAGTTCGTAGCCAAATGTCCAAACTGTGAATAAGTGAAAGTCAAGCATCAAAGCGTACTTCAGGATATTAGCATTCGCACATGGAAGTGGGAAGAGATTAACATGGATTTCATTATAGGCCTACCTCATACTCGACAACACTATGATTCCATTCGGGTGGTGGTAGATAGGTTAACCAAGTTGCACACTTCGTACCGGTCAAGACCATGGATTCAACGGATGATTATGCCATATTGTATACTCGGGAGTTGGTTCGACTTCATGAAGTGTCCTTGTCTATTATTTTAGATCGAGATACTCAGTTTACCTCCCAGTTCTGGCGGTCTTCTCAAAAGGGACTTGGGACTCAAGTCAAGCTCGTCATAGCCTTTCATCCGCAAACTGATGGCCAAGACGAACGAACAATCCAGACTCTTGAGGACCTGTTGAGGGCATGTGTTGAGGATTGTAAGGTTAATTCGGATGATCATTTGCCCTTAATTGAGCTTGCTCATAATAACAACTATCATTCTAGTATCCAGATGGCACCGTTCGAGGCTCTTTACAGGCAAAGGTAAGATTGCCTATTAGATGGTTTGAGGTTGGTGAGGAATCCATGATAGGACCTGGTTCGGTTTATGAGGCCATCGTAAAGGTCCAGTTGATAAGGGAAGGGTTGAAAACCAATCAGAGTTGTCACAAATCATTTGTTCATTTGAGGAGAAGGGATTTGGAGTTTGATATGGACGATTGGGAATTTCTCAAGGTATCTCCCATGAAGGGATTCATGCGTTTTGTAAAGAAAGTGAAACTTAGTCCCCGATATGTAGGCCCCTACCAGATTAAGAGGAGAGTTGCTAAGGTGGCGTATGAGTTGGACTTGCCCACAGAGTTATCTTCAATACATCCCGTGTTTCATGTATCCCTTTTGATGAAATGTTTGGGAGATCCAGCTTTAGTAGTTCCGATGGATAGCGTCAGTGTTAAAGACAGCCTCATCTATGGAGAAGTTCCGGTGAAAATATTATATTGTCAAGTCTGTAAGCTAAGGAACAAGGAAGTAGCCTTAGTTAAGGTCTTATGGAGAAATCAGCATTTTGAGGGAGTTACATGGGAAGCCGAAGCAGATATGATAGCTAAATACCCTCATTTATTCTCTACTGGCTCAATTTCGAATTGAGG
Organism: Datura wrightii; assembly: GCA_035772735.1. Classification (NCBI taxonomy): domain Eukaryota; kingdom Viridiplantae; phylum Streptophyta; class Magnoliopsida; order Solanales; family Solanaceae; genus Datura; species Datura wrightii. The sequence continues at coordinate 45,949,674 of JASDFA010000002.1, read as the reverse complement.
TATCAGTTATAGTCTATGATTCTATTTAGTTTTCATGTTCACTTCATGTGTTCAAGTTTATTTTATGAGTATGAATGTGTATGTGAAGAATGAGATCAGTTCAGCTATGTGTTATGAATCGGAGGTAGTCATTCCGTAAAATTTCAATTAAAATGATCAGCATTTGAATATCATAATTGCATGTCTCGATTTGTACTTGTTTCCTACATTCGAGGATGAATGTTCCCAAGGGGAGATATTGTAATACCCCGAAAGGGCTTTAGAATAGACCCAGAAGTTAAAAGTTTAAAACTACTAAAATGGGGAACATTTCACAAAACAGACCATGGAACGACTCATGGTATCAAACCACGGGTCATTATATGGAGTCGTTGGTTAGGGAAGGCTGGGTGACAACGGAGACAACGGATGACACAACGACTCATTGTTGGGAACAATGAGTCGTGGTCAGCAGGCGTTGGAAGAGATTGGGTTCAGCAAGTGGCACATAATGGGCCTTCCAACGACTCGTTGTGGGTTGTAACAGGTCGTTGTTATCTGCCATTTTTTGGTACAAGAAATTTCAGTATAGATGACGGATCGAGACCACAACTCATTGGAAGGAACAACGAGTTATGGTGAGGCCCATGGTAAGAAGGTTCAGACTTTGTGGTAAGCAAGCAACAGATGATGTAACGGACCGTTGGTTGGTAGGACGAGTCATCCTGTCCGTCCGTTGGTTGATTCCAGAACTAAGCCTTCAGCAGTGCATACGATGAGGGTCATAACGGGTCGTTATTTGTTCCAACGACCCGTTAGAGCCGTCTGTTGGTTCCATCTGGCCAGATTTTAGAACAGGTTCATTAAGGGTAATGTCGACTTTTTTCACGATATAAGGCTCTAAACTACATCGTTTTGGTTCGGAAAAGCTGGGTTTCTATGAAAATGACCTATTCTAAACTCTCATTCATGCACGCAAGGATATTGAAAGGTGATCTAAGTGGATTTTAAGCTTTTCTCTTAAATTCTTCCTATTTCATTTTTGGGCTACTAAGGAGAGATAGAATTTGATTATCTCAGGTATGTAAGGTCATCAATGGGTGAATTTTTCCACACCCATACTCCTACTCTATGATTTTACTTAAAATTTATCAAAAACTCATGGGGTTTTGTATTTGATTTATATAAAATTTAATGATTTAATTATGGATTTCGTGATTTTGAAATCATATCATAATCTATTGATTTTCACCATCTTTTGAGATTTAAATTGATTACAATATTGTCAATTTTGATTTCTAAGCAACTATGCTCGATTATGCATGCCCAATGGTGAATCGATTTAAGATTTATTTTCTATCAATGTTCTGGACAAGCCCAACATGAATTATGTTTTACATTATGAATTTACTATGAAATTATGTTCTCCATTATGATTTTATGAAATTCAAGCTATATGGATGATCTACAAGTATGCATGAATCTTGTTAATCATGAATTACATTTTTTTGGCGGAGTCACGGGCCTCATGTCATGGCTAGATTACATATGTTCAAGCATGTTTATGATTATCATGATTTAACTAGCCCATGAACTCATGTATGTATTATTATGAGCACTATATATTTTTTGGGAGTAGTATCGAACACCGAGTACGTTGAGGGCTCAAGTTAAGCCCCGGATCTCATGAACTACGTGCCACCATAGGTATGTTGGGACCCCTTTCATGTTATTCCCTAGCCCAAATGGCCCTTTCCATGTTGATATCACACTTTCATGGTCCTACTCTTGGAAAGGTACGGACACCCTCCCGACTAGGGTTATAAGTCAGGCTTTATGTGTGCTTATATTTGGTATGTCGGTTAAGAGAATCTCCCACTGTTCCTCACAATTTATGCATGTTATAATTATGTATGTTGGCTAAGGTCATGTTAAGTAAAGTTCTTCTATTATGATTATGATTATGTTATGTTACGAATGTTTTGAAAACCTTGAGTCGTATGATATGATATTATGATTTAAGATACGAGCATGACATCCTACTCTTATGATCATTTATGAATTTCATATATGTTTTAAACGTCTATTTTACTTACCTTGCATACTCAGTATATTCCACGTATTGACCGCATACTTTCTATGCTGTATTATTTCATAATATAGGTCCCAGTTCTCAAGCTCATCCTCATCCATAGATAAGTTCAGATTTTCTCTCAGCGCTCTTGGTAAGTCCTCATTTTTTGAGGGTTGTATGTTCATATTCTATGTTGTTGTTTTAGTTTCTCAGTGTTGGATTAGTTGGGGAGCTATCCCATCAATCTGTCCTTCATGTTAGAGGGTTACCAGAATGAAAGTTGTATTCAGCCGTATTATATGAGTCTTGTACTGATTTTTCCCTTTGGCTATGTTATGATTACATTCTTATATGTTAAGTTTTCCGCTCATGTGATTGGATTAGATGTATGCTCATGCCATGGGCCGACATGGAGTCTTTCGGGGCTCCTTGTCCCGTGTCTATGATTCGGATGTACGTCTGGGTCGTGACAAGTAGTTTTGGAGTCTGTCTCGAAATCTTATTGGAATCCTTCTCAGTCTCTACTCCTCTAGGTGATTCAGATGTAGCTAGACGGGTGTATAGAAGTTGCCCGGTCACAGTTCTTCAGAAGGTCACCTCAGCAGATTTAGTAGAGTTAGCCATGATCGAATTTTATGTTATCCTCAGAATGGATTGGCTATTTGCATGTTATTCCTTCATTAATTGTAGAACCCGGGCTACAGAGTTCAGATTTCCAAGTGAGCCAGTCATCGAATTGAAGGATAGTTTAGCTGTGCCTTTAGGTCATTTCATCTCCTATCTTAACGACAGAAAGATGATCTCCAAGGGTTGCATGTACAATTTAGTTAGGGTTAAGGATGTTATGTCTGAGACCCTGACTATCCAGTCAGTCCCAGTAGTACGTGAGTATCCAAAAGTCTTTCTAGATGATCTACTAGGAATCGGGGGAAATTGATTTTGGTATTGACCTTCTTCCGATACGCAACTGATATTTATTCCTCCTTATAGAATGGATCCAACCAAGTGAAAGGAGTTGAAGGAGCAGTTGAAAGATCTTTTAGATAAGGGGTTCATCAAACCGAGAAAATCCCCATGGGGTGCACCAGTTTTCTTTGTCCGAAAGAAGGATGGTTCTCTTCCTATGTGTATTGATTATCAGCAATTTAACGAGGTCACCATCAAGAACAGGTATCCTCTTCCTAGGATTGATGATTTGTTTGACAAGCTTCAAGGTTCCAAGTGCTTTTCGAAGATAGATGTCAGGTCCGGATACCATCAGCTTAGGGTTCGAGAGAGTGACATCCCGAAGATAGCCTTCAGGATGCGGTATGGTCACTATGAGTTTGTAGTTATGTATTTTGGACTAACAAATGCTCCTGCAACTTTTATGGATTGATGAATAGGGTGTTCAATCCATACTTGGATATGTTCGTGATCGTGTTTATCAATGACATCCTGATATACTCTCGGAGTGAGGAGGAGCATGCCGCTCATTTGAGGGTGGTACTACAGACTCTGAAGTATCGCCAATTATATGCTAAATTCATCTAGTGTGAGTTTTGGTTGAACTCAGTGAAACTTTTGGGCCATGTGGTGTCTAGTGAGGGTGTTCAGGTGGACTCTCAAAAGGTTGAAGCGGTGAAGAAATTGCCTAGACCAGTGAATCCTTTAGATATCAGGAGGTTCTTGGGCTTAGCTGGGTACTATCGGAGGTTTGTTGAGGGTTTTCCATCTATTGCATTGCCAATGACCAAATTGACCCAAAAGAAAGTGAAATTCCAATGGTCGGATGCTTGTGAAAGGATCTTTCAGGAGTTGAAGACTCGACTAACCTCAGCACCGGTGTTAACCCTACCCGAGGATACTGATGGGTTTGTGGTGTATTGCGATGCTTCTAGAATCGGCCATGGTTGTGTATTGATGCAACACAACAAGGTTATAGCTGATCTTGGGCAGAATTGCATGCCCAAGTAATACTCAAACGCTTCATTTCATCTTCTTTATCGATTGTTATATGTACATTCTCATGTGATTTGTAGTTAAATGTGAATTTATACTAACAAACATGATTAGTGTTGTTTTTCAAGTAAAATGGAATTTTGGGAAGCTAAGATAGATGTTGGTAAAATCGGGAATGGACTTTGAAACAAGGAGTGGAAAGGGACATGGAAGATCAGCAAAAACAAGGGCTCTGCGATGGAGCCGTGTCACGTTTCCATCGCAGAGGCACTCTGCCTCAGATGAAATAATTTGGTCAATTTCCAGTGAAGGTGCGCAATAGCACCATGGCACGTTGGCCAGGTTCCGCGATGCAGGTCGTGGCACATTGAGGTAAAATTGCCTGGGAGCTGACTTCCAGTGAAGGTTCGTGATACCTCCGTGGCACAGAGGGAGTGCTCCACGATACACTCCGTGCCACGTTGCTTGTTATTCTGGGAAAAATTCTCAACAGTATAAATAGCACACATAGGTTTTACTTTAAACATTCTTACTTGGTTGAGCAAGAACGTGGGTTACAGGCAGTTGAGTGGACGAAAATTCTAGGGTTCTTCTCTATCTCTTGCTCTTTTATCTCAATTGTTTGTATGAATTGTACTTATTTGATGATCTTTAGTCCACAAGTGAGTGGCTAAATTGACTTCTTGATGAGGTTAAGAACAATTGTAGTGGAATGTAATTGTTAATCAATTAAGTTTTCATCTTTTCTTCAATGGTTGTACTATCAATTCTTGTTCTTACTGCATTAATGTTTGGCCAATATTTTAATGTATATCTAAAAAATCAAATTTTGATTCTGAAAAGGAAAGAAATTGGAAAGATGTGAATTGGTGGGATATGATCTCTTCTTAGTTTGGAAAATTGAGAATTGATTTACATTCAGAATAGAAATATATCTGAAAGTCTTATTAGTCAATTAAGGAATCGGGAATGTATGACTAGAACATGAAATTCTTTTATCACATAAATGTAGATTAAGGCTCATGATTCTTAAGTTAGATAGGAGTCGAAAGTTCCAATCCATAGGCTATAATTCTTGACTAGCAACCGAAGAAAAGATTAACTGAATTGTATTGATAAATTAATTCCCTGCATGTTCGTTTTAACCTCAGCTTGTTCATTATTATTGTTCAGACTCACTTTATAATTTTGCCTTAGATTCTTATTAATTAGTAAACTCAAACTCTCAAAATATTATTTATTTGGTTGTCTACATTCTTAAAGATATAGTTCACTGACACCTGAGTTAAATTAGTACTGTAGCTCAGTCTCTGTGGGATCGATACTTGGCTTTACTTAAGCTACTTTACTACTTGTTCGACCACGTGCACTTGCGTGTAGTCACCACAGCACCGAACAAGTTTTTGGCGCCGTTGCGGTGGACTGGCAATTGGTAAAATTATTTTCTTAGTGTTAGTTTACAAATTCTATTTAAGTGCTGACAACTTGATCTTAGCCTTTCTCTTGCAGATATTGAATTCTGTTGAACACTGGCAAGAGACAAGGAGTTGGTGGATTCATACATAGAGCCGGAAAGACAATTTAATCGTCAAAGAAGGGAAGCTCTTGAGAAGAAGCTATAGTTGCTCAGACAGGCAATTCTGGAGCAACAACAGAATCCATCACTTGTGGGGGCAGTTCTAGTGCCCGAGGAAATGGCAGCAAGGCTGGTTCGCGAAGTGGCAATCCCACATGCTAACAATGTTATATCTAGTATTCGCAGACCAGAGCCTGGAGGGAGGTTTTAGCTTAAACAGAACATGGTGCAATTGTTGCACACCAGCGGGCAATTCACAGGTCTCCCTCATGAAGATCCACAACAACATCTCAAAAACTTTTTGGAGATAAGTGATACTTACATTCCAGCTGGAGTATCATCCGACTACGTGAGGCTTACATTATTCCCATTTTCATTATTGGGGGAAGCAAATAGGTGGTTGAAAGCTGAACCACCTAACTCTATCACCACTTGGGATGATCTTGCAAGAAAATTTTTGATAAGATTCTTTCCATCCGGAAAAACAGCAAGACTTAGAAGTCAGATTCTAAGTTTTAAACAAAGAGAGGGGGAGAATCTGTATCAAGCTTGGGAAAGGTTCAAATCATTGCTAAGGGATTGTCCTCACCATCACCAGTCCAATGATGTGTTGGTGCGCACTTTCGTAGAGGGTTTGGACCACACACAAAAATTTTGCTAGACTCACCAGCTAGGGGACAGGCATTAGAAAATACTTATGAGGAGCTTTATACTTTGTTAAATCGTATTTTACAGGGAAATCCAGAGTGCAATGCGGACTTTTCAAGTAGAGGATCAAGGAAAGCGACATGAGTCTTTGAGGTGGATGGTTTTATAGCTATCGTTGCACAGATAGCTGCATTGCGAAATCAACTTAACACCCACTTCAGCAGTATGAGCTTGAATCAACAACAAGCCCCAATTAATGTAGTGCAGTAGGTTCGGTGTGAAGTATGCGGTAGTAATGAACACTCAGCTAAGTGTTGTGGTGCAAATCCAGATTCAGTGAACTTTGTTGGGAACGTCCAGAGAAATAATCACCAGCAGTATGGCAATAATTACAACTCAAATTGGAGGAATCATCTAAATTTCTCTTGGGGTAGTAATAGCCATCAAGGGCAGAGTTCGAATCAGGGTGCGCAGAGAAATCCAGGGGGGCAGCAGAATTATCAGTCTCAATACAGAGGAAACAATGCACCTCCTCCACCACCCATCAGCATCGAGGAAATGTTCAAAACAATAATAGCTAACCAAGCTCAAATGCAGGCTGATTATGTGAAATTAGCGGCAGACTTAAAAAATAACCAGTTTACTACAAAGGCGTTGGAGTACCAGTTTGGACAACTAGCTGGAGCTCAAAACACCAGGCTCAAAGGAGGACTACCGAGTGACACTGACCCGAATCCCAAGCAGGTTAATGCAGTGACCACAAGGGGTGGTGTACAACTCAAGGATGTGGAACCAGAAAGACCACCTCAACAATCAGGAGCAGCGGAGAAAGATAGGGAACATGATGATGAGAGGGGGAAGGAGAAGGCAGCTGAAGCAGAAAGACCACCACCCCCGTTCCCTCAATGATTAAAGAAACACAAGGAGGAAGCTTGTTTTAAAAAGTTCATGGAGGTGCTTAAATAGGTACACATTAATTTACCTTTGGTTGATGTTTTGCAGGGAGTGCCTAAATATGCAAAGTATATCAAGGACATCGTAGCCAACAAAAGCAGATTGACGGAGTATGCTACGGTGGATCTTACTGAGGAGTGCACTTCCCAGATACAGAACAGGTTGCCAAAAAAGTTCAAGGACCCTGGGAGCTTTACAATTCAGATCACAATTGGGCAAAGTATCCAAGCATGCAGACTATGTGATTTGGGAGTGAGCATAAACCTGTTTCCGACATCGGTGTTCAAGAAGTTGGGGCTGGGCAGTCCTAGACCAACTACGGTGATCTTGCAGTTAGCAGATCGTTCTTTGGCCAGACCAGATGGTATTGTGGAGGACGTGTTGGTGCAAGTGGGCTCCCTCATCTTCCCGGTAGATTTTATTGTCTTAGATTTTGAGCTGGATGCGGAAGTCCCATTTATTTTGGGACATCCTTTCTTGGCAACCGGGAGAGCTTTGATTGATGTAGCTGCAGGCCAACTAACCATACGAGCGCATGACAAAGTGGAGGTATTTGATGTGTATAAGGCCATGAAGCTTCCGGCTATCTATGAGGATCTTTCAGCAATCAATGTGCTAAACCATGAAGAAATTCTTCAGATTGTTGATTCTCGAGATCCATTGGAGAGAGCATTGATGAGCTCCAATCATTTCGTAGATAGGAATACTTATGAGATGGTGCAAATGCTAAATGAATCAAAATGGTATCTTAGGAAGCAAGACTTTCAGCCATTGATGAGGTCCCTGGAACCATTGCCAAAACCATCTATCGAGGAAGCACCAAAACTGGAGTTGAAGACATTGCCTCCACATTTGAAATATGTATTTTTGGGGGGAAATGACACCTTGCCAGTCATCATCTCCGCAGAATTGATGGAGGAACAGGTAAAGGATGCAGTGGTGGTTCTCAAGAGAAGGAAGAAAGCAATGGGCTGGCAAATGTCAGACTTTCGGGGTATCAATCCAGCTTTTTGCACACACAGAATTTTCATGGAGGAAGGAGCAAAGCCAACTGTACAACATCAGCGGAGGTTGAATCCGATGAGTAAGGATGTGGTTAGGAAGGAAGTGATTAAGTGGCTTGATGCAGGAGTGGTTTATCCTATTTTAGAAAACGAATGGGTCAACCCCGTTCAGTGTGTCCCAAAAAAAGGAGGGATGACCGTGGTCACCAATGAGAAAAATGAGCTGATCCCTACATGCACAGTCACAGGCTAGCGGATTTGCATGGACTACAGAAAGCTCAATGAGGCCACAAGGAAAGATTACTATCCTATCCCGTTTATTGATCAGATATTGGACAGATTGGCAGGTCAAGAATATTATTGTTTCCTTGATGGGTATTCTGGATATAACCAGATAGCTATAGCACCGGAGGACCAGGAGAAAACTACTTTCACATGTTCTTATGGGACATATGCTTTCAGGTGGATGCCATTTGGTTTATGCAATGCACCCGCCACATTCCAGAGATGCATGAGAGCGATCTTCCACGATATTTGGAAGATTTCGTCGAGGTATTTATTGATGATTTTTCTGTTTTCGGTAATTCGTTTGCTACTTGTTTGCAGAATCTTGATAGGGTGCTAGCTCGTTGTGAAGAATCCAACCTTGTACTCAACTGGGAGAAATGTCATTTCTTAGTAAAGGAGGGCATCATCCTTGGCCATAAAATGTCTTGCAAGGGGTTGAAAGTCAATTGTGCAAAGATCGAGGATATTGAAAAGCTATCACCACCTGTGTCAGTGAAGGGTGTTTGCAGTTTTCTCGGACATGCAGGCTTCTATAGAGGGTTCATGAAGAACTTCTCTAAAATTTCTATACCAATATGCAGGTTGCTATAAAAAGAGGTGAAGTTTGAGTTTGATGAGGATTGTGTCAAAGCATTCGAGGAGTTGAAACAGAAGTTGATAGAAGCACCTATCCTCATTTCTCTGGATTGGGAACAACCGTTTGAACTAATGTGTGATGCAAGCGATGTGGCTGTAGGAGCTGTATTGTACAGCAGAAGAATAGAATTTTTCATTCTATTCATTATGCAAGCAAAACACTGGACGCAGCCCAAGTCAATTATACAGCTACAGAAAAGGAGATGCTAGCATTGGTGTTCGCATTTGATAAATTCAGGTCCTGCTTGGCGGGTTCTAGAGTAGTGGTGTATACCGATCATGCAACGATTTGATATCTGTTTAATAAGAAGGATGCAAAGCCCAGGCTGATTAGATGGATCCTGTTGTTACAAGAGTTTGACCTAGAGATTTGGGACTGAAAGAGGAGCGAGAATCATGTGGTAGATCACCTATCGCGATTGGAAAATCGGTTGCATGTGAAGGAAGGTGACAGCATCAAAGAAGAGTTCCCAGATGAGCAGCTCTTGGCAATAAGGGAAGCTGAAATCCCTTGGTATGCAGACATTGTGAATTTGCTAGTGAGTGGAGTGTATCCACCGGAGGCTACGGCTCAACAAAGAATGAAGTTGAGACATGATTGTAGGTATTATTTTTGGGATGAGCTATACTTTTTTAAGCGGGGACCGGATCAGGTGATGAGAAGATGCATTCCGGAGAGTCAGATTACAGAAGTATTAAGGAGTTGTCACTCTTTATTGTATGGAGGGCACCACGGAGGCGAGCGGACAGCGCACAAGGAGCTACAGTCAGGTTTCTTTTGGCCTACATTGATTAGAGACTCTATGGCATACGTAAATATGTGCGATAGATGTCCAAGAACGGGCACAATTGGTAGAAGGCAGGAGATGCCACTGCAGCAGATATTAGAAGTGGAGATCTTTGATGTATGGGGTATAGATTTCATGGGCCCGTTCCTACCGTCATTTGGTAATTGTTACATCTTGGTAGCCGTTGATTATTTATCAAAATGGGTCGAAGCAACAACTTGCCCCAGGAATGACAACAAGGTGGTAACAAAATTTGTGAAAAAGCATATTTTCACCAGGTTCGGGACACCCCGAGCCATTATCAGTGATGGAGGGGCTCATTTTGTAAATGCAAGTTTCAAGAATTTGCTAGCTAAGTATGGGGTGCGCCACAAGGTAGCAATAACATATCATCCCCAAACTAGTGGGCAAGTGGAGGTGTCAAACAGAGAAGTAAAGCAGATTCTACAGAAGACAGTGAATGCACAACGTAGTGATTGGTCAAGCAAACTCGACGATGCAGTGTAGGCTTATAGAACTGCGTACAAGACACCAATTGGGACTTCTCCGTACAGATTGGTCTATGGAAAGGCGTGTCATTTTCCTGTGGAGCTAGAACACCAAGCTTTCTAGGCCATGAGGAAATTGAACATAGATCTAGAGCTAGCAGGGAAGAAAAGGCTGATGCAACTCAGCGAACTTGATGAGTTTCGTTGGCATGCCTATGAAAGTGCCAAGTGCTAAAAAGAGAAAACAAAGAGGTGGCACAATAAGCATATGGTGCATCAGATATTTGAGCCAGGGCAGAAAGTATTGCTATTCAATTCAAGTTTGTGGCTTTTTCCAGGAAAATTGCGGTCCAAATGGTCAGGGCCGTTTGAGGTGGTAAGAATGACCCCGCACGGGGCAGTGGCGTTGTGGCAAGAAGATAAAAGTGCCACGTTCTTAGTAAATGGGAAGCGATGTAAGCATTATTAGGGTGAGGACGTTATTCGAGAGAAGACGTCCATCACTCTAGAGGATGATTGAACGTGAATGACGTCGAGCCGCGACGGCAAATAAGGCGCTGCACGGGAGGCAACCCGTGAAATTATTGTAATAGATGAGTAGAAATATTTGAAAAAATAACAAAAACGAAAAAGAAAAAAATAAAATAAAAATTTTGTTTGTGTTGAAACCTATGAATTCTAACCAATTTCTCGTGGTGAAGTGATTTTCAGGTGGAACGGAGGGCAAAAATGCAAAGAAACGCAAAGGAAAAAATCGAGGTGAGAAAAATAAAAATTAACACATTACAGTGAGCCTACGCGATGGCTTCGTGTCACGGAGGGGGTGCTCTGCGTTACCCTTCGTGACACGTTGAAGAGTGTTCCAGATTTTTTTAAGAATCCAGAACACTGGCGCGATGCCTCCGTGTCACGGAGGGGGTGCTCCGCGTTACCCTCCGTGTCACGGAGGGGGTGCTCCGCGTTACCCTCCGTGACACATTGAGTGTTATTTCGCATCGGGTCACATCGGGTCGCCAGGTAACCCACGCGAAAAACACTTTTAAAACCCCGATTTCCCTCATTTCTTTCCTTATTTTCCCTTCCCTCCGCGACCAACACCCCAAATTCCCTTCTCCCCCAATGTGACATGGACCTAGGCATCAATTTTCTTCAAGTTTTCTTCAATTTCATCGGATTAAAGGTATGTTCTTGAACTTTACCTCATTTTTGCTTGAATTTTCGATTCTTGAACATGTGTAGTGATTAAACCTTTCCCTAAGTGAGAATTAAGCTTTAATTCATTTAAGTTATGATTGATTGATTTTCATAGTATCATTGTGAGTATATGAACTTGATGAATGCATGTTTTATTGAATTTTTGTGAAATTGTTAGCTAGGGTTGGAAATTGAATAGGAAGAAGACTAAAATTGTTTTAAATGTTGAACAAAATTGGGTTGTGCATGTTGGGTGAGTTGAATTATGTTGTGATTAATGTTGAATATGCTAAGTAGATAAGGGATTTTCGGGAGAATGAAATTGGTGAATTGCATAGGTTGTTGAGAACAAAAATTTGGCTAAGTGTATGATGTTGAAAGTGAATCGATGGCGATAATTTTATTCATTGTACGAAGTCTGAGTAGTACATAGTAATTGTTCCATCGATTTATATGAATGCACTAAGCTAGTTGGATGTTAAGAATGAGGAAAATCATGAATGTCTTGTCGAATTGTTTTGATTGTGGCTAAAGACTAAGTGTGGGGTGACCTAATTAAATCCAACGTTAGTTGAAGCTTATTGTCACTTGAATAACATTGGGACTATTTGTTTGATTATACAGGAACAATGTCAGGCAGGCAAAACAAGGGAAAGGGTGCATCCACATCGGGCGCCGGTAGGAAAAGGATAAGATTGGGAACAGTAGTTCCAGCAGCACCAGCGGTTCTGAGAGGCCAACGCCGACAATACGGATCCCATTGGGTGACTGATGAAGGGAAGAAGTGGTATGCCAAACATAAAGAAACCAAATACTTCCTAGAAGAGCATATAGCATGGGAACTGCTGGCACATGAATTCCCGCGGATTGTACATCGGATTGACACCGCTAGGCTTAACTTCATCTTCGAAGAGTCCACGGAGTGCACTCTCCATCTCATCAAGGAGTTCTATGCCAACTGGAACCCGGCCCTCCACAGTTACACCGTCAAAATCAGGGGGCAGGTTGTCACTTTTGAGCCCCATCACTTGAACGCTATATTGGGGGCGTGGGACACAGATGCCCATGTCCATCGAAAGCTGAACATCACTCCACCTTATGCGGATATTAGACGCACTTTATGTGGAGCCCACTCGACAGCAAGGTAGAGCAGGCACAAGGAAAGAGGCCACCATCAGACACTGCCCTACTCTCAGATGAACAGGGAAGCCAGGATCTAGCTGAAAATTGTGTCTTCCAGCCTGATCCCTGGGGTGCACATGACAGATGTCACTCAGGATCGAGTATCTCCTCCATTAAGAGAGCCCGACTACATCAAGGGAACAGATATGGGTTCGGTGGTTTGCTTACCACGTTTCTGAGGGGCCATGAAATCGAGAAGGAAGCCCAACATTACATCCCACAGATTGACAGGCGTGCATTGGATGTCACCAAAACCAAGGCACTTGAGACAACTCATGGGTCGATGCTCACACTAGTCAAGCGACATGCTCGGGATGAACAGTATATGGCCCGCATGTACGGGATGCAGATGCTGTAGTTCCGCATTGGCGGGAGGCCGGCAACAGAGGATGACTGTGGCAGCTCGAGCTGGATTACCCATTCGGCGAGAATTCCGAGCTCTATATAGAGTGGGGCCTGCATTTGTGGAGCCCGTAGATGATGATGTCCCCACTGATGAGGAGACACGCTGGGAGGACTCAGATGTTGAGTTAGATGAGGACAGCGGGGGCGATTTTGATATGGGAGACTAGGCAAGACACCTGATGAAGAAGTTAAATACTTTGATTGATCAGGGAGTTTCACCACCTACCTTTGTGATATGTTGAAATTATGTGAACACCGGGGACAGTGTTCGATTTAAGTGTGGGGTGGGAGTAGTTAGGTGCCAGCTTCGTTTTTGTTTATGTTTATGTTTTGTTGTTGTGCCTGTGAAAAATGTGACCCTGTGACTTTGTGTTATGTGTTCTGTAATTAAGTGGTGTTGTAATGAATGTTAAGCTGTTGTGTGCTGTGTTGAGCTGTTGTTGTTTGGTTGTTGTGTAAATATTTTTGTTTTCTATCGAAATTATCAAAAATTTTAAAATTTCTTGTTAAATTTCTTTTATGTTGGGTTTCTCAGCCTTTGTTTTCGGTGCTTTTACCGAGAATAGTCCCATTGAACCAAAGTCGTAGATAGTGATCGTTCCCTATGATGGATGGATGATGACCGTCTTAAGGGAAATGTAGTCGATACGAGCAGTTTTTTTCTTTCTTTTCTTTCTTTTGTTTGTGTCCCAAACGTGTCATTACTTTATGGTTCGGAATTCTTGTTACGTGTTGTACAATATATTAAGATGCAAAAGTGATTCGTATGAAAGCATGCAAATGTGTAAACATGTTGAGATTCTTAGGCCAAAGTGTTCGATTCGGTGTGATCGAGGCTTAATAGTGAATTCTTTGAATTAGCTGATTGAAGAGTCTGTGAATATGTCTTGAGTTGAGCATGTGCAATGAGTGTGAGGTGATTTCGATTATTCCATGCTATTGTGAAGTGTCTAGAACTTTCCTGGTGTGTGTACTAAACGAAATGAAGGATGTGTGTTGTGGGAAAGGATGTAGGCATTTCTTTGATTAAACCGAAAGTTTCTCCATTATCATACCTACGTTGAATGTACATCCTAGTTAGCCCCATTGAGCCTTTAGCCTATTTTTTTCTTTCTTTGAAGAGGTACAAATCGAGCTTAATCCGTTCTTTTCATTATCCGTGAATTTGATCCAAAACTCTTAAGTGCTCAACAAAAAAAACAATTTTCCCACAGTGTAAAGAAGTGAGAATTGTGAAAAGGAAGGAAAAGAGGAAGTGGTGAAAGTTAAAGGAAATAAATATGTACACTTGCTGAAATTAAATAAAATAAATATGTATAACTACTCTTTGCTACTAGATCGAGTGTGCTTAAAGAAATGGGAACAAAAACAAAGAAAAAACTTCTTCAAGAATGGGAGGATGAAGGAATAAAAAAAATGGTCCTAATGATCGTGGGATGTATTGAAAAGCGCTTAAGGAAGCTAGTTGCTATTATTGGTTAGCCCAGTATTTGCTAGTTCCTTATCTTACATTACAACCCATTAAGTCCTACGTGATCTTACATCACTCGTCCTTATATTAGTAGAGTAATACACTAGAGGCAAGCCTATGGTTCATAACATGATGCATGTGAATTCCTTGGGAGAGAGAGAGAAATTGTATTCATATACCCCTATATGTAGTGCTCTAGAAATCATATGATAGCAAATGGGGTAGTTTTCTTGTGTTGTGAGGGCACATGCTTGATGAGAGATTAATTTCATGTCGGATGTCTTGATCAGTTGATTTGCACGAGTTTCCCAAGATCGAGAATTGATTCTTGAGCTTAGGAGATCTTAATGTGATGTACTCCATTGTATTGATGAGACCATGCATGTTTTCTTGATGATTTTCTATATTAAATAATCGGTGTAGCCATAGCTTGAATTGTCGAGCCAAAGCAGCTATGTGTGAAGGTCAATTGCATGAGATGTGAGAGTATTGTCCGAGGATGAACAAGATTTTAAGTGTGGTGTAAGTGATCTTGGGGAGAATTGCATGCCCAAGTGATACTCAAACACTTCATTTCGTCTTGTTTATCGATTGTTATGTGTACATTCTCATGTGATTTGTAGTTAAATGTGAATTTATACTAACCAACATGATTAGTGTTATTTTGTAGGTAAAATGGAATTTTGGGAAGCTAAGATACATGTTGGTAAAACTGGGAATGGACTTGGAAACAAGGAGTGGAAAAGGACATGGTAGATCAGCAAAAACAAGGGCTCCGTGATGGAGCCGTGTCACATTGCCATCGCGGAGGCACTCTGCCTCAGATGAAATAATTTGGTTAATTTCCAGTGAAGGTGTGTGATAGCACCGTGGCACGTTGGCCAGGCTCCGAGATGCAGGCCATGGCACGTTGAGGTAAAATTTCCTAGGAGCCGACTTCCAATGAAGGTCTGCGATACCTCCGTGGCACGGAGGGAGTGCTTCGCGATACACTCCGTGCCACGTTGCTTGTTATTCCGGAAAAAATTCTCAATATTATAAATACAACACTTAGGTTTTATTTTAAACATTCTGACTTGGTTGAGCAAGAACGTGGGTTACAGGCTGTTGAGGGGACAAAAATTCTAGGGTTCTTCTCTATCTCTTTCTCTTTTATCTCAATTGTTTGTATGAATTGTACTTATTTGATGATGTTTAATCCATAAATGAGTGGCTAAATTCACTTCTTGCTGAGGTTAAGAACAATTGTAGTGGAATGTAATTGTTAATCAATTAAATTTTCATCTTTGCTTCAATGGTTGTTCTATCAATTCTTGTTCTTACTGCATTAATGTTTGGCCAATGTTAATGTATATCTAAAAAATCCAATTTTGATTTTGAAAAGGAAAGAAATTTGAAAGATGTGAATTGGTAGGATATGATATCTTCTTAGTTTGAAAAATTGAGATTTGATTTACATTCAAAATAGAAATATACCTGAAAGTCTTATTAGTCAATTAAGGAATCAGAATGTATGGCTAGAACATGAAATTCTTTTATCACAGAAATGTAGATTAAGGGTCATGATTCTTAAGTTGGATATGAGTTGAAAGTTCCAATCCATAGGCAATAATTCTTGACTAGCAACTGAAGGAAAGATTAACTAAATTATATTGATAAATTAATTCCCTGCATGATCGTTTTAACCTCAGCTTGCTCATTACTATTGTTCAGACTCACTTTATAATTTTGCCTTAGATTCTTATTAATTAGTAAACTCAAACTCTCAAAATATTATTTATTTGGTTGTCTGCATTCTTAAAGATATAGTTCACTGACACTTAAGTTAAATTAGTACCATAGCTCAGTTCCTATGGGATCGATACTTGGCTTTACTTAAGCCACTTTACTACTTGTTCGACCACGTGCACTTGCGTGTAGTCACCACAGCACCGAACAATAGCTTATGCTTCCAGGAAGTTGAAGGTGAATAAAAGGAATTACCCGACTCATGATCTTGAATTGGCGGCGGTGGTATTTGCGTTGAAGATTTGGAGAAACTATTTGTATGGGGTCCATGTAGATGTTTTTATGGACGAAAATAGCCTACAATATATGTTTACTCAGATGGACCTAAGTGTATGCCAAAGGAGGTGGTTAGAGCTACTCAAGGATTATGATATGAATGTCCTTTACCATCTCGGTAAGGCCAATGTGGTGGATACGCACTTAGTAGACTCTCTATGCAGAGTGTGTACCATGTAGATGAGGCAAAAAAGGAGCTGGAGAAGGATGTGCATCGATTTGCACGATTGGGAGTTCATTTGGTTGACTCGACTGATGGTGGTGTTATAATTTAGAACGATGCAGAATCATCCTTGGTGACTTATATGAAATCTAGACAAGACGAGGACCCTATTTCAGTAAATTTAAAGAAAGCCCTTCAGAATCAGAAGGTAGAGGTCTTCTCCAAAGGGGGAGATAGTATTCTTCGATATTAGGGTCGCTTGTGTGTCCCAGACATTGGCGATTTGAGAAATTGGATGTTGTATGACGCTCACGGTTCCAGATTTTTGATACATCCAGGTGCACCAAGATGTACTGTGACCTATGAGAAATGGATTGGTGGAATGGCATGAAGAAGGACATTGCAGAATTTGTAGCTAAATGTACGAATTATCAGCAAGTGAAGGTTGAGCATCATAGGCCAGGAGGTTTGCTTTAGGAAATCAGTATCCATATTTGGAATGGGAAGAAATCAATATGGACTTCATTACAGGGTTTCCTTGCACTCGTCGGCAATATGACTCCATTTGGGTTATTGTAGATAGGTTGAACAAAGTGGCTCATTTCTTACTGATCAAAACTACCGATTCAGCCGAGGATTATTGTAAGTTATATATTCGAGAGTTGGTTCGATTGCCTGGAGTGCCCTTGTTCATCATATTAGATAGACATACTCAGTTTACCTCTCCGTTTTGGAGAGCATTTTAGAAGGGACTTGGGACTCGGGTTAAGCTTAGCACAACATTCACCCGCAAACAGACTGTCAAGCGGAGCGAATAATTCAGACTCTCGAGAACATGATGAGGGCATGTGTGATTGATTTCAAGGGTATTTGGGGTGATAATTTGCTTCTTATTGAGTTTGCACACAATAACAACTACCATTCCATCATTTAGATTGCTCCATTTGAGGCTCTCTATAAGCCGAGATGTAGATCACCTATTGGTTGGTTTGAAGTCAGTGAAGCTGCATTGATAGGACTAGATTTAGTCTATGAGGCCCTGAAGAAGGTTCAACTTGTAAAGGACAGGCTGAAGATAGCCCAGAGTCGTCAAAAATCCTATGCGTATGTGAGGAGGAGGGAACTTTGTTTGAAGTTGATGACTGGGTGTTTCTAAAGGTGTCTCCCATGAAGGGAGTGATGAGGTTCGAAAAGAAAGGAAAACTCAATCCCCGCTATGTTGGACCATATCGGATTGTGAGACGAGTGGGAAAGGTGGCCTATGAGTTAGAGTTACACTCAGAATTGGCTTCATTCCATCCAGTTTTCCATGTATCGCTCCTAAAGTAGTGTTTGGGTGACCCAACCTTACTTGTTCCGGTGGACAATGTCAGTGTGAAAGACAGCCTTATTTATGAAGAGGTTCCGGTGGAAATACTGGATCGTTAGGTTCGAAGGCTAAGGAGTAAGGAAGTAGCTTCAGTTAAGGTTTGGTGGAGAAATAAGCACATTGAGGTAGCTACTTGGGAAGACGAAGAAGATATGATGGTTAGATACCCACATTTGTTCCCTACCGGCTCAATTTCAGCTTGAGGTATCAGTGTTTTCCCTAAAACTCTATTATGTTCCATGTTTAGCTCATGTGCCCCAGTTTCTTTCATGTAAATGGATGTATGTATGATTCATGAATTTAGTTCAGTCATGTAGTTTAAATTGGAGTTAGTCATTCCGTCAGTTTTCAGCTTATAAGATTAGTGTTTGAATATGATGATTGCATTTCTCTACTTTTCTGTATGATTTTCAACATTGCGAAGACGAATGTTCCCAAGGGGAAGATATTTTAATTCCCTAAAAGCCCTAAGATCATACTCGGGAGTTAAAACGGAGATAATAGAATTTTCTACACCAGGTCAAATAACGAATCATCCTGTGTAGGGTAGACAATGAGTCATCAAGTGCTCGTGGTGAGGTACATGACTTAAGTTGGAATTTTTTGCATTTTGGGTGACCACTGACATGACCACGAGTTGTGGTCACTAGTAACGACTCATAGGGTTTCCCGTGGCGAGCCCCAGATGAATTTTGGACAGTGCACACAATGACTGGAGACCACGAGTCATAGTCCTTGGTAACGAGTCGTCCAGTCCCTCGTGGAGACTGGCAGTCTGTTATTTTCTACGAATTTAGTAAGGGCTTATCCGTAATTCGTATGATCCTAAGGCCTAAACTACGTCGTTTTAAGCTATGAATAGTGAGTTTTAAGAGGGGTAATTCATTCTAGGATATTCATATTCATGCATGTAAGGGTAAAGGTTTGGAGAGGTGATCAAGCTCAATTTCCTCCAAGTTCTTCTCAATTCTTCCTTTGGCAATTAGAGAAATTATAGAATCAGATTCTCTCAGGTATGTAAGGTTATGAATGGATAAATTTGTTCACACTCATGCCCAGTTCCTCTCTAATTCATGAGAACCTAAATGTTGATCTTATGGGGTTTTGACCCAATGCAAGAATTCCCTAAGTTTCAACATGGATATGAACTAAGCATGTTTCTGTTATTGAATTATAATTCATGGGCACGTTTTACAATGTTTTCAATTATAAATCATGCTTCAAGTTTTATAAATTATAATGCTCATCAATGAGAAGTTTATAAAAGTTGAGATTTATAGTATATGTTCAAGTATGGTGAGATATGTATGATGAAAAGCATGTTTCCAAGTTACCCATGTCTATGATCATTTTTTCAAGTGAATCAAGCATTTTCAAGTATGTTTAAGTATTAGGAAAACCCATATGTTCAAGTGTGATTGATGATTTCAAGTTAATTAGCTCACCACATAGTTTTGGAGTCAAGACTCTCAATTATGTTCAGCTTGTGGTATGGTTTGAGCTAAGTCTCAAGTAAGATTTCAGATTTACACATATATGATTATTCAGCTTCGTTACTAGATGATGGTCAGATTTATTGAAAAATGATGGAAAGCATATACATGTTTTTGGGTGTGGTGTCTAGACCCGAGTAGGCTAAGGGTCAATCAACCCTATGCCTCATAACTACGCACCAACGTAGGTATGATAAGATTATTTTGGGACCTCCCTTATGAGCTTTCCCTTTCCCCAAGAGGCCTTCTCAATATCACGGTAGTATCCTTAGCCCTGGCAAGGCTTAGGACAGTTCTACCCACTTGAGTGTGATAGTCGGAACCATGTAAGCTCTATCGTGGTAATGTCAGTTATATAACGAGTCTCCTATTGTTATTCATGATTTCAGTTATGCATGTTTATCATTCATGATATATATATATATATATATATATTCTAAGGCAGGTTTGACCCAATGTATAGTTTACATATGACTATCAAATTTCATCTTTAGGTTATTCGATTCAGTTATGATGTTCAGTTTATTAAGATCATGATTTCTGAAAATAGCATGAAACCCTACTCTTAATTCTTATCTTGATTATGTTTTATATTATGCATGTTTTAAATGATTTTACTTATTTAAGCGATTTTACTTGCCTTGCATACTTCGTACATTTAACATACTGACCGTATACTCTATGCTGTATCATATTATGATACGGACTTAGATCTTCAGACTCAGCCCTATCACTAGTCAATCTCCGGAGCTAGCATCTAGTCTCAGTTGGTGAGTCCTCATCTCCCGATGACAATTATCTATCAGTTATTTTTATATTTCAATTTCAGACTTATATAGTCAGTTGGGGTCTTATCCTATCAACTTATCAGCAATAGAGTCTTTTCAGACATAGTTTGTAATCAGCTTTAGATTCGTGTATATTTCTGATGTTATGTTTTAATTCAGACTTCCGCTATATTTATTATGTTATGTCTTCTGCTTTGTTTGATTGGGTTTGATGAATGTTCATCCCATGGGTCAACATGGGGTCTCTTGGGCCTCCTTGACCTGTGTCTCGATCCGGTCCTATGATCGGGTTGTGACAACATCTACACCAATACAAGCCTTTTACTGGAAGGTTCAGAGGAATACATTATGTACTGTGACGCTTCAGGGATTGGGTTATGGTGTGTTCTGATGCAACATGGCAAGGTAATTTCCTGTGCTTTGAGGCAACAAAGAGAACACAAAAAGAACTACTCCATCCATGATTTAGAGTTGGCTGCAGTGGTTCATGCTCTGAAAATCTTAAGACATTATTTGTATGGTGTGCAGGTGGATATCTTTACTAATCATAAAAGCCTCCAATGTATCTTCACGCAGAAAGAGTTGAATTTGCGGCAGCTTCATTGGCTAGAGTTGCTGAAAGACTATGATGTGAATATCCTATATCACCTAGGATAATCTAATATTGTAACTGATGCACTTAGGCACAGATCCATGGGCAGCCTAGCACATTTAAGGCTAGAACACGAAAAATTACTCGAGAATTGCACCAGTTAGCCAATCTAGCACGTGTAGTAGATTTAAAAGATAATGGGATCGTGATCCAAGATACAACTGTGTTGTCACTTCATAAAATAGCCTCTAGACGTAATTGGCACCCGCTAACACCACCGCCAAATGAACCTACTTTTCAAAACACTTAACCTTTTCAATAAGCATTGAAAAATAATATATGCAACTCCAAACACATCAATAGTCAAAAAAATAAAATGATTATCCAACCAAAATCAAGTATCAATTTATAAGAAAGCACACGACCATTTAAGCAGTGTATCTCTTGTCCAAATCCCACAGTAAGACCGTGGAGCATCTAATAGAGTTACATGAGTTTAGATGTCGGGCATGCAAACCCGAAGAAAAGAAAATATATATAAAGAGTAGATAAAGAATAAATGATAGCCTCCACGAATCGATGCGAACCTCAACAATAGATTCTACGCGAATGAAATCGTCTTCCCTAGTCTCTGTTATACCCTGGGAATCCTAGGGTCAGACCCAGCAGTCAAAACGGAGAAAAACTAGAAATTTGCATCAAGTTGCAGGATGACTCGTGAGGTGGGTCGTTAGGAGTGACCATGAGTGGTGATGCGATTCGTGGTCAGTAGGATGGGCAACCTCAGGTTGAGGAGGCCACGGCCTGACTACGAGTTGTGGTCAGATCTCACGATTCGTGAGGTCACCTGTGGTCTACATTAGAGGGTTGTTCAGGGTTTTGGGGTAGTAGGGATCACGGGTGGTGACCACGATTTGTGGTCAGCCACCACATTTCGTGGGGTCCCTCATAGGGTCCCTTTGAGTGTTTTGGACAGTGGACTTCACGGGTCCTAGCCACGAGTTGTGCCCCTTGGCAACGACTCATGAGGTCCCTCGTTAGGGGCCCTGGTAGTGTTTTTCCAGCGTTTTAATAAGGGTGTTTTTATAATTCCTAAGTTCCTAAGGCCTAAACTATTTCGTTTTAATCTCTAAATTGATCTTTTAAGGGGGGATTAGCTCATGGTAGGCCTCATTCATGCATGCAAGAGTATAAAAAGGAGTCTAGAAGGTGATACAAGGTGTTCTTCCCAAATTTCTCTAAATGCCATCTTAGGTTTTCAAGGGAGATTAAGAATCAGTGTTTCCAGGTATGTAAGGTCATCAATGGGTGTTTCCTTCCACACCCATGCTCCTACTCTATGATTTTACTTATAAATTACCAAAAACTCATGGGTTTTTATAATTGATTTGTATAAAATTAAATGATTTAATTGGGTCTTGTGATTTTGAAATCTCATCATGACCTACCTGTTTTGATCATCTTTTGGAATTTAAATTGACTATAATATTGTTGATTTTAAATTTCTAAACAATTAAGCTTGATTATGCATGCCCCAAGATGAATCGATTGATGATTCGTTGATCCATTGGTGTGCTGATAAGCCCAGCATGAATTATGAATTTAATGATGAATTTATTATGTTGTCTACTATGAACTTATGAATTTCAAGCTACATGCATGATCTACAAGTATGTATGAATTTTATCAATCATGAATTAGGTTTTTAGCCAATCCACGGGCCTCAAGTCATGGCTAGTTCACGTATGTTCAAGCATGTTTATGATTATCATGATTTAACTAGCACATGAACTCATGTATGTATTATTATGAGCACTATATATGTTTTGGGAGTAGTATCAAACACCGTGTAGGTTCGGGGCTCAGGTTAAGCACCGGATCTCATGAACTATGTGCCACCATATGTATGTTGGGACCCTTTCATGTTTGTGCCTGGCCCAAATGACCCTTTTCATGTGTGATCACACCCTTCATGGTTCCTACCCTTGGAAAGGTACGAACACCCTCCCGACTAGGGTTACATGTAGGGCTTCATGTTTGCTCATATGGGGTATGTCGGTTAAGAGAATCTTTCACTGTTCCTCATGATTTATGTATGTTTATGAATATGTGTATTGTATCAAGTCATGCTAAATAAATCTTTTCTCTTATGATTATGATTACGATTGTATTAAGAATGTATTGAAAACGTTGAGCCTTATGTTATGTTAAGATATTTGTGATATGAGCATGATGTCCTACTCTTATGATCATTTATAAGTTTTTACCTGTTTTAAATGTTCGTTTTACTTACCTTGCATACTCAGTACATTCCACGTACTGACCACATACTTTCTTTGGTGTATCGTTTCCTGATACAGGTCCAAGTTCTCAGGATAATCCTCAGTCGTAGGTAGATTCAGACTTGCTCTCCATGCATTTGGTGAGTCATCATGTTCCGAGGGCTACATGTTCACACTCTATGTTATTTCTTCAGTTTCTGGACGTTGGATTAGTTGGGGAGTTGTCCCATGAATCCGCCTTTCATGTTTAGAGGCTTATCAGACTACAAGATGTATTCCATCGTATTGTATACGTCTAGTACTATTTTTCCTTTATGCTATGTTATGATTACGTTATTTATGTTAAGTCTTTCATTCATGTGATTGAATTAGATGTACGCTCATGCCATGGGTCGACTTGGGTCTCTCGGGGCTCTTTGTCCCATATCTACGATCCGTGTGTACGTTTGGGTTGTGACAGTCTCACCTCCTGTAACAGAATCTGCATAGACATATAAGTAAGGAGTGAGCTATATATAGATATAACTCAGTAAGATCCTTGACCTGCCACTTTAATACCCCTGGAACAAGTGTTAGAACATGCAACCACAACGAGCATAAAAAAATATATGCACAACAATATATTTCCAAAATATAAAACTCAATAAAGTCTAAACAAATGTTAAATTAGATCATTATATATATATATATAGGTATATCTCACAACACAACTCACACTCAGGACTTGTCAAATGGCAGTGAAAGAGATCAACCTAACACCCCACTAGCCCTCGGCAGCATATATAATGCCTAATAATATGCTACGATAACAATTACAAGGTCCCTAACATGCTAAGGTAGCACATGTATGCCCCTAGTAACTATACCACGGCAGCAAAGGAAGGATATCCAATGCCCCAACACCATGGTACGAGAGCACGCCACACCACAAATCAATTATGAAATAATTTTCCTTAAAAAAATATTTTTCTCAAAGTAACACATATGCGGTTGGCTAAACACCACCGATTCTGTCAAGTACACTCTTTTCCCAACACATGGACCAGGCAGATAAAACATAATTTTTAAAACAGGTTTAAAAAACCAACACCAAAGCTTAACGTCTCACTTACCTCGAATTTACAACTCAAGCACACTTTCCAATATTTTAGAACTTTCTCTCGGGACTCCGGATCATCTCAAAGTACACAAAAATGGGTTTAGAAAGGTCAAAAACCCTTCAATAGAACTTTGCATAATTTTTAACAAAAGTCAAATTTGCGGTCAAAGGTTTGAAGGAAAAAGTCAATTTTTGTCAACGGGGCAGAATTTCCAAACTATGACCACCAACAGATTCTCCTTAATGATAGGATTCCAGAACATTAATCAAAATCGAATTTTGATAACGTTTTTCCTTTCAAATTGATGATTCAGGTTGAAGAACCCTAGGGCTAAACTTTCTCAATTCTTCAAAATTTCTCCATGTTATATCCTATAAACTTTCTTATAATCGCGTAATAAACTAAAGAAAAAGATTAGGATCATTACCTTGATATTTTGGATCGAAAATTCTCATTTTTCTCTCCTCCTTTGTTCTCTTTTCTATTCCTTTCTTCCCTCCCCTTTTGCATTTTTTCTTTCTGCATTATTATTATTATTATTATTATTTTCCTGATGTGTTTCTGCTTTTCAAGCAGAAATAGTGTTTTATTTTTCTAGTTCAATTGGGATTTGTCCCTTATAATAATTATTATTAAAATTTATTTTAAATTATTATTTTTCTTTTCTTTTATTGCGTAATTACTAAATAGCCCTTTAATAAATTAGGGTTATTACATTCTCCCCTTCTAAAAATAACATTTGTCCTCGCACGGGCTTAGAATCATACCTATAGTGTCAAATAGGTAAGGATATCTATCTCGTATGTCGGCCTCAGACTCCCAAGTAGCCTCCTCGGTTGGATGATTGCGCCATAACACTTTGGTGTAAGCCACCTTCTTGGACCTCAATTGTCGCACTTGTCTGTAAATAATAGATATTAGACCTTCCTCATAAGTCAAATTATCATCAAGTTCCACATCCTCTATCTAGATCTTATGACTATCATCATAAACATATTGTCTAAGCATGGACATGTGAAACACAGGATGAACAGCGGACAATATCGGAGGTAAGGAAAGTCTATATGCCACTAACCCAATCCGATCCAAAATCTCATAAGGAACAATATATCTAGGACTTACCTTTCCAGCCAAATCTCATAACTCCTTTAATAGGGGAAACTTTTAGAAAGACTTTCTCACCCTTCATGAACTCCATATCACGGACTTTCTTATCTGCATAGGACTTTTGTATGCTTTGTGTTGTCTTAAGTCATTCTCGTATCAATGCAACTTTCTCCGAAGATTGATGAACTGAATCTGGACCTAATAATTGTTCTTCACTAGGTTCAAACCATCTAACTAGCGAACAACACTTGCAACCAGATAGAGTCTCAAACGGCGCCATCTGTATACTCAATTGGTACCTATTATTATAAGCAAACTCTTCCAAAGGAAATTGATCATCCCAATGGACACCAAAATTGATTGCACAAGCCCTAATCATGTCCTCAAAGATCTGAATAACCCATTCAGACTGTCCATCAGTTTACGGATGGAAAGTTGTACTCAACTCGACTTGCGAACCTAATGACTTCTGAAAGGACTTCCAAAACTCAGCAGTGAATTATGCACCTCGATCAAATATTATTGAAATAAGCACACCATGTAGCTAAACTATCTCACGAAGATAAATATCTGCTAACTGCTTCATGGTATGAGTAACCTCTACAGGAGTGAATTGTGCTGACTTTGTGAGTCTGTCCACAATCTCCCAAACTAAGTCGTGTTTCTTGAAAGTATTTGGCAACCCAACAACAAAATCCTTAGTAATTCTCTCCTACTTCCACCCTGGGATAATCAAGTTTTGCATTATTCCCCTAGGTTTTTGATGTTCATACTTGACTTGTTGAAAATTTAAGCAACTAGTCACATGCTTCAAAATATCAGCCTTCATACCCTTCCACCAGTACAATCCTCGTAAGTCTTGATACATTTTTATAGCACCTGGGTGAATGGAGTATCGTGAACCATGAGCCTCTTCAAGAATCAGTATTTTCAAATCACCCATAATGGGAATACACAATCTACCATGTCGATGAAGCATGCCTTCACCATTAATAGAGAATGACTTAATGCCCTCATCTGGCACCCGATCTCGTAGTCTAGCAAGGTAGCGATCTTCATATTGGTGAGTCTTGTCTTGTCCAACTAAGGACAATTGTACCACCATACCTACTAGTAACTTGCCCAGCACTGTATGATCAATTCAAACTCCCCCATTGGAGAATGCCTGAATATCCATAACCATAGATTGCTTTTCAATAGTGAACCGGGCCAAACTACCCATAGACTTTCTAATCAAGGCGTCCGCCACCATATTCGCCTTCCCAGGGTGATACAAAATGGTAAGATCATAATCTTTAAGTAACTCTAACCATCGTCATTGTCTTAGATTCAAATCTTTTTTCATGAATATGTATTGTAGACTCGTATGATAGTATATATTTCACATGGCTCACCATAAAGATAGTGACGCCAGATCTTTGGTGCAAATACTACTGTAGCCAATTCCAAGTCGTAAGTCGAATAATTCTTCTCATGAATCTTTAGTTTTCAAGACGCATATGACACCACTTTACCATTCTGCATTAATACACTACCCAATCCGACTCAAGACATATCACAATAAATGGTGAAACCATCCTCCTCTATAGGTAGCATCAAAATCGGAGCTGTAGTCAATGTAGTCTTCAATTTCTGAAAACCTCTTAACATCCACCAGACCATTGGAATACTACACCATTCTGAGTTAAACGTGTCAATGGAGCGGCTATCTTTGAGAAGCCATACACAATCCTTCTGTAATATCTAGCTAGTCCTAAGAAGTTGAGTATCTCTATAGGAGTATTGGGTCGAGGCCAGTCGTGAACCTCTTCAACCTTCCTTGGATCAACTTGGATTCCATCCCATGACACTACGTGTCCCAAGAAAGAAACTGTATCCAACCAGAACTCATATTTCAAGAACTTGGCATAAAGCTTTCGTTCTCTAAGTGTTTGTAGCACAACTCTCAGGTCTTGTTCTTGTTCTGCCCCACTCTGAGAGTAGACTAGAATGTAATCAATGAACACAATTACAAGATGATCTAAATATGCTTGGAATACCCTATTCATGAGGTCCATGAATGCCAAGGTTACATTAGTCAACGCAAAAGACATCACCAAATATTCAAAGTGCCTATATCTGATTCGAAAAGTTGTCTTATAGATATCTTTGGTCTTGATTCTCAGCTGATGGTAACCTGATCTCAAGTCAATATTGAAAAAATGAGTAGCAGCCTATAGCTAATTGAATAAATCATCAATATGAGGAAACAAATATTTATTCTTGGTCGTCACATTATTCAACTGTCTGTAATCAATTCACATTCTCATTGTACCATATTTTTTTTTTCACAAAAAACATAAGTGCACTCCAAGGCGATACATTAGCCCTAATAAACCCCTTATCAAGTAGCTTTTGGAGTTGAACCTTTAGTTGTCTCGACTCAGCTGGAGCCATACGGTACGGAGGAATATAAATAGGTTGAGTTCCTAGGACTAAATCAATGTTGAACTCAATTTCTCCTATTAGGGGTAGCCCAGGAAAATCTTATGGAAATACATCAACAAGTTCTCAAACAAGAGGAACACTATCAATAGTAACATCCTCTACTCGAGTATCATGAATGGTAGCAAACTATTTGCCATGATTAATCATTCAATGTGCCTTTACATAAGATATTATCTTTCCTTGGGTCACAAGAGTTAATCCTTTCCACACTAAAGGTGGTTCTCCAGGAAAATTAAAATGTATAAGCTTAGAATAGCAATCAACCAAAGCATAACATGATGACATCCAATCCATACCTATAATCAGATCAAAGTTAGACATGGGTAACTCTAATAGATCAACTACGTGTCCCTATCCCTAACAGATATCACACAGTCTCTATAAACTCTATCCACTACCAAATTCTCCCCCACTGGGGTCATAACCTTATATGGAACAATAAGAGACTCAACTCTTCGTTCTAAGAATATAGCAAAAGATGGAGATACATACAAATACGTAGAACCAGGATCAAAAAGAGCATGTTCCCCATAAGAATTGGCAATGATAATACCTGTGACTACTGCACTAGATGCCTCGATATCCTATCTGTCCATAGTGAAGAATCTCGGTGGTCCACATGTTCCTTGAGAAACTTGTGCACCTTGTCGACCCTGTCCACGAGGACCTTCTTGACTGGCCCTAGCAAGCTGAGCCTGAGCAAGAGTACCTGTAGCAGTTCCCTGCAGATGTGTCTAGCATGAATAGTACCAGAGTTCCCCTTAGGACAATATTTTGCAATATGCCCCTTTTCACCATAAGTAAACCAAGGATCAGCAACCCCATAGCAACGACGAGCATGATGCCTACCACAGTTAGAACAAGGAATTACAATGGAGGGCAGTGTCAACTACCCTTGAATAGGTGCCGCTTCACACATCTCATATCACAGAACCACACTAACGATGCTCAAGTCCATCTACAAATCATCTCACCTTCTCCCTCGGGTGTTCAACTAAAAATGGAACATACCAAGATAACTCAGTGAATTTAGCCTCATACTCTGTAACTGTCATGCTCCCTAGCATAGTTTATTAAACTGACGACTCATGTTGTCTTGTTTGCTCAAGGGAATGAACCTGTCCTTAAACATTGTTGAAAACACCGACCAAGTGACATGTGGTGACGTTGCTTGTCTGCCTCTCTAAACTAGAGTCCACCATGCCTCTACAGACCCTGCGAACAGGAAAGTGGTAAATTCCACACCTCGAGTCTCCTTCAACCCCAATGTAGTTTGTATCTTTTCCCAATGATCAACGAACTTCTAAGGCTCAACAAAAGTTGGTGTTGCATTGAACTCTGGTGGCTTAAGATCCATGAAATTCTTAAGAGCTTTGGATTGCCCAGTAGTTGCCACTGAATTAACAGTCAGCTGAGGGGTCAATAGGGGTGTCTGTGTAGCTGCAACATTCAACTGAACTTGTGTTTGCGCTTGCAAATTTTATTGGGCAACTAGAAGTCTACTATGATGAGGCACCAATGCCTCTAAAACATTCAATACTCTCATCACTACATTTGTAAGCAAGGAAATGGTAGGTTCAGTAGCTAGCACGGTCAATGGAGCATCTTGAACAACCTGTTCCTGTACTCGCTCCAAAGCAACAACTCGGGGCTGACCCCCATTCACAATTTCAAGCTGAGGATTGGCCTGTACCCTAGTTTGAGCCCTTGTTTGATGGGCCCCAGCTCGACAACCACTGGGGGTAGTACCATGCTCCCACCCCGTCCAACTGGTTCCTTTGATTAACGAGCAGATCAAGACACACGTTTCTTAGCCATATATGATATAAGTATTTCAAGATTGGAATTGAATCAATTCAACGCACAAATAAAGAATAAAAAAGGGAAAACACCTAAATGTTCGGTATCCTCGAGGTTATAAGTATGGACGCCTACATACCCATGAATAAGACTCTACTAAACACTGCTTCATGACCCTGGTATTAAAGCCTAAGCTCTGATACCAACTTTTTCACGTCCCAAAATAGCCCCTAGATGTGACTGGCACCTACTAACACCACTGCCAGACGATCTTATTTTTCAAAACACTTAACCTTTTCTATAAGCATTGTAATACAATATATGCAAGTCCAGACACATCAATAGCCATAAAAATGAAATGACTATCCAACCAAAATCAAGTCTCAATTTATAAGAAAGCACACAACCATTTAAGTAGTGTATCTCAAGTCCAAATCCTATACTAAGACCATGGAGAATCTAATAGAGTTAGATGAGTTTAGCTGTCTGGCATGCAAACCCCGAGAAAAGAAAAAATGTATATAAGAGAAGATAAAGCTGAATAGCCTCCACGAATCTACGCGAAGGCTCACCTCAACAACAGAATCTATTGCAAACTCTTGTGGTCTGTGAATACATCTATATGAAACCCCATACAAGTAGTGTTGCCATATCTGTAATGCAAACACCAGCGCAGTGATGTGCTGTGTATTTACAACACTACTGACGCTCAAAACTAAGAAAATAGGATGGACTTAGGTGTATTTATGTGGATATGAGGAACTTTTCCTTTGATTCCAGGATAAATGGGTGTTGGAACAATAAATTGCAAAAGGGAGCTAAAAGTGTTGAAAAAAAGGGAAAAAAGTGCAGACCACAGTACGATCCGTTGGATAGACCTACGAGTCATACTGAAGGCCCTAATAAGAAGTTGAAAACTTAACATGGAAAATTGATCCCATGAGACTTGTCGCGGATCGTACCATGGTGGTACAAGTCGTGGTAAGCCATTCATGATGAAATCCATAAGCATTGCACTGGAGGCTGATTCTCAATACGAGAGTAACCTACGACCCGCGAGATGAAGGTATGAGTCGTACCATACCGGTCGTGGTGAAGTTCAGAAAAAGTTCAAGTAATCAGGATCAAGCCACGGGTGCAACATACGAGTCATAAGATGTTGCTACAAATCGTACCTTGGCCCAATACTTATAAAAAATTCAGCCAACACTTAAAGCCACGAGTCGATGCAATGGTCTGTGAGAAGCCCCTATGAGTCGTAGGTGGACCCGTGACGAGGTCGGCAACAGATATGGAACGTAGTCCTGTTAGTTTAGGAAAAGGATTCTTGTGTCTCTATAAATACTTTTTATGTTACATTTTTTAGGAGAGAACGACGAATAGGCTTAATTTTAGTAGGAAAACATTGTAGTAAGCAATTTCACATCATTGAAAGAGAGAATTGAGTTGGTTAAACCTTGTGATCAACCTTTTCTTGAATTCATCTTGTTCTCGCTACTTGTTATTCAAGATTCCATGGATTAATTGAAGGAATTTTTTTTCTCAATCATCTTTGTAAGTATTGTTTTATGTCTTCAATAATGAACACAAATCACAACCTTGCAACTATGAGAGACTAAAACCTCCATAGCTAGGGTTGTGAGAACCATGGGGGATTAACAAGTTAGGGTTGCACAAAGTGAGTCTGAAACCAATATTAATTACTTATATTGTATTCCCTTCATCTTTAATGATTCTTAGCGGTGTACAACGTTAGGAAGTTCCTGAATTATTTATTTGCTTTGGTCGAAGAGGTAGAGATTAGGAAAAGAGAATTACAACAGAGCCTTGATCTTGATAATCATTGTATTATCTTGAATTGTAGTCGCGGGATAGTTATATCTAGAACTTAGTGATAACTGTTAGTTTAGAAAACTCATGAGACTTAGTCGAGTAATTGAGGATAGTCATTCAATAGGGATTGTTCGATCGTTTGAATGAACCTATGTTATCAGTTCTGTAAGTAAGTATTGGTAAAGATCAAGAGTGTATACCCAAAGTTGTTATGAACTCATGGGGAGCACAAACCCTAGTTATTCCTTTAATTATTGATTCACAAATATAATCTTGACCGCTGTTTATTTATATTATTGATTTCTATTAGAATTCCCCCCATTGTAATTACCATAAAAGTTCATCTATCAGCTTTCATCTAGCACTTCCATATTCCCTGTGAGTTCGACCCCAACCTCTTAGTTGGGTTCTTTATTGACAACGTCTGCTTCATACTTCAGTTGGAAGTGTGGTTTGAGCATTATCAAAAAGTGGAGTCGTCGCCAGGGAATTTAGTGTGATCTCAGCACTTGAGGAGGACTATGAGTCACTTGAAGAATTCTGAGTAGTTAAGAGACTTGCATGGTGTCGCGACGTTAAATTAGGCGCTTCTTGGGAGGCAACCCAAGTGGTGGTTTGGTGAAATCTGAGTAAAAAGACCACCTGGGACATGCCGCAATGTTAAAACAAGCACTTCTTGGGAGGCAACCCAAGTTTTTAAACTAATGTGTGCTCAGTGCGCAGGGAAACAAAAACAGGTGGATGAAAAATCTGCTGCTACAAGTTCTCAGTACGACTCTTGGTGTGGTCCTATGAGTCATGGTAGTAATGGTGGTGAAAAGTAGAGGAAACTCTAAGCAAAGTCTGACCTACGACTCTGCACTCTTAGGTCACTAGGTAAGTTCTCTGTAGCTAAAGTGATTAAGGGATAGGGATGAGTCGTAGGTTGCTCCTACGACTCGTGTTACGAACGGTGACAGGTCAAAATTACCCCATTCGGCCCAGATTTTTAAAATAGCCCTCACCTACTTAAAATTCAAAATCGACCATCTTCCCACACGAACACCTCAAAACCTACGACCCATGACTTGAGAACCCTCTTCCCAACACCCATAGCTTCCCATCATGAAGAAATTAAAACACGAAATTCTTGCTTCAACTAAGTGTGCAAAGCCCTAGAAGTTGATTTCCAGTCTATGAATTGACTACCAAGTAAGTGATTTACATTGTAAGTTCTTAATGTTTGAAAGTGAACTTAAGGGAATCGAAAAACCTATAAGAATCATTGGGTATGCTTGAAAATCAATTGATTTGTGCGAAAAACTCCAACTCGACCGAAAAACCACTGGAAATTTATAGATTTTTGAACCAAGGACATCTAAAGGGAGTTACGGGTAAGGGAGGATTAAGTGGTGTAAAAGGGGAGTTTACCATATGCTAGACCTGGGGGAAATATGAGTACCAAAAATGTGCAAAACAATCACTTACACACTCAGTAAAAGAATTGTAAAAAATGGGCTGAAAAAGGGTACGCAACACAGTACAGATCGTAAGTTGACACTACGAGTCGTACTAAGTGATCGTACCACTTATCTTGAAAAAATCGATCTGGGAAGCCCACCCTACGACTCGTGGAATCGACCTACGGGTTGTACCATGAGTCGTAATGAAAAACAGAATTTATGCAAAATGGCACTTTATTAGAAAAATCAAGGTACGGATCGTACCTTCATGGTACAAGTCATACCTACAAGTCGTGGGGCACCATCAAGGCTTCTCACGAGTCGTACCTCTGAGGTATGACTCGTACTGAGGACCTATTATTAGATATTGAACATCTTCTATCTGATTTTTCTTTTCAAAAATGGAACACTAACCTATTACTCACTAGATACAATGACATACAAATGAAGGGAAGACAAAAAACAAGACTGCAGGACATTGATAGATGAAACAACGTACTCAGAGTCTGATCAAGCTGGAGATTCACCTAGTGGTTCACTTGAGGATTATCAAGTAGACACCTCAAACACATATGGAACAAGAACCACTAGGGCAAAAGCAAAGGCCCTAGCCGAAGAGACCATGGCCACATCCGCTCAAGCTCCCCAGTCTGAAGAGGGAGCTAGAGAGGGACAACAAAGGCTGGGAACTGACTCCAACAATGAGGAAGGGTCAGAAGGGACCTAGAATGATGCAGAAAGCAGTGAGGAAGTATATGGGGAGGAGACCCCTGCTAGAGTAAATAGAACAATGCGGTGGAGGGTGCCGGGTGCTAAAGAGATATATGACCAAGGCATAGCTCTCACCGCCAAAAACAAGCCAAAAAGAAGCATCCAAGAAGAACCGCAGATCCTCACTAATTCCTTGAATTAAGTTTAGGCGATGAAGAATATTTTTAGCTTATATGGGTTAGATTGGATGGCCAAGACCCCTACACAATACACAGAGGAGATCGTCAGGGAGTTCTATGCCAACTACCTGGCCACAGTGGAGGAGAAAGCAAAGGAGGGGAAAAAGATAAAGGATTAGCCTTTCTTGGAGAGTGTTCTAGTCCAAGAGCGAGTAGTAGATGTATCTGATCGGATTATTGCATGGATGTTGTATGGACATCAGTTCAAACCAACTAGGATAACCCCAAAGTATGACTACAGGGTTTAGGGAATGAAGCGGATTAGGACTCTTAGCCGGTGTGAGCGACAGATGCAGCTGAAATGGCTAGCAGAAGTGATATCTGAGAACAAGGATGAGGCTGAGTGGGTTACAGGTGGCAAGCAGGTGACATAGAATTCACTGAACTTTATCGCAAAGGCCTGTTGGACATTTTGAGACATCGATTAGCACCCACAGTTAATGATAACACATTGAGTACTTATAGAGCGGCTTTGGTGGCATGCCTCATTTCTCGATACCCTCTTAACAACTCGAGGATCATAGCTACAGAGATACGAGATCGGTCAGTGGAAGTAAGCATGACTATTCTATTCCCTAGTCTTGTATACAGTTTGTGCAGGGAGGCAAGCGTTCAGCAGGGTGATGAGAGGTTGATTGGAGGTTAGAGAATTGACGAAATAGGCCTTATCAGGGATGACATGAACCCGTTGAGAAGATCCAAGATGCCTACATCTATCCCAGCAGCTCAGCCAATAGGGGACGTACAGGTGAATGTTCCCAGTACTCACGAGCAGAGCGAGACACCGGATATAGATGCCGGTCATTCAAAGTCATCTCCCAGCACTTCAGCTACACAGCTACCTAGTGTACATACTCAGACTCCAGCAGGGTACATCTTGGTACCGCAGGATTTTCTCCAGAAACTAACAAAGAGATTGACCATGGCTAAGCGAAAAATTCAGGCAATGATGGATAATGTAGAGCCATGGTTCAAATTCGAGATAGATGCAACAGCTCAGGCCCTTCATTCCCTACTGGATAGTTTTGAGAGTAGATTCAAGATGAGGATGGTGGAGCAGTCAGACACCGTTAGTTTTTGTGTGGAGTTGGGGGCTCTTCGAAGCCAAGAGGTTGAGTTGTCAACTTTACGAAAACCAACTGTTATAGCAACCCCCCCTCTTCTGCACCTAGATGTAGAGCTCGAGGAGGATATAGATTTGGCAGCATAATGGGAGCCAACTGCAGCCAGTGATAAAGGAAAGAAGAGAGATGTTGAAGATGCTGGTGAGGAAAGTTTGAAAAAGAAGAGAGAGAAAGAGAAGAAAGAGCGCAAGTGGGCTAGAACGGAGAGTATGCGGGGCCATGAGGAGCATATGACTGAGCAGCATGAGAGAGTAAGAGGAGCAGGAAGCTCCACCACAGCTCAACCCGAGCTTGCTAGTGGCCATGACCCTTCGAGCAAGCCACCTTCAGCCCCAGTTACCAAAGAGGCCATTCAAATGGTTGTATCCATTGAGGGGGGGGGGGACCACTAACCCCATTGTTACACCATTGAGTGCACCGGCCACCACTAGCGCCACTACTACTGCGGAGGTACCACCTTCGCAAGATGACAGAGGCAAAGTATGAATAGCCCCAAGTATGTCCCTTTTTCCCTTCATGCTTATATTTTATGCTTCGGGGATGAAGCACATTTTTAGAAAAAGGGGGGGTGTACTTGTTATTTTTGGGATATTTTTATTCATCTAAGGGTTTTTCTTGCCGATTTTCTTTTCCCTCAGTCATGCTATTTAGTGGAACAGGCATGTGTTAGGATTTTTATTTTTAGTCATGATTTTTGTTCAATTATAAAGTAACTTAGGAATACTTAGCCAATTGATATGCACTATTTTTGTTGTTTTTGAAAAATTAACCTTGTTTAAAAAATGTAGTGCCAAGGAAGGGATAGTCACGAATAAAATATTTCATCTTTATCATGTCCAACCCTAAGCCTACATTACAAGCCATATCAAGTCCTATATTTATCTTAATTTGACCATCTAACAAACCAAAGCAGAGAAAATAAGGGCAAGCCTATGGTATCTGATTCATAATACCAGCAGTTCTTTGAGAGAGTGAGTGCTTCATTTGCCAAGTCCCATGTTTCAATTAATACTTCATACTAGAGTGGGGACTTCATTTTTTGTGAGGGTACATGGATTATGTTTTCTCTTACCATTGGTTTGTGTGAAATACATAGGTGATGACTTGATTGCTTGTTGATAGCTAGATGACATGTCTTGATCCCTGAATATGATGTTTTAGTTTTGCTTGCAAGACATTAGCTTATGATGTTTCAAAAGGAAGGGTCAATAGAGTTTGTATATGCAGCGCACAAATTTGTTTGAGTTTCCGCTATAGTACCTTAATTTTATTTTCTAGTTGAGCGTCGTGTTTATTTTTTCTTTTTGTTTGCCTGAGGACATGCAAAA
Organism: Datura wrightii; assembly: GCA_035772735.1. Lineage (NCBI taxonomy): Eukaryota > Viridiplantae > Streptophyta > Magnoliopsida > Solanales > Solanaceae > Datura > Datura wrightii. The sequence continues at coordinate 45,913,124 of JASDFA010000002.1, read as the reverse complement.
GTCTTAAGTTGAGGGTGTTGATGTCCTGTGGATTGACAATACTATTGACGCTCAAAACTAAGAAAATAACATGGACTTAGGTTATTTATATGGATATGAGGCACTTTTACTTTGAGTTCAGGATAAATGGGTGTTGGAACAATAAATTGCAAAAGGGAGTTAAAAATGTGCAAAAAAAGGGCAAAAAGTACAGACCACAGTACGATTCATAGGATGGAGCTATGAGTCATACTGAAGGCCTTCATAAGAAGCTGAAAAATTAACCTGGAAGATTGATTCCACGAGACTTATCACGGATCGTACCATGGTGGTACGACTCGTGGTAAGCCAGTCATGCTGAATTCCAGAAGAATTGCACTGGAGGCTAATTCTTAGTACGAGAGTACCCTACGACCCGTGAGATGAAGGTACGAGTCATACCATATAGGTCATGGTGAATTTCAGAAAAAGTTCAAAATATCAGGATCAAGACACAAATGCAACGTACGAGTTGTAGGATGTTGGTACGAATCGTACCTTGGCCAAACACTTAGCCAAAATTCAGCCAACACTTCAAGCCACGAGTCGATGCCATGGTCTGTGAGAAGACCCTAAAAGTCGTAGGTGGACCTGTGACGAGGTCGGCAACAGATATGGAAAGCATTCCTGTTTGTTTACGAAAAGGATTCTTGTCTCTCTATAAATACTTTTTATGTTTTATTTTTCAGGAGAGGATGATGAATAGACTTAATTTTAGTAGAAAAACATTGTAGTAAGCAATCTCACATCATTGAAAAAGAGAATTGATTGGTTAAACCTTGTGATCAACCTTTTCATCCTTCCATTGCTTGTACCAAATATGAGCAACCTCTTTTAGCTGATAAGAGGCCAAGTCCAAACACTCCCCATTTGTCACCCCCATAACCTGAGTGATTTTCAAGATCCCTTCAATGAACTCGTGTGGATCCTCATCCACCTTTGATCCCGTGAACTCAGGAGGGTTCATCCTCAAAAAGTCTCTAATCCGAGCAGCCGCTGCATTGCCATTCTGTGGGACCTATGCAATAGCCTGTTGGTTGACCTAAGTAGTCAAGGCCTGCCCCAATATCTGAATAGCCGCCCGAAACATAGCGTGGGCAGCTGGCTCTAGTGCCTAGGGCACCTAAACAGGTGGGGCTTGTTGATGCAACTGGTCATTGCCAACCCCATGGCCTTCATCATTTCCATTCCTTCTTCCTTTCATTCTTCTAGGAGCAATAATTCTGCAATCGCGAATCGCACTAATTAGAAGGATTGAGAGACTTTTCATCGCATGACATAGAACATGAAAGAAGGGAACATTTCCTAAACATCTAGTAGCCTCTTAGTCATAAGTTTGGCGCGCTTCACGCCCATGAAAAAAACTCTACTTAACGCGGCTCTCAGATATCCTAGGACACTTCAGACCTATTACTCTGATACCAAGTTTGTCATCACCTGAACACACACTCAGATCGTAGACACAGGATAAGGGAGCAGGGAGCGCAAGAGACCCTAGGTGGACCCATGGCACATGCATACAACTAATCTCATTTAAATAAGAGAAACATTAAGCATAAAACATCGATGAAATGTAATCATAGCATGACATCAGGATATACTAAACTTACACGTAAGTTGAGTACTACATATTATCTGAAAGCCTCTACCACATACGATGGGTTGATGGGACAACATCCCCAACAAACCTAAACAATACTGAAACACAAGATATCATAAAAGTTTGTCAAACGGTCCTTGGAACACGAAGACTCACTAAAAGGCTGAGAGCGTAAGCTGAGATGGACTAAGGATGAGGATGAGCCTGAGATCTAGACCTTGTATCCTGAAATGATACAGCATAGAAAGAATGCGGTCAGTACGTGGAATGTATCGGAAATTAAAAAGTAAAATAACTCATAAATAAATATAGGAGAAGGACATCATGCTTGTATTATATACCTCATAAGAAAACATAAGGCTCAAGGCTTTCAAATTATTTCGTAAATCATTCATTATCATAATCATAGGTAAACTTTATTAAAACATAACTTGAGCAAATAACATAAACATAAAAATGCACAAGACATGAGGAACAATGGGAGGACTCTTCAAAACCGACACTATCTGGGAGAGCCTTTCATGATGCCCCGACTATCTCACTCAAGTGGGCAGAGCCGACCTCGGCTTGCCAGGTGAGGGTCGTGAATTTGGCATGATATCACATTTGAGGGGATCAATATCAATACAATATATTATATTAGAACAAACAGTGGCACATGGTTAGGAGACACGACATAGTCCTTTGAATGCCGGACAGCTCGATGCTAGACACGGCTCCCAAAAACATGAATATAGGCTCATACATAAATCAATAAAATCATGCATTAAAAATTCATTCGCTAAAATATAATATTTATCATCATTGATCCCCTTTAACAACATCCTTAGCCAAGAATCAAAGGCACTTTTCATCGGCCAACATCATAAATCGATAAATCATGTAATTCGTTTTATAAATCGTAAATTATTATTCAACATGTGTACATTGCCCAATACTTTAACATACTCAATTCTTTCAAAAGTATTCTCATAAACATGGGAACTTGAAATCAGGCTTTTTCATCGTCAACAAACTCAAAATATCGAGTACTCATCATAAACCATTAATTCATGAACTTTCATCAATCGGCATTTTAGATTTAAAAGCTTGAAACATGATTTTAAAGAAAATAATATAAAACCTTCCCATTATTCATAATTCAATAATTAAAACTCAACTAAATTATGCACATAAAGAGAGAAATCACATTTTCATGCATTTGGGTAAAACTCCATAGAACTGGAATAGGAGAATTCATGGTTTAATCGAAATTTGGGTATGGGTGTGGAAGAAACAAACCATTCTAAAACCCTACATAATTGGGAAGGATGAATCCACCACCTCACTGATTGCCCAAGGAGAGAGTGGAAGAAGAATCCCTTAGAGAAGCTCTTGATCACCTCCTAAAATTCATAAACTTGCATGCATGGAAGGAATACACTTAGAATAAATTTTCCCTTGCTAAAACCCCACTAAAACGAGATTAAAATGACATAGTATATGGACTTAGGATGAAGAAATAACGGAAATACCCTTACTGATTACGCAGAAAATTACCCACTGGATGAAACAACGGATGAACCAACTGGCCGTTGGAAGATACCATGACCTGTGGTATCAACCCGTGCTAAGCACTACCCCAATCCATATCTCGGAATTAAACCACGAACACACAAGACGGGTCGTCCTAAGTTTCAACGGGTCATTCCTTCAGTCATTGTTTCCTTTTTTTGAAACTCAGCACTTCTATCTAACGAGCCTCACCACGACTCGTATCCTACAACGGGTCATGGTTTCCATCCATCGTCTCTACTGTAAAGGTCCACTGCCTTACCACGACTCTAGACAATGGGCCGTGCTCCCTAAAAATGGGTCATTGTGACGCCCATTGTCTATGCTGTTACCAGGCCTAGGCTCTTACCACGACTGCGTACAATAGCTCATGGTAACGTACCATGAGTCGTTGTTCCTCTCATCCTGCATCTCTTTCCCCAATTTCTGCAGGTTTGCATTTTAGCTTCCCGGGTCTACTCCTAGGCACTTCCGGGGTATAATAAGAGATTTTCCTCTATTCTGAGTGATGTCGCCCAAATTACACCTCGCAATTGAGATATAAGCGGTCGATTGTAAAATATTGAACAAAACGAAGGTTGAGGTCGATCCCACAGGGAATATGGTAAGAACTTAGGTTAATGCGAATAAGTATTACTATTTATTGACGCATTTCTGAAGGGGGAAAATATGGAATAATAAACAAAAGTAAAATTAATGAATGCTTGTATCAAATTGAGTTTATATTCAATTTACGACTAGACTAGGATTGTGTTCCCCAATATTTCCTAACCACGAGGATTATACACTAGTGATCTTTTTCAGTTTTTATCATGCAATATTGGTAAGTTAAGTTCACCTAAATGGATGCTCCCCTATCTAGGTTATTTTCACCACGCAACTTGGTCTGTGTACGGGTGTTCTTCAGTTAACCCTTACCCTTAATATCGAATTAGCTATCCCTTGGACAAGTTCAAGCTATTAGATGAGGGTTGGTAGCCTCAAATCTTCGTTGTTAATCCCTTTTCCAATTCATTACCTCCTTGATCCGGTAGGTAAGAATAAGGCAAATCCTAACATTTGCAACCGTCAAGAATCAATTAAAACGAAGGGAAAAAGAATACATGCATAAAACTCCATTCAAGAATCACTAAGTGTTTTACCTATGTGTGTTAATTCATCTTGGTTCCCACAAACCTAGTTTCTGGGCTTAGCTACTCATGCTTGTGTTATTGCAATCACAAAATATAGAAGAAATCATAATTGCAGCTTATAAAGTATTGCAGAATAAAAACCAAGTAGATTGAATAAAAATTCCAATGTAGCTTTCATATCTTAAATCAAGAACAATTGGATGAAAATTCTCTCAAAATCGGCTTCTGAACGTCCTTCTGAATGTCCCTTTGAACTTCCCTCCAAAATAAACCTAAAATTGTGTATTTATAATATTAAGAAATTATTTTCCTAAATAAATCTTGAAACTGGGTCGGCAGTGGCAATGGGCCATGTGACGGATCGTTAGGCCTTCTGATGAGTCATCCTTTTCTTTTAATTAGCCGTCCTCAGCAATTTACCCAGCCCTAGCAATGGGTCACCTAACGACTCATCGTGCCTTAGCATGAGTCGTTAGGTCTTTTGTAGTCCACTTCCTCAGAAATTCCAGTTCACTTCACGGACAGCTCCAGTAACATGCCAATAAGTCGTTCTTTCAGGCAACGACTCGTGATGTCGTTCATCAACTCCATTAGACACTTAGTTGAATTTTTCTTTTCAAATGCTAACTGTTGACCTCATAACTCATTTCCAGTTGTAACGAGTCGTTCATCCAACTAATCAAATGCACTGTGTCACTTCTTCAAAACTTCATCTTTTTGTCAATGCCCCAAGTGACGGGTCGTGCCTCCAGAAAACGACTTGTTAAGTGCCTAGCAATCACCTTTCAGTTGTTTTTCTCATTAATTTGACAAAAAATCACTTCCAGACCTGTTTTCCTGCACATTAAGCACAAATTACCTTATAACCATATAAATATACCTGGAATGTGCACAATTTCTTGGTTTTAAGCGTCGAAAGTGCCGTAAAATCACGACACATCTACACCCTCAACTTAGAACTTTTGCATGTCCTCAGGCAAAAACAAAACAAAACAAAACAAAACAATCTACTTCGGTGCTTCAATTGGAAAAACATTAGGAAACTTACAACAGTCATCAAAATCAATCTTTCTAACCCCTCTCTCATCATATCAACACAAAACACTATGCATATGTAAAATTTCCAACCATAACACATAGGAATCAAAACATGGCAAAATACTATCACCTGCAACCATGCAGATGATTCTATAACACTGCCCCAGACAATTTGAAGACGATTCTGTTGACCAGGTGCTCTCACCTCAAAGAAGTCCCACACTCAAACATATGTATATGATTATCTCGGTAAATTTTTCTTGGGACTAGGTAAGATCCATTCATTCTCACAAAAAAATTTCAAATTGTATGCATCCAATACCATAGGCTTGCCTTTATTTTCAATACCTCAATTTCTGAACATGTAGCTAGGATCACTATAGGAATTTCTCGGCTTGTAACGCAGGATCGGGCTCAAGTATGGTACATATCGATTTTAGTAGCTCAACCCTCCTTGGCACCACACTTTTTTCCCTCCACGTCTCACCCTTTTTTGAAAAAAAATTTCTCCCTTTTTCCTTTTTTTTCTACTTTTTCTTTCCTTTGCTTTAGACACTACAAATGCGGTTTCTTTTTATTCACCAAAAACTTATTGATGTCGCACGTTATTTTTCTTTTCTTTTCTTACCTTTTGACAACAACAATTTTTTTGCACTTCATCATGCATACCGCACTTGCTCTTTTTTCATCTTTTTCATTAACCAACTTTACTTCCACCTGACTCTTCTTACTCTCCCCTATCATAGCCACCCTCAACTTAGGCTATTTGCCTGAGTTGAAGTTCACAATGTCCAAGGATGGACCAAGGCAAAAACAGGTTCATTCATAATAAAATTAGGTAGGTGAATTTGTGTGAATGAAAAGAAAGGTCAATTAAAGCTCAAACATTTGGAACAAGGGATTTTATTCACTTGGTAGGTCTTTTAGGCTAAAGTGGACTCACAAATAAAAAACGGCCTATGATCTTTTCCTAGTTTCTTATCCTCTATCTCGGTACGACTGACCAGGCAAGTTCTAGATTGACACAAACAACAGAATTCAGCTATCAGACCGCACTCCACACATAACACCGGTCAACATCATCAATTCTACTAATCACTAGTTCAGGTACAGCCATACAATGGTAAACAAATTTACAGTTCGAATGCCATTCAAAGATTTCCAAAGGTCATAATTGTCAACTCCAACATACACATATAGAAAAAATTTCAGAGGGGTATCAAATCATCAAAAATCAAAGTATAAAACAATTTTAGCTCTTGACTACTTGCAGTTTTCCTAACTTTCTTCCGACTGACACAAAAGAAAATAAAAACATAAAATAAAATCCTATACATGTCGGTTCTACTAGATATGGAACACCCAAGGGAAATGATATCCAATAAGAAAAACCCTGGGGTTATGTTCAGCAAAATAGAATGCACAGGTATCCCTCCACACCCCATCTAAAAAGCATGCGTCGTCCTCGACGCATATATATACAAGGAAAATATTAAGGGAATAGGAAACATACGTGTGAGACCTAGATGTCAGCTACCTATTCGGTGGAGGGTGTAGATACGCCTTCAACATCAACTCTAATATTCTCGGCTTGAACTGGTGCATTCTCATATCCAACTAAGCTCATTCCTTTATCACGAGCTCTCACTGCCTCAGTCTCGACTCTCAGTCGAGCCTCTTCTCCTGATTCATGGAGCGTTCTCTCTATCTCGCTCTGCTCCCATTTTTGCTGATGGAGCAGATATGAATCAACATCATCACTTGCCTCTTCAAGAGGCCTCTTCCCCTCTGCATGTGCCACCGGCTCCTCCGTGATGAAATAAAAAATTGGTGGTATCTCCTCCTCAAACTCATCATCAATCACAGGTAGGACCTGTTGAGGTACCGCACTTGTCTGTCATGCAGCCAAGTCCTCCACCTCGAATCGTAATGCTCCCAGCTCTACGTACCATCTAGATAACTCTGGCGCCTGTAACTGTGCAAGGAGCTCGTCCATCCTTTGCTCAAAAGCGTCCAGTCGCCCATGCACTGAACTGGACAGTGTTTCCAACTCCTTTGACACCCACAACTTGACCTGCTCAATCCAGACTTTGACTTTTAGAGCCATGTGTGCCTACTGCTTATCTGCTTTTGCTAGCTACCTAGCCATGTCAACCAAAAACTCCTGTGGAGCCGTGACTAGGCCGCTTGAGATGGATTGTGGAGGTGCGACTGATGGTATGGATGCTACTGCTATTGTAGATGATGATTTCGGAACATCGGCAGGTGTGGAGGCATCCGCTGCATCTGTAGCCTTAGCCTGGCTACCTATATCTCTGCCCTCCATGGACTAGGCCGCTAACTTGGCGAACTATGCTGCATCGGTCTACATCCCACTACCAAAGCCTCTGCTGTTATGGTTGCTCCAGCAGATGCTTATGCAGATGCCTGAGTCCTCGCCCTCAATACCGAGTTTGTATCATCTCTAATCAACCTGATATCGATAATATTCTGAACCACCACTCTCTCATCAACTAATGGTGGTTCTGGCACTCGAGACTCCCGACAGAGTCTATCAATCAAACATGGGAATGGAATCATGGTTCCATCATTTACAGCCCGCTCCTGAATCTTCTCAACGATGAACCGCGAGAAATTGATTGTGTACCCCTCCATGATGCTGGCTACCAGTGCGGCTCTGTCGACTGAGAGAATATTATCATTGCTTGAGGGTACCAGCCTGTACCTCACCAACGACCACCAAAATTTATCCTGGAAGTTCAAGGTGGCCTTCTTTATTTTTGACTTCGTACCATGCAACCATTCAACTAACGGCCCCCTTGTTGCGATGATACGGGAAAGCAAAGTGTACTGCTGTATCCGCTCCATGCTATTCAAGTTCTTCATTTTGACTTTTCGCAACTCTGATAACCTGTGATCAAACTCAGCCGTGTTCATCGGGGCTCGATATTCTGGCCCATACAGCATCCTGGAAATTGTCTCCTCAGATATGTCAACTGAGGTCTCACACACCATCACTTGATTTAAGGCAGGCCGCTTCTTCCAATCCTGGCCTACTAGTGCCAACTATTGTAAAGTGGCTGCATATGCTACATAGAACTCACGAACTAGGCATGGGCTATAGCTGCCTGAAGGATCTGTCAACCACCCGAACTTGTATTTTTCAAATACTGCCTGTAGCTCTAGCAGGTCTTTCAAACCGGTGGTGACCAGCCTTGGCTCCTCATAAATGCTCCACTTCGGATTGCCTTTATCATTGGGAGCAATATCCTGATTGTATATAGCCCGCATGACGTGGACACAGCATCTCCTCACATTCCTCGGTTGATTATTCGATATGCCCGATGTCTCAGTCAGTTCATTGTTTGAGTCCCCTCACTGGGCATGCGACTCATCTACCCTCTTTCTATTTTGTGCAGTTGTGGGAGCCTCCGAAATAGGTGCAGCAGCAGCCCTAGAGCTTTCATCAGTTCGGTTGGGCGGATCTCTTGCTACTAGAGTGGGAGTATCGACCAGGGCTGTCGGATGTGAACTTTTTGGCCCTAGCCCTGGTCTTCCTTCTCACCAGCTGTTCTTCTGACATTTAATATTCCTCTTCAGAGCCACTCGACTCTTGAGAGGAGGATGGATCATCTCGCAGCCTTCTGTATGATGGTTGACTACGCTCAGGTACCTGCTTTTTGGTTGAACCCTTTTTTGGCGTGCCTCGTGGAGCCATTGTTCCTGTGGAAACCATGTTAGTACCCCAAAGGAGATGAAACAAAAAATATTTTTACCTGGTGCTAGTGGTCCTGACGGGTGACTAAACAAGTTGTTGCCTCTGGCAACGATTCGTGAGGTCACTCGTTACCCCAGGCTGAACATTTTTTAAATAGGTCCAATTTACTTGACAATTTGTCCCAACGAGTCGTTACCTGAGGCAACGAGTTGTTTAGTCACCCATCACGTACACTGCCTCAGCAGTTTATTTTTCCCACTCAGCACGGGCTACATAACGAGTCGTTTGGTGACCCAACGACTCGTGATGTGGCTCGTGCTCAAGAGTTCCTGTTCATCGTCTTCTTTTTTCCAATTTAAAATTCCATAAACACAAAACTTTTAGTTACATATCTACCCAGGTGATTTCATGATCGAAACTCAGTGTTTTGTACTCCCTAGGGTTTATTTTCATCACAGACATGTAGAAACACAACGTAACTCAAAGAATCATTCAAGCTCACTAATTTATGGGTCTTCACAAGTTCTAGATGGAATGAAACAATTAATCAAGGTGTTTGTGTGGGGAAAAGCACTTACAATGCAATATTTCAAAGATGGAATGCTTCCATGAGTGAGTGTGTAGTGATGATTAATATTGCTTTCATTGGATGTGTTGTGCCGTGGTGAAGGTGGTTTAATGGTGTTTTTCGATGGGTTTGCGTGAAGAAGAAGATGAAAAGAAGAGGGAAGTTGGAAGCTTTTAACGGGGAGTATGAAATTGGGATTCTTTGATTTAAATTTTTTTAATTTATTCCAATTTACAGTTCGTGGGTCAGGTTAGGTCAACTTACCTGGGGACCTAACGACTCACGTAATGATTCGTGGTGTTACCCAACAAGTCGTTCCTTGAGTCTTGGTCCTTTTCCTGTTATAGTTTAAGGACAGGTCACTTGACGACTCATTCAGTTTCCCAACGATTCATTGAGTGATTCCTCACCACCCTTTTTCTTTAAATTTCAACTTTGATCCAGTGTACTTGACGAGGGACTAAACGATTCGTTCCTTGGAGAAATGATATGTGAAGTTACCCGTTGCTTCCCTGTTTTCTATAGTTCTTTTACCAGCTGGTTAAATGAGTCGTCAAGTTAGGCGACGACTCATTCTGTGATTTTTCTGCACCAGAACTGAAGTTCTAGTTTTTGGTTCCAACTTCAGATTTTCCATCTTATTCACCTGCACCCATCAACAAACATTAACACTAACTTTTTATTACATTTACAACTTGGGTTTCCTCCCAAGGAGCACTAGATTTAACATCGCGACACAACATGGGTGTTTTGGCTACTCAGACTTTACCAAAAATACCTCCATGGGTTGCCTCCCATGCAACGCCTGTTTAATGTCGTGTCACGATGCAAGTCACTTGACTACTCAGAATTCGTCAAGTGATTCTTCTCCATCCTCTAATGTAGAAATTATGTTGAATTCCTTGGGCTGTTTCATGGTCCGGCTAATGCTGAAGGTAACCTATTCTTTGTTTAACCGAAATTTTAGTTGCCCTGCTTCGACATCAACTAGGTCCCTACCCGTTGTAAGGAATGGTCGCCCCAAAATAATGGGAACCTATGAATCGACTTCGTAGTCCAGAATCACGAAGTCTGCTAAAATTATGAACTTATCCACATTGACTAACACATCAAACAAAATCCCCACTGGCTTTTTAACTATTCGGTCGGCCATCAGTAGTCGCATCGAAGTCGGTGTGGGGGTTCCCAAGCCTAACTTTTTAAATACTGCTAGCGGCATCAGATTTATGCGAGCTCCCAAGTCACAAAGTGCCCTTGCAAACTCGACCTCCACAATTGTGCAAGGTATGGTAAACACACCTAGGTCTTTCTTTTTCTGTCTAGGACCCTGGTAGTGATGGCACCGCAGTGGTGCAGATTATCAGCCGGTTTCAAACTTACGGTTCTTTTTTTGTTATGATGTACTTCATAAATTTGGCATATCTGGGCATTTTCTCAAGTTCCTCCACAAATGGGATATTCACCGACAGCTGCTTGAGCATCGAGATAAACTTCTGATATTTTTCATATTCAGCTTTCTTCTTCAAGTGCTAGGAGTAAGGAGGGGGAGGTCTAGGAATTGTTGTGAGTTTTTCCTGCGCCTCCTTCTCCTTCCAGTGGCTATCTCCTTGCTCCTTTGCACTACTGGAGCAGTTTGCACATCTGAGTTCCTAACCATAGTTGGGTTGTCAACATCCACTACTTCATCATCATTTATCAACCCGTGTCTTTCTGGCTTCTAAACTACGACTGGCCTCAGTGGATCCACTGTGGCCTTCCCGCTCCTAGTAGTGACAGTCATGCAGTGACTGTCATATTTTGGATTTTGAATAATATTACTAGGAAGTGTTCCTTTATGCCTTTGATTCACTGCAACAGACATCTGACTCATCTGCTTCTCAATTTGCCTGATTGCCACAGCATGTGACTCCACCTTTTGGTTTAAACTACAAATATCAGCACAGAGCTCCTTAAAGTGGTTGTATGTTGCCTCCATCTACTTGAGCACTTTGGAAAGCATATCTTCGATGCTTGAACCTTTTTACTCTTGCTCTCAGTTAATTGGAGGAACATGCAGACCACCCCTATAATTTTTAAACTCCTCTTGCTTTTTCCAATCCCCATTTTCCTGTGATTGACGTCGGTTTAAATTATTATCTTTGTAGAAGTTCCGACCTTGGTTCCCTTGACCTTGACGCCAAGAGTGTTGGTTAGACCCTTTGGTGTTGGTCCGGAAACCCATCCGCTGATCATTCAAGTAATTGACATCTTCTTCAGACTTAGAATCGTACCCATCATTTCTCAGAGCCTTACCCTGCGAACCTACAACGTTCACCTTTTCTGCTCCCATGGTGGTTTTTATCTCAGCAATGTCCTGGTCACGCTCCTCATTTCTTCTTCGCTGTTCAATAGACAAACCAGCCATATAAGAACCAGCTGGAACCTCCGACTCTCTAGTGTGTCAAGCTCGGTTGGTTTTAGTAATCGTGTCCAGCAACTCTGCAGCATCTGCATAAGTATGACTCATGAAGGATCCTACTGAGATGGTATTAGCAACCGCCTTTGTGTTAGCATTTTGGAACCGATAAAAGATCTCCAATAGTGTATCATCTACAATCCTGCGGTTTGGCACCTTTTTGAGCTTTTTGTTGAACCGCAGCCAGGTCTCATGGAGTGCCTCAAAATTTAACTACCTGAAGTTGTATATTTCATCGTTTAGTTGCAACGCCTTGGATGGTGGAAAGAAACTGTCACACCCCACCTTGGGGGGTATGACTGGCACCTGGTGCCCTACTGGGACCTGCACTGCTAGACTGCTAAGCCTGGGCACCTCTGGTGCCTGGCTGGCTCTAACTCATATTTCTGGAAACAAAGGGCTATATAACGGCTGTAAACACAGCCCCCGACCCATTGGCCTATAGCCTCCTGTACCTGTACTAAAAGCTGACCAAAAACATATCAACTCAGGGAAACCTATGCGGGCCGACAAGACCACCATGCTGTCTAGTTATCTGCAATTCAATCATGAAGTACTAAAAAGCTACGTGACCGGCAAGGTCACCACTACTGGCAAACTATGGCCCCACACGGCCATCATAATAGAAAGAAAGAGTACTACCAGCTATACAACTGCACGGCCTCACACGACCGGCTCATCTGACCACAGGGAATATATACAGACTGCAAGCCTCTAGGAATAGCAATAGAAATGATCGGGACGAGGCCCCGACCTACCCATACTGTACAACAAAAGGAACTGAACTACACCTCAGGAATTCAGTCTCCGGATGACAGGAGCTTAATACTCGACCGCTGATGGGGATCACGTAGTATCGCCTGCCCGTCTATGGTTACCTGTAGGCAAGTAATGCAGCGCCCCACCGGGCGTCAGTACCGCTGGTACTGTGTATGTAAAGCGATAACTGAAAGAAATATCTGAAATCAATAACATAACTGACGAAACTGAAATAGAAAGAACTAGATTAACTGTCTGATGGTGTAAGTCGTACCTGTTCTTAATCATACTGGAGGGAGTAGGAGTCATACCTGGAGACGTATCATTCTACTTACTAATCTACTAGTATCTAATGTAATATGGCATAACATACATACATAACATGGCATACACCAACCTTACCCGGCCCCCATAAGCCGGGAGGTGCAACCAGCATAGAATCTACACCCCTACCCCGGTCATCCCATCTCCTATAAGGGCTGTAAGCATCCTGCCGGTCCCCTAGGTATGCACTTGGGCTCGCTGAACCCCTGACTATAACTGCATCTGAGTCTGGAGGACTCCTAAATCTGCACCCGGGCGTATCCGCTCGACTGGGGTGTGTAAGGGCCGATCAAGGCACAAATATGGGGAAAACTGGCATCCCATCTTCGTCCCCTGCGGGATGGCATGCCACTCCGTGGAGCGACGTATCCTCGTCCTCTGGCGGACGAGTCGATACAACTATTAACCCTGGGCAGTCATGGATGCTAGGTAGTCCAACCCCAAACAATACAACGGTCTCAACTGGTAATACGGTCTACATGTCTCACATGCTGAGGCTAACAGGGTAATGTATCACATATATTACATGCTGAACTAATAATAGTAATCTGTACGTATTTAATACATGCTGAGGCAGGTAAATATATAAATATAGTCTCCTGCCAGACTGTACTGGGGCACATGCTATACAGGATAGTGTTTCTGCTGAAAACCATGCGATTTATTAAGTTTCTGTATTAACATGATTTCCTATTCCTAACATGCTTTCTAAACTTCATTTTAGCCTGCTATTCTATTTTTGAAGTTCTTTACGGATACTGCATTTCTTTGCGGGGTTACAACTGAATACAACAATATCTTAACATTTCGTATTACATCACATCCTGAGCATGCTGTGCAGTTCTAACACTTGTGCTGGAATCTATATCGTACTAGTAAGTCTTACGCAAGTTGTAATTTGATGCTTCTAATACTGTATCAATATTCACAATAAATGTAATACTTAACTTCTGAACATTCTACTGGTCGGTAAATTACTACACTGCACTGATATTACTTAAATTACTACACTGCACTGCCATCGCGGAGGGGCTCTGCCTCAGCTCCTCCCGCGATGGTTCGACGGGTTTCTCGTCCGATCTCTTTCCCGGTCTTTCTCTAGCACGTATGGCCTTCTAATATGCTTAACCAACGTGCGTATAGGTCGTCTAGGTGCCGGGAATTCTACGGGGTATAACATTCTCCCCCCTTTAAGAACATTCGTCCTCGAATGTACACTGTTATCTAGAGGACTACTTACTTTACTTTCTAGAAATATTTCGACATAGTTTCCCCTGTAATATGGACTATAGCAAAAACCTGAAATGCAGAAAAGTCCAACACAGGCACTGCACACAATATTCTAGGATTCACTGGATAACTAGATATCAATCTTTCTTTATCATTTACAAACATACAACCATAAGGCACTGTATAAGTAATAATACAGACATACCTGTCGCCTGACTAGGCCTGAAATAGGTGAGGGTATCTGGTTTTCATATCTTCTTCAGCCTCCCACGTAATTTCCTCACGATTTCTGTTACGCCACAACACTTTGACAGATGCAACATCTTTAGTTCTCAGTCTCCGAATCTGTCTGTCTAAGATAGCTACGGGAACCTCTTCATATGTTAATTCTTCTGTAACCTGGACATCCTGAACTGGAACTACTGTAGAAGGGTCTCCTACGAACTTCCATAACATAGAAACATGGAATACCGGGTGAACAGATGCTAACTCTGGAGGCAGGTTCAACTCATATGCAACTCGGCCTATTCTTCGCCGAATCTGATATGGCCCAATGAATCTTGGGCTAAGCTTGCCTTTCTTGCCAAACCTCATTACCCCTTTCATCGGGGACACTTTCAGATATACCCAGTCATTTACCGCAAATTCTAGATTTCTGCGCCGCCTATCTGCATAAGACTTCTGGCGGCCCTGAGCAGTCGATAAACGTTCTCGGATAAGCTTTATCTTTTCCTTGGACTGCCGAACAATGTCTGGGCCAACTAATGCTGATTCTCCTATTTCAAACCAGCCCACCGGCGATCTACATTTTCGCCCGTATAATGCCTCGAAAGGCACCATCTGAATAGCTGAATGGTAGCTGTTATTATAAGCAAATTCAATTAACGAAAGATGTTCATCCCAGCTACCCCCAAAATCTAACACACACGCTCGTAGCATATCTTCGAGCGTCTGAATTGTACGTTCAGCCTGTCCATCTGTCTGAGGATGGAATGCTGTGCTCAAGTTAATCTGCGTTCCCAAACCTTTCTGAAACGACTGCTAAAATCTAGCTGTAAACTGTGCTCCCCTATCTGAAATGATGGATACCGGCACTCCATGCAATCTAACTATTTCTCTAATATATAATTCGGCATAATCCTCAGCTGAGAAGGTAGCCCTCACTAGCAGGAAATGAGCTGATTTTGTCAGCCTGTCAACTATTACCCAAAGGGAATCATTTCTGCGTCTAGTACGGGGTAACCCTGTTACAAAATCCATGTTTATCGCTTCCCATTTCCACATAGGTATCGTTATATCTTGCGTCAAACCACCCGGTTTCTGGTGCTCTGCTTTCACCTGCTGACAGTTAGAACATCTAGATTCAAATTCGGCTATCTCCGCTTTCATACCTGGCCACCAGTAGATGTCTCTGATGTCGTGGTACATTTTCGTCGCCCCCGGATGAAGGGAATAGCGAGCATAGTGTACCTCGTGCATGATCTGCCCACGAAGTCCTGAGACATTCGGGACACAGAGGCGGCCCTTACAGCGTAGCACATCATCCTCGGGTTATCTGAAAATCTGGCTCCTTACCTTTCTGAATTCTATCTCTGAGCTGGACTAAATCGGGATCCTCGTACTGTCGTTCTTTTACCTCTGTAACTAATGATGACCCCGCAGAATTCTAAATTATTGCTCCATTATTTTCTGTTTCCATTACTCGAACGGCTAGACCAGCTAACTGATGAATTTCTTTGGCTAACTTCTGCTTCTCAGGTCGCAAATACGCTAAACTACCCATTGACTTACAGCTCAGGGCATCTGCTACAACATTAGCTTTTCCGGGGTGGTATAGAATATTCACATCACAGTCTTTTAACAGCTCCAACCAGCGGCGTTGCCGCAGATTCAACTCCCTCTGAGTGAAAATGTACTGTAGGCTCTTATGATCTGTGTAAATATCAACATGGATGCCGTACAGGTAATGCCTCCACATCTTTAAGGCGTGGATTACTGCGGCCAATTCCAGGTCGTGGGTGGGGTAATTCTTTTCGTGTTTCCTCAGCTGTCTGGAAGCATATGCAATTACTCTACCATGCTGCATCAACACACAACCTAACCCAACACCTGACGCGTCACAATAAACTGAATAACCTTCTGTGCCTTCCGGTAATGTCAACACTAGAGCGGAGGTTAATTTGTCTTTCAATTCCTGGAAGCTCTGCTCGCATGTCTCTGTCCATTGAAACTTTGCTGCTTTCTGTGTCAATTTAGTTAGAGGTGCTGCAATGGTCGAGAACCCCTCAACGAACCTCCTATAATATACTGCCAACCCCAAAAAGCTACGAACTTTAGTCGGGGTAGTAAGCCTAGGCCATGACTTAACTGCTTCTATCTTCTGCTTGTCTACCTGTATACCAGCGTCTGAGACGATATGCCCTAAAAAGGCCACTGAGTTAAGCCAGAATTCACACTTCAAAAACTTAGCATACAACTGGCGGTCCCTGAGAATCTGGAGCACTATCCGCAAATGAGTCCGGTGATCTGCTTCAGAGCGAGAATACACCAGAATATCATCAATGAATACTATCACGAACAAGTCCAGGAAAGGTCTGAAAATACTGTTCATCAGGTCCATAAAGACTGCTGGGGCATTCGTTAATCCGTAGGACATAACTAGGAATTCAAAATGTCCATATCGGGTCCTGAACGCTGTCTTAGGAATATCTCTCTCACGTACTCGGACCTGGTGATATCCGGACCGCAAGTCAATCTTAGAAAAGTATCTGGCTCCCTGTAACTGATCAAATAAGTCATCAATTATGTGGAGCGGGTACTTGTTCTTTACTGTAACTTCATTTAGCTACTGATAATCTATGCACATTCGGAGCGAGCCATCTTTCTTTCTCACGAATAAAACTGGCGCACCCCACGGTGAAGTACTCGGCCTGATAAAACCTTTATCTAACAAATCTTTCAACTGCTCCTTTAATTCTCTGAGTTCTGCAGGAGCCATACGATAGGGAGGTATTGATATTGGCTGAGTGCCTGGTAACAAGTCGATAGCAAAGTCTATTTCCCTTTCTAGGGGAATACCGGGTAACTCATCTGGGAACACATCAGGGAATTCATTCACCACTGGAACAGACTGGAGTGTCGGGGGTTCTGCTTGGAAATCCTGAACTCTGACCAGATGGTAAATACACCCCTTAGATATCAACTTTCTCGCCTGAAGGTAGGAAATAAACCTACCTTTTGGCGTAGCGGTGCTGCCCTTCCACTCCCGTACTGCTTCTCCTGGGAAGTGGAATCGGACCGTTTTGGTCCAACATTCAACTTTGGCAAAGCATGGTACTAACCAATCCATACCCATTATGGCATCGAAGTCTATCATTTCTAACTCGAACAGATCTACTGTGGTCTGACGGTCAGCAATCTCTACTGTATACCCACGGTAGATTTGGCTAGCTATGATAGAGTCACCGACGGGCGTAGATACTAAGAAGGGCTGCTGTAATGATTCTGGTACAATACTAAACTTTCGTGCCACAAATGGAGTAATATAGGACAAAGTAGACCCTGGATCAATTAACACATAAGTAGGGTGTGAGCAGATAGTTAGCATACCTGTCACAACATCAGGCGATGCTTCTGAATCTTGCCTCCCTGGTAAGGCATATGTGCGGCTTGGGCCCGCACCTGTACTGGAGGCCCCTGATCTGCCCCGACCCCTGCCTGCTGAAACTAAGGGCCTACGCCCAGTCGAAGATGTTGTGGCTCGTGACCCTGCTGATGCCCTATCCTGTCTATCGCGGTCCTCTTGACCTCTGGCTGGGCAATCCTTCATCAAATGGCCTTCTTGGCCACAAATATAACATGCGGTGGAGCCATATCTGCATGCTCCAGGATGGCGTCGATTGCATATAGGGCAAAGTGGTAGGGTATACCTACTCTGCTCCGCCCTACTCTGTAATGGTGAATCTGCCACCTGCGAGCCTCTACCAGTCTCTGACTGCCCCCTGCGGCTGAATCTACCCCCCTGCGACAGTGGCGGGGGCGGGGGCCTGGGCGGCCTGTCTAACAATCGTGGCCTGGGTCCTCCCCGGGCCTCTCTCTGTAACTCAACTGGCCTGTCCCGGCGACGCTGTTCCTGATTAACCCTTCTGATCTCCCGTTGTCGCTGTCTGATGCCCTCAATATTCTGGGCAAATGCATGAACTCGAGCAATGTCCATGTCCTCTCGCAGTGTGGCTGTAATGCAAATCTCAACATATTCTGGATTCAACCCCATAATAAAGCGGTGCACTCTGGATGCCATGGTATCAACAAAGGCCGGTGCATATCGGGCTAAGGAATCAAACTACAAGGAATATTCCCGAACACTCATGGCCCCCTGCTCCAGATGCAGGAACTGGTCTACCCGAGCTTGTCGAATCTCCCACGGAAAATAGTGATCCAGAAAAGCTGCTGAAAAGCTGGACCAGGTGGGAGGGGAAACATATCTCCCTCGGGACCTTTCCCAGCTTTCTTACAACAACACGGCGATATCCCGTAACCGGAATGCTGCCAACTCAACTGATTCGGTAGACGTGGCATGCATAACCCTGAAGATTCTCTGCATTTGATCCAGAAAATCCTGAGGGTCCTCTGTCCGATCTGTACCTGCAAACTCTGGGGGATTCAAATCTAAGAACTCTCGGACCCTCGAACTACCAGGCCCTCCTGATGATTCTGCAACTGTAGATGGCATTGGCTAACGCTGAGCAGCCATCATCTGTGCTAACATAACTACAACACTCCTAACCTCCTGATCGGAAGGTGTCGGTATAGGGACTGCTGAAGGTACTGTCGCCCCAACTGGCTCCTGACTTGGTGGAGACTGCTGAGGAGACTGGGACGATGCCTCTGTAGTGCCCTCTGATCGGGCTGTTTCTAAGCGAGGGTGAGGCATCCTGCTGGTGCCTTCCCCTGCTGCAACATCTAAGCTCCGACCTGTGATAGGATGGCGCTAGTCTGACATTATCCGTAACCAAAGAATATGGTAAGCTTTTAGGGACTCAACCCTATACTGTACCGCTCTACAACACGACTGAACAAGAATAAAAGACAACCATCCTATCATGCCTTGCAGCCTCCTATCCATAGTATGCGGTGCACAACACATCCATGGACAGGACTCTGCTTAGCATGGCTTGCAGACTCCTTTGGATACGACCTGCTCTGATACCAAGTTTGTCACACCCCGCCTTGGGGGCTATGACTAGCACCTGGTGCCCTACTGGGACCTACACTGCTAGACTGCTAAGCCTGGGCACCTCTGGTGCCTGGCTGGCGCTAACTCATATTTCTGGAAACAAAGGGCTATATAACAGCTGTAAACACATCCCCCGGCCCATTGGCCTATAGCCTCCTGTACCTGTACTAACAGCTGACCAGAAACATATCAACTCAGGGAAACCTATGCGGGCCGACAAGGCCACCATGCTGTCTAGTTATCTGCAATTCAATCATGAAGTACTATAAAGCTACGTGACCGGCAAGGTCACCACTACTGGCAAACTATGGCCCCACACGGCCATCATAATAGAAAGAAAGAGTACTACCAGCTATACAACTGCACGGCCTCACACGACCGGCTCATCTTACCACAAGGAATATATAAAGACTGCAAGCCTCTAGGAATAGCAATAGAAATGATCGGGACAAGGCCCCGACCTACCTATACTGTACAGCAAAAGGAATTGAACTACACCTCAGGAATTCAGTCCCCGGATGACAGGAGCTGAATACTCGACCGCTGATGGGGATCACGTAGTATCGCCTGCTCGTCTATGGGTACCTGTAGGCAAGTAATGCAGCGCCCAACAGGGCATCAGTATCGCTGGTACTGAGTATGTAAGCGATAACTGAAGGAAATATCTGAAATCAATAACATAACTAACAAAACGGAAATAGAAAGAACTAGATTAACTGTCTTATGGTGTAAGTCGTACCTGTTCTTAATCATACTGGAGGGAGTAGGAGTCATACCTGGACATGTATCATTCTACTTACTAATCTACTCGTATCTAATGTAATATGGCATAACATACATACATAACATGGGATACACCAACCTTACCCGGCCCCCATAAGCCGGGAGGTACAACCAGCACAGAATCTACACCCCTACCCCGGTCATCCCATCTCCTATAATGGCTGTAAGCATCCTGTCGGTCCCCTGGGTATGCACTTGGGCTCGCTGAGCCCCTGACTATAACTGCATCCGAGTCCGGAGGACTCCTGAATCTGCACCCGGGCGTATCCGCTCGACTAGGGTGTGTAAGGGCCGATCATGGCACAAATATGGGGAAAACTGGCATCCCATCTTCGTCCCCTGCGGGACGGCATGCCACTCCGTGGAGCGACGTATCCTCGTCCTCTGGTGGACGAGTCGATACAGCTATTAACCCTCGGCGGTCATGGATGCTAGGTAGTCCAACCCCAAACAATACAACGGTCTCAACTGGTAATACGGTCTACATGTCTCACATGCTGAGGCTAACAGGGTAATGTATCACATATATTACATGCTGAACTAATAATAGTAATTTGTACGTATTTAATACATGCTGAGACAGGTAAATATATAAATATAGTCTCCTGCCAGACTGTACTGGGGCACATGCTATACAGGATAGTGTTTCTGCTGAAAACCATGCTATTTATTAAGTTTCTATATTAACATGATTTCCTATTCCTAACATGCTTTCTAAACTTCATTTTAGCCTGCTATTCTGTTTCTGAAGTGCTTTACAGATACTGCATTTCTTTGCGGGGTTACAACTGAATACAACAATATCTTAACATTTCGTATTACATCACATACTGAGCATGCTGTGCAGTTCTAACACTTGTGCTGGAATCTATATCGTACTAGTAAGTCTTACGCAAGTTGTAATTTGATGCTTCTAATACTGTATCAATATTCACAATAAATGTAATACTTAACTTCTGAACATTCTACTGGTCGGTATATTACTACACTGCACTGATATTACTTAACTTGCCGAGGGAACGAGCTTTACATACCTTATCCTTGAACTATTCGTCCGTCGGACGAGGTTCGGCCGGTACTTCAACTATTTCCTCCCAACTGCATTCATAAATACGTCAATTAATACTAAATACAGCTTTATTATAAAGAGCAACGTTACTTTCGATATAGTGTATAGCCTAAACTTAGGCTTATCAAAAGACAGTCGAAAACTCGCTATTTTTCAGCGGTCCAGAAGGGAGAAGTATTCACTTCTCAGCTAGGAACACATAGACATTAATTTTGAGAAATTCTACTTACCTTAGTTCGGTGGCAGCGTAATCGGACGAAAATTATTTAATTTCCTTCGTTCCTTTTCTTCCTCTGCCGGTTTGCTCTGTTCTCTGGAAAATATAATATGTTTTTACCATTTAAAACCGAAGTGGGGCTTATATACTTGGGCCTGAACCTGGGCAACATGTCACGGAGCCATTGCGGAGGCCTTACCTCCGTGACACGCTGCCATCGCGGAGGGGCTCTGCCTCGGCTCCTCCCACGATGGTTCGACGGGTTTCTCATCCGATCTCTTTCCCGGTCTTTCTATAGCACGTATGGCCTTCTAATATGCTTAACCAACGTGCGAATAGGTCGTCTAGGTGCCAGGAATTCTACGGGGTATAACAGAAACTTTCTAGGAAGGCTCTCTTGAGTTCTTCCCAAGTAGTGATGGAGTCATTTGGCAGCTCATCCAACCACATCGTCGCCTCACTCCTAATAGAAAATGGAAACAACCTAAATTTAATCGCGTCCTAGATGACTCCTTGGTACTTGTATGCCTTGCATATACCCACGAAATTTGTCAGGTGAGCATGGGCGTCATCGGATGCATGACTTGTGAATATTCCCTTCATATTCAGTAGTTGAATCATTGCACTTGAAATATAGAACTTTTCCCCAGCAGGCAAAGGCGGAGGGACTATCGCTCTAGTGGCACTAGCTTCATCTATATCTGCATCATGTTCCTCATCAAAATATCAGTGACACTGGTGCTCTGGACCTTATCATAACCAACACCATCATAGTAGAGTCTTTCATGATGCCCCGACTATCTCAGTCAAGTGGGCAGAGCTGACCCCGGCTTTCCAGGCGAGGGTCGTGCATTAAGCGTGATATCACACTTGAGTTGACTGGTATCAATACAATATATAACATTAGAACACACAGTGGCACGTGGTTAAGAGACACCGGTGTAGTCTTTTAAGTGTTGGGCTTTTCGGTGTTAGACACGGCTCCCAAAAACATGCATATAGGCTCATCCATAAATCGATAACATTATGCATTAAAAATTCATTAGCTAAAATATAACATTTATCATCATTGATCCCCTTTAAAAACATGCTTAGCCAAGAATCAAAGGCCCTTTTCATTGGCCAACATCATAAATCGATAAATCATGTAATTCGTTTCATAAATCATAGATTATTCTTCAACATGTGGGCATTGCCCAATACTTTAACATACTCAATTCTTTCAAAAATATGCTCATAAACATGGGAACTTGAAATCAGGCTTTTCCATCATCAATAAACTCAAAATTTGGAGTAATCATATATCATAACTTTCATGAACATTCATTAATGGGAATTTTAGATTTGAAAGCTTGAAACATGATTTTAAAGAAATTAATATAAAACATGCCCATCATTCATAATTCAACAATTAAAACTCAATTAAATTTGCACATAAAGAGAGAAATCACATTTTCATGCATTTAGGTAAAACCCCATAGAACATTAATAGGAGAATTCATGATTTAATCGAAATTTTGGTATGGGTGTGGAAGAAACAACCCATTCTAAAACCCTACGTACTTGGGATGGATGAATCTACCACCTCACTGATTTCCCAAGGAGAAATTCGAAAAAGAATCCCTTAGAGAAGCTCTTGATCACCTCCTAAAATTCATAAACTTGCATGCGGGAAGGAATATACTTAGAATAGATTTTCCCCTACTAAAAACCCACTAAAACGAGATTAAAACGGCGTAGTATAGGGCCTTAGGATGAAGAAATGATGGAATACCCTTACTGATTACGCAGAAAATTACCCGCTAGACCAAACAACAGGCGAACCAACGGGCTGTTGTAAGATACCACGACACGTGGTATCATCCCGTGCTAAGCACTATCCCATTCCATATCTCGGAATCAAACCACGGACATACAGGACGGTTCCTCCAAAGTTTCAAGGGGTCATTCCTTCAGTCGTTGTTTCCTTCTTCTGAAACTAAGCACTTCTATCCAACGAGCCTCACCACGACTCGTTGTATCCTACAACGGGTCATGGTTTCAATCCTTCGTCTCCACTGTAAAGGTCCACTACCTCACAACGACTCCAGACAACGGGCCGTCCATCCTAACAAAGACTCATTGTGACTCCCATTGTCTACACTATCACCAAGCCTAGGCTCTTACCACAACTGCTTACAACGGCTCGTGGTTACATTCCACGAGTCGTGTTCCTCTCGTCCTGCAACTTTTTTCCCAATTTCTGCAGGTTTGCATTTCAGCTTCCTTGGTCTACTCCTAGGCACTTTTGGGGTGTTACAAAAGATTTTCCTCTATTCCGAGTGATGTCGCCCAAGTTACACCTCGCAATTGAGATATAAGCGGTCGATTGTCAAATATAGAACACAATGAAGGTTGAGGTCGATCCCACAGGGAATTTGGTAAGAACTTAGGTTAATGAGAATAACTATTACTATTGATTGACTTATTTACAAAGGGGGAAAAATATGGAATAATAAACAAAAGTAAAATTAATTAATGCTTGTATCAAATTGGGTTTATATTCTTTTTACGACTAGACTAGGATTGTGTTCCCCAAGATTTCATAACCACAAGGATTATACACTAGTGATCTTTTCCGGTGTTTATCATGCAATATTGGTAAGTTAAGTTCATCTAAATGGTCGCTCCCCTATCTAGCTGACTTTCACCATGAAACTTGGTATGTATGTGGGTGTTCTTTAGTTAACCCTTACCCTTAATATTGGATTAGCTATCCCTCAAACAAGTTCAAGCTATTAGATGAGGGTTGGTAGCCTCAAATATCCGTTGTTAATCCATTTTCCCATTCATTACCTCATTGATCTGGTAGGTAAGAATAAGGCAAATCCTAACGTTTGCAACCATCAAGAATCAATTAAAGCGAAGGGAAAATCAATACATGCATAGAACTCCGTTCAAGAATCAATAAGTATTTTTGCCTATGTGTGTTAATTCATCTTGGTTCCCACAAACCTAGTTTATGGGTTTAGCTACTCATTCTTGTGTTATTCCAATCACAAAATATAGAAGAAATCGTAATTGCAACTTATAAAGTATCGTAGAATAAAAACCAAGTAGATTGAATAAAAATTCCGATGTAGCTTTCGTATCTTGAATCTACAAAAATTAGATGAAAATTCTCTCAAAACTCTCTCTCAAAATCAGCTTATGAACGTCCTTCTGAATGTCCCTCTGAACTTCCCTCAAAAGTAAACCTGAAACTGGGTATTTATAATATAAAGAAATCCTTTTCCTAAATAAATC
This sequence comes from Datura wrightii, assembly GCA_035772735.1. Classification (NCBI taxonomy): domain Eukaryota; kingdom Viridiplantae; phylum Streptophyta; class Magnoliopsida; order Solanales; family Solanaceae; genus Datura; species Datura wrightii. Next base: position 45,888,137 of record JASDFA010000002.1, on the reverse strand, counting down.
TGGAAACAAGGTCGGCAGTGGCAACGGGCCATGTGACGGATCGTTAGGCCTTCTGACGAGTCATCCTTTGCTTTTAATCAGTCGTCCTCAGCAATTTACCCAAGCCTGGCAATGGATCACATAACGACTCGTCGTGCCTTAGCACGAGTCATTAGGTCTCTTATAGTCCACTTCCTCAGAAATTCCAGTGCACTTCACGGACAACTCCAGTAACTTGCCAACGAGTTGTTCTTTTAGGAAACAACTCGTGATGTCTTTCGTCAACTCCACTGGACACTTGGTTGAATTTTTCTCTTTAAATGCTAATGATTAACCTCAATACTCGTTACCAATTATAACAATTCATTCCTCCAACTCGTCAAGTGCATTGTGTCACTTCTTCAAAGCTTCATCTTTTTGCCAACGCCTCAAGTTACGGGTCGTGCCTCCTCCAACGACTCGTTAAGTGCCTAGCAGTCACCTTTCAGTTGTTTTTCTCATTAATTTGACCAAATATCAGTTCCAGACATGTTTTCCTGCACATTAAGCACAAAATACCTTATATCCATATAAACATACCTGGAATGTACACAATTTCTTGGTTTTAAGCATCAAAAGTGTCGTAAAATCATGGCACATCACTGACTACTGGGCATACAAAAACCTGAGACCTATAAAGAAGCAAAAACAACAAAGAAAAATAAAAAGAAAATAAGGACCAACAACAAAGAAAACACAATTAACAAAAGCCTAAGCCGTATTTCCCGGCAACGTCACACAAATGTTATGTCACCCAAATTATACCTCGTAATGAGATATAAAGTGGACCATGTTCAAATATAGATCCCAACTAGGGTTTTCGTCGAATCCTATGAGCAATATGGAGAGGACCTCAATTAATGCATTTAGCTACTACTATTTTCTTACTTATTTCCTAGGGGGAAATTGTAAAATAAATAATGAAAAAAACTGTAGAGAGCAATAATTAGATCCTTGATTTAAAATTGATTTTATTCAAAGAGTGACTTGACTAGGATTGCATTTCCCATGACTTCATAACCACATGGTGTTTTATACTAGTGATATATTTTGGTGTTTAACATGCCATATCGAAAAGTTAACTTCACCTTAATGGTTGGTCCCCTACTTAGATGATTATCGCCACGTAACTTGATTCGTATGTGGATGTATACTTACTTAACTAACCCTTACCCTTGATATGGGATTAGCTATATCCAGACAAGGTCAAGCTATTAGATGAGAGTTAATAGCCTCAAATCTCCATTTTTAATCCCTTTTCTCATTCATCATCCCCTTGATCCAGTGAGTAAGAACAAGGCAAATTCCAATGTTTGCAACCATTAAGAAGTAATTAAAATGAAGGGAAAAACAATACATGCATAAACCTCATTCTAGATTCACCAAGTATTTTTGCCTATGTATGTTAACTCATCATGGTTCCCACTGCTCTAATTATAGGTTTAGCTACTTATGCTTGAAAAATCACAATTAAGAATTGTAGATGAAATCATAATTGTAACTTACAATAACTCATAGAAGAAACCAAACATCTTGAATAAATTAGCAAGAATCTAGTATCAATAATCCAAAATTCTTTGAATCCCCGAATTCAAGAACAAAATTATGAAAGTTGCTTCTTGAAAATTAATGTCAATCAAAAACAATGAAAAATATGGTACAAAATCATAATAATGCCTCAACTGCAAAAAGAAACCAACATATAGATTTATAGACATTAAACAATTCCTTTCCTAATTTAACAAGGAATGCAGGTCGGTTATGGAAACGACTCGTTAGAACTCGTTAGATGTCCTAACGAGTCGTGAAGTGTAGCGGCGGCTCATAGTTAGGAAGCAGCTCCCTCTGGACGATGAAACACCTAAAAACTTGTTAAGTGACTAGACGAGCTGTGAATTCCCCCGTTGCTTCTAAGTCCTAAACTTCTAGTGTTATGGACGACTCCACCAGCCTGCTCATGATGAGTCCTTGAGTCTCATGATGACTCGTTGTTCCTCCCGTCCTGACACTCATTCTCCGATGCTTAACTTCTGAATTCCACCTGATGAGTGCTCTTGATGAGTCATGAAGTTGGCCGATGACTTGTTACTCCTTCCATTATGACTCCCAGATCTTTTGATCAGTTTTATCTTCCAGTCCTCACGACCTTCCTAATGACTCATTGCGAGACATATGGAGTCGTGAAGTTATTTCGTTGTCACCACTGTTTCCAGCCTGGGTTTTATGCATTCATGCTCTTCTTCTCCTAACGGCTCAGGGAACAAGTCCTTCAGTAACATGAAGACTCATTACCTTTCTGGAAGTCCACACTTAGCCCATTTTAGGCTCATTATGCCCATTTTACTTCCGAACCTATTTTCCCACAACACTTTAAAAAACACATTATATCTAAATAAACATACCTAATATTAGCATATTTTCTTTGTTTTAAGAATTGAAAGTGCTGTAAAATCACGGCACATCCACGATGGGTCGTTGTACCACTCGTGGAATCAGAGGAAGACATCTATAGTAGACAACTAACAACTTTCTTAACAAGTTGTTGTTCTTAACAATGACTCGTCAGATGAGTCGTTTTGTGGAATATTCTTTGGTTTTCTCCTGGTTTTCATTCCAAGTCTGGGGTAAATTTAGTCTAAGGAATTTTTCACATGTTACAGAGATATTCATGGTTTTATGTTTTATGCTCATGGGAGATATTTCTCCCTTCTTAGAAGGGTTTTAGAGAGCTTTTGGGGCTATTTGGGTCGAGTTGGGGTGAGAAAATAAGAAAGTGAACCCAAAAATCACGTTTAATAAGAGGGCTGGAAATCATATTTTAAAGCCGAAAAACATCAATATACGAACAGTATATTCAATGTACAGGAAATACCTTGAAACTTCCTTTGACCCCTTCCACTGGCTAGACACTGTTTAGTGACTTATAGCCAAAATCTTGCAGGGACAAATCATCCTTTGAATAGACAGCCAGCATGTTGATCTATCCTTAACGAATACTTGGCAGTGTCTCAGTAAAATGTACATAACTTTTTGCTTCGAACTCCGATTGACGCAAGTTTAGATGCATTGGAAAGAAGACTCAAAGAGTTCAATTTGAATAGTACAATCACCTAAAAAAACTTCGTAACTTGGGAGTTATATTCAATTATATTTCACCATTATAAGAACTTATATGAAAACTCAATTAGTAAGAAGGATCTCAACTTATCTTTGTGTTATAAGTTCCTTATGACCTTAATTCGTATCCAATATACTTCCAAAAATTAAGAATTTATATAAAAACCTAGTTTCAATAAAATTTCATTGGGATCAGATCTATCTACAACATAGAATAGTTTCACACCTAGCCCAAAAGTCCGAGCCATTACATTATCTCCCCCATGAGATTATTCGTCCTCAAATGAAGATCATGGATACAAATAGGATCTCACCCCAAAACTTTCTTTATTTTTGGTTAGGGTATCCTTCATTGGCAAGACTAACTCAATCTCCTAATGGTTATCAGCAAAATAGACACACTCTTACGAGTCTCATCGGACATTGAAAGGTGCATAAACATGAACTACAGTGTGGGAATATGGTTTGGGCCCCTAATGGTCTCTCAAAGAATGGAGTAATAATAGGATTTATTTTTCCTTAAGCTACACGATTATCAACATTTAAGAGTAGAAACACCTTTTTAATTACACCAACCACTCTGAATTCCACACTTATCATTTACAACTTAAAATTCTCATCTGTGCTCATATCAATGCTAAAGTCTGAGTCTAATAGCAGGCTTTCACTCCGTTCAAGCCTAAATTGACTAAATCTCCTGTATCTAGAGTTATCCCCCATGAATACTACTTCCTCTTCTTATCATAAAAACCACACAACCTCCAACACTAATTAAGGAGTAACTACTCACACAATGCAATGGTCCACATGTATATCATTACAACATTCAACCCTATCACTATGATCATCTTATGGATTCTTTGTAGCATACACTATCTAAGAATTCTCCTGTCTTCCCTAGCATATATAAAAATTGTAATTCCATGAACTTCTACTAAAAGACACCGAAATTTTCATTTGACTATGACACATGAATACTCCTTACCTCGCATTTCATCCACACTTATAATCTAAGATGGAACTAGTACACTGCAATATTTACCAAGGGAGTGTATGCTTTCTCCCATCCTTTCCACACCTAGCTTCTCTTACTACTCTCTATCAAGTCAATAAAGAGGATCACTAAAAATATAGAGTATGAGCATTAGGAATACAAGGGATACAACTAAATCATGACTTACACTTAGAGTGACTTTGTCACTCGAGGTGAGGTCTATGGAATCAAGTACAATAGGCACGAGTACTTCATATACTCGGAACATAAGACATGAATAAGAGGTTATTCTGAACATATTTATTGTGACCATCATTTTCATGGGTGAACGTACAATTGGAAGACTTGATGTTCTTCACCTTATCATCTTCAACTTAGCTCAACAGTTATTGTTCTAAGACATTGGACCTCTTCTCTAAGCTAGTACATAATCATTAAATCTTATGGGGTCGAGTTTTCACTATACATATGGATGCCAATTTCATTCTTACTGACTCTATCTTTAAGTACTAAAATTTATTCTATGGTATCTTTCTTAGGTAACTCCTAACTTCTCTTTTACTCTGAAGCTATCAATATAGGATTCATACCCTTTCTGTATTATCAACCTAATACATTCGATCCTCTATCAACTCATAGAAGGGTTAAAACTTATACTAAGATGCTCAAATCAGTTACCTTACAATGTGGCCCATGGGCCTAGAAACACATAAGTATCAACATGAAAGGATTGCGACATACCTATGACTATATTTGGTGTATTCTCTTGATCTTGGCATGATGAGAGTGCATATAAGTTGTTCTAGCATTGTACGCCATCTAAATAAAAAGAGTCACCCTATTAGGATATGGAAGCTACTTAAGAGGTTAAATATGGATAGGAACAATTATGTCAATATATAGAAATTATATGGATAGGAACTACAATCATGTCATGACCCAAACATGGGCTCCGATAGAGACACGGGACGAGGAACCTCGAGAGGCTCCAAGTCGACCCATGGCATGAACATAGTAGCTAAGAACATACTACAAGCGGAAATTGAAATAATAAGAAAATACTTAAGAGGAAGTCTGCGTACACAAAAATCAAAAATAGAATCAACATCGACAAGCTGATTTTCTACATATTGTCTGAAAAGCCTCTAACATAACTGATGAGCTGATAGGACAACATCTCCAACTAGCCCAACAAGATTCTATAACTAAAATAATCATAAAAATGGATAACTGAATGTCCTCGAAGGATGAGGACTCACCAAAGCTGACTAAGCATGTTTGAGAGGAAAGCAGGACTAAAGATACAATTGAGACTAATCCCTTAGACCTATATCATGAAGTGATACAACATAGAGTATGCGGTCAATTCTTGGAATGTAGTGAGTATGCAAGGTAAGAAAAAATGGATAGTTAAAATACATAAGGGTTCATAAGAGTAGGATAATATGATCGTGAAGTAAAATCATAATGTAAACATAAGGGCTTAAGGTTTTAAAACCATTCATAATCATATTATATAATCATAATCATAAGAGAAACTTTATAAAACATAACTTTATCCAAAGTAACATAATCATAACCATGCATAAATCATGAGGAACAATGGGGGGACTCGTCTTAACCGACATCATCATGATAGAGCTTACATGATGCCCACTATTTCGTCCAAGTGGTCAGGACCATCCCAAGCTTACCAGGCAAGAGAAGTGCATGATGTGATATCCCAAGGGATCAAACAATATATATGTATATACATACGGTGGCACATATTTCTAAGACCACGGGGTTTACCTAAACACCGAGTCTACTCAATGCTAGACACTTCTCCCAAAAACATGCACATGAGCTTCATATCGTAATCCTGAATCATTCATGAAGTTCTTGTCCAATTAATATCATAACATACTTGACCATACTTGAAATACATGATTAGCCACAATAAGGGCCCGTGAGTCGGCCAATAGTCATAAATTCATAAATCATGAAGTACATGCATACTTGTTAACATACATATACTTGATAATCATAAATCCATGAATAGTACTTGAGAGAAATCATATCAACAGTCATAAATCATACTTTAGGGATTAGAAAGGTCAAAATCACAATGGAATCATAACTTGACTTTTCATGAAACCTACACAATTGGGCATAATTAAATTAAAATTTAAAATTATTAATTGATAATAAAAATAAATATAAAATATGCCCATGGATCTTGAAACATGATTTGATACATGATAGAAATTTTCCCATAGATAGATCATAGAGAATTTCACAAAAATTTGGAGTAAACCCCATAAGATCTTGAGCTTCAAACTAAAATTGAAATCCATGGAATTGAGAAGAATTTTGAGAATGAGAGTTAAAGGAAATATCATCCATAGCCTTATATACCTGGGTAAATCATATTTACACTCTTCTTTGAAAGCCCAAAGGGAATTAAGAAGATAGGAGAATTTCTCAAGCTTGATCTCCAAGGAAGAACTCTAAACATGCATGCATGGAATGGTAAGGCTTAGGAGAGGTTTGGCAGTCTTAAAACCCTTCTAACTGAGCTTAAAATGAAGTAGTTTAGGACCTTAGAGCTTAGGAATTAGTAAAATACCCTTAATGAAAAATTTGGAAATTTCACACTGCTAGTGGCCACTACGAATACCACGAGTCGTCCATTGATACCAAGAATTATGGTATCCATCCGTTACATCCTTCAAAATTTTTCTTCAATTCTCAGTCCTTCGAACGATGACTCGACAATACGAGTCATTACTCCACATAACAATCTATTGCTTTCTCTAGTCGTCGCCATTGCCATCATGAACTAAGCTTCTGGAATTCCCACAAAGGGTCCCAACCTGTTACACCCCATAAAATGTTAATGGTTAGTAGATGTACGCAAGTGTTATGACAAGTAAAGAGGGCTTGATGCGTGCGGAAAAAGCCTCAAAAGCAGGGTCGGACAAGGCCCGGCCACGAGGGATCAGTGCAACGCGCCAGCCGGCCTACGCAAGGGGCAGCATGGTGCACCAGCAACATCAATGCATGGGGCAGCGTTGGGCGCCGGACCCTTGGCGCAATAGGCAGCATGGGACGCCCCTATGCCACTGGCCATGCACCTATATATACACTCCTTAGTTATTTTATTTATTTGATATGTGATACTCATGACTTAAATCAAGATAGCACGCAATCTCCATCAAAGTTTCATCAGATTACGTTGTAAAACTCAGTCCAAATGCAAATTAACTTCGGATTCAAGTTCTAGGACTATGAAAAGCATTACTATGGAGTTATTTCTTGAAAATTCAGTTGGTATACCGGAACTCCGCCGAGTAAAAGTTGTCAAAATTACTCCAAATTTAACCCTAAATGGCCACAGGCATTAGGTAAGCACTTCTCCCTTCTAAACTCTTGGTATATTGTAGGTTTTTAGCTGAGTTATTCAAAGTTGAATTATAGTTGATATTATTATCAAAAGTTATCGTTATTTGCCGAACATAGTATTGAAAATGGCCCTATCCTCTTAGCGTAAGCACTGCAGTTGAATGGAAATGCTGGTTACAGGTCGAAATTCTTTAGTGAAATATGAATCGACATTCAAGGTATGTTAAGGCTTATCCTTTCGGCAAGTTATTCTCGTTGTATATTGATATGACTTATGTTTTTAACCATAGATAATGATCTTACATATTGTGATTAGCTAATACTAGTATCTAAAGATCATGTGCATCGAGATTAGCTACTATCAATAGATTATGATTACACATGTTGAGGCTAGCTGTAAGAAAGCATATCAAGAGTATATTGCAGTATCCCTTGTCGGGAAAGAAGACATTAAGGATGACTCACGCTAGGAGTGTCATTGAAACTCCTCTGCCCTTCTGTTGACCGTGTTAGTAGAATTGATATTTTGTTGTCTTTCCTAGGCTTTAGAAGTTTGTGGGTAATCATTCGGCCTGAGTTAGTAAATTGAACAATCTAGGTGCAGCCGGGCAATATAACTATCAGTTTAGCGCCTGTATTGTCAGCAAAGCTAGCCCAGAAGCCGTTGGCACACCTTTACGCCTCCAGGTCCAAAATTATGATAGTATGGTCTTATCCTAGAGTCAGTAGCATCAGAGTTGCCCAGTGAGTTGGAGGTCAATCTGACATATAGTGGCAACGGCCAGTGACAGTTAGTTTAAGTCGACGCGGTGCTTATTGCACAGGTCACTCAGGGCACCATCCCAGGTTTTACCAGTCTAATAGAACAGTAGATACCCTAAGAAGGAAGCTTTTAGTAGCTAGGAATGAGGCTAACACCCTAGCCTACTCTTATCAGATACTCAGGTACAGGTTGCCGGAAATGGCTAAGCCCAGATAAACACACCCACTAGGTTAGGAATCGCCCAGAAAAGGATTATGAAATTTGAAAAGACTCAATTAGTGCCTAAGGGACTAGAACCACAGTATTATAGCATTACCTCCAAGTTAAGAGTTATAATGAGTTGCCTATGGGAGGTTAGTGCTGACTGCTCAGGGGCATATCCGATTAGCAACCCCACAGTTGTTCAATATAGAAGACAAGCATCCTAGATAAGCCTATTATGGTCAACTTTACCAATAGAATTGAAATGACAACGATGATATCTTAACTCTCATTTGAGTTAACCCTAACTAGTTTGATTATTGTATGCAATATAGGGGGATTGGATGATTTGTTGCTTATAGGGTTATGCTTGCAGGAGTAGTATGATGTCTGAAGGGACCAGATTGAGGCCGTGAGGGTCATATATAGTTTTTAGAATTTCCATTATGACCCATAGTCAATCCAAGGCTTGGGATCCCGCTTTAGAAGTTATATTATGAACCATAGTTGAGCCAAGGCTAGGGGTCTAGCTACAATAGTTACATTATGGCCCATAGTTGAGCTAAGGCTCGCAGTCCAACTTCACCAGTTATATTATGGCCCATAGTCGAGCCACAGATCGGGGCCCCGTTACAACAGCTACAGTATGACCAATAGTTGGGCCACGACCAAAGGTCTATTTATCAAAGATTACCCATAATCGAGCTAAGGTTTAGGGTTCAGTTATCAGATATTGTATTATGATCCATAGTCAAGACAAGGCTCGGGGTCCATTTACACAGCCAGACAGTTCAGACTCAGACACAACTACAGGAGCCATCAGGCTTGGATACAGCTCTAGAGTGCAGGCATTCAATAGTTACAGTATGTTTATGAACCTTTTGTAGCCAGATAGTAGAAATGTGCATTGTTTGCACTTGCCGAGGCTTATGGGGGCCCAGGTAGGTTATTTTGTGTTGTTTGTACCTTCCAGGCTTATTGGGGATCGGTTAGGTTCTTGTTTATATATTTGTTTGCCAGCTATATCTTATGAATGAATAGTCGCACAGTTTCAGCTCATACATGTGTAGTGACTTACTAGATGCAGGTTATGAAAAGGAAGCTTACAGGTTAACTTCTTTCCCTTATTATTGTTCACTTTCAGTTTTTATCAATCTTACTCAGCTTTTGTTATTTCCTTACATATTCAGTACATATTGTTCTGACGTCCGACTATGGGGCGCTGCATACTTGCCTGCAAGTTTAAAAAGACAGAGTTCAGGACCTCCATTAGCAATTATTTAGAGTCATCAGTTTGGCCAGTTCCTTTCATTCGGATCTATCAGGTTATAGAGATTACACTCTTTTATTTATATGGCATTTGGGCAAGCCGGGGCCCTGTCCCAACCATTTTTCCTATTCTTAGAGGATTTCAGATTACACTCTTCATATAGTTGGTTGTTGTTGGCCGTGTGGGGCCCATGTATATCTTCTTTTGCATGTTGGTCGTGTGGGGTCTAGTATAGCTGCCCGCTTTCATCCCAGTTATAATTAGACAACATGGTGGTCTTTTCGGCCCGCATATGATCCCTATTATTGCGTTACTCTTGGTTAGCTTTTTCCTTAACAGGTGGCCTTGTCAGCTACAGGCTATATTTACAGTTGAGGTATAGCTCGTTCATTTCTTGACTTAAGTTAAAGACGTGCACTAGAAGTGCACCAGGCCAGTCGGGTTAGTCCAGATGCCAGTGTGGCACTAGGTGACATTCCTGCCTCCCTAGGTGGGGATTGACAAACTTGGTATAGAATCAAGTTGTATCCCAGGGAGTCTGCAAGCTGTGCCTAGTAGAGTCTTGTTTATAAATGTGTTATGCACCACATGTTATAAGCAGGAGGTTATGAGGCATGATAGTATGGTTACCCCTCCTTCTTATCAAATCGTGCTATAGAGTCGAGTTGTATAGGAACAAGTCCCTAAGCTTTCATTGTTATGTCTGTCTAGAATAATATTTGATATGGGACAGACTTCAGTCAACCGAAAATCAGCTACAATAGTAGGAGGGGGTACCAGCGAGGTGCCACAATTGGGGGAGGGACAGTTAGCCTAATGGAAAAAGCAGACGTCTTTTAATTTCCCCAGCATCCTCCCGGGGCACTAGGAACCTCATAAGGTAATAGATATGACAGCACCGTTCGCAGTTCTCCTTATAGTTTCAGAGTAAGAGGTCAATAATATGGTATATGTGTGAGTTGACTCTCCTAGTAGACTGTTTGAATTAGATGGGAGCTACAACCAATGTTGGGTTACCTTGAAAATGCGAAGGATTGTGCGAGATTTGCACCTCCAGCCTTTAGAGTTTGTTGAATTTTTTTCCTTAGTCCTATTATAGAATGCTAGGGTCATTTCTCACCTCCCAACTTGTTCTCTATGTACAACAGAAAGCGTAAGCATCAATTCCATGTTGCGCAAAATAAAGAGTAAAGAACGGCTAGAACTATAGATTTCGAGGAAGATTAGAAGGTATTTAAGACCCCTAGTGTTCAAGTAAGTTACCTAAACCCTCACAGTAGTAAATTAGGAGGGTATGTAAGATTATTAGTAGCACCCAAGTACGGGTGAGGGTCCATAAGCAATAAACTCCCAGCAATAGTAAAGTTTAAGCAAGAGAGAGACTAACCCATCATGGTGTGTGGATAACGGTAAGGCATACCTACAGAATAATGGCTATGGCCCTAGTTTGCTATGTCAAAGGAAAGAGACATCATATGGATGAAATTGGCCCATGTGCAGGTTAGAATGATACTGCTTGGTAGACTTGGCCGGTAACATCCTTGCTAGTAAGGTGTGTGAAACATGAACCCTAAGTTTCATCTTATAAAAGTAAGAGCAAGGCATGATCATCGAACTTAAGAGGAAAATAGAACCAACTCCAAGCCGTAATGGGCTGATAGAGCTTGGAATCTCCATCGAATGTCGAGAAATAAGCAGCAGGCTTACATTTACAGGATAATTAGGTTGTAACCTAAAATAATGCATTGTCCCTACTTATTATGGAGGTAAAGGAGTGATGGTATAGAGACCCTAGCCTAGTACAGCTAGAGATAAGGCCCAGAAGAAGAAGTCACCGGACTCTGAGGTAGTAGAGGATACATTCTTGAGACCTAAAGGTCGATTCTATTTTCTAAATGTGGCAGTCTCCCATCGGTAGCTTGTAGCAAGGCATACCATGTTGGTTATTCCCCCATATGGGTTTGACGAAAACACGTTAGGCTATAAAAGAGACCTACTGGTGGTGTAAGAAGAAAGAGGATATTATCGAACCGTGGCACAGATCTCCAGTGGCCAGCAATGGCAAGCCAAGTAGCAGGAACCGGGCAGGACAAATAAGGAGATAGCCGTGCCTATGTTTAGTGAAAGTGGGAATTAGTAAATTTCTTATTCCAGATGAATGGACAAGTAGAGCGCACAACTTAGTCGCCCAGGGATGTGTTAAAGGTGGAAATGTAGGTTCCCTATATAACAACCTAAAATAGGTAAGTCGGGGATAGTTGAATCGACTGTACTGCGTTAGTCGGAGGGAAATAGTTAAACTAATTCTAAGATATGTACCAGCAGCCCAGGGTCACCAAGAGCCTTGATTTAGTATATGGAGAAATTAGAAATTTAAGAAATGACAGGATGTCCCTAAAAACTTCATCAATGAAGGGCGTTATAAGATCCAACAAGCAGGGCAACTCCAGCTCTAGATTCATTATGCTATACCGGGTCCTCTTGGAGATTGGCCAAGTTGCTTATGAGACAGAGTTGCCTTCGAAGCTAGGATCTATTTATTAACACTACGCAAGCACATAGGAGGCTTCTTCTCAAATTGACCCAACCGGGAATACTCAATGTACAGAAGCGATGTTCCATAGAGAGACTCCAATAGTTATATTAGATGGTCAGATTCATGGAAGCTAATTTGAGAACTAGAGATGTAGCTTATTAGCGTATCATGGGGTACAAAAGTATAGAAGAAATAGATTGAAAAACCACGAATGATGCAAAGTTTGGATAGTTTCAGTTGTTGCAGGCCCTACAACGGAAGTATACAAACTTAGCTGATTTGAGTTAAGGTATAATAGTTTCAAATGCTATATAGTTGACTTTATTGCTATTGTTATCATTGACCACATACATGTAGTAATATTGTGTTCTTTAGCTACAGGTAGCGTCTTGTGAGACACCTGTGTTGGACTTTTCTACATTTCAGGTTCCTGGATAGTCCATATTACAGAGGAGACTCTTCTGAAATTTTTCTAAATATTAGTTAAAAAAGTTGACTCCTTTAAGCCTGAAGATGACATTTGATAACGAATGTTCCCGAGGGGGGGAGGATGTTATATCCTATAAAATGTTAACGGTTAGTAGACCTACACATGGGCTATGACAAGTAAAGAGAACTTGATGCGTGTGGGAAAACCCTCAGAAGCAGGGCTGGGCGAGGCCAAGACGCGAGGGGCCAGTGCGGTGCGCCAGCCGGCCTACGTAAGGAGCAACGCGGCGCGCCAACACCATTAGTGCACAGGGCAGCGCGGGGCACCCGGTCCCATGGTACGATGGGCAGCACGGAGCACCCCTATGCCACCGGCCATGCACCTATATATACAAGATTTAGTCATTTTATTCATTTGATATATGATACCCGTGACTTAAATCAAGAGAGCACACAATCTTCATCAAATTTTCATCAAATTACACTGTCAAACTCAATCCAAATGCAAATTAACTGTGGATAACAAGTTCTAGCTATGGGAGGCATTACTAAGGAGTTATTTCTAGAAAATTCGCTCGGCATACCGGAACTCCGCCGAGTAAAAAGTTGTTAGAATTACTCCAAATTGAACCCTAAACAGCCACAGGGATTAGGTAAGTACTTCTCCTTTCTGAACTCTTAGGAAATTGTAGGTTTTCAGTTGAGTTATTGATAATGCTCAAACCACACATCTAACTGAAGTATGAAGCAGACATTGTCAATAAAGAACCTAACTTAGAGGTTGGAGTCGATCCCATAGGGAATATGGAAGATCAAGATTACAGTCGGTAAGTGAACTTGTATGATAGATATTTCATAATTGGAGGAATTCTAATAATAATCAATAGTAAAAACAAAGCAGCTGTCAAGTTTATGGTTGTGAGTCAGTAATTAAAGGATAACTATGGTTTGTGTTCCCCATGGATTCATAACAGCTTTAGGTATACACTCGTGATCCTCACCAATATTTAGTTACAGAACTGATAACTTAGGTTCATTCAAATGATCGACCAATCCCTATTGAATGACTACTCAATTATACGACCAAGTCTCATGAGCTTTTCCAAACTAACCATTATCACTAAGTTCCTGATATAACTATCCTGCGACCACAACTCAAGTTAATACAATGATCATCAAGATCAAGGCTCCGTTGTAATTCTCTTTTCCTAATCTCTACCTCTTCGACCAAAGAAAGTAAAGTATTCGGGCACTACCTAATGTTCTATACTGCTAAGAATCATTAAATCATGAAGAGAATACAATATAAGTAATTAGTATTGGTTTTAGACTCACATTGTGCAACCCTAGATTGTTAATCCACCATGGTTCCCACAACCCTAGCTATAGAGGTTTTAGCCTCTCATAGTTTAAAGGTTGTGACGTGTGTTCATGATTAAAGATATAAAAACAATACTTACAAATATGATTGAGAAAAACGTTACCTTTAATTAATCCACAAAATCTTGAAGTACAAATAGCAAGAACAATACGAATTCAAGAAAAGGTTCATCACAAGGTTGAACCAACTCAATTCTCTCTTTTAAAGATGTAAAATTATCTACTACAATGTTTTTCAACTAAAACTAATTCTTCTCAATATCACCTCTGAAAAATAAAACATAGAACGTATTTATATGGACCTAAGAATCCTTTTCCTATGCTAACAGGGCGATTTTCCATATCTGGTGCCGACTTCGTCATGGATCATCCTATGACTCGTAGGAACATCCTACGGTCCATGGAAGTATTTTGTGGTTTGGATTGTTGCCTGATTTTTGGCTATGTGTCGGGCCAAGGTACGATTTGTACCTCCTTCCTACAACTCATACTAGGCTCCCGTGCCTTGATTTTGAATCTTTGCAATTTGTCTGAAGCTCACCACGACTGATATGGTACGACTCGTACCAAGCTCTCATGAGTCGTGGTATCCTCTCGTACTGAAAATCAGCCTGTTGTGCAATTCTTCTGGAGGTCATCACGACTGCCTTACTACGAATCATATAAGATTGGTACGATCTGTGGCAAGACTCGTAGGTTCATTCTTCCAGCTTTAGCCTTCTGCTTCTTATCATAGCCATCAGTACGACTCGTTGGTCCATCCTACGGATCCTATTGTGGAATTCATTTTTGCCCTTTTTTGCACACTTTTATCTTCCTTTTGCAAATTTACGCTCCAACACCCATTTATCCTAAAATAAATGGAAAAGTGCCTCATATCCATATAAATACACCTATGTCCATGCTAATTTCTTAGTTTTGAGTGTCAATATTGTTGTAAATCCACAACAAATCAACACCCTCAACTTAAGACTTTTGCATGTCCTCAGGCAAAGAAAAAGAAAAACTAAAAACGACGCTTAACTAGAAAAAATACTTATGATACTACAGCAAATACTCAAACAAATTGTTGCACTCTCTATATACACTCTATTGACCCTTCCTCATAGAACATCATTAGCTAATGCATTAAAAGCAATATCAAAACACCATATACAGGGATCAAGACATGTCATCTAGCTATCAACAGGCAATCAAGTCATCACCAATGTTTTTCACACAGACCAATGGTAAAATCAAACATAACCCATGTACCCTCACAGAAATGAAGTCCCCACTCAGATATGAAGTATCAAACACAACATTGGACTAGGCAAGTGAAGCACTCACTCTCACAAGGATGTTTGCAAGTATTATGCATTAGATACCATAGGCTTGCCCTTATTTTCTCTGCTTTGGTTTGTTAGATGGTCAAGTTAGGATCACTATATTACTTGATATGGCTTGTAATGTAGGCTTAGGGATAGACATGATAAAGATGAGAGATTTTGTGAGTGACTATCCCTTCCTTGGCACTACATACATTGGCTACACCATTTACCTATTTCATGCTTTACACTTTCGTTTTCCTTTCTTCCCTTTTTACCCATTTTTAAGAATATTTGCATGGGTGAGGTGATTTTTCGCATTATTCTAACAACTTGAAGCTCTTTTGAAATACTTTTTTTCAAGATTCTAAAGATTTTCAGCTCTTTTACTTTTTTCATCTCGCCACACCTCATTTTTCACCATATTTTCTCTTTTCTCTTCTTTTCTTTTATTTTCCTTTCTCCCGCTCCCACCATTTATGCACCCCTACTCTAGCAACCCTCAACTTAAGCATTTTTCTTATGTTGAGGTTCACAAGATCCAAGGAAGGACCAAGGCCAAAACAGGTTCATTATAAATAAATGGGTATGGTTAATAGGTGAATCTAAGAAATATGGTCTATTAGGGCTCAAACTTGGGATCGAGGGATTCGTGAATCTTTGGTAGGGCAATATAGGCTAAAAGGAGCTTAAACAAAATGTCCTACGATCATATCCTAACCAACCGTTCTTAACCTATCCAGAGACCAACCAAGCAAGTTCTAGATCCTCAACAACATACTGCAATGAATACTAAAACCTCGTTCACATATGGTACACAAACCATTTTTACTTCACCTGTCTTGTTCATACATGGATTAACAAGAATAACTACATTTAATAACCAAATGGCATAAAAAGATTCACAAGAAATCATGCATGTTGTCACAACTACATAGCAAAATTTTTGAATAGGGTCAATTTTTTTATAAAAAAAAACTAGTGCATTTCTATTGGCTAAGTATTCCTAAGTTACTTTCTAATCAAAAAAATCACAAATAAAAAAACCCTAACACATGTCGGTTCTACTAGATATCATGCCTAAGGGAAAAGAAGCACAACAAGAAAAATCCTCAGACGAACAAAATTCCCAAAAATACAAGTACACCCCCTCCCCCTTTTGAAAAAGTGAGCTTCATCCCCGAAACATAAACTATAAGCATATAGGAAAGATAACATACTTGTGGTGCTCTAGGTGCTCCTGTTATTTTGCGGAGGTGGTACCTCCGCAGTAGTAATGGTGCTAGCGGTGCCTGACGCGCTCAATGGTGTAACAACGAGGGGAGTAGTTCCCCCCTCAGTGATTATGGTTGCTTGATCGGCCTCTGTAGTAGCTGGGGCTGAATGTGGCTCACCGAAAGGGTCATGGCCACTGGCAAGCTCGATCTGAGCCGTGGTGGAGCTTCCTGCTCCTCTAAATCTCTCATGCAACTCAGACATATGTGTTGTATGAGTCAGCATGCTCTATTCTGGACCTCTTGCTTTCTTTCTTCTCTCTTTTCTTCTTCTTCTTTGGACTCTCCCTCGGGCCTCCTCAGTAGCTCACTTCTTACCCTTCTTAGCAGCTGTGGACGACTCCCCATATGCCACTAAATCAATATCTTCTCAATCTCGACATCTAGGTCCAAAAGAGTGGAGGCTGCTATAGTTGTTGGTTATCGTTATAACAACTCAACTACATGGCTCCATAAAGCTCCCAACTCCGCACGGAGATTGCTGGTATCTGTCTGCTCCACCATCCTCATGTTAAATCTTTTATCAAATATTTCTAGGCGAGCATGTAAGGCCTGAGTTGTTGCATCTATCTTGGATTTGACCCATGGCTTTACATTTCAATCATGACCTAAATTTTGCACTCTTCCATGGTCGATCGCTTGGCCAGCTTCTGAAGGATGTCCTGTGGTACCATGATGTGCCCTGTTGGTGCTGGAGTCTGTGAGCTATGCAATGGTGCAGCTGAGGTGCTAGGAGCTGTCTCAGGGTGACCGGTATCTATAACCGCTGTCGCGCTCTGCTCCTGTGTGGTAGGGACATCTACCTGTGCGTCCCCTACTGGCTAATATGCCGGTATGGGTGTAGGAAGTCTAGATATGCTTATCTGGTTCATCTCGTCCCGGATAAGGCCTATGTCTGCAATCCGCTACCACCCAATCAACCGCTCATCACCCTTTTGAACTCTCGCCTCCTTGCATAAACTGAATACAAGGCTCGAGAATGGGATAGTAGTGCTTACTCCCACCGTCCGATTTCACATCTCAATAGCTATGATCCTTGGAATATTAAGGGGGTAACATGACATGAGGCATGCCACCAGAGCTGCCTTCTCAACACTTAGTGTGTTGTCGTTGACTGTGAGTGCTTACCGATGTCGTACAAGTGTCCAGCAGGCTTTTGCTATGCAGTTCAAAGAGTTCTTTTTTACCTTCTTTCCCCCCTGTGATCTACTCAATGTCTTCTTTATTCTCAACAATTACTCCAGCTAACCACTCTAGCTGCCTTCGTCACTCTGGCACGTTTAACTGTCTGATTCGTTTCATGGCCTCAACTCTATAGTCATATTATGGCATCACCCTTGTAGGCCTGAACATAGGTCCATATAACATTTGAGTGATGGTCTACTCAGATAAATCTAGTACTCGACCTTGGACCAGAACACTCTCCAGACAAGGATGATCCTTTATCATTTGTCCCTCCTTTTCTTTCACCTCCATTGTGGGTAGATAGTTGGTGTAGAACTCCCTGACGATTTTATCTGTGTATTGTTTAGGAGTCTTGGCCATCCATTCTTACCTATAGAAGCTAATAATGTGCTTCATCTCCTCAACTTCATTCAAAGAATTCATGAGGATCTGCGGTTCTTCTTGAATACTTCTTCTTGGCTTATTCTTGGCGGTAGAGAGATGCCTTGTTCATAGATTTCTTTGGCAACCGGCACTCTCCACCTCATTGTTCTATTTTGTCTAGGTGGGGTCTGCTCTTGTGCATCCACAGGGGCCTCCTCCTCCACTTCTTCACTATTGCTCTCTACTTCATTTTGGGTCTCCTCTAACCCTTCTTTAGTGTTGGAATCGATTTCTGGCCTTTGTTGTTCCTTTCTAACTCACTCTTCAAACTAGGGAGCTTGAGCGAGTGTGGTTGTGGTTGCTTCAGTTTGGGCCATTGTGTTTTCCCTAGTGGTCCTTGTTTCCTCTGTGTTCGAGACCCTAGGTGCATGCTCTTCTTTATAAGATTCAGACTCCGATTATACTATTCTTAGCTTCTTGTGGGCTTTTAATTTATCAGCTTTGCATTTGACAGTCATTGTACCTGAAGAGAAAGATGTTAGTTGACCATTTTTTAAAAAGAAAAATCAGATAAGAGAAGTTCAAAATCTCATCATGGGTCCTCACTACGAGTCGTACCATGAAGGTACAACTCGTGAGAAGTCCCGGTGGTGCCTTACGACTCACAGGTACGGCTCGTACCATAAAGGTACGGTCCATACCTTAAATTGTCTCATGAGGTCCTATTGTTAGTAAATCTCTGTTTTTCACCACAACTGGTGGTACGACCCGTATGTCGATTCCACGAGTCGTAGGGTGGACTTCTAAGACATGCTTTTTCAATTTGGTGGTATGAGCACTTAGTACGGCTCGTAGTATCAACCTACAGCTTGTACTGTTCTTCATACCCTTTTCAGACCTCATTCACGACTCTTTGTTCAGTGTGTAGGTGTTTGTTTTGCACATTTTTGGGTACCCAGATTTCCCCCAAGTCAAGGCATATCATAGGCTCCATTTTAACACTACCCAAACCTCCCCATTTTTTGACCATTTACCGTAACTTCATTGAAGTGTTCCAAGGCCAAAGTTCAACAATTTTTCTATTGGGGTTTCCAGTCGACTCTAATGCATTAACCCTTTTTTGTTTGTTTTTGCTTTAAAACTTGGTTTTTAGGCATAATCAATGATTCTCATGGGTTTTGATTCCCTCAAGTTCACTGCCAAAGTATTTATAATTTGCAATGTAAAACACTTACTTTATTGTGGCTTTGTTCGACTGGGTCTCACTGTGTAAGGTTGGTCGATCTTGGATTGAGCAAACACTTGCTCGATTCTTTATTGGTTGTTGAGTTACGGGTTGTGGGGGATTGAATTTAACATTGTGAGATTGAGTGTTAAGCGTGGGAGAAGGGTTGTTTTGATTTAAATAGTTTAGGGCCAAATCAAACAAATCTGGGCCGAGTCGGGTATAAGTGGTGTTTTTGACCCATCATGACTTGTGCCACGAGTCATAGGGGGTACCTACGACTCGTCCCGTGACCCATAGTGACTTTAATAGAAAGAACTTACCTGGTGACCTACGAGTCAATCCTTCAACTAGTACAATTGAGGTATGACTGGTAGGATGAACCGCAGGCCTGACTTTTTCTTTAAGTTTTCTCTACTTCTTACCACGCCTGCTGCTACGGCTCGTAGGACCTTATCATAGGTCACAGTGAGAGTTTGTAGCAGCTGATTTTTCAGCCACCTATTTTCGTTTCCTTGCATACTAAGCACACATTAGTTCAATAACTTCGGTTGCCTCCCAAGAAGCGCTTGATTTAACGAGGCGGCATAACGCAGGTGGTTTGGTTACTCAGATTTCACCAAACCACTAGTTGGGTTGCCTCCCAAGAAGCGCTTGATTTAATGTCGTGGCATGACCGCAAGTCTCTTGACTACTCAGAATTCGTCAAGTGACTCATACTCATCCTCTAGTGCTGAAATCACACTAAATTCCTTCGGTTGCTTCATGGTCCAGCATATGTTGTTAGTGACCTCTTCTTTGTTTAGTCTGAACTTCAGTAGACCTGCTTCCACATCCACTAGAGGTATCCCAATGGCAAGGAGTGGTCGCCCCAAAAATGATGGAGACCTTATAATCGACCTCGCAATCCAAAATCACGAAGTCTGCTAGGAATATGAACTTGTCAACCTTGACGAGCAGATCAACTAAGATGCCCAATATTTTCTTAACTGTTCTGTTGTCCATCAGTAGCCACATGTTAGTCGGTATAGGGGCTCCCTCTCCTAGCTTCTTGAAAATTGCCAAGGGCATTAAATTAATGCTAGCTCCCAGATCACAAAGTGACCTTGCGAACTCAACATTACCAATGGTGCAAGGTATTGCGAAGGCACCTGGGTCTTCCTTTTTCTAAGCTAAGACCCTCGTTGCTATGGCACTACAGTGATGGACATTGTCAACTGGCTCATAGCTCATAGATCTCTTCCTTGTTACCAGGTCCATAATGAATTTTCCATACCCTCGCATCTGCTCTAGTGCTTCGACAAACACTATGTTCACTGATAGTTGTTTAAGCATTGAAAGGAATTTTTGGAACTTACCGTTGTCCGCCTTTTTCTTCATCCTCTGAGGGAATGGTGGCAGTGGTCGTGGAATAGCCTTATGCACTTGGATTTCCCCTTGATCAATGTTTCCTTCCTTCTCACCTCTAAGGGCCTCTTGCAACTTACCATTTTGTGTCTCAATACCCATCTTTTCTTCCTCCATCATGCTATCTTTCATCCTTTTAACTTCAATAGGGAACGCGGGGTCAAATGTGGTCTTACCACTCTAAGTCATCACTACCATGCAATGAGCCTCATTCTTTAGATTCTGGACAGTGTTGCTAGGGAGTGTACCCTTTTACCTAGGGTTCGTTGATGCTGACAGTTGCCTAAGTTGGTGTTCTATCTGCTTGATGGTGGTGGAGTGAGATTCCACTTTCTGACCCATGCTCGATAAGTCACTTCGAATTTCTTTTAATTGATCATCAGTGGACTTCACCTTTTTCAGCATCTTAGTCATCATTCTCTCCAACATTGACTGTCTGACCTCTCCTTTTTGTGCGTTGGGAGGCACATAGACTCCAGCCTAGTCATTGCAATATCCATCATTCCTTCTCCATTCTCCCTCGCGTTCACAACCACGGTTCCTATCTCTAAATCGATTCTTGTTATGGTTGTCTCTAAATTTGTTCCGACCTTGATTTCCAGAACCTTAGTGTCAATTGTCTTGTCCAGACGCTTGGGTGTTAGCTTAGAAACTTGCCAATTGGCCATCTAGTAGGTTCGCCTCCTCCTCAGAATTAGAGTAATCAGGTCCTTGCTCCCTTCCTTGAGTTCCTAGTGCATATACCTTTTTGGCTCTGGTTTCCATGATATGCTTTATCAGCAAATCCAATGATGTGAGCATGTGAGCTAACTCCTGATTGCGTTCTTCTTCCTTCCTTCCACTGCATCAACCTCTTTCGTATGCCAGGCCCTGTTTGTCTTAGTCACCCTGTCAAGGATAGTGGTTGCTTCCACCCAAGTGTGACTCATCAATGCTTCTACAGCCACCGTATCTGCTACAGCTTTGGTGCTATTATTCAGAGACCTGTAAAAAATTTCCAACAAACTTTCATATGGAAGTTTATGGTTCGGGCACTTAGACAACTTCTCTTTGAACCTCAGCCAGGTTTCATGAAGTGCCTCCGTCTTAATTTTTTGGAAATTATAGATCTCATCTTTTAGCTGTAACATCATTGATGAGGGAAAGAATCTCTCCAAAAAGGCCTGTTTAAGCTCCCTCCAGTTCATTATGGAGTCGTTGGGCAACTCCGATAACCACAAAGTAGCTTCCCTTGATAGAGGAAAAGGGAACAGTTGGAGTCGTATGGCATCCTGGCTTACTCCGAGCAACCTGCACGCCTTGCATATTCCTACGAAGTTCATTAAGTGCAGGTTGGAGTTATCCGCTGCATGGCCACTGAACACCCCCTTCATGTTTAACAATTGAATCATGGTGCTCGTAATATCAAATTTTGCCCCAACGGGTAGTGGTGGTGGCACAATTGCTCCAGTTGACCCAACTTCATCAATATTTGGGTCCTCATCATCGAAGAACTGAGGGGAAAATCTCTGAGCTTGGTTGGCCCTCCCACGTTGACCAGCGTTTACCACCTCATCTCTGTCATCATCAGCCTGCTGAAGTGCAGCTAACTGAGCTAGCTCGGCTTTCCTAGCTTCTTCAGCTAAGCGGGCTTCTCTTTGCTCAGGGTTTTCCATTCTAAACAGTGCTCGTTTGATTTCGGGATTTAGTGGAACAAAGGGTTTACTCTACTCCGAGTGCTTGGCATTCACCAGAGGAAATCCTGTGGGTATTAAAAAAATAAAATAATCGTAATTAAGGAAATAACTACTAAAGAGTCAAATACAAGAAAATAAACTAGTCTGAGTCGTATTCCCCAGCAACGGCGCCACTTTTTGATAACGCTCAAACCACACTTCTAACTGAAGTATGAGGCGGACGTTGCCAATAAAGAACCCAACTTAGAGGTTGGGGCCAATCCTACAGGGAATATGGAAGATCTAGATTACAACCGGTAAGTACACTTATATGGTAGTTACTTCACAATTGAGGGGATTCTAATAAAACTCAATAGTAAAAACAAAGCAGCTGTCAAGTTTATGGTTGTGAATTAATAATTAAAGGATAACTAGGGTTTGTGTTCTCCATGCATTCATAACAGCTTTAGGTATACACTCGTGATCTTCACTAATAGTTACTATGGGAGGTTAGGGCTAACTGCTCAGGAGCATATCCGATTAGTAGCAGCCCTACAGTTGTTCCAAGCAAAAGACAAGCATCCTAGAGTAAGCCTATTATGGTCAGTTGTTACCAATAGAATTGAAACGACAGTGATGATATAGTAACCCTCAGCAGAGGAGGCCCGATCGCAACACGGGACAAGGAGCCCCGAGAAACCCCAAGTCTACCCATGGCATAAGCATACATCCAAATAAACCAAGAGACTGAATAATTGGCAATATAATCATAGAGGAAGTCTAGCTTGAATATAACATCAGAATATAAAATCTGAAGTTGAATACATACATATGTCTGAATAGCCTCTAAACATGACGAGTTGATGGGACAAGACCCCAACTAACTCAACAAGCTGTAACTGAAATACATAAGGAAAAGATAGATAGTTTGGTCCTTGGAAGATGAAGACTCACCAATGAGAAGACGCTAACTCTGATAAGATGTCTAAGAGCGGGGCTAAAGTTGAGAGCCGGGTCCTGTATCATGAAACGATACAGTATAGAAGTATGCGGTCATTTCATGGAATGTAACAAGTATGCGAGGTATGTAAAACCGCTAAAGTGAGTAAAAATCCTTTTAAACATAATGTGTCAATTAAACATAAACATCAGTAAATAGAGAGTAGGGCTTGCATACATTCTTTCTGAAATCATGATCTTTTCATATCATACAATACATAGCTTTATAACATCAAACTGACTCGAATGACGCAAAGATGAAATATGAAATTTATAAAAAAACTGAACATTGAGTCAAACCTTTCTTTTAGAACATGCATGAGTATATAAGAATCATGAGTAATGAATATGCATATCTGAATCTTATAGAACAATGGGTGACTCGTCACTTAACCGACATACCACAATAGAGCTTACGTGGTCCCAACTATTACACTCAAGTGGGTAGAGCCATCCAAAACCTTGCCAGGGCTAAGGACGCTACGATATCGATGATATCGATATAAAGCTGAAGGCCCATTCGGGCAAGGGAAGATCATAAGGAAGGTCCCAAAACATATAATATAGTATAAACCTATTTTGGCGCATGGTTCTGGGGCATAGGATGATCGACCCTTGGCCCGCTCGGTGCTAGACTCTTCTCCAAAAAATATGCACATGCTTTACATCATATATGAGGAAGCTCAACATCGTCTATTGACGAAGCTCAATGATCAAATACATCTCAAATATGAAATCATGCATATGAGAAGCGTTAATTCAAAACATACCACAAGCTGAAACATACTTGGGAACCTTTGCTCCAAAACCATGTCAACTTAACTCAAAACATACCACAAGCTAGAATATAAAAATTTGGGAGTCTTCACTCCAAACCAATATGGTAAGCTTAGTTCGGGAAAATCCTCATTTAAACTTAATATGTGGGCATTTCCCAAAGCTTTATGATACTTAGAAATACTCAATTCTCATTGAAAATATAATTATAAAAATGGGTAGCTTCAAATCATGCTTTCCATCATAAGGTCTCATCGTTATCACATATATTTCATAAATCTCAGATTTCATGATCATCTCATCAATGGGCTTCAACATTCGCATGGCTTGGAACATCGTTTTAATTGAAATCATTATAAAATTATCTTATGCTTCACAATTTGATAATAAATCATAATCAATTCATACCCATGTAAAGAAATTGAAGAATCATGCATTTGGTTAAAAAACCCACAGCTCGATCATAGGAAATTCTCATATTTAGATATAAATTAGGCATGGGTGTGGAAGGAAACACCCACCCATAACCCTATATACCTGGGAGGAATTGATTCTACCACTTCTCTAATTTCCCAAGAGGGATTTGAATGAAAACCTTGAAGACTTGCTCTAGATAACCTCCTCAACCTCTCAAGTTAGCATGCATGGAAGCAAATAACTTAGAATAGGTTTTGCCCCTCCTTAAACCCATTCAAACAAGCCTTAAAAGATGTAGTATAGGCTTTAGGAACTTAGGAATTACGAAAAGGCCCTTACTAAATTCGCAGGAAATTACTGCCAGGTGGTCAAAATGGACGACCTGACGACTTGTGGTCCAGGCCAAGGACTCGTCACCCTGCTCGTCAAGTACACTGCCTTTTCTAATCTCCTGGGCTTGTAACAGTTCACTTATCGACTCGTTAGGGGTGACCGCGACTTGTGATCACTAGGCGTTAAGTACACTGCCCTTCTTCCTTCTCTCCCATCGGACGACAGACCTAACAACTCGTGAGGTATGACCACGAGTAGTTGCCACGCCCGTGGGGGACCTTTTCTTCAAACATCTCAATCTCCTCACTAGCCTCCCCATGAGTCACCTGACAACTCGTGGGTTGTCCTCACAAGTCATCTCACGATTCGTCCTGTGTCTGTAACATCAACTTTCTATTTTCCCCGCTTCAACTCCCGGGTCCGATCTTTGAGCTCCCGGGGTATAACAATATCACCCCCTTGGGAACATTCATCCTCGAATGTAGGAAACAAGTAGAAAATAGAAACATGCAATCATTATGTTAAAATACTATTCATTTAAACCGAAAACTAATGGAATGACTACCTCTGATTCAAAATATACAGCTAAACCTAATTTGCAATTCACATACACACCCATATACATTGAAGAAAATTGCGTGCATGAACTGAACATGAAACTAAATAGAGTTTTAGGTCAAAACTGATACCTCAAGTTGATATTGAGCTGGTATAGAATAAGTGTGGGTATTTAGCCATCATATCCACTTTGGCTTCCCACGTAGCTCTCTCCACATCCTGATTTCTCCATAGCACCTTTACTGAAGCTACTTCCTTGTTCCTCAGCCTCCAAACCTGTCAATCCAATATTTCAACTCGAACTTCCTCATAGTTGAGGCAAGCCTTTACTGCAATGCTATCCACTGAGACTACTAGAGATGGATCTCCCAAACATTTATTCAAAAGCGACACATGAAACACATGATGCACGGAAGATAACTCTGAAGGCAAGTCCAACTCATACGCCACCTTACCAACTCTTCTCATAATACGGTGGGGACCAACATATAGGGGACTTAGTTTTCGTTTCCTTCCAAACCGCATGACTCCCTTCATCGGAGATGCCTTCAGAAATACCCAATCATCCAACTCCAACTCCAACTCTCTCTTCCTCACATCTACATATGACTTTTGACGACTCTGAGCGGTTTTCAGCCTATCCCTTATTAACTTAACCTTCACCATAGCCTCATGAATTGAATTTGTCCCTATCATAGCTGCCTCACCAGCCTAAAACCATCTGATGGGCGATCTACACCTCCGCACATAGAGAGCCGCGAACGGTGCCATTTGGATACTAGAGTGATAGCTGTAATTGTAAGCAAACTCGATCAGGGGCAAGTGATCATCCCAACTACCATTGAATTCCATCGCACATGCTCTCAACATGTCCTCGAGAGTCTGGATTGTTCACTCACTTGGCCATCCATTTGTAGATGAAAGGTTGTGTTGAGCTTAACCTGAGTACTAAGCCCCTTCTAAGAAGACCGCCAGAACTGGGAGGTAAATCGAGTACCACAGTGTGAAATAATAGACCAGGGAACTCCATGCAACCGAGCTAATTCTCAGATATACAATTTTGCATAATCATCCGCTGAGTCTATGGTCTTCATTAGTAGGAAATGTGTAGCCTTAGTCAACCTGTCCACCACCACCCAAATGTAATCATATTGTCAACAAGTACAAGGTAGGCCTGTAATTAAATCCATGTTAATCTCTTCCCACTTCCAAGTACGAATGTTGATATCCTGAAGTACTTCTCCCAGCCTTTGATGTTTAACCTTTACTTGCTGACAATTGGGGCACTTGGCTACGAATTCTGCAATAACCTACTTCATGCCATTCCACCAGTATATTTCCTCCAATTCATGATACACCTTGGTTGCACCTAGATGAATATAATACCTGGTTCAGTGTGCCTCATGCAATATTCGGCTCCTTAAATCATCCACAACTGGAACACATAAACGACCCTGGTACTGCAGCACACTATCTCCCCCTTGGGAGAAGACCTCCACCTTCTAATTTCTAACGGCTTCTTTCAACTTTACCAATCGGATCCCCATCTTTCCTAGCTTTCACATCAGTCACCGAGGATGATTCTGATCTGTTTTGCACAACAACACCGCCATCGGCTGAGTCGACCAACCTAACTCCCAACCTTGCATACCGATGGAGATATTTCACCAGCTCCTTCTTTGCCTCATCCACATGGGACACACTCTCCATAAAGAGCCTACTAAGTGCATTCGCTACACTATTAGCCTTACTCGAATGGTAAAGAACACTCATATCATAGTCTTTGAGTATCTCTAACTACCTTCTATGTCATACATTAAAGTCTTTCTGTGTGAACACATGTTGTAAGCTCTTGTGGCCTGTAAACACATCCACATGGACCCCATATAAGTAATGTCACCATATCTTCAATGCAAACACCACTGGTGCCAACTCTATATCATGGGTTGGCTATTTCTTCTCATGGCTCTTTAATTGTCTTGAGGCATATGCTATTACCTTTACCCGCTACATCAGTATGCACCTGAGAAAGATTCTCGAAGCATCACAATACACAATGTAACCATTTGTACCCTAAGGTAGGGTCAACACCGGTGCAGTATTGAGTCGAGTCTTAAATTCTTGGAAGCTCTTCTCACAAGCCTCAGACAAATGAAATTTCACCTTTTTCTGAGTTAACTTTGTCAAGGGTGATGCAATTAATGCGAAACCCTCAACAAACCTCCGATAGTAACTAGCTAAACCTAAGAAAATCTGAATATCTGAAACATTCACCGGTCTAGGCCAATTTTTCACCGCGTTGATTTTCTGAGCATCTAGCTTTATGCCCTCACTCGATACCACATGGCCCAAAAATGCCATGGAGTCCAACAAAAACTCACACTTGATGAAGTTGGCATACAATTAGCGATCCTTGAGTGTCTGAAGCACCACTCTAAAATAAGGGGCATGCTTCTCCTTGTTCTGAGAGTATATTAGGATGTTATCAATGAACACGATCACAAACATGTCTAGATATTACTTAAACACCCTGTTCATCAAGTCCAGAAAGCCGCAGGAGCATTCGTTAGTCCAAAAGACATAACTACAAACTGATAATGACCATACCGCGTCCTTAAGGCTATCTTTGGGATATCACTCTCCCGAACTCTGAGCTGATGATATGCGGACCTGAGATCAATCTTGGAGAAACACTTGGCACCCTAAAGCTGGTCAAACAAATCATCAATCCTACATAAAGGATACCTGTTCTTAACGGTTACCTTGTTTAATTGCCAATAGTAAATGCACATCTAAAGCAAACCATCCTTCTTTCGGACAAATAAAACTGGGTCACTCCATGGAGAATTGCTAGGTCTGATGAAACCCATATATAGCAGGTCCTTTAACTGATCCTTCAATTCCTTTAGCTCTGCTGGAGCCATCATGTAAGGAAGAATAGATATAGGTTGCGTGTGGGGAAGAAGGACAATAATGAAATCAATCTCCCGCTTTGGAGGAACACTTGGAAAATCATCAGGAAAGACCTCTGGATACTAACATACTGTTGGGACTGACTAGATAGTCGGGGTTTCAGACTCAACATCCTTAACCCTAACTAGATGGCACATGCAACCCTTAGAAATCATCTTCCTAGCCTTAAGGTAGGAAATGAATTGACCTACAGGCACAACTGAACTACCCTTCTATTCTAAGACTGGCTCACCCAGAAATTTGAACTCTACTGCTGGGGTTCTACAATTAACTGAAGCATAACATGCAAATAGTGAATCTATGTCGAGAGTAACATCGAAATTGGTCATTGCTAACTCTATCAGATCTGCTGAGGTAAATTATGAAGGACTGAGACTGGGCAACTTCTATACACCAGTAAAGGTATAACTGAGTCACCTACTGGAGTAGAAATTGAGAAGGGCTCTGACAAGACTTTGGGACTGACTCAGAAGATACTGGCCACATAAGGTGTCACAAAAGACAAGGTAGCCCCCGGATCTAGCAAAGCATATACATCAATATGGAAAACTCGCAACATACCAGCAACCACATCCGGGGAGACCTCCTACTCCTGACGGGATGCCAAAGCATAGAATCTATTTTGGTGTTGACCGCCAGCTATGCTAGTAGATGCCCCCTGATGTGCTGCGCGTGTGGGAGGGGCTGTTGAACTAGAAGCTGGGCCTCGGCCCCCAACCTTATCCTGCCTCGCAGTTGGACAATATCTAAGCATGTGTCCAGGTTGGCCACACTTGAAACAAGCACTTGAACCATCCAAGCACTAGCCTAAGTGCCCCTGACCATATCTATGACAATCTGGGAGCTAGAATCTGCGGGTTGGCTGCTTTGACCCCGCGAGCCTGATGCTCTCCTTCTCTGATCATGTCTATGTTGGGATGGCACACTCAATGCTGATGAAACTGGGGCGGATGATCTCTTGTTAGTCTGCTGTTGGTGCCCACCGTAGGACCTCTACTGAGAGAATCTGTGTTCCTCGGTCCTGGCCCTCTTGGCCTCCCTCTCTCTCAAATGTGCTACCTCCATCTACTAGGCGTACAACACTATGCGAGAAAAGTCAATATCCTTGTTAAGCATGGTAGTCCTGCAATATTTTTCCAAATAACCCCTGATTCCATGGACGAATCTACTCACCCGCATCCTCAGATTGGGTACCAACTCTGGTGCATATTTTGATAGACGACTGAATTCAAGGGCATACTCTTGTACAGTTATTCTCCTTTTCTTCAAATTCACGAACTCATGTACCTTCAACTTCCTCATCTCCCGAGGGAAGAATCGATCTAGAAATGCAACATGGAACTCTTCCAAAGCGACCGAACCTGCTCTTCTGACCCTGCTATCATTCCATTGGGGAAACGGAATGTGCTCAACCCCTTTTAGTTGATAAGAGGCCAACTCAACACACTCAACCCCATTAACCCCTATGAATTGGGTGATCTTGCCAATCTCATCCACGAACTCATGTGGGTCCTCATCCCCCTTGGACCCAAGGAACTCTGATGGGTTCATCCACAAGAATTCTCGGATTCGAGCTGTCGCTGCGTTACCATTTTACTTAACATGCACAACAGCCTGCTAATTGACCTTAGCATTCAAGGCCTGTGCAAGCATCTGAATAGCGGCTCAGAACTCAACATGGGCGGCTGGCTCTAGTGCCTGAGGCTCTTGAATTGGTGGGGCTGGCTGATTCCCATAGCCATTGCCATCATCATGGCGTTCACCACCTCCATTTTTCCTTCCGCTCATTCTTCGAGGAGCCATGATTCTGCAATTGCAAAAAACATGAATTAGACGGATAAAAAAAACTTTCCATCCCACAACATAGATCATGAAAGAAGCGAAAGATTCCTAAACATCTCATATCCTCTTCTTCATAAGTGTGGCGCGCTTCACACCTATGAAAAAGACTCTACTAAACATGGCTTTCAGACACCCTAGGACACTTTAAACCTATGGATCTGATACCACATTTGTCACGACCCAAACAGAGCCCTGGATCGCGAAATGGGACAAGAAGCCTCGAGAGACCCCAAGTCGACCCATGGCATAAGCATACATCTTAATCAACCAAGAGACTAATTAATCGACAATACAATCATAGTGGAAGTCTAGCTTTAATATAACATTAGAATATAAAATCTGAAGTTGAATATATACATATGTCTGAATAGCCTCTAAACATAATGAGTTGATGGGACAAGACCCCAACTAACTCAACAAGTTGAAACTAAAATACATAAGGAAAAGATAGATAGTTTGGTCCTCGAGAGATGAGGACTCACCAATGAGAAGACGTTAACTTTGATAAGTTTTATAAGAGCAGGATTGAAGTTGAGAGCTAGGTCCTGTATCATGAAACGATACAACATAGAAGTATGCGGTCAGTACGTGAAATGTACCAAGTATGCAAGGTAAGTAAAATCGCTAAAGTGAGTAAAAATCCTTTAAAACACAATGCGTCAATTAAACATAAACATCTGTAAACTAAGAGTAGGGCTTGCATGCATTCTTTATTAAATGATGATCTTTTTATAACATAAAATACATAGTTTTATAACATCAAACTGACTAGAATGACTCAAAGCTAAAATATGAATTTTATAGAAAAACTGAACATTGAGTCAAACCTTGCTTTTAGAACATGCATGATTATATAAGAATCATGAGTAATGAATATGCATATTTGAATCATATAGAACAATGGGAGACTCTTCACTTAACCGATATACCACGATAGAGCCTACGTGGTCTCAACTATTACACTCAAGTGGGTAGAGCCATCCAAAACCTTGTTAGGGCTAAGGACGCTACCATGATATAAACATCAAGGTGAAGGTCCATTCGGGCAAGGGAGGTCCCAAAACATATAATATAGTATAAACCTATGTTGGCGCATAGTTCTGGGGAATAGGGTGATCGACCTTTAGCCCACTTGGTGCTAGACTCTTCTCCCAAAAACATGAAAATTCTCTACATCGTATATAACGAAGCTTAATATCATCTATTGACGAAGCTCAATGATCAAATACATCTCAAATATGAAATCATGCATATGAGAAGCTTTTGTTCAAAACGTACTACAACCTGAAACATACTTTGGAGCCTTTGATCCTAAACCATGCTGTAAGCTATGCGTAGGAAGGCTTAACTGAAAATATACCCTAAGCTAGAATATAAAATTTTGGGAGTCTTCGCTCAAAAACAATATGGTAAGCTTAGGGCAGGAAAATCCTCATTTAAACGTAACATGTGGGCGTTGCCCAAAGCTTTACCATACGTAGAAATACTCAATTCTCATTGAAAACATAATTATAAACATGGGTAGCTTCAATCATGCTTTCCATCATAAGGTCTCATGATCATCACATATACTTTATAAATGTCACTTTTCATGATCATCTCATCAATGGGCTTCAACATTCACAAGGCTAGGAACATCGCTTTAATTGAAATCATTGTAAAATTATGCCATGCTTCCCAATTCGATAATAAAATCATAATTAATTCATACCATGTAAAAAAATTGAAGATTCATGCATTTGGGTAAAAACCCCACAACTTGATCATATGAAATTCACATATTTAGATATAAATTGGGCATGGGTGTGGAAGGAAACAACCACTCATAACCCTACATACCTGGGAGGGATTGATTTTACCACTTCTCGGATTGCCCAAGATGGATTTGAATGAAAACCTTGAAGACTTGCTCTAGATCACCTCCTCAACCTCTCAAGTTTGTATGCATGGAAGGAAATAAACTAGAATAGGTTTTCCCCCTCCTTAAACCCACTAAAAAGAGCCTTAAATTACATAGTTATAGGCTTTAGAAACTTAGGAATTATGAAAAGGACCTTACTACATTTGCATGAAATTACTGCCAAGTGGTCCTAACGGATGACCTGACGACTCGTGGTCCATGGTAATGACTCATCACCCTGGTCATCAAGTACACTGCCTTATCTAATCTCCTGGGCTCATAACGGGTCACTTAACGACTTGTCAGGGTGACCACAACTCGTGGTCACCAGTCGTTGAGTGCACTTCCCTTCTTCCTTCTCTCCCACCCCACGACTGACCTAACAACTCGTGGGGTATGACCACGAGTCATTGCCACGCCCTTGAGGGCCCTTTTCTTCAAAATTCTTGAAATCCTCATTAGCCTCCCTACGAGTCACCTGAAAACTTGTGGGCTGTCCCCATCAGTCGTCCCACGACTCATCTTGTGTCTGCAATATCAACTTTACATTTTCCCCGATTTAACTCCCAGCTCCGGTCTTTGATCCCCCTGGGTATAAAATAGGTTATTCTATGTTGTTTGTACCTTCCAGGCTTATAGGGGCCCGATTAGATTCTTGTGTGTATATTTGTTAGCCAGCTATAGCTTATGAATGAATAATCGCACAGTTTAAGCTCATACACGTGCAATGACTTACTAGATGAAGGTTATGAAAAGGAAGCTTACAGGTTAACTTATGGCCCTTATTACTATTCACTTTCAGTTTTTATCATCCTTACTATGCTTTTGTTATTGCCTTACATATTGGGTACATATTGTATTGATGCCCGACTATGGGGTACTGCATACCTGCCTGCAGGTTTAGACAAACAGAGTTTAGGACCTCCATTAGCAGTTGTTTATAGTCAGAAGTATGGCCAGTTCCTTTCATTCGGAGATGTTAGGTTATAGATATTATAGTCTTTTATTTATATGGCATTTGGGTAGGCCGGGGCCTTGTCCTGACCATTATTCTTATTCTTAGAGTCTTGCAGACTACAGTATTCAGATAGTTAGTTTTTGTTTGCTGTGTTGGCCAATTTATGTCTTCTTTTACGTGTTGGCGGTGTGGGACCTAATATAGTTGCATGCTTTTATTCCAGTTACAACTAGACAACATGGTGGTCTTATTAGCCCGCATAGGATCCTTTTTATTGTGTTACTCTTTCTTAAGTATTTTCTTTACAGGTGGCCTTGTCAGCCAGAGGCTGTATGTAATACCCTGGAAGTTCCTAAAAGTATACCGGGGAAGATAAAATGCAAAACTACTGAAAGTTAGGGAAACGTTGCAAGACGAGAGGTACAATAAATCGTGTTATGTCATCACGAGCCATTGTTGGCAGTCATGGGTTAAGGTGGCATTGGAGGCAACAATTGATGGAAAAACTCATTGTACGAAACAACAAGTCATTGTTAGTGGTCGTGGTAGGAGATGGGCTTAGAAGTTGGGGAGTTTAACAGGTCATGCAACAATCTGTTGTGGCTTACAATGACCCATTATGGATTACAACAACCCGTTGTGAATAGTTGTGGTAAGGGAGCCCAGATCTTCAGTAGGAAATGACAGATGGGAACCATGACCCTTTGTATCTTACAACGAGTCGGGGTGAGGCTCGTTGAATAGAAGTGCAGGATTTCATAAGAAGGAAACAACGACTGAAGGAACTACCCATTGAAACTTAGAATGACCCGTCCTGTATGTCTGTGGTTTGATTCTGAGATATGGATTAGGGCAGTGCTTAGCATAGGCTGATACCACGGGTTGTTGTATCTTCCAACGGCCCATTGGTTCATCCATTGTTTGGTCCAGTGGGTAATTTTCTGTGTAATCAGCAAGGGTATTTCCATTATTTCTTCATCCTAAGGCCCTATACTACGTCATTTTAAGCTTGTTTTAGTGGGTTTATAGCAGGGTAAAACCTATTCTAAATGTGTTCCTTCCATGCACGCAAGTTTATGAAATTTAGGAGGTGATCAAGAGCTTCTCTAAGGGATTCTTCTTCCAATTTCTCCTTGGGCAATCAGTAAGGAGGTAGATTCATCCTTCCCAGGTATGTAGGGTTTAGAATGGGTGATTGCTTCCACAACCATGCCCAAATTTCGAATTTAATCATGAATCCTCCTATTCAATTCAATGGGATTTTACTCAAATGCATGAAAAATGTGATTTCTCTTTATGAGTATGATTTAATTGAGTTTTAATTCTTGTATTATGAATGATGGGCAGGCTTTCCATTATTTTCTTTAAAATCATGTTTCAAGATTTTTAAATCTAAAATGCCCATTGATGAAGGATCGTGAAAGTTATGATTTATGATGAATATTAAATATTTTGAGCTTATTGATGATAGGAAAGCATGATTTCAAGTTCCCATATTTATGAGTTAATTTTTTAAAGAATTGAGTACGTTAAAATATTGTGTAGTGCCCATATGTTGAAGAATGATTTACAGTTTATGAAGTGAATTACATGATATATCAATTTATGATTTCGGCAAATAAAAAGGGCCTTGATTCCTGGCTAAGCATGTTTTAAAGGGGATCAATTATGATAAACATTATATTTTAGCCAATGAATCTTAATGAATAATGTTATTGATTTATGTATGAGCCTATATGATAAACTCTACCATGATGGTGTGTTTTATGATGAGTCCTCCCATTATTCTGCATGTCTTATGCATTGTTATATTTATGTTATATTTATGTGTACGATAAAGTCTATGATACAAGCATGATGTCCTCCTCCTATGTTTATTTATGAGTGTATTTCACTTTTAATGTCCGTTTTACTTAACTTGCATACTTGGTACATTCCACGTACTGACTGCATACTTTCTATGTTGTATCGTTTCATGATACAGGGTCTGGATCTCAGGCTCATCCTTAGCCTTAGTCATTCTCAGCTTACGCTCTCAGATTATTAGTGAGTCCTCATGATTCGAGGACCGTTTGACAGACTGTTATGTTATCTTGTGCTTTAATATTGTTTGGGTTAGTTAGGGATGTTGTCCCATCAACCCATCATATGTAGTAGAGGCTTTCAGACAATATGTACTACTCTGCTTATGTGTATGTCTAGTTGTCCTAATGTTATACTATGGTTACATTTTTGTTACATTTTATGTTTAGTATTCCTCTTATTTAAATGAGAATAGTTGTACGCATGTGCCATGGGTCGACTTGGGGTATCTCGTTGTCCCTTGTCCCGTGTCTACGATCCAGGTGTACGTTCGGGTCATGACAAACTTGGTATCAGAGCAATAGGTTTGAAGTGTCCTGGGGTGTCTAAAAGTCACGTTAAGTAGAGTCATTTTTCATAGGTGTGAAGTGCGCCACGCTTATGACGAAGAGGCTACTAGAAGTTTAGGAAATGTTCCCTTTTTTTGTGTTCTATGTCGTGCGATGAAAAGTCTCTCCATCCTTATAATTCATGTGATTCGCAATTATAGAATTATGGCTCCTAGAAGAATGAATGGAAGTAGGAATGGAAATGATGAAGGCCACGGGGGTGGCAATGACCATTGGCATCAGCAATCCCAACCAGTTCAGGAGCTCTAGGCACCATGGCCAACTGCTGCTTACGCTGAGTTTCAGGCAGCTATTTAGATGTTGGCGCAGGGCTTCACCGCTCAGGACAACTAGCAGGTTGTTGTACAAGTCCCATAGAATGGAAATGCATCAGTGGCTCGGATTAGAGACTTCTTGAGGATGAACCCTCTTGAGTTCACGGGATCAAAGGTAGACGAGGATCCACACGAGTTCATTAAAGGGATCTTTAAGGTCACTCAGGTTATGGCGGTGAAAAATGGGGAATGTGTTGACTTGGCCTCTTATCAGCTAAAAGAGGTTGCTCATATTTGGTACAAGCAATGGAAGGATAGCAGGGCAGCATGAGCGGGCCCTATCAGCTGGGATAAGTTCCACATGGCCTTTCTCGGCAGGTTCTTCCCATGGGAGATGAGGGAGTTGAAGGCAGCAGAGCTTTTGAACCTCGAGCAAGGAAATATGAAGTGATGGAGTATTCTCTTGAGTTCAGTCATTTTTCAAAGTACACCTTAGAGTTAGGGATGGACCAGTAGGCGCAGGTTAGCCGATTCGTTCATGGTATGGATCGTTACTTAGACAAGGATTGCTGGACTGCCATGCTCCACCAGGATATGGACTTTCCTAGCATAGTGTTGTAAGCCCAGCAGATGGAGGCAGCTCATGTGAGGGAGAGGGAGGCAAAGAGGGCTCGGATGGATAGCCGTGGGTTTTGACATCAGAGGTCCAGTGGTGGATACTGTCCACAGTTTCAGCAGAGATCACTAGCCCCAACACCATCATCAACTAATGTTCCATCCAGACCCAAGAGTGATAAGAGGAGCAGGGCTTCAGGGTTGAGGGATCAGAAGGACACCCAGTTAGAGTATACCTCTCCAGCCTGCGGGAAGTGCTGCAAGAGTCATACCAGGGAGTGCCTACTCGGTTCATATGTTTTCTATGGGTGTGGTAGATCTAGGCACATGCGTCGAGCATGCCCATATGATAGAAGGAGTGATGATAGGGGCCATGCACAGACTACTAGGTCAGCAGTAGCTCCAACTCGTTCCGCTCTGCAGGGAGCATCGACTAGTGGAGGTGGAGGACAGCGCCAAAACCGATTATATGCCCTTACCTCGCACCAGGAGCAGGAGACGTCGCCAAATGTGGTCACCGGTATGCTGCATGTCTTTCATATTTATGTTTATTCCTTGCTAAATCCAGGAGCCACCTTGTCTTTCAAAATTCCTTACATTGATTGTAGCCTTGGAGTTAGTCCCAAGACCTTGTCAGAACCATTTTTAGTTTCAACCCTGGTTGGTGATTCGGTCATAGCTAGATGAGTATATAGAGAATGCCCGGTCATTGTGTTGCATACGGTTACCTCCGCAGACCGTGTAGAGTTAGCCATGACTGACTTTGACATTATTCTTGGCATGTATTTGTTGTTTGCATGTTATGCTTCGATTAATTGTAGGATCCATACAGTGGAATTTTGTTTTCCGGGTGAGTTAGTGTTGGAGTGTAAGGGTTGTTTGGCAGTACCAGCAGGTCGATTTATTTTCTATCTCTAGGCCAGAAAGATGATTTCTAAGGGCTTTATGTATCATCTAGTTAGGGTTAAGGATGTTGAGTCTGAGACCACGACTATTCAATCAGTTCCGGTGGTGTGTGAGTATCTTGATGACTTTCCCGATGAATTGCTCGGTGTTCCTCTTGAGAGGGAAATCGACTTCAGTATTGATCTCTAACCCGATACGCAGCCTATTTCTATTCCTCCCTACAGGACGGCTACAGCTGAGCTAAAGGAATTGAAGGATCAATGAAAGGATCTATTGGATAAGGGCTTCATTAGACCAAGCCAGTCCCCATTGGGTGCACCAGTTCTACTTGTTTGAAATAAGGACGGTTCCCTTCGCATGTGTATTGACTATCGATAGTTGAATAAGGTTACCATCAAGAACAGGTACCCCTTACCCAAGATCGATGGTTTTTTGACAAGCTTCAATGTGCCAAGTGCTTATCCAAGATTGATCTCAGGTCCGTGTATCACCAGCTCAGGGTTCGGGAGAGTGACATCCTGAAGATCGCTTTTAGGACTCGATATGGTCACTACAAATTTATTGTTATGTCTTTCGGACTAACCAATTCCCCTGATGCTTTTATGGATCTAATGAACAGGGTGTTCCAGGCATATTTGGACATGTTCATGATTGCGTTCATTGATGACATCTTAATATACTCACGGAGCAAAAGGCGCTTGCTACTCACCAGAGAGTTGTACTTTAGACCTCAAGGATCATTAGCTATATTCAAAGTTTAGTAAGTGCGAATTTTGGTTGTACTTGGTGTCATTTTTTGGTCATGTGGTTTCAAGTGAAGGCATAAAGGTGGATTCGCGGAAAATTGAAGCGGTGAAGAACTGACCCAGGTCGTGAACCCTTTGGAAATTCGGAGTTTCTTGGGTTTATAAGGCTAATACTAAAGGTTTGTTGAGGTTTTCTCATCTATCTTGGCACCTTTGACTAAGTTGACTTAGAAAAAGGTGAAGTTCCAATGGCCGGATGCTTATGAAAGAAGCTTCCAAGAGTTGAAGACCCGACTCACTTCAGCAATAGTGACTTTACCCGAGGATACTGATGGCTTTGTTGCATATTCTAATGCTTCGAGAGTCATACTGGGATGTGTGTTGATGCATCGTAGGAAGGTAATAATAGCATATTCCTCGAGACAGCTGAAAGTTCATGAAAAAAACTACCCAACCCATGATCTTGAGTTGGCCGCGGTGGTTTTTGCGTTGAAGATATGACGACACTACTTGTATGGGGTTGATGTAGATGTATTCACTGACCACAAGAGTTTGCTATACGTATTAATGCAGAAGGATCTCAATCTTTGGCAAATGAGGTGGTTGGAGTTACTAACGGACTACGACATGAGTGTCCTCTACCATCTGGGCAAGGCTAATGTGGTTGTGGATGCACTTAGTAGGATCTCTATGGAGAGTGTGTCCCACGTGGACGAGGGAAAGAAGGAGTAGATGAGAGATTTCCATCGACTTGCAAGGTTGGGGGTTAGATTAATCGACTCGACTGATGGCGGCGTTATTGTGCAGAATCGATTAGAATCGTCCTTAGTGGTCGATGTCAAATCTAAGTAAGATGAGGATCAGACTTTGAGGAAGCTGAAGGATGTAGTTCGGAGTCAGAAGGTGGAGGTTTTCTCCCAAGGAGGAGATGGTGTTCTACGATATCAGGGTCAGCTATGTGTCCCGAACGTTGATAATTTGAGGGTTTGTATACTGCATGAGGCACATGGTACCAGATATTTCATACATCCAGGATCTATGAAGATGTATTGGGATTTGTGAGAAATCTATTGGTGGGATGGTATGAAGCGGGTTATTGTGGAGTTCGCAGCTAAATGTCCAAATTGTCAGCAAGTGAAGGTCAAGCATCAAAGGCCGGGTGGTGTACTTCAGGATATAAGCATCCCCACTGGGAAGTGGGAAGAAATTAACATGGATTTCATTACAGGTCTACCCCTTACTCGCCAGCAATACAACTCCATTTGGGTGGTGGTCAATAAGTTAGTCAAGGCTACACACTTCTTACCGGTCAGAACCATGGATTAAGAAGACCATTATGCCAAATTGTACATCCGGGAGTTGGTTCAACTTCATGGAGTTACCTTGTCCATTATTTCAGATCGAGGTACTCAGTTTACCTCCCAATACAGGCGTTCTTTTCAAAAGGGACTTGGGAATCAAGTTAAGCTCAGTACAGCCTTCCATCCAAAAACAGACGGCAAGGCATAACGAACCATTCAGACCCTCAACGATATGTTGAGACCATGTGTTATGGATTTAAAATGTAGTTGGGATGATCATTTGCCCTTGATCACATTTTCCTATAATAACAGTTATCACTCCAGTATCTAGATGGAACAGTTCGAGTCTCTTTACGGATGAAGGTGTAGATCGCCCATTGGATGGTTTGAGGTTGGTGAAGCAGCCATGATAGGACTCGATTTGATTCGTTAGTCCACGGCAAAGGTCCAATTGATAAGGGACTGGTTAAAAATCGCTCAGATTCATCGAAAATCGTATGCTTATATGAGGAGAAGAGATTTTGAGTTTGATGTGGACGATGAAGGGAGTCATGCAGTTCGGAAAGAAAGGGAAACTCAGTCCCTGCTATGTTGGTCCCTAACGAGTTGTGAGAAGAGCTAGTAAGGTTGCGTATGAGTTGGACTTACTATCGGAGTTATCTTCAGTTCATCCCATATTTTATGTGTCACTTTTGAAAAAGTGTTTGGGTGATCCAGCCTTGGTAGTCCCAGTAGATAGCACTGGGGTAAAAGACAACCTCAGTTATGAAGAGATTCCTATTAAAATCTTGGATCGTCAGGTTCGGAAATTGAGAAGCAAATAAGTAGCTTCAGTTAAGGTTTTATGGAGAAATCAACATGTTGAGGGAGCTACATGGGAAGTCGAAGCACATATGATGGCTAGATACCCACATTTGTTCTCTACCGGCTTAATTCCGACTTGAGGTACCGGTTTTTGCCCTATGACTCTATCTAGTTTTCATGTTCATTCATGTGTACAAGTTTCTTTTATGTGTATGAATGTGTATGTGAAGTATGAGATCAATTCAGCTATGTGGTTTTCTTCGGAGGCAGTCATTCCGTGAAAATTCAGTTAAAATGATCAGTATATGTCTATGATAAATTGTATGTTTCTGTGTGTTTCTTTTTTCCTACATTCGAGGACGAATGTTCCCAAGGGGTAGATATTGTCATACCCCGGAAGTGCCTAAGAATATACTCGGGAAGCTAAAATGCAAAACTACTGAAAGTTGGGGAAAAGTTGCAGGACGAGAGGTACAATGACTTGTGGTACGTAACCATGAGCTGTTGTTGGCAGTCGTGGGTTC
Organism: Datura wrightii; assembly: GCA_035772735.1. Classification (NCBI taxonomy): domain Eukaryota; kingdom Viridiplantae; phylum Streptophyta; class Magnoliopsida; order Solanales; family Solanaceae; genus Datura; species Datura wrightii. The sequence continues at coordinate 45,847,290 of JASDFA010000002.1, read as the reverse complement.
AGGTGGCTGTAGAGGCAACGATTGATGTAACGACTCATTGTACAAAACAATAAGTCGTTGTTAGTGGTCGTGGTAGGAGATGGGCTTAACAGTTGGGGTGTTTAACGGGTCATGCAACGACCCGTTGTGGCTTGCAACGACCCGTTGTAAAGAGTCGTGGTAAGGGAGCCCAGATCTCCAGTGGGAAATGATAGATGGGAACCACGACCCATTGTATGTTTCAACGAGTCGTGGTGAGGCTCGTTGAATAGAAGTGCAGAGTTTCAAATGAAGGAAACAACGACTGAAGGAACTACTCGTTGAAACTTGGGACGACCTATCCTGAATGTCCGTGGTTTGATTCCGAGATATGGATTGAGGCAATGTTTAGCACGGGTTGATATCGTGGGTCGTGGTATCTTCCAACGGCCTAGTGGTTCATCCGTTGTTTGGTCTAGTGGACAATTTTTTGCATAATCAGTAAGGGTATTTCCATCATTTGTTCATCCTAAGGCCCTATACTACGTTGTTTTAATCTTGTTTTAGTGGGTTTTTAGCAGGGAAAAATCTATTCTAAGTGTGTTCCTTCCATGCATGCAAGTTTATGAAATTTAGGAGGTGATCAAGAGCTTCTATAAGGGATTCTTCTTCCAATTTCTCCTTGGTCAATCAATGAGGTGGTAGATTCATCCTTCCCATGTAAGTAGGGTTTAGAATGGGTGATTTCTTCCACACCCATGCCCACATTTCGAATTTAATCATGAATTCTCCTATTCAATTCCATAGGATTTTACCCAAATGCATGAAAAATGTGATTTTTCTTTATGCGTATGATTTCATTGAGTTTTAATTCTTGAATTATGAATGATGGGCAGGTTTTATATTATTTTATTTAAAATCATGTTTGAATATATCTAAATCTAAAATGCCCATTGATGAGGATTCATGAAAGCTATGATTTATCATTAATATTCAATATTTTGAGCTTATTGATGATGGGAAAGCATGATTTCAAGTTCCCATGTTTATGAGTATATTTTTGAAAGAATTGAGTACGTTAAAGTATTGGGTAGTGCCCACATGTTGAAGAATGATTTACAGTTTATGAAGTGAATTACATGATTTATCAATTTATGACGTCAGCCAATAAAAAGGTCCTTGATTCTTGGATAAGCATGTTTTAAAGGGGATCAATGATGATAAGAATTATCTTTTAGCCAATGAATCTTAATGCATGATGTTATTGATTTACATATGAGCCTATATGCATTTTTTTGGGAGCCATGTATAGCACCGAGAATCCCGGCGTTCAAAGGACTAGGCCGGTGTCTCATAACCATGTGCCACCATGGGTTTCTAATGGTGTATTGTATTGCTAATAATCCCCTCAAATGTGATATCACGCCTAATGTGCGACCCTCGGCTAGCAAGCCAGGGTCAGCTCTGCCCACTTGAGCGAGATAGTTGGGGCATCAATGAAAGGCTCTACCATGATGGTGTCGGTTATGATGAGTCCTCCCATTGTTCTGCATGTCTTATGCATTGTTATATTTATGTTATTGGCTCAAGTTATGTTTGGATAAAGTTTGTTTACGGTTATGATAATGAATGATTTATGAATGATTTGATAGTCTTGAGCCTTATGTTTACTTGTGAAGTCTATGATACAAGCATGATGTCCTCCTCATATGTTTATTTATAAGTGTATTTCACTTTTAATGTCCGTTTTACTTACCTTTTATACTCAGTACATTCCACGTACTGACCGCATACTTTCTATGCTGTATCGTTTCATGATGCAGGGTTCGGATCTCAAGCTCATCCTCATCCTTAGTCCATCTTAGCTTACGCTCTCAGATTATCAGTGAGTCCTCATGTTTCGAGGACCATTTGACATACTGTTATGTTATCTTGTGCTTCAGTATTGTTTGGGTTAGTTGGGGATGTTATCCCATCAACCCATTGTATGTAGTACATGCTTTCAGACAATATGTAGTACTCAGAATAGTTGTACGCATGTGTCATGGGTCGACTTGGGGTCTCTCGGGGTCGCTTGTCCTGTGTCTACTATCCGAGTGTACGTTGAGGTCGTGACATTGTATTTACAGCCGAGGTATAGCTCATCGATTTCTTGATTTAGTTATAGATGGTTACAAGAAGTGCACCAGGCTAGTCTGGTTAGTCCATATCCTAGTGTGGCACTAGGTTCCAGTCATGCCTCGCAAGGTGGGGCTTGACACAACCACGAATCATTATAGGTGAAAACAGGGCGTTGGATCGTATGTTATCACCGTATGACTGCCACTGCACTTCTCCATGAGTACTAGCTATCTTTAGTTTCTCCCTACCATGACTCGTGCAATCCCACCTAGGTCCACCATCAACAACCAATGAACACTGACAAGATACATTACCGTGGCCAATGAGTCGTGCCTTGGCTCGTTTGTCCAGGTCCTTGCACCCAATTGCTTACCACGACAACCGTCAATGACTCATTGTCCCTTCCAACGACTTGTACGATGAATCATCCAGTGACATTTTCCCAACTTTTCTATTGAACACCCTTTAACTACCGAGTCTAGTCTCAAGCACTTCCATGGTATTACAAATAAATATCTTAACCTCGAAATTTAAAGCATAGAGGCAATACATTGAACATCCAGAATGCATAGAAAATTCGAGCTTCTTATGATTGGAGTGTCCTAATACCTGCCTCTTTGTACATGAATAATGATCTTGGGCAGATTTATATGCCCAAGTGATACTCAAACGTATTATTTTCGCCTTGTTTGTGTGCAATGTGTATATATTCTCATGTAATTGGTAATAAAATGTGAATTTATACTAACCAACATGATTAGCATTTGTTTTGCAGGTAAATATGATTTTTAGGAGCTAAAATGCATGTTGGAACTATATCGGAGTTGGACTTGGATACGAGCGTGGAAAAGACATTGGAATGCACAAATTATAGGGGCTCCGCGATGGAGCCGTGCCACGCTACCATCGCGGAGGCACACTGCTGGAGAGGGAATTAAATGGCAAATTCCAGTGGGCCCTCGCGATAGCTCCGTGGCACGGAGATAGGCCTCCGCGTTGGCCTCCGTGCCACGTTGAGGTTAATTTACCAGACCCTGGATTTCCAGTGAAGGTCCGCGTCCACGCCGTGTCACGGAGGCAGTGCTCCGCGTTGACCTCCGTGACACGTTGCTTGTTATTCCGGGAAAAATTTCCCTCTAGTATAAATAACACACTTAGGTTTATTTTAATTAGTTCAGTTTTAGTTCAGACTTGGTGGAGCTAGGACGTGGGTTAGCAGCAGTTGAGGAACGAAAAAGCTAAGAGATTTCTTCTCTTCCTTTCTTCTTTCAATCAATTATATGTATGATTTACACTTGTTTTAGGATGATCAATCCACAAATGAGTGGCTAATTCTCTTCCTTGCTAAGGTTTTGAACATGTGTAGTGAATTTTGATTGTAAATGATATGGTTTTCTTCTTTTTCTTTCATGTTGTTCTATTAATTCTTGTTCTTACTGCATTAGTGCTTGGCCGACATTAATGTACATCTAAAAACTCCAATTTCACTCGAGAGAGCAAGAAATTGGAAAGTTGTGAATTAATAGGGTATTTTTCTTAACTTGATTTGGGAAAATTGGGTTTTGATGTGCTTTCCTGATAGAAATATACTTGAAAGCCGTATTAGTCAATTGAGGAACCGGAATTGTATTGCTAGGTCATAAATTGCATTTGATCACAGAACGAATGGTTTATGATTCTTAAGTGAAATTAAATACGAGAGTTTTAATTTCTAGGCTAATGTTCTTGGCTAGCAACATGAAGAAGAGATTAACCAAATTATTATTACAATCGAATTCATTACTTGTTCTTAACCTTGGCATGCTCATATCCATAGTTTAAATTCATAGTAAATAATTGTTAATAGTTTTAGTATATATTTTATAAACAAAAACTCAATTAACTGTTGGTTACGTTGTTGTTAGCATAGTTAGAAGTAAAATAAGAATACAGTATACTTAGGCAATTTTTACATACCCTGAGCCTCCTTGGATCGATACTTGGCTTACTTAGCCACTTTATTACTTGTTTGACCACGTGCACTTGCGTGTCGGTTTATAATATATAATACCAATCGAAATAGCACCGAACAAGTTTTTGGCGCCGTTGCCGGGGAGGCTAGGCAAATTTGTGAAATTGTGTTTAGTGTAAATTTACTGTATTTTTATTTTTATTTTCTTAAGTGTTAACAACTTGGTCTTAGCCTGTATTTTGCAGATTTTGTTTCTGTGAACACTGGCAAGGGACAAGGAGCTGGTGGAATCTTACTTAGAGCCTGAACGTGAATTTCATAGTCAACGTAGAGAAGCTCTACAAAAGAAGCTGCAGTTGTTCCGACAATCTATTATGGAGCAACAAAATCCACCAGTTGTGAGGGCAGTGTTAGTGCCCGATGAAGCAGCAGCAAGGCCGGTTCGCGAGGTGGCAATCCCACACGCTAACAATGTACATTCTAGCATCCGCAAACCAGAGCCTGGAGGGAGATTTGAATTAAAGCAGAATATGGTGCAACTTTTGCACACAAGCGGGCAATTTACCGGTCTCCCTCATGAAGATCCACAACAACATCTCCAAAACTTTTTGGAGATAAGTGACACTTATATACCCGCTGGAGTGTCACCTGATTATGTTCGGGTCACCTTATTTCCGTTTTCCTTACTTGGTGAAGCTTAGAGGTGGTTAAAAGCTGAACCACCCAATTCTATATCAACGTGGGATGATCTTGCACGGAACCACCCATGTTGCGGGACTGTCCTCATCATCATCAGTCCAATGAGGTGTTGGTACACACATTTATTGAGGGTTTGGAACCCCACACTAAAATTCTGTTAGATTCAGCAGCTGGAGGGCAAGCACTGGAAAAGACTTACGAGGAGCTGTACACTTTACTCAATCGAATTTCACAAGGCAATCCAGAATGGAATGCAGATTCATCTCGAGGTGGAGCAAGGAAAGCAGCGGGAGTGCTTGAAGTGGATGGATTTACAGCTATCGCTGCACAGATAGCTGCCTTGCAAAATCAGTTAAATAATCACTTCAGCAATATGAACTTAAACCAGCCTTCAGCTTCGGTTAATGCAGTCCAGCAGATGTGGTGTGAAATGTGTGGCAGTAGTGAGCATTCAGCTGAATGCTGTGGTGAAAATCCTGATTCTGTTAACTTTGTGGGCAATGCACAGAGAAATCAGCAGCAGTTTGGTAGTGGCTACAACTCAAATTGGAGGAACCATCCGAATTTTTCGTGGGGTAGCAACAACCAACAAGGCCAAAGTTCTGGTCAGGGTATGCAGAGAAATCAAGGAGGGCAACAAAACTATCAAGCTCAATTCAGAAATCACAATGCACCTCCTCCACCACCATCACCGACCATTGAGGAGATGTTCAAGACCATGATCGCTAATCAGGCACAATTGCAAGCTGACTATGTTAAATTGGCAGCCGAAGTGAAGAATAATCAATTGACGACCAAGGCCCTTGAATATCAGTTTGGGAAATTTGCTAGTGCCCAAAATACAAGACCCAGCGGAGGACTACCTAGTGACACGGATCCTAATCTGAAGCAGGTTAATGCAGTGACCACGAGGAGTGGTTTACAGTTGAAGGAGGTGGAACCGGAAAGACCGCCTCAAAAGTCAGGAGCAGCAGAAGTTGAGGATGAACAAAGTTCTGATAGGGGGAAGACTAAAGAAGCAGAATCAGAAAGGCCTCCACCCCCATTCCCTCAACGACTTAACAAACACAAGGAGGAGGCGTGTTTCAAGAAATTTATGGAGGTGCTTAAACAGGTACATGTTAACTTACCTCTTGTTGATGCCTTGCAGGGAGTGCCAAAGTATGCAAAATATATTAAAGACATCGTGGCTAACAAAAGTCGTTTGACTGAGTATGCCACGGTGGCTTTAACGGAGGAATGCAATTCCCGGATTCAGAATAGACTGCCCACGAAACTGAAAGACCCTGGAAGTTTTACTATCCAGCTGACTATTGGGAAAAGTATCCGAGCTCGTGGATTATGCGACTTGGGGGAAAGTATAAATCTGATGCCATCTTCGGTGTTTAGAAAGTTAGGTCTAGGGAGTCCTAGACCTACCACAGTAATCTTGCAGCTAGCGGACAGGTCCGTAGCTAAACCGGATGGTATTGTTGAGGATGTGTTAGTGCAAGTGGGCTCCCTCATTTTTCCGGTCGATTTTATTGTTCTGGACTTTGAACCAGATGCTGAAGTCCCATTTATTTTGGGACGTCCCTTTTTGGCAACCGGAAAAGCATTAATTGATGTAGCTGTGGGTCAACTTACAATGCGGGCACATGACAAGATAGAAGTTTTTGACGTGTACAAAGTCCCCAAGCTCCCGATTGTAAATGAGGAACTCTCGGTGATCAATGTGATTGATCATGGGAATGCTTATATAATGAATGATTCCCGAGAGTTAACAGGAAGGCCACCGGATGAGGTTGAGCACTACTGGGGGGAGGAGAAGGATCATGAAAAATCATCCCTCACCCTAGCAGATAATTGAGCATAATGAACGTCGAGCCGCGACAGTAAACCAGGCGCTGCACGGGAGGCAACCCGTGAAAAGAAAAATATTCTATTTTTCTTCTTTTAGTATAGTGTACATAATTTGTATTTTTTATTTTTTATTTTTCTTTTTCTTGTTTTCGTACAAATTTTTTCGTTTTAGTTAGTATTTTTTCATGGTAGTTAGGAAAATCTATTAATCTAACCAATTTCATTTAGTGAGGTGATTTTCAGGTCTAACGGAGAAAAATATGCATGGAAGCTGGAAAAATAAGGCAAGGTATGAAAATAATTTTTATTGAAGAAACAGTGCACTGGGGCGTTGGCTCCGTGTCAAGGAGGAGGGGCTCCGCGTTACCCTCCGTGACACGTTGAAGGCAAAATCAGATTTTTTAAAAATTTCCAGAGAGCCAACGCGTTGGCTCCGTGTCACAGAGGAGGGGCTCCGCGTTACCCTCCGTGACACGTTGCCCTTTATTCAGTGCTGGGTCACACCGGGTTGCCGGGTGACCCGCATGTTTTTCTTTAAATTAACCCCGATTTTGCCTCTTTTTTTTTCCCCATTTCTCTCCTCCTCCGCGACCAAAACACCCAATTCCCCCCCCCCCAACCAACGTGCCACACTAATAGGCAAGGAAAACGTCAAATTTCTTCGGTTCTTCTACTAAAAGGTATGTTATCATCGTTTCTCTCAAGTTTTCGGGAATTTTAGTCGAATTTGAGCATGTGAGGTGAAATATATCACCCCAAGTAGCAATTAAACATGATGTTGAATTATTTTGTGATTTATTATGTTCGGATTGTTGTAATTAGCATTTGAACTTGTCGATTATGTGAATAATTCAAATTTGATTGAAATATTGCATTCTAGGGCTTGAGTTATTGAAATTGAATTGGGGAACTTGATAGTTTGATGAATTAGATGCCGGGGTGTGGTTGTAAATTGAGATAAGTCGATGTAAATATTGTATGAATGTTAAGAGAAGACGAATTCTCGAATTGTTGGGGAAAATGCGAAAATTTTGTAAATTGGTTTGATTATTTAGATTTGTATGTACATAGAATTTTCGTTGTTGTTTTTGTTTTTTTGTTTTGTTGCTAAGTGCGATGATTGGATTGCTATCGATAGTAGGATTGGGAGTAGCTGTATGAAGTCTGAGTAGTACGCTAACCGTTATGCTGTCAAAATTTTTCGTGAACACACTCAACAATATACCTTATAGTTGCTTGTGTTTGAGGTTGTAAATAGAGTAATCCTTGCCGAAGTATTGTAAATATAGTTAGGGACTAAGTGTGGGGTAAAACTTAGTTTAACCCGACCTTATCCTAAGTTAACTTGTATTTAGCTTAACGTTATGCTGTTTATGTATATTGACAGGTTCAATGGCAAGTCGACAGGACAAGGGCAAGGGTGCTTCTAGCTCAGGCACCGGACGGAAAAGAGTGAGGTTGAGCACTGCAGTCCCAGCTGCACTAGCTGTTCCGCGCGGCTAACGCCGCCAATACGGAACAAGATGGGTAACCGATGAAGGGAAGAAGTGGTACGCGAAACACAAAGAAAACAAGTACTTCCCCGAGGAACATATTGCACGGGAACCACTTGCACAGGAGTTCCCACGTATTGTGCAGAGAATCGAGGCAGCTGGGCTCAGCTTTATCTTTCAGGAGCCCAAGGAGTGCAACCTACATTTGGTCCGGGAATTCTATGCAAACTGGAACCCGGCCATCAGAAGCCACACAATAAAAATCAGAGGGCAGATTGTCACTCTGGAACCCCACCAATTTAATGCCATCGTTGGAGCGCGGGACACAGACGCCCACGTTCTCCGCCAGCTAAACATCACCCCACCGTACGCCGACATGAGACGTACGTTGTGTGGGGCTCAATCCACAGCCCGATGGAGTAGACATAAGGAGAGGGGTTACCACCAGACTCTGCCTTATTCGCAGATGAACAGGGAGGCCAGAATATGGCTGAAGATTGTGTGTTTATGCTTGATCCCGGGAGTTCACATGATGGATGTGACCCGGGACCGTGTCTGCTTGGTGTATGCCCTTATGAAAGGGCTTGAGATTAATGTTGGGGCGGTCATTATATCTGCCATGAAGAGAGGCAGACTGCACCAGGGCCACATATACGGGTTTGGCGGACTCATCACCACCTTCCTCCGAGGCCTCGACATTGAGGAAGAGGCTTTGGACTATATTCCGCAGTTGGAGAAGAGGGCCCTCGATGTGACAAAAACTAAGGCCCCCGACACCACACACGGTCCAGTGCTGACTTTGGGCGAGCGACATGCTCGTGACGATCAGTACATGGCACGTATGTTCGGCATGCAGATGCTGCAGCTACGGATTGGTGGGAGACCAGCCACCGAGGAAGAATTATGGCAGCTGGAGTTGGATTACCCATTTGGCGAGAATGCCAGAGCCTTATGCCGAGTGGGACCAGCCGTTGTGGAGCCGACGGATGACGATGTCCCTACTGATGAGGAGACACGTCCTGAGGACTCCGATGTGGAGTCCGATGACGACGATGGAGCTGACTCAGATATGGGCGACGAGGCAGGAGCACCAGATGAAGAAGTCGAATATTTCGACTGATCAGGGAGTTCCACCACCCGAAATTTTGTTTTGTAATTTTTGTGAACACTGGGGGACAGTGTTCGATTTAAGTGTGGGGTGGGGAGTAGCTAGGTGCTGGGACTTGGGCTCAAATTTGCTGTATGTTTTTCCTTGGTTTGTATGTATGTTTGTGCTTTCCCTGTTATGAACTGATTTGTGGTGTATGTGTATATATTTGTTTGTGTGGTTAATGATGTGTGGTATGAAATGTTATGGTTGCCAGTGTAAATTATTTTGTAAATATTTTTTTATTTTTTCTATCGAGATGATCGATATTTTTTTCAAAAATTTTCGAGAATATTTTGCACTTGTAATTATTTTCTTTCTATCGAAATGATCGATGTGTTCCAAAAAAAATTTCGGTTTTTATTTTTTTGGGTTTCTCGGAGTTTGTTTTCGGTTCTTTTACCGAGAATAGTCCCATTGAACCGAATGTCATAGTTAGTGACCGTTCCCTATGATGGATGGATGACGACCGTCTTAAGGGAAATGTAGTCGGTAGGAGTAGGATTTTAATTTGTTTTTAATTTTTCTTTGGTGGATTGCATCAATGAACTGTAGTTGCTTTATGGTTGCAAAAATTTCGTTGCAAAAATTTCGTTGCGTGTGTAATTGATGTTCAAAATGTGAAAATTATTCCTTTGAAAGCATGCAATTTGGTAAATATGTTGAGTTACCTAGGCTATAGAATTTGATTCAGTATGATTGAGGCTTAATTTTGAATTCATGTGGTTGGCTAATTAGAGAGTCTGTGAATGCATCTTGATTCGAGCATGTGCATGAAGTGTGATGTGAGGTATTGTTATTCCATGCCATTGTGAATTGTCTAGAACTTGCCTGGTGTGTTTACAAAACGAAATGAAGGAGGTGTAGTGTTGGAAAGGATGTAGGCATTTCTTTGTTTTTAACCGATAGTTTCCATTTTTTTTCTTGTCAAATTCTACCTTTTTTATATGTTGTATACCCTAGTCAGCCCGTTGAGCCTTTAGCCGATTTCTTTCTTTCTTTTGTCCAAAATTGTATAAACTAAGCTTTATTCCTTCTTTTCATTAGCCTTAAAGTCTATACGAAGCTCTTAAGCGCTTACAAAGAAAAGAAAATGTTTCCCAAAGTGTTAAAGAGTGAAAAGAGTGAAAAGAAAAAGAAAAGCAGAGTGAAGAAAGAAAAGATGATGTTGAAGAGGCACTTGTTGAAATTAAATGATATTGAGGGTACATGAAAATCCTTTGTTTTGTGTCAAGTGTGTTTGATGAAATGGGCAGTACGAAAGTAAACCAGCATGAATGGGAGAAAAAGAGAAAAGAGAGGAACAATGTCCATGAGTCGATGGGAATGTGTCGAAAAGGCGCTTAAGGATGCTAGCGACTATTATTGGCTAATCCAATATATATACTAGATCCATAGCCCCGTTACAACCCATTAAAGTCCTACGTGATCTTACATTGCATGTCTTTATATTAGTGGAGTAATACACTAAGGGCAAGCCTATGGGTCATGACATGATGCATGTGAATTCTTTTGGGAGAGTGAGTGAAATTAATTTTTATATGCCCCTACTTGAATGTTTGTGTGTTGCATGAACAAAAAGGGGAAGATTCTCTTGAGTTGTGAGGGCACATTCTTGATGAAAGATTGATTTTTGTGTCGGATTTCTTGATTAGCTGATTTGCATGAGTTTGCCGATATCAAGAATCAATTCTTAAAGTCTAGGAAGTCTTGATGTATTAAAGGTCATTGTATTGTAAGACCAAGCATGTTTTCGTGATGATTTGCCAAAAAATTGAATAATCGGTATGACCGTAGCATAAATTGTCGCACCATAGTGACGAAGGTTGGGATGTAATTTGCATGAGTTGTGTATGTGTTGTTCGAGGACGAACAAGGATTTAAGTGTGGGGTAAGTGATCTTGGGCAGATTTATATGCCCAAGTGATACTCAAACATATTATTTTCGCCTTGTTTGTGTGCAATGTGTATATATTCTCATGTAATTGGTAATAAAATGTGAATTTATACTAACCAACATGATTAACATTTGTTTTGCAGGTAAATATGATTTTTAGGAGCTAAAATGCATGTTGTAACTATATCGAAGTTGGACTTGGATACGAGCGTGGAAAAGACATTGGAATGCACAAATTATAGGGGCTCCGCGATGGAGCCGTGCCACGCTACCATCGCGGAGGCACACTGCCTGGAGAGGGAATTAAATGGCAAATTCTAGTGGGGCCTCGCGACAGCTCCGTGGCACGGAGATAGGCCTCTGCGTTGGCCTCCGTGCCACGTTGAGACTAATTTACCGAACCCTGGATTTCCAGTGAAGGTCCGCGTCCACGCCGTGTCACGGAGGCAGTGCTCCGCGTTGACCTCCGTGACACGTTGCTTGTTATTCCGGGAAAAATTTCCCTCTAGTATAAATAGCACACTTAGGTTTATTTTAATTAGTACAGTTTTAGTTCAGACTTGGTGGAGCTAGGACGTGGGTTAGCAGCAGTTGAGGAACGAAAAAGCTAAGAGATTTCTTCTCTTCCTTTCTTCTTTCAATCAATTGTATGTATGATTTACACTTGTTTTAGGATGATCAATCCACAAATGAGTGGCTAATTCTCTTCCTTGCTAAGGTTTTGAACATGTGTAGTGAATTTTGATTGTAAATGATATGGTTTTCTTCTTCTTCTTTCACGTTGTTCTATTAATTCTTGTTCTTACTGCATTAGTGCTTGGCCGACATTAATGTACATCTAAAAAGTCCAATTTCACTCGAGAGAGCAAGAAATTGGAAAGTTGTGAATTAATAGGGTATTGTTCTTAACTTGATTTGGGAAAATTGGGTTTTGATGTGCTTTCCTGATAGAAATATACTTGAAAGCCGTATTAGTCAATTGAGGAACCGGAATTGTATTGCTAGGTCGTAAATTGCATTTGATCACAGAAATGTAGACGAATGGTTTATGATTCTTAAGTGAAATTAAATACGAGAGATTTAATTTCTAGGCTAATGTTCTTGGCTAGCAACATGAAGAAGAGATTAACCGAATTATTATTACAATCGAATTCATTACTTGTTCTTAACCTTGGCATGCTCATATCCATAGTTTAAATTCATAGTAAATAATTGTTAATAGTTTTAGTATATATTTTATAAACAAAAACTCAATTAACTGTTGGTTACGTTGTTGTTAGCATAGTTAGAAGTAAAATAAGAATACAGTATACTTAGGCAATTTTTACATACCCTGAGCCTCCTTGGATCGATACTTGGCTTACTTAGCCACTTTATTACTTGTTTGACCACGTGCACTTGCATGTCGGTTTATAATATATAATACCAATCGAAATAGCACCGAACAAATAACCATTACAATTCCAACCCAAACAACTACATCCATCCTCAACACCAAAACTGTCCCATAAATCCTAACCCTAGGTCATCACATGAACCCATGGCGTTCTAGCATCGTTCTATGAGTCCTGGCCAAACAACATCTGTAAGGAGTAGAAAACAGTACTCATGTAAGTGTAATACCCTGAAAATGCCTAAGATAAGACCCAGGGTCAAAATTAAAGATTAGCCGAAAAGATGGGAAAATCTCAGAGAACAGGCGACGTAACAACTCATGGTTTGAAACCATGGGTCGTCGTATGCAGTCATGGTCTTGGGTGTTCTGGTGGCAGTGGAGACGGATGAAGTAATGACTCATTTCTTGAAACAATGAGTCATTGTCTGCAATCGCAGGAGAAGCTGGGCGTTAGTAGTTGGGGATACCATGGGTCATCCAACGACTTGTGGTGAGAAGTGACGACCCGTGGTCACCAGTCTTTATGTGGTTGCTAGAATTTCCAGTGCATGTAACGGATTGAGACCACGACACGTCAGAAGTAACCACGAGTCGTGGTGAGGCGCATGGTAAGGGATGTTCAGGTATGTGAAGGGGCTAACAACGGTCGATCTAATGACCCGTGGGAGGTAACAATGACTCATCCTTTTGAGTTGTTTCTGGGATCCAAGATCAGGTTATAGACAGTGTAGACAATGGATCATACACGATTCGTGGTATCCACCAACGACTTATTGTTACGTCCATGGGAGCGACCGGTGCAGTTTTTTAGGGTGATTTCATTAAGGGTACTTTCAACCTTTCTATTCTCTAAGCCCCTAAACTATGTCATTTTACGTATTTTTCTAGGCATGATAATATAGGTTAAGTCCCTCTTGCAAAAGCCATTTCCGTGCATGAAATTAAGAGAATTCTAGAGAGATCAAAGATAGATTCAAGCTTTTCCCTATCAATTCATCCTTGGACATTCATGAAATCTGAACTCTGATCCTCCCCAGGTATGTAGGGTTACAAATGGGTGTTTCTGTTGACACCCATGCTCATTCTCTATTAATTCATGAAAATCTTTCAAAAATCTCATGGGGTTTTAATTCAAATCTTGTGGAATTTTAATGATTTACTATTGGATAGTTTTAGATTGTGATTTAAATTATATTTTATGAATTTTGATAAGATTTTACAACTATTTTGATTATCAAATATATTTTGATTTCTAATAAATTAAGCCTAATTATGTAAGGTCTATGATGAATTGATTTATGATCTTCACTTCAATTGTTTATATTTACAAGCCCAACATGATTTATGATTCAAAATATAAATTTATTCAATTACCCATCATGATTTGATGATTTACAAGTGATATGTATGATCTACAAGTATGCATGAAACCTATGATACATGAATTATGTTTTGGCCGACTCAAGGGCCTTATGTCATGTATAGCTCACGTATGTACAAGAAAGTTTATTATTATTATGATTAACTAGCCTATGAATTCATGCATGTTATATCATGAACACTATATATGTTTTGGGAGTAGTATCGAACACCTAGTAGGTTTGGGGCCTAGGTTGTGCCCTGGATCTCATAAACTACGTGCCACTATAGCTATGTTGGGTTCTTCTTTGTGACTGTCCCTGGCCCAAATGGCCCTTTTCATGGTGATATCACACTTTCATGGTTCTACCCTTTGCATGGTACGGACACCCTCCCGACTAGGGTTACAAGTCGGGCTTCATGTGTGCTCATATAGGATATGTCGGTTAAGAGAATCTCCCACTGTTCCTCATGATTTATGCATGTCTATGATTATGGATATTGGCTCAAGTTATGTTCAATTCGGCTTTTCTCTCATGATTATGATTTCGAATGTATTATGAATGTTTTAAAAACCTTTAGCCTTATGTTATGTTGCGATATTTATGGTATGAGCATGATGTCCTACTCCTATGATCACTTATTAATTTTATATATATTTTAAATGTCTGTTTTACTTACCTTGCATACTTGGTACATTCCACGCGCTTACCGCATACTTTATATGTTGTATCATTTCATAATACAAGACCCGACTCTCAAGCTCATCCTCATCTCTAGACCATCTCAGAGTTTACCTTCATCTTGTTTGTGAATCCTCATGTTTTGAGGGTCGTTTGACTATACCTTATGTCATTTTATGTTTCAGTACTTGGCCGTGTTGGTTTGGGGTGTTGTCCCATCAACCCATCTTATGCAGTAGAGGCTTTCAGACAGTATGTAGTACTCAGCCTGCGTGTATGTCTAGAGATTTCCTTTTGTTATGTTATGCTGTGTTATGTTTACGTTTCTGTTATCTCTTATGTTTGGTCTTCCGCTTAAAGTGAATGATGTTAGATGTATGCTCATGTCATGGGTCGACTTGGGGTCTCTCGGAGTTTCTTGTCCCGTGTTATGATCCGGGGATATGTTCAGGTTGTGACAAACTTGGTATTAGAGCTACGTTGGTTTTTGAAGCATCCTAGGGTGTCTGAAAGCTGCGTGAAGTAGAGTCTTTTTCATGGGTTTGAAGCACGCCACAGTTATGAAGAAGAGGCTACAAGACGTTTAGGAAATGTTCCCTTCTTTCATGATCTATGTCGTGCGATGAAATATCTTTCTATCCTTTTAACTCATGTATTCACACTCCAAATAATAATGCCAGTCAGTAGAATAAGAGGCAATCTCGAGTCATTTCTCCCTATAAGAGTTAAGAAAAGCTAAGGTAGAAGAATTCGCGAACTTTAAGTGAGGAACCAAAAGAGTAGGGAGTATGAATGGAAAAGTATGAAGCCTTCTGTAATAGCCTTCGAGGCAAATGGGAAGTCAAGAGATAGTGATTTTTTCCTATCCTTGAGAAGGGACCAATCCTAAGACTGATGACCTTTATGCTAAGGAGGAGATCATAAAGTGAAGGACCAGATAAAGCCTTGAGTTTCAATTGTGAATGTTTAGGATCAGTAACTATGGGAGATCAATCCACGCTTATTCAGGTGTCCTTTCGTACTTCAGTCTATGTGATACTCTACTCATGTCGTATGTGAACATGTTATGCCCATGTCTAAGTTCCATGTACTCCTTACGTGTATTCATACTTAGATTCATAGAATGAGAAGCAACTACTTCAGATGGTGATTCCAGTCTTTTTCCATGATTTCATAAATCTCAGCTTCATGTCATGTCCCTTGTTATGTATGTACAACTCATGTCTCTCAGAATGCTCAGCTCTATGGACTTAGTCCTTAAGATTTGCCTTATCGGCTTATTAGATCGTGTTATATCAAGTACATGCGCAACTTAGATTTCTTGAAGGATTCATGCTCATAATTTCCTTACTCTAAGCCCTATGAATATCCCCCCATGATGGAAATGATGGTTAAAATGTATACGTTCAAGATAACTCCCTATCCATGCCATAGGTATAAGATATGTGGAACTTCAGGAAGCACAGTTATAAGCCAAACCTTGAAGTGTAACAACCCACATGGTCATTTTGTGACTTTTGACCTGTTTCCCTAGTTTGAACATTTTCGTATCTTTATTTTTCTATTTATGACTTGCGGAGATGGATGACACCATTCCCCAGATTATGAAGATTGGACATGATTTTGGTTTTTTGAAGGTTTGAAGTTTAAGAGGTTTGACCAAAGTCAACATTTCAGGTTAACGAGCTTGAATTTGGATTCTGAAAGCTGTGCTAGTTTTGGATGGTAATTTATGACTTATTTTGGTAGTTTGCATAGATTCCGAGGTGTTTAGGAGTGATTTGAGCCTTTGGTCGAATTTATGAGCTTTGAGGATGCTAAGTTTGACCATGGTCAGCTTTTGGTCAAAATGACCTCATATCGGTGAATTGATGATTTCAATAGGTCTAGAATGTATTTTATGATTGAATTGCATGTTTGATTTGTGACCAGAGGATTTTGGATGAGTTTTGGGTGTATTTGAATGTTTTGTGTGTTTACCATGATTTTAAGCATAAAATGTGACAATTTAGAGGTTCATTTAGTTTTTGAGATTGAAAAATTATTTCGAGGCTTTCAAAATTCTTAGCATGAATTATAGGAGTTATCATAAAAGTTTTGTGCAATTTCGATAAGCCAAGATCGCATTTTAATACAAAAGATGAGATAATTCTTGAATGAGAAAAAATGATGTCTTACTAGGCAAACGAGCAGCAAAAGGAGTTTTGATTTAACTATTAGATCCTTATCATTATTTGGGAACTATAGGAAAAAGAATCGTCGCATTTCAAGTTTGTATGACGAAGTTATGACCATTTTAGTAAAAATAAAAGTTGTTGGTGCAGTTCTAGTGCAACCCTATATAAATACCTGAACAGTGTATTTTTGCATAGACTGTGTTTATTTTTGTATTTTAAGTATATTTGGAGTTCTAGAGCTAGAAACTGAGTGATTTTTGCAGCATTCTTCTATACTTAACAAGGGGGTAAGTATCTAAACCTTAATTTGGTATTTCTCCATGATTTCGTCAGTTGGTTTTAATTTGCAACCGAGAATTTATTGGCAGAAAAATGAGGATTTTGGGTCTAGAGTTAAGAGGTTGTATTCTGATGAATTCAAAGTCGATTTGAGCTTTCTTTTGGAAGAAATTTCATATTTGAGTTCTTTACATTATGGTTAACATGATTTTAAGATAAGATTACAATTTTATCGTTGCAGGCTGGGGGTTGAATTTTGGATTGACTTTTTGGGCCGAGATAGAAGTATATCAATATGGGTTCCCATGATTTTATTTTCTTATGTAGAATATGTATTTGACCAGATTTTTATCATTCAGAAGGGATATGAAAGGGAAAATTCATAATTTGATGATTGAGCTTTGTTTTCAGGCAAGTAGAGATTTCTAGATTCTTTGAGGATCGGAAGGAAGGGAAGCTTAGTCCCAAGTATGTTGGGCCATATAGGATTTTGAGACGTGTTTGTAAGGTGGCGTATGAGTTGGAATTACCCTCAGAGTTGTCTTCTGTGCATCCTGAGTTCTATGTATTGCTTTTGAAGAAATGTTTGGGAGATCCAGCTCTAGTAGTCCCAGTGGATAGCGTGGGTGTAAAGGATAGCCTTAGCTATAAGGAGGTTCCGGTGAAAATATTAGATCACCAGGTTCGGAAGCTAAGGAACAAGGAAGCAGCTTTAGTGAAAGTATTGTGGAGAAATTAGCATGTCAAAGGAGCTACATGGAAGCCGAAGTGGATATGATGGCTAAATACCCATGCTTATTCTCTACCGGCTCAGTTCCGACTTGAGGTATCAGTTTAGCCCTATAACTCTATTTAGTTTCATGTTCAAATCGTGTGTTCAAGGGAGAGATATTGTAATACCCCCAAAATACCTAAGATTTGACCCAGGGTCAAAATTGAAGATTGGCTGAATTGTTGGGAAAATTTCACAGAACGGGTGACATAAGGACTAGTGGTTTGAAACCACGGGTCGTTGTATCTAGTCGTGGACTTAGGAGTCCTAGTGGTAGTGGAGACAACAGATGAAGTAATGACTCGTTGCTTGAAATAATGAGTCATTGTCTGTTGTCATGGGAGAAGCTGGATCTTAGCAATTGGGGATACCACAGGTCATCCAACGACTCGTGGTGTGAAGTGACGACCCATGGTCACCAGTTCTCGTTTGGTTTCTAGAATTTCCAGTACATGTAACGGATCGAGACCATGACTCATCGAAACTAAACACGAGTCGTGGTGAGGCTCGTGGTAAGGTATGTTCAGGTTTGTGAAGGGGATAACAACGGTCGATCTAATGACCCGTGGAGAGTAACAACGACTCATCCTATTGAGTCATTGCTGGGATCTGAGATTAGGTTATAGACAGTGTAGACGATAGATCATACCTCGAGTCCTGGTATCCACCAACGACTCGTTGATACGTTTGCGAGAGACACCAGTGCAATTTTTCATGGTGATTTCCTTAAGGGTATTTTCGACCTTTCTTTGATCTAAGTCCCTAAACTACGTCGTTTTATGTAATATTCTGGGCATGATAAGATAGGTTAAGTCCCTCTTGAATAAGCCATTTCCATGCAGAAAATTAAGAGAAATCTAGAGAGATCAAGCATAGATTCAAGCTTTTCCCTGTAGATTCATCCTAGGGCATTCAAGAACATTGAACTCTAATCCTACCTAGGTATGTAGGGTTATGAATGGGTGTTTCTATTCACACCCATGCCCATTCTCTATAAATTTATGAAAATCTATCAAAAATCTCATGAGGTTTTAATTCAAATCTTGTGGAATTTTAATGATTTACCAATGAGTTTTTTTTAAATTGTGATTTCAATTATATTTTACAAATTTTGATTAGATTTTACAACTATTTTGATTATCAAATTATTACTTTTGATTTCTACTAAATTAAGCCTAATTATGTAGGATCTATGATGAATTGATTTATGATCTTCATTTCCATTGTTGATATTTACAAGCCCAGCATAATTTATGATTCGAAATATGAATTTACTCAATTACCCATCATGATTTGATGATTTACAAGTTATATGTATGATCTACAAGTATGCATGAAACCTATGGTTCATGAATTATGTTTTGGCCGACTCACGGGCCTTATGTCATGGCTAGTCCACGCATGTACAAGAATGTTTATGATTATCATGATTTTGCTAGCCCATGAATTCATGCATATCATACCATGAGCACTATATATGTTTTAGGAGTAGTATCGAATACCTTGTAGGTACAGGGCCTAGGTTCCACTGTAGCTAAGTTAGGACCTCCTTTGTGACTGTCCCCGGCCCAAATGACCCTTTTCATGGTGATATCACACTTTCATGGTTCTACCCTTGGCAAGGTACGGACACCCTCCCCACTAGGGTTACAAGTCGGGCTTCATGTGTGCTCATATGGGGTATGTTGGTTAAGAGAATCTCCCACTATTCCTCATGATTTATGCATGTCTATGATTGTGTATATTTGCTAAAGTTATGTTCAATACAGCTTTTCTCTAATGACTATGATTTCGAATGTATTAAGAATGCTTTAAAAATCTTGAGCCTTATGTTATGTTGCGATATTTATGATATGAGCATGATGTCCTACTCTTATGATCACTTATTAATTTTATATATACTTTAAATGTCCGTTTTACTTACCTTGCATACTCGGTACATTCCATGTATTGACCGCATAGTTTCTACGCTGTATCATTTCATGATACAGGACCCAACTCTTAGGCTCATCCTCATCTCTAGACCATCTTAGAGTTCACCTTTAGCTTGTCTGTGAGTCCTCATTTTCCAAGGGTAGTTTGACTAGATCTTATGTCATTTTATGTTTCAGTAATTAGCCGGGTTAGTTAGGCGTGTTCTTCCATCAACCCATCTTATGCAGTAAATGCTTTCAGACAGTATGTAGTACTCAGCTTGCATGTGTGTCTAGAGATTTCCTGATGTTATGATATGTTATCTTATGTTACGTTTCTGCTATGTCTTATGTTCAGTCTTTCGCTTAAAGTGAATGAAGTTAGATGTATTCTTATGACATGGGTTGACTTGGGGCCTCTTGGGTTTCCTTGTCCCATGTTACGATTTTGGGCTGCGTTCAGGTCGTGGAAGTAAGGTTATAGGAGAGTTACTTACCTTGGAGGAAGGAGGAGTGCTCAAAATTCGAAGTTTTAAAACTCAAAAGTTGTTCTTAACCATGCTAGAGGAGAGAGAGGATTTACTGTCAAAACCATGATATATTCGTGGTTTTACATTGTAAGATCATGAGAGATGTTTCTCCCCACTTAGAAGGCAAAATAATGTCAATGTGCAGACTGCACATTCAATGTATGGACCATACCTTAAAATGTCCTTTGATCCCCTTCACTGGTCATATATTGTTTAGTGGCTTACGGTGAAAATCTTGTCCTTCGCGTCTTCTTGAAAGTGTCTCAGTAAAAATCTCCTTAATTTTTTACTACAAACTCTGATTGACACAAGGTCATTGCGTTGGAAAGAAGACTCAAAGGGAATCAATTCGAATAGTTGAATCACCCAAAAAAAAGTTAACATCTAGCTTTAATAAATTTCATTAGGTTCGGATTTATCTACATACCTATAATAATTTCACACTTAGCTTAAAAGTCAGATGCATTACATTATCCCCCCCTTGGGACCATTTTTGCTTTAATGAAGTCCATAGCCATAAATAGGATCTAACCCTTAAGCTTTGTTAATATTTTGGTAGGGTTTCTTTCATTGGCAAGACTAAAACAATCTCCTAATAGCTATCAGAAAACTAGAAAAACGTTACGAGTCTCACCGAACATTAAAAGGTACATAAAGCTGAAGAACTGCACGAGAACATGGTTTTGACCCCGATTGGCTTCTTAAAGAAAGGAGTAAAAATAGGACTTATTTTTCCTTAAGCTACACGATTAGAAACACCTTTTTAACTAAACCAACTTCTTCGAATGGCACACTTATCATTTACAACCTAATATTATCATATGTTCTCATATTGATGCTAAGGTCTAAGTCTAAAAGAAGCCTTCCACCCTATTCAATCCTAATTCGACTAAATCTCTTGCATCGAGAGTTATTGCCCAAGAATACCACTTCCTCTTCTTATCATAAAAGTTGCAGAACCTCAAGCACTATTAGATGAGTCATTAGTTACATAATGCAATGGTCCACATGTATGTAATTATAACATTCAAGCCTATCACTATGATCATCTTATGGATTGTTATAGCTTACACTATGTAAGAATTTTCTCTTCTTCCCTAGAATATATAAAAATGGCAACTCCATGAACTTTTACAAAGACACATACTGAAATTTTTATCTAACTATTACAAACAACTATTATGTACCTCACATTTCATCCACACTTATAATCTAAGATCGAACCAGTACACCGCGATTTTCATCAAGGGTTTATCTACTTTCTCCCATCCTATCCTTAACTAGCTTCTCTTACTATTATCTTTCAAGTCCAAAAAGAGGATCACTGAAAAAATTAGAGTATGAGTAATAGGAATACGGGGGATACCGCTAAATCATGACTTACACTTAGCATAACTTTGTCACTCGAGGTGAGGTCTAAGGAATCAAGTGCAATCGGCATGAGTACTTCACATATTGGGCACATAAGGCATTATTAAAGGGTTAATCTGAAAATACTCATTGTGATCATCCTTTCTGTCATAGGTGAACATACAATTGGAAACTAAAGACTTGACTTAGTTCTTCGCCTTATCATCTCCCCCTTAGCTCAAAAGTCATCACTCTAAGACTTTGGACCTCTTCTCTAAGCTAGGCTATATTTAGTAACTATTGTGTGGTCGGGTTATAACTATACATAGGCATGCCAATCTTTTCCTTGCTGATTCTATCTTCAAGTACTAAAATTTGTGCTATGGTTTCTTTCTTAGGTAACTCCTAACTTCTCTTTTGACACTAAAGCTATCACTATAGGATTTATACCATTTCTACCTTATCAACCTCATACATCTGAAGCTCTACCAACTCATCACAAGGGATAAAACTTACACTAAGATGCTTGAATCATATACCTTATAATGTTTCCCCTGAGCCTAGCAAGAGATAAATATAAACATGAAAGGCTCATGACATACCCGTGACTATATCTGGCGTGCTCTCCTGATCCTGGCATGATGAGTGGCGTAGAAGAGGTAATGAAGTTGTCCACCACCTGCACTAAAAGAGGCACCCTGCTAGGATGGGAGAGCTGCTAGAGCTACTAAAGATGTGGCTTGGGTACGACTGCTAACGTCGCCTTGTTTGGCTGCTGGACAATCTCGAATCTATAATCGGGCTAACCACACCCAAAGAAAATATCCTTGTTGATCAAACACTTCCTTGGGTGGTTCCTCCTACATTTTTTGCAAATTGGAAAGGTATGACCTCCAAAAATGTCCTTTTGGGACCTAGCACCTGGTGCTCTACCCCTTTGATCCTTTCTATGTTTAGGAAACGAAGCACAAGCTAACAAAGGTGCTGGAGCTAATGACATCGATGGAACTGCAAGCGATTTCCACCACCTGACATTCACTGAGAAAACTCAAAGTTTCCCTTTCTAGCTCTCTTATTCTCCCTTTCTCTTTCCTTCAACTTCTCATCCACCTTTGAACCATGGAACTCAGTCGAGTTCATTCTAGTGAAGTCTCGAACCCTAGCAGTTGTCACATTTCTATTAGGATTTGGAGGTGCGACTATCTACTGGTTAACTTGAGAAGTTATTGCTTGTGCCAGCACTTGAAAGAAAGCCCTGAATTCTGCATTAGAGACTAATCATTTATAGGATCTATAGCAGCTGGGTGTGCTAGCGGGTTTCTGTTTCTTCGTTTGTTAGCTCTTCTGCAAATGTGTATAGCATGAGTTAGAAGAGTAAAAAGAGTTGGACTTTATCGCATGATACAGAACATGAAAGAAGGGAAGTTTCCTATGAACATTTCATAGCCTCTTCCTTATAAGTGTGATGCACTTTACACCCAAGAAAAAGATTACTTCACGTGGCTTTTAGACACTCTACGACACTCTAAACCTAATGCCCAAATACCAAGTTTGTCACACCCCAATTCTACACTCTAGATGTGACACGGGACCTAGAACCACGAATGGCTCCAAGCTAACCCGTGGCATAGCATGGTACTACTAAAATCTAATTTAAGATAAACTTAGCGGAAGCAATTTAACTTTGAAAGAAAGAACATTTGATATTAAGCTAAATCTAAAATAGTTAGATAAACACTGCGTAATAAGATAAGGACTCTAATACTCTTTCTAAAATCTCTACTAGCTAACAAGCTGCTGGGATAAGTCCCCAGCTAACTCTACATGTCTAAAACTGAAAGGACAAAAAACTAAAAAGAACACAACTCTAGCCCTCGAATGATGAGGACTCACCAATAATCACTGATCAAGTTCTGGAATGTGTTTACCCTTGAGGCTGAGTCTGAGTACCTAAATCTGTATCACAAAATGATATAGTACATGAAGTATGCAGTCAGTACTTGAAATGTACTGAGTTTATGGGACATGAAACTGAAATATAAAACATGCTAATAATCTGAGATGTTGTACTAAAAACATAACTACATGCATAAGCTGAACTAGAGTACAATAACTTTATCTGAGATGCATCAAAACTGATATAGAGGAGTAGTCCTAAAAAACATGCATAGTGAAAAACAAGTGAAACTTATATGAGGGCCATGTACATATATTGAAAATTGAAGTTATGATTGTAACTAAAAATTGTAATTGATTGGAACTGTACTGAAACTACAACTCTACAGTTGGAGAGTCTATTAACTGACATATAACCATGTGAGCTAGACGTGGGATTCAATATATATCCCCCATAGGTAGGACCCAATATACCTTTGAAAGCTATAGAGCCATGACTGTGTGAATTCACTATGAGCCCATTCGGGCAAGGGGGACACTCTCAACTGGCGAGGACTCCTCATTCTATGGTGGCACGTAGTTTTGGAAACCTGGGGGCGCTGAACCCTAGCCTACTTGGTCCTAAGTACTACTTCCAACTGAAAATAAATATTGATAATTTGGAAGCTAGTATTTTAAGACTAAGTCAGAACTACTTTATCTAAAAGTGTCCTGAGAGTCTAAAGAACCATAAAGATGTTGATAGCTCGAAATTGGTGTTCTAAGGCTAAGTAAGAATTACTTTATCTAAAAATGTCCTGAGAGTCTAAAGAACCATAAAAATATTGATCATACTAAAATCATGAAATAATCATATGTTCAAATCATACTATAAAACATGCATACTGAAATCATGAGAGATTCATAAGTTCAAAACAGACCAAGTCTTTTGAAAATAACACTAAATGAAGGGAGCTAAACCTTTGAAATAATGAAAGTATCAAATCAGGGAAATACTTAATGCAATTTAGAGTAACATCATGAAAATCATATATTATTCATCATAAGAGCCTTGAAAACATGGAGATAATAAGGGAAATCATACATTGAATGAAAACCCTAAGATATGATTTCTAGAGAACTGAATTTACTAGGATTTCTGAAATTAATTGGCACACAAGGGTGAAAGGAGACAATTTTTGAAGTCCGACATAGTTGGAGTAGGAGAATTCCTTTCTAGATCTTGAATCTTAAAGATCTTGGATTTCATAGGAATCAATAAGATCAAGGAATAAAATTTTTATCATAACTCAAACTCATACATGGGGGAAAAGCTCATAGACATGAATAACGTAGCATGGGGAAGAATAATGAGGTTTTCACACATAGAGATAGCCTTATATAGCTTATCTTTGGACTCACAACTATCAAAATGAAGCAAAAATCCTATTATAATGTCAATCTAGAACAATTATTTTAATAGGAACTACTCAATAGCTTAACGACGAAATTAAAGTCGTAGAGGCATTATATCAAACACCCGGGGGGCATAGAAAATTCAAGCCTCTTATGAGTAGGGCGTCCTAGAACCCACCTCTTTCTATAGCCCCTTAACAACATGCATAATTATTGCAATTCCAACCAAAACAACAACATCCATTCCCAACACCAAAATAGTTGTATAAACCCTTACCCTAGGTCATCACATGAACTCATGGCTTTCTAGCGTCATCTAATGAGTCCTATCCTTAAAACATCAATAAGGAATAGAAAACAATGCTCATGTAAGGTTTTCAGGAGCGTTATTTACCTTAGAGGAAGAAGGAGTGCTCAAGACTCCAAGTCTTGAAACTCAAAATTTGTTCTTGGCCTTGCTAGAGGAGAGAGAAAGGATTTGATGTCAAAACCTTGAGAGATTTGTGGTTTTATGTTTCAAGATCATGGGAGTCGTTTCTTCCAACTTATAATAATATTGGAGAGCTTTGGGGGCATTTGGGGTTGAGTTGGGATAAATAAAATAAGTAAGTAAACCCAAAAATCACGTTCAAAAAATCAGATTTTTAAGGCAAAAAAATGCAATGTACAGGCAACACATTTAATATATGGGCCCGTACATTGGAATATCCTTCGACTCTCTTTACTGGCCAGTCACTATTAAGTGACTTATGACCAAAATCTTGCAAGGACAGATCATCCTTTGAATTGATGGTCCATCAATTCAATTGATGGTCTACATCTTAGTTCGCCCTTCGTGACTGCTTGATAGTGTCTCAGAAAAATATGCATAACATTTTACTCCAAAGACCAAACTCGGATGGTTCGGAAAGAAGGCTCAAAGGGATTCAATTTGAAGGATTGAATCACCCAAAAATACTTCATAACTTGGGAGTTATGGTCGTTTAAAATTGACACTTCTAAGAACTTATACGAAAACTTAATCGGTAAGAAGGCTCTCAACTCAATCCTTCTAAGAACTTATATGAAAACATAATCGGTAAGAAGGCTCTCAACTCAACTTTGTGTTAGAGGTTCCATATGTCCTTAATTCATATCTAATGCTTAATAGGAGCAGACAGATGGATAGAAGTATCAAGCTAATCACATCATATTCAGACCCACAACAAAGTATGTAGACACCTAAGAAAAGTAAAACCCGGATCAAATAAAGTTGTAGCCATCCATTCACAGACTAGAATAGTACTTGTGATAACTACATCTGACAACTCTATCTCAGATCTACCCAAATGAGCATAAAGGTGTGTTCATCTTTCTATTTGTGCTCTGCCTCGCCAGACAATGTATTACCTTGACCAGGCTAACTATCGCCTCAATGAGACTGGACCCCAACTCGACCTACTGGGTGGCTACACCCGCCAGGCTAAGGACGGTCTCTACCAGACAAACTACCTTACCTACCTACTAGAACTAAGACTTGGGAAGCCTACTATTGAGCCATCAATCCATTCATCCTAAACCTGGGGCACCATTCCCATATATTCTAACTTCACAAAACTCATCATACACCTTATCTAAGGTAGGCCTGAGCTGAAGTTGAAGAAGCAAAATAACCCCCATAATTTGGACAACTAGCGGGTGCACACTCTACATATCCTAAGGAGCACTGGCTAACCCCTAGAAGACCTCAAGCTGAAATCTGGATGACTAATTGAATGGGGTGTCCTGAATATCCCAGAGAAATCAGCCCCTTAGAGGTAGAGGCACTGTAACTTCTACTCTTTCAGGCCTTTTTATCTCCATTCTTTGCATAATTGTCCTTCTTGACCCCCTCAACATTTCAGACATACTCTACTACCTCTCGGAAAGTCTTCCCCCATGATACCATTTATAGGGATGAAAACTAAAGCCCCTCATTCAGTCCTTTTCAAACCATCTGATCCTCTCCTCCTTTGTGGGCAACAACTATAAAGCATACCTAGATAAAGAGTGGAAATGACCTCATATGCTGCAGTTGATTAATTATCCTACTCAATAATGGTGAACTCATCATGCCTCTAGTCTTGCAAGGTATGAGGAACATATTTCTTCAAGAAGATGGAGTAAAACTGAGTCCAAGATACCACAAGCAACCCAGCTAGACTATTCTCCACAAAAGGTCTCCACCATAGCATAGAATACCCCAGTAGCTAGAAAATAACAAACTCAACCACATATCTCCCCACTACCCCCATTTTGTGGAGCCTCTCATGATAGTCAGTAATGAACTCACATGCATCCTCCTATTTTGTACCATAAAAGATGAGATACTTCATTTTAGTGAACCTCCAAAACAGATCATGCTCATCAATAGTGATCAACGGTCTAACCATATGTCGAGGAAATACCCAAGTATCTGAAACCTTATCCATCTGTGGAGCTACGACTACAACATTCTTTACTCTTAAATATTAACTTGTCGGAGTTACAAGTGTCACCCTGTTCCCTACCAGCCCGCTCAATAGACTCAACAACTCGACTAGTACATCTATTAAAGCTGCAACACCTCTATGAATCGATGTTGTTGCCTTCTCTACCACCCTATATTGGATCTCTAAATGTGTGAGGGACTTAGAACTCTCTCGAGCTTGACCAGCAGCCTAATCCTTGCCTCTAGCTAGTGCTGCTCTTCGTCCACTACTGCAACCACCTCTCCAGGTTCACCCTCTGCCACGAGCTATGGCCCTAGTGGGCGGCTTGAGTTCTTCTACTCTGGTTCCTCCTGAACATGTTCTCACCATCTGTAAGAGAAAAAAATGAAGGGCGTTAGATACCAATTTGGATCATAAGGTACCAATTCGAATCAAGTAATAGAATAAAAATGAAAGAAAGAATTGAGTTTTCCTAGTATCCTATAGCCTCTTGAAGACAAGTTCAGACATCTATGTACTGTTTCGCGAGACTTTATTTGACATGTCCTTGTATGATAAAATTGGCAAACCTAAGGCTCTGAGACCAACTTCCATGCACGAACATAGGCCCTGATCGAGCTGTGGGATAAAGAACCTCGGGAGGCTCCAAGTCGACCATGGCATGAACATGAAATCTAAACTCAATATAATAATGCGAAAGTCTAACATATATAGAATACCAAAAGTCTGAAAATTTGTTAACATTGAATATCTGAATACATAACAGTGATCTGAAACTAAAACAATGCAACGTCTGATAAGACTCTATATACTAACGAGTTGATGGACAAGACCTAACTAACTCATTACAACTGAAACTGAAGATATTGAATACAATTGATAAAAGGGTCCTCCAATGATGAGGACTCACCAACTCTAACTAGGAGGTGCTACTCTGAGGATCTGAGTAACGGCAGGGATGAACCTGAATGTCGGAGTCTGTATCATGAAACGATATAGCATAGAGTATGTGGTCAGTGTGTGGAATGTACCGACTATGCAAGGTAAGTAAAAACCGCTAATGAAGTAAAATTAGAGATCATGCGTATCATAAAACATTTCACTAGAAGAGTCTGAGGGTAGGACTTGCATACTATTATCTGAAAATATGATTTAAACATAACTATATATCATAAGTGAATTGAATGACCCAAAGATGAAACTAATAATCATAAGTAAAATTGAGCATTGGGTGAAACTTACTGAAAATATAATATCATGACTGATGAAAATGAATAAATAAGATCATGAGGAATAATAGGAGACTCTCCATAAAACCGACATTACCACGATAGAGCTTATGTTGCCCTGACTATTACACTCAAGTGGGCAGATCTGTTCAAAGATTATCCAAACCTAAGGACGCTACCACGATATTGATATCAAGCTGAAGCCCCTTGGGGGCAAGGAAAGCTCACAAGGTAGGTCCCAAATAATCTGAACATACCTACATTGGCATGTAGTTCTGAGGCATAGGGTTGACTGACCCTTACCCTACTCGGTGTTAGACACTACTCCTAAAAACATTCATAGGATCTCAATAGTTGTTCAACAAGGTTGAATCATCATCTTGCGATGAAGCTGAATTATAAAAATACATGTAAAATCTAAAATCATTACACGAGGAGCCTTGTCTCTAAACATACCACAAGTTGAAAAGAGTGGGAATCTAGACATAAAAATCCATGTGGTAGGCTAATAACATGAAATTGAGATAAATCATGAAATATACTTGATCATATGGGATTGACCAAACTTAAAAATACTTGAAAGAGATTTCAATAGTCAAAAACATGAATATAGTCATGGGTAATTCGAAATCACACTTTCATAAAATACATCTCATCATTCTTGAAAACATATGTCATAATCTCCACCTTTCATGAACTTTCATAATTGGGCATCATAATTATAAGACTTTGAAATCACAAATTTGTAACTGAAAACATTATAAATCATGCCCATGAATCATAATTCATAATTATAAATATGAATAGATTATACCCATGATAGATACTTATAAAATTCCGAAGTTGGATTAAAACCCCATAAATTCATCGACTAGAATTTTCATGAATTTGAGAAGGTATTGGGCATGGGAGTGGATGAATAACTCATTCATAATGCTACATACCTGGGTAAATCTGATTTACACTCCCTCTTAAAAGCCTAAAGGAAATTGGAGAGAAATTGGGGAAATTCATCAAGCGTGATCTCCAAGGAAGAGCTCTAATTTTCATGCATGGAATGGTAAGGCTTGGGATAAGCTTAACACTCTTAAAACCCTGCTAACTAATCTTAAAACAACATAGTTTAGGACCCTAGAGCTTAGGAATTACAAAAATACCCTTAATGAAAACTCTGTAATTTCTGCACTATCTGTGACAACGGGTGATACCACGGGTCCTACCTTGATACCATGACTCATGGTATCCATCTGTTACTTCCTCCATCGATTCTTAACTTCTCGAATCCTAATACCATAACTCGACAGGATGGGTCGTTACTTCAAACAACGATCCATTTTATCCTCCCATTACTGCCTCTGATGAACCTTTATCTAGACTTCCGACGAGTCACACCACGACTCGTAACTTCATCCAATGAGTCGTTGGTTCCATTTGTTACCTCAACTAGCGATCTTTCCTACTCATTCCCATGGCCACCTACCATGACTCATTGTTCCTCACAACGGGTCATACTATGACTTGTACCATCCATCGTTTGTACCCATGTGACAACCAATTACCCTAAGCTACTACTCTTCGAACCTTTCTATGAATCGTAACATGGACCAGTTGCTTCTGAGTCTACTTATCCAAAGACTGACCAAGAGTGTCTCCCACGGGTCATTAGACCTTCCAACGACTGGTACCATGAGTCGTTCTGAGTAAAATCTTAGATTTTTCTGCTACTTTTCATTTCAAATCCCAAGTCTAGTCTTAGGTACTTCTAGGGTATTACAATATCTACCTATTAGGAACATTCGTCCTCGAATGTGAATGAACATACTGAACAGCTTGGGGAAAAATAACTGACTTCTCACATACTGAACATATAATGCTGAAAACGGACGGAGTGACTGACTCCGAGCTAGAATACATAACTGAACTGAATTCATGAATCACAAATACATGCATCGACATGAAAGAAACTAGAACACATAATCTGAGCATGAGACTGATTAGAGTACAAAGGAGGAAACAGGTACCTCAAGTTGAAACTGAACCAAAAGGGAATAGATGCGGGTATTTAGCCATATATCTGCTTCATCTTCCATGTGGCTCTCTCAACATATCCTCAAGAGTATGTATGGTCCATTTAGCCTGACCATATATTTGCGGGTGAAATGATGTGCTATGTTTTACTTGAGAACTAAGTCCCTTCTAAATCAATCTCCAAAACTGGAAGGTAAATTGAGTACCTCTATCTGATATGATGGAAAAAGGCACTCCATGCAAATGAACTAACTCCCGAATATATAACATAGCATAATCCTCCACTGAATCAATAGTTTGACTGGTAGGAAATGAGCTGCTTTAGTCAACCTGCCTATAACAACCCAAATAGAGCCATGCTGCCAGCGAGTACGAGGAAACCCCGTAATGAAGTCCATATTGATTTCCTCCCACTTCTATGTAGGGATACTAATGTCTTAAAGCACTCCTCTAGGTCATTGATGCTCAACCTTTACCTATTGACAATTCAGACCCTTAGCCACAAACTCTGCTATGTCCTTCTTCATGCCATTCCACCAATAGACTTCCCATAGGTCACAGTACATCTTGGTGGCACCTAGATGTATAGAATATCTGGAACCAAGATCCTCATGAAACATCCTCTCCCTCAAGTCATCCACACTCGGTACACAGAAACGACCCTGATATCGAAGTACATTATCTCCCTCTTGGGATAAGACCTCCATCTTCTGATTCTGAACGACTTACTTCAACTTTACCAAAATAGGATCCTCATTTTGTCTAGATTTGACCTTGGTCACCAAGGAAGATTCTGACCCATTTAGAGCAACGACAACACCATTTGTTAAGTCAAAAAGATGAACTCCTAGTCATGTAAGACAATGCGCATCCTTTACTAACTCTTTCCTCTCCTCATCAACATGGGTCACACTTTCCATAGAAAACCTGCTAGAGCGTCTGCCACCACATTAGCCTTGCCTGGATGA
The DNA here is from genome assembly GCA_035772735.1 of Datura wrightii. Lineage (NCBI taxonomy): Eukaryota > Viridiplantae > Streptophyta > Magnoliopsida > Solanales > Solanaceae > Datura > Datura wrightii. The sequence goes on along the minus strand of JASDFA010000002.1, from coordinate 45,815,757 downwards.
TAAAAGACACTCATGTCATAATACATAAGAAGTCCAACCACCTCTTTTGATGTAGATTTAGATCCTTCCGGGTAAACATGTAGTGTAGGCTTTTGTGGTCCGTAAACACATACACATGGACCCCGTATAGATAGTGTCTCCAAATCTTCAGGGAAACTACAACCGCCCCCAATCGAGGTCATGAGTTGGATAGTTCTTCTCATGTATCTTTAGCTTCTTGGATGCATAGGTTATAACCTTACCGTACTGCATTAATACATATCCAAGACTGATCCTCAAGGAGTCACAATATACCACAAACCCATCGGTACCCTCAGGTAGGTTCAACACTGGTGCTGAGGTGAGTTGAGTCTTATGCTTTTGGAAGCTTTTCTCACAAGCCTCTGGCCATTGAAACTTCACTTTCTTCTGGGTCAACTTAGTCAACAGTGCTACAATGGATGAAAACCTTTCAACAAACCTCCGATAGTAGCTAGCTAAATCCAAGAAACTCTTGATATTTGAAGGACTCACTGGTCTAGGCAAATTCTTCACCGTTTCTATCTTTTGAGAGTCCACCTGTACACCCTCAATTGACACCACATGACCCAAAAATGCTACTGAGTCTAGCGAAAACTCGCACTTGCTGAACATAGAATATAATTGGCAATCCTTAAGTGTCAGTAGCACCACCCTCAAATGAGCGACATGCTCCTCTTCGCTTCGAGAGTATATGAGAAAGTCATCTATGGACATGACTATGAACATGTCTAAATACGGCTTGAACACCCTATTCGTCAAATCTATAAAAGCTGCAAGATCGTTCGTTAGTCCAAAAGACATAACTACAAACTAATAGGGACTATACCGAGTCTTGAAGGCTATCTTCGGAATGTCACTCTCCTGAACCTTGAGCTGATGATACCCGAATCTGAGGTCTATATTTGAGAAACACTTGGCACCTTGAAGCTGGTCAAAAAAGTCATCAATTTTGGGGAGAGGATACCTGTTCTTAACTGTGACCTTGTTCAGTTTCCAGTTATTAATGCACATCCGAAAGGAACCATGCTTCCTCCAAACAAAGAGAACTGGTGCACCCCACATGGATTTGCTTGGTCTGGTTAAACCCTTGTCTAAAAGGTCCTTTAGCTGCTCCTTCAACTCCTTTAGCTCAGCTAGAGCCATTCTATAAGAAGGAATAGATATAGGTTGCGTATCGGGAAGAAGGTCAATAACAAAATTGATCTCTCGCTCGGGAGGAATTCCCAGTGAAGCATCTGGAATCACTTTTGGATATTCTCACACTATAAGAACTGATTGGATAGTCGAGGTTTCAAATGTAGTATCTTTAACCCTGACTAGATAGTACATGCAGCCCTTAGTAATCATCTTTTTGACCTTAAGGTAGGAAATGAAGTTACCAAGAGGCACAACTGACCTACCCTTCCATTCTAGGACTTGCTCACCTGAAAACCGGAACTCTACCGCACAGGTTCTATAATTTCTAAGTAATAACATGCATGTAGAAAATCCATGCCAATGATAACATCAAAATCTGTCATGGCTAGCTCTACTATATCTACTAAGGTGACTTTCTGAAGGGCTATGATGGGGCAATTCTATACACCTGTCGAGCTACAATTAAATCACCGATAGAAGTAGAAATGAGAAAGATTCTGATAGGATTTTGGCACTGACTCCAAAACTACTAGCAACATAGGGCTTCACAAAAGATAAGGTTACCCCTGAATCTTACAAAGCATATACATCAAGGTTGAAAACTTGTAACATACCAGTGAGTACATCTGCTGAGGCTTCCTGCTCCTATCGAGATGTGATGGCATAGAATATGTTCTGATGCTGACCACCACCTACACTAGTGGATGGTCCCTACTAAACTAAGCGTGCTGGTGGAGCTGCTGAATTAGTGGCTAGGTCTCGGCCTCTACCATGGCCTTGTATAGCTACTGAGCAATCTCTAAGTATATGTTCGAGCTTCCCATACCCAAAACAAGCACCTGAACCTACTAAGCACTGATAGTGTGTCTCTAGCCACTCCTGGCACAAGCTGGGATACTGGGCTCCGTAGATATGCTCCCCTGACCTAAAAACCCTAATGCTCGTCCCATCTGGTTGCACCTAGATTCGGCTGGCACACTTGCTGTTGATGGCATTGAGGCTGATGATCTCTGGGGTGACTACTAATAGTGCCCACCTCCAGGTCTCTGTCGGGAGAATCCAAAGCTATCAGTCCTGGCCCTCTTCGCCTCTCTCTCCCGCTCACTCACCTGTATTACCTCTATCTGCTGGTGTATAGAACTATCCGAGGAAAGTCAATGTCCTGATGAAGCACAGCGGTCCTACAATGCTGGACCATGTAGTCCGCTACTCCACGCACAAACTGGCTAACCTAAGCTCTCTAATTAGCCAGCATCTCTACTGCATACTTGGATAAGCGGGTGAAGTCCAAAGCTTACTCCTGGACTGCCATATTATTCTGCTTCAAGTTCAAGAACTCAGTTGCTTTTATCTTCCTCATCTCTCGGGGAAAGAATGGATCTGAAAATGCGGTATGGAACTCATCCCAACCACTGGGGCCCGCTCCTACTGTACTGCTATCCTTCCATTGCTTGAACCAGATGCGCGCAACCCCTTTTAACTGATATGAGGCTAGATATGCGCACTCCTCCCTTATCACCCCCATGATCTGGCTGATCTTTAGGATTTCATTAATAAACTCATGCGGATCTTCAACCACCTTCAATCCGAGAACTTTGGAGGGTTCATCCTACAAAAATCTCTAACTCTCGCCGCTACTGCATTCCCATTCTAAGGGACATGCGCTACCACCTGTTGGTGGACTTTGGCTGTCAAAGCTTGAGCTAACATCTAAATGACCGCCCTAAACTCTGCATTGGCCACCTGCTCGGGTACATGATCCTCGTCGGCTGGTGGGACTGCTGGTGCCCATCCTCATTGCATTCTCGTGGCCATTTCCGTTTTCTTTTCTCCTTATGTTAACTCGACGAGAAGGCATGATTCTACAAACACGTATAGCACAAGTTAGAAGGATAGAGAGATATTTCACACAACATAGATCATGAAAGAAGGGAAATTTCCTAAAATGTTTCGTAGCCTTTTCGTCATAACTGTGGTGCTCTTCACCAACATGAAAAAGACTCTACTTAATGCGGCTTTTAGACACCCTAGGACACTTCAAACCTAATGCTCTGATACCAAGTTTGTCATGACCCGAACATAAGATCAGATGGAGAAACAGGATAAAGAATCCTGGGAGGCTCAAAGTCGACCCATTGCATGAACATGACATCTAAACTCAACATAATAATGTAGAAATCCAACATATATAAAATAGGAGAAGTCTGACAATTTGATAACATTGAATATCTGAATACATAATAGTGATCTGAAACTTAAAACATACTGTCTAATAAGCCTCTACATACTGACGAGTTGATGGGAAAAAACCCCAACTAACTTATTAAAACTGAAACTGAAGATACTGAATACAACTGATAAAAGGGTTCTCGAAGGATGAGGAACAAACTCTAGCTGGAAGGTGATACTCTAATGATTTGACTAAAGACGGGGTTGAACCAGAATATCGGAGCCTGTATCATGAAACTATACAACATAAAGTATATGGTCAGTATGTGAAATGTACCGCATATGCAAGGTAAGTAAAAACCTCTAAGTAAGTAAAATCAGAGATCATGCATATCATAAAAATATTTCATCATAAGAGTCTTAGGGTAGGGCTTGCATGCTATTTTCTCAAAACATGATTTAAACATAATTGAATATCATAACTGAATCAAATGACCCAAAGCTGAAACTGATAATCATAAGTAAAACTGAGCATTGTGTCAAACCAGCTGAAAACATAATATCATGACGGATGAACATGTATAACTTAAATCATGAGGAACAATGAGAGACTCGTCATTACCACGATAGAGCTTACGTGTTCCCAACTATTACACTCAAGTGGGCAAAGCCGTCCAAAGCTTTGTAAAATCTAAAGATATTACCATGATATCAATATCAAGCTAAAGCCCTTTAGGGGCAGAGAAAGCTTACAAGTGAGGTCCCAAATAATCTGAACATACCTACATTGGCGCGTAGTTCTGAGGCACCGGATTGGCTGACCCTTAGCCTACTCGGTGCTCAATACTACTTCCAAAAACATGCATAGGCTCTCCACTATTTTTTAACGAGGTTGAACCATCATCTTGCGACGAAGATGAATCATAAAAATACATGTAAAATCTGAAATCATAACATGAGGAGCCTTGACTTAAACCATACCACAAGCTGAAAAGAGTTAGAGTCTAGACTAAATAATCCATATGGTAGGCTAATAACATGAAATTGAGATCAATCATGAAACATACTTGATCATATGTTCTTGCCAAAACTTAAACATAGTTGAAGTAGAATTTGATAGTCAAACATGAATATAGACATGGGTAATTCGAAATCATACTTTCATTATATATATCTCATCATGCTTGAAAACATATGTCATAATCTCCACCTTTTATGAACTTTCATAATTGTGCATCATAATTGTAAGACTTTGAAAACACAAATTTGTAATTGTAAATATTATAAAACATGCCCATGAATAAAATTAAAAATTATAAACATAAATAGATTATACCCATGATAGATACTTAGAAAATTCAAAAGTTGGGTTAAAACCCCATAGATTCATCAAATAAAATTTTCATGATCTTAAGAAGGGATTGGGCATGGGAGTGGATGAATACACCCATTCATAACCCTACATACCTGTGTAAATCTAATTTACACTCCCTCTTGAAAGCCCAAAGGAAATTGGAGAGAAATTGGGTAAATTATTCAAGCTTGATCTCCAAGGAAGAGCTCTAATTTGCATGCATGGAATGGTAAGACTTAGGATAGGCTTAACACTCCTAAAACCCTGCTAACTAAGCTTAAAATGATATATTTTAGGACCCTAGAACTTATGAATTACGAAAAAACCCTTAATGAAAAGTCTAGAATTTCTGCACTATCTGTGACAACGGGTGGTACCTTTATACCACGACTCATGGTATCCATCCGTTACTTCCTCCATCGATTCTTAACTTCTTGAATCCTGATACCATGACTCGACAGGACGGGTCTTTACTTCATAAAACAATCCGTTTTATTCTCCTGTTACCGCCTCTAATGAACCTTCATCTGGACTTTCGATGAGTCACACCACGACTTGTACCTTCATCCAACGAGTCGTGGGTTCCGTCTATTACCTCAAATGGGGATCTTTCCTACTCCATCCCATGGGCACCTACCATGACTCATTGTTCATCACAATGAGTCATACTACGACTTGTACCATCCATCCTTAGTACCCTGGTGAAAATAATGACCCCAACCTATGACTCGCTACACCTTCCTACGGGTCGTACCATAGACCCATTATCTATGAGTCTATTTCTGCAGAGCCTGACCATGAGTGTCTCCCATGGGTCGTTAGACTTTCCGACAACTCGTACCACGAGTTGTTCTTATTCAAATCTCAAATTTTTCTACTGCGATTCATTTCAAATCTTGAGTCAATCTTAGGCACTTTTGGGGTATTACACCAACTTTTTTCATGAACAAACAGACCAACTTAAGAAGTGTTAATGTTCAAGGAGGTCATTTAGTGGTGAAATGGCTAACCAAAATAAAAGACTAAGTTCATTTTTTAAGTGCAGCTACATCTAGGATTACGCCTTGAGTTACATTTGGGGAAACTTCTAGATAATATGTATAACCAAGAATTAAACTAAACATCTCACAACATAATGCATCACATTCTAAGGAATTCATCTATTTTTCACAATCATTTCACAGGTATGACTTTAGATAAGCTATTTTCAAGTTTAGCATACTCTCTTTTCAAATAAAAAAGTCCAAAGAATAATGTACAACTCATAACAAGAGACTAAGTGCAACAATGACTCAAAGACATGATATTTTTCCTTAAGAAAGTCGCCTCTCAGTCTATCATAAGAAAATGTCACCTGGTTCGACACGCAAAAAGAAAAATAAAAAATTACTCTTTTAGAAAGAACCGTGGTATAAAGAAAATCCTTGGAGTTCATTACTATCTACTATATACAAAGACGATTGCAAAGCATGGGTCAAGAATTAATTGCAATGTAAGACCAACCCGCCAATGGCACTTCACATTATCAAAGAAAGAAAAACAACCCAACGTTTTCATAGATTCAAAAGAAACCAAGGGTATTCATTCTATTGAGAAACCAATATAAATACTTAAAACATCAAAAACAAAATAGACCGACATGGGCAACAAGATCAACACTCAATTGGCAATCAAAAATAACAAACAGCAAAAGAGAGCACTCCCCACGCCCAACTAAATATTTTACATTGTCCCCAATATACAAAGGAAGAACAAAAGGAGTAAAAACTCCCTATATCAGCTACTCCTCTCCATTGTCATCACTTGCCTCACCGTCACCACCATCCTCTCCTTGCTTGCCCTCATAATCCTCCCTTAGGCTCGCAAGCAAGTCATCAATGGGCCCTCGGGCTGTGGGTGGGCAAATCGTGCCTTCATATAAGAAGCTCACATCAGGATTGGCTATGGGTGCCCTGTACTTCAATTCTCTTACATCAGCCCTGAGAGAGGAGACCACTCTCTCAACCACATCAACACGGGAGCACAACTTATTTAAGCTATCAAAAACATCCTTCATGGCATTCTTCATACATATGTGGATGAGAGGTGGCAGACTCATAGCCAATTTCTTAAATTGGTTTCCATGAGAGTAGGTTATATCAGCTAGCTTTTGAAGCCCACTTGGCATAGAAGATGATGCTGAAGGTGTAGAACCCTGTTGTGGCACTTCTGCCAAAGCATGTCCCGATATTCCAAAAGTAGAAACATTGAGGTCAGGGGTCTCCTCATCAGCATCATGTGCTATAGAGTCTTTTGGGGTATCCCATGTTTCTAGTCACTTTCGCTTGCTTTTGGGGGCATCTGTATCTCGCTTTTTCTCAACATCAATCACCCGTAGCAGAACTAGGCATTTCATTAGGAAAATAGGGAACCCCTACTCTCTGGTTTGTGAGGACGAGGAAGGCACAGAGTGACCTTGCTGTCTGGCTTTCCTTTTGAATTAAGTGAGGACTATCTTTCAAGAGTTGACATGCACCCCATTCATAATGAGTGCTATTAGAATGGCAGCCTCAATATTCACCCGCTAGTCATTCTTGGAGGGCATGAGATGACTACGGACAAACTCAAACCACAACTTGTCTTCGAATTCAAGGTCTTGTCATGGAATATCTCCTACAATGGTGGCTCATAAAGGTTGCCCATCTGCAATGATCTGAGCCACCCATGTATGCTGATCAACTTTGGTTGCTTACTTCTTGCGAACTCAGTTCTTGGTTCAATTTCCTTACCCCAAAAAATAGAGTTGATCACATCAGGGTTGATATCCACCTCAACTCCCTAAGCTCCAACTAATGGAAGATTTTGGAACTCATTTACTTTCTTGGTGTGTTTAACTAAGTCTTATGTCATGATCTGAGTTGGGACCCTAGATCGAGACACGGGACCTAGAACCTCGAATGGCCCCAAGTAAACTATGGTACATACATAACATGACTTAAGACCATAATCAAGTACGAATTAACACATGCATGGATAAGAGAAATACTAAATGTCATAAAGATAATATTACAATGCTGAGTCACAAGCTAAACATACTAACTCTATGTCAAAAATGTGTCTACTATCTGGTGAGATGCTGGGATAAGCCCCCAGCTAACTCCAAGTCATAAATAAAACAAAACATAAGAAGTCTAAACTGATAGATGTCCTGAAATGATGAGGACTCAGCCAAAGCAAGATGGAGCTGAACTAAGTGATGAGGCTGGGAGGGATCACCTGAACCTATATCATAAGATGATATAGCATAGAGTATCTGATCATTACTTTGATTGTACTGAGTATGTAAGGTAAGTAAAACATGCTTATTGAAATATTAATTGAAATCATGAATACAAATCAAGAACTTTCCTGAGAGTAAGGACTGTATTCTAAAGGCCATGTATATGAGATATACATAATTACAAGCTATTCATCATATAAACTTAACATAATGACCCAAGATTTAGAAATAGAAATCATATGACTTGTAATTCTTGAATCATAAGTAAAATCTCATAAGTTGATCATTGGGTTAAACCTGCTATAAAACATAATATCATAAGTCATGAACATGAGTAACTGATATCACGAGGAATAATGAAAGACACGTCATAACTTACAACCACCTTGTATGAGCATATGATGGTCCCACATCTTGCCTACATGGAGGAGAGCCATCCTAAGCCTTGTTAGGGCAAAGGACGAATAAGGTCTGATGTCACGGTGTGCCCTTAGGCGGGGGAAGTACTCTCTTGAGAGGTCTCAAATATGTATCTACATTGGCTTGTCATTTATGAGACTAGGGACCTCGGAACCCCTGTCCTACTCTGTGATAGACACTACTCCCAAAAAACATGCATATTACTCATATAATCATATTCTCAAAATCATAGCTTAAATTTAACATTAGGAGTCTTGACTCCAAAACTTATAATTAAACAGTTCTTGTTAGCCTTGACTAAAATTATATTAGGAATACTTAACTTGCATGGTTTTGCCCAAGTCTTAAAATCATGCATACATGAAATAGACTTCATAAGTTAAAATAATAGAATCATAAGTTGAGCGTTCGTAACCATTCATACATACTAGATAACTCAACATGCTTGAAATCATGAATCATGGGCTTGAATTTTAATAAAACATGCATAATAGAGCATAATTTCTAATAACTTGAAATCATGAATTTATAATCAAATTGAGTGTAAAATTTTCCCGTTAGACTTAATTCATACATTAGAACATGAGAGAATTGGACTCATAAAGATAACATAGATAGTTTGATAGTATTGGGTTAAAACCTTAGAAATTAATACACTTGATTAGAAACTTGAATTCATGATTTAGAGGGGAAATTTGGGCATGGGGGTGGAAGAAATCCCCCATTCATGTCCCCACATACCCGGGTAAGCTGATTTCCAAACTGGTCTTGAAAACCCAAGAGAATTAAGGAAGAAAATGAGGAGGATCTCTAGTTTGATCTTAGAAGAGGATTTCAATTGAATGCATGCATGGGAGCATAATAACTTAGGCAAGGCTAAACCCTCTTAAAACACTCATTACAAGTCTCAAAGTAACGTCATTAGAAAGTTAGGAAATAAGGAATTTAAAAAACCACCCTGGGAAATTGCATAAAATTCAGATTGCTAGCTACAATGATCCATCCAACGAGTCATTGTAGGACTTGATGAATCATTGGAACATTCGTTATTTCCTGGGGTATTTTCTGGTACATAGTTGATTTCCTCACCAAAAATTAAACAGGACAAGTCATTATAAGAAACAACAACTCATCACTCCGTTCGTCATCACCACTGCCTCGCCTGCATAAATTTCTAACTTCTTCCAATGGGTCCACACTACAGATCATTACTTGACACAACGAGCAGTGGTGTTCATCCGTTGTCACTGAACCAACTTTGACCCCTTACTAAACTCCACTCAACGACTCCATAGAATGACCCATTAGATGCACCAATGAGTCATTATTTCCCACAGCAGCTCATTCCTTGAGTTGTTTTATGACAATAGTGCAGTTTTGCTATTTTTCTCTAATTTAACCCTTGGGTTTGATCATAGGGGCTTTTGGGGTGTTACATCATCTCCCCCTTGGGAACATTAATCCTCTAATGTATATTAATCATATTGAAAGGTTGGAGAAAGAATTGTAATTCCAAAACTGAACCATTATAGCTGAAAACTAATGGAGTGACTGTTTTCGGACTTATATACATAACTGAACTGATTTCATGAAATGTACTATGCTATCACATGAATGAAACTTAGAGACATGATATTGAAATGAAACTGAATAGAGTACTAGGGAGGAAACTGGTACCTCATGCTAGGACTGAGCCGTAAGGGAAAAGATGTGGGTATCTAGCCATCATATCTATTTCAGCCTCCCACGTAGCTCCTTCAACAAGATGATTCCTCCATAATACCTTCACTAAAGCTACTTCATTGTTCCTCAACTTCCGAACCTGACGATCAAGGATCTCAATCGGAATGTCCTCATAGGTAAGGTTATCCTTCTCACCCATGCTCTCCACCGGAACAACTAAGGTTAGGTCACTAATGCACTTTTTTAATAAAGTTACGTGGAAAACTAGATATACCAAAGCTAACTCTGTTGGTAGATCCAACAGATATACCACTTTGCCAACTCAACTCATAATCCTATGAGGACTAACATATCGGGGACTAAGCTTCCCTTTATTTCCGAATCTCATCACTCCCTTCATGGGAGACACATTTAGAAAAATCCAATCATTCACCTCAAACTCAAGCTCCCTCCTCCTAACATCCGTATAAGATTTTCGATGACTCTGATCTATTTTTAGCCTTTCTATAATAAGATGAACTTTCTCTATCTCCTCGTGACTAAATTTGGCCCAATCAATTTTAGCCTCACATACCCCAAACCATCCAATAAGTGATCTACACCTCCGCCCATAGAAAGCCTCAAATGAAGCCATCTGAATGCTGGGTGATAACTGTTATTGTTGGCAAACTTTCTAAGAGGTAAGTGATCATCCCAAATACCCTTGAAATCAATCACACACACTCTCAAGATGTCCTTAGGAGTCTAAATGGTCTGCTCAGCTTGACCATCTGTCTACGGGTGAAAAGTTATGCTAAGACTTACCTACACACCAAGGCCCCTTTGAAACGGCCTCCAAAACTGAGAAGTAAACTGGGTACCCCTATTTGAGATGATGGACAAAGGATCTCCATGCAACTGAATTAACTCTTGAATGTACAATCTAGCATAATCCTCACCTAAATCGGTAGTTTTGACTAGTAGAAATGGGCGGATTTTGACAACCTACCCAAAATCAGCCATATAGAGTCATACTGTAGCGGGTACGAGGCAAGCCTATAATAAAGTCCATATTAATCTCCTCCCACTTCCAAGTAGGACTGCTAATATCCTGAAGCGTACCTCCAGGTCTCTAATACTTAACTTTCACCTATTGGCAATTCGAACACTTAGCCACAAATTCTGCTATGTCTTTCTTCATGCCATTCCACCAATAGATTTTCCATAGATCACGATACATCTTGATAGCACCTGGATGCATATATTATTGAGAGCCACGAGCCTCGCTGAACATCCACGCTCTTAGGTCATCTATAGCTAGCACTCATAATCGGCGTAATATTGGACTACAACATCTCCCCCTTTTGGAGAAAACCTCCCCCTTCTAATTTCGGAAAGCTTCCTTTAGCTTCACTAGGATGGGATCCTCATCTTGCCTAGCTTTGACTTTCATCACCAAAGAAGATTTCGACCCATTCTGAACAATCACACTACCATCCTTCGAATTTATAAGGCGAACCCCTAAACGGAAAAGCTTGTGGAATCCTTCACCAACTCCTTCATCCCATCCTGCACATGATAAACACTCTCCATGGAAAGCCTAGTAGGAGCATCCACCACTACATTAGCCTTACCTATATGATAAAGGACACTCATGTCATAGTCTTTGAGAAGCTCTAGCTACCTCCTTTTGCCGCAAATTGAAGTCCTTTTTAGTGAACACATACTGAATGCTCTTATGGTCCGTGAATATATCCACATGCACCACATACAAATTGTGTCTCCAAATCATCAAAGCAAACACCACGACTGCCAACTCTAGGTCATGCGTTGGGTAATTCAACTCATAGGTCTTACGCTATCTAGAGGCATACGTAATGACCTTACCATGATGTATCAACACATAACAAAGAACAAACCTAGAGGCATCACAAAACACAAAAAAAACATTCATGCCCTCCAGTAGGGTTAATACTAGGGTCTAAGTCAGTCGAATCCTGAACTCCAGAAAACTCTTCTCACAAGCATCCGACCACTGAAATTTGACCTTCTCCTGGGTAAACTTAGTCAATGGTGCTATAATGGATGACAATACCGGTATGAACCTCTTATAGTAGCCAGCTAAACCCAAGAAGCTCTTAATATCTTTAGGAAAGACAGGTCTAGGCCAATTCTTCACTACTTCTATCTTCTGAGAGTCCATCTGCAAACCCTCGCTAGACACTACATGCCCAAAAATGCTACTGAGTTTAGCCAAAACTCATACTTACTAAATTTAGCAAACAACTGGCTATCCTTAAGAGTCTGCAACATAATCCCTAAATGAGCAACATGTTCCTCCTCGCATCGAGAATATATGAGAATATCATATATGAAGACAATCACGAACATATCTAAATATTTCTTAAACACCCTATTTATCAAAACCATAAAAGCTGCAGGAGAATTCTCTAGTCCAAAAGACATAACTACGAAGTCATAGTGACCATACCAAGTCCTGAAGGCCATCTTTAGAATATCACTCTCCCTAACTCGGAGCTGATGATAGTCGGACTAGAGGTCTATCTTTTAAAAGCACTTAGCACCCTGAAGATGGTCAAATAAATCATCAATACTAGGGAGGGGATACTTTTTCATGATTGTGACCTTGTTCAGTTGTCGATAATCAAGGCACATCATAAGGGAGCCATCTTTCTTTTGACCTAAGAGAACTAGAGCGTTGCATGGGGATTCGCTAGGACTGATGAAACTGTATCTAGGAGATCCTTCAATTGCTTTTTCAACTCAATTAGCTCGGCTGGAGCCATTTTGTAAGGATGATTGGATATAGGATGCGTATCAGGGAGAAGGTCAATACCAAAATCAATCTCTCGCTTGGGAGGGACTCTTGGTAGATCATCTGGAAACACCTCTAGATACTCATATAAAATAGGAACATACTGAAGAGTTGGGGTCTCCAACATAAAATCCTTGACCCAAACTAGATGATACAAATAGCCCCTAGAGATCATCTTCCTGGCCTTGGGATAGGAAATAAAGTGACCTGCAGGTACAACTGAACTACCCTTCCACTCTAGGACTGATTCACCCAAAAATTTGAACTCTACCGTACAAGTTCTACAATTGACTGGGGCATAAAATGCATATCACCAATCCATACCTAATATAGCATCAAAGTCAGTCATATCTAACTCCACTAGGTCGGCTGAGGTGACTTTTGAAGGATCGTGACTCGAGCTAAAACTAACTCACCAAAAGGAGCAGAGACTGCGAAGGGTTCTAATGGGATTTCAGTACTGACTATAAATCTAATAGCAACAGAAGGAGTCATAAAAGATAAAGTATCCCCTAGATCGAACAATGCATTCACATTAAGATGGAATACTCGCAACATACCAGTGATCACATCAAGAGAGACCTCCTGCTCCTGACGAGATGATAGTGCATAAAACATGTTCTAGCACTGGCTACCACCTTCACTAGAAGAGGCACCCTGCTGAGATGGGCGAGCTACTAGAGCATCTAAAGTGGTGGCTACAACACGACCTCTGTTATTGCCCTACCTAGTCAAAGGACAATCCTTGTGCATATGCCCGAGCTTCCCATATCCAAAGGAAACATGTGAACCATCCAAGCACTCGCCAACATGATTTCTACCACACTTCCTACAAGGAAGAAAAGTACGTTCTCCTACCATGCTTGCCTAGCCTCTAGAGCTTATGCTTTACCCCTTTGGACATGTCTTGGTCTGGGAAGGACACTAGCTAATGATGGAGCCAGGGATGATGACCTCTGGTGGGACTGAGGGCAATGTCCACTATCGGACATCTATTGGAACTGCCCAAGCTCCTTGTCCTGGCCCTCTCGGCTTCTCTCTCCTTCTCCTTCATCTACTTTGCCACTATCTGTTGGGCATATATGATCAACTGGGAGAAATCTATAGTTGATAAACATGGCGGTCCTGCACTCGTTGTCTAAGGAATCTACTACTCTATTAACAAACTTTCTCATTCGAGCCCTCAAATCAACAACCATCTCTGGTGCGTATTTGGACAACTAAGTAAACTCCAAGGAATTTCAATGGCCATTTCCATTGCCATTTCTTCTATGTAAACTCCAAGGATCCTCTAGAGCTGGTGGTGCTAACTGAGGCCCATCTCCATTCCTGCCGTGGGCATTTCCATTGCCATTTCTTCTACCATTAACTCGGCATGAAGGCATATTTCTCCAAACGTGTATAGCATTATTTAGAGGAATAAGGAGGTAGTTCATCGCATGACATAGATCATGAATGAAGGGAAATTTCCTAAAACTTCTTGTAGCCTCTTCCCTATAAAGTGTGGCTCACTTCACACCCATGGAGAAAAATCTACTTAATGTGGCTTACAGACACCTTATGAAACACCTAAAGCTTAGCTCTAATACTATGTTTGTCATGACTCGAGCTAGGACCCTAGATCGAGACACGAGACATAGAACCACAAAAGGTCCAGGCTAACCCATGGTACATACATAACATGACTTAAGAGCATTATCAAGTAGAAATTAACATATGCATAGATAAGCGGAAGAATGAATGTCATAAAGAATAAACAAAATGTTAATATTACAATGCTGAGTCACAAGCGAAACATACAAAGTCTATGCCTGAAAAGCCTCTACTATTTGACGAGATGCTGGGACAAGCCCCCTGCTAACTCCAAGTCTAAATCTAAAAAATACATAACAAGTCTAAACTGATAGATGTCCTCAGATGATAAGGACTCACCCAAAGCATGATGGAGTTGAACTGAGCGAATGCAAGCTAGTCATGAGGCTGGGAGGGATAACCCGAACCTATATCACGAGATGTTATAGCATAGAGTATGTAGTCAGTACTTTGAATGTATTGAGTATGTAAGGTAATTAAAACATTCTTAATAAAATGTTAATTGAAATCATGAATATAAATCAAGAACTTTTATGAGAGTAAGGACTAGATGCTAAATGAATCGTAAGCTATACATCATAAACTGGATATAATGACCCAAGATATAGAAATAAAAATCATATGACTTGTCATGCATGAAATAGTAAGTAAAAGCTCTAAAGATGATCATTGGGCCAAACATGCTATAAAACATAATATCATAAGACATGAACATAAGTAACTAAAATCATGAGGAACAATGGGAGACTCATTATAATAGACAACCACCATATATGAGCATATGATGATCACACGTCTTGCCCAAATGGAGGAGAGTCATTCTAATCCTTTTCAGGGAAATGGATGAATAAGATATGATATCATGGTGTGCCCTCACGAAGGGGAATAACTCTCTTGGGAGGTCCCAAATATATATCTGCATTGGCGCATAGTTTATGAGATCGGGGACCTTGGAACCCCTGGCCTAGTCGGTTCTAGACTACTCCCTAAAATATACATATTGCTCATGTAATAATATTCTCAAAATTATAGCTTAAACATAAAAATTAGGAGTCTTGACTCCAAATCATATCATAAACTAATCTTGTTAGCCCTTGCTAAAATCATAAAAAACATACTTAACTTGCATGGGCTTGCCAATGCCATAAAATCTTGCATACTTGAAAACATAAAAAGTCAAAATCATGGAATCATAAGTTGAGAGTTCGTAACCATTGATACATACTAGATAACTCATCATGTTGGAAATCATGGATCATAGGCTTGAGTTTTCATAAAACATGCATAATAGAGAATCATTTCTAATAACTTGAAATCATGAATTTATAATCAAATTGAATGTAAAATCTTTCCATTAGAGTTAATTCATACATTGAAACATGAGAGTATTGGACCCATAAACACAACATAGATAGTTTCATAGAATTGGGTTAAAATCCTAGAAATCAATACACTTGATTAGAAACATGAATTCATGAATTAGAGGGGAAATTTGGGCATAAGTGTGGAAGAAATCCCCCATCATGGCCCTACATACCCGGGTAAATTAATTTCCAAACTGGTCATGAAAGCCCAAGAGAATGGAGGATGAAATTGAGGAGGAATTGTAGTTTGATCTTTGAAGAGGATCTCAATTCAATGCATGCATGGGAGCATAATGACTTAGGAAAGGCTAAACCCTCTTAAAAACACTCATTATATGGCTCAAGATAACGTCATTAGAAAGATAGGAGATAAGGAATTTGCAAAACCACCCTGGGAAATCGCATAAAATTCAGACTGCTAGCTATAATGATCCATCCAATGAGTCGTTGTAGAACTTGACTAATCATTGGAACATTCATTATTTCCTGGGGTATTTTCTGGTACTTAGTTGATTTCCTCACCAAAAATTTCACAGGATGAGTCATTATATGAAATAACAACTCATCACTCAGCTCGTTATCACCACTGCCTCGCCTGAAAAAATTTATAACTTCTTCCAGTGGATCCATATCATGGATCATTACTCGACACAATGAGTTGTTGTATCCATCCATTGTCTCTGAACCAACTTTGACCCCTTACTGAACTGCACTTAATGATTGCTTAGAATGATCCGGTGAATGCACCAACGAGTCATTGTTGGGTCCGTTATTTCTGGGAGGAGATTGATTGAAGGCCTATAACGAGGCATACCACAAGTCATAGTTTCCCACAACGGCTTATTCCTTGAGATATTTTATGATTCTGGTGTATTTTTCCTATTTTTCTCTAATTCAACCCTCGGGTTAGATCTTACGGGCTTTTGGCGTATTACATCTTGCCTCACCTGAATAGAGGCATAGAGCTCTACCACTAGGTTGGGGTAGTAGCCAGGTAGAGCATCCAAGAATGGGTTCCACTGCCACTCAGCAAATGGCTTATTGATGTTGGGGAATTCTTGCCCTAACCTCTTTAGATTTAATCGCTTTCTCGGAGTCATCGGCAACTCCTCATACTTGATGTAGTAATCTTTCATTCCATCGACACAGAATCGGATGGCATCTCGGCAATTTCTAGGGGCCAAGGCTTCCTTTTCCTTGCCTATTCTCTTTCTTTTAGAGGAGGCCGAGGCCTTCCCTTTTTCTTGTTGCCTAGATGAAGCCATATTCCTACGAGTTCATGTAAGTGCCACAACCAAACCCTAAATCTTTTTTGTATTGTTTCATTGTGGAAGGTAAAAGAAAACAACTATACTAGGCTACCTGAAAGGAACATAAGGAGATTAGATATCAAACAAAATGAAACAACACTTTTCAAACCACTAGCAGCACCTGTGCTACACTTGCACTTCGTAGGTTGAGACCTGCAACCCATAGGTGAGTCTCAAGTGCGAGGTAGGAGCACTGCAAAAATGTGTCTGCTCCTATGGCTCACCTATGTATCGCAAATGGTATTCCACGGTCTGCAGATGTAACGCAGGAGGTGGGCAGTGAACCTGAAGCCTAGCCCAACACATGCATTATAACCCGTATTCCGCAGGCCAGACCTGCGACTCGCAGGCACTCTATAGATCCTAATCCTCATCATTTCACCCTTTTTCACAAGTATAAACAGAATGAAAAGCGAACAGGTACTTAGACTTCGCCAAAATATCTACCACTAACCCTAACCACAACAAGGCCATTATGAGCACTTAACGACTTTCTCTAAGAAGGACGTTACCCTGTCTATCATCGGGAAACATCAAGTCACCAATCCAACTACAATCACAAATCAAGTTCAATATTTCAAATCTCTCCCCCCACATTATCACATTTTTAGCAACCATAGCAAGCACACAAAAAGAAATGACGATTTTCCCTTAAGAAAGTCGTCAACCTATCTATCATTGAAAAAAATCATGCATTTCTAGCAAACGAGTTACTCATATTTCACCCCCCAACTAAAATTCCAAGAAAGATAGCACACCCAATAGATATAGAATTAGGAAACAATAATTCCTACCCACATAGTTTCGCAACTTCAAATCCCCCAAATACCCACAAGAAGTGATTTTACCACTAACATGAAGAACACTTAATGGGAAATAGAGGAAAACATGGGGTCAAGGAAAATGAACAAAATCTATCATGTATGACACTCTACACATTTCACTCAGCTCAAAGAAGCTAAGATAAAAATCAAGAGACATACCAAATAAGGTGACAAGAGGAATGAAATCAAAACTGGAAATTTCTGCTCAAAGATGGCTGACCTAGCTCTTGGTACTTTTGTTTGGTGAGTTAGATAGTGAGTGATAGTGGAAAATAAAAAAAGTGATTGGTTTTATAGAAGGTAATAAGGTGAAGGAATTGGTGGAATTGATGGTATATTTAATGGTGGAATATGGAAAGTTGAAATGGTGGTTGAGGATTTATGAAAATGGGAAAATGGTGCAGAAAATGGGGGTTTTGGGAAGTAGGGAGAAGTTTAAAATGCATGGATTGGATTTAGGTTTGGTTGGTCAATGAGTCGGTCAATATTTAAAAATACCAGTCATACCTGTGCTTGTGCTACACCTTCGGCCGCAATTTTGAAGTTGCGAACCGTAGTTCAGGTATGGGTGGCCCTCATGTAGCCCAGTTTACTATTTTAATTTAGTGGCCTACATGCGTCCCGCAGATCTGCACCTGCATTTTGTATGTGAGACACTGGTTTTGATGTTGGGCATATTCTTATGCCTATTTTGCAATGTTTTAACCCAGATTTAGCCTTATTTCTAATTCATAATCCTTATGAAATGTGTAAGTTCATGTTTTCATGTGTCTTGTGAGCTAACAAATGTTTATAGATGTTTTGAGAAGGAAACCAACAAAAAGGAGACCCAAAATTGACCCGAGGTGTGAATAAAGAAGAGTTCGCAAAAGTGGGTCTGGGGCTATGGCTGACGTCGTGTGCCCCATCCCCTAAACGTTATAGAAATATACACCAAAGTTAGTGCCACGGATGGCGTGGGGCACTAGGTCCCGATCTTTATAGATAAAAATTTAGCTAACACCTTAGCGATATTAGAGGTGTGCAGCCCTAGAAGCATTGCAGACTTAGGAAATTTTCCCATCATTCTAGTGCTATAGATGGAGTGGGGTGCCAGAAAGGTTCTACAGCACAAAACTTTGACTAGCACTACGGTGTTGTGGATTCCATTGGGGCGGTAGAGGGGTTCAGAAGTACTAAAATTTTGCTAATACCTTGGCGCTATGGCTGGAGTGGGGTGCCCGAAGCTAAACATCAGAGAAAAATAGAGCCAAACATAGGGCTACGGTGTGCGCGGCTTTATAGACCCTGTCCTAGATGGAGTTTGCTGATTTTAAAGCTAATTACTTGTGGGAAAAAGCATCACTTGAGGGCTCACCTATAAATATAACACCTAGGTCATTTTTATAGCTATCTTACATCATGTTTTTGATCGTAGAAAGGTTGTAAGACATCTTTTGGAGGAGAGACAAGTTCCTACTTAGGTTTCTTCTTTTCTTTGTCATTTTACTTTGAATGATAATGATTTTCTATGTTTTTTCACTTTAACATGAGTGGCTAAACACCCATTCTGGGGTTTTAGCCATAGTTGATGGTTGAAGTTTGATAGATTGATTATGCTAGTTTGATTCTTCATTAAAGGTTTTTTTACTTTTTTTAATTTCTTATTTGCTAGATTGATCACCTTGTGAATAAATTTGTTTGGTTTTAGTTGAACTTGAGAGAGGGAACTGAAAGGGTTAAAATTAAATGAAAAATAGGAATTTGAAGATCCTTTGGCCCATGGGTTGAAGGTTAGAAGTTGTTGAGGATAGGGCTATACCCTTCAACCTTGTTTAGTTGATACACAAGTAGGCACAACCATTGTTTCATGTTTCTCCTACGACCATAGGGATATAGGTGTTAGGGTTCATGAGATAGTTCTTGGATGCTCGGGAGAGTGGCATGAAGTGGAATAGTAACTTGCAACTAGCAATCTTAGGAAGAATTAATCTGGCGTAACCACATCTTGAAAACTCAACCTGATGCGAAAGGTGTCATTTCACTATATTTTCATCATCATTGGAAATACAAAGAAGTCTGCAACAACTTTAGTTTACTAGTTCATTTTCATTTCAAGTTTAGTAGTTTAAATCTTCAAACCATTTCTCATTTATATTTGTTTTGTCAGAATAGCAAAATAAAGAAGTAACCTTAAATTATTAATCTGACAAGTCTCTAAGGGATTGATAATCGAGACTTCACCATCCTATATTACTTGAAGAACATGTATGTTTGTGAGCGCTTGGGCGATATCAAGTTTTTGGCACCGTTGCCGAGGACTTAAACATTGATTAATCGTTTGTAGGTTAGGATTTGTATTCCTCTATTCTATAATTCACATTTTTTTGTTTTAGTTGTGAAGTTTATAGGTGTTATGTGTTACACCCCGTAGAATTCCCAGCACTTAGATGACCTATTCCCACGTTGGTTAAGCATATTTGAAGGCCATACGTGTTGGAGAAAGGCCCGGGAAGAGATCGGACGAGAAGCCTGTCGAACCATTGCGGAAGGAGCCGAGGCAGAGCCCCTCCGCGATGGCAGCGTGTCACGGAGGAGGAGCCTCCGCGTTGGCTCCGTGACACGTTGGCCTTGTCCAGGCCCAAGTATATAAAGCCCCACTTCGGTTTTAAATGATTATATCCTTAAAAATTTCTAGAGAAACAGAGGGCAACGTAGAGGAAAGGAAAGGAACGAAGGAAATTATATATTTTCGTCCGATTACGCTGCCAAATGCTGCCCAAACTCAAATTAATCCCAGATACCGAAGTATTTAGCAGCAGAGAGCATTCCTACGGATTCAGTTTCGTAAAATACGGCCGGCGAATCGTCGAGCCACCGAGCCAGGGTAAGTGGAATTGCTCTAAATTAGTGTCTATGTGTTCCTAGCTGTGAAGTGAATATTTCTCCCTTCTGGGCCGCTGAAAAATAGCGATTTTCTGGCCGTCTTTCAATAAGCCTAAGTTTAGGCTATAAACTATATCGAAAGTGACGTTGCCTTTGAAATAAAGTTGTATTTAGTGTTAATTGATATGTTTATGAATGCAGTTGAGAGAAAACAGTTGAAGTACCGGTCGAGCCTCATCCGACAGACGAATAATTCAAGGATAAGGTATGTAAAGCTAATTCCTTCGGCAAGTTAGTAATCCAGTACGATAGATAGCGTGATGTACAGAAGAAAGAACTTATAAGTCAAGCACTAAGTCCAGTTTGAATTTAGTAAGCGTGTTTTTATGATATTATGATATACATATTCTCAGAATCAAAGTTAGTAAAGCAACATCAGATAGTCAGATGATATCTCAGTTACAGTATAGGCAGACAGTCAGATAATATCTCAGATACAGTATAGTTCAGTATTGTGTTATTATGAACATTGGTACAACATGAGAAGCATTGGGTTGTGACGTGTACGAGACCTATCAGTATGTGATGTAATATGCTACGTTAAGATATTGTTGTGTTCAGCTGAAACCCCGCGGCGTAGTATAGTATCCGTAAAGCATTTCCGACATAGAATAGTAGACTAAAATAAAGTCTAGAAAGTAAGTCAGGAATAGTAACTCATGTTACTATAGAAAATCAGTATACAACATAGTTTCAGCAGGAAGTCTATATTATGTTCAGCATTAGCCTCAGTATAGTCTGGCAGAAGACTATATTCGTACATACATATATATTACTTCCAGCCTCAGCATGTATTAAGTATGTACACATTTCTATTACTAGTCCAGCATATAGTGTATACAGAAACTTAGTAAACAATAGAGTTTTCAGTAGAAACATTGTCTTATATAGCATTTGCTCCAGTACAGCCCGGCAGGAGACTATACTCATATTTATACGTCTTTACCTGCCTCAGCACGTATTAAATACGTACAGATTACTATCATCAGCTCAGCATGTAATATATATGATACTTCACCCCTATTAGCCTCAACATGTGAGATATCCAGACAGTATTACCAGTTGAGACCGTTGTGTTGTTTGGGGTTGGATTACCTAGCATCCATGACCGCTCAGGGTTAATAGCTGTGTCGACTCGTCCGCCAGAGGATGAGGATACGTCACTCTAGGGAGTGGCATGCCGTCCCGCCAGGGGACGAAGATGGGATGCCAGTTTTTCCCCATATTTGTGCCTTGATCGGCCCTTACACACCCCAGTCGAGCGGATACGCCCGGGTGCAGATTCAAGAGTCCTTCGGGCTCAGATGCAGTTATAGTCAGGGGCTCAGCGAGCCCAAGTGCATACCCTGGGACCGGCAGGATGCTTACAGCCACAATCGGAGATGGGATGACCAGGGTAGGGGTATAGATTCTGTGTTGGTTGTACCTCCCGGCTTATGGGGGCCGGGTAAGGTTTGTGTGTGCTATGTTATGTTATTTCATATTATGCCATGTTATGTTAGATACAAGTAGATTAGCAGTAGCACGATACGTTCCAGGTATGACTCTTATCCCTTCCAGTAAAGACTGTGAGAAGGTAAGGTTTACATTATCAGACAGTTAAGTTATTCCTTCTACTTCAGCTTCATCAGTCATATTATTGCTTTCAGATGTTGTTTTCAGTTATATTATTTCAGTTGCTTTACATACTCAGTACCAGCGGTACTGACGCCCAGTGGGGCGCTGCATTACATTCCTGCAGGTACCCATAGACGCGCAGGAGATACCACATGATCCCCATCAGCGGTCGAGTATTCAGCTCCTGTCATCCGGAGACTGAATTTCTAGAGGTGTAGTTCTGTTCCTTTTTGCTGTACAGTACGGGTAGGTCGGGGCCCTGTCCCAATCATTTCTATCATTATTCTTAGAGGCTTGCAGTCTGTTTATATTTCCTATGGTCATATGAGCCGGTCGTGTGAGGCCGTGCAGTTGTATAGTTGACTTTACCTTTTCTTTCTTTTAATGATGGCCGTGTGGGGCCACAGTTTGCCAGTAGTGGTGACCTTGCCGGTCACGTAGCTTTTCAGAATGTTATGTTTGAGTTATAGATAACTAGACAGCATGGTGGCCTTGTCGGCCCGCATAGGTTTCCCTGAATCGCTTTACTTCTGGTCAGCTGATAATACAGGTACAGAAGGCTATAGGCCAATAGGCTGGGGGCTGTGTTTACAGCCGTTATATAGCCCTTTGTTTCTAGAAATGTGAGTTAGAGCCAGCCAGGCACCAGATGTGCCCAGGCTTAACAGTCCAGCAAGTCAGGTCCTAGTAGGGCACCAGGTGCCAGTCATACCCCCCAAGGCGGGGTGTGACAAACTTGGTATCAGAGCAGGTCGTATCCCAGGGAGTCTGCAAGTCGTGCTAAGTAGAGTCTTGTCTATGGATGTGTTGTGCACCACATACTATAGGCAGGAGGCTGCGAGGCATGATATGATGGTTACCCTTCTTTCACAGTCAGTCGTGCTTTAGAGCGGTACAGTATAGGGTTGAGTCCCTGAGAACTCACCGTATTCTTGATTTCAGATACAAAGGCAGATCAGCATTATCCTATCACAGGCAGAAGATCAGAAATAGCAACGGAAGAGAGCATCCGTCAGTAACATGATAACTACAGCAGCAGGAAGAGGTATCAGAGACCTCCCAGCGTGATACCTTTATTAGCATTATTCCTAGTATACGTTGATAACGTCAGAATAGGAAGTCAGAAGTATAATATACATATGAGTTGATTTACTTATTAGTTATATAAGATCTGATTATGATTACAGATAAGGTCAGACCACCAGGTAAGTATAAGAAAGTGAAAAAAAATGCAGGAATCCCAGATACATCTTTTTGGGTGTGGTACAATTGAATGCTTTTATTGTTGCAATACGAAAAGGGTTCATTGATCCTAGTAAGTAGTAGAAAATATAGAGAGCCCTTATGATTACGTAAGCTGTGCAGACCCTTATGATAACAAGCCAGTAAAGAAAGTAAGACTGTTAGCTTACCCGAAGTAGGGGTAACAGACCTGCTAGGGATGAATTTCTAATAATTGTCAAGTTTGAGTCAGAAAAAGGCCAAGTCTGCCATGTACGCTAACAGATAGTAAGACATACCTGTAAGATTATAGTTATGATCTAGTTGTGACCTCGAAAGATATAGAGGTCAGGTGAATCAGATGGGCTTGAATATACGCCAGAAGGAGTATAGGCCGAGGCTGGATCAGTAATTTCATTAGCAATGAAAGGCAGGTACCTTGAACCCTAGAGTTCAGTTTAAGCAAGATGAGAGGAACAAGCAGGAATGTCAGATCTTGTGGGAAAATTAGAACTACTCTGGATTGATAAAGTATTGTATTAAGGATTAAGCTTCGCGCTGACAGTAAGATCGCGGTTCAGAATACCGCAGTATGTCCGCTATGGAAAAGTTAAGAAGTTACCGATACAACAATTCTAATCTACTGTGGCCTAGAGATAAGGCCCAGCAGATAGACATGGGCTCTCAATATATGCCTAGTAAGGCTACAGGATTCGAACGTTGACCCCCACATCGCAAGAGTGGCGGAATTTCAAACAGCAGACAATAACTACAATGTTTATGATGTTACTTTCAGAATGGGGTAACAATGCAATGAAATGATAAGTCGGGGCAAGAGATGGTATTAGGCCATAGAAGCAATGTATCATGTACGATGTGAGACTCAGCAGAACCTGTCAGAGATTATGAACTACCGCAGAAATCAGTACATATTGTACGTAGCTAACGATATATATGTATACAGATCATAGATATGTTGTGAGTGGCTACCTATAAGGGCCACAATCACAGATGCTGATTAGTAATAGAAAGCCTATACAGATTGCATTACAGGACACCCCCCCCCCCCCCCCCGCCAAAGAAAGAAAAGAAGAAGAGAAAGGGCGAATTAAGTGTGAGTTATGTATGAAGTCATAGAAACTATCTCAGTTCTCAGTTATTATGTTGATAGATTCATGTGTTGTTGTCAGATTTAGGCTCTAGGAGCTTACCAGAGTTATTGACCTAAGATAGATGGCTAGATGATAAGGGCGTAGTTAGACAGTCTACCGACCAGCTGTCGCCTGCATCAGCAGGGAGGCATCTCTGAAGATCGGTAACAGTAGTGCATTTGCCGGAACCAGGATTAGAGACCGAATAGGCAAATTTCAGAGATTAGCAATACCAGAATTGTTCTAGCATGCTAAGTGGTTATACGTCGTTTTCCCAGCCTCGTGGGCAACAGTCGGCCTTAGCCAACCTAGCAGTTGTTATGTAGAACACCTCATAAGTCAGCCGGTCGTCCCAGTCAGAATACCCGTGGGTACCCCAGGGGAAGGGTCCACATCAACAATCAGCGATAGACTAGTATTTCAGTTGGTTTTCATAAGGTATTTAGGTACAGAGCCCTAGCAGAGGGCCAGTATTTACAGAATAGCTCATAAGACCGAGAATTCCCCAGAATAGCAGTATAAATCCAAGTGGATACACACGAGGCATAAGAAATTAACGGTACCCTACTAGCATAGTGTTTATTAAGACCAGGGGATCAGTAGACTCCCCGTGGAGATCCAGAGACTGATCGCCTGGGAGTAAGTTGATTAAGTCCAGCCTTACAGTGGTTTAAGCAAAATAACAGAGCAATTAGATGCCCACGAGTTGGCGCTGATGCACGAACTATAAGTACTCAAGTAGTACAGTTACAGCATTACTAGACTACTGTCACATTCAGGTCATTCAACCCGACTATTCAGTCATTTAAGGTTATGTAGCTAGATCATTAGAGATCATGGTCAGTATTAGGACCCTCTGATCAGATAAAGGCACAAGGTGCGTAGACAGTCGTTCAGGTTATCCTAGCAACAAGTAGCCTTAGCATGCGTCCAGAAGGCCAGATAAGCTCTAACTATACCGGTAGATTACTTGTCAGATTCTCAAGTATAATAAACCAGTATGACCGTCAGTTATATGTCAAATTTTGTAAATGTAAATTTTGATTGAGCTTAGTAGCTTTTGTTGGTCATATTGTGTCGAAGGTTGGTGTACAGACAGATACACAGAAAATCGAAATAGCGAAGATATAGCCAGACCTACCACTCCGACCGAAGTACGCAGTCCCTGCGGTTAGCCGAATACCGCAGAGGGTCTGTGGAAGGATTTTCCACCTTAAACAGCACCTCTCACTAAGTTGACACAGAAGGCCGCAAAGTTCCAGTAGACTGAGGCGTGTGAGCAGATCTTCCAAGAGTTAAAAGCCAGGTTAACATCAGCTCCAGTGTTAGTATAGCCAGAAGGTACAGAGGATCGGTGCAGCATGGTAAAGTAACAATTTATACTTTCAGGAAATTGAAGAAACGTGAAAAGAATTATCTCACCCACGACTTGGGTATTACCCAGTTAGCTGCAGTAGCTTATGCCTTACAAGAGCAAAAATTTTGTATCATCCAGGAAGGGCTAACATGGTAGCAGACGCCCTGAGCCATAGATCTATGGGGAGTTGGCATACTTACCGCCTGAACAGCGGGAGTAGACCCGAGAATTTTACTAGTTGGCCGGTCTAGCCGTTCGCATAGCAGAAATAAAGGATAACAGAATGATAGTATAGAATATCGCAGTATTGCGGTTAGAGGTGGAAGTTAAGGAACGGCAGTATAGAAACCCTAGCCAGGTTTAACTTGAACACAAGATTCAGTAAGGAGAGATGACATATTTTCAAATACCCGGGGATGAAGTGTGGCGATATAAAGGCCGCATTTGTACTCTAGATATTTTGGGGCATCGCCAGCAGGTTATGAGCGAAGTACATTATGCCCGCTATTCCCTTCATCCCGATACGACAAAGAGGTACCATGACATTAAAAAGAACTACTGGTGGCCCAGTGTCCTAACTGCCAACAGTTGAAGGCAGAATATCAGAAACCAGGCAGGTTAGTTTAGAACATAGTTGTGCCTCTTTGGAAATGAGAAGCGATGAATATGAATTTTATAGCAAGATTACCCCGTACTAAACACAGACATGACTCTATATGAGTGATAAGTGACAGATTGACAAAAATCAGCTCAGTTCTCGCCAGTAAGAGCTACTTCCTCGGCCAAAGATTATGCTGAGTTGTATATCAGAAAGGTAGTCAGATTACATGGAATACCAGTATCCATTATTTCAGACGAAGGAGCACAATTTACAGCTAGATTCTGTCAATCATTTCAGAAAGGTTTGGGCACGCAGATTAATTTAAGTACAGCGTCCTATTCTCAGACAGATGAGCAGGCTGAGCGCCCAATTTAGACGCTCGAAGACATGTGCTAGATTTCGGTAATAGCCAAAATGAGCATTTACCATTAATTGAATTTGCCTCCAGAATTAGAACCCATTTATCCGGTCTGTTATGTAACTATGCTGAGGAAATGCATAGGAGACCCGTCCAGAATAGTCCCAGTCCAGAATATCCAGGTTACGAAAAAGCTGGCCTACAAAGAGATTCCAGTAGCTAGCCTAGACAAACAGATTCGCAGATATGAGGACCAGATATCCTCACCGATTTAGGCGACAAGTATGTCCATATTATTGCTATATAGTATCTTATGGTCCTGTATGTATATGTGAGACAGATTGATATTTAACTATCCAGTGGATCGTGCAGTGCCTGTATTGGACTTTTCTGCATTTCAGGTTCTTGATATAGTCCATATTACAGGGGAAACTGTGCCAAAATTTTTCTAAACAAATAAGTTAAGTAATCCTCTACATGGCAGTATACATTCGAGGACAAATGTTCTTAAGGGGGGGAGAATGTTACACCCCGTAGAATTCCCAGCACTTAGATAACCTATTCCCACATTGGTTAAGCATATTTGAAGGCCATACGTGTTGGAGAAAGGCCCGGGAAGAGATCGGACGAGAAGCCTGTCGAACCATCGCGGAAGGAGCCGAGGCAGAGCCCCTCCGCGATGGCAGCGTGTCACGGAGGAGGAGCCTCCGCATTGGCTCCGTGACACGTTGGCCTTGTCCAGGCCCATGTATATAAAGCCCCACTTCGGTTTTAAATGATTATATCCTTAAAAATTTCCAGAGAAACAGAGGGCAACGTAGAGGAAAGGAAAGGAACGAAGGAAATTATATATTTTCATCCGATTACGCTGCCAAACGCTGCCCAAACTCAAATTAATCCCAGATACCGAAGTATTTAGCAGCAGAGAGCATTTCTACGGATTTAGTTTCGTAAAATACGGCCGACGAATCGTCGAGCCACCGAGCCAGGGTAAGTGGAATTGCTCTAAATTAGTGTCTATGTGTTCCTAGATGTGAAGTGAATATTTCTCCCTTCTGGGCCGCTGAAAAATAGCGATTTTCTGGCCGTCTTTCGATAAGCCTAAGTTTAGGCTATAAACTATATCGAAAGTGACATTGCCTTTGAAATAAAGTTGTATTTAGTGTTAATTGATATGTTTATATATGCAGTTGGGAGAAAACAGTTGAAGTACCGGTCGAGCCTCGTTCGACAGACGAATAATTCAAGGATAAGGTATGTAAAGCTAATTCCTTCGGCAAGTTAGTAATCCAGTACGATAGATAGCATGATGTACAGAAGAAAGAACTTATAAGTCAAGCACTAAGTCCAGTTTGAATTTAGTAAGCGTGTTTTTATGATATTATGATATACATATACTCAGAATCAAAGTTAGTAAAGCAACATCAGATAGTCAGATGATATCTCAGTTACAGTATAGGCAGACAGTCAGATAATATCTCAGATACAGTATAGTTCAGTATTGTGTTATTATGAACATTGGTACAACATGAGAAGCATTGGGCTGTGACGTGTACGAGACCTATCTGTATGTGATATAATATGCTACGTTAAGATATTGTTGTGTTCAGCTGAAACCCCGCGGCGTAGTATAGTATCCGTAAAGCATTTCTGACATAGAATAGTAGACTAAAATAAAGTCTAGAAAGTATGTCAGGAATAGTAACTCATGTTACTATAGAAAATCAGTATACAGCATAGTTTCAGCAGGAAGTCTATATCATGTTAAGCATTAGCCTCAGTATAGTCTGGCAGAAGACTATATTCGTACATACATATATATTACTTCCAGCCTCAGCATGTATTAAGTATGTACACATTTCTATTACTAGTCCAGCATATAGTGTATACAGAAACTTAGTAAACAATAGAGTTTTCAGTAGAAACATTGTCTTATATAGCATTTGCTCCAGTACAGCCCGGCAGGAGACTATACTCACATTTATACGTCTTTACCTGCCTCAACACGTATTAAATACGTACAGATTACTATCATCAGCTCAGCATGTAATATATATGATACTTCACCCCTATTAGCCTCAGCATGTGAGATACCCAGACAGTATTACCAGTTGAGACCGTTGTGTTGTTTGGGGTTGGATTACCTAGCATCCATGACCGCCCAGGGTTAATAGCTGTGTCAACTCGTCCGCCAGAGGATGAGGATACGTCACTCTACGGAGTGGCATGCCGTCCCGCCAGGGGACGAAGATGGGATGCTAGTTTTTCCCCATATTTGTGCCTTGATCGGCCCTTACACACCCCAGTCGAGCGGATACGCCCAGGTGCAGATTCAGGAGTCCTTCGGGCTCAGATGCAGTTATAGTCAGGGGCTCAGCGAGCCCAAGTGCATACCCTGGAACCGGGAGGATGCATACAGCCACTATAGGAGATGGGATGACCAGGGTAGGGGTATAGATTCTGTGTTGGTTGTACCTCCCGGCTTATGGGGGCCGGGTAAGGTTTGTGTGTGCTATGTTATGTTATTTCATATTATGCCATGTTATGTTAGATACAAGTAGATCAGCAGTAGCACGATACGTTCCATCTATGACTCTTATCCCTTCCAGTAAAGACTGTGAGAAGGTAAGGTTTACATTATCAGACAGTTAAGTTATTCCTTCTACTTCAGCTTCATCAGTCATATTATTGCTTTCAGATGTTGTTTTCAGTTATATTATTTCAGTTGCTTTACATACTCAGTACCAGCGGTACTGACGCCCAGTGGGGCGCTGCATTACTTGCCTGCAGGTACCCATAGACGCGCAGGCGATACCATGTGATCCCCATCAGTGGTCGAGCATTCAGCTCCTGTCATCCGGAGACTGAATTTCTAGAGGTGTAGTTCAGTTCCTTTTTGCTGTACAGTACGGGTAGGTCGGGGCCCTGTCTCGATCATTTCTATCATTATTCTTAGAGGCTTGCAGTCTGTTTATATTCCCTATGGTCAGATGAGCCGATCGTGTGAGGCCGTGCAGTTGTATAGTTGTCTTTACCTTTTCTTTCTTTTAATGATGGCTGTGTGGGGCCACAGTTTGCCAGTAGTGGTGACCTTGCCGGTCACGTAGCTTTTCAGAATGTTATGTTTGAGTTATAGATAACTAGACAGCATGGTGGCCTTGTCAGCCCGCATAGGTTTCCCTGAATCGCTATACTTCTGGTCAGCTGATAATACAGGTACAGAAGGCTATAGGACAATAGGCCGGGGGCTGTGTTTACAGCCGTTATATAGCCCTTTGTTTCCAGAAATGTGAGTTAGAGCCAGCCAGGCACCAGATGTGCCCAGGCTTAACAGTCCAGCAAGTCAGGTCCTAGTAGGGCACCAGGTGCCAGTCATACCCCCCAAGGCGGGGTTTGACATTATGTGCTCAGCGTAAGCTATCTACGAGAAGTCAAGAACCACTTTTGATTCTTTTGATCCTGAAATTATGAGAACCTTTGAAGGTTAACTACCGAAAATAACGAGCAAGCATAGGACAATAACAAGGAGAGGGTTCCAATGTTGAATTTTGCTATGCCGAACTTTGAGAACACTTCTAAAGCAATCATCAAGTCAGCCATTACTTGTAACGTTGAGTTGAAAGAATGAACCATGTGGTTGGTCCAAAATACCTATCAATATTAGGGCAAACCACACGAGGATCCTCACAGACATCTGATGACGTTCATGGAGCTAAGTGAGAACTTTCACTATTAGAATGTTAGATGGGTATGTTAAGCTAACGTATTTTCTGTTCTCATTGATTGGTGAGGCCATGGAATGGATTCAAAAATGAGCCAGTAGGTTCCATCACCACTTAGGGTGTTCTTTCAAACAATTTCATCAACAGGTTCTTCTTTTCAAGGAGGGCAAAGGAGTTGAGAAGGAAGATCTCTGGTTTTGTGCTGAGAGATGGTGATATCTTGTCTTAGGCTTGGGAACAATACAAGGGCTACTTGAGAGATTTACTATACCATATGTAGTTGAATGAGATTATCAGGTATAATTTTATAGAAGGGCTGAAACCAAAGTAAAAGATCTTACTTGATGCCACCGCATAGGGACAAATTTTTTCCAAGAGCTATGATGGATAGAATCTCTTTTGAACCTCATGTCAATGGGGACTCAAGATTATCAAGACTCAAGTAGAGGATTCACAACAACCAAGGTGCTAGGAAAGCTCGAAGTAGATGGTGTGGCAAAAATCTATGCAGATATCAGTCAGTTGGTGAATGTGATTAGCATACTTTTGACCACACCAGCAAGAAATAAAGTTCAGCAGGTCCGTTAGATCAAGACTCCACCACCACCATGTAAGGTGTATAAAGAAGGCCACGCTTATTCAGGTTGTCCACACCTAGAGTCTATATATTTTATAGGACAAAAAATTTGTGGTGGAGGTTTTGTAGGTAACAGCTATAACTAGGGCTATAAGAATGTAGTCAATCCCTCATGTAGAGGGAATTAGAATTTCCAAAAGCCCCCGAACAACTGTCTAAGACCTTAGGGCCAACAGCTGAACAGTTTAATAGAAGAAACAATAAAGTAATGGATGGTTCAGCAAACTCAGGTGGTTAATGAGACATAGAAGACCATCCATGAGCAGAGAGATAGATGGGGCAATTGGCCCTTCAACAAACCAACAGACCACAAGGGGCAATTTCGAGTAACACCGAGAAGAACCCCAAGAAAAATGTGAGTGCAATTTATTTGTGCAGTGATAAGGAGCTGGGTGAGGTGATAACCAGAGATAAGAAAGTTGATGAAGAGCAGGTTGTGATATCCAGATAGGAGGTTGGTGAGTTAAGTAGCTCAAAACCAAAGTTAGTAGAAACCAGACCACCCCCTCCCTTTCCACAATGGTTTAAGAAGAAAAAGGAGAACTCAGCCTACCAGAAATTTCTTGATTTGTTGAAGCAGGTATATGTTAACATACCATTGGTGGAGCTTTTGCAAAAATTTCTGAAATATGCTAACTATCTGAAGGATATTGTGGCAAAAAAGAGGAGGGTGACAGAATTTTATACTGTGGCCCTCATAGAAGAGTGCAGTTCTTAGGTGCAGAACAAAATTTCAATGAAGCTGAAAGATCCCAGGAGCTTCACTATTCTTGTTGCTATTGGGAGTAGAGAATTTGGTTCAGCACTGTGTGGCTTGAGTGCAAGCATTAGTCTAATGCCTGCATCCTTGTTCAAAACATTGAATTTAGGTGAACCACATCCTACCATAGTTACTTTGCAGCGTGCAAATCGGTCTCTTGCGTATCCTAACGGAATTATAGAGGATATCTTGATCAAGGTTGGACCTTTCATCATACCAGTAGACTTTATAATTTGAGATTATCAAGCAGATAGAACAGTTCCCCTTATTTTGGTGACATAATTCTTAGCCACAGCCAAATGCAGTTATAAAGGTGAAGTCGAGCAAAGTATCTATGACTATGGATGGTCAGGAGGTACTCTTCGATGTGTTTAGAGAG
The DNA here is from genome assembly GCA_035772735.1 of Datura wrightii. Lineage (NCBI taxonomy): Eukaryota > Viridiplantae > Streptophyta > Magnoliopsida > Solanales > Solanaceae > Datura > Datura wrightii. The sequence goes on along the minus strand of JASDFA010000002.1, from coordinate 45,783,080 downwards.
GCCAGATATCCACCACACTATGAGAATTTCACAGTGAAGCCAATAGTAGAGCCTGGAGGGTGTAGGCAAGCAGTTGAGCAGCATATGCTGCATAAGAATTTAGAAGGTTTTTAGGATAGTAATTATCCTACATGGATGAAGGACTAAGATTGACTTTCATCATGCCTCGATGTTATATCAGGTGTTTCTAGGGAGGCAACCCATGAATGTCATTCCACAACTATAACTATGGCACTTGGTGGGAGGAAACCCATCTTTCTATCATTTCTTTTTGTTTTGTAGAGATAAACAAGGCTTTGGAGGCAAAAAGAGCAGGGAAAATGAGCTGAAAAAGGTTAAGTCTAGGGTGAGATACTTGGAATGGGGTGCCAGGTGTTGTACTCAGAAAAAAATTCAGTTTGGTGTTATAGGTGGCGCGTCGCACCAGCCCCCATCCACGAAGAAAAATTTTTCTAAGTCTGAGGCATGGTGACTGGCGCGCAACGCTAGGGGTATACTGTCTGAACTTTTTTTGGCTCAATGGGACAATTTTGAATAAGGGACCATAAAATTATTAAAAACCAATGCCCCACACCTTTATTTTAAATCACCATTCAACCCCTCCCATTAAAAGTCCAAAACAAAAAGCAAATAAAATCTCTCTCTCTCTCATAAAGTCGTAATCCCCTCTCCCTAGTCTTCCATTATTGCCTTCTGCAAGAAGCATGGTGAAGCTAATCTCTCCAACTCAAGTAAGTAACTCTCTTTTCTCTTTGTTATTTAGTGTGAAAATCACGCCCCCATACCTTCTTCCCCAAATTAAAGACCCAAAATCTCCATTGTTGATGAAAAGCTTGAATTTCATAATATGGGTTTCATGATCTTTAATATCTTAACTTCTTCCATTACAGTGTATAATCCTTATTGGGTTGCTTATTATTGGTTGAATGTAGTGATTTGAAGTTGTGGGGATGAAACGGTGTAATGAATTGAATTTCATGAATTTGGTGGGTAGAACATTGATTGCAGAGAGAGAAAGTGCTTAGTTCTTAAATTCCTGAATGTGAAGAATCTTGATTTGTTGAAAATTCATGTTAATTCATTATGAATTGTAGTAAATTTCATGCTTGTTGTTGAGTGAATTGAATGCAGGTAGTTCCATTTGGGTTACTTGAATTATGAACTAAAGGAGGGGAGATGAAAGGGATGGCCAAAGTGAGGCATTTTTGAAAAGAGAAGAAAAAAATTAGAGAAATGTGAAAAAATTCATGAACTTGGTTGTAATGTGAAGTTAGTGAATAATTTTGATGTTTAGATTTCGGATGATAATAGGGAAGTCTTGAGTACCCTATTAAAAATTCTCACACGTATGCTAGTGAATTAACTATGGCGTCACTTCGTACCCATTACACCTAATTAGCTAGTCGTTTTGTTCACGAACTAATCTTGTGGGGTTCTTGGTTGTGATTGGCAGGTGTCATGGCATTGAATGTTGACAAAGGAAAGGAAATAGAGGTGGCTTACAAGGTTCTAAATCTGAGATGAAAAGGCACAAAAGGATCGAGTTTATAGGTCAAGGGAGCCCATGCTAGGAGGTTTGGAGCAAAAGCGGTGGAGCCTCACGAACTAACATGGTTCAACACACAAAAGGAGGACAAATATGCTCCCAAGAATTGGATTGATGAAGGCCTCCTGGTACTTCAGTTTCCCACCATCCAAGACAAGGTCCCTGAGTTGGGGATTGGGCTACATCTTTGCTAAGCCGGAAGAGTGCAACCTAACTTTGGTAAGGAAATTTTATGCAAACTGGGACACTTTATTTTGAGAAAGCACCAAAGTCAAAATACGAGGTCAGGTGGTTCATTTCACTTTTAAGAGATTCAACGCCTCCGTCAAAACACCTGTGGTAGACCCTTCCAAGTACTTTATTCTACTAGTGAAGACTCCATATCACGACACTCGCCATACTCTTTGTGGTGAGCATTCATCTACCTGTTGGGGAAGGGACCATAACGACACTCACTGTAGACTGCCATTCTCCTACAGGAATAAGGAGGAGAAACTATGGGTGAAGATTGTTTGTGCCATGCTTCTCCCTGGGACACATAAAACAGATATCACTACAGAGTGGGTCGTGTTGGTGTTCATGCGGATGAAGGGAATACTAATCAAATTTGGTGCAGTGCTTAGAGGAAAAATTGAGGTGATCGAGACATAACTACAGGTGGAAGTATTGTTATGGCAGTTTCCTAACCCAATTTGTAAGAGAGGCAGGCATTGAAGAGGAAGAGGCAGACCATCACTTAGCCCTAGAAGGCAACCTACCAGGCAAGATGATGGATGTCATGAAGGTAAAGGAGCTCAGCACTTCCACATGTCCACCTCTCATTATAGCTGATCACCAAGCCCACTATGATAGCTGGAAAGGCTGCATCTTCAGCATGTTAGATTTGCAGTTGAGGATTGACGGTCGGCCTACAGTAGAGGATGAGATGGAAGCCCTGGAGAAGAGGTACCCACTCACGAAGTGTTCTATGCTGATGTGTAGAGTGGGACCGGCCTTTGAGGAGCCGCTGGATGATGATGAGGCCATGGTGCTTATTAATTGGGTTGAAGACTTGGACAATGATGAAGAGGAGGATGATTCTTCCACGGGAGCCATGTAGATTGATAGCGAGGATGATGAGGATGACGATGATCAGGAGTACAATCCTAATAATGATAATTATGCGTAGTTTCCTAGGAAGTTCCTTTTCTCTACCTAATTGATATATTTGTATGTGCACTGAGGACAGTGCACCGTTTAAGTGTGAGATGGAGGGAAGATTTCCTATTTACTATTTGTTTGCTATATTCATTGTAGGTTGTAGCTTTAGTTGTCATTTCCTATGGTAGTAGCTCTGTGATTGATTAGATTATGTTTTGGAATAGATAGTAATGCTGATGACTGATAACCTGGATAATGCCTTGTGATGTTTGAATTATCTGTTCGTCTCTGGTAGTTGAGTTTGTTTAGTCACTTTTAGAGTCAAAAATTTTAAAATTTTTCGTGTTTTCTGTGTCGTCAATAATGACCTTCCCTATGATAGATGGATGACGACCGTCTTAAGAAAAATTAGTCACGTGCTTTTTTTAATTTTACTTTTGGGATTGAGTCAGACATAAATCACTTGAATGCACTTTGACATTCCACTTAGATGCGAAGCTAGGGGCGATGAAGTGGTCATTATATGTGAAAATTCCATAAGAGACACACAAAGTTCTTTCACTCGACTTGTCACGACCTGAGTCTACACACTAGATGAGACACGATACATGGAGTCACAAGTAACCCCAAGTCAACCCCTGCTTTATCATAACACTAGCATTCTGAATAAAACATAGTGGAAACTTTAAAGTAATATCATAAAAGAAATTTTGAGAATACAAAGATGAATCATAAAGTTCAAAACAACTGAAGCAAAGCTGAAAGTCTGAAAACACGTCTGTGTCTGAAAGCCAACTACAACTGATGAGTGCTGGGACAAGCCCCCGGCTAACTTTAAGTCTAAATAAAAGAAAATAGAACTGAATGAAATAATCCTCATCCTCGAAAGATTAGGGCTCACCAATGATGCAGCTGAAATCTTCTAAAAGTGATCTGTTAACAAGGTTGTGACTGAGATCCTGCAACTGTATTACAAAATGATACAACATAAAAGGTATGCGTTAGTACTTTGAATGTACTAAGTAAGTGAGAGAAACCTTAAATAAGGAACGAAATAACTAAACTAAAAAGATAAGCAATGACCAACTGAAAATGCTGAAACTGAATAACTGTAATAAATTGAGATGGTCTGAATGACCCTATCTAATGGTCAAGGATATGCCCTAAATCTGAGATACTAATCTGCAATACTATACTGAACTGATCTTAACTGACTAATCTGAGTCTGAACTGAGTTGACTAGAGGGAAAGAGTGATCATAGGTCTAGGGCCATGAGGCTAATAAAAATATATCCTATAGTGGCGAAGTAGTTTTGGGAACCTGGGTGTGCTGGACCCCTGGTCTGCTTGGTGCTAAGTACTACTCCCACTAGATAGTCCTAGACTGACTACTAAGCTGATAGCTCAACACTGGGGCCTAAGACTAAGTCAGGAGTACCTATCTGGAAGCACCTTGAGAGTCTTATCGGACCGAATGCTGTAATTGGGTTCTAAGAGTGGTCAGAGCTGCTTATCTAGAAGCGTCGTAACTGTCTAAAGAACAAACTGTAGTATAAAGCTAGGGTCCTAAGGCTGGTCAGAGCTTTTTAGCTAAAAGCATCATGACCACCTAAAGAACCACAAAAATCTGACACTGAGTCTAATTCTTATAACTGGAAGACACTACTAACACCTGAGTAGGATAGAGTATTCTAACATTCTGACTGAACTAAAATGACATACATCTAACTGAGATTTCAATACATACTAACAATATGGGAATCCCCAACACTAATAGAATCAAGCAATTTCGATAATTAATTAGCTATACACGATTCTAGTTTTCTGCATTTATGAGCTAGGGCTAGATTTTACTTTACAGGGACAAACATCAATATAGTCACAAACTGGTGGAAAAATATCTACAATTAACATAAGGAATATCTCATATGAATTAAACAATGTCTAACATGTAATTTCTATACATTCGAAAAATTCAAGGCTAGAACTAATAGAGAAGACAGAGAAGATTTTGGGGGACACAAGCGAAGGACTATTTCCTTGTTGAATTCCCATATACCTGGCTAAGAATTTTTAGAGAAGATCCCTGAGAAAATCTTGAGAAGACAATCTCCTGCCCTATCTTCTACTCTGAACTTCCTGACGGTTCTATGCTTAGACTTTCAGGGAAAGAGTGAAATAAAGGGGAAAAGGTCATTCTACCCCTTTAACTCCCTCCTAAACGAGCCTAAACTGACGGGGTTGAAGCATTAAAAAGGTGGGAAATTACCAACATAATCCTAGAATAAAGAACTGAAAACTGGCCGACGTGGACCAACGGGCCTCAAAATGGGTCATTGGTCAAAACCATGACCCATTGGAACCCACCGTTTGTCCTGGGTCCAAAAACCATGCTCACTAGAAAGGGACCACAGGAGAATACCACAACTCATTGGAACAACAGACGGGTCGTTGGTACCTTACGTAATTACAGGTAGGGAAACTAAGCCCTAAGACAACGATCAACATAGTGACTCGTTGGTAGAACCAACGGGTTGTCGGATCGACTTGTGGTCTAAACTATTAGGGACTGGGACTAGGCAGCAGGTGGTAGCAACGGCTCGTTGGTAGGAACCACGAGCTGTTAGTTCCTTTCATTACCCTAGGGAAGAGTGTGCTAGGCTTCTGGACTTGGGATCCAATGGACGATAAGACAGCTTGTTGTTTCCACCAATGGGTTGTCCTATTCTTCATTGTTTCCCCAAAAGGAAATCTGCTATGCTAACAATGACTCAGACAATGGCCTGTCGGAGCTTACCATGACTAGTTGTCTAGGTTGTTCTGCAATAAAATTTCTTGTTTCCTCCAGCTTCTTCTTACATGGTCTGAGTCTGGTCTAGGAAGGTTTTGGGGTGTTACAATATCTCCCCCTTGAGATCATTCATCCTCGAATGAAGGCTAAAGCTGGATGAAAACTAGGAAAAGAGCTAAGATTGCTAGACTGAGACTATGAGTTGGTTTCTTAAGGAGTAACAGACTCCAACCTAACTTAATCATACAAACTGAGCTGATGAAACTAGAATGCATATAGAATATATATATATATAAAGCTGGTGAGTATGGAAAAGAATAGAGTATTGAGATGGGTTTTAGTACCTGAGTCAGAAATGAACTGGAAGGGAACAAGCGTGGGTATTTAGCAATCATATCTGCTTCGGCTTCCCATATAGCTCCTTCTATAAGTTGTTTCCTCCACAAGACTTTGACCAAAGCTACTTCTTTGTTCCTCAACTTACGAACCTAACGGTCAAGGATTTGAACTGGGACCTCTTTGTAAGAGAGACTATCTTTCACTCCAACACTATCCAATGACACCCTGAAGTTGGGTCACCGATGCAATTCTTCAATAGTGACACATAGAATACTGGGTGCACAAATGCCAATTCTGAAGGTAATTCCAGCTCATAGGATACCTTGCCAATTCGCTTCAGAATTCTATAGGGTCCCACACACCTTGGACTAAGTTTTCCTTTCTACCCAAATCTCATCACCCCTTTCATGGGTGAGATTTTTAGATAAACCCAGTCATCCACCGTAAACTCCAATTCTCCTCACATCAGCATAAGAGCTGTCTTCAACCTCTCTCGGATGAGCTGTACCTTCTGCATAGCTTCATGGACTAAGTCTGGCCCGATTAGAGTAGCTTCACCAACCTCAAACCACTCGATAGGAGATCTTCACCTCCTGCCATAGAATGCCTCAAACAGGGCCATTTGGATATTGGATTGGTAGCTGTTCTTGTACACAAAATCGATGAGAGGAAAGTGATCATCCCAACTGCCCTTGAAATCGATCATGCACGCCCTCAACACATCTTCTATAGTCTGAATAGTTCGCTCAGCTTGTCAATCTATTTGCGGGTGAAAAGCTATGCTGCGCTTGACCTGGGTACCAAGTCCCTTCTAAAAGGACTTCCAGAAGTGAGCGGTGAATTGGGACCTCTGTCTGAGATAATAGACAAGGGCATTCCATGAAGTCTGATCAACCCCTGAATATAAAGCCTAGCATAGTCCTCAACTAAATTTGTAGATTTAACTGGGAGGAAGTATGCTGACTTAGTCATCCGGTATACTATCACCCAAATTGAGTCATGCTACCGATGAGCCCGTAATAAAATCCATATTTACTTCTTCCCACTTCTATGTGGGTATGCTGATATCCTGAGTCATACCTCCCAGTCTCTGGTGTTCTACTTTGAATTCCTGGCTGTTCGGGCACTTAGCTACAAATTTTGTGATGTCTCTCTTCATTCCGTTCCACCAGTAAATATCCCGAAAATCATGGTACATCTTAGTAGCTCCTGGGTGAATGGAATATCTCAAACTCTATGATTCATCCAGTATCTTTTGTCTCAAATCGCCAACATCCGGTACGCACAATCTACCCTGGTAATGGAGTACACACATCTCCCCCTTGGGAGAAATCCTCCACTTCTTTTCTGCGAACCGCCTCCTTCAATTTGAGCAGTATGGGATCTTCATCCTGCCTTGAATTAACTTCATCTACCAATAAGGAATCTGATCCACTCTGCACAACTACTCCACCCTCATCTGTATCAACAAACTGTACTCCCAACCAAGCTAATCTGTGGATATCCCTTGCCAGCTCCTTCTTCCATTCCTCAACATGAGCCACGCTCGTCGTAGACACTATTCTTAGGGCATCAGCCACCACATTGGCTTTGCTGGGGTGATATAGCACCTCATGTCAGATTCTTTTAGTAGTCCAACCACCTTCTCCAATGAAGATTTAGGTCTTTCTAACTGAACACATACTAAAGGCTCTTGTGATTAGTGAAAATATCCACGTGAGTCCCGTATAGCTTGTGCCTCCATATTTTAAACGCAAACACCACCGCTGCCAACTCTAGGTCATGAGTTGGATAATTCTTTTCATAAACCTTGAGCTTTCTAGTGGAGTAGGTTATCATCTTGCCCCGTTGCATCAGAACACAACTGAGTCCAAATCTGAAAGCATTGCAATATACTACAAACCCATCTGATCCTTCTAACACAATCAACACTAGTGCGGTAGTGAGTCGAGTTTTTAACTCTTGGAAACTCTTCTCACACACATCTAACCACTAAAATTTCACCTTCTTCTAAGTCAGCCTGGTCAAAGGGGATGCTATGGAGGAAAAGCCTTCCACAAAATGTCGGTAATAACCCGCTAGACCCAATAAACTCTTGATTTTAGTTGGGGACGTAGGTTTGGGCCAGTCTTTCACCATTGCTATCATTTTGAGGATCTACCTGAATACCCTTACTCGAGACCACGTGACCAAGGAAAGTCACGGACTTCAACCAGAATTCATATTTGTTGAACTTGGCAAACAACTGGCGGTCTCTAAGTGTCTAAAGCACTATCTTCAGGTGATTAGCATGCTCTTCATTATTTCTGGAGTATAGTAGAATGTCATTGATAAATACAATGATGAACATATCTAGATACTGCTTAAAGACTCTATTAATCAAGTCCATAAAATCTGCAGGGGCATTTGTGAGTCTAATGGACTTAACCGCAAACTCGTAGTGACCATACCGAGTCTTGAAAGTTGTTTTCGGTATGTCACATTCTATGACTCTTACTTGATGATACCCCAACCTGAGATCAATCTTGGAGAAACAACTGGCTCCTTGAAGTTGATCGAAAAAGTCATCAATCCTGGGTAGGGGATACCTATTCTTGACTGTGACCTTATTCAACTAAGGATAATTGATGCATATTCTGAGGGGACCATTTTTCTTCCGCACGAATAGCACTGGAGCACCCCGGAGAGAGATGCTAGATCTGATAAAACCATTATCAAGAAGGTCTTTTAGCTTCTGCTTCAACTCCTTAAGCTCAGCTTGAGCTATTATGTGAGGAGGAATGGAGATGGGCTGAGTATCTGGGAGAAGGTCTATGCTGAAGTCTATTTCCCGCTCAAGAGGAACTCCAGGAAGGTCTTCGAGAAACATATCAGGGAACTTACTGACCACTGGAACTGACTGAATAATTGGGGTCTTAAAGCTGGAACCTTTGACCCAAACTAAATGATAAATACACCCTTTGGAAATAAGCTTTCTTACCTTGAGGTAGGAAATAAACAGACCCTTAGGCACTGAGCTACTGCCCGTCCACTGTAAAGCTGGCTCATTAGGGAACTAAAACCTGACGACCCTAGTTCTGCAGTCAACTGATGCATCAAAATCAACCATGTCTAACTCTACCAGATTAGTTGGAATGACTTTATTCGAAATAGAGACTAGGCAGTTTTTATACACCCGGTTGGCTCTAACTGACTCGCCAACTCGGATGGAGACTGAGAATGGTTTTGAGAGGACCTCTGGACTGATATCGAACTGGGATGCTACATAGGGAGTCATGAATGAAAGTGTGGTTCCTTGATCTAGAGGGCATAAAAGTCTAGATAAAAAAAGGCGTAATATACCCGTGACAACGTTAGGTGAGCTCTCTTGATCCTGATGAGAAAAAATGCATAAAACTGATTTTAGCACTGGCTGCCATCGGTACCTGAAGTGTTGGCCTGCTGAGCTAGTCGGCCTGCTGGAGCTGCTGAAATAGTGATTATGACCTCTCCCATCCTACTTAAGGGCATTCTTTGAGCCGATGACAAAGCTGTCCACAACCAAAATAGCCTTCTCGACCCTTAAGACACTCCCCTAGATGGTTCTTGCCACACTTAGGGAAAGCTAGGTACCTGCAGCAATTGCTGGCGCCATGACTCTGGGATTGTGAGCCAGATGCTCCACCCCTCCGATCCTTGCGGGATCGGAAATTTGGGGAATTGGCTGAAGTGGGTGCTGGAGTCCTCTGTTTCTACTCTGCTGTTGTGGGCGGCTACTACCACCACATCTTTGATAACCATAATTTGAATGGTCGGTTCTAGCCCCTTTGCTCTCCCGCTCCAAATCTTTCAATTTTTCTACCTCAACAATCAACTATGAGGCTGGAGAGATCGATGTCCTTCATAAACATCGGAGTCCTGCACTCCTTGAGGACCAAGTTCAACACTCAATTCACAAATTAGAGCATATGAGCCCTTGGCTCATCCACCATCTCTAGAGCATATTTAGACAACCTGGTGAATTCGAGTGCATACTTTTCCATTGTCTGATTCCCTTGTTTTAGATTCATGAATTTTGCCACTTTGGTCCCCCTGAGCTCCCGAGGGAAGAATCTTTCTTTTAAGGCTGAAGTGAACTCCTCCCATTCCATCGATCCTGCTCGTGTTGGTCTCCCCTTCTTCCAATGTCGTAACCTAGATCTTAACTACCGCTTTCAGTTGGTAGGCGGCCAAGTCGACACTCTCCGAGGAACTGACACCCATAATTTAGGGGATCTTTCTAATGTCATCCCCGAACTCCTATGGGTCCTCTCCCAGCTTAGATACATGAAAATCTAGAGGGTTCATTCGAGTGAAGTCCCAAACTCAGGCAGCTGATGCGGACCCTTATCATTGATCAAAACCACCTGCTGGTTCACCTGGTTGGTAACTGTCTATGCGAGCAGCTGGATAGCTGCCCTATGATCTCGGGCTAAATAACATGCCCGAGTGATACTTTATAACTTAGTTTTGTCTTGTTTATCGACTTAATTATATGAATTCTCATGTAATTTTATGTAAATGTGAATATATACACTAACCAACATGATTAGTTCTTATTTTTGTAGGTTTAAAATGAATTTGAGGGACTAATCCATGACTTGGTGAAATGGAGGCATGGAATCGAAATTAAATAGCGAATGTCGACAGGGAGGATTCGCGAAATAGGCCACCTACGCGTTAGAAACGTGCCACGGCAGGTAGGTTGCACGACCAAGGCTGTGACACACCACCTAGTGCGCTGCACAAGCAGCGTGACACGCTGCCAACGCGGCAAGGGATTGCCTGGCAACGGTTTTGTGAGTTTCCAGTGTGCATCCACGATGCCTCCGTGTCACGGAGGCATATTGGCGCGATAACCTCCGTAACACGGAGCTATTCCATGCTGGGCATAATTTTATACATCTCTCATTTACTATAAATAGGTCTCTTAGCTCCTAAAATCATTTTGTCATGATCTTATTCTGAAAAACCACCTAGGAGTGAAGGGAGAAGTGGGAGAAGTCACCTAGGGTTCATCCTTTCATCTTCTCTTCTAAAAATTCTTGTAAGTATGCCACTTTAATAATGTTTTCTTATAATATTATGAACATGAGTGGCTAGACCCCTTCCTCTAGGGTTTAATCAATGAGTTATGATTGTGTTTTTACGAATTTGCTTTGGAATTATGTTATAGATTGTTGTTTTGTCTTGCATTCTTAATTATGGTTGTTTTTATGATTGATCACCATGAAAACACACGCGTTAAGCATAGGTAGATGCTTGAGAAAGATAACCTAGGGAAGAACAAGAGAATGTAGGGAACAAGATTGTATCTCACGATATAATTGGTGGTTAGGATAGGAATATACCTAATACCTTGCTTGGTTGATAAAATGGGAAGATAGAAAGACACCAACTTAGAATTATCACATCACCACTCGTAGAATTAGTTGTGAAGCTAAGTTTGGTTAAATGATTGGAGGTACGAAAGTCCCTAATCAAGAGCATAAACCCCGTAAACTACATCCACGTAAATGAATTGCCCACGAACTTGAATGTCACATCCCCGCTCAACGATGTAGTTGTGAGTCTAGTTTGTCTTGTTTAGAGACTCGAAAGACCATGAACATGAAATTGTAATTATGTGAGACGACAATTGATAGTTTCATACTTTAACCATTGCAAATCATAGTATCGCATGATTATCCGACTTTAACTCTAGTTGCTCCTTGAATGAATTCAGAGTATTTCGTTGACCACATCTAGACTTAATTAAATTTCTCGAAAAAGTCTATAATCAACACTTGCGGCATTTAATATCACACTTGAACTTGATAGTTAGCTAACTTGGTCTAGTCCATATGGGTTTGACATTCGGCTCTTAAAAAGGGCCACTATATTACTTGTACGACCCGTACACTTGCGGGCACCACCAAGTTTTTTGCGCTGTTGCCGGGGACACGGCAAATTATAGTGAATTTGTTTGTTTTCATGTGATTTTTTAAATTTCCTTAAGTGTTGAGAAACTTGGTCTTGGTCTGACTTATTGCAGGTGACAGGTTGTCTTGCCGAGCTGGCTAAGAATAGAGAGCTTGTGGAACCATTTCTTAAACCTGAACATCAAATCCATTTGTGAAGGAGAGTAGCTCTTGAGCAAAAGCTGAAAATACTTCAAGAGAAGGTACAACAACAACCACCCGCAGGACAAGCACAAGTGTCACCAGAAGCAATGGCAGCTAGACCAATTAGCAAAGTGGCAAACCCAAAAGCGACTAATGTGAACTCTAGTATCTATAAACCGGAGCCTGGAAGGAACTTTGAATTGAAGAAGAACATTGTTCAGCTGTTACATTCTAGTGATCAATTCACTGGGATGGCACATGAGGACCCGCATTAGAACTTACAGAACTTTCTTGAGATTAGTGACACGTTTATCCCCACCGGCGTGTCCACAGATTATGTCCGACTTACCCTCTTCCCATTTTCATTGTTGGGAGAGGCAAAGAAGTGGTTGAAATATGAGCCACCAAACTCCATAACTTCGTGGAATGATTTGGAAAAAAAGTTCCTTTACCAGATTTTTTCCTTCAGGCAAGACAACAAAGTTGAGAAGTGAAATACTGAGTTTCAAGTAGAGGCCTGATGAGAATTTATATGTGGCTTGGGAAAGATTCAAGTCATTATTGAGAGATTTTCCCCATCACCAACTATCGAATGAAGTGCTGGCTCATACCTTTGTAGAAAGTCTAGACCCACACACTAAAATTTTACTAGACTCGACGTCGGGTGGGCAAGCCTTAGAGAAGACTTATGATGAGTTGTACACGCTGTTGAAAAGAATTGCACTGGGAAATCCAGAGTGGCACAACGAATCATCAAGAGGGGCAGGAAAGAGAGCAGGGTTGATAGAGGTAGATAGTATGAATGCCTTGGCGGCACAGTTAGCTTCGTTCCAGCATCAGATGATGACTCAGTTAAATAAACTGGGTGTGAACCAACTACAAGATCAGGTTAATGCAGTTCAACAAGCTCCAAGTTGGTGTGAAACTTTTGGAAATAATGGGCACAATGCAAAATCTTGTGGAGCCAATCCGGAATCAGTCAATTCTGTCGGGAATGTGCAAAGGAAAAATCATAATTTTGGACACAACTACAACAAGAATTGGCAGAGCCACCCGAATTTTTCTTGGGGTGGAAATCAAAAGAAAAGTTATCATCAACCTCAACAATAGTAGTATCAACATAATAGGCAGAATGATGTCCAGTTGAGCAGCAACATTGAGGAAACATTGCAGAAAATCATGCAGACCTAGACTTAGTTAGCAGAAAATCAGGCGAGGATGGCATTAGACAAGAATCAGCAAGTGGCCACCCGCAATCTAGAAAAGCAGATGGGTCAGATAACAGTTGCTCAAAACATGAGACTACAGGGAGGACTACCAAGTGACACAGATCCTAACCCTCGGTAGGTCAATGCAATCAGCCTGAGAAGCGGCAAGCAATTAGCTGATGCAATGCCTAAAGAGAAGAGAAATGAGGTGCAGTTGGAGTTGGTTAGACCAGGACCATCCAATGACAAGGGAGAAAATCAGAGTGCAGTGCAACAAAATGCACAATCTTTATTGCGCCAGCACAAAGACCACCACCACCATTCCCTCAGAGATTCAGAAAGAGCAAGGAGGAGGAATGCTTCAAAAATTTCTTTGAGATTTTCAAAGAACTTCACATAAATTTGCCTCTTATTAATGTTTTGCAGGGAATGCCCAAGTATGCTAAATACTTGAAAGACATGATGGCTAACAAAGTCAGATTGGTGGATGTCCAGATGGTAGCACTGACTAAGGATGCAGTCATAGGTTATTGAGGAAAATTCCAAAGAAGCTCAATGACCCAGGGAGTTTTACCCTCCCCATACAAATTGGTAAAGCTGAGGTGCTACGAGCTTTGTGTGATCTAGGGGCAACAGTTAATCTAATGCCCCTATCATTATTTAACACTCTGGGGTTGGGAAAACTGAGGCCAACAAGGTTGATGCTACAGCTGGCGGATAAGTCACGAGTGGCACCTGATGGAATAATAGATGACCTTCTCATCAAAGTGGATAAGTTTATTTTACCTGCTGATTTTATGTTCTTAGATTTTCATGTTGATGACCAGGTACCCTTAATCTTGGGACGGCCATTCTTGGCCACCGAAGGAGCGGTAATTGACTTTAGAGCAGGGACCCTGAAAATGACGGTCGAAGATAAAGAAGAACTCTTGCGAGTATACCAAGAAATGAACCCATCCACACACTACAGAAACCTTTGTAAGGTTAGTGTGTTGTCAGAGGATGAGTGTGGGATGGGGGATTCATCAGGTCCATGGCCAAAGGTAATGACAAGTGTTCAGCCTGAGTCTGATAATGGGCTTCAGAGTGTGAAGAAGTTGGAGGAAGAGAGGAACAAAGTGGAGGCTGTTTCCTCTAAAAATCAAAAGAAGAGGAGATGGTTCTCAAATGGGAACCCAGGTATGAGGATGTCCTAAAAAGGATAGTTCACGTCATGCCGCGACGTAAAATTAGGCGCTTCTTGGGAGGCAACCCAAGGGTACCATGGGTATCATTTTAATTTCTTGCATTTGTGTGGATTTATTTATTTTTCATCTTGTGTTGTTTAGGTGGAAAGTTTAGAATAGATGGAGGGGAAGTCTGAGTACCTGTGGAGGAGGAAGCTAACAAGCATCGAAGAGAAAAAGTGTGGGGTCGAACAACCACTTGTGCAAATTTGAAGAAAAGAATGTTGTTAGCTAGGCATAGAGGCTCAGGGAGTATTTATTACCATTTTTAATTTTAATTTGATGCTATGGGGACATAGCATGATTCAAGTGTGGGGTGAGAAAAATTTGAAAAATTTTGTGCTTAACGATTTTTGGTGAATATAATGCCTGTGAGAAATATTTGAAAAAATTTTTGTGAGTCAAGCATGACTTCATCACCCGTTGGTTTTTCTTTTCGGTTCTTTTCCAATGGGGGGTCTTTGAACTGAAGAATAAAAATGTTTTCTTTGTCTGTATATAATTTTTTTAGTCATAGTTAGGGACTGTTTTCGACGATGAATGGATGACGACCGTCTTGAGGAAAATTAGTCAATAGGTTGTGGTTTTTTAACCCATAGCTAATTGATGGCTTGATGTTCTAGTTATATGCTATACATGATTGTAAGATGCAAGTGTGGTTAGTGTTGAAGCATGTAAGAAGTTTATAACTTTGTTTGATACACTTAGGCTCTTGAATTTTACTCAATGTGATTGAAGCTTAATTCTGAATTTTTGTGATTAGCTGAGTAAGACTTTGCTGAATGTGTCTTCAATTGAGCATGTGCTGTGAGTGTAAGTTTTTCGAATATTCCGTGCTATTATGGAATGTCTAGAACTTGTCTGGTGTGTATATAAAACCAAATGAAGGATGTGGACTGTAGGAGATGATTTAGGCATTTTTTTGAATGAACCTAATTTTTATCCCTCACTTTACCTACCTTGAATGTTTAATCCTAGTAAGCCCCATTGGGCCTTAAGCCTATTCTTTGATAGCTACAACATAAGCTTAATCCTTTTTCTTTCATTAGCTTTAAATTTGATCCAAAACTCCAAAGCGCTTAAAGGAAAAATCCGAAAGAGTGAAGGAGTGAGAAGCATGAAAAAGAAGGAAAAGTAGCAGTTGTAAAAGTTGAGAAAGGTCAAGGGTGCAGTTGTTTGAAAATGCCTGAGTATTGGTAGGGAGTAAGAAATAAATGAATGAAAAAGTTGCTTAAGTACTCTTTACTACTAAGCTGAGTGTGTTTAAAGAAAAGGGAACAAGAAGAAAAACATATTCAGGATTGAAAATAATGAGGGTGAAGTAAGAGAAGAGATGTCATTAATGAAGGTTGAAGTTATTAAAAGCGCTTGGGAAAGATAGCCACTATTACTGGCCAGAATAGTACCTACTCGTCCCTTTGCTTACATTACAACCCATTAAGTCCTACTTGACCTTACGTTCATACATCCTTAAATTAGTGGAGTAAAACACTAAGGGCAAGCTTATGGGTCACTACATGAAGCATGTGAATTCTTTGAGAGGGCGAGCGTATTTTTTTCATATACCCATACTTGTTGTGATTTGAAAATGTGTGAGTAAAAATGGGTAACTCTCTTGTTGTGAGGGCATATGTATAATGAGAGATAACATTCATGTCGGATTTCTTGATCGGTTGATTTGCATGACTTTGCTAAGATTGAGAGTCGATTCTTGAGGTTAGGAAGTCTTAACGGAGTTGTATATCATTTCGTTGATTAAATCGTGCATGCTCTATTTTTAACTTGCTATCTTGAATAATCATTATAGCGTAGCTTGAATTGTCTTGCTAAATTAGTTATGTGTGAGTCTTCATTTACATGAGATGTAAAAGGGTTGTTCGAGGACGAACAAGGCTTTAAGTGTGGGGTAGGTGATCTCGGGCAAAATAGCAATCCCAAGTGATACTTTATAACTTAGTTTTGTCTTGTTTATCGACTTAATTATATGCATTCTCATGTAATTTTATGTAAATGTGAATATATACACTAACAACCATGATTAGTTCTTGTTTTTGTAGGTTTAAAATGAATTTGAGGGACTAATCCATGAGTTGGTGAAGTGGAGGCATGGAATCGGAATTAAAACACGAACATCGGCAAGGAGGATGAGCGAAACAGGCCACCTGCACGTTGGCAACGTGCCACGGCAGGCAGGCTACTCGACCAAGGCCGTGACACACCACCTAGCGTGCTGCACAAGCAGTGTGACACGCTGCCAACGCGGAAAGGGACTGCCTGGCAACGATTTTGTGAGTTTCTAGTGTGCGTCCGTGATGCCTCCATGTCACGAAGGCAAATGGGTGCGATAACCTCCATGACACAGATCTATTCCATGCCGGGCATAACTTTATACATCTCTCATTTACTATAAATAGGTCCCTTAGCTCCTAAAATCATTTTGTCACGATCTTATTATGAAAAACCACCTAGGAGTGAAGGGAGAAGTGGGAGAACTCACCTAGGGTTCATCATTTCATCTTCTCTTCTACCAATTCTAGTAATTTTATGAACATGAGTGGCTAGACCCCTTCCTCTAGGGTTGAAGCCATGAGTTATGATTGCGTTTTTACGAATTTGTTTTGGAATTAAGTTATTAATTGTTGTTTTGTCTTCCATTCTTAATTATGGTTGTTTATATGATTGATCACGATGAAAACACACGCGTTAAGCTAAGGTACATTCTTGAGAAAGACAACCTAGGGAAGAACAAGAGAATGTTGGGAGCAAGATTGTATCTCATGATATAATTTGTGGTTAGGATAGGAATATACCTAATACGTTGCTTGGTTGACAAAATGGAAAGATAGAAAGAAACCAACTTAGAATTATCACATCACCACTCGTAGAAGTAGTTGTGACGCTAAGTTCGGTTAAATGATTAGAGGTACGAAAGTCCCTAATCAAGAGCATAAACCCCGTAAACCACATCCACATAAATGAATTGCCCACGAACTAGAATGTCACATCACCGCTCAACGATATAGTTGTGAGTCTAGTTTGTCGTGTTTAGAGGCTCGAAAGACCATGAACATGCAATTGTAATTATGTGAGACTACAATAGATAGTTTCATACTTAAACCATTGCAAATCGTAGTATCGCATGATTATCCATCTTTAACTCTAGTTGCTCCTTAAATGAATTCAGAGTATTTCGTTGACCACATCTAGACTTAATTAAATTTCTCAAAAAAGTCTATAATCAACACTTGCGACATTTAATATCAAACTTGAACTTGATAGTTAGTTGTGTGGGTTTGACATCTGGCTCTTAAAAAGGGCCACTATATTACTTGTACGACCCGTACACTTGCAGGCACCACCACCCTGAACTCGGCAGAGGACACTGGATCGTACTGAGGGGATGCTGGAGCTGGTGGGGCCGGTCGATATGTGTTACCGGCCCTTCTTCCATTACCACATCACGGAGGCATGATTCACTGAAACAAACTAGAGCACGAGTAAGGAGAAGGATTATGAAATTGAATTTCAAGGTGCGATAAAGAGTATGAACAAAAGGGAATTTTCCTATAACATC
The DNA here is from genome assembly GCA_035772735.1 of Datura wrightii. Classification (NCBI taxonomy): domain Eukaryota; kingdom Viridiplantae; phylum Streptophyta; class Magnoliopsida; order Solanales; family Solanaceae; genus Datura; species Datura wrightii. Next base: position 45,765,134 of record JASDFA010000002.1, on the reverse strand, counting down.
TCGTAGCCTCCCTATCATAAGTGTGGCGCTCTTTACACCCATGAAAAAGGACTCTACCGGATGTGGCTTTCAGACATCCGAGGATACTCTAAACCTAGCTCTCTGATACCAAGTTTGTCACAACTCGAGTCTACACCCTGGACGGAACACGGTACGTGGAGTCATAAGCAACCCCAAGTCAACCCCTGATCTATCATAACAACTACCATTCTGAATAAAACATAGCGGAAGCTTTAAAGTAATATTATAAAAATATTTATGAAAAAAACAAAGCTAAATCATAAAGTTCAAAACAACTTAAACAAAGCTGAAAGTCTGAAACCACGTCTGTGTCTGAAATCCAACTAAAACTAATGAGTGTTGGGACAAGCCCCCAACTAACATCAAGTCTAAATAAAAGAAAATAGAACTGAATGAAATAATCCTAGTACTCGAAAGATGAGGAAACAAAGCTAAATCATAAAGTTCAAAACAACTGAAACAAAACTGAAAGTCTGAAACCACGTCTGTGTCTGAAATCCAACTACAACTAATGAGTGTTGGGACAAGCCCCCAACAAACTTAAAGTCTAAATAAAAGAAAATAGAACTGAATGAAATAATCTTCGTACTCGAAAGATGAGGACTCACCAATGATGCAGCTCGAATCTTCTGAAAGTGATCTGCTAACAAGGCTATGACTGAGATCCTACAGCTGTATCATAAAACGATGAAACATAAAAGGTATGTGTTAGTACTTCAAATGTATTGAGTATGCAATGACCTACTGAAAATGTTGAAAATCAATAATTGTAATAAACTAAGATGGTCTAAATGACCCTGTTTGATGGTCAAGGACATGCCCTAAATTTGAGATACTAATCTAAAATACTGTATTGAACTGATCTGAACTAACTAATCTAAGGCTGAACTGAGCTGACTAGTGGGAGAGTCTATAACTGATATATAACCACGTGAGCTAGACGTGGAGTCTGATCTATCCACCACATAGGTAGGACCCAATATACCTTTCCAGGGTATAAAGGCATGAATTGAGTGATCATGGGTTTAGGTCCATGAGGCCAATAAAAATATATCCTCCGGTGGCGACATAATTTTGGGTACCTGGGTGCGCTGGAACCTCGATCAACTCAGTGCTAAGTACTACTCCCACTGGATAGTCCTAGACTGACTACTAAGCTGATAGCTCAAAACTAGGGCCCAAGACTAAGTCAGGAATACCTATTTGGAAGCACCCTGAGAGTCTTATTGGATCGGATTCTTTAACTGGGTTCTAAGACTGGTTAGAGTTGCTTATCTAGAAGCGTTGTAACCTTCTAAAGAACAAACTATAGTCTAATGTTGGGGTCCTAAGGCTAGTCAGAGCTTCATATCTAAAAGTGTCATGACCACCTAGAGAAGCACTACTAAAACCTCAAGAATTTCTGTAGTCAAACTGATCAGCTGACATTTCTCAGAAGTACTGAGTATTCTAACATTCTTACTGAAGTAAACTAACATACATCTGATTGAGATTTCAATACATACTAAAATTATGGGAAATCCTCAGCACTGATAGAATCATGCAATTTCGATAATTATTCAGCTATGCATGACTCTAGTTTTCTGCATTAATGAGCTAGGGCTAGATTTTACTTATATGGACACACATCAATATAGTCACAAAATGGTGGAAAAATATCTACAATTAACAAAAGTAACATTCCACATGATTAAAACGAATTCTGTTATGTAATTTCTTCACATACGAATGTTTCAAGGCTAGAACTAATAGGGAAGATAGAGAAGATTTTTGGGGACACAAGGGAAGGACTATTCCCTTGTTGAATTTCCACAAACATGGCAAAGATCTTATAGAGAAGATCCCTGAGAAAATCCTGAGAAGACAATCATTTGCCCTAGCTTCTGCTCTGAACTTCCTGACTGTTCTACGCTTAGACTTTGAGGGAAAGAGTCAAATGAAGGGGAAAAGGTCATTCTACCCCTTTAACTCCCTACTAAACGATCCTAAAACAATAGGGTTGAAATATTAAAAAGGTGGAAAATTACCAACATAACCCTGGAAGAAAGGATTGAAAACTAGCCGACAAAGACCAACGGGCCTCAGAATGGGTCGTTGGTCGAAACCATGACCAGTTGGAACCCATCGTTGGTCCTAGGTACAAAAACCATGATCACTGGAAAGGGACAATGGGATAATACCACGACTCATTGGAACAACAGACGGGTTGTTGGTACCTCTCACATGTAGGGAAACTGGGCCCTAAGATAATGGTCAACACAATGACTAATTGGTAGAACTAACAGGTCGTCACATCGACTCATGGTCTACACAGTTAGGGACTGGGACTATGTGATGGGTAGTAGCAACGGCTCATTGGTAGGAACCACGAGCCGTTAGTTCCTCTATTTGCCCAAGGGGAGAGTTCGATAGGGTTCTAGACTTGGGATCCAATAGATGACAAGATGGCTCATTGTTTCCACCAAACGGTCATCCTTTGCCTCATTATTTGCCCCAAAGGGAATCTGCTATTATGACAATGACTTAGACAATGGCCTGTTGGAGCTTACCACGATCTGTTGTCTGGGTCGTTCTGCAATAAAATTTTTGGTTTCCTATTGGTTCTTCTTGCAAGGTCTGAGTCTTGTCTAAGAAGGTTTTGGGGTGTTACACAACTTGATAAGCTTGTACGGATAAAGGAATGTGTCATTCAATGTGATTATTGATCTTGGGAAAAAGCGCATGCCCAAGTGATGCTTTATAACTTAGTTTTGTCTTCTTTATCAACTTACTTATATGCATTCTCATGTACTTCTATGTCAATGTGAATATATATACTAACCAATATGATTAGTTCTTGTTTTTGTAGGATTAAAATGAATTTGAGGAACTAATCCATGAGTTGGTGAAGTGGAGGTATGGAATCGAAAGTAAAACGCGAATGTCGGCAAGGGGGACACGCGAAACAGCCCACCTGCACGTTGGCAACGTGCCACGGCAGGCAGGCTGCGTGACCAGTGACGTGCCACGACCCCTAGCGCGCTGCACAAGCAGTGTGATGCGCTGCCAACGCGGCAGAGGGCTGCTTGCAGACTGTTTTGGATTTCCAGTATGCCTACGCGATGCCTCCGTGTCACGGAGCTATTTCATGCCGGGTATAATTTTATACACCTCTCATTTACTATAAATAGGCCCCTTAGCTCCTAAAAACATTTGGTCACATAATATTTCTGAAAAACTACCAAGGAGTGAAGGTAGAACTGGGAGAACTCACGTAGGGTTCTTAAATTTCATCTTCTCTTCTACCAATTCTTGTAAGTATGACACTTTAATTATGTTTTCTTGTAATTATACGAACTTTAGTGGCCAGAACCCTTCCTCTAGGGTTGAGGCCACAAGAGATGATTGTGACTATGTGAATTTGTTTTGGTTTTAAGTTATTAATTGTTGTTTTGTCTTACGTTCTTAATTATGGTTGTTTTTATGATTGATCACCATGAAAACACACACGTTACGCCTAGATAAAAGCTTGAGAAAGTAAACCTAGGAAAGAACAAAAGAATATAGGGAGCAAGTTTGTATCTTACGATATAATTCGTGGTTAGGATAAGAAATTATACCTAATTTTCCTTGCTTGGTTGATAAAATAGGATGATAATAAGAAATCAACTTAGAATTGTCACTCCACCATTCGAAGAAGTAGTTGTGAAGCTAAGTTGACATAAATGATTAGAGGTACGAAAGTCCCTAATCAAGAGCATAAACCCCGTAAACCACATTCCAATAATTGAATTGCCCATGAACTAGAATGTCATATTCCCGCTCAACGATGTAGTTGTGAGGCTAGTTTGTCGTATTCAGTGACTCGAAAGACCATGAAAATGCAATTGTAATTATGTGAAATGACAATTGATAATTCCATACTTGAACCATTACAAAGCATAGACCGCATGATTATCTAGCCTTAGCTCTACTTGCTCCTTGAATTACTTCAGAGTATTTCAGTGACCACCCCTAGTCTTAATTAAACTTTATGGAAAAAGTCTATATCAACACTTTCGAAAGTTAATATCACACTTGACCTTGATAATTAGCTAAATTGGTCGAGTCCCTATGGGTTCAACACCCGGCTCTTAAAAATGTGCCACTATATTACTTGTACGACCGCGTACACTTGCGGACACAACAATTATATATATGTGTAGCTATAGAAAACCGACTAGAGTCTTAACGCCATGTGAGGTGAACTTAATTATTTTGTTTTGTACATATTGTAGCATCTAGAACTTGCCTTAGTGTATGCAGATGGCTCTTTGTAAAAGAGTTAAGAGATGATTAAGGCGTTCCCTTGAAAAAGCTATGTTTCCCATATTGTTTTACCTCCCTGGACATTTTCGCTAGTTAAACGCCTTGAACCATAAGCCTTATTTTTTTCTTAGCCACAAAAGTAGCTTATTTACTTTTTGTTGTGTGACCTCTAGAATTGCCGATCCTAAGTATCTTAGGCACTTTGAGACTTTAAAGTGAAGGTCCACCAAAACATGAATGATAAGGGAAAGAAAAGAAAAAAAATGTATGGTGTGGAAAGTAAAAAAAGAGAATGTAGGAAGAAGGAGAGCCCAAAATATGTTGTTTACTTGCTGTTAGGACAATGAAAGAAAGAGTTTTAAGAGTGACTATTCTAATTGATTCTATAAGAGTGATTATTCTAATTGATTCTATATGCAAAGACTAAGAGTCAAGTACTAAAAAGAGTGAGTAAAGTGAAAGGTGAACAATAAGGAAAAAGTGGTGGACTTGAAAGATGAAAAATGTCTTAAAAGTGCATAGTATTGGTAGTCACTATCTAAAGAAAATTCATTTCTACCATCCCTTAGCCGACATTACAGCCAAGAAAAGTCCTTATGATCTTAATCTCTTGAAATAAGTAAGTAGTCTAGGTGTACATTAAGGACAAGCTTATGGTATGTTGCATATACACAATACATCATTTGTGAGTGTGAGTGTGCCTTACTTATTATGTTCCATGCGTTGCATTGATAATTTGAGAGAGGAATATCACTAAAAGTAAAGGGCATAAGATGTTTATGTCGGTGTACTATATGTTGCATGTTCTGTATTTAAATATGTTGGCCCTATTTTTAAAGAATGAGTCTATTATAAAAGTTGTGTAGTCTTGAATGTGAAAACTCTGCATGTGTTTGATATGAATTTATATAAGCTATTTAACCATTTAGATATGCTCTATGCTATTTGTTTGAGTGTGAATTGATAGATGTTGACAAGTAGTGAGAAAATATGAGGTTTTGCATGGAGTTGAGAATTTTTCAAGGACGGACAATGGTTTATGTGTGGAGTGATGATTTAGGTCATATTCTTATGCTCATTTTCCATGTTTTGGCCCATATTTAGCCTTGTTTTGAGTTCATAAACCTAATGAAATGTGTAAATTCATGTTTTCATGTGTCTTTTGAGATAACAAATGTATCTAGATGTTTCGAGCAGGAAACTAAGAAAAAAAGGACCCAAAATTGACCCAAGGTATGAAGAAATAAGAGTTAGCAAAACTTGGCCTAGGGCTATGGCTGGTGTGCTGTGGGGCCTAAACTATAGAGAAATATACAACAAAGTTAGTGCCATGGATGGCATGGGCGCCAGGTCCTGAGCTTTAGAGATAAGAATTTGACTAACACCTTGACGATAAGATAGGCGTGGAGCCCCAAAAACATCCAAAACTTAGGAAATTTTTCCAACATTCTAGTGCTATGGATGGAGTGGGGCGCCAGAAGAGTTCTAAAGCTCAAAAATTTGACTAACACTCTGGTGTTGTGTATGGAGTGAGGCGCCAGAGGGGTTCAGAAGTATAGAAATTTGGCTAACACCTTGGTGCTGTGGCGGAAGTGAGGTGCCCCGAGATAGAGTTTAGAGAAAAATTGAGCCAAACTTGGGGCTATAAAGGGCGCGGTGTGCAAGACCTTGTCTTGGATGAATTTTGCTGATTTTAAATCCAATTACTTGAGGGAAAAAGCATTAACTTAATGGCTCACCTATACATATAACATCTAGGTCGTTTGTTAGCTATCTTACATCATTTTGTTTGATCGTAAAAAGGTTGTAACACAGGCTTTGGAGGAGAGACAAGTTCCTACTTAGTTTTCTTCTTTTCTTCATCATTTTACTTTGAATACTGATGATTTTTTGCTTGAATATAAGTGGCTAAATGCCCATTCTAGGGTTTTGTCCATAGTTGATGGTTGAAGTTTTATAAGCTGATTATTGCTAGTTTTGAATCTTCGTTAAAGGTTATTTATATTTACTTATTTTAACTGCTTATTCTCTAGACTGATCACTTTGTGAATAAATTGGTTGGCTTTTACTTGAACTTAGGAAAGGAAACTGAAATGGTTAAAAGTAAATGTAAAACAGAAATTAAAAGATCCTTTGGCCTATTGGTTGAAGATTAGAAGTTGTTGCTGAGGATAGGGGTATACCTCTCAACCCTGTTTAGTTGATATAAAAGTAGGCACAACCATTGTTTCATGTTTCTCCTGCAACCATAGGGATATAGGTGTTAAGGTTCATGAGATAGTTTTTGGATGTTCGGGTGAGACAAGAAATGGGATAGTAACTTGCAACTAACAACCATAGGAAGAATTAATCTAGTGTAATCACATCTTGAAAAATCAACCTAATGCGAAAGTGTCATTTTCCTAGATTTTCATCATCATTTAAAGTACAAACAAGTTTGCATCAACTTTAGTTTATTAGTTCATTTTCATTTCAAGTATAGTAGTTTAAATCTTCAAACCATTCCCCCTTCATTTCTCTTTTGTTAGAATAGTGAAATTAAAAAGTAACCTTAAGCGATTGATCTGACAAGTCTCTGAAGGGTCAATAATTAGGACTTCACCATCCAATATTACTTGGCAATCACATGCACTTAGGCGACATCAGGTCTCCTATATTCTGTCATGATTTTTTCACTAGGTGTATTGGTTAAGACCTACATCTAACCTACATTCCGTGGATTTTGACCTACATTTCATAGGTGAGGCACATACCTCCTTCAATTTGCCAAGCATTCTGGATCAAGGATGCGCTTGGCCTGTGCTTCGCACATTGCTACCTACATTTCATAAGTCGCATGCAGGTGCTCTTCCCCTATTTTCTTTAACTTTCTTTTCAATCCAATCAACCTACACACTAAAGATAACAAAAATGTGAAGTAAAAATAAATTAAAAGGCACTTGTGTTGCCTCCAAGAAGTTGTTGATTTAACATCGCGGCACAATGGTTTTTCCTCACAACTTCATCATTCATCTTGAGGTTTCTCCTCCTCCGCAAGATTAACTCCTTGATCATCTTTGTCATTCATCACCGCTATCACCTTTCGTTCATTAGGTGGTTTTGTTGGTTGACATACATTGTCACACCCTGAAACTTTCCTAGACCAAATTCAGATGTTGCATGAAAAACCATAGGAAACTAGAAAATTTTCTATCTTAGACGACCCCCACAATGGACCGCTTGAGGAACCAACAAATTGTTGTAAGTGGTTGTCGTTAGAAGCAGCCTTTCTTTGAGGGGAAACAACGAGTAATAGGAAGACTCATTGATTATAACAACGGGCCGTCCTGTCATCCGTTGAATCCCAACTCAAGGGTCTACAGGACCCTTCCCCAAAACAATGGGAGTGAACAACGGCCCGTGGTAGCCTCTAATGAGCCATTGTGACCACCCTTCATTCAGTTCCAGAACCCATGAAGGTGAACCACGAGGGGATACAACGGCCTATTGTTAGAGTCAATGAGTCGTTGTTATCACTCATTGTTCCTGTACCTATTTTCTTACCAGTTCTAACGGGAGGTATCAACGGCCCATTGTAACTTCCAACAGACCATTGTACCTAACTGTGGGTCACCCTTGTGAACCCAATTTCTAAACCCAGAAACCACGGCCAAATGCAATGGGCCGTCATTTCAACCAACAACCCGTTGTGAGGCCCATTGATTCCTGTTGGCCAGATTTCAGTTCCAATTCCCAGGGTTACTTTTGTAATTTCCCACCTTTTTAATCCCTAAACCATGTCGTTTTAGGGTCACTTAGGAGGGAGAAAAAGGGATAGAATGAATTCCATCTTCACTTTCACTGATCCTCTCAAAAATCAAAGCGTAGAAATAGTCAGTGAGTTCAGAGCAGAAGCTAGGGCAAACGTCAATCTTCTCAGTTTTCTCAAAAATTATCAATAGAGTTTCTTCTATACGAATGTGGGAATTCAACAAGGAGGTTGTTCTCCCCTTGTGTCCCCTAAAACTCTTTCCCTATTCACTATTAGTTCTAGCCATGAGTTTACCGAAAGTGAAGATATTGTTGTCATACCTTGAATAATTCATGTGGAACACTAATTTATGTTCGTTGTAGCTAATTTCCACCAGCTTGTAATCAAAATTATGCTTGTTCCATCAATTTAGAAATTCATCCCTAACTTTTGAAAAAGACAGAAATTAGAATCCTGCTTAAGCTTTCAATTCTTGAGAATTGTTTGCATCTTTCAGAGTTAGGGGCTTCTATAATGCTTGTATGTGTTAAAATCTCAGTTATTGGTATGATATTCAGATTCAGTCAGAAAAACTATATACTTTGTATTTTTTCGGAATTGTTAGTTTAGCTCTAGTCAAACTACTATAATATTCAGTGTTAGTCAGAAATGTCAGTCTAGACTTAGTCAGATTTTAGCAACCTCCGTGTTGACAAGAATAATACCAGCTGATCAGTTTGACTATAGAATTTCTCGAGGTGCCAGTAGTACCTCGTAGATATCAGAATCAGAATTTAGTTATTGGCCCAATAGACAGTCATGACATTTCAGATATATAGCTCTGACTTGCCCCAGGACCCCACTTTAGATTTCAGTTTGTTTTTAGACGGTTACGATGCTTCTAGATAAGCAGCTCTGACCAGTCTAGAACCCAGTTTTAGAATCTAGTCCGCTAATACCCCCAGGGTACTTGCAATTATATGTCCCTGAGTAGTCTTGGACCCTAGTTTCGAGCTATCAGCTTAGCGGTTCAGTATAGGTTTCCAGTGGGAGTAGGACTTAGCACCGATCGGATCAGGGTTCCAGCGCACCCAGGTTCCCAAAACTACGTTGCTAGCGTAGGTTACAATATTACTTGGCCTAATTGGCCCCAGACTTTTGTGATCACCTAGTTCATGCCTTTATACCGTGGCAAGGTATATTGGATCCTACCGGTGGGGTGTATACGTCGGACTCCACATCTAGCTCATGTGGTTACATGTCGGTTAGAGACTCTTCCACTAGTTAGTACAGTCTACTCTCTGGTTCTGCAGTCCTGATCAGTTCAGTGCAGTATTTCAGACTCAGTATCTCAAACTTACGACATGTTTATGACCATCAACTAGGGTCATTTTTTACCATATTAGTTTCACACCAGTTGTATCAATTTTCAGCATATCAGTTGATCATTTCATGTCGTATAAGTTCATATACTAGTTATATCATATAATTCATGTTTCTCTCACGTATTCAGTACATTCGAAGTACTGACGCATACTTTTATACTGTATCATTTCATGATATAGCTGCAGGTTCTCAGACTCACCACCGCTACCCTCCGCAGCCAGATTCTCCACCTCAGCAGTTCAAGTGTCAGTCCTCCTCATCTGAGGGCATTATTTCTTTCTTTCAGTCATTTATTAGTTTCAATTAGACTTAGAGTTAGTTAGCTGGGGGTTTGTCCCAGCAACTCCTCAGTTAGATGGCTTTCAGACCAGACTTGGTTTAAGATTTGATTTAAGATATTTTAAATTGCTATTTTTAGTCTTTAAATTTTCAAATAAAATGCTTTGATGTTATTATTTTAAATTTCCCATGTGTATGTTTAATTAGAATGCTAGTGAATGATAGACCAGAGGTTGACTTGGGGCTACTTGTGGCTTCAATTTCCGTATTACGTCCAGGGTGTAGGCTCGGGACATGACAAACGTGGTATCAGAGCCCTAGGTTTCGAGTATCCTTGGAAATTCTGAAAGCCGCATAGAGTAGATTCCTTTTCATGGCGCGCTTTAGCTCCGCGTTGCCTTTTATTCTGCTTCAAGTATATATAGGCCTCACCCTTAGAATTTGTGATATTTTTCAAAGATATCATGATCAGCAGAGGGTAGGGACGAAGGGAATATATAATTTTCATTCGATTACGTCGCTAAACACCGTCCAAATTAAAATTAACTTCGGGTATCGAAGTATAAGGCTGCAGCGAGCATTTCTACGGAGTTAGTTTCGTGAAATTCGCTCGGCGAATCGTCATCCCGCCGAGCCAAAGTTGTTGGAATTGCGCCAAACTAGTGTCGATACGATCCCAGGCTTAAAGTATGTATTTCTCCCTTCAAGACTTTCGAGAAATAACGAGGTTTCGACCGTATTCCATAAAGTAGAAATATAGTTAATATTTATATATAAAGTTTTCCTTTTTGCCGAATTTAGTGTTAAAACTAGTCCTATCTTTCCAGTAACTCGATTTCAATTAAGAAGGGCAGTTGGACACGAGCCGAAACTCGCCAGTTAATCGGTAAACAACGATCGAGTTATGTTAAGGCATTCCCTCTCTGCAAGTTAGTTTCTTCAGCATAGTAATCCAGTATGAATCTTAGTAAAGCATGTCAGGAGTATGGTATCATGTGTAGCTGTTGATTGATGGCCTTGTCGGTCAAGCTCAGTTTAGTATCTAATTTTACTCTACAGTTATAACTAGGTATCATGGTGGCCTTGTCGGCCCCCATAGGACTCCTTATATTTGCTTGTCTCTGGTTAGCTGTTTGCTTTCACAGGTGGCTATAGGTCTTGTCAGCCGGGGGTTGTATTTACAGCCACTATATAGCCCGTCGTTTTCTTGACTCCATAGTTAGAGTTAGCCCTGCACCAGAGGTTCTTAGGCTCAGTCAGCTCAGTAGTTCAGATCCTAGTAGGGCACCAGGTGCGATTCATGCCTCCCTAGGCGGGGCGTGACACTAAGTGCATCTGCAACCACATTAGCCTTGCCCGGGTGGTAAAGAACACTCATATCTTAGTATTTTAATAACTCCAACCACCTACTTTGCCGAAGATTGAGATCTTTCTTCTCGAACACATACTGCAAGCTCTTGTGATCTGTGAATACATCCACGTGCACCCCATACAAGTAGTGCCGCCATATCTTCAAGATCATGGGTCAGGTAGTTCTTCTCATGGATTTTCAGCTGTCTAGAGGCATATGCTATAACTTTCCCACGCTACATCAACACACATCCCATTCCAACTCTCGAAGCGTCACAATATACAACAAATCCATCAATACCCTCAGGTAAGGTCAACACTGGTGCTGAAGTGAGTCGGGTCTTCAACTCTTGGAAGCTTTTCTCACAAGCATCTGACAATTGGAACTTCACCTTTTTCTGAGTCAACCTGGTCAATGGGGTTGCAATTGATGAAAATCCCTCAACGAATCTTCGGTAGTATCCTGCTAAGCCCAAGAACCTCCGAATTTCCAAAGGATTCACCGGTCTAGGCCAGTTCTTCACTGCCTTGATCTTCTGTGAATCTACCTTTATGCCTTTGCTTGATACCATATGACCCAGAAATGCCACCAAGTCTAGCCAAAATTCACACTTACCGAACTTTGCATATAGCTGACGATCCTTGAGGGTCTGAAGTACTACGTTCAGGTGAGCGGCATGCTCCTCCTCACTCCGTGAGTATATCAAAGAGGTCATCAATGAGCACGATCACGGACATATCCAGATATGGTTTGAACACCCAATTCATCATGTCCATAAAAGCTGCAGGAGCATTTGTTTGTCCAAAAGACATAACCACAAATTCGCAGTGACCATATCGAGCCCTGAAAGCAGTCTTCAGGATGTCACTCTCCCGCACCATGAGCTGGTGATACCCGCACCTGAAATCAATCTTGGAGAAGCACTTGGCACCTTGAAGCTGGTTGGACAAATCATCGATCCTGGGTAAGGGGTACCTGTTCTAGACGGTAACCTTGTTCAACTGCCAATAGTCAATACACATGCTAAGGGAACCGTCCTTCTTCAAACAAATAAAACTAGTGCACCCCATAGAGACTGGCTCGGTCTAATGAAACCCTTATCCAACAGATCCTTTAACTGATCCTTCAATTCCTTTAACTCGGCTGGAGCAATCCTGTAGGGAGGAATAGAGATAGGCTGCGTATTGGGTAATAGAACAATACTAAAATTAATTTCCCTCTCCGGAGGAATACCGGGCAAATCATCAGGAAACACCTCCAGATATTCACACACCACCGGAACTGACTGAATAGTCGAGGTCTCGGACTCCATATCCTTAACCCTAACTAGGTGATACATGCAACCCTTAGAAATCATCTTCTTGGCCTTAAGATGGGAAATAGATCTACCTGCTGGTACCGCCGAACTACCCTTCCACTCCAACACTGACTCACCTAGAAAACGAAATTCCACCATACGAGTCCTACAATTAATCGAAGCATAACATGGAACAAACCAATCCATGCTAAGAATAACGTCAAAGTTAGTCATGGCTAACTCTATAAGGTCTACAGAGGTAACCTTATGCAATAAAGTGACCGGGCATCCTCTATATACTCGTCTAGTTATGACCGAATCACCAACAGGGGTGGAAACTGAAAAAGGTTCTGAAAAGATCTCAAGGCTAACTCCAAGGATACTAGCAATGTAAGGAGTCACAAAAGACAAGGTAGCTCCTAGATCTAGCAAGGAATAAACATCAATATGAAAAACACACGACATTCCAGTGACCATGTCTGGTGAAGTCTCCTACTCTTGGCACGAGGCAAGGGCATAGAATCGATTTTGGCGCTGTCCGCCACCCTACTAGTTGATGCTCCCTGCGGAGCAGAATGGGCTGGAGTTGTGGCTGTCCTGTTGGTCTGTGTGTGACCCCTATCATCACCTAGTCTAGCATATGGGCACGTTCAGTGCATGTGCCCAGATCTACCATACCCATAACAAACATTTGAATCGAGGCACTCCCCGGCATAACTCTTGCTGCACTTCTCACACGCTAGAGAGGTATACTCAAACTGGGTGCCCCTCAGATCCCTCGACCCTGAAGCTCTGCTCCTCTTATCACTCCTTGGACTATATAGAACACTAGCTGATGATGGTGCTGGGGCTAGTGATTTCTGTTGAAACTGTGGACGGTGACCACCGTCGGACCTATGATCCTACGACTATCTATCCGAGCCCTCTTTGCCTCCCTCTCCCTCGCATGAGTCGCCTCCATCTGCTGGGCATACAACACCATACGAGGAAAGTACATATCTTGGTGAAGCATTGAAGTCCTACAATCCTTGTCTAAATAACCAGCCACACCATGAATGAATCGGCTCACCTGCGCCCTCTGATCCATCACTAACTCTGGGGCATATTTTGACAAACGAGAGAACTCAAGAGAATACTCCAACACTGTCATCTTTCCCTGCTTGACGTTCACAAACTCTACTTCTTTTGACTCCCTCATCTCCACAGGGAAGAACTTGTTGAGAAAAGCCATATGGAACTCATCCCAGCTGATAGGGCATGCTCCCGCTGCCCTGCCGTCCTTCCATTGCTTGTACCAAATATGAGCGACCTCCTTTAGCTGATAAGAGGCCAATTCAACACACTCCTTATTTGTCACCCCCATAACCTGAGTGACCTTTAAGATCCCTTCAATGAGCTCGTGTGGATCCTCGTCCACCTTTGATCTCGTAAATTCAGGTGGGTTCATCCTCAAGAAGTCTCTAATTTGAGCCGCCGCTGCATTGCCATTTTGTGGGACCTGCGCAACAGCCTGTTGGTTGACCTGAGCATTCATGGCCTGCACCAACATTTGAATAACCGCCCGAAACTCACCGTGGGCAGCTGGCTCTGGTGCATGGGGCTCCTAAACAGGTGGGGCTTGCTGATGCCCATGGTCATTACCACCTCCGTAGCTTTCATCATTTCCATTCCTCCTTCCGGTCATTCTTCTAGGAGCCATAATTTTGCAACCACAAATAGCATGAATTAGAAGGATGGAGAGGCTTTTCATCGCACGACATAGAACATGAAAGAAGGGAACATTTCCTAAACGTCTAGTGGCCTCTTTGTCATAGGTGTGGCGCGCTTCACACCCATAAAAAAGACTCTACTTAACTTGCCTTTCAGACATCCTAGGACACTCCAAACATGTTGCTCGGATACCAAGTTTGTCACGACCCGAACGTACACCCAGATCACAGGTACGAGACAAGGGACCTCGAGAGATTCCAAGTTGATCCATGGAACATGCATACATCTAATCTCATTTAAATAAGCAGAATACTAAACATAAACATAGCGGAAACGTAACCATAGCATAATATCAAAAAATACTAGACGTACGCATAAGCTGAGTACTACATACTTGTCTGAAAGCCTCTACTACATACAATGGGTTGATGGGAGAACATCCCCAACTAACCCGAACAATACTGAAACATAAGATAACATAAAAGTCTGTCAAACGGCCCTCGAAACATGAGGACTCACCAATAAGCTGGGAGCGTAAGCTGAGATGGACTAAGAGTGAGGATGAGCCTGAGATCTAGACTCTATATCATAAAATGATACAACATAGAAAGTATGCGATCAATACATGGAATGTACTGAGTATGCAGGGTAAGTAAACCGGACGTTAAAAGTATAATAAACTCATAAATAAACATAGGAGAAGGACATCATGTTTGTATCATAAATTCTGTAAGAAAACATAAGGATCAAGACTTTCAAATCATTCACAAATCCTTCATTATCATAATCGTAAGTAAACTTTATAAAAATATAACATGAGCCAATAACATAAACACAACAACGCATAAGACATGCGGAACAATGGGTGGACTCACCATAAATGACACCATATGGTAGAGCCTTTCATGATGCCCCACTATCTCGTTCAAGTGGGCAGAGCCGACCCTAGCTTGCCAGGCGAGGGTCGTGCTTTAGGCGTGATATCACATTTGAGGGTATCATTTTCAATACATCATATCATTTCAAAACCCACGGTGGCACATGGTTATGAGATACCGACTTAGTCCATTGAACGTCAGGCTGCTCAGTGCTAGACACGACTCCCAAAAACATGCATATAGGCTCATAGTAATCAATAACATCATGCATTAAAATTCATTGGCTAAAGTTTAACATTTATCATCATTGATCCCCTTTATAACTTGCTTAGCCAAGAATCAAAGGCCCTTTTCATCGGCTGACATCATAGATCGATAAATCATGTAATTCGCTTCATAAATCATTATTCAACATGTGGGCATTGTCCAATACTTTATCATATTAAATTCTTTTAGAATATGCTCATAAACATGAGTAACTTGAACTCATGCTTTTCTGTCATCAATAAATTCAAAATATTACATATTCATCATAAATCATAACTTTCATGAACCTTCATCTAATGGGCATTTTAGATTTAAAAGCTTGAAACGTGATTTAAAGAAAATAATATAAAACCTGCCCATCATTCATAATTCAATACTTAAAACTCAATTAAATCATACCCATAAAGAGAAATCACATTTTCATGCATTTGGGTAAAAACCCATAGACTTGGATAGGAGAATTCATTATTTAAATCAAAATTTGGGCATGGGTGTGAAAGGATTCCACCCATTCTAAAATCCTACATACCTGGGGATGGACTGATTTTGAAGTTCCTTAAAACTTACAAAGAAATTGATGAAAACTAGGAGGAGATGACCTTGCGGGTCACCTGACGACTCATCAGGATGGGCAGCGACTCGTCCTATTGCCCGTCAAGTACACTGCCTCATCCTCCATTAAAAGCCTGTAGGCTTGCTCATGACCCACCTCACGAGTAGTTGGGATAGACCACAACTCCTGGGTCCCATCCGTTAGATACAATAGGAGCTTCTTCTAACTTAACCCCAACCTCACCACACAAGTGACATGATGACTCATGGGGACTAACCACGTGTGGTTACCTACCTCATGGGTACCTCGATCCTTCCTTGATTTCGAGCCTGCCCACAAGTCACTTGATGACTTGTGGGGTCTCCTCAAGAGTTGTCCCATGACTCGTCCTGTGCCTGCAATATAAATTCCAGAATTTTCCTATTTCAACTCCCGAGTCCGATCTTTGAGCTTCCAGGGTATATCAACTTTGCATACAACTGACGATCCTTGAGGGTCTGAAGCACTACTCTTAAGTGAGCGGCCTGCTCCTCCTCGCTCCGATAGTATATAAGGATGTCATTAATGAACACAATCACAAACATGTCCAAATATGCCTTGAACACCCTATTCATCAAATCCATAAAAGCTGCCGAGGAATTGGTTAGTCCAAAACACATAACAACAAATTCGTAGTGACCATACCGAGTCTTGAAAGTGGTTTTCAGGATGTCACTCTCCTGAATCCTAAGTTGGTGATACCCGGACCTAAGATCAATCTTGGACAAGAACTTGGCACCCTGAAGCTTGTCAAACAAATCATCAATCCTGGGGAAGGGGTTCCTGTTCTTGATGGTAACCTTGTTCAACTGCCGATAATCAATAGACATGCGAAGGGAACCATAATTTTTTCTGACAAATAACACTGGTACACCCCATGGAGACTTACTCGTCCTACTAAAGCCTTTATCTAATAGGTCCTTCACCTCATCCTTCAACTCTTTTAGCTCAGCTGGAGCCATTCAGTTGGGAAGAGTAGATATAGGTTGTGTGTCAGGAAGAAGGTCTATACTGAAATCAATCTCCCGCTCGATAAGGACACCTGGAAAATCATCAATAAAGACCTCTTGATACTCACGTAATACTAGAACTGACTGGATAGCCGGGGTTTCTGACTCAACATCCTTAACCCTAACTAGACGGTATATGAAACCCTTAGAAATCATCTTTCTGGCCTTAAGGTAGGAAATGAATCGACCTACAGGCACAACTAAACTACCATTCCATTCTAAGACTGGCTCACTCGGAAATCTAAACTCTATTGGTCGGGTTCTACAATTAACTGAAGCATAGCATGCAAATAGCCAATCCATGCCGAGAATAACATTGAAATCAGTCATGGCTAACTCTATCAAGTCTGCTGAGGTGACCTTATGAAGAATTGAGACTAGGCAATCTCTATACACCCGTCTAGCTATAACTAAGTCACCTACTTGAGTGGAAACTAAGAAGGGTTCTGACAAGACATCGGGATTGACTCCGAAGCTATTGGCCACATACGGTGTCACAAAAGACATGTTAGCCCCCGGATCTAGCATAACATAAACATCAATATGGAAAACGGGCAACATACCAGTAACCACATCGGGGGAGACCTCCTGCTCCTGACGGGAAGCTAAAGTATAGAATTTGTTCTGGCGCTGACCACCAGCTGTGCTAGTAGATGCCCCCTGATGTGATGAGCTTGTGGGAGGGGCTACTGAACCAGAAGCTGGGCCTCGGCCCCCAACCTGATCCTGTCTCGCAACTAGAAAATCTCTGAGTATATGTCCAGGCTTCCCATAACCAAAACAAGCTCCTAAACTTGCCAAACACTGGCCTGTGTGCCCTCGACCACATCTGCGACAAGTTGGGATGCTAGAATTTGCGGGTTTACTGCTATGACCCTCGAGCCTGATGCTCACCCTCTCTGATCATGTATGGTCCTAGATGGCATACTCACTGTTGATAATTCAGGGGATGATGATCGCTGGTGGGTCTATAGTGTGTGCCCACTACTTGACCTTTACTGAGATAATCTGTCCTGGGCCTCTTGGCCTTCCTCTCTCTAGAATGTGCCGCCTCTATCTTCTAGGCATACAACACAATCCGAGGAAAGTCCATATCCTAGTGCAGCATAGACGTCCTGCAGTCTTTGTCCAAGTACCCTGTTATACCATGAAAAAACCTGCTCACCCGTGCCCTCTGGTCAGCCACTAACTCCAGGGCATATTTCGATAGGCGAGTGAACTCAAGGGAATACTCTTGCAGAGTCATCCTTCCCTGCTTCAAGTTTACCAACTCAGCTGCCTTTCTGCCCCTCATCTCTCGAGGGAAGAACGGATCTAGGAATGCAACCTGAAACTCCTCCCTCGTGATCGGACCTGCTCCTACGACTCAGCTATCCTTCCATTGGCGAAATCAGATATGAGCAACACCCTTCAACTGGTAGGAGGCCAACTCTACGCACTCAACACTACTCACCCCCATGACTTGGGTGATCTTGACAAACTTATCAATGAAGCAATGCGGGTCCTTATCTATCTTGGACCGCAAGAACTTCGGGGGGTTCATCCTCAAGAAGTCTCTGACTCGAGCTGTCGATGCATTTCCTTTTTGCGGAACATGTGCAACGGCCTGCTGATTTACCTGAGCGATCAAGGCCTGCGCAAGCATCTGAATAGCGGCCCAGAACTTAGCATGAGTGGCTAGCTTCGGTGCCTAAGGCTCTTGAACTGGTGGGGCTGGCTGATGCCCATAAGTATTTCCATTCTCGTGGCCCTCACCACCTCCATTCCTTCTTCCATTCATTCTTCAGGGAGCCATTATTCTGCAATCGCGATTAGCACGAATTAGAAGGAAAGAAAGTCTTTTCATCGCACGACAAAGATCATGAAAGAAGAGAACATTTCCTAAACGTCTTTTAGACTCTTCATCATAAGTGTGGCTACTTTACACCCATGAAAAAGTGTCACAACCCGAACGGAGGCCTGGATTGTAGACACAGGACAAGGCACCCCGAGAGACCCCAAGTCGACCCATGGCATAAGCATTCAACTAACTCATTCCATAAACATGAAGAAAACATAATTATAAACTCAGTGGAAGTCAAACTTAATATAATAATAGAATAAATATATGAAGCTGAATACACGTCTAAGTCTAATAAGCCTCTAATTTGGATGAGCTGATGGGACAACACCCCCAACTAGCTCAACACTACTGAAACTAAAAGGGCATCTAAACAACTGAAGGCATAGTCCTCAAAAGATGAGGACTCACTAAATAAACAGGTGCTAACTCTGATCAGCGACTACTAACGGGGCTGAACCTGAGAACCGAATCCTGCATCATGAAACGATGCAGCATAGAAAGTATGTTGTTAGTACGTGGAATATACCAAATATACAAGGTAAGTAATATGGCTAATTAGAATAAGTCATTTAAACATTACGCAATATATCATAAACTTTTAAGTGTAAGTAGAAGGCTGCATGCATTCATTCCGAAATTGAAATCTTATCCTGACAAGACCATGCTTAACTTTACAACGCACTGACTCGAATGACTCAAAGCTGAACATAACATTTATATCAAAGCTAAACATTGAGTCAGACCATACTTTATGAACATGCATGCATAAGTAATCATCATGAGTAATGAATATGCAATTCTGAATGATATCGATAGTGGGAGACTCATCACTTAACCAACATACAATGATAGAACTTACGTGGTCCCAACTATGACACTCAAGTGGGTAGAGTCGTCCATAACCTTGCCAAGACAATGAACAATACCATGATATCGATATCAAGTTGGCCGGGGATAACTCACAATGTAGTCTTGATAATATAATAGTATAAACCGTCATTGGCGCGTAGTTCCGGGGCATAGGGTAATTGACCCTAAACCCGCTCGGTGCTAGAATCTTCTCCCAAAAACATGAAATTCTCTACATTGTATGTAATGAAGCTCAACATCGTCCATTGACGAAGCTCAACATGAAATCATGCATGACTCAACATCATTTCAAACGAAGCTCATCATTGTCTATTGACAAAGATCATTAATGAAATCATGCATAGACTTGACATCATATTAAAATGAAGCTTAACATTGTCCCTCGACAAAGCTCAGTAATGCCATACATCTCAATTATAAATTCATGCACATGAGAAGCTTTATATTGAAACCTGCCACTAATCTCAATCATAGGTGGAAGCATTTACTCAAAATCATGTGGTAAGCTACATGTAGAAATATTTACTCAAAATACCACAAGCTAGAATTCATAATAAATTGGAAAATTTAACTTTACACAACGCGGTAAGCTTATGTCGAGGAGATCATCACTTTAAACATACCACAATGTGGTAAGCTTATGCCCAAAGCTTTATCATACTAGGATCTACACATTCTTAAACATCATAATCATGGGTAGCTTTAGAAACACTCTTTTGATCATCAACTTCATTATTATCACACATCTACTACAAATCACCTCTTTTATGAACTCTTCACCCATGGGCGTTTTAGACTCAAATTTTGGAAAACAATGTTTATAAGGAAAAACAATTTAGAATCTGCCCAAGCTTCATTAATCATCAATATAAATATAATCTAATCATACCCATGTGTAGAGATTGAAGAATCATGCAAATTGGTAAAACCCCATACTTGATCATAATTAAATTTATCACATTTTGATATGGATTGGACATGTGTGTGGAAGAAAACACACACTCATAGCCTTACATCCTGGAAATGGTGAATTCTAACACCCTTTTATTGCCCAGCTGAGATTCCAAGTACAACCTTGAGATTTCATATTGAAACTTCCCTTCAAACCTTCAAAATTGCATGCATGAGGATAATGGCTTAGAATAGGGTTTACCCTACTTAAAACCCACTTAAACAAGTCTTAAACGACGTAGTATAGGTCTTAGGAACTTAGGAAATTATAGGAAAGCCCTTACTATATCACAGAAAATAACTGCCAGGTGACCCTAACGGGTGATCTGACGATTCTTTGGGATGGGATACGACTCATCGAGTGACCCGTCAAGTACACTGGTCAACTGATCTGCTGGGGCTCATAACGAGGGACGTAATGACTCGTGCCTCGAGACCATGACTTGTGGTCACCTTCTGTTATGTACAATGCCTTAAAACTCATGAAAAACCATCTTGCTTTACACGACTCGCCTCATGAATCGTTGGGACAGACCACGACTCGTGGAGTCCCATCCATTAGATGCACTAGTCATCCTCCTAAAGAAAGTCCAACCCCACCCCTTGATTGACATGACGGCTCTTGGTCGCTGACCATGAGTCGTTGCCGCACTCGTGGGGACCTCACTCAATCACTTTACCAAGCCTCCCCATGAGTCACCTGACGACTCGTGGGGTCTCCTCACGACTCGTCCTGTGCCTACCACATCAATTTTCCAACTTTCCCATTTTAAATCCCGGATCCGATCTTTGAGCTCCTGGGGTATAACAATATCTTCCCCCTAGGAAGATTCATCCTCGAATGTTAGAAACAAGAAATTATCAAACTCCAATACTAATTATTTTAACCGAAATTTTCACGAAATGACTACCTTCGAGAAGAGCCACATAGCTGAAATGAATTCAGGCATCACATACACATTCATACACATAAAAGAAACTTGCGCACATGAACTGAATATGGAAATTGATTAGAGAATTAGGGCAAAAACTGATACCTCAACTGAAACTGAGTCGGTAGGGAATAGGTGGGGGGTATTTATCCATCATAGCCACTTCAGCTTCCCACGTAGCTCCCTCAACATGCTGGTTTCTCCCCAACACCTTCACCATAGCTACTTCTTCGTTCCTCATCCTTTGAACCTGATGATTCAAAATTGCAATCGTGATTTCCTCGTAACTGAGGTTATCTCCCACACAAACACTTTCCAGCGGGACTACTAAAGCTGGATCACCTAAGCACTTTTTCAAGAGAGATACATGGAAGACAGGATGAATTGAAGATAACTCTGATGGCAAGTCCAACTCATACGCTACTTTACCAACTCTTCTCATAACCCAATAGGGACTAATACAGCGGGGACTGAGTTTTCCTTTCTTTCCGAACTTCATGACTCCCTTCATGGGAGATATCTTAAGAAATACCCAATCATCAACCTCAAACTCCAAATCTCTTCTCCTCACATTTGCATATGAGTTTTGACGACTCTGAGCAGTTTTCACCCTGTCCCTTATTAACTGAACCTTCACCATAGCATCGTGAACCGAGTCTGGCCCTGTCATAGCTGCCTCACCAACATCAAACCATTTGATGGGCGATCTACAACATCACCGGTAAAGAGCCTCAAATGGTGCTATTTGGATACTAGAGTGATAGCTTTTATTATAAGGGAACTCGATCAAGGGCAAGTGGTCATCCAAACTGCCTTTAAAATCCATTACACAGGCTCTAAAAATATCCTCTAGAGTTTGAATTGTCCGTTCTGCCTGGCCATCCATTTGTGGATGAAATGTTATGCTGAGCTTAACCTGAGTCCCAAGCCCTTTTTGGAAAGACCGCCAAAACTGAGACGTAAACTGAGTACCTCAATCTGAGATAATAGAAAATGGCACCCCATGAAGTCGAACCAACTCCCAAATGTACATCCTAGCATAGTCATCCACTGAATCTGTGGTTTTGACCAGTAGGAAGTGTGCAGCCTCGGTCAACCTATCGAACACCACCCAAATGGAGTCATACTATTGCCGAGTACGAGGTAGGTCGGTAATGAAGTCCATGTTGATCTCTTCCTACTTCCAAGTAGGAATGTTAATATCCTGTAATATGCCTCTCGGCCTTTGGTGCTCAACCATCACTTGCTGATAGTTCGGTCACTTGGATACGAATTCTGTAATATCCTTCTTCATGTCGTTCCACCAATATATTTCCCACAAGTCATGATACATCTTGGTGGTACCCGGATGGATAGAATATCTGGATCCACGTGCCTCTTACAATATCCGAACCCTCAAATTATCGACATTTCGAACACATAGACGACCCTAGTACCGCAGTACACCATCTCCCCCTTGGGAGAAGACCTCCACCTTTTGACTTCGAACGTCTTCCTTCAACTTTACTATAATCGAATCCTTATCTTGCCTAGACTTGACATCAACCACCAAGGACGATTCTGATCCGTTTGCACAACAGCGCCGCCATCGATTGAGTCGACCAGTCTAACTCCCAACCTCGCAATTCGATGAGCATCCTTCACCAACTCTTTCTTTCCCTCATCCACATGGGATACACTCTCCATAGAGAGTCTACTAAGTGCATCCACAACCACATTAGCCTTGCCCGGGTGTTAAAGAACACTCATGTTGTAGTCCTTTAGTAACTCCGACAACCTCCTTTGTTGAAGATTGAGATCTTTCTGCGTGAAAAAATATTGCATGCTCTTGTGATCCGTCAATACATACACGTGGACTCCATACAAGTAATGACGCCATATCTTCAATGAAAACACCACCGCGGCCAATGCAAGATAATGGGTCGGGTAATTCTTTTCATGAACTTTCAACTGTCTCAAGGCATATGCTATCACTTTCCTATGTTGCATCAACACGCACCCGAGTCCGACTCGCAAAGCATCACAATACACCACAAAACCATCGGTACCCTCAGGTAGGGTCAACACTGGTGCTGAAGTGAGTCGGGTCTTCAACTCTTGGAAGCTTTTCTCATCGGCCTCCAACCATTGAAACTTTACTTTCTTCTGAGTCAACTTAGTCAATGGTGCATCTATAGATGAAAAACCCTTCATGAATCTTCGATAGAAGCCCGCTAAGCCTAAGAAGCTCCTGATTATGATGGGTTCACCGGTCTAGGCCAATTCTTTACCGCCTCGATCTTCCAAGAGTCTAGTTTTATTCCCTCTCCTAATACCAAATGGCGTAGAAACGGCACCGAGTCCAATTGAAACTCACATTTGCTGAACTTCGCATATAATTAGCAATCCTTGAGGGTCTGAAGCACTATTCTCAAGTGAGCGGCATGCTCCTCCTCGCTCTGAGAGTATATAAGGATGTCGTCAATGAACACAATCACGAAGATATCCAAATATCCTTGAACACCCAGTTCATTAGATCCATAAAATCTGAAAGGGCATTAGTTAGTCCAAAAGACATAACAACAAATTTGTAGTGACCATATCGAGTTCTGAAAGAGGTTTTTGGGATGTCACTCTCCCGAACCTTGACTTGGTGATACCCGAATCTGAGATGAATCTTGGAGGTTACTTGGAACCCTGAAGCTGGTCAAACAAATTATCGATCCTGGGTAAAGGATACCTG
Source organism: Datura wrightii (assembly GCA_035772735.1). Classification (NCBI taxonomy): domain Eukaryota; kingdom Viridiplantae; phylum Streptophyta; class Magnoliopsida; order Solanales; family Solanaceae; genus Datura; species Datura wrightii. The sequence goes on along the minus strand of JASDFA010000002.1, from coordinate 45,741,008 downwards.
TTCTTGATGATAACCTTGTTCAACTGCCGATAGTCAATGCACATTCGAAGCGAACCATCCTTCTTCCGAACAAACAACATCGGTGCACCCCATGGAGACTTACTCATCCTAATGAAGCCCTTATCTAACAGGTACTTCAACTGATTCTTCAACTCTTAAGCTTTGCTGGAGCCATCTTGTAGGGCTAAATAGATATAGGCTGCATATCGGGAAGAAGATCTATACCGAAATCTATCTCTCGCTCTGGAGGGAAACCTGGAAAATCATTAGGAAAGACCTCTGGATACTCACGTATTACTGGTACGAACTGGATAGTGGAGGTCTCAGACTCCACATCCTTAACCCTAACTAGATGGTACAACCAGCCCTTAGAAATCATCTTCCTAGCCTTAAGGTAGGAAATAAATCAACCTACAGGCACAGCTGAACTACCCTCCCATTCTAAGATTGGCTCACCTGGAAATCTAAATTGTTCTGACCGGATCCTACTATTAACTGAAGCATAACATGAAAATAGCCAGTACATGCCGAGAATAACATAAAAATAGGTCATGGCTTACTCTATCAAGTCTGCTGACGTGACCTTATAAAGAACCAATATCGGGCAATCTCTATACACCCGTCTAGCAATAACTTACTCACCTACTGGAGTGTAAACTAAGAAGGGCTCTGATAAGACATCGGGACTGACTCCGAAGCTACTTGCTACATATGGTATCATAAAAGATAGGGTAGCCCCCGGATCTAGCAATGCATATACATAAACATGAAAGACTCTCAACATACCCATGACTACATCTGGTGAGACCTCCTACTCCTGAAGAGTGGCTAAAGCATAAAACCTATTCTGGCGTTGCCCGCCAGCTGTGCTAGTAGATGCCCCCTGATATGCTGTGCGTGGGGGAGGGGCCAATGAACTAGAAGCTGGGCCTCGGCCCCCAACCTGATCCTGTCTCGCAGCAGGACAATCTCTGAGCTTATGTACAGGCTGCCCAAATCCAAAACAAACTCCTAACCCTGCCAAACACTGGCATGCGTGCCCTCGACGGCACCTGCGACAATTTGGAATGCTAGGTCTGTGGGCCTACTGCTTTGACCCTCGAGCCTGACGTTCGCCCTCTCTGATCATGTTTGGGCCTAGATGGCACACTAAGCACTGAAGATGCTGGAGTAGATAATCTAGTGGGTCTATTATCGGTGCCCACCACCAGACCTCTGTTGAGAGAATCTGGGGTCCTCAGTCCTGGCACGCTTGGCCTCCCTCTCCCTCAAATGTGCTACATCCATCTGCTGAGCATACAACACAATGGGAGGGAAGTCCATGTCCTGATGGAGCATAGCTATCCTGCAGTCCTTGTCCTAACAACCTGCTATAACATGCACGAATCTACTCATTCCCGCCCGCTGGTCAGCTACGAACTCCGGGGCATACTTAGATAGGATGGTGAACTCAAAGTCGTACTCTTGAACAGTCATCCTTCCTTGCTTCAAATTAACAAATTCAGCTCCTTTAAACTCCCTCATCTCTCTAGGGAAGAAACGATTGAGGAATGCAACCTGAAACTCCCCCATGTGACCGGACCTGCTCTAGCGACCCTACTGTCCTTCCACTGGTGAAACCAAATATGTGCAACCCCTTTCAACTGGTAGGAGGCTAACTCTGTGCACTCAATGCTGCTCACCCCCATAACCTAGGTGATCTTGACAATCTCATCAATGAAATCGTGTGGGTCCTCATCTACCTTGGATCCCAAAAACTCTAGCAAGGTCATCCTCAAGAAGTCTCGGACTCTGGCCACCGTTGCATTACCATTTTGAGGGACATGCCCAACGGCCTGCTAATTGACCTGAGCGGTCAAGGACTGTGCAAGAATCTGAATGGCAGCTCGGAACTCATCATGAGCGGCTGGTTCCGATGCTTGAGGCTCCTGAACTAGTGGGGCGGGCTGATGCTCATGACCGTTTCCGTCCTCGTGGCCCTCACCACCTCCATTCCTCCTTCAATTCATCCTTCCCGGAGCCATGATTCTGCAATCACGGATAGCACAAATTAGGAGAATAGAAAGGCTTTTCATCGCACGACATAGATCATGAAAGAAGGGAACATTTCCTAAAACATCTAGTAGCCTCTTTGTCGTACGTGTGGCGCGCTTCACACCCATGAAAAAGACTCTACTTAACGTGGCTTTCTGACTCCCTAGGACACATCAAACCTATGGCTCTGATACCAAGTTTGTAACAACCGAAACGGAGGCCCAGATCATGGACACGGGACAAGGGACCCGAGAGACCCCAAGTCGACCCATGGCATAAGCATTCAACTAACTCATTTCATAAACATGAAGAAAACATAATTACAAACTCAGCGAAAGTCTAACTTAACATAACAAAAGAATAAATATCTGAAGCTGAATACACATCTATGTTTGACAAGCCTCTAATTTGGATGAGCTGATGGGACATCACCCCCAACTAGCTCAACAATATTGAAACTGAAAGGACATCTAAACAACTAAAGATCTAGTCCTCGAAAGATGAGGACTCACCAAATAAACACGTGCTAACTCTGATCAGCGACTACGAATGGGGATAAACCTGAGAACCGGATCCTGTATCATGAAATGATGCAGCATAGAAAGTATGCGGTTAGTACGTGGAATGTATCGAATATGCAAGGTTACTAATATTGCTAATTAGAATAATTCATTTAAACATTACATAATATATCATAAAATTTTAAGTGTAAGTAGAAAGATGCATGCATTCATTCCGAAATCGAAACTTTATCGTAACATGACCATGCTTAACTTTACAGCGTCATGATTGACTCGAATGACTCAAAGCTAAACATAAGATTTATATCAAAAGAAGAACATTGGGTCAAACCTTACTTTATATATATGCATTCATAAGTAAGCATCATGAGTAATGAATATCCAATTCTGAATGATATAGACAGTAGGAGACTCGTCACTTAACTGACTTACAAAGATAGAGCTTACGTGGTCCCAACTATCACACTCAAGTGGGTAGAGTCGTCCATAACCTTGCCAGGGCGTTGGACGATACCGTGATATCGATATCAAGCTGAAGGGTAAATTAGGCCGGGGATAGCTCACAAGGGAGTCCCGATAACATAATAGTATCAACCTTCGTTGGCGCGTAGTTCTGGGGCATAGGGTAATCGACCCTTGACCCGCTCGGTGCTAGACTCTTCTTCCAAAAACATGCAATGCTCTACATCATATATAAAAAAGTGCAACATCATCTATTGAAGAATCTCAACATGAAATCATGCATGACTCAACATCGTATGAAACGAAGCTCAACATTGTCTATTGACAAAGCTCACTAATGAAATCATGCATAGACTTGACATCATATGAAAATGAAGCTCAACATTGTCCTTCGACAAAGCTCAATAATTCCATACATCTCAATTATAAATTCATGAAAATGAGAAGCTTTATTTTGAAACATACCACAAGCTCAATCATAGGTGGAAGCATTTACTCCAAATCATGTGGTAAGCTACATGTAGAAATATTTACTCAACATACCACAAGCTAGAATTCATATTAAAATTTGGGAAATTTCACTTTACACAATGTGGTAAACTTATGTCAAGGAGATCATCACTTTAAATTGTAATGTGGGCATTGTCCAAAGCTTTATCATACTACGATCTACACGTTCTTATTTTGGAAACAACATCATAATCATGGGTATCTTTAGAAACACTCTTTTCATCATCAACTTCATTATTATCACACATTTACCACAAATCACCTGTTTTATGAACTCTTCACCCATGGGTATTATAGATTCAAATTTTGGAAAATAATGTTTATAAGGAAAAACAATTTAGAATCCGCCCATGCTTTATTAATCGTCAATATAAATATAAGCTAATCATACCCATGTGTAGAGATTGAAGAATCATGCAATTGGGTAAAACCCCATACTTGGTCATAGATAACACATTTTGATAGGGATTGGGCATGGGTGTGGAAGAGAACACCCACTCATAGCCTTACATACCTAGAAATGGTGAATTCTAACATCATCTAATTGCCCAGCTGAGATTCCAATTGGAAACCTTGACATTTCACCTTGAACCTTCTCTTCAAACCTTCAAACTTGCATGCATGAGGGTAATGGCTTAGTATTTTTTACCCTGCTTAAAACCCACTAAAACGAGTCATAAACAACGTAGTATTGGTCTTAGGAACTTAGGAAATTATGAGAATGCCCTTACTATTTTGCAGAAAATAACTACCAGGTGACCCTAATGGGTGACCTGACAATTTTCGGGATGGGCAATGATTGATTGAGTCGCCCGTCAAGTTCACTGGTCAACTGATTGACTGGGGCCCGTAACAGGGATTGTAACAACTCGTGCCTTGAGACCATGACTCGTGTTCACCTTCCATCATGTACACTACCTTAACACTCATGAAAAACCATCTTGCTTGATCACGACTCACCTCACTAGTCGTTGTGACAGACCACGACTCATGGGCTCCCATCCGTTAGATAAACTGGTCATCCTCCTGAACAAAGTCCAACTCCACCCCACGATTGACATGACGATTCGTGGTGGCTAACCATGAGTTGTTCCCTCGCTCGTGGGGACCTCACTCATTCACTTTCCCAGGCCTCCCCACGAGTCACCTGACGACTCGTGGGTGACTCGTGGGGTCTTCTCACGAGTCGTCTCACAACTCAGACCCCACGAGTCGTCTCACAACTCATCTTATGCCTGCAACATCAATTTTCCAACTTTCCCATTTTAACTACCAGGTCTTATCTTTAAGATTCTGGGGTATAACAAAAAGACTCTACTTAACGTGGCTTTCAGACATCCTAGGACACTTCAAACTTATGGCTCTGATACCAAGTTTGTCACGACCCGAACGGAGGCCTGGATCGTAGACACGGGACAAGGGACCCCGAGAGACCCCAAGTTGACCCATGGCATAAACATACAACTAACTCATTCAATAAACTAAAGAAAGCATCAATATAATCTCAGTGGAAGTCTAATTCAACATCACGTCAGAATAACATTCGAAGCTAACACATACATAAGTCTAAAAGGTCTCTAGTTTGGAGGAGTTGATGGGACAAGACCCCAACTAACTCAACAATACTGAAACTAGAAATACATAAAGGAACATGATAGTCTAGTCCTCAAAGGATGAGGACTCACCAATCCGAGCAGATACTAACTCCGGAAAGCTGTCTAAAAGAGGGGATGAAGCTGCGAGCCATGTCCTGTATCATGAAATGGTACAACATAGAAAGTATGCGGTTAGTACATTGAATGTATCGAGTAGGCAAGGTAAGTAAAATCACTTAAGTAAGAAAATCATTTAAAACATTTCATAACATATCATAAGCTTTCAAGTTTGGAAAGAAAGGCTACATGCATTCATTCTGAAATTGAAATCTTATCATGACTAACCGTGCATAGCTTTATAACATCATGACTTACTCGAGTGACTTAAAGAAGAAACATAACATTTATGATAAAAGATTAACAATGAGTCAAACCTTGCTTTTAGAACATGCATGTGAAAAGTAATAACCGTGAGTAATGAATATGCAAATTTGAATAGTATAGACAGTGGGAGACTCGTCTCTTAATCGACATACCACAATAGAGCTTATATGGTCCCGACTATCACAATCAAGTGGGCAGAGCAGTCTAGAACCTTGTTAGGGCTAAGGACACGACCATGATATCGATATCAAGCTCATAGGCCATTTGGGCCGGGGATAGCTCACAAGGGAGGTCCTAATAATATATAATAGTGTCATCCTACGTTGGCACGTAGTTCTGGGACATAGGGTGATTGAACCTTAGCCCGCTCGGTGCTAGATTCTTCTCCCAAAAACATGAAATTTTCTACATCGTATATAATGAAGCTCAACATCATCTATTGACAAAGCTTGTTTGGGTTGTGGTGTGACTACAGGCAAGTGCATGTGGTCGAACAAGTAGTAAAGTGGCTTAAATAAATCCAAGTATCGATCACGCAGGGACTGAGCTATGGTACTAATTAACTTAAGCGTTAGTGAACTCTATCTTTACGAATGAAGACAACCAAATAAACAATATTTTGAGAGTTTAAGTTTACTGATTAATAAGAATCTAAGGCAAAATTGTAAAGTGAGTCTGAACAATAGTAATGAGAAAGCTGAGGTTAAAACAAACATGCAGGGAATTAATTTATCAATACCATTCAGTTAATCATTCATTCGGTTGCTAGTCAAGAATTATTGCCTATGGATTGGAACTTTTGACTCCTATCAAATTTAAGAATCATGAACCTTAATCCACATTTCTGTGATAAAAGAATTTCATGTTATATCCATACATAACCGATTCCTTAATTGACTAATAAGACTTTTAGATATATTTCTATTCTGAATGTAAATCAATTCTCAATTTTCTAAACTAAGAAAAGATCATATCCTACCAATTCACATCTTTCCAATTTCTTTTCTTTTCAAAATCAAAATTGGATTTTTAGATATACATTAACATTGGCCAAACATTAATGCAGTAAAAACAAGAATTGATAGAACAACCATTGATGAGAAGATGAAAATGAATTGATTAACAATTACATTCCACTACAATTGTTCTTAACCTCAGCAAGAAGTGAATTAGCCACTCATTTGTGGATTTAACATCATCAAATAAGTAGAATTCATACAAACAATTGAATTAAAAGAGAAAGAGATAGAGAAGAACCCTAGAATTTTCATCCTCTCAACTGCCTGTAACCCACGTTCTTGCTCAACCAAGTCAGAATGTTTAAAATAAAACCTAAGTGTGCTATTTATACTCTTGAGAATTTTTCCCGGAATAACAAGCAACATGGCACGGAGTGTATCGCAGAGCACTCCCTCCGTGCCACAGAGGTATCGCTAACCCTCACTGAAAGTCGGATCCCAGGCAATTTCACCTCAACGTGCCACGGCCTGCATCGCGGAGGCTGGCCAACGTGCCACGGTGCTATCGCGCACCTTCACTGGAAATTGACCCAATTATTTCATCCAAGGCAGAATGCCTCCACGATGGCAACGTGACACGGCTTCATCGCGGAGCCTCTATTTTTGCTGCTCTCCCTTGTCATTTTCCACTCCTTGTTTCCAAGTTCATTCCCGATCTTCACCAACATGTATATTAGCTTCCAAAATTTCCTTTTACCTAAAAAACAATACTAATCATGTTGGTTAGTATAAATTCACATTTCTACTAAAAATCACATGAGAATGTACACATAACAATCGCTAAACAAGACGAAATGAAGCATTTGAGTATCACTTGGGCATGCAATTCTGCCCAAGATCACTTACCTGACACTTAAACTCTTGTTCGTCCTCGAACAATATCCTCACATCTCATGCAATTGACACTCACGCATAGCTACTTTGGCTCGACCATTCAAGCTACGGCTATACCGATTATTTAATGTAGAAAACCATCAAGAAAAGATGCATGGTCTCATCAATACAATGAAGTACATCACATTAAGATCTCCTAAGCTCAAGAATCAATTCTCGATCTTGGAAAACTCGTGCAAATAATCTGATCAAGACATCCGACACGAAATTTAATCTCTCGTCAAGCATGTGCCCTCACAACACAAGAGAATTTCCCCATTTGCAATCATATGATTTCCAAAGCATTACATGTAGGGGTATATGAATACGATTTCGCTATCTCTCCCAAAGAATTCACATGCATCATGTCATGAACCATAGGCTTGCCTCTACTGTATTACTCCACTAATATAAGGACGAGTGATGTAAGATCACGTAGGACTGAATGGGTTGTAATGTAAGCTAAGGAACTAGTAAATACTGGGCTAACCAATAATAGCAACTAGCTCCCTTAAGCGCTTTTAAATACATCCCACCATCATTATGGGCATTGTTTCTTCCTTCATCCTCTCATTCTTGAACTTTTCTTTGTTTTTGTTCCCATTTCTTTAAGCACACTCGACTTAATAGCAGAGATTAGTTATACATCTTTATTTTATTTAATTTCAGCAAGTGCACCTTTGACCTTTCTTTAACTTTCACAACTTCCACTTTTCCTTCTGTTTCACCATTTCGTACTCCTTTACACTGTGGGAAAATTGTTTTTCTTGAGCTCTTAAGAGTTTTGGATCAAATTCATGGCTAATGAAAAGAAGGGATTAAGCTCAGTTTGTACCTCTTCAAAGAAAGAAAAAAATAGGCTAAAGGCTCAATGGGGCTAACTAGGATGTACATTGAAGGTAGGTATGATAATGGAGAAACTTTTGGTTTAATCAAAGAAATGCCTAAATCCTTTCCTACAATACACATCCTTCATTTTATTTTGTACACACCCCAGGCAAGTTCTAGACACTTCACAATAGCATAGAATAATCGAAACCTCACCTGACACTTATTGCACATGCTCAACTCAAGACATATTCACAGACTCTTCAATCAGCTAATAACAAGAATTCACTATTAAGCCTCGATCACACCAAATCAAACTCTATGGCCTAGGTATCTCAACATGTTTACACAATTGCATGCTTTCATACAAATCACCTTTGCATCATAATATCATGTACAACACGTAACAAGAATTTCGAACCATGAAGTAACGACACGTTTGGGACACAAAAAAAAGAAAAACTACTCCTATAGACTACATTTCCCTTAAGACGGTCATCATCCATACATTATAGGGAACGGTCACTATCTATGACTTCAGTTCAATGGGACTATTCTCGGTAAAAGTACCAAAAACAAAGGCCGAGAAACCCAACATAAAAAATTTCAAAAAAATTCGATAGAAAAAGATAAAAATTTTAATTTGAAAAATATTTTCACCACACAACACAACCAACAACAGCTCAACACAACACACAGCAGCTTCAACATTCATTACAACGCCAAATTTAATTATAGAACACAAAACACAAAGTCACAAGGTCATATTTTTCACAAGGATAACAACAAAACATAAAATAAACATAAACAAAGCAGCTGGCACCTAACTACTCCCACCCCACACTTAAACCAAACACTGTCCACAGTGTTCACAAAATTTCAATATATCACAAATGTAGGTGGTGAAACTCCCTGATCAATCGAAGTATTCAACTTCTTGGTCAGGTGTCGTTGCTTCGTCTCCCATATCAGAATTGCCCCTGCTATCTATCTGACTCAACATCTGAGTCCTCCCGGCGTGTCTCCTCATCAGTGGGGACGTCATCATCTACGGGCTCCACAAATGCGGGCCCCACTCTTCATAGAGCTCGGGCATTCTCGCCGAATGGGTAATCCAGCTCGAGCTGCCACAGCTCATCCTCCGTTGCCGGCCTCCCGCCAATGCAGAGCTGCAACATTTGCATCCTGTACATGCGGGCCATATACTTGTCATCTCGAGCATGTCGCTCGGCTAGTGTGAGAACCGGCCCATGAGTAGTGTCAGGTGCCTTGGTTTTGGTGACACCCAAGGTACGCCTGTCAATTTGTGGGATGTAATACAGGGCCTCCTCCTCGATATCATGGCCCCTCAGGAACATGGTAAGCAAACCACCGAACTCGTATCTGTGCCCCTGATGTAGTCGGGCTCTCTTCATGGCGGAGATGATCACCGCCCCAACATTGTCTCCAGCCCCTTCATCAAGGCATACAACAAACACACTCGATCCGGGGTGGCATCTGTCATGTGCACCCCCGGGATCAAGCAGGAACACACAATTTTTAACCAAATCCTAGCTTCCCTGTTCATCTGAGAGTAGGGCAATGTCTGATGGTAGCCCCTCTCCTTGTGCCTGCTCCACCTTGCTGTCGATCGAGCTCCACATAGAGTGCGTCTGATGTCCGCATAGGGTGGAGTGATGTTCATCTACCTAAGGACATGAGTGTCTGTGTCCCGCGCCCCCAGGATAGCATTCAAGTGATGGGGCTCAAAAGTGACATCTACCCCCTGATTTTGACGGTGTGACTGCGGAGGGTCGGGTTCCAGTTGGCATAGAACTCCTTGATAAGATGGAGATTACACTCCTAGGGCTCTTCGAAGATGAAATTTAGCCCAGCGGTGTCGATCCGATGTAGAATCTGCTGGAAACCTGTGCTAGCAGTTCCCGTGCTATTTGCTCCTCCGGGAAGTATTTGGTTTCTTTGTGTTTTGCATACCACTTCTTCCCCTCACCAGTCACCTATCAGGTTCCGTATTGTCAGCGTTGGCCTCGTGGAACCGCTGGTGCTTCTAGAACTACTGTTCCCAATCGTATTCTTTTCTTGCCGGCGCCCGATGTGGATGCGCCCTTTCCCTTGTCTTGTTTTCCTGACATTGTTCCTGTACAATCAAACACACAGTCCCAATATTATTCAAGTCATAACTAGCTACAGCTAAGGTTGGGTTTAATTATGTCACCCTACACTTAGTCTTTAGCCACAATCAAAACAATTCGATAAGACATTCATGATTTTCCTCATTATTAACATTCAACCGGCTTAGTGCATTCATATAAATCGATGGAACACTTACTATGTACTACTCAGACTTCGTACAAAAACTACAAATTTCTCCATCAATTCACTTTCAACATCATAGCACTTAGCCCAATTTTTGTTCTCAAAAACCTATGCAATACACCAATTTCATTCTCCCAAAAATCCCTTGTCTACTTAGCATATTCAATATTAATCACAATATAATTCACTTCACGCAACATGCACAACCCAATTTTTTCACATTTCAAACAAATTTAGTCTTCTTCCTATTAAATCTTCAACCCTAGTTATCAATTTCGCAAAAATTCAATCAAACATGCAATCATCGAGTTCATACACTCAAAACAATACTATGAACATCAATCAATCTTAACTCAAGTTAATTCAAGCTTAATTCTTACTTAGGGCAAGGTTTAATCACCACACATGTTCAAGAATCGAAAATTTGAGCAATAACAAGGAAAAATTCAAGGACATACCTTTAATTTGATGAATTCGAAGAAAACTCGAAGAACTTTGATGCCTAGGTCCGTGGCACGTTGGGGCAGAACGGAAATTTGGGGTTTGTGTCATGGATGGAATGGAAAAATATGAAGGAAATGAGGAAAATTTGGGGTTTTAAAGTGTTTTTCGCGCGGGTTACCCGATGACCTGGTGTGACCCGATGCAAAATAAAACTCAATGTGTCAAAGAGGGTAATGCGGAGCCATCGCGCCAGTGTTCTGGATTTTTTTAAAAATTCAAAACACTCTTCAACGTATCACGGAGGGTAACGTGGAGCACCCCCTCCGTGACACGGAGCCATCGCTTAGGCTCACTGTAATGTGCCAATTTTTATTTTTCTCACCTCGATTTTTTCCTTGGCGCTTCTTTGCATTTTTGCCCTCTGTTTCACCTGAAAATCATTATACCACAAGAAATTGGTTAGAATTCATAGGTTTAAACACGAACAAAAAAATTTTTTATGATTATTATTTTTTTTCTTTTTCCTTGTTTTTCTCTTTTTTTTCTTATAGTTCTACTCATGTATTACAACAATTTCACGGGTTGCCTCCCGTGCAGTGCCTTATTTACCGTCACGGCTTGACGTCATTCATGCTCAATCATCCTCTAGAGTGATGGATGTCTTCTCTCGAATAATGTTCTCACGCCAATAATGCTTACATCACTTCCCATTTACTAAGAACGTGGCACATCTATCTTCTTGCCATAACTCCACTGCCCCGTGTGGGGTCATTCTTACCACCTCAAACGGCCCTGACCATTTGGACCAAAATTTTCCTAGAAACAGCCTCAATCTTGAATTGAATAGCAATACTTTCTGCCTCGGCTCAAAGATCCGATGCACCATATGCTTATCGTGCCACCTCTTGTTTTCTCTTTGTAGCACTAGAAACTTTCATAATTATGCCAACGAAACTCATCAAGTTCGCTAAGTTGCATCAGCCTCTTCTTCCCCGCTAGCTCTAGATCCATGTTCAATTTCCTCATGGCCCAGAAGGCTCAGTGTTCTAGCTCCACAGGCAGATGACACGCCTTTCCATAGACCAATCTGTACGGACAAGTCCCAATTGGCGTCTTGTAAGCAGTTCTATAAGCCCACAACGCATCGTCGAGTTTGCTTGACCAATCACTACGTTGTGCATTCACTGTCTGCTGTAGAATCTGCTTTACTTCTCTGTTCGACACCTCCACTTACCCACTAGTTTGGGGATGATATGTTGTTGCTACCTTGTGGCGCACCCCATACTTAGATAGCAAATTCTTTAAACATGCATTTACAAAATGAGCCCCTCCATCACTGATAATGGCTCGGGGTGTCCCAAACCTGGTGAAAATATGCTTTTTCACAAATTTTGTTACCACCTTGTTGTCATTCCTGGGGAAAGCTGTTGCTTCGCCCCACTTTGATACATAATCAACGGCTACAAAGATGTAACAATTACCAAATGACCGTGGGAACAGGCCCATGAAATCTATACCCCATACATCAAAGATCTCCCCTTCTAGTGTCGGTTGCAGCAGCATCTCCTGCCTTCTACCAATTGTGTCTGTTCTTTGACATCTATCACACATTTTTACGTATGCCATAGAGTCTCTAAACAGTGTAGGCCAAAAGAAACCTAACTGTAGCACCTTGTACGCTGTCCGCTCGCCTCCATGGTGCCCTCCATACAATGAAGAGTGACAACTCCTCAATACTTTTTCAATTTGGCACTTCGGAATGCATCTTCTCATCACCTGATCTGGTCCCTGCTTAAACCAGTACGACTTATCCCAAATGTAATACCTGCAATCATGTCTCAACTTCTTTCTTTTCTGAGTCGTAGCCTCTGGTGGATAGACTCCACTCACTAGAAAATTCACAATGTCTGCATACCAAGGGATTTCAGCTTCCCTTATTGCCAAGAGCTGCTCATCCAGGAACTCTTTTTTGATACGGTCACCTTCCTTCACATGCAACCGGCTTTCCAATCGCGATAGGTGATCTGCCACTTGATTCTCGCTCCCCTTTCTATCCCGAATCTCAATTCAAACTCTTGTAACAACAAGATCCATCTGATAAGCCTGGGCTTTGCATCCTTTTTGTTAAACAGATACCGAATCGCTGCATGATCGGTATACACCACTACTTTAGAACACACCAATAGGACCTGAATTTATCAAACGCGAAAAGATATGCTAGCATCTCCTTTTCTGTGACTGTATAATTGACTTGGGCTGCGTCAACTATTTTTCTTGCATAATAAATGGAATGAAAAATTCTATTCCTCCGCTGCCCCAATACAGCTCCTACAGCCACATCGCTTGCATCACACATTAATTCAAATGGTTGCTCCCAATCTGGAGAAATGAGAATAGGTGGTTCTACCAACTTCTGTTTCAACTCCTCGAATGCTTTGACACAATCCTCATCAAGCTCGAACTTCACCTCTTTTTCTAGCAACCTGCATATTGGTCTAGAAATTTTAGAGAAGTTCTTTATGAACCGTCTGTAGAACCCTGCATGTCCGAGAAAACTGCGAACACCTGTCACTGACACAAGTGGTGGTAGCTTTTCAATCACGTCGATCTTTGCACGATCGATTTTCAACCCCTTGCAAGACACCTTATGGCCAAGGACAATACCCTCCTTGACTAAAAAATGACATTTCTCCCAGTTGAGTACAAGGTTGGAGTCTTCACAACGAGCTAGCACTCTATCAAGATTTTGCAAACAAATAGCAAACGAATTACCAAAAACAGAAAAAACATCCATAAATACCTTGGCAAAATCTTCCACCATATCGTGAAAGATCACTATCATGCATCTCTTGAATGTGGCGGGTGCATTGCATAATCCAAATGGCATCCGTCGGAAAGCATATGTCCCATAAGGACGTGTGAAAGTAGTCTTCTCCTGGTCCTCCGGTGCTATGGCTATCTGGTTATATCCAGAATAGCTATCAAGGAAACAATAATATTCTTGACCAGCCAACCTGTCCAATATCTGATCAATAAATGGGATAGGATAATGATCTTTCCTTGTGGCCTCATTGAGCTTTCTGTAGTCCATGCAAATTCGCCAGCCTGTGACTGTGCGTGTAGGGATCTGCTCATTCTTCTCGTTGGTGACCACAGTCATCCCTCCTTTCTTTGGAACACATTGAACGGGACTGACCCATTCGCTGTCTGAAATGGGATAGACCACACCTGCATCAAGCCACTTAATCACTTCCTTCCTAACCACATCCTTCATCACCGAATTCAACCTCCGCTGATGTTGTACAATTGCCTTTGCTCCTTCCTCCATAAAAATTTTATGTGTGCAAAAAGCTGGATTGATTCCCCTAATATCTGACATTTGCCAGCCCATTGCTTTCTTCCTCCTCTTGAGAACCACCAATGCATCCTTTACCTTTGCCTCCGTCAGTCATGCGGAGATGATGACTGGCAAGGTGTGATCTTCCCCCAAAAATACATATTTCAAATATGGAGGCAATGTCCTCAACTCCAGTTTTGGTGTTTCCTCAATAGATGGTTTTGCCAATGGTTCTAGGGACCTTATCAATGGCTGAAAGTCTTGCTTTCTGAGATACCATTTTGATTCATTCAACATTTGCACCATCTCATAAGTATTCCTGTCTCTGAAATGATAGGAGCCCATCAAATCTCTTTCCAAAGGATCTTGAGAATAAACAATCTGAAGGATTTCTTCCTGATTTAGCACATTGATTGCTGAAAGCTCCTCATAGATGGCCGGAAGATTCATGGCCTTATACACATCAAATACCTCCACTTTGTCATGCGCTCGCATGGTTAGCTGCCCCGCAACTACATCAATCAATGCTCTCCCTGTTGCAAAGAAAGGACGTCCCAAAATAAATGAGACTTCCGCATCCGGCTAAAAATCTAAGACAATAAAATCTACCGGCAAGATGAGGGAGCCCACTTACACTAGCACATCCTCCGCAATGCCATATGGTCTGGCCAAAGAACGTTCTGCTAACTGCAAGATCACTGTAGTTGGTCTAGGACTGCCCAACCCCAACTTCTTGAACATCGATGTCGGCATCAAGTTTATGCTCGCTCCCAAATCACATAATCTGCGAGCTCGGATACTTTGCCCGATTATGATCTGAATTGTAAAACTCCCAGGGTCCTTGAGCTTTGTTGGCAACCTGTTCTGTATCCTGGAAGTGCACTCCTCAGTAAGCGCCAAAGTAGCATGCTCCGTCAATCTGCTTTTGTTTGCTACGATTTCGTTGATATACTTTGCATATTTCGGCACTCCCTGCAAAACATCAACTAAAGGTAAATTAATTTTTACCTATTTAAGCACCTCCATGAACTTTTTAAAGCAAGCTTCCTCCTTGTGTTTCATTAATCTTTGAGGGAACGGGGGTGGTGGTCTTTCTGCCTCGGCTGCCTTCTCCTTCCCCCTCTCATCATCATGCTCCCTAGCTTTTTCCACTGCTCCTGAATGCTGAAGTGATCTTTCTGGTTCCACCTCCTTGAGTTGTAATCCACTCCTCGTGGTCGCTGCATTGACCTGCTTGGGATTCGAGTCAGTTTCACTCGGTAGTCCTCCTTTGGGCCTGGTATTTTGAGCTCCAGCGAGTTGTCCAAACTGGTACTCCAACGCCTTTGTAGCTAACTTCTTATTTTTCATGTCTGCCGCTAATTTCACATAGTCAGCCTGTATTAGCGCTTGGTTAGCTATCATTGTTTTGAACATTTCCTCAATGTTGTTGGTTGGTGGAGGAGGTGCATTGTTTCCTCTGTATTGAGACTGATAATTCTTATGCCCCCCTTGGTTTCTCTGCAGACCCTGATTCGAACTTTGCCCTTGATGGCTATTACTACCCCAAGAGAAATTCGGATGATTCCTCCAATTTGAGCTGTAATTGTTGCCATACTGTTGGTGATTATTTCTCTAGACGTTCCCACCAAAGTTCACTGAATCTGGATTTGAACCACAATACTCAGCTAAGTGTTCATTACTCTCACATACTTCACACCAAACCTACTGCACTACATTGACTGGGGCTTGTGGTTGATTCAAGCTCATATTGCTGAAGTGGGTGTTGAGTTTATTTTTCAGTGCAGCTATCTGTTCAGCGATAGCTGTAAAACCATCCACCTCAAAGACTCCTGTCGCTTTCCATGTTCCTGCTTGTGATGAATCCGCATTCCACTCTTGATTTCCCTGTGAAATACGATTTAACAAAGTATAAAGCTCCTCATAAGTCTTTTCTAATGCCTGCCCCCAGCAGCTGATTCTAGCAAAATTTTTGTATGTGGCTCCAAACCCTCTATGAAAGTATGCACCAACACCTCATTGGACTGGTGATGGTGAGGAAAATCCCTTAATAATGATTTGAGCCTTTCCCAAGCTTAATACAGATTCTCCCCCTCTCTTTGTTTTAAACATAGAATCTGACTTCTAAGTCATGCTGTTTTCTCGGATGGAAAGAATCTTATCAAAAACTTTCTTGCAAGATCATCCCAAGTGGTGATAGAGTTAGGTGTTTCAGCTTTCAACCACCTCTTTGCTTCCCCCAATAATGAAAATGGGAATGATGTAAGCCTCACGTAGTTGGATGATACTCCAACGGGAATGTAAGTATCACTTATCTCCAAAAAGTTTTGGAGATGTTGTTGTGAATCTTCACGAGGGAGACCTGTGAATTGCCCGCTGGTGTGCAATAATTGCACCATGTTCTGTTTAAGCTCAAACCTCCCTCCTGGCTCTGGTCTGCGAATACTAGATGTACCATTGTTAGCATGTGGGATTGCCACTTCACGAACCGGCCTTGCTGCGATTTCCTCGGGCACTAAAACTGCCCTCACAAGTGGTGGGTTCTGTTGTTGCTCCAGAATTGCCTGTCTTAGCAACTGTAGCTTCTTCACTAGAGCTTCCCTTCTTTGATGATGGAATTGTCGTTCCGGCTCTATATATGAATCCACCAACTCCTTATCTCTTGCCCGTGTTCAAAAGAATTCAATATCTGCAAGAGAAAGGCTAAGATCAAGTTGTCAGCACTTATATAGAATTTGTAAACTAACACTAAGAAAATAAATTTACCAATTGCCAGTCCCCGGCAGTGGCGCCAAAAACTTATTCAGGTTGTGGTGTGACTACACGCAAGTGCACGTGGTCGAACAAGTAGTAAAGTGGCTTAAGTAAATCCAAGTATCGATCCCACAGGGACTAAGCTACGGTACTAATTAACTTAAGCATTAGTGAACTCCGTCTTTACAAATGCAGACAACCAAATAAATAATATTTTGAGAGTTTAAGTTTACTGATTAATAAGAATCTAAGGCAAAATTATAAAGTTAGTCTGAACAATAGTAATGAGCAAGCTGAGGTTAAAATGAACATGCAGGGAATTAATTTATCAATACCATTCAGTTAATCTTTCCTTCGGTTGCTAGTCAAGAATTATTGCCTATGGATTGGAACTTTCGACTCCTATCCAATTTAAGAATCATGAACCTTAATCTACATTTCTGTGATAAAAGAATTTCATGTTCTATCCATACATAACTGATTACTTAATTGACTAATAAGACTTTTAGATATATTTCTATTTTGCAGAGTGGGTAAGATTCCTCATTAGTTGGTGAAGTTATGTCAAAGAAGGATGAAGATCCCATACTGCTTAAGATGAAAGAAGCGCTTCTCAGAAAAAAAGTAGAGGCTTTCTCCAAATGGGGAGATGGTGTGCTTCGTTACCAGGGAAAACTTTGTGTACGGGATGTAGGTGACTTCAGACAGCACATACTGGCACAAGCACACAACTTAAGATGTTCTATCCACCCAGGTGCCACTAAGATGTACTATGACCTATGGGATATCTATTAGTAGATTAACATGAAAAGAGACATTGCAGAATTTGTGGCTAAGTGCCTGAACTGCCAGAAGGTTAAGGTAGAACATCAGAGACTTGGAGGTATGAATCAGGATACCTCAGGTCATTTCAAAAAGGACTTGGTAATACGGTCAAGCTCAATGCATCTTTTCACCCTCAGATCGATGGACAAGCTGAGCAGACTATTTAGACCTTTGAAGATATGCTGAGAGCTTGTGTGATCGACTTCAAGGGCAGTTGGGATGGTCACCAACCTGTCATCAAGTTTGCATACAACAACAACTACTACTCCAGTATTTAGATGTCCCCATTTGAAGCATTATATGGTACGAGATGCAGGTCCCCTATAGGGTGGTTTGAAGTTGGCGAAGCATTCATTAAGCTATCTAGAAAGTGCAACTGATTAGAGAAAGGCTGAAAACAGCTCAAAGCTGACAGAAATCATATGCAGATGTGAGAAGGAGATGATTTGGTTTACTTGAAAATTTCACCCATGAATGGGGTGATGAGGTTTTTGGAAAGAAAGGGAAACTCAGTCCGAGGTATATAAGACCCTCATAGGATTGTGAGGTGAATTAGCAGTGTGGCATATGAGTTAGAATTACCTTTAGAGTTAGCATCTGTGCACCCAGTCTTTCATGTGTCACTATTGAAGTAGTGCATCGATGATCCAACCTCAATTGTGCCACTAGACAGTATGGAAGTGAGGCATAGTCTCCTTTACGAAGAGGATCTAGTTCAGATCCTAGACCGGTAGGTTCGTAAGTTGAGAAACAAGGAAGTTTATTTAGTGAAAGTCTTCTGGAGGAACCGGCTAGTTGAGGGAGCCACATAGGAGCAGAAGCGGACATGATGGCTATACCCCCATTTATTCCCATCTAGTTCAGTTTCAACTTCATGTATTCCCCCTCAATACTCTATCCAGTTCAGTACTCATTATCTCTATTCATGTTTTTATATATGCATCTTAGTTGCATCAGCTTAGTTAGTATGCCTGTTTCAGTTCGAGGCCAGTCACTCCCTTAGAAAATTAGTTTATAGTTTCAGTTTGGGAATTTCAGCTCTTTCCCCACTTTTCTAGCAGTTTCAACTATTATTCGAGGATGCATGATCTCAAGGGGGAGATATTGTAACACCTAAAAAGTCCCTAAGATCAACCAGGGAGCTGAAATGAAGAAAGCAGGAAAACATGCACTAGGTCATAAGACGACTCATCTAGTGATCCGTGATGAATACCACCAGTCGTAGAGTGACTCATGGAATGGAGTCTGTCGAGGGGGAAGTCATGGTCAGGGGTGACCACGAGTAGAGGTCACGACTCATGAGGTGACCCACGAGTCGTTAAGTGCCTCATGGTCTAGCCCAGTGAATTTGAGGAGGGAGTCCTAGTGTTGACGATGGGAGGTGACAATGAGTCATTAAGTGGAGCAATGATTCGTGGTGCCCCTCATCGTATTTGGCAAGATATTTTCCCAACTCAAGGCACGACTGGAAGCCATGAGTCATGATACCACCTAACGACTCATGGAGTGCCTCGTGGCTTCGCTCGAATAAAATTTAGTGTTGCCAACAAGTTGGACTCACGACTAGTACAATACCTCACGAGTCATGATGTCCCTCGTGAGGACTGGCAGGGTCTAAATTTCTGCATTTTAGCAGGGGCATTCTTGTAACTTCCAACTATTATTATCCCAAAACTACGCTATTTTGATTACGTTTTGGGGGATGACTAAAGGGGTAATCAACTAAATCCCTCTCATTTCACTCAACTCGATATCTCCAGAGCAAAGAAGTTCCTGACAGGCATCTCAGAGCTAAGCTAGGGCATCCACAGTTCTTCAGTTTTTTTTTCAAGATCTTCTAAAGGATTCTACACTAGGTATGTGGTAATTCAATAAGGGATTGTTCTTCCCTTGTGTCAAAAAACCCTTCCATAATCTCCAATTAGTTCCAGCCCCGAGATTTCAAGTTAAAGTAAATTTTCAGTCAAAATTCTGATTAACTGTGGAATGTTGTACATATCACTTGTTGCTATCTTTTCACTACTTAGTGATCGTGTTGATACTTGATTCTTGTAAAATGATTTAGCCCTATTTCTTGAGTGCAGTAATTAGGGTCGTACTTAATTGATTTGACATTAATGTTGCTTGACCCTATCAATGTTGGAATTCCCATGTTATTACTATTATGTGAATTCTCAGTCAATTGTATGCTAGTTCAGGCTTAGTCAGAATGTCAGGATCTTCAGTTTCTTTCAGTTTGACTATAGTCATTTCTTGAGGTGTCACTGATGCCTCAGAAATATCAGTTAGTTCCATAGAGAGTTACGACGCTTCCAGATAAGCAGCTCTGACCAGTCTTAGGACCTTCAGTATCATATTTAGTTTGTTCTTTATACGGTTACGACACTTCCAGATAAGAAGCTTTGGTCGGTCTTAGAACACCGATTATAGTTATCTAGTCTGTAAACTCTTAGGGTACTTCCAGATAAGATTTCCTAACTTAGTCTTGGGTATCATCTTAGAGTTATCAACTTAGTAGTCATATTAGGATTATGTAATCGGAGTAGCACTTAGCACCGAGAGGGCTGGGGTAACAACGCACCGAGGTTACGAGAACTACATTGCCACCGTAGCTTACATAGCCCATCGAGTCCCAGAATGATGATCAACCAGTTCATGCCTTTATACCATGGAAAAGTATATTGGGTCCTATCGATGGGGTGTATACATCAAACTTCATGTTTAGCTCACGTGGTTATATGTCGGTTGTAGACTCTCCTACTAGTCAGTACAATCTCAATTTAGTTTAGTTCAGTTTAGCTCAGTTCAGTATCTCAGTTCCATGATATGTCTATGACCATCAGCCAGGGTCATTATTGACCATATCAGTTATATATCAGTAATATCAGTTTTTAGTATTTCAGTTGGCTATTTCATGTTATTTTAGTTTTGTTACTTGTTCTTTCATGCTTACTATATCTCACTTAGTACATTCAAAGTACTGACGCATACCTTCTATGCTGTATCATATCATGATACAGGCATAGGTTCTCAGTCCTAGCATCGTCAGTAGTTCCCTCAGATGATATCAACAACAGTTTTTGGTGTGTCCTCATCTTCAAAGTATGATATTTACTTTCAGTTAGTTCTTTACATTCAAATTTTTAGAGTTAGTGGGGAGCTTGTCCAAGCAACTCATCATTTGGTAGATGGCTTTCATACATAGACATAGATATTAAGTATTGTTTTTCATATGTATTAGCTCTTATCAAATCAGTTTTCTTAAATAATTTTATTTATTTAAAGCATCCGTTTATTTTTACTCAGTTTACTAGTGTTATGATAGACCATGGGTTGGCTTGCTTGTGACTCCAAGTACCGTGTCTTGTCTAGGGTGTAGACTCAATTCGTGACATAAACATGCTTTGAAAAAGACTTGATAGTCAAAATCACAGATATAGACATGGGTAAATTCAAAAGCATACTTTCACCTTAGACATCTCATCATACTAGAAAATATAGATCATAATCTCAACCCTTCATGAACTTTCATAATTGGGTATCAAATTTTCAAAACTTTGAAATCAAAATTTGTAACTGAAATAATCATAAAACATGCCCATGAATCTTAGAACAACATCAGAAATATGCATAGAATTGACCAATGATAGATACATAGAGAATTTCATAATTGGTTAAAGACCCCATAGATTCATCACCCTAAAATTTCATGAATTTAGAAGAGGATTTTGGCATGAGAGTGAAGGAATACACCCATTCATAACTCTATATACCTAGGTACTTTGATTTCACAATCTCCCTTGAAAATCCTAGTGAATTGTGGAAGAACCTAAGGAATCCTCAAGTTTGATCTCCAATGAACTCCTTAATCTTGCATGCATGGATGGGAAGGCTTAGGATAAGTTAAGCACTCTTAAAAATCTCTTAACTGAGCTTAAAATAACATAGTTTAGGACCTAGGGCTTAGGAATTATGAAAATACCCCTACTAAAGTGCAGGAAAGTTACATACTACAAGTCACCACGAGGGACACCATGACTCATGGTGACCAAGTCGTGAAGTCCACTGGAAAGATGTCTGATAAACCTCAAACTCACACTTTCTGATAAAGTATGAATTAGACGTGGTCAATAAAGAACACAACAAAGAGGATGGGGTAGAACCCACAGGGAATAAGGTAAGGTCTAGACAAATCCCGGTACTTAAATTTGTTTGTAAGTTATCTCCAAATTGGGGGGTTTCAAAGAAAAAAAATATTAAAGCAAGATTATAATTGTGGTTATCAATATTTGAAAATAACTAGGGTAAGTGTTCCCCATGGGTTCATAACTACTTAGGGTGTACATATGTGATCAATCCCAATGCTTACTTGTAGAATGATAATTAAGGTTCATCCAAATGACTGGTTTGACCCTATTGGATGACTATACTCAATCACTGGGTCATGTCTCATGAGAAATTTCAAACTAACCTATCAATATGTTTGAAATTTAACTATTCTGCAACCACAACTCAAGTTAATACAATAAACATTTAAAGATGAAGCGAATATAATACAAGTGTTTAGAATTGATTTTGAATCACATTTGTGTGACACTATTTCATTAATCCACCATGATTCCCACAACCCCTAGTTGTGGAGGTTTTAGCCTCTCATGATTGCAAAATGATATTTTGCATTCATAGAAAAACACATAACTAAATACTTACAAAAATAATTGGAAGAAAACCTGCTTTTAATATCGACGAACAATCTCAAGAACAATTGATAAAATCAAGAGTTTGATCCTAAGAATTGCTCTCCAAAACTTGATAAAAATTCACAAATATTACTCTTCACACGTCTCTACTACTTCCTTTCTAGCTTCCCTAACTTCTTCTGCTAAAATAAAATATAAAAGATATTTATACAGACATTAGAAACTTTTTCCTAAACTAACAAGGAATTTTCCATATCTGGCACCAGCCTATATCACGGCTGATCCTACGAACCATAACAAGATTGTACTATTTGTACATGCTTCTCGTACATCCTTGGCTGCTGTAGATTTTTCTAAGTATTGGCAGGCTGGTACGACTCGTACCACAGTCATGAACCCATGGGGAATACTTACCGTAGTTATTTGAAAATCTTGATAACAACCAAACGACTAGTTCGTCCCTATTGGATGACTATACTCAATCACCAGGTCAGGTCTCATGAGCGGTTTCAATCTAACCATTATCAATATGTTCCAAATTTAACTATTACGCTGCTACAGCTCAAGTTAATACAATGGTCATAAAGACTAAGGCTTTGTTGTAATTCTCTTTTCCTAATCTCTACTTCCCTAGGTTCAAGCAAGTAAAGAATTCAAGAAGTCCTAACATTGTACACAATTAAAAAATATTTAATGATGAAGAGAATACAATACAAGCGTTTAGTATTGATTTTGAATCACTTTTGTGCAACCCTATTTTGTTAAATCACTATGGTTCCCACAACCCCTAGTTGTGGAGGTTTTATCCTCTCATGATTGCAAGATGATATTTTGCATTCATATCAAACACATAATTAAATAGTTACCACAATAATTGGAAGAAAACCTGCTTTGAATACCAATTAACAATCTCAAGAACAATTGATGAAATCAAGTGTTTGATCCTAAGGATTGCTCTCCAAAACATGATAAAAATTCACAAATATTAATTTTCACATGTCTCTACTACTTCCTTTCTAGTTTCCCTAACCTTTTCTACTAAAATAAAACATAAAATATATTTATATAGACATTAGAAACCTTTTCCTAAGCTAAGAAGGAATTTTCCATATCTGGCACTAGCCTATATCACAACTGATCCTATGACTCGTAACAGGATTGTACAGGTCGTACCTACTTCACGTACTTCCTTGGCTGCTGCAAATTTGTCTAAGTGTTGGCAGGCTAGTACAACTCATACAATAGTTTTCACGACCCGAACGGAGGCCCAGATCACTACACGGGACAAGGAGCCCCGAGATACCCCAAGTCGACCCATGGCATAAGCATATATCTAACTCAATCAAGAACTGAATAACCATCAATATATTCATAGAGGAAGTCTAACTTGAATATAACATCAGAATATAAATCCGAAGTTGAATACATACATATGTCTGAATAGCCTCTAAACATGACGAGTTAATGGGACAAGACCCCAACTAACTCAACAAGCAGAAAACTAAAATACATGAAGAAAAGATAGATAGTCTGGTCCTCAGAAGTTGAGGACTCACCTATAGGCAGACACTAACTCCAATAAACTGTCTAAGAGAGGGGCTGAACCTCAGAGCTGGGTCCTGTATCATGAAACAATACAGCATAGAAAGTATGCAGTCGGTACGTTGAATGTACCGAGTATGCAAGATAAGTAAAACCACTAAAGTAAGAAAAATCTTTTAAAACATAATACATTAATTAAACATAAACATCAGTAGACTGAGAGTAGGGCTTTCATGCATTCTTTCTGAAATCATGATCCTTTCATAACATGACAATACATATCTTTTGATATACCCTGGGAACCCGTTTAGGTTTTATGTTTTTGTGTTTGTTCGTGTCAGTCAAAAGAAAGTTAGGTGAACTTAAGGCAATCAAGAGCTTGAATTTTTGATTTTAGTTGAACTGATAATGTGATACCCTTCCTAAATTTTTTTTGTATATGTGTGTTAAAATTGAAAAGTATGATCTTTGTGAATTTTTGCATGGCACTAAAACTGTGAACATGTTTACCATTGTATGGCTGTACTTGAACTGACAGTTAGTAAATGTAATGATGTTGACCTTTGCTATGTGTGAGTGAGATTTAACAGTTAAATTAGGTTGCGTGTGTCAATCTAGAATTTGACTGGTCAGTCGTATTGAGATAGAGGATTGGAAACTATGAAAGGATCATATGTCATTTTTGATTAATGAGCCCACTTTAGCCTTAAAGTCCTACCAAAAGAAAATAAATATCGCTTGATCCAAATTTTTAAGCTTAAATTAACCTTTCTTTTTGTTTACATTGATTCACCTTCCTGCTTTGACTAAGAATGAACCTATTTTGGCACTGGTCCCTCCTTGAACACTGTGAACCTCAACTCAGGCAAATCGCCTATGTTGTGGGTAGCTATTATAGGGGTGATTAAGAGATGTAGGGTGGAATGAAATTGGGTAATGAAAATGAATGAGCGGGTGCGATGTGCGTAATGAAAGAAAAGAAGAAAACAAGAATATTATTAAAGAAAAAAAAGAAAGAAAAGAAAAAGAAAAGAAAAATGTAAAATCAATGAATGCTTGAAAGAATAGGAACCACAGTCGTAGTTGCAAATGAAATTAAAATAAGAAGCAAGTAAAGGAAAATGGGGAGAAATATGAAAAAAAAGAGGTTAAAAGTGGAGTCAAGGCGTGTGTAATGCTAAGGAGGGTAAAGCTACTAATCCCATATGTACCATAACCGAACCCGATCCTACGTTACAAGCTTAAAAAGTCCTATAGTTATCCTAGTTACCTATCTGAAAATCGAGGTATTGAAAGTAAAGGCAAGCCTATGACATTGCATGCACACGGTTAGAATTTCTTTGTGAGAGCGAGTGTGATCTTACCTAGTGCCAAGAGAAATACATTGATATAATCATATACACATGAGTGAGTGAGAGACTTATTTGAGGTGAGAGTGTTTGGTCAACAAAAATCATCTGCAAATTGTCTGGGTCAGTGTTATAGAGTTATGTGCATGGTTACAAATGACAGTGTTTTGCCATGTTTTGATTCCTCTGTGTCATGGTTAAAAATTTTGCATATGCATTGTGATTTGAGTTTTTATGATAAAGGAGGGGTTAGAAATTTTAATTTGATGAATAATTGTGAGTGCCGTAAGTTTCAAAGATTTTTTTTTTGATTGAAGTATCGAAATAGTTTATTTATTTTGTTTTTGCCTGAGGACATGCAAAAGTTTTAAGTTAAGGGTGTTGATGTGCCGGGATTTTACAGCACTTTCGACGCTTAAAATGAAGAAACAATTCACATTCCAGGTATGTTTATGTAGATATGATGCGTTTGTTTTGAATGTTGTAGGAAAACAAATCTAGAACGGGAAATGGGCAAAGTAAGGAATAAAAGGACTAAAATTGAGGCTGCTAGTCAAGTCATGAGTCATTCTCACTGTGCACGACTCATTGTGGAGGTCGTTGGATAAGATTGATTTCAGAAGCTGAGAACCAGTGCACTTCACGAGTTGAAGGCACGACTCATTACATCTAGGAACAAGTCGTGAAGTCAGTCGTGAAGACTGGGTGGAGGATTCCTGAAGAGAAAACTAGTGAAGGTAACGGACGACAGCACGAGTCGTTGGGTAACTGCACAACTCATTGTGAGATCACTGGAGTGAATCGTAAGGTACACTAGATATTTGAAGAAGCAACACCATGAGAGGCCTAACGACTCGTTCTTGGACATGATGAATCGTTGGGTGACCTTTTGTCATGGCTGGGCCTAATGCTGAGGAAGACTATTTTTCACTAATCATGACTCATTGGGAGACCCAACGAGTCGTTACTTGACCCGTTACCCCTGCTGACCTGGAATCAAAATTTAGTTTGAAGAAGATTTGTTTGGAACTATAAATACAATTTTTGGGTTTATTTTTCGTACACAGTTATTTTTATAAACTTTGACGTGAGTTCTAGTTTTAATTATTTCTTAACGGTTGCAAACGTTGGAACTTCTTATTCTTACTTACAGGATCAAGGGGGTATTGAATGGAAAAAAGGTTTAACAACGGAGATTTGAGGTTATCAACCCTCATCTAATAGCTTGAACTTGTCCAGGGATAGCTAATCCGATATTAAGGGTAAGGGTTAATTAAGCATACACCTATATATGGACCAAGTTCCATGGTGATAATCATCTAGATAGGGGACCAACCATTTAGGTGAACCTAACTTACCGATATTGCATGTTAAACACCGGAATAGATCACTAGTGTAAAAGCCCCGTGGTTATGAAGTCTTGGGGAACACAATCCTAGTCAATTTGTTGATTGAATACAACTCGAATTTTGCTTAAGCATTTAGTAGTTTTTACTCTTGTTTAGTTTTATTTCTTCTCCCCCAAGGAAATAAGCAATACGATATTAATAGCCATTCACATTAACTTAAGTTCTTTCCATATTCCCCGTGGGATCGACCTCAACCTTCATTGGGTTCTATATTTGACATCGACCGCTTTATATCTCAATTGTGAGGTGTAATTTGGGAGACATCAGTTATGCATTCTTCAATTTTAGAACTCCAATAGTAGAGTTCTAATTCCTGAGTAAATCAGTCCTAAATTTGAAGGGTAGTTCAGTAGTGCCTATAGGCTGTTTTTTCTCCTACCTTAAGGCCAAGAAGATGATTTCCAAGGATTATATGCATTATTTAGTCTGGGTTAAGGATTATAAGTCCGAAACACCAACTCTTCTATCAGTTTCTGTTGTTTGTGAGTATTTAGAGGTGTTCTTGGATGATCTACTAATAGTCCCTCCCGAGCGGGAGATTGACTTTGTGGTCAACCTTCTTCCTGATCTGCAACCCATATTCATTCCTCTTTATAGAATAGCTCCAATCGAGTTTAACGAGTTGAAGGAACAGTTGAAAAACCAGTGCAAGGATCTCCTAGATAGGACTACTGAGGCTACGTGGGATGCTCCAATCCTTTTCGTGCGAAAGGAGGATGGTTCTCTCAGGATGTGCATCGACTACCATTAATTGAACAAAGTCACAATCAAGAATAAATATCCCTTTACCAGTATTGATAACTTGATTGATCAACTTTAAGGTGCTAGTTACTTTTCAAAGATAGACATCAGATCTAGCTATAATCATCTCAGAGTTAGAGAGTGTGATATTTTGAAGACAGCATTAAGGACTCGATATTGTTACACCCCGTAAGTTTTTTTTCATCTAGTTGATGTGGGCGTGTGCGTGTTGAGAGTTCCTAGAGCATGGCACATGTGGTAGAAGACTCAAAGGTTGAGCAAGCGAGTGCATTATTGAGAAAGTGAGAAGTCGAGGCTAGGGGTAGGGCGTTATGGGTGCCTCATCGCACACCTCTCCCCGATGCTTTGGGCGGCGCATCTTGCCTCTATCTCGGTGCTATGAGGGGTGCGCCGTAGACCCCCAGCACCACCCTCTCTCTCTATATATATATATATATATATTTAAAAGTGTGATATTGTTTATTTAAAACATTTGAAAGAGGACCCTTAGCCATGGATGACTTTTCTCACGAGGTTTTCACCGAATTAGAGACGGATTACACTATTAAACATTGTTTGATTGTGAATTCTTCTTAGGTAATGACTCCCAGGAATACGAGAAACATCCCTGTAGAGTTATTTCTTTAAGATTGCTCGGAGTACCGAAACCCCTCCGAGTAACAGTTGTCGCAATCACTTCTAATCAAATCCTAAGAGGATATAAGTTGTAGGTAAGCATTTCTACCTTCTAGACTCTCGAGAATTTGTAAGTTTTTAGCTGAATTGAATGAAGTTGAATTGTAGGCAATGTTCGTCGATAAATATTATTATTTGCCGATTCCTACTATTAAAATAGCCTTATTCTCTCAACATAAATGCTGCAATTGAGTGGAATAACTGGCTTTAGGTTTAAAACTGTTTGGGTGAATGAAAGTCGGCATTTGATGTATCTTAAGTTTTATCCCTTCGGCAAGTTATTCCATCTGTATACTGATATGACTTATGCTTCTTAAAGTAGATAATGATCTTATATGTTGTGATTAGCTACTTCCCGTAGATAATGATCTTATATGTTGTGATTAGCTACTTCTAGTAGATAATGATTAGCTATGTTGTGGTTAGCTTCTAGAAGACGTATTAAGAGTATATTGCAGTATCCCTCATCGGGAAAGAGTATGTTAAGTGTGCCTCATGCTAGGAGCATCATAGATACTTCTCTATTCTTCTGTTCACTGTATTAATAGAATTTTGATGTTTTGTTATTTCACAGCAGCGGCGCCAAAACTTGTTGATGACTGCCCGAGCGTATGTCAACTGCCCAAGCGCACACGCAAGTGTACATGGTCTTACAAGTAATACAGTGACCCTTTTTAAGAGCCGGATGCCGAACCCACAAGGACTGGACCAATTCAGCTAATTATCAAGTTCAAGTGTGATATTAACTATCACAAGTGCTGATTTAGACTTTTTCGATAAAGTTTAATTAAGTCTAGGGGTGGTCATCGAGAAACTCTGAAAACATTCAAGGAGCAACTAGAGCTAACGCTGGATAATCATGCGATACTACGATTCTTAATGGTTTAAGTATGGAATTATTAATTGTCGTCTCACATAATTACAATTGCATGCTCATGGTCTTTCGAGCCTCTAAACACGACAAACTAGCCTTACAAGTACATCGTTGAGCAGGGATGTGGCATTCTACTTCGTGGGCAATTCAATTCCGTGGATGTGGTTTACGGTGTTTATGATCTTGATTAGGGACTTTCGTACCTCTAATAATTAAACCAAACTTAGCTTCACAACTACTTCTGCGAGTGGTGATGTGATAATTCTAAGTTGATGTCTTGCTCATCCCGTTTTAGTAACCAAGCAAGGAAAATTAGGTATAATTTCTTTCCTAACCGCGAATTATATCGTAAGATACAAACTTGCTCCCTACATTCTTTGTTCTTGCCTAGGTTTACTTTCCCAATATTTTACCTAGGTGTAACGTGTGTGTTTTAATGGTGATCAATCATAAAAACAACCATAATTAAGAATGTAAGACAAAACAACAATTAATAACTTAAAACCCAAACAAATTCACGTAGTCACAATCATACCTTGTGGTTTCAACCCTAGAGGAAGGGTTCTAGCCATTCAAGTTTGTATAATTACAAGAAAAAATAATTAAAGTAACATACTTACAAGAATGGTAGAAGAGAAAATGAAATTGATGAATCCTAGGTGAGTTCTCCCACTTCTCCCTCACTCCTTGGCAGTTTTTCAGAAATAAATCGTGATAAAATGTTTTTAGGAGCTAAAGGACCTATTTATAGTAAATGAGAGGTGTATAAAATTATGCTCGGCATGAAATTTCTCCGTGTCACGGAGGTTATCGCGCCAATTTGCCTCCGTGACACGGAGGAATCGCAGATTCACACTGGAAAACACATAAACCGTTGCCATGCTGAAGCTGACTGCGTTGGCAGCGTGTCACACTGCTTGTGCAGTGCGTTTGAGGGCGTGTCACAGCCCTTGTCACACAGCCTACCTACCGTGGCACGTTGCCAACGCGCAGGTGGGCTGTTTCGCGCATCCTCCTTGCCGACGTTCGTGTTTTACTTCCGATTCCATGCCTCCACTTTACCAACTCGTGGATTAGTTCCTTAAATTCATTTTAAACCTACAAAAACAAGAACTAATCATGTTGGTTAGTATAAATATTCACATTTACATAAAATTACATGAGAATGTATATAAATAAGTAGCTAAACAAGACAAAACTAAGTTGTAAAGTATCCCTTGGGCATGCCATTTTTTCCAAGAGCACCTACCCCACACTTAAAGCCTTAATCGTCCTCGAACAACCCTTTTACATCTCATGTACAAGAAGACTCACAAATAACTAATTAAGCAAGACAATTCACGCTACGGCTATAATGATTATTTGAGATAGCAAGTTAAGAATAGAGCATGCACGATTTAATCCTTGAAATGATATACAACTATGTTAAGACTTCCTAACCTCAAGAATCGACTCTCAATCTTAGCAAACACATGCAAATCAACCGATCAAGAAATCCGACATGAATGTTATCTCTCATTAAACATGTGCCCTCACAACAAGAGAGTTACCCATATTTACTCACAAATTTTCAAATCACACATGTATGGGTATATGAATAGAATTACGCTCGCTCTCTCAAGGAATTCACATGCATCATGTAGTGACCCATAAGCTTTCCCTTAGTTTTTTACTCCACTAATTTAAGGATGTATGAACGTAAGATCAAGTAGGACTTATCGGGTTGCAATGTAAGCTAATGGACGGGTAGGTACTATTCTGGCCAACAGTAGTGGCTATCTTCCCCAAGCGCTTTTAATACATCACACTTCCCTTAGGACATCTCTTACTTCCTCCTAATTCTTTTCACCCTTGAGTTTTCTCTTCTTTTTCCCATTTCTTTAAGCAGACATAGCTTATTAGTACGGAGTACATAAACAACTTTTTCATTCATTTGATTTCCTACTCCCTACCAATACCCGAGCATTTTCAAACAAGTGCACCCTTGACCTTTCTCAACTTTTGCAACTGCTACTTTTCCTTCTTTGTCATGTTTCTCACTCCTTCACTTTTTTGGATTTTTCCCTTAAGCGCTTAGGAGTTTTGGATCAAATTCAAGGCAGAAAAAAGATTAAGCTTATGTTGTAGCTATCAAAGAATAGGCTTAAGGCTCAATGGGGCTCGCTAGGATTCAACATTCAAGGTAGGTAAAGTGAGGGATAAAAATTAGGTTCATTCAAAGAAATGCCTAAATCATCTCCTACAATCCACATGTTGTTTTATATACACACCAGACAAGTTCTAGACATTCCACAATAGCACAGAATATGCGAAAAACTTACACTGACATCACATGCTTAATTCAAGACACATTCAGCAGACTCTTACTCAGCTAATCACAAGAATTCAGAATTAAGCTTCAATCACATCGAGTAAAATTCAAGAGCCTAAGTGTCTCAAACAAAGTTATAAACTTCTTACATTCTTTAACACTAACCACACTTGTATCTTACAATAATGTATAGCACATAACAAGAACATCAAGCCCTCAATTAGTTACAGGTTCAAAAACCAAAACCTATTGACTAATTTTCCTTAAGACGGTCGTCATCCATCCATCATTGGAAAGAGTCTCTAACTATGACTAAAAACATTATATACAGACAAAGAAAAATTTTATTATTATTCGGTTCAAAGACCCCCCGTCGGAAAAGAACCGAAAAGAAAAACCAATGGGTGATTAAGTCATGCTTAATTCAAAAAAAATTTTCCAATATTTCTCCCAAGCACTAATTCACCAAAAATCATTAAGCACAAAAAAATTTTAAATTTTTCTCACCCCACACTTGAATCATGCTATGTTTCCATAACATCAAATTTAAAATTCAAAAGGGTGAGAAATACTCCCTGGGCCTCTATGCCTAGCTAACAACATGTTTTTCTTCATTTTTGCACCAGTCGGTATTTGACCCACACTTTTTCTCTTCCATGCTTGTTAGCTTCCTCCTCCAGGGTACTCAGACTTCCCCTCCATCTGTTCTTAACTTTCCACCAAAAACAAAAACACGATGAAAATAAACAAAATCAACACAAACAACAATTACAAATTGTACCTGTGGTACCCTTGGGATGCCTCCCAAGCAGCGCCTTATTTTACGTTGCGGCATGACGTGGACTATCCTTTTCAGGACATCCTCATTCCTGGGTTCCCTTTAAAGAACCATCTCCTTTCTTTGGAATTTTAGAGGAAACAGGCTCCACTTTGTTCCTGTCTTCCTCCAACTTCTTCACACTCTTAAGCCCTTTATCAGACTCGGGCTGAACACTTGTCATTCCCTTTGGACGTGGACCTGTGGAATCAACCAATCCATACTTCTCCTCTAACAACACACTAACCTTACAAAGGTTTCTATAGTGTGTGGGTGGATTCATCTCTTGGTATACTCGGAAGAGTTCTTCTTCATCCTCGACCCTCATTTTCAGGGTCCTTGCTCTTAAGTCAATTACTGCTCCTCCGGTGACCACGAATGGCCATCCCAAGATTAAGGGTACCTGGTCATCAACATGAAAATCTAAGATAATAAAATCAGCAGGTATAATAAACTTACCCACTTTGATGAGAAGGTCCTCTATGATTCCATCTAGTGCCACTCGCGACTTGTTCGCCAACTGCAACATCAATCTTGTTGGTCGCGGTTTTCCCAACCCCAGGGTGTTAAATAAAGATAGGGGCATTAGATTAACTACTGCCCCTAAATCACATAGGGCTCGTAGCACTTCAGCTTTACCAATTTGTATGGAAGGATAAAACTCCCTGGGTCTTTGAGCTTCTTAGGAATCTTACTCTATAACCTGTGACTGCACTCCTCTATCAGTGCTACTTTCTGGACATCCACCAATCCAACTTTATTGTCCATCACATCCTTCAAGTATTTAGCATACTTGGGCATTCCCTACAAAACATAAATAAGAGGCAAATTTATGTGAAGTTCTTTGAAAATCTCAAAGAACTTTTTGAAGCATTCCTCCTCCTTGCTCTTTCTGAATCTCTGAGGGAATGGTGATGGTGGTCTTTGTGCTGGATGCAATGAAGATTGTGCATTTTGTTGCATAGCACTCTGATTCTCTCCCTTGCCAGTGGATGGTCCTTGTCTACCCAACTCCGGCTGCAACTCATTTCTTTTCTTTTTTGGCCCTGCATCAGCTAATTGTTTTCCGCTCCTCAGACTGATGGCGTTGACCTAACGGGGGTTAGGGTCTGTGTCACTTGGTACTCCTCCCTACGGTCTCATGTTTTGAGCAGCTGCTATTTGACCCATCTGCTTTTCTAGATTGCGGGTGGCCAATTACTGATTCTTCAAGTCTGATGCCATCCTCGCCTGATTTTCTGCTAACTGAGTCTGGGTCTCCATGATTTTTTGCAACGTTTCCTCAATGTTGCTGCTAAACTGGCTATCATTCTGCCTATGTTGCTGATACTGTTGCTGTTGAGGTTGCTATAACTTTGCTTTTTATTACCACCCTAAGAAAAATTCGGGTGGCTCTACCAATTTTTGTTGTAATTGTTCCCAAAATTTTGATTGTTCCTACGAACATTCCAAACAAAATTGACTAATTTCGGATTGGCTCCACAAGATTCTACACTGTGCCCATTGTTTCTGAAAATTCCACAGCAACTCGAAGCTTGCTGAACTGCATTAACCTGAACCTGTTGTTGGATCATACTCAGTTTATTAAACTGAGTCATCATCTGATGTTGGAATGAAGCTAGCTGTGCCACCAAGGAATTCATACCATCTACCTCTATCAACCCTGCTCTCTTTCCTACCTCTCTCAATGACTCGCTGTGCCACTCAAGATTTCCTTATGCAATTCTATTCAACAGCGTGTACAACTCCTCATAAGTCTTCTATAAGGCTTGCCCACCCGATGCAAAGTCTAGCAAAATTTTTGTATGTGGGTCTAGATTTTCTACAAAGGTATGAGCCAGCACTTCATTTGATTGTTGGTGATGGGGACAGTCTCTCAATAATGACTTGAATCTTTCCCAAGCCAAATATAAATTCTCATCAGGCCTCTGCTTGAAACTCAGTATTTCACTTCTCAATTTTGCAGTCTTGCCTGAAGGAAAGCATCTGATCAAGAACTTCCTTGCCAAATCATCCCAAGAAGTAATGGAGTTTGGTGGCTCAACTTTCAACCACCTTTTTGCCTCTCCCAAAAATGAAAATGGGAAGAGGGTAAGTCGGACATAGTCTGTGGACACTCCGGTGGGGATGAAAGTGTCACTAATCTCTAAAAAGTTCTGTCGGTGTTGCTGCGGGTCCTCATGTGCCATCCCAGTGAATTGACAACTAGAGTGTAACAGCAGTACCATATTCTGTTTCAATTCAAACTTCCCTCCAGGCTCCGATTTACGGATACTAGAGTTCACATTTGTCGCTTGTGGGATTGCCACTTCGCGAACTGGTTTGGCAGCCATTGCTTTCGGTAACAATTGTGCTTGTCCTGCGGGTGGTTGTTGTTGTACCTTTTCTTGAAGTCTTTTCAGCTTTTTCTCAAGAGATACTCTCCTTTGCAAATGAATTTGACGTTCTGGTTCAAGCAACAGTTTCACTAGCTCTCTACTCCTAGCCAGCTCGGCAAGACAACATGTCACCTACAGTCAGACTAAGACAAAGTTTCTCAACACTAAAGGAACTTAAAAAATCACTTAAAAACAGAAAAATTTACTAAACTTAGCCGAGTCCCCCGCAATGGCGCCAAAAACTTGTTGAGACTGCACTGCAGTGGCGCCAAAACTTGTTGACGACTGCCCGAGCGCACAAGCAAGTGTACGTGGTCTTACAAGTGATACAGTGGCCCTTTTTAAGAGCCGGATGTCGAACCCACAGAGACTGGACTAATTCAGCTAATTATAAAGTTCAAGTGTGATATTAACTTTCACAAGTGCTGGTTTAGACTTTTTCAATAAATTTTAATTAAGTCTAGGGGTGGTCATCGAAATACTCTGAAAACATTCAAGGAGATACTAGAGTTAACGTCGGATAATCATGCGATACTACGCTTTTTAATGGTTTAAGTATGAAATTATCAATTGTCGTCTCACATAATTACAATTGCATGCTCATGGTATTTTGAGCCTCTAAACACGACAAACTAGCCTCACAACTACATCGTTGAGCAGGGATGTGACATTCTAGTTCGTGGGCAATTCAATTACGTGGATGTGATTTACGGGGTTTATGCTCTTGATTAGGGACTTTCGTACCTCTAATCATTTAACCGAACTTAGCTTCACAACTAGCTCTATGAGTG
Source organism: Datura wrightii (assembly GCA_035772735.1). NCBI lineage: Eukaryota > Viridiplantae > Streptophyta > Magnoliopsida > Solanales > Solanaceae > Datura > Datura wrightii. The sequence continues at coordinate 45,705,498 of JASDFA010000002.1, read as the reverse complement.
GTGATGTGATAATTCTAAGTTGATGTCTTGCTTATCCCGTTTTAGTAACCAAGCAAGGAAAATTAGGTATAATTTCTTATCCTAACCGCGAATTATGTTGTAAGATACAAACTTGCTCCCTATGTTCTTTGTTCTTGCCTAGGTTTACTTTCTCAAGATTTTACCTAGGTGTAACGTGTGTGTTTTCATGGTGATCAATCATAAAAACAACCATAATTAAGAATGTAAGACAAAACAACAATTAATAACTTAAAACCAAAACAAATTCACATAGTCAAAATCATACCTTGTGGTTTCAACCCTACAGGAAGGGTTCTAGCCATTCAAGTTTGTATAATTACAAGAAAAAATAATTAAAGTAACATACTTACAAGAATTGGTAGAAGAGAAAATGAAATTGATGAATCCTAGGTGAGTTCTCCCACTTCTCCCTCACTCCTTGGCAGTTTTTCAGAAATAAATCGTGATAAAATGTTATTAGGAGCTAAAGGACCTATTTATAGTAAATGAGAGGCATTTTAAATTATGCCCGGCATGAAATAGCTCCGTGTCACGGAGGTTATCGCGCCAATTTGCCTCCGTGACACGGAGGAATCGCAGATGCACACTGGAAAACACATAATACCGTTGCCATGCAGAAGCTGACCGCGTTGGCAACGTGTCACACTGCTTGGGCAGCGAGTTTGAGGGCGTTTCACGGCCCTTGTCACACAGCCTGCCTACCGTGGCACGTTGCCAGCGCGCAGGTTGGCTGCTTCGCGCATCCTCCTTGCCGACGTTCGCATTTTACATCCGATTCCATGCCTCCACTTCACCAACTCATTGATTAGTTCTTCAAATTCATTTTAAACCTACAAAAACAAGAACTAATCATGTTGATTAGTATAAATATTCACATTTACATAAAATTACATGAGAATGTATATAAATAAGTAGCGAATCAAGACAAAACTAAGTTGGAAAGTATCCCTTGGGCATGCCATTTTTCCCAAGATCAGTGATCTTAGGCAAATTTATATGCCCAAGTGATACTCAAAAGTACCATTTTAGCCTTGTTTATCTATCAATATGTATACATTGTCATGTAATTGGTAATATAATGTGAATTTATACTAACCAACATGATTAGCATTGTCTTGCTGGTAAAATGTAATTTCAGGAAGCTAAAATGCATGTTGGATGATATCGGGGTTGGACTTGGATGCGAGCAAGGGATAACGCATTGGACAACATGAATTAAAGGGGCTCCGCGATGGAGCCGTGTCACGCTGCCATCGCGGAGGCCTTCTGCCTGGATAGGGAAAATTCGCCCAAATTCCAGAGAGGGTCCGCGACTTGTCCGTGGCACGGTGGCTTGGCTCCGCGTTGCACGCCATGCCACGTTGAGCCTTATTTCTTGGACCCCCAGTTCCAGTGAGGGCCCGCGTCCGTAGCGTGTCACGGAGGCAGTGCTCCGCGATGCACTCCGTGACACGTTGCTCGTTATTCTGGAAAAAATTCCCAGCAGTATAAATAGAACACTTAGGTTCATTTTTTAATATTCTGACTTGGGAGAGCAAGGACGTGGGTTACAGGCAGTTGAGGGACGAAAATATCAAGGTTTTTTCTCTCTTTCTTTCTTCTTTAATTCAATTGCTTGTATGATTAACACTAATTTAAAGATGTTTAATCCACAAATGAGTGGCTAATTCCTCTTCTTGCTGAGGTTATGAACAATTGTGATGAAATGTGATCATTGATTCTTTGGTTTTTCATCTTTTCTTCCATGTTGTTCTATTAATTCTTGTTCTTACTGCATTAATGTGTGGCCTATGTTAATGTACATCTAAAAAGTCCGGTTTCACTCAAGAAAGCAAGAAATTGGAAAGATGTGAATTAATAGGATATGTTCTTTACTCGGTTTGGGAAAATTGAGTCTTCATTTGCTTTCAGGATAGAAATATACCTGAAAGTCGTATTAGTCAATTTAGGAACCGGAAATGTATGGCTAGAACATGAATTGCATTTAATCACAGAAATGTAGGTGGATAGTTTTAATCTCTTGGCAATAGTTCTTGGCTAGCAACTGGAGGAAAAGATTAACCAAGTTATGATGATAATCAATTTCATTACATGTTCGTTTAACCTCAGCATGCTCTCATTCATAGTTCAGACCCAAATTAGATAATTGTTTTAGCTTTAGGATAAAAATTATAAAACAAACTATCAAACTTTTGGTTACACTGTTGTCTGCATTTTTAGAAGTAAAATATAGTACACTTGAGCAGATTGCACTTCATCCAAGTCTCTGTGGGATCGATACTTGGCTTACTAAAGCCACTTTACTACTTGTTCGACCGCGTGCACTTACGTGTCGTTTTATATACCCACAAATCACGCGAACAAGTTTTTGGCGCCGTTGCCGGGGACTTGGCAATTGGTGAATTTGTTTTAAGTGTTAATTTACTGTATTTTTATTTTCTTAGTGTTGACAACTTGGTCTTAGCCTGTATTTTGCAGACTTAACTTCTGTTGAACAGTGGCAAGAGACAAGGAGCTGGTGGAATCGTATATAGAGCCAGAAAGAATATTTCACAGTAAACGGAGAGAAGCTCTACAAAGAAAGCTGCAGTTGCTCAGACAGACGATCATGGAGCAACAACAGAATCCACCGGTAGTATGGGCAGTGTTAGTGCCCGAAGAAGTAGCAGCTCGGCCGGTTCGCAAGGTGGCAATCCCACATGCCAATAATGTTACATCTAGTATCCGCACACCTGAGCCAGGAGGGAGATTTGAACTTAAACAGAATATGGTGCTGTTGCTTCACACTAGCGGGCAGTTTACCGGTCTCCCTCATGAAGATCCACAACAGCATCTCCAAAGTTTTTTGGATATAAGTGACACTTACATCCCCGCTGGAGTGTCATAAGACTATGTCCGGCTTACATTTTTCCCATTCTCATTATTGGGAGAAGCCAAGAGGTGGTTCAAAGCTGAGCCACCGAATTCTATTTCTACGTGGGATGATCTTGCAAGGAAGTTTTTGATACGGTTTTTTCCCTCTGGTAAAACAGCAAGACTTATAAGTCAGATTCTATGTTTCAAATAGAGAAAGGGAAAAAATTCATATCAGGCCTGGGAGAGATTCAAATCTATGTTGCGGGATTGTCCTCATCATCATCAGTCCGATGATGTGCTGGTGCACACTTTTATAGAGGGTTTGGAACCCCACACCAAAATATTGCTGGGCAAGCGCTGGAGAAAACATATGAGGAGCTGTACACCTTGTTGAACCGTATTTCGCAGGGCAATCCAGAATGGAATGCTGATTCACCAAGAGGCGGGACAAGGAAAGCAGCAGGAGTGCATGAAGTGGATGGGTTTACAGCTATCGCTGCACAGATAGCTGCATTGCAAAATCAACTTAACACCCACTTTGGCAACATGACAATGAACCAGCCTCAAGCCCTAGTTAATGCAGTACAGCAAATGTGGTGTGAAGTGTGTGGAAGCAGTTAGCACTTAGCTGAGTGTTGTGGAGCCAATCTTGACTCGGTAAACTTTGTGGGTATTGCACAAAGGAACCACCAACAGTATGGTAGTAGCTACAATTCCAATTGGAGGAATCACCCTAATTTCTCATGGGGTAGCAACAACCATCAGGGGCAAAGTTCGGGTCAGGGTGTGCAAAGGAACCAAGGAGGGCAGAAGAATTATCAAGCTCAATTCAGAAACAATAATGCACCTCCTCCACCACCATCACCCAGCATTGAGGAAATGTTCAAGACCATGATAGCTAACCAAGCTCAATTGCAGGCTGACTATGTGAAATTGGCAGCCGAAGTGAAAAACAACCAGATAGCTACCAAGGCACTTGAATATCAATTTGGGCAATTTGCTAGTGCCTAAAACACAAGGCCAAGAGGAGGACTGCCGAGCTACGTGGATCCCAATCCCAAGCAGGTAAATGCAGTGACCACAAGGAGTGGTTTGCAGCTGAAAGAGGTGGAACCAGAAAGACCACCTCAACAGTTGGGAGCAGCTGAAGTTGAGAGGGAGCAGAGTACTGAAAGGGGGAAGACTAAGGAAGCTGAATCAGAAAGACCTCCACCCCCGTTCCCTCAACGACTAAAGAAACACAAGGAGGAGGCGTGTTTCAAGAAATTCATGGAGGTGCTGAAACAGGTACATATTAACTTACCTCTTGTTGATGTTTTGCAGGGAGTGCCAAAATATGCTAAGTATATAAAGGACATCGTGGCAAACAAAAGTCGGTTGACTGAGTATGCTACGGTGGCTCTAACGGAGGAGTGCACTTCCCTTATTTAAAATAGACTGCCCACAAAGCTCAAAGACCCTGGGAGCTTTACTATCCAGATTACTATTGGGAAGAGCATCTGAGCTCGTGGATTGTGTAATTTGGGAGCGAGCATAAATTTGATGCCGTCTTCGGTATTCAGAAAGTTGGGTCTAGGGAGTCCTAGACCCACAACAGTAATCTTGCAGTTGGCGGATCGGTCCTTAGCCAGACCTGATGGCATTGTAGAGGACGTTCTGGTGCAAGTTGGCTCCCTAATTTTCCCGGTAGATTTTTTCGTGCTGGATTTTGAACCAGACACGGATATCCCATTTATTTTGGGACGTCCTCTCTTGGCAACCGGGAAAGCACTAATTAACGTAGTTGCGGGGCAGCTAACAATGCAAGCACATGACAAAATAGAGGTATTTGATGTGTTTAAAGCCATGAAGCTGCCAGCTATACATGAGGAGCTTTCAGCAATCAATGTGGTTGAACATGAAGAAATTCGTCAGATTGTTGAATCTCAAGACCCATTGGAAATAGTGTTGACGCACTCTGATCATTTTGGAGATAGAGAGGCGTATGGAATGGTCCAAATGTTGAATGAAGCACAAAAGCATCCTAGGAGATAGGAATTTCAATCATTGATGAGGTCTCTAGAACCTTTGCCGAAACCATCCGTTGAGGAGGCACCGAAGCTGGAGATGAAAGAATTGCCTCCCCACTTAAAATATATCTTTTTGGGGGAGGATGAGATGTTACCAGTTATCATCTCTGCAGACTTGACTGAGGCACAAGAGAAGGAAGCATTGGGTGTCCTCAGAAAGAGGAAGAAAGCAATGGGTTGGCAAATGTCAGACATTCCGGGTATCAATCCAGCTTTTTGCACACACAGGATATTCGTGGAGACAGGAGCCAAACCAACCGTTCAGCCACAATGGAGACTAAATCCAGCAATGAAGGATGTGGTGAGGAAAGAAATAATCAAGTGGCTTGATGCAGGTGTGGTCTACCCGATTTCATACAGTGAATGGGTCAGTCCCGTTCAGTGTGTTCCAAAGAAAGGGGGGATGACTGTGGTCACCAATGAGAAAAATGAGTTGATTCCTACCCTAACCGTCACAGGCTAGCGGATTTGCATGGATTACAGGAAGCTTAATGAAGCCACGAGGAAAGATCATTACCCCATCCCGTTTATTGATCAAATATTGGATAGGTTGGCTGGACAGGAATATTATTGTTTCCTTGATGGGTACTCTGGTTATAACCAAATAGCCATAGCTCCGGAGAATCAAGAGAAGATGACTTTTACCTGTCCTTATGGGACATATGCTTTCAGGAGAATGCCATTTGGGTTATGCAATGCACCCGCCACATTCCAGAGATGCATGATGGCTATTTTCCATGACATGGTGGAGGATTTTTTTGAGGTATTCATGGATGATTTTTCTGTTTGTGGTAACTCATTTGCTACTTGTTTGCAGAATCTTGACAGGGTGCTGGCTCGCTGTGAGGAATCCAACCTTGTATTAAACTGGGAGAAATGCCACTTCTTAGTGAAAGAGGGTATTGTCCTTGGCCACAAAGTGTCTCGAAAGGGGTTGGAAGTCGATCGTGCTAAGATAGAGGTTAAGTTTCCACCACCTGTGTCAGTGAAATGTGTGCGCAGTTTTCTTGAGCATGCAGGATTCTACAGACGATTCATCAAAAACTTTTCCAAAATTTCTAGACCACTATGTAGATTGCTAGAAAAAGAGGTAAAGTTTGAGTTGAATGATGTGTGTGTTAAAGCATTCGAAGACTTGAAGCAAAAATTGATAGAAGCACCTATCCTTACTTCTCCGGACTGGGAACAACCATTTGAGCTGATGTGTGATGCCAGTGATGTGGTTGTGGGAGCCGTATTGGGGTAAAGAAAAAATAAAATCTTCCATTCTATTCACTATGCAAGCAAAACGCTGAATACGACCCAAAGCAATTACACAGTCACAGAGAAGGAAATGCTAGCCTTGGTGTTTGCATTTGACAAATTCAGGTCCTATTTGGTGGGTTCGAAAGTTGTGGTGTACACAGACCATGCAGCGATTCGGTACCTATTCAACAAGAAGGATGTTAAGCCCAGGTTGATCAGATGGATCTTGTTGTTGCAGGAGTTCGACCTTGAGATCAAAGATAGGAAGGGGAGTGAGAATCAGGTAGCAGATCACCTATAACGATTGGAAAGCCGGTCGCATGTGATGGAAAGTGATAACATAAATGAGGAGTTCCCAGATGAGCAACTCTTGGCAGTGGGGGAAGCTGAAGTTCCTTGGTACGCAGACATAGTCAACTTGCTAGTGAGCGGAGTCTACCCACCTGAGGCAACAGACCAGCAGAGAAGGAAATTGAGGCATGATTGCCAGTACTTTGTTTGGGATGAACCATACTTATTTAAATGAGGACCAGATCAGGTAATGAGAAGTTGCATCCCAGAGAGTCAAATTACAGAGGTGTTGAGGGGCTGTCATTCTTCATTGTATGGGGGTCATCATGGAGGCGAGCGAACAGCACACAAGGTTCTACAGTCAGGTTTCTTTTGGCCGACACTGTTCAGAGACTCTATGGCGTATGTCAAAATGTGTGATAGATGTCAGCGTACAGGAGAAATTGGCAAAAGACAAGAGATGCCGCTGCAGAATATATTGGAAGTTGAGCCCTTTGATGTATGGGGCATTGATTTCATGGACCCATTCCTACCGTCATTTGGTAATCGTTACATCTTGGTTGCCGTAGATTATGTATCAAAATGGGTGGAAGCAATAGCTTGTCCCAGGAATGACAACAAGGTAGTAACAAGTTTGTGAAAAAACACATCCTCACCAGGTTCGGGACACCCCGAGCCATTATCAGCGATGGAGGGGCTCATTTTGTCAATGCAAGTTTCAAGAAATTACTCGCCAAGTATGGGGTGCGCCATAAAGTGGCGACAGCATACCACCCCTAAACTAGTGGGCAAGTAGAGGTGTCAAATAGAGAAGTTAAGCAGATTCTTCAGAAAACGGTAAATACACAACGGAATGATTGGTCAAGAAAACTTGATGATGCGTTGTGGGCATACAGAACTGCTTACAAGACACCGATTGGAACCTCACCATACCGACTGGTCTATGGTAAAGCATGTCATCTTCCGGTGGAGTTAGAGCACCGAGCCTTTTGGGCTGTAAGGAAGCTAAATATGGACTTAGAGCTGGCGGGCAAGAAGAGACTAATGCAGCTCAGTGAACTTGAAGAGTTCCGCTGGCATGCCTATGAGAGTGCCAAGTACTACAAGGAAAGAACTAAAAGATGGCATGACAAGCATGTGGTGCATCGCATTTTCGAACCAGGACAGAAAGTCTTGCTCTTCAATTCAAGATTGAAGTTGTTTCCAGGAAAGCTGAGGTCTAAATGGTCGAGACCATTTGAAGTGGTAAGAATGACCCCGCACGAGGCAGTAGAGTTGTGGCAAGAGGATCGGAGTGCCACGTTCTTAGTAAATGGCCAGAGGTGTAAGCACTACTGGGGGGAGGACGGTGATCGAGAGAAATCGTCCATCACCCTAGAGGACAACTGAGCTTAACGACGTCGAGCCGCGACGGTAAACCAGGTGCTGCACGGGAGGCAACCCGTGAAAAACATTTTCTTTCTTTTTGTAAAGTGTAAATAGATTTTTCTTTTCTTTTTCTTTTTCTTTTTCTTGATTTACAACAAAAAAAAATTGTTTTAGTTTTTGTTTTATTTGTATTTAGAGTGAAACATATAATTCTAACCAATTTTGTATAGTGAAATGAATTTCAGGTCAAACGGAGAAAAATATGCACGGAATCGCGAAGGAAAAGTCAAGGTATGATAATTAACAAAAAGTGGCAAACAGTGAGCTGAGGCGACAGCTCCATGTCACGTAGGTGGACCTCTGCTTTACCTCCATGATACGTTGAGGTATAATTCGGAAATTTTAAAAATTTCCAGAACAGTCTCGCGATTGCTCCGTGTCACGGAGGCAGTGCACCGCGATGCACTCCGTGACACGTTGTCGTGTATATCACGACGGGTCACACCGGGTCGCCGGGTGACCCGCGCGATTTCCCTACTTTTTAACCCCGAAAACCCTCCCTTTTCCCTCATTTTTTAATCTCTCCGCGACCAAACCCCCCAAAACCCATCCCCCATCAACGTGACATGGAGTAAGGCAAGAAATTCAATAAGTTTTCTTCGATTCTTCAAAGTCAAGGTATGTTTTTCGATTTCCTCTCAAATTCTTGTTGATTTTCTTCGATATTGAGCATGGGAGATGAACTAAATTGTCCTAAGAAGAAATTAATCATGAACTCAAGTTAATTGTTGTTGATGAATGTTCAGAATGTTGTTATGATTGCTTGAACTTGTCGATTGCATAAATTAATCGAATTTGCTTGACAATATCAATTCTAGGGCTTGTTTTTGAATTTGGAGTTGAAAATGTATTGAAATTGTGAATTTCATGCCGGATTGTATATTTTGAATGAGATGAGTCGATGTACCAATTGTTAGGATGTTAATAGAATGACGGATTCTCGGGTTAAGGGAATGTTGAAATTTGTAAGAAATTGGTTGGTTGTATAGGTTCGTGTAGAAAAATTAATTTAGTTGTTTTTGTTTCTTTGTTTTTCCTTGCTAAGTGCGATGGTTAAGATGTTAGCGATGGTAGTGATTGTGATTGGCTGTACGAAGTCTGAGTAGTACACAGAAGATATACCATCGAATTTTTTGAACGCACTAAGCATGATTGTATAGTTGGTTATTGTGTGTAAATAAAGATGATCTTGCCGTAGTGTTGTAACTGTAGCTAAGGACTAAGTGTGGGGTAACCTAGCGTAACCCGACCTTCGCCGAAGTTAATATCCGTTAGCTTAACATTGATCTTGTCTACTTGGGTTGACAGGTAAAATGGCAAGCCGGCAAGAGAAAGGGAAAGGCGCATCAACTTCGGGCGCCGGAAGGAAGCGAATCAGACTGCGCACAGCAGTCCCAGCAGCACCAGCAGTTCCACGCGGCCAACGCCGCCAATATGGAAAAAGATTGGTGACTGATGAGGGGAAAAAGTGGTACGCAAAGCACAAAGAAAACAAATATTTCCCCGAGGAGCACATAGCACGGGAACCATTGGCACAGGAGTTCCCTACGATGGTCCACCGAATTGAGGCAGCTGGGCTCAATTTCATCTTTGAAGAGCCCAAGGAATGCAATCTGCACTTGGTTCGAGAATTTTATGCCAATTGGAACCCAACTATCAGAAGTCACACCATCAAGATCAGAGGGCAAATAGTCACCTTGGAGCCCCACCACCTCAATGCCATCATAGGATTGCGGGACACAGCCGCCCACGTACTCCGATAGCTGAACATTACCCCACCGTATGCGGACATCAGACGCACATTGTGTGCGACCCGATCGACAGCTAGATGGAGCAGACACAAAGAGAGGGGCTACCACCAGACTTTGCCATATTCACAGATGAACAGGGAAGCCCGAATCTGGCTGAAGATAGTCTGCTCATGCCTAATCCCCGGGGTACATATGACAGATGTAACCCGGGATCGTGTATGCCTGGTGTACGCCCTGATGAAAGGGCTGGAGATCAATGTGGGGGCGGTAATTATCTCCGCCATGAAGAGAGCTCGGTTGCACCAGGGGCACAGGTATGGCTTTGGTGGACTACTCACCACCTTCCTCAGGGGCCTAGATGTCGAGGAGGAGGCCCTTGATTATATCCCGCAGATGGAGCGGTGGGCCCTAGATGTTACTAAAACTAAGGCTCCCGACACCACCCACGGGCCAGTGCTTACACTTGGCGAGCGACATGCTCGTGATGACCAGTATATGGATCGAATGTATGGGATACAGATGCTCCAACTGAGGATAGGAGGGAGGCCGGCGACAGAGGAGGAGCTATGGCAGCTCGAGCTAGACTACCCCTTCGGCGATAACGCCAGGGCTCTATGCCGAGTGGGGCCAGCATTTATAGAGCCCACAGATGATGATGTCCCCACAGACGAGGAGACACGTCGGGAGGACTCCGATGTGGAGTCCGATGATGACGACGGGGGCGACTCGGACATGGGAGATGAAGCAGCAGCACCCGACGAAGAAGTGGAATACTTTGACTGATCAGGGAGTTCCACCACCCGATTTTGTGCTATTTTAAATTTTGTGAACACTGGGGACAGAGTTCGAGCTAAGTGTGGGGTGGGAGTAGTTAGGTGCTGGGCTGGGCTGTTTTGTATGTATGCTCTATTCTGTTGTCGTGTATGTGAAAATTTGCTTGTCCCTGTGAGTTGTGAATTTTTAAGTTGTTGTTCTGTTTGTAAATTTATGTGAAATTGATGTGTGTTGCTGAATGTTGCTAGCTGATTCTGATTCTGTACATATTTTTGTTATCGGAATGATCGATATTTTTTTAAAAAAAATTTAAAATATTTTGTACATATTTTTGTTATCGAAATGATCGATATTTTCAACATTTTTTTTAATTCTTGGGTTTCTCAGCATTTGTTTTCGGTTCTTTTACCGAGAATGGTCCCATTGAACCGAAGTCATAGTAGTGACCGTTCCCTATGATGGATGGATGACGACCGTCTTAAGGGAAATGTAGTCGTTAGGAGTAGATTTTTTTGTTTTTTTAATTATTTTTCAGTTTTTTTCTTTGGTGGGTTGCATCCCAAAACCTGTAGTTACTGTATGGTTGCGAAATTCTGGTTGCGTGTTGTACATGATATCTAAAATGCAAAGGTGATTCATATGAAAGCATGCAACTTTGTAAATATGTTTAGATACCTAGGCCATAGAGTTCGATTCAGTGTGATTGAGGCTTAATGTTTGAATTCCTGTAATTAGCTGATTGAAGAGTCTGTGAATACATCTTAAATTGAGCATGTGCAATAAGTTTGAAGTGAGGTGTTGTTATTCCATGCTACTGTGAAGTGTCTAGAACTTGCCTGGTGTGTGTACAAAATGAAATGAAGGAGGTGTATTGTAGGAAAGGATGTAGGCATTTCTTTGTTTTAACCGAGATTTTCTATTTTTCCTTGTCGTACACACCTTGATTGTATACCCTAGTCAGCCCGTTGAGCCTTTAGCCTATTATTTTTTTCTTTTGTCATGAAGTGTAAACCGAGCTTAATTCCTTCTTTTCATTAGCCGTAAAGTCTATACAAAACTCTTAAGCGCTTAAGATGAGGAAATCATTTTCCCGAAGTGTCAAAGAGTGAGAATGGTGAAAAGAAAAAGAAAAGTAGAGTGAGAGAAGAAAAGAAAAGGTTGAAGGTGCACTTGCTATAAATAAACGATAATGAAGGTGCATGAATAATCTTTGTTGTTGTGTCAAATGTGCTTAATACGATGGGTCATACTAAAGAAAAGAATCAAGAATGGGATGATGAAAAAAAAAAATAAACAATGTCCAGGAGTTGATGGGATGTGTTGAAAAGGCGCTTAAGGATGCTAGTGGCTATTATTGGGTAATCCAATATTTACTAGTTCCGTAGCTTCCATTACAACCCGTTAAAGTCATACGTGATCTTACATCGCACTTCTTTATATTAGTGGAGTAATACACTAAGGGCAACCTTATGGGTCATGACATGATGCATGTCAATTCTTTTGGGAGAGAGAGCAAAATTGTTTTTACATGCCCCTGCTTGAATTTTTGTGAGTCATATGAGCAAAAAGGGGAAGATTCTCTTGTGTTGTGAGGGCACATGCTTGATGAAAGATTAATTTTTGTGTCGGATATTTTGATAAGCTGATTTGCATGAGTTTGCCAATATCGAGAGTCGATTCTTAAAGTCTAGGGGGTCTTAATGTATTGAAGGTCATTGCATTGATAAGACCATGCATGTTTTCTTGATGATTTGCTGTATTGAATAATCGGTATGACCGTAGCCTAAATTGTCGAACCAAAGTAGCGAGGTTGGGATGTAAATTGCATGAAGTGTATGATTGTTGTTCGAGGACGAACAAGGACTTAAGTGTGGGGTAAGTGATCTTGGGCAAATTTATATGCCCAAGTGATACTCAAAAGTACCATTTTAGCCTTGTTTATCTATCAATGTGTATACATTTTCATGTAATTGGTAATAAAATGTGAATTTATACTAACCAACATGATTAGCATTGTTTTGCAGGTAAAATGTAATTTCGGGAAGCTAAAATGCATGTTGGATGATATCGGGGTTGGACTTGGATGCGAGCAAGGGATAAAGCATTGGACAACATGAATTAAAGGGGCTCCGCGATGGAGCCGTGTCACGCTGCCATCGCGGAGGCCTTCTGCCTGGATAGGGAAAATTCACCCAAATTCCAAAAAGGGTCCGCGTCTGGTCCGTGGCACGGTGGCTTGGCTCCGCGTTGCATGCCGTGCCACGTTGAGCCTTAATTCCTGGACCCCCAGTTCAACAACCTGCCTAATTTCTCCATGTTCAACCACACTAATTTCCGAAAGCTCCTCATTTATAGCTGGCAGCTTCATGGCTTTTAACACATCAAATACCTCTACCTGGTCATGTGCTCGCACTGTAAGTTGACCCGCAGCTACGTCAATTAATGCTTTTCCGGTTGCCAAGAAGGGTCGTCCCAACATAAATGGGACTTTAGCATCTGGTTCAAAATCCATAACAATAAAATCGACCGGAAAAATGAGGGAGCCCACTTGCACAAGCACATCCTCAACAATGCCATCCGGCCTAGCTAAGGATCTGTCTGCTAGCTGCAAGATTACGGTTGTAGGTCTAGGACTCCCTAGACCTAACTTTCTGAATACCGAAGATGGCATCAGATTTATGCTCTCCCCCAAGTCACATAATCCACGAGATCGGATACTCTGCCCAATAGTCAGCTGGATAGTAAAACTTCTAGGGTCTTTCAGCTTCGTGGGCAGTCTATTTGGGATCCGGGAAGTGCATTCCTCTGTCAAAGCTACCGTGGCATACTCAGTCAAACGACTTTTGTTGGCCACGATGTCTTTAATATATTTGGCATATTTTGGCACTCCCTGCAAGACATCAACAAGAGGTAAATTAACATGTACCTGTTTAAGCACCTCCATAAATTTCTTGAAACACGCCTCCTCTTTGTGTTTCTTGAGTCGTTGAGGGAACGGGGGTGGAGGTCTTTCTGCTTCTGCTTCTTTGGTCTTCCCCCTATCAAAACTTTGTTCCTCCTCAACATCTGCTGCTCCTGACTTTTGAGGCGGTCTCTTCGGTTCCACCTCCTTCAACTGCAAACCACTCCTCGTGGTCACCGCATTTACCTGCTTCAGATTAGGATCCGTGTCGCTAGGCAGTCCTCCTCTGGGTCTTGTGTTTTGGGCACTAGCAAATTGCCCAAATTGATACTCAAGATCTTTGGTTGCTAATTGATTATTTTTCACTTCGGCTGCCAATTTAACATAGTTAGCCTGCAATTGCGCCTGATTAGCGATCATGGTCTTGAACATTTCCTCAATGGTAGGTGATGGTGGTGGAGGAGGGGCATTGTGATTTCTGAATTGAGATTGGTAGTTCTGTTGCCCTCCTTGATTCCTGTGCATACCCTGACCCAAACTTTGGCCTTGTTGGTTGTTGCTACCCCATGAAAAATTTGGATGGTTCCTCCAATTTGAGTTGTAGCCACTACCAAACTGCTGCTGATTTCTTTGTGCATTGCCCACAAAGTTAACCGAATCTGCGTTTGCTCCACAGCACTCAGCTGAGTGCTCACTGCTACCACACACTTCACACCACATTTGCTGGACCGCATTGACTGAAGCTGAAGGCTGGTTCAAGTTCATATTGCTGAAGTGGTTGTTTAACTGATTCTGCAAGGCAGCTATCTGTGCAGCGATAGCTATAAATCCATCCACTTCAAGCACTCCTGCTGCTTTCCTTGCTCCACCTCGTGATGAATCAGCATTCCATTCTGGATTGCCCTGTGAAATTCGGTTGAGCAAAGTGTACAGCTCCTCATAAGTCTTTTCCAGCGCTTGCCCTCCAGCTGCTGAGTCTAACAAAATTTTAGTATGGGGTTCCAAACCCTCAATAAATGTGTGTACCAACACCTCATTGGACTGATGATGATGAGGACAGTCCCGCAACATGGATTTAAATCTTTCCCAGGCTTGATACAAATTTTCTCCCTCCCTCTATTTGAAACTTAGAATTTGACTTCTAAGTCTGGCTGTTTTACCAGAGAGAAAAACTCTTATCAAAAACTTCCATGCAAGATCATCCCACGTTGATATAGAATTTGGTGGTTCAACTTTTAACCACCTCTTGGCTTCACCAAGTAAGGAAAACGGAATTAGGGTGAGTCGAACATAATCAGGTGACACTCCAGCGGGTATATAAGTGTCACTTATCTCCAAAAAATTCTGGAGATGTTGTTGTGGGTCTTCATGAGGGAGACCGGTAAATTGCCCGCTTGTGTGCAAAAGTTGCACCATATTCTGCTTTAATTCAAATCTCCCTCCAGGCTCTGGTTTGCGGATACTAGAATGTACATTGTTGGCATGTGGGATTGCCACCTCGCGAACCGGCCTTGCTACTGCTTCGTCGGGCACTAACACTGCCCTCACAACCGGTGGATTTTGTTGCTCCATAATAGACTGTCTGAGCAACTGCAGCTTCTTTTGTAGAGCTTCTCTGCGTTTACTATGAAATTCACGTCCAGGCTCTGTATAAGATTCCACTAGCTCCTTGTCCTTTGCCAGTGTTCACAGAAATCAAGTCTGCAAAATACAGGCTAAGACCAAGTTGCCAACACTTAAGAAAATAAAACAAAAATACAGTAAATTTACACTTAACACAATTTCACCAATTGCCTAGTCTCCCCGGCAACGGAGCCAAAAACTTGTCCGGTGGTTTGGTATAGGTGTTAAAAACCGACACGCAAGTGCACGTGGTCAAACAAGTAATAAAGTGGCTAAGTAAGCCAAGTATCGAACCAAGGAGACTCTGGATAAGTAAAATTGTTTAAGTATACTATATTCTAGCTTACTTCTAATTATGCTGACAACAACGTAACCAAAAGTTAAATAATTTTGTTTTTATAGATTATATACTAAAACTATTAACAAATATATACTTTGAATTGAAACTATGGATATGAGCATGCCAAGGTTAACAACAAGTAATGAACTTGATTATAATCATAATTTGGTTAATCTTCTCTTCATGTTGCTAGCCAAGAACATTAGCCTAGAGATTAAAACTCTCGTATTAAATCTCACTTTAGAATCATAAACCATTCGTCTTCATTTCTGTGATCAAATGCAATTTATGACCTAACACTACAATTCCGGTTTCTAATTGACTAATACGGCTTTCAAGTATATTTGTATCAGGAAAGCACATCAAAACCCAATTTTCCCAAATCAAGTTAAGAACAATACCCTATTAATTCACAACTTTCCAATTTCTTGCTCTCTCGAGTGAAATTGGACTTTTTAGATGTACATTAATGTTGGCCACGCACTAATGCAGTAGAAACAAGAATTAATAGAACAACATAGAAGAAGAAGATGAAAAACCATACAATTCAATAATCAAAATTCATCACCATTGTTCATAACCTCATCAAGGAAGAGAATTAGCCACTCATTTGTGGATTAATCATCCTAAAACAAGTGTTAATCATACAAACAATTGATTGAAAGAAGAAAGAAAGAGAGAAAAAACCCTTAGCTTTTTCGTTCCTCTACTGCCTCTAACCCACGTCCTTGCTCCACCAAGTCTGAATTTATTAAAAATAAGCCTAAGTGTTCTATTTATACTACTGGGAATTTTTCCCGGAATAACAAGCAACGTGTCACGGAGGCCAACGTGGAGCACTGCCTCCGTGACACGGCGTGGACGCGGACCCTCACTGGAAATCCAGGGTCCGGGAATATAGCCTCAACGTGGCACGGAGGCCAACGCGGAGGCTTATCTCCGTGCCACGGAGCTATCGCGAGGCTTCACTGGAAATTAAATCACCCTCCAGGCAGTGTGCCTCCGCGATGGTAGCGTGGCACGGCTCCATCGCGGAGCCCCTTTACATTGCGCATTCCAATGTCTTTTCCATGCTCGCATCCAAGTCCAACTCCGATATTGTTCCAACATGCATTTTAGCTCCTAAAAATCATGTTTTACCTGCAAAACAATGCTAATCATGTTGGTTAGTATAAATTCACATTTTTTTACCAATTACATGAAAATGTATACACATTGCACAATAAACAAGGCGAAAATGATACGTTTGAGTATCACTTGGGCATATAAATCTGCCCAAGATTAGTTTGAAATAGGAGAGTCAACATTGGTTGGCCCAGACATTGTTCAGCAGTCAAAGGAAAAGGTAAAGCTTATCCGAGAACGCATACTGACTGCACAGAGCTGCCAGAAATCATATGTAGATGTGCGGCGCAGAAATTTGGAGTTTGATGTGAATGACTGGGTATTTATGAAGTATCCCCGATGAAAGAGGTAATGAGATTCGGCAAGAAAGGTAAGCTCAGCCCGAGGTTTGTTGGGCCTTATCAGATTCGTCGAAGGATAGGCCGAGTAGCATATGAGTTGAATTTGCCTCCAGAATTATAATCCGTTCATCCAGTCTTTCATGTATCTATGCTGAGGAAATGCATAGGAGACCCGTCCAGAGCAGTCCAGTCCAGGATATCCAGGTTACGAAAAAGCTGGCCTATGAAGAGGTTCCAGTAGCTATCTTAGACAGACAGATTCGCAGATTGAGGACTAAAGATATTGCGTCTGTCAAGGTATTGTGGCGTAACAAGAATCGAGAGGAGATGACTTGGGAAGCGGAGGAAGATATGAGGACCAGATATCCTCACTTATTCCAGGCCTAGTCAGGCGACAGGTATGTCCGTATTATTACTTATGCAATACCTTATAGTTGTGTATGAATAAATGAGAAAGATTGATGCTTAGCTATCCAGTGAATCCTAAAGTGTTGTGTGCAGTACCTGTATTGGACTTTTCTGCGTTTCAGGTTTTTGGTATAGTCCATATTACAGGGGAGACTCTGCCGAAATTTTTCTAAACAAGTAAGTTGAGAAGTCCTCTAGATAGAAGTTTCCATTCGGGGACGAATGTTCTTAAGGGGGGAGAATCTTATACCCCGTAAGATTTCCGACATCTAAATGGCCTATTCGCACGGTAATTGAGCATATTTGAAAGCCATACGTGCTAGAGAAAGGCCCGGAAAAGGATCGGACGGATAGCCTGTCAAACCATCACGGAAGGAGCCGAGGCAGAGCCCCTCCGCGATGGCAACGTGTCACGGAGGTGGAGCCTCCGCGTTGGCTCCGTGACACGTTGGCCCTGTCCAGGCTCAAGTATATAAGCCCCACTTCGGTTTAATTTCGTTTAACTCATCAAAAATTTCCAGAGAACGTAGGAAAACAGAGAGGGACGAAGGAGGTTAAAATATAATCGTTCGATTATGCTGCCAAACGTTGTCCAAACTCAAATTAACCTCAGATACCGAGGTATTTAGCAGCAGAGAGCATTCCTATAGATTTAGTTTCGCGAAATACGGCCGACGAATCATCGAGCTACCGGACTAAGGTAAGTGGAATTTCTCCAAACTAGTGTCTATGTGTTTCTAGCTGTGAAGTGAATATTTCTCCCTTCTGGACTTCTGAAAAATAGTGAGTTTTCGACCGTCTTTCGATAAGCCTAAGTTTAGACTTTAATTATATCGAAAGTGATGTCGTCCTTCAGAATAAGGTTGTATTTAGTACTGATTGATATATATATGAATGCAGTTGGGAGGAATAGCTGAAATACTGACCAAGCTACGCCAGTTAGTCGGGAAATCAGAAGCGAAGGTATGTAAAGTTAGTTTTCCTCGGCAAGTTAGTAATCTCGGTACAGTACAGTAATTTAAAAGCCGGTAGAATGTTCAAGAAGTCATGTGTTATATTTATTACGAATGTTAGTACGATATTAGAACCATCAAGTTATAGCTTGCGCGAAATTTGCTAGCACGATATAGTTTCTAATACAAGTGTTAGGAACTGCACAGCATGCTCAGTATGTGATGTAGTACAGGATGTTAGGATATTATCATGTTCAGTTGAAACCCAGTAAAGCAATGTAATATCTGTAAGGCATCTTAGAAGTAGAATGATAGGTTAAAATGAAGTTTAGAAAGCATGTTAGAAATAGTAAATCATGTTACTATAGAAACTCAGTATACAACATAGTTTTCAGCAGAAAGACTATATCTTGTTCAGCATTAGACTCAGTACAGTTTGGCAGAAGATTATATTTACACATATATACTATTATCAGCCTTAGCATGTATTAAGTACGTACGCATTACTACCACTAGCTCAGCATATAGTATGTACAAATACTTTACTACTATTAGCTTCAGTACATGGGATATGCAGATAGTATTACTACTTGAGACCACTGTATTGTCTTGGGGTTGGATTACCTAGCATCCATGACCGCCCCAGGGTTGATAGCTGTATCGACTCGTCCGCCAGAGGACGAGGATACGTCGCTCTACGGAGTGGCATGCCGTCCCACAGGGGACGAAGATGGGATGCCAGTTTTCCCCATATTGTGCCTTGATCGGCCCTTACACACCCCTGTCGAGCGGATACGCCCGGGTGTTGATTCAGGAGTCCTCCGGACTCAGATGCAGTTATAGTCAGGGGCTCAATGAGCCCAAGTGCATACCCAGGGGACCGGCAGGATGCTTATAGCGATTATAGGAGATGGGACGACCGGGGTAGGGGTATAGATTGCGTGTTGTTTATACCTCCCGGCTTATGGGGGCCGGGTAAGGTTTGTGTGTGCTATGTTATGTTATGCCATGTTACACGAGATACGAGTAGATCGACAGTAGAATGATACATCTCCAGGTATGACTCCTACTCCTTCCAGTATTGTTAAGGGTAGACATAGTTTTACATTTTCAGACAGTTAATCTATTCCTTCCTATTTCAGTTTCATCAGTTGCATTGTTGTTCTCAGATATTTCTTCAGTTATTGCTTTACATACTCAGTACCAGTGGTACTGACGCCCGGTGGGGCACTGCATTCCTTGCCTGCAGGTACTCATAGACGAGGGGCCGATACCTCGTGATTCCAGCCAGCTCACAGAGTCATCAGCTCTAGTCGTCCGGAGCTAGATAGCTGGAGGTTTATCCCTTCTCTTTTGTTGTACAGCATGGGTAGGACGGGGCCCTGTCCCGACCATCTTATCAGCATTCTTAGAGGCTTGCAGACTATATATGTTTCTCTGTGGTCAGATGTGCCGGTCGTGGGAGGCTGTGCAGTTGTATAACTGTTAGTACCTTTGTTTCTGTGATGTTGGCCGTGTGGGGTCGGAACTTGACAGTAGTGGTGACCTTGCCGGTCACATAGCTTTCAAGTATTTCATTGTTGAGTTACAGATAACTAGACAGCATGGTGGCCTTGTCGGCCCGCATAGGCTCCCCTATATTGATATGTTTCTGGTCAGTTGTTAGTACAGGCAGGTGGCTATAGGCCTAGTCGGCCGGAGGCTGTATTTACAGCCGTTATATAGCCCGTTGTTTCCCTGAATCTGAGTTAGAGCTAGCCAGGCACCAGATGTGCTCAGGTCCAGTAGTCTAGCAGTTCAGGTCCTAGTAGGGCACCAGGTGCCAGTCATACCCCCCAAGGCGGGGTGTGACAAGTAGCCTTACAATTGTTCTAAACGAGGGAGCTAAATAGTTAGTTGCTTTCGACCTTATCGTTCGCTTAGAGCTATCATTGTCCTAACATGACATTCAAAGTATCATTTAGGCCACTCCAGATCTCGCGCTATTCTATCTAGACCAATAGAGATTATGATCACTGTCAGGACCCTCTGGTCAGGTATAGGCACATGAGTGTGCCTCTTGACAGCTATACAGACTATTCTAGAGACGAGAGTGATCCTGTTAGGCATAGAGGGATAGATACGCCTTTCGAGTTGCTAGATTGAGACTTAAGTGTTGCAAATCGGTTGGGATTGTCCCCACCTAGGATAGCCTTCCATTGACCAACTTTAGGGTTACTAATTGTGTCATTGCCTACGGGGCTATTGATCATTCAGAGGATCTATATAATGTTTCTTAGAGGAGCTATGTGATGCCCCAAGGGATTATATTCAAGCCTAAGGGCCATTTTATAGTCCATCCATGAATGGGCTTCTACTTTTATGTCGTACCGGAATCACTGACCCTTCGTCGAGCCTTGTGTGCCCAGGGTGCAATTATAGGAGCCTAGAGGGCTCAGACGCAGTTCCAGGAGTCCAGCAAGATCAATTGCAGACCCAGAAGCCAGGTAGATATGCTATAGTTTCCAGTAGAATCATAACAACCTTGTTAGGGGTATATAGATTGAAATATACTTTCCAGCGGCTTATGGGGACCCCGTTAGGCTATTTCTGTGTTGCTTGCACCTTCCAGGCTTATGGAGGCCAAGTTAGGCTCTTGTTTGTATACTTGCCTGCTAGTTATAGCTTATGAATGTATAGTCGTACAACTTCAGTTCATATATATGTAGTGGGTTACTAGATACAGGTTATGGATAAGAAAACTTATAGGTTAACTTCTGCCCCTCTTTGCTATTCACTTCCAGTTTTTTATTAGCTTTTAACCAGCTTTTATTATTACCTTACATATTTGGTACATATTGTACTGAGCGCCAACTATGGGGTGCTGCATACTTGCCTGCAGGTATAGACTAACAGGGTCCAGACCTCTTATTAGCAGCTATTCAGAGTCAGCAGATTGTCCAGCTCCTTTCGTTCGAAGTTTACAAGTTGTAAAGGTTTATCTTTCTTTTATTTGTATAGCATTTAGGTAGGACGAGACCCTGTTCCCACCAATATTTTCATTCTTAGAGGCTTGCAGACTTGTCTTCAGTTAGTTGTCTATGTTGGCCACGTGGGGCCTATATATGTTCAGTTTTATATGTTGGCCGTGTGGGCCCTAATATACCTTCTAAATTAGCATCCATGTTAGTATGAATATAACTACCTTCTTTCATTCTGTTATAACTTGATAGCATGATGGTCTTATCGGCCCACATAGGATCCCTTAACTATTGTGTTGTTGGGTTAGCTGTTTTCTGTTACAAGTGTTGCGTGGCCTTGTCGGCCCGAGGCTGTGTTTATAGCTAAGATATATCATTTTGTCTTCTTGATTTGAGTTGCTAGTAGGCACAGAGGTGCATATGCCTAGCCAAGTCAGCCTAGATCCCAGTGTGGCATTAGGTGTAAGTCATGCCTCCCTAGGTGGGGCATGACAGATATGGTCATTATGAATTTGTGGTTATGTCATTTGGACCAACAAATGCTCCTGTAGCTTTTTTGAGTTTGATGAACAGGGTGATAAAGTAGTACTTGAATATGTTCCTCATTATTTTCATAGATGACATCCTTATATACTCTTAAAGAGAGGAGGAGCATGTTGTACTAGTTTCCTCATTAGTACTCAATTCGGTTCCACATAGTTTCATGTCTCTCAGTTCCTTTCATCTCCTAGTATGCCTGCATGTTTCATGACTTTAGTTCAATATACGCATCTTAGTTCAGAGTCAGTCACTCCATCAGTAATCAGTTTATAACTTTGAGTTTCAGGATTGCAGCTTTTCCCTATCCTTTCAGTTCTGTTAGCCTTAATTCAGGGACGAATGTTCATATGGAAGAGACAGTGTAACACCCCAAAGGTCCCTAGGATTAGACTCTACACATGAAGAAGAAAACTAGTAGAAACCAATCAAAAATCACAGAACGACTCGTTAAGTAAGGTGTCAAGTCACTTAACGAACTATTAAGTGAGCTGTCAAGTGGTGTGTTTTGGCATTTGGCATTTTTTTCTTCCCGATAGTGATGATTTAGGCCGCGATTTGTTAGTTCAAGTGATGATTCATTAAGTAGGCCATTATGACGAACCCTTGGATGAGAATCAGAGGATGAACAAGTGGTTTTTGGGATGATAGAAGGGCCTAACGAGTCATCAAGTTAGGTAACGACTCACACTAGCAGGGTAAAAATTATAGATGGGATCTCAGGGGTGTTCTTGTAGCTCTCTATGCTTTTAACTCCTAAACTAGGTCGTTTTGGGTTTCTTAACAGATGTATTAGAGGGTTTTACTTAGACTAAACTCTCATTCCTCTCAAAACAATGTATATTGAAAATCAAACTCTGAAGTTTCTAGGGTTCTTCTTCTTCTTCTCAAATCTCTTGGGTCTCAAGTCTAAGTAAGAATTCATCAAAGCCAAGTATATAACACCTCATAATTTATTTAGAACAAATCCCATACTTAAAATTTAAAAACTGGAAAAAAACCAAAACATTTCTCTCAGAAAAACTCGTCAGATGATTCATTGTCAAAGACAATGACCTGGTAAGTCGGTCGTTAGTTATCCAGAAGATTTCACCCCTAGATTCAACAAGAGATACAATGACCCATTGTTAGTGGTAATAACTTGTTATATTGCCCATTCTGTCAAGTCTAGAATGT
This sequence comes from Datura wrightii, assembly GCA_035772735.1. Lineage (NCBI taxonomy): Eukaryota > Viridiplantae > Streptophyta > Magnoliopsida > Solanales > Solanaceae > Datura > Datura wrightii. The sequence goes on along the minus strand of JASDFA010000002.1, from coordinate 45,682,698 downwards.
CATAAAAAATCTTCTCATGAATAATGAGCCAATGATGAGTCGTTGTTTCATAAATGACTCATCCTAAGGAGCCATTATAGGAAATCAAAAAAGGGTTAGAAATCCCTCCAATGATGACAGGTGGAAACAACGACCCATTTCTTCAGCTAACGTTTCCTTCTGTCTGTCCGTTGGGAGGAGTCTAGAAACTATTCAAACATTCCCCAATGGCAATGATTAGAAACAACAACCTGTTGTACCCACCAACGAGTCGCCTTGTCATCCATTGACAGAATTTCTGATAAGGGAAATTTCCAGTTCAGAAACAACTGGCACCAATGAGTCGTGGTCACAAGCAATGAATCATTGTGAGGCTCGTTGAATCTGAACAGTCAAATTTTGAAATGGTTACCTAGGGGTATTTTTGTAAAATTCTAAGATCCTACCTCCTAAACTACGTCATTTTCGGGTACAGTTAAAGGGGAATTAAGGGAATTAATCGGCATTCTCCTCTCATTCTTTCCCAAACTTACAGGAAAATTATGTAAAAGACAAAAAACCTTCTTAGGTATAAGCTAAGGTTCCACTCAAGGTGTTGCAAATTTCAAATTTTCTTCTCAGAGAAACTCTGCTTCAGGTATGTGGGACTTCAACAAGGGTTTTCTTCCATCCTTGTGTCTCGATTATTTTCAGAAATCTTAGCCCTATAATTTTCTTTAAAATTCATGATTTAGGCTTTTCATTCCAAGTTGAATTCCCTTACCTTTCCTCTGTGACTTAAGGTTCCTATTACTAGTATAATACCATATTCAGGGTTGTTACTTTCAGATTATATGGTGCCTTTCCATGATTATCAAGTAATCATGATTTTTTGAGAAAACTTCTTTGTGAACTAGCATAATTTCTAAAATGGCATGATCTTTCAGAGTACATATGATTTCTCCAATTTATGTAATTATGCTCTGTAGAATTTATAGTATCATCAATATTATTAGTAAATCTAGGTCCTTCAGACTCTCAAGGCACTTTCAGACACGTAGTCCTTAATTATTCTTAGGACATTAGTTTTGAGCTATCATGTTTTATAGATACGTATATTTATATATGTTTCTTCAGTTGGGAGTAGTACTTAGTACCGAGTGGATCGGGGTTCAGCGTATCCAGGCTCTCAAATCTTGTGCCACCATAGAATTTGACGTGAATGGGTTTTACAGCCAGTGATCACACAACCAGTCACTATACCCTAGCAAGGGACGGTGGACCCTATCAATGAGGAGTAAACATCAAACTCCACGTCTAGGTCATGTAGTTACATGTTGGTTAACAAACACTCCCATGCTACAGTACAATCTATCAAATTTTAGGATTTTCTTATGACTCTAACGTATTTTGTCAGTCCATATAGTATTCTCAGATATATTAGATTAATTGTTATATTCATGATTTCTGATAGAGTCTTTGGCATGTTACTTCAATTCAGTTTATGAATTATCAGTATATGTATGCTTTATTTACATTTCACATACTCAATACATTATAGGTACTAATCACATGCTCTCTGTGTGCTATATCGTTTGTTGTTATAGGCTCATGTATGCAACCTCAACATTGCAGCTAGTTTCTTCTGACTATTTCCAGTATATTGATAGTGGTGACTCCTCATCTTCAGAGGGCTGGAGTCTTGGCTTTAGTTATTGTTATTTTTTAGTTTCAGAGATTACAGTTAACTGGGGGTTTGTCCGAACAACTCATCAGTTCTTTTAGAAGGCTTTCTGATAGGGTATATATATTTTTAGAATGAGTTCCAGTGTTGATTAAATTTCAGCATCTTATCAGATGTTTTTTGTTTATAAAAGTATTTTTTTATTGTTTTTTAAACAGCTTCTGCTTAATAGTATTTTACAGTAGTGCAGTCATTATAGAATTATGTCATGCCATGGGTTTTTCTAGGGTCACTTGCGATCTTAAGTACCGTATCGTGTCCAGGGTGGAGACTCAGGTCGTAACAATCTTGGTATCAGAGCATCAGTTTTAGATTGTCCTAGGATATCTAAAAACTACGTCATGTAGAGTCGTTTTCATGGGTGTAAAGTACGCTACACTTATGAGGGGTAGGCTATGAGGCGTTTTGGAAAAAATTTCCTTTCTTCATGATTCTTATCGTGCATAGAGTTTAATCTCTAAAATGTCCTCCTAACTCATGATCTACCCTTTTTAGTTGACAGTATCTCCTAAAAGAGGAAATGGAAGGAGTAATGGTAATGCTAACCAGCCAGCCTCACTAGCTCCAGCCGCCTCTCTGGACGATCAAGTGTCACATGCAAAGTTCTGGGCTGCTTTTCAAATGTTAGCTCAAGTGGTGACTAACCAGGTCAATCAGCGGGTCATCCTACCTACAAATCCAAATGGTTCTGTAGCTACTACCAGAGTTGGGATTTTACTCGGATGAATCCCCCAGCATTTCACGGGTCTAAGGTAGATGAGGCTCTTTAGAGTTTATTGATGAGGATCAAAAATCACCCAAATCATGGGTGTAACTTCTATAGAAAGTGCAGATTTGGTTGCTTATCAATTAAAAGGAGTGTCTCAAATACGGTATAAGCAGTAAAAAAAGGAAAGGCAAAATGGTGCAGGTTCGGTTGAGTGGGACAAATTTGTGACTGCATCCTTGGACAGATTCTTTCCCCCGGAGTAACGGGAAGCCAAGGCTACTAATATTTTGAACTTGAGGTAGAATAACATGATACTGTAGGAGTACGTGTTAAAGTTCACTCAACTATCGAAGTATGATCCAGAAATAGTTGTGAAGCTGAGGGCTCGCATGCTCAAATTCGTTAATGGAGTCTCTGACTTGGTAGTCAAGAAGTGTAGGACTGTCGTGCATATTAACAAGGTGGAAATCTCCAGACTCATTATCCATGCACAGCAGATAGAGGCGGATAAACTGAAGGAGATACAGGGGGAGAGTAACTGGGCAAGGACAGGTCAGTTTGAGTATTCCCAGTTGAGTTTAGGTGGTGGAAATCGCCCCTCACAACAAAAGAGACCTCTAGCATCATCATCAACTAGTGGTCCAAGCCCTGCAAAGATTGGAACGATGGAGCATGAGGCTCCCAGTCTCAGTGCCATGTCTCCAGCAACTGCACTTTTCCAATATGTTCTAGGTGTGGTAATAACCATCTAGGTGAGTGCCATCCGAGCAAGGAGGGTTATTTTAGTTGTGGCCAGCTGGATCATAGGTTCAGCGATTGCCCTTCAGTAGGTTGGGGGAAGGCCCAATCCCACCACATTGGCAGCTCCGCCAGGTCGTTCAGCTCAGTAGGGTACTATCTACGGTGCTGGTGGCGGTCAGCACCAAAATTGCTTCTACGCCCTATCCTCCTATCAGGACTAGAAGAACTCACCTGACGTAGTCACTAGTATGTTACGTCTCTTCCAAATGGATGTTTATGTGTTATTAGATATAGGAGCCATAGTTTCTTTTATGACTCCTTATATTGTTGTCCAGTTTAATATTGGTTCAAAAATTCTCTTAGAGCCGTTTTTAGTCTCTATTCTAGTTGGTGAGTCGGTTAGAGCTAGTCGAGTGTACAGGGATTTTCCGGTCACAGTGTTGCATAACGTCACCTCAGTTGATCTGGTAGAGTTAGATATAGTCAATTTGGACTTTATTCTTGGCATGAAGTGGTTACATTCTTCGTATTGCTCAGTTGACTGCAAAACTAGGTTCATTAGATTTTAGTTTCCTAATGAACTAGTCCTAGCATTGAAGGGTAGTACTTCAGCTCCTAAGGGTCAGTTCATTTTATACCTTAAGGCTAAGAAAATGATTTCTAAGGACTACATTTATCACTTGGTTAGGGTCAAGGATTCTAGTTCCGAAACCTCGACACTTCAGTCAGTTCCAGTCATTAGTAAATTTGCAAACGTGTTTCAAGATCTTCTCGGACTCCCTCCAGAGTGGGAAATAGACTTTGGCAAAGACCTTCTTCCAGATACCCAGCCTATCTCTATTCCTCTTTGCAAAATGGCTCCAACTAAGCTTAAAGAGTTAAAGGAGCAGTTGAAAGACCTTCTAGATAAGGGCTTCATTAGAGCCAGTATCTCTCCATGGGTTGCCCCAGTCCTATTCTTGCAAAAGAAAGACAGTCCACTCAGAATGTGCATCGACTGCTGTCAGCTAAACAAGGTCATAATCAAGAACAGGTATCCACTACCAAGGATTGATGACTTGTTCGATCAACTTCAGGGAGCTAGTTATTTTTCCAAGGTACATATCAAATCAGGATACCACCAGCTCAGACTCAGAGAATGTGACATTCCGAAAATATCCTTCAAAACTCTATATGGTCACCACAAATTTGTAGTTATGACTTTTGGAATAACCAATGCTCCTGTAGCTTTTATGGATCTAATGAAGAGGGTATTCAAGCAGTACCTGGACATGTTTGTTAATGTTATTATAGACGGTATTCTGTTTTGCTCTAGAATAGAGGAGGAGCATGCATGCCATCTAAGGAAAGTGTTGCTGACTCTCAAGGACCGCCAGTTGTTTGGTAAATTTAGCAAGTGTGAATTCTGGCTGAAATTAGTTGCATTCCTCAGTCATGTTGCCTCTAGTAAGGGTATTCGGGTGGATCCTAAAAAGATAGCGACAGTCAAGGACTGGACAAGACCCACCTCTCCGTCAGACATCAAGAGTTTCTTGGGCCTAGCCGATTACTACAGACAGTTCATAGAAGGATTCTTCTCTAATGATTCTCCTTTGAATGGACTAACTTAAAAGAAGGTGAAGTTTAAGTGGTCTGATGATTGTGACAAGAGCTTTCAGTAGTTAAAGACTCGACTCACTATAGCCGTAGTTTTAACTTTGCCAAAAAGGTCAGATGGGTTCATGATCTATTATGATGCCTCCAGAGTTGGCCTTGGTTGTGTTCTGAAGAAGCATGGTAAAGTCATAGCTTATGCTTCCAGACAACTCAAGGTTCATGAGAAGAACTATGTGACTCACGATCTTGAACTGGCAGCAGTAGTATTTTCCTTGAAGATTTGGAGGGATTAACTTTAGGGAGATTATGTGGATGTTTTTACTGACCACAAGAGCCTACAATATGTGTCCAATCAGAAGGACCTAAATCTGCATCAGAGAAGGTGGTTGGAGTTGTTAAAATACTATGATATGAGTGTGTTGTATCACCTGCGCAAGGCCAATGTAGTGACTGATGCCCTCGGTAGAATGTCTATGGGGAGTGTTGCTCATATAGAAGAGGATAAAAAGGAGCTGGCAAAGGATATTAACAGACTGGCTTGGTTAGGGGTCCAGTTGGTTGATTTACAAGAAGGAGGAATTGTAGTCCATAAAGGGTCAGAATCCTCCCTAGTGATGGAGGTTAATTCAAAGCAGGATGAAGACCCAATTCTAGTTAAGTTGAAGGAAGCAGTCCTAAAGAATGAGGTGGAGGCATTCCCCAAAGGGGGAGATAGTGTTCCGTTATCGAGGCATGTTGTGTGTTTCTGATATAGACGATTTGCGGCAATAGATATTAACGGAGGCTCACAGCACCAGGTACTCTATCCACCCAGGTGCCACCAAGATGTATCATGATCTACGGGAAGTCTACTGGTGAAATGGTGTGAAGAAGGATATTACAAAATTTGCAGCTAAGTATCCAAATTGCCAACAAGTAAAGGTTGAACATCAGAGACTTGGGGGTATGACTCAGGATATTAGCATTCATACTTGGAAGTGGGAAGAAGTGAATATGGATTTCATTACAGGTCTACCTTGTATACGCTGATAGCATGACTCAATTTGGGTGGTTGTAGACCAGATGACTAAGTCAGCACATTTCCTACCAGTTAGACCACACACCCAATAGAGGATTATGCTAGACTATACCTCCGAGAGTTAGTGAGACTACATGGAGTTCCCTTGTCCATCATTTCAGATAGGGGTACTAGGTTCATCTCACACTTCTAAAAGTCATTTCTTAAAGGATTTGGTATTCAGGTCAAGCTCAGCACAACTTTTCACCCACAGACAGATGGCTAGGCTGAGTGGACTATTCAGACTCTGGAGGATATGTTGAGGGCTTGTGTGATTGATTTGAAGGGAAATTGGGATTATCACCTACCTCTCATTGAGTTTGCATACAACAACAGCTATCACTCCAGATGGCCCCATTCAAGGCATTATATGGTAGGAGGTATAGATCTCCTATAGGGTGGTTTGAGGTTTGTGAAGCTACCTTGATAGGACCTAATTCAGTATATGAGGCCATGCAGAAGGTTTAGCTTATCAGGGAATGGCTGAAAATAACTCAAAGATAAAAGAAATCGTATGCAGATGGAAGGAGAAGGGAGCTGGAGTTTGCCATAGATAATTGGGCATATCTAAAAATTTCACCTATGAAAGGGGTGATGAGATTTGATAAGAAAGAACATCTCAGTCCTAGATATATTGTCCATTATAGAATGTTGAGACATATTGGCAATGTGGCTTATGAGCTGGATTTGCTTGCGGAGTTATCATCGGTGCACCCAGTCTTCCATGTGTACTTGTTGAAGAAATGCATCGGTGATCCGACCTCAATAGTGCCTCTAGAGAGAATGGTGTAAGAGATAGTCTCTCTTATGAAAAAGTTCTAATTTAAATCCTAGACTGCCAGGTTCATACGCTGAGGAAAAAGGAGGTCGCTTTAGTAATAGTTTTATCGATGAACCAACTAGTTGTGGTAGCTACATGGGAAGTAGAAGCAGATATGAGGCTAAATAGCCTATTTTATTCCCCTTCAACTAATCTTTAGCATCCGGTACTAAACTCCTCCTAATACACTATTCAGTTCCATACTCATCAACTATATTCATGTTTTTTATGTGCACCCAAGTTGCATAAATTTAGTTAGTATGTCCATCTCAGTTTGGAGTCAGTCACTCCTTCAGTGTGCAATTTATAGTCTTCAGTTCGGGATTGCAGCTCATTCCCCAATCTTTCAGCTAACTTAGCCTTCATTCGAGGAGGAATGTTCCCCAGGGGGAGATATTGTAACACCCCACAAGTTCATTAGACCAAACCCCAAACTTGGAATGCAAAACCAAAAAGAAACCAAAAAAAATTTCTCTGAATGACCGTCAAATTAGCCATTGTCGGAGCCAATTACCCGTTAAGTCGGTCGTTAGTTGTCCAGCAGATTCCTCCCTCATATTCAATGAGCGGTACAATGACCTGTCGTTAGAGGTAATGAGTCGTTGTGTTGCTCGTTCTGTCAAGTCCAGAATGTGATAAAAATCTTCTCGCTAACAATGAGCCAGACGATGAGTTGTTATTTGATATAATGACTCATCCTAGGGAGCTATTAGAGGAAATCCATAAAGGGTTAGAAATCCCTCCAGTGACAATAGGTGGAAACAACGATCGGTTGTAACGGGTCGTTCTGTCTGTCTGTTGAGAGGAGTCCAAAAACTATTCAAACTTTCCCTACAGGCACAGATTGGAAACAACGGCCCGTTGTACCCACCAACGACTTATCGTGTCATCTATTGTAAGATTTCCAGATAAAGGAAATATCCAGTCCAGAAACAACGACTGGCACCAATAAGTCGTGGTCACAACTAATGACTCATTGTGAGGCACGTTGGATTTGGACAGTAAAATTTTGAAACAGTTACTAGGAAAATTTTTGTAAAATCCTAAGATCCTAACTACTAAACTACGTAGTTTTGGGGTACAGTTAGAGGGGAATTAAGGGAATTAATCGGCGTTCTCCTCTCATTCTCTCCCAAACTTATAGGAACAATACGTAGAAGACAAAAGACCTTCTCAGCTCTAAGCTAGGGTTCCATCTAAGGTGCTGCAAATTTCATGATTTCTTTAAAGAGAAATTCTTCTCCAAGTTTGTAGGACTTCAATAAGGGTTTCCTTCCAGCCTTGTGTCTCGATTATTTTTAGAAATCTTAGCCTTATAATTTTCTCTAGAATTCATGATTTAGGGTTTTCATTCCATGTTGAATTCTCTTACTTTTCCTCCATGACTTAAGGTTCTTATTACTTGTATTATACCGAATTCAAGGTGTTTTTTCATCTTGTATTCTTTTTTTCCATGATTATCAAGTCAGCATGATTTTAAGAGAAAACTTCTTTGTGAACTAGCATAATTTGGAAAATGGCATATCTTTTAGAGTACACATGATTTCTCCAATTTATGTAATTATGCTCTACGTGATTAATAGCATCCTCAATATACTCAGAATCATTAGTATTATCAATAAATTCAGTTCCTTCAGACTCTCAGGCCACTTTCAGATATGTAGTCCTGAATTAGTCTTAAGACATTAGTTTCCATCTATCAGTGTTTTATAGATACCTATATTTATTTGTGTCTTTAATTGGGAGTAGTACTTAGCATCGAGTGGACTAGGTTTCAGCCCACCTAGGCTTCTAGAACTACGTTCCACCGTAGAATTTGAACCGAATGGGTTTTACAATCAGTGACGACACAACCAGTCATTATACCCTGGAAAGGTATGGTGTGCCCTATCGATGAGGAGTAAATATCGAACTCCATATTTAGCTCACGTGGTTACATGTCGGTTAATATACACTCCCACAGTATGGTACAATCAAAGTCCTTAGTCCAGTCCAGTCTCTCAAATTTAGGTATTTGCTTATGACTCTCACTAAGTTTATCAGTTCATATGGTATTCTTAGATATGTTAGATTAATTGTTGTTTTCATGATTTCTGATAGAGTCTTTGGCATGGTATTTCAGTTTAGTTATTGAATTATCAGTATATGTATGGTTTATTTACAACTCACATACTCAGTGTATTCCAACTACTGATCGCATGCTCTCTGTGCGCTATATTGTTTTATGATATAGGCTTAGGTTCCCAGCCTCAACATGGTAGCTAAATTCTTTTGGTGATTTCTGGCATTTTGATAGTGGTGAGTCCTTATCTTCTAAAGGCCAGAATCTTGACTTCAGTTATTGTTATTTTTAGTTTTTAGACATTAGAGTTAGTTTCGGATTTGTCCCAACAACTCATCAATTCTCTTAGAAGGCTTTCAGACAGGGTATATTAGTTTCAGCTTGAGCTCCAGTGTCCATGGTGCAGACTTGGGTCGTGAAAAACTTGGTATCAGAGCATTAGATTTAGAGTGTCCTAGGATGTCCTAAAGTCACATCAAGTAGAGTCTTTTTTATAGGTGTGACAAGCGCCATACTTATGAGGGGTGGCTACGATGCGTTTTAGGAAAAATTACCCACCAGCTCCAGTAGCCTCTCAGGACAATCAGGTGTCACATGCAGGGTTTCGGGCTTCTATTGAAATGTTGGCTCAGGAGATGACCAACTAGGTCGACCAGCAAGTTATCGTACCTTCCAATCTAATGGTTCTACAGCTGCTGCCGGAGTCTGAAATTTTACTTGGATGAATCCCCCCCAACACTTCATGGTTGTAAGGTAGATGAGGACCCACAGGAGTCTATTGACCAGGTTCAAAAGATCCCCCAAATCATGGGTGTTACTTCTATAGAAAGTGTAGATTTGGATGCTTATTAGTTAAAAGGAGTGGTTCAGATATGGTATAACTAGTGGAATGAGGGAATGCAAATAGTGCTGGTTCGGTGGAGTGGACTTATTCTTTTCAGTTGATGTGTTTTATGATATCATGGATTTCCCCCTATGCTTCCTCTTATCACTCATTTCTTCTTAGTGTATGCTTATGCTCATGTTTGCATGTTCCATGGGTTAGCTGGAGCCATTCATGGTTCTAGGTTCCGTGTTATGTCCAGGGTCAAGGCTCGAGTCGTGAACATAAGATTTTTCACATAGTTTCATATTATTGTAAGTATTCATCATGACTTTTTAAAGATATTATGTGATTGTTTCCTCATACATGAGTGGCTAACTCCTTTAGCAAGGGTTATGAAAACCAATGACGGATTAACTGAAGTATGCAAAATAAAATAGTGATTCTTGAATGGTAAATTAAGTGGATTATTATTCTCTTCATTTAAATTAGATTTAGTGATGGATAACATTGAAATGTGCTTGTATCATCAGCTTGCTTGAATAAAGAAGTTGAAGTTAGGAAAAGAGAATAACAATGGAAATTTGAAACTACCAACTCTCATCTAATTGACTTGAGCTCTAACCGAGGATAGTCAATCCAAGACGTATTTCGAGGGAAAAATATGAACACCTAATGTTCAAGAGGGTTTAGAGTGAAATTAATCTATGTAGGTCAAGAGATGTTAGATGAACTTAAACGTCAGTCTTACATAAAATTCATCAGGATAAATCACTTATACAATAAGCCTATTACGTTACGAAATTATGTGGGACACTGTCCTAGTTTCTTCTCATAAATTTGATAACAAAAAAATATTTTCTTAAAAATACTTTTTCTTTTATTGCAACCCCCTTTTCCAAAATAGTTACTACTAGTTGATTTACTTACTATTAACATATTAATTTTTTACTGTTCCCTGTGGGATAGACTCCAACCTAGTTGGATTACTATATTTGACAGTGACCGCTTTATATTTTATTGCGAGGTGTAATTTGAGCATGATCAAACTTTGGCGTCGTTGCTGGGGAATACGTTTTATAAATAGTTAGTCCATAGTTCTTATAGCGCTTTATTATTATTTATCATTTTGTTTTTTTTTTTGTTTTTTGTTTTTTTGTTTTTTTTTGTTGTTTTATATTTAGGTTAGCTTTTATTTTTACTATGATAGCATCGAATAAAAACGGGTATGGTGGTTGCAACCCATATCTTGATGATCCATGTCCATATTGTGGAGGACCCCATTTTTGGCAACATTGTAATGATGCCCCCAGAAGAGAGATGTGTGCACCTTCTCATTTCTATGATGGGTATAATTGCACTTTATGTCGTGGCCATGGTGGACATTTGGGTGATTGTACCAATTATTTCGCTTATTAATCTAGTTTCTATAACAAAAATGCTAGTTGTGCTTTTGAGTTTGACAGGAAGCCACGCTCCAAACCTTTTTGAAGTGGGAGTCTAACTTGGAGAAGGATGCCAACTTCTCAACGCCCATGGAATTGTCTATTCCTCAAGAGTGAATCATTGAAGAAGATATTTCAAGCTCAAAGGATGAACCAAAACATCTTTATGGCCACAATGAAAATTGTTGAAACTGAAGAAGCAAAAAATTTGAAGAAGAAATCTCTAGGTCTCAAAAAGAAGTTGAGGAGATATTGAGAAGCATAACAGGGAGAAGTAAATAATGGAGCCAAGTCCTGACTAACTAGTGGAAAAAAGTGCAACATGATGATGAGAAAGTTATGCAAAACATGAATGTTTCCATGGGAGAATTTTTACAAGCCTTGCAAAATTCCCATTATGAAGAAAAACATGACAAAGTGGAAATTATTAGTGATGATTGGCTATCGAAGCAAGCTCAACAACTTGGAGTATATGGGGATCACCATGAAGGCATTTCATGGATGACAGAAGACTTATTAGAAATGCATGCTGAGTAAAGTTAAGAAGTACAACTATTACAAATTGCTACCTGAAAATTAGAGGCCAAATCAAATAATGCTATGATTGAGGCATGCAATGCTCAACATCAACTGGTCATAAGTAGTAGTTTTGAGTTAGCTCCCAATAAAAAAGAGGTTAAGATGGACTTTGACGAGCTAAGGGCAATTTGCCAACCATCCAACCCAACAATAATGTAAGATGCCGATATTTTAGAAGTAACACTAGAGTTGCAAAGAAAAGTTCATCAAATCATTTTTGAGGACTCTAGTACATTTGAGCGGGAGGATGTCAAGAAGGAAACATGCTTGAAAATGGAGTTACTTAGACCGCATTCCAATCATTTTTCAACACTATACTTGGTTGACGATATGACATCTGAGGCAACCGAGTCTACAGAGGATTTTGGAGAAGGAGATCAAAGATGCTTCATTTTAAAGTTTGTCATGCCAAAGTGGGCAAAATCAAATCCCTCATTTAAGGCCAAGAAGTGAAGTATGCGACATCTCTTGTTTGGTGCCTCTATTTTTACACCACCACCCCATGAGTGGGGTAGAAAATAGAAAAGAAATTTGGCATGCAATTCGTAAGTTCAAAGTGGAAAGAGAAGTGGTAAAATTTGTGTGTCGTGCCCCGATGTTATAATTAGGCACTGTTTGGGAGGGAACACAAGCTAACTTAGTTTTTGTTTTAATTTTGTAAATTTTTAGATTTGATTTGTGTGTTCAAGTGTGCAGGAACGAAATCACTAATTTAGGAAGAGACTTGCATTGCAAAAGCACAAAATTGGGTAACACTGGCACAACTTCGCATGAAACTGCGCGACGTGCACCATGATCTTGCGCAGGGGGACTCAGCGATGCGTACCAAAACCTCTGCATCAAGGTTTGCTGTCATGCCCATCCTTGGCTTGGCTTACTACTAACTAAGAATACAGTAAAGTATAGAAGAAGTAATAATTGTATAGGCTCAATTTAATAAAATAAGATTTATTAGCTATAACTGAAACCAATGTTATAAAGTAATATTATTGACTCAACTCTACTCTATTTACGAAGCCTCTATAACTGAAGTGTAGGTGCCGGGATATAGCTCTCACAGCTACCTCAAGATCTATAAATTACAATATTCAATAAGACTGGGACTCTCTGGAAGTAGAAGGACTCATAAATTACTAAATGAATGTGAGATCCTAATGAAGCATCTGCTGCTGATCCGATCTACCTGAATCTACATCATAATACGATTCAGAGCCAAAGAGTGTCAGTACATAGAATGTATGGTATATAATAAGGCTGAATGGAACAATAGTTAAGCAAGAATATCTGAGATGAAAGTATAAACATAATTGATACTGAAGCTCGAAATGATGTATAAACACAAGTATAAAGATATGTAAAATAGTTATGCAATAAAATTGTGTATCAAGTCTATTTCTAAAAAATACATGTAAAAATTCATAACTTTTGCTTGGGGAGTTTCTTATAATCAAAACATCATGGATGAGCATATGATGCTCAACAATCTCGCTCAAGTTGGTAGAGCCGCTCAAAGCCTTGCTAGGGTAGAGAATGCTAAACCATGAATCTATAATTGAAATCCTTATCAGGAACTTAACTAAGGAGTCACCCAAATAAACGACATGATCCTAACTTGTGTTGGCTACATAGTTGTGGGGCTTATAAGTTATCTGAGCTTTTCACCTAACTCAATGCTAAATAATCCTCCCAATACATATGTTCATATACTTATGCCTATATGAGGAAACTGAAAACATCTTTTTAAAGCACTTTATCTATTGATATAATAGATATTTTAAAATTTCTATTAATCGTGTCGCTGAAAATCTCTTTAAGAACTTGGGAGTTTCTATGATCAAATCCCTCGTAAAAACTTGTGAGCTTCTATCCTCAAAACTCAAGATTTTCAAAATAAGACTTTACTTTAGCTTTTAAAAATCATGATCAAAATCATGCTTTCTTTCCCAAAATCTCTTCATGAAAACTCTCTTAAAGTCTGCTCAACTTTAATGAAAACAATGCTTTAAATAACAATGCTATCAAAATCATGACTTTCATATACTAGGGTTCATGGGATATGAGATATGAAACAACCATCAACAATCAGTGATTAAGAGATATCAACAATAAAACAATCAGAAAATATTAATCAACATCAAAGAAATACAATTCAATAGGAATAACTCAACAATGAATAATTTAGTAGATAGAGAATAAGACAATTCAAAAATATGCGTAAAAACCCTAGATTTAAGCATAATTAATTTGCATGATGTAGGGCATAAGGATGATTAGGAATCCTTACTTAGGTTAGCCTTACATACTTGGGACGTTGAACATAGACTTAAGCTTGAAGAACCCTGGGTTGAAGAAGATGACTTCCTAGCTTGATTGATGAACTTGAGTGCTAATGAACTTTAATTCATATTGTGATGAATGGAAATAAGATTTTACACTGATAAAACCCTTAAATATACTCCTTAATAATCCCAAAAAATTCTGGTTTAGGTGATAAAAATATAAAAAGTTACGAAAATACCCTTAGATAAACGTATTCAAAACTGGGTTTTTGGTTCAATAGGTCTAACCACTCGCTATCCTCAACTCAACGGTCCATCAAACGGTTCATCCCTGTTTACTAGGAAGGAGGGATAGCAACTTCCGACGGCCAGGTCAATAAGTCATCCTTTTGGATGACGGGCCATTGATTGGTCCATGTATTATTGCTTTGCATTTGACTAACATCAAGGGTTTTTCCACGACAGATAGTACCAGCCGTCAACTAAGACAACGGTCCGTGGACTCATCTGTAAAATTCTCTATAAAAGGTGGCAAAATCTATGAACTCTTTTCACGGCTGATAGGATGGGCCGTCTTATGGACCACGGTCTGTCGACTAGGCCATGAAATTATCTATGAAATAGGGGAAGTTATCTGAACTTTTTCATGTTTGATAGGATAGTTCATCTTTCCTGGCGACGGTCTATGGATCCAATCGTGGAGTCCTCCACCTACCTAAAGCCTCTTTAATTTCAAACACAAAACTAGATCACTACTTGAGGTTTTACAATATCCCCCTTGGGACCATTCATCCTTGAATGAAGGCTAAAATGGACTAATAGATGATCTAATATGAGAGTAATTAAGATAAACATAACTAAACTTATGGGATATGCAACCATACTTAGGATTCTAATGAAGACTAATGGGACATAAGATTGATAACAATGCCATGAGAGGAGACTGTTTCCTCAAGATGTTGGCTCCGAAATAGGAGGAAAAAGATGAGGGTACTTGGCCATCATATCTAATTCGACTTTCCAAGTAGCTCCCTCAACTAGTTGATTCTTCCACAAGACTTCCACATAAACGATTTCCTTGTTTCATAACTTATGAACCTGACGATCAAGAATCTAAACTGATATTTTCTCATAAGACAAGTTGTTCTTTACCCCAACACTTTTGGTAGGCATAATAAGTGAGGGGTCCCCCACAGACTTCTTAAGCATAGAAATATTGAAAATAAGATGGACTGCCGTTAGTTTGGCTGGCAACTCCAACTCACATGCTATCTTGCTAATCCTCTTTGAAATTTGACATGGACCAATACAGCAGGGACTGAGCTTTCCTTTCCTCCAATAACCTTATGAAAACCTGCACGGGTGAAACCTTTAAGTAAACCCCATCATCTACCACAAACTTCAAGTCTCTATGCCTGACATTAGTATAACACTGTTGGCGACTCTGTGCCATCTTCAGCCTTTCCTTAATGATCTTAAACTTCTCCATAGCTTGTTTCATAAAGTATGGCCCTATCAACTCCACTTCGCCAACTTCAAACCATCCAATCATGGATCTAAACCTCTGCCTATAAAGAGTCTCACAAGGAGCAATCTAGATGCGGGAGTGAAAATTGTTCTTATATGCAAACTCTATAAGAGGCAAATGGTAATCCCAATTCTCATTGAAATCAATAGCATAAGTCCTTAGTATATCCTTCAACATCTGAACAATCCACTCTGTCTGACCGTCTATCTGCGGATGAAAAGTTGTGTTAAGGTTTACCTTTGAACCCAAATATTATTGAATTAACTTTCAGAACTGGGCATTGACTATGTACCCCTATCTGATATGATAGATAATGGAACACCATGAAGTCTGACTATCTCTCGGATGTACAACTGGGTAGAGTCCCCGGTTGAATCTGTAGTCTTGATCGGTAAGAAATTAGCTGACTTAGTCATTCGATCTATGATCACACAAATAGAGGCATGTTGCCAACATGACATTGGTAGACCAGTAATAATGTCCATATTGATTATCTCTCACCTTCATTCAGGGATTTCTATGTTCTGAGCTACACCGCATGGCCTTTGGTGCTCGACCTTAACCTATTGACAGTTTAGGAATCTAACCACAATGTCTGCAATATCTTTCTTCATATCATTCCACTAATAGACTTTTCTCAAGTTATGGTGTATATTAGTGGAACCTGAGTAAATAGAATACCTGGAACTATGTTCTTCTACCATGGTCCTATCTTTGAGAGAATCTACATTCTGGACACATAACCTCCCTTGGTACCTCATAACACCATCTCTCCCTTGTGCGAAAACCAACACTGGAGGGGATTTCTGTCCTACTTCTCCTTAACTTCTTCTACTAAGGAGAAGCACACTACATTTTATAGAGTCTAAATGATGGACTCCAAAGTGTGAGAGTCTATGCACATCCTTAGCCTACTCTCTTTTCTTCTCTTCTACATGAGTTGTACTTCCCATAGATAGCCTGCTAAGAGCATCAACAACTACATTAGCCTTACCTGAGTGTTAGAGAATACCCATGTCATAATCCTTGAGCAACTCAAGCCACCACTTCTGTCTGAAATTTAGCTCCTTTTGACTGAATACATACTTAAGTCTTTTGTGATCTGTAAACACATCAACGTGCGGACCATAAAGATAATGACACCAAATACTCAATGCAAATAAACTCCATCTCATGAGTTGAATAATTCTCTCATGGACCTTATGCTGTCTGGAGGCATAAGCTATGATTTTACCATGCTGCATCAATACACAATCAATGCCTACTCCAAATGCATCACAATAAACAACCTAACTGTTTGTACCCTCTGGTAGGGTCAACACTGAAGCAGTGGTCCTGAAAGCTTTTCTCACAAGCTTCATAACATTAAAATTTGACCTTTTTCTGAATAAACTTAGTCAACAGAGCATCAATAGTTGTGAATTTTTCTACAAACCTCCTACAGTAACTAGCTAAACTCAAGAAACTCCAAATGTCAATTGGGGTAGTGGGCCTAGGCTAACTCTTCACACCCTTAATCTTCTGAGAGCCAACCCTAATACCATGGTTGGAGACTATATGGCCAAGGAAAACCACTGACCTCAACAAAAATTTACACTTAGAGAACTTGGCGAATAACTTCTTGTCCTTAGTCTCTACAGGACTATTCTAAGATGACTAGCATGCTCCTCATCACTCTTGGAGTAAAACAAGATATCATCAATGAACAAAACAACAAACATGTCCAAATTGGCTTGAACACTCCGTTCATGAGGTCTATAAATGCTGCAGGAGCATTAGCCAAACAAAAGGATATAACAACAAACTCAGAATGACCATAGCAGGCCCTGAAAGCTGTCTTGGAAATATCACATTCTCTAACCTTTAACTGGTGATACCTCGATCTTAGGTCTATCTTCAATAAACATTTGGCACCCTAAAGCTGGTCAAACAAGTCATCAATTCTAGGAAGGGAATACCTATTCTTAATGGTGACTTTGTTCAACTGCCAGTAATCAAAACATGTTCTAAAAGTACCATCCATCATATGCATTAACAGAACTGGAACACCCTAAGGTGAAACACTAGGGCGAATAAAACCCTTGTCTTGGAGATCTTGTAATTTCTCTCTTAACTTTTTTAGCTCAGTTGGAGTCATTCTATATGGCGGTATAGAGATAGGCTGAGTACCAATAAGAACATCTATTCCAAAGTCTATTCCCCTATCGGGAGAAACTTCAGGAAGATCATCGAGGAAGACCTCTAGGAACTCTTTCACAATTAAAGCTAACTGAAGGGATGGTGTCTCAGCATTAGAGTCTGTCACCTTACTAAATGACAGACAACCACTTAGAGATCAACTTTATGGCCTTAAGGTAAGGTATGAAACAAAATGACCCTTAGGCATAATGGGACTACCTTCTCAAACTAAGAGTGGCTCATCTGGAAATCCACACTCTACTACACGGGTCCTACAGTTAACTGTGGCATAACAAGAATACAACTAATCGATGCCTAGAATGACATCAAAATCCACCATGTCTAACTCTACTAGGTTAGTTATGGTATCTTTATGATGGACTGAAACTGTACAATTTCTATAGATTCTCCTAACTATGACTAACCAACTGGTATAGGGTGTATTTATTGTAACACCTTTAAAGTTTCTAAGACCATATCCAAGAGCCTAAATGAAGAAAGCAAGAAAATGTTACTCAGGTCATAGGATGACTCGTCTAATGACCTGTTAAGTACTCTACGAGTCGTTAAGTGACTCGTGAAGTGGGTGACAGGCCGATGTCGGGATGTGGTCAGGGGGTGACCACAGAGAGAGCCATGAGTTGTGGTGTTACCTCACAACTTGTGAAGTGAGTCGCAGTCAGAGTGCTGAGTGGGAAGGGGGAATTTCCAGTGCAATAGCGAGTGAGGACCACGAGCCGTCTATCGACCTAAAGACTCATTAGGTCACTAGTAGTGAGGTTCTAATTGTTCAAATTCCAGGGGCATTTTGGTAATTTTCTATTATTTTAATGCCTAGACAACATTTTGGGATTATTTTTAGGGAGATTTCGGGAGTTAGTCAATGTTTTCCTCTCATTCCTCTCATTTTCTCAAGTTTAGTACGTAGAAAAACTCAATCTAGAAGCACAGAGAAAGTCCAAGGGTATCCATTCTCAGATTTCTCAAGCAATATATAAGGGGAATCTCTACTCCGGGTATGTGAGGTTTCAACAAGGGAATCGCTCTTCCCTTGTGCACAAAACCTCCCTAAAATTTTTATCAGTTCTAGACCTTTTGTATCAATGTTAGGGTTGTCCTTCAGTGAGAATATAAATTTCCTTCTTGTTATGATTTTCATGATTTTAGAAGGTTGTAGTTAGTTATACTTTATGTTGATATCTCTTTCAATGAAATATATGTTTAGCCCTAGTCTGTAAATCTGATTTGAAGGGTCTTGCATAATTGTTCAGATACAAATCTTGCTTGATTCTGATAGTTCTTGTAATCAATAGAATAGTACAGTTAGATTATCCAAAACATTGAATTATTGATTGTTTAGTCCCAATCAGTACTTAGCCTTTCCAGTATCTTATAGAAATGTCAACTAATCAGTATGACTATACTTAGTCTCTTGAGGAGTTCAGTAAAAACTCCATAGTCTCAATTATCAATTCTCAGGGTGCTCTTTAGACAGTTACAATGCTTTCAGCTAAAGTATCTCTGGCCAGTCTTAGAACCCTTAGTTTAGTTATCAGGTCCTTCAGACTCTCAAGTTACTTCCAGATAAGTATTCGTGATTTAAGTCTTGGGAAATCAAGTTCGAGCTATCAACCTCGTAGTCACCGTTAGAAAGTTCTAGTAGGAGTAGGCGTTAGCACCGAGCAGACCGGGGTTTAGTGCACCCAGGTTCATAGAACTACATTGCCACCATAGGTCTTCAGCCTGAATGGGCATCAGACAGTGATCACCTAGTTCAACTACTATGCCCTAGAACGATATAGTGGGCCTTCTCCAATGGGGAGTATACATCAGACTCCATGTTTAGCTCACGTGGTTATATATCAGTTATAGTCTCTACCACAGTATAGCTAGTACTACTTAGTTTAGAACAACCACAATTTTTAGTTCAGTTCAGTTACTCAAATTTCAGTATGTAGTTATGTTCCTCAGTCAATACCTGTACTATAGTTATATTTGATGTTTATCAGTTCTGTTGTGTACTTCTACTGTTTTCACTTACATCTTGCATACTTGATACATTTAAAGTACTAATGCATATTTTCATATTGTATCGTATTATAATACAGGTACAGGTTCTAAGTCACAACATCGATAATAGTTCCCTTCCGACGACATCAGCAACAATATATTTGGTGAGTCCTCATCTTTTGAGGATGATATTATCTTTAAGTTCAGTCTTTCTTAGTTAGATTTTAGAATTAGCTGGGGGCTTGTCCCAGCAACTCGTCAGTTCTTAGATGGCTTTCAGACATAGTGATGTTCAGTATGTTTTGCGCTTGGGCATAAATTTCATTATCATATTAGATATTTCATATTTTTCAGAAAGCTATGTAGTTATGTTTCCTCAACTTCCGCTATGTTTAGTTCAATATACCAGTGTGATGTTAAGCCATGGTTAGCTTGGGGTCATTTGTGGCACCAATTATCGTATTGCGTTTAGATATAGACTCAGGTCCTGACAAACTTTGTTCAGAGCACTAGGTTAAGAGTATCCTAGGATTTCTAAAAGCTGCATCAAGTAGAGTCCTTTTCATGGGTGTGAAGCACACCACACTTATGACGGGGAGGCTATAAGGCATTATTAGGAAATATCCCTTTTGTTCATAATCTTTATCGTGTGTTGAGCTAATATCAAAAACGTCCTCCTAATCCATACTCTAATCTTTTTAGATAATGATTCCTCAAAAATGAGGAAATGGAAGAAGGACCGGGAACGCTAAACAACCAGCCCCACCAGCTCCACCAGCCTCTCAAGACAATCAGGTGTCCTCTGCTGAATTTAGGGCGGTGACACGGATGCTGGCTCAGGCCATGACCAATCAAGTGAACCAGCAATTGGTGCCCGTCAATACCAATAAGTCTGCAGTTGCGGCCAGAGTCCGGGATTTCACACGAATGAATCCCCCAACTTTTCACGGATCTAAGGTAGAAGAAGACCCGCAAGAGTTCATGGATGAGATCCATAAAATCACCCAAATCATGGGTGTCACTGCTATGGAGAGTGCTGAATCAACTGCCTACCATTTGAAAGGGGTGGCTCAGATTTGGTACAAGTAGTGGAAGGAAGGGAGCCCGAATAGAGTAGGTCCGATAGAGTGGGACAAGTTTTTTATGGCATTCCTCGATGAATTCTTTCCTCGGGAGTTGAGGGAAGATAAGGCTACCAAATTCTTGAACTTAAGGTAGAGCAGCATGAAATTGGTGGAGTACGCATTGGAGTTAACTCGGTTGTCGAGGTATGCTCCGAAAATGGTCATTGAGCTGAGGCTCGCATGCTCAAATTTGTTAATGGAGCTTTAGATTTGGTGTTTATGGAATGCAGAACTGCGATGGTTATCAAGGACATCGACCTCTCTAGCCTTATTATCCATGCACATCAGATAGAGGTGGAGAAGCTGAAGGAAATTGAGAGGGAGAACAAACAGCGAGAATAGGCCAATTTGAGTATGGCCAGGAGAGGTCAGGTGGGGGTAGTTGACCACAACAGCAGCAGCAGCAGTAGAAACCTCTAGTACCCTCATCTGCTAGCGCCCCTTCTTTTCGATCCTACAAAGATCAAAAAGGTGGAGCATCAGGATCCCAGTCCCAAAGTTATGTCTCAGTAGCCCCACATTTCCAGCCTACCATAAGTGTGGCAAGAATCACCTTTGGGAGTGCCACTTTGGCAACGAGGGTTGTTACGGTTGTGGCTAGCTAGGTCACTAATTGAGAGATTGTCCATCAGTAGGACGGGGGAAGACCCAATCTACTACCTCAGCAGCCCTAGCAGGTCATCCAACTCAATAAGGCACTACTTCAAGTATGAGTGGTGGGCAACACCAAAATCATTTTTATGCTTTGTCTTCTCATCAGGATTAGGAGAATTCACCTGATGTGGTTACGGGTATATTGTGCCTTTTCCACGTTATTGTATATGCCTTGTTAGATCTAGGAGCCACACTTTCTTTCGTGACTCCGTATATTTCTATTCAATTTGATATTAGTCCAGAAGTCCGCTACGAACCATTTTAAGTTTCTATCTTATCAGTGAATCAATTAGAGCCAGCCAGGTATATAGAAGTTGTCTAGTCTCAGTGTTGAGTAAAATAATCACAGTTGATCTAGTAGAGCTAGACATGGTCTCTTGGCATAAATTGGTTACATTTCTGTTATGCGTCAGTCGACTGTAGAACTAGAGTCATCAGGTTTCAGTTTCCTAACGAGCCAATCCTAAAAAGGAAGGGTAGTGTTTCAGTGCCTAAGGGTCAGTTTATTTCCTACCTTAAGGCCTGGAAAATGATTTTAAAGGGTTGCATCTATCACTTGGTTAGGGTCAGGGATTCCAGTTGTAAGACCCCGACAATTCAGTCTGTTCATGTTGTTAGCCAATTTCCTGATGTCTTTCTCAAAGATCTTCCCGAAGTCCCGAGCTAGCGAGAGATCGACTTCGGCATAGACGTTCATCTAGACACCTAGCCTATCTCTATTCGTTCTTATAGAATTTCTCCAGCTGAGCTTAAGGAGTTGAAGGAACAGCTGAAAGATCTTCTAGATAAAGGCTTTATCAGATCCAACATCTCTCCAAAGGGTGTTTCTGTATTGTTCTTGCAAAGGAAAGACGATACTCTCAGAATATGCATCGACTACCATCAATTGAACAAAGTTATCATTAAGAATAGGTATCCTCTACCCAGGATTGACGACTTGTTCGATCAGCTTCAGGGAGCTAGTTGTTTCTCCAAGATAGACCTAAGATCAGGATACCACCAGCTCAGGGTCAAGGAGTGTGATATTATGAAAACAACTTTCAGAACATGGTATGGTTACTACAAATTAGTGGTTATGTCTTTTGGACTAACCAATGCTCCTGCAACATTTTTGAATCTGATTAAAAGGGTGATCAAGTGGTAACTAGACATATTTGTCATTGTATTCACAGATAACATCTTGGTATACTCCAGGGATGAGGAGGATCATGCCAACCACCTGAGGATAGTGTTACAGACTCTCAGAGATCATCAGTTGTGCTAAATTTAATAAGTGTGAATTCTTGTTGAACTCAGTGGCTTTCATTAGTCATGTGGTCTAAGGTGAGGGTATTCAGGTGGATCCTCAAAAGATATCAAAGGTGAAAGATTTGCCATGATCCACTTCTCCATTAGATATTAGGAGTTTCTTGGGTTTAGCTGGTTATTACCAATGATTTGTAGAAGGATTTTCTTCCATTGCATCACCTTTGACCAAACTAACTCAGAAAAAAGGTGAAGTTTCACTAGTCAGACACTTGTGAGAAGAGTTTCCATGAATTGAAGAGTCGACTCACTACAACTTTGGTTTTGACCTTGTCAGAACAAACGGATGATTTCATAGTTTATTGTGATGCTTCCCGAGTTGTCCTCAGTTGTGTCCTGATGTAGCGAGGTAAGGTGATATCCTATGCCTCCAGACAACTCCAGGTTCATGAGAAGAACTATCCAACTCATGTTCAGTCATAAGGACTTGAACATTTGTCAGAGAAAGTGACTGGAATTATTAAAAGACTATGATATTAGTGTGCTATACCACCCAAACAAGGCCAATGTGGTGGCTGATGCCTTAAGAAGGAAGTCTATGGGAAGCGTTGCTTATGTCGAAGAGGGCAGAAAAGAACTAGCAAAAGATATCCACAGTTTGGCACGATTGGGAGTGCATTTAGTTCATTCAGCTTAGGGCGGAGTTTTAATCCAGAGAGGATCAAAATCCACACTAGTGGTAGAGGTTAAGTCAAAGCAGGATGAAGACACCATACTACTCAACTTAAAAGAAGCAATTCTAAGAAAAAAGGCGGAGGCTTTATCTAAAGAGGGAGATGATGTACTTGGTTACCAGGGCAGATTACGTGTTACAGATGTAGATGATTTGAAACAACAAATACTGGCAGAAGCACATAACTCTAGGTATTTTATTCATCTCGGTGAAACTATGATGTATCATGACCTACGGGGAATCTATTGGTGGAACGACATGAAGAAGGACATTGCAGAGTTTGTACTAAGTGTCCAAACTACCAATAAGTTAAGGTTGAACATCAAAGACCTCGAGGTATGACTCAGGATATCGGTATTCCTACTTTAAAATGGGAGAAAGTGAATATGGACTTTATCATAGGTTTACCTCGTACTCGTTGATAGCATGATCCAATATGGGTGGTAGTAGACCAGATGACTAAGTCAGCACATTTCCTACTAGTTAAGACTACCGACTCAGCTGAGGATTATACTAGACTGTACATCTGAGAGTTAGTCAGACTACATAGAGTTCCCTAGTCCATCATTTTAGATAGAGGTACTTAGTTCACCTTGCATTTTTAGAAATCATTTCAGAAGGGACCTGGCACCCAGGTCAAGCTCAGCATAACTTTTCACCCGCAAACATATGGACAAGCTGAGCGGACTATTCAAACCTTGGAAGACATGTTAAGGGCGTGTGTAATTGATTTCAAGGGAATTTTGGATGATCACCTACCTCTCATTGAGTTTGCATTAACAACAACTACCACTCCATCATCCAAATGGCCCTATTTGAGGCATTGTATTGAAGAAGGTATCGATCTCTTATAGGATGGTTAAGAGTTGGTGAAGCTACCATGATAGGACTAGACTCAATTCATGAGGCTATGCAAAAGGTTCAACTTATCAGAGAATGGTTGAAAATAGCCTAGAGTCAACATAAATCATATGCAGATGTAAGGAGAAGAGAACTAGAGTTTGTTGTTGATGATTGGGTTTACCTAATGATTTCACCTATGAAAGAGATTATAAGGTTTTGGAATAAAGGAAAACTTAGTCCGAGATATGTGGGACCTTACAAAATCCTGAGACGCATTGGCAAAGTGGCCTATGGGTTAGAATTACCTACAGAGTTAGCATCGGTGCACCCAGTCTTCCGTGTGTCCGTATTAAAGAAATACATCGGTGACCTGACCTCAATAGTCCCTCTAGAGAGTGTTGGCGTAAAAGACAACCTCTCTTATGAAGAAGTTCCATTTGAGATCCTAGACTGTCAAGTTTGTTAGCTGAGGAACAAGGAGGTCGCTTCAACAAAGGTTTTGTGGAGAAACCAACTAGGCAGCTACACGGGAAGCAGAATCAGATATGATGGCTAAATACCCTCATTTGTTCCATTCTAACTCAGCTTCAGCATCAGGTATTAAATCCCTCCTCAATACTCTATTCAGTTCCGTACTCATTAGCTCTATTCATGTATGTAATATGCACCCTAGTTGCATCAACTCAATTAGTATGCCAATATCAGTTCGGAGTCAGACATTCCTTCAGAAATTAGTGTGTAGTTTTTAGTTTGGGGATTGCATCTTATTTCCCAGTCTTTCAGCTTATTTAGCCTTCATTCAAGGATGAATGTCCCCAAGGGGGAGATATTGTAACATCCTAAAAGTTTCTAAGATCAGATCTGAGAGTTTAAATGGAGAAAGTAGGAAAATGTTGCCTAGGTCACCGGACGGCTCATCCAGTGACCCATGAAGTACTCCACGAGTCATGAAGTGACTCGTGAAGTGGATGGCAGGCCGGTGTCGAACCGTGGTTAGGGGTGACCATAGATGGAGCCACGAGTCATGGTGTTACCTCAAGACATGTGAAGTGAGTCATAGTTAGAGTGGTGAGTGGGAAGGTGAAATTTGCAGTGGTGAAAATGAGTGAGGACCATGATTCGTCCAGTG
The DNA here is from genome assembly GCA_035772735.1 of Datura wrightii. NCBI lineage: Eukaryota > Viridiplantae > Streptophyta > Magnoliopsida > Solanales > Solanaceae > Datura > Datura wrightii. Next base: position 45,657,441 of record JASDFA010000002.1, on the reverse strand, counting down.
ACCTAATGACTCGTTAGGTCACTAGTAGTGAGGTTTTAACTGTCGGAATTCTAGGGGCATTTTTGTAACTTTTTGTTATTTTAATGCCTACACTACATCGTTTTGGGGTTATTTCACGGGGATTTGTGGAGTTAGTTAATGTTTCTCTCCCATTCCTCTCATTCTCTTAAGTTTGGTGTGTAGAAAAACTCAATCTAGAAGCACAGATCAAGACTAAGGGTTTCCATTCTCCTCAGATTTCTCAAGCAATCTCTAAGGGGAATCTCTACTCCAGGTATGTGGGGTTTCAATAACGGAATTTCCTTCCCTAGTACCCCAAAACCTCCCTAAAATCGTTATCAGTTCTAGCCCTTTCGTATTAATGTTAGGGTTCTCTTTCAGTGAGAATACGAATTTCCTTCTTGTTATGATTTTCATGATTCTTGAAGGTTTTAGTTAGTTATATTTATATTGATATCTCTTTCCATAAAATATGTGTTTAGCCCTAGCATGTAAATGTGATTTGAATGTTCTCGTACAACTGTTCAGATACAAACCTTGCTTGATTCTAAAAGTTCTTGTAATCAATAGAATTGTACAGTTAGATTATCCAAAAAGTTGAATTATTTATTGTTTAGTCCCAGTCAGTACTTAGCCTTTTCAATATCTTACAACAATGTCAGCTAATCAGTTTGACTATACTCAGTCTCTTAAGGAGTTCAGTAAAAACTCTATAGTCTCAATTATCAGTTGTCAGGGTGCTCTTTAGACGGTTGCGACGCTTTCAGCTAAAGCAGCTCTGCTATTCTTAGAATCCTTAGTTTCAGTTATCATGTCCTTCGGACGCTCAGTTTACTTTCAGATAAGTATTAGACTTAAGTCTTGGGACATCAAGTTTGAGCTATCAGTCTAGTAGTCACAGTTAGAAAGTTCCAGTGGGAGTAGGACTTAGCACCGAGCGAGCTGGGGTTTAGCGCACCCAGGTTCATAGAACTACATTGCCACCATAGGTCTTTAGGCCGAATGGGCATCAGAAAGTGATCACCTAGTTAAACTACTATTCTCTGGCACGGTATAGTGGGTCTTCTCCAATGGGGAGTATACATCAGACTCCATGTTTAGCTCACGTGGTTAAATATCGGTTATACTTTATCCCAAGGTATAGCAAAGTACCTCTTAATCCAGAATAGTCACAATTTTCAGTTCAGTTCAGTTATTCAAATTTCAGTATGTAGTTATGGTCTAAGTCAGTACCTATATTGCAGTTATATTCGTTGTTTATCAGTTCACTTGTGTACTTATACTGTTTTCACTTATATCTCACATACTCAGTACATTCAACGTACTGATGCATATTTCTATGTTATATTATATTATGATATAGGTACAGGTTCTCAGTCACAACATAGATAGTAGATCTCTTCCGATGACTTTAGCAGCAGTACATTTGGTGAGTCCTCATCTTCCGAGGATGAGAGTATCTTTCAGTTTACTTTTTTTTTTTGAGTTAGACTTTAGAGTTAGCTGGGGGCTTGTCTCAGCAATTCTTCAGTTCTTAGATGGCTTTCATACATAGTGATGTTCTATATGTTTCACGCTTGGGCATAATTTCAGTATCATATTAGACATTCCGTATCTTTCAGAAAATCTATGTAGTTATGTTTTCTTAGCTTCTGCTATGTTTAATTCAGTACACCAGAGTGATGTTAAGCCATAGGTTAGCTTGGGATCACTTGTGACACCAAGTACTGTGTTGCGTTTAGGGTATAGACTCGGGTTGTGACATTTATGCATTTATTAACCATATTTCGTCCACACTTTGCTATGTTTTGAGAACACATTATGTGTGTTTTCTTATGCTTTATGTGATATTTGTGAAAAAGAACTAATGCACATGATTACATATTTTTAGGTATTAAAGTGATAGATTTGAGCTTAATTGTGGATAAAAAGAGCAAGAATGGCAAAATGGGGTTGACGAAACAAGTATGATAGAAGTTCACATCACACAAGCATCCCTGTGCTATGTCCTGCACGATGCACACGCATTATTGGAGCACCAATAGGCGCGACGCATCAAGGGGTTTGACACTATAGCCTACGCAGTGTGCATGCAGTGTCCAAGTGTGGCTAGATTTCAATCCCAATTTGACTAACAATAGAAGCTGCAAAATCCATTCCAATCCAAGAAGGAATAATGAAGGCTTAACCGACTATTGTATAAACCCCTTCTTAACATGTTTTAGGCGTCCAAGTCCCATTAGTATGATTAGTGTTAAGTTTACACAATTCGTACTCTACGAATTTTTATAAATACTTAATCGAATATTTGTTGGAGAATTCAAGTTCTTGTGATTCAATATAACTTTGGAGATTTATTAAACAATTTCATATAATTGTAAGTATTTCATTGTGATTTCTTCTATGACATGCCCCATCTTGGGAGGTGTAACTAGCACTAATGCCACAATGGACTCTGAGCCAACCTAGCTGGTCATATAGACTTTTGGTGCATATCATCAGCACATAATCAAGGAAACAAACAACTATATCTAGTCTCAAAACATAGGCTTAGGCCGACAAGGCTGCTACACAACACCTGCAGCAACTCAGTTAGCCCAATAGTTACAATAGTAATACTACCCTTTGCGGGCTCACAAGACCACCATGTTGCTGACAGATAACATAACTAGGCCCCTGTAATACCCTGAATGCACTAAGATCAAACCCAAGGGATGAAATGGAGAAAATAAAATTTCTGCACCAGGTCATAAGACGAGTTGTCTTGTGACCCATGAGGTGCACCATGAATCTTTAAGTGACTCGTGGGAAGGAGGGTGGACTTGGTTAGATTTTTGGGACAAGGATTTTACCATGGGACAGGCTATGAATCGTGGTCAGGACCACGAGTCGCTAAGTCTCTCGTGGTCAGTGGTGGACTTGAAGGTGAAGAGTTTGGACAGTGCAAGCCACAACTTGGTCACCACGAGTCGTTGGGTACACCACGAGTCGTAGTGTCCCTCGTGGTGACACACAGAGGTATGATTCTAGTAATGGCAATGGCAGGAAGAGGATGAGTCGTCCCCCCAGACCACGATTCATCTAGTCCCTCGTTGGGACTAACAGTGAGTATTTTCCTGCAAATTTATTAAGGGCTTTTCCGTAATTCCTAAGTTCCTAAGGCCTATACTGCGTCGTTTTAAGCTTAGAAAAGGGTGTTTTAAGAGGGCTAAACTCATTCTAAACCCATTCTCTTCCATTCATGAAAACTTAATGATTTATAAGAGTGATCAAGCTTAGATTCATCAAGTTCTTTCCCAAATTCCATTAAGCTTTCAAGAGGGTTTGTGAAATCAGATTTCTCCAGGTTTGTAGGGCTATTGATGTGCTTTGGATTTACAGCACTATTGATGCTCAAAAATAAGAAATAGCATGAAATTAGGTGTATTTATGTGGATATGAGGCACGTTTCCTTTGATTCAGGATAAATGGATGTTTGAATAATAAATTGCAAGAGGAAGCTAAAAGTGTGCAGAAAGGGCAAAAGTTCAGTCCACAGTTCGATCAGTATGATGGACCTACAAGTTGTACTGAGGGCCGTGATAAGAAGATAAAAGTTTAACTTGGAAGACTGATCCCACGATTGTTGTCACGGATCGTACCATGATGGTACGAGTTGTGGTAAGCCAGTCGTGATGAAATCCAGAAGAATTGCACATAAGGCTGATTCTCGTTACAAGAGGATCCTACGACCCGTGAGATAAAGGTACGACTCATACCATACCGGTCGTGGTGAAGTTTAGATGAAGTTCAAAGTATCAGGATCAAGCCATGGGTGCAATGTACGAGTCGTAGGATTTAGGTACGAATCGTACCTTGGCCCAACACTTAGCCAAAATTCATCCAACACTGTAAGACACGAGTCAATTCCATGGTCCGTTAGAAGCCCTTATGAGTCGTAGGAGGACCCGTAACGAGCTCGGCGATAGATATGGAAAGCAGTCCTGTTAGTTTAGGAAAAGGATTCTTGTGTCTCTATAAATACATTTCATGTTTTATTTTTCATAGAGGACGACGAATAGACTTAATTTTAGTAGGAAACATTGTAGTAAGCAATTTTACATCATTGAAAGAGAGAATTGAGTTGGCTCAACCTTGTGATCAACCTTTTCTTGAACTCATATTGTTCTTGCTACTTGTTATTCAAGATTTTGTGGATTAATTGAAGGAATCATTTTTCTCAATGATCGTTGTAAATATTGTTTTATGTCTTCAATCATGAACATAATTCACAACCTTGCAATTATGAGAGGCTAAAACATCCATAGCTAGGGTTGTGGGAACCATGGTAGATTAACAAGCTATGGTTGCACAAAGTGATTCTAAAACCAACACTAATTACTTATATTGTAGTATCTTCATCTTTAATGGTTCTTAGAGGTGCGCAACGTTAGGAAGTGCCAAATTCTTTACTTGCTTTGGTCGAACAGGTAGAGATTAGGAAAAGAGAATTACAACAGAGCCTTGATCTTGATGATAATTGTATTAACTTGAGTTGTGGTCGCACGATAGTTATATCTGGAACTTAGTGATAAAGGTTAGTTTGCAAACTGATTAGACTTGGTCGAGTAATTTAGGATAGTCATTCAATAGGGATTTGTCGATCATTTGAATGAACCGAAGTTATCAGTTCTATAAGTAAGTATTGGTAAACAACCCAAAGTTGTTATGAACCCATGAGGAACACAAACCCTAGTTATCCTATAATTATTGATTTGCAAATATAATCTTGACTGCTGTTTATTTTTATTGTTGATTTTTATTAGAATTCCCCCATTGTGAAGCAACTACCATACGAGTTCATCTACCGGCTGTAATCTAGATCTTCCATATTCTCTATGGGATCGACCCCAACCTCTAAGTTGGGTTCTTTATTGACAACGTCCGCTTCATACTTCAGTTGGAAGTGTGGTTTGAGCGTTATCAAAAAGTGGGGTCGTTGCCAGGAAATACGGCTAAGACTAGGTTATTTGCTTGTATTTTACTTTTTGGTAGTTATTTCTTTAATTACGTTTATTTTTGTCTTTTATATATACCCACAGGCTGTCCTTCGATGAGCGCCAAGCACTCGGAGTAGAGGAGACCCTCTTGTCCCACTAAATCTTGAAATAGAACGAGCACTGCATAGAATGGAGAACCCAAAGCAAAGAGAAGCCCGCTTGGCTGAAGAATCTAGGCAAGCCGAGCAAGCTCGGTTAGCTGCACTTTCAGCAAGCTGAAGATGACAGAGATGAGGTGGTAAATGTTGGTCGACATGGAAGGGGCTGTTGACACCCAATTTTCACCTCCTTATGCCCCGTCTAAGCTGTGTATTAATATATAATGTATTTTCAAAAAATTACCTCTTTTATGTAATTGTTTAGTTCGCATTCATAATATTTTAATGAGTAGTTTTGCGTGATTATTGCAAATTATAACTTTTAAAAATTTTTATTTACATTTAGTCTCATTTTATTAATTGTCTAATATTATATTAAAATTTATATATGCGTATTTAAAAATTTAGCTTTTTACATAATCTTTCAGCTTGCATTTATAATTTAAAATAATTATTTTTTTAATTTTGCATAATTATTTGAAATTATAATTTTAAGATGTTTATTTACATTTAGTTTCAATTTATTAATTTTTTAATGTTATATAATTAGGTCATATATTGTATTTTGCCTATTAATATATGTGCACGCATAATTTCAATTAAACAAGCTTTTTCTATATATACATATATATATATATATATATATATATATATATATATATATAATTTTTCTTAATTTTATAAACTATTTATATAATGATATTTGTATATCTTTTACTTACAATTTTATACTTTATTTATATTAATAATGATATTTACATAATTATATTTAAAATTAGACTATTATATTATCCATATATTAAATTATTTACAAATGTAGTATTTTATTAATTATATAGGAGCTATTTTAAATTTCCCTACTTTATTTAAGCTCTAGCCACTTTCTATCTAAATTGTACCAACTTTAGCTAATTATGGTCAATTCTAGCCACATTCAAATCTAATTCAATTTCATTTAAATCCTACCCATTTATTAATGTCACACCCCGCCTTGGGGGGTATGACTGGCACCTGGTTCCCTACTAGGACCTGAACTGCTAGACTGCTGAGCCTGAGCACATCTGGTGCCTGGCTGGCTCTAACTCAGATTTAGGGAAACAACGGGCTATATAACGGCTGTAAATACAGCCTCCGGCCGACTAGGCCTATAGCCACCTGTACCTGTGCTGACGGCAAACCAGAACATATCAATATAGGGGAGACTATGCGGGCCGACAAGGCCACCATGTTGTCTAGTTATCTGAAACTCAACAATGAGATACAGGATAGCTACGTGACCGGCAAGGTCACCACTACTGTCGAGCTATGTCCCCACACGGCCAACATAAAGGAAGCAAAAGTACTAACAGCTATACAACTACACAGCCTCGTACGACTGGCTCATCTGACCACATGGAAATATATACAGACTGCAAGCCTCTAAGAATACTGATAAGATGTTCGAGACAGGGACCCGGCCTACCCATGTTGTACAACAAAAGAAAAGGGATAAACCTCTAGCTATCTAGCTCCGGATGACTGGAGCTGATGACTCTGTGAGCTGGCTGGAATCACGAGGTATCAGCCCCTTGTCTATGAGTACCTGCAGGCAAGTAATGCAGCGCCCCACCGGACGTCATTACCACTGGTACTGAGTATGTAAAACAATAACTGAAAGAAATATCTGAAAGCAACAACACAACTGATAGAACTGAAATAGGAAGGAATAGGCTAACTGACTAGAAATGTAAAACTACGCCTACTCTTAACTGTACTGGAAGGAGTAGGAGCCATACCTGAAGATATATCATTCTACTGTCGATCTACTCGTGTCTCGTATCACATGGCATAACATATCATAACATAACATAGCACACACAAACCTTACCCGGCCCCCATAAGCCGGGAGGTACAACCAGCACAAAATCTATACCCCTACCCCGGTCGTCCCATCTCCTATAATAACTATAAGCATCCTGCCGGTCCCCTGGGTATGTACTTGGGCTCGCTGAGCCCCTGACTATAACTGTACCTGAGTCCGAAGGACTCCTGTATCAACACCCGGGCATATCCGCTCGACAGGGGTGTATAAGGGCCGACCAAGGCACAATATGGGGAAAACTGGCATCTCATCTTCATCCCCTGTAGGACGGCATGCCACTCCATAGAGCGACGTATCCTCGTCCTCTGGCGGACCAGTCGATACAGCTATTAACCCTGGGGCGGTCATGGATGCTAGGTAATCCAACCCCAAAATAATACAGCGGTCTCAACTAGTAATACTATCTGCATATCCCACATACTGAAGCTAATAGTAGTAAAGTATCCGCACATACTGTGTGCTGAACTAGTAATGGTAATGTGTATGTACTTAATACATGCTGAGACTGATAATAGTATATATGTATAAATATAATCTTCTGCCATACTGTGCTGAGTCTAACGCTGAACAAGATATAGTTTTTCTGCTGAAAACCATGTTGTATACTGAGTTTCTGTAGTAACATGATTTACTATTTCTGACATGCTTCCTAAACTTCATTTTAACCTATCATTCTACTTCTGAGATGCCTTACAGATATTACATTGTTTTACTGGGTTTCAACTGAATACGATAATATCCTAACATTCTGTACTACATCACATACTGAGCATGTTGTGCAGTTCCTGACACTTGTATTAGAATCTATATCGTGCTAGCAAGTTTTGCGCAAGATATAACATGGTGCTTCTAATATCGTACCAACATTCATAATAAACACAACACATGACTTTTGAACATTCCACTGGCCTTTAAATTACTTTACTATACCGAGATTACTAACTTGCCGAGGAAACTAGCTTTACATACCTTCGCTTCTGATTTCCCGACTAACTGGCGTAGCTTGGTCAGTATTTCAGCTATTCCTCCCAACTACATTCATATATATATATCAATTAATACTAAATATAGTTTTATTTTAAGGAACAACGTCACTTTCGATATAATTTATAGCCTAAACTTAGGCTTATCGAAAGACGATCGAAAACTCGCTATTTTTCAGAGGTCCAGAAGGGAGAAATATTCACTTCACAGCTAGGAACACATAGACACTAGTTTGGAGCAATTCCACTTACCTTAGTCCGGTAGCTCGACGATTCTTCGGCCATATTTTGCGAAACTAAATCCGTAGGAATGCTCTCTGCTGCTAAATACCTCGGTATCTGAGGTTAATTTGAGTTTGGACAACGTTTGGCAGCGTAATCGAACGATTATATGTTTACCCTCTTCGTTCTCCTCTGTTCCTCTGCATTTTCTGGAAATTATGATGAGTTTAAATGAATTAAAACTGAAGTGGGCTTTATATACTTGAGCCTGGACAGGGCCAACGTGTCACGGAGCTAACGCAGAGGCTCCACCTCCGTGAAACGTTGCCATCGCGGAGGGGCTCTGCCTCGGCTCCTTCCGCGATGGTTTGACAGGCTATCCATCCGATCCTTTCCCGGACCTTTCTCTAGCACGTATGGCTTTCAAATATGCCTAACCACCGTGCGAATAGGCCATCTAGGTGCCGGGAATCCTACGGGGTATAACATTCTCCCCCCCTTAAGAACATTCGTCCTCGAATGTAAACTGCTATCTAGAGGACTTCTCGATCTACTTATTTAAAAAAATTTTGGCAAAGTCTCCCCTGTAATATGGACTATACCAAAAACCTGAAACGCAGAAAAGTCCAATACAGGTACTGTGCATAATACTTTAGGATTCACTGGATAGCTACGCATAAATCTTTCTCATTTATTCACATACAACTATAAGGTATTGCATAAGTAATAATACGGACATACCTGTCGTCGGACTAGGCCTGGAATAAGTGAGGATATCTGGTCCTCATATCTTCCTCCACTTCCCAAGTCATCTCCTCTCGGTTCCTGTTACGCCATAATACCTTGACAAACGCAATATCTTTAGTCCTCAATCTGCGAATCTGTCTGTCTAAGATAGCTACTGGAACCTCTTCATAGGCAAGCTCCTCCACAACCTGGATATCCTCGACTGGGACTGCTCTGGATGGGTCTTCTATGCATTTCTTCAGCATAGACACATGAAAGACTGGATGAAAGGATTCTAATTCTGGCGGAAAGTTCAACTCATATGCTACTCGGCCTATTCTTCGATGAATCTGATAAGGCCCAACAACCCTCGAACCGAGCTTACCTTTCTTGTTGAATCTCATCACCCCTTTCATTGGGGATACTTTCAAAATACCCAGTCATTTACATCAAATTCCAAGTTCCTGCGTCGTACATCTGCCTATGATTTCTGGCGACTCTGTGTAGGCGTTCTCTGATAAGTTTTACTTTCTCTTCTGACTGCTGAACGATGTCTGGCCCAACCAACGCTGATTCTCTTATTTCAAACCAACCAATCGACGATCTGCATTTTCGCCCATATAATTCTTCGAAAGATGCCATCTGGATGGTTGAGTGATAGCTATTATTATAAGCAAATTCAATTAACGACAAATGCTCGTCCCGGCTATCTCCAAAATCTAGAACACACGCTCGTAGCATGTCCTCGAACGTCTGAATAGTGCGCTTAGCCTGTCCATTTGTCTGAGGATGGAATGCTGCGCTCAAATTAATCTGCGTCCCCAGACCTCTCTGAAATGACTGCCAAAATCTAGCCGTAAACTGTGCTCCTCTATCAGAGATAGTAGATACTGGAACACCGTGTAATCTAACTATTTCTCTGATATACAATTCGGCGTAATCTTTGGCAGAGAAAGTAGCTTTTATGGAAGGAAATGGGCTGATTTCTTCAGTCTGTCAACAATACCCAGATTAAATCATGTCTATGCTTGGTATGGGGTAATCCTGCTACAAAGTCCATGTTTACTGCTTCCCATTTCCAGAGAGGCGCAGCTATGTCCTGGGTCAAACCGCCTGGTTTCTGATGTTCTACTTTCACCTGTTGGCAGTTAGGACCCTGAGCTACAAATTTAGCAATTTCTCTTTTCATACCTGGCTACCAGTAGTTTTCTTTGATATCATGGTACATTTTCGTCGCGCCTGGGTCGAGAGAATAGCGGGCGAAATGCGCCTCGCTCATAATCTACTGACGAAGCCCCAAAATATCTGGAACACAAATGCGGCCTTTACATCGCAACACTTCATCCCCGGTTATCTGAAAATATGTCACCTCTCCTTGCTGAACCTTGTGTTCAAGTTGAACCCGGCTAGGGTCTTTATATTACCGTTCCTTTACTTCCACCACTAAAGACAACACTGCGACATTCTGTATTACCGCTCTGTTGTCCTTTATTTCTGCTATGTGAACGGCTAAACCAGCTAACTGGTGTAATTCTCGGGCCAATTCTCGCTGTTCAGGCTGCAAGTATGCCAACTCCCCATAGATTTACGGCTAAGGGCATCTGCTACCACATTAGCCCTTCCTGGTTGATACAAAATATTCACTCTTTAAGGAATAAACTACTGCAGCTAACTCCAGGTCATGGGTAAGATAATTCTTTTCATGTTTCTTCAACTGCCTGAAAGCATAAGCTATTACTTTACCATGCTGCATCAACCCTCTGTACCTTCTGGTGATACTAACACTGGAGTTGATGTTAACCTGTCTTTTAACCCCTGGAAGTTCTGCTCACACGCCTCAGTCTGCTGGAACTTTGCTGCCTTCTGTGTCAATTTAGTCAGAGGTGCTGCTAAGGTGGAAAATCCTTCCACAAACCCTCTGTAGTACCCGGCTAACCGCAGGGATTGCGTACTTCGATCGGAGTGGTAGGTCTGGGCTATGTCTTCACTGCTTCAATTTTCTGTGTATCTACCTGTACACCAGCCTCCGACACAATGTGACCAAAAAGGTTACTGAACTCAGCCAAAACTCATATTTAGAAAAATTGACATATAACTGACGGTCATACTGGTTTATTATACCAGAGAATCTGACAAGTAATCTACCGGTATAGCTAGAGCTTATCTAGCATTCTTGCCGCATGCTAAGGCTACTTGTTGCTAAGGTAACCTGAACGACTATCTGCACACCATGTGCACGTATCTGATCAGAGGATCCTGACAATGATCATGATCTCTAATAGTCTGGCTGAATAACCTCGACTAACTAAATAGCTGGGCTAGATGATCCGAATGCTGCAGTAGTCTCACGACGCTCTACATGTTCTACTCGGACATCTGTAGCTCATGCATAACTGCGGGGTTGTGGACAGCTAACTGTTTCATCCTCCTAATTGAACAATTGTGATGTTGTGCTTAGTCCAACCTACTCTCAGGCGATCCGTCCCTGGATCTTCATAGGGAACCTATTGACCTCCTTGTCTTAGTAAACACTGTGCTAGCAGAGCACTACCAATATCTTACGCCTTATTCGTACCCCCCTTGGATTTATATTATTGTTCTTGGAAATTCTCGGTCTTATGAGCCATTCTGTAAAGACTGGCCTTCTGTTAGGGCTCTGTATCTGAATACCTTACGAGAACCAACTGAAGTACTAGTCCGTCACTGACTACTGATACGGACTCTTTCTTGGGGTGCCCACAGGTTTGTTTGACTAAGACGGTCAGCTAACTTGCGGAGTGTTTCGCATCATAGTTGCTAGGCTGACTAAGGCCGACTCTCACCTACAAGGCTGGGAAAACAATGTACGTCCACTTAACGTGCCACCCTTTCTTTTGGTGAGGGGTCCTACAGTACGATCTGTATATATTTCCTAGTAGCTAACCAAAATCTGTGTGACTGTAACCCCCGTTGCCAACTACATACATCATATCTATTATCTGTAGATATATGTATATATATCAACTACTATGTACAGTACATACTGAATTTTGTGGTGATACATAATCTCTAACATGCCTTACTGAACTTCATACTGCACATGGTATACCGCTCCTACGGTCTAATGATATCTCATATCCTCTCGTATCATTTCATGGGATTTTTTTTTCATCCCATTCTGGAAGCAACACACACATGCACTTTAGCTATGATCTGCTATTTGAAATTCCGCCACTCTTATAATGTGGGGTCAACATCCGAACCTTGTGGCCTTACTTGGCATTATATTAAGGCCCGTCACTATCTGTTGGACCTTGTCTCTAGGCCACACTAGATTGGAGTCTCTGGTTTGGTACCTTCTTACCTTCTCCTTGGGCGGACATACTGCAACATTCTGAACTACAACCTTACTGTCTCCTAGTTGTTCATCTAAGGTTTAGTCCTTAATACACGGTGTTCTATCAATCTAGAGGTGATTCTGATTTCCCCTCAAAATCTAGTATTCATGCTCTTCACCTTCATCTTCCTTAAACTGGGCTATGGGGTTCAAGGTACTTGCCTTACACTGTCAATAAGGTTGCCAGTCAAGTTCCAACCTATACTTCTTCTGACTAGCAGTCGGACCCATCTTATTCATATAATCTCCCCGTCTTTTGATATCACAGCTAAGATTATAACTATTATCTTGCAGACATACCCTGCCATCGTTAGCATGCCACAGCAGATTTAACCCTTTCCTGACTTGAACTTGACTCTTGCTGGGAGTCCATCATTGACGGATCTCCTACACCCACTTCGAGTAAGCTAGTATTCTTACTTGCTCTTCTGACTTATTACCATGAGGGTCTGCACAACTTACATAATCATAAGGGCTCCTTACTCTTTCTAACACTTTCTGGAATCAACCAATCCACCGTTCACTTACTGCCTGCTTTGGGCAACATCGTCTCAATCCTTATGCCCTTTGCTGCACCGGGATCAAAACTAAGGGGTAGGAATGACTTTTTCTTACCGCAACAAAACGAAGACATGGAACTGTACCACACCTGAAGGAATGGAGGTGGGAATCCTACATTTCCCTCTCTTTCTCTCACTTATCTGATAATCTAATATTGTCTACTATCTTAATCAAGTCTTATATATATATATATATCTAATAAATAAATCGACTCATTTATACGTTATGCTTATGACTTCCTATTCTGAAGTTATCGACATATACTGGGGATGGTACCAATAAAAGATAACATTGGGAGGTCCCTGTTACCTCCTCCTGCTGCTGTAGTTACTTTGTAACTGGCTGATGTTCTCTCCTGTTACAATTTCTGATCTTCTGCCTGGGATAGGATTTCGCTGGTCTGACTTGTATCTGTATTCAAAGAATATGATAAGTTTCAAAAGGACCAACCCTGTACTGTACTGTGCTATGGCATGACTGAGTATGAAAGAAGGGTAACCATCCTATTATGCCTCGCAGCCTCCTGCCTATAGTATGTTGTGCAAAACATATCCATAGACAAGACTCTACTTATCACGGCTTGCAGACTCCCTGGGACACGACCGACTCTGATACCAAGTTTGTCACACCTCGCCTTGGGGGGTATGACTGGCACCTGGTGCCCTACTAGGACCTGAACTGCTAGACTGCTGAGCCTGAGCACATCTGGTGCCTGGCTGGCTCTAACTCAGATTTAGGGAAACAACGGGCTATATAACGGCTGTAAATACAGCCTCCGGCCGACTAGGCCTATAGCCACCTGTACCTGTGCTGACTGCAAACCAGAACATATCAATATAGGGGAGCCTATGCGGGCCGACAAGGCCACCATGCTGTCTAGTTATCTGAAACTCAACAATGAGATACTGGATAGCTACGTGACCGGAAAGGTCACCACTACTGTCGAGCTATGTCCCCACACGACCAAAATAAAGGAAGCAAAAGTACTAACAGCTATACAACTGCACAGCCTTGCACGACCGGCTCATCTGACCATCGGGAAATATACAGACTGCAAGCCTCTAAGAATACTGATAAGATGGTCGGGACAGGGCCCCGGCCTACCCATGCTGTACAAAAAAAGAAAAGGGATAAACCTCTAGCTATCTAGCTCCGGATGACTAGAGCTGATGACTCTGTGAGCTGGCTGGAATCATGAGGTATCGGCCCCTCGTCTATGAGTACCTGCAGGCAAGTAATGTAGCGCCCCATCGGGCATCAGTACCACTCGTACTGAGTATGTAAAACAATAACTGAAAGAAATATCTGAAAGCAACAACACAACTGATAGAACTGAAATAGGAAGGAATAGGCTAACTGACTGGAAATGTAAAACTACACCTACTCTTAACTGTACCAGAAGGAGTAGGAGCCATACCTGAAGATATATCATTCTACTGTCGATATACTCGTGTCTCGTATCACATGGCATAACATATCATAACATAACATAGCACACACGAACCTTACCCGGCCCCCATAAGACGGGAGGTATAACCAGCACAAAATCTATACCCCTACCCCGGTCGTCCCATCTCCTATAATAACTATAAGCATCCTGCCGGTCCCCTGGGTATGTACTTGGGCTCGCTGAGCCCCTGACTATAACTGTACCTGAGTCCGGAGGACTCCTGAATCAACACCCGGGCATATCCGCTCGACAGGGGTGTATAAGGGCCGACCAAGGCACAATATGGGGAAAACTGGCATCCCATCTTCGACCCCTGTGGGACGGTATGCCACTCCGTAGAGCGACGTATCCTCGTCCTCTGGCGGACGAGTTGATACAGCTATTAACCCTAGGGCGGTCATGGATGCTAGGTAATCCAACCCCAAAACAATACAGTGGTCTCAACTAGTAATACTATCTCATATCCCACATACTGAAGCTAATAGTAGTAAAGTATCCGCACATACTGTGTGCTGAACTAGTAATGGTAATGTGTACGTACTTAATACATGTTGAAACTGATAATAGTATATATGTATAAATATAATCTTCTGCCATACTGTGTTGAGTCTAACGCTGAACAAGATATAGTTTTTCTGCTGAAAACCATGTTGTATACTGAGTTTCTATAGTAACATGATTTACTATTTCAGACATGCTTCCTAAACTTCATTTTAACCTATCATTCTACTTCTGAGATGCCTTACAGATATTACATTATTGTACCAGGTTTAAACTGAATACGATAATATCCTAACATTCTGTACTACATCACATACTGAGCATGCTATGCAGTTCCTGACACTTGTATTAGAATATATATCATGCTAGCAAGTTTCGCGCAAGATATAACATGGTGCTTCTAATATCGTACCAACATTCGTAATAAACACAACACATGACTTCTGAACATTCCACTGGCCTTTAAATTACTTTACTATACCAAGATTACTAACTTGCCGAGGAAACTAGCTTTACATACCTTCTCTTCTGATTTTCCGACTAACTGGCGTAGCTTGGTCAGTATTTCAGCTATTCCTCCCAACTGCATTCATATATATATATCAATTAATACTAAATATAGCTTTATTTTAAGGAACAACGTCACTTTCGATATAATTTATAGCCTAAACTTAGGCTTATCGAAAGACGGTCGAAAACTCGCTATTTTTTAGAGGTCCAGAAGGGAGAAATATTCACTTCACAGCTAGGAACACATAGACACTAGTTTGTAGCAATTCCACTTACCTTAGTCCGGTAGCTCGACGATTCGTCGGCCGTATTTCGCGAAACTAAATCCGTAGGAATGCTCTCTGCTGCTAAATACCTCGGTATCTAAGGTTAATTTGAGTTTGGACAATGTTTGGTAGCGTAATCGAACGATTATATGTTTACCCTCTTCGTTCTCCTCTGTTCCTCTGCGTTTTCTGGAAATTATGATGAGTTTAAATGAATTAAAACCGAAGTGGGCTTTATATACTTGAGCCTGGACAAGGCCAACGTGTCACAGAGCCAACGCGGAGGCTCCACCTCCGTGACACGTTGCCATCACGGAGGGGCTCTGCCTCGGCTCCTTCTGCGATGGTTCGACAGGCTATCCGTCCGATCCTTTCCCGGGCCTTTCTCTAGCACGTATGGCTTTCAAATATGCCTAACCACCGTGCTAATAGGCCATCTAGGTGCCGGAAATCCTACGGGGTATAAAAATTAAACCCGATCTGAGACCCACATCCTAACCCGACCCGTCCATCCTAAATTAAATCTCAATTGTTTGTTCAATTTAATCCTACGGATGAAATAAACCCTAACCTATTTCCATATTTATCACAATACCCCCCCCCCCTAAAACTCTAGACCTAATTCCCATTTTCATTTCTCCTTTCCCTCTAGCAGCGGCCCCCCCTCTCTCTAATCTCCCTCCTCTCTGCCTTTTTTCTTTTCTCCAGCAATCGAACAGCCGCCTCTCCCTTTCTCTTTCTCTCTTCTCCTCTCCTCCTCACCATTAACGCCGCCTTTACCCATTTCTCCCTCTTCGTCTTTTTTTTCTTTCTTCGCTGGACAACCGCACGGCGCCCCGACCAAACTCCCTCCATCCACTCCTCTAGCCGACACCACCTTCCAGATCTGCCACCGGATATGCGCCTCCTCTTCATTTTCTCACCCGACAAACCCTCTTCTCCTCACCTCTGTCCTTTCCTTTTCGCTCCGTCACCAAACTGCCAGCCCCAAACCTCCATGAAACCCCATCTCCTCTCTCCAAAATCTGGCGAAACTTGCCACACCCACTCTGGTTTTTTTCCCCTTGCCACCACACATTCACCCCATTAGAACATCGCGGTGACGCTTCAGTTCGAATTTGGACAGATCTATCTGTAGATTTTCTTCCTTCCCTTTGTTTTATTTTTTAATATTTATATATATAATTAATTAATTAATCATGTCCGCTGATTAGTATGTTTGTTCATGAATATTTGATTATTATCTTGTGCTCATCTCCATATTATCATAGTTAAAATTCTAT
Source organism: Datura wrightii (assembly GCA_035772735.1). Lineage (NCBI taxonomy): Eukaryota > Viridiplantae > Streptophyta > Magnoliopsida > Solanales > Solanaceae > Datura > Datura wrightii. The sequence continues at coordinate 45,640,565 of JASDFA010000002.1, read as the reverse complement.
AGATCTGCAGAAATTCTAACTAGTTCTCATTTGGTTATTCAGGTCTATATCTGTGAATATATCTTTGTTTTATTGTTTTCTTGCTCTGCATAAGAGTCCAATATTGGAATTATTGAACTCTCTTGTTTTTCAAGACATGTGCATATATGTATAGTTACTGTCAAAATGAATGAAGTTAAATACTCTTACGAGTCGTCATTGATGATTGGTTAATGGTGCTCAAAAATTTCAAAATTAATTATCAATATCTGTATTCAGTAATTTTCTCCCACTGTCTAATCTGCTTTGCAGGAAAATATGTTAAATAAATTCATTTACAGGATGTCAATCATTTATTATTCAATAACTTGTTAAAATCAATATTTTAGGTTGTTCCTTTCCTGATTTAATAATATCTTTTAGGTATGATTTGTTTGCTGTAAATATTTTCATACAGTTGTGCAGCATATTTTTAATTTAATTAATCATATATTTGTATTTTATTGTATATTAAGTGACATTTTGGCTTTTGATTTGTCTTGACTGATTGTTTCTTTATTTTAAGTGATGATAACTTTGGTAAAAAAGGGAATCTTACCAAAAGTTTACTTGATTCTGTCAATCAAGAGAATATTTTTCCCTACTAATGCTACGTGTGATTTATTTTTTCCCTTTTTTTTCTCTAATTTGACTGATTAGTTCGGCTATAAAAGCAGTCCTCCACTTCTCTTTAAGGACATTCGCATTGTGATAGAACTGAATACTTTATTTTTCACAAATATTTCTCTGCTCCTTCAAAATTCATAAGTCTTCTACTCTGCCTCAATACGAGCACTGCTCGAGATCCACGAGGTCCTTGTGATCTTGACATATTGAGGTCCGGGTCTCAATTGTTGCCTCAATTCAAAATTGTTGGCTGCTTATTCATTTACTAATTAACTGGTTAGTTACATCCCTATACTACTTTCTAATAATACCGCGGCAAATTCGTATTTGCACAATAAACATGAACTCTATAAATATTTTTTGCATAGGTCTTATAATGTGTGCCTGAATTTTATGATTCAACTTTTATGTGTAAACATTCTGTAAAAGATTTTATTAAATAAGGTGTATGTTTGGAACTCCCGAGTGTATTCTTGTATGTGTATATTGGTGGTATTACTTGTTTAACAGGTTATTCCTTTTGGGATGAAGAGTCGCCCGGGACACGAAGGACTGTGGATTGTTCTTCAAGTTATTTTTGTTTATTTATTTATTTCTTTAATGTCTGTAGTAATTTTTTTCCCAGTTTGTAATAATTGTACAAATGATAATAAATAGTAAAAAGGGGTATGGGGCGGGGATCCTTAGTTTCTTCTTTAATGTTTTAATTGGTAACCTAGAAATCATGCTCATAGGAATTTCAATAACATATACAATGTTAAATTTCATGTCTATAGGATGAATATGATCATGACTCTTTTGCCAAAATCATTCCTAATAATTATGAATTTGAAGCATGTGTGGGTAAATCAGCCCACTAGAATTGTTTCAGGTGTATGCTGATCCTTTCAACTCTAAAGAAACAACCTGCTTGATGATCTGTTTATTACATCCTGCACAGATTTTGATACCGGAACATTGATAACCTACTAGATATCATGCCCATAGGTTTGATAGGCTTGATTGATTTGTTAGAAGCTACACATATAGGAATCAACTAATACAAACTCTTCTTATTAATTAAACCAGGCCTGTGTTTTGACATCCTAATCACGCAGGAAATCGTTTTTTACAAATAAGTTTCATGTTCTTTTTACTTAACGGGTTCTGCAAAAACACCAGTGATTTAAATTTGTTATATCTTGTCGTTATTTGATTTCTAATTTTAACTATCTAATTTCACAATACTACGAGTGTTGTAAGCATGTAAATCTGGAATAACTTGGAAGTACGTTTAGGACCTAAATCAGTTTGATAAAAGGCATAAATATATTCACGTTTCTGTTTATGGTAATCAATAAATCCCGCTATGCTCATACACATATAATGATTAGCTTACTGGTTGTCCCCTTTCAACCTAGAAATTATGCCTATAGGTCAAGTCGTTAATTTTTTTAATTGCTCATCATGCTCATCTATTTCAGAATGGAACTCGTTTAAATTTTGGTTTCATATGTGAAGTCTTGTATTCCTGCATTAGAGATCATGATCATAGGATTTACTTGCATCCATTTAGACATCATGCGCATAGGTTTAATTCAAAAGCTTATTTGAAACCTATATTTGGTTATCTATCTTAACTTATTCGTTTGCGTTAATCATTTTTAAAAACCCTAAGATCTCTAGACCCATCAATCCAAATTAGTTGTCTAATGCCTCTTGGATATTAGGCTCGGGATGGGTAGGCAAGGTTTAGGGCGTTAGTTTATTCACATAGAAACGCTTTAAGGTAATAATCAATTAACTAGGCGGGTAGGGGGATATGATAGTCCGTGCTTGCTTAATAATACGAGCAATCTAAATGATTATGAAGTATTATTTAAGTTGCACAGGGTGATCCCTTTAGGTCAAAATAACCCCTCCTCTAAATGTAGAATTACATCTGGCCCGATTGCCTTTAGGGATATGTAGGCGCCTCTTCGAGGTTCGGCCTTATATTTAAAAGATTTATTTATTTGTACGTCTTTTCTATGTGTTTTTATATTATTTTGTTATGCTTTTGAATGGATTAAGTTATATTTTCTGGACTGTATTTATAATATTGGATTGTATATTTGTAATAATAATAATACTAATCGTCTTTAAATGCATTCTGTCCAAATTTCTTTCTTCTCGCTTGTCTGTTGATTCTATATTTTATATTTCCTTCTCAACCTCGTTTAAATTTAAATAACATAGTTAAAATCAATCTTTATTTGATCACTAGTTAACTTCCCCACATATTAATGGATCCGGTCGGGAACCACATTTGTGGACCTCGAAATGTGTCTAACACCTTCCTTTCAAGTTTATTTAAGCTCTTGCCCGAACTTTTAGCTTAGAACAGAAAACTAACGCGCCACAAAATCGTTAGGTGGCGACTCTTCTTTTTAAATAACCCTTAAGAGTTGTCACATGTTGAATCTCGCTTTACGCGAGAAAAATGGGGCACGACAGCATGATGACTCTGCTGGGGATTTCAAGGTTAAACCATAACGTGTTCGTTTTATGTGGGGTTTATTTGAGTTTTGAAAAAAAATCTTTTACTTTTACTTGTTAGTAATTTGACTTTATCTTTCTATTTGACAGTCTCTATAATAATTTATTTTCTTAAGTTTTAGTTTTCTCATGAAGTTACTAATATTTTTCTTTCTTTTGTTTTTATTTTTGTTGTTTATTTCACACAGATGTTCATTCCTAAAATACCTTGTGTCGAAAAATGTCTCATGGATCGGTCGATCAGTGGTGCGTCGACAGTCATGAGCATTCCAACTCTCAAGTTGTCTGCTTGAGGGAACCGCATCTAAACCCACTCTCATTCTTAGAGATTTACCGTGTAATCCTTTACTAAGGAACGTACCTTTTCTTAAACCTAAGTTGTCTTGACACCCAAGGCGTGTCAAGACTAATAGTTAAAACATTGCCCTGAGTTCCAAGGGATTTCTAAATCACGAAGAGGACGTTTTCATCAAAGCTATGTGCACTTTGAGAGAAAATATGGTTAAGTATTTTCATTTTTCTCTTGGGCGGGTAGGTTAGGCTAACATTTTTGTGATGCAGGTAGAATGAATCCGCCTACATCTTACCCTAGATTTAGAATGGTTTTGTGTGTTCCGACAACAATGAAATCTTGGTGGGCCGACTTGGATGAATACGGCCAAACGGAAGTGAGGAAGGTGCAAGGACACTTACCCTCCCTCATGAAAATAACTCCCTGTAGGGAACTCATCGAAGCTTCCACAACATTTTGGGACGAAATGCGTTCTATGTTTAGGTTCGGTGGGATCGAAATGACCCTGCTCTTGGAGGAATTGGGGGTTATGTGGAAAATGTTAGTCTACACTGGAGAAACAGAAAATAGCAAAGGGCTGAAGTTATAATACCTAAGCGTGTCACTCTAGAAGACATTCAATATAAGTTGAGTTTGCAAAGGAGACATCTTGTAGCCTATGTTGTAAAAGATGGAATTCTAGGATCCTATTCGTATGATAGATTTGTCCACAATGTCGCTCAAAAAATTTATGACGTTGAGAGTTCATACCCTAGCTCGTGGGTTAGCAAAAGGATATTCGCATTTATAGTTTATTTCTTGGGGTTGATGGTCTCCCCCACGAGGATCCAAGGAAGACTAAACATTCACCTTGTTCTGGAGCCCATGCTTGCAATGATAGTGACAAAGGGCCATGCACGATTGTCGCTATCATTGTAGTAGATATTTACCGGGCCTTGGGGAAATGCAAATAAGGGGCCAAACGTTTCCAAGGTTGAAACTTGTTATTGCAAATGTGGTTGATTGAACATTTGCAAAAGGTTAGGGGTAAATTGGCATTACCCGAACCCACCGAAACTGATCATATTGCGGCACATGAGACCAGAGTAACCATGGGCGACAAGAAGATTAAAAGGTACGACGAGGTAGAGAAGTGGGGACGGATGCTGAACGCTTTGACAGAAGATTCGTTGCAATGGATGTTTCACTGGTTTCCTAGTTCGGACCTCGTGACATACGCCAAATATCATTGTTACATCATCCTAATGGGACTTCATGCCCTACATCCTTATGCTCCAATGAGAGTGATGAGACAAGCAGGGAGAAAACAAATTATACCCAGAGTTGCTGATATGAGTGTCCATAAGGTTGACTATGAGGATAACAAGATTCCCAATGCCACCTACTTAGCCAAGATTTGGATGAAGAAAATGATCAATTAACAGGAAAATCATTGAAGTGGATAGGTACCAAGCGGGTTGTGAGATTGGCTACAGTGAGTGGCTGCGTGCAAATTTAGTAGGTGAGGCTGTAAGAAGCCTCAAATGAGGCAAGCAAGGGGCCGATAAAGAGGCACAAGTACAAACCCTCTATCGCCGCCTAAAGAGAAAGGTCCAAGATTCGGCTTGTCACCAGTTACACGACGACAATGCCAAAGAAATTGCTGACATGGGCAAAGAGTTGGAGTACTGGAAAGATCGTTCCTTAGGTTTGGATTTAAGGATACAAGATTTGCGCGACGAATTCAGCAAACATGGGGAGGAATGCCAGAATAGGGGAGCTATGGGGAAGGATCGAGCATTGGCATATCTCCTATATAGTCACCACCATTTTGACAAAGTGCTGGAAGATCCAAAGAAAGAAGACCTTGAAGAAGAAGTTTTCAAGATTTAGTTTAATCTTCTTTAGTTTTTTTATTGTAGTCGCAAGAATTTCATCTTAATAAAGTTTCATTTTGTGGTTTATTTTTGGAGCACAATGACAATACTTAACAACATGTTTTCTCTCAAACTCATTAGGCCAACCTCTGGCATAAAAGAGGCTCCAGAATTAGGAAATGCGTCAATATTTTGTTTGATCTTTACTTTAATCAGCACGAATTCTAACCTCTCTTACTAACTATGGATTTGTTTGTTGTTTGTCTTATTTTTCCCTTTCCCAAAGTTTGATCTATGCAAACCTGGCCTACTATACAAGGTCCAAAGGGGCTCCTCCTTCTCCTCCTCCCGTGGACGCTGATCGTGGGCAAAAATAGCATGCCCGAGTGATGCTTTATACCTTAATTTAGTCTTGTTTATCTAAGTTATTTTATACATTTTCATGTGGTTTTATGTAAATGTGAATATATACTAACCAACATGATTAGTCCTTGTTTTTGAAGGTTAATAATGCATTTGAGGAACTAATTCATGATTTGGTGAAGTGGAGGAATGGAATCAAGAGCAAAACGTGAGAGTCAACAAGAAAACATGCAATAACTGGCACCCTGCGCGATACGGGCCGTGGCACATTGCCAACGCGACAACACTTGGCCAAAAAATGTATTTTTGGCACATTCCAGTGAGGGTACGCGTTACCAATGTGTCACGGAGGTCAAGTAGGGCGTTCAGCTCCGTGACACGTTGCTGTTCCACCACAGGCCAAATTTTGCAATTTTTCAGCATAGTATAAATTGAACCCTTAGCTCCTAAAATCATTTGGTCACGATTTTATTCTGAAAAACCACCTAGGAGTGAAGGGAGAAGTGGGAGAATTCATCTAGGGTTTATCAAATTCCCTTCTCATCTACCAAATTCATGTAAGTATGTTAGTTTAGTATTAGTTAATTGTAGTTTTACGAACATGAATGGCAAGAACCCTTCCTCTAGGGTTGAAGCCATGAATTATGATTGTGCTTTTATGAATTTGTTTTGGAATTAAGTTATTGATTGTTGTTTTCGTCTTGAATTCTGGATTGTTGGTTGTTTTTATGATTGATCACCATGAAAGCATATTTGTTAGCTTGAGTAATAGCTTGAGAAAGCATTACCTAGGTCAGGACATGAGAATGTAAGGAGCATGTTTGTATCTCGGGAGAGATTTTTGTGTCAGGATAGAAATATACCTAACACCGTGCTTGGTTGACACACGGGGGTTATGAAAGACCAACTTGGGATGTCACATCACCATTCGAAGAAGTAGTTGTGAGGCTAAGTTGAGTTAAATGGTTAGACGTACGAAAGTCCCTAATTGTTTCCCCGTAAACCACAACATAATTGATTGCCCGCGACTAGAAAATTAAACTCCTCGCTCAGAATGATGCAGTGAGGCTAGATTGCCGTGTTTAGAGGCTCGAAAGACCATAAACATGCAATTCTAATTATGTGAAATAAAAATTGATAGTTCCATGCTTAACCCATTGCAAATCGTAGGATCGCATGATTAATTGGTTTTAACTCTATGTTGCTCCTAGAGTGATTTCAGAATATTTCGTTGACCCAAACTTAGACTTAATTAATCTCAATCGAAAATGTCTATAACCAACACTTGAGGTATTTAAGATCACAATAGAAATGGATAGTTAGAGGAATGGGTCCAGTCCCTATGGTTTCGACAATCCGGTTCTTAAAAAGAGGCACTATATTACTTGCACGACCCGTACACTTGCGGACGCGCGAATCGGGCACGTCAAGTTTTTGGCGCCGTTGCCGGGGACTAGGCGAGATTTTGATAATTTATCTATTTTTGTGTGATTTTTGAATTTCCTAAAGTGTTGAAAAACTTGGTCTTAGTTTGTTTATTTGCAGGTGACAGGTTGTCCTGCCGAGCTGGCTAGAAATAGAGAGCTTGTGGAACAGTTGTGTGAACCTGAATGTCAAATCCATTTGCGAAGGAGAGTAGCTCTAGAGAAAAAGCTTAAGAGACTTCAAGAAAAGGTACAACAACAACCACCCGCGGGACAAGTACAATTGTCATCAGAAGCAATGGCAGCAAGACCAGTTCGCGAAGTGGCAATCCCACTAGCGACGAATGTGACCTCTAGAATCCGTAAACCGGAGCCTGGAGGGCACTTTGAGCATAAACAGAACATGGTGCAGCTGTTACATTCTAGTGGTCAATTCACTGGGATGGCACATGAGGACCCGCAACAGCACCTACAGAGCTTTTTAGAGATTAGTGACACGTTTGTCCCCACCGGTGTGTCCACAGATTATGTCCGACTTACCCTCTTCCCATTTTCATTGTTGGGAGAGGCAAAAAAAAATGGTTGAAGGCTGAGCCACCGAACTCCATAACTTCGTGGAATGACTTGGCTAAGAAGTTCCTTTGCACGACTAAAGGCAATGTCAAGTCTTCAGCCCGAGTCTGATAGAGGACTTCAAATTGAGAAGAAGTTGGAGAAAGAGAGGAACAGAGTGGAGGCTGTTTCCTCTAAACAGCAAAAGAAAAGGAGATGGTTCTCGAAAGAGGACCCAGGTATGAGGATGTCCTGAAAAGGATAGTCCACGTCAGGCCACGACGTAAAATAAGGCGCTACTTGGGAGGCAACCCAAGGGTACCACAGATGGAGGGGAAGTCTGAGTACCCGTGGTGGAGGAAGCTAAAAAGCATGGACGATAAAAAGTGTGGGGTCGACACACACTTGTGCAAAACTGAAGAAAAGCATGCTATTTGCTAGGCTAAAGGCCTTAGGGAGTATTTCTCACCCTTTTTAAATTTTAATTTGATGCTATGAGGACATAGCCTTATTTATGTGTGGGGTGCGGGAAATTTCAAGGGAAATTTCAAAAATTTTTGTGCTTAACAAGTTTGTGGTGAATGTAATGCTAATTCTTGAGAAATTTGAGAACTTTGAAAAATTTGAAAATTTTTGTGAAGTAAGCATGACTTCATCACCCGTTGGTTTTTCTTTTCGGTTCTTTTCCGACGGGGGGTATTTGAACCGAAGAATAAAAATTTTCTTTTTCTTTCTTTCCTTTGTTTGTATATAGTGTTTCTAGTCATAGTTAGGGACTGTTTCCGACGATGGATGGATGACGACCGTCTTGAGGAAAAATTAGTCGGTAGGTGTTTGGTTTTGTTGAAACCATAACTAATTGGTGCTTGATGTTCTTTTTATGTGCTATACGTGATTGTAAGATGCAAGTATGTTCGGTGTGAAGCATGCAGGTGTATAACTTTGTGTGAGACGCTTAGGCTCTTGAATTTGACTCAATATGATTTAAGCTTAATTCTGAAATCTTGTGATTAGCCGAGTACGAGTCTGATGAATGTGTCTCGAATTGAGCATGTGCCATGAGTGTAAGGTTTTTGAGTATTCTGTGCTATTGTGAATTGTCTAGAACTTGCCTGGTGTGTTTATAAAATGAAATGAAGGATGTGAATTGTAGGAGATGATGTAGGCATTTCTTTGAATGAACCAATTCTTATCCCTCATTTTACCTACCTTGGAAAGATTAATCCTAGTTAGCCCCATTGAGCCTTGAGCCTATTCTTTGACTGCTGCAACATAAGCTTAATCCTTTTTCTTTCATTAGCCTTGTGTTTGATCCAAAACTCCTAAGTGCTTGGGAAAAAAAACCCAAAGGAGTAAGGGAATGAGAAGAATAAAAAGAAAGGAAAAGTAGCAAGTTGTAGAAGTGAGGAAAGGACAAAGGTGCACTTGTGTTAAAATGGTTGATTATTAGTAAGGAGCAAGAAAACAAATTAATGAAAAATTATTCATAGAACTCCTTACTAATAAGTTAAAAGTGCCTAAAGAAACGGGGAACATAAGAGGAAAAAGAAAGCTGAAAGGAGAAAAAGGTGAAGTAAGGGAAGGGAAGTTCGTAAGGAGGGCATAATGTATTAAAAGCGCTTAGGAAAGATAGTCACTATTATTGGCCAGAATAGTACCTGCCTGTCCCTTAGCTTACATTACAACCCATTAAGTCCTACTTGATCTTACATTCACACATCCTTAAATTAGTGGAATAAAACACTAAGGGCAAGCTTATGGGTCATTACATGATGCATGTGAATTCTTTGTGAGAGTGAGCGTAATTCTATTCATGTACCCACACATGTTGTGATTTAAAAATTGTTTTTGCGTGTGATTGGGTAACTATCTTTCCGGCAGGGGCACATGTTGAATGAAGGATATAATTCATTTGGGATTTCTTAATCAGTTGATTTGCATGAGTTTGCTAAGATTGAGAGTCGATTCTTGAGGTTAAGAAGTCTTAACATAGTTGTACTTCATTTCAATGATCAAATTGTGCATGCTCTATTTGTAGCTTGTTATCTTACGTAATCATTATAGCCGTAACTTGAATTATCTTGCTAAATGAGTTATGAATGAGTCTCCATATGCATGAGATGTAATAGGTTGTTCGAGGACGAACAAGACTTTAAGTGTGGGGTAGGTGATCGTGGGCAAAAATAGCATGCCCGAGTGATGCTTTATACCTTAATTTAGTCTTGTTTATCTAAGTTATTTTATACATTTTCATGTGGTTTTATGTAAATGTGAATATATACTAACCAACATGATTAGTCCTTGTTTCTGAAGGTTAATAATGCATTTGAGGAACTAATTCATGATTTGGTGAAGTGGAGGAATGGAATCAAGAGCAAAACGTGAAAGTCAACAAGAAAACATGCATTAACTGGCACCCTGCGCGATACGGGCCGTGGCACGTTGCCAACGCGGCAACACTTGGCCAAAAAATGCATTTTTGGCACATTCCAGTGAGGGTAAGCGTTACCAACGTGTCACGGAGGTCAAGTAGGGCGTTCAGCTCCGTGACACGTTGCTGTTCCACCACAGGCCAAATTTTGCAATTTTTCAGCATAGTATAAATTGAACCCTTAACTCCTAAAATCATTTGGTCACGATTTTATTCTGAAAAACCACCTAGGAGTGAAGGGAGAAGTGGGAGAACTCATCTAGGGTTTATCAAATTTCCTTCTCATCTACCAAATTCATGTAAGTATGTTAGTTTAGTATTAGTTAATTGTAGTTTTACGAACATGAATGGCAAGAACCCTTCCTCTAGGGTTGAAGCCATGAATTATGATTGTGCTTTTATGAATTTGTTTTGGAATTAAGTTATTGATTGTTGTTTTCGTCTTGCATTCTGGATTGTTGGTAGTTTTTATGATTGATCACCATGAAATCATATTTGTTAGCTTGAGTAATAGCTTGAGAAAGCATTACCTAGGTCAGGACATGAGAATGTAAGGAGCATGTTTGTATCTCGGGAGAGATTTTTGTGTCAGGATAGAAATATACCTAACACCGTGCTTGGTTGACACACGGGGGTTATGAAAGACCAACTTGGGATGTCACATCACCACTCGAAGAAGTAGTTGTGAGGCTAAGTTGAGTTAAATGGTTAGACGTACGAAAGTCCCTAATTGTTTCCCCGTAAACCACAACATAATTGATTGCCCGCGACTAGAAAATTAAACTCCTCACTCACAATGATCCAGTGAGGCTAGATTGCCGTGTTTAGAGGCTCGAAAGACCATAAACATGCAATTCTAATTATGTGAAATAACAATTGATAGTTCCATGCTTAACCCATTGCAAATCGTAGGATCGCATGATTAATTGGTTTTAACTCTATGTTGCTCCTAGAGTGATTTCAGAATATTTCGTTGACCCAAACTTAGACTTAATTAATGTCAATCGAAAATGTCTATAACCAACACTTGAGGTATATAAGATCACAATAGAAATGGATAGTTAGAGGAATGGGTCCAGTCCTTGTGGGTTCGACAATCCGATTCTTAAAAAAAGCCACTATATTACTTGCACTACCCGTACACTTGCGGACGCGCGAATCGGGCACGTCAGACGCAGTAATAAAGGGAAGAAAAAGATGGACGAGCACAACATCATCTCAGATAAGAGTGGTAACAGTACTTCTAGGGATGAACGAGATAATTCCGAAGGGGTCTACCCTCCAGGTTATAACGAGGTGATTATAAGGCTTGAGCAGAAAATCTTTGAGCTTCAGGAAGATTTAGCACAAGTTCACAGTTTAAATAACCAGGCTACATCATTTGGGGTTCAAGCTGATGCCTCAACTTCAAAAGCACCAGTCAGCCTCCCTCTGCCTTCACAACCCGCAGCTCCACCACATGATACTCCACCCCAATATTACCAATACCCTCCATATACATATCCAAATCCACCCACTCCCGTTACCTCCCATTACCTGCAGATCGTTGAAGGACAAAATACAAAAGTTGATTGTTACAAAGGTCATCCATCTCAAATATCTGGTACCGAACGTAACAAGTAATCCTCTACCAAACCACCAGGTGAATATGATTTCTTGTGACGAGGTTGAAGATTTAATACCATTAGGGTAATCGAACACGAATCAGGCTCTTCTTCAGACCCATCCATGACAGTACATAGACGTCCTCCGTTTGAGTTTGAGGTAGCTACACCAAGGCCTCCATTTACAGTGATAAGAGCTACTCCAAATTCATACAAAATGGTTCCTTGGAGCTACCAGGAAACTGCCCCAAGAAGAGCAAAGGTGATGGAGGCGGATGCGGCACAAGGAGTGACACGGTTTGGACGGGTATACACTCCTGATACTTTGCCTCAAGGAGATAACAAAGGAAAACAACCGGTGGCGGAGGTTAAAAATAATGTATCTGGAAGAAGGTGCAAGCAAAGAAATACTATGTGGTGGAACAGTTGAGCAAGACCCCGACTCAAATTTCTATTTTGTCCCTTCTGCAAAGCTCTGATCAATACCAAAAGGCTCTGATGAAGGTGTTAGGAGAAGCATATGTTCCTGCAAACATATATATAGTAGTGAAGTAGCCCATATAGTGGGTCAAGTATTTGAAACCCAAAATATATCATTCTATGAAGATGAATTGCCTGGGGAAGGTGCGGCACATAACAAAGCATTGCATATCACGGTGCAGCACACAGACAAATTAATAACCAAGGTGTTGATTGACCCGGGTTCCGGTTTAAACATTCGTCCCTTTAGTACATTGACCCGGCTGGAAGTTGACCTGACCCGAATCAAGTTATGGAAGATGAACGTCAAAGCTTTTGATGGTTCACAAAGGGACACTGTGGGAGAAATTGATTTGGATGTGCTGGTTGGCCCTGCCACATTCACCATAACATTCCAAGTAATGGACATCCCAGCCTCACACAATCTGCTATTAGGACGTCCATGGATTTATGTCGCGGGGGTTGCACCTTCAACTCTGCACCAATGCTTGAAGTTTGAGTGGGATCACCAAGAGGTCGTGGTCCACGGAGATGAAAGTTGTCAAATCTATGATGCTCCCGTTATCCCCATCATTGAAGGAAAAAGAGGTTTGGACGGGGAGAGTTTCCACACCTTATAACTTGTCAGTGTTGTTGAGGAAGGAAGGTGGTGGAGCAACAAAGTTCTGAGTATTCTGCTATGGTTAGGATTTGAGCCAGACAAGGGCCTTGGGGTTAGACTACAAGAAATGGCGGAGCCTCTGCATGTGGCAACACAAAAAAATCACTTTTTGATTGGGGTATCAACCCACTACCGAGGAGCTGGACAAATGGAAGTATCCTTTGGGAAGGAAAAGTTTGTTGTTGCAAAATCCACTTCCTTCGCATTAGCAAACTTTCGTGTCTGACGGTTTTCTTGATATCAAGAGGGCTGCGGAAGATGTCGTGCTACTCAATTTAAGGAATCTGTTTTTGGAGGATCCAAGTGATAGTAGTTGCCATGCGATTATTAACAAGGAGGAAGGAGGGGCCCCACAACAGGAAGCGGGAGCTCAAAGAGGAGTCGCCAACTGCACAGCCAGTCTATCTAGAGCTTGTCAGGCATCTGGGTAGACTAAAAGGATCAGTTCTTATTGTTTCAAAATAAAATATTTGTTTTAGAAGTCGTTAAATTTTCTTTTGAATATTTTGTCAGAATTTTGAGCAAGTTTTCAATTAATAAAATTATTTTCCTTTCATATATTTGATTCTGTTTTATTTATATTTTCAGCATTTCTAGTACTGAACGCATTGAATCTAAGGCCATGGCTTGTAATGAAACTATACGACATAATCTAGGCAACTCATTGGAAGCCAAAGAGGATGAAGTTCCGGCTGAAATTGTTAGGGAAGTACAAGAGTTTGAAGGCAAGCCCAAAGAAAATCTAACAGACACCGATGTGGTAACCCTGAAAGATGAAGAGACACCTAAAGATACCCAAGTCAGCACTCATTTGCCAAAAGATTAGGTTGAGGAGTACATAGAGTTTGTGAAAGAATATAAAGATGTTTTCGCCTAGTCCTATGTCGATATGATGGGGCTCAGCCATTCCATAGTAGCACATAGGTTGCCTACTAATCTAGAATATCCTCCAGTTAAGCAAAAGCTGAGGAAATACAAGCCTGATATGAGTCTGAAAATTAAGGAGGAAGTGGCCAAGCAAATCGACGCAGGAATCCTTAAGGTGGTGGAATATCCCTCTTGGTTAGCCAACATCATGCCAGAGCCAAAGAAGAACGAGAAAGTTAGAGTTTGCGTGGATTACAGAGACTTCAACATGGCCAGCCCTAAAGATTATTTTCCGCTACCAAACATCCACATCCTTATTGATAACTGTGCCAAGCATGAGACACAGTTGTTTGTGGATTGTTTCACTGGCTATCATCAGGTCAGAATGCAAGATGAAGATGCTGAGAAAACTATTTTCCTTTCACCATGGGGTGTATATTGCTATAAGGTGATGCCATTCCGGTTGAAAAATGCCAGAGCTACTGTTCGGTGCTGTAGTGACTACACGCAAGTGCACGTGGTCGAACAAATAGTAAAGTGGCTTATGTAAAGCCAAGTATCGATCCCACAGGGACTGAACTACGGTACTAATTAACTTAAACGTCAGTGAACTATGTCTTTATGAATGCAGACAACCAATTAAACAATATTTTGAGAGTTAAGTTTTTTAAGTAATAAAAATCTAAGTTAAGATTATAATTTGAGTCTGAACAATAGTAATGAGCAAGCTGAGGTTAAAAAAAGCATGCAGGGAAGTAATTTATCAATTCAATTCAACTAATCTTTTCTTCGGTTTCTAGTCAAGAATTATTTCCTATGGATTGGATCTTTCAACTCCTATCCAATTAAGAATAATGAAACCTTAATCTACATTTATGTGATAAAAGAATTTCATGCTCTAGCCATACAATACCGATTCCTTAATTGACTAATAAGACTTTCAGATATATTTCTATTCTGAATGTAAATCAATTCTCAATTTTCTAAACTAAGAAGAGATCATATCCTACCAATTCACATCTTTCCAATTTCTTTCCTTTTCAAAATCAAAATTGGATTTCTAGATATACATTAACATTGGCCAAACATTAATGCAGTAAAAACAAGAATTGATAGAACAACCATTGAAGAAAAGATGAAAACTGAAATGAACAACAATTACATACCACTACAATTGTTCTTAACCTCAGCAAGAAGTGAATTAGCCACTCATTTGTGGATTAAACATCATCAAATAAGTAGAATTCATACAAACAATTAAGATAAAAGAGAAAGAGATAGAGAAGAACCCTAGAATTTTCATCCTCTCAACTGCCTGTAACCCACGTTCTTGCTCAACCAAGTCAGAATGTTTAAAATAAAACCTAAGTGTGCTATTTATACTGTTGAGAATTTTTTCCAGAATAACAAGCAACGTGTCATGGAGTGTATCGTGGAGCACTCCCTCCGTGCCACGGGGGTATTGCGGACCCTCACTGGAAGTCGGCTCCCCAGCAATTGCACCTCAACGTGGCACGGCTTGCATTGTTGAGCCTTGCCTCCATGCCATGGCGCTATCGCGCACCTTCACTAGAACTTGAGGTTCTAGATAATTTTACTCAACGTGACACGGAGTGCATCACGGAGCACTACCTCCGTGTCACAGAGGTAACGCGAACCTCCACTGGAAAATTTCCAACATTAATTCATCCGAGGCAAAATGCCTCTGCGATGGCAGCGTGACACGGCTCCATTGCGGAGCCCCTATTTTTGCTGCTCTCCCTTGTCATTTTCCACTCGTTGTTTCCAAGTTCATTCCTGATCTTCACCAACATGTATATTAGCTTCCGAATTTCCTTTTAGCTACAAAACAACACTAATCATGTTGGTTAGTATAAATTCACATTTAACTAAAAATCATATGAGAATGTACACATAACGATAGATAAACAAGTCAAAACGAAGCATTTGAGTATCACTTGGGCATGCAATTCTGCCCAAGATCACTTACCCCACAGTTAAAGCCTTATTCGTCCTCGAACAATACTCTCACATCTCATGCAATTGACACCCACGCATAGCTACTTTGGCTCGGCAATTCAAGCTACGACTATACCGATTATTTAATATAGCAAATCATCAAGAAAACATGCATGGTCTCATCAATACAATGCAGTACATCACATTAAGATCTCCTAAGCTCAAGAATCAATTCTCGATCTTGGAAAACTCGTGTAAATCAACTGATCAAGACATCTGACACAAATTTTAATCTCTCGTCAAGCATGTGCCCTCACAACACAAGAGAATTACTCCATTTGCCATCATATGATTTCCAAAGCACTACATGTAGGGGTATATGAATACGATTTCGCTCTATCTCCCAAAGAATTCACATGCATCATGTCATGAACCATAGGCTTGCCTCTAGTGTGTTACTCCACTAATATAAGGACGGGTGATGTAAGATCACGTAGGACGTAACGGGTTGTAATGTAAGCTAAGGGACTAGTAAATACTTGGCTAACCAATAATAGCAACTAGCTTCCTTAAGCGCTTTTCAAAACATCCCACCATCATTATGGGCATTGTTTCTTCCTTCATCCTCTCATTCTTGAAATTTTTTTTCTTTGTTTTTGTTCCCATTACTTTAAGCATACTCAACTTACTAGCAAACATTTGTTATACATCTTTATTTTATTTAATTTCAGCAAGTGCACCTTTGACCTTTTCTTTAACTTTCACCACTTCCGCTTTTTCTTTCGGTTCACAATTCTCACTCCTTTACATGTGGGAAAATTGTTTTTCTTAAGCGCTTAAGAGTTTTGGATCAAATTCACGGCTACTGAAAAGAAGGGATTAAGCTCGGGTTGTACCTCTTCAAAGAAAGAAAAAAATAGGCTAAAGGCTCAATGGGCTAACTAGGATGTACATTCAAGGTAGGTATGATAATGAAGAAACTTTCGATTTAATCAAAGAAATGCCTACATCCTTTCCTACAATACACATCCTTCATTTCGTTTAGTACACACACCAGGCAAGTTGTAGACACTTCACAATAGCATGGAATATTCGAAACCTCAGCTCACACTCCTTGCACATGCTCAACTCAAGACATATTCATAGACTCTTCAATAAGCTAATTACAGGAATTCACTATTAAGCCTCGATCACACCGAATCGAACTCTATGGCCTAGGTATCTCAACATGTTTACACATTTGCATGCTTTCATACTAATCACCTTTGCAACTTAATATCATGTACAACACGTAACAAGAATTCCGAACCATGAAGTAGCGACACGTTTGGGAAACAAACAAAAGAAAGAAAAAAAAGAGAAAAACTACTCCTATCAACCATGTTTCCCTTAAGACAGTTGTCATCCATCCATCATAAGGAATGGTCACTATCTACAACTTTGGTTCAATGGAACTATTCTAAGTAAAAGCACCGAAAATAAAGGCCGAGAAACCCAACATAAAAAATTTGAAAAAATTCGATAGAAAAAGAAAAAAATTTTAATTTGAACAATATTTACACCGCACAACACAACAGTAGCTCGACACAACACACAGTAGCTCAACATTCATTTCAACACCCACTTAATTACAGAACACACAACACAGAGTTACAAGGTCACATTTTGCACAGGCGCAACGACAACAAAAAAACAAAACATAAACATAAACAAAGCAGCTGGCACCTAACTACTCCCACACTTAAACCGAACACTGTCCCCAGTGTTCACATAATTTCACATATCACAAAGGTTGGGTGGTGAAACTCCCTGATCGATCGAAGTATTCAACTTCTTCATCAGGTGCCGTTGATTCGTCTCCCATATCTGAATCGCCCCCGCCGTCCTCATCTGACTCAACATCTGAGTCCTCCCGGCGTGTCTCCTCATCAGTTGGGACATCATCATCTACGGGCCCCACTCTACATAGAGCCCGGTCATTCTCGCCGAATGGGTAATCCAATTCGAGTTGCCAAAGCTCATCCTCTGTTGCTGGACTCCAGGCCTATGCGCAGTTGCAACATCTGCATCCCGTACATGCAGGCCATATACTGGTCATCACGAGCATGTCGCTCGGCTAGTGTGAGCACCGACCCATAGATAGTGTCAGGTGCCTTGGTCTTAGTGACATCCAAGGCATGCCTATCAATTTGTGGGATGTAATATAGGGCATCCTTCTAAATATCATGGCCCCTCAGGAACGTGGTAAGCAAACCACCGAACCCGTATCTATGCCCTTGATGCAGTCGGTCTCTCTTCATGGCGGAGATGATTACCGCCCCAACATTGTTCTCCAGCCTTTCATCAGGGCATACACCAAGCACACTCTCTCCCGAGTTACATCTTTCATGTGCACCCCCGACATCAAGCAGGAACACATAATTTTCAGCCAAATCCGGGCTTCCCGGTTCATCTGAGAGTAGGGCAATGTCTGATGGTAGCCCCTTTCCTTGTGCATACTCCACCTTGCTGTCGATCGGGTTCCGTATTGTCGGCGTTGGCCTCCCGGAACCGCTGGTGTTGCTGGAACTGTTGTTCCCAATCTCACCATTTTTCTACTGGCGCCCGATGTGGATGCGCCCTTGCCCTTGTCTTGTCGGCCTGACATTGTTCCTGTACATTAAAATAGACAGTCCCAATGTTATTCAAGTCATAATTAGGTTCAACTAAGTTTGGGTTTAATTGGGTCACCCCACACTTAGTCTTAAGCCCCAATCCCAACAATTCGACAAGACATTCATGCTTTTCCAATTCTTAACATTCAACATGCTTAGTGCATTCATATAAGTCGATGAAACAATTACTATGTACTACTCAGACTTCATATAATGAATAAAAATATCGTCATCGGTTCCATTACATCATCATAGCACTTAGCGAATTTTTTTCAACAACCTATGCAATTCTCCAATTTCATTCTCCCAAAAATCCCTTGTCTACTTAGCATATTCAACATCAATCACACTATATTTTTCTTCACCCAACATGCACAACCCAATTTTTTTCAACATTTTAAAGAATTTAGTCTTCTTCCTATTCAATTTTCAACCCTAGCTATAAAATTCACAAGAATTCAATAAAACATGCAATCATTGAGTTCATATATTCAAAACGATACTGTGAATATCAACCGATCATAACTCATGTGAATTCAAGCTTAATTATCACTTAGGGCAAGGTTTAATCACCAAACATATTCAAGAATAAAAAATTTGAGCAAAAATGAGGTAGAGTTCAAGAACATACCTTAATTTGATGAAATTGAAGAAAACTTGAAGAAAATTGATGCCTAGGTCCATGTCACGTTGAGGGAGATGGGGATTTGGGGTGTGGGTCGTGGAGGAAGTGAAAAAATAGGAAGAAAATGAGGGTATTTGGGGTTTTAAAAGGTATTTTTCGTGCAGGTTACCCAATGACATGGTGTGACCCGACGCGAATTAACCCTCAACGTGTCACCGAGGGTAACGCGGAGCACCTCCTCTGTGACACGGAGCCATCGCGCCAGTGTTCTGGATTTTAAAAAAATCTTGAACAAGCCTCAACGTGTCACGGAGGGTAACGCGGAGCACCTCCTTCGTGACACGGAGCCATCGCATAGGCTCACTGTAATGTGCCAATTTTTATTTTCTCACCTCGATTTTTTTCCTTTGCATTTCCTTGCATTTTTTCCCTCCGTTCCACCTGAAAATCATTTCACCACAACAAAATTAGTTAGACCTCATAGGTTTCAACACAAAAGAATTTTTATTTTTCTTTTTCTTTGTTTTTCTCTTTTTATATTTTTTTCTTTTTTTTTTCAAATAGTTCTACTCATCTATTACAACACATTCATGGGTTGCCCCCCGTGCAGCGCCTGATTTACCGTCGCGGCTCGTCGTCATTCATTGCTCAATCATCCTATAGAATGATGGACGTCTTCTCTCGAATAACGTCCTCACCGCAATAATGCTTACATCTTTGCCCATTCACCAAAAATGTGGCACTTCTATCTTCTTGCCACAACTCCACTGCCCCGTGTGGGGTCATTCTCACCACTTCAAACGGCCCTGACCATTTGGACCGCAACTTGCCTGGAAAAAGCTTCAGTCTCGAATTAAATAGCAACACCATCTTCCCTGGCTCAAAGATCCGATGCACCATATGCCTATCGTGCCACATCTTCATTTTCTCCTTGTAGAATTTGGCACTTTCATAAGCATGCCAACGAAACTCATCAAGTTCGCTGAGTTGCATCAGCATCTTCTTCCCTGCTAGCTCTGGATCCATGTTCAATTTCCTCACAGCCAAAAAAGCTCGATGCTCTAGCTCCACAGGCAGATGACACGCCTTTCCATAGACCAATTGATCTTGGGCAAATTTATATGCCCAAGTGATACTCAAAGGTGTCATTTTAGCCTTGTTTATCTATCAATGTTTATACATTCTCATGTAATTGGTAATAAAATGTGAATTTATACTAACCAACATGATTAGCATTATTTTGCAGGAAAAATGTAATTTCGGGAAGCTAAAATGCATGTTGGAAGATATCGGGGTTGGACTCGGATGTGAGCAAGGGACAAGGCATTGGAAAGCACAAAATAAAGGGGCTCCGCGATGGAGCCGTGTCACGCTGCCATCACGGAGGCCTTCTGCTTGGAGAGGGAATTTTCAGCCTATTTCCAGTGAGGGTTCGCGATGGGTCCGTTGCATGGTGGCCTGGCTCCGCATTGCACGCCGAGCCACGTTGGGCCTTATTCCCTGGACCCCCAGTTTGCAGTGAGGGTCTGCGTCGGTGGCGTGTCACAGAGGCAGTGCTTCGCGATGCACTCCGTGATACGTTGCTTGTTATTCCGGGAAAAATCTCCACTAGTATAAATAGAACACTTAGGTTCATTTTTCAATATTCTGACTTGGTGGAGCAAGAACGTGGGTTACAAGCAGTTGAGGGGACGAAATTATCAGGGTTTTTCTCTTTTTCCTTCTTCTTGTATTCAATTGCTTGTATGTTTAACACTCATTTAACGATGTTTAATCCACAAATGAGTGGCTAATTCATCTTCTTGCTGAGGTTAAGAACACTTGTAATGAAATGTGATTATTGATTCTTTGATTTTTCATCTTTTCTTCCATGGTTGTTCTATTGATTCTTGTTCTTACTGCATTAATGTGTGGCCTACGTTAGTGTATATCTAAAAAGTCCAGTTTCACTCAAGAGAGCAAGAAATTGGAAAGTTGTGAATTAATAGGATATGATCCTTTCTTAGTTTGAGAAAATTGAGAATTGATTTACCTTTAGGATAGCAATGTACCTGAAAGTCGTATTAGTCAATTTAGGCATCCGTTTTGTATGTCTAGAACATGAGTTGCATTTAGTCACAGAAATGTAGGTGGATGGTTCATGATTCTTAAGTGGGGTTAAATACGAGAGTTTTAATCCCTTGGCAATAATTCTTGACTAGCAACCTGAGGAAAAGGCTAACCAAATTATATCGACAATTAATTTCATTACATGTTCATTTAACCTCAACATGCTCACATTCATAGTTCAGACTCAAATTAGATAATTGTTTTAGACTTAGCATAATTATTATAAATCAAAATATCAAACTCTTAGTTACACTGTTGTCTGCATTTTTAGAATTGAAATATAGTACACTTGAGCAGATTGCACTTCATCCCAGTCCCTGTGGGATCGATACATGGCTTACTTAAGCCACTTTACTACTTGTTTGACCACGTGCACTTGCGTGTAGTTTTATACCCAAACAAACGACCGAACAAGTTTTTGGCGCCGTTGCCGAGGACTGGCAATTAGTGAATTTGTCTTAAGTGTTAATTTACTATATTTTTATTTTCTTAGTGTTGACAACTTGGTCTT
The DNA here is from genome assembly GCA_035772735.1 of Datura wrightii. Lineage (NCBI taxonomy): Eukaryota > Viridiplantae > Streptophyta > Magnoliopsida > Solanales > Solanaceae > Datura > Datura wrightii. The sequence continues at coordinate 45,619,015 of JASDFA010000002.1, read as the reverse complement.
AGCCTGTATTTTGCAGATTTAATCTCTGTTGAACACTGGCAAGAGACAAGGTGCTGGTGGAATCGTATTTGGAGCCAGAAAGATTATTTCATCGTCAGCGGAGAGAATCTTTAGAAAGAAAGCTGCAGTTGCTTAGACAGACAATCATGGAGCAACAACAGAATCCACCGGTAGTACGGGCAATGTTAGTGCCCGAAGAAGTAGCAGCTCGGCCAGTTCGTGAGGTGGCAATCCCACATGCTAATAATGTCACATCTAGCATCCGCAAACCTGAGCCAGGAGGGAGGTTCGAACTTAAGCAGAACATTGTGCAATTGCTGCACACTAGCGGGCAGTTTACAGGTCTCCCTCATGAAGATCCACAGCAGCATCTCCAAAATTTTTTGGAGATAAGTGACACTTATATCCCCACTGGAGTGTCATCAGATTACGTCCGGCTTACATTGTTCCCATTTTCACTGTTGGGAGAAGCCAAGAGGTGGTTGAAAGTTGAGCCACCTAATTCTATTTCTACGTGGGATGATCTTGCAAGGAAGTTCTTGATAAGATTTTTTCCCTCTGGTAAAACAGCAAGACTTAGAAGTCAAATTCTGAGTTTCAAACAGAGAGAGGGAGAGAATCTATATCAGGCTTGGGAGAGATTCAAGTCCATGTTGTGGGATTGTCCTCATCATCATCAGTCCAATGATGTGTTGGTGCACACTTTTATAGAGGGTTTGGAACCCCATACAAAAATATTGCTCGACTCAGCAGCTGGGGGACAAGCGCTGGAGAAAACTTATGAGGAGCTATATACCTTGTTGAACCGTATTTCGCAGGGCAATTTGGAATGGAATGCTGATTCGGCAAGAGGAGGGACAAGGAAAGCAGCAGGAGTGCTAGAAGTGGATGGGTTTACAGCTATTGCTGCACAGATAGCTGCTTTACAGAATCAACTCAACACCCACTTCAGTAACATGCCAATGAACCAGCCTCAAGCCCCAGTTAATGCAGTGTAGCAGATTTGGTGTGAAGTGTGCGGGAGCAGTGAGCACTCAGCTGAGTGTTGTGGAGCAAATCTTGACTCGGTGAACTTTGTGGGAAATGTACAAAGGAACAACCACCAACAGTATGGAAACAGCTACAATTCAAATTGGAGGAATCACCTGAATTTCTCCTGGGGTTGCAACAACCATCAGGGGCAGAGTTCGAGTCAGGGTGTGCAAAGGAACCAAGGAGGGCAGCAAAATTATCAAGCACAATTCAAAAACAACAATGCACCTCCTCCACCACCATCACGCAGCATTGAGGAGATGTTCAAGACTATGATAGCTAATCATGCTCAATTGCAGGCTGACTATGTGAAATTGGCAGCCGAGGTGAAAAACAACCAGTTAGCTACCAAGGCACTTGAATATCAATTTGGGCAATTTGTTGGAGCCCAAAACACCAGACCTAGAGGAGGACTTCCGAGCGACACAGATCCCAACCCCAAGCAGGTAAATAGGTGACCACAAGGAGTGGTTTGCAGCTGAAAGAGGTGGAACCAGAAAGACCACCTCAACAATCGGGAGCAGCAAAAGTTGAGAGGGAGCAAAGTGATGAGAGGGGGAAGACAAAGGAAGCTGAATCAGAAAGACCACCACCCCCGTTCCCTCAACGATTAAAGAAACACAAGGAGGAGGTGTGTTTCAAGAAATTCAAGGAGGTGCTGAAATAGGTACATATTAACTTACCTCTTGTTGATGTTTTGCAGGGAGTGCCGAAATATGCCAAGTATATAAAGGACATCATGACAAACAAAAGTCGGTTGACTGAGTATGCTACGGTGGCTCTCACGGAGGAGTGCACTTCCCGGATACAAAACCGACTGCCCACAAAGCTCAAAGACCCTGGGAGATTTACTATGCATATTACTATTGGGCAGAGTATCCGAGCTCGTGGATTGTGTGATTTGGAAGAAAGCATTAATTTGATGCCGTCATCGATATTCAAAAAGCTGGGTCTAGGGAGTCCTAGACCCACAACAGTGATCTTGCAATTGGCAGATCGGTCCTTAGCCAGACCTGATCGTATTGTGGAGGACGTTCTAGTGCAAGTGGGCTCCCTGATCTTCCTAGTAGATTTCGTCGTGCTGGATTTTGAACCAGACGCGAAGGTCCCATTTATTTTGGGACGTCCTTTCTTGGCGACCGGGAAAGCGCTGATTGATGTAGCTGCAGGGCAGCTAACCATGCGAGTACATGATAAGATTGAGGTATTTGATGTGTTTAAATCCATGATGCTGCCGGCAATACAAGCGGAGCTTTCAGCAATTAGTGTGGTTGAACCTGAAGAAATTCGTCAAATTGTTGAATCTCAAGACCCACTGGAAAGAGTGTTGATGCACTCCGATCATTTTGGAGATAAAGACGCCTATGAGGTGGTCCAAATGTTGAATGAGGCACAAAGGCATCCGCGGAAACAGGAATTTCAATCATTGATGAGGTCCCTAGAACCGTTGCCGAAACCATCCATTGAGGAGGCACCAAAGCTGGAGTTGAAAGAATTGCCTCCCCATTTAAAATATGTCTTTTTGGGGGAAAATAAAACGTTACCAGTCATCATCTCCGCAGAATTGACAGAGGCACAGCAGAAAGAAGCTTTGGGTGTCCTTAGAAAAAGGAAGAAAGCAATGGGTTGGCAAATGTCAGATATTCAGGGTATAAATCCAGCTTTTTGCACACACAGGATTTTCATGGAAACAGGAGCAAAACCAACCGTTCAGCCGCAACGAAGGCTAAATCCAGTAATGAAGGATGTGGTGAGGAAAGAAATAATCAAGTGGCTCGATGCAGGTGTGGTCTACCCAATTTCAGACAGCGAAATGGGTCAGCCCCGTTCAGTGCGTTCCAAAGAAAGGAGGGATGACCGTTGTCACCAATGAGAAAAATGAGTTGATTCCTACACGAACCATCACAGGCTGGCGGATTTGCATGGACTATAGAAAGTTGAATGAAGCCACAAGGAAGGATCATTATCCCATCCCGTTCATTGCTCAAATACTAGATAGGTTGGCTGGACAGGAATATTATTGCTTCCTTGATGGGTACTCTGGGTACAACCAAATAGCCATAGCTCCGGAGGACCAAGAGAAGACTACTTTTACCTGTCCTTATGGGACATATGCTTTTAGGCGGATGCCATTTGGGTTATGCAATGTACCCGCCACATTCCAGAGATGCATGATGGCTATTTTCCACGACATGGTTGAGGATTTTATTGAGGTATTTATGGATGATTTTTCTATTTTCGGTAATTCATTTGCTACTTGTTTGTAGAATCTTGACAGGGTGCTGGCTCGCTGTGAGGAATCCAACCTTGTACTGAACTGGGAGAAATGTCACTTCTTATTCAAGGAGGGTATTGTCCTTGGCAACAAAGTGTCTAAAAAGGGGTTGGAAGTCGATCGTGCTAAGATCGAGGTTATTGAGAAGTTGCCACCACCTATGTCAGTGAAAGGTGTTCACAGTTTTCTTGGGCATGTAGGATTCTACAGATGGTTCATCAGAAACTTTTCCAAAATTTCTAGACCACTATGCAGATTGCTAGAAAAAGAGGTAAAGTTTGAGTTAAATGATGAGTGTGTGGAAGCATTCGAGGAGTTGAAGCAGAAATTGATAGAAGCACCTATCCTTACTTCTCCGGATTGGGAACAACCATTTGAGTTGATGTGTGATGCCAGTGATGTGGTTGTGGGAGCTGTGTTGGGGCAAAGAAAAAATAAAATCTTTCATTCTATTTATTATGCAAGCAAAATGCTGAATACGGCCCAAAGCAATTACACAGTCGCAGAGAAAGAAATGCTAGCATTGGTGTTTGCATTTGACAAATTCAAGTCCTATTTGGTGGGTTCAAAAGTAGTGGTGTACACCGATCATGCAGTGATTCGGTACCTATTTAACAAGAAGGATGCTAAGCCCAGACTAATCAGATGGATCCTGTTGTTGCAAGAGTTCGATCTTGAGATCAAGGACAGAAAGGGGAGCGAGAATCAGGTGGTAGATCACTTATCGCTATTGGAGAGCCGATCGCATGTGATGGAAAGTGACACCATCAATGAGGAGTTCTCGGATGAGCAACTTTTGGCAGTAGGGGAAGCTAAAGTTCCTTGGTACGCAGATATAGTCAATTTGCTAGTGAGTGGAGTCTACCCACCTGAGGCAACAGACCAACAGAGAAGGAAATTGAGGCATGATTGCCGGCATTTTGTTTGGGATGAACCATACTTATTTAAACAGGGACCGGATCAGGTGATGAGAAGATGCATCCCGGAGAGTCAGATTGCAGAAATGTTGAGGAGCTATCACTCTTCGTTGTATGGGGGTCACCATGGAGGCGAGCGAACAACACACAAGGTTCTACAGTCAGGATTCTTTTGGCTTGTTCAGAGACACTATGGCATACGTCAAAATGTGTGATAGATGTCAGCGTACAGGAACAATTGGTAGAAGACAAGAGATGCCGCTAAAGAATATACTGGAAGTAGAGACCATTGATGTATGGGGCATTGATTTTATGGGCCCATTTCCACCGTCATTTGGTAATTGTTACATCTTGGTGGCTGTAGACTATGTATCAAAATGGGTGGAAGCAATAGCTTGCCCCAGGAATGACAACAAGGTGGTAACAAAATTTGTGAAAAAACATATTCTTACTAGGTTCGAGACAGCCCGAGCCATTATCAGTGATGGAGGGGCTTATTTTGTCAACGCAAGTTTCAAGAAACTACTAGCCAAGTATGGGGTGCGCCACAAGGTGGCAACAACATACCACCCCCAAACTAGTGGGCAAGTAGAGGTGTCAAATATAGAAGTGAAGTAGATTCTTCAGAAAACGGTAAATACACAACAGAATGATTGGTCAAGCAAACTTGATGATGCGTTGTGGGCATACAGAACTGCTTACAAGACACCGATTGGAACCTCACCATATCGATTGGTCTATGGAAAAGCATGTCATCTGCCGGTGGAGCTAGAGCATCGAGCCTTCTGGGCAGTGAGGAAATTGAATATGGACTTGGAACTAGCGGGCAAGAAGAGATTAATCCAACTCAGTGAACTTGAAGAGTTCCGCTGGCATGCTTATGAAAGCGCTAAGTACTACAAGGAAAGAACAAAAAGGTGGCATGAAAAGCATGTGGTGCACCGCATTTTTGAACCAGGACAGAAGGTATTGCTCTTCAATTCAAGGTTGAAGTTGTTTCTGGGAAAGCTGAGGTCCAAATGGTCGGGGCCATTTGAAGTAGTGAGAATGACCCCACATGGGGCAGTAGAGTTGTGGCAAGAAGATCGGAGTGCCACGTTCTTAGTCAATGGGCAGAGGTGTAAGCACTACTGGGGGGAGGACGGTTTTCGAGAAAAAACGTCCATTGCCCTAGAGGACAACTGAGCTGAATGACGTCAAGCCGCGACGGTAAACTAGGCGCTGCACGAGAGGCAACCTGTGAAAAATTTTTCTTTGTAAATTGTGATATAGATTTTTCTTTTTCTTTTTTTTTCTTGATTAACAACAAAAATTTTAGTTTTTATTTTTATTTTTATTTTTATTTTGAGTGAAACCTATAATTCTAATCAATTTCTTGTAGTAGAATGAATTTTAGGTCGAACGGAGGGAAATATACAAGGAATCGCAAAGGAAAATTCGAGGTATGAAAATTAAGAAAAAGTGGCAAAATAGTGAGCTAGGGCGATAGCTCCGTGTCACGGAGGAGGGCCTCCGCGTTACCCCTCCGTGACACGTTGAGGTATAAATCCGGAATTTTAAAAAATTCCAAAACACCCTCGTGACAGCTCCGTGACACGTTGCTGTGTATATCGCGACGGGTCACACCGGGTCGCCGGGTGACCCGCGTGATTTTTCCACTTTTAAACCCCGAATCCCCCTCAAATTTTCTTTATTTCTCACACTCCGCAACCAAACTCCCTAAAACCCCTCCCCCTTCAACGTGACACGGAATAGGCCAAGAAATTCATCGAGTTTCTTCAATTTTTCAATTTCAAGGTATGTTCGTCGATTCCATCTCATTTTTTATCGATTTTCTTCGATATTGAGCATGTGATGTGAGCTAAGTTTGCCCTAAGTAGAAATTAAGCGTGAATTCAATTGAATTAGTGTTGATGGATGTTCGAAGTATCATTGTGATTTCTTGAACTCGTTAATTGCATAATTTAATAGAATTTTGTTGATACAATCATATCTAGGGCTTGTTTTTTTGAATTTGAAGTGGAAAAATGTAGTGAACTTGTGAATTTCATGCCGGGTTGTACATATTGAGTGAGATGAGTCGATGTGCTAATTGTTATGATGTTAAAAGACCGACGAATTCTCGGGTTAGGGGAGTAGTGAAATTTGCAAGAATTGGCTGAGTTGTATAGGTTCGTGTAGATAAATTCTTGTTGTTTTCGTTTCTTTGTTTTTCCTTGCTAAGTGTGATAAGATAAAATATTATCGATGGTAATGATTGTGGTTAGCTGTACGAAGTCTGAGTTGTACATAGAATACATACCGTCGAATTCTTCGAATGCACTAAGCATGGTTGTATAGTTGGTTGTTTATTTGTGTGAATAAGCATGATCTTGCCAGAATGTTGTAATGTTGGCTAAGGACTAAGTGTGGGGTAGCCTAGATTAACCCGACCTTAGTCGAATTTAATATTCATTGGCTTAACATTGATCTTGTCTACTTGGATTTACAGGTAAAATGGCAAGCAGGCAAGAAAAAGGGAAAGGCGCATCAACATCTGGCGCCGGAAGGAAGCGAATCAGACTGGGCACAACACTCCCAGAAGCACCAGCAGTTCCACGCGGCCAACACCGCCAATACGGAACCAAGTGGGTGACGGAAGAGGGGAAGAAGTGGTACGCAAAGCACAAAGAAAGCAAGTACTTCCCCGAGGAACACATAGCATGGGAACCGTTGGCACCAGAGTTCCCTAGGATTATACACCGGATCGAGGCAGCCGGGCTCAAGTTCATCTTTGATGAGCCCAAGGAATGCAACCTGCACCTGATTCGGGAATTCTATGCCAACTGGAACCCGACTATCAGAAGTCACACCATAAAAATCAGAGGGAAAATAGTCACCTTTGAGCCCCACCACCTCAATGCTATCATAGGGGCGCGGGACACAGACGCCCACGTGCTTCGATAGCTAAACATCACTCCACCATATGCGGACATTAGACACACTTTGTGTGGAACCCGATCGACAGCTAGATGGAGCAGACACAAGGAGAGGGGCTACCATCAGACTTTGCCCTATTCACAGATGAACAGGGAAGCCAGAATATGGCTAAAGATCGTTTGTTCCTGCCTAATCCCGGGGGTACATATGACGGATGTAACCCGGGATCGTGTATGCCTGGTGTACGCCCTGATGAAAGGGCTGGAGATCAACGTGGGGGCGGTGATTATCTCCGCCATGAAGAGAGCCCGGTTGCATCAGGGGCACAGATACAGATTTGGTGGGCTACTCACCACATTCCTGAGGGGCCTAGATGTTGAGGAAGAGGCCTTTGATTATATCCCGCAGATGGAGCGGCGGGCCTTAGATGTCACTAAAACTAAGGCACCCGACACCACCCACGGGCCAGTGCTTACACTAGGTGAGCGACATGCTTGTGATGATCAGTACATGGCTCACATGTACGGGATGCAGATGCTCCAGCTGAGGATATGCGGGAGGCCGGCAACAGAGGAGGAGCTATGGTAGCTCGAGCTAGACTACCCTTTCGGTGAAAACGCCAAGGCTCTATGCCGAGTGGGGCCAGCATTTGTAGAGCCCACGGATGATGATGTCCCCACGAACGAGGAGACACGTCGTGAGGACATTGATGTGGAGTACGATGATGACGATGGGGGTGATTCAGACATGGGAGATGAAGCAGCAGCACCTGATGAAGAAGTGGAGTACTTTGATTGATCAGGGAGTTCCACCACCCAATTTTTGAGCTATTTTAATTTTTTGTGAACACTGGGGATAGTGTTCGAGATAAGTGTGGGGTGGGAGTAATTAGGTGTTGGTTGTGCTGTTATGTATGTCCTAATCTGTTGTTGTGCTTGTGAACAAAATTTTCTGACCTTGTGATTTGTGATTGTAAGTTGTTGTTCTGTATTGTAAATATATGTGAAACTATGGTGTGTTGCTGAATGTTGTTGTGCTAGCTGATTTTGTACATATTTTTGTTATCGAAATGATCGATATTTTTAAAATTGTTTCACTTCTTGGGTTTCTCGGTGTTTGTTTTCGGTTCTTTTACCGAGAATTATCCCATTGAACCGAAGTCCTAGTTAGTGACCGTTCCCTATGATGGATGGATGACGACCGTCTTAAGGGAAATATAGTCGTTAGGAGTAGATTTTTTCAATTATTTTTCAGTTGTTTTTCTTTTGTGGGTTGCATCCCAAAACCTGTAGTTACTTTATGGTTGCGGAATTATGGTTGTGTGTTGTACGTGATATTTGAAATGCAAAGGTGATTCGTATGAAAGCATGCGACTTTGTAGATATGTTGAGATACCTAGGCCATAGAGTTCGATTCAGTGTTATTGAGGCTTAATGTTTGAATTCCTGTAATTAGCTGATTGAAGAGTCTATGAAAACATCTTGAATTGAGCATGTGCAATAAGTGTGAAGTGAGGTTTTGTTATTCCATGCTATTGTGAAGTGTCTAGAACTTGCCTGGTGTGTGTACAAAACGAAATGAAGGAGGTGTATTGTAGGAAAGGATGTAGGCATTTCTTTGCTTTTAACCGAAAGTTTCTATTTTTCATTATCATACCCACCTTGATCGTATACCCTAGTCAGCCCGTTGAGCCTTTAGCCTATTATTTTTTTCTTGTGTCAAAAAGTGTAAACCAAGCTTAATCCCTTCTTTTCATTATCCATAAAGTCGATCCAAAACTCTTAAGTGCTTAAGAAGAGAAAATCATTTTCCCAAAGTGTCAAAGAGTGAGAATGGTGAAAAAAAAAAGAAAAACAGAGTGATGGAAGAAAAGAAAAGGTTGAAGGTGCACTTGTTATAAATAAACTATAATGAAGGTGTATGAATAATCTTTGGGGTGGTGTCAAGTGTGCTTATTAAGATGGGCCAAACTAAAGAAAAACTTCAAGAATGGGAGGAAGAATAAAGAAACAATGCCCATGAGTTTGATGGGATGTGTTGAAAAGGCGCTTAAGGATGCTAGTGGCTATTATGGGCGAGCCCAATATTTACTAGTTCCGTAGCTTCCATTACAACCCGTTAAAGTCATACATGATCTTACATCACACTTCTTTATATTAGTGGAGTAGTACACTAAAGGCAAGCTTATGGGTCATGACATGATGCATGTGAATTTTTTTGGGAGAGAGAGCGAAATTGTGTGTATATGCCCCTGCTTGAAATTTTGTGAGTTCATATGATCAAAAAGGGGAAAATTCTCTTGTATTGTGAGGGCACATGCTTGATGAGAGTTTAATTTTCGTGTCGGATGTCTTGATCAGCTGATTTGCATGAGTATGCCAATATCGAGAGTCGATTCTTAAGTCTAGGAGGTCTTGATGTATTAAAGGTCATTGCATTGATAGGACCATGCAGGTTTTCTTGATGATTTGCTGTATAGAATAATCGGTATGACCGTAACCTAAATTGTCGAACCAAAGTAGCGAGGGTGGGATGTAAATTGCATGAGGTGTAAGATTGTTGTTCGAGGAAGAACAAGGATTTAAGTGTGGGGTAAGTGATCTTAGGCAAATTTATATGCCCAAGTGATACTCAAAGGTGTCATTTTAGCCTTATTTATCTAACAATGTTTATACATTCTCATGTAATTGGTAATAAAATGTGAATTTATACTAACCAACATGATTAGCATTGTTTTGCAGGAAAAATGTAATTTTGGGAAGCTAAAATGCATGTTGGAAGATATCGGGGTTGGACTCGGATGTGAGCAAGGGACAAGGCATTGGAAAGCACAAAATAAAGGGGCTCCGCGATGGAGCCGTGTCACGCTTCCATCACGGAGGCCTTCTGCCTGGAGAGGGAATTTTCAGCCTATTTGCAGTGAGGGTTCGCGATGGGTCAGTGGCACGGTGGCCTGGCTCCGCGTTGCACGTCGTGCCACGTTGGGCCTTATTCCCTGGACCCCCAGTTTCTAGTGAGGGTCTGCGTCGGTGGTGTGTCACGGAGGCAGTGCTCCGCGATGCACTCCGTGACACGTTGCTTGTTATTCCGGGAAAAATCTCCACTAGTATAAATAGAACACTTAGGTTCATTTTTCAATATTCTGACTTGGTGGAGCAAGAACGTGGGTTACAGGCAGTTGAGGGGACGAAATTATCAGGGGTTTTCTCTTTTTCCTTCTTCTTGTATTCAATTGCTTGTATGTTTAACACTCATTTAACGATGTTTAATCCACAAATGAGTGGATAATTCATCTTCTTCCCGAGGTTAAGAACACTTGTAATGAAATGTGATTATTGATTCTTTGATTTTTCATCTTTTCTTCCATGGTTGTTCTATTGATTCTTGTTCTTACTACATTAATGTGTGGCCTACGTTAGTGTATATCTAAAAAGTCCGGTTTCACTCGAGAGAGCAAGAAATTGGAAAGTTGTGAATTAATAGGATATGATCCTTTCTTAGTTTGGGAAAATTGAGAATTGATTTACCTTCAGGATAGCAATATACCTGAAAGTCGTATTAGTCAATTTAGGAATCGGTTTTGTATGGCTAGAACATGAATTGCATTTAATCACAGAAATGTAGGTGGATGGTTCATGATTCTTAAGTGGGGTTAAATACGTGAGTTTTAATCCCTTGGCAATAATTCTTGACTAGCAACCAGAGGAAAAGGCTAACCAAATTATATCAACAATTAATTTCATTACATGTTCGTTTAACCTCAGCATGCTCACATTCATAGTTCAGACTCACATTAGATAATTGTTTTAGACTTAGCATAATTATTATAAATCAAAATATCAAACTCTTAGTTACACTGTTGTCTGTATTTTTAGAATTGAAATATAGTACACTTGAGCAGATTGCACTTCATCCCAGTCCCTGTGGGATCGATACTTGGCTTACTTAAGCCACTTTACTACTTGTTCGAAGATGTGAACTTGCGTGTAGTTTTATACCTAAACAAACGACCGAACACCAATCTGTACGAAGAAGTCCCAATGGGTGTCTTGTACGCAGTTCTGTAAGCCCACAACGCGTCATTGAGTTTGATTGACCAATCAATTCGTTGTGCATTCACTGTCTTCTGTAGAATCTACTTGATTTCTCTGTTCGAAACCTCCACTTGCCCACTAGTTTGGGGATGATATGTTGTTGCTACCTTGTGGCGCACCCCATACTTGGCTAGCAAATTCTTGAAACTTGCATTTACAAAATGTTATACCCCGTAGAATTCCCGGCACCTAGATGACCTATTCGCACGTTGGTTAAGCATATTTGAAGGTCATACGTGCTAGAGAAAGGCCCGGGAAAAAGAACGGACGAGAAACCCGTCGAACCATCACGGGAGGAGCCGAGGCAGAGCCCCTCCGCGATGGCAGCGTGTCACGGAGGTGAGGCCTCCGCGATGGCTCTGTGACACATTGTCCAGGTTCAGGCCCAAGTATATAAAGCCCCACTTCGGTTTTAAATGATATAACCTTTAAAAATTTTCCAGAGAACAGAGGCAAACGCTGAGAGAGAAGAAAGGAACGAAGAAATTAAATAATTTTCGTCCGATTACGCTGCCAAACGCTGTCCAAACTCAAATTAATCCTAGATACCGAAGTATTTAGCAGCAGAGAGCATTCCTACGGATTCAGTTTTGTAAAATACGGCCGATGAATCGTCGAGCCACCGAGCTAAGGTAAGTGGAATTGCTCTAAATTAGTGTCTATGTGTTCCTAGCTGAGAAGTAAATATTTCTCCCTTCTGGGCCGCTGAAAAATAGCGAGTTTTCGACCGTCTTTCGATAAGCCTAAGTTTAGGCTATAAACTATATCGAAAGTGACGTTGCCTTTTGAAATAAAGTTGTATTTAGTATTGATTGACATATTTATGAATGCAGTGGGGAGAAAACAGTTGAAGTACCGTCTGAGCCTCGTTCGACAGACGAATAGCTCAAGAATAAGGTATGTAAAGTTAGTTTCCTTGGCAAGTTAAGTAATATTGAGACAGTATGGTAATTTACAGACCAGTAGAATGTTCAGAAGTCGATTATTGTGTTATTATGAATATTGGTGCAATATGAGAAGTTTTGGGTTGTAACGTGTACGAGACCTATCCGTATGATATAGATTCTGACGTAAGTATTAAAGATATTGCCCAGTATATACAGTATGTGATGTAATATGCCATGTTAAGATATTGTTGTGTTTAGCTGAAACCTCGCGAAGTAGTACAGTATGCGTAAAGCATTTTAGACATAGAATAGTAACTAAATAAAGTTTAGAGAGCATGTTAGAAATAGGAAATCATGTTAATACAGAAACTCAGTAAACAGTATAGCTTTTAGCAGAAACACCATCTTGTATAGCATTGCTCTAGTACAGTTTGACAGGAGACTATGTTCGTATTTATATTTACCTGCCTCAGCACGGATCAGGCACTTACAGATTTCTATTATTAGCTCAGCAGCTATATATACGACACCTTACCCCTGTTAGCCTTAGCTTATGAGATATACAGACAGCATGACTAGTTGAGATCGTTGTATTGATTGGGGTTGGATTACCTAGCATTCATGACCGCCCAGGGTTAATAGCTGTATCGACTCGTCCGCCAGAGGACGAGGATACGTCACTCTACGGAGTGATATGCCGTCCCGCAAGGGGATGAAGATGGGATGCCATTTTCCCCATATTGTGCCTTGGTCGGCCCTTATACACCCCCGTCGAGCGGGTACGCCCGGGGTGTTGATTTTGGAGTCCTTCGGACTCAGGTACAGTTATAGTCAGGGGCTCAGCAAGCCCAAGTGCATACCCAGGGACCGGCTGGATGCTTACAGCCATTGTAGGAGATGGGATGACCGGGGTAGGGGTATAGATTCTGTGCTGGCTGTACCTCCCGGCTTATGGGGGCCGGGTAAGGTTTGTGTGTGCTATGTAATGTTATTTCATGTTATGCCATGTTATGTTAGATACAAGTAGATCAGCAGTAGCACGATACGTTTCCAGGTATGACTCTTACCCTTCCCAGTAAAGATTGAGAGAAGGTATGATTTACATTATCAGACAGTTAGTCTATTCTCTCTACTTCAGTTTCTTCAATTATATTATTGTATTCAGATTTTGCTTTCAGTTATTGCTTTACATACTCAGTACCAGCGGTACTGACGCCCGGTGGGGCGCTGCATTACTTGCCTGCAGGTACTTATAGACGAGCAGGTGACACCACGTGATTCCTGTCAGCGATCGAGTATTCAGCTCCTGTCATCCGGAGACTGAATTCCAGAGGTGTACTTCAGTTCTTTTGTTTTATAGTACGGGTAGGTCGGGGCCCTGTCCCGACCAGTTCTATTGCTATTCTTAGAGGCTTGCAGTCTATATATTCCCTGTGGTCAGATGAGCCGGTCGTGTGAGGCCGTACAGTTGCTTGGTTGTCAGTATTCTTGCTTTCTTTTACTTTGGCCGTGTGGGGCCATAGCTTGCCAGTAGTGGTGACCTTGCCGGTCACGTAGTTTCCTTTTGTGCTTTATGATTGAGTTGCAGATAACTAGACAGCATGGTGGCCTTGTCGGCCCGCATAGGTTTCCTTGAGATAATATGTTTCTGGTCAACTGCTAGTACAGGTACAGAAGGCTATAGGCCAACAGGCCGGGGGCTGTATTTACAGCCGTTATATAGCCCTTTGTTTCCAGAAATATGAGTTAGAGCCAGCCAGGCACCAGATGTGCCCAGGCTTACAGTCCAGCAGGTCAGGTCCTAGTAGGGCACCAGGTGCCAGTCATACCCCCCAAGGCGGGGTATGACAAACTTGGTATCAGAGCAGGTCGTATCTCAGGGAGTCTGCAAGCCGTGCTAAGTAGAGTCTTGTCTATGGATGTGTTGTGCACCACATACTATAGGCAGGAGGCTGCGAGGCATGATATGATAGTTACCCTTCTTTCTCAGTCAGTCGTGCTTTAGAGCGGTACAGTATAGGGTTGAGTCCGTGAGAACTCACCGTATTCTTTGGTTACAGATACAAAGACAGATCAGCATTACCCTATCACAGGAAGAAGATCAGAAATAGCAACGGAAGAGAGCATCAGTCAGTTACATGATAACTACAGCAGTAAGGAGGAGGTATCAGAGACCTCCCTGCGTGATACCTTTATTATCATTATTCCTAGTAAACGTTGATAACGTCAGAATAGGGAGTCAGAAGTATAATGTACATATGAGTTGATTTACTTATTAGTTATATAAGATCTGATTATGATTACAGATAAGGTCAGACCACCAGGTAAGTATTCGAAAATATAGAGAGCTCCTATGATTATGTAAGTTGGGCAGACCCTTATGACAGTAAGCCAGTAGAAAAAGTAAGATTATTTAGTTTGCCCGAAGCAGGGGTGAAAGATCTATTAGTAATAAAATGCTTAGTAATAATCAAGTTTGAGCCAGAAAAAGGCCAAGCCCGCCATATATGCTAATAGATAGCAAGACATACCTGTAAGATTATAGTTGTGATCTAGTTGTGACATCGAGCGATATAGAGGTTATGTGAATCAGATGGGCTTGAGTATACGCCCAAAGAACTATAGGCCGAGGCTTGATCAGTAATCGCATTAGCAATGAAAGGCAGGTACCTTGAACCCCAAAGTTCAGTTTAAGCAAGATGAGAGGGAGAAGCAGGAATGTCAGATCTTGTGGGGAAATTAGAACTACCCCGGATTGATAAAGTATCGTATTAAAGATTAAGCTTCGCGCTGACAGTAGGATTGCGGTTCAGAATACCGCAGTATGTCCGCTATGGAAAAGCTAAGAAGTTACCGATACAACAATTCTAATCTAGTGTAACCTAGAGATAAGGCCCAGCAGATAGTCATGGGCTCTCAGTATATGCCTAGTAAGGCTACAAGATTCGAACGTCGACCCCACATCGCAAGAGTGGCGAATTTCAAACAGCAAACGATAACTAAAATGTTTATGTTTGTTACTTTCAGAATGGGGTGATAATGCAATGAAATGATAAGTCAGGGCAAGAGATGGTATTAGGCCATAGAAGCAATGTATCATGTACGATGTGAGACTCAGCAGAACCTGTCAGAGATCATGAACTACCACAGAAATCAGTACATATTGTACGTAGCTAGCGATATATAGATATACAGATAATAGATAGGTTGTGAGTGGCTGCCTATAAGGGCTACAACCACAGATGCTGATTAGTAATAGAAAGCCTATACAAATTGCATTGGGGGACTAAAAAAAAAAGAAAAGAAGAAGAGAGAGGGCGGATTAAGTATGAGTTACGTATGAAGTCATAAAAACTATCTCAGTTCTCAGTTATTAAGTTGATAGATTCATTTGTTGTTTTCGGATCTAGGCTCTAGGAGCTTACCAGAATTATTGACCTAAGACAGATGGCTAGATGATAAGGGCGCAGTTAGACGGTCTATCGACCAGCTGGCGCCTGTATTAGCAGGGAGGCATCCCTGAAGATCGGTAACAGTAGCACATGTGCTAGAACCAGGATTAGAGGCCGAATGGGCAAATTTCAGAGGTTAGCAATATCAGAATTGTTGTAGCATGGTAAGTGGTCATACGTCGTTTTCCCAGCCTTATAGGCAACAGTCGGCCGTAGCCAACCTAGCAGTTATTATGTGAAACACCCCATAAGTCAGCCGGCCGCCCCAGTCAGAATACCCGTGGGTACCCCAGGGAAGGGTCCACATTTGTAGTCAGCGACATACTAGTATTTCAGCTGGTTTTTGTAAGATATTTAGATACATAGCCCTAGCAGAAGGCCAGTATTTACATAATAGCCCATAAGACCGAGAATTCTCCAGAATAGCAGTATAAATCCAAGTGGATACACACAAGGCGTAAGAAATTGATAGTGCCCTGCTAGCACAGTGTTTATTAAGACCAGGGGATCAGTAGACTCCCCGTGAAGGTCCAGAGATTGATCGCCTGGGAGTAAGTTGAATAAGTCCAGCCTTCCAGTGGGTTAAGCAAAATAACAGAGCAATTAGATGCCCACGAGTTTGCGGTTATTCACGAACTATAAGCACTCAAGTAGCACGGTTAGAGTATGGTGGGACTACTGCCACATTCGGGTCATTCAACCCGACTATTCAGTTATTTATGGTTATGCAGCCAGATCATTAGAGGTCATGATCAATATCAGGACCCCCTAATCAGATACGGGCACATGGTGTGCAGATAGTCGTTCAAGGTCACCTTAGCAACAAGTAGCCTTAGCATGCGGCCAGAGGGCTAGATAAGCTCTAACTATACCGGTATATTACTTGTCAGATTCTCCGGTATAATAAACCAGTATGACCGTCAGATATATATCAAATTGGTAAATGTGAATTTTGGTTGAGTCCAGTAGCCTTTTTGGTCACATGGTGTCGGAGGCTGGTGTACAGATAGATACACAAAAAAAAATCGAAGTAATGAAGATCTGGCCTGGACCTACCACTCCAATCGAAGTACGTAGTCCCTGCGGTTAGCCGGGTACCGTAGAGGGTCCGTGGAAGGACTTTCCACCTTAGCAGCACCTTTGACTAAATTGACACAGAAGGCAGCAAAGTTCCAGTAGACTGAGGCGTGTGAGCAGAACTTCCAAGAGTTAAAAGCCAGGTTAATATCAACTCCAGTGTTAGTATCGCCAGAAGGTACAGAGGGTTGGTGCAGCATGGTAAAGTAACAGTTTATGCTTTCAGGCAATTGAAGGGACGTGAAAAGAATTATCTTACCCATGACCTGGAGGTAGTTGCAGTAGTTTATGCCTTAAAAAGCGAGAATTTGGTATCACCCGGGAAGGGCTGATACGGTAGTAGATGCCCTTAGCCGTAGATCTATGAGGAGTTGGCATACTTGCCGTTTGAACAGCGGGAATAGACCCGAGAATTTTACTAGTTAGCCGGTCTAGCCGTTCACATAGCAGAAATAACGGATAACAAAACGATAATACAGAATGTCGCAGCATTGTCGTTAGTGGTGGAAGTAAAGGAACGGCAGTATAGGAACTCTAGCCAGGTTCAATTTAAACATATGATTCAGTAAGGAGAGATGACATATTTTCAGATAACCGGGTATGAAGTGTGGCGATATAAAGGCCGCATTGCGCTCCAGATATTTTGGGGCATCGTCAGCAGTTTATGAGCGAGGCGCATTACGCCCGCTATTCTCTTCATCTCGATACGACAAAGAGGTACCATGACATTAAAGAGAACTACTGGTAGCCCAGTGTCCTAACTGCCAACAGTTGAAGGCAGAATATCAGAAACCAGGCAGGTTAATTTAGAACATAGCTGTGCCTCTTTGAAAATGAGAAGCAGTGAATATGGATTTTATGGCAGGATTACCCCGTACCAGACACGAAAATGATTCTATTTGAGTAATAAGTGACAGATTGACAAAATCAACTCATTTCTTGCCAGTAAGAACTACTTTCTCGGCCGAAGATTATGCTGAGTTGTATATCAGAAAGATAGTCAGATTATATGGAATACCAGTAACCGTTATTTCAGACAGAGGAGCACAATTTACAATTAGATTCTGTCAATCATTTCAGAAAGGTTTGGGCACGCAGATTAATTTAAGCACAGCGTTCTACCCTCAGACAGATGAGTAGGCTGAGCGCACAATTCAGACGCTCGAAGACATGTTGCGAGCATGTGTGCTAGATTTCAGTAATAGTCAAAATGAGCAGTTACCATTAGTTGAATTTGCCTCCAGAATTAGAATCCATATATCCGGTCTGTTATGTAGCTATGCTGAGGAAATGCATAGGGGACCCGTCCAGAGTAGTCCCAGTCCAGAATATCCAGGTTACGAAGAAGCTGGCCTATGAAGAGGTCCCAGTAGCTATCCTAGACAGATAGATTCGCAGACTCCGCACTAAAGATATTGCGTCTATCAAGGTATTAGGGCGTAACAAGAACCGAGAGAAGATAACTTGGGGAGCAGAGGAAGATATGAGGACCAGATATCCTCACCTATTTCAGGCCCAGTTAGGCGACAGGTATGTCCGTATTATTACTCATGCAGTACCATATGGTTGTATGTCTGTGAATGAGAAAGATTGATATTTAGTTATCCAGTGGATCCTAGAATATTACGTGCAGTGCCTGTGTTGGACTTTTCTGCATTTCAGGTTTTTGCTATAGTCCATATTACAGGGGATACTTTGCCAAAATTTTTCTAAACAAGTAAGCTAAGTAAGTCCTCTAGATGGCAGTATACATTCGAGGACGAATGTTCTTAAGGGGGGGAGAATGTTATACCCCGTAGAATTCCCGGCACCTAGATGACCTATTCGCACGTTGGTTAAGCATATTTGAAGGTCATACGTGCTAGAGAAAGGCCCAGGAAAAAGAATGGACGAGAAACCCGTCGAACCATCGCGGGAGGAGCCGAGGCAGAGCCCCTCCGCGATGGCTCCGTGACACGTTGCCCAGGTTCAGGCCCAAGTATATAAAGCCCCACTTTGGTTTTAAATGATATAACCTTTAAAAATTTTCCATAGAACAGAGGCAAACGCTGAGAGAGAAGAAAGGAACGAAGAAATTAAATAATTTTCGTCCGATGACGCTGCCAAACGCTGTCCAAACTCAAATTAATCCTAGATACCGAAGTATTTAGCAGCAGAGAGCATTACTAGGGATTCAGTTTCATAAAATATGGCCGACGAATCATCGAGCCACCGAGCTAAGGTAAGTGGAATTGCTCTAAATTAGTGTCTATGTGTTTCTAGCTGAGAAGTAAATATTTCTCCCTTCTGGGCCGCTGAAAAATAGCGAGTTTTCGACCGTCTTTCGATAAGCCTAAGTTTAGGCTATAAACTATATCAAAAGTGACGTTGCCTTTTGAAATAAAGTTGTATTTAGTATTGATTGACATATTTATGAATGCAGTGGGGAGAAAACAGTTGAAGTACCGGCTGAGCCTCGTTCGACAGACGAATAGCTCAAGAATAAGGTATGTAAAGTTAGTTTCCTCGGCAAGTTAAGTATTATTGAGACAGTATGGTAATTTACAGACCAGTAGAATGTTCAGAAGTCGGTTATTGTGTTATTATGAATATTGGTGCAATATGAGAAGTTTTGGGTTGTAATGTGTACGAGACCTATCCGTATGATATAGATTCTGACGTAAGTATTAAAGATATTGCCCAGTATATACAGTATGTGATGTAATATGCCATGTTAAGATATTGTTGTGTTTAGCTGAAACCTTGCGAAGTAGTACAGTATGCGTAAAGCATTTCAGACATAGAATAGTAACTAAATAAAGTTTAGAAAGCATGTTAGAAATAGGAAATCATGTTAATACAGAAACTCAGAAAACAGTATAGCTTTTAGCAGAAACACCATCTTGTATAGCATTGCTCTAGTACAGTTTGATAGGAGACTATGTTCGTATATATATTTACCTGCCTTAGCACGGATCAGGCACTTACAGATTACTATTACTAGCTCAGCAGCTATATATACGACACCTTACCCCTGTTAGCCTTAGCTTATGAGATATACAGATAGCATGACTAGTTGAGACCGTTGTATTGATTGGGGTTGGATTACCTAGCATTCATGACCGCCCAGGGTTAATAGCTGTATCGACTCGTCCTCCAGAGGACGAGGATACGTCACTCTACGGAGTGATATGCCGTCCCGCAAGGGGACGAAGATGGGATGCCAGTTTCCCCATATTGTGCCTTGGTCGGCCCTTATACACCCCCGTCGAGCGGGTATGCCCGGGGTGTTGATTTTGGAGTCCTTCGGACTCAGGTACAGTTATAGTCAGGGGCTCAGCGACCCCAAGTGCATACCCAGGGACCGGCTGGATGCTTACAGCCATTGTAGGAGATGGGATGATCGGGGTAGGGGTATAGATTCTGTCCTGGCTGTACCTCCCGGCTTATGGGGGCCGGGTAAGGTTTGTGTGTGCTATGTTATGTTATTTCATGTTATGCCATGTTATATTAGATACAAGTAGATCAGCAGTTGCACGATACGTTTCCAGGTATGACTCTTACCCTTCCCAGTAAAGATTGAGAGAAGGTATGATTTACATTATCAGACAGTTAGTCTATTCTCTCTACTTCAGTTTCTTCAGTTATATTATTGTATTCAGATTTTGCTTTCAGTTATTGCTTTACATACTCAGTACCAGCGGTACTGACGCCCGGTGGGGCGCTGCATTACTTGCCTACAGGTACTTATAGACGAGCAGGTGACACCACGTGATTCCTGTCAGCGATCGAGTATTCAGCTCCTGTCATCCGGAGACTGAATTCCAAAGGTGTACTTCAGTTCTTTTGTTTTATAGAACGGGTAGGTCGGGGCCCTGTCCCGACCAGTTCTATTGCTATTCTTAGAGGTTTGCAGTCTATATATTCCCTGTGGTCAGATGAGCCGGTCGTGTGAGGCCGTGCAGTTGTTTGGTTATCAGTATTCTTGCTTTCTTTTACTTTGGCCGTGTGGGGCCATAGCTTGCCAGTAGTGGTGACCTTGCCGGTCACGTAGTTTCCTTTTGTGCTTTATGCTTGAGTTGCAGATAACTAGACAGCATGGTGACCTTGTCGGCCCGCATAGGTTTCCCTGAGATAATATGTTTCTGGTCAGCTGCTAGTACAGGTACAGAAGGCTATAGGCCAACAGGACGGGGGCTGTATTTACAGCCGTTATATAGCCCTTTGTTTCCAGAAATATGAGTTAGAGCCAGCCAGGCACCAGATGTGCCCAGGCTTATAGTCCAGTAGGTCAGGTCCTAGTAGGGCACCAGGTGCCAGTCATACCCTCCAAGGCGGGGTGTGACACAAAATGAGCCCCTCCATCACTGATAATGGCTCGGGGTGTCCCGAACCTGGTGAAAATATGCTTTTTCACAAATTTTTGTTACCACCTTGTGTTCATTCCTGGGGCAAGATGTTGCTTCAACCCACTTTGACACATAATCAACGGCTACCAAGATGTAACGATTACCAAATGACGGTGGGAACAGACCCATGAAATCTACTCCCCATGCATCAAAGATCTCCACTTCTAATATCTGCTGCAGTGGCATCTCCTGCCTTCTACCAATTGTGCTTGTTCTTTGACATCTATCACACATTTTTACATATGCCATAGAGTCTCTTTGTTTAAAACTTAGAATCTGACTTCTAAGTCTTGTTGTTTTCCCAGATGGAAAGAATCGTATCAAAAACATTCTTGCAAGATCATCCCAAGTGGTGATAGAGTTAGGTGGTTCAGCTTTCAACCACCTTTTTGTTTCCCCAATAATGAAAATGGGAATAATGTAAGCCTCACGTAGTTGGATGATACTCCAACGGGAATGTAAGTGTCACTTATCTCCAAAAAGTTTTGGAGATGTTGTTGTGGATCTTCATGTGGGAGACCTGTGAATTTCCCGCTGGTGTGCAACAACTGCACCAAGTTTTTTTTAAGCTCAAACCTCCCTCCTGGCTTTAGTCTACGAATACTAGATGTAACATTGTTAGCATGTGGGATTGCCACTTCGCGAACCGGCCTTGCTGCCATTTCCTCGGGCACTAAAACTGCCCTCATAAGTGGTGGATTCTATAGTTGCTCCAGAATTTCCTGTCTTAGCAACTGTAGCTTCTTCTCTAGAGCTTCCCTTCTTTGACGATGAAATTGTCTTTTCGGCTCTATATATGAATCCACCAACTCCTTCTTGTCAGCGTTCAGAGAATTCAATATCTGCAAGAGATAGGCTAAGATCAAGTTGTCAGCATTTATATAGAATTTGTAAACTAACACTAAGAAAATAATTTTACCAATTGCCCGTCCCCAACAACGGCGCCAAAAACTTGTTCGGTGCTGTAGTGACTACATGCAAGTGCACGTGGTGGAACAAGTAGTAAAGTGTCTTATGTAAAGCCAAGTATCGATCCCACAGGGACTGAACTACGATACTAATTAACTTAAACATCAGTGAACTATGTCTTTATGAATGCAGACAACCAATTAAACAATATTTTGAGAGTTAAGTTTGCTATGTAATATAAATCTAAGTTAAGATTATAATTTGAGTCTGAACAATAGTAATGAGCAAGCTGAGGTTAAAAGAAGCATGCAAGGAAGTAATTTATCAATTCAATTCAGCTAATCTTTTCTTCGGTTGCTAGTCAAGAGTTATTACCTGTTGATTGGATCTTTCAACTCCTATACAATAGAATCATGAAAGCTTAATCTACATTTCTGTGATAAAAGAATTTCAT
Organism: Datura wrightii; assembly: GCA_035772735.1. Taxonomy (NCBI): domain Eukaryota; kingdom Viridiplantae; phylum Streptophyta; class Magnoliopsida; order Solanales; family Solanaceae; genus Datura; species Datura wrightii. Next base: position 45,596,611 of record JASDFA010000002.1, on the reverse strand, counting down.
GCTCTAGCCATACAATACCGATTCCTTAATTGACTAATAAGACTTTTAGATATATTTCTATTCTGAATGTAAATCAATTCTCAATTTTCTAAACTAAGAAGAGATCATATCCTACCAATTCACGTCTTTCCAATTTCTTTCCTTTTCAAAATCAAAATTGGATTTCTAGATATACATTAACATTGGCCAAACATTAATGCAGCAAAAACAATAATTGATAGAACAACCATTGAAGAAACGATGAAAACTGAAATAAACAACAATTACATTCCAAAACAATTGTTCTTAACCTTAGCAAGAGTGAATTAGCCACTCATTTGTGGATTAAACATCATCAAATAAGTAGAATTCATACAAACAATTAAGATAAAAGAAAAGAGATAGAGAAGAACCCTAGAATTTTCGTCCTCTCAACTACCTGTAACCCACGTTCTTGCTCAACCAAGTCAGAATGTTTAAAAAAAAACCTAAGTGTGCTATTTATAATATTGAGAATTTTTCCTGGAATAACAAGCAACGTGGCACGGAGTGTATTGCGGAGCACTCCCTCCGTGCCACGGGGGTATCGCGGACCCTCACTAGAAGTCGGCTCCCCAACAATTGCACCTCAACGTGGCACGGCTTGCATCGCGGAGCTTTGCCTCCATGCCACGGCGCTATCGCGCACCTTCACTGGAACTTGAGGTTCCAGATAATTGTACTCAACATGGCACGGAGTGCATCACGTAACACTGCCTCCGTGTCACGGAGGTAATGCAAAACTCCACTGGAAAATTGCCAAAATTATTTCATCCGAGGCAGAATGCCTCTGCAATGGCAGCGTGACACGGCTCCATCGCGGAGCCCCTATTTTTGCTGCACTCCCTTGTCATTTTCCACTCTTTGTTTCCATGTTCATTCCCCATCTTCACCAATATGTATATTAGCTTCCAAAATTTCCTTTTACCTGCAAAACAACACTAATCATGTTGGTTAGTATAAATTCACATTTGACTAACAATCAGATGAGAATGTACACATAATGATAGATAAACAAGTCAAAACAAAGAATTTGAGTATCACTTGGGCATGCAATTCTGCCCAAGATCAGCTATCTACATGTAGGCCATGAACACTATCTTCTATGACATGATCCACAAGGAAATCGAGGTCTATGTGGATGTTGTCATCATTAAGTCAAAGAAAAGCTCGAATCATTTGGAAGACCTCAGAAAGTTCTTCAACAAATTGCGGAAGTATAATCTCAAAGCTAATTTCAGCGAAGTGTGCATTTGGTGTTCCATCAGGAAAATTATCGGGATTTATCATCAGCCATCAGGGTATCGAATTGGATCCAACTAACATTAAATCCATTCAAGAGCTACATCCGCCAAGGAGTAAGAAGGAATTCATGATCTTTTTGGGACGACTAAACTATATCAGCCGTTTCATTTCTCAATCAACGGTTATTTGCGAACCCATCTTCAAATTGCTAAAAAAAGATGTTGCTACAGTGTGGACTCCTAAATGTCAACAAGCTTTTGATAGAATCAAGGATTATCTATCAAAACCTCCAGTTTTAGTCCCGTTAGAGTAGGGAAGACCTTTGCTTCTGTATCTGTCCGTGTTAGAAAACGCCTTTGGTTGTGTTTTTGGACAACATGATGAGACAGGGAGAAAGGACCAAGCAATATACTATTTGAGCAAGAAGTTCACACCGTTTGAGGCTCGATATACATTGCTGGAGAGGACGTGTTGCGCTTTGACTTGGATTTCGTAGAAGCTGAGGCACTATTTTGTATGCTTATACGACCTATCTGATCTCCAGAATGGATCCGTTGAAATATATCTTCCAAAAGCCCATGACGATAGGAAACTGGCTAAACGGAAGATATTGCTAAGTGAGTTTGACATTGTCTATGTGACATAGAAAGCGGTAAAAAGGAAATCTCTTACAGATAATTTGGCGGAAAATCCTATGGACAAGGAGTATGAACCACTGAAGACATATTTTCCCAATGAGGAGGTAGCCTTCATAGGAGAAGATATTGCCGACGAGTATGATGGTTGGAGGTTATTCTTTGATGGAGCAGCAAATTTCAAGGGAATAGGCATTGGAGCAGTGTTGGTATCAGAGACTGGGCAGCATTACCCTGTATCAGCTAAGCTTCGATCCCCTTGTACTAACAACGTGGCTGAGTATGAAGCTTGCATCTTGGGTATCCGGCTGGCGATTGACTTGAATGTGCAGTCCATATTGGTAATGGAGACTCAGATTTGCTGATGCACCAAGTGAGAGGAGAATGGGCCAAAAAGAATCCAAAGATCTTGCCCTATTTGCATTGCGTGCAACAACTGTGTAAGAGGTTTGTCAAAATTGAGTTTCGACATGTTCCTCGAGTACAGAATGAATTTGCGGATGCTTTGGCTACATTGTCTTTGATGATCTAGCATCCTAATAAGAATTCCATTGATCCTATTCTCATTCACATACATAAGAAACCAGCTTATTATTTTCATGTTGAGGAAGAACCTGATGGTGAACCATGGTATGCTGATATTAAAAGGTATTTGAAGAATGGGAGCTATCCTGAGCATGCTACAAAAGTCCAAAAACGGACAATTCGGAGGTTAGCCAACTAGTTTTTTCTAAACAGATAAATCCTTTATAGGAGGGCCCTGGATTTGGGACTGCTAAGATGTGTGGATGCTAAGGAGGTAAGAAATTTGATTGAGAAAGTCCACGCTGGAACTTGTAGTCCTCACATGAACGGTTTCGTGTTGGCAAAGAAAATTTTGAGAGCTGGCTACTTTTGGTTGACTATGGAGACGGATTATATCAAGTACGTGCAAAGGTGCCATCAATGTCAAACCCACGCAGATGTGATTCAACCTCCTCCCATCGAACTTCATGCCACGAGCTCAACTTGGCCATTCGCAACTTAGGGAATGGATGTAATTGGTCCCATCGAGCCTGCAGCGTCTAATGGACGTTGATTCATTTTGGTTGCGATCGACTACTTCACTAAATGGGTTGAAGCTACTTCTAACAAGTCTGTCACAAAGAAGGTGGTGATAGATTTTGTTTGCGACCATTTTATTTGCTTATTTGGAGTACCTGAGTCTATCATTACTGATAATGGTGCTAATCTGAATAGTGACTTGATGAGAACGACGTGTGAAAGTTTGAAGATCAAGCACTACATTTCAATTGCGTATAGGCCTCAAATGAATGGAGTTGTGGAAGCTGCGAACAAGAACATCAAGAGAATTTTGCGCAAGATGATCGATAACTATAAACACTAGCATGAGAAGCTGCCCTTTGCTTTGTTGGGATATCTTACCACTCTCCAAACATCAACTGGAGCAACGCCTTATATGCTGGTTTATGGTAATGAACTAGTGATACTAGCTGAGGTAGAAATTCCTTCCTTGAGGATCATTCAAGAAGCAGAACTAAGTGATGCAGAATGGAAGCAAAGTAGATTTGAGCAATATTGATGGAAGAAGGATAAATGCAGTCTGTCATGGTCAACTTTATCAGAACAGGATGACTAAGGCCTTTAACAAGAAAGTTTGACCAAGACTTTTCACGCCTGGGCAGTTGGTTTTGAAGTGGATTTTTCCACACCAAGATGAGGCCAAAGGAAAGTTCTTGCCTAATTGGCAAGGTCCTTACATGGCTCACAGAGTGCTGACAGGAGGAGCACTTATCCCAGTAGAGTCGTCATGCTGTCGCGCCCCCATTTTCTCACAAATAGCGAGATACAACATGTGACAACTCTTAAGAGTTTATTATGAACCTTTAAAAGTCGTCACAAATTGTATCCCACTTTTCGCGAGAAAAATGGGGCGCGACAACACATTAAGCTCAGAGATTTGCCCCTCAGTTCTTCGATGATGAGGACCCAGACATTGATGAAGTTGGGTCAACTGGAGCAATTGTGCCACGACCACTGCCTGCTGGGGTCAAATTTGATATTACGAGCACCATGATTCAATTGTTAAACATGAAGGGGGTGTTTAGTGGCCACACAGCGGATGATGCCAACCTGCACTTGATGAACTTCGTAGGAATATGCAAGGCATATAGGTTGCCCGGAGTAAGCCAGGATGCCATACGGCTCTGACTCTTCCCTTTCTCTCTAGAAGGGGAAGCTACTTTGTGGTTATCGGAGTTTCCCAAATGACTCCATAACCAATTGGAGGGAGATTAAACAAGCCTTCTTTGAGATATTCTTTCCCCCATCAAGGATGTTACAATTAAAAGATGAGATAATTTCTGGCAACTTAAGACGGAGGCACTTCATGAAACCTGGTTGAGGTTCAAGAAGAAGTTGACTAAGTGCCCGAACCATAAAATCCTAGATGACAGTTTGTTGGAAATTTTTTATTGGTCTCTTAATAATAGCACCAAGGCTATAGCAGACATGATGGCTAGAGGAGCATTGATGAATCACACCTGGGAGGAAGCAGCCATTATCCTTGACAGCGTGACTAAGACAAACAAGGCCTGGCATATGAGGGAGGCTGATGCAGTGGAAGGAACATATGTTGTTGGTTTGACTGCAGACCAATGAAGAAAGGAGGAAGAACGCGATCAGGAGTTCGCTCACATGCGCACATCATTGGATTTGCTGACAAAGCATATCGTGGGATCAGGAGAAAAAAAGGTAAATGCAGTGGGAGCTCAAGGAAGGGAACAAGGAGCAGATCACTTTGATTCTGATGAATACAAAAACTTCCTAGATGGCCAAGTGGCGAGTTTCTGAGCCAAGGCCCAAGTGTCTGGACAAGACAATTGGTGCCAAGATTCTGGAAATCAAGGCCAGAACCAATATAGAGACAATTACAATAGGAACGGGTTCAAAGGTAGGAGTCGTGGTCGTGAGCGAGATGGAGAATGGAGAAGAAATGACAGATATCACAATGACTGGGTTGGAGTCTATGTGCCTCCCAACGCACGAGAAGGGGAGGATGGACAATCAAAGTTAGAGAGCATGATGGCCGAAATGCTGAAAAAGGTGAGGTCCACAGATGATCAGTTAAAAGAAATGCGAAGTGACTCATCTAGCATGGGTCAGAAAGTGGAATCTCATGCCACCACCATCAAGTAGATAGAACACCAACTTGGGCAACTGTCACCATCAAAGAACCCTAGGCAAAAGGTTTCACTTCCTAGCAACAATGTCCAGAATCCAAAGAATGATGCTCATTGCACGGAAGTGATGACTAGGAGTGGTAAAACCATAGTTCACCCCCCGTTCCCTGTTGAAGTTGAAAGGAGAAAAGAGAGCATGATTGAGGAAGGAGAGTTTGGTGCTGAGACACAACATGATGAGTTGCAAGAGCCCCCTAGGGATGAGAAGGAATGCGACATTGATCAAGGGGAAACTCTAGTGCAAAAGGCTATCCCAAGACGACCACCACCATTCCCACAAAGGATGAAGAAAAAGTCGAACATCGGTAAGTTCCAAAAATTTCTTTCAATGATTAAACAACTTTCTGTGAATATACCATTGGTCGAAGCACTAGAGCAGATGCCAGGATATGCAAAATTCATGAAGGACCTGGTGACGAAGAAAAGATTTGTAAGCTATGAGCCGGTTGACAATGTCCATCACTGCAGTGCCATAGCAACAAGGGTCTTAGCTCAGAAAAAGGAGGACCCAGGTGCCTTCACGATACCTTGCACCATTGGTAATGTCGAGTTCACAAGGGCACCCTGTGATCTAGGAGCTAGCATTAATCTAATACCCTTGGAGGTTTTCAAGAAGCTAGGAGTGGGAGCCCCCACACCGAACAACATGCGGCTACTGATGGCCGACAAAACAGTAAAGAGACCAGTGGGAATCCTAGTTGATATGCTCGCCAAGGTTGATAAGTTTGTATTCCCAGCAAACTTCATGATCTTGGATTGCAAGGTCTATTATGAGGTCCCTATCATTCTGGGGCGACCATGACTCGCTACTGGGGAAACTCTAGTAGATGTGGAAGCTGTTCTATTAAAGTGCAGGCTAAACAAAGAAGAGGTCACTTTCAATATCTGTCGGACCATGAAGAAACCAAAGGAATTTAGTGTTATCTCAGCACTTGAGGATGTTTATGAGTCACTTGATGAATTATGAGTAGTCAAGAGACTTGAGTCATGTCGCGACGTTAAATCAAGCGCTTCTTGGAAGGCAACCAGAGTGGCGGTGTGGTGAAATCTGAGCAACCAGACCACCTGCGTCATGCTGCAACGTTAAATCAAGCACTTCTTGGGAGGCAACCCAAGTTAGTGAGCTAATGTGTGCTCAGTGTGCAGGGAAACAAACACAGGTGGCTGAAAACTTTGCTGCTACAAGATCTCAGTACGACTCGTGGTGAGGTCCTACGAGCCGTGGTAGTAGTGGTGGTGAAAAGCAGAGAAAATTCGAAGCAAAGTCTGACCTATGATTCATACTACGATTCGTACCTCAATGGTATGAGTCGTAGGATGCACTCGTAGGTCACCGGGTAAGTTCTCGTTTGTTAAATTTGCTACGGGTTGGGGGAAGAGTCGTAGGTTGTTGATACGACTTGTGGTACGAGTCATGATGGGTCAAAATTACCTGATGCGGCCCAAATTTTAAATCTTCCCTTACTTAAACTGCAAAATCCACCCTTCTCCCATGCAAACACCTCACAAACCCACAACCCACGACTTGAGAAACCTCTTCCCGAAACCCGTAACTTCTCATCATCAAGAAAGTGAGCAAATATTCTTGCTTCAACTAAATGTGCAAAGCCCTAGAAGTTTATTTCCAGTCTATGAATCAACAATCAAGTAAGTATTTGGTTTCAACATCTTTAATCACTCATGAACATAGGATGAAGGTGCCAAAGCTCAAACCCTTGTGAGTCAACTGTGATGCTCGAAACAAGGAGTTCAAAAAAGAAAGACAATGAGCAGGGATGAGAATATGCCATGAATGACTAGAAAACACCATTTTTTGATTGCTGGGTCGAGCTTGTAAACTTGAATTCTTAAATTTTTGGACTACGGGTCAATTACTTTTAAAAAAAAAGTGGAGGGTTGAGCACTGTAAAGATAAGTTCGAAATATGCCTAGACCTGAGGGGAAATCTGAGTACCCCAAAAGACTTAAAAAGAATATCTGCAAATCTAGGAAACGGAAATTTGAAACTGCTTGAGACATAGTACGGACCGTAGGTTGTCACTACGAGTCGTACTGTGGACTTGTGTCACGAACCTGAACATAGATGCATGAAATTGTCCTTCCTACGACTCGTGGAATCAACCTATGGGTCATACCATAAGTCGTGGAAAAATTCAGAACAACACAAATGCAGGGCCTCATCAGACGACTCATAGTACAGGTCGTACCCGCGAGTCATAGTGAAAAATAGTGGAACGTCTGGGACTTCTCACGGGTCGTACCTTCATGGTATGACTCATAGTGAGGACCCGTAATGAGATTCAGAACATCTCTTATCTGATTTTTCTTTTTCAAAAACGGAATGCTAACCCCTTTCTCCACAAGTACTATGACATACAAATGCAGGGAAGACAAAACACAAGCCCGCAGGACAATGATTGATGAAACAACTGACTTGGAGTCTGGTATGGCTGGAGATTCACCTAGTGGTTCACTTGAGGATTATCAAGTAGACACCTCAAACACTGATGGAACTAGAACCACTAGGGCAAGAGCAAATGCCCAAGCTAAAGCAACCACTACGATATCCGCTCAATCTCCCCAGTCTAAAGAGGGAGCTAGAAAGGAACAACAAAGGACAAAAACCAACTCCAACCCTGAGGAAAGGTCAGAAGGGACCCAGAATGAAGCAGAAAGCACTAATGAAGAAGTGGAGGAGGAGACCCCTGCTAGAGAAAACAGAACAATGCAGTGGAGAGTGTCGGGTGCTAAAGAAATATATGAACAAGGCATCGCTCTCACTACTAAGAACAAACTAAAAAGAAGCATCCAAGAAAAACCGTGGATCCTCACTAATTCCTTAAACGAAGTTGAGGAGTTGAAGAATATTTTTAGCTTCTATGGGTTAGAATGGATGGCCAAGACCCCTACACAATACATAGATGAGATCGTCAGGGAGTTCTACGCCAACTATCTGGCCGCAATAGAGGATAAAGCAAAGGAGGGGCAAAATTTAAAGGATCAACCTTGCTTGGAGAGTGTTCTAGTCCGAGGGAGAGTAGTAGATATATCCGATGGGACCATTGCACGGATGTTATCTAGACCTCAGTTCAGACTAACAAGGATAACACTAGAATATGACTATAGGGTTGAGGCCATGAAACAGATCAGACAACTGCCCTTGCCCAAGCAACGAAGAAAGCTGGAGTGGTTAGCCGGAGTGATTGCTGAAAATAAAGATGAAGTTGATTGGGTCACAAGGGGAAAGCAGGTAACAAAGAACTCCCTGAACTTCATAGAAAAGGCCTAGTAGACACTGGTACGACATCGATTAGCACCCACAGTCAACGACAACACGTTGAGTGCTGACAGAGTGGCTTTGGTGGCATGCCTCATGTCTCGCTACCCTCTTAACATCCCGAGGATCATAGCTACAGATATACAAGACTGGGAAGTGGTAGTAAGCAATACTGTCCCGTTCTCGAGCCTTGTATATAGTTTGTGCAGGGAGGCGAGAGTTCAGCGGGGTGATGAGAGATTGATTGGAGGCAAAAGAATTGTTGACATAGGTCTTATTCGGGATGAGATGAACCTGCTAAGCAGATCGAGATTCTCTACATCCATACCAGCAGCTCAGCCAGAAAGGGATGCACAAGTGAATATCCCCACCACACAAGAGTAGAGCAAGACACCGGCTACAGATGCCGGTCACATCGAGTCAGCTCCTAGCACCTAATCCACTCTAGTGCATAGTTCACAGACTTCAGTACCACCAAGGCACATCTTGGTACCACACGATTTTGTCCAGAAACTAGCTAAGAGATTGACCATAGCCGAGCGCAAAATTCAGGCGATGATAGAGAATGTAAAGCCATGGGTCAAGTCCAAGATAGATGTAGCAGCTCAAGCCCTTCAGGCCCATCTGGATAGCTTTGAGAGAAGATTTAACATGAGAATGGCAGAGCAATCAGACACTTGCAGTCTCCGTGTGGAGTTGGGGGCTCTTCGGAGTCAAGTGGTTGAGTTGTCATCATGACAACCAACAGTTATAGCAGCCCCTACTCTTTCGAACCTAGATGCCGAGCTTGATGAGGATATTGATCTAGCGGCATATTGGGAGCCGTCCACGGCTGCTAAGAAGGGTAAGAAGCAAGCTACTGATGAGGCCATAGAGGAGAGTCCAAAGAAGAAGAAGAAGAGAGAGAAGAAAGAAAGCAAGCGGGCTAGACTAGAGAGCATGCAGACCCACACAGTGCATATGAATGAACTGTATGAGATATTTAGAGAAGTGGAAAGCTCCACCACAGCTCAGCCCAAGCTTGCTAATGGCCATGACCCTTCGGGTGAGACACATTCAGCCCCAGTTACCACAGAGGTTGTTCAAGCGGCTACATTCACTGAAGGGGGAACCACTGCCCCCATTGTTATACCATTGAATGCACCGGCCACCGCTAGCGCCGCTACTACTGCAGAGGTACCACCTTTGCAAGATGACAGAGACGAAGTCTGAGTAGCCACAGGTATGTTGTTTTCCCTACATGCTTATATTTTATGCTTCGGGGATGAAGCTCATTTTTTAAAAAGGGGGTGTAGTTGTATTTTGGGATTTTTGTTCGTCTGAGGGCTTTTCTTGCCGTGTTTCTTTTCCCTCAGTCATGTTATCTAGTAGAACTGGCATGTGTTAGGATTTTTGTTTTTAGTCGTGATTTGTATTTGATTAGAAAGTAACTTAGGAATACTCAGCCAATGGATATGAACTAGTTTTGTTGTTTTTGAAAAAATTGACCCTACATTAAAATTTTTGCTATGTATTTGTGACAACAATGCATGCTTTCTATGGATCATTTTATGTCATTCAGTTATTAATTGTGCTAGTGTTGTTAAGCCATGTATGAACCAGACAAGTAAAGTAAAAATAGTTCATGTACCATGTGTGAGTGAGGTTTTAGTATTTAATGCGGTATGTTGTTGAAGATCTAGAACTTTCCTAGTTGGTCTCTGCATAGGTTAAGGATGGTTGGTTAGGATATGATCATAGGCCATTTTTGTTTTAGCTCACTTTTAGCCTATATTGCCCTACCAAAGTTTCATGAATCCCTTGATCCCATGTTTGAGCCTTAATAGACCATATTTCTTTGATTTACCAGTTAACCACACTCATTTGTTTACAATGAACCTGTTTGGCCCTGGTCCTTCCTTGGATATTGTGAACCTCAACATAAGCAAAATGCTTAAGTTGAGGGTGGCTAGAGTAGGGGTGCATAAATGGTGGGAGCGGGAGAAATGGAAAGAAAAGAAAAAAAAGAGAAAAGAAATGGTGAAAAATAAGGTGTGGTGAGGTGAAAAAGTAAAAAGCTGAAAATTTAAGAATATTGAAAAAGAAATATTCAAAAGAGCTTTAAATTATTGAAAAATTTGAACACATGCAAATATTCTTAAAATAGGAAAATGGGAAGAAAAGAAGACAAAAAGAATGAAGGGTGAAATAGGAAGATGGTGTAGCCAATGGATGTAGTGCTAAGGAAGGGATAGTAACTCATAAAAGCTTTCATCTTTATCATATCCAGCCCTAATCCTACAAGCCATATCAAGTCCTATAGTGATCTTATTTGACCATCTAACAAACCAAAGCAGAGAAAATAAGGGCAAGCCTATGGTATCTAATGCAGAATACTTGCATTTCTTTGAGAGAGTGAGTGCTTCATTTTCTTAGTCCCATGATTCATTTGATACTTCATACTAGAGTGGGGACTTCATTTTTTTGAGGGTACATGGATTATGTTTGCTTTTACCATTGGTCTGTGTAAAACACATAGGTGATGACTTGATTGCTTGTGGATAGTTAGATGACATGTCTTGATCCCTGAATATGATGTTTTGATGTTGCTTGCAATACATTAGCTAATGATGTTTCTGGAGAAAGGGTCAATAGAGTTTGTATTTAGAGTGCACAAATTTGTTTGAGTTTTGGATGTAGTATCTTAAATTTATTTTCTAGTTGAGCGTCGTGTTTAGTTTTTCTTTTTCTTTGCCTGAAGACATGCAAAAGTCTTAAGTTGAGGGTGTTGATGTGTTGTGGATTTACAACACTATTGACACTCAAAACTAAGAAAATAGCATGGACTTAGGTGTATTTATGTGGATATGAGGCACTTTTCCTTTTATTTCAGGATAAATGGGTGTTGGAATAATAAATTGCAAAAGGAAGCTAAAAGTATGCAAAAAAAGGGGAAAAAGTGCAGTCCACAGTTCGATCCGTAGGATGGACCTGCAAGTCTTACTGAGGGCCATGATAAGAAGCTAAAGTTTAACCTCGAAGACTGATCCCACAAGACTTGTCACGGATCGTACCATGATGGTACAGTCATGGTAAGCCAGTCATGATGAAATCCAGAAGAATTGCACAGGAGGCTGATTCTCAGTATGAGAGGATCCTACGACCCATGGGATGATGATACAAGTCATACCATACCGGTCGTGGTAAAGTTCAGATGAAGTTCAAAGTATCTGGATCAAGCCACAGGTGCAATGTACGAGTTGTAGGATGTAGGAACGAATCGTACCTTTTCCAAACACTTAGCAAAAATTTAGCTAGAACTTCAAACCACGAGTCGATGCCACGGTCCGTAAGAAGCCCCTACGAGTCATATGAGGACCCGGTGATGAGCTCGGCAGCAGATATGGAAAGCAGTCCTGTTGGTTTAGGAAAAGGATTCTTGTGTCTCTATAAATATGTTTTGTTTTTTATTTTTCATAGATGACGGCGAATAGACTTAGTTTTAGTAGTAAAACATTGCAGTAAGACATTTTACATCATTGAAAGAGAGAATTGAGTTGGTTCAACCTTGTGATCAACCTTTTCTTGAATTCATATTGTACTTGCTACTTGTTATTTAAGATTTTGCGGATTAATTGAAGGAGTCATTTTTCTCAATCATCCTTGTGAGCATTATTTTATGTCTTCAATCATGAACACAATTCACAACCTTGAAACTATGAGAGGGTAAAACCTCCATAGCTAGGGTTGTGGGAACCATGGGAGATTAACAAGCTAGGGTTGCACAAAGTGATTCTAAAACCAATACTAATTACTTATATTATAATCTCTTCATCTTTAATGATTCTTAGCGTTGCGCAACGTTCGGAAGTGCCCGAATTCTTTACTTGCTTTGGTTGAAGAGGTAGAGATTAGGAAAAGAGAATTACAGCAGAGCCTTGATCTTGATGATCATTGTGTTAAATTGAGCTGTGGTCTCATGATAGTTATATCTGGAACTTAGTGATAAAGGTTAGTTTGCAAAACTCATGAGACTTGGTCGAGTAATTGAGGATAGTCATTCAATAGGGATTGGTAGATCGTTTGAATGAACCTAAGTTATTAGTTTTGTAAGTAAGTATTGGTAAAAATCACGAGTGTATACCCAAAGCTTTTATGAACCCATCGGGAACACAAACCCTAGTTATCCTTTAATTATTGATTTGCAAATATAATCTTGACTGCTGTTTATTTTTGTTAGAATCCCCCCATTGTGAAGTAACTACCATACGAGTTCATCTACTGGCTATAATCTAGATCTTCCATATTCCCTGTGGGATCGACCCCAACCTCTAAGTCGGGTTCTTTATTGACAACATCCACTTCATACTCCAATTGGAAGTGTGGTTTGAGCATTATCAGTTATGAATGGGTATATTCCTCCACACCCATGCCCAATCCCTCTTCAGTTTCATGAAAATTCTACTTGATGAATCTAAGGGGTTTTAACCCAACATGTGAATTCTCTAAGTATCAGTCATGGGTATGATCTATATGTGCTTCTAATGTTAAATTATGATTCAAAGGCATATTTTACAATGTTTTCAATTATAAATTATGGTTTCAAGTTTTAAAAATTATGATGTCCACCCATGGAAGTTCATGAAAGTTGTGATTTATGAAATATATATTCAAGCATGACGAGATGTATTTGATGAAAGTACGACTTTGAATTATCCATGTCCATGTTCATGTTTTCGAACGATCAAGTCTATGTTAAGCATGTTTAAGTGTTGTGCAAGCCCATATGATCAAGTATGTTTCATGGTTGATCTAAATTTCATGTTATTCGCTTACCACATGGTTTATGGAGTCTAGACTCCTCATCTTTTCAGCTTGTGGTATGGTTTGAGCCCAAGGCTCCTTATGTTATTATTTCAAATTATGCATGTATGTTATGATTCAGCTTCATCACAAGACAATGATCAGTTTTGTTTAAAAACAATGGAGAGCATATGCATGTTCTTGGGAGTAGTGTCTAGCACAAAGTAGGCTAACGATCAGTCCTCCCTATGCCTCATAACTACGTACAAATGTAGGTATGTTCAGATAACTTAGGACCTCCCTTGTGAGCTTCCCCTGCCCCGAAGGGGCCTTCAGCTTGATATCATTATCATGGTAGCGTCCTTAGCCCTGGCAAAGCTTTGGATGGCTCTGCCCACTTGAGTGTAATAGTCGGGACCAGGTAATCTCTATCGTGGTAAAGTCAGTTATATGACGAGTCTCCCATTGTTCCTCATATTTTCAGTTATGCATGTTCATCAGTCATTATATTATGCATTCAATAGGTTTGGCCCAAAGGTCAGTTTTACTTATGCATAATCAGTTTCAGCTTTGGGTCATTCGATTCAGTTATGTTAAAGACATTTTTTCAGATAATAGCATGTAATCCATACTTAGATTCTTATGATGAATGTTTTATGTTATGCATGATCTATGTTTTTACTTACTTAGCGTTTTACTTACCTTGCATACTCGGTATATTCCATGTACTAACCGCATGCTCTATATGATATAGGCTCAAACATTCAGGCTCAGTCCCCCCGTTATCCAGATCCTTAGTGTGAGCACTTTCCAGCCAGAGTTGGTGACTCCTCATCTTTCGAGGGCCCTTCTTTTCAGCTGTATTTTCAGCATTTCTAGTTTCAGACTTTAGTGAGTTAGTTGGGGTCCTGTCCATCAACTTGTCAGTAATAGAGGCTTATCAGACATAGTTTGTATTCATCTTCAAACTTGTGTATGTATTTATGTATTCGTGTTATCATATTTTTAGACTTCCACTATGTTATATGTGTTAGATTTCCTCTTTATCATGATGAGTTTAGACGTTATGTTTATGCCATGGGTCGACTTGGAGCCTCTCAAGGTTTCTTTTCCTATGTCTCGATCCAAGTCTACATTCGGGCCATGACAAACTTGGTATAAGAGCATTAAATTTTGAAGTGTCCTAGGGTGTCTGAAAGCCGCATTAAGTAGAGTCTTTTTCATGGATATGAAGCGCGCCACACTTATGACGAAGAGGCTATGAAACATTTTAGGAAATGTTCCCTTAATTCATGATCTATATTATGCGATGAAATGTCTATGTATCCTTCTAACTCATGCTATACGCGTTTGTAGAATCATGCCTCCTCGCTGAGATAATGGAAGAAGAAATGGAAACGGTAATGGCTATGAAAATGGCAATGGGGATGGGCACCAGCAGGCCCCACCAGCCTATGAGGATCATGTACCCAAGAAGGTGGCCTATGCAGAGTTTAGGGTTGCCATTCATATGTTAGCTAAGGCTTTGACCGCCCAAGTAAACCAACAGGTGGTAACGCATGTCCCCCAAAATGGGAATGCGGCAGCGGTGCGAGTTAGAGATTTTCTGAGGATGAACCCTTCAGAGTTCCTTGGGTCAAAGCTGGACGAGGACCCACATGAGTTTATTGATGAAGTGCTAAATATCACCTAGATCATGGGGGTGATTGGGGAGGAGTGAAAAAATCTAGCTTCGTATCAGTTGAAAGGCATTCCACATATCTGGTTCAAGCAGTGGAAGGATAGAAGGGCAGTTGGAGTAGGTCCTATTGGATGGGATAAGTTCCATACCGCATTTCTGGATCGGTTCTTCCCTCGTGAGATGAGGGAGATTAAAGCAGCTGAGTTTGTGAACCTTAAGCAGGATAAGATAACAGTCCAGGAGTACGCTTTAGAGTTCACTCGCTTGTCCAAGTATGCACCTGAGATAGTGGTAGATTAGAGAGCCTGAGTGAGTCGGTTCGTGCAAGGGATAGTAGACTACTTGGTCAAAGATTGCTGCACCATGATGCTTCATCAAGATATTGACTTTCCTCAAATAGTTCTGTACGCCTAGCAGATAGAGGCGGTATAGGTGAGTGAGCGAGAGAGAGAGACCAAGAGGGCCAGGACCGATAGCTTTGGATTGTCCTAGCAGAGACCTAGTGGTAGGCACCGTCAGCAGTCCCACCAAAGATCATCAGCCATAAAGCTGTCAGCTATGAGTGTGCCATCCAGATATTTGTTGGCCGACATCTTCATTATCTTCTTTCTTTTCAGCTTTTGCTTTTTCCTCTTTTGTCCTTATCTTATTCCAGCTGTACATCCGGTATCTGATCGTTATCTTCACCATGGCACTTGGAGCAATGGTGGTCCGAATATTTTTGTCCGACTATCTTGCAGTATCTTGTTAGTAGAGCTGGAGAGATGTAATTTTTCTGTATGGCTCTAGTTGTAGGTATCTCTTCTGGTTTTAGGAGGCTGATTATCCATTGTCTAAGTTCTTCCATATCAGCTTCCTTATATTCCTTTGAGTTTGCGTAGATAATTGTCTGGTCCCGTGAATAATAGTTCCAGACTGCATTCCCATTTAGATAATTGTTAGCTAATTCGTTTAATATTGTCGCGAGTCCTATTATCCTTTTGTTGGAGTAGAACTCTGGTATCTCTTCATGTGATATCTCATCTTGTTGTTCTATCTTTTCAGGGATTATCATTTCTTTCGTAAGTCCTATCTTTACCACTTGTATAATAGGTTTTATTTCTGTAAGTAGTATCTCTGCTGGGGCTGAGTATACTTTTATATAAAAGAAAGTTCCCTTGGTAATTCTTTTGTAGGTAGTGAAGGCCTTATGTATTTCAGGTATCGTAGCTACTTCTTCTCCAGTTGCCGTATATACGGTATTAAGTAATCCATAATCGTAGCAAGTTCTTACTAGATTCGCATTAGTTTTTGGTTGTGCAATTAATTTATTATATCCTTGTAGATGATGTGTCACATAATCTTCTGCGGGGTTATTTGTGGTAGTAGATCTTGGATTTTTGTTTAGAAAAGTTTGGATTCTGTGTATATTTTGTACGTATTTGGTAGTAATATCGTTGTAGGTTTGTTTATCTTGGTTCAAACTCTCTCTGTAGGTGGTAGTTTGTGGTGGTGGAGTAGGTGGTATATTCTTTTTGGGTGTAAATGGTTTGTCGAATAATTGTTTTTTTATGGCTTCTCTTCTTTCTGTAGGTCTTGATGTACCTGCAACTGCACTAGGTGAAATGTTAGCTTGGGTTTTATGGAGTTTCCCAACGTCTCCTTTTAGCTCTGGATTTTTTACGTCTTCCGATCGACGTATCTCCGCATGTTTTGAGTCATGCTGCTGACTAATAGCTTTGCCTTTTTGCTTTTGTATTTCTTCTTCCATATTTTCCACTTTTTTATAAAGTGTACTCAGTAGTCCAAGTATCTGATCCATCTTACCTTCTTCAGTTTTTAAGTCTTGAGATGTAATCTGCAATTGTATTCTTTTCAGTCTTGATAACTTCAATTGTAAATGAAAAGTTCAATATATTTAATACCAATCTTCTTATTTCCTTTGTTGTTACAGAATCTTGTATTTTTCTAGTTATCCACCATTTTACTTGTGTATTATCTGTTCTAACAGTAAATTTGTTATAAACAATATATGGTTCGAATGCAAGCAAACATTTATATAATGCAAATAATTCTTTTCTGTTTATTTCCCATTTAATCTGTGGTTCCGTATATGATCCTGAGTGATATCTACAATGATGTTCTGTCTTTTCGTTTTTGTATTTATATTTTAATACTCCTCCATAGCTGTGATTACTTGAGTCTGATTCCACTATATAGGTGAATTGTTTATTTTCATCTGGGAAATATAATTTTGGTAGTTTCTTACACATTTCTTTTATTCTTTTTATGTAGTTTTTGTCCCTTTCGTCAAAATAATATTCTACATCCTTTTTTAATTTTCTTTGTAAAGGTTTTAGATTTTCTGCTAGCTTTGGTACATATTCTCTTACTTGGTTAACTAATCCTTATCTATTGTGAATATTATCATTTCAATTTTTTGGTCGTTAGTTGTTATATTTTCTAATTTCTGAGTAATTTTTTCGCTTCCTTTAATCCATGGCGTATTTTTTCTTATTTTGTTATTTACTCTTTTTGCTCCTATTTTCTTATTACATGGGGTAGTAAACCACCAATGTGTTTTTGTTATAGTAAGTGGGTATAACTTTTCTAAAAATGGCATTCCTAATAGTATATCTCTATTAGTGAATTCATAACTATACATTTCTTCTATTATTATTATTTTATCCCATAGTTGTACTTTTATATTTTTAGTTTTGTGTGTTGTCATGCTTCCTTCATTGTTAAAGCCAGTGACTATAAGTGGTGTTTTTAGTTTTTCCCATTTTTCTTCTGGCAAGCAATTATGTTTACACATATTTGCTCCTGCTCCCGTATCTACCATAGGTGTGTAATATCTGTTGTAATAGCCTTCTACTATTATTTTCATTAGTATATATATTTTTGTCATTCTTTCATATTAAAGTTCTCTAGAGGTCAGGGTAGCAAACCCATAGAGTCCGACTTTCCAGAGTGTGGTAGGTGTGGCCAGAGACACGCGGGCCAGTGTTTGGCAGGTTCAGGTGGTGTGGGAAGCCTGGACATATGCTCAAAGATTGTCCAGAGGCCAGACAGTGCCAAGATAGGGGCCGAGGCCTAGCCTTCAGATCAGCAGCTCCACCAGCACGCCCAGCTCAGCAGGGGGCATCCACTAGTGCGGGTGGTGATTAGTGTCAGAACAGATTCTATTCCCTAGCACCTCGTTAGGAGTAGGTGGTCTCTTTATATATAGTCATTGGTATCTTACGAGTATTCCATCTTAATCTATATGAATTGTTAGATCCATGGGCAACTTTATCTTTTTTGATGCCCTATGCTTCTAGTAGTTTCGGAGTCAGTCTCGAAATCCTATCAGAACCCTTCTCAGTCTCTACTCCAGTCAGTGATTTAGTTATAGCTCGACGGGTATATAGAAATTTCCCTGTCATAGTCCTTCAGAAAGCCACCTCAGCAGATCTAGTAGAGTTAGCCATGATTGATTTTGATGTTATCCTTGGAATGGATTGGCTACATGCATGTTATGCCTCGGTAAATTCTAGAACCCATGCAGTAGATTTTCGATTTTCGAGCGAGCCAGTCCTAGAGTGGAAGGGTAGTTTAGCTATGCCTGCAGGTCATTTCATTTACTACCTTAAGGCCAGAAAGATGATTTCTAGGAGTTGCATGTACCATCTAGTTAGGGTTAAGAATGCTAATCTGAGACCCTGACTGTTCAATCAGTTCCTGCAGTGTGTGAATATCCAGAAATGTTCCCAAATGACTTACGGGGAATTCTTCACAAGAGGGAGATCAATTTTGGTAGGCCTTCTTCTCGATACGCAGCCTATATCTGTTCCTCCTTATAGAATGGCTCTAGCCGAGCTAAAGGAGTTGATTGAGTAGTTGAAATACCTTTTAGACAAGGGTTTCATCAGACCTAGCAAATACCCGTGGGATGCACCAGTTCTCTTTGTCCAAAATAAAGATGGTTCCCTTCGGATATGCATGGATTATCAGCAATTAAACAAAGTCACCATCAAGAACAGGTATCCTCTCCCTAGGGTTGATGATTTGTTTTACCATCTTCAGGGTGCTAAGTATTTTTCAAAGATACACCTCAGATCCATATATCATCAGCTCAGGGTTAGAGCAAGTGACATCCCCAAGACAGCCTTTAGGATTTCATATGGTAAATATGAGTTTGTAGTTATGTCTTTTGGACTAACAAATGCTCCTATAGCTTTTTGGATTTGATGATCAGGGTGTTCAAGCCATATCTAGAAATGTTCGTGATTGTGTTCATAGATGACATTCTTATATACTCTCAGAGCAAGGAGGAGTATGCCGCTCATTTGAGGGTGGTGCTACAGACTCAGGATCGCCAATTATATGAAAAGTTCAGCAAATGTGAGTTTTGGTTAAACTCAGTGGCAATTTTGGGTCATGTGGTATCAAGTGAGGGTGTACAGGTGGACTCTCAAAAGATAGAACCGATGAAGAATTGTCCTAGACCAATGAATCCTTCGGATATGAGGAGTTTCTTGGGTTTA
Source organism: Datura wrightii (assembly GCA_035772735.1). Lineage (NCBI taxonomy): Eukaryota > Viridiplantae > Streptophyta > Magnoliopsida > Solanales > Solanaceae > Datura > Datura wrightii. The sequence continues at coordinate 45,577,223 of JASDFA010000002.1, read as the reverse complement.
ACTGGCTACTACCGGAGGTTTGTTGAAGGGTTTTCATCCATTGCAGCACCATTGACTTAGTTGACCCAGAAGAAAGAAAAGTTTTAATCGTTGGAAGCTTGTGAGAAGAGTTTCCAAGAGTTGAAGACTCGACTAAGCTCAGCACCAGTGTTGACCCTACCTGAGGGTACCAATGGATTTGTGGTATATTGTGACGCTTTGAGGATTGGCCTTGGTTGTGTACTAATGCAGCACGGTAAGGTTATAGCCTATGCTTCTAGGCAACTGAAAGTCCATAAAAGGAACTATTCGACTCACAACCTCGAGTTGGCGGCGGTAGTATTTTCCATGAAGATTTGGAGACATTATCTGTACAGGGTCCACGTGGATGTGTTTACGGACCACAAAAGCCTACAATATGTGTTTACCCAAAAGGATCTAAATTTACGTCAGAGAAGGTGGTTAGAGCTTCGTAATGATTATGATATGAGTGTCCTTTATCATCTAGGCAAGGAAAATATGGTGGCAGACGCTCTTAGCAAGATCTTTATAGAAAGTGTGTCCCATGTAGATAATGAGAGGAAAGAGTTAATGAAAGATGTGCATCGACTTGCATGGTTGGGAGTTCGTCTTGTTGACTCGACAGATGGTAGAGTTATTGTTTATAATGGATCAAGATCATCTTTAGTGACTGAAATCAAATTTACACAAGTCGAGGATCCTATTTTTGTAAAATTGAAGAAAGTCGTTCAAAACCAGAAGGTGCAGGTCTTCTCCCAAGGGGGAGATGGTATGCTACGATATCAGGGTCATTTGTGTGTACGGGGTGTTGATGACTTGAGGGAGCAGATGTTTCACAAGGCATATAGTTCCAGATATTCTATTCATCTAGTGCCACCAAGATGTACCGTGACCTACGGGAAGTCTATTGGTGGAATGGCATGAAGAAGGACATAGCAGAGTTTTTGGCTAAGTGTCCGAATTGCCAACAGGTGAAGGTTGAGCATCAAAGCCTTGGAGGTGTGATTCAAGACATTAGTATTCCTACTTGGATGTGGAAGGAAATCAATATGGACTTTATTATGGGGTTGCCTCGTACTCGCCAATAGTATGAATCCATTTGGGTGGTTATGGATAGATTGACTAAGGCAACTCATTTTCTACAGGCCAAAACTACTGACCCAGTAGAGAATTATGCTAAGTTATACATTCGGGAGTTAGTTCGGTTGCATGGAGTGCCATTTTCCATCATATGAGATAGAGGTACTCAGTTTGCCTCCTAGTTTAGGAGATCGTTTCAAAAGGGACTTGGTTCTCAGGTCAAGCTTAGCACAACACTTCACCCGCAAATAGATGGTCAGGCCGAGCGGACCATTCAGAATTTTGAGGATATGTTGAGAGCATGTGTGATTGATTTCAAGAGTAGTTGGGTGAATCATTTGCCTCTTATTGAGTTTGCATATGACAACAGCTACCATACCAGCATTTAGATGGCTCCGTTAGAGGCTCTCTATGGGTTGAGGTGTAGATCTCCTATTAGATGGTTTGAGGTCGGTGAAGCTAATTTGATAGGACTAGATTTGGTTTATGAGGCTATGGAGAAGGTTCATCTTATAAGGGAAAGGTTAAATACAGCTCAGAGTCGTCAAAAGTCTTATGCGAATGTGAGGAGGAGAGAACTTGAGTTTGCAGTTGATGATTAGGTGTTTCTGAAGGTGTCTCCCTTGAAGGGAGTGATGAGATTCGGAAAGCAAGGGAAACATAGCCCCCATTATGTTGGCCCGTACTGAATTGTGAGACGTGTTGGCAAGGTGGCCTATGAGTTGGAGTTTCCCTTAGAACTAGCTTCAGTTCATCCAGTTTTCCATGTATCGCTCTTAAAGAAGTGTTTGGGTGATCCAGCTATGGCTGTTCTGAAGGAGGGCGTAAGGCATGAAGGATAGCCTTAGTTATGAGGAGGTTCTGGTGGAAATACTTGAACGTCAAGTTCAAAAGCTAAAAAACAAAGAAGTAGCCTCAGTCAAGGTTTTGTGGAGGAATCAACATGTTGAGGGAGCTACCTGGGAAGCCGAAGCAGATATGATGGCTAAATACCCGCATCTATTCCTTTCTGGCTCAGTTTCATCTTAAGGTATCTGTTTCCTCCCTAGTACCCTATTCAATTTCATGTTTAGTTCATGTGCCCTAGTTTCTTTCATGTCAATATATGTATGTGTGATTCATAAATTCAATTCAGTCATGTATTTCAGTCTGGAATCAGTCACTCCATAAGTTTTAAGCTCTAAATGTTCAGTATTTGACATGGCAAATGTATTTCTCAATTTTTCATTATGTTTACCAACACTCGAGGATGAATGTTCCCAAGGGGTAGATATTGTAACACCCGAAAAGCCCTAAGATCAAACGGGAGGGCTGAAACAGAGATCTGCACCAAGTCACCGGATGATTTGTCCAGTGACCCGTGATGTGTACCACGAGTCGTCAAGTGACTCATGGAGAGGAGGATGGACTTGGTTAGATTTTTAGGCCAAGTAGTTGACCACAGGAGAGGCCACGAATCGTGGTTAGGACCACAAGTCATTAAGTCTCTTGTGGTCAGTGGTGGCTTGAAGGTGAAGAGTTTGGACAGTGCAAACCATGACTTGTCACCACGTGGTGTCCCTCGTGGTCATCAAAAATGTATGATTCCAGTGATGGAAATAGCAAGAAGACGACGAGCCGTCCCTCCAGACCACGATTTGTCCAGTCCCACATTGGGACTGGCAGTGAGTATTTTCCTGCAAATTTATTAAGGGATTTTCTGTAATTCCTGAGTTCCTAAGGCCTATACTGTGTTGTTTTAAGATCAGAAAAGGGTGTTTTAAGAGGGTTAAACTCATTCTAAACCCATTCTCTTCCATGGCATGCAAGCTTAGTGGTTTCTAAGGGTGATCAAGCTTAGGATTCATCAAGTTATTCCCCAAATTCCATTAGGCTTTCAAGAGGGTTTGTGAAATCAGATTACTCCAGGTATGTAGGGTTATGAATGGGTGTATTCATCCACACCCATGCGAAATCCCTCTTCAATTTCATTAAAATTCTAGTTGATGAATCTATGGGGTTTGAACCCAACATGTGAATTCTCTAAGTATCAGTCATGGGTATGATCTATACGTGCTTGTAATGTTAAATTATGATTCATGGGCAATGTTTTCAAGTTTTACAAACTATGATGCCACCCATGGAAGTTCATGAAAGTTGAGATTTATGATATATGTATTCATGCATGATAAGATGTAAAAAAGTATGATTTCGAATTACCCATTTCCATGTTCATATTTTCAAATTATCTAGTATATGTTAAGCATGTTTAAGTATTGGGCAAGCCCATATGATCAAGTATATTTCATGGTTGATCTAAATTTCATGTTATTAGCTTGCCACACGATTTTGGAGTCTAGACTCCTACTCTTTTCAGATTGTGGATGGTTTGAGCCCAAGGCTCCTCATGTTATGATTTTAGATTATGCATGTATGTTATGATTCAGCTTCAACACTAGGCGATGGTCAGCTTCACTGAAAATGATGAAGAGCATATGCATATTTTTGGGAGTAGTGTCTAGCACGCTAAGGGTCAGTCCACCCTGTGCCTCCAAACTACGTGCCAATGTAGGTATATTCAAATTATTTAGGACCTCCCTTGTGAGCTTTCCCTGTCCCCAAGGGGCCTTTAGCTTGACATTGATGTCATGGTAGCATCCCTAGCCCTGGAAATGCTTTTGACAGCTCTGCCTACTTGAGTATAATTGTCGAGACCATGTAAGCTCTATCATGGTAATGTCGGTTATATGACGAGTCTCCCATTTTTCCTTATGTTTTTAGTTATGCATGTTCATCAGTCATTATATTATGCATTCAACAGGTTTGACCCAATGTTCAGTTTTACTTATGCATAATTAGTTTTTGTTTTGGGTCATTCGATTCAGTTATGAGATTCTGTTATGTTAAAGACATGTTTTCAGATAATAACATACAAGTCGTACTCTCAGACTCTTATAAGGAAATGTTTTATGTTATGCATGATCTACGTTTTTACTTTCTTAGCAGTTTTACTTACCCTTCATGCTCGGTACATTCCACGTACTGGCCGTATATTCTATGTTGTATTATTTCATGATACAGGCTCAGTCCCGCCGTTAGCCAGATCCTCAGTGTTAGAACTTTCTAGCCAGAGTTGGTGAGTCTTCATCTTTCGAGGTCCCTTCTTTTAAGTTGTATTAACAACATTTCCAGTTTCAGAATTTAGTGAGTTAGTTGGGGTCCTGTCACATCAACTTGTCAATAGTAGAGGCTTATCAGACATAGTGTGTATTCAGCTTTATACTTTTGTATGTATTCAGATATTTGTGTTATCAGATTTTCAGACTTCCGCTATGTTATATATGTTACAATTTCACTTGATTGTGTTGAGTTTAGATGTCATGTTCATGCCATGGGTCGACTTGGAGTCTCCCAAGGTTCTTTGTCCCGTGTCTCAATCCGGGCCTATGTTCGGGTTATGAGAACCCCACGCGACCGAAAACGCATATTATATCACATATAGGCCCCATATGGCCAAAAACGCACAACTAACTAAGAACTGCAGTCTGCAAGCTTCTAAGAGTATGATATTAGTCGGGACACGGCCCCGACCTACCCAAACTATACAACAAAAGATAAGCAAACCTCTAATATCTGAAAACTCCAAAGGAAAGGAGCTGGCCAATCTGCCGAATCTTGAACAACTACTAACTACATCGCGAAATCTATCTATCTGAACCTGTAGGCGAGTATGCACTGCCCCATGCGTGGGCATCAATATAATATATACAGAATATGTACGACAATAATAAAAGTTGAATAAAAGCTGATAAAGGAACTGTAAATAATCAGCAACAAGGGTCGGAAGTTAACCTAAACAATCTCACAAACATGAAATATAGCTAGCAAGCAAATGTATAAACAAGAACCTAACCTAGCCCCCATAAGACTAGAAGGTACAAACAGCATAGAATGACCTACCTGGGCTCCCATAAGGCCTGAAAAGTTCATACAATTCAAACACTCGTATTTGCATCACTATAGACCTGTAGATAAGCTGTAACTAAGGCATACTTGACCTTTAAGACTGTAACTAAGCCTTCTATGCTCCTGTTATTGTTTCTGAGCTATCTAGTCTCCTATAACTCTAATTGAGCCATCTGAGCTCCTGTAACTGCACCCTGAGTGCACAAGGCTCTACTGAGGGTCAGTGATGCCAACTCAGGCATAGGGGAAGCTAGTAAGGACACCAGACTTCAAATGGCTCTGCAGGTCTCAGTATAGTCGCCCGCGACTTCATATTTGTCCATGTGCATAATATAGCCCCATAGGCACTTTATGATTATATCTCGCTCCTTGAGAAGTCTATATAGCATTTGACAGGCCTAACTTATATATTACACGTCTTTTAGTAAGGGTACATAGCCCATAGGCCTAACACAACCGTTACTCTCCCCTAAAGAATTCTGTGTAGCAGCCAACAGGCATATTCCGTGTGTCCATAGCTGGCCAGATGGTTATGAAAGCAATTATAAAATCAAAAAGCTTAGAAAGAAAAGGGCGAAGTCCGGGGTGACCTAGGTGATAATCTGAAGGTCATACTAGTCCAATCGTAGTTCATAAGTAAATAGCAATGTTGTAGGCTACCAACTATATGATTCCCTCGCCTAGAACAACTACAGGGCTGCTAATAACTGGATACAATTCTAAGTAGTTAGTCACAATATCAGACAGGCAACCATAGAAACTATTAACCTGAAGGTAAGATTGTTATACTAAAGTTCTAGTCCCCTAGGCATCAACCTAGTCTGTCCAGATCGCATATGTAACACCCTGAAACTTTCTAGACCAAACTTAGACCTTGAAAGAAAAATCCAAAAGAAAACTAGGAAATTTGTCTCAGAACGACTGAGACAATGAGTCGTGGTCAGCAACAATGACTCATTGTGTCAGTCGTGGTCAACAGTGTTTGGTCTCTCAAGAACCCACGAGATAAGAAATGACCCGTTGTGAGAAACAATGAGTCGTCCTGTCAGTCGTTGTTTCCCTAGTGCAGAAATCCTTTCCAGTACCGCATGACTCAACCAATGAGTCATTTTCAGAAACAATGACCCATTGTGAGAATCATTGGGTGGAAAACCCAAAAACCACCATCCAGTGACGATGAGTGGAAACAACAACCCATTGTTTCCCACAATGAGTCGTTCTCATCACCTGTCGTTTCAACTTTGAGAATTCTCAGAAATCCTTCCAATGAACATAACGACAGGACGCAACGACCCGTTAGGTCCACCAAAAAGTCACTGTGTCACCCATTGTTAAGCTCTCCGGGTTTCCTCGTTCAGTGACCATGGGAGGAACCAATGACTCATTGGTTCACCCAACAAGTCATGGTGACCCTGTTGCCAGATTAAGGGTTTCAACCCCCCAGGCAGTGAGACCAACAAGAGGTCCCAATGAGTCGTGGTCACAACCAACCACTCATTGAGTGACTCGTTGGGTCCGTGTCAGCCAGTTTCCAAAATTTTTTTCTAGGGATATTTTTGTAAATTCCCACCTATTTAGTCCCTAAACTACGTTGTTTTGAGTATTATTTCAAAAATATTAGAGGGATTGAACGGTTTTCCCCCTCTTCCCCACGTAAAGTCTTAGAAAAACGATCATACTTCTTCTCTTAAACAAGAACTAGGGTTCCTCAGCGGTGCAGAACTTCAAGCTTTCTTCTTCAGGGAATTTTTACCCAGGTATGTCCCCAGAATCTTCATTATTTTTCCTCTATCAATTTAGCCCTACGGATTCAAAATGTAGAGGGTTGTCAGACTTATATTTTTAAAATGTTGAGTGGTATATTTCTCATGATTTTTAACTGCTTATTATTCCCTATTTCTAGATATTTATGAGAATTGTATCTTGTTGAACGATTTAGCCCTAGTTCTCATTTCAACAGTAATTTGAATCTCGCATGTTGGACTAGTTTTCCTGTAGCTTGATTCTAACAGATTTGAAATTCCCATATTATTAGTGTATGTGGAAATTTTAGTCGAATATTCAAATGACTAGTCTCATTTAGATTATTAGACTCAGTGTTGTCCAAAAATGTCAGCTGATCAGTTTGACTACAGTTAATTCTTGAGGTGTCAGTGATGCCTCCCAGTTATAAGTATTGGACTTAGTATCAGATTTTAGTGGTTCTTTAAGCGGTCATAACACTTCCAAATAAGCAGCTCTGACAAGCCTTAGGAATCAAGTTTCAAATTACGATTTGTTCTTTAGACGGTACGACGCTTCTAGATAAGCAACTCTAAGCAGTCTTAGAACACTAGTTACAGAATCCGGTCCGATAACACTCTCAAGGCACTTCTAGATAGGTATTCCTGACTTAGTCTTGTGCCCCAGTTTTAAGCTATCATCTTAGTAGTCAGTCTAGGACTATCCAGTGGAGTAGGACTTAGAACCGAGTGGACCAGGATTCCAGTGCACCCAGGTTCCCAGAACTATGTTGCCACCATAGGTTATTTTTTTAATTGGCCTCATGGCTCCATACTTGTGATCACCCAGTTCATGTCTTTACACTATAGAAAGGTATATTGGATCCTACCGATAAGGTGTATACATCAGACTCCACGTCTAGCTCGCATGTTTATATGTCGGCTATAGACTCTCCCACTAGTCAGTTTAGTTTAGTCTTAGATTTGCTCAGTTAGAATAGTTTTAGACTTCTCAGTTCAGATTAGTTTAGTACAATATTACAGATTAGTATCTCAGATATAGGGCATGTCTTTTACCATCAAACAGGGCCATTTTGACTATCTCAGTATATCACAGTTTATTCAATTTCAGCGTTTCACTTGGTCATTGCATGTCACAGTTCAGTTGTTTTATTCTCCGTGTTATGGTTTCTCCTACTTACTTAGTACATTCATAGTATTGAAGCATACCTTTTATGTTGTATCGTTTTATGATACAGCTGCAGGTTCTCAGTCTTAACATCGTTAGCAGATCTGGCCCAGAAGTTTTCAGCTGCATTAGTGGTGAGTCCTCATCCTTCGAGGGCGAGGATTATTTCTTTTCAGTATATTTCTTTCAATTATACTTATAGTTAGCTGGGGGCTTGTCCCAGCAAATCATTAGATAGACGGCTTTCAAACACAGACATAGATTCATATTTTCATCTTTGTTTAAATCATTTAAACTTTATCATTTAGTTCTTCTTCATGGATATTTTATTTTAATTATTTTCAAAGTTTCTGCTATGTTTTTACTTATATTTCTAGAGTAATGATAGACCATGGGTTGACTTGAGGTTACTTGTTACTTCAAGTATCTTGTCTCGTCCAGGGTATAGACTCACGGCGTGACAAACCTGGTATCGGGGCACTAGGTTTAGAGTATCCTAGGATTTCTAAAAGCTGCGTCGAGTAGAGTCTTTTTCATGGGTGTGAAGCGCACCACACTGATGACGAGGAGGCTACTAGTCTTTATTAGGAAAACTTCTTTTTGTTCATACTCTTTATCATGCATTGAAGTTCAATTCCAGAAACGTTCTCCTAACTAGTGCTCTATTTTATTTCAGTGAAATCTTGCCTCCACGATGTGGTAACGGAAGAAGGGCCGGCAATGCTCACCGACCTACCCCACCAGCTCCAGCAGCCCCTCACGATGACCCAATGTCCTCAGCTGAGCTCAGGGCAGCTATACAGCTGCTCGCACAGACAATCACTAACCAGGTGAACTAGCAGGTGGTTTCGGTCAATACTAATGGGTCTGCAACAGCTGCCCGAGTTTGGGAATTCACCCAGATGAACCCTCTAGCTTTCATGGATCTAATGTGGGAGAGGACCTATAGGAGTTTGTGGATGAGATTAGGAAGATCACCTGATTTATGGGTGTTAGCTCCTCGGAGAGTGTGAATTTGGCTGCCTACCAGCTTAAAGGGGTAGCTCAGATTTGGTACGACCAGTGGAAGGAGGAGGACCAGCGGGAGCAGAACCGGTGGAATGGGAGGAGTTCACTATAGCCTTCCTAAACAGATTCTTCTCCCGGGAGCTCAGAGAGGCTAAGGTGGCTGAATTAATGAATCTGAAACAGGGAAATTGGACGGTGGAAGAGTATGCACTAGAGTTTACAAGGTTGTCTAAATATGCTCCATAGATGGTAGCCAAGCCAAGGGATCGCATGCTTAATTTTGTTAAAGGAGTATCGAACTTGGTCCTCAAGGAGTGTAGGACTTAAATGCTCATTAAGGATATAGATCTCTGCAGCCTCATAGTTCATGTCCAATAGATTGAGGTGAAAAAATAAAAAAGACTTGGAGTAGAAGAACAAGCGGGCAAGGACTGGCCAGTCGGATCATAGCCACCAGAGATTTGACGGTAGTAGCCACCCACAGCAGCAGCAAAGGGCTCTAGCACCCACTTTAGCTAGTGCCCCTTCTTTTTGGTCCCGCAAGGATCTGAAGGGTAGAGCATCTGGCTCACAATCCCAGGGTCATAGCGCCATCAACTGCTATAGTTGCCCATCTTGCCCTATGTATGGAAAGAAACATCCAGGAGAATGCCTTCAGGGCCAAGAGGGTTGTTTTGGGTGTCGATAGCTTGGTCATGGTCTCAAAGAATGCCTGTCAGCAGGATGGAGGAGATCACAATCCACCGCTTCAGCAGCTCCAACAGGTCGACCAGCTCAACAGACCAACACTTCAGATATGGATGGCGGCTAGCACCAAAACCGGTTTTATGCTTTGTCCTCTCGTCAGGATTAGGAGAGCTCACCTGACATGGCCACGGGTATATTATGGCTTTTCCATCTAGACGTGTATTCCCTACTAGGTCTAGGATCCACACTATTATTTTGACTCCCTATGTAGCTATCCAGTTTGATATCAGTCCAGAAGTCCTCTCAGAACCATTGTCAATCTCCACCCAATTGGCGAGTCAGTTAGAGCCAACCAGGTGTATAGAAACTGTCCAATCTCAATCTTGAATAAGGTCATTCCAGCTGATCTTGTAGAGTTAGACATGGTTGACTTTGACATTATTCTTAGAATGGATTGGTGTAATTACACTCCAGTTATGCCTCAGGCGACTGCAGAACTAGGGTCGTCAGTTTTCAATTTCTAAATAAGCTAACTTTAGATTGGACGGGCTGCAGTTTTGCGCCTAAGGGTCGATTTATTTCCTACCTTAAGGCCGAGAAGATTATTTCTAAACGGTGTATTTATCATCTAGTTTGGGTCAAAGAATCCAGCTCCAAGACCCCGACTCTTTAGTCAGTTCCAATTGTTAGTGAGTTCCTTGATGTGTTTCCCAAAGATCTTCCCAGAGTTCCTCCTGAGCGAGAAATAGACTTCGGCATAGACCTCATTCTAGAAACTCATCCCATCTCCATCCCTCCTTATAAAATGTCTCTAGCTGAGCTTAAGGAGTTGAAGGAGCAACTAAAAGACCTCCTCGATAAAGGCTTCATCAGGCCCAACATCTTTCCATGGGGTGCTCCAGTATTATTCATACGGAAGAAAGATGGTACCCTCAGGATGTGTATTGACTACCGTTAGTTGAATAAGGTTAAAGTCAAGAATAGGTACCCTCTACCCAGGATTGATGACTTCTTCGATCAGCTTCAAGGAGCCATTTGTTTCTCCAAGGTAGATCTCAGGTCGGGGTACCATCAGCTAAGAGTCATAGAGTGTGACATACTGAAAATAGCTTTCAGAACTCGGTATGATTAGTATGAATTTGTGGTTATGTCCTTCGGACTGACTAATGGCCCCGCAGCTTTCATGGACCTGATGAACATGGTTTTCTAGCCATATCTAGGCATGTCCGTCATTGTATTTATTGACAACTCTCTGGTACATTCCCAAAGTGAAGACGATCATGCTAACCATCTGAGAATAGTGCTAAAGACACTCAGAGATCGCCAATTGTTTGCTATATTCAGCAAATGCGAATTATGGTTAAAGTCTGTGAATTTCCTTGGTCACGTGATCTCAAGTGAGTTTATTTAGGTCAATCCTGAAAAGATAGTAGCGGTGAAAGACTAGCCCAGACCTACTTCCCCAATCGAAATCAGAAGTTTCTTGGGTCTAGCCGGTTATTACCGATGTTTTGTTGAAGGCTTCTCCTCTATAGCATCCCCTCTGACTAGGTTGACTCAGAAGAAGGTGAAATTTCAATGGCCAAATGCGTGTGAGAAGAGTTTTTAGGAGTTAAAAACTCGACTCACTACAGCTCCAGTGTTAACCTTACTAGAAGGAACAGATGGGTTTGTGGTGTATTGTGACGTTTCCAGAGTTGGACTTGGTTGTGTTCTGATGCAGCAAGGTCAGTGATAGCTTATGCCTCTAGACAGCTCAAGGTTCATGAGCAGAACTATCCAGCTCATGACCTAGAGTTGATAGTAGTGGTGTTTGCATTGAAAATATGGAGGCACTACCTTTACGGGACTCACATGGATGTATTCACAGATTACAAGAGCCTTCAGTATGTGTTCAGTCAGAAAGATCTAAATCTCCATCAAAGAAGATGGTTGGAGCTACTGAAGGACTATGACATGAGCGTGTTGTACACCCAGGCAAAGCCAATGTGGTGGCTGATGCCCTAAGTAGGATGTCTATGGGGAGCGTGGATCATGTTGAAGAGGGCAAAAAGGAACTAGAGATATCCACAGGTTAGCTCAGTTGGGAGAGCAGCTGGTTGATACAGCTAAGGGCGGAGTAGTGGTGCAAAGAGGATCAGATTCTTTGTTGGTAGTTGAAGTTAAGTCAAGGCAAGATGAAGATCCCATATTTCTTAGGCTGAAGGAGGTGGTTCTCAGAAAAGAAGCGGACACTTTCTCCCAAGGGGGAGATGGTGTACTCAATTACCAAGGTAGGCTGTGTGTAATGGATGTAGGTGATTTGAGATAAAAGATACTGGATGAAGCACACAGTTTGAGATATTCCATCCACCTAGGTGCTACTAAAATGTACCGTTATTTACGGGATATTTATTGGTGGAACGATATGAAGAGAGACATCGTAGAATTTGGAGCTAAGTGCTCGAACTGCCAGCAAATTAAGGTGGAACATCAGAGACTGGGAGGTATGACTCAGGATATCAGCATACGCACATGGAAGTGGGAAGAAGTAAATATGGATTTTATTATAGTCTACCTTGGACTCATCGGCAACATTACTCAATTTGGGTGATAGTAGACCGGATGACCAAGTCAGCATATTTCCTCCCAGTTAAAACTACAGACTCAGCTGAGGATTATGCTAGGCTTTATATCCAAGAGTTGGTCTGACTTCACCGGGTGCCCTTGTCCATTATATCAGATAGAGGTACCCAGTTTACCTCGCATTTCTGGAAGTCATTTAAGAAGGGACTTGGTACCCAAGTCAATCTCAGCACAGCTTTTCTCCCACAAATAGATGGACCGGATGAATAATTATACAGACCTTGGAAGATATGTTGAGAGTGTGTCTGATCGATTTCAAGGGCAGTTGGGATGATCACCTACCTCTCATCGAGTTTTCATACAACAACAGCTACTACTCCAATATCCAGATGGCCCCATTTGAGGCATTATATGGTAGGAGGTGTAGATCTCCTATCGGGGGGTTTGAGGCTGGTAAAGCTACTCTGATGGGGCTAGACTCAGTTCATGAGGCTATGCAGAAGGTACAACTTATCAGAGAGGTTTAAAATAACTCAAAGCCGTCAAAAATCGTATGTGAGGAGAAGAGAAGTATAGTTTGCAGTTGATGACTGGGTTTACCTGAAAATATCACCCACGAAAGGGGTGATGAGATTCAGAAAGAAAGGAAACTCAGTCCGAGATATGTGGGACACTAGAAATTTTGAAGCGAATTGGTAGTGTGGCATATGATTTAGAACTACCTCCAGAGTTAGCATGGGTGCACCTAGTCTTCCATGTGTCACTATTGAAGAAGTGCATCGGTGATCCAACTTTAGTTGTGCCACTAGACAGTCTGGAAATAAAAGACAATCTCTCTTACGAAGAGGTCCCAGTTCAGATCCTTGACCGTCAGGTTCGTAAGTTGAGAAAAAAGGAAGTCACTTCGGTGAAAGTGTTGTGGAGGAACCAGCTAATTGAGGGAGCCACATGGAAGCAGAAGCAAACATGATGGCCAGATACCCTCACTTATTCCCTTCCGATTCAGTTCCGGCATCAGGTATTAAACCCCTCCTCAGCACTCTATTCAGTTCCGTACTCATCATCTTTCTATTCAGATTTTCTTTATGCATTCTAGTTGCATCAACTCTGTTAGCATGGTTAAGTCAGCTCGAAGTCAGTTACTCCTTCAGAAAATAGCTCAGTCTTAGTCGAGGTATTTCAGCTCTTTTCCTAGTTTTCCTGCCGCTTTAGTCTTCACTCGAAGATGAATGATCCCAAGGGGGGATATTGTAACACCCCAAAACTTTCCTAGAATAGACTCAGACCTTGTTCGAAAAATTCATAAGAAAACTAGGAAATTTTTCTCAAAATGACTGAGACAGTGAGTCATGGTCAGCTTTAACGACTCGTTGTGTCGGTCGTGGTCAGTAGTGTTTGGTCTCTCGGAAACCCACGATACAAGGAACAATTCATTGTGAGAAACAATGAGTCATCCTATCAGTGGTTTTTTCCCTAGTGCAGAAATCCTTTCCAGGACCCCAAGACTTAACCAACGAGTCGTTGTCAGAAACAACGACCCGTTGTGAGAGTCGTTAGGTTAAAAGCCCAGAAACCACCTTCCAATGACGACAAGTGGAAACAACGACCCATTGTTTCCCACAATAAGACATTGTCATCACTCATCGTGTCAACTTTGAGAATTTTCAGAAATCCTTCCAGTGAACATAACGACAGGATACAACAACCCGTTAGGTCCACTAACGAGTCGTTGTGTCACCCGTTGTCAAGCTCTCCAGGTTTCCTCATTTAGTGACCACAGGAGGAACCAACGACTCGTTGGTTCACCCAATGAGTCATGGTGACCCCGTTGCTAGATCTAATGTTTTCAACCCCGGGGTAGTAGGACCAACAAGAGGTCCCAACAAGTCTTAGTCACAACCAATGACTCATTGAGTGACTCGTTGGGTCCCTGTCGGCCAGTTTTCAGATTTTTATTCCAGGGATATTTTGTAAATTCCCACCTATTTAGTCTCTAAACTATGCCGTTTTAAGTATTATTTCATAAATATTAGAGGGATTGAACGGTTTCTCCCTCATTCCCCACGTAAGCTCTCATAACAACGATCGTACTTCTTCTCTCAAGCAAAAACTAGAGTTCCTCAGTAGTGTTGAAATTCTAGCTTTCTTCTTCAGGGAAATTTTATTCAAGTATGTGGAAATTCAACATGGGAATAGTTCTTCCCTTGTGTCCCCAGAATCTTCCCTATTTTTCCTCTATCAGTTTAGCCCTGTGGATTCGAAATATAGAAGGTTGTAAGACTTATATCTTTAAAATTTCTAGTGGTATATTTCTCATGATTTTTAACTGCTTATTATTCCCTATTTCTAGACATTTATGAGAATTGTATCTTGTGGCATGATTTAGCCCTAGTTCTCATTTCAGTGGAAATTAGAATCTTGCATGTTGGACTGGTTTCCCTGTAGCTTGATTCTAATAGATTTAAAATCCCTATATTATTAGTGTATGTGGAAATTTTAGTTAGATATTTACATGTCCAGTCTCAGTCAGATTATTAAACTCAATGTTGTCCAGAAATGTTAGTTGATCAGTTTGACTACAGTTAATTCTTGAGGTGTCAGTGATGCCTCCCAGTTATTAGTATGGACTCAGTATTAAATTTTAGTGGTTCTTTAGGCTATCATGACACTTCCAGATAAGCAGATTTGACCAGTCGTAGGACCCTAGTTACATATTACGGTTTGTTCTTTAGACGGTTACGACGCTTCCAGATAACTAGCTCTTACCATTCTTAGACCACCAGTTACAGAATCCAGTCTGATAAGACTCCCATGGTATTTTCAGATAGGTATTCCTGACTTAGTCTTGGGCCCTAGTTTCGAGCAATCAACTTAGTAGTCAGTCTAGGACTATCCAATAGGAGTAGGACTTAGCACCGAGTGGACAAAGGTTCCAGCGCACCCAGGTTCCCAGAACTATATTGTCACTGTAGGTTATTTTTTATTGGCCTCATGGCCCCAGACTTGTTATCACCCATTTCATGCCTTTTATACCTATCACGCCCCACCTTGGGAGGCATGACTGGCACCTAGTGCCCCACTAGGGTCTGAACTGGTCTGACTGAGCTTGTGTACCTTTGATGAATAACTAATACCAATCCTCAAATCAAGAAAACAACGGGCTATATCTCAGTTGTAAACACAGCCCCTGGACAACAAGGCCTTATAGCCACCTGTAAAAGATAATAGCTAACCAGAATCAGTGAATAACTGGGAATCCAATGCAGGCCGATCAGACATGTTGTCTAGTTATGACTGTAAAGTAAATCCAGTACTAAACTAAGCTATGGCCGACAAAGCCGCTAACCAACAGCTAAACAAGGCTCCACACGGCCAACACGTAAGATAAAGCATACACGGGCCCACACAACCATCAACAGCTAACCACAGGGAATCTGAAATAATCTCCAAGCCTCTAGGAGTGATTAATGGTCGAGAAAGGGCCCCGACCTACCAATGAACTGTACAAACAAAAAGAGAGTAACCTCTTAACTATTAGCTCCGTAGGAAAGGAGCTGACTACCCTACTAACTCTGGCAAAAAGCTAGGAAGATCCTAGTCCGCGTCTATCGGCACCTGCAGGCAAGTAATGCAGCAACCCAGAAGGGCTTCAGTACAATATGTACCGAATATGTAAAGTAGTAACTGTAAATAACTAAATGAACTGAAATGAAACTGAAAGTAATTGTAAAGAAGGGATAGAAATACTACCTAAATAGCTGAACTCCCTGCTATCTAATCTATCAATAACTACTGCAAACAAGAACCTTACCTGGCCCCAAAAGCCATAAGGTACAACCAGCACAAAATAACCCACCTGGGGCCCCCATAAGCCTAGGTGAGTGCACTTTAATCTGTATACCCCTAACCAGGTCAAAACAGGTCAACTAGTGGCTATAGTCATCCTACTAGTCCCCTAGGTCTATAACTGAGCCCGCTCGGCCCCTGAACTATAACTGTGTCTGAGTCCGGTGGACTCCTGATATCTACACCCTGAGCATCAGGCTCGACAGGAGGTGTGGTGCCGATACGGCATATACTAGTCTAGCCATGGAATGGACTGTATGAGGACCTTGGACCCCATCTTCATCCCTTGCAGACGGCATACCGCTCCTTGGAGTGACGTCATCTCGCCCCTGGCGGGCGTCGACACAACTACTAACCCTGGGGTTGGCGATGGAAGGCTATACAAAGCAAAGACAATCCCAAACTACACATAGGGTACTGCCCTTGGCTAACAACAACTGCTAATCACACCACATAAGCTTCTGGCTTTCTTATTGGAATTTAAAATGAATTACAATACTGAAGAAACTAACTTGCTGAACGAATTTCCTTAACATACCTGGATCGCTGATTCCTAATTATCTTGCGAGTTTCAATCCGTATTCAACAGCTTTTCCTAACTGTAATTGTAATGCTGAGAGAATGAAACTAGTTCCAGTACTAAATTCGGCAAAAACAATAACTTTTAATACTAATATTAACTATACTTCATCTTATCGAAACACGGTCGAAAACATATAATTTCTTGAGAGTTCAGAAGGCAGAAATACTTACTTGAAGCCTGTGATCGTATATAAATTAGTTTAGAGCCAATCTAACAACCTTTTCTCGGTGGGGCTACGATTTGCCAGGCAAATTTTGAGAAACTAACTCCGTAGTAATGCTCCATGCAGGCTTATCACCCAATACCCGAAGTTAATTTGAGTTTGGGTGGTGTTTAGCAGCGTAATTGGAAGGAAATTGTGTGAAAAAGTCATAACTTGTATTCTCTAGACTAGGGTCAGATATATGATACTATGCCAAATAATTCACTTGAGTATATATATAAATTAGGCAGTGTACATGGGGTCCGTGGTATAGACCTTGTCGCGCTAGTTTATGAGCGTGCCACTGCGTCCAATGTGCAGGGAGGGAGTCCATGACACGCTGCCCCTATCGCGGCCTACTCCGACCTTCTCCCGTGCGATCCCGATTTCGCGCTCGTTTGACCTTTTCCTGGGCCCTTTCTCATACATTTCGTACTCTAAAACTCTTGACTAATGTACGAATAGGCCGACTAGTTAGTGTTAGGAACTCGTGGGGTGTAACATCCTCCCCCTTTAGGAACATTCGTCCTCGAATATCACTTTAGCTTACGGGGATTTAACTCTTCTAAATACTATTCGTGAAAAATTTCAGTAGAGTCTCCCCTGTAATATGGACTATCTGGAAATCCTAAAACGTAGAAAAGTCCAACACAGACACTTCACATAACACTATAACAACTATTTCACAATAAGATTGTAGTCAACTGAGCAATATATGTAACACAAATCATAAAACAACAACTAAATTAAGAATTTACCTCAATCGCATAATCTAGACTAAGTCTAGAACAAATGAGGATATCTGGATCTCATATCATCCTCAGCTTCCCAGGTCATCTCTTCTCTATTCCTGTTCCTCCACAATACCTTAACAGAGGAAACATCTTTAGTCCTCAACATACGGACCTGCCGGTCTTATATGGCCACTGGAACCTCTTCATAGGCTAACTCCTCAGTAATATGGACATCCTCAACTGGAACAATTTGGGATGGATCTCCTATGCACTTTGGTAGCATTGACACATGAAAGACCAGGTGAACAGATTCCAACTCTAAAGGCAGATCTAGCTCATGCCACCTGGCCTATCCCCCGAAGGATTCCGTACGGTCCTATAAATCTCAGGATAAGCTTTACCTTTTGACCAAATCTAGTTATGCCCTTTATTGGTGAAACTTTTAGAAATACCCAGTCACCAACACCGAACTCCAGGTTTCTATGTCGTACATTAGCGTAAGATTTCTGGCGGCTCTGAGCTGTCAGCAGGAGTTCTCTAATAAGCTTTACTTTCTCTTCTAACTGGTGGATTATGTCTGTCCCAATCAACTTTGATTCTCCTACTCGAACCAAGCAACTGGGGACTTGTATTTCCACCCATATAAAGCCTCATAAGACGTCATCTAGATTGCTGAATAATAACTGTTATTGTAAGTGAATTCAATAAGGGGTAAATGCTCATCAAAACTACTTCCAAAGTCCAACACACACGCCGGCAACATATCATCAAGCATCTGTATGGTATGTTCTGCCTGCCCGTCCGTTTGAGGATGCAAGGTTGTGCTCAGGTTAAGTTGTGTCCCCAGGCCCTTCTAAAAGGACTGTCAGAATTTTCCTATAAACTGCGCTCCTCTATTAGAAATGATTGATATAGGAACACCATGCAATCGAACTATCTCTATGATATACAGTTCAGCATAGTCCTCGGCTGAGAAGGTAGCTCGGACTTGCAGAAAATGAGCTGACTTCGTCAATCTATCGACAATCACCCAGATGGAATCAAATATGTGTCTGGTACGGGGTAATCCGGTCACAAAATCCATATTGATTTCTTCCCATTTACACATAGGCACTGCTATCTCCTATGTCAATCCGTCAGGCTTTTGATGTTCTGCCTTCACCTGTTGGCAATTAGGACATTGTCTACAAACTTTGCTACCTCTTTCTTCATTCTCGGCCACCAGTAAATTTCTTTTATATTGTGATACATCTTTGTTGAACCTGGGTGAAGAGAATAAAAGGAATAATTTACCTCTGCCATGATCTACTGGCGAAGTCTTTCCATATCTGGAACACAGAGGCGACCCCTATATCTCAAGACCCCATCTGCGGTTACTTCAAAAGCTAATACTTCCCCTTGCTGCGCTTTATCTCTATGTTGAACCAGGTTAGAGTCTTATATTGCCATTCTTTCATCTCTACAACCAAGGATGATACTGCAATATTCTAGATCACTGCTCCACTGTCTCTCGAGTCTACTATTCGGACGGCCAAACTGACTAACTAATGCTTCTTGAGCCGGTCCCCGTTGTTCGGGCTTCAAGTATGCTAAACTTCCCATGGATTTGTGGCTGAGGGCATCTGCTACAACGTTGACCTTCCTGGGTGATATAAAATGTTTACATCGTTGATCTTGGGCAGATTTATATGCCCAAGTGATGCTCAAAAGTATCACTTTCGCCTTGTTTATTGTGCAATGCGTATACATTTTCATGTAATTGGTAATAAAATATGAATTTATACTAACAAACATGATTAGCATTGTTTTGTAGGTAAATTGTGATTTTGAGGAGCTAAAATGCATGTTGGAACAATATCGGAGTTGGACTTGGATTCGAGCACGAAAAAGGCATTGGACTGCACAATATAAAGGGGCTCCGCGATGGAGCCGTGTCACGCTACCATCGCGGAGGCATTCTGCCTGGAGGGTGAATAATTTGTCAATTTCCAGTGGAGCCTTGCGACAGCTCCATGGCACGGAGGCAAGACTCCGCGTTGCACGCTGTGCCACGTTGAAGCTTTATTCCTGGACCCTAAATTTCCAGAAAGGGTCCGCGTCCACGCCGTGTCACGGAGGAACTGTTCCGCGATGCACTCCGTGACACGTTGCTTGTTATTCCGGGAAAAATTCCCATTAGTATAAATAGAACACTTAGGCTTATTTTTAAGAAATTCAGACTTGGTGGAGCAAGGACGTGGGTTACAGGCAGTTGAGGGACGAAAAAGCTCAGGGTTTTTCTCTCTTTCTTTCTTCTTTCAATCAATTGTTTGTATGATTAACACTTGTTTTAGGATGATTAATCCACAAATGAGTGGCTAATTCTCTTCCTTGCTGAGGTTATGAACAATGGTGATGAATTTTGATTATTGAATTATATGGTTTTTCATCTTCTTCATCCATGTTGTTCTATTAATTCTTGTTTTTACTGCATTGGTGTGTGGCCGACATTAATGTACATCTAATAAGTCCGATTTCACTCGAGAGAGCACGAAATTGGAAAGTTGTGAATTAATAGGGTATTGTTCTTAACTTGATTTGGGAAAATTGGGTTTTGATGTGCTTTCCTGATAGAAATATACTTGAAAGCTGTATTAGTCAATTTAGGAACCGGAATTGTATTGCTAGGTCATAAATTGCATTTGATCACAGAAATGTAGACAGATGGTTTATGATTCTTAAGTGAGATTAAATACGAGAGTTTTAATCTCTAGGCTAATGTTCTTGGCTAGCAACTGGAAGAGAAGACTAACCAAATTATGATTATAATCAAGTTCATTACATGTTCTTAACCTTGGCATGCTCATATCCATAGTTTCAATTCAAAGTAGATATTTGTTAATAGTTTTAGTATATAATTTATAAGCAAATCATTTAACTTTTGGTTACTTTGTTGTCAGCATATATAGAAGTAAGATAAAATATAGTATACTTGAGCAATTTTTACTTATCCAGAGTCTCCTTGGTTTGACACTTGGCTTACTTAAGCCACTTACTACTTGTTTGACCACGTGCACTTGCGTGTCGGTTTTTAACCCCAACCAAAGCACCGGACAAGTTTTTGGGCGCCATTGCCGGGGAGACTAGGCAATTGGTGAAATTGTGTTAAGTGTAAATTTACTGTATTTTTATTTTATTTTCTTAAGTGTTGACAACTTGGTCTTAGCCTGTATTTTGCAGACTTGATTTCTGTGAACACTGGCAAGAGACAAAGAGCTGGTGGAATCTTATATAGAGCCTGAACGTGAATTTCATAGTAAACACAGAGAAGCTCTACAAAAGAAGCTGCAGTTGCTCAGACAGACTATTATGGAGCAACAAAATCCACCGGTTGTGAGGGCAGTGTTAGTGCCCGACGAAGCAGCAGCAAGGCCGGTTCGCGAGGTGGCAATCCCACATGCCAACAATGTACATTCATGTATCCGCAAACCAGAGCCTGGAGGGAGATTTGAACTTAAGCAGAACATGGTGCAACTGTTGCACACAAGCGGGCAATTTACCGGTCTCCCTCATGAAGACCCACAACAACATCTCCAAAACTTTTTGGAGATAAGTGACACTTATATACCCGCTGGAGTGTCACCAGATTATGTTCGAGTCACACTATTTCCGTTCTCATTACTTGGTGAAGCCAAGAGGTGGTTAAAAGCTGAGCCACCAAATTCTATCTCAACATGGGATGATCTAGCACGGAAGTTCTTGATAAGATTTTTTCCCTCTGGGAAAACAGCCAGACTTAGAAGTCAAATTCTAAGTTTCAAACAGAGGGAGGGGGAAAATTTGTATCAAGACTGGGAAAGATTTAAATCCATGTTGCGAGACTGTCCTCATCATCATCAGTCCAATGAGGTGTTGGTACACACATTTATTGAGGGTTTGGAACCCCATCCTAAAATTTTGTTAGACTCAGCAGCTGGAGGGCAAGCGTTGGAAAAGACTTATGAGGAGTTGTACACTTTGCTAAACAGAATTTCACAGGGCAATCCAGAATGGAATGCTGATTCATCACGAGGTGGAGCAAGGAAAGCAGCAGGAGTGCTTGAAGTGGATGGATCTATAGCTATCGCTGCACAGATAGCTGCCTTGCAGAATCAGTTGAACAACCACTTCAGCAACATGAATTTGAACTAGCCTTCAGCTTCAGTCAACGCGGTCCAGTAAATGTGGTGTGAAGTGTGTGGAAGCAGTGAGCACTCAGCTGAGTGTTGTGGAGAAAACCCAGATTCTGTTAACTTTGTGGGCAATGCACAAAGAAATCAGCAGCAGTTTGGTAGCGGCTACAACTCAAATTGGAGGAACCATCCAAATTTTTCGTGGGGTAGCAACAACCAACAAGGCTAAAGTTCGGGTCAAGGGATGCCAAGAAATCAAGGAGGGCAACAGAACTACCAATCTCAATTCAGAAATCACAATGCCCCTCCTCTACCACCATCACCTAGCATTGAGGAGATGTTCAAGACCATGATCGCTAACCAGGCACAATTGCAGGTTGACTATGTTATTTTAGCAGCCGAAGTAAAAAATAATCAATTAGCGACCAAGGCTCTTGAGTATCAATTTGGGAAATTTTCTAGTGCCCAAAACACAAGTCCCAGAGGAGGACTGCCTAGCGACACGGATCCAAATCCGAAGCAGGTAAATGCAGTGACCACAAGGAATGGTTTGCAGCTAAAGGAGGTGGAACCAGAAAGACCACCTTAAAAGTCAGGAGCAGCAGATGTTGAGGGAGAGCAAACTTCGGATAGGGGGAAGACCAAAGAAGCTGAATCAGAAAGACCTCCAACCCCGTTCCCTCAACGACTCAAGAAACACAAGGAGGAGGCGTGTTTCAAGAAATTTATGGAGGTGCTTAAACAGGTACATGTCTACTTACCTCTTGTTGAATTCTTGCAGGGAGTGCCAAAATATGCCAAATATATTAAAGACATCGTGGCCAACAAAGGTCGTTTGACTGAGTATTCCACGGTAGCTTTGACGGAGGAATGCACTTCCCGAATCCAAAATAGACTGCCTACGAAGCTAAAAGACCCTGGAAGTTTTACTATCCAGCTTACTATTGGGCAGAGTATCCGAGCTCGTGGATTGTGTGACTTGGGGGCGAGCATAAATCTGATGCCTTCTTCGGTATTCAGAAAGTTAGGTCTAGGGAGTCCTCGACCTACAACCGTAATCTTGCAGTTAGCAGACAGATCCTTAGCTAGGTGTTATACCCCGTAGAATTCCCGGCACCTAAATGACCTATTCGCACGTTGGTTAAGCATATTCGAAAGCCATACGTGCTGGAGAAAGGCCCGGGAAAAGATCGGATGAGAAACCTGTCGAACCATCGCGGAAGGAGCCGAGGCAGAGCCCCTCCGCGATGGCAGCGTGTCGCGGAGGTGAGGCCTCCATGTTGGCTCCGTGACACGTTGGCCTTGTCCAGGCCCAAGTATATAAAGCCCCACTTCGGTTTTAAATGATTAAAACACTTGTAAATTTCCAGAAAATAGAGCAGATCGGTAGAGAAGGAAAAAGGAACGAAGTAGTAATATAATTTTCGTCCGATTACGCTGCTAAACATTGTCCAAACTCAAATTAACCTCAGATACCGAGGTATTTAGCAGCAGCGAGCATTCCTACGGATTTAGTTTCGCAAAATACGGCCGATGAATCATCGAGCCACCGAGCTAAGGTAAGTGGAATTGCTCTAAATTAGTGTCTATGTGTTCCTAGCTGTGAAGTGAATATTTCTCCCTTCTGGACCGCTGAAAAATAGTGAGTTTTCGACCATCTTTCGATAAGCCTAAGTTTAGGCTATAAACTATATTGAAAGTGACGTTGCTCTTTACAATAAAGCTGTATTTAGTATTGATTGGCACATTTATGAATGCAGTTGGGAGAAAATAGTTGAAGTACTGGTCGAGCCTCATCCGACAGCCGGATAGTTCGAGGATAAGGTATGTAAAGCTAGTTTCCTCGGCAAGTTAGTAATCTTGGTACAGTACAGTAATTTAAAGGCCAGTAGAATATTCAGAAGCCATGTATGATGTTTATTATGAATGATGGTACGATACTAGAAACATTATGTTATGATCAGCATGAGACTTGCTAGCACGATATAGATTCTAATATAAGTGTTAAGAACTGCACAGCATGCCCAGTATGTGATGTGACACAGAATGTTAGGATATCATTGTATTCAGTTGAAACCCAGTAAAGCAATGTAATATCTGTAAGACATCTCAAAAATAGAATGATAAGCTAAAATGAGGTTAGAAAGCATATTAGGAATAGTAAATCATGTTACTATAGAAACTCAGTCTACCGCATAGTTTTCAGCAGAAAGATTATATCTTGTTCAGCATTAGCCCCAGCACAGTTTGGCAGAAGACTATATTTCTACATATATATACTATTACCAGCCTCAGCATGTATTAAGTACGTACATATTACTATCACTAGTCCAGCATATAGTGTATACAATACTTTACTACTATTAGCTTCAATATATGGGACATGCAGATAGTATTACTAGTTGAGACCGCTATATTGTCTTGGGGTTGGATTACCTAGCATCCATGACCGCCCCAGGGTTGATAGCTGTATCGACTCGTCCACCAGAGGACGAGGATACATCGCTCTACAGAGTGGCATGCCGTCCCACAGGGGACGAAGATGGGATGCCAGTTTTCCCCATATTGTGCCTTGGTCGGCCCTTACACACCCCTGTCGAGCGGATACACCCGGGTGTTGATTCAGGAGTCCTCCGGACTCAGATGCAGTTATAGTCAGGGGCTCAGCGAGCCCAAGGGCATACCCAGGGGACCAGCAGGATGCTTGTAGGGTTATAGGAGATGGGATGACCGGGGTAGGGGTGTAGATTCTGTGCTGGTTGTACCTCCCGGCTTATGGGGGCCGGGTAAGGTTTGTGTGTGCTATGTTATGTTATGATATGTTACACCGGTTTACAGTAGATACGAGTAGATCGATAGTAGAACGATAAATCCTCAGGTATGACTCCTACTCCTTCCAGTATAATTAAGAAAAGGTATGACTTACATTATCAGACAGTTAATCTATTTCTTCCTACTTCAGTTTCACCAGTTATATTATTGTTTTCAAATATTTCTTTCAGTTATTGCTTTACATACTCAGTACCAGCAGTACTGACGCCCGGTGGGGCACTGCATTACTTGCCTGCAGGTACTCATAGACGAGCAGGCGATACCACGTGATTCCTATCAGCGATCGAGTATTCAGCTCCTGTCATCCGGAGACTGAATTCCAGAGGTGTATTTCATTTTCTTTTGGTGTATATTACTGGTAGGTCGGGGACCTGTCCCGATCATTTCTAACTGCTATTCCTAGAGGCTTGCAGTCTGTATATGTTTCCCTGTGGTCAGATGAGCCGGTCGTGTGAGGCTGTGTAGTTGTTTAGCTGTTAGTACTTCTATTTCTTTGGTCGTGTGGGGCCATAGCTTGACAGTAGTGGTGACCTTGCCAGTCACGTAGCTTTTTAATATTCTATGATTAAGTTATAGATAACTAGACAGCATGGTGGCCTTGTCGGCCTGCATAGGTTTCCCTATATCGACATGTTTCTGGTCAGCTGTTAGTGCAGATATAGGAGGCTATAGTCCAATGGGCCGGGGGCTGTGTTTACAGCCGTTATATAGCCCTTTGTTTCCAGAAATGTGAGTTAGAGCCAGCCAGGCACCAGATGTGCCCAGGCTTAGCAGTCCAGCAGTTCAGGTCCAAGTAGGGCACCAAGTGCCAGTCATACCCCCCAAGGCGGGGTGTGACAAACTTGGTATCAGAGCAGGTCGTATCCCAGGGAGTCTGCAAGCCGTGCTAAGTAGAGTCCTGTCCATGGATGTGTTGTGCACTACATACTATGGGTAGGAGGCTGCAAGGCATGATAGGATGGTTGTCTTTTATTCTTATTTAGTCGTGCTGTAGAGCCGTACAATATAGGGTTGAGTCCCTAAAAGCTTACTATATTCTTTGGTTACAGATAATGTCAGACCAGCGACATCCTATCACAGGTCGGAGCTTAGATATTGCAGCAGGGGAAGGCACCAGCAGGGTTTCTCACCCTCGTTTAGAAATAGCCCGATCAGAGGGCACTACAGAGGCATCGTCCCAGCCTTCTCAGCAGTCTCCACCACATCAGGAGCCGTTTGGGGCAACACTACCTTCAGCAGTCCCTATACCGACACCTTCCGACCAGGAGGTTAGGAGTGCTGTAGTTATGTTAGCACAGATGATGGCTGTTCAGCGTCAGCCAATGCCAACTACAGTTGCGGAGTTATCAGGAGGGCCCGGTAGTTCGAGGGTCCGAGAGTTCTTAGCTCTGAATCCTCCACAGTTTACAAGTACGGACTGGACAGAGGACCCTCAGGATTTTCTGGATCAAATGCAGAGAATCTTCAGGGTTATGCATGCCACGCCCACAGAACCAGTTGAATTGGCAGCATTCCAGTTACGGGATATCGCCGTGTTATGGTATGAAAGCTGGGAAAGGTCCCGAGGGAGTGATGTTTCCCCTCCCACCTGGTCCAGCTTTTCAGGAGCTTTTCCGGATCACTATTTTCCACGGAAGATTCGACAGGCCCAGGTAGACCAGTTCCTACATCTGGAGCAGGGGGCCATGAGTGTTCGGGAATATTCCTTGCGGTTTGATTCTTTGGCTCGATATGCACCGGCCTTTGTTGATACCATGGCATCCAGAGTGCACCGCTTTATCATGGGGTTGAATCCAGAATATGTTAAGACTTGTATTACGGCCACACTGCGAGAGGACATGGACATTGCTCGAGTTCAGGCATTTGGCCAGAATATTAAGGGCATCAGACAGCAACAACGGGAGATCAGAAGGGTTAATCAGGAACAGCATCACCGGGACAGGCCAGTTGAGTTACAGAGGGAAGTCCGGGGAGGACCCAGGCCACGATTGTTAGACAGGCCGCCCAGGCCCCCGCCTCCACCACAGTCGCAGGGGGGTAGATTCAGCCATAGGGGGCAGTCAGAGACTGGTAGAGGCTCGCAGATGGAAGAGTCACCAGTATAGAGGAGAGCGGAGCAGAGTAGGTATACCCTACCACTTTGCCCTATATGCAGTCGACGCCATCCTGGAGCATGTAGATATGGCTCCACTGCGTGTTATATTTGTGGCCAAGAAGGCCATTTGATGAAAGATTGCCCAGCCAAAGGTCGAGAGGACCGGGATAGACAGGATAGGGCATCTGCAGGGTCATGAGCCACAGCATCCTCGGCAGGGCGCAGGCCCTCAGTTTCAGCAGGCAGGGGTCGGGGCAGATCAGAGACCTCCAGTACAGGTGCGGGTCTAGGCCGCACATATGCCTTACCAGGGAGGCAAGATTCAGAATCGTCGCCTGATGTTGTGACAGGTATGCTAACTATCTGCTCACACCCTGCTAATGTGTTGATTGATCCAGGGTCTACTTTGTCCTACATTACTCCATTTGTGGCACGAAAGTTTAGCATTGCACCAGAATTATTGCAGCAGCCCTTCTTAGTATCCACGCCCGTCGGTGATTCTATCACAGCTAGCCGAATCTACCGCGGGTGTACAGTAGAGGTTGCTGACCGTCAGACCACAGTAGATCTGGTCCAGTTAGAAATGATAGATTTCGATGCCATAATGGGTATGGATTGGTTAGTACCGTGTTTTGCCAACGTTGAATGTTGGACCAAGACGGTCTGATTCCACTTCCCAGGAGAAACAGAGCGGGAGTGGAAAGGTAGTACCGCTACGCCAAAAGGTAGGTTTATTTCCTACCTTCAGGAGAGAAAGTTGATATCTAAGGGATGTATTTACCATCTGGTCAGAGTTCAGGATGTCCAAGCAGAATCTCCGACACTCCAGTTTGTTCCAGTGGTGAATGAATTCCTTGATGTGTTTCCTGATGAGTTACCTGGTATTCCCCTCAGAAAGGGAGATAGATTTTGCTATTGATTTATTACCAGGCACCCAGCCGATATTGATTTCTCCTTATCGCATGGCTCCTACAGAACTCAGAGAATTAAAAGAGCTGTTGAAAGATTTATTGGATAAAGGTTTTATCAGGCCGAGTACTTCACCATGGGGTGCGCCAGTTTTATTTGTGAGGAAGAAAGATGGCTCGCTCCGAATGTGCATAGATTATCGGCAGTTAAACAAAGTTACAGTAAAGAACAAGTACCCACTCCCTAGAATTGATGACTTATTTGATCAACTGCAGGGAGCTAGATACTTTTCTAAGATTGACTTACCGTCCGGATATCACCAGGTCCGATTACGTGAGAGAGATATTCCTAAGACAGCGTTCAGGACCCGATATGGACATTTTGAATTTCTAGTTATGTCCTTTGGGTTAACGAATGCCCCAGCAGTCTTCATGGACCTAATGAACAGTATTTTCAGACCTTTCCTGGACTTGTTCGTGATAGTATTCATTGATGACATTCTGGTGTATTCTCACTCTGAAGCAGATCACCGGACTCATTTGCGGACAGTGCTCCAGATTCTCAGGGAC
Organism: Datura wrightii; assembly: GCA_035772735.1. Classification (NCBI taxonomy): domain Eukaryota; kingdom Viridiplantae; phylum Streptophyta; class Magnoliopsida; order Solanales; family Solanaceae; genus Datura; species Datura wrightii. The sequence continues at coordinate 45,549,107 of JASDFA010000002.1, read as the reverse complement.
CGTTAGCTATATGCTTAATTTTCTAAGTGTGAATTCTGGCTTAACTCAGTGGCCTTTTCAGGGCATATCGTCTCAGATGCTGGTATACAAGTTGACAAATAGAAAATAGAAGCAGTTAAGTCATGGCCTAGGCCTACCACTCCGACTGAAGTTCGTAGCTTTCTGGGGTTGGCAGGATATTACAGGAGGTTCGTTGAAGGGTTCTCGATCATTGCAGCACCTCTAAGTAAATTGACACAGAAAGCAGCAAAATTTCAATGGACAGAGGCATGTGAGCAGAGCTTCCAGGAACTGAAAGACAGATTAACCTCCGCCCCAATATTAGCATTGCCGGAAGGCACAGAAGGTTATTCAGTCTATTGCAACGCGTCAGGTGTCGGGTTAGGTTGTGTGTTGATGCAGCATGGTAGAGTAATTGCATATGCTTCCAGACAACTGAGGAAACACGAAAAGAATTACCCTACCCACGACCTAGAATTGGCCACAGTAATCCACGCCTTAAAAATGTGGAGGCATTACCTGTACGGCGTCCATGTTAATATTTACACAGATCATAAGAGCCTACAGTACATCTTCACTCAGAGGGAGTTGAATCTACGGCAACGCCGCTGGTTGGAGCTGTTAAAAGATTATGATGTGAACATTCTATACCACCCAGGAAAAGCTAATGTTGTAGCAAACGCCCTGAGCCGTCAGTCAATGGGGAGTTTGGCGTATTTGCGACTTGAGAAATGGAAGTTAGCCAAAGAAATTCATCAGTTAGCTGGTTTAGCCATTCCAGTAATGGAAACAGAAAATAATAGCGCAGTAATTCAGAATTCTGCTGTGTCATCATTAGTTATAGAGGTAAAAGAACGACAGTACGAGGACTCTGATTTAGTCCAGCTCAGAGATAGAATTCAGGAAGGTAAGGAGTCAGATTTTCAGATAACTGAGGATGATGTGTTACGCTGTAAGGGCAGCCTCTGTGTCCCAAATGTTTCAGGGCTTCGCGGGCGGATCATGCATGAGGTACATTACGCTCGCTATTCCCTTCATCCAGGAGCAACAAAGATGTACCACGACATCAGAGACATTTACTGGTGGCCAGGTATGAAAGCTGAGATAGCTGAATTTGTATCTAGATGTTCTAACTGTCAGCAGGTGAAAGCAGAGCACCAGAAACTGGGCGGTTTGACGCAAGATATAACAGTGCCTATGTGGAAATGGGAAGCGATAAACATGGATTTTGTAACAGGGTTACCCCGTACCAGACATAGAAATGATTTCATTTGGGTAATAGTTGATAGGCTGACAAAATCAGCTCATTTCCTGCCAGTGAAGGCTACCTTCTCGGCTGAGGATTATGTCGAATTATATATCAGAGAAATAGTTAGATTGCATGGAGTGCCGGTATCCATCATTTCAGATAGGGGAGCACAGTTTACAGCTAGATTCTGGCAATCGTTCCAGAGGGGTCTGGGAACACAGATTAACTTGAGCACAGTATTCCATCCTCAGATAGATGGGCAGGCTGAACGTACAATTCAGACGCTCGAAGATATGTTACGAGCATGTGTGCTAGATTTTGGGGGTAGCTGGGATGAGCATCTTTCGTTAATTGAATTTGCTTACAATAATAGCTATCATTCAGCCATCCAGATGGCGCCTTTTGAGGCATTATACGAGCGAAAATGTAGATCGCCGGTGGGCTGGTTTGAAATAGGATAATCAGCATTGGTTGGCCCAGACATTGTTCGGCAGTCAGAGGAAAAGATAAAACTTATCAGAGAACGTTTACTGACTGCTCAGAGCCGCCAGAAATCTTATGCAGATATGCGGTGCAGAAATCTAGAATTTGCAGTAAATGACTGGGTATATCTGAAAGTGTCTCCGATGAAAGGGGTAATGAGATTTGGCAAGAAAGGCAAGCTTAGCCCGAGATTCATTAGGCCATATCATATTCGGCGAAGAATAGGCTGAGTTGTATACGAATTGAACTTGCCTCTGGAGTTAGCATCTGTACACCTAGTATTTCATGTCTCTATGTTGAGGAGGTTCGTAGGGGACCCTTCTACTGTAGTTCCAGTTCAGGATGTCCAGGTCACAGAAGAGTTAGCATATGAAGAGGTTCCCGTAGCTATCTTACACAGACAGATTCGCAGGTTGAGGACTAAAGATGTTGCGTCTGTCAAAGTATTGTGGCGTTACAGGAACCGTGAGGAAATGACGTGGGAAGCTGAAGAAGACATGAAAGCCAGACACCCTCACCTATTTCAGGCCTAGTCTGGCGACAGGTATGTCCGTATTGTTACTTATGCAGTACCTTATAGCGTATGTGTGTGAATGAGAAAGATTGATATTTAGTTATCCAGTGGATCTTAAAATATTACGTGCAGTGCCTGTGTTGGACTTTTCTGCATTTCAGGTTTTTGCTATAGTCCATATTACAGGGGAAACTCTGCCGAAAGTTTTCTAGAAAGCAAGTAAGTAGTCCTATAGATAACAGTGTACATTCGAGGACGAATGTTCTTAAGGGGGGGGAGAATGTTACACCCTGTAGAATTCCCGACACCTAAATGACCTATTCGCACGTTGGTTAAGCATATTCGAAGGCCATACGTGCTGGAGAAAGGCCTGGGAAAAGATCGGACGATAAACCTGTCGAACCATCGCGGAAGGAGCCGAGGCAGAGCCCCTCTGCGATGGCAGCGTGTCACGGAGGTGAGGCCTCCGCGTTGGCTCCGTGACACGTTGGCCTTGTCCAGGCCCAAGTATATAAAGCCCCACTTCAGTTTTAAATGATTAAAACACTTGTAAATTTCCAGAAAACAGAGCAGATCGGCAGAGAAGGAAAAAGGAACGAAGTAGTAATATAATTCTCGTCCAATTACGCTGCTAAACGTTGTCCAAACTCAAATTAACCTCAGATACCGAGGTATTTAACAGCAGAGAGCATTCCTACAGATTTAGTTTCGCGAAATACGGTAGACGAATCATCGAGCCACCGAGCTAAGGTAAGTGGAATTGCTCTAAATTAGTGTCTATGTGTTCCTTGCTGTGAAGTGAATATTTCTCCCTTCTGGACCGCTGAAAAATAGCGAGTTTTCGACCGTCTTTCGATAAGCCTAAGTTTAGGCTATAAACTATATTGAAAGTGACGTTGCTCTTTACAATAAAGCTGCATTTAGTATTGATTGGCACATTTATGAATGCAGTTGGGAGAAAATAGTTGAAGTACGGGCCGAGCCTCGTCCGACAGCCGGATAGTTCGAGGATAAGGTATGTAAAGCTAGTTTCCTCGGCAAGTTAGTAATCTTGGTACAGTACAGTAATTTAAAGGCCAGTAGAATATTCAGAAGCCATGTATGATGTTTATTATGAATGATGGTACGATACTAGAAACATTATGTTATGATCAGCGCGAGACTTGCTAGTACGATATAGATTCTAATATAAGTGTTAAGAATGCACAGCATGCCCAGTATGTGATGTGACACAGAATGTTAGGATATCATTGTATTCAGTTGAAACCCAGTAAAGCAATGTAATATCTGTATGACATCTCAGAAATAGAATGATAAGCTAAAATGAGGTTAGAAAGCATATTAGGAATAGTAAATCATGTTACTATAGAAACTCAGTATACCGCATAGTTTTCAGCAGAAACATTATATCTTGTTCAGCATTAGCCCCAGTACAGTCTGGCAGAAGACTGTATTTCTACATATATATACTATTACCAGCCTCATCATGTATTAAGTACGTACATATTACTATCACTAGTCCAGCATATAGTGTATACAATACTTTACTACTGTTAGCTTCAATATATGGGACATGCAGATAGTATTACTAGTTGAGACCGTTGTATTGTCTTGGGGTTGGATTACCTAGCATCCACGACCGCCCCAGGGTTGATAGCTGTATCGACTCGTCCACCAGAGGACGAGGATACATCGCTCTATGGAGTGGCATGCCGTCCCACAGGGGACGATCATGGGATGCCAGTTTTCCCCATATTGTGCCTTGGTCGGCCCTTAAACACCCCTGTCGAGCGGATACGCCTGAGTGTTGATTCAGGAGTCCTCCAAACTCAGATGCAGTTATAGTCAGGGGCTCAGCGAGCCCAAGGGCATACCCAGGGGACCGGCAGGATGCTTGCAGGGTTATAGGAGATGGGATGACCGGGGTAGGGGTGTAGATTCTGTGCTGGTTGTACCTCCCGGCTTATGGGGGCCGGGTAAGGTTTGTGTGTGCTATGTTATGTTATGATATGTTACACCGTGTTACAGTAGATACGAGTAGATCGATAGTAGAACGATAAATCCTCATGTATGACTCCTACTCCTTCCAGTATAATTAAGAAAAGGTATGACTTACATTATCAGACAGTTAATCTATTTCTTCCTACTTCAGTTTCACCAGTTATATTATTATTTTCAGATATTTCTTTTAGTTATTGCTTTACATACTCAGTACCAGCGGTACTGACGCCCGGTGGGGCGCTGCATTACTTGCCTGAAGGTACTCATAGACGAGCAGGTGATACGACGTGATTCCTATCAGCGATCGAGTATTCAGCTCCTGTCATCCGGAGACTGAATTCCAGAGGTGTATTTCATTTTCTTTTGTTGTATAGTATGGGTAGGTCGGGGCCCTGTCCCGATCATTTCTATTGCTATTCCTAGAGGCTTGCAGTCTGTATATGTTTTCCTGTGGTCAGATGAGCCGGTCGTGTGAGGCCGTGCAGTTGTTTAGCTATTAGTACTTCTGTTTCTTTCATGTTGGTCATGTGGGGCCATAGCTTAACAGTAGTGGTGACCTTGCCAGTCACGTAGCTTTTTAATATTCTATGATTAAGTTACAGATAACTAGACAGCATGGTGGCCATGTCGGCCCGCATAGGTTTCCCTATATCGACATGTTTCTGGTCAGCTGTTAGTGCAGGTACAGGAGGCTATAGGCCAATGGGCCGGGGGCTGTCTTTACAGCCGTTATATAGCCCTTTGTTTCCAGAAATGTGTGTTAGAGCCAGCCAGGCACCAGATGTGCCCAGGCTTAGCAGTCCAGCAGTTCAGGTCCCAGTAGGGCACCAAGTGTCAGTCATAGCCCCCAAGGCGGGGTGTGACACTAAGATGTAATTTCTACGAACATCATTGTCCTGGATGTGTTCTATTGTTGAGAAGAGAGTTTCTGCAGTTTTCTCTGAGATAACTCTGATAGCTCCACTATCACAGAGGCAGAATGAACCATTGCAGTTACACTCAGAAACATCTTCTTCTGATTCTGAATACTGGGCAACATTTAAGAACTCTTCGTCCTCGCTATCTTCTTCTTTAGAAGTGTTTCCAGACTCTGATTCTTCTTCTTCAAGAATCGAGTATAGCTTTTGTTTGATCTCTTCGCCAACTTGGAGAAGGTTAATCTTCTTCTTCTTCTTGCTGTTTCTGGGGCATTTATTAGCCCTGTGGCCCTTCTTGCCACATGTCCAACAAGTCTCTTGTGACGAGGATTCTTCAGAATTCCTTCTTCTAAGCTTTCTCTTAGATTTCTTTTCTCTGAAATCTCTTCCTTTCTTAGAAGAGGTTTTTTTCTATTTTCCAGTAGCTCGCTCTCTCTTGCTAGGTCTTTTAGCTGAGGGGGGCTTTAGTAAAGGAAATCCAAAGTCTTGGCAGAATGTGCCTAATTCTGCCGATGAGGACTTCTGGTCTTCTTTAAGCTGTTTCTTCAGCTTGAGGTCTGTGCAGAGTTCAATGGCGACTACATTGACGATGCTGATGAGGTCACCATAGGAGAGTTGATCATAAGGGATTTTCCCTTCACATCTGTCTCTGATTTTTGACTTAACCTTTTCGGCAAAATGAGGAGGTAGTCAGCTTAAGAAATGCTCCTTCCAATATTCGTTGTTGCAGTCAGGTCTTATCATGACCTTGTTGAGGAACATGTCCTTGTACCATCTGAAGTCTGTGAGCTTCTTGCAGTACAGATTATTTAGGATTTCTAGACTTCTATCCTGAAAGAGTCATGGTTCACCCACGAAATGCTTTGCTATGCTATATACCAAAGTGGCAGTAGCATCTTCTGTCGTGACTACTTCAGATGTCTGAGCTCCATTTTCTGTTTTAACTACTGTCTGGGTTACAGTTGCATTGAAGATATCATTCTTGTTACCTTCAGTAAGGTAGTTATCCCACCAATTCTTGAGGGTTCCAGTAAACCCTGCAGTTATCATGGTAGCTGCATGTCTATCACTGGCACCTTTCATTTTATAGGCTGTGATGTTCATACCAATTTCTTGGAGCTTATTGTAGATTTGGCCTTCGGCCATTCCATCAATGTTCCACTCTGTAATACCCATTCCATCTGCTGTGGACTGAGGGTGTAAAGTGTTTTCTTCGAACTGAATGTCCGGAAATGAAGGTCTGGGGTAAAAGTTCCTTTTATTTGGATGTCGTTCCAAAAGGGTACTGATCTTTTTATCACTTCCCTGAGTGACTTTAAGCCTGGAGAGTTGCTCATTAATCCTTTCTAGAAGGTCTGGGGAACTTCCGAATTCTTTGGAGAGATCTGGGTATTTTTCTTTTGAGAATTCAGGGATTCTGAAAATAGGGTTAGTTTCAATTTTGGAGCTAACCTTTGAGGTACTTGGTTTGGCCAAGGAATTATGAGAGTTTTTCTCTTCAATTTGTCTGGAGACAACATGAAGGATCTGGTTGGTATAGTTGTTTTGTTCAAGGATTTTGTCAATGTCTTCTGAGGAGACAAGAGTAGAACTGGTTTTTCCCTTGAGTTTTTTGAAGGGTGTTGCAGTAAGAACTTCCTTTTTGTAAGGGATGGATATTCCTTCTAGAGGAGTAATATTTTCAATAACCTGGTCTTTAGTATACCACTTGTTGACCAAAACTTGAAGGGATGACTGCTTATCATCTATTTGACCTGAGCATTCAAACCATTTGAAGAACTCAATCTCGGTTTTGAATCTCTTCATATCCTTAAACCACTTGGCTCTGATACCATTTTTACAGAATCAACAATAACTTTGTAAGTAAAGTAGTTAAAGAGAAGAACTTACAAGAAGAAATGTTTATTTCATTGAAGCGGAAGCATTACAACAGTAGTAGAAGTATTACAGGAGAAGGCCCTCAGAGAAATATATTTTCTAGACCTATATTTTCTGATGCCTTAACAAATGAAATTTTTCATCTTATATAGATGAGAAAAGATAAAGTATATGACTCGGTGGTCTCTTCTGATTGGCGGAAGGAGATTGCCCTTATCTTCAGAGTTGAGTGGGCATCTGCTTTTTTTTGAGTGGGAAGATATCTTTATCTTCAACGTGGACCGTTGCTTTTCGCAAGTCGGAGACAGCTTTTGCAAGTGGATGCCTGCTTTTTGTTGGCGTGACCTTTGGTGGGGTCCGATGGGGACTTCTGCTGAAATCTTTTAGCAAGTGGCATGTTTCCTGCGGATTGATTTTATTATGGTTTAGTCACTTTTCCTACTAATAATTCCGGTTCTTTGAACCTCTATTAGTGGAAGTGCAGTATTTTTGGATTTTAATATCCTCAACTGGGACTAATCCTCATAAAATGCATCTGCGTAGGATTGTGCCAAGGCTTTGGGATATAACATATCTCCATTGTCTTCACTGGATGAGACCTCTTCAAGGAGAGTTGTGATAGACTTTTCGTCTGTGTTGTCCTCTAAATCGGACAAAGCTTTCTGTAACCTCTTTTTGAGGTCTTATTTGTTTGGAGAAGATCTTACTTCCTTAGCTTTGGGATTTTGCAGCTTGGGTTCCTTGGCAGCAGGGACCCATCCTTTAATAAGAATGTCTTTGGATAGATATTTGATGCGATCAAATTCATGAATTGAAAAAGACTAGCTCAGGATATATGAAATTCTTCTTTGGACAAAGTATTTGCACATTTGGATGTGCTCTGGCAATGTGGAGATACTGTTTTCAGTTATGAACTGAGGGAATTTTTCCAAATAAGATTTTGGCAAAGTCTGGTGATTTCCTCCAAAACAGTTCCACCATTCGTAGAACCATCTGGGTAAAATTGATCTTGATAATTCTGGTCCGTATTTAATGAACCAAGTATGAGTGGTAGGGCGTAGGTACATGAAATTAAACCAAGCATATTTGTAATCGAACCAGTTGTAACTTTGAGGCTTAAAAGGCCTTGAGAGAAGGACTGGAGTGTGCAGGTGATCTGCCATCCAATCAAAGGGAGTGAAAATCTTTTTAATGGTGATTTTGGAGTAGGCAATACTATCAGGATCTGAAGGATCCCTAAGTTGGTGTTCGATATCAGCTGATCCGGTGTCAACTAAAATGAATTCAAAGAACTTTCGAGTCTTAATAGGGTTATCTGTATCAACATAGTTTTTGTTGGTATATTAGGGCACTCCGAGCGGCAGGTGGCCGCAAGTCGGGCAGCTCGGGCGAGTGGCCGTGTACGAGGGCGTACATCGAGTTGGGTGGGGGAGGATGTCATGCCCTAGATATTGGGGTATCTTATGGCGGACAATTGCTGGTGGATGTATCAAGATGCTAACAGAATGGCTTCAGAAAGGTGTGGCGTAAGGACGTCTGTGTCCCCTTCTGAATTGACGGTGAAGAGGGGACTTGGCCAACCCTGCACAAACCTGGTCGGGAACTGGAGTCGTTCTCCTGAAGAGCCCATGGCAGGGTGAAACCAGTATATTATCCCGGTGAGAGAGGCTGGCCTCGCGTTGCGAGGCGCCGCACGGGCCTCCGGAGCGTGCTGGAAGTCCGAGCCCGTGATAGGTGGTATCAGAGAGGTGCCGGCATTATTTCATAGCGTCCTGCGCTCGCATAGAGAAAGGTGGTGTTGAGTTGAGGGATCCTCACATCACGAAGTGTCGAGTTTGAGAAGGGGTGAGCATTGTCGGACGATCCTTGGGAAACCTTCCCCTCGGCCTCCAAGTGTGTTGTGGTGTTGTAGGCACCTGGTGCAGAGGGCACTCCGAGCGGTAGGTGGCCGCAAGTCGGGCAGCTCGGGCGAGTGGCCGTGTACGAGGGCGTACACCAAGTTGGGTAGGGGAGGATGTCACGCCCTAGATATTGGGGTATCTTATGGAGGACAATTGCTGGTGGATGTATCAAGAAGCTGACAGAATGGCTTCAGAAAGGTGTGGCGTAGGGACGTCTGTGTCCCCTTCTGAATTGATGGTGAAGAGGGGACTTGGCCAACCCTGCACAAACCTGGTCAGGAACTGGAGCCGTTCTCCTGAAGAGCCCATGGCAGGGCGAAACCAGTATATTGTCCCGGTGAGAGAGGCTGGCCTCGCGTTGCGAGGCGCCGCACGGGCCTCCGGAGCGTGCTGGAAGTCCGAGCCCGTGACAGATGTTTGGCCAAGGAATTATGAGAGTTTTTCTCTTCAATTTGTCTGGAGACAACATGAAGGATCTGGTTGGTATAGTTGTTTTGTTCAAGGATTTTGTCAACGTCTTCTGAGGAGACAAGAGTAGAACTGGTTTTTCCCTTGAGTTTTTTGAAGGGTGTTGCAGTAAGAACTTCCTTTTTGTAAGGGATGGATATTCCTTCTAGAGGAGGAGTAATACTTTCAATAACCTGGTCTTTAGTATACCACTTGTTGACCAAAACTTGAAGGGATGACTGCTTATCATCTATTTGACCTGAGCATTCAAACCATTTGAAGAACTCAATCTCGGTTCTGAATCTCTTCATATCCTTAAACCACTTGTCTCTGAACGTGGTTCTTTGTTCCAAAGTGTAGGTAGCTTTATACCATTATACCTTTCTCTGGTGTTCGGGTAGTTTCCACCACATGTTGATAATCTTTTTGTTGATGATGAATTCATCATCGGAGGTGAGAACTCCGAGAGAATCTTTCCGACTATGATCAGGCCTCATATCGCTAGGAGAAGGGCTGGAAAAGGTGTCTTCGTAGTAGACTTTAGGGATAGTCTGAGTAAAATCAACACCACGAACCTTCATGGCAGGGTTAATGGATTCATCATCTCCCTCCGGGGGGCTAGGTCTTGCCGAAGACATTCTTCTACTTGAAGAAGCCTGGCTTTGAGAGTTGGATCTTAAAAACTTAAGCTTAATAGTTCCATCTGGAAATTGGATAACCCTTTCGATCTGAGACCTTTCGGGTTGAATGGGTAAAGGGTTGGTGATAGAGTCGAATTTCCACTCTTCATCCGTAAGGATATCGTTCCATTTTAGGAGGCGCGGAACGAAGGTAGTACAATGCTCTTGGTTAGCTTCCATGAGCATAGTTACTCCTTTGACGCTAGATGCTATAGCCTTTGGGGCTATAGTGGTTTTCATAAGCTTGTAATATACCCGATATATTACAACTATCTCACGGGAATCAATTTTACTATTCATATTCTTGGTTTTGACGTTAAGAGTCAAGGTATCCATGATGTTTGGATCATGAATATCAACCGAGAAATTTGGATAGCAATTAAAGTATACCGGGCCATTGGCGAGGTTACTTTCTAAAACTCCTAACAGAGAGTCATCAAAATTTAACAGTCTATCATCTCTAAGTAACAGACAAAGAGGGATATTTAAACCTTTTCGAAAAAGGGGTTTTACAGCTACTTGGACAAGACCAATATGAAGGAACTTGAATTCCTTCTTACATCTATCAATGTCAGCAACAATTAATAACTTGATTGTTTCAAGAAAATTATTAATAGCAACTGTAGACTCACAGGTCTTGATATTATATTTTTTAAACATGGAAAAATTACCTAGCTGGTAAATCTTTCCAAAAGGTTATTTCGGGATAGACCAATTTTGCAAATCATCTTCTATCTTAGAGATAGATAAATTCATGCTATTTATAACATACTGATTATTATCCATTGAGAGTGATGATGCTCTAGACTATGCTTCTTATATTCTTAATACTTAAGAGAAATAATTCTGTAAAGAAATTTCTTAATTATAAAGCATGAATTCTTCTAAGTCTTATGGGGTTATTATGGATTTACGCTAAGGATATTACATTAAGAGTCCATGGAAATTATACGAGTTTCTCAAGCAAAGTACCTTGCAGCCTAAACGCCTGTCCTTTCTGCTAAATGGCCGCCTGTCGGCATCGCAACTACTTGAGAATACCTCGAAACCATCTCTTAACAACCGAACGTAATTCCAATATAACCATCAAAGAATTAAAAGATTCATACAGAATAATCAAGAAATACCTAAACTGAAAATTGATTTATTAAGTTTCAGAAGTATAAGTCACATAGTCATGGCATCGATAATCTAGCCTCTCATGGTGACAAGCATACAAACATGACTAACATGGCTCTTATACCATTTTTACAGAATCAACAATAACTTTGTAAGTAATTTTTACAGAATCAACAATAACTTTGTAAGTAAAGCTGTTAAAGAGAAGAACTTACAAGAAGAAATGTTTATTTCATTGAAGCGGAAGCATTACAACAGTAGTAGAAGTATTACAGGAGAAGGCCCTCAGAGAAATATATTTTCTAGACCTATATTTTCTGATGCCTTAACAAATGAAATTTTTCATCTTATATAGATGAGAAAATATAAAGTATATGACTCGGTGGTCTCTTCTGATTGGCGGAAGGAGATTGCCCTTATCTTCAGAGTTGAGTGGGCATCTGCTTTTTTTTGAGTGGGAAGATATCTTTATCTTCAACGTGGACCATTGCTTTTCGCAAGTGGGAGACAGCTTTTGCAAGTGGATGCCTGCTTTTTGTTGGCGTGACCTTTGGTGGGGTCCGATGGGGACTTCTGCTGAAATCTTTTAGCAAGTGGCATGTTTCCTGCGAATAATTTTGTTGTTTAAAAGAGCGTCAATCTCTTTCTTGCAAACTTCCATTAACTCATGGTTCATCTGAATGGGCCTAGCATTTGTGGATATGGCCTTTTCATCAAATCCATCAATATATAGAAGCTCTACAGTATGGGCTTTTCTGGCCCAAAAAGCATTTGGAAATTCTGAGCAAATTTCTTTTTCAAAAGTTTTTTGCAAATCGGAAATCTTAGTAACCATTCCCGGGGTTTTTAAAATTTGCTCAATTTTCTTAAGCTTAATATCTTCTTTAATGAAACAAATCTGACTTGTTTTAAAAGCAGTTTGTTTATGCAAAAATTTACTTTCTTCAAGAGAAAGAGTTTTAATGAATGAAAAGGAAATTTCTTTTCCTAAAATGTTTGTACGTATTTCATTAAAATCTGAAACATAAGGTTTAATTTGGGTAATAAAAGGAATTCCTAAAATAATGTCCTCATTAATGTTTTTTGTTATAACAAATTCATTTACAAGGCATATACCATTGTTGCAGATATGGGCTTTGTTCAACTTATAGTTGATAGCAATACGCTCACCTGTAGCGCTATACAACCTGGTAGTACCTTTACTTAGGTACTTGGTCGGGATGAGTCCTTCTGTTATGCAGTTCCTATCTGCATCACTATCTAACAAAGCAATCTTATTAAGGATGAAATTATCGTTAATAACTAGCTTAATAAGAATGTGAGAAGACTGAGGTCTTACCTTTGTGATGACTCCAAGGCCAGCATTACCTTCTGATTCCTCAATGAGGTTGTCATTCTGTTCTACCGATTGTTCATCGTCTGAGATATTCAGCGATTTACCTTTTGGAGGTAGAAGCTTCATTGTTGACGCCTTTAAGAACTTGTTCTGTAAGGGCATCAATTTCAACCTTGTGAAGTCTGCTTTTGACTTCCTTGACTTCTTCTTTTAGAAATTTTACTTCTTTTCAAAGTTCTTCTATAGAAGGTTCTTCCTTCTTAGTGTCGAATCTCTGCATGATTTGTTTCATGATGAAAGGGGTCACCTTAGGTCTCTCTTCCTTTTGGTGAGTGACTACCTTTTGTAGTTCAATGAGATAATTTCTACGAACATCATCGTCCTGGATGTGTTCTATTGTTGAGAAGAGAGTTTCTGCAGTTTTCTCTGAGATAACTCTGATAGCTCCACTATCACAGAGGCAGAATGCACCATTGCAGTTACACTCAGAAACATCTTCTTCTGATTCTGAATGCTGGGCAACATTTAAGAACTCTTCGTCCTCGCTATCTTCTTCTTCAGAAGTGTTTCCAGACTCTGATTCTTTTTTTTCAAGAATCGAGTATAGCTTTTGTTTGATCTCTTCGTCAACTTGGAGAAGGTTAATCTTCTTCTTCTTCTTGCTGTTTCTGGGGCATTTATTAGCCCTGTGGCCCTTCTTGCCACATGTCCAACAAGTCTCTTGTGACGAGGATTCTTCAGAATTCCTTCTTCTAAGCTTTCTCTTAGATTTCTTTTCTCTGAAATCTCTTCCTTTCTTAGAAGAGGTTTTTTTGTATTTTCCAGTAGCTCGCTCTCTCTTGCTAGGTCTTTTAGCTGAGGGGGGCTTTAGCAAAGGAAATCCAAAGTCTTGGCAGAATGTGCCTAATTCCGCCTGTGAGGACTTTGGTCTTCTTTAAGCTGTTTCTGCAGCTTGAGGTCTGTGCAGAGTTCAATGGCGACTACATTGACGATGCTGATGAGGTCACCATAGGAGAGTTGATCATAAGGGATTTTCCCTTCACATCTGTCTCTGATTTTTGACTTAACCTTTTCGGCAAAATGAGGAGGTAGTCCTCTTAAGAAACGCTCCTTCCAATATTCGTTGTTGCAGTCAGGTCTTATCATGACCTTGTTGAGGAACATGTCCTTGTACCATCTAAAGTCTGTGAGCTTCTTGCAGTACAGATTATTTAGGATTTCTAGACTTCTATCCTGAAAGAGTCGTGGTTCACCCACGAAATGCTTTGCTATGCTCTATACCAAAGTGGCAGTAGCATCTTCTGTCATGACAGATGGTATCAGAGCGGTGCCGGCATTGTTTCATAGCGTCCTGCCCTCGCATGGAGAAAGGTGGTGTTGAGTTGAGGGATCCTCACATCACGAAGTGTCGAGTTTGAGAAGGGGAGGACCCAGGCCACGATTGTTAGACAGGCCGCCCAGGCCCCCGCCTCCACCACAGTCGCAGGGGGGTAGATTCAGCCGTAGGGGGCAGTCAGAGATTGGTAGAGGCTCGCAGATGGCAGAGTCACCAGTACAGAGGAGAGCGGAGCAGAGCAGGTATACCCTACCACTTTGCCCTATATGCAGTCGACGCCATCCTGGAGCATGTAGATATGGCTCCACTGCGTGTTATATTTGTGGCCAAGAAGGCCATTTTAATGAAAGATTGCCCAGCCAAAGGTCGAGAGGACCGGGATAGACAGGATAGGGCATCTGCAGTGTCATGAGCCACAACATCCTCGGCAGGGCGCAGGCCCTCAGTTTCAGCAGGCAGGGGTCGGGGCAGATCAGAGACCTCCAGTACAGGTGCGGGTCCAGGCCGCACATATGCCTTACCAGGGAGGGAAGATTCAAAAGCGTCGCCTGATGTTGTGACAGGTATGCTAACTATCTGCTCACACCCTACTTATGTGTTGATTGATCCAGGGTCTACTTTGTCCTACATTACTCCATTTGTGGCATGAAAGTTTAGCATTGCACCAGAATTATTGCAGCAGCCCTTCTTAGTATCCACGCCCGTCGGTGATTCTATCATAGCTAGCCGAATCTACCGCGGGTGTACAGTAGAGGTTGCTGACCGGCAGACCACAGTAGATCTGGTCGAGTTAGAAATGATAGATTTCGATGCCATAATGGGTATGGATTGGTTAGTACCGTGTTTTGCCAACGTTGAATGTTGGACCAAGACGGTCTGATTCCACTTCCCGGGAGAAACTGTGCGGGAGTGGAAGGGTAGTACCGCTACGCCAAAAGGTAGGTTTATTTCCTACCTTCAGGCGAGAAAGTTGATATCTAAGGGATGTATTTACCATCTGGTCAGAGTTCAGGATGTCCAAGCAGAATCTCCGACACTCCAGTCTGTTCCAGTGGTGAATGAATTCCTTGATGTGTTTCCTGATGAGTTACCTGGTATTCCCCCAGAAAGGGAGATAGATTTTGCTATTGATCTATTACCAGGCACCCAGCCGATATTGATTTCTCCTTATCGCATGGCTCCTACAGAACTCAGAGAATTAAAAGAGCAGTTGAAAGATTTATTGGATAAACGTTTTATCAGGCCGAGTACTTCACCATGGGGTGCGCCAGTTTTATTTGTGAGGAAGAAAGATGGCTCGCTCCGAATGTGCATAGATTATCGGCAGTTAAACAAAGTTACAGTAAAGAACAAGTACCCGCTCCCTAGAATTGATGACTTATTTGATCAGCTGCAGGGAGCCAGATACTTTTCTAAGATTGAATTGCGGTCCGGATATCACCAGGTCCGATTACGTGAGAGATATACGGTCCGGATATCACCAGGTCCGATTACGTGAGAGAGATATTCCTAAGACAGCGTTCAGGACCTGATATGGACATTTTGAATTTCTAGTTATGTCCTTCGGGTTAACGAATGCCCCAACAGTCTTCATGGACCTAATGAACAGTATTTTCAGACCTTTCCTGGACTTGTTCGTGATAGTATTCATTGATGACATTCTGGTGTATTCTCGCTCTGAAGCAGATCACCGGACTCATTTGCGGACAGTGCTCCAGATTCTCAGGGACCGTCAGCTGTATGCTTAATTTTCTAAGTGTGAATTCTGGCTTAACTCAGTGGCCTTTTTAGGGCATATCGTCTCAGATGCTGGTATACAAGTTGACAAACAAAAAATAGAAGCAGTTAAGTCATGGCCTAGGCCTACCACTCCGACTGAAGTTCGTAGCTTTCTGGGGTTGCCAGGATATTACAGGAGGTTCGTTGAAGGGTTCTCGGCCATTGCAGCACCTCTAACCAAATTGACACAGAAAGCAGCAAAATTTCAATGGACTGAGGCATGTGAGCAGAGCTTCCAGGAACTGAAAGACAGATTAACCTCCGCCCCAGTATTAGCATTGCCGGAAGGCACATAAGGTTATTCAGTCTATTGCGACGCGTCAGGTGTCGGGTTAGGCTGTGTGTTGATGCAGCATGGTAGAGTAATTGTATATGCTTCCAGACAGCTGAGGAAGCACGAAAAGAATTACCCTACCCACGACCTGGAATTGGCCACAGTAATCCACGCCTTAAAAATGTGGAGGCATTACCTGTACGGCGTCCATGTTAATATTTACACAGATCATAAGAGCCTACAGTACATCTTCACTCAGAGGGAGTTGAATCTACGGCAACGCCGCTGGTTGGAGCTGTTAAAAGGTTATGATGTGAACATTCTATACCACCCCGGAAAAGCTAATGTTGTAGCAAATGCCCTGAGCCGTCAGTCAATGGGGAGTTTGGCGTATTTGCGACTTGAGAAATGGAAGTTAGCCAAAGAAATTCATTAGTTAGCTGGTTTAGCCGTTCGAGTAATGGAAACAGAATGTTAGGATATCATTTTATTCAGTTGAAACCCAGTAAAGCAATGTAATATCTGTATGACATCTCAGAAATAGAATGATAAGCTAAAATGAGGTTAGAAAGCATATTAGTAATAGTAAATCATGTTACTATAGAAACTCAGTATACCGCATAGTTTTCAGCAGAAACATTATATCTTGTTCAGCATTAGCCCAGTACAGTCTGGCAGAAGACTATATTTCTACATATATATACTATTACCAGCCTCAGCATGTATTAAGTACGTACATATTACTATCACTAGTCCAGCATATAGTGTATACAATACTTTACTACTATTAGCTTCAATATATGGGACATGCAGATAGTATTACTAGTTGAGACCGCTGTATTGTCTTGGGGTTGGATTACCTAGCATCCATGACCGCCCCAGGGTTGATAGCTGTATCGACTCGTCCACCAGAGGACGAGGATACGTTGCTCTACGGAGTGGCATGCCGTCCCACAGGGGACGAAGATGGGATGCCAGTTTTCCCCATATTGTGCCTTGGTCGGCCTTTACACACCCCTGTCGAGCGGATACGCCCGAGTGTTGATTCAGGAGTCCTCCGGACTCAGATGCAGTTATAGTCAGGGGCTCAGCCAGCCCAAGGGCATACCCAGGGGACCGGCAGGATGCTTCCAGGGTTAGAGGAGATGGGATGACAGGGATAGGGGTGTAGATTCTGTGCTGGTTGTACCTCCCGACTTATGGGGGCCGGGTAAGGTTTGTGTGTGCTATGTTATGTTATGATATGTTACACCGTGTTACAGTAGATACGAGTAGATCGATAGTAGAACGATAAATCCTCATGTATGACTCCTACTCCTTCCAGTATAATTAAGAAAAGGTATGACTTACATTATCAGACAGTTAATCTATTTCTTCCTACTTCAGTTTCACCAGTTATATTATTGTTTTCAGATATTTCTTTTAGTTATTGCTTTACATACTCAGTACCAGCGGTACTGAAGCCCGGTGGGGCGCTGCATTACTTTCCTGCAGGTACTCATAGATGAGCAGGCGATACCACGTGATTCCTATCAGCGATCGAGTATTCAGCTCCTATCATCCGGAGACTGAATTCCAGAGGTGTATTTCATTTTCTTTTGTTGTATAGTACGGGTAGGTCGGGGCCCTGTCCCGATCATTTCTATTGCTATTCCTAGAGGCTTGCAGTCTGTATATGTTTCCCTGTGGTCAGATGAGCCGGTCGTGTGAGGCCGTGCAGTTGTTTAGCTGTTAGTACTTCTGTTTCTTTCATGTTGGCCATGTGCGCCCATAGCTTGACAGTAGTGGTGACCTTGCCGGTCACGTAGCTTTTTAATATTCTATGGTTATGTTACAGATAACTAGACAGCATGGTGGCCTTGTCAGCCCGCATAGGTTTCCCTATATCGACATGTTTCTGGTTAGTTGTTAGTGCAGGTACAGGAGGCTATAGGCCAATGGGCCGGGGGCTGTCTTTACAGCCGTTATATAGCCCTTTGTTTCCAGAAATGTGTGTTAGAGCCAGCCAGGCACCAGATGTGCCCAGGCTTAGCAGTCCAGCAGTTCAGGTCCCAGTAGGGCACCAAGTGTCAGTCATACCCCCCAAGGCGGGGTGTGACACTAGGCCGGATGGCATTGTTGAGGATGTGCTTGTGCAAGTGGGATCCCTCATTTTCCCGGTAGATTTTATTGTTCTGGATTTTGAACCAGACGCGGAAGTCCCATTTATTTTGGGACGACCCTTCTTGGCAACCGGGAAAGCATTAATCGACGTAGCTGCGGGTCAACTTACAATGCGAGCACATGACAAGGTAGAGGTGTTCGATGTGTACAAAGCACCCAAGCTACCGATGGTGAATGAAGAACTCTCGGTGATCAATGTAATTGATCATGGAAATGCTAAACAAATGAATGATTCCCGAGAGTTGATAGGAAGACCACCGGATAAGGGTGAGCACTACTGGGGGGAGGACAATGATCGTGAGAAATCGTCCATAACCCTAGTGGACAATTGAGCATAAGGGACGTCGAGCCGCGACGGTTAACCAGGCGCTGCACAGGAGGCAACCCGTGAAAAATATTTTATTTCTTTTCTTTTATTTTGTAATGTGTAAATAGATTTTATTTTAATTTTTTTTTTCTTGATTTAGTACAAATTTTTCGTTTTAGGAGTATTTTTTCATTTTAGTTAGTGAAACTTATTAATCTAACCAATTTTTTTTAGTGAGGTGATTTTCAGGTTAAACGGAGAAAAATGTGCACGGAATCGTGAAGGAAAAGGCCAAGTATGAAAAAATGAATAAAATGCAGAGACAGTGAGCTGGGGCGATGGATCCGTGTCACGGAGGAGGACCTCCGTACCCTCCGTGACACGTTGAGGTTTAATCTAGAATTTTTAAAAATTCCAGTGAGCCATCACGATGGCTCCGTGTCACGGAGGCAGTGCACCGCGATGCACTCCGTGACACGTTGCCCTATAATTTGTGATGGGTCACATCGGGTTGCCGGGTGACCCGCGTGTTTTCTTCATTTTAAACCCCGATTTTACCCCTTTTTTCCCTCATTTTCTCACTTCTCCGCGACCAAACACCCAAATTTCCCTCTCCCATCAACGTGCCACGGTATAAAGCAAAGCAATTATCGAGTTTTCTTCGAGTATTCAACTTAAAGGTATGTTTTCCTCTTCTCTCTCAAGTTTTTGTCAATTTTATTCGAAATTAAGCATGGGAGGTGAGATAAATCACCCTAAGTCAAAATTTAGCATGAAATTTGAGTTATTCCTTGATTGATAAATGTTCGGAATGTTGTAATGAGCGTTTGAACTTGTCGATTGCGTGAATGATTCGAATTTGATTGCGAAATTAAATTCTAGGGCTTGGTTGTTGAATTCGAAATTGGTAACTTGGTAAATTTGTGAATTATATGCCGGGTTGTATGTATTGAATGAGATAAGTCATTGTAGAATATTGTTTGAATGTAATAGACGACGAATTCTCGGGATTTTGGGAAAAAGTTGAAAATTGTTTGAATTGGGTTGATTATATAGGTTCATATGTATATAGAATTCTTGTTGTTGTTTTTTTTTGTTTTGTTGTTTTCTTTGCTAAGTGCGATGGTTGAATTGCTTAAGATGGTAGTGATTGGGATTAGCTGTATGAAGTCTGAGTAGTACGCTAAAGTTATACCGTCGAATTTTTCTTTGCGAACGCACTAAGCATGAAATGTATAGTTGTTTGTTTTTGGGTGTAAATAAAGTGATCCTTGCCGTAGTATCGTAACCGTAGCTAAGGACTAAGTGTGGGGTAAACTTAGCTTAACCCGACCTTAGCCGAAGTTAACATGCATTTAGCTTGACATTGCGCTTGTTTATTTGTGTTGACAGGTACAATGGCAAGTAGGCAGGATAAGGGTAAAGGTGTATCTACTTCAGGCACCGGGAGAAAATGACTTAGACTGGGCACAACAGTCCCACCTGCACCAGCAGTTCCGCGCGGCCAACGCCGCCAATACGGAACGAGGTGGGTAACCGATGAGGGGAAGAAGTGGTATGCCAAACACAAGGAAAATAAATACTTCCCCGAGGAGCATATTGCACGGGAACCACTAACACAGGAGTTCCCCCGCATAGTGCAAAGGATCGAGGCAGCTGGGCTCAGCTTCATATTTCAGGAGCCCAAGGAATGCAACCTACATCTAGTCCGGGAGTTCTATGCAAATTGGAACCCGGCAATCAGAAGCCACACAATCAAGATCAGAGGGCATATTGTCACTCTGGAACCCCAGCAATTTAATGCCATCATTGGAGCGCGGGACACAGACGCCCACGTTCTCCGCCAGCTAAACATCACCCCACCATATGCCGATATCAGACACACATTGTGTGGGGCTCGATCCACAGCCAGATGGAGCAGACATAAGGAGAGGGGTTACCACCAGACTCTGCCGTATTCTCAAATGAACAGGGAGGCCAGAATCTGGCTGAAGATAGTCTGTTCGTGCCTAATCCCGGGGGTGCACATGACTGATGTAACCCGGGACTGTGTCTGCCTGGTGTATGCCCTGATGAAAGGGCTGGAGATTAATGTTGGGGCGGTCATCATATCCGCCATGAAGAGAGCCCGACTACACCAGGGCCACAGGTATGGGTTCGGAGGACTTATCACCACCTTTCTCCGGGGCCTTGACGTGGAGGAAGAGGCTTTGGATTACATCCCACAGTTGGAGCGAAGGGCCCTTGACGTGACCAAAACTAAGGTCCCCGACACCACACACGGGCCAGTGCTGACGCTTGGCGAGTGACATGCTCGTGACGACCAGTACATGGCACGGATGTTTGGTATGCAAATGCTCCAGCTTTGGATTGGTGGGAGACCAGCCACTGAGGAGGAGCTATGGCAGCTCGAGCTGGATTACCCGTTTGGCGAAAATGCCCGGGCTCTATGCCGAGTGGGGCCAGCCTTTATAGAGCCCACTGACGATGATGTCCCCACGGACGAGGAGACACGTCGGGAGGACTCCGATGTGGAGTCCGATGACGACGATGGAGGTGACTAGGACATGGGCCATGAGGCAGCAGCACCGGATGAAGAAGTCGAATATTTTGACTGATCAGGGAGTTCTACCACCCAAAATTTTGTGATTTTAATTTTTGTGAACACTGGGGACAGTGTTCGATTTAAGTGTGGGGTGGGGAGTAGTGAGGTGCTGGGGCTGGGCTGGTTTGCTTGTATATTCTTTCCTCTGTTTTGTATTTATGTTTATGTTTCCCTTTGTTTTTGAATGGCAAACTGGTGTGTATCTGTATATATTTGTGGTAATTGATGATGTGTGTTGTGAAATGTTGTGGTTTGCCAGCTAAGTCTGTAAAAAAATTTTGTAAATATTTTCTTCATTTAATTTTTTTTTCTTGTTCTCTCTATCAAAATGATCGATATTTTTAAAATTTTTTCGAAAATATTTTGTACATATTAAAATAGTTTGTAAATATTTTCCCATGAAAATGATCGGTGTGTTTTAAAAAATTTTCAATTTTTATTTTTTGGGTTTCTCGGAGTTTGTTTTCGGTTCTTTTACCGAGAATAGTCCCATTGAACCGACGTCATAGTTAGTGACCGTTCCCCATGATGGATGGATGACGACCGTCTTAAGGGAAATGTAGTCGGTAGGAGTAGTGATTTTAATTTGTTTTCAGTTTTTCTTTGGTGGATTGCATCACGGAACTTGTAGTTACTATATGGTTGTGAAATGTTGGTTGCGTGTTGTAACTGATATTCAAAATGTAAAAGTGATTCATATGAAAGCATGCAATTTTGTAAATATGTTGAGATACCTAGGCTGTAGAGTTCGATTCGGTGTGATTGAGGCTTAATTTTTGAATTCATGTAATGGGCTAATTAAAGAGTCTATGAATGCATCTTGAATCGAGCATGTGCATGAAGTGTGAAGTGAGGTATTGTTATTCCATGCTATTGCGAAGTGTCTAGAACTTGCCTGGTGTGTGTACAAAACGAAATGAAGGAGGTGTAGTGTTGGAAAGGATGTAGGCATTTCTTTGTCTTAACCGAGAGTTTCTATTTTTTTTCTTGTCATACTCTCCTTTTTATGTGATTGTATACCCTAGTCAGCCCGTTGAGCCTTTAACCTATTATTTCTTTCTTTTGTTCAAAATTGTATAAACTGAGCTTAATTCTTTCTTTTCATTAGCCGTAAAGTCTATACAAAACTCTTAAGCGCTTAAGAAGAACAGAAAAATTTTTCCCAAAGTGTCAAAGAGTGAGAATGGTGGAAAGAGAAAGAAAAGCAGAGTGAGGAAAGAAAAGAAAAAGGTTGAAGGTGCACTTGTTATAATTAAATGATAATGAAGGTGCATGAAAAACCTTTGTTGTCGTGTCAAGTGTGTTTGATGAAATGGGCCATACGAAAGTAAACCAGCATGAATGGGATGATGAAAAAAAGAAAAGAGAGAAACAACGTCCATGAGTTGATGGGAATGTGTTGAAAAGGCGCTTAAGGATGCTAGTGACTATTATTGGCTAACCCAATATATACTAGTTCCATAGCTTCCATTACAACCCATTAAAGTCCTATGTGATCTTACATTGCATTTCTTTATATTAGTGGAGTAATACACTAAGGGCAAGCCTATGGGTCATGACATGATGCATGTGAATTCTTTTGGGAGAGAGAGTGAAATTAATTTTTACATGCCCCTACTTGAATGTTTGTGTGTCACATGAACATAAAGGGGAAGATTCTCTTGAGTTGTGAGGGCACATGCTTGATGAAAGATTGATTTTCGTGTCGGATATCTTGATTAGCTGATTTGCATGAGTTTGCCGATATCGAGGGTCGATTCTTAAAGTCTAGGAAGTCTTAATGTATTAAAGGTCATTGCATTGTTAAGACCATGCATGTTTTCTTGATGATTTACAATATTGAATGATCGGTATGACCGTAGCGTAAGTTGTCGCACCATAGTAGCGAAGGTTGGGATGTAATTTGCATGAATTGTGTATTTGTTGTTCGAGGACGAACAAGGATTTAAGTGTGGGGTAAGTGATCTTGGGCAGATTTATATGCCCAAGTGATGCTCAAAAGTATCACTTTTGCCTTGTTTATTGTGCAATGTGTATACATTTTCATGTAATTGGTAATAAAATGTGAATTTATACTAACCAACATGATTAGCATTGTTTTGTAGGTAAATTGTGATTTTGAGGAGCTAAAATGCATGTTGGAACAATATCGGAGTTGGACTTGGATTCGAGCACGAAAAAGGCATTGGACTACACAATATAAAGGGGCTCTGCGATGGAGCCGTGTCACGCTACCATCGCGGAGGCATTCTTCCTGGAGGGTGAATAATTTGTCAATTTCTAGTGGAGCCTCGCGACAGCTCCGTGGCACGGAGGCAAGCCTCTGCGTTGCACGCCGTGCCACGTTGAAGCTTTATTCCTGGACCCTAAATTTCCAGAAAGGGTCCGCGTCCACGCCGTGTCACGGAGGCAGTGCTCCGCGATGCACTCCGTGACACGTTGCTTGTTATTCTGGGAAAAATTCCCATTAGTATAAATAGAACACTTAGGCTTATTTTTAAGAAATTCAGACTTGGTGGAGCAAGGACGTGGGTTACAGGCAGTTGAGGGACGAAATAGCTCAGGGTTTTTCTCTCTTTCTTTCTTCTTTCAATCAATTGTTTGTATGATTAACACTTGTTTTAGGATGATTAATCCACAAATGAGTGGCTAATTCTCTTCCTTGCTGAGGTTATGAACAATGGTGATGAATTTTGATTATTGAATTATATGGTTTTTCATCTTCTTCTTCCATGTTGTTCTATTAATTCTTGATTTTACTGCATTGGTGTGTGGCCGACATTAATGTACATCTAAAAAGTCCGATTTCACTCGAGAGAGCACGAAATTGGAAAGTTGTGAATTAATAGGGTATTGTTCTTAACTTGATTTGGGAAAATTGGGTTTTGATGTGCTTTCCTGATAGAAATATACTTGAAAGTCGTATTAGTCAATTTAGGAACCGGAATTGTATTGCTAGGTCATAAATTGCATTTGATCACAGAAATGTAGACGGATGGTTTTTGATTCTTAGGTGAGATTAAATACGAGAGTTTTAATCTCTAGGCTAATGTTCTTGGCTAGCAACTGGAAGAGAAGACTAACCAAATTATGATTATGATCAAGTTCATTACATGTTCTTAACCTTGGCATGCTCATATCCATAGCTTCAATTCAAAGTAGATATTTGTTAATAGTTTTAGTATATAATTTATAAGCAAATCATTTAACTTTTGGTTACTTTGTTGTCAGCATATATAGAAGTAAGATAGAATATAGTATACTTGAGCAATTTTTACTTATCCAGAGTCTCCTTGGTTCGATACTTGGCTTACTTAAGCCACTTACTACTTGTTTGACAACGTGCACCTGCGTGTCGGTTTTTAACCCCAACCAAAGCACCGGACAATCGTAATCTTCATAGTTCTAAACCAGTGACCCTGCCACAGATTCAATTCTTTCAATGTAAAAATGTACTAGAAGCTCTTATGATCAGTAAAAATATCTGCGTGGACACCATATAGATAGTGCTTCCATATTTTCAAGGCATGAATTACAGCAGCCAATTCTAGATCATGGGTGGGGTAGTTCTTTTCATGCTTCCTCAACTTCTTGAAGAATTACCTTACCATGTTGCATCCGAACACATCCTAACCCGACATCCGAAGCATCACATTACACTGCATAACCTTCTGATCCTTTCGGCAAAGCTAATGTTGGTGCTGATGTCAACCTATTTTTCAACTCCTGAAAACTCTGTTCACACACTTTAGTCCAATGAAAATTGACTGCTTTCTGAGTTAACTTGGTCAAGGGCACTAATAAAGTAGAAAACCCCTCTACAAATCTTCGGTAATACCCAGCTAACCCTAGAAAACTACATAACTCAGTCGGAGCTTTGGGTCTAGGCCATGTCTTTACTGCCTCAATCTTTTGTCAATCTACTTGAATACCAGCTTCTGCCACAATGTGGCCCAAAAGGCTACCGAATTCAGCCAAAACTCGCATTTAGAAAATTTTGCGTACAATTGACGATCCCTGAGAATCTCAAGCACTGTTCGTAGATGATCCCGATGTTCTGCTTCTGAACGAGAATAAACCAAAATATCATCTATAAACACTATCACAAACAAGTCCAAATACGGCCTGAAGATGCTATTCATCAGATCCATGAACACTGATGGAGCATTCGTCAGTCCGAAGGACATAACTAGGAATTCAAAATGGTCATACCTAGTCCTAAAAGCTATTTTTGGAACGTCCGTCTCTCGAACCTGGACTTGATGGTACCCAGATCTTAAATCAATTTTTGAGAAATACTTTGCCCCCTATAACTGGTCAAACAAGTCATCTATTCTAGGAAGGGGTATTTGTTCTTGATGGTGACTTTGTTCAGCTGTCAATAGTCTATACACATGCGGAGGGAGCCATCCTTTTTTCTCACAAACAGAACTGGCGCACCCCATGGTGAAGTACTCGTCCTGATAAAGCCCTTATTAACAGATCTTTTAGCTATTCCTTCAATTCTCTAAGCTCAGCAGGATCCATTCGGTATGGAGGGATGGATATAGGCTGAGTACTTTGTAATAAGTCGATCATAAAATCGATCTCCCGTTCTTGGGGGGATACCAGGAAGTTCATCATTGAGTACATCTGGAAATTCATTGACTACTGGAATGGACTGGAGAGTCAAAGATTCTGCTTGCACATCCTGAACCTTGATAATATTATAGATGCAACCCTTTGCTATTAACTTTCTCATCAGAAGATAGGAAATAAACCTACCTTTTAGCGTGGCTGCATTACCTTTCCACTCCCGTACTACCTCCCCTAGAAACTGAAATCAGACAGTCTTGGTCCAACATTCTACATTGGCATAACATGGTGCTAGCCAATCCATACCCATGATTCCATCAAAGTTAATCATTTCTAATTCCACCAAATCTGCTAAAGTTTGGAGACCAGTAACCTCTACCGTGCACCCCTGGTAGACCCTTTTGGCTATGATGGAGTCACCGACGGGTGTAGACACTGAAAAAGGTCGCTGAAGTAATTCGGGCATGATACCGAATTTTCAGGGTACTAATGGTGTAACATAAGACAAAGTGGAGCCTAGGTCTATCACAACATAAACAGAATGAGAGAAAATGTCCAACATACCTGTCACCACATCCAGTGATGACTCTGACTCCTATTGCCCCGGTAAAGCATAGGTACGATCTGGATCGGTGGCTGAACTAGATGCCCCTGATCTTCCTCAGCCTCTGCCAGCTGGAGCTGAGCGCCTATGCCTTGCTGGATATGCTGGGGCACGTGACCCTACTGAAGATCTGTCATGTCGGTCTCGATCACTCTGACCCCCGGTTGGATAGTCTCTCATCAGGTGAACCTCCTGCCTGCAGATAAAACACGCGAAGAACCATACCTACATGCCCCAGGTGACGGCGACTACAAATAGGGAAAAGTGGTACGGTAAATCTACTCTGCTCCCACCCCCTCTACTGCTGCAAGCCTGATGCTCGTGAACTCTCGTCGGGTCCTAAATACCCTCGACGGCCTGATCTACAACCCTGTTGCTGCTGTGGAGGTGGGGGTCTGGGTGGTCTTCTTAATAGTCGTAGCATTGGTCCTCCCTGATTTATTCTTTCTATCTCTCTTTATCGCTGTCTGATCCCCTCAATATTTTGAGCAAACACCTGAACACGAGCAATATCCATGTCCTCTGCAGAGTATTTGTAATAAAGTATCTAGATATTTTGGATTAAATCCAATGATAAATCGGTGCACCCTGACTGGCATGGTATCTACAAAAGCCGGTGCATATCGGGCCAGGGAGTCGAATATCATAGCATACTCCCAAACGCTCCTCGAACCTTGCTCTAGATGCAAAAACTGATCTACTCAGGCCTATCGGATCTCCCGCGGCAAATAATAGTCCAAGAAGGCCTCAGAAAAGCTGGACCAAGTCAGAGGTGGAACATCTCTACCTCAGGACCTTTCCCAACTCTCGTACCATAATACTGCTATGTCTCACAACCGAAATACCACTAACTCAACCGACTCCACTGGTATGGAATGCATTACCCTAAAGATTCGCTGCAGCTGGTCCCAAAAGTCCTGAGGGTACTCATCCCGGTCCTCCCCATGAACTTCAGGGGACTCAGAGCGAGAAACTCTTGAACCCTCAAACTACCAGGTCCTCTTGAAGAATCGACAACCACGAGTGCTACTGGCTGACGCTGTGCAGCCATCATCTGGGCTATCATAAAACCATCACTCCTGACCTCCTGATCTAATGGCATCAGTATAGAAACTACTAGAGGTGGTGTCGACACATCTGCCACCTTGGACGGCTCCTAGTGTGGCGGAGAGTGCTGGGGAGATCGAGAGGCAGTCTCCCTATCGCTCTCAGATCGGGCTGACTCTGACTGAGACACCCTGCTAGTGCCTTCTCCTGCTGCTACGTCTAACTTCTTTCCAGTCGTGGTCTATCGCATGTCTGACCTTTCTCTATAGGAAAACAGATTATAGTAAGCTTAGGGACTCAACCCTATACAGCACAGCTCTAAAGTACGACTGGAAAAGAAATAAGAGTAACCACCCTAACATGCCTCGCAGCCTCCTATCTATAGTATGTGGTGCACAACACATCCACAGACAAGACTCTATATAGCACGGCTTGCAGACTCCTTAGGATACGAGCGACTATGATACCAAGTTTGTCATGCCCCACCTTGGGAGGCATGACTGGCACCGGTGCCCTACTAGGGTATGAACTGGTCTGACTGAGCTTGTGCACCAATGGTGCATAACTAATACCAATCCTCAAATCTAGAAAACAACGGGCTATATCTCGGCTGTAAACACAGCCACCGGCCGATAAGGCCTTATAGCCACCTATAAAAGAAAATAGCTAACCAGAAACAGGTAATAACAGAAAATCCTATGCAGGCCGACAAGGCCACGATGCTGTCTAGTTATGACTACAAAATAAATCCAGTACTAAACTAAGCTATGGTGAACAAGGCCACTAACTAACAGCTAAACAAGGCCCCACATGGCCAACACATAAGATAAAGCATACACGGGCCCCACAAGGCCATCAACAGCTAACCACAAGGATTCTAAAATAATTTGCAAGCCTCTAGGAGTGATATAATGGTCGAGACAAGGCCCCAACCTACTCCGGCCTTCTCCCGTGCCCATTCTGCACTCATTCGACCTTTCCCCGGGCCCATTCTCATACAAGTAGTACTCTAAAACTCTTGACTAACGTATGAATAGGCCGACTAAATGTTAGGAACTCACGGGGTGTAATAATACCCTAGAAAGGTATATTGAGTCCTATCGATGGGGTGTATACATCGGACTCCACATCTAGCTCATATGTTTATATGTCGATTATAGACTCTCTCACTAGTCAATTCAGTTCATCTCAGATTTTCTTAGTTAGTACAGTTTCAGACTACTCAGTTCAGATCAATTCAGTACAGTATTTCATATTAGAATCTTATATTTAGGGCATGTCTTTGACCATCAGACAGGGTCATTTTGAATATCTCAGTATATCACAGTTTATTCAGTTTTAGCATTTCAGTTGGTCATTTCATGTCTTTATAGTTTAGTTGTTTTATTATTCGTGTTATGGTTTCTCCTACTTACTCATTACATTGAAAGTACTAACGCATATCTGTTATACACCGGGTGCCCAAAGATCAGACTCAGGAGTTAAAATGGAGAAAAACTCAAAATTGGCACCAGGTATCAGGACGGGTCGTGAGGTATCCGTGAGAGCAGCCCACGAGTCGTGCTGTGACTCATGGGGAGACCAGGTGAGGATTTTGGAAATTGAGAAATGGGATCCCACGAATGTGACCACAACTCATAGTCAGGCCCCACGAGTCATTAGGTAAGTCATGGGATGGATGAGTAAGAAAAGAGAAGAAGAGAGGCAGTGTACTTGATGGGAGGACCCCACGGGTCATAGTCAGTCCCCATGATTCGTGGGAAAATCATGGCCAAGTAGGGAATGATTTTGTTGAAGTTAAGACAATGCACATCACGGATGGTGACCATGAGTCGTGGTCACCAGGTCACGAATCATTATGTCTTCCATTATGATCCCAGAAGACCTATTGAGCAGTGTACTTCACGGATCAAAGCATGAGTCATGGTCATAGAGGACGAATTGTTAGGTCTCTCTTTGGGACCACCTAGCAGTTATTTTCTGCAAATTTAGTAAGGTCTTTTCTGTAATTCCTAAACTTCTAAGGCCTAAACTACGTCATTTTGAGTTATGAATAGTGACTTTTAAAGGGGTTAAGTCCATTTTAGGCCTTATTCATTTATGCATGGAAGATAGAAAGGTTAGAGAGGGTGATCAAGCTAGTGTTCTTCAAGTTCTGTTCAATTTCCTATTGGGCATTCAAAGAAGTGCAAGAATCAGCTACCAACAGGTATGTAGGGTTATGAATGGTTGATTTCTTTCACACCCATGCCCAATCCCTCTCTAAATCATGAAAGTTCTATGGCTAATCTATGGGGTTTTAACCCAAATACATGAATTCCTAATTCTCTACATGGGTATGATTTGATTATATTTCTACTATTGAATTATGAAGCATGAGCAACTTTTATAATGTTTTCAATTAAAAATCATGTTTCTAGTCTTATGAATTAAAAACCCATTGATGAAAAGTTCATGAAAGATGAGATTTGTGATGAATGTATGATGACGATGGGATATTATGTGAAAAGCATGTTTTAAAGCTACCCATGTTTATAATCATGTTTTTTATATGAATTGAGTATTTTCAAGAATGATAAAGCTTTGGGCAATGCCCACATGTTCAAAGTATGATTGATGATTTCTTGAATTAAGCTTACCACATGGTTTTGGAGCTAAGAACTCCCAATTATTTTTCAGCTTGTGGTATGGTTTGAGTTAAAGCTTCTCATATGCATGATTTCATATTTGAGATGTATTTGATGATTGAGCTTCATCAATAGAAGATGTTGAGCTTCGTTAAATAATGATGTAGAGCATATGCATATTTTTGGGAGTAGCGTCTAGCACCAAGCAGGCTAAGGGTCGATCACCCTATGCCTTAGAGCTATGTGCCAACGTAGGTTTATATTTATATGTTACTTCGAGACTTCCCTTGTGAGCTATCCCCGGCCCTATTGGCCCATGAGCTTGATATCGATATCATGGTATCGTCCGTAGCACTGGAAAGGCTTTGGATGGCTCTACCCACTTGTGTGTGATAGTTGGGACCACGTAAGCTCTATCGTGGTACGTCGGCTAAAAGACGAGTCTCCCTTTTTTCCTCATGATTTCAGTTATGCATGTTTATCATTCATGAGATTTCAATATCTGTATATGTTCTAAAGAAGGTGTGACTCAATGTTCAACTTTATTTATTACTATTAGATTTCAGCTTTGAGTCAGTCGATTCAGTTATGATGCTATATTATGTTATGATGAGATCATGATTTCAGAAAGAATGCATGCAATCCCTACTCTCAAATTATTAATGTCTATGCTTTACATTATGCATTGTCTTTAAATGACTTTACTTAAGCGATTTCACTTACCTTGCATACTCGGCACATTCCATGTACTGACCGCATACTCTATATTGTATCGTTTCAAGATACAGGGCTTGGCTCCCAGGTTCAGCCCTGCTCATAGTCATCCTTTTGATGTAGCGTCATTCGTTGTTGGTGAGTCCTTATCCCTCGAGGACTAGAGTATTCAGATTTCCTATATGTATTTTAGTTTCAGCTTTGTTGAGTTAGTTGGGGTCTTGTCCCATCAACTCGTCATGTTTAGAGGCGTTTTAGACAATTAGATGCATTTAGCTTCAGATTATGTATTTTGTAGTTATGTTTAAGTTAGACTTTCGCTTTGATCATCTTGTTGATTATTCGGTTTCTTTGATTGAGTTAGATGTATGCTTATGCCATGGGTCATCTTGGATTCTCTTGGGGCTCCTTGTCCTGTGTTGCGATCCAGGCCTCCATTTGGGTCTTCACAAACTTGGTATTAGAGCAATAGGTTTGAAGTGTCCTAGGATGTCGTAAAGTCTCATTAAGTAGAGTCTTTTTCATGGGTGTGAAGCGCGCCACACTTATGATGAAGAGGCTACGAAACATTTAGGAAATGTTCCCTTCTTTCATGATTTGTGTCGTGCGATGAAATATCTCCCTATTCTTCTAATTCATACTATTCGTGATTACAAAATCATGGCTCCTCGAAGAGTAAATGGAAGAAGGAATGGGAACGGAGATGGCCACAAGGATGGCAACAGTAACAGGCACCAACAAGCCCCACCAGTTCTGGAGCACCAGGCATTAAAGCCAGCTGCCAATGCTGAGTTCCTGGCTGCTATTTAGATGCTCGCATAGGCCTTGACCGCTCAGGTCAATCAGCAGGCAGTTGCACATGTCCCGTAAAATGGCAATGCGGTGGCGGCTCAAGTCCGAGACTTCTTGAGAATAAACCCGTCAGAGTTCCTCGGGTCAAAAGTGGATGAGGACCCGCATAAGTTCCTAGATGAGATTGGGAAGATCACCCAAATCATAGGGGTGAATGGAGTGGAGTGCGCGGAGTTGGCCTCGTACCAGTTGAAAGGGGTCGCACATATCTGGTTTCGCCAATAGAGGGATAGTAGGGCCGTCAGAGCAGGCCCTATCACTTGGGAAGAGTTCCATGTTGCATTCTTAGATCGGTTCTTCCCTCATGAGATAAGGGAGATGAAAATAGCTGAGTTCGTAAATCTAAAGCAAGAGAGAATGATGGTGCAGGAGTATTCCCTTGAGTTCACTCGCCTATTAAAGTACGCCTCAGAGTTAGTAGCCGATTAGAGGACGCGGGTGAGCAGGTTCATTCATGGAGTAGCGGGCTATTTGGATAACGATTGTAGGACCACTATGCTCGATCAGGATATGGACTTCCCTTTGATAGTCTTATACGCCCAGAAGATGGAGGCGGCACATCTGAGAGAGAGGGAGGCCAAGAGGGCCAGGACCGATGACCACAGATTCTCACAGCCGAGATTAGGTGGTGGACACCGATAGCATACCCACCAGACATCATCAGTCCTAGCATCTTCAGCGTTGAGTGTGCATCCAGACCGACGCATGATCAGGGGGCGAGCATCAAGCTCTAAGGGTCAGAGCAGCATACCCGCAGATTCTAGTATTCCATCTTGCCGCAGGTGTGGTCGGGGTCACACAGGTTAGTGTTTAGCAGGTAAAGGAGCTTGTTTCAAGTGTGGGAAGCCCGGACACATGCTCAGAGATTGCCAGCAGTGAGACAGGATCATGATGGGGGTCGAGGCCTAGCTTCTAGTTTAGCAGCCCCACCCATACACTCAGCACAACAAAGGGTATCCCCTAGCACAGGTGGCAATTAGTGCTAGAACAGATTCTATGCTTTAGCATTCCGCCAGGAGCAGGAGGTCTCCCCGGATGTAGTCACTGGTATGTTACGAGTTTTTCATCTTGATGTTTATGCTTTGCTAGATCCAAGGGCTACCTTGTCGTTTGTGACACCTTATGTGGCCAGTAGCTTCAGAGTCAGTCCTGAAGTCTTTTCAAAACCCTTCTTAATTTCTACTCCAGTAGGTGATTCAGTTATAGCTAGACGGGTATATAGAGGCTGCCCGATCTCAGTCCTTCAGAAAGTCACCTCAGCAGATTTGATAGGGTTAGCCATGACTGATTTTTATGTTATCCTCGGCATGGATTGGCTATTTGCATGTTATGCCTCAGTTAATTGTAGAACCTGGGTAGTAGAGTTCAGATTTTTGGGTGAGCGAGTCTTAGAATGGAAGGGTAGTTCAGTTGTGCCTGTAGGTCGTTTCATTTCCTATCTTAAGGCTAGAAAGATGATTTCTAAAGGTTGTGTGTACCATCTAGTTGGGGTTAAGGATGTTGAGACCGAGACCCTAACTATCCAGTCAGTTCTAATAGTACGTGAGTATCTAGAGGTCTTTCCAGATGATTTACCAGGAATCCCTCTTGAGTGGGGGATTGATTTCGGTATTGATCTTTCTCCCGACACACAGCCTATATCTATTTCTCCCAACAGAATGGCTCTAGCTGGGCTAATGGAGTTGAAAGAGCAGTTGAAGGACCTGTTAGATAAGGGTTTCATTAGATCGAGCAAGTCCCCATGGGGTGCACCAGTTCTCTTTGTCCGAAAGAAAGACGGTTCCCTTCTAATGTTTATTGACTATCGGTAATTGAAAAAAGTCACTGTCAAGAACAGGTATCCTCTACCTAGGATTGATGATTTATTTGACCAGCTTCAGGGTGCCAAGTGTTTCTGAAAGATAGATCTCAGGTCCGGGTCTCATCAGCTCAAAGTCTGGGAGAGCGACATCCTGAAGACAGCCTTTAGGATGCGATATGGTCATTATGGGTTTGTAGTTATGTCTTTTGAACTAACAAATGCTCCTGCAGCTTTTATGGAATTGATGAACAGGGTGTTCAAGCCGTACCTGGATATGTTCGTGATTGTGTGTATTGATGACATCTTGATATACTCTCAGAGTAAGGAGGAGCATGTTGCTCATTTTAGGGTGGTGCTACACACTCTCAAGTATCGCCAATTATATGTCAAATTCAGCAAATGCGAGTTCTGGTTGAAATCTGTAGCATTTTTGGGCCATGTTGTATCAAGCGAAGGCATAAGGGTGAACTCTCAGAAAATAGAGGCGATGAAGAATTGGCCTAGATCGGTGAATCCTTCAGATATTCGGAGCTTCTTTGGTTTAGCTGGCTACTATCGAAGGTTCGTGGAAGGCTTCCCATTGATTGCGGCACCTTTGACCATATTGACCCATAAGAAGGTGAAATTCCAATGGTCGGAGGCCTGTGAGAAGAGCTTTCAAGAGTTGAAGACTTCGGCACTAGTGTTAACTGTACCAGAGGGTACTAATGGGTTGGTCGTGTATTGTGATGCTTCAAGGATTGGACTTGGGTGTGTGTTGATGCAGCACAATAAGGTTATAGTATATGATCTAGATAGTTGAAAATTCATGAGAAGAACTACCCGGCCCACGATCTTGAGTTGGCCGCGGTGGTATTCGTCTTGAAGATATGGCGACAATACTTGTATGGGGTCCACATAGATGTGTTTACAGACCATAAGAGCTTACAATATGTGTTTACTCAGAAGGATCTCAATCTTCGGCAAAGGAGGTGGTTGGAGCTACTCAAAGACTATGATATGAGTGTCCTTTACCATCTGGGTAAGGCCAACATAATAGCGGATGCACTTAATAGACTCTCTATTAAGAGTGTGTCTCATGTGGATGAGGGTAAGAAGGAGCTGGTGAAAGATGTGCATCAACTCGCAAGGTGGGGAGTTAGGTTGGTTGATTTAACCGATGGCAGTATTGTGATTCAAACAGATCAGAATCGTTCTTGGTAACTGATGTAAAAGCTATGCAAGATGAGGATCCAATTTTGGTAAAGTTAAAGGAAGTCGTTCATAATCAGAAGGTAGAGGTCTTCTCCAAAGGGGGAGATGGTGTGTTTTGGTACTAGGGTCGCCTATGTGTTCCAAATGTTGATGATTTGAGGAGCCAGATGTTGCACGAGGCTCATGGATCTAGGTATTATATCCATCCAGGTGCCACCAAGATGTACTGTGACTTATGGGAAGTCTATTGGTGGAATGGCATGAAGAAGGATATCGCAGAATTTGTAGCAAAGTGTCTTGGCAAGTAAAGGTTGAGCATCAGAGACCGGGAGGCGTGCTTCAGGATATCAGCATTCCTACTTAGAAGTGGGAAGAAATTAACATGGACTTCATCACAGGTTTGCCTCGCACTCGGTGGCAATATGACTCTATTTAGGTGGTGGTAGATAGGTTGACCAACGCCGCTCATTTTGTACTGGTCAAAACCACGGATTTGGCAGAGGATTATGCCAAACTATATATCTGGGAGCTAGTCTGATTGCATGGAGTTCCCTTATTCATCATTTCAGATAGAGGTACTCAATTCACCTCTTAGTTTTGGAAGTCGTTTCAAAAAGGACTTGGTACTCAGGTTAAGCTCAGTACAGCGTTTCACCCGCAAATGAATGGTCAAGAGGAAAGTACAATCCAGACCCTCGAGGACATGTTGAGGGCGTGCGTGATTGACTTCAAAGGTAGCTGGGATGAGCATTTTCAACTTATCAAGTTCGCATACAATAACAACTATTATTCTAGTATCGAGATGGCACTGTTCGAGGCTCTCTATGGACAGAGATGTAGGTTTCCCATTGGATGGATTGAGGTTGGTGAAGCGGTGATGATAGGAATAGATTTAATTCACGAGGCTATGGAGAAGGTTCAGTAGATAAGGGACAAGTTGAAAACTGCCCAGAGTCACCAAAAGTCTTATGCTGATGTGAGGAGAAGGGAATTAGAATTTGAGGTCGATTATTGGGTACTTCTGAAGGTGTCTCCCATGAAGGGAGTAATGAGGTTCGGAAATAAGGGGAAACTTAGTCCCTGCTATTCGGGCCCGTACATGATAGTGAGGCGTGTTGGCAAGGTGGCTTATGAGTTGGAGTTGCCCTCAGAATTAGTTTTCGTGCATCTTGTATTCCATGTGTTGCTCTTGAAGAAGTGTTTGGGTGATCCAGCTGTAGTTGTCTTGCTGAACAATGTTTGTTTAAAAGACAGCCTCAGTTATGAGGAGGTTCTGGTATGATCAGGTTCGAAGGCTAAGGAACATGGAAGTAGCTTCAGTTAAAGTGTTATGGAGGAATCAGCATGTTGAAGGAGCTACGTGGGAGGCCGAAGTGGATATGATGGCTAGATACCCACATTTATTCTTTACCGACTCAGTTTTAGCTTGATGTATCAGCTTTCCTCTCAAACTCTATTTAGTTTTAGGATGTTCAGTTCATGTGTCCAAGTTTCTTTTATGTATGTGGATGTATGATTCGTGAATGCAGTTCAGCTATGTAGTTGAATCGGAGGTAGTTATTCTGTCAATTTTTGGTTTAATTGATCAGTGTTTGAATATGATATTACATTTCTCTAAGTTTCTATGTGTTTTCCAACATTTGAAGATGAATTTGAAGATGAATGTTCCCAAGGGGGAGATATTGTTATACCTCGGCAGCCCAAAGATCAGATCCCGAAGTTGAAACGGAGAAAAACTCAAAATTGGCACCAGGTATCAGGATGTGTCGTAAGGTGACCCGTGAGAGCAGCCTATGTGTCGTGATGTAACCCATGAGGAGAGCAGGTGAGGAGTTTGGAAATTGAGAAATGGGATCCCACGGACGTGACCACAACTCATGGTCAGGCCCCAGGATTCGTTAGTTCAATCGTGGGGTGGCTGGGTAAGAAAAGAGAAGAAAGAGGTGGTGTACTTGACGGGAGGACCCCATGGGTTATGGTTAGTCCCCAAGATTCATAGGAGCAGTCGTGGCCTAGCAGGGAATATTTTTTTGGAGCTAAGGCAGTGCACATCACGGATGGTGACCACAAGTCGTGGTTACCATGTCACGACTCGTTATGTCTTCCATTATGAGCCTAGGAGACCTGTTGAGCAGTGTACTTCACAGATCAAAGCACGAGTCATGGCCATAGAGGGCGAATTATTAGGTTTCTCATTGGGACTACCTGGAAGTTGTTTTCTGCAATTTTAGTAAGGGCTTCCTATAATTCCTAAGCTTCTAAGACCTAAACTACATCTTTTTGAGTCATGAATAGTGACTTTTAAAGGGGTTAAGTCCATTTTAGGCCTTATTCATTCATGCATACAAGGTAGAAAGGTTAGAGAGGGTGATCAAGCTAGTGTTCTTGAAGTTCCCTTCAATTTACTAATGGGCATTCAAAGAAGTGTAAGAATGAACTACCAACATGAGCAACTTTTATAATGTTTTCAATTAAAAACCATGTTTCTAGTCATATGAATTAAAATCCCATTAATCAAAAGTTCATGAAAGATTAGATTTGTGATGAATGTATGGTTATGATGAGATATTATGATGAATGTGTTTTCAAGCTACTCATGTTTATAATCATGTTTTCAATATGAATTGAGTATTTTCAAGTATGATAAAGCTTTGGGCAATGCCCACATGTTCAAAGTATGATTGATGATTTCTCGAATTAAGCTTAGCACATAGTTTTGGAGTGAAGACTCCCAATTATCTTTCAACTTGTATGGTTTGAGTTAAAGTTTCTCATATGCATGATTTCATATTTGAGATGTATTTGATGATTAAGCTTCGTCAATAGACGATGTTGAGCTTAGTTGAATAACGATGTAGAGCATATGCATGTGTTTTGGGAGTAGTGTCTAGCATCTAGCAGTCGAAGGGTCGATCACCCTATCCCTCAGAACGAAGCGCCAATGTAGGTTTATACTTATATGTTACTTTGAGACCTCCCTTGTGAGCTATCCCCGACCCTATTGGCCCAAGAGCTTGATATCGGCATCATGATATCGTCCCGAGCCCTAGCAAGGATTTGGACGGCTCTACCCACTTGAGTGTGATAGTTGGGACCACGTAAGCTCTATCATGGTATGTCGGCTAAAAGATGAGTCTCCCATTGTTCCTCATGATTTTAGTTACGCTTGTTTATCATTCATGAGATTTCTATATCTATATACTGTTCTAAAGTAGGTTTGACTCAATGTTTAGCTTTATTCATTACTATCAGATTTCAGCTTTGAGTCAATAGATTCAGTTGTGATGATATATTATGTAATGATAAGATCATGATTTTAGAAAAAATGCATGCAAGCCTTACTCTTAGATTATTAATGTCTTGTTTTACATTATGCATTGTCTTTAAATGACTTTACTTACTTAAACGGTTTTACTTACCTTGCATAATCAGTACATTCCACGTACTGACCACATACTGTATGTTGTATCGTTTCATTATACAGGACTCGGCTCCCAGGTTCAGCCCCGCTCATAGTCATCCTTTTGAGATAACACCGTTTGTTGTTGGTGAGTCCTCATCCCCCGAGGACTAAACTATTAAGATTTCCTATATGTATTTCAGTTTCAGCTTTGCTAAGTTGGTTGGGGTCTTGTCCAATCAACTCGTCATGTTTAGAGTCTTTTCAGACAATTGGATGTATTCAACTTTAGATTTTGTGTTCTGTTGTTATGTTTAAGTTAGACTTCCGCTATGATCATCTTGTTGATTATTTAGTTTCTTTGATTGAATTAGATGTATGCTTATGTCATGGGTCGATTTGGGGTCTCTTGGGGCTCCTTATCTCGTGTTGCGATCCAAACCTTCGTTCGGGTCGTGAAAAAACCTTTTATGTTGTATCATTTTTTTGATACAACTGATGGTTCTCAGTCTTAGCACCGTTAGCAGATATCTACAAGAAATTATTTCTGTTTAGTTATATTTCTTTCAATTAGGCTTAGAGTTAGCTAGGGGCTTATCCCAGCAACTCATCAGATAGATGGCTTTTAGACACAGATATTAATTCATATTTTCAACTTTGTTTCAGTCGTTTAAACTTAATCATTTAGTACTTCTTCATGAATGTTTTATTTTATTATTGTCAAAGCTTTCGCTATATTTTTACTCAGATTGCCAGTGTAATGATAGATCATAGGTTGACTTGGGGTTACTTGTGACTTTAAGTACCGTGTCTCATCCAAGTATAGACTCAGGGCGTAACAACATATAGCTCCTGTGAGAAATCTGTAGCCTCGTAGGTAGCTATATCTGAACTTGGCCCTCCAAGGCAACATGTACATGGGCATCTGTATGAGTAACCAGAGGCGTTGGCCCCACGCCTAACAGCTGATAAAATCCCCACTCAAGGCGTCATATGGTCTATCCGATTATAATAGCTAGGGTGATTTCCTGGGCGACCTATATGGCAAGCTGTAAGTCGTGTGAGACTATATGGTCCTTGGCAATAGGTAATTCACCTAGAAAGCTACCACCCAGTTCCTTAGGCAACCCTGGTGCCACTGACTTGAAGGTAAGGCCACTCTATCATGATTCTAATCCTGTAAGGCCACTCTATCACGATTCTAATCATGTAGGCGTCATGATATTCCAATGACCTGTAGGCGAGCTTCACTGTATATATACGCGTCAAACAGAAAGTTATATCGTCAATCTATGTCCTATGTTGCCCAACCTAAGAAAGTACGCTCAACAGCTAACTACAAGTCTCTAAGGCCTTGGTACGGCAGCAAGACATCATTAGCCCCTCTAGGCAGTAAATAAGTGAATAGGAAAATCTTTATGATGCTTCTAGCGATACTCAAACTGAATATACTCTTCCCGACAAGGGATACTATGTTACGAACTCAATTCATCCTTTTGCAGCTAACCACAACATGCATAATCATAAACTACTACAAAGGTACAAGTCGTATCAACTATACGATGAGAATACTTGCAGAAAGAGATTAGCCTTAACATACCTCAATTGATGAATTCTGCTTAATCAATCCTGCTTCGATCAAGAACTCGTAATCCCTCAATATTCTAGCTTTTACGCCAAGGGAATAGGGTTTTTATAATTCAAGAATTGGGCCAACAGTCATAACCCACAAACACAATGACAACATGTCAAAACAAGTCCAATTCGGAAAAACCTTTAAAAATTTTATAAATTGGAAAGGTAGAAATACTATCACTTGAAGGCACGTTAAACTTAAATAGGAATGATTTCTACGGCTTCTACTCCATAGAGCTCTGTCAAATCGAGCCAATTTCAAAGATTCAACTCCACAGATACATTCTCCATAGACCCAAGAATCACTACCCAAGAAGAATTGGCAATTAAACGAAGTTTGATAGTTCAATATACCTTTACTTGATCGAAAACTAGAGAAGAAAAATCGCCTAGTAGCTTTGCTCTTTGGGGAAATGTTTTAAATGAGCCAACTTTTCACAACTTGAATACATATAAGTGAGAGGTGGTGTCAGGGGATCCGTGGCATACCTCTCCCTACGGTGGAGCAGTGGCGTGATGCGCTACTCCCTGCGTGAGAGAGGGGTGCACGAAGCGGCGGCAGTAGCACCCTGCCTCCAGTTCCAACCTCCCGCTCAATTGATAACACCCTCACGCGTTACACCCTCGAGCCTTCTCCCGCATGTGCTAGGCTCTAGGAACTCTTGAAATGCACCCACACACATCGGTTAGACAATGAATACTTACGGGGTGTCACATCATTCCCCCTTAGGGATATTCGTCCTCAAATGTAATCTAATCTTAAGAGACTCAGTTCTTAGGATTTGACCAAAAATTTTGGCAGAGTCTCCCCTATACTATGGACCCTTCAGAAACCTAAAATGAAGAAAAGTCCAACATAGGCATCTCACAGGACACTGCAAACAACTGAATGACATAGCTCCACAACAAGAAGGCGAGCAACTATCAATAATGATAACAAAAGCAATAAAACAATAACTGAATAACTGTCTCGCCCCAAATGTAACTGTCTGAGTTTGAACTGGTGTACTATCATAATGAAGTGTGGAGTAAGTGAGTGTATCTAGATCTCATATCATCCTCAGCTTCCCAAGTCATTTCTTCTACATTTTTGTTCCGCCACAAAACATTAATGGAGGCTACGTATTTGGTCCTCAATCTACAGACCTGTCGATCTAATATAGCTATTTGAGTCTCCTTGTAGGACAACTCTTCTATGACCTGAACATCTTCAACTGGGACAACCCGAGAAGGGTCCCCGACACACTTGTATAGCATCGATACACGAAAGACTGGATGAATAGATTCCAGCCCCGAAGGCAATTTTAACTCATAGGCCTCTTGGCCTATCTTTTGGAAGATCTGGTATGGCCCAATAAATCTAGGACTAAGCTTGTCCTTCTTACCAAATCC
This sequence comes from Datura wrightii, assembly GCA_035772735.1. Taxonomy (NCBI): domain Eukaryota; kingdom Viridiplantae; phylum Streptophyta; class Magnoliopsida; order Solanales; family Solanaceae; genus Datura; species Datura wrightii. Next base: position 45,508,277 of record JASDFA010000002.1, on the reverse strand, counting down.
AACGTCCCTCATTGGCGAAACTTCTAGGAATACCCAATCGTCAACACAAAACTCTAAGTCTCTATGTCATATATCAAAATATGACTTCTAATGACTCTGAGTTGTCGATAAACGCTCTCTAATGAGCTTAACTTTTTCTTCTGTCTGATGTATCATGTCAGGTCCAAACAACTCTGACTCACCTATTTTGACACATACTATGGGGAACTTGGATTTCCTCCCATACAAAGCCTTAGAAGGTGAAATCATGATGGTAGAATGGTAACTACTATTATATGTAAATTGTATAAGAGGTAGGTGTTCATCCCAACTTTCTATGAAGTCTAGCACGCACGCCCGTAACATATCTTCGGTGTCTGAGTGGTGCGCTATGCTTGGCCATTTGTCTGGGGATGAAATGTTGTACTCAAGTTAACATGCATCCCTAAAACTTTCTGAAATGACTTCTAGAGTCTAGTTGTGAACTAGGCCCCTCTGTTAGAGATAATAGACACTGGGACACCATGCCATCGGGCTATCTTTATAATGTACGACTCAGCATAATCTCCAGCTGAAAACGTAGTCTTGACTGGTAGGAAATGAGCTGATTTTGTCAGCCTATCATCAATGATACAAATGGAGTCAAATTTATGAATGGTACGTGGTAAACCTATAATAAAATCTATACTGACTGCTTCCCACTTCCACATAGGCACGGCTATCTCTTGAGTCAGCCCGCCAAGTTTCTATTGTTTAGCTTTTATAGTTTGTAATTGAGACACTATGCTACAATTCAGCAATATCTTTCTTTATCCCATGCTACCAGTAGATCTCTTTTATTTCATGGTACATTGTTGTCGAACCCAGGTGTGGAGAATAATGAGAATAATGTACCTCTGCCATAATCTAATGGTGAACCCTGACACATCTAGAACACAAAGTCGACCTAGTACATTAGGCAACCCTGGCTCCACTGACTCAAAGGTAAGGCCACTGTATAATAATTATAATCTTGTAGGCGTCATTATACACAAATGACCTGTAGGCAAGCTTCACTATATATATAGGCGTCAAACAGAAAGTTATATCGCCAAGCTACGCCTTATGCTGTCTAACCTAGCAAAGTACGCTCAACAGCTAACTACAAGTCTCTACGGCCTTGTATGGTAGCAAGACATCATTAACCCCTCTAGGTAGTAAATAAGTGAATTGGTAAATCTCGATAACGCTTCTAGCGATAGTCAAACTGAAAATACTCTTCCCGACAAGGGATACTATGTTACGACCTCAATTCATATCGTAGTAGCTAACCACAACATGTATAATCATAAGCTACTACAAAGGTAAAAGTTGTATCAACAATACGACGAGAATACTTATCGAAAGAGATCAGCCTTAAAATATCTCAATTGTCGAATATTGCTTAATCAATTCTGCTTCGATCAAGAACTCGTAATCCCTCCATATTCTAGCTTTTATGCCAAGGAAATAGGGTTTTTATAGTTCAAGAGTTAGGCCAGCAGTCATAACCCACAAACACAACGATAACATGTCAAAACGAGTCCAATTCGACAAAACCTTACAAATTCTTATAGATTAGAAAGGTAGAAATACTTACTTATCACTTGTAGGCATGTTAGACATAAATAGGAATGATTTATATGGCTTCTACTCCATAGATCTCCATCGATCCAAACCAATTGTAAATATTCAACTTCGCAGATACGTTCTTCATAGGCCCAGGAATCACTACACAAGAAGAATTCGCAATTAAACAAAGTTTGATAGCTCAATTTACCTTTACTTGATAAAAAACTAGAGAAGAAAAATCTCCTAGCCGCTTTGCTCTACGGGGGAATGTTTTAAATGAGCCAACTTTTCACAACTTAAATATATATATAAGTGGGAGGCAGTGGCAGGGGGTCTGAGGCGCGCCTCTCTCTACGGTGGAGTAGTGGCATGACGCGTTGCTCCCTGCATGGAAGAGGGGTGTGCAACGCGGCACCCATAGTGCCCTGCCTCCGATTCTAACCTCCCACTCACTCGATAATGTGTTTGTGCGTTCCACCGTCGAGCCATCTCCCATATGTTCTGGGCTCTCCTAACTCTCGACATGCACCCGCACACAACGGTTAAACAATGAAAATTTATGGGGTGTAACATTCTATATCTTTGTTATTCTTTTCATAAATATGAGCAACTATATCTCTTAAGTTATCTTTGTGGGAACCATGGTGGATTAAAGGAAGTAGGCAAAATAAAATGTGATTCTGAATGGTAAATTTAGTGGAATATTATTCTCTTTGTTTTAATATTTAACTGTTTGTATCTTCAACTTGCTCGACCAAAGAGGTTGAAGTTAGGAAAAGAGAATAATAGTGGTAATTTGAGGCTACCAACCCTCATCTAATTAACTTGAGCTCTAACCAGGGATAGTTAAACCAAGACTTATGGTGAGGGCAAAATATACACACCTAAAGTCTGAGAGGATTTAGGTAAAATTCATCTTGGAGATCGAGAGACATTAGATGAACTTAATCGTCAGTCTTACATAAAATTCATCAGGATAGATCACTAATAAAATAAACCTACTACGTTATGAAATCATGGGGAACACAATCTTAGTTTTTTATCAATTATTTGATAACAACTCAATCATTGTTAGCAGTATTTTCTTCTTTTTATTTTCGACCACCCTTCTAAAATATTGGCTATAGGTTAATTTAATTATCATTAGCACATTATTTCTTTCCTATTCCTTGTGGGATAGACCCCAATCTAGTTGGGTTACTATATTTGACAACGATCGCTTTATAATTTATTGCGAGATGTAATTGACATAATCAAATTTTGTCATCGTTGTTGGGGAATATGGTGTTGAAATAGTTAATTGATGTTTAAATTTGACTTGTAATCTTTATTTAGTGATTTACGTTTTGTTTTCCTTTTGTTTTGTCATGGGTTAGCATGGTGAACCCTGTAGCAAAAATTAATCTCCCATTTGGAGGAGATGACTGAGGCGTAAAGAGCGGAAGCTGCGCACCTATCAAAGGAAGCCCAGCTAGCTGAAATAGCTAGGAGGGCTGAGGCTACAAATTTTGCTGCCACTCTGGCATAAACAAATTGACAGAACCCCCCCCCCCCGTCATCATGGATGTAATGTTGTATTTAATGTACTCTTCGTGGGGGAGTTTGAGCAAGAGGAAGTTGGGTACAAAGGAGCCATTGTTCCACCCCCACTTCCCGTGAATGCTAAGTTCGAGGTGACTAGTACAATGATGTAGTTTCTTAGCATGAAAGGATTTTTCAATGATTTATCCGGCAAAGATCCAAACCAGTATCCACAATGGCTACAGACTGCCCGGAGTTCCTCAAGAAGCTACTAGACTCTGATTATTTCCGTTCTCATTAGCAGAGGAAGCTACTCTGTGGCTTAATAAGCTTCTAGATGAGTCTATTAGTACTTGGAAAGAGCTGACTGCAGCTTTTTTGGAGAGATTCTTCCCACCCTCATGGATGATTCAGTTGGAGGATGAAGTTAATAACTACAGACAATTACCCGAGAAATCTCTACATGATGCATGGTTAAGGTTCAAAAAGTAATTGAAGTAGTGTCCTAATCACAAGCTTCCTGGGGAATTCCTTTTGGAAGTATTCTACAGGTCACTAAGTGCCTCAAACAAAGTTGTGGCAGATGGGGTAGATGAGGGATTCATACTAACTGATGAAATACTGGATAAAATGATGAAGACCAACAGGAAATGGCACACTATAGAATCCAAGATCTCTGTAGTATACTACTCTAGAGGGATGATAGCTGAGCAGTGGAAAAAGGAAGAAGAACTGGACCAAAACATGGCCCATCTCAAGATGAAGTTGGAATTTATCACCAAGCACCTAACTACACTAAATACACAGAGGGTGTATGTGGTGAATGCTCAAGACAAGGGACCCAGGTATGAAGATCTCTACCCTAAAGTGGAAGAAGATGCCAATTTTGTGACCAATCAGAGGGATTTTTGGGCCAACGCCCAAGGGTCTAACCAAGACTCTTGGAATTAAGGCCAAGTAAAGAAGGTCAGAACTACTATGAGAACAATAACTACGACAGGTTTAGGGAAAGAGATAGGGACCAAGGTCAATGCAGGGATAGACAAGTGCCCAAGAATGATTTGAATGGAGTGTATGTTCCTCCACGAGCAAGAGAGCCTATTATGAATGACATTAGAATCACAATGTTAAAAGATATGTTGAGTCATATGATGAAAAAGGTTGACTTTACTGAGGTAGGATTTAAAGAGATGAGGGGTGAGCTTTCAAGCTTGAGTTAGCTGGTGGACTCACATTCGACCTCCATCAAGTAATTAAAGCAGTTGGTGGGGCAACTCTCAACAGCACTAAATCAAAGGCAAAAGGGCACTTTGCCTAGTGATACAATTCCCAATCCTTGAAATGAGGATCATTGCATGTGACCATACAGGTATCTTGATGAAGTCTGAGTAATGAAGATACCTATGTTGTGTCGCGACGTTAAATCAGGCGCTGCTTGGGAGGCAACCCAAAATAATTTAAAATTTAAATTTTTTTTAGAGTTGATGTTTTGTCAACTATGGAGTAATTAAGTCATAAACCACAATTTTCAAGGATGAATGTTGAAAATAGGGTGTAGAATAAGTCGACCCTGCATCACACAGAGAGGCGCGATGTATAGGCCAAGCAGCGCAAGGTGGCACGACATGCATGAGCTGGCGCGATGCACAGGGAATCTAGCGCGCGGATCGCCGCATCATGGAGAAGGGTTCCAGGCATGAATTTTTCACCGGTCAAGCGGGTTGACCTGACCCATGGAATACTTTTAAAATCCAAAACCTATTTTTTTTCTCCTCACATTTCATGCTAGGCGCGCCGCACACCCTACATTCTCTCAAACTTTTCTCCAAAAACATCATCTTTCTGACAAATTCTTCCAAACTTCTTCACCTAAATCATAAAAGACATCATTTTTCTTGAAATTGCACCAACAATGGCACCAAAAGCTAGCAAGGGGAAGGGAGTGACTTCTTCAAGCCATGGAAGCAAAAAGTCTAGAATGGGTCAAGAAGCTCCCAATGAGGATGCAAGCATAAAACCACTACCACCAAGGTATTATGGGCTCTGTTAGGTCACGGAGCAAGAAGGTAAGAAGTTGTTTAAAGAGCATAAAGAATCAAAACATTCACATGAATTATTTATTGAGAATGTTAGCTTGGCATCCAAATTTACACACATTGTTGAAAGATTGCATACTCTTGGGCTGGACTTTGTGTTTAATGATTTAGGTGAATGTAATTTGAACATTGTGAGGGTATCTTTAGCAAATTGGGATCCTAAGAAAGTTCAAACCAAGTTAAAATTAGAGGGCAAATTGTTACTTTTTCACTCGCGATTTTGAATAAATTATTTGGTTCACCTAACATTAACCCGCAACCATTCAAAGACCTAATATTGAGACCCTCCTATAGAGCAATTCAACACACTCTCAGTGGCCCAAATTTCATTACAAGGTGGACCTGAAACCAACATTACCGGTATCATATGTCTTTCCCTTATGCACATTTGAGAAGGAAAGCTAGAATTTGGTTAAAACTTGTTTGTGCTTGTTTGGTGCCCGAGAAGCATGTGACTCATGTTACGAGGGAGAGGGAGTGTCTTATGTATTCTTTGATTACTGGGATGCCAGCTAATGTTGGTATGATTATTAAGAATGTGTTGAGAAGGGAAAGGGTAAAGAAAGGGCAAAGATTCAGTTTTGGGGGTCTCTTGACTCAATTTACGAGAGCACATCAAATAGAAGAGGAGGTGATTGATTATAGACCACTGTATGAGCCGAAGGGGATTGATATGATGAAGACTAAAGATCTAGAAGGCATGCATGGTCCAATGTTGTCTATCAGTGAGCACCATACTCGAATTAATAATGTTCTGAGTCACATATACGGGATACAAATGCTACAGTTGAGGATGAATGGAGTGACATAGGAGCAGCTTATGAAGTTTAACATGAACTACCCCTTGAGGCAGCATTCAAGAGCTCTCTGCAAAGTTGCACCTGAATTTGAGGAGCCCCAAGATGATGGTGATGCTACAGACAAAGAGCAGGCTAGAGTCAACTCTGACTTAGAGTCTGATGGTGATGGAGACGATTCTCAAATGGGGGAAGTTTCTTTTGCCCCCACTGACGATGAGGATTAGAGGCTCAAGAAGTTCTTCTTTCACTCTTTTACTAATGCTTTATTAATTTAACACTGAGGATAGTGCTACAGATTAAGAGTGAGGTGGGAGAAGTAAACTTCATTACACTATGCATGCTTTCATTGCTAAAATTGTTCATGGTGGGCCTAGTGTTTTGTCCTTCTGCTTGTAGTAATTTTTCTGTTTTTTGGTGTGAATTTTTTTTTTAGTTTTAATTTTTAGTACTTTTCTGGTGAATAGTCCCTTAGAACTGATTAGAGAGTCTAGATTTTATTTGAGTCATAGTCATGACTTGTCCCGATAATAGATGGATGACAACCGTCTTAAGGGAAAATTACTTCTTAGAAGAACAAGAACTTCAAATCTTACGAATGCTAGATTTTTCACTTAGGTATCATTGAGACTTTGTTAAATTCACTCAAATATGCATAAAAAGGTAGAAACACTTAGACTTTTGAAACTTGACTCCTATGCTTGACAAATTGGGATTAAATATGTTATGCATGCAATATGGATATATGTTTTATTTGATAGCCATTGTTGAACCATGTGTGCTATTGTGTGAATGAGATATATTTTATTGTACTCCATGCTTGCAATGTAATGTCAAGAACTTGTCCGGTGTATATACAAAGTGAAATGAGGATGTTGAATTAAGAAAGTGATATAGGCATTTCTTTGACAATTTATTTTATCCTAATTTTACCTATGTTAATGTAACTATCCTAGTTATCCATTTTGAGTCTTAGCCTATTCTTTTGATAGCCATATTATAAGCTTAATCCCTTTTGTTTTATTATATTTTATTTAATCCAAATGACTCTTAGAGCACCTTAATTGAGAATTTTGCATAAAAGAGCACAAGTGGAGGAAAGAAGGAAAAAGCTAGAAGTGTGAAAATTATAAGAAAAGAAAAGGGTAAAATTTTCTAAACAAGGATGGTGATGTTAATGGAAAGACAAAAAGAATAAAAAGCTATTGAAGAGATAAAATCAAAGAATGAAAAGAAGAAAATTGTGAATGATCTTAATGTTGAAAAATTCCCGGCTAGTCACCCAAGTTAAAAAAGTTAAAAATAAAAGGAGGTATAAGGAGAAAAATAGGAGATTAAAGAATGTTTTAGAAAGTCAAAAAATTGTGATGTATTAAGTTCTTAGGGAGATTAGTCATTATCTTGGCCAAATAGTTCCTACCTATCCTTTAGCCTACATTACAATCATCTTAAGTCCTTATTGATCCTTGAATTGATGTTCAATATAATGGAGTGTTTACACTAACGGAAAGCCTACGGGTAGTCTTTTGCATGCATGTTGAGTTCTTTGGGAGAGTGAGTGATAATGTTATAACTATGCCTAAGTTCATATTGTTATATATCTTGAGTGTGAAAGGGAATCTCTTCAAATAGTGAGGGGCACATAATGGTAAAACTTGGTATATCTTGATTTCTAAATTGTATAAGAGTCATGTTGCCCAAATATATTTTTTTGAGTTGGTGCTAGAAGCTAATTGATTTCCAAATTTAACCTATGAATGTCAATCTTATATAAATGCTGAATGAGTTGTTGGAGCTTGATAATGTTGCCTAATAATTCTAAGTGTAAGCAGTCTTGTTCTTAAGGTGAATTTTGTAACTGAAATTGAAAAGGGAAGTAGTAGATTATTCGAGGACAAACAATAGTTTAAGTCTGGGTGGTGATATAGGGCGTGTTTACGCATTACCCATATTTTGCCCATACTTAGCTACGTATTGAGAACAAATTTTGTGTGTTTTCTTGTGTTTTATGTGATATTTGTGAAAAGAGATAACGCACCTGATTAGATATTTTTAGGTGTTAAAGTGAAAGATTTGGTCTTAATTATTGCTAGAAAGAGCAAGAATGGCAAAACAGGATTGATGAAATAAGTATGATAGAAGTTGGCATTGCACAGGCATAGTTGTGCAATGGTCTTCAGGACACATAGGCACGGTTGGAGAACTAAAAGGCATGATGCACCAAGGGTTCTGGCGATATGGCATGTGCGGCGTGCAGGCAGTGTCTAGGTGTGGCCAGATTTCAATCCTAATTCGACTAAGAACAAAAGCTGCAAACCCAATTTCAATCCAAGAAGGAGCAATGAAGGCTTAATCTAATATTATATAAGCCCCTTCTTAATATGTTTTAGGCGTCCAAGTCGCATTACTATGATTAGTGTTAAGTTTGCACAATTCATACTTTATGAATTTGTGTAATTACTTAGTCGAAGATTTGTTGGAGAATTCATCAAGTTCTTGTGATTAAATATAGCTTTGGAGATTTGTTAAATAATTTCATATAATAGTATATATTTCATTATAATTTCTTCTACATCTTTTGTTATTCTTCTCATAAACATGAGCGACTAAATATCTTAAGCTTTGATTGTGGGAACCATGGTGGATTAACGGAAGTAGACAAAATAAAATAGTGATTTTTCAATGGTGAATTGAGTAAATTATTATTCTCTTCATTTAAATTTTTAATTATCTGTATCTTTAACTTGCTCAAACAAAGAGGTTTAAGTTAGGAAACGAGAATAATACTGATAATTTGAGGCTACCAATCCTCATCTAATTAACTTGTGCTCTAACTTAGGATAGTTAAACCAAGACATACGGAGAGGGAAAAATATACACACCTAAAGTCTGAGAGGATTTAGGTAAAATTCATATATGTTGGTCGAGAGACGTTGGATGAATTTAATCATCACTTTTATAAAAAATTCACCAGGATAGATCATTAATAAAATAAGCCTACTACGTTATGAAATCATGATAAACACAATCCTAGTTTTGCCTCAATAATTTGATAACAACTCTATCATTGTTACCATTATTTTCTTTTTTTAATTTTCTACCCCCCTTTCGAAATATTGGCCACAGGTTAATTTAATCATCATTAATACATTATTTCTTACCTATTCCTTGTGGAATCGACCCTGACTTAGTTGGGTTACTATATTTGATAGTGACCACTTTATACTTCATTGCAAGGTGTAATTTGGGTGTGATCACCAACCGACCAGAGTAGAAACACTAAAAAGCTCTAAGAGTTGTTCTGGGGAAATTCCAAATTTAACGGCTATATAAGGTGTCACAAAAGATATAGAGTAACACCTGGATCAAGTAAGGCATATACATTAGCAGAGAAGACTTTAACATAACAGTGACAATATTTGGGGAGTTCTCCTAATCCTGCTGACTAGACATAGCATACATGCAGTTTTGGCCTCCGTGTATCCCTGAAGTAGTGCCCTTTAGGGAAACTCTGCCTGCTGTGAGGGTAGACTAAACTCTATTACCCCCATTATCATGCCAGGATGGACAGTCTCTAAATAATGGCCTTGCTGGCCACATCCACTACATCCATATCTATCCGAGTGGCATTCACCCAAGTAGGCCTTACCACATTGGCTACATGGTGGTTGTGGAGGAGTACCCTGAACTACATTACTTTACACTTGGGACCTTTGATCATTCCTATCACCTAAAGATGGAGCATTAGCTTACTGTGTAGGTCTAGAGGACCTCTTTCTAAGAAGGACATATTCTCATTTTCGTTCCTCTGTTGTATGGTCTCATTACCTAATAGCTTAGCTTTCTTACTCTGGTGCTCCTCTCTGTCCTTCTATCTATCTTCCTCCAACTGCTTGGCATATACCATAAGCCTTTAAATATCCATATCAATAATCAATAGAGATCTCTTGCACTCCTTCTTCACGCATTTTCCTAATCCTAACATGAATTTCCTCATCCTGTCCCTCATGTCCAGTACCATCTCCGGAGCATATCCGGATAGCTGGATGAACTTAAGTTTATACTCCTTCACGCACATAGTACCTTGATTCAAGTTAACAAAACTCCTCTACCTTCGCCTCTCTCAACTTATGAGGGAAGAAGTGGTTTAGGAATGTTTCCTCAAAATTGTCCCAAGTGGCAGTGATTGCATTCTCACCTCGCCCTTTATCCCACTGGTCATACGACACATTAGCTACATCCTTGAGCTAATAAGATGTAAACTTAACTCCCACTATCTCTTTGGTGTGTAATTCCTATCTTCTAGATGTCATCAATAATGTTTTGAGGGTCCTCATCAACCTTAGACCCTATAAACACTGAAGGGTTCATCATTAAGAACTCTCTAATCCTTGACACTTCTGAGTCATGAGAGCTGAAACTAGATGGGGCTAAGTTCTGATGACCTAACTAAGCAGCCGCCAACTCAGTGAACATCTAAATAAGCCCTCTAAACACTGCCTCCTAAGTACCACTACTAATGAACTGGTGTCTATGTGATTTTATCACTAGTAGTTGGTTCATCCTGGGCTCCAACACTAGATCCCTGAACCAGAGTGCATCTTGGGCTCCAACACTAGATCCCTGAACCAGAGTGCGTAGACCATTTCAAGTCTATATCCTAGTCAGTGGAGGCATGTTAATTGTGTTCCTCTGGTTGGTAGTACGTTTAGGAGGTATGACTTGAAACACATAAATGCACGAGTTAGGAGGAAGTCTTTATAGAGTTAAACTCTATCACAGATCTAGAATATGAAAGAAGGGAAGTATTCCTAACATCTCGTAGTCTTCCTATTATAGATGTGACACACTTCACACCTATAAGAAGAACACTACTAAACGCGGATTTGTAGACATCCAAGGACTCTCTGAACCTAAGGCTTTGATATTAATTTTGTCACGTCCCGAGTCTATATCTTGGACGTGGCCGGCACTCAGACCACCTAGTGATCCAAGTAAACCCTTGGCCTTGCTTACTACTAACTGAGCATACAAATAAAGTATAGCGTATGTTATTTGTAATAACTATATAGGCTCAATATAATAAAATATGATTTATTAGCTATTACTAAAATCATTGTTAAGTAACATTGTTGACTCAACTCTACTCTATCTATAAAGCCTCTATAACTGAAGAGTAGGTGCCAAGACATAGCTCCCATGGTTGCTTCAAGCTCTATAAAATAAAATACTCAATAAGACTGGAATTTCCAAAAGTAGGAGGCCTCACCAACTACTGAATGAATGTGAGATCCTAATGAAGCGTCTTCTGCTAATTCGGTTTACTTGAATCTACATTATAATACGATATAGTGCCAAAGGGAGTCAGTACGTGAAATGTATAGCATGTAACAAGGCTGAATGAAGCAATAATTAAGTAAGAATATTTGAACTGAAAGTATAACTGAGATAACATAACTGGAATTGAAGCTCGGAATGATGCATAAAACACAAGTATAAAGATGTGTAAAATAGTTATGTAATAAAACTATGTGTCAAGACTATCCTTGAAAAAACATGTATAAAATGCATAACTTTAAGTTGGGGAGTTTCTCATAATTGACACCATCATGAATGAGCACATGATGTGCAACTGTCTCCCTCAAGTTGGCAGAGCCTCTTAAAGCCTTGCTAAGACGGAGAACGCAAAACTGTGGGTCCATACCTAAAGTCCTTACCAAGGACTTAACTGAGGAGTCAACCAAATCAATGGCATGATCCTAGCCTACGTTGGTTATGTAATTCTAGGGCTTGCAAGTTATCTGAACTCTTCATCCAACTCGATGCTAAATAATCCTCCCAAAACACATGCTCATATACTTATTCCTGTCTGAGGCAACTAAAAATATTTTTTTATAAAGCACTTTAGCTATAGATATAATAGATGTTTTAAAATCTCTATTGAGCCTTTCACTCAAAATCCCTTTAAGAACTTGGGAGCCTCTATGCTCCAAATCTCTTGTAAAAACTTGTCACCTTCTATCCTAAAAACTCATGATTTTAAAAATAAGACTTTACTTTAGCTTTTGAAAATCATGCTCAATATCATACTTTCATTCCCAAAATCTCCTAATCAAAACTCTCTTAATATCTACTCAACTTTTATGAAAACACATTTATCTTAAATAACACTGCTTCCAAAATCATGACTTTCACTAGGGTTCATGGAATAAGAGACATGAACCAACCATCAATAATCAATGGTCAAGAGATATCAACAATAAATAATAAGAGAATATTGATCAACAACAAAGAGATACAATTCAATAGCAATAACTCAATGATGAAAATTTAAATAGATAGAGAAGAAGACAATTTAAGAATTTGGGTAAAAATCCTAGCTTTAATCTCAATAAATTGTTGCATAGATATAGGGAATAAGGATAACTAGGGATACTTACTTAGGTTAGCCTTTCATACCTAGAAATTTAAACTTAGACTCAAGCTTAAAGAACCCTAGGTTGAAGAAGATGACTTCCTACCTTGCTTGATGAACTTGAGAGCTAATAATTGTGAGTTCACATTGTAATAAATGGGAATAAGTGTTTAGACTAATGAAACTCTTAAATATACTCCTTATGAATCCTAAAACATTATGGTTTAGGTGATAAAAATATGGAAAGTTATGAGAATAACCTTGGAAAAATGTATTCAAAATATGGGATTTTGGTTCCACTGGTGGTCCTTAACTCGATAGTCGGTCAGATGGTTCATCCCTCTTTTCTAGGGAATAGGGCTGGGAACTTCCAACGGCCACGTCATGGGTAGTCCTTCTGGATGACAGGCCATCGATTGGTCCATCTATTGTTGCTCTGCATCTGGTAGACTTCTGGTGGTTTTTCCACGACCAACAGGAGGGGCATGTCAACTGATACAACGGTTCGTGGACTCATCCGTGAAATTCTTTGAGAAAGGTGAATAAGTGTAATATTAAAAATTCCTCACCAGACACCTAATTTGCAAATCCAAAACAAAAGGGAGGTATAAGGAAAAATATAGAAAGATTGAGGAATGTGCTAAAAATGAAAAAGTTGTGAAGCATTAAAGTGCTTAGGGAGATTAGTAACTATCTTGACCAAATAGTTCCTACCTGTCCTTTAGCCTACATTACAACCATCTTAAGTCCTAAGTGATCCTACATTGAATATTCTATATTAGTGAAGTATTTACACTAAGGGCAAGCCTATGGGTCGTCTTTTGCATGCATGTAGAGTTCTTAGGACAATGAGCGATATTTTTTATATATGCCCAAGTTAAATTGCTATATATCATGTGAGTGAAAGGGCATCTCTCCAAATAATGAGTTGTAGATAATGGTAAGATTTTAGTATATATTTCATTGCTAAATTACATATGTTCATGTTGGCCTAAATATATCTTGTGAGTTAGTTTTGAAAGCTAAGTGATTTCGACATGTGATCTTTCAATATTGATCTTGTATGCCTACTGAGTGGATTGGTGAAGTTTGATTGAATTGTCTAATGGACCTAGTGTAAGTAGACCTGTTCGTAAGATGAATTTTGTGTGTGAAACTTGAGTGGGGAAGTAGTAGATTGTTTGAGGATGAATAATAGTTTAAGTGTGCGGTGGTGATGTTGGGCGTATTTAAACACTTATTTGCCATATTTTATCCATACATAGCTTTGTTTTGAGAACAAATTATGTGTGATTGCTTTGGTTTTATATGATATTTGTGAAAAAGAGCTAACACACATTATTAGATATCTACAGGGATAAAAGTGATGGGTTTTGACTAATTTGGGGCTTAAGAGAGCAAGTGTTGCTAAACAAGACTCGAAAAGAGCAAGTGTCATAGAAAAATAAAGGTTTGCATCACACAAGCACTTCAGTGCACTAGACCACGCAACACGAACCTCCTGTCTCTAACTCAAAGCCTGCAAAGCTGAATCCCAGTCCAAGTAGGAAAAGATGAAGACTTATTATACTACTATAAAAACCCTCATTAGGACATTTTAGGAGACCACTTATTCATTGACTATTATTCACACATTGAATTGGAAAACATTATTTCATACTAGTGATTTAGAGAAACATCAAGTTCTTGTGATTCTATTTAGCTTTCAAGATTTTTCAAATAGTTTCATATTATTGTAAGTATTCATCATGACTTATTATAAATATTATGTGACTGTTTCCCCAAACATGAGTAGCTAATTCTTTTATGTAGGGTTGTGAAACTATGATGGATTAATGGAGTAGGTAAAATAAAATAGTGATTCTTGAATGGTGAATTGAGTGGTTTATTACTCTTTTCATTTTAATTAGTTTTAGCGATTGCAAATGATGAAATGTGCATGTATCATCAATTTGCTTGAGCAAGGAGCTTGAAGTTAGGAAAAGAGAATAACAATGGAAATTGGAGGCTACCAACCCTCATCTAATTGAGTTGAGCTCTAACTAAGGATAGTCAACCCAAGACATACGACGAGGGCAAAATATGAACATCTAAAGTCCTAAAGGATTTAGAGTGAAATTCATCTATGTAGGTCGAGATATATTAGATGAACTTAATCGCCAGTCTTACACAAAATTCTCCAGGATAGATCACTAATAGAATAATCCTACTACGTTATGAAAATATGGGGAATATAGTCCTAGTGTCTTCTCATAAATTAGATAATAATAAAATATATTCTTAAAAATAATTTTTCTTTTATTGCAACCCCCTTACAAAATATCTATTAGTTGATTTATTCACTAATAATATATTATTTTGACCTATCCCTTGTGGGATTAACCCCAACCTAGTTGGGTTACTATATTTGGTAGCGACCATTTTATACTTCATTGTGAGGAGTAATTTGTGTGTGATCACCACTCATGTTTTAAGGAACAATAACATAATATATATATAAAGTCGTGATGATCACTTACAATAATATGAAACTGTTTGATAAATCTTGAAAGCTAAATAGAATCACAATAACATAATATGTTTCTCCCAACAATGATATAAAATAAAGTGTTCCACAACTTGGAATAATGTGCCAACTCCTAAAAAAATGTCCTAGAGGGTATTTAGAGTAGTAGGATAAGTCTGCATCTCTCCTACTTGGACTGGGATTCGACTTTGCAAGTCTTGTGTCGGAAAACCTTAGTCCGCATCACGTGGCCCATTGCAGCATTCTTGTTCCGCAGCAAGGACCTGTGCGCCGATCCAGCTTCAAGACGAGGAGCTTGTGACACTAGTCTACCCTGTGTTATGCCAACCTCCATTTCCGCTTTTGATCTTGTATTTTTCAAGTCTGATTTAGCAACACTTGTCTTTTTAAGCCCAAATAAGTCAAAATCCATCACTTTTCATCCTACAAATGTCTAATCATGTGTGTTAGCTCTTTTTCACAAATATCATACAAAATCAAAGCAATCACATATTATTTGTTCTCAAAATATAACTAAGTATGGGTAAAATATAATAAATAAGTGCGCAAATATGCCCAATATCACCTGTTAAAAGTGTCCCTCAAAAAGGTGAGGGTGATTCAAGAGAAACTCTTGGCAGCTTAGACTAGACAGAAGCAATCTGCCAATTGAAAGGTTAGAGATATGAAATTCATGGTGGGAGAGCAATTCTTGCTCAAGGTTTTATCTATGAAGGGTGTTATGAGGTTAGGAAGCAGGGCAAACTTAGCCCAAGGTACATCAGTTCATTTGAGGTTCTCTTACGCATCGGGGAGGTGGCGTATGAATTGGTTTTGCCTCCAGGTTTGTCCGGAGTTCATCTAGTGTTTCATGTTTCCATATTAAAGTGATATCACGGTGATGGCCCCTATATTATCTGTTGGAATTCGGTGTTTCTTGATGAAAATCTATCATATGAAGAGGAGCATGTGGCTATATTGAATAGAGAGGTCCGCAAGCTGAGATCTAAGGAAATCGCTACTATGAAGGTCCAGTGGAAGAACTGTCCTATGGAGGAGGCCACTTGGGAGACCAAATCAGACCTGCATAGCAAATATCCACACCTTTTTATTGAGTTAGGTACTTTTCTTTCCCTGTCCCTTTCTTTTGTTCGGGGACAAAAGGTAGTTTATAGGTATCTAATATAACGAACTCTCCAGTCATTATAAAGTGGTTAGGGCCCTAGTACCCTCGTAGAACTCCCATAGAGAAAAGAGATAGTAAAAACTTGAGAAGGGTGGTTTAAAAATTGAATTTCAATTATCTTTGCTTATTTTCATGACTTGTGTTCCGTTAGGAGGCGACCTAGCAAACTAGACCTCCATAGGGAATTATGAGACTGTGAATGGATTCATATCACTATGCTACGTCAAGTGCATAGTTGAAAAGTGCTAGAAAGTCTGGATAAAGGACTTATGTTTGGGATGGGAAATTGTACAGAATTACTGAGCTACTGGTTAGAGGGGATTACTGCAGTGATAGCATTTTCTCTGTAGCAAGACTGCCAAAGCGGTCGGAGGTCCATCGCAGCGACTGAAAAGAAAATCGTTGGGTCCACCATGGTGAGGTTCTAGTCACTGTAATAGGTCCACTGCAGTGGACAACACAAGCAGAATGCTTTTTTAAGTCAGAATTTAGGGGTTTCCACCCTATTATTTTAAGGCACAGAAATTGAAGAGCTTAGGGGTGATTTTTCACAGGCAGGAAGGTTTCTTCTTTCAAGGTAAGGTTGATTATTTCTTCCACCTTTCAATTCCCTAATACCCTTGAATTAATGAGTGGCTTTAATGGGGAAATTCTAGCTAAGAATCCCACAGTTGAGAAAACTAAGGCTAGTAGAATGAGTATGGTTGGGTGTTGATTTCTAAGCCTAGAAGTGAGTAATTAGCACTTCCTAGGGTGAATGTGAGTGTTATAGTTTGCAATGATGGTAAATTGAGACCTAGAACATCATAAAGTTGGGACCTTTAACCTTAAAAATTGATTTAAAGGAGTTTAAAGGAGTAGAAACTCTATTAAATAGGTTGGAATGATCAATATGGGATTGGGTTGTGACAAGTTAACCTTTGAGTATCAATTGAACCGTAATAACCCATAGAATTAGGTGGATTTGAATTCCCAAGCCCTTGGTTGAACAAGTGAGTAACTAAATGTTATTTATTTGATTGTTTTAGACTTCAAACATTCTAAGGCATTGAGGAATGGCAAGGCTTCGGTGAATAACTTGACATTCAAATTCTTCAGTCGAGGAAGGTTATAGTTTTATGCAGAGTTAGACTTTGTATCATATATTGTATGCATTACGAAATGATGAGCATGTCATTTGGTCTTTTAAAATTTATTGTGATAGAGAATAGGATGGCTTAACCTTCCTACTGAATGAGCTTTGAAATTGTATAAATCTGTGAATATTGTTCTTGAATTGAAAGTGTTATTGTGTTAATTAATGTGTACTTGTGATTTATCCTATGTGATGGCTGGTGGATAGTGTATTGAACTATGTTGATTAATGTTAGATAATATATTCTTGTTATGAGATGAGTAGCTCATGCTCAAGGTGAGCATTTGAGTAAGTAGATATGGTATGAAGGGCTCATGTCGGAGGGGAGCACCCGGATGAGCAAATGAGTGGGAGAGGATACCACGCCGGTAAAGTATATGAATTCCTAGAATCCCCTGCAGGTCGTGACTGGAAAAGCAAATATAAGACCCTCTAGCATGTGTCTACAGATTGTGACAGATATGATACCAATGAGTGATTGATATGAGACTCAGAGATGTATAGACTTGTGTGTTTTACATGGACCTAATCCTATTACATAATTGTGTTTGCATGTATTGTAAGCTTGTGATTTCTTGATGAATGATTTTGAAGATGGTAACCATACTCCTACTGATTGATAAATTCTAGGCTTGAGACTACAAATATGACTGCTTGTTGTTAATGATTATTGAACTCATGAGATGGTTGAATTTTGTCTAATTTTGGGGTGTTTTGGGTTGTTCATTGAATTATACTATATACGTATTATAATTCAAGGTTGTACTACGATGCCTACCAGTACATAGTATTTGTACTGATGCTACTCCTATACTTATTTTTCTGAGTGCATATCGTGATTCAGGAAGTTCATCCCGACCAAACCTCTAGTGAGACCACTGATACTTGACCTGAGGGTGAGCTGACTTATCTCTAGGCTGCTGCAGATCGTCGTTGGTTTGATGTCTATTTTCTCCATACATTGACTATTTTTTATTATTTATTTATTCTTAGGCATTGTTAGCTAGAGTCTGCCTATGATGACTTTCGGATCTTTGGGGAATGTAATGGACTATTTTTTGCAAAGTTGATGTTATTCATGTCTTAATTAAGTCTTCTTCTAAATTGGTTTACGAAAGTGGTATTTAACTTAAAATGAATGCATGAATGAATGAGTTAGTTGGAAATGACGGTTCGCCCACTAGGGGTTAATGTGGGTGTCAATCACGTCAATTTAGGTCGTCACAATGGCTTACCTATGATAATGTTGTATGTTGCATCTCTGGTAATTACCTTGAGTAGTATCTCCTTTATGATTCCATTAGCGTGTGTCTATAGCCTGATTTCCCTCAGGTCATTTTATTGACCATATTGAACCCAAATGGTAGCTTTGTAGCCGGAACTATTTTGTGGACCAGATTCATTTGTTTCAGGATAGGGGTTGGATGATTTTGTCCAAGATACATGGAACAATCAATACATGTTTAATATTAGAATTTTAAAATAAATATAAATTACCAACGCATTATCATGTAGGGGAGTTAAGTTGTTGGCGTCCTCATCACTTAAGGTTATTGCGGCACTATTCAGGACCTCCCGAGTCCCTTTTTCATAAGTAATTGTCACCTTTATTTTTTTGTCCATTGAATAGGACACACTATTAATCTCTATTACCCTAAATATTACATTGAGTGTGTGTTGAGGTGAAGCTAATTTTTGTGGTTCTTCTGCATTCTAGGTTCTGTTGTAGTTATTTTTAGCCAGGTCACTTAGAATTCTATCAAATGTTCATTTTTGAGTAATTGCACTACCTCTTCCTGAAGGTGTTTGCAATCCCAAATTTAATGTCTATGTGTTTCGTGGAACTTACACCATAAATTGAGATTTCTCTTGTTGAGATCGGTCTGTATATCGTTAGGCTATTGATGTAAAGCGTATTTACGTACTTATTTGTCATCTTTTGCCTATGTTAAGCTTTGTTTTGAGAATAAATTATGTGTGTTTTCTTTGGTTGAATACGATGTTGTGGAAAAGAGCTAACACACATGATTATATATTTTCAGGGATTAAAGTTACGGATTTGGACTTAATTGTGGTTAAAAAGAGCAAGTATGGAAAAAGGGGATTGGGGAAACAAGTACAATAGAAGATGGCATTGCACAGGTATAGCAGTGCTATGGCCTGCAAGGATGGCGCAAGGAGCAGCATGGCATGCCAGCATATTGGCGCAATAGCCTCTGTGTCGCACAAGCAGTGTATAGGCAGCCAAGAATGCAATCCCAATTCAAGTAGAAACAAAAGCTGCAAAGTCTAATCCCAGTCCAAGAAGGAACAATGAAGACTTAATCTACTACTATATATACCCCTTTTTAAGATTTTTAGGCGTCCAAGTCTAGTCCAACATCGTGCAATTTTGGATTTGAACATTGTGGAATTTAGTATTAAGTTTTCACAATTCATACTTTATGAATTTGTGTAATCACTTAGTCGAAAATTTGATGGGGGAGTTCATCAAGTTCTTGTGATTCTACTTAGCTATGGAGATTTGTTAAAAAAATTCATACTATTGTTAAGTATTTCATTATGATTTCTTCTACATCTTATGTTATTGTTTACACAAACATGAGCGGCTAAATCTCTTGAAGCTAGGGTTGTGTGAACCATGATGGATTAATGAAAGTAGGAAAAAATAATATAGAGATTCTTGAATGGTGAATTGAATGGATTATTATTCTCTTCATTTAATGAGTTTTAGCGGTTGCAAACGTTGAAACGTGCTTGTATCTTAAACATGCTTGACCAAAGGGGTTGAAGTTAGGAAAAGAAAATAATAGTAGTAATTTGAGGCTATCAACCCTCATCTAATTAACTTGAGTGCTAACCGAGGATAGTTAATACAAGACTTATGGCAAGGGAAAACTCTACACACCTAATGTCGGAGAGGATTTAGGTGAAATTCATTTAAGTAGGTTAAGAGACATTAGATGAACTTAATCTTCAGTCTTTCATAAAATTAATCAGGATAGATCACTAATAAAATAGCCTACTATGTTATGAAATAATAAGGAACAAAATCCTTGATTTGTCTCATTAATTTGATAACAACTCAATCTCTTGTTAAATTATTTTTCTTTTATTTGTAATCCCCCTTCTGAAATATTGACTACGGGATGATTTACTCATTGTTAACATATTATTTCCTCCCCTTTCCCTGTAGAATCAATCCCAACCTAGTTGGGTTATTATATTTGACAGTAACCGCTTTATACTTCATTACGAGGTGTAATTTGGGCGTGATAAAATTTTGGTGCTGTTGCTAGGGAATATAGTGTTGAAATAGTTAATTGGTGTTTAAATTAGGTTTGTAGTCTTTATTTTGTAATTTATGTTTTTGTTTTCTTTTTAAATTGTCACAGGTTAGCATGGCGAACCCAGTGGCACAGATTAATCTCACACCAGAGGAGATGACTGAGGTTGTTGTTCGGGTCTGTTATATGAGTATATAACTACACGCAAGTGCACGTGGTCGAACAAGTAGTAAAGTGGCTTTAGTAAGCCAAGTATCGATCCCACAGGGACTGGGATGAAGTGCAATTTACTCAAGTGTACTATATTTTGATTCTAAAAATGCAGACAATAGTGTAACCAAAAGTTTGATATTTAGTTTTATAATTTTTATGCTAAATCTAAAATAACTATCTAATTTGAGTCTGAACTATGAATGAGAGCATGCTGAGGTTAAACGAACATGTAATGAAATTAATTATCGATATAATTTGGTTAGTCTTTTCCTCCAGTTGCTAGCCAAGAACTATTGCCAAGAGATTAAAACTCTCGTATTTAACCTTACTTAAGAATCATGAACCATCCACCTATATTTCTGTGATTAAATGCAATTCATGTTCCAGCCATACAAACCCGGTTCCTAAATTGACTAATACGACTTTCAGGTATATTTCTATACTGAAAGTAAATCAATTCCCAATTTTCCCAAACCAAGAAAAGATCATATCCTATTAATTCACAACTTTCCAATTTCTTGCTCTCTCGAGTGAAACCGGACTTTTTAGATATACATTAACGTAGGCCACACATTAATGCAGTAAGAACAAGAATTAATAGAACAACATGGAAGAAAAGATGAAAAACCACTATGATCAACAATCCATTTCACTACAATTGTTCATAACCTCAGCAAGAAGAGGATTTAGCCACTCATTTGTGGATTAAACATCGTTAAATGAGTGTTAAACATACAAGCAATTGAATTAAAGAAGAAGGAAAGAGAGAAAAACCCTGATAATTTCGTCCCCTCAACTGCCTATAACCCACGTTCTTGCTCCACCAAGCCAGAATAATGAAAAATGAACCTAATGCTCTATTTATACTGGTGGGAATTTTTCCCGGAATAACAAGCAACGTGTCACGGAGTGCATCGCAGAGCACTGCCTCCATGACACGCTATGGACGCGGACCTTCACTGGAACTAGGGGTCCAGGAAATAAAGCCCAACGTGGCACGGCGTGCAACGCGGAGCCAAGCCACCGTGCCACGGACCTATCGCGAACCCACACTGGAATTGGGCTTAAAATTCCCATCCAGGCAGAAGGCCTCCGCGATGGCAGCGTGACACGGCTCCATCGTGGAGCCCCTTTATTTCATACTGTCCAATGTCTTGTCCCTTGCTCGCATCCAAGTCCAACCCCGATATCCTCCAACATGCATTTTAGCTTCCCAAAATTACATTTTACCTGCAAAACAATGCTAATCATTTTTGTTAGTATAAATTCACATTTTATTATCAATCACATGAGAATGTATAAACATTGATAAATAAACAAGGCTAAAATGACACCTTTGAGTATCACTTGGGCATATAAATTTGCCCAAGATCAGTTGTCATGACTCAAACATAGACCCAAATTGAGACACGGGATAAAAAACCCCGAGAGACTCAAAGTTGACCCATGGCATGATAACATCTAAACTCAACATCATAAAGCGGAAGGTCAACATAATTAAAATCTGCATATATATATGTATCAAGCTAAAACTGAATTAACAACGACAAGCTGATTTCTACATAATGTTTGAAAGCCTATACCATAACTGATGAGTTGATGGGACAGCACCCCCAACTAGCTCGACAAAGTCTGAAGCTAAAAGAACATAACAAACTATAGATGAATAAACATGATCGAGGGATGAAGACTCACTAACACCAGCTGGACAGGTCTGAAAGGGAAGCAGGGGCTAATGATGCAACTGAGATTGATCCCTTGGACCTGTATCATGAAATGATACTTTCATGCCTCGAGTTTACACCCTGGATGGAACATGGTACTTGAAGCCATAAGTGACCCCAAGTGAACCTCTGATCTATCATACACTGGCATTCTGAGTAACATAAAAAAAATATATGTGCAGCAGAAATTTTAAAGCAACATAATAACACTTGAACAAGATTACATATTTAATAAAATCAATCTAAGTCTTAAAACAACTCTACGTCTGAAAGCCACTAGGTCTGATGAGTTTCTGGGACAAACCCCCTCAGCTAACTCCAAATCAAAATAAAAGAAATGAAATCATAACTAAAGCAAGTAATCTTCATCCTCGAAGGATGAGGACTCACCAACTGGATAGTTGAGTTTTTGGTAAACGGTCTACTAATGGGGCTGGGACTGCAATCCTGCAGCTGTATCATAAAATGATACAGCATAAAAGTATGCATCAGTACTTTGAATGTACTGAGTAAGTGAGAGGAACATAATACAATAGAATAAATAATAAAAGAAATACCAAACTGGGAGACATGCAATGACAAACTAAAGCTACTGAACTGAATAACTACAATGTTGAGGTGGTCTAGAAGACCCTGTATGATGGTCAAAGCACATTCTAAGTCTAGATTATTGATTTGAACTAAACTGGACTGACACTAGACTGAACTAACTAGTGGGAGAGTCTATAACTGACATGTAACCACATGAGCTAGACGTGGAGTCCGATGTATACACCCCACCGATAGGACCCAATATACCTTGCCGGGGTATAAAGGCATGAACTGGATGATCACAAATGTCTGGGGCCAATTAGGCCAATAAATACTGAAACCTATGTTGGCAATGTAGTTTTGGGAACCTGGGTGCAATGGAACCCCCGGTCCACTCAATGCTAAGTCCTTCTCCCACTGGATAATCCTAAAATAAATACTAGGCTGATATCTCAAAGCAAGGGCCCAAGACTTGTCAGGGATACGTGTCTGAAAGTACTCCGATAGTCTTAACGGGTCAGATTCTAAAACTAGGTTCTAGACTAGTCGGAGCGGCTTATCTAGAAGCGTCGTAACTGTTTGAGAACAAACTAAAATCTGAACTGGGGTCCTAAGGCTAGTCAGAACTATATGTCTAAAGTGTCATGACCGCCTACTAGACAATAAAGTGGATTCTAAACCTGATTCTGATAACTAAGAGGTGATACTGACATCTCAGGAAGTTCTGTAGTCAAACTGATCAGCTAACATTTCTGACTAACACTGAGAAATTTCATATTTTGACTAAGGCTAGAAAATCATGTAGCTAACTAAGAATTTAGCATGTAAAATAGTAAGGGAGTTCACTTCACTAGTATAGTCAAGGAAATTCCTAGGTTTATCATTTCAAATCATGAATATCTAGTATGTTCTACCCTTAAGAAACAAGGCTGAACTCGATGCACAAAGATAAGCACCAATACTACCATTAGTTGGTGGGAAAATATCCATAATTAATATACAAGATGATTCTACATGGATTAAAGAAGGCATTATCAAGGATTTCTTAACATTCGAGAATCTGCAGGGCTAGAATTCACTTTTGTGGAAATAATATTGATTTACTAATGAACTGATGAAAATCATCTCTACTAATAATCATGGATATCATTCTATGCGAATTCAAAGAAAATTTACATATAATCTCTTCGCATTCACAAGCTTAGGACTAAAATAAAAAAACTTGACGAGAGTTTTGGGGAACACAAGGGAAGAACTTCCCCTTGTTGAATTTCCACATACCTGATAAAGAATTTCCCCAAAGAAGGAAGCTTGTACTACTACAATGGAGGAAACCCTAGTCTTTCTTGAGAGCTTTTGAAGATGAAAGGTTATGGTATTCTTTCTGAAGATGGGTGGGAATGAGGGGGACAATCGTTTAGCCCTACTAATAGGTCTAAAATTATGTCTAAAATGACGTAGTTTAAAATTTAGGAGGGTAGTAAATTACTGAAAGACCCTAGGAAATTTACAGGGAAAACTACCTATTAGTCCCCAAGGGGGATCCTACAACTCGTGCCCAGTGACCATGACTCGTGGTCACGTTCGTTGGTTCCACTACCCAGAATCCCCTATTGGTCACCACGAGGGACACCACGACTCATGGTGTACCCTACGACTTGTGGTGACCCACTCATCAACTATACTGACAATACCCATACTCTCCCATATATTTTGAACCACGGGTCACCTAACAAATCGTGGCTTGGACCACGACTTGTGGTGACTAATCATGACTTTATTGCAGACTGAGACTGGACAGTTTCTATACACCCGACTGGCTCTATCTGACTCACCAACTGGGATGAAGACTGAGAAAGGTTCTGATATACTTCTGGACTGATATCGAACTAAACTGCTACATAGGGAGTCATAAATGATGGTGTGGCCCTCGGATCAAGAAGGACATATACATCTAGGTGGAAAAGATGTAACACACCTGTTACTACATCTGGTGAGTTTTCCTGATCCTGACGAGATGATAATGCATAAAAATTATTTTGGCGTTGACCGCCCTCCATACATGATGTGTTAGCCTATTGAGCTGGTCGGCCTGCTAGAGCTGCTGAGGTTGTGGATTGTGATCTCCCTTGTCCTGCTGATGGGAATTCCTTAAGCCGATGCCTGAGTTATCCACAACTAAAATAGCCTTCTCGACCCTGAAGACACTCTCCCAGGTGATTCTTGCCGCACTTGGGGCAAGCTGGATATCTGTTCTCGGCACTGTAGCTTTGAGACTGAGAGCCAAATGCTCCACCCCTCCGGTCCTAGCAGGATCGAATGTAGGGGCGCTGGCTTAGCTGGGCGTTAGAGCCCTCTGCTGCTGTGGGCGATTACTACCAGCTAACTTCTAGTGGTCGTGATCTGACTGACCAGTCCTTGCCTGCTTATTCTTTCTTTCCATGGCCCTCAGTTATTCAGTTTCGATCTACTGGGCATAGATAATCAGACTGGAGAGGCTGATATCCTTGATCATCATCGTAGTCCTGCACTCTTTGAGAACCAGGTTTGACACCCCATTCATGAACTTCAGCATACAATTCCTTGGCTCGACCACCATCTCTAGAGCAAAATTGGACAATTTGGTAAACTCCATTGCATACTCTTCCACGATTCTGTTTCCCTGAGCCACCTTGGCCTCCCTGAGCTCTCTAGGGAAAAATCTATCCAGAAAGGCGATGTTGAACTCCTCCCACTCAACCGAACCTACTCGTGCTGGTCACCCCTCCTTCCACTGTTCATACCAAACCTGGGTTACCCCTTTAAGTTGGTAGGCAACCAGGTCAGCACTCTCGAAGGAGCTGACACCCATTATACGGGTAATCTTTCTGATCTCATCTACGAACTCTTGGGGATCCTCGCCCACCTTAGATCCCTGAAATGGTGGAGGGTTCATTCGGATGAAGTCCTGCACCCTAGCAGCTGCTGCGAACCCATTGTTATTAACTGTAACCACCTGTTGGTTCACCTGATTGGTTACAGTTTGGGTGAACAGTTGAATGGCCGCCCTGAATTCTACGGTTGATACCGAGTCATCCTATGGGGCTACTAGGGATGGTGGGGCAGTCTGTTGGGCATTTTCAGCCCTCTTTCTAATGTCGTGTCATGGAGGCATGGATCACTAAAATGAAGCAGAGCACGAGTTAGGAGAATAACTTTTGGAACTGAATTTCAACGCACGATAAAGAGTATGAAATGAAGGGAAGTTTTCTAATTACATCTCATAGCCTCCCCGTCATAAGTATGGAGTGCTTTACACCCATGATGAGGATTCTACTCGGTGCGGCTTTCAGACATCTGAGGATACTCTGAACCTAGTTCTTTGATACCAAGTTAGTCATACACAAAATTTACACCTTGGACGGAACATGGTACTTAAAGCCACAAGTTACCCCAAGTCAACCCCTGGTCTATTATACACTGGCATTCTAAGTAACATAAAAAATATATATGTGCACCGAAAATTTCAAAGCAGCATAATAACACTTGAACAAGATTACACATTTAATAAAATCAATCTGAGTCTGAAAACAACTCTACGACTGAAAGCCACTAGGTCATATGAGATGCTGGGACAACCCCCCCCCCAGCTAACTCCAAATCAAAATAAAAGAAATGAAATCATAACTAAAGCAAGTAATCTTCGTCCTCGAAGGATGAGGACTTACCAACTGGATAGCTGAGTTCTTCGGTAACCAGTCTGCTAATGGGACTGGGACTGTAATCCTGCAGTTGTATCATAAAACAATATAGAATAAAAGTATGCATCGGTACTTTGAATGCACTGAGTAAGTGAGAGGAACATAATACAATAGAATAAATAATAAAAGAAATACCAAACTGGGAGACATGCAATGACCAACTAATGCTATTGAACCGAATAACTACAATATTGAGGTGGTCTAGAAGACCCAGTATGATGGTCAAAGAACATTCTAAGTCTGGATTACCTATCTGAAAAAAACTAAACTGGAATGAGACTAGACTGAACTGACTAGTAGGAGAGTCTGTAATAGAACATGTAGCCACGTGAGCTAGACATGGAGTCCGATGTATACACCCCACCGGTAGGACCCAATATACCTTGCCAGGGTATAAAGGCATGAACTTGGTGATCACAAAATTTTGGGGCCAATTAGGCCAATAAATACTGAAACCTACGCTAGCAATGTAGTTCTGGAAAACCTGGGTGCGCTGGAAACCCCATCTGCTCGATGCTAAGTCCTACTCCCACTGGATAATTGTAAATGGAATACTAGGCTAATAGCTCAAAGCTGGGGCCCAAGACTAGTTAGGGATATGTGTCTAAAAGTACCCCGAGAGTCTTATCAGACCAGATTCTGAAATTGTGTCCGAGACTAGTCGGAGCTGCTTATCTAGAAGCGTCATAACCGTCTGAGAACAAACTTAAATCTGAACTTGGGTCCTAAGGCTAGTCATGACCGCCTTGTAGACCAATATACTAGATTCTGAATCTGATTCTGAAAACTGGGAGATAATACTAACACCTCAGGAAGTTTTGTAGTAAAACTGATCAGCTGACATTTCTAACCGACACTGAGAAATTTCATATTTTGACTAAGGCTAGACAATAAGGTAGCTGACTGAGAATTTAGCATGTAAAATAGTAAGGGAGTTCACTTCACTAGTATAGTCAAGGAAATTCCAAGGTTTATCATTTCAAATCATGAATTTCTAGTATGTTCTACGCCTCAAGAAACAGGGCTGAAGTCGATGCATAGAGATAAGCACCAATACTATCATTAGTTAGTGGGAAAATACCCATAATTAATATACAAGATGATTTTACATGGATTAAACAAGACATTATCAAGGATTTCTCAACATTTGAGAATCCACAGTCCTAGGATTCACTTTTGTGGAAATAATATCGATTTACTCATGAACTGATGGAAATCATGTCTACTAAAATCATGGATATCATTCTATGCGAATTAAAAGAACATTTACATATAATCTCTTCGCATTCAAAAGCTCAGTGCTAAGATAAAAAAATTTGAGGAGAGTTTTGGGGAACACAAGGGAAGAACTATCCCCTTATTGAATTCCAACATACCTGATAAAGAATTTCCCCAAAGAAGGAAGCTTGTACTACTGCAATGGAGGAAACCTTAGTCTTTCTTGAGAGCTTTTGAAGATGAAAGGTTACAGTATTTTTTCTAAAGATGGGTGGGAATGAGGGGGAAAACCATTTAGTCCCACTAATAAGTCTAAAATTATGTCTAAAATGATGTAGTTTAAAGTTTAGGAGGGTAGTAAATGACTGAAACACCTAGCAAATTCGCAGGGAAAACTAACTACTAGTCCCCAAGAGGGATCCTACAACTTGTGCCCAGTGACCACGACTCGTGGTCACGTTCATTGGTTCGACTGCCCAGAATCCCCTATTGGTCACCACGAGGGACACCACGATTCATGGTGTACCCTACGACTCGTGGTGACCCACTCGTCACTACACTGACAGTACCCGTACTCTCCCATATATTTTGAACCATGGGTCATCTAACAAATCGAAGCTTGGACCACGACCCGTGGTGACTAATCATGAAGTTCATTTCCCATATTCTCCTGGTCTTCACATTATCCTTGACCACGGGTCATCTCACGACTCGTGGGGTGGACCACAACTCATGGTCACACACGTGGTCACCCCAACCACTAAAATTCAAAATAAGCCCCCAGGTCTCACCACTAGTCACTTAACGACTCGTGGTCACTCCCCGCGGGTCACTGAACCACTCGTTCTGTGACCTAGTGTAGATTTCAAGTTTTCTTCGATTTAAGTCCCGAGAGCGTTTGAGTTTCCTGGGCATTACAGATACAACATAGAGTATGCAGTTAGTACTTGAAATATACTTAGTATGCAAGGTAAGTAAAAATGGATATTTAAGATACATAAGAGTTCGTAAGAGTAGGATAACATGATCATAACATAAATATCATAATGTAAGCATAAGGGCTCAAGGTTTTAAAAATATTTGTAAACTAGTTGTAATCGTAATCATAGGTGAAAGCTTCATTTAAGCATGACTTGAGCCAAAATAATATAAACATGCATAACTTATGAGGAACAATGGGAGGACTTGTCATAACCAACACCATCATGATAAAGCTTACATGATGCCCCTACTATCTCGCTCAAGTGGGCAGAACCGTCCCAGGCTTGCAAGGCAAGGGACATGCAGTATGTGATGTCATGGGGATCCAATAACATTAACATTTGTTATATAAACCTACGATGGCACGTAGTTCTGAGACACCGGCGTTGTCCTTTGAACGTCGAGCTACTCGATGCTAGAAAATACTCCCAAAAACATGAACATCGCTCATATTATAATCATAAATCATTCATAAAGTACATGGCAAATTATAACATGACATACTTGAACATACTTGAAATACATGGTTGGCCATGAATAAGGGCCTATAAGTTGGCCAAGAGTCATAAATCCATAAATCATGAAATCCATGCATACTTGTAAAATATTAAGATACATACTATTCATAAATTCATGATGAGAATTTGAGAGAATTCATATCATAAATCATAATTCATGATGGGCTAAAGAGAATCAAGATCGTAATGAAATCATAACTTAACTTTTCATGAAGTATACATAATTGGGTATAATTAAGCGAAAATTCAAATCTATAAATTTATAATTGAAATAGTTATAAAAACTGCCAATAAATCATAAAACAAGATTTGGTACATGAAGGGAATCGATCCATAGATAGATCATAGAGAAATTCACAAGAATTGGGATAAATCTCATAGATCATGAAATTTGAATTTAGAATTTGAAATCCAGGGAATTGAGATGAATTTAGAGTATGAGAGTGAAAGGAATTCGCATTCATAGTCTCACATACCTAGGTAAATTGATTTCACACTCTCATTTGAATGCTCAAAGGAATTTGGAGAGAATTTGATGAAATTCCTCAAACTTGATCTTCAAGGAAGGCTCTAGGTTGCATGCATGGAGTGGGGATATGTAGAATAGGTTCATCCCCCTTAAAACCCTGCTAATTGAGCTTAAAACAACGTAGTTTAGGACCTTAGGTCTTAGGAATGACGAAAATATCCTTAATGGAAAACCTGGAAAAATCTGCACTATCAGTGACAACGACTGGTCCAACGGATCGTTCTCCAATACCACGACTCCTGGTATCCATCAATTACTTCATCTATCACTTTTTAACTCTCTAGTCTCGACACAGTGACTCAATAGAATGGATCATTACTCCAAAGAATGACCCATTACTGCCTCCTGATACTTCACCAGATTCCATCTCAGGTCCCCAACAATGACTAGTTAGGACGAGTTGTTACTAGTCCCATGACTCGTTGTTTCTGGCCATTACAGCCACTACTCATCTTCTGAAATTCTTCCCAACGGAAACTTGCAATGACTCATTGTTCCCAACAATGAGTCATCCCATGACTCGTGCCGGGCTTCGTTGCCCAAGACCATCCTCCTAACGACTCATTCCAATGATCCGTTACTTCAACCAATGGGCTGTCCTGAGACCCGTTACTTCCCAGCCTAACCTGTAGATTCTCATCACGGACTCTTCTAATGGGTTGTTTGTCCCACCAACGACCCATACTCGTTCTAAGAATAAATCTCAAATTTCTGCTACTTTTCATTTCAAATTTCAAGTCTAATCTTAGGCACTTCCGAAGTATTACAATATCTCCCCCTGGGGAACATTCATCCTCAAATGTTGGTAAGCATACTGAAAAACTGAGAAATGCAACTACCATGCCAAATATTGAACATGTAAGCTGAAAACTGACGGAGTAACTAACTCCAAACTAGAATACATGATTAATCTGAATTCATAAATCACACACACATGCATTGATGTGAAGGACAATGGGGAGACATGAACTGAATATGAAACTGAAGAGAGTACTAGGAAGAAAACTTATAACTCAAACTGTAACTGAACCAGAAGGAAATAGATGTAGGTATTTAGCCATCATATCTGCTTTAGCTTCCCATGTATCCCCCCCAACATGCTGATTCCTCCACAAAACTTTGACTGAGGCTACTTCTTTGTTTCTTAGCTTTCGAACTTGACGATCAAGTATTTCTACCGAACCTCCTAATAATTAAGGCTACCTTTCACACCGACACTATCCACTGGAAAAACCAGAGTTAGATCACCCAAACACTTCTTCAAGAGCGATATATGGAAAACTGGATGAACTGAAGCTAATTCTTAGGGCAACACCAACTCGTATGCTATCTTGCCAACCCATTTCACAATCCAATACTGACCAACATAACGAGGACTGAGTTTCCCTTTCTTTCCGTACCTCATCACTCCCTTCCTGGGACACCTTTATAAACACCCAATCATCGACTTCAAACTCAAGCTCCCTCCTCCTCACATCCGCACAGGACTTTTGGAGACTCTGAGTTGTTTTCAACTTGTCCCTTATAAGCTGAACTTTCTCCATGACCTCATAAACTGAATCTGGTCCTATCGTCGCAGCTTCACCGACTTCAAACCAACCAATAGGTGATCTGTACCTCCGCCCATAAAGAGCCTTAAACGGACCCATTTGAATATTGGAATGGTAGTTGTTGTTATATGCAAACTCAATGAGAGGAAAATGATCATCCCAACTACCTTTGAAATCAATCACACATGCTCTCAACATATCCTCTAGAGTCTGAATGGTCTACTCTGTTGGATCATCTGTTTGCGGGTGAAATATTGTGCTAAGCTTAACCTAGGAACCAAGGCCCTTATGAAATGATATCTAAAACTGAGAGGTAAATTGAGTACCTCTATCTGATATGATGGACAAGGTCACTCCATGCAACAAAACTAACTCCTGAATGTATAACTTAGCATAAACCTCCGTTGAATCGGTAGTTTTGACCGGTAGGAAACTGCTTTAGTCAATCTACCCATAACCCCCAAATAGATTCATACTGTCTGCGCGTACGAGGCATCCCAGTAATGAAGTCCATATTGATCTCCTCCCACTTTCAAGTATGGATACTAATGTCCTGAAGCACACCTCCAGGTCTCTGATGGTCGACCTTCACCTATTGATAATTCGAACACTTAGCCACAAACTCTACAATGTCCTTCTTCATGCCATTCCAAAAATAGACTTTTCGTAGGTTACAATACATCTAGGTGGCACCTGGATGAACAAAATATCTAGACCCATGAGCTTCATGCAACATCCGCTCCCTCAAGTCACCAACATCCGGTACACACAAACGACCCTTCTCCCCCTTTGGAGAAGACCTCTACTTTCTGATTCTGAACGTCTTCCTTCAACTTCACCAAAATAGGATCCTCATCTTGCCTAGAATTAACATCCGTCACCAAAGATGATTTTGATCCATTCTGAATAATAACACCACCATCCATCAAGTCCACCAGACGAACTCCTAGTCATGCAAGTTGGTGCACATCCTTTACTAACTCTTTCCTCTCCTCATCTACATGAGATACACTCTTCATGGAAAGTTTGTTAAGAGTGTCTGCCACCACATTTTCCTTGCTTGGATGATAAAGGAAACTCATATCATAGTCCTTTGACTGCTCCAACCACCTTCTCTGATGCAGATTCAAATCCTTTTGGGTGAACACGTACTGTAGGCTTTTGTGGTCCGTAAACACATCCACATGGACTCCATATAGATAGTGTCTCCAAATCTTCAAGGCAAATACTACCGCCACCAATTTGAGATCATGAGTCGAGTAGTTCTTTTCATGGATCTTTAGCTTCCTGGAAGCATAGGCTATAACCTTACCGTGTTGCATCAATACACAACCAAGGCTGATCCTCAAAGCATCACAATATACCACAAATCCATCGGCACCCTTAGGTAAAGTCAACACTGGTGCTGAGGTGAGTTGAGTCTTCCACTCTTGGAAGCTCTTCTCACAAGCCTCTGACCACTGAAACTTCACTTTCTTTTGGGTCAACTTAGTCAACGGGGCTGCAATGGATGAAAATCCCTCAATAAATCTCCAATAATAATCAGCTAAACCCAAGAAACTCCTGATATCTGAAGGACTAACTGATTTAAGCCAATTCTTCACCGCTTCTATCTTTTAAGAGTCCACTTGTACACCCTCACTTGACACCACATGACCCAAAAATGCCACTGAGTTCAACCAGAATGCACATTTGCTGAACTTAGAATACACCTTGCTATCCTTGAGAGTCTGTAGCACCACCCTCAAATGAGCGGCATGCTCCTTCTTGCTCCGAGAGTATATGAGAATATCATCTATGAACACACAATCACGAATATATGAAAATATGGCCTGAACACCCTGTTCATCAAATTCATAAAAGTTGTAGGAGCATTCGTTAGTCCAAAAGACATAACTAAAAATTCATATGACCATACAGAGTCCGAAATGTTGTCTTCAGAATGTCACTCTCTCTAACTTCGAGCTGATAATACCCGAATCTGGGGTCTATCTTAGAAAAGCACTTATCACCCTGAAGCTAGTCAAACAAATCATCAATCCTGGGGAGGGGATACCTATTCTTGATGGTAACTTTGTTCAATTGCCGATAATCAATGCACATCTGAAGGAAACCATCCTTCTTACGAACAAAGTGAACTGGTGCACCCTATGGAGATTTGCTCAGTCTAATGAAACCCTTGTCTAATAGATCCTTCAACTGCTTCTTCAACTATTTCAGCTCAGCTGGAGCCATTTTGTAGGTAGGAATAGATATAGGCTACATATCAGGAAGATGGTCAATACCAAAATCAATCTCCCGCTCGGGAGGGATTCCCAGTAAACCATCTGGAAATACTTTCGGGTACTCACACACTACAAGTACTGACTGTATAGCCGGAGTCTCAAACGTAGCATCCTTAACCCTAACTAGATGGTACACGAAACCCTTAAAAATCATCTTTCTAGCCTTAAGGTAGGAAATGAAGCGACCTACAGGCACAGCTGAACTACCATTCTTCTAGAATTGACTGAGGCATATGTCACGACCCGAGAGTACACCCGGATCGTAGACACGGGACAAGGGATCCCCAGAGATCCCAAGTCAACCCATGGCATAAGCATTCACTATCTCATTCAATAAACATGAAGGAAACATAAATATAACTCAGCAGAAGTATAACTTAGCATAACAACGAAATAAACATCTGAAGTTGAATACATGTCTAAGTCTGATAAGCCTCTAATCTGGACGAGCTGATGGGACAACACCCCTAACGAGCTCAGAAATACTAAAACTAAAAATACGCTCAAAATAACTGATAGTCTAGTCCTCGGAGGATGAGGACTCACCAAACAAGAAAATGCAAACTCTGATAGGCAGCTACGAATGGGGCTGAACCTGAGAACCCGATCTTGCATCATGAAATGATGCAGCATAGAAAGTATGTGGTCAGTACATGGAATGTACAAAGTATGCAAGGTAAACAAAACCGCTTGAGAAATAATAGCCTTTTTAAAACAAGTCATACATATATGATAGCCTTTAAGGATAGGAAACGATCACAAGCATTCATTATGAAATCATTCTTATTTATACATGGTCATGCATGGTTTTAGAACATCATGACTAAATCGAATAACTCAAAGATAAATCATAGCATTTATATCAAAAGCTGAACAATGAGTCAAACCTTTCTTTTCAAACATGCATGCATAAGATAATCATCATGAGTAATGGGTATGCAAACTTGAATGATATAGACAGTGGGAGACTCGTCACTTAACCGGCATACCATGATAGATCTTATGTGGTCCCTACTATTACACTCAAGTAGGCAGAGCCATCCATAACCTTGCTAGAACTACAGACAATATCATGATATCGATATCAAGCTCGAAGGCCAATCGGGATGGGGATAGCTCATAAGGGAGGTCCCAAAAGTATAATAGAATCAACCTACGTTGGCGCGTAGTTCTGGGGCATAGGGTAGTAGACCCTTAGCTCGTTTGGTGCTACACTCTTCTCCCAGAACATGCAATGCTCTACATCGTATAAATACGAAGCTCGACATTGTCTAGTGATGAAGCTCAACATGAAATCATGCATAAACTCAACATCGTATGAAATGAAGCTCAACATTGTCTATTGACAAAGCTCATTATGAAATCATGCATGCATTAGACATCATATAAATATGAAGCTCAACAATGTCATCTCGACAAAGCTTAGAATAGAATCATGCTTAGCTCAACACAATGTGAAATGAAGCTTAATGATGACATACATCTCGATCATGAATTCATGCATATGAGAAGCTTTACTACGGTACATACCACAAGCTCAAGAATAGTGGGAGACTGTTCTCTAAAATCATGTGGTAAGGCTACTTTAGAAATATCACTTCATTATCATTAACATAGGAACCTTGCCCAAAACCTTATCACGCTTGAACTCATACAATTTATTTGGAAACATTGTAATTTGGGAGATTTCACTCCAAAATGAAGTAATAAAGTCAATTCACGAAAATCATCATTCATACTCAACATTGGGCACTACCCAAAGCTTCACCATACATGGGTCCATTTAATCTTCTTTGAAAACATCATCAAAATCATGGGTAAGATTGGAAACATGCTTTTCATCATCTACTCCATCATCATCACCTTTTATCATGAACTACCCACACATGAACATTTTAGATTTAATTTTAGAAAAATAATATTTTTTTGTAAAAGAAATTAAGGTAGAATCCGTCCAAGCTCAGTAAATCACCAATATCAACTCAATTTAATCATACCCATGAGTAGAAATGTAAGAATCATGCAATTAAATGAAGACCCATACTTGATCATCACAAATCGATAGGGAATGGGCATGGGTGTGTAAGAAAGCACCTACTCATAGCTTTACATACCTGGGAATGAAGAATCCTAACTCTTCCTAATTGCCCAGCTGAGATTTCCCTTGAAAACCTTGAATTTCTCCTCACTTTCTTCCCTTCAAGCTCTCACCCATGCATGCATGAAGAAAATCTCCTAGATGGGTCTTTCTCAGCTTAAAACCCTCTCTTACCAGCTTAAAACAATGTAGTACAGGCCCTTAGAACTTAGGAATTACGGAAAAGCCCTTACTAGAGTCGCTGAAAATAACTGTCAGGGGATCCTAACAGACGACCTGACTAATTGTTACTAGGGCACACGATTCGTTGGTTCACTCATCAAGTACACTGCCTCATCATTCATAAAAATTCAACTAGCTTGGTGATGGCCCTCCTAACGGGTCATTAGGACTGACGACGACTCGTTAGGTACCACCCGTCAGGTACACTAGATAAGTTTCACTGTCTTTCTCTAAGACCACCCCATGACTGACATGATGACTCGTGGTGACTGACCATGAGTCGTTACAACGCCCGTGAGGACCTCGAGTCCTTCAACATCTCAGGCCTTCCCCACGAGCCACCTGATGACTCGTTAGGCCTCCTCACGAGTCGTTAAGTGACC
Source organism: Datura wrightii (assembly GCA_035772735.1). Taxonomy (NCBI): domain Eukaryota; kingdom Viridiplantae; phylum Streptophyta; class Magnoliopsida; order Solanales; family Solanaceae; genus Datura; species Datura wrightii. The sequence continues at coordinate 45,471,773 of JASDFA010000002.1, read as the reverse complement.
CGTTCTGCAACTACTGCAACATTTTTTAATTTTTCTCCTGATTCACTTCCGGGTCCGATTCTTTAATTTCAAAAGGTATAACAGCATAACATGCATGTAACCAATCCATGCAAAGATGACATCAAAATCGATCATGGCTAGATCTACTAAATCGTTCAAGGTGACTTTTTGAAGAACTATGACAGGGCAATTTTTAGATACCCGTTGGGCTATAACCGAATCACCGACTGGAGTAGAGACATAGAAGGCTTCTAATAAAATCTTAGGACTGACTCCAAAACGACTAGCAACATAGGGTGTCACAAAAGATAAAGTAGCCCTTGGATATAACAATACATATACATCAAGGTAGAATACTCATAACATACCAGTAACCACATCTGGTGAAGTCTCCTGCCCCTAGCGGGATGCAAGGGCATAAAACCTACTCTGGCACTGGCCGTCACCTGCAATGGTGGATGCGTCCTGCTGGGCTTGGCGTGCTGGTGCTGCTGCTGATCTAGTAGCTTGAGCATGGCCTCTACCATCACCATGTCTAGCCAAGGGACACTCCCGGCGCATATGGCCGGATATACCACACCCAAAATAGATATCCAATCCCATCAAGCACTCTCTTGTATGACTCTTGCCACACTTCCCCCAGGCCGAAAAGGTGTGCTCTATCTGCATGCTCCTCTGGTCCCTCAAACTTGAGGCCCTGCTCCTCTGATCACCTCATGGCTTAGACGGTGCACTGGCCGATGATGGCATTGGAGCTAATGACCTATGATGTGACTGCTGGTGATGTCTGCCTCCCTATATCTACTGAGAGAACCCATAACTATTTGTCCTAGCCCTCTTGGCCTCTCTCTATCTCTCTCTCTCTCAGGTGCACCACCTCCATCTATAGGCGCTCAAAACCATCCAGGTAAAATCAATATCCTGATGAAGCATGGAGATCCTACAATCCTTGTCCAGGTATTCCGTCACTCCATGTACAAACCTACTCACCCGAGCTCTCCGATCAGCCACCAGCTCAGGTGCATACTTGGACAAACGAGTGAACTCCAAAGCATACTCATGGACTGTCATGTTACCCTGCTTCAGGTTCAAAATCTCCACTACTTTAATCTCCCTAATCTTATGAGGGAAGAACCGATCCAAAAATGCGACATGAAACTACTCCCAACTAATAGGGCCTGCTCTAACTGCCCTGCTATCCTTCCATTGCTTGAACCAGATGTGCGCGACTCCTTTCAACTAATATGAGGCTAGATCGGTGCACTCCTCTTCGGTCACCCCCATAATCTTGGTGATCTTCAGAACTTCCTCAATGAACTCGTGTGGATCCTCATCAACCTTTGACCCAAAAAACTCCGGAGGTTTCATCCTTAGAAAATACCTGACTCTTGCCACTGCTGCATTCCTGTTCGGAGGGACATGTGCTACCACCTTCTAATTGACCTGGGTGGTCAAGTCCTGAGCTAGCATCCGTATGGCTGCCCTGAACTCAGCGTGGGAAACCTGCTCGGGTACATGCTCCTCATGAGCTGGTGGGGCCTACTGGTGCCCTTCTCCATTGCTATTCTCGTGGTCATTTCTGTTCCTGTTACTTGTTCCATTAACTCAAAAAGGAGGCATGATTCTGCAAACGCGCATAGCATGAGCTACAAGGATAGAGAGACATTTCATCGCAGAACATAGATCAAGAAAGAAGGGGACATTTCCTAAACGTCTCGTAGCCTCTTCGTCATAAGTGTGGCGTGCTTCACACCCATGAAAAAGACTCTACTTAACGTGGCTTTCAAACACTCTAGGACACTTCCAAACCTAATACTCTGATACCAAGTTTGTCATGACTCGAACGTAGACCTGGATCGAGACACAGGACAAGAAACCTCGAGAGGCTCCAAGTCGACCCATGGAATGAACATAACGTTTAAACTCAACATCATAAAGAGGAAGATCAATATAATTAACCTAGTGGAAGTCTACATATATATGTACCAAGCTAAAATTGAATCAACAACGACAAGCTGATTTCTACATAATGCCTGAAAGCATCTAACATAACTGATGAGCTGATGTGACAGCACCTCCAACTAGCTCAACAAAGTCTGAAACTGAAAGAACATAAAAAATTATAGATGATTGAACATCATCGAGGGATAAGGACTCACCAACACCAGTTGGACAAGTCCGAAAGGGAAGGGGGGGCAAATGATGCGACTGAGACTAATCTCTCAGACCTGTATCATGAAATAATAAAGCATAGAGTATGCGGTCAGTGCTTGGAATATACTAACTATTCAAGGTAAGTAAAAATGGACAGTTAAGATACATAAGAGTTCATAAGAGTAGGAAAACATGATCATAACATAAATATCATAATGTAAACATAAGGACTCAACGTTTTCAAAACATTCATAAATCAGTCATAATCATAATCATAAGTGAAAACTTCATTTTAGCATGACTTGAGCAAAAGTAACATAAACATAACCATGCATAAATCACGAGGAACAATGGGAGGACTCATCGTAACCTACACCATCATGACAGAGCTTACATAATACCCCAACATCGCTCAAGTGGGCAGAGCCATCCCAGGCTTTCCAAGCAAGGACGTGCAGTATGTGATATCACAGAGATCCAATAACATTAATATTTGTATATGTAAACCTATGGTGGCACATAGCTGTGAGACACCGGCATAGTCCTTTAAAAGCTGGGCTACTCGGTGCTATACACTGCCCTCAAAAACATGCACATGTCTCACATCATAATCATAAACCATTCATAAAGTACATGGCCAATTATGACATAGCATACTTGATCATACTTGAAATAAATGATTGGCCATGAATAAGGGCCCATAATTTGGCCAAGAGTCATAAATCCATAAATCCTAAAATCTATGCATACTTGTAAAACATTTATATACTTACTATTCATAAATTCGTGATGAGTATTTGAGAGAATTCATATCATAAATCATAATTCATAATGGGCTAAAGAGAATCAAGATCATAATAAAATCATAACTTGACTTTTCATGAAGTATATATTATTGGGCATAATTAAATGTAAATTCAAATAAATAAATTTATAATTGAAATAGTTATAAAATATGCCCATGAATTATAAAATATAATTTGATACATGAAGGGAATCAGCCCATAGATAGATCATAGAGAAATTCACAAAAATTGGGTTAAACCCTATAGATCATGAAACTTGAATTTAGAATTTGAAATTCATGGAATTTAGATGAATTTAGAGCATGAGAGTGAAAGTAACTCTCATTCATAGCCTCACATATCTGGGTAAATTGATTTCACACAACCATTTGAAAGCCCAAAGGAATTTGGAGAGAATTTGATGAAATTCCTCAAACTTGATCTTCAATGTAGGCTCTAGGTTGCATGCATGGAGTGGGGATTCCTAGAATCGGTCCATCCCCCTTTAAACCCTGCTAACAAAGCTTAAAACGCTGTATTTTAGGACCATAGGGATTAGGAATGATGAAAATACCCTTAATAAAAAACCTGAAAAAATCTACACTGCCAGTGACAACGACTAGTCCAACGGATCGTTCTCTGATACCATGACTCGTGGTATCCATCCATTACTTCCTCTATCACTTTTTAACTTCTCTAATCCCAACACAACGACTCAACAAAATGGGTTGTTACTCCAAACGACGACCCGTTACTACCTCCTATTACTTCGCTAGATTCCAACTCAGGTTCCCAACAATGACTGGTTAGGACGAGTCATTACTAGTCCCCACGGCTCATCCTTTCTGGTCGTTACCACTAGTGCTCATCTTTTGAAATTCCTCCCAACTTACACTTGCAACGACTCATTTTTCCTAACAACGAGTTTTCCCATGACTCGTGCTAACCTTCTTTGCCCAAGACCATCCTCCTAAAGACTCATTCCGATGATCCATTACTTTAACAAACGGGTCGTCCTGAGATCTATTATTTCCCAGCCTACCCTACAGATTCTAACCACGGGCTATTCCAACGGATCGTTAGTCCCACCAACAACCCGTTTTTCTGAGAAGAAATCCCAGATTTCTACTACTTTTCATTTCAAATCCCAATTCTAATCTTAGGCACTTCCGGGGTATTACAGAGGTGCAAAGAATTGAAGATGAGCGCCTCGAAGAAGAAGCTCGACTAGCTGAAGCAGCTAGGAGAGCTGAGGCTACAAATTTCACTGCTAACTTGGCAGAGAGGAACAGACAAAACACCCCTCGTTATCATGGATGTAATACTGTACGAAATGTGCTTTTCGAGGGATTTTGTGCAATAAGGAGTTGGTTGCACTGGAGCCATTGTTCTACCCCTACTGCCAGCTAATGCTAAGTTTGATGTGACTAATACGATGATGCAATTGCTAAGCATGAAGGGGTTGTTCAATGGTTTGTCTAGCAAAGATCCAAACCAGCACCTGATAAATTTCACAGGAATCTGTAATGCCTACAGACTGCTAGGGGTTTTTTAAGAGGCTACTAGACTATGATTATTTCCATTATCATTAGTAGGGGAAGCTACTTTATGTCTGAATGAGCTTCCAGGAGAGCCTATTACTACCTGGGCAGAGCTTACTGCAGCTTTCTTGAAAAGGTTTTTCCCACCCTCATGTATGATTCAGTGGAGGGATGAAATTAATAATTTAGGCAACTACCTTGGGAAGCCTTACATAAGGGCATGATTAAGACTCAAGAAGAAGTTAATGTAGCGTCCTAATCACAAGCTTCCTGAAGAGGTCCTTTTGGAGTATTTTACAGCTCACTGAGTGCCTTGAATAAAGTTGTAACAGATGGGATAGCAGAAGGGTCCATGACGGCCCAGACCTTTGGAGAGGCCAGTGAAATACTGGATAAGATGACAAAGACCAATAGGTCATGACACACTAGAGAATTTGAGGCCACTGCAATAAATTACTCTAGAGGCATGACAACAGAGCAATGAGAAAAGGAAGAGCGGGACCAAGACATAGCCCATCTCAAGATCCAGTTGGAACTTATCACCAAGCACCTAACCACATTCAGTACACAAAGGGTGCATGCGGTGAATGCTCAAGAAAAAGAACTCAGGTATGAAGATCACTACCCTAATGTGCAAGAGAAACAAGGGTTTAACCAAGACTCTTGGCGTCAAGACCAAGGAAATCAAGGTCGGAACTACTAAAACAATAATTACAACAGGTCCGGGGCTAGAGATAGGGACCAAGGTGCATGAAGGAATAGAGATGCTCCCAAGAATGACAGGAATGGATTCTATGTACCTTCAAGAGCTAGAGAGCCTACTACAAATGACTCTAGTACAACAAGGTTGGAAGACATGATGAGTCAAATGATGAAAAAGGTTGATTCCATGGAGTTAGGAGTCAACGAGATGAGGGGTGAGCTTTCAAGGTTGAGTCAGCTGGTGGACTCACATTCGACCTCCATAAAGTACTTAGGGAAGCAGGTGGGCAAAATCTCGGCAGCACTAAATCAGAGGCAAAAGGGCACTTTGCTTAGTGCTATCATTCTTAACCCTCGAAATGAGGGTCATTAAATGTGACCATAATCGAAATAGGTATCTTGATGAATTCTAAGTAATCAAGATACCTACATCATGCCACAGCATTAAAATCAAGTGTTACTTGAGAGGCAACCCAAGGTATTTTTATTAAGTTTTAGAGTTGATGTGTTCGTGCAAGTGTGCAGGAATTATGTCATGAACCACAAAAGAATTTTTGAGCTTAACTATTGAAAATGGGGTGCCCTGAGTGCGGCGTGCAGGCCTAGAAGCACACGCATCAGCGTAACGTGCAGGCTTGGTAGTGCATGCATTCATACAATGCGCAAGCAAGCTGGTGTAAGGACCAGCGCACCGCAAAGAGGGTTTTTCCAACCAAAAGGTTTACGGGTCAAGAAGGCCAACTCGACCCAAGTGAGTGTTTTTAAGTGCAAAACCTATTTTTTCTCTCATTCTTCACTCTCACTCGCGCCACACACACCCCTATTTCTCTCAAAACTTTTCAAAAAAATTTCAGCTTTCTCACAAATTCTTCCAAACTTCTTCACCTAAACCACAAAGAACATTATTTTTCTTGAAATTTCACAAATAATGGCTCCAAAAGTCAACAAAACAAAGGGTGTGGCTTTTTTAGGCCATGAAAACAATCGGTCAAGGGAAACTCAAGAGGCACTAATGGTAGATGCAAGTATGCCACAACAATCACCAAGGCGTTATGAGCTCTGTTAAGAAGGTAAAGACTGGTTTAAAGACCATAAAGAGTTAAAATATTCGTATGAAATTGTTTGTTGATAAAAATAGCATGGCATCCGAATTTCCTCATATTATTGATAAACTACATACTTTTGGGTTGAATTTTGTATCTAATGATTCGGGGTATTGTAACTTGAATATGGCAAGGGATTTTTTGGCTAATTGGGAGACGAAGGAGAGGTCAAACCAAGTTAAGATTAGAGAGAAAATTGTGAATTTTTCATTTGCTATTTTGAATAAATTACTTGGTATGCCTAATTTTGACCCCCAGCTATTCAAAGACCTTATTTTAAGACCCCTATATAAAGAAATTAGACATATTCTTAGTGGCTCAAATTTGATATCAAGGTGGGCCCGCCACCAATAATATGGGTACTGCATGTCTTTTCCTTATGCATACATGAGCATGGAGGCTAGAATATGGCTAAAAATTATTTGTGTTTATTTGGTGCCTAGGAAGCATATGACTCATGTAACAAGGGAGAGAGTTTGTCTTGTGTTTGCTTTGATGACTACGGGCCAGTTAATGTTAGGGTGATAATAAAGGATGTGTTGAGGGGAGCAAAGGTGAAGGAAGGGCAAAAATTTAGTTTTGGGGGTGTCTTAACTCAATTTCTGAGGGAGCAGCAGATTGTTGAATTTATTATATACCTCGATATGACCAAATGGGCTTGATGTGACGAAGACTAAGGAGTCCAAGGGTATACATGGTCCTATGTTGTCTATCAATGAGCGCAATGCATGCATCTGTAAGGTTCTTAGTCACTTGTACGATATGCAAATGTTGTAGCTAAGGATAAGCAGAGTCACGGAGGAGCAGCTACAACAGCATAATATGGACTACCCATTGAGCAAGCATTCAAGAGCTATCTACAAAGATGGGCCAGGTTTTGAGGAGCCCTTTGATGATAATGTTACCACTAATGAGGAGCAGGCTAGAGTTGACTCTTATTTGGAGCCTGATGATGATGGAGATAACTCTGAGATGGGGGAAGCTGCTTTTCCCCCACAGAGAATAAGGATTAGGCCCAGGGAGTTCTTTTTTCACCCTTTTTACTTGTGCTTTATTGTTTTAGCACTGAGAACAGTGTTATTAATTAAGTGTAGGATAGGAGAAGTAAACTTCATTATTTCATATATGCTTTCATTACTAAATTTGTTCATGGTAGGCCTAGATTTTTTGTGATATATGATTTGAGTTCTGCTATCTTATAGTATTGTTGTGATATTTTTGGATTTTTTGTATTTGGGTTCCCCCAATTTTTATTTTTGGTTTTTCGGTGGATAGTCCTTTAAAACCGATTAGAGTGTCTAGATTTTTTTTGAGTCATAGTCATGACTATTCCCGATGATGGACGGATAATGACCATCTTAAGGAAAAATTAGTCATCAGGAGAGCAAGAACTTGAGACCTTATGAATGCTAGGTTCTTCACTTAGGATATCATTGAGACTTTGCATAATTCACTCAAAAATATATGAAAAGGTAGAAATACATAGACTTTTAGAACTTGGCTCCTATGCTTGAAAACTTGGGTTTAATAATGTGATGCATTCATAATGGATATATGTATTTATGTAATCTTGATTTCCATTGTTGAACCATTTGTGCTATTGTTTGAGTGAAATTTTTATTGTATATTTTATGTTTGCAATTTGATGTCTAAAACTTGCCCGGTGTGTGTCGTAAACAAAATGAGAATGTTAAATCTAGAAAGTGATATAGACATTTTTTGGTAGCATATTTGTATCCTAATTTTACCTAGCTTGATATAATTATCCTAGTTAGTCATTTTGAGCCTTAGCCTATTCTTTCTATTGACATTTGTCTGATCCAAATAACTCCTAGAGCACTTTCATTGAAAATTTGCATCAAAAGGATCACAAGTGAAGAAACAAAAAGGGGAAAAAGCTAAATTGTAGAAATTAAAGAAAAGAAAAATGGTGTAAAACAAGGAGGGTGATGTTAGTGGGAAAAAAAAACAAAAAGTTTGAAAAAAGAAAAGAATGAAGAGAAAAATGTGAATGAGCTTAAAGTTAATAATTCCTCACTCGTCACCTAAGTTATAAATTGAAAACAGAAGGAGGTATAAGGAGAAATAGGAAATTGAAGAATGTGTTAAAAATCAAAAGAGTTGTGAAGTATTAAAGTGCTTAGGGAGATTAATCACTATCTTGGCCAAATAGTTCCTACCCTTCCCTTAGCCTACATTACAACCATCTTAATTCCTAATTGATTTTGGATTCGATGTTCTATATTGGCGAAGCATTTACACTAAGGGTAATCCTATGGGTCTTTTTTTGCATGCATGTTGAGTTCTTTGGGAGAGTGAGTGACTTTGGTTCATCTATGACCAAGTCCATATTTTAATATATCAAGTGAGTGAAAGAGAATCTCTCCAAATTGTGAGAGACACATAATGGTAATATTTTGGTATATCTTATTGTTAAATTGCATATGATTTATGTTGGCCCAAATATATCTTGTTGATTTGGTTCTAGAAAGCTAAGTGATTTTGATTTGTGACCTTTTAATGTTGATCTTATATGCATATTGAGTGACTTGGTGGAGCTTGATTGAATTGTCTAATGATTCTAAGTGTAAGTAGACATATTCATATGATGAATTTTGTAACTGAATTTGAGAAGGGAGGTAGTAGATTGTTTGAGGATAAACAATAGTTTAAGTGTGGGATGGTAATTTAGGGCATATTTATGCACTTATTTTTCATATTTTTCCAACGTTTAGTTATATTTTGAGAACAAATTGTGTGTGTTTTCTTTGGTTTTATATGATATTCGTGGAAAAAAGCAAACGCACATGATTAGATATTTTCAGGGATTAAAGTGACTGATTTACTTAATTGTGGTTAAAAAGCAAGTATCGAGCAATGGGATTGAGGAAACAAGTATAATATAAGATGGCATCGCATAGGCATAATAGTGTTATGGCTTGCGCGACGCACAGGAAAGGATGGCGCATAGAGCAGCGCGGCGCACCAATATATTAGCGCAATGGCCAGTGCGTTGCACAGGCAATGTGTAGGCAGCCAAGAATGCAATCCTAATTCAAGTAGGAACAAAAGCTGCAAAGTCCAATCACAGTCCTACAAGGAACAATGAAGACTTAATCTACTACTATATATACCTCTTCTTAGAATAGTTTACGCGTCCAAGTCTAGTCTAACATCGTGCAATTTTAGATTTGAATATTGTGGAATTTAGTGTCAAGTTTGCACAATTCATACTTTACGAATTTGTGTAATCATTTAGTCTAATATTTGTTGAAAAGTTCATCAAGTTCTTGTGATTCTACTTAGCTTTGGAGATTTGTTAAATAATTCCATACTATTGTAAGTATTTCATTATAATTTCTTCTACATCTTATGTTATTGTTTTCACAAACATGAGTGTCTAAATCTCTTGAAGTTAGGGTTGTGAGAACCATGATGGATTAATAAAAGTAGGCAAAAATAAAATAGTGATTCTTAATAATGAATTAAGTAGATTATTATTCTCTTTGTTTTAATGAGTTTTAGCAGTTGTAAATGTTAAAACGTGCTTGTATCTTCAACTTGTTCGACCAAAGAGGTTGAAGTTAGAAAAAGAGAATAATAGTGGTAATTTGAGGCTGCCAACCCTCATCTAATTAACTTAAGCTCTAATTGAGGATAATTAATCAAAGATTTATGACGAGGAAAAAATATACACACCTAAAGTTCGAGAGGATTTAGGTGAAATTCTTCTATGTAGGTCGAGAGACGTTAGATGACTTAATCGTCAGTCTTACAAAAAATTCACTAGGATAGATCACTAACAAAATAGCCTACTACATTATGAAATTATGGGGAATGCAATTCTAGTATTGTCTCATTAATTTGATAACAACTCAATCACTGTTTAGAATATTTTTTCTTTTATTTGCAATCCCCTTTCCGAAATATTTACTACAAGTTGATTTACGCATTGTTAACATATTATTTCCTCTTTATTCCCTGTGGGATCTACCCCAACCTAATTAGGTTACTATATTTGACAACAATTTCTTTATACTTTATTGCAAGGTGTAATTTGGGCATGATCAACTATCTTGTTTGTGTCATACTTTTCATGACTGTTACCAACTCTATAGGCCTAATATTAAAATTTTATTAAAAAAGCCTCGAAGCTTTGACGTCCATGGGCGAGGGACTGAATGGTTGTACTGCCTCTTTTTTCAACCATCCCTCGTTACTTTTGAGCTAATCTGGTCTCTTATTAATCCTTGACCGTCACAATGTCATTTAAGGTTTAAACCGGATCTTGTGAGGTCTCTGGTAAAAATCCACAATGTTCTTAGGCCTATCCTGAAACCAGCCTCGATTCCTGATCGCAGAAGACACAGAAGCAACATGGTCATTTTTCTATATAGATCTTTGATATATACAAGTGATAGACATCATTCCATACTTTACCCTGGAATTATTGTAGATACAACTTCAATTTTGATTAAGCATTTGAGACAGATGAATTAAGGTCTAGAGAGAAAGACATGGCTACCTAGTCATCCACTATCGAGGGCAACATCATCCTCTCTTTTTGGAATCTGACCATGAAATCCTGAAGTAGCTCCATGATTCTCTGTCTTATCTTGAAGATGTCCCTTATGAGTTTCCACCTTCCGGGAACTGTCATGAGCTTTCATGAAGACACCTGCAAGTATAAAAATGAGTCAATTGATGTTTATGTCAAAGAGAGTACCAAGTCAAATCCCGTTAGTGAGCGTCTTACCGAACTTCTTGATCAGCATAGATTTGATCTCCTCTAGGACCAGGTTGTTTCCTATGACACTGGTAGTGTAAGACGTTACATATACTTATGGATCCATTTTCCTATCATATATTAGGATATCCAACATCTTGAACTTCTTCATGATTAGCATCAGTGCCACATTTGGCTTATACGAGAGTTGAGAATATTTTTTCCATTTGGCCCTTTAATAATTGGTGGAGCTCCTGAAATCTGGTCCATCCGATAATGAATCTCCTTGACATGTTTTTAGAATTTCATCATGAATGGATCTATTTGTCCCTGCATAAATTCCAATTTTAGGCCCCCACCTCAATCGTTGTTTATTCAATCCTCAACGCCAAAAGCTTTTGGACATTATCCAGAGTTCCTTGAACTGAAATAACATTAGGCGGTGTTAGAGTTCCTGAATTGGCATTGTTGGACATAGTCATCACCACTTGCTGAAGTTGGATCATCATCTAGTTATGTTGTAATAGTTTTACCATGATTTCAAGTTTTGAACTATTTTTTTGACTTTTCGAGAATTCATAACGGTCATATCGATCAGATCTCCTCCCCCATCTCACCTTATTCCCTTGATTATTAAAGTCATTTTCATAGCCCTTCATATTATCAGGGGTGAGGCTCCTTTCATCCAAATGATTATATCCACCTTTGTGGATGAGTTTCAAGTCCCTAGGGTCATTCTAGGTTTGATCGTCAACTGATAGTTTTTGATCCTCTAATACTAGGCAGTACATGAAACTCCTCTCCGTCAAAGGTAAATCAACATTTTCCTGATTGTCATTCAACTGAGCATCCGTATAACATGAGACATGATTGAAGAATTTTCTTGCAAAATAGATTAAGACAAGTTAGCAAATAACAAGTCAAAGAAATACTACAATTGTCCCGTGGGCGCCAAGCTGTTTACCCTTAAATCAATATAGTTGAATGTGTTAATATTGTTTAAGGACACACAGATTAAGATGACCAAATAATAAGATTATTACTAAATTGCTTATTTGACTTGTTTAAGATAATAAATAGAAACAAATAACAATGAATCAATTGACAATATAAAAGTAATTAAGAGAATTAATCATATTCTAGTGTGGCTAGCAATGTCATCGGAAAAGCAAGAAGCAATTGTGTTTTTGAGAGCTTGAGAGTTGTTGGTTATAGAGCTACAGAATAAAAGCTTATGAGTAATTAAACCTCGATGGCGGTACAACTGAGGGGTATAGATATATTACTAGTGATAACACCCAATTTTGACCTCCCTATACTTTGCATAATTTACCAAGCTCCTATTATTAATTTAAATATTTTCAGTATTTTCTTTTTCATAATTACAAAATTATTTTAGCATAATTATAAGTTACTTAAATGTTTATTATTAATATTACTTTTAATTAAATAGTGCTTCATTTTACCAGTGATTTTACATTTTATGTGTTTAATTTAGTTTTTAAAAAAACATTTGATGTGATGTTCTTATTACTATTATTATTATTATTATTATTATTATTATTATTATTATTATTATGATGATGATGATGATGCTGTTATTATTATTATTATTATATCACTACATTATATTATATTATAACATATTTTTTAGTATTTTATGAATAAAAAGATGACCTCTTTTTTTAAAAAATCTTGTACCAAAAGTATCAATACAACTATCTGTTAAAATGTTAAAAAGAAATATGATAAGAATTCTCTCCAAATATTTTTGCATATCCCTAAGATATCTTCTTTACCTTGAAATGTTATCTTCCTTTTATATCACTTTTTTAACACTAACACCTTCATACAAAAAGCTTCATTTACATCAACATTTTTCTAACAATACATTTGGAAGAAGATTTGGGGAAACCCACCATCTCCATCGTCAAACCTCATAACCATCGAATCTCACCATTTTAATTATGAACTTCTTTCTTGAACCATCGTGAAATTACTTTAGGTCATCGTGAATATCATAAACTCCATAGAAATAGTAGCCAAGAACCACTGGAAAATTCATCTCCGAACCCAATAGACAAACAACCGAACATCACCATAAAACCCACCTGAAAACTATGAGCTTCATCGTAGTCCTTCTTCTCTTTCGATGAAAATAACTGAAGCCGCTTTGGTTTGAAGCCGCATGAGAATCTTCTGTTCGAGGTTTTATATTTTGATAGGTGGTGCTTTTTTCTTAGTTTATGCTCCCGTCAGAATTAGATGATGTTGATTCTAATTCGGATTGAGCAAGGGTAAATTTTTCTTTTTTATTTTGGATATTTTCTTATTAATATTGAATAACCCATTTACTGCAAATGTCTTTCTTTTACTTCTTATATTGCATTTACTTTTGTGTATGATTTCCCAATAGCAAGAATTTGATTTTATACAATATTGATTATTGATTCTTATTATCTAATGATTGTTGCTAGGTATAAATTATTTTGGATAGTATTTTATTCTTTTTGAGGAAAGTTTGATCAAGAAGAATATTATAAGTGTCTGCTAATTCAAATATACTGATGTTGGTCTTGAATTAAAAAGATTTGAATTTGATTAAATAAGATTCCTTTGATCTTCTAAAGTTACAAAATAATAAGAGTAACCAATTTAAATTTTAAAAATGAACTTTTCCATGCTTAAGTTACGTTCTTTTTTAATTTTATTTTACTAGTGTCAATTTCTCTTTTCTTTTATGCTTATGCATCTACTTATCTTTGACTCTTTTTCTCATTAATATATTTATATCTATGTTAGTTTTATTCGGTATTAGAAACTTAAGATAGTGGCTTGATATAAGTTGTTGAGTTAATTACTTTGAAATTATAGGTTGTTGAAAATAAGAGTATTCTAAGCCTTTACCAAACATATTTAGGTCCCAATTAATTAATCAATAACGAAAAAAATGAGATGGGATACTAACTTATCTCAAATCTCATTGCCCTCAAACTCTTTTTAAACATTTTTATTCTTTATGTGCTTATTTCGACTGAGAATTATTATTACTTTATTATTTTAATTCTTTCTTGATTAGTTAAATATTAAGAACAAACATATTCTCACCCCTATGTTTACATGTACATCACAATGGAATGATGTTGCTCGGATTTCCGTTATGACAAGTATCGAAGTCAATGCGCAAAGAGGAGCTCAAATAGAGTAGTCGCTCCCAAGCAGGGATCAGGTACATCGCTGGAAATGATGAAAAAGGTATGCTATAATTCACTTCTCCTATGAAGCACAAATATAACTTTATAAAAATAAAGCAACTCGTCACTCCCTTCTTTCTAATTTTATATGTAATTTTTTTTAAGTCTCAAAGATTTGATAATTTTTACTATTATGCTAAATTGTCGATATACTTTTAAAAAATCAAAACATCAAAATAGTTTTAATGCAAAAATATTTTATTTAGTACTCTTGAACAATTTTTTAAGAGTTGTTTGAATCTTCTTTTGAGACGTTTAAGTGAGTCAATCATACAAAAATAAGCGCGTTTTCAGTCTTGTCATACTCTGATCCCATTCTTTTATCTTTAACTTTATGTATTGTTAGTTTATTATTGTCACACCCCACCTTGGGGGGTATGACTGGCACCTGGTTCCCTACTAGGACCTGAACTGCTGGACTGCTAAGCCTGGGCACATCTGGTGCCTGGCTGGCTCTAACTCACAGTTCTGGAAACAAAGGGCTATATAACGGCTGTAAACACAGCCCCCGGCCCATTGGCCTATAGCCTCCTGTACCTGTACTAACAGGTGACCAGAAACATGTCAATATAGGGAAACCTATGCGGGCCGACAAGGCCACCATGCTGTCTAGTTATCTATAACTCAACCTTGAAGTACTGGATAGCTACGTGACCGGCAAGGTCACCACTACTGTCGAACTATGGCCCCACACGACCAACATAAAAGAAACAGAAGTACTAACAGCTAACCACTGCACGGCCTCACACGACCGGCTCATCTGACCACAGGGAAACATATACAGACTGCAAGCCCCTAGGAATAGCAATAGAAATGATCGGGACAGGGCCCCGACCTACCCGTACTATACAACAAAAGAAAATGAAGTACACCTCTGGAATTCAGTCTCCGGATGACAGGAGCTGAATACTCGATTGCTGAAAGGAATCACGTGGTATCGCCTGCTCGTCTATGAGTACCTGCAGGCAAGTAATGCAGCGCCCCACTGGGCGTCAGTACCACTGGTACTGAGTATGTAAAGCAATAACTGAAAGAAATATCTGAAAACAATAATATAACTGATGAAACTGAAGTAGAGAGAAATAGATTAACTGTCTGATAATGTAAGTCATACCTTCTCTCAATTATACTGGAAGAAGTAGGAGTCATACCTGGAGACATATCGTTCTACTGTTGACCTAATCGTATCTATCATAACATGGCATAACATAACATAGCACACACAAACCTTACCCGGCCCCCATAAGCCGGGAGGTACAACCAGCAAAGAATCTATACCCCTACCCCGGTCATCCCATCTCCTATAAACCCTATAAGCATCCTGCCGGTTCCCTGGGTATGCACTTGGGCTCGCTGAGCCCCTGACTATAACTGTACCTGAGTCCGGAGGACTCCTGAATCAACACCCCAGGCGTATCCGCTCGACGGGGGTGTATAAGGGCCGACCAAGGCACAATATGGGGAAAACTGACATCCCATCTTCATCCCCTGTGGGACGGCATGCCACTCCGTAGAGCGACGTATCCTCGTCCTCTGGCGGATGAGTCGATACAGCTATCAACCCTGGGGCGGTCATGGATGCTAGGTAGTCCAACCCCAAACAATACAACGGTCTCAACTAGCAATACTGTCTGCATATCTCACATGCTGAGGCTAATAGGGGTAAAGTATCGTATATATTACATGCTAAGCTAGTGATAATAATCTGTACGTATTTAATACGTGCTGAGGCTGGTAAATATATACATATGAATATAGTCTCCTGCCAGACTGTTCTGGTGCTAATACTGAACAGGATATAGTATTTCTGCTGAAAACCATGCTGTTTACTGAGTTTCTATAGTAACATGATTTACTAGTTCTAATATGCTTTCTAGCTTCACTTTAACTTATCGTTCTATTTCTGAGATGTCTTACAGATATCACATTGCTTTACTGGGTTTCAACTGAATACAATGATATCCTAACATTCTGTGTCACATCACATACTGAGCATACTGTGCAAATTCTAACACTTGTATTAGGATCTATACCGGGCTAGCAAGTTTTGTGCAAATTATAACTCGATACTTCTAATACCGTACCAACATTCATAATAAGCATAACACATGACTTCTGAACATTCTACTGGCCTTTAAATTACTGTATTGTACCAAGGTTACTAACTTGCCGAGGAAACTAGCTTTACATACCTTATCCTTGAACTATTCGTCTGTCGAACGAGACTCGGCCAGTACTTCAGCTATTTTCTCCCAACTGCATTCATAAATATGTCAATTAATATTAAATACAGCTTTACTTTAAAAGGCAACGTCACTTTCGATATAGTTTATAGCCTAAACTTAGGCTTATCGAAAGACGGTCGAAAACTCGCTATTTTTCAGCGGTCCAGAAGGGAGAAATACTCACTTCACAGCTAGGAACACATAGACACTAATTTAGAGCAATTCCACTTACCTTAGCTCGGTGGCTCAATGATTCGTCGGCCGTATTTCACGAAACTGAATCCGTAGGAATGCTCTCTGCTGCTTAATACCTCAGTATCTGAGGTTAATTTGAGTTTGGACAATGTTTAGCAGCGTAATCGGATGAAAATTATATTATCTCCTTCGTTCCTTTTCTCCCTCTACTGGCTTGCTCTGTTTTCTGAAAGTTTATAAGTGTTTTTATCATTTGAAACCGAAGTGGGGCTTTATATACTTGGGCCTGGACAAGGCCAACGTGTCACGGAGCCAACGCGGAGGCCTCTCCTCTGTGACACGCTGCCATCGCGGAGGGGCTCTGCCTAGGCTCCTTCCGCGATGGTTCGATAGGTTTCTCATCCGATCTTTTCCCAGGCCTTTCTCCAGCACGTATGGCCTTCAAATATGCTTAACCAACGTGCGAATAGGTCATCTAGGTGCCGGGAATTCTACGGGGTATAACATTCTCCCCCCCTTAAGAACATTCGTCCTCGAATGTACACTGCTATCTGGAGGATTACTTAACTTACTTCCTAGCAAAATTTCGGCAGAGTTTCCCCTGTAATATGGACTATAGCAAAAATCTGAAATGCATAAAAGTCCAACACAGGTACTGCACGTAATATTTTAAGATCCACTGGATAACTAAGTATCAATCTTTCTCATTCACACATGTACAACTATAAGGTACTGTGTAAATAATAATACGGACATACCTGTCGCTTGACTAGGTCTGAAATAGGTGAGGGTATCTGGCTTTCATATCTTTTTCAGCTTCCCAAGTCATCTCTTCTCGGTTCCTGTTACGCCTTAATACCTTGATAGACGTAATATCTTTAGCCCTCAATCTGCGAATCTGCCTGTTTAAGGTAGTTATTGGAACCTCCTCATAGACCAGCTTTTTCGTAACATGGATATTCTGGATTGGGACTGCTCTGGACGGGTCTCCTATGCATTTCCTCAGCATAGATACATGAAAGACCGGATGAATGGATTTTAATTCTGGAGGCAAATTCAACTCATATGCTACTCGGCCTGTCTTTCGACGAATCCGACAAGGCCCAACAAACCTCGGCCTGAGCTTATCTTTTTTTTGCCGGACCTCATTATCTCTTTTATTGGAGATACTTTAGAAATACCCAGTCATACACATCAAACTTCAATTTTCCGCGCCGCACATCTGCATATGATTTCTGGCGGCTCTGTGCAGTCAGTAGGCATTCTTCGGATAAGCTTTACCTTTTCCTTTGACTGCTGAACAATGTCTGGGCCAACCAACACTGACTCTCCGACTTCAAACACCGTTCGGCGATCTGCATTTTTGCTCGTATAATGCCTCAAAACGCGCCATCTGGATGGCTGAATGATTGCTATCATTGTAGGCAAATTCAATTAATGGTAAATGCTCACTTTGGCTATTACCGAAATCTAGCACATACGCTCGCAACATGTCTTTGAGCGTCTGGATTGTGCGCTCAGCCTGCTCATCTGTCTGAGGGTGGAAGCTGTGCTTAAATTAATTTACGTCCCCAGCCCCTTCTAGAACAATTTCCAAAACCTAGCCGTGAACTGCGCTCCTCTGTCTGAAATAACGGATACTGGCACTACATGCAATCTGACTATCTCTCGGATATATAATTCGGCATAATCTTCAGCCGAGAAGGTAGTTCTAACTGGCAAGGAATGAGCAGATTTAGTCAATCTGTCAACTATTACCCATATAGAGTCATGTCTGTGTCTGGCACGGGGTAATCCTGCCACAAAATCCATATTCACCGCTTCCCATTTCCAGAGAGGCACAGCTATGTCCTGAGTTAACCTGCCTGGTTTCTGATGTTCTGCTTTCGCCTGTTGGCAGTTAGGACACTGGGCTACAAATTTAGCAATTTCTCTTTTCATACCTGGCCACCAATAGTTTTCTTTGATATCATGGCACATTTTCGTCGCGCCTGGGTGGAGAGAATAGCGGGCGCAATGCGCCTCGCTCATAAGCTGCTGGCGATGCCCCAAAATATCTAGAACACAAATGCGGCCTTTATATCACAACACTTCATCCCTGGTTATCTGAAAATATGTCACCTCTCCTTACTGAACCTTGTGTTCAAGTTGAACCTGGCTAGGGTCTCCATACTGTCGTTCCTTTACTTCCACCACTAACGACAACACTGCGACATTCTGTATTATCGCTCTGTTATCCTTTATTTCTGCTATGTGAACGGCTAAACCGGCTAACTAGTGTAATTCTCGAGTCTATTCTCACTGTCCAGGCTGCAAGTATGCCAACTCCCCATAGATTTACGGACAAGGGCATCTGCTACCATATTAGCCCTTCCTGGGTGATACAAAATTTTCACTCTTTAAGGCATAAACTACTGCATCTAACTCCAGGTCATGGGTAAGATAATTCTTTTCACGTTTCTTCAACTGCCTGAAAGCATAAGCTATTACTTTACCATGTTGTAACAACCCTCTGTACCTCCTGGCGATACTAACACTAGAGCTGATGTTAACCTGGCTTTTAACTCTTGGAAGTTCTGCTCACACGCCTCAGTCTACTGGAACTTTGCTACCTTCTGTGTCAATCTAGTCAGAGGTGCTGCTAAGGTAGAAAATCCTTCCACAAACCCTCTGCAGTACCCGGCTAACCGCAGGGATTGCGTACTTCGATCGGAGTGGTAGGTCTAGGCTATGTCTTCACTATTTCGATTTTTCTGTATATCTATCTGTACACCAGCCTCCGACGCAATGTGACCAAAAAGGCTACTAAACTCAACCAAAATTCACATTTACAAAGAATTGGCATATAACTAACGGTCATACTGGTTTATTATGCCGGATATAGCTAGAGCTTATCTGGCCTTCTGGCCGTATGCTAAGGCTACTTGTTGCTAAGGTAACCTAAACGACCGTCTGCGCACCTTGTGCCTTTATCTGATCAGAGGATCCTGATATTGATCATGACCTCTAACGATCCGGCTGCATAACCTTAAATAACTAAATAGTCGGGTTGAATGACCCGAATGTGGCAGTAGTCTAACAATGCTCTAACTGTTCTACTTGAGTGCTTATAGTTCATGCATAACCGCAGACTTGTGGGCATCTAATTGCTCTGTTATTTTGCTTAAATCACTGTAAGGCTGGGCTTAATCAACCTTACTCCCAGGCGATCAATCTCTGGATCTTCACAGGGAGTCTACAGATCCCCTGGTCTTAGTAAACACTGTGCTAGCAGGGTACTATCAATTTCGTATGCCTTGTGTGTATCCACTTGGATTTATACTGCTATTCTGGGGAATTCTCGGTCTTATGAGCTATTATGTAAATACCAGCCTTCTGCTAGGGCTCTGTATCTAAATATCTTACGAGAACCAGCTGAATTACTTGTCTGTCGCTGACTACTGATGTGGACCCTTCTTTGGCGTACCCAGGGTATTCTGACTGGGGCGGCCGGCTGACTTATAGGGTGTTTCACATAATAACTGCTAGGTTGACTAAGGCCGACTCTCACCTACAAGGCTGGGAAAATGACGTACGACCACTTAACATACTAGAAAAATTTTGGTATTGCTAATCTCTGAAATTTGCCTATCCGGCCTCTAATCCTGGTTCTAGCATATACACTAATGATTAGTTACCGATCTTCAGGGATGCTTCCCTGCTAATGCAGGCACCAGCTGGTCGGTAGACCGTCTACCTGCGCCCTTATCATCTAGCCATCTGGTTTAGGTCATTAACTCTGGTAAGCTCCTAGAGCCTAGATCTGGCAACAACACGTAAGTCTATTAACTTAATAACTGAGAACTGAGATAGTTTCTATGACTTCATACGTAATTCACACTTAATCTGCCCTTTCCCTTCTCCTTTTCTTCTCTCCTTTTCTTTCTTTCTTCTCCTTTTTTTTTTCTTGGCAAGGGGGGGGGTCCTGCAATGCAATTTGTACATGCTTTCTATTACTAATCAACATCTATAATTGTACCCCTTATAGGCGGCTACTCACAGCATATCTATTATCTGTATATATATATATATATATATATATATATATATATACATATATATATATATATCAACAGCTACGTACAATATGTACTGAATTCTGCAGTAATACATAATCTCTGACATGCTCTGCTGAGTCTCATCCCGTACATGATACACCGCTTCTATGGCCTAATAATATCTCCTGCCCTGACTTATCATTTCATTGTATTGTCACCCCATTCTGGAAATAACAAACATAAACACTTTAGTTATTGTCTGCTGTTTGAAATCCCGCCACTCTTGCGATGTGGGGTCAATGTTCGAATCTTGTGGCCTTACTAGGCATATATTGAGAGCCCATGACTGTCTGCTGGGCCTTATCTCCAGGATACACTAGATTAGAATTACTGTATCAGTAATTTCTTAACTTCTCCATAGCGGACATACTGCGGTATTCTGAACCGCAATCTCACTGTCAGTCTGAGGCTTACTCCTTAATACGATATTTTATCAATCTGGGGGTAATTCTAATTTCCCCACAAGATCTGACATTCCTGCTTCTTTCCCTCATCTTACTTAAGCTGAACTCAGGGGTTCAAGGTACCTGCTCTTCATTGTTAACAAGATTGTTGGTCCAGTATCAGTTCATACTTCCCCTGACTTGCAGTCAGACCTATCTGATTCACATGACCCCTCACCCTTTCGACATCACCACTGGATCATAACTACAATCTTACAGGTATGTCTTGCTATCTGTTAACATACGTGGCAGACTTGGCCTTTTTCTGACTCGAACTTGACTATTACCCGGCATTCATCACTAACAGGTCTTTTACCCCTGCTTCGGGTAAGCTATCGGTCTTACTTTCTCTACTGGCTTATTATCATAAGGGTCTGCACAACTTACGGAATCATAAGGGCTCTTTATACTTTCTAATACTTACTAGGATCAATCAGCCATCTTTACTTACCACTGGATTTGGCAACCCCATCTCAAGCCTTATGCCCCTTTACTATACTGGCATCAAAATCAAGAGGTAGGAATAGCCCTTTTTATTGCAACAAATAGAAGAATTTAACTGTACCATATCCAAAAAGATGTATTTGGGATTCCTGCATTTCCCTATCTTTCTTATACTTACCTGGTGGTCTGACCTTGTCTGTAATCTTAATCAGATCTTATATAGCTAATAAATAAATCAACTCGTATGTACATTACACTCCTGACTTCCTATTCTGATGTTACCAACGTATACTGGGGATAGTACCGATAAAGGTATCATGCTGGGAGGTCTCAGGTACCTTCCTCCTGCTGCTGTGGTTATCATGTAACTGGCTGATGCCTTCTTCTATTGCTATGTCTGATCTTCTGCCTGTAATAGGGTAATGATGATCTGCCCTTATATCTGTAATCAAAGAATACGATAAGTTTTTAGAGACTCCACCCTATACTGTACCGCTCTAAAGCACGACCGGCTGAGAAGGAAGGGTAACCATCCTATCATGCCTCGCAACCTCCTGCCTATAGTATGTGGTGCACAACACATCCATAGACAAGACTCTACTTAGCACGGCTTGCAGACTCCCTGGGACACGACCTGCTCTGATACCAAGTTTGTCACACCCCGCCTTGGGGGGTATGACTGGCACCTGGTGCCCTACTAGGACCTGAACTGCTGGACTGCTAAGCCTGGGCACATCTGGTGCCTGGCTGGCTCTAACTCACATTTCTGGAAACAAAGGGCTATATAACGGCTGTAAACACAGCCCCCGGCCCATTGGACTATAGCCTCCTGTACCTGTACTAACAGGTGACCAGAAACATGTCAATATAGGGAAACCTATGCGGGCCGACAAGGCCACCATGCTGTATAGTTATCTATAACTCAACCTTGAAGTACTGGATAGCTACGTGACCGGCAAGGTCACCACTACTGTCGAACTCTGGCCCCACACGGCCAACATAAAAGAAACATAAATACTAACAGCTAACCACTGCACGGCCTCACACGACCGGCTCATCTGACCACAAGGAAACATATACAGACTGCAAGCCCCTAGGAATAGCAATAGAAATAATCGGGACAGGGCCCCGACCTACCCGTACTATACAACAAAAGAAAATGAAGTACACCTCTGGAATTCAGTCTCCGGATGACAGGAGCTGAATACTCGATCGCTGACAGAAATCACGTGGTATCACCTGCTCGTCTATGAGTACCTGCAGGCAAGTAATGCAGCGCCCCACTAGGCATCAGTACCACTGGTACTGAGTATGTAAAGCAATAACTGAAAGAAATATCTGAAAACAATAATATAACTGATGAAACTGAAGTAGAGAGAAATAGATTAACTGTCTGATAATGTAAGTCATACCTTCTCTCAATTATACTGGAAGAAGTAGGAGTCATACCTAGAGACATATCGTTCTACTGTTGACCTACTCGTATCTATCATAACATGGCATAACATAACATAGCACACACAAACCTTACCCGGCCCCCATAAACCGGGAGGTACAACCAGCACAGAATCTATACCCCTACCCCGGTCATCCCATCTCCTATAAACCCTGTAAGCATCCTGCCGGTTTCCTGGGTATGCACTTGGACTCGCTGAGCCCCTGACTATAACTGTACCTGAGTCCGGAGGACTCCTGAATCAACACCCTGGGCGTATCCGCTCGACGGGGGTGTATAAGGGCCGACCAAGGCACAATATGGGGAAAACTGGCATCCCATCTTCGTCCCCTGTGGGACGGCATGCCACTCCGTAGAGCGACGTATCCTCGTCCTCTGGCAGACGAGTCGATACAGCTATCAACCCTGGGGCGGTCATGGATGCTAGGTAGTCCAACCCCAAACAATACAACGGTCTCAACTAGCAATACTGTCTGCATATCTCACATGCTGAGGCTAATAGAGGTAAAGTATCGTATATATTACATGCTGAGCTAGTGATAATAATCTGTACGTATTTAATACGTGCTGAGGCTGGTAAATATATACATATGAATATAGTCTCCTGCCAGACTGTTCTGGGGCTAATACTGAACAGGATATAGTATTTCTGCTGAAAACCATGCTGTTTACTGAGTTTCTATAGTAACATGATTTACTAGTTCTAATATGCTTTCTAGCTTCACTTTAACTTATCGTTCTATTTCTGAGATGTCTTACAGATATCACATTGCTTTACTGGGTTTCAACTGAATACAATGATATCCTAACATTCTGTGTCACATCACATACTGAGCATACTGCGCAAATTCTAACACTTGTATTAGGATCTATACCGGGCTAGCAAGTTTTGCGCAAATTATAACTCGATACTTCTAATACCGTACCAACGTTCATAATAAGCATAACACATGACTTCTGAACATTCTACTGGCCTTTAAATTACTGTATTGTACCAAGGTTACTAACTTGCCGAGGAAACTAGTTTTACATACCTTATCCTTGAACTATTCGTCTGTCGAACGAGACTTGGCCAGTACTTCAGCTATTTTCTCCCAACTGCATTCATAAATATGTCAATTAATATTAAATACAGCTTTACTTTAAAAGGCAACGTCACTTTCGATATAGTTTATAGCCTAAACTTAGGCTTATCGAAAGACAGTCGAAAACTCTCTATTTTTCAGCGGTCCAGAAGGGAGAAATACTCACTTCACAGCTAGGAACACATAGACACTAATTTAGAGCAATTCCACTTACCTTAGCTCGGTGGCTCGACGATTCATCGGCCGTATTTCACGAAACTGAATCCGTAGGAATGCTCTCTGCTGCTAAATACCTCAGTATCTGAGGTTAATTTGAGTTTAGACAACGTTTAGCAGCGTAATCGGACGAAAATTATATTATCTCCTTCGTTCCTTTTCTCCCTCTACTGGCTTGCTCTGTTTTTTGAAAGTTTATAAGTGTTTTTATCATTTAAAACCGAAGTGGGGCTTTATATACTTGGGCCTGGACAAGGCCAACGTGTCACGGAGCCAACGCGGAGGCCTCTCCTCCGTGACATGCTGCCATCGCGGAGGGGCTTTGCCTCGGCTCCTTCCGCGATGGTTCGACAGGTTTCTCGTCCAATCTTTTCCCGGGCCTTTCTCCAGCACGTATGGCCTTCAAATATGCTTAACCAACGTGTGAATAGGTCGACTAGGTGCCGGGAATTCTACGGGGTATAACAATTATTTATTTTAATATTCTATGTGGAAGCAACTATGTTAGTATTTTTTTTATATTTACTCTTCCAATTTTCTATCTTAGTTTTTCTTAATTGTTTGTATTATTCAATTACTTTAAGTATGTCTATCAGAAGAGAACAGGTATATTTTCTCTTATTCTGTTGAACAATATATTTTTTAATTAAGTGTATTTTTACTAAAGTAAATTTTACATGCTTAATCACTTATTTATTTTAGATTAATTAATTAATAATTTTCTTAGTTTGTCACTTAATTTCCACGAATTAATGAATTCGGTATGGACCCACTGTTGTGGACCTTGAAAGGTGTCTAACACCTTCCTTTCAAGGTAATTTCAATCCTTATCCAATTTTGAATTGCGTAGACTAATAAATAGAGTTATCTACAAATTAGTTTAGTACCGTGTCCTAATACACCATAATTCATTAGGTGGCGACTCTTCTTTTCAAATAATCTTAATAGAGTTGTCACATGTTGAGTTCCACATTTTGCAAGAAAATTGAGGCATGACAACATGATGACTCTGCTGGGGTACTAGTTTCTCACCATTACGAATTAATATCTGTGTGAATTTTTTATATTTATTTTATGTAATAATATTTATTGTACGATTTATTTTATTTGTTAGCAACTTAAGTTTGATTTCATTCCTTGATGAAATATTTTTCCTTATTCTGATTATTTGTTTCCTTTGTTTATAATATTTTGTTCCATGTATGTCCTTTTTAAACTGTCTTTGCTTGTTTTATTATTTAATTTTTTTTACTTGATTAATTAATATTTATTCCCATTGTTTATTTCCTTAGTTAACTTACTTTCCTTCCATGTGAAAATGGTTTTCCTATTTTCCATATTCGTTTCCTTGTTTAATTTATTTTATTTCCATGTAAGTTCTGTGTTTTTATATTCTTCCTTATTATCTTATTTTGTCCCATGTAAATCCTCTTCCTTAACTCTTTTTATTTATTTCCTTAGTTAATATATTTTTCTTCCATGCAAGTTCGATTTCTTATTTAATTTATTCTATATTTAATCCTTTTCCTTATACTCCTTTATTTGTTCCCTTGTGTGATCTATTTGCCTTCTATTTTTAATTCTTTCCGTTCTTCTTGATTAGTTTATTTTCTTTATTAATTCTTATCCATTTTTCTTTTATTTTATTTGTTTGATCAACTTATTTTTACTTTCATATTTAATCCTCTTCGTTACTCCATTCTACCTCAGAGAGGAACCTCATTTATATTTCTTTTAGAATGATTTTGTGGTTACACGGACGTTCATGTCATGCCCTACATTGGGAGGCGTAACTAGCACCTAATGCCACACTGGACCCTTGGCTGACCTAGTCGGACATATACACTCATGGTGCATGCCACCAACACGTAATCAAGAAAACAATCAAATATATCTCGGCTTAAAATATAGGCCTAGGCCGATAAGGCCGCAACATAACACCTGGCAAAAATCTGCTAACCCAACAGTCGCAATCATAATATCATCTTATGCGGGCCGACAAGACCACCATGCTATCTAAATTAGACCAAAAGGAAGACAATGCACATATCCATATATACAAGCCGACAAGGCTGCCAACAGACAAACAACTATGCCCACACAACCAACACCCATGTCTAACACAACCCGTAGTCTGCAAGCTCTATAGAATAAGTCACTGGTTGGGATAGGGCACCGACCTACCCAAAACTATGCACCAAAAGACAGGCTACCTCTAGTGTGTGTCCATTCCAGAGGAAAGGAGCTGACCAATTTGCTGAGTCTGAATGGCTACTAAGGGAGGTCTCGGAACCTGTTTGTCGGAACCTGTAGGCAAGTATGCAGCGCCCCATGTGTGGGCGTCAATACAACATGTGCCAAGTATGCAAGGCAATATTAATGTTGGAACTGAAACTGCTAATAAAAACAAATGTAAACAACTATAAGAGTCATAAAATAACCTAAACAATCTTTCACGATCCGAACATACACTCGGATCGTAACACGGGACAAGGAGCCCCGAGAGACCCCAAGTCAACCCATGGTGTGATCATACATCTAACTCGTTCATATGAGTGGAGGACTTAACATAAGGAAAATGTAGTCATAACATAATAAAGGAGAAAAGCCAACACAAGAATCATACATGACGCCTGAGTACAACGTGTAGTCTGAAAAGCCTCTAATCATGAAAAACGGATTGATGGAAAAATACCCCAACTAACCCAACAATATTAAAACTGAAAAGAAATAATAGAGTCTGAACATATGGCCCTCGGAACATGAGGACTCACCAAGTACGCTGATAGAAATCTCTGAAGCACTACTGAGGAAGGTAAGCCTGAGAGCTAGGTCTTGTATCATGAAATGATACATCATAGAAAGTATGCAGTCAGTATTGAAATGTACTAAGTATGAAAAGTAAGTAAGACAGATATTTAAAATATATAAATCTCATAAATGACCATAAGAGTAGGACATCATGCCCGTATCGTAAATCATCATAACATATCATAAGGCTCAAGGTTTTCAAGCATTCGTAACACAAACATAATCATGATCGTAGGAGAAAAGCTTTACTTAACATGACTTGAGTCAAAATACATAATCATAACATGAATAAATCATGAGGAACAATGGGAGATTCTCTTAACTGACATACCCCATATGAGCACACATAAAGTCCGACCTGTAAACCTAGTCCGGAGGCCGTTCGTACCTTGCCAAGGGTAGAATCATGAAGAGCGTGATATCACCATGAAAAGGGACATTTGGGCCGGGGACAGACATGAAAGAGGTCCCAACATACCTACGATGGCACGTAGTTTATGAGATTCGGGGCTTAACCTGAGCCCCGAACCTACTCGGTGTTCGATACTACTCCCAAAACTATATAGTGCTCATAATATAACATGCATGAATTCATGGCTAATTAAATCATGATAATTATAGACATTCTTGTACATACGTGAAATAGCCATGAAATTAGTCCCGTGAGTCGGCCAAAACATGATTCATGATTCATAAAGTTCATACATACTTGTAGATAATGCGTATAACTTGAAATTCATAAAATCATGATGGGTAATTGATTAAATACATAATTTAACTTATAATTAATGCTGGGCTTGTAAATATCATTAATGGAAAAGTAGATCATACATTGATACATCATGGGTCATGCATAATTAGGCTTGATTCCATAAACATCAAAATTAAAAATATTATAAATAATTCAAATAAGAAAAACTAATTAAAACCCATAGAATATGATAAGATTCTAAAATCATAAAACCCATTAACAAATCATTAGCCTTTTATATAAATCAACTTTAAAACCCCATGAATTTTTAATAGAATTTTCATAAAATCGTAGAGGATGGGCATGGGTGTGGAAGGAATCACCCATTGATAGACTTACATACCTGAAAACAATTGGTTTTTAACCTCCCTTGAATGCCCAAGAAGAAATTGAATTGGGGAAGAAAACCTTGAATCACCTTTTGGTCGCCCCTCTATACTCTTGCATGCATGAATGGGGACTTAGAATAAATTATCCACATAAAAAACCCACCTTTCCTAGGCTAAAACGATGTATTTTAGGGTCTTATATCATGAAAAAGTCAAAAATGCCCTTAATGAATTTGCCCTGAAAACTGTCCAAGTTGAACCAACAGACAGAACCCACGGGTCGTTAGAACTAACGACAACCCGTTCTGTTGCTCGTCATTTGCACTGTTGTAACTTGCTTTCAGATCTGACCATCGGACAGACAGGACAACTCATCCTCTGAAAGCACGAATTGTTACATTGACCGTTGTTTTCCCTTTAGAAAAATTGAACCTTCTTACCACAAGCCTCACCACGAGTTATGGTTACTTCCAATGAGTCGTGGTCTAGATCTGTCACGTACGCTGAAAATTCTTGCAACCAAAAAAAGACCGGTAATAACGATTTGTTACACCTCACAACGAGTCATTGGAAGACCCATTGTATGCCATCTGCTGAAGTCCATAACTCACCACGACCGCAAAGGGCCACCCATTGTTTCCCACAATGGGTTGTTGCATCACTCGTTGTCTCCCTTGCCATAAAAACTCCTCATCCCTAGGACTGCATACAACGACCCGTGGTTTGATACCACGAGTCGTTAGGTCGCCCATGCTGTGATGATTTCCCAATTTCAGTAGTTTTCAACTTTTACCTCCAGGGTCTACTCCTATGCACTTTCGGGGTATTACCCAATCTCATCTGCACAATTATATACTAATAAACATAAGACAGACAAGAACCTAATGTGGCACCCATAAGGATGGTAGGTACAAACAATCAAACAATAACCTACCTGACCCCCATAAGCCATGGAAAGTACAATCCAATCTGTATACCCCTATCAGTACAACTATAGCCCCGAAGATATTCTATAGTTTATGTGAAACTATCCCTACACAGCTAATCAATAAACATATGTGTTTTGTTATGCAATTAAGTTGTATCTAGCCCTTCGTGGGCAATCAACGTGTATCTATAAGTAGACCTTTAGGCAATCGATGTATCTCTGCAAATAGCCCCTTAGGAGACTATTGATGAGCACATCAGGCTCCTGTATTTGTATCTTGAGCCTTTTAGGCTCCTATAACTGTATTTGAGCCTTCTGGACTCTTGTAACTGCGCCGCGAGCACACATGGCTCTTCTGAAGGTTAGTAATGCCAACTCAGGCATAAAGGAAGTCGGTAAGGGCACAGTACTTCAAGTGGCTCTGCGGTCCTCAATATAGTCGCTCTAGATTTCATATTGCTCTATGAGCACAACATAGCCCCATAGGCACTTCATAATTATATTTTGCTCTTTGAGCATCCTGTATAGGATCTGACAAGTCTAACTTATATTTCCGCATATCGCTCGATGAGCGTAGCATAGCCCCTTAGGCCTAAATGCAACTGTTACTTTCCCCTGTAGCAACCTATACAACATCCAACAAGCATATCCTATGTGTCCACAGCTAGCCAGATAGTCATGAAGACAATTATAGAATCAGCTATTCTAGAAAGAAAAGGGGCGGGATCTAGAGTGACCTGAATGATAATCTGAATGTCATAGAGACATAATAATGACTTATAAGCAAACAGTAAAGTCGTAGGTGACCAACTATATGGTTCCTTCACCTAAAATGACTATACGGATGTTAATAACAAGATATGATTCTAAGTAGTCTACCACAACATCTTTACGGGCAGCCACAATGACTATTAACCCAAAGGTAGAACTACAATACTAAGATTCTAGCTCCATAGGCATCAATATTTCTGTCCAGATAGCATATAGCTCATGTAAGAAACTTGTAGACCCGTATGTAGGTATATTTAAGTTGTCCTTCTGGGAAACATGTACATAGGCATCTGCTTAAGTAGTTAGAGGTGTTGGCAAAACGTTTGACAGCTGATCAGATCACTATTTGGGGTATCACATAGTCTATCAGATTACTAACAACTAAAGTGGTTTCCTGAGCGACCTATATGGAAAGTTGTATTCATATGAAGCTATACAGTAACTGGCACTAGGTAGTTCATCTAGCAATCGACTACCTAGTTCATTAGGCAACCCTGGTGCCGCTAACTGAGGGTAAGGCTATACTATCAAGATGCTAGCCCTGTGGACGTCAAGGTATGCCAACGGCATGTAGGCAAGCTTTACTATATATATAGGCATTAAAACAGGAAGTTATATCATCAAGTTGCGACCTACGCGGCCGTATTAACAAAGTATTCTCAACATCTAACCACAACCTCTATGGCCTCGGTACGGCAGCAAAACCTCACTAGTCAATCTTGGCGTCAACAATACGAATCAGTAATCTATGGGCCACTTCTAACGAGAGGAAAAGTTGGAATAAGGCTAATCTCATCAAGGTATACTATACTACAACATCAATTCAACTCTTAGCAGCTAACCACAACACACATAAACATGAACTACTTCAAAAGCACAAGTTGTACCACTATACAACGAGAATAACTTGTCGAAAGAGGATATCTTTACATACATCAATTGCCGAACTCTGCTCTACCAATCCTTCTTTGATTAATAACTCATAATCCCTCCATATCTTAGTTCATACGTCAATGGAATAGGGTTATTCTATCTCAAGAAGTAGGGCAGCAACATATCCCATAAAACACAATGACCACAAGTCACAACGAGTTCAATTTGGCAAAAGCTTACAAATTCTTATATATTAGAACGGTAGAAGTACTTACTATCACTTGTATACGTACTAGTCTTAGATAGAGATGATTTCTACGACTTTTACTTTGCAAGGCTCTATCAATACGAGCCAATTTCAATGATTCAACTCCATAGATATGTTCTTCGTAGCTCCGGTATTCATTACCCAAGAAGAGTTTGCAATTAGACAAGATTTGATAGCTTAATTTACCTCAATTCATTGAAAAACCAAGGAAGAAATCGCCTAAGCCATACTGCTCTTTGGGGGAAATATTAAATAAATTGAACATCTCAAAACTTAACAATATATATAGGGAAGGCGGCACAGGGGGTCCACGGCATGCCTCCCATCATGGAGGAGCAGGGGCACGACGCGCCGCTCCGTGCATACGAGAGGGTCTGCGATGCAGTGCCCATGGCACCTGCCTCTGGCTTTGTCCACCCGCTCGCTTAATAATGCACTCGTGCGTTCTACCTTCAAGCCTTCTCCCACATGTATCATACTATAAAAAACTCTCGACATGTATACGCACACATAGGTTAGACGAAGAAAACTTATGGGGTGTAATATCATTCCTCCCCTTAGGGACATTCGTCCTTGAATGTAATTCAATTTTAAGAGACTCAGTTCTTAGGCATTGCCAGAACATTTTTAGAGAGTCTCCTTTGTAATATGGACTATTTGAAAATCTGAAACGTAGAAAAGTCCAACATAGGCGTCTCACAGGATGCTACAAACAATTATAAAACATAGCTCTACATAAAAAAGGTGAGCAAAAAGAAACAACAGTAACAAAAACAACAATACAACACCTGAGAACTATCTTAACTCAACTGTGACTGTCTAAGTCGGTGTGCTACTGTCATAGGGTCTGGAACAACTAAGGGTATCTAGACCTTATGTCGTCCTCAGCTTCTCAAGTCATTTCTTGTACATTTTTGTTCCTCCATAAGACTTTAACAGAAGCTACATCTTTGGTCCTCAATCTGCAAACCTATTGATCTAGTATAGCTATTGGAGCCTCCTCATGGGACAACTCCTCTGTGAGATGAACATCCTCGATTGGGACAACCTGAGAAGGTCTCCTATGCACTTTCGTACCATCGATACATGAAAGACTAGATAAACAGATTCTAGCCCCGAAGGCAATTTTAACTCATAAGCCACTTGACCAATCTTCCGGAGGATCCTGTATGGTCCAATGAATCTAGGGCTAAGTTTTCCCTTCTTGTCAAATCTCATAATGCCCTTCATAGGTGAGACTTTTAGGAACACCCAATCATCAACATAAAACTATAAGTCTCTATGTCGTATATTAGGATAGGACTTTTGACGACTCTGGGCTGTCAATAAATGTTTTCTAATGAGCTTAATTTTCTCTTCAGACTGATGTATCATGTCAGGTCCAATCAACCCTAACTCGTCTATTTCAAATCATCCTATGGGGGACCTGCATTTCTGCCTATATAGAGCCTCGTAAGGCGCCATCTTAATGGTAGAATGGTAACTGTCATTATATGCAGACTCAATTAGAGGTAGGTGCTCATCCCAACTTCCTCTGAAGTCTAGCACACATGCCTGTAACATATCCTCAAAACGTCTAAATCATGCGCTCAGCTTGGCCATTTGTCTGGGGATGAAAAGCTATACTCAAGTTAACCTGCGTCCCCAAACCTTTCTGAAACAATTTCCAGAATCTTGCTGTAAATTGTGCCCCTTTGTTAGAGATGATAGACACTGGAACACCATGCAGTCAGACTATCTCTTTAATATAGAATTCAACATAATCTTCAACATAAAACGTAGGCCTGACTGGCAAGAGCTGGGTTGTTTTGTCATCCTATCAACAATGACCCAAATAGAGCAAATTTATGCCCGATACGAGGTAAACCTGTAACAAAATCCATATTGATTGCTTTTCATTTCCACATAGGCATGGCTATCTCCTGAGTCAAGTCGTTGGGTTTTCAAACCTCAGCTTTTACTTGCTAGCAATTGGGACACTGTGCCACCAACTCAGCAATATATTTCTTCATTCCATGCTACCCATAAATCTCTTTTATGTCATGGTACATTGTTGTCGAGCCCGGGTGAAAAGAGAACAGGAATAATGCCATAACCTGCTGGCAAAGCCCTGCCACATCTGGAACACAGAGTCGACCTCTGAATCTCAAGACTCCATCTCCTATTATCCCAAAGGACAAGAACTCTTCCTATTGAGCCTTGCCTTTGAGTTGTACTAGGATAGGGTCTTCGTACTATCACTCTTTCACCTCCACAACTAGAGATGATACTGTAGTATTCTATATCACAACCTCACTATCATTTGAGTCCATCAATTGGACTTCTAAATAGGCTAGCTGGTGCAGCTCGAGCCAATTCTCTCTTTTCTCACCTTAAGTATGATAAGTTGCCCATGGACCTAGAGCTAAGAGCATCGGCTACAATGTTAGCCTTATCTAGATAATACAATATATCTATGTCGTAGTCCATCAGCAACTCAAGCCAACGACATTGTCACAAGTTCAACTCTTTCTACTTAAAATATATTAGAGGCTCTTGTGATCAGTAAAGATGTCTACTTAAATACTATATAAGTAATGCCTCCAAATCTTAAGGGCATGAACAACTATAACCCACTCTAAATCATGGGTGGGGTAGTTTTTCTCAGGCTTCCTTAGCTGCCTCAAGGCATAGGCAATCACCTTGCCATGCTGCATCAAAAAACATCCTCACTCAATGCCTAAAGCATTACAATATACAACATACCCTTTAAACCCTGTAGTAAGGCTAATACTGGTGCAGATGTCTATCTGTCTTTCTTTTCAGGAAACTCGGCTCACAAACCTCGATCCGCTGGAATTAGCTGCCTTCTGAATCACCTTCATCAGTGGTGCTAATAGGACGAAGAGTCCTTCAACAAATCTTCTATAATACCCGTCTAACCCTAGAAAGCTATGAACTTCCATTGAAGTTGTGGGTCTGGGCAAAGTCTTTACGGTCTCTACCTTTTATGAGTCAACCTGAATACTCGTATCTCGACATTTGGTGACTATTCCAAGTACTATCAACCCGCTAATGCTTAAGAGTGGTTTTGATATTTTCCAAAACTAGATGTTCCTGTCTTGCCCTTACTCTATTTGCTGAATTCCAGATCCGTGCCCCATACAACATACTGGCAAGGATACTACTAGCCAAGTCTACTGACCCATATTGATGTCCTGACCTTTACTCAGTCGATTCTCATCATATAACCTTTCTGCTCTTCAACATAACAACTTAGGGGACCATAATTATAATTCTCCAGGTATTCTTTACTGCCATTAAAACACTACGACGGAATTAGTCTAATCTGACCTGAGCTTTGCTACTACTGAGAGTCTATTGCTTATGGATTCCCACATGTACTTGACTGCCCCCGAAAATCTTACCTATTATCCTTAATTTACTATAGTGAAGGCCTAGGTTGCCTATTTAAGTACTAAGGTTCTTTACCACTTTTATAAATTCTTAAAGGAATCAACGAGCCTAGCCTTCTTTTGCTATTTACCCTTGATAACACACTACCAATATTTACGCCTTCTTCTAAGTTGAGAAAAGTATAGGAGTCGGAAATAACCATATCATTCTGTAGTGGGGCTAAGGGATGCAACTCGAAAAACTCCGAAGGGCTTAAAGTAAGAATCTCAGAATTTCACAAACTTCCAGGTGATCTCATTAGTTGGTGTCCCTTTCCATTATAGAGCAGCTACTAAGTAAGCCAACATATGTACTATATATCCTCGATCTTGATCAGATGACAAGGGGAGTGGCTGGAAGTTGCACCTGCGATTCTATATTCACTAGAGGCTCCTAATATAGTGGAGGAGCTGAGGAGATCAAGAGGATGTCTACTCTTTAGCCTCAGGCTTGGCTGTCTCTACTCATGACAAATTCCCTAAACCTGCTCCTGCTGCTGTATCTAGCATCTAATTGACAGCAATCTGCCTCGTACGAATTATTTCTATGCAAATAGAAATAACGATCTTAAGAACTTATCCTTGCAAGACTCAGATCTAATGCACGATTTGAGCAAAAGAAGGGCAACCATACTATCATTCCCTACAGCTCCCTGCTTATAAAATGTGGTGCACAATACATTTATAAACAACACCCTACTATACATGGCTTGTAGACTCCCTAGGATACGATGTTTCTCTGATACCAATTTTGTCATGCCCCAGCTAGGAAGGCGTAACTGGCACCTAATGGCACACTAGATCCTGAGCTGACCTAGCCAGACATATATACTCCTGGTGCATACCAGAAATACACAATTAAGAAAATAATTAAGTATATCTTGGCTTAAAATATAGCCCTAGGCTGATAAGGCCGCAACATAACAAATATGCAAAAATCAGCTGACCCAATAGCCGCAATTATAATATCATCCTATGCAGGCCGACAAGACCAGCATGCTGTCTATATTAGACCAAAAGAAAGACAACCTACATATCCATATATAAAAGCCGACAAGGCTTCCAACTGACAAACAACTAGGCCCATACAGCCAACACGTATGTTTAACACAACACGTAATCGTCAAGCCTCCATAGAATAAGTCACTGGTCAGGATAGGGCCCCTATCTACCTAAAACTATTCAGGAAAAGACAGGCTACCTCTAGTGTATGGCAACTCCGGAGGAAGGGAGTTGACCAGTCTGCTGAGTCTGAATGGCTACTAAGGAGGTTTCAGAACCTACAGGCAAGTATGCAATGTCCCATGTGTGGGTTTAAGTACAACATGTACCGAGTATGAAAGGCAATAGTAATGATGGAACTGAAACTGCTAATAAGAACTGAAAGTAAATACTATAAGAGTCATAAAATAACCTGAACAATATCATCTGCACAATTGTATATTAACAAACATTAGACAAACAAGAACCTAACCTGGCCCCATAAGCCTGGCACCTAAAAACAATCAAACAATAACCTACCTGGCCCCTATAAGCCATTGCAAGTACAATTCAATCTATATACCTCTATCAGTACCACTATAGCCCCGAAGGTATTCTGTAGTTTATCTGAAATTAGCCCTACATAGGTAATCAACATACATCTGTGTGTTGTTTTATGGTTAAGCTGTAGCTAGCCCTTCGTGGGCAATCAACGTGTACCTATAAGAAGTCCCTTGACATTCGATGTATCTTCATAAATAAAAGTATTCTAAGCCTTTACCAAACATATTTTGGTCCCAATTAATTAATCATGAATGAACAAAATAAGATGGGATACTAATTTATCTCAAATCTCATTGCCCTCAAACTCTTTTTAAACATTTTTATTCTTTATGTGCTTATTTCGACTGAGAATTGTTATTACTTTATTACTTTAATTCTTTTCTTGATTAGTTAAATATTAAGAACATACATATTCTCGCCCTTTTAAATATTTTTACATATACATCACAATGGAATGATGTTGCTCGAATTTATGTTACGATAAATATCGAAGTTAATGTGCAAACCGGAGCTCAAATGGAGTAGTCGCTCCCAAGAGGGGATCGGGTACATCTCGGAATATGATGAAAAAGGCAGGCTATAGCTCACTTCTCCTATGAAGCACAAATATATCTTTATAAAAATAAAGCAACTCGTCACTCCCTTCTTTCTAATTTTATGTCATTTTTTTAAGTCTCAAGGACTTGAGAGTTTTTACTATTATGATAAATTGTCCATATACTTTCAGAAAATATAAACATCAAAATATTTTTAATGAAAAAATATTTTATTTATTAATCTTGAATAATTTTTTAAGAATTATTTTCGTCTTGTTTTGAGACATTTAAGAGAGTCGATCATACAAAAAATAGGATAAGGAGAGAAACATCGCATTGGGCGCGTTTTTGCTCTTGTCATACCCTAATCCCACTCTTTTATCTTTAACTTTATGTATTGTTAATTTATTATTTATTTTAGTATTCTATTTGGAAGCAACAAGGTTAAGTTTTTTTATCTTTACTCTTCTGATTTTTTATCTCAGTTTTTTTTAATTGTTTATGTTATCAATTACTTTAAATGTGTCTATTGGAAGCGAACAGGTAAATTTCTCTTCTTTTGTACTTGAATAACATATTTTTGCATTAAGTGTATTTTTATTTAAGTAAATTTTGCATACTTAATCACTTATTTATTTTGGATTGATTAATTAATAATTTTCTTAGTTTCTCAGTTAATTCCCTCATATTAATGAATTCGGTAAGGACCCACAGTTGTGGACCTTGAAAGGTGTCTAACACCTTACTTTCAAGGTAATTTCAGTCCTTACCCAATTTGGTTGCATAGACTAATAAATAGAATTATCTATAAATTAGTTTAGCACGGTGCCCTAACACACCTTAATTAGTTAGGTGGCGACTCTGCTTTTTAAATAATCCTAAAAGAGTTGTCACATATAGAGTATCGCATTTTGCGAGAAAAATGAGGCGCGATAGCATGGTGGCTCTGCTTTAATACTAGGTTCTCACCATTACAGCTTAATATTTGTGTGGGATTTTGTATATTTCTTGTATGTAATAATATTTTTTTGTATGATTTATTTTATTTGTTAGCTCCTTAAGTTTAATTTCATTCTTTGATGAAATATTTTTCCTTACTCTAATTACTAGTGAAAATATTCTCTTCGCGCAGCTCTAATAAAATGAACAAATATATATATATATATATATAAGCTAGGCTATATATCCGGGAGCTAGTCAGACTGCATGGAGTGCCCTTGTCCATCATTTTGGATAGAGGTACCTAGTTCACCTCACATTTCTGGAAGTCATTTTAGAAAAGACTTGGTACTTATGTTAAACTCAGCATAGCTTTTCACCCTCAAATAGATGGACAAGCTGAGCAGACCATTCAGACCTTAGAATATATGTTGAGAGCTTATGTGATCGATTTCAAGGGTAGTTGAGATGATCACTTGCCTCTAATCGAGTTTGCGTAGAACAACAGCTACCACTCCAGTATCCAGATGGCCCCATTTGAGGCATTATATGGTAGGCGGTGTAGGTCTTATATAGGGTACTTTGAGGTTGGTGAAGCTACCCTGATAGGGCCAGACTCAATTCATGAAGCTATGTCGAAGGTGCAACTTATCAGGGAGAGGTTGAAAACAGCGCAAAGCCGACATAAATCTTATGCTGATGTGAGGAGGAGAGAGTTAGAATTTGCGGTAGATGATTGGTTTTACCTAAAAATTTCAACCATGAAGGGGGTGATAAGGTTTGTAAAGAAAGGAAAACTCAGTCCGAGATATATGGGACCCTACAGAATTCTGAGGTGAATTGGCAGTGTTCCATATGAGTTAGAATTACCTCCAGAGTTAGCATCCGTGCCCCCAGTCTTCCATGTGTAACTATTAAAGAAGTGCATTGGTGATTCAACTTTGGTTGTGCCACTAGACACTGTAGGAGTGAAGGATAGTCGCTCTTATAAAGAGGTCCTAGTTTAGATCCTAGACCGTCAGGTTCGTAAGCTGAGAAACAAGGAAGTCGCTTCGGCGAAAGTCTTGTGGAGGAACCAGCTGTTAGTTGAGGGAGCCACATAGGAGGCGGAAGCAGACATGATTTCCAAATACCCCTCATTTATTCCCTTTCAGTTCAGTTCCAGCATCAGGTACTAAATTCCTCCTCAATACTCTGTTCAGTTTCGTACTCATCAACTCTACTTAAATTTTCAATGTGCATTCTAGTAGCATCAACTCAGTTAGCATGGTTAAATCAGTTTGGAGTCAATCATTCCTTCAGAAATCAATTCATAGTCACAATCTGGGAATTGCAGCTCTTTTCCAAGTTTTCCCAAGGGGAAGATATTGTAGCACCCCAAAACTTTTCTACACCAAACTCAGGCCTTGTAAGAAAAATCCAGAAGAAACCAAAAATTTTTGCCTCAAAACGACCAAGACAACAAGTTGTGGTCAACTCCAACGACTGGTTGTTTGGGTTGTGGTAAGCCCTGCCTTGGTCCTTCGGGAACCAATGGGACATGGAATGACCCATTGTGAAAAACAATGAGTCATCTTGTCACTCGTTTCATCCCCAGTTCAGAACCCAGTGATCCCTTTTCCAAGAACCCACGAGTCAACCAACGAGTTGTCGTGCGATACAACGACTCATGTGAGTCATTAGTCGGGCTCCCAAGTATCTCCTTCAGTGAAAACAAGTTGCAACAACGACCCATTGTATCACACAACGAGTCTTTGTCACCACCCATGGTGTCAAACTCAAGAATCCTTTAGGATTTCCAGTGGACAGAACAAAAGGTGACAACGACATTTTTACCCAACCAACGAGTCGTTGTGTCACCCGCTGGAGAAAGGGTATAGTGTTTTTGTTCGATTTCTTTCCAGTGGTCAAGGGAGGTACCAATGACTCATTGGTTCATCCAACGAATCGTGGTCCCTCTCATTGCCAGTTCCAGTGAGCCAAAAATCTAGGCCCAGGACCAACGATGTCACGCCCACCTTGGGAGGCATGACTGACACCTGATGCCATACTGAGATCTGAGCTAACCTGGCTAGGCATAGGCACCTTTGGTGCCTACCAGCGACTCAAGATCAAGAAAACAAACTGTTATATCTCGGTTGTAGCATATCCTCGGGCCGACAAGGCCACGCAGCACCTATAAAAGAGAATAGTTAACCCAACCAACATAACAATAAAAGGAATCCTATGTGGGCCGACAAGACCATCATGTTGTCTAGTTATAACATAAATGAAAACAAGCAGCTATACTAGGCCCCACACAGCCAACGCATAAAATAAGACATACATGGGCCCTACACTGCCAACAACAACCAACTAACTAAATACTATCATCTGTAAGCCTCTAGGAGTGAAAATATTAGTGGAGAAAGGGCCCTGGCCTACCCAAATGTTGTACAAATATAAGATAGATAAACCTCTACAACCTGGAAACTCTGAATGAAAGGAGCTGGCCAAACTGTTGACTCTGAATAAATACTAGGAAATCTCACAATATGATTGTCTAAACCTGCAGGCAAGTATGCAGCGCCCCATAGTTGGGCGTAAGTACAATATGTACCAAATATGTAAGGCAGTAACTAAAAGCTGAATAGAGGCTGATAAAGACTGAAAGTAAGTAGCAAGAAGGGGTAGAAGATAACCTATAAGCTTTCTTATTCATAACTTGCATTCAGTACATCGCTACACGTATATGAGCTAAAACTATACGACCATACATTCATAGGATACAACTAACAAGCAAGTATACAAATAAGAAACTAACCTGGCCCCCATAAGCCTAGAAGGTACAAGCAACACAAAAATAACCAACCGGGCCCCCCATAATCCCTGGCAAGTACGATCCAATCTATATACCCTTATCCAGGTTCCTATGATTCTACTGGTACTATATCTAACCTACCTAGCTTCTGGGTTCGCATCTGAGCCCGCTGGACTCCTGTAACTATTTCTGAGCTTGGTGGGCTCCTGTAACTGCACCCTGGGCACACAAGGATCGACGGAGGGTAAGTGATGCCGAAACGGCATAAATATGGAAGCTCATTCGTGGATGGACTGTGACATGGCCCTTGGGCCTGAATATAGTCCCTTGGGACAACATATAGCTCCTTGGAGCAATCAATAGCCCCATAGGCGATGATATTATCATATAACTCCTTTGAGCGATCAATAGCCCCGTAGGTGATGACACAATTAGCAACCCTGAAGTTGGTCAACGGAAGGCTATCCTAGGTGGGGTCAATCCCAACTGATATACTGTATCTTAGTCTCAATCTATCCACTCTGAAGGTGTATCTAAGTCTTAAGGCCTAACGTGACCGCTACCCGCCCCTAGAATAGTTTGTATAGCTGCTAACCGGCATACCCCGTGTGCCCATATCTGATTAGAGGATCCTGATAGTAATCATAATCTCTAATGGTCTAGATCGGCTAGGGAGAGATCTGGAGTGGCCTAAACGATACTATGAATGTCATGCTAGGACAGTGATAGCTCATAATCGAACTATAAGTTCGTGGATGACCAACTATTTAGTTCCTTCGCTTAGAATAACTGTATGACTGCTACTTGATCGGACATGCTCCTAAGTAGTCAGCTCCTAACCTTCCCCAGGTGGTTTACTATAATTCTTAGCCTGAAAGTAATATTGCACTACTATGGTTCTAGTCCTTTAGATATTAACTTGGACTGTTCAGATTTCATATATCTTCTTTGGTGATTCCTAACCTTGTAGGAAGTTTACCTAAACCTGGCCACTCGCAGCAACCTGTAACTGAGCATCTATACGAGCAGGCTGGGGCGTTGGCCCCGCATTCAACTACTTATAAGGTTTCCTCCTTAGGATACCCATGGGTCTATTTAACTTGAACAACTGGTATGGCTTCCTAAGCGACTTGTATGGCAAGCACTAAGTCGACTGAAACTAACAATCACTGGCCCTAACTAGATGGCATGCTGTCACTCATTTCACTAGGCAAATACTGGTACCGCTTAATCTAGGGTAAGACAATCCTATTTAAATTCTAGGCCTGGAGGCGTCAAGGTACGCCAACGGCCTCTGGGCGAGCTTTACTGACAATACAGACATCAAACTAAAAGTTATATCACCTGACTGTGCCCGATGTTGTACACTTACCAAATCAGGCTCAATAGTTAACCATAACCTTATGAGGCCTTAGCATGATAGCAAAATATTAGAATTCTACTAATACAATGAACAGAAGAATAGAGGAGTTGCTATGACGCTCCCAGCATGAGTTACACTTAACATATTCCTTCTCGATGAGGGATACTGCAATGTACGCTCAATACGTCTTTTAGAAGCTAACCACAACATATATAATCATAATCTACTAACATCAGCTAACCACAACATATAGGATCATTATCTTCATCCAAAAACATAGGTCATATCATTATACATCGAGAATAACTTGTCGAAGGGGTAAGCCTTAACATACCTCTGTAACACATCGAAACTTTCCTAAACCAAACTCAGACATTGCATGAAAAACCATAGGAAACCAAAAAATTTTCTATCTCAGAAAACCCCCACAACGGACTATTGGCGGAACCAATGGACCATTATAAGTGGTAGTGGTTAGAAGTAGCCTTTCTTCAAGGAGAAACAACGAGTCATAAGATGACCCGCTGATCCTAACAGCGGGTCGTCCTGTCATCCGTTGAATCCCAAATTCTAAGATCTACTGAATCTTTCCCTGAGACAATGGGAGGTAACAACGGCCCGTGGTAGCCTCCAACGAACCGTTGTGAC
This sequence comes from Datura wrightii, assembly GCA_035772735.1. Lineage (NCBI taxonomy): Eukaryota > Viridiplantae > Streptophyta > Magnoliopsida > Solanales > Solanaceae > Datura > Datura wrightii. The sequence continues at coordinate 45,429,351 of JASDFA010000002.1, read as the reverse complement.
CACCTGTCGTCTGCTTTTGGGACCCAGTAGTGTGAACCATGAGGGGATACAATGGCCCGTTGGTTCTTCCAATGAGTCGTTGTTATCACCCTTTGACCCCATGCCTTGTTTTCTTACCAGTTCCAACGGGAGATATCAACGGCCCATTGTAACTTCCAACAGACCGTTGTACCTAACCGTGGGTCACCCTTGTGAACCTAGTTTCTGAACCCAGAAACCACGACCAGATTCAACAGGCCGTTGTTTCTACCAACGACCCGTTCTGAGGCTCGTTGTTTGGTTCCTGTCGGCCAGATTTCAGATTTAAATCCCACGGTTATTTTTGTAAAATTCCATCTACCTAGTCCCTAAACTACATTGTTTGGGGTTCATTCAGGGGTTTTAGAAGGGGTAACCAATGGTTTCTCCCCATATTCCTTCTCTCATTCTCAAGAACAGAGCGTAGAATTCCTCTGGAAATACAGAATAGAAGCTAGGGCAAACGACAATCCTCTCAGTTTTTCTCAGAGATTCTTACCAGAGCTTCTTCTTCAGGTATGTGGGAATTCAGCAAGGAGATTGTTCTCCCCTTGTGTCCCCTAAAACTCTCTCTTTGTTCACTATCAATTCTAGCCCTGAGTTTACGAATTTGAAGATATTACCATTGTTCTTTGATTAATTCATATGGAATCCTACACTATGTTAATTGTGGCTATTTCCACCAGTTTTTGACTAATATGATGCCTATTCCAGTGAAGTAGAATTTTAGCCAAACTTTGGAGCATGCTTTAATCCTTCAAAGTTAGGAAATTCCTATAGTATTTGTATGTATCAAAAGACTCAGTTAAAGGTTTAATTAGTCAGTCTCATTCAGAAATTTATTTACTCAATATCGCTCAGGAATGTCATTTCAGCCTCAATCAGATTTTTAACAACCTCCGGGTTGACCAGAATAATGTCAGCTGATCAGTTTGTCTATAGTATTTTCTCGAGGTGTCAGTGGTGCCTCTCAATTATCAGACTCAGACTCAGATTACAGTTATTTGGTCCATTAGGGGGTCATGAAATTTCAGTTATATAGCTCTGACCAGCCCCAGGACCCCAGTTCAGATTTAATTTATTTCTTAATCGATTATGAAGCTTCTAGATAAGCAGCTCTAACCAGTCTAGAACCGAGTTTCAAAATATAGTCCGATAAGACTCCCAGGGTACTCTCAGTTATATGTCCCTGACTAGTCTTGGACTCCATTTCGAGCTATCAGTAGTTTAGTATGGGTTTCCAGTGAGAGTAGGACTTAGCACCGAGTGGACCGGGGTTCCAGCGCACCCAGGATCTTAAAACTACGTTGCCAACGTAGGTTACAGTTACAGGTTTTTGGCCTAATTGGCCCCAGACTTTTGTGATCACCCAGTCATGACTTTATACCCTATCAAGGTATATTAGGTCCTACCGCTGGGGTGTGTACATCAAACTCCACGTTTAGCTCACGTGGTTATATGTTGGTTACAAATTCTCCCACTAGTCAGTCTAGTCCAGTTTCAGAATAAGAATCTCAGTTCAATTTCATCCCTATCAGTTTAACTCAGTTCAGTACTATATTTCAGACTCAGAACTTTCAGATTTAGAGAATGTCTTTGACCACCAGACAGGGTCATTTTTACCATCTCAGTTATTTCAGATTATTTCAATTCAGATAATTAGTTGGTCATGCATGTCTTTCCAGTTCAGACACTTACATCTATCAGTATATTCCTCTCACATATTTAGTACATTCAAAGTACTGACGCATACTATGTTGTATCATTTTATAATATAGCTGCAGGTTCTCAGACTCAGCACCGCCAGCCACCGCAGTTAAAATTCTTCACCTCAGCAGTGAAGTGTGACTCCTCATCATCCGAGGGCATTATTTCTTTCTCTCAGTCATTTATTAGTTTCAGTTAGACTTAGAGTTAGTTGGGGGCTTGTCCCAAAAACTCCTCAGTTAGATGGCTTTCAGACAGACATGATTTTCTTTCAGATTTATCAATATTATTCAAATGTTTTGAACTTTATGTTTTCTGACTTGTCTTTCATAAATATTTTATGATACTATTTCAAAGTTCTGTTGTGCATGTTTACTTAAAATGCTAGTGAATGATAGACCAGGGGTTGACTTGGAGTCACTTGTGGCTTCAAGTACCATGTTACGTCCAAGGTGTAGACTCGAGGCGTGACAACATCGAATGTCGGTTCTCATTTAACTGATGAGTTTCAACCTGTAACCGGTGGTTCCACTCAACTGCAGCCCTTCCGCTGAGATAATAGGGCTATTTTCAATACTAAATTCGATAAACAACTATATCTTTCAATAATAACAATAACTATACTTTAGCTCTATTTAACTCGGTCGAAAACCCATAATTTCTCGAGAGTTTAGAAGGGAGAAATACTCATCTATTGCCTGCGGCCTTTTAGAATCCAATTTGGAGCAATTCCAACAACCTTTACTCGGTGGAGTTCCCGTGTACCAGGCGAATTTTCATGAAATAACTCTGCAGAGATGCTTCCTGTAGGCCTAGAGCTTGTTTCACGAAGTGAATTTGCATGTAGATGACATTTGATAGCGTAATTTGATGAAAATTGCTCGAAACCCACGTTTCCTCTCTATTCTGGACGAAGGGACATTTGGAAAATGATCTGAATTTAACAAAGGAAGATTGTATATAAGAATAGGGCGGTGGTAGGGGCCGCCTCGTGTAGGCAAGGCCAGTGCCTCGCGTTGCCTATTCTGCAAGCAAGGAAGGCGCCTCCCGCACCCATCCCACTGGCAAGGCCGGTGCCATTCACTTCCCATCGCACAGGCCTCGCAGCCTGGCCTCGCCCGACCCTACTAATCCACTGGAGGATGTCCTCCCTCGTCTTGCCTCTGAGGCTCTTCCCACACACTTCAAGCTCTCATTGCTCACCACAAGCCCACGCGAATGCGCACTAGCTGCTAACATCTTACGGGCTGTAACAATCGACTGGTCCCAACTATTCGTGGTTCAACCAATGACTCATTGAGTGACCCATTGGTCCCTATTGGTAGTTTTTCCAGATTTTCTTCCAGTGATACTTTTGTAACTTCCCACTTTTTAATCCCTAAACTACATTGTTTTGGGTTATATTTAGAGAATTTAGAGGGGTAATCGACGATATACTTCATTCCTCTCATTCACTCAGAAGTTAGATCATAAAACTCTCTCAGAAAAGCTTAGAGCAGAAGCTAGGGCAATCGATTTTCTTCTGAGATTCTCAAGGGATTACCAGGTATGTGGGAATTTAATAAGGGAATTATTCTTCCCTTGTGTCCCTGAAACCCTTCCATAATCTTCTATCAGTTATAGCCCTGAGGTTTTGAAATTTAGAAAGTTTTCAGAAAGAATTCTATAAATTTTCAATGGAATATTATCCATGTTATAAGCTGTTATATTTTTCCCAATTCTTCGAAATCATGTGGAAACTAGCTTTTTTTAAAATGATTTAGCCCTAGCTTTTGAATGTAGTAAATTAGAGTCTTGTATAATTGAGTAGTTATTCATGTTGTTTGATTCTATCAGTGTCGGGATTCCGATATTATTAATATTAGTTGAAATCTCAGTCAGTTTCATGCTAGTCTAGTTTCAGTGAGAATGTTAGCATGTTTAGTATTTTTCAGAAATGTTAGCTGATCAGTTTGACTATAGTCTTTTCTTGAGGTATCAGTGGTGCCTCCCAATTATCAGTTATTAGACTCAGATATCAGTTATCAAATTTTAGTTAGTTCTTTAGATGGTTACAATGCTTTCAGATAAGTAGCTCTAACCAGTCTTAGAACCACTAGCTTCAGTTTCAGTTTGTTCTTTAGACAGTTATGAAGCTTCCTGATAAGCAGCTCCGGTCAGTCTTAGAACACCAGTTACAGAATCCGGTCCGATAAGACTCTCAGGGTACTTCCAGATAGGTATCCCTGACTTAGTCTTGGACCCCAGTTTTGAGCTATCAACTTAGTAGTCATCCTAGGACTATCCAGTGGTAGTAGGACTTAGCATCGAGCAGATTGGGCTTCTAGCGCACCCAAGTTCCTAGATTTACGTTGCTGCCGTAGTTATTTTATTGGCCCTATGGCCCCTGGCTTGTGATCACCCATCCTATGCCTTTATACCCTTGAAAGGTATATTGGGTCCTACCGATGGTGTGTATACATCGGATTCTATGTTTAACTCACGTGGTTATATGTCGGTTATAGACTCTCTCACTAGTTAGTATAGTTTCAGTTTAGCTCAGTGATGTGCCGTGATTTTACGACACTTTTGACGCTTAAAATCAAGAAATTATGCACATTCCAGGTATGTTTATATAGGTATGATGTGTTTTGTGCTTAATGTTACAGGAAAATAGGTTTGAGAGTGAACTGGTTGAATTAATGCTGAAATTAACTGAAAAGGTGACTGCCAGGCACTTCACGAGTCGTTGGCAGGAGGCACGAGCCATTGCTTAGGGCGTGGGCAAATGATGGATTTGGAATATGCAAGGCAGTGTACTTGACGAGTTGAAGGAATGACTCGTTACACCTGGTAATGAGTCATGAGGTCAATCGTTAGGACTTGAAGAGAAACTTTCAACAAAGTGACCAGTGAAGTTGGCGATAGACATAACAAGTCGTCATGAGGTGAAACGAATTGTTGGCGGGCCACTGGAACCATCCATGAAGTACACTGGACATTCTGAGGAACTAAACCATGAGGGACCTACGTGCTCAGGCACGATGAGTCGTTAGGTGAACCGTTGCCACAACTGGGTACGTTGCTGAGGACGATTGTTTTTGGTAAGGAACGACTCGTCAAAAGGCCAAACGAATCGTCACCAAGCCCGTGGCCACTGCCGACCTGGTTTTCCAGTTTTAATTAGGAAAAGGATTTCTTGGTACTATAAATTCATAGTTTAGGTTTATTTTTGGGAGAGGATTTTAAAAGGGTTTTCAAGAGGATTCTGAAATGATATTTAGACGATTGAGAGAGCCTACATTATTAGTTTTCAACTATATTATCAGAACCCATTATAGAGGTACAAGTCATATAACCTATACGATGAGAATACTTGCCAAAATATATTAGCCTTAACATACCTTAATCGTCGATTTCTTTTCACCTAAATAGTTCCAACCTGAAGTCGGTAATCCCACCAAATTTCAGCCATTATGCTGTGAGAATAAGGCTATTTTCAGTAATAGGAATTAGCTAATAACAATATCTTTCAAATACATTAGCTATAAATCAAAGTTCGTCCAATTTTTCCCAAAGCTTACAAATTCCCGAGAGTTTAGAAGGTAGAAATGCTTACCTATCCCTTCTAGCCGCATAGCACTTAATTAGAAGTGATTTCTAGAACTTTTACTCGGCAGCGTTTCGGTACTCCGACCAAGATTTCAAGAAATAACTCTGTAGGGACGTTCCTAGTAGGCCCAAAACTTGTTATGCAAGACGAATTTTCATTTGAACGGAGTTTAACGGCTTAAATCGGCGAAAAATGGATGAAAAGTTGAGAGAATACTTCATGCTTATCGAGGGTCTGTTTTAGGAAATGTTTGAAATGAATTTGGACTTATACTTAAACATATATATAGATGAGGCGGTGGACAAGGGGGCGCGGCGCACCGCTTATCGCACCAGGCTAGGGGCGCGACATCCCGGCCATGGCGCTGGGCTGACAGCGCGGCACGGTGCCCAATGCACCTAGCCTCTAGCCCCGGCCTCCTACTTTCTTGACATCATCTTGTATGTTCACTATTGAGCCCTTCCTCGCATGTGTCGTACTCTAAAACTCTCATCATATGTAAGCATGCATTGGTTTAAATGATAGGAACTTATGGGGTATAACATCATCCCCCCTTAGGGACATTCGTCCTCGAATGTAATCTATCCTCAGGAGATTCTATTCCTTAAGCTTTGCCCCGAAAATTTAGGTAGAGTCTCCCCTGTAATATGGACTATCCGAAAACCTAAACGCAGAAAAGTCCAACATAGGCATCTCATAGGATGCTACAAATAACTGAATAATATAGCTCCAGAATCTGGAACAACTGAGAGTACCTAGACCTCATGTCGTTCTCAGCTTCCCAAGTCATCTCTTCTACCTTTCTATTCCTCCATAGAACTTTAATAGAGGTTATATTTTTGGTCCTCAATCTGCAGACCTGTCAACCTAGTTATATCTTTTAGGGTCTTTTCATAGGATAATTTCTCTGTGACCTAACCATCCTCGACTGGGATAACCCGAGCAGGGTCTCCTACTCACTTGCATAACATTGAAACATGAAACACTGGATGAACATATTCTAACCCCGAAGGCAATTCTATCTCATAGGCCACTTGGCTTATCTTCCAGAAGATCCGGTATGTCCCTCTTCTGTCTGATATATCATGTTAGGTCCTAATGACCCTAACTCACCTATTTCAACCCATACTAGGGGAACTTATATTTCTGCTCATACAAAGCCTCATAAGGCACCATCTTGATGGTAAAATGGTAATTGTTATTATGCAAACTCAATAAGAGCTAGGTGTTCATCCCAACTTATTCCGAAGTCTAGCACACTCATCCATAATATATCTTCGGGCATCTGAATTGTGCACTTTGCTTAGCCATCTGTCTAGGGACTGTAGTTGTACTCAAGTTAACCTATGTTTCCAAACTTTTCTGAAATAACTTCCAGAATCTAGTAGTAAACTAGGCTCATTTGTCAGAGACATTAGACACTAGTGTTGACACCCAATTTTGACCTACCTACGCCTTAATATGCTGCTTATATATGTATTTATTTATTTATTTATTTTACACAAATATTCGACTTACTTTTATATTTATAAAATAATTTATTATCATAATATTGTGAAAATTATTTCAAGTTACAAATATGACTCATATTAATTTTAATTTTTTGATATTAAATAATTACGTCGTATATAATATATTTTGTATTAATATACGTCCTTATTTTGAAATATATTCTTTACTTAATAAACTATTTACCTAATTTTACTAAATTTTACAAAGTGATTTGACCCATAATACTACTCGAAATTTATAAATTTTTTATGTAAATAATATGATTTCTATAATATTTGATAACTTAATTTTATTTTCTAGTCATTAAATTATTTATAACTATAATAATTTAATTATATGATATTTACATAAGTATACTTAAATTTAGAATTTATTTATTAATAATAATATTTGAATGATTTTCTTATAATTTAAACTATTTTATTATCTATTATTAAATTATTTAAAAGAGTAGTATATTTATTAATTTAATAGCAGCTAAATTCAATTTCATTCATTTATTTAAATTATAGCCATTTGTTAATTTAATTTCATTCAATTTATTTTAAATCTGGCCACTTTCTATTCAATTTATTCCAATTTTAGCCACTTTTGATCCATTTGGCTATTATTTAAATTCAATTCCTAATTAAATCTACCCACTAACTTATCCGGATGACCCGTTTGACCCATAAACCGACTCATCTTCCTTAAAATTAATCTCAGCCGTCTATTTTTGATCCTATGGCAGATGATTAACCCTACTATCACCATATTTAAACTCATTCCCCAAAACCTAAAAGATTTTTTTCATCCTTTTTCCCCTCTCCCTCCATAGCTGCCGCCGCCACCTCCCTCTCTCCCTCTCTCCATTTCCTTTCTTCTCCCCCTCCGACGAACCTCACCGGCGTCGTACCACCATAAACAGCCGTCGTGCCCATTCCCTCATCTTTCTCTCATAACACGTCGGCGTCCCTCTCACCTATCTACCTTCTCCCCATTTTCTCCGACATCACCCCCCATCGCCGGAAACAAACCACCCAGCCGTGAAACAACACCACTGCCTAGCAGCCGCCCCATCCCCTCTCTTTCTCTTCTTCAAACTCGGGCAACCCATCGGAAAACCTCCATAACTTCCGATCGAAACGATAATAATAGACCACCTCGGCAGCCACCACGGCTCCGGCAAAGCAACATCACCCCTCTCCCTTCTTCTCTACTTTTCTTCTCTAGCAGTCACACGACAACGCCGCACGCCGCTGCTTCTTCGGCGAAACCGGAAGACAACACTGCCAGCAGCCTCCCCCTCTCCCTCTCTCCATCTCCATCTTCCCATTCACCCAAAACAACCACTGCACACCCCCGGAAAACCACCGAATCTCCCACCCCTAATCCATTCTACTGGACAACAATCACACCACCAAAACCACCAGATCCCTCACTATTAACACCGCATGCCACCACTATTCTAACAAAGCTTCTGCCAGATCAAACAGAGCATACGCAAATCCTTCTCTGATTTATTTCTTTTAAATTTGTTGTTTTCTCCCTAGACATATCTGCAAATCTGAAATTTGTGCCAAGTAGCATATTAATTTTTAGTCTAAATTTCACTACTTTTCTATTAATTTACAATTATCTATGTTAGTTTATAACAATCTTACTCCGATCAAATGTTCTTATCAACTGTTATTTGTTCCTATATGTCTTATACATATGCATATATTGGGTTCGGAACAATGTTTCTTTGCGCTTTGTTTAACTCTCCAAAATTAGTTCCTTGCACTCCGTTTAACTCTCCAATGTTAGTTACATGATGTATTTGCCTATTTTATTGTATATGAGCCCTGCTTTCTTGGAATGAATTTGTAATAGTTTGAATAGTAAGATTGGCGTAATTTTTTTACTTTCCCTTTTGTTTGAACTTATTTAATGTTGGATTCATCTATTAAAACTGGTATGCCACCTTTGATGGAAGCTTGTTAATTATTTCTTTTCCTTGAAATATATTTATTCACTCTTTAGTAAAAATTCGATTGATTTCATGTCGGATTGATTACTTCATGGGAAATCTTTTACATTCCATATGCTGTCATATTTTACTCATGTATTTAAGGAAAATTTCAATTTTTTTTCTAATTGATCATTTTTCTTCCTCTCCCGTTCCTTTAATTATTTGATAGTATTTTGGTGTATTTATGGTAATCTCAACCCGTTCGTCACATGCTTCAACTACGGGACAATTTTGCTTACTTGACTATTTTGGCAAGTTACTGATTATGATTTTGCATTTTATGTGGTTAATATGATAATTTTAGTATTTGATCAATCTTGGTAAAATTTGACCAACCCTGGGCATAATTGACTCTCTGCTTGAATCAAGGAAATATAGTCCTAATCAATTTCTCTCCTTTTATTTGGACAGCTTTAGTGTGTGATATTTATGGTAAATCTTGATTAATTTTGCATATTCTGATTTGATTAGGCTATTTAAGGAAAATCTCCCTTGGATTGATTATCTAATATCCTCCTTTTCCTTATTAGGTCAAACTTTTTAAACGTAGAACTAGGTTTGGCCTGATTTCTTTAAGGGATACGTAGGCGCCTTAACGAGGCTCGACCCCCTTAATTAAATAAATGATTATTCGTTCGTTAGTTTATTTTTAATAAAAATTTTGTTTTATTGCTTACTTTATTTGCTACAATCTTTATATTTAATGCTTTAAGAAATGTAACAAGATAAATTTCCTTTAAAATTTAATCTTTTATGTCGCTCATTTAGACAAGAATTTAACTCTTCATTATTTTTTTTATCAATCACTTTAAATGCAACAATATAGATTAAAATAAGCTTTCATGTCTCACTTAGATAATCTTCCCCATTTAATGAGTCCGGTTGGGAACCACATTTGTGGACCTCGAAAAGTGCCTAACACCTTCCTTTCGAGGTAATTAAAGCCCTTGCCCAACTCTGGTGACCTAGGTAACAAAAATGGACCTTTAACTTAGAACGGTGTCCTAATGCACCTTAATTCGTTAGGTGGCGACTCTTCAAAATGCATAAACCCTTAAGAGTTGTCACATGTCGTATTCCGCTTTTCCGAGAGGAAAAATGGGGCGCGACAACTAGGACACTGTGCCGTCGGACTATCTCTTTAATGTATAATTCAATATAATTTCCAGCTGAAAACATAGCCCTAACTGGCAAGAAATAAGTTAATTCTATCAGCCTATCAACAATTACCCCAATGGAGTCAAATTTACGCTTGGTACCTAGTGAACCTGTAACAAGTTTTATATTGACTTCTTCTTACTTCCATATAGGAAAGGCTATCTCTTGAGTCAACCCGCTAGGTTTCTGATGTTGAGTGTCTACCTGCTGGCAATTGGGACACTATGCTACAAACTCGGGAATATCTTTCTTCTTTTCATACCACCAATAATTCTCTTTCATATCAAGGTATATTTCACGAAGTTATATTTCCATCAGACTCGGATGAAAAGAATAACGAGAATAATGTACTTCTGCCATAATCTTCTGGCAAAGCCTGCCATATCTGGAACGTAGAGTCAATCTCTGAATCTCAAGACTCTGTCCCCTGTTATCCCCAAGGCCAAAAACTTCTCCTACTGAGCCTTGCCTCTGTTATCTGTACTAGGCTAGGTCCTTCATGTTGTCGCTCTTTCTCCTCTATAACTAGAGATGACACTGTTGTATTCTGGATCACAACCCCGCTATCATCTGAGTCCATCAACCGGACTCCTAAATTGGCTAACTGGTGCGGCTCTTGAGCCAATTTTCTCTTTTCTGGTCTTAAATATGATAGGCTTCTCATAGACCTGCGACTAAGGGTACCAACTACAATGTTAGCCCTCCCTAGGTGATATAAGATTTCTACGTCGTGATCCTTTAGAAACTCAATCCAACGATGTTGTCATAAATCCAACTCTTCCTGCTAAAAATATATTGGAAGCTCTTGTGATTAATGGAGATGTCTACATGGACACCCTACAAGTAATACCTCCAAAATTTTTGAAGCATGGACTACTACAGCCAAATTTAGGTCATGGGTAGGATAGTTCTTTTCGTGCCTTCTTGGCTACCTTGAAGCATAAGCAATCACCTTACCGTGTGATGAGTTAGTAATTTACCAACTCATTAGGCTCTAAAACTTGAGCTTTTGTTTCGTTCTTGAGTTGATTATTTGGATTTTATGCCCTTTTTGATTTTATTGTGTGCAGATGACTAAATGTGAAAAAAAGAGTAAAAATGAAGCAAAAAGAAGGGAGTGAGAGTGAATTGGTGATTCATAGATGAAAACCAGTGAGATGCCAGCCAAAGGCTGAGCATCACTTCCTCAGAGGATTAATGCAACTGGTGGTTCGTGACTTGCCAGCGAGGAGTCACCGGTCCAGTCACCGAAAGGTATTCAAAGTTCTAGAAAATGGCTTGAAGACCCGACGGTTCATAGATTGGCATCAGCGAAACGCCGAGTGAACCGCCAGTGTTCACTAGAATTGAGTAAAGATGCAGAAAAGATGCCCGGTGGTTCATAGATTGTAACCGGAGAACTGCCGGTGCTTTCGCCGGTTCAAGAATGGTGCTCATGGGGGTATAATCGCCCAACACTAGAAAATAGATAAAAAGTTTCCTACTTTTCTAGATATAAAGAGAAGATAAAGTACTTTGTACGGAGATATGCAGAAGGAGAGATAGAAATAGAGATAGTGAGAGAGAACAAAGCTTACATCACATCATTATTTTTCCTTTTAGCTGAAGAACATTCTCTTAGCTGAGATACAGAGATTCTGATTGAAAATTGTAGAAAGTACTCTATTTTATTTCTTCTTTGTACTAGTAAGTTTCAGCTATTGTTGAAGATTATTTTGTGAAGTTGATCTATCTACTCTTGCTATTAAATTCAATGATGTCATTGATGAATATGTTTTTGAATTTCTTAACTATGAGTAGCTAAAATCATTAACTAGAGGTGTGTGATGATAAATACTTGATTGGATTGGGTATTGCTAGAGTCATCTTCATATTGTTCATGCACATGTAAATCTATTTGATTCTCTTCAATCTATAAAGGAAGATCCATTGATTATGATATGGGTCTATCTAGTCTTGCTTGATTGTTGCTTGTAAAAGAATAATTAAGTATTGAAAGAGAATTTAGCAGTGGGTACGAAGAAGAGAGTGTGAAATTGGTCTAGAAATAGCAAAAATTGCATTCTCTTTCCTTATTAGCAGCTAATATCTAGGAATTAGTGCAGTTGCTAATCCCAATCAAATCGGGTTGAGCTAAATTGTGACTAGAGGTTTGACAAAACTCTAGTGAGAGGTAATTAGAAGGCTGAAATGTTGTAATTACCCACTTCCCAAGATTATTTACACTTGTTGAACTCATAAGATGACCCGACATGACCCGATCTAGTTAGTATTTTATCTACACCGCACCTCTAGTCTTTCACATCCTTGTTGACAACTTAGCTGATCTTGTTATTTTATTTCACTAAATCAACCAATACAATTCTATGAAAAATTCAACTCCCCCAATTTTATTTGTTGTTATATTAAATCTACGTGGTGCAAGTTAACGTCAATTTCTAAATCGACACTTGAAACTATAACCCCGGCACTCGTGGGGTTACTTGTGTTGATACTTCGACCCTGTATATTCTTTGCATTAAGGATATATTTTGGACGTTATAAAAAATGGCGCCGTTGTCGGGGACTAGCGCTTGATATTCTTGTTTTGATACTTCAGCCCTGTATATTCTTCTGTTGATTGTTAAGTTGAAATATCACTTCATGGAAGGAGCTAACCAAGGCGACCTTGGACCACTTTTTTCCTCCATCAAAGATGCTGTAGTTGAGGGATGATATTGCAAATTTCAGGAAAGAACCGGAGAGTCTTTACACGATGCGTGGTTAAGATTTAAAAAGAAGGTTGCTCTTTGCCCAAATCATGGATTGCCGGATGGAGTGCTTCTCCAAAGCTTCTACTTGGTCCTCGATTCAATCAACAAGTCTGTGGCCAACAACCTAGCTGGTGGTTCTATTATGGATCAAACATATGGTTTGGCCAAAGACCTCCTTGACTGAATGACAAAGACCAACAGGGCTTGGAACACAAGAGAAACAAGTGTGTCCACTCATGAGATTAGTTCAAGTGCATTGGCGGTGGAATTACAAAAACGGGATGAAGAGCGGGATGAAAATCTCGCCAAGATGATGACACAACTAGAATTGATGACCAAGCATGTGAAGGGAGCAGGGCCAAAGGTGGTAAATGTCATGGGAATGCAAGGTCCCTTACAATATGAAGGAGAGTTATCACCCCAAGATATGATGAGGAATGCCAATATATTGACAACCAAATGGGAGGTCCTTGACCTGGCTTCCAAGAAGTAAACAAAGGCCCATGGCGCCCAAGGGATGACAACCAAGTTTGGAGAAATCATGAGCCACAGGGATGGCTTGAAAGGAATGAAAGGTGGGTTAATAGAGAGCAAAACCAATAGAGTGATCGCTATCACCAGAGTTTGAACCCATATATTCCCCCTCTTAAGGTTGGTAATCCTCAAAATCAGTCGGGCGTGAGTGATGCAGGCAATTCAAAAATTGAATAAATGTTATTGAGAGTTTTAAAGAAGGTTGAGTCGATCGAGAGTGGGGTGAAGGAATTAAGAGGGGAGGTGTTTAACCTCGCCCCAATAGTGAGTTCACACTCTGCCTCCATCAAGCATTTGGAAGCCTAAATGAATCACCTATCAGCTCAAATGAACCCCCAGATGAAGGAAACACTACCTAGTGACACAATGCCTAATCCCAAGAAAGATGGTCAATGCATAGCCATTGTCACTAGGAGTGGCAAGGTGATTGGAGATGCCCCGGTGAAGTCTAGTAAGGTTGATAGCTCGAAATGTGTTGAAGAAGATGAACTCGATAAAACACCAATAACTCCAAAGAATGAAGAAAAGATTGATGAGGAAAAAGAGGGAAAGGATGATGAAATCCTTCCCCATGCTGATAATGATGAGGCGGGCATGAAGGACCCGAATAATGATAAGGTTGAATCAAGAATCCCACCTCCTTATCCACAACGGCTTACCAAGAAAAAGAAGGATGACCAGTTTAGAAAGTTTGTTCTTGTCGTGTGCTTGCATTGTTAGCTGCCCCGCAGCTACGTCAATTAGTGCTTTTTTGGTTACCAAGAAAGGACGTCCCAAAATAAATGGGACTTCCGCGTCTGGTTCAAAGTCCAGCACAACAAAATCTACCGGAAAAATTAGGGAGCCAACTTGCACCAAGACGTCCTCCACAATGCCATCAGGTCTGGCTAAGGATCGATCCGCCAATTGCAAGATTACTGTTGTGGGTCTAGGACTCCTTAGACCTAACTTTCTGAATACCAAAGACGGCATCAAATTTATGCTCGCTCCCAAATCAAACAATCCACGAGCTCGGATGCTCTTCCCAATAGTAATCTGGATAGTAAAGCTCCCAGGGTCTTTGAGCTTTGTGGGTAGTCTATTTTTAATCCGGAAAGTGCACTCCTCCGTTAGAGCCACTGTAGCATACTCAGTCAACCGACTTTTGTTTGCCACGATGTCTTTTATATACTTAGCATATTTTGGCACTCCCTGCAAAACATCAACAAGAGGTAAGTTAATATGTACCTGTTTCAGCACCTCCATGAATTTCTTGAAACACGCCTCCTCCTTGTGCTTCTTTAATCGTTGAGGGAACGGGGGTGGAGGTCTTTCTGATTCAGCTTCCTTAGTCTTTTCCCTTTCAGTACTTTGCTCCCTCTCAACTTCTGCTGCTCCCTACTGTTGAGGTGGTGTTTCTGGTTCCATCTCTTTCGGCTGCAAACCACTCCTTGTGGTCACTGCATTTACCTACTTGGGATTGGGATCCGTGTCGCTCGGCAGTCCTCCTCTAGGCCTTGTGTTTTGGGCTCCAGCAAATTGCCCAAATTGATATTCAAGTGCCTTGGTAGCTAACTGATTGTTTTTCACTTCGGCTGTAAATTTCACATAGTCAGCCTATAATTGAGCTTGGTTAGCCATCATGGTCTCGAACATTTCCTCAATGCTGGGTGATGGTGGTGGAGGAGGTGCATTGTTGTTTCTGAATTGTGCTTGATAATTCTGTTGCCCTCCTTGGTTCCTTTGCACACCCTAACCCGAACTTTGTCCCTGATGGTTGTTGCTACCCCATGAGAAATTAGGATGATTCCTCTAATTGGAATTGTAGCTATTACCATACTGTTAGTGGTTCCTTTGCGCATTACCCACAAAGTTTACCGAGTCAGGATTTGCTCCACAACACTCAGCTGAGTGCTCACTGCTTCCACACACTTCACACCACATCTGCTCTACAGCATTCACTAGGGCTTGAGGCTGGTTCATTGTCATGTTGCTGAAATGGGTGTTAAGTTGATTTTGCAATGCAGCTATCTGTGCAGCGATAGCTGTAAACCCATCCACTTCAAGCACTCCTGCTGCTTTCCTTGTCCCGCCTCTTGATGAATCATCATTCCATTCCGGATTGCCCTGCGAAATACGGTTCAACAAGGTATACAGCTCCTCATAAGTTTTCTCCAGCGCTTGTCGTCCAGCTGCTGAGTCTAGCAATATTTTGGTGTGGGGTTCCAAACCCTCTATAAAAGTGTGCACCAGCACATCATTGGACTGATGATGATGAGGAAAATCCCGCAACATAGACTTGAATCTCTCCCAGGCCTGATATAAATTCTCTCCCTCTCTCTGTTTGAAACTTAGAATTTGACTTCTAAGTCTTGCTGTTTTACCGGAGGGAAAAAACCATATCAAGAATTTCCTTGCAAGATCATCCCACGTAGAAATAGAATTTGGTGGCTCGGCTTTCAACCACCTCTTGGCTTCTCCCAATAGTGAGAATGGGAACAATGTAAGCCAGACATAATCCGATGACACTCCAGCGGGGATGTAAGTGTCACTTATCTCCAAAAAATTTTGGAGATGCTGCTGTGGATCTTCATAAGGGAGACCGGTAAACTGCCCGCTAGTGTG
This sequence comes from Datura wrightii, assembly GCA_035772735.1. Taxonomy (NCBI): domain Eukaryota; kingdom Viridiplantae; phylum Streptophyta; class Magnoliopsida; order Solanales; family Solanaceae; genus Datura; species Datura wrightii. The sequence continues at coordinate 45,413,480 of JASDFA010000002.1, read as the reverse complement.
CAGCAATTGCACCATATTCTGTTTAAGTTCAGACCTCCCTCCTGGCTCAGGTTTGCGTATGCTAGATGTGACATTATTAGCATGTGGGATTGCCACCTCGCGAACCGGCCGAGCTGCTACTTCTTCGGGCACTAACACTGCCCGTACTACCGGTGGATTCTGTTGTTGCTCCATGATCATCTGTCTGAGCAACTGCAGCTTTCTTTGTAGAGCTTCTCTCCGTTTACTGTGAAATATCCTTTCTGGCTCCAAATTCGAGTCCACCAGCTCCTTGTCTCTTGCCAGTGTTCAACAGACATTAAATCTGTAAAATACAGGATAAGACCAAGTTGTCAACACTAAGAAAATAAAAATATAGTAAATTAACACTTAAAACAAATTCACCAATTGCCAGTCCCCGGCAACAGCGCCAAAAACTTGTTCGGTATGTGATTTGTGGGTATATAAAATGACACGCAAGTGCACGTGGTCGAACAAGTAGTAAATGACTTTAGTAAGCCAAGTATCGATCCCACAGGGACTTGGATGAAGTGCAATCTGCTCAAGTGTACTATATTTCAATTCTAAAAATGCAGACAACAGTGTAACCAAAAGTTTGATATTTTGTTTTATAATTTTTATACTAAGCTAAAACAATTATCTACTTTGAGTCTGAACTATGAATGAGAGCATGCTGAGGTTAAACGAACATGTAATGAAATTAATTATCATCATAATTTGGTTAATCTTTTCCTCCGGTTGCTAGCCAAGAACTATTGCCAAGAGATTAAAATTCTCGTATTTAACCTCACCTAAGAATCATGAACCATCCACCTACATTTCTGTGATTAAATGCAATTCATGTTCTAGCCATACAAATCCGGTTCCTAAATTGACTAATACGACTTTCAGGTATATTTCTATCCTGAAAGTAAATCAATTCCCAATTTTCCCAAATCAAGTAAAGATCATATCCTATTAATTCACAACTTTCCAATTTCTTGCTCTCTCGAGTGAAACCGGACTTTTTAGATATACATTAACGTAGGCCACACATTAATGCAGTAAGAACAAGAATTAATAGAACAACATGGAAGAAAAGATGAAAAACCAAAGAATCAATGATCACATTTCATCACAATTGTTCATAACCTCAGCAAGAAGAGGAATTAGCCACTCATTTGTGGATTCAACATCTTTAAATGAGTGTTAATCATACAAGCAATTGAATTTAAGAAGGAAGAAAGAGAGAAAAAACCCTGATATTTTCGTCCCTCAACTGTCTGTTGTTCGCGGTTTGTTGCTACGGTTAAAAACCGACACGCAAGTGCACGTGGTCAAACAAGTAATAAAGTGGCTAAGTAGCCAAGTATCGATCCAAGGAGGCTCAAGATATGTAAAATTGCCTAGTTTACTATATTCCTATTTCACTTCTAATTATGCTAACAACAATGTAACCAAGAGTTACTTGAGTTTTTGGTTTCTAAACTATATATACTACAACTAATAACAACTATTTACTTGTGAATTCAGACAATGGATATGAACATGCCAAGGTTAAGAACAAGTAATGAACTTGATAATCATGATAATTTTGGTTAATTCTCTTCTTCATGTTCCTAGCCAAGAACATTTGCCTAGAAATTAAAACTCTCGTATTTAATTTCACTTTAGAATCATAAACCATCCGTCTACATTTCTGTGATCAAATGTAATTTATGACCTAGCACTACAATTTCGGTTCCTAAATTGACTAATACGGCTTTCAAGTATATTTCTATCAGGAAAGCACATCAAAACCCAATTTTCCCAAATCAAGTTAAGGACAATACCCTATTAATTCACAACTTTCCAATTTCTTGCTCTTTCGAGTGAAATTGGACTTTTTAGATGTACATTAATGTTGGCCAATCACTAATGCAGTAAAAACACGAATTAATAGAACAACATTAAAGAAGAAGAAGAAACCATATCAATTAAAATCAGAATTCATTACACATGTTCAAAACCTCAGCAAGGGAGAGAATTAGCTACTCATTCTTGGATTGATCATCCTAAAATGAGTGTAAATCATACGTACAATTGATAGAAAGAAGAAAGGAAGAGAAGAAATCCCTTAGCTTTTTCAATCTTCAACTGCTACTAACCCACGTTCCTGCTCTCCACTTCTGAACTCAGTCTAAAAACTAAAAAACTCCTTAAAATAAACCTAAGTGTGCTATTTATACTAGTGGAAAATATTTCCCGGAATAACAAGCAACGTGTCACGGAGGCCAACGTGGAGCACTGCCTCCGTGACACGGCGTGGACGCGGACCTTCACTGGAATTTCCAGTGTCCGGAAAATTAACCTCAACGTGGCACGGAGGCCATCGCGGAGGCCTATCTCCGTGCCACGGAGCTGACGCGCAGGCACACTGGAAATTGCCATTTTAATCCTTGCTCAGGCAGTGTGCTACCGCGATGGTAGCGTGGCACGGCTCCATCGCGGAGCCCCTATAAATCATGCATTCCAAGGTCGTTTCCACGCTCGCATCCAAGTCCAACTCCGACATAGTTCCAACACGCATTTTAGCTCCTAAAAATCACATTTACCTGCAAAACACATGCTAATCATGTTGGTTAGTATAAATTCGCATTTTATTACCAATTACATGATATTATATACACATTGCACAACAAACAAGGTAAAAATGATACGTTTGAGTATCACTTGGGCATATAAATCTACCCAAGATCACTTACCCCACACTTAAATCCTTGTTCGTCCTCGAACAACACATACACAAATCATGCAAATTACATCCCAACCTTCATCACTATGGGGCAACAATTTACACTAAGGTCATACCGATTATTCAATTTTCGCAAATCATCAAGAAAACATGCTTGGTCGTACAATACAATGACCCTTAATACATCAAGGCTTCCTAGACTTTAAGAATTGATTCTTGATATCGGCAAACTCAAGCAAATCAACTAATCAAGAAATCCGACACGAAAATCAATCTTTCATCAAGCATGTGCCCTCACAACTTGAGAGAAATTTCCCCTTTATGTTCATGCAACACACAAACATGCAAGTAGGGGCATATAAAAATTAATTTCACTCTCTCTCCCAAAAGAATTCACATGCCTCATGTCATGACCCATAGGCTTGCCCTTAGTGTATTACTCCACTAATATAAAGAAATGCAATATAGGATCACGTAGGACTTTAATGGGTTGTAACGGGGATATGGATCTAGTATGTATATATTGGATTAGCCAATAATAGTCGCTAGCATCTTTAAGCGCCTTTTCAACACATTCCCATCGACTCATGGACATTGTTCCTCTCTTTTCTCTTTTTCTCCCATTCATGCTGGTTTACTTTCATACAGCCCATTTCATCAACACACTTGACGCAAAACAGAGGGTTTCCTTGTACCCTCACTATCATTTAATTACAACAAGTGCCTCTTCAACATCATCTTTTCTTTCTTCACTTTGCTTTTCTTTTTCTTTTCACTCTTTTCACTCTTTAACACTTTGGGAAACATTTTCTGTTCTTTGTAAGCGCTTAAGAGCTTCTTATAGACTTTAAGGCTAATGAAAAGAAGGAATAAAGCTTAGTTCATACAATTTTGGACAAAAGAAAGAAATCGGCTAAAGGCTCAACGGGCTGACTAGGGTATACAACATATAGAAAGGTAGAATTTGACAAGAAAAAAAAATGGAAACTATCGGTTAAAGCAAAGAAATGCCTACATCCTTTCCAACACTACACCTCTTTCATTTCGTTTTGTATACACACCAGGCAAGTTCTAAACAATTCACAATGACATGGAATAGCAAAACCTCACTTCACACTTCATGCACATGCTCGAATCAAGATGCATTCACAGACTCTTTAATTAGTCAATTACATGAATTCAAGATTAAGCCTCAATCATAATGAATCAAATTCTATAGCCTAGGTAACTCAACATATTTACAGAATTGCATGCTTTCAAATGAATCACTTTCACATTTTAAACATCAATTACAACACGCAACGAAATTTTAGCAACCATAAGCAACTACAGTTCATTGATGCAATCCACCAAAGAAAAACTAAAAACAACTAAAAATCCTACTCCTACCGACTACATTTCCCTTAAGACGGTCGTCATCCATCTATCATAGGGAACGGTCACTAACTATGACATCGGTTCAATGGGACTATTCTCGGTAAAAGAACCGAAAACAAACTCCGAGAAACCCCAAAAAAAATATATAAAAATCGAAAAAAAATAAAAAAAATTTTGCAACACATCGATCATTTCGATAGAAAGAAAATATTTACAAGTGCAAAATATTTTCGCAAAAATTTTGAAAAATATCGATCATGTCGATAGAGAAAAAAAATTATTTACAAAATTTACAAAATATTTACAATGGCAACCATACTTTCAAAAACACACATCATTAACCACACAACATATATACACATACATCACAAATCAGTTCGCCACAGGGAAAGCACAAACATACATAAACATCAAGGAAAAATATACAGCAGTTTAGAGCCTATGTCCCAGCACCTAACTACTCCCCACCCCACACTTAAATCGAACATTGTCCCCAGTGTTCACAAAAATACAAAGCACAAAATTTTGGGTGGTGAAACTCCCTGCTCAGTCGAAATATTCGACTTCTTCATCCGGTGCTGCGGCCTCGTCGCCCATATTTGAATCAGCTCCATCGTCATCATCGGACTCCACATCGGAGTCCTCACGACTTGTCTCCTCATCAGTAGGGACATCGTCATCAGTCGGCTCCACGAAGGTTGGCCCCACCTTACATAAGGCTCTGGCATTCTCGCCAAAGGGGTAGTCTAGCTCCAACTGCCATAACGCTTCCTCGGTGGCTGGTCTCCCACCAATCCGTAGCTGCAGCATCTGCATGCCGAACATACGGGCCATGTACTGATCGTCACGAGCATGTCGCTCGCCCAAAGTCAATACCGGTCCGTGTGTAGTGTCGGGGGCCTTAGTCTTTGTCACGTCGAGGGCCCTCCGCTTCAATTGTGGAATGTAATACAAGGCTTCTTCCTCAATGTCGAGGCCTCGGAGGAAGGTGGTGATGAGTCCGCCAAACCCGTATCTGTGGCCCTGGTGCAGTCTAGCTCTCTTCATGGCGGATATTATGACCGCCCCAACATTAATCTCAAGCCCTTTCATAAGGGAATACACCAAGCAGACACGGTCCCGCGTCACATCTGTCATATGGACTCCCGGGATCAAGCACGAACATACAATTTTTAGCCAGATTCTGGCCTCCCTATTCATCTGCGAATAAGGCAGAGTCTGGTGGTAACCCCTCTCCTTGTGTCTACTCCATCAGGCTATGGATAGAGCCCCACACAACGTAAGTCTGATGTCGGCGTACGGTGGGGTGATGTTTAGCTGGCGGAGAATGTGGGCGTCTGTGTCCCGCGCTCCAACGATGGCATTCAGCTGCTGGGGTTCCAGAGTGACAATCTGCCCTCTGATTTTTATAGTGTGGCTTCTGATGGCCGGGTTCCAGTTTGCATAAAATTCCCAGACCAAGTGAAGGTTGCACTCCTTGGGCTCCTGAAAAATAAAGCTGAGCCCAGCTGCTTCGATCCTCTGTACAATGCGAGGGAACTCCTGTGCGAGTGGTTCCCTTGCAATATGTTCCTCCGGGAAGTACTTGTTTTCTTTGTGTTTCGCATACCATTTCTTCCCTTCGTCGGTGACCCATCGTGTTCCGTATTGGCGGCGTTGGCCGCGCGGAACAGCGGGTGCAGCTGGGACTGCAGTGCCCAGTCTCATCCTTTTCCGTCCGGTGCCTGAGGTAGAAGCACCCTTGCCTTTATCCTATCTGCTAGCCATTGTACCTGTCAATTTACACAAACAAGCACAACGTTAAGCTAAAAACTTGTTAGCTTCGGCTAAGGTCAGGTTACATAAAATTTACCCCACACTTAGTCTTTAACAATATCTACAAAATTACAGCAAGGATAGCTCTATTCACAACTCCAAACACAAACAACTATACACATATTGCTTAGTGCGTTCGTAACAAAATTTCGACAGCATAACGGTTAGCGTACTACTCAGACTTCATACAGCTAATCCCAATCCTACTATCGCTAACACTTCAACCATGGCACTTCGCAACAAAAACAACAACAAAAATAAAAACAACTATAAAAACATTTTATATACAAGCTAATCTAAACAATCTAACCAATTCACACATTTTAGGCATTTTCCCACAAAAATTCGAGAATTAGTCGTCTTTGAACATTTACACTATATTTACCACGACCTATCTCAAATAATAAACACACCCCGGCATCGATTTCATCAAATTATCAAGTGCCCAAGGCAAATTCAACAACCCAAGCCCTAGAATACAATTCGACAATCAAATTTGAATTATTTACATAATCGATAAGTTCAAATGCTAACTACAACAATCCGAACATAATCAATCACAAAATAATTCAACATCATGTTTAATTTCTACCTAGGGTGATATATCTCACCTTACATGCCCAAATTTGACAAAAATTGCCAAAAAATTGAGTTAGACGATGAAAACATACCTTAGAATTGAAGAACCGAAGAAACTTGACGTTTTTCCTTGCCTATCAACGTGGCACGTTGCTTGGGGAGGGGGAAATGGGTGTTTGGTCGCGGAGGGAAGAGGGAAATGGGGAAAATTAGGCGAAAATCGGGGTTATATTTAAAGAAAACACGCGGGTCACCCGGAAACCCGGTGTGACCCGGCACTGAATAAGGGGCAACGTGTCACGGGTGGTAACGCGGAGACCCTCCTCCGTGACACGGAGCCAACGCGTTGGCTTACTGGATTTTTGAAAAATCCGGATTTTGCCATCAACGTGTCACGGAGTGTAACGCGGTGCCTTACCTCCGTGACACGGCGCCAACGCGCCAGTGCTCTGTTTCACCAATAAATTTAATTTTTCATACCTCGCCTCATTTTCTCGATTCCATGTATATTTCCTCCGTTATACCTGAAAATCACCTCACTAAACAAAAATTGGTTAAATTAATAGATTTCCCTAACTAAAATAAAAAAATACTAACTAAAATGCAAATCTAAACCTAGTCAAGAAAAAGAAAAGAAAAATAAAAATTATTTACACTAAAAAGAAAGAAAGAAAATACTTTTCACAGGTTGCCTCCCGTGCAGTGCCTGGTTTACCATCGCGGCTCGACGTCTTTTAAGCTCATTTGTCTACCAGGGAGATGGACGATTTGTCCCGATCATGGTCATCCCCCCAATAGTTCTCAACCTTATCCGGTGGCCTTCCTAGTAACTCTCGGGAATCACTCATTCCATTAGCATTCCCATGATCAATCACGTTGATCACCGAGAGTTCCTTATAAACAGTTGGGAGCTTAGGTACCTTGTACACGTCGAACACTTCGACCTTGTCATGTGCTCGCATCGTGAGTTGACCCGCAGCTACATCAATTAATGCTTTTCCGGTTGCCAAAAAGGGTCGTCCCAAAATAAATGGGACTTCAGCATCTGGTTCAAAGTCCAGAACAATAAAATCGACCGGAAAAATGAGGGAGCCTACTTGCACTAACACATCCTCAACAATGCCATCCGGCTTAGCTAAAGACCTGTCTGCTAGCTGCAAGATTAGCGTTGTAGGTCTAGGACTCACTAGACCTAACTTTCTGAATATCGAAGATGGCATCAGATTTATGCTTGCCCCCAAGTCGCATAATCCACGCGCTCGGATACTTTGCCCAATAGTAAGCTGGATAGTGAAACTTCCAGGGTTTTTCAGTTTTGTGGGCAACCTATTCTGAATACGGGAAGTGCATTCCTCCATTAAAGCTACCGTGGCATACTCAGTCAAACGACTTTTGTTAGCCACGATGTCTTTAATATACTTCGCATATTTTGGCACTCCCTCAAGACATCAACAAGAGGTAAGTTAACATGTACCTGTTTCAGTACCTCCATGAATTTCTGGAAACACGCCTCCTCCTTGTGTTTCTTAAGTCGTTGAGGGAACGGGGGTGGAGGCCTTTCTGGTTCAGCTTCTTTAGTCTTCCCCTTATCTGAAATATGCTCTCCCTCAACATCTGCTGCTCCTGACTTTTGAGGCGGTCTTTCCGGTTCCACCTCCTTTAACTGTAAACCACTCCTCGTGGTCACTGCATTAACCTGCTTCAGATTAGGATCCGTGTCGCTAGGTAGTCCTCCTCTGGGTCTAGTATTTTGGGTACTAGCAAACTGCCCAAACTGATATTCAAGAGCCTTGGTCGCCAATTGATTGTTCTTCACTTCGGCTGCCAATTTGACATAGTTAGCCTGCAATTGTGCCTGATTAGCGATCATGGTTTTGAACATCTCCTCAATAGTCGGTGATGATGGTGGAGGAGGGGCATTGTGATTTCTGAATGGAGCTTGATAATTTTGTTGCCCTCCTTGGTTCCTGTGCATACCCTGCCCTGAACTTTGGCCTTGTTGATTGTTGCTACCCCACGAAAAATTCGGATGGTTCCTCTAATTTGAGTTGTAGCCACTACCAAACTGCTGTTATTTCTCTGTGCATTGCCCACAAAGTTAATAGAATCAGGATTTTCACCACAGCATTCAGCTGAATGCTCACTACTACCACACACTTCACACCACATCTGTTGAACTGCATTGACTGAAGCTGAAGGCTGGTTCAAATTTATATTGCTGAAGTGAGTGTTTAGCTGATTTTGCAAAGCAGCTATCTGTGCAGCGATAGCTGTGAATCCATCCACTTCAAGCACTCCCGCTGCTTTCCTTGCTCCACCTCTTGAAGAATCTGCATTCCATTCTGGATTGCCTTGTGAAATTCGGTTGAGCAAAGTATACAGCTCCTCATAGGTCTTCTCCAGCGCTTGCCCTCCAGCTGCTGAATCTAACAGAATTTTAGTGTGGGGTTCCAAACCCTCAATAAACGTGTGTACCAACACCTCATTGGACTGATGATGGTGAGGACAGTCCCGCAACATGGATTTGAATCTTTCCCAGGCTTGATATAGATTTTCCCCTTCCCTTTGTTTAAAACTTAGGATTTGACTCCTAAGTCTGGCTGTTTTACCAGAAGGGAAAAATATGATAAGAAACTTCCGTGCAAGATCATTCCACGTTGATATAGAGTTGGGTGGTTCAGCTTTTAACCACCTCTTGGCTTCACCAAGTAAGGAAAATGGAAATAAGGTGAGCCGAACATAATCAGGTCACACTCCAGCGGGTATATAAGTGTCACTTATCTCCAAAAAGTTCTGGAGATGTTGTTGTGGATCTTCGTGAGGGAGACCGGTAAATTGCCCGCTTGTGTGCAAAAGTTGCACCATATTCTGCTTTAATTCAAACCTCCCTCCAGGCTCTGGTTTGCGGATGCTAGAATGTACATTATTAGCGTGTGGGATTGCCACCTCGCGAACCGGCCTTGCTACTGCTTCATCGGGCACTAAAACTGCCCGCACAACTGGTGGATTTGGTTGCTCCATCATAGACTGTTTAAGCAACTGCAGCTTCTTTCGAAGAGCTTCTCTACGGTGGCTATGAAACTCACGCTCAGGCTCTAAGTAAGATTCCACCAGCTCTTTGTCCCTTGCCAGTGTTCACAGAAACAAAATCTGCAAAATACAGGCTAAGACCAAGTTGTTAACACTTAAGAAAATAAAAATACAAATACAGTAAATTTACACTAAACACAATTTTACAAATCGCCTAGTCTCCCCGGCAACGGTACCAAAAACTTGTTCGCGGTTTGTTACTACGGTTAAAAACCGACACGCAAGTGCACGTGATCAAACAAGTAATAAAGTGGCTAAGTAGCCAAGTATCGATCCAAGGAGGCTCAAGATATGTAAAATTGCCTAGTTTACTATATTCCTATTTCAGTTCTAATTATGCTAACAACAATGTAACCAAGAGTTACTTGAGTTTTTGGTTTCTAAACTATATATACGACAACTAATAACAACTATTTACTTGTGAATTCAGACAATGGATATGAATATGCCAAGGTTAAGAACAAGTAATGAACTTGATAATCATGATAATTTTGGTTAATTCTCTTCTTCATGTTGCTAGCCAAGAACATTTGCCTAGAAATTAAAACTCTCGTATTTAATTTCACTTTAGAATCATAAACCATCCGTCTACATTTCTGTGATCAAATGTAATTTATGACCTAGCACTACAATTTCGGTTCCTAAATTGACTAATACGTCTTTCAAGTATATTTCTATCAGGAAAGCACATCAAAACCCAATTTTCCCAAATCAAGTTAAGAACAATACCCTATTAATTCACAACTTTCCAATTTCTTGCTCTTTCGAGTGAAATTGGACTTTTTAGATGTACATTAATGTTGGCCAATCACTAATGCAGTAAAAACAAGAATTAATAGAACAACATTAAAGAAGAAGAAGAAACCATATCAATTAAAATCAGAATTCATTACACATGTTCAAAACCTCAGCAAGGGAGAGAATTAGCTACTCATTCTTGGATTGATCATCCTAAAATGAGTGTAAATCATACGTACAATTGATAGAAAGAAGAAAGGAAGAGAAGAAATCCCTTAGCTTTTTCAATCTTCAATTGCTACTAACCCACGTTCCTGCTCTCCACTTCTGAACTCAGTCTAAAAACTAAAAAACTCCTTAAAATAAACCTAAGTGTGCTATTTATACTAGTGGGAAATTTTTCCCGGAATAACAAGTAACGTGTCACGGAGGCCAACGCGGAGCACTGCTTCCGTGACACGGCGTGGACGCGGACCTTCACTAGAATTTCCAGGGTCAGGAAAATTAACCTCAACGTGGCACGGAGGCCATCGCGGAGGCCTATCTCCGTGCCACGGAGCTGACGCGCAGGCACACTGGAAATTGCCATTTTAATCCTTGCTCAGGCAGTGTGCTACCGCGATGGTAGCGTGGCACGGCTCCATCGCGGAGCCCCTATAAATCATGCATTCCAAGGTCGTTTCCACGCTCGCATCCAAGTCCAACTCCGACATAGTTCCAACACGCATTTTAGCTCCTAAAAATCACATTTACCTACAAAACACATGCTAATCATGTTGGTTAGTATAAATTAGCATTTTATTACCAATTACATGATATTATATACACATTGCACAACAAACAAGGTAAAAATGATACGTTTGAGTATCACTTGGGCATATAAATCTGCCCAAGATCATCTGTAACCCACGTTCTTGCTCCACCAAGTCAGAATATTGAAAAATGAACATAAGTGTTCTATTTATACTGCTGGGAGTTTTTCCTGGAATAATGAGCAACGTGTCACGGAGTGCATCGCGGAGCACTGCCTCCGTGACATGCTACGGACACGGACCCTTACTGGAACTGGGGGTCCAGGAATTAAAGCTCAACGTGGCACGGCGTGCAACGCGGAGCCAAGCCACCATGCCACGAACCAGACGCGGACCCTCTCTGAAATTTGGGCGAAATTTCCCTATCCAGGCAGAAGGCCTCCGCGATGGCAGCGTGACACGGCTCCATCGCGGAGCCCCTTTAATTCATGCTGTCCAATGCCTTGTTCCTTGCTCGCATCCAAGTCCAACCCCGATATCCTCCAACATGCATTTTAGCTTCCCGAACTTACATTTTACCTGCAAAACACTGCTAATCATGTTGGTTAGTATAAATTCACATTTTATTACCAATTACATGAGAATGTATACACATTGATAGATAAACAAGGCTAAAATGGTACTTTTGAGTATCACTTGGGCATATAAATTTTCCCAAGATCACCGAGCTACCTTCAATATATTATTATGCCTTCCGATTCAAGTTAATATTAAGCTACTTTCAAGGTATTATTACGCCTCCAAATTCAAGCTATTATTATGCATCTGAATTTAAGTTAAATATGCCACCAAATCAAGCTGCTATGACCAAGTTATTATTATGCCTTCAATTCAAGTTATTATTATATCAAGCTAGAATCATCAAGCTATTATTACGCCTCTAGATTCAAGTTACTATTATCAAAATATTATATTGTCAAGCACAAATACTATTCAATCAGGTCACTATTATATTACTCTCAGGTTATTGTTATGTTATTTAATTAGGCCCCTATTATACTCCTTTCAAGCCTATTACGCTCCCTTCAAGCTATTTGTGCTACTCTCAGGCTGCTACTATGCTACAAGCTACTATCAAGCTACTTTCATGCCACTATTATGCTACTCTCAGTTTAATGTTATGCTACTTTCAAGTTACTATTACGCTACTCTCAAGTCATTATTATGCTACTATTGTACTACTTTCAGGCTACAATTATGCTACTTTTAGGCTATGGTTATGCTACTTTTAAGTTACTATTGTGCTACTCTCCGACCAATATTATGCTACTTTCAAGCTATTATCGTGCTGCTGTCAGGCCAACTATTTTGCTACTTCACGCTACTGTTATGTTACTATTGAGCTACGATCGAGATATTATTGTGCTACCAATCATACTACTATTGAGCTACTATGAATTGAGTTACTATAAATTATGCTACTACTATTTGGGCTTGTCCGCCCTAGAATTGGACATTTTGGGCTCGTTCGTTCTAGAATTGGACAATTCAAATAGTCCATCCAAAAATAGGATAATAGGCTAGTCCTTCCTAAAAATGGATAATTGAGCCTGTCAATAGAATAACTGGGTTTATCCACCCTAAAATAGGATATATTAATTCTAACTAGTTTTATATATGTATATGAGTACTAGCAAGCTTATTTAGATTTTGCAGGTACATTCTTTAGAAAGCTAGAATCTGGGTAAATTTTGAAGTTCCTCAAAAATATATACGTTTCCGTTGCTTTTATATTTTGGGGCACTACTTTTTATTAGTCCATATTTTCTTATATTTTATTAACTATTTATCAAGCAATATTAAAGTCTGCAAATGCAAAACCAAAGGAAACAGCAAATCTCTAATTAAATGGAAGCAATTTTCACTTTCATTTAGCCTTCAATCCTCTATTTTCTAATTAAGTAACATCCCAATATCACCATAATGTGATTCCAAAGTAACGATTCATACACCTCTCTCTCACCTCTCCGCTCTTGTCACCTCCTACCACTGTCGTCTTTATTCAAGCCTCGTGTTATCAGGTTCTTTTAGGGATCTCTTTCGTCCCTAAATCTAGAACTATAAATAACTTGATTCTTATAAAACTCGAGATATGTAGGCGACTTGAAACTGAAGTCTCAGCAACAACACTTCGTAATTTCAATTCCTTTTATCCGGTCCCATCGAAAAAATTTCTTTTGATCGGATAAAATTGGATACTAAGTCAATGTTCTTTACTCGACAATTCATCTCTCATTCTCGAACAATGAAGGGGCAACTGTTGACATCCAACTTTGACCTTCCTATGCTTTGCATCATTTACTGAGCTCCTACTTTTACTTTAAATTTTCAGTATTTTTTTGCATAATTACAAAGTTATTTTAGCGTAATTATAAGTTACGTAAATATCTATTATTAATATTATATTTTTCACGCCCCGCCTTGGGAGGCATGACTGGCACCTGGTGCCCTACTAGGACCTGGACTGCTGGGCTAGCTGAACCTACACACTTCTGGTGCTAGGCTGGCTCTAACTCTTGATTCAAGAAAAAGACGGGCTATATAACGGTTGTAAATACAGCCTACGACCGACTAGGCCTATAGCCACCTGTAAGAAAACAACATCCATCTAGAACAACTGAATCAATAGGGAAACTATGCGGGCCGACAAGGCCACCATGCTATCTAGTTATTCTGAATCAAGAAAATAAGTGCTAAACTGCTACGTGACCGACAAGGTCACCACTACCAACTGAATAAGGCCCCACACGGCCTTCATAACAAAGCAAAACATACACAAGGCCTCACACGACCGGTACAGCTAACCACAGGGAATATACAATCTGCAAGCCTCTAAGAATACTAATAAGATGGTCGGGACAGGGCCCCGGCCTACCCATACTGTACAAAAAAAGAAAAGAAATAAACCTCTAACAGTCTAGCTCCGGATGACAGGAGCTGATGACTCTGTGGGCTGGCTAGAATTACGAGGGATCGGCTCCTCGTCTATGAGTACCTGCAGGCAAGTAATGCAGCGCCCCCAAGCGGGCAACAGTACCACTGGTACAGAGTATGCAAAGAAAACTAAACATAACTAAAGATAAACAGTACACTGGTAGTTACTGAAATGACAGAGGATAGCTAAAACTGTCTGGAATAACAGAATTTGTACCGAGCTTAACTGTACTGGAAAGAAGATAAGAATCATACTTGTTGATGCGGCATCCTGCTATCTATCAATTTAATAAGTAACATATATATACATATATAGCATACAAGAACCTATACCAGCCCCCATAAGCCGGAAGATGCCAATCAACATGCAATCTATATACCCCTACCCGGGTCAAACCATCAAAAAATAAATTCACCCCACTCACCTAATAACTACAAGCATCCTGCTGGACCCCTGGGTATGCAGCTTGGGCTCTCTGGGCCCCTAATTATAACTGTATCTGAGTCCGGAGGACTCCTGTAACTGTAGTCTAAGATTTGTATTTGTAATCTGTAATCTGTGCCCTGGGCGCAAGCACTCGACAGGGTATGATATAATGTTGATCAGCCTGCTATGGGGAATGCTGCATCCCATCTTAGTCCTATTGCAAATGGCATGCCACTCCTTGGAGTGACATATCCTCACCCCCTGGCGGGCGAGTCGACACAACTATTAATCCTGAGGCGACAAGGAAGCTCTAAGGGTGCCCACATATCACAAACAAGTCTCAACAAGCAACAGTAATCACATATAACATGTATATTAAATCTGAAAATACTATCCATATTCTGATATTCTATTCTGAATCTCTTGCTGAATTAAACTGAATCTAATACTGAGTTAAACTGAATCTGGGATAAGATCTTGTTGTCTGATACTAATTTACTGACTTTTATTCTGGGTATGACATAATAATACAACATACTTAATTCTCGGCTTCTGGAACTTCCTTCTGGAATTTATTCTATTTTACTATACTAGAATTACTAACTTGCTGAAGAAGCTGGCTTTACATACCTCAGTTTCTGACTTCTGGACTAACTGACGTAACTCGGCCAATATCCAGCTATTTCTTCCAACTACATTCATATACACAGTAATTAGAAGTAAATCCATCAATATTCCGGAAGAAAACACTACTTTGAATATATATATAGCCCAAACTTTGACTTATCAAAAAACAGCTGAAAACTCGCTATTTCTCTGAAGTCTAGAAGGGAGATATGCTCACTTTAGGGCTAGGAGTATATTGACACTAATTTGGAGCAATTCCACTTACCTTAGCTCGGTAGGACGACGGTTCGCTGGCTGAATTTTACGAAACTAACTCCGCAGGAATGCTCGTGGCAGCTTAATACTTCACTACCCAAGATTAATTCGAGTTTGGACCTCGTTTAATAGCGTAAACGGAAGGAATTTCACTAAACCTCTCGTGCCCTCTGTTTTCTAGTTTGTTCTCTGGAAATTTTTGATAATTATCATTGAAAATCGAAGTGGGGGCTTTATATAGTTGAAGTTGAACCTCACCTCCGTGGCACGTTGGCCATCACGGAGGTGAGCCCTCAGTGACACGTTGGCCATCGTGGAGGGGGTCTACCTAGCCTCCTCTTGCGATGGTTCGACGTGGCGCTTGTCCGGTCTTCCCCCGAGCCTTTTTCTAGCATGTATGACATTCCAAAACTTTTAACCAACATGTGAATAGGCCATCTTAATGTCAAGAATTTATGGGGTGTAACATCCTCCCCCCTTTAAGAACATTCATCCACGAATGTAAACTTCTACTTACGAGAATTTCAACTTACTTGACTTATTCTAGAAAAATTTCGATAGAGATTCCCCTGTAATATGGACTATCTCAAAAATCTTGAAATGCAGAAAGGTCCAATATAGGTACTCCACACAACAATAGTACTCATCATAAAAGCCAACTATTTCATTTATTCACATAATATAAGGCAATTCATAAAACAACAATACTAACGTACCTCTGGCTAATTAAGTCTGGAACAGTTGAGGATATCTGACTTTCATATCTTCATCTGCTTCCCAAGTCATCTCCTCTCGGTTCATGTTACACCATAATACTTTGACAGAAGCAATATCTTTAGTTCTCAACCTGTGAATCTGCCTGTCTAGTATGGCTATTGGAACTTCTTCATAAGCCAGCTCTTCCGTAACCTGGACATCCTGAACTGGGACAACTCTAGAGGGGTCTCCTATATACTTCCTTAACATGGACACATGGAAAACTGGATGGATAGACTCTAATTCTGAAGGCAAGTTCATCTCGTATGCCACTTAGCCAAGAATATGATAAGGCCCAACAAATCTCGGGCTGAGCTTACCTTTCTTGCCGAATCTCATCACCCCTTTCATTGGAGAAACTTTCAAAAACACCCAGTCATTCACATTAAATTCCAGGTTTCTGCGCAGCACATCAGCATACGATTTCTGGCGGCTCTGGGCAGTTAGTAGGCGTTCTCTGATAAGCTTTACCTTTTCTTCTGAATGATGAATAATATCCGGCCCAATCAGTGCTGACTCTCCTACTTCAAACCAGCCGACCGACGATCTGCATTTTCGCCCATACAAAGCCTCATACGGCGCCATCTGGATAGCTGAATGATAACTATTGTAAGCAAACTCAATAAGTGGTAGGTGCTCATTCCAGCTACCTCCAAAGTCCAACACACACGCTCGTAGCATATCTTCGAGCGTCTGGATAGTGCGTTCTGCCTGCCCATCTGTCTGTGGGTGGAATGCTGTGCTCAGATTAATCTGTGTTCCCAGGCCTCTCTGAAATGATTGCCAAAATTTAGATGTAAATTGCACCCCTCTATCAGAGATAATGGACAATGGAACATCGTGCAGTCTTACTATTTCTTTGATATACAACTCAACATAATCTTCGGCAGAGAAAGTAGCCCTTACTGGCATAAAATGGGTTGATTTTGTCAGTCTATCAACAATTACCCAAATTGAGTCATTTCTATGTCTGGTACGGGGTAGTCCTACTACAAAATTCATATTTACTGCTTCCCACTTCCAAAGAGGCACAGCTATGTCTTGAGTCAATCCACCTGGTTTCTGGTGTTCCGCTTTTACTTGCTGGCAGTTAGGACACTGGGCTACGAGTTCTGCTATTTCCCACTTCATACCTGATCACTAGTAGATTTCTTTAATACATTGGTACATTTTCATCGTGCATGGGTGGAGAGAATAGCGGGCGTAATGTACCTCGCTCATAATTTGCTGGCGAACCCCTGAAATATCTGGAACACAAAGGCAGCCTTTACATCGCAACACTTCATCCTCAGTTACTTGAAAATCTAACGCTTTTCCTTGCTAAACTCTATCTGTAAGTTGAACTAGGTCAGGATCCTCATACTGTCGTTCCTTTACCTCCACAACTAATGACGACACTGCGGTGTTCTGAATTACCGCTCTGTTGTCCTCTGTTTCTGCTACACGAATGGCTAAACTAGCTAACTGGTGTATTTCTCTGGCCAACTCCTGCTACTTAGGCTGCAAGTATGCCAAACTCCCAATAGATTTGCGGCTGAGGGCATCTACTACTACGTTGGCTCTTCCTGGGTGGTACAGAATATTTACATCATAATCTTTCAGCAATTCCAACCAGCGGTGTTGCCGCAAATTCAACTCTCTCTGAGTGAAGATATATTGTAGGCTCTTATGATAAGTGAAAATATCCACATAGACGCCGTACAAGTAATGTCTCCATATCTTTAGGGCGTGGATCACTGCGGCTAGTTCCAGGTCGTGGGTAGGATAATTCTTTTCGTGTCTCCTCAGCTGTCTGGAAGCATAAGAAATTACTTTACCATGCTGCATCAACACACATCCTAACTCAATACCCGAAGCATCACAATAAACTGCATAACTGGGGCAGAGGTCAACCTACCTTTCAATTCCTGGAAACTCTGCTCACATGCCTCCGTCCACTGAAACTTTACTGCTTTTTGCGTCAGCTTAGTCAGAGGTGCCGCTATGGTGGAGAATCCCTCAACAAATCTTCTGTAGTACTCTGCTAATCCCAGAAAACTGCGGACTTCGGTCGGAGTGGTAGGTCTGGGACACGTTTTTACTGCTTCTATTTTATGTGTGTCTACTTGTATACCTGTGTCTGACATGATGTGCCCCAAGAAGGCTACTGAGTTCAACTAAAATTCACATTTAGAGAACTTGGCATATAGCTGACGGTCCCTGAGAATCTGGAGCACTATCGGGAAATGATCCTGGTGGTCTGTCTCTGAGCGAGAATACACTAGAATATCGTCAATAAACACTAGCATGAATAGGTCTAGGTATGGTCCGAAGATGTTGTTCATCGGGTATATAAATACTGCTGGGGCATTCGTCATCCTAAAGACATGACTAGGAATTCAAAATGGCCGTATCTGGTCCTGAAGGCAGTCTTTGGAATGTCCCTTTCACGAACTCGAACCTAATAGTATCCGGGACGTAAGTCAATCTTAGAGAAATATCTGGTCCCCTATAACTGATCAAACAAATTATCTATTCTGGGAAGCGGATACTTATTCTTGACTGTAACCTTATTCAACTGTCGGTAGTCTATACACATGCGGAGTGAGCCATCCTTCTTCCTCACAAATAGAACTGGCGCACCCCAAGGTGAAGTACTCGGCCTGATAAAGCCCTTATCTAACAGATCTTTTAGATGCTCCTTTAATTCTCTGAGTTCAGCAGGAGCCATACAATACGGAGGAATTGATATGGGCTGAGTGCCTAGTAGCAAATCAATTGCAAAATCTATTTCTCTCTCTGGGGGAATACCAGGTAGCTCGTCTGGGAATACGTTGGGGAATTCATTAACCACTAGAACAGACTGGAGAGCCGGAGGCTCAACCCGAACATCCTAGACTCTAGCTATGTGGTAAATGCATCCCTTAGCTATCAACATCCTCGCCTGAAGGTAGGAAATAAACCTACCTTTTAGTGTAGCTGTACTGCTCTTCCACTCTCGTACTGCCTCCCCTGGAAAGTGGAAACGGACTATCTTGGTCCAGCATTCTACATTGGCATAGCACGGCACTAACCAATCCATACCCATAATGGCATCGAAATCAATCATCTCTAATTCCACTAGATCTACTGTGGTCAGATGATCAGCGACCTCTACTGTACACCCTCGATACACCCTTCTGGCTATGATGGAGTCACCGACGAGTTTAGATACTGAAAAGGGTTGCTGAAGCAACTCTGGTACAACACTGAATTTTCGAGCCACAAATGGGGTAACGTAGGACAAAGTAGATCCTGGATCAATCATTACATAAGCAGGGTGTGAGCAAATAGTCATCATACCTGTTACCACATCTGGAGACGCCTCTGAGTCCTGCCTCCTTGGTAATGCATAGGTACGGCTTGTCCCCGTACCTGACCTAGAGGCCCCTAATCTACCTCGGCCTCTACCTGCTGGACCTGAGGGCCTACACCCTGCCGAGGCTGCTGGAGCTCGCGGCCCTGCTAATGCCCTGTCCTGATTATCTCGGCTACCCTAACCCCTGGCTAGGCAGTCTCTCATCACATGACCCTCCTGCCCGCATATATAACACCCTGTGGAGCCATATCTGCAAGCTCCAGTGTGGGGTTGACTGCAAATAGGGCAAGGTGGGGGTGTGTACCTGCTCTGCTCTGCCCTCCTCTGCTGAGGTGAATCTACCTTTTGAGAACTGCCGCCGGACTCTGACTGTCCTCTGTGACTGAATCTACCACTCTGCTGCTGTGATGGAAGTAGGGGTTTAGGTGGCCTATCTGGCAGCCGTGGCCTAGGTCCTCTCTGAATCTCCCTCTGTATTTCATCTGATCTATCCCTACGGTGCTGCTCCTGATTTATTCGTCTGCTATCCTGTTGCCGCTGTCTAAGGCCCTAAATAGTCTGCGCAAAGGCCTGCACCCGAGCAATGTCC
The DNA here is from genome assembly GCA_035772735.1 of Datura wrightii. Taxonomy (NCBI): domain Eukaryota; kingdom Viridiplantae; phylum Streptophyta; class Magnoliopsida; order Solanales; family Solanaceae; genus Datura; species Datura wrightii. The sequence goes on along the minus strand of JASDFA010000002.1, from coordinate 45,393,431 downwards.
ATATCTTCCCGCAGTGTAGCTGTCATGCACGCCTCTATGTACTCTGGGTTCAGACCCATAATAAACCGGTGGACTCTAGATGGAATGGTGTCCACAAAAGCTGGAGCATAGCGGGCCAAGGAATCGAACAGTTAGGGCGTATTCCCATACACTCCTCGCCCCCTGCTCCAAATGTAAAAACTGATCCATCTGGGCTTGTCGGATTTCCCGTGGCAGATAACGGTCCAGGAAGGCCTCTAAAAAGTTGGACCAGGTCGGAGGGGCAACATCTCTCCCTCGGGACCTTTCACAACTTTCATACCACAACGCTGCAATATCCCGCAGCCGGAATACCACTAACTCAACTGATTTTGTAGACGTCACATGCATGACACGGAAGATTCTCTACATTTGGTCCAGGAAATCCTGGGGGTCTCTTCCTGATCCAACCCTGTGAACTGCGGGGGGCCTAGTGCCAAGAATTCTCGGACCTTCGAACTGCCAGGCCCACCTGATGACTCTGTTGTTACGGGTGGCACTAACTGGCGCTGAGTAGCCATAATTTGTGCCAACATAACTACTGCACTTCGAATTTCCTGATCGGATGGTGTGGGTACAGGAACTGTCGGAGGCGGTGTCATTCCGAGTGGCTCCTGGTGAGGTGGGGACTGCTGAGAAGGTTATGATGATGCCTCTGTATCACCCTTAAATTGAGCTGATTCTAAGTGAGGCTGAGGCATCCTGCTGGTGCCTTCTCCTGCTGCGGTATCCAGTCTTCTACCTATGACAGGGTGTCGTTGGTCTACCATTTTATCTGTAAACAAAAAGTATGATAAGTTTTAGGGACTCGACCCTATACTATACTACTCTATAGCACGACTGAATATGAAGAAAGAGTAACCACCCTATTATGCCTTGCAGCCTCCTGCCTATGGTATGTAGTGCACAACACATCCATAGACAAGACTCTACTTAGCACAGCTTGCAGACTCCCTGGGACACGACCTGCTCTGATACCGAGTTTGTCACACCCCGCCTTGGGAGGCATGACTAGCACCTGGTATCCTACTAGGACCTGGACTGCTGGGCTAGCTGAATCTACACACTTCTGGTGCTAAGTTGGCTCTAACTCTTGATTCAAGAAAACGACGGGCTATATAACGGTTGTAAATACAGCCTCCGGCCGACTAGGCCTATAGCCACCTGTAAGAAAACAACAGCAACCCAGAACAACTTAATCAATAGGGAACCTATGCGGGCCAATAATGCCACCATGCTGTCTAGTTATTTCTGAATCAAGAAAATAAGTGCTAAACTGCTACGTGACCGACAAGATCACCACTACCAACTGAATAAGTCCCCACACGTCCTTCATAACAAACAAAAACATACACGCAGCCTCACACGACCGGTACAGCTAACCACAGGGAATATACAAATTGCAAGCCTCTAAGAATACTGATAAGATGGTCGGGACAGGGCCCCGGCCTACCCATACTGTACAACAAACGAAAAGAAATAAACCTCTAACTGTCTAGCTCCAGATGACAGAAGCTGATGACTCTGTGGGCTGGCTGAAATTACGAGGGATCGGCTCCTCGTCTATGAGTACCTGCAGGCAAGTAATGCAGCGCCCCCAAGCGGGCATCAGTACCACTGGTACCGAGTATGCAAAGAAAACTGAACATAACTGAAGATAAACAATAAACTGGTAGTTACTGAAATGACAGAGGATAGCTAAAACTGTCTGGAATAGCAGAATCTATATCGAGCTTAACTGTACTAGAAAGAAGATAAGAATCATACATGTCGATGTGGCGTCCTGCTATCTATCAATTTAATAAGTAACATATATATACATATATAGCATACAAGAACCTATACTAGCCCCCATAAGTCGGAAGGTGCCACTAAACACGCAATCTATATACCCCTACCCGGGGTCAAACCATCAAAAAATAAATTCACTCCACTCACCTAATAACTACGAGCATCCCGCCGGCCCCCTGGGTATACAGCTTGGGCTCTATGGGCCCCTGACTATAACTGTATCTGAGTCCGGAGGACTCCTGTAACTGTAATCTGAGATCTGTATCTATAATCTATAATCTATGCCCTGGGCGCAAGCGCTCGACAGGGTATGATATAATGCTGATCAGCCTGCTATGGGGAATGTTGCATCCCATCTTGGTCCTACTGCGGACAGCATGTCACTCCTTGGAGTGACGTATCCTCACCCTCTGGCGGGCGAGTCGACACAGCTATTAATCCTGGGGCGACAAGAAAGCTCTAAGGGTGCCCACATATCACAAACAAGTCTCAACAAGCAACAGTAATCACATATAACATGTATATTAAATCTCAAAATACTATCCATGTTCTGATATTCTATTCTGAATCTCTTGCAGAATTAAACTGAATCTAATACTGAGTTAAACTGAGTGTGGGATAAGATCTTACTATCTGATACTGATTTACTAACTTTTATTCTGGGTATGACATAATAATACAACATACTTAATACTCGGCCTCTGGAACTTCCTTCTGGAATTTATTCTATTTTACTGTACTAGAATTACTAACTTGCTGAAGAAACTGGCTTTACATACCTTAGTTTCTGACTTCTGGACTAACTGACGTAACTCGGCAAATATCCAGCTACTTCTTCCAACTACATTCATATACACAGTAATTAGAAGTAAATCCATCAATATTCCGGAAGAAAACACTACTTTGAATATATATATAGCCCAAACTTTGACTTATCGAAAAACAGCTGAAAACTCGTTATTTCTCGGAAGTCCAGAAGGGAGAAATGCTCACTTTAGGGCTAGGAGTATATTGACACTAATTTGGAGCAATTCCACTTACCTTAGCTCGGTAGGACGACGGTTCGCCGGCCGAATTTCACGAAACTAACTCTGCAGGAATGCTCCCGGCAGCTTAATACTTCACTACCCAAGATTAATTCGAATTTGGACCGCATTTAATAGCTTAAACGGAAGGAATTTCACTAAACCTCTCGTGCCCTCTGTTTTCTGGAAATTTTTGATAATTATCATTGAAAACCGAAGAGGGGGCTTTATATAGTTGAGGCTGAACCTCACCTCCGTGGCACGTTGGCCATCGCGGAGGTGAGCCCTCCGTGACATGTTGGCCATCGCGGAGGGGGTCTGCCCAGCCTCCTCTTGTGATGGTTCGACGTGGCGCTTTTCCGGTCTTCCCCCGGACCTTTTTCTAGCATGTATGGCATTCCAAAACTCTTAACCAACATGCAAATAGGTCATCTAAATGTTAAGAATTTATGGGGTGTAACAATATTCATTTAAATAGTACTTCATTTTACCAGTGATTTTACATTTTCTGTATAGTTAATTAAGTTTAAATGAAAAACATTTGATGTGATGTTATTACTATATACTTAATTATTATTACTATTACTATTAGAATTATTATGTTGTTATTATTATTATTATTTATATCACTATATTATATTATATTATAAAATATTTTTTGGTATTTTATGAATAAAACCAATTTTTTTTAAAAAAAATCTTATACCTAAGTAGCAATACAACTACCTTTTAAAATGTTAAAAAGAAATATGGTAATAATTCTCTCCAAATATTTTTGCACATCCCTAAGATATCTTCTTTACCATAATATATTATCTTCCTTCCATATCATTTTTTTTACGCCAACAGCTTCATACAAAAAGCTTCTTTTATATCAATTTTTTTCTAACATTAGATTTGAAAGAAGATTCAGGGGAATCCACCATCTCTATCGTCAAACCTCATAGCCTCCGAATTTCACCATTTTTAATTATAAACTTTTTTTTAAAACCATCGTGACTTCACTTTCGATCATCAGGAATATCATAAACTCCATAGAAATAGTAGCCAAAAACCACTAGAGATTCCATCTCCAAAACCAACAAGCAAACAATTGACCATCACCATAAAACCAGCCTGAAAATCATGAGCTTCATCTTGGTCCTTCATCTCTTCTGGTGAAAATAACTGACGCTGCTTTGATTTGAAGTCGCGTAGGCATCTTCTATTCGAGGTTTAATGTTCCGAACGGTGGTGCTTTTTTCTTAGTTTAAGCTTCCATCAGAATTAGATGATGTTGATTCTAGTTCAACCTGTGCAAGAGAGTTTTTCTCTCTTTTTTTTTTTTATGTTTTCTTATCAATATTGAATAAGCCATGCAAGAGAGTTTTTCTCTCTTTTTTTTTTTTTTATGTTTTCTTATCAATATTGAATAAGCCATTTGCTGCAAATGTCTTTCTTTTATTTCTTATACTGCATTTACTTTTGTGTATTCTTTCCCAATAGCATGAATTTGATGTTATATAGCATTGATTATCGATTTTTATTATCTGATGATTATTGCTAAATATAAATTATTTTGGGTAGTATTTTGTTCTAGTTGAGAAAAGTTGGCCGAGAAGAATATTATAAGTGTCTGCTAATTTTGATGTACTGAGTATTCGTCTTGAATTAAAAATTTTGGATTTGATTAAATGAGATTCCATTGGTCTTCTAAAGTTACAAAATAATAAGAGTAACCAATTTAAATTTCAAAAATAAACTTTTTCATATTTGAGTTACGTTTATTTTTGTTTTCTAGTGCCGATATCTCCTTTTTTTATTTTATTCTTAGTAATGCTACTTGATGTTGACCCTTTTTCTCATTAATATATTTATATATATGTTAGTTTTATTCGGTATTAGCAATTTAAGATAGTGATTTAATACAAGTTGTTAAGTTAATTATTTTGAAATTGTAGGTTGTTGAAAATAAGAGTGTTCTAGGCCTTCACCAAACATATTTAGGTCCCAATTAATTAATCATGAAGGGAAAAAAAGATGAGATACTAATTTATCTCAAATCTTATTACCCTCAAACTCTTTGTAAACATTTTTATTATTTATGTACTTACTTCGATCGAGATTTTTTATTACTTTATTATTTTAATTCTTTTCTTGATTAGTTCAATATTAAGAAAATACATACTTTCACCCCTTCAAATATTTTTACATGTAAATCATAATGGAATGATGTTGCTCGGATTTCTATTATGACGAGTGTCGAAGTCAATGCGCAAAGTGGAGCTCAAATAGAGTAATCGCTCCCAAGTGGGAATTAGGTACGTCTGGAAAAATGATGAAAAAAGCAGGCTATAGCTGACTCTCGTATGAAACACAAATATAACTTTATAAAAATAAAGAACTCGTCACTCCCTTCTTTCTAATTTTAGATGTCATTCTTTTAAAAGTCTCAAAGACTTTGACAATTTTTAATATTATGCTAAATTGTCAATATTTTCAGACAATCTAAACATCAAAATATTTTAAAGCTTTATATGACTTTTTAATGCTGGAATATTTTATTTAGTACTCTTGAACAATTTCTTTAAGAATTATTTTTTTCTTGTTTTGAGACGTTTAAGAGAGTCGTTCATACAAAAAATAGAATAAATGTACTAACATCGCATTAGGCCCATTTTCATCTTTTTCATACCCTGATTCCACTCTCTTATCTTTAACTTTATGTATTGTTAGTTTATTATTTATTTTAGTATTCTATCTGGAAGCAACTAGGTTAAGTTTTTAATCTTTACTCTTTTGATTTTCTATCTTAGTTTTTCTTAGTTGTTTGTATTGATCAATTACTTTAAGTGTGCTTACCTTTTCTCTTCTTCTATACTTGAACGGTATATTTTCGGACTGAATGTATTTTTATTAAAGTAAATTTTGCATGCTTAATCATTTAGTTATTTTAGATTAATTAATTAAGAATTTTCTTAGTTTGTCATTTAAATCCCACATATTAGTGAATCCGATAGGGACCCATAATTCTGGACCTCGAAAGGTGTCTATCACCTTTCTTTCGAGGTAATTTGAACTCTTACCCCATTTTTAGCTACGTATACTAATAAATAGAGTTATTTATGCGGTGCCCTAACATACCATAATTCATTAGGTAGTGACTCTTCTTTTTAAATAATCTTAAAAGAGTTGTTACATGTCGAGTTCTGCTTTTCGCGATAAAAATAAAACGTGACATATAGCTAAACCCCAAATAACGCCTCGTGTAAATCTCACCCAATTAATGACCCATATCTGCATGGTATCTCCCGATACGTGTTAGATTGCATAATTTCAGGAAAGGATCACATATTATTCAGGAATGATTATACTTTTAAGCGTAACTTATCACCAAAATATCCCTAGCCTTATAATCCCGGAATAGGATCAACAGGGATCGCAATTCCAAATTGTTAGGGAATATGTCGGTCATGTTTAATGTGTCTTTACTCTCCACGTATCATCATTTAATATGCGTAGCTGTCAAGTCGGAATTTAATCCCATATGGTCATACTAATATATATATAGTATTGAAGCATTGTTAGATCTAAGGAATAAATTAAAGAAAATCTTTCACTTGTTCAGATCTCATTTATTACTATCGGTATCTAGAGGCAGATGTCGAAAGCCTTGTGAGTCTATGACTATCATCCTCAATCCCGTGAAACCCTTTCCAATCCTCGCGGCGGCCCTCTCTCTCGAGTTGATTATAGTAGCCTTAGCATTGCTTATAAATTGTTAGGAAGATCAGGAAATTATATTTTATTACATTATTTATTGAAAGAGTAAAGTCAAATAAAACTTACTATCCATTATAATAATAAAGTTTTAAGATATTTATTAATTTAATTTTACTATTATAATGTGTAGAATTAGGTTATTTTAATATGACAAGAAGAAAAAGGTTTTATATCACATGTAATTGAGTGATTTCTTTATCATTGTTCGAAGTTTAGTAACTCAAATGATTCAACTTTAATTTAATTTTCAACCTTGTAGTTTCCATTTTTATTTCCTCTTTTCAGCCCCATGTAATAAAAAAACAAATTTTTTCTTTCAAAAAAGATCTCTCCACCATTGCAACCCAAAACCTCAACAGAACCCTATCCTCACATTTCTAACCATTAACCCAAACTCATCCTTAGCCCCTCACTTGAATACTGGTCAAACACTTGTTTTCAACCATTGATCCATATATATATATATATATATATATAGACACACGCCATTCAAAAATGGCAAGTTGAAGAAGGCTACCATTCTTTCCAACAAATTCCAATTCAATGGCGTCTGGTTTCTCTGTGGCAATCCTCCTGATCTTATGCTTCTCTCTTTCTCATGCCAAACATCACCACCATTTGCCGCCTGAGATTCGAGGAGCCTGCAAGGCCTCACGCGACCCATCAACATGTGAGGCTTCCTTCCATCATCACTTCCCTTCCAACCTCACAGCCCTTCAAATAATCTATTCAGCGTTGGGTCGGTCGTCGCACAAACTCACCAAGGCCCAGGCAGCGGTGAAGGATATACTAAAATCTTCGGCTGGAAACATTAACGTTACGGTGGCGGCGAGAAATTGCGTGGAGGGACTCGATTATTCGGAATACAGATTTAAACAGACGGTTAATGATGCATTGGCAAGAGGCGAAATGAAGGACGCTCGGGCATGGATGAGCGCAGCCTTGGGGTATCAGCACGGCTGTTCCTCGGGTTTGCAAAAGGTGAATGATACCTCTCGAGTGAGACAAACCATAGTGTTAATGGAGTCATTGATTGGGTTCACCAGCGACACTTTGGGGATGATAATGAATTACGACATTCATGGCAACCAAATCGCATCATGGAGTCCCCCTAAAACGGAGCGTGAAGGATATTGGGAAGCTGTTAGAGGAACCAGGTATTTGAAAATTTGCTAGAGAAAGCATATATAAGACCATAGTTTTAATTTAATTACTCTATTTGATTGTATTGTATTATATTATTATGTTTCCACGTTATGATCAGAAGGGAGGTCAAGGGCGGGGTGCCTTGGAGTTTGAAGCCGAATGTGACGGTTTGCAAGGTTGGAAATTGTGGGTATAGGAGAGTGCAGGATGCGGTGAATGCAGCCCCCAACAACTTGGTCTCTCGGAGATTTGTCATATGGATCAAGGCGGGTATGTATGATGAGATTGTTCGGGTTCCTATGGCAAAGACCAATTTGGTATTTTTGGGAGATGGCATGGGCAAAACTGTTATTACCGGATCATTAAATGTTGGTGACATGGCCAACAGTGGCGTCACCACGTTTGAATCTGCTACTGTCGGTATGTGAATTATTGGAACTTGGGTGGTAGTTTTTGTCCATTTTAGATTAGCAGGAAAGTCTTTTTCACTTGGAATTTCAGGACTACAAATACAGTATAAACAGTTGCATCTACTAATGCTTTGATTATTTTAATAGCAACGACTGAAAATTGAACTTGGATACAGCCAGACCTTCCATTGATTTTACCTCCTAGTTTATTTTCTACTTCCTCCTTCCCCTATATATGATTTTTTAAAATTATTATTATTATTATTATTATTATTATTATTATTATTATTATTATTATTATTATTATTATTATTATTATTATATAAGAGGTAGAGGAAGAAGAAATGAAATAGAGGATTAGAAAAATCAAACTCTCACTAAGAATCCTCTTTCCTTCCCATATTAGTTGTCAGCATTGTGTAAAAAAAATATTTACACATTGAACGAATATATATTAGTTAAACTCTTACTAAGAATTTGAAATACTCGTTGATTTATAAAATTTAAATAAAATTAATTAACATTAATTATATTAAAAATAAATTAATAAAAAATTATACCTTATTTATAATTTCCTAAAAAATATGTGGAAAGAAACGTCTCAACTAATATGACACGGAATGACTACTATGTTAGCATTTAATGCTCATAACATGCATAGAAGAAATTAAAAATTTCTCTGTTGACTTTCATTTATTTATTTATTTAATTTAAAAATTAAAAAATAACTTATTTTTATTATTAAATAATATTAATTTTTTAGTATTTAAATAATTTATAGATTATAATAATTTAAAATAAAATAATAAAATAATTAATTCTTAAAAAATGTGTCAAATTAAATATGAATAGAAGAAAAAAATATCCCTGTCTTATAATTAATAGTCCCAGTTAGTTGATGGAGAAGAGGAGAAAAATTCAAATATGATGAGTGAATAAAGTCTAACACAATGATACATTTTCACATTAAAATAATTAATTTTTACCCAACATTATAAGAATAAAATTACTAAACTTTGGCTATGGAATAACAATAAATTTTGTGTTGGTCTAAAAAATATAGGCCGATGATTTTTGGGGTTTTTATGGTCTTATTTTAAAACAGGAGTTGTGGGTGATGGATTCATGGCGAGGGATGTAACCATTCAAAACACAGCAGGTGCTGATGCACAACAAGCAGTAGCTTTTCGATCCAGCAGTGATCATTCTATCATAGAAAATTGCGAATTTTTAGGCAACCAAGACACACTTTATGTCAATTCTTTGCGCCAATATTACAAGTCATGTCGCATCCAAGGTAATATAGACTTCATCTTTGGAAATGCAGCCGCCTTGTTCCAAGACTGTGACATCCTTGTTGCCCCCCGGATAGTTAATCCAGAGAATGGAGAAACCAATGTTGTGACAGCTCACGGTAGAATAGAGCCAGGTCAATCAACCGGCTTCATCTTCCACAATTGTTCCATCAACGGAACTGCAGAATATATGAAGTCCTATTACAGTAATCCTAGTGTACACAAAACTTTCCTTGGAAGGCCCTGGAAGGAATATGCCAGGACAGTTTTTTTACAATGTCGATTTGGGGATCTTATTAATCCTGCCGGATGGATGCCTTGGAGTGGTGAATTTGCTTTGAACACACTTTACTATGGAGAATTCGGAAATACTGGCGCTGCAGCCAATACCAAAGAACGAGTGTTGTGGAGTAGCCAAATTCCACCTCAACATGTGTTTACATACTCTCTCCAAAATTTCATTCAAGGCGATCAATGGATTCCTTCATCTTCATGATTTGAACATATCTATTAACCCATGAGTTATTTTAAATACAGTTTTATCTGTTGAAAAATGGCAGAAATCCTCCATTAATTGCAAGTTCAACAAAAGGAGTTTAAATGTTTTGTTTGCTACATGTCTCTTAAATTTTGAATAAAAAAAGCCTTTAACTTCTTTTTCACCTGTGATGCAGCAACATATGATGTAGCCTGAAATCACCACCAACTATCTACGATATTGAACCTGATTTAATTCAATCACACATGCAGAATAATAACAGTAAAGAACACGCAAATATAACGTGAAAAACCTCCTTGCTTAAGGGAGTAACAAAAACACAACCTATCCAATAGGATTTTATTCAACTATCGAGCAGGTTTTGGATTGCAACTCCGCAATCAAAGGGACTACCCTAGTACCTCAAGACTTCACTAATTACCTCTAACTAGTGACGCATTTCTCAACTCGCAGCCCAAGTTAGAAACTCACACCTGACCTGAGAACAATAATCAAAGGACCTCTCTCTCTCTCTCTCAGTTCGACAATTGTATGAAAATCCTGCTATTACAATTGCTCAATTGTCGCAGCAAAATTTTTCAACAACAAGACCTTTTTTCTTAACTGTCGCTGCATGATTCCACCCTCGCATATGCCTTTTAGGTTTTTGACTTGCAGAAGAAAAGTTAATATTTTTCTTTCCTTTTTCTCTCTCATGATATCTGCTTCCTTCTAGGACTCTGATTGTGTATTTCTTTTAATTGCTTCACATGTATTCTTTCTTGACTGGAGTCAACTTATACCACCTGTGCACCTAGATTAGTATTCGACTAGCCACATCAGTGTGAGTCAAGAAATGTACCTGGTCCATCTTAATATGCAATCATAGTCCTAAAACACTTTGTCAATCATCAAAACTCAATATGTAACAAATTCCCCCTTTTTGGTGATGACAAACACCCTGAACAACCCAAAATTCTCCTCTTTCCCCCTTTTAAAATCATTGAAAAGATATAGAGAAATTAGCAAAATTTAGTTTATGCAAAAGAAGAATAACCCATAGTCATTGGGGCAACACTGACCAGAGCAGGCCTTAAACAACAGGACTATGAAAGCAAGATATAATATGAGGCATCTAAGCTGCACAAGATAAAACATGCATCAAGAAAAGATCAAGATTAAACCAATACCAGTCTCAAACATATATCATTAAATTCAGCAAAAGCATACAATAAAAAAAACTAGGCTAATAACAAAACCTACCAATCTATGGTGAAGTATCAGCAAGAAAACCAATCACGAAAGGAAAGGGAAAAAGATTGAGGAAGTGAGAGCTAAGTTTTCTCCATCAAGGACAATAGTTTGTCAATTATGCTATTGTGCAAGGTTTGCTCAAGAATAAGGCGGTCCTTAAGAGAGAAAATCTCAGCATTGGCGGTAGAGATAGCTCGCTTGAGCTGGGCATTTTCATTTTCCAACTCAGCAACTCTAGCATTAGTTAGTTGTAGGTCAAGAAGCATTTGGCCAACTGGTCCTTTCCCTTTTGAACCTGGTACGGGTTGCACCAGTTCGCATTCATCCAATGTCTTGTGATCAAACAAATCCATCTTAGACCCATCTTACCAACAAACAAAGGAATGTGATATGCCTCAAAAACCTTAGTCAGGAAGAAGCCATAATAAGCTAGTCCATGAGATCCATTGGCTGGGTCAGTCACCCTAGTAATGTGGCATATCATGAGAAAAGGAAGATTGATCTTCTGTTGTTTGTCAAGGGCACCCATAAGCCCCAAATCACGATCGAAAGCTTCATGGCGATGCTCCATAAGGGGTAGCAAACATTTCTTCACAAGTTCAAATAATAGCTTTGATCAGGACCCATTTCCCCCTTCATCACGCAGTGTGGCCCAGTAGTAACCCTCCCCTAGGTGAACCTGGTAGTGAGCTCACCATCTTTGGGCCTTGGAACATCATAGTCAGCATAGCCATCACTAGGGATCACTAAAATGTCACCTAACCTCTTTGCATCAAGTGTGAAGGCAACCCCATTCACAGTAGATTTCACCTCTCCATCATGTATCACGTCCAGGTTTGTATAGAACTGAACCACTTGAAGCTGATCAACCCGTGGAAGGGAATAGAGGAAAATATGAGTCCACCCTTGAAACCCTAATTTTGTAATCAACCTAGCCATTCAAGGTTCTGAGGCAATCGAGCGATCAATAACCCTCCCCTTTAACACCTTTTGACAGCCAAAATAATTTTCCTTCCCCATGGTAAGAAATTTCACCATGTTCTTAATAGGAGGTGTATAAGAAGGAGCAGGATCAGAAGAAGAGGCACTCCCCATGTCTTTCTTTGGAATAGGTTCGTCAGGGTCTGAGTCATGCTCATCACTGTATCAAGTTGCACTGTATAAGAGGAAGAAGCAACATCTGCTTGCTTAGCTGAGCCCTGGGTTTTTTTCACGGAGGCGACAACCTTCTAGACCTCCTTGACAAACGGAGCCTGTTTCAATGCTTGGGAGGTGGAGAGGCTTTCACAACGATGTGCTTGCGGGCAGAAGAGGTGAGGATAGTTTTGAAGCGTGCATATTTGGTACTCAGAGGCAAATCATCTTCTTCATCCTCACAATGTTCTACCCCCTCCCATTTTTGGTGTCTTTGGAGGAGGATCCTAACCCTTGCCTTTGTCAAGATCAGAAAGAGTGGGAACAGGAATAGGCGACGGGGCAACGGGGATAGTAGGGGAGGACGACATTGTACCTGGTACATTTGCAGGTTCCCCCTGAGTGGATACAGGGTGAGTAGGTGTAGAAGTGGAGGAGGATGCCATTGTAGAGATCATAGGAAAGAGAGAAAGAAAAAAAGTAGGAGGAGGCAATTCAGGAGAGAGGGAGGGAAATGATGAGGGAGGACCAGCTACCTAGGAACTATAAGTATCCACCTAAGGAAGTGGAACAGAAAGAGGAGTAATGGGGGTGGGACGTGAAAGGAAGGAACCATGTTCAGTGAAGACTTTGGGTGGGAAGAGGAGTAATAAAGCACATTTTGCCCTTTTTTTCTTTTTCTTTGAAAAACAAAACGCGATCACACTCAGTAGGTGAAAGGAGGGTATGTACTAGGTTCAAGTGAGGAGAGGTTGTAGTTCCATCAATGACTTCAACATATATGAAGGAGAATGGGTACATACCATTTGATGTCAAGAGAACAGGTCATCATTTCGATCTTTCTTATACATGATCCGATTTGCAGCAGCATAGAAAGTAGGGGTCACATCATCCCTACCCGTACCCATATTGTAGCTTGACTGAGGTGTGATCCTAGTAAAAGGAACAAGACTGGATTAAAATTCAAAATGCAAAATACCAAATGATCATAAGAATAAACAGTTTTCTAGTCATAAGTGAGAAAAAGAAAAATCAGGAGGCACATATTTAGGTTAGTCTGATAAGGCCAAGTTCCACTGGAATTTTTTCAAAATCTTCTCTTCCCAGGGCCTTGGTGAATATATCAGCCACCTAATCCTCAGTCTTGTAGAATTCCATTAGAATATGTCCTTTTTCAACATTATCTATCAGGAAATAGTGACGCACATCAATATGCTTTGTTCTTTTGTGGTGGACTGGGTTCTTTGCTATGTTCGTAGCACTAACATTTTCACATAGAATGGGTATTGTATCCATTTGGATCCCATAATCTTCCAATTTTTGTTTGATCCATACTTGGGCACAACATGATGCAGCTGCTACATACTAAGCCTCTGCTGTAGATAGAGAAACTAAATTTTGCTTCTTAGTTGCCCAAGATATCAAGCATGGTCCCAAGAAGTATGCCATTCCAAATGTGCTTTTCCTCTCTACCAAGAATCCAGCGTAATCTGCATCTGCATAGCCAATAAGTTTGAAAGATTCACTAATCAGATACCAAAGAACCAGGTCCATTGATCCTTTAAGATACCTTAGAATGCGTTTTACTACTTTCAGGTGAGATTCCTTTGGATTTATTTGGGATCTTGAACATAAGCCACACTGAACATAATGTCTGGTCTGCTTGCTTTCAAATATAATAAAGACCTAATCATTCCTCTATACTTAGTCTCCTCAACTCTTGGACCAGATTCATCAACATCTAGTCAAGTAGTAGTCGCAATGGGAGTATCATTTACTTTAGAGTTCTCCATGTCATACTTGATCAACAGTACCTTGATGTACTTCTGCTGATGGATTGAGGTTCCTTCTTTGGTTTGCTTGATTTGTAGTCCCAGAAAGGAGTTCAACTCTCCCATCATGCTCATTTCAAACTCATTCTTCGTAAGTTTTGCAAATTCATCACATAGAACTAGGTCTGTGGCACCAAAAATGATGTCATCGACATAAAACCTATACAGTAAGAATGTTTTTGCCTTGTCTTCTTAGAAACAGGGTTTTGCCGACCTTCCCCCTGCTGTACACATGAGCCAAGAGAAAATTTAAAAGTATGTCATACCATGCTCTTGGGGCTTGTTTAAGTCCATACAAGGCCTTACTTAACTTGTACACATTATTGGGAAACTCGTGATCTTCAAAACCTGGAGGCTGCTTCACATATACTTCTTCCTGCAAAATACCATTCAAGAAGGCACTCTTAACATCCATCTAAAATAATTTGAATCTCATATAGGTGGCATAGGCAATTGAGTATTCTTATGTCTTCTATCTGTGCTACAGGAGCAAATATTTCATCATAATTAATGCCCTCTTCTTGATTGTACCCTTGGACTACCAGTCTAGCTTTATTCCTGACAATGATCCCCTAATCGTCAAGCTTGTTCCTGAATACCCATCTGGTTCCTATAACTGTTCTGTTGTCAGGACGAGGAACTAGATTCCACACATTTCTATGCTCAAATTGTCCCAGTGCCTCTTGTATATCCATAATCAGTCTGCATCCAGCAAGGCCTCTTTGACATTTTTTGGCTCAATCATGGATAAATAGGTTGAAAATGCACACATGTTCCTTAAACCGGACTAGGTCTATATACCAATATCCAATGGATAAAGTATATAGTGAATTGGGTAAGAACTTTTATGATTCCAGTGTCCTGCTTGTATATGTTGTTGTTCTGTTGCCCGAGAGGAACCAGGTTCATCTCCTAAAGAGTTTTGACTGGTTATGGGTTTTGATGCTTCGATAGTGTCATTTTGTGCCACATTAGGACTGACTCCTTGTTCTGATGATTGCTCTAAGGGAATGTTCAGCATCTCATTATGAGTATCTTCATCTTGTGTGCCTGGTTTCCCCTTAGGGTTTGTAGTTGGTGCCATACTAATCTCTTCTATGTCCTCCTGTGTACTTCCATTGTATGCTTCCTTTTGTTCATTCAAAAACTACATGAACACTTCCTCAACACAGTTCGTTCTCTTATTCAGGACTTTGTAAGCTTTACTGTGTAAAGAGTATCCAAGGAAGATTCCTTCATCACTCCTGACATCAAACTTTCCCAATGAGTCCTTCCCATTGTTATGAACAAAGCACTTACAATCGAATGCCCTAATATAGGTCAAAATTGGATTTCTTCCCTTCAGCAGTTCATAAGGAGTTTTGTCTAGCAGTGGTCTGATCATGCACCTATTAATTAGGTAACAAGCTGTGTTCACTGCCTCAGCCTACTATCCTTAAGGTAGTCCACTAGCTATCAACATAGTTCTAGCCATATCCTCCAAGGTTCTGTTCTTTATTTCCACTACCCCTTTTTGTTGTGGAGATCTTGGTGCTTAGAAATTATGGTCAATGCCTGAATCTGGACAGTATCCAAGAAATTTTGAGTTGTCAAACTCAGTTTCGTGATCTGACCTAATGCTTCCCAGTATGTGATTTAGTTTCTTTTGAACTTTTTTGAGAAATATGGAGAATAGTCAAATGTTTCATCTTTGGAGGCCAAGAACAATGTCCATGTGAACCTGGTGTATTCATCTACAATAACAAACACATATCATGTACCTCCTCTACTAGTTACTCTCATTGGATCACACAAGTCCACGTGAATAAGTTGTAGGCATCTGGTGGTGCTGACTACCTCCTTGGGTATAAAAGATGATCCCATATGCTTTCCTTTTGCGCAGGCATCACAGATCAAATTGTTCCCACAAGCTTGTTTAGATGAGAGAAGCTAGCATGACCCATGCTTCTGTGCCAGAGTAAAGAACTGTCCATGAATGTGCTCAAGCAGGAAAGTTCCTCCCCCATGGGATCCATAATGTTTACCTTGTATCCATTTTTGTATCTCTGCCCTTTGAGAACCAGGTTCCCTATTTTCAGACTGGTGACTTTTCAATTCGCTGATGTAAATAAGACAGGATTCCCCTTGTCACACATTTGAGAGATACTCAGTAGATTATGTTTCAAGCCCCTCACGTAATACACATAGTCAATTGCTTTTGACATTGATTTTCCAACCTTTCCTATTCCAACAATTTCACCTTTCTTTCCATTCCCAAAGGCTACATTTCCACCTTTGTGACTGGTGAGTGAGAGAAAGTTTTCCACTGTTCCTTTCATATGCCTAGAGCATGCATTGTCCATGTACCAAATTTCTTTTTTTGCTCTCACTTTCACCTGCAGAGATAGTCAAAAGTTAGATTTGGGTACCCAAACAAGCTTGGGTCCCTTTTCAGTTTTGAATGGATGAATTAAATCTCTTCTATCCCAATATGGAAAAATCATATTTCTATTGATATTCAGTTTATAATTTTTATTTTGTGTTTTGTAGACATTAACCTAGGTTTTGCATATTCAAAATTCTTCTTTGTGGCTCTTTGCTTGATTAAGCACCGTTCTTGATAATGTCCTGTCAAACTACAGTGAGAGCAGAAAATGTTATGCAATTTAGGTCTGTCATTCGAGCTACATGTGCCATCTTTATATCTCAGACCTTGTCTTTTGTTAGAGTGATTTTCATGCATAGAGATTAGAAATTTAGAAGATCTTGTCCATTTTAAGGCTCTTTCCAGTTCACCTTTGTTCTTATTCAAGGTCTTTAAAAGCTTCGAACTTCAACACTCAAGGTTTGGGATTCTGAAGTGAGTTTCTTTATAGTTTCCCCTTTTTCATGATTTTCTTTGAGTACCTTTACACACTCATCTACCTTTTTTAACAACTCCCTTTTTTCTTCTTCAAGTTTTTTATTATCTTTCTTAGGAGATGCAAATGCATTCATTATCTATTCCTTTTCAATGGACAGAGTTCAACTCATCTATGAGAATGAGTGATAATGATGCCAGTTTTTTTGAGAATAGGTTTTAATTTTTGAACTAAGTTCCAGAAAGCTTACCTTACTCTTGTCATCTTCACTGTCTGACTCCACATTAGCCACTAGAGGTAGAACATCTTCATCATCATCATCATCATCCACAGCCAAAAAAGAGCAATCATCTTGTTCAGTGGCTTCTTCAGATTCATCACTTTAAAGTGTCTCCAATAGCATCTAGAGATCGCTTTAGTACACAGTCCGCTTCTTTTGTGGTAAGTCTTCTATTAGGAATCTAGATTTGATCCTTCTTTCCTTTCTTAGATTATTCAGCCAGATTCCGCTTGTGCTCTAACTCCTATTGAACACATTCCTTCATGAAGTGACTGTATTCACCACATTTGTGACAAATAAGATCTCGAAGATTATTTTCAAATGGTTTTGATGCATTATTCTTTTGAGTATTAAACCCTTTCTTAATGATTCGTTGAAATCATTGAGTGAGCAAAGCCATGTTGTCGTCTTCAACCATAGTCTTGAGGACTAGGTTCTTTTCCTTATGAGAACCAGTGAGTTCCTCTTCTTGAGATTTCTTGAGTTCATAGGTTTTTAAGTTTCCTATCAACTCATCCATAGTTAGAGTGTCGAGATTTCTTGATTCAGAAATAGCTTCCACTTTGCTTTCCTTGGATTCAGGAAGAATGCTCAGAAGCTTCCTTACCATCTTGTTTATGGGAATGACTTCACCTAAAGAATACATCTCATTAACAATAGATGAAAATCTAGTGTGCATATCATGAATAGATTCCCCCTCCTTCATTCTAAACAACTCATATCGACGATTTAACATATCAATTTTAGACTTCTTCACTTAACTTGTTCCTTCATAAGCAGTCTGAAGAGAATCCTAAATTTTCTTTGCACTAGCACAAGATGAGATTCGATTGTATTCATCAGGGTCAAGCCCTCATACTAGAATCTTCTTCGCCTTTGCATTGCTCTCAACTGCCAATTTTTCTTCCTTTGTGTACTCCAATCTTCCTTTTAGAATTTGTGTGTTTCTATCTTCAACTAGTTTCATGGGGATGGTAGGTCCATCCAACACTATATTCCACAGGTTGTGGTCTTCACCTATGAGAAAATTCATCAAGCGATTTTTTCACCACCCGTAATAGTGACCATTGAATAAGGGTGGTCTCGTGGTTGATTGTCCCTCTTAAGCCGTTGGTGGTGCTACCATACTTCATTTTTCAAGGTGTAAGCATTTATTAAAAAATCCTTCTCTGATACCAACTGAAATCACTACCATCACCACCAGCTATCTATGATATTGAACCTAGTTTAATTCAATCACACTTTTAGAATAATAACAGTAAAGAACATGCAAATGTAAGGTAAAAGATCTCCTTTCTCAAGGGAGTAATAAAACATGACCTATCGAATAAGATTTTATTCCACTCTCGAGTAGGTTTTGGATTACAACTCCGCAATCAGAGGGACTACCTCTAGTACTTCAAGACTTCACTATTTACCTCTAACTAGTGACGTGTTTCTTGTTCGGGTGGTTTTGGGTTATAAAACCGACACACAAGTGCACGTGGTCGAACAAGTAGTAAGTGGCTTTAGTAAGCCAAGTATCGATCCCACAGAGACTTGGGTTAAGTGCAATTTGCTCGGGTTTACTCTATTTTACTTCTGAATATGCTGACAACAACGTAACCAAAAAGTGGATATTTTGTTTTATAAATTTTATACTAAAACTAAGAACAATTATCTACTTTAAATTTGGACTATGGATAAAAGCATGCTGAGGTTAAACGAATATGTAATGAAACTAATTATCATCATAAATTGGTTAATCTTTTCTTCCTGTTGCTAGCCAAGAACATTAGCCAAGAGATTAAAACTCTCGTAGTTAATCTCACTTAAGAATCATGAACCATCCGTCTACATTTCTGTGATCAAATGCAATTCATGTTCTAGCCATACAATTCCGGTTCCTAAATTGACTAATACGACTTTCAGGTATATTTCTATCCTGAAGGTTCATCAAAACTCAATTTTCCCAAACCAAGTAAAGAACAATATCCTATTAATTCACAACTTTCCAATTTCGTGCTCTCTCGAGTGAAATCGGACTTTTTAGATGTACATTAATGTAGGCCACACACCAATGCAGTAAGAACAAGAATTAATAGAACAACATGGAAGAAAAAGATGAAAAACCATATAATCAATAATCAAAATTCATCACAAGTGTTCATAACCTCAGCAAGGAAGGGAATTAGCCACTCATTTGTGGATTAATCATCATAAAACGAGTGTTAATCATACAAACAATTGAATTAGAGAAGAAAGAAAGAGAGAAAAAACCCTGAACTTTTCATCCCTCAACTGCCTGTAACCACGTCCTTGCTCCACCAAGTCTGAATTATGAAAAATGAACTTAAGTGTTCTATTTATACTAGTGGGAATTTTTCTCGGAATAATGAGCAACGTGTCACGGAGTGCATCGTAGAGCACTTCCTCCGTGACACGCCATGAACGCGGACCCTCACTGGAACTGGGGGTCCGAGAATTTAAGCTCAACGTGACATGGCTCGATCGCGGAGCCCCTTTAAATCATGTTGTCCAATGCCTTTTCCTTGCTCGCATCCAAGTCCAACTCCGATATCATCCAACATGCATTCTAGCTTCCCGAAATCACATTTTTCCTACAAAACAATGCTAATCATGTTGGTTAGTATAAATTCACATTTTATTCCTAATTACATGAAAATGTATAC
Organism: Datura wrightii; assembly: GCA_035772735.1. Classification (NCBI taxonomy): domain Eukaryota; kingdom Viridiplantae; phylum Streptophyta; class Magnoliopsida; order Solanales; family Solanaceae; genus Datura; species Datura wrightii. The sequence goes on along the minus strand of JASDFA010000002.1, from coordinate 45,373,494 downwards.
ACATTGCTAGATAAACAAGGCAAAAATGATACTTTTGAGTATCACTTGGGCATATAAATCTGCCCAAGATCACTTACCCCACACTTAAATCCTTGTTCGTCCTCGAACAACAAACATACAATTCATGCAATTTACATCCCAACCTCGCTACTTTGGTTCGACAATTTAAGCTACGGTCATATCGATCATTCAATATTGTAAATCATCAAGAAAACATGCATGGTCTTATCAATGAAATGACCTTCAATACATTAAGATTTCCTAGACTTTAAGAATCGACTCTCGATATCGGCAAACTCATGCAAATCAGCTAATCAAGATATCCAACACGAAAATCAATCTTTCATCAAGCATGTGCCCTTACAACTCAAGAGAATCTTCCCCTTTTTGCTCATGTGACACACAAACATTCAAGCAGGGGCATGTAAAAACAATTTCACTCTCTCTCCCAAAAGAATTCACATGCATCATGTCGTGACCCATAAGCTTGCCCTTAGTGTATTACTCCACTAATATAAAGAAATGCAATGTAAGATCACGTAGGACTTTAATGGGTTGTAATGGAAGCTATGGAACTAGTAAATATTGGATTAGCCAATAATAGCCACTAGCATCCTTAAGCGCCTTTTCAACACATTCCCATCAACTCATGGACATTGTTTCTCTCTTTTTCTTTTTTTTTTCCATCATCCCATTCTTGATGATTTACTTTAGTATGGCCCACTTCATTAAGCACACTTGACACAATAACAAAGATTATTCATGCACCTTCATTATCGTTTATTTATAGCAAGTGCACCTTCAACCTTTTCTTTCCTTTTATCACTCTGCTTTTCTTTTTCTTTTCACCATTCTCACTCTTTGACACTTTGGGAAAATTATTTTCTCTTCTTAAGCGCTTAAGAGTTTTTTTGTATAGACTTTACGGCTAATGAAAAGAAGGAATTAAGCTCGGTTTACACTTTTTGGACACAAGAAAGAAAACAATCGGCTAAAGGCTCAAAGGGCTGACTAGGGTATACAATCACAGAAAGGGGGAGTATGACAAGAAAAAAATATTAGAAACTCTCGGTTAAAACAAAGAAATGCCTACATCCTTTCCTACAATACACCTCCTTCATTTCATTTTGTACACACACCAGGCAAGTTCTAGACACTTCACAGTAGCAGGGAATATCAACACCTCACTTCACACTTTATGCACATGCTCGATTCAAGATGTCTTCACAGACTCTTCAATCAGCTAATTACATGAATTCAAACATTAAGCCTCAATCACACCGAATCGAACTCTACAGCCTAGGTATCTCAACATATTTACAAAATTTGCATGCTTTCATACGAATCACCTTTGCATTTTGAATATCATGTACAACACGCAACCAAACTCTCGCAATCATATAGTAACTACAGGTTTCGGGATGCAATCCACCAAGAAAAAAACTGAAGATCAATTGAAAAAAAATACTCCTAATGACTACATTTCCCTAAAGACGGTCGTCATCCATCCATCATAGGGAGCGGTCACTAACTATTACTTCGGTTCAATGGGACCATTCTCGGTAAAAGAACCGAAAACAAACACCGAGAAACCCAAAATTAAAAAGTTAAAAAATTTGCAAAATATCAATCATTTCGATAGGAAAAGAAAAAACTTTATGTACACAATATTTTAAAGAAAACTTTTTTTTAAAAAAATATCGATCATTTCGATAAACAAAAAAAAAATATTTACAGAATCAGCTGGCTTCGTTCAACAGCACACATCAAATTCACAAATATTTACAAATACAGAACAATTTGAAAATTCACAAACACAGGGAAACACAACATACAAAATAACAGAGGAGAACATACAAAAAAACAGCCCAGCCCAGCACCTTACTACTCCCACCCCACACTTAATCCGAACACTGTCCCCAGTGTTCACAAAAAGTAAATAGCACAAAAATCGGGTGGTGGAACCCCCTGATCAATCAAAGTAATCCACTTCTTCGTCAGGTGCTGCTGCTTCATCTCCCATGTCCGAGTCGCCTCCGTCTTCATCATCGGACTCCACATCGGAGTCCTCCCGACGCATCTCCTCGTCCGTGGGGACGTCATCATCAGTGGACTCTACAAAGGCTGGCCCTACTCGGCATAGAGCCCTGGCGTTTTCGCCAAACGGGTAATCTAGCTCGAGCTGCCATAGCTCCTCCTCCGTCGCCGAACTCCCACCTATCTTGAGCTGGAGCATCTGCATCCCATACATCCGCGCCATATACTGGTCATCACGAGCGTGTCGCTCGCCAAGTGTCAGCACTGGCCCGTGGGTGGTGTCGGGAGCCTTAGTTTTGGTAACATCCAAGGCCTGCTGTTCCAACCATGGGATATAATCGAGGGCCTCCTCCTCAACATCGAGGCCCCTGAGAAAGGTGGTGAGTAGTCCACCGAAACCATACCTGTGCCCCTGGTGCAACCGGGCTCTCTTCATGGCGGATATAATAACCGCCCCGACATTTATCTCCAGCCCTTTCATCAGGGCGTACACCAGGCAAACACGATCCCGGGTTACATCAGTCATATGTACCCCCGGGATGAGGCAAGAGCAGACTATCTTCAGCCAAATTCGGGCTTCCCTGTTCATCTGAGAATATGGCAGAGTCTGGTAGTAGCCCCTTTCCTTGTGCCTGCTCCATCTAGCTGTAGATCGGGCCCCACACAGTGTGCGTCTGATGTCAGCATACGGTGGGGTAATGTTCAGCTGTCGGAGGACGTGGGCGTCTGTGTCCCGCGCTCCTATGATGGCATTGAGCTGGTGGGGCTCTAGAGTGACTATCTGCTTTTGATTTTGATGGTGTGGCTTCGGATTGACGAGTTCCAGTTGGCATCGAACTCTCGAACCAAGTGAAGGTTGCATTCTTTGGGCTTCTCAAATATGAACTTGAGCCCCGCTGCCTCGATCCGGTGAACTATTCTGGGGAACTCCTATGCCAATGGCTCCCGTGCTATATGCTCCTTGGGGAAATATTTGTTCTCTTTGTGCTTGGCGTACCACTTTTTCCCCTCGTCAGTCACCCATCTTGTTCCATATTGGCGGCGCTGGCCGTGTGGAACTGCTGGTGCTGCTGGGACTGCTGTGCCTAGTCTGAGTCGCTTTCTTCCGGTGCCTGAAGTTGATGCACCTTTCCCTTTCTCTTGCCGGCTTGCCATTTTGCCTGTCAACATAAGTCAACAATCTCAATGTTAAGCTAAATAAATATTAACTTCGGCTAAGGTCGGGTTACACTAAGTTACCCCACACTTAGTCCTTAGCTACAGTTACAACACTACGACAAGAATAACTTTATTTACATCAAACAACTAGCTATACAATAATGCTTAGTGCGTTCCAACGAAAATTCGACGGTATAACTTCTGCGTACTACTCAGACTTCGTACAGCTAATCACAATCACTACCATTGCAAATATTTTAACCATCGCACTTATCAAAGAAAAACGAAGAAACAAAAATAACAACAAAAACTTATATACATTAACCTATCCAACCAACCAAATTCAAACAAATTTCAACATTTCCCCCAAACCCGAGAATTCGTCGTCTATTAGCATCCTAACAATTTGTACAACGACTCATCTCATTCAACACGTACAACCCGGCCTAAAATTTATAATTTCAACACATTTCCAACTTCAAATTCAACAACAAGCCCTAGAATTGATTCTATCGATCAAATTCGAATAATTTATGCAATCGATAAGTTCAAACAATCATAATGACATTCCGAACATTTATCAATCAACAAATAACTCGACTTCATGCTTAATTTCGACTTAGGGCGATTTAGCTCACCTCCCATGCTTAAAATCAAAGAAATTCGACAAAAACTTGAGAGAGAATCGGAAAACATACCTTGTAGTTGAATAATCGAAGAAAACTCGGTAATTTGTTGCCTTAAGTCATGGCACGTTGATGGGAGAGGGGTTTTGGGATGTTTGGTCGCGGAGGAAATTGAAAATGAGGGGAAAAGGGGAGGTTTCGGGGTTTAAAAGGTAGAAAAACACGCGGGTCACCCGGCAACCCGGTGTGACCCGTCGCGATATACAAGGCAACGTGTCACGGAGTGCATCGCGGTGCACTGCCTCCGTGACACGGAGCCATCGCGACCGCATACTAGAAATTTTTAAAATTTTCGGGTTATACCTCAACGTGTCACGGAGGGTAACGCGGAGGTCCTCCTCCGTGACACGGAGCTATCGCCCCATCTCACTGTCTTCTACATTTTATTAATTTTTCATACCTCGACTTTTCCTTCACGATTCCGTGCACATTTTCCCCCGTTTGACCTGAAAATCATCTCTCTAAACAAAATTGATTAGAATTATAGGTTTCACCTAAATAAAATTAAAAACAAAAATTAAAACGAAAAATTTTATAGTAAATTACGAAAAAGAAAAAGAAAAATCTATTTACACTTTACAAAATGAAAGAAAAAATTTTCACGGGTTGCCTCCCGTGCAGCGCCTAGTTTACCGTCGCGGCTCGACGTCATTTAAGCTCAATTGTCCGCTAGGGTGATGGACGACTTCTCTCGGTCACCGTCCTCCCCCCAGTAGTGCTTACACCTATCCGGTGGTCTTCCCATTAACTCTCGGGAATCCTTCATCTGCTTGTCATTAACATGATCAATCACATTGATCACCGAGAGTTCTTCATGCACCATCGGGAGCTTGGGTGCTTTATACACATCGAACACCTCTACCTTGTCGTGTGCTCACATTGTGAGTTGCCCCGCAGCTACGTCAATTAGTGCTTTCCCGGTTGCCAAGAAGGGTCATCCCAAAATAAATGGGACTTCCGCGTCTGGTTCAAAATCCAGCAAGACAAAATCTACCGGGAAAATTAGGGAGCCAACTTGCACTAGAACATCCTCAACAATGCCATCCGTCCTAACTAAGGATCGATCCGCCAACTGCAATATCACCGTTGTGGATCTAGGACTCCCTAAACCCAACTTTCTGAATACCAAAGATGGCATCAAATTTATGCTCGCCCCCAGGTCACACAATCCACGAGCTCGGATGCTCTGCCCAATAGTAAGCTAGATAGTAAAGCTCCCAGGGTCTTTGAGCTTTGTGGGTAGTCTATTTTGGATCCGGGAAGTGCACTCCTCCGTTAAAGCCACCGTAGCATACTCAGTCAACCGACTTTTGTTGGCCACGATGTCCTTTATGTACTTGGCATATTTAGGCACTCCCTGCAAGACATCAACAAGAGGTAAATTAACATGTACCTGTTTAATCACCTCTATGAATTTCTTGAAACACGCCTCCTCTTTGTGTTTCTTGAGTCGTTGAGGGAACGGGGGTGGAGGTCTTTCTGATTCAGCTTCTTTGGTCTTCCCCCTTTCCGAACTTTGCTCCCTCTCAACTTCTGCTGCTCCCGAATGTTAAGGTGGTCTTTCTGGTTCCACCTCCTTCAGCTGCAAACCACTCCTTGTGGTCACTGCATTTACCTGCTTGGGATTCGGATCCGTGTCGCTTGGCAGTCCTCCTCTAGGCCTTGTATTTTGGGCACTAGCAAATTGCCCAAATTGATACTCAAGAGCCTTGGTAGCTAACTGATTGTTTTTCACTTCGGCTGCCAATTTCACATAGTCAGCCTGCAATTGAGCTTGGTTAGCTATCATGGTCTTGAACATCTCCTCAATGCTGGGTGATGGTGGTGGAGGAGGTGCATTGTTATTTCTGAATTGAGATTGGTAGTTCTGTTGTCCTCCTTTATTCCTTTGCACATCCTAACCCGCACTTTGGCCTTGATGGTTGTTGCTACCCCATGAGAAGTTAGGATGATTCCTCCAATTTTAATTGTAGCTACTACCATACTGCTAGTGATTTCTTTTTGCATTACCCACAAAGTTTACTAAGTCGGGATTTGCTCCACAGCACTCAGCTGAGTGCTCACTGCTTCATCACACTTCACACCACAATTGTTGGACTGCATTAACTGGAGCTGACGGCTGGTTTAAAGTCATGTTGCTGAAGTGGTTGTTCAATTGATTTTGCAAGGCAGCTATCTGTGCAGCGATAGCCGTAAATCCATCCACTTCAAGCACTCCTGCTGCTTTCCTTGTTCCACCTCGAGATGAATCAGCATTCCATTCTGGATTGCCCTGTGAAATCCGATTTAGCAAGGTGTACAGCTCCTCATAGGTCTTTTCTAGCGCTTGCCCTCCAGCTGCTGAATCTAGCAATATTTTGGTGTGGGGTTCCAAACCCTCAATAAATGTGTGCACCAACACCTCATTGGACTGATGATGATGAGGACAGTCCCGCAACATGGATTTAAATCTCTCCCAGGCTTGATATAAATTTTCTCCCTCCCTCTATTTGAAACTTAGAATTTGACTTCTAAGTCTTGCTGTTTTACCAGAGGGAAAAAACCTTAACAAGAACTTCCGTGCAAGATCATCCCACGTTGAAATAGAATTTGGTGGTTCAGCTTTCAACCACCTCTTGGCTTCTCCAAGTAAGGAGAATGGAAATAAGGTAAGCTGGACATAATCGGGTGACACTCCAGCGGGTATGTAAGTGTCACTTATCTCCAAAAAATTTTGGAGATGCTGTTGTGGGTCTTCATGAGGGAGACCAGTAAATTGCCCGCTTGTGTGCAACAATTGCACCATATTTTGCTTGAGTTCAAATCTCCCTCCAGGCTCTGGTTTTCGGATACTGGATGTAACATTATTGGCATGTGGCATTGCCACCTCGCGAACCGGCCTTGCTGCTGCTTCTTCGGGCACTAACACTGCCCTCACAACTGGTGGATTCTGTTGTTGCTCCATGATCCTCTGTCTGAGCAACTGCAGCTTTCTTTGTAGAGCTTCTCTCCTCTTACTATGGAATATACGTTCTGGCTCTATATAAGATTCCACCAGCTCTTTGTCTCTTGCCAGTGTTCACAACAATTAAGTCTGCAAAATACAGGCTAAGACCAAGTTGTCAACACTTAAGAAAATAAAAATACAGTAAATTAAAACTTTAAAACAAATTCACCAATTGCCAAGTCCCCGACAACGGCGCCAAAAACTTGTTCGGGTGGTTTTGGGTTATAAAACCGACATGCAAGTGCACGTGGTCAAACAAGTAGTAAGTGGCTTTAGTAAGCCAAGTATCGATCCCAGAGAGACTTGGGTTAAGTGCAATTTGCTCAGGTTTACTCTATTTTACTTCTGAATATGCTGACAACAACGTAACCAAAAAGTGGATATTTTGTTTTATAAATTTTATACTAAAACTAAGAACAATTATCTACTTTGAATTTGGACTATGGATAAAAGCATGCTGAGGTTAAACGAACATGTAATGAAACTGATTATCATCATAAATTGGTTAATCTTTTCTTCCTGTTGCTAGCCAAGAACATTAGCCAAGAGATTAAAACTCTCGTATTTAATCTCACTTAAGAATCATGAACCATCCGTCTACATTTTTGTGATCAAATGCAATTCATGTTCTAGCCATACAATTCCGGTTCCTAAATTGACTAATACGACTTTCAGGTATATTTCTATCCTGAAGGTTCATCAAAACTCAATTTTCCCAAACTAAGTAAAGAACAATATCCTATTAATTCACAACTTTCCAATTTCGTGCTCTCTCGAGTGAAATCGGACTTTTTAGATGTACATTAATGTAGGCCACACACCAATGCAGTAAGAACAAGAATTAATAGAACAACATGGAAGAAAAAGATGAAAAACCATATAATCAATAATCAAAATTCATCACAAGTGTTCATAACCTCAGCAAGAAAGGGAATTAGCCACTCATTTGTGGATTAATCATCATAAAACGAGTGTTAATCATACAAACAATTGAATTAGAGAAGAAAGAAAGAGAGAAAAAACCCTGAACTTTTCGTCCCTCAACTGCCTGTAACCCACATCCTTGCTCCACCAAGTCTGAATTATGAAAAATGAACTTAAGTGTTCTATTTATACTAGTGGAAATTTTTCCCGGAATAATGAGCAACGTGTCACGGAGTGCATCGCGGAGCACTGCCTTCGTGACACGCCATGAACGCGGACCCTCACTGGAACTGGGGGTCCGGGAATTTAAGCTCAACGTGGCACGGCTCCATCGCAGAGCCCCTTTAAATCATGCTGTCCAATGCCTTTTCCTTGCTCGCATCCAAGTCCAACTCCGATATCATCCAACATGCATTCTAGCTTCCCGAAATCACATTTTTCCTACAAAACAATGCTAATCATGTTGGTTAGTATAAATTCACATTTTATTCCTAGTTACATGAAAATGTATACACATTGCTAGATAAACAAGGCGAAAATGATACTTTTGAGTATCACTTGAGCATATAAATCTGCCCAAGATCATTTCTCAACTCATAGCTCGAGTTAGAAACTCACACCTGACCTGAGAAAAATAATCAAAAGACTCCTCTCTCTCTCTTGAAGTTCGACAATTGTATGAAAACTCTGCTATTACAATTGCTCATATTTTTGCAGCAAAACTTTTCAGCAATAAGACCCTATTTATATTTTTCCTTAAGCGTTGCTGCTTGATTCCACCTCGCGTATGCCTTTTAGGTTTTTGGCTTACAGAAGGAAAGTTAATAGTTTCTTTTCCTTTTTCTCCTCTCGTGATATCTGCTTCCTTCTTGGACTCTGATTGTGTTTTTCCTTTTAATTGCTTCATACGTATCCTTTCTTGACTGGACTCAACTTATGCCACCTGTGCTCCGAGATTAATATTCGACTAGCCACTTCAGTGTGAGTCAAGAGTTGTACCTGGTCCATCTTGATATGCAATTATAGTCCTAAAACACTTTGTCAATCATCAAAACTCGATATCTAATATAGCCATTAATGTTTCTTATTTTGTAAAACATATTTCTTTCGCAATATAAAGGACTTAGATTTCTTATAATGTGTTGATCCTGTTTCCTATTCGCTCAATTGATGATCAAACTTATTTGGAACGTAGGATATGTTCCAGTCGTGTCAAGGCACTGACCCCTTCTGTGGGTTTTTGCTACTAATGGGATTGCACACAATACTTGGACTTTCTTGGTTCTTGTCAAAATTTCAGCTTAGTAAGATTGAGGTCCTAAAGCTAAACTTAAAAAAAGAACTTCAATTTTATTTTTAAAAAAAGAAAATATCCAAAGATATATTTTAATTTGAAATTTACTTTTTTAATTTTTTTAGATGCGAAATCATTAATTATTATTGTATCACTGATCTGCTAACAATTGCTTTTCGAGGAAGGATTATCATATTTATAGCTTATGAAGTTAGAATATCAATTTTCAATGAGAAATAATAATATAAAGTTAGAACTATAAAATTTAGTTGAAGAATTTGATAAGTTGATATAATGACATCGAAATAGTATTACGATACTTCAATATAATGATTGCTTGTTGCAATGGTTGAAATCATAAAGAAGACACAAAAAATTTTATTTTGATTTTTTTAAAAGCAGAAAATAATACAGAAGATACTAAGTGGGGAGAAGAGGAGATTGAAGTCAGAAGCTTTATCAATAATGGGTATTGGGACAAGGTGAAATTGTTAGAGAATATTTCTGAGGAGATGAGTAATTATATTATAGACAATATTTCCCCTCAACTGAATTTTGAGAATGATAAAGCTTAGTGGATGGGAAGTGCATCTGGTATCTTTTCAGTAAAGTCAGCTTTCAATTTAGTGAGGAAGAAGAGGGAGGAAGTGTTGTGGTTATCCAACATATGGATGAAGGGTTTTCCTTTTAAAATAAGTTTCTTTATATGGAGATTGTGGAAAAGGAGAATTCCTACTGATGTTAACTTGAAAAGGATGAAAATGAGCACAGTTTCCAGATGTCACTGCTGTAAAGTGTACCAACAGGAGACAATGCAATACTTATTTATGACAACTCCTATAGCTACTAAGCTATGAGAACAGTTTGCTTTTTGTGCAGGTATCACCATGGTGGGAGTTTCCTTGCTACAACTCATATTTGGTGGGAATACTCAAATCTGGTTAAGCTGAAGATTATTTACAAGGTTATTCCATCTATCATTATGTGGGAGTTGTGGAAAAGGAGAAACAATCGGAGGCATGGAAAAGAGGTAACGTTCAATACATATCACTGCAATGTCAATAACTGACTTATCAGTTCATAAGACATAGATATCCATGGATTTCAATTCCTTCACAGTGGGAAGGAATAATAACTTATTTTCAACAATACAAGCCTAGGTCACACTATAATATCATCAAATGGGAGATGCCATAGAATCAGTGGTTCAAGTGTAATTCGGATGGTGCAAGTAGAGGAAACCCAGCTGAAAGTGCATATAGTTTTTGTATCAGAGATGCGAGAGGTGACTTAGTCTATGCAGAGGCTCAATCAATTGGGATCAAAACAAATATGCAAGTGGAGGCTCAAGGTTTTTGGCATGCCATCAAGTACTTTGCTTTAAGGAGGATGAATGTTATATTTAAAACTGACTCGCTCAGTCTCAAGAAGATAATCAAAAGGGAATAGAAAATCCCATGGGAACTTGCTGAGTTGATGGATGAGGTGCAAGAGTTGATGGATGAAAGCAGTATGGTGGTTAAACATATATTTAGAGAAGCCAATAACTTGGCAGATGCTTTGGCTACTCATGCGCTAACCTAGAAAGGAATCTACAGATACTACACTTTCAATCAGCTAACAAGAAGATGCAAGCAGATCTTAAACATAGAAAAAGCAGGTATTCCATACATTCGGATTCGCACAAGGAAAATAATAAGTACGGAGAGACTAATTTACTAAGATGAAGAAGTGTATCACAAAGATGTTTACAATGTTTAAGAACACAAATCACTGTGATAATAACTACCTAGATCTAGACTACGGTAGTTCACAAAAAGGTAGATCCAGCAAAAACAAGTTCAACAAAATTAGGAACCTATGGTCATACCCACTATAGAAAATGAGTGAAGGAGAGATGAAGAGACACCATTTCCTCATCTCTGCTTCACCGTTGGATAGCTTCAGCAGCAATGAAGATCGATACCATCAATGGATCTTATCCACCAGAAAGCACCTGAAAAAACACAAGATTAGAAGAGGTGAAAAATCAAAGAAATAAGGAATGCGCTCTACCTCTTTGTGCGACATAGTCGATTCAAGACAGGAACCTGGTTGATCACCCAAAACATCAGAAAGTAGAGCCTTAGATTGAAACTCAGCGGGAGCATCTGATTTAGGAAACCCTAGTTGGTAGGGAACGGACATAATATTTTAGTCTTTGTGACTAGACTTGCGGATTAGTATAGATGGCATCTTGGGTCGGGTCAAGGTTTATGTATTGGACTTTTGTTTTAAATTTGTTGATGAAATAAAAGGGCCAAACCCAAAGTTCTAAAAAAAAAGACAATAATAAATTTTGTAGAATAAAGAAGATTTGGTCATTTGGGAGACTTCGTAATATTCAATAACTAGTGATTTGCACTCACATAAGAAAATTAAAATGTAGTCTTTGATGGATTGAGAGAAACTCATGGATGGACAAGAGTATACGTATATTTTTATCAGATGATTTCATCTTACATCTTCTTTTATCATTAATTTTTAGTAAAACTTAATATTTATTAATAAAACACTCTTTAAAATAACATTTCTAACTTCATCTATGTTACACCCCATAATTTCTTGACACTTAGTTGGCCTATTCACATGTTGGTTAAGAGATTTAGAATGCTATACGTGCGAGAAAAGGGCCTGGGGAGAGACCGGACAAGAACCAAGTAAGAGCTTCGCAAGGCAAATGCGACTTATAAATCGCATTTGACAAATGCTACTTAAAGAGGAGGGGTTCAAGCCCAAGTATATAAAGCCTTCTACTTCGTTTTTAAGTTACTTTCCATGTTATTTGCAGTAGAAACAATTAGAAAATAGAGAGAAACGCAGGTTCACCATAAATTTCCTTCCGATTACGCTGTCAAACACAGTCCAAACTCGAATTAACTTCGGGTAGCGAAGTATAAAGCTGCCGGGAGCATTCCTGCGGAGTTAGTTTCGCAAAATTCGGCCGGCGAATCGTCTTCACACGGAGCTAAGGTAAGTGGAATTGCTCGAAATTAGTGTCAATATACTCCTAGCCCTAAAGTGAGTATTTCTCCCTTCTGGACTTCCGAGAAATAGTAATTTTTCGGCTGTTTTTTGATAAGTCAAAGTTTGGGAAGTATATATATTCAAAGTAGTGTTTTCTTCTAGAATATTGATGAATTTAGTTTTATTTTCCATGAAATGAATGCAATTGGAAGAAATAGCTGGATATTGGCCGAGTTACGCCAGTTAGTCAAGAAGTCGGCAACTGAGGTATGTAAAGCCAATTTCTTCAGCAAGATAGTAATTCTAGTATAGTAAAATAGAATAAATTCCAGAAGAACGTTTCAAAGCCGAATATTATGCACAGTGTGAATTAAGTAAGCATGCTTGAATAACTATTATGTCATATTCAGAATAAATGTCAGTAAATTAGTATCACACAGCGAGATATTGTTCCAGACTCAGTATAACTCAGTATCAGATTTAGCATAATTCAGCAAGGGATTCAGAATAGAATATCAGAACATGGACAGTATTATCAAATGTAATATATATATTATATGTGATTATTATTGCTTGTGGAGACCTGATTGTTCTATGTTGGGAACCCTTAGCGCTTCCTTGCCGCCCCAGGGTTAATAGCTGTGTCGACTCGCCCGCCAGAGAGTGAGGATACGTCACTCCAAGGAGTGGCATGCCATCCACCAGAGGACGAAGATGGGATGCATCATTCCCCATAGCAGGCTGATCAGCATTATTGCATACCCCTGTCGAGCGCTTGTGCCCAGGGCACATATTACAGATTACAGATCACATATCTCAGATTACCATTTATAGGAGTCCTCCGGACTAAGATACAACTATAGTTAAGGGCCCAGAAAGCCCAAGTTGCATACCCAGGAGGCAGGCGGGACGCTCATAGTTAATAGATGAATGGAGTGAATTATTATTTTGGATGGAGACTTGGGTAGGGGTATATAGATTGCATGTTGATTGGTACCTTCCAGCTTATGGGGGATGGTATAGGTTCTTGTATGCTATATGTGTTATTCATTAAATTGATAGATAGTAGGACGCCGCATTGACATGTATGATTCTCAGCTTCTCTCCAGTACAGTTAAGCTTAGTTTAGATTCTGCCATCCCAGACAATTTTAGCCATCTTCTGTTATTCAGTAACTATCAGTATTACTGTTTATTTTCATTTGTGTTTAGTTATTGCTTCACATACTCGGTACCAGTGGTATTGACGCCCGTTTGGGGGTGCTGCATTACTTGCCTGCAGTTACTCATAGATGAGGAGCCGATCCCTCGTAATTCTAGCCAGCACATAGAGTCATCAGCTTCTGTCATCTGGAGCTTGATAGCTAGAGGTTTATTCCTTTTCTTTTGTTGTGCAGTACGGGTAGGTCGGGGCCCTGTCCCCGGTATCTTATCAGTATTCTTAGAGGCTTGCAGATTATATATTCCCTGTGGTTAGTTGCACCGGTCTTGTGAGGCCGTGTCGATGTTTTAGTTTGTTTATGATGGCCGTGTGGGGCCTTATTCAGTTAATAGTTGGTGACCTTGCCGGTCATAGAGTAGTTTAGCATTTGATCCAGTGTTTCCGTGAAACTAGTCAGCATGGTGGCCTTGTCGGCCCGCATAGGTTCCTTTATACTACTGTTGTTCTGGTTAGCTGTTGTTGTCTTACAGGTGGCTATAGGCCTAGTTGGTCGGAGGCTGTATTTACAGCTGTTATATGGCCCGTTGGTTCCATGAACCCAGAGTTAGAGCCAGCCTGGCACCAGAAGTGCTTAGGCTCAATAGTACAGCAGTCCAGGTCCTAGTAGGGCACCAGGTGCTAGTCATGCCTCCCAAGGCGGGGTGTGACAAACTTGGTATCCGAGCAGGTCGTGTCCCAGGGAGTCTGCAAGCTGTGCTAAGTAGAGTCTTGTCTATGGATGTGTTGTGCACTACATACCATAGGCAGGAGGCTGCAAGGCATAATAGGGTGGTTACTCTTTCTTCATATTCAGTCGTGCCATAAAGCAGTACAGTATAGGGTTGAGTCCCTAAAACTTATAATACTCTTTGTTTATAGATAAAATGGCAGACCAGCGACACCCTGTCACAGGTAGAAGACTGGATACCGCAGCAGGAGAAGGCACCAGCAGGATGCCTCAGCCTCTCTTAGAGTCAGCCCGATCTAAGGGAGATACAGAGGCATCATCTCGACCTTCACAGCAGTCCCCACCCTACCAAGAGCCACTCGGGATGACATTATCTCCGACAATTCCTGTACCCACACCATCCGACTAGGAAATTCAAAGTGTAGTAGTTATGTTGGCACGAATGGTTGCTACTCAGCGCCAGTCAGTGCCACCCGTAACAGCAGAGTCATCAGGTGGGCCTGGCAGTTCAAGGGTCCGAGAATTCTTGGCACCAGGTCCCCCACAGTTCACAGGGTCGGATCAGGTAGAGGACCCTTAGGACTTCCTGGATCGGATGTAGAGAATCTTCCGGGTCATGCATGTGACATCTACAGAGTCGGTTGAGTTAGCGGTATTCCGGCTGCGGGATATTGCTGTGTTGTGGTACGAAAGTTGGGAAAGGTCCCGAGGGAGAGATGTTGCCCCTCTGACCTAGTACAGCTTTTCATAGGCCTTCTTGGACCGTTATTTGCCACGGGAAATCCGACAGGCCCGGATGGACCAGTTTTTACACTTGGAGCAGGGGGCGAGGAGTGTACGGGAATACGCCCTGCAGTTCGATTCCTTGGCCCGCTATGCTCCAGTCTTTATGGACACCATGACATCTAGAGTCCACCGGTTTATTATGGGTCTGAACCCAGAATATATTGCGGCATGCATAACAGCTACGTTGTGGGAAGATATGGATATCGCTCGGGTGTAAGCCTTTGCCCAGACTATTGAGGGCCTTAGACAGTGGCAACAGGATAGCAGACGAATAAATCAGGAACAGCACCGTAGGGATAGATCAGATGAGATACATGGGGAGATTTGGAGAGGGCCTAGGCCATGGTTGTCAGATAGGCAACCTAGACCCCCGCCTCTATCATAGCAGCAGAGGGGGTCGCCGGGTACAAATAGAGTCCGGTTGGAATTCTCAAACGGCAGATTCACCCCAGTAGAGGAGGGCAGAGCAGAGTAGGTATACACCCCCACCTTTCCCTATTTGTAGCTGACCCCACACTAGAGCTTGCAGATATGGCTCCACAGGGTGTTATATATGAGGGCAAGAGGGTCATGTGATGAGAGACTGTCTAACCAAGGGTTAGGGTAACCGAGATAGACAGGACAGGGCATCAGCAGGGCCGCGAGCTCCAGCAGCTTCGGCAGGGCGTAGGCCCTCAGTCCCAGCAGGCAGGGGCCGAAGCAGATCAGGGGCCTCGAGTTCAGGTACGGGCCCAAGCCGTACCTATGCATTACTAGGGAGACAGGACTTAGAGGCGTCTCTAGATGTGGTAATAGGTATGATGACTATTCTTTCTTACCCTGCTTATGTATTGATTGATCCAGGATCTACCTTGTCCTACGTTACCCCATTTGTGGCTCGAAAGTTAAGTAATGTACCAGAGTTGCTTCAGCAACCCTTTTCAATATCTACACCCGTCGGTGACTCCATCATAGTCAGAACGGTTTATCAAGGGTGTACAGTAGATATTGCTGATCATCAGACCACAGTAGATATGGTGGATTAGAGATGATTGATTTCAACGCCATTGTGGGTATGTATTGATTGGCATCGTGCTATGCCAATGTAGAATGCTGGACCAAGACGGTCCAATTCCACTTTCTAGGGGAGGCAGTACGACAGTGGAGGGCAGTACAGCTACACCGAAGGGTAGGTTTGACACATAGTCAGAGTCCAGGATGTGCAGGTAGAGCCTCCGACTCTCCAGTCTGTTCCAGTGGTTAATGAATTCATGACGTGTTCCTAGATGAGCTACCTGGTATTCCCTCATAAATAAAATAGATTTTGCAATTGATTTGCTACCAGGAACTCAGCCCATATCGATCCCTCCGTATCGTATGGCTCCTGCAGAACTCAGAGAACTAAAGGAGCAGCTGAAGGATCTGTTAGATAAGGGCTTTATTAGGCAGAGTACTTCACCTTGAGGTGTGCTGGTTCTATTTGTGAGAAAGAAGGACGACTCCCTCCGTATGTTTATAGACTACCGACAGTTGAACAAGGTTACAGTCAAGAATAAGTATCCGCTTCCCAGAATAGATGATTTGTTTGATCAGTTACAGGGGGCCAGATATTTCTCCAAGATTGACTTATGGTTCGGATATCATCAGGTTTGAGTTCGTGAAAGGGACATTCCGAAGACTGCCTTCAGGACCAGATACGGTCATTTTGAATTCCTAGTCATGTCCTTTGGGCTGACGAATGCTCCCGCAGTATTCATGGACCTGATGAACAACATCTTCAGACCATACCTAGACCTCTCCGTGATAGTGTTTATTGATGATATTCTGGTGTATTCTCTCTTAGAGACAGACCACCAGGATCATTTGCGGACAGTGCTGCAGATTCTCTGAGACCATAAGCTGTATGCCAAGTTCTCTAAATGTGAATTTTGGCTGAATTCAGTAGCCTTTTTGGGTCATATCGTGTCGGATGCTGGTATACAGGTAGATACACAGAAGATAGAAGCAGTAAAAACATGGCCCAGACCTACCACTCCGATCAAAGTACGCAGTTTTCTAGGATTAGTAGGGTACTATAGAAGATTTGTTGAGGGATTCTCCATCATTGCGGCACCTCTGACTAAGCTGACGCAAAAAGCAGTAAAGTTTCAGTGGACGGAGGCATGTGAGCAGAGTTTCAAGGAATTGAAAGACAAGTTGACCTCCGCCCCAGTGTTAGCATTGCCAGAAGGTACAGAGGGTTATGCAATTTATTGTGACACTTCGGGTATTGGGTTAGGATGTGTGTTGATGCGGCATGGTAAAGTAATTGCTTATGCTTCCAGAAAACTAAGGAAACACGAAAAGAATTATCCTACCCATGACCTGGAACTAGCCGCAGTGAACCACGCCCTAAAGATATGGAGACATTACTTGTATGGCGTCCATATGGATATTTTCACTGATCATAAAAGCCTACAGTATATCTTCACCCAGAGAGAGTTGAATTTGCGGCAGCGTCGCTGGTTGGAATTGTTGAAAGATTATGATGTAAATATTCTATATCACCCAGGAAGAGCAAAACTAGTAGCAGATGCCCTTAGTCGTAAGTCTATGGGGAGTTTGGCGTACTGTAGCCCGAGCAGTGGGAATGGCCCGAGAAATACACCAGTTAGCCAGTTTAGCTATTCGTGTAGCAGAAACAGAAGACAACAGAGCGGTAATTCAAAACACCACAGTGTCGTCATTAGTTGTGGAGGTAAAGGAACGACAGTATGAAGATCCTGACCTGGTTCAGCTTAAAGACAGAGTTTAGCAAGGAAAAGTGCCAGATTTTCAGGTAACTGAGGATGAAGTGTTGCGATGTAAGGGCCGCCTTTGTGTTCCAGATGTTGTAGGGCTTCGCCAGCAGATTATGGGCGAGGTACATTACACCCGCTATTCTCTCCATCCAGGCGCAACAAAAATGTACCACGATATCAAAGAAATCTACTAGTGGCCAGGTATAAAGAGGGAAATAGCAGAATTCGTAGCCCAGTGTCCTAACTGCCAGCAAGTAAAAGCTGAACACCAGAAACCAGACGGATTGACTCAAGACATAGCTATGCCTCTTTGGAAGTGGAAAGAAGTAAATATGGATTTTGTAGCAGGATTACCCTGTACCAGGCATAGAAATGACTCGATTTGGGTAATTGTTGACAGACTAACAAAATCAGCCCATTTTCTGCCAGTAAGGGCTACTTTCTCTGCCAAAGATTATGCTGAGTTGTATATCAGAGAAATAGTCAGACTGCACGGTGTTCCAGTGTCCATTTTGTCTAGTAGAGGGGCACAATTTACAGCCAAATTTTGGCAATCATTTCAGAGAGGCCTGGGAACACAGATTAACCTGAGCACAACTTTTCACCCTCAGAAAGATGGGCAGGCAGAACGCACTATTCAGACGCTCGAGGATATACTGCGAGCGTGTGTGTTAGACTTTGGAGGTAGCTAGGATGAGCACTTACCACTTATTGAGTTCGCTTATAATAACAGTTACCATTCAGCTATCCAGATGGCGCCTTATGAGGCATTGTATGGGTGAAAGTGCAGATCGCCAGTTGGCTGGTTTGAAGTAGGAGAGTCAGCGCTGATTGGGCCGGATATTATTCATCAGTCAAAGGCAAAGGTAAAGCTTATCAGAGAACTCCTACCGATTACTTAGAGCCGCCAGAAATCGTATGTTGATGTGCGGCGCAGAAACTTGGAATTTAATGTGAATAACTGGGTATTCTTGAAAGTCTCTCCAATGAAAGGGGTGATGAGATTCGGCAAGAAAGGCAAGTTCAGTCCGAGATTTGTTGGGCCTTATCAGATTCGCCGAAAAGTAGGCCAAGTGGCATACGAGTTGAACTTACCTCCAGAATTAGAGTCTGTTCACCCAGTTTTCCATGTGTCCATGTTGAGGAAGTATATAGGAGACCCCTCAGATTTGTCCCAGTTCAGGATGTCCAGGTTATGGAGGAGCTGGCTTATGAAGAGGTTCCAGTAGCCATACTAGACCGGCAGATTCGCAGATTAAGAACTAAGGATGTTGCTTCTGTCAAAGTGTTATGGCATAACAGGAACCGAGAGGAGATGACTTGGGAAGCATAAGAAAATATGAAAGTCAGACATCCTCCGTTATTTCAGACTTAGTCAGCCAGAGGTATGTTATTATTACTATTTTATGAGTTACAATATATTCATGTGTACGTGAGATAGTTGACTCTAGTTTATTGTGTAATGGATGCTATAGTATTATATGGAGTACCTGTATTGGACTTTTTTGCGTTTCAGGATTTTTGAGATAGTCCATATTACAGGGGAAACTCTACCGAAATTTTCCAGAATAAGTAGAGCAAGTTAAAATTTCTGTAAACAGAAGTTAACATGATGAATGTTCTTAAGGGTGGAAGGATGTTACACCCCGTAAGTTCTTGACACTTAGTTGGCCTATTCGCATATTGGTTAAGAGCTTTAGAATGACATACGTGCTAGAAAAGGGCCCGGGGAGAGACCGGAAAAGCGCCAAGTCGGAGCGTCGCAAGGCAAATGCGACTTATAAATCGCATTCGACAAATGCGACTTAAAGAGGAGGGGTTCAAGACCAAGTATATAAAGCCTTCTACTTCGTTTTAAAGTTACTTTCCATGTTATTTGCAGCAGAAACAATTAGAAAACAGAGAGAAACGAAGGTTCACCATAAATTTCCTTCCGATTACGCCGTCAAACACAGTCCAAACTTGAATTAACTTCGGGTAGCGAAGTATAAAGCTGCCGGGAGCATTCCTGCGGAGTTAGTTTCGCGAAATTCGGCCGGCGAATCTTCGTCACGCCAAGCTAAGGTAAGTGGAATTGCTCCAAATTAGTGTCAATATACTCCTAGCCCTAAAGTGAGTATTTCTCCCTTCTGGACTTCCGAGAAATAGCGAGTTTTCGGCTATTTTTCGATAAGTCAAAGTTTGGGAAGTATATATATTCAAAGTAGTGTTTTCTTCCAGAATATTGATGAATTTAGTTTTATTTTCTATGAATATGAATGCAGTTGGAAGAAATAGCTGGATATTGGCCGAGTTATGCTAGTTAGTCAAGAAGTCGGCAACTGAGGTATGTAAAGCCAGTTTCTTCGGCAAGATAGTAATTCTAGTATAGTAAAATAGAATAAATTCTAGAAGAACGTTTCAAAGCAGAGTATTATGCCCAGTGTGAATTCAGTAAGCATGCTTGAATAATTATTATGTCATATTCAGAATAAAAGTCAGTAAATTAGTATCAGACAACGAGATATTATTCCAGACTCAGTATAACTCAGTATCTGAGTCAGTATAATTCAGCAAGAGATTCAGAATAGAATATCAGAACATGGATAGTATTATCAAATTTAATATATATGTTATATGTGATTATTGTTGTTTGTAGAGACCTGATTGTTCTATGTTGGGCACCTTTAGAGCTTCCTTGCCGCCCCAGGGTTAATAGCTGTGTCGACTCTCCCACAGAGGGTGAGGATACGTCATTCCAAGGAGTGGCATGCCGTTCTCTAGAGGACGAAGATGGGATGCAGCATTCCTCATAGCAGGCTGATCAGCATTATAGCATACCCCTGTCGAGCGCTTGCACCCAGGGCACAAATTACACATTACAGATCACATATCTCAGATTACCGTTTATAGGAATCCTCCGGACTCAGATACAGCTATAATTAGGGTCCCAGAGAGCCTAAGTTGCATACCCAGGGGGCTGGCGGGACGCTCATAGTTACTAGATGAATGGAGTGAATTATTACTTTTGGATGGAGACTCGGGTAGGGGTATATAGATTGCATGTTGATTGGTACCTTCCGGCTTATGGGGGATGGTATAGGTTCTTGTATGCTATATGTGTTATTTATTAAATTGATAGATAGCAGGACGCCGCATTGACAGGTATGATTCTCAGCTTCTCTCCAGTACAGTTAAGCTTAGTTTAGATTCTGCCACCCCAGACAGTTTTAGCCATCTTCTGTTATTCAGTAACTATCAGTATTACTGTCTATTTTCATTTATGTTTAGTTATTTCTTCGCATACTCGGTACCAGTGGTATTGACGCCCGTTTGGGGGCACTGCGTTACTTGCCTGCAGGTACTCATAGATGAGGAGCCGATCCCTCGTAATTCCAGCCAGCACATAGAGTCATCAGCTTCTGTCATCTGGAGCTTGATAGCTAGAGGTTTATTCCTTTTCTTTTGTTGTGCAGTACGGGTAGGTCGGGGCCCTGTCCCCACTATCTTACCAGTATTCTTAGAGGCTTGCAGATTATATATTCCCTGTGGTTAGTTGTACTGGTCGTGTGAGGCCGTGTCTATGTTTTAGTTGGTTTATGATGGCCGTGTGGGGCCTTATTCAGTTAATATTTGGTGGCCTTGCCGGTCAAAGAGTAGTTTAGCATTTGATCCAGTGTTTCCGTGAAACTAGTCAGCATGGTGGCCTTGTCGGCCCGCATAGGTTCCTTTATACTACTGTTGTTCTGGTTAGCTGTTGTTGTCTTACAGGTGGCTATAGGCCTAGTTGGTCGGAGGCTGGATTTACAGCTGTTATATGGCCCGTTGGTTCCATGAACCCAGAGTTAGAGCCAGCCTGGCACCAGAAGTGCTTAGGCTCAATAGTCCAGCAGTCCAGTTCTTAGTAGGGCACCAGGTGCCAATCATGCCTCCCAAAGCGGGGCGTGACAATCTAAATAAAATTAAATAATATCTCTTGCTTAATCTAAATGAATTGATGACTCTATCCTACTATTAGAAATATAAGGTGACGCTGGACATTAACTTTATTCATGGAAAATTAATTTTTAGTTTGCAGTGTTTATCATGAAAATAACATTATAAATTCTTCAAAATTGAATTTTTTAATAAATCTCTTAATTATATACTTTATACTAAATAGAAAAAGTGTTGAAAATTAGAGTACTTTTGATATTATACTACTCCTATTTAAGAAACAAAGACTCTGTAAATAACAACTTAACAAAATAAAATTTTAAAAATAGGTACTGAGCTAATAAAAATTCTTGAAAGATCTAGAATACAAATATATATAATGTTTCTTGAAAGATAGAAACTTCTTTCTAATTTATACTTTCATATACTCTTACTTCTTATATGACAATTCATTTCAAGATAATGCAACATTTAGTAGTTCATTAGCAAGTTTGAATGTCTTGAACCAAGTTAATTAGTCCCAGACTTTTAAGAAACCAAAAAAAAATTGATTGGATAGAAAGTCAATTGATTAAAGAAACAAATACTAATCTTAAATTATTTTTTTAGGAGAAAATTCAAATGATAATCCTTTAATAAGCCATAACTATCTAATATGTAAGAGAATAATGAACAAATGATGAGATGCACATAAATCACTATATTGAATTATTAAAATTAATTACACTTGGATTAACAACTAAAACAAATATAGTATTGATAATTAATTACAATTAAGTTAGGTCTAACATTTAGGTAGGTCTGTATAAAAATATTTACAAGAGAGGATAAATCTAAGTTGAATGTTGTCATAACAGTTTTCGGGATACAATTACAATATAAAAGAACTTCTTTCAGTCCGCTGTAAAAGCACTTATACTATGAAAATAATAGATTTTTAGAAGTGATTTTTGACATGTTCCAAGTAGGGATAAAACTTGAAACTATGTTATTTGGAAGTGATCCTTGACATATTTCAAGTAGCAATAACAGGTTTGTCAAGTACCATTTATAGGAGTCCATTAAAATGAAAAGTTGAGCACCTTCATTCTGTTGCATTCCTCCTCCACCTCTACTGATACATCCTCCATTTTGTTGCATTCCCCCTTCACCCCCATGCCCAATCTCTAATTCATGAAAATCTATAAGTTGATCCTATGGGGTTTTAATCCAATGCATGAATTTCCTAAGTTTCTACCATAAGTATGATCTAAGCATGTTTATATTATTGAATTATGATTCATAGGCAAGTTTTACATTGTTTTCAATTATAATCATGTTTTCAAGCTTTATAAATTAAAATGCCAATCCATGAGAAATTCATGAAAGTTGAGATTTATGATGAATGTTCAAGTATGATGAGATATTATTGATTAAAAGCATGTTTTCAAGTTACCCATGGTCTATGATCATGTTTTCAAGTGAATCAAGTATTTTCAAGCATGTTTAAGTATTGGCAAGCCCATATGTTCAAGTATGATTTATGATTTCAAGTTAATTAGCTAACTACATGGTTTTAGAGTTAAGACTCCCAATTATGTTCATCTTGTGGTATGGTTTGAGCCAAGGCTCCTCATGTATGATCTCAGATTTATATGTATATGATTATTCAGCTTCGTTGAAAAATGATGGAGAGCATATGTATGTTTTTGGGAGTAGTGTCTAGCACCGAGTAGGCTAAGGGTCAGTTAACCCTATGCCTCATAACTACACGTCAATGTAGATATGATCAGATTATTTGAGACCTCCTATGTGAGCTTTCCCCTGCCCTAAGGGGCCTTCAGCTTGATATCGATATCATTGTAGTGTCCTTAGCCCTAGCAAGTAGGGGTGGGCATTCGGTGTTTCAGTTCGGTTTTTTCAATTTCAGTTCGATTTTTTCGATTTTCAGTTATGCATTGGGGACACCGAACGCCGAACCATTTTAGTTCGGTTCGGTTCAGTTTTTTTAAATTCGATTTCAGTTTATTTATTTCGGTTATTTCGGTTTTTGGGCTTGGATGATGGGCTTTTTTATGGTTGTAAAATGGGCTACTTTTTAAATAAAATATAAATTATTTCAAGCCAGCAAAGACTATTCAAAAATCAAAATGCAGAAATTGGCTAACTTAGTAACTTATACCAGTAGACTGCAACGTAATTACGTAAGTACTAAGTAGTACTACTAGTCAGCGACGTAAGTAGTAGTAGTACCTTCACTATCCAGATTTTTTTCACCTAAAGAAAAAAACTGAACTAATTTTAAAGAAGTCACCTTGGTAGCTTGGCTAACTTATATAGTTATACCAGTCTCTCCCCAGTCTGGACATAAAGCAGAAATTGATGGGCACCGGGGCTGGCATTCCCAAACCCACACAAACATAAAGCATACAAATTACAGTACACACACAAAAATCATAATCAAAAAAATTCAAAATCATAAGCGAAGTGCTGCCCAGCACTACAACACACATACTGCAGTCTGGCACACACAAATACACAACCCAACAACCCTGCGCCCCTGCCCAGCACTGCAACACACATACTGGCAGTCTGGCACACACAAATACACACCCAGCAGCCCTGCGCCCCTGCCCAGCACTGCAACACACATACTGGCAGTCTGGCACACACAAATACACACCCAGCAGCCCTGCGCCCCTGCCCAGCACTGCATCACACACACTGGCAGTCTCAGTCTGGCACACACAAATACACAATGACACAAAGACAAAGTCACAAACTGCTCTGCTTCATTAATCACTGCTTGGGACTTCAAGTCTTCAATAGTAAATCAAACTGCTCTTCTTGTGCCTAATAAATAGTAAGATAAAATCAAAAATTAAAATATAACTTTCAAGATAAAAAAATAATATTACAAAAAGATATCATCAATGAGACTATGAGAGTATGAGACAATAATTCAACTCACCGGTCAGGCAGTCACTAGTAGCAGTAGGCACTAGTAGCAAATGGCAATTTGTAATCATACATCAACAATGCAAGACTCTCCTATATTTATTGTCATCTCTAAAGATAATTTAATCAAATATGTCATAAAACAAAAATTCGTATACTATTAATTTATTATTGCATTAAAACTTAAAAGTTTAAACAACCAACTAAAAAATATAAAATCTTACCAAGCTCAAGTTTCTCAAGATACTCCAAACTTTCCTCAACACAAATAGGATTAGTCTCTTCTCTAAGCCAATCTTGGACACAAACAAGAGACTGCACACATTTAGGAGTCAATGAACTTCTAAATAGATCAAGAATATGACCACTAGTACTAAATGCACATTCTGACGCCACACTTGAAATTGGAATAGCAAACACATCACGAGCTAACTCTGAAAGAACAGGAAACCTAGGAGAATTAACCCTCCACCAATCTAATATATCAAAATCATCAGAATCAGGCTCTTGTTCTTCAGTAATGTATCTATCCAACTCTGATTTAGCACCTCCACTTCCACAATCTTCTTTTTTTTTCAAGTAAAGCTTAGTTCTCAAGGCTTTTGTTTTCATACTTAGAGAAGCGCTAGAACTAGATGTATCAGATGTGTCCTGAGATGAAGTAGATCTAGATGGAGATGATTGATTAGATCCTTTTGAATATTGTCTTATATACACTCCAAACAAAGAAGTCATATAATCACGCACTCCTTCATTTACTTTCTTTCCTATTTCCTCCCCAAATAGTTCTTCAAGTGCAAAGCTAACATACACAAACTTATTTCGAGGATCCAACACAGAAGCAATAAAAATTATTTTGTTCATCTTTTCAGGACAACCCCAATATTTCTTAAACTTTTGTTTTATTCATTCAACCATGTTACTCAAATTAAGATATTCACTTGCTAAACACACATTTAAATATGCATCAAGCTCACATATATCCTCAAAATGAACATTAGAAGTAACATAATGTGAACCTGAAACCTTTACACTAAGCTCGTAGAATCTTTCAAGAAACTTCACCACATTCCTCACATTCTCCCAATCATCACATTCGAGCGGACCTGCAACACTTCCATCTTCACACACATTAGTTGAAAGACAAGTATTAAATCGTTCATCAAAAAGATCAAACCTATTAAAGGCCTTCTCAAACTTTTGTGCTGTATCCAACATCAAATAGGTGGAATTCCACCTAGTAGGAACATCTAGAGACAATGTTTTATCACATTCTACCTTTTGGACTTCACAACATTTCTTAAAGTTTCTTGTTCTTGCAGGGGATGATTTAACATACTTCACCATTTGTCGAACCCTTTTGACAGAAGGATCAATTTCTTTCAAACCTTCTTGCACAATCAGATTAAGTATGTGAGCCATACATCTCACATGAAGATGTTTACCTTCCATTATATTAGTTCCCCACATATTCAACTGTTTAGACAATTCTTTAACTATAACATCATTAGAAGACGCATTGGCAACAGTTATAGAGAATAACTTGTCCAAGTTCCAATCAAGCAAACAATTACTAATAGCCTCTACCATTTGCTCACCCTTATGACTAGAGATTGGACAAAAATTTAATATTCTTTTATGCAACACCCAATTTCTATCAATAAAATGAGCAGTCAACACATATAATTAATTCTTTGCAATGATGTCCATGTGTCTATGGTAATACAAATCTTTGGTTGTACTTCTTTAAAAGACTTCTTCAAAACTTGTCTCAATTGACTATAAACTTCATAACTATCCCTTGTTATTGTTCTATGGGAAGGAATTCTAAATAGAGGTTGGGCTTTGCTCATAAACTTCTTGAAACCTTCATTCTCTACAAAGCTAAATGGTAGTTCATCGATAATTATCATTTCAACTAAAGCCCTTCTAACTACTTCTTGTTCAAATTTCCAAAGCGGGGCATCTTTAGTTTGAAAAGATATTTTCATTTGAGAAGAAGTTTCAACGATAGATTTATATACCTTGCACCTATCCAAATGTTGTTTCAAACCCTTTGTTCCATTTTTAGTTGAATATGCAGCATAAGTATTGTTACAATACTTGCACTTCGCTCTACCAATACCATTTTCAACTACCTTATCAAAATGAGCCCAAACCCCAGATCTTGGTTGCATTTCTTTCCTTTTCTTTGTATCCCCAGTTTGAGTATCAAGTGAGTTGTCAGTTGAACCAATATCACTTACTCTACTTTCATCATCCATCTATACAAAATTAAAAAGAATAATCATAAATAATTAACCAACAAATCAACAGCCAACAGATGATATATCAAAGACTATTCAAAGAATCAAAGTATTAAGTATGTATAGTGAAAGTGATTCCAAAGATTATTCAAACAATATATATATATACCTAAAGGACAACAGCTAGCAAGCAAGATCACTATATCAGTGTGTTATGTATAATTTATAAATATATAATCTCTAATCTTTGTTGTACAATGCCAAATTGACTTCGAATGAGATTTATATAAAATTAGTAGTAAGTTACTAATTTAGGACACATTCAAACCTAGCTTAAAAATGTTTGTTGCTAGTCTAAGACCTGTTATTATGAAAGAACAAGAATAAAAGAATGTGAAGAACAAGAATAAATTAATGTAATGAACTCTCCAGAACAAGGACATTTGGTACAACTTGTCGACTGACTGCTGCAATCAGAACAAAAGCATCAAGTGTCTATTATGCTCTATGGTCTATGGATAATGCTTTTACATGCTTTTGACTCCCATTTCCTTTGGTTTACACCATGTAAGACTAAGAAGCATATATTCCATATACCACCAGTTTGTGGCTTTTTGGTATCTCAAGCAGCATTGTCAGTATTTCAAATCAATTCATCCTCACATTGTGTCTGGTTTTACTCATTTGCCAAGATACATGAACTAAATTAAGCTAGCACATGATCACAAAATAATTAAACAATTTCATCTTTTTTAAAGTATGTTTCCCCTGTATTCACATGCTAATCTGCAACCTTAAGAACAATACTCAACAATTTGTTCCTAGTTGTCACAGAAAGGTGGTTGATTCGTTTTTCTTCAAAAATTGGTCTTTGCAGAAGTAAATGTTAACGTACAAATCCTGAATAACTCTACGATCTAGTAATATGTTACTTCTTTTTAATATGGCATTGTTTGCACACCCAATATTTTCCCCTTCAACCAGGCACCACTGGCCAGTCACCAAAAATTGTGGAACAAGAAAAAGAAAAGGAACCTTCTCAAAAAGACAAGATAATCAAGTTATAAGTTATTTACTAGGGATGCATAACAAGATTATTGTCATTTTGGGCATTCAATGGAAACAAAAAAAAGAACAAAAAACTGGGCATGAAGAAAAATTCAGGGGTGGGATGGATGATGTTGCAGGACTAAATGTTGGAAAAATTAACATACACAATAAGTAAATAATACAATTACACAAGACTTTTACAGTTTTACTTACCCGAGGGCTGAGGTTGGCGGCCGGCGGCGACTGGCGAGGTCAGGTCGCACTCGCACAGAGACAGAGTCATAGTCTCACAGAGGCACAGCCGCACAAAGCTGAGATTGAGATGATATTTGAAAGAATGAGAGGCGAGAGAACAGGGGGAGGATTAGAGGAGGCAAACCGCAGAGATGGAGGATGAGAGGAAGAGGATTAGAGGAGGCAGAGTAGCAGACGGCGAGTCGGGAAGTCGGCGACAGAGGAAGAGCCGATTGCCGAAGAGGAGACTGGAGCAGTGGAGAGAACTGAGGTCTGAGAAGAGAGAGTGAGAGACCGATGGGCGATGGGTGATGGCGAACCACAGAGTAAGAGTACTGACTACTGAGTACTGAGTAGAGAGTAAATGTATTATCTAGGGCTTTCCTAGTTTCCTTAACTTATTTAACTTAAATATTTATTATAAAAATAAAATAAAATAATTATTTATTATAATTTATAAATGTAAATATATAATATATATAATATAATATGTTTTTTGGTTTTTCGGTTAAACCAAAAATTCGGTGCACCATAACCGAAAAAACCGAGAACCAAAATACCTTATATAAAAAAACCGAAAATGAACCGAAAAACCGAAAAAACCGAAACCGAAAAACCGAATTAATTCGGTTCGGTTTGGTTTTTCGATTTTCGATTTTTATGCCCACCCCTATTGGCAAGGCTTTGGATGGCTCTGCCCACTTGAGAGTGATAGTCAGGACCACGTAAGCTCTATCGTGGTAATGTCAGTTATATGACGAGTCTCCCATTGTTCCTCATGATTTTAGTTATGCATGTTTATCATTCATGATATATATGTGTGTGTGTATGTGTGTGTGTTCTAAAGAAGGTTTGACGTGCATTCATCTTTGGGTTATTCGATTCAGTTATGATGTTCAGATCATGATTTCAGAAAATAGCATACAAACCCTACTCTCTAATTCTTATCTTAATTGTGTTTTATATTATGCATGTTTAAAATAATTTTACTTATTTAAGTAGTTTTACTTACCTTGCATAGTCGGTACATTCCATATACTGACCGCATACTCTATGCTATATCATTTTATGATACAGGCTCCAATCTTCAAACTCAGCCCCATCACTAGCCAGCTTCTGGAGTTAGCATCCAGTCTCTATTGGTGAGTCCTCATCTCCCAAGGACCATTTGTTATCATATATCCTTTTACTTTCAATTTTCAGACTTAGAGAGTTAGTTGGCGTCTTGTCCCATCAACTCATCAGAATTAGAGGCTTCTCAGACAATAGATTGCATTCAACAGTCTCTTGTTATATATTCTGTTTGCTATGTTATGTTCAGACTTCCATTATGTTTATTGTGTTAAGTCTTCTGCTTAATTGATTGAGTTAGATATATGTTCATGCCATGGGTCGACTTGGAGTCTCTCAAGGCTCCTTGTCCCGTGACTCGATCCAGGCCTATGTTCGAGTCGTGACATAACTTGTTATCAGAGCAATAGGTTTTGAAGTGTCCTAGGGTGTTTGAAAGACGCATTGAGTAGAATCTTTTTCATAGGTGTGAAGCACGTCATGCTTATGACGAAGAGGTTATGAGACATTTAGGAAATGTTTCCTTCTTTCATGATCGATGTCGTGCGGTGAAATGTCTCTGTATCCTTCTAACTCATGCTATTCGCAATTGTAGAATCATGCCTCCCCGCAGAGTTAACAACAGAAGAAATGGAAATGAAAATGGCCACGAGGATGGCAATAGGGATGGGCACCAATAAGCCTCGACAGTCCATGAGCACCATGTATCGGAGCTAGTTGCCCATGCTAAATTCAGGGCATCCATTCAGATGCTAAAATATGCTTTGACCGCCCAGGTCAACCAGAAAGCAGTGGCGCATATCTCACAAAATGGGAATGCGGTGGCAGCAATGGTTAGAGACTTTTTGAGGATGAATCCTCCAAAGTTTCTTAGGTCAAATGTGGATGAGGATCTACATGAGTTTATTGGCGAGATTCTAAAAGTCACCCATGTCATGGGGGTGAATGATGAAGATTGTGCTGATTTGGCCTCATACCAGTTGAAGGGGGTTTCACACATTTGGTTTAAATAGTGGAAGGATATTAGAGCAGCCGGAGCAGGCCCTATCAGTTGGAATGAGTTTTATGTCGCATTCCTAGATCGGTTCTTCCCTCGGGAAATGGGGGAGCTAAAGGCGGCCGAGTTCGTGAATCTAAAATAGGAATATGCCCTAGAGTTCACCAATCTGTCAAAGTATGCCCCAGAATTAGTGGTTGATCAGAGGGCATGACTGAGTAGGTTTGTTCATGGGGTGACGAAATATCTAAACAAGGATTGTAGAACCGCCATGCTCCATTAGGATATGGATTTCCTTGGGATAGTTTTGCATGCCTAACAGATGGAGGTGGGGCATCTGAGGGGGAGGGAGGCCAAGAGGGCAAGGATAGATAGCTATAGGTTCTCTCAGCCTACCAGAGAT
Organism: Datura wrightii; assembly: GCA_035772735.1. Classification (NCBI taxonomy): domain Eukaryota; kingdom Viridiplantae; phylum Streptophyta; class Magnoliopsida; order Solanales; family Solanaceae; genus Datura; species Datura wrightii. The sequence continues at coordinate 45,343,117 of JASDFA010000002.1, read as the reverse complement.
CTTCAGCCCAACATCTTCAGCGATGAGCGTGCCATCCAAACCTAGGCATGATCAGAGAGGACGAACATCAGGCTCTAGGGCTCAGAGCAGCAGGCCCCAGTATTCCAGTTTGTGACAGGTATGGTCGGAGGCACACGGTTCAGTGTTTGGCGGGTACAGGTGCTTTCTTCAGGTATGAAAAGCCCAGACATATGCTCAGAGACTTCCCAGCAGCTAGACAGGGCTATGATAGGGGCCGAGGCCCAGCTTCCAGTTCAGCAGCTCCACCCGCAAGCCCAGCCCAGCAGGGGGCATCTACTAGCACAGGTGGTGGTCAGTGCCAAAATAGATTTTATGCCTTAACATATCACCAGGTGCAGGAGGTCTCCCCAGACGTAGTCACTGGTATGTTGCGAGTTTTTCATCTTGATGTATATGCTTTGTTAGATAATGGGGCTACCTTCTCTTTTGTAACACCTTATGTGGCTAGTAGTTTTGGAGTCAGTCCCAAAATCTTGTCAGAATCGTTCTTAGTCTCTACTCCAGCAGGTGATTGAGTTGTAGCTAGATGGGTGTATAGAAGTTGCGCGGTCACAGTCCTTTAGAAAGTCACCTCAGCAGATCTAGTTGAGTTAGCCATGACCAATTTTGATGTTATCCTCAACATGGATTGGCTATTTACATGTTATGCCTCAGTTAACTATAGAACCCGGGCAGTAGAGTTTAGTTTTCGGGTAAGCTAGTCATAGATGGAAGGGTAGTTCAGTTGTGCATGTAGGTCATTTCATCTCCTATATTAAGGCCAGAAAGATGATCTCTAAGGGTTGCGTGTACCATCTAGTTAGGGTTAAGGATGCTACATCCGAGACACCGGCTATCCAGTCAGTCCCAGTAGTATGTGAATATGCAGAAGTCTTACCAGATGATCTATCGGGAATCCCTCCTAAGTGGGAGGTTGATTTTGGTGTAGACCTTCTTCCCGATAGCAGCCTATATTTATTCCTTCTTATAGAATGGCTCCAGCTGATATAAAGGAGTTGAAGGAGCAATTGAAGGGCCTTTTAGGTAAGGTATTCATCAGACTAAGCAAATCCCCATGGGTTGCACCAGTTCTCTTTGTCCGAAAGAAAGATTGTTCTCTTTGTATGTATATTGATCATCGGTAATTGAACAAGGTCACCATCAAAAACATGTATCCTCTACCTAGGATGATGATTTGTTGACCAGCTTCAGGGTGCTAAGTGCTTTTCGAAGATAGATCTCAGATTCGGATATCATTAGCTCAGGGTTCAGGAGGGTGACATCCCAAAAACAGCCTTCAGGACGCAGTATGGTCATTATGAGTTTGTGGTTATGTCTTTTGGACTAACGAATGCTCCTGCAGCTTTTATGAATTTGATGAACAGGGTGTTCAAGCCATACTTGGATATATTCGTTATCGTGTTTATTGATTACATCCTGATATACTCTCAGAGCGAGGAGGAGCATGCCGCTCATTTGAGGGTGCTACTATAGACTCACTCAAGGATCGCCAACTATATGCTAAATTCAGCAAGTGCGAGTTTTGGTTGAGTTCGGTGGCATTGTTGGTTCATATGGTGTGGAGTGAGGGCATAAAGGTGGACTCTCAAAAGATAGAAGCGGTAAGGAATTGGTCTAGACCGGTTAATCCTTCAGACATCAAGAGTTTCTTGGGTTTAGCAGGGTACTATCAGAGATTTGTTGAGGGTTTTTCATCTATCGTAGCGCTGTTGACCAAATTGACCCAAAAGAAAGTGAAGTTCCAATGGTCAAATGCTTGTGAAAGGAACTTTCAGGAGTTGAAGACTCAACTTACCTCAGATCTGGGAGTTGAAACGGAGAAAATAAGATTTTTTGCATCAGGTCATAGAACAAATCGTCCTGTGACCCGTCAGGTTGACCATAAGTCATTAAGTGACTCGTGGTGAGGATTTTGACTTGAGTTGGAAATTATGGTTTTGAGTCCCCACGGACATGACTATGAGTCATGGTTAGCATCCACAACTTGTTGAGTCAGTCATGGTCAAGGGCTAATGAAATGACGGTTTAGTTGGCAGTGTTCCATACGAATGGACACAACGAGTCGTGGCCAGATTCCATGATCCGTTAGGTTAGTCGTGGTCATCAGTTGATTAAAGACTTGAGGTTTTTGGGAAGCGGTGGTAACAAGTGGTGACCACAAGTCGTGGTCACTAGTAATGGGTCATTAGGTCCCTTGTGGAGACCCCCTCGAGGAAAAGTGGCAGTGGACTTCACGACAACACATGATGACTCATTTTCCCTTGCAACAACTCATCCAGTCCCTCGTGGGGACTGGCAGTCAGTTATTTTCTACGAATATAGTAAGGGCTTATCCGTAATTCCTATGATCCTAATGCCTAAACTACATCGTTTTAAGCTATGAATATTGAAGTTTAAGAGGGGTAAGTTCATTCTAGGCTATTCTTATTCATGTATGAAGGAGTAAAGGTCTAGATAGGTGATCAAACTCATTTTCCTTCAAGTTTTTGTCAATTTTTCCTTGGGCAATCAGAGAAGTTGTAGAATCAGATCCTCCCAGGTATGTAAGACTATGAATAGGTGAATTTGTTCACACCCATGCCCAATCCCTCTCTAATTCATAAAAATCTATATACTGATCCTATGGGGTTTTAACCCAATGCATGAATTTCCTAAGTTTCTACCATGGATATGATCTAAGCTTGTTTCTATTAAGTTTCTACCATGGGTATGATCTAAGCTTGTTTCTATTATTGAATTATGATTCATGAGCAAGTTTTGCATTTTTTTCAATTATAATCATGTTTTCAAGCTTTATAAATTTAAATGCCCATCCATGAGAAGTTCATGAAAGTTGAGATTTATAATGAATGTTCAAATATAATGAGATATTATTGATGCAAAGCATGTTTTCAAGTTACCCATGTCTATGATCATATTTTCAAGTGAATCAAGTATTTTCAAGCATGTTTAAGCATTGGGCAAGCCCATATGTTCAAGTATGATTTATGATTTCATGTTAATTAGCTTACCACATGGTTTTGGAGTCAAGACTCCCAATTATGTTCAGCTTGTGGTATGGTTTGAGCCAAGGCTCCTCATGTATAAATATGTGATTTATATGCATATAAATATTCAGCTTTGTCAATAGACGATGGTCAGCTTCATTAAAAATGATGGAGAGCATATGTATGTTTTTGGGAGGTAGTGTCTAGCATCGAGTAGGCTAAGGGTCAGTCAACCCTATTCTTCAGAATTACGCGGCAACGTAGGTATGATCAGATTATTTGGGACCTCCTATGTGAGCTTTCCCCTGTCCCAAGGGGCTTTCAGCTTGATATCGATATCATGGTAGCATCCTTAGCTCTGCAAGGCTTTGGACGGCTCTACCCACCTGAGTGTGATAGTCAGGACCATTTAAGCGTTATCGTGGTAATGTCGGTTATTTGATGAGTCTCCTATTGTTTCTCATAATTTCAATTATGCACGTTTATCATATATATATATATATATATATGTTCTAAAGCAGGCTTGACCCAATGCAAAGTTTTACTTATGATTATTAGATTTTAGCTTTGGGTTATTCGATCAGTTATGATGTTTAGATCATGATTTCAGAAAATAGCAATGAAAGCCCTATACTCTGATTCTTATCTTAATTGTTTTCTATATTATGCATGTTTAAAATGATTTTACTTATTTAAGCAGTTTTACTTACCTTGCATACTCGGTACATTCTATGTACTGACCGCATACTCTATGTTGTATCATTTCATGATACAGACTCTGATCTTTAGACTCAACCCCGTCACTAGTTAGTTTCTGGAGTTAGCATCTAGTCTCTATTGGTGAATCGTCATCTCCCGAGGATCATTTGTTATCAGCTATTCCTGTACTTTCAGTTTTCGGACTTAGAGAGTTAGTTGGGATCTTGTCCCATCAACTCATCAGAATTAGAGGCTTCTCAGACAATAGATTGTATTCAGCTTTAGTCTCGTGTTATATATTCAGTTTGCTATGTTATGTTTAGACTTCCGTTATGTTTATTGTGTTAAGTCATCCTCTTTATTGATTGAGTTAGATGTATGTTCATGCCATGGGTTGACTTGGAGTCTCTCGGGGCTCCTTGTTCCATGTCTCAGTCAGGGCCTATGTTCGGATTATGACATAACTTCTGTTTACATCTAAGTTGGGCTAACATACAAAAATATTATAGTTGGGAGTAAAATTAAATAACATCCCACTCTAAGACATAATAATTTCTCCGTCTAGTGGTTCCTTTTTGGGATAATGTCTCCTCATAGTGGCATTTTGTCTCCCTCTGTTCAATCTACCCCCAAAAAATAAGAAAAGCATATTAGAATCCAATTTTGATACTTTCCCAGTATATTCATTTTCCCTTTTTTATCCAATATTCTTATGTGAGTAAAATATATGAAAACTAATAAAACAAAGTAAATGAATTTACAAACTCAATTAAAGAGATACAACCAACTTTTAGAAAGAAAGAAAATAACTATTGACTCCTGTTTATATAACAACTCTTCACGATCCTGATCGATCTACTACAAATACTTAGAATTTTAAATCGTTCTGCTGTTAGACTCGTATGTTGCATTTGAAGATATTTATAGAATTAATTTATTAAAAAACTCAGATTCTACTTGTAAAAGACACATAATGATGGATAAAGTCATTAAAACATGTTTATTTGAGTTTTAGACTCATAGTTCTATGATATATGTTGTCATGAAAGAGAATTTACGACCATAAGAAATAGTAATCAAATGAACTAAGCATTGGATCAGGTACACCTCAAACATTATTTACATATGGTTCGCGTCAAGTACAATTAGTTTGAATTTAATTATTTGATAGAGAGGAGTACTTACATATGTCAAAAGTTCAACTTGAAATCAAGCAGTAGTAAAAAAACTTAAAAAATAAATACAACAAACATCAAACAAATATCTTGTCTCAGTACCTAAAATAATTACTACAAGTTATACCCGATGCACTTGAACCAAGTTCAATTGAGTTATAATAAAGCACACTAGTAGAATAACAAACAAGATTTTCATGAAAAACCTCCTTACTCAAGGAGGTGAAAAAATACAACCTATTAGATAGGCTTTTATTGAATACCGCAAGTAGGTTTCAGATTACAACTCTATAATTAAGGAACTAACTCTAGTACCCCACATTCACTAATTAGCTATAATTAGTGAAATTATTCTGACTCAACACCCTAAGATAGAATCAACAAAAACTCTCTCCTAGCTATGAAGTGATTCCAAGAACTTCTTTTTCTTTGAATCACAAAGCTATCTCTTCCTAACTATCTCATGAAATGTGCTTCAAGAATAATCTGGCTTTTTCTTATGTAATCATCAAATCTTCTTCTCTAGTCTTCCTTTCTTATATAGGTAGGCCTTTTCAGTTGTACTCTTTGTCCAACTCTTCTTCTACTGCCGTCTCTTTTTGGATTTTTAAGTCCTATTCAAGGAAAGTAATATTCTTTTCCTCTTTTCCCTTTTATGTGGCCTTTATGCGTGGACTTTCCTAGTACGTGTACTCTTTCTCTTTTTCTTATATGAATCACACACTCTTTATTTTCAAATATCTAAGTACCTATAAAAATATCCAATTATATAGGAACCTGGTTCACTTTATCAGTTATCAAAACCTTTAAATTATAATAAATTCTCCCTTTTTATGTTGACAAATAAACACAACACACTTTATTTTATCCATTGTCCACTATCTTAACTTCCTCCTTTTGACATCATTGAAAAGTTTTTTGACAAATAATCTATCATGTTTCAAGAAAAATGTAATAATTTTTTCTCCCGGGTTGCTGGGGATACACTGACTAGAGCATACTAACAAACAAGATGCCACAGATGAACATATGATATTAGCCATCTAATTTTTGCACCAATTAAGTCATTTTAAGAGAACTAGATAAGCGGTATAACATCAAAGTACAACCGTAGCATTAACATTTCGCAAGCACATTACAATTATATTTATGAGCCATGGAAAAGACAAAACAAAACATAGAACTGACAATAGATAATTGAAAAGAGTTGGGCTAAGATAGAGTAAAAGAGGAAGAGGTGTTCTTCTCAACTATGAAGAGGAGCTTGTCTATTCTACTATTGTGAACCAACTGTTCTTCAAGTAACTTCTCTTTTATCTTTGAAATCTCATCATTTGCACTTTCAATTTAGCTTTGAAATCTCATCATTTGCACCTTTCAATTCATCTGTGAGCTGAGTATTCTCTCCTTCCAGAGACACAACATCTTGTGCACTTTGCAAATCAATAAGCATTTGAGTCACATGAATCTTTCCTTTTAGATCTAGTCCAGTCTGCAAGAAATCACATTCTTCAAGAGTCCTCCGGTCTAGTATCTCCTTTCTAGACCCTGATGTGTGGTAGATTTACAGTACTTTTGACGCTCAAAACTAAGAAAATAGCATGGACTTAGGTGTATTTATGTGGTTATAAGGCACTTTTCTTTGGTTATAGGATAAATTGGCGTTGGAGCTAAAAAATGTAGAAGATATCCTGAAGTGTGCAAAATAGGCTCAGATTGAAATCCATAGTACAAGTCGTAGGAAGGTCCTACGAGTCGTACTGGTGGCCGTGAAAATTTGCAGAAGGCTAATGTTGAAGATATGAAATATATGAGTCTCAGTATGAGTCGTACTAAGCTTGTACGAGTCGTGGTGATGGAGTCCTGAAAAGATTCAGAAGATTTGCATAAGAGGCTGGCTCCTGCTATAGAAAGGAAATACGAACCGTGAAATGAAGGTATGAGTCGTACCATGGCGGTTGTGATAAACTTCAAAAATATTTTAAAGTCTCAGAGTCAAGCCACGGGAGCCATGGTGGATAAACAAGGTACGACTTTAGAACATCAAAAATATTTTAAAGTACGGATCATAGGATGGAGGTACGAGTCGTACCAGGATCCAATGATCATGGGCAAAATAGCATGCCCAAGTGATACTTTATAACTTAGTTTTGCCTTGTTTATCTAAATAATTATATGCATTCTCATGTGATTTTATGTAAATGTGAATATATACTAACCAATATGATTAGTCCTTGTTTTTGAAGGTTAATAATGCATTTGAGGAACTAATTCATGATTTGGTGAAGTGGAGGAATGGAATCAAGAGAAAAACGTGAAAGTCAACAAGAAAACATGCAATAACTGGCACCCTGCGCGATAGGGGCCGTGGCACGCTGCCAACGCAGCAACACTTGGCCAAAAATTGCATTTTTTGGCACATTCCAGTGAGGGTACGCGTTACCAACGTGTCACGGAGGTCAAGTAGGGCGTTCAGCTCCGTGACACGTTGCTGTTCCACCACAGGCCAAATTTTGTAATTTTTCAGCATAGTATAAATTGAACCCTTAGCTCCTAAAATCATTTGGTCACGATTTTATTCTGGAAAACTACCTAGGAGTGAAGGGAGAAGTGGGAGAACTCATCTAGGGTTTGTCAAATTCCCTTCTCATCTACCAAATTCATGTAAGTATGTTAGTTTAGTAGTAGTTAGTGTAGTTTTACGAACATGAATGGCAAGAACCCTTCCTCTAGGGTTGAAGCCATGAATTATGATTGTGATTTTATGAAATTGTTTTGGAATTAAGTTATTGATTGTTGTTTTCATCTTGCATTCTGGATTGTTGGTTGTTTTTATGATTGATCACCATGAAAGCATATTTGTTAGCTTGAGTAATAGCTTGAGAAAGCATTACCTAGGTCAGGACATGAGAATGTGAGGAGCACGTTTGTATCTCGGGAGAGATTTTTGTGTCAGGATAGAAATATACCTAACACCGTGCTTGGTTGAGACACGGGGGTTATGAAAGACCAACTTGGGATGTCACATCACCCCTCAAAGAAGTAGTTGTGAGGCTAAGTTGAGTTAAATGGTTAGACGCACGAAAGTCCCTAATCGTTTCCCCGTAAACCACAACATAATTGATTGCTCGCGACTAGAAATTAAACTCCTCGCTCACAATGATGCAGTGAGGCTAGATTGTCGTATTTAGAGGCTCGAAAGACCATCAACATGCAATTCTAATTATGTGAAATAACAATTGATAGTTCCATGCTTAACCCATTGCAAATCGTAGTATCGCATGATTAATTGGTTTTAACTCTATGTTGCTCCTAGAGTAATTTTAGAATACTTCGTTGAACCAAACTTAGAATTAATTAATCTCGATCGAAAATGTCTATAACCAACACTTGAGGTATTTAAGATCACACTAGAAATGGATAGTTAGAGGAATGGGTCCAGTCCCTGTGGGTTCGACAATCTGGTTCTTAAAAAGAGCCACTATATTACTTGCACGACCCGTACACTTGCGGACGCGCGAATCGGGCACGTCAAGTTTTTGGCGCTGTTGCCGGGGACTAGGCGAGATTTTGATAATTTATCTATTTTTGTGTGATTTCTAAATTTCCTTAAGTGTTGAGAAAGTTGGTCTTAGTCTGTTTATTTGCAAGTGACAGGTTGTCCTACCGAGCTTGCTTGAAATAGAGAGCTTGTGGAACCGTTGCTTGAACCTGAACGTCAAATCCATTTGCGAAGGAGAGTAGCTCTAGAGCAAAAGCTGAAGAGACTTCAAGAAAAGGTACAACAACAACCACCCGCGGGACAAGTACAATTGTCATCAGAAGCAATGGCAGCAAGACCAGTTCGTGAAGTGGCAATACCTGTAGCGACGAATGTGACCTCTAGCATCCGTAAACCGGAGCCTGGAGGGCACTTTGAGCTTAAACAGAACATGGTGCAGCTGTTACATTCTAGTGGTCAATTCACTGGGATGGCACATGAGGACCCGCAGCAGCACTTACAGAGCTTTTTAGAGATTAGTGACACGTTTGTCCCCACCGGCGTGTCCACAGATTATGTCCGATTGACCCTCTTCCCATTTTCACTGTTGGGAGAGGTGAAAAAGTGGCTGAAGGCTGAGCCACCGAACTCCATAACTTCATGGAATGACTTGGCTAAGAAGTTCCTTATCAGATTCTTTCCTTCAGGCAAGACTGCAAAGTTGAGAAGTGAAATACTCAGTTTCAAGCAGAGGCCTGATGAGAACTTGTATATGGCTTGGGAAAGATTCAAGTCATTGTTGAGAGACTGCCCCCATCACCAGCAATCAAATGAAGTGCTGGCTCATACCTTTGTAGAAAGTCTAGACCCCCACACAAAAATATTACTAGACTCTGCATCGGGTGGGCAAGCCTTGGATAAAACATATGATGAGTTGTACACTTTGTTGAACAGAATTGCTCAAGGAAATCCAGAGTGGCACAACAAGTCATCGAGGGGGGCAGGAAAGAGACCAGGGTTGATAGAAGTAGATGGTTTGAATGCCTTGGCAGCACAGTTAGCTTCGTTCCAACATCAAATGATGACTCAGTTCAATAAACTGAGTATGAACCAACACCAGGGCCAGGTTAATGCAGTTCAACAAGCTCTGAGTTGGTGTGACATTCGTGGTAATCATGGGCACAATGCAAAATCTTGTGGAGCCAATCCGGAATCAGTCAATTTTGTTGGTAATGTGCATAGGAATCAGAATTTTGGGAACAACTCCAACAGAAATTGACAGGGCCACCCGAATTCTTCTTGGGGTGGAAACCAAAAGCAGAATTATATTCAACCTCAACAACAGCAGTATCAGCAGAATAGGCAGAATGATGGGCAATTGAGTAGCAGCATTGAGGAAACACTGTAGAAAATTTTGGAGACCCAGAATCAGTTAGCGGAAAACCAGGCAAGGATGGCAACAGACTTAATGAATCAGCAAGTAGCCACTCGAAATCTTGAAAAACAAGTGGGTCAGATAGCAGCTACTCAAAACATGAGATCACAAGGGGGATTACCAAGCGACACAGATCCTAACCCCCGACAGATCAATGCCATCAGTCTGAGAAGTGGTAAGCAATTAGCTGATGCAGTGCCAAAAGAGCTGAAAAAGGGGGTGCATCCGGAGTTGGTTAGACCAGAACCATCCATCAACATGGGAGATAATCAGAGTGCTGGACAACAAAATGTGCAACTCTCATTGCAGCCAGCACAAAGACCACCACCACCATTCCCTCAGAAATTCAGAAAGAGCAAGGAGGAGGAATGCTTCAAAAAGTTCTTTGAGAGCTTCAAAGAACTTCACATAAATTTGCCTCTTATTGATGTCTTGCAGGGAATGCCCAAGTATGCTAAATACTTGAAGGACGTGATGGCGAACAAAGTTAGATTGGTGGATGTCCAGACTGTAGCACTGGCTGAGGAGTGCAGTCACAGGGTATTGAGCAAAATGCCAAAGAAGCTCAAAGACCCAGGGAGTTTTACCCTCCCCATACAAATTGGTAAAGCTATGGTGCTACGAGCTTTGTGTGACTTAGGGGCAGCAGTTAATCTAATGCCCCTATCCTTATTCAACACCCTGGGGTTGGGAGAACCGAGGAAGACAAGGTTGATGCTGCAGCTGGCTGACAAGTCGCAAGTGACACCTGATGGAATAATAGAGGACCTTCTCATCAAAGTAGGTAAGTTTATTATACCTGCTGATTTTATTGTTCTAGATTTTTAGGTTGATGACCAGGTACCCTTAATCTTGGGACGGCCATTCTTGGCCACCGGTGGAGCGGTGATTGATTTGAGAGCAGGGACCCTGAAAATGAGGGTCGAAGATAAAGAAGAACTCTTCCGCGTTTACCAAGAAATGAACCCATCTGCACACTACACTAACCTTTGTCAGGTTAGTGTGTTGGCAGAGGATGAGTGTGGGGTGGAGGATTCCACAGGTGCACGGCCAAAGGCAAGGTCAAGTGTTCAGCCCGAGTCTGATAGAGGACTTCAAATTGAGAAGAAGTTGGAGAAAGAGAGGAACAGAGTGGAGGCTGTTTCCTCTAAACAGCAAAAGAAAAGGAGATGGTTCTCAAAAGAGAACCCAGGTATGAGGATGTCTTGAAAAGGACAGTCCACGTTGTGCCACGACGTAAAATAAAGGCGCTGCTTGGGAGGCAACCCAAGGGTACCTCAGGTACAATTCATAATTTTGATTTTTGTGTTGCTTTTGTTATTTTTATTTTGTTTGTGTTTTTGGTGGAAAGTTAAGCACAGATGGAGGGAAGTCTGAGTATCGAGAAGGTGGAAGCTAAATAGCATGGAATAGAAGAAGTGTGGGGTCGAACACCCACCTCTGAAAACTTGAAAGGAAAGCATGCTTTTAGCTTGGCATAGAGGCTCAGGGAGTATTTCTCATCCTTTAAATGTTAATTTGATGCTATGAGGACATAGATTTAAGTGTGGGGTGAGGGAAATTTCAAGAAAATTTCAATTTTTTTGTGCTTAATGATTTTTGGTGAATGTAATGCTTGTGAGAAGAATTTTGAAAATTGTTTTATGAGTCAAGCATGACTTCATCACCCGTTGGTTTTTCTTTTCAGTTCTTTTCCAATGGGGGGTATTTGAACCGAAGAATAAATTTTTTTTTATTTCCTTTGTTTGTAGATAGTTTCTTTAGTCATAGTTAGGGACTATTTCCGACGTGGATGGATGACGACCGTCTTGAAGAAAAATTGGTCGATAGGCTTTGGGATTTTGAAACCATAACTAATTGGTGCTTGATGTTCTTGTTATGTGCTATACGTGATTGTAAGATGCAAGTATGTTCGGCGTGAAGCATGCAGGTGTATAACTTTGTGTGAGACACTTAGGCTCTTGAATTTGACTCAATATGATTGAAGCTTAATTCTGAATTCTTGTGATTAGCTGAGTAAGAGTCTAATGAATGTGTCTCGAATTGAGCTGTGCTATGAGTGTAAGGTTTTTGAGTATTCTGTGCTATTGTGGATTGTCTAGAACTTGCCTGGTGTGTTTATAAAACGAAATGAAGGCTGTGAAATGTAGGAGATGATCTAGGCATTTCTTTGAATGAACCAAATTTTTATCCCTCATTTTACCTACCTTGAGAAATTAATCCCAGTTAGCCCCATTGAGCCTTGAGCCTATTCTTTGACAGCTGCAACATAAGCTTAATCCTTTTTCTTTCATTAGCCTTGAATTTGATCCAAAACTCCTAAGCGCTTAAGGGAAAAATATGAAAGAGTAAAGGAGTGAAAAGAAAGGAAAAGTAGCAAGTTGTAGAAGTGGAGAAAAGGACAAAGGTGCACTTGTGTGAAAATGGTTGATTATTATTAAGGAGTTAGAAAACAAATTAATGAAATTTTTTTTATAGAGCTCCTTACTAATAAGCTAAAAGTGTCTAAAGAAAGAGGGAACATAAGAGGAAAAAGAAAGCTGAAAGGAGAAAAAGGTGAAGTAAGGGAAGGGAAGTTCGTAATGAGGGCGTAATGTATTAAAAGCGCTTGGGAAAGTTAGTCACTATTATTGGCCAGAATAGTACCTGCCTGTCCCTTAGCTTACATTACAACCCATTAAGTCCTACTTGATCTTACATTCACACATCCTTAAATTAGTGGAATAAAACACTAAGGGCAAGCTTATGGGTCATTACATGATGCATGTGAATTCTTTTTGAGAGTGAGCGTAATTCTATTCATGTACCCACACATGTTGTGATTTAAAAATTGTTTTTGCGTGTGAAATTGGGTAACTCTCTTTTCGTGAGGTCACATGTTAAATGAAGGATATAGTTCATGTCGGATTTCTTAATCAGTTGATTTGCATGAGTTTGCTAAGATTGAGAGTCGATTCTTGAGGTTAAGAAGTCTGAACATAGTTGTACTTCATTTCAATGATTAAATCGTGCATGCTCTATTTTTAGCTTGTTATCTTGCTTAATCATTATAGTTGTAGCTTGAATATTCTTGCTAAATGAGTTATGGGTGACTCTCCATATGCATGAGATGTAATAGGTTGTTCGAGGACGAACAAGACTTTAAATGTGGGGTAGGTGATCATGGGCAAAATAGCATGCCCAAGTGATACTTTATAACTTAGTTTTGCCTTGTTTATCTAAATAATTATATGCATTCTCATGTGATTTTATGTAAATGTGAATATATACTAACCAACATGATTAGTCCTTGTTTTTGAAGGTTAATAATGCATTTGAGGAACTAATTCATGATTTGGTGAAGTGGAGGAATGGAATCAAGAGCAAAACGTGAAAGTCAATAAGAAAACATGCAATAACTGGCACCCTGCGCGATAGGGGCCGTGGCACGCTGCCAACGCGACAACACTTGGCGAAAAATTGCATTTTTTGGCACATTCCAGTGAGGGTACGCGTTACCAACGTGTCACGGAGGTCAAGTAGGGCGTTCAGCTCCGTGACACGTTGCTGTTCCACCACAGGCCAAATTTTGCAATTTTTCAGCATAGTATAAATTGAACCCTTAGCTCCTAAAATCATTTGGTCACGATTTTATTCTGGAAAACTACCTAGGAGTGAAGGGAGAAGTGGGAGAACTCATCTAGGGTTTGTCAAATTCCCTTCTCATCTACCAAATTCATGTAAGTATGTTAGTTTAGTAGTAGTTAGTGTAGTTTTACGAACATGAATGGCAAGAACCCTTCCTCTAGGGTTGAAGCCATGAATTATGATTGTGATTTTATGAAATTGTTTTGGAATTAAGTTATTGATTGTTGTTTTCGTCTTGCATTCTGGATTGTTGGTTGTTTTTATGATTGATCACCATGAAAGCATATTTATTAGCTTGAGTAATAGCTTGAGAAAGCATTACCTAGGTCAGGACATGAGAATGTGAGGAGCACGTTTGTATCTCGGGAGAGATTTTTGTGTCAGGATAGAAATATACCTAACACCGTGCTTGGTTGAGACACGGGGGTTATGAAAGACCAACTTGGGATTTCACATCACCACTCGAAGAAGTAGTTGTGAGGCTAAGTTGAGTTAAATGGTTAGACGCACGAAAGTCCCTAATCGTTTCCCCATAAACCACAACATAATTGATTGCCCGCGACTAGAAATTAAACTCCTCGCTCACAATGATGCAATGAGGCTAGATTGTCATGTTTAGAGGCTCGAAATACCATCAACATGCAATTCTAATTATGTGAAATAACAATTGATAGTTCCATGCTTAACCCATTGCAAATCGTAGTATCGCATGATTAATTGGTTTTAACTCTATGTTGCTCCTAGAGTAATTTAAGAATACTTCGTTGACCCAAACTTAGACTTAATTAATCTCGATCGAAAATGTCTATAACCAACACTTGAGGTATTTAAGATCACACTAGAAATGGATAGTTAGAGGAATGGGTCCAGTCCCTGTGGGTTCGATAATCCGGTTCTTAAAAAGAGTCACTATATTACTTGCACGACCCGTACACTTGAGGACGCGCGAATCGGGCATGTCATCCAACACTTAGCCAGAATTCAGCCAGTCATGCAATGCATGACAGGATGCTAAGGGCCGTAGGATCTAGCTACGGATAGTAGGATGACTTGTGACGTGGGTGGAATCAGATATGGAAATTCACCCTGTTAGCCTAGGAAAAGGATTCTTGTGCCTGTATAAATACATGTTATGTTTTATTTTCAGGAGAGATAGATCAGAGAAGAGATTTTAGGAGATAAAAAGAGAATTGAGTTGATTTGACTTGTGATCAACCTTTTCTTGAATTATTCTTTCTACTTTTTCTTCAAGATTTAGCTAACTAATCAAAGGAAGTGTTTGTTTTCTCATTCATACTTGTAAGTACTGATTTATGTTTTTAATTATGAATGCAATTTACAACATTACAACTATGAGAAGCTAAAACCTCCAAGCTAGGGTTGTGGGAACCATGGTGGATTAACAAGCTAGGGTTGCACAAAGTGATTCTAAAACCAATACAAACACTTATATTGTGTTCTCTTCATGCTTAAATGTTTCTTAACGATGCACAACATTAGGACATGCCCAAATTCTTTACCTGCTTAGGTCTAAGAGGTAGAGATTAGGAAAAGAGAATTACAACGGTGCCTTGATCTTGATGATCATTATATTAACTTGAGTTGTGGTCGCATGATAGTTAAATCTTAAACTTAGTAACAACAGATAGTTTGAAACTGCTCATGACACTTGGTCGAATAATTGAGTATAGTCATTCAATAGGGACTGGTCAGTCATTTGAATGAACCTAAGTTATTAGTTCTATAAGTGAGTTTTGGTGATGATCATGAGTGTATACCCGAAGCAGTTATGAACCCATGGGAAACACGACCCTAGTTATCCTTTAATATAGATTCAAAACTGAATTTTTGATAATTGGTTTTCATTATTGATTTTTTTTAGAACCCCCCCCCCTCCCGATTTTGAAGTAACTACCTTACAAGTTCACGTACTGGCTGTTGTAATCTAGCTCTTCCATATTTCCTGTGGGATCGACCCCAACCTCTAGTTGGGTTATTTACTGACAATGTTCACTTCATACTTCAGTAAGAGGTGTGGTTTGAGCATTATCAAAAAGTAGGGTCATTGCCGGGGAATACGACTAAAACTAGGTTATTTGCTTGTATTTGACTTTTTGATAGTTATTTCATTAATTTCATTTATTTTTGTGTTTTCGATACCTACAAACTGTTCTCCGGTGAATGCTAAGCACTCGGAGTAGTGAAGATCCCCTTGTTCCACTAAATCCAAAAATCGAAAGAGAACTGCATAGAATGGATAACCATGAGCAATGAGAAGCCCGCATAACTGAAGAAGCTTGGCAAGCCGAGCTAGCTCAGCAAGCTGTACTACAACATGCGGAAGATGACAGAAAAGAGGTAGTAAATGCTGGTTGACACAAGAGGGGCAACAGAGCTCATAGATTTTCCCCTCAGTTCTTCGATGATGAGGACCCAGATATTGATGAAGTTGGGTCAACTGGAGCAATTATGCCACCACCATTGCCTATTGGGGCCAAATTCGACATTACGAGCACCATGATTCAATTGTTAAATATGAAAAGGGTGTTCATTGGTGACGCAGTGGATGACACCAACCTGCACTTAATGAACTTCGTAGGAATATGCAAGGCGTACAGATTGCCCGGAGTAAGCCAGGATGCCATAAGACTCAAACTTTTTCTCTTTTCTCTATCAGGGGAAGCTACTTTATGGTTATCAGAGTTGCCCAACGACTTCATAACCAACTGGAGGGAGCTCAAACAAGCCTTTTTGGAGAGATTCTTTCCCCCATCCAGGATGTTGCAGCTAAAGGATGAGATCTATAATTTTTGACAAATTTTTGCAGTCGGATTATTAAAGGTGTTTTCGTAATTCATAAGTTCCTAACTCCTAGACTACGTCATTTTAAACCTCCTAAAGAGTGTTTTAAGAGGGTTTGACCTAGCCTAAGTCATTATGCTCTAATAATTTCATTGAATTTAAAATCCTCTTCCAAGATCAAGCTAGAATTCCTCCTTAATTTCTTTCCCAATCTTCTTGGGTGTTCCAGGAAAGCTTAGAAATCAAGTTACCCAGGTATGTAGGGCCATATATGGGGGATTTCTTCCACCCTCATGCCCAATTTCTCCTCTAATTCATGAATTCAATTCTCCAATCATGTCTATTCAAATTCTAGGATTTTAACCCAATTCTATTCAAATATTCATGCTATGTCTATGGGTACAATCTCTTCATGTTTTGATTGATGATTTAAGACTATTGGAGCATATTTTACTCTTAATTTAATTATTAAATCATGATTTTAAGTTTCTGAGTTTATTCTCTATTATGCATGATTTATGAAATTCAAGTCTATGAGTCTACAATTTCAAGTACGATGAGTTATCTAGTATGTATAAATGTTTATGAATTCTTACCTTATGATTTCATGACTTCAAAATATGAAGTTTATTTCAAGTATGTATGACTCTATGATTTGGGCAAGCCCATGTAAGTTTAGTATGCTTATTATGATTTTAGCCAAGGCTAACAAGATCAGTTTTAGAGAGATAGTTGGAGTCAATACCCCGCAGTTATTCAGATTTAAACTATGTTTTGAGAATATGATTATATGAGCAATATGCATGTTTTAGGAGTAGCGTCTAGCACCAAGTAGGCCAGGAATTCCGAAGACCCCGTTCTCTGAACTACGCGCCGACGTAGGATATATTCTTATTGGGACCTCTCAAGAGAGTGCTTTCCCCACCCAAGGGCACACCCATGATATCATACCTTATTCGTCCTTTGCCTTGGCAAGGCTTAAGATGACTCTCCTTCACGTGGGAAAGACGTGGGATCATCATGCACCCATATATGGTGGTGGTCGGTTATGACGATTCTCTCATTGTTCCTCATGATTTCAGTCACGTTCATGACTTATGATACTATGTTTTATAGTATATTTGACCCATTGATCAACTTATGAGCTTTTGCTTACGATTTCAGGCATGACAAGTTATGTGATTGCTATTTCTAAAGTTTGGGTCGTTATGTTCAGATTATTATGAATAACTTATGAATATGTATATGTCAAATTTATGGCTTTTAGCATCCAGTCCTTACTCTCATGATATAGTTTGATTGATACTCATAATTTCAGGTAATGTTTTACTAAGCATGTTTTACTTACCTTACATACTCAATACGTTCAAAGTACTGACCGCATACTCTATGCTATATCATCTCATGATATAGGTTTGGGTGATCTCTTCCAATCTCTTCACTAGCTCGCACGTGCTAAGTTCATCTCTATCCTGCTTTGTCTGAATCCTCATCTCCCAAGGATATCTACAAGTTTATGCTTGTTATTATGTTTTATTTTAGTTTCAGACTTAGAGTTAGCTGGGGACTTATTCCAGCATCTCATCAGCTAGTAGAGGATTTTAGACATAGACTTAGCATGTTCAGCTTTGTGACTCGGCATTGTGATACTATTTCATTTTTTTACACTTTATGAGTTAGATTGAAACGAATCGTGGTTCTATATCTCATATCTCAGTCTGGGGTCCTATCCAGGTCGTGATAGAAAATGAAAGAATCAACAAGCATGCAGGTCGTGATAGCAAATGAAAGAATCAACAAGCTTCTATTCAAGCTCTAATCTATTATCCCTCATGTCTCCTTTCCATCTCCCTACCCCTACCTGTCTTTTGTCTCCCCCAATTATTTTTGTTCTTGTTGATCCCCTTTATCTCTTTTGAAAATGATGTGGTATTATTAGTGTTTGGTTTTTCTACTCTTATGTATTGTTGATAATTCTAAGATGCTACTTTTTTAAAACTGTAACACCCCAAAAGTTTTTAAGATTAGACCCTAAACTTAAAGTAGAAACAAGTAGAAAATTTCAATTTTCCCACAGAACGAGTCACATAATGACCCGTCCAGTAAGACTATGAGTCATGGGATGAATTGTAGTGAGCAATCTACCTTCAAGTCTCAGTCGCCAAGACTCAAGTAGTAAGTCGCAGGTGGACTTAACGAGTCATGGTGATTTGTTAGAAGCAACCTAGTCAAGTTTCCCTCATACCATGAGCCACTTAATGACCCCTCACACCAAGTAATAAGCTATAATGACCAGCCGTTATATGAGATTCAGAGAATGTGCAACTGGTCCCTATGATCATAGGCACTAATCACGAGTCGTGGTATGACAGCAAGACTCATCCTATTGAGTCGTGAGATGAGATATTGGAAAAGTTTTCCCATTGACCACGAGAGATCACCATGAGTCATGGTTAGACCTAATGACTCGTGGGGACAAATCGTCATCACTGATGATATTTTCAGCCCATTTTTTCATAAGGGTGTTTTAGTCTTTTCTCACTCTTTTAACTCTTAAACTACGTCATTTTGGGTTCTTTGAGAAGAGAATTAAGGGGAATTGGTACCTCTCATTCTCTTCTAGACTCTCAGAATTAGTACTTTGAAGACAAAATATTCTCTCAAGTCTATGCTAGGGTTCCACTCTAAGATCTGCAAGTTTAAGGTTTTAGTAAGAGATTTTTCTACTCCAGGCATATGGGAATTCAACAAGGGTGTCCCTTTCACCCTTGTCTCCTAGAAGCTCTAAGAAATTTTGTAAATCAGTCATCTAGAAATCATGTCTTTGGATTTTTATCCAACCTATGATTTCCTTCATCATCTAAATATTTTCAAACCTCTTATGCTGACTAGTGTATAACGTTCATGATTTTATTTCCAAATCGCATAATGTATTTTCATCACCTTGATGTTACAATGATTTCAAAGAGTTAGCCCTTATGAGCTAACATTGTTTTCAAATGATTTAGGTATTTAAGGAACATACGATTTCCTCATGATTTCAGTATGTATACTTTACAATTCAACTCAATATTATCAGGTCCTGTATACTCTCAGAGAACATTTAGATAAAGTAATTCTAACTTAGTCTTAGGGCATCATTTTTTGAGCAATCAGTATGTATATATATATATGCTTAGTTGGGAGTAGTACTTAGCATTGAGTGGGCCGACGTTCAGTGCACCCAGGTCTCAAAACACGTGCCACTATAGGTTATTAGCCCGAATACACATCAGTTAGTGATCATACCAACCATGTCTTTATAACCTAATAAGGTATATTGGGTCCTATCAATGGGGCATATACATCGAACTCCCCATTTAGCTCACATTGTGATATGTCAGTTATTAGACGATCCCACTATACAATTACAGTTTTTAGTTACAGTCACAACTTCAATTATTTATGCATGTACGTGACCCTAAAATTAGTTTTAGTTGTACTTTTCGTATTTTTAGACTATTGATATAGGGTGTATTTACGCATTTATTAACCATATTTTGTTCATACTTAGCTATATTTTGAGAGTAAAGTGTGTGTGTGTGTGTGTGTGTGTTTTCTTGTATTTTATGTTATTTATGTGAAAAAGAGCTAACAAACATGTTAGATGCTTTCAGGTATTAAAGTGATGAACTTGGGTTTAATTATGACTAAAAAGAGCAAAAATGGCAACACAGAATTGACAAAACAAGTATGGTAGAAGTTGGCATCCCACAGGCATAGCAGTGTTTTGGCTTGCATGACATGTAGGAAAGGGCCATGTATGGAGCAGCGCGGCACACCAAGAGTAGTGGGGCCCTGAGCAGCACGAGGCCTAGTGCATTCCAGATGTTCAGAAGTCAAATCCCAGTTCTACTAGGAACAGAAGCTGCAAAACCTAATTCTAATCCAAGCAGGAACAACGAAGGCATAATCTACTATTATAAATACCCTCTCCTACATGTTTTTAGGTGTCCAACATTGTACAAGCCTCATTCTATTTCAATTGATAGTGTTGCACAATTCATACTTTACGAATTTGTGTAATAGTTTAGTTGAATATTTGTTGGAGATTCATCAAGTTCTTGTGACTCTAGAGAGCTTTGGAGTTTTTGTTAAACAATTTTATATTAAAGTAAGTATTTCATTATGAATTCTTCTACATATTTTATTTTTCTTCTCATTGGTAAAATCTCTTAAGCTAGGGTTGTGGGAACCATGATGGATTAACGGAAGTAGGCAAAATAAAATAGTGATTCTTGAATGGTGAATTGGGTGGATTATTATTTTCTTCATCTTAATTCTTAATTATTCGTATCTCCAACTTGCCCCACCAAGGAGGTTGAAGTTAGAAAAAGAGAATAATAATGGCAATTTGAGGCTATCAACTCTCATCTAAATTAACTTGAGCTCTAGCCGAAGATAGTTAAGTCAATTCTTATAGCGAGAGAAAAATATACACACCTAAACTACGAGAAGATTTAGGTGAAATTCATCTATGTTGGTCAAGAGACATTACATGAACTGAATCGTCAGTTTTACACAAAATTCACCAGGATAGATCACTAATAAAAGCCTACTAAGTTATGAAATAATGGGGAACACAATCCTAGTTTTGTCTTTATAATTTGATACACAACTCAATTATTGTCAGCATTATTTTCTTCTTTTTATATTGCAACCCCCATTCTAAATATTGATTACAAAATTAGTTTAATCATCATTAACATATTGCTTCTTCCCCATTTCCTGTGGGATCAGCCCCAACCTAAGTTGGGTTATAATATTTGACAACAATCACTTTATACTTCAATTGCAAGGTGTAATTTGAGCGTGTTCAAATTTTAGCGTTGTTGCCAGAGAATATAGTGTTGAAATAGTAAATTGGTGTCTAAGCTTGACTTGTAATCTTTATTTCATGACTTACATTTTTGTTTGTGTTTGTGCTTGAGCCTTCACATGACATGGCAGACCAAGGCTGGCCATCCAACCTTCCTCTATGGGAAGGATTGACAAAAGAACAACGAAACTGAAGCCTTACAAAGGGATGAAAGGGCTCAACAAAATCGGTAGGATAGGAGAGATGATATCTATGGAGAGTATACTGTTCTAGATGAGGTTGACTTCACTAAAGAAATAGTGCCAGCCCCACTGCCAGCTAATGCTAAATTTGGTAACACCAGCATTATGATTCAATTGCTGAACATAAAAGGGTTATTTAAGGACTGAATTAAGAGAACCCCAATCTACACTTAATCAATTTCATTGGAATATACAATGCATACAGGCTACCAGGGGTGACACAAGAGGCTATCAGGCTAAGGTTGTTCATGTTCTCCCTAACTGGGGAAGCTACAGTATGGCTAAATGAGCCTCTAGATGAATCTATTACTACTTGAACGAAATTGACTACAGCTTTCTTGGAGAGGTTTTTCCCACCCTCATGAATGATTCAACTAAGGGATGAGATAAACAATATTAGATAGATAGCAGGGGAAGCTCTACATGAGGTTTGGTTTAGATTTTAAAAGAAACTAAAGCAGTACCCAAATCATAAGCTTCCAGATGAAGTTCTTCTCAAAATATTCTACAGGTCACTCAGCTCTATAAACAAGTTGATTGCTAACAACATGGCAAAAAGGTTAATCATGGCACTCACTTTCAAGGAGGCTAGTGATATACTAGACAAGTTTGCAAAAACCAATAGGGCTTGGTACAACATTGAGTCTGAGACTGGAGTTGTAAACCAGTCAAGGGGAGTTCCAACAGAGTTACAAAGGAGAGAGATGGAATGTGATCAAGATATGGCCCAGATCAAAGCTCAGATGGAACTAATCACCAAGCACTTGACTACTATGAACAGACACAAAGTGCAGGAGATTAACATGCAAGAGAAACATGCATGTATGATGATTATTACCCCGATTATGAGGAAGAGGTTGATTTTGCTGACTATCATAGAGGATTTTCAAGCTTGTACCTTAATTTCTAAACCAATCACCTGGCAAAACAATCACGAAAATAAAGGTCGGAACCATTACAATTATGACAGTACAGGTTATAGTGGCGGAGAGAAAGGCAATCGGATAAATAGGGGTCCACCACCTAATGACTCTAGAGATGCCAAGATAGAAGCTATGCTTAGCCAAGTTCTAACAAAACTTGAGTCCATAGAATTAGGTGTAAACAAAATGCTTGAATAGCATTCTAGCATGGTTAAGATGGTTGAATCATATTATTTCTCAATCAAATAGTTGGAGCAACAACTGGGACAAATATCAGTAGTGTCAAAACAGAGACCTGAGGATGATTGGTGCATAGCCATACAACGAGAAGTGGTAGGACCACTCTTGAGCAACAAACAATCGAAATAAGGTTCGACGTAGATGAAAACAATCAAGGCCTAGAAAGAGAGTAGAGCAGCGTGTTGTTTGACCCTCATATTGAAAGGCGTGATGCAGATTAAAGTATGGAGGCACGTAACGTGCCGCTTGACAAGCACTTTGAGGCACATGATGCAACACTGTATAAATGCTTTGAGGTGCACGATGAATTATTTGGGAAGCACTCTGAGGGACACAATACAGAGGTAGTGCATCGCCCTAGGGTTCACATCACAGAGGAAAGTGGAAGCAAAAAAGGTTCACAAGATAAGGAAAATGAGGCAGAGGCAGGGAAGGCTAAAGAAAATAAAAAATTGTACACACAGATCCTAAGACCACCGTCCCCTTTTCCCAACACCATAAAAATAAAGTTGAAGATGAAAAATTTCACAAATTTATTTCTATGTTAAAGCAGCTTTCCATCAATATTCCATTGGTAGAAGCACTGGAGCAAATGCTAGGATATGTAAGTTCATGAAAAAGTTGGTGATCAAAAAGAGAACAATAAGCTTTGACCCTAAGAATAACATTCATTACTGCAATGCAATAGCATCATACTTCTTAGTACAGAAAAAGGAGGATCGTAGAGCTTTCACAATCCCTTGTACTATCGGAGCATTGAATTTCTCTATGGCATTATGTGATCTGAGAGCCAGCATAAATTTTATGTCTTTGGCCATATATGAGCAGCTAGGCTTGGGAGCCCCCAGACCAACTATAATGCGGCTATTTATGGCAGACTGTACGGTGAAGAAGCTAGTGGGTATACTAATTGATGTCTTAGTCAAAATGGAGAGACTCATCTTTCCAGCAGACTTTGTCATATTAGACGGCGATGTTGACTTTGAAGTACCCATTATTTTGGGTCGCCCATTGTTTGCCACAGGGAGAGAACTAGTGGACATGGAGAGTGGAGAACTAATGTTTAGGCTGAACTATAAGGAAGTAGTATTCAATATCTGCAAGATCATATAACAGCCAAATGATTTAGGTGTAATAGCAGTAGTTGATGACGTTGATGAAACAGTTATGGATTTGATAGAAAAGAGCTGTACAACTGAAGCTCTAACAACCACATTGACGAAGACTACTGAATGGGAGGCCACTGGTTTGATGAAACAATGAAAGCTATAGTGGGAAGGGTGTCTATTCATGTGCACCTAAAAAGTTGGATTTTGACTTGAAAAATAGAGCAAACCCTTTCGCTAAGTCGTCGATAGAAGAACCACCAGTGTTAGAGCTTAAGCCACTACCTGCTTATTTTTGGTATGTATTTCTTGGCCCGCAAATATACTACCAGTAATCTCTCTGCAAAATTGTTGGACTGGTAGGTGAAAGCATTGATCTCCATTCTCAAAACTTACAAAAGAGCCATCGGGTGGATCATTGCTGACATTATTAGTATCCAACCAGGGATTTGCACTCAAAAGATTAAGCTGAAAGAAGATTGCATACCTAACATTAAGCATTAGAGGAGGCTAAATCCAATCATGCAAGATGTGGTAAAGAAATAAATTATTAAGTGGTTAGATGCACGGGTGGTTTACCCTATCTCTAATAGCCAGTGGGTTAGCCTAGTACAATGTCTGCCAAAGAAAGGAGGTATGATAGTAGTTCAAGATGAAAAGAATGAGTTTGTATTGACTTGAAAAGTGACTAGATGGAGAGTGTGCATGGACTACCGAAAGTTAAATAGTTGCACTGTAAAAGATCACTTCCCACTGTCCTTTATGGACCAGATGTGCCACAACCCGAGCATGGACTGAATCGAGATATGTGACCTAGAACCACAAATGACTCTAAACTAGCCCATCACACATGCATAACATATTCGCAAGCATAACTAAGCGGTAAGAAATCATAAAGCATAACATTAGCGGAAGACTGCATATAAAGCAAAGACAACAAGTCAACAACCTAAACCATCTAATACATAGCTGTCCAGAAAGCCTCTAAACATACGATGAGCTAATGGAAAAACACCCCCAACTAGCTCGCTAAGTCTGAAACTAAAGACATAGACATAAAACATAAAGCTGATAAATGTCCTCGCAAAATGAGGACTCACCCAAACAAGGGCTAAACTAAACTGGATCGAGTGAGAGTGATGTTAACATCTGCGCTGAGATTGATCACCCAAACCTATATCATGAGAAGATATAGCATAGAGTATGCAGTTAGTACTTTCAATGTACTGAGTAAGTAAGGTAAGTAAAACATGCAAATAAGGCGATAGTCTGAAATCATGAGTATAAAGTAAGTATTCGACAACAGAGAAAGGGTAGCGTGTCAAATCATGATCGTGAGATAGTCATAAACAGGATTTATCCATCATAGATATGTCACAATCCGAGATGAGACCCTGGACCGAGACAGGGGACATAGAACCATGAATGGCTCCAAGCTAACCTATGGTACATACATAGCACGACTTAAGAGCATAATCAAGCGGAAATTAACATAAGCATGGATAAGTGAAATTCTAAATATCATAAAGCATAAAAAAGCGATAATATCACAACCCTAAGTCACAAAGCTAAACATGCTTAGTCTATGTTTGAAAACCTCTACTATCTGAGCAGATGCTGGGACAAAACCGTAGCTAACTCTAAGTCTGAAACTAGAACAAAACATAATAAGCATAAACTGATAAATGTCCTCGGATGATAAGGAATCTCCCGAAGCGAGATGGAGTAGAACTGAGCGAGTACGAGCTAGCGACGAGACTGGGAGTGATCAACCGAAACTATATCATGAGACGATATGGCATAAAGTATTCGGTCAGTACCTAGAATGTACTAAGTATGTAGAGAAATTAAGAACATGCCAAAAACAATAGTATAAAATCATGCATATAAATCAAAAGGATAGGGAAAGTAAGGACAATATGCTTTAAGCCATAAATCCGATATATACATAAGCATAATCTATTAATCATAATTTGAATATAATGACCCAAGGTTTAGAAATAGAAATCATATAACTTGTCATTCTTGAAGTCATAAGCAAAAGCTCATAAACTGATCCATTGGTAAAATATGTTATAAATATAGTATCATAAGTTATGAACATGAGTAATTGAAAACATGAGGAACGGTGGGAGATTCTTATAACCGACATGGAGCATACATGAAGCCCGACCTGTAAATCCCTAGTAAGGAGGGTGTTCGTACCTTGCCAAGGGTAGAACCATGAAAAAGGAGTGATATCACTCATGGGTGGCCCATACGGGCATGGGAGACACTTTCATGGAGGACCCCATCATGGCTATATTGGCACGTAGTTTTAAGACCTGGGTGTGCTAGAACCCGATCTACTCAGTGTTAAAAACTACTCCCAAAACATATATATATATTGCTCATATCATAATCAAGAAACATACTTGAAGTGAATGGACTAGTTGAAATCATGAGATCTATAACATGCTTGAGATACGTGAACTAGCCATAAAATACGCCTATGAGTTTGCCATAATCATAAACTTGATATTCATGAAAGCCATGCATACCTGAGGAAATCATCAAACTCTAAAATCCATAAATTCATGAAGGGTTCTTATGAAAATCATGCATTTTAATCATAAACATAATTTACTTCATCATATTTGAAATCATGGACTCGTAAGTTTAATTTCACAAATCATGCATAATAGGGCATAGTTTTCATAAAACTTGAAATCATAAATACATAATTAAATTGGGAATAAAATCTACCCCATTGGTCTTGAATCAATGATTGAAATATGATAGAATTTGACTCATAGACATAGCATGGATATTTGCATGGAATTTGGTTAAAACCCTAGAAATTTCAATACATTTAATTGGAGACCTGAATTCATGAATTAGAGAAGAAATTGGGCATGAGGGTGGAAGAAATCTCACATTCATGTCCCTACATACTTGGTTTGATGAACTTGCAACCAAATTTGAAGACCCAAAGTAGATTCGAAGGAAACTTGATGGAGAATTCTTAGCCTTGATCCTTCCCAAACTTGGTGTATGAGAAAAGTGAGGAATAAACTAAGTAAAACCATTAATTACGCCTTTAAGGATCCCCAAAACAACGTCACTTGGGGATTAGAAGCTTGGGAGATTATAAAATTGCCCCTGAAAATCGGGCCGAAACTGGACAAATGGGCGTCCCGATGGTACTCGTGATGGGCCGTCACATGCACGACGGTCCATCAATCTTGCCGTCAATCTTGCCAACTGGCCCTTAGCAATGGTATTCATGATGGGCCATCACACTCGCGATGGTCCATCAGATCCTCCATCGTGTAGGGATATAGAGGCTCGTCTGCGATAGTATATATGACGGCCATCATTGGACTTGTGGGTCAGTTCCTCCATCGAGCTATGATGCCGTAAACGACGGGCCATCGATTCTGTCGTCAACCCTCTATACTAGACCTGCAACTTTAGTTCTTGTTCCTTAAAGGAGTCATTTCGAAGTCGGAGGTGTTACAATATCTCTCCCTTAGGAACTTTCATCCTCGAATATTGACTTAAGCATACTAGACCGCTAGGGAAGGAACTACAATCCCCAAAACTGAACAACCATAGCTAAAAACTAACGGAGTGACTAACACCGAATTGAAATACATGACTGAACTAAATTCATGAAATATATATACATGCAATGACATGAAAGAAACTTAGAGACATGAACTTGACATGAAACTGAATAGAGTACTAAGAGGGAAACTGGTACCTCATGCTAGAACTGGCCCAGAAGGTAAAAGATACGGGTATTTATCCATCATATCTACTTCAGCTGCCGGCATAGCTCCCTCAAAATGTTGATTTCTCCACAAAACCTTTACTGAGGCTACTTTCTTGTTTCTCAACTTCTGAACCTGATGATCAAGGATCTCAATCGGAACCTCCTCATAAGTAAGGCTATCCTTCACACCAATGCTCTCTACCAAAACAACTAAGGTTGGGTCACCAATTCATTTCTTTAATAGAGATACATGAAAAACTGGATGCACCGAAGCTAACTTTGCTGGTAGCTCTAACTCATATACCACCTTGCCAACATGCCTCAAAATCCTATAAGGAACAACATATCAGGGACTAAACTACCCTTTTTTTTTGAATCCCATCACTCCGATCATGGGAGACACCTTCAGAAACACCCAATCATCAACCTCAAACTCAAGCTCTCTCCTCCTCACATCCACATAAGATTTATGAAGACCCTGAGCTATTCTTAGCCTTTCCCTAATAAGTTGAACTTTCTCCATGGCCTCATGAAATGAATCAGGCCATATTAACGTAGCCTCACCTACCTCAAACCATCCAATAGGTGACCTATACCTCCGTCCATAAAGAGCCTTAAACGGAGCCATCTGAATGCTAGAGTGATATTGTAGGCAAACTCGATGAGAGGCAAGTGATCATCCCAAATACCCTTGAAATCAATCACACACGCTCTCAACATATCCTCAAGATTTTGAATGGTCCGCTCAGCCTAAACATTTGTCTGCGGGTGGAAAGTTATGCTATGCTTAACCTGAGTAGCAAGGCCTCTCTAAAATGACATCCAAAATTGAGAGGTGAACTGAGTACCCCTATCTGAGATGATGGACAAAGTAACTCCATGCAACTGAGCTCACTATTGAATGTACAACCTAGCATAATCCTCGGCTAAATCGGTAGTTTTGATCGGTTAGAAATGGGTTGATTTGGTCAACCTGTCCATAATCACCCATATAGAGTCATACTGCCAGTGGATACGAGGAAAGCCTATAAGAAGTCCATATTGATCTCTTCCCAATTCCATATAGGAATACTAATGTCCTAAAGAATACCCCTAAGTCTCTAATGCTCGACGTTTACCTACTGGCGATTTGGACACTTAGCCACAAGCTCCATTATATCTTTCTTCGTATCATTCCACCAATAGACTTTCTACAGATCACAGTACATCTTGGCGGCACCTAGATGGATAAAATACTGAGAGCCACAAGACTCACTGAACATACGCTCTCTCAAGTCATCTGCAGTTGGGCACAATCGGCCCTAATATTGGAGTACACCATCTCCCCCTTGGGAGAAAACCTCCACTCTATAATTTCGGACTACTTCCTTCAATTTCACTAGGATAGGATCCTCATTTTTCCTATCTTTGACTTATGTCACCAATGAAGATTCCGACCTATTTTGAACGATAAAACCACCATCCATCGAATCTAGAAGGGAATCCCTTAATGAGAAAGCCTATGGACATATTTCACCAACTCCTTTCTCCCATTCTCGACATGAGACACACTCTCCATGGATAGCCTAATAAGAGCATCCGCCATTATATTGGCCTTGCCCCAATGATAAAGGACACTCATGTCATAGTCCTTGAGAAGCTCTAGTCATCTCCTTTGCTGCAAATTTAGGTCATTCTGAGTGAACATATACTAAAGGCTCTTGTGGTCCGTGAACACATCCACATGCACCCCATACAAATAATGCCTCCAAATCTTCAAAGCAAACACCATAACTGCCAACGGTAGGTTATGCGTCTAGTAATTCTTCTCATGATCTTAAGCTTTATAGAGGCATACACAATAACCATACCATGCTGCATCAACACACATCCAAGACCAACTCTTAAGGCATCACAGTACACAAAAAAGCCATCACTGCCCTTCGGTAGGGTCAATACTGGGGTTGAAGGTGAGCCGAGTCTTTAACTCCTAAAAACTCTTCTCACAAGCATCTAACCACTGAAATTGACCTTTTTTGGGTCAACTTAGTCAACGGTGATGAATGGATAAAAATCCCTCTATGAATCTCCTGTAGTAGACATCTAAACCCAAAAAGCTTCTAATATCTATAGGACTGACAGATCTAGGCCAATTCTTCACCACTTCTATCTTTTGAGAGTCCACCTGCGCACCCTCATTAGACGCCACATGACCCAAGAATGCTACTGAGTTCATCCAAAACTCACACTTGTTGAATTTAGCAAGTAGCTAGAGATCCTTGAGAGTCTATAACACAATCCTCATACGAGCAACATGCTCCTCCTCACTCCAAGAGTATATGAAGATATCATCTATGAAGACAATCATGAACATATCTAAATATTTCTTGAAGACCCTATTCATCAAGTGCATAAAAATGTAGGAGCATTCGTAAGTCCAAAATACATAACTACGAACTCATAGTGACCATACTGAGTCTTGAAGGCTATCATCAGAATATCACTCTCCCTAACTTAGAGCTGGTCATAGCCGAATCTGAGGTCTATCTTTGAAAAGCCCTTAGCACCCTGAAGCTTCTCAAACTAATGATTGATCATAGGGAGGGGATACTTATTCTTGATCCTGGACTTGTTCAACTACTGATAATCAAGGCACATCCTAAGGGAACCATCCTTCTTCTGTACAAAGAGAACTGGAGCACCCCATGGGGATTTTCTAGGTTTGATGAAACCCTTATCTAAGAGATCCTTCAACTTCTCTTTCAACTCCTTTAGCTCAGCTAGAGCCATTTTTTAAGGAGGAATGGATATGGGTTGCGTATCAGGGAGAAGGCCAATACCAAAGTTAATCTCCCGCTCAAGAGGGACTCCTGGTAGATCATCTAGAAACACCTTTAGATACTTACATACAATTAGAACTAACTGAAGAGTTGGGGCCTAGGATGTAGTTTTCTTGACCTGAACTGGATGGTATACATATCCCTTAGAGATCAACTTTCTTGCCTTGAGATATGAAGCAAAGCGATCTACAGGAACAACTGAACTACCCTTCCACTCTAGGACTGGTTCACCTGGAAATCGAAACTCTACCATACAGGTTTTACAATTGACTGAGGCATAGCATCAAAATCGGTCATATCTAACTCTACTAAATCAGCTGAGGTGGCTTTCTAAAGAATCGTGACAAGGCAATTTCTATATACCCATAGAGCTAAGATTGACTCACCAACAGGAGTAGAGACTGAGAAGGATTCTAACAAGATTTCGACACTAACTCCAAAACTAACATCAATATAAAGAGTCATGAAAGATAAGGTAGCCCATGGATCTAATAATGCATACACATCAAGATGGAATACTTGCAATGTACTAGTGACCACATTGGCAGAGGCCTCCTATTCCTAACAAGATGATAGTGCATAGAACATGTTCTGGCGCTGGCCACCACCTGCACTAGAAGATGCCCCCTGTTGAAATGGATGAGCTGTGAGAGCTGCTGAACTTGTGGCTAAGGTACGACCCCAACATCGCCCTATTTGACTGAAGGGCAATCCCTGAGTCTATGTCCGGGGCTGCCATACCCGAAACAAGCGTCTGAGCCAACTAAATATCACCTCGGGTGGTATTTTTTGTACATGACATAAGCTGGAAAAGTGCACTCTCCTGCCATGCTCCCCTAGCCTCTAGAGCCTGAGGCTGTACCCCTCTGGCATGCCTGGGTCTGGAAGGGACATGGTCTGGATGGAACACTGGCTGATGATTAAGCTGGGGATGACGATCTCTGGTGAGACTAAGGGAGTTGTCCACCACCGTAGCTCTACTGGAACTGCCCATAGCTCCCTATCCTAGCCCTCTTGGCTTCTCTTTCCTTCATCTGCTCTGCCTCTATCTGTTGGGAATATATGACCAGTCTAGAGAGATCTATATCGTTGATCAACATGGCTGTCACGCACTCCTTGACCAGTGAATCTACCACTCTATTCACAAACTTGCTCATACAAGCCCTAGGATCAGCAACCATCTTGGGTGCATACTTGGAAAAAGGGTAAACTCCAAGGAATACTCCTGGACAGTCCTATTGTTCTGCTTTAGATTGATGAGCTCATCTGCCTTAGCCTCCCTCAACTTTCGAGGAAAGAACCTTTCCAAGAAAGCAGCAAACTCATCCCAACCCATGGGAACCACACCTATTCCCCTGCTCTCCTTCCACTATCGGAACCATATAAGAGCGACCCCCTTTAGCGGATAGGAGGCTAATTCTGCACTCTCCTCTCTTTTCACCCCCATAATCTGGGTGATCTTCTGCACCTCCTCATTAAACTCATGTGTTTCCTTATCCATCTTCAACCCAATAAACTTATGTGGGTTCATCCTGAGGAAGTCTCGCTCTCTTGCCGCTATTGCATTTTCATTCTAGGGAACATAGGCCACTGCCTACTGGTTGACCTGAGCGATCATGGCCTATGCCAATATCTGAAATGCTTCCCTAAACTCGGCATGAGTGACCTACTCGGGAAAGGGATCTGTTGGAGCTGGTGGGGATGACTGGTTCCCATCTCTATTTCCATTGCCATGTCCATTTTCGTTGCCATTTCTCCTTCCATTGACTCAGCATGGAGGCATATTTCTACAAACTCGCATAGTACGAGTTAGAGAAAGAGAGGTACTTTATCGCATGACATAGATCATGAAAGAAGAGAATTTTTCTATAATGTCTTGTAACCTCTTCCCCATAAGTGTGGAGTTCTTCACACTCATAGAAAAGACTCTACTAAATATAGCTTTCAGACACCCTAGAACACACCTAAACTTTTGCTCTAATATCAAGTTTGTCACGACCTAAGCTGAGACCCCAAAGTGAGACACGGGATCTAGAACCACGAATGGCTCCAAGCTAACCCATGGTATATACATAGCATGACTTAATAGCATAATTAAGTGGAAATAAGCATGGATAAGCGAAAGTCTAAATATCATAACATGTAAACAAAAGTGATTATATCACAACACTGAACTATAAAGCTAAACATGCTTAGTCTATGTTTGAAAGCCTCTACTATATGATGAGATGCTAGGACAAACCCCCAGCTAACTCCAAGTATGAAACTAAAGCAAAACATAGTAAGCATAAACTGATAGATGTTCTCGGATGATGAGGACTCACCCAAAGTGAGATGCAGCTGAACTGAGCGAGTGCTAGTTAGCGATGAGACTGGGAGGGATCACCTGAACCTATATCATAAGACAATATAGCATAAAGTATGCGATCAATACTTAGAATATACTGAGTATATATAGAAATTAAGAACATGCTAGAAAATAATGGTATAAAATCTATATATTTATATAAAGGAGAGACCTCAACCCGGTGATGTGGCATGCTTCATTGATCAGAAAAGCTATTTATCTTTTTCTTATTTTTTCGCATTTTTTCTCATTTGTTTTTGGTAGTTTTAATCCTATTTTTTATTATAAGGTACTTTCTTAAAAAACCAAAAGTCACTTACATTAACTCCTATTCATTACACCCTATCACTTTTCCATCTTATGCATTTCCCAAACAATCTATCTATAACTATATATTTAAATAAAGGAGAGACCTCAACCCGATGATGTAGCATGCTTCATTGATCAGAAAAGCTATTTATCTTCTTTTTTTTTTGCATTTTTCCTCATATATTTTGGAGTTTTAATTCTATTTTTCCTATAAGGTGCTTTCTTAAAAAACCAAAAGTCACTTACATTAACTCCTATTCTTTACAGTCCATCACTTTCCCATCTTCTGTATTTTTCCAACAATCTATCTATATCTATCTATATCTATATCTATCTATCTATCTATCTATCTATCTTCTATCTATATATATATATATATATGAAGAAGAGACCTCAAACCAGTGATGTGGCACGCTTCATTGATCAGAAAAGCTATTTATCTTTTTTCTTATTTTTTGTATTTTTTCTCATATATTTTTGGAGTTTTAATCCTGCTTTTTCTTATAAGGTACTTTCTTAAAAAATCAAAAGTCACTTACATTAACTCCTATTCATTATACCCTATCACTTTTCCATCTTCTTCATCTCCCCAACAATCTATCTATATCTATATCTATATATTTATATAAATGAGAGACCTCAATCGGATGATGTAGCATGCTTCATTGATCAGAAAAGCTATTTATCTTTTTTTTTTTTGCATTTTTCCGCATATATGTTGGAGTTTTAATCCTATTTTTTCTTATAAGGTGCTTTCTTAAAAAACCAAAAGTTACTTATATTAACTCCTATTCTTTACAACCCATCACTTTTTCATCTTCTGCACTTCCCCAACAATTATAATATTTTTTCCCTGTAATTTTTTTCTTAGAAGGTCTTTTCTCTCTATGAAAATACATGTATTCTCTGTTTTCAATGAAAGTTTTTAAATTATTACCATCAACTTCATGTCCTTTTCATCTATTACTCATGATTCAAAATTTATGGTTTTATATTTCCAACAAACACAAACTATCAATGGAATATGTCAGCTTATAATAGAAGTCGGGATATTTTTCATACATGACTAGCGTGTCGTATGGAGAAAATGAGAAAATTGCATTTGAGTCTTTGCAAATTTTTGTCTATTCCTTAGATAACACTTCAACTCTTAAAGGATGAAATCTACTTTTCGATTTATTTGGTTTTAAATTTGATGAACTAATTTTTCAATGTTCATGATATTATGATGGACTTCTCATTTTACTATTTGTTTTTGTACAATTACCTTCAAAT
The DNA here is from genome assembly GCA_035772735.1 of Datura wrightii. Lineage (NCBI taxonomy): Eukaryota > Viridiplantae > Streptophyta > Magnoliopsida > Solanales > Solanaceae > Datura > Datura wrightii. The sequence continues at coordinate 45,309,014 of JASDFA010000002.1, read as the reverse complement.
TTTGATCATATAAGTAATTTACGGATTTGTGATAATTTGATGATCTCAAAATGATTGAGAGATAACTTGAAGATGGGAAAAAAGAAGATATTTGCGTAATTTTTCATCCAACTTTGTGTCTCTATGTGAAGCTTCAAGTGACATGTATATAGGGCCTAAATAACTTTAAATAAGTCTAAGATTTGTAATTTTGTTGTGAGCAATATTTACCTTTACCCAAGTTACATGTATATATTTTGGGTGATCATGCTGAGCAAAAGATGAAATACATATCAATACTTTTTCTTTCGATCATAAAAAAGGAGAACAAATGAATTTACTATTTCTCCTATATTTTGTAAGTCTTTTTTTCAACACTTTGTTCTAAAGTAGGAAAATAAAATTACTATAATATTGTTTCATAGCATGCTTGAGTTGATTTATAGATTTTTTTAATCACAATAAAATATTTTTTTCACAAGATAATGTGTTTGATTTGGTAGCTTATCGACTATATATTCTTAAGAGTAAAATTGGAGATGTAACTTTTGATAGTTTCATTTAAAGTATCAGATGTGGTTGTTAAACTGTTGTTGTCTTTCTATTTTATAATAGGTTATGTCTTATGTTTTATGATGCGCGCGTGCTTGATGGACTATAATTTTCTTGGTTACTTATTTATTGATAATATTAGTCCTTATTTGAAGAAGCACATATGTTCTTATTATTTGTGTTATCATATTTGATCTTGATGGTGATTTTGAAGGTTTTATTAGGAACATCAAAGGTCAATAGAGAGAATTAGTCCCATAAAAATTATAAATTATCTTAGAATCTGGACAAGGCAATGGCCTTTTTGTATTTACTTTTTAGCATGATAATATATATCGCTCTCTTCTTTTGCTTTCTGTATGTTATTTTTGTAGTTTTTTAATTCCTATAGATCACCAATAATTTTAACCATGGTCATTAATCTCATCTATTGCTTTTCCTTTGTGTCTCTTTTAAATATTCATAGAACTTATATGCTTGAAAATATTTAATGTAAATACTTAATAGTACTATTTTGTAACCAACTTAGGGATCATCTACTCACTATCTTACTTGATTATTGTTTTTACAGAAAATTTAGGGGTTATATGATATACTCATTAAATTTAATAATTAAAGTGATCAATAAGATCTGAACTTTTACTAATAGAAATAAAGAAAGGAGTACAAAAAAGAGGAACAAGAATGACTCTTGTATAGGAAGTGTGGACCTTTCAAGTTCTATATGTCTTAAATTAGACATTGATGAAATATTTCTATTTATGTCATTTATAATTGATTTTCAAAGAAAAGATTAGTTTATTTTATCAACTTGAATAGACATAATTGAATCAAGAGTCATTTTAAAAATTCAAGTTGGAAGAACTAGGATACCAAGAAAGTTCATCATAACTTTTTATTTTTCTGTTTTGTGTAAAGACTTTTTGTTTTTCTGTTTTGTATAAAGACTTTTTGTTTGTCTGTTTTGTATGACGTATGAAATATATAAGCTGTATATTCCCAATTTAACTTGATAATGTTAAGATAAATCATTGTACCTCAACAAATAATGTCTCATTACAACAGTTATAAGCCTTTATCCCAAACATAATTAAGTTAGCTATATAAATCATCACCGTGCCTATCACTTTTCATTTATGATTATAACCTATGTTGCTCAGATCCTCCATAAATGCTATCATAATCGTGTTGGATCTTCCAAAAGTATATAGCTTTTGGAGAAGAATATTATCAAGATAAAAGAATATAGTTAGATTTGTTGGTTCAATAATTATATCTTACAAATCTATGAAAGTCCCGGTAAAAAGCTTATCCAACAGTTTCTTTTGTGTAATAGTTAATGGTCTTCCTGCTAAGAATGCTCTTTTTCTTTGTAATAAGTAGATAACAGGTCCCTTGGCAAATTTGATATGACTTTAGTATATGTGTATAATTTTTTTGTTACTTTGTAAAGTAACTCAACTTTTTTGCCAATATAAAATTTAATAGTCAAGTATATTCTCTTCATTAATTGATTAATCTGAAGTTGTATCTATGATTTATTATGGGATATCAGAATTATCTTAACATCCTGAGTTGATATTGAGCTGCTTTACATGACTATTTTATATTAAATAATTTTTTTATATTTAAACTTCCAAGATATTTTTTCCTATACTTATCTAATTAAGGTGTTTAAATTTACTTTAATTGATAAAAATAATTCATACGCTTATTTAATTATATTTGATGATATCATTTTTCATGCCTAAATAATTAAAAGATACTTATAGGAACATCTCACTCACCAAAATGATTCCAAGGATACATATGTAAGGTTATGCAATCCATTCAAGTTATGTGATATAATCATTCAAGGTTGTTCTCTGAAGTACACAGTGAAATTTAGCTGGTATTTTATTTTGTGACATGTGAAATATTTTTTTATTTCATTTGTTGTAGAATTTTTTTTCATGGTTCCATCTTTCATAGAAAATCTCTTTTTGCTTGAAGTGGATTGAGATTTCAGAAGTTCTAGTAGTACTATCTTTTGTATTTATTTTTCATGTGTTTGTTTGTTTAACTGGCTTTCTCTTATCGATAATACATGGTAATATGTTTCAAATTTGGTGCATCGATGGTAGTACAGAAACAATAATATTAAAAAAAATATTATAAATATTATTGATAAGATTTCTATTAGGGAGGAAAGGCGATTATGTTTATGCTTGTGGATTTGCAATCCAAGATTGTTGTATCTTTTTATTTGTTTAAGAATTATTTTGGAGACCATTTTGATGAGGGAGCAACGATGAAAGAAGAGTCTATTTGTGTTGATTTACTATAATTTTGAAAGTTTTTGTACTCGATATTACTTTATAAAATTTTCAAGTTTTACTTATAAAGAGATTTGATTAGTTTAGACTTTAGACATATATTTTATAGATGAAAATTAGTTGAGTATTTCTCATATTTTTTATTTTCTATGAATTAGTTTATATTAAATAATCACTTTAACAAGTCCACCTTTATTTTTAAATGATCGCGTGAAGCGCGAGCGATTTAACTAGTCATGCATATAAATCAAAAGAATCGGGAGAGCAAGGACATCTTTCTTTAAACCATAATCCAAAGTATACAAAGCATAAGCTATTCATTGTAATCTGAACATAATGATCCAAAGTTTAAAACATAGAAATCATATAACTTGTCATGCTTGAAATCATAAGAGAAAGCTCATAAACTGATCAATGGGTCAAATATGCTATAAAATATAGTATTATAAGTCATGGACATGAGTAACTGAAAACGTGAGAAACAGTGGGAGATTCATATAATTGACATATCCCACGTGAGCATATATGGAGCTCAGCCTGTAAATCCTTAGTTGGGAGAGTGTTTGTACCATGTCAAGTGTAGAATCATGAAAAAGGCATGATATCACTCATGGGTGGCCCATACAGGCATGAGAGACACTCTCGTGGAGGACCCTATCATGGTTACATTGCAACATAGTTTTGACACCTGCGTGTGCTGGTACCACGGTCTACTCAGTGTTAAATACTACTCCTAAAACATTTATATTGCTCATATATAATCATGAAACATACTTGAAGTACATGACCTAGTTGAAATCATGAGATTCATAACATGCTTGAGATACGTTAACTGACCATAAAATATGTCTGTGAGTCGGCCATAATCATAAACTTGATATTCATGACAGTCATGCATACTTGAGGAAATCATCATACTCTAAAATCCATAAATTCATGAGGGGTTCCAATGGAAATCATGCGTTTTAATTATAAGCATAATTTAATTCATCATACTTGAAATCATGGACTCATAAGTTTAATTTCATAAATCATGCAAAATAGAGCATTGTTTTCATAACACTTAAAATCATAAATACATAATAAAATTGGAATAAAATCTGTCCCATTGGCCTTAAATCAATAATTAGAACATGATAGAATTTGACCCGTAGACATAACATGGATATTTGCATGGAATTGGATTAAAACCCTAAAAATTTCAATATACCTAATTAGAGACTTGAATTCATGAATTAGAGAAGAAATTAGGCATGAGGATAGAAAAAATCCCCCATTCATGGTGCTACATACCTAGGTTTGATGAACTTGCAACAAAATTTGAAGACCCAAAGAAGATTTGAAAGAAACTTGATGAAGAATTCTTAGCCTTGATCCTTCCCAAAGGTGATGTATGAGAAAAGTGAGGAATGAACTAAGTAAAACCCTCAGTTACACCCTTAAGGATCTCCAAAACGACATCATTTAGGGATTAGGAGCTTGAGAGATTACAAAGTTGCCCCTGGAAATTAGGCTGAAATTGGACAATTGGGATTCCTAATGGTACTCATGATGAGCCATCACAAGCCCAACAATCCGTCAATCTTGCCATCAATCCTTAAATCGAAGGGTGCCAACTGGACCTTACTGATGATATTCACGATGGGCCATCACACTCGCGAAGATCCATCAGATCTTCTTTTGTGTAGGGACACAGAGGCCCGCCTACAATGGTACATGTGATGTTCTATCGCTGGGCTGATGGACCATCAGTTCCTCCATCGAGCTGTGAAAATGCAAGCATCGGGCCATCAGTAGGTTGATGGGCCATCAGTTCTGTCATCAACCCTCTGCACTAGAACTGCAACTTTAGTTCTTGTTCCTTCAAGGAATCATTTCGAAGCCCAAGGTGTTACAAGGATGAAGTACAATGACCCAAGGTTTTGAAAGTAAAAACGTATTGTTCAACATGGTTAAAATCATAATTAAAAGCTCATAATCTAATCAATGGGTAGATTATACCATAAAACATGATTTCATGAAATCCTGTACATGAAGAACTAAAACATGAGCAATAGTTGGAGGCTTCATCATAACTGATACCATCATGAATGAGCACATGATGCCCTAACTATCTCGCTCAAGTAGCAGAGTCGTGCTAAAACTTGCCTGGGTAAAGGACGATAAAAGCGTGATATCAATCATAATCATGAGCCCAGTAGCATAAGGGAGACACTCTCTACTGGCGTGGACTCCAGGGGCAAGGGAGACACTCTCAACTGGTGAGGACCCCTTATCTCATAGTGGCACGTAGTTTCGAGACCTGGGTGCGCCAAACCCTCGCGTACTTGATGCTAGATACTACTCCCAAAATATATATATTCCTCATAGTCATAATTATGAAACATACATGGTCTTGCATGGGCTAGTTAATAATATGAATATCATAATCATACTTTTCATATGTGAATTAGTCATAAAAACAATGCTTTTGAGTTGACCATAATACATAAGCTTGAGATTCATGAAATTCATGCATACTTGAATAAATTATCATAACTTGAAATGATGGGTTCATAAGCTTGAAATTCATAAGATCATACATAATTGAGAAAAATTATCATAAGCTTGAAAATATAGATCCATGAGAGATTCTAGTAGAAAATATGTAGTCATAGTCATAAATCATTAATAGAAGCATGAGAGAGTTGAATTCATAGAGAATCATGAGAGTTTCATCATATTTTGGTCTAACCCTTGAATTTTCAATTTGAAACTTGAAGAATAGAGATCATGAAATTGAGTTCGAAAAGGGCATGAGGATGGAAGAGTTCCCCCATTCATAACCTTACATACCTAGGTAGATGATTCCCTAACTTGTCTTGAAAACCCAAGAGAAATTGAGATGAAGGAGATGATGAACCCTAGCTTGACTTGAGAGAGAATATTAAATCTATAGATGGTTGAAAAGAACGGAGATTTAGACTAAGTTAAACCCTTTAATCTGACCTTAAAGAAGCCTAAAATGACATCACTTGGGAATTAAAAACGTGGGAGTTCACCAAAATACTCCCAAACTACCGAAATAAAATTGGTAGCTGGCAGAACCAGCGACCAAAGGGACGGATCGTTGGTCCATTCCACAGCCAGTTGTATGGCTTGTTGGTTCCTGCCCTTCCTCAGGATCACTCTCTAAACCTGCTTCAACGACTAAAACAACGACCGGTACAATCAAACAATGGGTCATACAATCTACTCATTGATTCCAGGTGATTTTTACTATTTTGTTGAAGTCCCATACCATGGCAGAACCAACGACCAAAGGGACAAATCATTGGTCCATTCCACGGACAGTTGTATGGCTCGTTGGTTCCTGCCCTTCCTCAAGATCACTCTCTAAACTTGCTTCAATGACAAAGAACAACGACCGGTACAATCAAATAATGGGCCATACAATCTACTCGTTGATTCCAGGTGATTTTTACCATTTTTTTGAAGTCCCATACCATGGCCAAAACCAACGAATCATTCGTTTCAAGTATTGACACCCAATTTTGACCTTCCTACGCTTCATTTAAGCTCCATATTAAAACAATGTATATTTTCAAAATTATTCTTTTTCACTTAATTATTCAATAACTTTTAAATTTGCCTTCATAATTTTGAAATATCATTTCATTAATTTTTGATATTAATTGTCATAGATAATTAGTTCTTTTACACAACTATTTACCATTTAGCACTATTTAAATTTATTATATATATATATATATACACACATACAAATAGAGAGAGAGAGGGAGAAAGAGAGAGAGAGCGCAATAATTTTAAATGTAATTTTACTAAATAATCACATATTATTATTTACATCTATCACATAAAATATTACTTGATACACACACACACATACATATTTTCAATTAGACAAGCTTTTATTTTAATTTTTACTTAATTTTTATAAATTATTCACAATTAATTTCATAATAATAATATTTTTATATAGTTTCATCGAGAATTACTCTATTATATTATTTATTTGCTAACATTTTATATAAATATAATGTTTTACTAATTATATAATAGATAATTCAATATCCTCTCAATTTATTTAAACTCTAGCCACTTTCTAACTAATTTATGCTAATTGTAGCCATTTTTAATTAATTTGACCAAATTTGTACCAATTCATTCCTCAATTTAATTCCTACCTATTAACCCATCTGCACCACTTCATGACCTAGTAACCCAACCCATCAACCAAGAACTAATCCTGACCATTCATTATGGTTAATCAACGATTATGATTAACTCCCTTATTTCCATATTCACCACCCCTTAGTACCCCATAACCCTAATCCCTCTATCATTCACTCAGTACTCACTGCTGCACACCTCTATCTTCTTTCTTCCTCGCTTTATCATCTCCCACATCATCTCAGGCCAGCCACCGTCGCCTCCATTAACGTTGACCAACCGTCACCCTTAGATAAGACCTCCTCTCTTCATCTCACTGTCTCGTCTCTGGGAAAATCTTATTTGAACTCCATTTTCTCTTCTACTCTTCCCCCCTCTATTCTTTCTCTCCTCTAGCCAGAACCTCCATTTATTTCGGTAGACCACCGTCGCCCTTTTCTCCCTTTTCCCCTCTTTCTCTCACTAGCACCATCGAACAATCTAGAAGAATGTTGCACCTCCCTCTTCCTCTTCTCCTTATCGTTGTTTCCCCCCGTTCCAACCATCTACCGAAGAAATCACCACTAGATAGCGCTAACCAGTGAACGAAATAGCAGCGTCAGTCTTCCAACTCCAGCAAAATCAATTATGATACACCTCTAAACTTCGATCTATTTAGGGGACCACGAAGGCATCACCTCTTTGTTCTTGCCTGCTATTTCACATTAACTAATTTTAAAATTTTAATCCCATAACATGTGAGTATTGACTTCATCTTAAATATGTAGATTCGTAATCTTCTATTTACATGTCGACAAGCCGTTATCTAAATTCTTATATATTTATTGCTTTTATTTGTTATCAATGACGTGATTCATGCTCCTTATATCCTAAATGTATATTTCTTATGAAGTTTAGTACCAAAGTTTAAATATATTGTGATGTTAACCCTCCTATACTTGAAATTCCTCTCACAGCTTGTCTTATGTTGAATGCTGCTTTAACACAGACGACTCTAACTTTTTTAAGTATTGTTTCGAGATCTCGCACTTAGTGATATGAATGTGTAACAATCTCTTTGGTTATTTCTATACTCGTCACAATTAGGTGACAGTGTGGTAGTTAATCATTCTTTTTGAATGTTAGTATATTTGATTTATAACAACTCAAGTGATTGTTTTCTTTCCATCCTAAAAATTTGATTTGTAAACTGCTTGTGTGTTGAATATGGTAACTTTAGCACTTTGTTTAGCATAACTATAGTTTCTATACTTGTCTATTTTGGTATACTTTTGTTGTTTTGATCATTTCGCTAAGAGTGATTCATGATAGCACCAACTTATGTTAATTATGGTAACTTGAGACAACTCCTATGCATATTCACCTACTAATTATGGTAACTTTGGATCGCTGCCTAGTATAGACATGTGATAAATTTTGGTATTTGATTAGATATGGTAACTTGAGATTCACGCTTACTAATTTCTTTTCAAACTATATGACAGCCTTATACATGTCTACTTTGCTAAATTTTGGGCAAAATTATTTGCCCTTTTCCTTGAAATTAGTTTGTAATAACTTGGCATGATAACTAATTTTTCTTGCCTCATGCAGCCTTAAACGACTATTTAGTAAACTGTGATTAATTTTGTATTCTTTTAAACCCTTATACCCTTTCATTATTTAAATTACTTTCCATATGTGGATAGAATAGGCTCTTATCTGATCATTATAGTAAGATATGTTTATGTTCAAAGAAATTTGTGGCTGATTTTCTTTCCCTTTCCTTAAATTGACTTGGTACTTATTTAAATATAGTAAAATTTATTTAGTTGTATATACGTTCTGATTTGATTTCGTCATTTAAAAAAGATTCCTATTTTAATTGATTCTTTAATATCTACTCTTTCTAATTGGGATGACTTTCATAGATTACTTGTTTCTGGTAAATTTTATATGATTTCAATTTTGTTAATTAAAGAAAAGATTTCCTCTGTTTGACTTTTCCGTTTCCCTTTATTGTGTGATAGGTTTAGCACTTAATAAATTTCAGTGTACAGATTGATTTCGATTATGCTGATTAAGGAAAAGAATTCCTTTAATTGATTTTATGAATATCTTCCTTTCCTTTAACCCCTCTTACTGATTAACTATATAAGTATGCATCTCCTCCTCTATTCAGATCATCCGAACCTTTCCTAGTCTATGTTCTATTATTTCAACATTACTGATTTTTTTGCAAATAAAATAAAAACATTCTTGCTCTTTTAGTACTAAAGAAGTCAAGTTTCAGTACCTTGAAAGCTCCTCTAAGTTCCTAGTCTTCAACCTTAAGTCGTATTTTTCTTGAGTGGTCAATCATCCAACAATGTGACTGTTATTTATCTTGCTAGTTCAACTATCATCTAGTGATTTATGTTTAATGAGTATTTTTACTTGATGTGTTGTTCATTAGTCTCTCTTTTATGTATACATAAAATTTATTAATATTTAAGTTTTATTTATAACTGTGATGCTACTGTTTTATCTATATGTACATGTTATTTATGTTTTGATCCCGTGTTTGTTTAGTCTATTTAAAACATGAGTCCTTTTTAAAGGCATTTGGGATATGAAGAGAGTCATCTGGAATAGAAAAATGGGAGACTGCCTGAATTGCAATCAATTTAATTTAGATTTTCTTACTTTTTGTTACTTCATTTATTTGATTTGTAATGATATAATAACTGCTAATAATAGTAAAGAAAAAGGGAAATTTTAAAATGGGTGGGGAATTATGTATTGTTTGCTTAGATTTTTCTTTCTTTTAATCTCTTTCAAACTTGCATTTTTCTTAAACAATCATTTTTGTTGCATTTTTATCAAAGTCATTGCTTATTTTCTCTTTTCAATTGAAAATAGGTAATGTGTTTTAGAAATTATTAACTATATATGAATATTATCCCTTAACATATAGTTAATAGAAAAGTAAAAGAAATTACGAGGTCTAGTTCCGGACTTATGAAACTAAGCCGACCCATCCTCAGAAGTGACATTAACCCAAGAATTTCAAAGGGATTATGTATATTTATATGTAGATATTTTATATGTTTATATTTTAAAATTCAAATATTTATTCTACTTCTTAAATATATTTTTGTTATTTTTTTCAACTTAAGGTCAATCTTAAATTAATTTATTGCTAAGGTTGAAGATCACGATTCATAATATCATGTTATCATTTTGATAAAGCAATAAATATATTTATATTTTAAAACTCTCTCATGTTTTATCTAAAATCTTACATATATTTCAATAATTGATTTTGATTTATAATGTCTCTCTTTTGCTTTGTTTGGGTTGTTAGATTTTTTTACTTACTCTAAATTTATGTTGTGAATAAAAGTAACATTGTAGTATATTTATTATCATCGTTTTAAATTTATTTCTCCTTGCTTATTTGAACACTTTTGCTTCTTTAATTAATAAATAAGTTTGTGAACTAAATTGCTTTATCACTTAAATTTTATATTAATTAGTATATTAATTTAATTTATATTGAGATACTTATTTGTCTTAAATAAATTTTTATATGTCTAATTAGAAAATAGCTTTATTTTATTATTTTTTAATTGGTGAATGATTTAATTTACGTTTAATTTATTTATTCTGCAATAAAATAGTCAATTTAATTGTGTTATGTAATTTATAAATATTTTGGAATATTATCTTTTCCTTTTGATAAGTTTGCATATCTAAATTATCTTATCACTTAGGTTTCATGTTAACTATGAATTAAATCATGCTTGAGTATTTATTTGGGTTGAAATAATTCTGAGATATTTTCTTAGTTCTTGCATTAATTAGTAAATGACTTAATCATATTTAACTTGTTTATTTATTTTAATAAGAGTTTATTTATCCAATCACGTAGTTAAGTTAGTTATGGCTTAATTCCTCCACATAATAATGAATTCGAAAGGGACCCACAATTGTTGATCTTGAAAGGTGTCTAACACCTTCCTTCCGAGGTAACTTGAACTCTTACCCGACTCTGGTGACCTAGGCTAGTTAAGCAAAGTTATATGCTTAGTTAGTATAGAATGGTGGCCTAACACACATTAATTCATTAGGTGGAGACTCTTCTCATTAAATAATATTAAAGAGTTGTCACATGTCCGAGTTTCATTTTCCGCGAGAAAAATAGGGCGCAAAACCAGCTACGACCCGTCCTGTGAGTCATTGGATGGCTTGGTGCCATTTTCCCTGCTAGTTTCAGCTGCAAGTCTCGGATCTGGTCTAAGGGGATTTTCGGGGTATTTCATTATCTCCCCCTTGAGAATATTCATCGTCGAGTATAGGTTAACTAAGATGAAAAGTATAGGGAAGGAGCTGCAATACCAACTGAAAGCTATAGATTGAAAACTAATGGAGTGACTGACTCCGGACTGAGATACATGACTGAACTGAATTCATGAAACATACATGTTCAATAGAACATGAAAGGAACTAAGAGACATGATCTTGACATGATACTGAATAGAGTGCTAAGGAGGAAACTGGTACCTCATGATGGAACTGAGCCAAAAGAGAAAAGATGCAGGTATCTAGCCATCATATTTGCTTCGACTTTCCACATAGCTCCCTCAACAAGCTGATTTCTCCACAAAACCTTCACAAAAACTACCTCATTATTCTTCAACTTTCAAACCTGATAATCTAGGATCTCAACCGGAACATCCTCATAGGCAAGTCTATCCTTCACACTAATGCTCTCTTCTGGAACAACTAAAGTTAGATCACCGATACACTTCTTCAGCAAGAACATATGAAAAACTGGATGCACCAAAGCTAACTCCGCTGGTAGCTCCAAATCATAGGCCATTTTTCCAACCCACCTCAGAATCCTATAAGGACCAACATATCAGGGACTAAGCTTCCCTTTCTTCCCGAACCTCATAACTCCTTACATAGAAGACACCTTTAGAAACATCTAATCATCGACATCAAACCCAAGCTCTCTCCTCCAAACATCTGCATATGATTTCTGCCGACTCTGAGCTATTTTCAGCCTTTCTCTAATAAGTTCTTCATAGCCTCATGAACTGAATTTGGCCCTATCTACGTAGCTTCACCTACCCCAAATCATCCAATAGGTAATCTACATCTCTACCCATAAAGAGCCTCGAACAGAGCCATCTGAATACTGGATGGTAACTGTTATTATAGGCTTACTCGATGAGAGGCAAGTGATCATCCCAACTTCTCATGACTCGAACATAGGCCCAGATCGAGACACGGGACAAGAAATCTCAAGAGGCTCCAAGTCGATTCATGGCATGAATATACTTCTAACTCAATCATAAATTAAGCGGAAGATCATCATAAATAACATAGCGGAAGTCTAAGAAAACATAACATCTTAATACGTACATAAGTCTAGAGCTGAATATAACTATGCCCAAAAAAACCTCTAATACTGACGAGTTGATGGGACAAGACCCCAACTAACTCACTATAGTCTGAAAACTAAAAATACGACATACAACTGGTAAGAAGGGTCCTTGCAAGATGAGGACTCACCAACTGAGGTTGAGGAAAGCTAACTCCGGGAATATGAGTAGTGGCAGGACGGAGCCTGGATATCGAAACATATATTATTTCATGATACAACATAGAGTATGTGGTCAGTACATGAAATGTACCGAGTATGCAAAGTAAGAAACCTCTAAGTAATTTAAATCATCAATCATGCATAATAAAACATAATCAAGATAAGATTCTGAGAGTAGGGCTTGCATGCTATTTTCTGAAATCATGATATGAACATAACCGAAAGTCGTAACTGAATCGAATGACTAAAAGCTGAAAACTGATAATCATAAGTAAAACTGAACATTTGGGTAAACCTGCTGAAAACATAATATAATGACTGATGTACATGCATAACTGAAATCATGAGGAACAATGGGAGACTCTTCATATAACCGGCATTGCCACGATAGAGCTTACGTGGTCTCCACTATCACACTGAAGTGGGCAGAGCTGTCCAAAGCCTTACTAGGGCTAAGGACGCTACCATGATATCGATATCAAGCTCAAGGCCCCTTGGGGGCAGGAGAAAGCTCCAAAGGAGGTCCCAAATAATCTGATCATACCTATGTTAGCGCATAGTTTTGAACATAGGGTTGACTGACCCTTAGCCTACTCGGTGTTAGACACTACTCCCAAAAACATGCATATGCTCTCCATCGTTTTTCAATGAAGCTGACCGTCGTCTAGTGACGAAGCGGAATAATAACATACATGCAATATTGAAATCATAACATGAGGAACCTTAGCTCAAACCATACCTCAAGCTGAAAATAATGAGAGTCTTGACTCCTAAACCATGTGGTAAGCTAATTCATGAAATCATAAACCATACTTGATCGTATGTTCTTGTCCAATACTTAAACATAATCGAAATAAACTTGATTCACTTTGAAAACATGAACATAAATATGGGTATTTCATATTAATCCTACTTTCTTCATAAACATCACATCATACTTGAACATATATCTCAACTGTCATGAACATTCATGGGCATCATAGTTTAGAAAACTTGAAAACATAATTTATAATTTAAAATATTATAAAGTTTGTCCATTGATAATAATTCATCATTTAAAACATGCTAGATCATACACATGATAGAAACTTATGAATTCAAGCATTGGGTAAGAACCCCATGGAATCATCAATTAGAACATCATGAATTGAGAGGGATTTGGGCATGGGTGTGGACAATGCACCCATTCATAGCCTTACATACCTGAAGAGATCTGATTTCTACCACTTCCTTGATTGCCCAGAGAGAATTGAGGAAGAATTTGAAGAAAACTAGACTTGATCACCTCTCAAAACCCCTAAGCTTGCATGCATGAATTTGGATAGGTTTAGAATGACTTAACCCATCTTAAAACACTCTATTTCGACTTAAAACGACGTAGTTTAGGACCCTAGGAATTAGAAATGACGAAATACCCTTGATGAATTTTCTGGAAACACTGCTTTGCCAGTGGCAACGGTCGACACAACGGACCATTGCTAGATCCCTTGGTTTGTTGCTACCCCTCGTCGTCTCATCCCCGAATCAAGTCTTAGATCCTCTACCACGACCAGACAGGACGAGTCCTGACAAGCTTCAATGACTCATTGCTCCCAATCGTTGTCACTACTACTCTAACCTGGGATTCCTCTCAACAAATGCTGAGAATGGCTCGTTGTTTACGACAATGGCTCTTTGTTTCCAACAATGGGTTGTTCCACAACTCGTTACTTCCTCCCTGATCAAGACCAATCCTCACAATGACTCCATTCAATGACTCATTGCAACATCCAACGGGTCGTCCTATGGCCCGTTACTTCCTCGCCGATTCTACAGCTTCCCACCATGGGAACCTTCCACGGGTCGTTGGTCCCACCAACGATCCGTTCAATGGGTCGTTTTGAGTATATTTCCAAATTTTTGTACCAGTTTTCATTTCAACTCCCAAATCTAGTCTTAGGCACTTCCGGGGCATTATAATATCTCCCCATTGGGAAGATCCGTCCTCGAATGTGGGAAAACATACAGAAAATAGAGAAATGCAATCATCATACTCAAACACTAAACATACATGCTGGAAACTGACAGAGTGACTGACTTCGAATTAAACTATATGACTGAATTTGATTCCCGAATTGCACATACATCCATTTACATGAAATGAATTGGGATACAAGAGTTGAACATAAAACTGAGTAGAGTATTAAGGAAGAAACTGATACCTCAAGTTAAAACTTAGCCGGAAGGGAATAAATGCAAATATTTATCCATTATATCTGCTTCGGCTTCCCACGTAGCTCCCTCAGCATGCTGGTTCCTCCATAAAACCTTGACTGAAGCTACTTCCTTGTTCCTTAGCTTATGAACCTGCCAATCCAGTATCTCCACCGGAACCTCTTCATAACTAAGGTTGTCTTTCACACTGATGTTGTCCACTGGAACAACTAGAGCTGGATCACTCAAACACATCTTTAATAGCGATACATGGAAAACTGGATGGATTGAAGCTAGTTTTGAGGGCAACTCTAATTCATAT
Organism: Datura wrightii; assembly: GCA_035772735.1. Taxonomy (NCBI): domain Eukaryota; kingdom Viridiplantae; phylum Streptophyta; class Magnoliopsida; order Solanales; family Solanaceae; genus Datura; species Datura wrightii. Next base: position 45,293,908 of record JASDFA010000002.1, on the reverse strand, counting down.
GCTACCTTGCCAACCCTTTTCACAATCCGATACAGGCCAACAAAACGGGAACTGAGTTTCCCTTTCTTTCTGAACCTCATCACTCCCTTCATAGGAAATACCTTCATAAACACCTAATCATCGTCTTCTAACCAACCAATAGGCGATCTACATCTCCACCCATAGAGAGCCTCAAACGGAGCCATCTGAATGCTCGAATGGTAGTTGTTGTTATATGCAAACTCAATGAGAGGCAAATGATCATCCCAACTACCCTTGAAGTCAATCACACATGCTCTCAATATGTCCACGAGAGTTTGAATAGTCCGCTCCGCCTGACCATCAATTTGCAGGTGAAATGCTATACTGAGCTTGACCCGAGTACCATGTCACTTTTGAAATGATCTCCAAAATTGGGCGGTAAACTAAGTACCTCTATCTGATATGATGGACAATGGCACTCCATGCAACCGAACTACCTCTCAAATGTATAATTTAGCATAATCCTCTGCGGAATCGATGGTTTTGACGGGTAGGAAATGAGTTGCTTTGGTCAACCTGTCCACAACCACCCAAAACTAGACTTGATCACCTCTCGAAACCCCTAAGCTTGTATGCACTAATTTGGATAGGTTTAGAATGGCTTAAACCCTCTTTAAAAACTTTATTTCGAGCTTAAAATGACGCATTTTAGGACCCTAGGGCTTAGAAATGACGAAATACCCTTAATGAATTTTCTGGAAACACTGCTCTACCAGTGGCATCGGTCGACACAAAAGACCATTGCTAGATCCCTCGGTCTATTACTACCCCTCGTCGTCTCATCCCCGAATCAAGTCTCAGATCCCCTATCACGATCGGACAGGACAAGCCCTTACAAGCTTCAAAGACTCATTTCTCCCAGTCATTGTCACCACTTCCCTAACCTGGGATTCCTCTCAACAGATGCTGAAAATGACTCGTTGTTTCCAACAACGGGTCATTCCACGACTCGTTACTTCCTCCTTGATCAAGACCAATCCTCACCACAACTCCATTCAATGACTCTTTGTAATGTCCAATGGGTCATCCTATGGCCCATTACTTCCCAGCCGATTCGGCAGCTTCCCACCACGGGAACCTTCCACGGGTCATTGGTCCCACCAACGATCCATTCAATGGGTCGTTTTGAGTACATTTCCAAATTTTTCTACTAGTTTTCATTTCAAATCCAAAGTCTTGTCTTAGGCACTTTTGGGGCATTACAATATCTCCCCCTTGGGAAGATCCATCCTCGAATGTGGGAAAACATACAGAAAATAGAGATATGCAATCATCATACTCAAACACTGAACATAAATGTTGAAAACTGACAGAGTGACTGACTATGAATTGAACTACATGACTGAATTGGATTCCTAAATGGAACATACATCCCATTTACATGAAAGAAACTGGGATACAAGAGCTGAACATGAAACTTAATAGAGTATTAAGGAAGAAACTGATACCTCAAGCTAAAACTTAGCCGGAAGGGAATAAATGCGAATATTTAGCCATCATATCTGCTTCGGCTTCCCACGTAGCTCCATCAACATGCCGATTCCTCCATAAAATCTTGACTGAAGCTACTTCCTTGTTCCTTAGATTACGAACCTACCAATCCAGTATCTCCACCGGAACCTATTCATAACTAAGGTTGTCTTTCACACTGACGCTATCCACTGGAACAACTAGAGCTGGATCACTCAAACACTTCTTTAAGAGCGATACATGGAAAACTGGATGGATTGATGCTAGATCTGAGGGCAACTCCAATTCATATGCTACCTTGCCAACCCTTTTCAAAATCCAATATGGTCCAACATAACGGGAATTGAGTTTCCCTTTCTTTTCGAACCTCATCACTCCCTTCACAGGAATACCTTCAGAAACACCTAATCATCTTCTAACCAACAAATAGGCGATCTACATCTCCGCCCATAGAGAGCCTCAAACGGAGCCATCTGAATGCTCAAATGGTAGATGTTGTTATATGCAAACTCAGTGAGAGGCAAATGATAATCCCAACTATCCTTGAAGTCAATCACACATGCTCTCAACATGTCCTCGAGAGTCTGAATAGTCCACTCCGCCTGACCATCCATTTGCGGGTGAAATGTTGTACTGAGCTTGACCCGAGTACTAAGTCCCTTTTGAAACGATCTCCAATATTGGGAGGTAAACTAAGTACCTCTATCTGACATAATGGACAATGGCACTCCATGCAACCAAACTAACTCCTGATGTATAATTTAGCATAATTCTCCGCGGAATTGGTGGTTTTGACCTGTAGGAAATGAGTTGCTTTGGTCAACCTGTCCACAACCACCCAAATGGAGTCATACTATCGACGAGTGCGAGGTAAACTTGTGATGAAGTCCATATTCATCTCCTCCCACTTCCAAGTAGGAATGTTGATGTCCTGAAGTACACCTCCTGGTCTCTAGTGCTCAACCTTCACTTGCTGAAAATTCGGACACTTAGCCACAAATTCTGCAATGTCCTTCTTCATGCCATTCAACCAATAGACTTCCAGTAAGTCACGGTATATCTTGGTGGCACCTGGATTTATGGAGTATATGAAACCATGAGCTCGTGCAACACACGATCTCTCAAATCATCAACATCCGGAACACACAAACAACCTTGATATAGAACCACACCATCTCCCCCTTTGGAGAAGACCTCTACCTTTTAATTCTGAATGGCTTCTTTCAACTTCACCAAGATAGGATTCTCGTCTTGTCTAGCTTTTACATCAGTCACCAAGGACGATTCTAATATGTTCTGAATAATGACATCACCATCGATCGAGTCAACCAAACAAACTCCAAACCGTGCAAGACGATGCACATCCTTCACCGGCTCTTTCTTCCCCTCAGCTACATGGGACACACTCTCCATAGAGAGTCTACTAAGTGCGTCTGCTACCACATTAGCCTTGCTCGGATGGTAAAGGACACTCATATCGTAATCCTTGAGTATCTCCAACCACCTCCTTTGGCGTAGATTTAGATCCTTCTAGGTAAACATATATTATAGGCTCTTGTGGTCCGTAAACACATCCACATGGACCTCGTATAAATAGTATCTCCAAATTTTCAAGGCAAATACTACCGCCGCCAATTCGAGATCATGAGTCGGCTAATTCTTTTCATGAACCTTCACCTGCCTGGAAGCATATGCTATAACCTTACCACGCTGCATCCATACACAACCAAGGCCGACCCTCAAGGCATCACAATATACCACAAACCCATCGGTACCCTCAGGTAGGATTAACACCGGTGCTGAGGTGAGTCGAGTCTTCAACTCTTGGAAGCTCTTCTCACAAGCCTAAGACCATTGGAACTTCACTATATTTTGAGTTAGTTTGTTCAATGGTGTTGTAATAAATTAAAAACCCTCGACAAATCTCCGATAATACCAAGCTAAACCCAAGAAACTCCTGATGTCCGAAGGATTCACTGGTCTAGGACAATTCTTCACTGCCTCTATCTTTTGAGAGTCTATTTGTACACCCTCACTTGACACCACATGACCCAAAAATGCCACCAAGTTCAACCAAAACTCACATTTATTGAATTTGGCATACAACTGACGATCCTCTAAGGTTTGTAGCACCATACTCAAATGAGCGGCATGCTCCTCCTCGTTCCGAGAGTATATAAGGATATCATCTATGAACACAATCACGAAGATGTCCAGATATGGCTTGAACACCCTGTTAATCAAATCCATAAAAGCTGCAGGGGCATTCATTAGTCCAAAAGACATAACTACAAACTCATAATGACCAAAATTGAGTCTTGAAGGCTGTCTTCGGGATGTCACTCTCCGGAACCCTGATCTGATGGTACTCGATTCTAAAATCTATCTTTGAAAAGCACTTAGCACCCTGAAGCTGGTCAAATGAATTATCAATCCTGGGGAGAGGATACATGTTCTTGATTGTGACCTTGTTCAATTTCCGATAATCAATGCACATACGAAGAGAACCATCTTTCTTCCGGACAAAGAGGACTGGTGCACCCCACGAGGATTTACTCAGTCTAATGAAACCCTTGTCTAGAAGGTCTTTCAACTTCTCCTTCAACTCCTTTAACTCGAATGGGGCCATTCTGTAAGGAAGAATAGATATAGACTGCGTATCGAGAAGAAGTTCAATACCAAAATCAATCTCTCGCTCAGGAGGGATTCCCGATAGATCTTCAGGGAACACTTTTGGATACTCACATACTACTGGAATTGACTGGATTGTCGGGGTCTCGAACGTAGCATCCTTAGCCCTAACTAGATGGTATATGCAAGCCTTAGAAATCATCTTTCTGGCCTTAAGGTAGGAAATGAAACGACCTACAGTTACATCTGAACTACCCTTCCACTCTAAGACTCGCTCACCCGGAAATCTAAACTCTACTGCATGGGTTTTATAATTCACTGAGGCATAGCATGCAAATAGCTAATGCATGCCGAGGATAACATCGAAATCTATCATGGCTAACACTACTAAATCTACTGAGGTGACTTTCTAAAGGACTGTGACAGGGCAATTTCTATAAACCCCTCTAACTATAACTGAATCACCAACTGGAGTAGAGACTGAGAAGAGTTCTGATAAGATCTCAGGACTAACTCCGAAACTATTAGCAACATAGGGCGTCATAAAAGATAAAGTAGTCCCTAGATCTAACAATGTAGATACATCAAGATGGAATACTCATAACATACTAGTGACTATGTTTGGGGAGACCTCCTACGCCTAACGGGATGCTAGGGCATAAAATCAGTTTTGGCATTGTCCGCCATCTATACTAGTAGATATCCCTTGCCGAGCTGGGCGTGTTGGTGGAGCTGCTGAACTAGAAGATGGGCCTTGGCCCCTATTACGACTCTATCTGGCTACTGGACAATCCCTAAGCATGTTTCCGGTCTTCCGCACCCGAAGCAAGCACCTGTACCCGCCAAACACTGGCTTATGTGTCTTCAGCCATATCTGCTACACTCTGGAGGGCTGGTATCTGCTAGTCGGCTATTTTGGCCTCTCGAGCCTAATTCTCGTCCCCTCTGATCGTGCCTGGACCTAGATGGCACACTCATAGCTATGGGGCTAAAGATCTCTGGTAGGACTGCTGATGGTGCCCACTAGGACTTTGCTAGGAGAATTCGATGCTATCATTCCTGGCCCTCTTAGCCTCCCTCTCCCGCTCACTCATCTGCACTACCTCTATCTGCTAGGCATACAAGACTATCCAAGCAAAGTTAATATCCTAAAAAAGCATCGCTGTCCGACAATCCCTGACCAAGTAGTCTGCTATCCCGTGTACAAACATTCTCACACAAGCTCTTTGGTCCGCCACCATGTAAGGTGCATACTTGAATAGACGAGTGAACTCCAAGGAATACTCCTAAACTATCAACTTTCCTTGCTTAAGATTCACAAACTCGGCCGCTTTGATCTCCCTCAACTCCCGAGGGAAGAACTGATCTAGAAAAGCGGCATGGAACTCATCCCAATTGATAGGGCCTGCTCCAACTACCCTACCATCCTTCCATTGCTTGAAGCAAATGTCCACGACCCCCTTCAACTAATACGAGGCCAAATCTGTGCACTCCTTCCCAGTCACCCCCATAATCTGAGTGATCTTCAAAATCTCCTCAATGAACTCATATGAATCCTTGTCCACCTTTGACGCAAGGAACTTGGGAGGGTTCATCCTCAGAAAGTCTTTAACTCTTGCCGCCGTAGCATTCCCATTCTGAGGGACATGTGCTACCACCTACTGATTAACCTGGGCAGTCAAGGCCTTGGCTAACATTTGAATAGCTGCCTTGAACTCCACGTGGGCAACTGGCTCAGGTATATGCTTCGCATGGGCTGGTAGGTCCTGCTGATTCCCGTCTCCATTGCCATCCTCGTGGCCATTTTCATTTTCGTTTCTCCTTCCATTAACTCTGTAGGGAGGCATGATTCTGCAAACACGTATAGCATGAGTTAGGCGGATAGAGAGACATTTCATCTCACGACTGAGATCATGAAAGAAGGGAACATTTCCTAAACATCTCGTAGCCTCTTCGTCATAAGTGTGGCGCGCTTCATACCTATGAAAAAGACTCTACCTAAAGCAGCTTTCGGACACCCTAGGACACTTCAAAACCTAATGCTCTGATATCAAGTTTTTCACGACTCGAACATAGGCCCAGATCGAGACACAGGACAAGAAACCCTAAGTGGCTCCAAGTCGACCCATGGAATGAACATACATCTAACTCAATCAAAAATTAAGCTGAAGATCGTCATAAATAACATAGCAGAAGTCTAAGAAAACATAACATCTTAATACATACATGAGTCTAGAGTTGAATACAACTATGTCTGAAAAAGCCTTTAACACTGACGAGTTGATGGGACAAGACCCCAACTAACTCAATATAGTCTGAAAAATGAAAATAAGACATAAATTGGTAAGAAGGTTCCTCGCAAGATAAGGACTCACCAACTGAGGCTGAGGAAAGCTAACTCCGAGAATATGACTAGCGGCGGGACTGATACTGGATATGGAGCTTGTATTATGAAATATACAACATAGAGTATGTGGTCAGTACGTGGAATGTACCAAGTATGCAAAGTAATAAACCGCTAAGTAAGTAAAATCATCAATCATGCATAATTTAAAACATAATCAAGATAAGATTCTGAGAGTAGGGCTTGCATGCTATTTTCTAAAATCATGATCTGAACATAACCAAAAATTGTAACTGAATCGAATGACTCAAAGCTGAAAACTGATAATCATAAGTAAAATTGAACATTTGGGTCAACCTGCTGAAAACATAATATCATGACTGATGTACATCCATAACTGAAATCATGAGGAATAATGGGAGACTCTTCATATAACCGGCATTGCCATGATAGAGCTTACCTGGTCTCCACTATCACACTCAAGTGGGCAGAGCCGTCCAAAGCCTTGCTAGGGCTAAGGACGCTACCATGATATTAATATAAAGTTCAAGGCCCCTTGGGGGAAGGAGAAAGCTCCAAAGGAGGTCCCAAATAATCTGATCATACCTACGTTGGCACGTAGTTCTAAGGCATAGGGTTGACTGACCCTTTGCCTACTCGGTGCTAGACACTACTCTAAAAAACATGTGTATGCTCTGCATCATTTTTTAGTGAGCTAACCATTATCTAGTGACAAAGCTAAATAACAACATGCATACAATATCTGAAATCATAACATGAGGAGCCTTGGCTCAAATCATAGCACAAGCTGAAAATAATGGGAGTCTTGACTCCAAAATCATGTTGTAAGCTAATTCATGAAATCATAAAACATACTTGATCATATGGTCTTCCCAATACTTAAACATACTTTAAATCAACTCGATTCACTTTGAAAACATGAACATAAACATGGGTATTTTGAAATCATACTTTCTTCATAAACATCACATCATACTTAAGCATATATCTCATAGATCTCAACTTTCATGAACATTCATGGATGGGCATCATAATATAGGAAACTTGAAAACATAATTTATAATTCAAAACATTGTAAAATCTGTCCATTAATAATAATTCATCATTTAAAATATTCTTAGATCATATCCATGGTAGAAACTTAGGAATTCATGCATTGGGTAAGAACCCCATAGAATCATCAATTAAAACATCATGAATTAAAAGGGATTTGGGCACGGGTGTGGACAATTGCACCCATTCATTGCCTTACATACCTGAAGAGATCTGATTTCTACCACTTCCTCGATTGCCCAAAGAGAATTGAGGAAGAACTTGAAGAAAACTAGATATGATCACCTCAAAAAAAACCTAAGCTTGCATGCATGAATTTGTATAGGTTTACAATGACTTAACCCCTATTAAACTACTCTATTTTGATCTTAAAACAACATAGTTTAAGACTCTAGCTCTTAGGAATGATGAAAATACTCTTAATAAATTTTCTTGAAAAACTGCTCTGCCAGTGGCAATAGTCGACACAACGGACCGTTGCTAGCTCCCACTGTCTGTTACTACCCCTCGTCGTCTCATCCCTGAATCAAGTGTTAGATCCCCTACCATGACCGGACAGAACAAGTTGTTACAAGCTCCAAACGATTGTTGCTCCCAATCATTGTCACCACTACCCTAACTTGGGATTCCTCTCAATGGATGCTGACAACGACTCATTATTTCCAACAACGGGTAGTTCAATGACTCGTTACTTCCTCCCTGATCAATACCAATCCTCACAATGACTCCATTCAATGACTCATTGCAACGTCTAACGGGTTGTCCTGTGGCCCGTTACTTCCCTGCCAATTTAGCAGCTTCCCACTAGGAGAACCTTCCATGGGTCATTGGTCCCACCAACAATCCGTTAAACAGGTCATTCCGAGTAGATTTCTAGATTTTTCTGCCAGTTTTCATTTCAACTCTCGAGTTTAGTCTTAGGAACTTCTGGGGTATTACACAAAAACCCTTGAAATCAATCACAAAAGCTCTCAACATGTCTTCAAGAGTTTGAATGGTCCGCTCAGCCTGACCATCTATTTGAGGGTGGAAAGTTGTGCTAAGCTTCACCTGAATACCAAGACCTTTCTGAAACGATCTCCAAACTGAGAGGTGAACTGAGCACCCCTATCTGAGATGATAGCCAATGGAAATCAATCCAACTGAACTAACTCCCAAATGTAAAGTCTAGCATAATCCTTAACCAATGCTGTAATTTTGACCAGTAAGAAATATGCTGATTTGGTCAGCCTGTCTACGATCACCCATATAGAGTCATACTATCAGCGTGTACGAGGCAATCCTATAATGAAGTCCATATTGATCTCTTCCCATTTTCAAGTAGGAATACTTATATCTTGAAGAATATCTCTAGGTCTTTGGTGCTCAACCTTCACCTGTTGGTAATTCGGACACATAGCTACAAATTCCGCTATGTCCTTCTTCATGCCATATCACCAATAGAGTTCCTGTAGATCACAATACATCTTGGTTGCACCTAGATGGATAGAGTTTTGAAGGCCCAATCCTTCAGTCAGTTCTAAGGATATATGCGTTCCCAGAAGTGTATCCTGAAGATCTTTCGGAGGTCCCTCCTGAATGGGAAATCGACTACGAAATATACCTTCTTCCAGATACCCAACCTATCTTAATTCCTCTGTACAGAATGGCTCTAGTTGAGCTTAGGGAGTTGAAAGACCAACTAAAAGACCTATTAGACAAAGGCTTCATTAGACCTAGTATCTCTCCATGGAGTGCTCCAGTTTTATTTGTGCGTAAGAAGGTCGGATCCCTTAGGATGTGCATCAATTACCATTAGTTGAACAAAGTCACAATCAATAACAAGTATCCTATTTCCAAGATTGATGACATGTTCATTCACTTCAGGGTGCTAACTGCTTTTCAAAGATAGACCTCAGATCTAGCTATCATCAGCTCAGAGTAAGAGAATGTGACCCCCCAAAGACAGCCTTCAGAATCAGTATGGTCACTATGAATTTGTTGCTATGTCTTTTGAATTGAAAAATGCTTCTACAGCTTTTGTAGACTTGAGAGACAGGATGCTCAAATAGTATTTGGTCATGTTTGTCATTATCTTTATAAATGACATCCTTGACTATTCTTGGAGTGCAGACAATTTGAGGATAGTGTTGCAGACTCTCAAGGACTACCAGGTATTCGCTAAGTTTAGCAAGTGTGAATTTTAGTTGAAATTAGTAACATTCCTCATTCATGTCATCTCAAGTGAGGGTATTCAGGTTGATTCTCAAAAGATTGAAGCAGTTAAGAACTGGCTAAGACCTACCTCTCCATCAAACATTAGGAGTTTCTTGGGTTTAACCAGTTATTACAGACGATTTGTGGAAGGATTTTCCTCTACTGCCTCTCCAATGTCCATATTAACTCAGAAGAAAATCAAATTCCAGTGGTCTGATGCTTGTGAGAAGAGTTTTCAGGATTTGAAGACTCAACTCACCACTACCCTAGTTTTGACTCTATAAAAAGGTTTGTCGAGATCAGAACGTAGACCTAGACCATAACATCCAAGTCAACCCATGGCAGAGCATTCATCTAACTTCATATCATAAAGCAGAATACTTAACACGACGGTATAGCGGAAACATAAACATATCATAACATAGCATGATAAGCGGAATGTACTAAATAAATAACAGTTGAGTACTACAATTAGTCTAAAAGCCTCTATCATATCAGATGGGTTGATGGGACAACACCCTTAACTAACCCAGAAAAATTGAAAGAAAAAAGGAACATCAATAGCTGAAACATATGGTCCTCGGAGAATGAGGACACACCAAAAGGCTAGATGCTAAACTCTAAAATGGACTACTAACGGGGCTGAGCCTGAGAGTCGGGTCCTGTATCATGAAATGATACAACATAGAGTATGCGGTCAGTATGTGGAATGTATCGAGTATGCCAGGTAAGTAAAATGGACATCTAAAAATACATAAAAGCTTATAAACAATCATAAAAATGGGACAACATGCTTGTAACATAAATACCATAAGATAACATAAGGCTCAAGGTTTTCAATTCGTTCGTAAACCATTCATTATCATAGTCATGGGAGAAACATAATTAAGTCATCACTTGAGCCAAATAATGTAAGCGTATTAATGCATAAAACATGAGGAACACTGGGAGATTCTTATAATCGATATACCCCATATGAGCACACATGGAGCTTGACCTATAAATTCCTAGTCGGGAGGTGTTCATACTTTGCCAAGGGTAGAACCATGAAGGGTGCTCGGTGCTTTGGGCTATGGGTAAAAACCGACACGCAAGTGCACGTGGTCAAACAAGTAATAAAGTGGCTAAGTAGCCAAGTATCGATCCAAGGAGGCTCAAGATATGTAAAATTGCCTAATTTACTATATTTCTATTTAACTTCTAATTATGCTAACAACAATGTAACCAAGGGTTAATTGAGTTTTTGTTTCTAAACTATATACTACAATTAATAACACTATTTACTTGTGAATTCAGACAATGGATATGAACATGCCAAGGTTATGAACAAGTAATGAACTTGATAATCATGATAATTTTGGTTAATTCTCTTCTTCAAGTTGCTAGCCAAGAACATTTGCCTAGAAATTAAAACTCTCGTATTTAATTTCACTTTAGAATCATAAACCATCCGTCTACATTTCTGTGATCAAATGCAATTTATGACCTAGCACTACAATTCAGGTTCCTAAATTGACTAATACGGCTTTCAAGTATATTTCTATCAGGAAAGAACATCAAAACCCAATTTTCCCAAATCAAGTTAAGAACAATACCCTATTAATTCACAACTTTCCAATTTCTTGCTCTTTCGAGTGAAATTGGACTTTTTAGATATACATTAATGTTGGCCAATCACTAATGCAGTAAAGAACAAGAATTAATAGAACAACATTAAAGAAGAAGAATAAAACCATATCATTTACAATCAAAATTCATTACACATGTTCAAAACCTCAGCAAGAAAGAGAATTAGCCACTCATTCTTGGATTGATCATCCTAAAATGAGTGTAAATTATACTTACAATTGATAGAAAGAAGAAAAGAAGAGAAGAAATCCCTTAGCTTTTCCAATCTTCAACTGCTACTAACCCACGTTCCTGCTCTCCACTTCTGAAATCAGTCTAAAAACTAAAAACTAATTAAAATAAACCTAAGTGTGCTATTTATACTAGTGGGAAATTTTTTCCAGAATAACAAGCAACGTGTCACGGAGGCCAACGCGGAGCCTTGCCTCTGTGACACGGTGTGGACGCGGACCCTCACTGGAATTTCCAGGGTCCGGTAATTTAACCTCAACGTGGTACGGAGGCCATCGCGGAGGCCTATCTCCGTGCCACGGAGCTGACGCGCAGGTACACTGGAAATTGCCAAATTAATTCATGCTCAGGCAGTGTGCTACCGCGATGGTAGCGTGGCACGGAGCCATCGCGGAGCCCCTATAAATCCTGCATTCCAAGGTCTTTTCCACGCTCGCATCCAAGTCCAACTCCGACATAGTTCCAACATGCATTTTAGCTCCTAAAAATCACCTTTATCTGCAAAATAAATGCTAATCATGTTGGTTAGTATACATTCGCATTTTATTACCAATTACATGATATTATATACACATTGCACAACAAACAAGGTAAAAATGATACGTTTGAGTATCACTTGGGCATATAAATCTGCCCAAGATCACTTACCCCACACTTAAATCCTTGTTCGTCCTCGAACAACACATACACAAATCATGCAAATTACATCCCAACCTTCATCACTATGGTGCAACAATTTACGCTACAGTCGTACCGATTATTCAATTTTTGTAAATCATCAAGAAAACATGCTTGGTCGTACAATACAATGACCTTTAATACATCAAGGCTGCCTAGACTTTTTAAGAATTGATTCTTGATATCGGAAAACTCATGCAAATCAACTAATCAAGAAATCCGACACGAAAATAAATCTTTCATCAAGCATGTGCCCTCACAACTCGAGAGAAACTTCCCCTTTATGTTCATGCAACACATGAACATGCAAGTGGGGGCCTATAAAAATTAATTTCACTCTCTCTCCCAAAAGAATTCACATGCATCATGTCAAGACCCATAGGCTTGCCCTTAGTGTATTACTCCACTAATATAAAGAAATGCAATATAGGATCACGTAGGACTTTAATGGGTTGTAACGGGGCTATGGATCTAGTATGCATATATTGGATTAGCCAATAATAATCGCTAGCATCCTTAAGCGCCTTTTCAACTCATTCCCATCGACTCATGGACATTGTTCCTCTCTTTTCTCTTTTTCTCCCATTCATGCTGGTTTACTTTCACACAACCCATTTCATCAACCACACTTGACACAAAGCAGAGGGTTTTCATGTACCCTCAATATCAATTAATTACAACAAGTGCCTTTTCAACGTCATCTTTTCTTTCCTCACTTTGCTTTTCTTTTTCTTTTCACTCTTTTCACTCTTTAACACTTAGGGAAACATTTTCTGTTCTTTGTAAGCGCTTAAGAGCTTCTTAAAGACTTTAAGGCTAATGAAAAGAAGGAATAAAGCTTAGTTCATACAATTTTGGACAAAAGAAAGAAATCGGCTAAAGGCTCAACGGGCTGACTAGGGTATACAACATATAAAAAGGTAGAATTTGACAAGAAAAACATGGAAACTATCGGTTAAAACAAAGAAATGCCTACATCCTTTCCAACACTACACCTCATTCATTTCGCTTTGTATACACACCAGGAAAGTTCTAGACAATTCACGATGACATGGAATAGCAAAACCTTACTTCACACTTCATGCACATGCTCGAATCCAGATGCATTCACAGACTCTTTAATTAGTCAATTACATGAATTTAAGATTAAGCCTCAATCATAATGAACCAAATTCCATAGCCTAGGTAACTCAACATATTTACAGAATTGCATGCTTTCAAACGAATCATTTTCACAATTTGAACATCAATTACAACATGCAACGAAATTTTAGCAACCATAAGCAACTACAGTTTATTGATGCAATCCACCAAAGAAAACTAAAACAACAAATAAAAATCCTACTCCTACCAACTACATTTCCCTTAAGACGGTCGTCATCCATCCATCATAGGGAACGGTCACTAACTATGACATCGGTTCAATGAGACTATTCTTGGTAAAAGAACCGAAAACAAACTCCGAGAAACCCAAAAATCCAAATCGAAAAATTTTTTTGCAACACATCGATCATTTCGATAGAAAGAAAATATTTACAAGTGCAAAATATTTTCACAAAAATTTTGAAAAATATCGATCATGTCGATAGAGAAAAAAAAATTTATTTACAAAATTTACAAAATATTTACAATGGCAACCATACTTTCAAAAACACACATCCTTAACCACACAACAAATATATACACATACATCGCAAACAGTTCACAACAGGGAAAGCACAACATACATAAACAACAAGGAAAAATTATACAGCAATTTAGAGCCTTGACCTAGCACCTAACTACTCCCCACCCCACACTTAAATCAAACACTGTCCCCAGTGTTCACAAAAATACAAAGCACAAAATTTGGGTGGTGGAACTCCCTGCTCAGTCAAAATATTCGACTTCCTCATCTGGTGCTGCGGCCTCGTCGCCCATATCTGAATCAGCTCCATCGTCGTCATCGGACTCCACATCAGAGTCCTCATGATGTGTCTCCTCATCAGTAGGGACATCGTCATCTGTAGGCTCCACAAAGGCTGGCCCCACCTTACATAAGGCTCTGGCGTTCTCGCCAAAGGGGTAGTCCAGCTCCAGCTGCCATAACTCCTCCTCGGTGGTTGGTCTCCCACCTATCCGTAGCTGCAGCATCTGCATGCCAAACATACGGGCCATGTATTGATCGTCACGAGCATGTCACTCGCCCTAGGTCAGCACAGGTCCGTGTGTAGTGTCGGGGGCGTTAGTCTTTGTCACGTCGAGGGCCCTCCGTTCCAGCTGTGGAATATAGTCCAGGGCTTCTTCCTCAATGTCAAGGCCTCGGAGGAAGGTGGTGATGAGTCCGCCAAACCCGTATCTGTGGCCCTGGTGCAGTCTGGCTCTCTTCATGGCGGATATTATGACCGCCCCAACATTAATCTCAAGCCCTTTCATAAGGGCATACACCAAGCAGACACGGTCCCGGGTCACGTCTGTCATATGAACTCCCGGGATCAAGCACGAACATACAATTTTTAGCCAGATTCTGGCCTCCCTGTTCATCTGCGAGTAGGCAAGAGTCTAGTGGTACCCCCTCTCTTTGTGTCTACTCCATCGGGCTGTGGATCGAGCCCCACACAACGTACGTCTGATGTCGGCGTACGGTGGGGTGATGTTTAGCTGGCGGAGAACGTGGGCGTCTGTGTCCCGCGCTCCAACGATGGCATTCAGCTTCTAGGGTTCCAGAGTGACAATCTGCCCTCTGATTTTAATAGTGTGGCTCCTGATGGCCGGGTTCCAGTTGGCAAAAAATTCCCGAACCAAGTGAAGGTTGCACTCCTTGGGCTCCTGAAAAATAAAGCTGAGCCCAGCTGCCTCAATCCTCTGTACAATGCGAGGGAACTCCTGTGCAAGTGGTTCCCTTGCAATATGTTCCTCCGGGAAGTACTTGTTTTCTTTGTGCTTCGCGTACCATTTCTTCCCTTCATCGGTGACCCATCGTGTTCCGTATCAGCGGTGTTGGCCGCGCGGAACAGCAGGTGCAGCTGGGACTACAATGCCCAGTCTCATCCTTTTTCTGCCGGTGCCTGAGGTAGAAGCACCCTTGCCTTTGTCTTGCCTGCTAGCCATTGTACCTGTCAGTTTACACAAACAAGCACACCGTTAAGCTAAAAACTTGTTAGCTTCGGCTAAGGTCGGGTTAAACAAATTTTACCCCACACTTAGTTCTTAACAAAATTTACAAAATTTCAGCAAGGATAGCTCTATTTACAACCCCAAACACAAACAACTATACACATATTGCTTAGTGCGTTCACAACAAAATTTCGACAGCATAACGGTTAGTGTACTACTCAAACTTCATACAGCTAATACCCAATCCTACTATCACTAGCAATTCAACCATCGCACAAGCAACAAAACAACCACAAACTAAAAACAACTAGAAAAATATTTCACATACAAGCTAATCTAAACAATCTAACCAATTCACACATTATGCAATTTCCCACAAAAATTTGAGAATTAGTCGTCTTTGAACATTTACACACTATTTACCACGACTTATCTCAACTAATAAACACACCCCGACATCGAATTCACCAAACAATCAAGTTGCCTAAGTCAAATTCAACAACCCAAGCCCTAGGATAGAGTTCGACAATCAATTTCGAATTATTTACATAATCGACAAGTTCAAATGCCAAATACAACAATCCGAACATAATCAATCATAACATAATTCACCATCATGTTTAATTTCTACCTAAGGTGGTATGTCTCACCTTACATGCCCAAAATTGACAAAAATCGCCAAAAAAATTGAGTTAGACGATGAAAACATACCTTATAATTGAAGAATCGGAGAAACTTGACGTTTTTCTTTGCCTATCAACGTGGCACGTTGCTTGGGGAGGGGGAAATGGGTGTTTGGTCGCGGAGGGAAGAGGGAATGGGGAAAAAATGGGCAAAATCGGGGTTATATTTAAAGCAAACACGCGGGTCACCCGGAAACCCGGTGTGACCCGGCACTGGATAAGGGTCAACGTGTCACGGAGGGTAACGCGGAGGCCATCCTCCGTGACACGGAGCCAACGCGTTGGCTTACTGGATTTTTGAAAAATCCAGATTTGCCTTCAACGTGTCACGGAGGCCAACGCGGAGCATTGCCTCCGTGACACGGCGCCAACGCGCCAGTTCTCTGTTTCACCAATACATTTAATTTTTCATACCTTGCCTCATTTTCTTGATTCCATGTATATTTCCTCCGTTATACCTGAAAATCACCTCACTAAACAAAAATTGGTTAAATTAATAGATTTCCCTAACTAAAATAAAAAATATTAAATAAAATGAAAATCTAAACCTAGTTAAGAAAAAAAAGAAAAGAAAAATAAAAATTATTCACACTAAAAAGAAAGAAAGAAAATATTTTCACGGGTTGCCTCCCGTGCAGCGCCTGGTTTACCGTCGCGGCTCGACGTCCTTTAAGCTCATTTATCTACTAGGGAGATGGACGATTTGTCCCGATCATGATCATCCCCCCAGTAGTGCTCTACCTTGTCCGGTGGCCTACCTAGTAACTCTCGGGAATCACTCAATCCATTAGCATTCCCATGATCAATTATGTTGATCACCGAGAGATCCTTATAAACAGTCGGAAGCTTAGGTACCTTGTACACATCGAACACTTAGACCTTGTCATGTGCTCGCATCGTGAGTTGACCCGCAGCTACATCAATTAATGCCTTTCCTGTTGCCAGAAAGGGTCGTCCCAAAATAAATGGGACTTCAGCATCTGGTTCAAAGTCCAGAACAATAAAATCGACCGGAAAAATGAGGGAGCCTACTTGCACTAACACATCCTCAACAATGCCATCCGGCTTAGCCAAAGACCTGTCTGCTAGCTGCAAGATTACCGTTGTAGGTCTAGGTCTCCCTAGACCTAACTTTCTGAATACCGCAGATGGCATCAGATTTATACTTGCCCCCAAGTCGCATAATCCACGCACTCAGATACTTTGCCCAATAGTCAGCTGGATAGTGAAACTTCCAGGGTCTTTCAGTTTTGTGGGCAACCTATTCTGAATACGGGAAGTGCATTCCTCCGTTAAAGCTACCGTGGTATACTCAGTCAAACAACTTTTGTTAGCCACGATGTCTTTAATATACTTCGCATATCTCGGCACTCCCTGCAAGACATCAACAAGAGGTAAGTTAACATGTACCTGTTTAAGTACCTCCATGAATTTCTGGAAACACGCCTCCTCCTTGTGTTTCTTAAGTCGTTGAGGGAACGGGGGTGGAGGCCTTTCTGGTTCAGCTTCTTTAGTCTTCCCCTTATCAGAACTTTGCTCTCCCTCAACATCTGCTGCTCCTAACTTTTGAGGCGGTCTTTCCGGTTCCACATCCTTTAATTGTAAACCACTCCTCGTGGTCACTGCATTTACCTGCTTTGGATTTGGATCTGTGTCGCTAGGTACTCCTCCTCTGGGTCTAGTATTTTGGGCACTAGCAAATTGCCCAAACTGATATTCAAGAGCCTTGGTCGCCAATTGATTGTTCTTCACTTCGGCTGCCAATTTGACATAGTCAGCCTGCAATTGTGCCTGATTTGCGATCATGGTTTTGAACATCTCCTCAATAGTCGGTGATGGTGGTGGAGGAGGGGCATTATGATTTCTGAATTGAGCTTGATAATTTTGTTGCCCTCCTTGGTTTCTGTGCATACCCTGCCCTGAACTCTGGCCTTGTTGATTGTTGCTACCCCACGAAAAATTCGGATGGTTCCTCTAATTTGAGTTGTAGCCACCACCAAACTGCTGTTGATTTCTCTGTGCATTGCCCACAAAGTTAACAGAATCAGGATTTGCACCACAACATTCAGCTGAATGCTCACTACTACCACACACTTCACACCACATCTGTTGAACTGCATTGACTGAAGCTGAAGGCTGGTTCAAATTTATATTGCTGAAGTGAGTGTTTAACTGATTTTGCAAAGCAGCTATCTGTGCAGCGATAGCTGTGAATCCATCCACTTCAAGCACTCCAGCTGCTTTCCTTGCTCCACCTCTTGAAGAATCTGCATTCCATTCTGGATTGCCTTGTGAAATTCGGTTGAGCAAAGTGTACAGCTCCTCATAGGTCTTCTCCAGCGCTTGCCCTCCAGCTGCTGAATCTAACAGAATTTTAGTGTGGGGTTCCAAACCCTCAATAAAAGTGTGTACCAACACCTCATTGGACTGATGATGGTGAGGACAGTCCCGCAACATGGATTTGAATCTTTCCCAGGCTTGATATAGATTTTCTCCCTCCCTCTGTTTAAAACTTAGGATTTGACTCCTAAGTCTGGCTGTTTTACCAGAAGGGAAAAATCTAATAAGAAACTTCCGTGCAAGATCATCCAACGTTGATATAGAGTTGGGTGGTTCAGCTTTTAACCACCTCTTGGCTTCATCAAGTAAGGTAAATGGAAATAAGGTGAGCCGAACATAATCGGGTGACACTCCAGCGGGTATATAAGTGTCAAAATGGAAATAAGGTGAGCCGAACATAATCGGGTGACACTCCAGCGGGTATATAAGTGTCACTTATCTCCAAAATGTTCTGGAGATGTTGTTGTGGATCTTCGTGAGGGAGACCGGTAAATTGCCCGCTTGTGTGCAAAAGTTGCACCATATTCTGCTTTAATTCAAACCTCCCTCCAGGCTCTGGTTTGCGGATGCTAGAATGTACATTATTAGCGTGTGGGATTGCCACCTCGCGAACCGGCCTTGCTGCTGCTTCATCGGGCAGTAAAACTGCCCTAACAACTGGTGGATTTGGTTGCTCCATCATAGACTGTTTAAGCAACTGTAGCTTCTTTCGAAGAGCTTCTCTACGTTGACTATGAAATTCCCGTTCAGGCTCTAAGTAAGATTCCACCAGATCTTTGTCCCTTGCCAGTGTTCACAGAAACAAACTCTGCAAAATACAGGCTAAGACCAAGTTGTTAACACTTAAGAAAATAAAAATACAAATACAGTAAATTTACACTAAACAAAATTTTACAAATCGCCTAGCCTCCCCGGCAACGGCGCCAAAAACTTGCTCGGTGCTTTGGGCTACGGGTAAAAACCGACACGCAAGTGCACGTGGTCAAACAAGTAATAAAGTGGCTAAGTAGCCAAGTATCGATCCAAGGAGGCTCAAGATATGTAAAATTGCCTAATTTACTATATTTCTATTTAACTTCTAATTATGCTAACAACAACGTAACCAAGGGTTAATTGAGTTTTTGTTTCTAAACTATATACTACAATTAATAACACTATTTACTTGTGAATTCAGACAATGGATATGAACATGCCAAGGTTAAGAACAAGTAATGAACTTGATAATCATGATAATTTTGGTTAATTCTCTTCTTCAAGTTGCTAGCCAAGAACATTTGCCTAGAAATTAAAACTCTCGTATTTAATTTCACTTTAGAATCATAAACCATCCGTCTACATTTCTGTGATCAAATGCAATTTATGACCTAGCACTACAATTCAGGTTCCTAAATTGACTAATACGGCTTTCAAGTATATTTCTATCAGGAAAGCACATCAAAACCCAATTTTCCCAAATCAAGTTAAGAACAATACCCTATTAATTCACAACTTTCCAATTTCTTGCTCTTTCGAGTGAAATTGGACTTTTTAGATATACATTAATGTTGGCCAATCACTAATGCAGTAAACAACAAGAATTAATAGAACAACATTAAAGAAGAAGAATAAAACCATATCATTTACAATCAAAATTCATTACACATGTTCAAAACCTCAGCAAGAAAGAGAATTAGCCACTCATTCTTGGATTGATCATCCTAAAATGAGTGTAAATTATACTTACAATTGATAGAAAGAAGAAAAGAAGAGAAGAAATCCCTTATCTTTTCCAATCTTCAACTGCTACTAACCCACGTTCCTGCTCTCCACTTCTGAACTCAGTCTAAAAACTAAAAACTAATTAAAATAAACCTAAGTGTGCTATTTATACTAGTGGGAAATGTTTCCCGAAATAACAAGCAACGTGTCACGGAGGCCAACGCGGAGCCTTGCCTCTGTGACACGGTGTGGACGCGGACCCTCACTGGAATTTCCAGGGTCCGTTAATTTAACCTCAACGTGGCACGGAGGCCATCGCGGAGGCCTATCTCCGTGCCACGGAGCTGACGCGCAGGTACACTGGAAATTGCCAAATTAATTCATGCTCAGGCAGTGTGCTACCGCGAGGGTAGCGTGGCACGGAGCCATCGCGGAGCCCCTATAAATCTTGCATTCCAAGGTCTTTTCCACGCTCGCATCCAAGTCCAACTCCGACATAGTTCCAACATGCATTTTAGCTCCTAAAAATCACCTTTATCTGCAAAACAAATGCTAATCATGTTGGTTAGTATAAATTCGCATTTTATTACCAATTACATGATATTATATACACATTGCACAACAAACAAGATAAAAATGATACGTTTGAGTATCACTTGGGCATATAAATCTGCCCAAGATCAAAGGGCATGATATCACACATGAAAGGGCCCATTTGAGCAAGGGGACAGTCATAAAGGAGGTCCCATCATGTCCTACGGTGGCACGTAGTTCTGAGATTCAGGGCAAAACTTAAGCCCCGAACCTACTCGGTGTTAAATACTACTCCCAAAACATATATAATGCTTATAGGATAATATACATGAGATTCATGGGCTAGTTAACTCATGATAATCATAGGCATTCTTGTAAATACGTTACTAGCCATGAGGGTAAAGCCCGTGAGTCCACCAAAACATAATGAGTAAAATCATGAGGTTCATGCATATTTATAGATCATGCATAGGCTTTGTAAATCATAAATTCATAAAGGGCATTTGAATAATCTATATTATGAGTCATAAATCATGATGGGTTTATGAATATCAATGATAGTAGTAGAGATCATAACTCAATTCATCATAGGACATGCATAATTAGGCATAATTTAGTAGAAATTAAAATCAATAAATTTACAAGCAAATTAATTGTAGAATCTGATCATGATGAATAAAAATATGGTATAAATCATGAAAAATAATAACCCATGGATAGATCATTAGATTTCCACAAGATTTAAGATAAAACTCCATAAGATTTTTGAACAACTCTGCATGAATTAGAAGAGATTGGGAATGAGTGTGAATGAAAACACCCACTCATAACCCTACATACCTAGTTATGGATAATTCTAACACTTCCTTGAATGCCCAAGACGGAATTGAAGAAAGACATTGAAGGATTTCCTTGATCACCTCTCTAGACTATCACTCTTGCATGTATGAACATGAAATGGCCTAGAATGAACTTAACCCTTTAAAAATCATTATTCATAACTCAAAACGATGTAGTTAGGCCTTAGGATCTTAGGATTTACAGAAAAACCCTTACTAAATTCGCAGAAAATAACTGGCAGATGGTCCCAATGAGGGACCCAACGACTCGTCCTCCATGGCCACGACTCATGGAGTCGTCCGCGGGTACACTGCTTGTCAGGTCTCCTAGGCTCGTCACGGAAGACTTAACAACTCGTTGCCTGGTCGACTCGTGCTCACATTCGTCAGGTATATTTCTTTAGCCTTAATAAAATTATTCCCTACTTGATCACGACTCATCCCACAAATCGTGGGGACTGACCACGACTTTTGGGGTCCTTCCGTCAAGTACACTGTCCTCATTTTCCTCTTTACTCAACCACCACTCCTCACGACTGACCTAATGAGTCATGGGGACTGACCGTACTCGTGGTCATGCCCGTGCAGATCCCATTTCCCAAATTTCCTACTCTTCACCTGGACCTCAACACGAGTCATATCACGACTCGTGGGCTAAACTAACGGGTCACCTCACGACTCGTGGGCTAAACTAACGGGTCACCTCACGACTCGTTCTGCGCTTGATGCCAGATTTTAAGTTTTTTCTCTATTTCAACTCTCGGGTCTGATCTTCGGGCTTTTGGGGTATAACAATATCTCTCATTTGGAAACATTCATCCTCGAATGTTGGAAAACATACAAAAAAGTAGAGAAATGCAATCATCGCATTCAAATACTGATCATTTAAACCGAAAACTAATGGAATAACTACTCCAATTCAAACTACATAGCTGAGTAGAATTCACGAATCATACATACACCCACATACATAAAAGAAACTTGGGCACATAAAACTGAACATGAAAACTAAATAGAGTTTTAGGTCAAAATTGATACCTCAAGCTGGAACTGAGCTGGTAGAGAATAAATGTGGGTATCTAGCCATCATATCCGCTTTGGCTTCTCATGTAGCTCCCTCAACATTCTGATTCCTCTATAACACTTTAACTGATGCTACTTCTTTGTTCGTTAACCTTCGAACTTGATGATCCAGTATTTATACCGGAACCTCCTCATAACTGAGGCTTTCTTTTACACCAACACTGTCTACCGGGACAACTAGAGCTGGATCACCCAAACACCTCTTCAAGAGCGACACATGAAAAACAGGATGCACGGAAACTAATTCTGAGGGCAACTCCAACTCATGGACCACCTTGCCAACACGTCTCACTATCCTGTACAGGATGACATAGCGGGGACTAAACTTCCCCTGCCTTCCGAACCTCATCACTCCCTTCATGGGAGAAACCTTCAAAAATACTCAATCATCAATTTCAAATTCTAATTCTCTCCTTTCTCACGTCAGCATAGGACTTTTGGCGACTTTGAGTAGTTCTCAACCTGTCTCTTATCAATTAAACCTTCTCCATCGCCTCATGAACTGAATCTGGTCCTATCATCGCCGCTTCGCCAACCTCAACCATCCAATGGGCAACCTACACCTCCGCCCATAGAGAGCCTTGAACGGTGCCATTTGGATACTGGAATGGTAGCTTTTATTGTAAGCAAACATGATAAGAGGCAAGTGCTCATCCCAGCTACCTCTGAAGTCAACACGCATGCTCTCAACATGTCCTTGAGGGTCTAGATTGTCCATTCTGCTTGACCATCCATTTGCGGGTGAAACGCTGTGTTGAGCTTAACCTGAGTACCAAGTCCTTTTTGAAACAACTTCCAAAACTAAGAGGTAAATTGGGTACCTCTGTCTAATATGATGGACAAGGGCACTCCATGCAATTGAACTAGCTCCCGGATATATAGTTTGGCATAATCCTCCGCCGAGTCCGTCATTTTGACTGGTAGAAAATGAGCGGCTTGGTCAACCTGTCCACCACAACCCAAATGGAGTCATATTGTCAACAAGTACGAGGTAAACCTCTGATGAAGTCCATATTAATTTTTTCCCACTTTAAAGTAGGAATGCTGATATCCTGAAGCACACTTCCTATTCTTTGATGCTCAACCTTTACTTGCTGACAGTTCAGACATTTAGCTACGAATTCTTCGATATCCTTCTTCATGCCGTTCCACCAATAGATTTCCCATAAGTTACGGTACATCTTAGTGGCACCTGGATGGATAGATTACCTGGATCCATGAGCCTCGTGCAACATCTGGCTCCTCAAATCATCAAATCTGGAACACATAAACTACCCTGGTATCGAAGCACACCATCTCCCCTTTGGAGAAGACCTCTACCTTCTGATTCTGCACGGGTTCCTTTAACTTAACCAAAATAGGGTCCTCATATTGCCTAGCCTTTACATCAGTCATCAATAATGATTCTGATCTATTCTAAACAACCACATAACCACCGGTCGAGTCAACAAATCCTACTCCCAACCTTGCGAGTCGATGCTCATACTTCACCAGCTCCTTCTTCCATTCATCCACATGAGCCACACTATAATACCTTGGAAGTGCTTAAGAGTAGACTCAGGAGTTAAAAGTTAAAAACTACTAAAATTGGGAAAAATATCATAGAACGAGTAACGACTCATGGTTGGAAACCATGAGCAGTTGGTACCAGTCGTGGTTTCAGGAGTTCGGGTGGCAGTGGAAGCGATGACTGATGTAACGAGTCATTGTGGGAAATAATGAGTCATTATTTGTAGTCGTGGTGAGAGATGGACTTTAGCATTTGGGGAAGTAACGGGTCACCCAACGACCCGTCATGAGTAACAATGACTCATTGTTAGCAGTCGTTGTCTACATGGTCAAATTTCCAATGGACTTAACGGACGGACACCACGACCCATTGGTGGAAACCACGAGTCTTTGTGAGACGCGTTGTAAGGAAGTTTAGAAATTTCTGAGGGGCAAGCAATTATAGACTCAACAACCCATTGGAGCAAAGAATGAGTCGTCCTGTCTAGCCATGGTTTGATTTTGGAAGCAAGTACTGGGCAATGCAGATGATGAGCCATACCACGAGTTGTGGTAGCTTCCAACGACTCGTTGGTACGGCCGTTGGTTAACCTGAGCAAATTCTCATGCTAAATTTATTAAGGACATTTTCGACCGTTCTATGCTATAAGGCCCTAAACTATGTTGTTTCATGTATTTTTTGGGGCATCTTAAGATAGGTTAAGTCCCTATTGGTAGATCATTTCCATGCATGCATACTAAGAAAATTCTAGAGAGATCAAACATAGAATCAAGCTTTTCCCTATGAATTTCTCCTTGGGCATTCTAGAACTTTAGAATATGATCTTACCTAGGTATGTAGGGTTACGAATGGGTATTTCTGTTCACACCCATGCCCATTCTCTATTAATTTATGAAAATCTATCAAAAATCTATTGGGGTTTTAATTCAACTCTTGAGAAAATTTCATGATTTGCTAATGGGTTTTTATGATTTATGAATCTCATTAATATTCATGGATTTTGATCAGGTTTTACAATTTATTTTACTTATAAAATTATCTATTTTGATTTTTATTCAATTAAGCCTAATTATGCATGACCTATGATGAATCGATTTATGATCTACTCTTCGATTATTGATATTTACAAACCCAGCATGATCTATGATTTGAAATTAAATTATTCAAACACCCAACATGAATTGATGATTTACAAGTTATATGCATGATCTTCAAGTGTGCATGGGCTTTATGATTTATGAACTATTGATGATAAAAAGCATATTTTCAAGATACCCAATGTTTATAAGCATGTTTTCGAATGAATTGAGTATTTTAAAGCATGATGAAGTATTGGAAAATGCACACATGATGAAGAATGATTAAGGTTTATGAAATGGATTTCATGATTTATCGGTTTATGATGTTGGCCAACTAAAGGGCCTTTGATTCTTGGGTAATCATGTTTTATGGGGATCAATGAATGATGCATGTTTATTTTTAGCCATGAATCTTAATGAATGATGTTATTGATTTATGTATGAGCCAATTATGCATGTTTTTGGGAGCCATGTCTAACACCAAGCAGCCCGACGTTCAAAGGACTATACCGGTGTCTCATAACCACGTGCCACCGTGGGTTTTTAATGATACATTAAAATGAAGATGATCCCCTCTTTTGTGATATCACATAATGCACGTCCTTGTTCGGTGTGTTATATGGGTATATAAAACGACACGCAAGTGCACGTGGTCGAACAAGTAGTAAGTGGCTTTAGTAAGCCAAGTATCGATCCCACAGAGACTTGGGTTAAGTGCAATTTGCTCAAGTATACTATATTTTACCTCTAAATATGCTGACAACAACGTAACCAAAAAGTTGATAGTTTGTCTGATAACTTTTATACTAAAACTAAGAACAATTATCTACTGTGAATCTGAACTATGGATAAGAGCATGCTGAGGTTAAACGAACATGTAATGAAATTGATTATCATCATAAATTGGTTAATGTTTTCTTCCTGTTGCTAGCCAAGAACATTTGCCAAGAGATTAAAACTCTCGTATTTAATCTCACTTAAGAATCATGAACCATCGTCTACATTTCTGTGATCAAATGCAATTCATGTCCTAGCCATACTATTCCGGTTCCTAAATTGACTAATACGACTTTCAGGTATATTTCTATCCTGAAAGCACATCAAAACTCAATTTTCCCAAACCAAGTAAAGAACAATATCCTATTAATTCACAACTTTCTAATTTTGTGCTCTCTTGAGTGAAACTGGGCTTTTTAGATGTACTTTAATGTAGTCCACACACCAATGCTGTAAGAACAAGAATTAATAGAACAACATGGAAGAAAAGATGAAAAACCAGATAATCAATAGTCAAATTTCATCACAAGTGTTCATAACCTCAGCAAGGAGAGGAATTAGCCACTCATTTGTAGATTAATCATCATAAAATGAGTGTTAATCATACAAGCAATTGAATTTAAGAAGAAATAAAAAGAGAAAAAACCCTGAACTTTTCATCCCTCAACTGCCTGTAACCCACGTCCTTGCTCCACCAAATCTGAATTCTGAAAAATGAACTTAAGTGTTCTATTTATACTGCTGGGAATTTTTCCCGGAATAATGAGCAACGTGTCACGGAGTGCATCGCGGAGCACTGCCTCCGTGACACGCCATGAATGCGGACCCTCACTAGAACTGGGGGTCCGGGAATTCAACCTCAATGTGGCACGGCGTGCATCGCGGAGCACTGGCTCCGTGCCCCGGAGCAAACGCGGACCTCCACTGGAAATTGGGTGAATTTTCCCATCCAGGCAGAATGCCTTCGCGATGGCAGCGTGACACGGCTCCATCGCGGAGCCCCTTTAATTCCTGCTGTCCAATGCCTTTTCCTTGCTCGCATCCAAGTCCAACTCCGATATCATCCAACATGCCTTTTAGCTTCTCAAAATCACATTTTACCTGTGAAACAATGATAATCATGTTGGTTAGTATAAATTCACATTTTATTACCAATTACCTGAAAATGTATACACATTACTAGATAAACAAGGCGAAAATGATACTTTTGAGTATCACTTGGGCATATAAATCTGCCCAAGATCACTTACCCCACACTTAAATCCTTGTTCATCCTCGAACAACAAACATACAATTCATGCAATTTACATCCCAACCTCGCTACTATGGTACGATAATTTAAGCTACGGTCATACCGATTACTCAATACAGCAAAACATCAAGAAAACATGCATGGTCTTATCAATGCAATGACCTTCAATACATTAAGACTTCCTAGACTTTAAGAATCGACTCTCGATATCAGCAAACTCATGCAAATCAGCTAATCAAGATATCCGACACGAAAATCAATCTTTCATCAAGCATGTGCCCTCACAACACAAGAGAATCTTCCCCTTTTTGCTCATATGACTCACAAACATTCAAACAGGGGCATGTACACACAATTTCACTCTCTCTCCCAAAAGAATTCACATGCATCATGTCATGACCCATAAGCTTGCCCTTAGTGTATTACTCCACTAATATAAAGAAGTGCGATGTAAGATCACGTAGGACTTTAATGGGTTGTAATGGAAGCTATGGAACTAGTAAATATTGGATTAGCCAATAACAGCCACTAGCATCCTTAAGCGCCTTTTCAACACATCCCATCAACTCATGGACATTTGTTTCTCTTTTTTTTTTCATCATCCCATTCTTGATGATTTTCTTTAGTATGGCCCATTTCATTAAGCACACTTGACACAACAATAAAGATTATTCATGCACCTTCATTATCGTTTATTTCTAACCAGTGCACCTTCAACCTTTTCTTTTCCTTTCCTCACTCTGCTTTTCTTTTTCTTTTCACCATTCTCACTCTTTGACACTTTGGGAAAATGATTTTCTCTTCTTAAGCGCTTAAGAGTTTTGTATAGACTTTACGGATAATGAAAAGAAGGAACTAAGCTCGGTTAACACTTTTTGGACAAAAGAAAGAAAACAATCGGCTAAAGGCTCAAAGGGCTGACTAGGGTATACAATCACAGAAAGGGGGATATCACAAGAAAAAAACAGAAACTCTCGGTTAAAACAAAGAAATGCCTACATCCTTTCCTACAATACACCTCCTTCATTTCGTTTTGTACACACACCAGGCAAGTTCTAGACACTTCACAATAGCATGGAATGTCAACACCTCACTTCACACTTTATGCACATGCTCGATTCAAGATGTATTCACAGACTCTCCAATCAGCTAATTACATGAATTAAAACATTAAGCCCCAATCACACTAAATCGAACTCCATAGCCTAGGTATCTCAACATATTTACAAATTTGCATGCTTTCATACGAATCACCTTTGCATTTTGATTATCATGTACAACACGCAACTAGAATTTCGCAACCATATAGTAACTACAGGTTCCGAGATGCAATCCACCAAAGAAAAACGAAAAATAAAAAAAAAAAATCTACTCCTAACGACTACATTTCCCTTAAAACGGTCGTCATCCATCCATCATAGGGAACATTCACTACTTAAGACGTCGGTTCAATGGGACCATTCTCGGTAAAAGAACCGAAAACAAACGCCAAGAAACCCATAATTTAAAAGTTGAAAAATTTGCAAAATATCGATCATTTCGATAAAAAAAGAAAAAAATTTACGTACACAATATTTTAAAGAATTTTTTTTAAAAAATATCGATCATTTCGAGAAACAAAAATATTTACAGAATCAGCTGGCAACATTCAACAACACACATCAATTTCATATCAATTTACAAATACAGAACAACTCTTAAACAATTCAAAATCACAGGGACAAACAACATACACAATAACAGAGGAGAACATACAAACAAAACAGCCCAGCCCAGCACCTAACTACTCCCACCCCACACTTAGCTCGAACACTGTCCCCAGTGTTCACAAAAATTAAATAGCACAAAATCAGGTGGTGGAACTCCCTAATCAGTCAAAGTATTCCACTTCTTCGTCGGGTGCTGCTGCTTCATCTCCCATGTCCGAGTGGCCTCCGTCGTCATCATCGGAGTCCTCCCGACGCGTCTCCTTGTTTGTGGGGACGTCATCATCTGTGGGCTCTACAAATGCTGGCCCTACTCGGCATAGAGCCCTGGCGTTTTCGCCGAAGGGGTAGTCTAGCTCGAGCTGCCATAGCTCCTCCTCCGTCGCTGGCCTCCCACCTATCCTCAGCTGGAGCATCTGCATCCCAGACATCTGTGCCATGTACTAGTCATCACGAGCATGTCGCTCGCCAAGTGTAAGCACTGGCCCGTGGGTGGTGTCGGGAACCTTAGTTTTGGTAACATCCAAGGCCCGCCGCTCCAACTGCGGGATATAATCGAGGGCCTCCTCCTCAACATCGAGGCCCCTGAGAAAGGTGGTCAGTAGTCCACCAAAACCATACCTGTGCCCCTGGTGCAACCGGGCTCTCTTCATGGCGGATATAATGACCGCCCCTACATTGATCTCCAGCCCTTTCATCAGGGCGTACACCAGGCAAACACAGTCCCGGGTTACATCAGTCATATGTACCCCCAGGATGAGGCATGAGTAGACTATCTTCAGCCAGATTCGGGCTTCCCTGTTCATCTGTGAATATGGCAGAGTCTGGTGGTAGCCCCTTTCTTTGTGTCTGCTCCATCTAGCTGTTGATCGGGTCCCACACAGTGTGCGTCTGATGTCCGCATACGGTGGGGTAATGTTCAGCTGTCGGAGGACGTGGGCGTCTGTGTCCCGCGCTCCTATGATGGCATTGAGGTGGTGGGGCTCTAGAGTGACTATTTGCCCTCTGATCTTGATGGTGTGACTCCTGATTGTCGGGTACTAGTTGGCATAGAACTCCTGAACCAAGTGCAGATTGCATTCTTTGGGCTCCTGAAAGATGAACTTGAGCCCGGCTACCTCGATCCGGTGAACCATTCTGGGGAACTCCTGTGCCAGTGGTTCCCGTGCTATATGCTCCTCGGGGAAATATTTATTTTCCTTATGCTTTACATACCACTTTTTCCCCTCGTCAGTCACCCATCTTGTTCCGTACTGGCGGCGTTGGCCGCGTGGAACTGCTGGTGCAGCTGGGACTGCTGTGCCCAGTCTGATCCGTTTCCTTCCGGTGCCTGAAGTTGACGCGCCTTTTCCTTTATCTTGCCGGCTTGCCATTTCACCTGTCAACCCAAGTAAACAAGATCAATGTTAAGCTAACGGATATTAACTTCGGCTAAGGTCGGGTTATGCTAGTTCACCCCACACTTAGTCCTTAGCTATGGTTACAACAATAAGGTAATAATATCTTTATTTACACAAAACAACCAACTATACAATCCTGCTTAGTGAGTTCGAAAGAAAATTCAACGGTATAACTTCTGTGTACTACTCAGACTTCGTACAGCTAATCACAATCACTACCATCGCTAGCATTTTAACCATCACACTTAGCCAAGAAAAACAAAGAAACAAAAACACAACAAAAAATTTATATACATGAACCTATCCAACCAACCAATTTTGAACAAATTTATACATTTCCCCCAAACCCGAGAATCCGTCGTCTATTAACATCCAAACACTTTTGTACATCGACTCATCTCATTCAACACATACACCCCGACATAAAATTCACGATTTCAACACATTTCCAACTTCAAATTCAACAACAAGCCCTAGAATTGATTTTTATCAATCAAATTCGAATAATTTATGCAATCGACAAGTTCAAACAATCATAACGACATTCCGAACATTTATCAATCAACAAATAACTCGAATTCATGCATAATTACTACACAGGGCGATTTGGCTCACCTCCCATGCTTAATTTTGAAGAAAATCGACAAGAAATTAAGAGGGAATTGGAAAACATACCTTGAAATTGAAGAATCGAAGAAAAGTCGATGAATTTCTTGCCTTACACCGTGTCACGTTGATGGGGCATGGTTTTTGGGGGGTTTGGTCGCGGAGGAATTAGAAAATGAGGGGAAAAGGGGAGGTTTCGGGGTTAAAAAGGTAGAAAAATACGCGGGTCACTCGGCGACTTGGTGTGACCCATCGTGATATACACGACAACGTGTCACGGAGTGCATCGCGGTGCACTGCCTTCGTGATACGGAGCCATCGCAATAGCATTCTCGAAATTTTAAAATTTTCGGGTTATACCTCAACGTGTCACGGAGCGTAACGCGGAGGTCCTCCTCCGTGACACGGAGCTATCGCCCCAGCTCACTGTTTTCCACTTTTTATTAATTTTTTATACCTCGACTTTTCCTTCGCGATTCCGTGCACATGTTCCTCCGTTTGACTAGAAATTCAGCTCACTATACAAAATTGGTTAGAATTATAGGTTTCACCTAAATATAAATAAACAAAAACTAAAACGAAAAAGTTTGTAATCAATTAAGAAAATGTAAAAGAAAAATCTATTTACACTTTACAAAATGAAAGAAAAAATTTTCACGGGTTGCCTCCCGTGCAACGCCTGGTTTACCGTCGCGGCTCGACGTCATTTAAGCTCAATTGTCCGCTAGGGTGATGGACGATTTCTCTCGACCACCGTCCTCCCCGTAGTAGTTCTTACACCTTTGGCCATTTACTAAGAACGTGGCACTCCGATCTTCTTGCCACAATTCTACCGCCCCGTGCAGGGTCATTCTTACCACTTCAAATGGTCCCGAGCATTTAGACCTCAGCATCCCTAGAAACAACTTCAATCTCGAATTGAAGAGCAAAACTTTCTATCCCGGCTCGAAAATGCGATGCACCACATGCTTATCATGCCATCTTTTAGTTCTTTCCTTGTAGTACTTGGCACTCTCATAGGCATGCCAGCGGAACTCGTCAAGTTCACTGAGCTGCATTAGTCTCTTTTTGCCCGCCAGCTCTAACTCCATATTTAGCTTCCTGACAGCCCAGAAGGCTCGGTGCTCTAATTCCATCGGAAGATGACATGCTTTGCCATAGACCAGTCGGTATGGTGAGGTTCCAATCAGTGTCTTGTAAGCAGTTCTGTAAGCCCACAACGCATCATCAAGTTTGCTTGACCAATCATTTCGTTATGTATTCACCGTTTTCTGAAGAATCTGCTTCACTTCTCTATTTGACACCTCTACTTGCCCACTAGTTTAGGGGTGGTATGCTGTCGCCACTTTATGGCGCACCCCATACTTGGCTAGTAACTTCTTGAAACTTGCATTGACAAAATGAGCCCCTCCATCACTGATAATGGCTCGGGGTGTCCCGAACCTGGTGAGGATGTGTTTTTTCACAAACTTCGTTACTACCTTGTTGTCATTCCTGGGGAAAGCTATTGCTTCCACCCATTTTGATACATAATCTACAGCCACCAAGATGTAACGATTACCAAATGACGGTGGGAATGGACCCATGAAATCAATGCCCCATACATCAAAGGGCTCAACTTCCAGTATATTCTGTAGCCTCATCTCTTGTCTCCTGCCAATTGATCCTGTACGCTGACATCTATCACACATTTTGACATACGCCATAGAGTCTCTGAACAGTGTCGGCCAAAAGAAACCTGACTGTAGAACCTTGTGCGTTGTTCTCTCGCCTCCATGATGACCCCCATACAATGAAGAATGACAGCCCCTCAACACCTGTGCAATCTGACTCTCTGGGATGCATCTTCTCATTACCTGATCTGGTCCTTGTTTGAATAAATATGGTTCATCCTAGACAAAGTGCCGGCTATTATGCCTCAATTTCCTTCTTTGCTGGTCTGTTGCCTTAGGTGGGTAGACTCCGCTCACTAGCAAGTTGACTATGTCCGCATACCATGGAACTTCAGCTTCCCCCACTGCTAAGAGTTGCTCATCTGGGAACTCTTCATTTATGTTATCACTTTCCATCACATGCGACCGGCTTTCCAATCGTGATAGGTGATCTACTACCTGATTCTCGCTCCCCTTTCGGTCTTTGATCTCGAGATCGAACTCCTGTAACAACAAGATCCATCTGATCAACCTCGGCTTAGCATCCTTCTTGTTGAATAGGTATCGAATCACTGCATGGTCTGTGTACACCACCACTTTCGAACCCACCAAATAGGACCTGAATTTGTCAAATGCAAACACCAAGGCTAGCATTTCCTTCTCTGTGACTGTGTAATTGCTTTGGGCCGTATTCAACGTTTTGCTTGCATAATGGATAGAATGAAAGATTCTATTTTTTCTTTGCCCCAATACAGCTCCCACAGCCATATCACTAGCATCACACATCAGCTCAAATGGTTGTTCCCAGTCCGGAGAAGTGAGGATAGGTGCTTCTATCAATTTCTGCTTCAACTCTTCGAATGCTTTAACACACTCATCATTCAACTCAAACTTTGCCTCTTTTTCCAGCAATCTGCATAGTGGTCTAGAGATTTTGGAAAAGTTTTTGATGAATCGTCTGTAGAATCCTGCATGCCCAAGAAAACTGCGCACACCTTTCACTGACACTGGTGGTGGCAACTTTTCAATAACCTCGATCTTAGCACGATCGACTTCCAACCCCTTTCGAGATACTTCGTGGCCAAGGACAATACCCTCCTTCACTAAGAAGTGGCATTTCTCCTAGTTTAATACAAGGTTGGATTCCTCACAACGAGCCAGCACCCTGTCAAGATTCTGCAAACAAGTAGCAAACGAATTACCGAAAGTAGAAAAATCATCCATAAATACCTCAACAAAATCCTCCACCATGTCATGGAAAATAGCCATCATGCATCTCTGAAATGTGGCTGGTGCATTGCATAACCCAAACGACATTCGCCTAAAAGCATATGTCCCATAAGGACAGGTAAAAGTAGTCTTCTCTTGATCCTCTGGAGCTATGGCTATTTGGTTATAACCAGAGTACCCATCAAGGAAGTAATAATATTCCTGTCCCGCCAACCTATCCAATATTTGATCAATAAATGGGATGGGGTAATGATCTTTCCTCGTGGCTTCATTTAGCTTTCTGTAGTCCATGCAAATCTGCCAGCCTGTGATGGTTCGGGTAGGGATCAACTCATTTTTCTCGTTGGTGACTACAGTCATCCCCCCTTTCTTTGGAACACACTGAACGGGGTTGACCCATTCACTATCTGAAATTGGGTAGACCACACCTGCATCAAGCCACTTGATTATTTCTTTCCTCACCACATCCTTCATTGCTGGATTATGTCTCCGTTGCGGCTGAACGGTTTGTTTGGATCCTATCTCCATGAATATCCTGTGTGTACAGAAAGCTGGATTGATACCCTGAATGTCTGACATTTTCCAACCCATTGCTTTCTTCCTCTTTTTGAGGACACCCAATGCTGCCTTCTCCTATGCCTCCATCAAGTCTGCAGAGATGATAACTGGTAACGTCTCACCCTCCCCCAAAAAGATATATTTTAAATGGGGCGGCAATTCTTTCAGCTCCAGCTTCGGTGCCTCCTCAACGGATGGTTTCGGCAAAGGCTCTAGAGATCTCATCAATGATTGAAATTCCTGTCTCCTAGGATGATTCTGTGCTCCATTCAACATTTGGACCATTCCACACGCCTCTCTATCTCCAAAATGATCGGAGTGCGTCAATGCTCTTTCCAATGGGTCTTGAGATTCATCAATCTGACGAATTTCTTCATGTTCAACCACATTGATTGCTGAAACCTCCTTATGTATAACTGGCAGCTTCATGGCTTTTAACACATCAAATACCTCTACCTTGTCATGTGCTCGCATTGTGAGTTGCCCCGCAGCTACGTCAATTAGTGCTTTCCCGGTTGCCAAGAAGGGACGTCCCAAAATAAATGGGACTTCCGCGTCTGGTTCAAAATTCAGCACGACAAAATATATCGGGAAAATTAGGGAGCCAACTTGCACCAGAACGTCCTCAACAATGCCATCTGGCCTGGCTAACGATCGATCCGCCAACTGCAAGATTACCGTTGTGGGTCTAGGACTCCCAAGACCCAACTTTCTGAATACCGAAGATGGCATCAAATTTATGCTCGCCCCCAAGTCACACAATCCACTAGCTCGGATGCTCTGCCCAATAGTAAGCTGGATAGTAAAACTCCCAGGGTCTTTTAGCTTTGTGGGTAGTCTATTTTGGATCCGAAAAGTGCACTCGTCCGTTAGAGCCACCGTAGCATACTCAGTCAACCGACTTTTGTTGGCCACGATGTCCTTTATGTACTTGGTATATTTAGGCACTACCTGCAAGACATCAACAAGAGGTAAATTAACATGTACCTGTTTAAGCACCTCCATGAATTTCTTGAAACACGCCTCCTCCTTGTGTTTCTTGAGTCGCTGAGGGAACGGGGGTGGAGGTCTTTCTGATTCATCTTCTTTGGTCTTCCCCCTTTTCGAACTTTGCTCCCTCTCAACTTTTGCTGCTCCCGAATGTTGAGGTGGTCTTTCTGGTTCCACCTCTTTCAGCTGCAAACCACTCCTTGTGGTCACTGCATTTACCTGCTTGGGATTGGGATCCGTGTCGCTTGGCAGTCCTCCTCTAGGCCTTGTATTTTGGGCACTAGCAAATTGCCCAAATTGATACTCAAGAGCCTTGGTAGCTAACTGATTGTTTTTCACTTCGGCTGCCAATTTCACATAGTCAACCTGCAATTGAGCTTGGTTAGCTATCATGGTCTTGAACATCTCCTCAATGCTGGGTGATGGTGGTGGAGGAGGTGCATTGTTGTTTCTGAATAGAGATTGGTAGTTCAGTTGCCCTCCTTGATTCCTTTGCACACCCTGACCCAAACTTTGGCCTTGATGGTTGTTGCTACCCCATGAGAAATTAGGGTGATTCCTCCAATTGGAGTTATAGCTACTACCATACTGTTGGTGGTTCCTTTGTGCATTACCCACAAAGTTTACCGAGTCAGGATTGGCTCCACAACACTCAGCTGAGTGCTCACTGCTTCCACACACTTCACACTACATCTGTTGGACTGCATTAACTGGGGCTTGAGGCTGGTTCAAAGTCATGTTGCTGAAGTGGTTGTTCAATTGATTTGTGCAGCGATAGCTGTAAACCCATCCACTTCAAGCACTCCTGCTGCTTTCCTTGTCCCACCTCGTGATGAATCAGCATTCCATTCTGGATTGCCCTGTGAAATCCGGTTCAACAAGGTATACAACTCCTCATAAGTCTTTTCCATCGCTTGCCCTCCAGCTGCTGAATCTAACAATATTTTGGTGTGGGGTTCCAAACCCTCAATAAATGTGTGCACCAACACATCATTGGACTGATGATGATGAGGACAGTCTCGCAACATGGATTTAAATCTCTCCCAGGCTTGATATAAATTTTCTCCCTCTCTCTGTTTGAAACTTAGAATTTGACTTCTAAGTCTTGCTGGTTTACCAGAGGGAAAAAACCTTATCAAGAACTTCCGTGCAAGATCATCCCACGTAGAAATAGAATTTGGTGGCTCAGCTTTCAACCACCTCTTGGCTTCTCCTAGTAATGAGAATGGAAATAATGTAAGCCGGACATAGTCTGGTGACACTCCAGCGGGTATGTAAGTGTCACTTATCTCCAAAAACTTTTGGAAATGCTGTTGTGGATCTTCATGAGGGAGACCGGTAAATTGCCCGCTTGTGTGCAACAACTGCACCATATTTTGTTTAAGTTCAAATCTCCCTCTAGGATCTGGTTTGCGGATACTTGATGTAACATTATTGGCTTGTGGGATTGCCAACTCGCGAACCGGCCGTGCTGCTACTTCTTCGGGCACTAACACTGCCCTTACTACTGGTGGATTCTGTTGTTGCTCCATGATCGTCTGTCTAAGCAACTGCAGCTTTCTTTGTAGAGCTTCTCTTCTCTTACTGTGAAATATTTTTTCAGGCTCTATATAAGATTCCACCAGCTCTTTGTCTCTTGCCAGTGTTCACAACAATTAAGTCTGCAAAGTACAGGCTAAGACCAAGTTGTCAACACTAAGAAAATAAAAAAATACAGTAAATTAACACTTAAAACAAATTCACCAATTGCCAAGTCCCCGGCAACGACAACAAAAACTTGTTCGGTGTGTTATATGGGTATATAAAACGACACGCAAGTGCACGTGGTCGAACAAGTAGTAAGTGGCTTTAGTAAGCCAAGTATCGATCCCACAGAGACTTGGGTTAAGTGCAATTTGCTCAAGTATACTATATTTTACCTCTAAATATGCTGACAACAATGTAACCAAAAAGTTGATAGTTTGTCTGATAACTTTTATACTAAAACTAAGAACAATTATCTACTATGAATCTGAACTATGGATAAGAGCATGCTGAGGTTAAACAAACATGTAATGAAATTGATTATCATCATAAATTGGTTAATCTTTTCTTCCTGTTGCTAGCCAAGAACATTTTCCAAGAGATTAAAACTCTCGTATTTAATCTCACTTAAGAATCATGAACCATCCATCTACATTTCTGTGATCAAATGCAATTCATGTCCTAGCCATACGATTCCGATTCCTAAATTGACTAATACGACTTTCAGGTATATTTCTATCCTGAAAGCACATCAAAACTCAATTTTCCCAAACCAAGTAAAGAACAATATCCTATTAATTCACAACTTTCCAATTTCGTGCTCTCTCGAGTGAAACCAGACTTTTTAGATGTACATTAATGTAGGCCACACACCAATGCAGTAAGAACAAGAATTAATAGAACAACATGGAAGAAAAGATGAAAAACCAGATAATCAATAATCAAATTTCATCACAAGTGTTCATAACCTCAGCAAGGAGAGGAATTAGCCACTCATTTGTGGATTAATCATCATAAAACGAGTGTTAATCATACAAGCAATTGAATTTAAGAAGAAAGAAAAAGAGAAACAACCCTGAACTTTTCGTCCCTCAACTGCCTGTAACCCACGTCCTTGCTCCACCAAATCTGAATTCTGAAAAATGAACTTAAGTGTTCTATTTATACTGCTGGGAATTTTTCCCGAAATAATGAGCAACGTGTCACGGAGTGCATCGCGGAGCACTGCCTCCATGACACGCCATGAACGAGGACCCTCACTGGAACTGGGGGTCCGGGAATTCAACCTCAACGTGGCATGGCATGCATCGCGGAGCACTGGCTCCGCGCCACGGAGCAAACGCGAACCTCCACTGGAAATTGGGTGAATTTTCCCATCCAGGCAGAATGCCTCCGCGATGGCAGCGTGACACGGCTCCATCGCGGAGCCCCTTTAATTCCTGATGTCCAATGCCTTTTCCTTGTTCGCATCCAAGTCCAACTCCAATATCATCCAACATGCCTTTTAGCTTCTCGAAATCACACTTTACCTACAAAACAATGCTAATCATGTTGGTTAGTATAAATTCACATTTTATTACCAATTACATGAAAATGTATACACATTACTAGATAAACAAGGCGAAAATGATACTTTTGAGTATCACTTGGGCATATAAATCTGCCCAAGATCAGTCCTTCACCTGGAAGGCCAGGGGATACTCTGCCCACTTGAATGAGATAGTTGGGGCATCATGAAAGGCTCTACCATGTTGGTGTCTGTTATGACGAGTCCTCCCATTGTTCCGCATCTTTTATGCATTGTCATGTTTACTATATTGGCTCAAGTGATGATTTGATAAAGTTTCTTTATGATTATGATAATGAACGGTTTATGAATGATTTGAAAACCTTGAGCCTTATGTTATATTACGATATTTATGTTATGAGCATGTTGTTCTACTCTTATGATCATTTATGAGTTTTATATATTTTAAATTCCCATTTTACTTATCTTGCATACTCGGTACATTCCACGTACTGACCACATACTTTCTATGCTGTATCGTCTTATGATACAGGTTTAGGCTCTTAGGCTCATCCTCATATATAGATCATCTCAGAGTGTACTTTCAACTTATTGGTGAGTCCTCATGTTCCGAGGGCCGTTCAACAGACATTCATGCTATTTTATGTTTCAGTACTTGTTCGGGTTAGATGGGGGTGTTGTCCCATCAACACATCGTATGTAGTCAAGGCTTTAAACAGTGTGTAGTAGTTAGCTGGTGTATGTCTAAGTGATTCCATTTTTTATGATATGTCATGATTATGCTTACATTTATGTATGCCTTGTGATTATTCTTCCACTTATAATGAATGAAGTTAGATGTATGCTTATGCCATGGGTCGTTTTGGGGCCTTTCGAGGTTTCTTGTCCCATGTTTTGATCTGGGTCTATGTTCGGGTTGTAAAAAACTTTATATCAGAGCAATAGGTTCTAAAGTTTCCTACGGCGTTTTAAAGTCGTGTTAAGTAGTCTTTTTCATGGGTATGAAGCGCGCCACACTTATGAAGAAGAGGCTATGAGACGTTTAGGAAATGTTCCCATCTTTCATGATCCATGTCGTGTGATGAAAAGTCTTTCTATCCTTCTAATTCATTCTATTCACGATTGCAGAATCATGGCTCCCAAAAGAATGAACGGAAGGAGGAACGGGAACGGTGAAGGCCACAGAGATGGCAATGATCATGGGCATCAGCAGGCCCCACCTATTCAGGAGCCCTAGAAACTAGAGCTAGTTGCCCACGCGGAATTTCGGGCGGCAATCCAGATGTTGGCACATACCTTGACCGCTCAGGTCAACCAGCAGGCTGTTGCGCATATTCCTTAGAATGGCATTGCAGCAACGAATCAGATTGGAAATTTCTTGAGGATGAACCCTTCGAAGTTCCTTGGGTCCAAAGTGGATGAGGACCCGTATGAGTTTATTGTCGAGATTATGAAGATCACCGAGGTAATGAGGGTGAATGGGGTTGAATGTGCAGAGTTGGCCTTGTATTATCTAAAAGGGGTCGTGCACATATGGTTCAAGCAATTGAGAGATGCTAGGGCCACAGGAGCAGGGCCATTTACTTGGGAGGAGTTTCACACGGCGTTCCTAGATCGATTCTTCCCTCGGGATATGAGGGAGTTAAAGGAAGCAGAGTTTGTGAATTTGAAATAGGGAAGGACGATGGTACAAGAGTATGCTCTCGAGTTCACCCACTTGTCAAAATATGCCCCAGAGTTAGTGATGGATCAGAGGGAGCGGGTGAGCCAGTTCGTTCATGGTGTGGTGGGTTATTTAGACAAGGATTGCAGGACCGCTATGCTCCATCAGGATATGGACTTTCCTCGTATACTGTTGTACGCCCTGCAGGTGGAGGTAGCTCATGCGAGAGAGAAGGAGGAAAAGAGCACTCAGACAGATAGCCATGGGTTTTCATATCAGAGGTCCGACGGTGGTCACCGCTCACAAATTCAGAAGAGATCACTAGCTCCAGCACCATCATCAGCTAGTGTTTCATCCAGATCCAAGGGTGATCAGAAGAGCAGGGCTTCAAGATTGAGGGATCATAGAGGTACACAGGTGGAGCGTACCTCCCCAATCTGTGGGAAGTGTGGCAAGATTCATGCCGAGGAGTGTTTGCTCGGCTCAGATATTTGCTATGGGTGTGGTAGGTCCGGCCACATGCACTAAGCGTGTCCATTTGCTAGTCAGGGTGGTGATAGAGACCGTGCACAATCCACCAGATCAGCAGCAGCTCCAGCACGTCCAGCTCCACAGGGAGCATCTTCTAGTGGGGGTGGCAGACAGTGCTAGAACATATTCTATGCCTTCGCCTCTCCTCAGGAGCAGGAGACTTCACCAGAGGTGGTCACCAGTATGTTATGAGTTTTTCATATAGATGTCTATACTTTGCTAGATCTGAGAGATACTTTGTCTTTTGTGACTCCTTACATTGCTAGTAGCTCTGGAGTTAGTCCCGAGACTTTGTCAGAGCCATTTTCGATTTCAACTCCTGTTGGTGATTTGGTGGTAGATAGGCAGGTGTATAAAGGATGCTCGGTCACTATATTGCATAAACTCACATCTGCAGACCTTGTAGAGTTAGCCATGACTGACTTTGACATTATTCTTGGCATAGATTGGTTGTATGCGTGCTATGCTTTGGTAAATTGTAGGACTCGTACGGTAGAATTTCATTTTTCGGGTGAATCACTATTGGAATGGAAGGGTAGTTCGACTGTACCAACAAGTCGATTTATTTCATATCTTAAGGCCAGTAAGATGATTTCTAAGGGTTGCATGTATTATTTAGTTAGGGTTAAGGATATTGAGTCTAAGACCCGACTATCCAATTAGTTCCGGTGGTGCGTGAGTATCCAGAGGTCTTTCCCGATGATTTGCCAAGTGTTCCTCCTGAGAGGGAAATTGATTTTGGTATTGAACTTTACCCCGATACGCAGCCAATTCCTCCTTACAGGATGGCTCTAGCCGAGCTAAAGGAATTGAAGGATCAGTTGAAGTACCTTCTAGATAAGGGCTTCATTAGATCGGTAAGTCTCCATGGGGTGCACCACTGTTATTTGTCCGAAAGAAGGATGGTTCATGATCTTGGGCAAATTTATATGCCCAAGTGATACTTAAATATGTCATTTTAGCCTTGTTTATCTAGCAATGTTTATACATTCTCATGTGATTGTTAATAAAATGTGAATTTATACTAACCAACATGATTAGCATTGTTTTGCAGGTAAAATGTAATTTTGGGATGCTAAAATGCGTGTTGGGAGAGATCGGGGTTGGACTCGGATGATAGCAAAGGACAAGGCATTGGAAGGCACAAAATAAAGAGGCTCCGCGATGGAGCCGTGTCACGCTGCCATTGCGGAGGCCTTCTGCCTGGATAGGGAATTTTTGGCCAAAATCTAGTGAGGGTGCGCGTTGGGTCCGTGGCACGGTGGCCTAGCTCCGCGTTGCACGTCGTGCCACGTTGGGCCTTATTACCTAGACACCCAGTTTCCAGTAAGGGTCCGTGTCAGTGGCGTGTCATGGAGGCAGTGGTCCGCGATGCACTCCGTGACACGTTGCTTGTTATTCCGGGAAAAATTCCCACTAGTATAAATAGAACACTTAATTTCATTTTTAATTATTTTGACTTGGTGGAGCAAGAACGTGGGTTACAGGCAGTTGAGGGGACGAAAATCTCAGGGTTTTTCTCTATCTCCTTCTTCTTTAATTCAATTGCTTGTATGTTTAACACTCATTTAACGATGTTTAATCCACAAATGAGTTGCTAATTCTTTTTCTTGCTGAGGTTAAGAACAATTGTATTGAAATGTTATTGTTGATTAAGTTGGTTTTTCATCTTTTCTTCCATGGTTGTTCTATTGATTCTTGTTCTTACTGCATTAATGTGTGGCCTATATTAATGTACATCTAAAAAGTCCGGTTTCACTCGAGAGAGCAAGAAATTGGAAAGTTGTGAATCAATAGGATATGATCTTTTCTTAGTTTGGGAAAATTGAGAATTGATTTACCTTCAGGATAGAAATATACCTGAAAGTCATATTAGTAAATTTAGGAACCGGGTTTGTATGGCTAGAGCATGAATTTCGTTTAATCATAGAAATGTAGGTGGGCGGTTCATGATTCTTAAGTTGGGTTAAATACGAGAGTTTCAATCCATTGGCTTTCGTTCTTGACTAGCAACCGGAGGAAAAGTCAACCAATTTATATCGATAATTTATTTCCTTACATGTTCAATTAACCTCAGTATGCTCACATTCATAGTTCAGACTCACATTAGATACTTGTTTTAGACTTAGCATGAAAATTAGAATCCAAAATATCTAACTCTTGGTTACACTGTTGTCTTCATTGTTAGAATTCAAATATAGTACACTTGAGCAGATTGTTACCTTATCCCAGTCCCTGTGGGATCGATACTTGGCTTACTTGAGCCACTTTACTACTTGTTCGACCACGTGCACTTGCGTTTAGTTATATACCTATATAACAAACAGCCCGAACAAGTTTTTGGCGCCGTTGCCGGGGACTGGCAAGTGGTGAATTTTTCTTAAGTGTTAATTTACTATATTTTTATTTTCTTAGTGTTGACAACTTGGTCTTAGCCTGTATTTTGCAGATTTAATCTCTGTTGAACACTGGCAAGAGACAAGGAGCTGGTGGACTCGTGTTTAGAGCCTGAAAGATTATTTCATCGTCAGCGAAGAGAAGCTCTAGAAAGAAAACTGCAGTTGCTCAGACAAACAATCATGGAGCAACAACAGAATCCACCAGTAGTACGGGCAATGTTAGTGCCCGAGGAAGTAGCATCTCGGCCGGTTTGCGAGGTGGCAATCCCACATGCTAACAATGTCACATCTAACATTCGCAAAAATGAGCCAGGAGGGAGGTTCGAGCTCAAGCAAAACATGGTGCAATTGCTGCACACCAGCGGGCAGTTCACAGGTCTCCCTCATGAAGATCCACAGCAGCATCTCCAAAATTTTTTGGAGATAAGTGACACTTACATCCCTGCTGGAGTGTCATAAGATTATGTCAAGCTTACTTTGTTCCCATTTTCACTATTGGGAGAAGCCAAGAGGTGGTTGAAAGCTGAGCCACCAAATTCTATTACTACTTGGGATGATCTTGCAAGGAAATTCTTGATACGATTTTTTCCATCTGGTAAAACAGCAAGACTTAGAAGTCAAATTCTAAGTTTCAAACAGAGAGAGGGAGAGAATCTATATCAGGCTTGGGAGAGATTCAAGTCCATGTTGCGGGATTGTCCTCATCATCATCAATCCAATGATTTGCTGGTGCACACTTTTATAGAGGGTTTGGAACCCCATGCAAAAATATTGCTAGACTCAGCAGCTGGGGGACAAGCACTAGAGAAAACCTATGAGGAGCTGTATACGTTGTTGAACCGTATTTCACAGGGCAATCCGGAGTGGAATGCTGATTCATCAAGAGGAGGGACAAGGAAAGCAGCAGGAGTTCTAGAAGTGGATGGTTTTACAGCTACTGCTGCACAGATAGCTGCTTTACAGAATCAACTCAACACCCACTTCAGTAACATGACAATGAACCAGACTCAAGCCCCAGTGAATGCGGTGCAGCAAATTTGGTGTGAAGTGTGCGGGAGCAGTGAGCACTCAACTGAGTGTTTTGGAGCAAATCCTGACTCGGTGAACTTTGTGGGAAATGTACAGAGGAACAACCACCAACAGTATGGCAACAGCTACAATTCCAACTGGAGGAATCACCCGAATTTCTCTTGGGGTAGCAACAACCATCAGGGGCAAAGTTCAAGTCAGGGGGCGCAGAGGAATCAAGGTGGGCAGCAGAACTATCAGGCACAATATAGAAACAACAATGCACCTCCTCCTCCACCATCAACCAGCATTGAGGAGATGTTCAAGACGATGATAGCTAACCAAGTTCAATTGCAGGCTGACTATGTGAAATTGGCAGCCGAGGTGAAAAACAACTAGTTAGCTACTAAGGCACTTGAATATCAATTTGGGCAATTTTCTGGAGCCTAAAACACCAGACCTAGAGGAGTACTTCCGAGCGACATGGATCCCAACCCCAAGCAGGTGAATGCGG
Organism: Datura wrightii; assembly: GCA_035772735.1. Lineage (NCBI taxonomy): Eukaryota > Viridiplantae > Streptophyta > Magnoliopsida > Solanales > Solanaceae > Datura > Datura wrightii. The sequence continues at coordinate 45,249,434 of JASDFA010000002.1, read as the reverse complement.
TGACCACAAGGAGTGGTTTGCAGCTGAAAGAGGTGGAACTAGAAAGACCACCTCAACAATCGGGAGCATCAGATGTTGAGAGGGAGCAAAGTGATGAGAGGGGGAAGAAAAAGGAAGCTAAATCAGAGAGACCACCACCCCCGTTCCCTCAAAGATTAAAGAAACACAAGGAGGAGGCATGTTTCAAGAAATTCATGGAGGTGCTGAAACAGGTACATATTAACTTACCTCTTGTTGATGTTTTGCAGGGAGTGCTGAAATATGCAAAGTACATAAAGGACATCGTGGCAAACAAAAGTCGGTTGACTGAATATGCTACGGTGGCTCTCACGGAGGAGTGCACTTCCTGGATACAAAACCGACTGCCCATAAAGCTCAAAGATCCTGGGAGCTTTACGATACAAATTACTATTGGGCAGAGTATCCGAGCTCGTGGATTATGTGATTTGGGAGCGAGCATTAATTTGATGACGTCATCGGTATTCAAAAAGCTGGGTCTAGGGAGTCCTAGACCCACAACAGTGATCTTGCAATTAGCGGATCGGTCCTTAGCCAGACCTGATGGCACTGTGGAGGACGTTCTGGTGCAAGTTGGCTCCCTGATCTTCCAGGTAGATTTCGTCGTGCTGGATTTTGAGCTAGACGCGGAAGTCCCATTTATTTTGGGACGTCCTTTCTTGGCGACCGGGAAAGCACTGATTGATGTAGCTGCAGGACAGCTAACCATGCGAGCACATGACAAGGTGGAAGTGTTCGATGTATACAAGGCCACCAAGCTCCTGACTGTGTATGAGGAACTCTCGGTGATCAATGTGATCTATGCACAGATAGTGGAATCATGTGAGTTAATGGGAAAACCACCGGAGCAGTGTAAGCACTACTAGTGTGAGGACGGTGGTCGAGAAAAAATGTTCGTCACCCTAGAAGACAATTGAGCTGAATGACGTCGAGCCGCGACGGTAAATCAGGCGCTGCACGGGAGGCAACCCGTGAAATTTTTCTTTGTAAATTGTGAATAGATTTCTTTTTCTTTTTTCTTGATTAACAACAAAATTTTTAGTTTATTTGTGTTTTTATTTTTATTTTGAGTGAAACCTATAATTCTAACCAATTTCTTGCTGTAAGATGAATTTCAGGTTGAACGGAGGATAAATGTGCAAGAGATCGCAAAGGAAAATTCGAGGTATGAAAATCAATAAAAAGTGGCAAAACAGTGAGCTAGGGCGATAGCTCCGTGTCACGGAGGAGGACCTCCGCGTTACCCTCCATGACACGTTGAGGTGTAAATCTGGAATTTTAAAAAAATTCCAGAATGCCCTCGCGATAGCTCCGTGTCACGGAGGCAGTGCTCCGCGATGCACTCCGTGACACGTTTATGTTTACATCGCGACGGGTCACACCGGGTCGCCGGGTGACCCGCGTGATTTTTCCCTTTTTTAACCCTGATTGTACCTCTTTTTCCCTCATTTCTCACACACTCCGCGACCAACCTCCCAAAAACCCATCCCCCCTCGACGTGACACAGACTTAGGACAAAAATTTCATCGAGGTTTCATCAATTCTTCGAATTCAAGGTATGTTCTTCAACTCTATTTCAATTCTTGTCGAAATTTTTCGATATTGAACTAGTGATATGAGCTAAACTTGCCCTAAGTAGAAATGGAGCGTAAATTCTATTAAATTATTGTCGATTGATGTTTGGAGTATCATTGTGATTGCTTGAACTCGATAATGACATATTTTAATCGAATTTGTGATAAAATCATAGCTAGGGCTTGCCTTTGAGTTTGAAATGGAAATATTTCATTGAACTAGTGAAATTCATGTTGGATTGAACATGTTGAGTGAGATGAGTTGATTGTGTTAACTGTTACTATGCTCAAAAACCGACGGATTCTCGGGTTAGGGTAGTATCGGAAATTACAAGAATTGGTTGAATTGTATGGGATCACGTAGTTAATTTTTTTCTTTTTTTCCTTTCTTTTGTTTTGTTTCTTTTTGCTAAGTGCTATGAGATAAAATGTTGTCGATGGTAATGATTATGGTTAGCTGTACGAAGTCTGAGTAGTACATAGAATATATACCGTCGAATTCTTCGAATGCACTAAGCATGTTTGTTATATTTGGTTGTTTGTTTGTGTAAATAAGTATGATCTTGCCGTAATGTTGTAATTTTAGCTAAGGACTAAGTGTGGGGTAGCCTAGCTTAACCCAACCTTAGTCGAAGCTAATATTCATTGGCTTAACATTGAATTTGTCTGTTTGGGTTGACAGGAATAATGGCAAGCAGGCAAGACAAGGGAAAAGGCGCATCAACATCTGGCGCCGGCAGAAAAAGAATCAGATTGGGCACAGCGGTCCCAGCAGCACCAGTGGTTCCACGCGGCCAACGCCGCCAATACGGAACCAGGTGGGTGACAGAAGAGGGGAAGAAGTGGTATGAAAAGTACAAGGAGAGCAAGTACTTCACCGAGGAACACATAGCACGGGAACCGTTGGCACAGGAGTTCCCTAGGATCATCCACAGGATAGAGGCAGCTGGGCTAAACTTCATCTTTGAAGAGCCCAAAGAATGCAACTTGCACTTGATTCGGGAATTCTATGCCAATTGGAACCCGACTCTCAGAAGTCACACCATCAAAATAAGAGGGCAAATAGTCACCTTTGAGCCCTACCACCTCAATGCTATCCTAGGGGCGCGGGACACAAACGCCCAGGTGCTTCGACAGCTGAACATCACTCCACCATATGCGGACATCAGACGCACTTTGTGTGGAACTCGATCGACGGCTAGATGGAGCAGACACAAGGAGAGGGGCTACCATCAGACTTTGCCCTACTCATAGATGAACAGGGAAGCCAGAATATGGCTTAAGATCATGTGTTCCTACCTAATCCTGGGGGTACATATGACGGATGTAACCCGAGATCGTGTATGCCTTGTGTACGCCCTGATGAAAGGGCTGGAGATCAATGTGGGGGTGGTGATTATCTCCGCCATGAAGAGAGCCCGGTTGCATCAGGGGCACAGATATGGATTTGGTGGACTACTCACCACATTCCTGAGGGGCCTGGATGTCGAGGAAGAGTCCCTTGACTATATCCCGCAGATGGAGCGGCGGGCCTTAGATGTCACCAAAACTAAGGCACCTGACACCACCCACGGGCCTATTCTTACACTTGCCGGGCGACATGCTTAAGATGATCAACATGGATCGCATGTACGGGATGCAGATGCTCCAGCTGAGGATAGGCGGGAGGCAGGCAACAGAGGAGGAGCTATGGCAGCTCGAGCTAGACTACCCTTTTAGCGAAAATGCCAGGTCTCTATACCGAGTGGGGCCAGCTTTTGTAGAGCCCACGAATGATGATGTCCCCACAGATGAGGAGACACATCGGGAGGACTCCGATGTGGAGTCCAATGATGACGATGGGGGTGATTTAGACATGAGAGATGAAGCAGCAGCACCTGATGAAGAAGTGGAGTATTTTGATTGATTACGGAGTTCCACCACCCAATTTTTGTGCTATTTTAATTTCTATGAACACTGGGGACAGTGTTCGATATAAGTCTGGGGTGGTAGTAGTTAGGTGCGGTTATGTTGTTGTGTATGTTTTGTTATGTTATTGTGCCTGTGAAAAAATTTTTGTGACCCTGTGATTTGTGATTGTGAAGTTGTTGTTCTGTATTGTAATTATATGTGAATTGTGAAACTGTTGTGTGTTGCTGAATGTTGCTAGCTGATTTTGTACATATTTTTGTTTATCGAAATGATCGATATTTTTAAAATTTTTCTTTTTTTTCAATTCTTGGATTTCTCGGCGTTTGTTTTCGGTTCTTTTACCGAGAATGGTCCCATTCAACTGAAGTCTTAGTTAGTGACCGTTCCCTATGATGGATGGATAACGACCGTCTTAAGGAAAATGTAGTCGTTAGGAGTAGATTTTTTTAATTTATTTATTTTAGTTGTTTTTCTTTTGTGGGTTGCATCCCAAAACCTATAGTTACTTTATGGTTGCGGAATTCTGGTTGCGTGTTGTACATGATATTTGAAATGCAAAGGTGATTTTTATGGAAGCATGCAACTTTGTAAATATGTTGAGATACCTAGGTCATAGAGTCGATTCAGTGTGATTGAAGCTTAATGTTTGAATTCTTGTAATTAGCTGATTGAAGAGTCCGTGAATACGTCTTGAATTGAGCATGTGCAATAAGTGTGAAGTGAGGTTTTCTTATTCCATGCTATTGTGAAGTGTCTAGAACTTGCCTGGTGTGTGTACAAAACGAAATGAAGGAGGTGTATTGTAGGAAAGGATGTAGGCATTTCTTTGTTTTTAACTGAAATTTTTTCTTTTTCATTATAGTACCCACCTTGATTGTACACCCTAGTCAGCCCGTTGAGCCTTTAACCTATTATTTTTTTTCTTTTGTCAAAAAGTTGTAAACCGAGCTTAATCCCTTCTTTTCATTAGCCGTAAATTTGATCCAAAACTCTTAAGCGCTGAAGAAGAGAAAATAATTTTCCCAAAGTGTCAAAGAGTGAGAATGGTGAAAAGAAAAGAAAAGCAGAGTGATGGAAGGAAAGAAAAGGTTAAGGGTGCACTTTTTATAAACAAACTATCATGAAGGTGTATGAATAATCTTTGTTGTTGGGTCAAGTGTGCTTAATAAGATGGGCCAAACTAAAGACAAACTTCAAGAATGGGAGGACAAAGAAAGAAACAATGCCCACGAGTTGGATGGGATGTATTGAAAAGGCGCTTAAGGATGCTAGTGACTATTATTGGCTAGCCCAATATTTACTTGTTCCGTAGCTTACATTAGAACCCGTTAAAGTCCTACGTGATCTTACATCACACTTCTTTATATTAGTGGAGTAATACACTAAAGGCAAGCTTATGGGTCGTGACATGATGCATGTGAATTCTTTTGAGAGAGAGAGCGAAATTGTGTTTATATGCCCATGCATATAATTTTTTGAGCTCATAAGATCAAAAAGGGGGAAATTCTCTTGTGTTGTGAGGGCACATGCTTGATGAGAGATTAATTTTCGTGTCGGATGTCTTGATCAGTTGATTTGCATGAGTTTGCCAATATCGAGAGTCGATTCTTAACTCTAGGAGGCCTTGATGTATTGAAGGTCCTTGCATTGATTGGACCATGCGTGTTTTCTTGATGATTTGTTGTATTGAATAATCGGTATGACCGTAGCCTAAATTGTGGAACCAAAGTAGTGAGGTTGGGGTGTAAATTGCATGAGGTGTAAGAATTTTGTTCGAGGACGAACAAGGATTTAAGTGTGGGGTAAGTGATCTTGGGCAAATTTATATGCCCAAGTGATACTTAAATATGTCATTTTAGCCATGTTTATCTAGCAATGTTTATACATTCTCATGTGATTGTTAATAAAATGTGAATTTATACTAACAACATGATTAGCATTGTTTTGCAGGTAAAATATAATTTTGGGAAGCTAAAATGCGTGTTGGGAGAGATCGGGGTTGGACTCGGATGTTAGCAAAGGAAAAGGCATTGGAAGGCACAAAATAAAGAGGCTCCGCGATGGAGCTGTGTCACGCTGCCATCGCGGAGGCCTTCTGCCTGGATAGGGAATTTTTGGCCAAAATCCAGTGAGGGTGCGCGTTGGGTCCGTGGCACGGTGGCCTAGCTTCGCGTTGCACGTCGTGCCACGTTGGGCCTTATTACCTGGACACCCAGTTTCCAGTAAGGGTCCGCGTCAGTGGCGTGTCACGGAGGCAGTGGTCCGCGATGCACTCCGTGACACGTTGCTTGTTATTCCGGGAAAAATTCCCACTAGTATAAATAGAACACTTAGGTTCATTTTTAATTATTCTGACTTGGTGGAGCAAGAACGTGGGTTACAGGCAGTTGAGGGGACGAAAATCTCAGGGTTTTTCTCTATCTCCTTCTTCTTTAATTCAATTGCTTGTATGTTTAACACTCATTTAACGATGTTTAATCCATAAATGAGTGGCTAATTCTTCTTCTTGCTAAGGTTAAGAACAATTGTATTGAAATGTGATTGTTGATTAAGTTGGTTTGTCATCTTTTCTTCCATGGTTGTTCTATTGATTCTTGTTCTTACTGCATTAATGTGTGGCCTATATTAATGTACATCTAAAAAGTCCGGTTTCACTCGAGAGAGCAAGAAATTGGAAAGTTGTGAATCAATAGGATATGATCTTTTCTTAGTTTTGGAAAATTGAGAATTGATTTACCTTCAGGATAGAAATATACCTGAAAGTCGTATTAGTCAATTTAGGAACCGAGTTTGTATGGCTAGAGCATGAATTTCGTTTAATCACAGAAATGTAGGTGGGCGGTTCATGATTCTTAAGTTGGGTTAAATACGAGAGTTTTAATCCATTGGCATTCGTTCTTGGCTAGCAACCGGAGGAAAAGTTAACCGATTTATATCGATAATTTATTTCCTTACATGTTCAATTAACCTCAGTATGCTCACATCCTTAGTTCAGACTCACATTAGATACTTGTTTTAGACTTAGCATAAAATATTAGAACCCAAAATATCTAACTCTTGGTTACACTGTTGTCTTCATTGTAAGAATTCAAATATAGTACACTAGAGCAGATTGTTACCTTATCCCAGTTCCTGTGGGATCGATACTTGGCTTACTTGAGCCACTTTACTACTTGTTCGACCACGTGCACTTGCGTGTAGTTATATACCCATATAACAAACAGCCCGAACATTTCACTTAGGATGTGCTTTGACTATCGGCACTTGAACAAGGTCACCATTAAGAATAGGTATCCTTTACCTAGGATCGATGATTTGTTTGACCAACTTCAGGGTGCAAAGTGTTTCTCAAAGATAGATCTCAGGTCCGGGTATCATCAGTTCAAAGTTTAGGAGTGTGATACCCAGAAGACAGCCTTCAAAACATGGTATGGTCAATATGATCTTGTAGTTATATGTTTTTGGACTAACAAATGCTCCTTCATCTTTTATGTACCCGATGAATAGGGTGTTCAAGACGTATCTAGACATGTTTGTGATTGTGTTCATTGACGACATCCTTATATACTCTCGGAGTAAGGAGGAGCATGCCACTCATTTGCGAGTAGTACTTCAGCCTCTTAAAGATCGCCAATTGTATGCAAAGTTCAGCAAGTGTGAGTTTTGGTTGAACTTGGTAGCATTTTTGGGCCATGTGGTATCAAGTGAAGGCATAAAAGAAGAATCTCAAAAAATCGAGGCGGTGAAGAATTGGCCTAGACCAGTGAATCCTTCGGATATTCGAAGTTTCTTAGGCCTATCAGGCTACTACCAGAGATTTGCTGAGGGCTTATCATCAATTGCAGCACCCTTGACCACGTTGACTCAGAAAAAGGTAAAGTTTCAATAGTCGGAGGCTTGTGAGAAAAGCTTCCAAGAATTGAAGACTCGACTCACTACCACATCGGTGTTAACCCTGCCCGATGGAACGGATGGTTTTGTGGTGTATTCTGATGCTTCGAGAATCGAACTTCGGGTGTGTATTGATGCAACGAGGGAAAGTAATAACATATGCCTCTAGACAGTTAAAGATCCATGAGAAGAATTACCCACCCCATGATCTAGAGTTGGCAGCGGTGGTATTCGCATTGAAGATATGGCGAAATTACTTATATGGAGTCCATGTGGATCTGTTTATGGACCAAAAGAGCTTACAATATGTGTTTATGCAGAAAGACCGCAATCTACGACAAAGAAGGTGGTTAGAGCTACTCAAAGACTATGATATGAGTGTTTTTTACCATCTGGAAAAGGCTAATGTGGTGGCGGACGCACTTAGTAGGCTCTCTATGGAGAGTGTGTCCCATGTGGAGGAAGGAAGGAGAGAGCTGGTGAAGGATGTGCATTGTCTCGCAAGGTTAGGAGTGAGGTTGTTTGAGTCCACCGATGACGGTGTTGTTGTTCGAATGGATCCGAATCATCCCTGCTGTCTGATGTGAAATCTAGGAAAGATGAGGACCCGATCTTGATAAAGTTAAAAGAAGCCATTCGAAGTCAGAAGGTAGAGGTCTTTTCACAAGGGGGAGATGGTGTGCTTCAGTACTAGGGTCACCTGTGTTTTCCAGATGTGGATGAGTTTAGGAGCTGAATATTGCATGAGGAACATGGAACCAGGTACTCTATCCATCCAGGTGCCACCAAGATGTATCATGATTTACGAGAAATCCATTGGTGGGATGGCATGAAGAAGGATATTGCAGAATTCGTAGCCAAATGTCCGAACTGTTAGCAAGTAAAGGTTGAACATCAAAGGCTGAGAGGATTACTTAAGGATATCAGCATTCCTACTTGGAAGTGGGAAGAAATTAATATGGATTTCATCATAGGATTACCTCGTACTCGCCGACAATATGATTCCATTTGGATGGTGGTAGACAGGTTGACCAAGGCTGCCCATTTCCTACCAGCGAAAACCACAGATTCAGCGGATGATTATGCTAAACTGTATATTCGGGAGTTAGTTCGATTACATGGAGTTCCCTTGTCCATTATTTCAGATTGAGGTACTCAATTTACCTCTCAATTTTGGCGGTCTTTTCAAAAAGGGCTTGGACTCAGGTTAAGCTCAGCATAACGTTTCATCTGCAAATGGATGGTCAAGCGGAGTGGACATTAAAACTCTCGAAGACACATTGAGAGCTTGCGTGATGGACTTTAAAGGTATGTGGGATGATCATTTACCACTGATCGAGTTTGCTTACAATAACAACTATAACTCCAGTATCCAAATGGCACCATTCGAGGCTCTCTATAGGCGGAGATGTAGATCGCCCATCGGATGGTTTGAGGTTGGTGAGGCAGCTATGATAGTTCTAGATTCGGTTCGTGAGACTATGGTGAAGGTTCATCTTATAAGGGACAGGCTGAAAACCACTCAGAGTCGTCAAAAGTCATATGCTAATGTGAGGAGGAGAGAGTTGGAGTTCGAGGTGGATGATTGGGTATTTCTGAAGGTATCTCCCATGAAGGGAGTCGTGTGGTTTGGAAAGAAAGAAAAACTCAGTCCCCGTTATGTTGGTCCCTGCCGGATTATGAGAAGAGTTGGTAAGGTAGCAATGAGTTGGACTTGCCCTTAGAGTTATCTTCCATGCATCCTGTGTTTCATGTATAGTTTTTAAAGAAATTTTTGGGAGATCCAGCTCTAGTAGTTCCCGTGGACAGCGTTGGTGTAAAAGATAGCCTTAGCTATGAGGAAGTTCCAGTGGAAATATTGGATTGATAGGTTCGGAGGCTAAGGAACAACGAAGTAGCTTCACTTAAAGTATTATAGAGGAATCAACATATTGAAGGAGCTACGTGGGAAGCCGAAGTGGATATGATATGTTATACCCCGTAAGATTCTCGACACCTAGATGGCCTATTCGCACGTTGGTTAAACATATTTGAAAGCCATACATGCTAGAGAAAGGCCCGGGAAAAGACCGGACGAGGAAACCTGTCGAACCATCGCGGAAGGAGCCGAGGCAGAGCCCCTCCGCGATGGCAACGTGTCACGGAGGTGGAGCCTCCACGTTGGCTCCGTGACACGTTGGGCCTGTCCAGGCCCAAGTATATAAAGCCCCACTTCGGTTTTAAATCAAATTATCCATTATAATTTCCAGAAAACGCAGAGGAACAAAGGAGAACGAAGAGGGTAAATATATTTTCGTCTGATTACGCTACCAAACGTAGTCCAAATCCAAATTAACCTCAGATACCAAGGTATTTAGCAGCAGAGAGCATTCCTATGGATTTAGTTTCATGAAATACGGCCGAAGAATCGTCGAGCTACTGGGCTAAGGTAAGTAGAATTGCTCCAAACTAGTGTCTATGTGCTCCTAGCTGTGAAGTGAATACTTCTCCCTTCTAGACTTTTGAAAAATAGCGAGTTTTCGACCGTCTTTCGATAAGCCTAAGTTTAGGCTATAATTGTATCGAAAGTAATGTCGTTCTTCAGAATAAAGCTATATTTAGAATTAATTGACGTATATATGAATGCAGTTGGGAGAAATAGCTGGAGTACTGATCGAGCCTCGTCCGACAGTCGGATAACTCGAGGTTAAGGTATGTGAAGTTGTTCTTCGGCAAGTTAGTAAGCTTTAGCTTGGTAAATCATAGTAAACTCCATATTTGTATCTCTCGGAGTTGAATGTTCAGAATTAAGTAAGTCTAATAGATTCTGAGTTGTGTTGCCATATCGTATTCAGTCTGAAAGTTAGAAGAGCATGCGTCGAAGGGCGAGTTAGCATTCCAGATTCAGTATAGCTTATTTTGTGATTAGCAAGCATGTTATAGAATAAAAAGAGGCAGATTTTCAGAATAAAAGTTAGTAAAGAAAGATCAGATAGACAGACAGTTATGGCTACATATTAGCCATTCAGACAGATAGTACCCTGGCTAAAGATTAGCCACACAGTTAAATAAAGATTTCAGAATCAGTATAATCAGTAAAGAGTCAGTATAATACAGAAAGAGATCAGAATCAGAAATCAGATTTCAGATAGCCTTTTCAGTTATACATGCTTGCTATTTGTATGTGCTACTTGTCTGTTGAGACTTGATGTGGCGTGAGGGCACCTTATTGAGCGTCCTCTCCGCCCCTGGGTTGGTAATCGTATCGCCCACTGAGCGGGTGGGTTTACGTCACTCCAAGGAGTGGCATGCCGTCCCCAGTTTGACGAAGATGGGATGAAGCTTTCCCCATATCAGGCTGATCAGCATTACAGTACAGATAGCCCTGTTGTGCGCAAGCGCCCAGGGAACAGATACAGATATAGTTACAGTACAGATCTTATTACAGGTGTAGCTCCAGTTCTAGATAGCCCCGAGGAGAGTTCTAGGGAAACAAACCCTATCTGTTACTGTCTACACAGGAGTCCTCCGGACCCAGACACGGTTGCTTATATCAGAGGCTATGGCCCGAGCCGGAGACCCAGGGGGCCGGTAAAGGAGTTCCGAAGTGAGTAGATGAGTGGAGCGACTTATTTTTGGTTGGTTTTGACCCGGGTAGGGGTATATAGATTGTTTGCTTATTTGGCGCCGTCCGGCTTATGGGGGTTGGTATCGGCTCTTGTTGGCTATATATGTATATGTGTATTTATGTGCTACATGTTAGTTAATAGGCAGCAGGCTGCCGCGTCCACAGGTCAGCTCCTGCCCTATCACAGCACAGGAAGTCTAATACAGCTCATATCAGTTCGTACAGATTCAGTATTCCCCTGCTATTCAGAATTGCTAGTTATGTTATTGTATTCAGTTATGTTATTTCAGTTGCTTGCATACTCAGTACCAGCGGTACTGACGCCTGATGGGGCACTGCATTACTTGCCTGCAGGTACTCATAGACGAGGAGGCGATCCCTCATGATCCTAGCCAGCGCAGAGTCATCAGCTCCTGTCATCCTGAGCTTGATATTTCAGAGGTTTATATCATTTCCTTTTTGTTGTACAGTACGGGTAGGCCGGGGCCCTATCCCGACCATCTTATCAGTATTCCTAGAGGCTTGCAGTCTGTATGTATTTCCCTATGGTCAGTTGAGCCGGTCGTGCGAGGCCGTGCAGTTTGTCATAGCTGTTTAGCATTTCAGTTTATGTTGGCCATGTGAGGCTTGAGTTTGACAGTAGTGGTGACCTTGCCGGTCACATAGCCTTATAGTAGTCTCGTGTTGAGTTACAGATAAATAGTCAGCATGGTGGCCTTGTCGGCCCACATAGGCTCCCTTATATGGAGATGTTTCTGGTTGCTGTTGTTACAGGTACAGGTGGCTATAGGCCCAGTTGGCCGGAGGTTGTGTTTACAACCGTTATATAGCCCTTTGTTTCCAGAAATCTGAGTTAGAGCCAGCCACGCACCAGATGTGCTCAGGCTCAGTAGTCTAGCAGTTTAGGTCTTAGTAGGGCACCAGGTGCCAGTCATACCCCCCAAGGCGGGGCGTGACAAACTTGGTATCAGAGCAGGTCGTGTCCCAGGGAGTCTGCAAGCCGTGCTAAGTAGAGTCTTGTCTATGGATGTGTTGTGCACCACATACTATAGGTAGGAGGCTGCGAGGCATGATAGGATGGTTACTCTTCTTTCATACTCAATCGTGCCATAGCGCAGTACAGTATAGGGTCGAGCCCCTAAAACTTATCGTATTTTTTGTCTACAGATAAGAATGGCAGATCAGCGACACCCTGCCATAGGCAGGAGATTAGACACAGCGGCAGGAGAAGGCACCAGCAGGATGCCTCAGCTTCAGTTAGAGTCAGCCCAATCTGAGGGCGATATAGAGACTTCATCACAGCCCTCTCAGCAGTCCCCCTCACATCAGGAGCCATTGGGCCCTACACCGCCCCCGATAGCTCCTGTGCTTTCGCCATCCGATTAGGAGGTTCGTAGCACTGTAGTTATGTTGGCACAGATGATGGCCACACAGCGCCAGCTAGTGCCACCTGTAGCAGCAGAGCCTTCAGGTGGATCAGGTAGTTCCAGTGTCAGGGAATTTTTGGCACTGGGTCCCCCGCAGTTTACTGGGTCAGATCCGGCAGAGGACCCTCAGGACTTCCTAGATCAGATGCAGAGGATATTTCGAGTTATGCATGTGACCCCTTCAGAGTCTGTTGAGCTGGGAGTGTTTTGATTACGGGATATAGCTATATTGTGGTACGAGAGTTGGGAAGGGTCCCGAGGGAGAGATGTTACCCCTCTGACCTGGGCCAGCTTTTCGGAGGCCTTTCTAGATCATTATTTTCCATGAGAGATCCGACAGGCCCGGATGGACCAATTTCTGCACCTAGAGCAGGGGGCGAGGAGTGTACGTAAGTATGCTTTACAGTTTGACTCCTTATCCCGTTATGCCCCAGCATTTGTCGATACCATGCCAGCGAGAGTTCACAGATTTATCATGGGTCTGAATACGGAGTATACTGAGGCATGTATGACGGCGACATTGCGAGAGGATATGGACATTGCCCGAGTACAAGCTTTTACTCAGACCATAGAGGGTATTAGACAGCGGCAGCAGAGTAGTAGACAGACCAGTTAGGAACAGCACCGCAGAGACAAACCAGATGACATACAAAGGGAAGCTCAGAGAGGACCCAGACCACGACTATCAGACAGGCCCCCTAGACCCCCACCTCCACCACAACAGCAGTAGCGAGGTAGATATGTTCGTAGAGGGCAGTCAGAGCCCAGTGGCAGTTCCAGGACAGTAGGTTCCCCACAGCAAATAAGGGGAGAATAAAGTAGATTTACACCCCTACCCTGCCCTAATTGCGGCCGACCACACTCCGGAGCTTGCGAATATGGCTTCACTGGGTGTTATATTTGCGGACAGAAGGGGAATCGAATGTGATATTGTCCGACCAGAGGTCAGGGGAGTAGAGGTAGTCAAGACAGGGGATCCGCAGGGCTACGAGGTCCAGCACCCTCAGCGGGGCATGGGCCTTCAGGTTCAGTAGGCCGAGGCCGAGGTAGATCAGGAGCTCCCAGTTCAGGTACGGGCTCAAGCCGTACTTATGCATTACCAGGGAGACATGACTCAAAGGCATCTCCAGACGTAGTGACAGGTATGCTGACTATTTGTTCATGCCCTACTTATGTATTGATTGATCCAGGATCCACCCTGTCATATATTACCCCATTTGTGGACGAAAGTTCAATATTGCACCAGAATTATTGCAGCAGCCCTTTTCAGTATCCACGCCCGTTGGTGACTCTATTATAGCTAGCAGAATTTACTGAGGGTGTACAGTAGAGGTTGCTGACCGCCAGACTACAGTAGATCTGGTAGAGTTAGAAATGATATATTTCGATGCCATAATGGGTATGGATTGGCTGGTGCCATGCTATGCTAACGTAGAATGTTGGACCAAGACGGTCCGATTCCACTTTACAGGGGAGGCAGTGCGAGAGTGGAAAGGAAGCATAGCTACGCCAAAAGGTAGGTTTATTTCCTACCTTCAGGCGAGGAAATTGATATCTAAGGGATGTATTTACCATCTGGTCAGAGTTCAGGATGTCCGAGCAGAATCTCCGACACTCCAGTCTATTTCGGTGGTGAACGAGTTCCCTGATGTGTTTCCAGATGAGTTACTTGGTCTTCCCTCGGAAAGGGAAATAGATTTTGCTATTGATCTATTACCAGACACTCAGCCTATATGAATTCCTCCTTATTGTATGGCTCCTGCTGAACTCAGAGAGTTAAAGGAGCAGTTGAAAGATTTGCTAGATAAAGGTTTCATCAGGCCGAGTACTTCACCATGGGGTGCCCAAGTTCAATTTGTGAGGAAGAAAGATGGATCGCTCCGTATGTGCATAGACTATCGGCAATTGAACAAAGTTACAATAAAGAACAAGTACCCGCTCCCCAGAATAGATGATTTATTTGATCAGTTGCAGGGAGCCAGATACTTCTCTAAGATTGACTTGCGGTCTGGATATCATCAGGTTCGGGTACGTGAAAGAGATATTCCTAAAATAGCGTTCAGGACCCGATATGGACACTTTAAATTTCTAGTGATGTCCTTTGGGTTGACGAATGCTCCAGCAGTATTCATGGACCTGATGAATAGTATATTCAGACCATATCTGGACTTGTTCGTAATAGTATTTATTGATGACATTCTGGTGTATTCTCGCTCTAAAGAAGATCACCGGACTCATTTGCGGACAGTGCTCCAGATTCTCAGGGACCACCAGTTATATGCCAAGTTCTCCAAGTGCGAATTCTGGCTTAACTCAGTAGCCTTCCTTAGGGCATATTGTGTCGAATGCTGGTATACAGGTTGATAAGCAGAACATAGAAGCAGTCAAATCATGGCCTAGGCCTACCACTCCCACTGAAGTTCGTAGCTTTCTGGGATTGGCGGGATATTACAAGAGATTTGTCGATGGATTCTCTACTATAGCAGCACCTCTGACTAAACTGACACAGAAAGCAACAAAGTTTCAGTGGACAGAGGCATGCGAGCAGAGCTTCCAGGAACTGAAAGACAGATTAACCTCCGCCCCAGTGTTAGCGTTACCGGAAGGTACAGAGGGTTATTCGGTGTATTGCGATGCATCAGGCGTTGGGTTGGGTTGTGTGTTGATGCAGCATGGTAAAGTGATTGCATATGCTTCCAGGCAGCTGAAGAAACACGAAATGAATTACCCTACCCACGACCTGGAGTTAGCCGCAGTGATCCACGCCTTGAAAATGTGGAGACATTACCTGTATGGCGTCCATGTTGATATTTTCACAAATCACAAGAGCCTACAGTATATCTTCACTCAGAGGGAGTTGAATCTGCGGCAACGTCGCTGGTTGGAGCTGTTAAAGGATTATGACGTGAATATTCTGTACCATCCGGGGAAAGCCAATGTTGTAGCAGATGCTCTTAGTCGTAAGTCCATGGGGAGTTTGGCGTATTTGCAGCCCGAGCAGCGGGAATTGGTCAAAGAGATAACATCAGTTAGCTAGCCTAGCCGTTCGTGTAGCAGAAGCAGAGGACAATAGAGCGGTAATTCAGAACACTGTTGTGTCATCATTAGTTGTGGAGGTGAAAGAACGGAAATATGAGGATCCTGGCCTAATCCAGCTTAAAGATTATATTCCGCAGGGGAAGGCGCCAAATTTCCAGGTAACAGAGAATGGAGTGCTACGTTGTAAAGGCCGTCTGTGTGTTTCAGATGTTTCAAGCCTCCGCCAGCAGATCATGAACGAGGTACATTGCGCCGCTATTCCCTCCACCCTGGCGTGACAAAATGTACCATGATATTAAAGAAAACTACTGGTGGCCAGGTATGAAAAGAGAAATTGCTAAATTTGTAGCCCAGTGTCCTAACTGCCAACAGGTGAAAGCAGAACATCAGAAACCAGGTGGGTTGACTCAGGACATAGTTGTGCCTTGCTGGAAATGGGAAGCAGTAAATATGGATTTTGTGGCAGGATTACCCCGTACTAGACACAGACATGACTCTATATGGGTGATAGTTGACAGATTGACCAAATCAGCTCATTTCCTGCCAGTGAGAACTACCTTCTCGGCCGAAGATTATGCCGAGTTGTATATCCGAGAGATAGTCAGATTGCACGGAGTGCCAGTATCCATTATTTCAAATACAGGAGCACAGTTTACAGCTAGATTCTGGCAGTCGTTTCAGAGAGGTCTGGGTACGCAGATAAAATTGAGCACTGCATTCCACCCTCAGACAGATGGGCAGGCTAAACGCACCATTCAGACGCTCGAAGACATGTTATGGGCGTGTGTATTAGATTTTGGTGGTAGCTGGGATGAACATTTGCCCCTAATTGAGTTTGCTTATAATAATAGCTATCACTCAACCATTCAGATGGTGCCTTTCGAGGCATTATATGGGCGAAAGTGCAGATCGCCGATTGGCTGGTTTGAAATAGGAGAATTAGCGTTGGTTGGGCCAGACATTGTTCAGCAGTTAGAGGAAAAGGTAAAGCTTATCCGAGAACATTTACTGACAGCACAGAGCCGCCAGAAATCATATGCAGATGTGCGGCGCAAAGACTTGGAGTTTGATGTGAATGACTGGGTATTTTTGGAAGTGTCTCCGATGAAAGGGGTGATGAGATTCAACAAGAAAGGTAAGCTCAGCCCGAGGTTTGTTGGGCCATATCAGATTCTTTGAAGGATAGGCCGAGTAGCATATGAGTTGAACTTGCCTCCAGAATTAGAATCTGTTCATCCAGCCTTTCATGTATCCAAGCTAAGGAAATGTTTGGGAGACCCGTCAAGAGCAGTTCCAGTCCAGGATATCCAGGTTACAGAAGAGCTGGCCTATGAAGAGGTTCTAGTAGCCATCCTAGACAGACAGATTCGTAGATTGAGAACTAAAGATATTGCATCTGTCAAGGTATTGTGGCGTAACAGGAGCCGAGAGGAGATGACGTAGGAGGCTGAGGAAGATATGAAAGCTAGATATCCTCACTTATTCTAGGCCTAGTCAGGCGACAGGTATGTCCGTATTATTACTTATGCAGTACCTTGTGGTTATGTATGTATAAATGAGAAAGATCGATGTTTAGGAACATTATAGTATTGTGTGGAGTACCTGCATTGGACTTTTCTGTGTTTCAGGATTTATGGGATAGTCCATATTACAGGGGAAACTCTACCGAAATTTTTCTGGAAACAAGTTGAGTAAGTTGAGAAGTCCTCTAGATAGAAGTTTACATTCTAGGACGAATGTTCTTAAGGGGGGGAGAATGTTATACTCCATAAGATTCTCGACATCTAGATGGCCTATTCGCACGTTGGTTAAGCATATTTGAAAGCCATACGTGCTAGAGAAAGGCCCGGGGAAAGACCGGACGAGGAAACCTGTCGAACCATCGCTAAAGGAGCCGAGGCAGAGCCCCTCCGCGATGGCAACGTGTCACGGAGGTGGAGCCTCCGCGTTGGCTCCGTGACACATTGGGCCTGTCCACGCCCAAGTATATAAAGCCCCACTTCGGTTTCAAATCAAATTATCCATTATAAATTCCAGAAAACGTAGAGGAATAGAGGAGAAGGAAGAGGGTAAATATATTTTCGTCCGATTACGCTGCCAAACGTAGTCCAAACCCAAATTAACCTCAGATACCGAAGTAATTAGCACGAGAGAGCATTCCTACGGATTTAGTTTCGCGAAATACGGCGAATCGTCGAGCTACCGGGCTAAGGTAAGTAGAATTGCTCCAAACTAGTGTCTGTGTGCTCCTAGCTGTGAAGTGAATACTTCTCCCTTCTAGACTTTTGGAAAATAGCAAGTTTTTGACCGTCTTTCGATAAGCCTATGTTTAGGCTATAATTTTATCGAAAGTAACATCGTTCTTCAAAATAAAGCTATATTTAGAATTAATTGACGTATATATGAATGCAGTTGGGAGAAATAGCTGGAATACTGACCGAGCCTCGTCCGACAGTCGGATAACTCGAGGTTAAGGTTTGTGAAGTTGTTCTTCGGCAAGTTAGTAAGCTTTAGCTTGGTAAATCATAGTAAACTCCGTATTTGTATCTCTCGGAGTTGAATGTTGAGAATTAAGTAAGTCTAATAGATTTTGAGTTGTGTTGCCATTTCGTATTCAGTCCGAAAGTTAGAAGAGCATGCGCCGAAGGGCGAGTTAGCATTCTAGATTCAGTATAGCTTATTTTGTGATTAGCAAGCATGTTGTAGAATAAAAAGAGGCAGATTTTTAGAATAAAAGTTAGTAAAGAAATATCAGATAGACAGACAGTTATAGCTACAGATTAGCCATTCAGACAAATAGTACCCTGGCTACAGATTAGCCACACAGTTAAATAAAGATTTCAGAATCAGTATAATCAGTAAAGAGTCAGTATAATACAGAAAGAGATCAGAATCAGAAATCAGATTTCAGATAGCCTTTTTAGTTATACATGCTTGTTATTTGTATGTGCTACTTGTCTGTTGACACTTGACGTGGCGTGAGGGCACCTTATTGAGCATCCTCGCCGCCCCTGGGTTGGTAATCGTGTCGCCCACTGAGCAGGTGGGTTTACGTCACTCCAAGGAGTGGCATGCCGTCCCCAGTTTGGACGAAGATGGGATGAAGCTTTCCCCATATCAGCCTGATCAGCATTATAGTACAGATAGCCCTGTTGTGTGCAAGCGCCCAGGGAACAGATACAGATACAATTGCAGTACAGATCTTATTACAGGTGTAGCTCCGATTCCAGATAGCCCCGAGGAGAGTTTCGGGGAAACAGACCCTATCTGTTACTGTCTACACATGAGTTCTCCGGACCCAGACACGGTTGCTTATATCGGAGGCTATGGCCCGAACCGGAGACCCAGGGGGCCGGTAGAGGAGCTCCGAGGTGAGTAGATGAGTGGAGCAACTCATTTTTGGTTGGTTTTGACCCGGGTAGGGGTATATAGATTGTTTACTTATTTGGCGCCGTCTGGCTTATGGGGGTTGGTATCGGCTCTTGTTTGCTATATATGTATATGTGTATTTATGTGCTACATGTTAGTTAATAGGCAGCAGGCCGCCGCGTCCACAGGTACGCTCTTGCCCTATCACAGCACAGGAAGTCTAATATAGCTCATATCAGTTCGTACAGATTCAGTATTCCCCTGCTATTCAGAATTGCTAGTTATGTTATTGTATTCAGTCATGTTATTTTAGTTGCTTTGCATACTCAGTACCAGCGGTACTAACGCCCGGTGGGGCGCTGCATTACTTGCCTGCAGGTACTCATAGACGAGGAGGCGATCCCTCGTCATCCTAGCCAGCGCAGAGTCACCAGCTCCCGTCATCCGGAGCTTGATATTTCAGAGGTTTATATCATTTCCTTTTTGTTGCACAGTACAGGTAGGTCGGTCCCCTGTCCCGACCATCTTATCAGTATTCCTAGAGGCTTGCAGTCTGTATGTATTTCCCTGTGGTCAGTTGAGCCGGTCATGCGAGGCCGTGCAGTTTGTTATAGCTGTTTAGCATTTTAGTTTATGTTGGTCGTGTGAGGCTTGAGTTTGACAGTAGTGGTGACCTTGCCGGTCACGTAGCCTTACAGTAGTCTCGTGTTGAGTTACAGATAAATAGTCATCATGGTGGCCTTGTCGGCCCACCTAGGCTCCCTTATATTGAGATGTTTCTGGTTAGCTGTTGTTACAGGTACAGGTGGCTATAGGCCCAGTTGGCTGGAGGCTTTGTTTACAGCAGTTATATAGCCCTTTGTTTCCAGAAATTTGAGTTAGAGCCAGCCAGGCACCAGATGTGCTCAGGTTCAGTAGTCTAGCAGTTCAGGTCTTAGTAGGGCACCAGGGGCCAGTCATACCCCCCAAGGCGGGGCGTGACATGATAGCTAAATACCCACACTTATTCTATATCGGGTTAGTTCCAACTTGAGGTACCAGTTTTTCCCTATAACTCTATTTAGTTTTCAAGTTCGAATCATGTGTTCAAGCTTTTTTTGTATATGTGGATGTGGATGTGTATGTGAAGCATGAAACTAGTTCAACTATGTGATATGAATCGGAGGTAGTCATTCCGTTAGTTTTTGGTTTAAATGATCAGTATTTTAATATGATAATTGCATGTTTCTATTTTCTGCTTGTTTCCTACATTTGAGGATGAATGTTCCCAAGAGGGAGATATTGTAATACTCCGGAAGTGCCTAAGAGTAGACCCGGGAGTTAAAAGTTGAAAGCTGCTGAAACTGAGAAAAACATCACAGAACAAGAGGTGTAATGACTCGTGGTTGGAAACCACGAGCCGTTGTTACCAGTCATGGCTTCAAAAGTCCGGGAGGAAGTGGAAACAATGAGTCGTCATTTGTAGTCGTGGTGAGAGATGGACTTTAGCATTTGGGGAAGTAATGGGTCACCCAATGACTCATCATGAGTAACAATGACTTGTTGTCAGCAGTCGTTGTCTACATGGTCAAATTTCCAGTGGACTTAACGGACGGACACTACGACCTATTGGTGGAAACAATGAGTTGTGGTGAGACTCGTTGTGAGGAAGTTCAGAAATTTTCGAGGGGCTAGCAAAGATCGACTCAACGACCCATTGGACCAAAGGACGAGTCGTCCTGTGTAGCCATGGTTTGATTCCTGAAGCAAGGCCTGGGCAGTGCAGACGACGAGCCATACCACGAGTCGTGGTAGCTTCCAATGACTCTTTGGTATGGTCGTTGGTTAACCTGTGTAGATTCTCAGGCTAAATTCATTAAGGGCATTTTCGACCTTTCCATGCTATAAGGCCCTAAACTGCGTCGTTTCATGTATTTTTCTGGGCATCTTAAGATAGGTGAAGTCCCTATTGCATAGATCATTTCTATTTATGCATACTAAGAGAATTCTAGAGAGATCAAGCATAGAATCAAGCTTTTCCCTATCAATTTCTCCTTGGGCATTCAAGAACTTTAGAATTTGATCTTACCCAGGTATGTAGGATTACGAATGGGTGTTTCTATTCACACCCATGCCCATTCTCTATTAATTTACGAAAATCTATCAAAAATCTATTGGGGTTTTGATTCAATTCTTGTGAAAATTTCATGATTTGCTAATGGGTTTTTATGATTTATGAATCTCATCATAATTTATGGATTTTGATTAGGTTTTGCAATTTATTTTACTTATAAAATTATCAATTACGATTTTTATTCAAATAAGCCTAATTATGCATGACCTATGATGAATCGACTTATGATCTACTCTTCAATTATTGATATTTACAAACCCAGCATGATCTATGATTTGAAATATGAAATTATTCAAATACCCAATATGAATTGATGATTTACAAGTTATATGCATGATTTTCAAGTATGCATGGGCTTTATGATTTATGAACTATTGATGATGAAAAACATGTATTCAATGAATTCAGTATTGTAAAGCATGATGAAGTATTGGGCAATGCACAAAATAATAAAGAACGATTATGGTTTAAGAAATGAATTTCAAAATTTATCGATTTATGTGTTGGCCAATTAAAGGGCGTTTAATTCTTGGCTAATCATGTTTTATGGGGATCAATGAATGATGATTGTTTATTTTTAGCCATGAATGTTAATGAATGATGTTATTGGTTTACGTATGAGCCTGGTATGCATGTTTTTGGAAGCCGTGTCTAGCACCGAGTAGTCTGGTGTTCAAAGAACTATGTCAGTGTCTCATAACCACGTACCACAGTGGGTTTATAATGATAGATTAAAATGATGATGATCCCCTCTTTTGTGATATCACATAATGCACTTCCCTCGCCTAGCAAGCCAGCAGCGACTCTGCCCAGTTGAGTGAGATAGTTGGGGCATCCTGAAAGGCTCTACCATGATGGTGTCGGTTATAATGAGTCCTCCCATTGTTCCGCATATTTTATGTGTTTTCATATTTACTATATTGGCTCAAGTGATGATTTGATAAAGTTTCTTTATGATTATGATAATGAACGGTTTATGAATGATTGAAAACCTTGAGCCTTATGTTATATTACGATATTTATGTTATGAGCATGTTGTTCTACTCTTATGATCATTTATGAGTTTTGATATATTTTAAATGCCTATTTTACTTACTTTGCATACTTAGTACATTCCACGTACTGACCGCATACTTTCTATGTTGTATCGTCTTATGATACAGGTTTTGGCTCTCAGGCTCATCCTCATATCTAGATCATCTCAGGGTGTACTTTTAGCTTATTTGGTTAGTCCTCATGTTTCGAGGGCTGTTCGACAGACATTCATGCTATTTTATGTTTCAGTACTTGTTTGGGTTAGATGGGGGTGTTGTCCCATCAACCCATCGTATGTAGTAGAGGCTTTCAGACAGTGTGTAGTACTTAGCTGGTGTATGTCTAAGTGATTCCGTTTGTTATGATATGTCATGATTATGCTTATGTTTCCTCTATGCCTTGTGATTATTCTTCCACTTATAATGAATGAAGTTAGATGTATGCTTATGCCATGGGTCAACTTG
This sequence comes from Datura wrightii, assembly GCA_035772735.1. Lineage (NCBI taxonomy): Eukaryota > Viridiplantae > Streptophyta > Magnoliopsida > Solanales > Solanaceae > Datura > Datura wrightii. The sequence goes on along the minus strand of JASDFA010000002.1, from coordinate 45,226,986 downwards.
GGGCCTCTCGTGGTTCCTTGTCCCGTGTTACGATTTGGGTCTACATTCGAGTTGTGACACACACTCTCCATAGCGAGCCTACTAAGGGTGTCTGCTACTACATTGGCCTTACCCGGATGGTATAGCACACTCATGTCGTAGTCCTTGAGTAGCTCCAACCACCTCCTTTGTCAAAGATTGAGATTCTTCTGCATGAACAGATATTGTAATTCTTCCATTAATATGATTACAATTGAGAAGGGTAGTTGAACACTAGCCGACACTCGCCAATTAATCGGTAAACAGTGAACGAGGTATGTTAAGGAATTTTCTTTCGGCAGGTTAGTCTCTTCAGCATAGTAGTCCAGTACGAATCTCAGTAAAGCATGATAGGAGTATGTTATCATGTCTAGTTGTTGTTGTCAGTTGAGACTAGTAATTTGTATTGTTTTGGGCTGGATTACACCTGTATAGCTTCTGTGACCACTTTAGGGATAATAGCTGTGTCGCCGCCTTCCAGGAGCGAGGATGCATCACTCCACGGAGCGGCATGCCATCCGCAAGGGACGAATATAGAGATCCAGATCCTCATATGCCATGATTGTCCTTATACACACCCCTGGCGAGCATTTACGCGCGGGTGTAGATATCAGGAGTCCTTCGAACTCAGACACAGCTACAATCAGGGGCCGAGCAAGCCCATTTGCAGACCCAGGGTATCGGCAGGACGCTTATAGCTAGTAGTTGACTCAATATGACCTAGATAGGGGTATATAGATTGAAGTGTACTCACTAGGGCTAATGGGGGCCCAGGTGGGTTATTCTGTGCTGATTGTACCTTCCGGCTTATGGGACCCAGGTAAGGTTTATGCTTGCTTTGGTAATTGATAGTTAGACAGTAAGACGCCTCGCTTGTCAGGTATGACCCCTACCCTCCTTATTACAGTTATGTTTAGCCCTGATTTCACTACTTCAGTCATCTTCAGACTGTTTTGTTTACTTCAGTTATTGTCAGTTCTGTTTCCTTACCTTCAGTTATTTAAAGTTACTACTTTACATATTCAGTGCCTTTAGTATTGACGCGCTCTTTTGGGGCACTGCATTACTTGCCTGTAGGTGCAGATAGACGAGGAGCAGGTCCCTCGTAGTTCCAGTCAGCCGTACAGAGCCGTTAGCTCCCTTTTTTCGGAGCTTGTGTGATAGAGGTTTATTTATTTTGTTTGTATAGTATGGGTAGGTCGGGGCCCTGTCCCGACCATCTTATTACTCCTAGAGGCTTGCAGATTGTGTTACTTCCCTGTGGTTAGATGATATCGGCTGTGTGGGGCCCATATGTGTTTTAGACTATGTGTGTTGGCCGTATGGGGCCTTGTTTAGTTGTTGATTGGTGGACTTGTCGGCCATAGTTCAGTTTAGCATCTGATTTAACTATCTAGTTATAACTAGATATCATAGTGGCCTTATCGACCCGCATAGGACTCCCTATGATTGGATTGTTTTTACAGCCGCTATATAGCACATTGTTTTCTTGATTCTAGAGTTATAGTCAGCCCGGCACCAGAGACGGTTAGGCTCAGTCAGCTCAGCAGTTCAGTTCCTAGTAGGTGACCAGGTGCCAGTCATGCCTCTCAAGGTTGGGCGTGACAAGCTTGGTATCAGAGCAGGTCATATCCCAGGGAGTCTGCAAGCCATGCTAAGTAGAGTCTTATCTATGGATGTGTTTTGCACCACATAGTATAGGCAGGAGGCTGCAAGGCATGATAGGATGGTTACTCTTCTTCTTATTCAATCGTGCTATAGAGCGGTACAGTATAGGGTTGAGTCCCTAAGCTCATTATACTCTTTTGTTTATTGAGAAATGTCAGACCAGCGATACCCTACGACAGGCAAGAGGCTAGATGTAGCAGCAGGAGAGGGCACCAGCAGGGTGCCTCAACCTTGACCAGAATCGGCCCGACCTGAGGACGATACGGAGGTATCATCTCGACCTCCCCAGCAGTCTCCACCACGTCAGGAGCTGCTTGGGATGGTCCGTGTGACAGCACCGCCTCCGGCAGTTTCTATACCCATACCATCCGACCAAGAGGTCAGGAGCGCGGTGGTTATGCTAGCCCAGATGATGGCTGCTTAGCGCCAGCCAATGCCACCTATAGTGGCGGAATCCTTAGGAGGGCCTGGTAGATCGAGGGTTTGAGAGTTCCTAGCACTAAGTCCCCCGTAATTCATAGTGATAGATCGGACCGAAGACCCTCAAGACTTCTTAGACCAGTTGCAGAGGATTTTCAGGGTGATGCATGCTACACCAACAGAACCGGTTGAGTTGGTGGTATTCAGGCTACAGGACATCATCGTGCTATGGTATGAGAGTTTGGAAAAGTCTCGAGGGAGAGATGCTTATCCTCTGACTTGGCCCTGCTTCTCAGAGGCTTTCTTTGATCATTACCTACCGCAGGAGATTCGACAGGCCCGGGTTGATCAGTTCCTACACTTGGATCAAGGGTCGATGACTGTTTGGGAATATGCCATGCGGTTTGATTCCTTGGCTCGTTATGCGCCATCTTTTGTGGACACAATGCCAGCCAGGGTACACCGCTTTATTATGGGGCTGAACCCGGAATATGTTGAGACCTAGATCACAGCCACACTACGAGAGGATATGGATATCGCCCGTATGCAGGCTTTTGCTCAGAATATTGAGGGTATCAGACAACGGCAACGGGAGATTAGAAGGACAAGTCAGGAGTGGCGTCGTAGGGATAGATCGAGTGGATTACAGAAGGATGCCCGAGGAGGACCTAGGCCACGGTTATCAGATAGGCCGCCTAGACCCTCGCCTCCACCACAGTGGTAGAGGAATAGGTCTAGTCGTTGAGGGAAGCCAGAGCTTGGCGAAGGTTCGTGAGCAGTAGGTTCACAGTAGCAGAGGAGAGTGGAGCAGAATGGGTTTACAATACCACTTTGCCCTATTTGTAGTCGATGTCACTTTGGAGCATGCAGGTACGGTTCCACGGCATGCTACATTTGTGGACAAGAGGTTCACCAGATGAGGAATTTTCTAGCTAGGGGTCAGGGTGACCAGGATCGACAGGATAGGTCCTCGGCAGGATCACGAGCTCCAGCATCCCCGGAAAGGCGTAGGCCCTCAGTTTCAGTCGGTAGAGGCCAAGGCAGATCAGGGGTCTCCAGTTCGGGTGCCGGCCCAGACTGTCCTTATACACTATTGGGGCGACAGGAGTCAGAGTCATCACAAGATGTTGTGACAAGTATGCTGAACATTTGCTCTCATCCTGCTTATGTGTTGATTGATCTAGGATCCACCTTGTCCTATGTTACACCGTTAGAGGCTTGGAAGTTTAGTATTATGCCAAAATTGCTTCGGAGGCCTTTCTCAGTATCTACACCCGTTGGTGACTCTATCAGAGCCAGAAGGGTCTATCAGGGGTGTATAGTAGAGGTTGCAAGTCGTCAGACTACGACAGACTTGATAGAACTAGAAATGGTTGATGTTGATGCCATTATGGGTATGGATTGGCTAGCTCCATGCTATGCCAATGTCAAATGTTGGACCAAGATTGTCCGATTCCACTTTCCAGGGGAGACAGTACGGGAGTGGAAAGGTCATACACCTACACCATAAGGTAGGTTTATTTCCTATCTTCGGGCGAGAAAATTGATACCAAAAGAGTGCATTTATCATATTATCAGAGTTCAGGATGTTCGGGTAGATCCTCCGACCCTTCAATCTATCCCAGTGGTTAATGAATTTCCCAACGTATTTCCAGATGAGCTTCCTGGTATTTCCCCAGAAAGGGAAATTGATTTTGTAATCGATCTATTACCAGACACTCAGCCTATATCTATTCCTCCATATCGGATGGCTTCTGCTGAACTCATAGAACTAAAGGAACAATTGAAGGATTTGCTATACAAGAGCTATATCAGGCCGAGTAACTCACCATAGGGTGCGCCAGTTCTGTTCGGGAGGAAGAAGGACGGCTCCCTCCATATGTGTGTAGATTATCGGCAACTGAATAAAGTCACTATCAAGAATAAGTACCTGCTTCATAGAATGGACGATTTGTTTGATCAGTTACAGGGAGCAACGTATTTTTCGAAGATTGACTTAAGGTCAGGATATCATGAGGTACGGGGTCGTGAAAGAGATATTCCAAAGAATGCCTTCAGGACCAGATACGACCACTTTGAATTTCTAGTCATGTCCTTCGGATTGACAAATGCCCCAACAGTGTTCATGGACCTGATGAACAAAGTTTTCAGAACATACCTGAACTTGTTCGTGATAGTATTTATTGATGATATTCTGGTGTATTCCCGCTCAGAGGCAGACCACAAGGATCATCTTCGGACAGTGCTCCAGATTCTCAGAGATCGCCAGCTATATGCAAAATTTTCTAAATGTGAATTTTGGCTAAATTCAGTAGCCTTTTTGGGCCATATTGTGTCAGATGTTGGTATATAGGTAGATACGCAGAAGATAGAGGCAGTGAAAACATGGCCTAGACCTACCTATCCAACTGAGGTACGTAGTTTCCTGGGGTTAGCGGAGTATTACAGAAGGTTTGTGGAAGGATTTTCCACTTTAGCAGCACCTTTAACCAAATTGACGCAGAAGGCAGCAAAATCCATTAGATTGAGGAATGTGAGCAGTGCTTTCAGGAATTGAAAGACAGATTGACATCAGCACCAGTGCTAGTGTAGCCAGAAGGAACAAAAGATTATGCAGTTTATTGTGACACTTTGGGTCTTGGGTTAGGATGTGTTTTGGTGCAGCATGGTAAGGTGATTGCCTATGCTTCCAGGTAGTTGAGGAAGCGTGAGAAGAATTACCCTACCCATGACCTGGAGTTAGCCGCAGTGATTCATGCCTTGAAAATATGGAGACACTACATGTATGGCGTCCACATAGATATTTTCACTGATCACAAAAGCCTGCAGTATATTTCACCAAGAAAGAGTTGAAACTGCGACAGCGTTGCTGGTTGGAACTGTTAAAGGATTATGATGTGAATATTTTGTATCACCCAGGAAGGGCCAATGTTTTAGCAGATGCCCTTAGTCGCAAATCCATGAGAAGCCTGGAATATTTACAGCTCGAGAGGTAGGAATTGGCCCGAGAATTGCATCAGCTAGCCAGTTTAGTCATTCGTATAGTAGAATCAGGAAACAATGGAGTGGTAATCCAGAATACCACAGTGTCATTATTGGTGGTGGAAGTGAAAGAACGATAGTATGAAGATCCTAGCCTGGTTCAGCTCAGAAATAGGGTCCAGCGAGGGGAAGTGACAGATTTCCAAGTAACCGAGGACAGAGTTTTGAGATATAGGGATCGTCTCTGCGTTCTAGATATGGCAGGGCTTCGCCAGCAAATTATGGCTGAGGTACACTATGCCCGTTACTCTTTCCATCCAGGTTCGACAAAGATGTACCATGACGTAAAGGAGATTTACTGGTGGCCGAGAATTAAAAAGGGGATAGCAGAATTCATAGCTCAATGTCCCAATTGCCAACAGGTGAAATTTGAACATCAGAAAGCAGGCGAACTGACACAGGATATAGCCGTGCCTTTATTGAAATGGGAGGCAGTTAATATGGATTTCGTAGTAGGGTTACCTCGTACCAGGCGTAAACATGATTCTATCTGGGTAATTGTGGACAGGTTGAAAAAATCAGCTCACTTTTTGCCAGTAAGGGCTACCTTTTTAGCCGAAGATTATGCTGAGTTGTATATTAGAGAAATGTTCTGATTGCATGGTGTTGCGTTGTCAATTATCTCTGACCAAGGGGCATAGTTTTACAGCTAAATTTTAGCAGTCTTTTCAGAAGGGCCTGGGGACGCAGGTTAACTTGGGCACAGCCTTCCGTCTTCAGATAGACGAGCAGGCAAAACGTACAATTCAGACGCTCAAGGATATGTTACAAGCGTGTGTGCTAGATTTTGGAGGAAGCTGGGATGAAGATCTACCGCTTATTGAATTTTCCTATAATAACAGTTATCATTCAGCAATTCAGATGGTGCCTTATGAAATGTTACATGGGCTGAAGTGCAGGTCCCCACCTGGTTGGTTTGAGGTAGGAGAATTAGGATTGGTTGGGCCAGATATTATTCATTAGTTAGAAGAGAAAGTAAAGCTTATTAGGGAACGTCTACTGATGGCTCAGAGCTACCAGAAATCTTATGCTGATGTGTGACGAAGAAACCTAGAGTTTAATGTGGGTGACTAGGTATTTCTGAAGGTTTCACCGATGAAGGGTGTGACGAGATTTGGTAAGAAAGGCAAGCTTAGCCTGAGGTTTATTGGGCCTTATCAGATTCACCGAAGGATAGGCCAGGTGGTTTACGACTTTGATTTACCTCCAGAATTAGAATCCGTTCACCTAGTTTTTCATGTATCAATGCTGAGGAAGTACATAGGAGATCCCTCCCGGATTGTCCCCACTAAGGAGTTAGCTTATGAAGAAGCTCCAGTAGCCATACTAGATCGGCAGATCCGCAAACTAAGAACTGAAGATGTTGCTTCTATTAAAGTGTTATGACGAAATAAGAACCGAGAAGAGATGACTTAGGAGGCAGAAGACAATATGAAAACCAGATATTCTCTGTTATTTCAGACTTAGTCAGATTGTGCAGCTAGAAATATGTTGTTGTTGTTGTTTCATAAGTTACATTATATACATGTATATGTGAGATAATTGACTTCAACCTATTGTGAGATCAATGCTATAATATTGTGTGAAGTATCTGTATTGGACTTTTCTGCGTTTCAGGGTTTTTAGATAGTCCATATTACAGGGGAGACTCTGCCGAAATTTTTCCAAAATAAGTAATTGAAGGGTCAAGGTTCTTGCAAGTAGAAGTTAACATTCGAGGACGAATGTTCTTAAGGGGGGAGGATGTTACACCTCGCAAGTTTCTAAAGTTTAGTCGACCTATTCGTACGTTAGTTAACAGTTTTAGAGTGCCATATGTATGAGGAAAGGGCCCAGGGAAAGGTCGAATGAGTGCAAAGTCGGAATTTCACGGGAGGAGGCCGAACTAGTCTGCCAGAGGGGCAAAGTGGCACAGACCAGCCCCCTCCGCGTTACCCAGAGTGGCACGGAGCAGAATCGGCGAGATGGGCAGTATGCCACGTTGCCTTGTCTGCTGCCTCAAGTATATAAAGGCCTCACACTTAGATGTTATGTTATTTCCATAAAAATCACAGCCAGAACAGAGGGAAACCGAGGAAAACATTTGGAAATCATTTGATTATGCCGCTAAACGCCGTCCAAATCCAAATTAACTCCGGGTATTGAAGTATAAAGTTGTAGGGAGCATCGCTACAGAGTTATTTTCGTAAAATACGCCTGGCAAATCATTGTTCCACCAAGCCTAACTTGGTGGAATTATTTAAAACTAGTGTCAATACGATCACGTGCCTAAAGTAAGTTTTTCTCCCTTCTAGATTCCCAAGAAATTACGAATTTTTGATCGTCTTTCGATAAGTTGAAGTATAGTCAGTATATATATATATATATATATATATATATATATATATATATATAAGTCATTATTTTCTTTAAATATAGTAATAAAGTATCCCTATTCTTCCATTAATATGATTACAGCTGAGAAAGGGCAGTTGAACACGAGCCGAAACTTCCTAGTTAATCGGTAAACAGCGAATGAGGTATGTTAAGGCATTTTCTTTCGGCAAGTTAGTTTCTTCAGCATAGTAGTCCAGTATGAATACCAGTAAAGCATGTTAGGAGTATGTTATCATGTCTAGTTATTGTTGTCAGTCGAGACTCGTAATTTGTATTATTTTGGGCTGGATTACACCTGTTAATCTTCTGTGACCACTTCAGGGTTAATAGCTGTGTCGCCGCCCGCCAGGGGCGAGGATACGTCAGTCTACACAGCGGCATGCCATCCGCAAGAGACGAAGATGGGGATCCAGATCCTCATATGTCGTGGTTTGCCTTACGCACCCCCGCCTAACATTTACGCCCCGGATGTAGATATCAGGAGTCCTTCGGACTCAGACACATCTATAGTCAGGGACCGAGTGGGCCCAGTTGCAGACCCAGGGGATCAGCAGGATGCTTATAGCTGGTAGTTAACTCTGTATGACATGGATAGGGATATATAAATTGAGGTGTACTCACTAGGTCTAATAGGGGCCCAGGTGGGTTATTTTGTGTTGATTGTACCTTCCGACTTATGGGAGCCAGGTAAGGTTTATGCTTGCTTTAGTTACTGATAATTAGACAGTAAGATGCCTCTGATCTTGGGCAGATTTATATGCCCAAGTGATACTCAAAAGTATCATTTTCGCCTTGTTTATCTAGCAATGTGTATACGTTTTCATGTAATTGGTAATAAAATGTGAATTTATACTAACCAACATGATTAGCATTGTTTTGTAGGTAAAATGTGATTTCCGGAAGCTAAAATGTATGTTGGATGATATCGGAGTTGGACTTGGATGCGAGCAAGGAAAAAGGCATAGGACTGCACGAATTAAAGGGGCTCCGCGATGGAGCCGTGTCACGCTGCCATCGCGGAGGCATTCTGCTTGGAGGGTGAAAATTCATCACTTTCTAGTGGAGATTCGTAACTGCTCCGTGGCACGGTGGCTAGCCTCCGCGTTGCACGCCGTGCCACGTTGGTGTTTGATTTCCCGAACCCCCAGTTCCAATGAGGGTCCGCGTTCACGGCGTGTCAGGGAGGCAGTGCTCCGCGATACACTCCGTGACACGTTGCTCATTATTCCGGGAAAAATTTCCACTAGTATAAATAGAGCACTTAAGTGTATTTTTCATAATTCAGACTTGGTGGAGCAAGGACGTGGGTTACAGGCAGTTGAGGGACGAAAAGTTCAGGGTTTTTTCTCTCTTTCTTTTTTCTCTAATTCAATTGTTTGTATGATTAACACTTGTTTTAGGATGATTAATCCACAAATGAGTGGCTAATTCCCTTCCTTGCTGAGGTTATGAACACTTGTGATGAATTTTGATTATTAATTATATGGTTTTTCATCTTTTTCTTCCATGTTGTTCTATTAATTCTTGTTTCTACTGCATTGGTGTGTGGCCTACATTAATGTACATCTAAAAAGTCCGATTTCACTCGAGAGAGCACGAAATTGGAAAGTTGTGAATTAATAGGATATTGTTCTTTACTTGATTTGGGAAAATTGAGTTTTGATGTGCTTTCCTGATAGAAATATACTTGAAAGCCGTATTAGTCAATTTAGGAACCGGAATTGTATGGCTAGAACATGAATTGCATTTGATCACAGAAATGTAGACGGATGGTTCATGATTCTTAAGTGAGATTAAATACGAGAGTTTTAATCTCTTCGCAATTGTTCTTGACTAGCAACTGGAAGAAAAGATTAACCAATTTATGATGATAATCAGTTTCATTACATGTTCTTTAACCCCGGCATGCTTTTACCCATTGTCCAAATTCAAAGTAGATAATTGTTTGTAGTTTAGTATAAAATTTATAAAACAAATTATTCAATTTTTGGTTATTTAGTTGTCAGCATATTTAGAAGTAAAAATATAGTTTACTTGAGCAAATTGCACTTATCCCAAGTCTCTGTGGGATCGATACTTGGCTTACTAAAGCCACTTACTACTTGTTCGACCACGTGCACTTGCGTGTCGATTTTATAACCCCAACAAACGCACCGAACAAGTTTTTGGCGCCGTTGCCGGGGACTTGGCAATTGGTGAATTTGTTTTAAGTGTTAATTTTACTATATTTTTATTTTTTTTCTTAAGTGTTGACAACTTGGTCTTAGCCTGTATTTTGCAGACTCAATTGCTGTGAACACTGGCAAGAGACAAAGAGCTGGTGGAATCATATATAGAGCCTGAACGTATATTTCACAGTAAACGGAGAGAAGCTCTACAAAGGAAGCTGCAGTTGCTCAGACAGACCATTATGGAGCAACAAAATCCACCGGTTGTGAGGGCAGTGTTAGTGCCCGAAGAAGCAGCAGCAAGGCCGATTCGCGAGGTGGCAATCCCACATGCCAATAATGTTACATCCAGTATCAGCAAACCAGAGCCTGGAGGGAGATTTGAACTCAAGCCGAATATGGTGCAATTGTTGCACACAAGTAGGCAATTTACCGGTCTCCCTCATGAAGACCCACAACAGCATCTCCAAAACGTTTTGGAGATAAGTGACGCTTATATACCCGCTGGAGTGTCACCTGATTATGTTCGGCTTACATTATTTCCGTTCTCATTACTCGGAGAAGCCAAGAGGTGGTTGAAAGCTGAGCCACCAAATTCTATTTCAACGTGGGATGATGTTGCACGAAAGTTCTTGATAAGGTTTTTTCCCTCTGGTAAAACAGCAAGGCTTAGAAGTCAAATTCTAAGTTTCAAACAGAGGGAGGGAGAAAATTTATATCAAGCCTGGGAGAGATTTAAATCCATGTTGCGGGACTGTCCTCATCATCATCAGTCCAATGAGGTGTTGGTGCACACATTTATTGAGGGTTTGGAACCCCACACCAAAATATTGCTAGATTCAGCAGCTGGAGGGCAAGCGCTGGAAAAGACCTATGAGGAGCTGTACACCTTGCTAAACCGGATTTCACAGGGCAATCCAGAATGGAATGCTGATTCATCACGAGGTGGAACAAGGAAAGCAGCAGGAGTGCTTGAAGTGGATGGGTTTACGGCTATCGCTGTACAGATAGCTGCCTTGCAAAATCAATTGAACAACCACTTTAGCAACATGACTTTAAACCAGCCGTCAGCTCTAGTTAATGCAGTCCAGCAATTGTGGTGTGAAGTGTGCTGAAGCAGTGAGCACTCAGCTGAGTGCTGTGGAACCAATCCCGACTTAGTAAACTTTGTGGGTAATGCACAAAGAAATCACCAGCAGTATGGTAGTAGCTACAATTCAAATTGGAGGAATCATCCTAACTTCTCATGGGGTAGCAACAACCATCAAGGCCAATGTGCGGGTCAGGGCATGTAAAGGAATAAAGGAGGGCAACAGAACTACCAATCTCAATTTAGAAATAACAATGCACCTCCTCCACCACCATCACCCAGCATTGAGGAGATGTTCAAGACCATGATAGCTAACCAAGCTCAATTGCAGGCTGACTATGTGAAATTGGCAGCCGAAGTGAAAAACAATCAGTTAGCTACCAAGGCTCTTGAGTATAAATTTGGGCAATTTGCTAGTGCCCAAAATACAAGGCCTAGAGGAGGACTGTCAAGCGACACAAATCCGAATCCGAAGCAGGTAAATGCAGTGACCACAAGGATTGGTTTGCAGCTGAAGGAGGTGGAACCAAAAAGACCACCTCAACACTCGGGAGCAGCAGAAGTTGAGGGGGAGCAAAGTTCGGAAAGGGGAAAGACCAAAGAAGCTGAATCAGAAAGACCTCCACCCCCGTTCCCTCAACGACTTAAGAAGCACAAGGAGGAGGTGTGTTTCAAGAAATTCATGGAGGTGCTTAAACAGGTACATGTTAACTTACCTCTTGTTGATGTCTTGCAGGGAGTGCCTAAATATGCCAAATACGTAAAGGACATCGTGGCCAACAAAAGTCATTTGACTGAGTATGCTACGGTGGCTTTAACTGAGGAGTGCACTTCCCGGATCCAGAATAGACTGCCCACAGACCCTGGAAGTTTTACTATCCAGCTTACTATTGGGCAGAGCATCCGAGCTTGTGCATTGTGTGACTTCGGGGCAAGTATAAATCTGATGCCATCTTCGGTATTCAGAAAGTTGGGTCTAGGGAGTCCTAGACCTACAACCGTAATCTTGCAGTTGGCGGATCGATCCTTAGCTAGGCCGGATGGCATTGTTGAGGATGTTCTAATGCAAGTTGGCTCCCTAATTTTCCCGGTAGATTTTATTGTTCTGGATTTTGAACCAGACGCGGAAGTCCCATTTATATTGGGACGACCCTTCTTGGAAACCGGGAAAGCATTAATCGACGTAGCTGCGGGGCAACTGACAATGCGAGCACACGACAAGGTAGAGGTGTTCGATGTGTATAAAGCACCCAAGCTCCCGATGGTGCATGAAGAACTCTCGGTGATCAATGTGATTGATCATGGTAATGCTAAGCAGATGAAGCATTCCCGAGAGTTAATGGGAAGACCACCGGATAGGTGTAAGCATTACTGGGGGGAGGACAATGATCGAGAGAAATCTTCCATCACCCAAGCGGACAATTGAGCTTAAATAACGTCGAGCCGCGACGGTAAACCAGGCACTGCATGGGAGGCAACCCGTGAAAATTTTTTCTTTCATTTTGCAAAGTGTAAATAGATTTTTCTTTTTCTTGTTCTTGATTGATTACAAAATTTTTCGTTTTAGTTAGTATTTTTTATTTTTAGTTAGGTGAAACCTATTATTCTAACCAATTTTATTAAGTGAGATGATTTTCAGGTCAAACGGAGAAAAATGTGCACGGAATCGTGAAGGAAAAATCGAGGTATGAACAATTAATAAAATATAGAAGACAGTGAGCTGGGGCGATAGCTCCGTGTCACGGAGGAGGACCTCCGTGTTACCCTCTGTGACACGTTGAGGTGTAACCCAGAAATTTTAAAAATTTCCAGTATGTTGTCGCGATGGCTCCGTGTCACGGAGGCAGTGCACCGCGATGCACTCCGTGACACGTTGCATTGTATATCGCGACGGGTCACACCGGGTTGCCGGGTGACCCGCGTGTTTTTCTACCTTTTAAACCCCGAATTCTCCCCTTTTCCCTTCATTTTCAATTTCCTCCGCGACCAAACGTCCCAAAACCCCTCTCCCACCAATGTGCCACTGCTTAAGGCAACAAATTACCGAGTTTTCTTCGATTCTTCAACTTCGAGGTATGTTTTCCAATTCCCTCTCTAGTTTTTGCCGATTTTCTTTGATTTAAGCATGGGAGGTGAACTAAATAGCCCTAAGTCGAAATTAAGCATGAATTTGAGTTATTTGTTGATTGATAAATGTTCGGAATATCATTTTGATTGTTTGAACTTGTTGATTGCATAAATTATTCGAATTTGATGGAAGAAATCAATTCTAGGGCTTGTTGTTGAATTTGAAGGGGGTAATGTGTTGAAATCATGAATTGTATGCCAGGTTGTACGTGTTGAATGGGTTGAATCTTTGTACAGATTGTTTGAATGATTATTAGACGACGAATTCTCGGGTTTGGGGAAAGTGTTGAAATTGGTTAGAAGTTGGTTGGTTGGATAGGTTCATGTGTATAGCATTTTTGTTGTTATTTTTGTTTCTTTGTTTTGTCTTTGCTAAGTGCTAGAGTTAAAATGTTTGTGATGGTAGGAATTGTGATTAGTTGTACGAAGTCTGAGTAGTACACAGAAGTTATACCGTCGAAATTTCATTTTAAACGCACTAAGCATGATTGTATAGCTGGTTGTTTTGTGTAAATAAAGTTATTCTTGCCATAGATTATAACTATAACTAAGGACTAAGTGTGGGGTAATTTAGCGCAACCCGACCTTAGCCGAAGTTAATATTTACTTAGCTTAACATTGAATTTGTTTACTTGGGTGACAGGTAAAATGGCAAGCCGGCAAGATAAAGGAAAAGGTGCATCAACTTCAGGCACTGGAAGAAAGCGACTCAGACTGGGCACAGCAGTCCCAACTGCACCAGCAGTTCCACGCGGCCAGCGCCGCCAATACGGAATGAGATGGGTGACTGACGAGGGGAAAAAGTGGTACGCAAAGCATAAAGAGAACAAATATTTCACCGAGGAGCATATAGCACGGGAGCCATTGGCACAGGAGTTCCCCAGAATAGTTCACCGGATCGAGGCAGCTGGGCTCGGTTTCATATTCGAGGAGCCCAAAGAATGCAATCTGCACCTGGTCCGGGAGTTCTATGCCAACTGAAACCCGTCAATAAGAAGTCACACCATCAAAATCAGAGGGCAAATAGTCACTCTGGAGCCCCACCAGCTAAATGCCATCATAGGAGCATGGGACACAGACGCCCACGTCCTTAGACAGCTGAACATTACCCCATCGTATGTCGACATCAGACGCACACTGTGTGGGGCCCATCTACAACTAGATGGAGCAGGCACAAGGAAAGGGGCTACCACTAGACTCTGCCATATTCTCAAATGAACAGGGAAGCCCGAATCTGGCTGAAGATAGTCTGCTCGTGCCTAATCCCGGGGGTACACATGACTGATGTGACCCAGGACCGTGTTTGCCTGGTGTACGCCCTGATGAAAGGGCTGGAGATTAATGTCGGGGCGGTCATCATATCCGCCATGAAGAGAGCCCGATTGCACCAGGGCCACAGGTATGGTTTCGGTGGACTACTCACCACCTTTCTCCAGGGCCTCGATGTTGAGGAGGAGGCCCTCGATTATATCCCGCAGTTGGAGCGGCGGGCCTTGGATGTGACCAAAACTAAGGCTCCCGACACCACCCACGGGCCAGTGCTGACACTTGGCTAGCGACATGCTCGTGATGACCAGTATATGGCACGGATGTATGGGATACATATGCTCCAGCTAAGGATCGGTGGGAGACCAGCCACGGAGGAGGAGCTATGGCAGCTCGAGCTAGATTACCCGTTTGGCGAAAACGCCAAGGCTCTATGCCGAGTAGGGCCAGCCTTTGTAGAGCCCACTAATGATGACGTCCCCACGGACGAGGAGACGCGTCGGGAGGACTCTGATGTGGAGTCCGATGACGACGACAGAGGCGACTCGGACATGGGAGATGAGGCAGCAGCACCTGATGAAGAAGTGGAATACTTTGACTGATCAGGGAGTTCCACCACCCGATTTTGTGCTATTTAATTTTTGTGAACACTGGGGACAGTGTTCGGTTTAAGTGTGGGGTGGGAGTAGTTAGGTGCTGGGCTGGGCTGGTTTGCTTGTATGTTTTCCTCTGTATATTTGTATGTTATGTTTCCCTGTGTTTGTGAATTTTCAAACTGTTCTGTATCTGTAAATATTTGTGGAATTGATGTGTGTTGTGGAATGTTGCCAGCTGATTCTGTAAAAAAAAAAAAATTTTGTAAATATTTTTGCTTATCGAAATGATCGATATTTTTTAAAATTTTTCAACTTTTTAATTTTGGGATTCTCGGCATTTCTTTTCGGTTCTTTTACCGAGAAAGGTCCCATTGAACCGACGTCGTAGTTAGTGACCGTTCTCTATGATGGATGGATGACAACCGTCTTAAGGGAAATGTAGTCGTTAGGAGTAGTTTATTTTAATTTATTTTCAGTTTTTTTCTTTGGTGGATTGCATCCCGGAACCTGTAGTTACTATATGGTTGTGAATTTTTGGTTGCGTGTTGTGCATGATATTCAAAATGCAAAGGTGATTCGTATGAAATCATGCAATCTTGTAAATATGTTGAGATACCTAGGCTGTAGAGTTCGATTCGGTGTGATTGAGGCTTAATGTTTGAATTCATGTAATTAGCTGATTGAAGAGTCTGTGAATACATCTTGAATCGAGCATGTGCATAAAGTGTGAAGTGAGGTGTTGATATTCCATGCTATTGTGAAGTGTCTAGAACTTGCCTGGGGTGTGTACAAAACGAAATGAAGGAGGTGTGTTATAGGAAAGGATGTAGGCATTTCTTTGTTTTAACCGAGAGTTTCTATTTTTTTCTTGTTATACTCCCCCTTTCTGTGATTGTATACCCTAGTCAGCCCTTTGAGCCTTTAGCCTGTTATTTCTTTCTTTTATCCAAAAAGTATAAACCGAGCTTAGTTCCTTCTTTTCATTAGCCGTAAAGTCTATACAAAACTCTTAAGCGCTTAAGAAGAGAAAATAATTTTCCCAAAGTGTCAAAGAGTGAGAATGGTGAAAAGAAAAAGAAAAGCGGAGTGAGGGAAGAAAAGAAAAGGTTGAAGGTGCACTTGCTATAAACAAATGATAATGAAGGTGCATGAATAACCTTTGTTATGGTGTCAAGTGTGCTTAATGAAATGGGCCATACTAAAGTAAATCATCAAGAATGGGATGATGAAAAAAGAAAAGAAAGAAACAATGTCCATGAGTTGATGGGAATGTGTTGCAAAGGCGCTTAAGGATGCTAGTGGTTATTATTGGCTAATTCATGATATACTAGTTCCATAGCTTCCATTACAACCCATTAAAGTCCTATGTGATCTTACATTGCATTTCTTTATATTAGTGGAGTAATACACTAAGGGCAAGCTTATGGGTCATGACATGATGCATATGAATTCTTTTGGGAGAGAGAGTGAAATTGTTTTACATGCCCCTACTTAAATGTTTGTGTGTCACATGAGCAAAAAGGGGAAGATTCTCTTGAGTTGTGAGGGCACATGCTTGATGAAAGATTGATTTTCGTGTCGGATATCTTGATTAGCTGATTTGCATGAGTTTGCCGATATCGAGAGTCGATTCTTAAAGTCTAGGAAGTCTTAATGTATTGAAGGTCATGGCATTGTTAAGACCATGCATGTTTTCTTGATGATTTGCAATATTGAATGATCGATATGACAGTAGCTTAAATTGTCGCACCATAGTAGCGAGGGTGGGATGGTAATTGCATGAATTGTATGTTTGTTGTTCGAGGACGAACAAGGATTTAAGTGTGGGGTAAGTGATCTTGGGCAGATTTATATGCCCAAGTGATACTCAAAAGTATCATTTTCGCCTTGTTTATCTAGCAATGTGTATAAGTTTTCATGTAATTGGTAATAAAATGTGAATTTATACTAACCAACATGATTAGCATTGTTTTGTAGGTAAAATATGATTTCGGAAAGCTAAAATGTATGTTGGATGATATCGGAGTTGGACTTGGATGCGAGCAAGGAAAAAGGCATAGGACTGCACGAATTAAAGGGGCTCCGCGATGGAGCCGTGTCACGCTGCCATCGCGGAGGCATTCTGCCTGGAGGGTGAAAATTCATCACTTTCCAGTGGAGGTTCGCGACTGCTCCGTGGCACGGTGGCTAGCCTCCGTGTTGCACGCCGTGCCACGTTGGTGTTTGATTTCCCGGACCCCCAGTTCCAGTGAGGGTCCGCGTTCACGGCGTGTCATGGAGGCAGTGCTCCGTGATACACTCCGTGACACGTTGCTCATTATTCCGGGAAAAATTCCCACTAGTATAAATAGAACACTTAAGTGTATTTTTTATAATTCAGACTTGGTGGAGCAAGGACGTGGGTTACAGGCAGTTGAGGGACGAAAAGTTCAGGGTTTTTTCTCTCTTTCTTTCTTCTCTAATTCAATTGTTTGTATGATTAACACTTGTTTTAGGATGATTAATCCACAAATGAGTGGCTAATTCCCTTCCTTGCTGAGGTTATGAACACTTGTGATGAATTTTGATTATTAATTATATGGTTTTTCATCTTTTTCTTCCATGTTGTTCTATTAATTTTTGTTTCTACTGCATTGATGTGTGGCCTACATTAATGTACATCTAAAAAGTCCGATTTCACTCGAGAGAGCACGAAATTGGAAAGTTGTGAATTAATAGGATATTGTTCTTTACTTGATTTGGGAAAATTGAGTTTTAATGTGCTTTCCTGATAGAAATATACTTGAAAGCCGTATTAGTCAATTTAAGAACTGGAATTGTATGGCTAGAACATGAATTGCATTTGATCACAGAAATGTAGACGGATGGTTCATGATTCTTAAGTGAGATTAAATATGAGAGTTTTAATCTCTTGGAGATTGTTCTTGGCTAGCAACTGGAAGAAAAGATTAACAAATTTATGATGATAATCAGTTTCATTACATGTTCTTTAACCCCGACATGCTTTTATCCATAGTGCAAATTCAAAGTAGATAATTGTTTGTAGTTTAGTATAAAATTTATAAAACAAATTATTCAATTTTTGGTTATTTAGTTGTCAGCATATTTAGAAGTAAAAATATAGTTTACTTGAGCAAATTACACTTATCCCAAGTCTCTGTGGGATCGATACTTGGCTTACTAAAGCCACTTACTACTTGTTCGACCACGTGCACTTGCGTGTCGGTTTTATAACCCCAACAAACGCACCGAACAGCCTCGCTTGTCAGGTATGACCCCTACCCTCCTTATTACAGTTATGTTTAGCCCTGATTTCACTACTTCAGTCATCTTCAGTCCGTTTTCTTTACTTCAGTTATTGTCAGTTCTATTTCCTTACCTTCAGTTATTTAAAGTTACTGTTTTACATATTCAGTACGTTTGGTACTGACGCCCTCTTCTGGGGCGCTGCATTACTTTCCTGCAGGTGTAGATAGACGAGGAGCAGGTCCTTCGTAGTTCCAGTTAGCCGTACAGAGCCGTCAGCTCCCTTCTTCCAGAGCTTGTGTTATAGAGGTTTATTTCTTTTGTTTATACAATATGGGTAGGTCGGGGCCCTGTCCCGACCATCTTATTACTCCTAAAGGCTTGTAGATTATGTTACTTCCCTGTGGTTAGATGATATCGGTCATGTGGGGACCATATGTGTTTTAGAATATATGTGTTGGCCGTGGGGGCCCTGTTTAGCTGTTGATTGGCGGCCTTTTCGGCCATAGTTCAGTTTAGCATCTGATTTTACTTTCCAGTTATAACTAGATATCATGGTGGCCTTGTCGGCCCGCATAGGACTCCCTATGATTGTTTTTCTCTGGTTAGTTGTTTATTTTCATAGGTGGCTATAGGCCTTGTCGGTCGGGGGGTTGTTTTTATAGCCGCTATATAGCCTGTTGTTTTCTTGATTCTAGAGTTAGAGTCAGCCCGGCACCAGAGGCTCTTAGGCTCAGTCAGCTCAGCAGTTCAGGTCCTAGTAGGGCACCGGGTGCCAGTCATGCCTCCCAAGGTGGGGAGTGACACCAACGAGTCATGGGTTTCATCTATTACCTCGATTGGTGATTTCCTACTTCTTCCCACGGGCACATACCACGAATCATTGTTTCTCAGAACGAGTCATGCTATAACTCATTCCATCCAACCCTAGTACCCTGGTGACAATCGACAACCCCTACCTACGACTTTTTACATCATCCTACAGGTCGTACCATGGACCCATTACCTCTGAGTCTACTTTTGAAGAACTTGACCACGAGTGCCTCCCACGGACCATTAAACCTTCTAACGACTCATACCTCGAGTCGTCCTAAGCAAAATCTCAATTTTTTCTGCTGCTTCTTATTTCAAATTCCCAAGTCTAGTCTTAGACACTTCCGGGATATTACAATATCTTCCCCTTAGGAATATTTGTCCTCAAATGTGAATGAACATAGTGGAAGCTGGGGAAAAAGGACTCATAGTTCAAATACTGAACATCTAAAGATGAAAACTGATGGAGTGACTGACTCCGGACATGAATACATGACCGAACTAAATTCATGAATCACACATACATACAGTAACATGAAAAAAATTGGGACACATAAACTGAGCATGAAATCAACTAGAATATTGAGGAAACTGGTACCTCAAGCGAAAACTGAGCCGAAAGGGAACAGATGCGGGTACTTAGACATCATATCTTCTTCGGCCTCCCACATAGCTCCCTCAACATGCTGATTCCTCTACAAAACCTTTACTAAAGCTACTTCCTTTTTCCTTAGCTTCCGAACTTGACGATCAAGTATTTTCACCGGAACCTCTTCGTAGCTGAGGCTATCCTTCACACCTACACTCTCCATTGGGACAACCAAAATAGGATCACCCATGCACTTCTTCAAAAGCGACACATGAAACACTGAATGCATTGAAGCCAATTCTGAGTGCAACTCCAACTCATATGCTACCTTTCCATCCCGCCTCACAATCTGGTGCAGGACAACATAATGGGGACTGAGTTTCGCTTTCTTTTCAAATCTCATCACTTCCTTCATCGGAGATACCTTCAGAAACACCCAATTATCAACTTCAAACTCAAGTTCTCTCCTCCTCACATCTGCATAGGACTTTTGAGGACTCTGGGCTGTTTTCAACCCTTCCCTTATAAGTCGAACCTTCTCCATAGCCTCATGGACTGAGTCTGGTCCTAGCATCGCAGCTTCACCGACTTCGTACCAACCAATAGATGATCTACATCTCCGTCCATAAAAGAGCCTCAATTGAGCCATCTGGATACTGAAATGGTAGTTGTTGTTATATGCAAATTTAATGAGGGCAAATGATCATCCCAACTACCCTTGAAGTCAATCACATACACCTTCAACATATCCTCAAGAGTATGAATGGTCCGTTCGGCCTGACCATCTATTTGAAGGTGAAATGTTGTGCTAAGCTTGACCTGAGTACCAAGCCCCTTCTGAAACAATCTCCAAAACTCGGAGGTAAATGAGTACCTCTATCTGATATGATGGACAAGGATAACTTGTGCAACCAAACTAACTATTGAATATACAATTTAGCATAATCCTCCGCTGAATCAATAGTTTTAACCAGTAGGAAATGAGCTGCTTTAGTCAATCTGTCTAAAACCATCCAAATAGAGTCTTACTGTCAATGAGTACGAGGCAATCCCATAATGAAGTCCGTATTGATTTCCTCCCACTTACAAGTAGGGATACTAATGTCTTGAAGCACACCTCTAGGTCTTTGAGGCTCAACATTTACCTGTTGACAATTCGGACACTTAGCCACAAACTCTGCTATGTCCTTCTTCATGTCATTCCACCAATAAACTTCCTGTAGATCTCGGTACATTTTGGTAGCACCTGGATGTATAGAATATCTGAAACCACGAGCCTCATGCATCATCCACTCCCTCAAGTCATCAACTCCTGGTGCACATAAACGACCTTGATATTGTAGCACACCATCTCCCCTTTGAGAGAAAACCTCCACCTTCTGATTCTGAATGGTTTCCTTCAACTTTACTAAATAGGATCCTCGTCTTGTCTAGCTTTGACCTCGGTCACCATGAAAGATTCTGATCCATTCTGAACAATGACACCACCATCCATCAAGTCAGTAAGAAAAACACCTAGTCATATGAGCCGATGCATATCCTTCACTAACTCTCTCCTATCCTCATCTATATGGGTCACACTCTCCATGGAAAGCCTGCTAAGACCATCTGCCACCACATTAGCCTTGCTCGAATTATAAAGGACACTCATATCGTAATCTTTAAGAAGATCCAACGACCTCCTTTGATGTAGATTTAGATTCTTCTATGAAACATGTACTGTAGGATTTTGTGGTCTATAAACACGTCCACGTGGACCCCATAAAGACGTGTCTCCAAATCTTCAAGGAAAATACTACCACTGTCAACTCGAGGTTATGAGTTGGATAGTTCTTTTCATGGGCTTTCAGCTACCTGGAAGCATAGGCTATAACCTTACTATGCTGCATTAATACATAGCCAAGGCCGATCCTCGAGGCATCGCAATATACCATAAACCCATCAGTACCCTCAGGTAGGGTCAACACTGGTGCTGAGGTGAGTCGAGTCTTCAACTCTTGGAAGCTCTTCTCATAAGCCTCTGACCATTGAAACTTCACTTTCTTCTAGGTCAACTTAGTCAATGGCACTGCAATGGATGAAAACCCTTCAACAAACCTCCGATAGTAACCACCTTCACCAAAGAAACTCCTAATATCCGAAGGACTCACTGGTCTAGGCCAATTCTTCACAGCTTCTATCTTTTGAGAGTCTACCTGTACACACTCACTTGATACCACATGACCCAAAAATGCAACCGAGTTTAATCAAAACTCACACTTGCTGAACTTAGCATATATATGACGATCCTTAAGAGTCTGTATCTCCACTCTCAAATGTGCGGCATGCTCCTCTTCACTCCGAGAGTATATGAGAATGTCATCTATGAACACAATCACGAACACATCCAAATACGACTTGAACAACCTATTCATCAAATCCACAAAAGCTGCAAGAGCATTCATTAGTCCAAAAGACATAACTACAAACTCATAGTGACCATACTGAGTCCTAAAGGCTGTCTTCAGAATGTCCCTCTTCTGAACCCTGAGCTGATGATACCCAGATTTGAGGTCTATCTTTGAGAAACACTTGGCACCCTAAAGTTGGTCAAACAAGTCATAAATTATAGGGAGAGGATACCTGTTCTTGATTGTTACCTTGTTTAATTAACGATAGTCAATGCACATCTAAAGGGAGCCATCCTTCTTCCGGACAAAGAGAACTAGTGCACCCCAAGGGTATTTGCTTGGTCTGATGAAACCTTTATCTAAGAGGTCTTTCAACTGCTCCTTCAATTCCTTTAGCTGAGCCATTCTGTAAGAAGGAATAGATATAGGCTACGTATCGGGAAGAAGGACATTATCAAAATCGATCTCCCGCTTGGGAGGAATTCCCGGTAAATCATTAGGAAACACTTCTGGATATTCACACACCACAGGAACTGACTGGATAGTCGGGGTTTCGGATGTTGCATCTTTAACCCTAACTAGATGGTACATGCAACCTATAGAGATCATCTTTCTGGCCTTAAGGTAGGAGATGAAATGACCTATAGGCACAGCTGAACTACCCTTCCATTCTAGGACTGGCTTACCTGGAAACCGAAACTCTGCCTCGTGGGTTCTACAATTTACTAAGGCATAATATACATGTAGCCAATCCATGCCAAAGACAATATCAAAATCTGTCATGGCTAGCTCTACTAAATTTGCTGAGATGACTTTCTAAAGGACTGTGACAGGGCACTTTTTATATACCGTCGAGCTATAATTGAATCACCGACTGGAGTAGAAACTGAGAAGGGTTCTGATAGGATTTCAGGACAAAAGCTGAAACTACTAGCAATATAGGGCGTCACAAAAGATAAAGTAGCCCCTTGATCTAACAAAGCATATACATCAAGGTGGATACTTATAACATACCGATGACTATATCTAGTGAAGTCTCATGCTCCTGGTGAGAGGCAAGAGCAGAAAACCTGTTCTGGCGCTAGCCACCACTTGCACTGGTAGACGCATCCTGCTGAGCTGGGTCTGCTAGTGCTGCTCCTGAGATGGTAACCTGAGCACAACCTCTACCATCACTCTATCTAGCCAAAGGACAATCCCAGAGCCTGTGCCTAGGTCTACCACACCCAAAACGTATATCTAACCCAATCAAGCACTCTCCTATGTGATTCTTTCCACACTTTCCACAGATCGAAAAGGTACGCTCTGCCTGCATGCTCCTCTGTAACCTGATGCTCTGCTCCTCTAATCACCTAGTGGTCTAGATGGAGCACTGGCCGATGATGGTGCTGGAGCTAAAGACCTCTGATGAGACTACTAGCAATGTCCACCTCTTGATCTCTGTTGGAAGAACCCACAACTGTCTATTCTTGCCCTCTTGGCCTCTCTTTCATGCACCACCTCCATCTGCTGGGCATACAAAACCAATTGAAGAAAGTCAATGTCCTGATCAAGCATAGCAGTCCTGCAATCTTTGACCAGGTAGTCCGCTACTCCGTGCACAAACCTTCTCATCTGAGATCTCTAATTAGCCACCATCTCTGGTGCATACTTGGACAAGCGAGTGAACTCTAAAGCATACTCCTTGAATGTCATATCATTCTGCTTCAGGTTCACAAACTCAGCTATATTGATTTCCCTCATCTCTCGAGAAAAGAACCGATCCAAAAACACTGTATGGAACTCATCCCGACCAATGGGGCCTTCTCAAACTGTCCTGCTATCCTTCCATTTCCTGAACTAGATATGCACAACCCCTTTCAACTGATATAAGGCTATATCTGCGCACTCCTCCCCTGTCATCCCCATGATCTAGGTGATCTTTAGAACTTCATCAATAAACTCATGCGGATCCTTGCCCACCTTTGATCCGAGAAACTCTAGAGGGTTCATCCTCAGAAAATCTCTGACTTTTGTCACTACCGCATTCCCATTATGGGGGACTTGTACTACCACCTTCTGGTTGACTTGAGCGGTCAAAGCCTGAGCTAACATCTAAATAGAAGCCCTAAACTCTGCATGGGCCACCGGCTCGGGCACATGATCCTCGGGGGCTAGTGGGGCCTGCTGGTGCCCATCCCCATTTGCATTCTGATGGCCATTTCTATTTTTTCTTCTTTCGTTAACTCACCGAGGAGGCATGATTCTGCAAATGCGTATAGCACTAGTTAAAAGGATAGAGACACATTTCATCGCACGACATAGATCGTGAAAGAAAGGAAGTTTCCTAAATGTTTCATAGCCTCTTCGTCATAAGTGTGGCGCGCTTCACACCCATGAAAAAGACTCAACTTAACACAGCTTTCAAACACCCTAGGACACTTTAAAAACTAATGCTCTGATACCAAGTTTGTCATGACCCGAACATAGGTCCAGATCAGGACACAGGATAAGGAACCCCGAGAGGCTCCAAGTCGACTCATGGCATGAACATGATATCTAAAACTCAACATAATAATGAGGAAGTCTAACATACATAATAACAGAAGTCTGAAAATATAGTAACATCTAAACATATGAATATATAACATAATTCTGAAGCTAAATACACGCTATGTCTGATAAGCCTCTACATACTGAAAAAGTTGATGGGACAAGACCCCAACTAACTCACTAAAGACTGAAGCTGAAAATACTAAACATAAGCTAATAAAAGGGTCCTCGAAGGATGAGGACTCACTAACTCTGGCTAAGGGATGCAAACTCTGAAGATCATGCTAACAGCGGGACTGAACCTGAATGTCTGAGCCTGTATCATGAAATGATACAGAATAGAGTACATGGTCAGTACTTGAAATATACTGAGTATGCAAGGTAATTAAAAATGGACAGTTAAAAAAATACATAAGAGTTCATAAGAGTAGGACAACATGATCATAAAGTAAATATCATAATGTAAACATAAGGGCTCAAGGTTTTCAACTTATTCGTAATCCAATCATAATCATAGTCATAAGAGAAAACTTTATAAAACATAACTTGAGCCAAAGTATCATAACATGCATAAATCATGAGGAACAATGGGAGGACTCGTCTTAACTGACACTATCATGATTGAGTCTTACATGATGCCCCACTGTTTCTCCCAAGTTGTCAAGACCGTTCCCGGCTTACCAAGCAGGGGGACATGCGTGTGTGGTGATATTATAGGGATTCAATAATACACACGCACACACACACACACACACACACAAAATGACACATAGTTCTGAGACCATGGGGTTTACTGAATGCCGGGTCTACTTGGTGCTAGACACTACTCCCAAAAACATGCACGTGAGGTCTCATGTAGTAACTGTAAAATCATTTATGAAATTCGTGGCCAAATAAATAATAATGTGATGGATCCCACTTGAAATACATGATTAGCCATGAATAAGAGTCCATGAATTGGCCGAGAGTCATAAATCCATAAATTACGAAAATCATGCATACTTGTAAAATATTTATATACTTAATATTCATAAATCTATGATGAGTACTTGAAGAGAAATCATAGCATGAATCATGAATCATAATTTTGGGCTTAAGAAGATCAAGATCATAATGGAATCATAACTTGACTTTTCATGAAACATACATAATTGGGCATAATTTAATTCAAATTTGAAACTATAAATTAATAAATGAAATAGCTATAAAATCTGTCCATAGATTATAAAACATTGTTTGATACATGAAGGGTATTGACCCATAGATAGATCATAGAGAATTTCACAAGAATTGGAATGAACCCCATAAGATCATGAAACTTGAATCTTGAATTAAAATCCATGAAATTGAGAAGAATTTAGAGCATGAGAGTGAAAGGAACTCTCGTTCATAGCCTTACATACTTGGGTAAATCTGATTTACACTCCCTCTTGAAAGCCCAAAGGAAAATGAAGAGAAATTGGAGAAATTCTTCATGCTTGATCTCTAAGGAAGAGGTCTAATTTCGCATGCATGGAATGGTAAGACTTAGAATAGGTTTAACACTTTTAAAATCCTGCTAACTGAGCTTAAAATGACGTAGTTCAAGACCTTAGAGTTTAAAAGTTATGAAAATATCCTTAATAAAAAGTATGAAATTTCTGCACTGCCAGTGAAAACGACTAATACCACGGGTCATACCTTGATACCACGACTCATAGAATCCATCGGTTACTTCCTTCATCATTTTTTAACTTCTCATATCCTGATACCATGAGTCAACAGGACGGGTCGTTACTTCAAACAACGATCTGTTGTATAATCCCATTACTGCCTCTAATGAACCTGCATCTGTACTTCCTACGAGTCACACCCCGACTCTTACCTTCATCCAATGAGTTGTGGGTTCCATCCATTACCTCGATTGGGGATTTCATGCTCCTTCCCATGGGCACATACTATGACACATTGTTTCTCACAATGAGTCATACTACTACTCGTACCATCCAACCCTGGTACCCTAGTGACAACCGACAACCCCAACCTACTACACGCTAGATCATCCTATGGGTCATACCATGGACCCGTTACCTCTGAGTCTATTTCTGCAGAACCTGACCACAAGTGCCTCCCACGAGTCGTTAGACCTTCCAACGACTCATACCTCGAGTCGTCCTGAGTAAAATCTCATATTTTTCTGCTGCTTGTCATTTAAAATTCCTGAGTCTAGTATTAGGCACTTCCGGAGTATTACATAGACACCTTTCAAGGTCCACAAATATGGGTCCCTTCCTAATTTATTATTATGTGAAAAAATGACTAAGTGATAAAAAATGAACAATTATTATTAAAACTAATATAACTATGTAATCAGACAAATAAACTCTTATTAAAATAAATAAATAAGTATAAATTAAATTATTTACTAATTAATGTGAAAACTAAAACACAAGATATGGATAAAATTTTATCAAGAAAATACGTTAAAAAAATATTTCAACACGAATAAATATCCAAGCGTGAACTAAATTAATTCGTGGTTAACATGTAACTTGAGTGATAAGATAATACAAACTTATCAAAATGAACATATAATATTTACTACACAAGACAATTAAATCGACTATTTTATTACAAAATAAATAAATTAAACACGAATTAAGTCATTTACCAAATTAATATAAAAACTATGTGACAAAATAATAATTAAGCTATCTCCATATTAGACATATTAAATTTATTTTAAGACAAATGAGTATCTCAATATAAATTGTATTAATGTAAAATTTATGTGATAAACAACTTCAACAAGCAGACTTATTTAGTAAACATAAAATACTTTTTTTGAAAGAAGGAAGTAAGTTATATATTTTTTAAAACTATTTTAAAGTGATACTAAGTTCTTAAGACAATATTAACTTATTTATTAAATACGTGGATAATTAAAAAGACAAGGACATTATTAATTAAAAGAGCCAAATTATTCAGACAAGTAAGGAGAAAGAAATCTGAAAAGATAAAAAATAAAATAAGCAAAGTTTTTAATTACTAATTCACAATATATAAATCTTAATTACCCCCCAAACAAAAATAAAAGAAGGATAGGAAAAACTATAATTTATAAATATTTTTATAACAATTTAAACATTTTTCAGATATTAGACAAGTTTTTAGAGAGTCAAAAGTCTAAAAATATTTGTTGATTTATAGGAGTTTCTACATGATATTATGAATCGTGACCTTCAAACTTGGCAACAATTTAATGGAAGGTCGATCTTAAGTTAAAAATTCACAAGAATATATTTCTAAGAAAAAATTTGAATATCAAATATAAGCACATAAAGTGTCAACGTATAAGTACACATAATTATTTTAAAATCTTTGATTGATGCTGCTTCTGAGGAATGAGTCGGCTTAGTTTTTTATAAAAAAATTGGAGTTATACCTCATAATTCCTTTACTTTCTCAATAACTATATGTTAAAGGATAGTATTTATATATAGTTAATAATTTGGATAAAAATATAACAAGAAATTTTGTAAAAAAAAAAGTGTGAAGATTAAAAAAAACAAAATCTAAGCAAAACACATATTTTCCACCCCTTTAAACATCCCCTTTTCACTATTATCAACGTTTATTACATCAATACAATTCCATTTAAAAGAAATGGTAACGATAATGCTAATCATAAACAAGGGAAGTCCTACAGCTTCTCAGTCCCATCCCGAACCTGGACGACTCCTCCGTACTTCCTGCTCATTTAGAAACATTAAAGTAAAACATAAATAAATACTACAACAAGCATGCATGTGTGAGAGGCTAAAATGTCGAGTTAAAATATGATAGTTTTAATTCAGGGTATAATTCACATGAACACTAAGAAATTACAAACATATGTTGTTAGACAAAGGCTACAACACGTAAGAATAGATATGCTTGAATATAAAGAAACACAGATAATAAAATTCTAAACACCACAAATTTTGTAATAATAACCTCTGGAAGGTAAACTGTTCAGTTAGGGACAAGTTGGGAGTAAAAAGCAATGAGGAGTAGATAGAACAACAAGAAAACCTTGAAAACCCACTGTATTTTAGTGCTAAGAGAAAAATTATCTTGCCAGAGGGGAGGAAAGTTTGGGTACTTCTATCGTTAGAAAATTATTCGTCCTCCCAATGAGGAGAAGAGGAGAGGGTGGCATGTTTATATAGCTAAAAGGATAAAGTTAATTAGGGAATAAAATGGAAGGAAATATTCAATAGAATCAATCAAGGAATATTATTTTCTTAAACAACATAATCAAATTAGAAGGCATAAAACTATTCGAATTTTTACCATAACCAAGCATATACTCAAGTTGTTCAAATAATTAAAGAAGGTAATTAAGAATTGATCATGACCACATTTTCTTAATTAAAGCAAAGAATCAATTTGCATAAAGTCAGACAAAATTTACCAAAAATTAATCAGATACTAAGCTATTTAGAATTAACAAATTAATATATATAGAGTCTAGTTAGAAATAGCCTAAAAATGGGAAAGGGAACAAATCACTTCAAGGCTATCAAACTGTTAAAATAGAATAGTACCAAACTGTTGCAAGGTGGAACTTAATTGGAAATCTAAGGCTACCATAATTGAATAAGTACTAATATTTTCATGAGTCGAACCATTCAAGGAAAGGGAGCAACTATTAAGCTATTATCCAATATTCTAGGAAAAGAAACAAACATTCCAATCTACTACCCGTATTTAACACGAATAATCAAAGCTTTTAATATTAGCTAAAGAAAATAAGAGAGGAGAGAAATGAATCATTGGAGGTTCTTCCTTAATCGAAATAATCAACTCAATATAGTAAAATCATTCAAAGTTACCAAATTATAGCCGATTTTGTGGCTGTCACATATCGTATAAAATGAGAATATTAAGTTACCATAATCAACTTGAAAGGGAAGGAAAATATATTTGATCTAAGTTATCAAAATCTACTAAAAAATAGATGAATATCAAAGCTATGATATTATGTGAATCAGTGCTAATGGAGTAACAATCTTCTAATTACCAACTAATACATGAAGGCTGCAAATAAATCTATCTTAATGATGAAAGAATATAACTTACTCAATGATTAAATTAAAGTGCTAGAAATCATATTGGATCATGAGAGAAATAAAATAGGTTGAGAAAGAGAGTAATTTTAATTGCAGGGGAAAAAATCGTGATTGCGACTCTAGTAACCAGAATAGAATATACAGAAGATTAAGATTAAAGAACACATAATAGATCATTTTTAATATTCTATAATCTCAACTCACAACAATAGAAATCATTATCAAACATAATCAAATTTTAGTAAGAAAATCAGAAGAGACAGAAGACCCAGATGTGAGACTTACCACAGACAGATTCTATCCCAATGTTAGTAAGGTGGTGGTTCGTGGAGTTAACCGATGATGATGGTGGTTCGGTCAGAATGGGAAAATAACGAGCAAGAGAAGAATAGAGGAAATGGACGATGTGGCATGGTAGTCTGCTGATGGTGGTTGTGTGCTGCGGTGACTGTTAAAGAAGAAGATGAGGCGGTGTGGTTGTGTTCGGGTTTCGCCAGAGAAGAGATGAGAGAAGACGAGAGAAGACGGGACTATAGGGGCTATTGGCGCGAGATTCACTGGTCGGCATTGGTGGCTTCTCCGATGATGGATTTGCCGGAGAAGAGGAGGAGAGGAAGGAAAAGAGTGGTGGTTTTTTTGGATTTTTCAGCGCAGTTTGCCAACGTCTGCTCGTCGCAAAGGGAGAAGATAGCGATGGAGAGGTGTGCAACGGTGTTCATGGAATTTTATCGTTCACAATGGTTTGTTGGAGGTTAGTTCGCCGCAGCAGGCGATGATGACAGTATAGGATTATGGTGGTTTGGAGACTTGTCAGAGAAGAAGATTGGTAGAGAGGAAGAGAGGTATGGCTTCATCGGAGAAGAAGACGAAGCAGCGGTAGTGAGAGGTGTGCGGCGGGGAGTGAGTTTAGGAGACTGAGATTTTTTTGTTAGGTTTGGGACTTGAGTACTTAGATAAGGAAAGGTCTCAATCGTAGGATCTGATAAGATGAACAACTGAGATTTGGTAGAGGTGGGTTGGATTTCGAGTTATGATATGGGTCACGATATGGGTTAGATAAAAGGTAGGATTTAATTTTGTCTATTTATGGATGGAATTGACGTTAAATAATAGTCCAAAATTATTAAAGGCTACAACAGATACAAATTAGGTAAAAAATGGTTAGATTTTAAATAAATTGAGAAGAAATTGAAATTGCTTGATATTAAATTAGTAAAAAATATTATACTAGTAAATGATTTAGTAAATAGGTAACATAATATCTTAAGTTATGATAAAATTATATAAATATTATTATTATGAAATTAAACATAAATAATTTACAAAATTAATAAACTATACTTTGTAAATAAAAGCTTGTATGTATGTGTGTGTGTATTACGCAATATATTATATATGACGTTATTACCCATAATATTAAAAAATTAATAACTTGAATCTAATGTAATAAAATATTTTTAAAATGCATCTTGAAAGATGTACAAATAAATGAACTAATTATATATATGATAATTGATACTAAAATATTATGGAAGCGAACTAAAAATTATGTAAAAAGTGTAATTTCTAAGATATGCATATATATTAATAAGCAGCTTAGACGGGGCATAGGGAGGTCAACATTAGGTGTCAATAACTGCCCCTTCTTTGCTTATGAATGAAGGATGAATTTCTTAGCAAAGAACGTTGTACTTAATAGCCAATTTTGTTAGACCGAAAGAAAGATTTTGGGGACCGAATGAAAGAAAATGAAATTATGAAGATATTGTGGCCGAGACTTCAGTTTCAAGTCACCTACATATCTCGGGTTTCATGAGAATCAGGCCATATATAGTTCTAGATTTAAGGAACGAAAGGAATCCCTAAAGAAATTGATAGAATGAGGCTTGAATAAAGATGAAAATGACACGAGTGATAAGAATGGAGAGATGATAGAGGCGTATGAACCATTACAACGATATCAAATTGTGGTGATATAGGGATGAGAAGTTAATCGAGTTAGGATAGATGATTGCAAAGAGAAAGTTAAAGAGAAAATTGATTCAATTCGACGGAAGATCTATCGTTGTCTTTGATTTTGTACCTGCAAACTTTAACGTTACAGATAAAGTGATTAATAAAATAAGAAAAAGTTTGTCGTAGTTCCATCTTTCTAAGGAGGATACCTATAAAACTAGATGAAATTTATTAGTACGCAAATATATACATAAAAATTATTTAGAATTGGTATATCCTATTTTTAAGGATGATAAATCCAATTATTCGGCTCAATTATAAATAATAGGCTCAAATATAAATCATGGGCCCGAATAAAATCACGGGCTTAAGATATAAATCATATGGTTCAAAATTAATTCACGGGCTCAAAATATATATCATAAGGCTCAAAATTAATTCATCAGCTCAAAATACAATACTCGAGCTCAATTGTCCATTTTTAGGATGGACTAACCCACTTGTCCTATTTTAGAGCGGACTAGTCCAATTGTCCAATTGTAGGGTGGACAAACCCAACAGTAGTGGCATAATAGTAGCAAAATAGTAATTTTAAAGTAGCATGATACGAACCTAATTGAATAACATTATAGTAAAATAAATACGGGTTTGATTGAATAATAGCATGATAATAACATGATAGCAACTTGACGGTAGCATAATACGAGCCTAATCAAATAACATAATAGAAGAAAGATAGTGTCATAACAACACGATCGCAGCTTAATGGTATCATAATACGATCCTGATCAAACAATAGTAGCAAGATAGTGGCCTAATAATAACACGATAGGGGCTTGACGGTAGCATAATATGGGCCTGATAGAATAACACAATAGCAACAGCATAATAATAACTTGAATAGCAGCATAATACAGGCTTGGTAACCCGATAGTAGCAGAGGATAGTGGCGTAATAAATAATCATCTGAAAGTATCACGATATTTGAGAGAGCAAAGCATTATCATTTTCGGCACGAGAATATTTTGGCATTGTGTCTATCATTCCTGCAGTCACATAAAAATTGTAAGTTTCTAAAAGGCAAGGTTGATATATACCTTTACTTGTCCTTTGCTTCTTGTCATTGTTTCGACCTCTATGGGCTATGCAATTCATCTTGGTGAAATTTTTAAGGGATCCTCAAAAATTTCAGCCCTAGTTTAGAATGCAAATATGCTTCGCACATCTCTTTGTTGCCTTCTTGTGGAATTTTTAAAGAAACCTTAAAAATTCTGCCCCAGTTTGACTGTTGCATTCCTGCTTCACACAAAGAAGATTGTCAGTTCAAAAGAAAACGGTTGTCTTATATTTGAACATCTAGGTCTAGTTTCGAATTCACATTTGTCATTTAAGGGTCAAACTAAACTATCATGGATTTCATATTTGAATGTGAGCAAGATATTTGATTTGGCTATGAGAAGAAATAAAATTTTATTTGATTGAGACCGAAACCAATAGTGGGTTGCCTACGTATCCATAAAGGAAATCAGGCTATAGAGCCGACGAGTGGAGAATGATGGAAATTTGCTTATGATGGTATCGTCTTTGTCAGTTTTTTACACTTCCTTGTCAAATGTCTCAGAACTATCTTTATCGGATCACCTTGGACAACTATTGCTCCAGGAGTTATGTAGTCGTAGTTCATTGGTCCTTGATTCACTGTTATCTTTTCTTCTCAATCAAATCTTGAATCTTGTATCTCAATGTTGCACATTCTTCAGTACCATGACCTTGAATATTTGAGTGGTGTGCACATCTCCTAGATGGATCAAAATTTAGGGACGGATATTTGGGAATCCATCCTCCCCTTGGTTTCAAAACTCCTTGACTCAACCTTTCAAATATGCTCGTCAAAGGTTCAGGTAGAGGGGTAAATGTGCGAGACTCGGTTCTTTAAAATTGGATTGTGTAGGATGAGCCTAGTATCAAGAATCATGTTGTATCTAAGAAATTTAGTGTTGAGAACTTGGCACATTGCAAGAGTCAAAGATGGCATGTACTTGTTGAATATATTGATGATATTGTGGTAAAGATATAGTGTTTGAGATACCTTTTTCCCTTTTATTCAAAGGACTTTCTGGTGCTTGAGAACTTTTCTGCATTGTGGCTATATCAATAACTCTCCCTGCTCGAATGCCATATTCCAATTTTTTCCCAATCCGAATCAGACTTGCAAAGTTATGAATGATCGTGAAATACAAGTATTTATGGTATATACTGTCTAGTGAATGGATGAAAAATTAGACTAATTCCTCTTCAGATAGTGAATGATGTATCTTGGAAGCTTTCCTCCTCTATCGTATTATGTATTCCTCAAAAGATTCGTGAGCCATTTTTCTTACTTCGAGTAGATCCAGAAATGTCGAATCAACCTTGGTGTTAAACTTGTATTGATCTACAAAATCTCGAGCCATATCTTTCCATGTATGCCATTTATTGAAATCTTGCTTGACATACCAAGTGAATGCTATTCCTGACAGACTCTGCCTAAATAATCTCATTGAAAAAGCTTCATCGTGTTCAATTCTGACTAATCTGCCGCAATAGTCCTTCAGATACTCGATTGGATCTCCATTCCCATTGAAGATGTTGAATTTGGGGATCTTGTATCCCGGTAGAAGATTAACACTTGGATGTAGACATAACTTTTTATACCTTAGATATGAAATATTTCTGGACCGTAATTTCTCATCCACAAACTTCTCCAAATCATTGAGCTTTTTCTATAGTGCCACG
Organism: Datura wrightii; assembly: GCA_035772735.1. Classification (NCBI taxonomy): domain Eukaryota; kingdom Viridiplantae; phylum Streptophyta; class Magnoliopsida; order Solanales; family Solanaceae; genus Datura; species Datura wrightii. The sequence continues at coordinate 45,192,821 of JASDFA010000002.1, read as the reverse complement.
AGCTTGGTCTACTCATCTGCAGATGTTACCATGCCTTGCAAAGTACCAAGATGAGTGTTTTTTGAAAGAATATATTGAGGGAGTGTATGATGGAGGTTCGGACGGAGAGGTAAAACTTGTGTTGGGGGAGGATCAAAGTTTGTGTTAAGAAGAGGGTTAGGATTATTTGAGATGTTGGACATTTTATCAAATTGCAGATTCTCAATTGAATTGATGTTCAAATACCTCACAACCTTTAAGAAAAATAAATAAAATCAAATGCAAACATCAGTTAACATACAACACAAATAAGAACAACATGTCGATAACAAAATGATGAATTCGTTAAAGAGCATATAATCAAAATTAAAACTCTGAATTAATGCAAATATTTAAAAGCATGAAGCGGACAACAGTACATAACTCCTTATTTGAATCAAAAGATGTACCAATTGACGAGCGCTAGAGAGATAAGATTTGAACGAATGGGTGGTAACAATATTAAAGAATTTATCAAGTCAATGGAATAAATAAGGCCGACTTATGTTGAACATCATACTCTTATCTTGAAGCATACCCTCCATTGTTTCTACCATATCACTTTGTCAGCCTAGTTTCAACTTTAGAAGACTGCTTATGGAGTTTTAAAGAACTTGGGGGAAAATAAAAATTTTATTATGGTGAGGCCGAACCCATTAAATGAGTGCCTATGTATCCTGAATGGAAATCAGGTATACCGTAGTTCACAAGTACAAAGAAATGAAAACGAGGAAAGCTGAAAAAATAAATCAAATAGAATTGGTAGTCTTGCAAACTATGAGATGTCATCTCCTATTCAAGTCTCTTCCTCAAATGCCTTATTGCCAATTCTATCAATTGAAGATAGCAGTCATTTCTTGGTTTCTCTTGGTATGGATGCTTGGTTGTGGGGGTAAGTCGTAGCAACAAATTGTGGATAAGGTGTCAGGATATAATTTGATGTTGGAGCAACGGTTTAAGGTGGATACCACATAGTCTGAAAATAAGGTCTCACGGTGAAGGGTGGGTGATATGTTGGAGTATAGTTTGATGTTGGAATGATTTCTGGGGGTTGATATCATACAAGCTTAGGGTGAGGCCTTTGTGATATCCTACCACTAATTATCAATTTTTGTATCTCTATCTTTAAGTGGCGCCACTCATTTGTATCATGGCCTTGCATGCCAGAATGGAAAGCGCAATGCTTATTTGGGTCAAAGTCTTTGCGATTAGGGATGCCATCATGCTTTAGTTGTAAAATTTCATTTGACCTTAACCTCTCAAAAGTAATTGCAAGTGGTTCAGCCAACTGAGTCATAACTTGGTTTCCTTGCTTTAAACTTTGGAGGTTTGATTATAACTTTACCCTTATCCTTGGATTACGATTTGGCCAGACAAAACTTGTTGTACATCATCACTTCTTCTAAGATAGACTTTGTAATATTTATGTTAAATTTGTTGTTGTACTGCTCTAGAAGCTGTTAGCCAAATAGTTCCAAGAAAAAGAAACCCATTCTTTTGTGTCTTTCTTTGTGTACCACCTCAAAGTTGACCCAGTGAGTGTCCTAACGAAAAGTTTCATCTTAAGATCTTCACTTTGCACAAGACTCACTAGTTTATCGAGGTATGCTTTCAAATTGTAATGAAGATCTCCAGACCCATCAAATAATGGAAAATCAAGATCCCTTTTTCCATCTTCCGTTAATTTGGCCGACTTATCCATCTTTTTTTGTTGAGTAGTTACAACCATGTAGCCTGAGAGCTTATCTCCTCTTTCTTTCCTTTGCCCATTCCTTCCAAACCATCGAGTGATTTGTGAAGTGCTAGTTATTACAATCTTGATCACTCTTGCACGTTCTGTACGAGGGAGGTAGATAATGTGAGAGGCACCGCAGTATGGACGGGAGCAACAAAGTGACTCTTAGACATTGATTTTGAAAAACCTGGTAGCATATCGGATGAGTTTTTAAGGTCAACAACCAATCCTCATATTTGGTCTATCTTCCTTTCCATGCTCTCCATGCTTGCCTTAAATGGTGTAACCTTATCCTGGAGTGACCAGAAATCTTGGTGCTCAGCTCTGTTGTCGACAAGTGTTATACCCCGAAAGCCCAAAGATCAGACCCAGGAGTTGAAACAAAGAAAACAAGATTTTCTGCACCAGGTCAAAGAATGAGTCGTCCTATGACCCGTCAGGTTGACCACGAGTCGTTAGGTGACTTGTGGTGAAGAGTGTTGGCTTGCTTAGGTTTTTTCAATTTGGGGTGACCATAGGTGTGACCACGAGTCGTGGTTAGCCCCACGAGTCGTCAGGTCACTCGTGGTCAAGGGCAATTGGAAAGTGAAGGAGGAGTTGGCAGTGTACCTCACGATTGGACCCCACAATTCGTGGTCAGGCACCACGATTCGTTAGGTGATTCGTGGTTAACATTTTGTGAATTAATTGAGGAGATAGGCAATGGAGGTAACGAGTGGTGACCACGAGTCATGGTCATCAATGAAAATGCATTAGGTCACTCGTGGGGACCCTTTGAGGAAAAGTGGCAGTAGACTTCACGATAGCAGATGACGACTCGTTACCCCTGGTAATGACTCGTCTAGTCCCTTGTGGGGACTGATAGTCAGTTATTTTCTACCAATTTAGTAACGGATTAACCGTAATTCCTATGATCCTAAGGCCTAAACTATGTCATTTTAAGCTATTAATAATGAGTTTTAAGAGGGGTAGTTCATTCTAGGCTATTCCTATTCATGCATGCAAGAGTAAGGGTCTAGAGAGGTGATCAAGCTCAATTTCCTTCAAGTTTCCTTCAATTCTTCCTTGGGCAATCAGAGAAATTATAGAATCAGATTCTCTCGGATATGTAAGGTTATGAATGGGTGAATTTGTTCACACCTATGCTCAATCCCTATTTAATTCATGACAATCTATATATTGATCCTTTAGGGTTTTAACCCAATGCATGAATCTCCTAAATTTCTACCATAGGTATGATCTAAGCATGTTTCTATTATTGAATTATGATTCATGGGAAAGTTTTACATTGTTTTCACTTATAATTATGTTTTCAAGCTTTATAAATTAAAATGTTCATCCATGAAAAGTTCATGAAAGTTGAGATCTATGATGTATGTTCAAGTATGATGAAATATTTTTGATGAAAAGCATGTTTTCAAGTTACCCATGTCTATGATCATTTTTTCAAGTGAATCAAGTAGGGAAAGACCATAAGTTCATATATGATTTATGATTTCAAGTTAATTAGCTTACCACATGGTTTTGGAGTCAAAACTCCCAATTAGGTTTAGCTTGTGGTATATTTTGAGCCAAGGTTCCTCATGTATGATTTAGATTTATATATATGCATGATTATTCAGCTTCGTCAATAGATGACGGTCAGCTTCATTGAAAAATGATGGAGAGCATATGCATATTTTTGGGAGTAGTGTCTAGCACCGAGTAGGCTAAGGGTCAGTCAACCCTGCGCCTCAGAACTACGCGCCAACTTAGGTATGATCAGATTACTTTTAGGACCTCCTATGTGAGCTTTCCCCTGCACCAATGGGACTGAGCTTGATATCGATATCATGGTAGCGTCCTTAGCCCTGGCAACGCTTTGGATGGCTCTTCCCACTTGAGTGTGATAGTGAGACCATGTAAGCTCTAACGTGGTACTGTCGGTCATATGAGAAGTCTCTCATTTGATTTCAGTTATGCATGTTATCATTTATGATATATACATATATGTTCTAAAGCAGGTTTGACCTAATGTACAGTTCTACTTATGATTATCATCTTTCAGCTATGGGTCATTCGATTCAGTTATGATGTTCAAATCATGATTTCAGAAAATAACATGCAAGCCCTACTCTCATGTTCTTGTCTCGATTATATTTTATATTATGCATGTTTTAAATGATTTTACATTTAAGAGGTTTTATTTATCTTGCATACTTGGTACATTCCACGTACTGACCGCATACTCTATGTTGTATCATTTCATGATACAGACTCTGATCTTCAAACTCAGCCTCATCACTAGCCAGCTTTCGAATTTATCATTCAGTCTCTATTGGTGAGTCCTCATTTGTTGAGGGCCTCTCTTCTAATCAGTTATGTTTACGTATTTTTAATTTCATATTTAGAGAGTTAGTTGGGGTCTTGTCCCATAAACTCATCAGATGTAGAGGCTTTTCAGACAATAGATTGTATTTAACTTAAGATTTGGGTTGTAATATTCAGATTGTTATGTTATGTTCGAATTTCCGCAATGGTTATTATGTTAAGTATTCCACTTTACTAGATTGATTTAGATGTATGTTCATGCCATGGATCGACTTGGAGTCTCTCAGAGCTCTTTGTCCTGTGTCTCGATCCGGGTCCATGTTCGGGTCATAAAAAACTTAGTATCAGAGTTATACGTTTGAAGTGACACGACTCTAGAGTACACCCGGATCGTAGACACGGGACAAGGAGTTCCGAGTGACCCTAAGTCAATCCATGGATGAGCATAACACTAATTCACTCATATACAGCAGAAAACTTAACTTATAAATTGTAAACTAACTGAAAATCATATCATAAGAGATAAAGGAACAACAATGCAAGATCCAAACATAAACGGGTGAATACTACACATAAGTCTGAAAGCCTCTAATCATAAAAGACGGGTTGAAGGGACAAGACCCCAACTAACCCAAAAAGTATGAAAATATAAGATAAACAAGGTCTGAACATGAATCCCTCAAATTGTGAGGACTCACCACTAAAGATTGAGCGGAACTGGGCGCAAGCTAGGGATGATGCTGAACCTGCTAACCAGGTCCTGAAAATATGTGGGTCAGTACTTGGAAAGTACTGAATATGTAAGGTATACAAAACAATACTTAAAAACATAAACGTTATAGGAGTGAGGACATCATGATCATAAAACTGAAATAGTAAGTATATTGTAAGGCTCAATATTTTCAAAAAAATTCATAAATTTGTCAAAGTCATAACATGCGGGGAAAACATTTAATAACTCATAACTTGAGCCAAAAGAACATAATCATGAATATTTCGAAACCATGAGGAACAATGGGAGATTTCTATAACGGACATACTCCGCATGAGCACACATGAAGTCCGACTTGTACCCCTAGTCGGAAGGCCGTTCATACCTTGCCAAGGGTATGAACCATGAAAGGCGTGATATCACTCGTGAAGGCCTCGTAGGGCATAGCGGACAGTCACTGAGGAGGTTCCCAAATATAATCCTATGGTGGCATGTAGTTTTGAGATTCAGGGCATAATCTAGGCCCTGAACGTACTCGGTGTAAGTACTACTCCCAAAACATGCAAAGTGCTCATAACATTCATAACATGACATGCATGGCTAGTGAAAACATGTGAATGATGACATACTTGAGAATTTATATTACTAGCCATGGAATTGGGCCCATGAGTCAGCCAAATTGTAGTTATAATTCATAAGAGACATGTGGGCATTTCCCATAATTTCAAACATACTTGACATGCTTAAATTCATAAGAAAACAATCATGATAGCATGAGAAATCGGAACTTGAAGACATGCTTACAAATTTAAGAGAAATTCGTTCATGTTTTCGGAATCATCTTAACCATGTAATTCACTAAAATATTTCCCCATGATTGGGCATCCATACTTGTAGAGATTTAAATCATGGAATATAGAATAAACAAGTAAAATCAGCCCAAATAAATTCGAAATTCATAAATGCGACATGCTACTATAAGCTCACTTCAAATTTAAAGAAATCATGAAATTTGATAAAGACCCATAAAGTTTTGGTAACACTAAACATAGAATTAGGGAGAAATTGGGCATGGGTAGGTACTAAACTACCCATTTAAAACACCACATACCTGGAATTTCATGATTTCCTACTACCTTGAAGAACCCTAAGTGAAGACTTGAAGAACTTGAAGAAAATGGCTTGAAACCCTTCCCACTCCTCTTCTCTAACACTTATAATTGATAAAATGAACTTAACAAGAGTTTTCATCCCTTAAAAACCCTGTTTCGACCTCAAAATGATGTGGTTTAGGGCTCAAAAGCGTAGAAAAGTCAAAATTGCCCTTACTAAAATTCCACTGAAAAGCAGTTCTGGCCCCGACCACGAGTCGTGCCATGAGTCGTACCACCAAGTCATGACTCGTGGTTACCTCTCGTGGTCACTTCACCCTTTTTTTTCCAACTTTCTAAATTTGGCCACGACTAGTATACCACGACGCGTACCACCAACCTACGGGTCGTACTGTCAACCATGGCATCATCTACCCAGACCACTACGACTTAACCACAACTCCTCACCACGACTCGTTGCTTCATCCTACGAGTCGTAGCATGACCCTTGATGACTCACTCTTGGCACCACTGAGATATTCATCATGACTCCTAACCGCGAGTTGTACCTTCTCACCATGGTTCATAGGACTACCCGTGACAAAACCTCAGGCTCCTGATTTCATCACAACTCGAGTCACGAGTCGTAGGTCCACACCACGACTTATACCTCAAGTCGTACTGGTACAAGTTCCAGGTTTTTCTGCAGTTTTCAACTTCAGCTCCCGGGTCTATTTGTAGACCCCTTCCGGGGTGTTACAATATCTCCCCTTTGGAAACATTCATCCTTGAATGTAGGGAAACAAAGCAACAAATAGAAACATACAATCACTATATATAGATGCTAATCATTGACTTTCAAGTTGAAAATTGATGGAACGACTACCCCCGAAGAGAACCACATAGCTGGTTTGAGTTCAGACACTACATACATTCATCATATCGTAAAACAAATTTATATGCATTAGAACATGAAAAACTGAATAGAGGTTTAGGGCAAAAATTTATACCTCAAACTGAAGCTGAGTCGATAGGGAACAAATGGGGTTATTTAGCCATCATATCCGCTTTGGCCGCCCACATGGCTCCCTCAACATGCTGATTCCTCCATAACACCTTTACTGAGGCTACTTCCTTATTCCTCAGTCTCCGAACCTGACGATCCAAGATTTCAACAGGAATTTCCTCATAATTGAGACTATCATTACACCAACACTTTCCACCGAAACCACTAAGGCTGTGTCTCCCAAGCACTTTTTCAAGAGTGATACGTGAAATACGGGATGAAGTGAAGCTAACTATGAGGGTAAATCTAACTCATAGGCTACTTTACCCACTCGCCTCATAATCCTGTACGGGCCAATATAGCAGGGGCTGAGTTTTTCTTTCTTTCTAAATCTCATCACTCCCTTCAGGGGAGATACCTTCAGAAACACCCAATCATCGACCTCAATCTCAAGCTCCCTTCTCCTCACATCTGCATAAGACTATTGGCGACTTTGAGCCATTTTCAGCCTTTCCCTTATCAAGTGAACTTTCTCTATGGCCTTATGGACTGAATCGGGTCCCACTAACGTAGCCTCACCGACTTCAAACCACCCAATGGGTGACCTACACCGTCGCCCGTAAAGAGTCTCGAATGGTGCCATTTGTATGCTGGAGTGATAGCTATTGTTGTAAGCGAACTCAACAAGAGGCAAATGCTTGTCCCAACTACCCTTGAAGTTGATAGTACAAGCTCTAAACATCTCCTCGAGAGTCTGGATAGTCCGCTCCGCCTGACCATCTGCTTGCGGATGGAATGTCGTGCTAAGCTTGAATTGGGCGTCAAGACCCTTTTGAAAAGATCTCCAGAACTGAGAGGTGAACTGGGTACTTTTGTCTGATATAATGGACAAGGGCACTCCATGCAACCTAACCAACTCTCGGATGTACATCTTTGCATGATCTTCTGCTGAATTGGTGGTTTTGACTGGTAGGAAATGAGTAGCCTTGGTCAACCTGTCCACCACTACCCAAATAGAGTCATACTATCTATGGGTGTCGGGCAATCCTGTTGCAAATTCTATATTGATCTCTTCCCACTTCCAAGTAGGAATGCTGATATCTTGAAGTACACCCCCTGGTCTCTGATGCTCAAGTTTTACCTGTTGGCAATTCTGGCACTAGGCTACAAATTCTGCAATATCCCTCTTCATGCCATTCTACCAGTAGATTTCCCGCAAGGCATGATACATTTTGGTGGAACTAGGATTGATAGAATATCTGGACCCGTGAGCCTCATGCAACATCCTACTCCTCAAATCCCCCACATCTGGAACACATAACCGACCTTGGTACCGAAGCACACTATCCCCCCCTTTGGAGAATACTTCTACTTTCTGACTTTGAACAACTTCTTTCAACTTTACCAATATTAGGTCTTCATCTTGCTTAGTCTTTACCTCTGTTACCAAGGATGACTCTGACCCATTCTGAGCTACTATCCCACCATCGGTCGAGCCGACTAGTCTAACTCCCAACTGTGCAAGTCAATGAACCTCTTTTACCAGCTCTTTCTTGTGTTCACTCACCTGTGACCCACTTTCCATAGAAAGTATACTAAGGGAATTTGCTACCATGTTGGCCTTACCCGATTATAAAGGACACTCATGTCGTAGTCCTTAAGTAGCTCCAACCATCTCTGTTGCCGAAGATTTAGCTCTTTCTATGTGAACACATATTGTAAACTCTTGTGGTACATCTATATGAACCCTATACAAGTAGTGTCGCCATATCTTCAAAGAAAATACCACCGCGGTCAACTCAAGATCATGGGTCGGGTAATTCTTCTCGTGAGTTTTTAACTGTCTGGATGCATATGCTACGACTTTCCCGTGTTGCATCAATATACATCCCATTCCAACCATCAAAGCATCACAATATACAACGAAGCCCTCGGTACCCTCCAATAAAGTCAACACTGGTGCTGAAGTGAGTTTGGCCTCCAATTCCTGGAAGCTCTTCTCACAAGCCTCCGACCATTGGAACTTCACTTTTTTCTGGACAAGAAACCTTCCACGAACCTCTGATAGTAACCTACTAAGCCCAAAAAGCTCCTGATCCATGAAGGGCTTACCGATATAGGCTAGTTCTTTACTGCCTCTATCTTCTGGGAGTCCACCCTTATACCTTCTCTTGACACTACATATCCCAAGAATGCAACTGATTTCGCCCAAAATTCACATTTGCTGAACTTGTCGTATAATTGGTTGTCCTTGAGGGTTTGGAGTGCTATCCTCATGTGCGCAACATGTTCTTCCTCGCTTCAGGAGTATATTAGTATGTCGTCAATGAACACGATAACGAACATATCCAAATATGCCTTAAATACCCTGTTCATCAAATCCATAAAAGCTGCAAGAGCATTGGTTATTCCAAAAGACATAACAACAAATTCAAAATGGCCATATCGGGTCCTGAAACTAGTCTTTGGGATATCGCTCTCCCGAACCCTGGGATGGTGATACTCGGACCTGAGATCTATCTTGGAGAAATATTTGGTACCTTGAAGCTAATAGAATAGGCCATCGATCCTGCGTAGAGGGTATCTATTCTTGATGGTGACCTTGTTCAACTTTCTATAGTCAATACACATCCGAAGGGAACCATCTTTCTTCTGGATGAACAACACTGGGGCAGCCCATGGGGACTTACTCGGTCTAATGAAACCCTTATCTAGCAAATCCTTCAACTGCTCCTTTAACTCTTTTAGTTCGGCTGGGGTCATACAGTAAGGAGGAATTGATATGGGCTGCGTGTCGGGTAAAAGACCAATCCCAAAATCAATCTCCCTCTCGGGAGGAACACCTGGTATGTCATCTGGAAATACCTCGGGGTATTCACTACAACGGGGACTGACTGAATGGTTGGGGTCTCGGATGTGACATCTTTAACCCTAACCAGGTGGTAAATATAACCCTTGGAAATCATTTTTCTGGCCTTGATGTAGGAGACAAAATGACCTATAGGTAATGCTGAACCACCCCTCCATTTTAAAAATGGTTCATCTGGAAATCAAAACTCCACCGCCCGAGTTCTACAATTAACAGAAGCATAACATGCAAACAACCAATCCATGCCTAAGATGATGTCAAAATCAGTCATAGCCAATTCTACTAAGTCTGTGGAGGTAACCTTATGTAATACTCTAATAGGGAAACCTCTATATACCCACCTCGCTATGACTGAATCACCAACCGGGGTAAAGATAGAAAACAATTCGGTCAAGATTTCAGGACTGACTCCAAAGTGACTAGCAATGTAAGGTGTCACAAAAGATAGTGTGGCTCCCGGATCTAATAAAGCATAAGCATCAATGTTAAAAACCCACAACAAACCCGTAACCACATCAGGAGAAGTCTCCTGCTCCTACCGAGAGCCAAGTGCATTAACTGGTTCTGGCGCTGGCCGCCAGCTGAGCCAGTCGGAGCACCCTACTGAGTCTGACATGTCACTGGAACTTCTGAACTGGCTGCTGAAGTGCGAGCTCCACTACCTCTTGACCTAGCTACAGGGCAATCCCTAAGTCTGTATCTGGGTTCGCCACACCTGAAACAAGCATCTGAGTCCACCAAACATTTCCCTGGGTGATTCTTGCCATAAGGAGCACAAGATGGGAATGTGCGCTCTGTACGCATGTTGTTTTGACTCCTCGAACCTGAGGCCCTGCTCCTATGACCGTCCTGTGGCTTGGATGGAGTACTGACTGAAAATGGTGCTGGCACAATGGACCTAGGCTGGGACTGCTGGTAAGATTCACCCCTTAACTTAGGCTGGGAGAACCTGTGGCTATCAGTTCTGGCCCTCTTGGCCTCCCTCTGCCTATTGTGAGCTGCTTCCATCTGCTGAGCATAGAGAACTGTCCGTGGGTAGTCCCTATCGTGATGAAGCATGGCTGTCCTGCAATCCTTATCCAAGTACTCAGCTACCCCTTGCACGAATCTGCTCACCCGCGCCCTTTGGTCCATCACTAGCTCCGGGGCATACTTTGACAGGCGAGTGAACTCAAGTGAATATTCCAGCATTGTCATCTTTCCCTGCTTGAGGTTAACAAACTCGGTTGCTTTCAATTCCTTCATATCCTGAGGAAAGAACCTATCGAGAAAGGCTATGTGGAACTCATCGCAGCTGAGAAGGCTTGCTCCGGCTACCCTGCTATCCCTCTATTGCTTGAACCAAATGTAAGCAACCTCCTTTAGCTGATAAGAGGCCAAATCAAAACATTCCTCACTTGTCACTCCCATGACCTGAGTGACCTTCAAAATCCCTTCATTGAACTTGTGTGGGTCCTCATCCACCTTTGCCCCTGTGAACTTGGGAGGGTTCATCCTCAAAAAGTATCTAATTTGGGCCAACGCTACATTGCTATTTTAAGGAACAGGCGCAACAGCCTGCTGGTTGACCTAAGCAGTCAAGGCATGCGCCAGCATTTGAATAGCTGCCCGAAACTCGGCATGGGCAACTGGCTCAAGCACCTGGGGCTCCTGAACTGGTGGGGCTTACTGATGGCCATCATCATTGCCACCCCCGTGGCCTTCATCATTTCTGCTCCTTCTTCTGATTATCCTTTTGGGAGCCATAAATTCTCTGCAATTGAAAAACGCATGAGTTAGAAGGATGGAGAGACTTGACCGCACGACGCAGATCATGAAAAAATGGAACATTTTCTAAAACGTTCAGTAGCTTCGTCGTCATAAGTGTGGTGCACTTCACACTGATGAAAAAGTCTCTACCTAACGTGGCTTTCAGACTCTCTAGGACACATCTAAACCTAGTGCTCTGATACCAAGTTTGTCATGACCTAAGAATACACCCGGATCGTAGACATGGGACAAGGAGTCCCGAGAGACCCCAAGTCAATCCATGGCATAAGCACAAGACTAATTCATTCATATACAGCGGAAAACTTAACTCATAAATCGTAAACTAACTGAAAATCATATCATAATAGATATAGGAACCAAAATACAAGATCCAAACATAAACGATCGAATACTACACATAAGTCTGAAAGCCTCTAATCATAAAAGACGGATTGAAGGGACAAGACTCCAACTAACCAAAACATTCTGAAAACATTAGATAAACAAGGTCTGAACATGAATCCCTTGAATCGTGAGGACTCACCACTAAAGACTAAGTGGAACTGGGCGCAAGCTTGGGAGGATGTTGAACCTGCGAACTGAGTCCTAAAAATATATGGGTCAGTACTTGGAAATTAATGAGTATGTAAGGTATAGAAAACAATACATAAAAACATAAAAGTTATAGGAGTGAGGACATCATGATCATAAAACTAAAATCATAAGTATATCGCAAGGCTCAATATTTCCAAAAATATTCGTAAATTCGTCCAAGTCATAACATGCGGGGAAAACATTTAATAACTCATTACTTGAGCCAAAAGAATATAATCATGCATATTTCGAAACCATGAGGAACAGTGGGAGATTTCTATAACCGACGTACTCCACATGAGCACACATAAAGTCTGATTTATACCCCTAGTCGGGAGGTCATTCATACCTTGCCAAGGGTATGAACCATGAAAGGCGTGATATCACTCGTGAAGGCCCTGTATGGCATAGGGGACAGTCATTGAGGAGGTCCCCAAACATAATCCTACGGTGGCACGTAGTTCTGAGATTCAAGGCGTAACCTAGGCCCCAAACCTACTCGATGTTAAGTACTACTCGCAAAACATGCAACGTGCTCATAATATTCATAACATGACATGCATGGCTACTGAAAATATGGGAATCATGATATACTTGAGAATTTATATTACTAGCCATGGAATTGGGCCCATGAGTCGGCTAAATTGTAGTTATAATTCATAAGCGACATGTGGGCATTGCCCATAATTTCAAACATACTTGACGTGCTTAAATTCATAAGAAAACAATCATGATAGCATGAGAAATCGAAACTTGAAGACATGCTTAAAAATTTAAGAGAAATTCGTTCATGTTTTGGAATCATCTTAACTAAGAAATTCACTAAAATATTTCCCCATGATTGGGCATCCATACTTGTAGAGATTTAAATCATGGAATATAGAATAAACAAGTTAAATCAGCCCAAATAAATTCGAAATTCATAAATGTGACATGCTACTATAAGCTCACTTCATATTTAAAGAAATCATGAAATTTGATAAAGACCCATAAAGTTTTGGTAACATTAAACATAGAATTACGGAGAAATTGGGCATGGGTAGGGACTAAACTACCCATTCAAAACCCCACATACCTGGAATTTCATGATTTTCTACTCCGTTCAAGAACCCTAAGTGAAAGCTTGAAGAACTTGAAGAAATGGCATGAAACCCTTCCCACTCCTCTTCTTTAACACTTATAATTGCTAAAATGAACTTAACAAGGCTTTTTATCCCTTAAAGACACTGTCCTGACCTCAAAATGACGTAGTTTAGGGCTTAAAAGCATAGAAAAGTCGAAATTGCCCTTACTGAAATTCTCCTGAAAAGCACTTCTGGCCCCGATCATGAGTCGTTCCACGAGTTGTACCACCAAGTCACGACTCGTGGTTACCTCTCGTGGTCACTTCACCCTTTTTTTTCAACTTTCTAAATTTGTCCACGACTAGTATACCACGACTCGTACCACCAACCTACGGGTCGTACAGTCAACCATGGCACCATCCACCCAGACCATGGTCCAACTCTTCACCATGACTCGTTGCTTCATCCTACGAGTCGTACCACGGCCCTTGATGACTCACTCTTGGCACCACTGAGATATTCATCACGACTCCTAACCATGAGTCATACCTTCTCACCACGGTTTGTAGGACTACCCATGACAAAACCTCAGGCTCCTGATTTCATCACGACTCAAGTCACCAGTCGTAGGTCCACACCATTACTCGTACCTCGAGTCGTACTAGTGCAAGTTCCAAGTTTTTCTATAGTTTTCAACTTCAACTCCTGGGTCTATTCGTAGACCTCTTCGGGGGGGTTACATGAAGTGTCCTAGGGTGTCTGAAAACCGTATTGAGTAGAGTCTATTTCATGAGTGTGAAGCGCGCCACACTTATGACGAAGAGGCTACGAGACATTTAGGAAATATTCCCTTATTTCATGATCTATGTCGTGTGCTGAAATGTCTCTCTATCTTTCTAACTCGTGCTATTTGTGATTGCAGAATCATGCCTCCCCACAAATTTAACAACAGAAGAAATGGAAATGAAAATGGCCACGAGGATGGCAATGGATACGGGCAGCAACAAGCCCCACCAGTCCATGAGCACCATGCACCGGAGCCGGTTGCCCATGCTAAATTCAGGGTAGCCATTCAGATGCTAGCACAGGCCTTGACCTATCAGGTCAACCAACAGGCAGTAGCGCATGTCCCGCAGTATGGGAATGTGGCAGTAGCACGAGTCAGAGATTTCCTAAGGATGAACCTGTAGGAGTTTATTGGGTCAAAGGTGGACGAGGATCCACATGAGTTTATTGATGAGATTCAGAAGATCTCCCAGGTAATGGGAGTGAATGGAGAAGAGTGTGTTGATTTGGCCTCATACCAGTTGAAGGGGATCACACACATTTTGGTTAAACACTGGAAGGACAATAAGGCAGTCGGAGTGAGCTTTATCAGTTGGGATGATTTCACATTGCTTTTGTAGATTGGTTCTTCCCTCATGAGATGAGGGAGCTAAAGGTGGATGAGTTTGTGAATTTAAAATAAGTAAAAATGACAGTGCAGGAATATGCCCTAGAGTTCACTCATCTGTAAAAGTATGCTCCAGAGTTAGTGGTTGATCAAAGGACACGAGTGAGCAGGATTGTTCATGGGGTGGCAAACTATCTAAACAAGTATTGCTGAGCCTCCATGCTCCATCAGTATATGGATTTGCTCGGGTAGTTTTGTACACCCAGCAGATGGAGGAGGCGCACCTGAGGGAGAGAGAGGCCAAGACGGCCAGGACCGGCAGCTATAGGTTCTCTTAGTCGAGGCCAGGTGGTAGGCACCGACAGTAGTCCCACCAGAGATCTTCAGCTCCAGCATATTCAGCGATAAGTGTGCCATCCAGACCTAGGCACCACTAGAGAGGACGAGCAGCAGGCCTACGGATTCCAGTATTCTAGTTTGCGATAGGTGTGGTCGGAGGCACACGGGTCAGTTTTTAGCGGGTATAGGTGCTTGCCCAGGTGTAGGAAGCCCGGGCACATGCTTAGAGATTACCTAGCAGCTAGACAGAGCCATGATAGGGGCCGAGGCCTAACTTCCAGTTCAGCAGCTCCACCAGCCTGCTCAGCACATTTGCTAGAACAGGTGGCAGTCAGCATCAGAACCGATTCTATGCCTTAGCATATCACCAGGAGCAGGAGGTCTCCCTGGATGTAGTCACTGGAATGTTACAAGTTTTCCATCTTGATGTATATGCTTTGTTAGATCCAAGGGATACCTTGTCTTTTATGACACCTTATGTGGCTAGTAGTTTCGAAGTCAATCCCGAAATCTTGTCAGAACCCTTCTCAGTCTCTACTCCAGTAGGTGATTCAATTATAGCTAAACGGGTGTATAGAAGTTTCTTGGTCACAGTCCTTCGGAAAGTCATCTTAGCAGATCTAGTAAAGTTATCCATGACCGCTTTTGATGTTACCCTGCATGGATTGGCTATTTGCATGTTATGCCTCAGTTAATTATAGATCCCAGGCAGTAGAGTTCAGATTTCTGGGTGAGCCAGTCATAGAATGGAAGGGTGGTTCAGTTGTGCCTGTAGGTCGTTTCATTTCCTACCTTAAGACCAGAAAGATGATCTCCAAAGGTAGTGTATATCATCTAGTTAGGGTTAAGGATGCCACGTCCGAGATCCCGACTATCCAATCAGTCCCAATAGTATGTGAGTATCCAGAAGTCTTCCCAGATGATCTATCAGGAATCCCTCCCGAGCGGGAGATTGATTTTGGTATTGACCTTCTTCCGGATACGCAACCTATATCTATTCCTCCTTACAGAATGGCTCCAGCCAAATTAAAGGAGTTGAAGGAGCAGTTGAAGGACCTTTTAGATAAGGGATTCATCAAACCGAGAAAATCCCCATGGGTACACAAGTTCTCTTTGTCTGAAAGAAAGATGGTTCTCTTCGTATGTGTATTGATTATCAGCAATTGAACAAGGTCACCATCAAGAACAAGTACCCTCTACCCAGGATTGATGATTTGTTTGACCAGCTTCAGGGTGCCAAGTACTTTTCAAAGATAGATCTCAGATCCGGATACCATCAGCTTAGGGTTCGAGAGAGTGATATCTCGAAGACAACCTTCAAGACGCGGTATGGTCATTATGAGTTTGTAGTTACGTCTTTTGGACTAACGAATGCTCCTGCAGCTTTTATGGATTTGATGAACAGGGTGTTCAAGCCGTACTTGGATATGTTCATGATCATGTTTATTGATGATATCCTGATATACTCTCGGAGCGAGGAGGAGCATGCCGCTCATTTGAGGGTGGTACTATAGACTCTCAAGGATCACCAACTATATGCTAAATTCAGCAAGTGCGACTTTTGGTTGAGTTCAGTGGAATTTTTAGGTCATATGGTATCAAGTGAGGGCATAAAGGTGGACTCTCAAAAGATAGAAGAGATAAAGAATTAGCCTAGACTGGTGAACCCTTCAGACATCAGGAGTTTCTTGGGATTAGCCGGGTACTATCAGAAATTTCTTGAGGGTTTTTAATCTATTGCGGCTCCATTGACCAAATTGACCCAAAAGAAAGTGAAGTTCCAATGGTTGGATTCTTGTGAAAGGAGCTTTCAGGAGTTGAAGACTCAACTTACCTCAGCACCGGTGCTAACCCTACTGGAGTGTATCGATGGGTTTGTGGTGTATTGCGATGCTTCTAGAATCAGCCTTGGTTGTGTATTGATGCAGCATGGTAAGGTGATAGCATATGCTTCCAGACAACTGAAAGTTCATGAGAAGAATTACCTGACCCATGATCTTGAGTTGGCGGCGGTGGTTTTTGCCTTGAATATATGGAGACACTATTTGTACAGAGTCCATGTAGACATGCTTACGGACCATAAGAGCCTACAATATGTGTTTACCCAGAAGGACTTAAATCTACGGCAAAAAGGTGGTTGGAGTTACTCAAGGATTATGATATGAGTGTCCTTTACCATCTAGGTAAGGACAATATGGTAGCAAACGCACTTAGTAGACTCTCTATGGAGAGTGTGTCCCATATAGATGAGGGAAAGAAGGAGTTGGTGAAGGATGTGCATCAACTTGCAAGGTTGGGAGTTTGTTCGGTTCACTCGACCGATGGTTGTGTTATTGTTCAGAGTGGATCAGAATCATCCTTGGTGACTGATGTAAAATCTAGGAAAGAAGAGGACCCTATTTTGGTAAATTTGAAGGAAGCCATTCAGAATCAGACGGTAGAGGTCTTCTCCAAAGGGGGAGATGGTGTGCTTCGATATCAGGGTCACTTGTGTGTCCCGAACGTTGATGATTTGAGAAATTGGATGTTGCATGAGGCTCACGGTTCCAGATATTTGATACATTCATGTGCCACCAAGATGTACCATGACCTACGGAAAGTCCATTGGTGGAATGGTATGAAAAAGGACATCAAAAACTTTGTAGCTAAGTGTCCAAATTGCCAGCAAGTGAAGGTTAAGCACCATACACTGGGAGGTGTGCTTTAGGACATCAATATCCTACTTGGAAGTGGGAAGAAATCAATATGGACTTCATAACAGGGTTGCCTCGCACTCGTCGATAGTATGACTCCATTGGGTGATCGTGGACAGGTTGACCAAAGCCGCTCATTTTCTACCAGTCAAAACCACTAATTCCGTAGAGGATTATGCCAAATTATACATCCGACAGCTAGTTCAGTTGCATGGAGTTCCCTTGTCCATCATATCAGATAGAAGTACTCAGTTTACCTCTCAGTTCTGGAGATTGTTTCAAAAGGGACTTGGTACTTAAGTCAAGCTCAGTACAACATTTCACTCGCAGACGCATGGTTAAGCGGAGCGGACAGTTCCGACTCTCGAGGACATGTTGACAGCATATGTGATTGACTTCAAGGGCAGTTTGGAGGACCATTTGCCTCTTATTGAGTTTGTGTATAATAATAGCTACCATTCCAACATTCAGATGACTCCGTTTGAGGCTCTCTATGGGAAGAGGTGTAGATCGCCTATTGATTGGTTTTGAAGTCGTTGAAGCTGCAATGATAGGACCAGATTCAGTCTATGAGGCCATGAAGAAGGTTCAACTCATATACGATAGGTTGAAAACAGCTCAAAGTCACCAAAAGTCCTATGCTGATGTGAGAAAGGGAGAACTTGAGTTCGAAGTGGATGATTGGGTTTTTTGAAGGTGTCACGACCCGAACATAGACCCGGATCGCAATACAGGACAAGGAGCTTTGAGAGACTCCAAGCTGACCCATTGCATGAACATACATCTAACTCAATCAAATAAAGCGGAATACTCAACATAATAACATAGCGGAAGCATAATCATGATATAACATAGAAAGCGAAACACACTTCATACATGACAGTTAGATACTACATATAGTCTGAAAGCCTCTAACATATCTGATCGGTTAATGGGACAACACACCCAACTAACCCGACAAGTATGGAAAACTAAACATAAAGGATAATTGATATCAATTGGTTCTCGAGAGATGAGGACTCACCAATGAACTGGATGCGAACTCCGGGAATAAGCTAACAACGGTGCTCGGTTTGAAGATCGGAGCCTATATCATAAAATGATATAGCATAAAGTATGCGGTCAGTACGTGAAATGTACCGAGTATGCAAGGTAAGTAAAAGGGACATTTAAAACACATAAAAGTTCATAAGAGTAGGACAACATACTCATAACATAAATATCATAATGTAACATAAGGCTCAAGGTTTTCAAAACATTCATAAACCAGTCATAATCATAATAATAGGAGAAAAGCATCATTAAACGTAACTTGATCCAAAATAATATGAATATAACCATGCATAAATCATGAGGAACAATGAGAGGAATCATCATAACCGACACCATCATGGTAGAGCCTTATATGATGCCCCAACTATCTCACTCAAGTGGGTAGAGTCGTCCCAGGCTTGCCAGGCAAGGGACGTGGAGTATGTGATATCACGAAAGAGGGGATCCATTAACATTGTAATATATCAATATAAACCTACAGTGGCACATAGTTATGAGACACTGGCGTAGTCCCATCGGGCTACTCGGTGCTAGACACTGCTCCCAAAAACATTCACATTAGGCTCATATATAAATCATAAACATCATTCATGAGATTCACGGCCAAATAGATATTAACATCGTTATACAAGTCTAGCCATGAACCAAGGGTCCATGAATTGGCCAACATCATAAATCGATCAATCATGAAATCGATATCATAAATCATAAATTATACTTGAACATGTGGGCATTGCCCAATACTTTAACATGCTTGAATATACTCAATTCCCTTGAAAACATGATTACAAACATGGGTAACTTGAAAACATGCTTTTCATCAATAATATCTCATCATACATGAATATTTATCATAAATCTCAACTTTCATAAACTTCTCATAAATGGGCATTTAAATTTATAAAGCTTGAAACATGATTTTAATGGAAAGAAATGTAAAACATGCCCATGATTCATAATTTAATAATAAAAACTCATTTAGATCATACCCATGTCGAGAATTAGGAACTTCATGCATTGGGTTAAAATCCCATAGAATCAACATAAAAATTTCTATGATTTAGAGAGAGATTGGGCATGAGTGTGAATGGATTCACCCATTCATAACCCTACATACCTAGGGAAGATCTGATTTTACCACTCCTTGAAAGCCCAATGAAAGATTGAAGGAAATCTTGAAGAAACCTAACTTAATCACCTCCTAAACCCCTACAATATGCATGGATGGATGCGAATGAGCCTAGGATAGATTTTCTCCTCATAAAACACTGCATTTTGAGCCTTAAACGATGTAGTTTAGGACCCTAGGACTTAGGAATGACAAAAATACCCTTAATGAATTCCCTAAAAATTCTGCGCTGGTAGTGATAACGATCAATCCTACGGGTCGTGCCTTGATACCACGACTCGTGGTGGCCATCCGTTACATCACCTGCCAATTCTTAATTTCTTAGATTCTAATCCCAAGACTCAACAGGACGAGTCGTTACATCAGACGACGATCCGTTGGATCCTCCCGTTACTTCCCACTGATGACCTATACCTAAGCTTTCCCACGAGCCATACCACGACTAGTGCCTCCTTTCAATGAGTTGTGGTTTCCATCCATCACCTTGACTGGAGGTTTTCCTACTCCTTCCCACGGTTACTTACCACGATCCATAGTTACTCATGATGAGTCGTCCTATGACCGATTACTTCCTCCTAGACTAAGGACCAGTCTCACCATGACCATAAACAACAACTCGTGATATCAAACCACGGGTCGTTCCTTGACCCGTTACTCCCATCTTCAACCCTGTTGTACCTCACCATGAAAACCTCCTATGGATCGTTGGTGGAACCAACGATCCGTTGCATGACTCGTTCTGTGATAATTTTTTATATTTCTGCCAACTTCCATTTTTAAATTCTCGGGTCCAGTCTTAGGCACTTCCAGGGTATTACAATATCTTCCCCTTGGGAATATTCGCCATCGAATGTGAGAAAGCATGCAAAAAATAGAGGATGCAATCATCATACTCAAATACTGATCATATAAGCTAAAAATTGATGGAATGATTAACCCCGATAGAAACTACACGGATGAACAAAACTCATGAATCATTTACACATCCATATACATGGAAGAAACTAGAGCGCATGAATCGAACATGAAATTGAATAGAGTTCTAGGGCAAGAACTTATACCTTAAGCTGGAACTGAGCTGGTAGAGAATAAATGTGGGTATCTACTCATCACGTTTACTTCGGCTTCCACGCAGCTCCCTCAACCTACTGAATCCTCCATAAAAGTTTGACTAAAGCTACTTCCTTGTTCCTTAGTCTTCAAACCTGACGATCTATTATCTCCACCAGAATCTCCTCATAACTAAGGTTGTCTTTCACACCAACACGGTCCACTGGGACAACTAGAGCTGGATCACGCAAACACTTCTTCAAGAGTGATACATGAAAAACAGGATGAACATAAGCTAATTCTGAGGGCAACTCCAATTCATATGCCACCTTACTAACCCGCTTCACAATCCGGTAGGGGCCAACATAACGAGGACTGGGTTTTCCTTTCTTTCCAAACCTCACCACCCTTTTCATGGGGACACATTTAGAAACACCCAATCATCGACTTCGTATGCTAGTTCTCTCCTTCTCACATTGGCATAGGACTTTTGGCGAGTTTGAGATGTTTTCAACCTGTCCCGTATGAGTTGAACCTTCTCCATATCCTCATGGACTGAATCTGGTCCTATCATTGTAGCTTCACCAACTTCAAACTAACCAATAGGTGATCTACATCTCCTCCCATAGAGAGCCTCAAATGGAGCCATCTGAATGCTAGAATGGTAGTTGTTATTGTATGCAAACTCGATAAAAGTCAGATGATCATTCCAACTACCTTTGAAGACAATCACACATGCTCTCAACATGTCTTCAAGAGTCTGAATTATCCGCTTCGCTTGACCATCCATTTGCGGGTGAAATGTTGTACTGAGCTTAACCTGAGTACCCAATCATTTTTGAAATGACCTCCAAAACTGAGAGGTAAATTGGGTACCTCTATCTAATATGATGGACAAGGGCACTCCGTGCAATCGAACAAGCTCTCGGATGTATAGTTTGGAATAATCCTCCCGGAATCAGTGGTTTTGACCGGTAGAAAAGAGCAGCTTTGGTCAATATGTCTACAACAACCCAAATGGAGTCATATTGCTGATGAGTGCGAGGAAACCCTGGTATGAAGTCCATATTGATCGCTTTCCACTTCCAAGTAGGAATGCTAATATCTTGGAGCACACCTCTGGGTCTTTTGTGCTCAACCTTCAATTGCTGATAGTTTAGGTACTTAGCTACAAATTCTGCAATGTCCCTCTTCATGCCATTCCACCAATAGACTTCCCGTAAGTCATGGTACATCTTCATGGCACCTCGATGGATTGAATACCTGAAACTGTGAGCCTCCTGCAACATCTAATTTCTCAAATCATCAACATCCGAAACACACAAGCAACCTTGGTACCGAAGCACACCATCTCCCCCTTTTGAGAGGACCTCTACCTTCTAATTTTGAACGGCTTCCTTTAACCTTACCAAAATGGGATCCTCGTCTTATCTATCTTTTACATCAGTCACCAAGGATGATTCTAATCCATTCTAAATAATAACACCGCCATCGATCGAGTTAACCAACCGAATACCCAACCTTGCAAGTCGATGTACATTCTTCACCAGCTCTTTTCTCCCCTTATCCACGTGAGACACACTCTCCATGGAGACTCTACTAAGTGCGTCTGCTACTACATTAGCCTTTCCCGGATGGTAAAGGACACTCATGTCGTAATCCTTAAGTAGCTCCAACCACCTCCTTTGCTAAAGATTGAGATCCTTCTGGGTAAACACAAATTGTAAACTCTTATGATTCGTAAACACATCTACATGGACCCCGTACAAATAATGTCTCCATATCTTCAAGGCGAATACCACCGCCGCTAATTCAAGATCGTGGGTCGATAATTTTTCTCATGAACTTTCTGTTGTCTAGAAGCATATGTTATAATCTTGTCGTGCTGCATCAAAAAACAACCAAGGCCGATCCTTGAAGCATCGCAATACACCACAAACCCATCAGTAATCTCCGGTAGAGCTAACATTGGTGCTGAAGTAAGCCGAGTCTTCAACTCCTAAAAGCTTCTCTCACAAGCCTCCGACCATTGGAATTTCACTTTCTTTTGGGTCAATTTGGTCAATGGCGCTGCAATAGATGAAAAGCCCTCAACAAATCTTCGATAGTTGCTAGCTAAGCCCAAAAAGCTCCGAATATCTAAGGGATTCACCGGTCTAGGCAAATTTTTCACCGCTTCTATTTTCTGAGAGTCCACCCTTATACCTTCACTTGATACCACATTGCCCAAAAATGCAAATAAGTTCAATCAAAACTTGCACTTGCTGAATTTAGCATATAATTGGTGATCCTTAAGAGTCTGTAGCACCACCCTCAAATGAGCGGTATGCTCCTCCTTGCTCCGAGAGTATATCAAGATGTCATCAATGAAAACGATCATGAACATATCCAAGTATAGATTGAACACCCTATTCATCAAGTCCATAAAAGGTGCAGGAGCATTCGTTAGTCCAAAGACATAACTACAAACTCATAATGACCATACCGCATTCTGAAGGTTGTCTTCAAGATGTCGCTCTCCGGTACCCTGAGCTGATGGTATCTGGATCTGAGATCTATCTTTGAAAAGCACTTGGCGCCCTGAAGCTGGTCAAACAAATCATCAATCTTGGGAAGAGGATACCTATTCTTAATGGTGACCTTGTTTGATTGCCGATAATAAATACACATACGAAGAGAACCATCTTTCTTTTAGACAAAGAGAACTGGTGCACCCTATGGGGATTTGCTCGATCTAATGAAACCCTTATCCAAAAGATCCTTCAACTGTTCCTTCAACTCTTTTAGCTCGTTGGAGCCATTCTGAGGAAGGAATAGATAGGCTGCGTATCGAGAAGAAGGTCAGTACCAAAATCAATCTCCTGCTCGGGAGTAACTCCTGTCAAATCATCTGGAAAGACCTCTGGGAACTCACTTACTACCGGGCCTGATTGGATAGTCGGGGTCTCGGATTCAACATCCTTAACCCTAACTAGATGGTATATACAACCCTTAAAAATCATTTTCTGGCCTTAAGATAGGAAATAAAATGACCTACAGGCACGACTGAACTACCCTTCCACATTTAAAACTGACTCACCTGGAAAGCGAACTCCACCGCACAGGTTCTACAATTAATAGAAGCATAACATGCATACAACCAATCCATGCCGAGAATAATATCAGAGTCAGTCATTGCTAACTCTACTAGGTTTGCGGAAGTGACTTTTTGCAATACCGTGATCGGGCAATTTCTATACACCCGCTTAGCTGCAACTGAATCACCAACAGGAGTAGAGACTGAGAATTGTTCTGATAGAATTTCGGGACTAACTTCAAAGCTATTAGCAATATAAGGTGTCACAAAAGAAAAGGTAGCCTTAGGAACTATCAAAGCATAAGCATCAAGATGAAACTTTCGCAACATACCAGTAACCACATCTGGTGAAGTCTCATGTTCTTGACACGAAGCAAGGGCATAGAATCTATTTTGGCGCTGCTCGCCACCTCTACTAGTGGATGCCCCCTGCGGAGCTGAGCATGCTGGAGCTGCTGCTGACCTGGTGGTTTGAGCACAACCTCCAGCGTCACCCTGCCTAGCCAATGGACATGCTCGACACATGTGGCCGGATATACTGCACCCATAACAGCTATCTGAGCCGAGCAAGCACTCCCCGACATGACTCTTACAACACTTCCCGCAGGCTAAAAATGTGCGCTCTACCTGCATGCCCCTCTGGTCCCTCGAACCTGAGGCCCTGCTACTCTGATCACCCTTGGGTCTGGATGGCACACTAGCTAATAATGGTTTTGGAGCTAGTGATCTTTGTTGAATCTGAGGGAGGTAACCACCGCCGGATTTCTGCTGAGTGAACCCATAGCTGTCTGTCTGGGCCTCTTGGCCTCTCTCTCTTTCATATGTACCGCCTTCATCCGCTGGGCGTGCAACACTATTCAGGGAAAGTCAATATCCTGATGGAGCATGACGATCCTATAATCCTTGTACAAATAGTACGCCACCCCATGAACGAACCTGCTCATCCGAGCTCTTTGGTCAGCGACTAATTTTGGGGTGTATCTAGACAAACGGGTGAACTCCAAAGCATACTCTTGAACCATCATCTTCCCTTGCTTTAGATTCATGAACTCGTCTACTTTAATCTCCCTTAATTCTTAAGGGAAGAACTGATCATGAAAAGCAATGTGAAACTTCTCCCAACCAATAGGACCTGCTCCCACGGCGCTACTATCCTTCCACTGCTTAAACCAGATGTGTGCGACCCCCTTCAACTGATATGAGGCCAAATCAGCACACTCCTCCCCATTCACCCCTTTTATTTAGATGACCTTTAGAATCACATCAATGAACTCATGCAGGTCCTCATCTACTTTTGAACCAAGGAATTCCGGTGGGTTCATCCTTAAGAAATGTCTGACCCATGCTGCCGTCGCGTTCCATTTTGCGGAACATGCGCCACTGCGTGCTGGTTGACCTGCGTAGTCAAGGCCTGCGCTAGCATTTGAATGGCTGCCCAGAATTCAGCATGGGCAACCGGCTCGTATGCATGGTGCTCCTGGGCTGGTGGGGCTTGTTGGTGCCCGTCTCCGTTGCCATCCTCGTGGCTGTTTCTATTCCCATTCCTTCTACTGTTAACTCTGTGGGAACCATGATTCTGCAATTGCAAATAACACGAGTTAGACGGATAGGGAGACATTTCATCGCAAGATATAGATTATGAAAGTAGGGAACATTTCCAAAATATCTCGTAGCCTCTTCATCATAAGTGTGGCACACTTTACACCAATGAAAAAAAGACTCTACTTAACACGGCTTTCAGACACCCTAGGACACTTCAAACCTATTGCTCTGATACCAAGTTTTTCACAACCCGAACGTAGACCCGGATCGCAACACGGGACAAGGATCCTAGAGAGACTCCAAGTCGACCCATGGCATGAACATACATCTAACTCAATCAAATAAAGCGGAATACTCAACATAATAACAGAGCGGAAGCATAATCATTACATAATGTAGAAAGTGAAACGCACTTCATACATGACAGCTGGATACTACATATATTCTAAAAGCCTCTAACATATCTGATGGGTTAATTGGACAACACCCCCTACTAACCCGACAAGTCTGGAAAACTGAACATAAAGGATAACTGATATCAACTGGTCCTTGGAGATGAGGACTCACCAATGAACTGGGTACTAACTCTGGGAACGAGCCAATAATGGTGTTGGGTTTGAAAATCGGAGCCTGTATCATGAAACGATACAACATAAAGTATGCGGTCAGTATGTGGAATGTACCGAGTATGCAAGGTAAGTAAAACAGACATTTAAAACACATAAAAGTTCATAAGAGTAGGACAACATACTCATAACATAAATATCATAATGTAACATAAGGCTCAATATTTTTAAAACATTCGTAAACCAGCCATAATCATAATAATAGGAGAAAAGCTTTATTAAACGTAACTTGAGCTAAAATAATATGAATATAACCATGCATAAATCATGAGGAACATTGGGAGGACTCATCATAACCGACACCATCATGGTAGAGCCTTACATGATGCCCCAACTATCTCACTCAAGTGAGCAGAGTCGTCCCAGGCTTGTTAGGCAAGGGACGTGCAGTATGTGATATCACTAAAGAGGGGATCCATTAACATTGTAATGTATAAATATGAACCTACGGTGGCACGTAGTTATGAGACAATGGCGTGGTCCTTTGAACACTGGGCTACTCGGTGCTAGACACTACTCCCAAAAACATGCACATTAGGCTCATATGTAAATCATAAATATCATTCATGAGATTCATGGGAAAATAGACATTAACATCAATGATTCCCATTTACATACATGTTTAGCCATGAATCGGAAAACGTTATAAATCGATCAATCATGAAATCCGTATCATATATCATAAATCATACTTGAACATGTGGGCATTGCCCAATACTTTAACATGCTTGAAAACACTCAATTACCTTGAAAACATAATTATAAACATGGGTAACTTGAAAATATGCTTTTCATCAATAATATCTCATCATACATGAATATTTATCATAAATCTCAAACTTTCATAAACTTCTCATAAATGGGCATTTAAATTTATAAAGCTTGAAACATGATTTTAATGGAAACAACGTAAAACTTACCCATGATTCATAATTCAATGATAAATACTCATTTAGATCATACCTATGTCGAGAATTAGGAACTTCATGCATTGGGTTAAAACCCCAAGAATCAACATAGGATTATCCATGATTTAGAGAGAGATTGGGCATGGGTGTGAATGGATTCACCCATTCATAATCCTACATACCTGGGGAAGATATGATTTTACCACTCTTTCAAAGCCCAATGTGTCATGACCCAAACGTACACCCGGATCATAACACGGGACAAGGAGCCCCAACAGACACCAAGTCAACCCATGGCATGAGCATACATCTAATTCATTAATATAAGTGGAAGACTTAACATAAGGAAAACGTAATCATGACATAATAAAGTTGAAATCTAGTGCAAGATTCATACATGACAGTTGATTACAACGTAAAGTCTCAAAAGGCCTCTAATCATGAAAGACGGGTTGATAGGACAATACCCAACTAACCCTACAGCACTGAAACTGAAAGAAAACCATAGCGTCTGAACATATGGCCCTCAGAACATGAGCACTAACCAAAACGCTGACAGCAATCTCTGAAGCACTACTGAGGAGGGTGAGCCTGAGAGTAGGTCCTATATCACAAAACGATAAACATAGAAAGTATGCGATCAGTACTGGAATATACTAAGTATGCAAGGTAAGTAAAATGGACATTTAAAACATATAAAACTCATAAATGATCAGAAGTGTAGGACATCATGCTCGTATCGTAAATCATCATAATATATATCATAAGGCTCAAGGTTTTCAAAACGTTCGCAATGCAAACATAATCATAATCATAAGAGAAAAGCTTTACTTAACATGACTTTAGCCAAGTACATAATCATAACATCAATAAATCATGAGGAACAGTGGGAGATTCTCTTAACCGACATACCCCATATGAGCACACATGAAGTCCGACCAGTAAACCTAGTCAGGAGGTCGTTCGTACCTTGCCAAGCGTAGAAACATGAAGGACGTGATATCACCATGAAAAGGGCCATTTGGGCCGGGGATAGTCACAAGGGAGGTCCCAACATATCTATGGCGGCACATAGTTTATAAGATTTAAGGCTTAACCTGAGCCCTGTACTTGGTGTTCGATACTACTCCCAAAGCATATATAGTTCTCATGGTATAACATACATGAATTCATGGGCTAGTTAAATCATGATAATCATAAACATGCTTGTAAATACGTGAACTAGCCATGAGACAAGGCCCGTGAGTCGGCCAGAACATAATTCAGAAATTATAAGGTTCATACATACTTATAGATCGTGCATATAGCTTGGAATTCATAAAATCATGATGGGTAATTGATTATATCCATAATTTAAATCATAATTCATGTTGGGCTCGTAAATATCCTCAATAGAAAAGTAGATCATAAATCGATACATCAAGGGTCATACATAATTAGGCTTAATTATATAAAAATCAAAATTGATAACATTATAAATAATTTAAATCATCAAAGTTGATCAAAAACCATAGATTATGATAAGATTCTAAAATCACAAAACCCATTAACAAATCATTAGCTTTCATATGAATCAACTTCAAAACCCTATGAGTTTTTAATAAAATTTTCATAAAATCGTAGAGGATGGGCATGGGTGTGAAAGGAATCACCCATTGATAGCCTTACATACCTGAAGTAACTTATTCTCAATCTCCATTGAATGCCCAAGAAGGAATTGGAAGGAGAAGACCTTGAAAACACCTTGATCACCTCTCTAACCCTCTTCTATACTTGCATGCATGAATGAATTAACTTAGAATAGGTTTTCCCCTCTTAAAACCCCCTTGAAAACGAGCCTTAAATGACGTAGTATAGGTCTTAGGAACGTTGGAATTTATGAAAAGACCCTTACTATTTCATAGAAATAACTTTCAGGTGGTCCTAATGGATGACCTAATGACTCATCACTAGCCCAAACAACTCGTCATGTTGCTCATCGGGTACACTACTTGTCGAAACTCCTGGGCTCATAACGGATCACATAACGACTCGTCAGGGGTGAGCATGTCTTGTGGTCACCATTCATCAAGTTCAGTGCCTCAACTACATTACTTCACATACAAATCATCCCACGACTAATACCACGACTCGTTACCTTACCCAATGAGTCATGGTCAGCTTTCGTCAAGTACATTGATCTGATCTCTTCCATTTTTCTTCTCCCTTACCCCACGGTTGACCTAACCACTCGTGGTGACTGATCACGAGTAGTTCACATGCCCCTGGAGAACCCTTTTTCCTCCAAACTTCCTACTCTCCATTAGTCTTCCCCACGAGTAACCTGACGACACGTGGGCTGGCCTCACGAGTCGTCCAACGACTCATTATGTGCCTGTAACTTGAATTTTCAATTTTTCCCGTTTCAACTTCGGGGTCTGATCTTTGAGTTCTTGGGGTATAACAATATCTCTCGCTTGGGAACTTTCGTCCTCAAGTGTTGGAAACAAGCATAAAATAGAAACATGTAATTAACACATTCAAATACTGATCATTTAAGCCGATACTTTATGGAATGACTACCTCCGATTCATATCACATGGCTAAACTATTCTCATTCTTCATATACACATCCATACACATAAAATAAACTTGAACACATTAATTGAACATGAAAATTAAATAGATTCATAGGGCACATTTGATACCTATAGCCGGAACTGAGCTGGTAGGGAATAAATGTGGGTATTTAGCCATCATATCCGCTTCGACTTCCCACGTAGCTCCTTCAACATGCTGATTTCTCCATAAGACTTTAATTGAAGTTGCTTATTTGTTCCTTAGCCTCCGGACTTGACGGTCTAATATTTCCACAGGGACTTCTTCATAATTGAGGTTGTCCTTTATACCGATGTTGTCCACCGGGACTATTAGAGCTGGATCTCCCAAATATTTCTTCAGAAGTGACACATGAAACACGGGGTGTATGAAAGATAACTCTAAGGGCAAGTCCAACTCATATGCTACCTTACCAACTCTTTTTATAATCTGGTACGGACCAGCATAACGGGGACTGAGTTTTCTTTTCTTCCCAAACTGCATGACTCCATTCATGAGAGATACCTTTAAAAATACTCAATCGTCTATTTCAAACTCCAGATCTCTTCTCTCCACATCAGCATATGATTTCTGACAACTCTGAGTAGTTTTTAACCAGTCCCTTATCAGCTAAACCTTCACCATTGCCTCATGAACCGAATCAGGCCCTATCATAGCTGCTTCACCAATCTCAAACCATCCAATGGGAAATCTACACCTCCACCCATAAAGAGCCTCAAACGGTGACATCTGGATGCTAGAGTGATAGCTGTTATTATAAGAAAACTCGATCATTGGAAGGTGATCATCCCAACTATCTTTGAAGTCCATCACACATGCCATCAAAATTACCTCGGGGGTCTGGATTGTTTGTTCTGCCTGGCCATCTGTTTGCGGAAGAAAGGCTGTACTGAGCTTAACCTGACTCCCAAGCCCCTTCTAAAAAGACCGCCAGAACTGGGAGGTAAATTGAGTACCTCGGTCTGAAATAATAGAGAAGGGCACTCCATGTAGTCGAACCAACCCCCGAATATATAATTTGGCAAAATCATCCGCTGAATCTGTGGTTTTCACCGATACAAAATGTGCAGCCTTGGTAAATCTGTCTACCACCACCCAAGTGGAATCATAATGTTGGTGAGTACGAGGTAATCCTGTTACGAAATCCATATTAATATCTTCCCACTTTCAAGTAGAAATGCTAATATCTTGAAGTACTCCTCCCGCCACTGATGCTCAACCTTTACTCGTTGACAGTTCGGGCACCTGGCTACGCACTCCTCAATGTCCTTTTTTATATCATCCCACCAATAGATTTCTTGCAAATCACAGTACATCTTTGTGGATCCCGGATGGATAAAATATCTAGTACCATGTACCTCATGCAATATTAAACCCCTCAAATCATCAATGTCTGGAACATACAGATGACCCTTGGTATCGAAGCACTCCATCTCCCCCTTGGGAGAAAACCTCCATCTTTTAACTCCATATGGATTCCTTAAATTTCTTCAAAATCGGGTCCTCATCTTGCCTAGATTTCACATCAATCACCAAGGATGATATTTATCCATTTTGCACAACAACAACACCATCGGTTGAGTCAACCAACCTCACTCCCAACCTTGCAAGTCGATGGATATCTTTTGCCAGCTCCTTTCCTTCCTCCACATGGGACAGACTCTCCATAAAGAGCCTACTGAGTACGTCCGCTACCATGTTAGCTTACCTGGATGGTAAAGAACACTCATATCATAGTCTTTGAGTAGATCTAACCACCTCTTTTGCGTTAGATTAATATCCTTCTCCATGAACACATATTGTAGACTCTTGTGATCTGTAAATACATCCACGTGGACCCCATACAAGTAATGCCTCCATATCTTCCATGTGAACACCACCACTGCCAACTCTAGATCATAGGTCGAGTAATTATTCTCATGGACCTTTAACTTTCTGGAGGCATAGGCTATTACCTTTCCCCGCTGCATTAATACACACCCGATCCCGATTCTTGAAGCATCGCAATACACAACAAAACCATCCGTACCCTCAAGTAGGGTCAACATTGGTGCTGAAGTGAGTCGGGTCTTCAACTCTTGGAAGCTTTTCTCACAAGCCTCCAACCATTGTAACTTTATCTTTTTTTGAGTCAACCTAGTCAATGGTGATGCGATTGATGAAAAGCCCTCAATGAATCTCCAGTAATACCCTGTTAGGCCCAAGAAACTCTGAAATTCTGAAGGATTCACTGGTCTAGGTCAATTCTTCACCGCTTCAATTCTCTGAGAATCTACCTTTATTCCCTCACTCGATACCACATGGCCCAGAAATGCAACCGAGTTCAACCAAAACTCACACTTGCTAAACTTTGCATAAAGTTGATGATCCTTGAGAGTCTGCAGTACTACTCTCAAATGAGCAGCATGCTCCTCCTCGCTCCGAGAGTATATAAGAATATCATCGATAAACACAATCGTGTACATGTCTAGATATTGCTTGAACACCTTGTTCATCAGGTCTATAAAAGAAGAAGGAGCATTTGTTAGTCAAAAAGACATAACTACAAACTCATAATGGCCATACCATGTTCTGAAGGCTGTCTTTGGGATATCACACTCCCGAACCTTGAGCTGATGATACTCGGACCTGAGATCTATCTTTGAGAAACATTTGGCACCCTGGAGCTGGTCAAACAAATCATCAATCCTAGGTAAGGGGTACCTGTTATTGAAGATGACCTTATTCAACTTCCGATAATTAATACACATGCGAAGGGAACCATCCTTCTTTCAAACAAAGAGAACCGGTGCACCCTATGGAGACTTGCTCAGTCTAATGAAACCCTTATCTAGCAAGTCCTTCAATTGCTATTTTAACTCTTTTAGCTCAGTTGGAGCCATTATGTACGGAGGAATGGAGATAGGCTGCGTATCGGGTAAGAGATAAATGCCGAAATCAATTTCCCTCTCAGGAGGAACACCTGGAAAATCGTTGGTAAAAACCTTCGAATACTCACAAACCACCGAAACTGATTGGATAGTCAAGGTCTCGGACTCAACATCCTTAACCCTAACTAGATGGTACATGTAGCCCTTAGAAATCATTTTCCTAGCCTAAAGATATGAAATAAACCAATCGGCTGGTAAAATTGAATTACCCTTCCACTCCAAAACTAACTCACCCGAAAATCGAAATTCCACCCCATGGGTCCTACAATTAATCGAAGCATAACATGCAAACAACCAGTCCATGCCCAAAATGATGTCAAAGTTAGTCATAGCTAACTCTACTAAGTCTGTGGAGGTGACCTTATGCAACACTATAATGGGGCAACCTCTATACACCCGCCTAGCTACAACTGAATCACCGATTGAAGTAGAGACTAAGAACGGTTCTGACAGGATTTCAGGGCTAACTCCAACATTACTAGCAATATAAGAGGTCACAATAGACAAGGTAGCTCTTAGATCTAATAAGGAATGAGCATCAATATGGAAGACTTGCAACATACCAATGACCATATATGGTGAAGCCTCCTACTCCTGGCAGGGCACTAAGGCTACCTGTTTTAGCGCTGACCACCTGCTGAACTAGTAGAGGCACCCTGCTGAGGGGGACATGCTGTTAGAGCGGCAGAACTGGCTTTTGTTACACGGGCTCCACCGACCCCTGATCTGGCTGAGAGGAAATCCTAAAGTCTATTTCCGGGTTTGCCACACTCGAAAAAAGTATCTAACTAATCACCTTCTGGGGTGATTATTGCCACACCTCACACAAACTGGAAAGATGCGCTCCACCTGCATGCTATCCTGGCCTCTCAACTCTGAAGCTCTACTCCTTCGATCTCCTGTAAATCTAGATGGCGTGCTGGCTGATGATGGAGCTGGAGTGATAGACCTATGTTGGGGTTGTTGGCGCTGTCCACCCCCCGACCTGACATGAGAAGTCCCATAACTGTTGGTCTTGGCCCTCTTGGCCTCCCTCTATCTCCAATAGACTGACTCCATCTGCTTAGCATGCAACAAAATACAGGGAAAGTCGATATCCCGATGTAGCATGGCGATCCTGCAATCCTTGTCCAAATAATCTGCCACCCAATGCACAAAACGACTCACTCGATCCCTCTGGTCTTCCACCAACTTCAGAGCATACTTAGATAATCGAGTGAATTCCGATGTTTACTCCTGAATGGATATGTTACCCTGCTTCAAATTTACAAACTCGGCCGCTTTGAGCTTCCTCATTTCCCAAGGGAAGAACCAATCCAGAAATGCCACGTGCAACTCTTCCCGACCTATCAGACCTGCACCCACTGCCTTAGCATCACTCCACTTCTTGAACCATATGTGAGTCACCCCCTTTAGTTGATAAGAGGTCAAGTCAACACATTCTCCATTGTTCACCCCATAAACTGGGTGATTTTCATAATCTCCTCAATGAAATCATGTGGATCCTCGTCCACCTTTGTCCCCATGAATTCAGGAGTGCTCACCCTAAAGAATCCTTCACCCTAGCTACCGCCGCATTCCCATTCTGAGGGTAATGTGCCACTGTCTAATTTTGAACCTAGGCAGTTAGGGCCTGTGCCAGCATCTAAATTGCATCCCTAAACTCAGCATGAGCAGCTAGCTTTAGTGCGTGCTCCTCCTGAACGAGTGGGGCTGGCTGATGCTCATCACCATTGGCACCCTCATGATCATTGTAGTTACCATTTTTTCTGGCATTCACTCGGCGTGGAGCCATGATGCTGCAAACGTGAATAGAATGAATTAGAAGGGTAAAGGACTTTCATCACACGACATAGATCATGAATAAGGGAACATATCCTAAACATCTAGAAGCCCCTATGTCATAAGTGTGGCACGCTTCACACCCATGAAAAAGACTCTACTTAACGCGGCTTTCAGACATCTAAGGATACTTCAAACCTATGGCTCAGATACCAAGTTTGTCACGACCTGAACGTACATCCGGATCATAACACGGGACAAGGAGCCCCAAGAGACCCCAAGTCAACCCATCGAATGAGCATACATCTAATTTATTTATATAAGTGGAAGACTTAACATAAGGAAAATGTAATCATGACATAATAAAGGAGAAAGCTAGTACAAGATCATACTTGATGGTTGATTACAATGTATAGTCTGAAAGGTCTTTAATCATGAAAGACGGATTGATGGGACAATACCCCAACTAACCCTACAACATTGAAACTGAAAGAAAACCATAGAGTCTGGACATATAGCCCTCGGAACATGAGGACTAACCAAATACGCTGATAGCAATCTCTGAAGCACTACTGAGGAGGGTGAGCTTGAGAGCGGGGTCCTGTATCATGAAACGATACAACATATAAAGTATGTGGTAAATACGTGAAATGTACTAGTATGAAAGGTAAGTAAAACCTACATTTAAAACATATAAAAATCATAAATGATCATAAGAGTAGGACATCATACTCGTATCATAAATCATCATAATATATATCATAAGGCTCAAGGTTTTCAAAACGTTCACAATGCAAACATAATCATAATCATAAGAGAAAAGCTTTACTTAACATGACTTGAGCCAAATACATAATCATAACATGCATAAATCATGAGGAACAGTGGGATATTCTCTTAACCGACATACCCCATATGAGAATACATGAAGTCTGACCTGTAAATCTAGTCGAGATGCTGTTCGTACCTTACCAAAGATAGAACCATGAAGGACGTGATATCACCATGAAAAAGGCCATTTGGGCTGGGGATAGTCACAAAGGAGGTCCCAACATACCTACGGTGGCACGTAGTTTATGAGATCTGAGGCTTAACCTGAGCCCCAAACCTACTCGGTGTTCGATACTACTTCCAAAACATATATAGTGCTCATGGTATAACATACATGAATTCATGAGCTAGTTAAATCATGATAATCATAAACATTCTTGTAAATATGTGAACTAGCAATGAGACAAGGCCCGTGAGTCGGTCAAAACATAATTCATAAATCATAAGGTTCATACGTACTTGTAGATCATGCATATTGCTTGGAATTCATTAAATCATGATGGGTAATTGATTATATCCATAATTTAAATCATAATTTATGCTAGGCTTGTAAATATGCTCAATAAAAAAGTACATCATAAACCGATTCATCAAGGGTCATACATAATTAGGCTTAATTATATAGAAATCAAAATCGATAACATTATAAATAATTTAAATCATAAAAGCTGATCAAAACTCATAGAATGTGATAGGATTCTAAAATCACAAAACCCATTAACAAATCATTAGACTTTCATATGAATCTACTTCAAAACCCCATGAGTTTTTAATAAAATTTTCATAAAATCATAGAGGATGGGCATGGGTGCAGAAGGAATCACCCATTGATAGCCTTACATACCTGGAGCAACTGATTCTCAATCTCCCTTGAATGCCCAAGAAGGAATTGGAAGGATAAGACCTTGAAAACACCTTGATCACCTCTCTAACCCTCTTCTATACTTGCATGCATGAATGAATTAACTTAGAATAGGTTTTCCCCTCTTAAAACTCCCTTGAAAACGAGCCTTAAACAACGCAGTATAGGTCTTAGGAACTTAGGAATTTAAAAAAAGACCCTTACTATTTCGCAGAAAATAACTGTCCGGTGGTCCTAATGGACGACCTAATGACTCGTCACTAGCCCAAATGACTCGTCATGTTGCTCGTCAGGTACACTGCTTTTCAAATTTCCTAGGCTCATAACGGATCGCATATCGGCTCGTCAAGGGTGACCACGACTCGTGGTCACCATTCATCAAGTTCACTGCCTCAATTACATTACTTCACACACAAATCATCCCACGACTAACGCCACGACTCGTTACCTAACCCAACAAGTCGTGGTCAGCTTTCGTCAAGTACACTGGTCTGATCTCTTCCATTTTTCTTCTCTCTTATCCCATGGTTGACCTAAAGACTTGTGGTTACTGACCATGAGTCGTTCCCATGCCTGTGGGAAACCCTTTTTCCTCCAAACTTCCTACTCTCCACTGGTCTTCCCCACTAGTCACCTAACGACTCATGGGTTGGTCTCACGAGTTGTCCAATGACTCGTTCTATGCCTGTAACTTGAATTTTCAGTTTTTCTCCCTTTGAACTCCCGGGTACGATCTTTGAGTTCTCGGGGTATAACATAATGAATGATTGAAGGAAATCTTGAAGAAATCTAACTTGATCACCTCCTAAACCCTTTCAATATGCGTGCATGGATGTGAATGAACCTAGGATAGAGTTTCCCCTCATAAAACACTGCATTTCGAGCCTTAAATGACATAGTAGGACCCTAGGACTTAGGAATAATGAAGATACCCTTAATAAATTCCCTAAAAATTCTGTAATGGCAGTGATAACGATCGATCCTATGGGTCATGCCTTGATACCACGACTCGTGGTGGCTTTCCGTTACATCACCTGCCAATTCTTATCTTCTCAGATTCTAATCCCATGACTTAACAGGATGAGTCATTACATTAGATGACGATCTATTGGATACTCCCATTACTTCTCCCTAACGACCTACACCTAGGCTTTCTCATGAGCCACACCACGACTCGTGCCTCCTTCCAATGAGTCGTGGTTTCCATCCGTCACCTCGACTAGAGGTTTTCCTACTCCTTCCCATGGTTACTTACCACAATCCGTTATTACTCACGATGAGTCGTCCTACAACCCGTTACATCCTCCTAGACTAAGGACCAGTCTCACCATGGCCACAAACAACGACTCGTGACATCAAACCACAGGTCGTTCCTTAATAGTTACTCCCAACTTCGACCCTAATGTACATCACCATGAACACCTCCTACAGATCGTTGGTTCCTCCAACGATCCGTTGCATGACCCATTCTATGATAATTTTCTAGATTTCTACCAACTTCCATTTTTAAATTCCTGGATCTAGTCTTAGGCACTTCTGGGGTATTACATAAGGTTTCTCTCATAAAGTGAGTGATGAGGTCTAGAAAGAAAGGAAAACTTAGCCCTCGTTATGTCGGCCCCTACCGGATTGTGAAGCGGGTTGGCAAGGTGGCATATGAATTAGAGTTGCCCTCATAATTAGCTTCAATCATCCTATTTTTCATGTATCTCTCTTAAAGAAGTATTTGGGGGACTCATCTCTAGTTTTTCCACTTGAGAGTGTAGGTGAGAAAGACAGCATTAGTTATGAGGAAGTTCCAGTGGAAATACTGGATTGTCAGGTTCGAAGGATAAGGAACAAGGAAGTAGCTTCAGTTAAAGTTTTATGGAGGAATCAGCATGTTGAGGAAGCTACATGGGAAGCCAAAGAAGATATGATGGCTTGATACCCACATTTATTCCCTACCAGCTTAGTTCCAACTTGAGGTATTAGTTTCTACCCTAAAACTCTATTCAGTTTCATGTTCAGTTCGTGTGCCCCAGTTTATTTCACATATGTGGATGTATGTATGATTCATGAATTTAGTTAAGTCATGTAGTTTAAATAGGAGTTAGTCATTCCGTCAGTTTTCAGCTTATATGATCAGTATTTGAATATGATGATTGCATTTCTCTGCTTTTCTGTGTGATTTTCAAAATTCGAGGACAAATATTCCCAAGGGGAGATATTGTTATACCCCGAAAGCCCAAAGATCAGACCTATGAGTTGAAACGGAGAAAATAGGATTTTCTGCACCAGGTCACAGAACGAGTCGTCCTATGACCCGTTAGGTTAACCACGAGTCATTAGGTGACTTATCGTGAGGAGTGTTGGCTTGTCTCAAATTTTTCAATTTGGGGTGACCACAAGTCGTGGTCAGCCCCACAAGTCGTTAGGTCACCCGTAGTTAAAGGAAATTGGAAGGTGAAGGAGGCGTTGGCAGTGTACCACACGATTGGACCCCACAAGTCGTGGTTAGGCACCACGATTCGTTAGGTGATTCGTGGTCAGCATTTGGTGAATGAATTGAGGAGTTGAGCAGTGGAGGTAATGAGTGATGACCACGAGTCATGGTCACCAATGAAGATTCTTTAGGTCCCTCGTGGGTACCCTTTGAGGAAAAGTGGAAGTGGACTTCACGACAGCAGACGACGACTCATTTCCCCTGGTAACGACTCGTCCAGTCCCCACGAGGGGACTGGCAGTCAGTTATTTTCTGTGAATTTAGTAAGGTCTTATCCATAATTCCTATAATTCTAAGGCCTAAACTATGTCATTTTAAGCTATGAATAATGAGTTTTAAGAGGGGTAAGTTCATTCTAGGCTATTCCTATTCATGCATGCAAGAGTAAGGGTCTGGAGAGGTGATCAAGCTCAATTTCCTTTAAGTTTTCTTGAATTATTCCTTGGGCAATCAGAGAAATTTTAGAATCATAT
The DNA here is from genome assembly GCA_035772735.1 of Datura wrightii. Classification (NCBI taxonomy): domain Eukaryota; kingdom Viridiplantae; phylum Streptophyta; class Magnoliopsida; order Solanales; family Solanaceae; genus Datura; species Datura wrightii. The sequence continues at coordinate 45,153,903 of JASDFA010000002.1, read as the reverse complement.
TCTCTCAGGTATGTAAGGTTATGAATGGGTGAATTTATTCACATCCATGTCCAATCCCTCTCTAATTCATGACAATCTATATGTTAATCCTATGGGGTCTTAACCCAATGCTTGAATCTACTAAGTTTCTACCATGGGAATGATCTAAGCATGTTTCTATTATTGAATTATGATTCATGGGCAAGTTTTACATTATTTTAAATTTTAATTATGTTTTCAAACTTTATAAATTAAAATTCCCATCCATGAGAAGTTCATGAAAGTTGAGATCTATGAAGTATATTCAAGTATGATGAGATATTTATGATGAAAAGCATGTTTTCAAATTACCAATGTCTATGATCATGTTTTCAAGTGAATCAAGTATTTTCAAGCATATTTAAGTATTGAGAAAGCCCATATATTGAATCAAGTATTTTCAAGCATATTTAAGTATTGAGAAAGCCCATATGTTCATGTATGATTTATGATTTCAAGTTAATTAGCTTACCACATGGTTTTGGAGTCAAGACTCCCAATTATGTTCAACTTGTGGTATGGTTTGAGCCAAGGCTCCTCATGTGTGATTTAGATTTATATATAAGTATGATTATTCAACTTCATCAATAGACGATGGTAAGATTTGTTGAAAATGATGGAGAGCATATGCATACTTTTGGGAGTAGTGTCTAGCACCGAGTACGCTAAGGGTCAGTCAACCTTCGCCTCAGAACTACGCGCCAACATAGGTATGATCAGATTATTTTTGGGACCTCTTATGTGAGCTTTCCCCTTCCCTAAGGGATCTTGAGCTTGATATCGATATCATGGTAGCGCCCTTAGCCCTAGCAAGGCTTTGGACGGCTCTGCCCACTTGAGTGTGATAGTCGGGACCACGTAAGCTCTATCATGATAATGTCGGTTACATGACGAGTCTCCCATTGTTCTTCATGATTTCAGTTATGCATGTTATCATTCATGATATATACATATATGTTCTAAAGCAGGTTTGACCCAATGTATAGTTTTACTTATGATTATCAGAATTCATCTTTGGGTCATTTCAGTTATGATGTTCAATTATGTTTAGATCATAATTTCAGAAAAATAACATGTAAGCCTACTTTCAGATTCTTGTCTTGATGATGTTATGTATTATGCATGTTTTAAATGATTTTACTAATTTAAGAGGTTTTACTTATCTTGTATACTCGGTACATTCCACGTATTGACCGCATTCTCTATGTTGTATCGTTTGATGATACAGGCTCCGATCTTCAGACTCAGCCTCGTCACTTGCCAGCTTCTGAAGTTAGCATTCAGTCTCTATTGGTGAGTCCTCATTTGTCGAGGGCCCTTCTTCTAATAAGTTATGTTTACGTATTTTCAGTTTTAGATTTAGAGAGTTTGTTGGGTATTATCCCATCAACTCATAAGATGTAGAGGCTTTTCAGACAATAGATTGTATTCAGCTTCAGATTTAGGTTGTATATTCAGATTGTTATGTTATTTTCGAATTTCTGCCATGGTTATTATGTTAAATCTTCCGCTTTACTTGATTGAGTTAGATGTATGTTCATGCCATGGGCCGACTTGGAGTCCCTCGGGGCTGCTTGTCCCGTTTCTTGATCTGGGCCCATGTTCGGGTCGGGTCAACAAGATCGATAAACACTTTTTGGCTAGACATTTAATCTGTTTTGATGTTTAACTTTAGTCAACCTTTGGAGTAGAAGAAATATGCAAGATAATAAAATTATTGAAGAGAGCTATTCTCATAAAAGTTTATGAAAGTTTCAATGCAAATATCGAAACCTTAATGGCGGGAAGATAAACTAAAGCAGAGCTTGGACCTAGTTTGGAAAAAGAATGATTATTATGAAATAATTATGTAACCACAAAAAGTATGAATTCAAGATACACCGAATAATTAATTGATCATGAGAAAAAACATGTTAAAGAGGATATTTTGGGAGGCACATAGAAAATAATTTTGCTGAAAGAAAAGAAATAATGTGGACTAGACTTCAAGATTATATGGTTTGGTCCTAAAAATGTAAGGTATATGTATTTTTATAAAAAAAATGATAGAGTGAAAGCACGGAGTGATTCTAAAAATAACTAAAGATCGGGAGGACAAAGAAGAAACAAATACATATATAATTAAAATAGTGATATCCATAAACATGTAGCAAATAAATTGCACGTCCTAGCGTATAGTGATCTCTTTTGTGCCAGAGGTAGGCCTAGCAAATTCTATGAGATGAATATGCTATAATGCATCATTCTATTTTCTCTCATTAAAATATCAACATAAATAATATAAAGAATTTTTATTGTTTTATTTTACATAATGAAATATTACGAGAATGGAAAGTTACAAAAGAAAACAAAAACTATCGTAGAAATGAAATTCCTTCTCCTTTTGGCTTCTTACCAGCTTACACGACATGGATTTGTCCTTAACAACTTGCATCATAAAAATGTTAGTTTACACTTCCCCTCTAAAGAGAAAATAGTCTACATTTTTAGGCATATTCATCTCTCCAAAAAATGGAAATAAGTATGATAATGTCCTTTTGAGATTGTAAATCCCCTTGGACTTTTGGCAAGGTCAAACTATTGATCTTAATACACAAAAAGGTACCAATACCTCCTAAGGATAATGCATGCATGATAGAACCTAGACTTCTAAGAGTTGGGTAGACATGGACTGAAGGTTTTCTTATTCGAGAAGGCACGTGGTCACATAGTAATAAACTATCCATTCACCCCACGTATATGTCAACTCTCTAAATTGAATTAAAAGCAATTTAGTGAAGTACAAAGCACAACTACGTGTACAGTGTGTGATAGTGAGAAGTTCCCAAATGGAGGAAGTATGACTGGAATGTCACGCCCCGCCTTGGGGGGTATGACTGGCGCCTGGTGCCCTACTAGAACCTGAACTACTAGACTGCTGAGCCTAAGCACTCCTGGTGCCTGGCTGGCTCTAACTCTGATTTACGAAATCAACAGGCTATATAACGGCTGTAAATACAGCCCCCGACCGACTAGGTCTATAACCACCTGTACAACCACAACAGCTAACCAGAACCACATCAACATAAGGGAACCTATGCGGGCCGACAAGGCCACCATGCTGTCTAGTTACTTCCAAATTAAGAAAACAGGAGCTAAACTGCTACGTGACTGACAAGGTCACCACTACCAACTGAATAAGGCCCCACACAGCCATCATAAATAAGATAAGACATACAAACGGCCTCACACGACCGGTACAGCTAACCACAGGGAAAATATAATCTGCAAGCCTCTAAGAATACCGATAAGATGGTTGGGACAGGGCCCCGGCCTACCCATCCTATACAACAAACGAAAAGAAATAAACCTCTAGATGTCTAGCTCCGGATGACAGGAGCTGATGACTCTATGTGCCGGCTGGAATCACGAGGTATCGGCTCCTCGTCTATGAATACCTGCAGGCAAGTAATGCAGAGCCCCAAATGGGCGTCAGTACCATGGGTACCGAGTATGTAAAGCAAACTGAACATAACTGAATAAAAGCGATAATACTGGTAGTTCTTAATATTAGAAAATAGCTAAGACAGTCGGGGATGGCAAAATCTGGAAGGACCTTACTTGTACTGAAAAGCAGATGGAAGTCATACCTGTCGCTGCGGCGTCATGCTATCTATAAATTTAATAAGTAATATATATACACATATATAGCATACAAGAACCTATACCAGCCCCCAAAAGCCGAAAGGTGTCAACCAACACACAATCTATATACCCTTACCCGGGTCAAAACCATCCAAAAGTAAATCGCTCCACTCGCCTACTAACTACGAGCATCTCTATCGGCCCCCTTGGGTATGTAGCTTGGGCTCTCTGGGCCCCTGACTATAATTGTATCTGAGTTTGGAGGACTCTTTTAACTGTAAACTATAATTTGTATCTATATTTGTATCTGTAATCTACCCCCTGGGCGCAAGCGCTTGACAGGGTAAGCTACAATGCTATGCTGATCAGCCTGATATAGGGAATGCTGCATCCCATCTTCGTCCTACTGCAGACGGCATGCCACTCCTTGGAGTGATGTATCCTCACCCTCTAGCGGGCGAGTCGACACAGCTATTAACCCTGGGGAGGCAAGAAAGCTCTAAGGGTGCCCACATATCACAAACAAGTCTCAACAAACAATAATCACATATCGCAAGCATGTTCGATCTGAAAATACTATCCATGTTTTGATATTCTATTCTGAATCTCTTTTCTACATTAAACTGCTTCTGTTACTGTGCTAACTATATCTGAAATAATATATAGCTGTCTGATACTGACTTACTAATTTTTATTCTTAATATAGAATAATAACAAAAACATGCTTGCCGAATTCCATACTGGACTCAATACTCGACTTCTGGATTCTTTCTTCTAAAATTCACACTATTTGCTATACTAGGATTACTAACTTGCCGAAGGAATAGGCTTTACATACCTTTGTTTCTGAATTCCCGGCTAACTGGAGTAATTCGGTCAATATTCCGCTATTTCTCCCAACTGCATCCATATATATACCAATTAGGACTAAATTTTGGAAGAAAATATCACTTTTAATATATATATATATATATAGCCCAAGCTTTGACTTATCGAAAAATGGTCGAAAGCTCGCTATTTATCGGAAGTCCAGAAGGGAGAAATACTCACTTTAGGGCTAGGAGTATATTGAAACTAATTTGGAGCAATTCCACTTACCTTAGCTCGGTAGCACGATGATTCGCCAGCCGAATTTTACAAAACTAAATTCGTAGGAATACTCCTTGTTGCTTAATACCTCACTACCCACATTTATTTTGAGTTTGGACCGTGTATAATGGCGTAATCAGAAGGAAATTTCTATAAAACCTTCGTTCCCTATGTTTTATTATGTACTCTCTGTTATTCTCTGGAAATTTTATGAATTTATCACTTAAAACCAGAGTTTGGGGGCTTTTATACTTGGGGATGCACCTCACCTCCATGGCACGTTGGCCATCGCGGAGGTGAGCCTCCGTGACACGCTGGCCATCGCGGAGGTGAACCTCCGTGACACGCTGTCCATCGCAGAGGTGAGCCTCCATGACACTCTGGCCATCGTGGAGGAGGTCTGCCAGCCTCCTCTTGCGATGGTTCAACGTGTCACTTATCCGATCTTTCCCCGAGCCTCTTCCTAGCATGTATGGAATTCTAAAACTCTTAACCAACATGCGAATAGGCCATCTACATGTCGAGAATTTATGGGGTGTAACATCCTCCCCCCCTTAAGAACATTCTTCCTCGAATGTAAACTTCTACTTATTACTCGACTTACTTTTAGAAAAATTTCGGCAGAGTTTCCCCTATAATATGGACTATCTCAAAAACCTGAAATGCAGAAAAGTCCAATATGCGTGCTCCACATAATATTATATTATTCATTACGTAAAAAACTAGAGTCGACCATCTCATTTATTCATATAATATAAGGCATTTCATATGATAACAATACTAACATACCTCTTGACTGACTAGGCTTGAAACAACTGAGGATATCTGATTTTCATATCTTCCTCTACTTCCCAAGTCATCTCTTCTCTGTTCCTTTTATGCCACAGTACCTTGACATAAGCAATATCTTTAGTTCTTAGTCTACGAATCTATCTGCCTAGTATGGCTACTAGAACCTCTTCATAAGCCAGCTCTTCTGTAACCTGAACATCCTGGACTGGGACAACTCTGGAGGGGTTTTCTATGTACTTCCTTAGCATAGATACGTGGAAAACTGGATGAACGGACTCTAATTCTGGAGGCAAGTTCAACTCGTATGCCACTTGGCCTACTCTCCGCCGAATCTGATAAGGCCCAACGAATCTCGGACTGAGCTTACCTTTCTTGCCGAATCTCATCACCCCTTTCATTAGAGATACTTTCAAAAATACCCAGTCATTCACATTAAATTCCAGGTTTTTGCGTCGTACATCAGCATACGATTTTTGGCGGCTCTTAGCAGTTAGTAGGCATTCTCTGATAAGCTTCACCTTCTCCTCTGACTGATGAATAATATCTGGCCCAATCAGCGCTAATTCTCCTACTTCAAACCAGCCAACTGGCGATCTACATTTTCGTCCATACAATGCCTCAAAGGGCGCCATCTAGATAGGTGAGTTGTAACTATTGTTATAAGCAAACTCAATCAGCGGTAAATGCTCATCCCAACTACCTCCAAAGTCCAACACACACGCCTGTAGCATATCCTCGAGCGTCTAAATAGTGCGTTCAGCCTGTCCATCTGTCTGAGGGTGGAATGTTGTGCTCAAATTAATCTGCGTTCCCAGACCTCTCTAAAATGACTGCCAAAATCTAGCTGTAATTTGTGCTCCTCTGTCAGAGATATAGATACTGGAACACAAAGACGGCCTTTACATCGCAACACTTCATCCTCAGTTACCTGAAAATCTGGCGCTTTCCCTTGTTGAACTTTGTCGTCAAGATGAACCAGGTCAGGATCTTCATATTGCCGTTCCTTTACCTCCACAACTAATGATGACACTGTGGTGTTCTGAATTACCGCTCTGTTGTCCTCTATTTCTGCTACACGAATGGCTAAACTGGCTAATTGATGTATTTCTCTAGCCAACTCCCGCTGCTCGGGCTGCAAGTATGCCAAACTCCCCATAGATTTGCGGCTAAGGGCATCTGCTACTATGTTGGCCTTTCCCGAATGATACAGAATGTTCACATCATAATATTTCAATAACTCCAACCAGCGATGATGCTGCAAATTCAACTGCGTTTGAGTGAAGATATATTGTAGGCTTTTATGGTCAGTGAGAATATCCACATGGACGCCATACAAGTAATGTCTCCATATCTTTAGGGCGTGGATTACCGCAGCTAGTTCCAGGTCATGGAGGATAATTCTTTTCATGTTTCCTTAGCTGTCTGGAAGCATAAGCAATTACCTTACCATGCTACATCAACACACATCCTAACCCAATACCCGAAGCGTCACAATAAACTGCATAACCCTCTGTACCTTCTGGTAATGCTAACACTGGGGCGGAGGTTAATCTATCTTTCAATTCTTGGAAACTCTGCTCACATGCCTCTGTCCATTGAAACTTTACTGCTTTCTACGTCATCTTAGTCAGAGGTGCCGCTATAGTGGAGAATCCTTCAACAAATATTCTATAGTACCCTGCTAATCCCATAAAACTGCGGACTTCGGTCAGAGTGGTAGGTCTGGGCCATGTTTTTACTGCTTCTATTTTTTGCGTGTATACCGGTATACTAGCATCCGACACAATATGCCCCAAGAAAGTTACTGAGTTCAGCCAGAGTTCACATTTGGAGAACTTGGCATACAACTGACATTCCCTGAGAATCTAAAGCATGGTCCGCAAATGATCTTGGTGATCTGCCTCTGAGCGAGAATATACCAGAATATCATCAATAAACACTATCACGAATAGGTCCAGGTACGGTCTGAAGATGTTGTTCATCAGGTCCAAGAATACTGCTGGGGCATTCGTCAGCCCAAAGGACATGACTAGGAATTCAAAATGGTCGTATCTGGTCCTGAATCACTCTTTGGAATGTCCCTTTCACGAACTCGAACCTGATGATATCCGGATCGTAAGTCAATCTTGGAGAAATATCTGGCCCCCTATAACTGATCAAACAAATCATCTATTCTGGGAAGCGGATACTTATTCTTGACTGTAACCTTATTCAACTGCTGGTAATCTATACAAATGTGGAGTGAGCCATCCTTCTTCCTCACAAATAGAACTGGCGCACCCCAAGGTAAAGTACTTGACCTGATAAAGCCCTTATCTAATAGATCTTTCAGCTGCTCCTTTAATTCTCTGAGTTCAGCAGGAGCCATACGTTATGGAGGAATTGATATGGGCTGAGTGCCTGGTAGCAAATCAATTGCAAAATCTATCTCTCTTTCTAGAGGAATACCAGGTAGCTCATTTAGGAACACATCAAGGAATTCATTGACCACTGGAACAGACTAGAGAGTTGGAGGCTCCACCCGAACATCCTGGACTCTAACTATGTGGTAAATACATCCCTTAGCTATCAACTTCCTCGCATGAAGGTAGGAAATAAACCTACCTTTTGGTGTAGCTGTGCTTCCCCTCCACTCTCGTACTGCCTCCCCTAGAAAGTGGAATTGGACCGTCTTGGTCCAGCATTCTACGTTGGCATAGCACGGCACCAACCAATCCATACCCATAATGGCATTGAAATCAATCATCTCTAGTTCTACCAGATCTACTATAGTTTGACGATCAGCAACCTCCACTGTACACCCTCGATAAACCCTTCTGGCTATAATGGAGTCACAGACAGGTGTAGATACTGAAAAGGGTTGCTGAAGCAACTCTGGTACAACACTGAACTTTCGAGCCACAAATGGGGTAACGTAGGAAAAAGTAGACCCTGGATCAATCAATGCATAAACAGGGTATGAGCAAATAGTCATCATACCTGTTACCACATCTGGAGACGCCTCTGAGTCCTGCCTCCCTGGTAATGCATAGGTACGCTTGGGCCCATACCTGAACTAGAGGATCCTGATCTACCTCGGCCTCTACCTGCTGGACCTGAGGGCCTATGCCCCACCGAGGCTTCTGCAGCTCGTGGCCCTGCTGATTCCCTGTCCTGGCTGTCTCGGCTACCTTGTCCCCTGGCTGGACAGTCTTTCATCATGTGCCCCTCCTGCCCGCATATGTAACACACTGTGGAGCCAGGGTGTTAGCCATATCTACAAGCTCCAGTGTGAGGCCGGCTGCAAATAGGGCTCTGCACTGCTCTACCCTCCTCTGCTGAGGTGAATCTACCATTCAGGAACTACCACCAGACTTTGACTGTCCCCGGCGGATGAATCTACTGCTCTGCTGCTGTGATAGAGGTGGGGGTCTAGGTGGCCTGTCTGATAACCGTGGCCTAGGCCCTCTCCGGATCTCCCCCTGAATCTCATCTGATCTATCTCTGTGGCGCTGTTCCTGGTTTACTCGTCTTCTATCCTATTGCCGTTGTCTAAGGCCCTCAATACTCTGGGCAAAGGCCTGTACTCGAGTGATATCCATATCTTCCCGTAGTGTAGCTGTCATGCATGCCTCAATATATTCCGGGTTCAGACCCATAATAAGTCGGTGGACTCTAGATGACATGGTGTCCACAAAAGCTGGAGCATAGCGGGCTAAGGAATCAAACTGTAGGGCATATTCTCGTATGCTCCTCGCCCCCTGCTCCAAGTGCAAGAACTGGTCCGTCTGGGCCTGCCGGATCTCCCGTGGAAAATAATGGTCCAGGAAAGCCTCTGAAAAGATGGACAAGGTCAAAGGGGAAACATCCCTCCCTCGAGAGCTTTCCCAGCTCTCGTACCACAATACAGCAATATCTCGCAATCGGAATACTGCTAATTCAACTGATTATGTAGATGTCACATGCACGACCCGGAAGATTCTCTGTATCTGGTCCAGGAAATCCTAGGGGTCCTCTGCCTGATCTGACCCTTTGAACTGCAGGGGACCTAATGCTAAAAATTCTCGGACTCTCGAACTGCCAGACCCACTGGATGGATCTGCTGTTACAGGTGGCACTGACTGGCGCTGAGTAGCCATCATTTGTGCAAACATAACTACTGCGCTTCGAATTTCCTGGTTGGACGGTGTAGGTACAGGAATTGTCGGAGGTGGTGTCGCCTCGAGTGGCTCCTGGTGGGGGGGGGGGGACTGCTGAGAAGGTTGAGATGATGCCTCTGTATCGCCCTCAGGTAGGGCTGATTCTAAGTAAGGCTGAGGCACCCTGCTGGTGCCTTCTCCTGCAGCGGTATCCAGTCTTCTACCCATGACAGGATGTCGCTGGTCTGCCATTCTATACTGCACTGCTCTATGGCACGACTGAATATGACAAAAGAGTAACCATCCTGTTATGCCTTACAGCCTCCTGCCTATAGTATGTGGTGCACAATACATCCATAGACAAGAGTCTACTTAGCACGGCTTGCAGACTCCCTGGGATACAACCTGCTCTAATAACATGTTTCTCACACCCCGCCTTGGGGGTTATGACTGGCGCCTAGTGCCCTACTAGAACCTGAACAGCTAGACTGCTGAGCCTAAGCACTCCTGGTGCCTGGCTGGCTCTAACTCTGATTTACGAAATCAACAGGCTATATAACGGCTGTAAATACAGCCCCCGACCGACTAGGCCTATAACCACCTGTACAACCACAACAGCTAACCAGAACCACATCAACATAAGGGAACCTATGCGGGCCGACAAGGCCACCATGCTGTCTAGTTACTTCCAAATTAAGAAAACAGGAGCTAAACTGCTACGTCACCGACAAGGTCACCACTACCAAATGAATAAGGCCCCACACAGCCATCATAAACAAGATAAGACATACAAACGGCCTCACACGACCGGTACAGCTAACCACAGGGAAAATATAATCTGCAAGCCTCTAAGAATACCGATAAGATGGTCGGGACAGGGCCCCGGCCTACCCATCCTATACAACAAACGAAAAGAAATAAACCTCTAGCTGTCTAGCTCCGGATTACAGGAGCTGATGACTCTATGTGCTGGCTGGAATCACGAGGTATCGGCTCCTCGTCTATGAATACCTGCAGGCAATTAATGCAGCGCCCCAAACGGGCGTCAGTACCATGGGTACCGAGTATGTAAAGCAAACTGAACATAACTGAATAAAAGCAATAATACTGGTAGTTCTTAATATTAGAAAATAGCTAAGACAGTCGGGGATGGCGAAATCTGGAAGGAGCTTACTTGTACTGAAAAGCAGATGGAAGTGATGGCGAAATCTGGAAGGAGCTTACTTGTACTGAAAAGCAGATGGAAGTCATACCTGTCGCTGCGGCGTCATGCTATCTATCAATTTAATAAGTAATAAATATACACATATATAGCATACAAGAACCTATACCAGCCCCCAAAAGCCGGAAGGTGTCAACCAACACACAATCTATATACCCTTACCCGGGTCAAAACCATCCAAAAGTAAATCGCTCCACTCGCCTACTAACTACGAGCATCTCTATCGGCCCCCCTGGGTATGCAGCTTGGGCTCTCTGGGCCCCTGACTATAATTGTATCTGAGTCTGGAGGACTCCTTTAACTGTAAACTATAATTTGTATCTATATTTGTATCTTTAATCAGCCCCCTTGGTGCAAGCGCTCTACAGGGTAAGCTATAATGCTATGCTGATCAGCCTAATATAATGAATGCTGCATCCCATCTTCGCCCTACTGCGGACGGCATGCTGATCTTGGGCAGATTTATATGCCCAAGTGATACTCAAATGTATCATTTTTGTCTTGTTTGTTGTGCAATGTGTATATATTCTCATGTAGTTGGAAATAAAATGTGAATTTATACTAACCAACATGATTAGCATTTGTTTTGCAGGTAAATATGATTTTTAGGAGCTAAAATGCATGTTGGAACAATATCGGAGTTGGACTCGGATGCAAGCGTGGAAAAGACATTGGAATGCACAAAGTATAGGGGCTCCGCGATGGAGCCGTGCCACGCTACCATCGCGGAGGCACACTGCCTGGAGAGGAAATTAAATGGCAAATTCCAGTGTGGCCTCGCAACAGCTCCGTGGCACGGAGATAGGCCTCCGCGTTGGCCTCCGTGCCACGTTGAGGCTAATTTACCGGACCCTGGATTTCCAGTGAAGGTCCGCGTCCACGCCGTGTCACGGAGGCAGTGCTCCGCGATGGCCTCCGTGACACGTTGTGTGTTATTCCGGGAAAAATTTCCCACTAGTATAAATAGCACACTTAGGTTTATTTTAATTAGTTCAGACTTGGTGGAGCTAGGACGTGGGTTAGAAGCAGTTGAGGGACGAAAAAGCTAAGGGATTTCTTCTCTTCCTTTCTTCTTTCTATCAATTGTATGCATGATTTACACTTGTTTTAGGATGATCAAACCACAAATGAGTGGCTAATTCTCTTCCTTGCTGAGGTTATGAACATTTGTGATGAATTTTGATTATTAATTTTATGGTTTTCTTCTTCTTCTTCTATGTTGTTCTATTAATTCTTGTTTCTACTACATTAGTGTGTGGCCGACATTAATGTACATCTAAAAAGTCCAATTTCACTCGAGAGAGCAAGAAATTGGAAAGTTGTGAATTAATAGGGTATTGTTCTTAACTTGATTTGGGAAAATTGGGTTTTGATGTGCTTTCCTGATAGAAATATACTTGAAAGCCGTATTAGTCAATTTAGGAACCGGAATTGTATTGCTAGGTCATAAATTGCATTTGATCACAGAAATGTAGACGGATGGTTTATGATTCTAAAGTGAAATTAAATACGAGAGTTTTAATTTCTAGGCTACTGTTCTTGGCTAGCAACATGAAGAAGAGATTAACCAAATTATTATTATAATCGAATTCATTACTTGTTCTTAACCTTGGTATGCTCATATCCATAGTTTAAATTCACAGTAAATAATTGTTAATAGTTTTAGTATATATATATTTTATAAATAAAAACTTATTTAACTGTTGGTTACGCTGTTGTTAGCATAATTAGAAGTAAGATAAGAATATAGTGTACTTAGGCAATTTTACTTATCCTGAGTCTCCTTGGATCGATACTTGGATTACTTAGCCACTTTATTACTTGTTTAACCACGTGCACTTGCGTGTCGGTTTTTACCCATAACAAACCTGCCGAACAAGTTTTTGGCGCCGTTGCCGGGGAGACTAGGCAATTGGTGAAATTGTGATAAGTGTAAATTTACTGTATTGTTGTTTTATTTTCTTAAGTGTTAACAACTTGGTCTTAGCCTGTATTTTGCAGACGTAATTTCTGTGAACACTGGTAAGGGACAAAGAGCTGGTGGAATCTTACTTAGAGCCTGAACGTGAATTTCACAGTCAACGTAGAGAAGCTCTACAAAAGAAGCTGTAGTTGCTCAGACAATCTATTATGGAGCAACAAAATCCACCAGTTGTGCGGGCAGTGTTAGCGCCCGATGAAGCAGCAGCAAGGCCGGTTCGCGAGGTGGCAATCCCACACGCGAACAATGTACATTCTAGTATCCGCAAACCAGAGCCTGGAGGGAGGTTTGAATTAAAGCAGAACATGGTGCAACTTTTGCACACAAGCGGGCAATTTACCGGTCTCCCTCATGAAGACCCACAACAACATCTCCAAAACTTTTTGGAGATAAGTGACACTTATATACCCACTGGAGTGTCACCTGATTATGTTCGGCTCACCTTATTTCCATTTTCCTTACTTGGTGAAGCCAAGAGGTGGTTAAAAGCTAAACCACCAAATTCTATATCAACGTGGGATGATCTAGCACGGAAGTTTTTGATTAGATTTTTCCCCTCTGGTAAAACAGCCAGACTTAGAAGTCAAATTCTAAGTTTTAAACAGAGGGAGGGAGAAAATCTATATCAAGCCTGGGAAAGATTTAAATCCATGTTGCGGGACTGTCCTCATCATCATCAGTCCAATGAGGTGTTGGTACACACATTTATTGAGGGTTTGGAACCCCATACTAAAATTCTGTTAGATTCAGCAGCTGGAGGGCAAGCGCTGGAAAAGACCTATGAGGAGCTATACACTTTGCTCAACCGAATTTCACAGGGCAATCCAGAATGGAATGCAAATTCATCAAGAGGTGGAGCAAGGAAAGCAGCAGGAGTGCTTGAAGTGGATGGATTTACAGCTATCACTGCACAGATAGCTGCCTTGCAAATCACTTCAGCAATATGAACTTGAACCAGCCTTCAGCTTCAGTCAATGCGGTCCAACAGATGTGGTGTGAAGTGTGTGGTAGTAGTGAGCATTCAGCCGAGTGCTGTGGTGCAAATCCTGATTCTGTTAACTTTGTGGGCAATGCACAGAGAAATCAGCAGCAGTTTGGTAGTGGCTACAACTCAAATTGGAGGAACCATCCGAATTTTTCGTGGGGTAGCAACAACCAACAAGGTCAAGGTTCTGGTCAGGGTATGCAGAGAAATCAAGGAGGGAAACAAAACTATCAAGCTCAATTCAGAAATCACAATGCCCCTCCTCCACCACCATCACCTACCATTGAGGAGATGTTCAAAACCATGATCGCTAATCAGGCACAATTGCAGGCTGACTATGTTAAATTGGCAGCCGAAGTGAAGAATAATCAATTGGCGACCAAGGCTCTTGAATATCAGTTTGGGCAATTTGCTAGTGCCCAAAACACAAGACCCAGAGGAGGACTACCTAGCGACACGGATCCTAATCCGAAGCAGGTGAATGCGGTGACCACGAGGAGTGGTTTACAGTTGAAGGAGGTGGAACCGGAAAGACCGCCTCAAAAGTCAGGAGCAGCAGAAGTTGAGGAGGAACAAAGTTCTGATAGGGGGAAGACCAAAGAAGCAGAAGCAGAAAGACCTCCACCCCCGTTCCCTCAACGACTCAAGAAACACAAGGAGGAGGCGTGTTTCAAGAAATTTATGGAGGTGCTTAAACAGGTACATGTTAATTTACCTCTTGTTGATGTCTTGCAGGGAGTGCCCAAATATGCAAAATATATTAAAGACATCGTGGCCAACAAAAGTCGTCTGACTGAGTATGCCACGGTAGCTTTGACGGAGGAATGCACTTCCCGGATTCAAAACAGACTGCCCATGAAACTGAAAGACCCTGGAAGTTTTACTATCCAGTTGACTATTGGGCAGACTATCCGAGCTCGTGGATTATGTGACTTGGGGGCGAGCATAAATCTGATGCCATCTTCGGTATTCAGAAAGTTAGGTCTGGGGAGTCCAAGACCTACAACCGTAATCTTGCAGCTAGCAGACAGATCCTTAGCTAGGCCGGATGGCATTGTTGAGGAAGTGCTTGTGCAAGTGGGGTCCCTCATTTTTCCGATCGATTTTATTGTTCTGGACTTTGAACCAGATGCTGAAGTCCCATTTATTTTGGGACGACCCTTTTTGGCAACCGGAAAGGCATTAATTGACGTAGCTGCGGGTCAACTTACAATGCGAGCACATGACAAAGCCGAAGTGTTTGATGTGTACAAAGCACCTAAGCTCCCGATGGTAAATGAGGAACTCTCGGTGATCAATGTGATTGATCTTGGGAACGCTAATCGAATAAATGATTCCCGAGAGTTAATAGGAAGGCCACCTGATAAGGTTGAGAACTACTGGGGGGAGGACAACGATCGTAACAAATCGTCCATAACCCTAGTAGATAATTGAGCATAAAGGAGGTCGAGCCGCGACGGTAAACCAGGCGCTGCACGGGAGGCAACCCGTGAAAAATATTAATTTTATTTTCTTTCTTTTTTAGTGTAAATAACTTTTTTTATTTTTATTTTTCTTTTCTTGATTTGGTATATATTTTTGTTTTAGTTAATATTTTTCATTTTAGTTAGGGAAATCTATTAATCTAACCAATTTTGTTTAGTGAGGTTATTTTTCAGGTCTAACGGAGAAAAATATACATGGAATTGGGAAGGAAAAGGCAAGGTATGAAAAAATAATTTAATTGAAGAAACAGTGCACTGGCGCGTTGGCTCCGTGTCACGGAGGAAGTGCTCCGCGTTACCCTCCGTGACACGTTGAAGGTAAAATCCGGATTTTTAAAATTTCCAGTAAGCCAACGCGTTGGCTCCATGTCACGGAGGAGGGGCTCTGTGTTACCCTCCGTGACACGTTGCCTTATATTTGGTGTCGGGTCACACCAGGTTGCCGGGTGACCCGCATGTTTTTCTTTAAATTAACCCCGATTTTTGCCCCTTTCTCCCCATTTCTTCTCCTTTTCGCGACCAACACCCAAATCCCCCTCCCCAACCAACGTGCCACGCTACTAGGCAAAGAAATCGTCAAGTTTCTTCGGTTCTTCAACTCAAAGGTATGTTTTCCTCGTTTCTCTCAAATTTTTGGCGATTTTAATCGAATTTGGGCATGTGAGGTGAGATATATCACCCTAAGTAGAAATTTAACATGATGTTGAGTTATTTGTGATTGATATATGTTCGGATTGTTGTAATTAGCGTTTGAACTTGTAGATTATCTAAATAATTCGAATTTGATTGTAAAATTGTATTCTAGGGCATGGGTTGTTGAAATTGACTTGGGTTATTTGATAAGTTGATGAATTAGAAGCTGGGGTGTGGTTGTAAATTGAGATAAGTCATGTAAATATTGTGTGAATGTTAAAAGACGACGAATTCTCGAAGTTTTGGGGAAAATGCGAAAATTGTGCAAATTGGTTTGATTATTTGGATTCGATTGTATATAGAATGTTTTGTCTTTGTTTTTTTAATTTGTTGTTTTTGTTGCTAAGTGCGATGGTTGAATTGTTAGCGATAGTAGGATTGGGATTAGCTGTATGAAGTTTGAGTAGTACGCTAACCGTTATGCTGTCGAAATTTTTTTGTGAACGCACTAAGCATAAATTGTATAGTTGTTGTCTTTAGTGTAAATTGAGTTGTCCTTGCCGTAGTTTCGTAAAAGTAGCTAAGGACTAAGTGTGGGGTAAATGTTGTGTAACCCGACCTTAGCCGAAGTTAACATGTATTTAGCTTAACGTTGTGCTTGTTTGTGTATATTGACAGGTACAATGGCTAGTAGGCAGGATAAGGGCAAAGGTGCTTCTACCTCAGGCACTGGTAGAAAAAGAATGAGATTGGGCACCGCAGTCCCAGCTGCACCAGCTGTTCCGCGCGGCCAATGCCGCCAATATGGAACAAGGTGGGTAACCGAGGAAGGGAAGAAGTGGTATGCTAAGCATAAGGAAAGCAAATACTTCCCAGAGGAACATATTGCACGGGAACCACTAGCACAGGAGTTCCCTCGTATTGTGCAGAGGATTGAAGCAGTTGGGCTCAGCTTTATATTCCAGGAGCCCAAGGAGTGCAACCTACATTTGGTCCGGGAGTTCTATGCAAATTGGAACCCGGCCATCAGAAGCCACACAATAAAAATCAGAGGGCAGATTGTCACTCTGGAACCCCAGCAATTTAATGCCATCGTTGGAGCGCGGGACACAGACGCCCACGTTCTCCGCCAGCTAAACATCACCCCACCATACGCCGACATCAGACGTACGTTGTGTGGGGCTCGATCCACAGCCCGATGGAGTAGACATAAGGAGAGGGGTTACCACCAGACTCTGCCTTATTCGCAGATGAATAAGGAGGCAAGAATATGGCTGAAGATTGTGTGTTCTTGCTTGATCCCGGGGGTTCACATGACGGATGTGACCCGGGACCGTGTCTGCTTGGTGTATGCCCTTATGAAAGGGCTTGAGATTAATGTTGGGGCGGTCATTATATCCGCCATGAAGAGAGCCAGACTACACCAGGGCCACAGATACGGGTTTGGCGGACTCATCACCACCTTCCTCCGAGGCCTCGATGTCGAGGAAGAAGCCTTGGATTACATCCCGCAGTTGGAGCGGAGGGCCCTCGATGTGACAAAAACTAAGGCCCCCGACACCACACACGGGCCAGTGCTAACTTTGGGCGAGCGACATGCTCGTGACGATCAGTACATGGCACGTATGTTCGGCATGCAGATGCTTCAGCTACGGATTGGTGGGAGACCAGCCACCGAGGAAGAATTATGGCAGCTGGAGCTAGAATACCCATTTGGCGTGAACGCCAGAGCCTTGTGCCGAGTGGGACCAGCCTTCGTTGAGCCTACTGATGACGATGTCCCCACTGACGAGGAGACACGTCGGGAGGACTCCGATGTGGAGTCCGATAACGATGATGGAGCTGACTCAGACAGGGGCGACGAGGCAGCAGCACCGGATGAAGAAGTCGAATTCGACTGAGCAGGGAGTTCCACCACCCAAAATTTTGTGCTTTGTATTTTTGTGAACACTGGGGACAGTGTTTGATTTAAGTGTGGGGTGGGGAGTAGATAGGTGCTGGGACTTAGACTCTAATCTGCTGTATGCTTTTTCCTTGGTTTGTATGTGTGTTTATGTTTCCCTGTTGTGAACTGATCTGTGTTGTAGCTGTATATTTTTTGTGGTTAATGATGTGTGTTGTGAAAAGTTGTGGTTGCCAAGGGGAAAATTTTTGTGAATGCTGTAAATATTTTGTAAATATTTCTGTATATCGAAATGATCGATATTTTTTTTCAAAATTTTTGCGAAAATAGTTTGCACTTATCAAAATCTTTTGTAAATATTTTTCTATCGAAATGATCGATGTGTTGCAAAATTTTTCGGTTTTTATTTTGGGTTTCTCGGAGTTTGTTTTCGGTTCTTTTACCGAGAATAGTCCCATTGAACCGATGTCATAGTTAGTGACCGTTCCCTATGATGGATGGATGACGACCGTCTTAAGGGAAATGTAGTCGATAGGAGTAGGATTTTAATTTGTTTTCAGTTTTTCTTTGGTGGATTGCATCAATGAACCTGGAGTTGCTTTATGGTTGCAAAATTTCATTGCGTGTTGTAACTGATGTTCAAAATGTGAAAGTGATTCGTTTGAAAGCATGCAATTTTGTAAATATGTTGAGTTACCTAGGCTGTAGAATTCGATTCGGTATGATTGAGGCTTAATTTTTGAATTCATGCAATTGGCTAATTAAAGAGTCTGTGAATGCATCTTGAATCGAGCATGTGCATGAAGTGTGTGAAGTGAGGTATTGTTATTCCATGCTATTGTGAAGTGTCTAGAACTTTCCTGATGTGTGTACGAAACGAAATGAAGGAGGTGTAGTGTTGGAAAGGATGTAGGCATTTCTTTGTTTTAACCGAGAGTTTCTATTTTTTCTTTCTTGTCATACTCGACCTTCTTATATGTTTGTATACCCTAGTCAGCCCGTTGAGCCTTTAGCCGTTTCTTTCTTTCTTTTGTCCAAAATTGTATAAACTAAGCTTTATTCCTTCTTTTCATTAGCTGTAACGTCTATACAAAAATCTTAAGCGCTTAAGAAGAAAAAAAAAATTTCCCAAAGTGTCAAAGAGTGAGAAGAGTGAAAAGAAAAAGAAAACCAGAGTGAGGAAAGAAAAGATGAGGTTGAAGAGGCACTTGTTATATTGAAACGATCAGGAGGGTACATGAAAACCCTTTGTTTTGTGTCAAGTGGGTGTGAGGAAATGGGCCTTACAAAAGTAAACAAGCATGAATGGGATGATGAAAAAGAGAAAAAGAAGAACAATATCCATGAGTCAATGGGAATGTGTTGAAAAAGCGCTTAAGGATGCTAGTGACTATTATTGGCTAATCCAATATATACTAGTTCCATAGCTTCCATTACAACCCATTAAAGTCCTACTTGATCTTACATTGCATTTCCTTATATTAGTGGAGTAATACACTAAGGGCAAGCCTATGGGTCATGACATGATGCATGTGAATTCTTTTGGGAGAGAGAGTGAAATTAATTTTTATATGCCCCTACTTGAATGTTTGTGTGTTGCATAAACATAAAGGGGAAGACTCTCTTGAGTTGTGAGGGCACATGCTTGATGAAAGATTGATTTTCATGTCGGATATCTTGACTAGCTGATTTGCATGAGTTTGCCGATATCGAGAGTTGATTCTTAAAGTCTAGGAAGTCTTGATGTATGAAAGGTCATTGCATTGTAAGACCATGCATGTTTTCTTGATGATTTGCAAAAATTGAATAATCGGTATGACCGTAGTGTAAATTGTCGCACCATAGTGACAAAGGTTGGGATGTAATTTGCATGAGTTGTGTATGTGTTGCTCGAGGACGAACAAGGATTTAAGTGTGGGGTAAGTGATCTTGGGCAGATTTATATGCCCAAGTGATAATCAAACGTATCATTTTCGTCTTGTTTGTTGTGCAATGTGTATATATTCTCATGTAGTTGGTAATAAAATGTGAATTTATACTAACCAACATGATTAGCATTTGTTTTGCAGGTAAATATGATTTTTAGGAGCTAAAATGCGTGTTGGAACAATATCGGAGTTGGACTCGGATGCAAGCGTGGAAAAGACATTGGAATGCACAAAGTATAGGGGCTCCGCGATGGAGCCGTGCCACGCTACCATCGCGGAGGCACACTGCCTGGAGAGGAAATTAAATGGCAAATTCCAGTGTGGCCTCGCAACAGCTCCGTGGCACGGAGATAGGCCTCCGCGTTGGCCTCCGTGCCACGTTGAGGCTAATTTACCGGACCCTGGATTTCCAGTGAAGGTCCGCGTCCACGCCGTGTCACGGAGGCAGTGCTCCGCGATGGCCTCCGTGACACGTTGCGTGTTATTCCGGGAAAAATTTCCCACTAGTATAAATAGCACACTTAGGTTTATTTTAATTAGTTCAGACTTGGTGGAGCTAGGACGTGGGTTAGAAGCAGTTGAGGGACGAAAAAGCTAAGGGATTTCTTCTCTTCCTTTCTTCTTTCTATCAATTGTATGCATTATTTACACTTGTTTTAGGATGATCAATCCACAAATGAGTGGCTAATTCTCTTCCTTGCTGAGGTTATGAACATTTGTGATGAATTTTGATTATTAATTTTATGGTTTTCTTCTTCTTTTCTATGTTGTTCTATTAATTCTTGTTTCTACTACATTAGTGTGTGGCGACATTAATGTACATCTAAAAAGTCCAATTTCACTCGAGAGAGCAAGAAATTGGAAAGTTGTGAATTAATAGGGTATTGTTCTTAACTTGATTTGGGAAAATTGCGTTTTGATGTGCTTTCCTGATAGAAATATACTTGAAAGCCGTATTAGTCAATTTAGGAACCGGAATTGTATTGGTAGGTCATAAATTGCATTTGATCACAGAAATGTAGACGGATGGTTTATGATTCTAAAGTGAAATTAAATACGAGAGTTTTAATTTCTAAGCTACTGTTCTTGGCTAGCAACATGAAGAAGAGATTAACCAAATTATTATTATAATCGAATTCATTACTTGTTCTTAACCTTGGTATGCTCATATCCATAGTTTAAATTCACAGTAAATAATTGTTAATAGTTTTAGTATATATATATTTTATAAACAAAAACTTATTTAACTGTTGGTTACACTGTTGTTAGCATAATTAGAAGTAAGATAAGAATATAGTGTACTTAGTCAATTTTCCTTATCCTGAGTCTCCTTGGATCGATACTTGGCTTACTTAGCCACTTTATTACTTGTTTGACCACGTGCACTTGCGTGTCGGTTTTTACCCATAACAAACCTGCCGAACACATGCCACTCCTTGGAGTGACGTATCCTCACCCTCTGGCGGGCGAGTCTACACAACTATTAACACTAGGGCGGCAAGAAAGCTCTAAGGGTGCCCACATATCACAAACAAGTCTCAACAAACAATAATCACATATAGCAAGCATGTTCGATATGAAAATACTATCCATGTTTTTATATTCTATTCTGAATCTCTTTTCTATATTAAACTGGTTCTGTTACTGTGCTAACTGTATCTGAAATAATATCTGGCTGTCTGATATTGAATTACTTATTTTTATTCTGAATATAGCATAATAACATAACACATGCTTGCCTAATTCCATACTGGACTCAATACTCGACTTCAGGATTCTTTTTTCTAAAATTCACACTATTTGCTATACTAGGATTACTAACTTGCTGAAGGAACAGGCTTTACATACCTTTGTTTCTGATTTCCCATATAACTTGCATAATTCGGTCAATATTCCGCTATTTCTACCAACTGCATCCATATATATACCAATTAGGGTAAATTCTGGAAGAAAATATCACTTTTAATATATATATAGCCAAAGCTTTGACTTATTGAAAAACGGTCGAAAACTCGTTATTTCTCGGAAGTCCAGAAGGGAGAAATACTCACTTTAGGGCTAGGAGTATATTGCCTCTAATTTGGAGCAATTCCCCTTACCTTAGCTCGGTAGCACGACGATTCGCCGGCCGAATTTTATGAAACAAAATGCGTAGGAATGCTCCTTGCTACTTAATACCTCACTATCCACGTTTATTTTGAGTTTGGACTGCGTATAATGGCGTAATCGGAAGGAAATTTGTATAAAAGCTTCGTGCCCTCTGTTTTCTTATGTACTCTCTGTTATTCTCTGGAAATTTTATGAATTTATCACTTAAAACCGAAGTTTGAGGTCTTTTATACTTGGGGCTGCACCTCACCTCCGTGGCACATTGGCCATCGCGGAGGTGAGCCTCCATGACACGCTGGCCATCGCGGAGGTGAGTGTCCGTGACCCTCTGGCCATCGCGGAGGAGGCCTGCCAGTCTCCTCTTGCGATGGTTCAACATGTCACTTATCCGGTCTTTCCCCGGGCCTCTTCCTAGCATGTATAGCATTCTAAAACTCTTAACCAACATGTGAATAGGTCATCTACATGTCGAGAATTTACGGGATGTAACATGGAATGACAATTTATAAAATTATTAACACATAATGAAAAGCAGCAACACTATAATCAATTAAGAAAATCAATAAATATTTAATAAAGAGACAAAAAGAAATAAAGAAGATTAGAAAAGAAACATGTTATAAGTTATTTCAAAGAAACACATATAGTTGGAAAAAATTAAACATGAAATAATAACATTACACAAGAAATCATATGAGAAAAATGAGGAAGGGGATTAAACATGTAGTAAATAATTTAAATAAGGAAACAAATAAAGTGAATAAGGGAAAAGGGTTAAACATGGAAAAATATAATAATTTAAACAAGGAAACAAATAAACGGAATAAGAAAAAGCGTTAAACATGGAAGAATGAATAATTTAAACAAGAAAATAAATAAAGGAAATAAGGAAAAGGGTTAAACATGAAAGAATATAATAATTTAGATAAGGAAACAAATAAAGGGAATAAGGAAAAGGGTATACGTGGAAGGAAACAAACTAAACTTAAGATGGTAACAAATCCAATTAGACATATATCACTCAAAATGTACATAGATTATGAAGGCATCCTTTTCAAGATTGAGAATCCCCTAAGACTCATGGCAAAGTTTACTATCAGTCTTGATGCACCATGGACGTTGAGACTTCCTAGGTGTAACATGAAGTATATTCCTTAGTAAAGGACACACGGTCAAGATCTAAAGAGCATGGAGTGGGTGTAGATGCGGTTCTCTCAAGGAGACAACTTGAGAGTGGGAAAACTCATGGCCGTCGACGCACCGCTGATCGACCAATTCAAAAGATATTTTTCGACATGGGTGTTTTAGAAATGAACATCTATGTGACCACGTAACCATTCCAAAAGAAAACAAAAGGAGGTTCCAAATGGAAGAGGATATGAGCGAAATAACAATTATATAAATAATAAAATGTAGCACATAAAAGTGATAATACAATGAACAATTAAAAATAATAATAATGATAATAAATAATTATTAAAGCAATAAACTAACCATAATAATTTACATATATGTTAAATAAGTAAATAATGAGGAATACGAAAAAGGAAAAATACATGAAACTAAAATAAATTATAAAGCGACAAATGAATAGGCATGATAAGAAATGGTTTATTAGAGCCACGAGTCTCTCTAGAAAACAACTTGAGAGTGAGAAAGCTCATGACCATCAATGCATAGCTGATCGATCAAATCATGAGACGTTCCTCGACACGTGTATTAAAAGTGAACGGTCGTGAAACGACGCAATTGTTGTCAAGTTTATGAGTATTAAAAGAAATAACAATTCAAATAAAATAATAACATTTAACGGATAAAGAAAAATAGTAACAAAATACACAATTTATATTAAACTGCTAACCTAGATATAAAATACTTTAAATAAGAGTTATGATGTAATACCCCATGAAGGCCTAAGAATAGACCCGGGAGTTACAATTGAAAAGTGCAGAAAAACTGGCAAAACATCACAGAACGGACCACAGGACGACTCGTGGTAAAAAACCATGAGTCGTTGTATGCTATCGTTGGTTGGAGAAAGGATGGTGTCAATGGAGACCACGGGAGATGTGACAACTCGTTGTGGGAAATAATAACTCGTCGTTTGTAGTCGTCGGAAGAGGATAGGCTGTTCAACTGACTTTCAACGGGCGTCCCAACGACCCGTTAGAATAGACCACGAGTCGTTGGTTGAGGTTGTGGTTTGGGTTTTAGTTGTTCCAGTGGACTCCACGGGGGATAACAATGGTCCGTTGTTTGTTGTGATGGGTTGTGGTTTTACCTATTAGGAGATGAGATGCCAAGGTTCAGGGGGTTAACCACGGGCGATGTGACGGGTCGTTGGTTGAAGGTACGGGTCATCCTGACTGTCCATTGTTTGGGTTCTAAGAATGGGCCACCAGCAGTGGCTTCAATGAGGGATGTAACGGGTCTTCATCGGTTCCAACGACCCATTAGTCCCACCAGTGGGATCGATCTGGACAGTTTTCAGGGTAGGTTCATTAAGGGTATATTTGACTTTTTCATAATATAAGGCCCTAAACTAAGTCATTTTGGCTTGGTAAAAAGATGGGTGTTAAGATGATGACCTATTCTAATCTCCCATTCATGCATGCAAGACTTTGAGAGGGGTTTCAAAAGGAGATTTCAAGCTTTTCACCTTAATCCCTTCAATTTCATTCTTGGGCTTTTTAAGGAGGGTTAGGAATTAATAATTCCAGGTATGTAAGGTCTTTAATGGGTGGATTCTTCCACACCCATGCTCCTTCTATATTAATTATCCAAAATTATTTGAAAAATCATGGGGTTTTGTATTGGATTTATATAAAATTAAATGATTTAATTATGGGTCTTGTGATTTTGGAATCTTGTCATAATATACTAATTTTGATCATCTATTGAGATTTAAATTGACTATAATATTGTTGATTTTAAATTTCTAAACAATTAAGCTTGATTATGCATGCCCCATGATGAATCGATTTATGATCCATTGATCAATTGTTGTTTTTGATAAGCCCAGCATGAATTATGAATTTACTTATGAATTTATTATGTTATCTATTATGAACTTATGAATTTCAAGCTATATGCATTACCTACAAGTTTGTGTGAATTCTATTAATCATGAATTATATTTTTGGCCGACCCACGGGCCTCAAGTCATGGCTAGCTCTTACATGTTCAAGCATGTTTACGCTTATCATGATTTACCTATCCCATGAACTCATGTATGTATTATTATGAGCACTATATATATTTTGGGAGTAGTATCGAATACCGAGTAGGTTCGAGGCCCATGTTAATCCCCGAATCTCATGAACTACGTGCCACCATAGGTTTGTCCCTGGCCCAAGTGGCCCTTTTCATGTGTGATCACACCCTTCATGGTTCCTACCCTTGGCAAGGTACGAACACCCTCCCGACTAGGGTTACAAGTCGGGCTTCATGTGTACTCATATGGGTATATTAGTTAAGAGAATCTCCCACTGTTCCTCATGATTTATACATGTTTATGATTATGAATGTTGGCTCAAGTTATGTTAAGTAAAGCTCTCTTATAATGACTATGATTATGCTTATGTTACGAATATTTTGAAAACCTTGAGTGTTATGTCATATTACGATGATTATGTTATGAGCATGTTGTCCTATTCTTGTGATCACTTATGAGTTTTATACATGTTTTAGATGTCCATTTTACTTGTCTTGCATACTCAGTACATTCCACGTACCGACCACATACTTTTTATGTTGTACCATTTCATGATACAGGATCCGGCTCTCAGGCTCACCCTCCTCAATAGATTCTCAGAGTTCTCTATCAGCTTATTTGGTGAGTCCTCATGTTCCGAGGGCCATATGTTCAGACTCTATTGTTTCTATTATAGTTTCAGAATAATAGGGTTAGTTGGGGTGTTGTCCCATCGACCTGTCTTCCATGATTAGAGGCTCTTCAGACTATAAGTTGTATTAAGCCATCATGTATGGATTATGTATTGTATTTTCTCTGGTATTATGACATGGTTACATTTTCTTATGTTAAGTCTTCCACTTATGTGAATGAAATAGATGTATGTTCATGCCATAGGTCGACTTGGGGTCTTTCGGGGCTCCTTGTACCGTTTCTATGACTCGGGTGTACGTGCGGTCGTGACAAACTTGGTATCAGAGCCATAGGTTTGAACTGTCCTAGGGTGTCTGAAAGACGCGTTAAGTAGAATCTTTTTCATGGGTGTGAAGCGTGCCACACTTATGACGAAGAGGCTACTAGACGTTTAGGAATGTTCCCTTCTTTCATGATATATGTCTTGCGATGAACGTCCTTTACTCCTCTAATTCGTGTTATTCGCGTTTGTAGAATCATGCCTCCATGCCGAGTAAATGCTAGGAGGAACAGTAATGGTGATAATCATGAGGGTGCCCATGATGGAGGGCATCAGCCAGCTCCTCCCGTTCATGAGGAGTATGTACCAGAGTCAGCGGCCCATGCTAAGTTTAGAGCGGCGATCCAGATGTTGGCACAGCCATGACAACTCAGGTCCAGAATCAGAATGTCGCCATTATCCACAAAATGGAAATGTGGCAGCTGCTAGGGTAAGGGACTTTCTGAGGATGAGCCCTCCGGAGTTCACAGGGTCAAAGGTAGATGAGGATCCACATGACTTTATTAGGGAAATTTTGAAGATCACCCAGGCTATTGGGGTGGATAATGGGGAATGTGTTTATTTGACCTCCTATCAGCTCAAGGGGGTAGAACATATATGGTTCAAGCAATGGAGAGGTGCTAGGGCAGCGGGTGTAGGCCCGATAGGTTGGGACGAGTTCCATATCGCGTTCATGGATTGGTTTTTCCTCGGGAAATGAGGGAGCTCAAGGAGGCTGAGTTTGTGAATTTAAAGCAGGGCAACATGTTAGTCCAGGAGTATACCTTGGAGTTCACTCGACTATCTAAATATGCTCCGGAGTTGGTGGCGGATCAGCGGGCTCGGGTGAGCCGCTTTGTGCATGGAAAGCAGATTACTTGGATAAGGATTACCGAGTCGCCATGCTACATCGGGACATCGACTTTCCCTGTATTGTATTGCATGCCCAATAGATGGAGTCAGTCTATAGGAGGCAGAGAGAGACCAAGAGGACCAGGACTGACAACTACGGGATTTCTCAAACTAGGTCAGGAGGTGGATCACGACAGCAGTCTCAGCACAGGATCACTGCTCTAGCTCCATCATCGGCTAGCACGCTGTCCAGGTTCAGGGGAGACCAGAGGAACAGGGCTCTAGGCTCAAACGATCATGGTAGTATGCAGGTGGAGCACACTTTCCCAGCATGTGCGAGATGTGGCAAAAATCATCCCAGGAGATGCCTGGTCAGTGCGGATGCTTGTTTCGGGTGTGGCAAACCCAGGCATAGGATCAGAGATTGTCCTACAGCCAGTTCTACTGCTCCAGCAGCATGACCCCGTCAGTAGGGAGCCTCCACTAGTTTGGTAGGTGGTCAGCACTGGAACAGGTTTTATGCTCTAGTACCTCGCCAGGAGCAGGAGGTTTCGCCAGATGTAGTCATGGGTATGTTGCAAGTCTTCCATATTGATGCTTATGCTTTGTTAGATCCAGGAGCTACCTTGCTTTTTGTGACCCCTTACATTGCTAGTAGTTTTGGAGTTAGTCCTGAAATTCTTTCCAAACTATTCTCTGTATCTACACCAGTCGGTGAGTCGGTTGTAGCTAGGCGGGTATATAGAGGTTTCCCCATTACAGTGTTGCATAAGGTTACCTTCGTGAACTTAGTGGAGTTGGCCATGACTAATTTCAACAATATTTTGGGTATGGATTGGTTGTTTGCATGTTATGCTTTAATTAATTATAGGACCTGTGCAGTGGAATTTCGATTTTTGGGGGAGGCAGTTTTGGAATGGAAGGGTAATTCAGCCGTACCAGCTGGTTGGTTTATTTCCTATATTAAGGCCCGGAAGATGATCTCTAAGGGTTGCGTGTACCACCTAGCTAGGGTTAAGGATGTGAAGTCCGAGACTGCGACTATTCAGTCAGTTTCAGTGGTGTGCGAATATTCGGAGGTGTTTCCTGATGATTTGCCAGGTGTTCCTCCGGAGAGGGAGATTGATTTCGGTGTTGATATACTGCCCAATATGCAATCTATATCTATTCCTCCTTACAGGATGGCTCCAGACGAGCTAAAAGAGTTAAAGGAACAATTGAAGGACTTGTTGGATAAGGGTTTCATTAGACCAAGCAAGTCTCCATGGGGTACACTGGTTCTATTTGTTCGAAAGAAGGACAGGTCCCTTCGGATGTGTATTGATTATCGACAACTTAATAAGGTCACCTTCAAAAATAGGTACCCCTTGCCAAGGATTGATGATTTATTTGACTAGCTCCAGGGTGCCAAGTGTTTCTTGAAGATAGATCTCAGGTCCGAATATCACTAGCTCAGAGTTCGGGAGAGTGACATTCCAAAGACAGCTTTCAGAGCCTGGTATGGCCACTACGAGTTTGTAGTTATGTCTTTTGGACTAACCAATGCTCCTGCAGCTTTTATGGATCTAATGAACAGGGTATTCGAGGCATACTTGGACATATTCGTGATTGTATTCATTGATGACATCTTTATATACTCGCGGAGTGAGGAGGAGCATGTCGCTCACCTGAGGGTAGTACTTTAGACCCTCAAGGATCGTCAGCTATATGCAAAGTTTAGCAAGTGTGAATTTTGGATGGACTCAACGTTATTTCTGGGCCATGTGGTGTCAAGTGAGGGCATAAGGGTAGATTCTCAGAGAATCGAAACGGTGAAAAATTTGCCGAGACCGGTAAATCCTTCAAAAATTTGGAGTTTCTTTGGCCTAGCAGGCTCTACCGGAGGTTTGTGGAGGGTTTCTCATCCATTGCGGTACCTTTGACCAGGTTGACTCAGAAGAAGGTGAAGTTCCAATGGTCAAAGGATTGTGAGAAAAGCTTCCAGGAATTGAAGACCCGACTCACTTCAGCACCAGTGTTGACTTTACCTAAGGGTATCGATGGCTTTGTTGTATATTGTGATGCTTCGAGAGTTGGATTGGGATGTGTGTTGATGAAGCATGGGGAGGTGATAGCATACGCCTCACGACAGTTAAAGGTTCACGAAAAGAATTACCTGACCCATGATCTTGAGTTGGCCGCGGTAGTGTTTGCATTAAAGATATGGCGGTATTAATTGTATAGGGTTCATGTGGATGTATTTATGGATCACAAGAGCTTTCAATATGTGTTCACACAGAAGGATCTAAATCTTTGGTAGAGGAGGTGGTTG
Source organism: Datura wrightii (assembly GCA_035772735.1). Classification (NCBI taxonomy): domain Eukaryota; kingdom Viridiplantae; phylum Streptophyta; class Magnoliopsida; order Solanales; family Solanaceae; genus Datura; species Datura wrightii. The sequence goes on along the minus strand of JASDFA010000002.1, from coordinate 45,124,709 downwards.
GAGTTGCTAAAGGACTACGACATGAGTGTCCTCTACCACCCAGTCAAGGAAAATGTTGTTGCGGATGTGCTTAGTAGGCTCTCAATGCAGAGTGTGTCTCATGTGGATGAGGGTAAGAAAGAGTTGGTGAAAGATGTCCACCAACTTGCAAGACTGGGAGTTAGATTGACCGATTCAGTCGATAGCGGTGTGGTTGTATATATGGGGTCAGAATCATCCTTGGAGGTTGATGTTAAATCTAGGAAAGATAAGGATCCTATTTTGAAAAGTTGAAGGAGGAGGTGCAGAGTCAAAAGGAGGAGGTTTTCTCCCAAGGGGGAGATAGGGTGCTACGATAACAGTGTCGTTTTTGTGTCCTAGATATAGGTAATTTAAAAGTTCAGATATTTCATGAGGCACATGGTATATATTCTATTCATCCAGGATCCACGAAGATGTATCGAGACTTGTGAGAAATCTATTGGTGGGATGGTATAAAGAAGGATATTGCAGAGTTCGTAGCGAGATGCCCAAACTGCTAGCAAGTGAAGGTCCAGCACCAAAGGTCGGGAGACGTACTTCAGAATATCAACATCCCCACCTGTAAGTGGGAAGAAATTAATATGGACTTTTTTACAGGTCTACCCTATACTCGCTGGCAATACGACTCCATTTGGGTGGTAGTAGACAGGTTAACCAAGGCTGCACACTTCCTACCGGTCAAGACCACGGATGCAGCAAATGATTATGCCAAGTTGTATATTCGAGAGTTGGTTCGACTTCATGGAGTGTCCTTGTCTATTATTTCATACCGAGGTACTTAGTTTACCTCCCAGTTCTGGCGGTCTTTTCAGAAGGGTCTTGGGACTCAGACTAAACTCAGCATAGCATTCCATCCGCAAACGGATGGCTAGAGAGAATAAACCATTCAGACCCTTGAGGATATGTTGAGGGCATGTGTGATTTCAAAGTTAGTTGGGATGATCATTTTCCCTTGATCGAGTTTGCCTATAATAACAGTTATCACTCTAGTATCCAGATGGCACTGTATGAGGCCCTCTACGGGCGGAGGTATAGATCTCCTGTCGAATGGTTTGAAGTTGGTGAGGTAGCCATGATAGGGCTAGATGTGGTTCACGAGGCGATGATGAAGGTCCAATTGATAAGGGATCGATTAAAAACCGCTCAGTCATCAGAAATCGTATGCTGATGAAAGGAGAAGAAATTTGGAGGTTGATGTGGACGACTAGCTATTTCTAAAGGTATCTCCCATGAAGGGAGTCATGAGGTTCGGAAAGAAAGGAAAACTGAATCCCCGCTATGCTGGTCCTTACCGGGTTGTGAGAAGAGTTGGTAAGGTGGCGTATGAGTTGGACTTTCCCTCGGAGTTATCTTTAGTGCATCCAGTGTTTCATGTGTCTCTTTTGAGAAAGTGTTTGGGTGATCCAGCCTTGGTAGTTCTGATAGATAGCATTGGGGTAAAAGACAGCCTCAGTTATGAAGAAATCATCGTTGAAATCTTCAATCGTCAAGTCCGTAAGCTAAGGAACAAAGAAGTAGCTTCAGTGAAAGTGTTATGGAGGAATCAGCATGTTGAGGGAGCCACGTGGGAAGCCGAAGCAGATATGATGGCTAGATATCCACATTTGTTCTCTACCGGCTCAGCTCCGACTTGAGGTATCAATTTTTCCCTATGATCCCATTTCGTTTTCATGTTCAGTTAATGTGTGCAAGTTTCTTTTATGTGTGTGAATGCGTATGTGAAGCATGAGATCAGTTCAGCTATGTGGTTTAATTCGGAGTTAGTAATTCCTTAAAAATTTCGGTTAAAATGATCAGTATATTTTTATGATAATTGTATATTTCTGTTTGCTGCTTGTTTCCTACATTCAAGGATGAATGTTTAAAAGGGGAAGATATTTTAATACCCTAGGAAGGCCTAAGAATAGACCCGGGAGTTAAAATTAAAAAGTGCAGAAAAACTGGCAAAACATCACAGAACGGACCACAGGAAGACTCGTGGTAACAAACCACGAGTCGTTGTATACTGTCGTTGGTTAGGGGAAAGTATGGTATCAATGGAGACCACGGGAGATGTGACGACTCATTGTAGGAAACAACGAGTCCTCGTTTGCAGTCGTAGGAAGGGGATAGGTTGTTCAGCTGACTTTCAACGGGCATCCTAACGACCCGTTGGAATAGACCATGAGTCATTAATTATGGTCGTGATTTGGGTTTTAGTTGTTCCAGTGGACTCTACAGGGGATAACAACGATCCGTTGTTTGTTGTGACGGGTCGTGGTGTGACCCGTTAGGAGATGAGATGCCAAGGTTCAGGGGGTTAACCATGGGCGATGTGACGGGTCGTTGGTTGAAGGTACGGGTCGTCCTGACTGTCCCTTGCTTGGGTTTTGAGAATGAGCTACCAATAGTTGCTTCAACTAGGGATGTAACGGGCCGTCGTTGGTTCCGACGACCCGTTAGTCCCACCTGTGAGATCGATCTAGACAGTTTTCAGGGCAGATTCATTAAGGGTATTTTTGATATTTTCATGACATAAGGCCCTAAACTACGTTGTTTTGGCTTGGGAAAAAGATGGGTGTTAAGAGGATGACCTATTCTAATCCCCCATTCATGCATGCAAGACTTTGAGAGGGGATTCAAGGGGAGATTTCAAGCTTTTTACCTCAATCCCTTCAATTTCATTCTTGGGCTTTTAACGAGGGTTAGGAATTAATAATTCCATGTATGTAAGGTATTCAATGGGTGGATTCTTCCACACCCATGCTCCTTCTATATTAATTATCCAAAATTATTTGAAAACTCGTAGGGTTTTGTATTGGATTTGTATAAAATTAAATGATTTAATTATGGTTCTTGTGCTTTTGAAATCTTGTCATAATCTACTGATTTTGATCATCTTTTGAGATTTAAATTGACTATAATATTATTGATTTTAAATTTTTAAATAAAATTAAGCTTGATTATGCATGCCCCATGATGAATAGATTTATGTTACATTGATCCTTTGGTGTTTTTGATAAGCCCAGCATGAATTATAAATTTACTTATGAATTTATTATGTTATCTATTTTAAACTAATGAATTTCAAGCTATATGCATGATCTACAAGTATGTATGAATTTTATCAATCATGAATTATGTTCTTGGACGACCCACGGGCCTCAAGTCATGGCTAGATCTTATATGTTCAAGCATGTTTACGCTTATCATGATTTAACTAGCCCATGAACTCATGTATGTATTATTATGAGCACTATATACATTTTGGGAGTAGTATCGAACACCGAGTAGGTTTTGGGCCCATGTTAAGTCCCGGGTCTCATGAACTATGTGGCACTGTAGGTATGTTGGGACCCTTTCAGGTTTGTCCCTGGCCCAAGTGGCTCTTTTCATGTGAGCACGCCCTTCATGGTTCCTATCCTTGGCAAGGTACGAACACCCTCCCGACTGGGGTTACAAGTCTGGCTTCATGTGTGCTCATATGGGGTATGTCGATTAAGAGAATCTCCCACTGTTTCTCATGATTTATGCATGTTTATGATTATGAATGTTGGCTCAAGTTATGTTAAGTAATTCTCTATTATAATTATTATGATTATTTTTACGTTACGAATATTTTTAAAACATTGAGCCTTATGTCATATTACGATAATTATGCCATGAGCATGTTGTCCTATTCTTATGATCACTTATGAGTTTTATATATGTTTTAAATGTCTTGTTTACTTGCCTTGTATACTAAGTACATTCCACGTACTAACCGCATACTTTCTATGTTATATCGTTTCATGATACAGGATCCGGCTCTCCGGTTCACCCTCCTCAGTAGCTTCTCAGAATTCGCTATCAGCTTATTTGGTGAGTCCTCATGTTCCGAGGGCCATATGTTAAGACTCTATTGTTTACCTTTCAAATTTCAGAATTGTAGGGTTAGTTGGGGTGTTGTCCCATCGATCCGTCTTCCATGATTAGAGGCTCTTCAGACTATAAATTGTATTCAATCGTCATGTATGGATTATGTATTGTATTTTCTCCGTTAATATGACATGGTTACATTTTCTTATGTTAAGTCTTCCGCTTATGTGAATGAAATAGATGTATGCTCATGCCATAGGTTGACTTGGGGTCTTTCGGGACTCCTTGTCCCGTGTCTATGACTCGGGTGTACGTGCGGGTCGTGACATATGAATATCAAAAGAAACTTGTTAGTCGCATAGTTAAGAGAAGATAATACTTAAACAAAAAAATGAAAAATATTTTTGAAAAGTGCATAAGATAAGAAAAGAATGAAGGGGTGAGGGGAATGAGATTTACATATTAAGCGATCAAAATAAATAAGTAAACAAATAAGACAAACATAACAAAGAATCCAATAAAAGAACATTTAGAAAGCATTAGATATGAAAGGAAAGAAAAAGCACCTTAAACAAAGAAGAAAATAAAGAAAACAATTATTAGACTTGGAAAGAAATTGACTAAATAGGAAAACAAATAAAGTGAGAACACTAAACATAGTAACTAAATTAACAGAAGTAAAGAAAAAGATAAACATGGCGGTTAATCAATTATTTAGAGAAACAAATGATTAGAAGCAAGGAAAGGTTTAAATATGAAAGTTAACCATTTGAGAAAATAAATAACGGAAAAAAGGAAAGGGAAGAACATGAAAGTTAATTATTTCAAAAGCTAGTATTTTAAAAACTAATAAAAAGAAGCATTAATCAAGGAATAATTTAAACACAGCACCAAACAACATATATATTTTTTTTAAAAATGGAATACAAAATTAATGAACTTAACAAAAGGACAAATAAAAAAATGCAATCACAAAATCCCACATAAACATACAAATCTGTAGCGGTTAGAACCTAAGTATATCCCCCGCAGAGTCATGCTGTCGTGCCCCATTTTTCTCACGAAAAATGAAACTCAACAAGTGACAAGTCTTGTAGGGTAAAAAAAGTAAAAAGTCACCACCTAATGGATTCTGGTGCATTAGGGGACCGTACTAGGGTTCAAGTTAACTCGAAAGAAAGGTGTTAGGAACCTCTGAGGTCCACAAATGTGGGTCCCTTCGGATTCATTATTATGTGGAAAAATGACCAATTATTATTAAAATTATTCTAACTATGTAATCGGACAAATAAACTCTTATTAAAATAAATAAATAAATAAATAAATAAATATAAATTAAATTATTTACTAATTAATGTGAAAATTAAAAGACAAGATATGGATAAAATTTTATCAAGAAAATATGTAAAAAAAACTTATTTCAACACAAATAAATATTCAAGTGTGAACTAAATTAGTTCGTCGTTAATGTGTAACTTGAGTGATAAGACAATGCAAATTTATCAAAACGGAGATATAATATTTACTATACAAGATAATTAAATCGACTGTTTTATTACAACATAAATAAATTAAATATGAATTAAGTCATTTATCAAATTAATGTAAAAGACTATGTGATAAAATAATAATTAGGCTATCTCCTAGTTAGAAATATAAATTTATTTTAAGACAAATGAGTATCTCAATATAAATTAAATTAATATAAAATTTAAGTGATAAATAATTTCAACATGCAAACTTATTTAGTGAACATAAAATACTTTTTTTTCGGAAAGGAGGAAGCAAGTGATATATTTTTAAAACTATTTTTAAGTGATACTAAGTGTTTAAGGCAATATTAGTTTATTTATTAAATACACAGATAATTAAAAGGGCAATGACATTATTAATTAAAAGAGTAATATTATTCAGACAAGCAAGGAGCAAGAAATTTTAAAAGATAAAATATAACATAAGTAATGTTTTTATTTACTAATGCATAATATATAAATCTTAATTACCCCCCGAACACAAACAAGAGAAGGACACGGAAAACTATAGTTTAAAATATTTTTATAACAATTTAAACGTTTTTCAAATATTAGACAAGCTTTTAAAGAGTTAAAGTCTAAAAATGTTTGTTGCTTTATAGGAGTGGCCACACAATATTATGAATCGTGACCTTCAACTTTAGCAACAAGTTAATGGAAGGTCGGTCTTAAGTTAAAAATTAACAAGAATTTATTTCTAAGAAAAAATTTGAATATCAAATATAAGCACATAAAGTATCTATGTATAAGTACACATAATTACTTTGAAATCTTTGGTTGATGTTGCTTCCGCGAACGGGTCGGCTTAGTTTCTTTTAAAAATTTGAAATTAGATCTCATAATTTCTTTAATTTCCCAATAACTATATGTTAAGGGATAGTATTTCTATATAGTTAATAATTTGGATAAAAATATAACAAGAAATTTTATTAAAAAAATACACAAAGTTTGAAGAGATTAAAAGAAAGAAAAATCTAAGCAAAACACATACTTTCCCGCCCCCTTTAAACTTTCCCTTTTCACTATTATCAACGTTTATTACATCAATACAATGTCATTTAAAAGAAATGGTAATGATAATGATAATCATAAACAAGTGAAGTCCTACAGCTTCTCAGTCCCATCCCGAACCTGGACGACTCCTCTATATTTCCTTCTCTTTTAGAAACATTAGAGTAAACATAAATAAATACTACGACAAGCATGCATGTGTGAAAGGATAAAATGTCGAGTTAAAATATTGCAGTTTTAATTTGGGGTATAATTCACATGAACACTAAGAAATTATAAACATATATTGTTAGACAAAGGCTATAGCACGTAAGAATAGATATTCCTGAATATGAAGAAGCACAGACAACAAAATTCTAGACACCACTAATTTTATAATAATAACCTCTAGAAAGTAAACTAACCGGTTAGGGATAAGTTGAAAATAAAAAGCAATGAAGAATAGATAGAACTGGAGGAAAATCTTGAAAACTCACTGTATTTTAGTGCTAAGAGAAAAATTATCTTGCTAGTGGGGAGGAAAGTTTAGGTACTTCTATCATTAGAAATTATTCATTCTCCCAATGAGGAGAAGAGGAGAGGGTGGGCATGTTCATATAGCTAAAAGGATAGAGTTAATACGGGAATAAAAGGGGAGGAAATATTCAATAGAATCAATCAAGGAATATTATTTCCTTAAACAACATAATCAAATTAGAAGGAATAAAACTATTCAAATTTTTACCATAAATTAGAATATAATCCTTTTCAAACAATTAAAGAGGGTAATTAAGAATTGATCATGACTGAATTTTCTTATTTAAAGCAAATAATCTATTTGCATAAAGTTGGACAAAGTTTACCAAAAATTGATCAGATACTAAGCTATTCAGAATTACCAAATTAATATATATAGAATGCAATATTAAGTTATTCAGAATTACCAAATTAATATATATAGAATGCAATATTAAGCTATTCAGAATTACCAAATTAATATATATAGGGTGCCGTTAGAAATAGCCTAAAAAATGGGAAAGGGAACAAATCACTTCAAGGCTACCAAACTGTTAAAATGGAATAGTACCAAACTGTTGCAAGGTGGTACTTAATTAAAAATCTAACATTACCATAAATGAATAAATACTAATATTGTCATGATTTAAACCATTCAAGCAAAGGAAAGCTATTATCCCATATTCTAGGAAAGAAAATAAACATTCTAATCTACTACCCGTATTTAACATGAAAAATCAAAGCTTTTAATATTAGCTAAAGAAAATAAGATAGGAGAGAGATAAATCATCAGAGGTTCTTCGTTAATCAAAATAATCAACTCAATATAATGAAATCATTCAAAGTTACCAAATTACAGCCAATTTTGTGGCTGTCACATATTGTATAAAATAAAAATTTTAAGTTACCATAATCAAATTGAAAGGGAAGGAAAACATATTTGATCCATGTTATCAAAATCTACTAAAAGATATCAAAGTTATGATATGATTTGAATCAGTGCTCATGGAGTAACGATCTTCTAATTACCAACTAATACACAGAGGCTGCAAATATATTTATCTTAATGATGAAAGAATAGAACTTACTCGAAGATTAAATTAAAGTGCTAGAAATCATATTGGATCATGAGTGAAATGGAACAGGTTGAGAAAGAGAGTAATTTTAATTGCAGGGGAGCAAATCGTGACTTCGACGCTAGTAGCCAGAATCGAATATACAGAAGATTATGATTAAAAACACATAATAGATCAATTTCAATATTCTGCAATACTCAACTCACAATAATATAAATTATTATCAAACATAATCAAATTTAAGAAAGAAAATGAGAAAAGACAGAAGACCAAGAGGTGAGACTTACCACGGACAGATTATATCCTGAATTCAGTAAGGCAGTGGTTCATTGGAGTTAACCGATGATGATGGGGCATGGAGAAAATAAAAAAATAATGAGCAGAAGAAGAATATAAGAAATGGACGATGTGGCATGGTGGTCCGCTGATGGAGGTTGTGTGTTGTGGTGACTGTTGAAGAAGAAGATGAGGTGGTTGGCTGTGTTCGGGTTCCACTGGTGAAAGGATGAGAGAAGACGAGAGGAGAGGGGAATATTGGGGTTGTTGGCGCGAGATTCACTGACTAGAATTGGTGGATTCTCTGATGATGGATTTGTGGAGAAGAGGAGGAGAGGAAGGAAAAGAGTAGTGGTGTTTTGGATCTATCGGCGTAGTTGGCCGGCATCTGCTTGTCGGAAAGGGAAAAGATGGTGATGAAGAGGTGTGCGACGGCGTTCATGGAATTTTACCTGTCATGGCGGTTCACTGGAGGTTGGTTCTTCGGAGCAGACAATGGTGATGGTATTGGATGAATGTGATTTTTGAAGACTCGTCGAAGAAGACGATCGGTAAAGAGGAAGAGTGGTCTAGTTTCATCAGAGAAGACGAAACAACAGCAGTGAGAGGTGTGCGGTATGGAATGAGTTTAGGAGAATGAGATTTTTTTTGTTAGGTTTGGGCCTTGGGTAATTAGATAAATAAAGGGAAAAGATTAAATCTCAATCATAGGATCTGATAAGATGAACGACTGAGATTTGATAGAGGTGGGTCAGATTTTGGGTTATGATATGGGTCAAGATCAGGGTTAGATAAATGGTAGGATTTAATTTGGTCCATTTATGGCTGGAATTGAATTTAAATAATAGTTAGAATTGATTAAATAGGCTACAATTGGCACAAACTAGGTAAAAAGTGGTTAGATTTTAAATAAATTGAGACAAAATTGAAATTAGCTGCTATTAAATTAATAAAGATACTACACTTATAAGTGATTTAGTAAATAGGTTATATAATAGCTTTAAGTTATGGTAAAATTATATAAGTATTATTATTACAAAATTAAACATAGATAATTTATAAAATTAAGTAAATTATATTTTGTAAATAAAAGCTTGTATGTATGTATGTATGTATGTGTGTATGTATATATTATGCAATATATTATATATGACTTAATTATCCATAATATTAAAAAATTAATAACTTGAAACTGATGCAATAAAATATTTTAAAAGTTCTCTTGAAAGATGTATAAATAAATAACTAATTATATATGATAATTAATATTAAAATATTATGGATGTGAACTAAAAATTATGTAAAAAGGGTAATTTCTAAAATATGCATATATATATATACACACACACACATACATATATATGATATATACAAATATAAGCATCTTAGACGAGGCATAGGAAGGTCAAATTGGGTGTCAACAAAACTCCTATAGTAGCCAGCTAAACCCAAGAAACTCCCGATATCCGAAGGAATAACTGGTCTAGATCAATTTTTTACAGCTTCTATCTTTTGAGAGTCTACTTACACACCCTCGCTTGACACCACGTGACCCAAAAATGCTACTGAGTTCAACCAAAATTCACACTTACTAAATTTAGCAAACAGTTGACGATCCTTGAGAGTTTGTTGCATGATCCTCAAATGAGGGGCATGCTCCTCCTCGCTCCGAGAATATATGAGGATGCCGTCTATGAAGATAATCATGAACATATCCAAGTATGGCTTGAACACCCTATTCATCAAATTCATAAAAGCTGCAGGAGCATTCATTAGGCCAAAAGATATAACTACAAACTCATAGTGACCATACCGAGTCCTGAAGGCTGTCTTCGGGATGTCACTCTCCCTAACTCTGAGCTAATGATACCCAGATCTGTGGTCTATCTTTGAGAAGCACTTAGCGCCTTGAAGTTGGTCAAACAAGTCATCAATTTTAGGGAGGGGATAGTTTTTCTTGATTGTAACCTTGTTCAACTGTCGGCAGTCAATGCACACATGAAGAGATTCATCCTCTTTTGAACAAAGAGAACTGGTGCACCCCATGGGGACTTGCTAGGTCTGATGAAGCCCTTACCTAAGAGATCCTTCAACTTCTCTTTCAACTCCTTCAGCTCAGCTGGAGTCATTCTATAAGGATGAATAGATATAGGCTGCATATCTGGAAGAAGGTCAATACCAAAGTCAATCTCCTACTCGGGAGGGACTCCTAGTAGATCATCTAGGAAAACCTCCAAATACTCACACACTATAGGAACTGACTGGAGAGTCGGGGTCTTGGATGTAGCATCCTTAACCCGAACTAGATGGTAAACACAATCCTTGAAATATCATCTTTCTAGCCTTTAAGGTAGGAAACGAAGTGGCCTACATGCAAAGCTAAACTACCCTCCATTCTAGGACTAGCTCACCCAGAAACCGAAACTCTACCATACGGGTTCTGTAATTCACTGAGGCATAACATGCATGCAACCAATCCATACAAAAGATAACATCAAAATCGGTCATGTCTAAATCTTTTAGAGACTTTCTGAAGGATCGTGACAAGGCAATTTTTGTATACCCGTAAGTTATAACTGAGTCATCGACTGGAGTAGAGACTGAGAAGGATTCTGATAGGATTTTGCGACTGACTTCGAAACTAATAGAAACATAGGGAGTCACAAAAGATAAAGTATCCCTGGATCTAATAATGCATACACATCAAGGTAAAATACTCATAACATACCGATGACTACATATAGAGAGACCTCCTATTCCTGATGTGATGAGAGGGCATAAAATCAGTTCTAATGCTGACCACCACCTGCACTGGTGATGCACCCTGCTGAGTTGAGCATGTTAGTGGAGCTACTGAACTAGAATCTGGGTCATGACCTCTACCATGGCCCTGTCTGGACACTAGTTAATCATTGAGCAAATGTTCGGGCTTCCTACACCCGTAACACACACCTAAACCTGCTAAGCACTCTACGGGGTGCTTCCTGCCATACTTGCCGCAAACTAGAATGCTAGGCTCTCCTAACCTGTTCCCCTAACCCTGAAGCCTTATGTCTTTTCCCTCTGATCATGCCTAGACCTAGGCTGACGATCGATGGTGGGACTGTTGACGATGTCCACCACCAAGCCTCTACTGGAAAAACCCAAAACATTCTTTCCTGACCCTCTTGGCCTCTCTCTCCCTCTCCCTCATCTACACCGCCTCCATCTACTGGGAATACAGGACCAATAGGGAGAAGTCAATGTCCTGATGAAGCATAGTGGTCCTACAGTCCTTGACCAAATAATCTGCTACTCCATTCACAAATCTGCTCACCCGAACCCTCTGACCGACCATCTCTGGCGCATACTTAGACCACCGGGTGAACTCTAGAGCATACTCCTGGAATGTCATGTCATTCTATTTAGATTCACGAACTCGGTCGCCTTGATTTTCCTCATCTCTCGGGGAAAATATCGGTCTAAGTGAGAAACTCATCCCAACCAACGGGGCCTGCTCTGACTCCCTGGCTATCCTTCCACTACTTGTACCATATATGAGCGACTCCTTTCAACGTTTAGGAGGCTAAGTCTGCATACTCCTCCCCCATCACCACCATAATCTGAGTGATCTTTTGGATCTCCTCTATGAACTCGTATGGGTTCTCCTCCACTCTCAACCCAAGGAACTCAGGGGAATTCATCCTGAATAAATCCCGGACTCTAGCTGTTGCTGCTTTCCCATTCTGAGAAACATGAGCCACTGCCTGTTGATTGAACTGAGCGGTCAACGCTTGTGCCAACATCTGAATGGCTGCCCTAAATTCAGCATGGGCAACTCGCTCGGGCACGAAATCTATTGGGGCTTGCTGGTGCCCATCCTCATGGCCATTATTCCCATTGCCATTCCTTCTTCTATTAACTCGACGTGGAGGATTGATTCTACAAATGTGTAAAGTTAGAGTTAGAGAAAATCAAGAAAGTTGAACTCATAGCACGAGATAGGATCATGAAAGAAAGGAAGTTTCCTAAAACATTTAATAGCCTCTTCGTCATAAGTGTAGTGCAGTTCACACCCATGGAAAAGACTCTACTTAATGCAAATTTTAAAAACCCTAGGACACTTCAAAACCTAATACTCTGATATCAAGTTTTTCACAACTCGAGCTGAGACCCTTGATCGAGACACAGAACCTAGAACCATAAATGGCTCCAAGCCAACCCATTGCATGAACTGATAGCTAAAGATCATCATAAACAAAGCTGATAACCAAATTCTGAAATAGCGAAGTCTGAATAACAAAACCTCTAACCAATGGTAACATCATAACATTGAATCCAAAACTGAAAATACAAGTCTATGTCAGAAAAGCCTGTAACATACTGACGAGATGATGGGACAACACCCCAACTAACTCACTAGAAGTCTGAAACTAAAATAACATAACTCAACTAACTAAAGGTCCTCGAAGGATGAGGACTCACCAACAATAGCACTGGGATAAACTAGGGAGACTGGCTAATGGTGAGACTGAGTCAGAATGTTTGAACCTGCATCATGAAACGATACAACATACAATATGCGGTCAATACTTAGAATCTACAGAATCTACTAACTATGCAAGGTAAGTAAAACAGGCTGAGTAAGTAAAAACTAAAATCATGCATATCATAAATCATAACATCATAAGATTTTGAGAGTAAAGGTTGCATGCTGATATCTGAAAACATGAATATACATAAAATGGATCTCATAACTGAATTGAATAACCCAAAGTTGAGACTGAGATTTTTAAGTAAAACTAATAACTTGATCATTGGGTCAAACCTGCTGAAAACATAATATGATAACTGATAAACATGCATAACTGAAATCATGAGGAATAATGAGAGACTCGTCATAACCAACAACTGCCATGTATGAGTGCATGATGATACCACGTCTTGCCCACATGGAGGAGGGCCATCCTAAGCCTTGCCAAGGTGAAGGATTAAGTAAGGTATGATATCACAGTGTGTCCTTGTGAGAAGAAAATGTTCTCTTGAGAGGCCCCAAAGTATTCCTAGGTTGGTGCTGTCACGCCCCACCTTGGGAGGTGTAACCGGCAACTAGTGCCACACTGAACTTTGGGCTGACCTAGTTGGGCATATGCACATCTGGTGCTTTCCTGCAACTCAAAATAAAGAAAAAAAATAGCTATATCTCAACTGTAAATACAGCCTCGGACTGACTACGCCACATAACACACCTGCATAAAAATAGCTAACCCAGCAATCACAACAATAAGAGGATCTTATGCGGGACAATAAGACCACCATGTTGTCTAATTTATAACAAAAGAAAGACAGGTAGTTATATATGTACTATAGCCGACAAGGCTGATAACCGATAGCTAAGCTAGGCCCCATATGGCCAACACAAAAAATATAGCATATATAGGCCTCACAGGCCAACAATGCACAACTAGGTAGGAACTGAAGACATAGTCTGCAAGCCTCTAAGAGTGAAAAATATTGTTCAGGAAAGGACCCCGGCCTACCCAAAATCTATATAGTAAAGGACAAGCAAACCTATACTACCTAGCTACTCTGGACGATAGGAGCTAGCCAATCTGCTGATTCTGAATATCTACTAAGGAGGTCCTGTACCTATCTGTCTAAATCTGCAGGCAAGTATGCAGCGCCCCATGTATTTGCATCAGTACAATATGTACCTAGTATATAAGGCAATAATAATAACTTAATAGAAGTTGATAAAGAACTACAAGTAATCAGCAAAAAGGAGAAGAAGTTAACCTGTATGCTTTTATAACGATAGCCTGCGTCTAATAGACAACTATATAAATAAGAGCGTAAGTTGTACGATTATATATTCATAAGCTATATCTAGCAAACAAGTACACAAACAAGAACCTAACCTAGACCCCATAAACCTGAAAGGTACAATCATCACAGAGATAACCTACCTGGACCCCCATAAGCCCCGGCAGGCGCCAATCAGTCTATATACCCCTATTGGTACCCCTGACGCCCTGCAAGTAACTGTTACTGAGCATGCCTGGTCTCTTAAGACTATACCGTAGCCTTCTGGATTCCTGTAACTGAGTTTGGACCTTTCGAGCCCCTGTCACTGCACCCTGAGCACACAAGTATCTACGAAGGGTCTGTAATGCCACTGCGATGTAAAAGAAGTCCATAAGTGAATAGACTTCAATATGGCCCCGTAGGCTTCACTTTAGTCCTTATCGACAATATATGGCTTTGTAAGCGATTCAGTAGCTCCGTAAGCAATACAATATCATAACTTCGTAAGCGATTATAGCTCCTTAAGCGTTAGTAGCATCATAGCTCCATAAGTAGTGTATAGCTCTGTAAGCAGTTTGTACAACTAGCAGCCTCTTAGCTATTCATGGAGAGAGGCAGTATGAAACACAATCTACCCCAATCAGGGATACAACGCTACAATCTACATATATAGTCACTCAAAAAGCCATATCTAGACCCATAGGCCTAACGCGACCGCTACTCTTTCCTAAGACAGTCGATATAGTTGCCAACAGGCACACCCCATGTGCTTATACTTGAACAGTGGGTCCTGACAACAACTACAACCTCTGTTAGTTTAGGAAGACTAGGGCGAGGTCCGGGGTGACCTAAGTGATACTCTGAAGGTCATCCTAGGATAATGATAGCTCATAATCGAACAGCAAGGTCGCAGGCAACCAACTATTTAGTTCCTTTGCTTAGAACGACTGTAGGGCTACTACTGATCGAACATGCTCCTAAGAAGTCAGCCCTAACTTCCCACAGGAAGCTTACTATAAATCTTAGCCTAAAGGTAATACTGTGATACTATGGCTCTAGTCCCTTAGACGTCAATTTGGTCTGTTCAGATTGCATATGGCTTGTCTGAGCGATTCATAGCCTCACAGGCAGGTATATCTGGATTTAGACCTTCGCGACAACATATATATGGGCATCTGTAAAAGTAGCCCGAGGGGTTGGTCAGACGTCTAACCACCAACAAGGTTCCTTACCTTAGAGTATCAGCTAGCCTATCAGACTTCTAACAACTGGGGTGATTTCCCGAGCAACCTATACGACAAACAGTAAGTCGGCTGAAGCTAATGGTTACTGACAGTAGCCAATCAC
Organism: Datura wrightii; assembly: GCA_035772735.1. Classification (NCBI taxonomy): domain Eukaryota; kingdom Viridiplantae; phylum Streptophyta; class Magnoliopsida; order Solanales; family Solanaceae; genus Datura; species Datura wrightii. The sequence continues at coordinate 45,109,330 of JASDFA010000002.1, read as the reverse complement.
ATAGAAAGCTATTGCTAAGTGTATTAGGCAATATTGGTGTCGCTGACTCAAAGGTAAGACCATCCTATCCAGATTCTAGCCCTGGAGGCATTAAGGTACGCCAGTGGCCTGTGAGTAAGCTTTACTTTCTATATAGGCATCAAACATGAAGTTATATCACCCAGTTGTGCCCTATGATGTCCAACTTTACCAAGTTAGGCCAAACAACCAACCATAGGCTTCTACTACCTTGGTGTGATAGCTAGACATCAAAATCCCACTAAACTGTGAACAAATAAACAGGAAAGTGTCTATGACGCTCCTCATGTTTGTCACACTGTGTATATTCTTTCCTGATGGGGAATACTATATTATAACCTCAATTCATCTCATAGAAGCTAACCCCAACATATATAATCATTATCTACTTGTAGTAGTTGATCACAACATACGTACTTGATGTGTTGTGAGTTTGCAGCACTTTCGAAGCTTAAAACTAAGAAAATAGAATAGAATTAGGTATATTAATATGGATATAAGGAACTTTTTCTTTGGTTATAGGATAAATGGGTTTTGGAGCAAGAATGTGCAAAAGATATCCTGAAAGTGCAGAAATAGGCTTAAGTCACAGTTCTCAGTATGAGCCGTAGGATGGTACTACGAGCCGTACTGTAGGTCGTGAGAATTTTCAGAAGGCTAAGGATGAAGAATGCATCCTATGACTCTAAGTACGAGTCATACAATGCTTGTATGGGCTGTAGTGTAGAAGTCGTGGAAAGATTCAGAAGATTTGCACAAGAGGCTGACTCCTGATATGGATAGACAGTACGAGTTGTGGCATCAAGGTACGAGTCGTACCATAGCACTCGTTAAGAACTTCAGAAAAATTGAAAAGTCTCAGAGTCAAGCCACAGAAGCACAGTACGTCTCGTAGGAAGCATGTACGAGTCGTAACAAGGTCCAACACTTAGCCAACTTTCAGCCAGCCAATGACATACGGGAAGTAGGTACGACCCGTACATACCTGCTATGGGTCGTAGGAATGATCATGACACAGGTGGCTTCAGTTATGGAAATTCACCTGTTAGCATAGGAAAAGGATTTTTATGTATGTAAATACATTTTATGTTTTATTTTCAAGAGAATTAATTAGAACAGATTAGACACGAGTTAGTTAACATTAGAGGACGTGAGAATTGAGTTGATTGACTTGTGATCAAACTTTTCATGACTTTCTCTTGATCTTCATATTTTGTTCTTGACGATTTTGCTAATTTACACAAAGAATTTTTTCACTCATCCATAATTGTAAGTATTGATTTATGTATTTAATTATGAATGCAAATTACAGTCTTTCATCTGTGAGATGCTAAAACCTCCATAGCTAGGGTTGTGGGAACCATGGTAGATTAACAAGCTAGGGTTACATAAAAGTGATTTAAACCAAATGCAAAACACTTTTATTGTATTCTCTTCATGCTTAAACGTTTCTTAACGGTGTACAATGTTAGGACTTGCCCGAATTCTTTACTTGCTTGAGCCTAAAGAGGTAGAGATTAGGAAAAGAGAATCACAACAAAGCCTAGATCTTGATGATCATTGTATTAACTTGAGTTGTGGTCACAGGATAGTTAAATTTGGAACATATTGATAACGGTTAATTTGCAATCGCTCATGAAACCGAACCTAGTGATTGAGTATAGTCATTCAATAGGGATGAACCAGTTGTTTGGATGAATCTAAGTTATTAGTTCTACAAGTAAGCATTGGTGATGATCACGTATGTATATTTGAAGCAGTTATGAACACATTGGGAACACAAAACCCTAGTTATCTTTCACTCTTGATTTCAACCAAAGTTTTAGCAATTATTTTTAATTATTGTTTTATTTAGAACCCCCAATTTGGAGTAACTACCCAACAAGTTCACTTACTGGCTTTGGTCTAACTTTTCCATATTTCCTGTGGGTTCGACCCCAACCTCTTTGTTGGGTTGTTTATTGACAACGTCCACTTCATACTTCGATAGGAGGAATGGTCTGAGCGTTATCAAAAAGTGGCGCAGCTAAAACTAGATTATTTGCTTGTATTTGACTTTTTGGTAGTCATTTTCTTAATTAAATTTTCTTTTTATTTTGGATACCTATAGGTTGTTTTCCGGTGAATGCCAAGCATTCGGAGTAGTGGAGATCCCCTGATTCCGTTGAACCTAGAAATTAAACAAACACTGCACAGGATGGAAAACCAGGAACAAAGTGATGCCCGCATAGCTAAAGAAGCTAGGAAAGCTACACTTCAGGATGTGGAAGATGTAAGAGAAGAGGTAGTTAATGCTGGTCGACATGGGAGGGGCAACAAAGGTTATAGACTTGCCCCTCAATTCTTCAATGATGAGGACCCAGAAATTGATGAAGTTGGGTCAATTGGAGAAATTGTACCACCATCACTACCCTCTGGGGCCAAATTCGACACCATGAGCACCATGATTCAATTGTTAAACATTAAAGGGGTGTTCATTGGTCAAGGAGCGGATGACGCCAACCTGCACTTGATGAACTTCATAGGAATATGCAAGGCGTATAGGCAGCTTGGAGTTAGCCAAGATGCCATTAGGCTCAGACTTTTTCCTTTCTCTCTATCAGGGGAAGCCACTTTATGGTTATCGGAATTGCCCAACGACTCCATAACCAACTGGAGGGATCTAAAGCAGGCCTTCTTGGAGAGATTCTTTCACCCCTCCAGAATGTTGCAGCTAAAGGATAAGATGTACAATTTCCAATAACTCAATGGGTATAGAGGTAGGAGCCGCAGTCGTGAGCACGATGGAGAATGGAGAAGAAACGATGGCTACCGTAATGATGGGGCTGGAGTTTATGTGCCTCCCAATGCACGAGAGGGGAACGCTGGGCATTCAAAGTTATAGAGAATGATGGCCAAGATGCTAAAAAAGGTGAGTTCCACTGATGAGCAATTGAAGAAGATCCACGGTGACATATCAAGTATTGGTCAGAGAGTGGAATCTCATGCAACTGCCATCAAGCAGATTGAGAAGCAACTTGGGCAACTGTCAGCATCACTGAACCCTAGAAAAAAGGGTACACGGCCTAGAAACACCGTCCAGTACCCAAAGAATGATGGCCACTGCATGGCAGGGATGACTAGGAGTGGTAAGACCACAGTTGACCCCCCTTTTCCGATTGTAGTTAAACGGAAGAAAGAGAGCATGATTGAGGAGAATGATAAGAGTGTAGAGATGGAGAATGTTGAGTTTCTAAAGGCCCCTATAGGTGAGAAAGAACCCGACATTAATCAAGGACAACTCAAGTGCACTGAGCAATCCTGCGACCACCGCCACTGTTCCCTCAAATAATGAAGAAAAAGACGGAAAATGGTAAGTTCCAGAAATTCATTTCAATGCTTAAGCAACTATCTATGAACATACCATTGGTTGAGGAATTGGAGCAGATGCCAGGATATGCTAAGTTTATGAAGGAGCTGGTGACAAAGAAGAGGTCCATAAGCTATGAGCCGGTAGACAATGTACATCACTATAGTGCCATAGCTCCACGGGTCCTAGTTCAAAAGAAAGAAGACCCATGTGCTTTCACTATACCATGAACCATTGGCAATGTCGAGTTCGCAAGGGCACTTTGTGATTTTGGAGAAAACATCAACCTAATGCCCTTGGCAATATTCAAGAAATTGGGTTTAGGAGCCCCAACACTGGCCACTATGTGACTACTGATGTGATAGAACTGTGAAGAAGCCAGTGGGGATCCTGTTCGATGTACTGGTTAAGGTGGACAAATTCATATTCCCAACAGACTTTGTGATTTTGGATTGTGAGCTTGAATATGAGGTCTCCATCATTTTGGGGCGACCATTCCTTGTGACTGGGAGGGCCTTAATAGATGTGGAGGTTGTCCAGCTGAAGTTTAGATTAAAAAAAAGAAAAGGTCACTTTCAACATCTATCGGTCAATGCAGCAACCGAAGGAATTCAGTGTAATCTCAGCACTAGAGGATGAATCTTAGTCACCTGATGAAGTCTGAGTAGTCTAGAGACTTGCGTCGTTTCGCGATGTTAAATCGGGTGCTTCTTGGGAGGCAAACCAAGTGGTGTCTTGGTGACGTCTGAGTAACTAGGCCACCTGCGTCATGCCGCAATGTTAAATCAAGCGCTTCTTGGGAGGAAACCCAAGCTATTTAACTAATATGTGCTTAGTGTGCGGGAAAACAAAAATAGGAGGTAGAAAAACTGCTGAAAAAGCAGCTTCTATGGCTCTCAGCATGACTCGTGACAGCATCATACGAGCTGTAGTAGGAGACGTGGTAAGGTTCAGAGACGTATTTCAAAGAAACGAACTACAAGTCATCATACGAACAATACCCACCCCATACGAGTCATAGGATGTACTCGTAGGTCCTCAGGTAAATATTTCAAAACTCTGACTTACGGGTCCAAGGAACGAGTCGTATGGGCTTCCTATGACTCGTGGTACGAGTCGTGATGGGTCAAAATCTTTAAATTCACAAAACTCGACCTAGATTTTTCAAATCTGCCCTTCTCTTCTTTTAAACCCAAGACCTATCACTACCCTTTTTGCTACGCAAACAAAACAAAAGAACGAGCCCTACCTACGAATCCCTCACACCCATGACTCAAAAGCAAAGAATCTACGAGCAATTTTTTGCTCAAATTAAGTGCGTCTCAACCCACATTCTTGAATACCAGTGAAAGAAAGAAGCAACAATTAAGTATTGCATTGAATATCGAAAAAACATAGTTGCTTAAGGTCATAACTGTCAACATCCCTGTAAGTTGTGGTTTTTTCTTGAAAAATATGAAAGATACAATGATCAGCGATGTTATTGAATTATGTGCGACTGGGAAAACAATATATTTGGGATGAACTTGTGCATCGAAGCATTTCAAACTTGTGTTAGGGGTAGTGATTAAAAAGGGGAGGGATGAGTAATGTTTAATCAATTGAATGATATGCTTAGTCTTGGGGAAATCTGAGTACCCAAATCGTGAAAAAGAATCCTTGCAAACTGGACAAAAATCGAGTAAGTCAAGAAAGTGGTACGAAGTATAGTATGGTTCGTGGTTTGCCACCACGAGTCATACTATGCATTCATACCCAAGACCTGAACAAGGCTAAGTAAGATGAGGCATAAGAGTCCTTCCTACGACTCGTGGAATTGACCTACGAGTCATACCACGAGTCATGGAAAAATACAGAGAAAATAGTAGTAAAGGGGCTTTATTAAACGACTCAAGGTACAGGTCATACCTTCGTGGTATGCATTGTACTTGTGAGCTGTAATATGCATACAGAGTTTATGGGACTTCATATGAGTCGTACCTTCATGGTACGACTCGTACCGTCGACTCGTGTTGAGAATCTAAAAATTTTCTTTTCTAGTTCTTCTTTATCAAATATGGAATTCTAATTTTTTTTCTCTATAGGAACAATGACAATGAAGCGCAAAGCATCCAAAGCAACAGCCCGGAGAACATTACTTGATGAAACATCTGAGTCCGAGGCTGAGCAAGCAGGTAACTTCCCTAGTGGTTCAGTCGAGGATAACTAGGTAGATACTTCAGACACTGACGAAACCAGAATCGCTAGGGCAAAAGAAAAAACACAAGCGGAAGCAGCTACTGTCGCATCCGCCCAAGCTCCTCAGTCTGAGGAGGGAGCTAGAGAAGGTAATCAGGAGTCAGGAAACGAATCAAATATAGAAGAAGGATCTGAGGAGACCCAATTCAGAGAGGCATGTGGCAGTGATGACTCAGAGGAGGAGGATCCTAATGCTGCACAAGTACAGACCCCATCCAAAGAGAACCGTACAGTCCGGTGGAGAGTGCCGGGAGCAAGAGAGATTATGAGCAAGGCATTTCTCTCACCGCCAAAAACAAGCAAACACGGAGCATCCAGGAAGAACTACGGATCCTCACAAACTCACTGAATGAAGTTGAGAAGATGAAGCGGATATTCAGCTCTATGGTTTCGAGTGGATGGACAAGACTCCAGCTCAGTATACCGTAGAATTGGTCGGGGAGTTATACGCCAACTATTTAGCCACCATGGAGCGAAAGGCGAAGGAGGGGCAGAAAATAAAAGACCAGCCTCGACTGAAGAGTGTGTTGGTCCGAGGAAGAGAGGTAGACATATTAGAGTAGACCATCTCTCAGGTTCTGTATGGACCACAATTCGTGCCTACACGGATGATGCCTAAGTATGATTACAAGGTAGAGGTAATGAAGCAGATAAGAAATTTGGGCTTGCAGGAAAGGCAGAGGCAGCTGCAATGGTTGGCGGGTGCGATTGCTAAGAATAAGGAAGAAGCTGAATGGGTTACAGGTGGAAAGCAGGTGACAAAGAACTCACTTAACTTCATAACAAAAGCTTGCTGGATGCTAGTATGCCATTGGTTAGCACCCACGGTCAACGACAACACATTGAATATTGACAGCAGCTTTGGTGGCATGCCTCATGTCCTGCTATCCTATCAACATCCCAAGGATCATCGCAGAAGAGATATGAGATCGGGCGGTGGGAGTGAGCACTACCATCCCGTTCCCGAGTCTTGTATTCAGACTATGCACAGAGGTAGGGGTGCCAATGCAACGGGGTAAGGAGTGTTTGATCAGAGGCCAGAGGATTGCAGACATCGGCCTTATCCGGGATGAAATGAACTCGGTGAGCCGAGCCCAACTTCCCACAGAAGTTCCATCAGTCCATCCAGTAGGGGGCGCATAGGTGAATGCCCCCACCTTATAGGAGCAGGGCGAGACACTGGGTACAAATACCGGTCCTTCAGAGTCAGCTCCTAGCACTTTAGCTACACCACAGCCTAGCCTGCAGACTTAAACTCCAACATGGCATACTTTGATGCCTTAGGACTTCCTCCAGAAACTGGCCAAATGGTTGACTATGGCTAAATGAAAAATTCAAGCTATGATGGAAAAACGTAAAGCCATGGGTCAAAGAGGTGATAGATACAACAACTTAGGCCCGACATGCTCGCTTGGATGGATTTGAGAGTCATTTCAATGTACACATGGTGGAGCGTACAGACACCATCAGTCTTCGTGAGGAGTTGGGGGCTCTTCAGAATCAAGTAGCTGAGTTGTCATCATGACAACCGGTAGTCATAGCAGCCCCCACTCTTCCAAACCTAGATTCAGACCCAATGAGGAGATTGATTTGGCGGCTTATTAGGTGCCGACGGTAGCTGCTGGAGATAAGGGAAAGAAAAGAGCTTATGAGGATGTTGGAGAGGAGAGTCTGAGGAAGAGGAGGAAAAAGAAAAGGAAAGAGCACAAGTGAGTACGAGCAGAGAGCCTGCATACTTATGACGCACATATGTCATAGCTGCAGGAGCAAGCTAGAGGAGCAGGCAGCTCCACCATGACTCAGCCTGATCTTCCTAGTGGTCATGACCCTTCGGTGATCCACCTTCATCCCTGATTGACATAGAGGCCGTAGGAGCATCCAAGACTACTGAGGGGATAACCACTCCCCCTATGGATACTTCAATGAGTGTGCCGGCCACCGCTAGCACCACGATTGCAGTGGAGGTACCTCCTCCGTAGGACGACATGAGCACCTAGAGCACCACAGGTATGTTCACTTCCCTATGTTGTTGTAGTTCATGCTTTGCGAACGAAGCTTAATTTTGAAAAAGGGGAGGGGGTGTACTTATGATTTTTGAAATTTTTTGGATTCGTCCAAGGGTTTTTCTTGTCGTGTTTCTTTTCCCTCTGACATGCTATCTAGTAGAACCGGCATGTTAGGATTTTTATTTTTATTTTGTCATTTTTGTTTAATTAGGAAATAACTTAGGAGTACTCAGCTAATGAAAATGCACTAGTTTTGATTTTTGAAAAAAATTGATCCTATTTAAAAAAATTTTGATGCATTAGCTATGTATTTGTGACTGCATGCATGATTTCTGTGGATTTTTTGATGTCATTTAGTTTATTATCATGAGGAGTCTTGTTAAGTCATGTGTAAACCTGATAGGTAAGATGAATATAGATCGTGTACCATGAGTGAGTGAGGCGTAATTCTTAGTTCAGTATTGTGTTGAAGATCTAGAACTTTCTCTATTGGTCATTGTATAGGCTATAAGGTTGGTTGGTTAGGATATGATCATATGTCGTTCTTTGTTAAGCTCACTTTTAGCCTAAATAACCCTATCAAAATCATATGATTCCCTTGATCCCAATTTTGAGCCTTTAATAGATCATTTTTCTTTGATTAACCGATTAACCGTACCCATTTTTTATAATGAACCTATTTTGGCCATGGTCTTTCCTTGGATATTGTGAGCCTCAACATAGGCAAAATGCCTAAGTTGAGGGTTGCTAGAGTAGGGGTGCATAAATGGTGGGAATGAGAAAAAGGGAGAGAAAAGAGAAATGGTTAAAAATGAGGTGTGGTGTGAAAAATATAAAAAAAAAGAGAGATGAAAAAAATTTGAAAATCTTGAAAAAGAAAATTCAAAAGAAAAAAATGCTGAAAAAAAAGTTGAAAATACACTACGCTCATACAAATGTACATAAAAGAGGTGAAAAGGGAAGAAAAGGAATGAAAAGCATAAAGAGTGAAATAGGTGAATGGTGGAGCCAATGTATGTAGTGCCAAGGAAGGGATAGTCACTCATAAAATATTTCATGTTTATCATGTCCAGCCCTAAAGCCTACATTACAAGCCACAGCAAGTCCTATAGTGATCCTAATCTGACCGTATGATAAACTGAAGTAGAGAAAATAAGGGCAACCTATGGTATCTGATACATAATACTTGAAACTTCTTTGTGAGAATAAGCGTCTCGCTTGTTTAGTCCCATGAAATATTTGACACTATATTTGTGAGCAGGGACCTCACTTGTTGTGAGGGTAAATGGATTATATTTACTTTTACCATTGGTCTGTGTGAAAAGTATCGGTGATGATTTGATTGCCTGTTGATAGCTAGATGACATGTCTTGATCCCTGTTTATCATGTTTTGTGGTTGCTTGTAGTACATTAGCTGATGTTGGTTCATGGAAAAGGGTCAGAAATTGTTGAAAATAAAGTGCAAATTTTTTTTAGTATTGGTTGTAGTATCCTAGGTTTATTTTCTAGTAGAGCGTCGTATTTAGTTTTTCTTTTTCTTTGCCTAAGGACATGCAAAAGTCTTAAATTGAGGGTGTTGATGTGCTGTGAGTTTACAACACTTTCGACGCTCAAGTTGTACGATGAACTCTTCATCCTTAGAGCGTATTAAGTCATAGGATGCACTCGTACTGCAGGTCGTGAGAAGTTTCAGAAGGCTAAGGATGAAGAGCGCATCCTACAACTCTCAGTACGAGTCGTACAATGTTTGTACGGGTCGTAGTGTAGAAGTCGTGGAAAGATTCAGAAGATATGCACAAGAGGCTGACTCCTAATATGGATAGACAGTACGAGTCATGGCATCAAGGTATGAGTCGTACCATAGCACTCGTGAAGAACTTCAGAAAAATTGAAAAGTCTCAGAGTCAAGCCACAGAAGCACAGTATGACTCGCAGAAAGCATGTATGAGTCGTACCAAGATACAACACCTAGCCAAATTTCAGCCAGCCAATGATATACGGGAAGCAGGTACGACCCGTACATACCTACTACAGGTCGTAAGAATGATCGTGACACAAGCGGCTTTATGTCACGACTCTAACGTACACCCATATCGTAGATACGGGACAAGGAGCCCCGAGAGACCCCAAGTCAATCCATGGAATGAGCATACATCTAATACAATCACATAAGCAAAAGACATAACATGAGAAAACGTAAACATGTCATAAATATGGAGAAAGGATAATACATAATCCATACACGACGGCTGAATACAACTGGTAGTCTGAAAAGCCTATAACCATGAAAGAAAGGTTGATGGGACAACTCCCCAACTAACCCAACAATTCTGAAACTAAAAGAAAAGCATAGAGTCTAAGCATATGGCCCTCAAAACATGAAGACTCACCAAGTACGCCGATGGAAATCTATGAAACACTACTGAGGAGGGTGAGCTTGAGAGCCGGGTCCTGTACCGTTAAACGATACAGCATAAAAAGTATATGATTAGTACTTGGAATATACAGAGCATGCAAGGTAAGAAAAAGGGACATTTAAAATATATAAGAACTCATAAATGATCAAAAGAGTAGGACCTCATGCTCATATTGTAAACATCGTAACGTAACATAACATAAGGCTCAAGGTTTTCAAAACATTCGTAATACAATCATTAATCATAAGAGAAAACCTTTATTTAACATGACTTGAGACAATATACATAATCATCAGTATGCATAAATCATGAGGAACAATGGGAGATTCTATTAACCTACATACCCTATATGAGCACACATGAAGCCCGCTTATAACCCTAGTCGGGAGGGTGTTTGTACCTTGCCAAAGATAGAACCATGAAAGTGTGATATCACCATGAAAAGGGTCATTTGGTCCGGGGACAGTCCATAGGAGGTCCCAACATACCTATGGTGGCACGTTGTTTATGAGATCCGGGGCAGAACCTAGGCCCCGAACCCACTTTGTGTTTGATACTACTCCCAAAACATATACACACACACACACACACACACACACACACATATATATAGTGCTCATAGTATAATATGCATGAATTCATTGGCTAGTTAAATCAAGATAATCATAAATATGCTTGTACATACTTGAACTAGCCATGATATAAGACTCGTGAGTTGGCCAAAAACATAATTCATGATTCATAAGGCTCATACATACTCATAAATCATGCATATAGCTTGAATTACATAAAAATCATAATGGGTAACATAATAAATTCATGATTTAAATTATAATTCATGCTGGAATTAAAAATATCATCAATGGGTAATTAGATCATAAATCAATTCATCATGGGGCATGCATAATTAGGCTTAAATACATAGAACTTCGAAATCAATAGTATTATAATTAATTTAAATCACAAAAAGCTGATTAAAACCTATAGATTATGATAATATTTTAAATTCACAAAACCCATAACCAAATCATTAGATTTTAAGTAAATCAAATTCAAAACTGCATGAGTTTTCCATCTTAAACCACCCTTTCAGATGTTAAAACAACGTAGTATAGGACCTTAGGACTTAGGAATTACAGAAAAGCCCTTACTTAAATCATAGAATTTTGCTGACTGCCAGTCCCCACGAGGGACTGGACGACTCGTCTCCAGGGACACCGACTCATGGCCAGAGTCGTGAGGTACACTACCAAAATTCCACCCTGGGACCCCACGGAAGACACCACAAATCGTGGTGCGTGACCACGAATCATGGTCACCATCCGTGGTCTATACTGCCCAACCATCCTTGTCCAGCATCCAGTCTAGGCCATGGGTGACTTCACGAGTCGTGTGGCCTAACCACGACTCGTGGTCATGCCCGTGGAAACCCCCAGACTAATCCACCTCCCTACTTGACCACGAGCCACTTCACAACTCATGATCACTCCTCACGAGCCACTTCATGGTTCGTCTTGTGACCTAGTTTGAAATTTTAGTTTTTCACCGTTTTGAGTTTCAGGCCTGATCCTTGGGTTCTCGGGGTATAACAATATCTCCTCCTTGAGAATATTCGTCCTTAAATTTTAGTAACACACAGAAACTCAGAAACATGCAATCATCATATCCAAACACTGCTCATTTAAACCGAAAACTGACGGAATAACTACCCCCAAAAAGAACTATATGGATGAACTGATTTCAAACATCACATACATCTATTATAACATAAATCAAACTTGCACACATGAATTGGACATGGAAATTGATTAGACAATTAGGGAAAAACTGATACCTCAAACTGAAACTGAGCCAGTAGGGAACAGGTGAAGGTAAGTCATCATAGCCGCTTCGGCTTCCCACATAGCTCCCTCAACATGCTGGTTTCTCCATAACACATTCACCGAAGCTATTTCTTTGTTCCTCAGCCTCCAAACCTGATGATCTAAGATTGCAATCCTCATAACTAAGGCTATCTCCCACACCGACGCTTTCCATCGGGACAACTAAAGCTGGATCACCCAAGCACTTTTTCAAGAGCGATACATGAAAAATGGGATGAACTGAAGATAACTCCAATGGTAAGTCTAACTCATACGCTACCTTTCCCACTCTTCTCATAACCCGGTAAGGACCAATATAGCGGGGACTGAGTTTTCCTTTCTTTTCGAACCGCATGACTCCCTTCATGGGAGACACCTTTAGAAACACCCAATCGTCCACCTCGAACTCCAATTCTCTTCTTCTCACATCCGCATGTGACTTTTGACGACTCTGAGTGGTTTTCAGCCTATCCCTTATCATCTGAACCTTCACCCATGGCCTCATGAACCGAATTAGGTCCTATCATTGCTACCTCATCAACCTCAAACCACCCTATGGGCGATCTACACCTCCGCCCGTAAAGAGCCTCGAATGGTGCCATCTGGATACTAGAGCGATACTTGTTATTATAAGCAAACTCGATCAAGGGAAAATGATCATCCCAGCTACATTTGATATTTATCACACATGCTCTCAACATATCCTTAAGAGTCTGGATTGTTCATTTGAAAGGCTGTGTAGAGCTTAACATGAGTCCCAAGCCCCTTCTAAAAAGACCGCCAAAACTGAGAGGTAAACTAAGTACCTCGGTCTGAAATAATAGATAAGGGCACCGCATGAAGTCAAGCCAACTCCCGAATATACAATTGGGCATAATCATCCGCTGAATCTGTGGTTTTGACCGGTAGGAAGTGTGCACCCTTGGTCAACCTGTCTACCACCACCCAAATAGAATCAGTGTCAACGAGTACGAGATAGGCTTGTAATGAAATTCATATTAATCTCTTCCCACTTCCAAGTGGGAATGCTAATATCCTGAAGTACGACTCCCGGCCTTTGATGCTCGACTTTCACTTACTGACAGTTCAGGCACTTGGCTACAAATTCTGCAATATCCTTCTTCATGCCGTTCCACTAATATATTTTCTGCAAATCATGATACACTTTGGTGGCACTCGGATAGATGGAATACCTGGACCCATGTGCCTCATGCAATATCTGGTACCGCAAATTATCAACATATGGAATACATAGACGACCCTGATACCATAGCACCCCATCTCCCCCTTGGGAGAAGACCTCTACCTTTTGACTCCGAACGACTTCCTTCAGCTTTACTAAAATCAGATCCTCATCTTGTCTGGCTTTCACATCCGTCACCAAGGATGATTCTGATCCTTTTTGCACAACAACATCGCCATCGGTCGAGTCGACCAATCTAACTCCCATCCTCGCAAGTCGATGGACATCTTTCACCAACTCTTTCTTTCCCTCATCCACGTGGGACACGCTCTCCATAGAGATCCTACTAAGTGCGTTTGCCACCACATTAGCCTTACCCGAGTGGTAAAGAACACTCATATCGTAGTCCTTAAGTAGCTCCAACCACCTACTTTGTTGAAGATTGAGATCTTTCTACGTGAACACATACTGCAAGCTCTTGTGGTCCGTAAACACATCCACGTGGACCCCATACTAGTAATGCCGCCATATCTTCAAAGTGAACACCACCGTGGCCAACTCAAGATCATGGGTTAGGTAATTCTTCTCATGGGTTTTCAATTGTCTTAAGGCAGACTATCACTTTTCCATCCTGCATCAACACACACCCAAGTCCGATTCTTGAAGCATCGCAATATACTACAAAAGCATCGGTACCCTCGAGTAGGGTCAACATTGGTGCTGAAGTGAGTCGAGTCTTCAACTCTTGGAAGATTTTCTCACAAGCCTCCGACCACTGGAACTTTATCTTTTTCTGGGTCAACCTGGTCAATGGTGCTGCAATTGATGAAAAACCCTATACAAATCTCTGGTAGTAGCCTGCTAGGCCCAAGAAACTCTGAATTTCTGAAGGATTCACCAGTCTGGGCCAATTCTTCACCGCTCGATTTTATGAGAATACACCCTTATGCCCTCACTCAACACCACGTGGCCCAAGAATTCCATGGAGTCCAGCCAAAATTCACACTTGCTGAACTTAGCATACAACTGACTATCCTTGAGGGTTTGAAGCACTACTCCAAGTGAGCGTCATGCTCCTCCTCGCTCTGAGAGTGTATGAGGATATCATCAATGAACACGATCACGAACATGTCTAGATATTTTTTGAACACCCTGTTCATCAAGTCCATGAAAGTTGCAAGGGAATTGGTTAGTCCAAAAGACATAACAACCAATTTGCAGTGACCATGCCGAGTCCTGAAAGCAGTTTTTGGGATGTCACTTTCCCGAACCCTGAGCTGGTGATACCCGGACCTGAGATCTATCTTTGAGAAGCATCTGACACCCTAAATCTGGTCAAACAAGTCATCGATCCTGGGTAAGGGGTACCTATTCTTGATGGTAACCTTGTTCAATTGTCGGTAATCAATACACATGAGAAGGGAACCATCTTTCTTCCGGACAAATAACACCGGTGCACCCCATGGAGACTTGCTCGGCCTAATAAAGCCCTTATCTAACAAGTCCTTCAATTGATCCTTCAATTCCTTTAGCTCGGTTGGAGCCATCCTGTAGGGAGGAATGGAGATGAGCTATGTATCGGGTAAGAGATCAATGTCGAAATCAATTTCCCTCTCCGGAGGAACACTTGGCAAATCATTAGGAAAAACCTCAGGATACTCACACACTAGCTGAACTGACTGGATAGTCGGGGTATCGGACTCAACATCCTTAACCCTAACTAGGTGATACATTCAGCTCTTAGAAAATATTTTCCTGTCCTTAAGATACGAAATAAATCGACCGGCTGGTAAAGATGACTTACCCTTCCACTCCAAGATTGGCTCACCCAGAAACCTGAACTCTACTTACCGGGTTCTACAATTAATCGAAGAATAATATGCAAACAACCAATCCATTCCTAGAATGAGGTCAAAGTCAGTCATAGCTAACTCTACTAAGTCTGTGGAGGTAACCTTATGCAACACTGTGATAGGACAACTTCTATACACCTGCCTAGCCACAACTGATTCACCGACCGGGGTGGAAACCAAGAACGGTTCTGACAGAATTTCAGGGCTAACTCCAAAGCTACTAGCAATATAAGGGGTCACAAAAGACAAACTAGCTCCTGGATCTAACAAGGTATAATCATCAATATGGAAGACTTGCAACATACCAGTGACCACATCTAGCGACGCCTCCTGCTCGGGGTACTATAGCATAAAACCTGTTTTGGCGCTCACCGTCGGTTGAACTAGTAAAGGCACCCTGCTAAGGGGGACGTGCTGTTGGAGCAGTAGAATTGGAAACTGTCACACGGGTCCCACTGACCCCATGATCTGGCTGAGGGGTAGTCCCTAAGTCTTTGCCCGGGTTGGCTACACCCGAAACACGCATCTGAGCCAACTAAGCGCCTCCCGGGATGATTCTTGCCGCACTTCGCACAAGCTGAAAAGGTACGCTCCACCTGCATGCTACCCTAATCCCTCGAGCCTGAATCCCTACTCTTTTGATCTCCTCTAAATCTAGATGGCATGCTGGCTGATGATAGAGCCAGAGTGATACACCTATGCTGGGACTGCTGATGCTGTCCACCCCCTAATCTGACCTGAGAAACCCCAAAGCTATCTGTCCTGGCCCTCTTTACCTCCCTCTGCCTCCGGTAGACTGACTCCATCTGTTGTGGATGCAATACAATACGGGGAAAATAAATGTCCCGATGAAGCATGGCAATCCGACAATCCTTGTCCAAGTAATCCGCCACCCCATGCACAAAATGGCTCACCCGAGCCCTTTAGTCTGCCACAAACTCTGGAGCACACTTGGATAATGGAGTTAACTCCAATGCGTACTCCTCAACGGACATGTTTCCCTGCTTCAAATTAACAAACTCGGCCGCTTTGAGGCCCTCATCTCCCAGGGAAAGAACCGATCTAAAATGGCCGCATGAAACACTTCCCTACCTATCGGGACTGCACCCACTGTCCTGGCATCTCTCCACTGCTTATACGAAATATGAGCCACCCCCTTGATCTGATAGGAGGTCAGGTCGACACATTCTCCATTGTTCACCCTCATAACCTGGGTGATCTTCAGAATCTCCTCAATAAAATCGTGGGGATCCTCATCCACCCTCAACCCCGTGAACTCAGGAGGACTCATCCTCAAGAAATCCCTCACCCTGGAGCTGCCGCATTCTCATTCTAAGGGTAATACGCCACTATTTAATTTTGAATTTGGGCCATCATGGCCTATTCCATCATCTGAATCGCTGCCTTAAACTCATCGTGGTCAGTTGGATCTAGTGCGTGCTCTTCGTGAACGGGTGGGGCTGGTTGATGCTCCTCACCATTGGCGCCCTCATGATCATTACCGTTACCATTTCTTCTAGCGTTCACACTGCGTGGAGGCATGATTCTGCAAACGCGAATAGCACGAATTAGAAGGGTAGAGGACTTTCATCGCACGACATAGATCATGAAAGAAAGGAACATTTCCTAAATGTCTAGTAGTCGCTTCTTCATAGATGTAGCGCGCTTCAGACCCATGAAAAAGACTCTACTTAACGCGGTTTTTAGACACCCTAGGACACTTCAAACCTATGGCTCTGACACAAAGTTTGTCATGACCCGAACATACACTCGAATCATAGACACGGGACAAGGAGTCCCGAGAGACCCCAAGTCAACCCATGGCATGAGAATATATCTAATACCATCACATAAGGAGAAGACTTAACATGAGAAAATGTAAACATGTCATAAATACGGAGAAAGGACAATACATAATCCATACACAACGGTTGAATAGAATTGGTAGAATGAAGAGCCTCTAACCATGAAAGACAGGTTGATAGGACAACTCCCCAACTAACCCAACAATTATAAAACTGAAATAAAATCATACAGTCTAAGCATATGGCCCTCAGAACATGACGACTCACCAAGTACGCCGATGGAAATCTCTGAAACACTATTGAGGAGGGTGAGCCTGAGAGCCGACTGAAATGATACAACATAAAAAGTATGCGGTCAGTACTTGGAATGTACTGAGTATGCAAGGTAAGTAAAACGGATATTTAAAATATATAATAACTCATAAATGATCCAAAGAGTAGGACCTCATGCTCATATAGTAAACATCGTAACATAACATAAGGCTCAAGGTTTTCAAAACATTTGTAATACAATCATAATCATAATCATAAGAGAAAAGCTTTATTTAACATGACTTGAGACAATATACATAATCATCAATATGCATAAATCATGAGGAATAGTGGGAGATTCTCTTAACCGACTTATCCAATATAAGCACACATGAAGCTCGACTTGTAACCCTAGTCGGGAGGGTGTTTGTACCTTGCCAAGATAAAAAGGGCCATTTGGGCCAGGGGATTGTCCATAGAAGGTCCCAACATACCTACGGTACGTAAGTTTATGAGATTCGGGGTAGAACCTCGGCACTGAAGCCACTCGATGTTCGATACTACTCCTGAATATATATATGTGTGTATGTGTGTGTGTGTGTGTGTGTGCTCATAGTATAATATGCATGAATTCATGGGCTAGTTAAATTAAGATAATCATAAACATGCTTGTACATACTTGAACTAGCCATGATATAAGGCCCGTGAGTCGGCCAAAAACATAATTCATGATTCATAAGGCTCATACATACTCGTAAAGCATGCATATAGCTTGAATTTCATAAAATCATAATGGGTAACATAATAAATTCATGATTTAAATCATAATTCATTCTGGGCTTATAAATATCATCAATGGGTAATTACATCATAAATCAATTCATCATGGGACATGCATAATTAGGCTTAAATACATAGAACTTCCAAAATAATAGTATTATAATTAATTTAAATCACAAAAGCTGATTAAAACCCATAGATTATGATATGATTTTAAATTCACAAAACCCATAACCAAATCATTAGATTTTAAGTAAATCAAATTCAAAACCCCATGAGTTTTCAAATGAAACTTTTGAAAAAATAATCATAGAGGAGGGGCATGAGTGCGGAAGAAATCACCCATTGAGAATCTACATACCTGAGAATAGCTGGTTCTTAACTTCCCTGGATTTCCCAAGAGGAAATTGAGGAAGAACACTTTGAAATCACCTAGATCACCCTTCTATCACCTCTCCAAACCTTTGCATGCATGAATGAGGACTTAGGCTAGTCTATTCCCTCTTAAACCACCTTTTTCAGATGTTAAAACGATGTAGTATAGGACCCTAGGACTTAGGAATTGCGGAAAATCCCTTACTTAAATCGCAGAATTTTGCTGACTTTCAGTCCCCACGAGGGACTGGATGACTCTTCTCCACGAACAATGACTCGTGGCTAGAGTCATGAGGTACATTGCCAAAATTCCACCCTGGGACCTCACGGAGGACACCACAAATCGTGGTGTGTGACGTGGTCTACACTACCCAACCATCCTTGTCCAGCATCCAGTCCAGGCCACGGGTGACTTCACGAGTCGTGTAGCCTAACCACGACTTGTGGTCATGCCCGTGGTGACCCCCAGACCAATCCACCTCCCTACTTGACCACGGGTCACCTCACAACTCGTGGTCACTCCTCACGAGCCACTTCATGGTTCATCCTGTGACCTGGTGCGAAATTTTAGTTTTTCACCGTTTTGACTTCCGGGCCTAATCCTTGAGTTCTCGGGGTATAACACTTCAGTTATGGAAATTCACCCTGTTAGCCTAGGAAAAGGATTTTATGTCTTATAAATACGTTTTATGTTTTATTTTCAAGAGAATTAATTAAAACAAATTAGACACGAGTTAGTTAACATTAGATGACGTGAGAATTAAGTTGATTGACTTGTGATCAACCTTTTCTAGACTTTCTCCTGATCTTTATATTTTGTTCTTGAGGATTTTACTAATTTATAGAAAGAATTTTTTCTCTCATCGATAATTGTAGGTATTGATTTATGTATTTGATTATGAATGCAAATCACAATCTTGCAACTGTGACTGTGAGAGGCTAAAACCTACATAGCTAGGGTTGTGGGAACCATGGTGGATTAACAAGCTAGGGTCACATAAAAGTGATTCAAAATCAATGCAAAACACTTGTATTGCATTCTCTTCATGCTTAAACATTTCTTAACGGTGTACAACATTAGAACTTACTCGAATTCTTTACTTGCTTGAGCCTAGAGAGGTAGAGATTAGGAAAAGAGAATTACAACAAAGCCTTGATCTTGATGATCATTGTATTAACTTGAGCTGTAGTTGCAGGATAGTTAAATTTGGGACATATTAATAACGGTTAATTTGTAATCGCTCATGAGACCTGACCCAATGATTGATTATAGTTATTCAATAGGGACGAAGCAGTCATTTGGATGAACCTAAGTTATCAGTTCTACAAGTAAGCATTGGTGATGATCACGTATGTATATCCAAAGCAGTTATGAACCCATGGGGAACACAAAACCCTAGTTATCTTTCATTCTTGATTCCAACCAAAGTTTTAACAATTGTTTTTAATTATTGTTTTATTTAGAACCCCCAATTTGGAGTAACTACCCAACAGGTTCACTTACTGCCTTTAGTCTAGCTCTTCCTTATTCCCTGTGGGTTCCACTCCAACCTCTTTGTTGGGTTCTTTATTGATAACGTCCGCTTCATACTTCGGTAGGAGGTATGGTTTGAGAGTTATCAATACTTGCAACTTACTTACAAAAGTGTAGGTTATATCAACTATACGACGAGAATAACTTGCCGAAGAGGTTAGCCTTAACCTACCTCAATTGTCAATTTTTGCTCAATCTATCCTGCTTCAATCTAGAACTCGTAACTCTTCTGTATTCTAGCTTTTACGTTAAGAAAATATGGTCGTTTCAACTCCACAAAGTGGCCAGCAACATTACCCAAACAACACAACTACCTTAAGTCATAACGTGTCCAAATTAAACTAAAAGCTTATGAGTTTCATAGATTTTAGAAGGTGGAAATTCTTACTTATCGCCTGTAGATGATTAGGATTTGCTCAGAAGTGATTTCTACAACTTCTACTCAGTGGGACCCCATTGACCCAGGCCAATTTCGAAGAAATAACTCCGTGGAGATGTTCTTCGTAGGCCTAGGAATCGTTACTTAAGAAGAATTGACGTTTGGAGGAGATTTAGCAGCGTAACTTGGCTTCTAAAAGTGCAAAACCTCGTGAACCCGTCGCCCAAGCCGAAGCCCTCTCTGGAAATATTTAAAATGACACAACATTCTACACTTACACTTATATATAGTTAAGATGGTGGCCAGGGGTGCAACATGGAGCTCCTTGTGCCCTTTTTCTGCTTTGGCCTCCTGCTCGCTCGATGATGTACTTGTTCGCTCCCTTCTTTGGGCCTTTCGGCATGTCGTGCTTCTGACACCATCACAAGCGACACACTTGTCCATTAATCAATGGCAACATACATGGTGTAACATCATCCCTTCTTAGGAACATTCGTTCTCGAATATAATTTAACTTTAGGGGGTTCTATTCTTTAAGCCTCATCTGAAAATTTGGGCAAAGTCTCCTCTGTAATATGGAGTATCCGGAAACCTGAAACGCAGAAAATTCCAACACAGGCACCACAAAGGATGCTATCTGTAACTGAATAACAAAGTGCTACCATATGTTTATAATCAACTGATAACTATAGCAACAAAGGCAACTATATAACATCTGAAACTATCTTGCCTTAACTGAAATTGTCTAAAGTTTGTATGCTATCGTTGTAAATATTGGAACAACCGAGGATATTCAGACTTCGCGTCATCCTTAGCTTTTTAATTCATCCCTTCCAAGTTTCTGTTCCTCCATACAACTCTAATAGGCCGCATCATTGGTTCTCAAGATAGCCCCTACGGAGCCGGTGATCTAGTATACCTATGGGAGTCTCTGCGTGACTCTTTTGTAACCTGAGCATCCGCGACTGGGTCAACTTGAGAAAAGGTCTGCTACACGCTTGTGCAACATTGATGAACAAATCCCAGCCTCCGAACATACCTCTAACTCATAGGCCACTTGACCGATCTTTTAGAGAATTCAGCATGGCCCAATGAATCTAAGGTTGGGCTTGCCCCCCTTATTGAATATCTTAACGCCCCTTTTTGGAAAAAATTTCAAGAATACCCTGTCATTGCCTCAATCTCCCAAGTCCTTATGATGTTCTATTTGAATAGGACTTCTAACCACCTTGGGCTGGCAGTAAATGCTCTCCAATGAGTTTTAACTTTTTCTTCTAACTGATATGTTATGCCAGATTCAATTAACCCTAGCTTATCTACTCCAGGCCATCATGTAGGGGACCTATATTTTCACCTGTAACAAATATTTGAGTGTCTGAATTGCTTTCTTTTCTTGGCCATCTGTCTAGGGATGAGAAGTTGTACTCAAATTAACTTATATCCCAATCCGTGCTGACTCCCTTTCCAAAACTTAGCTGTGAGTTGTGCCCTTCTATCAGAACTGATAGACACTAGTGCATCATGTAGCCAGATGATTTCTTTAGTATTTAACTAAGAATAATCTTTAGTTGAAATGTAGTTCTGACCGGCAAGAAATGAGTTGATCTCGTTAGCCTTTCAAAGATGACTCAAGTAGGGTTAACCCCACAGCCTGGTACGAGGTAAATATATAATTAAATTCATACTAACTACTTCCCGCTTTAACGCAGGCACGATTATCTTCTGAGTTAGCCCGCCAAGTTTTGATGTTCATCCTTTCCTTGCTGTCTATTGGAGCTTTGTGCTACCACTCAACAGTATCTTTCTTATTCCCATGCTATTAGTAGATCTTTTTTATAATCTGATGCATTTTTGTCAAACTCAGGTGGAAGATATAACGGACATTGCAAACCTTTGTTGCAGTTTACTAATGAAGCCCTACCATATCTTAAATACAGAGTCGAGCTTTATATCTCAACACTCCACCCCTTGTTATTTCAAAGGCCGATGACTCCTTCGGTTGGGCCTTGTCTCTGGGTTGTACTAGGCTAGGGTTTCTGTGTGGTCGCTCCTTCGCCTCCACAACTAGAGGTGATATTGTAGTATTCTAGGTTATAATCTCATTATCATCTAAGTGTCAACCTGATGCTTATATCTCAATATTCAGCGGTGATTCCAAGCTCTATCAGCCCGCTACAGCCTAGAGAAGGTTATGTTCTCCCCGTTCTCCTCCGGAGCTAGATATGCATGTCTTGCCCCTTACTTCTATAGGATGGAATCTGAGATTCGTTCCCTATGCACCGTACTGGCGAAGACATTACTGGCCAAGTCTACTAACCTATATCGTCCTAAACCGCACTCAGGCCGGTTCCCATCATATAATCTCTTTATCGTTCAGCATAACAAACTGGGGGAAATAACTATTATTCTCCAGGTATTCACTACCGCCATCAACCTATTGCTATAGGATTAGCCTATTTCTAACTTGAGCTTTACTATTACTGGGAGCTTACTGCTTATGGACTCTCACATGTACTCGACTGCTCTTAGCAATCTTACTTGTCATCTTAATCTTTATTGTAGTGAAGGTCTAGGTGGCTTAATTAAGTACTAGGGGTCTTGACAACTTTTCTAACATCCCCCAGGAGTCAACGAGTCTAGCCCTCCTTTACTATTTACTCTTGAAAACATACCGTCAATACTTATGCTCTCTTCTATACTAAGAAAAGGGTTGGGAGGATGGAATAACAATATCATACTACAGTGGGACTAAGGTACAAAACTCAACAAATTCTAAAGGGTTGGAGGTGAGAATCTAGCAATTTCATAATCTTCCATACATTTCAGGTAATCCAACATTAATTATTGTCCTTGTCCAACACTGAGTAATTATTTAGTAGGCCAGCATATATGCTACACTCCTAATCTCATGTTCCAAGAGTGTAGGAATGGATGGGAACGGTGCTCCCAATCTATTACCTTACGAGGTCCCTGATGTCTCGGGAGGATGCTGGGGAGATTGAAAAGAAAGTCTCTCCGTCGCGCTCAAGCTGGGCTGTCCCCCAACTATGGCACCTCGCTGGTACCCTCTCCTGCTGTTGTAGCTGACTTGTGGCTGGCTGAAGTCTGTCTCTTATCAAACATTATTCTATACGGACATAACAACAGAAGCTTAGGGACTCAACCTTATATAACTCTTCTCTATAGCATGATCTGAGAAGAAGGAGGGGTAACATACTATCATGCCTCGTAGCTCCCTGCTTATAAAATGTGGTGCACAACACATTTATAAATAATAATCTACTAGATATGGCTTATAGACTCCCTAGGATACAACATTGCTCGGATATTAAGTTTGTCATGCCCCACCTTGAGAGGCCTAACTAGCACCTAGTGCCACACCGAAACCTGGACTAACCTAGCTGGGCATATGCACCTCTGGTGCTTGCTAGCAACTTGAAATCAAGAAAACAAACAACTATATCTCAATTGTAAACATAGTCTCGGGCCAACTAGGCTACACAACACACCTGCATAAAAATAGCTAACCTAGCAGTCATAACAATAAGAGGATCTATGCAGGCCGACAAGACCACCATGCTGTCTAAGTCATAAAAAATGAAAGAAACATAGGCAGTTATATATGTACTATAGCCAACAAGGCTGTTAACTGATAACTACGCTAGGCCCCACACGACCAACACAAAACATAGCATATATAGGCGCCCCCCGACCAAAAAAGCACAACTAGCTGGGAACTGAAGATTATAGTCTGCAAGCCTCTAAGAGTGAAAAATATAGTCGGGACAGGGCCCCAGCCTACCCAAAATCTATATAGTAAAGAACAAGCAAACCTCTACTATCTAGAAACTCCGAACAATAGGAGCTGGCCAATCTGCTGATTTTGAATAGCTACTAAGAAGGTCCTGTACCTGTCTATCTAAACCTACAGGAAAGTATGCATCGCCCTATATATGGGTGTCAGTACAATATGTACTGAGTATGTAAGGCAGTAATAATAACTGAATAGAAGTTGATAAAGAACTTAAAGTAATCAGCGAAAAGGTGCAGAAGTTAACCTGTATGCTTTTATAACTATAACCAGCATCTAATAGACAACTATACAAATAAGAGTGTAAGTTGTACGATTACATGTTCATAAGCTATATCTAGCAAGCAAGTATACAAACAAGAACCTAACCTGACCCCCATAAGCCTGGGAGGTACAATCATCACATAGATAAATACCTGGACCCCCATAAGCCCCAACAGGCGCTAATCAGTCTATATACCCCTATTGGTACCCCTAAGGCCCTTCAAGTAACTGTAACTGAACATACCTGATCTCTTGAGATTATACTTGAGCTTTCTAGACTCCTGTAACTGAGTTTGGTCCTTTCAAGCCCCTGTGACTACACCCCAAGCACACAAGGCTCTACAAAGGGTTTGTAATGCCACTGTAGTGTAAAAGAAGTCCATAGGTGAATAGACTTAAATATGGCGCATAGGCTTCACTTTAGTCCTTACCGACAATATATGGCTCCGTAAGTGATTCTGTAGCTCCATAAGCGATACAACATCGTAGCTCCGTAAGCAATCTATAGCTCTATAGGTGTTAGCAGCATCATAGCCCCGTAAGCAGTGTATAGCTCTGTAAGCAGTTCGTACAACTAGCAGCCTCTTAGTCATTCATGGTGAGAGGCAGTACAAAACACGATCTACCTCAACCAGGGATACTACGCTACAATCAACATATCTAGTCACTCAAAAAGGCGTATCTAGCCCCATAAGCCTAACGCAATCGCTACTCTTTCCTAAGACATTCTATATAGCTGCCAACAGGCACACCCCGTGTGCCTATACCTAACTAATAGGTCCTAGCGGCGACTACAACCTCTGTCAGTTTAGGCAGATTAGGGCGAGATCCGGGGTGACCTAAGGAATACTCCTAAAGTCATCCTAGTAAAATAATAGCTCATAAGCGAACAGCAAGGGGCAGGCAACCAACTATTTAGTTCCTTCACTTAGAACGACTGTAGGGATACTACTAATCGGACATGCTCCTAAGTAGTCAGCCCTAACTTTCCACAGGCAGCTTACTATAATTCTCAGCCTGAAGGTAATACTGTGATACTATGGTTCTAGTCCCCTAGACGTCAACTTGGTCTGTTCAGATTGCATATGGCTCGTCTGAGCGGTTCATAGCCTCGCAGGTAGGTATATCTGGATTTAGCCCTTCGCAGCAACATATACATGGGCATCTGTAAAAGTATCCCGGGGCATTGTCCCCACGTCTAACTACCAACAAGGTAACTTCCCTTAGAGTATCAACTAGTCTATCAGACTTCTAACAGCTGGGATGATTTCCTGAGAGACCTATACGACAAGTAGTAAGTTAGCTGAAGTTAACGGTCACTGACAGTAGCCGATCACATGGCAAGTTATCACTCAGTTTATTAGGCAACCTTGGTGCCATTGACTCAAAGATAAGACCATCCTATCAAGATTCTGGCCCTGGAGGCATCAAGGTAAACCAGCGGCTATGGGAGAGCTTTACTATCTATATAGGCATCAAACAAGAAGTTATATCACCCAGTTGCACCCTATGTTGTCCAACTTTACCAAATTAGGCCCAACGGCCAACTACAGGCTTCTACGGCCTTGGTACGATAGCGATACATCAAAATCCCACTAAATTGTGAACAAATGAACAGAGAAGTCCCTATGATGCTCCTCACACTTGTCACACTGTGTATATTCTTTCCCGACGGGGAATACTTTATTTTAACCTCAATTCATCTCACAGCAGCTAACCCCAACACATATAATCATTATCTACTTGAAGTAGCTAATCACAACATATGTACTTGCAACTTACTTACAAAAGTGTAGGTCATATCAACTATACGATGAGAATAACTTGCCGAAGAGGTTAGCCTTAACATACCTCAATTGTCAATTTCCGCTCAATCAATTCTTCTTCAATCCAGAACTCGTAATTCTTCTGTATTCTAGCTTTTACATTAAGAAAATAGGGTAGTTCCGACTCCACAAAGCGGCCAGCAACATTACCCAAACAACAGAACGACCTTAATCCATAACACGTCCAATTCAACTAAAAGTTTACAAGTTTTAGAGAATTTAGAAGGTAGAAATACTTACTTATCACCTGTGTCTGATTAGGACTTGATTAGAAGTGATTTCTACAACTTCTACTTGGCGGGACTCCATCGACCTGGGCTAATTTCAAAGAAAAAACCCCATAGACACGTTCTTTGTAGGCATAGGATCGTTACCTAAGAAGAATTGACGTTTGGAGGTGATTTAGTAGCACAATTTGGCTTCCCAAAGTGCAAAACCTCGTGAACCCATCGCCCAAGCCGAAGCCCTCTCTGGAAATATTTAAAATGACATAACATTCTACACTTACACTTATATATAGTTGAGGTGGTGTCCAGGGGGCGTGGCGTGCTTCCCATAGTGCCAATATAGGGGCTCAATGTGCCACTCAAGGCACCGGGGTAGGGGCGCGATGCAGCGCTCCTTGCGCCCTGCCACTACTTTAGCCTCATGCTCACTCAATGATGTACTCATGCACTCCCTTCTTTGGGTCTTTTCCCACATGTGTCATGCTCCCGACACTATCACAAGAACGTACACTTATTCACTAATCAATGGCGACTTACGGGGTGTATAGGTGCGTAGTTTATGCGACTTGGAAACCTCAGAACCCCTAGCCTACTCGGTGCTAGACACTACTCCCAAAATATATATAATGCTCATATAATCATATATCAAAACATAACTTAAATCTTAACATATGGGGAGTCTTGACTCCAAAACTTGAGAGAACAGAACTTATTAGCCTTGGGTAAATCATGATATGCTTAACTTGAGTGGGCTTGCCCAAATCTTAACATCATGCTTGCATGAGATAGACATCATAAGTAAATAAATACATACATGGGTAATTTGCAAATATTCATGCATGCTAGATATTTCATCATACTTGAAACCATTAATCATAAATTATACTTTTTCATAAACTTGCATAATTGGGCAAAATCTTCTAAAACTTGAACTCATGAATTTGTAATTAAAAACTTGCATAAAATCTGCCCATTAATCATCAAACATTCTTTAAAATATAGAGGGAATCAACCCATAAACGATTTATAAGAAATCTATGAAATTAGATTGAGGTCACTTTTAAATCATGATTTGAATTGATACTTGATTCATGAAATTAAGGAGAATTATAGGGTGGAAGAAAATCTTATTGATGGCCTCACATATATGGAAGAATCAAATCTACACTTGCCCTAGAAAGCCCAAAGGAATTTGAAGAGAAATTGGGAAATTTGAGGCTTGATCTTCAATAGAGGGGTCTAGGCTTGCATGCATGGGAGGGGAATGATTAGAATAGGCTCAATCCCTCTTAAAACCCTCCTAACAGAGGTTAAAATGATGTAGTTTAGGACTTAGGAGCTTAAAAATTATGAAAATACCCTTACTAAATTTGCAAAAAGACTGCCACTGCTAGTCCCAATGAGGGACTGGATGGTTCATTACCCTACTGGATGACTCATCGTCCACTCTCCTCATCATCACTGGATAATTCCCCATTTACTGAAACTCCTTCACCCCATGGGTCACTGTACGAGTCATTAGGATGAATGAAGACTCGTGGCCTTCACTCGTTACCTTCACTGGAATCCCAACCCATAATCTTAGCCATCCTGCCAACGACCCACTTGACGAGTCGTGAAGTGACACAAAGACTCGTTGTACCATCTGTGGTGATCCTCTAACCACAAATCTTTACTGACCTAACGTCTCATCACGAGCCACTTCACGATTCATTGGGTGACCTGAGAGTCGTTCTGTGGCTTGTACAGATTTCTTCATGCTTTCTCTACTCAACCCTCAGGTCTGATCTTAGAGACTTTCGAGGTATTACACATCTAGACCTTCATGTATCTCTATTCAAGAAGTGCATCAGTGATCCGACCTCAATTGTACCCTTTGGAAATTGTGGGTTTGAAAAATAGTTTTTCTTACGAGGAGGTTCTAGTTGAGATTCTTGACCATCAGGTTCGCAAGTTGAGGAATAAGGAAGTCGCATCGGTGAAATTTCTTTGAAGGAACCAGTTTTTAGAGGGAGCTTCTTGAGAAGCAGAAGCAAACATGATGACCAAGTACCCTTACCTCGTTCAGTCTCAACTGAAGGTAATAGCTTCCTCCTTAGTACTCTATGCAGTTTTATGTCCCCTAGTTGCTTCCATATCTTAGAATGTGTGTATGTTTCATAAACCAGTTCCATATATGTATATCTCAGTCAGGAGTCAGCCACTCCATTAGTATTCAATGTTAGGATTGCAGCTCTTTCCTTGTCTTTTCAGCTTTATTTAGTCTTTAATCAAGGACGAATGTTTTCAAGAGGGAGATAATGTAACACTCCAAAAGTTTCTAAGATTAAACCCTAGAGTTGAAATAGAAACCAATAGAAAATTTTAATTTTTCTCATAGATTGAGTCACATAATTACCCGTTTTGTGAGACCATGAGTCATAGGATGAGTCGTGGTGAACAATCTTGCCTTCAATTCCCAGTCCACAAGACTTTAGTGATGAGTTGTTGGTGGACTTAATGAGTCGTCAGGTGATCCATTAAAAGTGACCTAGTTAAGTTTTCCTTATACCACGAGCTAAGTTATGACCCATCACACCAAGTAATGAGCTATAATGACCAGCCATTAGATGAGGTTCAGAGAATGTGCAACTGGTCCCTATGACCACGGGCAATGAACACAAGTCGCAATATAATAGCACATATCATCCTATCGAGTTGTGAGATAAGATAAAAGACTGGATAACATTCCCCAGTGACCACAAGAGGTCACCACGAGTCGTGATCAGACCAAACGACTTGTGGTTACGAGTCGTCGTCATTGGCGATAGTTTCCAGCCTATTTTTCTTAAGGATGTTTTAGTTTTTTCCCACTCTTTTAACTCCTAAACTACATTATTTTGGGTTCTTTGAGTAGGGAATTAAGGGGAATTAGCAATGTTTACCTCTCATTCTCTCCTAGACTTCTAGAAATTATACGTTGAAGACAAAATATCCTCTCAAGTCTATGCTAGGGTTCCACTCCAAGAGTTGCAAGTTCAAGGTTTTAGCAAGAGATTCTTATACTCCAAGTATGTGGGAATTCAACAAGGGTTTTTCTTTTACCCTTGTCTCCCAAAAGCTCTCAAAAATTTAGTAATCTCAATCATCTAGAAATAATGTCTTAGGATTTTCATTCAACCTATGATTTCCCTTATCATCTAAATAATTTCAAACCTCTTATGATTACTAGTGTATAATGTTCATGATTTTACTTCCAAATTGCATAATGAATTTTCATAACCTTGATATTAGGATGATTTCAAAGAGTTAGCCCTTAGGAGCTAGCATTTTATTTCGAATGATTTAGGCCTCTAAGGAACATATAATTTCCTCATGATTTCAGTATGTATGCTTTACAGTACAACTCAATATTATCAGGTCCTGTAGACTCTCAGAGCACTTTCAGATGAATTAGTTCTGACTTAGTCTTAGAGCATCAATTTTTGAGCTATCAGTATATGTATTATATATATATATATATATACATATATATATATATATATACATATATACATATATATACATATATATACATATATACATATATATATATATATATGTATATATATATGTTCGGTTAGAGTAGTACTTAGCACCGAGTAGGCCGGGGTTCAATGCATCTAGGTCTCAGAACTACGTTGCACCGTAGGTTATTAGCCTGAATAGACATCAGTTATCATCACACCAGCCATGCCTTTATACCCTAGTAAGATATATTGGGTCCTATCGATAGGGCATATACATCGAGCTCTACATTTAGCTCACATGGTTATATGTTGGTTAACAAACTCTCCCATACTATAGTTACAATTTTCAATTATAGTCACAACTTCAGTTTTCAGTGCACGTACATGACCCTAAAATCAGTTTTACTTATACTTTTAGTATTTTCAATTGTCATATCATTTTCAGTATTTATGCATTTCAGATAGGGTCATTGTACATCAGTTTAGTTATGCCTTTCAGATTTACTAGCATGTTTTATACTTTAGTTGCACATCTCATATACTTAGTATATTCAAGTACTGAATAATGTGTTTTGTATTCAAGGCCCTCATGAGAGATAGCTATGTATGCTTATGATTTCCCTCTAAAACTCATGATTTATGCCTACGATATGATAGTAGCATGATTTCTAAGACTCCACCATGATTTAGCACTATTTTCGAAATATGGCCCTTTGAAATATCTAGATGAGTCTACCGTGATTTCAGTATATATGTTTAAATTATGGTTTGAATTTATGAGTTCCATGAATACACAACACATTATTTATATTACTCTTTTGCCCTATGATTCTATGAATTTAGTATGTAAAGCATGTTTATGATTTCCTAGACTCTCGTGCCTCTAGAAAGTAATCCTGACTAGACTTTCGTGATTTTAGTATAATCAGCATGTTTATGGTTAGTTGGACTCTTAAGTCTCTTGTTAGCTGAAAGTAGACCTGAATGGTCCCAAAACCTCAGTTCCCTTCAGACTCTCAGGTCTCTCGATATTAAAGAGTGCCCCTGGCTAGACAGATGATATCAATTTTGAGCCTTCCATGTTAGTATAGTCATGGTCCTTTAGACTCTCGGGATTTTCTTGTTAGATGAAGTGATTCCGACTAGTCTTAGGACATCAGCCTCAGATTTATCAGTTGTATATACCCTTAAGTTCAGTTGGGAGTAGCACTTAGCACCGAGCAGGCTAGGGTCCCAGCGTACCCAGGTCTCAAAACTATGTGCCACCATAGAATAAGGGATTCTCAGTAGTAGAGAATGTTTCCCTTAGCTAGAGGAATATAGGATACTTGTTATTTGAGAGTATCTATCTTGCCTCAATAGGCCGCAAGTAAGGGTCATCGTTATTAGAGATAGTCGCTCTATGTCATAGTGTGATATCTTGCTAGTTAGAGTTCTTACTCTTTGTAGGTTATGAACACCCTCTCAGTCGGGGTTGTAGGTTGGACTCCATTAGGCTCACATTGGAGTTTGTTGATTAACAAGCTGTTACACCCCGTAAGTTTCTAACGTTTAGTCGGCCTATTTGTATGTTGGTTGAGAGTTTTAGAGTGTCATACATACGATGAAGGGCCCCAGGAAAGGCCGAACGAGTGTAAAGTCGGGATTTCATGGGAGGAGGCTGAACCAAGTTTTTAGAGGGGAAAATTGGCACGCAGAAGCCCCCTCCGCACTACCCAGAGTGGCACGGAGCAGAATTAGCGCGACCAGCAGAGTGCCACATTGCCTTGTCTGCTGCCTCAAGTATATAAAGGCCTCACACTTAGATGTAATTTCATTATTCATATATCCTCGGCCAGCAGAAGTGAGAACAAAGGGAAACCATTGAAATCATCTGATTACGCTGCTAAACGCCGTTCAAATATAAATTAACTCCGGGTAGTGAAGTATAAGGCTGCAGAGAGCATCGCTGCGGAGTTATTTTCGTAAAATACGCTCGGTGAATCGTCATCCCGCCGAGCCTAAGTTGGTGGAATTATTTCAAACTAGTGTCAATATGATCACGTGCCTAAAGTAAGTATTTCTCCCTTCTAGATTCTCGAGAAATTACGAGTTTTTTTATCGTCTTTCAATAAGTTGAAGTATATATATATATATATATATATATATATATATATATATGAGTTATTATTTTCTTTGAATATAGTAATAAAGTATCCCTATTCTTCCGTTAATATGATTACAGTTGAGAAAGGCAATTGAACACGAGCTGAAACTCGCCAGTTAATCGGTAAACAGCGAACGAGGTATGTTAACGCATTTTCTTTCGGCAAGTTAGTTTCTTCAGCATAGTAGTCCAGTATGAATCCTAGTATAGCATGTTAGGAGTATGTTATCATGTCTAGTTTTTGTTGTCAGTTGAGGCAAATAATTTGTATTGTTATGGGCTGGATTACACCTGTATAGCTTCCGTGACCACCCCAGGGTTAATAGCTGTGTCGCCGCCCGCCAGGGGCGAGGATACGTCACTCTACGAGCGGCATGCTGTCCAGAATGGATGAAGATGAGGATCCATATCCTCATATGCCGTGGTTGGCCTTATACACACCCCCGCCGAGCGTTTACGCTTGGGTGTAGATATCAGGAGTCCTCCGGACTCAGACACAACTACAGTCAGAGGCCGAGCGAGCCCAGTTGCAGACCCAAGAGAACGGCAGGACGCTTATAGCTAGTAGTTGACTCAGTATGACCTAGATAGGGGTATATAGATTGAGGTGTACTCACTAAGGCTAATGGGGGCCCAGGTGGGTTATTTTGTGTTGATTGTACCTTCCGGCCTATGGGGGCCAGGTAAGGTTTATGTTTGCTTTAGTTACTGATAGTTAGACAGTAAGACACCTCGCTTGTCAGGTATGATCCCTACCCTCCTTATTACAGTTACGTTTAGCCCTGATTTCACTACTTTCATCATCTTCATTCTGTTTTCTTTACTTCAGTCATTGTCAGTTCTATTTCTTACTTTCAGTCATTTAAAGTTACTACTTTACATATTCAGTACCGTGGTACTGACGCCCTTTCTGGGATGCTGCATTACTTTCCTGCAGGTACAGATAGACGAGGAGCAGGTCCCTCGTAGTTCCAGTCAGCCGTACAGAACCGTCAGCTCCCTTCTTCTGGAGCTTTTGAATAGAGGTTTATTCCTTTAGTTTGTACAGTACGAATAGGTCGAGGCCCTTTCCCGACCATCTTATTACTCTAAAAGGCTTGCAGATTGTGTTACTTCCCTATGGTTAGATGATATCGGCCATGTGGGGCCCATATGTGCTTTAAATTATGTGTATTAGCCGTGTGGGGCCCTGTTTAGCTGTTGATTGGTGGCCTTGTCGGTCATAGTTTAGTTTAGCATCTGATTTTACTTTCCAGTTATAACTAGATATCATGGTGGCCTTGTCGGCCCGCATAGGACTCCCTATGATTGTTTGTCTCTAGTTAGTTGTTTACTTTCACATATGGCTATAGGCCTTGTCGGCCAAGGGTTGTATTTACAGCTGCTATATAGCCCGTTGTTTTCTTGATTCTAGAATTAGGGTCAGCCCTGCACCAGAGGTGCTTAGGCTCAGTCAGCTCAGCAGTTCTGGTCCAAGTAAGGCACCAGGTGTCAGTTATGCCTCCCAAGGTGGGGCGTGACAAACTTAAGCTCTCCCACAGCCCGGTTCAAATTCAGTCTCTGTACAGTTTGGTATCAGTTACAGTTTTCAAATTCAGTCTTCGGTACATGTATATGACCTTTAAACCAGCTTTACTGGTATTTTGCATTAAATGTTTTCAAAATAGTACTTTATGTCAACACCTATGTATCATAGATGGGGTCATTGTATTTCCTCTCAGTTATGCCTTCAGTTATGTTTCTGTTTAGTCTCTCTTAGTATACCTACATGTTTCTAGTTTCATTTATATTTTTCATATACTCAGTACATTCCAAGTACTGACTGTATACTTAATGTGGTATATCATTTTATGATATAAATCCAGGTTTCCATACTTAGCCTCACAGTTAGACACGCTCCATTCTCTCTCAGCCAACAGTGCTGAGTCCTCATCTTTTGAGGACAGGATTCATGATTTTCCTTATTTCAGTTTTATCTTAGTATCAGATTTTGGAGTTAGCTGGAAACTTATCCCAGTAGCTCGTTAGATTTGTAGAGGCTTTCAGACAATGTAGTGACATATTCAGCTTTTGACTTAGTGTTGTTAATAAGTTATGTTCTTACGTGTATGATTTGCTATTTTCAGTTAGCTTTCACTCAATTATGTTCTTTTAATTGTCGTTGTGTTAGTATTATGTTATGCCATGGATTAGCTTAGAGCCATCCATGGTTTCAAGTCCCGTGTCTCATTTCAAGGTCCTAGCTCGGGTCGTGACAAACTTGGTATTAGAGCATTAGGTTTAAAGTATCCTTGGGAGTCTGAAAGCACGTTAAGTACAGTCTTTTACGTGGGTGTGAAGCGCGCCACATTTATGACAAAAAGGCTATGAGACGTTTTTAGGAAACATCCCCTTTTTTCATGTTTCTTATTGTGCATAGAGTATGAAACTCTAGAAGTTCCTCTCCTAACTCATGCTTTACGTGTTCGCAGATAATGCCTCCCAGACGAACAAATGGAAGGAGAAGCTGTAATGGACACCAGGAAGCCCCCACCAACCCCAACCAATACATGAGCATGTTGCTCATACCGAGTTTAGGGTGGTCTTTCAAATGTTTGCACAGGCCATGACCGCTCAAGACAACCAACAGGCGGTGGCTCATGTTCCCCAAAATAGAAACGCAACGGCAGCTAGAGTACGAGACTTCCTCAGGATGAACCCACCTGAGTTCTATGGGTCAAAGGTAGATGAGGACCCTCATGAGTTTCTAAAGGAGATCCAGAAGATCACCCAGATTATGGGGGTGAAGAGGACGGAAGGCACAGACTTAGCCTCCTATCAGCTGAAGGGAGTCGCTCACATATGGTTCCGTCAGTGGAAAGATAGTCGAGGAGTTGGAGTAGTTCCATGAGTTGGGGTGAGTTTATGACTGCCTTCTTGGACATATTCTTCCCTAGGGAGTTGAGGGAGGCAAAGGCGGCAGAGTTCATCAATTTGAGGCAAAATGATATGATTGTCCAAGGCACACCTTGGAATTCATCTAGCTGTCCAAGCATGCATGAAGATGGTGACAGACCATAGGGCCCGTATGAACAAATTTGTATACGGAGCATCAGATTTGCTGGTCAAGAAATGTAGGATCGCGATACTACAGTGATCTAGACTTCTCTTGATTGGTTATATATGCTTAGCAGATAGGGGAAGATCAGCTGAAGGAGAAGGAAAAGGAGAACAAGAGAGCAAGGACGGGGGATTCAAAGTATTCCCAGCAGAGGACGAGTGATGGACCTCATTCCCAGTCCTGTCAGAAATCATCAGCCCCAGCACCATCGACAGCCAGTGCTCCAAACAGACCTAGATTAAGGGAGATTTCATACCCAGCTTGCAAGAACTGCGGGAAGAACCATTTAAGGGAATGCATGGCTAGCTCAGGCTCTTGTTTTTGGTGCAGCAAGTCGGGTCATAAGCTCAGAGATTTCCCAACAGCCAAGTAGGGTGAGAGTAGATCCCCAGTCACCTCTTCAGTAGCTCCAATAGCCTGCTCATCTCAGCTGGGCGCATTGTCTAGTACAGGTGGCGGACGACGTCAAAACTGCTTCTATGCTCTATCATTAGAAATAGTCATAGGTATGTTAAGAGCTTTTCGTGTTACTCTTTGCATATTGTTAGACCCAAGAACCCTTGTATGGAGTAGGAAATCCTATGTTGCATGTCGGAAAGAGATTATCAATAGATGGTGTGAAATAGTTAAAAGTATGAATCCTTTTAGTGGAAACTTTAGAGGTGAAGGAGAAGCCAAGAGTTAGTGGTTTATCCCAACCTTAAGAAACGATCCAGGAGCCTTAGGATGATGGCTTTAAGCTAAGGGGGAGATGATAGATCGATGAACCAAGTCAAATCTTGAGTGTTCTAATAGAGAAGTCCCAAAAATAGTAGCTATGGGATATCAGTCCCTTTAGGTTCAGATGATTTCCCTTATGTTTCAGTTGAAGCTACACTCTACTTATGCTTATGTACAGACTCCCAGAATTTTAGATGACCGCTTCAGACAGCGATCCCAATCTTACTCCATAACTCCATGAATCTTAATTCTAGATCACGATACCAGTTAGGTATGAAAACTCATGTCTCTAATATGCTCAACTCTATGAACTAAGTCCTTAGAATTTGCCTTAATGGCTCAATAGGCCAGGTTACCTCATGTATGTGCTCCGTTTTAGACTTTATGAACGATTTGTGCTTATGAGTCCCTTAAACTCAATCAGAACAGATACCATGATAGCTAGTTCAGTACCAGAAAGAAGTTCAAGAGTGATAAATCAATCCTTATCAGCTCATTTCTTGTTTGAGGAAATAGTTCCCCCTTGGTACTCTACCTAGTCTCACCTCAGTGTCATGTCTTTCAGTCCCTCTCATGTCTTAGCATGTATTCATGAATCATGATTTCAGTTCAGCTATATGAAATAGCTCAGAGTCAGATACTCCATCAACACTTAGCGTTTAGCATTCAATTCTTGGGATTGCAGCTCTTTCCCTAGTCTTTCAGCTCAATCAGCCCACATTCGAGGATGATTGTACCCAAGAGGGAGATATTGTAACACCTTAGAACTTTCTAGGGCTAGTCTTTAGATTTAAAACTTGATCCTGCAGAAAACTGAGAGAAAGATCCCAGTACGAGTCACAGTATGACTCGTATAATTAAGGTAGGGATCGTACCTAGACTCGTAGCTGGAGAATGGAGAGGAATAGTGAATGAGGTTGGAGAAAACCACAACTTCATGTTACGAATTGTTTTATCATGGTACAAATCATACTGACTAGTCATGGAAAATCTTATAGAAATGGTCAGGGAAATCCCAGGTACCAACGAGTCATGGTACGACTCATGGTACGATGGTATGACTCGTTGGATGAGTCATAAGAGAGATCAGAAGAAGACTCGTAGGTAAGCTACAGACCATAGCAAGACTTGTGGGATGTTGGTATAGGCTGTAGTAAGCATTTGTGGAAAACTTCAGAGAAATGGGTTGAAGCAGAGTCCCTAGCCATGATAGGTGGTATAGATCGTAGGACCTTATTACAACTTGTAGGTTGAGTCGTACCACCTAACAAGTAGATTTTTAAAGTGAATCTTCAGGGATATTTTAGTAAAATTTTATGCTTTTAACTTCTAAGTGATGCCGTTTTGAGTATCCTAAGGGTCCAATTTAAGGAGTTTTCATATCCTAATCCCTCATTTGTTCTCTAATCATCCATAGAGTTCTTCTCCCTTTCTCTCAAGGCTCAAGAACACCTAGGGTTCTTCTCCAAGAGCTTCAAGATCCAAGTTCTAGTGGGAGATTTCATCACGCCAGGTATGTGAGACTTCAATAAGGACCTCCTTTCATCCTTGTGTTCCCATTTATGTCA
Organism: Datura wrightii; assembly: GCA_035772735.1. Taxonomy (NCBI): domain Eukaryota; kingdom Viridiplantae; phylum Streptophyta; class Magnoliopsida; order Solanales; family Solanaceae; genus Datura; species Datura wrightii. The sequence continues at coordinate 45,072,128 of JASDFA010000002.1, read as the reverse complement.
AAACCCTAGTTACTTTGATTCCCTAGAAAAGTATGCCTTAAGGTTTCAATCTACGCACGACTTCTACATGTCTTCCTTAAATTTCAAGGCCCTCATGATACATAGATATGTATGCTTATGATTTCACTCTCAAACTCATGATTTATGTCTATTATATTATAGTAGCATGATTTCTAATACTCCACCATTTTGGCACTATTTTTGAAATATGGCCCTTTGAAATATCTAAACGAGTCGACCATGATTTCAGTATGTATGTTTAAATTATGGTTTGAATTTATGAGTTTCAATGAATACATAACACATGATTTATATTATGCTTTTGGCCTATGATTCTATGAATTCAGTATGTAAAGCATGTTTATAATTCCCTAGACTCTCGAGCCTCTTGCTAGTAAAAAGTAGCCTTGACTAGACTCTCGTGATTTTAGTATGATCAGCATGTTTATGGTTAGTTGGACTCTCAGGTCTCTTGTTAGCTGAAAGTAGACCTGACTAGTCCCAGCACCTCAGTTCCCTTCAGAGTCTCAGGTCTCTCGATATTAGAGAGTAGCCCTGGCTAGACAGATGATATCAGTTTTGAGCATGACTCTCGGAATTTCTTTGTTAGATAAAGTGGTTCCAACTAGTCTTAGGACATCAGCCTTAGATTTATCAATTGTATGTACCCTTATGTTCAGTTGGGAGTAACACTTAGCATCGAGCAGGCTAGGGTCCCAGCATACCCAGATCTCAAAACTACGTGTCACCATAGGATAAGGGATTCTCAGTAGTAGAGAATGTTTCCCTTAGTCCGAGGAATATGGGATCCTTGTTATTTGAGAGTGTCTCCCTTACCTCAATGGGCACAAACAAGGGTTATCATTATTAAAGATAGTTGCTCTGTGTTAAAATGTGATATCACACCAATCAGAGTTCTTACCTTTGGCAAGGTATGAACACCCTGTCAGTCGGGCCTACAGGTTGGACTCCATGAGACTCACATTGGAGTTTGTTGGTTAACAGGCTCTCCCACAACTCGGTTCAGATTCAGTCTTTGTACAGTTCAGTATCAGTTACAGTTTTCAGTTCATGATTTCAGATTCAATCTCTGGTACATGTATATGACCCTTAAATTAGCTTTACTGGTATTTTGCATTAAATTTTTTCAAACTAGTACATTATGTCAATACCTATGTATCCCAGATGGGGTCATTGTATTTCATCTCAGTTATGCCTTCAATTATGTTTTAGTTTAGTCTCTCTTAGTATACCTGCATGTCTCTAGTTTCATTACGTTTTCAATATACTCAGTACATTCCAAATATTGACCGCATGCTTTATGTGCTATATCGTTTTATGATTTAGATCCAGGTTTCCAGACTCAGACTCGCGGTTAAACACGCTCCATTTTCTCTCGGCTGATAGTGATGAGTCCTCATCTTCCGAGGACAGGATTCATGATTTTCCTTATTTTAGTTTTATCTTAGTTTCAGATTTTGGAGTCAGCTGGGGACTTGTCCCAGTAGCTCATCAGATTTGTAGAGGCTTTCAAACAGTGTAGCTTTTGATTTAGTGTTGTTAATAAGTTATGTTTTTACGTGTATGATTTGCTATTTTCTGTTAAATTCTGCTCAGTTATGTACAATTAATTGTCGTTGTGTTAGTATTATGCTATGTCATGGGTTAGCTTGGAGTCATCCGTGGTTTCAGGTCCCGTGTCTCAATCTGGGGTCCTAGTTCGGATTGTGACATTATTATGTGTAATTTCACCAACATCTGAATTTTCACTTACTTGGCAGCATATTGCATTCTTACCTCCAGTTTACAATTCATGTACTTTGGAGGAAATTTACTACACTGTATTCTTCTTTTTGGCAGATCGACGTACTTACTAATAATGCTTTCATAATTTAGTTTATTGTATCACTTCTTTCATCTTATCATACGTGGATTTTTCCACTTTTGTGCTCAATTACATGATACACGGGTTTTACAAACAAGAATAGGTCACAACTTGAAGTAAGGTATTACCTTACATTGGTTCAAACATTTTCAAATTGCTTTGTTCGTTTCACCATTTAAAGGGAATTCAAATTCATTGTTATGTTAGTGATGGATGGATAACATAGTAGCAAAAACTTTGAACCTGACTGTATATGATCTCCGTCATGTAACATTGACTTATAACATGTCTCCATAACACTCGAGAAGGATCTATATATCTGAAGTCCTAATTGGTGTCTTATGTACCGGAAATATGAGACTGAACAAGCACATTTGTGTTTTTGTTTTCCTTTGCCACAAAACTTGCTTCAGGTGTCTGACTGTGCAATATAGATACGAAGCAATATAACGTGATCAAAGCTTTGCAAGGAGTGAAAAACTGTGGGCTCACAAAATTACAAAGATCGAAAGCCTTATTATGCCTAGCTACTTGGTTTGTCCTTCCCTTTTTTATTTTTAATGAATATGTTCCACGTACATTTGGTCTATCTCTAAATGGTTTTGCTCGCTTTTGGGCTCAGTATATATGTTTCGAGCTTACTTCTTATAAGAAAGCCAACAGAAATATTTAAGATTGCATATACCTAAAGTTGTTACAATGAAAACTTTTCTTTTTTAATATTAACAAAAGGCCTCGGTAGCAAAACTATAAACTATTGAAAGGATTTGCATGATATGTAGTTTTTTGTTCTTCGGAGTAGTTGCTGGTTTAAACATTGAAATATGTTATGTGTTCTTTGGTTAATTATTACTTTATTTTATCGGAAGACGTGTTTTAAAATGTATCACTTTGTTTTTATTTATGCTGATCAGAGAAGGATTTCGTATGTGATTATATAGTTGTAGGTAGAAAAGATGTAGATTACAAGAGATTTGGAATCCTTATAACTTTAGACCTTCCAGCGAAGCAAAAATTTATTAAAAGTTTTTACCACTATTGGTTCATTGTAGGAATAATATTGGCATTCCTTTTTTTTATACTGAATCACATGGAAGTTTTACCATTAATCACACTTTTATCGTTTTCTCTTTTTAGCTCCTCTAAAGTTTCTCTCAATCCTTCTAGTATTGTGCATTAATGTGGAATATTGCAATGAGAAAAATAATGCATCGTATTGTCTGTACATATTTTCTGTGGAATTGCAACTTAACTTAGTGGATGTCCATTGCAGTTGCTCGACTATGAGCTTCAGTCCGGACAACTAGGTATTAAACATCCTGTCTAGCTTTCACATCAGTCACCAAGGACAATTTTGACACGGTCTGGAAAAAAATACCGCCATCGGTCGAGTCGACCAACATAACTCCCAACCTTGCGAGTCGATGTACATCTTTCCACATTAGCTAACCCAGATGGTAAAGAACACTCATGTCGTAGTCCTTGAGTAACTCTAACCACCTCCTTTGCTGTAGATTGAGGTCTTTCTGCGCGAACACATATTGTAAGCTCTTGTGGTTCGTAAACACATCCACATGGACCCCATATAAATAATGTCTCCATATCTTGAAGGTGAATACTACTGCAGCCAACTCAATGTCATGAGTCGGGTAATTTTTCTCATGGACTTTCAACTGTCTTGAGGCATTGCTTTTCACTTTCCCATGCTGCATCAACACACGCCCAAGTCCGATCCCTGAATCATCGCAGTACATTACAAATCCATCGATACCCTCAGGTAGGGTCAACACTGGTGTTGAAGTGAGTCGAGTCTTTAACTCTTGGAAGCTCTTCTCGCATGTCTCCGACCATTGGAACTTCACCTTTTTCTGAGTCAACTTGGTCAAAGGTGCCGCAATAGATGAGAAGCACTCAAGAAACCTCCAATAGTAACCAACTAAACCCAAGAAACTTCGAATATCCTAAGGATTCACCGATCTGGGCCAATTCTTCACCGCCTCAATTTTTGAGAATCCGCCTTTATGCCCTAACTCGATACCACATGGCCTAAAAATTCCATGGATTCCAACCAAAACTCACACTTGTTGAACTTGGCATACAATTGGCGATCCTTGAGGGTCTGAAGCACTATTCTCAAATGAGCGGCATGCTTCTTCTCACTCCGCAAATACATAAGGATGTCATCAATGAACACAATCACGAACATGTCTAGATACGGCTTGAACACCCTATTCATCAGGTCCATAAAAGATGTAGGAGCATTTGTTAATCCAAAATACATAACTACAAACTCATAATGATCATACCGCATCCTGAAGGCTTTCTTCGGGATATCAATCTCCCAAACTCTGAGCTGTGATACCCGAACCCGAGATCAATCTTGGAGAAACACTTGGCACCCCGAAGCTAATCAAACAGATCATCGATCCTGGGTAAAGGATACCTGTTCTTAACGGTGACCTTGTTCAATTGCCGATAGTCAATGCACATCCAAAGCGAACCATCCTTCTTCATGACAAATAAAACTGGTGCACCCCATGGAGACTTGCTTGGTCTATGAAGCCCTTCACTAACAAGTCCTTCAACTCTTTTAGCTCTGCTGGAGCCATCCTGTAGGGAGGAATAAATATAGGTTGTGTGTCGGTAAGAAGATCAATACCGAAACTAATCTCCCACTCGGGAGGAACACCTAGAAAATCATCACAAAAGACCTCTGGTTACTCACGTACTATAGGAACTGACTGGATAGTCGGGGTTTCAAACTCAACATCCTTAACCCTAACTAGATGGTACATGCAACCCTTAAAAATTATCTTTCTGGGCTTAAGGTAGGAAATGAATTGACCTACAGGCACAACTGAACTACCTTTCCATTTTAAGACTGGCTTACCTGGAAACCTGAACTCTACTACCTGGGTTCTACAATTAACTGAAGCATAGCATGTAGATAGCCAATCCATGCCGAGAATAACATCGAAATTGTCCATGGCTAACTCTATCAAATTTGCTGAGGTGACCTTATGAAGGACTGAGACTGGGCAACCTCTATACACCCATCTAGCTATAACTGAGTCACCTACTGTAGTGGAGATTTATAAGGGTTCTGACAAGACATTGGGACTGACTACGAAGCTACTGGCCGCATAAGGTGTCACAAAAGATAAGGTGACCCTCAAATCTAGCAAAACATAAACATCAATATGGAAAACTCACAACATACTAGTGACTACGTCCGGGGAGACCTCCTGCTCCTGATAGGATTCTAAAGTATAGAATCTGTTCTGGCGCTGACTGCCATCTGTGCTAGTAGATTCCCCCTAATGTGCTGAGAATGCGGGAGGGGCTATTGAACTAGAAGCTGGGCCTCGGCCCCCAACCTTATCCTGCCTCACAGCTGGACAATCTCTGAGCATGTGCTTGGGTTGCTCACACCCGAAACAAGCAACTGTACCTGCCAAACATTGGCCTGTGTCCCCTCGACCACACCTGTGACAAGTTGGGATGCTGGAATCTGTGGGTCTGGTTCTCTGACCCCTCGAGCCTGATGCTCGCCCTCTCTAATCATGCCTAGGTCGGTATGGCACACTCAATGCTAATGAGCCTGGGCGGATGATCTCTGGTGAATCTGTTGTGGGTGCCCACCACCAGACCTCTGCTGAGAGAATCTGTGGTCCTTAGTCCTGGCCCTCTTGGCCTCCCTCTCTCTTGAATGTGCCACGTCCATCTGCTGGGCGTACCACACTATGCGGGGAAAGGCCATATCCTGGTAGAGCATTGTAGTCCTGCAATCCTTGTCCAAATAGCCCACTACCCCATGAACAAATCTACTCACCCACATCCTCTGATCGGCCACCAACTCTGGGGCATATTTTGACAATTGAGTGAACTCAAGGGCATACTCTTGTATAGTCACTCTCCCTTGCTTCAAATTCACGAACACAGCTGCCTTCAGCTCCTTCATCTCCCGAGGGAAGAACTAGTCCAGAAATGCAACATGAAACTCTTCCCAAGTGACCGGACCTACTCCTGCGACCCTGCTATCCTTCCATTGGCGAAACCAGATGTTCGCAACCCCTTTTAACTGATAAGAGGCCAACTCGGCGCACTCAACCCCGTTCACCCCCATGACCTGGGTGATTTTGACAATCTCATCAACAAACTCATGTGGGTCCTCATCTACCTTGGACCTAAGGAATTCCGGCGGGTTCATCCTCAAGAAGTCTCTGACTCGAGCCACTACTGCGTTATCATTTTGCGGAACATGCGCAACGGCCTGTTGATTGACCTGAGTGGTCAAGGCTTGCGCAAGCATCTGAATAGCGACTCGGAACTCAGCATGGATGACTAGCTCCGGTACCTGGGGCTCCTGAACTGGCGGGGCTTGCTGATGCCGATGACCATTGCTATTCTCATGGCCTTCACCATCTCCATTCCTCCTTCCGTTCATTCTTCGAGGAGCCATGATTCTGCAATCGCGAATAACACGAATTAGGAGGATAGAAAGACTTTTCATCACACAGCATAGATCATGAAAGAAGGAAATATTTCCTAGATGTCTCATAGCCTCTTTGTCATAAGTATGGCGCGCTTCACACCCATGAAAAAGACTCTACTTAACATGGATTTCAGACACCCTAGGACACTTCAAACCTATGGCTCTGATACCAAGTTTGTCATGACCCGAACGGAGGCTCGGATCGTGACATAGAACAAGGAGCCCGAGAGATCCCAAGTCAACCCATGGCATAAGCATATATCTAACTCAAGCAAAAACTGAATAACTCAATACAATCACAGTGGAAGCAAACTTGAATATAACATCATAATATAAATCTGAAGCTGAATATATACATATGTTTGAATAGCTTCTAAACATGACGGGTTGATGGGACAAGACCCCAACTAACTCAACAAGCTGAAAACTGAAATACATGAAGAAAAGATAGATAGTCTGGTCCTCGAAAGGTGAGGACTCACCAATAGGCAAACGGTAACTTTGATAAACTGTCTAATAGCGGGGCTGAACCTGAGAGTCGGGTCCTGTATCATGAAATGATACAGTATGGAAAGTATGCGGTCAGTACGTGGAATATACCGAGTATGCCAAATAAGTAAAACAACTAAATTAAGCAAAATCTTTTAAAACACAATACATTAATTAAACATAAACATGAGTAGACTGAGAATAGGGCTTGCATGCATTCTTTCTGAAATCATGATTCTTTCATAACATGACAATATATAACTTTATAACATCAAATTGACTTGAATGACTCAAAGCTGAAATGTGACATTTATGGAAACGATGAACATTGAGTCAAACCTTGCTTTTAAAACATGCATGTATAAATAATAACCATGAGTAATGAATATGCAAATCTAAATCATATATACAATTGGGGACTCGTCAATTAATCGACATACCATGATAGAGCTTACGTGGTCCCGATTATCACACTCAAGTGGGCAGAGCCGTCCAAAACCTTACTGGGGCTAAGGACGCTAGCATGATATCGATATCAAGCTGAAGAGTCATTAAGGCCGGGGATAGTTCACAATGGAGGTCCCACTAATAGAATCATATCATCCTACGTTGGCGCGTAGTCCTGGGGCATAGGGTGATCGACCTTTAACCCGCTCGGTGCTAGACTCTTCTCCCAAAAACATGCATATACTCTACATCGTATATAACGAAGCTCAACATCTTCCATGGACGAAGCTCAATGATTAATTACATCTCAAATACGAAATCATGCATATGAGAAGCTTTAGTTCAATCATACCACAAGCTGAAAATGCACATGGGAGCCTTTGCTCCAAAACCATGTGGTAAGCTATGCATAGGAAGACTTTATTCAAAACATACCACAAGCTATAATATAAAAATTTGGGAGGTTTCGCTCCAAAACAATGTTGTAAGCTTAGTTTGGGAAAATCATCATTTAAACTTAACATGTGGCATTACCCAAAGCTTTATCATACTTAGAAATCCTCATTTCTCATCGGAAAACATAATTATAGACATGGGTAGCTTCAAATCATGCTTTTCATCATAATATCTCATTATTATCACATTTGCTTCACAAATCTCACTCTTCATAATCATATCATCAATGGGCTTCTACATTCTTAAGGCTAGAAATATATTTTTTTTTGTTGAAATCATTATAAAATCAGCCTATGCTTCACAATTTCAAAATAAATTCATCATCAATGCATACCAATGTAAAGAAATTGAAGATTCATGTATTTGGGTAGAAACCCCATACTTGATCATAGGAAATTCTCATATTTTGATAGAAATTGGGCATGGGTGTGGAAGAAGACACCAACTCATAACCCTATATTCCTGGAAGGGATTGATTCTACCACTCCTCTAATTGCTCAAGAAGGATTCGAATGAAAACCTTGGAGAATTGCTCTAGATCACCTCTTCAACCTCTCAAGCATGCATGCACGGAAGGAATAATCTTAGAATAGGTTTTCCCCTCTTAAAACCCACTAAAATGAGTCTTAAACAATGTAGTATAGGCTTTAGGAACTTAGGAATTATGAAAAGTCCCTTACTAAATTCGCAAGAAATTACCGCCGGGTGGTCCTAACGGACGACCTAACGACTGGTGGTCCAAGGCAGCGACTTGTCACCTAGCTCGTCAAGTACACTACTTGTCTGATCTCTGGGGCTCGTAACGGCCAACATAATGACTCGTTAGGGTGACCACGAGTCGTTGAGTGTACTGTCCTTCTCTCTTGTCTTTTCCTTCTCCCTACCCCATGGCTGACCAAATGACTCGTGGGGTCTGACCACGAGTCGTTGCCACGCCCATGGGGAGCCTCTTTCTTCAAACTTTCCAAAATCCTCCCAGGCCTCCCCACGAGTCACCTGACAACTCGTGGGCTGTCCTCACAAGTCAGCCCACGACTCGTCCTGAGTCTGCAACATCACTCTTACATTTTTCTCGTTTCAACTCCCAAGTTCGATCTTTGGACTTTCGGGGTATAACAACAGTCCTATGAGTCGTACAATGCATCTGTGGCTTGACCTTGAGAACTCTGACATGTTTTGAAGTTTTCGATGAGAGTTGTGGTACGCCTCATACCTTCCTCCTGCGACTTGTACTGCTTGTTGCATCTGAAGTTCTACAAGTCTTGAAGAATCACTTGAAGCTCACCGTGGCTCATGGTACGGGTCGTATGTGGTTGCTATGATCTGTCGGTCCACCCTTACCAAGAGACTGTTGTTCGCGGTCTGCTGCTCGGTATATATTATACACCGACACGCAAGTGTACATGGTCAAACAAGTAATAAAGTGGCTAAGTAACCAAGTATCGATCCAAGGAGGCTGCTCTAGATATGCAAAACTGCCTAGTTTACTATATCTCTATTCTATTTCTAACTATGTTAACAACAATCCAACCAAGATTTGAGTGAGTTTTGTTTCTAAACTAATTATCTACTAAATTAATAACTACTATTTACGTTGAGTTTAGACAATAGATATGCACATGCCAAGGTTAAGAACGAGTAATGAACTTGATAATCATGATAATTTGGTCATCTTCTTCTTCATATTGCTAGCCAAGAACGTTTGCCTAGAAATTAAAACTTCCGTATTTAATTTCACTTTAGATTCATAAACCATTCGTCTACATTTCTGTGATCAAATGCAATTTATGACCTAACACTACAATTCCGGTTCCTAAATTGACTAATACGGCTTTCAAGTATATTTCTATCAAGAAAGCACATCAAAACCCAATTTTCCCAAATCAAGTTAAGAACAATACCCTATTAATTCACAACTTTCCAATTTCATGCTCTCTCGAGTGAAATTGGACTTTTTAGATATACATTAATGGTGGCCAATAAAGAATGTAATAAGCACAAGAATTAATAGAACAACATGCAAGAAGAAGAAGAAACCATATCAATTATTCCCTACATTCATTACACAAGTTCAAAACCTCAGCAAGAAAGGAATTAGCCACTCATTCTTGGATTAATCATCCTAGAATGAGTGAATCATGCATACAATTGAAGGAAAGAAGAAGGGAAGAGAATAAAACTCTTATCTTTTCTATTCTTCAACTGCCACAAAACCACGTTCCTGCTCCCACTTCTGAACTCAGGCTAAAAAACTAAAACTAAAAAAACTCCTTTTAAAATAACCTAAGTGTGCTATTTATACTAGTGGGAAATTTTTCCCGGAATAACAAGCAACGTGTCACGGAGGCCAACACGGAGCACTGCCTCCATGACACGGCGTGGACGCGGACCCTCTCTGAAAATTGCATGGTCCGGATAATTAGCCTCAACGTGGCACGGAGGCCATCGCGGAGGCTTGTCTCCGTGCCACGGAGCTGACGCGCATGCACACTGGAAATTGCCACTTTTATTTCTGCCCAGGCAGTGTGCTACCGCGATGGCAGCGTGGCACGGCACCATCGCGGAGCCACTGCAAAATATGCCATCAGAGGTCTTTTCAACGCTCGCATCCAAGTCCAACTCCGACATAGTTCCAACACGCATTTTAGCTCTTAAAAATCACATTATCCTGCAAAACAAATGCTAATCATGTTGGTTAGTATAAATTCGCATTTTATTACCAAATACATGATATTATATACACATTGCACAACAAACAAGGTAAAAATGATATGTTTGAGTATCACTTGGGCATATAAATCTTCCCAAGATCACTTACCCCACACTTAAATCCTTGTTCGTCCTCGAACAACACATACACAAATCATGCACATCACATCTCAACCTTGGTCACTATGGTGCAACCATTTACATTACGGTCATACCGATTATTCGATTTTTGCAAATCATCAAGAAAACATGCTTGGTCGTACAAGACAATGACCTTAATACATCGAGGCTTCCTAGACTTTTAAGAATTGATTCTTGATATCGGCACACTCATGCAAATCAACTAATCAAGAAATCCGACACGAAAATTAATCTTTCATCAAGCATGTGCCCTCACAACTCGAGAGAAACTTCCCCTTTTATGCTCGTGCAGCACACAAACATGCAAGTAGGGGCATATAGAAATTAATTTCACTCTCTCTCCCAAAAGAATTCACATGCATCATGTCATGACCCATAGGCTTGCCCTTAGTGTATTACTCCACTAATATAAAGAAATGCATTGTAGGATCAAATAGGACTTTCAATGGGTTGTAACTGGGCTATGGATCTAGTATATATATTGGATTAGCCAATAATAGTCGCTAGCATCCTTAAGCGCCTTTTCAACTCATTCCCATCGACTCATGGACATTGTTCCTCTCTTTTCTCTTTTTCTCCCATTCATGCTGGTTTACTTTCATACAGCCCATTTCATCAGGCACACTTGACCCCAAACGGAAGGTTTTCATGTACCCTCAATTTCATTTAATTACAACTAGTGCCTCTTCAACATCATCTTTTCTTTCCTCACTTTGCTTTTCTTTTCTTTTCACTCTTTAACACTTTGGGAAACAATTTTATGTTCTTTGTAAGCGCTTAAGAGCTTCTTATAGACTTTAAGGCTAATGAAAAGAAGGAATAAAGCTTAGTTCATACAATTCTGGACAAAAGAAAGAAATCGGCTAAAGGCTCAACGGGCTGACTAGGGTATACAACATATAAAAAGGTAGAATTTGACAAGAAAAAAAATGGAAACTAACGGTTAAAACAAAGAAATGCCTACATCCTTTCCGACACTACACCTCCTTCATTTCGCTTTGTATACACGCCAGGCAAGTTCTAGACAATTCACAATGACATGGAATAGCAAAACCTCACTCACACTTCATGCACATGCTCGAATCAAGATGCATTCACAGACTCTTTAATTAGTCAATTACATGAATTCAAGATTAAGCCTCAATCATAATGAACCAAATTCTATAGCCTAGGTAACTCAACATATTTACACAATTACATGCTTTCAAACGAATCACTTTCACATTTCGAACATCAATTACACACGCAACAAAATTTTAGCAACCATAAGCAACTACAGTTTATTGATGCAATCCACCAAAGAAACTAAAAACAAAACATCTACTCCTATCAACTACATTTCCCTTAAGACGGTCGTCATCCATCCATCATAGGGAATGTTCACTAACTATGACATCGGTTCAATGGGACTATTCTCGGTAAAAGAACCGAAAACAAACTCCGAGAAACCCAAAAATAAAACTTCAAAATTTTTGCAACACATCGATCATTTCGATGAAAAAATATATTTACAAAATATGTTGCTAAGTACAACATCTTTTCGCAAAAATTTTGAAAAATATCGATCATATCGATAGAGAAAAAAATATTTACAAAATTTACAAAATATTTACAAAGGCAACCATAACTTTTTAAAGACACACATCATTAGCCACAAACAAATATATACACATCATTCACAAATCAGTTCACAACAACAGGGAAAGCACAGACATACATAAACGTCAAGGAAGAATATACAGCAGATTTAGAACCTATGACCCAGCACCTAACTACTCCCCACCCCACACTTAAATCGAACACTGTCCCCAATGTTCACAAAAATACAAAGCACAAAATTGTGGGTGGTGAAACTCCCTGCTCAGTCGAAATATTCGACTTCCTCATCCGGTGCTGCGGCCTCGTCGCCCATATCTGAATCAGCTCCCTCGCAGTCATCGGACTCCACATCAGAGTCCTCACGACGTGTCTCCTCATCAGTAGGGACGTTGTCGTCAGTCGGCTCCACAAAGGCTGGCCCCACCTTGCATAAAGCTCTGGCGTTCTCGCCAAAAGGGTAGTCCAGCTCCAGCTACCATAATTCATCCTCGGTGGCTGGTCTCCCACCTATCCGTAGCTATAGCATCTGCATACTGAACATACGGGCCATATACTGGTCGTCACGAGCATGTCGCTCGCCAAGAGTCAGCACAGGTCCGTGTGTAGTGTCGGGGGCCTTGGTCTTTGTCACATCAAGGGCCCGCCGCTCCAACTGCGGAATGTAATCCAAGGCTTCTTCCTCAACGTCGAGGCCTCGGAGGAAGGTGGTGATGAGTCCGCCAAACCCGTATCTGTGGCCCTGGTGTAGTCTGGCTCTCTTTATGGCGGATATTATAACCGCCCCCACATTAATCTCAAGCCCTTTCATAAGGGCATACACCAGGCAGACACGGTCCCGGGTCACGTCTGTCATATGTACTCCCGGGATCAAACACGAACATACAATTTTTAGCCAGATTCTGGCCTCCCTGTTCATCTGCGAATAAGGCAGAGTCTGGTGGTAACCCCTCTCTTTGTGTCTACTCCATCGGGCTGTGGATCGAGCCCCACACAATGTATGTCTGATGTCGGCGTACGGTGGGGTGATGTTGAGCTGGCGGAGAACGTGGGCGTCTGTGTCCCGCGCTCCAACGATGGCATTCAGCTGCTGGGGTTCCAGAGTGAAAATCTGCCCTCTGATTTTAATAGTGTGGCTTCTAATGGTCGGGTTCCAGTTGGCATAAAATTCTCGGACCAAGTGAAGGTTGCACTCCTTGGGCTCCTGAAAAATAAAGCTGAGCCCAGCTGCTTCAATCCTCTGTACGATGCGAGGGAACTCATGTGCGAGTGGTTCCCTTGCAATATGTTCCTCCGGGAAGTACTTGTTCTCCTTATGCTCTGCGTACCATTTCTTCCCTTCATCTGTGACCCATCGTGTCCCGTATCGGCGGTTTTGACCGCGTGGAACAGCAGGTGCAGCTGGGACAGCAGTGCCCAGTCTCATTCTCTTTCTGCCGGTGCCTGAGGTTGAAGCACCCTTGCCTTTATCTTGTCGGCTGGCCATTGTACCTGTCAATTTACACAGACAAGCACAACGTTAAGCTAAAAACTTGTTAGTTTTGGCTAAGGTCGGGTTAAACAAAATTTACCCCACACTTAGTCTTTAACAATATTTACAACATGTTAGCAAGGATAGATCTATTTACACCCCAAGCACAATCACTATAAACATATTGCTTAGTGCGTTCACAAAAATTCGACAGCATAACGGCTAGCGAACTACTCAGACTTCATACAGCTAACCCAATCCTACTATCGACAGCTATTCACCCATAGCACTTAGCAACAATAACAACAACAAAATAAAAACAACAATACAAACATTTTATATACACTAATCTAAGCAATTCAACCAATTCACATATTTGTCCCACATAAAATCGAGAATTAGTCGTCTTTCACCAATTATACAATATTTACCACGACTTATCTCAAATAATAAACACACCCCGGCATCAATTTCGTCAAACTATCAAGTTACCCAAGTTAAAATTCAACAACCCCAAGCCCTAGAACTCAATTCGACAATCAACAATGAATTATTCAATCAATCGATAAGTTCACCCGTCAACTACAACAATCCGAACACAATCAATCGCAAACTAATTCACGTCATGTTTAATTTCTACCTAGGGTGATATATCTCACCTCACATGCTCAAAATCGACAAAAATCGCCAAAAATTTGAGATAGACGATGAAAACATACCTTGGAATTGAAGAATCGATAAAGACTTGATGTTTTCCTTGCCTCTTAACGTGGCACGGAGCTTGGGGGTAGGGGAATGGTTGTTTGGTCGCGGAGGGAAGAGGGAATGGGGAAAATAGGGGCGAAATGGGGGGTTTTTATTAAGAAAACACGCGGGTCACCCGGAAACCCGGTGTGACCCGGCACTGGGATAAGGGAAACGTGTCACGGAGGGTAACGCGGAGGACCTCCTCCGTGACACGGAGCCAACGCGTTGGCTTACTGGAATTTTAAAAAATTCCAGATTTGCCTTCAACGTGTCACGGAGGGTAACGCGGAGCATTGCCTCCGTGACACGGCGCCAACGCGCCAGTGCTCTGTTTCACTATCAAATTTTATTTTTCATACCTCGCCTCATTTTCTCGATTCCACGTATTTTTCCTCCGGTATACCTGAAAATCACCTCACTAAATAAAAATTGGTTAAATGACTAGATTCCCTACTAAAAGAATAAAAATTACTAATTAAAATGCACATCTAAACCTAGTCAAGAAAAAGAAAAGAAAATAAAAGAAAAGAAAAACTTTACACTAAGGAAAAAGAAAGAAAAATATTTTTCACGGGTTGCCTCCCGTGCAGCGCCTGGTTTAATGTCGCGGCTCGACAGCCTTTACGCTCAATTTTCTACTAGGGAGATGGACGATTTGACCCGATCATGGTCATCTCCCCAGTAGTTCTCAACCTTGTCTGGTGGCCTACCTAGTAACTCTCGGGAATCACTCAATCCATTTGCATTCCCATGATCAATCACGTTGATCACCGAGAGTTCCTTATAAACAGTCGGGAGCCTCGGTGCCTTGTAAACGTCGAACACCTCAACCTTGTCGTGTGCTCGCATCGTGAGTTGACCCGCAGCTACATCGATCAATGCCTTTCCGGTTGCCAAAAATGGTCGTCCCAAAATAAATGGGACTTCTGCATCTGGCTCAAAATCCAGAACAATGAAATCTACCGGAAAAATGAGGGAGCCTACCTGCACTAGCACATCCTCCACAATGCCATCCGGCTTAGCTAAAGACCTGTCTGCTAGCTGCAAGATCACTGTTGTAGGTCTAGGACTCCCTAGCCCTAACTTTCTGAATACCGAAGATGGCATCAGATTTATACTTGCCCCCAAGTCGCATAACCCACGAGCTCGGATACTTTGCCCAATCGTCAGCTGGATAGTAAAACTTCCCGGATCCTTCAGTTTAGTGGGCAACCTGTTCTGAATACGGGATGTGCATTCCTCCGTTAAAGCCACCATGGCATACTCGGTCAAGCGACTTTTGTTGGCCACGATGTCTTTGATATACTTTGCATATTTTGGCACACCCTGCAAGACATCAACAAGAGGTAAGTTAACATTTACCTGTTTAAGTACCTCCATGAATTTCTGGAAACACGCCTCCTCCTTGTGTTTCTTAAGTCGTTGACGGAACGGGGGTGGAGGCCTTGTTAGTTCAGCTTCTTTGGTCTTCCCCGTATATGAGGTTTGTTCTCCCTCAACATCTGCTGCTCCTGACTTCTGAGGTGGTCTTTCCGGTTCCACCTCCTTTAATTGTAAACCACTCCTCGTGGTCACTGCATTTACCTGCTTAGGATTGGGATCCGTGTCGCTAGGTAGTCCTCCCCTTGGTCTAGTATTTTGGGCACTGGCAAATTGCCCAAACTGATATTCAAGAGCCTTGGTTGCCAATTGATTGTTCTTTACTTCGGCCGCTAGTTTGACATAGTCAGCCTGCAATTGTGCCTGGTTGGCAATCATGGTCTTGAACATTTCCTCAGTAGTCGGTGATGGTGGTGGAGGAGGGGCATTGTGATTTCTAAACTGATTCTGATAGCCTTGTTGCCCTCCTTGGTTTCTGTGCATACCCTGCCCTGAACCCTGGCCTTGTTGATTGTTGCTACCCCACGAAAAATTTGGATGATTCCTCCAATTCGAGTTGTAGCCACCACCAAACTGTTGTTGATTCCTCTGTGCATTGCCCACAAAGTTGACAGAATCAGGATTTGCACCACAGCATTCAGCTGAATGCTCACTACTACCACACACTTCACACCACATCTGTTGGACTGAATTGACTGAGGCTAAAGGCTGGTTCAAATTCATATTGCTGAAGTGAGTGTTTAATTGATTTTGCAAAGCAGCTATCTGTGCAGCGATAGCTGTGAATCCATCCACTTCAAGCACTCCCGCTGCTTTCCTTGCTCCACCTCTTGAAGAATCTGCATTCCATTCCGGATTGCCTTGTGAAATTTGGTTGAGCAAAGTGTACAGCTCCTCATAAGTCTTCTCCAGCGCTTGCCCTCCAGCTGCTGAGTCTAACAAAATTTTAGTGTGGGGTTCCAAACCCTCAATAAAAGTGTGGACCAACACCTCATTTGACTGATGATGATGAGGACAGTCCCGCAACATGGACTTGAATCTTTCCCAGGCTTGATAAAGATTTTCTCCTTCCCTCTGTTTAAAACTTAGAATCTGACTTCTAAGTTTAGCTGTTTTACCTGAAGGGAAAAATCTGATCAAGAACTTCTTTGCAAGATCATCCCACGTTGATATAGAGTTGGGTGGTTCAACTTTTAACCACCTCTTGGCTTCACCAAGTAAGGAAAATGGAAATAAGGTGAGCCGAACATAATCAGGTGACACTCCAGCGGGGATGTAAGTGTCACTTATCTCCAAAAAGTTCTGGAGATGTTGTTGCGGATCTTCGTGAGGGAGACCGGTAAACTGCCCGCTAGTGTGCAAAAGTTGCACCATATTTTGCTTTAACTCAAATCTCCCCCCAGGCTCTGGTTTGCGGATGCTGGAATGTACATTATTAGCGTGTGGGATTGCCACCTCGCGAACCGGCCTGGCTGCTACTTCCTCGGGCACTAACACTGCCCGCACAACTGGTGGATTGGGTTGCTCCATCATAGACTGTTTGAGCAACTGCAACTTCTTCCGAAGAGCTTCTCTACGTTGACTATGCAATTCATGTTCTGGCTCTAAGTAAGATTCCACCAGCTCCTTGTCCCTTGCCAGTGTTCACAGAACTAAAAATCTGCAAAATACAGGCTAAGACCAAGTTGTTAACACTTAAGAAAATAAAAATACAAATACAGTAAATTTACACTAAACAAAATTTTACAAATCGCCTAGCCTCCCCGGCAACGGCGCCAAAAACTTGTTCGCGGTCTGCTGCTCGGTATATATTATACACCGACACGCAAGTGTACGTGGTCAAACAAGTAATAAAGTGGCTAAGTAGCCAAGTGTCGATCCAAGGAGGCTGCTCTAGATATGCAAAACTGCCTAGTTTACTATATCTCTATTCTATTTCTAACTATGTTAACAACAATCCAACCAAAATTTGAGTGAGTTTTGTTTCTAAACTAATTATCTACTAAAATTAATAACTACTATTTACGTTGAGTTTAGACAATAGATATGCACATGCCAAGGTTAAGAACGAGTAATGAACTTGATAATCATGATAATTTGGTCATCTTCTTCTTCATATTGCTAGCCAAGAACGTTTGCCTAGAAATTAAAACTTTCGTATTTAATTTCACTTTAGATTCATAAACCATTCGTCTACATTTCTGTGATCAAATGCAATTTATGACCTAATACTACAATTCCGGTTCCTAAATTGACTAATACGGCTTTCAAGTATGTTTCTATCAAGAAAGCACATCAAAACCCAATTTTCCCAAATCAAGTTAAGAACAATACCCTATTAATTCACAACTTTCCAATTTCATGCTCTCTCGAGTGAAATTGGACTTTTTAGATATACATTAATGGTGGCCAATCAAGAATGTAATAAGCACAAGAATTAATAGAACAACATGCAAGAAGAAGAAGAAACCATATCAATTATTACCTATATTCATTACACAAGTTCAAAACCTCAGCAAGAAAGGAATTAGCCACTCATTCTTGATTTAATCATCCTAGAATGAGTGTGAATCATGCATACAATTGAAGGAAAGAAGAAGGGAAGAGAAGAAAACTCTTATCTTTTCTATTCTTCAACTGCCACAAAACCACGTTCCTTCTCCCACTTCTGAACTCAGTCTAAAAAACTAAAACTAAAAAAACTCCTTTAAAAATAACCTAAGTGTGCTATTTATACTAGTGGGAAATTTTTCCCGGAATAACAAGCAACGTGTCACGGAGGCCAACGCGGAGCACTGCCTCCGTGACACGGCGTGGACGCGGACACTCTCTGGAAATTGCATGGTCCGGATAATTAGCCTCAACGTGGCACGGAGGCCATCGCGGAGGCTTGTCTCCGTGCCACGGAGCTGACGCGCATGCACACTGGAAATTGCCACTTTTATTTCTGCCCAGGCAGTGTGCTACCACGATGGCAGCGTGGCACGGCACCATCGCGGAGCCACTACAAAATATGCCATCCGAGGTCTTTTCCACGCTCGCATCCAAGTCCAACTCCGACATAGTTCCAACACGCATTTTAGCTCTTAAAAATCACATTATCCTGCAAAACAAATGCTAATCATGTTGGTTAGTATAAATTCGCATTTTATTACCAAATACATGATATTATATACACATTGCACAACAAACAAGGTAAAAATGATACGTTTGAGTATCACTTGGGCATATAAATCTGCCCAAGATCAACTGCCTTGTGAAAATTTCTTTGAAGATTACCACGACTCCAATTACGGCTCGTACCATCTTGGTACGGCTCAAACTGAGAGTCATACGTTGCCTTCCTCTTAATCTAGCCTTCTGATTTTCACCACCTCAGTACGACTCATACAATTAAGGTATGGCTCGTACTGAGACTTGTACTTTGGCTGATTTTCTGAACTTTTATGCCTCTTTTGCACATTTTTGCTCCAACACTTATTTTACCTGAAAACAAAGCAAAAGTACCTCATATCCATATAAACATATCTAAGTCCATGCTATTTTCTCATTTTTAAGCATCGAAAGTGTTGTAAACTCACAATACATCAATATCCCACTCTGAAAATACTGGCTACACAATTACTCACTTCACAAATCATGAGTCAGACCACGACTCGTGACTCCCCTCATGCCATCTCGGGGAAAATCAAATCTTACATTAATGGCCTCCTTGACCACAGCTCACTTCACGAGTCGTTAGCCCAAACCATGACTCGTTACTGCCGCTCATGGTCACCCGCTAACCTCGAGTTCTTTCCAAGCCTTCTCCACTTCAAAACTCATAAAGTCTCCTCATGGATCACTGGACGACTTGTCTTGTGGCCTAGGCTATATTTTCCTATTTTCTTCGCTTGAACCCTCGAGTTTGATCTTAGGAACTTTCAAGGTATTACAATGTCTCCCTTGGGAATATTCATCCTCGAATGTGATTAAACATACTGAATAACTGGGGAAATGATTTTCCATCCCAAATACTGAATCTCTAAAGCTGAGAACTGACGGAGTGACTAACTCCGGACTGAAATACATGACTAAACTGAATTCATAAATCATACATACATGCACTGACAAGAAAGAAACTGGAACACATGAACTGAACATGTAACTGAATAGAGTACTAAGGAGGAATCTGATACCTCAAGCTAGAATTAGGCCGGAAAGGAAAAGATGTGAGTATTTAGCCATCATTTCTGCTTTGGCCTCCTATGTAGCTCCCTCAACATGCTGATTTCTCCATAAAACCTTTACTAAAGCTACCTCTTTTTTTCTCAACTTCTAAACCTAACGATCAAGGATCTCAATTGGAACCTCTTCATAACTAAGCCTATCCTTCACACCCACGCTCTCTATCGAAACAACCAACGTCAGATCACCAATGCACTTCTTCAAGAGTGATACATGGAAAACTGGATGTACTGAAACCAATTCTGAGGGCAACTCCAACTCATAGGTGATCTTGCCAACACGTCTCACAATCTTGTATGGGCCAACATATCTGGGACTAAGCTTCCCCTTCTTTACGAATCTCATCACTCCCTTCATGGGAGACACTTTGAGAAATGCCAAATCAGTAACTTCAAACTCAGTTCTCTCCTCCTCGCATCTGCATAGGACTTTTGACAACTCTAAGATGTTTTCAGCCTTTCCCTTATAAGCTGGACCTTCTCCATAGCCTCATGGACTGAATTTGTCCCTATCAACATAGCTTCATCGACTTCAAACCAACCAATAAGCAATCTAAACCTCTGCCCATAAAGAGACTCAAACAGAGCCATTTGAATGTTGGAATTGTAGTTGTTGTTATAGGAAAAATCAATGAGAGGTAAATGATCATCCCGACTACCTTTGAAATCAACCACACACGCTCTCAATATATCCTCAAAAGTATGAATGGTCCACTCATCCTGACAATCTATTTGCGGGTGAAAAGTTATGCTAAGCTTCATTTGAGTACCGAGTCCTTTCTGAAACAACCTCCAAAACTAGGAGGTAAACTGAGTACCTCTATCTTATATGATGGACAAGGGCACTCCATGCAATCGAACTAACTCCTGAATATATAGTTTCGCATAATCCTCTGCTGAATCGGTAGTTTTGACCAGTTGAAAATGAGCTACTTTAGTAAACCTATCTACAACCACCCAAATAGAGCCATACTGTCGATGAGTACGAGGCAACTCTGTAATGAAGTCTATATTGATTTCCTCCCTTCCAAGTAGGGATACTAATGTCTTGGAGCACACCTCCAGGTCTTTGATGCTCAACTTTGATTTGTTGACAATTCAGATACTTAGCCACAAACTCTGTTATGTCCTTCTTCATACCATTCGACCAATAGACTTCCCGTAGGTCACGGTACATCTTGGTGGCACCTGGATGTATAGAATATCGGGAACCATAAGCCTCATGCAATATTCAATCTCTCAATTCATCAACACCTGGAACATACAAATGTCCTTAATATCGAGTACACCATCTCCCCCCCCCCAAGGAGAAGACCTTAATCTTCTGATTTTGAACCGTTTTCTTCAACTTTACCAAATTAGGATCCTCGTCTTGCCTAACCTTGACTTCAATCACCAAAGAGGATTCTGAATATTCTATATAATGACACAGCCATCTGTCAAATCAACAAGGTAAACTCTTAGTCGTGCAAGATGATGCATATCCTTCACCAACTCTTTCTTCCCCTCATCTACATGAATTATTGACAGCAACCTCAATACTTATGAGAAGTATAACAGGAAGAAATCCCACAATTTACTGATAGTTTAACCCTAACAATGAACTTCAGGGCTAGAACTGATAAGAAATTATGGAAAGGTTTTGGGACACAAGGGAAGAACAATCCCCTTGTTGAATTCCCACATACCTGGTGTAGAAATCCCTAGGAAAGTCCTTTGAGAATTTGAGAAGAAGATTGAAAGTCCTAGCTTTGCCCTGAGAAGTCTGTCTGTAATTTCTCCGTATTGAGTTTGAGTGTTGAGAGAGAATGAGAGGTAAACGTCAATCACTCCTTTAATTCTCTCCTAAAATGTGCCCAAAACAACGTAGTTTAGAGCCTAGGAGTTTAGGAAATTATGAAAAAGCCCTTAATAATTCCATAGGAAAGCCACAGTGCCAATCCCAATGAGGCACTCCACGAGTCGTGGGGGTTGGGAACGACTCATGGTGCCAAGTCGTGGCCATGTCTGGAAAATCTCCAAAATTCCTCACTTGGCCAACGACTAACTTTATGAGTCGTCAGGAGACCTAACAACTCATGATGTTTTCCATTGTCATTGAACTAAGATTTCTCCTTTTTACCCCATGGCTGGTCACAATGAGTCGTTACTTGACCTAACGACTCATCCCCTCCTCTCGTCTCAGCACTACCTTGGGGCTAAGCTTTATCGGGACTCTTGTGATAGCTAACACAACTAGTCGTTTCCTGACCTAACAACTCGTCGTGTCCGTCGTTTCCACTGAAACCTATACTATGAGCTTCCACTCGATAACTCTTCATGATGACTCATTAAATGACCCAACGAGTCATCATGTGGGTCGTTACCCCTGGGCTCCTGGATGAAAAAAATTCACTGCTTCAAGCCACGAATCTGAGCATGACTCATCTAGTCACTTGACGAGTTGTTCCACGACTCATTTTGTGGCAACATTTTTTTTGCTCAACCCGGTTTTTCTTGCAACGTCTAAGTTCGATCTGGGAAACTTTTGGAGTGTTACACATACTCTTATGTTGGATTTTGTGTTCAACGCCCCCCGAGAGTGTAATTTAAATTTGGCTAAGGAGTTCTTGGCCAATTGGGAGCCAAAGGAGAGGAGTAATCAAGTAAAAATAAGAGAGAAAAATGTGAATTTCATGCCCGCTACTTTAAATAGATTGCTTGGTACTCCTAATGTTGATCCACAGCTGATGAAAGACCTTTTTTAAGGTCTCCTATAGAGAAATCTAACATACTCTTGGTGTCCCTAGATCGATAGCAAGATGGACCCGACATCAGTAGTTCAGGTATCACATGACTTTTCCATATGCCCTCATGAGCAGAGAGGCAAGAATGTGGTTAAAAATTGTTTATGGTTGCTTGGTCCAGGGAAAGCATGTTAAACATGTGACTAGAGAGAGTTTGTCTGGTGTTTACTTTGATGACTAGGAGGCCGGTAAATGTTGGAGTAGTTATTAGGGATGTCTTGAGGCGAGTAAGGGTGAAAAAAGGCAGAGATTTAGTTTTGAGGGTCTTCTGAACCAATTTCTAAGAGTGCAACAGGTTGAAGAAGAGGAGGTCGATTATAGGCCGAGGTATGACCCAAAGGGACTAGATGCGACAAAGAAAAAGGAGCCCGAGGATATACACAGTCCTATGTTGTCTATCAGTGAGTGTAATGCATGCATCGATAATATTCTGAGTCACTTGTATGGAATGCAAATGCTTCCACTGAGGATGAGCGAGGTGACTGAGGAGAAGCTGCAACAGTTGAACACTGACTATCTATTGAGCGAGCGTCCTAGAGCTCTCTATAGAGTTGGGCCAGAGTTTGAGGAGCCCTTTGATGATGATGATGCCACTGATTATGAGCAGGTTTGAGTTGACTCCGATTTTGAGTCTGATGTTGATGATGGAGATGACTTAGAGATAGGGGAAGTTGCTTATGCCCCCAAAGACGACACCGATTAGGCCCAGAGAGTTCTTCTTTCATCCTTTTTACTTATGCTTTATTTTTTTAGCACTGAGGACAGTGCTATGGATTAAGTGTGGGATGGGAGAAGTGAACTTCCCTATTCCATGTATGCCTTAATTGCTAAATTTATTCATGGTGGTCCTAGGTCCTAGATTTTTTTTTTGAGATGCATGACTTAATCCTGCTAGCTTGTAGTAATTTTGTAGTATTTTTGTGATGTTTTTTAGTTTGTTTTTGCTTTGGTTCCCCCAGTTTTTATTTTTGGTATTTTTTTCAATGAATAGTCCCTTAAAACCGATTAAAGGGTCTAGATATTTTTTAGTCATAGTCATTACTTTTTTCGATGATGGATGGATGATGATCGTATTAAGGGTAAATTATGCATTGGTAGGAGATCAAGAACTTGAAACCTTATGAAAACTAGGTGCTTCACTTAGGATATCATGGAGACTTCGTATAATTCACTCAAAATGCATGAAAAGGTAGGAACACTTAGACTTTTGAAACTTGACTTCTATGCTTGAAAAATTGGGCTTAATAATGTGAGACATTCAGAGTGGATATGTGTGTTTATGTAATCTTGATCACCATTATTGAACCATTTGTGTCATTGTGTTTGTGAGATATTTTTGTATACTCCATGCTTACAAATTGATCTCTAAAACTTGCGCGGTCTGTGTGCTAAATGAAATGAAAATGTTAAATCTAGGAAGTGATGTAGGCATTTCTTTTGTAGCTTATTTGTATCCTGATTTTACTACCTTGATATGATTATCCTAGTTAGCCATTTTGGCCATATAACAAGCTTAATTCTTTTTGTTCTATTGATCTTTGTTTGATCCAAATGACTTCAACAACACTTTCATTGAAAAATTTTCATTAAAGGAGCATGAGTGAAGAGAAGAAAAAAAGGGAGAACTAAAAGTGTGGAAATTAGAAGAAAAAAAAGGTGAAAAATGCAAAACAAAAAGGGTGATGTAAGTGGGAAAAGAAAAAGAGAAAAAATTTGAAAATAACGGAATGAAAAGAAAGAAAAGGAAAAAATTGTGAATAAGCTTAATGTTGAAAATTCTCTACTAGTCGCCTAAGTTGTAAAGTGAAAATAAAAGGAGGCATAAGGAGAAAAATAAGGAGATTGAAAAATGTGATAAACAAGTCAAAGAGTTGTAAAGTATTAAAGTGCTTAGGGAGATCAGTCGTTGTATTGGCCAAATAGTTCCTACCCGTCTCTTAGCCTATATTACAACCATCTTAAGTCCTAATTGATCTTAAATTCAATGTTCTATGTTTGTGGAGTATTTACAATAAGAGAAAGCTTATAGATCGTCTTCTTCATGAATGTTGAGTTCTTTGGGAGAGTGAATGATATTGTTCTATCAATGCCCAAGTCAAAATTGTTATGTATCATGTGCGTGAAAGGGCATCTCTCCCAACAGTGAGGGGCTCATAATGGTGAGTTTTGATGTATCTTTGATTGGTGAATTACAGATGCTGATATTGGCCCAAATATATCTTGTTGAGTTAGTTCTAGAAGCAAAGTGATTTCAATTTGTGACCTTTTAATGATGATCTTATATGCATATTGAGTGGATTGTTGGAACTTTATTGAATTATCTAATAAACTGGAGTGTAACTGGACGTGTTCGTAGGGTGAATTTTGTGGTTGAAACTTGACTGGGGAAGTAGTAGATTATTAAAGTATAAACAATAGTTTAAGTGTGGGGTGGTGATGTTGGGCGTAATTACGCACTTATTCACCATATTTTACCCATACTTAGCTATATGTTGAGAACAAATTATGTGTGATTGCTTTGGTTTTGTATGATATTTGTGAAAAATAGCTAATATACATGATTAGATATTTGTAGGGACAAAAGTAGAGGATTTGGACTTATTTGCTGCTTAAAAGAGCAAGTGTTTCCAAGACGAACTCAAAAGGAGCAAGTTCCACAATAAAATGGAGGTTTGCATTGCACAACCACATCTGGGCACCAGCCTGTGCGATGCTATGGGCATTATAGCACAAGGAGTTGCTCGACGCGAGGCCTATATTGCACAATGAAGGGCGT
Organism: Datura wrightii; assembly: GCA_035772735.1. Classification (NCBI taxonomy): domain Eukaryota; kingdom Viridiplantae; phylum Streptophyta; class Magnoliopsida; order Solanales; family Solanaceae; genus Datura; species Datura wrightii. The sequence continues at coordinate 45,046,524 of JASDFA010000002.1, read as the reverse complement.
GATACGAACCCCCATGTCCGAAGTAAAAGCTGCAAAGTCCAATCTTAGTCCAAGTAGGAACATATGCGGATTTATTATACTATATATACCCCTTGTTACACCCTGTAAGATGTTAGCGTCTAGTGTGCATGCGTGTGGGCTTGTGATGAGTAGAGAGAGAGAGCTTGACACATGCAGGAAGAGCCTCGAAAGCAGGGTCGGGCAAGGCCAGGCCACGAGGGGCCAGCGTGACGCGCCAGCCTACCTGTACGTTGAGCAGTGCGCGAGCCAGCATGCCTGTGCCCTGGGAGGCATGGCACGGCAGGCACCTTGGCGCGATGGCCAGTGCGGGGCGCTGACCTCTTGGCGCGTGGGGCGCCGCCCATGCCACTGTCCTTGGCCTATATAAACCCCACTTATTCAATTTAAGCCATTCATCAACATATCCCCCTCGGCCAGAAATGAGAAAACACATAACTTTCATTTGATTTTCATTAAATTATGCTATCAAACGTTGTCCAAATGCAAATTAACTTTGGGTAATAAGTTCTAGGCCTACGGGAAGCATCACTTTGGAGTTATTTCTCAAAAATTTGCTTGGCGTACCAAAATTTCATCGAGTAAAGGTTCATGAAATTACTCAAAATTGGATCCTAAACGACCACAGGCAATAGTATAAGGGCTGCATTTGGGTGAAACCGCCAGTTACAAGTTGAAACTCGCCAGTTAAACGAAAGTCGGTATTCAAGGTATGTTAAGGCTATCCCTTTTTGGCAATTTACATTCATTGTAGATTTGATACGACCTATTTATCTGTAGTACTCTAGAGTAAACTTGTTGTGGTTAGCTGCTACCAATAGAATTGAGACGACAATAATGACACAGCAATCCTCGTCGGAGTTAACCCTAGCTAGTTTGATTTCTACATACAACAGTTGCTTTGCTAGGTGCTTTGTTGCCTATGAGGCTATGCTCACAGGAGTGATATGATGTCCAAAGGGACTTCATTGAGGCCGTAAGGGTCGTATTGAGGTCTAGTCAACTCCAGACTCCTCCATACCGCAGAGCCATTATGACCCTCAGTTGAGCCAAGTCTCAGTGTCCAGTTACAGGAGCTTGCATTATGACCCTCAGTCGAGCCAAGATTCAGGGTCCAATTACAGGAGCTTGCATTACGACCCTCAGTCGAGCTAAGGCTCGGGGTCCAGATATAATTACAGGAGCCCAAGTGGCTCAGACACAGCTACAGGAGCCTAGACGGCTCAACCCAAAAGCAGGAGCCTACCAGGCTCAGATACAACTTTAGAGGACGAGTATTCCTGAGTTACAGTATGCTTACGAACCCTTAGTAGCCAGATAAGAGGAGTGTACGTTGTTTGTACTTGTCGGTGCTTATGGGGGCCCAGGTAGGTTATTCTGTGGTTGTTTGTACCTTTCAGGCTTATGGGGGTCCGATTAGGTTCTTGTTTGCACATATACTTGTTAGTTATATTTTTCAAATTATCAGATTACTCAAGTTAAATTCTTATCCTTCTTCTTGATTACTTCAACTTTATCGGGTTTCATTGAGTTATTATTTTTACTATCTTACATATTCGGTACATATTATACTGATGCCCATCCTTGGGAAATGCATTACTTGCTTGCAGGTGAAGATAGACGCGGTGTGGGACCTCCCTAATCATCACCCAGAGTCAGCAGACCAGTGAACTCCTTTCCTCTGGAGTTGATATGTGGCCTTGTCGGCCTGAGGCTATATTTACAGTCGAGATATAGCTTGTCGTTTCCTTGAATTGAGTTGCAAGCATGCAATAGAAGTGCACAAGCCCAGTCAGGTTAGTTTAGTTCAGATCCTAGTGTGGCACTAGGTGCTAGTCATGCCTCCCAAGGTAGGGCGTGACAAACTTGGTATCAGAGTAGGTCGTATCCCAGGGAGTTTACAAGTCGTTTCAAGTAGAATCTTATCTAAGGATGTGTTGTGCACCAAATTTATAGATAGGAGGCTATGAGGCATAATAATGTGGTTACTCTTCTTTCTCCTCTAGTCATGCTATAGAGCTGTGTTGTATAGGGTAACTCCCTAAGCTTATGTTATTCTACTTATTTACAGAGAAATGTCTGACGCATGACAGACCGTGACTGGTCGAGAGTTGGATGTTGCGGCAGGAGAGTGCACTAGTAGGGGGCCTCAGTCAGAGTCATCCCGATCTGAGGTCAACAGGGAGACATCACCTCGATCTCCCTAGCACCCACCGCCGCACTAGGAGCCCTCTAGGGCAGCAGATATACCAGTACCACCCCTAGCCATTCTGGTGCCATTAGATCAGGAGCTCAGAGGTGCATTATACATGTTGGTTCAGATGATGGCTGCCCAGCGTCAGCCTCAGCTAGTAGTACCAGTGGTTGTTAGGCCCATTGAGGGGCCCGGGAGTTCAAAAGTCTGTGAGTTCCTTGCTTTCAGTCCCCCGTAGTTTACGGAGACAGACCGTAGGGAGGACCCCCAGAACTTCATAGACCAACTGCAGAGGATATTCAGGGTCATGCATGCCTCATCCACAGAATTAGTTAGGTTAGCAGTATTCCAATTGCAAGTGGTAGCAGTTTTGTAGTACGAGAATTGGGAAAGATCCCGAGGCAGAGATGCGCCTCCACCTACGTAGCCTAGCTTCTCTAAAGCTTTCATAGACCTCTATTTGCCCCGAGAGGTCCGGCAGGCCAGAGTAGAGTAGTTTTTACATCTGGAGTAGCGCAGAATAAGTGTCAGAGAATACGCATTGAGGTTTGATTCCTTAGCCAGATATGCACCCTCGTTAGTTGACACTATGCCAGCTAGGGTGCACTGGTTTCTTATGGGACTTGGGCCAGAATATGTGGAGTCTTGCATTATCGATACACTGCGAGAAAATATGGATGTCTCACGGATTCACACCTTTGCTCAGAATATAGAGAAATCAGACAGCGTTAGTACGCGATTGATAGGGCAAGACAGGGCAGCGTTGCAGGGCTAGACCTGCAGACTTTCAGGCAGATTTTCAGGGTGGGCCTAGGCCTCGTTTATCAGGTAAGAAACCTAGGCCCCCATTTCAGTAGCAACAGGACAGCGATCAGATCATCGTGGATAGTCAGGTCCCAGCCAAAGTTCACGAGCGTCAGGCTCGCAACAACGAAGGGCTCCAGATCAGATGGGACCAGCTCTATCACGTTGTAGTACCTATCATAGGTGACTGGGGAGGTGTAGGTACTGTTCCACTGCCTATTTTTCCTGTGGGTAGGAGGGACATATAATGAGGCATTGTCTAACTAGACACCAGAGCAAGCAGGATCAGCAGAATAGATCCTCAAGCCTTCATCCCTAGCCGACAAAGGCCGAGGTAGATCAGGGGCATCCAGTTCAGGCAGCGGTCAGGATCGCACTTATGCACTACCAGGACAATAGGAGTTAGAGTCGTCTCCAGATGTTGTGACAGGTATGTTAGGTGTTTTCTCTCACCCATTTTATCATTGATAGACCTGGGCTCCACTTTGTCATATGTTACTCCATTAGTGGCGCGAAAGTTTGATATAGTGCTAGAATTGCTTCAGTGACCCTTCTCGGTGTCTACACCCGTCAGTGACTCTATTATTGCTAAAAGAATTTACAGGGTTGTACAGTAGAAATTTTCGGTCACCAGACTTTAGCAGATCTAGTAGAATTAGAAATGATTGATTTTTTTGTAATTATGGGTATGGATTGGCTGGCGCCATGTTACGCCACGGTAGAGTGCTGGACCAGAATTGTCTGATTTCACTTTCCAGGGGAGGTAGTGCGAGAGTGGGAAGGTAATGCAGCTACGCCAAATGGTAGGTTCATATCCTATCTTTAGGAAAAAAAGTTGATAGCAAAAGGGTTGTATCTACCATATTGTTAGGGTTCGGGATATGTAAGCAAAATCCCCGACTCTGTAGTCCATCCCAGTGGTTAATGAGTTTCCAGATGTGTTTCCAGATGAACTTCCTGGTATTCCCCCAAAGCAGGAAATAGATTTCTCTATAGACTTGCTACCTGATACTCAACTTATATTCATCCCTTCGTATCGAATGGTTCCTATTGAATTGAAAGAACAATTAAAAGACTTATTAGAAAAGGGTTTTATTAGACCTAGTGCTTTGTCGTGGGGTGCACCAGTTTTATTTGTGAGGAAAAAAGATGGCTCCCTACGCATGTGTATAGACTACCGACAGTTGAATAAAGTTACCATTAAGAATAAATACCCTCTTCAAAGGATAGATGATTAATTTAACCAGCTGCAAGGGGAGAAGTATTTCTCCATAATCGACTTTAGATTCGGGTACCACCAGGTTCGAGTTCAAGAGAAGGATATCTCGAAGACAGCTTTTAGGACTAGATATGGTCATTTTGAATTCTTAGTCATGTCCTTCGGGCTAACGAATGCCCCAGCAGTGTTCATGGATCTGATGAATAGCATCTTCAGGCCATATTTAGATATGTTTGTGATTGTGTCCATCGATGACATTCTGGTGTATTCCCTCTCAAAAGCGGAACACAAACATCATTTGTGCATAGAGATTCAGGTCCTCAGAGATCGCCAGTTATACACAAAGTTTTCTAAATGTGAGTTCTGGTTGAATTCCGTAGCTTTCATGAGACATATTGTATCAATTGCTGGTATTCAGGTTGATTCATAGAAAATTGAGGCAGTAAAGACATGGCCTAGACCTACAACTCCAACAGAGGTTCATATTTTCCTAGGATTGGTTGGGTATTACAGAAGATTTGTGGAAGGATTTTCTAACCTGTCAGCGCCTTTGACCAAATTGATTCAAAAAGCGGCCAAGTTCCATTTGACTGAGGCCTGTGAGTAGAGTTTCTAGGAGCTGAAAAACAAATTGAAGTCGGTACTAGTGTTAGCTTTGTCGGAAGGTTCAGAGGGTTATGCTGTATTGTCATGCCCCACCTTGGGAGGCATGACTGGCACCTGGTGCCCTACTAGGACCTAAGCTACTGAACTGACTGAGCCTAAGCACCTCTGGTGCAGGGCTGGCTCTAACTCTAGAATCAAGAAAACAATGGGCTATATAGTGGCTGTAAATATAACCCCCGGCCGGCAGGGCCTATAACCACCTGTGAAAAATAAATAGCTAAACAAGGCCCCACACGGCCAACATACATAATCTAAATCAAATACGGCCGCACTCAGCCGATACATCTAACCACAGGGAAATGATACAATCTGCAAGCCTCTAGGAGTAATAAGATGGTCGGGATAGGGCCCTCGCCTACCCATACTGTGTAAACAAAGAAAATAAACCTCTGTCACACAAGCTTCGGAAGAAAGGAGCTGATGGATCTGTGCGGCTGACTGAAACTACAAGAGGTCTGCTCCTCGTCTATCTGTACCTGCAGGCAAGTAATGCAGCGCCCCGAGAAGGGTGTTAGTACAGTATGTACCGAGTATGTAAAGCAATAGTTGTAAATGACTGAAAGTAAGAAATAAAGATGACCATAACTGAAGTAAAGGAAATGGACTGAAGTTGACTAAAGTAGTAAAATCAAGACTAAATGTAACTGTAATAAGAAGGGTAGGGGTCATACCTGACAAATGGAACTTCTTACTGTAAACTATTAGTAACTAAAGCAACATAACATAAACCTTACCTGGCCCCCATAAGCCAGAAGGTGCAATCAACACATAACAACCCACATGGGCCCCCATTAGCCCTAGTGAGTACACCTCAATCTAATTACCACTATCCAGGTCGTACCCTACCACCTACTAACTATAAGTATCCTGCGGGTCCCCTAGGTATGTAGCTTGGGCCCGCTGGGCCCCTGACTATAGTTGTGCCTAAGTCCGAAGGACTCCTGAAATCTACACCCCGAGCGCAAGCGCTCGGCGGGGGTGTGTATAGGCCAACCACAGCAAAATATGAGGAGCTGGCTCCCCATCTTCGTCCCTTGCGGACGGCATGCCGCTCCGTAGAGCGATATATCCTCGCCCTCTGGCAGATGAGTCGACACAGCTATTAACCCTGAGGTGGTCACGAAAGCTATACAGGTAATCCAGCCCAAACAATGCAAATACAAGTCTCAACTGATAACAATAACTGCACACAATCACATACTCCTGACACGCTTTACTAAGAGTCATACTAGATTACTATACTGGAGAAACTGACAAATAAATCTATCTATATAGCGAGAGAGTATCTGGCCTTCTGGGCCTCATACTAATGCTACTCGCCTCTGGGATAATCTATATGACTGTCTACAGGCACACCGTGTGCACGTATTTGATCAGAGGATCCTGATAGTGATCATGATCTCTAATAATCTAGGCTGAATAAAGCGAGGTCTAAAGTGGCCTAACAACACTTTGAATGTTCCACTCGGACCTCTATAACTCATGAATAACTGTGGCATTGCTGATAGCTAACTACTTTATTCTTCTAAGTAAATAACTATAGGGCTAAGCTTCTCCTGGCACTATGTACCTGAATACCTTACAAGAATTGGCTAGGGTGCTGGCTCGTCACTGACTACTGATGTGGACCCCTCCTTGGGGTACCCACAGGTTTATCTGACTTAGACGACTGGGCTGGCTTGTTGGCATCCTACATGATAATTGTCAGGTCGACTAAGACTGACAATCACTGATAAGGCTAAAGGGATGACGGGCGATCACTCAATACACTGGAGAACCCTGATGTCGCTAACTCTAGAATATACCTATTCTGTCTCTATTTCTGGTTCTTGACGTGCGATAATGTTAATGACCTCTAAGGATGTTTTCCTGCTAATACAGGCGCCAACTTGTCGTCAGACCGCCTAACTGCGCCCATACCATCTGTAGCATCTGAGATCGTTACTTCTATTCGAGGACATAAGTCGTAACACTGTACGACTAGGATACTTGCCGAGAGTTAAGCCTTACATACCTTGATCGCTGTTTGTCGATTAACTGGCGAGTTTCAGCTCGTGTTCAACTACCCTTCTCAACTAAAATCGTGTTACTGGAAAGATAGGATTAGTTTTATCACCAAAATTCGGCAAAAAGGAAAACTTTATATAGAAATATTAACTATATTTCTAATGAAACGAAACACGGTCGAAACATCATTATTTCTCGAAGATTTAGAAGGAGAAATACTTTATTTAAGCCTGGGATCATATTGACACTAGTTTGGAGCAATTCCAACAACTTTGGCTCGGCGTGACGACGATTGGCCGGGCGAATTTCACGAAACTAACTCCATAGAAATGCTCCCTGCAGCCTTATACTTTGATACTCGAAGTTAATTTGAATTTGGACGGCGTTTGACGGCATAATCGGATGAAAATTATATATTCCCTTCGTCCTATCCTCTGTTCTGATCAAAATAAATGTGAGAAATGACATAATGTTTAAAGGTGAGGCCTATATATAATTGCAGAAAAATACATGGCACGTTGGCCAACGCGCCATTTTGGCTCCGTGCCACATTGGCTAATGCGGAGGTCCAAGCTCCGTGCCACTTTTCCCCTCTGGGCAGCGCGGTTCGGCCTCCTCTTGCGAAATTCCAACTTGGCACTCGTTCGGCCCTTCCTCGGGCCCCTTTCCTCATACGTATTACACTCTAAAGCTCTCAACCAACATATGAATAGGCCATCTAAGTGCTAGAAACTTATGGGGTGTAACATGTATACTGTGATGCTTCAAGAATTGGGTTAGGTGTGTTATGATGCAACACGGTAAAGTAATTGCTTATGCTTCGAGGCAGTTGAGGAAACATGAAAAGGACTACCCCACCCACGATTTGGAGTTAGCTGTAGCGGTTCATGCCTTAAAAATCTAGAGGTATTATTTGTATGGTGTGCACGTAGATGTCTTCACTAATCATAAAAGCCTCCAGTACATCTTCATGCAGAAAGAATTCAATCTGCGGCAGCACCGGTGGTTAGAATTACTGAAAGACTATGACGTGAACATCCTGTATCACCCAGGGAAGGCCAATATTGTAGCTGATGCCCTTAGTCATAGATCCATGGGTAGATTAGCATATCGATAGCCAGAACTGTGGGAGATAGCTCGAGAGCTGCACCAGTTAGCCAGTTTAGTGGTCCGGGTAGTAGATTCAGGGGATAATGGGGTTGTGATTCAGAATATAGTAGTATCATCTCTAGTTGTAGAGGTGAAGAAGCGGCAGTGCGAGGACCCTAGTCTGGTACAGTTTAGAGACAAGGTCCAGCAGAGCGAAATATCAGCTTTTAAGTTAACTGAAGACGGGGCTCTGAGATACAGAGGTTGCCACTGCATTCCAAATGTAGCAGGGCTCCGCCAGCAGATTATGGCAGAGGTACATTATTCTCGTTAGTCTCTTCATCCAGGTTCGACGAAGATGCACCACGACATAAAAAAGATATACTGTTGTCCTAGAATGAAGAAAGGTGTAGCCGAATTCGTGGCGCAGTGTCCTAATTGTCAATAGGTAAAAGCTTAACATCAAAAATCTAACGGACTAACTCAGGAGATGGCTATACCTATGTGGAAATGGGAGGCAGTTAATATAGATTTTGTGACAGGACTACCTCGTACCAGATGAAAAGTTGGCTATATTTGGGTTACTGTTGATAGGTTAATGAAATTAGTGCACTTTCTGCCAGTATGGACTACATTCTCAACTGAAGATTCCGCCGAGTTATATATTAAGGAGATAGTCCGATTGCATGGTATCCCAACATCTATTATCTCTGACAGAGGGGAACAGTTTACAGCTATATTTTGGCAATCATTTCAGAAAGGTTTGGGGACACAAGTTAATTTGAGTACAACTTTTCATCCCCAAACAGACGGCCAGGTAGAGCGCACCATCAAATGCTTGAGGACATGTAGGGAGTGTGTGCTAGATTTTGGAGAATGCTGGGACGAGCATGTACCTCTTATTGAATTTTCATATAATAAAAATTATCATTCTGTAATCAATATGGCGCCTTATGAGGCATTATATGGGAAAAAATGCAGGTCCCCCATCGGATGGTTTGAAGTAGGAGAGGCAGGGTTGATCGGACCTGATATGATCCACAGTCAGAAGAGAAAGTAAAACTTATCAAAGAGTGTTTACTCACAGCCCAGAGTCGTCAAAAGTCCTACTCCGATGAGCAGCGTAGAGAGTTGGAATTTAATGTTGATTATTGGGTATTCCTTAAAGTTTTGCCGATGAAGGGCGTTATGGGATTTGTTAAGAAGGGAAAGCTTAGCCCTAGGTTCATTGGCCCGTACCGGATCCTCTGAAGGATAGGTCGAGTGGCATATTAGTTAGAATTACCTTCAAAGTTAGAATCGGTCCATCCAGTCTTTCACATATCAATGTTGAGAAAGTGTATAGGGGACCCGTCTCTGGTTGTTCCAGTTGAAGATGTTCAGGTTACTGAGGAGTTATCTTATGAGGAGGTTCCAGTTGCTATACTAGATTGACAGGTTCGTAGGTTACGGACTAGAGATGTGGTCTCCAATTAAGTCCTATGGAGGAATAGAAATATAGAAGAGATGACTTGGGAAGCTAAGGACGACATGAGATTTAGATATCCTCACTTGTTCCAGGATTGACCCCGATTATGCAGTTAAGGATAGGTCATTGTTCAGTGGTTATTTTACTGCCTATATTACTAGTACTGTTTGGTTGGTTATCTCTATATGGTGGAATAGTTGGTTATAGCGTTCTGTGAGATCCCTATGTTGGCTTTTCCTACATTTCGGATAATCCATAATACAGAGGAGACTCTGCTGAAATTTTTCTAAGTATTAGTTAATAAAGATAACTCCTTTAAGCTTGAAGACGACATTCGAGGAATAATGTTCCTAGGGAGGGAGGATGTTACACCCCATAAGATATTAGCGGCTAGTGTGCGTGCACGTGAACTTGTGACGAGTAGAGAGAGAGCTTGATGTGTGCGGGAAGAGCCTCGAAAGAAAGATCGAGCGAGCCTAGGCCGTGAGGGGCTAGCGCGACGCGCTAGCCTACCTGTGCGCTAGGCAGCATGGCGCGCCAGCATGCCAGCGCCCTGGAAGGCGTGGCACGGCAGGCACCTTGGCGCGATGGCTAGCGCGGGGCGCCGACCTCTTAGCTTGTTGGCCAGGATGGGGTGCCGCCAATGCCACAGTCCTTTGCCTATATAACCCCCCCTCGTTCAATTCAAACCATTCATCAACATATCCCCCTCGGCCAGAAATGAGAAAACACAAAACTTTCATTTGATTTCTGTTAAATTACGCTATCAAACGCCATCCAAATACAAATTAACTTTGGGTAATAAGTTCTAGGCCTATGGGAAGCATCGCTGAGGAGTTATTTCTTGAAAATTCGCTCGATGTATTGAAAACCCACCGAGTAAAGGTTGACGGAGTTACACCAAATTGGATCCTAAATGGTCACAGGTAATAGTATAAGGGCTGCATTTGGGTGAAACTACCGGTTACAGGTTGCAACTCGCCAGTTAAATGAAAGTCGGCATTCGAGGTATGTTAAGGTTATCCCTCTTCGACAAGTTACGTTCTCGTAGATTTGATACGACCTATTTATCTATAGTACTCCAGAGTAAACTTGTTGTAGTTAGCTGCTACCAATAGAATTGAGATGACAATAATGACACAGCAATCCTCATCTGAGTTAACCCTAGCTAGTATGATTTCTGCATACGATAGTTGATTTTCTGGTGCTTTGTTGCCTATGATGCTATGCTCACAGGAGTCATATGATGTTTGAAGGGACTATATTGAGGTTGTAAGGGCTGTATTGAGGTCTACTCAACTCCATAATCCTCCATGCCTCAGAGGCATTATGACCCTCAGTCGAACCAAGGCTCAGGGTCTAGTTACAAGAGCTTGCATTATGACCCTCAATCGAGCCAAGGTTCGGGGTCCACTTACTGGAGCTTGCATTAAAACCCTCAGTTGAGCCAAGACTCGGGGTCCACATACAGTTACAGGAGCCCAGGTGGCTCAGACACAGCTACAAGAGCCTAAACAACTCAACCCAGAAATAGGATCCTACCAGGCTCGGATACAACTTCAGAGGACGAGAATTCCTGAGTTACAGTATGCTTACAAACCCTTAGTAGCCAGATAAGAGGAGTGTATGTTGTTTGTACTTGTCGGGTCTTATGGGGGTCTACGTAGGTTATTCTATGTTGTTTGTACCTTTTAGGGTTATGGGGGCCCGATTAGGTTCTTGTTTGTACATATACTTGTTAGTTATATTTTTCAAATTGTCAAATTACTCAGGTTAAATTCTTATCTTCTTCTTGATTACTTCAGCTTTATCAGCTTTCATTCAGTTATTATTTTTACTACCTTACATATTTGGTACATATTGTACTGACGCCCATCCTTGGTGTGCTGCATTACTTGCCTATAGGTGCAGATAGATGTGGTTCGGGACCTCCCTAGTCATCAGCCAGAGTCAGCATACCAGTCAATCCTTCCTCTGGAGTTGATCTGTGGCCTTGTCAGCCTGAGGCTATATTTACAACTGAGATATAGCTTGTCGTTTCCTTGAATTGAGTTGCAGGCATACACCAGAAATACACAAGCCCAGCTAGGCCAGTTCAGATCCCAGTGTGACACTAAGTACCAGTCATGCCTCCCAAGGTGGGGCGTGACACTCCTCTTGGATGTTTTTTAGACACATCACTTTGAAACCACTTAATTATTGACTATTAGTCACAAGTCAAATCATTTAAGTGTGCATGTTGGAGGAAAAACTTCAAGTTCTTGTGATTCTATTTAGCTTTTAAGATTTGTCAAATAATTTCATATTATTGTAAGTATTTCATCATGACTTCTTATAAATCTTATGTTATTATCTTCAAACATGAGCGGCCAAATTATTTATCTAGTGTTGTGAGAACCATGATGGATTAACGAAAGTAAGTGAAATGAAATAGTGATTCTTGAATGGTGAATTTAGGGGATTGTTATTCTCTTTGTTTTAGCTAGTTTTAGCGGTTGCAAACATTGAAATGTGCATGTATCATCAACTTGCTTGACCAAAGAGGTTAAAGTTAGAAAAAAAGAATAACAATGGAAATTTGAGGCTACTAACCCTCGTCTAATTAACTTGAGCTCTAACTGAGAATGGTTAATCCAAGACATATGACGAGAGCAAAATATGAACACCTAAAGTCCGAGAGGATTTGGAGTGAAATTCATCTATGTAGGTCAAGAGATGTTAGATGAACTTAATCATCAATCTTACACAAAATTCACCAGGATAGATCATTAATAAAATAAGCCTACTACATTATGAAATCATGGAAAACACAGTCCTAATTTCTTCTCATAAATTTGATAACAACTTAATCACTGCATAAAAAAATACTTTTTCTTTTCATTGCAAACCTCCTCTAAGATATTGACTATCGATTGATTTAATGATCATTAACATAGTATTTTTGACCTATTCCTTGTGTGATTGACCCTAACCTAGTTGGGTTACTATATTTAATAGTAAATGCTTTATACTTCATTTTGCAGTGTAATTTGAGCGTGATCACCCTCCACTGTCAACGCTAGGATAGAGGCTATAGTCATCAAGGTCTTGAGCTTTTGAAAGCTCTCCTCATATTCATCAGACTATTGCAACGGTACATCCTTCTAAGTCAAATGGGTGAATCAAGATGCAATTGTAGCAAAGCCCTTCACAAACTGACAATAGTAGCTAGCCAGCCCCACAAAACTATGAATTTCTATCACCGATGCGGGCCTAGCCCAATTTCTAACTGCCTCCATCTTCTGCAGATCAACCATAATTCCTTCCTTTGAGACCATATGTCCCAAAAAGGATACAGACGCCAGCCAAAACTCACACTTAGAAAATTTTGCATATAATTGTTTTTTCTTCAGCAACCACAAGACAATTCTCAGATGATGCTTATGTTCCTCTTTACTCCTTGAGTATACTTGAATGTCATCAATGAAGATAGTTACAAATGAATCTAAGTACGACTTAAATATCCCATTCATCATACTCATAAAATAAACTGGAGCATTAATAAGCCCAAATGACACGACTAAAAACTCATAATGCCCATACTTGGTCTGAAAGTTTATTTTCAGAATGTCCTCAGTACGAATCTTTAGCTGGTGATAGCCCAACTGTTATACCCCGGGAACCCAAGGATCAGTCCCGGGAGCCAAACGGGAAAATATCTGAAAGATATTGTAGCAGTGCAGAATGAGTCGTTAGACGACTTGTGAGGAGACCCCACGAGTAGTCAGGTGGCTCGTGGGAAGGTTGGACTAAGCTGAGGAGTTGAGGTCCCCACTGGCATGGGAACGGCTCGTGGTCAGCCACCACGAGTCGTCTGGTCTACCATGGGGTGAGGTTGAGGGTTACTTGGGAGGTTTGACAAATGTACCTAATAGATGGGACCCCACGAGTCGTGGCCAGTCCCAATGACTCATGAGGTGAGGCGTGAGCAAGCCCATGGAATTCTAGTGGAGATGAGGCAATGTACTTGACAAAAGGGTGCAATGAGTTGTGGTCACTGGGGACGAATCGTTAGGTCCCCCATTGCAAGCCCAGTCCACCTGGTATCTAGTATACTTGACGAGCGACGCAACGAGTCGTTGCCCATCCTAGCGAGTCGTCAGGTCACCCGTTAGGGTTGATGTTGGGCAGATTTATATGCCCAAGTGATACTCAAACGTATCATTTTCGCTTTGTTTATCGTGCAATGTGTATACATTTTCATATAATTGGTAATAAAATGTGAATTTATACTAACCAACATGATTACCATTGTTTTGTAGGTAAAATGTGATTTTGAGGAGCTAAAATGCATGTTGGAACAATATCGGAGTTGGACTTGGATTCAAGCACAGAAAAGGCATTGGACTGCACAATATAAAGGGGCTCCGCAATGGTGCTGTGTCACGCTGCCATCGCGGAGGCATTCTGCCTGGAGGGTGAAATAATAGTCAAATTCCAGTGGAGCCTCGCGACAGCTCCGTGGCACGGTGGCAAGCCTCTGTGTTGCATGCCGTGCCACGTTAATGCTTTATTCCCGGACCCCAAATTTCCAGTGAGGGTTCGCATCCACGCCGTGTCACGGAGGCAGTGCTCCGCGATGCACTCCGTGACACGTTGCTTGTTATTCCGGGAAAAATTCCCATTAGTATAAATAGAACACTTAGGCTTATTTTTCATAATTCAGACTTAGTGGAGCAAGGACGTGGGTTACAGGCAGTTGAGGGACGAAAAGTTCAGGGTTTTTTCTCTCTTTCTTTCTTCTTTAACTCAATTGTTTGTATGATTAACACTTGTTTTAGGATGATTAATCCACAAATGAGTGGCTAATTCCCTTCCTTGCTGAGGTTATGAACATTTTTGATGAATTTTGATTGTTAAATTATATGGTTTTTCATCTTCTTCTTCCATGTTGTTCTATTAATTCTTGTTTCTACTGCATTGGTGTGTGGCCGACATTAATGTACATCTAAAAAGTCCGATTTCACTCGAGAGAGCACGAAATTGGAAAGTTGTGAATTAATAGGGTATTGTTCTTAACTTGATTTGGGAAAATTGAGTTTTGATGTGCTTTCCTGATAGAAATATACTTGAAAGTCGTATTAGTCAATTTAGGAACCGGAATTGTATTGCTAGGTCATGAATTGCATTTGATCACAGAAATGTAGACGAATGGTTTATGATTCTTAAGTGAGATAAAATACGAGAGTTTTAATCTCTAGGCTAATGTTCTTGGCTAGCAACTGGAAAAGAAGATTAACCAGTGTATGATGATAATCAGTTCATTACATGTTCTTAACCTTGGCATGCTCATATCCATAGTTTAAATTCAAAGTAAACAATTGTTAATAGTTTTAGTATAGAAATTATAAAACAAATTATTCAACTGTTGGTTACATTGTTGTCAGCATATTTAGAAGTGGGATAGAATATAGTATACTTAAGCAATTTTTACTTATCCAGAGTCTCCTTGGATCTATACTTGGCTTACTTAAGCGACTTACTACTTGTTTGACCACGGGCACTTGCGTGTCGGTTTTTAACCCCTACCAAAGCACCGGACAAGTTTTTGGCATCGTTGCAGGGGAGACTAGGCAATTGGTGAAATTGTATTAAGTGTAAATTTACTGTATTTTTATTTTATTTTCTTAAGTGTTGACAACTTGGTCTTAGCCTGTATTTTGCAGACTTGATTTCTGTGAACACTGGCAAGAGACAAAGAGCTGGTGGAATCTTATATAGAGCCTGAACGTATATTTCATAGTAAACGCAGAGAAGCTCTACAAAAGAAGCTGCAGTTGCTCAGACAGACTATTATGGAGCAACAAAATCCACCGGTTGTGAGGGCAGTGTTAGTGCCCGAAGAAGCAGCAGCAAGGCCGGTTCGCGAGGTGGCAATCCCACATGCCAACAATGTAACATCCAGTATCCGCAAACTAGAGCTGGAGGGAGATCTGAACTCAAGCAAAATATGGTGCAACTGTTGCACACAAGCGGGCAATTTACCGGTCTCCCTCATGAAGACCCACAACAACATCTCCAAAACTTTTTGGAGATAAGTGACACTTATATACCTGCTAGAGTGTCACCTGATTATGTTCGACTTACATTGTTTCCGTTCTCATTACTTGGTGAAGCCAAGAGGTGGTTGAAAGCTGAGCCACCAAATTCTATTTCAACGTGGGATGATCTTGCACGAAAGTTCTTGATAAGATTTTTTTCCTCTGGTAAAACAGCCAGACTTAGAAGTCAAATTCTAAGTTTCAAACAGAGGGAGGGAGAAAATTTGTATCAAGCCTGGGAAAGATTTAAATCCATGTTGCGGGACTGTCCTCATCATCATCTGTCCAATGAGGTGTTGGTGCACACATTTATTGAGGGTTTGGAACCCCATACTAAAATTTTGCTAGATTCAGCAGCTGGAGGGCAAGCGCTGGAAAAGACTTATGAGGAGCTGTACACTTTGCTAAACCGGATTTCACAGGGCAATCTAGAATGGAATGCAGATTCATCACGGGGTGGAGCAAGGAAAGCAGTAGGAGTGCTTGAAGTGGATGGATTTACAGCTATCGCTGCACAGATAGTTGCCTTGCAGAATCAGTTGAACAACCACTTCAGCAACATGAATTTGAACCAGCCTTCAGCTTCAGTCAGTGCGGTCCAGCAAATGTGGTGTGAAGTGTGTGGAAGCAGTGAGCACTCAGCTGAGTGTTGTGGAGCAAACCCAGATTCTGTTAACTTTGTGGGCAATGCACAAAGAAATCAGCAGCAGTATGGTAGTGGCTACAATTCAAATTGGAGGAACCATCCAAATTTTTCATGGGGTAGCAACAACCAACAAGGCCAAAGTTCGGGTTAGGGTATGCAAATAAATCAAGGAGGGCAACAGAACTACCAATCTCAATTCAGAAATCATAATGCCCCTCCTCCACCACCATCTCCTAGCATTGAGGAAATGTTCAAGACCATGATCGCTAATCAAGCGCAATTACAGGCTGACTATGTTAAATTGGCAGCCGAAGTGAAAAATAATCAGTTAGCGACCAAGGCTCTTGAGTATCAATTTGGGCAATTTGCTAGTGCCCAAAACACAAGGCCCAGAGGAGGACTGCCTAGCGACATGGATCCGAATCCGAAGCAGGTAAATGCAGTGACCACAAGGAGTGGTTTGCAGCTGAAGGAGGTGGAACTAGAGAGACCACCTCAAAAGTCAGGAGCAGCAGATGTTGAGGGAAAGCAAAGTTCGGAAAGGGGGAAGACCAAAGAAGCTGAATCAGAAAGACCTCCACCCCCGTTCCCTCAACGACTCAAGAAACACAAGGAGGAGGCGTGTTTCAAGAAATTCATGGAGGTGCTTAAACAGGTACATGTTAACTTACCTCTTGTTGATGTCTTGCAGGGAGTGCCTAAATATGCCAAATACATTAAAGACATCGTGGCCAACAAAAGTCGTTTGACTGAGTATGCCACGGTAGCTTTGACGGAGGAGTGCACTTCCCGGATCCAAAATAGACTGCCCACGAAGCTAAAAGACCCTGGAAGTTTTACTATCTAGCTTACTATTGGGCAGAGCATCCGAGCTCGTGGATTATGTGACTTGGGGGCGAGCATAAATCTGATGTCATCTTCAGTATTCAGAAAGTTGGGTCTAGGGAGTCCTAGACCTACAACCATAATCTTGCAGTTGGCAGACCGATCCTTAGCTAGGTCGGATGGCATTGTTGAGGATGTTCTAGTGCAAGTGGGCTCCCTCATTTTTCCGGTAGATTTTATTATTTTGGATTTTGAACCAGACGCGGAAGTCCCATTTATTTTGGGACGACCCTTCTTGGAAACCGGGAAAGCATTAATCGACGTAGCTGCGGGTCAACTCACAATGCGAGCACATGACAAGGTAGAGGTGTTCGATGTGTACAAGGCACCCAAGCTCCCGATGGTGAATGAAGAACTCTCGGTGATCAATGTAATTGATCATGGTAATGCTAAACAAATGAATGATTCCCTAGAGTTGATGGGAAGACCACCGGATAGGTGTGAGCACTATTGGGGGGAGGACAATGATCGTGAGAAATTGTCCATCACCCTAGCGGACAATTGAGCATAATGAACGTCGAGCCGCGACGGTAAACCAGGCGCTGCATGCGAGGCAACCCGTGAAAAAACATTTCTTTCATTTTTGAGATGATTTTCAAGTTAAACGGAGAAAAATGTGCACGGAATCGTGAAGGAAAAGGCGAGGTATGAAGAAATTAATAAAATGCAGAGACAGTGAGCTGGGGCGATAGCTCCGTGTCACGGAGGAGGACCTCCGCGTTACCCTCCGTGACACGTTGAAGTGTAATCTGGAAATTTTAAAATTTCCAGAGGGCTATCGCGATGGCTCCGTGTCACGGAGGCAGTGCACCGCGATGCACTCCGTGACACATTGCCATATAAATTGTAACGGGTCACACCGGGTTGCCGGGTGACCCGCATGTTTTCTACATTTTAAACCCCCGATTTCTCCCCTTTTCCCCTAATTTTTACATTTCTCCGCGACCAAACACCCAAAATTCCCTTCCTCATCAACGTGCCACGGCTTAAGGCAAAGAATTATCAAGTTTTCTTCAGTTCTTCAACTTCGAGGTATGTTTTCCGATTATCTCTCAAGTTTTTGTCGATTTCATTCGAATTTAAGCATGGGAGGTAAACTAAATCACCCCAAGTCGAAATTTAGCATGAATTTGAGTTATTTATTGATTGATAAATGCTCGGAATGTTGTAATGAGCGTTTGAACTTGTCGATTGCATGAATTATTCGAATTTGATTGCAAAATTCAATTCTAGGGCTTGGTTGTTGGAATCGAAATTGGTAACTTGTTAAATTTGTGAAATATATGCCGGGTTGTATGTATTGAATGAGACAAGTCGTTGTAGAATATTGTTTGAATGGAATAGACGACAAATTCTCGGGTTTTTGGGAAAATGTTGAAAATTGTTCGAATTGGGTTGGTTATATAGGTTCAGGTGTATATATTTTTGTTGTGTTTTTGTTTTGTTGTTTTTCTTTGCTAAGTGCGATGGTTGAATTGCTAGAGATGGTAGTGATTGTGATTAGCTGTACGAAGTCTGAGTAGTACGCAAAAGTTCTACCGTCGAGTTTTTCTTTGTGAACGCACTAAGCATGAATTGTATAGTTGTTTGTTTTTGGTGTAAATAAAGTATTCTTGCCGTAGTATAGTAATCGTAGCTAAGGACTAAGTATGGGGTTAACTTAGCGTAACCCGACCTTAGCCTAAGCTAATATCTATTTAGCTTGACATTGCGGTTGTTTATTTGTGTTGACAGACAAAATGGAAAGCAGGCAAGACAAAGGTAAGGGTGCATCAACTTTAGGCACAGGAGGAAAAGACTTAGACTGGGCACAACAGTCCCAGCTGCACCAGCAATTCCACGCGGCCAGCACCGCCAATACGGAACAAGGTGGGTAACTGATGAGGGGAAGAAGTGGTATGCCAAGCATAAAGAAAACAAATACTTCCCCGAGGAGCATATTGCACGGGAACCATTAGCACAGGAGTTCCCCCGCATAGTTCAAAGGATCGAGGCAGCTGGGCTCAGCTTCATATTTCAGGAGCCCAAGGAATGCTTCCTATATCTAGTCCGGGAGTTCTATGCTAATTGGAACCCGCCAATCAGAAGCCACACAATCAAGATCAGAGGGCAGATAGTCACTCTGGAACCCCAGCAGCTAAATGCCATCATCGGAGCGCGGGACACAGATGCCCACGTTCTCCGCCAGCTGAACATCACCCCACCATATGTCGTTATCAGACGCACATTGTGTGGGGCTCGATCCACAGCCAGATGGAGCAGACATAAGGAAAGGGGTTATCACCAGACTCTGCCGTATTCTCAAATGAACAGGGAGGCCAGAATATGGCTGAAGATAGTCTGCTCGTGCCTAATCCCGGGGGTGCACATGACTGATGTGACCCGGGACCGTGTTTGCCTGGTGTATGCCATAATGAAAGGGCTGGAGATTAATGTTGGGGCGGTCATCATATCCGCCATGAAGAGAGCCCGACTACACCAGGGCCACAGGTATGGGTTCGGTGGACTAATCACCACCTTTCTTCGGGGCCTCGACGTCGAGGAAGAGGCTTTGGACTACATCCCGCAGTTGGAGCGGAGGGCCTTGGACGTGACCAAAACTAAGGCCCCCGACACCACACACGGGCCAGTGCTGACGCTTGGCGAGCGACATGCTCGTGATGACCAGTACATGGCGTGAATGTTTGGAATGCAAATGCTTCAGCTCAGGATTGGTGGGAGACCAGCCACGGAGGAGGAGCTATGGCAGCTCGAGCTGGATTACCCATTTGGCAAAAACGCCAGGGCTCTATGCCGAGTGGGGCCAGCCTTTGTAGAGCCCACTGACGATGATGTCCCCACGGATGAGGAGGCACGTCGGGAGGACTCCGATGTGGAGTCCGATGACGATGACGGAGGCGACTCGGACATGGGTGATGAGGCAGCAGCACCTGATGAAGAAGTGGAAAACTTTGACTGATCAGGGAGTTCCACCACCCAATTTTGTGATTTTTAATTTTTGTGAACACTGGGGACAGTGTTCAATTTAAGTGTGGGGTGGGGAGTAGTTAGGTGCTGGGGCTGGGCTGGTTTGCTTGTATGCTTTCCTCTGTTTTGTATGTATGTTTCCCTGTGTTTGTGAATTGCAAATTGTTCTGTATCTGTACATATTTGTGGTATTGATGTGTGTTGTGGAATGTTGCTGTTGCAAGCTAAGTCTGTAAAAATTTTGTAAATATTTTCTTAATTTATTTTTTTTTTCTAGTGAAATGATCGATATTTTTAAAATTTTGCGAAAATATTTTCTTCAGTTTTAAAAATATTTTGTAAATAATTTTTTCCATCGAAATGATCGATGTTTTGCAAAATTTTTCAATGTTTATTTTGGGTTTCTTGGAGTTTGTTTTCGGTTCTTGTACCGAGAATAGTCCCATTGAACCGACGTCATAGTTAGTGACCGTTCCCTATGATGGATGGATGACGACCGTCTTAAGGGAAATGTAGTCGGTAGGAGTAGTTATTTTAATTTATTTTCAGTTTTTTCTTTGGTGGATTGCATCACAGAACCTGTAGTTACTATATGGTTGTGAAATGTTGGTTGCGTGTTGTACCTGATATCAAAAATGTAAAAGTGATTCGTATGAAAGCATGCAATTTTGTAAATATGTTGAGATACCTAGGCTGTAGAGTTCGATTCGGTGTGATTGAGGCTTAAATTTTGAAATCATGTAATTAGCTAATTAAAGAGTCTGTGAATGCATCTTGAATCGAGCATGTGCATAAAGTGTGAAGTGAGGTATTGTTATTCCATGCTATTGTGAAGTGTCTAGAACTTGCCTGGTGTGTGTACAAAACGAAATGAAGGAGGTGTAGTGTTGGAAAGGATGTAGGCATTTCTTTGTTTTAACCGAGAGTTTCTATTTTTTTTCCTTTTCATACTCCCCTTTTGATGTGATTGTATACCCTAGTCAGCCCGTTGAGCCTTTAGCCTATTATTTCTTTCTTTTGTCCAAAAAAGTATAAACTGAGCTTAATTCTTTCTTTTCATTAGCCGTAAAGTCTATACAAAACTCTTAAGCGCTTAAGAAGAACAAAATTTTTCCCAAAGTGTCAAAGAGTGAGAATGGTGAAAAGAAAAAGAAAAGCAGAGTGAGGAAAGGAAAGAAAAGGTTGAGGTGCACTTGCTATAATTAAATGATAATGAAGGTGCATGAAAAACCTTTGTTTTTGTGTCAAGTGTGCTTGATGAAATGGGTCATACGAAAGTAAACCATCATGAATGGGATGAAAAAAAAAAGAGAAAAGAGAGAAACAATGTCCATGAGTTGATGGGAATGTGTAGAAAAAGGCGCTTAATGATGCTAGTGGCTATTATTGGCTAATCCAATATGTACTAGTTCCATAGCTTCCATTACAACACATTAAAGTCCTACGTGATCTTACATTGCATTTCTTTATATTAGTGGAGTAATACACTAAGGGCAAGCTTATGGGTCATGACATGATGCATGTGAATTATTTTGGGAGAGAGAGTGAAATTAATTTTTACATGCCCCTACTTGAATGTTTGTGTGTCACATGAGCATAAAGGGGAAGATTCTCTTGAGTTGTGAGGGCACATGCTTGATGAAAGATTGATTTTCGTGTCGGATATCTTGATTAGCTGATTTGCATGAGTTTGCCGATATCGAGAGTCGATTCTTAAAGACTAGGAAGTCTTAATGTATTGAAGGTCATTGCATTGTTAAGACCATGCATGTTTTCTTGATGATTTGCAATATTGAATGATCGGTATGACCGTAGCTCAAATTGTCGCACCATAGTTGCGAAGGTTGTGATGTAATTTGCATGAATTGTGTGTTTGTTGTTTGAGGACGAACAAGGATTTAAGTGTGGGGTAAGTGATCTTGGGCAGATTTTTATGCCCAAGTGATACTCAAACGTATCATTTTTGCCTTGTTTATCGTGCAATGTGTATACATTTTCATGTAATTGGTAATAAAATGTGAATTTATACTAACCAACATGATTAGCATTGTTTTGTAGGTAAAATGTGATTTTGACGAGCTAAAATGCATGTTGGAACAATATCGTAGTTGGACTTGGATTCGAGCACGGAAAAGGCATTAGACTGCACAATATAAAGGGGCTCCGCAATGGAGCCATGTCACGCTGCCATCGCGGAGGCATTCTGCCTGGAGGGTGAAATAATAGTCAAATTCCAGTGGAGCCTCGCGACAGCTCCGTGGCACGGTGACAAGCCTCCGCGTTGCATGCCGTGCCACGTTGATGCTTTATTCCCGGACCCCAAATTTCCAGTGAGGGTCCGCATCCACGCCGTGTCACGGAGGCAGTGCTCCGCGATGCACTCCGTGACACGTTGCTTGTTATTCCGGGAAAAATTCCCATTAGTATAAATAGAACACTTAGGCTTATTTTTCATAATTCAGACTTGGTGGAGCAAGGACGTGGGTTACAGGCAGTTGAGGGACGAAAAGTTCAGGGTTTTTTCTCTCTTTCTTTCTTCTTTAACTCAATTGTTTGTATGATTAACACTTGTTTTAGGATGATTAATCCACAAATGAGTGGCTAATTCCCTTCCTTGCTGAGGTTATGAACATTTGTGATGAATTTTGATTATTAAATTATATGGTTTTTCATCTTCTTCTTCCATGTTGTTCTATTAATTCTTGTTTCTACTGCATTGGTGTGTGGCCGACATTAATGTACATCTAAAAAGTCCGATTTCACTCGAGAGAGCACGAAATTGGAAAGTTGTGAATTAATAGGGTATTGTTCTTAACTTGATTTGGGAAAATTGAGTTTTGATGTGCTTTCCTGATAGAAATATACTTGAAAGCCGTATTAGTCAATTTAGGAACCGGAATTGTATTGCTAGGTCATGAATTGCATTTGATCACAGAAATGTAGACGGATGGTTTATGATTCTTAAGTGAGATTAAATACGAGAGTTTTAATGTCTAGGCTAATGTTCTTGGCTAGCAACTGGAAAAGAAGATTAACCAATGTATGATGATAATCAGTTCATTACATGTTCTTAACCTTGGCATGCTCATATCCATAGTTTAAATTCAAAGTAAACAATTGTTAATAGTTTTAGTATAGAAATTATAAAACAAATTACTCAACTGTTGGTTACATTGTTGTCAGCATATTTAGAAGTGGGATAGAATATAGTATACTTAAGCAATTTTTACTTATCCAGAGTCTCCTTGGATCGATACTTGGCTTACTTAAGCCACTTACTACTTGTTTGACCACGTGCACTTCCGTGTCGGTTTTTAACCCCTACCAAAGCACCGGACGAGGGTCACCTGGCAGTTATTTCCTGCGAATTAGTAAGGGCCTTCTCATAATTTCTTATGCTCCTAAGACATAAAGTACGTCGTTTTGAGGTCGGGACAGGGTCTTTTAAGGGGAAATCATCCATAACATCATTTGATACTTGTAAAAGTAGAGAGGAAAGAGGAAAGGGATTCAAGTGTTCATCTTCAAGTTCTTCAAGTTTCCATCTAGGGCTTTTCAAGGGAGTTAGGAATCAAGGAGTTCCAGGTATATGGGGTTTTGAATGGGTATTTTAGTCCCTACCCATGCTCAAATTCTCCCTAATTCTATGTTAAAAACTATCAATTCTTGATGGGTCATAACCCAAATGCATATTTCCTCAAAAACTGATATGAACATGTTGTAGTATGTCTAAAATCATGGGTTTGAATTGTTGGGCTATTTTCACTTATTTTCTTTAATACTTGATGATTTAATTCTAAAAGTACATATACCCTAAATCATAGGGTTTTTGGTGAAATTCATGATTTTGGTGATTCTAAAGCATGATATGAACTTTTGAATTTTAAGTGTGTTTTCAATTACTCATGTTATTATGATCATGTTTTCCATATATTTAAGCATTTCATGTATGATTGAAATTATGGGAAATGCCCACATGTCGCTCATGATTCATGAACTATTATTTTTGCCGAACCAAGGGCCCCATTTCTCAAGCATGTTATGATTATCACAATTTAACTAGTCATACATGTCATGTATGTATTTTATGAGCACATTGCATGTTTTGGGAGTAGTACTTAACATCGAGTAGGTTTGGGGCCTAGGTTACACCCATAATCTCAAAACTACGTGCCACCGTAGGTTATGTTTGGGACTGCCTCAGTGACTGTCCCTATTCCCTACGGGGTCTTCATGAGTGATATCACGCCTTTCATGGTTCATACCCTTGGCAAGGTATGGACGGACTCACGACTAGGCTTACAGGTCGAGCTCCATGTGTGCTCATATGGAGTATATCGGTTATAGAAATCTCCCACTGTTCCTCATTTTTTAATGCATGTATGATTGTGTTCTTTTGGCTCAAGTCGTGCTTATGAAATGTTTTCCCTCATGTTATGACTACGGCAGGTTATGGATATTTTGGAAATCTTGAGCCTTATGATATATTTATGATTTTAGTATTTATGATCATGATGTCCCCACTCCTATAACTTTTATGTTTTCAAGTATTGTTTTTCATACCTCCCATACTCAGTATATTCCAAGTACTAACCCGCATATTTTCGATGATGTATCATTTTATGATATAGGCTCTGATTCCCAGGTCCAGCATCGCTCCTAGCTTGCTCTCAGATCTGCTCTCAGTTCTCTGTGGTGAGTCCTCATGGTTCGACGGCTTCATGTTAGAATCTTGTTGTCTTTGAGTTTTCAGTATGTTGGGGTTAGTTGGGGTCTTGTCTTTTCAACCCATCTATTATGATTAGAGGCTTTTCGACCTACTTGTAGTAATCAGTTGTTTACGCTTGGATCATGTTTTGTTGTTTCCTATATTTCATGTCATGGTTTCATTTAGTTCATGATTATTAATCTATGTCTTCCGCCTTATGTGAATGGTTTAGTTATATGCTCATGTCATGGGTTGACTTGGGGTCCCTTGGGGCTCCTCGTCTCGTGTCTAAGATTCGGGTGTACTCTCGAGTCATGACAAACTTAGTATCAGAGCAATTGGTTCAGATGAGTCCTAGGGAGTCTAAAAGCCGCATTAGGTAGAGTCTTTTTCATGGGTGTGAAGCGCGTCACACTTATGACGAAGAGGCTACTGAACGTTTTAGGAAATATCCCCTTCTTTCGTGATCAATGTCATGTGGTGAAAACCTCTCCATCCTTCTAACTCGTGCTATTCGCGATTATAGAAAAATT
Organism: Datura wrightii; assembly: GCA_035772735.1. Lineage (NCBI taxonomy): Eukaryota > Viridiplantae > Streptophyta > Magnoliopsida > Solanales > Solanaceae > Datura > Datura wrightii. The sequence goes on along the minus strand of JASDFA010000002.1, from coordinate 45,021,240 downwards.
ATGGATCCCAGGAGGATGAACGGAAGAAGGAACAGAAATGATGAAGGCCACGAGGGTGGTCATGATAATGGGCGTCAGCAAGCCCCACCTGTTCAGGAGCCCCAAGCACCAGAACCAGCAGCCCACGCCGAGTTTCAGGCGGCTATCCAAATGTTGACACAGACCTTGATCGCTCAGGTCAACCAACAGGCTGTTGCGCATGTTCCACAGAACAGCAATGCAGCGGCAGCCCGGATTGGGGACTTTCTAAGGATGAACCCTCCCGAGTTCACAGGGAAAAAAGTGGATGAGGATCCACACGAGTTCATTGAAGGGATTTTGAAGGTCACTCGGGTTATGGAAGTGACAAATGAGAAGTGTGTTGATTTGGTCTCTTATCAGCTTAAGGAGGTCGCCTATATTTGGTTCAAGCAATGGAAGGACAGCAGGATAGCGGAAGCAGGCCCTATCAGCTGGGACGAGTTCCACATGGCCTTTCTCGACAAGTTATTCCCTCGGGAGATGAGGGAATTGAAAGCAGCTGAGTTTGTTAATCTCAAACAGGGAAAGATGACGATGTTAGAATATTCACTTAAGTTCACTCACCTGTCAAATTATTCCCCTGAGTTAGTGATGGACCAGAGGGCGCGATTGAGCAGATTCGTGCAGGGAGTAGCCGAGTATCTGGACAAGGACTACATAACAGCCATGCTTCATCAGGATACGGACTACCTATGGATAGTCCTTTATGCCCAACAAATAGAGGCAGCTTATATGAAGTAGAGAGAGGCCAAGAGGGCTAAAACTGATAGCTACAGGTCCTCCCAGTCGAGGCTAGGAGGTGGGCCTCACTAGCAATCCCAGCACAGGTCTATTACACCAGCACCATCTTTGGCTAGTACCACATTCAGTCCACGAGATGAATAGGGGAGCAGGGCCTCAGGTTCGAGGGGTCAAAATAGCATGCGCACAGAGCGCACATTCCCATCTTGTGCTAGTTGTGCCAAGAACCACCCAGGGAAGTGTTTGGTGGGCTCAGATGCTTGTTTCGGGTGTGGCAAACTCGGACACAGGCTTAGGAATTACCCCGCAGCCAGGTCAGGGGGTGGTGGAGCTCGCACTCCAGCAGCTAGTTCAGCAGCCCCAGTGGCACGTCCTACTCAGCAGGGTACTTCGACTAGTCCAACTGGCGGCCAACGCCAGAACCGATTTTATGCACTTGGCTCTCGACAGGAGCAGGAGACTTCTCTTGATGTCATCACGGGTATGTTGCGAGCCTTTCATATTGATGTTTATGATTTTCTTGATACGGGAGATACACTGTCTTTTATGACACCTTACATCGCTAGTAACTTTGGCGTCAGCCCTAAAACTTTGTCAGAATTGTTTTCTGTGTCTACTCCGGTTGGGGATTCAGTTTTAGCGAGGTGAGTATATAGAGGTTTTCCCCATTACTATATTGCATAAGGTTACCTCCGCAGACCTGGTAGAATTGGCTATGACTGATTTTGACAATATTTTGGGCATGGATTGGTTGTTTGCATGTTATGCTTCTGTTAACTATAGAACCCGAGCGATGGAGTTTCAGTTTCTGGGTGAACCAATTTTAGAATGGAAGGGTAGCTCAACGGTCCTTGTAGGTCACTTTATCTCCTATCTCAAGGTCAGGAAAATGATTTCCAAGGGTTGTATTTACCATTTGGTTAGGGTTAAGGATGTCATGTCTGAGACCCCGAACATTCAGTCAGTCCCTGTGGTATGTGAATATCCCGAGGTATTTTCAGATGAACTACTAGGTGCTCCTCCCGAAAGGGAGATTGATTTTGAGATTGATCTTTTACCCGACACACAGCCCATATCAATTCCTCCCTACCGAATGCCCCAGCTGAGCTAAAAGAGTTAAAGGAGCAGTTGAAGGATTTGCTGGATAAGGGTTTCATTAGACTGAGTAAATCCCCATGGGGTGCCCTAGTGTTGTTCGTCTGGAAGAAAGATAGTTCTCTCCGGATGTGTATTGACTTTAGGCAGTTGAACAAGGTCACCGTCAAGAATAGGTATCCTTTACCCAAGATTGATGACCTATTTGATCAGCTTCAGAGTGCCAAATGTTTTTCCAAGATAGACCTTAGGTCCGGGTATCACCAGCTCAGGGTTTGGGAGAGCAACATCTCGAGAACTGCTTTCAGGACCCGGTATGGCCATTATGAATTCGTTGTTATGTCTTTTGGACTAACCAATGCCCCTGCAGCTTTTATGGATCTGATGAACAGGGTATTCAAGGCATATCTGGACATGTGCGTGATAGTGTTCATTAAAGACATATTAATATACTCCAGAAGTGAGTTGGAGCATGACGCACACCTGAGGGTAGCACTCCAGACCCTCAAGGATAACCAACTATAAGCCAAGTTCAGCAAATGTGAGTTCTGGATGAATTCCATTGCATTCTTGGGACATGTAGTGTCAGGCGAAGGTATAAGGGTGGACTCCCAAAAAATAGAGGCGGTAAAGAACTGGTCCAGACCGGTAAACCCTTCAGAGATTAGGAGTTTTTTGGGCTTAGCGGGTTACTATCGGAGGTTCGTAGAAGGTTTCTCATTCCTTGTAGCCCCATTGACCAGATTGACTCAAAAAAAAGGTGAAGTTCCAATGATCGGAGGCTTGTGAGAAGAGCTTCAAGGAATTGAAGGCTAGACTCACTTCAGCATCGGTGTTGGCTTTATCAGAGGGCTCTGATGGCTTTTTTGTATACTGTGATGCTTCGAGAGTCGGACTGGGATGTGTATTGATGCAGCATGGGAAGGTCGTAGCATATGCTTTCAAACAGCTAAAAATTCATGAGAAGAATTACCCGGCCCATGATCTTGAGTTGGCTGCGGTGGTGTTTGCTTTGAAGATGTGGTGACACTACTTGTATGGGGTTCATGTAGATGTATTCACTGACCACAAAAGCTTACAATACGTGTTCACGTAGAAGGATCTCAATCTTCACCAACGAAGGTGGTTGGAGCTACTTAAAGTCTATGACATGAGTGTCCTTTACCAACCAGGTAAGGCCAACGTGGTAGCGGATGCCCTTAGTAGACTCTCTATGGAAAGTGTGTCACATGTGAGTGAAGACAAGAGAGAGCTGGTGAAGGAGGTGCATCGACTTGCACGGTTGGGAGTTATATTAGTTGGTTCGACCAATGGTGGGGTAGTAGTCCAAAGGGGGTCAGAGTCGTCCTTGGTAGCAAAGGTGAAGGCTAAACAAGATGAAGATCTAACATTGGTAAAGCTGAAAGAAGCTGTTCAAAGTCAGAAGGTAGAAGTCTTCTCCAAAGGGGGAGATGGTGTGCTTCGGTACCAGGGTCGCTTATGTGTTCCGAACGTGGGGGATTTGAGGAGTTGGATGTTGCATGAGGCTCATGGATCCAGATATTCTATCCATCCAGGTGCCACCAAAATGCTTCATGCCTTCCGGGAAATCAACTGGTGGAGTGGCATGAAGAGAGATATTGAAGAATTCGTAGCCAAGTGCCTGAGTTGCCAAAAAGTGAAAGTCGAGCATTAGAGACTGGGGGTGTACTCCAAGATATCAGCATTCCTACTTAGAAGTGGGAAGAAATAAATATCGACTTTATAATCGGTTTACCCCGCACTCATAGGCAGTATGACTCCATTTGGGTTATGGTCGACAGGTTGACCAAGGCTGCTCATTTCTTACCGGTCAAAACCACCGATTCAGCAGAAGACTATGCTAAGGTATACATCCGAGAGCTAGTTAGATTGCATGGAGTTCCCTTGTCCATTATATCAGATAGAGGCACCCAGTTCACCTCTCAGTTCTGGAGATCTTTTCAAAAGGGACTTGGTATCCAGGTCAAGCTCAGCACGGCATTTCATCCACAAACAGATGGTCAGGCGGAGCAGACTCTCCAGACTCTTGAGGACATGTTGAGAGCTTGTGTTATTGACTTCAAGGGTAGTTGGGACGAGCATATACCTCTTATTGAGTTCTCCTACAACAATAGCTATCACTCAAACATCCAAATGGCATCGTTCGAGGCTCTCTACGGGCGAAGGTCGCCCATTGGTTGGTTTGAAGTCTGTGAGGCTTTGTTAGTGGGTCCAGACTCAGTCCATGAGGCTTGGAGAAAGTTCAATTAATAAGAGGAAGGTTGAAAATGGCTCAAAGTCACCAAAAGTCTTATGCGGATGTGAGGAGAAAATAGCTTGAGTTCGAGATCGATGATTGGGTCTTTCTGAAGGTATCTCCCATGAAGGGAGTAATGAGATTCGGAAAGAAAGGAAAACGCAGCCCCCGCTATATTGGCCCCTACTGGATTGTGAGACGAGTGGTAAATTAGCCTATAAGTTAGAGTTACCTTCAGAGTTAGCTTTGGTTCATCCCATATTCCACGTATCGCTCTTGAAAAAGTGCTTGGGAGATCCAGCTCTAGTGGTTTCAGTGGAAAGTGTAGATGTAAAGGATAGCCTCAGTTATGAGAAAGTTCCCGTTGCAATCTTGGATCTCAGGTTCAATGATTGAGGAACAAGGAAGTAGCTTTAGTAAAGGTGTTATGGAGAAATCGGCATATCGAGGGAGCTACGTGGGATGCTGAAGCAGATATGATAGCTAAATGTCCCCATTTGTTCCCTACCAGCTCAGTTTCAGTTTGAGGTATCAATTTTGCCCTAAACCTCTATTCAGTTTTTCATGTTCCGTTCATATGTGCAAGTTTGTTTTATGATATGATATATGTATGTGATGTCTGAATTCAGTCCAGCTATGTAATTCTTTTCGAGGTAGTCGTTCTGCTAGTTTTTGGCATAAATGATCAGTATTTGCACATGGTGGTTGTTTGATTATGAGTTTCTGCATGTTTCTAACATTCAAGGTCGAATGTTCCTAAGGGGTAGATATTGTTATACCCCGGGAACCCAAGGATCAGCCCCAGGAATCAAATAGGAAAAAATCTGGAAAATGTTACAGCAGTGCAGAACGAGTCGTCAGGTGGCTTGTGGGAAGGTTGGACTGAGCTGAGGAGTTGAGGTCCCCTCAGGCGTGGTAGTGACTCATGGTCAGCCACCACGAGTCGTCTTGTCTCCCGTGGGGTGAGGTTAAGGATTACCTGGGGAGTTTGACCAGTGTACCTAACGGATGGGACCTCACGAGTCATGGCCAGTCCCAACGACTCGTGAAGTGAGTCGTGAGCAAGCCCATGGAATTCTAGTGGAGATCAGGTAGTGTACTTGACGAAAGGGCATAATGAGTCGTGGTCGCTGGGGACGAATCGTTAGGTCACCTGTTGCGAGCCTATCAACCTGGTATCCAGTGTACTTGAAGGGGGACGCGGTGAGTCGTCGCCCATCCTGGCGAGTTTTCAGGTAACCCGTTAGGGTCACCTAGCAGTTATTTCCTGGGAATTAGTAAGGGCCTTCTCGTAATTTCCTATGCTCCTAAGACCTAAACTATGTTGTTTTGTGGTCGGGACAGGGTCTTTTATGGGGAAAAGAATAAAACGGTCTCTATCAAATGTAATAACCCAACTAGGTTGGGGTCGATCCCATAAGGAATATGAAAAAAATAATATGTTAATGATGAATAAGTCAACCGGTAGTCAATATTTCAAAACGGGTTGTAAATAAAAGATAAAATAATTCTAAACATTGATTGAGTTGTTATCAAATTGATCAGACAAAATTAGGATTATGTTCCCCATGATTTCATAATGTAGTAAGCTTATTTTATTAGTGATCTATCCTGGTGAAGTTTGTGTAAGACTAACGATTAAGTTCATCTAACGTCTCTCGGCCTACATAAATGAATTTCACCTAAATCCTCTTAGACTTTAAGTGTGTACTTTTTTGGCCCTCACCATAAGTCTTGAATTAATTATCCTCGGTTAGAGCTCAAGTTAATTAGATGAGGGTTGATATCCTTAAATTACCACTATTATTCTCTTTTCCTAACTTCAACCTCTTTGGTCGAGGAAGTCAAAGATACAAGTATGTTTCAACATTTGCAACCGCTAAAACTAATTAAAATGAAGAGAATAATAATCCACTCAATTCACCATTCAAGAATCACTATTTTATTTTGGCTACTTTCATTAATCCATCATCGTTCTAGCTTCAAGAGATTTTAGCCACTCATGGTTAAGGAAACAATTATATAAGTTGTAGAAGAAGCCATAATGAAATACTTATAATAATATGAAATTGTTTAACAAATCTACAAAACTAAGTAGAATCACAAGAACATGATGAATTCTTCAACAAATATTTGACTAAGTAATTCCACTAATTTGTATGATGCTTGTAAGTTATGAGTTGTGCAAAAATTGATACCTAAAACATTCTAAGAAGGGGTATACATACTAGTAGATTAAGTCTTCACTATTCCTTCTTAGACTGGGATTGGACTTCACAGCTTATGTTCCTACTTGAACTGGGATTGAACTTCTAGCACCTGGAGTACCTTGTGGGCCATGCAGGCCGTAGCACCATACATGCCTGCGTCGCACCTCTCCTTGCCTAGGTATACCTACTCGCCACGCAGGCCATAGCATAGGGATGCCAGCGCAATGCCAACCTTATGATGTTGTGACTGCTTCATTTAAGTTCAACTTGGCAACCCTTTCTCTTTTATAATTGAGTCCAAATCCGTTACTTTAATTTCTAACAACATCTAATCGTGTGTGGTAGCTCTTTTTCACAAATATCATCTAAAATCAAATAAAACACACATAATTTATTCTCAAAACATAGCTAAGCATGGAAAAGATATTGCAACGGCGCTAAATTTGATCACACCCAAATTACACCTTGCAATGAAGTATAAAGCAGTTGCTATCAAATATAATAACACAGCTAGGTTGGGGTCGATCCCACAAGGAATAGGGAAGAAATAATATGTTAATGATGAATAAGTCAACTGGTAGTCAACTTTTTGGAAGAGGGGTTGCAAATAAAGGAAAAAAATAATTCTAAACAATGATTGAGTTGTTATCAAATTAATAAGATAAAACTAGGATTATGTTCGCCATGATTTTATAACGTATTAAGCTTATTTTATTAGTGATCTATCTTGGTGAATTTTGGGTATGACTAATGATTAAGTTCATCTAATATCTCTCGACTTACATAGATGAATTACACCTAAATTCTCTCGGGCTTTAAGTGTGTATTTTTTGCCCTCGCCATAAGTCTTGGATTAACTATCCTCTATTAGAGTGCAAGTTAATTAGATGGGGGTTGGTAGCCTGAAATTACCACTATTATTCTCTTTTCCTAACTTCAACCTCTTTGGTCGATCAAGTTGAAGATACAGACACATTTCAACATTTGTAACCGCTAAAACTAATTAAAACAAAGAGAATAATAATTCACTGAATTAACCATTCAAGAATCACTATTTTATTTTGCCTACTTCTATTAATCTATCATGGTTCCCACAACTCTAGCTTCAAGAGATTTTAGCCGCTCATAGTTGAGAAAATAATAACATAAGATGTAGAAGAATACATAATGAAATATTTGTAAATTATATGAAATTATTTAATGAATCTCCAAAGCTAAGTAAAATCACAAGAACTTGATGAATTCTTCAATAAATATTTGACTAAGTAATTCCACTAATTCGTATGATGTTTGTAAGCTATGAGTTATGCAAAAATTGACACCTAAAACATCCTAAGAAGGGGTATATATAGTAGTAGATTAAGTCTTCATTGTTTCTTCTTGGACTGGGATTGGACTTCACAGCTTCTGTTCCTACTTGAACTAGGATTGAACTTCTAGCCTCTTGGAGTGCCCTGTGCACCGCGCAAGCCATAGAGCCATACATGACTGTGCGTCGCGCCTCTCCTTGCTTGGGTCTGGCCGCGGGACACAAGAGTGCATGTGCAATGCCAACCTCTATCATGATGCGGCCGTTGTTTCATATAAGTTCAACTTGGCAACGCTTTCTCTTTTAAGCTTCAATTGAGTCTAAATTTGTCATTTTAATCTCTGAAAATATATGATCATGTGTGTTATCTCTTTTTCATAAATATCATCTAAAACCAAAGAAAACACACATAATTTATTCTCAAAATATAGTTAAGCATGGGTAAAATATGGCAAATAAGTGCGTAAAATTATCCAACATCAGTCTTACATCATTCGATGGGATTCGGAGCTTGAGGAGAATTTGTCTTACGAGCAAAAGCCTATGGCTATAAGATCAAAGGAGATCGCGATTGTAAAGGTCTAGTGAAAGAATCCTAGGTAGAGAAAGCCACTTGGGAGACAGAAGCAGACTTGCGAGACAAATACTCCTAGTTGTTTGTGGTATTAGGTATTTCCGTTTTCCTTGCTTCTTTGGCTGTTTGGGGATGAACTATGTTTTAATTGGTATCTGATGTAATGACCCATCTGTCATTATGGGAAGTAAGTTCAGAACACCCTATATGTGCCTAGGTCCACAGTGGGAAGTGTTGAGGAGTTGGCTTAAGACTTGAGTTTGAGGAAAGGAAATTGTGCAAGAATTTTGAGTTACTGACTAACAGGGATCACTACAGTGGCCGAAGTACCACTGCAGTGATATTATCATGATGGTCAGAGATCCACCGTAACCGGGAGGAAGAGCTAGCCATTGGGTCCGCCGTGACTGACATAGCGGATTCGTTGTAGTAGAAATGCGACCGCTGCAGTAAAAGATGGGAGGCAGTAAGATGGTTTTAAGTTGGAATTTTGGGGGTTTTCACCCATAACACCAAGGCACGACTTATGAAAATGGTGAGGGTGATTTTTCAAAGGTTGAAGAGATTGTTCATCCTAAGGTAAGAATCTTAACTAGCTTTCTTCCCTTTTGATTTTCTAACTCCCTAGAATCAATGGGTGGTCTTAGGTGGTGTTCTCTAAGATGAAAATCTTAGGTTATGAAAACTAGGGAGACTTGAATTAAAAGGGTTGGGTATTAATTTCTAGGTCTAAAAGTGAGTAATTAACACTTCTTAGGAGTAATGCAATTATAGAACACCTATTTCACCATGGTTTTAGACCTAGAATTGATAAAGGTTGGACCTTATTGAGTTGGAACTAATTTAAAAGGGTTTTAGAGTGAAATCTTCTTGAAAACAAGTTGAGATAACCAGTGTAGGGGTAGAACGTGGCACATTACCCCTTAGAACTGTGAATTTGACTAGGACTTCGGGTAGAACGGGGTTAGAACTGCTAGGCCCAAATGGAGTATAGATGATTGAATGTAACTTTACTTTGCTTGTGTTAGATTTTGAACATTTTGAGGCCTTACGAAAGGGAAAAGCTCCTGCGAAATAGCTGAATTCTCTCTTTTGAAAATTGAGGTAGGTTACGATTTATGAGTTAGACTTTAATTAATAACTGATGTACTGCGATTTAATAGGACATATTGTTGATCATATTCATGGCTTTGAATGTGTGTTGAAGTGATGTTATGGGAAGTTAGTTGTATCCATGAGTTGTCAGATGTATCAATGAGGCGAACCACGTAAAATATGTTGGATTGTGTTGGAAAATATGCCTTCTTAATTGTCTTGTTGTTAACTAGATAATTGTGAAATTACTTTGATGATTGTTGACTTGTATATCCCTTTATTTTAACATGCATTGACTGGTTGTATAGTGTGTTTATGATATGGGAGTTATGGAGTATTATGTCTTTATGATTATCACTTGAGTTGACGAATATGATAGCCCATGGAAGGATAACTGATGAATTATTGAATGATGGAGTGATGGAGACCCATAATTGGTATGAGTACACGACAAATATGATATGATGTTCATACAGTTGGGTGTACAGGCAAGGAGTTTTTGGCCAAAAACATCCTTAAACTATACCTTAAGTTTAAACTTCATCCCTAAAATATAGTTGTGAACAAGAAACATCCTTAAAGTATTCAAAAAGTAACAAGTTACATCCTACTGTTAGGATCTGTCAAAGAACTAACATAAGGTTGCACGATATTTATGCCCTCCCCCAAATTTCTACTAGGATAGATAATCAGAAAACTGGAACTAAGACCCAAAAAAAAGAAGGGAAAACATTCCTAAAAGGGAGGAAAAAAGTATGTTCTAAGTATCGGATAGTTAAAAGCTTGTTTATGGTATTAGATATGTAAAAACATGGTGAAAATAAATTTAAAAGCTTATTTTTCCATTATCAGTGTTTCTACACCATGTGCATATAAGAAGAAAAAGGAAAGTTCTCAAGCATAAATATTTGTATTTGACATCTTCTGTTTTTTCATCTGTATTGAAGTAAAATAATTAAAACTCATGTTATAACACATCAATTAGGTGACTGTCAAATAAACCCAATGGTGCTTGTTAACTACTCACTTTTTTGTGTGTAAATAGGAAAAGAAAATGGTGTTGTTTCTTGATGTCTACTATGGACATTTATATAATTCCACTATAAAAGAGCTGCTTAACAAACGAAGAGAAGCAAAAGCTACATGTTTTTTCCATCTTTTTTTCTATGTGCGTGTACCAGGTGGGTGGAGGGTTGTCGTTATTCATTGACAAATCCTAACGGAATAAAGTAACATGCCAACATTTTTATAATTGAAGGATGTTTTTTGTTACCAGTGATAATTAAAGGATATAGTTTAGGTTTGAGGCATATATAGGGATGCTTTTGGCAAAAAACTCTATAGGTAAGAGTACACAGACAAGTATAAGACGAAGAGCTTATACAGCTGAGTATACAGTACATGAATTTCTAGAGTCTCTTGTAGGTCATGACTAGAAGGGCAAAAATAAGACCCTCTAGCATGTGTGTACAGTGTTTACAACGTTGACAGTGTTGCTACAGTGATGCAATGGATGTGTTCAGACATACCTGTACACAGACAGGAATGTGGAATGATACATATGGTTGGGCGTACCGGGGTGTGATAGTCGAAAGATTAGAAACATCGACAGATATAGTTATGAATCAGGATACAGGGGGTAGTTGTTGGTACTTTGATATGAGGTGGGGTGATGGTTGAGAGGGGCCGATATGACACCGGGTAGGTATGAATATTGTGAACTTGTGGGGATATTGATGTTTTCGTTGTGTGTGCTAAGTGTAAATGAATCTATTGTGTTCTTGAGTGTTGTAAAACTGTAAGCATGTTGTGATTTTGTGTGGGATATATAGTTATATTCGTGATGGATGATAGCTGAAACGATAAAGAAACTGAGGTGGTAACTTGCTATATGTTGTAGGAAATTTGACTAAGTACAACGGAGTCTAGCTACGTCCTAAGCAGTACCACAGCAACAGAAGCATTTCTGCTGCGGCGAGACCATGGCGGCGATCAAGTAACTGTTGCAACAGGACCTTAAACAGTGCCAGGTCCGCCCAAGCTGTTCAAAGTAGTATGTTCTTGGTTATGTATTTAAGAGTCTTAAAATTGTTTGGGATATTGTATTATTGTTAAATCATCGTATATGTTAATTATTACTAAAGGTCGGCCTATGATGCCTAGTAGTACATGGTGTTTGTACTGATGCTATTCTTGCACTTCTTTTTTGAGTGTTGACTGTGATCCAAGAAGTTCTACTTGACCTCATTTACAGAAGTGGTTGCGAGAAATTCAAGGGTAAGCTGGTTTACTTTTTTGGACTACTGCAATCCTCTTGAAGAAGATGTCTATTCCAAACATGAACTTGGTTATTTTATTTTTATTACTTTTAGACTATTGTTAGGTAGATTTCCTCAGTACGGTGACTTTCGGTTCTTGGGATGTAAAGTAAAGATGTTGCAAGTATTCTTTTTGTTTCTTATGAGGCTTCCGCCTTTTACTTTGTGAGTGCTTATTTAATAGTATGAATGTTGTAATTAGATAAACAAGTTGATGAAATGTTAGTTCACCCATCGAGGGATCTGTGTGGGTATCAATCATGGCCACTTGGATTATGACACTTCTAGTAAGTCGAGCCTAAAGAAATTAGCTAAAAAGAGTCTTGATAACTAACGGAAGCAACTATAAAAGTCAGTCCTATTAATACACTTATTATGTGTGAGTTGCACATGTTAGTGTGAGTTGAGGCGCTAGTGTCATATTAAGGCTATATTATATACATAGTGAGCGTTGAGGCACTACTGTAATACTGAGGCTATACACACACAACAGTATGTGCTGAGGCGCTATTGTCCCTATCGTAGCTAATATTATTATAGTGTACGCCAAGGCGCCATGGCTACTCAAAGTGTGTTATTAAGTGTTTGTTACAGTATGAGTTAAGACGTGTGTTATGTTCTAAGAAGAATAAAGAAGATAGAAGCTTAATGAGTCTTACAGATTTTAGTTTTCAGGTTTCATAGTATATCCTGCTCTCATTTACTGTTTGCAGCTAACTCAAATAATATTTTTCCCATACATATCAGTACTTGCTTTTGTACCGGCGTCCCTATTACTAGGGGGCTGCTATATTCTTTCTAGCAGGTCCATACGGAGACCCAGATAGACTTTTTCAGTAGAAGTTGCAGAGTTCGGCCACTTTAGTAAGCTCCATTCTTGTTGGAGCTGATGAGTCACAGGTCCAACTTATATTTAGAGTACGTATATAGCAGATAGATAGGTTGGGGCCCTGTCTATATTAAACTGAAGTCATTTTGTATATATTACGAGACATATGTGGAATACACGTCCACTAAACTAGTTATTATAAAATTATTATAAACCATCTAAATAGTAAAAAATGAATAATATTTAATAATATCTCTCAATTTTTTAAATTAAATAAATAAAAATAAATATCTAATTTTAATATAATAAATAAATAAAAGTGGACAGGTGAATAACTCCATTTGACTCCAGCAAGAAAGATAGCCTAATCAAATTCATGTCTTTGATGGTCTCGAACGACCAAAAAAACCTTCACTAGTTCCATATATTTCAAAAGATTGAAGAATTAGGGTGTGTTAGGGTATACAAGAAAATATTTTTTTATGAAAACCGTAACAAAAAATATATTATTTTAAAAACACATACATACATATATATATACACACACATACACATATATATGTAAGAGGTAGAGATGTGGTGTGGGGCACGTGTGCGCGTGTATATATATATATATATATATATATATATATATATATATTAAGAAAGGTAGAAATGTGGAATATGTTGAAGCGTTGGAATAGAAAAAACATAACTAATATGAAATATTATTTGTGAAATTTATTTTCACAACTTATATTATAAAAATTATTTTCTTCATTTTTAAAAATTTATTTTTCTAAAAAAAATATTCTTCAAATATTTTTAACCAATAGAATATTGAAAAATATTTACTTCCTCCATGCCAAACACACCCTTATTCGTTCTGTTTTAGTATGTAAATCAGGATGCTAAGATAACAAATGGAGTTTAAACTTGGAAACTTCTACTACAGAGCTTTCCCTTATCAGGATCAAAGAATTGATGCCAAGTTCAATAGGATGCTTGCTCTACTGGATTAAAAATGAGAAAAAATTATTGAGAAACAATGTAAAAATATCTGATATAAATATTTAGTAGTAAAATAATAGTTCCAAAAATTAAATAAAATATTACTACGATAATATTATATATATATATATACACACACACACATTTGAGTTTGTTTTTCAGGATTAAATAAAATTTCTTTAATTAATTAGAGAATAAAAGAATCAGCAAAATAAATTAATACCAATAAATCTTTTTAAAAAATAAAAAACAACAAAATAAATTAAATATAGAAGAGGAAATTGAGAAGAGGGAAAACGTGAAGAGGAGAGAGAGAGAATGTCTTCATTTTTGATCTGATGGATGAGAAAGTAGTTATCTATAAGCAAAAGGAAAGCTCAAGTCCAAGACAAGTATCTTGGATATTCATCAAGCAAAAGCCACCAATAAGTTATACACTTGACACTTGGTCTCTTTTGCCAAGTGTCAAGAAACTTTAAAATATCCCAAGAATCCCCTATTATTATAAAGATTCTTACGAACAAATGTAAAGAATAGAAAGAAAAAATTTACTGGACTTGCATGGTCAAAATGCAGTAGGTTTGGTATCTTTTGGACTATGAATTAAATTTAAATCGATAAAATTTAATTTATAAAATTAGTAGTGAAGTATAATATTTTTATAAACCAATAATTCTTATTGTAAGTCAGAGATTTTATCAATCACATTTCAACTTCCGTAATTTTACTGTTCAACGCGATTTTGCGCCAATAGACCATGTGCATGCCTGGTTATTCATGAGAGCTCTAGAGAATAGGACAAGATTTTATAGGAGCGGCCTCACTCCACTTCTCATATAGGTGAATTTATCAAGTGTATATTTCTACTAATACATCATTCCTAAGGACTATAAATTCATTAAGAGGTAATAACCCATCCTCACAATTAGTAGCAACTCAAGCACTCTCTTTTAGTGCGCAAAGTCAATATCGACTTGTTATTACTCATATGAACCTACTTCATGAGATCTCCAATCACATAGATTGGGTTACCATCTCTATTGGCAATCATATCAGCCTTAGCCCCATTTCTTTTGAGGTTTGAAGAAGTAATTTTCTTTTCACAAGTTTAGTCAGAGGATTGACCAAATTCATTTCTGACTTTACATAATCAATGAAAATTATTCCATCTCTCAAGAGTTGTTTTATAACATCATGTCTTAGTTTCATGTATCTCCTCTTACAATTATAAGATTTATTCTTTGCATTGTTAATTGTTGCTTGACAATCAAAATGCATAGACAAAGGAGGCAATTCATCCTTTATTATGGAGATATTAGTTAAGAAATTTCTTAGCTACTCAACCTTAGAACAAGCTAGTTCCAGAATTACAAAATCTGACTCAAATAGTCGATCTAGCAATGATCTTCTGCTTAGCTGATTTCCACAATATTGCTTTATCACCTGGTGAACACATAGCCACCAGTGGATTTTGTCTCATCTGAATTAGAGATCCGGTTTGCATCACAATACTCTTCTAAAGTATAAGAAAATCCACTATGCAGGATATCGTAATTCATGATTTCTCTCAAATATTTTATTAGTGTATTTACAGACCAATGCTCTTTATAAGGATTATGAGTATATCTACTCAGTCTACACACAGCATAGGTTATATCAGGCTTTGTAAAATTCATTAAATGCAGCAGACTCCCAATAATTTGTGCATACTAAGACTGAGCAATTGGGTCACCATTATTCTTTTTCAATTGAGAGTTAGCATCATAAGGAGTGGTTACAGGCGTCACCTCAAAACATTCAAACTTCTTAGGAAGTCTCTCCACATGTTCTTGTGACAACATTATACCATCTTCACTTCTTATAACTTTAACTCCCAATATCATATTTATTTCACTCACATCTTTCATATCAAAATTAGTAAACAAAAATACTTTGGTAGTTTGTATAATATTTAAACTTGTACCAGATATAAGCATGTCATCAACATATAAACATATTATCACATAATTACTATCTATCGCTCTAGTATAAATACACTTATCCACTTCAACAGAAGAAAAATCGTCTCTCAATAAGACTTGATCAAATTTCTCATGTCACTATTTAGGAGCTTGTTTAAGGCCATAAAGAGATTTAATTAATTTAAAAACTTTATTTTCTTGTCCCGAAATAATATATCCCTTAGGTTGAACCATATAAACCTTTTCTTCTAAATCGCCATTTAAGAAAGCTGTTTTTACATCCATTTGATGGATAAAAAGCTTATGAATTGATGTAAGGCAATTAAAATTTGAATAGAGAAAATTCTAGTTACTGGTGCAAATGTATCACAATAATCAATATTTTATTTATGAGAAAATCCTTTAACTACTAATCTAGTTTTATATTTATTTATCGAGCTATTGGGATTAAGTTTCTTTTTAAAAATTCATTTACAACCAATAGGTTTTGCACCAGGTAGTAAATCAGCTAAAATCCATGTATTATTTTTTATGATGGAATCAATTTTAATTTTTATTGCCTCTTTCAAAATTTAGCTTCAGAAGAAGATATAGCTTCAAGATAATTTAAGGGTCCATTTTCAGTAAGAAAAGTTTGAAATCATTTCCATAAGAAAAATATTCTCTTCTAGGCCTTTTGCTCCTTAGTTCCTCAATATTAGAGGTAATCCCATTATTTCTTTCAATATGTCCATGAGAAATTTTATCATATAGTGAAAAAATATACTCAAAAAATTCTGCATTCTTTGTGTCAATAATAGTATAACAATCAAGGACATCACTTTTTAAAATAAAAAATCTATATGTAGCACTACGTTCAGCATATCCAATAAGCATGCAATCAACTGTGTTAGAACATATTTCTCTGTTTATGTTCAAGCAAAAGAACTATAGCAAGGCACCCCCATACTTTTAAATATTTCAAAATAGGCTTATAACATTTCCACAATTCATAAGGAGTTTTGTTAGTTTTTTTATGAGGAATTCTATTTTGCAAGTGATACGCAGATAAGATTGCTTCACCCCACAAATTATCAGGTGCATTAGAACTTACTAACAAGGAGTTTATCATTTCTTTCAATGTTCTATTTTTTCTTTCAGCTACACCACTAGACGCCGGTGAATAAGGTAGAGTTACTTCGTGAATAATTTCTTCTTTAAAAAGAATTTAAAGATAAATATTCTCTACCTCTATCAGATCTAATTCTCTTGATTTTTCCACTAAGTTGATTTTCAACCTCAATTTTATAAGAATTAAAAGCATCGTATGCAACATTTTTATTCCTATGTAAATACAATTTAGTAAATCTAGAAAAATCGTCAATAAAAATTATATAATATCTTTTACCAATAGTTTGTTTCAAATCACCTAAATTAGCATGAATTAAAGACAATAATTCAGTTTCTCTATTAACTGAAAGACATGACTTTTTAGTAATTTTAGCTTCAACACATATTTCAACCTTATCAAAATTATTTGAGTCTAAATCAGATATCAAACTAAATGACTGCATATTTTTTATATATGAGATATTAACATGTCCCAATCTAGCATACCATAGAGAAAGAGATTCAATCATATAAGCACAAGTAGATGCATTTTTATAGATGATATTAAGTATAAAAAGTCATTGGTTATAATAGCCTTTTCCCACAAATACATTATTTTTTGTCAAAATAATTTTATCAAATTCAAATGAAACTTTCACTCCAACTTTGCTTAACAAGGCTACAGGAATCAGGTTTGCCCGCATCATCGGAACATGTAGCACATCGACAAGGGCTAAAGTTTTTCCCGAAGTGAGCTTCAAGAATACTTTACCCTTACCTGAGACTTTAGTAGTTCTTGAGTCTCCAAGGTAGATCACTTTACTGTCATCTCTTATTGGTGTATAGGAGGTAAATGCTTCTCGATTTGCACAAATATATCGAGTAGCCCCAGAGTCCACCCCCATTCTTTTATATGTACTACAATATTCATCTGATAAATAACAGCTACAATAATATCATCTCCTTAAGCTAAATTAGCCTTAGAATGATTTCTAATTTCTTTTTTGCCTGCACCGCGCGGCCTGATGACCTTAAGACTTGCCCGAATTATTTACTTGCTTGAACCTAGAGAAGTAGAGATTAGGAAAAGAGAATTACAATAAAAGTCTTGATTTTTATGGGTCATTGTATAACTTGAGTTGCGGTCATAGAATAGTTAATTTGGAATAAATTGATAACGGTTGAATTGAAATCGCTCATGAGACCTAACCCAGTGATTGAGTATAGTCATCCAATAGGGACGAACTAGTCATTTGTATGAACCCAAATTATCAGTTCTACAGGAATTGGGATAGATCACGAGTGTAAACCCGAAGTAGTTATTAACCTATGGGGAATACTTACCCTAATTAATTACAAATCTTAATAAACAAAAATCAATTTTCAATCTTGTTTTGTAACTGTTTTCTATAAAACCCCCTTTTTGGAGATAACATATATAACAACTTAAATACCTGCATTAGTCTAATTCTTACCATATTCCCTGTGGGTTCGACCCCAACCTTTATTGGATTCTTTATTGACATGTCCGCTTCATACTTTATCAGGAGTGTGAGTTTGAGCGTTATCAAAAAGTGGTACCGCTGCCAGGGAATACGGCTTAAGAATAGATTAATTGCTTGTGTTTAACTTTTACTTGTTATTTCCTCAATTACATTTTTTTGTTTTTGACACCCACAGGTTGTATCTTAGTGAATGCCAAGAACTCGATAGAGTGAAAACCCCCTGATTCCTCTTGATCTTGAGTTAGAGCGAACACTGCGAAGAATGGAGAACTAAGAGCAAAGAGATGCCTGTCTTGCTGAAGAAGCTAGGGAAGTCGAGCTAGCTCGACAAGATGCTATTCAGGAAGCCGAGGATGATCAGGATGAAGTTGTAAATGCTGGACTCTATGGAAGAGGCAATAGAGGCCAGAGATATGCTCCTCGATTCTTTGATGAGGATGTCCCGTACATTGATAAAGTCAGGTCAACCAAAGCTATCGTACCACCACCTTTGCCTGCTGGGGCAAAGTTTAACATCACTAGCACCATGATATAGTTGCTGAATATGAAAGGGGTGTTTAGTGGTCATGCAATGGATGATGCCAACCTGTACTTAATGAACTTCGTCGGAATATGCAGGCCGTACAGGCTTTCGGTGTAAGTCAAGATGCAATAAGGTTGAGACTCTTCCCCTTCTATCTTTCTGGAGAGGCCACTCTATGGTTATCGGAGTTACCCAATGAATCCATTATCAATTGGAGGGAGCTCAAACATGCTTTTCTAGAGAGGTTCTTCCCACCCTCCAGGATGCTACAACTTAAAGATGAGATCTATAACTTCCAACAACTAAAAACGGAGGAACTTTATGAAACCTGGTTGAGATTTAAAAAGAAGTTGACTGATGTGTCATGATTTTATGGCACTTTCGACGCTTAAAATAAAGAAATTATGCACATTCCGGGTATATTTATATAGGTATGATGTGTTTTGTGTTTAATATTGCAGGAAAACAGGTTCGGAAGTGAATTGGGAAAATTTATGTTTAAAATGACTGAATAGGTGACTGTCAGGCACTTCATGAGTCGTTGGCAAGAAGCACGACTCGTTGCTGAAGCCGTGGGCAAAGGATGAATTTTGAAGATCCAGAAATAGTGTACCTGACGGGTTGAGGGAACGAATCGTTACATCTGGTAACGAGTCATGAAGATATTCGTGAAGACTGGAGAGGATTAAGTGAAGAAGTAGCCAGTGAAGTTGACAGATGACTTAACGAGTCGTTACTTGACTAAATGACTCGTTGGCATATCAATGGAACCAACCGTTAGGTGCACTGGAAAGTTGAAGGAGTTAGACCACGAGGGTCCTACCGACTCGTGCCCAGGCACAACGAGTCATTAGGTGACCCGTTGCCACAACTGGGATCAATGTTGAAGACGACTAATTTTTAGCAAGGCACGACTCGTCAAAGGTTCAAACGAATCATCACCAAGCCCCTGATCACTGACGACCTGGTTTCCAGTTTTAGTTAGGAAAAGGTTTTCTTGGAACTATAAATATACTGTTTAGGTTTATTTTTGACGGGAAGTTTATTATTGCTATTTTTCAAGTAGGATTTTGGTGTTGTATGGTTATTCTTGGGTCAATAAACAATGTTTACAATTTTGTTCTTGAATTTGAGGATCAAAAGAAACATTGAAATTTATTCATCAATTTTGGAGTTTTATTCAATTTACTTGGTTTTCTTCTACGATAATTTGTAAGTTACAATTATGATTTATTCAATATTTTGTGATTGTTATCATACAAGCATGAGTAGCTAAACCCATAACTAAGGTTGTGGGAACCAAGATGAATTAACACATATTAGGTTATATACTTAGTGATTCTTGAATGGGGTTTAATGCATGTATTATTTTTCCCTTCGTTTTAATTGATTCTTGACGGTTGCAAATGTTAGGACTTGCCTTATTCTTACTTATCGTACAACGGAGGTAGTGAATGGAACAAGAGATTAATAACGGAGATTTAAGGCTATCAACCCTCATCTAATAGCTTGAACTTATCTGGAGATAGCTAATCCGATATTAAGGGTAAGGGTTAATGAAACATACACCTGTATACGAACCAAGTCGCGTGGTGATAAGCATCTAGATAGGGGACCAACCATTTAGGTGAACCTAACTTACCGATATTGCATGTGGAACACTGAAATAGATCACTAGTGTATAAGCCTTGTGGTTATGAAGTCTTGGGGAACACAATCCTAGTCAAGTCATTAATTGAATACAAATCGAATTTGTTCTAAGAATTCAGTATTTTTACTTTTGTTTATTAGTTATTCTATTTCTTTCCCCCTTAGGAAATAAGTAACTCGATAGTAAGAGCTATTCGCATTACCTTAAGTTCTTTTCATATTCCCTGTGGCATCGACTTCAACCTCTAGTTTGGTTCTATATTTGACATCGAGCGCGTTATATCTCAATTGTGAGGTATAATTTGGGGGACATTAAATTTTAGCGCCGCTGCCGGGGAATACGGCTAAGGCTTTTTGCTAATTATGTTTGCTTTACTTGGTTCTTATTTCTTTTTTATTTTTCTTTTGTTGTTTTGGTTGCTTAACAGGTCAGGTTTGTGCATGCCCGATACTAGGAGCCAAGGAAATCCCCTGGTTCCAATTGATCACGAACTTGAGCAGACGTTAAGAAACTTGAGAAGAATGGCTAACATCCAAGAGCAGGAAATCGTGGACCAAGCCACAACAAGAATGTTGGCTGAGGAGCAAGCTCGGGCTAGAGATTGTGAGTTAGCTAAAGTTGTTGAAGAGTAACATCTAGCTGTAGAAGCAGAGCGAGCTAGACGACATATAGGTCCAGAACACCAGAGACACCGATATTTTGATGAGGAGGATGATGCCGATATAGATGAAGTCGGTGCCATTGGAGCTATAGTCCCTCCCCCTTTGCCTGCTGGGCAAAGTTTGATATTGCCAGTGCAATTATCCAACTGCTCAACATGACGGGAATATTTGCGGGTCATGCATTTGATGATGCCCACGCTCACTTGACAAATTTTGTGGGTATATGTAAGGCATACAAGAAACTGGGAGTGAGCCAGGACGCAATCAGACTAATGTTATTTCCATTTTCACTAGGGAGTGAGGCAATGATGTGGTTGGTTGAGCTGCCGAATGATTCAATCACTACTTGGAGGGAACTTAAGAGAGCTTTGTTTGAAAGATTCTTTCCACCATCCAAAGCATTGCAGTTGAAAGATGAAATATATAACTTCAGACAACTAAATTTGGAGGCACTTCATGAGACCTGGCTCTGTTTCAACAAAAAGCTCAAAAGGGTGCCAAATCATAAGATTCAAGATGATACATTGTTGGAGATCTTTTATAGGTCTCTGAATTCCAACACCAAGGCGGTGGCTGATACCGTCTCCGGAAGAACCTTTATGAGCCACACCTATGCATAGGCGGCTAAGCTACTAGACAGGATCACCAAAACCAACCGCGCTTGGCACACTAGAGAGTCAGAGTTTCCGGTTGGCTCTTATGCGGTTGGTATGTCTACAGAACATAGGAGAAAAGATGAGGAGTGTGATCAAGATATTACAAAAATAAAGACCACTATGGGGTGGCTTGCCAAGCACTTGATGGGAGTCGGAGCGGAAAAAGTAAATGTTGCGGGTTCTCAGGGCAAGGCCCCAAGAAATGATGGATGTAAATCTGAGTCTAAGGAAGAAGCTAATTATTTAAACGATCAAAGGGTAGGTTTCCGGACCAACACCCAAGGGTCTAACCAAGACTCTTGGCATCAAGGTCAAGGGAACCAAGGTCAGAACTTTTACAAGGATAATAATTACAACCGAGGCCAATACCGAGATAATGGAGACTGGAAGAAGCGCGAGGAGTTCAAAAATGATAGGAGCGATCTGTATGTTCCTCCAAGAAACCGTGAGCCAAAGTCCACTAGTTCAATGGTTGAAGACATGCGTCCAAAGTACTCAAGCAGATGGAGACAACAAATGGCCACTTTAAGGAGCTCCGCGCTGATATTTCTGGTTTAAATCAAAAGGTGGAGTCACATGCCGTGGCTATCAGGTAGATTGAGCAGCAGACGAGTCAGTTGTTTGTTGCAATGAATCAGAGGAATAAAGGCACACTTCCCAGCAACACAGTGCAAAATCTGAAAAATGACAGTCATTGCATGGCGGTCACTACTAGGAGCAGGAAGGCAACAGTTGATCCTCCGAGGCTAGTTGTAATTAAGGGGTCAGAAAAGCCCATCTCGATGAATGATGACAATGTAGCAGATTTTGAAAACCCAACTTTGGTTGGAGATTCAGATGTCAAAACTGCTCCAAGTAATGCAAAGGAGCAAGGAGCTTCCATGGGAAGGAGAAGGAGGCACAACAAAAACTTGCGTCAATCCCTAGACCTCCCCCTCTTATACACAGCATTTGAAGAAGAAAGCCGAAGATGGGAAGTATCACAAATTTATCTCTATGCTTAAGAAGTTGTCGGTGAACATCCCATTAGTTGAGGCACTTGAGCAAATGCCTGGATATGCCAAAATCATGAAGGACCTCGTCAGCAAAAAAAGGACTATAAGTTTTAAACCTGCTGATAATCTACATCACTGTGGTGCCATAACGACACGGGTCCTAGCTCAAAAGAAGGAAGACCTAGGTGCTTTTACTATACCTTACACTATTGGAGATGTTGAGTTTGCAAGGGCTCTTTATGACCTAGGAGCTAGCATAAACTTGATGTTGTCAATAGTGTTTAAAAAATTGGGCTTGGGAGCCCCCACACCGACCACTGTGCGGCAACTGATGGCTGACAGAACCGTTAAAAAGCTGGTGGGAATCCTATTTGATGTGCTTGTCAAGGTGGACAAATTTATATTCCCAGCAGACTTCATGATTCTGGACTGCGAAGTCGATTCTGAGGTCCCCATCATTTTTGGGCAACCTTTCCTTGCAACCAGTAGGGCCCTAGTAGATGTGGAGGCAGGCCAGTTAAAATTCATATTAAACAAAGAAGAGGTCACCTTCAATATTTGCCGGACCATGAAACAACCAACGGAATTCAGCATAGTCTCAGCTCTGGAGGACGGAGAGAAATTACTTGACGAATTCTGAGTAGTCAAGAGACTTGCATCGTGACGCAATGTTAAATCAACCGTTGCATGGGAGGAAACTCATAGAGATGTTTTGGTGAAGTCTGAATAGCCAAAACATCCACGTCGTGCTGCGACGTTAAATCAAGCGCTTCTTGGGAGGCAACCCAAGTTGTAAATGTAAGAAATATATAGTGTTGACATTTGTTGATGGGTGCATGTGATTAAGATGGAAAATTTGAAGTTGGAACCAAAATCTAGAACTCCAGTTCTGGTGCAAATGGTCACAGAACAAGTCGTCATTTGGCCTGACGACTCGTTCAATCAACTCGTGAAAAGAATTACAGAAAACAGGGGAGCAACGGGTGACTCAAAGATTCGTCTCTTCAAGAAATGAATCGTGAGGTCCTCCATCATGTACACTGGACAAAAGTCATAATCAAAAGGAAAAGGGTGATAACGACTCACTCAACAAATCGTTGGGAGACCAAACAATTCGTTAAGTTACTCGTCAAGAAGTTACAATAGTCCAAGGACTCAGACCACCACTCGTTAGGTAACACCCTGAGTCATTGCTTGACTCGTTAGGTCCCAAATAAGTTTGTTGATCTCCAGTCACGACACGAAAGGGAACAACGATTCATTTAATCACTTAACGGATCGTTACATTGGGCGTTATAAGTTTTTAATGAACATTTCTGACCCGACCCAGGCTGGTTTAGGGTAAATTTTAATTTGAAACATATAAACTCGATTCTTTTACTTTTCAAACTCTCACTTACGTTTTAACCAAGCACCATTACAAACTTCAACTCCCTCTTCTTCTTCTCTTAAAACCCATCAAAAAATCCTCGACCTTGCACTCCAAACATTCGCACGCACACACGATTGCACTCCCATCTCCGATCAAGCATCTTGTGAGTACCTTTCTCCCAGTAATTGTGAGTGTCAATTACATTTGAATAAGATTTTTTGTTGGTGACCCATGTTTTTGATGAACTTGCAAGGATCTAATTAAATGTTGTATTTGCTTCGATTTTTGCCTTATGATTATAATGAACCCTAGGAAGATTTAAACAACTAAATTGCGATTGAATGTACACGGGTTGGTGTGAGAAATTAAGTTCTGTGTTTGTGGAGATTGAATAATAGGAAGTAGATGAAGATGAATGTAGGGTAGATTGAAACTCTTGAGCATGAGCTACATCACGAGTCATTAGTTCACCAAATGACTCGTTGTGTAGCTCATCTCGAGTGGAAAATTAAATCGAGAAGACAGTGTACCTAACAACTGACCTAACGACTCGTTGCCTTTGGTAACAACTCATTGCCTTTGGTAACGACTCGTTGGGACCAGTCGCCAAGTTCACTGGCCCAACATGAAGGAAGACCAGTTAGGGACAACGAGGGACCTCACGAGTCATTTCCAGGGGCAACGACTCATTTAGTCACTCGTCAGGTCCACTGAGCAGCAGTTTAAAAATGTTTTTGTTTCATCTCATCTTATATACTAACAATGTTTCCATAGGTACAATGGCTCCGAGAGATACAACAAGGAAAGGTCAGGAAAAGAAATAAGCACCTGAGCACAGTCACCTTCATACCGTAGACTGCATGATGAGCCGTCCTCCTCCGAAGATTCAAGTGGCTCTGAGGAGGAATATGACATATCAGAGGAGCAGTTCGTGAGGAGGTCAACCAAGGCTAGGGCTCAACAAACTTCAAATCTAACAGACCTGGTCAATGCTCCCACTCCACTATGGAGGGATTCGCCCAGCCGCACTAATGATAATGCCAAGGTAGCAGCTACACTTGCTCCCGAGGCCCCCACAGTTTGGCGAAACACAGAGATAGCTGACGAGTCACATGATTAGCGAGGGGAGTCTGATGATGAACTGACTGAGACCTCGAACACATCAAATGAGCAACTAAGGAACGTGTGGAGATGGTGTGTTCATGGTATGAGGGCCATATATAACAGAGATATTGCTCCAAATGACAAAGGAAATCCAAAGAGGAGCATATAAGAGGAGCCGAGGCTGGTCACTATGGGGCTGAAAGACCTTCCAGAGCTACAAGCTGTGTTTGACAAGTACAGGTTCGGGTGATTGACTGAGCCATCAGGAAGCTACATCCCATGGTTATTCAGAGAGTTCTATGCAACCTACGTAGCCACACTACAGCATTTGGCATTAAAGGGTCAAGACTGTAAAAATAGGTGTGCTGTGACGCAGGTGATGGTTCGAGAGACTCCCGTAGACATATCTAAGAGGACAATCTCCAGGATGTTGTATGGGCCAGATTATCATGCTCCGATGAACACGGCTGAGTTCGACCACAGGCTATATGAGTTGAAGAAAGTCAAGACCAAAAAGTTGAATATCTAGGAGCGCATAAGACAATATACTTGGCTGTCTCGGATTATTGCTACAAGAGGTCTGCTGGTTGAATGGTTTCATGTCACAGAGTCTCAGATAAAGAAGTCCACACTCAACTTTCAGGCAAAATTTTGGTGGTCACTAGTGCGGCACAGGCTGGTACCAACCAGCAATGATAACATCCTCTCACCTGACAGAGCGTCATTGGTAGAAAGTATTATGGATGGATATTCCATCAATTTCCTGTGGTACATTGCTGGGGAGATTAGAGAGAGGGCAATCAATGACGGTACTAAAATTCCCTTCCCTTATCTGATTGATAGACTCTTTCAGGAGTCAAAGGTGCCGAAGTTGCCATTAATTGACCAAAGAATAGTGGTCCAGAAGATAACAAACATCGGGTTTATTCGAGATGACACAAACCCGGTATCGAGGGCAAGGACTCAGGTAGCTGCATCCGCTGGAGCGACTATATTAGCAGAGGCATTTGGCAGCGGTATGCAGACCGATGCTGCATAGTTAACTAAGTTGGCAACTGGGCCTATTGAGGGTAGAGAGAGAGGTAGCCATCCTGAGGCTACAGATGCAGCAGACACCTCCACACCTGCTGATGTTCCCGAGTCATCATCCACAGCAGCAGCACCTACACCACCAGTTTCTCCGCCATGAGCCACTACAGCTGGCCTGTTTACAATTTCTCAAGAGTTTTTAATTGATATGGCTAGGCGGCTAGCTAAGACTGAAAAATAGAAGACACACATGGCTCTACAGGTTAAAGTTCTGATGGAGTAGGTAAAGTCGTGGGTGTCAAAAGAGTTGGAGGCATTGTCCAGTTCTGTGCGTGGCTGATTGGATGCTTTCGAGAAAAGAATAGATGAGCGCCTTGCATAGTTACAAGCTCCTGAATTGTCAAAATGGTATGCAGATCTAGGAGCGCTTAGAGCCAAGGTGCGGGATGTGGCTGCATGACAGATAGCTACAGTACCTCCACTGGTACTTCCTGTGATAGATGATGAATTCGAAGAAGAGCTACCACCGATTTTTTATTTTATGATTGAGGAGCCGGTGGCACGTGATAAGGGAAAGAAGCCTCATGAGGAGACAAGTTTTGAAGAAGATGCTTCTCTGCTTCATCAACAAAAATGAGAGCGGAGAGAGATGGAGAGAGCGCTGCCTGTATCGAGAGAGGAGGCTCAACAGAGAGTCGAGACTGAGGCAACGAGAGCTCGTGGAGAAGGGACGAGCTCTGTTGGATCTAAAAATGCACCGGGTCAAGCCAGTAATGTTGGAAATAACATTGGAGGCGTATCTACACCCTCCACCGACCAGGTAGCTGACACCTAGATCGCACAGGTATGTTCCCTATTTCCCTAGTTTATATATATATATATATATGCGTCGAGGACGACACATGCTTTTCTTGATGGGGTGGGGAGGGATACCTGTGCATTCTTTTGATGAACCTAACCCAAGGGTTTTCTTGCCCGATATCTTTTCCATTGGGTGTTCCATATCTAGTAGAACCGGCACGTTTAGGGTTTTATGTTTTTTGTATTTGTTTATGTCAGTCGGAAGAAAGTTAGGTGAACTGAAGGCCGTCAAGAGCTTAAATTGTTGATTTTTAAAGTTGATACCCCTCAGAAATTTTTATATGTGTATGTTAAAATTGACAAGTATGACCTTTGTGAATCTTTGCATGGCATTGAAACTATAAACAAGTTTACCATTGTATGGATGTACCTGAACTAGCAATTAGTAGAAGTGATAATGATGACATGTTGATCTTGGGCATAATTTCATGCCCAAGTGCTACTTTATAACTCAATTTAGTCTTGTTTATCTACTTATTTATATGCATTCTCATGTAATTTTATGTAAATGTGAATATATACACTGACCAACATTATTAGTTCTTGTTTTTATAGGTTTACAATGAATTTGAGGAACTAATCCATGAGTTGGTGAAGTGGAGGCATGGAATCGGAAGTAGAACGAGAACGTCGGCAAGGAGGGTGTGCGAAACAACCCACCTGCGCATTGGCAACGTGCCACGGCAGGCAGGCTGTGTGACAAGGGCCGTGACATGCCACCTAACACGCTTCCCAAGAAGCGTGATAGGCTACCAATGCGGACAACTTCTGCTTGGCAACTGTTTTGCTTTCCAGTGTGCCTACGCGAAGCCTCCGTGTCGCGGAGGCATAATGGCGCGATAACCTCTGTGACACGGAGCTATTCCATGTCGGGCATAATTTTATACATCTCTCATTTACTATAAATAGGTCCCTTAGCTCCTAAAAATGGGAGGTCACGATTTTATTCTGAAAAACTGCCAAGGAGTGAGGGAGAAGTGGGAGAACTCACCTAGGGTT
The DNA here is from genome assembly GCA_035772735.1 of Datura wrightii. Lineage (NCBI taxonomy): Eukaryota > Viridiplantae > Streptophyta > Magnoliopsida > Solanales > Solanaceae > Datura > Datura wrightii. Next base: position 44,993,394 of record JASDFA010000002.1, on the reverse strand, counting down.
CATCAATTTCATCTTCTCTTCTACCAATTCTTGTAAGTATATTACTTTAATTATGTTTTCTTATAATTATACGAACATGAGTGGCTAGAACCCTCCCTCTAGGGTTGAAGCCACAAGATATGATTGTGATTTTGCGATTTTGTTTTGGTTTTAAGTTATTGATTGTTGCTTTGTCTTGCATTCTGAATTATGGTTGTTTTTATGACTGATCACCATGAAAACAAGTGGGTTAAGCTTAGGTACATGCTTGAGAAAGATAACCTAGGCAAGAACAAGAGAATGTAGGGAGCAAGATTGTATCTCACGATATGATTTGTGTTAGGATAGAAATATACCTAATACCTTGCTTGGTTGATAAAATGGGATGAGCTAGACACTAACTTAGAATTATCACATCACCACTCGTATAAGTAGTTGTGAAGCTAAGTTTGGTTAAATGGTTAGAGGTTCGAAAGTACCCAAATCAAGAGCATAATCCCCGTAAACCAACATCCACGTAAATGAATTGCCCATGAACTAGAATGTCACATCTCCGCTCAACGATGTAGTTGTGAGTCTAGTTTGTCATGTTTAGAGGTTCGAAATACCATGAACATGCAATTCTAATTATGTGAGACGACAATTGATAGTTTCATACTTAAACCATTGCAAATCGTAGTATCGCATGATTATCCAGCTTTAACTCTAGTTGCTCCTTGAATTAATTCAGAGTATTTCGTTGACCGCCCCTAGACTTAATTAACTCTATCAAAAACTTCTATAATCAACACTTGTGGCATTTAATATCACACTTGAACTCGATAGTTAGCTGAATTGGTCCAGTCCCTGTGGGTTCGACATCCGGCTCTTAAAAAAGGCCACTATATTACTTGTACGACCCGTACACTTGCAGGCTCATCAAGTTTTTGATGTTCGAGCCATACACTAATTGTGAGGATGGGTTACAGTGTTGCCATAAGTGGGGTCCTCCACAATTCAGACAAGATTCGCCAAAATATGAGTATCCACCATTTAAACCATTTATATTCCATGAAGTCATGTTAAGAAGGGTATCAAATTAAAAATAAAAATTTAAAATAAATCTAAAACTAATAAAGAAAAAAAAATTTCAACACTTAAGAAAATTTAAAAATCACACAAAAACAGACAAATTCACTAAACTTCGTCGAGTCCCCGGCAACGGCGCCAAAAACTTGTTTGAGCCCGCAAGTGTACGGGTCGTACAAGTAATATAGTGGCCCTTTTTAAGAGCCGAATGTCGAACCCATAGGGACTAGACCAATTCAGCTAACTATCGAGTTCAAGTGTTATATTAAATGCCGCAAGTGTAGATTATAGAAGTTTTCGATAGAGTTAATTAAGTCTAGGGGCGGTCAACAAAATACTCTGAATTAATTAAAGGAGCAACTAGAGTTAAAGCTGGATAATCATGCGATACTACAATTTGCAATGGTTTAAGTATGAAACTATCAATTGTCATCTCATCTAATTAGAATTGCATGTTCATGGTATTTCGAGCCTCTAAACACGACAAACTGGACTCACAATTACATCGTTGAGTGGAGATGTGACATTCTAGTTCGTGGGCAATTCATTTACGTGGATGTGGTTTACGGGGATTATGCTCTTGATTTGGGTACTTTCGTACCTCTAACCATTTAACCAAACTTAGCTTCACAACTACTTCTACGAGTGGTGATGTGATAATTCTATGTTGGTGTCTTTCTATCTTCCCATTTTATCAACCAAGCAAGGTATTAGGTATATTCCTATACTAACCACAAATTATATCATGAGATACAATCTTGCTCCCTACATTCTCTTGTTCTTGCCTAGGTTATCTTTCTCAAGCATGTACCTAAGCTTAACCCACTTGTTTTCATGGTGATCAGTCATAAAAACAACCATAATTCAGAATGCAAGACAAAGCAACAATCAATAACTTAAAACCAAAACAAAATCGCAAAATCACAATCATATCTTGTGGCTTCAACCCTAGAGGGAGGGTTCTAGCCACTCATGTTCGTATAATTATAAGAAAACATAATTAAAGTAATATACTTACAAGAATTGGTAGAAGAGAAGATGAAATTGATGAACCCTAGGTGAGTTCTCCCACTTCTCCCTCACTCCTTGGCAGTTTTTCAGAATAAAATCGTGACCTCCCATTTTTAGGAGCTAAGGGACCTATTTATAGTAAATGAGAGATGTATAAAATTATGCCCGACATGGAATAGCTCCGTATAATGGAGGTTATCGCGCCATTATGCCTCCATGGCACGGAGGCTTCGCGTAGGCACACTGGAAAGCAAAACAGTCGCCAAGCAGAAGTTGTCCGCATTGGTAGCCTATCACGCTTCTTGGGCAGCGTGTTAGGTGGCATGTCACGGCCCTTGTCACACAGCCTGCCTACCATGGCACGTTGCCAATGCGCAGGTGGGCTGTTTCGCGCACCCTCCTTGCCGACGTTCGCGTTCTACTTCCGATTCCATGCCTCCACTTCACCAACTCATGGATTAGTTCCTCAAATTCATTGTAAACCTATAAAAACAAGAACTAATCCTGTTGGTTAGTGTATATATTCATATTTACATAAAATTACATGAGAATGCATATAAATAAGTAGATAAACAAGACTAAATTGAGTTATAAAGTAGCACTTGGGCATGCAATTATGCCCAAGATCACAACTCCACACTTAAAGCCTTGTTCGTCCTCAAACAAACCTTTTAAATCTCATGCACATGAAGACTCACGCATAGCTAATTTAGCAAGATAATTCAAGGTACGGCTATAATGATTGTTTAAGATAGCAAGTTAAAAATAGAGCATGCACGATTTAATTATTGAAATGAAATACAACTATGTTAAGACTTCCTAACCTCAAGACTTGACTCTCAATCTTAGCAAAGTCATGCAAATCAACTGATCAAGAAATCCAACATTAATTATATCCTTCATTAAACATGTGCCCTCACAACAAGAGAGTTACCCATTTTCACACGCAAATTTTTAAATCACAACATGTATGGGTAAATGAATAAAATTACGCTCGCTCTCTCAAAGAATTCACATGCCTCATGTAGTGAACCATAAGCTTTCCCTTAGTGTTTTACTCCACTAATTTAAGGATGTATGAACGTAAGATCAAGTAGGACTTAATGGGTTGTAATGTAAGATAAGAGATGGGTAGGTACTATTCTGGCCAGTAATAGAGGCTATTTTCCCCAAGCGCTTTTAATAACTTCAACCTTCATTAAGGACATCTCTTCTCTTACTTCACCCTCATTCTTTTCAATCCGGAATATTTTTTCTTCTTGTTCCCATTTCTTTAAGCACACTCAGCTTAGTAGTAAGGGGTACTTGGGCAACTTTTTCATTCATTTATTTCTTACTCCCTACTAATACTCAGGCATTTTCAAACAAGTGCACCCTTGACCTTTCTCAACTTTTACAACTGCTACTTTTTCTTATTTTTCATGCTTCTCACTCCTTCGCTCTTTGGCATTTTTCACTTGAGCGCTTAGGAGTTTTGGATCAAATTCAAGGGTAATGAAAGAAAAAGGATAAAGCTTATGTTGTAGCTATCAAAGAATAGGCTTAAGGCTCAATGGGGCTAACTAGGATTCAATATTCAAGGTAGGTAAGGCGAGGGATAATATTTAGGTTCATTCAAAGAAATGCCTAAATCATCTCCTACAATTCACATCCTTCATTTCATTTTATATACACAGCAGGCAAGTTCTATACACTCCACAGTAACATGGAATATTCGAAAAACTTACACTCACAGCGCATGCTCAATTCAAGACACATTCAGCAGACTCTCAACTCAGCTAATCACAAGAATTCAAAATTATGCTTCAATCACATCGAGTCAAATTCAAGAGCCTAAGTGTCTCAAACAAAGTTATACACTTCTTACATGCTTCAAAACTAACCACACTTGTATCTTACAATCATGTATAGCACATAACAAGAACATCAAGCCATCAATTAGCTATGGGTTCAAAAACCAAAACCTATTGACTAATTTTTCCTCAAGACGGTCGTCATCCATCCATCGTCGGAAACAGTCCCTAACTATGACTAAAAACATTATATATAGACAAGGAAAAATTTTTATTCTTCGGTTCAAAGACCCCCCATCGGAAAAGAACCGAAAAGAAAAACCAACGGGTGATGAAATCATGCTACATTCAAAAATTTTGTTCCAATATTTCTCCCAAGCACTGATTCCCAAAAAATCATTAAGCACAAAAAATTTTTGAAATTTTCCTCACCCCACACTTAAATCATGCTATGTCCCCATAGCATCAAATTAAAATTAAAAAGGGTAAGAAATACTCCCTGAGCCTCTATGCCTAGCTAACAGCATGCTTTTCTTCAAATTTTCACAAGTGAGTGTTTGACCCCACACTTTTCCTCTTCCATGCTTGTTAGCTTCCTCCTCCACGGGTACTCAGACTTCCCCTCCATCTGTGCTTAAATCTCCACCAAAAACAACACAAGATGAAAAATGTATAAAATTAACACAAATGCCAGAAATTAAAATGGTACCCATGGTACCCTGGTTTGCCTTCCAAGCAGCGCCTACTTTTATGTCGCGGCACGACGTATCAAGTTTCACCACTTTTCCCTCCACCTTGACGATATGAATCTCACCCCTAATTTCTTCTCTAATTTTCTCTTATGCTCTCGGGGTGGTAGTGAAAAAATGAAAGGACCAAGCAGTAGATGTCGCCTTTGGCATTTATTGGCCCTTAAGTAAGTGAAGTCATTCTTTCTTTCAGAATTAGCAAATTTCAAAATATATGGGGCTTGTTCCCCCTCTTTATCTTTCTCCACAAGTTTGGAAGACTCTAGTTCTAGGTTGTCAACCAAACTCAATGTCGAAAAATGATTCGAGTGGGGTACAATACACCTCAACTCTGAAACTGCATTTTGCTTGACTTTCTTACTTGTATATACCTTCTCCACATTAACATCTAACTCCTCATGAATGTCAAATGGTAGGTACTCTATCTCTTCTTTCAAGAATGGATCGACTATACGTGTGAGACAATCATGGAGACTCTCAGGAGCTTCCAACAGTTGAGCTTGTTTCAAGAACTCACTCTCATCTTCTCCTTATAGTCCCTCCTGAGTATTGAATAAAACCGTCACTTGCAAGTCAAAGCAAACTTCAGCTTCAGCCCTCATCTCCATGAACTTGTTACTTATCATTTCTAGGGCCTCTCCATTTTCCTCTTGCTGAATTCTCAATGCTTTCCTCTCCTCCTTCATTGCTTTTGTTTTCTCAAGGATCTGTTATAGCATGTCTTCTATTCGAGCTTGGCATTCCAAGTCCTCATTTTCATCATGCCTATAATCAGCAAAAACAACAGAAGGATCATAGTAGGGGCTTGGGGGAGGGTAGTATGCATTTGGAAAGCCATCCCAATGGCCATTTTGAGCTCCACATATATTACAAGTATTACAGTGTTGCCATAAGTGGGGTCCTCCACAATTCAGACAAGATTCGCCAAAATATGAGTATCCACCATTTAAACCATTTATATTCCATGAAGTCATGTTAAGAAGGGTATTAGATTAAAAATAAAAATTTAAAATAAATCTAAAACTAATAAAGAAAAAAAATTTACCACTTAAGGAAATTTAAAAATCATACAAAAACAGACAAATTCACTAAACTTCGCCGAGTCCCCGGCAACGGCGCCAAAAACTTGTTTGAGCCCGCAAGTGTACGGGTCGTACAAGTAATATAGTGGCCATTTTTAAGAGCCGGATGTCGAACCCACAGGGACTGGACCAATTCAGCTAACTATCGAGTTCAAGTGTTATATTAAATGCCGCAAGTGTTGATTATAGAAGTTTTCAATAGAGTTAATTAAGTCTAGGGGCGGTCAACGAAATACTCTGAATTAATTCAAGGAGCAACTAGAGTTAAAGCCGGATAATCATGCGATACTACGATTTGCAATGGTTTAAGTATGAAACTATCAATTGTCGTCTCACATAATTACAATTGCATGTTCATGGTATTTCGAGCCTCTGAACACGACAAACTAGACTCACAACTACATCTTAATTAAGTCTAGGGGCGGTCAATGAAATACTCTGAATTAATTCAAGGAGCAACTAGAGTTAAAGCCGGATAATCATGCGATACTATGATTTGCAATGGTTTAAGTATGAAACTATCAATTGTCGTCTCACATAATTACAATTGCATGTTCCTGGTATTTCGAGCCTCTAAACACGACAAACTAGACTCACAACTACATCGTTGAGCGGGGATGTGACATTCTAGTTCATGGGAAATTCATTTACGTGGATGTTGGTTTATGGGGATTATGCTCTTGATTTGGGTACCTCTAACCATTTAACCAAACTTAGCTTCACAACTACTTCTACGAGTGGTGATGTAATAATTTTAAGTTGGTGTCTTTCTATCTTCCCATTTTATCAACCAAGCAAGGTATTAGATATATTCCTATCCTAACCACAAATTATATCATGAGATACAATCTTGCTCCCTACATTCTCTTGTTCTTAACTAGGTTATCTTTCTCAAGCATGTACCTAAGCTTAACCCACTTGTTTTCATGGTGATCAGTCAAAAAATACAATCATAATTCAGAATACAAGACAAAACAACAATCAATAACTTAAAACCAAAAGAAAATCGCAAAATCACAATCATATCTTGTGGCTTCAACCCTAGAGGGAGGGTTCTAGCCACTCATGTTCGTATAATTAAAAGAAAACATAATTAAAGTAACATACTTACAAGAATTGGTAGAAGAGAAGATGAAATTGATGAACCCTAGGTAAGTTCTCCCACTTCTCCCTCACTCCTTGGCAGTTTTTCAAAATAAAATCGTGACCTACCATTTTTAGGAGCTAAGGGACCTATTTATAGTAAATGAGAGATGTATAAAATTATGCCCGACATGGAATAGCTCTGTGTCACGGAGGTTATCGTGCCACGAAGGCGTCGCGTAGGCACACTGTAAAGCAAAACAGTCGCCAAGCAGAAGCTGTTCGTGTTGGCAGCGTATCACACTGCTTGGGCAGCGCGTTAGGTGGCGTGTCACGGCCCTTGTCACGCAGCCTGCCTGCCGTGGCACATTGCCAACACGCTGGTGGGCTGTTTCGCGCACCCTCCTTTCCGACGTTCGCGTTCTACTTCCGATTCCATCCCTCCACTTCACCAACTCATGGATTAGTTCCTCAAATTCATCATAAACCTACAAAAACTAGAACTAATCATGTTGGTTCGTGTATATATTCACATTTACATAAAATTACATGAGAATGCATATAAATAAGTAGATAAACAAGACTAAATTGAGTTATAAAGTAGCACTTGGGCATGCAATTGTTCCCAAGATCACCTGTGCTATGTGTGAGTGAGGTTTAATAGCTAAATTCGGTTGTGTGTGTCAATCTAAAATTTGCCTAGTCAGTCGTACCGAGATAGAGGATAAGAAACTAGGAAAGGATCATAGGCTATTTTTGATTTATGAGCCCACTTTAGCCTTAAAAGATCTACCAAAAGAGAATAAAAATCCCTTGATCTAAATGTTTGAGCTTAAATCGACCTTTCTTTTTATGTACACCAATTCACCTTCCTGCTTTCATTAAGAATGAACCTGTTTTAGTCATGGTCCCTCCTTGGACATTGTGAACCTCAACTCATACAAATCGCCTAAGTTGAGGGTGGTTATCATAGGGGTGATTAAGAAGATTCGGGTGGAATGAAAATTCGGTAATGAAAAAGGAAAGAGCGGGTGCGGTATGCATAATAAATAGAAAAGAAAGAAATAAAAATTATTGTCAAAGAGAAAGAAAATAAATATGCGACATCTATGCTTAAATAAAGAGAAACCGCATCCGTAGTTGCAAATGCGAATAACAGAAGAAGCAAGTAAAGGAAAAAAAGAGAAAATAGAAAGAAAAAAAAGGGTGAAAAGTGGAGTCAAGACATGTGTAGTGCCAAGGAGGTTAAGCTACTAATTTCATATGTACCATACCCAAGCCTGAGCCTACGTTAAAAGCCTAAAAAGTCCTATAATGATCTCGGTTACTTGTCTGAAAATCGAGGTATTAAAAGTAAAGGCAAGCCTATGGTATTGTATGCACACAGTTAGAATTTCTTTGTGAGAGAGAATGAATCTTACCTAGTCCCAAGAAAAATATATCAAAATAATCATATACACATGTGTGAGTATGGTACTTCTTTGAGGTGAGAGTATTTGGTTAACAAAATCTTCTGCAAATTGTCTGGGTCAGCGTTATAGAATTATGTGCGTGGTTGCAAGTGACAGTGTTTTGCCATGTTTTGATTCCTCTGTGTCATGGTTGGAAATTTTATTTATGCATTGTTATTTGAGTTGATATGATGAGGAAGGGCGATAGAAAATTTTGATTTAATGAATGAATGTGGCTGCCGTAAATTCCCTAGAGTTCTTTCGATTGAAGCGTCGAAGTAGTTTAGTTTATTTTATTTTATGTTTTTTGCCTGAGGACATGCAAAAGTTCTAAGTTGAGGGTGTTGATGTGCCGTGATTTTATGGCACTTTCGATGCTTAAAACCAAGAAATTACGCACATTCCTAGTATGTTTATATAGGTATGATGTGTTTTCTATTTAATGTTGCAGGAAAATAGGATCGGAAGTGAACTGGGCAAATTTATGTTTAAAATGACTGAATAGGTGACTGCCAGGAACTTCACGAGTCATTGGCAAGAAGCATGACTTGTTGCTGAAGTCGTGGGCAAAGGATGAATTTTGAAGATGCAGAAACAGTGTACCTGACGGGTTGAGGGAATGACTCGTCACATCTGGTAACGAGTCGTGAAGATAGTCGTGAAGAAGTAGCCAGTGAAGTTGACGGACGACTTAACGAGTTATTAGTTGACTAAACGACTCATTGGCAGATCAATGGAACCAACTGTAAGGTGCACTGTAAAGTTGAAGGAGTTAGACCATGAGGCCTAACGACTCGTGCCCAGGCACAACGAGTCGTTAAGTGACCCATTGCCACAACGGGGATCAATGATGAAAATGACTGATTTTTAGGAAGGCACGACTCGTCAAAGGTCGCAACGAATCTTCACCAAGCCCGTGATCACTGACAACCTGGTTTCCAATTTTAGTTAGGAAAAGGTTTTCTTGGAACTATAAATATACTATTTAGGTTTATTTTCGACAGGAAGTTTATTATTGCTATTTTTCAAGTAGGATTTTGGTGTTTACGATTATTCTTGGGTCAAGAAACAAGGTTTACAATTTTGTTCTTGAATTTGAGGATCAAAAGCAACATTGGAATTTATTCATTAATTTTGGAGTTTTACTCAATTTACTTGGTTTTCTTCTGTGATAATTTGTAAGTTGCAATTATGATTTATTCAATATTTTGTGATTGTGATCATACAAACATAAGTAGTTGAATCTATAACTAGGGTTGTGGAAATCAAGATGAATTAACACACATTAGGTTAAATACTTAGTGATTCTTGAACGGGGTTTAATGCATGTATCGTTTTTCCCTTCATTTTAACTGATTCTTGACGGTTGCAAACATTAGGACTTGCCTTATTCTTACTTACCAGACCAAGGAGGTAGTGAATGGAAAAAGGGATTAACAACGGAGATTTGAGGCTATCAACCCTCATCTAATAGCTTGAACTTGTCTGGGGATAGCTAATCCAATATTAAGGGTAAGGGTTAATGAAACATACACCGGTACACGGACCAAGTTGCATGGTGATAATCATCTAGATAGGGGACCAACCATTTAGGTGAACCTAACTTACCGATATCGCATGTTGAACACCGGATAGATCACTAGTGTATAAGCCTTGTGGTTATGAAGTCTTAGGGAACACAATCCTAGTCAAGTCATTAATTAAATACAAATAAAATTTGATCTAAGCATTCAGTATTTTTACTTTTGTTTATTATTCTATTTCTTTCCCGCTTAGGAAATAAGTAACTCAGTAGTAACAGTTATTCGCATTAACTTAAGTTCTTTCCATAATCCCTTTGGGATAGACCTCAACCTCTAGTTAGGTTCTATATTTGACATCGACTGCGTTATATCTAAATTGTGAGGTGTAATTTGATCATCATTGACCTAGTTCCCAAACCATAAAATTCCAGAAATTGGAGCAGATGCGTGGATATGCAAAAGTTATGAAGGACTTGTTACGAAGAGAAGGTCCGTGAGCTATGAGTCGGTAGGTAACTTGCATCATTGCAGTGCCATAGCTTCATGGGTCCTTTCTCAAAAGAAGGAGGATCCAAGTGCCTTCACCATTCCATGTACAGTTGGTAATTTCGAGTTTGCGAAGACACTCTATAACTTGGGAGAAAGCATAAACTTGATTCCATTGGATGTGTTCAAATAACTAGGCTTGGGAGCCCCCATACCGACCTCAATGCGGCTATTGATGGTAGACCGCACAGTTAAAAAGCCAGTGGGGATTTTAGTTGATATACTTGTCAAGGTGGACCGCTTTATCTTTGATCTTGGGCAGATTTATATGCCCAAGTGATACTCAAACGTATCATTTTTACCTTGTTTGTTGTGCAATATGTATATAATATCATGTAATTAGTAATAAAATGCGAATTTATACTAACCAACATGATTAGCATTTGTTTTGCAGGTAAATGTGATTTTTAGGAGCTAAAATGCATGTTGGAACTATGTCGGAGTTGGACTTGGATGCAAGCGTGGAAAAGACCTTGGAATGTACATTTTATAAGGGCTACGCGATAGATCCGTGCCACGCTACCATCGCGGTAGCACACTGCCTGAACATGAATTAAAATGGCAAATTCCAGTGTGCCTTCGCGTCAGCTCCGTGGCACGGAGAGAGGCCTCCGCGTTGGCCTCCGTGCCACGTTGAGGTTAATTTACCGGACCCTGGAAATTCCAGTGAAGGTCCGCGTCCACGCCGTGTCACGGAGGCAGTGCTCCACGTTGGCCTCCGTGACACGTTGCTTGTTATTCCGGGAAAAATTTCCCACTAGTATAAATAGCACACTTAGGTTTATTTTAATGGAGAGTTTTTTAGTTTTTAGACTGAGTTCAGAAGTGGAGAGCAGGAACGTGGGTTAGTAGCAGTTGAAGAACGAAAAAGCTAAGGGATTTCTTCTCTTCCTTTCTTCCTTCTATCAATTGTACGTATGATTTACACTCATTTTAGGATGATCAATCCACAAATGAGTGGCTAATTCTCATCCTTGCTGAGGTTTTGAACATGTGTAATGAATTTTGATTATAATTGATATGGTTTTCTTCTTCTTCTTTAATGTTGTTCTATTAATTCTTGTTCTTACTGCATTAGTGCATGGCCAACATTAATGTATATCTAAAAAGTCCAATTTCACTCGAAAGAGCAAGAAATTGGAAAGTTGTGAATTAATAAGGTATTGTTCTTAACTTGATTTGGGAAAATTGGGTTTTGATGTGCTTTCCTGATAGAAATATACTTGAAAGCCGTATTAGTCAATTTAGGAACCGGAATTGTAGTGCTAGGTCATAAATTGCATTTGATCACAGAAATGTAGACGGATGGTTTATGATTCTAAAGTGAAATTAAATACGAGAGTTTTAATTTCTAGGCTAATGTTCTTGGCTAGCAACATGAAGAAGAGACTAAACAAATTATCATGATTATCAAGTTCATTACTTGTTCTTAACCTTGGCATGTTCATATCCATTGTCTAAATTCACAAGTAAATAGTTGTTATTAATTGTAGTATATATAGTTTAGAAACAAAAACTCAAGTAACTATTGGTTACATTGTTGTTAGCATAATTAGAAGTGAAATGGGAATATAGTAAACTAGGCAATTTTACGTATCTTGAGCCTCCTTGGATCGATACTTGGCTACTTAGCCACTTTATTACTTGTTTGACCACGTGCACTTGTGTGTCGGTTTATAATATATAATACCAACCTGAGCAGAACACCGAACAAGTTTTTGGCGCCGTTGCCGGGGAGGCTAGGCGATTTGTGAAATTGTGTTTAGTGTAAATTTACTGTATTTGTATTTTTATTTTCTTAAGTGTTAACAACTTGGTCTTAGCCTGTATTTTGTAGATTTTGTTTCTGTGAACACTGGCAAGGGACAAAGAGCTGGTGGAATCTTACTTAGAGCCTGAACGTGAATTTCATAGTCAACGTAGAGAAGCTCTACGAAAGAAGCTGTAGTTGCTTAAACAGTCTATGATGGAGCAACAAAATCCACCAGTTGTGCGGGCAGTGTTAGTGCCCGATGAAGCAGCAGCAAGGCCGGTTCGCGAGGTGGCAATCCCACACGCTAATAATGTACATTCTAGCATCTGCAAACCAGAGCCTGGAGGGAGGTTTGAATTAAAGCAGAATATGGTGCAACTTTTGCACACAAGCGGGCAATTTACCGGTCTCCCTCATGAAGATCCACAACAACATCTCCAAAACTTTTTGGAGATAAGTGACACTTATATACCCGCTGGAGTGTCACCTGATTATGTTCGGCTCACCTTATTTCCATTTTCCTTACTTGGTGAAGCCAAGAGGTGGTTAAAAGCTGAACCACCCAATTCTATATCAACGTGGGATGATCTTGCACGGAAGTTTTTGATCAGATTTTTCCCTTCTGGTAAAACAGCCAGACTTAGGAGTCAAATCCTAAGTTTTAAACAGAGGGAAGGAGAAAATCTATATCAAGCCTGGGAAAGATTTAAATCCATACTGCGGGACTGTCCTCATCATCATCAGTCCAATGAGGTGTTGGTACACACATTTATTGAGGGTTTGGAACCCCACACTAAACTTTTGTTAGATTCAGCAGCTGGAGGGCAAGCGCTGGAAAAGATATATGAGGAGCTGTACACTTTGCTCAACCGAATTTCACAAGGCAATCCAGAATGGAATACAGATTCTTCAAGAGGTGGAGCAAGGAAAGCAGCGGGAGTGCTTGAAGTGGATGGATTCACAGTTATCGCTGCACAGATAGCTGCTTTGCAAAATTAGTTAAACGCCCACTTCAGCAATATAAATTTGAACCAGCCTTCAGTTTCAGTCAATGCAGTTCAACAGATGTGGTGTGAAGTGTGTGGTAGTAGTGAGCATTCAGCTGAATGCTGTGGTGCAAATCCTGATTCTGTTAACTTTGTGGGCAATGCACAGAGAAATCAACAGCAGTTTGGTAGTGGCAACAACCCAAATTGGAGGAACCATCCGAATTTTTCGTGGGGTAGCAACAATCAACAAGGCCAAAGTTCAGGGCAGGGAATGCACAGAAACCAAGGAGGGCAACAAAATTATCAAGCTCAATTCATAAATCACAATGCCCCTCCTCCACCACCATCACCGACTATTGAGGAGATATTCAAAACCATGATCGCTAATCAGGCACAATTGCAGGCTGACTATGTCAAATTGGCAGCCGAAGTGAAGAACAATCAGTTGGCGACCAAGGCTCTTGAATATCAGTTTGGGCAATTTGCTAGTGCCCAAAATACTAGACCCAGAGGAGGACTACCTAGCGACACGGATCCTAATCCAAAGCAGGTAAATGCAGTGACCACGAGGAGTGGTTTACAATTGAAGGAGGTGCAACCGAAAAGACCGCCTCAAAAGTCAGGAGCAGCAGATGTTGAGGGAGAGCAAATCTCAGATAAGGGGAATACTAAAGAAGCTGAACCAGAAAGGCCTCCACCCCAGTTCCCTCAACGACTTAAGAAACACAAGGAGGAGGCGTGTTTCCAGAAATTCATGGAGGTACTTAAACAGGTACATGTTAACTTACCTCTTGTTGATGTCTTGCAGGGAGTGCCAAAATATGCGAAATATATTAAAGACATCGTGGCTAACAAAAGTCGTTTGACTGAGTATGCCACGGTAGCTTTAACGGAGGAATGCACTTCCCGTATTCAGAATAGGTTGCCCACAAAACTGAAAGACCCTGGAAGTTTTACTATCCAGCTTACTATTGGGCAAAGTATCGGAGCGCGTGGATAATGCGACTTGGGGGCAAGCATAAATCTGATGCCATCTTCGGTATTCAGAAAGTTAGGTCTAGGGAGTCCTAGACCTACAACAGTAATCTTGCAGCTAGCAGATAGGTCTTTAGCTAAGCCGGATGGCATTGTTGAGGATGTGTTAGTGCAAGTAGGCTCCCTCATTTTTCCGGTCGATTTCATTGTTCTGGACTTTGAACCAGATGCTGAAGTCCCATTTATTTTGGGACGACCCTTTTTGGCAACCGGAAAAGCATTAATTGATGTAGCTGTGGGTCAACTCACGATGCGAGCACATGACAAGGTCGAAGTGTTCGATGTGTACAAGGTACCTAAGCTCCCGACGGTTTATAAGGATCTCTCGGTGATCAACGTGATTGATCATGGGAATGTTAATGGAATGAGTGATTCCCGAGAGTTACTAGGAAGGCCACCGGATAAGGTTGAGAACTACTGGGGGGATGACCATGATCGGGACAAATCGTCCATCTCCCTAGTAGACAAGTGAGCGTAAAGGACGTCGAGCCGCGACGGTAAACCAGGCGCTGCACAGGAGGCAACCCGTGAGAAAAATATTTTAATTTTTTTTCTCTTTTTGCACAGTGTAGTTAATTTTTATATTTATTTTGGTTTTTATTTTCTATTTCCAAGTTTTATTTTTCTTTTTCTTTTCTTGATTAGGTGTAGCTTTTCATTTTAGTTAATATTTTTTTATTTTTAGTTAGGGAAATCTATTAATTTAACCAATTTTTGTTTTAGTGAGGTGATTTTCAGGTATAACGGAGGAAATATACATGAAATCGAGAAAATGAGGCAAGGTATGAAAAATCAAATTTATTGAAGAAACAGTGCACTGGCGCGTTGGCGCCGTGTCACGGAGGCAGTGCTCCGCGTTGGCTTCCGTGACACGTTGAAGGCAAAATCCGAATTTTTCAAAAATCCAGTAAGCCAACGTGTTGGCTCCGTGTCACGGAGGAGGGGCTCCGCGTTACCCTCCGTGACACGTTGCCCCTTATTTAGTGCCGGGTCACACCGGGTTGCCGGGTGACCCGCGTGTTTTCTTTAAATATACCCCCGATTTTGCCCATTTTTTCCCCATTTCCCTCTTCTCTCCGCGACCAAACACCCATTTCCCCCTCCCCAAGCACCGTGCCACGTTCCTAGGAAAGGAAAAACATCAAGTTTCTTCGGTTCTTCAATTCAAAGGTATGTTTTCATCGTCTATCTCAATTTTTGGCGATTTTTGTCAAATTTGGGCATGTGAGGTGAGATATATCACCCTAGGTAGAAATTAAACATGAATGTTGGATTATTTGTGATTGATACATGTTTGGATTGTTGTATTTGTCATTTGAACTTATCGATTGCGTAAATAATTCGAAATTGATCATAGAATTGTATTCTAGGGCATGGGTTGTTGAATTTGACTTGGGCACTTGATAATTTGACGAAATCGATGCCGGGGTGTGTTTATTATTTGAGAGAAGTCGTGGTAAATATTGTGTAAATGTTAAGAGACGACGAATTCTCGAATTTTTGTGGGAAAATGCAAAACGTGTGTAAATTGGTTAGATTGTTTAGATTAGATTGTATATAGAATATTTTCTTATTGTAGTTTTTATTTTGTTGTTGTTTTTGGTTGCGAAGTGCGATGTGTGAATTGTTAGCGATAGTAGGATTGGGATTAGCTGTATGAAGTCTGAGTAGTACGCTAACCGTTATGCTGTCGAAATTTTGTCGTGAACGCACTAAGCATGAAGTGTAGAGTGTTGTCTGTAGTGTAATTAGAGTTATCTTTGCCGTAATTTTGTAGAAGTAGCTAAGGCCTAAGTGTGGGGTAAATATTGTGTAACCCGACCTTAGCCAAAGTTAACAAGTTTTTAGCTTAACGTTGTGCTTGTTTGTGTAAATTGACAGGTACAATGGCTAGCAGATAAGATAAAGGCAAGGGTGCTTCAACCTCAGGCACAGGTAGGAAAAGGATGAGACTGGGCACTGCAGTCCCAGCTGCACCTGTTGTTCCGCGCGGCCAACACCGCCAATACGGAACAAGATGGGTAACCGATGAAGGGAAGAAATGGTATGCGAAACATAAAGAAAACAAGTACTTCCCCGAGGAACATATTGCAAGGGAACCACTTGCACAGGAGTTCCCTCGCATTGTACAGAGAATTGAAGCAGCTGGGCTCAGCTTTATTTTTCAGGAGCCCAAGGAGTGCAACCTTCACTTGGTCCGGGAATTTTATGCAAACTGGAACCCGGCCATCAGGAGCCACACTATAAAAATCAGAGGGCAGATTGTCACGCAGGAACCCCAGCAGCTGAATGCCATCGTTGGAGCACGGGACACAAACGCCCATGATCTCCGCCAGCTAAACATCACCCCACCGTACGCCGACATCAGACGTACGTTGTGTGGGGCTCGATCCACGGCCCGATGGAGTAGACATAAGGAGAGGGGTTACCACCAGACTCTGCCTTATTCGCAAATGAACAAGGAGGCCAGAATCTGGCTGAAGATTGTATGTTCGTGTTTGATCCCGGGAGTTCATATGACAGACGTGACCCGGGACCGTGTCTGCTTGGTGTATGCCTTTATGAAAGGGCTTGAGATTAATGTTGGGGCGGTCATAATATCTGCCATGAAGAGAGCCAGACTGCACCAGGGCCACAGATACGGGTTTGGCGGACTCATCACCACCTTCCTCCGAGGCCTCGACATTGAGGAAGAAGCCTTGGATTATATTCCGCAGTTGGAGCGGAGGGCCCTCGACGTGACAAAGACTAAGGCCCCCGACACTACACACGGACCAGTATTGACTTTGGGTGAGCGACATGCTCGTGACGATCAGTACGTGGCCCGTATGTTCGGCATGCAGATGCTACAGCTACAGATTGGTGGGAGACCAGCCACCGAGGAAGAATTATGGCAGTTGGAGCTGGACTACCCCTTTGGCGAGAACGCCAGAGCCTTATGTCGGGTAGGGCCAGCCTTTGTGGAGCCTACAGATGACGATGTCCCTACTGATGAGGAGACACGTCGTGAGGACTCTGATGTGGAGTCCGATGACGACGATGGAGCTGATTCAGATATGGGCGACGAGGCCGCAGCACCGGATGAAGAAGTCGAATATTTCGACTGAGCAGGGAGTTCAACCACCCAAAAATTTTGTGCTTGGTATTGTTGTGAACACTGGGGACAGTGTTCGATTTAAGTGTGGGGTGGGGAGTAGCTAGGTGCTGGGTCAAGGCTCTAATTTGTCGTATGTTTTTCCTTGATGTTTATGTATGTTTGTGCTTTCCCTGTGGCGAACTGATTTGCGATGTATGTGTATATATTTGTGTGTGGTTAATGATATGTGTTTTTGAAAGTTATGGTTGCTAGTGTAAATATTTTATAAATTTTGTAAATATTTTTTTTCTCTATCTACATGATCGATATTTTTCAAAATTTTTGCGAACATATTTTGCAATTATCAAAATCTTTTGTAAATATGTTTCTATCGAAATGATCGATGTGTTGCAAAATTTTTTTGATTTTTATTTTTTGGGTTTCTCGGAGTTTGTTTTCGGTTCTTTTACCGAGAATAGTCCCATTGAACCGATGTCATAGTTAGTGACCGTTCCCTATGATGGATGGATGACGACCGTCTTAAGGGAAATGTAGTCGGTAGGAGTAGGATTTTTATTTGTTTTTTTTTAGTTTTCTTTGGTGGATTGCATCAATGAACTGTAAAATTTCGTTGCGTGTTGTAATTGATGTTCAAAATGTGAAAGTGATTCGTTTGAAAGCATGCAATTCTGTAAATACGTTGAGTTACCTAGGCTATAGAATTTGGTTCAGTATGATTGAGGCTTAATCTTGAATTCATGTAATTGACTAATTAAAGAGTCTGTGAATGCATCTTGATTCGAGCATGTGCATGAAGTGTGAAGTGAGGTTTTGCTATTCCATGTCATTGTGAATTGTCTAGAACTTTCCTGGTGTGTATACAAAACGAAATGAAGGAGGTGTAGTGTTGGAAAGGATGTAGGCATTTCTTTGTTTTAACCGATAGTTTCCATTTTTTTTCTTGTCAAATTCTACCTTTTTATATGTTGTATACCCTAGTCAGCCCGTTGAGCCTTTAGCCGATTTCTTTCTTTTGTCCAAAAGTGTATAAACTAAGCTTTATTCCTTCTTTTCATTAGCCTTCAAGTCTATAAGAAGCTCTTAAGCGCTTACAAGAAAAGAAAATGTTTCCCAAAGTGTTAAAGAGTGAAAAGAGAAAGAAAAGTAGAGTGAAGAAAGAAAAGATGATGTTGAAGAGGCACTTGTTGTAATTAAATGATATTGAGGATACTTGAAAACCCTCTGTTTTGTGTCAAGTGTGTTTGATGAAATGGGCTGTATGAAAGTAAACCAGCATGAATGGGAGAAAAAGAGAAAAGAAAGGAACAATGTCCATGAGTCGATGAGAATGAGTTGAAAAGGCGCTTAAGGATGCTAGCGACTATTATTGGCTAATCCAATATATATATACTAGATCCATAGCCCCGTTACAACCCATTAAAGTCCTACGTGATCCTATATTGCATTTCTTTATATTAGTGGAGTAATACACTAAGGGCAAGCCTATGGGTCATGACATAATGCATGTGAATTCTTTTGGGAGAGAGAGTGAAATTAATTTTTATATGCCCCTACTGGCATGTTTGTGTGCTGCATGAACATAAAGGGGAAGTTTCTCTTGAATTGCGAGGGCACATGCTTGATGAAAGATTGATTTTCGTGTCGGATTTCTTGATTAGCTGATTTGCATGAGTTTGCCGATGTCAAGAATCAATTCTTAAAGTCTAGGAAGCCTTGATGTATTAAAGGTCATTGTATTGTACGACCAAGCATGTTTTCTTGATGATTTGCAAAAATTGAATAATCGGTATGACCGTAGCGTAAATTGTTGCACCATAGTGACGAAGGTTGGGATGTAATTTACATGATTTGTGTATGTGTTGTTCGAGGATGAACAAGGATTTAAGTGTGGGGTAAGTGATCTTGGGCAGATTTATATGCCCAAGTGATACTCAAACGTATTATTTTTACCTTGTTTGTTGTGCAATGTGTATATAATATCATGTAATTAGTAATAAAATGCGAATTTATACTAACCAACATGATTAGCATTTGTTTTGCAGGTAAATGTGATTTTTAGGAGCTAAAATGCATGTTGGAACTATGTCGGAGTTGGACTTGGATGAGAGCGTGGAAAATACCTTGGAATGTACATTTTATAAGGGCTCCGCGATGGAGCCGTGCCACGCTACCATCGTGGTAGCACACTGCCTGAACATGAATTAAAATGGCAAATTCTAGTGTGCCTTCGCGTCAGCTCCGTGGCACGGAGAGAGGCCTCCGCGTTGGCCTCCGTGCCACGTTGAGGTTAATTTATCGGACCCTAGAAATTCCAGTGAAGGTCCGCGTCCACGCCGTGTCACGGAGGCAGTGCTCCGTCTTGGCCTCCGTGACACGTTGCTTGTTATTCCGGGAAAAATTTCCCACTAGTATAAATAGCACACTTAGGTTTATTTTAATGGAGAGTTTTTTAGTTTTTAGACTGAGTTCAGAAGTGGAGAGCAGGAACGTGGGTTAGTAGCAGTTGAAGAACGAAAAAGCTAAGGGATTTCTTCTCTTCCTTTCTTCCTTCTATCAATTGTACGTATGATTTACACTCATTTTAGGATGATCAATCCACAAATTAGTGGCTAATTCTCTTCCTTGTTGAGGTTTTGAACATGTGTAATGAATTTTGATTATAATTGATATGGTTTTCTTCTTCTTCTTCTTTAATGTTGTTCTATTAATTCTTGTTCTTACTGCATTAGTGCATGGCCAACATTAATGTATATCTAAAAAGTCCAATTTCACTCGAAAGAGCAAGAAATTGGAAAGTTGTGAATTAATAGGGTATTGTTCTTAACTTGATTTGGGAAAATTGGGTTTTGATGTGCTTTCCTGATAGAAATATACTTGAAAGCCGTATTAGTCAATTTAGGAACCGGAATTGTAGTGCTAGGTCATAAATTGCATTTGATCACAGAAATGTAGACGGATGGTTTATGATTCTAAAGTGAAATTAAATACGAGAGTTTTAATTTCTAGGCTAATGTTCTTGGCTAGCAACATGAAGAAGAGATTAAACAAATTATCATGATTATCAAGTTCATTACTTGTTCTTAACCTTGGCATGTTCATATCCATTGTCTAAATTCACAAGTAAATAGTTGTTATTAATTGTAGTATATATAGTTTAGAAACAAAAACTCAAGTAACTATTGGTTACATTGTTGTTAGCATAATTAGAAGTGAAATAGGAATATAGTAAACTAGGCAATTTTACGTATCTTGAGCCTCCTTGGATCGATACTTGGATACTTAGCCACTTTATTACTTGTTTGACCACGTGCACTTGCGTGTCGGTTTATAATATATAATACCAACCTGAGCAGAACACCGAACAATCTTCCCGGCAGACTTCGTGATTCTTGATCGCAAGATTAATTTTAAGGTCCCTATTATATTAGGGTGACCATTCCTATCCACTGGGAGAGCCTTGTTAGATGTGGAGCTGGCTAATTAATGTTTAGACTAAACAAAGATGAGGTCTTTCAATGTCTGTCGGTCAATGAAGCAGCCCAATGAGTTCAGGGTTATATTAGCAATTGATGATTATTCCGAGTGTTTTAATAAATTCTGAGTAGTCAAGAGACTTGCATCATTCCATGAAGTCAAATCAAGTGCTTCTTGGGAGGCAACCTATGTGGTGGTTTGGTGAAGTTTGAGTAACCAGACCACCTACATCATGCTGCAACGTTAAATCAAGGGCTTCTTGGAAGGCTACCCAAGTAACTTAACTTTGGTGTGTCCAGTGTGCAGGTAAAACAAAAACAGGTGGGAGAAATTTCAGACCAGACCAGTACTACGAGCCTCAGTACTACTTATAGGAGGACCATACGGGCCATAGCACCAGTCGTGGTAAAAAGCAGAGGCAAAAATTCATGCTACGATTGGTTACTACGACTCGTACCAAGTTTGTAGGGGTCGTAGCACTCATCTCATTGTAACCATGAATTGTGCTAAGTGTGGAAATTTAGATAAAGTGACTTACGAGTCATTGTACAAACCGTACCATCATAGTATGGGTCGTACCTTGTACGGGTAGGTCCCCAGGTAAGTTCTCTCAGTCTTATGCTACGAGTTGAAGGGACGAGCCGTAGGTCCAACCTACGACTCCTGGTATGAGTCATGACGGGCTAAATAACTCACTTTGACCTAACTCGAGCCGGATATCCAAAAATCCACCCTAAACGTATTTAAATCAAATTGTTCACTCTTCCCACTCCCACGCAAACATAAAAAGCAAACCCACAACTCTCACCCAACATCCACACACTCGTAACTCATAATCTCAATCATTTCGAACTTTAACTTGTGCAAAATTGCATCTACACATTGAAAATTCTACCCTAATCACGGAATCAAGTAGAAAGACAAGATTACACTTGAAAATCAAGTAAGTAACACTGTTAAATATTGCAAAAAGGCTTGACTTGTATAAACTTTCATTCGAGCATTGTGATTCCTTGAACTCGCTGTCAATGGATAAGGAAGATGATCAGCAGTTAGGGTTATTTTGATTGAATGGGTAGGAATTTGCATGCTCAAACAATTTAACTAAAATTGTTATCTAATAAGTTACAGGGTGTGATGAATGTTGGAAATGGAATGGGTAAACCTAAAATGGTCATTGATTGCATAAAATGGGGAAGTCTGAGTACCCAAAATGACTCAAGTGTTTTCCTGGACAACTGAACAAAAGAAAGATGAGGGAAGGCTTCATGAGTCTTCCTACGACTCATGGTTTCATATCACGACTCATAGAATGACTCATTGGGACTGTCCCAGGTGAATAAAAATGTAAAGTGTTGGTACAAATCCTAGTACGATTTGTAGGATCCCACTATGAGTGGTACCTGGTGGTCATGCCATGAGGGAGTAAGGGTAAAAATCCAAACGAGATTGTACAACCCTACCTACGACTCGCGAAAAAAAAGTACGATCCATAACATGAGTCGTAGAAAAATACAGAACAATACAATTCAAGGAATCCCTCAGTACGACTCTTAGTATGAAATGTATCATCATGGTATGAGTCGTATCTAGGAGTCGTGAAAGGACTGTTATATATCACAAGTCTTAGTATGAGCTGTACCACCATTGTACGACCCATACTATAGACTAGTGGAAAACTTCAGAGGGTATTTTCTTGCTTTATTTTTCTCAGATCATACATACTAACCATGTTTTTCTACAGGTACAATAACGATAAAGAAAAGAGCAACCAAATCTTCCCAAGAACAGAAAGCTAGAGTAGAAATAATTGTTCAGAGGGCAATAAGAGATGAGCCCTCCGACTCTAATCAAGCAGGCAGATTCCCTAGTGGTTCAGTGGAGGAGTACAAAGTTGAGACATCAGACACCGATGAGCCACAGACCACTAGGGCTCAAGAAAAAGCATAGGTTGAAGCCACTTTTGCTGCTCCAATCACTGCTCCACAGTCAAGAGTCTTGGAATGACTCCAATGATGATGAGGGGTTTGAGGAGTCCCAATCCAAAGATGGAAACAATGAGGCAGGGTATAAAAAATGAGATGATACTGAGGAAATTGAGCAGACCCTGCCTTCAGGAAGGCGTACTATGAGGTGGAAGGTGCCCGGGGCACAGGATATTAATGAGCAGGGCTTGGCGCTCACATCCAAGCAACACCCTAGGCATAGTATCCAAGAATAACCACGAACCCTCACCAGTTCCATGAATGGTGTTGAGGAGATGAAGTGGATATTTAGCTTTTACGGGTTTAAGTGGATGGCTAGGACCCCTGACCGATACAGTCCAGAGATGGTCAGGGAGTTCTATGCCAATTATTATGCTACATTAGAGCAGAATTCACAGTCTAGCAAGAAACTGAAGGAGCAGCCCAGACTCAACAAAGTATTGGTCCAGTGTCAAGAAGTAAGGATCTCTGAGAAAACCATTGCCCCAATTCTTTATGGGTTGTAGTTCATTGCTCCATCGTCCACAGCAAAGTTCAACCACCGAATAGACGGCATGAAATGGATAAAGCAATTGGTGTTGAGGAGAGACAAAGTTAGCTCAAATGGTTAGCCGGAGTCATAGCAAAGAACAGGCAGGTAGTTGAGTGGGTGCCTGGTGGAAAGCAGGTCACTAAATCTTCACTAAACTTTATAGCGAAGGCTTGCTGGACAGTAGTCTTCCACGGACTGATAGCCACTGTGAACGACAACACACTCAGTTTGGATAGGGCAGCCTTGGTAACATGCATCATGTCTAGTATGAGATCAATATTCCGAGGGTGATAGCCAATGAGATCCGAGATCATGCTCTTGGGTTGAGCACTACCATGCCATTTCCTAGCCTTATCTACCAGATGTGCAGAGACACTGGCGTCTGATTGTTGAAAGATATTGATTTTGAGGTCGGAGGCCATAGAATGATAGATATAGGGCTGATCCAAGATGAAATAAACTCGGTGAGCAGGACTAGACTTCTGACCACAATCCCAGTACCACGAGCAGCTGGGGGTGAGTATGTTAATGCCCCCACAGCATTGGAGCAGGACGAGACACCGGCTATAGAGGTCAGTCATTCAGAGGCAGCTCCCAGCACTTCTGTTGTACCTCTGGAGGATCTCCAAAGTCATACACCAGTTGGATATGTTTTGGTCCCTCATGACTTCCTCTAAAATTTAGCAAAGAGGATGATGGTGGCCAAAAGAAAAATACAATCAATGATGGAGAACGTCAAGACCTGGGTAAAGGCAGAGATTGAGGAAGCCGTGAGAGGGTTGCATGGGAGGATAGACGGATTCGAGCATCGATTCAATAAGCACTTGACAAAGCAGCCGGACACTAGTAGCCTCCGGAAGGAGTTGGGGGTTCTTTGAAGCCAAGTGACTGAGCTGTCATCTAGATAGTCAGTGATCATAGTAGCTCCTACTCTTCGAGACTTGGATGCTGAGCTCGATGAGAAGCTAGACTTGGAGGCATACTGGGTCCCGTCGGGTACAAGTGGAGGAAAAGGAAAGAAAAGGGTCTTGGAGAAAGATGAAAACAACCCCTCAAAGAAGAAGAAAAAGAAAAAAAAGAAAGAAAGAAAGCAGGTGAGAGTAGAGAGCCTACAAGCTCATGACACGCATATGACGGAGTTGCAGGAGTGATCCAAAGGAGCGGGGAGCTCCAATACTGCCCAGAGAGTGATATTGGGTGGCGGGGACCCTTCAGGGGAGCTACATTCAGCCAAAATTGATCCCGAGGTCGTGAAAGCGACGTAGCATGATGCGGGGGTAACCAATCCCCCTACAGATGTGACCGCTAGTGCCATAGATGCCACAGAAATACCACCTTCGCGGGATGACAGGATCGCTTGGTGTGCCACAGGTATGTTCCTTTCCCTTGTTCTTATATATTTTATGCTTCGGGGATAAAGCATGTTTTCCAAAAGAGGTGGGTGTACTTGTATTTTTGAGATTTTGATTCGTCCGAGGATTTTTCTTTCCATGTTTCTTTTCTCTTTGGCATGCTATCTAGTATAACCGACATGTTTAGGTTGTTCTGTTTAATTAGAAGTAACTTAGAATTACTTTGCAGTTAATAAATGCACTAGTTAAATGTTTTTGAAAAAAATTAACCCCGCTGAAAATTTTGATGTTAGCTGTGTAGTTTAATTACAATTGCATGACTTTTGTGGATCTTTGTATGTCGTTTAAATTATGAGCATAAGTAGTTGTAGTTAGTCGTGCATGAACTGGATATGTAGATTCACTGCAAACTGGTACCATGAGTGAGTGAGGTTGTATACCTAGTTCAATACTGCATTTAGGATCTAGAACTTGCCCGGTTGGTCTTTGCATGGGTTTTAGGATAGTTGGTTAGGATATGATTATAAGTTGTTATTAATTGATGAGTAACTTTAGCCTAAACTACCCTACCAAATAACGATCAATTCCTTGATCTCGATTTTAAGCTTTATATTGACCATTTTTCTTTGATTAACCTTTAACCTTACCCGTTTTGGCCCTGATCCCTCCTTGGACATTGTGAACCTCAACTCAGGCAAAATGCCTAAGTTGAGGGTGGCTATAGTAGGAGTGTATAGATTGTGGGGAGGTAAAAAAGGAAAAGAAAGGGAAAAGGGTTAAAAATAAGGTGTAGTGTGACAAAAAAAAAGAGCTGAAAAAGAAATATTGTAAAGAAAATAGAAGAGGAAACGGAAGGAAAAATGAGAAAAACACACCACACCCATATATTGCATGAAAATGGAGAAAAGGGAGGGAAAAGTTAAAAAGTGAAAAATAGGGTGAAAAGTGTAAAAGTGGAGCCACAAATATGTAGTGCCAAGGAGGGTTTAGTCACTTAAATTCTATATTTACCATACCCAGCCTGAAGCTTGTTACAAGCCGAACAAAGTCCTATAGTCATCCTGGTTTAGCTGTCCAACGAGTCGAAGTAAAGAAAATAAGGGCAAGCCTATGATATCCGATGTGCAGTATTTGAAACTTCTTTGAGAGAATGAGAGTCCCATTAATATAGTCCCAAGTTCATCATATTATATATCTATGAGTGTTGGGGACTTCTTTTGTTGTGAGGGTACCTGGTTTATGTTGCATTTTATCAATTATCTGTGTGAATAGCATCGGTGTGCATAGCTGACTTAGTTTGAACAGAAAAAGGGTCAAAAGCTGATTATGGTTCATAGTGCGAATTTTTTTGTGTTGGTTGTAGGTATTCTAGGTTTACTTTTTAGTTAAGCGTCATTTTTAGTTTTTGTTTTCTTTGTCTGAGGACATGCAAAAGTCTTAAGTTGAGGATGTTGATGTGTTTTGAGTTTACAGCACTTACGACGCTTAAAACTGGAAAAATAGCATGAATTTAGGTGTATTTATATGGATATGAGGTACTTTTACTTTGTTTTCAAGAAAAATAGATGTTGGAGCTGAATTGCACAAAATAATGGTGAAAAATACAGAAAAGAGGCTTAGTACAGATCTCAGTACGAGCTGTATCATTTGGGTACGAGCTGTACTGAGAATCGTGAAAGGTTCAGGAGCAAATTGTAAAGATACGATTTGTACCATGGCGGTCGTGAAAATTTCCAGAAGAAATTGCACAGGCGAAGTATCCTAGTATGAGTGGCACTCACGAATCGTGAAACCTACTTAAGACCCATACCAAGGAATTGTGGAAAAGACCTAAAAAATAGATGACTGGCAGAACTCAACGTACAAAAAGGAGTTACGGATCGTGGAATGAGGTACGAGTCGTACCATGCCATCCGTGGAAGTTAACAGAAGATGCCAGCAATTGTAAGATCAAGCCATGGGAAGATTGTACGACTCATAGGTTCTTGGTACGAGTCGTACCATATCTCAACACTTAGCCAGATTCAACAGAAGCCATCCAACTTACGAGTCAAGGTACAACCCATACAATGTTGTTATGGGTAGTAGGTGAAGGCAGCGATAATTTTTGGTAGTTTCCCTATTTACTTAGGAGAAGGTTCCAATTATTTTATAAATACCTTTTAGGTTATTTTCAGTACAGCGAAGCGAAGAGAGACAATTAGAAGTGATTAGAAGTTGTGAATTTTAATTCAAGTCTTGGAGATTTCTTTCTTGAATCTTCTTTATGCTTGGATTATTCAACATCAGTTCTTGCAATATTCAAAGCAGATTTTTTTTCAATTATCGTTGTAAGCATTCAATTATGTGTTTGTCTGTGAATGCTAATAATAATTTTACAATCATGAGAGGCTAAAACCTCCACAACTAAGGTTGTGGGAACCATGATGGATTAACAAACTAGGATTACACAAAGTGATTTGAAACCAATGCTAAACACTTGTATTGTATTCTCTTCATCTTTAATGTTTCTTAATAAAGCGCAACGTTAAGACTTGCCCGAATTCTTTACTTGCTTGAACCTAGAGAAGTAGAGATTCGGAAAAGAGAATTATAACAAAGTCTTGATCTTTATGGGTCACTATATAACTTGAGTTGTGGTCACATGATAGTTAATTTGGAACAAATTGATAACGGTTGAATTGAAATTGCTCATGAGACCTAATCTTGTGATTGGGTATAGTCATCCAATAAGGACGAACCAGTGGTTTGGATGAACCCTAATTATCGTTCTATAAGTAACCATTGGGATAAATCACGAGTGTAAACCCGAAGTAGTTATGAACCCACAAGGAACACTAACCTTAGTTAATTGCAAATTTTGATAAACAACAATCAATTTTCAATCTTGTTTTGTAATTGTTTTATATAAACCCCCCTTTTTGGAGATATCATACCTAAAAGCTTAAATACCTACATTAGTCTAATTGTTACTATATTTTATGTGGGTTCGACCCAATCTTTGTTAGGTTCTTTATTGACAACGTCTACTTTATACTTTATCAGGAGTATGAGTTTGAGCGTTATCATTTACTATCTCCTTAATAGTGATATTTGTCTGCTTATGCTTTAAATTATTTTTATAATCAGTTCACGAGTCAAACAATTTCTCGATTAACACCCAATAGTAAATTTTTCGGGTAGAAAGATCCCGTCGGTGTTCAAGTCTTCAAGTAATTTCTAATATTCACTAATTTGAACTTACATGTCATTTGCATCACTCGTCTTACATTGGTAAAATCTTCCAACTACAATTTTTCTTTGGTAGCATCTTCAGCGGTAAACTTTTAAATAAAGGCATCTCAAATAACTTTTGTTTTCTTGCAACTACAATACACATCAAACAGTTCGCTAGAAATAGTTTGTAATATGATATCATGATAACATACCTTATTGGCGTATTGCCAAGATTTCAGAATTTTGTTATCAACTTTTGCACTAGGTTGTTGATGTAATAATGCATGTGCAACACTATGAATATCGAGCAGTGAGAAAATGTGTTCTTTCCATCTTTTGAAATTTTCATTAGCAAAAATTCAATGTTTGACATGTCAGAAAATGACTTAGCATATGGTAGAACAACCGGAGTAGGAGTAATAGCAGCAGCAGTATCCGTAGTGATATCAAGTTTAATATTATCTGCCATAGTTTTTTAGATTGTCGAAAAACAGTGGAGAAATATAACTGATATAAATATTTAGTAGCAAAATAATAATTCTGAAAATTAAATAAAATATGACTACGATAATATTGTAAGTAATGTGTGTGTGTGTGTATCTTGTTGGGCATTGTCCTAAGAAACTATTTCAGTAGTGTAAAATATTTCTCCGGGATTAAGCAAGTCTTCTATAATTAATTAGAAGATACATGAATCAGCAAAATAAATTAATGCCATCAAGTCTTTTTAAAAAATAAAAAATAATAAAATAAATAAAATATAGAAGAGGGAAATTTAGTGTTGGGCATTGGGGCGGGACGGAACGAACAGGACGGGACGAACCAGGACGGAATGGGACGAGACGGGGGGAATCGAAACGAGTAGCCGGGCCGAAACGAACCGGGACGGACAGATAGTCTCGTCTCGTCCCGTTCCACTACGATTCGGGACAAGATAAATGGGACAAATGGGATGAAAAATATTTCTTTTAAATATTTTTTAAATTTTTATAGTCTTATACTTTAAAGTCTTATATTTAGAAATAAGAATTTAAATTTAAAGTCTTATAGTTAGAACTTAGAAACTTAGAATTTATAAAAAAGAAAGAACTTCAAAGTTAAACTTGAAATTTAAAATTTTAAATTTGAAAAACAAATTTAAGGCTAAAAATTCAAATAAAGTTTAAACTTTAAATTCTAAAGTTTGTTAAAGAAATAAAGACTTAAAGTCTCAAAATTTTAAAGTCTAAAAACTTAAAGTTTGAAATTTGAAATATGAAGTAATTATTTATTTATTTATTTAAAAATTAAAAATTGAAAAATAAAAATTGAATTTAAGAATTTAATATTTTAAGGCTAAAATAATTTCTAAAGTTTCTTAACGACTTAAAGTCTAAAGTCTTAACTCTTAAAAACTTAAAGTTTGAAATTTGAATTTTGAATTTTAAAATATGAAGTAATTATTGAATATTTATTTGTATCTATAAATTTATTTAAATGTTTATAAATAATTAAGATATAATACAACAGATAATGAAATTGAAAATTAAGGCTAAAAGCTAAAAGCCTTTAAATTTATTCATATAAAAATTAAAATAATATCATAAAAATTTGTATTAAAATTTACAAATATTAGTAGAGCGCTTAATCTACGCAGTCGGGTTTTGTTTGGATTAAGCATTGAATATAATACTAATATCTGTACATTTTTATGAAATCTCTTTCTAATTTTTCTATTTGTTGAGCCGAAATATTTTTCAATACTGACATAAATTGTTGTCGGTCTTGTGCTTCCATGTCATCATCACTGTTAATTGCTAACTCCAAAAAAGCTTCTTGCTGGGAAGTTAACTTCGGTAGGCCGTGATTTCTCCACTCCGCGTTGATCCAATCTCTGAAAGTTATTGATATCTCCAAGTTGTCTTCTGCTAGTGAATATCGATGATCTCCAAGTTAAAATCTTGTCGCACTGAAAGTGGCCTCCCAAGAAATAGATGATGCTTGAATAGCTAGCACGTCCCGAACCATCTTGCTAAGCATTGGAAATACGCTGCCACGAGCCCTCCACCAACTCAGAATGTATGTTGTGCCGTCAGCGGCAATTGTAACATTTTTCCTAGTTGAAGAAAGATAGTCATTAAAATCACAACTGTCAAAAAAATCAAGACCAATTTTACTTTGCACATAACCATGGGTACTATCTACTTGGACCCTAGAAGTTTCAGGAGCATTAACGGAATTACCACTATGCAACTAGCAATAAGTCTCATACATTAATTTAGTCTGCACTCTAATAATATTTTTACAAGTTTCCAGTCTTGAAATTTCATTATCTTCTATTTCTAAATTTTCATAAACTTTTTGAACAACTCCTGTTATACCTCATTCTTTATATTCTGAGTTAAAAAGCATAGCAGTTAAATAAATTTGAGAGATAAGGGAAAAATATTTTTTTAACTTTTGAATCATAACCTCAATAGCCAGTGCAAACTTTTCATTATTTTTATATTCAGCAAATTTAGTAACAACGCATACATTTATTAAAACTTCACAAATAGTTGAAAAATATAAGGCAGAAAATGTTTTTATTGCTTGATAAAATAATTTTAAAAATTGATTAAGTTCATTTATTTCCTCGAGTCATTATCATCAAGTTTCAAATTAGGTTTAGAATTATGAGCATTATACAACATAGTGATAGGCCTTCTATAAATATATGCAACTTCTAACATTTCGTATAATAAATTCCATCTAGTTTTTACATATTTTGGGACTTTTCTATATGGAAGTTCACATATTCTACGAAATTTCTTTAAATTCACGAATTCTAGAACTTTTATTCATTCAAAAATTCAAAAACATGCTAATTCAACTTTAGAAAATCCAGTATCAAATAATTTAATGTCATCCTGTACAACCAAATTAAATATATGAACAACACATCTAACATGAAAAGTATTATTATTAATTGGATATAATCGAGTTCTTAACATACTAACAACACTAGTATTAAAAGAAGCATTATCTAGTGTAACACTCGATATTTTATCACAAATGCCAAAAGATTGTAAGACTTCAAGTATAGTAGCAGTTATATATGTAGCAGTCTTTCTCTATATCACAAATTTTATAACCTATTATTTTTTTTTGTATATTTCAATTAAGATTAATCCAATGTGCAGTAACAGTTAAATAATCAACAGAATTGACACTACGATCCATGTCAAATGTAGTAGAAAATCTACCATCAAAATAACTAAATAAACAACGAAGATAATGAGAATGTTTTGCTTGAAACTCAAAAATATCACGTTTAACCATGCTTCGCAAAAAACCTTAAAAAGAAGGATTATATGTTTGTTGAATATACATAATAAATCCGGGATGGGAGGGAAAACTAAAAGGCGACAGACTGCAACTATTTTTGCATTGTTTTCACGGTCTCTATCTCTATTATATTTCTGTTGTGTAACAGGGTCACTTGGGTTTGAAGGGTTTAACTGACCCTGAACTATATTGGAACCCCCTTCCGATCCAATAGGGACATCACAACCGACATCTTTTGAGGCTTCTTGAGCCGCCAAATATTCAAGTTTAGAAAACTGTAATAAATGTCTATGTAACCCCCCTGTTCCACCTTTGCTTCTGCCACATTCATGCTTAAATACCTTTTTACACTTATTACAAATAGTTTTCGTCCGTTCCTCATTTTGATATATAAATTGTCAAACAGCTAAAGTTTTAGCCCGTTGAACCCTAGTCTTACCCCTAGTAGTATGTACAGGGGAAAGTTGAGCTTCACACTGAGGAGTATCCTGAGTTGGAGCTTCGATAACGGGACTAGTAGGTATATCATATAATTATTCTTCTTCTACTACGTCTACTTCTACTTCTTCATCTAATTCTTCATCTAATAAATTACCATAACGTCTTTCCATAATTTAATTATCTAATGGAGTATCCGAAGTAATATTAATAAGAGTACTACCAAATTGAGTAAAATCTTCGTTATTAATTCTAACTCTAGGCCCTGAAGAAGAACTATCAATTTTTTAGCAGTAGAACTAGAACTTGTACTTTTTTTAGCAGTACTAATACCGAAAGCACCTGCAACCTTAGTCATAACACCCTTTCCTTTTTCAGAATCCATATTATAATATATGAATAAATAAATATAACACAACTAAAATTATGACTAAACAAATATAACACAAGTATATTTAAATAAATAAGAGATAAAAATTAAATGCGTAAAGCCGTAAAATAAATAAATAACAGAAGTAAGTATGAAACGAGTGTACCAAACGTCTGTGTAAAAACAGACGATTATAACCAATTGTAGAAACTCGAAAATTGATATAGCAACTTGAGACTTGAAAGTTGAAACTAAAATAATTAACACAATTTCAATTTGAAAATTATAAATTTTAGAATTTGGAGAATTAGAGAATGTAGATTGTAGAGAGATTTGAGAGAAATTGAGAATTGATAATATTTGAGAGAATAAGTGTGTAGTAGAGATTAGAGAAGAGAAGAGATGAATTGTGAATAAATTATGGAAATGTGGAGGTATTTATAGTTTTTAAAAAAAGGACCAAAGTGTAGTTTTTAAAACTAAGGGGTGTAAAATAATTTTTAAAAAAAAGGGTGGGGGGCTGATTTCAGGGAATATAGCCGTCGGGGGGGCCCACCCCCAACGGCGGAAAACGGCTCCTTTTTTAAATTTAAAAAAACTTAAGTCCGGTCCGAACCGGCACGGAACCAGGCCGGTATCGGGATGAACTGGACAGAGACAACTGGTAAAAATACCCGTCCCTTCCCGTCCCGTCCCATATCCCGTCCTTCCTGATCCCCTTAAGTCGCCGGGCCAGCCGTGACCGAGATCCGAGACTGAGCCGGTAACGAATCGAATCGGAACATCCCATCCCACCGACCAGCCCCATAAGAAATTGAGAAGAGGGAGAACGGAAAGAGGAGGAGAGAGAGAAAATAGAAATTGTTTTTCTTCATTTATGATCGGAAGGATGAGAAGTAGCTATTTATAAGCAAAAAGAAATCTCAAATCCAAGACAAATGTCTCGGACACTCATTAAGCAAAAGCCATCAAGAAATTATACACTTGACACTTGATATCTTCTGCCAAATGTCCAGAAACTTTAAAATACTCCAATAAAAATAACTGAACAGTTAGAATTAGTTAATTAGCTGTTGCTGTAGTTATGTTCCAGTGACCACTAAGTTCCCTGTATTACTATAGAATTTTTATAATATTAAATTTATAAGAGGGAAAATAGCTTATTTTAA
Organism: Datura wrightii; assembly: GCA_035772735.1. Taxonomy (NCBI): domain Eukaryota; kingdom Viridiplantae; phylum Streptophyta; class Magnoliopsida; order Solanales; family Solanaceae; genus Datura; species Datura wrightii. The sequence continues at coordinate 44,960,393 of JASDFA010000002.1, read as the reverse complement.
AATAGAAAATAGCCCCTTTTTATATTAAAAATAATAGGAAAAGTACACAAATATTAATAAATGTATAAAATATTTTATAATTTACAACTATTAATTAAATTATATAATTTACAATATATATTTTATATATACCAGATATATATAACTTTATGTCATAAATAAAAAATATATATTTCTAAGAGTAAAAGACTAAAGATAATGAGTTTCTTATATTAATGAGAATAAAATTAAATACATTAATTACTTTTTCAAAATTCTGAATATACTCAACTAGCATTCTAATCCATAAATAAGTATATTACTACTTATATATATCAAATATTATTTAATTTTTTAAATAAATATATATATATTATTGTACTTATATATTACATATATTGTCTATTATAAACTATATATAATATTATCTATTATATATTAATTATAATTTACATATATAATATTGTTTTTATGTATATTACATTCAAAAAAATATTGTTTGTTATTTATATATATTTATATTTAAAGCATATATTATTGTATTTATATATTAAGTATATTAAAAAAGCAAAATATATTATTTATATATTGCAGACTATATATAAAATTTAAATTTTCATTGAGTTAATTTTTCATTTTATGAAAGAGGGAGGATAAATATGTAAAATCAAATTTTAGGGAATGTGATGTTAATTATTAATTAAAATTTCTATTTTAGTGGTTTAATTATGATTTTTTTTCCATTTTAACGCAATACTTAAAGATATTTTAGAAATATGAAAAATAGTATGTGATATAATTTGAACAAAAATTATTTTTGTATAACTTTTTCAAAAGAAATAGTCAAACACTCTTTTCGTTTCATATAAGTGGTGTTTTAGTCTTTTGATTTTGTTTTAAAATAAGTGGTGTTTTATATAATCAAGAAGACAATAATGATATTCTTTCAATTTTATCCTTATATAAATGAAGAAAATTTTATATAATCAAGAAAATATTAAAGAGTTACATCTTTTGCAAGATATTTATTAAAAATAAGTGGGTAAAAATATTTTTTTCTAAATAGTTTTCTTAAAAAATGTGTCCAAATTAAAAACATTATTAATTTTGAAATAAAGAAAGTATATCATATGCTCATGCTGAAGAACCAAACCGAAGTAACTTCAGTTCGATGTTCAGTATATCCAATCAAGAAAACAAAAACCTAAGAACGGAACTCTCATCTCTAATCAAAATAGTACCATCGATAAACTCATGCAAGAAACAATTCAAAAATCTAGAAAGGCAACGGGTGATGCGGTGCCAATTTTCTCTTGACCAATAAAATTTGAATTGGTTCTATCTCGCATAACATTTTCACTCAGTATCTATCCAACCCCATACCACACCCATATTTCATTCACCCCGTTTTAAGTGTTTTTTTAATTATATAATTTTAAATGAGTATAGACTTTTAATTTTTAAAACGTGAATATGATGGTCTAATACCTTCCGTATTGCTACTCATTTTGCTTGATAATTATCCAAAGATTTATTTAAATTTAAATAAGAATTAATTGAATATAATATTTATTGTACCATAATCAATATATATATATAAAACTGAGAATGGACATTAATGATGTGGCATGCCTCATAAGACAGTATCATCATTTATCTTTATTTTCAAAATTTTCAATTTTCAGACCTAAAACCTTCAAAAAAGCAAAATCAATTTCTCTTTTCCTATTATTTGTATTTATTGTAATTAAGTTTATTATAATCAATGCAATCAATTTTTTTCTATCCATGTGCGTTCAGAATTTGAAAAGGCAAAAACATGAATATAATTCCACAATGACTGAATCTTCATCTTCTTCTAGCAAAACGGAGTGAAATGGGTTTAAGAACCCTGATCCAATTCCTAAATTTTTCACTACCAACTCCATCGCACAATCATTGGCTGGAGACTGAAGTCTGCTTTGCACGAGTGGAAAAAGGGCAACGCGAAAAAATTCATCTTCCATAAACAAACTCAGAAGGAAATAGAAAGCGAATAATGCTCGAGTATATTTTTATTATGAGAACAGAACTTCACGAGAGGAAAAAGAGAAGAAGGAAGGTAGATTGAGGCATATTCCTAACCTGGTTTCGGATTTGAAGGCCCCAGTCTGCTCCAAAGTAGACCTGGCTTCCCTTCCTGATCGATGGAAATGTAAGATCTGACAGCCACAACCGACAGCAGCACAGTAGCCGCAACCCAAGAGGAGGAAGGCTTGTCCGTGGTGCTGTCTGAAGAAGTCTCTGGAAGGCATTATTCCCTCTTTGATTACATTGGGCTGATTTGGCTTTGTATTGCGCATTTGGGCTTTGAATAATTTTTTAGTTAAAGGCCTCTAAGTCCAACCTCTTTTAATTTAAAAAAAAAAATTATATTGACTATGTATGTTAAAATAATTTTTTTTTCTTACTATTTTTTATTTATGTTGTTATCAGAATAAATTCAATTATTACAATTTGATTTTTGTATAAAGGTGATGCTAAATGATCATAATTTGTGTTCATAATTTGGCCACAAATATAAAAGGACCATATTAGTTTTTTCTTTTCAAAATAAAATTAGGAATTATTTTGCCACTTGATACGGGTATAAAACAAAAAAATGAATGATTCTTTTACTGAAAATATTAAATTTGAAAAAAAAAATGACTAAAAAAAATCTTCAATAAAATCAATGGATTTAGAGTTCTTTTACAACAAAATAAAAGTAAATACGTTTGGCGAGTCTGTACAATGTTAGATAGTAATATATACTCAATTCATGATTTTGCAACCCACAACCACCCCGCCCCACCTGAATTTTTCTAAAAGAAGTATTCAAACCCTCACCACCACCCCATATGCTCAAACTCACACCGCCCCATTGCCATCTTATAAAAAATCCCTCCAATCCCCCAGTAGGTTTGTCCTAAAACAAAAGGTCAAATTCAATAAATGTATATTGCGTATTAACATAATACCCCGTATATTATGTATTAATGAAAAGAAACAAATATTTAACAGAAAATGTGGAGACCCCCTCATCCTAGGGTAATCTGCAATGAAGTTTTTATAACCTCAAAACTTTTGCTGCGAAATGCCAAACAAATTTAATAGAATATGTGCTGAGGAAATTCTGAAGCCACATCCTATGCTGCTACAATAGAATACAAAAGATTGTGATATAAAGTTGAACTCCTGTATCCACACAAATAGTGATTTCCTCAAACTGATATAATATAGGTAGGAATTCTCTCATTCAATAAATATTGACCTTATTGTTTCCAAGAAAAAAAGAACCACAAAAGAGCGAACTCAAATAAAAGGAGAAAATAAGAGAAAAGACAAGGTAAAAACATCACACTCTCCTCCATCTACAAACAACCTAAAAAAGAGAGACGTCAACCAAGGGATGGTACCCAGACAGAAAAAGGGCTGCATGAAGCACCTCACAAGTATGTAGAGAACAGTAACCACATTAAATGGAAACATGAGATATACTGACAATTCCTTCTTTGTTACCCTGCATTCATAGCCCCACCACCACCAAACTTCTCCATCCCAGCAAAACCAAATTCACTGGGGACATAATAGCAAAACCGAGAAAACAAACAGGAAACTCGCACTTCAAGTAAATATAACAGCACCTTAGAAGCACTTCCTGTGGACAATGGAAGGACCAGACTCATCATACTCGCCCTTTGAGATCCACATCTGATCAAGCACAAAGACAACACATATTGAGTCTAACTAGCAAAAATGTAATTTGTACTGGAAAAGAATTAATGCAAAGAAGAATAAAGCTCACCTGCTGGAATGTGCTGAGGGATGCAAGAATGGATCCTCCAATCCAGACACTGTACTTTCTCTCGGGTGGTGCAACAACCTTAATCTTCATGCTGCTTGGAGCCAAAGCAGTGATTTCCTTGCTCATCCGATCAGCAATACCAGGGAACATGGTGGAGCCACCACTGAGAACAATGTTACCATAGAGGTCCTTCCTAATATCTACATCACATTTCATGATGGAGTTGTAGGTTGTCTCATGGATACCTGCAGCTTCCATTCCGATCATTGATGGCTGGAAAAGAACTTCTGGGCAACGGAACCTCTCAGCACCAATGGTAATAACCTGTCCATCTGGCAACTCATAGTTCTTTTCAATGGAGGAACTGCTCCTAGCAGTTTCAAGTTCCTGCTCGTAGTCAAGAGCCACATAAGCAAGCTTTTCCTTCATATCACGGACAATTTCCCGTTCAGCAGTGGTGGTGAACATGTAACCTCTCTCAGTGAGGATCTTCATCAAGCTATCAGTGAGGTCACGACCAGCAAGGTCCAAACGAAGAATGGCATGTGGTAAAGCATAACCTTCATAGATAGGGACAGTGTGACTCACACCATCACCAGAGTCCAACACAATACCTGTCAAAAGTAATTTACTAAAGTCAAAATTAGAACACAGTTATTTCATGGGGCGGACAAAATTGGGTCATTGAAGTCCTAGTACGAACCAGTGGTACGACCGCTAGCATACAACGAAAGCACAGCCTGAATAGCTACATACATAGCTGGAACATTAAATGTCTCAAACATAATCTGTGTCATCTTCTCTCTGTTGGCCTTAGGATTAAGGGGTGCCTCAGTCAGAAGAACAGGGTGTTCTTCAGGAGCAACTCGAAGCTCATTGTAAAAAGTATGATGCCATATCTTCTCCATATCATCCCAATTGCTGACTATACCATGCTCAATGGGGTATTTCAATGTCAAGATACCTCTCTTAGATTGAGCTTCGTCACCCACATAGGCGTCCTTCTGTCCCATTCCGACCATAACACCAGTGTGCCGAGGACGACCCACAATGCTGGGAAACACTGCTCGAGGAGCATCATCACCAGCAAATCCTGCCTACATTTCAAACACAAATCATTCATAAAAAAGAATATTCAGTTCGCCTACATTGAAATGTTATCTATCACAGGTGCTTCCAGTAGAAGTAATAGTCTACGAACAAAGAATACCTTAACCATTCCAGTTCCATTGTCACAAACAAGGGGCTGAATATCCTCGCCGTCAGCCATTCTTAATCAACTGAAAGTAAAAGAAAGTTAAACTAGCGCCCTTAGTATGAGGTAAATATTTCTTTCAAAAAAATTGCAGTTCTGTTAGTAACTATATACATTAAGGTATCAACACATAAAATAACATCATAGATTGATTGGCAACTGAACGGAGATGTCTCTAGTCATAGACTGTTGACTTGTAAGGTAGTAAAATGATATGCTCTAAATCCCAGTCAATTTGGAGCTCGGTTAAGAAAATAGAAGTGAATACAATGCTGGACACTTACCATCATAAACACTATCTTTGTTTTTTAATTATAGCAGCAGAAAATGATCCCTCAAAGTTCCATTCAAAATTCATTCTCAGTTCAGCTAAATTTCTGGTAAACAAAATGAGTACACGGAGATCCTAAAGCACAAAAATGGATACAGCCCGACTATGCAACAACAAGAAGGTGCCCTTAAACTTTCCATGGCATATCAATAGTAAAAAGAAAGTAGATCTAGGAAAATTCAGAGCAGATCAACTTCATGACAGATTCACCAGCGAACGAATCATTAGAACAACAGATCTGTAAAATTCAACGGAATATAACAAAATATTAACCCCTAAATCTAATCTGTACTGAATAATTAGAGCAGTAGACAAATCAGGAAAACAAACTACAAAAATAACAACAAAAACTAAACAAAAGCGCCCATTCGACATCAGGATTTATAGCTCTTTTAGCACTTCCTACAGATCTCAAAGCGGAAACTGAAATGCTTCGATTTTCTTAGCTCCTATACTAAGCAGGCAAATAAAAAAAGAACGCAAGATCTGATGAAGCAGATGTTAGCTTACTGAAGAGCAAAACAGAGATGGAGATGAATCTGAAAAGCAAAGCCAACCGATGATGACCAAGGCCGACTTGCTTTCTCTCTCTGCAGTCTGAAGGAGGTTCAAAGAGAATCAATGCGATAAGACAATAGACAAGTATATATAGTCAGAAAAACAGAGAGGGGCTTTCAATTAATAATTTTCTTTATTATTTAAACATACTATATTAGAGAAAATGATTAAAATGGTCGTTAATGTATGGAGTTTGATTCTATTTGATCTTTTAATGTATAAATTTGATAGAAATGATCCTTAATGTATCATAAATATAATTATTTTGGTCTTACCCCTATAATTAATAATATTTAAAAAAATTATAGTCAAAATAAATAAAATAGTTAAAGTATAATTAAAAATATAAATAGTAACCGTATAATTTAAAAAATCTATTAATTCAAAACTTGTTTTCTTTTCTCAATATAAAAAAAAACAAATATAAATAGTATTTTCTCGTGAAGTTATGATAATATTTGGTGGACACTATTTTAATAATTTATTTTTGTATATTTGAATTTGAAATTTACTATTTTACATGAAATTAATGGTAATTATCACAAATATTTTAATATTTTATTTTTATACATATAATATATTTTTTATAAAATATCACAATATAATATTTGAGTATAACTGTTAAAAATGATAATTTTATAAAAAAAAATATACAATACTGAATGAGCTACTAATAAAATAAAATTCAAATAGTCAATCAAAGGAGTTATTAAAATACTCCAACTGGTAATAAGTACACATGCTTTATGCACGTTTTCAATACAAAAAAACTTAAAAGAATTTCTCAACGAGAAAATAATCAAAATGGTCAAACTTGAAGTAGTACATATGTTAGATTATAGAGTTACTATTTGTATTTTTAATTGTGATTTAACTGTTCTATTTATTTTAACTGCAAAAACAATTTAACTATAATTAATTATAGAGGTGAAAACCAAAATGATCATATTTTATGATACATGAAGGACTATTTCCATCAAGTTCATACATTAAGGATCAAATGGAATCAAACTCCATCATTAAGGACCATTTTGATCATTTTCTCTACTATCTTATACTCATATATTTTGAATTTAAATGAAAGAGGTGGTGAGCACAAAAAGAGTCCAGAATCTAAAATAAACATGTTAAGGGGTTGGGCAAGATCAGTTCGATTCAGTCAAAATTGAATCTAGTTAATTTGAGTTATGATTGGATATCAAATTGGTAGGTATCGATTTCAATCGAATTAGATTTTTACGAACTTACTTAGATTCGTCTGATTTCGGACCTAACTAAATCAAGTCGATTCATTTTATTAATTAAAAAAAATTAATTCATATAAAAAATATATATTCATTTATTTATTAAAAATTAGAAACTTAAACAACTACATAAAAATTTATAATATTTTTAAAAAAAACTTAATAAAAGAAAAATCTTCTAACAAATATATTTTATTAAATTAAATAATTTTTAGCTAGCAAATAGCAATTAATTTTAAATTTTAATTATTATAAATTTATACAGTACGAACTATAAACTTAAACTATCAAGTAAGTGTAAGATAATTTTTAACAAAACTTAAGGCTTTAGCCTTTAATTTTATTTAATATAAATTTCAAATTGCAAACACAATGATATAAATTACAAATACATGAAGAATACCTAATCTACACAACTACTTTCTAGAAAGTATTTTGTTTGATTAAGGCTCTTAATATCTAATTTGCAAATTTGGATTAAACTAAGAACTTTTAAAGTATAATTTTTATTTTTCACTATTTTTGTAACTTTTTCAACATCAACATAAGATGTTGGTCCTATTGCAATATCGCATGGACCTTCATTTGATAATATATCTCTAATATCTTCGTCCTCTAGTTCGTATATATATTTATCGTCACGTTCTTAATTTCTTCATTCCGATCTAATTCAATCTTTGAAACATACTAGAATTTTTAAAGCATTGCTACTCAACGAGTTTAAAAAAAAAAAAAAAGTCAGGTGTCTCCTAGCTACTGCCTTGCTTGGCTAAATGCGCTCTCTGATGCAAACAATTGAAATTGGCGTATTTAGCATGTCCGAGTTATTGTTTCAAGAATTGAAAACTGTTTTGCGTTGTCATTCCACTATTGAAATAGAAAAAAATTTCTTTGACTCGTTCACTTTCTGCAAGTAGAATTGAAACTCATTAATGTTTCTACTACTGTGGAATTAAGAAGTAGAAAAGTACCCCAAATAAAAAAACTAGCAGTATTGTCATCGTCATCATTTGAAAAAGATGTAAAAACAAAAGTAGAAGGAATGTTTATATCAGGTGCAGTAGATTTATCAGCTACATTTTCGTAATAATTATGTAACTGTACTAAATATGTGTTTAGGGTAGACATACAAGTCATGACTCAAAGAATTTCAGTTGGTCCAATTTCCATTATGCATACAAACTTCTAATTAAATTTAGATCATTCATTTTAGTGGAAGGATTTAAAACAATATCAATTAGAAAAATAAGGTGGATAGGATAAAAATATTTTTAAAAATTTTTCATCAATTTTTCAACAATATATTTATATCTATCTTTCGTCTTCAATTGAAGAGTAAATTCTTTAATTCTAGGAGCTCTATTATTTCCTTAAATAACACCAAACAACTTTTTTAACCATAGTAATCTCATATTTAAATAATTCAAGGCTATATTGAACAACTAAATTATAGATGTGCATGCACACCTAACATGAAAGTGTCATCAAGTGATGGGTTCAAATGCAATTTTAATAGTGGCATAACAAAAGTATTGCTAGAAGCATTACCAAAATTTCATCCATAACATTTTTTGAGAAAAATTATATTCTGCCACAACTTCAACATTTGTAATGCTTATAAGTATAGTTGTATGACTTTAATCTTCATCCCATCTAAAGAAATAGTACATTTTTGCATTATAAAGTTATCATCTATCCAATGACATGTAATTGTTAAATAATCATTTTCATTGATAGCATGATTAATATTAGAAGTAAGACGGACTCTACAAGAAAAGTTATTAAACATATGTTGTAAGAAAAATAAATATTGTTCTTGCAGCCCAAAAATATCAACTCTACACGTACTTCTAGATACAACTTTAAATGAAGGATTATGAACTCTTTGGATATAAGTAATAAAACATGATGAAGATGAAAAAAAAATGAAAAACCACCCAAAGCAATTATTTTTGCTAACTCCTCATGGTCCTTCATTTTTATCATATTTACTGTATCTTTCACTTTTCAAATTTATGGTTGCTTGATTAGGACCATCAACACTCCATTCTAAAGGGTGTTTTCCTTCAGGTGTCTTCTAAGTGTGTCTATCTCCCCAAGGGTATAAATATTACATTTAACCTTATCGATCCCTTGACAGTAGTAAAAAGCTTACACACCCAATTTTTCTTTATACTATTTATCGACTCTGGCAAAAGTGGCCTACTGCCCCTGCCACTACCCTCTCCCCGACTAAATTTAGTCAGACCAACTCCACTAGTAGGTGTAGGTGGTATATGATGTAGGGAGTATTTACGTATTTATTTGCCATATTTTGCCCATACTTAACTATATTTTGAAAATAAATTATGTGTGTCTTTGATTTCATATAATATTTATAAAAAAAGAGATAACACACATGATTAGATATTTGCAGGGATTAAGGTGATGGATTTGAACTTATTTGAGGCTTAAAAAAGCAAGAGTTGCCAAGACAAACTCAAAAAGAACAAGTGCCACAGCATAATAGAAGATGGCATCACGCATGCACATCTGTGCAAGGACCTGCGCGATGCACAAGCATATCCACGCACCAAGAGGTGCGACGCGAAGCTATATTTGCTGACTCAAAACCTGCAAAGTCCAATCTCAGTCCAAGTAGGAACATGTGCAAATTAATTCTACTACTATATATACCCTTTCTTAGGATATTTTAGGTATCGAATATTGTGAAATCTTGTTAGAAACTTGAATTTCACCACTTATTCTTGAATCATAATTGTTGTAAGTGTGGAAAATATTATTCCATACTAGAATTGGAAGAAATCATCAAGTTCTTGTGATTTCTTATTAGCTTTCGAGATTTGTCAAACAATTTCATATTATTGTAAGTATTTCATTATGACTTCTTATACATCTTATGCTATTGTTTCTTTAAACATGAGAGGCTAAATCTATTGAGCTAGAGTTGTGGGAATCATGATGGATTAACGATAGTAGGCAAAATAAAATAGCGATTCTTGAATTGTGAATTGAATAGATTGATATTCTCTTCGTTTTAATGAGTTTTAGCGGTTGCAAACGTTGAAACGTGCCCGTATCATCAACTTGCTTGACCAAAGAGGTTGAAATTAGGAACAGAATAACAATGAAAATTTGAGGCTATCAACTCTCATCTAATTAACTTGAGTTCTAACTGAGGATAGTTAATCCAAGACTTATGGCGAGGAAAAAATATACACACCTAAAGTCCAAGAGTATTTAGGTGAAATTCATCTATGTAGGTCGAGAGGCATTAGATAAACTTAATTGTTAGTCTTACACAAAATTCACGAGGATAGATCACTAATAAAATAAGCCTACTATGTTATGAAATCACGGGGAACACAATCCTAGTTTTATCTCATTAATTTGATAACAATTTAATTACTGTTTAAAATTATTTTTTCTTTTATTTGCAACCCTTCTTCCGAAATATTGACTGCCGGTTAATTTATTCATCATTAACATATTATTTCTTTTCTATTCCCTGTGGGATCAACCCCTACCTAGTTGGTTACTATTTTGACAGCGACTGCATTATACTTTACGAGGTGTAATTTGGGCATGATCAATGTATCATTATTATCTAATTTAATTTCATTATTATCTTCTATGCTATAATATTCTTGCATTTGTACGTAATCCATAACATTATCAAGAAACATTTTAGAAATATGTGTGAAAAATTGATTTGCATTACCACTAGTATTACAAGAAGAACCTCTTGAATTTCTACCTCTACCTTATTAATATTAGTATTACTAGTACAACTACTAATCTGAACAAATTTACTAGCTTTTTAAAACAAATTCATTGTGCAAGTTTAAAATTCAAATAACAAAATAAAAAGAATAACAATTAAATGTACGATAATGAAAAATTAACTAAATACGAGAAAGAAATGGAACGAGAGTACCAAATTCCCGTAATTAGTTGAATACTTGACTTATCTGGTAGCACAATTGCACCTAGTCGTTGCTACTTTTGAATTATCAAATGAATCAAATTCAAAATAAACTAATAAATCTTGCTAGCACTTTAAACATTATGAGAGATATAAGAGAATTGAGAAATGATGATAAAATATTAGAGAATGAGAGTTGTTTGGCAAAAAAATTATAAAGAATGAGGGGCTATTTATAAATTTTAAAGATGGTTGGGGAATTAAAGGTGGGGTGAGTGTTAATTTTTAAAGAAAATTTTAAAAAAGGGATAAAAACCGATTGGGCCCAACTAGTAGTTCTCCCAAGGGTCTTCTTCGGCTAAATCTATTTTTTTTTTAAAAATTACCATTGATTTGGATAGTCCGGTCCGATTAACCGGTTTTTTCTTGATGTGACTATAGCGGGTCTAACCAGTTTTGGTTAGCCAGTAGACGAAATCAGCTCGTGCGAGTTTTGATTTTTTGGATACCCAACCCAGGCCCTACCTCCTTTAACTGAGTCGATTCATTTCAGATGAAAATTTTGATCCGATTCAATTTAATTTTGAGTCGAACTGACCAGTTTGACAGTCATAATCTAAATGACCAATAAACAGTCAATTGACCAAAGCAAGGAGAAAAAAAAGTTTCTAAAAACTATATATAGAGAGCACTAAATTAGTGTATTATATAGTTTTTGTCGATAGATCAGATTTTAACAAGGAAAAATAATATAGTTGCCCATAAAATGGAAAGTGTTTACATGAGAATGTCCCTTTAATTTGATTGCGCCCAAAAGAAATTACACAAAATGCACCATTTCTTTATTTCTTATTCGTGTTGATGTCTACACTGCAGCTTTTCCTTTTTGGTTTCTTAGTTGTAACTATATTACTTTATTTCTCTTTCTCTCTCTTTCTTTAATTTATTATTGCTTATTAAATTAGTTTAAGTTTTTATTACTATTTTTTGACCTTTTCATTTTGTCCTTTTATTTTACTTTTTAAATAGAAAAAATAAATACAGTAGTTAACTATCTTTATACTAATAAAATATTAAATAATTAAATAATTTGACTACAACAAAAAGTAATTTATAAAAAAAATACTAACATCACTAGCTTATTTATTAAAATCAAAATTAATAAAAATATTTTTTATAAATTTTTGTTCATCTATTATTTCTTAGATTATTATTCTTTATTTTTTTTTCACCGTGATCTTATTTCATGCTTAATTTTGGCTCCTTTCTTTTCTTGATTTTTTTAAATTTTTTTCTTGTTCTTTTTTACTCCTTTTCTTTTTCTCTCATTTTTCTTTTGTTATACCACGAAAGCCCTAAGATCAGACCTGAGAGTGTAAGCGGAGAAAATAGGAATTTCTGCACCAGGTCACAGGACGAGTCATCTAGTAACCCGTAAGGAACCCACGAGTTGTTAGTGACTCATGGAGAGAGGCTGGGACTTGGTTGAGATTTTATATTCAGAGTGACCATGGAAGGTGACCACAAGTCGTGGTCAGCGCCACGACCCATTAAGTCATCCGTGGTCAAGAGAGATTGGGGATCAAGGATGTTGGGCAGTGAAGGCAACGGGAGATCACTACGAGCCATGGTCACCAGTAACGATTTGTTATGTCCCTCGTGGTAACCTTCAGTAGATTTTTAGCAGTGTTCATGATGAAGGCTGACCACGATTTGTGGCCAGTGACGACGATTCGTCCAGTCCCTCATTGGGATTGGCAGTTTGCTTTTTTCTGCGAATTTATTAAGGGCTTTTCCGTAATCCCTATGTTCCTAAGGCCTAAACTACATCGTTTTAAGGTCAGAGTGGAGTGTTTTAAAAAGGGTTAAGTCATTCTAATCCTATCCTAATTCATGCATGCAAGTTTAGAAGTTTGAGAGGTGATCAAGCCTAGTTCTACAAAGTCCTTCCTCAATTCTCTTTGGGAAATCAAGGAAGTGTGAAAATCAGATCTCTTCAGGTATGTAAGGCTATGAATGGGTGCAATTTTCCACACCCATGCCTAATTTCATCTCAATTCATGATGTTCTAATTTATGATTTCATGGGTTTCTACCCAATGCGTGAATTTCTAAGTTTCTATCATGGGTATGATCTAAGCATGTTTTAAATGATGAATTATGATTAATGCGTAGATTTTTTGATATTTTAAATTATAAATTATATTTTCAAGTTTTCTAAACTATGATGCCATCCATGAATGTTCATAAAGGTTGAGATCTATGAGATATATGCTCAAGAATGATGTGATTTTTATGAAGAAAATATGATTTCGAAAATACCCATATTTATGTTCATATTTTCAAAGTGAATCAAGTTGATTTCAAGTATGTTTAAGTATTGGGCAAGCCCATATGATCAAGTATATCTTATGATTTCATGAATTAGCTTACCACATGATTTTGGAGTCAAGACTCCCATTATTTTTCAGCTTGTGGTATGGTTTGAGCAAAGGCTCCTCATGTTATGATTTCAGATTATGCATGTATGTTATTATTTAGCTTCGTCACTAGACGATGGTCAGCTTCATTAGAAAATAATGGAGAGCATATACATATTTTTGGAAGTAGTGTCTGGCACCGAGTAGGCAATCCGTCAACCCTATGCCTCAGAACTACATGCTAACGTAGGAATGTCAGATTATTTGGGACCTTCTTTGGAGCTTTCCCCTACCCCAAGGGGCCTTGAGCTTGATAACGATATCATGGTAGCGCCCTTAGCCTTGAAAAGGCTTAGGACGGTTTGCCCACTTGAATGTGATAGTCTAGACCACGTAAGGTCTATCGTGGTAATGTCGGTTATATGACAAGTCTCGCATTGTTCCTCATGATTTCAGTTATGCGTGATATCAGCCATGATATTATGTTTTTATCCAGTTTGACCCAACATTCAGTTTTACTTATGAAAATCAGTTTTCAGCTTTGGGTCACTCGATTCAGTTATGTTCAGATCACGATTTCAAGAAATAGCATGCAAGCCCTACTCTCAAAATCTTATCTTGATTGTGTTTTATATTATGCATGATTTATGATTTTACTTACTTAGCGATTTTACTTACGTTGCATACTCGATACATTTCATGTGCTGATCGCATACTCTATGTTATATCATTTTATGATATAGGCTCCAATATCCAAACTCAGTCTTGCCGCTAGTCATATTCCCGGAGTTAGCTTTCCTCAGCTTCAGTTGGTGAGTCTTCATCTTGTGAGGGCCCTTCTTATCAGTTGTATGTCGCATTTTCTATTTTCAGATTTTAGTGAGTTAGTTGGAGTCTTGTCCCATTAACTCATCAGTGTTAGAGGCTTTTCGGACATAGTTTGTATTCATCTCTAAACTTATGTACGTATTAAGATGTTATGTTTTGCTTAGACTTCCGCTATGTTATTTATGACGATCTTCCGCTTATCTATGATTGAGTTAGATGTATGTTCATTCTATGGGTCGGCTTAGAGCCTCTCTAGGTTTTTTGTCCAGTGTCTCAATCTGGGCCTATGTTCAGGTCGTGACAAACTTGGTATCAGAGCATTAGGTTTTGAAGTGTCTTAGAGGGTCCAAAAGTCGCGTTAAGTAGAGTCTTTTTCATGGGTGTGAAGCGCGCCACACTTATTACGAAGAGGCTACGAGACGTTTAGGAAATGTTCCCTTCTTTCATGATCTGTGTCGTGCAGTGAAATGTCTCTCTATCCTTCTAATATGTGCTATAGCGTTTGCAGAATCATGCCTCCCCGCAGAGTTAATGGAAGAAGAAATAAAAATGGAAATGGCCATGAGAATGGCAATGGAGACGGGCATCAACAGACCTCATTAGCCCATGCGGAGCATATACCCGAGCCAATTGCCCACGTGAAGTTTAGGGCAACTATTCAGATTTTAGCCCAGGCCTTGACTTCCCAGGTCAATCAGCAGGCGGTAGCACATGTCCCTCAGAACGGAAATGCAGCGGCGGCAAGAGTTAGAGACTTTTTGAGGATGAACCCTCCTAGGTTCCTTAGATCGAAGGTGGACGAGGATCCACATGAGTTCATTTATAAGATTTTGAAGATCACCTAGATTATGGAGGTGATGGAGGAGGAGTGCGCCGATTTGGCCTCATATCAGTTGAAGTGGGTTGCACACATTTGGTTCAAGCAATGAAAGGATAGTAGGGCAGTTGGAGCAGGCCCTATCAGTTGGGATGAGTTCCATGCTACTTTCCTAGATTGGTTCTTCCCTCGGGAGATGAGGGAGATCAAAGCGGCCCATTTTGTGAATCTAAAGAAAGGAAACATAACGGTTCAGGAGTATGCCTTTGAGATCACTCGTCTGTCCAAGTATGCACCTGAGATGGTGGCGGATCAGAGAGCCCGTATGACCAGATTTGTACATGGGAAAGTAGACTACTTGGTCAGAGATTGTCGGACCATGATGCTTCTTCAGGATATTGACTTTGCTCGGATAGTCCTGTGCGCCCAGTAGATGGAGGCAGTGCAAGTGAGTGAGCGGGAGAGAGAGGCCAAGAGAGCCAGGACTGATAGCATTAGATTCTCCCATCAGAGACCTAGTGGGCACCATCAGCAGTCCCACCAGAGATCTTCAACCCCAGCGCCTTCGGCTTTGAGTGTGCCATTCAAGTCCAGGCATGATCATAGGGGACGAGCATCAGGCTTGAGAGGTCAGAGCAGTAGACCCGCGGAGATAAGCCCTCCAGAGTGTAGCAGATGTGATCGAAGACACACAGGCCAGTGTTTGGTGGGTACAGGTGCTTGCTTTGGGTGCGGGAAGCCTAGACACATGCTTAGGGATTGTCCAGCGGCCAGACAGGGTCATGATAGAGGCCGAAGCCCAGCTTCCAGTTCAGCAGCTCCACTAGCACGTCCAACTCAGCAAGAGGCATGACTAGTACAGGTGGCAAACAACGCCAAAATAGATTTATGCCCTAGCATCCTGTCAGGAGCAGGAGGTCTCCCCGAATGTTGTCATGGGTATGTTACGAATATTCCATCTTGATGTATATGCATTGTTAGATTCAGGGGCTACTTTGTCTTTTATGATGTCCTATGTTGCTTGTAGTTTCGGAGTCAGTCCTGAAATCTTATCAAAAACCTTCTTAGTTTCTACTCCTGTCGGTGATTCAGTTATAGTGAGACGAGTGTATAAGAATTTCCCTGTCACAGTCCTTCAGAAAGTCACCTCAGCAGATTTAGTAGAGTTATCCATGACCGATTTTGATGTTATCCTTGGCATGGATTGGCTATTTGCATGCTATGCCTCAGTGGATTGTAGAACCCGTGCAGTAGAGTTCAGATTTCCAGGTGAGCCAGTCTTAGAGTGGAAGGGTAGTTCAACTGTGCATGTAGGTTGTTTCATTTCCTACCTTAAGGCTAGAAAGATGATTTCTAAGGGTTGCATGTGATCCTGGGCAAATTTATATGCCCAAGTGATACTCAAATGTGTCATTTTAGCCTTGTTTATCTATCAATATTTATACATTCTCGTGTGATTGGTAATAAAATGTGAATTTATACTAACCAACATGATTAGCATTGTTTTGCAGGTAAAATGTGATTTTGGGAAGCTAAAATGCATGTTGGAATAGATTGGGGTTGGACTCGAATGTGAGCAAAGGACAAGGCATTGGAAGGCACAAAATAAAGAGGCTCCGCGATGGAGCCGTGTCACGCTGCCATCGCGGAGGCCTTCTGCCTGGATAGGGAATTTTCGCATAATTTCCAGAGAGGGTTCGCGTTGGGTCCGTGGCACGGTGGCCTGGCTCCGCGTTGCAAGCCGTGCCACGTTGAGCCTGATTACCTGGACCGCCAACTTCCAGTGAGGGTCCGCGTCGGTGGCGTGTCACAGAGGCAGTTCTCCACGATGCACTCCGTGACACGTTGCTTGTTATTCCGGGAAAAATTTCCACTAGTATAAATAGAACACTTAGGTTCATTTTTCAATATTCTGACTTGGTAGAGTAAGAACGTGGGTTACAGGCAGTTGAGGGGACGAAATTATCAGGGTTTTTCTCTCTTTCCTTCTCCTTGAATTCAATTGCTTGTATGTTTAACACTCATTTAACGATGTTTAATCCACAAATGAGTGGCTAATTCCTCTTCTTGCTGAGGTTAAGAACACTTGTAATGAAATGTGATTATTGATTCTTTGGTTTTTTATCTTTTCTTCCATGGTTGTTCTATTGATTCTTGTTCTTACTGCATTAATGTGTGGCCTACGTTAATGTATATCTAAAAAGTCCGGTTTCACTCGAGAGAGCAAGAAATTGGAAAGTTGTGAATTAATAGGATATGATCCTTTCTTAGTTTGGGAAAATTGAGAATTGATTTACCTTCAGGATAGAAATATTTCTAAAAGTCGTATTATTCAATTTAGGAACCGGGTTTGTATGGCTAGAACATGAATTTTTGTTTAATCACAGAAATGTAGGTGGACGGTTGATGCTTCTTAAATTGGGTTAAATACGAGAGTTTTAATCCATTGGCAGTAGTTCTTGACTAGCAACCGGAGGAAAAGACTAACTGAATGATATTGATAAGTGATTTCTTTACATGTTCAATTGACCTCAGCATGCTCACATTTGTAGTTCAGACTCACATTAGATAGTCGTTTTAGATTTAGCATAAAAATTAGAATCCAAAAATATCAAACTCTTGGTTACACTGTTGTCTTCATTGTTAAACTGAAAATATAGTAACACTTGATTAATTGTTACCTTATCCCAGTCCCTGTGGGATCGATACTTGGCTTACTTGAGCCACTTTACTACTTGTTCAACCACGTGCACTTGCGTGTAGTTATATACCCATATAACAACAGATCGAACAAGTTTTTGGCGCCGTTGCCGGGGATTGGCAATTGGTGAAATTTTCTTAAGTGTTAATTTACTATATTTTTATTTTCTTAGTGTTGACAACTTGGTCTTAGCCTGTATTTTGCAGATTTAATCTCTGTTGAACATTGGCAAGAGACAAGGAGCTGGTGGACTCGTATTTAGAGCCAGAAAGATTATTTCATCGTCAGCGGAGAGAAGCTCTAGAAAGAAAGCTGCAGTTGCTCAGACAAACACTTATGGAGCAACAACAGAATCCACCAGTAGTACGGGCAATGTTAGTGCCCGAGGAAGTAGCAGCTCGGCCGGTTCACGAGGTGGCAATCCCACATGCTAATAATGTTACATCTAGCATCCACAAACCTTAGCCAGGAGGGAGGTTCGAGCTAAAACAAAACATGGTGCAATTACTGCACACTAGCGGGCAGTTTATAGGTCTCCCTCATGAAGATCCACAGCAGCATCTCCAAAATTTCTTGGAGATAAGTGACACTTACATCCCCGCTGGAGTGTCATCAGATTATGTCCGGCTTACATTGTTCCCATTTTCACTATTGGGAGAAGCCAAGAGGTGGTTGAAAGCTGAGCCACCTAACTCTATTTCTACGTGGGATGATCTTGCAAGGAAATTCTTGATACGATTTTTTCCCTCCGGTAAAACAGCAAGACTTAGAAGTCAAATTCTAAGTTTCAAACAGAGAGAGAGAGAGAATCTATATCAGGCTTGGGAGAGATTCAAGTCCATGTTGTGGGATTGTCCTCATCATCATCAATCCAATGATGTGCTGGTGCACACTTTTATAGAGGGTTTGGAACCCCATACAAAATATTGCTAGACTCAGCAGCTGGGGGACAAGCACTGGAGAAAACTTATGAGGAGCTGTATACCTTGTTGAACCGTATTTCGCAGGGCAATCCGGAGTGGAATGCTGATTCATCGAGAGGAGGGACAAGGAAAGCAGCAGGAGTTCTAGAAGTGGATGGTTTTACAGCTATTGCTGCACAAATAGCTGCCTTACAGAATCAACTCAACACCCACTTTAGTAACATGACAATGAACCAGCCTCAAGCCCCAGTGAATGCAGTGCAGCAGAGTTGGTGTGAAGTGTGCGGGAGCAGTGAGCACTCAGCTGAGTGTTGTGGAGAAAATCCGGACTCGGTGAACTTTGTGGAAATGTACAAAGAAACAACCACCAACAGTATGGCAACAACTACAATTCCAATTGGAGGAATCACCCGAATTTCTCCTGGGGTAGCAACAACCATCAGGGGCAAAGTTCGAGTCAGGGTGTGCAAAGGAACCAAGGAGGGCATCAGAATTATCAAGCACAATTTAGAAACAACAATGCACCTCCTCCACCACCATCACCCAGCATTGAGGAGATGTTCAAGACGATGATAGCTAACCAAGCTCAATTGCAGGCTGACTATGTGAAATTGGCAGCCGAGGTGAAAAACAACCAGTTAGCTACCAAGGCACTTGAATATCAATTTGGGCAATTTGCTAGAGCCCAAATTACCAGGCCTAGATGAGGACTTCCAAGTGACACAGATCCCAACCCCAAGCAGGTGAATGCGGTGACCACAAGGAGTGGTTTGCAGCTGAAAGAGGTGGAACCAGAAAGACCACCTGAATGCGGTGACCACAAGGAGTGGTTTGCAGCTGAAAGAGGTGGAACCAGAAAGACCACCTCAACAATCGGGAGCAGCAGAAGTCGAGAGGGAGCAAGGTGATGAGAGGGGGAAGACTAAGGAAGCTGAATCAAAAAGACCACCACCCCCGTTCCCTCAACGATTAAAGAAACACAAGGAGGAGGCGTGTTTCAAGAAATTCATGGAGGTGCTGAAATAGGTACATATTAACTTACCTCTTGTTGATGTTTTGCAGGGAGTGCCGAAGTATGCCAAGTATATAAAGGACATTGTGGCAAACAAAAGTCGGTTGACTGAGTATGCTACGGTGGCTCTTACGGAGGAGTGCACTTCCCGGATACAAAACCAACTGCCCACAAAGCTCAAAGATCCTGGGAGCTTTACTATACAAATTACTATTGGGTAGAGTATCCCAGCTCGTGGATTATGTGATTTGGGAGCGAGCATTAATTTGATGCCGTCATCGATATTCAAAAAGCTGGGTCTAGGAAGTCCTAGACCCACAATAGTGATCTTGCAATTGGCGGATCGGTCCTTAGCCAAACCTGATGGCATTGTGGAGGACGTTCTGGTGCAAATGGGCTCCCTGATCTTCCCGGTAGATTTCGTCATGCTGTCTTTTGAACCAGATGCGGAAGTCCTATTTATTTTGGGACGTCCTTTCTTGGCGACCGGGAAAGCGCTGATTGACGTAGCTGCGGGGCAGCTAACAATGCGGGCACACGACAAGGTGGAAGTGTTCGATGTGTACAAGGCACCCAAGCTCCCGATTGTGTACGAGGAACTCTCGGTGATCAATGTGATTGATTGAGTTGATGATGCGCGGATAAAGGATTCACGAGAGTTATTGGGGAAACCACCAAAACGGTGTAAGCACTACTGGGGGGAGGATGGTTTTTGAGATAAAACGTCCATCACCCTAGAGGACAACTGAGCTGAATGACATCGAGCCGCGATGGTAAACCAGGCGCTGCATGGGAGGCAACCCGTGAAATTTTTCTTTGTAAAGTGTGAATAGATTTTTTTATTTATTTTTATTCATTTTCTTATATTTTCTTGATTAACAACAAACTTTGTAATTTTTTATTTTGTTTTTATTTTTATTTTGAGTGAAATTTATAATTCTAACCAATTTCTTGTAGTAGAATGAATTTCAGGTCGAACGGAGGGAAAATATACAAGGAATCGCAAAGGAAAATTCAAGGTATGAAAATCAAGAAAAAGTGGCAAAACAGTGAGCTAGGGCGATAGCTCCGTGTCACGGAGGAGGGCCTCCGCGTTACCCTCGGTGACACGTTGAGGTATAAGTCTGGAATTTTAAAAAATTCCAGAACACCCTCGCGACAGCTCCATGTCACGGAGGCAGTGCTCCGCGATGCACTCCGTGACATGTTGCTGTGTATATCGCGACGGGTCACACCGGGTCGCCGGGTGACCTGCGCGATTTTTCCACTTTTAAACCCCGAATCCCTCTTAATTTTACTTATTTCTCACCACACTCCGCGACCAATCTCCCTAAAACCCCTCCCCCTTCAACGTGACACGACATAGGCCAAGGATTTCATTGAGTTTTCTTCAATTCTTCAAAATTAAGGTATGTTCCTAAATTCCATCTCATTTCTTGTCGATTTTCTTCGATATTGAGCATGTGATATGAGCTAAACTTGCCCTAAATAGAAATTAAGCGTAAATTCAATTGAATTGTTGTTGATGAATGTTCGGAGTATCATTGTGATCGCTTGAACTCGTTAATGGCATAATTTAATCGAATTTTTGTTGATACAATCATAGCTAGGGCTTGTTTTTGAATTTGAAGTGGAAAAATGTAGTGAACTAGTGAAATTCATGATGGGTTGTACATGTTGAGTGAGATGAGTCGATGTGCTAGTTGTTATAATGCTAAAAGACCGACGGATTCTCGGGGTAGGGGAATATTGAAATTTGCAAGAATTGGGTGAGTTGTATAGGTTTGTGTAGATAAATTCTTGTTGTTTTCGTTTCTTTGTTTTTCCTTGCTAAGTGCGATGGGATAAAATGTTATCGATGGTAATGATTGTGGTTAGGTGTACGAAGTCTGAGTAGTACATAGAATACATACCATCGAATTCTTCGAATGCACTAAGCATGGTTGTATATTTGGTTATTTGTTTGTGTAAATAGGTATGATCTTGCCGTAATGTTATAATTTTAGCTAAAGACTAAGTGTGGGGTGGCCTAGCTTAACCCAACCTTAGTCGAAGCTAATACTCATTGGCTTAACATTGATCTTGTCTATTTGGGTTGACAGGAAAAATGGCAAGCAGGCAAGAAAAGGGGAAAGGCGCATCGACATCTGGTGCCGGAAGAAAGAGAATCAGACTGGGCACATCAGTCCCAGCAGCACCAGCGGTTCCACGCGGCCAACGCCGCCAATATGGAACCAAGTGGGTGACTGAAGAGGGGAAGAAGTGGTATGCCAAGCACAAGGAGAGCAAGTACTTCCCCGAGGAACACATAGCTCGGGAACCGTTGGCACAGGAGTTCCCTAGGATTGTCCACAGGATCGAGGCAGCTGGGCTCAATTTCATCTTTGAAGAGCCCAAGGAATGCAACTTGCACCTGATTCGGGAATTCTATGCCAATTGGAACCCGACTCTCAAAAGTCACACCATCAAAATCAGAGGGCAAATAGTCACCTTTGAGCCCCACCACCTCAATGCTATCATAGGGGCGCGGGACAGAGACGCCCACGTTCTTTGACAGCTGAACATCACTCCACCATATGCGGACATCAGACGCACCTTGTGTGGAACCCGATCGACAGCTAGATGGAGCAGACATAAGGAGAGGGGCTACCATCAGACTTTGCCCTATTCACAGATGAACAGGGAAGCCAGGATATGGCTTAAGATCGTCTGTTCCTGCCTAATCCCGGGGGTACATATGACGGATGTAACCCGGGATCATGTATGCCTGGTGTACGCCCTGATGAAAGGGCTGGAGATCAACGTGGGGGCGGTGATTATCTCCGCCATGAAGAGAGCCCGGTTGCATCAGGGGCACAGATATGGATTTGGTGGGCTACTCACCACATTCTTGAGGGGCCTAGATGTTGAGGAAGAGGCCCTTGATTATATCCCGCAGATGGAGCGGCGGGCCTTAGATGTCACCAAAACTAAGGCTCCCGACACCACCCACGGGCCAGTGCTTACACTAGGCGAGCGACATGCTTGTGATGATCAGTATATGGCTCGCATGTATGGGATGCAGATACTGCAGCTAAGGATAGGCGGGAGGCTGGCAACAGAGGAGGAGCTATGGCAGCTCGAGCTGGACTACTCTTTTGGCGAAAATACCAGGGCTCTATGCCGAGTGGGGCCAGCATTTGTAGAGCCCACGGATGATGATGTCCCCATAGACAAGGAGACACGTCGGGAGGACTCCGATGCTGATGATGGGGGTGATTCATACATGGGAGATGAAGCAGCAGCACCTGATGAAGAAGTGGAGTACTTTGATTGATCAGGGAGTTCCACCACCCAATTTTTTGTGCTATTTTAATTTCTGTGAACACTGGGGACAGTGTTCGAGATAAGTGTGGGGTGGGAGTAGTTAGGTGCTAGTTGTGCTATTATGTATTTGTGTTGTTATGTATGTCCTAATCTGTTGTTGTGCCTGTGAACAAAATTTTCTGACCATGTGATTTGTGATTGTTAAGTTGTTGTTCTGTATTGTAAATATATGTAAAACTGTTGTGTGTTGCTGAATGTTGCTAGCTGAGTTTGTACATATGCTTGTTTATCGAATTGATCGATATTTTTATAATCGAAATGATCGATATTTTTAAAAAAATTTCAAATTCTTGGGTTTCTCGGCATTTGTTTTCGGTTCTTTTACCGAGAATGGTCCCATTGAACCGAAGTCATAGTTAGTGACCATTCCCTATGATGGATGAATGACGACCGTCTTAAGGGAAATGTAGTCGTTAGGAGTAGATTTTTCATTTATTTTTTAGTTGTTTTTCTTTTGTGGGTTGCATCCCAAAACTTGTAGTTACTTTATGGTTGTGAAATTCTAGTTGCGTGTTGTACATGATATTTAAAATGCAAATGTGATTCATATGAAAGCATGCAACTTTGTAAATATGTTAAGATAGCTAGGCCATAGAGTCGATTCAGTGTGATTGAGGCTTAATGTTTGAATTCCTGTAATTAGCTGATTGGAGAGTCTGTGAATACATCTTGAATTGAGCATGTGCAATAAGTGTAAAGTGAGGTTTTGTTATTCCATGCCATTGTGAAGTGTCTAGAACTTGCCTGGTGTGTGTACAAAATGAAATGAAGGAGGTGTATTGTAGGAAAGGATGTAGGCATTTCTTTGTTTTTAACCAAAAGTTTCTATTTTTCATTATTGTACCCACCTTGATTGTGTACCCTAGTCAGCCCGTTGAGCCTTTAGCCTATTAATTTTTTTCTTTGGTCAAAAAAGTGTAAACCGAGCTTAATCCCTTCTTTTCATTAGCCGCAAATTTGATCCAAAACTCTTAAGCGCTTAAGAAGAGAAAATCATTTTCCCAAAGTGTCAAAGAGTGAGAATGGTGAAAAGAAAAGAAAAGCAGAGTGATGGAAGAAAAGAAAAGGTTGAAGGTGCACTTGTTATAAATAAACTATAATGAAGGTGCATGAATAATATTTGTTGTTGTGTCAAGTGTGCTTAATAAGATGGGCCAAACTAAAGAAATACTTCAAGAATGGGAGGATGAAGAAAGAAACAATGCCCATGAGTTTGATGGGATGTATTGAAAAGGCGCTTAAGGATACTAGTGGCTATTATTGGCTAGCCCAATATTTACTAGTTCCATAGCTTACATTACAACCCGTTAAAGTCCTACGTGATCCTACATCACACTTCTTTATATTAGTGGAGTAATACACTAAAGGCAAGCTTATGGGTCATGACATGATGCATGTGAATTCTTTTGGGAGAGAGAGCGAAATTGTGTTTATATGCCCCTGCTTGAAATTGTGTGAGTTCATATGATCAAAAAGGGGAAAATTCTCTTGTGTTGTGAGGGCACATGCTTGATGAAAGATTAATTTTCGTGTCGGATGTCTTGATCAGCTGATTTGCATGAGTTTGCCAATATCGAGAGTCGATTCTTAAGTCTAGGAGGTCTTGATGTATTGAAGGTCATTGCATTGATAGGACCATGCATGTTTTCTTGATGATTTGCTGTATTGAATAATCGGTATGACCGTAACCTAAATTGCCGAACCAAAGTAGCGAGGTTTGGGTGTAAATTGCATGAGGTGTAAGATTGTTGTTTGAGGACGAACAAGGATTTAAGTGTGGGTTAAGTGATCTTGGGCAAATTTATAT
The DNA here is from genome assembly GCA_035772735.1 of Datura wrightii. Lineage (NCBI taxonomy): Eukaryota > Viridiplantae > Streptophyta > Magnoliopsida > Solanales > Solanaceae > Datura > Datura wrightii. The sequence continues at coordinate 44,935,402 of JASDFA010000002.1, read as the reverse complement.
GCCCAAGTGATACTCAAATGTGTCATTTTAGCCTTGTTTATCTATCAATGTTTATACATTCTCATGTGATTGGTAATAAAATGTGAATTTATACTAACCAACATGATTAGCATTGTTTTGCAGGTAAAACGTGATTTTGGGAAGCTAAAATGCATGTTGGAATAGATCGGGGTTGGACTCGGATGTGAGCAAAGGACAAGGCATTGGAAGGCACAAAATAAAGAGGTTCCGCGATGGAGCCGTGTCACGCTGCCATCGCGGAGGCCTTCTGCCTGGATAGGGAATTTTTGCCCGATTTCCAGAAAGGGTTCGCGTTGGGTCCGTGGCACGGTGGCCTGGCTCCGCGTTGCACGCCGTGCCACATTGAGCCTGATTACCTGGACCCCCAACTTCTAGTGAGGGTCCACGTCAGTGGCGTGTCACGGAGGCAGTGCTCCGCGATGCACTCCGTGACACGTTGCTTGTTATTTCGGGAAAAATTCCCACTAGTATAAATAGAACACTTAGGTTCATTTTTCAATATTCTAACTTGGTGAAGTAAGAACGTGGGTTACAGGCAGTTGAGGGGACGAAATTATCAGGGTTTTTCTCTCTTTCCTTCTCCTTGAATTCAATTGCTTGTATGTTTAACACTCATTTAACGATGTTTAATCCACAAATGAGTGGCTAATTCCTCTTCTTGCTGAGGTTAAGAACACTTGTAATGAAATGTGATTATTGATTCTTTGGTTTTTTATCTTTTCTTCCATGGTTGTTCTATTGATTCTTGTTCTTACTGCATTAATGTGTGGCCTACGTTAATGTATATCTAAAAAGTCTGGTTTCACTCGAGAGAGCAAGAAATTGGAAAGTTGTGAATTAATAGGATATGATCCTTTCTTAGTTTGGGAAAATTGAGAATTGATTTACCTTCAGGATAGAAATATACCTGAAAGTCGTATTAGTCAATTTAGGAACCAGGTTTGTATGGCTAAAACATAAATTTTCGTTTAATCACAGAAATGTAGGTGGACGGTTCATGCTTCTTAAGTTGGGTTAAATACGAGAGTTTTAATCCATTGGCAGTAGTTCTTGACTAGCAACCGGAGGAAAAGACTAACCGAATGATATTGATAAGTGATTTCTTTACATGTTCAATTGACCTCAGCATGCTCACATTCATAGTTCAGACTCACATTAGATAATCGTTTTAGATTTAGCATAAAAATTAGAATCCAAAAATATCAAACTCTTGGTTACACTGTTGTCTTCAATGTTAAACTGAAAATATAGTAACACTTGATTAATTGTTACCTTATCCCAGTCCCTGTGGGATCGATACTTGGCTTACTTGAGCCACTTTACTACTTGTTCGACCACGTACACTTGCGTGTAGTTATATACCCATATAACAACAGACCGAACAATGTACCATCTAGTTAGGGTTTAGGATGCTACTCCGATAACCCTATTATCTAGTCAGTTCTAGTAGTATGTGAGTATCCAAAAGTGTTTCCAGATGATTTACCGAAAATTCCTCCCGAGCGGGAGATTAATTTTGGTATTGACCTTCTTCCCGATACGCAACCTATACCTATTCCTCCTTACAAAATGGCTCCAACCGAGCTAAAAGAGTTGAAGGAGCAGTTGAAAGATTTTTGTAGACAAGGGTTTCATCAGACCTAGAAAATCCCCATGGGGTGCACCAGTTCTCTTTGTTCGCAAGAAGGATGGTTCTCTTCGTATGTGTATCGATTATTGGCAATTGAATAAAGTTACCATCAAGAACATGTATCCTCTTCCTAGGATTGATGATTTGTTTGACCAGCTTCAGGGTGCTAAGTGCTTTTCAAAGATAGATCTTAGATCCGGTTACCATCAACTCAGGGTTCGGGAGAGCGATATTCCGAAGACAGCCTTCAAGACTCAGTATGGTCTTTACGAGTTTGTAGTTATGCCTTTTGGACTAACGATTGCTCCTGCAGCTTTTATGGATTTGATGAATAGGGTGTCCAAACCATATCTGGACGTGTTCGTGATTGTGTTCATCGATGATATTCTTATATACTCTCAAAGCGAGGAGGAGCATGCCACTCATTTGAGGGTGGTGCTACTGACCTTGAAGGATCGTCAGTTGTATGCTAATTCAGTAAATATGAGTTTTTGTTGAACTCGGTGGCATTTTTGGGTCATGTGGTGTCAAATGAGGGTGTTTAGGTAGACTGTCAAAAGATAGAGGTGGTGAAGAATTGGCCTAGACTGGTGAATCCTTCGAATATCAGGAGTTTCTTAGGTTTAGCTGGTTATTATCGGAGATTTGTTGAGGGGTTTTCATCTATTGCAGCACCATTGACTATGTTGACCCAGAAGAAACTGTAGTTCCAATGGTCGAAGGCTTGTTAGAGGAACTTCCAAGAGTTGAAGACTCAACTCACATCAGCATCGGTGTTAATCCTACCCGAAGGTACCAATGAGTTTGTGGTATATTGTGATGCTTCGAGGATCGGCCTTGGTTATGTATTTATGCAGCATGGCAAGGTTATAACATATGCTTCCAGGCAGCTGAAGGTTCATGAAAAGAATTACCCAACTCATGATCTCAAATTGGCGGCACTAGTATTTGCCTTGAAGATTTGGAGACACTATTTGTACGGGGTCCATATGGATGTGTTTACGGACCACAAGAGCCTATAATATGTGTTTACCCAGAAGGATCTAAATCTATGCCAAAGGAGGTGGTTGGAGTTACTCAAGGATTATATATGAGTGTCCTTTACCATCCGGGCAAGGTTAATGTGGTAGCAGACGCTCTTAGTAGGCTTTCTATGGAGAGTGTATTCCATGTAGATGAGGGGAGAAAGAAGATGATGAAGAATATGCTTCGGCTTGCACGATTGAGAGTTTGTTTGGTTGACTCGACCGATGGTGGTGTTATTGTGCAGAACGAATCAGAATCATCCTTAGTAACTGATGTAAAATCTAGACCAGAAGAGGATCCTATTTTGGTAAAGTTAAAGGAAGCGCTTCAGAATCAGAAGGTAGAGGTCTTCTCCAAAGGGGGAGATGGTGTGCTCCGATATCAGGATTGATTATGTGTATTGGATGTTGATGATTTGAGAGATCGGATGTTGCACGAGGCTCATGGTTCCAGATATTCAATACGGGAAGTCTATTGGTGGAATGACATGAAGAAGGACATAGCAGAATTTGTGGCTAAGTGTCTGAATTGTCAGCAAGTGAAGGTTGAGCACCAGAGACCGGGAGGTTTACTTCAGGAAATCGGCATTCCTACTTGAAAGTGGGAGGAGATTAATATAGACTTCATCACAGGGTTGCCTCGCACTCATCGACAGTATAACTCCATTTGGGTGGTTATGGATAGGTTGAATAAAGCAACTCATTTTCTACTGGTCAAAACACCAATCCAGTGGAGGATTATGCTAAGTTGTACATTCGAGAGCTAGTTCGGTTGCATGGAGTGCCATTGTCCATTATATTGGATAGAGGTACTTAGTTTACCTATCAGTTTTGGAGATCATTTCAAAAGGGACTTGGTACTCAGGTCAAGCTTAGTACGTCGTTTCACCCGCAAACAGATGGCCAAGTGGAGCGGACTATTCAAACTCTCGAGGACATGTTGAGAGCGTGTGTGATTGACTTTAAGGGTAGTTGGGATGATCATTTGCCTCTCATTGAGTCTGCATATAACAAAAGCTACCATTCCAGCATTCAGATGGTTCCGTTTAAGGCTCTCTATGGGTGGAGATGTAGATCGCCTATTGGTTGGTTTGAAGTTGGTGAAGCTGCGATGATAGATCCAGATTTAGTTCATGAGGCTTTGGAGAAAGTTCAGCTTATAAGGGACAGGTTGAAAATAACTCAGAGTCGCCAAAAGTCCTATGCGGATGTGAGGAGGAGGGATCTTGAGTTTTAAGTGATGATTGGGTGTTTCTGAAGGTATCTCCCATAAAGGGAGTGATGAGGTTCGGAAAGAAAGAAAAACTCAGTGCCCGCTATGTTGGCCCATACCGGATTGTGAAACGGGTTGGCAAGGTAGCATAGAAATTGGAGTTGCCCTCAGAATTAGCTTCAGTTCATCCAGTTTTTCATATATCGCTCTTAAAGAAGTGTTTGGGTGACCCAGCTCTACTTATTCCGGTGGACAGTGTCGCTGTAAAAGACAACCTTAGTTATGAAGAGGTTCCAATGGAGATACTGGATCATGAGGTTCGTAAGCTAAGAAACAAAGAAGTAGTTTCAGTTAAGGTTTTATGGAGGAATCAACATGTTGAGGGAGCTATATGGGAAGTCGAAGCAGATATGATGGCTAGATACTCGCATTTATTCCCTTCCGACTTAGTTTCAGCTTGAGGTATCAATTTCCTCCTTAATACTCTACTCACTTTCATGTTTAGCTTATGTACCCTAGTTTCTTTTTATGTAAATGGATGTATGTGTGATTCAGGAATTCAGTCCATTCATGTAGTTCAGTTCGGAGGCAGTCGTTCTTTAAGTTTTCAGCTTTTATGATCAGTGTTTGAATGTGATGATTGCATTTCTCTACTTTTCTTATGATTTTCAATATTCGAGGACAAATGTTCCCAAGGAGGAGATATTGTTATACCCCCAAAGCTCTAAGATCACACCCGGGATTTTAAATAGAGAAAATAGGAATTTCTGCATCAGGTCACAGGACGAGTCATCCAGTGACTCGTCAGGAACCCCACGAGTTGTTAAGTGACTCATGGGGAGAGGCTAAGACTTGTTGAAATTTTATGTTTAGAGTGACCACGGGAGTTGACCACGAGTTGTGGTCAGCACCACGACCCGTTAAGTCATCCATGGTCAAGAGAGATTGGCGATCAAGGATGTTGGGCAGTGAAGGTAGCCGGAGGTGACCACAAGTCGTGGTCAACAGTAACGATCCGTTATGTCCCTCTTGGTAAACTTCAGTAGAGTTTTGGCAGTGTTCATGAAGGCTGACCATGAGTCGTGGCCAGCGACAACGACTCATCCAGTCCCTTATTGGGACTAGCAGTCTGTTTTTCTCTACGAGTTTATTAAGGGCTTTTTCATAATTTCTATGTTCCTCCACACCCCGCCTTGAGGGGGGGGTACGACTGGCACCTGGTGCCCTACTAAGATCTGACCTGCTAGACTGTTAAGCCTGGGTGCGTCTGGCGCCTGGCTGGCTCTAACTCAGATTTCTGGAAACAAAGGGCTATATAACGGCTGTAAATATAGCCCCCGGCCCATTGGCCTATCGCCTGCTGTACCTGTCTTGGCAGCTAACCAGAAATATAGTAACTCAGGGAAACCTATACGGGCCGACAAGGCCACCATGCTGTCTAGTTATCTGCTGCTTAATAAAAAAGCACAAAAAGAAGCTACGTGACCGGCAAGGTCACCACTACTGACAACTATGGCCTCACACGACCATCACAGAAGTAAGAAAGAGTAAAGACAACTATACAACTGCACGGCCCCACACGACCGACTCATCTGACCACAGAGATTTCATACAGAATGCAAGCCTCTAGGAATAGTAATAGAACTGATCGGGACAGGGCCCCGACCTACCCATTCTATATACAACAAAAGGAACTGAACTACACCTCTGAAATTCAGCCTCCGGATGACTGAAGCTGAATACTCAACCGCTGACAGGGAGTCACGTAGAATCGCCTGCTCGTCTAGGAGTACCTGCAGGCAAGTAATGCAGCGCCCCACTGGGCGTCAGTACCACTGGTACTGAGTATGTAAAGCAACTGAAATAATATAACTGAAAACAACATCTGAAAGCAATAATATGACTGATGAAGCAGAAGTAGGGGGAATAACTTAACTGTCTGATGAAGTAGATTGTACCTGCTCTTACTGATACCGAAGGAAGTAGGAATCATATCTGGAGGCGTATCATTCTACTACCAACCCACTCGCGTCTAATATAACATGGCATAGCATACATAACATAACACAACACATACAAACCTTACCCGGCCCCCATAAGCCGGGAGGTACAATCAACACAAAATCTATGCCCCTACCCCGGTCATCCCATCTCCTATAGTGGCTGTAAGCATCCTGCCGGTCCCTGGGTATGCACTTGGGCTCGCTGAGCCCCTGACTATAACTGTATCTGAGTCCGAAGGACTCTAAATCAACACCCCGGGCGTACCCGCTCGACGGGGGTGTATAAGGGCCGACCAAGGCACAATATGGGGAAACTGGCATCCCATCTTCGTCCCCTTGCGGGATGGCATATCACTCTGTAGAGTGACGTATCCTCGTCCTCTGGCGGACGAGTCGATACAGCCATTAACCCTGGGCGGTCAGGGATGCTAGGTAATCCAACCCCAATCAATACAATGGTCTCGACTAATCATGTTGTCTGTGTATCTCATAAGCCAAAACTAATAGGCGTGATGTATTATATAGATCATATACTGGGCTAATAATAGCAATCTGTAAGTGTCTGATACATGCTGAGACAGGTAAGCATAAATGTGAATATAGTTCCCTGTCTAACTGTACTGGGCAAGGGATATACAAGCGGGTGTTTCTGCTGAAGGCTATGCTGTTCACTAGGTTTCTGTATTAACATGATTTCCGATTTCCAACATGCTTTCTAAACTATATACAGTTACTATTCTATATCTGGAATACTTTACTGATGCTGTACTACCTTGCGAGGTTTCAGCTAAACACAACAATATCTTGGCAGGGCATTTTATATGACATACTGAATATACTGAGCAATCTTACTCATTTATATTCGAATCTATATCATACGGATAGGTATCGTACACGTTACGGCCCAAAACTGCTCATATTGCACCAATATTCAAAATAACACGATAATCGATTTCTAAACATGCAACTCGTCTGTAAATTACTATACTGCTTCGATGTCACTCAACTTGCCGAGGAAACTTAACTTTACATACCTTATCTTTGAATATTCGTCCGTCGGACGAGGCTCGGCCGGTACTTCTACTGCTTTCTCCCAACTGCATTCATAAATACGTCAATCAATACTAAATACAATGTTATTTCAAAAGGCAACGTCACTTTCGATATAGTTTATAGCCTAAACTTAGGCTTATCGAAAGACGGTCGGAAACTCGCTATTTTTCAGCGGCCCGGAAGGGAGAAATATTTACTTCTCAGCTAGGAACACATAGACATTAATTTAGAGCAATTCTACTTACTTTAGTTCGGCGGCTCGCTGATTCGTCGGCCGTATTTCGTGAAACTAATTCCGTAGAAATGCTCTCTGCTGCTAAATACCTTGGTATCTAGGATTAATTTGGGTTTGGGCAGCGTTTGGCAGCGTAATCGGATGAAAATATTTAATTTTCCTACGTTTTCTCTCTGCTTCTGCGCTATTCTGGAAAATTTATAAGGATTAATAAGTTTCAACCGAAGTGGGGGCTTTATATACTTGGGCCTGGACAAGGGCAATGTGGCACGGAGCCATCGCGGAGGCCTCCCCTCCGTGACACGCTGCCATCGCGGAGGGGCTCTGCCTCGGCTCCTCCCGCGATGGTTCAACAGGTTTCTCGTCCGATCTTTTTCCGGGCCTTTCCCTAGCACGTATGGCTTTCAAATATGCTTAACCAACGTGCGAGTAGGTCGTCTAAGTGCCGGGAATTCTACGGGGTATAACATTCTCCCCCCCTTAGGAACATTCGTCCTCGAATGTATACTGCTATCTAGAGGACTGTTTACTTTACTTTCTGGGAAAATTTTGGTAGAGTTTCCCCTGTAATACGGACTATCGCAACGCCCTGAAATGCAGAAAAAGTCCAACACAGGCACTGCACATGATATTCTACAATCCACTGGACAACTGAATACCACTTCTTTCTTTATTATTTACAACATACAACCATAAAGTACTATATAAGCAATGATACGGACATACCTGTCGTCTGACTAGACCTGAAATAGGTGAGGGTATCTGATTTTCATATCTTCTTCAGCCTCCCACGTCATTTCTTCCCGACTTCTATTACGCCACAAAACTTTGACAAATGCAACATCTTTAGTTCTCAGCCTGCGGATCTGTCTGTCTAAGATGGCTACGGGAACCTCTTCGTAGGCTAACCCCTCTGTGATCTGAACATCCTGGACTGGAACTACTGTAGAAGGGTTCCCTACGAACTTTCTTAACATGGAAACGTGGAATACTGGGTGAACAGATGCTAATTCTGGAGGCAAGTTAACTCATATGCCACGCGGCCTATTCTTCGCCGAATTTGGTACGGCCCAATGAATCTTGGGCTAAGCTTGCCTTTCTTGCCAAACCTCATTACCCCTTTCATCGGGGACACTTTCAGATATACCCAGTCGTTTACCGAAAATTCTAGATTTCTGCGCCGTCTATCTGCGTATGACTTCTGACGACTCTAAGCGGTCAGTAAATGTTCCCGGACAAGATTTATCTTTTCCTCGGACTGCCGAACGATGTCTGGGCCAACTAATGCTGATTCTCCTGTTTCAAACCAGCCCACCGGTGATCTACATTTTCGCCCATACAATGCCTCGAAAGGCGCCGTCTATCTGCGTATGACTTCTGACGACTCTGAGCAGTCAATAAACGTTCCCGGATAAGCTTTATCTTTTCTTCGGACTACCGAACGATATCCGGGCCAACTAATGCTGATTCTCCTACCTCAAACCAGCTCACCGGAGATCTACACTTTCGCCCGTATAATGCCTCGAAAGGCGCCATCTGGATAGCTGAATGGTAGCTGTTATTATAAGAAAATTCGATTAACGAAAGATGTTCATCCCAGCTACCCCCAAAATCTAACACACATGCTCGTAGCATATCTTCGAGCGTCTGTATTGTACGTTCAGCCTGCCCGTCTGTCTGAGGATGGAATGCTGTGCTCAAATTAATCTGCGTCCCCAGACCTTTCTGAAATGACTGCCAGAACCTACCTGTAAACTGTGCCCCTCTGTCTGAAATGATGGACACCGGCACTCCATGTAATCTAACTATTTCTCTGATATACAATTCGGCAAAATCCTCAGCTGAGAAGGTAGCCCTTACTGGCAAGAAATGAGCTGATTTTGTCAGCCTATCAACTATTATCCAAATGGAATCATTTCTGCGTCTGGTACGGGGTAACCCTGTTACAAAATCCATATTTATTGCTTCCCATTTCCACATAGGTATTGATATCTCTTGAGTCAAACCGCCCGGTTTCTGGTGCTCGGCTTTTACCTGCTGACAATTAGAACATCTAGACACAAATTCAGCTATCTCAGCTTTCATACCTGGCCACCAATAGATTTCTCTGATATCGTGGTACATTTTCGTTGCCCCTGGATGAAGGGGATAGCGAGCGTAGTGTACCTCGTGCATGATCTGCCCACGAAGTCCTGAGACATTCGGAACACAAAGGCGGCCCTTACAATGTAGCACATCATCCTCGGTTATCTGAAAATCTGGATCCTTACCTTTCTGAATTCTATCTCTGAGCTGGACTAAATCGGGATCCTCGTACTGTCGTTCTTTTACCTCTGCAACCAATGATGACACTGCAGAATTCTGAATTATGGCCCCATTATTTTCTATTTCCATTACTCGAACGGCTAGGCCAGCTAACTGATGGATTTCTTTGGCTAACTTCTGCTTCTCAGGTCGCAAATACGCTAAACTCCCCATTGACTTACGGCTCAGGGCATCTGCTACAACATTACCTTTTCCGGGGTGGTATAGAATATTCACATCATAGTCTTTTAACAACTCCAACCAGCGGCGTTGCCGCAGATTCAACTCCCTCTGAGTGAAAATGTACTGTAGGCTCTTATGATCTATGTAAATATCAACATGAACTCCGTACAGATAATGCCTCCACATCTTCAAGGCATGAATTACTGCGGCCAATTCTAGGTCATGGGTAGGGTAATTCTTTTCGTGTTTCCTCAGCTGTCTGGAAGCATATGCAATTACTCTACCATACTGCCTCAACACACAGCCTAGCCCGACACCTGACGCGTCACAATAAACTGAATACCCTTCTGTGCCCTCCGGTAGTGCTAGTACTGGGGCGGAGGTTAACCTGTCTTTCAGTTCCTGGAAACTCTGCTCACATGCCTCCGTCCACTGAAACTTGGCTGCTTTCTGTGTCAATTTAGTTAAAGGTGCTGCAATGGTTGAGAACCCTTCAACGAACCTCCGATAGTATCCTGCCAACCCCAGAAAGCTACGAACTTCAGTCGGGGTGGTAGGCCTGGGCCATGACTTAACTGCTTCTATCTTCTGCTTGTCTACCTGTATACCAGCGTCTGAGACTATATGCCCCAAAAAGGCCACTGAGTTAAGCTAGAATTCACACTTCAAAAATTTAGCATACAACTGGCGGTCCCTGAGAATCTGGAGCACTGTTCGCAAATGAGTCCGGTGATCTGCCTCAGAGCGAGAATACACCAGAATATCATCAATAAATACTATCACGAACAAGTCCAGGAAAGGTCTGAAAATACTGTTCATCAGGTCCATAAAGACTGCCGGGGCATTTGTTAGCCCGAAGGACATAACCAGAAATTCAAAATGTCCATATCGGGTCCTGAATGCTGTCTTAGGGATGTCCCTCTCACGTACTCGGACCTGGTGATATCCGGACCGCAAGTCAATCTTAGAAAAGTATCTGGCTCCCTGTAACTGATCAAATAGGTCATCAATCCTAGGAAGCGGATACTTGTTCTTTACCGTAACTTTGTTTAGCTGCTGATAGTCTATGCACATTCGGAGCGAGCCATCTTTCTTTCTCACAAACAAGACTGGCGCACCCCACGGGGAAGTACTCGGCCTGATAAAACCTTTATCTAACAAGTCTTTCAACTGCTCCTTTAATTCTCTGAGTTCTGCAGGAGCCATACGATAAGGAGGTATTGATATTGGCTGAGTGCCTGGTAGCAAGTCGATAGCGAAGTCTATTTCCCTTTCTGGGGGAATACCAGGTAACTCATCAGGAAATACATCTGGGAATTTATTTACCACTGGGACAGACTGGAGTGTCGGAGATTCTGCTTGGACATCCTGAACTCTGACAAGATGGTAAATGCACCCCTTAAATATCAACTTTCTCGCCCGAAGGTAGGAAATAAACCTACCTTTTGGCGTCGCGGTGCTGCCCTTCCACTCCCGTACTGCCTCCCCCGGGAAGTGGAATCGGACCGTTTTGGTCCAACATTCAACATTAGCAAAACATGGTACTAACCAGTTCATACCCATTATGGCATCGAAATCTATCATCTCTAACTCGACCAGATCTACTGTGGTCTGACGATCAGCAACCTCTACTGTACACCCGCGGTAAATTCGGCTAGTTGTGATGGAGTCACCGACGGGCGTAGATACTAAAAAGGGCTGCTGTAATGATTCTGGTACAATACTAAACTTCCGTGCCACAAATGGAGTAATATAGGACAAAGTAGACCCTGGATCAATTAGCACATAAGCAGGGTGTGAGCAGATAGTTAGCATACCTGTCACAACATTAGGCGATGCCTTTGAATCTTGCTTCCCTGGTAAGGCATATGTGCGGCTTGGACCCGTACCTGTACTGGAGGCCCCTGATCTGCCTCGACCCCTGCCTGCTGAAACTGGGGGCCTGCGCCCAGTCGAGGATGCTGTAGCTCGTGATCCTGTTGATGCCCTATCCTGTCTGTCCCGGAACTCACGACCTCTGGCTGGGCAATCTCTCATCAAATGGCCTTCTTGGCCACAAATATAGCATGCGGTGGAACCATACCTGCATGCTCCAGAATGACGTCGACTGCATATAGGGCAAAGTGGTAGGGTATACCTACTCTGCTCCGCCCTCCTTTGTGACGGTGAATCTGCTGTCTGCGAACCTCTACCAGCCTCTGACTGCCCCCTGCGGTTGAATCTACCTCCTTGTGACTTTGGCGGAGGCGGGGGCCTGGGCGGCCTGTCTGACAATCGTGGCCTGGGTCCTCCCCGGGCCTCTCTTTGTAACTCAGCTGGCCTATCCCGGCGACGCTGCTCCTGATTAACCCTTCTGATTTCCCGATGTCGCTGTCTGATGCCCTCAATATTCTGGGCAAATGCCTGGATTCGGGAAATATCCATATCTTCTCGCAGTGTGGACGTGATACAAGTCTCGACATACTCTGGGTTCAACCCCATAATAAGACGGTGCACTCTGGATGCCATGGTATCCATGAAAGCCGGTGCATATCGAGCCAAGGAGTCAAACCGCAAGGAATATTCCCGAACACTCATGGCCCCCTGTTCCAGATGTAGGAACTGGTCTACCCGGGCCTGTCGGATCTCCCGCGGCAAATAGTGATCTAGAAAGGCTCCTGAAAAGCTGGACCAGGTGGGAGGGGGAACATCTCTCCCTCGGGACCTCTCCCAACTTTCATACCATAACACCGCAATATCTCGCAACCGGAATGCGGCCAATTCAACTGACTCAGTAGGTGTAGCATGCATAACCCTGAAGATTCTCTGCATCTGATCCAGAAAATCCCGGGGGTCCTCGGTGCGGTCCGTGCCTGTAAACTGTGGGGGATTCAAGGCTAAGAACTCTCGGACCCTCGAACTACCGGGCCCTCCTGATGCTTCTGCAACTGTGGATGGCATTTGCTGCCGCTGAGCAGCCATCACCTGTGCTATCATAACTACAACACTCCTAACTTCCTGATCGGAAGGCATCGGTATAGGGACTGCTGAAGATACTGTCGCTCCAAACGGCTCCTGATGTGGTGGAGACTGCTGAGGAGGCTGAGATGAAGCCTCTGTAGGGCCCTCTGATCGGGCTGTCTCCAAATGAGGGGGAGGCATCCTGCTGGTGCCTTCCCCTGCTGCAATGTCTGATACCAAGTTTGTCACACCCCGCCTTGGGGGGGGGGGTACGACTGGCACCTGGTGCCCTACTAAGATCTGACCTGCGACGGGATGGCGCTGGTCTGACATTATCTGTAGCCAAAGAATATGATAAGATTTTAGGAATTCAACCCTATACTGTACCGCTCTATGGCACGACTGAATCAGAATAAAGACAACCATCCTATCATGCCTTGCAGCCTCCTACCCATAGGATATGGTGCACAACACATCCATGGACAGGACTCTACTTAGCACGACTTGCAGACTCCCTGGGATACGACCTGCTCTGATACCAAGTTTGTCACACCCCACCCTGGGGGGGGGGTACGACTGGCACCTGGTGCCCTACTAAGATCTGACCTGCTAGACTGTTAAGCCTGGGCGCGTCTGGCGCCTGGCTGGCTCTAACTCAGATTTCTGGAAACAAAGGGCTATATAACGGCTGTAAATATAGCCCCCGGCCCATTGGCCTATCGCCTGCTGTACCTGTCTTGGCAGCTAACCAGAAATATAGTAACTCAGGGAAACCTATACGGGCCGACAAGGCCACCATGCTGTCTAGTTATCTGCTGCTTAATCAAAAAGCATAAAAAGAAGCTACGTGACCGGCAAGGTCACCACTACTGACAACTATGGCCTCACACAACCATCACAGAAGTAAGAAAGAGTAAAGACAACTATACAACTGCACGGCCCCACACGACCGGCTCATCTGACCACAGGGATTTCATACAGAATGCAAGCCTCTAGGAATAGTAATAGAACTGATCGGGACAGGGCCCCGACCTACCCATGCTATATACAACAAAAGAAACTGAACTACACCTCAGAAATTCAGCCTCCGGATGACTGGAGCTGAATACTCAACCGCTGACAGGGAGTCACGTAGAATCACCTGCTCGTCTAGGAGTACCTGCAGGCAAGTAATGCAGCGCCCCACTGGGCGTCAGTACTGCTGGTACTGAGTATGTAAAGCAACTAAAATAATATAACTGAAACAACATCTGAAAGCAATAATATGACTGGTGAAGCTTAAGTAGGAGGAATAACTTAACTGTCTGATGATGTAGATCGTACCTGTTCTTACTGATACCGAAGGAAGTAGGAATCATACCTGGAAGCGTATCATTCTACTACCAACCCACTCGTGTCTAATATAACATGGCATAATATACATAACATAACACAGCACATACAAACCTTACCCGGCCCCCATAAGCCGGGAGGTACAATCAACACAGAATCCATGCCCCTACCCCGGTCATCCCATCTCCTATAGTGGCTGTAAGCATCCTGCCGGTCCCTGGGTATGCACTTGGGCTCGTTGAGCCCCTGACTATAACTGTACCTGAGTCCGAAGGACTCTAAATCAACACCCCGGGCGTACCCGCTCAACGGGGGTGTATAGGGGCCGACCAAGGCACAATATGGGGAAACTGGCATCCCATCTTCGTCCCCTTGCGGGACGGCATATCACCCCGTAGAGTGACGTATCCTCGTCCTCTGGCGGACGAGTCGATACAGCTATTAACCCTGGGCGGTCAGGGATGCTAGGTAATCCAACCCCAATCAATACAACGGTCTCAACTAGTCATGCTGTCTGTATATCTCATAAGCCAAAACTAATAGGCGTAAGATATTATATAAATCATGTACTGGGCTAAAAATAGCAATCTGTAGATGTCTGATACATGCTGTGACAGGGAAGTATAAATATGAATATAGTTCCCTGTCTAACTGTACTGGGGCAAAGGCTATACAAGCGGGTGTTTCTGCTGAAAGCTATGTTGTTCACTAGGTTTCTGTATTAACATGATTTCCTATTTCTAACATGCTCTCTAAACCATATACAATTACTATTATATATTTGGAATGCTTTACTGATGCTGTACTATCTTGCGAGGTTTCAGCTAAACACAACAATATCTTGGCAGGGCATATTATATCACATACTGAATATACTGAGCAATCTTACTCATTTATATTCGAATCTATATCATACGGATAGGTATCGTACACGTTACGGCCCAAAACTGCTCATATTGCACCAATATTCAAAATAACACGATAATCGATTTCTAAACATGCAACTGGTCTGTAAATTACTATACTGCTTCGAGGTTACTCAACTTGCCGAGGAAACTTAACTTTACATACCTTATCTTTGAATATTCGTCCGTCGGACGAGGCTCGGCTGGTACTTCAACTATTTTCTGCCAACTGCATTCATAAATACGTCAATCAATACTAAATACAACGTTATTGTAAAGAGCAACGTTACTTTCGATTTAATTTATAGCCTAAACTTAGGCTTATCGAAAGACAGTCAAAAACTCGCTATTTTTCAGCGGCCCAGAAGGGAGAAATATTTACTTCTCAACTAGGAACACATAGACATAAATTTGGAGCAATTCTACTTACTTTAGTTCGGCGGCTCGCCGATTCGTCGGCCGTATTTCGCAAAACTAACTCCGTAGAAATGCTCTCTGCTGCTAAATACCTTGGTATCTAGGATTAATTTGGGTTTGGGCAGCGTTTGGCAGCGTAATCGGATGAATTTATTTAATCTCCCTTCGATTTCCCTCTGTTCAGTACGCTATTCTGGAAATTATTTTAAGGGTTAATGAGTTTCAACCGAAGTGGGGGCTTTATATACTTGGGCCTGGACAAGGGCAACGTGGCACGGAGCCATCGTGGAGGCCTCCCCTCCGTGACACGCTGCCATCGCGGAGGGGCTCTGCCTCGGCTCCTCCCGCGATGGTTCGACAAGTTTCTCGTCCGATCTTTTCCCGGGCCTTTCCCTAGCACGTATGGCTTTCAAATATGCTTAACCAACGTGCGAATAGGTCATCTAAGTGCCGGGAATTCTACGGGGTATAACATTCTCCCCCCCTTAGGAACATTCGTCCCCGAATGTATACTGCTGTCTAGAGAGCTGTTTAATTTACTTTCTGGGAAAATTTTGGCAGAGTTTCCCCTGTAATACGGACTATCGCAACGCCCTGAAACGCAGAAAAAGTCCAACACAGGCACTGCACACAATATTCTACAATCCACTGGACAACTGAATACCATTTCTTTCTTTATCATTTACAACATACATACCATAAAGTACTGTGTAAATAGTAATACGGACATACCTGTCGTATGACTAGGCCTGAAATAAGTGAGGATATCTGATTTTCATGTCTTCTTCAACCTCCCACGTCATTTCTTCCCGATTTCTGTTACGCCACAAAACTTTGACAGATGCAACATCTTTAGTTCTCAGCCTGCGAATCTTTCTATCTAAGATAGCTACGGGAACCTCTTCGTAGGCTAACTCCTCTGTGACCTGAACATCCTGGACTGGGACTACTGTAGAAGGGTCCCCTACGAACTTTCTTAACATGGAAACGTGGAATACTGGATGAACAGATGCTAATTCTGGAGGCAAGTTTAACTCATATGCCACGCGGCCTATTCTTCGCCGAATTTGGTACGGCCCAATGAATCTTGGGCTAAGCTTGCCTTTCTTGCCAAACCTCATTACCCCTTTCATCGGGGACACTTTCAGATATACCCAGTCGTTTACCGAAAATTCTAGATTTCTGCGCCGTCTATCTGCGTATGACTTCTGACGACACTAAGCGGTCAGTAAATGTTCCCGGACAAGATTTATCTTTTCCTCGGACTGCCGAACGATGTCTGGGCCAACTAATGCTGATTCTCCTGTTTCAAACCAGCCCACCGGTGATCTACATTTTCGCCCATACAATGCCTCGAAAGGCGCCATCTGAATAGCTGAATGGTAGCTGTTATTATAAGCAAATTCGATTAACGAAAGATGTTCATCCCAGCTACCCCCAAAATCTAACACACACGCTCGTAGCATATCTTCGAGCGTCTGAATTGTACGTTCAGCTTGCCCGTCTGTCTGAGGAAGGAATGCTGTGCTCAAATTAATCTGCGTCCCCAGACCTTTCTGAAATGACTGCCAGAACCTACCTGTAAACTGTGCCCCTCTGTCTGAAATGATAGATGCCGGTACTCCATGTAATCTAACTATTTCTCTGATATACAATTCGGCATAATCCTCAGCTGAGAAGGTAGCCCTCACTGGCAGGAAATGAGCTGATTTTGTCAGCCTGTCGACTATTACCCAAATGGAGTCATTTCTGCGCCTCGTACGGGGTAATCCTGTTACAAAATCCATATTTATTGCTTCCCATTTCCACATAGGTATTGATATCTCTTGAGTCAAACCACCCGGTTTCTGGTGCTCTGCTTTTACCTGCTGACAATTAGAACATCTAGACACAAATTCAGCTATCTCAGCTTTCATACCTGGCCACCAATAGATGTCTCTGATATCGTGGTACATTTTCGTCACCCCTGGATGAAGGGAATAGCGAGCGTAGTGTACCTCGTGCATGATCTGCCCACGAAGTCCTGAGACATTCGGAACACAAAGGCGACCCTTACAATGTAGCACATCATCCTCGGTTATCTGAAAATCTGGCTCCTTACCTTTCTGAATTCTATCTCTGAGCTGGACTAAATCGGGATCCTCGTACTGTCGTTCTTTTACCTCTGCAACCAATGATGACACTGCAGAATTCTGAATTACGGCCCAATTATTTTCTGTTTCCATTACTCGAACGGCTAGGCCAGCTAACTGATGGATTTCTTTGGCTAACTTCTGCTTCTCAGGTCGCGAATACGCTAAACTCCCCATTGACTTACGACTCAGGGCATCTGCTACAACATTAGCTTTTCCGGGGTGGTATAAAATATTCACATCATAGTCTTTTAACAACTCCAACCAGCGCCGTTGCCGCAGATTCAACTCCCTCTGAGTGAAAATGTACTGTAGGCTCTTATGATCTGTGTAAATATCAACATGAACTCCGTACAGATAATGCCTCCACATCTTCAAGGCATGAATTACTGCGGCCAATTCTAGGTCATGGGTAGGGTAATTCTTTTCGTGTTTCCTCAGCTGTCTGGAAGCATATGCAATTACTCTACCATACTGCCTCAACACACAGCCCAGCCCGACACCTGACGCGTCACAATAAACTGAATACCCTTCTGTGCCCTCCGGCAGTGCTAGTACTGGGGCGGAGGTTAACCTGTCTTTCAGTTCCTGGAAACTCTGCTCACATGCCTCCGTCCACTGAAACTTGGCTGCTTTCTGTGTCAATTTAGTTAAAGGTGCTGCAATGGTTGAGAACCCTTCAACGAACCTCCGATAGTATCCTGCCAACCCTAGAAAGCTACGAACTTCAGTCGGGGTGGTAGGCCTGGGCCATGACTTAACTGCTTCTATCTTCTGCTTGTCTACCTGTATACCAGCGTCTGAGACTATATGCCCCAAAAAGGCCACTGAGTTAAGCCAGAATTCACACTTCGAAAATTTAGCATACAACTGGCGGTCCTTGAGAATCTGGAGCACTGTCCGCAAATGAGTCCGGTGATCTGCCTCAGAGCGAGAATACACCAGAATATCATCAATAAATACTATCACGAACAAGTCCAGGAAAGGTCTGAAAATACTGTTCATCAGGTCCATAAAGACTGCCGGGGCATTTGTTAGCCCGAAGGACATAACCAAAAATTCAAAATGTCCATATCGGGTCCTGAATGCTGTCTTAGGGATGTCCCTCTCACGTACTCGGACCTGGTGATATCCGGACCGCAAGTCAATCTTAGAAAAGTATCTGGCTCCCTGTAACTGATCAAATAGGTCATCAATCCTAGGAAGTGGATACTTATTCTTTACCGTAACTTTGTTTAGCTGCCGATAGTCTATGCACATTCGGAGCAAGCCATCTTTCTTTCTCCCAAACAAGACTGGCGCACCCCACGGGGAAGTACTCGGCCTGATAAAACCTTTATCTAACAAGTCTTTCAACTGCTCCTTTAACTCTCTGAGTTCTGCAAGAGCCATACGATAAGGAGGTATTGATATTGGCTGAGTGCCTGGTAGCAAGTCAATAGCAAAGTCTATTTCCCTTTCTGGGGGAATACCAGGTAACTCATCGGGAAATACATCTGGGAATTCATTTACCACTGGGACAGACTGGACTGTCGGAGATTCTGCTTGGACATCCTGAACTTTGACAAGATGGTAAATGCACCCCTTAGATATCAACTTTCTCGCCCGAAGGTAGGAAATAAACCTACCTTTTGGCGCCGCGGTGCTGCCCTTCCACTCCCGTACTGCCTCCCCCGGGAAGTGGAATCGGACCGTTTTGGTCCAACATTCAACATTAGCAAAACATGGTACTAACCAATCCATACCCACTATGGCATCGAAGTCTATCATTTCCAACTCGACCAGATCTACTGTGGTCTGACGGTCATCAACCTCTACTGTACACCCGCGGTAAATTCGGCTAGCTGTGATGGAGTCACCGACGGGCGTGGAAACTAGGAAGGGCTGCTGTAATGATTCTGGTACAATACTAAACTTCCGTGCCACAAATGGAGTAATATAGGACAAAGTAGACCCTGGATCAATTAGCACATAAGCAGGGTGTGAGCAGATAGTTAGCATACCTGTCACAACATCAGGCGATGCCTCTGAATTTTGCCTTCCTGGTAAGGCATATGTGCGGTTTGGACCCGCACCTGTACTGGAGGCCCCTGATCTGCCTTGACCCCTGCCTGCTGAAACTGGGGGCCTGCGCCCAGTCGAGGATGCTGTAGCTCGTGATCCTGTTGATGCCCTATCCTGTCTGTCCCGGAACTCACGACCTCTGGCTGGGCAATCTCTCATCAAATGGCCTTCTTGGCCACAAATATAGCATGCGGTGGAACCATACCTGCATGCTCCAGAATGACGTCGACTGCATATAGGGCAAAGTGGTAGGGTATACCTACTCTGCTCCACCCTCCTCTGTGACGGTGAATCTGCTGTCTGCGAACCTCTACCAGCCTCTGACTGCCCCCTGCGGCTGAATCTACCTCCCTGTGACTGTGGCGGAGGCGGGGGCCTGGGCGGCCTGTCTGACAATCGTGGCCTGGGTCCTCCCCGGGCCTCTCTTTGTAACTCAGCTGGCCTATCCCGGCGACGCTGCTCCTGATTAACCCTTCTGATTTCCCGATGTCGCTGTCTGATGCCCTCAATATTCTAGGCAAATGCCTGGATTCGGGAAATATCCATATCTTCTCGCAGTGTGGCCGTGATACAAGTCTTGACATACTCTGGGTTCAACCCCATAATAAAACGGTGCACTCTGGATGCCATGGTATCCACGAAAGCCGGTGCATATCGAGCCAAGGAGTCAAACCGCAAGGAATATTCCCGAACACTCATGGCCCCCTGTTCCAGATGTAGGAACTGGTCTACCCGGGCCTGTCGGATCTCCCGCGGCAAATAGTGATCTAGAAAGGCTCCTGAAAAGGCCTAAACTACATCGTTTTAAGGTCAGAAAGGAGTGTTTTAAGAAGGGTTAAGTCATTCTAAGTCTATCCTAATTCATGCATGCAAGTTTAGAAGTTTGAGAAGTGATCAAGCCTAGTTCTACAAAGTTCTTCCTCAATTCTCTTTGGGAAATCAAGGAAGTGTGAAAATCAGATCCCTTCAGGTATGTAAGGCTATGAATGGGTGCAATTTTTCACACCCATGCCCAATTCTCTCTCAATTCATGATGTTCTAATTAATGATTTCATGGGTTTCTACCTAATGCATGAATATCTAAGTTTCTATCATGGGTATGATGTAAGCATGTTTTAAATGATGAATTATGATTAATGGGTAGATTTTTCGATGTTTTAAATTATAAATTATGTTTTCAAGTTTTCTAAACTATGATGCCCATCCCTGAATGTTCATGAAAGTTGAGATCTATGAGATATATGCTCAAGTATGATGTGATGTTTATGAAGAAAATATGATTTCGAAAATACCCATATTTATGTTCATGTTTTCAAAGTGAATCAAGTTGATTTCAAGTATGTTTAAGTATTGGGCAAGCCCATATGATCAAGTATATCTTATGATTTCATAAATTAGCTTATCACATGATTTTGGAGTCAAGACTCCAATTATTTTTCAGCTTATGGTATGGTTTGAGCAAAGGTTTCTCATGTTATGATTTCAGATTATGCATATATATTATTATTTAGTTTCGTCACTAAACGATGGTTAGCTTCATTGAAAAATAATGGAGAGCATATACATGTTTTGGAAGTAGTGTCTGGCACCGAGTATGCAATAGGTCAGTCAACCTTATGCCTCAGAACTACGTGCCAACGTAGGTATGGTCAGATTATTTGGGACCTCCTTTGGAGCTTTCCCCTGCCCCAAGGGGCCTTGAGCTTGATAACGATATTATGGTAGCGATCTTAGCCCTGACAAGGCTTTGGACGGCTTTGCCCACTTGAGTGTGATAGTCGGGACCAAGTAAGCTCTATTGTGGTAGTGTCGGTTAAATGACGAGTCTCCCATTGTTCCTCATAATTTTAGTTATGCATGTACATCAATCATGATATTATTTTTCATCAAGTTTGACCCAATGTTTAGTTTTACTTATAAATATCAATTTTCAGCTTTGGGTCATTCGATTCAGTTATGATTTCAGTTATGTTCAGATCATGATTTCAGAAAATAACATGCAAGCCCTACTCTCAGAATCTTATCTTGATTGTGCTTTATATTATGCATGATTTATGATTTTACTTACTTAACGATTTTACTTATATTGCATACTCGGTACATTCCACGTACTGACCACATACTCTATGTTTTATCATTTTATGATCCAGACTCCGATATCCAGACTCAGTCCCGCCGCTACTCATATTCCCGGAGTTAGCTTTCCTCAGCCTCAGTTGGTGAATCCTCATATTGCGAGAGCCCTTCTTATTAGTTGTATGTCGTATTTTCAGTTTTTAGATTTTAGTGAATTAGTTGAGGTCTTGTCCCATCAACTCGTCAGTGTTAGAGGCTTTTCGGACATAGTTTGTACTCAGCTCTAGACTTATGTACATATTAAGATGTTATGTTTTTCTTAGACTCCCGCTATGTTATTTATGACGATCTTCCGCTTATCTATGATTGAGTTAGATGTATGTTCATGTCATGGGTCGACTTGGAACCTCTCGGGGTTTCTTGTCCCGTGTCTCAATCCGGGCCTATGTTCGTGTCATGACATCTTTGTTGTTTATCCTTTCTCCTTTCCTTGATTATTTATCTATTTTTCTCAAATTATATTATTCTTTATTTTTGCACTATAATCTAATTTCATATTCAATTGTTACCCATTTTTTAAACTTTTCTTTTTTATTTTTTCTTTTTTATTTTATTTATTTATTTTTTTTAAAATTTAATTTTTTCCTCCGTGATCTTTTTTCATTCATTTCTTTGCTCTTTTTATTTATTCTACTTTTTTAATTTCTGATGATTTTCATTGAGATCGGCTTCAATCCTTCAGTAAGGCATTCCTCGGTCTTCCATGATACAATCAAAGTATGTCTATATATTATTGTGGTATCATTAAGGTCTACTTCAGTCCTCAATAATACCATCATAGTATGTCTATATACTATCATGGTATCATGAGATCTGCTTCAGTTCTCAATGATATCATCGCAATATATCTATATATTGTTATGGTATCATTTAGGTCTACTTTAATCCTTCAACGAGACACTCATTGATCCTTAATGATTACCAGTACAATATACCTATATAATGTCATGGAATCATTTAGGTCTGCTTCAGTCCTCAATATACCATCACAATATATCTATATACTGTCATGGTATCATTGAGGTCTTCTTCTATCCTTTAGTGAGACACTTCTCAGTTCTCCATGATACCATCATAGTATATCTATATACTGACATAGTATTATTTAAGTATGCTTTCAATCCATCACTGAGGCACTTCTCAGTCATATTTGATATCGACATGGTATATAACATATACTGACAGGGTATCATATAATTTATGCTTAATTTAGATATTTTAATTTTTATATCTGTTTTAGCAAGTTAATTTTTGTAAAAGTAATTACAAACAATAGAATCATATTTAAGATATAAGTTTTGTTTTCATTTGCAAAAGTGATTTTTTAAATAAAAATATATTCTTTATCACTTTATATTTTAATAAATAAACTAGTGAAATTTAGTCTTTTTTTAAATTATTTTTTATCTTAGTCTATTTAATTTTTTTTATTTTTATTAATATAAAATAGTTAGTTTATTTTTTTTGTTTTCATATTTCATGTTTTATTTTTTAAAAAAGATAAAAATAAAGAAAGGGACAAAAAAAATAAGATAACAAAAAAAAAAGTAAAAAAAAATCAAGAGAAAAAATAAAGAAAAAAAACAAAATAAAACTAAGAAAATAAATAATAAAAATATTACCGAATAATATCTCTAATAAATGATAAAAGAAGACAAAAGGATAAAAATAATAAATGAGAAAATGACAAAGCAATTAATAAAAAAGACAAAAGCAATAAATTAAAGAAAAAAAGCACTAAACGAAAAGAAATAAAAAGAGAAAAAAGGAACACTGCTCTAGCGTGCAAGCTAAAGGGATATTTTGAATAAATAATTTGTCTCAAATAGATATTAACAAAATTAATACAGAAGAGAATAAATCAAGATAATTAGCTTACTTTTATGAAGTATTTTGTATACTTTTCCCTTTAACAACTCTTAAGGTCCAATGAAATATATATCATAATTATTCATAGTCGGCTTCTTCCTTTCTCTCATTTGGTTCTCGTTCTTTTCTAAGAAAAGTGTTGAAATCATTAAAGTCAGTTTTACTTTGAGAAAAAAAATTATATTTGATTAAAAGATCCTTCCAAAATTAAAATTCTAAGCATATCCTATAAAAAAAAATAAGATTTTAAATTTAAATTTCAAAAATAACAATCTATAATTTTCTTTAAAATCAAACTCTACGTAATTTTCAACTGAGATATTTATTTTTAAAATTTTCTTGTGCAATATCTAATATATCTATATTCAAAACATGATTATTTGTATACTCATCTCAATTTTCAAAATAGTGAGCTATTTTTTTGTTTATTTATTTTTTTAAAATTGGATTTCATCACCGCCTCTCTTTTGGCAGTGCTTTTTTGTTTTGTTTTGTTTTTTTTTCTAAAAATTCCATTAGTTTTAATTGTTTATTATCTGTTAACTATTAATTGTTTATTAAATATTAATTGATATTAAATGTTAATTATTTATCATTAGTTTATTATTTGTTAAATATTTTAATTGTTCAATTGTTATTAGTTAATTAAGTGTTAAATAGTTATTAGATATTAATTGTTTATTAAATGTTAATTGTTTATTAAATGTTGATTATTATTTTTATTAGTTTATTATTTACCAATTATGATTTTTTTATTTATCTAATTTCATAATGTTAATGTGTCGAATTAGTTGTTTTTGCAATGTTAATTTAGTAAAAAATTTAAGCAGTTAAAAAATTTGTTAATTAATTAATTAGTTTTAGGATGAAAACCAATTATTAATTAGTTTATGATTGATAATTATTAATGAATAATACATTTCAAACTTAACAAAATTAAGATACAATTGCGATGTCCTTCGAAAATGAATAACGAGCCATAAATTATAAACCTAAAATACTAACAAAATATAGTTGAAAAAATGAATTTCTAAACAATTAGGATTTGTAATTTCAAGACCTAAAATACCAACAAAATATATCATCACGATTCCAGTACCGTAAGGTGCGAGGCACATACTTCTCCAGGAAAGTAGAGTAGAACTGAGTCCATGTCAATGGCGGTGGCCCCACCAACCTACACTCCCACAATACACCCTCCATCAGAGCTTAACATCTCCCATAAGCTAGAAGATACCGAACTCTAACCCGTACTTCTCCACTGCTCCCATCTTATGGAGCCTCTCATGGCAGTCGATAATAAACTCGTAGGCATCCTAAACCTCAGTACCATAGAAGGTGGGAGGCTTTATCTTCGTGAACCTCCAGAACAAATCATGCTTCTCTTCAGTTATTACCGGTCCAGCCACCGGCCTCGGGAACATGCCTGTATCAGAATTATCATCCATGTGGGAAGCTACAATTGTTACATGTTGTAACCCCAAGTGCTGAACTGCTGGAGTCATTGGTGCTACTCCATTACCCATTAGACTGCTCAGAAGATTTAATACCTAAGTCAGGACCTCGGAGGAAGCTGATGTGCTGTGAGTTTACAACACTTTCGACACTTAAAATTGAGAAAATAACATGGACTTAGGTATCTTTATATGGATATGAGGTGTTTTTACTTTGTTTTTAGGGAAAATAGGTATTGGAGAAAAAAAGTGCAAAAGATGCATAAAAGTATAGAAAATCAGCCAAGTACCAATCTTAGTATGAGTCGTACCTGGATTGTACGAGTCATACTAATACTCGTGGAAAAACTCAGAAGGCTAAAACAATGTGAAGGCCTCTGTAAGACTCTCAGTATGAGCTGTAACTGGAGTCATGAAAATCTTCAGAAAAAATTTGCACAAAGTAGCCTCTTGGTACGGGTGGAACCCACGAATCGTAACATCTATTTATGACCCATACCATGAGCCGTGGGGAGATTCAGTGATTTTTAAAGACTTGGAAGAACTTCAGATGCAACAAAAAAGTACGAGTTGTAGGAGGAAGGTATGAGGCGTACCACAACACTCGTAGAAAACTTCAGAGGATGTCAAAGTTTTCAGGGCCAAGACACGGATGGATTATACGACTCGTAGGACTGTGGTACGAGTCGTGCCAGTTGCCAACACTTAGTCAAATCTTCAGCAGCCAAGGAATATACGAGAGGCAGGTACGACCCGTATAATCCTATTACGGGTCGTATGATCAGTTGTAAGTCGAGCCGGCGCCAGATATGGAAATTTCTCTGTTAGCTTAGGAAAAGGTTCCTGATATCTATATAAATACCTTTTATATTTTATTATAGTAGAACAACATAGAGAGAAGGTAGTAGACGTGTGATTGCATTGAGAGAAGTTTTATTTTTGAATTATTATCGAGTTTTGGAGAGCAATTCTTAAAATGAACACTTGATTTTATCAATTGTTCTTGATTCGAAGCAGGTTTTATTTCAATTGTTGCTGTAAGTATTTCATTATGTGTTTGTGTATGAATGCTGATTACAATCTTACAATCATGAGAGGGTAAAATCAACTAGGGTTGTGAGAACCACGGTGAATTAAAGAAATAGGGTTACGCAAAGTGATTCAAAACCAATGTATTGTATTCTCTTCATCTTTAAACGTTTCATACCAACGCGCAACATTAGGACTTGCCCGAATTCTTTACTTGCTTGAACCTAGAGTAGTAGAGTGGAAAAGAGAATTACAATAAAGTCTTGATTTTTATGAATACTGCGAAGGTTGGAGAACTAAGAGTAGAGAGATGCCCGTCTTGTTGAAAAAGATAGGCAAGCCGAGCTAGCTCGGCAAGCTGCACTTGAGGAAGCCGATGATGCTCGATGAGATTGTCAATGATGGTCACCATGGAAGGGGCAACAGAGGCTAGAGATATGCCCCTCAATTCTTTGATGAGGATGACCAGGACATTGATGAAGTCGGGTTAACCAGAGCTATTGTCACCACCTTTGCCTGCTAGGGCAAAATTTTACATCACTAGCACTATGATTCAATTATTAAACATGAAGGGGGTGTTTGGCGGTCCTGCAACTGATGATGCCAACCTGCACTTAATGAACTTTGTTGGAATATGCAAGGCTTATAGGTTTCCCGGAGTCAGCCAGGATGCAATAAGGCTAAGACTCTTCCCCTTCTCTCTGTCTGGGGAGGCCACTTTATGGTTATCGGAGTTGCCCAACGACTCCATTACCAACCGGAGGGAGCTCAAATAAGTTTTTCTAGAGAGATTCTTTCCACCCTCCAGGATGCTTCAGCTTAAGGATAAAATATATAATATCCGACAACTGAAGACTGAGGCACTTCATGAAACCTGGTTGAGATTCAAGAAGAAGCTGACCAAGTACCCAAACCACAAAATTCTTGATGACAGTTTGTTGGAGATTTTCTATAGATTACTGAATAACAGTACTAAAGCGGGAGCAGACAGAATGGCAGGAGGAGCACTGATGAGCCACACTTGGAAGCAAGCTTCACCATCTTAGACAGAGTGACAAAAACAAACAGAGCATGGCACACTCGGGAAGCAAAAGCAACGACTGGTACATAAGCTGTTGGTTTGACTGCAGACCAATGAAGGAAGGAGGAAGAACGTGACCAAGAATTGGCCCTTAAGCGCACATCATTGGACCTGCTCATGAAGAATATCATGGGTGATAGAGACAGAAAAGTTAATGCAGCGGGGACACAGGGACAGGAATCAGGGCCAGAGCACTTAGATTTCGAGGAGGAGGCAAACTTCTTGGACAACCAGGTGGCGGGTTTTTGAGCCAACAACCAAGGGTCTGGACAAGACACGTGGTGCCAAGGTTCTGGAAATCAAGGTTGGAACCAATACAGAGACAATTACTATCGGAATGGCTACAAAAATAGAAGCCGAGATTGTGAGCGCGAGGGAGAATAGAGAAGGAATGACAGTTATCGCAATGACCAAGTAGGATTGGACGTGCCTCTGAATGCATGTGATGGGGAGGCTGGATAGTCTAAGTTGGAGAGAATGATGAATGAGATGCTAAAGAAGGTTAGATTCATAGATGATCAGCTGAACGACATCCATGGAGATATATCTATCATGGGTCAGAGAGTTGAGTCACATGCTATAGCTATCAAGTAGATTGAACAGTAGCTTGGGCAACTGTTAGCATCCATAAACCCTAGGAAAAAGTGTACACTACCTAGCAACACAGTCCAAAATTCGAAGAATAATGGTCATTGCATGACTATGATGATTGGGAGTGGAAAGACCACGGTTGATCCCCCTCTGCCAGTTGTAGTTGAGCTTCAAAGGAAGAAAGAACATATAATTGATGATGAGGAAGAGGTTGCTGAGCATAACCATGATGAGGATGCTAATTTGGCTGAGGCTCCAGTTGTTGAGAAGGAGCCTGAGGCTGAACAAGGAGAGAAATGGGGCCACATAGATTTATAAGGCTATTCCACGACCACCGCCATCATTCCCTCAAAGAATGAAGAAGAAGGTGGAGAATGATAAGTTTTAGAAATTCCTGTCAATGCTAAAATAATTATCTGTAAAATACCATTGCTCGAGGAATCAAAACAGATGTTGGGATACGCCAAGTTTATGAAGGACCTTGTTACTAAGAAAAGTTTCGTGAGCTATGGGCCTATGGATAACGTGCATCATTGTAGCACTATAGCCTCACGGGTCCTTGCCCAAAAGAAGGAGGATTCAGGTGCCTTCACCATTCCATGTACAATTGGTGATATTAAGTTCGCAAGGGCACTCTGCGACTTGGGAACAAGCATCAATATGATGCCATTATCTATGTTTAAGCAGCTGGGCTTGGGAGCCCCCACACCGACTACTATGTGGCTGTTGATGGCCGACCGAATTTTGAAAAAGCTTGTTGGGATCCTGTTTGATGTGCTTGTTAAAGTGGACAGATTCATACTCCCAGCGGACTTTATGATCCTAGATTGCGAGGTTGATTTTGAGGTCCCTATCATTTTGGGGAGACCATTCCTTGCCGCTGGGAGGGCTTTAGTAGATGTGGAGGCTGGCTAGTTAAAATTCAGACTCAATAAAAAAGAGCTCACCTTCAATGTCTTCTGGTCAAAGAAGCAACCAAAGGAGTACATAGTGGTCTTAGCAATCGAGAATGAGTCTGATTTCCTTGACGAAGTCTGAGTAGTCAAGAGACTTGCATCGTGCCACGACGTTAAATCAGATGCTCTTTGGGAGGCAACCCATGTGGTGGTTTGGTGAATTCTGAGTAATCGAACCACCTGTGTTGTGCCATGATGTTAAATCAAGCGCTTCTTGGGAGGAAACACAAGTTTATTGACTTATGTGTGCTCAGTGTGCAGGAGAAACAAAAATAGGGGGCAGAAGAATTGCATAATAGACTAGTGCTACGGGTCTTAGTACGACTTGTAAGAGAATTGTACGAGCCATAGTATGAGTCGGGGTGAGAAGCAGCGATGTATCTCAATGTATGAGTTCAAGGTACGGTTGGTCCTATGACTCGTAACCTTATTGTACAGGTCATAGTACTCACTGTAGTTATGAACTATGCAAGACATGGACCTCCAATTAAGTGTGACCTACGAGTCATAGTATGAGCCGTACCTTCATGGTACGAGTCGTAGAATGTACTCGTAGGTCAACAGGTAAGTTTTCTTAACATTTTTATTATGAGTCCTAGGGATGAATCGTAGGGCCTTTCTATGACTCGTGGTATGAGTCATGAGGAGTCAAAGTAATTAAAATTACCCAACTTATCCTAGATTTTTTAAATCTTCCCTAAAAGATATTTAAAATCCAAATTTGTCGGACCCTTCTCCCATGCAATCAAAACTTTAACTCACGAAAAGCACCCATGACTCCCTCACACCCGTAACTCAAGGTCACGATCAATTGAGCAAGATTTTTACTCGGTTAACATTGCTAAACTCGAAGTCCACCCTAGTCACTGATTCTCAGTCGAAGTGAGCAAAGTTTTGCATCATTCAAGTAATTTATTATGCTTTGAATCGGGTAAAGAGACCTTTTGTGCTTGAGAAAACTTGTTTATTCATTGGGAGTCCTCAAAATGCACGTAAAATAGAAAAGGACAATGACCAGAGATGTGCAAATTAAAAATGTGACTGGTTGGATACGAACATGTAAAAGTTTGAATATGAACTGCTAAAACTTGAGTTATGGGTTGTGAATAAAAAAAGGGGAGGAATGGGTAGTTGTTAAAACGTGATGAATGCATGCCTAGACTTGGGAAATTCTGAGTACCCAACATAAAATTAAATTCACCTACAAATTGACTTGAAAATAAGGCAGGGACAGGCTTCACAAGACTTCCTATCACTCATGGTTTCACACTACGACTCGTAGGATGGCTCGTTGGGACTGTCCCAAAAATTAAGAGGTACGAAACCTAGTACGGCTCATAGTATCCTGCTACAAGTCGTACCTGACGATTGTATCAGGAGTCTGAAAAGGGTTAAGTCCAAAAGTGACAGTATGTTCCTTCATAAAACTCATGGAATCGACTTATGGGTCGTACCATGAGTCATGGAAAAATACAGAACATTGGTTTTCAAGGGGTATCCTCATACGACCGGTGGTATGGATCACACCTTCGTAGTACGAGTTTTACCTTAGAGTCATACCTTTAATTTGAGACATTAGGAGTCTCAGTACAGATCGTACCACCAAGGTACGACTCGTACTGTAGACCCGTGAAAAATTACAGAGAATTTTTTTTCTTTTTTCTCAGGTTAGGAATCTAATTCTTTTTCTCCACAGGTACAATGACTCAGAAAAGGAAAGCATTCAAAACAACTGCTCGGAGGGCATTGATAGATGAAACCTCTAAATCCGAACAAGCAGGCAACACACCTAGTGGTTTCATGGAGTAATACAGGGTCGACACATCTGACACTAACGGGACCCGAACCACTAGGGCGAAAGCTAAAGCCCAAGCCAAGCGGCCACTGCCACAAATGCTGGTGCTCCCTAGTTTGAAGAGGGAGCTGAGGAAAGAGCCCAAGAGTCCTAAAGCAGCTCTAATAATGAAGAGGGGTTCGAGGAGGCCCAATCCGATGATGGAGACAGTGAATTCGAATCTGATGAGGAGGAAGCCAATGCCGAGCAGAAGCAGACTCCGCCTAGGGAGAACCATACCATTAGATGGAGAATACCAAGAGCCAAGGAGATTTATGAATAGGATATTGCTCTCACCACCAATAACAAACCTAGGCGGAGTATTCAAGAAGAGCCGCAGATCCTCACCAATACACTGAATGAGTTGGAGGAGATGAAGTGGATATTCAACATTTATGGGTTTGAATGGATGGATAGAACCCCGGATTGATACACTTTAGAGATTGTCCGGGAGTTCTATGCTAATTATTTGGAAACCGTGGAGGAGAAAGCAAAGGAAGAGGAAAAATTGAAAGATCAGCCCAAGCTAGAGAGCGTTATGGTACGAGTCCAAAATATTGATATATTCGAGCGCACTATTGCTCGAGTGTTATATGGGCCCCAATTCATACCATTATACACTACACCAGAGTATGACTATTAGGTGGACGCCATGAAAAAGATCAAGCAGTTAGGCATTGATGAGAGGCGAAGGCAGATTTAGTGGTTGTCCAGGGTTATTGCTGAGGACAAAGAAGAAGCAGAATAGGTTACCAGTGGCAAGCAGGTCACAAAGAATTCACTGAACTTCGTCGCAAAAGCCTGCTATACATAGTTCGCCACTAGTTAGCCCCAATTGTGAATGACAATGCCCTCAGCGTAGACAGAGCAGCATTGGTGGCATGAATCATGTCTAGATACCCTATTAACATCCTGAGAGTCATTGCGGAGGAGATCCGGGATCGGGCTATACGATTGAGTACTACCATCCCATTCCCGAGTCTTGTATTTAGACTGCGCACAGAGGCAGGTATCAAGGTACGTCGTGGTGAAGAGCAGTTGATCGGAGGATAGCGGATAACAGATATTGGCTTAATTCGGGATGAAATGAATCTGGTAAGCCAGGCATGACTTTCTACTGCAGTCCTGGTATCACGGAGAATTAAGGGAGAGCAGGTGTATTCCACCACCTCACAGAAGCAAGACAAGACATTGGCTATAGATGCCGATCATTCAGAGGTAGCTCCCAGCACCTCCACCGCACCACCTATGGGCCTTGCGAGCTAGACTCCAGTTGGGTACATGCTAGTGCCTCAGGAAGTTCTCCAGAAGCTGGCCAAGATATTGATTGTAGCTAGAAGAAGGTACAATCTATGATGGAGAAAACGAGCCTTGGGTAAAGGCTGAGATTGAGGCAGCTGCACAGGTCCTACATTCCAGACAAGATAGCTTTGAGAGCCGCTTCAATGATCGTATGGCCGAGTAGACTGACACTGGCAACCTTCGTGAGGAGTTGGGGGCTCTTCGAAGCCAAGTGGCTGAGCTGTCATCACAACAACCGGCAATTCTAGTAGCCCCCACTCTTCTTGACCTCGACATTGATATAGACGTGGAGCTTGATTTGGTGGCATATTGGGAGCCTACAGGAGCTGAGAGGGAAAAAGGGAAAAAAGGGTCTCTAAGGATGTTGTAGACAAAACCCTAAAGAAGAAGAGAAAGAGAGAAAAGAAAGAGCACAAGCGGGCGAGATTGGAGAGCCAGCAGACTCATGAAGAGCATAGGTTGGAGCTGCTTGAGAGAGAAAGAGGAACGAGTAGCTCCACCACTATCCATGCAGAACTTGCGGGTGGAACGGACCCTTCGGGCGAGCCACATTTAGCCCCAGTGATTCCAGAGGTCGTAGAAACAACTGCTACTACTAAGGGGGTAACCATTCCCCCCACTGATACACCATTGAGTGAGCTGGCCACTGCCACGCCACGACAGCAGCGAGGTACCACCTCTGCAAGATGACAGGAACGCTTAGTGCGCCACAGGTATGTTCCCTTCCTTCTATTTTACATTTTATTCTTCAAGGACGAAGCATGCTTTTTAAAAAGGGAGGGAATGTACCTGTATTTTTATTTTTTTTGGGATACATCCAAGGTTTTTTTTACTTGCTGTGTTTCTTTTTCCCCCAGCATGTTATCTAGTAGAACCGACATATTTAGAATTTTATTTTATTTTTGTGTTCTTGGTTAGTTAGAAAGTAGATTAGGATTACTCAGTCAATAAATTGTACTAGTTTTGAAGTTTTGAAAAATTAACCCTACTTAAAAATTTTGATGGTTAGCTATGTAGCTGTTGATTGCAAAACATGATTTCTATGGATCTTTTTGTGTCATTTAGTGTATTAACATGAGTAGTTCTTGTTAGCCACGTATAAACCGGACAGGTAGAATAAATGCAAAACATGTACCATGAGTGAATGAGGTCTATACCTAGTTCAATACTACGTAGAGGATCTAGAACTTACCTGGTTGGTCTTTACATATGTTTTGGGATGGTTGGTTAGGAAAAGATCATAAGCCATTTTTGTTTAACTCATTTTTAGCTTAAATTACCCTACCAAAATAATATGATTTCTTTGATCCCGATTTTGAGCCTTAAATGAACCATTTTTCTTTGATTAACCAATTAACTGTACTCATTTTTTTTATAATGAACCTGTTTTGGCCTTGGTCCCTCCTTGGACATCGTGAACCTCAACATAGGTAATGCCTAAGTTGAGGGTGGCTAGAGTAGGGGTGTATAGATTTTGGGGAGGTGAAAAAGAAAGAGCAAAGAAGAATTAAAAATGATGTATGGTGTGACCAAACAAAAGAAAAAAAAGAAAAAACTTAAAAAGAAGATACAAAAAGAGAAAGATGAATGAAAATTCGAGAAAACACACCACACCCATACAATTGCATAAAAATGGTGAAAGGGAAGAAAAAGTTGGAAAAAGCAA
Organism: Datura wrightii; assembly: GCA_035772735.1. NCBI lineage: Eukaryota > Viridiplantae > Streptophyta > Magnoliopsida > Solanales > Solanaceae > Datura > Datura wrightii. The sequence continues at coordinate 44,902,027 of JASDFA010000002.1, read as the reverse complement.
AAAGAGTGAAAAAAGTGAAAAAAAGGAGCCACGTATATGTAGTGCCAAAGAGGGTTTAGTCACTTAAAAGATTTTATATCTATCGTACCCAGCGCAAAAGCCTACATTACAAGCCGAATCAAGTCCTATAGTGATCCTAGCCTGACCATCTGAAAAGCCGAAGTAGAGAAAATAAGGGAAAACCTATGCTATCCGATGTGAAGTATTTGAAACTTCTTTGTGAGGGTGAGAGTCTTACTTGTTCAGTCCCATATTTCATATTTTTCTATATTTGTGAGTGGGGGACTTTATTTGCTGTGAGGGTACATGGTTTGTGTTTGATTCTTCCAGTTGTCCATGTGAGAAGAATTTGTGATGACTTGACTATCTACTAGTAGCTAGATGATATATCTTGATCCCTGTTTATTATGGTTGGTGGTTGCTTGAAGTGCATATGCTGATTTGGTTTACTGGAAAAAGGGTCAAAAGTTGTTTGAGTTTAGGAAAAAGGGTCAAAAGCTGTTTGAGTTTGTGATGCAAAATTTTGATTGATTTGGCTGTAGTATCCTAGGTTTATTTTCTAGTTAAGCGTTGTTTTTAGTTTTTTTTTTGTTTTCTTTGCCTGAGAACATGCATAAGTATTAAGTTGAGGGTGTTGATGTGCTGCGAGTTTACAGTACTTTCGATGCTTAAAACAGAGAAAATAGCATGAACTTAGGTATGTTTATATAAATATGAGGTGCTTTTACTTTATTTTCAGGGAAAGTAGGTGTTGGAGCAAAAATGTGCAAAAGATGCATAAAAGTGCAGAAAATAAGTTAAGTACCAATCTCAGTATGAGCCGTACCTGGATTGTACGAGTCGTACTGAGACTCATGGAAAAACTCAGAAGGCTAAAATAATGTGAAGGCAGAGTACGACTCTCAGTACGAGCCGTACTAAGATGGTATAAGCCGTAACTGGAGTCATGAAAATCTTCAGAGAAAATTTGCACAAAGTAGTCTCTTGGTACGGGTGGAACTCATGAATCGTAACATCTACTTACAACCCATATCATGAGCCATGGAGAGCTTCACTGATTCTTAAAGACTTGGCAAAACTCCAGATGTAACAAGCAAGTACGAGTTGTAGGAGGAAAGTACGAGGCGTACCACAACACTCGTAGAAAACTTCAGAGGATGACAAAGTTCTCAGGGCCAAGCCACAGATGGATTGTAAAACTCGTAGGACAGTGGTATGAGTCATACCAGTTGCCAACATTTAGTTAAATTTGCAGCAGTCAAGGAATGTACGATAGGCAGATACGACCCATACAATCCTGTTACGGATCGTATGATCAGTCGTAAGTTGAGTCGGCGCCAGATATTGGAAATTTCCCTGTTTGCTTACAAAAAGGTTTCTGATATCTGTATAAAGACTTTTATATTTTATTTTAGTAGAACAACATAGAGAGAAGGTAGTAGACGTGTGATTACATTGAGAGAAGTTTTATTTGTGAATTATAATCAAGTTTTGGAGAGCAATTCTTAGAATCAACACTTGTGTTTTTCAATTTTTCCTGATTTTGTTCATCAATATTTGAAGCAGGTTTCTTCCAATTATTGTTGTAATTATTTAGTTATGTGTTTGTCTATGAATGCTAATTACAATCTTACAATCTTACAATCATGAGAGGCTAAAACCTCCACAACTAGGATTGTGAGAACTATGGTGGATTAAAGAAATAGGGTTATACAAAGTGATTTAAAACCAATGCTACATGCTTGTATTGTATTCTCTTTAGCTTTAAATGTTTCTTAACGGTTCGCAACGTTAGGACTTGCCCGAATTCATTACTTGCTTGAACCTAGAGAAGTAGAGATTAGGAAAAGAGAATTACAACAAAACCTTGATTTTTATGATCATTGTATAACTTGAGCTGTGGTCACAGGAAAGTTAATTTGGAATATATTAATAACATTTAAAAAGAAATCGCTCATGAGACCTGATCCGGTGATTGAGTATAGTCATTCAATAGGGACGAATCAGTCGTTTGGATGAACCCTACTTATTAGTTCTACAAGTAAGCATTGGGATTGATCACGTGTATATACCTGAAGTAGTTATGAGCCCGTGGGGAACACTTACCCTAGTTATTTTCAAATCTTGATAATAATCACAATTATGATCTTTTTTATTATTGTTTTTCTTAAAACCCCCCAATTTGGAAATAACTTATCAACGTGTTTAAGTACTGGCATTAGGCTAGATCTTACCTTATTCCCTGTGGGTTCGTCCCCAACCTCTTTGTTGGATTCTTTATTGACAACGTCCTCTTCATACTTTGCTAGGAAGTGTGAGTTTGAGCATTATAAAAAAGTGACGCCTTTGCTGGGGAATATGGCAAAGACTAGATCGATTGCTTGTATTTAACTTTTGATGTTATTTTCTTAATTATGTTTTCTTTTTATTTTTGGATTTCCATAGGTTGTCACTAGGTGAATGCCAAGTAATCGACGGAGTGGAAACCCCCTGATTCCTTTGGATCTCAAACTTGAAAGAACACTACGAAGGATAGAGAACTAAGAAAAGAGAGATGCCCATCTTGCTGAAGAAGCTAGGCAAGCTGAGCTAGCTCGGCAAGCTGCACTTTAGGAAGCCGATGATACTCGATGAGGTTGTCAATGCTGGTCACCATGGAAGGGGCAACAAAGGCCAGAGATATGCCCCTCAATTCTTTGATGAGGATGACTAGGACATTGATGAAGTCGGGTCAACCGGAGCTATTATACCACCACCTTTGCCTGCTTGGGCAATTCGACATCACTAGCACCATAATTCAATTATTGAACATGAAAGGGGTGTTTAGTGGTCATACAACTGATGATACCAACCTGCACTTAATGAACTTTGTTGGAATATGAAAGGCGTACAGGTTGCCCAGAGTCAGCCTGGACGCAATAAGGCTAAGACTCTTTCCCTTCTCTCTGTCTGGTGAGGCCACTTTATGGTTATTGGAGTTGCCCAACGACTACATTACCAATTGAAGGGAGCTCAAATAAGTTTTTCTAGAGAGATTCTTTCCACCCTCCAGGATGCTGCAACTTAAGGATGAACTATATAATTTTCGACAACTGAATACTGAGGCAGTTCATGAAACCTGGTTGAGATTCAAGAAGAAGCTGACCAAGTGCCCAAACCACAAAATTCTTGATGACAGTTTATTGGAGATTTTATGTAGATCATTGAATAACAATACTAAAGCGGTAGTAGACGGAGTGGCGGGAGGAACACTGATGAGCCATACCTGGGAGCAAGCTACCACCATCCTAGACAGAGTTACAAAAATGAACAGAGCATGGCACACCCGGGAAGCAGAAGCAGCGGCTGGTACATATGCTGTTGGTTTGACTGCAAACCAACGAAGGAAAGAGGAAGAAAGTGAGCAGGAATTTGTCCATATACACACATCATTTGACCTGCTCATGAAGCATATCATGGGCGATAGATCCAAAAATGTTAATGTAGTGGGGATACAGGGACAGGAACAAGGCCAGAGCACTCAAATTCTAAGGAGGCAGCAAACTTCTTGGACAACTAGGTATTGGGTTTTTGAGCCAACACCCAAGGGTCTGGACAAGACACTTGCCACCAAGGTTCTAGAAACCAAGGTCGAAGCAAATACAGAGACAATTAAAACTGAATGGCTACAGAGACAGAAGCCGAGGTCGTGAGCGCAAGGGAGAATGAAAAAGGAATGATGGTTACCACAATGACCAAGTAGGATTGTATGTGCCTCCAAATGCACGTGAGGGAGAGGTTGGACAGTCAAAGTTGGAGAACATGATGGCTGAGATGCTAAAGAAGGTTAGATCCACAAATGATCAGCCTTCTCTTTTATATAAGGGTATAATCGTCATACCTGGGCCCCTTTTCTTGAGCATTCACCGCATGCACCTTTTGTGAGTTCATTATTGGTAGGTGCTAGGTGATCAGGTCTAATTGGGTTTTGAGATGGGCCAAATCAAGCTCCTAATCCCGTTCTTCTTCTTCTTCTTCTTCTTCTTCTTCTTCTTTCTTCTGTCGCTCTGCTGTTATGCCTCTAGAATAATTTATTGCAGCGACCTCAGATTCTTGAGTGTACCATGCCCTGTTAGTCTTTGTCATCTTATCCAAAAATTCACTTGCCTTTGTGAAAGTATGAGCCATCATAGACCCTTCTGCCATCCCATCTACTATAGGTTTTTCTGGTGGCGCTTAGTGACCTGTAAAACACCTCTAGAAGAACTTCCTCTGGAAGCTTGCGATTAGGATACTGCTTTAGTTTCTTTTTAAATCTCAGCCACACCTCATGTAATGTTTCCCCAGGTAACTGTCTGAAATTGTTGATCTCATCTCTCAACTGAATCATTTGTGAGAGTGGAAAAAACCTCTCTAAGAAAGCTATAGTCAGTTTTGCCTAGGTGGTGATAAACTCAGTTGGAAGCTCTTTCAACCACAGAGTAGCTTCCCCTGTCAGTGAGAATAACCCAAGCTTAATAGTTTCTTGCATCACCCTTAGCAGTTTGTATGCATCGTAGATTCTAGTGAAATTGATCTAGTGTTGGTTTGGATCTTCACCAAACAAACCATTGAACAAACCCTTCATGATTAGCAATTGCATCATTGTACTTATAACATCAAAATTAGCATTAGCTGGCAATGCGGGTGGGATAATGGCTCTAGTGTAACCAACTTCTTCCTACTCAAATTCCCTCTCGAAGAGCACATTCCATACATCATTACATCCATGATGATGAGGGGATTTTATGTGTAGCTTTCTGCCAAGGCGGAAGCTAATTGCGCGTAATCAGCTCTCCTAGTTGCGTCAGTTAGTTGAGCATCTTCCGCGAGTCGTGTAGCTTCAGCCCGCTGTGCCTCTATCAACTCTTCCTCTAAAGGGAGTTTAAGTTGTGCCATTGGGTTTGCCATGCTAACTTGTGACAAATATAAATAAAAAACAAAAAAAATTGTAGATCTTTGCAATAAAAACTACAAGAAGGATTTAAACACCAATTAACTATTTCTAAATTGTATTCCCCGACAACGACGCCAAAATTTGATGTATTTCTTTCAACAATTGTATGAATAATATTTTTCACATTTACAACAATAATAATCAATGAATAAGTGGTGAATTCAACTTTAACAACTGATTGGACTAATTTTCGACACCAAAATGTTCTAAGAGAGGGCATATATAATAGTAGAATAAATTTGCATTTGTTTGTACTTGGACTGAGATTGAAATTTTGTAACACCCTAGAACTTCCTAAGACTAGCCTTGTGATTTAAAGCTTGATCATACAGAAAACTGGAAAAATGATCACAATATGAGCCATAGTACGACTCGTACAATGGAGGTACTGGCCATACCTAGACTCGTAGTAGAAGGGTGGAGGAGATCAGTTAAGGTGACTTGAAAAACCACAAATTAATGTTAAGACTCGTACTATCCTGGTACGGATCGTACTAATCAGTCGTAGAAAAGTTCAGAGAGGTTGTCAGGGAAACTTTGGCTAACCATGAGTCATGGTATGACTCATGGTAAGTTGGTAGGAGTCGTAGTAGGCACTCATGGAGAACTTCATAGAAATAGCTGGAAGAAGGGTCCCAAACTATGAGTCATGGTACGAGTCATACAACCTTGGTACGACTCATAGGTTTGGTCATACAATCCAAGGGGCAGAATTATATTAAATGTTTCAGGGGAAAATTTTTTAAAACCCTACCGTCTTAACTCTTAAACTGCATCGTATTAGGATTATTTAGGAAGGATTTTAGAGGAATAGTCAACCTTTTCCCCTCATTCTTTCCAAACCAATTAGAAAAATTATGAAGAACTTAGACAATTTATCTCAGAGCAAAAGCTAAGGCTTGCAGATTTCCTTCTCAGATTCTCAAGACTCTTCCAAGGAATTCTCCTCCAGGTATGTGGTATATCAACAAGGGAACAACTCTTCTCTTCTGCCCCAAAACTCTTACAAAAGCCCTATCAATTCTAGTTCTCTAAAGGTCAAAGCTAGGGTTGTTCTTCAGTTAGATTATGAATCTTCCTTCTTGTCATGATTCTTGTGAAATCTTGAAGGATATTTCTAGCTATGATTTATGTTGATATCTTTTCCCAAGAAATATATGTTTTAGCCAATCTTGAAATAAAATTGAAAGAGTCTTGCATAATTTTCCAAATACGAATGTTGCTTGATTCTGATAGTTCTTTTAATCACCATGATAGTATAGTTATGTGAACAATTGTTAGCTTATTGCTTGTTCAGTCTCAGTCAGTACTTAGCTCTCTCAGCTCTTTACAGAAATGTCATCTGATTAGTTTGGCTACATTCAGTCTCTTGAGGAGTTCAGTAAAACTCCGTAGTCTCAGTCATCAGGTTGTTCTTTAGATAGTTACGACGCTTTTAGATAAAGCAGCTCTGGACGGTCTTAGAATACTTATCTTTCAGTTATCAGGTCCTTCAGACTCTCAGGGTACTTCTGGATAAGTATTCCTGACTTAATTCTTAGGACATCAGGTTCGAGCTATCAGCCTAGAAGTTACAGTTAGGATTTCCAGTGGGAGTAGGACTTAGCACCGAGGTAGCCGGGGTTCAATGCACCCAGGTTTCCAGAACTCCGTTACCACCATAGGTTATAGCCCGAACAGGCCCCAGAAAGTGATCACCTAGCTCAGCCACTATACCCTGGCAAGGTACAGTGGGCTCTCACCGATGGGGTGTATACATCAGACTCCACATCTAGCTCGCATGGTTATATGTCGGTTACAGACTCTCCTACTTGTCAGTTTCAGTTCAGCTTAGTTTATTCAGATTACAGTATATAACTATGATCCTCAGTCAGTACCTGTATTACACTGTTACCGTTATATTCAGTATTTACTAGTTCAGTTGCGTATTACTATTGTTTTACTTATATCTCGCATATTCGGTACATTCAAAGTATTGATGCATATTTTCCATGTTGTATCGTCTTATGATACAGGCACAGGTGCTTAGTCCCAGTATCGTCAATAGTTTCATTTGACGACTTCAGCAGTAGTGTTATTGGTGAGTCCTCATCTTCCGAGGACGAGAGTTTACTTATTTAGTTCAGTTTTTTTTTGAGTTAGACCTTAGAGTTAGTTGGGGGCTTGTTCTAGTAACTCATCAGTTCTTAGATAGCTTTCAGACAAAGTATTATTTCATTATGTTTTGCATTTGTCTCATAAATTTCAGTATTTTATCAGATATTTCTTCTTTTTGATAAAAGTATTATTTAGTTATGATGTTTCCTCAGCTTCAGTTTCTAGTTAATTCAGTATACCAGTGTCATGTTATGCCACGGGTTAGCTTGGGGTCACTTGTAGCTCCATGTACCGTGTCGCATCCAGTGTGTACACTAGGATCGCGACACACTTGGTATCAGAGCAATATGTTTGAGTATCCGAGGATGTTTAAAGCCGTTTCAAGTAGAGTCCTTTTGATGGGTGTGAAGCGTGACACACTTATAAGGGGGAGGCCACAAGACGCTATTAAGAAATTTCCGCTTTTGTTCATGATCCTTATCGTGCGTTGAGCTAATCTCAAAAATGTCCTCCTAAGTTGTGACTGTTCTTTTCAGTGATAACGATGCCTCCAAAAAGAGGAAATGGAAGAAGGACCGAAAATGCTAATCAGCCAGCCCCACCAACTCCCGCAGCACCCCAGGACGTCTAGGTGTCTCCCACGAAATTTCGGGCGGCGATTCAAATGCTGGCTCAGGAAGTGACCAGTCAGGTAAACCAGTAGGTAGTGGTGCCAGTCAACACCAATGAGTCTATAGCTGCGGCCAGGTCCGAGATTTTACACGTATGAACCTGTTACACCCCATAAGTTTCTATCATTTAACCGATACGTGCATATGTATGTTAAGAGTTTTGGGGTACGACGCATATGAAAAAGGGCTCAGGGGATGAGTATACAATCATAGTAGCAAGCGAATAGGAGGCCAGGGCCGGAGGCTAGGCGCACTGGGTGCCACGCTGCGCTGCCAGCCCAGCGCACTCGCCAGTGTGTCACGCTGTGGCTGGTGCACCGTGCCACCATGCCACCGCCTCAACAACTATATAAGCCCTTTATGATTTGATTAAATCATTCTAAATATTTCCCCTTGACAAAAACAGAGTATGAACGATAATTTCATCCATTTTCGTCAAATTACGCCGCTAAATCCCTCCAAACACAAATTTATCTTGGATAACGAGTTACAGGCTTACAAGGAATGTCCATGCGGAGTTATATCTTGAAAATGCTTGGAGTATCAAAACCCCACTGAGTAAAAGTTGTAGAAATCACTTCTAATCGAGTCCAAAGCGGCTACAACTGATAGGTAAGCATTTGTACCTTCTAAACTCTCGGGAATTTATAAGTTTTCGGCCGAATTGAATGAAGTTGAGTTAAAGTTAATATTATTGAAAGATATCAGTATTTTCTGAGTCTTAGTATTGAAAATAGGCTTATTCACTCAGCATAGGGCTGCAATTTGGTGGGATTGTCGGCTACAGGTTGGAACTATTTTGGGTGAATGAGAATCGGGTTTGAAGTATGTTAAGGCTAACCTCTTCGGCAAGTTATTTCCGTCATATAGTAATATGACCTATGTCCTTGTAAGCAAGTCGTAAGCATGTTATTGTGATTTCTGCTACAGATAGTTTTGGGATTAAAGTTGATTATTTCGGTTGGGACTGACCCCCACCTAATATAGCCTTTCATCGACCAACCTTAGGGTTACTAGCTTTGTCATTGCCTACGGGGCTATAGATCGCTCAAAGGAGCTATATGATGTTTGACAGGACTATATCCAAGCCTATAAGGCCATATTACAGTCCATCCTCGAATGGACTTCTTTTATGTCATAACAGCATCACTGACCCTCCGTCAAGCCTTGTATGCCCAAGGTGCAGTCACAGGAGCCCAGAGGGCTCAGATACAACTATAGGAGCCCAGCGGACTTAGTTGCAGACCTAGAGGCTACGTAGGTTGGCTATAGTTACCCATTGAATCATATTGATCATACTTGGGATAAATATATTGAATTGTACTTGCTAGGGCTTATGGGGGCCCAGGTAGGTTATTCTGTGTTGGTTGTATCTTTTAGGCTTATGAGGGACAGGTAAGGTTCTTGTTTGTATCCTTATTTGTTAGCTCGACTTCTGGTTATGAGGCTATTCAGGTGATAATTCTTACCCTTCTTGTTGATTACTTTCAGTTCTTTTATCAGTTCTATTCAGTCATTTTTCATTACTGCCTTACATATTCGGTACATATTGTAGTGACCCCCATACTTGCCTACATGTGTGGATAGATGTGGTTCAGGACCTTCTTAGCTATCAGCCAGGGTTAGCAGTTCAATTAGCTCCTTTTCTCCAGAGTTGATAGTTAGAAAGGTTTGCTCTTTTTTGTTGTACTACTTTTAGGTAGGTCAGGGCCTTGTCCCGACCACTATTCAAATCTTAGAGGCTTGCGAATTACAATTTTCAGTTGTTGGTTGTTGTTATCCATGTGGGGCATATGTATGTTATATTTTTTACTTGTTGGCCGTTTGGGGCCTAGTGTAGCTTTTAGTTAGCAGCCTTATCGATTATAGTATGAATATGACTGCCTGCTTTCCTTCAGTTATGACTAGACAACATAGTGGTCTTGTCGGCCCGCATAGGATCCCTTTATTGTTATGTTGGTTGGTTTAGCTATTTTTTTACAGGTTTGATGCGTGACCTTGTTGGATTGAGGCTGTATTTACAACCGAGATATAGCTGTTTGTTTTCTTCATTTTGAGTTGCTGGCAGGCACTAGAGGTGCATATGCCTAGCCAGGTCTGCCCAGGTCCCTGTGTGGCATTAGGTGCCAGTCATGCCTCCCATGGTGGGGAATGACAAACTTGGTATCAGAGCAACGTTGTATCCTAGGGAATCTGCAAGTCGTGTCTAGTAGTGTCTTGTCTATGGATGTGTTGTGCACCAAATTTTATAGGCTCCAGGAGGCTACGAGGCATGATAGCTATGTTGTATAGGGTTGAGTGCCTAAGCTTACATTATTCTACTTATCTACAGAGAAAATGTCTGACGCACGATAGACCATGACTGGTCGGGAGTTAGATACTGCGGCAGGAGAGGGCACTAGCAAAGGGCCACAGTCAGAGCCGGCCCGACTTGAGGCTGATAGAGAGACATCACCTCGATCTCCCAGCAATCACCGCCACATCAGGAGCCCCCCGGGTAGCAGATATGTCAGCGCCACCCCTAACAATCCCTATACCATTAGATCAGTAGGTTAGGAGCATTGTTTATATGCTGGCTTAGATGCTGACCGCTCAGCGCCAGCTGGTGGCACCAGTTGTCGCTGAATCTACTGGAGGGCCCGAAAGTTCTAGGGTCCGAGAGTTCCTGGCCCTGAGTCCTTCCCAGGTTATGGGGACAGAACGGGAAGAGGACCCCCAGGACTTTCTGGATCAATTGCAAAGGATATATAGGGTGATGAGAACGTCCACAGAGTCAGTTGAGTTGGCAGTATTTCGGCTAGGGGACATAATGGTATTGTGGTACGAGAGTTAGGAGAGGTCCCGAGGTTGAAATATACCCTTTCTGACTTGGTCCAATTTTTCAAAGGCCTTCATAAATCATTATTTGCCTCGAGAAATTCAACAGGCTCGGGTGGATCAGTTCTTGCACCTGGAGCAAGGTACGATGAGTGTTCAAGAGTATGCAATGAGGTTTGACTCTTTTTCAAGATATGCACCAGCATTTGTGGATACCATGCCAGCCAGGGTACATCGGTTCATCATGGGGCTTCTCCAGAATATGTGGAAACCTATGTTACAGCCACCTTATGGGAGGACATGGACACTGCGTGCATTCAGGCTTTTGCTCAAAACATCGAAAGGATTAGGCGGCATCAGCATGAGGTAGAAAGAGTGAATCAGGAACAACACCGGTAGACTAGGCCCACTGATATGCAGGCAGAATTTTAAGGCAGACCCAGGCCACGAATATCAGGTAGGCCACCTAAACCTTCACCTCAGCAGTAGTAGAGCGGTAGATCAGATCATCGCGGACAGTCAATGTCATGCCCCACCTTGGGAGGAATGACTGGCTCCTATCACAACACTGGGATCTTCTAGCCTGGCTTGGCTTATGCACGTCGGGTGCATGCCTGCAACCTAATTCAAGAAAACAATGAGCTATATCTCGACTGTAAATACAACATCCGACCGATAGGGTCATATAGCCACCTGTAAATGAAAACAACTACCCAACAACAAGCAATAGAAGGGAGTCCTATGCGGGCTGACAAGACCACCATGCTATCTAGTTCCAACTGAAATGAAAATCAGGCAACTATAACTAAACTAGAGCCGATAAGGCCACTTTTAACAACTAAACAAGGCCTCACACATCCATCACACGAAATAAAACATATATAGACCCCACACGACCAACCACACACTAACCACAGGGGATCAGTAAATCTGCAAGCCTCTAAGAGTAGAATATTTGTAAAGACAGGGCCCCAACCTACTGATATTGTACAATCAAAAGAATAAACCTTCTAACTAATCAGCTCCAGAGGTGAGGAGCCGATTGCACTGCTAATTCAGGATGAAAGCTAAGGAGGTCCTGATCCATGTCTATCCGCACCTGCAGGCAAGTAATGCAGCGCCCCAAGATGGGCGTCAATAAATATGTACCGAATATGTAAGACAATAACTGAAAATAACTGAACAAAACTTAAAATGAAATCGAAAATAACTGAGTGAAAGAGATAGAGGTATAACCTGAATAACTTAACTTCCTGCTGTCTATAGAAACAGTAAATAGTGCAAACAATAACCTTACCTGGCCCCTATAAGTCGAAACGTACAACCAACACAGAATAACCCACTCGGGGCCCTCATAAGCCCTGGCGAGTTCACTTCAATCTATAAACCCCTAACAAGGTTAAAACAAGTCAGCTAATAACTATAGCTGTCCTACCACTCCCCTGGGTCTGCAACTTAGCACGCTCAGTCCCCTGAACTGTAGCTGTGTCTGAGTCCAATAGACTCCTGATATCTGCACCCCAGGCACCAGGCTCGATGGGGGTGTGGCGTCGATACGATATATGAATAGTCCAGCCATGGAATGGACTGTATAAGGTCCTTGGACCTCATCTTCATCCCTCACGGACGACATATCGCTCCTTGGAGCAACGTTATCTAGCCCCTGACGGGCAACGACACAGCTAGTAACCCTAGGTTAGTCATGGAAGGCTATACAGGGCAAAGTCAACCCCAAAATAAACATAAATACTAAACTCAACTAACAACAACAACTATTCACAACAACAAGACTTTTGGCTTCCTTACTGAGGTTCAAACTGTATTATAATGCTATAGAAACTAACTTGCCGAAGGAATTCACCTTAACATACCTAGATTGTTGTTTCCTGAACCACTAATGGGTTTCAACTTGTATTGAACAACTCTTTTCAAATATAATGGTAATACTGGGAGAAAGAGATTAATTTTAATGCCAACTTCGGTTTAAAACGATAACTTTTAATACTAATAACAACTATAATTCAAAAAATATGGTCAAAAACCTATAATTTCGTGAGGATTCAGAAGAGAGAAATACTTACTTGATGCCTATGATTGCTTAGGAATCAGTTTGGAGCAATTCTAATAACTTTTTTCTCGGCAGGGTTACGATTTGTCGGGCGAATTTCAAGAAAATAACTTCGTAGTAATGCTCCCTGTAGGCTTAGAACTCAATACCTCAAGTTAATTTGAGTTTGGACAGTGTTTAGCGGCATAATCGAAAGAAAGTTGCGTCTTACTCTCTCTCTGAATGAAGATGTATATATATGAAATTATTCAACAAGTGAAGGGGCTATATATATATATATATAGTTGGGCGGTGGACAGGGGGTTCGTGGCACGGATCCCATTGCACCATATTACGGGGTGTCACAGAGCCCATCACAGAGGGAGAAGGTTCGTGACATGTTGCCCTTTTGGCAGCTTGTCCGGCCTTCTCCGTTGCAACCTCAATTCCGCGGTCGTTTGGCCTTTCCTCGGGCCCTTTCTCATATGATTCGTATTCTAAAATTCTTGACTAATGATCTTGGGCAAATTTATATGCCCAAGTGATACTCAAACGTACCATTTTAGCCTTGTTTATCTACCAATGTGTATACATTCTCATGTAATTGGTAATAAAATGTGAATTTATACTAACCAACATGATTGGCATTGTTTTGCAGGTAAAATGTGATTTTGCGAAGCTTAAATGCATGTTGGATGATATCGGAGTTGGACTTGGATGCGAGCAAGGGAAAAGGCATTGGACAACATGAAATAAAGGGGCTTCGCGATGGATCCGTGTCACGCTACCATCGCGGAGGCATTCTGCCTGGATAGGGAAAATTCGCCCAAATTCCAGAGAGGGTCCGCGTCTGCTCCGTGGCACGGTGGCCTGGCTCTGCGTTGCACGCCGTGCCACGTTGAGCCTTAATTCCTGGACCCCCAATTCCAGTGAGGGTCCGCGTCCATAGCGTGTCACGGAGGCAGTGCTCCGCGATGCACTCCGTGACACGTTGCTCGTTATTCCGGGAAAAATTCCCAGCAGTATAAATAGAACACTTAGGTTCATTTTTCAATATTCTGACTTGGTGAAGTAAGAACGTGGGTTACAGGCAGTTGAGGGGACGAAATTATCAGGGTTTTTCTCTCTTTCCTTCTCCTTGAATTCAATTGCTTGTATGTTTAACACTCATTTAACGATGTTTAATCCACAAATGAGTGGCTAATTCCTCTTCTTGCTGAGGTTAAGAACACTTGTAATGAAATGTGATTATTGATTCTTTGGTTTTTTATCTTTTCTTCCATGGTTGTTCTATTAATTCTTGTTCTTACTGCATTAATGTGTGGCCTACGTTAATGTATATCTAAAAAGTCTGGTTTCACTCGAGAGAGCAAGAAATTGGAAAGTTGTGAATTAATAGGATATGATCCTTTCTTAGTTTGGGAAAATTGAGTCTTGATTTGCTTTCAGGATAGAAATATACCTGAAAGTCGTATTAGTCAATTTAGGAACTGGAATTGTATGGCTAGAACATGAATTGCATTTGATCACAGAAATGTAGACAGATGGTTCATGATTCTTAAGTGAGGTTAAATACGAGAGTTTTAATCTCTTGGAAAATGTTCTTGTCTAGCAACTGGAGGAAAAGATTAACCAAATTACGATGATAATTAATTTCATTACATGTTCGTTTAACCTCAGCATGCTCTATCATAGTTCAGATTCAAAGTAGATAATTGTTTTTAGCTTTAGTATAAAAATTATAAAACAAACTATCAAACTTTTGGTTACACTGTTGTCTGCATTTTTAGAAGTAAAATATAGTACACTTGAGCAAATTGCACTTCATCCAAGTCTCTGAGGGATCGATACTTGGCTTACTAAAGCCACTTACTACTTGTTCGACCACGTGCACTTGCGTGTCGTTTTATACCCCACAAATCACGCGAACAACTAACGTATGGATACATCGACTAAACTTTAGGAGCTTACGGGGTGTAACATCCTCCCCCTCTTAGGAACATTCGTTCTCAAATGTCAACTTCAACTTACACTAGTTTAACTCTTTCAATTATTATTCTAGAAAAATTTTGGCAGAGTTTTCCTGTAATATGGACTATCTGAGAACCCTGAGACATAGAAAAGTCCAATACAGGTACTTCACATGACACTATAACAACTACTTCACAACAAAATGGTAGTCAACTGAATAGTATATTCAACATAAATCATGAAGTAACATCTGAACAACAACCTTACCTTAACTGCATAGTCTGGACTAACCTTGCAGCAGATAAGGATATCTGGATCTCATGTCGTCTTCATCTTTCCAGGTCATCTTTTCTCTATTCTTGCTTCTCCACAGTACCTTAACAGAAGTGACATCTTTGGTTCTCAGCCTATGAACCTTACGATCTAATATGGCCACTGGAACCTCTTTGTAGGCCAACTCCTCAGTAATCTGGACATCCTCAACTGGCACAACTCGGGATGGGTCCCCCATATACTTCCGCAGCATTGATACATGGAAGACCGGGTGAATAGTCTCTAACTCTGGAGGCAGAGCTAACTAGTATGCCACCTGGCCTATTCTTCGAAGGATTTGATATGGCCCAATAAACCTCGGGATAAGCTTTCCCATTTTACAAAACCTCATTACGCCCTTCATTGGTGAAACTTTCAGAAATACCCAGTTGTCTACATTAAATTCTAGGTTTCTACGTCGCACATCAGAGTAAGATTTCTGGCGGCTCTAAGCCGTTAGCAAACATTCTCTGATAAGCTTTACTTTCTTCTCTGACTGGTGGATTATGTCTAGTCTAACTAATGCTGATTCTCCTACCTCGAACCAACCAACAGGAGACCTGCACTTCCGCCCATATAAGGCTTCATAAGGTGCCATCTGGATTGTCGAATGGTAACTGTTATTGTAAGAAAATTTGATAAGGGGTAAATGCTCGTCCCAACTACCTTCAAGGTATAACACACATGCTTGAAACATGTCCTCAAGTGCCTGAATTGTATGTTCTGCCTGCCCGTATGTCTGAGGATGGAATGCTGTACTTAGGTTGACCTGCATTCCCAAGCCTCTCTGAAATGACTGCCAGAATCTAGTTGTGAATTGTGCTCTTTGTCAGAAATGATCGATACTGGGACACCAAGCAATTGAACTATTTCTCTGATATACAATTTAGCATAATCCTCGGCTGAGAAGGTAGTCCTGACGGGCAGAAAGTGAGCTGACTTCGTCAATCTGTCGACAATCACCCAGATGAAATCAAATATGCGTTTGGTACGGGGTAATCCGGTCACAAAATCCATATTAATTGCCTCCTATTTCCACCTAGGCACTGCTATTTCCTGTGTCAATCCACTGGTTTTTGATGTTCAGCATTTACCTACTGGTAGTTAGGGCATTGTGCTACAAATTCTGCTACCCTTTTTCATTCCCGACCACCAGTAAATTTCTTTTATGTCATGATAATCTTTGTTGAACCTGGGTGAAGAGAATAACGGGAATAATGTACCTATGCCATGATTTGCTGGTGAAGTCCTGCCATATATGGAACACAGAGGCGACCCCTACATCTCAAAACCCCATCCTCAGTTACTTCAAAAGCTGATACTTTCCCATATTGTACCTTATCCCTGAGCGGTGCTAAATGAGGATCTTCATACTGCCGTTCTTTTACCTCCACTACCAGGGACGATACAGCTGTATTATGAATTATAGCCCCATTGTCTCCCGAGTCAACTGGTGTATTCTCGGGCCAGTTCCAGTTGTTCGGGTTTCAAATATTCCAGACTCCCCATAGATCTACAACTAAGGGCATCTGCTACAATGTTGGGATTTCCTGGATGATACAAAATATTCACGTTGTAATCTTTCAATAGTTCTAACCAGCGATGCTGTCATAGATTCAACTCTTTCTGAGTGAAAATGTACTGGAGGCTCTTATGATCAGTAAAAATGTCCACGTGCACCCTATACAGGTAATGTCTCCAGATCTTTAAGGCATGAACTACTGCCGATAGATCCATGTCGTGAGTGGGATAATTCTTTTCATGTTTCCTCAGCTGCCTCGAAGCATAAGTAATTACCTTACTGTGTTGCATCATAACACACCCTAACCAAACACCTGAAGCATCATAATACACTGTATAACCCTCCGAACCTTCTGACAAAGCTAGTACTGGTGCTGATGTCAATTTGTTCTTCAGCTCTAGGAAACTCTGCTCACACGCTTCAGTCCAGTGAAATTTAGCTTCTTTCTGAGTTAACTTGATCAACGACGCTGACAAAGTAGAAAACCCCTCTACAAACCTCCTGTAATACCCAGCCAACCCCAGAAAACTATGTACCTTAGTGGGAGTCATGGGTCTGGGCCAGGTCTTTACTACTTCAATCTTCTATGAATCTACTTGAATACCAGCATCTGACACAATATGACCCAAAAAGGCTACCAAATTCAGCCAGAATTCACATTTAGAAAATTTTTCATATAACTGGCGATCCTTGAGAATATGGAGCATTGTTTGCAAATGATCTCGATGTTCTACTTCTAAACGGGAATACACCAAAATGTCATCAATGAATATTATCACAAACAAATCCGGATACGACCTAAAGATACTGTTCATCAGATCCATGAACACTGCTGGAGCATTTGTCAACCTGAAGGACATAACTAGGAATTCAAAATGGCCATACCTGGTCCTGAAGGTCTTTTTTAGGATATCTCTCTCCCGAACCCGCACCTAGTGATACCCAGACCTTAAGTCGATCTTAGAGAAATACTTTGCCCCTTGTAACTGATCAAACAAGTCATCTATCCTGGGAAATGGGTATTTATTCTTGATGGTGACTTTATTTAGCTGCCGGTAATCTATACACATGTGGAGGGAGCCGTCCTTCTTTCTTATAAACAGAACTGGCACACCCCACGATGAAGTACTCGGCCTGATAAAGCCCTTATCTACCAGATCTTTCAGCTGTTCCTTTAATTCTCTGAGCTTAGCAGGAGCCATTCGATATGAAGGGATGGATATAGGCTGAGTACCTGGTAATAAATTGATAGCAAAATAGATTTCCCGTTCTGGGGGAATACCAGGAAGTTCATCTAGAAACACATCTGAAAATTCATTGACTAGTTCATTTGGAAACACATCTGAAAATTCATTGACTACTGGAATGGACTGAAGAGTCAGGGATTCTGCTTGAACATCCTGAACCCTGACAATATGATAAATGCAACCCTTTGCTATTAACTTTCTCGCCCGAAGATAGGATATAAACCTACCTTTTAGCATGACTGCATTGCGTTTCCACTCTCGTATTACCTCCCCTAGAAAGTGGAATCGAACAGTTTTGGTCCAACATTCTACATTGGCATAACATGTGCTAGCCAATCCATGCCCATAATTTGAAACAAAGTCGAGCATTTCTAGTTCCACTAAATCTGATGAAGTTTGGCAACCAACAACCTCTACTATGCATCCCCGGTAGATCCTTTTAGCTATAATAGAATCACCGACAGGCGTTGACACTGAAAAGGGTTGCTAAAGAAATTCTGGCATTATACTGAACTTCTGGGCCACTAATGGCGTAACATAAGACAAAGTGGGGCCTGGGTCTATCGAAACATACACTGAATGAGAGAAAATGTCTGGCATACCTGTCACAACATCCAACGATGAATCTGACTCCTGTCGCCCCGGTAAAGCATAGGTGCGATCTAGACTGGTACCTAAACTCGATGCCCCTAACCTACCTCGACCTCTACCGGTTGGAGCTGAGGGCCTTAGCCCTATTGGAGATGCTGGGGCACGTAACCCTACTGAAGATATGTCCTGTCGGTCCTGATCACTCTGACCCCTAGCTGGGCATTCCCTCATAAAGTGACCCTCTTGTTCACAGGTGTAACACACAGTAGAACCATATCTGCATTCCCCAAGGTGACAGCGACTACAAATAGGGCAAGGTGGCACGGTAAGTCTACTCTGCTCTGACCCTCTCTGCTGCTGCGAACCCGATGGCCGTGAGCTCTCGCCAGCTCTAGACAACCCCTAACCACCATGTCTACCACCTTTCTGCTACTGTGGAGGTGGGGGTCTGGGTGGCCTACCTGATAGTCATGGCCTAGGTCTATCCTTAAACTCTACCTGAGTGTCACTAGGTCTAGTCCTGTGGCGCTGCTCCTGACTTGCCCTCTCTATCTCCCGCTGCCATTGCTTAATTCCCTTAATATTCTGAGTAAATGCCTGAACACGGGCAATATCCATGTCCTCTCGCGGAGTAGCCGTAATACAAGTCTCTACATACTCTGGAAGAAGCCCCATAATAAATCGGTGCACTCTAGCTGGCATAGTATCTACAAAAGCTGGTGCATATTGGGGCAAGGAGTCAAATCTCATAGCATACTCCCAAACACTCATCAAACCCTTCTCTAGATACAAAAACTGATCTACCCGAGCCTGTCAGATTTCTCGCAGCAAATAATGGTCCAAGAAGGCCTCTGAAAAGTTGGACCAAGTCGGAGGGGGAACATCTCTACCTAGGGACCTTTCCTAACTCTCGTACCATAACAGTGCTATGTCCCACAACCAAAATACTGCTAACTCAACCGACTCCGCAAGTGTGGCATGCATCACTCTAAAGATCCACTACAACTAGTCCAGGAAGTCTTGAGGGTCCTCATCTCGATCCGTCCCTGTGAAATGCGGGGGACTCAGAGCGAGGAACTCTCAAACCCTCGAACTACCAGGTCCTCTTGAAGACTTTTCAACCACGGGTTCCACTAGCTGACACTGTCCAACCATCATCTGAGCTATCATAAAACATCACCCCTAACCTCTTGATCTGATAGCATCGGTATAGAGACTGTTGGAGGTGGTGCCGACACATCTACCGCTCTGGGCGGCTCCTGATGGAGCAGAGATTGCTGGGGAGACCGAGATGGAGTCTCCCTGTCGCCCTCAGGTCGGGCTGACTCTAACCGGGGCACCCGACTAGTGCCCTCTCCTGCTGCGTGTCCAACTTCCTGCTGGTCGTGGTCTATCGCATGTCTGACATTTCTCTGTAGACAAGCAGAATATGGTAAGCTTAGGGACTCAATCATATACTGTACAGCTCTATAGCACGATTGGAAGAGAAAGAAGAGTAACCATCCTATCATGCCTCGCAACCTCCTGTCTATAGAATGTGGTGCACAACACATCCATAGACAAGACTCTACTTAGCATGGCTTGCAGACTCCGTGGGATACTGATAACGGGCAAAAATATATGCCCGAGATACTCTTTATTACTTCAATTAGTCTTGTTTAGCTAAGTTATTGTATACATTTTCATGTAATTTTATATAATGTGGAGATATGTGCTAACCAACATGATTAGCCTTTGTTTTGTAGGTTTTGATGATGTTTGAGTAACTAATCCATGAGTTGGTGAAGTAGAAGCTTGAAAACGGAATTAACACGCGAACGTCGGCAAAGAAGAGGCACAAAACAGCCCACCGGCACGTCGACAAGGTGCCACGGCAGGCAGGCCGCTCAAAACAGCCCACCTGCGCGTTGGCAACGTGCCACGGCAGGTGGACTCCGCGACCATGGGGCTACAACGCGCTGCCTAGGCAGCGTGACACGTTGCCAACGCGGCAAGGTGCTGCCTGGGCCGATTTCGGGTGATTTTCCAGAGAGCCTCCGCGTTCGTAGCGTGTCACGGAGGCCGTGCTCCGCGATGCACTCCGTGACACGTTACTTGTTAATCCGGGAAAGATTCCTACTAATATAAATAGCACACTTAGGTTTATTTTTCATAATGAAGACTTGGTGGAGCAAGGACGTGGGTTAGGAGCAATTGAGGGACGAAAAAGCTAAGGGTTTTTCTCTCTTTCTTTCTTCTTTCAATCAATTGTACGTATGATTTACACTCATTTGAGGATGATCAATCCACAAATGAGTGGCTAATTCTCTTCCTTGCTAAGGTTTTGAACATGTGTATTGAATTTTAATTGTGAATTATATGGTTTTTCATCTTCTTCTTTCACGTTGTTCTATTAATTCTTGTTCTTACTGCATTAGTGTGTGGCCAACATTAATGTACATCTAAAAAGTCCAATTTCACTCGAGAGAGCAAGAAATTGGAAAGTTGTGAATTAATAGGGTATTGTTCTTAACTTGATTTGGGAAAATTGGGTTTTGATGTGCTTTCCTGATAGAAATATACTTGAAAGCCGTATTAGTCAATTTAGGAACCAGAATTGTATTGCTAGGTCATAAATTGCATTTGATCACAGAAATGTAGATGAATGGTTTATGATTCTAAAGTGAGATTAAATACGAGAGTTTTAATCTCTAGGCTATTGTTCTTGGCTAGCAACATGAAGAGAAGAATGACCGAATTATGATTGCTATCGAATTCATTACTTGTTCTTAACCTTGGCATGCTCTTATCCATAGTTTCAATTCAAGTAAATATTTGTTAATAGTTTTAGTATATAGTTTATAAACAAAATTATTTAACTTTTGGTTACATTGTTGTCAACATAATTAGAAGTAAACTAGAATATAGTACACTTAAGCAATTTTACTTATCCAGAGTCTCCTTGGATCGATACTTGGCTTACTTAGCCACTTTATTACTTGTTTGACCACGTGCACTTGCGTGTCGGTTTTTAACCCATACCGAACTAGCCGAGCAAGTTTTTGGCGCCGTTGCCGGGGAGGCTAGGCGATTTGTGAAATTGTGTTAAGTGTAAATTTACTATATTTTTGTTTTATTTTCTTAAGTGTTGACAACTTGATCTTAGTATTTGTTTTAATTCTTTGTTCATTTTAATTTTTCTCTCTTTTGGATACCCTCATTGACATGACATCTTGGAATATAAATGGTGGATACGCATATTTCGGCGAATCTTGCATGAATTGTGGAGGACCCCACTTGTGGCAAAACTATAACACGTGCAATATATGTGGGTGTCAATATGGCCATTGGAGTGATTGTCCAAAGGCATATTCCCCTCCCCCAAGCCCCTACTATGATCCTTCTGTTGTTTTTTCTGAATATAGGCATGCTGAAAATGAGGACTTGGGACGCCAAGCTCGAATAGAAGACATGTTGAAACAACTCTTGGAGCAATCAGAAGCAATGAAGGAGGCGATGGCAGTATTGAGAAATCAGCAAGAAGAGAATGCAGAGGCTCTAGAAAGGATGACCATCAAATTCACGGAGATGATCGCTGAAGCTGAAGCGTGTGATAAATCACAGACAACAGTTTTAGCCGATATTCAAGAGGAACTACAAGAGGACGACAAGGGTGAATTTTTGGATGAAGCCCAACAATTCGAATCTCTTGAGTGTCCCCGTGATGGGCTCACACTTATGGAAAATCCATTCTTGGAAGAAGAGTTAGCGTATCCCCCAGTCGACTTTAATGGAGAGATAGATGACAATGTCGAGAAGGTGTATACAAGTAAGGAGGTCAAGCACAATGCAGTTTTAGAGTTAAGGTGTATTGGACCACACTCTACGCATTTTTCAACATTAAATTTGGTTGACAACATAGAAATAGAGTCTTCCAAGTTTGTAGAGAAATGTCTAGAGGAGGACCAAGCACCATATATTTTGAAATTTGCTAACTCAGAAAGACAAAATGACTTCGCTTACTTAAGGACCAATAAATGTAAAAGGCAACATCTACTGTTTGGTCCTTACAATTTTTCACCACCACCCCTGGAGCATAAGAGGAAATTAGAGAAGAAATTAGGGGTGAGATTCATATCCTCAAGGTGGAGGAAAAAGTGGTGAAACTTGGTACGTCGTGCCGCGACGTAAAATTAGGCGCTGCTTGGGAGGCAACCCAAGGGTACCATGGGTACCATTTTAATTTCTTGCATTTATGTTTATTTTATTTATTTTTCATCTTGTGTTGTTTTGGTGGAAAGTTAAGCACAGATGGAGGGGAAGTCTGAGTACCCGTGGAGGAGGAAGCTAACAAGCATGGAAAAGAAAAAGTGTGGGGTCGAACACCCACTTGTCCATAGTTGAAGAAAACCATGCTGTCAGCTAGGCCTAAAGGCCTCAGGGAGTATTTCTCACCCTTTGTAACCTTTAGTTTGATGCTATGCGGACATAGCATGATTTAAGTGTGGGGTGAGGGAAATTTCTAGGAAATTTCAAAAATTTTTGTGCTTAATGATTTTTGGTGAATGTAATGCTTGTACAAACGTTGGTGAGAAATTTGAAAAATTTGAAAAATTTTTGTGAATTAAGCATGACTTCATCACCCGTTGGTTTTTATTTTCGGTTCTTTTCCGACGGGGGGTATTTGAACCGAAGAATAAATTTTTTTTTTCTTTTATTTTTTCTTTCTTTCCTTGGTCTGTATATAAAGTTTTTTTAGTCATAGCTAGGGACTGTTTCCGACGATGGATGGATGACGACCGTCTTGAGGAAAATTAGTCGATAGGTTTTGGGTTTTGAAACCATAGCTAATTGGTGCTGGATGTTCTTGTTATGTGCTATAAATGTTTGTAAGATGCAAGTATGTTCAGTGTGAAGCATGCAAGTGTATAACTTTGTTTGAGACACTTAGGCTCTTGAATTTGACTCAATATGATGGAAGCTTAATTCTGAATTCTTGTGATTAGCTGAGTAAGAGTCTACTGATTGTGTCTTGATTTGAGCATGTGCCATGAGTGTAAGGTTTTTGAGTATTCCGTGCTATTGTGGATTGTCTAGAACTTGCCTGGTGTGTTTATAAAACGAAATGAAGGATGTGAATTGGAGGAAATGATATAGGCATTTGTTTGAATGAACCAAACTTTTATCCCTCATTATACCTACCTTGAAAAATTAATCCTAGTTAACCCCATTGAGCCTTGAGCCTATTCTTTGACAGCTGCAACATAAGCTTAATCCTTTTTCTTTCATTAGCCTTGAATTTGATCCAAAACTCCGAAGCGCTTAAAGAAAAAAAAATCCGAAAGAGTAAAGGAGTGAGAAGAATGAAAAAGAAGGGAAAGTAGCAATTGTAATAGTTGAGAAAAGGAAAAAGGTGCATTTGTGTGAAAATGGTTGGTTATTAGTAGGGAGTAAGAAAAGGAATGAATGAAACATATTGCTTAAATACTCCTTACTAATAAGCTAAAAGTGTCGAAAGAAATGGGGGAACAAAAGAGGAAAAAGAAAACTAAAAGGAGAAAAAAAGGTGAAGTGAGGGAAGGGAAGTTTGTAATGAAGGCGTGATGTATTAAAAGCGCTTAGGAAAGATAGTCACTATTACTGATCATAATAGTACCTACCCGCACCTGAGTTACATTACAACCTAAAAAGTCCTACTTGATCTTACATTCACACATCCTTATATTAGTGGAATAAAACACTAAGGGCAAGCTTATGGGTCATTACATAATGCATGTGAATTCTTTGTGAGAGTGAGCGTAATTCTATTCATGTACCCACACATGTTGTGATGTAAAAAATTGTTTTTGCGTGTGATTGGGTAACTCTCTTTCCGTGAGGGGCACATGTTGAAAGAAGGATATATTTCATGTGGGATTTCTTAATCAGATGATTTGCATGAGTTTGCTAAAAATTGAGAGTCGATTCTTGAGGTTAAGAAGTCTTAACATGGTTGTACTTCATTTCAATGATCAAATCAGGCATGCTCTATTTTTAGCTTGTATCTTACGTAATCATTATAGCCGTAACCTGAATTATCTTGCTAAATTTGTTATGTAGGAGTCTCCATTTGCATGATATGTAAAAGGTTGTTCGAGGACGAACAAGGCTTTAAGTGTGGGGTTGTGATAACGGGCAAAAATATATGCCCGAGATACTCTTTATTACTTCAATTAGTCTTGTTTAGCTAAGTTATTGTATACATTTTCATGTAATTTTATATAATGTGGAGATATGTGCTAACCAACATGATTAGCCTTTGTTTTGTAGGTTTTGATGATGTTTGAGTAACTAATCCATGAGTTGGTGAAGTAGAAGCTTGGAAACGGAATTAACACGCGAACGTCGGCAAGGAAGAGGCACAAAACAGCCCACCAGCACGTCGACAAGGTGCCATGGCAGGCAGGCCGCTCAAAACAGCCCACCTGCGCGTTGGCAACGTGCCACGGTAGGTGGACTCCGCGACCATGGGGCTACAACGCGCTGCCCAGGCAGCGTGACACGTTGCCAACGCGGCAAGGTGCTGCCTGGGCCGATTTCGGGTGATTTTCCAGAGAGCCTCCGTGTTCGTAGCGTGTCACGGAGGCCGTGCTCCGTGATGCACTCCGTGACACGTTGCTTGTTAATCCGGGAAAGATTCCTACTAATATAAATAGCACACTTAGGTTTATTTTTCATAATGAAGACTTGGTGGAGCAAGGACGTGGGTTAGGAGTAGTTGAGGGACGAAAAATAGCCCCCGGCCCATCGGCCTATAGCCTCCTGTACCTGTACTAACAGCTGACCAGAAACATATCAATTCAGGGAAACCTATGCGGGCCGACAAGGCCACCATGCTGTCTAGTTATCTGTAACTTAATCATAGAATATTAGGAAGCTATGTGACCGGCAAGGTCACCACTACTGTCAAACTATGGCCCCACACGGCCAACATGAAAGAAACAGAAGTACCAACAACTAAACAACTGCACGGCCCCACACGATCGGCTCATCTGACCACAGGGAAATATATACAGACTGCAAGCCTCTAGGAATAGCAATAGAAATGATTGGGACAGGGCCCCGACCTACCCGTACTATACAGCAAAAAGGAAATGAAATACACCTCTGGAATTCAGTCTTCGGATGACAGGAGCTGAATACTCGATCGCTGACGGGAATCACGTAGTATCGCCTGCTCGTTTATGAGTACCTGCAGGCAAGTAATGCAGCGCCCCACCGAGCGTCAGTACCGCTGGTACTGAGTATGCAAAGCAATAACTGAAAGCAAAATCTGAAAACAACAATGTAACTGATGAAACTGAAGTAAGAAGAATTAGATTAACTGTCTGATAATGTAAGTCATACCTTCTCTCATTTATACTGAAAGGAAATAGGGGTCATACCTGGAGACGTATCACTCAACTGCTGATCTACTCGTATCTAACGTGACATGACATAACATAGTATAGCACACACAAACCTTACCCGGCCCCTATAAGCTGGGAGGTACAACCAGCACAGAACTACGCCCCTACCCCGGTCATCCCATCTCCTATAAACCCCGTAAGCATCCTGCCGGTCCCCTGGGTATGCACTTAGGCTCGCTGAGCCCCTGACTATAACTGCATCTGAGTCCGAAGGACTCCTGAATCAACACCCGGGCGTATCCGCTTGACAGGGGTGTGTAAAAGCTGACCAAGGCATAATATGGGGAAAACTGGCATCCATCTTCGTCCCCTGTGGGACGGCATGCCACTCCGTAGAGCGACATATCCTCGTCCTTTGGCGGATGAGTCGATACAGCTATCAACCCTGGGGCGGTCATGGATGCTAGGTAGTCCAACCCCAAACAATATAACGGTCTCAACTAGTAATACTATCTGCATGTCTCGCATACTGACGCTAATAGTGGTAAAGTATGTATATATACTATATGCTGAACTAGTGATAGTAATATGTACGTATTTAATACATGCTGAGGATGGTAAATATATATATATATGTATGAATATAGTCTCCTGCCAGACTGTTCTGGGGCTAATACTGAACAGGATATAGTGTTTCTGCTGAAAACCATGCTGTATACTCAGTTCCTATAGTAACATGATTTGCCATTTTTAATATGCTTTCTAACCTCATTTTAACTTATCATTCTATTTCTGAGATGTCTTACCGATATTACATCGCTTTACTGGGGTCCAACTGAATACAACGATATCCTAACATTCTGTGTCACATCGCATACTGAGCATACTGTGGAGTTCCTAACACTTATACTAGAGTCTATATCATGCTGGCAAGTTACACGCAAGTTACAACTCGATGTTTCTAATACCGTATCAACATTCACAATAAACGTAACACTTGACTTCTGAACATCCTACTGGCCTTTAAATTACTATACTGTACCGATATTATTTAACTTGCCGAGGGAACTAGCTTTACATACCTTATCCTTGAATTATTCGTCTGTCGGACGAGACTCGGCCGGTACTTCAACTATTTTCTCCCAACTGCATTCATAAATATGTCAATTAATACTAAATACAACTTTATTTTAAAAGGCAACGTCACTTTCGATATAGTTTATAGCCTAAACTTAGGCTTAACGAAAGACGGCCAAAAACTCGCTATTTTTCAGAGGTCCAGAAGGGAGAAATATTCACTTCACAGCTAGGAACACATAGACACTAATTTAGAGTAATTCCACTTACCTTAGCTCGGTGGCTCGACGATTCGTCGGCCGTATTTCACGAAACTTAATCCGTAGGAATGCTCTCTACTGCTAAATACCTCAGTATCTGGAGTTAATTTGCATTTGGACAACGTTTAGCAGCGTAATCGATCGAAAATTATAATCGCTCCTTCGTTCTTCTCCTTTCTCTGATTTCTCTCTCTGTTTCCTGGAAATTTCTTAAGTGTTTAAATGATTTAAACCCGAAGTGGGCTTTATATACTTGGGCCTGGACAAGGCCAACGTGTCACGGAGCCAACGCGGAGGCCTCTCCTCCGTGACACGCTGCCATCGCGGAGGGGCTCTGCCTCGGCTCCTTCTGCGATGGTTCGACAGGTTTCTCGTCCGATCTTTTCCCGAGCCTTTCTCCAGCACGTATGGCCTTCAAAAATGCTTAACCAACGTGCGAATAGGTCATTTAGGTGCCGAGAATTCTACGGGGTATAACACCTATGCAGGCCGACAAAACTACTATGCTATCTAGTTCCAACTGAAATGAAAATCAGGCAACTATATTTAAACTATAACTGACAAGGCCACCATCTAACAGCAAAACAAAGCCCCACATGGCCATCACACGAACTAAAACATATATAGGCCCCACACTAACCACAAGGGATTTGTAAATCTGCAAGCCTCTAAGAGTGAAATATTTCTCGAGATAGGGCTCCGACCTACCCATATTGTACAATCAAAAGAACAAACCTTCTAACTAATCAACTCAGAGGAGAGGAGTTGACTGCACTATTAATTCGGGCTAAAAGCTAGGGAGTTCCTGATCCGCGTCTAGATGCACTTGCAGGAAAGTAATGCAGCACCCCAAGATGGGCTTCAGTACAATATGTACCTAATATGTAAGCCCTGGCGAATAGACTTCAGTCTATATACTCCTAACAAGGTCAAAACAAGTAAACTAATAACTATACTATTCCTACCAGTCCCCTGGGTCTACAACTAAGCCTTCTCGACCCCTGAACTGTAGTTGTGTCTGAGTCCAGTGGACTCCTGATATCTGCACCCCGGCACCCGACTCGACGGGGGTGTGGCGCCGATATGGTATATGAATAGTCCAACAATGGAATGGACTGTATAAGGTCCTCGGACCTCATATTTTTCCCTTGTGTATGGCATACCGCTCCTTGGAGCGACGTTATCTAGCCCCTGCCGGGCAACAACACAACTAGTAACCTTGGGTTGGTCATGGAACACTATACAGGGCAAAGTCAACCCCAAACTAAACATAAATACTGAACTCATCTAACAACAATAACTATTCACAACAATGAGACTTTTGGCTTCTTTACTGAGGTTCAGACTATATTATAATGCTATAGAAACTAACTTGCCGAAGGAATTCGCCTTAACATACTTTGATTGTCGTTTCCTGAACCACTGGAGAGTTTCAACTTGTATTCAACAACTCTTTTCAAATATAACTGTAATACTGGAAGAAAGAGATTAATTTAAATACCAACTTCGGCTTAAAACGATAACGTTTAATACTAATAACAACTATAATTCAACTACGCAAAATACGATAGAAAACCTATAATTTCTCGAGGGTTCAAAAGGGGGAAATACTTACTTGATGTCTGTGATTGCTTAGGGATCAGTTTGGAGCAATTCCAACAACTTTTGCTCGGCGAGGTTACGATTTGTCGGGTGAATTTTAAGAAAATAACTCAGTAGTAATGCTCCCTGCAGGCTTAAAACTCAATATCTGAAGTTCATTTGATCTTGAACAGCATTTTGTAGTGTAATCAGAAGAAAATTACATAAAAGTTGCGTCTTACTCTCTATCTGGTTGAAGATGTATATATATATATGAAATGATTCAACAATTGAGGGGGCTTTATATATATACACTTGGGCGGTGGACAGGGGGTCCATGGCACGGACCCCATCGCGCCATATTATGAGCATGTCACGGAGCTCATCGCGGAGGGAGAGGGTCAGTGACACGTTGCCCTTTGGTTAGCTTGTCTGGCCTTCTCCCTTGCAACATCGATTCCATGCTTGTTCGACATTTCCCCAGGCCCTTTCTCATACGCATCGTACTCTAAAACTCTTGACTAGCATACAAATATGTTGACTAAACATTAGGAGCTTACGGGGTGTAACAGTTAAGTCCTGATGAGAGCTCGCGAGCATTAGGTTCCCAATAGTAGAGGGGATCAGATCAGAGCAGGCCCACTGTACCACGTTGTAGCATTTGCAGTTGATGGTATTTTGGGAGGTGTAGATACGGCTCTACTTCTTGTTATACTTATGGGCAAGGGGGTCATATGATGAGGGATTGTTTGACCAGAGATTAGGGTGAGGGGGACCAACAAAATAGGACCTCAGTAGGATCACATGTTCCAGCACCTTTGGTAGGGAGTAGACCCCTAGCTCCGTTGGTAGAGGCAGAGGTAAATCAGGGGAATCCAGTTCTAGCAGTGGCCCAGATTGCTTTTACACCTTACCAAGGTGACAGAAGCCATAGTCGTCACCAGATGTTGTGAAAGGTATGCTGGATGTTTTCTCTCACCCAGTGTATGCTCTAATAGGTCCAGGTTCTACCTTGTCTTATGTTACTCCATTAGTGGCATGAAAGTTTGGTATAACACCAAAATTGCTTCAGCGATCATTCTTGGTGTCTACACCCATCGGTGACTCTATCATTGCTAAGAGAATTTATCGGGGTCGTACAGTAGAGATTGTCGATCGCCAGATATTAGCTGATCTAGTGGAGCTAGAAATAATTGATTTCGACGTAATTATGGGTATGGATTGGCTAGCGCCATGTTATGCCAATGTGGAATGTTGGACCAGGACCGTCCGATTTCACTTTCCAGGGGAGGTAGTGCGAGAATGGAAAGTCAATGCAGCTATGCCAAAAGATAGGTTCATATCCTATCTTTGGGTGAGGAAGTTGGTAGCAAAGGGTTGTATTTACCATATTGTTAGGGTTCAGGATATGCATGAAGAATCCCCAACTCTTCAGTCCATTCCTGTGGTTAGTGAGTTTCCATATGTGTTTCCAGATGAACTTCCTGGTATTCCCCCAAAACGTGAGATAGATTTCTCTATCGACCTGCCTCCAGGCACACAACCTATATCCATCCCTTCGTACCAAATGGCTCCTGCCGAGCTGAAGGAATTGAAAGAAAAGTTGAAAGATTTTCTAGATAAGGGATTTATTAGGCCGAGTGCTTCACTGTGGGTTGCGCCAATTCTATTTGTGATGAAGAAAGATGGCTCCCTACGAATGTGTACAGATTATTGGAAGTTGAATAAAGTTACTATTAAGAATATATATCCTCTTCCAAGGATAGATGATTTATTTGATCAGCTGCAGGGGGCAAAATATTTCTCCAAGATCGACTTAAGTTCGGGGTATCATCAAGTGTGAGTCCGGGAGAAAGATATTCCGAAGACAACCTTTAGGAGAAGGTATGGTCATTTTGAATTCTTGGTCATGTCTTTCGGATTGACGAATGCACCAACAGTATTTATGTATTTGATGAACAACATCTTTAGGCCATATCTAGATTTGTTTGTCATAGTGTTTATTGATGACATTCTAGTATATTCCCGCTCAGAAGCCAAGCACAGAGATCATTTGCGAACGGTACTCCAGATTCTCAAAGATTGCCAGTTATATGTGAAGTTCTGGTTAAACTCTATTGCTTTCTTGGGCCATATTGTGTTAGATGCAGGTACCTAGGTTGACTCATAGAAAATCAAGGCAGTAATGACCTGGCCTAGACCCATGACTCCTAATGAGGTTCATAGTTTCCTAGGGTTAGCAGGGTATTACAAAGGTTCGTGGAAGGATTCTCTGCGTTATCGGTGTCGTTGACCAGATTGACTCAAAAAGTAGCTAAATTCCACTGGATCGAGGCTTGTGAGCAGAATTTTCAGGAGCTAAAAAACATATTAACATCTGCACCAATACTAGCCTTACCAGAAGGTTCAGAGGGCTACACTGTGTACTGTGACACTTCAGGCATTGGGTTAGGGTGTGTTCTGATGCAACATAGTAAGGTGATTGCCTATGCTTCGAGGCAGTTAAGGAAGCATGAAAAGAACTACCCCACCCATGATTTAGAGTTAGCTGCAATGGTTCATGCTTTGAAAATATGGAGGCATTACTTGTATGGTGTACATGTGGACATCTTTACTAATCATAAAAGCCTCCAGTATATCTTCACGTAGACAGAATTAAATTTTCCCAGCGTCGTTGGCTAGAGTAAAGACTACGATATGAATATCTTATATCACCCAGGGAAAGCTAATATTGTGGCCAATTCCCTTAGCCGCAGATCCATGGGCAGTCTAGCATATTTGAGGCTAGAACAACGAGAAATGGCTCGAGAGCTGCACCGGTTAGCCAATCTAGCAATCTGGTAGTAGATTTAGAGAATAATGGGGTTGTAATCCAGAATACAACAATATCATCTTTAGTTGTAGAGGTAAAGTAGCGATAGTACGAGGACCCTAGCTTAGTACAACTCAGAGACAAAGTTCAGCAGGGAGAACTATCAGCCTTTGAATTAATGGGAAACGGTGTTCTAAGGTTCAGAGGTTGACTCTATGTTCCAGATGTAGCTCCGCAGCAGATCATGGCAGAGGTACACTATTCTCATTACTCCCTTCACCCAGGCTCGACGAAGATGTATCATGATATAAAAGAGATATATTGGTGGCTTAGAATAAAGAAAGATATAGCTGAGCTTGTAGCATAGTGCCCTAATTTCCAGCAGGTAAAGGATAAACATCAGAAACCTGACAGACTGACTCAGGAGATAGCCGTACCTATGTGGAAATGGTAAGCCATTAATATGGACTTTGTAACAGGGTTACCTCACACCAGGCATAAATTCGACTCCATTTGTGTTCATTATCGACAGGTTGATGAAGTCAGCCCATTTCTTGCGAGTCAGAACTATGCTTTCGGTCGAGGATTATGCTGAGTTATATATTAAGGAAATAGTATGATTGCATGGCGTCCCAGTATCTATCATCTCCAACAGAGAGGCACAGTTCACGACAAGATTTTGGCAGTCATTTCAAAAAGGTTTAGGGTCGCAAGTTAATTTGAGTACGACTTTCCATCCCCAAATAGATGGCCAGGCAGAACGCACCATTCAGACGCTTGAGGATATGTTATAAGAACGCGTGTGCTAAACTTTGGAGGGAGTTGGGATGAGCATCTAACCCTTATTGAGTTTGCGTACAATAACAGTTATCATTATGTAATCCATATGGTGCCTTATGAGGCTTTATATGGGCAAAAATGTAGGTCCCCTATAGAATGGTTTGAGGTAGGGGAATTAGGGTTGATCAGACTTTATATGATCCATCAGTCAGAAGAAAAGGTGAAACTTATCAGAGAATGGTTGCCAACAGCCCAGATTCGCCAAAAGTCCTATTCCGATGTTTGACATAGAGACTTGGAGTTTGATGTTGATTGGGTATTTCTTAACGTTTCACTGATGATGGGCGTAATGGGATTTGGCAGGAAGGGCAAGCTTAGCCCTAGGTTATTGGCCCATATTGAATCCTTCGAAAGATAAGCTCTAGTAGAATATGAGCTAGAACTACCTTCAGGACTAGAATCTGTTCATCCAATTTTCCACTTGTCATTGTTACATAAGTGCATAGGAGACCCCTCTCAGGTTATTCCAGTTGAGGAAGTTCAAGTTAATGAAGATGGAGAACTAAAGATGTAGCCTCCATTAAAGTCCTATGGAGGAACAGAAGTGTAGAAGAGATGACCTAGGAAACTGAGGAAGACATGAGGTCTAGATATCCTCACTTATTTCAGGCTTGACCCAGATTGTGGAGTTGAGATGAGATTGTTACCCAGTTATTATTTTGTTGTTCGTATTACTGTTCAATGGTTCGCTTTTATAATATGGAACTATGTTGTATCATTTCTTGTAGTGTCCTGTGAGGTGCCTATGTTGGACTTTTCTACATTTTAGGTTTTCGGATAGTCCATATTACAGAGGAGACTGCCAAAATTTTTCTAGCAATAGTTAAAGGAGTTGAGTCTCTTAGGCTTAATATAACATTCGAGGACAAATGTTTCTAGGGGGGGATAATGTTACACCCCATAAGTTTCTATCATTTAACCAATGTGGGCGTACATATGTTGAGAGTTTTGGGCTACGACGCATATGAAAAAGGGCTCGAGGGATGAGTATATGAGTACGATAGCAAGCGGGCATGAGGCTGGGGCCGGAGGCTAGGCGTATTGGGCATCGCACTGCTCTGCCAGCCCAGTGCACTGGCCGGCGACGTCATGCCAGTGGCCTGGTGCTGTGGTCGGCATGCCGTGCCACCTTGTCACCACCTCAACAACTATATAAGCCCTTTATGATTTGATTAAATCATTCTAAATATTTCCCCTTTGATAAAAATAGAGTACAAATGATAATTTCATCCATTTTTCGTCAAATTATGCCGCTAAACTCCTTTGAAATGCAAATTTGTCTTGGATAACGAGTTACAAGCCTACGAGGAATGTACCTGCGGAGTTATTTCTTGAAAATTCTCTTAGAGTACTGGAACCCCGCCGAGTAAAAGTTGTAGAAATCACTTCTAATCGAGTCCTAAGCGACTACAAGTGATAGCTAAGCATTTCTACCTTCTAAACTCGTGAATTTATGAGTTTTCAGCCGAATTGAACAAAGTTAAGTTATAGTTAATATTATTGAAAGATATTGCTATTTGCCAAGTATCAGTATTGAAAATAGACTTATTCTCTCAGCATAGGGCTGTAATCTGGTGGGATTGTCGGCTACAGGTTGAAACTATTTTGGGTGAACGAGAATCGACATTCGAGGTATGTTAAGGCTAGCCTCTTTGACAAGTTATTCCCATCATATAGTAATACAACCTATGTCCTTGTAAGCAAGTCATAAGCATGTATATTGTGATTAGCTGCTATAGATAGTTTTGGGATTAAAGTTGATTATTTTGATTAGGACTGACCCTACCTAATATAGCCTTCCGTCGACCAACCACAGGGTTGTTAGCTGTGTCATCACCTACGGGGCTATAGATCGCTCATAAGAGCTATAAGATGTTTGACAGGACTATATCCAAGCCTATAAGGACATCTTACAGTCTATCCACGAATGGACTTCTTTTATGCCATAACAGCATCACTGACCCTCTGTCAAGCATTGTGTGCCCAGGGTGCAGTCACAGGAGCCTAAAGGGCTCAAACACAGCTACAGGAGCCCAACGAGCTCAATTTTAGA
The DNA here is from genome assembly GCA_035772735.1 of Datura wrightii. Classification (NCBI taxonomy): domain Eukaryota; kingdom Viridiplantae; phylum Streptophyta; class Magnoliopsida; order Solanales; family Solanaceae; genus Datura; species Datura wrightii. The sequence continues at coordinate 44,867,787 of JASDFA010000002.1, read as the reverse complement.
CCTAGAGGCCAGGTAGGTTGGCTATAGTTACCCGTTGAATCATATTGACCATACTTGGGGTAAATAGATTGAATTGTACTTGCAGGGCTTATGAGGGCCCATAGAGGTTATTCTGTGCTGGTTATACCTTTCAGGCTTATGGGGGCCAGGTAAGGTTCTTGTTTGTATCCTTATTTGTTAGCTATACTTCAAGTTATGAGGCTATTCAGGTGATAATTCTTACCCTTATTGTTGATTACTTTCAGTTCTTTTATCATTCCTACTAAGTCATTTTCATTACTGCCTTACATATATGGTACATATTATACTGAAGCCCATCTATGGTGCGCTGCATATATGCCTGCAGGTGCGGATAGACGTGGTTCAGGACCTTCTTAGCTATCATCCAGGGGTAGAAGTTCAGTCAGCTCCTTTTCTCCAGAGTTGGTAGTTAGAAAGGTTTGTTCTTTTTGTTGTACAACTTTTGGGTAGGTCGGGCCCCTGCCCCAACTACTATTCCACTCTTAGAGGCTTGTGGGCTACAGTTTTTAGTTGTTGGTTATTGTTGGCTATGTGGGGCCTATGTATGTTATATTTTGCGTGTTGGCCGTGTGGGGACTAGGGTAGCTTTTAGTTAGTAGCCTTGTCGGCTATAGTATGAATATGACTGCCTGGTTTCCTTCAGTTATGACTAGACAACATAGTGGTCTTGTCGGCCTGCATAGAATCCCTTTATTGTTATGTTGGTTGGGTTAGCTATTTTCTTTTACAGGCTTGCAGCGTGGCCATGTAGGCCCAAGGCTCTATTTACAGCCGAGATATAGTTGTTTGTTTTCTTTATTTTGAGTTGCTGACAGGCACCAGAGATGCATATGCCCAGCCAGGTCAGCCAAGGTCCCAGTGTGGCATTAGGTGTCAGTCATGCCTCCCAAGGTGGGGCATGATAGAACCCTCCGGCATTTCACTGGTCTAAGGTTGATAAGGATCCACAGGAGTTTGTTGATAAGGTACAGAAAATTACCCAAAATCGTGGGTTTCACCTCGACCGAGAGTGCCGATATGGTTGCCTACCAGTGAAAAAGGGTGTCTCAGATTTGGTTCAAGCAGTGGAAGGAGGGAAGACCGAATGGTGCAGGTTTGGTGGAATTGGATGAGTTCGCTATAGCATTCCTAGACAGGTACTTTCCTCAAGAGTTGAGAGAAGCTAAGATAGTAGAATTCATGAACCTTAGGTAGAACAATATGACCACAGAGGAGTATGCATTGGAGTTCACTCGGCTCTCGAGATATGCTCCGAAAATGGTCGCTGAGCCGAGAGCTCGTATGCTTAAATTTGTTACTGGAATTTATGATTTGGTGCTTAAGGAATGCAGAACTATGATGCTTATTAAGGACATCGACTTCTCTAGCCTCATCATTCATGCAAAACATATAGAGGTGAAGAAGTTAAAGGAGATTGAGAGGGAGAACAAACGGTCAAGGAAAGGCCAGTTTGAGTATGGCCAGCAGAGATCAGGCAGTGGTAGTCACCTACAGCAGCAACAACAGAGACCTCCAGTACCCTCATCAGCTAGTGCCCCTTCTTTCTGATCCCGCAAGGACCAAAAGGGTGGATCATCAAGCTCCCAGTCCTAGGGTCACATCTCCAGCAGCCGCTCATTTACAACTTGTCCTAAATATGGCAAGAACCATTTGGGTGAGTGTCGCATGGGAAAGGATGGTTGCTTTGGATGTGGCCAGTTGGGTCACAGATTGAGAGATTGTCCGTCAGCAAGACGGGGAAGGACTTAGTCTACTACCTCAGCAGCCCCAACAGGTTGTTCAGCTCACCAGGGTACTACTTCAAGTACGGGTGGCAACTAGTGCCAAAACCATTTTATGTTTTGTCTTCTCGTTAGGATCAGGAGAACTCACCTAATATGGTTACGACTATGTTGCGCCTTTTCCACATTTATATATATGCTTTGTTAGATCTAGGAGCCACACTTTCCTTCATGACTCCATATATTTTCGTTCAGTGTTCTATTAGTCCAGAAATCCTCTCAGAACCGTTCTTAGTTTCTACCCCAATTGGTGAGTCAATTAGGACTAGTCGGGTGTACAGGAATTGCCCAGTCTCACTTTGAGTAAAGTTATCCCAGTTGATCTAGTAGAGCTTTACATGGTTGACCTCGACCTTATTCTTGGCATGGATTGGTTACATTCCTGGTATGCCACAGTCATTGTAGAATAAAAGTCTTAAGGTTTTTGTTTCCTAACAAGCCAACCTTAGAATGAAAGGGTAGTGTTCAGTGCTTAAGGGTCGGTTTATTTACTACCTTAAGGCCAGGAAAATGATCTTGAAGTGGTACATCTATCACATAGTTAGGGTCAGAGATTCCAGTTCCAAGACCCCGATTATTCAGTTAATTCCAGCTGTTAGCAAATTTCCTGATATCTTTCCTTAAGATCTTCCCAGAGTCCCTCCCGAGTGGGAAATAGACTTTGGCATAGACCTTCTTCCAGACATCTAGCTCATCTCTATTCCTCCTTACAAAATAGCTCCAGCTAAGCTTAAGGAGTTAAAGGAACAGTTGAAAGACCTTTAGATAAGAGCTTTATCAGACCCAACATCTCCCCGTGGGGTGCTCCAATGTTGTTCGTGGGAAAAAAAGACGGTACACTCAGGATGTGCTCAACTACCATCAGCTAAACAAGGTCATAATCAAGAACAAGTATCCTCTGCCCAGGATTGATGACTTGTTCGACCAACTTCAGGGAGCAAGTTGTTTCTCCAAGGTAGATCTCAGGTCAGGATATTATCAGCTTAAGGTCAAAGAATGTGACATATCGAAAACAGCCTTCAGAACTCGGTATGGTCACTATGAATTTGTGGTTATGTCCTTTGGACTAACTAATGCTCTTGCAGCTTTTATGAACTTGATGAACATGGTGTTTAAGTAGTATATGGACCTGTTCGTTATTGTGTTCATAGACGATATATTGGTATACCCTAGGAATAAAGAGGATCATGCTAACCACCTGAGGATACTGTTGCAAACTATTAGAGACTGCCAGTTGTTCGCTAAATTTAATAAGTGTGAATTCGATCATGTGTTCTTGGGTGAGGGTATTCAGGTGGATCCTCAAAAGATATCAGCGGTAAAAGATTGGCCAAGACCTACTTCTCCATCAGATTTTTGGAGTTTTTTGGGTTTAGCCAGCTATTACTAAGGGTTTTGTCACAACCCAAACATAGGCCCGAATTAAGACATGGGACAAAGAACCTCGAGAGGATCCAAGTCGACCCATGGGATGAACATGACATCTAAACTCAACATTATAATGGGGGAGTCTAACATATATTAAATAACAGAAGTCCAAAAATCTGATAACATCAAATATCTGAAATACATAATAGCAATCTGAAACTGAAACATACTATGTCTAGTAAGCTTCTACCGACTGACGAGTTGACGAATACATAACCTCCTCTGACGTAGATTTAGATCCTTTTGTGTAAACATGTATTGTAGGCTTTTGTGGTCCGTAAACACATCCATGTTGACCCCATATAGATAGTGTCTCCAAATCTTCAGGGCAAATACTACTGGTGCCAACTCGAGGTCATGAGTTGGATAGTTCTTCCCATGGACTTTCAGTTGCCTGAAAGCATAGGCTATAACCTTTTCATGCTACATTAATACACAACCAAGGCCGATCCTCGAGGAGTCACAATATACCACAAATCCATCAGTACCCTCAGGTAGGGTCAACACTGGTGCTGAGGTGAGTTGAGTCTTCAACTCTTGGAAACTCTTCTCACAAGCCTCCAACTATTGGAACTTCACTTTATTCAGGGTCAACTTAGTCAATGGGGCTGCAATGAATGAAAACCCTTCAACAAACCTCCGGTAGTAACCAACTAAACCCAAGAAACACCTGATATTCGAAGGACTCACTGGTCTAGACCAATTCTTCACAGCTTCTATCTTCTGAGAATCCACTTGTACACCCTCACTTGACACCACATGACCCAAAAATGCTATCGAGTTTAACCAAAACTCACATTTTCTGAACTTAGTATATAATTGGTGATCCTTAAGAGTCTGTAGTACCACCCTTAAATGAGAGGCATGCTCCTCTTCGGTCCGAAGGTATATGAGAATGTCATCTATGAACATGATCATGAATATATCTAAATACAGCTTGAAAACCCTATTCATCAAATCCATAAAAGCTGCAGGATCATTCATTATTCCAAAAGACATAACTACAAACTCATAGTGACCATACTGTGTCCTGAAGGATGTCTTTAGAATGCCACTCTCCCGAACCCTGAGCTGATGATACCCGGATGTGAGGTCTATCATTGAAAAAACACTTAGCACTAAAGCTGATCAAACAAATCATCTATCCTGGGGAGAGGATATCTGTTCTTGACTGTGACCTTCTTCAACTACCGGTAATCAATGCATATCCGAAGGGAACCATTCTTCTTCCAGACAAAAAGAACTGGTGCACCATACGGAGATTTGCTAGGTCTGATGAAACCCTTGTCTAAGAGATCTTTCAACTGCTCCTTGAACTCCTTTAGCTCAGCTGGAGCCATTCTTTAAGGAGGAATAGATATAGGCTATGTATTAGGAAGAAGGTCAATACCAAAATAGATCTCCCGCTCTGGAGAAATTCCCAGTAAATCATCTGGAAACACCTCTGGATATTCGCACACTACAGGAACTGACTGGATAGTCGGGGTTTCGGATGTAGCATCCTTAACCCTACTAGATGGTACATGCAATCCTTAGAAAAATCATCTTTCCGGCCTTAAGGTAGGAAATGAAGTGACCCACAAGCATAACTGAACTACCTTTCCACTCTAGGACTGGCTTACCTGGAAACTGGAACTCTACCGTACGGGTTAGGCATAACATCCATGTAGCCAATCCATGCCAACGATAAAATCAAAATATAGCTCTATTAAATATACTAGGTGACTTTCTGAAGGACTGTGACAGAGCAATTTCTATATACTCGTCGAGCTATAATTGAATCACCGACTGGAGTAGAGACTAACAAGGGTTCTGATAGGATTTTGGGACTAACTCCGAAACTACTAGCAACATAGGGAGTCACAAAAGATAAGGTAGCCCCTGGATCTAACAATGCATATACATCAAGGTGGAATACTCGTAACATACTAGTGATTACATATGGAGAGGCTTCCTACTCCTGATGAGATGCGAGGGCATAAAATCTGTTCTGACGCTCACCACTACCTGCACTAGTGGAGGCTCCCTACTAAACTGAGCGTGTTGGTGGGGCTGCTGAGCTAGTGGCTGGGTCTCGTCCTCTACCATGGCCTGGTCTATCTGCTGGACAATCTCTAAGCATATGTCCGGGCTTCCCACAACGGAAACAAGCACCTGAACCTGCTAAGCACTGTCCCGTGCGGCTCCGGCCACACCTATCACAAGCTGGAATACTGGCTCCACAGATCTGCTCCACTAACCTTGAGAGCCTGATGCTCGTCCCCTCTGGTCGCGCCTAGATCTGAATGGCACACTTGCTGCTAATGACGTTGGGGCTGATGATCTCTGATGGGACTACTGACGGTGCCCACCACCAAGTCTCTGCTGGGAGAATCTAAAGCTATTATTCCTGGCCCTCTTAGCCTCTCTCTCTTGCTCAGTCACCTGCACCGCCTCCATCTGCTGGGTGTATAGAACTATTCGTCAGAAATTAATGTCCTGGTGAAGCATTGCGGTCCGATAATCTTTGACCAAATAATCAGGTATCCATGCATGAACCGACTCACTCGAGCCCTTTGGTATGCCACCATCTCGGGTGCATACTTGGACAAGTGGGTGAATTTCAAAGCATACTCCTGGACAATCATATGGTTCTGCCTCATGTTCACAAATTCTGCTGCTTTGATTTTCGTCATATCTCGGGGAAAAAACCGATCCAGAAATGTAATATGGAATTCATCCCAATCAATGGGGCCGCTCCAACTGTCCTGCTATCCTTCCATTGCCTGAACCAGATGTGTGCTATCCCTTTCAGCTAATAAGAGGCTAAATCTGTGCACTCCTCCCTAGTCACCCCCATGATTGGGTGATTTTTTCAATTTCATCGATAAGCTCGTGGGGGTCCTCGTCCACCTTCGATCCAAGGTAAGTAAAATAGCTAAGTAAAAATAGAAATCATGCATATCATAAAACATGTCATCATAAGATTTTGAGAGTAGGGCTTGCATGTTATTATCTAAAAACATGATTTAAACATAACTGAATATCATAACTGAATCGAATGACCCAAAGTTGAAACTGATTATTCATAAGTAAAACTGAACATTGGGTCAAACCTACTGAAAACATAATATCATGACTAATAGACATGCATAACTGAAATCATGAGGGATAATGGGAGACTCGTCATATAACCGACATTACCATGATAGAGCTTACGTGGTCCAGACTATAACACTCAAGTGGGCAAAGCCGTCCAAAGCCTTGCCAAGGCTAAGGAAACTACCATGATATCGATATCAAGCTGAAGGCCCCTTGGGGTAGGAGAAGCTCACAAGGGAGGTCCCAAATAATCTGATCATACCTACGTTGGCGTGTAGTTCTGAGGCACAGGGTGATTGACCCTTAGCTAGTGCTAGACACTACTCCCAAAAGCATGCATATGCTCTCCATCATTTTTCAATGAAGTTGAACCATCGTCTAGTGACGAAGTTGAATCATAATATGATATAAAAAATCTGAAAATATAATATGAGGAGCCTTGACTCAAACCATACCACAAGTTGAAGAGGGTGGGAGTCTAGACTCCAAAATCCATGTGGTAAGCTAATAATATGAAATTATGAACATACTTGATCATATGGGCTTGCCCAAACTTAAAAATACTTGAAATAGACTTTTATAGGAAAAAACATGAATATAGACATGGGTAATTCAAAATCATACTTGTATCATAAACATCTCATCATACTTAGAAACATAAATCATAACCTCATCTTTTCATGAACTTTCATAATTGGGCATCATAATTTGTAAAACTTGAAAACATAAATTATAATTGAAAACATTATCAAACATGCTCATGGATCATAATTCAACATTAGAAACATGAATAGATTATACCCATAATAGATATTTAGAAATTTTACAAGTCGGGTTAAAACCCCATAGATTCTTCAACTAGAATTTTTCATGAACTTGAGAAGGGATTGGGCATGGGAATGGATGGATACACCCATTCATAACCCTACATACCTGGGTACTTCTGATTTCACAACCCTCTTGAACGCACAGAGGAAATTGAAGAAGAATTGATGAACTTCTAAGCTTGATCACCCTTAGAAACTTCTAGGCTTGCATGCATGGAGAGGGATAGGTTTAGAATGAGCTAAAACTTCTTAAAACACACTTATCTGAGCTTAAAATAACGTATTTTAGGTGTTACACTACAAAAAAAATCTGATTTTAGCGAAAGACAAAATCTGTCGCTAAACCACAAAAATCCGTCGCTAAAAGTTTAGCGACAAAATAGCGACAAAATTTCGTCCATCGCTAAAAAGCTCGTAGCTAAACCTTTAACAACGAATTTTGCATCCGTCGCTATGTTTAACGATGGATAAACGACAACTTATTTTATGGCTACATTTAGCGACAAATTTTTTCGTAACTAAATACACATAAAATCCATTTTTGATTTGGTTGTTGATTTCGTCGCCAAGAAATGTTAGCTACGAAATTTTCCATAGCTATTCCAACGCAATTTGTGAAATATTATTCTAAATAAAATTATTAAAATATTTAGCTATAAAATAATTATCCCTAGTTTTTGCTAATATATTTTTATATAATACTCAAAATCCTAGTAGAATGTATTAAATGAAGAGTAGTAATATTGAATAAGCATTACAAATTTTGATTTTATATAAATAGTAATCTAAAAATTAACAAGTAGATCCAAAAATACATATATCCTAAAACATCAACTTTCATAATTACTTCAACTAAAACAAAGCTAACTAATGGTGTTTGAGAGTGATCTCAATCAAGATTAGAAGTAGCTAGGACCCAAGATCATACAAACAAAAAGTCTTCTCTTCATCTCTCCTTTCACTAATACATTCGAGTTGCAACATTTATCTCATTCTACTGGTATTCTAACAATTCTTGAGCTCTGTCCTGTAAATAAAAGTAAATGAAAATAATAAATTTTGTGCATTCAATTCATCCAACAAATGGATATGAATATGTCATCTATAAGATCACAAAATATTTTATATGGAAATATTCACTTTTTTAAAGCTTATTCATACAATCTTTTTAATTTCAATTATTTTTGAAAATATAAAGACTCACATAAAATTGAAAAGCAATATACAAGTATGACCATAATACCAAAATTGATATTCCAAGCTAACACATCAACATCAACTATCAAAATTGCATTAAGCTAGCTAGCTAAGATCATTCATCTATGGTTGTCTAAATTTCTTCCTTGCAATCAAGAAACAATGACCAGACATTGTCGTGCATCTTTTAAAGGCATCTGATGCTACAACCATAACTCATATTAAAAATAGACACATAAAAATATAAAGGCACTTGAAAATAAAAACTAGTAAGGATTTCAATGAATATTGTTTTTTAGAAGAATATAGCAAATAATTATTTTGACTTATTTTTCGATATATAAACAGTTTCTTATCAACTATAGCAGGTGAGCATATACACGTACATACTACCATTTTGATTTATAAAACTCTAATATCATAAATGCAAAAAAAATTCAAAACTACAATGAAATAGATACCTAAAATCAAGTGTAGATGTGCAATGAAGGGATATATGTTCACTTTAACAATCAAACTTTGATTTTTAACAATCAACAAAAATCAATTACCAATGGTGCACGTGTTGTTGATCAACACTATAACTGAATCGGGCTTATGAGAGATTTAATGATGAACTCTATAAGAAGGTAAAGGACCAATGCGTTGTTATAGCTAAACTATAAACTGATGGATCGATATCATTTTACTCTTATCCCTCCAAATATATATGCACAATCTAATTAAACTACCACAATTTCATAATTCTTATTGGTAATAACAAAAAAGAAAGTAAATGTAGCAGCCAACATACTGAACTTAAACACCCAAGAATAAGAAAATAAATCTTATTAATACCTGAACTACAAAAGTTTTGAAAGGTGAAAACACGTTGTGTATTTATACTAACAACTGGTCTGCATGAGTCAAAATTATTTTCGAAAAAGACCAGTATTAGAAGCTAAACGTTAAAGGCTCTTAAGAAGGCTCGAAGTTTGTGATATAATAACTAAGAATTAGTACTAGTCAAGGCCGAAATAAACTGTTCAAAACTAACTTTATCTAAAAAGATTCAACACCATTCAAGGAAGTTAACAAGTTGTCAAGGATTCGACTTCAAAAGTAAAAGATCATCACTAGAAGTTATCCAAAAAGATTTCAAAGGCTGAAGCTTTACAAGGAAAGTTACTAACAAAGTCATATATGACATTAGTTTTCAAAACTAAGGATGGATTGAAATGCAGTCATTTTTTAATGCAACATCCAGCAGAAGGATAAATTCATGCCTGAAATTTTGCTTATCGGTATCAATTTTGAGCTCTTACTATATGTTTGACCTCCAAATTTGAATTTAAGTGGATCTTGTGGCTTCTATTTGAATATTCGTCTGGATGAGACTGAATAAAAAATATTATGGTAAATTATTAGTAGTAGCAGCTTAATTTGGGTTGAAATCACTCTGAGGGAGGGTGTGGTCAGGTGATGAATTTGATCTCGATAACTCTTTTGGTTGGTTAATTTGATCTTGATAACTTTTGGTCATATTTTTAGGACAACCTTTATCAGACATATACAAATATGACTTATACATTTTATAACTAGGACTTGATGAAATCCTTTCCAACTTACAAACAAACTGTCAGTTCTCCTAATAATATTCATATTTAACTCTAAGTATGAGGACGAGGAACTATTTTTTTAAAAACCAATAGACATATAGGGGAACATTATAAGAACAGTGGTGAATGATGATTAACGCTTCATCAAATTACTCATTGACCTTTAATCAAAATGACACAAAAAGTCTTTTCTGATAAAACTCTATGATACGCTTTAAAGACCTAATAATTTTACATAAAAACAGTTATATGATAGAGATCCAAGATTGAAATCATATTTAATTTTCTCCTTTCTAATCCAAAAGTTTTTAACTAATACTCATGTTTCCCAAAAGACAAAAAGTCCATTCATCTAATATTAGAATTGAACTTTCACCGCACAAAACATAATTTCCCTAAAGCACTAAGTAATTTTCTGTTTCTAACCAACAGAATTCCCTAGTTATTTTCCGGTTCACATCGTATTTAAGAAAGTTACATGCAACAATATATGATTTTTGTGAAGTACTAAGTAAGCTGAGTTATAATCTTTTTATTAAAAAATTCTAATCTGTTAAAGTGCAACATACCTGCAATATTCAATGTTTGAACCACTCACAGAAAGGATAGATGAAGATTAAAAACTTCTATTGTGAACTAATACTATCAAATGCTTGATGAATTCTCCAGACCAAAAATAAAAAGATCTTGATTCTGTATAAGAGTGACGAAAGCTATAGATACACCGAAGTTAAGGGATCAAGTAAAAGACATAAACTGTTAGTATAAAACTCATACATCTACAGTAGTGTGCAAGATATTTAAAAATCTAATTTCAGATAAATAATCAGAGTAATGCATAAAGAGACACAACACAAAGAAAATTAGAATAGCATACCAACAAAAATACATATACATAAGCAACAAATAAAATGTCAAAATATAATAAGATTACATTCATTTTAAACTTAGTGATTTTGGATTTTGATTTCTCCTCAATGTGTTAATTTGTCTCATGTACATCACAATTTAGGTATTTAAGTGTTAGATGCTTACATTATGAAACTAGACTTAAAAGGTTAGTTACTTTCTTATTAGGCTATCAAATGCAAGATAACAAAGTCTCTTAATTTAATTTCTACTCATTACAGTAACTGTTATGGTCATGTTTTGCCCTCCATTGACACATTGTATCACAATATTTTTTTAAAAATTATTCTGAAAAAAGAAATGTAAGATTACAAATTTGCATTTTTCAAATTGTGATACGTAATTCTTAATTCTTGGTACTTTCTAGAAAATTATAGAACAATAGATAATATTACTACAAGAAAGCAAGACTCTAGCTTCGATCCATTCTCAAGCCAATACCACAAAAATATTGACCAATAAATTATGAAGCACTAGTTAACTTTAGCTTCTTTTATAGTAGATGCAAAATAATTTCAACATGAGTTTAAAAAGAAAACACTACAGAAAAATGATTTAAAGCAATTAATTTTTCTCACTAAGTTCGTAAATTTCAACAAAGAGACACACATACTCGACTTTAGCAACGACAAAAAGAGAAAAAAAATGTAACTTTCTGTGAGATGGAGAAAATTGGGACAACAACATAGCGTTATCAAAAAAATCAAATTAAAAAAGAATAATCAATTACAATTCATATATTTTAGAATCATCAACGAAAAATACAGAGAAATACATAACCTGAAGTGGAAATAGAGACGGTGTAAAACCCTAAAATAAGAGAAAATCAAGAGGCACCTGAATCTATAAAGGGACGACTGCTGGAGATTGATGAGGGAGAAAGGAAGCCACCGACGAACTACTATAAAAATCTTTAACCAGAAAGCCCTAGCAGAAAGAATGAGAAAGCCGAGAGTATTGAGTTATCTATTAGCGTATATTTTTTATCCACCGTGCCCTAGGAAAATAACTTAAATTACATGTAGAAATGGATTTAACTTTCATCGCTCCTCATAAATTTAACATTTTTATTTTTCAAAACTTAGCGACAAAATTTTTTGAAGCTATCGAACTTTCAATATTCTGATAAAATATAATATGACTAGCGACGGGTATTTTGAAGCTAAATCCATCCTAACTAATAAAAAATTTGTTGCCACATTTTTATCGTTAATTTGGCAGCTAAAACGAAGGCGCGTAGACGTACCGCCAATTCTTAGAGATGTTTTTATAATTTTCATTGCCAATTCATCACTATATTATATATTATATTAATTTTTGCTTTCTTTTGCGACAAAAGTTTAGTTTCGTAGATAATCCGTCGCTATTTAGCTTCACAAAATGATTTGTTGCTAAAATTCGTCGCTCTTCCTTGTTTTTTGTAGTGTTGGAAACTTAGAAATTATGGAAAGTCCTTACTAAATTCACAGGAAAAATCATATTGCCAGTCCCAAAGAGGGACTAGATGACTCATTGCCCATGACCACAACTCGTGACCTGCTCCCGTTGCCAACACTGGAAACTATGCCTCTGTTGTTCACCACGAGGGATACCACAAATCATGGTGTACTCGATGACTCGTGGTAACTAGTCGTTGGATACACTGCCAAACCCTTCAATATCCAAGTCAAACTCCCGACCATGACCAACTTACGACTCGTGGCCCGACCATGAATCATGGCTTTACCCGTGGTCAACCTCCAGACCAAAAATCAAACCAAACTCTCCCTTCACTCTACGAGTCACCTAACAACTCTTAGTGCACCTCACGGGTCACTTGATGACTCATCCTGTGACCTGATGTAGAAATTTTTATTTTTTCTGTTTCAACCCTCGGGTCTGATTTTGGGGTTTTTGGGGTATTGTAGGTTTGTAGAAGGGTTTTCTTCTACTGCATCCCCTTTGACCAAACTAACTTAGAAAAAGGTGAAGTTTTAGTGGCCAGATGCATATGAGAAGATTTTCTAAGAGTTGAAGACTCGACGCACTATGACCTCAGTTTTGACGCTGCTTGAAGAATCAGACGCGTCTGTGGTCTATTATGATGCTTCCAAAGTTGGTCTTTGTTGCATTCTGATGAAGCGGGGTAAGGTGATAGCTTATGCCTCCAGACAGCTCAAAGTTCATGAGAAGAACTATCCCACTCATGATCTTGAATTGGTGGAAATGGTATTTGCCTTGAAGATTTGGAAACATTACCTTTATGGGTTCATGTGGATGTTTTCACTGACACAAGATCCAGTATATGTCCAGTCAAAAGGACTTGAACCTTTATCAAAGAAGGTGATTGGAATTATTGAAGGACTATGACATGAGTATGCTATACCACCCAGGCACGCCAATGTGGTGGTTGATACCCTAAGCAGGATATCTATAGGAAGCGTTGCTCATGTTGAAGAGGGCAGAAAGGGGCTGACAAAGGATATCCACAGGTCAGCCTAGTTGGGATTGCAACTAGTTGATTCAGCTGAGGGCGGATTTATAATCCAGAGTGAATCAGAATCCTCACTGGTGGTAGAGGTTAAGTCAAAGAAGGATGAAGATCTCATACTACTCAAACTAAAAGAAGCAGTTCTAAAAGAAGAGGTGGAGGAATTCTCCAAAGGGGGATATGGTGTACTTCGTTACTAGGGCAGATTGTATGTTACAGATGTAGATGACTTGAGACAACGAATATTGGCAGAAGCACACAACTCCAAGTATTCTATTCATCCAGGTGCCACTAAGATGTACCGTGACCTACAGGAAATCTATTGGTGGAATGGCATGAAAAAGGACATTGCAGAACTTATAGCTAAGTGTCCGAACTACCAACGGGTTAAAGTTGAACATCAAAGACCTAGGTGTATGACTCAGGATATGAGCATACCTATGTGGAAGTAGGAAGAAGTGAACATGAATTTCATTACAGGTCTATCTCGTACTCGTCGCCAACAAGACTTTATTTGAGTGGTTATAGACCGGATGACTAAGTCAGCACATTTTCTACCGGTTAAGACCACAGACTCAGCATAGGATTATGCTAGATTGTACATCCAGGAGTTAGTCAGAATACACGGAGTCCTCCAGAGGTACTCAGTTCACCTCACACTTCTGAAAGTCATTTCAGAAGGGACTTGGCACTCAAGCCAGGCTGAGCACAACTTTTCATCCACAGACAGATGGACAAGCTGAGCCGACTATACAGACTTTGGAAGACATGTTAAAATGATAATTTTTTTTGAAAATAATATAAATATATATATATATATTAATATGCAGCTTAGACGGGGCATAGAGGGGTCAAAATTGGGTGTCAACACCAGCCATTTGATAATGTCCTTTTCACTACCTCTTGCATGGGTGGATTCAGTCTTCGCTAATGCTCTATACTTGGTACACAGTTCGGCTCAAGCTAGATCTTGTGGGTGCATATTCCTGGAGGGATACCGATGATGTCCATAATAGTCCAACCAATTGCCTTCTTGAACCTTCTTAGTACTGATACCAGGTCCTCGACTTTCCACTCTACCAAATATACAGCAATAATCACTGGCAAAGTAATTTTAGATGTGGAGGTAGAGCTTTAAGCTCCAAGACTGGTGGTACTTCAACTGAAGGTTATGCTGGAGGGGTTGTATGATTCTTTATATCAAGGTACAACTTTTTCATCTTGAAGTTGTAGGACTCCATTCCATCCAGTGCATTTACCATCTCTGTGTACCCCTGTACTTCATCCTCGTCAATGTTCATAAGTACGACTGCTAGTGTCTAAACACTCAGCCACTCCTCCAGAGGCACGAGTGACCTCTTATCCTCCATACAACTGGTCACAGAGGTTGCTCTCAAGTTAGGGTATCTGTATAGTAACCTAAATAAAACAAAAACAAAAGAAAAACATAACTGAGGAAATAAAAATGAAAGGTTAAATAAAAGAAATTAATCTAATTCTAAGTCATATTCCGGCAACGACGCCATTTTTTATAATGCTTAAATTATACCCCTGAAGAAGTATAACGTGGACATTGTCAATAAAGAACCCAACTAAGGTTGGGGTTGATCCCACAGAGAATATGGTCAAGATATAGACTAATGCTAGTATTCACACACCACCATTTAGCCATTCATGAGACAATTAAGAGAACACAATAAACATCACAAGGCACCTTACATTCATACATTCAGTTCATAAAAACATAATCTCAAGTTTGTTTTACCAGTCTAGCTAACACATCATACTTTAGCATCAATTAGTGTCCGAAGACCAACTAAGCACGTTGTTAAACCACAGATATACAAATCATTATAGAAAATGTAACTCCTCGTAAATCATAACCTACCTCAATTGCAGGACTGGAGAATATAGCTACTTCGCAAGAGGTTTGCCTTTGCTTAGTTCCTCTGAACATTCAAAGTTTAAACACAAGCAAATAAGAAACATTCAATCATCTCACTCTTCATACGGGGCCTAGAAATTTGATTTTACCTCATTATACCCAATATCAAGGTCAAATTCGATATTTCAAAGGTCAATTTATCATATTTTATTCCCATATATGTCATTCCCATCTACTTCATGGAGTTTCTACTCCTTAAACCCCTACCAAGCAGTTAAATATGTTAAAGGTCTCAAATTTACCAACATTTGGGTCTCAAATTTGATAAATACCCTTACATTCCCCTAGGAAATGTCTATTATTCACATTTACGCCTAGGAATCTACACCCAATCATTCCATAGCTCTAGCACTAGTTTTCACAAATCTAGGGTTCTTAGCTAAGAACTCACCATCAGAGACCACCCTTTGATTCTAGGGTGTTAGGGAATTGAATGAGGGTAAGAGATAGCTAGAAATCTTACCTTGGGAAAGAAAAACTACTTTGCCTTAAAAAAATTTGTTCTTCTGCTCTTAAGATTCGTGCCTTTGAATAATGAGTGAAAACCCCAAAGTTCTGACTTAAACCATCACACTATCTCCCTAGTCTACTGCAGCAGACTCGCTATGGCGACTAGAGCCTCACCACAGTGATCCTGATGGTTTTTCTCTCCACTACTGCAGCTGAGCTCCGACCATCATGACGGTCTTGCTGCAGCAGATCTCCCACTGCTGCAGCGGTCCCCGCTAACCAGACCTCCGACCATCATGACGGTCTTGCTGCGGCAGATCTCCCACTGCTGCAGCGGTCCCCGCTAACTAGTAGCTCAAAAAATCCTACACATTTTCTATCCCCCAAAACACAAGTCTTTAATCAAACTTTCCTGAACTGTCTACCGTGCACTTAGGAGAAACAGGTTGCTAAAGTCTTAATTACCCCACAACGACGACAGGTTGTTATAAGACAAGTTAGTAATAGTGCTGGAAACTTGCTTACCTTATATCCAAAGTGAATTACAAGCTCAAGTAAGTATTTCTGTCTTTCTAATTCATAAGAAATTCATAAGTTTGCGCCGAATTGAACTTGTAGTGAATTATTGTTATTGTATTCTTGTGGGTTGCGTTGCTGGCTGATTTTTGGAAATGAAACAGCCATGTATTGGTGTATTGGGCTGGAACTTTGAACAATTACAAGTCTAGGTTGAGGATTATTATCGAGTAAGTTGAAATCTTCGACACAAGATATGTAAAGGCACCCCTTTTTCCTTCAACAACACGAATTCAAGCCGAAAGTTGATGTTAGATTAGATGTATACCAACTATATGAAAAAATAACTCTTAGAGCTATTTTAAAGCTAAACATGTATGTTGAGGTCCTGCATATTATAGAAATTTATATAAATACTTAATTGTGAAATAAAAAATATAGAATGTATTATTATTAATATAGTTGTGATTTAACCTTGAAGACCCGTGAGTAGGCACTGTGGGCTGGTCATTTGTGTTATGTATGAGAATGTTACACTTACATAAGTTTCCATGTTCTTAAGGTATTTATGTTACGTAATCCATGTTTCCATGTAATTCAAATAGAACTTTTAAGAAATGATTCTATTAATTGAACTGTTAGTTGGTGAAATGGTATTGAACAAAGAAAGATATCGTTAAGATGAATCATATAACTTGAGAAATATATTCTTGTTAATATGTATGGAATGAAGCATTTGGTGTGGAATGCTAGAAATGAAGTCAAGCTAAGAATGTGAAATATAAGGCCTAATGTTTATGGAATATGTGATAAGATGCTATCTTATGCTCATGATGATTGTTAGGAAGACGCTATGAAGATTGCATCGGCTATTAGCTGCTAGACGACTAGATTAGATCGACATGTACATCCAGTACTATGTCCTAAAAGAAGTTACGCATCTCCCACTCGGATGTTCTAATGCCTAAAAACCATCCACTCCTATTATGTGCTATTCTCTAAACAGTTAGGAGTTGACTTCAATAGTTCTTGTTATGTATCCAATATGGTTCTTATATCCTCTAAGTCCCAGGAATCTCCTGGAGGTTATTTATCTAAATGATCATATGTTTCTTATGCTATTTAGAAGTCTTATAAGTTGTATATCCACAGGTACAGTTCCTTCGGGTCATGATCGAGACCTATACAGGTCATGGTCTCAGATCAGGATGTTAATGCATAGTACGACACAGATAAATTCAATATGAGCCCCATTAGTTATAGATATGATCATGGATATGGTTTACATGACCTTACCACCGATAGAACATATCGGTTGGGCAGATCTACATACTTTATCACCGATGCAACTATGTCAGTTGGGCAGATTTCCTATTAGACTTTACTACGGCGGCGACTGGTTGGGAAATTGTAACCTTATTATGCATGTACATGATTGAATTGGCATACATATTTAAGTTGTAGTTAGGTTACGGTTTCCAAAGTTCAGGTTGTTTCTATCCCTATTGTTGATTTAGTTATCTTTAAGTTTTACTTATGTTTACAACTTTCAGTCTTACATACCAGTACATATCATTCATACTGATGTCCCTTGGCCTGGGGATGCTGCATTAGTACTATAGGTACAGACAGAGGATCCGATCATCCTTTGTAATAGGATTCTAAGTTCAGCAAAGAGTTGGTATGCTCCTTTCTTTCTGGAGCAGATGTCTAGTTTTGTTTATACTTGAGTTTTGCTATATAGTTATTGGTAGGGCAGGGCCCTATCCCAATCATTCAGTATTATACTCTCCTTAAAGGCTTTGTGCACTTAGTTCTATGATGTATAGCTCAGTTTATGGCCTCGTTGACCTTCCTCACTTTATTCAGTTGTGTTGTAGTCTAGTTGGCTTATTATTGCTCATTATTGTTGAGTTGTGACCTCGTTGGTCCACATATTGAGCTATAGTTGATTGTGATAGGTGGTCTTATTGGCCTAAATGTTACAGTTATAAATGCTATGTAATTGATTTCTTTATCCATAAGGTACCGAGTACTAATCATGCCTCCCCTCAGTTTGGGGCATGACAATTTCCTAGTCTCTAAAAACATAATTTGAGAGAACGACTAAAATTGTTCTTTTATATGTCACATTTAGATACGGACTTGAGAAAGATTCCTACACTTTTAACAATATTCCCCTTGTGCCTAGAGGTGATGATAGGACTAGAGATGAGGCATTACTCCCCTATGTGAGGAGGTGGACACGAGGGATTGTTCACAGTTAGAAGACGCACCACACCCTTATTTCATTTGGAGATCAACTTGATTGTATGATGGATGAGCAAGTAAATTTAATGTTTGATTTATTATTTTAATATTTATGTTTTCCCTTATCACTTTTTAATATTTAATTTTATTTTAAAATAATTTATATGGACATCATATGCTGCGATCATGTATGCATTGCCACCCTATTGCACAGCTGGTTAGGACGTGTGGATGATAGAAGTGCCGATGATATACTTCGATATCTGGAGGGGCACACGCTGAGATGTGTGTTGCGACAATTCATACAATCATAACATATACCTCTATTACCTAAGGGTGCCTCAAGGATTCTCAGCGGAACGATCAGATGAGAGCTGACATTGCTTTTACTACATGGATAGATCAGAGGATTGATCATTGGGATGAAAGGGCACATAGGATCGTTTTGTTCTAGAAGGATTCCGTCATCAATGATTACATGGTGTGCTACAAACATATTACATGATTGTTGATTGGACCCTATTCGACGTGTTAAAGGGTGGTCGAGGATTTGTTGTGACTGCAGGGCAAGATGAGACATTGGTAAGTCTAATAAATCTCACTTTGTGTTTAAATATTTTTAGTATACAAACTAACTAATCAACATTCAAAATAAATAGAGGTTAGGAGCATACAAGAGATGCACCAATTAGGGATAGATCTTTTCTGATCTCTGGGAGTGCCGAGATAGGTTAGTGGATTGCTCAATTTACCATCAAGAAGTTGAAGAAGGCATAGGAGGCTAGACGGATTTATAAGCTTCCTATACCAGTAGGTCAATACTATCTGCCACCCAATATGCCTCCCATGCAAGGGCATGAACGTGATGAGGGTCTGGATGCAGACGTCAGAAAGGATGGATCAGCCGAGAAGCTGGCTAGGGAGATGGTCGGGGAGGTGGCATGCATTTGGTTGCTGAGCCTCTAGATCTAGCTCTAGTTCTAGATACAGTTAAGGCTCCAGCTCCAACTCTATCTCCCTCTCCGGCATAGTCGACTCCAACACATGTATTTTTTGGTACATTTCATTCTTCCTCTTAGTCGAGTCCTGACACTTATTACCCAGTGTGTGATGACATGGATTCAGCTCTACGTAAAGCCTTAGAGGAACAACCTCCATGAGATTTGCAAGAAGGTAGATGTCTAAGTTTTAGCGATACACTTGACATGGATGATCTTCTAGCCAATATGTCGGTTAGTGTTTAAAAATTAAAATACTTTTTTTAAAAATATATGTACCATTTATAAACAAAAACTTACTATTTTATATTTCTTGCTTATTGTGGTTCATCTCCCTGAAACTTGCTCAGGAGCAAATAACCCAGGATCCCACTCGTAAGATAACTTCATACCCTACAATAGACCCCGTCGAGACATGAGTTAAATTTTTTTAGTAATAGTAAATAATTCATTAATATTAAGTTAAATCAGTATTTGTTTTTATATGTTTTAATTTAAATTTAAATTCGTACTCATTTGTGTATATGTTTTAGGTTCATTTATGATCGAACACTTGCCCAATAAGTTTTCAGAAAGCGAAAGGATTAATTTTCCAAACTTTTTTGAATAACATAGAAGTGGGTTTAAAAAGAAAAAAAATCATATCTATCTACTCCACTGCATGACATCAACTGAGCAGTATCAACCACACAATTAATCGACGTGCAATGAGGCTAGCTAAATGTGTTTTGTTGGTTGGATCTTGTCTAAGTTTTAGGATTAAAGTTTGATTGAGCATTGTTAATTCCCCAACTTCTTTTATACAACAATCAGAGTCTGGCATCGAAACAGACAAAATTTCTTTTAAAAATTTCAAAACAGGCAACTAAATTTTGTTGCCTCGTTGGACAGTCAACGAGGTTCTCCAAAATTTTTTTATAATTTTATTTTACATGTAAAACTAGTAAAAAAAATTTTTTAATCACACCTCGTTGCCCCAACAATAAGGTTCTATCAAATATAAAAAAATAATTTTAATGGAACCTTGTAGTCTGTCCAATGAGATTTTTTAATTTTTTTTAAAAACATTTATAGAACCTCATTGCTGGGCAATGAGGTGTCCATCTTGGTACAACCTGATAACGACACGGACAATGAAATACTCTAAAAATTAGAAGATTAGAAAGGATAAAGGAGATTATTCTTGAAAAGAGAAGAAACAAGAAATAGTGAATCAATTAAGAAGAAGTATAAGAAGAAAAGGGGGAGGGAACTCAAACAAGGAATCTTACCACTGGAGAAATCCAAGTTATAGCTCAAAGTAGAACAAAAAGGGAATAACCCAAAGAGAACCTACAAAGGTCTTCAAAAGCCACAAGGCTGCTGCTAATATATTAAATCAAACTTAGTGATAATGAAGAGAAAGAACCCCCTTTACATAGAATCCTAGAAGGGGCTGGTCAAAGATTCAATTAAAGAAATTATGTTCCCTAGAGACATAGAAGGCTGCCAACACTTAGATCAATGTAGTCAACATAGATTAAAACAAAACACTAAATGGCATTGAAAGCTGCCACACACAAAGTCCTAGAAAGTCAACATCTATAAAACAACTCTTAAATTTTCTAGAAACTAACTAAAAATTACTACAATATTTTCTCCCATTGGGGGCTAATTTGGGCCCCATTCCATCTCTTTTTGAATTTTAATTTGGGTCTCCAAATAGATGTAAGAGTTGAAGAAAATATCTTCATTGGGCTTGAGATCTTCTTCCATCACAAGACACTTTTTAATAGCTAATTGCAACCCATTTGAGTTTGTCTTGAAGTTTCTTATTTGATGAAACTTTCAAATCCTTATACATGTCTTTTAATGACATTGACCTACCTTGGATGCTATCATTCTCCCCTTCTTAAAGAAGATTCGTCCTCGAATCTTGACATTGACTATATCTGCACCTTCATTGGATTTGAGCTTCTTTGATTGCTATCATTCTCCCTCACTTAAAGAAGATTTGTCCTCAAAGCTTGACCAATATCTACAACCAACCTGTAAGTACTTCTCCTTCTCTACACTTGAGCTATTACATTCATCATTTAGCTCAACATTCTCAACATCTATGGCTTCAAATGTTTGATGTGTCTCATTTCCTTCATTGGCAACCTCTCAGTGATATTATCAAACCGTAGCTGACTAGAGATCACTTTAAAGTCTTCTCCAATTTCTTCCCACAATGAATTATTGTACACTTTAAAACCCAGCTAATTTTAGTTTCTTCCTCAAATGAGGTACTATCATCCTCTTTATAAGGCTCTTCTTCAAATTTTTGCATGGATTGAGAATTGATACTACAAAAAGAAAGATTTAGCAAATTTGAATGTGAACAAGATTCATTCTCTCTCAAATTTCCTTGGACTTGTTCACTCAAGTTACCATGCATCTCTTTTTCATCACATTGTGATAGATTGCTCACATGAGAAGAATAATTAAAAAGGGAAGGATCGCTCCCAATTTGAGTTATATCTTCACTTAAAACTTTGGCCTCATGAATTTTTGGTACAAGTTCTGTTTCATTCGAAACAAATAAATCATCAATAAGGGCATACCATATGAGATAATCAAGGTCAAAGTTGTCTTCAACTTGCAATTGCTTTCATAAATCATTGGCCTTTACACTTTTCAAATCCTCTTTAAAACTGAATGTCCTTACTTCATGCAATTGTTGTTCCAACTCTTCATTTATTTCTTCTCATTGACCTGCACATTTGGAACAGAAAGAGTAGAAAAAGAATGAGTTAATTGGTTAGAGCTTGAATAAGAATCTCTCACACTAATGCACTCTATTCTTTTAATCTCTTCATTTTTTTCATCACTCAAATGTACTGGTTCACTCTCTATTTTACCTCTCAAACTCACATTACTCAATTCTTTCCATTTATTCTTGCTTTTGGACAGCTCACTCTATTCACTCATCACCTCCTCTCCTTTTTCCTCTCTTGAATTGTCAAGTTGCCCACCCTTACTTCTCTCTTTCTTTTGTCTCTCATTCTTACTTTTATTTGGTGTGGAAAAGCTTTTCACTGCACTAGCTCCCATGTACTTCCCAAGAATCCCTCTTTTATCCCTTAGAGGACTTCTAAGGTCAACTCTAATTTTAGGCTTCTCAATCCTATTGTTGTTTCCCCTCTTGCATTTCTTTTCCTTTTCAAACACCTCCATTGATCTTCTTACCCTTAATTGATCTTCTTGAATCTCCATAGGTGCCAAAGAAACAAGCGAAGTCTTTTTTCCATCATCTTTCACCAAGGAGTACCTATTCTTTTCTGGATCATATGAAGCTTTTCTATAGAGATACCATAGCCTTCCTAATAAGACATGACATGTGAATAAGGGAACCACATCACACCAAACCTCATCCTTGTA
The DNA here is from genome assembly GCA_035772735.1 of Datura wrightii. Taxonomy (NCBI): domain Eukaryota; kingdom Viridiplantae; phylum Streptophyta; class Magnoliopsida; order Solanales; family Solanaceae; genus Datura; species Datura wrightii. The sequence continues at coordinate 44,844,914 of JASDFA010000002.1, read as the reverse complement.
TCTCCCAAGATTAAATCGCACCAGCACTCTCTTGTCCACCTTCACTCCTTTGAAGGTGTAGGGTGAAGCATGCTTAACATAAGATAAACCCACCTTTTTAATAAAGTAAGCACTGACTAAGTTGTGACAAATATCTATATCAATTTTAGTAGCACAAACATTAGACAATACTTCGATTCTAGTTTGAAAAATCTTGTTAACTCTCTCATGGCCTCTTCTAGGATTCTTTGCATCTGATTCCTAATCATCCCCACTATAATCATCCATTCCTTCGTTCTAATTGCTTTCAAAATCTGTAGGAGACATGAACAAGAGATTGTTAGTAGTAAAGTTGTCTCACATACACTCCCTCACATGTATCTTTTAATGGCTATCAACACTCTTATATCACATAATTTGGCTTTTACCCTCAAATAATCTCACCACTCTTGCCTTTTACCACTCAAAGGATGCTCTTCAAAGTTATTCAATGAACCAACAACTCAAACACTTCAAAGCAAGTTTCAATATTTGGTTCAAGAATGGAGTTCATGTCAAATAAAGAAAAGGACAAAAAAATTATAACAAACTGGAAACAAAGGAGTATACAATGAAAATAAAGAGAAAAGTATGAAAAAATTTCACAACGAAATAAAAAATACGCACAAATCACTAGACTACACTAAGTATGAACAAATACTTAAAGTATCTAGTAAGAGAATAATAGGAAACTAAATATAGTGTATAAACACTTTCAAGAACACCAAGAACATATTAAATGAGCTTTTTGAATCCAAGAAGCTACAATGACCTTTACAATCCCCAAGTGACTTTTGAGTTTCTTGTTGACCAAAATTCAAAGAACCTTAAAATCAAATGAGATTTTCAAGAGATTGATCAGATTTTTAATAAATCAAAGTCGCCAAATGACAAGGTAAAGTATAGAACAAACCATGAACAAGTGAAAAATACTAGAAATTACTATTCACGTCACTATTCACTTGAGGAAATTTTTTTTTGGGTGAGTATAAGAATACCCAACCATCCAAAGATCTGATACCACTTGATAACGACACGGACAATGAAATACTCTAAAAATTAGAAGATTAGAAAGAATAAAGGAGATTATTCTTGAAAAGAGAAGAAACAAGAAATAGTGAATCAATTAAGAAGAAGTATAAGAAGAAAAGGGGGAGGGAACTCAAACAAGGAATCTTACCATTGGAGAAATCCAAGTTATAGCTCAAAGTAGAACAAAAAGGGAATAACCCAAAGAGAACCTACAAAGGTCTTCAAAAGCCACAAGGCTGCTACTAATATATTAAATCAAACTTAGTGACAATGAAGAGAAAGAACCCCCTTTATATAGAGTCCTAGAAGGGGCTGGTCAAAGACTCAATTGAAGAAATTATGTTCCCTAGAGACATAGAAGACTGCCAACACTTAGATCAATGTAATCAACATAGATTAAAACAAAACACTAAATGACATTGAAAGCTGCCACACAAAAAGTCCTAGAAAGTCAACATCTATAAAACAACTCTTAAATTTTCTAGAAACTAACTAAAAATTACTGCAATATTTTCTCCCATTGGGGGCTGATTTGAGCCCCATTCCATCTCATTTTGAATTTTAATTTGGGCCTCCAAATAGATGTAAGAGTTGAAGAAAATATCTTCATTGGGCTTGAGATCTTCTTCCATCACAAGAAACTTTTTAATAGCTAATTGCAGCCCATTTGAGTTTGTCTTGATAACACAAAGGTTGAGAATCTCAAAACTAGAGTATGAATTTAAAATAAATGTGGAAGCAAAACCAGAAAACTAATTGAAAGACTAAACAAGAACTAAAATATATAGATCTGACAAGATCTAAGTAACAACGAATTGGCTATAGGTAAATCAAACGCCTTTACTTGAGAAATTAATCAAGTTTAGAATCGGATGTTGACCACTTCGTGAGTAACGTTAGACAACAATTAGTAAGTGTACTAATCGCCTTCTAAGAATACCAAGAAGAAACCAAAGATATCAAGAAAGAAAATTATCTTACTACCACAAACTATGAGTTAAATAGTTAGGTTGCAAGATAAATTCAAAAGTAACCTGCCACAAAGGTTCAAAAGAACTCTCAAATATATTAATATTCAAAATCTGATTTTCATGAATGAACAAAGACCCCTTTATATAGTAGTGAAGAAGGGGTTGGTCAAAAGATATCATAAATGAAAATGATACTTCCTATGACCTAGAAAACTACCACACACATTATCCTATGAAGTCAACATAGAATAAAACAACTATTAAATGACATAGAAGACTGCCACACACAAAGTCCTAGGAGTAGACATAGAATAAAAAAACTTTAAACTTAATTCTAGAAACTAATTAAAAAAATGTTGCAGTATTTTCTTCATTTAAGGGCTGATTTGGGCTCCATTTCATCTCCTCTTGGACTTTAATTTAGGCCTTCAAATGGATGCAAGACTTGGAGAAAATATCTTCATTGGGCTTGAGATCTTCTTCCATCAAAAGACACTTTTTAATAGCTAATTCCAGCCTATTAAGTTGGTCTTCAAATTTCATTTTTTGGGATCTTGCCATGGTCTTCAAATTTCATTTTTTGGGATCTTGCCATGGATCCTCTTGGAACTTCCAAAGCTTCCTTAGTTGATGATGAGTTGCCATTGATGTTATCATTCCCCTCTTCTTCAAGAGAATTCATCCTCGAAGAAAAGGGGGAGAGAACTCAAACAAGGAATCTTACCATTGCAGAAATCCAAGTTATGGCTCAAATTAGAACAAAAGGCCATAACCCAAAGAGAACCTACAAAGATCTCCACAAGCCACAAGGCTGCTACTAATATATTAAATCAAACTTAGTTACAATGAAGAGAAAGAACTCCCTTTATATAGAATCCTGGAAGGGGCTGATCAAAGACTCAATTAAAGAAATTATGTTCCCTAGGGACATAGAAGGTTGCTCACACTTAGACCATTGTAGTCAATATAGATTAAAACAAAACACTATGACATTGAAAGATGCCACACACAAAGTCCTAGAAAGTCAACATCTATAAAACAACTCTTAAGTATTTTAGAAACTAATTAAAAATTACTGCAATATTTTTTTTCATGGGGGACTGATTTGGGCCTATTACATCTCCTTTTGAACTTTAATTTGGGCCTCCAAATAGATGTAAGAGTTGAAGAAAATATCTTCATTGGGCTTGAGATCTTCTTCCATCACAAGACACTTTTTAATAGATAATTGCAACCCATTTGAGTTTGTCTTGAAATTTCTTATTTGATGAAACTTTCAAATCCTTATCCATGTCTTTTAATGACATTGAGCTGCCATGGATGCTATCATTCTCCCCTTCTTAAAGAAGATTCGTCCTCGAATCTTGGCATTGACTATATCTTCACCTTCATTGGATTTGAGCTTCTTTGGTTGCTATCACAACCAAAATTCAATTACCCATTATAAAATTTTATAAATTTTTTTTTGTCCATTTCGATGACGAACTCCAATATATCACCACTTCATCATTTGTAAATTTGATAGATATCAGCTACTCGACCAAAAGCAAACAATTCAATTCCTATTCCTTATTATTTTCAAGATTTATTACAAGTTTTTTTTGACTTTCCTAGCTTTAATATTAGTAAGTGTTAGTCATTAATCCCAGAGTAAATATCTCAAAAGGTCACTTAACTATTAGAAATTATGTAGCAAAATTATTAATTATTTCAATAAAATCATTTCATTTTGAGATTTTCTCTTATAAAATCACTCTATTAAATTTGTTGTTAAAAAAATTTGACATGACAAAATAAATTAAAATTTTATACCATATAGGCATGGAACTCACAAATAAAATAAAATTAAAGACATCCGAACCACCGATAATTCCACAATCGTCAAAATTATAAGCCTACATGCAAAATAAAATAAATTTTTATGCTACGTAGACATGAACCTCATAATTATCAATTTTATTAAAAATAATTAAAATATATATATCAGTCTATAGGATCTTGATTTCTTTTTAATAACAAATAAAATAAACTATATTTTTCCTCTATTTAAATTTTAAAAAATATTCAATGACAAATAAAGAAACTAAACACACACACAAAAAGAAAAAAGTGAGTAGCGGACCACTTTTTAATTTATTTATTTTCTGATGATTTTTTCTCTTCAATTTTTTTAATTGATTTTTTTTCCTCTTCCGTTATCTATCTATCTCTATCCCAAAATAAACTATAATTTTGGAAATGTATTTATTCCCCGCAAATCTCAATTATTTATATGTCTTTTCTTTAACTCTTTTTTTTCTGCGATTATTTTAAAAAAATTTACTTCCCCTTAAAAAAAATTACAGTTATAAATTAATACCCGTAAGTAAGATATAAGTCTTTTTTTAATTTTATTTTATTTATGAGGTTATGACCATATGACATAAGAAATTAATTTATTTTGTCATGTTATTATTTTTTTTATTATGACAAATATGATTGAGTAATTTTATAAGAAAAAAGTTTTAAATTGAGTGACAATATAGATACAAAATAAAATTGAATGATTTTAATAGATAATTTCATAGTTGAATAACCTTTTGAAATATTTATTCCTAATCCCATATGCAAGAAGCAAAATACTCTTCTCATTCTATGAAGATAAAAAAATTGTAGTGACAAAATTTAAAATTTAAATTTTCCCCTCTAACTTTGTAAAACGATTTAAATTTGTGCTTCATTAATAAATCAGGTCAACTACACTCGTATCATTTTAAGATTGACATAAGCATATTGTTATTCACTAATAGCGGAAGTTTTTCAATATATTTGGCATTTTTTTATAAGGAAATATCCCATATGAAATTCACTAATAGTGGAAGTTTTTCAATATATCCCTTTTTTTTTTATGTATATATATATGAAATTTGCCCATAATGTTATTATATTAGCCCATTTATTTATTTGAACCAAAAATTCTTGAATTTAATATAATTCAAATTATTTTATGATTTTGAATTCAATTAAATATATATTCCTATAAATGCCTCCTAATAAAGACTTGTTGAGGTAATATGACCAAATTTCTGCGACCAGAATTAAAGTAATTGTACGATATCAATTTTTTTCTTAGCATATATTATTGATATACCATTTTACAGAAATTATTTCTAATAAGCCGGCAACTTTAATACAATATATATTATTCAAATATGAACTTACACAAAACTTTTCTTTTTGTGTGTGTGTCCATCCACAAAGTATTTACTCACATTGTTAAGAAAACATTCATATAATAGTTCTTTTTTGACTATTTAGGCCAAAAATGCAACATCCTATTGCCAAAATTGCATGACATCTTTTTTTAGTGATCGCTTCCCAGAATAGACCTTTTTTTCCTTTTTAATTTACGTAAATCTCGTGCAGAATGCATGTATTCATGTGGACCCACAAAATTTTCTTTACATTTTAACTTCAACTTGAATTTCTTTCACCGCCCTTATCTTATACGGCTGTCGCATTCACAGTTGGGCTAGAACGTAACTTTTTTTGTCCTTCTTGAACTACAACATCCAAACAATATCTAGTTAGGAGTGAACAACCATTACTACTCATTTATAACTAGGGGTTTTAGTATCAAATTATGAGATCTTTCATAAAACGCTTGAAACCCAACTTGCAAGCATCAATGACTGAGTTATTTTTTTTTTTCTCTTCTTTGTTTTCTTTTGTGTTGTCTTTCGTTCTTTCTTTTTTCTAGGGGTATCACGCCTCGAGTCTAGATCTTAGACGTTGACCGACACTCAGACCATAGAGTGATCCAAGCAAACCTTCGGCCTAACTTACTATTAGGAGGTCTATAAAGTAAAATAACTCAAATGACTGGGACACTCCGAAAGTAGGAGGCCTCACCAACAGCTGAGTGATAGTAACTTCCTAGTGCTGCGTCTGTTGCTGATTTTGTCTACCGGAATTTGCATCATAATAAGATATGACACCAAATTGCGTCAATATGTGGAATGTACAGTATGTAATAAGGTTAAATAAAACAACAGTTAAGCAAGAATATCTAAACTGAAAGTATAACTGACTGAGATAATATAACCGAAACTGGGGCTTTGAATGATGCAATAAACTCATTATGATCAATGAGTAAAATAGTTATACAATAAAATTGTGCATCAAAATAATCTCTGAAAAAACGTAAATAAATGGAAAACTTTAACGTGGGGAGTTTCTCATAACCGACACAATCATGAATGATCACATGATGCCCAACTATCTCGCGCAAGTTGGCAGAGCCGCTCAAAGCCTTGCCAAATAGAAAGATCTAAACTGTGGATCCATAACTGAAGTCCTTACCAGGGACTTTCTGAGGAGTTTCCCGAATCAGACTCACCCGAATCAATGGCATAATCCTAACTTATGTTAGCTACGTAGTTCTGGGGCTTACGAGTTATGTGAACTCTTCACCCACTCGGTGCTAAATAATCCTCCAAAAATATATGCTCATACACTTATGCCTATATGAGGCAACTGAAAACAACTTTTATAAAGTACTTTAGCAATAAATATAATAGATGTTTAAAATTCCTGTGACGCCTTTCCCTCAAAATCTGTAAACTTTAATGAAGAACCTCTTGCTCAAAACATTCTTAAAAACTTGAGAGATTCTATGCTCAAAATATCTCATGAGTTTTAAAAACAAGACTTTCCTTTAAGTTGTAAAAATCATGCTCACAATCATGCGTTCTTTCTCAAAATCTCTTCACGAAAAATCTTTCAAAAATCTGCTTAACTTTAAGAAAACAATCCATTAATCTTGAGTAACAATTCTTTCAAAAAATATGATTTTATGCAATAGGATTCACGGAATAAGAGACATGAACCAATCATCAATCTATAACTCAAGAATAAAAAAATATCATCAATAACATCAAGAGAACGATATTCAATAGCAAAGGGACCTGGATATAATGGATACAATTGAATATGGAGAATTCAACAATGAGTAATTCAATCAACAAGGAAGAAGAAAATTCAAGAATTTAGCTAAAAATTCTAGCTTTAATCTCAACGAATTCTTGCATAGTTTTTGTGTATAAGGATGATTAGAAATTCTCATTTTAGTTAGCTTTATATACCTGGAAAGGCAAACTTATACTCAAGCTTGAAGAATCCTAGGTTGAGAAGATTACTTCCTAGCTTGCTTGATGAACTTGAGAGCTAATGATCTTGATACTTATGTTGCAATGGAAGGGAATAGGAGTTTAGACTAATTAAACCCTTAAATGTACTCTTTAGGTTCTCAATATATAGGACATTACTAAGATAACCCTGAGTTCCCATATGCATCATTGACTAGTCAGTGGCAACGACTCAATTAATGAGTCTTGTGCCACTTGACGACTCGTGAGGTCCTTTCGTTGCTATGAAAACCAAGTTGGTTATTCTCGGATGTTCACGGTCCGTCAGAACGACCTACTTAATGAATCTTCACCTACACTAATGAATTGTGGCCTAACTCATTTGAACTGGGAAGAAAATATCAAGTTTCGAAACTTAGCTCTAGGACGGCTACAGTTAACGATCTGTCAAGTCACCTAATGGCTCACTTTAGTTGTTTTGTGATCTAGTACAATTTCTGCTATTTTTCTGCTTCATTTCTAGGATCTGATCTAACGAACTTTTAAGGGTTGTTACAATATCTCCCTCTTGGGATCATTCGTCCTCCAATGAAGATTGGGCTGGATTGATAGGTGATCTAACTGGGAGTAACTAAACTAAACTTAAATGAATTCACGGAACATGCAACCATACTAAGGACTTCAATATCAACTAATGGAATATGAAACTGATAAGAACACTATGAGAGGGGACTGTTACCTCAAGTTGATTCTGGACTAGGAGGGAATAGGTGAGGACACTTGACCATCATATCTGCTTCATCTTCCCAAGTAGCTTCCTCAACTAGCTGATTCCTCCATAGCTCCTTCGCCAAAGCAACCTCCCTGTTCCTTAGATTACGAACTTGAAGATCCAGAATCTCAACTGAAACTTCCTCATATGACAGTTTATTCTTAACTCCTACACTCTCCGAAGGGACAATGAGTGAGGGGTCACCAACACACTTCTTAAGTACAGGGATGTGAAAAACTAGATGAACTAATGCTAGTTCGGCTGGCAACTCCAACTCATAAGCTACTTGGCCAACTCTCCTCGAAATTCTATATGGAGCAATATAACAGGGACTAAGCTTCTCTTTCTTTGAAAATATGATGACACGCTTCATGGATGAAACCTTCAAGTAGACCCAATCATCCACCTCAAACTCCAAGTTCTACGCCTCACATTTATATAAGACATTTGTTGCCTCTATGCTGTCTTCAACCTTTCCTGTATGATCATAACCTTCTCCATAGCTTGTTGCACTAAGTATGGCCCTATCAACTTTGCTTCACCAACTTCAAACCAACCAATCAGAGATATACACCTCCGCCCATAGAGAGCCGCATAGGGAGCCATCTAAATACTAGAATGATAACTGTTATTATACGCAAACTCTATAAGAGGCAAATAGTCATCCCAATTTCCCTTAAAGTCAATAGAACATGCTCTCTACATATCCTCCAATGTATGAATAGTCTGCTCTGCTCGATCATCCATCTGTGGATGAAAAGCTGTGCTAAGGTTCACTTTTATACCCAAACCTTTTTGAAATGACTTCCAAAACTGGGTAGTGAACTGTTTTCCCCTATTTGATATGATAGGCAACGAAACTCCAAGAAGTCAAACTATCTCTCAGATATATAATCTGGCATAGTCCTCAACTGAATCCATAGTCTTAACTGGTAAAAGATGAGCTGACTTGGTCATTCGATCTATAATCTCCCAAATAGAGTCATGTAGCCTACGTGACTTCAGTAGACCGGCAATAAAGTCTATATTGATCATCTCCCACTTTTATTCGAGGATTGTTGTATTCTAAGCTACACCACATGATCTTTGGTGCTCTACCTTAACCTATTGACAATTTGGGCATCTAGCCATAAAGCCTACAATGTATTTTATCATACCATTCGATCAATAGACTTCTCTCAAGTCATGGTACATCTTAGTTGAACTTGAGTGAATATAATATCTGGAGCTGTGTGCTTCTGCCGTGATCCTATCATTGAGACCATCTACATTCGGAACATGTAACCTTCCTTGATACCTCTAAACTCCATCTCCCCTTTGTGAGAAAACCAATACCTTCTTCTTGTGAACATATTTCTTTAACTGAAGCAAGAGGAGATCTTTGTCCTATTTTTCCTTAACTTCTTCCATTAGAGATGATTCAGCCTCATTCTAAACAAGCACACTACTTTCTTCAAAGTCTAAGAGATGGACTCCTAAGTGTGAGAGTTTGTGCACATCCTTTGCCAACTCTCTCTTCTCCTCCTTTATATGAGCTGTGCTTTTCATGGATAGCCTGCTAAGAGCATCAGTAACTACATTATCCTTACCTGTGTGGTAGAGAATACTCATGTCATAATTCTTGAGTAACTCAAGACACCTCCTTTGTTTGAGATTCATTTCCTTCTGGATGAATACATACTGTAAGCTCTTGTGGTCTGTGGACACAAACATGTGCACCATAGGGATAATGGCGCCAAATCTTCAATGCAAATACTACCGCTGCCAACTCAAGCTCATGGGTGGGGTAATTCTTCTCATGGATCTTAAGTTGTCTAGAGGCATAAGTTATAACCTTACCATTTTGCATTAATACACACCCAATGCCTACTTTGGATGCATCACAATACACCATAAATCCATTTGTGCCCTTTGGTAGGGTCAACACTAGAGCAGTAGTCAAATGAGTCTTTAATTACTGAAAGCTTTTCTCACAATCTTTAGACCATTGAAATTTGAACTTCTTTTGAGTCAACTTAGTCAATAGAGCAACGATAGTCGAAACCCTTTTACAAACCTCCTGTTATAACCAACTAAACCCAAGAAACTCTTGATGTCAGTTGGGGTAATGGGTTTAGGCCAACTCTTTATCGCCTCAATCTTCTGAGAGTCAACCTAAATACCCTCACTAGAGACTATATGGCCTAGGAAAGCCACTAACTTCAGCCAAAATTCACACTTAGAGAACTTGGCAAATAACTCCTTGTCCTTGAGTGTCTATAGGACTATTATGATATGACTAGCATGCTCCTCCTCACTCTTGGAGTAAACCAAGATGTCATCAATGAACACAATAACAAACATGTCCAAATATGTCTAAATACTCTATTCATGAGATCCATAAATATTGTAGGAGCATTAGTCAAACCAAAGGACATAACGACAAACTCATAATGACCATACCGGGTCGTGAAATCTGTCTTAGGAATATCACATTCTCTCACTTTCAACTGATGATACCTCAATCTAAGATCTATCTTCGAGAAACACTTGGCACCTTGAAGTTGGTCGAACAAGTCATCGATTCTAGGAAGGGGGATATCCATTCTTGATAGTGACCTTGTTCAACTACTGATAATCAATATACATTCTAAGAGTACCATCTTTCTTATGCATGAAGAGAACTGGGGCACCCCAACGTGAAACATTAGGGTGAATGAAATACTTATCTAGAAGATCTTTCAACTGCTCTTTTAACTCTTTCAACTTGGTCGGAGCCATTTTATATAGTAGAATAGAGATAAACTGATTAGCAGGACGAATATCTATTCTAAAATCTATTTTCTTATATAGAGGGACTCCGACAAGATCTTCTGGAAAGACCTCTGGGACCTTATTTACGATTGGAACTGACTGAAGGGATGGTGTCTCAGCATTAGAGTCTTTAACTCTCACTAAATGATTGACATACCCTTTAGAGATTAACTTTCTAGCCTTAAGGTATGAAATGAAATGCCCCCTTAGGTATTACGGGACTACCCTCCCAAACTAAGACTGGCTCATCTAGGAACCAAAACTACTACTCAGGTCCGACATTTAACTATGGAATAATAGGAATACAATCAATCCATGCCTAGAATAACATCAAAATCCACCATGTATAACTCTACTAGATCAGTTGTGGTATCTTTATGATGGACTAAAACAGTACAATCTCTGTAGATTTTCTTAGCTAGAACTGACTCACCGACTAGAGTAGAAACATTAAAAGGTTTTAAGAGTTGTTCGGGGGAAATCCTAAACTTAACTACTACATAAGGAGTCACAAAAGATAGAGTAGCACCTGGATCAAGTAAAACATATACATCAATGGAGAAGATTTTTGACATACCAGTAATGACATTTGGGGAATTCTCCTGATCCTAAGCCATATACAGGCGGTTTTGACCTTTTCTTTTCCCTGAAGTAGTGCCCTTTTGGGAAACTCTGCCTTCTAAGGGAGTAGACTGAACCCTGTTACCCTCATTACCCAATCAGGATGAATAATCTCTCAAATAATGGCCCTGCTGGCCGTATCTATAGCATCTTCTCTACCTGAACGACATTCACCCAAGTGGGCCCTTCCATACTTACTACATGGTGGGTGTCGAGGGGTTCCTTGAGCTGCATTACCATGCGCTTGGGACCTCATTATTATTTGTGTTACCTGAAGTTGGAGCATTAGCTGATTGTATAGGTCTAGAGGACCTCTTCCTGAAGAAGGACCTATTTCCATTTCCTTTCCTCTGCTGCGTGGTCTCATTTCCTGTTATCTTAGTTGTCTTACTCTGATGCTCCTCTCGGTACTTCGACTTATCTTCTTCTAGTTGCTGAGAATATATCATGAGTCTAGAAATACCCATATCACTGATCAATAGAAAGCCCTTGCATTTCTAGTGCTTGACCAATCCAAACACGAATTTCCTCATTCTGGCCCTCATATCTAGTACCATTTCTAGAACATATCTAGATAACTGAATAAACTTAAGGCTATACTCCTTCACACTCATAGTACCTTGCCTCAAGTTAACAACTCCTCTGCCTTTAACCTCTCTCAGCTCCTAAGGGAAGAAGTGGTTTAGGAAGGCTTTCTCAAAACTATCCCGAGTGGATGGAGCTGCATTATCACCTGTCCCTTGCCCCCATTGGTTATACGACATGTTAACCACATCCTTGAGTTGATAAGAAGAAAACTCTAACCCCCTTTGTCTCTGTGGCGTGCGTTGATTTCAAAAGCTTCTAGATTTCGCTAATAAAGTTTTGAGGAACCTCAGCAACTTTAGATCCTATGAATACTGGAGGATTCATTCTCGGAAATTCTCTAGTCTTGGATGCTCCTGAATCATGGGAACTAAAGCCAGCTGGGGTTGAGTTCTGACAGCCTGACTGAGCGTCCACCAGCTGAGTGAGCATCTGAATAGCCCCTTTGAACTCTATCTCTGAGGTGCCCATGCAGGAGGCTGATGAACTGGTGTCTCAGGAATCCTGCTACTAGTAGTCGGTCCATCTTAGGCTCTAACACTATACCCATGAACTGGAGTGTGTGGACCATTTCGGGTCTGCCTCATAGTCTGTGAAGGCATGTTAGCTGTGTTCCTTTGGTTAGTAGTGCATTTAGGAGGCATGATCTGAAACACGTGAATGCACGAGTTAAGAGAAAAATTTCATAGAGTTAAGCTCTATCACACGATCTAGAGTATGAAAGAAGGGAAATTTTCCTATCGCCTCATAGTCTCCCTATTATAGATGTGGCGCGCTTCACACCTAAAAGAAGAATCTACTAGATGCGGCTTCATAGAAACCCTAGGACTCTTTGAACCTAAAGTTCTAATACCAACTTTGTCATGAATCGAGTCTAGACCCTGGATGTCGATCGACAGTAAGAACATAGAGTAATACAAGCGAACCTTTATCCTGGCTTATTATTAACTTAGATCTCAATAAGTATAACAGAAGTAATAATTGAATGGGATAATTAAATAAAAACTAAGATTTATCAACTGAAAATGAAAAGTATGTTATAAGTAACATTATTAATCAACTCTAACTCTATCTGTGAAGCCTCTATAACTGAGGACAGGTTAGGGGATATAACTTCCACAGCTACCTCAAGCTCTATAAGGTAAAATAACTCAAATAACTAAGACACTCTGAAAGCAGGAAGTGTCACCAACAATTGAATGATAGTAATGTCCTAGCGCTGCATCTGCTGCTCATTCTTGTCTACCTAAATCTGCATTATAATAAGATGAAATGCCAAATGACGTTAGTATGTGGAATGTACGGTAGGTAATAAGGATAAATGAAAAAACAGTTAAGCAAGAATATCTGAAATGAAAGAATAACTGACTGAGATAACATAAGTGAACTAGAGCTCTGAATGATGCAATCAACTCAATATGAATAATGAGTAAAGTTATGCAATAAAACTGTGCATTAAAATAATCTCTGAAAGATATTAAATAAATGCAAAACTTTAACTTGGGGAATTTCTCATAACCGACACCATCATGAATGAGCATATGATGCCCAACTATCCACTCAAGTTGGCAGAGCCGCTCAAAGCCTCACTAGGGTAGAGAACGATATAAACTGTGGATTTAGAACTGAAGTCTTTACCAAGGACTTATCTGAGGAGTCATCCAAATCAACGGCATGATCCTAACCTATGTTGGCTACACAGTTTTGGTGCTTACGAGTTATCTGAACTCTTCACCCACTCATGCTAAATTATTCTCCCAAAACATATGCTCATCTACTTATGCCTATCTGAGGCAATTGCAAACATCTTTTATAAAGCACTTAGTTATAAATATAATAGATGCTTAAAATCTCTGTGGAGCCTTTCACTCAGAATCTATAGTATTTAATGAAGAGGCTCTCACTCAAAATATTCTTAGGGACTTGGGTGCTTCTATGCTCAAAACATCTCATGAGTTTCAAAAACAAGACTTCCCTTTAGCTTTTGAAAATTATACTCTATTCTCAAAATCTCTTCATGAAAACTTTTTTAAAAATCTGCTGAACTTTAACAATCCATTAATCTTGAATAGCAATGCTTTCAAAAATCATGACTTTATGCAATATGATTCATGGGATAAGAGACATGAACCAATATCAATCAATAACTCAAGAATCAAATAATATCATCAATGATATCAAGAGAAAGATATTCAACAGCAAAGGGACCTGGATATAATGGTTACAATTAAATATGGAGAATTCAACAATGAGTAATTCAATCAACAAGGAAGAAGACAATTTAAGAATTTAGCCAAAAACCCTAGCTTTAATCTCAATGAATTCTTGCATAGTTTAGGGCATAAGGATTATTAGAAATTCTCATTTTAGTTAGCCTTATATACCTGAAAAGGCAAACTTAGACTCAAGCTTGAAGTACCTTAGGTTGAGAAGATTATTTCCTAGTTTGCTTGATGAATTTGAGAGCTAATGATCTTGATTCTTACGTTGCAATGGAAGGGAATAGGAGTTTAGACTAATTAAACCCTTAAATGTACTCTTTAGGAACCCCAAAATGTTCTAGATTAGGTTCTTAATATATAGGACATTACTAAAATAACCCTAAGTTCCCATATGCATCATTGACCAGTCAGTGGCAATGACTTAATTAATGAGTCGTTATGCCACTTGACGACTCGTGAGGTCCTTCTGTTGCTACAAAAACCAAGTTGGTTATTCTCGGATGTTCACCTCAAGGTCCGTCAGAATGAACTACTTAATGAATCTTCACTTACACTAATGAATCATGGCCTAACTCATTCGAACTGGGAAGAAAATATAAAGTTTTGAAACTTAGCTCTGGGATGGCTACACTTAACGATCTGTCAAGTCACCTAATGGCTCACTTTAGTCGTTTTGTGATCTAGTACAATTTCTGCTATTTTTCTGCTTCATTTCTAGGATCTAATATAAGGGACTTTTAAGGGTTGTTACAATATCTCCCCCTTGGGATCATTCGTTCTCGAATGAAGATTGGGCTGGACTGATAGGTGATCTAACTGGGAGTAACTAAACTAAACTTAAATGAACTCACGGAACATGCAACCATACTAAGGACTTCAATATCAACTAATGGAACATGAAACTGATAAGAACACTATGAGAGGGGACTATTACCACAAGATGATTCTGGACTAGATAGGTGAGGATACTTGCCCATCATATCTGCTTCATCTTCCCAAGTAACTTCCTCAACTAACTGATTCCTCCATAGCTCCTTCACCGAAGCAACCTCCCCGTTCCTTAGCTTACTAACTTGAAGATCTAGAATCTCAAGTGAAACTTCCTCATATGACAGATCATCCTTAACTCCTAGACTCTTCGAAGGGACAATGAGTGAGGGGTCACCAACACACTTCTTAAGTATAGAGATGTGAAAAACTAGATGAACTAATGCTAGTTCGGCTGACAACTCCAACTCATAAGCTACCTTACCAAGTCTCCTCGAAATTCTATATGGAACAATATAATAGGGACTAAGCTTCTCTTTCTTCGCAAATATCATGAAACGCTTCATGGGTGAAACGTTCAAGTAGACCTAATCATCCACCTCAAACTCCAAGTCTCTACGCCTCACATCTGTATAAGACATTTGTTGACTCTGTGCAGTCTTCAACCTTTCCTTTATGATCTTAACCTTCTCCATAGCTTGTTGCACTAAGTTTTGTCCTATCAACTCTTCTTCACCAAAATAACCCTGAGTTTTTGTATGCAATATTGACCCGGCAGTGGCAACGACTCACTTAACGAGTTGTTGCGCCACTTGACGATGCGTGAGGTCCTTTTTTTTTCTACTAAAACCAAGTTGGTAATTTTTTGATGTTTACCTCAAGGTCCATCAATATGACCCACTTAACAAATCGTCACTTACACTAATGAATCATGGTCTAACTCATTAATATTGGGAAAAAATATCAAGTTTCAGAACTTAATTCAGGTACAGCTACACTTAACAATCCGTCAAGTCACCTAATGGCTCACTTTAAAAGTCATTTTGTAATCTGGTATAGTTTCTGCTATTTTTTTGCTTCATGTTTAGGATCTAATCTAAGGGACTTTTGAGGGTTGTTACAAGGGGAAGACAAAAACTTTGGAGGAGAATCTGATCTTAATATATTGATAAGAGCCAAAGACTTTGCATTGTTCGAGGTGAAAAATTTACACTTTCTGAGCCAAAGTGTGCCTCATCTGAGTCAAAAACTTTACACCATCTAAGGCAAAGATTTTATATGGTCGCAACAAAGGCTTTACACCACAAATCCAATGACATCACATCTTCTGAGCCAAATACTTTACATCATATAAGACAAAGAGTTTACATGGTCTGCATTGCCCTGGCGAAGACTTTACAACGTTTGAGCCAAAGGTGTTGCATCATCTAAGATAAAGACTTTACACCCTCTAAGGCAAAAACTTTACATGATTCGTGAGAAAGAATTTATACAGTTGTTATACCAATAAAGTTTGTAAGACTAGATGAGATAATTTGAAATAAGTTCAACAGAAAAATCTATATGTTTGTGTCACACCCTAAGCCTACACCCTGGGCGTAACACGGTACTTGAAGCTACAAGTGACCCCAAGTCAACCCCTAGTCTATCACTTACTAGCATTCTGAGTAAGCATGCACAGTGGAACTTTGAAATAATATCATAAAATATTCATGAGAGGCAAGTCTGAAAACATAAAGTTCAAACAATAGAATAATACCGATAAATCTGAAAATCATATATGTCTAAAAGCCATCTAATAGAGGAGTTGCTAGGATAAGCCACCAGCTAACTCTAAGTCTAACTAAAACTAATACATATCTGAAAGAAGGAAATGCCCTCGGGTTATGAGGACTCACACTTCAACTGCTGCAATGAAGAACCTGAACTGCGGCAACTAACGGTGCTAGGTCTGAGAACCTGCAACTGTATCATGAAACGATACAACATAAAAGTATGCATTAGTACTTTGAATGTACTGAGTAAGTGGGAGAAACATAATTGAAAATAAAGTCTGAGCTGAAATGACATGCAATGACTAACAGGTAAGCTAAACTGAACTACTGATATAACCTGAAATGGTCAAGATGACCCTGTCTAATGGTCAAGGACGTGCCCTAATTCTGAAACCCTGAGGCTGAGATACTGTACCGAACTGAGTTAAACTGAGGACTAGAACTAAACTGAGCTGCTTATTTTGTAACTGGACTAGACTGACTAGTGGGAGAGTCTATAATCGACATATAATCACGTGAGCTAGACGTGGAGTCCGATGTATACAACCCACCGGTAGGACCCAATATACCTTGGCAGGGTTTAAAGGCATGAACTAAGTGATCACAAAAATTTGGGCCCAATCAGGCCAAGTAATACTGTAACCTACGCTAGCAACGTAGTTTTGAGAACCTGGGTGCACTGGAACCCCGACCCGCTCGGTGCTAAGTTTTATTCCCACTGGAAAACCTAAACTGAACTACTAAGCTGATAGCTCAAAACTGGGGTCCAATACTAGTCAGGGAAATATAATTGCTTGTACCATGAGAGTCTTATCGGACCAGATTCTGAAATTGGGTTCTAGACTAGTCAGAGTTGCTTATCTGGAAGCGTTGTGACTGTCTAAGAACAAGATATAATTGAACTGGGGTCCTGGTGCTGGTCAGAGCTACATACTAGAATGTCATGACCACCTAATGGACCCAAAACTATAAATCTAAGTCTGATTTTGATAACTGAGAGGCACCACTGACACCTCGAAATAAGACTGGAGTCAAACTGATCAGTTGACAATTTTCTGAATATCACCTAGGATTCTAGCATTTTGACTGAGACTAAACTGATATGATTCTGGAGAGATTCTAGGTTTAACTGGTCTGGACTACTAGCAGCTAATAAAGAATTCAACTTATCCCAACAGTATGAGAATTTCATAATATAGAGAAAGTCAAGAATTATAGGAACTCTATTCAACGAACTAAGTCATTCTGATTCATGGGGTATTTACCCAACATATACTTATAGCAAGAAATTCTAGGAATTTAGCCCAAAGCATTCTTCATTCACTAGAGGGTTTTTAACAAACAAAATCATTACTCGAAAAATTAGGACTTAAAACTCACTTTTTGTACGAATACCAACAATTTGATAAGGAATTTATGGGGATCATATCAAAAATATACATGAACATTGTTCTAAGTGAAATCAACGAAAAAAAACATGAGTACTCTTCATATTCGAAAGCTCAGGGCTTAAAATTGATAGAAGAAATTGAGAAGGATTTTGGGGACACAAGGGAAGAACAATCCCCTTGTTAAAACTCCACATACCTGGTGAAGAAACCTGGAGAATTTGCTTGAGAATCGAAGAGAAAAGTTCAGCCCTAGCCCTTGCTCTAAAATACTCTGAGAGAGAATTCTATGATGTTTCTCTGAGGCTTAACATGAGAATAAGGGGAGGAACCGTCCAAACCATCTAATAAGTCTAAAATTAGGTCCAAACTGATGTAGTTTAAAGCTTAGGTGAATAGGAATTTACTAAATAGTCCTTAGAAGTTCACTGAGAAAATTGCTAGGTGCCCCTAAAGGGTGACTTAATGAGTCGTGGTGACTGACCACGACTCGTGGTCCCTCCCGTCAGGTACACTGACTGGGATCCTTAGTAGGTCACCACGAGGGACCCGACGAGTCATTACCTATGACCACGACTTGTGGTCACCAGTCGTGAACCACACTGTCTCATTCTGGAGATTTTATGCTAAGTCCCATAATGAGTCACTTAACGAGTCGTTGCCAGAGGTGACAACTCGTTTCACCCACTCGTCGAGTACACTGGTCAACTAAAACATTCCCAACTTAGGCCTGACCATGAGTTACTTAACGGACGTCCCTTATTAGGTACACTGCCTCCCTCCTTTACATTAATCAGCCTTTTCCTCACGGCTCACCTAACGAGTCGTAAAGTTACTTGACGTCGCGTCAGGTGGGTCGTCCTGCAATATTTCTACAGTTTTCTAGATTTTCTGCTTTATGCCCCGGAATTAGATTTTGAGTTTCCGGAGTGTTACAATATCTCCCCCTTGTAAACATTCATCCTCGAATGTTATGAAAAACAAAAGAAGTAGTAAATAACAATCAGAACCTTCAAATACTGCTCATTTAACTCCAAAACTACCGGAACGACTATCTTCATTTCAAAATACATATCTGAACTGAGTTTACTTATCATACATACATTCAAAAACATGAAAGAGACTTGAACATCTGAACTGAGTCAAGAAAACTAAACTGAGTTCTAGGGTCATAGCTAATATGTCAAGATGCATTGGAGCCGGTAGGGAACAAGTGTGGGTATTTGGCCATCATATCTGCTCGGCCTCCGACATAGCTCCCTCAACCTGTTGATTTCTCCGTAAGACTTTGACTGAAACTATTTCTTTGTTCCTCAGCTTACACACCTGATGGTCAAGGATCTAGACAGGTACTTCCTCATATGAGAGACTATCTTTTATCCCTAAGTTGTCTAATGGCACAACTTAGGTTGGATCTCTGATTCACTTCTTCAAAAGTGACACATGGAAAACTGGATGCACAACTGTTAGTTCGGAAGGTAACTCTAGCTCATAGGCTACCTTGCCGATACGCCTCAAAATTCTATAAGGTCCCACATACCTCAGACTGAGCTTCCCTTTCTTTCCAAACCTCATCACCCCTTTCATGGGTGAAATTTTCAGGTACACCCAGTCATCAACTGCAAACTCCAACTCTCTTCTCCGCACATCGGCATAAGATTTTTGGCGGCTCTAAGCTGTTTTCAACCTCTCTCGGATGAGCTGAACTTTCTGCATTGCCTCATGAACAAAGTTTGGCCCTATCAAGGTGGCTTACCAACTTCAAACCACCATATAGGAGATCTACATCTTCTACCATACAATGCTTCAAATGGGGCCATCTAGATGCTAGAATGGTAGCTGTTGTTGTATGCAAACTCGATAAGAGGAAGATGGTCATCCCAATTACCCTTAAAATCGATTGCTCACGCTCTTAGCATATGTTCTAGAGTCTGAATAGTCCGCTTAGCTTGCCCATCTGTCTGCGGGTGAAAAGCTGTACTGAACTTGGCCTGAGTGCCAAGTCCCTTCTGAAAAGACTTCCAGAAATGGGAGGTGAACTGGGTACCCCTGCCTGAAATAATAGCCAATGGCACCCCATGAAGTCTAACCAGCTCTCGAATATAAAGTTTAGCATAATCCTCAGCTGAATCTTTGGTTTTGACTGGGAGGAAATATGCTGACTTAGTCATTCGGTCTACTATTACCTAGATTGAGTCATGCAGTCGACGAGTCCGAGGTAGACTCGTAATGAAGTCCATATTCTCGTAATGAAGTCCATATTTACTTCTTCCCATTTCTAGGTGGGTATGCTGATATCCTGGGTCATACCTCCTAGTCTCTGGTGTTCTACCTTGACCTACTGGCAGTTTGGGCACTTAGCTACAAATTCAGCAATGTCTCTCTTCATGCCATTCCACCAATAAATATCCTACAAATCACGGTACATTTTGGTAGCACCAGGGTGAATGGTGTATCTCGAGCTGTGTGCCTCAGCCAGTATCTGCTGTCTCAACTCACCGACATCCTGCACGCACAATCTGCCCTAGTAATGAAGACCCCATCTCCACCTTGGGAGAAAGCCTCAACCTCCTTTCTGAGGACTACTCTTTAAGTTTAAGTAGAACTGGATCTTCATCTTGTCTGGACTTAACTTCTACTACCAAGGACGAATCCGACCCTCTTTGCATTACCATGCCACCTTTAACTGAATCCACCAACTGCACCCCTAATCGGGCTAGCCTGTGAACTTCTTTCGCTAGCTCCCTCTTGCCTTCCTCAATGTGAGCTACACTTCCCATAGACCGCCTGCTTAGGGCGTCAGCCACCACATTGGCCTTACCTGGGTGATACAGCACACTCATGACATAATCCTTTAGCAGTTCCAACCACCGTCTCTGATGCAGGTTTAAGTCCTTCTGGCTGAACACATACTGAAGGCTCTTGGGATCTGTGAACACATCCACGTGAGCCCCGTACAAGTAGTGTCTCCATATTTTTAACACGAATACCACCGTTGCCAACTCCAAGTCATGAGTTGGATAATTCTTCTCGTAGACTTTGAGCTATCTGGAGGCATAGGCTATCACTTTGCCCCATTGCATCAAAAAGCAATCAATTCTAACTCTGGAGGCATCACAATACATAACTAACCCATCTGATCCTTACGGTAAGGTTAACACTGGAGCGGTAGTGAGTCGAATCTTCAACTCCTAGAAACTCTTTTCACACTCATCTGACCACTAGATTTCACCTTCTTCTAAGTTAACTTGGTCAGAGGAAAGGATATGGAGGAGAAACCTTCCACAAACCGTCGGTAATAACCCGCTAAGCCAGAAAACTCCTGATTTCATCAGGAGAGGTAGGTCTGGGCCAATCCTTCACTGTTGCTATCTTGTGAGGATCTATTTGCATCCCTTCGCTTGAGACCACATGACCCAAGAATGTCACAGCCTTCAACCAAAATTCACACTTGCTGAACTTGGCAAACAACTGGCAGTCCCTGAGTGTTTCCAGCACTATCCTCAGGTGATCTGCATGCTCTTCCTCATTTTTGGAGTATACCAGATTGTCGTCGATAAATACGATGACGAACATATCTAGGTACTACTTAAAGACCCTATTCATCAAATCCATGAAGGCTGCTAGGCCGTTTGTGAGTCCAAAGGACATTACCACAAACTCGTAGTGACCATACCAAGTTCTGAATGCTGTTTTCGATATGTCACACTCTCTAAGCCTTAACTGATGGTATCCTGACCTGAGATCGATCTTGGAGAAACAACTGGCTCCCTAAAGCTGGTCGAACAGGTCATCAATTCTAGGTAAGGGATATCTATTCTTGACTGTGACTTTGTTCAGCTGACGGTAATCTATGCACATTCTGAGGGTACCGTCTTTCTTATGCACGAATTGCACTGGAGCACCCCAAAAAGAGATGCTGGGTCTGATAAAACCCTTGTCAAGAAGATCTTTTAGCTGCTCCTTTAGCTCCTTAAGCTCAGCTGGAGCCATTCTGTAAGGAGGGATGGAGATGGGCTGAGTATCTGGGAGGAGATTTATTCTGCTATTTCCCGTTCAGGGGAAACTACGAGAAGATCCTTAGGAAATACATCTGCGAACTCGCTGACAACTAGAACTGACTGAATGGTTGGGTTGTTAGAGTTGGAATCCTTGACCTGGACCAGATGATATAGACATCCTTTGGAAATGAGTTTCTAGGCCTTAAGGTAGGAAATAAACCTACCCTTAGGCGTTGAACTGCTTCCCAACCATTCTAAAACTGGCTCATTAGGAAACTGGAATTTGATAACTCTAGTTCTACAATCAACTGAGGCATAGAAGGAGTGTAACCAATCCATGCCAAGAATAAGGTTGAATTCGACCATGTCTAGCTCTATAAGATCAGCTGGAATTACTTTGTTCAGGATAAAAATCGGGCAATTTCTATACACCCGACTGGCTCTAACTGACTCGCCAACTAGGGTAGAGACTGAGAATGGTTTTAAGAGAACCTCTGGACTTATACTGAGCTAAACTGCTATATACGAAGTTACGAATGAAAGAGTAGCTCCTTGATCTAAGAGGGCATATACGTCTAGATGGAAGAGACGTAACATACTAGTAACTACGTCAGGTGAGCTTTCTTGATCCTGATGAGAAGATAGAGCATAGAAACGATTTTGGCGCTGACCTCCATTTGTACCTACTGTGTTATCCTGCTGGGCTGGTCATCTTGCTAAAGCTGATGATGCGTTAGATTGTGATCTCCCTCGCCCCGCTGAGGGGCAATCCCTAAGCCTGTGTCCAAGCTGTCCACACCCAAAGAAGCCCTCTCGTCCCTGAAGGCATTCTCCTGGGTGATTTATACCACACTTGGGACAAGCTGGATACTTGTTGCTGGTACTGAAACTCTGTGACTGAGAGCCAGATGCTCCGCCCCTCCAATCTTGGCGGGACCGAAAGGTTGGGGCACTGGCTGAGCTGTGTGCTGGGGCTCTCTGTTGTTGCTGCTGCTGTTGCTATTGTGGGCGGCTACTACTGTCAGATTTCTGATAGCCATAGTCTAAATGACCAGTTCTTGCCCGCTTGTTCTTACACTCCATATCTTTCAGCTTCTCTGCCCTAATCTACTGGGCATAAACAATTAGGCTAGAGAGGTCCATGTCCTTGATCAGCATCGCGGTCCTGCACTCCTTGAGGACTAGATTAGATACTCCATTACGAATTTTAGCATACGATCCCTTGGCTCGGCCACCATCTATGAAGCATCCTTTGATAGTCTAGTAAACTCCAGAGCATACTCCTCCACTATTCGGTTGCCCTACCGTAGGTTCATAAACTCTGCCATCTTAGCCTCCCTCAGCTCCCTAGGGAAAAACTTATCCAGGAAAGCTGTGTGGAACTCGTCCCACTCCACCGGTCCTGCTCCCGCTGGCCGCCCCTCCTTCCACTGCTCATACCAAACCTGGCTTACCCCTTTAAGCTGATAGGCAGCCAGGTCAGCACTCTCAGAGGAGCTGACACTCATAATACGGGTAATATTTCTAATCTCATCTATAAACCCTTGTGGGTCCTCTCCCACCTTTGATCCATCAAAATCTAAAGGGTTCATCCTAGTAAAATCCTGCACCCAAGAAGCAGCTGCAGACCTATTTGTGGCTACTGGAACCACCTGCTGGTTCACCTGGTTGGTGACTGTTTGAGCTATCAATTGAATGGCCACCCTGAATTCGGCAGTGGATATGGATTCATCCTGAGGTGCTGTCGGAGCTGATGGGGTAGGTTTGTTGACACTAGCAGCCCTTCTGCCATTACCACGTCTGGGAGGCATAGTTCACTAAAATGAAATAGAGCACGAATTAGAAGGGCATTTATGGAATTTGGACTTTAACACATGATAAATAATATGAACAAAAGGGAATTTTCCTAATAACATCTCGTAGACTCTTCTTTACAAGTGTGGAATGCTTTACACCCATGAAAAGGACTCTACTCGATGTGGCTTTCAGACATTCCGAGAATACTCTATACCTAGGGCTCTAATACCAAGTTTGCCATGCCCCGAGCCTACACCCTAGGCGTAACACGGTACTTGAAGCCACAAGTGACCTCAAGTCAACCCTTGGTCTATCAGTTACTAGAATTTTGAGTAAACATGCACAATAGAACTTTGAAATAATATCATAAAATATTCATGAGAGGTAAGTCTGAAAACATAAAGTTCAAATAATAGAATAATATCGATAAATCTAAAAATCACATCTGTTTGAAAGCCATCTAATAGAGGAGTTGCTGGGACAAGCCCCCAGCTAACTCTAAGTCTGACTGAAACTAATACATGACTGAAAGAAGGAAAATAGTGCCCTCGGATGATGAGGACTCACACTTCAACTGCTGCAAGGAAGAATCTGAACTAAAACTAACAGTGCTGGGTCTGAGAACTTGCAACTGTATCATGAAACGATACAACATAAAAGTATGCGTCAGTACTTTGAATGTACTAAGTAAGTAGGAGAAACATAACTAAAAATAAAGTCTTAGCTGAAATGACACACAATGAGCTGAACTGAAATATTGATATAACCTGAAATGGTCAAGATGACCCTGTCTGATGGTCAAGGATGTGCCCTAAGTTTGAAACCCTGAGGTTGAGATACTGTACCAGACTGAGTTAAACTGAGGACTAGAACTGAACTGAGCTGCTTATTCTGTAACTGGACTCTAACTAGTGGGAGAGTCTATAACCGATATATAACCACGTGATCTAGACGTGGAGTCTGATACATACACCCCATCAGTAGGACCCAATATACCTTGCCAGGGTTTAAAGGCGTAAACTAAGTGATCACAAAAGTCTTGGGCCAATCAGGCCAAGTAATACTGTAACCTACACTGGTAATGTAGTTTTGGGAACCTGGGTGCGCTGGAACCCCGACCCACTCGGTGCTAAGTTTTACTCCCACTGGAAAACCGAAATTGAACTACTAAGCTGTTAGCTCAAAACTAGGGTCCAAGACTAGTCAGGGACATATAACTGCTTGTATCATGAGAGTCTTATTGGACCATATTTTGCAACTGGGTTCTAGACTGGTCAGAGTTGCTTATCTGGAAGCGTCGTGACCGTCTAAGAACAAGCTATAATTGAACCGGGGTCCTGGGGCTGGTCTATACTAAAATGTCATGACCGACTAATGGATCCAAAACTATGAATCTAAGTTTGATTTTGATAATTGAGAGGCACCACTGACACCTCGAAATAAGACTGGAGTCAAACTGATCAATTGACAATTTTCTAAATATCACTAAGGATTCTAGTATTCTGACTAAGACTAAACTGACATGATTCTGGAGAGATTCTAGTTCTAACTGGTCTGTACTACTAGCATCTAATAGAGAATTCAACTTATCCCAACAATATGGGAATTTCATAATATAGTGAAATTCAAGAATTATAGGAACTCTATTCAACGAACTAAGTCATGGACCATACTGTTTCATTCTGCAGATTTTATGCTAAGTCCCATAATGAGTCACTTAATGAGTCGTTGCCAAAGGTGACGACTCATTTCACCCACTCGTTGAGTACACTTGTCAACTAAAACATTCCCAACTCAGGCCTGACCACGAGTGACTTAACGGGTCGTGGTCACTACTCGTGACATCCCTCATTAGGTACACTGCCTCCCTCCTTTATATTAATTAGCCTTCTCCTCACAGCTCACCTAACGAGTCATAAGGTTACTTGACGACTCGTTAGGTGGGTCGTCCTGCAATATTTATACAGTTTTTCGGATTTCCTGCTTTATGCTGCAAAATTGGATTTTGATTTTCCGAGGTGTTACAGTTTGCCTCAAAATGACTCGTGGTACGAGTAGTGGTGAGAAGTAACAGATCGTGGGAGGAGTCATATTGAAATGCTATAGTTGGACGCCCAGATCACGAATAACACCACGAGTCATGGTGTGTGGGTACGACTCATGGTCAGGATTCATGGTGAGGCATGTTTGGTGCTATTTCGATTGGTATTATATATTATAAACCGACACGCAAGTGCACGTGGTCAAACAAGTAATAAAGTGGCTAAGTAAGCCAAGTATCGATCCAAGAAGGCTCAGGGTATGTAAAATTTGCCTAAGTATACTATATTCTTATCTTACTTCTAACTATGCTAACAACAACGTAACCAACAGTTAATTGAGTTTTTGTTTATAAAATATATACTAAAACTATTAACAATTATTTACCGTGAATTTAAACTATGGATATGAGCATGCCAAGGTTAAGAACAAGTAATGAATTCGATTGTAATAATAATCCGGTTAATCTCTTCCTCATGGTGCTAGCCAAGAACAGTAGCCTAGAAATTAAAACTCTCGTATTTAATTTCACTTAAGAATCATAAACCATTCGTCTACATTTCTGTGATCAAATTCAATTTACGACCTAGCAATACAATTCCGGTTCCTAAATTAACTAATACGGCTTTCAAGTATATTTCTATCAGGAAAGCACATCAAAACCCAATTTTCCCAAATCAAGTTAAGAACAATACCCTATTAATTCACAACTTTCCAATTTCTTGCTCTCTCGAGTGAAAGTGGACTTTTTAAATGTACATTAATGTTGGCCAAGCACTAATGCAGTAAGAACAAGAATTAATAGAACAACATGAAAGAAGAAGAAGAAAACCATATCATTTACAATCAAAATTCACTACACATGTTCAAAACCTTAGCAAGGAAGAGAATTAGCCACTCATTTGTGGATTGATCATCCTAAAACAAGTGTAAATCATACGTACAATTGATAGAAAGAAGAAAAGAAGAGAAGAAATCCCTTAGCTTTTTCGTTCCTCAACTGCTCCTAACCCACGTCCTTGCTCCACCAAGTCTGAACTAAAACTGAACTAATTAAAATAAACCTAAGTGTGCTATTTATACTAGTGGGAAATTTTTCCCGGAATAACAAGCAACGTGTCACGGAGGCCAACGCGGAGCCTTGCCTCCGTGACACGGCGTGGACGCGGACCCTCACTGGAAATCCAGGGTCCGGTAAATTAGCCTCAACGTGGCACGGAGGCCAACGCGGAGGCCTATCTCCATGCCACGGAGCTGTCGCGAGGCTTCACTGGAATTTGTCCATTAATTCCCTCTCCAGGCAGTGTGCCTCCGTGATGGTAGTGTGGCACGGCGCCATCGCGGAGCCCTTATATTCTGCATAATCCAATGTCGTCTCCATGCTCGCATCCAAGTCCAACTCCGATATTTTTCCAACATGCATTTTTGCTCCTAAAAATCATATTTTCCTGCAAAACAAATGCTAATCATGTTGGTTAGTATAAATTCACATTTTATTACCAATTACATGAGAATATATACATATTGCACACAAACAAGGCGAAAATAATACGTTTGAGTATCACTTGGGCATATAAATCTGCCCAAGATCACTTACCCACACTTAAATCCTTGTTCGTCCTCGAACAACACATACACAACTCATGCAAATTACATCCCAACCTTTATCACTATGGTGCGACAATTTACACTACGGTCATACCGATTATTCAATTTTTTGCAAATCATCACGAAAACATGCTTGGTCTTACAATACAATGACCTTTAATACATCAAGACTTCCTAGACTTTAAGAATTGATTCTTGATATCGGCAAACTCATGCAAATCAACTAATCAAGAAATCCGACACGAAAATCAATCTTTCATCTAGCATGTGCCCTCACAACTCAATAGAATCTTCCCCTTTTTGTTCATGCAACACAAAAACATGCAAGTAGGGGCATATAAAAATTAATTTCACTCTCTCTCCCAAAAGAATTCACATGCATCATGTCATGACCCATAGGCTTGCCCTTAGTGTATTACTCCACTAATATAAAGAAATGCAATATAGGATCACGTAGGACTTTAATGGGTTGTAACGGGGCTATGGATCTAGTATATATATTGGATTAGCCAATAATAGTCGCTAGCATCCTTAAGTGCCTTTTCAACTCATTCCCATCGACTCATGGACATTGTTCCTCTCTTTCCTCTTTTTCTCCCATTCATGCTGGTTTCCTTTCGTACAGCCCATTTCATCAAACACACTTGACACAAAACAAAGGGTTTTCATGTACCCTCACTATCATTTAATTATAACAAGTGCCTCTTCAACATCATTTTTTCTTTCCTCACTCTGCTTTTTTTTTTCTTTCATTCCTTACTCCTTGACACCTTGGGAAAATTTTCTTTTCTTCGTAAGCGCTTAAGAGTTTTGTATAGACTTTTACAGCTAATGAAAAGAAAGAATGAAGCTTGGTTTATACAATTTTGGACAAAAGAAAGAAATCGGCTAAAGGCTCAACGGGCTAACTAGGGTATACAACATATAGAAAGGTAGAATTCGACAAGAAAAAAATGGAAACTCTCGGTTAAAACAAAGAAATGCCTACATCCTTTCCAACACTACACTTCCTTCATTTCGTTTTGTTTACACACTAGGCAAGTTCTAGACAATTCACAATGGAATGGAATACCAAAACCTCACTTCACACTTCATGCACATGCTCGAATCAAGATGCATTCACAGACTCTCTAATTAGCCAATCACATGAATTCAAGATTAAGCCTCAATCATACTAAATCAAATTCTACAGCCTAGGTAACTCAACATATTTACAAAATTTCATGCTTTCAAACGAATCATTTTCACATTTTGAACATCATTTACAACACACAACGAAATGTTTGCAACCATAAAGCAACTACAGTTCATTGATGCAATCCACCAAAGAAAAATTAAAAACAAATTAAAATCCTACTCCTACCGACTACATTTCCCTTAAGACGGTCGTCATCCATCCATCATAGGGAATGGTCACTAACTATGACATCGGTTCAATGGGACTATTCTCAGTAAAAAAACTAAAAACAAACTCCGAGAAACCCAAAAAAATAAAAACTAAAAATTTTTGCAACACATCGATCATTTCGATAGAAAGAAAATATTTACAAGTGCAAAATATTCTCGAAATTTTTTGAAAAATACCGATAATCTCGATAGAAAAAAATCTTTACAAAATATTTACACTGGCAACCATAACTTTTCATACCACACATCATTAACCACACAAACAAATATATACACATACACCACAAATCAGTCCATAACAGGGAAAGCACAAACATACATAAAAACCAAGGAAAAACATACAGCAAATTAGAGCCCAAGTCCCAGCACCTAGCTACTCCCCACCCCACACTTAAATCGAACACTGTCCCCAGTGTTCACAAAAATTACAAAACACAATTTCGGGTGGTGGAACTCCCTGTTCAGTCGAAATATTCGACTTCTTCATCTGGTGCTGCTGCCTCGTCGCCCATATCTGAGTCAGCTCCATCGTCGTCATCGGACTCCACATCGGAGTCCTCACAACGTTTCTCCTCATCAGTAGGAACATCGTCATCAGTCGGCTCCACGAAGGCTGGTCCCACTCGGAATAAGGCTCTGGCATTCTCGCCAAATGGGTAATCCAGCTCCAGCTGCCATAATTCTTCCTCGGTGGCTGGTCTCCCACCAATACGTAGTTGAAGCATCTGCATGCCGAACATACGTGCTATGTATTGATCGTCACGAGCATGTCGCTCGCCCAAAGTCAGCACTGGACCGTGTGTGGTGTCGGGGGCCTTAGTTTTTGTCACATCGAGGGCCCTCCGCTCCAACTGCGGAATATAGTCCAAAGCCTCTTCCTCGATGTCGATGCCTCGGAGGAAGGTGGTGATGAGTCCGCCAAACCCGTATCTGTGGCCCTGGTGCAGTCTGGCTCTCTTCATGGCGGATATAATTACCGCCCCAACATTAATCTCAAGCCTTTTCATAAGGGCATACACCAAGCAGACACGATCCCGGGTCACATCCGTTATATGAACTCCCGGGATCAAGCACGAACATACAATCTTCAGCCATATTCTGGCCTCCCTGTTCATCTGCGAATAAGGCAGAGTCTGGTGGTAACCCCTCTCCTTATGTCTACTCCATCGAGCTGTGGATCGAGCCCCACACAATGTACGTCTGATGTCGGCATACGGTGGGGTGATGTTTAGCTGGCGGAGAACGTGAGCGTCTGTGTCCCACGCTCCAACGATGGCATTAAATTGGTGGGGTTCCAGAGTGACAATCTGCCCTATGATTTTTATTGTGTGGCTTTTGATGGCCGGGTTCCAATTTGCATAGAACTCTCGGACCAAATGAAGGTTGCACTCCTTGGGCTCCTGAAAGATAAAGTTGAGCCCAGCTGCCTCAATTCTCTGCACAATACGTGGGAACTCCTGTGCAAGTGGTTCCCGTGCAATATGTTCCTCGGGGAAGTACTTGTTTTCTTTATGTTTCGCGTACAACTTCTTCCCTTCATCGGTTACCCATCTTGTTCCGTATTGGCGGCGTTGGCCGCGCGGAACAGCTGGTGCAGCTGGGACTGCGGTGCCCAACCTCAATCTTTTCCGTCCGGTGCCTGAGGTAGAAGCACCCTCGCCCTTGTCCTGTCGACTTGCCATTGAACCTGTCAATATACATAAACAGCACAACGTTAAGCTAAATACAAGTTAACTTAGGCTAAGGTTGGGTTAAACTAAGTTTTACCCCACACTTAGTCCTTAACTATATTTACAATACTTCGGAAAGGATTACTCTATTTACAACCCCAAACACAAACAACTATACAACATATTGCTTAGTGCGTTCACGAAAATTTCGACAGCATAACGCTTAGCGTACTACTCAGACTTCATACAGCTAATCCCAATCCTACTATCGCTAACAATTCAACCATCGCACAAGCAATAAAAACAAAAACTAAAAACAACGATAAAAACATTCTATATACAAACGAAT
Source organism: Datura wrightii (assembly GCA_035772735.1). Taxonomy (NCBI): domain Eukaryota; kingdom Viridiplantae; phylum Streptophyta; class Magnoliopsida; order Solanales; family Solanaceae; genus Datura; species Datura wrightii. The sequence continues at coordinate 44,813,971 of JASDFA010000002.1, read as the reverse complement.
CCAATTAACCAAACCAATTTACACAATTTTCGCATTTTCCCCAACAATTCGAGAATTCGTCTTCCCACAACATTCACACAATATTTACCTCGACTTATCTCAATTTACAACCACACCCCGGCATCGAATTCATCAAATTATCAAGTTGCCCAAGTCAAATTCAACAACCCAAGCCCTAGAATGCAATTCTACAATCAAATTTGAATTATTCACATAATCGACGAGTTCAAATGCTAATTACAACAATCCGAACATAATCAATCACAAAATAATTCAACATCATGTTTAATTGCTACTTGGGGTGATATATTTCACCTCACGTGCTTAAATTCGACTAAAATCGCCAAAAACTTGAGAGAAATGATGAAAACATACCTTTTAGTTGAAGAACCGAAGAAATTTGATGTTTTCCTTGCCTATTAGCGTGGCACGTTGGTTGGGGAGGGGGAATTGGGTGTTTTGGTCGCGGAGGAGGAGAGAAATAACGAAAAATTGGGCAAAATCGGGGTTAATTTAAAGAAAAACACGTGGGTCACCCGGCAACCCGGTGTGACCCGGCACTGAATAAAGGGCAACGTGTCACGGAGGGTAACGCGGAGCCCCTCCTCCGTGACCGGAGCCAACGCGTTGGCTCTCTGAAAATTTTTAAAAATCTGATTTTGCCTTCAACGTGTCACGGATGGTAACGCGGAGCCACTCCTCTGTGACACGGAGCCAACGCCCCAGTGCACTGTTTCTTCAATAAAAATTATTTTCATACCTTGCCTTATTTTTCCCGCTTCCATGCATATTTTTCTTCATTAGACCTGAAAATCACCTCACTAAACGAAATTGGTTAGATTAATAGATTTTCCTGCTACCATGAAAAAATATACTAACTAAAACGAAAAAATTTGTACGAAATCAAGAAAAAGAAAAAAGAAAATAAAAATACAAATTAATTACACTCTACTAAAAGAAGAAAAAAATAGAATATTTTTCTTTTCACGGGTTGCCTCCCGTGCAGCGCCTGGTTTACCGTCGCGGCTCGACGTCCATTATGCTCAATTTTCTACTAGGGTGAGGGACGATTTTTCACGATCCTTGTCCTCCCCCCAGTAGTGCTTACATCTCTGCCCATTTACCAAGAACGTAGCACTTCTATCTTCTTGCCACAGTTCTACTGCCCCGTGAGGGGTCATTCTTACCACTTCAAATGGTCCAGACCATTTAGACCTCAGCTTACCAGGAAACAATTTTAATCTTGAATTAAAAAGTAAAACTTGTTGTCCCGGTTCGAAAATGCGATGCACCACATGCTTATCATGCCATCTTTTGGTTCTTTCCTTGTAATACTTTGCACTCTCATAGGCATGCCAGCGAAACTCATCAAGTTCGCTAAGCTGCATCAATCTCTTTTTGCCCGCCAGCTCTGAGTCCATATTTAACTTTCTGATAGCCCAGTAAGCTCGGTGCTCAAGTTCTACCGGGAGATGACATGCTTTGCCATAAACCAATCGGTATGGTGACGTTCCAATCGGTGTCTTATAAGCAGTTCGGTAGGCCCACAACGCATCATCGAGTTTGCTAGACCAATCATTCCGCTGTGTGTTCACCGTTTTCTGAAGAATCTGTTTCACCTCCCTATTTGACACCTCTACTTGCCCACTAGTTTGTGGGTGATATGCTGTTGCCACTTTGTGGTGCACCCCATACTTGGCCAATAGTTTCTTGAAACTTGCATTGACAAAATGAGCCCCTCCGTCACTGATAATTGCTCGGGGTGTCCCAAACCTTGTGAGGATGTGTTTTTTTACAAACTTCGTTACTACCTTGTTATCATTCCTGGGGCAACCTATTGCTTCCACCTATTTTGATACATAATCTACAGCTACCAAGATATAACGATTACCAAATGACGGTGGGAATGGGCCCATGAAATCAATGCCCCATACATCGAAGGGCTCAACTTCCAGTATGTTCTGCAAAGGCATCTCTTGTCTTCTGCCAATTGATCCTGTCCGCTGACATCTATCACACATTTTGACATACGCCATAGAATCTCTGAACAGTGTTGGCCAAAAGAAACCTGACTGAAGAACCTTGTGTGCTGTTCTCTCACCTCTGTGATGTCCTCCATACAACGAAGAATGGCATCCCCTTAACCCTTCTGCTATTTGACTCTCTGGGATGCATCTTCTCATCACCTGGTCTGGTCCTTGCTTGAACAAATATGGCTCATCCCATACATAATGCCGGCTGTCATGCCTCAATTTCTTTCTTTGCTGGTCTGTTGTTTCAGGTGGGTAAACTCCACTCACTAGCAAGTTGACTATGTCAGCATACCAGGGAACTTCAGCTTCACCCACTGCCAAGAGTTGCTCATCTGGGAAGTCTTCGTTTATGTCCTCACTTTCCATCACATGCGACCGACTTTCCAGTCGTGATAGGTGGTCTGCTACTTGGTTCTCACTCCCTTTTCTGTCTCTAATCTCAAGGTCAAACTCCTGTAGCAATAAGATCCATCTGATCAATCTGGGCTTAGCATCTTTCTTGTTGAATAGGTACCGAATAGCTGCATGATCAGTGTACACCACTACTTTCGAACCCACCAAATAGGACCTGAACTTGTCAAATGCAAACACCAGAGCTAGCATTTCCTTTTCTGTGACTGTGTAATTACTCTGGGCCGGATTCAGTGTCTTGCTTGCATAGTAAATAGAATGAAAAATTCTATTTTTCCATTGTCCCAATACAGCTCCCACAGCCACATCACTGGCATCACACATCAGCTCAAATGGTTGTTCCCAATCAGGAGAAGTAAGTATAGGTGCTTCTATCAATTTCTGCTTCAATTTTTCAAATGCTGTAACACACTCATCGTCCAACTCAAACTTTACCTCCTTTTCTAACAGTCTGCATAGTGGTCTAGAAATGTTGGAAAAGTTTTTGATGAACCATCTGTAGAATCCCGCATGCCCCAGAAAAGTGCACACACCTTTCACTGACACTGGTGGTGGCAATTTTTCAATAACCTCGATCTTAGCACGATCGACTTCCAACCCCTTTTTAGACACTTTGTGGCCCAGGACAATCCCTTCCTTCACTAAGAAGTGGCATTTCTCCCAGTTTAACACAAGGTTGGATTCTTCACATCGAGCCAGCACCCTGTCAAGATTCTGCAAACAAGTAGCAAACGAATTACCGAAAACAGAAAAATCATCCATAAATACCTCAACAAAATCCTCAACCATGTCATGAAAAATAGCCATCATGCATCTCTGGAATGTGGCGGGTGCATTGCATAACCCGAACGACATCCGCCTGAAAGCATATTCCCATAAGGACAGGTGAAAGTAGTCTTCTCTTGATCCTCAGGAGCGATGTCAATTTGGTTATAGCCAGAGTACCCATCAAGGAAGCAATAATACTCCTGCCCTGCCAACCTATCAAGTATTTGGTCAATAAAAGGAATGGGGTAATGGTCTTTCCTCGTGGCTTCATTTAGTTTTCTGTAGTCCATACAAATTCGCCAGCCTGTGACGGTTCGTGTAGGGATCAACTCATTTTTCTCATTAGTGATTACAGTCATCCCCCCTTTCTTAGGAACACACTGAACAGGACTGACCCACTCACTATCTGAAATTGGGTAGACTACACCTGCATCAAGCCACTTGATTATTTCCTTCCTTACCACATCTTTCATTGCTGGGTTAAGTCTCCTCTGCGGCTGAATAGTTGGCTTGGCTCCTGTCTCCATGAATATCCTGTGTGTGCAGAAAGCTGGATTGATACCCTGGATGTCAGACATTTGCCAACCCATTGCCTTCTTCCTTTTCTTTAAGACTCCCAAAGCTGCCTTTTCCTATTCCTCCGCCAAGTCTGCAGAGATGATAACTGGTAACGTCTCCCCCTCCCCTAAAAAGATATATTTTAGATGGGAAGGCAATTCTTTCAGCTCCAACTTCGGTGCTTCCTCAACAGAAGGTTTTGGCAACGGCTCTAGTGATCTCATCAATGACTGAAATTCATGTCTCCTCGGATGATGAGGTGCTCCATTCAACAATTGGACCATCCCATAAGCTTCACCATCCCCAAAATGATCAGAATGCGTCAACGCTCTTTCTAATGGGTCTAGAGATTCAATAACCTGCCTAATTTCTCCCTGTTCAACCACACAAATTTCCGCAAGCTCCTCATCTATGGCTGGCAGCTTCATGGCTTTTAACACATCAAATACCTCTACCTTGTCATGTGCTTGCATTGTAAGTTTACCCGCAGCTACATCAATTAATGCTTTTCCGGTTGCCAAAAAGGGTCGTCCCAAAATAAATGGGACTTCAGCATCTGGTTCAAAGTCCAGAACAATAAAATCGATCGGAAAAATGAGGGAACCCACTTGCACTAACACATCCTCAACAATACCATCCGGTTCAGCTAAGGACCTGTCCGCTAGCTGCAAGATTACCATTGTAGGTCTAGGACTCCCTAGACCTAACTTTCTGAATAGCGAAGATGGCATCAGATTTATACTTGCCCCCAAGTCACATAATCCACGAGCTCAGATACTTTGCCCAATAGTCAGCTGGATAGTAAAACTTCCAGGGTCTTTCAGTTTCGTGGGCAGTCTATTCTGAATCCGGGAAGTGCATTCCTCCTTTAAAGCCACCGTGGCATACTCAGTCAAATGACTTTTGTTAGCCACGATGTCTTTAATATATTTTGCATACTTTGGCACTCCCTGCAAGACATCAACAAGAGGTAAGTTAACATGTACCTGTTTAAGCACCTCCATAAATTTCTTGAAACACGCCTCCTCCTTGTGTTTCTTAAGTCGTTGAGGGAACGGGGGTGGAGGCCTTTCAGATTCTGCTTCTTTAGTCTTCCCCCTATCAGAACTTTGTTCCTCCTCAACATCTGCTGCTCCTGACTTTTGAGGCAGTCTTTCCGGTTCCACCTCCTTCAACTGTAAGCCACTCCTCGTGGTCACCGCATTTACCTGCTTCGGATTAGGATCCGTGTCTCTAGGTAGTACTCCTCTGGGTCTTGTATTTTGGGCACTAGCAAATTGCCCAAACTGATATTCAACAGCCTTGGTCGCCAATTGATTGTTCTTCACTTCGGCTGCCAATTTAACATAGTCAGCCTGCAATTGTGCCTGATTAGCGATCATGGTTTTGAACATCTCCTCAATAGTCGGTGATGGTGGTGGAGGAGGGGAATTGTGATTTCTGAATTGAGCTTGATAGTTTTGTTGCCCTCCTTGATTTCTCTGCATACCCTGACCAGAACTTTGGCCTTGTTGGTTGTTGCTACCCCACGAAAAATTCGGATGGTTCCTCCAATTTGAGTTGTAGCCACTACCAAACTGCTGCTGATTTCTCTGTGCATTGCCCACAAAGTTAACAGAATCAGGATTTGCACCACAGCATTCAGCTGAATGCTCACTACTACCACACACTTCACACCACATCTGCTGGACTGCATTGACCGAAGCTGAAGGCTGGTTCAAGTTCATATTGCTGAAGTGATTATTTAACTGATTTTGCAAGGCAGCTATCTGTGCAGCGATAGCTGTAAATCCATCCACTTCAAGCACTCCCTCTACTTTCCTTGCTCCACCTCGAGATGAATCTGCATTCTATTCTGGATTGCCTTGTGAAATTCGGTTGAGCAAAGTGTACAGCTCCTCGTAAGTCTTTTCCAGCGCTTGCCCTCCAGCTGCTGAATCTAACAGAATTTTAGTGTGGGGTTCCAAACCCTCAATAAATGTGTGTACCAACACCTCATTGGACTGATGATGATGAGGACAGTCCCGCAACATGGATTTAAATCTTTCCCAGGCTTGATATAGATTTTCTCCCTCCCTCTGTTTAAAACTTAGAATTTGACTTCTAAGTCTGGCTGTTTTACCAGAAGGGAAAAATCTAATCAAAAACTTCCGTGCAAGATCATCCCACGTTGATATAGAATTGGGTGGTTCAGCTTTTAACCACCTCTTAGCTTCACCAAGTAAGGAAAATGGAAATAAGGTGAGCCGAACATAATCAGGTGACACTCCAGCGGGTATATAAGTGTCACTTATCTCCAAAAAGTTTTGGAGATGTTGTTGTGGATCTTCATGAGGGAGACCGGTAAATTGCCCGCTTGTGTGCAAAAGTTGCACCATATTCTGCTTTAATTCAAATCTCCCTCCAGGCTCTAGTTTGCGGATGCTAGAATGTACATTGTTAGCGTGTGGGATTGCCACCTCGCGAACCGGCCTTGCTGCTGCTTCATTGGGCACTAACACTGCCCTCACAACTGGTGGATTTTGTTGCTCCATAATAGATTGTCGGAACAACTGCAGCTTCCTTTGTAGAGCTTCTCTACGTTGACTATGAAATTCACGTTCAGGCTCTAAGTAAGATTCCACCAGCTCCTTGTCCCTTGCCAGTGTTCACAGAAACAAAATCTGCAAAATACAGGCTAAGACCAAGTTGTTAACACTTAAGAAAATAAAAATAAAAATACAGTAAATTTACACTAAACACAATTTCACAAATTTGCCTAGCCTCCCCGGCAGCGGCGCCAAAAACTTGTTCGGTGCTATTTCGATTGGTATTATATATTATAAACCGACACGCAAGTGCACGTGGTCAAACAAGTAATAAAGTGGCTAAGTAAGCCAAGTATCGATCCAAGGAGGCTCAGGGTATGTAAAATTTGCCTAAGTATACTATATTCTTATCTTACTTCTAACTATGCTAACAACAACGTAACCAACAGTTAATTGAGTTTTTGTTTATAAAATATATACTAAAACTATTAACAATTATTTACCGTGAATTTAAACTATGGATATGAGCATGCCAAGGTTAAGAACAAGTAATGAATTCGATTGTAATAATAATCCGGTTAATCTCTTCCTCATGTTGCTAGCCAAGAACAGTAGCCTAGAAATTAAAACTCTCGTATTTAATTTCACTTAAGAATCATAAACCATTTGTCTACATTTCTGTGATCAAATGCAATTTACGACCTAGCAATACAATTCCGGTTCCTAAATTGACTAATACGGCTTTCAAGTATATTTCTATGATTAAAGCACATCAAAACCCAATTTTCCCAAATCAAGTTAAGAACAATACCCTATTAATTCACAACTTTCCAATTTCTTGCTCTCTCGAGTGAAAGTGGACTTTTTAGATGTACATTAATGTTGGCCAAGCACTAATGCAGTAAGAACAAGAATTAATAGAACAACATGAAAGAAGAAGAAGAAAACCATATCATTTACAATCAAAATTCACTACACATGTTCAAAACCTTAGCAAGGAAGAGAATTAGCCACTCATTTGTGGATTGATCATCCTAAAACAAGTGTAAATCATACGTACAATTGATAGAAAGAAGAAAAGAAGAGAAGAAATCCCTTAGCTTTTTCGTTCCTCAACTGCTCCTAACCCACGTCCTTGCTCCACCAAGTCTGAACTAAAACTGAACTAATTAAAATAAACCTAAGTGTGCTATTTATACTAGTGGGAAATTTTTCCCGGAATAACAAGCAACGTGTCACGGAGGCCAACGCGGAGCCTTGCCTCCGTGACACAGCGTGGACGCGGACCCTCACTGGAAATCCAGTGTCCGGTAAATTAGCCTCAACGTGGCACGGAGGCCAACGCGGAGGCCTATCTCCGTGCCACGGAGCTGTCGCGAGGCTTCACTGGAATTTGTCCATTAATTCCCTCTCCAGGCAGTGGGCCTCCGCGATGGTAGCGTGGCACGGCGCCATCGTGGAGCCCTTATATTCTGCACATTCCAATGTCGTCTCCATGCTCGCATCCAAGTCCAACTCCGATATTTTTCCAACATGCATTTTTGCTCCTAAAAATCATATTTTCCTGCAAAACAAATGCTAATCATGTTGGTTAGTATAAATTCACATTTTATTACCAATTACATGAGAATATATACATATTGCACACAAACAAGGCGAAAATAATACGTTTGAGTATCACTTGGGCATATAAATCTGCCCAAGATCAAGGCATAGGGAATTCCATGGTTGGAAAGGATGAATCATGGTATGACTCTTTGTGGGAAACAACGAGGTAAGGGTCGTAGTTTGGAGGTTCTATCTATGGTTGGATTGTCACAAGTGGTGTTACGACCCGTGGAAAGTAACCACAAGTCGTGGTTTGTAGCCCGTGGAAAAATCCAGAGAAGGTAAGAATTAAAGCTTAGTGAAAACGAAAGGTGCTATGACCTGTAATGACATGTAATGACTCGTAGCAGGCATCCGTGATGTGATGTTCAGGAACCAACCTTACAACCAGTGGTGACAACGGGAGGTGACCACGAGTCATCGCTTTATTGTACGACTTGGGGTGAGAGTCGTGATGACTGGCAATGCCTAATTTCAAGAATTTTTATTAAGGGTATTTTTGTAAATTCTAAGCTACTAAGTCCTAAACTACGTTGTTTTAAGCCCTGGAAAAAGTGTTTTAAGGGTTTTTAACCTATTCTAATTCATTCAACTCCCATGCATGCAAGTTTAGAGGGTTCCCTTGAAGATCAAGCCTGTAATCCTCCAATTCTCCTCCAAATCTCTTGGGCTTTCAAAGTCAAGTTAAGAATCAGTTTACCCAGGTATGTAGGGCCATGAATGAGAGTTTCCTTCCACTCTCATGCCCAAATTTTTCCTCAAGTTCATGAATTCAAGCATATGATCCTCTGGGGTTTTATCCCAATTTTATGAAATTCTTTATGATTCATTTATGGGTCAATTTCCTTCAAGTTTCAGACCATATTTTAAGATATATGGGCAGATTTTATACTTATTTTGATTATTAATTTATTATTTCAAATTTTAGAAAATTATGTCCAATTATAAAAGTTTCATAAAAAGTCAAGTTTATGATTCTATTATGATTTTTATTCTCCTAAGCCCTAATTTATGGTTTATGATTTAAGATATGATTTCCTACAAGTACTCTTCATGAATTTCAAGTATGGTGATTTTCTCAAGCATGTTTGTTCTTCATGATTTATGAGTTTATGTTTTGATCGACTCACGGGCCTTTGTTTCATGGCTTATCATGTATTTCAAGTATGATCAAGTACGTTATCATTTGACTAGCCATGAACTTCATGTATGATTTCACGATAAATATATAAGACCTCATGTGCATATTTTTGGGAGTAGTGTCTAGCACTGAGTAGGCCCGGTGTTCAGGTAAACTTCATGGTCTCAGAACTACGTGCCACTGTAGGTATATATATTCATGGTTAACCCCATGGGTCCCTATTAGTGATATCACGCCATTTACATCCCTTGCCTGACAAGCATGGGACGTCTCTGCCCACTTGAGTGAGATAGCTGGGGCATCATGTAAGATCTATCATTATGATGTTGGTTAAGAAGAGTCCTCCAATTGATCCCATATGATTTATGCATTGTCATATTCATGATACCTGACGTGCCCGCAAGTGTACGGGTCATGCAAGTAATATAGTGGCTCTTTTTAAGAACCGGAATGTCGAACCCACAGGGACTGGACCCATTCCTCTAACTATCCATTACAAGTGTGATCTTAAATACCAAAAAATATTGGTTATAGAAGTTTTCGAGGGAGATTTTTAATTAACTCTAAATTTGGTCAACGAAATATTCTGAACGCACTCTAGGAGCAACATAGAGTTAAAACCAGATAATCATGCGATGCTACGATTTGCAATGGGTTAAGTATGAAACTATCGATTATAATTTCACATAATTAGAATTGTATGTTCATGGTCTTTCGAGCCTCTAAACACGACAAATTAGCCTCACTGCATCATTGTGAGTGAGGATGCTAATTTCTAGTTCGCAGGCAATTAATTATGTTGTGGTTTACGGGGAAACGATTAGGGACTTTCGTGCGTCTAACCATTTAACTCAACTTACCCTCACAACTACTTCTTCGAGTGGTGATGTGATAATCCTAAGTTGGTCTCTTAATAACCCCCATTTTATCAACCAAGCAAGGTGTTAGGTATATTTCTATCCTAACACGAAATTATATCGTGAGATACAAACATGCTCCTTACATTCTCATGTCCTGACCTAGGTAATTCTTTCTCAAGCAATTGCCCAAGCTAACATATATGTTTTCATGGTGATCAATCATAAAAACAACCAACAATCCAGAATGCAAGACAAAAACAACAATCAATAACTTAATTCCAAAATAATTTCATAAAATCACAATCATAATTCATGGCTTCAACCCTAGAGGAAGGGTTCTTGCCATTCATGTTCGTAAAACTACAACTAACTACTACTAAACTAACATACTTACATGAATTTGGTTGATGAGAAGGGAATTTGACAAACCCTAGATGAGTTCTCCCACTTCTCCCTTCACTCCTAGGTAGTTTTCCAGAGTAAAATCGTGACCAAATGATTTTAGGAGCTAAGGGTTCAATTTATACTATGCTGAAAAATTGCAAAATTTGGCCTGTGGTGGAACAGCAACGTGTCACGGAGCTTAACGCCCTACTTGACCTCCATGACACGTTGGTAACGCGTACCCTCACTGGAATGTGCCAAAAAATGCAATTTTTGCCCAAGTGTTGCCGCGTTGGCAGCGTGCCACGGCCCCTATCGCGCAGGGTGCCAGTTATTGCATGTTTTCTTGTTGACTTTCACGTTTTGCTCTTGATTCCATTCCTCCACTTCACCAAATCATGAATTAGTTCCTCAAATGCATTATTAACCTTCAAAAACAAGGACTAATCATGTTGGTTAGTATATATTCACATTTACATAAAATCACATGAAAATGTATAAAATAACTTAGATAAACAAGACTAAATTAAGGTATAAAGCATCACTCGGGCATGCTATTTTTGCCCACGATCACCTACCCCACACTTAAAGTCTTGTTCGTCCTCGAACAACCTATTACATCTCATGCATATGGAGACTCATCCATAACTCATTTAACAAGAATATTCAAGCTACGACTACAATGAATACGTAAGATAACAAGCTAAAGATAGAGCATGCACAATTTGATCATTGATATGAAGTACAACTATGTTAAGACTTCTTAACCTCAAGAATCGACTCTCAATCTTAGAAAACTCATGCAAATCAACTGATTAAGAAATCCCACATGAATTATATCCTTCATTCAACATGTGCCCCTCACGGAAAGTGAGTTACCCAATCACACGCAAAAACAATTTTTTAAATCACAACATGTGTGGGTACATGAATAGAATTATGCTCACTCTCACAAAGAATTCACATGCATCATGTAATGACCCATAAGCTTGCCCTTAGTGTTTTATTCCACTAATTTAAGGATGTGTGAATGTAATATCAAGTAGGACTTAATGGGTTGTAATGTAAGCTATGGGACAGGCAGGTACTATTCTGGCTAATAATAGTGACTAACTTTCCCAAGCGCTTTTAATACATTACGCCCTCATTACGAACTTCCCTTCCCTTACTTCACCTTTTTCTCCTTTCAGCTTTCTTTTTCCTCTTATGTTCCCTCTTTCTTTAGGCACTTTTAGCTTATTAGTAAGGAGCTCTATAAAAAACTTTTCATTAATTTGTTTTCTAACTCCTTAATAATAATCAACCATTTTCACACAAGTGCACCTTTGTCCTTTTCTCCACTTCTACAACTTGCTACTTTTCCTTTCTTTTCACTCCTTTACTCTTTCATATTTTTCCCTTAAGCGCTTAGGAGTTTTGGATCAAATTCAAGGCTAATGAAAGAAAAAGGATTAAGCTTATATTGCAGCTGTCAAAGAATAGGTTCAAGGCTCAATGGGGCTAACTAGGATTAATTTCTCAAGGTAGGTAAAATGAGGGATAAAAATTTGGTTCATTCAAAGAAATGCCTACATCATCTCCTACACTTCACAGCCTTCATTTCATTTTATAAACACACCAGGCAAGTTCTAGACAATCCACAATAGCACAAAATACTCAAAAACCTTACACTTATGGCACATGCTCAATTCGAGACACATTCATCAGACTCTTACTCAGCTAATCACAAGAATTCAGAATTAAGCTTCAATCATATTGAGTCAAATTCAAGAGCCTAAGCGTCTCACACAAAGTTATACAACTGCATGCTTCACACCGAACATACTTGCATCTTACAATCACGTATAGCACATAACAAGAACATCAAGCACCAATTAGTTATGGTTTCAAAATCCCAAAGCCTATCGACCAATTTTTCCTCAAGACGGTCGTCATCCATCCATCGTCGAAAACAGTCCCTAACTATGACTAAAGACACTATCTACAAACAAAGGAAATAAAAAAAAATTTATTCTTCGGTTCAAAGACCCCCCCGTCGGAAAAGAACCGAAAAGAAAAACCAACGGGTGATGAAGTCATGCTTAATTCACAGAAATTTTTCAAATTTCTCCAAAATTTCACACAAGCATCACATTCACCAAAAACTTGTTAAGCAAAAAAATTTAGAAATTTTCTCACCCCACACTTAAAGTCTTGCTATGTCCTCATAGCCTCAAATTAACATTTAAAGGATGAGAAATACTCCCTGAGCCTCTATGCCAAGCTAAAAGCATGCTTTCTTTTCAAGTTCCAGAGATGGCTGTTCGACCCCACACTTCTTCTATTCCATGCTCTTTAGCTTCCACCGTCTTGGTACTCAGACTTCCCTCCATCTGTGCTTAACTTTCCACCAAAAACACAAACAAAATGAAAATAACAAAAGCAACACAAAAATCAAAATTAGAATTGTACTTGAGGTACCCTTGGGTTGCCTCCCAAGCAGCGCCTTATTTTACGTCGTGGCACGACGTGGACTGTCCTTTTCAAGACATCCTCATACCTGGGTTCTCTTTCGAGAACCATCTCCTTTTCTTTTGTTGTTTAGAGGAAACAGCCTCTACTCTGTTCCTCTCTTTCTCCAACTTCTTCTCAATTTGAAGTCATTCCATGAAGTTATGGAGTTCGGTGGCTCAGCCTTCAACCACTTTTTCGCCTCTCCCAATAGTTAAAACGGGAAGAGGGTCAATCGGACATAATCTGTGGACACACCGGTGGGGACAAATGTGTCACTAATCTCTTAAAAGTTCTGTAGGTGCAGCTGCGGGTCCTCATGTGCCATCCCAATGAATTGACCACTAGAATGTAACAGCTGCACCATGTTCTGTTTAAGCTCAAAGTGCCCTCCAGGCTCCGGTTTACGGATGCTAGAGGTCACATTCGTCGCTAGTGGGATTGCCACTTCGCGAACTGGTCTTGCTGCCATTGCTTCTGATGACAATTGTACTTGTCCCGCGGGTGGTTGTTGTTGTACCATTTCTTGAAGTCTCTTAAGCTTTTGCTCTAGAGCTACTCTCCTTCGCAAATGGATTTGACGTTCAGGTTCAAGCAACGGTTCCACAAGCTCTCTATTTCTAGTCAGCTCAGCAGGACAACCTGTCACCTGCAAATAAACAGACTAAGACCAAGTTTTTCAACACTTTAGGAAATTCAAAAATCACACAAAAATAGATAAATTATCAAAATCTCACCTAGTCCCCGGCAACGGCGCCAAAAACTTGATGTGCCCGCAAGTGTACGGGTCGTGCAAGTAATATAGTGGCTCTTTTTAAGAACCGGAATGTCGAACCCACAGGGACTGGACCCATTCCTCTAACTATCCATTACAAGTGTGATATTAAATACCAAAAAATGTTGGTTATAGAAGTTTTCGAGGGAGATTTTTAATTAAGTTTAAATTTGGTCAATGAAATATTCTGAATGCACTCTAGGAGCAACATAGGGTTAAAACCAGATAATCATGCGATGCTATGATTTGCAATGGGTTAAGTATGAAACTATCGATTATAATTTCACATAATTAGAATTGTATGTTCATGGTCTTTCGAGCCTCTAAACACGACAAATTAGCCTCACTACATCATTGTGAGCGAGGATGCTAATTTCTAGTTCGCGGGTAATTAATTATGTTGTGGTTTACGGGGAAACGATTAGGGACTTTCGTGCGTCTAACCATTTAATTCAACTTACCCTCACAACTACTTCTTCAAGTGGTGATGTGATAATCCTAAGTTGGTCTCTTAATAACCCCCATTTTATCAACCAAGCAAGGTGTTAGGTATATTTCTATCCTAACACGAAATTATATCGTGAGATACAAACATGCTCCTTACATTCTCATGTCCTGACCTAGGTAATTCTTTCTCAAGCAATTGCCCAAGCTAACGTATATGTTTTCATGGTCATCAATCATAAAAACAACCAACAATCCAGAATGCAAGACAAAAACAACAATCAATAACTTAATTCCAAAACAATTTCATAAAATCACAATCATAATTCATGGCTTCAACCCTAGAGGAAGGGTTCTTGCCATTCATGTTTGTAAAACTACAACTAACTACTACTAAACTAACATACTTACATGAATTTGGTTGATGAGAAGGGAATTTGGCAAACCCTAGATGAGTTCTCCCACTTCTCCCTTCACTCCTAGGTAATTTTAGGAGCTAAGGGTTCAATTTATACTATGCTGAAAAATTGCAAAATTTGGCCTGTGGTGGAACAGCAACGTGTCACGGAGATAAACGCCCTACTTGACCTCCGTGACACGTTGGTAACGCGTACCGTCACTGGAATGTGCCAAAAAATGCAATTTTTGCCCAAGTGTTGCCGCGTTGGCAGCGTGCCACGGCCCCTATCGCGCAGGATGCCGGTTATTGCATGTTTTCTTGTTGACTTTCTCGTTTTGTTCTTGATTCCATTCCTCCACTTCACCAAATCATGAATTAGTTCCTCAAATGCATTATTAACCTTCAAAAACAAGGACTAATCATGTTGGTTAGTATATATTCACATTTACATAAAATCACATGAAAATGTATAAAATAACTTAGATAAACAAGACTAAATTAAGGTATAAAGCATCACTCGGGCATGCTATTTTTGCCCACGATCACCTACCCCACACTTAAAGTCTTGTTCGTCCTCGAACAACCTATTACATCTCATGCATATGGAGACTCATCCATAACTCATTTAGCAAGAATATTCAAGCTACGACTACAATGAATACGTAAGATAACAAGCTAAAGATAGAGCATGCACAATTTGATCATTGAAATGAAGTACAACTATGTTAAGACTTCTTAACCTCAAGAATCGAATCTCAATCTTAGCAAACTCATGCAAATCAACTGATTAAGAAATCCCACATGAATTATATCCTTCATTCAACATGTGCCCCAGCATGCTATTTTTGCCCACGATCAATACCTTGGCTCAAATTATGATTTAACAGGTTCCTCTTATAATTATGATTATGACTAGCTTATGAATAGTTTTGAAAACCTTGAGCCCTCATGTTTATGTTATGATTATCACTTCATGTTTTAAGCTGTCCTACTCTTATGAACTTTTATGTATTTTATTAGTTCATTTTTAGTTACCTTGCATACTCATCAAAGTACTTTTTGCATACTCTATGCTGTATCATTTCATAATACAGGTCTGAGCGATCAGACTCAACCATGCCATTAGTCCTGCTTCTTTATCAGACCATTTTAGCCAGTGTTGGTGAGTCCTCATCTTTCAAGGACATTCAGTGTGGTTGTTATTTTGTTATTTTAGTTATAGACTTTTATCGAGCTAGTCGGGAATGTTGTCCCATCAGTTCTTTAGTTATGTTAGAGATTTTTCAGACAATATGTAGAATCTCATCTTGTCAGTGTTGATTCAGTTTATGATTATTATATGTGTAGACTTCCGCTTATTCATGTTTAGTTTATCAGTTTCGTAATTTATGCTCTTTAACTGCTATGTTTATGCCATAGATTGACTTGGAGCTATTCATGGTTCTAGGTTCCGTGTCTCTATCCGGACCTATGTTTGGGTCAGACAACCTTTTAAGCCAAATAATTTAGATTAGCATAGGTGAATACTTTACGTCATCTAGGCCAAAGGCGTAGCAAAATTCGAGCCAAAGATCTTACACCCTCTAAGGTACAAACTTTATATGGTTTATACTTAAAAATAGTCATATAATGTTTGAATGTCGAATCATCATTATTGAATTACCAAATTAAGCATTGATAAACAACTTTTTTTTGCAGTTTGAATCATGGTTTACTTCAGATTTGGTATCTTCTTTCTTCAAGTCATGATACCTGATAATATCGAACCATAAGGATAACAAGGTGGAGAAAAAATTATCTATTGATACACCATTAGCTGGTCAGTATGCTCCTCTGTGGCCATCTTCTGGAAATGTGTCTTGTTTAGATGATTGGACTCTTGAATACAACAATCGTCCGCCCATGACATGGGTACTTTACTCCTCCAATCATCGCACCAAAAATATTGCAAGTTCTTTACCATACTTGGGACAATGAATCATGAATGAAAAAACTCATTGGAGTAATATTTTCACACTTATTAGCGAATTTACTATATTTCTAGTTATTGGGAATGGGCTAAAGATGTCCTTAGCAAGAGTTGCAAGGCTTTGAAGGATGCAAAATTTATGATGTTGTATATGCTTCACCTTTTACTTATGATCTTAATACAAACATCATGCAAGCCTTCTGGGAAGCTTCAATGCAAGCCAAGCTTCATTAAAATTTTGTAGACCAAGCCGAGATAAGGAGTTCATAGACTTTCATCGATTCACTACTTTGGAGGCTTGGAGCATGCGTGCTATGAAGGCATAAAGCTCTAGATCCACTTGCAAGACTACTTAGAGTAGTGAGAAAAAGGCTAGATATGCAAAGTGTCTATTCTTAAAACATAAGCTCTTATGCCTAAGAAGACTCATGGTTTATTAAGGATATTTTTGTAATAATTATATTAATCTATAAACGGTGGAGAATAGCTCCTCTAGTTTTAGATTATTTTGATATATTGAATTCTCATGAATTGAGTAAACTCTTGGGAGTGTTGAAGGCTAAGTCCTAGGTTGCTATTAAACGTTGATAAGATTTCGTTCATCCAAGATTCAATCCTCTTGAGGGTCATCTTTATAGTTGAAGTTCTTGTTTGAATTCCTCGATTGAAGGTTTTAGCTTTCTATAGTTATTATTGTTAATTAATTTCATTCTTCTGTCTTGCTTTCTATCCTTCTATCTTTCAATGTTTTTCTTAGTTTAAGATTTTGATTTTGTGTCTTGATATTGTATAATTTGGTATCTGAGCTTGTAATAGATTTGTTCTCGCAAATCTAGTTTTGGTTTGAAAAATAAATAAATCATCAAAAAAATCCAAAAATTTCTGCTTCTATTCGTATTTTTGTTGTTGTTTTTGACGTTGGATTCGTGTTTTCTAATTTGAGTCTAAATCCAAGATTTCAAGTCATTTTGAGGTTATTTGGATCCACCATTTTTCTGTTTGGAGAACTTGATGAACATGGTTATCAATCTTGAAGATTGAGTAAGAATTTGGGCTTCAAATGTATCATTTGGTATCAAAGCTTGTAACAGATTTGTTCTCACAAATCTAGTTTTGGTTTAAAAAATAAAAAAATTATCAAAAAAAATTTCTATTCATATTATAGCTGTTGTTTTTGATGCTAGATTGCGTTCTCTAGTGTTATTTGAGTCTAAACCCAAGATTTCAAGTCATTTGGAGGTGATTTGAAGAATCCACCATTTTTGTGTTTGAAGAACTTGAAGAACATGGTGATGGATCTTGAAGATTGAGTAAGAATCTGGGCTTCAAACTTATTGGGGTTTGTTTTGTAGCTCGAGGGGAAGGTACTTCTAAATTTGAGGTGATTCCAAAAGAATTGAAGAAGTTAAAAAATTTGGATCTCATGTATTCATGAAGATCTTATATATTCTTGGGGAAAAGGTGTTTTTGAACCCAAAATGAGTAAATACTAAGTAAATAGGGCACAAAAGTATCATTAAATCAAAAGTTGCAGCTCAAAAACATCGTTTAGGAAGAGGAGAAGCCCAAGAACATGCCATAATTTGTGTCCAGGAACTCTTTTATGCGAATTGGAAAGTGAACCAGAGTTGGAAGGTCACAACAGTTCGTTCCAATGAATTGAGTTCACTCCTATAAACTCTCAAGGCTATCCCCTAGGTCGTTTCAATGAACTAGGTTCATTCCCACGAACTCCCATGGCCATACCCGATTCATTCCAATGAACTGGGTTCGTCTCCATGAACTCTAGAAACAAGCGCAATTTATTCCAACGAACTGAGTTCATTTCCATGAAGTTCCTAGATCTTGAATGATATTAGCAACTTCAAACGCGATTTTCTTGGTTTGTATTTTGGTCCATTGGTTTTTTATTCATCTAATTGTACTTTTTGTATTCATAATTTGATTTTAAATAGTAGATTACCTAACTAAGTATTATGAAGTTCTTTGTGTTCGACTTTTTTTCGTGCCAACTCTCTCTTGTGCTTTTCTCATGTTGCTTCATTGCTAATTTCTTGGATCAAGTTCTTAGTTTTAGAGTCGTCCATTATTCTTGAAACCAAAAATCCTTTCTATAATGTTGTTTTGCGAAGCGATTAATCGAATCGAATAGCAATTTTTTCCAAATTCTAGAGAGGTAAAAGACACAAGTGTGCGAGATTATTTGAGTGGTGCTAGTCAAGCACATTGGATTGAAAATATGAGATAGTGTGAAGCTTTTATTTCTAATCTTGTTTACTCATTTTATGGGTACAAGGAGTCATAAGAAAATCCTATGTTTTGGAAAAAGGTTCACCTGAGAAGGCGAATAATTGAAATCAAAGTGAATGTTAATGGTTGTAAAGGATTCTCTCATATCTTTGATGACCATTACTATGAAAATTCTATCTTTGGGGATACTGTGTGTGTTGAAATAGGACGCTCACCTTAATAAGGAAGGATATTGGGTTAGTGAGTATGCGAAAGTCTCCTTGTCAATTGGTGAATACCAAGAGGAAGTTTGGTGTGATGTGTTTCCCATGAATACTTGCAACTTATGTTTGGGACATACTTGGTTCCAAAAGCATGGGATTCCATATGAACAGGATTGTTACGATTATGTAATGGACAAAAGAGGGAAACTTCTCTTTCCACCCACTTTTCCTAATCCCGACTAAAGGCTCTTGCAAACCTATTTTGAGACCCATGTATATGAGAGAAAAATGAATTAGAGGAGAAAGGGAGTGAATTGTGGAAACTCTAGAGTGGAAAAAGGAGAGGATGTGTGAAATGAAGTGAGAAAGTTGCCACAACACAAGTCTACCCTTCTTATTTGTCCTTCATTTGTAAGGATTCTTGTGCAGGTGCAATAGCAGCGGATGGAGGAACACAAGTTCCCAATAAGGAGCTTACAATTAAATATATGATGAATATGATAATCTCCTTGAGAAAACGACATGAAGTGTGTTTCAACACTTTGACGAGATTTTCTCCCAAGGTAAACAAGATCTTTCTTGTGACCTTCAAGGTACAATAGCTGAACTGACACTTCCAAATATTTTTAACGAATAAAGTGTGAGTGATAGATTATCTGCATGTGAGCTTAATGGTTCTTTACCATGTGTTGATAATTTCATTATTGAGATTGTTCATATACTAATTGATACTATTGATGACCGAATTTATTCTTCTTGAATGATCGATTTGTGTTCACCTAGTGTTAACACTCGTGTTTTGAAAGATAATACATAGTCATGTGAAATTTATGTTGATAATGTTGTTTGTGATGCTAGTCTGCTAATTAAGAGATTTTGTGATATGCTTAGTGAGCCTCAATTTAGTGATGATGCTGATTTAGTTGGTCGTTACAAAAAGAGTGACACTTTGAACATTTCTCTTGTTGAAGATCCTATTACTAGTTTTGCTCATAGAGGTTATGTGTTTTAAGGTGCCTTTATAGAAGACATTTGTCTTTTCGAGAGTGAGATTACATTCTTTGATTCTAGATCTTTGATTAATTATTCTCTCTTTAAGTATAATTTCTTGTTTGATGACAATGAGATCACTCCAAAGTAGCTCCTAATGGCGTTCAAATGATGGTGACGTAGCCTTCTTCCGGGCTATAACTCGTGTGATAATCCACTATGGAATATTGAGTAAGAAGGTGATGCTTGTTTTCAAATGATGTCACAATTAGAGCATAGACCCCAGACTGAGACACGACACCTAGAACAACCAAGAGGTCCAAGATAATACATGGCACATGTATAGCATGAAAGAGAGCATATCTAAAGCGGAAATGAGTCATAGCATAAGATAAGTGGAAGTCTAAATGTTATAAAGTATGAACAAGGACAATGTGTCATATTGTGGAAGCATCTAATATATAACTGTCTTAAAAGCCTCTAGTCATAAGATGAGCTGATAGGACAACACTCCTAACTAGCTCGCTAAGTCTGAACTTGAAAGACATAAGAAAACATAGCAAACTATCAAGTGTCCTTGGAAGATGAGGACTCATCCAACAGGGACTAAGCTGGACTGGGGGAGTAGAGCTAACATCTGGGTTGAGACTGATCGCCTGAACCTATATCATGGGATGATATAGCATAGAGTGTGAGGTCAGTACTTTGAATGTACTGAGTATGTAGAGTAAATAAAACACGCTAGTAAAACTATAGTTTGAAATCATGAGTATAAAATAAGCTAGAACATGAGAGTAAAGATGACATGCTAAAAAAATAATATTCTTGAAGTAATCATAAGCATGAGTTATTCATCATAAGCTGAAACATAATAATGACCCAAGGTTTTCAAAAGCAAATCATCTGATTTAACATACTTGAAATCATAAGTAAAAGCTCATAAAGGATCAATGGGTCAAATACACTATAAAATATAATATCGTATGTCATGAACATGAGTAACTTAAAATATGAGGAAAAATGGGAGACTCATCATAACTGACACCATCATAATAAAGTTTACATGATGCCCAACTATCACGCTAAAGTTGGTAGAGCCGTTCTAATCTTGCCAAACGAAGGAATTATTAAGGCATGATATCACTTGTGAGTCTCTGTAGGGTTTGAACATGAATATATACCTACAGTGGCATGTAGTTATGAGATCTAGGTTTTCGAAACCTCCGGCTACTTGGTGCTAGACACTACTCCTAAAAATTTGTACATAGCTCATAAACATCATCGTGAAATATGCTTGATATTACATGGGCTGGTCTAGATCAAGAAATCATCATCATGCTTGAATAAGTAGTCATAACTTGAATTTATAGATTCATAAGCTTAAAACTCATGAATATCATACATAATTGGGTGAAATCATCATAGACTTGAAACATAGATTCATGAGAAATTCTTATAGAAAACATGTCGTACAATCATTAAACATGGATTGAATCATAAAGAACTTGAAATCATAAGAGAATCATGTAGTTTCATTCAACTTGGGTCTAAACCTAGAAATTTCCAATTTAAAACTTGAAGAGTAGAGGTCATGAAATTGAACTTGAAAATGGTATGAGGGTGGAATAATTCTCCTATTCATAACCCTAGATCCCTTGTAAATTGATTCCTTAACTTGTCTTGAAGACCCAAGAGGATTTGGGAAGTTGGAGGTGATGAACCTAGTTTCTTCTTAAGAGGAAAATCAAATCTACGGATGTTTGAAGAGAATGAAGATTTAGCTGGTTAAGCCCTTTAATCTGACCTTTAGGAAGCATAAAATGATTTCATTAGGAAAGCATAGGAATTACTAAAATAGACCAGAAGAATCGAACTTAAAATTTGCCTACCAGTCTTCATGGGTCCTACCATGACTCGTGGTAACATACCACGGGTTGTGATGTACAAATTTGTGGCTTATAATTGGCTTAACAGTTTGGTGAAACTCTTGCTATGGGTGCTTGTTATGATTTGTACCTATATACCACGAGTCGTACCATGACTCCTGGTAACTGGGTTGGTCCTGTCAATCAAACCTGACAGTGCTTCACTAAATTGGCCATAACTTTTTACTCCAAATTCCAATTGATACAAAGTTGAATTTGTTGGAAAGAAGACTCAAATAGATTGAATTTTATTTGCTGGATCACCCAAAAATACTTTGTATAATAGGATTTATGATCATTTAATGGTTACCCTTGTAAGAACTTATGTGAGAACTCGACTGGTACGAAGGCTCTCAATTCAACTTTGTGCTAGATGTTCCTATGACCATATTTTGATTCAATGCACTTCTCACATTTACGAATTTATCTTAATACCTTATTTACATAAAATTCATTGGGTTTGTCCCTATCCACTTACCTAAAATGATTTCAAACTTAGCCCAAAAGTCTGAGGTGTTATAATATCTCAACTCACAAAATAGATGGTACTAATCGTACTATCATCCTATGATCCGTTGGATGCTACTCCTACCTCCCAAGCCATATTGGTCATTCTCTGAACCTGCTTTTTACAACTCGTCAGTTAGACACTACCATCTTGGCATGAGTTGTAGGATACTGTCGTGGTTTCTTGGCTACTCCCTAAAGACTCTATGAATCCCTTACTATGGACCGAAGGTACGACCCTTAATGACCTTGTATGACTCATGAAATCCAGTCGTAGTTCCTTTATTTGTATCTATTGAATCCTTTGGATCTATCAGTAAAGGTCCTGGTACAACTCATACCAAGGACGTATGGATAGTACTATGGATCGTACAAAGACATTTCCCTGTTTTCTCTACTTGATCAAGCTTCCAATCACGAGTCTGGTCTTAGAAACTTTTGGGGTGTTATATTATTTCCCCCTTGGAAACATTCCTTGAATGAAGGCTAACTAAGCTGAAAAGATAGGGAAAGAGCTGCAATCTCGAAACTGAAAGTTATAGCCAAATACTGATGGAGTGACTGACTCTGTACTCAGATTCATGGATGAACAGAATTCATGAAACATGCATGCATACTAAGACATGAAGAGAATTGAGAGATATGAACGGAACATGAAACTGAATAGGGTATTGATGAGTTGGTAAATTTACCAACTCATTGGGCTCTTAAGCCTGAGTTTTTCTTAGTTTTTGAGTTGTTTATGTGGATTTTATGCCCTTTTTGCTTTTTTGGTGTGCAAATGCCTAATATGAATAAAAAAGCAAGAAATGGAGAAAAAATAAGGAAGTGGGTTGAAATTCGACGTTCCGCCGAAGAACCGGCGAAACGCCGGTCAAAAGGCGATTACCACTGCTTCTGAGAAACAAGCCACTTGTGAAATGCGGGTTGCCAATGGAGACTCGTCGGTTTATCCACCGAATGGCGCCAGGCTTGCTAGATTGAAGGGAAAAAGATTGGCGGTGTATGGATAGAGATCGACAAAACACCGATGGAACCGCCGCTGACTACTGGAAAGCTGTGAAGTAGCAGAGAATGTAACCGGCGGTCCACGAATTGGAACGAACCACCGATCGTCCCGCCGATTCTAGAATGCTTCTCAGGGGAAAAATTATCCAGCATGAAAAAAGAGAGAGAAGATGCCCTATTTTCTTGATATAAATTCTAAAGAGAGTACTGTGTACTAAGCATATCATAGTAGAGCATATCATATCATCTTTTTCCTTTCTTAGATTTAGAACATTCCTTTGGCAGAGAAAAGGAGAATTTGATTGGTAGAATTTGCAAAGTACTATTCTCTTCTTCTTCTTAATAGTAAGGTACAACCATTGTTAAAGATGTTTTTGTGAACTTGATTTTACTACTCCTGTTATTAAATTCAATGAGTTTATTGTTGAATGTGCTTTTGAATTTCATAATCATGAGTAGTTAAATCATTAACTAGAGGTTTGTGATGATGAATACTTAATTAGAGTGGGTATTGCTAGAGTAATCTCTATATTATTTAACTAAGTGTAAATCTGTTAGATTCTCTTCAATCTATAATGGAAGATCCATTGACTATGATGTGGGTCCATTTGTTCTTACTTGATTGTTGCTTGTAAAAGAATAATTAAGTATTGGAGGAGAATTTAATATTGGGTATGGAAGAGAGATTGTGAAATTGGGCTAGAAATAGCCAAAATTTCACTCTCACTCCTAATTAGTAGCTATAGCTAGAAATTAGTGCAGCTACTAATCCAAATTTGGTCGGGTCGAGCTAATAGTGGCTAGAGGTCTGATAAAACTCTAGTAAGAGGTATTTATAAAGCTGAAAAGCTGTAATTACCCATTTCCCTGAGATTATTTACACTAATTGAACTTATAAGATGACCTATATGTCCCTATCTAGTTAGTATATCATCTATACCACAGCTCTAGTCTTTCACACTCTTGTTAACAACCTTGGTGATTTTTCTATTAGTGTAAACCAAATTAGCAATTATAATCAATTATAAATTCCAATCTCCCCCAACTTATATGTTTTTATGTTAATTCTAAGTGGTGCAAGCTAACTTCAATTTCTCAACCGACACTTGTAATTATCACTCACTAGTCCTTGTGGAATTCGACCCCAACACCCATTAGGTTACTTATTTTGATACTTCAGCCGTGTATACCCTTCCTATGAGGAGTATATTTTGGATGTTATCGAAAATGGTGCCGCTGTCAGGGACTAGTGCTTGATATTCTTGTGTTGATTGTCAAGTTGAAATAGTTTTGCATCGTAGTTACTTGATGTGATTTTTCTGTGTTTGTTAGGATTTTCCAACCACATGAGTCATCAGTCCCATGCAGGGGATAGCTCAGTGGAAGGTAACATGGAGCTGACTTGATAAACCGGTGACGCTGGAGATTGCGGGAGCCATTCGCCTACCACCTACGAAAGGGAATGCTGTATTTCATGTCACGAGCACCATACTGCATTTGTTGCAAATAAAGCTACTCTTTGGGGGTAAACCAAGTGAGGACGCAAATCAGCATTTGAAAAATTTCTTGGAGATATGCCATCCCATCAACATCACAAACATAAGTCAAGAGTCTATCAAACTAAGGATTTTCCCATTCTCTCTATTGGGAGAAGCAACAATGTGGTTCGAAGAGTTTCCCCTTGGTTGTTTTATATCTTGGCAAGAGTTAACTGAGGCCTTCTTGGATCATTTCTTCCCTCCATCGAAGATGCTGCAGCTGAGGGATGACATCACAAATTTTAGGTAAGAGCCGGGAGAGCCTTTTCATGAGGCATGGCTACAGTTCAAAAAGAAAGTTGCTCTTTGTCCCAATCATGGACTTCGAATAGAGTGCTTCTCCAAAGCTTCTATAAAGCCCTTGACTCCATCAATAAGTCCGTGGACAACAATTTAGCCGGAGGGTCTATTATGGATAAAATATATGGGTTGGCTAAAGCCATCTGGACAGAATGACAAAAACCAATAAGGCTTGGCACACGCGAGAGACAAATGTATCTACACATGAGATCAGCTCTAGTGCATTGGCAGCTGAATTGCGAAAAAAGGATGAAGAGCGAGATGAGAATCTTGCTAAGATCATGACATGGCTGGAAGTAATGACAAAGCTTGTAATGGGGGCAGGGCCAAAGGTGGTAAATGTTGTAGTATGCAAGGTCCTTTGCAATATGAAGGAGAATCATTACCACCAAGGTACGAGGAAGAATGTTAATACATGGGAAACCAAATGGGAGGTCCTCGACCTAGATTCCAAGGAACCAATCAAGGCCCTTGGCGCCTAAGGGACGAAAATCAAGGCTGGTTGATGCGTAGTGGTGGCCTGAAAGAAATGAAAGATGGGGAAATAGAGAGCAGAATCAAGAGGGAGACTGCTATCATCAGAGTTCAAACCTGTATGTTCCCCCTCCAAAAGTTGGAAACTCCCACGGTCAGCCAGGTGTGAGTGACACGGGTAGTTCAAAAATTGATGAAATGCTATCAACAATCCTAAAGAAAGTAGAGTCAATCGAGAGCGGGGTCAAAGAGTTAAGAGGGGAGGTGTATAACCTTGACCAAAAAGTGAGCTCACATTCAACCTCCATCAAGTATTTGGAAGCCCAAATGAGTCACTTGTCAGCTCAAATGAATCCCCGAATGAAGGGAACGCTCCCTAGTGACACAATGCCGAATCCAAAAAAGATAGTCAATTGGCTATTGTCACTAGGAGTGGAAAAGTGATCAAAGATGCACTAGTGAAGCCCAAAGAAGTTAATGACCCAAAATCAAATGAGGAAAATGACTCGACGAGATGCCAAAGACTCCATGAAGTGAGGAAAAGAATGAAGAGGAAGGTGAGGGAAAGGATGATGAAATCCCTTCACATGCTGATGAAGATGAGGTAGGCATGATGGCCCCAAATGATGACAAGGTTGAAGCAAGAGCTTTACCTCCTTATACATAAAGGTTGGCCAAGAAAAAGAAAGACGACTAGTTCAGCAAATTTGTTAATATGTTTAGCAAGTTATCCATTAATATACCATTGGTGGATACTCTTCTCCAAATGCTAGGATATGCGAAGTTTAATGAAAGAATTGCTGAAGAAGAAGAAGGTGGTTGATGCAGGTTGTGGGGAGACAACGAACCATTGTAGTGCAATGATGATGAGTAACAAAGTCCACGTCAATGAGGTTGCTCATGGCGGATCGATACATAAAAAATCGGTAGGGGTGTTAGAAGATGTGTTGGTAAGGGTGGATAAATTCATCCTACCTACTGATTTTGGAGTCCTTGATTGTGAGATGGATGCGGAGGTACCCATTATTTTGGGGAGACCATTGATAGCTACGGGGAGAGCTGTGGTTGATGTGGAGCTAGGGGAGCTCAAATTTAGAGTTGGATGTGAAGAAGTCACCTTCAAGGTTTACCCGTCAGCTGAAACACCCGCCGAATGCAAGGTGATAGGGGTGCTGCAGAAAGAGGATGAGGATAGTGGAATTGAGCTGGAAGAGACGGAGTCAGAGGGTGATCCGTCAAAGGAGAATTATTAAATGAGAGCAGGCGCTTCTTGGGAGGGAACCCAAGTGTTTTATTTGATTTATCTTATGTCTTTGTTGTTTTTGTTTTTGTAGATTTAATGAAGCAAGGAGCAAAGAGGGAAAGAGCCATAAGAACGTGGGAACCGCATTGATTGGCGAGTCACCGATCTAGAAGCATGAACCGCCGCTTCAGGGCACAAAAAGACAGAAGGCTGGGACTTTGAGAATTCAACCGGTAATCACTCGTGAACCGCCGATGCAAAACTGTGTACCGCGGGTCTATCGCCAATGCAACACAGATCACTGAAGCATTAGAGCCTTAGCGGCGGCCTACCCGCGGATCACCGGTCAATTTTGCGAACCGCTGGTCAACATCCGACTGAGATGCAGTGCACTGGGCATGATTTTTAGTGAAAAAAGGTAAAGCGGCGAAACGCCGGTTCAGTTTGGCAAACCGCCAATGCATCACTGATCGAGGTACGAGTTTATTTCAGAATTTAAATTAAGTGTGGACCCACCAAACCCAAAATACTAGCTGAGTCGCCCTATTCTGCACAAGATTCTCTTACACCTCCCTTTTTACCATTTTTTCACATCCTTTTTATCTTCCCCATAGGCAAACTTTCCACTTTCCCCATCTTTTAATTTCCCACCAACACATTAACTCACCATTACTACCCCACTTTCTCCTCCACCTATCACCATTCACCCTTCTCCCTACAAAACCGTTTCATCCTTTCACCAACAGCCTCACTACACTCACATTTCCTTTCTCCACTACACAACATCTGAAGTTGCCATTGTGAAAGTTGCTTAGCTCCCACAAGCTAGAGTTTGCAAACTTACTATGATAAGTGTGGTAATGTTTCCTTGCCTCTTTCATGTTTCCAATGGTCATTAGTGGTGATTTTCATGTGACTTGACCATACCTATCCTTTCCTTTTTAATGCTTTCCTTTCCCATGGGATTCATGAGTATGCTCTGTTTGTTGAAATGGGTGGGGAATAAGTGTTCTATTTGTGTGAATTTTTAATGGGTGAAGTCTGAGTAACCCAATTGGAGTGAAATGCCATGTTTTGTCTGATGATAGACTGGGTGACCCCATTCTTAAGGGTGAATCGTCATTTGAATCCTTTTCTAGGTGTAGTGGTGTTGTTTTTATCAATTGTGTGTTGATGTTTGTTCATGGGCGCCATTGATATGTTGAAATCAATTTGGGGATGACGACGTTCGGCGAATCGCTGGTTAGGTCCAGCAAAACTCCGGTCTAATTTTAAAGTTGGTTTTGGGCCACTGATTGGATTCCATCTTACATCGGCGGTTCGCGGATTAGGACCGGCGATGCTCCTCCTTGTCTCCAGTACACTATTGGTCTAATTAGTCTTCTGTCTCACATCGATGAGTAATTGGTGGTTTGCGGATTGCTCCTGCAACTCGGCGGTGCTTCGCCGTGCTGCCAGTAATTTTACTTCTATTGCTTCTCATTTCATTCTGGAATTAGCTTTAGTTATTTAAATTCAAGTACATTGTGGCTGTCACTAATGTGCCCGTAAGTGGACAGGTCGTACAAGTAATATAGTGGCCCTTTTTAAGAGCCGGATGTCGAACCCACACAGACTGGACCAATTCAGCTAACTATCAAGTTCAAGTGTGATATTAACTTCTGCAAGTGTTGATTATAAAAGTTTTCGATAGAGTTTAATTAAATCTAAATGTGGTCAACAAAATATTCTAAATTCATTCAAGGAGCAACATAGAGTTAAAGCCGGATAATCATGCGATACTACGATTTGCAATGGTTTAAGTATGAAACTATCAATTGTCGTCTCACATAATTAGAATTGCATGTTCATGGCTTTCCGAGCCTCTAAACACGACAAACTAGCCTCACTACTACATTGAGAGCGAGGATGCTAATTCTAGTTCGTGGGCAATTAACTATGTGGATGTGGTTTATGGGGTTATGCCATTGATTAGGGCCCTTTCGTACCTCCAACCATTTAACCAAACTTAGTTTCACAACTACTTCTTCGAGTGGTGGAGTGACAATTCTAAGCCGGTGTCTTTCTCTCTTCCCATTTTATCAACCAAGCAAGGTATTAGATATATTTCTATCCTAACCACAAAATCTTATCAAAAGACAAGAACTTGCCTCTTACATTCTTATGTTCTTCCCCAGGTTTGCTTTCTCAAGCATTTACCTAAGTTTAACGTGTGTGTTTTCATGGTGATCAATCATAAAAATAACCATAATCAAGAATGCAAGACAAAACAACAATCAATAACTTAATTCCAATACAAATTCGTAAAAACACAATCATAACTCATGGCTTCAACCCTAGAGGAAGGGTTCTAGCCATTCAAGTTCGTAAAATTACAAGAAAACATTGTTAAAGTAACATACTTACAAGAATTGGTAGAGGAGAAGATGGAATTGATGAACCCTAGGTGAGTTCTCCCACTTCTCCCTTCACTCCTAGGTGGTTTTTCAGAATAAAGTCGTGACAATCTGATTTTAGGAGCTAAGGGTTCAATTTATAGTGTGCTGAAAAAATGCAAAATTTGGCCTGTGGTGGAACAACAACGTGTCACGGAGCTGAACGCCCTACTTGACCTCCGTGACACGGAGGTAACGCGTACCCTCACTGGAATGTACCAAAAAATGCAATTTTTGGCCAAGTGTTGCCACGTTGGCAGCGTGCCACGACCCCTATCGTGCAGGGTGCCAGTTATTGCATGTTTTCTTGTTGACTTTCATGTTTTGCTCTTGATTCCATTCCTCCACTTCACCAAATCATGAATTAGTTCCTCAAATTCATTATTAACCTTCAAAAACAAGGACTAATCATGTCGGTTAGTATATATATTCACATTTACATAAAATCACATGAGAATGCATATAATTAATTTGATAAACAAGGCAAAACTAAGTTATAAAGCATCACTCGGGCATGCTATTTTGCCCACGATCACCTACCCCACACTTAAAGCCTTGTTCATCCTCGAACAAACCTTTTACATCTCATGCCTATGGAGACTCACCCATAGCTAATTTAGCAAGAGAATTCAGGCTAGGACTGTACTGATTAAGATAGCAAGTTAACAATAGAGCATGCACAATTTAATTATTGAAATGAAATACAACTCCGCTAAGACTTCTTAACCTCAAGAAGCGACTCTCAATCTTAGCAAACTCATGCAAATCAACTGATTAAGAAATCCCACATGAATTATATCCTTCATTCAACATGTGCCCTCACGGAATGAGAGTTACCCATTTTCACACGCAAAAACTTTTTAAATCACAACTTGTGTGGGTACATGAATAGAATTACGCTCACTCTCACAAAGAATTCACATGCATCATGTAATGACCCATAAGCTTGCCCTTAGTGTTTTATTCCACTAATTTGAGGATGTATGAATGTAAGATCAAGTAGAACTTCTTAGGTTGTAATGTAGCAAAGGGATGGGTAGGTACTATTATGGCCAGTAATAGTGACTATCTTCCCTAAGCGCTTTTAATACATCACGCCCTCATCACTAACTTCCCTTCCCTTACTTCACCTTTTTCTCCTTTCAGCTTTCTTTTTCCTCTTTTGTTCCCCCTTTCTTTAGGCACTTTTGGCTTATTAGTAAGGAGTTCTATAAGTAACTTTTCATTAATTTATTTTCTTACTCCCTACTAATACTCAACCATATTCAAACAAGTGCACCCTTGACCTTTCTCAACTTTCACAACTTCCATTTTTCCTTCTTTTTCATTTTTTTCTCACTCCTTTACTCTTTCGAATTATTCACTTAAGAGCTTAGGAGTTTTGGATCAAATTCAAGGCTAATGAAAGAAAAAGGATTAAGCTTATGTTGCAGCTATCAAAGAATAGGCTCAAGGCTCAATGGGGCTAACTAGGATTAATTATTCAAGGTAGGTAAAATGAGGGATAACATTTAGGTTCCTTCAAAGAAATGCCTAAATCATTTCCTACAATTCTCATCCTTCATTTCGTTTTATATACACACAAGGCAAGTTCTAGACATTCCACAATAGCACAGAATACTCAAAAACCTTACACTCATGGCACATGCTCAAATCAAGACACATTCAACAGACTCTTACTCAGCTAATCACAAGAATTCAGAATTAAGCTTCAATCATATTGAGTCAAATTCAAGAACCTAAGTGTCTCACACAAAGTTATGCACTTTCATGCTTCAACACTAAACATACTTGCATCTTACAATCATTTATAGCCCATAACAAGAACATCAAGCATCGTTAGCTACGGGTTCACAAACCCACAACCTATCGACTAATTTTTCCTCAAGACGGTTGTCATCCATCCATCGTTGGAAATAGTCCCTAGCTATGACTAAAAACATTATATACAGACAAATAAAAGAAAAAGAAAATTTTTATTCTTCGATTCAAAGACCCTCCATCGGAAACGAACTGAAAAGAAAAACCAACGGGTGCTGGGTGCTGAATTCATGCTTGACTCATAAAATTTTTTCAAATTTCTCAGAAATTCCTCACAAGCATTACATTCACCAAAAAAAAAAATTTGTTAAGCACAAAAATTTTGAAATTTTTCTCACCCCACACTTAAATCATGCTATGTCCTCATAGCATCAAATTAAAATTTAAAGGACGAGAACTACTCCCTGAGCCTTTATCCCAAGCTAAAAGCATGCTTTTCTTCAAGTTCTCCTAGTGGGTGTTTGACCCTGCACTTCTTCTATTTCCTGCTTCTTAGCTTCCTCCTTCTCGGTACTTAGACTTCCCTTCCATCTGTGCTTAACTTTCCACCAAAAACACAAACATAATGAAAACAACAAAATCAACACAAAATCAAAATTAAACAATTTGTACCTGAGCTACCCTTGGGTTGCCTCCAAGCAGCGTCTAATTTTCTGTCGCGGCACGATGTGGACTATCCTTTTTAGGACATCCTCATACCTGGATTCCCGTTCGAGAACCATCTCCTTTTTTTTTGATTTTTAAAGAAAACAGCCTCCACTCTGTTCCTCTCTTCCTCCAACTTCTTCTCAATTTGAAGCCCTTTTTTAGACTCGGGCTGAACACTTGTCATTGCCTTTGGCCCTGCACTTGTGGAATCCTCCACCCCACACTCATCCTCAGACAACACACTAACCTGACAAAGGTTTCTGTAGTATGCGGATGGGTTCATTTCTTGGTAAACGCAGAAGAGTTCTTCTTCATCTTCGACCCTCATTTTTAGGGTCCCTGCTCTCAAATCAATCACCGCTCCTCCGGTGGCCAAGAATGGTCGTCCTAAGATTAAGGGTACCTGGTCATCAACATGAAAATCTAGAACAATAAAATCAGCAGGTATAATAAACTTACCTACTTTGATGAGAAGGTCCTCTATTATTCCATTGGGTGTCACTTACGACTTGTCAGCCAGCTGCAATATCAACCTTGTTGGCCTCGGTTTTCCCAATCCCAGGGTGTTGAATAAAGATAGGGGCATTAGATTAACTGCTGCCCCTAAATCACACAAAGCTCGTAGCACCTCAGCTTTACCAATTTGTAAGGGGAGGGTAAAACTCCCTGGGTCTTTGAGTTTTTTCGGAATCTTGCTCAATACCCTGTGACTGCACTCCTCAGTCAGTGCTACTGTCTGGACATCCACCAATCTTACTTTGTTCGCCATCACGTCTTTCAAGTATTTAGCATACTTGGGCATTCCCTGCAAAACATCAATAAGAGGCAAATTTATGTTAAGTTCTTTGAAACTCTCAAAGAACTTTTTGAAGCATTCCTCCTCCTTGCTCTTTCTGAATCTCTAAGGGAATGGTGGTGGTGGTCTTTGTGCTGGCTGCAATGAAGATTGTGCATTTTGTTGCCCAGTGATCTTGGGCAGATTTATATGCCCAAGGGATACTCAAACGTATTATTTTCGCCTTGTTTGTGTGCAATAGGTATATATTGTCATGTAATTGGTAATAAAATGTGAATTTATACTAACCAACATGATTAGCATTTGCTTTGCAGGAAAATATGATTTTTAGGAGCTAAAATGCATGTTGGAACTATATCGGAGTTGGACTTGGATACGAGCGTGGAAAAGACATTGGAATGCGCAAAGTATAGGGGCTCCGCGATGGAGCCGTGCCACGCTACCATCGCGGAGGCACACTGCCTGGAGAGGCAATTAAATGGCAATTTCCAGTGAGGCCTCGCGACAGCTCCGTGGCACAGATATAGGCCTCCGCGTTGGCCTCCGTGCCACGTTGAGGCTAATTTACCGGACCCTGGATTTCCAGTGAAGGTCCGCGTCCATGCCGTGTCACGCAGGCAGTGCTCCGCGTTGACCTCCGTGACACGTTGCTTGTTATTCCGGGAAAAATTTCCCTCTAGTATAAATAGCACACTTAGGTTTATTTTAATTAGGGGAGTTTGAGTTCAAACTTGGTGGAGCAAGGACGTGGGTTAGCAGCAGTTGAGGGACGAAAAAGCTAAGGGATTTCTTCTCTTCCTTTCTTCTTTCAATCAATTGTATGTATGATTTACACTTGTTTTAGGATGATCAATCCACAAATGAGTGGCTAATTCTCTTCCTTGCTAAGGTTTTGAACATGTGTAGTGAATTTTGATTGTAATTGATATGGTTTTCTTCTTCTTCTTTCATGTTGTTCTATTAATTCTTGTTCTTACTGCATCAGTGCTTGGCCGACATTAATGTACATCTAAAAAGTCCAATTTCACTCGAGAGAGCAAGAAATTGGAAAGTTGTGAATTAATAGGGTATTGTTCTTAACTTGATTTGGGAAAATTCGGTTTTGATGTGCTTTCCTGATAGAAATATACTTGAAAGCCGTATTAGTCAATTTAGGAACTGGAATTGCATTGCTAGGATCACAGAAATGTAGACGGATGGT
Organism: Datura wrightii; assembly: GCA_035772735.1. Lineage (NCBI taxonomy): Eukaryota > Viridiplantae > Streptophyta > Magnoliopsida > Solanales > Solanaceae > Datura > Datura wrightii. The sequence goes on along the minus strand of JASDFA010000002.1, from coordinate 44,780,263 downwards.
TTATGATTCTTAAGTGAAATTAAATACGAGAGTTTTAATTTCTAGGCTAAAGTTCTTGGCTAGCAACATGAAGAAGAGATTAACCGAATTATTATTATAATCGAATTCATTACTTGTTCTTAACCTTGGCATGCTCATATCCATAGTTTAAATTCACAGTAAATAATTGTTAATAGTTTTAGTATATATAGATTTTATAAACAAAAGCTCATTTAACTGTTGGTTACGTTGTTGTTAGCATAATTAGAAGTAAGATAAGAATATAGTATACTTAGGCAGATTTTACATATCCTGAGCCTCCTTGGATCGATACTTGCCTTACTTAGCCACTTTATTACTTGTTTGACCACGTGCACTTGCGTGTCGGTTTATAATATATAATACCAACCGAACAGACCGAACAAGTTTTTGGCGCCATTGCCGGGGAGACTAGGCAATTGGTGAAATTGTGTTAAGTGTAAATTTACTGTATTTTTGTTTTATTTTCTTAAGTGTTGACAACTTGGTCTTAGTATTTGTTTTAATTCTTTGTTCATTTTAATTTTTCTCTCTTTCGGATACCCTCATTGACATGACATCTTGGAATATAAATGGTGGATACGCATATTTCGACGAATCTTGCATGAATTGCGGAGGACCCCACTTGTGGAAAAACTGTAACATGTGCAATATATGTGGGTGTCAATATGGCCATTGGGGTGATTGTCCAAAGGCATATTCCCCTTCCCCACGCTCCCGCGATGATCATTCTGTTGTTTTTGCTGAATATAGGCATGTTGAAAATGAGGACTTGGGATGCCAAGTTCAAATAGAGGACATGATGAAACAACTCCTGGAGCAATCAGAAGCAATGAAGGAGTCGGTGGCAGAATTGATAATTCAGCAAAAGGAGAATGCCAAGGCTGTAAGCAGGATGAGCGTCAAACTCACGGAGATGTGTGCTGAGGCTGAAGCTTGTGATAATTCGCAGGTGACAGTTTTAGCCGATATTCAAGAGGAACTACAAGAGGAATACAAGGGTGAATTTTTGGATGAAGCCCAACAATTAGAATCTCTTGAGTGTCCCCGTGATCGGCTCATACCTATAGAAAATCCATTCATGGAAGAAGAGAAAGAATATCTCCCATTTGACCTTAATGGAGAAATAGATGTCGATGTTGAAAAGGTGTATACAAGTAAGGAGGTCAAGCACAATGCAGATTCAGAGTTGAGGTGTATTGGACCACACTCTACGCATTTTTCAACATTAAATTTGGTTGACAACATAGAAATAAAGTCTTCCAAGTTTGTAGAGAAATGTCTAGAGGAGGACCAAGCCCCGTATATTTTGAAATTCATTAATTCGGAGAGATAAAATGACTTCGCTTACTTAAGGACCAATAAATGCAAAAGGCAACATCTACTGTTTGGTCCTTACAATTTTTCACCACCACCCCTGGAGCATAAGAGGAAATTAGAGAAGAAATTAGGGGTGAGATTCATATCCTCAAGGTGGAGGAAAAAGTGGTGAAACTTGGTACGTCGTGCCTCGACGGTAAACCAGGCGCTGCACGGGAGGCAACCCGTGAAAAATATTTTCTTTCTTTCTTTTCTTAGTGTAAATAATTTTTATTTTTTATTTTTCTTTTCTTGATTAGGTTTAGATTTTTGTTTTAGTTAATATTTTTCATTTTAGTTAGGGAAATCTATTAGTCTAACCAATTTCGTTTAGTGTAGTGATTTTCAGGTCTAACGGAGAAAAATATGCATGGAAGCGGGAAAAATAAGGCAAGGTATGAAAATAATTTTTATTGAAGAAACAGTGCACTTGGGCGTTGGCTCCGTGTCACGGAGGAGTGGCTCCGCGTTACCCTCCGTGACACGTTGAAGGCAAAATCAGATTTTTTAAAATTTCCAGAGAGCCAACGCGTTGGCTCCGTGTCATGGAGGAGGGGCTCCGCGTTACCCTCCGTGACACGTTGCCCTTTATTCAGTGCCGGGTCACACTGGGTTGCCGGGTGACCCGCGTGTTTTTCTTTAAATTAACCTAAGTTTTGCCCCTTTTCTCCCCATTTCTCTCCTCCTCCGCGACCAAAACATCCAATTCCCCCTCCCCAACCAACGTGCCACGCTAATAGGCAAGGAAAACGTCAAATTTCTTCGGTTCTTCAACTAAAAGGTATATTTTCATCGTTTCTCTCAACTTTTTGGCGATTTTAGTCGAATTTGAGCATGTGAGGTGAAATATATCACCCCAAGTAGCAATTAAACATGATGTTGAATTATTTTGTGATTGATTATGTTCGGATTGTTGTAATTAGCGTTTGAACTTGTCGATTATGTGAATAATTCGAATTTGATTGAAATATTGCATTCTAGGGCTTGAGTTATTGAAATTGAATTGGGGAACTTGATAGTTTGATGAATTAGATGCCGGGGTGTGGTTGTAAATTGAGATAAGTCGATGGAAATATTGTATGAATGTTAAGAGAAGACGAATTCTCGAAGTGTTGAGGAAAATGCGAAAATTTTGTAAATTGGTTTGATTATTTAGATTTGTATGTAAATAGAATTGTCGTTGTTGTTTTTGTTTTTTGTTTTGTTGCTAAGTGCGATGATTGGATTGCTATCGATAGTAGGATTGGGAGTAGCTGTATGAAGTCTGAGTAGTACGCTAACCGTTATGCTATCGAAATTTTTCATGAACGCACTAAGCAATATACCTTATAGTTGCTTGTGTTTGGGGTTGTAAATAGAGTAATCCTTGACGAAGTATTGTAAATATAGTTAAGGACTAAGTGTGGGGTGAACTTAGTTTAACCCGAGCTTAGCCTAAGTTAACTTGTATTTAGCTTAACTTTGTGCTTGTTTATGTATATTGACAGGTACAATGGCAAGTCGACAGGACAAAGGCAAGGGTGCTTCTACCTCAGGCACCGGACGGAAAAGATTGAGGTTGGGCACTGCAGTCCCAGCTGCACCAGCTGTTCCGCACGGCCAACGCCGCCAATACGGAACAAGATGGGTAACCGATGAAGGGAAGAAGTGGTACGCGAAACATAAAGAAAACAAGTACTTCCCCGAGGAACATATTGCACGGGAACCACTTGCACAGGAGTTCCCACGTATTGTGCAGAGAATCGAGGCAGCTAGGCTCAGCTTTATATTTCAGGAGCCCAAGGAGTGCAACCTTCATTTGGTCCGAGAGTTCTACGCAAATTGGAACCCGGCCATCAGAAGCCACACAATAAAAATCAGAGGGCAGATTGTCACTCTGGAACCCCAGCAATTTAATGCCATCGTTGGAGCGCGGGACACAGACGCCCACGTTCTCCGCCAGCTAAACATCACCCCACCGTACGCCGACATCAGACGTACATTGTGTGGGGCTCGATCCACATCCCGATGAAGTAGACATAAGGAGAGGGGTTACCACCAGACTCTGCCTTATTCGCAGATGAACAGGGAGGCCAAAATATGGCTGAAGATTGTGTGTTCGTGCTTGATCCCGGGAGTTCACATGATGGATGTGACCCGGGACCGTGTCTGCTTGGTGTACGCCCTTATGAAAGGGCTTGAGATTAATGTTGGGGCGGTCATTATATCCGCCATGAAGAGAGCCAGACTGCACCAGGGCCACAGATACGGGTTTGGCGGACTCATCACCACCTTCCTCCGAGGCCTCGACATTGAGGAAGAGGCTTTGGACTACATCCCGCAGTTGGAGCGGAGGGCCCTCGATGTGACAAAAACTAAGGCCCCCGACACCACACACGGGCCAGTGCTGACTTTGGGCAAGCGACATGCTCGTGACGATCAGTACATGGCACGTATGTTTGGCATGCATATGCTTCAGCTACAGATTGGTGGGAGACCAGCCACCGAGGAAGAATTATGGCAGCTGGAGCTGGATTACCCATTTGGCGAGAATGCCAAAGCCTTATGCCGGGTGCGACCAACCTTCGTGGAGCCGACGGATGACGATGTCCCTACTGATGAGGAGACACATCGGGAGGACTCCGATGTGGAGTCCGATGATGATGATGGAGCTGACTCAGACATGGGGGACGAGGCAGCAGCACCAGATGAAGAAGTCGAATATTTTGACTGATCAGGGAGTTCCACCACCCGAAATTTTGTTTTGTAATTCTTGTGAACACTGGGGACAGTGTTCGATTTAAGTGTGGGGTGGGGAGTAGCTAGGTGCTGGGACTTAGGCTCTAATCTGCTATATGCTTTTTCCTTGGTTTGTATGTATGTTTGTGTTTTCCCTGTGGTGAACTGATTTGTGTGTATGTGTATATATTTGTTTGTGTGGTTAATGATATGTGTTATGCGAGGTTGTGGTTGCCAGTGTAAATAGTTTGTAAATATTTCTTTCTTATCCAAATGATCGATATTTTTTTTCAAAAATTTTCGAGAATATTTTGCACTTGTAAATATTTTCTTTCTATCGAAATGATCGATGTGTTAAAAAAATTTTGGTTTTTATTTTTTTGGGTTTCTCGGAGTTTGTTTTCGGTTCTTTTACCGAGAATAGTCCCATTGAACCGATGTCATAGTTAGTGACCGTTCCCTATGATGGATGGATGACGACCGTCTTAAGGGAAATGTAGCCGGTAGGAGTAGGTTTTTAATTTGTTTTTAATTTTTCTTTGGTGGATTGCATCAATGAACTGTAGTTGTTTTATGGTTGCAAAAATTTCGTTGCGTGTTGTAACTGATGTTCAAAATGTGAAAGTGATTCGTTCGAAAGCATGTAATTTGGTAAATATGTCGAGTTACCTAGGCTATAGAATTTGATTCAGTATGATTGAGGCTTAATTTTGAATTCATGTGATTGGCTAATTAGAGAGTTTGTGAATGCATCTTGATTCGAGCATGTGCATGAAGTATGAAGTGAGGTATTGTTATTCCATGCCATTGTGAATTGTCTAGAACTTGCCTGGTGTGTATACAAAACGAAATGAAGGAGGTGTAGTGTTGGAAAAGATGTAGGCATTTCTTTGTTTTAACCGATAGTTTCCATTTTTGTTTCTTGTCAAATTCTACCTTTTTATATGTTGTATACCCTAGTCAGCCCGTTGAGCCTTTAGCCGATTTCTTTCTTTCTTTTGTCCAAAATTGTATAAACCAAGCTTTATCCCTTCTTTTCATTAGCTGTAAAAGTCTATACAAAACTCTTAAGCGCTTACAAAGAAAAGAAAATGTTTCCCAAAGTGTTAAAGAGTGAAAAGAAAAAGAAAAGCAGAGTGAGGAAAGAAAAGATGATGTTGAAGAGGCACTTATTGTAATTAAATGATATTGAGGGTACATGAAAACCCTTTGTTTTGTGTCAAGTGTGTTTAATGAAATGGGCAGTACGAAAGTAAACCAGCATGAATGGGAGAAAAAGAGAAAAGAGAGGAACAATGTCCATGAGTCGATGGGAATGTGTTGAAAAGGCGCTTAAGGATGCTAGCTACTATTATTGGCTAATCTAATATATATACTAGACCCATAGCCCCGTTACAACCCATTAAAGTCCTACTTGATCCTACATTGCATTTCTTTATATTAGTGGAGTAATACACTAAGGGCAAGCCTATGGGTCATGACATGATGCATGTGAATTCTTTTGGGAGAGTGAGTGAAATTAATTTTTATATGCCCCTACTTGAATGTTTGTGTGTTGCATGAACAAAAAGGGGAAGATTCTCTTGAGTTGTGAGGGCACATGCTTGATGAAAGATTGACTTTCGTGTCGGATTTCTTGATTAGCTGATTTGCATGAGTTTGCCGATATCAAGAATCAATTCTTAAAGTCTAGGAAGTCTTGATGTATTAATGGTCATTGTAGTGTAAGACCAAGCATGTTTTCGTGATGATTTGCAAAAATTGAATAATCGGTATGACCGTAGCGTAAGTTGTCGCACCATAGTGACGAAGGTTGGGATGTAATTTGCATGAGTTGTGTATGTGTTGTTTGAGGACGAACAAGGATTTAAGTGTGGGGTAAGTGATCTTGGGCAGATTTATATGCCCAAGGGATACTCAAACGTATTATTTTCGCCTTGTTTGTGTGCAATATGTATATATTCTCATGTAATTGGTAATAAAATCTGAATTTATACTAACCAACATGATTAGCATTTGCTTTGCAGGAAAATATGATTTTTAGGAGCTAAAATGCATGTTGGAACTATATCGGAGTTGGACTTGGATACGAGCGTGGAAAAGACATTGGAATGCGCAAAGTATAGGGGATCCGCGATGGAGCCGTGCCACGCTACCATCGCGGAGGCACACTGCCTGGAGAGGCAATTAAATGGCAATTTCCAGTGAGGCCTCGCGACAGCTCCGTGGCACGGAGATAGGCCTCCGCGTTGGCCTCCGTGCCATGTTGAGGCTAATTTACCGGACCCTAGATTTCCAGTGAAGGTCCGCGTCCACGCCGTGTCACGGAGGCAGTGCTCCGCGTTGACCTCCGTGACACGTTGCTTGTTATTCCGGGAAAAATTTCCCTCTAGTATAAATAGCACACTTAGGTTTATTTTAATTAGGGGAGTTTGAGTTCAGACTTGGTGGAGCAAGGACGTGGGTTAGCAGCAGTTGAGGGACGAAAAAGCTAAGGGATTTCTTCTCTTCCTTTCTTCTTTCAATCAATTGTATGTATGATTTACACTTGTTTTAGGATGATCAATCCACAAATGAGTGGCTAATTCTCTTCCTTGCTAAGGTTTTGAACATGTGTAGTGAATTTTGATTGTAATTGATATGGTTTTCTTCTTCTTCTTTCATGTTGTTCTATTAATTCTTGTTCTTACTGCATTAGTGCTTGGCCGACATTAATGTACATCTAAAAAGTCCAATTTCACTCGAGAGAGCAAGAAATTGGAAAGTTGTGAATTAATAGGGTATTGTTCTTAACTTGATTTGGGAAAATTCGGTTTTGATGTGCTTTCCTGATAGAAATATACTTGAAAGCCGTATTAGTCAATTTAGGAACCGGAATTGCATTGCTAGGTCATAAATTGCATTTGATCACAGAAATGTAGACGGATGGCTTATGATTCTTAAGTGAAATTAAATGCGACAGTTTTAATTTCTAGGCTAAAGTTCTTGGCTAGCAACATGAAGAAAAGATTAACCGAATTATTATTATAATCGAATTCATTACTTGTTCTTAACCTTGGCATGCTCATATCCATAGTTTAAATTCACAGTAAATAATTGTTAATAGTTTTAGTATATATAGATTTTATAAACAAAAACTCATTTAACTGTTGGTTACGTTGTTGTTAGCATAATTAGAAGTAAGATAAGAATATAGTATACTTAGGCAGATTTTACATATCCAGAGCCTCCTTGGATCGATACTTGGCTTACTTAGCCACTTTATTACTTGTTTGACCACGTGCACTTGCGTGTCGGTTTATAATATATAATACCAACCGAACAGACCGAACAAGTTTTTGGCACCATTGCCGGGGAGACTAGGCAATTGGTGAAATTGTGTTTTGTGTAAATTTACTGTATTTTTGTTTTATTTTCTTAAGTGTTGACAACTTGGTCTTAGTATTTGTTTTAATTCTTTGTTCATTTTAATTTTTCTCTCTTTCGGATACCCTCATTGACATGACATCTTGGAATATAAATGGTGGATACGCATATTTCGGCGAATCTTGCATGAATTGCGGAGGACCCCACTTGTGGAAAAACTGTAACATGTGCAATATATGTGGGTGTCAATATGGCCATTGGGGTGATTGTCCAAAGGTATATTCCCCTTTCCCACGCCCCCGCGATGATCATTCTGTTGTTTTTGCTAAATATAGGCATGTTGAAAATGAGGACTTGGGATCCCAAGTTCAAATAGAGGACATGATGAAACAACTCCTGGAGCAATCAGAAGCAATGAAGGAGTCAGTGACAGAATTTATAATTCAGCAATAGGAGAATGCCAAGGCTGTAAGCAGGATGAGCGTCAAACTCACGGAGATGTGTGCTGAGGCTGAAGCTTGTGATAATTCGCAGGTGACAGTTTTAGCCGATATTTAAGAGGAACTACAAGAGGAATACAAGGGTGAATTTTTGGATGAAGCCCAACAATTAGAATCTCTTGAGTGTCCCCGTGATCGGCTCATACCTATAGAAAATCCATTCATGGAAGAAGAGAAAGAATATCTCCCATTTGACCTTAATGGAGAAATAGATGTCGATGTTGAAAAGGTGTATACAAATAAGGAGGTCAAGCACAATGCATATTCAGAGTTGAGGTGTATTGGACCACACTCTACGCATTTTTCAACATTAAATTTGGTTGACAACATAGAAATAAAGTCTTCCAAGTTTGTAGAGAAATGTCTAGCGGAGGACCAAGCCCCGTATATTTTGAAATTCACTAATTCGGAGAGACAAAATGACTTCGCTTACTTAAGGACCAATAAATGCAAAAGGCAACATCTACTGTTTGGTCCTTACAATTTTTCTCCACCACCCCTGGAGCATAAGAGGAAATTAGTGAAGAAATTAGGGGTGAGATTCATATCCTCAAGGTGGAGGAAAAAGTGGTGAAACTTGGTACGTCGTGCCGCGACGGTAAACCAGGCGCTGCACGGGAGGCAACCCGTGAAAAATATTTTCTTTCTTTCTTTTCTTAGTGTAAATAATTTTTATTTTTTATTTTTCTTTTCTTGATTAGGTTTAGATTTTTGTTTTAGTTAATATTTTTCATTTTAGTTAGGGAAATCTATTAATCTAACCAATTTCGTTTAGTGTAGTGATTTTCAGGTCTAACGGAGAAAAATATGCATGGAAGCGGGAAAAATTAGGCAAGGTATGAAAATAGCACTCTGATTTTCTCCTTTGTCGGTGGTTGGTCCTAGTCTAACCAACTCCGATTGCGCCTCCTTTCTTTTCTCTGTTGGTCTTGCATCAGCTAATTTTGCCGCTTCTCAGACTGATGGCATTGACCTGCCGGGGGTTAGGATCCGTGTCACTTGGTAATCCCCCTTGCGATCTCATGTTTTGAGCAGCTGCCATCTGCCTCATTTGTTTTTTCAAGATTGCGGGTGGCCACTTGCTGATTCTTTAAGTCTGTTGCCATCCTCTCTTGATTTTCTGCTAACTGAGTCTGGGTCTCCATGATTTTCTGCAATGTTTCCTCAATGTTGCTGCTCAACTGGCCATCATTCTGCCTATTCTACTGATATTGCTGCTGCTGAGGTTGCTGATAACTTTGCTTTTGGTTTCCACCCCAAGAAATATTCGGGTGGCCCTGCCAATTTCTGTTGTAGTTGTTTCCAAAATTCTGATTGTTCCGCTGCACATTCCCAATGAAATTGACTTATTGCGGATTGGCTCCACAAGATTCTGCATTGTGCCCATTATTACCACAAATTTCACACCAACTTGGAGCTTGTTGAACTGTATTAACCTGGCCCTGTTGTTGGTTCATACTCAGTTTATTGAACTGAGTCATCATCTGATGGTGGAATGAAGCTAATTGTGCTGCTAAGGCATTCATACCATCTATCTCTATCAGCCCTGATCTCTTTCCTGCCCCTCTCGATGACTCACTGTACCACTCTGGATTTACTTGAGCAATTCTGTTCAACAAAGTATACAACTCATCATAAGTCTTCTCTAAGGCTTGCCCAGCCGATGCAGAGTCTAGTAATATTTTTGTGTGTGGGTCTAGACTTTCTACAAAGGTATGAGCCAGCACTTCATTCGATTGCTGGTGATGGGGACATTCTCTCAATAATGACTTGAATCTTTCCCAAGCCAAATATAAATTCTCATCAGGCCTCTGCTTGAAACTCAGTATTTCACTTCTCAACTTTGCAGTCTTGCCTGAAGGAAAGAATTTGCTAAGGAACTTCTTAGCCAAGTCATTCCATGAAGTTATGGAGTTTGGTGGCTCAGCGTTCAACCATTTTTTTGCCTCTCCCAACAATGAAAATGGGAAGAGGGTAAGTCGGACATAATCTGTGGACACGCCGGTGGGGACAAACGTGTCACTAATCACAAGAAAGTTCTGTAAGTGCTAATGTGGGTCCTCATGTGCCATCCCAGTGAATTGACAACTAGAATGTAACAGCTGCACCATGTTCTGCTTCAATTCAAAGTTCCCTCTAGGCTCCGGTTTACGGATAATAGAGTTCACATTAGTCGCTTGTAGGATTGCCACTTCGCGAACTGGTCTGGCTGCATTGCTTCCGGTGACAATTGTGCTTGTCCTACGGGTTGTTGTTGTTGCACCTTTTCTTGAAGTCTTTTCAGCTTTTTCTCAAGAGCTATTCTCCTTTGCAAATGGAGTTGACATTCAAGTTCAAGCAACGGTTCCACAAGCTCTCTATTCTTAGCCAGCTTGGCAAGACAACCTGTCACCTGCAATAAGTCAGACTAAGACCAAGTTTCTCAACACTTAAGGAAATTTAAAAATCACACAAAAACAGATAAATTATCAAAACTTCGCCAGATCCCCGACAACGGCGCCAAAAACTTGATGTGCCCGCAAGTGGACAGGTCGTACAAGTAAACTCTAAGGCAAGTTTTGAAGGTGCACTGATTATGACTTGAGATTCTATGTATATTTCATGGATAAGAAATGCCCTTTTCTTACAAAATGAATCCTCTTGTGAGCCATTCTGTGAAAGGTGGTAGCCTCTTGAAATATATTCACTGTTTTGGTTTTTAGGGAAATTTTCTTCTCTTTACTGGTGAGCATTTTTGGGTTGTCATAGATAGGTGGTTAATGATTTCTAAATTTGTGAGGAGTGGTATGTTTTTTCTACTGTTAAGAATTGCATTACTTGAGGACAAGCAATGGTTCAAGTTTGGGGATTTGATGAGTTGGTAAATTCACCAACTCATTGGGCTCTTAAGCCTGAGTTTTGCTTAGTTTTTAAGCGGTTTATGTGGATTTTATGCTATTTTTGCTTTATTTGACTGCATATGCCTAATGTGAAGAAAAGAGCCAGAAATGGAGCAACAAGAAGGAAGTGGGTTGAAATTCGGCGTTCCGCTGAAGAAGACCGGTGAAACGCCGGTCAAGAGCTGATTTCCACTGCTTCTGAGAAACAAGCCACCGCGAAACGTGGGTTGCCAACGGTGACTCACCGGTTCAGCCACCGAATGGCGCCTGACTTGTTGGATTAAAAGGAAAAAGATTGGAGGTGCATGAATGGAGATTGGCGAAACACCGATAGAACCACTGTTGACTACTGGAAAGTAGTGAAGTAGCAGAGAATGTAGACGACGGTCCATGAATTGCAACCGGAAGACCGTCGGTCATCCCGCCAATTCCAGAACGCTGCTCAGGGGCAAAGTTGTCCAGTACGGAAATAGAGAGAGAAAATGCCCTATTTTCTTGGATATACATTCTAAAAAGAGTACTGTGTACTAAGAATATCATAGAAGAGCATATCATATCATCTTTTTCCTTTCTTAGCTTTAGAACATTCCTTTGGTAGAGATAAGGAGAATTTGTTTGGTAGAATTTGCAAAGTACTATTCTCTTCTTCTTCTTAATAGTAAGGTACAACCATTGTTAAAGACATTTTTGTGAACTTGATTTTACTACTCTTGTTATTAAATTCAATGAGTTTATTATTGAATGTCCTTTTGAATTTCTTAATCATGAGTAGCTAAATCATTAACTAGAGGTGTGTGATGATGAATACTTAATTAGAGCGGCTATTGCTAGAGTCATCTCTATATTGTTTAACTAAGTGTAAATATGTTAGATTCTCTTCAATCTATAATGGAAGATCTATTGGTTATGCTGTGGGTCTATTTGTTCTTACTTGATTGTTGCTTGTAGAAGAATAATTAAGTATTGGAGGAGACTTCAATAGTGGGTATGGATGAGAGATTGTGAAATTGGGCTAGAATAGCCAAAATTGCATTCTCACTCCTAATTAGTAGCTAATAGCTAGAAATTAATGCAGCTACTAATCCAAATCTGATCGGGTTGAGTTAATAATGGCTAGAGGTTTGATAAAACTCTAGTAAGAGGTATTTATAAAGCTGAAAAGCTGTAATTACCCATTTCCCTGAGATTATTTACACTAATTGAACTTGTAAGATGGCCTATATGTCCCTATCTAGTTAGTATATCATCTACACCACACCTCTAGTCTTTCACACTCTTGTCGACAACCTTGGTGATTTTGCTATTAGAGTCAACCAAATTAGCAAATATAATCTACTAAAAAATTCCAATCTCCCAAAAATTATTTGTTTTTATATTAATTCTAAGTGGTGCAAGATAACTTCAATTTCTCAACCGACACTTGTAATTATCACTCACTAGTTCTTGTGGGATTCGACCCCCTCGTCGGGTTACTTGTTTTGATACATCAGTCGTGTATACCCTTCCTATGAGGAGTATATTTTGGACATTATTAGGTAATAAGGAGAAAACTGGTAGGTCATGCTTGAACTGAGCTAGAAGGGAAAAGATTCAAGTATCTAATTATCATATCTACTTCAGCTTCCCATGTAGCTCCCTCAACAAGCTGATTCCTCCACAAAACCTTCACTCAAGCTACCTCCTTATTCCTCAACCTTTGAACCTGACGATCAAGGATCTCAACCGAAACTTCCTCATTGATAAGGTTGTTCTTCACACCAATGCTCTCTATCAGGACAACTAGAGCTACATCCCCAATGCAGTTTTTTATCAACGACACATGGAAAAATTGGATGCACCAAAGCTAACTCCACTGGTAGCTCCAATTGATATATCACTTTGCCAACTCACCTCAGAATCCTATAAGGACCAATATATCAGAGGCTAAGTTTCCCTTTCTTACCAAACCTCATAACTCCCTTCATGGGAGACACCTTCAAAAACACACAATCATCACTTCAAACTCAAGTTCTCTTCCTGACATTCGCATATCATTTCTGATGATTTTGAGCTGTTTGCAACCCTTCTCTAATAAGCTAAACCTTCTCCATAGCCTCATGAACAGAATCAGGAACTACCATTGTAGCCTCACCTACCTCAAACCATCCAATAGGTGACCTACACCTCCATCTATAAAGAGCCTCAAAAGGGCCATCTAAATGCTAGAATGGTAACTTTTGTTGAATGCAAACTCAATGAAAGTCAAGTGATCATCCAAACTACCCTTGAAATCAATCACACAAGCTCTTAATATGTTCTCCAAGGTCTGAATGGTCCACTTGACTTGACAATTAGTCTGTAGGTGGAACGTTGTGTAAGCTTCTCTTGGGTACCAAGGCCCTTCTGAAACGATCTCCAAAACTAAGAGTTGAACTGAGTGCCCCTATCTGAGATGATAAACAATAGAACCTAATGTAATTAAACTAACTCCTAAATGTACAATCTAACCTAATCCTCAACTGAGTCTATAGTCTTAACCGGTAGGAAAAGTGTTGACTTGGTCATCTAGTAAACTACTACCATATAGAGTCATGTTGTTGGCGCGTATGAAGTAACCCTATAATGAAGTCCATATTTATCCTATATTATATCTCCTGGCCTCTGATGCTCAACCTTTACCTGCTGGCAATTCGAACACTTAGCAACAAACTTTGGAAAATGTACTTTATGCTAGTCCACCATTCAAGCCTATCACTACAATCATCTTGTGGCTCCTCTATAGTTTATACTATCCAAGAACTTCTCTGTCTCCCTGATATAACTAAAAACTGCATTTTATAAACTTCTACATACCAAGCCTCTAAGGCATAAATAGAAAGTCATTCTAAACATACACATTACAACCATCATTGCTGTCTTGGGTGAACATACATAAGGCTTAGAGTAAGGAAATTGTAAGCACGAATCTTTAAGGAAATCTAAGTTGAGCATATCCAAGATGTAGCATGATCCTATTAGCCGTTAAGGAAAATCTAAAGAACTGAATTCTTAAAGCTCAGTATACTGGGAGGTGTGAGTTTACATACCTAATTGGTTTCACGGCATGATGCTAGATTTATAGAATCATGGAGTAAGACTGGGATCGCGGTCTGAAGCGATTATCTATCATTCTGGAAACCTAAACATAAGCATGAGTAGAGTTTAATGTTGACTGAAACATAGGGAAGACACCTGAATAGGATGGATCAACATCCCATAGATACCATTTTTGGAAATTCTCTACTAGAACGGAACACTAAAAACTTGACTTGGTCCTTCAACTTATCATCTCCAACTTAGGTCAAAGTCATTATCCTAAGGCCCTTTGATCCTTTCTTAAGGCTAGGATAACATTACTAACTCTTGACTTTCCATTTGCCTCTAAAGCTATCACTGAAGGCTTCATACTTATACCATTTCATACCAACCATGGGGTAAATCTCATACTAGCATGCTAAAAGGGATCTAATACTTATACTGTAGCTCCTGGGCCTAAAAACATGCAAGGATCAATATGAGAAGCTCATAACATACCCTTGAATATATCTGGAGCTGGCCACCATCTACACTAGATAGTTCGCGCTGCTATGATTGGCGAGCTGCCGGAGCTACTGAAATGGTAGCCTTAGTTCCCCCATGTTCGGTTGAAGGGAAAATCCTGATTCTATGGCCTACCAAACCACAGCCATAGCAGCTCTTCTTACCAGGTAAACACTTCTTGAGTTGTTTTTTCCCACAATTCTAGTAAGTTGGCCAACTTAATGGAGCTGCTAGAGGGGTTTCCAGGGAACGACTTCTATTGTCACCCTACTTGGCTGATGGGCAGTCTCTAAGTTTATGACTGGACTTGCCACACCAAAAGCAAGCATCTGAACCCGGAAAGTACTTCTATATGGTTCTTTAACATCCCTTGCAGGCTGGGTATGTAATCTCCCTTACTCAGGAATTGCTCCCCTATGCTAGAGCTAATGACCCCTGGTGGAGCTGAGAGTGATTTCCACTACCTGACCTTCCTTGGGAAAACTCAAAATTGCCAGTTCTGGCTCTCTTGTTCTCTCCTTCTCTTTCCTTAATCCTCCCACCCGCCTTTGAAATCTAAATCTTAGATGGACCCTTTTTAGTGAACTATCGAGCCTAAGTAGCTGTCATGTCTCCAATAGTGTTTGCAGGTGCAATTGCTTACTGGTCAAGTTGGGTGGCCATGGCGTGCATCACTGTTCTAAAGGCATCCCCGAGCTCCGCATGTAACTTGCCCACTAAGGGGGCGTACTGGAGCTGGTGGGGCTGCCTAATTCCCATTGCTGGTTTCTTTATTGTTGTCTTTTCTAGGAGGCATTCTCTACGAACACATATAACATGAGTTAGAAGAGTAAGAGAGTTGTACTTCACAACACGATATAGAATTATGAAAGAAGAGAAATTTCCTAAAACGTCTCGTAGCCTCTTCCCCATAAGTGTGGAGCTTTTAACACCCATGGAAAAGACTCTACCTAATGCGACTTTATGACACCCTAGGAAACACCTAAACCTAATGCTCTGATACCAAGTTTGTCACGACCCAAGCGTAGACCCTGGACTGAGACACGGGACCTAGAACTATGAAGGGCTCCAAGTTAACCCATGGCACATACATAGCATGAAAGAGAAGATATCTAAAGTGGAAATGAATCATAGAATAAGATAAAGAGGAAGTTTAAATGTTATAAAGTATGAACAAGGACAACATGTCATAATGCGGAACCATCTAATACATAACTATCTGAAAAGCCTCTAGTCATAAGATGAGCTGATGGGACAACACTCCCAACTAGCTTGCTAAGTCTGAAATTGAAAGACATAACAAAACATAGCAAACTATCAAGTGTCCTCAGAAGATGAGGACTCACGCAACAGGGACTAAGTTAGATTGGGGCGGGAGCGGAGCTAATATTTGGGCTAAGACTGATCGCCTGAACCTATATCCTGAGATAATATAACATAGAATATTCGGTCAGATCTTTAAATGTACTGAGTATGTAGAGTAAGTAAAACATAATAGTAAAATGATAGTCTGAAATCATAAGTATAAAATAAGCTAGAACATGAGAGTAAGGATGTCATGCTAAAAAATAATATTCTTGAAGTAATCATAAGCATGAGTTATTCACCATAAGCTGATACATAATGACTCAAGATTTTCGAAAGCAAATCATCTGATTTAACATACTTGAAATCATAAGTAAAAGCTCATAAAGGATCAATGGTCAAATATGTTATAAAATATAATATCGTAAGTCATGAACATGAATAACATAAAATATGAGGAACAATGGGAGACTCATCATAACCGACATCCATCATGATAGAGCTCACATGATGCCCAACTATCTCACTAAAGTTGGTAGAGCCGTTCCAATCTTGCCAAGCCAAGGAACTATTAAGGCATGATATCACTTGTGAATCCCCATAGGGTTTGAACATGAATATGTACCTACCATGACATGTAGTTATGAAACCTGAGTTTCCAGAACCCCCGACCTACTCGGTACTAGACACTACTCCCTTAAACATACATATGTCTTGTAAAGATCATCGTGAAACGTGCTTGATATTACATAGGCTTGACTAAATAATGAAATCATAATCATGCTTGAATAAGTAGTAATAACTTGAATTTATAGATTCATAAGCTTAAGAATCATAAAAATCATACATAATTGGGTGAAATCATCATAAACTTAAAAACAGAGATTCATGAGAAATTCTTCTAGAAAACATGTAGTATGATCATAAAATATATAAGGAACTTGAAATCATAAGAGAATCATGGAGTTTCATTCAACTTGGGTCTACCCTAGAAATTTCCATTTGAAACTTGAAGAGTATAGATCATGAACTTGAACTTGAAAAGGGCATGAGGGTGGAAGAATTCCCCCATTCATAACCCTGCATACCTGGGCAATTGGTTCTTTAACTTATCTTGAAGACCCAAGAGGATTTGGGAAGTCAGAGGTGATGAACCTTAGCTTTTTCTTGAGAGGAAAATCAAATCTATAGATGTTTGAAGGGAATGAGGATTTAGACTAGGTTAAACCCTTTAAATACGGCCCTTAGGATGTCTAAAACAACGTCATTTAGGAGTTAAAGTTATATAAAATTACTAAAATACCCCTGAAGAGTCGCACTTAAGAATCTGCCTGCCAATTGTCACGGGTCGTACCATGACTCGTGGTGACATTACCATGGGTCGTGGTGTGAAAATCTGTGGCTTATGGGTGGCTTAAGAGCTTTCTAAAACTATTGCTATAGGTTCTTAGTACAAGTCGTATCTACATACCATGAGTCGTACTATGACTCATGGTGACTAGGCTGGTCTTGTCCATCAAACCTGATAGTGCTTCACTAAACTGGCCATAACGTTTTACTTCGAACTCCAATTGATGCAAGGTTGGATGCCTTGGAAAGAAGACTCAAAGCGCTTCAATTTGATATGCTGGATAACCCAAAAGACTTCATATAATGGGAGTTATGATTATTTAAATTTGACCTTTGTAAGAACATATGTGAAACTCGATCGATACGAAGGCTCTCAATTCAACTTTGTGCTAGAGGTTCCTTATGACCTTAATTTGCAATGCACTTCTCAAACTTAAGAATTGATCTTAAAACCTTGTTTTCATAAAATTTATCAGGTTTGGATCTATCCACATACCTAAAATGATTTTAAAGTTAGCCTGAATGTCTGAGGTGTTATAATATCTCAACTCACGAACAGATGGTAAGAACCGTACCATCATCCTACGATCTTTTACATGTGCTCGTACCTCCCAAGCCACATTGGTCATTCTATAACATCCTTTCTAAGAACCTTCAATATGACCCGTACTTTCCTGGCATGAGTTATGGGATCCTTTCATGGTTTCTTGGCCATCCCCTAACAACTCTCTCAATCTCCTACAATGGACCTTAGGTATGACCCCTAGTGACCTTGTATCACTCGTGACATCCAGTCGTAGTTCCTCTATCTTTATCTATTGAAACTTCTGGATCTCTCAGTACAAGTCCTAGTATGGTTCGTACCAAGGACGTATTTGGCCAGTACTGTGGATCGCACTGAGACATTTCTTAGTTTTCTCCACTTGATCAAAATTCAAATCCAGAGTCTAGTCTTAGGAACATTTGAGATATTACAAATGGTTACTTCTTCCTTGAGTGTCCCAATTCTTGATATTATGCTTGATATTCTTGAATCTGGTAATGATCTTACATATAAGAACACTTTGAATAAAGTTATTTTGTGTGACACCTTTCTTTGTTAACTGCTTATGATGATGCCCATACTTGTGTGGAGGGCATACTTTATGTGGGTAGGGAATGTAAAAAGTTCTTAGTTGTTTTCTTAGCCAATATTAGTGGATATGCTTTTCCTTTGACCCTAGTGACACTTTGAAAGTGTGTAAGTTGGTCACAGTACCATCTTGGACTAACCAAATTTTTAGTGCTTCATGTGGAAGCTTATTCTTGATGAGAATAGTTGATGCTTGGTTATCACAAGTTTGTGCATTCTTGGCATGCTGGTAGATTTGTTAAAGTTTATGCAAACCCTTATGCTATGATGTCCTTGTGGTTGTTTATCTTCCCTTATGTTATTGCAAGGTAGAGATTCAAGTTCGAATCCTTTTCAAAAAAAGAGAGAATGATGCAAGTCGAGCTTCATCAAAATTTTGCACACCAAGCCGAGATAAGGAGTTTGTAGAGTTTCAATGAGTCACTGTATTGAAGGTTTGGAGGGTGTGTGGAATGAATACATGAAGCTCAAGATCCACATGGAAAACTACTCAGAGTAGTGAGAAAATGGCTATATAAGCAAAGAGGCTATTCTTAAAACATAAGCCCTTATGCCTAAGAAGACCCTTGTTTCATTAAGGATATTTTTGTAATAATTGACTTAGGCTATAAATGGTGGAGAATAGCTCATTTAGTTTTAGATTATTTGATATGTCGAATTTTCATGAATTGAGTAAACTGTTGGGAGAGTCGAAGGTTAAGGCCTATGGTACTATTCAATGTTGATGAGATTTGTTGCTTGAGGATTCAATTCTTTTGAGGATCATCTTTATAGTTTAGGTGCTTGTTCGGATTCCTTAATTTAAGGTTTAAGCTTTTTATAGCTATTATTTCAATTAATTCTATTCTTGTGTCTTGCTTTCTATCCTTCTATCTTTAATTCTTGTTCTTATGTTGTCTCAGGACATCCACATTGGGAACATAAAACCGGTCCTGATATCAGATCACACCATCTCCCCCTTGGGAGAATACCTCCATTTTCTGCTTGTGGACAACTTCCTTCAACTTTAGCAGAATAGGATCATCATCTTATTTTTCCTTAACTTCCGCCACCAAAGAATATTTTGAACTATTCTAGATAGTGATATCACACCATTTGTGGAGTCTGCAAGGCGAACCCCTAAACGAACAAGGTTGTGGACTTCTCTAACTAACTCCTTCTTTCCCTCTTAAATTTGAGCTATACTACCCATGGATGACCTGCTAAGGGTATCAGCCAAAACATTGGCTTTACCCAAATGGTACAAAACACTCATGTCATAATACTTGAGAAGTTCAAGCCATCTTCTCTCCCGAAGATTCAAGTTCTTTTGAATACATACTGGCGGCTCTTATGGTCAGTGAACGCATCAACATGGACGCCATACAAATAATGCCTCTAAATATTTAGGTCAAAACCTATCGCAGCTAGCTCAAGGTCATGAATAAGATAATTCTTTTCATGGACTTTAAGATAATAGAAGCATAAGCGATAAACTTTCCGTGCTGCATCAACACGCACCCAAGGCTGACTCTAGAGGCATCGCAATAGACTACGAACCCATTTGTACCTTCTGGCAGAGTCAAAACTAGAGTTGAAGTGAGTCATTTCTTTTAACTCTTGGAAGCTCTTCTCACAAGAGCTGGACCACTTAAACTTGACCTTCTTCTGAGTCAATTAGGTTAAAAGAGAAGCTATAGATGAAAACTCTTCTAAAAACCTCCTGTAATAGCCAGCTAAACCCAAAAAGCTTCTAATGTTGGAGGGAGTGATAGGTCTAGGCCAGTTCTTCACCATTTCCCTTCTTTCAGGAATCTACCTAAACACCCTCACTAGCGATCACATGCTTGAGAAATGTAATGACTTCAGCCAAAACTCACACTTGCTAAATTTGGCAAATAGCTGACGGTCCTTAAGAGTTTGCAGCATAATTCTCAAATGATCAACATATTCCTCCTTACTCCGAGAGTAGATGAGGACATCTTCTATGAAGATAATGATGAACATATGCAAGTACTACTTGAATACCCTATTCATCAAATTCATAAAAGCAACAGGAGAGTTTGTTAGTCCAAGAGACATAACTACAAATTTGTAGTGACCATACCGAGTCCTGAAGGCTGTTTTCAGAATGTCACGTTTTCTAACTCTGAGCTGATGGTAACCGGATCTGACATCTATCTTAGAGAAGCAACTAGCACCCTGAAGCTGATCGAACAAGTCATCAATCCTAGGAATGGGATACTTGTTCTTGATTGTGACATTTTTCAACTGAAGGTAGTCGATGGACATTTTGAGAGAGCCATCTTTCTTACATACGAAAAGAATTAGAGCACACCATGGGGGAAATATTGGGCCTGATGAAACCCTTATCTAGAAGATCTGTTAATTGTTCCTTCAACTCTTTAATCTCAGTTGAAGCCATTCTGTAAGAAGGAATGGATATTGGCTGCATATCTGGAAGAAGGTATATCCCAAAGTTGATCTCCTGCTAGGGAGGGACTTCGGGCAGATTCTTTGGGAACACTTCCGGGAATTCACAAATAACTGGGACTGAATGAAGAGTTCGGTTTCGGACTTAGAATCCCTTACCCGAACTAGATGTCATATACAACTTTTGGAAATTATCTTTCTGCCTTAAGGTAAGAAACAAAAAGACCTATAAGCACTATGGAACTACCCTTCCATTCTAAGATGGATTCACTTGGAAACCAAAATTCTACTACTCTAATTCTGTAGTTGATCAAGGCATAACAGGAGTATGGCCAATCCATTCTAAGAATGACATCAAAGTCGGTCATTTGTAACTCTATTAGGCAGCTGTGGCTGTTTTTTGGAGAACTGAAATCGGGAAATTTCTACATACTGTTCTTACTATGATTGACTTAGCAATAGGAGTAGAGAGTGAGAATGATTCTAAGAGGCATTCGAGATTGACACCAAAATCTATTGCAACATATATGGCCCCTGGATCTAACAACATATAAACATCAAGGTGAAAGACTTGTAACATACCCGTGACCACATTTGGTGAGTTCACCCGATCTTGGCATGAAGAGAGTGCATAAAATCGATTCTGACACTGTCCACCACCTACACTAGATGAGGCACCCTGCAGGGATGAGCGAGCTGCTGGAGATGCTGAAGAGGTGACTTGGGTATGTCCACTGACATCACACTATTTGGTTGATGGACAGTCTAAGAGTCTGTGATCAGGCTTACCACACCCAAAACAACCTTTCTTGCTGAGCAAACACTCCTTAGGGTGGTTCTTCCCACTCTTCTTGCAAACTGGGAAGGTATGACCTCTTGACATATTCCCCTAAGACCTAGAGCCTGGTTCTTTACCCCTTTGTTCCCTTCTGGATTTGGGTGATGGAACACTAACTGAAAAGGGTGCTGGAGTTGACAACTTCTAATGGGGCTATGAGCGATTTCCACCACCTGACCTCTATTGTGAGAACTCAAAATTTCCAGTCCTGACCCTTTCATTTTCTCTTTGCTTTCCTTAAACTTCTCTTTCTCAATCCGCTATGCATAGATCATAGGGCATGCATAATTAAGTTTAATTGCCTAGAAATTCAAAATCAATAATATTATAATCAATTTAAATCTCAAAAGATGATCAAAGTCCGTAGATTATGATAAGATTTCAAAATCCCAAAACGCATAATTAAATTATTAGGTTTTTCATAAATCAAATACAAAACCTCATGAGTCTTTGATAAATTTAAGTAAAATCATAGAGTAGGGCCATATGTGTGAAAGAATTCACCCATTGATGGCCTTACATACCTGGGATTGCTAGTTCTAAACCTCACTTGATGACCCAAGAAGAAATTGCAATGGATTTGATGAATTCTAGGCTTGAATCACCTCCTTAATTCTTCTACCTTGCATGCATGAAAGAATGAAGTGAAATCTGTCTTAACCCCTTTAAATTTCCCTTTTCATAACCCAAAACGTCGTAGTTTAGGCTTTAGAATATTATGAAATTACGTAAAAGCCCTTACTAATTCACAGGAAAATAATTCCCAGGGGTTCCCAACGAGGGACCTAATGACTCATCGTGCAGGGCCACGACTCGTCAAGTCGTTCGTCAAATACACCGGATAACATATCTCTTCGGGCTCGTAAACGGCGACATAATGACTCGTTACTGTTGGCCATGAGTCGTTGCCACCACTCGTCAAGTGCACTGCCTCCCTTATGCCAATTATTTAAAATCTCACCCAACGACTCACATGACTCGTTGCCTGGCATGACGAGTCGTGGTCTCCTTCCGTTAAGTACACTGGTCAATCCTTCCATTCTATTTTTCAACTTTACCCCACAGTTGACTTGACGACTCGTGGTGGCTAACCATGAATCATTCCCTCGCCCGTGGGGACCCTATCCTTCCTTTCATCTAGGCCTCCCCACGAGTCACCTGATGACTCGTGGGGTCTCCTAACGAGTCATCCAACGACTCGTCCTGTGCCTGCAACCTAGATTTTCAGTTTTTCCCGCGTTTCACTCCTGGGTCCGATCTTTGAATTCTCGGGGTATAACAATATCTCCCCCTTGGGAAAATCATCCTTGAATGTTAGAAACAAGCAAAACAGAGATATATAATTGTCTTACTCAAATACTGATCATTTAACCAAAATTCTTACAGAATGACTATCTCCGATTCATAACACATAGCTAAAATAATCTCATGCTTCACATACACATTCATACACATAAAAGAAACTTGAACACATGAACTGAACATGAAAACTAAATAAAGTCATAGGGCATCACTGATACCTCAAGTCGAAACTGAACCGGTAGAGAATAGATGTGGATATTTAGCCATTATATCTGCTTCGGCTTCTCATGTAGCTCCCTCAACATGCTTATTTCTCCATAAGACCTTAACTGAAGCTACTTCCTTGTTCCTTAGCATACGAACTTGACGATCTAATATTTCCACCAGAACTTCTTCATAGTTGAGGTTGTCTCTTACACTAATACTGTCAACCGGAACCACTAAAGCTAGATCTCCCAAGCACTTCTTCAAAAGCAACACATGAACACAGGATGTACTGAAGATAACTCTGATAGAAAATCCAACTCATACGCCACCTTACCAACTCTTCTCACCACTCGATAGGGGCCTACATATCGGGGACTAAGTTTCCCTTTCTTTCAAAACCGCATGACTTGCTTCATGGGAGATACCTTGAGAAATACCCAGTCATCCACATCAAACTTTAGATCCCTTCTCCTCACATCAACATATGATTTCTGACGACTCTGAGTGGTATTCAACTGGTCCCTTATCAATTGGACCTTTACCATGGCCTCATAAACCGAATCAGGTCTTATCATGGCTGCCACACAAACTTCAAACCATCCGATGGATGATCTACACCTTCGCCCATAAAGAGCCTCGAACGATGCCATCTGGATACTGAGTGATAGCCGGCAACCCGGTGTGACCCGTCACAATTTATATGGCAACGTGTCACGGAGTGCATCGCGGTGCACTGCCTCCGTGACATGGAGCCATTGCGATAGCTTACTGGAATTTTTGAAAAATTCCAGATTACACCTCAACGTGTCACGGAGGGTAAGGCGGAGGTCCTCCTCCGTGACACGGAGCTATCGCCCCTGCTCACTGTCTTCAACAGTTTTTTTTAAATTTTTTCCTACCTCGCCTTTCCTTCACGATTCCGTGCACATTTTTCTCCGTTTAACCTGAAAATCATATCACTAAACAAAATTGGTTAGATTAATAGGTTTCACCTAACTAAAATAAAAAAAAATACTAACTAAAATGAAAAATTTGTACTAAATCAAGAAAAAAAAGAAAAATAAAATCTATTTACACTTTACAAAATGAAAGAAAATTTTTTTCACGGGTTGCCTCCCGTGCAGCGCCTGGTTTACTGTCGCGGATCGACGTCCTTTATGCTCAATTGTCCGCTAGGGTGATGGACGATTTCTCACAATCATTGTCCTCCCCCCAGTAGTGCTTACACCTCTGCCCATTTACTAAGAACGTGGCACTCCGATCTTCTTGCCACAATTCCACAGCCCCGTGAGGGGTCATTCTTACCACTTCAAATGGTCCCGACCATTTAGACCTCAGCTTTCTAGGAAACAACTTCAATCTCGAATTGAAGAGCAAAACTTTCTGTCCCGGCTCGAAAATGCGATGCACCACATGCTTATCATGCCATCTTTTGGTTCTTTCCTTGTAGTACTTAGCACTCTCATAGGCATGCCAGCGGAACTCATCAAGTTCACTGAGCTGCATTAGTCTCTTTTTTCCCGCCAGCTCTGAGTCCATATTTAGCTTTCTGACAGCCCAGAAAGCTCGGTGCTCTAAATCCACCGGGAGATGACATGCTTTGCCATAGACCAATCGGTATGGTGAGGTTCCAATCGGTGTCTTATAAGCAGTTCGGTAAGCCCACAAGGCATCATCGAGTTTGTTTGACCAATCATTTCATTGTGTATTCACCGTTTTCTGAAGAATCTGCTTCACCTCCCTATTTGAAACCTCTACTTGCCCACTAGTTTGGGGGTGGTATGCTGTTGCCACTTTATGGCGCACCCCATACTTGGCTAGTAATTTCTTGAAACTTGCATTGACAAAATGAGCCCCTCCATCACTGATAATTGCTCGGGGTGTCCCAAACCTTGTGAGGATGTGTTTTTTCACAAACTTCGTTACTATCTTGTTGTCATTTCTGGGGCAAGCTATTGCTTCCACCCATTTTGATACATAATCTACAGCCACCAAGATGTAACGATTACCAAATGACGGTGGGAATGGACCCATGAAGTCAGTGCCCCATACATCAAAGGGCTCAACTTCCAGTATATTCTACAAAGGCATCTCTTGTCTTCTGCCAATGGATCCTGTACGCTGACACCTATCACACATTTTGACATACGCCATAGAGTCTCTGAACAGTGTTGGCCAAAACAAACCTAACTGTAGAACCTTGTGCGCTGTCCTCTCGCCTCCGTGATGCCCTCCATACAATGAAGAATGGCAGCCCCTCAACACTTCTGCAACCTGACTCTCTGGGATGCATCTTCTCATTACCTGATCTGGTCCCTGTTTGAACAAATATGGTTCATCCCAAACATAATGCCAGCTGTCATGCCTCAATTTCCTTCTTTGCTGGTCTGTTGCCTCAGGTGGGTAGACTCCGCTCACTAGCAAGTTGACTATGTCTGCATACCAGGGAACTTCAGCTTCTCCCACTGCCAAGAGTTGCTCATCTGGGAATTCTTCATTTATGTTATCACTTTCCATCACATGCGACCGACTTTCCAGTCGTGATAGGTGATCTACTACTTGGTTCTCGCTCCCCTTTCTGTCTCTAATCTCAAGGTCGAACTCCTGCAACAATAAGATCCATCTAATCAATCTGGGCTTAGCATCCTTCTTGTTGAATAGGTACCGAATAGCTGCATGATCGGTGTACACCAAAACTTTCGAATCCACCAAATAGGACCTGAATTTGTCAAATGCAAACACCAGAGCTAGCATTTCCTTCTCTGTGACTGTGTAATTGCTTTGGGCCGTATTCAGTGTTTTGCTTGCATAATAAATAGAATGGAAAATTCTATTTTTTCTTTATCCCAATACGGCTCCCACAGCCACATCACTGGCATCACACATCAGCTCAAATGGTTGTTCCCAGTCAGGAGAAATAAGTATCGGGGCTTTTATCAATTTCTGCTTCAACTTTTCGAATGCTGTAAAACACTCATCATTCAACTCGAACTTTACCTCTTTTTCTAGTAGTCTGCATAGTGGTCTAGAAATGTTGGAAAAGTTTTTGATGAATCGTCTGTAGAATCCTGCATGCCCAAGAAAACTGCACACACCTTTCACTGACACTGGTGGTGGCAACTTTTCAATAACCTCGATCTTAGCACGATCGACTTCCAACCCATTTTTAGATAAGGACAATCCCCTCCTTCACTAAGAAGTGGCATTTCTCCCAGTTTAATACAAGGTTGGATTCTTCACAGCGAGCCAGCACCCTGTCAAGATTCTGCAAACAAGTAGCAAATGAATTACCGAAAATAGAAAAATCATCCATAAATACCTCAACAAAATCCTCAACCATGTCATGGAAAATAGCCATCATGCATCTCTGGAATGTGGCGGGTGCGTTGCATAACCCAAACGACATCCGCCTGAAAGCATATGTCCCATAAGGACAGGTGAAAGTAGGCTTCTCTTGATCCTCCGGAGCTATGGCTATTTGGTTATAACCAGAGTACCCATCAAGGAAGCAATAATACTCCTGTCCTGCCAACCTATCAAGTATTTGATCAATAAAAGGGATGGGATAATGATCTTTCCTCGTCGCTTCGTTTAGCTTTCTGTAGTCCATACAAATCCGCCAGCCTGTGACAGTTCTAGTAGGGATCAACTCATTTTTCTCGTTGGTGACTACAGTCATCCCCCCTTTCTTTGGAACACATTGAACGGGGCTGACCTACTCACTGTCTGAAATTGGGTAGACCACACCTGCATCAAGCCACTTGATTATTTCTTTCCTTACCACATCCTTCATTGATGGATTAAGTCTTCGTTGCGGCTGACTAGTTGGTTTAGCTCCTGTCTCCATGAATATCCTATGTGTGCAGAAAGCTGGATTGATACCCTGAATATCAGACATTTGCCAACCCATTGCTTTCTTCCTCTTTCTGAGGACACCCAATGCTGCCTTTTCCTGTGCCTCCGTCAAGTCTGCAGAGATGATAACTGGCAACGTCTCCCCCTCCCCCAAAAAGATATATTTTAAATGGGGAGGCAATTCTTTCATCTCCAGCTTCGGTGCCTCCTCAACGGATGGTTTTGGCAAAGGCTCTAGAGATCTCATCAATGATTGAAATTCCTGTCTCCTCGGATGATTCTGTGCTCCATTCAACAATTGGACCATTCCACACGCCTCTCTATCCCCAAAATGATCAGAGTGTGTCAACGCTCTTTCCAATGGGTCTTGGGATTCAACAATCTGCCTAATTTCTTCATGTTCAACCACATTAATTTCCAAAAGCTCCTCATTTATAGCTGGCAGCTTCATGGCTTTTAACACATCAAATACCTCCACCTTGTCATGTGCTCGCCTTGTAAGTTAACCCACAGCTACGTCAATTAATGCTTTCCCAGTTGCCAAGAAGGGTCGTCCCAAAATAAATGGGACTTCCGCGTCTGGTTCAAAATCTAGAACAATAAAATCTACCGGGAAAATTAGGGAGCCTACTTGCACAAGCACATCCTGAACAATGCCATCCAGCCTAGCTAAGGATCGATCCTCCAACTGCAAGATTACTGTTGTAGGTCTAGGACTCCCTAGACCCAACTTTCTAAATACCGAAGATGGCATCAGATTTATGCTCGCTCCCAGGTCACACAATCCACAAGCTCGGATACTCTGCCCAATAGTAAGCTGGATAGTAAAACTTCGAGGGTCTTTTAGCTTCGTGGGCAGTCTATTTTGGATCCGGGAAGTGCACTTCTCCGTCAAAGCTACTGTGGCATACTCAGTCAAACGACTTTTGTTGGCCACGATGTCATTAATGTATTTAGCATATTTAGGCACTCCTTGCAAGACATCAACAAGAGGTAAGTTAACATGTACTTGTTTAAGCACCTCCATGAATTTCTTGAAACATGCCTCCTCCTTGTGTTTCTTGAGTCGTTGAGGGAACGGGGGTGGAGGTCTTTCTGATTCAGCTTCTTTGGTCTTCCCCCTCTCCGATCTTTGTCCCCCCTCAACTTCTGTTGCTCCCGAATTTTGAGGTGGTCTTTCTGGTTCCACCTCCTTCAGCTGCAAACCACTCCTTGTGGTCACTGCATTTACCTGCTTCGGATTCGGATCTGTGTCGCTAGGCAGTCCTTCTTTGGGCCTTGTATTTTGGGCACTAGCAAATTGCCCAAATTGATACTCAAGAGCCTTGGTCGCTAACTGATTATTTTTCACTTCGGCTGCCAATTTAACATCGTCAGCCTGCAATTGCGCTTGGTTAGCAATCATGGTCTTGAACATCTCCTCAATGCTAGGTGATGGTGGTGGAGGAGGGGCATTGTGATTTCTGAATTGAGATTGGTAGTGCTGTTGCCCTCCTTGATTCCTTTGCATACCCTGACCCGAACTTTGGCCTTGTTGGTTGTTGCTACCCCATGAAAAATTTGGATGGTTCCTCCAATTTGAGTTGTAGCCGCTACCATACTGCTGCTGATTTCTTTGTGCATTCCCCACAAAGTTAACCGAATCTGGGTTTGCTCCACAACACTCAGCTGAGTGCTCACTGCTTCCACATACTTCACACCACATTTGCTGGACCGCATTGACTGAAGCTGAAGGCTGGTTCAAAGTCATGTTGCTGAAGTAGTTGTTCAATTGATTCTGCAAGGCAGCTATCTGTGCAGCGATAGCTGTAAATCCATCCACTTCAAGCACTGCTGCTGCTTACCTTGCTCCACCTCGTGATGAATCAGCATTCCATTCTGGATTGCCATGTGAAATCCGGTTTAGCAAAGTGTACAGCTCCTCATAAGTCTTTTCCAGCGCTTGCCCTCCAGCTGCTGAATCTAGCAAAATTTTAGTATGGGGTTCCAAACCCTCAATAAATGAGGTGTTGGAAAAAATCTTATGAAGAACTTCCGTGCTAGATCATCCCACGTTGAAATAGAATTTGGTGGCTCAGCTTTCAACCACCTCTTGGCTTCACCAAGTAATGAGAACGGAAATAATGTAAGCCGAACATAATCAGGTGACACTCCAGCGGGTATATAAGTGTCACTTATCTCCAAAAAGTTCTGGAGATGTTGTTGTGGGTCTTCATGAGGGAGACCGGTAAATTGCCCGCTTGTGTGCAACAATTGCACCATATTTTGCTTGAGTTCAAATCTCCCTCCAGGCTCTGGTTTGCGGATACTTGATGTAACATTGTTGGCATGTGGGATTGCCACCTCGCGAACTGGCCTTGCTGCTGCTTCTTCGGGCACTAACACTGCCCTTACAACCGGTGGATTTTGTTGCTCCATAATAGTCTGTCTGAGCAACTGCAGCTTCCTTTGTAGAGCTTCTCTCCGTTTACTATGAAATATACGTTCAAGCTCTATATAAGATTCCACCAGCTCTTTATCTCTTGGCAGTCTTCACAGAAATTAAGTCTGCAAAATACAGGCTAAGACCAAGTTGTCAACACTTAGGAAAATAAAAATAAAAATACAGTAAATTTACACTTAATACAATTTCACCAATTGCCTAGTGTCCTCAGCAGCGGCGCCAAAAACTTGTTCGGTGCTTTGGTAAGGATTAAAAACCGACACGCAAGTGCACGTGGTCAAAACAAGTAGTAAGTGGCTTTAGTAAGCCAAGTATCGATCCACGGAGACTCTGGATAAGTGAAAATGGCTTAAGTATACTATATCCTATCTCACTTCTAAATATGCTGACAACAATGTAACCAAAAGTTGAATAATTTGTTTTATAAATTATATACTAAACTACAAACAATTATCTACTGTGAATTGAAACTATGGATATGAGCATGCCAAGGTTAAGAACATGTAATGAACTGATTATCATCATACATTGGATAATCCTTTCTTCCAATTGCTAGCCAAGAACATTATCCAAGAGATTAAAACTCTCGTATTTAATCTCACTTAAGAATCATAAACCATTCGTCTACATTTCTGTGATCAAATGCAATTCATGACCTAGCAATACAATTCCGGTTCCTAAATTGAGTAATACGGCTTTCAAGTATATTTCTATCAGGAAAGCACATCAAAACTCAATTTTCCCAAATCAAGTTAAGAACAATACCCTATTAATTCACAACTTTCCAATTTCGTGCTCTCTCGAGTGAAATCGGACTTTTTAGATATACATTAATGTCGGCCACACACCAATGCAGTAAGAACAAGAATTAATAGAACAACATGGAAGAAAAAGATAAAAAACCATATAATTCAATAATCAAAATTCATCACAAATGTTCATAACCTCAGCAAGGAAGGGAATTAGCCACTCATTTGTGGATTAATCATCCTAAAACAAGTGTTAATCATACAAACAATTGAGTGAAAGAAGGAAGAAGGAGAGAAAAAACCCTGAGCTTTTCGTCCCTCAACTTCCTGTAACCCACGTCCTTGCTCCACCAAGTCTGAATTCTGAAAAATACATTTAAGTGTTCTATTTATACTAGTGGGAATTTTTCCCGGAATAACAAGCAACGTGTCACGGAGTGCTTCGCGGAGCACTGCCTCTGTGACACGGCGTGGACGCGGACCCTCACTGGAAATTCGGGGTCCGGGTATATAGCATCAACGTGGCACGGCATGAAACGCGGAGGCTTGCCTCCGTGCCATGGAGCTGTCGCGAGGCTCCACTGGAATTTGACTAATTTTTCACCCTCCAGGCAGAATGCCTCCGCGATGGCAGCGTGACACGGCTCCATCGCGGAGCCCCTTTATATTGTGCAGTCCAATGCCTTTTCCGTGCTCGATTCCAAGTCCAACTCCGATATTGTTCCAACATGCATTTTAGCTCCTCAAAATCACATTTTACCTACAAAACAATGCTAATCATGTTGGTTAGTATAAATTCACATTTTATTACCAATTACATGAAAATGTATACACATTGCACGATAAACAAGGCGAAAATGATACGTTTGGGTATCACTTGGGCATATAAATCTGCCCAAGATCACCATCCCACCAATATATTTCTCGAAAGTCCCTATACATCTTCGTGGATCCCGGATGGATAGAACATTAGGTACCATGTGCCTCATGCATTATCCAATCTCTCAAATTATCAACGTCCGGGAAACATAACCGATCCTGGTATAGTAGAACACCATATCCCCCTTTGGAGAAAACCTCCACCTTCTTACTCCGCACTGTTTCCTTCAGCTTCCTCAAAATCGATTCCTCATCTTGCTTAGATTTGACATCAACCACCAAAGACGATTCTGACCCATTCTGCATAACAATGCTGTCATCGGTCGACTCGAACAATCTAACTCCCAACCTTACTAGTCGGTGAATATATTTCAGCAACTCCTTCTTTCCCTCATCCACATGGGACACACTCTCCATAGAAAGCCTACTAAGTGCATCTGCAACCACATTAGCCTTATCCGGGTGGTAAGGAACACTCATATCGTAGTCCTTTAATAAATCCAACCACCTCTTTTTCCAAAGATTGAGATCCTTCTACGTGAACACATATTGCAAGCTCATGTGATCCGTGAACATGTCCATGTGGACCCCAAACAAGTAATGACACAATATCTTCAATGTAAACACCACAGCGGACAATTCAAGATCATGGGTCAGGTAATTTTTTTTGTGAACTTTCAGCCGTCTTGAGGCATACACTATCACCTTCCCATGCTGCATCAACACACACCCGAGCCCAACTCACGAAGCATCACAATACACCACAAAGCCATTAGTACCTCGATTAAGGTTGTCACGACCCGAAAGAGGCCCGGATTGTAGACACGGGATAAGGGACCCTGAGAGACCACAACTCGACCCATGGCATAACATTTAACTAACTCATTCAATAAACATGAAGAAAGCATAACTATAATTCAGCGAAAGTCTCATACAATAGCACATCAGAATAATATCCGAAAATACATACATAAGTCCGAAACCCTCTAGTCTAGATGAGTTGATGGGACAAGACCCCAACTAACTCCACAAAATATGAAACTGAGATACGACATGAAATTGAAAGTCTAGTCCTCGAAAGATGAGGATTCATCACTCACGCAGGTGCTAACTCTGATAAGTGGTTATGAACGGGGTTGAACCTGGGAAATGGATCCTGCATCATGAAACGATGCAGCATAGAGAGTATACGGTCAGTACGTGAAATGTACCGAGTACGAAAGGTAAGTAAAACTACTTAAGTAAAATAAATCATTTAAAACATTTCATAACATATCATAAGCTTTTAAGTGTAATAGAAGGCTACAGACATTCATTCTGAAATCGTACTCTTATCATAACATGACCATGCATAGCTTTAGAACATCATAATTGACTTGAATGACTCAAAGATGAAACATAATATTTGTATCGAAAGCTAACAATAAGTAAAACCTTGATTTTTGAACATGCATGCATAAGTAATCATCATGAGTAATGAATATGCATATCCGAATAATATAGACAGTGGGAGACTCGTCACTTAACTGATATACCAAGATAGAGCTTACGTGGTCCCAACTATTACACTCAAGTGGGTAGAGCCGTCCATAACCTTGCCAGGACGATGGACGATACCATGATATCGATATCAAGCTGAAGGGCCAATCGGGCACGCAATGCTCTACATCGTATATAACGAGGCTCAACATCGTCCATTGACGAAGCTCAACATTGTCTATTGACAAAGTTCAACATCGTTCCTTGACGAAGCTCAAGATAAAATCATGCACAACTCAACATCATATGAAATGAAGCTCAACATTGTCTCTTGACAAAACTCATAATGAAATCATGCATAGACACTATCATATAGATATGAAGCTCAACATTGACCTACATCTCAATTATGAATTCATGCATATAGGAGGCTTTATTCGAAAATATACCACAAGCTCAATCACAGGAGGGAACATCTACTCCAAATCATGAGGTAAGCTACGTGTGGAAATATTTACTCAACATAACACTAGCTAGAATTTATAATAAAAATTGGAAAATTTCATTTCAAACAATGTGATAAGCTTATGTCGGGAAAATCATCACTTTAAATCAACATGTGAGCATCACCCAAAGCTTTATTATACTTGGATCTAATCAATTCATTTTGAAAAAACAACATAATCATGGGTAGTTTTAGAAACATACTTTTCATTATTAAATCTCATCACCATTATACATTCAACATCATTCTCTTCTTTCATGAACTTCTCATCCATGGGCATTCAATTTCATAATTTCGAAATCACTATTTGAATTGAAAACAATTTGAAATCTCCAAAGCTTCACAATTCATCATTATAAACATAATCTAATCATGCCCATGTATAGAGATTGAAGAATTATACAATTGGGTAGAACCCCATACTTGATCATAGGCAATTCATCATGTTTTGATAGAAATTGGGCATGGGTGTGGAAGGAGACACCCACTCATAGCCTTACATACTCGGGGATGGTGAACTCTAACACCCTCTAATTGCCCAGTTGAGATTCCAATTGAAAACCTTGAGATTTAGCCTTGAATCCCCTCTTCAAACCTTCAAACTTGCATGCATGGGGAGAATGGTTTAGAATAGGTTTTCCCCTGCTAAAAACCCACTAAAACGAGCCTTGACCGACGTAGTATAGGCCCCTAGGACTAGGAATTACGGAAAAGTCCTTGCTAAAATCGCTGAAATTAACTGTCAGGGGATCCTAAGGGACGACCTGACGACTTGTTACCAGGGCCAACGACTCGTTAGGTTGCTCGTTAAGTACACTGGATAATAGGTCTGCTATGGCTCGTAAAAGGGAACTTAACGACTTGTTCCTTGAGACCATGACTCGTGGTTACCTTCCGTCATGTACACTGCCTTAGCATTTAATAAAATCCCCTTTGATTAACCATGACTGACCTCACGAGTCGTTGGGACAGACCACGACTTGTGGGGTCTCTTCCGTTAAGTACACTAGACAGCTCCTCTATCTATTGTCCCACACCACCCCATGATTGACATGACTCGTGGTGGCTGACCACAAGTCGTTACCTCACCCATGTGGACCTCAATCCTTTATTTTCCCCAGGCCTCCTTACGAGCCACCTGAAGACTCGTGGGGTCTCCTCATGAGTCGTCCAATGGCTCGTCTTGTGCTTGCAACATCAATTTCATAATTTTCCCCGTTTGAATCTTGGGTCTGATCCTTGGGTTCCCGGGGTATTACACAATATCTCCCCTTTGAGGACATTTGTCCTCGAATGTTAGAAACACACAGAAAACTCAGAAACAAGTCATCCTCATATGCAAATACTGAATATTAAAATCGAAAATTGACGTAATGACTACCTCTAAAAAGAACTACATAGATGAAATGAATTCAGGCATCACATACATCTATCATAACATAAATCAAACTTGTGCACATGAACTAAACGTAGACATTGATTAGAGAATTAGGGAAAAAATTGATATCTCAAACTGAAATTGAGCTGGTAGGGAACAGGTGAGGGGATTTAGCCATCATAGACACTTCGTCTTCCCATGTAGCTCCCTCAACATGCTGGTTTCTCCACAACACCTTCACCGAAGCTACATATTTGTTCCTCAACCTCCGAACCTGATGATCAAAGAATGCAACTGGAATTTCCTCATAACTGAGACTATCTCCCACATCAACACTCTCCACCGGGACAATTAAAGATGGATCACCCAAGAACTTTTTCAAGAGCGATATACGAATGACGAGATGAACTAGAGATAACTCTGATGGAAAGTCCAACTCATACGCTACCTTACCAACTCTTCTCATAACCCGGTAAGGGCCAACATAGCGGGGACTGAGTTTTCCTTTCTTTATGAACTGCATGACTCCCTTCATGGGAGATACCTTTAAAAATACCCAATCTTCCACCTCAAACTCCAAATCCCTTCTTCTCACACCCGCATATGAATTTTGACGACTTTGAGCAGTTTTTAGCCTGGCCCTTATCAACAGAACCCTTACCATGGCCTCATGAACCGAATTAGGTCCTATCATGGCTGCCTCACCAACTTCAAACCATCCGATGGGCGATCTACACCTCCGCCCTTAAAGAGCCTCGAACGGTGCCATTTGGATGCTAGAGTGATAGTTGTTGTTATAAGCAAACTCGATCAAGGGCAAGTGGTCATCCCAACTACCTTTGAAATCCATCACACATTCCCTCAACATATCCTCGAGAGTCTAAATTGTTCGTTTCTCTTGGCTGTCTGTTTGCGTATGAAAGGTTGTACTGAGCTTAACTTGAGTCCCAAGTCCCTTTTGAAAAGAACGCCAGAATTGGGAGGTAAACTGAGTACCTTGGTATGAAATAACAGACAAGGGAACTCCATGAAGTCGAACCAACTCCGGAATATACAATTTGGCATAATCATCTGCTGAATTTATGGTTTTGACTGGTAGAAAAGTGTGCAGCCTTGGTCAACCTATCGACCACCACCCAAATTGAATCATAGTGTCGGCGAGTACGAGGTAGGCTTGTAATGAAATCCATATTAATATCTTCTGACTTTCAAGTGAGAATTTTGATATCGTGAAGTACGCCTCCTGGCCTTTGATACTCAACTTTCACTTGCTGACAGTTTGGGCACTTAGCTATAAATTCTTCAATATCCTTATTCATGGCTTTCCACCAGTATACTTCCCGTAAGTCATGATACATCTTGGTGGCACCCGGATGAATAGAATACCTGGATCCATGTGCCTCATGCAATATTCGGTTCCTCAAATCATCAACATCTAGAACACATAGATGGACCTAATACAGCAGCACCCCATCTCCCCCTTGGGAGAAGACCTCTACCTTCTGACTTCCAACGACTTCCTTCAGCTTTACTAAAATTGGATCCTCATCTTTCCTGGCCTTTACATCTGTCACCAAGGATGATTCTGATTCGTTTTGCACAACAACGCTGCCATTGGTCGAGTCGACCAATCTAACTCCTAACCTAGAAAGTCGATGGACATCCTTCACCTACTCTTTCTTTCCCTCATCCACGTGGGAAACACTCTCTATAGAGAGTCTACTAAGTGCGTCCGCTACCACATTAGCCTTACCTGGGTGGTAAAGGACACTTATGTCTTAGTCCTTTAGTAACTCCAACCACCTCTTTTGCCAAAGATTTAGATATTTATACATGAACACATATTGCAAGCTCTTGTGATTCGTGAATACATCCATGTGGACCCCATACAAGTAATGCCGCCATATCTTTAATGCAAACACCACCACGGCCAATTCAAGATCATGGGTTGGGTAGTTCTTTTCATGAACGTTCAACTGTCTAGAGGAATATGCTATCACTTTCCCATGTTGCATTAACACACACCTGAGTACAACTCGCGAAGCATCGCAATACACTACAAAGCCATCCATACCCTCGGGTAGAGTCAACACTGGTGCTGAAGTGAGTCGGGTCTTCAACTCTTGGAAGCTTTTCTCACAAGTCTCCGACCATTGAAACTTCACCTTCTTCTGAGTCAACTTAGTCAATGGCGCAACAATAGATTAAAAACCCTTCATAAATCTACGATAGTAACCCGCTAAGCCCAAAAAGCTCCTGATATCTGATGTGTTCACTGGTCTGGGCCAATTCTTTACCGCCTCGATCTTTTGGGAAACTACCTTTATGCCCTCACTTGATACCACTTGACCTAGAAATGCCACCGAGTCCAACCAAAACTCACATTTGCTGAACGTTTCATACAACTGATGATCCTTGAGGGTCTAAAGCACTATTCTCAAGTGAGCGGCATGCTTCTCCTCGCTCCGATAGTATATAAGGATGTCATCAATGCACATAGTCACAAACATGTCCAAATATTCCTTGAACACCCTGTTCATTAGATCCATAAAAGTTGCAGGGGCATTGGTTAGTTCAAAATACATAACAACAAATTCGTAGTGACCATACCGAGTCCTGAAAGCGATTTTTGGGATGTCACTCTCCCGAACCCTAAGCTGGTGATACCCGGACCTGAGATCAATCTTGGAGAAACACTTGGCTCCTTGAAGCTATTCAATCAAATGATCGATCCTGGGTAAAGGATACCTGTTCTTGACAGTGACCTTGTTCAACTACTGATAGTCAATGCACATCCAAAGCGAACCATCCTTCTTTTGGACAAATAACACAGATGCACCCCATGAAGACTTACTCGACCTAATAAAGTCCTTATCTAGCAGGTCCTTCAGCTGATCCTTCAACTCTTTTAACTCAGCTGGAGCCATTCTGTAAGGCGGAATAGATATAGGCTGCGTGTTGGGAAGAAGATCTATACCAAAATCAATCTCCCGCTTGGGAGGGACACCTAGAAAATCATCAGGAAAGACCTCTGGATACTCACATACTAATGGTACAAACTAGATAGTCGGGGTCTCGGAATCCATGTCCTTCACCCTAACAAGATGGTACATGCAACCCTTAGAAATCATCTTTATGGCCTTAAGGTAGGAAATGAATCGACTTACAGGAACAGCTAAACTACCCTTCCATTCTAACGCTGCTCACCCGAAAATCTGAACTCCACTGACCGGGTCCTACAATTAACTGAAGCATAACATGCGAATAGCCAATTCATGCCAAGAATTACGTCGAAATTGGCCATGGCTAACTCTAATAATTCTACTAAGGTGACCTTATGAAGGACTGAGACTGCACAACCTCTATACAACTTTCTAGCTATAACTGAGTCACCTACTGGAGTGGAAACTGAGAAGGGCTCTAACAAAACATCGGGACCGACTCCGAAGCTACTGGATATATAGGGTGTTACAAGAGATAGGGTAGCCCCCAGATCTAACAAAGCATACACATCGACATGAAAAACTCTCAACATACCAGTGACTACATCTGGTGAGGCTTCCTGCTACTAGAGAGTGGCTAAGGCATAGAATCTGTTCTGGCGTTGACTACCAGATGCACTAGTGGATGCCCCCTGATGTGCTGTGCTGTCATCCCCCAAAACTGGGGTAGGGCGCAACCTGCACTCAACCTCTACCTGCACTTGAGGCACGAACGTAGGTCGACAAGTGGGGGACGTCAGTACAAATGAAATGTACTGGTATGTAAGGTTGAAACTGTAAACATGAGATAACAATCCTGTAATAACTGCCTCATCACATAAACATATAAAGGATAGATACAACTAGGAACTTTGCAACCATTAATTGATATCAACTAACTATAACATCAGTGAACTCAATATAACTGAACTAGGAATAAGGAATAGTAACAACCTGGAATCCTGGAAACCGAAATCTAATAATAACTCTATAATGAGATGCAAATGCAATTAAGAAATGCACAATAAAGAAACTGTAATTGTAATGCTAGCTACCAACCAACCACAAACCCATATATAAAATTTTTCCAGCCGGTGTACCACACCAGGGTAAAATAAAAATATCTCCAGCCAGTGTACCATACCAGGGTAAAATAAATATATCTCCAGTCAGGGTACCACACCGAGGTAAAATAAAAATATCTCCAGCCAGTGTACCACACCAAGGTAAAAATAAAAATTTCTCTAGCCGGTGTTTCATACAAGGATAAAATAAAAATATCTCCAGTCGTTGTACCATACCAGGGTAAAAATAAAAACAAATCTCAATCGCAATCATAAATGGAGATGATAGGGGTCATACAGACTATCTGAATACTGACAACCATGAAATATGTCGACTCAGTAACTAGAACATGTGTAGGATCTTACCACGACCCCTAATGCTACAATTATGCCATACACATATAGGTCTTTCATTTAACATGTAAATACATACATAAGCTGTGAATGTAGACACACGTTCATGATTTTAAACATCTCCTAGCAATACTAACACGAGGAACAGAGAGGAATAGCTTAACATAACAGTTTCTATTAATAACCTTAGCATTCATTTTGTGCTTATACTCGTTTGACTTTCCTACTTTCATATCAAGAATTGTGAACATACCTCATTCGTTGCACATCATATCACATCTCGAGGTAACTTAACAGGAAGACATAACTTGCTTATCTAAAACTTGGAGCTCTTTAACATAAAAATTCTAGGCAACTATCTAGGGGTTGCCTTAAGATAAATAAAGACTTATAGTTGTGCTTTAGACAACGTAGGAAAAGCTCATGTGAAGCTTTGCAATATATGAGGAGCTTAGAAAAGCTTAGCGACATTATAAACAGTTTAGAAACATCCAAGAAAAAAAATCATTTAAAACTTGAAAAAGTTAATCCAACTCTTAGAAAAAATAATCAAAGATAATTGTTTAAAAAGTACGACGACGAACTTCTCCTTAACTTGAGACATTATCTAAAAATATTCGATTCTAATCATTTCTTAAGAAGTTAACACTTTACTGGCCTATCGTTAGCTTAACACAACTGAACATAAACAACTTTATTTATAACTTTTTTTGCTAAACGTCTTTAGAACATGGTAAATCTTGCTAGCCATTTTCCTAACTCATTGACAATTGCAACACTTATCATCTAAGTTAACAACCTTTAGCTTTACTTTTTGTATTCATCATAAATTCTTTTCCAAACAGGATTCGTGATTCCCTACTTAATTATTTACTCTCATGTTCATTATTCCAGCAATTCTTATATGCATTTACCTTTTTACCTAATTGCTACCTTATCTCTTAAATATCATCTTGCTCATATTTTAACGTTGCTTAAAGGTTTTCAGAAATCAACTACAGGCAGAGAGTATATAACTCACATATTACCTTAAAAGGTCTAACATTTAATCTTATCTTTCATTTGCTACTAGTGCCTCAACTTTCATACTTGAGTTAACCTCCTTATACATATACAACTTTCAAAGAACGTGCAACGTGTCAACTTAAAGAATTAAATAATTCTCAGGAGGTCTAGATAACTTAAGAATTCTAATAAACACATAGCAACTTTCTAATGGGAATCCTTGCCGCCTTAGAATGTAACTTGAACGTAAGCATAAACCTATACATATATTATGGTTTTCGTATAACCTGATAACACCAAGATACTGTGCATAACCTGACCATAAAGATTGTTATATAGAAATATAAATAGTTTACGCATTTGAGTTCTATTTTCCAAATTTAACGTAATGGTTAATGAAGAAATGCGTTAGTTAGTCTCTTAGCTTAAGGGAGAGGGATCTAGGGACCCTCTAATGGCACTAAGCACCTTACATACATATAAGATAGCAGGCAACAATTGTAAGGCAATTCCATTTTGTCACCCTCGTTAGCCCTTATTGAGTTAAAACCAATTTCAAATGTTAGGTTTGTTCGCGCATCGTCGTCTTGACATGTTTACCAAATTCCTTAGCAACCCTAATGTAAATACCTTTGACACCACAAACACATAACATAATATAAATGACCAGCTCATAGTGTCCATGCTAAGGGGATTTCAGACTCAATTTACAACTATGACAAAAATCGAAGGCAATTTCCCTCTTCACTTCACACTCACGTGTTCCAGCTCTTTAGCAAACACATAATGTAATAACAAGTAATTCTAAGAACAGGGAAGAACCATAAAATGCTACTACATAAATTAAGTACAGGGGAATGCTGGATTCATCTATGGCACGAGTTCGCTCTTGAAATCAAGAGACAAAGAGCGCCTTACATACCTTGTTCCGATGAGCTTTCTTAATCGCTTCTTTCCTCCAACAACCATGTTTAGTATTCTTCAATTCCTTGAAGTTATACTCATGTAAAAAGCGTGGTTTGAGCCAATTTCCTAGACAAAATTTCATCCCAACAGAAGCCATAACAACAATGCAAAACAACATTTCATTACTTGTTTTAACTTGTTTCCACAACCTTTAAGGGGAAAAATAAAAGGGTGAACTTACCTAGATTTTCTTTTGATTATTCCCCAGCATAAAAAGAGTATATTCCCAGTAAAACTCAGCTGTATCAACCTCTAAAAAAGGGCGGTTAACTTCACATAGAAACATACCAAAAATGATCCACAAAACCAACTTCAACTTCTAGCTTTAGCTAAGGAAATTCTTGCAAGTTTAATAGCTAGAAATGGTTACCCTTTTATTGTCTTCTACTCCTACTAAGATGGAGTATCTAGGAACCCTAACATGGTTGCAAATACAGTAGCTTCACTACCCAAAGAATGGCAGAAACTTCAGCTACAACACACATGAAAAAACAACCTAGCCTAGCTTCCAATTTTCAAGCTTTTAGCTAAGATTTTTGGTAAGTTTAAAGGATAGAATCATTACCTCCTCCCTTGAGTCCAACCATTAACAAAAGGGAGTCTATATGCATCTTAGTACTGCTCCAAAAACGAAGAAAAAACATCATAAACATGCTTCAAAAATACAGCAACAAGACTCACCGATGCCTCTCTTCAACTTTGCAATGATTTTCTTCAGTTGGCTTGAATTTTTGGTTGATGATTTGCTTTTATTTATCTTGGTTTTTGGCTGTAAAATGCAGAGAGAAGTATCCCCTAAGCAGGAAGCTCGAATTTTTTTAGGAATGATATGATTTGAGCAGCAAACAACTTAAATAAATAGGGGTAGGGCGGTGGAGGCGGTGCTTATGTCACTGTTTAACGGGGCTTTAGTAAAATATCCATATCTTTTTACTTCGAATTCTGATTGATGAGAGGTATGATTTTATGAAAACTATACTCAAATACCTTTAATTTGATAGGTTGTGGAGCTTCTAGTTCATTATATATTGGGAGATATGGTCATTTAAAATTGACCGTAACTTATAAACTTCACATACTCTTTGTTTTTCCATTCGTACACATTTCCCTTGTCATCTACAATCAATATACAACCCGTACATCCCTTAACATAGCATACAAACATCAAATAATCACCAAAAATTTTTCGGGGTGTAACAGGTGCGTGGGGGTGGGGCTGCTGAATTAGAAGCTGGGCCTCGACCCCCAACCTGATCCTGTCTCGCAGCGGGACAATCTCTAAGCATATGTCCAGGATGCCCACATCCAAAACACGCTCCTGACCCTGCCAAACACTGGTCTGTGTGCCCTCGGCCGCACTTGCGACAAGCCAGAATGTTGGAGTCTGCGGGCCTACTGCTATGACCCCTTGAGCCTGACGCTCTTCCTCTATGATCATGTATAGGCCTGGATGGCACACTCAGCGCTGAAGATGCTAGGGATGATGATCTCTGGTGGGTCTACTATCGGTGTCCACCACCGGACCTATGCTGAGAGAATCTATGGTCCTCAGTTCCGGCCCTCTTGGCCTCCCTCTCCCTCGAATATACCGCCTCCATCTGCTGAGTGTATAGCACCATACGAGGGAAGTCAATGTCCTGATAGAGAATAGCTGTCCTGCAGTCCTTGTCCAAATATCCTGTTAGATAGGCGCCCACTGGTGGGCCACTAACTCCGGGGCATACTTAGATAGGCGGGTAAACTCAAGGGCGTACTCCTGAACAGTCATCCTTCCTTGCTTTAAATTCACGAACTGGGCTGCTTTCAACTCCCTCATCTCTCGAGGGAAGAACCGATCCAGGAATGCAACTTGAAACTCCTCCCTTGAAATCGGACCTGCTCCTGCGATCCTGCTGTCCTTCCACTGGTAGAACCAAATATGCGCAACCCCCTTCAACTGGTAGAAGGCCAACTCTGCGCACTCAACACTACTAACCCCCATAACCTGAGTGATCTTGACATTCTCATCAATGAAATCATTTGGGTCCTCATCTACCTTGGACCCCAAGAACTCCGGCGGGTTCATCCTCAAGAAGTCTCGGGCTTTGGCCACCGCCGCATTGCCGTTTTGAGGTACATGCGCAACAGCCTGTTGATTGACCTGAGCGGTCAAGGCCTGCGCCAACATCTTATGCCAGCTCGGATCGCGACATGAGCGGCTAGCTCCGGTGCCTGAGGCTCCTGAACTGGTGGGGCTTGCTGATTCCCATAACCGTTTCTCACATCGTGGCCTTCACTACTTCCATTCCTCCTTCCATTCATCCTTCTAGGAGCCATGATTCTGCAATCTCGAATAGCACGAATTAGAACGATGGAAAGGCTTTTCATCGCACGACATAGATCATGAAATAAGGGAACATTTCCTAAAATGTCTAGTAGCCTCTTCTTCATAAGTGTGTTGCGCTTCACACCCATGAAAAAGACTCTACCTAATGCGGCTTTCAGACTCCCCAGGACACTTCAAATCTATTGCTCTGATACCAAGTTTGTCACGACCATAATGAAGGCCCGGATCATAGACACGGGACAAGGGACCCCGAGAGACCCCAAGTCAACCCATGGCATAAGCATTCAACTAACTCATTCAATAAACATGAAGAAAACATAACTATAATTCAGCGGAAGTCTCATACAACAACACATCAGAATAATATCTGAGACTATATATACATAAGTCTAAAAGCCTCTCGTCTAGATGAGTTGATAGGAATAGACCCCAACTAACTCCTCAAAACATGAAACTGAGATATGACATGAAACTAAAAGTCTGGTCCTCGAAAGATGAGGACTCACCACTCACGCAGGTGCTAACTCTAATAAGCGATTACGAATGGGGCTGAACCTGGGAAACGGATCTTGCATCATGAAACGATGCAGCATAGAGAGTATACGGTCAGTACGTGGAATGTATCGAGTATGCAAGGTAAGTAAAACCGCTTAAGTAAAATAAATCATTT
Source organism: Datura wrightii (assembly GCA_035772735.1). Lineage (NCBI taxonomy): Eukaryota > Viridiplantae > Streptophyta > Magnoliopsida > Solanales > Solanaceae > Datura > Datura wrightii. The sequence continues at coordinate 44,736,665 of JASDFA010000002.1, read as the reverse complement.
AAAACATTTCATAACATATCATAAGCTTTTAAGTGTAAGTAGAAGGCTATATGCATTCATTCTGAAATCGTACTCTTATCATAACATGACCGTGCAGCTTTAGAACATCATAATTGAATCGAATGACTTAAAGATGAAACATAACATTTATATCGAAAGCTAAACAATGAGCCAAACCTTGCTTTTTGAACATGCATGCATAAGTAATCATCATGAGTAATGAATATGCAAATTTGAATGATACAGACAGTTGGAGACTCATCACTTAACCGACATACCACGATAGAGCTTACGTGATCCCAACTATTACACTCAAGTGGGTAGAACCATCCATAACCTTGTCAGGGCGATGGATGATACCATGATATTGATATCAAGCTGAAGGGCCAATCGGGCGGAGGCTAGCTCACAAGGGAGGTCCCAGTAATATAATAATATCAACCTACGTTGGCGTGTAGGTCAGGGGCATAGGGTAATCGACCCTTAACCTGCTCGGTGCTAGACTCTTCTCCCAAAAACATGCAATGCTCTACATCATATATAATGAGGCTCAACATCGTTCCTTGATGAAGCTCAAGATAAAATCATGGATAACTCAACATCATACGAAAGAAAGCTCAACATTGTCTATTGACAAAACTCACAATGAAATCATGCATAGACTAGTCATCATATGGATATGAAGTTCAACATTGACCTACATCTCAATTATGAATTCATATATATAGGAGGCTTTATTCTGAAAGATACCACAAGCTCAATCATAGGAGGGAGCATCTACTCCAAATCATGTGGTATGCTACGTGTGGAAATATTTACTCAACATACCACAAGCTAGAATTTATAATAAAAATTGGGAATTTCACTTCAAACAATGTGGTAAGCTTATGTCGGGAAAATCATCACGTTAAATCAACATGTGGGCATCACTCAAAGCTTTATCATACTTGGATCTAATCAATTCATTTTGAAAACAACAACATAATCATGGGCAGTTTTAGAACCATGCTTTTCATCATTAAATCCCATCATCATCATATATTTAACATCATTCTCTTCTTTCATGAACTTCTCATCCATGGGCATTCAATTTCATAATTTTGAAATCACTATTTGGATTGAAAACAATTTAAAATCTGCCTAAGCTTCACAATTCATCATTATAAACATAATCTAATGATGCCCATGTATAGAGATTGAAGAATTATGTAATTGGGTAGAAACCTCATACTTGATCATAGGCAATTCATCATGTTTTGATAGAAATTGGGCATGGGTATGAAAGGAGACACCCACTCATAGCCTTACATACCTGGGGATGGTGAACTCTACCACCCTCTAATTGCCCAAATGAGATTCCAACCAGAAACCTTGATATTTATCCTTGAATCCCCTCTTCAAACATTCAAACTTGCATGCGTGGGGAGAATGGTTTAGAATAGGTTTTCCTTTGCTAAAAAACGACTAAAACGAGCCTTGAACGACATAGTATAGGCCCCTAGGATCTAGGAATTACGGAAAAGCCCTTACTAATATCGTTGAAATTAACTGTCAGGGGGTCCTAATGGATGACCTGACGACTCGTTACCAGGGTCAACGACTCATTAGGCTGCTCGTCAAGTACACTGGATAACAGGTCTGCTGTGGCTTGTAACGGGGAACTTAACGACTCGTTCCTTGAGACCATGACTCATGGTCACCTTCCGTTATGTACACTGCCTTAGCATTTAATAAAATCCCCTTGGCTTAACCATGACTCACCTCAGGGATAGACCACGACTTGTGGGGTCCCTTCCGTTAAGTACACTGGACAGCTCTTCCATCTATTGTCCCACACTACCCCAAGATTTACATGATGACTCATGGTGGCTGACCATGAGTCCTTACCTCACTCATGGGGACCTCAATCCTTTATTCCCCCAGGCCTCCCCACGAGCCACCTGACGAATTGTGGGGTCTTCTCAGGAGTCATCCAACGACTCGTCCTATGCTTGCAACATTAATTTCACAATTTTTCCCATTTGACTCCCGGTCTGATCCTTGGATTCCCGAGGTATTACAAATGTCAACACTGGTGCTGAAGTTTTTTGGGCCTTCAATTTCTGGAAGCTTTTCTCACAAGCTTCCGACCATTGGAACTTTATCTTTTTCTAAGTCAGCCTGGTCAATGGGATGAAATTGATGAAAAGCCCTCAACAAATCTTCGGTAGTAGCCTGCTAGGCCCAAGAAACTCCAAATTTGTTAGGGATTCACCGGTCTGGGCCAATTCTTCACCGCTTTGATTTTCTGAGATTCTACCTTTATGCCGTCACTTGATACCACATGACCCAGAAATGCCACCGAGTCTAGCCAAAATTCACACTTTCTAAACTTTGTATACAACTGACGATCCGTGGGAGTCTGCATCACTATCCTCAAATGAGTAGCATGCTCCTTCTCGCTCCAGGAGTATATAAGGATGTCATTTATGAACACGATCACGAATATGTCCAGGTATTGCTTGAACACCCTGTTCATCAGGTCCATAAAAGCTACAGGAACATTGGTTAGTCCAAATGACATAACTACAAACTCATAATGGTCATACTGGGTTTTGAAGGCTGTCTTTGGGATATCACACTCCCGAACTCTGAGCCGATGATACTCGGACCTGAGATCTATCTTCGAGAAACACCTGGCACCCTAGAGCTGATAAAATAAATCATCAATCCTGGGCAAGAGGTACCTATTCTTGGTGGTGATCTTATTCAACTGCCTCTAATTAATACACATCCAAAGTGATCCATCCTTCTTTCGAACAAATAGAACCGGTGCACCTCATGGAGACTTGCTCGGTCTAATGAAACCCTTATCTAACAAGTCCTTCAACTGTTCTATTAACTCTTTTAGCTCGGATGGAGCCATACTGTAAGGAGAAATGGAGATAGGCTGCATATCGGGCAATTTGTCAATACCAAAATCAATTTCCCTTTACGGAAGAACACCTGGCAAATCATCGGGGAAAACCTTCGAATACTCACACACCATTGGAACTGACTGAATAGTTGGGGTCTCGGACTCTACATCCTTAACCTAGCTAGGTGGTACATGCAACCCTTAGAGATCATTTTCCTATCCTTAAGATATGAAATAAACCGATCGACTAGTACAGCTGAATTACCCTTCCACTACAAAACTGACTCCCTGAAAACTGAAGTTCCACCACACGGGTCCTACAATTAATCGATGAATAACATGCAAACCATCAATCCATACGCAAGATGATATCAAAGTTAATCATGGCCAATTTTACTAAGTCCGCAGAGGTAACCTTATGCAACTCAGTAATGGGCAACCCCTATACACCATCCTAGCTACCACTGATTCACCGACTGGAGTAGATACAAAGAACGAGTCTGACAAAATTTTAGGACTAACCCCAAAACTACTAGCAATGTAAGGGGTCACAAAAGACAAAGTAGCTCTTTGATCTAACAAAGCATAAGCATCAATACGGAAGACTTGCAACATACCCGTGACCACATCTGGCGAAGCCTCCTACTCCTGGCGAGGCACTAGGGCATAAAACCTGTTTTGGTGCTGACCACCTGCTGAACTTGTGGAGGCACCCTGCTGATGGGGTTGTGCTACTGGAGCGGCGAAATTGGTTGTAGGGCAATCTCTAATCCTGTATCCGGGTTTTCCATACCCAAAACAAGCATCCGCACTAACCAGGCACCTCCCAGGATGATTTTTGCCACATTTTGCACAAACTGGAAAAGTGCGCTCCACCTGCATGCCATCTTGATCCCTTGAGCCCATAACCCTGCTCCTGTGGTCACCCCTAAACCTAGATGGCGTGTTGGCTGATGATGGAGCTGGAGCAATAGACCTGTGCTAGGACTGCTGTGGTGGTCCACCCCCTGACCTGGCCTGAGAAACCCCAAGCTGTCGGTCCTGGCCCTCTTGGCCTCTCTCTACCTCTTGTAGATTGACTCCATCTGCTGCACATGAAATACAATATAGGCAAAATTAATGTCCCAGTGAAGCATGGCGATCCGGAAATCCTTCTCCAAGTAATCACTACTACTCCATGCACAAAATGGCTCACCCGAGCCTGCTGATCCGCCACCAACTCCGGAGCATATTTAGATAACTGGGTGAACTTGAATGCACATTCCTGGACCAACATATTACCTTTCTTTAGATTAACAAACTCAGTCGCCTTGAGCTCCCTAATCTCCCGAGGGAAAACCCGATCAATGAATGCAGTGTGAAACTCATCCCAACCTATCGGGCCTTCGCCCGCCGCTCTGGAATCCCTCCATTGCTTAAACCATATATGTGCTACCCCCTTTAGCTATAATAGGAGGTCAAGTCAGCTCATTCCCCATTGTTCACCCTCATAACCTGGGTGATCTTCAAAATATCCTCAATAACGTCATGTGGGTCCTCATCTACCTTTGATACCCCATGAATTCTGGAGGGCTCATCCACAAGAAATCCCTCACCCTTGCTGCTGCTGTATTTCCATTCTGAGGGAAATTCGCCACCGTCTGATTCTGGACTTGGGTAGTCATGGACTGTGCCAGCATTTGAATCGCCGCCCTAAACTCAGGGTGGGTGGCTGGCTTTGGTACGTCTTCCTCGTGAACGGGTGGAGCTGGCCGATGCACACCATCATGTGCACCCTCATGATCATTTTTGTTTCCGCTTCTCTTGGCGTTTACTCGACATGGAGGTATGATTCTGCAAATGCGAATAGCATGAATTAGAAGAGTAAAGGACGTTCATCGCATGACATAGATCATGAAAGAAGGGAACATTTCCTAAAAAATCTAGTAGCCTCTTCGTCATAAGTGTGGAACGCTTCATACCCATGAAAAAGACTCTACTTAACATGGCTTTCAGACTCCCTAGGACACATCAACCTATGGCTCTGATACCAAGTTTGTCATGACCCAACCGTACACCCAAATAGTAGACATGGGACAAGGACCCCCTAGAGACCCCAAGTCGACCCATGGCATGAGCATATATCTAATTCATTCACATGAGCGAAATACTTAACATAAAAGAACGTAATCATAACATAGCCAAAGGGAAAAACAGTATAAGACTTATATAATATGGTTGGATACAATCTGTAGTCTGATAAGCCTCTAAACATGAAGGACGGGTTGATGGGACAACTCCCCAACTAACCCAACATCTAGAAACTAAAAGAAAGACATAGAGTATGAACATACAGTCCTCGAAACATGAGGACTCACCACGGGCGCTGAGATCCGATCTTAAACTATTTACGGGTGAGGATGTGCCTGAGAGCTAGGACCTGTATCATGAAATGGTATAGCATCAAAAATATGCAGTCAGTACGTGGAATGTACTGAGTATGCAAGGTAAGTAAAACAGACTTTAAAAAATATATGAAATTCATAAATGATCATAAGAGTAGGACATCATGCTCGTATCGTAAGTTTATAATAACATATCCTACGACTAATGTTTTCAAAACATTCGTAACATAAACATAATCATAATCATAATAGAAGATGTTTACTTAACAGGACTTGAGCCATCATACATAATCATAACTGCATAAATCGTGAGGAACAATGGGAGATTCTCTTAACTGAAATACCCCATATGAGCACACATGAAGCCCGACTTGTAACCCTAGTCGGGAGGGTGTTTATATATTGCCAAGGTAGAACCATAAAGGTATGATATCACCATGAAACGGACCATTTGGGCCAGGGACTAACATGAAAGGGTCCCAACATACCTACGGTGGTACGTAGTTCATGAGATCCCAGGCTTAACCTAAGCCCCGAACCTACTCGGTGTTCGATACTACTCCCAAAACATATATAGTGCTCATAATAGTACATAACTGAGTTCATGGGCTAGTTAAATCATGATAATCAGAAACATGCTTGAACATATTTGATCTAGCCATGACATGAGGCTCGTGAGTCGGCCAAAAACATAACTCATGGTTAATAAGATTCATACATACTTGTAGATCATACATATAGCTTGAATTTCATAAGATCATAATAAATAACATAATAAATACATAATTTACGTCATAATTCATGTTGGGATTGTCAAGAACATAAATGGAAAAATGGATCATAAATCAATTCATCATGGAGCATGCATAATTAAGCTTAATTGCTTAGAAATTCCAAATCAACAATATTACAATCAATTTAAATCTCAAAACACGATCAAATTTCGTAGATTATGATAAGATTTCAAAATCCCAAAATCCATAATTAAATCATTAGGTTCTACATAAATCAAATACAAAACCTCATGAGTTTTTGATAAATTTTAAGTAAATCATAGAGTAAAGGCATGGGTGCGGAAGAATTCACCCATTGATGGCCTTACATACCTGGGATTGCTAGTTCTAAACCTCACTTGATGACCCAAGAAGAAATTGCAATGGATTTGATGAATTCTAGGCTTGAATCACTCTCTTAATTCTTCTACCTTGCGTGCATGAAAGAATGAAGTAAAATCTGAACTTAACCCCTTTAAATTTCCCTATTCATAACCCAATACGCCGTAGTTTAGGCCTTAGGATCTTAGGAAATTACATAAAATTCCTTACTAATTCGCAGGAAAATAACAGCCAGGGGGTCCGAAAGAAGGACGTAACGACTCGTCATGAAGGGCCATGACTTGTCAAGTCGCTCGCCAAATACACTGGATAACAGATCTCTTCGGGCTCGTAACGCGCCACATACGACTCGTTACCGGTGGCCACGAGTCGTTTCCACCACTAGTCAAGTGCACTACCTCCCTTATGCCAATTATTTAAAATCTCACCCAACGACTCACACCACAACTCGTTGCCTGACATGACGAGTCGTGGTCTCCTTTCGTTAAGTACACTAGTCTATTCTTCCATTTTATTTTTCAACTTCACCCCATGGTTGACTATACGACTCGTGGTGGTTGACCACGAGTCGTTCCCTCGCCCGTGGGGACCTTTAACCTTCTTTTTATCCAGGCCTCCACACGAGTCACCTGACGACTCGTGGGGTCTCCTCACGAGTTGTCCAACGACTCGTCCTGTGCTTGCAACCCATATTTTCAATTTTTCCCGGTTCACTCCCAGGTTTGATCTTTGAATTCTCGGGGTATAACAACTCAACTAATGGAGTTGGCACTAGTCGAACCATCTGATTCTCAATGGGCATGCAAAGCTTTCTACGTCAACAAGATTGTTGAGCAGACAAGAGCTAAACTCAGATTTGTCATAAACTACCGACCTCTTAACCATTTCCACGAAGATGATAAATTCCCTATACCAAACAGGCTCACTCTATTTTCACACTTAGCCAAAACTAGATATTTTTCCAAGTTTGACCTTAAATCTGGATTTTGGCAATTGGGGATACATCCGGAGGAAAGACCAAAAATAGGATTTTGCATTCCTGACAACACTTCCAATGGAATGTTATGTCATTCAGGCTGAAACCTACACCCTCTCTATTCCAAAAGGCCATGATCAAAATCTTTCAGCCTTTCCTCCTTACCTAACTAGTGTACATTGATGATATACTATTGTTCAGTGATACTTTGGAGGAACACCTCACCATACTTCGTCATTTTCATGATATAGTAAGGGAAAACAGAGTCATGGTCTATGCAAAGAAAATGGTCCTTGTGCAGAAGGAGATTGATTTCCTGGGGATGCATTTTAGCAATGGGGCATACAGTCCAGGTCTGCACATATGTCAGGAACTGCTCAGATTTTCAGGCACCAACTTCTCTACAAAGCAGCTCCAACAATTTTTAGGGGTGATAAATTATGTTAGAGATTTATTCCTGAAGACTCTACATATATATCTCCACTTACAAAGATGCTCAAGAAGAATGCCCAAGCATGGGGTAAGGAGCAAGATGAAGTAGTCCAAAGATTAAAGCAAGTGTCCCAACAGGTGAAAACTCTCCATACTTCTTCTGATGGAAAGAAGATATTGCATACTGGAGCCAAAAATGAATATTGGAGTGCATTTTTTCTAGAAGAAAAGTATGACCATAGGAAGATATATGGATATGCTAGCAAAAGATTCAAAGATGCGAAACAACACTATCATTCCTCTTTCAAGAAAATTCTTACTGGAGAAGAATGGGAACAAGAAGTTCAATTTCTTCTTAATTCACACTAAATTCCTGATTGAAATAGATATGAAAGAATTTTCAAAGATGATCCAAATAAATCCAAAGATACTTCCGCATCCACAAATTCTCAGATGGGAATAATGGTTCTCTTCCTATAAATTCCAAGTCAAACACCTGAAAGGGAAAAATAATTTCCTTGTAGATTTCCTATCCCGACCATATTAATTAGTAAAAAAGTTTTTGCCAAAAGAAACCCAAGAAGATTAAGGAACCAGCCAGTCAGGTCTTCATGATAACCAATCCAGTAGGTCCCAAGTCTTCTAAGCTGCCAAGCCATCCACCGGACTTATTTAGTCAATATGTAAACCCATTTGATCCATCCATCCTAATAGAATGAAGAACTCTTTACGAGCTATAGGTACTCAGAAAATATAGAGGATCCATCCTAAAACCATATGGAGTCAACCCAAAGTACCCGTTTTATCATGTGTTCATAGCACTTGCCAATGATTTTTAAGAACTCTTATGGTTCTTCTGGTACTTATGTCACTAGTATTACATCTTGATGGAATTCAAGTGCAACGTATTCTGGGACTTTAATAAGATTGAACCAGCTCTAAAAATAAATACTGGGTTTAATGCTTCAAGAATTCATACAATGCAAAGGTGTTCATGCTACAACAACAGATAAAGTTAATCGACAGAAAAGTCCATGCTGAGCCAAAACTTTCATTTTGTGGAGATTTTCAGTCTCTATCTTATCCTTAGAAGACGAATATTATGAAGCACAATGATTTTTCCAGCAAAATAGATGCATTCCAAAAGAAGTTTGGCCAAAAGAATGGGCACCATGGAATCACACTGATAAACATTCTCACTGGAGAAAAAGTCCGACAAGTAGAAAAGGAATATCAAGCACCCTACGAGATTACTAGAGATGAGATCACTCAGGCCATCACTCGAATAAGATTAAATGTTTCATCAAATACTCCATCACAAAGCTGTCAAAACATGGAGCAATCCATGGTAGGAACATTAAGAAGAAGATGTTACTTCACAAGATGGTTGAAAAGGAGGTTGGACAATACGAGTTTCTTCGACAGAAAATATGGCTTCCGATGGAATATGGATGAAGGATGCTCAAACCCACCAGCAACATCTCCAAACATTGTTCCACTGGATAATGGTTGATGACATGTGCAACAATCTTGAAGCTCACCACCTCAAACTACCCACCGAAGTTTACTACCCACGAGAAGACAAAAGTGGGCCCCACTTCACATGCCATCACATGGGCTTCTTTTGGACATATTAGGCTAGCTGTTGTATTATGCTGTTTGTATTATTAGATGACTGTTCCTAGATAAGCGTGCCAAATTTATTTTTTATTAGTCCATGTAATAGGTATGCCAATTTCATTTTATTAGGCTATCTAGAAAGGTGTGCCGAGTCTATCTTGTATCAAGTCCATCTTGTAATATCCTAACCCCTATATAAAGGAGGCTAGGTTGCACAATATAAGGCAGATTTGAGCGAGAGCTAAACGAAGTTTCAAAGAGTCTGTAAAAATTTCCTATGTTCAATAATATGAGTTTTTGCTAAATTCTGTCTTATTCTTCCTTTCAAAAGGCATGGTACGGATGATCCTTGAAGTAGTATAGGGCCTCAAAATATCGGGTAAACTAGCTTGTTACAAGTACAATAGTTTTCTGAAGTTTATAATAGCTAAATTTATAAATAGAGTAAAAGTTTTTCGAGTTGAGTATCTTGGCAAACCGTCCAGGTGGATGTAAAAACGATCCCATTTTGTAGGGAAAATCTTTCATGTGTATGATGTAATTTACTGTTCGACTGACTTGGCAAAGATGTCCTCCGGGATGTTGAAGCTGGGTTTGTGGCAAGCTGTCCTTCAGGATATTGAAGCCCAGTCCCCCTTCATAGAAAAACTATTGTGCCTGAAATCTCGCTGCCTTGCCCATCATTTCCTCACCCTGTGCCCTACCCCATTTGGTTTCCTAGGAAGGGGGACTTGGCTTCAACATCCCAAAGAATGGCTTGCCACAAACCCGGCTTCAACATCCCCAAGGACGGCTTGCCAAGTTAGTCGAATTGTAAATTTTCTCAAAGACACAAAAGATTTTTCCTACAAAATGGGTTGGCTTCTGCATCCACCGGGACAGTTTGCCAAACTACTCAACTCGGAAAAACTTTTACTCTATTTGTAAATTTGGCTGTTATAAACTTCGAAAAACTATTTTACTTGTAATAAGCTAGCTTACCCAATGTTTCGAGGCCCTATACTACTTCAAGGATTAGCCATACCATGCCTTTTGAAAGGAAGAACAAGTGAGAATTTAGCAAATACTCATATTATTGAACATAGGAAATTTTTACAGACTCTTTCAAACTTTGCTTAACTCTTGCTCAAATATGCCTTACCACTTACAGCCTAGCCTCCTTTATATAGGGGTTAGGATACTACAAGATATACTTGATACAATATAGAATCGACACACCTTTCTAGACACCCTAATAAAATGAAATTTGGCACACTTATTTACATGGCCTGATAAAAAATAAATTTGGCACGCTTATCTAGGCACACTCATCTACAAAGCCATTAACAACAGATGCCTAATAAAATAAGCATCCTAATACAACAGCTAGCCCAATATTTCCTAAGGAAACCCATTTGACGGCATGTTAAGTGGGGCCCCCTTTTGTCTTCTCATGGGTAGTAAACTTCGGAAGATAGTCTGAGGCAGTGAGCTTCCAAATTGTTGCACACATCATCAACCATTATCCGGTGGGACAATGTTTGGAGGTGTTGCTAGTGGTTTTGAGCATTCTTCATCTATATTACATCGGAAGCCATGTTTTCTGTAAAAGAAACTCATATTGTACGAGCTCCTTTTCAACGATCTTGTTAAGTAACATCTTCTACTTGACGTTCCTACCATGGCTTGCTCCATATTTTGACAACTTTGTGATAGAGTATTTGATGAAACATTTAATCTTATTTGAGTGATGGCCTGAGTGATATCATGTCTGGTGATCTCGTAGGGTGCTTGATATTCATTTGTTGCTTGTCGAACATTTTTTCAATGAGGATGTTTATCAGTGTGGTTCCATGGCACCCATTCTTTTGGTCAAACCACTTTTGGAATGCATTTATTTTTCTTAAAGATAAACCATTATGCTTTGTATATTCTTCTTCTAAGGACAAGATAGAGACCGGAAATCTCCAACAAAATGAAAGTTCTGGCTCAGCATGGACTTTTCTATTGATTAACTTTATCGATCGACGTAGCATGAACACCTTTCCATTTCATAAATTCTTGAAGCATTGAACCCAGTATTTCTGTGGCCGAAACTACTGTAGGAATATCTTTAAAGTTGATTCAATCTTTTCAAAGTCCCTGAATACATTGCACTTGAATTCCATCAGGATGTAATATTGTAGCTCATAAAAATTATGTCGTTCAATCAAGATGGGTAGATGGAATGGGTCTACATATTGACTAAATAGGTTCGGTGGATGGCTTGGTAGCTTCAATGACCTGGGACATGGCAGGTTGGTAATCATGAATACCTGGCCCAGTCGCTCCTTCATCTTCTTGGGTTTCTCTGGCAAAAACCTTTTGACGAATTCATAGTCGGGATAGGAAATCTTCCAGGAAATTATCTTTCTTCTTCGGGTGCTTGACCTAGAATTTGTAGGGGGAGAACCATTGTGCCCATCTGAGAATTTGCAGATGCGGAAGTATCTTTGGATGTATTTGGATCATATTCGAAAATTCTTTCATATCTATTTCAATCAGGAATTCAGTGTGAATTAAGAAGAAATTGAACTTCTTGATTCCATTCTTCACAGGAAGGATTTCCTTGAATGTGGAATGATAGTGTTGTTCCGCATCTTTAAATCTTCCGCTAGCATATCCGCATATCTGTCTATGACCATCTTTTTCTTCTAGAAGAACTGCACTACAGTATTCATTGTTGGCATTAGTCTGCAATATCTTCTTTCTATCTGAAGGAATATGGAGAGTTTTCACCTGTTGGGTGATCACGAGCAAAAATAGCATGCCCGAGATACGCTTTATGACTTAAATTAGTCTTGCTTATCTAAGTTATTGTATACATTTTCATGTAATTTTATATGAAGTGAAGATATGTGCTAACCAATATGATTAGCCTTTGTTTTGTAGGTTTTGATGACTTTTGAGTAACTAATCCATGAGTTGGTGAAGTAGAGGCTTGGAAACGGAATTAACACGCGAACGTCGGCAAAGAGGAGGCACAAAACAGCCCACCTGCGCGTCGGCAACGTGCCACGGCAGGCAGGCTGATCACAACAGCCCACCTGCACGTTGGCAACGTGCCACGGCAGGTTGGCTGCGTGACCAAGAGGTGCCAACGCGCTGCCCAAGCAGCGTGACACGCTGCCAACGCGGCAGGGTGCTGCCGGGGCCAAGTTCGGGTGATTTCCAGAGAGCTTCCGCGTCCGTAGCGTGTCACGGAGGCAGTTCTCCGCGATGCACTCCGTGACACGTTGCTTGTTATTCCGGGAAAAAGTCCCACTACTATAAATAGCACACTTAGGTTCATTTTTCATAATTCAGACTTGGTGGAGCAAGGACGTGGGTTACAGGCAGTTGAGGGACGAAAAGTTCAGGGTTTTTTCTCTCTTTCTTTCTTCTCTAATTCAATTTTTTGTATGATTAACACTCATTTTATGATGATTAATCCACAAATGAGTGGCTAATTCCCTTCCTTGCTGAGGTTATGAACACTTGTGATGAATTTTGATTATTGATTATATGGTTTTTCATCTTTTTCTTCCATGTTGTTCTATTAATTCTTGTTCTTACTGCATTGGTGTGTGGCCTACATTAATGTACATCTAAAAAGTCCGATTTCACTTGAGAGAGCACGAAATTGGAAAGTTGTGAATTAATAGGATATTGTTCTTTGCTTGGTTTGGGAAAATTGAGTTTTGATGAACCTTCAGGATAGAAATATACCTGAAAGTCGTATTTAGTCAATTTAGGAACCGGAATTGTATGGCTAGAATATGAATTGCATTTGATCACAGAAATGTAGACGGGTGGTTCATGATTCTTAAATGAGATTAAATACGAGAGTTTTAATCTCTTGGCAAATGTTCTTGGCTAGCAACAGGAAGAAAAGATTAACCAATTTATGATGATAATCAGTTTCATTACATGTTCGTTTAACCTCAGCATGCTCTCATTCATAGTTCAGATTCAAAGTAGATAATTGTTTTTAGCTTTAGTATAAAAATTATAAAACAAACTATCAAACTTTTGGTTACACTTTTGTCTGCATTTTTAGAAGTAAAATATAGTACACTTGAGCAAATTGCACTTCATCCAAGTCTCTGTGGGATCGATACTTGGCTTACTAAAGGCACTTACTACTTGTTCGACCACGTGCACTTGCGTGTTGTTTTATATACCCACAAGACAAACCGAACATTGGGACACTTGAATTATTCTTTGGATTGCTTCATCTTTCTCCTTACTCCAAGCTTGGGCATTCTTCTTGAGTATTTTCATAAGTGGAGAGATATATGTATAGACTTAGGGAATAAAATCTCTAAAATAATTTATCACCCCTAAAAATAGTTGGAGTTGCTTTGTGGTGAAGTTGGTGTTTGCAAATCTAAGCAGTTTCTGACATATGTGCGGACCTGGACTGTATGCCCCATTACTAAACTGCATCCCGAAGAAATCAATCTCCTCCTGCACAAGGATGATTTTCTTTGCAGAGAGAATGGTCCCATTTTCCCTCACTATATCATGAAAATGGTAGAGTGAGGTGAGGTGTTCCTCCAAAGTATCATTGAACAATAGTATGTCGTCAATGTACACTAGTGTGGTGTGGAGAATAGGCTGAAATATTTTGATCATGGCCTTTTGGAATAGAGAGGGTACAGGTTTCAGCTCAAATTCCATAACCTTCCATTGAAAGTGTTGGTCAGGAATGCAAAATCCCTTCTTTGATCTTTCCACTATATGTATACCCAATTGACAAAATCCAGATGTAAGGTCAAACTTGGAAAAATATCTAGCTTTGGCTAAGTGTGAAAATAGGATGCGCCTATTTGGTATAGGGAATTTATCATCTTAGAGGAAGTGGCTAAGAGGTTGGTAGTTTATGATTATCTGAGTTTACCTCTTGATTGCTCAGCTTGCTTGTTGATATAGAAAGCTTCACATGCCCATTGAGAATCAGATGGTTCGATTAGTCCAAACTACATGAGTTCAACACACTCCTCCTTTGCAAGTTGAAGGTGCTTTGGATTCACGCCAAAGTGGCTTGCCTTGGTTGGATTGATGTTTTCATTCTTCTTGAATTGGAGTTTGATGAAAAACACTTCATTCAGTTGTGGGATTCAGAATATGAATGTTTCATCAATTGTTGTTCGATCTCTCTAATCTGCTTGTCCTTAGTGATCTGGAATAGGCGTGACATTTCTGAGTATGGCTTGAATTGCTTTTTGAGCGTATTCCATAAGCTCCAATGTGGAGTCGATCCTTGAGTTGTTTGTAGATGTCAAACCCAATTATGATATCCTTTTCTAGGACATCTGATCCGAACAACATTATTCTGAACTCTAATCCTAGGAAGAACTCAATTGTTATTGAGTGTTTTGTGATGACTGTGGTTGTTAGGTTTCCATTGATGTGGTGTTAAAGTTCTTGAAATGGAAAATCCATTGATCATCGGTAAAGACTACGGGATTCATCAGTGATGATGATGCACCTATATCTATGAAGGCAATAATCTGAATCGGCTTATCCTATTTGGATGGATAAACATTCAGCTGGACTTGAGGAATATTGATAATGTTGTTGATTTCTTCCTCATCCTCTGAAATCTGGTAATGGTCATGCCCATGTTCTTCATACACATCCATGGAGAAAAGAGTGTCCTGTGATGGTTCATCTTCTAACGACAGAACTGATTCAAGATCATTTTCCTTGACATTAGCATACTCTTCTATCTCGACAAGAAGTTGGATAGATCTTCTAGACTGAGGATAGTTCTTTGCAAAGTCTCCAATCTTGTGGTAGATAAAGCATATGTCATTCTTCTGGAACCTACTGGATGCTTTCTCCTGAAGTATTTTGTTCGCCTGGTGATTGTATCTTTCTCTGGTAGTATTTGTCCATTTGAACTTGTATCTTTTGAATATTCTTTGCCTTCTGTGGGCATGACAAGAACAACTAGACCCGGTAATAAGGTCAGTTTTGCTGCAAGCTTTATCAAGGGCTGGATTATTGTGCATGATCTTCTTAAGAACAGATCTCTGGGTATAGATATCTTCCTGAGCTAGGAAAATTGCTTGCCTGATATAGCCGACTTTGGGGATTGTGATTGACTGGAACTTTACCTCAACAATCGTCATAGTTCGTCTTGCTAACATTTTTGGCAAGGATGAAATGAAGGCTTGCTTCAAACTGGAGTCTCCACCTAGTTTGAAGTATATCTTTGCATCTTCTGGAAGTGAATATCAATACATCTGTGTCGAATGATACACATTTCATTTTGAAGAATTATCTTTGCAGCATTTCTTGCCTTTGGCCTGTATCTCCATAAAAGACTTCATGTAGGATTCTAATGTTGAAAGCAAAGTATTGGGACGTGAGGAAAGTATTCTTATTATGTATCCCCGAAGAGGTCCACCAATCTCTGAGGATGTCGGAGAACCTTGACGTGAATACTGACAAGATTAGATACTTCTCTCGTTCTACCAAATGTTTTGTCACCATCCAAATAACGATGTCTTGGATCCTTTGGGGCCATTTTGAAACCTTGACATCATTAAGAGTGAAAACATGAAACCCTATTCCAACCAATTTTGGCATTGGTTGTTATGGTCTTCTTTCTAGAATTAGGTCATCTATCATCTTGTCCTGATAATCATTGACTTCAGAAACTTCTGGTTCTCTTGGTCAATTCATGTATATCGGTGGATTGTCTTCCTCGGAGGTGTCTAGTGAGATATTCTCACTTGATTCCAAATATGCTTGTTCAGTTTCATTAGTAGGATTGCTATCTGTTGTTTCTTCAGTATTGGATCCTAAGATATCATCTTTTTCCCATCCATAAAGGTCTGGAACAACTTGATCTGAGATCATCAAGTTTTCTAGATCTGGCTCTTTAGAACTTTCTCCAACCTCTTTCCTTCGTTTAGATTGCTTTTCTGCTGCAAGAGCATCTTTCTTTTCCCAAACACATTTTGCAATACCAAATTCGGTCTCATCTTTATTTTTCTGAGTGTAGGATATGGGTTCATGTGGAATGAAAGGAGAAGTAGTACTAGAGTAGCCCAAATTAGGTGGTGAATATGTCTGTGACGACATAAGGAAAAAGGAGGACTTTTGGAGAGTGACTTTGGGTTCTTTGTGGCTCAAAAGGTCCATGTCTCAGTTGTCTTATTTTTACTATAATATCAGCCATCTATTTTTGTTGTTGTGAAAAGAAGTGGAAAAGTGAGGTGCCTGGTGGACAAATTTCATATTGCATATTGGTCAGTCGCAATTCCAAGGCTTGGATAAGGCCGGCATGTCGATTGGATGTTTGTTCCACTTTCTTTTCAATGTTTTCTACCTTGCTCATCATCTTGTTCTGTATGTGAGAAACATTCTTGAGGGAAGTGCCGATATTGGTAAGCACTTTATTCTGGAAGATTGCACTTTCTGATTGCCAGTTGATGGTAGCCTCAATATCACTTGTTGGTGGCTTTTCTCCAGTGGCCAGCACAATATTTTTCTTTGGTATTTTTGGGGAATGGTTTGCACCATCTTTTTCAAAAGATTGTTGTAAGGGGAATTCTTGAGTATGACTAGAGATGGATGGACTTATCATAAAGATTTAAGGGTTGTGAGATTTTTTGGATGGAGTGGGTAAAGTTGGCCAATCTTGAGGTTTGTAGGAGACAAGGAATTTGTACTTTCCAAGGCGGTTCAGGGAATCAGTAGATGGTTTCCCATCTTCATATCGCTTACTAAATTCCTTTTTCGAGCATCTCCTATTCTTCTTTTTGGGTTTGGCTCTCTTTCCATGTAGCTCTCCATATTCAATCTCATCCTCCAGATATTCTTGGCAGTTACATTCAATATCTCAAGGGTAGTGGCTGGTTAAGGGACATTTGAACCACCATACGTCACGACCTTCATGATTCAACTGTTTGATCCAATCTTGTCCGCTCATAATAGCTAGAAGGTTCCAATCAAATGCATCCTTTTCATCTTTAGGTAAGGGTTTGGATGTAGGTTGGTACATCTAAAGAAAGAAGTTATACTATTCGGTTTTTTGAGATTAGAGTTGTCAAAGTTGATAACCACAGTGTTATCCTAATTTTTGACAAAGATTGGTTCAGTGGATCGAAGAGGTTCAACAGGAGGTTCTCTCATCTGCTCATAGTTGGTAACCTATGAGTCAGAAAGAATTTTTACCAGTTCTTCCTTTGGTATTTTTCTGGGTATTTGTGTGCATGTGGTAGTTCTGTTGGTGGCGTCTACATGTAGTAGCAAATCATCATCTCCATGAAAAATGAAAGATCCATGGCATGGTTTTGAACAACAGGTTGGCCTTTTCTTCCTTGATATTGCAAGGCGATTCAGACAGTACCAAAATGAATATGGGTGAATCCGTGATTTTTCCATTGCTTTGAAAAATCATCGGGAATTTGCAGGGTTACAAACTGTCTTCTTGAGTAGCAAGAATAGGATGCTGATCGAGTTCTGAAGCAGAAACATATTCTTTTACCCCTTTAGGTTTATGTTGGACGAGGGAACGAAAACCATAGATGGGTTGTCTTTTTAAAAGGCAGAGTAAATATTTAGGAGAGGTAAGTAGGTAGAATACACTTGATTGTCATCTAGGAGTATATCTATTTCATAAAGATAGTCATATTTACAAGAAAGAGTTTTACCAAGGGTAGGAGACATATGTACTTTGGTAACAGATTCATAAAGACTAGACCTAGATGGAAAAGACTCACTCATAGCTTAATCAAATTGATCCTCCCTCCAAAAGGATGGACTAGCCTTAATACTAAATGGAGTAGGGCACAAGGCGAGGAAACGGCGGGAAAGGCGGAGATTGCAGGTACAATAGTTTTCCTATGAAGGGGGACTGGGCCACTTATCAAATGCTACAAGGCTAGCAGCAGAGCAGTTCTCTTGAGGAGAATATAAAGTAATGGATGGTGCAACATATGCAAGTGGTTAATGAAATGCAAAAGTTTCCATCCATGAGCTTGAGAGGTAGATGGGGCAATTAGCCCTACAGTAGGACAATAGAGCATAGGGGCACTCCCGGGTAACACCGAAAAGAACGCCAAGGAAAATGTAAATGCTATTTCCTTATGCAGTGGTAAGGAGTTAGGTGAAGTGATTCCCATAGAGAAAAAGACTGATAAGGAGCAGACTGTGATAGTTAGACAGGAAGTGGGTGAGCCAAGCCAGCCAAAATCGAAGATTGTGGTAGCTAGACCACCTCCCCCATTCCCTCAAAGATTTAAGAAGCAGAAAGAGGACATAGCTTGTTAGAGATTTCTTGAGATTTTAAAGAAAGTTCATGTTAACTTACCTTTGGTGGAGCTTTTGTAGGATGTTCCAAGATATACCAAATATTTGAAAGATATTGTGGCAAATAAGAGAGGCTAACAAAAGTTGAAACTGTAGCATTGACAGAGGAGTGTCGTTCGCTGGTGTAGAATAAAACTCCTAAAAAGTTGAAGGACCCTGGGAGTTTCACAATTCTAGTACTCATTAGAGGTAGAGAAGTTGGGTCAGCCTTATGTGATTTGGGCGCTAGCATCAATGTGATACCTGCATCCTTGTTCAGAACATTGGGGTTGGGCGAACCAATACCCACCACAGTGACCTTACAGCTTCCAGATAAGTCCATTGTTCACCTGGAAGGAATCATTCAAGATGTCTTGATAAAGATGGGACCTTTCATCCTATCAATGGACTTTATAATTTTGGACTATGAGGCTGATGCAGCAGTTTCTGTCATTTTTGGGAGAGGGTTTTTAGCCACTGTAAATATTGTAATAAAGGTGAAATAAGGCAAGGCAACCATAATAGAGGATGGTCAAGAGCAATTTTTGATGTGTTCCAGGGCAGCAAAATTGCAACCCCATCACGAGGAGATGAAAACCATTATGACTATCGAACCGAAATTATCCAATCCAAACTTAGGGCAGTATCTATCACAAGATGATCCATTGGGAAGAGTGTTGGTGTATGACGAAGAACAAACAGAGGGATCAGAGATGGCAGAGTGTTTCGCAGAATCAGATGCCAACAATTCATATGTCAGGAGAGATATTCCTGTGGAGATACTTGACAAATCTCTAAATTAGGAGAAGCTGAAGCCCTCTATTGAGAAGGCACTAGTTCTTGAATTAAAACCCCTCCCTTCTTATTTGAAATATGTATATTTCGGCAGTGATAACACAGGCTGTGATAATATCTACTTCTTGAATGATGAACAGGTTAACAGGTTGGTAGAAGTACTAAGGCGTCATGTGACAGAACTGGGGGTGGACAATAGTTGACATGAAAGAAATAAACAGTTCTGTTTGCATGAATAAGATATTGCTTCAAGAAGGAGCTAGAACCAGTGTTGAACATCAGTGAAGACTGAACCCAATCATGAAAGTGGTAGTAAAGAAGGAGATCATAAAGTGGCTAGACGCATGTGTCATCTATCCAATTTTTGACAGTCATTGGGTAAGACCAGTTGAGTGTGTTCCGAAAAAAGGGAGGATGACAGTGCTGTGTAATGAGAGGGATGAATTGATCCCTCAAAGAACAGTCACAAGGTGGAAAATTTGTATTGACTACCAAAAGCTCAATGCAGTCACCAGGAAGGACCACTTCGCCTAGCCTTTCTTTGATCAAATGCTAGACAGGTTATCTGAGCATGATTACTATGCTTCTTGGATGGGTATTTAGGATGCAATCAGATTATGATCACCTAGCAAGATCAGGATAAGATGACTTTCACATGTCTTTTCAACACCTTAGTATTCCGAAGGATGTCGTTTGGATTATGTAATGCTCCAGGACATTCTAGAGATGTATGCTGGCTATATTCACAGACATGGTGGAAAAATATGTGGAGGTGTTCATGGAAGACTTCTCTATCTATGGGAGTGACTTCGATAACTGCTTGAATCATTAGAATGATGTACTAGCCAGATGTGAATAGACTAATCTTATACTGAATTGGGAGAAGTGCCATTTCATGGTACGTGAAGGGATAGTCTTGGGCCATAAAGTTTCAAGGGTAGGTATTGAGGTTGACAGAGCTAAGGTTGAAGAAATCAAAAAACTACTACCCCCGGTCTCGGTGAAAGTAGTGCGTAGTTTCTAAGGATATCCTAGTTCTATAGGAGGTCCATTCGAGATTTTCCAAAAATTGCAACCCCAATTTTCAAACTCTTAGAGAAGGTTGTGAAGTTTGAGTTCAACAGGGAATGTGTGCAGGCTTTCAACACATTGAAGGATAAGTTGAAAACAACTCTAATTATTATTTCCCATATTGGTCATTACCATTCGTTGCGATGTGTTGTAATGCCTCGGAAGCTCAAAATCAATATCGGGGACTTAATTCAAAAAATCTAGAAAACTGTAGAAAAGTTGAGAACAACCAACATAATGGGTCGTTAAGGGAACCAACAACTCATCAGGTCAACCGTGAGAAGGATGCTAAGAATATGTTTCAGTGTTCCTAACAAACGACCCCACGAGTCGTTGTCAGGCGACACGACTCGTTGAGTTGCTCGTTACCAAGCCGGAATTTTAGAATTTGAGAAGTAGACTCTGTACTTGATGGAAGGTCACCACGAGTCATCATCAGCAGTAACGACTCATCAAGTCCTTTGTTTCCAGTCATTCCTTGTCTTCCTACCATTGTACCTGATGGATGACACGATGAGTCATTCCGAGTTATGACAACTCGTCATGTGCCCGTCAAGGATTAGCAGAGATTTTCCAGTGTACTTTACCAGAGGATCAAACGACTTGTTGGACCTAGTAATGAGTCATTAGGTCACCCATTAGGGATACCCGACAGTTTTTCCCTGCGAATTTCTAAGGGCTATTTAGTAATTTCCTATTCTTCCAAGCATTAAACCACGTTGTTTAAGCACCAATTTCAGACGTTTTAGTGGGGAAAAACGGTTCCTGCCCTCATTCTCATACTAATCCTTAGAAGAACATTGTAGAATTCTCTCTCAATTCAGATAAAAGGCTAGGATTGAACTTTCCTCTCCGATTTTCTGGAAGATTCTCCAGGTTTCTTCGCCAGGTATGTGGGGTTTTAGCAAGGGGATTGTTCTTCCCTTGTGCCCCCAAGATCCTCCTCTAATTCCTCTATCAGTTTTAAGCCCTGTGTCTTTCGAATAGGAAGAGTATTCATGTTTTCTTTTTGTTGATTTCACTTAGAATAATGCTCATGTATATTGTTAATATGATTCTCATAAATTCCTTATCATACTGTCAGTGTTCGTGCAAAAATAGTGAGTTTAAGCCCTATGTTTTTGAGTAATGATTTTACTTGCTAAATTCCCTCTAGTGTATGAAGAATGCTTTGGGCTGAATTCCTAAAATTTCTTGCTATGCATATATGTTGGGTAAATATTCCACGAATGAGAATGACTTTTGGCTCTATTGAATGAAATTCCCAAATTCTTCAAATTTCCTTATCGTGTGGATTTGTCCGTGTTTTCGGCATAAATGAGGTCTCTATTAGCTGCTTAGAAATTCAATTAGTTAGAACACAAAACTCTATTAGTTTAGTCTCAGTCAGAATCATATTAGTCTAGCTTCAGTCGAATTTTAGCAACCTCAGTGTTGTCTAGAAAATGTCAGCTAATCAGTTTGACTCCAGTTTATTTTCGAGGTGTCAGTGGTGCCTCCTAGTTTTCAGACTCAGATTTAGATTTCAGTTATTTGGTGTATTAGGCGGTCATGACATTCAGTTATAGCTCTGACCAGCCCCAAAACCGCAATTTAGTTATTAGTTGTTCTATAGACGGTTATGACGCTTCAAGATAGGTAGCTCTGACCGGTATTAGAACCCAATTCCAGATTTTGGTCCGATAAGGCTCTCAGGGTACATGCAGCTATTCGTCCCTGACTAGTCTTAGGCCCCAGTTTTGAGCTATCAGCCTAGTAGTTCAGTTTAGATTTTCCAATGGGAGTAGAACTTAGCACCGAGCAGGCCAGGGTTCCAACGCACCCAAGTTCCCAAAACTACATTTCCAGCATATGTTTCAGTATTACTTGGCTTGATTGGCCCCAGATATATTTTTGTGATCACTCAGTTCATGCCTTTATACCCTGGCAAGATATATTGGGTCCTACCGGTGGGGTGTATATATCGAACTCCATGTCTAGGTTACGTGGTTAAATGTCAATTAAAGACACTACCACTAGTTAGTCCAGTCCAGTATCAGATTATGTAGCTCAGTTAAGTACAGTATCCCAGAATTAGTGTTTCATACTTAGGGCATGTCCATGACCATCAGACAGGGTCGTCTTGACCATTTCAGATTATATCAGTGGTTTAGTTCAGTTTACTTGTTGGTCATGGCGTGTCATTGCAGTTCAGACTTTATTTTCAGTATGTCTCTCCCACTTACTCAATACATTCAAAGTACTGAAGCATGCTTTTCATGCTGTGTCATTTCATTATACAACTGCAAGTTCTCAGGTCCAACACAAATAGTTACTTCAGTTTCAGAGCATTCCACATCAGCAGATTAGAGTATGAGTCCTCATTATTCGAGGTCCTTGTTTATTTATTTCATTTAGTTATGGTTTTGTTTAGACTTAGTGTTAGCTGGGGACTTGTCCCAGCAACTCCTCAGTAGTTAGCTTTCAGACTAGACTTGTCTCTCAGAATTGTATTATAGATTTAGTATTTCTTTCTCTACTTTCAGTCTTTATATTTTCTTAATATTTAAAACTTTCTCTATGCATGTTTACTCAGAATTATAAACCAGGGGTTGACTTGTGGCTTCAAGTATCGTGTTACGTCCAGGGTGTAGGCTCAGGGCATGACAAACTTTGGTATCAGATCACTAGGTCTAGAGTATCCTCGGCAAGTCTGAAAGCCGCATCGAGTAGAGTCCTTTTCATGGGTGTGAAGCGCGCCACACTTATGACGAGGAGGCTACGAGATGTTATTAGAAAAATTCCCCTTTTGTTCATGTTCTTTTTCGTGCATTAAAGTCCAATTCCAGAGACGTCTTTCTAAACCATGTCCTTTTCCTTCCAGTGAACAATGCCTCGTCGATGTGGAAATGGACGAAGAGCCGGAAACGCCAATGGTCCCGCTCCACCAGCTTCGGCAGTTCCTTAGGATGAATCCTTTCCCACCGCCAAATTCAGGGTGGCCATTTAGTTGCTAGCTCAAACAGTCACCAATCAAGTGAACCAGCAAGTGGTTCCAGTAGCCACAAGTGGGTCTGCAGCTGCTGCTCGGGTGCGGGATTTCACCCTAATGAACCCTCCAGACTTTCACTAAACAAAGGTGTGAGAGGACCCCTAAGGCTTTGTAGATGAGGTCAGGAAGATTAGCAGGATCATGGGTGTCAGCTCCTCTGAGAGTGCTGACCTGGCTGCCACCAGCTAAAAGGGGTAGCCCAGGTTTGGTACGAGCAGTAGAAGGAGGGGCGGTTAGTAGAAGCAGAATCGGTTGAGTTTATAAACCTACGGCAGGGCACTAGACAATGGAGGAGTATGCTCTGGAGTTTACTAGACTATCAAAGTATGCTCCAGAGATGGTGTCCGAGCTGAGGGATCGCATGTTGAAGTTCATAAATGGAGTGTCTAACCTGGTACTAAAAGAGTGCAGGACAGCAATGCTAATCAAGGACATGGATCTTTCTAGCTTAATTGTGTATGCCCAGCAGATTGAGGCAGAGAAGCTAAAAGATATGGAACGTAAGAACAAGAGGGCAAGAACATGCCAGTCAGATTTCATCCACCAGAGATCTGGTGGTAGTAGCCGCCCACAACAGCACCAAAGGGCCCCAGCACCTAGTTCAGCCAGTGCACCAACCTTTCGGTCCCGCTAGGATTGGAAGGGTGGGTCTTCTGGCACTCAACCTCAGGCCCCCAGTACAGTAAACAAGTATCAAGCTTGTCCCAAGTGTGGTAGAAATTGCCCAGGAGAATGCCTTCAAGGACAAGAGGGTTGTTTTGGGTTTGGACAACTTGGACACAGGCTTAGGAAGTGCCCATCAGTAGGGCGAGGAAGATCACAATCCACTACTTCATCGGCTCTAGTAGGCCGACCAGCTCAGCAGGCCAACCCATCAGGTACAAATGGCGGTCAACGCTAAAATCATTTTTATGCTCTCTATTCTCATCAGGATCAGGAAAGCTCACCTAACGTAGTTATTGGTATGTTGCGTCTCTTTCATCTAGACGTGTATGCCTTCCTAGATCTAGGAGCTACACTTTTGTTTGTAACGCCTTATGTGGCAGTTCAGTTTGACATCAATCTAGAGGTCCTATCAGAATCCTTCTCAGTTTCCACCCCAGTTCGCGAGTTAGTTAGAGCCAGTCGGGTGTATAGAAACTGCTCAGTCTCAGTCTTGAATAAAATCACTCCAGCTGATCTTTCTACTTTGACCTTATTCTAGGCATGGATTGGTTACACTCCTGCTATGCCTCACTTGACTGCAGGACTAGAGTTGTCAAGTTTCAGTTTCTAGATGAGCCCGAGTTAGAATGGTCGGGTAGCAGTTCAACGCCTAAGGGTAGGTTTATTCCCTACCTTAAGGCCCAGAAACTCATTCCCAAAGGGTGTCTGTATCATCTAGTTTGGGTCAATGATTCCAACTCTAAGACCCCGACCATTCAGTCAGTTCCAGTTGTCAGTGAATTCCCAGATGTATTTTCTGAAGATCTTCCTGGAGTTCCCCCTGAACGGGAAATAGACTTCGAGATAGATCTCCTTCCAAATACTCAGCCCATCTCCATCCCTTCTTACAGAATGGCTCTAGCTGAGCTTAAGGAGTTGAAGGAGAAGCTAAAAGATCTTCTTGATAAGGGTTTCATCAAATCTAACATCTCTCCTTGGGGTTCTCTAGTGCTATTCGTGTGTAAGAAAGATGGTACCCTCAGAATGTGCATAGATTACCGTCAGTTGAACAAAGTCACAGTCAAGAAAAAATATCCCTTACCTAGAATCGATGACCTATTCGATCAGCTTTGGGGAGCCAATTCTTTCTCCAAGATCGATCTCAGGTCAGGATACCATCAGTTAAGGATTAGAGGAAGTGACATATTGAAAACAACATTTAAAACTCGGTATGGTCACTATGATTTTGTGGTGATGTCCTTTGGGTTGACTAACGCCCCAACATCCTTCATGGACCTAATGAACAGGGTTTTCAAGCCGTACCTAGATATGTTTGTCATCATATTTATCGATGACATTCTGGTGTACTCCAGGAATGAGGAAGAGCATGCCAATTACCTAAAGTTAGCATTACAAACTCTCAGAGATCACCAGTTATTCGCCAAGTTCAGTAAGTGTGAATTCTGGTTGAAGTTTGTGACCTTCTTGGCTCATGTGGTTTTAGGTGAAGGAATACAAGTAGATCCTCATAAGATAGCAGCAGTGAAGGATTGACCCAGACCTACCTCTCCTACTAAAATCAGGAGTTTTATGGGCTTAGCAGGTTATTTTCGATGGTTTGTGGAAGTTTTCTCCTCCATAGCATCTCCTCTGACCAAGCTAAACCAGAAGAAGGTAACATTCCAGTGGTCGGATGAGTGTGAGAAGAGTTTTTAGGAGTTAAAGTGTTACACCCCGTAAATTCTTGACATTTAGATAGCCTATTTGCATGATAGTTAAGAGTTTTAGAATGCCATGCATGCTAGGAAAAGCCCTGGGGGAAGACCGGACAAGCGCCAAGTCGGAGCATCGCAAGACAAATGCGACTTATAAATCACATTCGACAAATGCGACTTAAAGAGGAAGTCGGGCAAAGCCCCTCCGCGACAGGCACCGTGTCACGGAGGCTTCCCCTTCGCGATGGCCAGCGTGCCACAGGGGAGGGGGGGAGGGGGGTTCAGGTCTAAGTATATAAAGCCCCACTTTGGTTTTTTTGGTCACTTTCCATTTTTCACTTCCAGAGAACGAACAAAGACAGGGGAGATGAAGGGTTTTCATACAATCCCTTCCTACTACGCCATCAAACGCGGTCCAAACTCAAATAAACTTCGGGGAACGAAGTATAAAGCTACAGAGAGCATTCCTATAGAGTTAGTTTTGTAAGAATCATCCGGCGAAGCGGCGACCCGCTGAGTCAAAGTAAGTGAAATTACTCAAAACTAGTGTTAATACACTCCCAACATCAAAGTGAGTATTTCTCTCTTCTGGACTTCCTAGAAATAGCGAGTTTTTGGCTGTTTTTCGATAAGTCAAAGTTTGGGCTATATATATATTCAAAGTAGTATTTTCCTCCAAAATATTGATGAATTTAGCTCTAATTGCTATGAATATGAATGCAGTTGGATGAAATAGCTGAAAATTAACCGAGTTATGCCAGATACTCAGAAAGTTAACGGACATGTAAAGCTAGTTTCTTTCGGAAAGTTAGTAATTCCAGTAGAGCAAACTAGTATAAATTCGAGTAGAAAGCTTCAGAAGTAGTACAACATGCCTAGTATGTAATTTACTAATGTATGGTAGGATATTATCGTGTTCAGCCGAAACTTAGTAAAGCAATATAAGTTCCCGCAAAGTATTTAAGAAATAGAATACGAGCTTGATATGAATTTTAGAAAGCATGTTAGAAATAGTAAATCATGTTTATCATGAAACTTAGTTATACAACATGATTCTCAGCAGAAATATTATATCTTGTCCCAGTATCAGGTTGAGCACAATATGACAGAAATTGTATATATACCATTATCAGTTTCAGCATGTATTATACACATTACTATCATTAGTTTCAGCATGTATCGTTTGCAGTTAGTATTATTAGTTGAGACTTGACTGTATTGTTTTGGGTTGGATTACCTAGCATCCAAGACTGCCCCAGGGTTAATAGTTGTATCGACTCGTCCGCCAGAGGGCGAGGATACATCACTCTATAAAGTGGCATGCCGTCCCCTAGGGGACGAACATGGGATGCCAGTTTCCCCATATTTTGCCTTGGTCAGATTTTATACACCCCCGTCGAGCGGGTACGCCCAGGGTGTTGATTCCGGAGTCCTCCAAACTTAGGTACAGTTATAGTCAGGGGCTCAGTGGGCCCAAGTGCATACCCAGGGGACCGGCAAGATGCTTATAGTTACTATGGGAGATGGGATGACCGCGGTAGGGGTATAGATTGCGTGTTGGTTGTACCTTCTGGCTTATGGGGGCCAGGTAAGGTTTATGTGTGCTATGTTATGTTATATTATGTTGTATAATTCCATGTTATGTTAGTTATGAATAGATAGACAGTAGAATGCCACGTTACCACGTACGACTCCTACTCCTTTCAGCATAGTTGAGGAAAGTCTTGAATTCATACTTTCAGCCAACTACAGTCTATTTCTTTCTACTTCAGTTCTATCAGTTATATTACTTGTTTTCAGTTATTTACAGTTGTTGCTTTGCATACTCAGTACCAGCGGTACTGACGCTAGTCTGGGGCGCTGCATTACTTGCCTGCAGGTACACGTAGATGAGGAGTGGACCCCTCGTAGTTCCAGCCAGCGATACAGAGCCTTCAACTCCTTTCATCCGGAGCTTGAAAGACAGAAGTGTATTTTTTCTTTGTTGTCCAGTATGGGTAGGCCGGGGCCCTGTCCTGACCATCTCTTTTTATTCTTAGAGGCTTGCAGATTGAATATTCCCTGTGGTTAGCTGTACCGGCCGTGTGAGGCCGTGTGCATGTTTTAGTTTGTTTATGATGGCCGTTTGGGGCCTTATTCAGTTCGTAGTGGTGATCTTGTTGGTCAAGTAGCAGTTAAGCACTTGTTTTCTTAATTCAGAAATAACTAGACAGCATGGTGGCCTTGTCGGCCTGCATAGGTTCTCTATTGATTCAGTTATTCTGGGTAGCTATTGTTTTCTTACAGGTGGCTATAGGCCTAGTTGGCTGGAGGCTGTATTTACAGCCATTATATAGCCCGTTGTTTTCTTAAATCCAGAGTTAGAGCCAGCCTGGCACTAGAAGTGCTTAGGCTTAGCTAGTCCAGCAGTCCAGGTCTTAGTAGGGCACCAGGTGCCAGTCATGCCTCCCAAGGTGGCGCATGACATAAAGACTCAACTCACTATTACTCCAGTTTTGACCCTACCAGAAGGGACAGATGGGTTGGTTATATTGTGATGCCTCCAGAGTTGGACATGGTTGCGTTTTGATGCAGAGGGGCAAAGTGATAGCCTATGCCTCCAGATAGTTCAAGGTTCACGAGAGAATTATCCAACTCATGACTTGGAGTTAGCAGCGGTGGTATTCACATTAAAAATATGGAGACACTACTTGTACAGAGCTCACGTGGACGTTTTCAGAGATCATAAGAGTCTTTAGTACGTGTTTAGCCAGAAGGACCTAAACCTCCGACAGAGAAGGCGGTTAGAGCTCCTAAAAGATTATAACATGAGTGTTCCTTATCACCTGGGCAAGGCCAATATAGTGGCTGACTCCCTAAGCAGGCGATCTATGGGAAGTGTAGCTCACTTTGAGGGAGGAAAAAGGGTGTTAACAAAGGATGTTCACAGACTAGCTTGGTTAGGGGTGCAACTAGTAGACTCAGCCGAAGGTGGAGAAGTAGTACAAAGAGGGTTAGATTCATCTTTAGTAGTTGAAGTTAATCCTAGACAAGATGAAGATCAAGTTCTACTTAAACTCAAGGAGGCGATTCTCAGAAAAGAAGTTGAGGCTTTCTCCCAAGGGGGAGATGGAGTGCTCCGTTATCAGGGAAGGTTGTGTGTGCCAGATATCGGTGAGTTGAGACAACAAATTTTGGCTAAGGCACACTGCTCAAGGTATTCTATTCACCCTGGTGCCACTAAAATATATCGCAACTTGAGGGACATTTACTGGTGGAACGGCATGAAAAGAGACATTGCCGAATTTGTAGCTAAGTGCCCGAACTGCCAGCAGGTCAAGGTGGAACACCGAAGGCCAGGGGGCATGACTCAAGATATCAATATACCCACGTGGAAGTGGGAAGAGGTAAATATGGACTTTATTACAGGTCTACCTCGGACTCATCAGCAACATGACTCTATCTGGGTGGTAGTAGACTGGATTACTAAGTCAACACATTTCCTCCCAGTCAAAACCACAGATTCAGCTGAGAATTATGCTAAACTTTATATTCAGGAGCTGGTTAGACTTCATGGGGCTATTATTTCAGACAGGGCTACCCAATTCACCTCCCATTTCTGGAAGTCTTTTCAGAAGGGACTTGGCACTCAGGTCAAGCTCAGTACAACTTTTCACCCGTAGAGAGATGGGCAAGCTGAGCAGACTATTCAGACTTTAGAGGATATGCTAAGAGCGTGTGCAATGATTTTAAGGGTAATTGGGATGACCATCTGCCTCTTATCGAATTTGTGTACAACAACAACTACCATTCGAGCATTCAGATAGCCCTGTTTGAGGAATTGTATGGTAGGAGGTGTAGATCTCCTATAGAATGGTTTAAAGTCGGTGAAGCTACTTTGATAGGGCCAGACTCGGTTCATGAGGCAATGCAGAAAGTTCAGCTCATCCGAGAAAGGTTAAAAACAGCTCAGAGCTGCCAAAAATCTTATGCAGATGTGCGGAGAAGAGAGTTGGAGTTTGCAGTTGATGATTGGGTGTACCTAAAAATTTCACCCATGAAAGGGGTGATGAGGTTTAAAAAGAAGAGGAAGCTCAGTCCAAGGTATGTGGGACCTTATAGAGTTTTGAGGTGTATCGGCAAGGTAGCCTATGAGCTAGAGTTACCTTTAGAACTTGCAGCTGTACATCCAGTTTTCCATGTATCACTTTTGAAAAAGTGTATCGGATATCCAACCTCTATGGTGCCATTGGATAATGTGGCAGCCAAGGATAGCCTCACCTATGAGGAGGTACCAGTTTAAATCCTAGACCGATAGGTTCGTAGATTGAGGAATAAGGAAATAGCTTCAGTCAAGGTTTTTATGGACGAATCAGCAAGTTGAAGGAACTAAGTGGGAGGCCGAAGAAGATATGAGGACCAAATTCCCACACTTGTTCTCTACCAACTCTGTTGCAGTTTGGTATGTGAATTTTGTTTTAAGATCTAAACTAGTTGTTGAATTCAGTTCATGTATCTAAATTTTCTTTCTGACTTTGGTTGTGTTTATGAAAAGCAAAATTCAGTTCAATTATATTCTCCAAATTAGAGGTAGTCACGTCAGTCGTTTTGAAGTTGAATGAGCAGCATTTAAATGTTTTGATTGTTATTTTTCTGGTTGCTATGAGTTTTCTAAAATTTGAGGACGAATGTTTCCAAGGGGAAGATATTGTAATGCCCTAGAAGCTCAAAATCAATATCCGGGACTTATTTCAGAAAATCTAAAAAACTGCAGAAAAGTTGTAGAACGACCAACCTGATGGGTCGTTAAGGGACCCAACGACTCGTCAGGTCATCCGTGAGAAGGATGTCAAGAATATGTTTCAGTGTTCATAACGGACGACCCCATGAGTCGTTGTCAGGCCACATGACTCGTTAAGTTGCTTGTTGCCAAGCCGGAGTTTTAGAATTTGAGAAGTAGACAGTGTATTTAACAGAAGGTCACCACGAGTCGTCATCAGCAGTAACGACACGTCAGGTCCTTCGTTTCCAGTCCTTCCTTGCCTTCTTACCAGTGTACCTGACGGATGACTCAACAAGTCGTTCCCATTCATGAAGACTCATCATGCGCCCGTCAGGGATCAATAGAGATTTTCCAGTGTACTTGACGAGAGGATCCAACGACTCATTGGACCTGGTAACAAGTCATTAGGTCACCCGTTAGGGATACTTGACAGTTTTTCCCTACGAATTTCTAAGGGCTATTTAGTAATTTCCTATTCTCCCAAGCATTAAACCACGTCATTTAAGCACCAGTTTCAGAGGTCTTAGTGGGGAAAAGCGGTTCCTCCCCTCATTCTCACGCTAATCCTCAGAAGAACATCGTAGAATTCTCTCTCAGGGTATTTCAGAGCAAAGTCTAGGGTTGAACTTTCCTCTTCGATTTCAGGCAGATTCTCCAGGTTTCTTTGCTAGGTATGTGGGGTTTTAGCAAGGGGATTGTTCTTCCCTTGTGCCCCCAAGATCCTCCTTTAATTCCTCGATCAATTTTAAGCGTTGAGTCTTTCGAATAGGAAGAGTATTCATGTTTATTTTCGTTGATTTCACTTAGAACGATGTTCATGTATATTGTTGATATGATTCTCATAAATTCCTTATCATATTATAAGTGTTCATGCAAAAAAAGTGAGTTTAAGCCCTAACATTTCGAGTAATGATTTTACTTGCTAAATTCCCTCTAGAGAATGAAGAATTCTTTGGTCTGAATTCCTAGAATTTCTTGCTACGCATATATGTTGGGTAAATATCCCATGAATGAGAATGACTTTTGGCTCTGTTGAATGAAATTCCCAAATTCTTGAAATTTTCTTATGGTATGAATTTGTCCGTGTTGTCGGCATAAATGAGCTCTCTATTAGCTTCTTAGAAATTCAGTTAGTTAGAACACATAACTCTATCAGTTTAGTCTCAGTCATAATCATATCAATCTAGCTTCAGTCGGATTTTAGCAACCCCAGTGTTGTCTAGACAATGTCAGCTGATCAGTTTGACTCCAGTTTATTTTTGAGGTGTCAGTGGTGCCTCCTAGTTTTCAGACTCAGATTCTGATTTCAGTTATTTGATCCATTAGGCGATCATGACATTCAGCTATAGCTCTGACCAGCCCCAGGACCCCAATTCAGTTATTAGTTGTACTATAGACGGTTACAACGCTTCTAGATAGGCAACTCTGACCGGTCTTAGTACCCAGTTCCAGATTCTAGTCTGATAAGGGTCTTAGGGTACATGCAACTATTCATCCCTGACTAGTCTTGGGCCTTAGCTTCGAGCTATCAGCCTAGTAGTTCAGTTTAGGTTTTCCAGTGGGAGTAGAACTTAGCACCGAGTGGGCCGGGGTTCCAGTGCACCCAGGTTCCCAAAACTATGTTGCCAGCATAGGTTTCAATATTACTTGGCCTGATTGGCCCCAGATATATTTTTGTGATCACTCAGTTCATGCCTTTATACCTTGGAAAGGTATATTGGGTTCTACTGGTGGTGTGTATACATCGGACTCCACGTCTAGCTCACATGGTTAAATGTCGGTTAAAGACTCTCCCACTAGTCAGTCTAGTCCAGTATCAGATCAAGCAACTCAGTTCAGTACAGTATCCCAGAATCAGTGTTTCGGACTTAAGGCATGTCGATGACCATCAGACAGGGTTGTCTTGACCATTTCAGATTATATTAGTAGTTTAGTTCAGTTTCCTCTTTGGTCATGGAGTGTCATTGCAGTTCAGACTTTATTTTCAGTATGTCTCTCCCACTTACTCAGTACAGTCAAAGTAATGACGCATGCTTTTCATGTTGAGCTATAGGTTCTCAGGTCCATCACAGATAGTTACTTCAGTTTCAGAGCATTCCATGTCAGCAGATCAGAGTGTGAGTCCTCATCATTCGAGGGCCTTGTTCATTTATTTCATTTAGTTATGATTTTGTTTAGACTTAAAGTTAGCTGGAGACCTGTCCCAGCAACTCCTTAGTAGTTGTCTTTCAGACCAGACTTGTCTCTCAGAATTGTATTGCAGATTTATTATTTCTTTCTCTACTTTCAGTCTTTATATTTTCTTAATATTTAAAACTTTCGCTATGCATGTTTACTCAGAATTATAGACTAGGGGTTGACTTGGGGTCACTTGTTGCTCCAAGTACCATGTTACATCCACGGTGTAGGCTCGGGGCATGACATTTGTGATGCTAGTGATTATGTAATAGGAGCTGTCTTGGGATAGAATAGGGGAAAGAGGTTTCAACCCCCATTAACTATGCAACAAGTCCCTAGATACAACTTATAAAAATTACACTGTGACTGAGAAGGAGTTATTGGTTGTGGTATATGCATTTGACAAATTTTGAGTGTATCTAGTAGGGATGAAGGTGGTAGTTTATACTGATCATGCAAAAATCAGGTACCTATTTTTAAAGAAGGATACCAAGCCAAGACTCATTCAATGGATATTATTACTGCAGGAATTCGACATTGAGATCAAAGATAGGAAGTGCACAGAAAACCAAGTGGTAGATAATCTATTCAGATTGGAAGATAATAAGCATATTGACTGTGAGACTAACATAGTTAAGACATTTCATGATGAGCAGTTGCTTGTTGTGCATAGCCAGGAGCTGCCTAGATATGCAAATATGGTAAATTTCTTGGTTAGTGTTGTGTATCCACCTGATGTAAACTCACAAAAGAAAAAAAGATTACTTTATGACAGCCGATTCTACACATGGGATGAACCCTTCTTGTACAAGATAGGTCCTGATCAGTTGGTCAGAGGATGTGTTCCCGTGGGAGAGGTGCACCAGGTTTGGAAAGCTGCCATTTTTCATCATATGGTGGACATCATAGTGGAGATAGCACCGCAATAAAAGTCCTTTAAGCTGGGTTTTATTGGCCTACTCTTTCAAAGATACGTATTTGTTTGTGAAATCTTTTGATAGTTGCCAGAGAACAGGAAATATTTCGAAGAGGCAGGAGATGCCTTAGCTAGGCATTATGGAAGTGGAAGTGTTCGAACTGTTGGGGAATTGACTTCATGGGGCCCTTCATCCCTTCAAACTGGAACAAGTATATCTTGGTGGCAGTTGATTATGTATCAAAGTGGGAAGACTGTAGCACTGCCTACCAATGACAAAGGTTGTAACCTATTTCTTGAAAAAGAATATTTTTACTCACTTTGGCATACCTAGAGCCATGATCAGTGATGAAGGTACACACTTCTATAACCGAGTCTTCAATAATTTGTTGGCTAAATACAATGTGAAACACAAGGTAGCTACCGCCTATCATCCACAGACCAGTGGATAGGTGGAGGTATCAAATCGAGAAATCAAAGAATTCTTGATAAGGCTATGAGCAAAAATAGAAAGGATTGGTCTAGTAAATTGAATGATGCATTATGGGCTTACCAGACATCTTTCAAAACTCCCATTGGCACCTTTCTATATAGGCTAGTTTTTGGCAAAGCATGTTATTTACCCGCTGAGCTGGAACATAGAGCATATTACGCCATATAGAAGTTGAATATGGATTTCGAAGTCGCCAGAGAGAAACTGATGCTGCAATTACATGAGCTAGATGAGTTCCGATTCAATGCTAATGAAAATGCCAAAATGTACAAAGAGGGGACTAAGATAGTGCATGATAAGTGTATTCAACCTCGTGAGTTTTCGGTAGGGCAATTGGTATTACTATACAATTCAAGGTTGAAGTTGTTTGGTGAAAAGCTGAGATCAAAGTGGTCAGGGCCATTTGAGATAGTAAGTATGAATGCACATGGTGCCATGGAGTTGTTACCCTTGAGGTCTGACAGAACCTTCTTAGTTAATGGCCAAAGGGTGAAGCATTATTATGAGGGCAACCTAGACAGAGAAAAGAACTTCAATTTTATTGCAAAATAATTGAGAGATCTTGCATCATCCCATGACGTTAAATCAAACACTGGTTGGGAGGTAACCCAACATGTAAAAATGTTACTGTCTTATTTGTATATATACTATTTCTGTTGATTTTCTTTTTGCAGAGAGTGGAAGTATGAGTACTCGAAAGCAAAGCTAAGGAGCATGGTCTTGAGCTTAAGTGTGGGGTCGTGCAACCCATAAATCCGAGAAACCTACTGCTAGCTAGGTCCTAGAGGACCCAGGTAGTAATTCCTCACTCTTATCTAAGCTTTAATTTTAGTTGCTCTGAGGACAGATCAAGACTTTAAGTGTGGGGTGAGGGTATGTATCCGAAAATTTTGAGGTTAAGGGTGAGCATGTCAGCAAGTTTGGTTGAAAATTTTTGAAAATGCCATGTCTCATCCACCCTTCGATTTTTCTTATAGCCTCGGTTCTTTTCTGAAGGGGAGCCCTTTGAATCAGGTAATTTTTTATTTTTATGTGCCATCATAGAGTAATGACATTTTCCTATGATAGATGGATGACGACCGTCTTAAGGGAAGTTTCACCACATTTTTCTTTGGGATTGAGTCATAGGTCACCGCTTGATGCTTGTTGATATTTTACTTAGCTGTTATGATGGAGTAAACAGAGTGGTCATCTTGATTTCATGAGTGAGGATCCATGAGAGACACATATATCTCTTTAGTTTGATTCAGCAGATCCTTAGGGCTTAATAATGGAAAAAAAAACTTGTCACTCAATATGATTGTGTGAATTTGTAGCTGTGGAAATTGATTAGATTTTTACTTCCATGAGAGGTGATTTGAATTGCTTTGTATACATATACATATATATATATATATATATATATATGCATCTAGAACTTGCCTTAGTGTATGTAGGATAACTAGTTGGTAAGGAGTTGAGAGATGATCAAGGCATTTCTTTGAAGAAACCATTTTTTTCCTATCGTTATTTTACCGTCCTAGTCATTCTCCTTAGTTACCCCCGTTGAGCCTGAAAGCCTTGTTCTTTGCTAGCCTCATTAGTATCTTAATCCCTCTTTTTGTGAGACCTCAGATTTATCGATCCAAAGTAGTCTTAGGCACTTTTAGACTTGAAAGTAAAGCTCCACCGAAGTATAATGTTAAGGGAAAAAGATAAAGTTGTGGTAAGAAAAGAAAAGTGAGAAGAAGGGGTTCCCATAAAAATTATGTTGTCTACTTTCTACTAGTAAATTGAAAGAGAGAACTGTAATTGCAAAAATCTTTAGTGATTCTATAGTTGGAAAACAAGCAGTCAAGTAGTGAAAAATGGGACATGAAAAGAAAAGAAAAAGGGTGAGTAGATGAAAGGTGAACAAATAAGGAAAAGGTGGTGGATAAGAAAAGTGAAATATGTCTTAAAGTGCTTAGGGTGGTAGTCACCATAAAATGAAATATCAATCCTACCTGTCCCTTAGTCGACATTATAACCAAGAAAAGTCCTGTGATCTTAATCTTTTAGAGCAATTAGGTAGTCTAAACGTACATGAAGGGCAAGCATATGGTATGATTACATATATGCATTACAACATTTGTTAGTGTGAGTGTGTCTTACTTATTGTGTTCCATGTCTTTACATTGATAAATTTAAGATAGGAACATCACTAAAAGTGAGGGGCACAAGAGGTCTAATTTGGGGTACTACTTGTTGTATGTGTCGCACTTAATCATGTTGACCTTTTGTGTTGAAAAGATGAGTTATTTATAGAGGTTATGTGTTCTTGATTGTGAATTCTTTCTATGTGCTTTATGAGAATTGTTGTATTATGATAAATCACTCTATGAATGATCCATACTAGTTAGTTGAGTATGAGTTGATAGAGGTGTCAAGTGTGATGGTGAAACATGAGGTTAGGTATGTTTTGAGGATTGTTCGAGGATGAACAATGGTTTAATTGTAGGGTGGTGATGTTGGGCATATATTTATACCCATTTACCATGTTTTTACCCATTATTTGGTCATGTTTTGAGTTTATAATCCTTAATTTATGCTTAGATTCATGTATGTGTGTGTTTCATGCGCTAACAAATGATTTGAGTTGATTTGAGCAGGAAACTAAGCAAAATAGGCTCAAAATGATGCAAGGAGTGAAGATTTGAGGAGTTGAAGGGCCTAGTTCTATGGCTGGCGCCCCACACCAAGTCTCGAACTTCAGAGAACAAAACTTCAGGTTGGGGTGTGCCATCCCTTGAACTTCAAAGAATTTCACTTCACAAACTTGGCGAGATGAGTGGTGCCCTGCACCAAAGGTGTCCAGATTGAGAGAAATTTGATGAACACCTTGGCGATATACATGGGATGGTGTGCCAGCGTCATTCCAGGGCAGAAAATGCTGATTTTAAAGCCATGTTTTGAAGACAGAAGCATCATTTGAAGGCTCATCTATAAATACAGGTCTTAGGTCATTTGTTATGCAACTTTTGACATCTTGGAGTAGTCTTTAATCATTTTTTACATTGTGCAATTTATTTATGAAATCTTGTAAACCCTTTTAAGGAAGACATAGTTCTAAAAGTAGGTTTTCTCTTCTTTACTTCGTATTTTTGTATGATGATGACTAAATATTCATTTTTTCGCTTGTCTATGGGTGACTAAACTTATATTCTAAGGTCTTAGCCATGGTGAATTATTGATTATCTGAAAGACTAATTAAATTTGGTTTTGATTTTTCATTTATGGTTGTTTGTATTTATATGTGTTAATTTATTATTTATAAGATTGATCACCTTGTAAGTAATCCGTTGTCTTTAGATTGAACTTGGAAAAGGGAATTGAAATGATTAAAAATAAATACAGAATGGGAATTCAAAGATCCTTGAACCCATTGGTGATAGGATAGAAGTTGTTGTTGAGGATAGGAATATACCCTTTTTCACGGCCCAAACATACACCCAGATCTTAGACACGGGATGAGGAGCCACGAGAGACCCCAAGCAACCCATGACATGAGCATACATCTAATTCAATCACATGAGCGGAAGTCTTAACATAAAGAACGTAATTATAACATAACATAAGGGGAAGACCAGTATGATACTTATACAATACGACGGAATACAACTTTTAGTCTGATAAGCCTCTAAGCATGACAGGTGGATTGATGGGACAACTCCCCAACTAATCCAACATCCATAAGATGAAAGAAATGACATAGAGTGTGAACATTTAGCCCTCGGAACATAAGGAATCACCAATTACGCTAAGAGCAAGGCTGAACTAGCTACCGGTGGGGATGAGCCTAAGAACTGGGACCTGTATCATGAAACGATAAAACATAGAAAGTATGCGGTCAGTACGTGAAATGCACCGAGTATGCAAGGTAAGTAAAAAGGAAAATTAAAACATGTATAAAAATCCATAAGTAATAATAAGAGTAGGACAAATGCTCGTATTGTAAATCATCATAACCTATCATATGACTTAAGGTTTTCAAAACGTTCGTAGCATAACATAGTCATAGTCGTAATAGAAGAGCTTTAATTAACATAACTTGAGTCAATATATATAATCATAACATGCATAAATCATGAGTAATAGTGGGAGATTCTCTTAACCAACGTACCCTATATGAGCACACCCGAGTTGTAACCCTAGTCGGGAGGGTGTTTGTACCTTTCCAAGGATAGGACGATTAAAGTGTGATATCACCATGAAAAGGGCCATTTGGGCTAGGGACAGTCATGAAAGGGGATCCAACATACCTACGGTGGCACATAGTTCATGAGATCCGGGGCTTAACCTGATCCCCGAACCTACTCGGTGTTCGATACTACTCCCAAAACATATATAGTGCTCATAGTATAATATGCTTGAATTCATGGACTAGTTAAATCATGATAATCATAAACATACTTGTACATACGTGAACTAGCCATGAAACGAGGCCCGTGAGTTGGCCAAATCATAATTCATGATTCAAAAGGTTCATACATACTTGTAAATCATGCATATAGCTTGAAATTCATAAAAATCATGATCGGTAATATCATAAATCCATAATTCAAATAGTAAATCATGCTGGGTTCGTAAATATCATCATTTGAAATGAAGATCATAAATCGATTCATCATGGGTCATGCATAATTAGGCTTAATTTCATAGAAATCAAAATCGATAAAATATTATAAATGGTTTAAATAATGAAAACTGATCAAAACCTATAGATTATGATGAGATTCTAAAATCACAAAACCCATTATCAAATCATTAGACTTTTATAAAAATCATCTTCAAAACCCCATTTGTTGTTAATAAAATTTTATAAAAACCATAGACGATGGGAATGGGTGTGGAAGAAATCACCCATTGATAGCCTTACATACGTAGAACATGACTAATTTCAATGTTCCTTGAATGCCCACAAAGGAATTGATGGAAACTTGGAGAGGAAGACCTTGAATCTCCCTAAAACCTCTCTAAAAGCTCTTGCATGGGAATGGGTATGCATTAGGGACTTAACCCATCTTATCACACTCAGAAAACACACAAAACGACGTAGTTTAGGGCCTTATATCGTGAAAAAAGTCAAAAATACCCTTAATGAACCTGTCCTGAAAATTATCCGGATGGAACCCACAGGTGGTACCAACGGGTCGTGGAAACCACCCATGACCCGTCCTGTCTCTCGTTGTACGGACTGTTAAATGCCTTCTCTCAGAACTTAACCAACGGACGGACATGACGAATCTCCTACGAAACCACGATCCAATGCACCTTCCGTTATTTGCTCATCATAAAATCTGATCCCACATACTACGAGCCTCACCATGACCCGTGGTTACTTCCAATGAATCGTGGTCTCAACCCGTTGAAGGCCTCCTGAAGATCCTAACTCCTTCCAATGACAGCTAACGATGGCTTATTATTTCCAACAATGAGTCATCCTGTCTCCGGTGGTTCACACTGCCACCCAACCTGATCCTAACCACGACTAAAAAGAACGGCCCGTTGTATCTCACAATGGGCCGTCATACCACTCGTTATCTCCACTGCCACCAACATTCCCCTAACCAATGACAACATACAATGACTCGTGGTTTGATACCACGATTCGTTCCATGGTCTATCTTGTGATATTTTTCCAGTTTTCTGCACTCTTTAAATTCCACTCCCGGGTCTATTCTTGGGACTTCTCGGGGTATTACAATATCTCCCCCTTGAAAACATTCATCCTCGAATGTAGGAAACAAGAAGCAAATAGAAACATACAATTTATCATAGCCATATACTGATCATTTTAACCAAAACTTTCGTGGATTGACTACCTCCGAATAAAATCACATAGCTGAACTAACCTCATACCTCACATACACATTTATACACATAAAAGAAACTTGTACACATGAATTGAACATGAAAACTAGATAAGGTTATAGGGAAAAACCTGGTACCTCAAGTCAGAACTACACCGGTAGAGAACAAATATGGGTATCTAGCCATCATATCCACTTTGGTTTCCCACGTAGCTCCCTCAACATGCTGATTTCTCTATAAAACCTTAACTGAAGCTACTTCTTTGTTTCTAAACTTCCGAACCTGATGATCCTAGATTTCAACGGGAATTTCTTTATAACTAAGGTTGTCTTTTACCCCAATGCTGTCTACCGAGACTACCAAGGCTGGATCACCCACACACTTTTTCAAAAGCGACACATGAAAGATGGGATGAACTGAAGATAACTCCGATGGAAAGTCCAACTCATACGCCACCTTACCAACTCTTCTCACAACCCGATAGAGACCAACATAGCAGGGACTGAGTTTCCCTTTATTTCCGAATTGCATGACTCCCTTCATGGGACATACCTTTAGAATACCCAATCGTCCACATCAAACTGCAAATCTCTTCTCCTCACATCAGCATACGATTTCTGACGAGTCTGATCGGTTTTTGATGGGTCCCTTATCAACTAGATCTTTACCATGGCCTCATGAACCAAATGAGGTCTTATCATCGATGCCTCACCAATCTCAAACCATCCGATGGGTGATCTACACCTTCGTCCATAAAAAGCCTCGAATGGTGCCATCTGGATACTGGAGTGATAACCGTTATTATAGGAGAATTCGATCACGGGAAAATGATCATCCCAAATACCTTTGAAATCCATAACACGTGCCCTCAACATATCCTCGAGGGTCTGAATGGTGCGTTTTGCTTGGCCATTTGTTTACGGATGGAAGGCCGTACTGAGCCTAACTTGAGTCACAAGTCCTTTTTGAAAAGAACGCCAGAATTGAGCGGTAAACTGAGTACCTTGGTCTAAAATAATAGACAAGGGCACTCCATGAAGTCAAACCAACTCCCGGATGTACAATTTGGCATAATGGTCCACAAAATCTGTGGTTTTGATCGGTAAGAAGTGTGCAGCCTTGGTTAACCTGCTGACCACCACCCAAATGGAGTCGTATTGCTGGAGAGTATGGGGTAGACCTGTAATGAAGTCCATGTTAATTTCTTCCCACTTCCAAGTGGGGATGCTGATATCCTGAAGTACGCCTCCCGGCCTTTGATGTTCGACTTTCACTTGCTGATAGTTCGGAGACTTGGCTATGAACTCTACGATATCCTTCTGCATACCATCCCACCAATAGATTTTTTGCAAGTCTCGATACATCTTCGTGGATCCTGGATGGATGGAATACCTTGTACCATGTGCCTCATACAAAATCTAAACTCTTAAATTATCAACGTCAAGGACGCATAGTTGACCTTGGTATCATAGAACACTATCTCCCCCTTGGGAGAAAACCTCAACCTTTTGACTTCGCACCACTTCCTTCAGCTTCCTCAAGATCGGATCCTCATCCTGCTTAGATTTTAAATCAACCACCAAGGACTATTCTGACCCATTTTGCACAACAACACCGCCATCAGTCGAGTCGATCAATCTAACCCCCAACCTTGCAAGTCGGTTGACCTCTTTCACCAACTCCTTTTTTCCCTCATCCACGTGGGACACACTCTCCATAG
The DNA here is from genome assembly GCA_035772735.1 of Datura wrightii. NCBI lineage: Eukaryota > Viridiplantae > Streptophyta > Magnoliopsida > Solanales > Solanaceae > Datura > Datura wrightii. The sequence continues at coordinate 44,694,778 of JASDFA010000002.1, read as the reverse complement.
AGAGCCTACTAAGCACATCTGCAACCACATTGGCCTTGCCCCGGTGGTAAAGGACACTCATATCGTAGTCCTTTAGTAATTCCAACCACCTCCTTTGTCGAAGATTGAGGTCTTTCTATGTGAACACATATTGCAAACTGTTGTGATCCATGAACACGTCCACGTGGACTCCATAAAAGTAATGCCGCCATATCTTCAATGCGAACACTACCACAGCCAACTCAAGATCATGGGTCGGGTAATTCCTTTTGTGAACCTTCAGCTGTCGTAAGGCATATGTTATCACTTTCCCACGCTGCATCAACACACACCCCAGTACGACTCTTGAGGCATCACAATATACAACAAAGCCATCAGTACCCTTGGGTAAGATCAACACTGGTGGAGAAGTTAGTCGGGTCTTCAATTCCTGGAAGCTTTTCTCACAAGCCTCCGACCATCGAAACCTTATCTTTTTATGAGTCAGCCTGGTCAATGGGGCTGCAATTGATGAGAAGCCCTCTACAAATCTTCGGTAGTAGCCTAGTAAGCCCAAGAAACTTTGAATTTCTGAAGGATTTACCAGCCTAGGACAATTCTTCACCGCCTCAATCTTCTGGGAATCTATCCTTATGCCTTCGCTTGATACCACATGACCCCGAAATGCCACCGAGTCTAGCCAAAATTCACACTTGCTAAACTTTGCATACAACTGACGATCCTTGAGGGTATGCAACACTATCCTCAAATGAGTGGCATGCTCCTCCTCGCTCTGGGAGTATACAAGAATATCATCAATGAAAACGATCACGAACATGTCCAGATATCACTTGAACACCCTATTCATCAGGTCCATAAAAGCTGCAAGAGCATTGGTTAGTCCAAAATACATAACTACAAATTCATAGTGGTCATACCAGATTCTGAAGGTTGTCTTTGGAATATCACATTCCCGAACTCTGAGCTGGTGATATCCGGACTTGAGATCTGTCTTCGAGAAACATCTGGAACTCTGGAGCTGGTCAAATAAATCATCAATCCTGGGTAAGGGGTACCTGTTCTTGACAGTGACCTTATTCAACTATCGATAATCAATGCACATTTTAAGGGATCCATCCTTCTTTTGAACAAAGAGAACCGGTGCACCCCATGGAGACTTGCTCGGTCTAATGAAACCCTTATCCAAAAAGTCCTTCAATTGTTCCTTCAACTCTTTTAGCTCGACCGGAGCCATCCTGTAAGGAGGAATGGAGATAGGTTGCGTATCGGGTAATAGATCAATGCCTAAATCAATTTCCATCTCCAGAGGTACACCTGGAAAATCATCGAGAAACACCTCCAGATATTCACACACCACCGGAACTGACTGAATAGTCGGGGTCTCGGACTCCACATCCTTAACCCTAACTAGGTAGTACATGCAACCCTTAGAGATCATCTTCTTGGCCTTCAGATATGAAATAAATTGACCAGCTGGTACAACTGAGTTACCCTTCAATTCTAAAACTGACTCTCCCGAAAATCAAAATTCCACCGCACGGGGTCCTACAATTAACCAAAGAATAACATGCAAACAACCAATCCATACTGTTATATACCCTGGAAGCTCAAAGATTGGATCTGGGAGTTGAAATCGGAAAATTCTGGAATTCATGTTGTAGGCACAGGACGAGTCATGGGATGACTCGTGAGGAGACCCAAGAGTCGTCAAGTGACTCGTAGGTAGACCTAGAATAAAGAAAGGATTGAGGTCCCCACGAGGGAGATAACGACTCATGGCTAGTCCCCACGAGTAGTCATGTCACTCATGGGGTGAGGTTGGGGTTAAGTTAGAAGAACCTCTCAGTGTACCTAATGGATAGGACCCCACGAGTCGCGGCCTGTCCCAACGACTCGTGAGGTGGGTCGAGCAAGCCTATGGACTTTAATGGAGGATGAGGCAGCATACTTGATGGGCCACATGACGAGTCGTAGCCCATCCTAACTAGTCGTCAAGTCACCCGTTATGGTCACCAGACAGTTATTTCCTGCGAATAAGTAAGGGCCTTCTCATAATTTCCTAAACTCCTAAGGCCTAAACTATGTCGTTTTAAGGTCGGAATAGGGTCTTTTAAAGGGAATTAGTCCATTTTAAGCCTTATTTATGCATGCAAGAGTTAGAGAGGGGGAATAGAAGGTGATTCAAGTGTTCTTCCTCAAAATTCTCCAAGTTGCCATCAATTTATTTGTGGGTATTCAAGGAACCTCGAAATCAATCCATTCCTAGTTATGTAGGGTTTTAGAATGGGTGAAATCCTTTCACACCCATGCCCAAAAATTTTGATTTAAATAATGAATTCTCCTTTCATGTCTATGGGGTTTTACCCAAATGCATGAAAATGCGATTTCTATTTATGGGTATTGATTTAAATGAGTTTTAATTATTGATTTATGAATGATGGCCATGTTTTATATATTTTCTTTAAAATCATGTTTCAAGCTTTTTAAATCTGAAATGCCCATTTGATGAAGGTTTATGAAAGTTATGATTTATGATGAATATGCAATATTTTGAATTTATTGATGATGGAAAAGCATGAATTCAGGTTACCCATGTTTATGAGCATATTTTGAAAGAATTGAATATGATGAAGTATTGGGAAATGCCCACATGCTGAAGAATGATTTATGAAACGAATTGCATAATTTATCGATCTATGTTGTCGGACGATGAAAAGGTCCTTGATTCTTGGATAAGCATGTTTTAAAGGGGATCAATTATGAAAAATGTTATTAACCAATGAATCTTAATGCATGATGTTATTGATTACGCATGAGCCTATATGCATATTTTTGGGAGCCGTGTCTAGCACCGAGAAGCCCGACATTCAAAGGACTATGCCGGTGTCTCATAACCACGTACCACCATGGGTTTCTAAATGATATGACATATAGATAATGATCCCCTCAAATGTGATACCACACCTAATGCACGACCCTCGCCTGGCAAGCCTGGGTTGGCTCTGCCCACTTGAGAAAGATAGTAGGGCATCATGAAAGGCTTTACCATGATGGTGTGGGTTATGACGAGTCCTCCCGTTGTTCCGCATATCTTATGCATTGTTATGTTTATGTTATTGGCTCAAGTTTTGTTTTGATAAAATTTACTTACGATTATGATAATGAACGATTTATGAATGATTTGAAAGTCTTGAGCCTTATGTTTTCTTATGAAATTTATGATACAAGCATGATGTCCTTCTCCTATGTTTATTTATGAGTTTATTATTCTTTTAATGTCCGTTTTACTTACCTTGCATACTCGGTACATTCCACGTACTGATCGCATACTTTCTATGCTGTATCGTTTTACGATACAGGGTCCGGATCCCATGCTCATCCTCATCCTTAGTCCTTCTCGACTTACGCTCTTTGCTTCTTGGTGACTCCTCATGTTCCGATGGCCGTCTGACAGACTTCTATGTTATCTTATGTTTTAGTATTGTTCGATTAGTTTGGGATGTTGTTCCCATCGTATGTAGTAGAGGCTTTCAGAAAAGTTTGTAGTACTCAGCTTATATGTACGCTTAGTATTTTCTGATGTTATTCTACAGTTATGGTTCCACTATGTTGTTATGTTTAGTATTCTTCTTATTTAAATGAGATTAGTTGTATGCATGTGCCATGGGTCTACTTGGGGTCTCTCAAGGTCCCTTGTCCCGTGTGTACGTTCAGGTCGTGACAAACTTGATATCAGAGCAATAGGTTTGGAGTGTCGTAGGGTGTCTAAAAGCCTCGTTAAGTAGATTCTTTTTCATGTGTGTGAAGCGCGCCACTCCTATGAAAAAGAGGCTACTAGACGTTTAGGAAACGTTCCCTTCTTTCATGTTCTATGTCGTGCAATGAAATGCCTCACCAACCCTCTAATTTGTGCTATTAGCAATAGCAGAATTATGTATCCTAGAAGAATGAACGGAAGGAGGAATGGAAATGATGAAGGCCACGGAGGTGGCAATGACCAAAGGCATCAACATGCCCCACCTGTACAGGAGCCCCAAGCACCAGAGCCAGCTGCCAATGCTGAATTTTGGGTAGCTATTCAGATGTTGGCGTAGTCCTTGACCGATCAGGTCAACCAGTAGGCCATTGCATAGGTCCCACAGAATGGAAATGCAGTGGTGGCTCGGATTAGAGACATCTTGAGGATGAACCCTCCTGAGTTCACAGGGTCAAAGGTGGATGAGGATCTACATGAGTTCATTGAAGGGATCTTAAGGTCACCCAGGTTATTGGGGTGACAAATGGGGAGTGTGTTGACTTGGCCTCTTATCAACTAAAAGAGGTCGCTCACATTTAGTACAAGCAATGAAAGGACAGCAGGGTAGCGGGAGCGGGCCCTATCATCTTGGACGAGTTCCACATGGCCTTTCTCCATAGGTTTTTCCCTTGGGAGATGAGGAAACTGAAAGCAGCTGGGTTTGTTAAACTCAAGCAGGGAAAGATGACAGTGCTGGAGTATTCACTTGAGTTCACTCATTTGTCAAAATACGCCGCGGAGCTAGTGATGGATCAGAGGCCGCGGGTGAGCCGATTTGTTCAATGTGTGGCTTGCTATTTAGATAAGGATTGCAAGACTACCATGCTTCACCAGGATATGGACTTTTCTTGCATAGTGTTGTATGCCCGACAGATGGAGGCGGACCATGTGAGGGAGAAGGAGGCAAAGAGGGCTCGGATGGATATTTGTGGGATTTTGCATCAGAGGTCCAGCGATGGCTACCGCCCACAGTTTCAGCAGAGATCACTAGCCCAGCACCATCATCAACTAGTGTTCCATCCAGACCCAAGGGTGATCAGAGGAGCAAGGCTTCAGGGTTGAGGGATCAGAGGGGCACCTAGTTAGAGTATACCTCTCCAACCTGCGGGAAGTACGGCAAGATTCACACCGAGGAGTGCCTACTCAGTTTAGATGTATGCTATGGGTGTGGTAGATCTGGGCACATGCACCAAGCATGCCCATTTGCTAGGCAGGGTGATGATAGGGATCGTGTATAGACCACCAGGATAGCAGCAGCTCCAGCCCGTTCCGCTCCACAGGGAGAATCGACTAGTGGAGGTGGCAGACAGCAACAAAACCAATTCTATGCCCTTGCCTCGCGCCAGGAGCAGGAGACTTTTCCAGACATGGTTATTGGTATGTTGTGTGTCTTTCATATTGATGTTTATGCCTTGCTAATCTGGGAGCTACCTTGTCTTTCGTGACTCCTTACATTGCTAGTAGCCTTGGAGTTAGTCCCAAGACCTTGTCAGAATCATTTTCAATTTCGACCCCTGTTGGTGATTCGGTCATAGCTAGATGAGTATATAGAGAATGCCCAATCACTGTGTTGCATAAGGTAACATCCACAGACCTTGTAGAGTTATCCATGACTGACTTTGATGTTATTCTCGGCATGGATTGGTTGTTTGCATGTTATTCTTCAATTAATTGTAGGGCCCGTACGGTGGAATTTCATTTTTCGGGTGAGTTAGTGTTGGAGTAGAAGGGTAGTTTGGCGGTATCAGCAGGTCGGTTTATTTCCTATCTTAAGGCTAGGGAGATGATTTCTAAAGGTTTGATGTACCACCTAGTTAGGGTTAAGGATGTGAAGTCTAAGACCCCGACTATTCAGTTAGTTCCGGTGGTGTGCGAATACCCGGAGGTGTTTCCTGATGATTTTCTCAGTGTTCCTCCGGAGAGGGAAATTGATTTCGATATTGATCTATTATCCGATACACAACCTATCTCTATTCCTCCCTATAGGATGGCTCCAGCTGAACTAAAGGAATTGAAGGATCAGTTAAAGGATCTGTTGAATAAGGGATTAAAGGCATATCTGGATACGTTCGTGATTGTGTTCATCGTTGACATTCTTATATTCTCACAGAGTGAGGAAGAGCATGCCTCTCACCTGAGAGTAGTACTTCAGGCCCTCAAGGATCGTCAGCTATATGCAAAGTTCAGTAAGTGTGAATTTTGGTTGGACTCGGTGGCTTTTTTGGGTCATGTGGTGTCAAGCGAAGGTATAAAGTTGGATTCGCGGAAAAGTGAAGCGGTGAAAAATTAGCCCAGGCCGGTGAACCCTTCGGAAATTCAGAGTTTCTTGGGTCTAGCTAGCTACTATTGGAGGTTTGTTGAGGATTTGTCATTTATTGTGGCACCCTTGACTAAGTTGACTCAGAAAAAGGTGAAGTTCCAATGATTGAAAGCTTTTGAGAAAAGCTTCCAAGAGTTGAAGATCCGACTCACTTCAGCAATAGAGTTTACTTTGCCCAAGGGTACCGATGGCTTTGTTGTACATTGTGATGCTTCGAGAGTCAGACTGGGATGTGTGTTGATGCAGCGTGGAAAGGTAATAGCATATTCCTCAAGACAGTTGAAAGTTCATGAAAAGAATTACCCGACCCATGATCTTGAGTTGGCCGTGGTGGTGTTTGCATTGAACATATGGCGGCAATACTTGTATGGGATCCACGTGGATGTATTTACGGATCACAATAGCTTGCAATATGTGTTTACACAGAAGGATCTAAATCTTCGGCAAAGGAGGTGGTTGAAGTTACTTAAGGACTATGACATGAGTGTCCTTTACCACCCCAGCAAAGCCAATATGGTTGCGGATGCACATAGTAGGCTCTCTATGGAGAGTGTGTCCCACATGAATGAGGGAAAGAAGGAGTTGGTGAAGGATGTCTACCGACTTGCAAGACTGAGAGTTAGATTGATCGACTCGATTGATGGTAGCGTTATTGTACAGAATGGGTAAGAATCGTCCTTAGTGGTTGATGTCAAATCTAAGCAAGATGAAGATCCGACTTTGAGGAAGCTAAAGGAAGCAGTGCGGAGTCAAAAGATGGAGGTTTTCTCCCAAGGGGGAGATGGTGTGCTACAATACCAGGGTCGATTATGTGTTCCGAACGTCGATAATTTGAGGGTTCGGATATTGCATGAGGCACATGGTACCAGATATTATATCCATCCGGGATCCACGAAGATGTATCGGGACTTGTGAGAAATCTATTGGTGGGATGGTATGAAGAAGGATATTGCGGAGTTTGTAGCTAAGTGTCCAAATTGTCAGCAAGTGAAAGTTGAGCATCAAAGGCCGAGAGGTGTACTTCAGGATATTATCATTCCCACTTAGAAGTGGGAAGAGATCAATATGGACTTCGTTATAGGCATACCTCATACCCGCTGACACTACGAATCCATTTGGGTGGTGGTAGACAGGTTAACTAAATCTGTGCACTTCCTACCAGTCAAGACCACAGATTCAGCAGATGATCATGCTAGGTTATATATTCGGGAGTTGGTTTGACTTCATGGAGTGCTCTTGTCTATTATTTCAGACTGAGGTACTCAGCTTACCTCTCAATTTTTGAGGTCTTTTCAGAAGGGACATGGGATGCAAGTTAAGCTCAGTATAACCCTTCTATCTGCAAATAGACGGCCAGGCAGAATGAACCATTCAGACCCTCGAGGATATGTTGAGGGCATGTGTTACGGATTTCAAAGGTAGTTGGAATGATCATCTTCCCTTAATCGAGTTTGCTTATAATAAAAGCTATCACTCCAGTATCCAAATGGCACCGTTCAAGGTTCTTTACAGGAGAAGGTGTAGATCTCCTATCAGATGGTTTGAGGTTGGCGAGGCAGCTATGATAGGGCCAGATTTAGTTCACGAGGCGATGGTGAAGGTTCAATTGATAAGGGACCGGTTGAAAACCGCTCAAGAGTCATCAAAAATCATATGCCAATGTGAGAATAAGAGACTTGGGGTTTGATGTTGATGACTGGGTATTTCTAAAGGTATCTCCCATGAAGGGGGTCATGCAGTTTGGGAAAAAGGGGAAACTTAGTCCCCAATATATTGGTCCTTACCGTGGTATGAGGAGAGGTGGTAAGGTGGCGTATGAGTTGTACTTGCCTTCAGAGTTAGCTTCAGTTCATCTTGTGTTTCATGTATCGCTCTTGAAAAAGTGCTTGGGTGATCCAACTTTAGTAGTCCCGGTAGATAGTGTGGGTGTAAAGGATAGCCTCAGCTATGAGGAAATTCCGGTGGAGATCTTGGATCGTCAAGTTTGAAGGCTGAGGAACAAAGAAGTGTCTTTAGTTAAGGTATTATGGAGGAACCAGCATGTTGAAGGAGCTACGTGGGAAGCCAAAGCGAATATGATGGTTAAATACCCATACCTTTTCCCTTCTGGCTCAGTTGTAGTCTGAGGTACCAATTTTGCCCTAAGCCTCTAATCAGTTTTTCATCTTCAGTCATGCGTACAAGTTTGTTTTACAACATGGTATATGTATGAGATGTCTAAATTCAGTTTAGTTATGTAGTTCTTTTCGGAGGTAGCCATTCTGTCAGTTTTTGATTTTAATAATTAGTATTTGCATATGATTGCATGTTTCTGCGTTTTATATGTGTTTCTAACATTCGAGGATGAATGTTTCCAAGGGGGAGATATTGTTATACCCTGGAAGCTCAAAGATCGGACCCTAGAGTTGAAATGGGAAAATTCTGGAATTCATGTTGCAGTCATAGGACGAGTCGTGGGATGAATCGTGAGGAGACCCCACGAGTCGTCAAGTGACTCGTAGTCAAGCTTGGAATAATGGAAGGATCGAGGCCCCCACGAGGGAGATAACGACTCGTGGCCAGTCCCCACGAGTCGTCATGTCACTCGTGGGGTGAGATTGGGGTTAAGTTAGAAAAGCTCCCAGTGTACCTAACGGATGGAACCCCATGAGTCGTGGCCTGTCCCAACAACTCGCGAGGTGGATCGTGGAAAAGTCTATGGACATTAATGGAGGATGAGGTAGTGTACTTGATGGGCCACACTACGAGCCATTGCCTGTTCTGACGAGTCGTCAAGTCACCTGTTAGGGTAACCTGGCAGTTATTTCCTGTGAATTAGTAAGGGCCTTCTCGTAATTTCCTAAACTTCTAAGGCCTAAACTATGTCATTTTAAGGCTGGAATAGGGTCTTTTAAAGGGAATTAGTCCGTGTTAAGCCTTATTTATGCATGCAAGAGTTAGAGAGGGACGAATAGAAGGTGATTCAAGTGTTGTTCCTCAAAATTTTCCAAGTTTCCATCAATTTCTTTGTGGGTATTCAAGGAACTTCGAAATCAATCCATTCCCAGGTATGTAGGGTTTTAGAATGAGTGAAATCCTTTCATACCCATGCCTAAATTTTTATTTAAAAAATGAATTATCCTATTCAAGTCTATGGGGTTTTACCCAAATGCATGAAATGCGATTTCTCTTTATGGGTATGATTTAATTGAGTTTTAATTATTGAATTATGAATGATGGGCAGGTTTTATATATTTTCTTTAAAATCATGTTTCAAGCTTTTTAAATCTAAAATGCCCATTTGATGAAGGTTTATGAAAGTTATGATTTATGATGAATATGCAATATTTTGAATTTATTGATGACAAAAAAGCATGAATTCAAGTTACCCATGTTTATGAGCATATTTTGAAAGAATTGAATATGATGAAGTATTAGGGAATGCCCACATGCTGAAGAATGATTTATGATTTATGAAGTGAATTTCATGATTTATCGATTTATGATGTTGGACGATGAAAAGGGCCTTGATTCTTGGCTAAGCATGTTTTAAAGGGGATCAATGATGAAAAAATTATATTTTAGCCAATGAATCTTAGTGCATGATTTGATTACGTATGAGCTTATATGCATGTTTTTGGGAATCGTGTCTAGCACCAAGCAGCCCAGTGTTCAAAGGACTACACCGGTGTCTCATAACCACGTGCCACGGTGGGTTTCTAAATGATATGATGTATTAATATGTGATCCCCTCAAATGTGATATCATGCCTAATGCATGATCCTCGCCTTGCAAGCCAGGGTCGGCTCTGCCCACTTAAGCGAGATAGTGGGGCATCATGAAAGGCTCTACCATGATGGTTTCGGTTATGATGAGTCCTCCCATTATTCCGTATGTATTATGCGTTGTTGTGTTTATGTTATTGGCTCAAGTTGTGTTTTGATAAATTTTACTTATGATTAGAATAATGAATGATTTGAAACTCTTGAGCCTTATGTTTTCTTACAAAATTTATGATACAAGCATGATGTCCTTCTCCTGTGTTTATTTATGAGTTTATTATACTTTTAATGTCTGTTTTACTTATCTTGCATACTCGGTACATTTCACGTACTGATCGCATACTTTTTATGTTGTATCGTTTCATGATACAGGCCTGGATCCCAGGCTCATCCTCATCCTTAGTCCATCTCGGCTTACGCTCTTATCTTATTGGTGAGTCATCATGTTCTGAGGGCCGTTTGACAAACTTTTATGTTATCTTGTGTATTAGTATTGTTCGGGTTAGTTGGCGATGTTGTCCCATCAACCCATCATATGTAGTAGTCTTTCAAACAAGTTTGTAGTACTCAGCTTATGTGTATGCCTAGTATTTTCTGATGTTATGCTACGGTTACGGTTCTGCTATGTTTTATGTTTAGTATTCTGGTTATTTAAATGAGATTGCTATATGCATGTGCCATAGGTTGACTTGGGGTCTCTTGGGGTTCCTTGTCCCGTGTCTACGATCCGGGTGCATGTTCGGGTCGTGATACATGCCCAAGATAATATTAAAGTCATTCATAGCTAACTCCACCTAAGTCTGCGAAGGTAACCTTATACAACATAGTGACGGGATAACCTCTATATACTCGCCTAACTACCATTGATTCACCGACCGGAGTGGATATGGAGAACTGTTTTGACAAAATTTTAGGACTAACTCTAAAACTACTAGCAATATAAGGGGTCACAAAAGATAAAGTAGCTCTTGGATCTAATAAGGCATATGCACCAACATGAAAAACTTGCAACATACCCGTGACCACATCTGGTGATGCCTCCTGCTCATGGCTGGGTACTAGGGCATAAAATCGATTTTGGCGCCGACTGCCTTCTGAACAAGTGGAAGAACCCTGCTGAGGAGGTCGCGCTGCTAGAGTGGTAGAGCTAGCTGCAGGGCAATCTCTGATCCTGTGTTTGGGTTTGCCACACCCGAAACAACCATCCGCACCAACCAGGCACCTTTTGGGGTGGTTCTTGCCGCACTTTGCACAAACTGGGAAGGTGCGCTCCATGCTCGGTGCTTTGGTAGGGGTTAAAAACCGACACACAAGTGCACGTGGTCAAACAAGTAATAAAGTGGCTAAGTAAGCCAAGTATCGATCCAAGGAGACTCTGGATAAGTAAAATTACTTAAATATACTATATTCTAGTTTACTTCTAATTATGTTGACAACAATGTAACCGAAAGTTAAATAATTTTGTTTATAAACTATATACTAAAACTATTAACAAATATTTACTTGAATTGAAACTATGGATAAGAGCATGCCAAGGTTAAGAACAAGTAATGAATTCGATAGTAATCATAATTCGGTTATTCTTCTCTTCATGTTGCTAGCCAAGAACATTAGCCTAGAGATTAAAACTCTCGTATTTAATCTCACTTTAGAATCATAAACCATTCGTCTACATTTCTGTGATCAAATGCAATTTATGACCTAGCAATACAATTCCGGTTCCTAAATTGACTAATACGACTTTCAAGTATATTTCTATCAGGAAAGCACATCAAAACCCAATTTTCCCAAATCAAGTTAAGAACAATACCCTATTAATTCACAACTTTCCAATTTCTTGCTCTCTCGAGTGAAATTGGACTTTTTAGATATACATTAATGTTGGCCACACACTAATGCAGTAAGAACAAGAATTAATAGAACAACATGAAAGAAGAAGATGAAAAACCATATAATTCACAATCAAAATTCAATACACATGTTCAAAACCTTAGCAAGGAAGAGAATTAGCCACTGATTTGTGGATTGATCATCCTCAAATGAGTGTAAATCATACGTACAATTGATTGAAAGAAGAAAGAAAGAGAGAAAAACCCTTAGCTTTTTCGTCCCTCAACTGCTCCTAACCCACGTCCTTGCTCCACCAAGTCTTCCCCCCCAAAAATAAACCTAAGTGTGCTATTTATATTAGTAGGAATCTTTCCCGGATTAACAAGCAACGTGTCACGGAGTGCATCGCAGAGCACGGCCTCCGTGACACGCTACGGACGCGGAGGCTTTCTGGAAAATCACCCGAAATCGGCCCAGGCAGCACCTTGCCGCGTTGGCAACGTGTCACGCTGCCTGGGCAGCGCGTTGTAGCCCCATGGTCTCGGAGTCCACCTGCCGTGGCACGTTGCCAACGCGCAGGTGGGCTTTTTTGAGCGGCCTGCCTGCCGTGGCACCTTGTCGACGCACCGGTGGGCTGTTTTGTGCCTCTTCCTTGCCGACGTTCACGTGTTAATTCCGTTTCCAAGCTTCTACTTCACCAACTCATGGATTAGTTACTCAAACATCATCAAAACCTACAAAACAAAGGCTAATCATGTTGGTTAGCACATATCTCCACATTATATAAAATTACGTGAAAATGTATACAATAACTTAGATAAACAAGACTAATTGAAGTAATAAAGAGTATCTCGGGCATATATTTTTGCCCGTTATCACAACCCCACACTTAAAGCCTTGTTCGTCCTCGAACAACCTTTTACATATCATGCAAATGGAGACTCCTACATAACTAATTTAGCAAGATAATTCAGGTTACGGCTATAATGATTACGTAAGATACAAGCTAAAAATAGAGCATGCCTGATTTGATCATTGAAATGAAGTACAACCATGTTAAGACTTCTTAACCTCAAGAATCGACTCTCAATTTTAGTAAACTCATGCAAATCATCTGATTAAGAAATCCCACATGAAATATATCCTTCTTTCAACATGTGCCCCTCACGGAAAGAGAGTTACCCAATCACACGCAAAAACAATTTTTTACATCACAACATGTGTGGGTACATGAATAGAATTACGCTCACTCTCACAAAGAATTCACATGCATTATGTAATGACCCATAAGCTTGCCCTTAGTGTTTTATTCCACTAATATAAGGATGTGTGAATGTAAGATCAAGTAGGACTTTTTAGGTTGTAATGTAACTCAGGTGCGGGTAGGTACTATTATGATCAGTAATAGTGACTATCTTTCCTAAGCACTTTTAATACATCACGCCTTCATTACAAACTTCCCTTCCCTCACTTCACCTTTTTTCTCCTTTTAGTTTTCTTTTTCCTCTTTTGTTCCCCCATTTCTTTCGACACTTTTAGCTTATTAGTAAGGAGTACTTAAGCAATATGTTTCATTCATTCCTTTTCTTACTCCCTACTAATAACCAACCATTTTCACACAAATGCACCTTTTTCCTTTTCTCAACTATTTACAACTTGCTATTTTTCCTTCTTTTCCATTCTTCTCACTCCTTTACCCTTTCGGATTTTTCCTTTAAGCGCTTCGGAGTTTTGGTTCAATTTCAAGGCTAATGAAAGAAAAAAGATTAAGCTTATGTTGCAGCTGTCAAAGAATAGGCTCAAGGCTCAATGGGGTTAACTAGGATTAATTTTTCAAGGTAGGTATAATGAGGGATAAAAGTTTGGTTCATTCAAAGAAATGCCTAAATCATCTCCTACAATTCACATCCTTCATTTCGTTTTATATACACACCAGGCAAGTTCTAGACATTCCACAATAGCATAGAATACTCAAAAACCTTACACTCATGGCACATGTTCAAATCAAGACACAATCAGTAGACTCTTACTGAGCTAATCACAAGAATTCGGAATTAAGCTTCAAACATATTGAGTCAAATTCAAGAGCCTAAGTGTCTCAAACAAAGTTATACACTTGCATGCTTCATGCTGAACATACTTGCATCTTACAAACATTTATAGCACATAACAAGAACATCCAGCACCAATTAGTTATGGTTTCAAAACCCAAAACCTATCGACTAATTTTCCTCAAGACGGTCGTCATCCATCCATAGTCAGAAACAGTCCCTAACTATGACTAAAAACACTATATACAGACAAAGAAAATTTTATTTTATTCTTCGGTTCAAAGACCCCCCGTCGGAAAAGAACCGAAAAGAAAAATCAACGGGTGATGAAGTCATGCTTAATTCACAAAAATTCTTCAAATTTTTCAAATTTCTCACCAACTTTTGCACAAGCATTACATTCACCAAAATCGTTAAGCACAGAAAATTTTGAAATTTCCCTTGAAATTTCCCTTGAAATTTCCCTCACCCCACACTTAAATCATGCTATGTCCTCATAGCATCAAATTAAAATTTACAAAGGGTGAGAAATACTCCCAGAGGCCTTTAGGTTTAGCTAACAGCATGCGTTTCTTCGACTTTGCACAAGTGGGTGTTCAACCCCATACTTTTTCTCTTCCATTCTTGTTAGCTTCCTCTTCCACGGGTACTCAGGCTTCCCCTCCATCTGCGCTTAACTTTCCACCAAAACAACACAAGATGAAACTAAACAAAAATTAACTCAATTGCAAGTAATTAAAATGGTACCTGTGGTACCCTTGGGTTGCCTCCCAAGCAGCGCCTAATTTTATGTCGCGGCACAACGTACCAAGTTTCACCACTTTTTCCTCCACCTTGAGGATATGAATCTCACCCCTAATTTCTTCTCTAATTTCCTCTTATGCTCCAGGGGTGGTGGTGAAAAATTGTAAGGACCAAACAGTAGATGTTGCCTTTTTGCATTTATTGGTCCTTAAGTAAGCGAAGTCATTTTGTCTTTCTGAGTTAGCAAATTTCAAAATATATGGTGCTTGGTCCTCCTCTAGACATTTCTCTACAAACTTGGAAGACTCTATTTCTATGTTGTCAACCAAATTTAATGTTGAAAAATGCGTAGAGTGTGGTCCAATACACCTCAACTCTGAAACTGCATTTTGCTTGACCTCCTTACTTGTATACTCCTTCTCGGCATCGACATCTATCTCACCATTAAAGTCAACTGGGGGATACTCTATCTCTTCTTCCAAGAATGGCTTTTCCATAAGTGTGAGCTCATCACGAGGACACTCAAGAGATTCTAACTGTTGGGCTTCATCCAAAAATCCACCCTTGTCCTCTGCTTGTAGTTCCTCTTGAATATCGGCTAAAACTGTTACCTGCAAGTCATCACAAGCTTCAGCTTCAGCGATCATCTCCGTAAATTTGACGCTCATCCTGCTTACAGCCTCGGCATTCTCTTTTTGCTGAATTATCAATTCTGCCACCGACTCCTTCATTGCTTCTGATTGCTCCAGGAGTTGTTTCATCATATCCTCTATTTGAACTTGGCTTCCCAAGTCCTCATTTTCAACATGCCTATACTCAGAAAAATCAACAGAAGTATCATAGTAGGGGCTTGGGGGAGGGGAATATGCCTTTGGACAATCACCCCAATGGCCATATTGACACCCACATATATTGCACGTGTTACAGTTTTTCCACAAGTGGGGTCCTCCATAGTTCAGACAAGATTCACTAAAATATGAGTATCCACCATTGAAACCATTTATATTCCACGATGTCATGTCAATAAGGGTATACGAACAAGTAGAAAAATAAAATAAAATAAAGAAGAATTAAAACAAACACTAGACCAAGTTGTCAACACTTAAGAAAATAAAACAAAAATACAGTAAATTTATACTTAAAACAATTTCACAAATCGCCTAGCCTCCCCGGCAACGGCGCCAAAAATTTGCTCGGTGCTTTTGTAGGGGTTAAAAACCGACACGCAAGTGCACGTGGTCAAACAAGTAATAAAGTGGCTAAGTATGCCAAGTATCGATTCAAGGAGACTCTGGATAAGTAAAATTGCTTAAATGTACTATATTCTAGTTTACTTCTAATTATGTTGACAACAATGTAACCGAAAGTTAAATAATTTTGTTTATAAACTATATACTAAAACTATTAACAAATATTTACTTGAATTGAAACAATGGATAAGAGCATGCCAAGGTTAAGAACAAGTAATGAATTCGATAGTAATCATAATTCGGTTATTCTTCTCTTCATGTTGCTAGCCAAGAACATTAGCCTAGAGATTAAAACTCTCGTATTTAATCTCACTTTAGAATCATAAACCATTCGTCTACATTTCTGTGATCAAATGCAATTTATGACCTAGCAATACAATTCCGGTTCCTAAATTGACTAATACGGCTTTCAAGTATATTTCTATCAGGAAAGCACATCAAAACCCAATTTTCCCAAATCAAGTTAAGAACAATACCCTATTAATTCACAACTTTCCAATTTCTTGCTCTCTCGAGTGAAATTGGACTTTTTAGATATACATTAATGTTGGCCACACACTAATGCAGTAAGAACAAGAATTAATAGAACAACATGAAAGAAGAAGATGAAAAACCATATAATTCACAATCAAAATTCAATACACATGTTCAAAACCTTAGCAAGGAAGAGAATTAGCCACTCATTTATGGATTGATCATCCTCAAATGAGTGTAAATCATACGTACAATTGATTGAAAGAAGAAAGAAAGAGAGAAAAACCCTTAGCTTTTTCGTCCCTCAACTGCTCCTAACCCACGTCCTTGCTCCACCAAGTCTTCCCCCCCAAAAATAAACCTAAGTGTGCTATTTATATTAGTAGGAATCTTTCCCGGATTAACAAGAAACGTGTCACGGAGTGCATCGCGGAGCACGGCCTCCGTGACACGCTACGGACGCGGAGGCTTTCTGGAAAATCACCCGAAATCGGCCCAGGCAGCACCTTGCCGCGTTGGCAACGTGTCACGCTGCCTGGGCAGCGCGTTGTAGCCCCATGGTCGCGGAGTCCACCTGTCGTGGCATGTTGCCAACGCGCAGGTGGGCTGTTTTGAGCGGCCTGCCTGCCGTGGCACCTTGTCGACGCACCGGTGGGCTGTTTTGTGCCTCTTCCATGCCGACGTTCGAGTGTTAATTCCGTTTCCAAGCTTCTACTTCACCAACTCATGGATTAGTTACTCAAACATCATCAAAACCTACAAAACAAAGGCTAATAATGTTGGTTAGCACATATCTCCACATTATATAAAATTATATGAAAATGTATACAATAACTTAGATAAACAACACTAATTGAAGTAATAAAGAGTATCTCGGGCATATATTTTTGCCCGTTATCACTCCACCTACATGCTTCCATGATCCCCCGAACCCGTAGCCCTGCTCCTCTAGTCACCTCTGAACATGGACGGCGTGCTAGCCGATGATGGAGCTTGGGCAATAGACTTGTGCTAGGACTCCAGGCGTGGTCCACCCCCTGATTTTTCCTGAGAAACCCCATAACTGTCGGTCCTAGCCCTCTTGGCCTCTCTCTGCCTCCTATAGACCGATTCCATCTGCTGGGCATGCAATACAATATGGGGAAAGTCGATGTCCCGGTATAGCATGGCAATCCGGAAATCCTTGTCCAAGTAATCTGCTACTCCATGCACAAAGAAGCTCACTCGAGCTCGCTGATCCGCTATCAACTTTGGAACATATTTAGATAGCCGAGTGAACTCCAAGGCATACTCCTGGACCGACATGTTTCCTTGCTTCAAATTAACAAACTCGGCCGCCATAAGCTCCCTCATCTCCCCAGGTAAGAACTGATCCATGAACGCAGTGTGGAACTCATCCCAACCTATCGGGCCTGCACCCGCTATCCTAGCATCTCTCCATTGCTTGAACCATATAAATGCTACCCCTTGAGCTAATAGGAGGTAAAATCAACACATTCCCCATTATTCACCCCCATAACCTGGGTAATCTTCAGAATTTCCTCAATAAATTCATGTAGGTCCTCGTCTACCTTCGACCCTGTGAAATCCAGAGGGCTCATCCTTAAAAAGTCCCTCACCCTAGCAGTTGTCGCATTCCCATTTTGACGATAATGTGCCACAGTCTGATTCTGGACTTGAGTTATCATAGCCTGTGCCAGCATCTGAATCGCTGCCCTAAACTCAGCGTGGGCGGCTGGCTCTGGTGCATGCTCCTCATGAACGGTTGGACATGGCTGATACTCACCATCATGGGCACCCTCATGATCATTACCATTTTTGTTTCTCCTGACATTCACTCAACGTGGAGGCATGATTCTACAAATGCGAATAGCACTAATTAGAAGAGTAAAGGACGTTCATCGCATGACATAGATCATGAAAGAAGGGAACATTTCCTAAACGTCTAGTAGCCTCTTCGTCATAAGTGTGGCACGCTTCACGCCCATGAAAAAGACTCTACTCAACGCGGCTTTTAGACATCCAAGGACACTTCAAACCTATGGCTCTGATACCAAGTTTGTCACGATCCAAACGTACACCTAGATCATAGACACGGGACAAGGAGCACCGAGAGACCCCAAGTCAACCCATGGAGTGAGCATACATCTAATTCAATCGCATGAGCAAAAGTCTTAACATAAAGAACGTAATTATAATATAAAATAAGGGGAAGAATAGTACGGCACTTATACAATACGGTGGAATACAACTTTTAGTCTGATGAGCTTCTAAACATGACAGGCGGATTGATGGGACAACACCCCAACTAATCCAACATCTAGAAGCTAAAAGAAATGACATAGAGTGTGAACATGTAAATCTCAGAACATGAGGACTCACCAATTACGCTGAGAGCAAGGCTGAGACTAGCTACTGGTGGGGATGAGCCTGAGAACCGGGACCAATATCATGAAACGATACAGCATAGAAAGTATGTGGTCAGTACGTGGAATGTACCGAGTATGAAAGGTATATAAAAAGGACATTTAAAACATGTATAAAAATCCATAAGTAATCATAAGAGTAGGACAACATGTTCGTATTGTAAATCATCATAACCTTTCATACAACTTAAGGTTTTCAAAACGTTCATAGCATAACATAGTCATAGTCGTAATAGAAGAGCTTTAATTAACATAACTTGAGTCAATATACATAACATGCATAAATCATGAGGAAGAGTGGGAGATTCTCTTAATCGACATATCCCATATGAGCACACATGAAGCCCAACTTGTAACCCTAGTCAGAAGGGTGTCCATACCTTGCCAAGGGTAGGACCATGAAAGTATGATATCACCATGAAAAGGGTCATTTGGGCCAGGGACAATCATGAAAGGGGTCCCAACATACCTAAGGTGGCATGTAGTTCATGAGATCTGGAGCTTAACCCGAGGCCCGAACCTACTCGGTGTTCAATACTACTCCCAAAACATATATAGTGCTCAAAGTATAACATGCATGAATTCATGGACTAGTTAAATCATGATAATCATAAATATACTTGTACATACGTGAACTAGCCATGAAACGAGGCCCGTGAGTCAGCCAAAACATAATTCATGATTCATAAGGTTCATACATACTTGTAAATCATGCATACAACTTGAAATTCATAAAAATCATGATGGTTCATATCATAAATCCATAATTCAAATCATAAATCATGCTGGGTTCGTAAATGTCATCATTTGAAGAGAAGATCATAAATCAATTCATCATGGGTCATGCATAATTAGGCTTAATTTCATAGAAATCAAAATCAATAAAATTATAAATGGTTTAAATAATGAAAACTGATCAAAACATGTAGATTATGATGTGATTCTAGAATCACAAAACCCTTCAAATCATTAGACTTTTATAAAAATCATCTTCAAAACCCATGTGTTTTTAATAAAAATTTGTAAAAATCATAGAGAATGGGCATGGGTGTGGAAGAAATCACCCATTGATAGCCTTACATACCTGAAAAAGGACTGATTACAATGTTCCTTGAATACCCACAAAAGAATAGATGGAAACTTGGAGAAGAATACCTTGAGTCGCCCTAAAACCTCTCTAAAATCTCTTAAATGGGAATGGGCATGCATTAGGGACTTAACCCATCTTATCACACTCAAAAAATACACAAAACGACGTAGTTTAGGGCCATATATCGTGAAAAAAGTTGAAAATAGCCTTAATGAATCTTCCCTGAAAATTGGCCGGATGAAACCCACAGGTGGTACCAACGGGTCATGGAAACCACCCACGGCTCATCTTGTCTTTCGTTTTATGGACTATTAAATGCTTCTCTCAGAACTTAACCAACGGACGGACAGGATGACTCTTCCTACGAAACCACGATCCATTGCACAGTCCGTTATTTGCTCATTATAAAATCTGATCCCACTTACCACGAGCCTCACCATGACTCGTGGTTATTTCCAACAAATCGTGGTCTCAACCTGTTGAAGGCCTCCTGAAGATCCTAACTCTTTCCCACGACAGCTAACGACTTCGTTGTTTCCCACAACGAGTCGCCCTGTCTCTCATGGATCACATTGCCACCCAGCCTAATCTTAACCACAACTAAAAAGGATGGCCCGTTGTATCTCACAATGGGTCATCATACCACTCTTTATCTCCACTACCACCAACATTCCCCTAACCAACGACAGCATATAACGACTTGCTATTTGATACCAAGAGTCATTCCATGGTCTGTCCTGTGATATTTTACCAGTTTTCTGCACTTTTCAAATTCCATTCCCGGGTCTATTTTTAGACCTTCCCGGAGTATTACACCCTTCAACCCCATTTAGTTGAAATACAAGTAGGCATAATCGTCGTTTCATTGTTCTCCTGCGACCATAGGGATATAGGCATTAGGGTTCATGAAATAGTTCTTGGATGCTAGGGATAGTGTCAAGAAATGGGATAGTAACTTGCAACTATCAACCATAGGAAGAACCATTCCAGTTTAATTATGTCTTGAAAACTCAACATGAAACCAACCAAGTGCCATTGCCCTAGTCTTTCACCATCATCAAAATACAATCAAGCTTACGATTGTTTTTAATTAATTTTATATTTGGAGTTTTAGTAGTTTAATTTTTCAAATCAATCTTCATTTTAACTATTTTGTAAATTAGTGAAATTAAAATGACAACCTTATAATGATTATATTACAATTACCTTGGGTATGATATTTGAACTTCAAAATCCTATATTACTTGATGACCACATTCACTGGCGTGCACTTGGGCGACATCAATAAACATGCTGGTAAAAACTATAAGCAATACTGAAATGACATGGAATGACCCTATCTGAATCATGAATGCTATAAGCAACCTACAATCTGAAAATACTGTAAAACTAGAAAATCTTTTTAAGGGTCATGTACATATCCTAAAATATAAAACTGAGACTAGACTAGGAGTTGTAAGTGTACTATGGGAGAGTCTATTAACCACGTGAGCTAGATTTGGAGTTCGATGTATACGACCCATTGATAGGACCCAATATACCTTTCCAGGGTGCAGAGAAATGGCTGTGTGATTACTAAACTAATGCCCATTCAGGCTATAGACCTACGGTGGTACATAGTTCTAGAAACCTGGGTGCACTGAACCCTGACCCACTCGATGCTAAGTACTACTCCTGCTAAAGATCTAACTGTATCTAACTGTACCAATAGCTTGAAGTTAATGTCCTAAGACTGAGTCAGAACTACTTATCTAGAAGTGTTCTAAGAGTCTAAAAGACCTAATAAGCTGATAGATTGAAAATCTATTATCACTGATGAACTGATAAACTGAAATTTCTGAGGATACTAAGTGTATTGTAATTTGAAAAAACTATTTTTTTTGAAAACCATTCATACTAAAATCCATGCTAAAGTGATATATTCATAATAAGACCACATTTATGACCAAATTATGAATATACAGGCTTTTTAAAGAAATCATGCTAAAATCATGGTTACGAAAACACACTGCATATTCAAAGGTAAAAACATGAATTTTACATAGTAATAACCATGGGAGCCTTAAAATAATAAAAGATTAGGGAATTCATAGAATAACTGAAAAGCCCCAAGTCATGATTTCTATGAACTGATATCTTTTTAGGTTTTCGAGAGACATTTAGGACACAAAGGTGAAATGATACCCTTCGGAATCCCCACATATCAATAGAAGAAATGCCTGAGAAGAAGTTTGAAATTCCGAGAAGCAGGTACCCTAGTACTTGACTTGAAAGTGTGCCAAAGCTTATGCGTAATGTTCTTGAGAGCCTAAGCTACAAATTAGGGAGAAGAACTGATTAAATCCCCTTATTCCCCTGATAATTTACCCTAAAATGACGTATTTTAGGAGTAAAAACCTAGAAAGTTATGAAAATACCTTAAAAGTGCATCTGAGAAAACTGTCCTGGCAGACTTAATGGGTCACATAATGAGTCATTAATTGTGCCCATGACTTATTAGGACCAGTCATTGCTTCTGGGCCTAAAATTCCAGTTTCTAAACCTTCCTCAACGGACAGATAGAACGACCCATTAGAAGACACAATGGGTCATTGAATCCATCTATTTCCACAGGATTAAGTTTTGATCTTTCAGAACTTCCAATTAATGACTCATTAGGATGAGTCGTTATATCTTCCAACAACTCATCAAGTGGTTCATTCGGTCAAAGGGAAAAATCTATTGGGCAACCAATGTCTAACTTAACGGCTCGTTGGTTCTGACAACGACTCGTCTGATGAGTTGTTCTTTGAAAAATTTTCTGGTTTACTACTGGTTCCCACTCTAACTCTGCGGTCTGATCTTAGAGACTTTTGGGGATATTATGTAGGATGAACCTTGCTTCATTATGAATATTTTTGTAATAATTAGCTTAGGCTATAAATGATGGAGAATATCTCCTTTTTAGTTTTAGATTATTTTGATATGTTGAATTCTCATGAATTGAGTAAATTCTTAGGAGAGTTGAAGGCGAAGGCCTTGTTTGCTATTCAATATTGACTAGATTTCTTGCTTGAGGATCCATTCCTCTTGAGGTTCATCTTTAGTTTAGGTGCTTGTTTGGATTCCTTAATTGAAGGTTTTAGCTTTCGATAGCTATTATTGTCAATTAATTTAATTCTTGTGGCTTGCTTTCTATCCTTCTATCTTTAATTCTTATTCTTAGTTTAGTGTTTCAATTTTTATATTTTGATATTGTATCAAGCTTGGTGTCCTCTTATAAATATATTACTTGCCTCAGCTAGAGAATTATCTATATCACTTTTGGATTTACACGTAATTGACAGTTTATCCATATTAGGAAGTCTTTATGAGGAGGTTGTGCCAAATGTTGCTGAACTCATAGGCACATAGGACATGGAAAAAGTATTTATCCCTCAGGCTTATCAGTATTTATTTGATGCCTTCCATCATCTATAGGAAGAAAATAGTAATAACCCAAATGTTCGTATAAGAAAATGGATAGCATTTTGGTGTAAGAAAACTGCAAAGTATGAATAATCTCTACTAAGAAATGAAAAGAAGTCCCCTCGTCTCAATTGTTGCACATTCCCATAGGGCAATTGATAAGGTTTTTGATTGATACATTGTTGAAGAAGCCTTATTCTGTAAGATAAGAATTAAGTTACAAGATGAGCAAAACATATTTGGTTGACTTTTTGTCTTGTTGGTTGTGTGTATTTGTTCTTTCTATGAAGGAGGGTGACTTCATTCATCCTAGATTTTCTAGATTCACACGTCATATGACATGTGGATGAAAAGTTATCTTTGTGGTATCGGATTGATAGATTGTTGAAGAAGCCTTATTCTATAAGATAAGAATTAAGTTACAAGATGAGAAAAACAGATTTGGTTGCCTTTTTGTCTTGTTAGTTATGTGTATTTGTTCTTCCTATGAAGGAGGGTGACTTCATTCATCCTAGCATTTCTAGAATCGCATGTCATTTGACATGTGGATGAAGAGTTAGCTTTTTGTTATTGAATTGATAGATTGTTGAAGAAGCTCTATTCTATAAGATAAGAATTAAGTTACAAGACGGGCAAAACCTATTTGGTTGCCTTTTTGTCTTGTTGGTTATGTGTATTTGTTCTTCCTATTAAGGATGGTGACTTCATTCATCCCAGCATTTCTACAATCGCATGCCATTTGACATGTGGACGAAGAGTTAGCTTTGTGGTATCGGTCTTAGCTAGAATTTACATGGTTTAAACATAATTTCAAAATACTCACAACTTGATTTTTCCTAGTTGGATTACCGGCCTATATGGTTGGTTGAACAATTACTTCATGTTTCACTATCCATTAGCAAATAGGCCAGTTGATCCCCTTATGGCCTCATATTCTCACGAGGGTGCTGCTAGTTATTCTGGAAAACAAATGTCATGAAGGTTATTCATGGTGGAGGAAGTATTGCTGGGATACAAAAATGGTCAATACGCCTCATCAATGCCACTACCGCAATGATGATATGAAAATGAGTTTGAATCAAATTACTTTATGAGTACTTTCCCAAAATATCTTTCTTTCATGAATGAGGATATCTTTATTATTGAGCCTTATAATTCTCATAGGACCAGCTGCCAATTTGGCTTTTTCTAGATGCTCCTGGTTGACTGGACCAAAATTTTCCTGAGGCTTCATTAGAAGATGGATTAAAATGTTCACGAATTTGTATGTTGACTAAATACAAGTCAAGGGAAACATTTCCTCCTTGTTAGTCCAATATGAAAAAGATTTTATCGCTCAATTATAAATCCTGATAGGAAAAGATGCATTGGATCTTTCTTGTAACCATATGAAATCCATGGAGAATGTCGTTGGGCCTGCTACCGGTTCCCTTTAACAATATAACGAAGAGGTCTTAGTTGTAAAAAAGCCTCCTGCTTTAAAGTCTAAAGAAGTTGTGTCATATAAGAGCAAGGGACATCTATATGAATAATTCCAAGAACAAAAGTCACCTACTCAGACTCATCAAGATTCTAACAAGCGACCATCTCAAGACGAGAGTAGTAATAATTATGTTGATCGTTGTTGGAAGAAAGTGAAACCATCTTTATACAAGATAGAAGATACTAATTTGCATGCGATGGAGATTTTTGACAACAATAGTAGTTCTTCAAGGACTTTGACAACTATTAAGGAGCTAACAATTTAAACTTCCCTACTATCCCATAGTACTCGAATGACTTCACTAATTGTTTATTATTTTTATGCAGTAATTATGTCAACATTTTTAGACTTCCTATCCAAAGTAAGCAATAAGATAGTAGTGAATCTATAGTTGGTCTGATCTCAAGAAAATCACTTCCACATCTAAATCATAGAGAGGCTACTTCTATTCCTCAAGCTAGAACTACAACAAAAGCGAAATCCAATTTCCACAAACTACCAACAACAAGCATGTCTAATATGGAAGAAAGTTTGTATTGAAGCTTCAGAAAAATTGTATTTTCAAATCTTGGACCAAGATCTGAGCTAAACTTTTTGACCTTATTGCAGATCGTGCTTCTTCTCTTAAATATTAGGTCCATGTGATTCTCGAGGATATGAATAGAAAGGGTGTGGATATTTCCCCTTTGAAGAACTTATTGGAGTCTTTCTTTGAGCTTGTCACTTCCTATAACCAAGTGATTTTCTCAAAATTATACCTAAAATGATGTAACAGATCGTATGCAAAAATAATAACCTAACGAGGTTGGGGTCAAATTCCACAGGAAATAGGCGAGAAAAGAATACTAATTGGATGATTACTTGATAAACGGTCTGTTTCTATCACATAATGTAAAATAATATCGGTTGTGATTCTATAACTAAATTTTTTGTATTTAATTTGATAGTAAACCATATTGATTAAGGCACTAAGGTTTTTTTCCTGCAATGGGATACAACATTCTTGATTTTATAGATATTCAAGTTTTGTAGATATACATTCTATCCCTACACTATCACTTAATCTTTCTCAAGAGTTGAATAATTTATCTCAATATGATCTTCCTAAATCTATATGAGTTAGTTAGATAAGATCGATTGATTATGCCAAATAAATTCAACTT
This sequence comes from Datura wrightii, assembly GCA_035772735.1. NCBI lineage: Eukaryota > Viridiplantae > Streptophyta > Magnoliopsida > Solanales > Solanaceae > Datura > Datura wrightii. The sequence continues at coordinate 44,668,964 of JASDFA010000002.1, read as the reverse complement.
ATCCCTAAGAGATGTTATTAAACAAGGTTTAACAACTTGAATTCTTGCTCATTATTTCTACCAAACCCTAGTTCACTTTTTCAAGCAAAACTATAATATTATGCTTATGTCAATGTTTGAAACCACCAACTAACAACGAAAACAAGAAATAGTTCGATGTCTTTATTACCTGAAAATCATGCAATCACAAAGATCTTATGGGCATTACACCATCATTAGAGCCACAACCTTAATAGAGGATTTAGCTACTCCTAATGCAGGAAAAAAACAATAAAGAGATGATGAAACCATACTTGCTTAGAATTAAAGGATGAAAAGAATTTAATGTTGTCTTGATGTTTCATAAGTTGCGTAACTAGAGAGAGAATATTCTTACAATTCCAAACTATCAAAATATGTAACTCTTCTACATAAAAATTTTATAAATAGTACTTATAATGGACCACAAACTCACAATCTTAAAACTGTCAAATTACCCACCAACACAATCCACGGACCGTGAAATATATATACGGTCTATGAATTCCCTTAACTCTTTCGTGAAATCCTATGTATGGTTGTTGGAATTTTACCATAGAATAATCCACCTTCCATATTTTGTTCTCCAGTGTTGTCTTCCTCAAATGTATGGACTGTGAATTTACATATGCTTCGTACTTTCCATTATGACTTGGCCAACACTTAACACCCTATAGATATAGTCTCTGATTTTTTCCACTATGGCATCCACAACTTGTGCTTTAGATACACCGGTTCTGGAATGCCAATTCTGTCTACTTTTTGTCCTTTTCTTATTTTCACCACTTTGGCATCAAACACCTAGAAAAAATTATTCTAAAATTAGAAACACAGAAAAAATACAAAAATTATATTGCAAACTCAAGTAAAAGATATTGGATGTGTCATAATTTGATGGCACATCACCATAAATGATCGACCCTTATTGACAAGGCCACGCAAGTTAAAAAATTATATTCGTTTTGAGATCTAGGGAATATCTTGAGTTTATATTAAGTAAAAAAGATGAGGAATATGAAGAACTATTTACTGCCTTCCAATCTCTAAGAAGCAAGGAAGAAGGTGAAGGAGTTAAAAGCTCTCTGAGATCCAACCAAGAAAGAAGTTGAAGAAATCAAATTTAAAGACTCAACCAACTAAGATGAGTATCATAAATATGCTGGTGTTTTCCTGGGGACTGCAAATGCTTTGGACGACGTAGAAGAGAAGAAATGAGGCTTAGAGGCTAATCTTAAAGATTTAGTCAATTGTAATATATTTTTAGATTAGCCTATAAAAAATATAGTACTCAAACTCTCTTATCTCCTTTTTGGGGCTTTGATTGATTAGCCGATATTCTTAACAATAGTAAAAACTCCTTGTGTTTTTCTTTATGTTGCCATTCTTGATGAGATTTCTTTTGTGTTTCAGCTTCAAGAATTGTTTACTTATTTAGATTCATTGATGTCATGATTAGGTTTCAACTTTCTCCTAAATTTTTTGTTCATCAAGTTTATATCTCCATGGTAGAAAAGTTATATATTGATAGGAGAATATTGAAATTATGAGCCACTTATTTCTCGAAAACTAGACTTCTAGATTTAAAATATATCCAACTTGAACACCATCAGGGTTATCCCAGATAAATTTGAGAAGTCAACCTTAGCTATTGATATGCTGATAGTTTTAGACTTGTACGACTACATCAAAAAATTTATATCCTGATGTAGGAATATCAAAATCACAATATGTTTGGCTCTCCAGAACTAGACTTTCTAATCTAAAATATATCTAAAATTAAGAGTTTAAAACCAACAGGATTGTTCCTATATAATTTTTTAAAGTCAACCTTAGATGTTGATATGTTGACAGTTTCAGATTCGTGCAACTACAACAAAAAAACTATATCTTGATGTAGGAATTTTGAAATCTTAATCCATTTGATTCCCCAAAAACTAGACTTTCAAATCTAGAACATACCCAAAATTCAGAGTTTAAAACTAAAATTCTTAATAACCTACTTAATACTAAATGTTCTAATGAACTGAACCTAGTTCAGTTAACTAATAGAAACTATAAAGGTAATAATTAGAACAATGATATAGCATGGAAAACCTCCCTGCTCAAGGGAGTAAAAACCATGACCTGATGAATAGGATATTCAATCAACTCCATTAATCAAACAAGATTAGTTTTAGATTACAACTCGATAATCAAAGGGACTAGCTATAGTACCTTTTACTCCAATTGACGAATACAATCAAGACTAACTACTCTTATCTTACGCTACTACAACCAGGCAATAATTAGCTTTGCAGATAATTATTCATTGATGACACCTTACAGATTCAAATAATTCTAGCATTAATCGACCTGTGTCTACATAGATCGACTGGAGTTCTTCTTGTGCTCTGGCGGCTATTTCTTTTCAATAATTCCTTTCTTTCAATTGCAATCGCCAACCCTTCTTTTGTATTTATAGGATAGATTTTTTCTATCCTAAAATAATTCATTAAATCTTCATCTTGTTCTACTAGGACTATGAGTCCTACAAGGAAACTCATTTTTTCTTTCGTTTTGAGTTGCTGCACTACTGATTCTATTTAGACTCAAAGTCTTCTCCATTATTTTCTTTCTTTATCTGCGTCATATTCTTTCTTGGCTTTAGCTATTGGCATATGGGTGAAGAACTTGGTTTACCTATCACAATATACACAAATACAAAGAGTAGTGAACTTGATTCACTTAGTCAATCATCAAAACTATATGAACATGAACCCTGTTATTTCAATAAATTTCCCCCTTTTAATGATGACAAACACAACTACTTTATCCAAAGAAAATAAGTCACTCACACATACACAAGACACATCACCAACTTTCCCCTTTTGACATTATTGAAAAGAACAACCAAAGAACAAATAGGAACCTAAGCAAAATTCAATAACTATCTAACTATGACCACTGGGGTAACACTACATAATACCTTTACATATTTAGTATGTCAGGTGTGAACTAAGGATATTGACCATATGGTAATCACATAGTTACAAAAATTTAGGAAGAATTTAATAAGCCAGAAAAGTACTAATTTAAGCCCTTAGGTCCCCAAAGCAAAATATATCATTCCATAGAAACATACCAAAAAACATTAAGATTGATATATCAAAAGAGAAGATACTTGGCTAAAAAAGACTTGAGTACGTTGGGGTTTAACAAAGGGGAACCTAAGGATAAGAGGACGAGTACATGGTATGTTTTTTCACCAGAGTAAAAAGCTTGTTCATGTGCCCATTATGAACCAGTTGTTCCTGCAACATCTTCTCCTTGAGATGAGAGATTTTATAATGAGCAGATTTCAAGTCGATCGTCCCTCACCTAAATATTTTCACTTTCCAATGAGATAACACAAGCATTGAGAAGTTGCAAATCAGCAATAGCTGAGTGATGGGGCTCTTTTCTTTAGGACCTAGTCTAGTCCTCAGAGAGTCACACTCCTCAAAGATCATTTTTTCAAACAGTTCCTTTTTTTACCAACCATTCCATCATTAAGAGGAACCTAGTGCACTTCAGAGACTATTGTTAGCAAGAACTCATAAGTAAGTCCACGGCCTCTCCTTTCAGGATTCATATGTGCATCATATGCTTGATCATAAAGGAAGGTAACTTGACTTTGTAATTTTTGTCAAGCATTTCCATTAGTCTCATATTGTGATATGTCGCCTCATGTCTCATTTTCATTCAAGGAAGTAAGCATTTTCTAACTAGTTTGAATAGAAGCTTATATCTCCTTTTCTAAAACTTTGCATGGGCCTTACTTGACTCTGCCCAGAGTGAACTTTCTGGTGAGAGTGCAGTCTTCCATTCTTTTCAAATCATACTCAGCATACCCTTCTAAGGGACCATACACCAACTACCCCCGATCTTGGTTCATTCAACACCATAGGCACCCCAAGATTTGATGAGTTGATGGTCCCCTTCTCAAGAACTTTCAGATTATATAAAATTCTACCACCTCAGATTCATGTACCCCTAGGTAATGGACATATAAAAAAATGGTACAACCCTTGGAATCTAAGATTATCAATGAGTTCCACCACCCCCACCCTTCAGAAGCTTCTAGCATCCAAAGTACATTTCCTTACCCATTGACAGAAAATTTTCCATATTCTTATTTTCCTTTGGAGTGGTCTTGGCTGACGAGGCTAAACCAGATCTGTTTGAGACACGAGGCTTCTTCTTTTTTAGGGAAATTGGTGAGCCTACTCTAATGAGGTTTAGAGATAGGACCTAGTCTTCTACAGACGAATCACCACCCATGGTAGGTATATGAGAGTTACTTGGAGCATTGTTCTCTTTAGAGATTTCCTCAAGTTGAATGTTTTCCTGAGTCTTTTCCTCGAAAGGTCTTTTTTCCTTTTTCTTATTGTTGATGTTTATTTATGAGTGCAATTTCCTCAATTTCTTCCCTCTTTATGCTCTTGGTGTGGGGTTTTTTAAATGGAGATGCCCTGACTAAAATATGTTTTCGTAGTCTTTTTAGTTTATAAGATTTTAGAACTTCCAATCTAACACTCAATGCTATATTATCTTTATCCTCTATGTTTCTCACATCTTCCTCATTTTCTTGATTTTCCTCCTCGTCCTTTCTCACTTGCTCCTTTTCTCGAGTTTCCTCCTCTTCCATTTCTTGATTTTTGTTTTCTTTGTCTCCTCTTACAATAGTCTTCTCCTCTATTGATGCCATATCTGCCTAATCTTTTAATCCTTCCTATTTTTCTGAAGATGAGAAGCTGTAATCAAGAGAGTCCCTAAATTGTAGAATATCAGTGGAGGGTTGTTCCCCCTGAGTAGTGGACGGTTCATTATTAGAAGTAGATGGAATTTCTAGATGAGTTGAGATAGGATTAGAAACAGTGGTTAGAGAACCACGTGCATACTTGAGAGGCACAATCTGAGATGGTAAAACAGGTGACGTCAGTGAAGAAGAGAGGGTTTTCCCCTGAGTATGAGTTGGGGAGTTTTGAGAATTTAATTCCTCTTCATCAAAGTAATCGACTAAAGAGGTTTGTGTACTATTAATTTCATAGGTGGAAAAAAGCTAGAGCATAGGAATTTAGATAAATATTGAGAGGGATTTTGGCTTGACTTCTAAAAATGATGAGTAAGGATTTTTGTATTTGGAGTGGGATGAGAGGTTTTATAGACTTGGTAGGGAACATGTTAAATTGATGAATCATGGAGTAAAGGATATGAATTAATGACATTCTTTAAAGAGAGATTGTAGGGACATGACTTAATGACATTCTTTAAAGAGAGATTGTAGGGACATAACTAACATGATGACACTAATTTTGGATGACATGACAAAAAAAGTGGAACTGTCAAATAATTTCCTTTTAGCTCGATCTTGCAAGAGAAAAGGTTAAGTGGTAGGACTAGGTTCATCAGTATCTTTGTTAGTTTTTTCATACATTTCTAATGAATAAATTTAGAGGGAAGGTCTACCTATGTGCTTAAAGAGGAACCATGTTCCTTCTATTGTTGTTCCATCGCAGTTGATGTTATATTATATAGAAGATATAGGTAAAATCATTAGTTATCCTAGACCCTAATGGTGATGAGTCTGGGGTGTGTGCCTAACAAAAGATACGAGACTGAGTTAGTGAGTTGTAGTGCATAAAATTCAAATAAGCATAAAATTGTTCTTATTCTAGCAACATCAAGAGAGGCTTTGATGATGTTATTTATAGGTGTTTGATAAGTCAAGTTCTAACTGAATCCTTTCAAAAATGTTCTCCCCCCAAAGCCTTTGTGAAGATATTCGCCACCTGGTCCTCAGTCTTACAGAAATCTATAAGTATGTGCCCCTTTTCAATATTGTCTCTCATAAATGAGGTCATACATCAGTGTGTGTCACGACCTGAGTCTAGACCCTTGACGAGACATGGTACTTGGAATCACAAGTGTCTCCAAGTGAACCTATGGTCTAACATCACACTGGTTTATTGAGTTAAACGTAAGCGGAAGCTGTTTAAAAAAAGTAACTATTCAAGAATTACTATTTTGAAAAAAGTAAACATAACTAAATAAACTTTTCAAAAAGAGACATGTATGATAAGATACTGAAATTATGCAATAACTGCAAAACAAACTGAGCGAACTAATAAGCTGTTGGGACAAACCCCCAACTAACTCTAAGGTCTAGCTCAAAAGATACTGAACTGAAATAAGTAAACCCTCATTCTCAGAAGATGAGGACTCACCAATAACGCTGTTGCTGAAATCATCGGAGGGAAACTACTGATGATGCTGTGACTAAGAACCTGCACCTGTATCATAATATGATACAACATAGAATGTATGCATCAATACTTTGAATGTACTGAGTAAGTGAGATATACATAAAGCACAGAGATAAGTAACAAATCTAAAATAACATGCAATGACCAACTGATACCGAGTGCTGATAGAAACTGAACTATAACTGTAATAAGGTTAATATAGACTGTGGATGATGGTCATAAACATGTCCTGAAACTGAGCAATAGAACTGAGGTAAACTGGGACTAAGATGAACTAAACTATACTGACAAGTGGGAGAGTCTATAACCGACATATAACCACGTGAGCTAGATGTGGAGTCCGATGCATATACCTCATCGGTGAGAGTCCACTATACCTTGCCAGTGTATAATGGTTGAGCTGGGTGATCACAATTTTGAGGCCCATTCGGGCTAAAATCTATAGTGGCGACGTAGTTCTGGGACCCTAGGTGCGCTGAACCCCGACCCACCGATGCTAAGTCCTACTCCCACTAGATTGTCCTAAATTTACTACTAAACTGATAGCTCAAAATTGATGTCCTAGACAAAATCAGGAATATTTATCTTGAAGTAACCTGAGAGTCTATAGGACTGATAACTGAAAATTGGTGCTCTAAGACTGGTCAGAGCTGCTTATCTGGTAACTGAAGCTAGGGAGTATTACTGAACTACTCAAGAACTGACTATCATCAAACTGATTAGCTAACTTACTGAAAGATACTGAAAATGCTAATTTCTAACTAAGACTAAACTAGAATGCAAACTAACTGTGAACTCACATGATGGTAATAACCTGGAAAAATTGAAGAACTAACAGAGTTAGGCAACATTTGTATCTAGACAATTATGCAAGACCCAGATTACTGTATTCATAGAACTAGGGTAAAAATAATATTTCATGAAGTGAGTAACAACATGCTTGATAAGTAGTGAAAATATTCTAAAAATTCACAAGGATTACAGTCCACAAGAAATATTCATAATCTGTCTGAATATTAACCCTATTTCAGATATACAAAGCTAGAACTGTTAAGGAATTACAAAAGGGTTTTTGGGGCACAAGGAAAGAGTAATTCCCTTGTTGAATTACCATATTCCTAGAGTAGAATTCTTGAGAAAAGTCTAAAGAAATCTGAAGGAAGACTGAAAGACCTAGCATAGCTCTGAGATGTCTACCTGAAACTTCTACGCACTGAATCTAAAGGTTGAGAGAAAGAATGAGAGGATCATGTTGATGAACCTCTTTAATTCCCCCCTGAAAATGCCCAAAATGATGTAATTTAGGGATTAAAATAGCTTAAAGTTACAAAAATACCCCTAAGACAAAGTTTGAAAAATTGCCCGTCTAAATCTAACGGGTCACACAACGAGTCGTTGGTTGACACCATAACTCATTTAGACCAGTCGTTGGTCCTAGGTCTGAATTTCATGATCACTTTAAATTGGAAATGGGAGGGAACAACAACACATTGGATGAACCAACGGGTCATTGATTCCTCTTGTGGCCATTGGAGGAGTTTGGAACAAAACTTGGAACCACTACCAATGGACGAACCAACGACTCGTTGGTTGTACCAATGGGTCATTGTAACTGCTCGTTTCCTCCATTGTTCTGACCTGAAGGATACCTGGATCTGGTGATGGGTGGAAATAACAACTCGTTAGAGGTGATAATGAGTGGTGGGTTCCACTCGTTGCTTCTGGGGGATGTCTGGCAGGTTTCAACACTTGGGATGCAACGAGTGACAAAGAAGAGTCGTTACTCCTCACAAGGGGTTGTTCCATGTCGCTTTGGTTCCCAAAAGGTAACTGGTAGGTTGACAATGATTTCAGACAATTGGTCGTTACATATGACAACGACTTGTTGTCTTGATCATTCTGAGATAAACTTTTTTTGTTTCTTAAGGCTGAGTGTGATTTTTGTCTAGGAAAGTTTTAGGGTGTTACAATATCTCCCCCTTGGAATCATTCGTCTCCAAATGAAGAATAAAACCACTGGAAAACTGGGAAAACAATTGCAATTCCCAAACTAAAATTATAAATTGATTTATGAAGGAGTGACTGACTTCGAATTGGAACAAGAATACTAACTGAGCTGATGCAACTAGGATACATATTTAAAACATAAATAGATATGATAAGTATGGAACTGAATAGAGTACTGAGGAGGAACTTAATACCTGATGCTGAAACTGAATTGGAAGGGAATAAATGGGGATATTTAGCCATCATGTATGCTTCTGCTTCACATGTGGCTCCCTCAACTAGCTGGTTCTTCCACTAGACTTTTATTGAAGTGACCTCCTTATTTCTCATCTTACAAACCTAACGATCTAGGATTTGAACTGGGACTTCTTCATAAGAGAGACTATCCTTCACTCCCACACTGTCTAGTGTCACAATTGAGGACAGATCACCGATGCACTTCTTCAACAGTGACAGCTGGAAGATTGGGTGCACAGACGCTAACTCTAAAGGTAATTCTAACTCATAGGCCACATTGCCAATTCACCTCAGAATCCTGTAGGATCCTACACACCTTGGACTGAGTTTTCCTTTTTCTCCAAACCTTATCACCCCTTTCATAGGTGAAATCTTCGGATAAACCCAATCATCTACAACAAACTCTAGTTCTATTCTCCTCACATATGCATAAGATTTTTGTCTGCTCGGACCTATTTTCAACCTCTTCCTGATAAGTTGCACTTTCTGCATATCCTCATAAGCTGAGTTTGGCCCTATCAAAGTGGATTCACCAACTTAAACTACTCTATAGGAGACCTACACGTCCTATAATATAATGCCTCAAACGGGGCCATCTGAATACTGGAGTGGTAGGTGTTGTTGTATGCAAACTCGATGAGAGGTAGGTGATCATCCCAACTTCCCTTGAAATCGATCACACAAGCTCTCAACATGTCTCCAAGGTCTGAATAGTCCGCTCATCTTGTCCATCTGTCTGAGGGTGAAAAGGTGTGCTGAGCTTGACCTGAGTATTCAAGTCCTTTCTAAAATGACATTCAAAAATGTGAGGTGAACTGGGTACCTCTGTACGAAATAATGGACAAGGGAACTCCATGTAGTCTGACCAACTCCCGAATGTACATTCTAGCATAATCCTCAGCTAAGTCTGTGTTTTAACTGGGAGGAAATATGCTGACTTAGTCATCCGATCTACTATCACCCAAATGGAATCATGCTGCTGATAAGTGTAAGGTAGTCCTATAATGAAGTCCATGATCTCTTCTTCCCACTTCCACGTGGGTATGCTGATATCCTGAGTCATACCCCTAGGTCTCTGATGTTCAACTTTAACCTACTAGCAATTCGGGCATTTAGCCACAAATTTGCAATGTCCCTCTTTATGCCGTTCCACCAGTAGATTTCCCATAGGTCACGGTACATTTTAGTGGCACATGGGTGGATAAAATATCTGGAGCTGTGTTCTTCATCCAGTATTCACTATCTCAAATCATCTACGTCTAGAGGACATAGTCTGCCATGGTAACGAAGCACACCATCCCCTCCGTTGGAAAAATCCTCCAGTTCTTTTCTTAGAACTGCTTCATTCAACTTGAGGAGTATGAGTTCTTCATCTTGCTTTGGCTTAACCTATACCACCAAAAAGGATTCTAATCCACTCTGAATTACAACTGTGCCCTCCATAGAATCAACTAATTATACCTCCAATTGAGCTATCCTGTGAATATCCTTTGCCAGCTCCTTTCTGCCCTCTTCGACATGTGCAACACTCCCTATGGACATCTTGCTTAGGGCGTCATCCACCATATTGGACTTGCCTGGGTGATATAGCACACTCAAGTCATAATCCTTTAATAGTTCCAACCGCCTCCTCTGACAAAAGTTCAAGTCCTTCTGACTAAACACGTATTGAAGGCTCTTATAGCCAGTGAAAACATTCTCGTGAACCCCGTAGAGGTAATGCCTCCATATTTTTAAGGCAAACACCATTGCTGCCAATTAAAGATGATGAGATGAATAGTTCCTCTCATGAACCTTGAGGTGTCTGGAGAAATAATCTAACACCTTACCTCGCTGCATAAGAACGCAACTAAGGCCAATGCGAGAAACATCACAGTAGACTACGAATCCATCTGTTCCTTCTGGTAAGGTCAAAACTGGAGCTATAGTGAGTCGAGTCTTCAACTCTTGGAAACTCTTCTCACATGCATTTGACCACTGAAACATCACCTTTTTCTAAGTTAGCTTAGTCAGAGGGAATTTAATGGAAGAAAACCCCTCTATAAATCATCAGTAATAACTAGCTAGACCTAGGAAATTCCTGATATCTCTTGGGGAAGTGGGTCTTGGCCAGTTTTTCACCGCTGCTATCTTTTGAGGATCTATCTGAATACCCTCACCTGAGACCACATGATCGACGAAGGCTACTTACTTCAGCCTGAACTCACACTTACTGAATTTAGAGAAAAACTAGTGGTCTCGGAGAGTCTACAATACTATCCTCAGATTGTTAGCATGATCCTCCTCATTTTTGGAGTATACCAAAATGTCTTATATGAACACAATGACCAACATGGCCAGGTATGGCTTGAACACCCGACTTATCAGGACCATAAAAGCTACAGGAGCATTGGTTAGATTAAAAGATATAACCACAAATTCATAGTGACATACCGTGTTCTAAAGGCTATTTTCGGTATGTCACACTCCCTGACGCTAAACTAATGATTTCCTGATCTGAGATCTACCTTGGAAAAATAACTAGCTTCCTGAAGATGATCGACAAGTCATCGATACTGGGTAGGGGATACTTGTTCTTGACTGTGACTTTGTTTAGTTGACGGTAGTCAATACACATTATGAGGGTGTCTTCTTTCTATCATACGAACAACACTAGATCAACCTATGGAGAGATGCTAGGCCTGGTGAAGCCCTTATCTAGAAGGTCCTTCAGTTGTTCCTTTAACTCCTTAAGCTCAGTTGGAGCCATTTTGTAAGGAGGAATAAAGATGGGCTGAGTGTCTAAAAGGAGTTCTAGCAGAAGTCTATTTCCCGCTCGGGAGGGACTCCGGGATGATCTTCGAAAAATACATCAGGAAATTCGCTGACAACTGAAACTGACTGAATAGTTGGGGACTCAGAGTGTGAATGTTTGACCCGAACTAGGTGACAGATGCACCCTTTTGAAATCATCTTCCTTGCCTTAAGGTAGGAAACAAATCAGCCCTTAGGCGCTGAAACACTACCCATCCATTCTAAGATTGGCTCATTGGAAAACTGAAACCTGACGACTCTAGTTCTGCAGTCAACTGAGGCATAACTAGAATGCAACCAATCCTTGCCAAGAATAAGGTCAAAGTCGAGCATGTCTAGCTCTACTAGATCAAGTGGAATAACTTTACTCAACACTTAGACTGGGCAGTTTCTATATACTCGGCTATCTCTAACTGATTCACCAACTACGGTAGAGATAAGAACAGTTCTGAGAGGACTTTTTGACTGATTGCGAACTGAAAAGCTACATAAGGAGTCACGAATGAAAGAGTGGCTCCTAGATCTAGTACGACATGTACATCTTAGATGGAAAAGACGCAACATACCCATGACCACGTCAGGTGAGCTCTCTTGATCCTAACAAGAGGACAAAGCATAAAAATGGTTTTGGTGCTAACTACCATCTGTACCTGAAGTAGTACCCTACTGAGCTGGATAACCTTCGGGGCTGCTGAAGTAGTAGACTGAGTTTTCCCCCATCCTGCTGACAGACACTCCTTTAGCCTGTGACCTTAGGTAGGGTTCCTTTCCCCCATCCTGCTGACGGACAAGTTGGGTAGCGGTTGCTAGAAACATGACTTTGGGACTGAGAACCTGATACTCCACCCCTTTAATCTTACGGGATCAGAAAAAAGGAGTACTAGCTGAGGTGGGTGCTGGAGGTCTCTGTTGCGGCTACTATGGGCATCTACTGCTGCCAGACCACTGTAAGCCATAATCAGACTAACCTATTCTAGCCTACTTTCTCTCCCGATTAATATCCTTCAACTTCTCTGCCTCAATCTGCTATGCATGAATGATGAAACTAGAGAGGTCGATGTCCTTGATTGGTATTGCAGTTCTACACTCCTTAAGTACTAAATCCGACACTCCATTGAAAAATTTGAGCATGCGAGCCCTTGGCTAGGCAACCATCTCTAGAGCATACCTCAAAAGTCGAGTGAACTCCAACGCATACTCATCACTGTTCTTTCACCCAGCCTCAAATTCATGAATTCATCGACCTTCGCCTCCCTTAATTCCCGAGGAAAGAATCTGTCGAGAAATGTCGTAGCAAACTCATCCCATTCTACTGATCCTACTTCTATTGGCCTCTCTTCCTTCCACTGGTTGTACCAAATTTGAGCAACCCCTTTTAATTGGTAGGCAGCCAGATCAGCACTCTCTACATAACTAACACCTATAATTCAAGTGATCTTCCGCGCCTCAACCACAAACTCCTGGGGGTCCTCTCATACCTTAGATCCATGAAAAGTTGTAGGGTTCATTCAAGTGAAATCCCGAATCCTAGAAGCTATTACAGACCCATTCACATTCACTGGAACCACCTGCTGGTTCACTTAGTTGGTCACCATCTGAGCCAACAACCTAATCACGCTCAAAATTCTACAGAGGGCACTCGATCGTCTTGAGGGGCTTGATCTTGGGCAGGTTTATATGCCCAAGTGATACTCAAAAGTATCATTTTCGCCTTGTTTATCTATCAATGTGTAAATATTCTCATGTAATTGGTAATAAAATGTGAATTTATACTAACCAACAGGATTAGCATTGTTTTGCAGGTAAAATGTGATTTCGAGAAGCTAAAATGCATGTTGGATAATATCGAAGTTGGACTTGGATGCGAGCAAGGGAAAAGGCATTGGACAGCATGAATGAAAGGGGCTCCGCAATGGAGCCGTGTCACGCTGCCATCGCGGAGGCATTCTGCCTGGATGGGGAAAATTCACCCAAATTCCAGTGGAGGTTCGCGTTTGCTCCGTGGCACGGAGCCAGTGCTCCGCGATGCACGCCGTGCCACGTTGAGCCTTAATTCCCGGACCCCCAGTTCCAATGAGGGTCCGCATTCATAGCGTGTCACGGAGGCAGTGCTCCGCGATGCACTCCGTGACACGTTGCTCATTATTCCGGGAAAAATTCCCAACAGTATAAATAGAACACTTAAGTTCATTTTTCATAATTCTGACTTGGTGGAGCAAGGACGTGGGTTACAGACAGTTGAGGGACGAAAAGTTCAGGGTTTTTTCTCTCTTTCTTTCTTCTTTAATTCAATTGCTTGTATGATTAACACTCATTTTATGATGATTAATCCACAAATGAGTGGCTAATTCCTCTCCTTGCTGAGGTTATGAACAATTGTGATGAAATTTGATTGTTGATTCTATGGTTTTTCATCTTTTCTTCCATGTTGTTCTATTAATTCTTGTTCTTACTACATTGGTGTGTGGCCTACATTAATGTACATCTAAAAAGTCCGGTTTCACTCAAGAGAGCACGAAATTGGAAAGTTGTGAATTAATAGGATATGTTTTTTACTTGGTTTGGGAAAATTGAGTCTTGATTTGCTTGCAGGATATAAATATACCTAAAAGTCGTATTAGTCAATTTGAGAACCGGAATTGTATAGCTAGGACATGAATTGCATTTGATCACAGAAACGTAGACGGATGGTTCATGATTCTTAAGTGAGGTTAAATATGAGAGTTTTAATCTCTTGGCAAATGTTCTTGGCTAGCAACAAGAAGAAAAGATTAACCAATTTATGATGATAATCAATTTCATTACATGTTCGTTTCACCTCAGCATGCTTTCATTCATAGTTCAGATTCAAATTAGATAATTGTTCTTAGTTTTAGTATAAAATTCATAAAACAAACTATCAACTTTTTGGTTACACTGTTGTCTGTATTTTTAGAAATAAAATATAGTACACTTGAGCAATTTGCACTTCAACCAAGTCTCTGTGGGATCGATACTTGGCTTACTAAAGCCACTTACTACTTGTTCGACCACGTGCACTTGCGTGTTGTTTTGTATACCCACAAACAGCCGAACAAGTTTTTGGCGCCGTTGCCGGGGACTTGGCAATTGGTGAAATTGTTTTAAGTGTTAATTTACTGTATTTTTATTTTCTTAGTGTTGAAAACTTGGTCTTAGCCTATATTTTGCAGACTTAATTGTTGTGAACACTGGTAAGAGACAAGGAGCTGGTGGAATCGTATATAGAGCCTGAAAAAATATTCCACAGTAAGAGAAGAGAAGCTCTACAAAGAAAGTTGCAGTTGCTCAGACAGACGATCATGGAGCAACAACAGAATCCACCGGTAGTACGGGCAGTGTTAGTGCCCGAAGAAGCAGCAACTCGGCCGGTTCGCGAGGTGGCAATCCCACATGCCAATAATGTTACATCGAGTATCCACAAACCAGAGCTGGGAGAGAGATTTGAACTTAAACAAAATATGGTGCAGTTGTTGCACACAAGCGGGCAATTTACCGGTCTCCCTCATGAAGATCCACAGCAGCATCTCCAAAATTTTTTGGAGATAAGTGACACTTACATACCCGCGGGAGTGTCACCAGACTATGTGCGGCTTACATTATTTCCATTCTCATTACTAGGAGAAGCCAAGAGGTGGTTGAAAACTGAGCCACCGAATTCTATTTCTACGTGGGATGATCTTGCACGGAAGTTCTTGATAAGGTTTTTTCCCTCTGGTAAAACAGCAATACTTAGAAGTCAAATTCTAAGTGTCAAACAGAGAGAGGGATAAAATTTATATCAGGCCTGGAAGAGATTTAAATCCATGTTGCGGGACTATCCTCATCATCATCAGTCCAATGGTATGTTGGTGCACACATTTATTGAGGTTTGGAACCCCACACCAAAATATTGCTAGACTCAGCAGCTGGAGGGCAAGCGCTGGAGAAGACTTATGAGGAGCTGTATACCTTGTTGAACCGGATTTCACAGGGCAATCCAGAATGGAATGCTGATTCATCATGAGGTGGGACAAGGAAAGCAGCAGGAGTGCTTGAAGTGGATGGGTTTACAGCTATCGCTGCACAGATAGCTGCATTGCAAAATCAATTGAACAATCACTTCAGCAACATGACATTGAACCAGCCTTCAGCCCCAGTTAATGCAGTTCAGCAGATGTGGTGTGAAGTGTGTGGAAGCAGTGAGCACTCAGCTGAGTGTTGTGGAGCCAATCCTGACTCGGTAAACTTTGTGGGTAATGCATAAAGGAATCACCAACAGTATGGTAGTAGCTACAACTCCAATTGGAGGAATCATCCTAGTTTCTCATGGGGTAGCAACAACCATCAGGGCCAAAGTTCGGGTCAGGGTGTGCAAAGGAACCAAGGAGGGAAACAAAACTATCAAGCTCAATTCAGAAACAACAATGCACCTCCTCACCACCATCACCCAGCATTGAGGAGATGTTCAAGACCATGATAGCTAACCAAGCTCAATTGCAGGCTGACTATGTGAAATTGGCAGCCGAAGTGAAAAACAACCAGTTAGCTACCAAGGCACTTGAATATCAATTTGGGCAATTTGCTAGTGCCCAAAACACAAGGCCTAGAGGAGGACTGCCAAGCGACACGGATCCCAATCCCAAGCAGGTAAATGTAGTGACCACAAGGAGTGGTTTGCAGCTGAAAGAGGTGGAACCAGAAAAACCACCTCAACATTCGGGAGCAGCAGAAGTTGAGAGGGAGAAAAGATTTGAAAGGGGGAAGACTAAAGAAGCTGAATCAGAAAGACCTCCACCCCCGTTCCCTCAACGACTAAAGAAACACAAGGAGGAGGCGTGTTTCAAGAAATTCATGGAGGTGCTTAAATAGGTACATATTAATTTACCTCTTGTTGATGTCTTGCAGGGAGTGCCGAAATATGCGAAGTATATAAAGGACATCGTGGCCAACAAAAGTCGGTTGACTGAGTATGCTACGGTGGCTTTAACGGAGGGGTGTACTTCCCGGATCCAAAATAGACTGCCCACAAAGCTAAAAGACCCTGGGAGTTTTACTATCCAACTTACTATTGGGCAGAGCATCCGAGCTCGTGGATTGTGTGACTTGGGAGCGAGCATAAATTTAATGCCGTCATTGGTATTCAGAAAGTTGGGTCTAGGGAGTCCTAGAACCACAATGGTAATCTTGCAGTTGGCGGATCGATCATTAGCTAGGCCGGATGGCATTGTTGAGGACGTTCTGGTGCAAGTTGGCTCCCTAATTTTCCTGGTAGATTTTGTCGTGTTGGATTTTGAACCAGACGCGGAAGTCCCATTTATTTTGGGACGAACTTTCTTGGCAACTGGGAAAGCATTAATCGACGTAGCTGCAGGGCAACTCACAATGCGAGCACATGACAAGGTTGAGGTGTTCGATGTGTACAAGGCACCCAAGCTCCCGATGGTGCATGAAGAACTCTCAGTGATCAATGTGATTGATCAAGGTGATGATAAGAAGATGAAGGATTCCCGAGAGTTAATGGGAAAACCACCGGAAAGGTGTAAGCACTACTGGGGGAAAGACGGTGATCGAGAGAAATCGTCGATCACCCTAGCAGACAATTGAGCTTAAACGACGTCGAGGCGCGACGGTAAACTAGGCGCTGCACGGGAGGCAACCCGTGAAAAAAAAAATTTCTTTCATTTTGTAAAGTGTAAATAGATTTTTCTTTTTCTTTTTCTTGATTTACTACAAAATTTTTTGTTTTAGTTTTTGTTTATTTATATTTAGAGTGAAACCTATAATTCTAACCAATTTTGTATAGTGAGATGATTTTCAGGTCAAACGGAGAAAAATACGCACGGAATCACGAAGGAAAAGTCGAGGTATGAAAAATTAATAAAAAGTGGAAAACAGTGAGCTGGGGCGATAGTTCCGTGTCACAGAGGAGGACCTCCGCGTTACCCTCCGTGACACGTTGAGGTATAACCCGAAAATTTTAAAAATTTCCAGAACAGCCTCGCGATGGCTCCGTGTCACGGAGGCATTGCACCGCGATGCACTCCGTGACACGTTGCCATGTATATCGCGACGGGTCACACCGGGTCGTCGGGTGACCCGCGCGATTTTCTTCCTTTTTAACCCCGAAAACCTCCCCTTTTCCCTCATTTTGTAATCCCTCCGTGACCAAACCCCCCAAAACCCATCCCCCATCAACGTGACACGGAGTAAGGCAAGAAATTCACCGAGTTTTCTTCGATTCTTCAAAAACAAGGTATGTTCTTCGATTCCCTATCAAATTCTTGTCAAATTTCTTCGATTTTTAGCATGGGAGGTGAGCTTAATTGTCCTAAGTAGAAATTAATCATGAATTTGATTTCATTGTTGATTGATGAATGTTCGGAATGTCGTATGATTGCTTGAACTTGTCGATTGCATGAATTGATAGAATTTGATTGATAAAATCAATTCTAGGGCTTGTTAGTTGAATTTGAAGTCGAAAATGTACTGAAATTGTGAATTCTATGTCGGGGTGTACGTGGTGAATGAGATGAGTCGATGTACAAATTGTTAGGATGTTAAGAGAACGACGGATTCTCGGGTTGGGGAAAATGTTAAAATTTGTTAGATTTGGTTGGTTGTATAGGTTCATGTATATAATTTTTTGTTGATGTTTTTGTTTCGTCGTTTTTCTTTGCTAAGTGCGATGGTTAAAATGTTAGTGATGGTAGTGATTGTGATTAGGTGTACGAAGTCTGAGTAGTACGCAGAAGTTATACCGTCGAATTTTTCGAACGCACTAAGAATGATTGTATAGTTGGTTGTTTTGTGTAAATAAAGATATTCTTGCCATATTGTTGTAATTGTAGCTAAGGACTAAGTGTGGGGTAACCTAGCGTAACCCGACCTTAGCCGAAGTTAATATCCGTGAGCTTAACATTGATCTTGATTGCTTGGGTTGACAGGTGAAATGGCAAGCCGACAAGAGAAAGGAAAAGGCACGTCAACTTCAGGCGCCGGAAGGAAACGGATCAGACTGGGCACAGCAGTCCCAGCTGCACCAGCAGTTCCACGCGGCCAGCGCCGCCAGTACGGAACAAGATGGGTGATCGATGAGGGGAAAAAGTGGTACGCGAAGCATAAGGAAAATAAATATTTCCCCGAGGAGCATATAGCACGGGAACCATTGGCACAGGAGTTCCCCAGGATGGTTCACCGGATCGAGGCAGCTGGGCTCAAGTTCATCTTTGAGGAGACTAAAGAATGCAATCTGCACTTGGTTCGGGAGTTCTATGCCAATTGGAACCCGACAATCAGGAGTCACACCATAAAGATCAGAGGGCAAATAGTCACTCTGGAGCCCCACCACCTCAATGCCATCATAGGAGCGCGGGACACAGAGGCCCACGTCCTCCGACAGCTGAACATCACCCCACCGTATGCGAACATCAGACGCAGATTGTGTGGGACCCGATCAACAGCTAGATGGAGCAGACACAAAGAGAGGGGCTACCATCAGACTCTGCCCTATTCACAGATGAACAGGGAAGCCCAAATCTGGCTGAAGATAGTCTGCTCATGCCTTATCCCGAGGGTACATATGACTTATGTAACCCGTGATCGTGTTTGTCTGGTGTACGCCCTAATGAAAGGGCTGGGGATCAATGTAGGGGCGGTTATTATATCCGCCATGAAGAGAGCCCGGTTGCACCAGGGGCACAGGTATGGTTTTGGTGGACTACTGACCACCTTTCTCAGGGGCCTCGATGTTGAGGAGGAGGCCCTCGATTATATCCCGCAGTTGGAGCGGCGGGCCTTAGACGTTACTAAAACTAAAGCTCCCGACACCACCCATGGGCCAGTGCTTACACTTGGCGAGCGACATGCTCGTGATGACCAGTAAATGGAACGGATGCATGGGATGCAAATGCTCCAGCTACGGATAGGTGGAAGGCCAGCGACAGAGGATGAGCTATGGCAGCTCGAGCTAGACTACCCTTTTGGCGAAAACGCCAGGGCTCTATGCCGAGTGGGGCCAGCATTTGTAGAGCCCACAGATGATGACGTCCCCACGGACGAGGAGACGCGTCGGGAGGACTCCGATGTGGAGTCTGATGATGACGACGGAGGCAACTCGGACATGGGAGATGAAGCAGCAGCACCCGACGAAGAAGTGGAATACTTTGACTGATCAGGGAGTTCCACCACCCAAATTTGTGCTATTTTGAATTTTTGTGAACACTGGGGACAGTGTTCGAGCTAAGTGTGGGGTGGGAGTAGTTAGGTGCTGGGCTGGGCTGTTTTGCATGTATGCTCTATTTTGCTGTCGTGTATGTGAAAATGTGTTTGTCCTTGTGAGTTGTGAATTTTCAAGTTATTGTTCAGTATTTGTAAATATTTGTTAAATTGATGTGTGTTGCTAAATGGTTGCTAGCTGATTCTGATTCTGTACATGTTTTTGTTATCGAAATGATCGATATTTTTAAAAAATTTTAAAATAGTTTGTAAATTTTTAAAATATTTTGTAAATAATTTTTCTATCGAAATGATTGATATTTTCTACATTTTTTTATTTTGGGTTTCTGGGCGTTTGTTTTCGGTTCTTTTACCAAGAATGGTCCCATTGAACCGACGTCTTAAGTAGTGACCGTTCCCTATGATGGATGGATGACGACCGTCTTAAGGGAAATGTAGTCGTTAGGAGTAGTTTTTTTTCTCAATTATTTTTAGTTTTCTTTGGTGGATTGCATCCCGGAACTTGTAGTTACTATATGGTTGCAAAATTTGGTTGCGTGTTGTACATGATATTCAAAATGCAAAGGTGATTCGTATGAATGCATGCAAATTTGTAAATATGTTGAGATACCTAGGATGTAGAGTTCGATTCAGTGTGATTGAGGCTTAATGTTTGAATTCCTGTAATTAGCTGATTGAAGAGTCTGTGAATACATCTCGAATCGAGCATGTGCAGAAAGTGTGAAGTGAGGTGTTGACATTCCATGCTATTGTGAAGTGTCTAGAACTTTCCTGGTGTGTGTACAAAACGAAATGAAGGAGGTGTATTGTAGGAAACGATGTAGGCATTTCTTTGTTTTAACCGAGAGTTTCTATTTTTTTCCTTGTCATACCCCCCTTTCTGTGATTGTATACCCTAGTTAGCCCTTTGAGCCTTTAGTCGATTGTTTCTTTCTTTTGTCCAAAAAGTGTAAACCGAGCTTAGTTCCTTCTTTTCATTAGCCGTAAAGTCTATACAAAACTCTTAAGCGCTTAAGAAGAGAAAATCATTCTCCCAAAAGTGTCAAAGAGTGAGAATGGTGAAAAGAAAAAGAAAAGCATAGTGAGGAAAGGAAAAGAAAAGGTTGAAGGTGCACTTGTAATAAATAAATGATAACGAAGGTGCATGAATAATCTTTGTTGTTGTGTCAAGTGTGCTTAATGAAATGGGCCATACTAAAGAAAATCATCAAGAATGGGATGATGAAAAAAAAAGAAGAGAAACAATGTCCATGAGTTGATGGGATGTGTTGAAAAGGCGCTTAAGGATGCTAGTGGCTATTATTGGCTAATCCAATACTTACTAGTTCCATAGCTTCCATTACAACCCATTAAAGTCCTACGTGATCTTACATCGCACTTCTTTATATTAGTGGAGTAATACACTAAGGGAAAGCTTATGGGTCATGACATGATGCATGCGAATTCTTTTGGGAGAGAGAGTGAAATTGTGTGTACATACCCCTGCTTGAATGTTTGTGTGTCATATGAGCAAAAAGGGGAAGATTCTCTTGAGTTGTGATGGCACATGCTTGATGAAAGATTCATTTTCGTGTCGGATATCTTGATCAGCTGATTTGCATGAGTTTGCCGATATCGAGAGTCGATTCTTAAAGTCTAGGAGGTCTTAAGGTATTGAAGGTCATTGCATTGATAAGACCATGCATGTTTTCTTGATGATTTGCTGTATTGAATAATCGGTATGACCGTAGTTTAAATTGTCGTACCAAAGTAGCGAGGTTGGGATGTGAATTGCATGAATTGTATGTTTGTTGTTCGAGGACGAACAAGGATTTAAGTGTGGGGTAAGTGATCTTGGGCAGGTTTATATGCCCAAGTGATACTCAAAAGTATCATTTTCGCCTTAGTTATCTATCAATGTGTATACATTCTCATGTAATTGGTAATAAAATGTGAATTTATACTAACCAACATGATTAGCATTGTTTTGCAGGTAAAATGTGATTTCGAGAAGCTAAAATGCATGCTGGATGATATCGGAGTTGGACTTGGATGCGAGCAAGGGAAAAGGCATTGGACAGCATGAATTAAAGGGGCTCCGCGATGGAGCCGTGTCATGCTGCCATCGCGGAGGCATTCTGCCTGGATGGGGAAAATTCACCCAAATTCCAGTGGAGGTTCGCGTTTGCTCCGTGGCACGGAGCCAGTGCTCCGCGATGCACGCCGTGCCACGTTGAGCCTTAATTCCCGGACCCCCAGTTGTAGTGAAGGTCCGCGTTCATGGCGTGTCACGGAGGTAGTGCTCCGCGATGCACTCCGTGACGCGTTGCTCATTATTCCAGGAAAAATTCCCAACAGTATAAATAGAACACTTAAGTTCATTTTTCATAATTCTGACTTGGTGGAGCAAGGACGTGGGTTACAGGCAGTTGAGGAACGAAAAGTTCAGGGTTTTTTCTCTCTTTCTTTCTTCTTTAATTCAATTGCTTGTATGATTAACACTCATTTTATGATGATTAATCCACAAATGAGTGGCTAATTCCTCTCCTTGCTGAGGTTATGAACAATTGTGATGAAATTTGATTGATTCTATGGTTTTTCATCTTTTCTTCCATGTTGTTCTATTAATTCTTGTTCTTACTGCATTGGTGTGTGGCCTACATTAATGTACATCTAAAAAGTCCGGTTTCACTCGAGAGAGCACGAAACTGGAAAGTTGTGAATTAATAGGATATGTTCTTTACTTGGTTTGGGAAAATTGAGTCTTGATTTGCTTTTAGGATAGAAATATACCTGAAAGTCGTATTAGTCAATTTAGGAACCGGAATTGTATAGCTAGGACATGAATTGCATTTGATCACAGAAATGTAGACGGATGGTTCATGATTCTTAAGTGAGGTTAATACGAGAGTTTTAATCTCTTGGCAAATGTTCTTGGCTAGCAACAGGAAGAAAAGATTAACCAATTTATGATGATAATCAATTTCATTACATGTTCGTTTCATCTCAGCATGCTTTCATTCATAGTTCAGATTCAAAGTAGATAATTGTTCTTAGTTTTAGTATAAAATTCATAAAACAAACTATCAACTTTTTGGTTACACTGTTGTCTGCATTTTTAGAAATAAAATATAGTACACTTGAGCAATTTGCACTTCAACCAAGTCTCTGTGGGATCGATACTTGGCTTACTAAAGCCTCTTACTACTTGTTCGACCACGTGCACTTGCGTGTTGTTTTGTATACCCACAAACACCCGAACAGGGCTGCTGGAGTTGTTAGGGTACGTTGGCTGGCATTGCCACCCTCCTTCCATTTCCTCGTTTTGGAGGCATAATTCACTGAAATGAATAAAGCATGAGTTAGGAGGACATTTTTGGGATTAAGCTCAACACATAGTAAGGAGTATGAACAAAAGGGAAATTTTCCTAATAATGTCTTGTAGCCTCCCTGTCATAAGTGTAGCGAGCTTCACACCCATGAAAAGAACTCTACTTGATGTGGCTTTCGGACATCCTACGATACTCTAACCTAGTTCTCTGATACCAAGTTTGTCACGACCCGAGTCTACCCCTGGACGAGACACAGTACTTGAAATCACAAGTGACTCCAAGCGAACCCATGGTCTAACATCACATTGGTATATTGAGTTAAACGTAAGTGGAAGCTGTGTAAAAAAAGTAACTATTTAAGAATTACTATTTTGAAAGGAGTAAACATAACTAAATAAACTTTTCAAAAAGAGACATGTCTGATAAGATACTGAAATTATGCAACAACTGCAAAACAAACAGAGGAACACTGTGTCTAAAAGCCATCTAAAGAACTGATGAGCTGCTGCGATAAACCCCCAGCTAACTCTAAGGTCTAACTCAAAAGATACTGAACTGAAATAAGTAAACCCTTAGATTCATTTGTTTATACATTCCTCTTAGTATCAACTCTAGGGATAATCTTTTTTGCTATATTATTTTGAGAGATATTTGTTATAATTAATTAGTTGTTGGACCGATCAGATCAGTTAACTAAAAAACTGATCATTCCTTTTCTTTTGGAAGACCTAATCACATAATTTCATTATCTCCCTTCTAAGCCTTCTATTTCATCTTCTATTTTTAGGAATAAAAAAGGATACACAGATAGACTACAAAATAGACTTCGTTTTATTATATTTATATATTAAATTAAACAAAATTCTTATTATTAAAACTAATGAAAGAAACCCTTGAATCACTAAATATATATATTATATAATATATATATATATATATATATACCAGGGATGTCTCTTAGTAATGTCTAATGGCTACTCGCATGATTTGGAATAGAGTAATTAAAATCTTCTAGATAAAAATTTAAGTCTTGTCCTCGAAAGATGAGAACTCACCAATAACACTGCTGTTGAAATCGTCGAAGAGAAGCTACTTACGATGCTATGACTAAGAACCTGTGCCTTTATCATAATATGATACAACATAGAAAGTATGCATCAGTACTTTGAATGTACTGAGTAAGTGAGATATACATAAAGCACAGAGATAAGTAATTGATCTGAAATAACATGAAATCGCCAACCGATATTGAGTGCTGATAGAAGCTAAACTATAACTGCAATAAGTTCAATGTAGACCCTGGCTGATGGTCATAAACATGTCCTGAAACTGAGTAACAGAACTGAGCTAAAATTGGGACTGAGTTGAACTAAACTATACTGACAAGTGGGAGAGTCTATAACCGACATATAACAATGTGAGCTAGATGTGGAGTCCGATGTATACACCCCATTGGTGAGAGCCTATTGTACCTTTCCAGGGTATAGTGGTTGAGCTAAGTGATCACAAGTCTGAGGCCCGTTCAGGCTAAACCTTATGGTGGCAATAGTTACACCCCATAAACTTCCGTAGTACGATCGTTGTGCACGCATGTA
Organism: Datura wrightii; assembly: GCA_035772735.1. Taxonomy (NCBI): domain Eukaryota; kingdom Viridiplantae; phylum Streptophyta; class Magnoliopsida; order Solanales; family Solanaceae; genus Datura; species Datura wrightii. The sequence goes on along the minus strand of JASDFA010000002.1, from coordinate 44,644,484 downwards.
CATTGAGAATTTTCGCATACAAAACCTCTAGAAGAAGGCCTGGGAGGTGAAAACACGAGCGCATCAACAAAAAGAGTGGGGTCGAGGGCAGGAGGCGGCGCACTTGGTACCGCATCGCATGGCCTGCCTTGGCGCAGGAACTGGCGCATCGCTCCACTAGTGCAGCACGATGGGGGCGCGCCGCATACCCCCTGCCACCACCCAAGTATTTTATAAGTCCTCTTGGTCCCTTGCTTCATTATATACAAAGTATCCTTCGGCTAAGAAAAGATAATCCCACACTTTTCATCAAGTTTCTTCCAAATAATGTCGTCAAACTCCATCTAAACACAAATTCGTCTTGGATAATGAGTTCTAGGCCTATGAGAAGCACCGCTGCAGAGTTATTTTGTGAAAATTCGCTCGGTGAGTTAGAACCCTGCCGAGTAAAGGTTGCCAAATTTACTTTAAATTGAGTCCTAACCGGCTATAGGCAATAGGTAAGCGGTTCTACCTTTTAAACTCTCGAGAATCGGTGACTTTTTGGCTGAGTTAATTTAAGTTGAAGTTCTAGTCAATTCTATTGAAAGATATTTTTAATTTTCGATTGTTAGTATTGAAATAGCTCATTTTCTCAATGTGAGGCCTGTAAATTGGTGAAATTACTGACTTTAGGTTGGAAGAGTTTGAGCGCCCAGAAATCATTGAATAAGGTAGGTTAGGGATATTTCCTTCGGCAAGTTACATTCGTCGTAAAGTTAGTGCGACATGTTTATGTACAGTACTCCAGAGTAAGCCTTGTGGTCAGCTGCTGCAAATTGAATTGACACGACAACGATGACATAGTAACCCTTGTCAGAGTTAACCCTACTTAGCTTGGTTTCTGCATGCGATGTTTGGTTGTTGGATGTTTTGTTGCTATAGGGCTATGCTCGGAGGAGTAATATAATGTTAGCAGGGACCAAATTGAGGCTGTGAGGGCCATATTGAGATACCCATATGCTCATAGGAGCAACATGATGTACGAAGGGACAAGTGATTGAGGCTTGAGGGCCATATTGAGGTCTAGTTACCTTTAGACTTCTCTATGCCACAGTGCACCATGACCCTCAGACGAGCGAAGGCTCTAGATCCAGTTACAGGAGCCCAGACGGCCCCAACACAAACACAGCTACAGGAGCCTAGATGGCTCAATCAAGAAATAGGACCTTATAAGGCTCGGATATAGCATCAGAGGATGAGTATTCCTGAGTTATAATATGCTTATGAATAGTTAGTAGCCAGATAGGAAGAGGGTGCATTGTTTGTACTTGTTGGGGCTTATGGGGGCACGGGTAGGTTATTTTGTGTTGTTTATACCTTCCAAGCTTATAGAGGCTCGGTTAGGTTCTTGTTTGTACATATACTTGTTAGTTATATTTTTTAGATTATGAGATTACTTAGGTTAAATCCTTATCCTTCGTCTTGATTACTTCAGCTTTATCAACTTTCATTCAATTATTATTAACTTCCTTATATATTTGGTACATATTGTACTGACGCCCATCCTTGGGGCACTACATTACTTTCCTGCAGTTGCTATTCAGGAGCTCCCTAGTCATCAGCTAGAGTCAGCAGTCCAGTCAGCTCCCTTTCTTTGGAGTTAATAATAGAGGAGGTTTGTTCTTTTCTTGTACAGTTTATGGATAGGCTGGGGCACTGTCCCGACCATTATTTTACTCCTAGAGGCTTGCAGGCTACAAATTCTCAATTTTATTGGGTTTTGTTGTTGGCCGTGTGGCTCTTATGTATGTTTAGTTTGCGTAATGGCTGTGTGGGGCCTAGTTTAGCTATTACTTAGCAGGATTGTCGGCTATAGCTTGTGTGATTGCCTGTTTTCCTTTAGTTATAACAAGATAGCATGGTGGTCTTATCGGCCTACATAAGATATCTTTTATCGTCTAGTTGTTGGGTTAGTTGTTTTCCATTACAGGTATTGTGTGGATTTGTTGGCCCGAGGATGTTTATACAGCTGAGATATAGCTCGTTATTTTCTTGATTTTGAGTTGTTGGTAGGCACCAGAGGTGCCTATGCCTAGCCAGGTCAATCTAAGTCCCAAGTTGGCATTAGGTGCCAGTCATGCCTCCCAAGGTGGAGCGTGACAAAATTAATATCAGAGTAGGTAGTATCCTAGAGAGTCTGCAAGTTCTGTCAAGTAGATTCTTGTCTATCGATGTGTTGTGCACCACATTTTATGGACAGGAGGCTACGAGGCATAATAGTGTGGTTACTCTTCTTTCTCATCTAGTCGTGCTATAGATCTGTGGTGTATACGGTAATTCACTAAGCTTACATTATTCTACTTATTTACCAAGAAATATCTAACACACGACAGACCATGACTAGTCGGAAGTTGGATGTTGCGGTAGGAGAGGGTATTAGTAGGGGTCCCTAGTTGGAGTCATCCCGATCTGAGCGTGATAGGGAGACATCACCTCGATCTCCCCAGCACTCACCGCCACACTAGGAGCCCTCTAGGGTAGTAAATATACCAGTACCACCCCCAGCCATTCCTGGGCCATCAGATCAGGAGCTCAGGGGTGCATTATATGTGTTGGTCCAGATGATGGCTACCCAGCGTCAGCCTTAGCCAGTAATACCAGCTGTTGTTGAGCCCACTGAGGGGCTCGGAGTTTGAGATTCTGTGAGGTCCTTGCTTTGGGTCCCCCGCGGTTTATAGGGACATACCATAGAGAGGATCCCCAGAACTTTGTAGATCAGCTACAGTGGATATTCAGGGTCATGCATGCCTCATCCAAGAATCAGTTGAGTTAGCAGTATTTTGATTGTGAGAGGTAGCAATTTTGAGGTATGAGAGTTGGAAAGATCCTGAGGCAGAGATGCACCCCCACCTATGTGGCCTAGCTTCTTTGAAGCTTTCATAGACCACTACTTGTCCCGAGAGGTCCGACAGGCCAGAGTAGAGTAGTTTTTACATATGGAGCAAGGCAAAATTAGTGTTAGAATATGCATTAAGATTTTATTCTCTAGCCAGATATGCGCCTACATTTGTTAATACTATGCTAGCCAGGGTACACTGGTTTATTATGGGACTTGCACCAAAATATATGGAAGCTTGTATAACAGCCACACTATGGGAGGATATGGATATCTGACGGATTCAGGCCTTTGCTCAGATCATAGAGGAACTCAGATAGCGTCAGTACACGATTGATAGGCAGGTTAGGAGCAGCGTCGGAGGGCTAGACCCATAGACTTTCAGGTAGATTTTCAGGGTGGGCCAAGGACTCGTTTACCAGGTAGGCTACCTAGGCCCCCGTTCTAGCAGCAACAGGTCAGATCATCGCGGACAGTTAGGTCCCCGTGAAAGTTCACGAGCGTCAGGCTTACAACAGTAGAGAGGGCTAGATCAGATGGGACCAATGGTACCACATTGCAGTACCTGTCATAAGACACATCTGGGGAGATGCATGCATGGTTCCAATGCCTGTTATTCCTGTGGACAGGAGGGACACATAATGAGGGATTGTCCGACTAGACGCTAGGGCAGTCAGGACCAGCAGGATAGATCCTCGTTAGGTTCATATGCCCCAGCACCTTCTGTGAGGTGTAGGCCCTCAGCTCAAGTCGGCAGAGGCCGAGGTAGATCAGGGGCATCCAGTTCAGGCAGCGGTCAGGATCTCACTTTTGCACTACTGGGAGGACATGAGTCAGAGTCGTCGCCAAATGTTATGAAAGGTATGCTAGATGTTTGCTCTCATCCAGTTTATGCGTTGATAGACCCGGGCTCCACTTTTTTATATGTTACTCTGTTAGTGGCCCGAAAGTTTGATCTAGTGCCAGAATTGCTTAAGTGACCCTTCTTGGTGTCTACACCCGCCGGTGATTCTATTATTGCTAAAAGAATTTATCGGGGTTGTACAGTAGAGATTTTCAGTCGCTAGACCTTAGAAGATCTAGTAGAATTAGAAATGGTTGAGTTTGATGTAATTATGGGTATGGATTGGCTGGCACCATGTTACGCCATGGTAGAGTGCTAGACCAGAATTTTCCAATTTCACTTTCTAAGGGATGTAGTGTGAGAGTTGCAGCTATGCCAAAGGGCAAGTTCATATCCTATCTTCGGGCAAAAAAGTTGATAGCAAAGGATTGTATTTATCATATTGTTAGGGTTCAGGATATGAAAGCAGAATCCCCGACTCTCCAGTCCATCCTAGTGGATAATGAGTTTCTAGATGTGTTTCCAGACGAACTTCCTAGTATTCCAACAAGAATAGGAAATAGATTTTTTTGATGGACTTGCTACCAGATACTCAGCCTATATCCATCCCTCCATATGAATGGTGCCTGCGGAATTCAAAGAATTAAAAGAACTGTTGAAAGATTTGTTAGATAAGGGTCTTATCAGGCTGAGTACTTCAACGTAAGGTGCGCCAGTTCTGTTTGTGAAAAAGAAAGATGGTTCCCTACGCATGTGTATAGATTATCGAAAATTGAATAAAGTTACCATTAAGAACAAATACCCTCTTCCAAGGATAGATGGTCTATTCGATCAGCTGCAAGGGGCAAAATATTTTTCCAAAATTGATTTGAGATCCGGGTACCACTAGATTCAAGCTCGAGAGAAGGATATCTTGAAAATGACTTTCATGACCAGGTATGGTCATTTTGAGTTTCTTATATGTCCTTCGGGTTGACAAATGCACGAGCAATGTTCATGGACCTAATGAACAGTATCTTCGGGCCATACTTAGATTTGTTTGTGATAGTGTTCATTGATGATATTATGGTATACTCCCGCTCAGAAGTGGAACACAGAGACCATTTGCGAACGGTACTTCAGATCCTCAGAGACTGCCAACTATATGCGAAGTTTCCTAAATGTTAGTTCTGGTTGAATTCAGTAGCTTTCTTGGGGCAAATTGTATCAGATGTTGTATTCATGTTGATTCACAAAAAACTGAGGTAGTAAAGACATGGCCTAGACCCACAACTCCAATGAAGGTTCACAGTTTCCTGGGTTTAGCCGGGTATTACAGAAGGTTTGTAGAAGGATTTTCCACCCTATTAGCACTTTTGAACAAATTGACTCAGAAAGCAACCTAAGTTACATTGGATCGAGGCTTGTGAGCAGAGTTTCCATGAATTGAAAAATAGATTGACATCGGCACTATTGTTAGCTTTGACAGAAGGTTCAGAGGGTTATACTATATATTGCGACGCCTCGGGCACTAGTTAGGGTGTGTTTTGATGCAATACAGAAAGGTAATTGCATATGCTTCAAGGAAATTAAGGAAACATGAAAAAAACTATCCCACCTATGATATGGAGTTAGCTGCAGTGGTTCATTCCTTAAAAATATGGAGGCATTACTTGTATGGTGAGCATATGGATATTTTTATTAATCATAAAAGCCTCCAGTACATTTTCATGCAGAAAGAGCTGAATTTGGGACAGCGCCATTGGCTAGAATTGTTGAAAGACTATGATGTGAACATCTTGTATCACCTAGGGAAGGCTAATATCATAGCTGACACCCTTAGCCACAGATCCATGGGCAGTTTGACACATTTGAGACCAGAACAGTGGGAAATGACTCAACAATTGCACCGGCTAGCCAACGTAGTAATTCGGGTAGTGGATTTAGAGGATAATGGGGCTATATTCAGAATACAGCAGTATCATCCCTGGTTGTAGAAGTAAAAGAGTGGCAGTACGAGGACCCTAATTTGGTACAGTTTAGAGACAAGGTTTAGCAAGGCTAAATTTCATCTTTTGAGTTAACTAAAGATGGGGTTTTGAGATACAGAGGTCACCTTTGCATTCCAGATGTAGCAAGGCTCCACCAATAGATTATGATAGAGGTACATCATTCTCGTTACTCTCTCATCCAAGTTCAATGAAGATGTACCACCACATAAAAGAGACATACTGGTGGCTTGGAATGTAAAGAGGTGTAGCCGAATTCGTAGCATAGTGTCCTAATTGTCAACAGGTAAAAGCTGAACATCATAAACCTGGCAGACTAACTCAGGAGATAGCTATACCTGTGGAAATGGGAGATAGTTAATATGGAATTTTTGATAGGACTACCCCGTACCAGACGTAAATTCGACTCTATTTGGGTTATTGTTGATAAGTTGACGAAATCAGCTCACTTTCTGCCAGCTACATTCTTAGCCAAAAATTACGCCGAGTTATATATTAAAGAGATAGTCAACTGCATGGTGTCCCAACATCTATCATTTCTGATAGACGGGCACAGTTTACAGCTAGATTTTGGCAATCATTTCAGAAAGGTTTGGGGACATAAGTTAATTTGAGTACAGCTTTTCATCCCCAGACAGACTGCCATGTAGAACGCACTATTTATATGCTTAAGGACATGTTACAGGCGTGTGTGCTGGATTTTAGAGAAAGATGGGATGAGCATTTACCCCTTATTGAATTTTCATATAATAATAGTTATCATTCTACAATTCAGATGGTGCCTTATGAGGCATTATATGGGCGGAAATGCAGGTCCCCCATCGGACTGTTTAAGGTAGGAGAGGTAGAATTAGTCGGACCTGATATGATACACTAGTCAGAAGAGAAAGTAAAACTCATCAGAGAGCGGTTACTGATAGTCCAGAGTCGTCAGAAGTCCTACTCCGATGTGCGGCGTAGAGACTTGGAATTTAATGTTGACGATTTGGTACTCCTTAAAGTTTCACCGATGAAGGCGTGATGAGATTTAGAAAGAAGGGCAAGATTAGCCTGAGGTTCATTGGCCTGTATCGAATCCTCTGAAGGATAGGCCGAGTGGCATATGAGTTAGAACTGCCTTCAGAGTTGGAATTTGTCCATCCAGTCTTTCACGTGTTAATGTTGTGAAAGTGTATAGGGGACCCATCTCGGGTTGTTCTAGTTGAGGATGTTCAAGTTACTGAAGAGTTATCTTATGAAGAGGTTCTAGTTGCTACACTAGATCGGCGAGTTCGTAGGTTAAGGACTAAAGACGTAGCCTCCATTAAAGTTCTGTGGAGAATAGAAATAAAGAAGCGTTGACCTAGAAAGATAAGGATGACATGAGATCTAGATATCCTCACTTGTTCCAAGATGACCCAGATTATGTAGTTTAAGTGAGGTCGATGTTTAATTGTTATTTTATTGCTATATTACTAGTACTCGTTGGTTAGTTATCTCTATATGGTGAGATAGTTGTTTATAGCATCCTATGAGATGCCTATGTTGGGTTTTTCTACGTTTCAGGTTTCTGGATAGTCCATAATAGAGAGGTGACTATGCCGAAATGTTTCTAAGTATTAGTTAAAAGAGTTAATGCCGTTAAGCCAAAGACTTCATTCGAGGACGAAGTTTCCTAAAGGGGGAAGGATGTTACACCCCATAAACTTCTATAGTACGATCATTGTGTGCGCATGTACATTGAGAATTTTAGCATAAAAAACCTTTAGAAAAAGGTCGGGGAGGTGAAAACACGAGCGCGTTGTCAAGCAGACGGGGGCCAAGGCCAGGAGGCCAGCATGCTGGGTGCCGCATCACGCGGCCTGCCTTGGCGTAGGCATTGGCACGTCGCGCCCCTAGTGCAGCACGATGGGGGGCGCGCCGCACAACCCCCACCACCACCATCACCGCCCAAGTATTATATAAGTCCTCTTGGTCCTTTGCTTCATTATATATGAAGTACCCTTCGGCCCACAATTTTCATCAAGTTTCTTCCAAATTATGCCGTCAAACTCCATCTAAATGCAAATTCGTCTTGGATAACGAGTTCTAGGCCTATGAGAAGCAGCGTTGTGGAGTTATTTCATGAAAATTCGCTCGGTGAGCCAGAACCCCGCCGAGAAAAGGTTGCTGAATTTACTTTAAATTGAGTCCTAATCGGCTACAGGTAATAGTAAGAAGTTCTACCTTTTAAACTCTCATGAATTGGTGAGTATTTGGCTGAGTTGATTGAAGTTGAAGTTATAGTCAATTCTATTGAAAGATGTTGTTAATTGCCAATTGTTAGTATTGAAATAGCCTCATTTTCTTAGTGTGAAGGCTACAAATTGGTGAAATTACTGACTTCAGGTTGGAAGTGTTCGAGCGCCAAAAAATCATCGAATAAGGTTTGTTAAGGCTATCCTTTTCGGCAAGTTACGTCCACCGTAAAGTTAGTGCGACCTGTTTATCTGTAGTACTCCAACATAAGCCTGTTGTGGTCAGCTACTACAAATAGAATTGAGACGACATCGATGTCATAGTAACCCTCTTTAGAGTTAACCCTAGTTATCTTGGTTTTTGCATGCGATGCTTGGGTTGTTGGATGTTTTGTTGCCCACAGGACTATGCTCGCAGGAGCAGTATGATGTCCGAAGGGAGAAGATTGACGCTGTGAGAGCCCTATTGAGTTACCCCAATGCTCGCAGGAGTAATATGATGTCCGCAGGGACCAGATTGAGGCTGTGAGGGCCATATTGAGATACCCATAAACTTGAAGGAGCAACATGATGTCTGGAGGGACTAGATTGAGGCCATGAGAGTTATATTGAGGTCTAGTTACCTCCAGACTCCTCTATGCTGCAGTGACACCATCAACCACAAATTAGCGAAGGCTCAGGGTCCAGTTATAGGAGCCCAGACGGCTCAGACACAGACACAACTACAGGAGCCTAGATGGCTCAATCCAAAAACAGGAGTGTAACAGCCCAGACCGCCGCTTGTAGAAATTGTCTTCTTTGGGGCTCACCCCCTCACGGTTTTAAAAAGCGTCTACAAGGGAGAGGTATCCAAGCACTTATAAAGTACTCTTCGTTCTCCTCCCCAACCATGTGGGGTTTGCCTAAGGCAAGCCTCACACTCACCCCCCCTTGGGACTCAGCGTCCTCGCTGAGGTTTGCCCCATCACCGGCCCGACACCGGATGTTGTTAAGGGGGAATGAGGGTGTGAAATCTGCTCTGCTCTCCCCTCCTCTGCTGCGGGGAATCTACTGTTCAAGAACTGCCACCAAACTCTAACTGCCCTTGACGAACAAATCTATCTCGCTGTTGCTGTGGTGGAGGTGGGGGTCTAGGGGGTCTATCTTACAACTGGGGCCTGGGTCCTCTCTGAACCTCCCTCTGCATATCATTTGATCTGTCTCTGCGGCGCTGTTCCTGATTTGTCTGTCCACTGCCCTATTGCCGCTGTCTAAGGCCCTCAATGGTCTGGGAAAAGGCCTATACTCGGGCAATATCCATATCTTCTCATAACGTAGCCGTCATGTATGCTTCAATGTATTCAGGGTTCGGACCCATAATAAATCTGTGAACTCTGGACGGTATAGTGTCCACAAAGTCTGGAGCATAGCGGCCTAGGGAGTCAAACTGTAAAGCATATTCTCGTACGCTCCTCGCCCCCTGTTCTAAATGAAAAAACTGATCCATCCGGGCCTGTCGGGTCTCCCGTGGCAAGTAACGGTCCAGGAAGGCCTCCGAGAAGCTGGACCAGGTCGGAGGGGCAACATCTCTCCCTCGAGACCTTTCCCATCTCTCGTACCATAATACAACTATGTCCCGCAACCGAAACACTGCCAGCTCAACTGATTCTGTAGGGGTCACATGCATAACCCGGAAAATTCTCTACATCTGGTCTAGAAAATCCTGGGGGTCCTCTGCTTGATCTGACCCAGTGAACTACGGGGGTCCCAATGCAAAGAATTCTCTAACCCTGGAACTACCTGGCCCACCTAGAGTTTCTGCTGCTGTAGGTGGTACTGGCTGACACTGAGTAGCTAGTATCTGGGTTAACATAACCACCGCACTACGTAGCTCCTGATCAGATGAAGTGGGTGCAGGAGCTGTGGGAGGCAGTGCTGCCTCAAATGGTGCCTGACGAGGCGGAGACTGCTGGGAGGGTCGAGATGACACCTCTGTATTGCCCTCAGACCGGGCTGAGTCTGGCTGTAAGTGAGGCATCCTGCTGGTGCCCTCGCCTGCCGCTGTATCTAATCTCCTTCCTATAGAAGGGTGCCACTGATCTGCCATAATATATGTATACAAAGAGGGTGGTAAGTTTCAAAAGAACCAACCCTATACTATAGTGTGCTATGGCACGATTGAGTATGAAAGAAGGGTAAACATCCTATTATGCCTCGCAGCCTCCTGCCTATAGTATGTGGTGCACAACACATCCATAGACAAGACTCTACTTAGCACGGCTTGCAGACTCCCTGGGACACGAACTGCTCTGATACCAAGTCTGTCACACCCCACCTTGGGGGGTATGAAGGGCACCTGGTGCCTGCTAGACTCTGGCTCTATTTCAAGAAACAAACCGGCTACATAGCGGTTGTAAATACAGCCCCCAGCCGATTAGGCCTGTAGCCACCTGCAATGCACAATAGCTAACCAGAACGATGACACTATAATTTGAAGCAACTTCTATTCACATTTGTGACCGACAAGGTCACTAACTATAACCATAAAAAGGCCCCACACGGCCAACATCAACAACTAAACACATATATACATGCACGGCCCCATACGATCGGCTCCACCACCACATGGAAACATCAGAATGCAAGCCTCTAGGAAGTAATAATAAAATGGTCGGAACAGGGCCCCGACCTACCCAAACTGTAATAAAAAAGGAAATACGAACAACCTCCGACTTTCTAGCTCCGGAGGATAGGAGCTGATAACTCTGCTGACTGGATCACGAGTGATTGACTCCTCATCTATGTGTACCAGCAGGCAAGCAATGTAGCGCCCCCACGGGCGTCAGTACCACTGGTACTCAGTATGCAAAGCAAACTGAATCTAAATAGCAGGAGATAACTGAATCTGTAAGAACTGATATGAACTGAATCAGACTTGCAATGCTGTGATAGGGCAGGAGCGCACCTGTAGACGCGACGACCTGTTGTCTATTAACTAATATATAGCACATAAATACATACATACATATATATATATATATATATATATATATATATATATATATATATATATAGCAAACAAGAGCCAATACCAACCCCTATAAGCCGGATGGCGCCAAGCAAGCAAACAATCTATATACCCCTACCCGGGTCAAAACCAGCCAAAAATGAGTCACTCCACTCATCTGCTAACTACGAGCACCTCTACCGGCCCCCTGGGTCTCCAACTCGGGCTATGGCCTCTGATATAAATAACTGTGTCTGAGTCCGAAGGACTCCTATACTGTATCTGTAACTGTAACTGTATCTGAATCTGTTCCCTGGGCGCTTGTGCACATCAGGGCTATATGTACTGTAATGCTGATCAGCCTGATATGGGGAAAGCTTCATCCCATCTTCGTCCAAACTGGGGACGGCATGCCACTCCTTGGCGTGACGTAAACCCACCTGCTCAGTGGGTGACACAGTTACCAACCCAGGGGCGGCGAGGACACTCAAAAGGGTGCCCTCACGACACAACCAAGTCTCAACAAACAATAAGCACATATATATATATATAGCAAGCATGTTTAAACTGAAAAATACTATCTAAATTCTGATTTCTTATTTTGATCTCTTTCTGTATTATACTGATTCTCATACTGCTTTATACTGAATCTATGATCTTTATCTAACTGCATGGCTAATCTGTATCCAAGATACTATCTGACTGTCTAATTTTACTTTACTAATTCTTATTCTGAATATCTGTCATATTATTCTAGAAACATGCTTGCTAATCACATACTGGGCTATACTGAGTCTAGAATGCTAACTTCCCATTTTGGCGCATTCTTTACTAACTTTCGGACTGAATACGATATAACAACGCAAACCAGATTTACTGAACTTGCACAATACTCAACATTCAACTCCGGGAATTCTACTACGGAGTTTACTGTGCTATACAAGGCTAAGACTACTAAATTGCCGAAGAAACTGGCTTTACATACCTTAACCTCGATTTATCCGACTACGGACGAAGCTCGGTCAGTACTCCAGCTATTTCTCCCAACTGCATTTACATATATGTCAATTAGAACTAAATACATTAATATCCGAGAGAAATTATCACTTTTGATATATATTTATCCCAAACTTTGACTTATAGAAAAACGGTCGAAAACTTGTTATTTCTCGATAGTCCAGAAGGGATAAATGCTCACTGCAAGGCTAGGAACACGTTGGTACTAATTTAAAGCAATTATATTTACTTTACCTCGGTAGCATGACGTTTCGCCGACCAAATTTCACGAAACCAACTCCGTAGTATTGCTCTATAGCTTTATACCTCGGTATCTAAGCCGAAATGGAGTTTAGACCGTGTTTCGTAGCGTAATCGGCAAGAAATATGAGTAAATAGTCGTGGGTGTTTTCTTAACTTGGCTATACCCTCTGTTTTCTGGTTTTTATTGATGTATATGGAAAAAAACCTACTTTTTCCCTTTTTTTTCTAAATCCCTTAACCAACATGCCATTAGGCTATTTATTCATTTAAAATTTACGGGGTGTAACATCCTCCCCCCCTTAAGAACATTCGTCCTCGAATGACATTCTGACTTATAAAAATCTTAACTGGCTGACTTATCCCTAAAACAATTTCGGTAGAGTTTCCCCTATATTATAGACTATCTCAAAATTCCTGAAAAGCAGAAATTGTACTGGATAGCTGAATGATAACTGTTATTATAGGCAAATTCAATCAAAAGCAGATGCTTATCCCAGCTACCCCGAAAATCTAGTACACACGCTCGTAGCATATCTTCGAGCGTCTGGATAGTTCGTTCTTCTTGCCCATCTGTCTGAGGATGAAAGGTTGACCTTAAGTTAATCTGTGTCCCCAGGCCTCTCTGGAACGACTTCCAGAATCTCACTGTAAATTGTACTCCTATATCTGAGATAATAGGCACCGGAATACCCGTGCAATCTGACTATCTCTCTGATATACAGTTCAGCATAATCCTCAACAGAGAATGTAGTTCGTACTAGAAGGAAATGGGCTGATTTTGTTAATCTGTCAACGATTACCCAAATAGAATCGTTTCTGCGTCTGGTACGGGGTAACCCTGTTACAAAATCCATATTTATCGCTTCCCATTTCCACAAGGGCACAGCTATATCCTGCGTCAGACCGCCCAGTTTCTGGTGTTCTGCTTTTACCTGCTGGTAGTTAGGACATCTAGATACAAATTCAGCTATTTCAGCTTTCATACCTGGCCACCAATAGATGTCTCTGATGTTGTGGTACATTTTCGTTGCTCCTAGATGGAGGGAATAGCGAGCATAATGTACCTCTTGCATGATCTGCTGGCGAAGCCCTGAAACATTCGGGACACATAGGCGGCCCTTACAATGCAGCACTTCATCCTCAATCTCTTGGAAATCTGGCTCCTTACCTTTCTGAACTCTATCTCTGAGCTGGACTAAGTCAGGGTCCTCGTACTGCTATTCTTTTACCTCTGTAACTAACGATGACTTTTCGGACGATTTCAGGTATAACTACACGCAAGTGCACATGGTCGAACAAGTAGTAAAGTGGCTCAAGTAAGCCAAGTATCGATCCCACAGAGACTGGACTAAATTAACAATCTACTCAAGTGTCAATAAACTTTAACTCTAAATTGCAGACAACAATGTGAAGAAAAGGTTGATATTTTGTTTCCTAATTTTATACTAAGTCTAAAATGAATATATAATTTGAGTCTGAACTATAAGTATGAGCATGCTGAGGTTAAATGAACATGTAGAGAAATAAATTATTGATATAATTTGATTAATCTTTCCTCCGGTTGCTAGTCAAAAATTATTACCTATGGATTAAAACTCTCGTATTTAACCCAAGTTAGGAATCACAAACCTTCCACCTACATTTCTGTGATAAAACGAAATTCATGTTCTAGCCATACAAAACCGATTCCTTAATTGACTAATACGACTTTCAGGTATATCTCTATGCTGAAGGTAAATCAATTCTCAATTTTCCCAAACTAAGAAAAGATCATATCCTATCAATTCACCACTTTCCAATTTCTTGCTCTCTTGAGTGAAACCGGACTTTTTAGATTTACATTAACGTTGGCCACACATTAACGCAGTAAGAACTAGAATCAATAGAACAACCATGGAGGAAAAGATGAAAACCAATTTATCAATAATCACATTTCAATACAATTGTTCTTAACCTCAGCAAGAAGGGAATTTAGCCACTCATTTGTGGATTAAACATCGTTAAATGAGTGTTAATCATACAAGCAATTGAAATAAAGAACAATGAGATAGAGAAAAACCCTGAGATTTTCGTCCCCTCAACTGCCTGTAACCCACGTTCTTGCTCCACCAAGTCAGAATAATTAAAAATGAACCTAAGTGTTCTATTTATACTAGTGGGAATTTTTCCCGAAATAACAAGCAATGTGTCACGGAGTGCATCGCGGAGCACTGCCTCCGTGACATGCCACCAACGCGGACCCTCACTGGAATCCGATCGTCCAGGTATTAAGGCCCAACGTGGCACGGCGTGCAACGCGGGGCTAGGCCAACGTGCCACGGCCCCAATACGCACCTTCAATGGAATTTGGCATATTTTAAGCATCCAGGCAGAATGCATCCACGATGGCAGCGTGACACGACTCCATCGCGGAGCCCCTTTAGTTCGTGCTTTCCTTGTGCTTTTTCCCTTGCTAGCTTCCGAGTCCAATCCCGATCTCTCTCAACATGCATCTTAGCTCCATAAATTTATATTTTTTCTGCAAAACAACGCTAATCATGTTGGTTTGTATAAATTCACATTTTATTACAATTCACATGAGAATGTACAAACATCGATAGATAAACAAGGTAAAATGACACATTTGAGTATCACTTGGGCATATAAATTTGCCCAAGATCAGTTACCCCACACTTAAATCCTTTTTCGTCCCCGAACAATAATCTTACACCTCATGCAATTGACACCCCATCCTGGCTACTTTGGCTCGACAATTCAAGCTACGGTTATACCGATTATTTAATACAGCAAATCATCAAGAATACATGCATAGTCTTATCAATACAATGATCTTCAACACATTAAGACCTCCTAGACTCAAGAATCAACTCTCGATATCGGCAAACTCATGCAAATCAGCTGATCAAGATATCCGACATGAATTTTAATCTCTCGTCGAGCATGTGCCCTCACCACACAAGAGAATTTTCCCCTTTTTAATCACATGAACTCAAAACATTACATGCAGGGGCATATAAACAAGACTTCGCTCTCTCTCCCAAAAGAATTCAGATGCATCATGTCATGAACCATAGGCTTGCCTTTAGTGTATTACTCTACTAATATAAGGACACATGATGTAAGATCACGTAGGACTTAACGGGTTGTAATGTAAGCTACGGAACTAGGAAATACTGGGCTAACCAATAATAACAACTAGCCTCCTTAAGCGCTTTTTCAATCCATCCCATCAACCTTATGGACATTGTTTCATCCTTCATCATCCCATTCTTGAAGTTTGTCTTTATTTTCGGCCCCATATCTTTAAGCACACTTGACTTAATAACAAAGATTATTTATACATCTTCATTATATTTAATTTATACCAAGTGCACCTTCCACCTTTTCTTTCCTTTCATCACTCTGCTTTTTCTTTTCTTTTCAAAATTCTCACTCCTTGACACTGTGGGGAAATTATTTAATTATTTTTTTCTTGAGCCCTTAAGAGTTTTGGATCAAATTCACGGATAATGAAAAGAAGGGGTTAAGATCGGTTTACACCTTTTTGACAAAAGAAAGAAATAGGCTAAAGGTTCAATGGGCTAACTAGGGTGTACATTCAAGGTAGGTACGATAATGAAAAAAAAAACTTTCGGTTAAAGCAAAGAAATGCCTACATGATTTCCTAAAATACACATCCTTCATTTCATTTTATACACACACCAGGCAAGTTCTAGACACTTCACAATAGCATGGAAGAAACGAAACCTCACCATACACTCATTTCACATGCTCAACTCAAGACATATTCACAGACTCTTCAATCAGCTAATTACAAGAATTCAAGCATTAAGCCTCAATCACACCGAATCGATCTCTATGGCCTAGGTATCTCAACATATTTACAAAGTTGCATGCTTTCATACTAATCACCTTTGCATTTCAAATATCATGTACAACACGCAACCATAATTTCGCAACCATAAAGTAACGACAGGTTTTGGGATGCAAACCAATAAAAAAACTAAAAGATAAAATGAACAAAAGAAATCTACTCATAATGACTACATTTCCCTTAATACAGTCGTCATCCATCCATCATAGGGAACGGTCACTAATTACGACTTCGGTTCAATGGGACTATTCTCGGTAGAAGAATCGAAAACAAACGCCGAGAAACCCAAAAATAAAAATTTCACAAAAATTTTTAAAAAATATCGATAATTTAGATAAAACAAAGATATGTACAAAACCAGCTAACAACATTAAACAACACACAATAGCTTCACCTTAATTACAATATAGACATACACAGAAAAATCACAGGGTCACAAGTTTATCCAAGAACAACAACAGAACAGAGACATACATTAATAACAACAGCAACCAACACCTAACTACTCCCACCCTACACATAAATCAAACACTGTCCCCAGTGTTCACAAAATTCAGCATAGTACGAAAGTAGGTGGTGAAACTCCCTGATCAATCAAAGTATTCCACTTCTTCGTCAGGTGCCGCTGCCTCATCTCCCATGTCTGAATCGCCCCCGTCGTCATCATCTGACTCCACATCGGAGTCATCACGACGTGTCTCCTCATTTGTGGGGACATCATCATCAGTGGGCTCCATAAAAGCTGGCCCCACTCGGCATAGAGCCCTGGCATTTTCGCCAAAAGGGTAGTCTAGCTCGAGCTGCCATAGCTCATCTTCTATTGTCGGCCTCCCGCCTATGCGCAGCTGGAGCATCTGTATCCCGAACATGCGAGCCATGTACTCATCATCCCGAGCATGTCGCTCGGCTAGTGTAAGCACTGGCCCATGCATGGTGTCGGGTGCCTTAGTTTTGGTGACATCTAAGGCCCGACTCTCCATCTGGGGGATGTAGTCAAGGGCCTCCTTCTCAATGTCCAGGCCCCTCAGGAACGTGGTTAGTAAGCCACCAAACCCGTACCTGTGCCCTTGATACAAACGGGCTCTCTTCATGGCGGAGATGATCATCGCCCCAACGTTGATCTCCAGCCCCTTCATCAGGGCGTATACCAAGCACACACGATCCCGGGTGACATCTGTCATATGCACCCCCAGGATCAGGCAGGAACAAATAATCTTAAGCCATATCCTGGCTTCCCTTTTCATCTGTGAGTAGGGCAATGTCGGATGGTGTCCCCTCTCCTTATGACTGCTCCACCGTGCTGTAGACCGAGCTCCACACAAAGTGCGTCTGATGTCCGCATATGGTGGAATGATATTCAGCTGCCGAAGCACATGGGCGTCTGTGTCCCGCGCCCCAAGATGGCATTAAGGTAATGGGGCTCAAAAGTGACTATCTGCCCCCTTATCTTTATGATGTGACTTCTGAGTGTCGGGTTCCAGTTGGCGTAGAATTCCCAAATCAGGTGCAGGTTGCACTCCTTGGGCTCTTCAAAGATGAAGTTCAGCCCGGCTGCCTCAATCCTGTGGACAATCCTTGGATACTCCTGAGCCAACGGTTCCCTAGCAATGTGTTCTTCGGGGAAGTATTTGCTTTCCTTATGCTTTGCGTACCATTTCTTCCCCTCCTCTGTCACCCATCGGGTTGCATATTGATGGCGTTGGCTGCGTGGAACCGTTGGTGCTGCTGGGACTGCTTTTCCCAGTCTAATTCTTTTCCTTCTGGCGCCTGATGTTGATGCGCCCTTCCCTTTTTCTTGCCTGCTTGCCATCGTTCTTGTCAAACCAAACAGACAGTCCCAATGTTATTCAACTTAAAATGTGCTTCGACTAAGGTTGGGTTATGCTAGGCCACCCCACACTTAGTCTTTAGCCACAATCACAACATTACGGCAAGATCTTACTTATTTCCAATTTACAAAAAAAACAAAACACAACAAATATGCCTCGTGCATTCAGAGAATTTGACGGTATAAATTCTTTTGTACCACTCAGACTTCGTACAGCTAACCACAACATTACCATCATTCACATTTCATCACATAGCACTTAGCAAACATTTCTATCAATAAAACTGATACAATTCTCCCAATTTCTATGCAATTTCAACAACTTCATTAACCCGATAATTCGTCGCGCCTTAATCGTCTTAACGTTAAGCACAACATAATGTTCCTCACCCAACATGCACAAACCAAGAAGAATTTCACATTTCAACTCAATTTTAACTTCTTCATATTTGAATTCTAACCCTAGCTACAATTTCGCAGGAATTTCAATCAAACATGTATTTATCAAGTTCATACCATCAGAACCATACTATAAACATCAATCAACAATAATTTACATGAATTCATGCTCAATTTACACTTAGGGCAAGTTTTCCTCACTTCCTATGCTTAAAAATCAGAAAAATAAGGCAAGAAATGAGATAAACTTAACAAACATACCTTCAATTCGATGATATCGAAGAAAAGTTGACAAATTTGAGCTCCTAGTCCGTGTCATGTTGGGGAAAGGGGGTTTTGGAGTGTTTGTCGCAGAGGGGAGTGGAAAAATGGGAAAAATGAGGGAAAAAAGGGGTTAAAAAGAAGGTTTTTCGTGCGGGTCACCCGGCAACCCGGTGTGACCCGACGTGAAATTACCCTCAACGTGTCACGGAGGGTAACGCGGAGCATGCCCTCCGTGACACGGAGCCATCGCGCAGGTGTTCTGGAATTTGTAAAAATTCCAGAATTACCTTCAACATGTCACGGAGGGTAACGCGGAGGCCCTCCTCCGTGACACGGAGCCATCGTGTGGGCTCACTGTTTTGCCACCTTTTATTATTTTTCTTACCTCGATTTTTCCTTTGCGATCCTTTGCACATTTATCCTCCGTTCAACCTGAAATTCATCTCACAACAAAAAATTGGTTAGAATTTATAGGTTTCACATAAAATACAAATTTTGTTTTTATTTTTTATATTTTTCTCATTTTTTTTCTCTTTTCTATTTTTTCTATGAAATCTATTAAAACATTACAAAATCCTCACGGGTTGCCTCCCGTGCAGCGCCTGGTTTACCGTCGCGGCTCGACGTCATTAAGCTCAGTCATCCTCTAGAGTAACGGACGTTTTCTCTCGACCACCGTCCTCACCCCAGTAATGCTTACACCGCTGCCCATTGACCAAGAACGTGGCTCTCCGATCTTCTTGCCACAACTCTACTGCCCCGTGCGGGGTCATTCTCACTACCTCAAATGGCCCTGACCATTTGGACCGCAACTTTCCTGGAAACAACTTCAATCTTGAATTGAAGAGCAATACTTTCTGCCCCGGCTCAAAAATACGATGCACCACATGCTTGTCATGTTACCTCTTCATTTTTTTTGTAGTACTTAGCACTCTCATAAGCATGCCAACGGAACTCTTCAAGTTCACTGAGTTGCATTAGTCTCTTCTTGCCCACTAGCTCTAAGTCCATATTCAATTTTCTCACGGCCCAAAAGGCTCGGTGCTCTAACTCCACTAGAAGATGACACACTTTACCATAGACCAATCGGTATGGAGAAGTTCCAATCGGTGTCTTGTAAGCACTTTTGTATGCCCACAATGCATCATCAAGTTTGCTTGACCAATCATTACGTTTTGCATTCACTGTTTTCTGGAGAATCTGTTTCACTTCTCTATTCAACACCTCCACTTGCCCACTGGTTTGGGGGTGATATGTTGTTGCCACCTTGTGGCGCACCCCATACTTGGCTAGTAGCTTCTTGAAACTTGCATTGACAAAATGAGCCCCTCCATCACTGATAATGGCTCGGGGTGTCCCGAACCTGGTGAGAATGTGTTTTTTCACAAATTTTGTTACTACCTTGATGTCATTCCTGGGGCAAGCTATTACTTCAACCCAATTTGATACATAATCGACAGCCACCAAGATGTAACGATTACCAAATTATGGTGGGAACGGGCCCATGAAATCTATGCCCCATACATCAAAGGTCTCCACTTCCAGTACATTCTGCAGCGGCATCTCTTGCGTCCTTCCAATTGTGCCTGTACGCTGACATCTATCGCACATTTTAACGTATGCCATAGAGTCTCTGAACAGTGTAGGACAAAAGAAACCTGATTGTAGAACCTTGTGTGTTGTCCGCTCGCCTCCATGGTGCCCCCCATACAACGAAGTGTGACAACTCCTCAACACCTCTGCAATTTGGCTCTCCGGGATGCATCTTCTCATCACCTGATCCGGTCCCTGTTTAAATAAGTATGGATCATCCCAAATAAAATACTGACAACCATGCCTCAACTTTCTTCTCTGTTGAACTGTCGCCTCAGGTGGATAGACTCCACTCACTAGCAAGTTGACTATGTTTGCTTACCTGGGAACTTCAACTTCCCCTATTGCCAAGAGCTGCTCATCCGGGAACTCCTCATTGATGTTATCACCTTCCTTCACATGCGACCGACTTTCCAATCGCGATAAGTGATCTGCCACCTGCTTTTTGCTCCCCTTTCTGTCCTTAATTTCGAGGTCGAACTCTTGTAGCAACAGGATCCATCTGATCAGCCTGGGCTTTTCATCCTTCTTGTTAAATAGATACCGAATCACTGCATGATTGGTGTACACCACCACTCTTGAACCTACCAAATAGGACCTGAATTTATCAAATGCAAACACCAATGCTAGCAACTCCTTCTCTGTGACTGTATAATTACTTTGGGCAGTATTTAGTGTTTTGCTTGCATAATGAATAGAATGAAAGATTCTATTTTTCCTCTGCCCCAATACAGCTCCCACAGCCACATCGCTTGCATCACACATCAATTCAAATGGTTTTCCCCAATCTGGAGAAATAAGGATAGGTGCTTCTATCAATTTCTTCTTCAATTCCTCGAATGCTTTAACACACTAATCATCCAACTCAAACTTCACCTCTTTTTCTAACAATCTGCATAGTGGTCTAGAAATTTTTGAGAAGTTTCTGATGAACCGTCTATAGAACCCTGCATGCCCAAGAAAACTGCAAACACTTTAACCGACACAGGTGGTGGTAACTTCTCAATAACCTCAATCTTAGCACGATCAACCTCCAACCCCTTGCGAGACACTTTGTGGCCAAGGATGATACCTTCCTTGACTAAGAAATGGCATTTATCCCAGTTGAGTACAAAGTTGGATTCTTCGCAGCGAGCCAACACTCTGTCAAGATTCTGCAAACAAGTAGCAAACGAATTACCGAAAACAGAAAAATCATCCATAAATACCTCAACAAAATCCTCCACCATGTCGTGGAAAATAGCTATCATGCATCTCTGGAATGTAGCGGGTGCATTGCATAACCCAAATGGCATCCGCCTAAAAGCATATGTCCCATAAGGACAGGTAAAAGTAGTCTTCTCCTGGTCCTTCGGAGCTATGGCTATTTGGTTATAGCTAGAGTACCCATCGAGGAAACAATAATATTCTTGTCCAGCCAACCTATCTAATATCTGATCAATGAATGGGATAGGATAATGATCTTTCCTTGTGGCTTCATTAAGCTTTCTATAGTCCATGCAAATCCGCCAGCCTGTGACGGTTCGTACAGGAATCAGCTCATTTTTCTCATTGGTGACCACGGTCATCCCTCCTTTCTTTGGAACGCACTGAACGGGGCTGACCCATTCACTGTCCAAAATCTGGTAGACCACACCTGCATCAAGCCACTTAATTATTTCTCTCCTAACCACATCCTTCATTGCTGGATTTAACCTTCGCTGAGGTTGAACAGTTGGTTTTGCTCCTGTCTCCATGAAAATCCTGTGTGTGCAAAACGCTGGATCGATACCCTGAATATCTGACATTTGCCAACCCATTTCTTTCTTCCTTTTTCTGAGGACACCCAATGCTTCCTTCTCCTGTGCCTCCGTCAATTCTGCAGAGATGATGACTGGCAACGTCTCATCTTCCCCCAGAAAGACATATTTTAAATGGGGGGCCAATTCTTTCAATTCCAACTTTGGTGCTTCCTCAATGGATGGTTTCGGCAATGGTTATAGAGACCTCATCAAACACTAAAATTCCTATTTCCTCGGATGCCTTTGTGACTCATTCAGCATTTGTACCATCTCATAAGCGTCTCTATCTCCAAAATGATTGGAGTTCATCAACACTCTTTTCAGTGGGTCTTGAGATTCAACAATCTGACGAATTTCTTCTTGATCAAACAAACTGATTGCTGAAAGCTCCTCGTGTATGGCTGGTAGCTTCATGGCCTTAAATACATCAAATACCTCAACTTTGTCATGTGCCCGCATGGTTAGCTGCCCTACAGCTACATCAATCAGCGCTTTCCCGGTCGCCAAGAAAGGACGTCCCAAAATAAATGGGACTTCCGTGTCTGGCTCGAAGTCCAGCACAACGAAGTCTACCAGGAAGATGAGGGAGCCCACTTGCACCAGCACGTCCTCCACAATGCCATCAGGTCTCGCCAAGGAACGGTCTGCTAGTTGCAAGATCACTGTTGTTGGTCTAGGACTCCCTAGCCCCAACTTCTTGAATACCATTGTTGGCATCAAGTTAATGCTCGCTCCCAAATCACATAATCCGCGAGCTCGGATACTTTTCCCAATTGTAATTTGTATTGTAAAGCTCCCAGGGTCCTTGAGCTTTGTGGGCAACTTGTCCTCCATAAGAGCCACCGTAGTGTACTCAGTCAACCTGCTTTTGTTCGCCACGATGTCCTTAATATACTTTGCGTACTTTGGCACTCCCTGCAAAACGTCAACAAGAGGTAAGTTAATGTGTACCTATTTAAGCACCTCCATGAACTTTTTGAAACACGCCTCCTCCTTGTGTTTCTTTAATCGTTGAGGGAACGGGGGTGGTGGTCTTTCTGGTTCAGTATCCTTTTTCTTCCCCCTCTCATCACTTTGCTCCCTCTCAGTTTCTACTGCTCCCGACTGTTGAGGTGGTCTTTTCGGTTCAACCTCTTTAAGCTGTAAACCACTCCTTGTGGTCACTGCATTCACTTGGTTGGGGTTGGGATCAGTGTCACTCGGAAGTCCTCCTCTAAGCCTGGTGTTTTGGGCTCCAGCAAATTGCACAAACTTGTACTCCAGTGTCTTTGTAGCTAACTGATTGTTCTTTACCTCGGCTGCCAATTTCACGTAGTCAGCCTGCAATTGAGCTTGGTTAGCTATCATTGTCTTGAAAATTTCCTCGATGCTGGGTGATGGTGGTGGAGGAGGTGCATTGTTGCTTCTGTATTGTGACTGATAGTTCTGCTGCCCTCCTTGATTTCTCTGCGCCCCCTGACTCGAACTTTGCCCTTGATGGATATTGCTACCCCAAGAGAAATTCGGGTGATTCCTCCAGTTGGAATTGTAGCTGTTTCCATACTGTAGGTGGTTGTTTCTCTGTACATTACCAACAAAGTTCACCGAATCAGGATTTTCTCAACAACACTCAGCTGAGTGTTCACTACTTCCGCACACTTCACACCAAATCTGCTGCACTACATTCATTGGGGCTTGAGACTGGTTCATGCTCATGTTACTAAAGTGGGTGTTGAGTTGATTCTGTAAAGCAGCTATCTGTGCAGCAATAGCTGTAAAACCATCCACTTCTAGGACTCCTGCTGCTTGCATTGTTCCTCCTCTTGATGAATCCGCATTCCACTCCGGATTTCCCTGCGAAATACGATTTAACAAGGTATACAGATCCTCATAAGGTTTCTCCAATGCTTGTCCCCCAGTTGCTGAATCTAACAAGATTTTTGTGTGGGGTTCCAAACCCTTTATGAAAGTATGCACCAGCACATCATTGGATTGGTGATGATGAGGACAATCCCGCAACATAGATTTGAATCTCTCCCAGGATTGATACAGATTCTCTCCCTCTCTCTGTTTAAAACTTAGAATTTGACTTCTAAGTCTTGCTGTTTTACCGGATGGGAAGAACCGTATCAAAAATTTCATTGCAAGATCATCCCACGTGGTGATGGAATTAGGTGGCTCAGCTTTCAACCATCTCTTAGCTTCTCCCAAAAGTGAGAATGGGAACAATGTAAGCTTGACATAATCTAATGACACTCCAGCGGGGATGTAAGTGTCACTTATCTCCAAAAAAATTTGGAGATGTTGTTGTGGATCCTCATGAGGGAGACCTGTGAATTGCCCGCTGGTGTGCAACAATTGCACCATGTTTTGTTTAAGCTCGAACCTCCCTCCTGGCTCAGGTTTGCGAATGCTAGATGTGACATTGTTAGCATATGGGATTGCCACCTCGCAAACCGGCCTAGCTTCCATGTCCTTGGGCACTAACATTGCCCTTACAACTGGTGGATTCTGTTGTTGCTCCAGGATAGTTTGTTTGAGCAACTGTAGCTTTTTCTCTAGAGCTTCTCGCTTTTGACGATGAAATTGTCTTTCCGGCTCTAAATATGAGCCCACCAGAGACTTGTCTCTTGCCAGTGTTCAACAGAAATTAGTATCTGCAAAATACAGGCTAAGACCAAGTTGTCAACACTAAGAAGAAATTGTAAACTAACACTTAAGAAAAATTTACCAATTGTCAGTCCCCGACAACAGCGCCAAAAACTTGTTTGGATGATTTCGGGTATAACTACATGCAAGTGCACGTGGTCGAACAAGTAGTAAAGTGGCTCAAGTAAGCCAAGTATCGATCCCACAGAGACTGGACAAAAGTAAAAATCTACTCAAGTGTCAATAAACTTTAACTCTAAATTGCAGACAACAATGTGAAGAAAAGGTTGATATTTTGTTTCCTAATTTTATACTAAGTCTAAAATGAATATATAATTTGAGTCTGAACTATAAGTATGAGCATGCTGAGGTTAAATGAACATGTAGAGAAATAAATTATCAATACAATTTGATTAATCTTTCCTCCGGTTACTAGTCAAGAATTATTGCCTATGGATTAAAACTCTCGTATTTAACCCAACTTAAAAATCACGAACCTTCCACCTATATATCTGTGATAAAATGAAATTCATGTTCTAGCCTTACAAAACCGATTCCTTAATTGACTAATATGACTTTCAGGTATATCTCTATCCTGAAGGTAAATCAATTCTCAATTTTTCCAAACTAAGAAAAGATCATATCCTATCAATTCACAAATTTCCAATTTCTTGCTCTCTCGAGTGAAACCAGACTTTTTAGATTTACATTAACGTTGGCCACACATTAACGCAGTAAGAACAAGAATCAATAGAACAACCATGGAAGAAAAGATGAAAACCAATTTATCAATAATCACATTTCAATACAATTGTTCTTACCCTCAGCAAGAAGGGAATTTAGCCACTCATTTGTGGATTAAACATCGTTAAATGAGTGTTAATCATACAAGCAATTGAAATAAAGAAGAATGAGATAGAGAAAAACCCTGAGATTTTCATCCTCTCAACTGCCTGTAACCCACGTTCTTGCTCCACCAAGTCAGAATAATTAAAAATGAACCTAAGTGTTCTATTTATACTAGTGGGAATTTTTCCTGGAATAACAAGCAACGTGTCACTGAGTGCATCGCGGAGCACTACCTCCGTGACACGCCACCAACTCGGACCCTCACTGGAATCCGGTCGTCCAGATATTAAGGCCCAACGTGGCACGACGTGCAATGCGGGGCTAGGCCAACATGCCACGGCCCCAACGCACACCTTCACTGGAATTTGGCATATTTTAAGCATCCAGGCAGAATGCATCCGCGATGGCAGCGTGACACGGCTCCATCGCGGAGCCCCTTTAATTCGTGCTTTCCTTGTGCTTTTTCCCTTGCTAGCTTCCGAGTCCAATTCCGATCTCTCCCAACATGCATCTTAGCTCCATAACTTTATATTTTTTCTGCAAAACAACGCTAATCATGTTGGTTAGTATAAATTCACATTTTATTACAATTCACATGAGAATGTACAAACATCGATAGATAAACAAGGTAAAATGACACATTTGAGTATCACTTGGGCATATAAATTTGCCCAAGATCAATGACACAGTAGAGTTCTGAACCACCGCTCTGTTATTTTCTGTTTCTACTACTCGAACGGCTAAACCAGCTAGCTGATGAATTTCCTTGGCTAACTCCCGCTTCTCGGGTGGCAAATACGCTAAACTCCCCATTGACTTACGACTGAGGGCATCTGCTACTACATTAGCTCTCCCTGGGTGGTAGAGAATATTTACGTCATAATCTTTTAGCAATTCTAACCAGCGACGCTGCCGCAGATTTAACTCCCTCTGTGTGAAAATGTACTGCAGGCTTTTATGATCTGTAAAAATGTCTACATGAACGCCATATAGATAATGCCTCAAGATTTTCAGAGCGTGGATCACTGCGGCTAACTCCAAGTCGTGGGTAGGGTAATTCTTTTTGTGTTTCCTCAGCTGTCTAGAAGCATACGCAATCACCTTACCATGCTGCATCAACACACAACCCAACCCAATGCCAGATGTGTCGCAATACACTGAATAACCTTCTGTACCTTCCGGCAATGCTAACACTGGGGTGGAGGTTAATTTGTCTTTTAACTCCTGGAAGCTCTGCTCACATGCCTCTGTCCACTAAAACTTTGCTACTTTCTGCGTCAGTTTGGTCAGAGGTGCCGCTATAGTAGAGAATCCCTCAACAAATCTCCTGTAATATCCCGCTAACCCCAGAAAACTGCGGACTTCGGTCGGAGTGGTAGGCCTAGGCCAGGTTTTAACTGCTGCTATCTTCTGCGTGTCAACCTGTATACCAACATTCGACACAATATGCACCAAGAAGGCTAGTGAATTCATCCAGAATTCACACTTGGAGAACTTAGCATATAATTGACGGTCCCTGAGAATCTGGAGCACTGTCCGTAAATGAGCCTGGTGATCTACTTCAGAGCGAGAATACACCATAATATCATCAATAAACACTATCATGAACAGGTCCAGGTATGGTCTAAAAATGTTATTCATCAGGTCCATGAATATTGTTGGGGCATTCGTCAACCGAAAGGACATAACTAGGAATTCAAAGTGTCCATATCGTGTCCTGAAAGCCGTTTTGGGAATGTCTCTTTCACGAACTCGAACCTGATGACATCTGGACCACAAGTCAATCTTGGAGAAATATCTGGCACCCTGTAACTGATCAAACAAATCATCTATTCTGGGAAGCGAATACTTATTCTTTACTGTAACTTTATTCAGCTGCCGGTAATCTATACACATGCGGAGCGAGCCATCCTTCTTCCTCAGAAATAGAACTGGCACACCCCACAGTGAAGTACTCGGCCTGATAAAACCCTTATCTAGCAGGTCCTTCAGCTGCTCCTTTAATTCTCTGAGTTCAGCAGAAGCCATGCGATATGGAGGAATTGATATAGGCTGAGTGCCTGGTAGCAAGTCAATTGTAAAATCTATCTCCTTTTCTGGGGGAATACCAGGTAACACTTCTGGAAATACATCGGGGAATTCATTCACCACTAGAACAGACTGAAGTGTCGGAGATTCTACTCGAACATCCTGAACCCTGACTAGGTGGTAGATACATCCCTTAGTTATCAATTTCCTTGCCTGAAGGTAGGAAATAAACCTAACTTTTGGAGTAGCTGTGCTACCTTTCCAATGGCATGTTGGTTAAGGGATTTAGAAGGCAAGCAAAAAAAAAGGTTGGTTTTTTCTATATACATCAATAAAAACAAGAAAATAGAGGGTATAGCCAAGTTAAGGCAAAACCCACGACTATTTACTCATATTTCTTGCCGATTACGCTACGAAACGCGGTCTAAACTCCGTTTCGACTTAGATATCGAGGTATAAAGCTGCAGAGAGCAATCCTACGGAGTTGGTTTAGTGAAATTTGGCCGGCGAAACATCGTTCTACCGAGGTAAAGTAAATATAATTGCTTTAAATTAGTACCAATGTGTTCCTAGCCTTGTAGTGAGCATTTATCCTATCTGGACTATCGAGAAATAACGAGTTTTCAATCGTTTTCCAATAAGTCGAAGTTTGGGATAAATATATATCAAAAGTGATAATTTCTCCCGGATATTAATGTATTTAGTTCTAATTGACATATATGTAAATGCAGTTGGGAGAAATAGATGGAGTAGTGACCGAGCTTCGTCCGTAGTCGGATAAACCGAGGTTAAGGTATGTAAAGCCAGTTTCCTCGGCAAGTTAGTAGTCTTAGCCTTGTATAGCACAGTAAACTCCATAGTAGAATTCCAGAAGTTGAATGTTGAGTATTGTGCAAGTTCAGTAAATCTGGTTTGGCGTTGTTATATCGTATTCAGTCCGAATGTTAGTAAAGCATGCACCAAAATGGCAAGTTAGCATTCCCAACTCAGTATAGCCCAGTATGTGATTAGCAAGCATGTTTCTAGAATAATATGATAGATATTCAGAATAAGAATTAGTAAAGAAAAATCAGACAATCAAATAGTATCTTGGCTACAGATTAGCCATGTAGTTAGATAAAGATCAAAGATTTAGTATAAAGCAGTATGAGAATCAGTATAATATAGAAAGAGATCAGAATAAGAAATCAAAATTCAGATAGTATTTTTCAGTTTAAATATGCTTGCTATATATATATATATATGTGTGCTTATTCTTTGTTGAGACTTGGTTGTGTCGTGAGGGCACCCTTTTGAGCATCCTCGCCGCCCCTGGGTTGGTAACTGTGTCGCCCACTGAGCGGGTGGGTTTACATCACTCCAAGGAGTGGCATGCCATCCCCAGTTTGGACGAAGATGGGATGAAGCTTTCCCTATATCAGGCTGATCAGCATTACAGTACAGATAGCCCTGTTGTGCGCAAGCGCCCAGAGAACAGATTCAAATACAGTTACAGTTATAGATACAGTATAGGAGTCCTACGGACTCAGAAACAGTTATTTATATCAGAGGCCATAGCCCGAGCTGAAGACCCAGGGGGCCGACAGAGGTGCTCGTATTTAGCAGGTGAGTGGAGTCACTCATTTTTGGATAGTTTTTTGAACCAGGTAAGGGTATATAGATTGTTTGCTTTCTTGGCGCTATTTGGCTTATGGGGGTTGGTATTGGCTCTTGTTTGCTATATATATATATATATATATGTATTTATGTGCTATATATTAGTTAATAGACAGTAGGCCGTCGCATCTACAGGTACGCTCCTGCCCTATCACAGCACAGAAAGTCTGATTCAGTTCATATCAATTCTTACAAATTCAGTTATCTCCTGCTATTCAGAATTGCTAGTTATGTTATTTGTATTCAGTTGTATTCAGTTTCCTTTGCATACTCGGTACCAGTGGTACTGACACCCGTGGGGGCGCTGCATTGCTTGCCTGCAGGTACAAATAGACGAGGAGTCAATCCCTCGTGATCCAGTCAGCAGAGTTATCAGCTCCTATCCTCCGGAGCTAGACAGTCAGAAGTTGTTCCTATTTCCTTTTTGATTACAATTTGGGTAGGTCGGGGCCCTGTCCCGACCATTTTATTATTACTTCCTAGAGGCTTGCAGTTAGGCGAATCCCATATCGATTGGGGAGGAGAACAAAGAGTACTTTATAAGTGCTTGGATACCTCTCCCTTGTAGACGCATTTTAAAACCGTGAGGGGGTGAGCCCCAAAGCGGACAATTTCTACAAGCGGCGGTCTGGGCTGTTACAGTGGTATCAGAGCCAGTGCCAGGCCAATGGTGGGGCAAACCTCAGTGAGGACGCTGAGTCCCAAGGGGGTGTGAGTGTGAGGCTTGCCTTAGTCAAATCCCACATCGGTTGGGGAGGAGAACGAAGAGTACTTTATAAGTTCTTGGATACCTCTCCCTTGTAGACGCATTTTAAAACCGTGAGGGGGTGATCCCCAAAGCGGACAATTTCTACAAGTTGCGGTCCGGGCTGTTTCAAGGATCCTATCAAGCTCGGATACCACTTCAGAGCATGAGTATTCCTGAGTTACAATATGCTTACGAATCGTTACTAGCCAGATAAGAGGAGGGTGCATTGTTGGTACTTACGAATCATTAGTAGCTAGATAGGTTATTCTATGTTGTTTGTACCTTCCTGGATTATGAGGGCCCGATTAGGTTATTGTTTGTACATACACTTGTTAGTTATATTTTTCCAATTATGAGATTACTCAGGTTGAACTATTATACTTCTTGATTACGTAAGCTTTATCAACTTTGATTCAGTTATTATTGTACTGCCTTACATATTTGGTACATATTATACTGATGCCCATCCTTGGGGTGCTGCATTACTTGCCTACAAGTGTGGATAGACATAGTTCAGGACCTCCCTAGTCATCAGCCTGATTCAGCAGTCCAGTCAGCTCCTTTTCTCCGGAGTTGATAGTAGAGGAGGTTTGTTCTTTTGTTGTACAGTTTATGGGTATGTTGGGTGTTCAATGGTTTTTTCTACGGGGTAAAAATCGACACGCAAGTGCACGTGGTCAAACAAGTAATAAAGTGGCTAAGTAAGCCAAGTATCGATCCAAAGAGACTCTGGATAAGTAAAATTGCTTAAGTATACTATATTCTAGTGTACTTCTAATTATGTTGACAACAATGTAACCAAGAGTTAAATAATTTTTTGTTTATAAATTATATACTAAAACTATTAACAAATATCTACGTTGAATTGAAACTATGGATATGAGCATGCCAAGGTTAAGAACAAGTAATGAATTCGATAGTAATCATAATTCGGTTATTCTTCTCTTCATGTTGCTAGCCAAGAACATTAGCCTAGAGATTAAAACTCTCGTATTTAATCTCACTTTAGAATCATAAACCATTCGTCTACATTTCTGTGATCAAATGCAATTTATGACCTAGCAATACAATTCCGGTTCCTAAATTGACTAATACGGCTTTCAAGTATATTTCTATCAGGAAAGCATATCAAAACCCAATTTTCCCAAATCAAGTTAAGAACAATACCCTATTAATTCACAACTTTCCAATTTCTTGCTCTTTCGAGTGAAATTGGACTTTTTAGATGTACATTAATGTTGGCCACACACTAATGCAGTAAAAACAAGAATTAATAGAACAACACGAAAGAAGAAGATGGAAAACCATATAATTCACAATCAAAATTCACTACACATGTTCAAAACCTTAGCAAGGAAGAGAATTAGCCACTCATTTGTGGATTGATCATCCTCAAATGAGTGTAAATCATACGTACAATTGATTGAAAGAAGAAAGAAAGAGAGTAAAACCCTTAGCTTTTTCGTCCCTCAACTGCTGCTAACCCACGTCCTTGCTCCACCAAGTCTTAATTATGAAAAATAAACCTAAGTGTGCTATTTATATTAGTAGGAATCTTTCCCGGATTAACAAGCAACGTGTCACGGAGTGCATCGCGGAGCACGGCCTCCGTGACACGCTACGGACGCGGAGGCTCTCTGGAAAATCACCCGAAATCGGCCCAGGCAGCACCTTGCCGCGTTGGCAACGTGTCACGCTGCCTGGGCAGCGCGTTGCAGCCCCATGGTCGTAGAGTCCACCTGCCGTGGCACGTTGCCAACGCGCATGTGGGCTGTTTTGTGCCTCTTCCTTGCCGAAGTTTGCGTGTTAATTCCGTTTCCAAGCTTCTACTTCACCAACTCATGGATTAGTTACTCAAACATCATCAAAACCTACAAAACAAAGGCTAATCATGTTGGTTAGCACATATATTTATTTTATCTAAAATTACATGAAAATGTATACGATAACTTAGATAAACAAGACTAATTTAAGTAATAAAGAGTATCTCGGGCATATAGTTTTGCCCGTGATCACAACCCCACACTTAAAGCCTTGTTCGTCCTCGAACAACCTTTTAAATATCATGCAAATGGAGACTCCTACATAACTAATTTAGCAAGAGAATTCAAGTTACGACTATAATGATTACGTAAGATACAAGCTAAAAATAGAGCATGCCTGATTTGATCATTGAAATGAAGTACAACCATGTTAAGACTTCTTAACCTCAAGAATCGACTCTCAATTTTAGCAAACTCATGCAAATCATTTGATTAAGAAATCCCACATGAAATATATCCTTCTTTCAACATGTGCCCCTCACGGAAAGAGAGTTACCCAATCACACGCAAAAACAATTTTTTACATCACAACATGTGTGGGGTACATGAATAGAATTACGCTCACTCTCACAAAGAATTCACATGCATTATGTAATGACCCATAAGCTTGCCCTTAGTGTTTTATTCCACTAATATAAGGATGTGTGAATGTAAGATCAAGTAGGACTTTTTAGGTTGTAATGTAACTCAGGTGCGGGTAGGTACTATTATGATCAGTAATAGTGACTATCTTTCCTAAGCGCTTTTAATACATCACGCCTTCATTACAAACTTCCCTTCCCTCACTTCACCTTTTTTCTCCTTTTAGTTTTCTTTTTCCTCTTTTGTTCCCCCATTTCTTTCGACACTTTTAGCTTATTAGTAAGGAGTACTTAAGCAATATGTTTCATTCATTCCTTTTCTTACTCCCTACTAATAACCAACCATTTTCACACAAATGCACCTTTTTCCTTTTCTCAACTATTTACAACTTGCTATTTTTCCTTCTTTTCCATTCTTCTCACTCCTTTACCCTTTCGGATTTTTCCTTTAAGCGCTTCGGAGTTTTGGTTCAATTTCAAGGCTAATGAAAGAAAAAGGATTAAGCTTATGTTGTAGCTGTCAAAGAATAGGCTCAAGGCTCAATGGGGTTAACTAGGATTAATTTTCAAGGTAGGTATAATGAGGGATAAAAAGTTGGTTCATTCAAAGAAATGCCTAAATCATCTCCTACAATTCACATCCTTCATTTCGTTTTATATACACACCAGGCAAGTTCTAGACAATCCACAATAACACGGAATACTCAAAAACCTTACACTCATGGCACATGCTCAAATCAAGACACAATCAGTAGACTCTTACTCAGCTAATCACAAGAATTCAGAATTAAGCTTCCATCATATTGAGTCAAATTCAAGAGCCTAAGTGTCTCAAACAGAGTTATACACTTGCATGCTTCACACTGAACATACTTGCATCTTACAACCATGTATAGCACATAACAAGAACATCCAGCACCAATTAGTTATGGTTTCAAAACCCAAAAACCTATCGACTAATTTTCCTCAAGACGGTCGTCATCCATCCATCGTCGGAAACAGTCCCTAACTATGACTAAAAACTTTATATACAGACCCAGGAAAGAAAGAAAAAAGAAAAGAAAAAAAAATTTATTCTTCGGTTCAAATACCCCCCGCCGGAAAAGAACCGAAAAGAAAAACCAACGGGTGATGAAGTCATGCTTAATTCACAAAAATTTTTCAAATTTTTCAATTTTTCAAATTTCTCACCAACTTTTGTACAAGCATTACATTCACCAAAAATCATTAAGCACAGAAATTTTGAAATTTCCTAGAAATTTCCCTCACCCCACACTTAAATCATGCTATGTCCGCATAGCATCAAACTAAAGGTTACAGAGGGTGAGAAATACTCCCTGAGGCCTTTAGGCCTAGCTGACAGCATGGTTTTCTTCAACTATGGACAAGTGGGTGTTCGACCCCACACTTTTTCTTTTCCATGCTTGTTAGCTTCCTCCTCCACGGGTACTCAGACTTCCCCTCCATCTGTGCTTAACTTTCCACCAAAACAACACAAGATGAAAAATAAATAAAATAAACATAAATGCAAGAAATTAAAATGGTACCCATGGTACCCTTGGGTTGCCTCCCAAGCAGCTCCTAATTTTACGTCGCGGCACGACGTACCAAGTTTCACCACTTTTTCCTCCACCTTGAGGATATGAATCTCACCCCTAATTTCTTCTCTAATTTCCTCTTATGCTCCAGGGGTGGTGGTGAAAAATTGTAAGGACCAAACAGTAGATGTTGCCTTTTGCATTTATTGGTCCTTAAGTAAGCGAAGTCATTTTGTCTTTCTAAGTTAGCAAATTTTAAAATATATGGTGCTTGGTCCTCCTCTAGACATTTCTCTACAAACTTGGAAGACTCTATTTCTATGCTGTCAACCAAATTTAATGTTGAAAAATGCGTAGAGTGTGGTCTAATACACCTCAACTCAGAAACTGCATTTTGCTTGACCTCCTTACTTGTATATACCTTCTCGACATCGACATCTATCTCACCATTAAAGTCGACTGGGGGATACGCTAACTCTTCTTCCAAGAATGGATTTTCCATAAGTGTGAGCCCATCACGGGGACACTCAAGAGATTCGAATTGTTGGGCTTCATCCAAAAATTCACCCTTGTCGTCCTCTTGTAGTTCCTCTTGAATATCGGCTAAAACTGTTGTCTGTGATTTATCACACGCTTCAGCTTCAGCGATCATCTCCGTGAATTTGATGGTCATCCTTTCTAGAGCCTCTGCATTCTCTTCTTGCTGATTTCTCAATACTGCCATCGCCTCCTTCATTGCTTCTGATTGCTCCAAGAGTTGTTTCAACATGTCTTCTATTCGAGCTTGGCGTCCCAAGTCCTCATTTTCAGCATGCCTATATTCAGAAAAAACAACAGAAGGATCATAGTAGGGGATTGGGGGAGGGGAATATGCCTTTGGACAATCACCCCAATGGCCATATTGACACCCACATATATTGCACGTGTTACAGTTTTGCCACAAGTGGGGTCCTCCACAGTTCAGACAAGATTCACTAAAATATGAGTATCCACCATTAAAACCATTTATATTCCATGATGTCATGTCAATAAGGGTATACGAACAAGCAGAAAAATAAAATAAAAAAAGAAGAATTAAAACAAACACTAGACCAAGTTGTCAACACTTAAGAAAATAAAACAAAAATACAGTAAATTTATACTTACAACAATTTCACCAATTGCCAAGTCTCCCCGGCAACGGCGCCAAAAACTTGTTCGATGGTTTTTGCTACGGGGTAAAAACCGACACGCAAGTGCTCGTGGTCAAACAAGTAATAAAGTGGCTAAGTAAGCCAAGTATCGATCCAAGGAGACTCTGGATAAGTAAAATTGCTTAAGTATACTATATTCTAGTGTACTTCTAATTATGTTGACAACAACGTAACCAAGAGTTAAATAATTTTTTGTTTATAAATTATATACTAAAACTATTAACAAAT
Source organism: Datura wrightii (assembly GCA_035772735.1). Classification (NCBI taxonomy): domain Eukaryota; kingdom Viridiplantae; phylum Streptophyta; class Magnoliopsida; order Solanales; family Solanaceae; genus Datura; species Datura wrightii. Next base: position 44,609,322 of record JASDFA010000002.1, on the reverse strand, counting down.
ATCTACGTTGAATTGAAACTATGGATATGAGCATGCCAAGGTTGAGAACAAGTAATGAATTCGATAGTAATCATAATTCGGTTATTCTTCTCTTCATGTTGCTAGCCAAGAACATTAGCATAGAGATTAAAACTCTCGTATTTAATCTCACTTTAGAATCATAAACCATTCGTCTACATTTCTGTGATCAAATGCAATTTATGACCTAGCAATACAATTCCGGTTCCTAAATTGACTAATACGGCTTTCAAGTATATTTCTATCAGGAAAGCATATCAAAACCCAATTTTCCCAAATCAAGTTAAGAACAATACCCTATTAATTCACAACTTTCCGATTTCTTGCTCTTTCGAGTGAAATTGGACTTTTTAGATGTACATTAATGTTGGCCACACACTAATGCAGTAAAAACAATAATTAATAGAACAACACTAAAGAAGAAGATGGAAAACCATATAATTCACAATCAAAATTCACTACACATGTTCAAAACCTTAGCAAGGAAGAGAATTAGCCACTCATTTGTGGATTGATCATCCTCAAATGAGTGTAAATCATACGTACAATTGATTGAAAGAAGAAAGAAAGAGAGAAAAACCTTAGCTTTTTCGTCCCTCAACTGCTGCTAACCCACGTCCTTGCTCCACCAAGTCTTAATTATGAAAAATAAACCTAAGTGTGCTATTTATATTAGTAGGAATCTTTCCCGGATTAACAAGCAACGTGTCACGGAGTGCATCGCGGAGCACGGCCTCCGTGACACGCTACGGACGCGGAGGCTCTCTGGAAAATCACCCAAAATCGGCCCAGGCAGCACCTTGCCACGTTGGCAACGTGTCACGCTGCCTGGGCAGCGCGTTGCAGCCCCATGGTCGCGGAGTCCACCTGCCGTGGCACGTTGCCAACGCGCAGGTGGGCTTTTTTGTGCCTCTTCCTTGCCGAAGTTTGCGTGTTAATTCCGTTTCCAAGCTTCTACTTCACCAACTCATGGATTAGTTACTCAAACATCATCAAAACCTACAAAACAAAGGCTAATCATGCTGGTTAGCACATATATTTATTTTATCTAAAATTACATGAAAATGTATACGATAACTTAGATAAACAAGACTAATTTAAGTAATAAAGAGTATCTCGGGCATATATGTTTGCCCGTGATCATTGGGGCCCTGTCTTGACCATTATTCCACTCCTAGAGGCTTGCAGGCTACAAATTCTCAGTTTTTTTGGGTTTTGTTGTTGGCTGTGTGGGGCCTATGTATGTTTATTTCACGTGATGGTCGTGTGCGGCCCAGGTTAGCTATTAGTTAGCATCCTTGTTGGTTATAGCTTGTGTGATTGCCTATTTCCCTTCAGTTATTACTAGACAGCGTGGTGGTTTTGTCGGCCCACATAGAATCCCTTTTATCGTCTGGTTGTTGGATTAGATATTTCCTTTTACAGGTGTTGTGTGGCCTTGTTGGCCTGAGGCTGTGTTTACAACTGAGATATAGCTCATTGTTTTGAGTTGCTGGCTAGCCCAGAGGTTCCTATGCCTATCCAGGTCAGTCCAGGTCCCTGGTAGGTGCCAGTCATGCCTCCCAAGGTGGGGCATGACAGCAATGTAGTTCTGGGAATTTGGGTGCACTAAACCCCTACCAGCTCAGTGCTAAGTCCTTCTCCCACTAGATAGCCCTAAACTGACTACTATACTGATAGCTCGAAGCTAATGCCCTAGAGTAAATCAAGAATAGTTATCTGGAAGTAACCTAAGAGTCTATATGACCTGATAAGTGAAATCTAGTGTTCTAAGATTGTCCAGAGCTGCTTATCTGGAAGCATCATAACCGTCTAAAAAACAATCTGATAACTAAAGCTAGGGAGTATTACTGAACTCCTCAAGAACTGACTATCGTCAAACTGATCAGTTGACTTACTAAAAGATACTGAAAATGCAATTTCTGACTGAGACTGAACTAGCATACAAACTGATTGTGAACTCACATGATGGTAATAACATGGAAAATTTCAAGAACTAACAGAGTCGGGAAACATTTGTATCTAGAAAATTAAGCAAGACCTAGATTAGTGTATTCATAGAACTAGGGAAAAAACAATATTTCATGAAGAGATTAACAACGCGCTTGATAAGTAGTGAAAACATTGCAAGACTATACAAGGATTACAATCCACAAGAAATATTCATAATCTGTCTGAAAACTAACCATATTTATGATATTCTGAGCTAGAACTGCTAAGGAATTATAGAATAGTTTTGGGGGCACAAGGGAAGAGAAATTCCCTTGTTGAATTCCCACATACATGGAGTAGAATTCCTGAGAAAAGTCTGAAGAAATCTGAAGGAAGACTGAAAGCCCTAGCTTAGCTCTGTGATATCTGCCTGGAACTTTTATGCACTGAATTTGATGGTTGAGAGAAAGAATGAGAGGAACATGTCGATCAACCCCTTTAACTCCCCCCTAATCGTTCCCAAAATGATGTAGTTTAAGGATTCAAATAACTAGAAGTTACAAAAATACCCCTGAAAGAAAGTCTGAAAAACTGCCCGTCTGGATCCAACGGCTCACACAATGAGTCGTTGGTTGACACCATGACTCGCTGGGACCAGTCGTTGGTCCTGGGCCTGAATTTCATGCTCACTGGAAATTGGAAAGGGGAAGGGACAACTAGCACGTTTGATGAACTAACGGGTCGTTTGTTCCTCTCGTGGCCATTGGAAGACTTTTGAATAAGAACTGGAACCACTACCAACGGATGACCCAACGAATCATTGGTTGTACCAACGGATCATTGTAACTACTCATTTCCTCTACTGTTCTAACCTAAAGTATTCTTGGATCTAGCAACAGGTGGAAATAATGACTTGTTAGAGGTGACAATGAGTCTTTGCTTCCACTCGTTGCTTCTGGAGGATGTCTGGCACGTTTCAACACTTGGGATGAAACTAGTGATAGGACAACTTGTTACTCCTCACAACAGGTTGTTCTATGTCTCATTGGTTCTCGAAAGCTAACCAGAAGGCTGACAACAACTTCAGACAACGGGTCGTTAAATCTGACAATGGCTCTTTCTCTCGATCATTCTGAGACAAAATTTTTTGTTTCTTCCTGTTGAGTTTGAGTTTGGTCTAGAAACGTTTTGGGGTGTTACAATATGCTTTGTCCTATTATGGTGGATTAGGTTCTTAGCCATGTTTATCACATTTTGATGTTGTCATACATGATAGAAATGCAATCCAATAATATTCTATAATCTTGAAGCTGTTGTTTGATCCATATTACTTGTGCACAACAAGATGCTGAAAGAACATATTCAGCTTCCACTGTGGATAAAGTTACTAAGTTTTGCTTCTTAGTGGCCCATGATAATAAACAGGGCCCAAAGAAGTACGCCATCCTAGATGTGCTTTTTCTATCAACCAAGTACCTGTCATAGCCTATATCTATATATCTTATGAATTTGAATGAGTCGCTAGACGAATACCACAAAACCAGGTCCTGTGTTCCCTTCAAATATCAAAGAATTATTTTGACAGCCTTCAAGTGTGATTCCTTTGGGTTGGATTGAATCTTACACACAATCATACACAGAATATTATATCTAGCCGACTGACTATTAGGTAAAGAAGAGAACCAATCATACCTCTATATATGGTTTCTTCTACCTCCGAATCATGTTCAACAATATCCAACTTTGTGGTTGTGGCTATAGGAGTGTTGTTTGTCTTAGCATTTTCCATATCAAATCGAATTAGCAGCTCTTTGTATACTTCTGTTGACGAATAAATGTTCCACCCTTTATTTAATTTGTAGACCCAAAAAGAAATTTAATTCTCCTAACATACTCATTTCAAATTCACCGCTCTCATTAGTTTTGCAAATTCGCTTCACTGGCCTTCATTAGTGAATCCGAAGATAATATCATCCACGTACACTTTAACGTCAGTAGGTTATTCCCCCATTTTTTGAAAAATAGTGTGTTGTCAATTTTGCCTCTATTATAGCCATGATCTAAGAGAAATTATAACCACCTGTCATACCAAGCTCCGGGTGCCGATTTGAATCCGTAGACTACCTTGTTCAACTTATAAATATTATAAGGATATTCATGCCATTCAAATCTAGGGGGTTGTTTGACATAGACCTCTTCTTGTAAATACCCATTGAGGGATGCACTCTTGATAACGACAGGGACAGCGAAAGACATTAAAAATTAGAAGATTAGAAAGGGGGAAGGAATTGATTCTTGAAAAGAGAAGAAACAAGAAATAGTGAATCAATTAAGAAGAAGTAGAAGAAGAAAAGGGGGGAGGGAACTCAAACAAGGAATCTTACTATTGAAGAAGTCCAAGTTATGGTTCAAAGTAGAACAAAAAGGGTATAACACAAAGAGAACCTACAAAGGTCTCCACAAGCCATAAGGTTGCTACTAATATATTAAATTAAACTTAGTTACAATGAAGAGAAAGAACCCCTTTATATAGAACCCTAGAAGGGGCTGGTCAAAGACTCAATTAAAGAAATTATGTTTCCTAGGGACATAGAAGGCTTCAACATAGATTAAAAAAGAAACACTAAATGACATTGAAAGCTGCCACACACAAAATCCTAGAAATTCAACATCTATAAAACAAGTCTTAAATATTCTAGAAACTAATTAAAAATTACAGCAATATTTTCTCCCATGGGGGCTTGATTTGGGCCCCATTCCATCTTCTTTTAAACTTTAATTTGTGCCTCCAAATAGATGTAAGAGTTGAAGAAAATATCCTCATTGGGCTTGAGATCTTCTTCTAACACAAGACACTTTTGAATAGCTAATTGCAGCCTATTTGAGTTTGTCTTGAAATTTATTATTTGATGAATCTTTCAAATCCTTATCCATGTCTTTTAATGACATTGAACTGCCTTGGATGCTATCATTCGCCCTTTCTTAAAGAAGAATCATCCTCGAATCTTTACATTGACTATATCTGCACCTTCATTGGATTTGAGTTTTTTGGTTTCTATCATTCTCCCTCACATGAAGAAGATCTGTCCTGAAATCTTGACCAATACCTTCAACCAACATGATAATAAAAATTAATAGGAGGTAAAAAAAGGAAGTAGAGCAAGAATTTGATAAAAATAACACAAGGTAGTGACCATGCAATCACTTAACCCATTTAATTCTTTTATGCACAAACACCCCTTTTAAATATCCAGGCACGACATCATTTAACAAAATAATATACTTACCCACACAATTAGTAAAAATAGAATTCATAAGCTTTTTAAATAATGGAGGGTCATTAGCTAGAACAAAAGCATATGAATGCCAAATAAATATACCGTATTTTCTCTTGCTAAACAACTTAACCTCACCATTGGATATACTATAGTCAAAATATGGATCAAAAGCAATTCTTTTGAGAAGTGGCTTGGATTGAACCTGTAAAAAAGGATCTTCACAATAAGATAAAGATACTATAAAGTTAGAAACCTGTGAGCACTTTTTTTTCTCTACAACTGAGCTATTACGTTCATCATTTAGCTCAATATTCTCAACATCTATGGCTTCAAATGTTTCATGTGTCTCATTTCCTTCATTAGCAACATCTCCAGTGATATTCTCAAACCATAACAGATTAGAGAAAACTTCAAAGTTTTCTCTAATTTCTTCCCACAATGAGTTATTGTACACTTTAAAACCCCACCAATATTTGCTTCTTCTTCAAATAAGGTATTATCATCCTATTCACAAGGTTCGTCCTCAAATTTCTACATGTTTGAGAAGTGATACTAAAACAAGAAAGATTTAGCAAATTGGAATCTGAATAAGATTCATTCTCTCTCAAATTTTCTTGGAATTGTTCACTCAAGTTATACTTCACCTTTCTTTCATCACATTGTGTCATATTGCTCATGTGAGAATCATAATCAAAAAGGGAAGGATCACTTCCAATTTGAGTTATATCTTCACTTAAAACTTTGTACTGGTGAATTTGTGGTGAAAGTTCAGTTTCATTTGAAATAAATAGATCATAAATAAGGTCATACCACATGAGATAATCAAGGTCAAACTTGTCTTCAACTTGTAATTGCTTCCATAAATCACTGACTTTTACACTTTCCAAATTCTCTTTAAAACTGGATTTCCTTACTTCATGCAATTGTTTTTCCAACTCTTCATTGGTTCCTTCTTCATTAACCTGCATATTTGAAACAGAAACTATAGAAAAAGAATGAGTTAATTGGTTAGAGCTTGAACAAGAATCTCTCACACTAATGCACTCTATTCTCTTAATCTCTTCATTTTTTTAATCACTCAAATGCACTGGTTCACTCTCTATTTTACCTCTCAAACTCACATCACTTAATTCTTTCCACTCATTCTTACTTTTTGATAACTCACTCTCTTCACTCATCACTTCCTCTCTTGAGTTGTCATGTTGCCCACCCTTACTTCTCTCTTTCTTTTGTCTCTCATCCTTACTTTTATTTGGTGTGGAGAAGCTTGTCACTGCACTAGATCCCATGTACTTCCCAAGAATCCCTCTTTTATCCCTTGGAGGGCTTCTAAGGTCAACTCTAATTTTAGGCTTCTCAAACATGTTGTTGTTGTTCGGTCGTTTGTTGGGTATATAACTACACGCAAGTGCACGTGGTCGAACAAGTAGTAAAGTGGCTTAAGTAAGCCAAGTATCGATCCCACAGGGACTGGGATGAAGTGCAATTTGCTCAAGTGTACTATATTTTAATTCTAAAAATGCAGACAACAGCGTAACCAAAAGTTTGATATTTTGATTTAAAATTTTTATGCTAAATCTAACACAAATATCTAATGTGACTCTGAACTATGAATGAGAGCATGCTGAGGTTAAACGAACATGTAATGAAATTAATTATCGACATAATTGGGTTAGTCTTTTCCTCCGGTTGCTAGTCAAGAACTATTGCCAAGAGATTAAATCTCTCGTGTTTAACCCCACTTAAGAATGATGAACCATCCACCTACATTTCTGTGATTAAATGCAATTCATGTTCTAGCCATACAAACCCGGTTCCTAAATTGACTAATACGACTTTCAGGTATATTTCTATCCTGAAAGTAAATCGATTCTCAATTTTTCCAAACTAAGAAAAGATCATATCCTATTAATTCACAACTTTCCAATTTCTTGCTCTCTCGAGTGAAACCGGAACTTTTTGGATATACATTAACGTAGGCCACACATTAATGCAGAAAGAACAAGAATTAATAGAACAACCATGGAAGAAAAGATGAAAAACCAATATGACCAACAATCACATTTCACTACAATTGTTCATAACCTCAGCAAGAAGATGAATCAGCCACTCATTTATGGATTAAACATCGTTAAATGAGTGTTAAACATACAAACAATTGAATAAAAGGAGAAGGAAAGAGAGAAAAACCCTGATAATTTCGTCCCCTCAACTCCTGTAACCCACGTTCTTGCTCCACCAAGTCAGAATATTGAAAAATGAACCTAAGTGTTCTATTTATACTAGTGGGAATTTTTCCTGGAATAACAAGCAACGTGTCACGGAGTGCATCGCGGAGCACTGCCTCCGTGACACACTACCGACGCAGACCTTCACTAGAACTGGGGGTCCAGGAAATAAGGCCCAACGTGGCACGGTGTGCAACGCGGAGCCAGGCCACCGTGCCACGGACCCATCGCGAACCCTCACTGAAAATTGGCTGAAAATTCCTATCCTGGCAGAAGGCCTCCGCAATGGCAGCGTGACACGGCTCCATCGCGGAGCCCCTTTATTTTGTGCTTTCCAATGCCTTGTCCCTTGCTCACGTCCGAGTCCAACCCCGATCTCTTCCAACATGCATTTAAGCTTCCCAAGATTACATTTTACTGCAAAACAATGCTAATCATATTGGTTAGTATAAATTCACATTTTATTACCAATTACATGAGAATGTATACACATGGATAGATAAACAAGGCTAAAATTCCACATTTGAGTATCACTTGGGCATATAAATTTGCCCAAGATCACTTACCCCACACTTAAATCCTTGTTCGTCCTCGAACAACAATCTTACGCCTCATGCAATTTACATCCCAACCTCGCTACTTTGGTTCAACAATTTAGGCTACGGTCATACCGATTATTCAATACAGCAAATCATCAAGAAAATATGCATGGTCCTATCAATGCAATGACCTTCAATACATCAAGACCTCCTAGACTTAAGAATCGACTCTCGATATTGGCAAACTCATGCAAATCAGCTGATCAAGATATCCGACACGAAAATTAATCTCTCATCAAGCATGTGCCCTCACAACACAAGAGATTCTTCCCCATTTTGCTCATATGAACTCACAAAATTTCAAGCAGGGGCATGTAAACACAATTTCGCTCTCTCTCCCAAAAGAATTCACATGCATCATGTCATGACCCATAAGTTGCCCTTATTATATAACTCCACTAATATAAAGAAGTGCGATGTAAGATCACGTAGGACTTTAACTGGTTGTAATGGAAGCTACGGAACTAGTAAATATTGGGTTAGCCAATAATAGCCACTAGCATCCTTAAGCGCCTTTTCAACACATCCCATCCACTCATGGACATTGTTTCTTTCTTCATCATCCCATTCTTGACGTTTGTCTTTTGTTTGGCCCATCTTATTCAGCACACTTGACACAATAACAAAGATTATTCATGCACCTTCATTGTAGTTTATTTATAACACGTGCACCTTCAACCTTTTCTTTTCTTCTATCACTCTGCTTTTTTTTTCTTTTCACCACTCTCACTCTTTTGACACTTTGGGAAAATGATTTTCTCTTCTTAAGCGCCTAAGAGTTTTGTAATGACTTTACGGCTAATGAAAAAAAAGGATTAAGCTCGGTTTACACTTTTTGACAAAAGAAAAAAATAATAGGCTAAAGGCTCAATGGACTGACTTGGGTATACAATCAAGGTGGGTACGACAATGAAAAATAGAAACTTTCGGTTAAAACAAAGAAATGCCTACATCCTCTCCTACAATACACCTCCTTCATTTCGTTTTGTACACACACCAGACAAGTTCTAGACACTTCACAATAGCATGGAATAACAAAACCTCACTTCACACTTATTGCACATGCTCAATTCAAGATGTATTCACAGACTCTTCAATCAGCTAATTACAGAAATTCAAACATTAAGCCTCAATCACACTGAATCGAACTCTATGGCCTAGGTATCTCAATATATTTACAAAGTTGCATGCTTTCATACGAATAACCTTTGCATTTTAAATATCATGTACAACACGCAACCAGAATTTCGCAACCATAAAGTAACTACAGGTTTTGGGATGCAACCCACAAAAAAAGAAAACGACTGAAAAATACTTGAAAAACATCTACTCCTAACGACTATATTTCCCTTAAGACGGTCTTCATCCATCCATCATAGGGAACGGTCACTAACTAGGACTTCGGTTCAATGGGACCATTCTCGGTAAAAGAACCAAAAACAAACGCCGAGAAACCCAAGAAGAAAAAAATAGAAATTTGAAAATAAAATTTTAAATATTCGATCATTTCGATAAACAAAAATATGTACAAAATTAGCTAGCAACATTAAGCAACACACATCAATTTCACATATATTTACAATACAGAACAACAACTTAACAATTCACAAATCACAGGGAACAACAAAATTTCACGGGCACGACAACAGATTAGAATATATACATAACAACACAGCCAGCACCTAACTACTCCCACCCCATACTTATCTCGAACACTGTCCCCAGTGTTCACAAAAGTTAAAATAGCACAAAAATTGGGTGGTGGAACTCCCTGATCAATCAAAGTACTCCACTTCTTCGTCAGGTGCTGCTGCTTCATCTCCTATGTCTGAATCACCCCCGTTGTCATCATCGGACTCCACATCGGAGTCCTCCCGACGTGTCTCCTCGTCTGTGGGGACATCATCATCCGTGGGCTCTACGAATACTGGCCCCACTCAGCATAGAGCCCTGGCGTTCTCGCCAAAAGGGTAGTCTAGCTCGAGCTGCCATAGCTCCTCCTCTGTCGCCGGCCTCCCGCCTATCCTCAGCTGTAGCATCTGCATCCCGTACATGCGAGCCATGTACTAATCATCACGAGCATATCGCTCGGCAAGTGTAAGAATAGGCCCGTGGGTGGTGTCGGGTGCCTTAGTTTTAGTAACATCTAAGGCCCGCCGCTCCATCTGCGGGATACAATCAAGGGCCTCTTCCTCAACATCTAGGGCCCTCAGGAATTTGGTGAGTAGCCCACCAAATTCGTATATGTGCCCCTGATGCAACCGGGCTCTCTTCATGGCAGAGATAATCACCGCCCCCACGTTGATCTCCAGCCCTTTTATCAGGGCGTACACCAGGCATACACGATCCGGGTTACATCTGTCATATGTACCCCCGGGATTAGGCAGGAACAGGCAATCTTTAGCCATATTCTGGCTTCCCTGTTCATCTGTGAATAGGGCAAAGTCTGATGGTAGCCCCTCTCTTTATGTCTGCTCCATCCAGCTGTCGATCGGGTCCCACACAATGTGCGTCTGATGTTTGCATACGGTGGAGTGATGTTCAACTGTCGAAGCACGTGGGCGTCTGTGTCCCGTGCCCCTATGATAGTGAGGTGGTGGGGCTCAAATGTGACTATTTGCCCTCTGATTTTTATGGTGTGACTTCTGAGTGTTGGGTTCCAGTTGGCATAGAATTCCCGAATCAGGTGCAGGTTGCATTCCTTGGGCTCTTCAAAAATGAACTTGAGCCCGGCTGCCTCGATCTGGTGTACAATCCTAGCGAACTCCTGTGCCAATGGTTCCTGTGCTATATATTCCTCGGGGAAGTACTTGCTTTCTTTTTGCTTTGCGTACCACTTCTTCCCCTCATCCGTCACCCACCTGGTTTCGTATTGGCGGCGTTGGCTGCGTGGAACCGCTGGTGCTGCTGGGACTGCTGTGCCCAGTCTGATTCGCTTTCTTCCGGCGCCAGATGTTGATGCGTCTTTCCCTTTTTCTTGCCTGCTTGTCATTTTACCTGTCAACCCAAGTAGACAAGATCAATGTTAAGCCAATGAATATTAACTTCGACTAAGGTCGGGTTAAGGTAGGCTACCCCACACTTAGTCCTTAGCTACAGTTACAACATACCGGCAAGATCATGCTTATTTGCACAAACAAACAACCAACTATACAAACATGCTTAGTGCATACGAAGAATTCGATGGTATATATACTATGTACTACTCAGACTTCGTACAGCTAACCACAATCATTACCATCGATAACCTTTTAATCCATCGCACTTAGCAAGGAAAAAAAACAAAGAAACGAAAACAACAAGAATTTATCTACACGAACCTATACAACCAACCCAATTCTTGCAAATTTCAATATTACCCTAACCCGAGAATCCGTCGGTCTTTTAAAATGATAACAACTAGCACATCGACTCATCTCACTCAACATGTACATCTTGGCATGAATTTCACAAGTTCACTATATTTTCCCACTTCAAATTCAAAACAAGCCCTAGAAATGATGATATCAAGAAAATTCGATTAAATTATGTAATTAACGAGTTCAAGCAATCAAAATGATATTCCGAACATTCATCAACAACAATTCAATTGAATTCATGATTAATTTCTACTTAGGGCAAACTTAGCTCACCTCACATGCTCAATATCGAAGAAAATCGACAAGAAATGAGATGGAATCGAAGAACATACCTTGAAGTTGAAGAATTGAAGAAAACTCAATGATTTTCTTGGCCTATTCCATTTCACGTTGAAGGGGGATGGGTTTTAAGGAGTTTGGTCGCGGAGTGAGTGAAAAATAAGGAAAAGTGAGGGGGTTTCGGGGTTTAAAAGTGGGAAAATCGCGCGGGTCACCCGGCGACCCGGTGTGACTCGTCGCGATATACACAGCAACGTATCATGGAGTGCATCGCGGTGCACTGCCTCCGTGACACGGAGCTGTCACGAGCCTGTTCTGGAATTTTTTTAAAATTCTGGATTTATACCTCAACGTGTCACGGAGGGTAACGCGGAGGTCCTCCTCCGTGACACGGAGCTATCGCCCTAGCTCACTGTTTTTCCACTTTTTATTGATTTTCATACCTCGAATTTTCCTTTGCTATTCTGTGCATATTTTCCTCCGTTTGACCTGAAATTCATCTCACTACATGAAATTGGTTAGAATTATAGGTTTCACTCTAAATAAAAATAAAAACAAAAATAATAACTAAAAATTTTGTTGTTAATCAAGAAAAAGAAAAAGAAAAATCTATTCACACTTTACAAAGAGAAAATTTTTCACGGGTTGCCTCCCGTGCAGCGCCTGGTTTACCGTCGCGGCTTGACGTCGTTAAGCTCAGTTGTCCTCTAGGGTGATGGATGATTTCTCTCGATCACCGTCCTCCCCCCAGTAGTGCTTACACCTCTGGCCATTTACTAAGAACGTGGCACTCTGATCTTCTTGCCACAACTCTACTGCCCCGTGCGGGGTCATTCTTACCACTTCAAATGGTCCCGACCATTTAGACCTCAGCGTTCCTGGAAACAACTTCAATCTTGAATTGAAGAGCAAGACTTTTTGTCTTGGCTCGAAAATGCGATGCACCACATGCTTGTCATGCCATCTTTTCGTTCTTTCCTTGTAGTACTTGGCACTCTCATAGGCATGCCAGCGGAACTCTTCAAGTTCACTGAGCTGCATTAGTTTCTTCTTGCCCGCCAGCTCTAAGTCCATATTTAGCTTCCTCACAGCCCAAAAGGCTCGGTGCTCTAACTCCACCGGAAGATGACACGCTCTAACTCCAGTCGGTATGGTGAGGTTCCAATCGGTGTCTTGTAAGCAGTTATGTACGCCCACAACGCATCATCAAGTTTGCTTGACCAATCATTTCGTTGTGTATTTACCATTTTCTGGAGAATCTGCTTCACTTCTCTATTTGACACCTCTACTTGCCCACTAGTTTGGGGGTGGTATGCTGTCGCCACTTTATGGCGCACCCCATACTTGGCTAGTAATTTCTTGAAACTTGCATTGACAAAATGAGCCCCTCCATCGCTGATAATGGCTCGGGGTGTCCCGAACCTGGTGAGGATGTGTTTTTTCACAAACTTCATTACTACCTTGTTGTCATTCCTGGGACAAGCTATTACTTCCACCCATTTTGATACATAATCTACGGCCACCAAGATGTAACGATTACCAAAATGACGGTGGAAATGGGCCCATGAAATCAATGCCCCATACATCAAAGGGCTCAACTTCCAGTATATTCTGCAGCGACATCTCTTGTCTTCTACCAATTGCTCCTGTACGCTGACATCTATCACACATTTTGACGTATGCCATAGAGTCTCTGAACAGTGTCAGCCAAAAGAAACCTGACTGTAGAACCTTGTGTGCTGTTTGCTCGCCTCCATGATGACCCCCATACAACGAAGAATGACAGCCCCTCAACACCTCTGCAATCTGACTCTCTGGGATGCATCTTCTTATTACCTGATCTGGTCCTTTTTTAAATAAGTATGGTTCATCCCAAACAAAGTGCCAGCAATCATGCCTCAATTTCCTTCTCTGCTGGTTTGTTGCCTCAGGTGGGTAGACTCCACTCACTAGCAAGTTGACTATGTCTGCGTACCAGGGAACTTCAGCTTCCCCAACTGCCAAGGGTTGCTCATCTGGGAACTCTTCATTGATGTTATCACTTTATATCACATGCGACCGGCTTTCCAATCGTGATAAGTGATCTTCTACCTGATTCTCGCTCCCCTTTCTGTCTTTGATCTCAAGGTCGAACTCCTGCAACAACAAGATCCATCTGATCAACCTGGGCTTAGCATCCTTCTTGTTAAATAGGTACCGAATCGCTGCATGGTCGGTGTACACCACAACTTTCGAACCCACCAAATAGGACCTGAACTTGTCAAATGCAAACACCAATGTTAGCATTTCCTTCTCTGTGACTGTGTAATTGCTTTGGGCTGTATTCAGCGTTTTGCTTGCATAATGAGTAGAATGAAAGATTCTATTTTTTCTTTGCCCCAATACGGCTCCCACAGCCACATCACTGGCATCACACATCAGCTCAAATGGTTGTTCCCAATCCGAAGAAGTAAGGATAGGTGCTTTTATCAATCTCTGCTTCAACTCTTCGAATGATTTAACACACTCATCATTCAACTCAAACTTCACCTTTTTTTCTAACAATCTGCATAGTGGTCTAGAAATTTTGGAAAAGTTTTTGATGAATCGTCTGTAGAATCCTGCATGCCCAAGAAAACTGCGCACACCTTTCACTGACACAGGTGGTGGCAACTTTTCAATAACCTCGATCTTAGCACGATCGACTTCCAACGCCTTTCGAGACACTTTGTGGCCAAGGACAATACCCTCCTTCACTAAGAAGTGGCATTTCTCCCAGTTTAGTACAAGGTTGGATTCCTCACAGCGAGCCAACACCCTGTCAAGATTCTGCAACCAAGTAGTAAACGAATTACCGAAAATAGAAAAATCATCCATAAATACCTCAACAAAATCCTCCACCATGCCATGGAAAATAGCCATCATGCATCTCTGGAATGTGGCGGGTGCATTGCATAACCCAAACGGCATTTGCCTGAAAGCATATGTCCCATAAGGACAGTTAAAAGTAGTATTCTCTTGATCCTCCGGAGCTATGGCTATTTGGTTATAACCAGAGTACCCATCAAGGAAACAATAATATTCCTCTCCAGCCAACCTATCCAATATTTGATTAATAAACAAGATGGGGTAATGATCTTTCCTCGTGGCTTCATTAAGCTTCCTGTAATCCATGCAAATCCGCCAGCCCGGGTAGGAATCAACTCATTTCTCTCATTGGTGACCACAGTCATCCCCCCTTTCTTTGGAACACACTGAACGGGGCTGACCGATTCACTGTCTGAAATCGGGTAGACCACACCCGCATCAAGCCACTTGATTATTTATTTCCTCACCACATCCTTCATTGCTGGATTTAGCCTTCGTTGCTGCTGAATGGTTGGTTTGGCTCCTGTCTCCATGAAGATCCTGTGTGTGCAAAAAGCTGGATTGATACCCTGAATGTCTGACATTTGCCAACCCATTGCTTTTTTCCTTTTTCTGAGGACACCCAATACTTCCTTCTCCTGTGCCTCCGTCAATTCTGCGGAGATGATCACTGGTAACGTCTCATCCTCCCCCAAAAAGACATATTTTAAATGGGGAGGCAATTCTTTCAGTTCCAGCTTCGGTACCTCCTCAACGGATGGTTTCGGCAACGGTTCTAGAGACCTCATCAATGATTGAAATTCCTGTCTCCTTGGATGATTTTGTGCTTCATTCAACATTTGGACCATCTCATAAGCATCTCTATCTCCAAAATGATCAGAGTGCATCAACACTCTTTCCAATGGGTCTTGAGATTAAACAATCTGAAGAATTCTTTCATGTTCGACCACACTGATTGCTGAAAGCTCCTCATGTATAGCTGGTAGCTTCATGGCTTTAAACACATCAAATACCTCTATTTTGTCATGTGCTCGCATTGTTAGCTGCCCCGCAGCTACGTCAATTAGTTCTTTCCCGGTTGCCAAGAAGGGATGTCCCAAAATAAATGGGACTTCTGCGTCTGGTTCAAAATCCAGCACGACAAAATCTACCGGGAAAATCAGGGAGCCAACTTGCACCAGAACGTCCTCCACAATGCCATCAAGTCTGGCTAAGGACCGATCTGCCAATTGCAAGATCACTGTTGTGGGTCTAGGACTCCCTGGACCCAGCTTTTTGAATACCGATGACGACATCAAATTTATGCTCGCTCCCAAATCACAAAATCCATGAGCTCGGATACTCTGCCCAATAGTAATCTATATAGTAAAGCTCCCAGGGTCTTTGAGCTTTGTGGGCAGTCGGTTTTGAATCCTGGAAGTGCACTCCTCCGTTAGAGCCACCGTAGCATACTCAGTCAACCGACTTTTGTTAGCCACGATGTCCTTTATATACTTGGCATATTTCGGCACTCCCTGCAAAACATCAACAAGAGGTAAGTTAATATGTACCTATTTCAGCACCTCCATGAATTTCTTGAAACACGCCTCCTCCTTGTGTTTCTTTAATCGTTGAGGGAACGGGGGTGGTGGTCTTTCTGATTCAGCTTCCTTAGTCTTCCCCCTCTCAGTACTTTGCTCCCTCTCGACTTCTGCTGCTCCCGATTGTTGAGGTGGTCTTTCTGGTTCCACCTCTTTCAGCTGCAAACCACTCCTTGTGGTCACAGCATTCACCTGCTTGGGATTGGGATCTGTGTTGCTCGGAAGTCCTCCTCTAGGCCTGGCGTTTTAGGCTCCAGCAAATTGCCCAAATTGATATTCAAGTGCCTTGGTAGCTAACTGGTTGTTTTTCACTTTGGCTGCCAATTTCACATAGTCAGCCTGCAATTGAGCTTGGTTAGCTATCATGGTCTTGAACATCTCCTCAATGTTGGTTGATGGCGGTGGAAGAGGTGCATTGTTGTTTCTAAATTGTGCTTGATAATTCTGATGCCCTCCTTGGTTCCTTTGCACACCCTGACCCGAACTTTGCCCCTGATAGTTGTTGTTGCCTCAGGAGAAATTCGGGTGATTCCTCCAATTTGAATTGTAGCTATTACTATACTGTTGGTGGTTGTTCCTTTGCACATTTCCCACAAAGTTTACCGAGTCTGGATTTGCTCCACAACACTCACCTGAGTGCTCACTACTTCCGCACACTTCACACCACATCTGTTGCACTGCATTCACTGGGGCTTGGGGCTGGTTCATTGTCATGTTGCTGAAGTGGGTGTTAAGTTGATTTTGTAATGCAGCTAGCTGTGCAGCAATAGCAGTAAACCCATCCACTTCTAGCACTCCTGCTGCTTTCCTTGTCCCGCCTCTTGACGAATCAGCATTCCATTCCGCATTGCCCTGCGAAATACGGTTCAACAAGGTATACAGCTCCTCATAAGTTTTCTCCAGCGCTTGTCCCCAGCTGCTGAGTCTAGCCATATTTTTATATGGGGTTCCAAACCCTCTATAAAAGTATGCACCAGCACATCATTGGACTGATGATGATGAGGACAATCCCGCAACATGGACTTGAATCTCTCCCAAGCCTGATATAAATTCTCTCCCTCCCTCTGTTTGGAACTTAGAATTTGACTTCTAAGTCTTGCTGTTTTACTGGAGGGAAAAAACCGTATCAAGAATTTCCTCGCAAGATCATCCCACGTACAAATAGAATTCGGTGGCTCAGCTTTCAACCACCTCTTGGCTTCTCCTAATAGTGAAAATGGGAACGTAAGTCGGGCATAATCTGATGACACTCCAGCGGGGATATAAGTGTCACTTATCTCCAAAAAATTTTGGAGATGCTGCTATGGATCTTCATGAGGGAGACCTGTAAACTGCCCGCTAGTGTGCAACAATTGCACCATATTCTGCTTAAGTTCGAACCTCCCTTCTGGCTCAGGTTTGCGGATGCTAGATGTGACATTATTAGCATGTGGGATTGCCACCTCGCGAACCGGCCAAGCTGCTACTTCTTCGGGCACTAACACTGCCCGTACTACCGGTGGATTCTGTTGTTGCTCCATGATCGTCTGTCTGAGCAACTACAGCTTTCTTTCTAGAGCTTCTCTCCGCTTACTATGAAATATTCTTTCTGGCTCTATATACGAGTCCACCAGCTCCTTGTCTCTTTCCAGTGTTTAACAGAGATTAAATCTGCAAAATACAGGCTAAGACCAAGTTGTCAACACTAAGAGAATAAAAAAATACAGTAAATTAACACTTAAGACAAATTCACCAATTGCCAGTCCCCAGCAAAGGCGCCAAAAACTTGTTCGGTCGTTTGTTGGGTACATAACTACACGCAAGTGCACGTGGTCGAACAAGTAGTAAAGTGGCTTAAGTAAGCCAAGTATCGATCCCACGGGGACTGGGATGAAGTGTAATCTGCTCAAGTGTACTATATTTTAAATTCTAAAAATGCAGACAATAGTGTAACCAAAATTTTGATATTTTGATTTATAATTTTTATGCAAAATCTAAAACAACTATCTAATGTGAGTCTGAACTATGAATGAGAGCATGCTGAGGTTAAACGAACATGTAATGAAATTAATTATCGACATAATTGGGTTAGTCTTTTCCTCCGGTTGCTAGTCAAGAACTATTGCCAAGAGATTAAAACTCTAGTATTTAACCCCACTTAAGAATCATGAACCATCCACCTACATTTCTGTGATTAAATGCAATTCATGTTCTAGCCATACAAACCCGGTTCCTAAATTGACTAATACGACTTTCAAGTATATTTCTATCCTGAAAGTAAATCAATTCTCAATTTTCCCAAACTAAGAAAAGACCATATCCTATTAATTGACAACTTTCCAATTTCTTGCTCTCTCGAGTGAAACCAGACTTTTTGGATAGACATTAACGTAGGCCACACATTAATGCAGTAAGAACACGAATTAATAGAACAACCATGGAAGAAAAGATGAAAAACCAATATGATCAACAATCACATTTCACTACAATTGTTCATAACCTCAGCAAGAAGATGAATTAGCCACTCATTTGTGGATTAAACATCGCTAAGTGAGTGTTAAACATACAAGAAATTGAATACACGGAGAAGGAAAGAGAGAAAAACCCTGATAATTTCGTCCCCTCAACTCCTGTAACCCACGTTCTTGCTCCACCAAGTCAGAATATTGAAAAATGAACCTAAGTGTTCTATTTATACTAGTGGTAATTTTTATCGGAATAACAAGCAACGTGTCACGAAGTGCATCGCGGAGCACTGCCTCCATGACACGCTACCGACGCGGACCTTCACTGGAATTGGGGGTCCAGGAAATAAGGCCCAACGTGGCACGGCGTGCAACACGGAGCCAGACCACCGTGCGATGGACCCATCGCGAACCCTCACTGGAAATTGGCTTAAAATTCCTATCCAGGCAGAAGGCCTCCGCGATGGCAGCGTGACACGGCTCCATCGCGGAGCCCCTTTATTTTGTGTTCTCCAATGCCTTGTCCCTTGCTCACATCCGAGTCCAACCCCGATCTCTTCCAACATGCATTTAAGCTTCCCAAGATTACATTTTACCTGCAAAACAATGCTAATCATGTTGGTTAGTATAAATTCACATTTTATTACCAATTACATGAGAATGTATACACATTGATAGATAAACAAGGCTAAAATTTCACATTTGAGTATCACTTGGGCATATAAATTTGCCCAAGATCAGTTGTTTCCCTCTTGCATTCCTTTTCCTTTTCAAACACCTCTATTGATCTTCTTACCCTTAATTGATCTTCTTGAATGTCCATAGGTGCCAAAGAAACAAGGGCATTAATTTTTCCATCATCTTTCACCAAGGGGTACCTATTCTTTTCTAGATCATATGAAGCTTTTCGATACAGATACCATGGCCTAGGGAACCACATCACACCAAACCTCATCCTTGTATCTCCCAAGATTAAATCACACCAACACTCTCTTGTCCACCTTGACTCCTTTGAAGGTGTGGGGTGAAGCATGCTTAACACAAGATAAACCCACCTTTCTAACAAAGTAAGCACTGACTAAGTTGTGAAAAACATTTCTATCAATTTTAGTAGCACAAGCATTAGAAAATACTTCCATTCTAGTTTGAAAAATCTTGTTAACTTTCTCATGGCCTCTTCTAGGATTCTTCGCATCTGATTCCAAATCATCTCCACTATAATCATCAATTACTTCGTTCCAATTGCTTTCAAATTCTGTAGGAGACATGAACAAGAGATTGTTAGTAGTAAATTTGTCTCACATGCACTCCCTCACATGTATATTTTAATGGTTGTCAACGCTTCTATATCACACAATTAGGCTTTTACCCTCAAATAATCTCACCGCTTTTGCTTTTTACCACTCAAAGAATGCTCCTCAAAATTCTTCAATGAACCAACTCAAACACTTCAAAGAAAGTTCCAATGTTTGGTTCAAGAATGGAGTTTATGTCAAATAAAGAAAAGGACAACAAAACTATAACGAACTAGAAAGAAAGGAGTACAATGAAAATAAAGAGAAAAGCATGAAAAAATTTCACACGAAATTTAAAAAAATACGCACAAATCTCTAGACTACACTAAGTATGAACAAATACTTAAAGTATCTAGCAAGAGAATAATATGACACTAAATATAGTGAATAAACACTTTCAAGAACACCAACAACATATTCAATGAGCTTTTGAATCCAAGGAGATACAATGACCTTTACAATTCCCAAGTGACTTTTGAGTTTCTTGTTGACCAAAATTCAAAGAACCTTCAAATCAAATGAGATTTTCAAGAGATTGATCAGATTTTTAATAAATCAAAGTCACCAAATCACAAGGTAAAATATAGAATATCACAACCCGAACGTACACCCGAATCGTAGAAACAGGACAAGGGACCCCAAAGGACCCCATGTCGACCCATGGCTCATGCATACAAACTAATCTCATTCAAATAAGCGGAATGATAATCATAAAAACATAGTAGAAACGTAATTATAGCATAAAAACATGAAATACTTAATATATACATAGTTGAGCACTGCATACTTGTCTAAAAGCCTCTAATACATAAGATGAGTTGATGAGAAAACATCTCCAACTAACCCGACCAATACTGAAACATAAACAACATTAAAGTCTATCAAAAATCCCTCAAAACATGAGGACTTACCAATAAGCTGAAAGCATAAGCTGAGATGGACTAAGGATGAGGGCGAGCCTGAGATCCAGACCCTGTATCATGAAATGATACAGCATAGAAAGTAACCGGTCGATACATGGAATATACCGAGTATGCAAGATAAGTAAAATAGACATTTTAAAGTAAAGTAAAGCTCATAAATATACATAGGAGAAGGACATCATGCTCACATCATAATCTTCGTAAGTAAACATAAGGCTCAAGACTTTCAAATCATGCATAATCATAATCATAAGTACAAATTATCAAAACATAACTTGAGCCAATAACATAAATATAACAATGCATAAAACATGCGGAACAATGGGAGGACTCATCATAACCGACACCATCATGGTAGAGCCTTTCATGATGCCCCAACTATCTCATTCAAGTGGGCAGAGCCATCCCTGGCTTGCTAGGCGAGGGTCGTGCATTAGGCGTGATATCACATTTGAGGGGATCATTATCAATACAATATATCATTACAAACCCACAGTGGCACGTTGTTATGAGACATCGGCGTAGTCCTTTGAACGTTGGGCTACTCGGTGCTAGACATGGCTCCCAAAAACATGCATATAGGCTCATACATAAATTAATAACATCATACATTAAGATTCATTAGCTAAAATATAACATTTATCAATATTGATCCCATTTAAAACATGCTTAGCCAAGAATTATAGGCCCTTTTCAGCGGCCAACATCATAAATCGAGAAATCATGAAATTCGCTTCATAAATCGTAAATCATTCTTCAACATGTAGGCATTTCCCAATACTTCATCATATTCAATTCTTTCAAAACATGCTCATAAATATGGGTAACTTGAAAATCATGCTTTTCCATCATCAATAGACTCAAATTATAGAGTATTCATCATAAATCATAACTTCCATGAACTTTCATCAAATGGGCATTTTGGATTTAAAAGTTTGAAATATGATTTAAAGAAAATAATAATAAAACCTGCCCATCATTCATAATTTAATAAATAAAACTCAATTAAATCATACCCATAAAGAGAAATCACATTTTCATGCATTTGAGTAAAACTCCATAGACTTGAATAGGAGGATTCATGATTTAACTTCAGATTTGGGCATGGGTGAGAAGAATTTCACCCATTCTAAAACCCTACATACCTGGGAATGGATTGACTCAAAGTTCCTTGAATACCTACTAAGAAATTGATGAAGCATTGGGGAAGAAGACCTTGAACCTCCCAAAAATCTCTCTAAAGTTCTTGCATGAGAATGGGAATGCATAAAGAACTTAACTCCTCTTATTTCACTCAGAAAAATATCCAAAACAACATAGTTTAGGGTCTCAAAGAACGGAAAAATCAAAAATGCCCTTAATAAAATTTCCCTGAAAACTGCTCCGGACGGACCATCGACCGATCCAACGGGTCATGGCAACATACCACGACTCGTGGTATCGAGTCTTTGGGTCCACAGCCTCCCAACATATCTCAGATCCTTCCCACAACTCATCATGATGAGTCGTTACTTCAAATGACAGGTCGTTGGATCGACCATCATCGACTTCTTGGCCAAACCTGACTTCCTTAGCACGAGCCTCACCACAACTCGTGGTTCCATCCAATGGGTCATGGTCTCAACCCGTCGCCTACACTGGAAATTATCAACCTTCAACAACGACCTCAACCAATTACTCGTGGTTTCTTCTAATGGGTCGTTGAGTCTCTCGTTGTTTACCTTGTCGCGCAGCCTGACCCTAACCATGGCTGCAAAGGATGACCTGTTGTAGCCCAAAATGGGTCGTCATACCTCCCTTCGCCTGCACTGCCACAAACCTTTCACTAACCAACGACATCATACAACGACTTGTGGTTTGATACCACAAGTCGTTCTGGGGTCTGTCCTGTGATATTTTGCTAATTTTTCTGCATTTTTCAAATTCAACTCCTGTTTGGGTCTTCTCTGGGGTATTTACTACACGCAAGTGCACGTGGTCGAACAAGTAGTAAAGTGGCTTAAGTAAGCCAAGTATCGATCCCATAGGGACTGGGATAAGGTAACAAAATACTTAAGTGTTACTATACAAACTCTAAAAATGAAGACAACAGTGCAAAGAAGAGTTTGATATTTTGATTTCTAATAGTATGCTAAGTCTAAAACAAATATCTAATGTGAGTCTGAACTATGAATGTGAGCATGCTGAGGCTAAATGAATATGTATAGAAACTAATTATCGATACAATTTTTGGTTAATCTTTCCTCCGGTTGCTAGTGAAGAATTATTGCCAATGGATTAAAACTCTCGTATTTAACCTAACTTAAGAATCATGAACCATCCACCTACATTTATGTGATTAAACGAAATTCATGTTCTAGCCATACCTGATTCCTTAGTTGACTAATACGACTTTCAGGTATATTTCTATCCCGAAGGTAAATCAATTCTCAATTTTCCCAAACTAAGAAAAGATCATATCCTATTGATTCACAACTTTCCAATTTCTTGCTCTCTCGAGTGAAACCGGACTTTTTAGATGTACATTAACATTGGCCACACATTAATGCAGTAAGAACAAGAATCAATAGAACAACCATGGAAGAAAAGATGAAAACCCAATCAATCAATAACTACATTTCAATACAATTGTTCTTAACCTCAGCAAGAAGAGGAATTCACCACTCATTTGTGGATTAAACATCGTTAAATGGGTGTTAAACATACAAGCAATTGAAATAAAGAAGAAGGAGATAGAGAAAAACCCTGAGATTTTCGTCCCCTCAACTGCCTGTAACTCACGTTCTTGCTCCACCAAGTCAGATAAAAATGAACCTAAGTGTTCTATTTATACTAGTGGGAATTTTTCCCGGAATAACAAGCAACGTGTCACGGAGTGCATCGCGGAGCACTGCCTTCGTGACACACCACTAACACGGACCCTTACTGGAAATTGACTGTCTAGGTAATAAGGCCCAACGTGGCACGACGTGCAACGCGGGGCTAGGCCAACGTGCCATGGCCCCAAAGCGCACCCTCATTGGATTTTGGCCAAAAAATCCCTATCCAAGAAGAAGGCATCTGGGATGGCAGCGTGACACGGCTCCATCGCGGAGCCCCTTTAATTTGTGCCTTCGAATGCTTTTTCCCTTGCTAACATCCGAGTCAAACCCCAATCTCTCCCAACACGCATTTTAGCTTCCCAAAATTATATTTCACCTGCAAAACAACGCTAATCATGTTGGTTAGTATAAATTCACATTTTATTATCAATCACATGAGAATGTATAAACATTGATAGATAAACAAGGCTAAAATGACACCTTTGAGTATCACTTGGGCATATAAATTTGCCCAAAGATCACTTACCCCACACTTAAATCCTTGTTCGTCCACGAACAACAATCTTACACCTCATGCACTTTACACCCCATGTTGGCTACTTTGGTTCGACAATTCAGGCTACGGTCATACCGATTATTTAATACAGCAAATCATCAAGAAAACATGCATGGTCCTATCAATGCAATGACCTTCAACACATCAAGACCTCCTAGACTTAAGAATCGACTCTCGATATTGGCAAACTCCTGCAAATCAGCTGATCAAGATATCCGACACGAAATTTAATCTCTCCTCAAGCATGTGCCCTCACAACACAAGAGAATTTTCCCTTTTTAATCACATGAACTCAAACGATTACATGCAGGGGCATATAGAAACAATTTCACTCTCTCTTCCAAAAGAATTCACATGCATCATGCCACGAACCATAGGCTTGCCCTTAGTGTATTACTCCACTAATATAAGGAAGTGTGATGTAAGATCAGGTAGGACTTTAAGGAGTTGTAATGTAAGCTACGGAACTAGTAAATACTGGGCTAGCCAATAATAGCCACTACCATCCTTAAGCGCTTTTTCAATACATCCCATCAAGCTCATGGGCATTGTTTCTTCCTTCATCCTCCCATTCCTGAAGTCCGTCTTTATTTTGACCCATCTCATTAAGCACACTTGACTCAATCACGAAGAGTATTCATACATCTTCATTATATTTTATTTATAAAAAGTGCACCTTCAACCTTTTCTTTCCTTTCATCACTCTGCTTTTCTTTTCTTTTCACCATTCTCACTCTTTGACACTTTGGGAAAATTATTTCCTCTTCTTAAGCGCTTAAGAGTTTTGGATCAAATTTACGGCTAATGAAAAGAAAGGGTTAAGCTCAGTTTACACATTTTTGACAAAAGAAAAAAATAAAATAATAGGCTAAAGGCTCAACGGGCTAACTAGGGGGTACAATCAAGGTGGGTGTGATAATGAAAAAGAGAAACTTTCAGTTGAAAACAAAGAAATGCCTACATCCTTTCCTACAATACACGTCCTTCATTTCGTTTCGTACACACACCAGGAAAGTTCTAGACATTTCATAATAGCATGGAATAAACAAAACCTCACCCCACACTTATTGTACATGCTCAATTCAAGACATATTCACAGACTCTTCAATCAGCTACTTACAAGAATTCAAAATTAAGCCTCAATCACACTGAATCGACTCTATGGCCTAGGTATCTCAACATATTTAAAGAGTTGCATTCTTTCATACGAATCAACTTTGCATTTAAAATATCATGTACAACACGCAACCAGAATTCCGCAACCATAAAGCAACTACAGGTTTTGGGATGCAACCCACAAAAGAAAACAACTGAAAAATAAATTAAGAAATCTACTCCTAACTACTACATTTCCCTTAAGACGGTCATCATCCATCCATCATAGGGAACATTCACTAACTAAGACTTTGGTTCAATGGGATCAATCTCGGTAAAAGAATCGAAAACGAACGCCGAGAAACCCAAGAATTGAAAACATTTTAAAAATATCGATCATTTCGATAAAACAAAAATATGTACAAAATCAGCAAGCAACATTCAGCACCACACAACAGCTTCACATTTAATTACAATACAGAATAGAAACATCACAATCACAGGGTCACAAAAAAATTTTCCACAGGCACAACAACAGAACAGAAACATAAACAACAACACAACCAGCACCTAACTACTCCCACCCCACACTTATATCGAACACTATCACCAGTGTTCACAAAAATTAACATAGCACAAAAATTGGGTGGCGGAACGCCCTGATCAATCAAAATACTCCACTTCTTCATTACGTGCTGCTGCCTCGTCTCCCATGTCTGAATCGCCCCCATCGTCATCATCGGACTCCACATCGGAGTCCTCACGATGTGTCTCCTCATCTGTGGGGAAATCATCATCCGTGGGCTCTACAAAAGCTGGCCCCACTCGGCATAGAGCCCTGGCATTTTCGCCAAAAGGGTAGTCTAGCTCGAGCTGCCATAGCTCCTCTTCTGTTGCCGGCCTCCCGCCTATTTTCATCTAGAGCATCTGCATCCCGTACATGCGAGCCATGTACTAATCATCCCGAGCATGTCACTCGGCTAATGTAATAACTGGCCCGTGGGTGGTGTCTGGTGCCTTTGTTTTAGTGACATCTAAGGCCCGCCGCTCCATCTGCGGGATGTAGTCAAGGGACTCTTCCTCAATATACAGGCCCCTTAGGAACGTGGTGATTAGTCCACCAAATCCGTATCTGTGCCCTTGATGCAAGCAGGCTCTCTTCATTGTGGAGATAATCACCGCCCCCACATTGATCTCCAGCCCTTTCATCAGGGCGTACACCAAGCATACACGATCCCGGGTTACATCCGTCATATGCACCCCCTGGATTAGGTTGGAACAAACAATCTTCAGCCATATCCCGGCTTCCCTATTCATCTGTGAGTAAGGCAAGGTCTGATGGTAGCCCCTCTCCTTGTGTCTGCTCCACCGAGCTGTTGATCGGGTTCCACACAAAGTGCGTCTGATGTCCGCATATGGTGGAGTGATATTCAGCTGTCGAAGCACATGGGCGTCTGTGTCCCGCGGCCCTAGGATAGCATTGAGGTGGTGGGGCTCAAAAGTGACTATTTGCCCCCTTATTTTTATGGTGTGACTTCTGAGAGTCGGGTTCCAGTTGGCGTAGAATTCCCGAATCAAGTGCAAGTTGCATTCCTTGGGCTCTTCAACGATGACGTTCAGCCCAGCTGCCTCGATCCTATGGACAATCCTGGGTAACTCCTGTGCCAACGGTTCCCTTGCTATGTGTTCCTCGGGGAAGTACTTGCTCTCCTTGTGCTTTGCGTACCATGTCTTCCCCTCCTCTATCACCCACCTGGTTCTGTATTGACGACGTTGTCCGCGTGGAACCGCTGGTGCTGGTGGGACTGCTGTGCCCAGTTTGATTCTTTTTCTTCCGGCGCCAGATGTTGATGCGCCTTTTCCCTTGTCTTGCCTGCTTGCCATTGTTCCTGTCAAAACAAACAGACAAGTTCAATGTTAAGCCAATTAAAATCAGCTTCGACTAAGGTTGGGTTAAGCTAGGCTACCCCACACTTAGTCCTTAGCCAAAATTACAATATTAAGGCAAGATCGTACTTATTTACACAAACAAACAACAAAACATAACAAATATGCTTAGTGCCTTGGGAGAATTCGGCTGTATATATTCCATGTACTACTCAGACTTCGTACAGCTAACCACAATCCTTACCTATCGATAACATTTTATCCCATAGCACTTAGCAAGGAGAAACAAAAGAAAAATTTTAACTACATGATCCTATACAATTCACCCATTTCTTGCAATTTTCAATATTTTCTTAACCCGAGAATCCGTCGGTCTTTTAGCATAGTCACAGTTAGCACAATCGACTCATCTCACCCAATATGTACAACCCAGCATGAATTTCACTAGTTCAACTCAATTTTTCCATTTCAAAGTCAAAGTCAAGCCCTAGCTATGATTTTATCAAAAATTTGATTAAGCTATGTAATTGTCGAGTTCAAGCAATCACACCGTTACTCCGAACATCAATCAACAATAATTCAATTGAATTTAAGCTTAATTTTTACTTAGGGCAAGTTTTGCTCATGTCACATGTTCAACATCGAAAAAATAATTCGACAAGAATTGAGATAGAGTTGAAGAACATACCTTGAATTCAAAGAAATGACGAAAACTCAATGAAATTACAGGCCTAAGTCCGTGTCACGTTGAGGGGGAAGGGGTTTTTGGGATGTTGGTCACGGAGAGTATGAGAAATGAGGAAAAATGAGGGGGAATCGGGGTTAAAAAGTGGGAATTTCGCGCGGGTCACCCGACGACCCGGTGTGACCCATCGCGATATACACCTCAACGTGTCACGGAGGGTAACGCGGAGCATGCCCTCCGTGACACGGAGCCATCACGTAGGTGTTCTGGAATTTGAAAAAATTCCAGAATTACCTTCAACGTGTCACGGAGGGTAAGGTGGAGGTCCTCCTCCGTGACACGGAGCCATCGCCCTAGCTCACTATTTTGCCACTTTTTATTATTTTTCATACCTCAGATTTTCCTTTGTGATTCCTTGCATGTTTACCCTCCGTTGAACCTGAAATTCATCTTACAACAAGAAATTGGTTAGAATTATAGGATTCACTCAAAATAAAAATAAAAATAAAAATAAAAACTAACAATTTTGTTGTTAATAAAAAAAGCAAAAGAAAAAGAAATATATTCACGTTTTACAAAGAAAAATTTCACGGGTTGCCTCCCGTACAACGCCTGGTTTACCGTCGCGGCTCAACGTCATTCAGCTCAATCATCTTCTAGGGTGACGGACATTTTCTCTCGACCACCGTCCTCACCCTAGTAGTGCTTACATCGCTCCGGTGGTTTTCCCATTAATCTCGTGATTCCACTATCTGAGCATCATCAGCTCGATCAATCACGTTGATCACCGAGAGTTCCTCGCACACAGTCGGGAGCTTGGTGGCCTTATATACATCAAACACTTCCACCTTGTCATGTGCTCGCATGGTTAGCTTCCCTGCAACTACATCAATCAGCACTTTTCCAGTCGCCAAGAAGGGACGTCCCAAAATAAATGGGACTTCCGCGTCTGGCTCAAAATCTAGCATGACGAAATCTACCGGGATGATAAGGGAGCCCACTTGCACCAACACATCCTCCACAATGCCATCAGGTCTAGCTAAGGACCAATCCGCCAGTTGCAAGATTACTGTTGTTGGTCTAGGACTCCCTAGACCCAACTTCTTGAATACCGATGATGGCATCAAATTAATGCTCGCTCCCAAATCACATAATCTGCGAGCTCGGATACTCTGCCCAATTGTAATTTGTATAGTAAAGCTCCCAGGATCTTTGAGCTTTGTGGGCAATCGGTTTTGTATCCGGGAAGTGCACTCCTCCGTGAGAGCTACCGTAGCATACTCAGTTAACCGACTTTTGTTTGCCACGATGTCCTTAATGTACTTGGCATACTTCGGCACTCCCTGCAAAACATCAAGGTAAGTTAATATGTACCTGTTTCAGCACCTCCATGAATTTCTTGAAACACGCCTCCTCCTTGTGTTTCTTTAATCTTTGAGGGAAAGGGGGTGGTGGTCTTTCTGATTCAACTTCCTTTTTCTTCCCCTCTCATCACTTTGCTCCCTCTCAAATTCTGCTGCTCCCAATTATTGAGGTGGTCTTTCTGGTTCCACCTCTTTAAGCTGCAAACCACTCCTTGTGGTCGCCGCATTCACCTGCTTGGGGTTGGGATCTGTGTCGCTCGGAAGTCCTCCTCTAGGCCTGGTGTTTTGGGCTCCAGCAAATTGCCCAAATTGATATTCAAGTGCCTTAGTAGCTAACTGGTTGTTCTTCACCTCAGCTACCAATTTAACATAGTCAGCCTGCAATTGAGCATGGTTAGCTATCATTGTCTTGAACATCTCCTCAATGTTGGGTGATGGTGGGGGAGGAGGTGGATTGTTGTTTCTATATTGCGCTTGATAGTTCTGCTGCCCTCCTTGATTCCTCTGTGCCCCCTGACTCAAACTTTTCCCTTGATGGTTGTTGCTACCCCAAGAGAAATTTGGATGATTCCTCCAGTTGGAATTGTAGTTGTTGCCATACTGTTGGGGGTTGTTCCTCTGTACATTTCCCACAAAGTTCACTGAGTCAGGATTTGCTCCACAACACTCAGCTGAGTGGTCACTACTCCCGCACACTTCACACCAAATTTGTTGCACTACATTCACCGGGGCTTGAGTCTGGTTCATTTTCATATTACTGAAGTGGGTGTTGAGTTGATTCTGTAAAGCAGCTATCTGTGCAGCAATAGCTGTAAAACCATCCACTTCTAGAACTCCTGCTGCTTTCCTAGTTCCTCCTCTTGACGAATCAGCATTCCACTCCGGATTTCCCTGTGAAATACGATTTAACAAGGTATACATCTCCTCATAAGTTTTCTCCAATGCCTGTCCCCCAGCTGCTGAGTCTAGCAAGATTTTTGTGTGGGGTTCCAAGCCCTCTATAAAAGTGTGCACCAGCACCTTATTGGATTGATGATGATGTGGACAATCCAGCAACATGGACTTGAATCTCTCCCAAGCCTGATATAGATTCTCCCCCTCTCTCTGTTTGAAACTTAGAATTTGACTTCTAAGTCTTGCTGTTTTACCGGATGGAAAAAATCGTATCAAGAATTTCCTTGCAAGATCATCTCACGTAGTAATAGAATTAGGTGGCTCAGCTTTCAACCACCTCTTGGCTTCTCCCAATAGTGAGAATGGAAACAATGTAAGCCTGACATAATCTGATGACACTCTAGCGGGGATATAGGTGTCACTTATCGCCAAAAAATTTTGGAGATGCTGCTGTGGATCCTTATGAGGGAGACCTGTGAACTGCCCGCTGGTGTGCAGCAATTGCACCATGTATTGTTTGAGCTCGAACCTCCCTCCTGGCTCAGGTTTGCGGATGCTAGATGTGACATTGTTAGTATGTGGGATTGCCACCTCGCGAACCGGCCTAGCTGCCATCTCCTCGGGCACTAACATTGCCCTTACTACTGGTGGATTCTGTTGTTCCTCCATGATTGTTTGTCTGAGCAACTGCAGCTTTTTCTCTAGAGCTTCTCTTCGCTAACGATGAAATTGTCTTTTAGGCTCTAAATATGAGTCCACCAGCTCCTTGTCTCTTGCCAGTGTTCAACAGAGACTATATCTGTGAAATACAGGCTAAGACCAAGTTGTCAACACTAAGAAAAAAATATAGTAAATTTACACTTAAGAAAAATTCACCAATTGCCAGTCCCCGGCAATGGCGCCAAAAACTTGTTCGGTTCTGCTCTGGGGTATTTACTACACGCAAGTGCACGTGGTCGAACAAGTAGTAAAGTGGCTTAAGTAAGCCAAGTATCGATCCCACAGGGACTGGGATAAGGTAACAAAATACTTACGTGTTACTATACTTACTCTAAAAATGAAAACAACAGTGCAAAGAAGATTTTGATATTTTGATTTCTAATTGTATGCTAAGTCTAAAACAAATATCTAATGTGAGTCTGAACTATGAATGTGAGCATGCTGAGGTTAAATGAACATGTACAGAAATTAATTATCGATACAATTTTTGATTAATCTTTCCTCCGGTTGCTAGTCAAGAATTATCGCCAATGGATTAAAACTCTCGTATTTAACCCAACTTAAGAATCATGAACCGTCCACCTACATTTCTGTGATTAAACGAAATTCATGTTCTAGCCATACAAAACCGATTCCTTAGTTGACTAATATGACTTTCAGGTATATTTCTATCCTGAAGGTAAATCAATTCTCAATTTTCCCAAACTAAGAAAAGATCATATCCTATTGATTCACAACTTTCCAATTTCTTGCTCTCTCGAGTGAAACCGGACTTTTTAGATGTACATTAACATTGGCCACACATTAATGCAGTAAGAACAAGAATCAATAGAACAACCATGGAAGAAAAGATGAAAACCCAATTAATCAATAACTACATTTCAATAAAACTGTTCTTAACCTCAGCAAGAAGAGGAATTAGCCACTCATTTGTGGATTAAACATCATTAAATGGGTGTTAAACATACAAGCAATTGAAATAAAGAAGAAGGAGATAGAGAAAAACCCTGAGATTTTCGTCCCCTCAACAGCCTGTAACCCACGTTCTTGCTCCACCAAGTCAGAATAATTAAAAATGAACCTAAGTGTTCTATTTATACTAGTGGAATTTTTCCCGGAATAACAAGCAACATGTCATGGAGTGCATCGCGGAGCACTACCTCCGTGACACGCCACTAACGCGGACCCTTACTGGAAATTGACTGTCCAGGTAATAAGGCCCAACGTGGCACGGCGTGCAATGCGGGGCTAGGCCAACGTGCCACGGCTCCAACGCGCACCCTCACTGGATTTTGGCCAAAAATCCCTATCCAGGCAGAAGGCATCTGCGATGGCAGCGTGACACGGCTCCATCGCGGAGCCCCTTTAATTTGTGCCTTCAAATGCTTTTTCCCTTGCTAACATCCGAGTCCATCCCCAATCTCTCCCAACATGCATTTTAGCTTCCCAAAATTATATTTCACCTGCAAAACAACGCTAATCATGTTGGTTAGTATAAATTCACATTTTATTATCAATCCCATGAGAATGTATAAACATTGATAGATAAACAAGGCTAAAATGACACCTTTGAGTATCACTTGGGCATATAAATTTGCCCAAGATCAACTCCCAGGTCTATTCTTAGGCCTTCCTGGGGTATTAAAACATCTCTCCCTTGGAAACATTCATCCTCAAATGTAGGAAACAAGCATCAAACAGAAACATACAATTTATCATAGTCATATACTGATCATTTTAACCGAAATTTCACGAAATGACTACCTTCGAATAAAATCATATAGCTGAACTGATCTTATACTTCACATACACATTCATACAAATAAAAGAAACTTGCACCCATGAACTGAATATGAAAACTAAATGGAGTCATAGGGAAAAATTGATACCTCAAGTTGGAACTGAGCCAGTAGAGAATAATTGTGGATATCTAGCCATCATGTCCGCTTCGGCTTCCCACGTAGCTCACTCAACATGCTAATTTCTCCATAAAACCTTAACTGAAGCTACTTCTTTGTTTCTCAACTTCCGAACTAATGATCCAAGATTTCAAAGGGAATTTCTTCATAATTGAGGTTGTCTTTCACTCCAATGTTGTCTACCGGAACTACCAAGGCTGGAGCACCCAAACACTTCTTCAAGTGACACATGAAAAACAAGATGAACTGAGGACAACTCCGATGGCAAGTCCAACTCATAGCTACTTTACCAACTCTCCTCACAACCCGTTAGGGATCGACATAGCGGGGACTGAGTTTCCCTTTCTTTCCGAACCGCATTACCCCCTTCATGGGAGATACCTTTAGAAATACCCAGTCGTCTACATCAAACTCCAAATCTCTTCTCCTCACATCAACATAGGATTTTGGACAACTCTGAGCGGTTATTAACCAGTCCCTTATCAATTGGACCTTTACCATGGCCTCATGAACCGAATCAGGTCCTATTATGGCTGCCTCGCCAACCTCAAACCAACTAATGGGCGATCTACACCTTTGCCCGTAAAGAACCTCAAACGGTGCCATCTGGATACTAGAGTGATAAATGTTATTATAGGCGAACTCAATCAAGGGAAAATGATCATCACAACTACATTTGAAATCCATAAGACATGCCCTCAACATATCCTCGAGGGTCTGAATGGTTCGTTCTGCCTGGCTGTCTTTTTGCGGATGGAAGACTATACTGAGCTTAACCTGCATCCCAAGTCCTTTTTTAAAAGAACGCCAGAATTAAGAGGTAACCTAAGTACCTCGATCTGAAATAATAGACAAGGGCACTCCACGAAGTCGAACCAACTCCCGAATATACAACTTACCATAATCATCCACTGAATCCGTGGTCTTGACAGGTACGAAGTGTGCAACCTTGGTTAACCTGTCTACCACCACCCAAATAGAGTCATATTGTTGGCGAGTACGAGGTAGGCCTGTAACGAAATCCATATTAATTTCTTCCCACTTCCAAGTGGGGATGCTGATATCTTGAAGTACGCCTCCCGGCCTTTGATGTTTAACTTTCACTTGCTGGCAGTTTGGACATTTATCTACGGAATCCACAATATCCTTATTCATACCATCCTACCAATAGATTTCTTGCAAGTCCCGATACATCTTCGTGGATCCCGGATGGATGGAATATCTAGTACCATGTGCCTTATGCAATATTCGAACCCTTAAATTATCTATGTCTGGAACACATAGTCGACCCTGGTATCATAGCACACCATCTCCCCCTTGGGAGAAGACCTCCACCTTCTGACTCCATGCTGCCTCCTTCAGCTTCCTCAATATTGGATCCTCATCTTGCCTGGATTTAACATCAACCACCAAGGATGATTCTGACCCGTTATGTACAACAACATCGCCATTAGTCATGTTGATCAATCTAACTCTCAGTCTTGCAAGTCGGTGGACATCCTTCACCAACTCCTTCCTTCCCTTATCCACGTGGGACACACTTTCCATAGAGAGCCTACTAAGTGCATCCGCAACCACATTAGCCTTGCTCGAGTGGTAGAGAACACTCATGTCCACGCTACATCAACACATATCCTAGTCCATCTCTCGAAGCATCACAATATACAATAAAGCCATCAGTACCCTCGGGTAAGGTCAACACTGGTGCTTAAGTGAGTCGGGTCTTCAACTCTTGAAAGCTTTTCTCACAAGCATCCGACCATTGGAACTTCACCTTTTTCTGAGTCAACTTAGTCAAAGGTGCCGCAATAGATGAGAAACCCTTAACAGACCTTCGGTAGAAATATGCTAGGCCTAAGAAACTCAAAATTTCTAAAGGATTCACCGATATAGGCCAATTCTTCATCGTCTCGATCTTTTCGGAATCTACCCTTATGCCTTCGCTTGATACCACATGTCCCAGAAATGCTACCTAGTTTAGCCAAAATTCACACTTGCTAAATTTTGCATATAGCTGACGATCCTTGAGGGTTTGCAACACTATTCTCAAATGAGTGGCATGCTCCGCCTTACTCCGGGAGTATATAAGAATGTCGTCAATGAACACAGTCACGAACATGTCCAAATATTCCCTAAACACCCTATTTATTAAATCCATAAAAGTTGCAGGGGCATTAGTTAGTCCGAAAGACATAACAACAAATTCATAGTGACCATACCGAGTCCTAAAAGCGGTCTTTGGGATGTTACTCACCCGAACTCTGAGCTGGTAATACCCCGACCTGAGATCAATCTTGGAAAAGCACTTGGCACCCTGAAGTTGGTCAAACAAATCATCGATCCTACGTAAGGAGTACCTGTTCTTGACGATAACCTTGTTCAACTGCCGATAGTCAATACACATGCGAAGGGAACCGTCCTTCTTTCGAACAAATAGAACTAGTGCACCCTAGGGAGACTGGCTCGGTTTAATGAAGCCCTTATCCAACTGATCCTTTAATTCCTTTAGTTCAGCTGGGGCCATCCTATAGGGAGGAATAGAGATAGACTGCATATCGAGGAACAGATCAATAGCAAAGTCAATTTCTCTCTCCGGAGGAACACCGAGAAAATCATCAGGAAATATCTTCGGATATTCGCACACCACTGGAACTGACTGAATGGTCAGGATCTCGGACTCCACATCCTTAACCTTAACTTGGTGGTATATGCAACCTTTAGAGATCATCTTACTGGCCTTAAGATAGGAAATAAACCGACCTGCTGGTACCGCCGAACTATCCTTCCACTCCAACACTGACTCACCCAGAAAATGAAATTCCACCATATGGGTCCTACAATTAATAGAAGAATAACATGCAAACAACCAATCCATACCAAGAATGATTTCAAAGTCAGTCATGGCTAACTCTACAAGGTTTGTAGAGGTAACCTTATGCAAAACCGTGACTGGACATTTTCTATATACTCCTCTAGCTATGACTGAATCACCAACAGGGGTCGAAACTGAAAATGGTTTTGGTAACGTCACGGGACTAACTCCAAGGCTACTAGCAACATAAGGAGTCACGAAATACAAGGTAGCTCACAGATCTAGCAAGGCATAAACATCAATATGAAAGACACGCAACATACCAATGACCACATCTGGCGAAGCCTCCTGCTCCTGGCACGAGGCAAGGGCATAGAATCGGTTTTTGCGCTGTCTGCCACCTCCACTAGTCGATGCTCCCTGCGGAGCGAAATGGGATGGAGCTACTATTGTCCTGGTGGTCTGTGCACAACCCCTATCATCACCCTGTCTAGCATATGGACATGCTCGGTGCATGTTCCTAGACCTACCACACCCATAGCAAACATCCGAACCGAGTAAACACTACCCATTATGACTCTTGTTGCACTTCCCGCAGGCTTGTGAGGTATACTCTAGCTGGGTGCCCCTCTGATCCCTCGACCTTGAAGCCTTTCTCCTCTGATCACCCACGGGTCTAGATGGAACACTAGCTGACGATGGTGCTGGGGCTAGTGACCTCTTCTGAAACTATGGACGGTAGCCACCAGCAGACCTTTGATGTGAAAGCCCACGTACTATCTGTCCGAGCCCTCATTGTCTCCCTCTCCCTCGCATGAGCCGCCTCCATCTGCTGAGTGTACAACACTATGCAAGGAAAGTCCATATCCTGGTGAAGCATGGAAGTCCTGTAATCCTTGTCTAAATAACTGGCCCCACCATGAACAAATCAGCTCACCCGGGCCCTCTGATCCACCACTAACTCTGGGGTGTACTTTGACAAATGAGTGAACTCAAGCGAATACTCCAGCACCATCACCTTTCCCTGCTTGAGGTTCACAAACTCAGCTGCTTTTAACTCCCTCATCTCTCGAGGGAAGAACCTATTGAGAAAGGCTATGTGGAACTCATCCTAGCTGATAGGGCACGCTCCCGCTACCTTGCTATCCTTCCATTGCTTGTACCAAATATGAGCGACCTCTTTTAGCTGATAAGAGGCCAAGTCCACACACTCCCCACTTGTCACCCCCATAACTTGAGTGACCTTCAAGATCCCTTCAATGAACTCATGTAGATCCTTATCCACCTTTGATCCCATGAACTCCGGAGGGTTCATCCTCAAGAAGTCTCTAATCCGAGTCGCCGCTACATTTCCACTTTGTGGGACTTGTGCAACAGCCTGCTGGTTGACTTGAGTGGTCAACGCCTGTGCCAACATCTGAATAGCCGCCCGAAACTCAACGTGGGCAGCTAGCTCTAGTGCCTGGGGCTCCTAAACAGGTGGGGCTTGCTGATGCCCATGGTCATTGACATCACCATGGCCTTCATCATTCCCATTCCTCCTTCCATTCATTCTTCTAGGAACCATAATTCTGTAATCGTGAATCGCACGAATTAGAGGATGGAAAGGCTTTTCATCGCACGACATAGAACATAAAAGAAGGGAACATTTCCTAAACATCTAGTAACCCTTTATCATAGGTGTGGTGCGCTTCACACCCATGAAAAAGGCTCTACTTAGCGCTTCTTTTAGACACCCTAGGACACTTCAAACCTATGGCTCTGATACCAAGTTTGTTACGACCCAAACGTACACCCGGATGGTAGACATGGGACAAGGGACCCCGAGGGACCCCAAGTCAGCCCATGGCTCATGCATACAAACAATCTCATTCAAATAAGTGGAATGATAATCATAAAAACATAGGGAAACGTAATTATAGCGTAACATCATGAAATACTAAACATATACACAACTGAGCACTACATACTTATCTAAAAGCCTCTAATACATAATATGGGTTGATGGGACAACATCCCTAACTAGCCGACCAATACTGAAACATAAACAACATGAAAGTCTATCAAACGGCCCTCGAAACATGAGGACTCACCAATAAGCTGAAAGCGTAAGCTGAGATGGACTAAGGATTGGCGAGCCTGAGATCCGGACCCTATATCATGAAACGATACAACGTAGAAAGCATGTGGTCAGTACATGGAATGTACCGAGTATGCAAGGTAAGTAAAACGGACATTTTAAAGTAAAGTAAAACTAATAAATAGATATAGGAGAAGGACATCATGCCTACATCTTCGTAAATAAACATAAGGCTCAAGACTTTCAAATCATTCATAATCATAATCGTAAGTAAACATTATGAAAACATAACTTGAGCCAATAACATAAATATAACAATGCATAAAACATGCGGAACAATGGGAGGACTCATCATAACCGATACCATCATGGTAGAGCCTTTCATGATGCCCCAACTATCTCACTCAAGTGGGCAGAGCCGACCCTGGCTTTCCAGGAGAGGGTCGTGCATTAGGCGTGATATCACATTTGAGGGGATCATTATCAATAAAAAATATCAATAGAAACCCACGGTGACACATGGCTATGAGACACTGGCATAGTCCTTTGAATGCCAGGCTGCTCGGTGCTAGACACGGCTGCCAAAAACATGCAAATAGGCTCATACATAAATCAATAACATCACGCATTAAGATTCATTAGCTAAAATATAACATTTATCAACATTGATCCCCTTTAAAACATGCTTAGAAAAGAATCATAGGCCATTTTCAGCGGCCAACATCATAAATCGATTGTTACACCCCGTAAAAGTTAATGATTAGTAACTGTACATGTGGATTTGTGATGAGTAAGAAGAGCTTGACGCATACGGAAAAAGCCTCGGAAGTAGGGTCCGGAAAGACTAGGCCGCGAGGGGCCAGCGCGGCACACCAGGCTTACTGCCTCAATGGGAGGCGTGACACGCCAGGATGGCAGCCTCAATGGGAGGCGCGGTGCGCCAGGGTGGCAGCCTCAATGGGAGGCGCGAGGCACACCCCTGCCACCACCCATGATATATATATAAGTCCCTCCCTTTAATCCCAAGTCATTTTCCAATGGTATCTTTGTACAGAGAGAGTAATAAACGAGGTTTTCAACAGTTTTTTGTCCGATTACGATACCAAACGCTATCCAAATTCAAATTAACTTCGGGTATCAAAGCTTAAGCCCACAGGGAGAATTAGTATGGAGTTATTTTCATAAAATTCGCCTGGTGAATCGTAACCCCGCAAAGCCAAAGTTGTCAGAATTGCCCCAAATCGATTTCTATACAATCACAGGCTTCAAGTAAGCATTTCTCCCTTCTGAAATCTTTAGAAATAATACATTTTCGATTGTATTTCGTTAAGTTGAAGTATAGCCAATAATTGTATTAAAAGTTATCATTTTACACTGAATTTGGTATGGAAATTCTTCTCTTTCTCCCAGTATAATGGTTATAGCTGAAGAGTACAAGTGGAAACCCGGCGGTTATTCAGGAAACGACAATTGAGGTATGTAAGGCTTAAACCTTAGCAATTATACTCTTCGTGAAGTGTTACGACTTATGTTCTCGAACAGAAATGATGATCTCATATGTTGTAGATAACTTCTACCATATTAGACATGTTGTAATTTGTTGTTGCTGGTATATAGAGATCAGATACGATGTGATGAGCTGCTACTAGTAGATTATGATTATATAGGTTTTGGTTAGCTTTTAGAGAATGTATATAGAGTATATCTCAATATCCCTCATCGAGAAGGAACATGTTAGGTGTGATATGCACTAGGAGCTTTATAGAAACTCTTCTATTCTCCGGTTCATTATTTTAGTAGGACTGTAAGTTTTATTGCCAGGCCTAGACCTTAGAAACTCGTGAGGGTTAGCAAGCTTGAGTTAGTAAGTTGAACAATGTAGGCGTATCTAAGCAACATAACTACCAGTTTGGCGCCTGGTTTGCCAAAAAAGCACGCTCAGAAGCCATTGACGTAATCGCATGTCCTAGGGCCAGAAATATAGATGGAATATTCATATTCTAGAATCAGTGACACTAGGGTTGTTTAGTGTACTGAGTGATAGCCTGCCATTCTATTAGCCATTACCAGTGATTGTCAGTCCTAGTTGACTTAGCGGTTATCACATAGGTCGGCCAGGAAGCTAGTCCTGTCGGCCAAGTCAAATAGACCCGTAGGTACCTTAAGGAAGGGGACCTTATCAGTAATTAGAGGACGGGCCAACATCCCCACCGATTCTTATAAGGTATTCAGGTATAGATTGTCAGGAATGGTTAAATCTATATAAAGTTGTCTATAAGATTTAGAATCTCCAAGAAAAGTAATATGAGATCCTAGTAGACCAAGATGAGGTCTAAGGGACTAGAACCATGTTAGTACAGTACTACCCACAGGCTAAGAATGTCGGTAAGCTGCCTGTGGAGAATTAGGGGCCGAGCACTCAAAACCATGCTCGGTCAGTAACAGCCTTACAGTCCTACAGTTGTTCTAAGCAGAGAAACTAATTAATTAGTCATCTGCGACCCCATAGTTGTTTATGAGTTATAGTTGTCCGGGTAGGATATTCAGAGTTATGTTAGACCACTCCAGATCTCGCCCTATCCAGTCTAAACCATTAAAGATCATGATAACTACCAGGATCCTCTAATTAGATACAGGTGCACGGTGTGCCTGCTAGCAGCCTTACAGAGTATCCTAGGGGGCGAGCAGCGGTAGCATTAGGCCTAGAAGGACAGATACACCTTTTGAGTGGATAGATTAAGATTTTAGTAAAGTACCTTGGTTTGGGTTGCCCTCACTTAATAGCCTTCCATGACCACCCCAAGGTTACTAGTTGTGTCGACGCCCGCCAGGGGCGAGATGACGTCGCTCTACAGAGCGGTATGCCATCCGCGAGGGACGAAGATGAGGTCCTAGATCCTCATACAATCCATTCCATGGCTAAACAATTTTATGCCGTATCGGCACCATTCGCCCGTCGAGCCTAGTGCCCGGCGTGCAAACAACAAGAGTCCACCGGACTCAAATATGGCTATAGTACAGGGGTCGAGCGGACTCAATTGTATACCCAGGGGACCGGTAGGTTGGTTATAGCATCAGTAGA
This sequence comes from Datura wrightii, assembly GCA_035772735.1. Classification (NCBI taxonomy): domain Eukaryota; kingdom Viridiplantae; phylum Streptophyta; class Magnoliopsida; order Solanales; family Solanaceae; genus Datura; species Datura wrightii. Next base: position 44,568,624 of record JASDFA010000002.1, on the reverse strand, counting down.
GTTATAGAAATTGAGTTAGGGTATATAGATTGAAGTGCACTCACCAGGGCTTATGGGGGCCCCGGGTGGGTTATTCTATGCTGGTTGTACCTTCCAGGCATATGGGGGTAGGTGAGGTTCTTGTTTGTATTCTTGTCTGCTAGATATAACTTATGAATATATGATTATGCAATCATAGCTCATGTATGTGTAGTGTTTGCTAGATGCAGATTATGAATAAGCCAGCTTATAGGTTAATCTTTCTGCCTCTCCTTTCTACTCACTTCATTATTTCACAACTTTTATTCAACTTATTTACTGCCTTACATATTGGGTACATATTTTGTTGATGCCCAAATATGGGTCACTGCATTACTTGCCTGCAGGTTTAGACAGACAAGGTTCAGGAACTTCACTAGCAGTTGTTCACAGTCTGCAGTTAGGTCAGCTCCTTTCATTCAGAGTTTCTAGTTTGTAGAGATTTAAGTATTTCCGTTGTATAACATTTTGGGAGGCCGGGGCCCTGTCCCGACCACTATTTGTATTCTTAGAGGCTTGTAGACTACAGTCGTCATTCAGTAAGTTATATGTTGGCCGTATTAGGCCTTCATTGGTTATGCTTCGTGTGGTTGCCGTGTGGGGCCTAGTATAGTAGCTCGTCTTCATTTCTATTATAACGAGACCACATGGTTTCCTTGTTGGCCCGCATAGGATCCCTTCTGTTGCCTGTTGTTGGTTAGCTGCTTACATTTACAGGTCGCTATACAGCCTTGTTGGCCGAAGGTTGTATTTACAACCGAGATATAGCTCATTGTTTTCTTGAACTGAGTCACAGGGTGGCACCAGACGTACATAAGCCTAGCCAGGTCAGTTAGCTGCCAGTATGGCACCAGGTGCCAGTCATGCCTCCCAAGGTAGGGTGTGACAAACTTGGTATCAGAGCAATTCGTATCCTAAGGAGTCTACAAGCCGTGTCTAGTCGAGTCTTGCTTATAAATGTGTTGTACACCACAGTTTATAAGCAGGAGGCTATGAGACATGATAGTATGGTTACCCCTCTTTCTTCTCAAATCATGCTGTAGAGCGGAATTGTATAGGGTTGAGTCCCTAAGCTTTCCTTATTATGTCTATCCAAAATAATTTTTGATATACGACAGACTCCAGGTAGATGCAAGCTAACTACAGCAGTAGCAGGAGGTACCAGTGAGGCACCACAGTTGAGGGACGGTTAGCCTAACGGCGGAAGTAGACATCTTTTACATTTCCCCATTACCCTCCCAAGGTACTAGGAACCTCATAATGTGATATATATGGTAGTGTTATCCCCAGTTCTCCGTATAACCTTAGAATAGTAAAGCTCAAGTCAGAAAAAGGTTGATTCCTCCATAGCATGCTAATGACGACAGGGCATACCTTCAAGATAAAATTATGGCCTTAGTTTGTGATATTGAAGGACAGGGAGGTCATATGAACAAAATAGGCCCGAGTGCAATTCAAAAGGAATACAGGTCAATAGACATGGTCGGTAACATCCTTGACAGCATAAGATAGGAGGCACGAACCTCAGAGCTCAGCCCAAGGGAACAAGAGGAAAGGCGCAAGTATCTAATGGGGGAAAAAATAGAATCACCTCTAGGTTGAACCAAATTGATAAAGTATGGGACCGCTGCTAGATGTCGAGAACTAAGCATCGGGATGACAGTTAAGAGACTGTGAGATTGTAACCTAGAATGCTGCAATATCCCCACCAGTTGAGGAGGTAAAGGAGTACCGACATAGAGACTTCAACCTAAAACAGCCTGGAAGCATGGACCAGTAGGAAGTCATTGGCCCTCAGGATAATAAGGGGAGAAGTCATAAGATCTAGAGGTCGATTCTATATTCCAAGGGTGGCAGAACTTAAATTAGCAGACCATACTTCCAGAATTTAATGGAAATTCAACGGGTCAAAAAGAGAGACCTATTGATGGTCTGGGAAGACATAAAATATCATTGAATCATAGCAACAGAGCTCCGGTGACAGGCCAAAATATATGAAATAGCAGGAACTGAGTAGGCCAATATAGGGGATGGTTGTGCCTGCAAGGGAGTGGAGAGTAATTAACATGAATACAATCACAAGGTTATCTCATACCAGGCGTAGATTGGCCTCATTTGAGTCGGTGTGGAAAGACTAATAAGATCAACTTGTGTCTCGCTAGATGGAATTATACTGTAGCTAAAGCGTGCGACGAGTTAAATAATTAAGAAGTAGTCTGGTTTCGTGGAGCCCCAGGGTATGGTAAACCCTGAAAGAGAGGCACAACTCCCAACCAAGTCCTGGTAAACTATTAGAACAGATTGGAGCGTGTGTTAACATGAGTATGACTTCTTATCTCCAAGCAAACAACCCAATAGAGCACTCAGGTCAGACGCCCGACGGTCGATTATTAGTGGAAGTGGAAGCCCTCTTAAGGTAAATTAAAGGTAGTTGAACCAGGGCATATTATAACAAATAGACTAAGAATTAAAACTTACCAAGAAATGGGTACCGATAGCCCAGGGCCGTCAGAAGTCCTATCCTAAGGTACGACACAGGCAGCTAAGGGTTGAAGCAACAATTGGATATTTTCTAAAAACTTTGCCAAAAAGGGCGTTATGAGATTAGGTAAGAAGGACAAGCTTAGGCCTATGTTTATTGGCCCATGTCATATCCTCCAAAGAATAAGCGAAATGGCATATGAGCTAAAATTACCTCCAGAGCTAGGACCTGCCCATTCAGCTTCCACATGTCAATGTTGCAAAAAAGGTATATGTAACCTGTCCCGAGTTTTTCCAGTCGAGGATGTTCGAATTACTGGAAAATTAACCGACGAAGAGGTTCCAGTCGCCGTATTAGATCGGCAGTTTTGCAGGCTAAGGACTACCGATATGGTCTCTACTAAAGTATTGTAAGGAAAGAACGACCTAGGAAACTGAGGATGACGTGAACCCTAGATATCCCCACTTTTTCCAGGATTATTACATAGTTCAGATGATGTTATCATTCAGCTGCTATTTTATTGCTAATGTTATCAGTATTGTCCAGTCGACTACAATCTTGTTGTGAAATAGTTTTGATAGTGTCATATGAAATGCGTGTGTTGGATGTTTCTGCATTTTAGAATTTTCAGATAGTCCATACTATAAGGGGAGATTCTGCCGAAATTTTTTTGAGATAATAGTTTAAAGAGTTAGACTCGTGTAAGTTAAAGTTGCCATTCTAGGACGAATATTCCTAAGGGAGGGAGGATGTTACATCCCGTAAAAGTTAATGATTAGTAAGTGTACACGTGGATTTGTGATGAGTAAGAGAGGTTGACTCATATGAAAAAAGCCTTGAAAGCAAGGTCGGGTAAGACTAGGCCGCGAGGGGCAAGTGCGACGCACCAACCAGCAGTGCACTTGCCAGCGCGGCATGCTAGGCTTGCTGCCTCAATGGGAGGCGCGACGTGCCAGGATGGCAGCCTCAATTGGAGGCGCGGTGTGCCAGGGTGGAAGCCTCAATGGGAGGTGCAAGACACACCCCTGCCACCGCCCATGCTATATATATAAGTCCCTCCCTCTAATCTCAAGTCATTTTCCAAAGGTAGCTTTGGCCAGAGAGAGTAATAAATGAGGTTTTTGATGGGTTTTTGTCTAATTGCGCTACCAAACGTCATCCAATGGCAGCCTCAATTGGAGGCGCGGTGTGCCAGGGTGGAAGCCTCAATGGGAGGTGCAAGACACACCCCTGCCACTGCCCATGCTATATATATAAGTCCCTCCCTCTAATCTCAAGTCATTTTCCAAAGGTAGCTTTGGCCAGAGAGAGTAATAAATGAGGTTTTCGATGGGTTTTTGTCTAATTGCGCTACCAAACGTCATCCAAATTCAAATTAACTTTGGGTATCGAAGTTTAATCCCGCAGGGAGCATTACTACAGAGTTATTTTCATAAAATTCGCTTGGCAAATCATAACCCCGCCGAGCCAAAGCTATTAGAATTGCTCCAAACTGATTTCTATATGATCACAGACTTCAAGTAAGCATTTCTCCCTTCTGAACTCTCGGGAAATAATACGTTTTCGGCTGTGTTTCGTTAGGTTGAAGTATAGTCAATATTGGTATTAAAAGTTATCGTTTTACACCAAATTTGGTATTGAAATTCATCTCTTTCTCCCAGTATAATGGTTACAGCTGAAAAGAGTTGGTGAATAGAAGTGGAAACCCGGTAGTTATTCAGGAAATGACAATCGAGGTATGTAAGGCTTAACCTTCGGCAAGTATACTCATCGTACAGTGTTACGACTTATGTTCTCGAATAGAAATGATAATCTCATATGTTGTAGATAGTTGCTACCATATTAGACGTGTTCTAATTAGTTGTTACTGGTTTATAGAGATTAGATACGCTGTAATGAAATGCTATCAATAGATTACGATTATATAGGTTCTGGTTAGCTTCTAGAGAACGTATATAGATTATATCGCAGTATCCCTCGTCGAGAAGGAACATGTTAGGTGTGATACGCGCTAGGAGCTTCATAGAAACTCTTCTATTCTCCAGTTCATTGTTTTAGTAGGATTGTATGTTTTATTGCCAGGCGTAGACCTTAGAAACTCATGAGGGTTAGCGAGCCTAAGTTAGTAAGTTGAACAACGCAGGTGTAGCTAGGCGACATAACTACCAGTTTGGCGCCTGGATTGCCAGAAAAGCATGCCCAAAAGCCATTGACGTAACCGCACATCCCAGGGCCAGAAATATAGACAGAATAGTCATACTCTAGAATCAGCGACACTAGGGTTGTCTAGTGTACTGAGTGACAGCCTGCCATTCTATTAGTCATTACCAGTGATTGTCAGTCCTAGTTGACTTGGCAGTTATCACATAGGTCGCCCAGGAAGCCAGTCCAGTCGGCCAGGTCAAATATACCCATGGGTACCCTAAGGAAGGGGACCTTATTAGTAATTAGAGGCCGGGCAAGCACCCTATCCGGTTTTTATAAGGTATTCAGGAACAGATTTCTAGGAATGGTTAAGTCTATATGAAGTTGTCTATAAGATTAAGAATCACCGAGAAAAGTAATATGAGATCCGAGTAGATCAAGATGAGGCCTAAGGGACTAGCACCATGTTATTACAGTACTACTCACAGGCTAAGAATGTCAGCAAGCTGCTTGTGGAGAATTAGGGGCCGACCGCTCAAAAGCATGTCAGTAGTAGCCCTATAGTCCTACAGTTGTTCTAAGCAAGGAACTAAGTAATTAGTTATTCGCGACCCCATAGTTGTTTATGAGTTATAGTTGTTAGGGCAAGACATTCAGAGTTGTGTTAGGCAACTCCAGATCTCGCCCTATCCAGTCTAGACCATTAGAGATCATGATCACTACCAGGATCCTCTAATTAGATACAGGTGCATGTTGTGCCTTCTAGCAGCCTTATAGAGTATCCTAGGGGGCAAGCAGCGGTAGCGTTAGGCCCAGAAGGACAGATATGCCTTTTGAGTGGCTAGATTAAGATTTCAGTACAGTACCTTGGTTGGGATTGCCCACACTTAGGAACCCTCCATGACCAACCCTGTGTCAACGCTCGCTAGGGGCGAGATAACGTCGCTCTATGGAGCAGTATGCTGTCCGCGAGGGATGAAGATCAGGTCCCAGGTCCTCATACAGTCCATTCCATGGCTAGACTATTTTATGCTGTATCGGCACCATATGCCCATCGAGCCTGGTGCCTGGGGTGCAGACAGTAGGAGTCCACCGAACTCAAATACAGCTACAGTACAGGGGCCAAACGGGCTTAGTTGTAGACCCAGGGGGCCGGTAGGTTATCTATAGCAACAGTAGAGTCATAGAAATTGGGTTAGGGGTATATAGATTGAAGTGCACTCACCAGGGTTTATGGGAGCCCCGGGTGGATTATTCTACGGTGGTTGTACCTTCCAGGCATATGGGGGCCAGCTGAGGTTCTTGTTTGTGTTAGCTTATGAATATATGATTATGCGGTCATAGCTCATGTATGTGTAGTGTTTTCTAGATGCAGATTGTGAATAAGCTAGCTTACAAGTTGATCTTTATGTCTCTCCTTTCTAATCACTTCAGTATTTCACAGCTTTCATTCAGCTTATTTACTGCCTTACATATTCGGTACATATTTGTATTGACGCCCAAATATGGGGCGCTGCATTACTTGCCTGCAGGTTTAGACATACAAGGTTCAGGATCTTCAGTAGTAGCTATTTAGAGTCTGCAGTTAGGTCAGCTCTTTTCATTCGGAGTTGCCAGGTTGTAGAGATTTCTGTATTTCAGTTGTATAACATTTTGGCTAGGCTGGGCCCTCTCCCGATCACTATTTGTATTCTTAGAGGTTTGCAGACTACAATCGTCAGTCAGTTAGTTGTATGTTGGCCATTTGAGGCCTTAATCAGTTATGCTTCGTGTGTTGTCCGTGTGGGGACTATTATAGTAGCTTGTCTTCATTTTTGTTATAACTAGATAGCATGGTGGCCTTATCGGCCCGCATAGGATCCCTTCTGCTGCCTGTTGTTGGTTAGATATTTTCATTTACAGGTAGCTATACGGCCTTGTCGACCGGAGGCTATATTTACAGTCGAGATATAGCTCGTTGTTTCTTGAATTGAGTCGCAGGCTGGCACCAGATGTGCATAAGCCTAGCCAGGTCAGTTAGCTGCCAGTATGGCACCAGGTGCCAGTCATGCCTCCCATGGTAGGCGTGACATCGATAAATCATGAAATTCGCTTCATAAATCGTAAATCATTCTTCAACATGTGGGCATTGCCCAATACTTCATCATATTCAATTCTTTCAAAACATGCTCATAAATATGGGTAACTTAAAAATTATGCTTTTCCATCATCAGATAGACTCAAATTATAGAGTATTCATCATAAATTATAACTTCCATGAACTTTCATCAAATGAGCATTTTGGATTTAAAATCTTGAAATATGATTTAAAGAAAATAATAATAAAACCTGCCCATTGTTGATAATTTAATAAATAAAACTCAATTAAATCATACCCATAAAGAGAAATCACATTTTCATGCATTTGAGTAAAACCCCATAGACTTGAATAGGAGGATTCATGATTTAAATTGAGATTTGGGCATGGGTGGGGAAGAATTTAACCCATTCTAAAAGCCTACATACCTGGGAATGGATTGACTCAAAGTTCCTTGAATACCCACCAAGAAATTGCTGAAGATTTGGGGAAGAAGACCTTGAACCTCCCAAAAATCTCTCTAAAATTCTTGTATGAGAATGGGAATGCATAAAGAGCTTAACTCCTCTTATTTCACTCAGAAAAATATCCAAAATAACATAGTTTAGAGTCTCAAAGAACGGAAAAATAAAAAATGCCCTTAGTAAAATTTCCCTGAAAACCGCTCCGGGTGAACCATCGACCGATCCAATGGGTCGTGGCGACATACCATGACTCGTGGTATCGAGTCTTTGGGTCCACAACCTCCTAACACATCTCAGATCCTTCCCACTACTCATACTTAAAACGACAGGTCGTTGGATCGACCATCGTCGACTTCTTGGCCAAACCTAACTTCCTTACAACGAACCTCACCACGACTCGTGGTTCCTTCCAACATGTCATGGTATCAACCCGTCGCCTACACTGGAAATTATCAACCTCCAACAACGACCTCAACCAATGACTCATGGTTTCTTCTAACGGGTCATTGAGTCTCTCGTTGTTTACCCTATCGCCCAGCCTGACCCTAACCATGGCTGCAAAGGATGGCCTGTTGTAGCCCAAAACGGGTCGTCATACCTCCCGTCGCCTCCACTGCCACAAACTTTTCACTAACCAACCACAGCATACGACGACTCGTGGTTTGATACCACTAGTCTTTCTGTGGTCCGTCCTGTGATATTTTGCCAGTTTTTCTACACTTTTCAAATTCAACTCCTAGGTCTATTCTTAGGCCTTCCCCGGATATTACAATAGAACAAACCATGAACAAGTGAACAACACCTAAAATTACTGTTCATGTCACTATTCACTTGAGGAAATAATTTTTTTTACTTTTTCTTGGGTTATTGTTCATGTTACAGTAACATTTTTTTCTTTTTTTTGTCAGATTTTTTTGTATTTTTCTATGATTCAAATCAGTAGATCGGGTGAGTATAAGAATACCAAACCATCCAAAGCTCTAAAACCACTTGATAACGACAAAGAACAGCGAAAGACTCTAAAAAATATAAGATTAGAAAGGGGGAAGGAATTGATTCTTGAAAAGGGAAGAAACAAGAAATAGTGATCAATTAAGAAGAAGTAGAAGAAGAAAAGGGGGGAGGAAACTCAAACAAGGAATCTTATCATTGAAGAAATCCAAGTTATGGTTCAAAGTACAACAAAAATGACTTTAACACAAAGAGAATCTACAAAGGTCCCCATAAGCCACAAGGCTGCTACTAATATATTAAATCAAACTCAGTTAAAATGAAGAGAAAAAAACCCTTTATATAGAATCCTAGAAGGCGCTGGTCAAAGACTCAATTATAGAAATTATGTTCCCTAAGGACATAGAAGGCTTCAACATAGATTAAAACAAAACACTAAATGGCATTAAAAGCTGCCACACACAAAGTCTTAGAAACTCAACATCTATAAAACAACTCGTAAATATTCTAGAAACTAATTAAAATTTACTGCAATATTTTCTCCCATTGGGGGCTGATTTGGGCCCCATTCCATCTCCTTTTGAACTTTAATTTGGGCCTCCAAATAGATGTAAGATTTTAAGAAAATATCATCATTGGGCTTGAGATCTTCTTCCCACACAAGACACTTTTTAATAACTAATTACAGCCATTTTAGCTTTTCTTGAAATTTCTTATTTGATGAATCTTTCAAATCCTTATCCATGTCTTTTAATGACATTGAGCTGCTTTAGATGCTATCATTCTCCCCTTCTTAAAGAAGATTCCTCCTTGAATCTTTACATTGACTATATATGCACCTTCATTGGATTTGAGCTTCTTTGATTGCTATCATATCTCATGATGGAAATTCTAAAATCATGTGTTTTCCATATTAATCACATAATTCGAGATATTAAAATAATCCAATAGGCAACATGATTTTTAATCATAATGGGTCTTAGAAACCATAGAAAGCATAGAAGAAATCACCCATAAATCAAAACCCTAGATCATACTTTTTTCTAGACCAAAAGCTTCGGGTTTTTAAATAAAAAGTTTGGTACACAAGGATGGAAGTATATCCTTGCTGAAAAGCCCACATACCTGAGGCTCCCTATAGATCTTGAAGCTTGCAGCTCATGAATGAAGCCCTAGGTACTCTTTGAACTTGGGAGAAGAAGGAGAAGAAAACTCTATCGATGATTTTTGGATAATGAGGGGCTTAGGCTAGTGAGAACTGCTCTATTTTGACCCTTTTCAATACCCGAAATGACTCCATTTAAGAACTGGAAGCATAGGACTTTACCGAATTACCCCTGGAAATAAAAAATAAAGATTGCCCGATCTGAGCCCCGACCCTCACCACGAATCGTTGGTCCTCACCATGACTCGTGGTGACCATCCGTTGCTTCTGGGGTCCTTTTCTCAGTTTTAGCTTCCTCAACCAACTACCAATAGGACGAGTCGTTACTTCATCCGATGACTCGTCATCACCTCTCATCAACACCACTGCCTCCTCAACCTATGATCCCTTTACTGACTGTCACCATGGGTCGTTACAATCTCCTACGGTCCGTCATATCCACCCATTGCCACTGAACCAGTGGACAAGCCTTTTTTCTGAGTTTTAACCAACGACCACTCAGTACAACCCGTCTTAGGTAACAACGGGTTGTCCTTTGGCTCGTTGTTCCTAGGAAGTGAAGACTGTCGTCTTACCACGATTGCATTTAACGGGTCATTGTTTCACACAATGACTCGTTCCTTTCTCTCGTGGCATCAAAACACTTAGCACTTTTTTCTGAAACCCTTCCAATGACTACATCTAACGGGTCATTAGAGCGACCAATGACTCGTTGGATGAGTCTTCATGAGGTAATTTCTGCTGGTTTTTCTGCTGAACTCCATCTAACTCTGGGGTATGATCTTAGGAACTTTCGGATGTTACAATATCTCCCAGTTGGTAACATTCATCCACAAATGTTGGCTAAACATATTGAAAGGATAGGGACGAAACTAAAATCAAAAAATTGATCAATTACAACTGAATCCAATGGAATATCTGACTTCGATTGATTTTACACATCTGAACTAAACACCTGAATCTTACATGCATGCTAGGCATGAGAGAGACTGAAAGACATGAAACTAACGTGGAAGTAGATAGAATACTGAGGAGGATTTTCTCCTTCTAACTGGCACTAAGCTGATATGGACTGAGCCTTTCATCCTCAAATCACTTTATGATACGGGGTTAGAATTCATAATATCTGTTCTAACTGAGAGTAGAGGACTCATGAGCACGAATCATTCATGACATCTATAACTGAGCACACACATGAGGTATCCTTATTCTACTGAGCTACTAAAGCAACTTCTAAAGACTGAGTTCGAGCTGATCATACTGGAAGACATGAATTGACACACATAGCTGATTCATAACATGAAGATGAATCTTAAGGATTTGTAGAGTAAGACTGGCATCGCTTTCTGAAGCGGTTATCTAGAAATTCTGGAGATTTGCACATAGGGATGGGTATAACTTAGCTTCAACTGGAATATAAGAGTAGTTATCTGAACCTGAAGAGGTTGACATACCACAACTTCTAGGGTTGGAACTTCCTCCACTATCCTACACAAGACCCAACTTGACTCACATACTTACCATCTCCCCCTTAGCTTAAAGACATCATCTTTAAGGCTCCTGAATCCTTCTCAGGGTCGGGGCTCAATTACTAACTCTTAGTTTCTCTTTCACCTCTAACATTCACTATAAGCCTTAAACTCACAACTATTCATACCACACATCGACAGTCTCTTCTCAACCAACATTATAGAGCTTCTTATTGACTACTAGGGTTCTGGGGCTAGCATCATGCAAAGAGTAAAAAAAAATTCACAACGTACCTGCGACTACTACTGGCGACTTACCCTTATCCTGGTGTACTGCTATGGCATAGGAGCAATTTTGACGTTGTCCACCACCCGCGCTAGATGATGCACCCTACTGAAATGGATGGGTTATCGAAGCTACAGGTGGTCGAGGCTCTACTCTAGCCTCGCTTAGCAGCTGCGCAATTCCAGTGCTTATGGCCCAACTTGCCGCACCAAAAACAAGCATCTGAGCCGGCCATGCATTCTCTGAAATGGTTCCTTCACCTGTTCCGCTTCCATTTGTTGAGCGAATATCACCAAACATGGAAAGTCTATATCCTTGTGCAACATAGAGGTCCTGCATTCTTTGATCAAGGAGTCTGACACTCCGTTCACGAACCTACTCATGCGAGCCCTCTAGTCGGCTACCGTCTCTGGTGCATAATTGGACAACCTGGTAAATTCCAAAGCATACTCCTAGACAGTCATGCTGTTCTATCTCAAGTTGATGAACTCTGCCGCCTTTGCCTCCCTCAACTCCCTTGGGAAAAACCTGTCCAAGAACACAGTCATAAACTCATCCCAACCTACGCGGGCTGCTCCAACTCTCCGACTGTCTTTCCACTGGAAAAACCATATATAAGCGACTCCTTTAAGTTAGTAGGAGGCTAGGTCTATGCTTTCAATTCCCATCACCCCTATGATTTGGGTGATCTTCTAGATCTCTTCCAAGAACTCATACAGGTCCTCGTCTACCTTTGATCCCAAGAATTCAGGTGGGTTCATTCTGAGGAAGTCTCTTACCCTTGTTGCTGCTACATTCCCATTCTGGGGAACATGAGCCATCGCTTGCTGATTAATATGGGCATTCATGGCCTGCACCAACATATTAAAGGTTTCCCGAAACACGGCATGAGTTACATGATCGTCCATCTGGTTCGCCAGGGCTGGTAGTGCCTGCTGGCGGCCATTACCATTTCTTCTTCCAATCTCTCTTCTAGGAGGCATTATCTGCGAACACGTAAAGCACGAGTCAAAAGAGGAACTATTAGAGTTTCATACTGTACTCACGATAAGATTCATGAAGAAAGGAGAACACTCCTAAAACATCTCATAGCCTCTTTGTCATAAGTGTGGCGTGCTTCGCACCCATGAATATGACAATACCTAATGTGGCTTTGAGACACCCTAGGACACTCTAACCCTTTGCTCTGATACCAAGTTTGTCACAGCCTGAGTTTACACCCTAGCCGTAACATGGGACAAAGAACCCCGAGAGGCTCCAAGTCGACCCATGGTGTAATCATAGCATAATGTTTAACAATCAAAACAGCTAACAGGAACTTAACTAAGTGGAAACTAACTATAATGAGTCAAATTTAAAACTGAAACACATAATCTAACAAAATTTTGATACATAGATTTAATCTGATTACACATGTCTAAAAGCCTCTACTAAAACTGATGAATTGCTGGGACAGGTCCCAGCTAACTCCTAAAGTCTGAAAACTGAAATATAACTGAAATAAGAAACATAGATCTCGTCCTCGAGAGATGAGGACTCACTACAATCCACTAAGATGGAAGAAAGAGCGTGTCTACCCGCAGGGCTGAGTCTGTATACCTGAATTTTGTCATGAAATGATATAGCACATAAAGTATGCGGTCAGTACTTGGAATGTACTGAGCATGTGGGAAACGTAAATAAACTAGAACATACAAGTATACAAGAAGGAAATAAATTAAGTACATTGGCATATGACTGAATTAGATTGCAACAACCCTATCTAAGTTACATACACATATTGACATGAACCTTTATGTGGAACTCATATTCTAAAGCATCATCAAACTCATGCATAAGGGTCATGTGCTAAACATATAATGAAAGTTGAAGCTAAAACTAATATCATACACTGTACTGGACATCTACTGATAACTGAGACTGCATTATGCTATATTGGTTTTAAAAAAAATTTGAAATTATACGGAATTGAGCCAAACTAATAACGTTAACTAACGGAGACATTCTCAACTATGGAGAGTCCCAAATGATCTAAGGGAAAATATTCTCGGCTATGTAGAGTCCCAACTGACAAAGGAAAACATTATTAGCTATGGAGAGTTCCTGACTGACTAAGGGAACTCATTCTCGGCTATGGAGAGTCCCTGCCTGACTAAGGGAAACATTCTTGGCTATGGAGAGTCCTTGACTGACTAAGAGAAACATTCTCGGCTATGGAGATTCCTGACTAACTAAGGAAAACATTCTCGACTATGGAGAGTCCCTGGTTGTACTAGAGCATCAGGAGTACTGATCTAGAATTATTCATCTTGTCTAAGCTACTACAACTAATTAGAAACATGAGCATTTACTAATTTCATCATACTGCATCCATTTAGAATAGATTAAGGATATTTTCTACTAACAACAACTCCAAAAGTCTGAAGGATCATTCTCAGCTTTATCATCATAATTCATATCATCATGGTACCAAATCATCATTTAATCCACACATTTTACATTCACGGACATTTATAGATTTAGATCATACTTTAAACACCTCCAAAACATTCAAATTTCGAGTTCATAATATATGATGTATAACATACAGTCATGTAGAATCCATAGGTCAATTTATATTTTAACATGTGTACATTGATTCATTTATTCTAGATTTACAAAAAGCCCAAATAATTAACTCATACCTAAAACATGTACAACGAGATCATGGTAGAAGCATATGTTTATTTCATGGGCCCCATTTCGAAATTTACTCTAATTCGTGAAAAAGATTCGATAATCATACTGTTAGAATATGTTCACCTCATACCTAAACATTTACATCGAAATCATAATGAAAACATATACGTACTTCACATTGATCAATCCCATGAGTTCTAATCTCATCTCAACATATCTGTCAAATCATATATTCTATTTTTTATGGGCATCCTTACGATCGTCACATATTTTAGACATGGACACAAATTATTGATATAACCAAGTGAATAATAACAAAATCCCATTTGAAGTTTCAGGCTATCTCATGATGAAAATTCTAAAATCATGCATTTTCCATATTAATCATATAACTCTAGATATTAAATAATCCCATAGGCATACATGATTTTTAATCATAATGGGTCTTAGAAACCATAGAATGCATAGAAGAAATAACCCATAAATCAAAACCCTAGATCATTCTTTTTTCTAGAATAAGAGATTCGGATTATTAAGTAAAAAGTTTGGGACACAAGGATGGAAGGATATCCTTGTTGAAAAACTCTCATACCTGATTTAAAGGCTCCCTACAAATCTTGAAGCTTGCAGCTTGTAAATGAAGCCCTAGGTACTCTTTGAACTTGGGAGATAAAGGAGAAGAAAACTCTATCAATGATTTTTGGATAATGAGGGGCTTAGGCTAGTGAGAACCCCTCTATTTTGACCCCCTTCAACACCCAAAACGATGTCATTTAAGAACTGGAAGCATAGGAATTTACAGAATTACCCCTGGAAATAAAAAATAAAGACTACCCGATCTGAGAACATTACCCTCACCACGAGTCGTTGGTCCTCACCACGACTCGTGGTGACCATCCGTTGCTTCTAGGGTCCTTTTCTCAGTTTCAGCTTCCTCAACCAACGACCAAAAGGACGAGTCGTTACTTCATCCAATCACTTGTCATCACCTGCTATCGACACCACTGCCTCCTCAACCTGTGATCCCTCCAACGACCGACACCACGGGTCATTCCAACCTCCTACGGTCCGTCATATCCATCTGTTGCCACTAAACTAGTGAACAAGACTTTTTTCTAAGTTTTAACCAACGACCACTCAGTACGACCCTTCTTAGGTAACAATGGGCTGTCCTTTGACTTGTTGTTCCTGCGAAACAAAGACTGTTGCCTTACCATGGTTGCATCTAACGGGTTCTTGTTTCACACAATGACTTGTTCCTTCTTCTCGTGGCATCAAAACACTTGGCATCTTTTTCTAAAACCCTTCCAACGACAACATCTAATGGGTTGTTAGAGCAACCAACGACTCGTTGGACGAGTCATTCTGAGGCAATTCCTGCTAGTTTTTCTGCTGAACTCCATCTAACTTTGGCGTTTGATCTTAGGAACTTCCGGGGTGTTACAACATCCATGGTGCTGCATTTTATGGTATAAAATTGAAGGAGAACCCTCCTCTTTTAGGCAAAAACTACTTCAAGTAAAAGGGTAAGTGATTCTAGCTACTAAACTTGTATGAAATCCTGCCCAAAGGTAGATGGTAGAAGCCTTGTGGGATGTTGTTTTAATGACTGTTTTGGAGCTCATTTCGGCAGTGAACTGGAGGAGTCATCTTGCATTTCAAGGCTGGTTATAATTCCGAAATGTCTACATTTGAATAAGGATTAAATCCAAGAAGAAAGGTAACAATTCTACCCTCTTTATGCCCCTTAAATTACAAACAACAAGGCTGGAATTTGGAAGCTAAGTGAGCTGCCATTGGACTATTTTCGAGCTGAGTTCTTGCTCAATTTTTCTAGTATTTTTGGCAGTTTCTTTGGATGGTAATATACTTCACTATTAGGGGAAGTATTACAGAAGAATTAGGTCATTTTCCATTCTTATTTTATCCCTCAAAGCCTTGTCAAAACAAGTAAAGAAAATGGTTATAGTTGTTGGTGTTGCCCTGAGTTATTGTTGTTGTTGTGACTGCTATTTGGTGAATTATTTTGGCTGCATTTTTTGAGATAGATTAAGCTTAGTTTTGAACTATGAATTTAAGAGATTAATAATGTTAAATTCTTTTCATTGAAGTAGGAATTCGGCTAAGGAAAGTTCGTCGGAAAAGGTATATAAGGCGTCTCGTCCATAGTTCTTTCAAGCACGATTCGTACGTTGTGAGTTGAATGAGCTAGAAAAATTCTCATGTGTTTTGAGTAAGTATGTCAATCTATATTTTAATATTTAAGTCCCATATTTTATTATATATAAATGTTGAAATTATGTCTAGCCCAAATAGGTGCTTAAAGTGTAATAATGTGTCGATTTGTTGGCGTAGTTGTACATTGAGTTGGAGACCCCTCAGCATAGGCATTGTTCTCTGGTACTTTACATTATGTTATATATGTTATGTTGATCATTTATGAGGTTCTTTCCACATAACGAAATTAGAAATGAAGCAAAGATAGCGACATAAGAATCACGTATGCTAAGTACGAATGCCAAGCTAGTAAGGGTAATTAAGGGTACAAATGAGCGATTCCTTGAAATGGTCACCTAAACTTTTGTATATATGTTTTATAGTTCTTAAGTATTAAATGAAATTCCATAAATCCTATTATTAAGTTATTGACAGGTTACCAATGCTAAAGTAGCGAACGTTGACGCTAAGTATCCATAATTGAATTTGAGTTCTCCCAGTTGAGTTCAAGTGGAGTCTAAGATTTCTAAATTGAACCCAGGTATTCAAATGGATTCCAAGTATTCTAAAGTTGGGTCTACGTATCTAGAGTTGGTTCTAAGAACCTATCAACGAAGTCTAGTGTTATATTCCTCGAGTCTCATGTTCATGTAAAGCTTCAAGTCAAGTTATATTTTAAGTCCCTTTCTATAAGTTTCTAGGGGTGTTATGTTCAGTAGGTCCTCCGAGTTGGACCTATTATCTATGTCAGTTACTTTGCATTGTAAATTGGTCCTCCAAGTTGGACTGGTATTTGAGTCAGATACATATTGCATTATTCAATTGCTCACTTGCAGTATTTGCATTTTATTTACCACACACCCTCTCTAGTTTGAGTATTAGATGGCTGATTGTGTGATGCCACACGCCCTCTATGGTCTAAGTATTAGATAGATGATTGTGCGAAGGATGATATGTAAAAATCCTGGTCTAAGTATCAGGTCGGCCGTATAAAGTCCTGATCCAAGTATCAAGAAACTCTTAAATGCTGGTCTGAGTATCCGGCAGCCACACTTAAATCCTGATCCAAATATCAGGTAGCCACTGAGTCCATTCTCATGTTGTCCGGTCCAAGTATCAAAAATGTTGGTATATAAGTCAACTATGTTATACTCGTGACAGAGTTTGCATATAGGGTAGTCAGTTGCAGAGTTATAGAATATCTCTCTCATCCTATCTTCTAATTATGTTTAGTTGTTCCTTGCCATTGTCTATGTTGACTAACTCCAAAGTGTCAGGTTGTTGCTATTCCCTTCTCTAATTTAGTCATCTTTGGCATTTCTTTATTTACAACTTTCAGTCTTACATACCAGTGCATTTCTTTGTACTAACATCCCTTCGCCTGGGGACCACTACAATCATGTTGCAGGTGTAGACAGGAGCTAAGATCGACTAGTATAGTAGGAACCCAGGTCCAGCAATTAGTTGGTATGCTCCTTTCTTTCAAGATCCCTTTGTTCAGTTTGGTCATTTTTGGTTTTTCATATATATATATATGGGTAGGTCTCGGCCTTTTCCTATGCATTCAGTATTTTTTACTCTTATAGAGGCTTTTGTGGACTAGTTGTACAGTGGTTCAATTTCAGCTTAGTTTGTGGCCTGCTGGTCTTCCGCAGTTTATTTCAATTTCTATCATGGCCTTGTCAGCACACTATGTTTGTTATGCTTATTGGGACCTTGTCCGTCTATTTCTATGCAATGAATAACTATGATACGTGGCCTAGTTGGCCTAAGGGTTATAGTTTAGACATTATATAGCTAGTTTCTGGATCACTTTTGAGTCGAGAGCCAGTCGCGCCCTACCCTAGTTTTGGGGTGTGACAAACATGGTATCAGAGTGATGTCGTGTCCCAGGGAGTCCATAAAGCTATGTTTAGTAGAGTCTTGCTTATGGGTATGTTGTGCACCATACTATAATCAGGTGGCTATAGGGCATTTAGGAGTTTCACTTCTTTTATTAATAGTTTGTGCTATAGAGCAAGGTCATAAGTATTGTGTTATCTAAGTCATGTTATTGTTTCAGAGTATTCCTGTGATGAGGAAGATGAATACATGGTTTGATTAGCACAACCGTATGAGAGGGTACTAGTCGCCCTCCAGTGGAGCAGGGAAACAGGTTAGAGGCTCAGAGCGAGTCCCCTGCCCCAGGTGCTACAGTTCGTCCAACCTTAGTTAGAGTAGTGATAGGTAGACCTCTAGCTCCTCTCGCACCAGCAATACCTGAGGGTGATAGAGGGAATCCCCTCCCATGCCTGTGGCACCCCCAGTTGCTCCGAAAGGACAGGGCCTTGAGGGAGTCATTCAGTTGATTGCTCATATTTCTGTTGGACAGGAGCGACAGTTGGAGGCAATGAAGGCACATAGAGGCCAGGCAGCTAAGAGTTCTAGAGCCCGTGAGTTCTTGGGTTTGATCCCTCTAGTGTTTATTGGATCAGATCTGAGTGAGGGACCCAGGATTTGATTGATTATACCTATAGATTATTGTAGGTCATGCGAGCTACAGGGACAGAGGGGGTAGAGTCGGTCGCATTCAGACTGCGTGATATGGCTATTTTGTGATATGAGGCTTGGGCTTGATCCAGAGTAGCCAATGCACACCTAGTCAAGTAGGAGGATTTATCTGAGGCCTTAATGCACCAGTATCTACCCTGGAGCTTTGGCAGGCTCGAGCGGAGTAGTTTTTGCATTTAGAGCAAGGTAGTATGAGTGTGGGGGAGTATTATCATTGACATAATTCTTGGCCAGGTATGCTCTGCACCTAGTTCGGATGATGGAGGATAGGTGTTCAGTTAGTGTTGGGGCTAGAGCTTCATATAGCTCGAGATTGTTTGGGGTTATCTACCCAGGAGCATATGGACATTGCATGGATACAGGCCTTTATTATGAGGGTCGAGGATTTGGTCCACACGATTTGTGATACTTGTAGGGGACAAGAGCAGAGGAAGAGGGCCAGAACTGCAAGGTCTTATAGAGAGTCTAGAGGAGACTTTGGGGTTCAGTCGGCATGACCTGCGGAGAGTGCTCTACCTCAGCTATAAAGACCGAAGAGAGACCAGAGTTCATCTCCATCCGGTTTGCGAGGTCGGGAGAAACCTATGATTAGCCCATGTCCTCAATGCGGTAAGAGTCATCTTGGTAGTGCCGTTTGGGTCAGGATATATGTCATCATTGTGGACAGCCTGACCACTATATGAAATAATGTCCGACAAGGATTAAGGGTGATACCACACAGCAGACAGGTTCAACAGTAGCATCATCACCCTCAGTTCAACCTCCCAGCCCCAATTCTCAACCTATAGCAGGTCATTGTAAGGGTTAGAGGGGAGAAGCTTCTATTTCAGGGACAGTGTAGAAGCGTTTTTATGCTCTAGGTGGTCGCCAGGACCAAGAGTCATCGCTTGATGTTGTTATAGGTACTTTGATTATATTCTCCCATTTATTGTTGACCTATGAATTCAAGAGACTAAGAAGGTTAAAGGCTGGTCATTGAATTAGAAAATCAGCTAAGGAAAATTCATCGGGAAAAGGTATGTAAGGCATCCCATCCCTTGTTCTTTCAAGCACTAGTTGTGAGTTGAATAAGCCATCAAACATCTCATGTGTATTGAGGGACTATGAAAAGATATATATAAGATTTAAGTCCCATGTATTATTGAAGCTAAATGTTGAGATTATGTCTATCCCAAAGAGGTGCTTAAAGTGTAATGTTGTGTCGATTTGTTGTCATAGCTGTACATCGAGTTGGAGACCCCTCAGCATGGGCATTGTTAGTTGTTTCTTTACATTATGTTATATATGTTATGTTTATCTTCTATGAGGTTCTAGCCACCTTATGAAATAAGAAATGTGAAGCTAAGACGGCGACGTAAGAATCATGTATGTTGAGAACGAATGTCAAGCTAGTAAGGGTAAACAAGGGTAACAACTTAGTGATTCCTTAATATAGTCACCTACATTTATGTATATATGTTTTAAAGTTCTTAAGGCTTAAATTATATTTCATAACTCCTCTTCCTTAAGTTATTGACAAGTTTCCGAGTTACCAGGTGCTAAAGTAGCGAACATTGATGTTAAATATCCATAATTGAGTCTGAGTTCTCCCAGTTGAGTTCAAGTTGAGTATAAGCTTTATAAATTTAATCTAAGTATTCAAATGGAGTCCATGTATTCTAAATTTAGGTCTAAGTATCCAGAGTTGGTTCTAATAACCCATCAGCAAGGTTTAGTGTCATGTTCCTCGAGTCTCATGTTCATGTTAAGCTTTCAAGTCAAGTTATGTCTTATGTGCCCTTTTTTTTCAATTTCTAGGAGTGTTATGTTTAGTAGTTCCTCTGAGTTGGACCCACTATCTGATTCAGCTACTTTATATTATTCAGTTGGTCCATCGAGTTGGACCTGATATTTAAGTCAAATATATATTGCATTGTTCAGTTGCTCACTTGCATGATTTGCATTTCGTTTACCGTACGCCCTCTCTGGTCCAAGTATTAGATGGATTATTGTATGAAGGATGATATATGAAAATCCTAGTCTAGGTATTAGGTCGACCGTATAAATTCATGGTCCAAGTATTAGGTCGACCGTATAAAGTCCTGGTCCAAGTATCAGGAAACTCTTAAAGTCCTGGTCTGAGTATCAGGCAGCCATACTTAAATCCTGGTCCAAGAATCAGGTAGCCACCAATTCGATTCTCATAAACTCGGGCCCAATTATAAGAAGTGTTGGCATATGATTTAGTTATGTTATACTCATGCACAAAGTCCGCATATAGGATAGTCAGTTGCAGAGTTATAAAATATCTCTCTCTACCCTTTCTTCTGAGTTATATGCAGCTATACCTTGCCATTTGTTTATGTTGACAGGTTCTAGAGTGTCAGGTTGTTGCTATTCCCTTCTCTAATTTAGTTACCTTAGGCATTGCTTTGTTTATAGCTTTCAGTTTTACATACCAGTGCATTTCATTGTACTAACATCCCTTCACCTAGGGACCCCTGCAATCATGCTGCAGGTGTAGACAAGAGCTCAGATTGATTGATACTGAGGAGCCCAGATCCAGCGAAAAGTTCGTATGCTCCTTTCTTCCAAAATCCCTATGTTTGGTTTGGTCATTTGGGATTTTTGTTGTACATATGGGTAGGGCCCCTCCCATGCATTCTATATTGTTTACTCTTTTAGAGGCTTTTGTGGACTAGTTGTACAGTGGTTCAGTTTTAGCTTAGTTTGTAGGTTGGCTAGCGTTTTGCAGTTTATTTCAGTTTCTATCGTGGCCTTTTTGGCACACTATCTATGTTATGTTTGTTGAGACCTGATCGATCCATTTTTATGCTATGACTGACTGTGATAGGTGGCCCTGTTGGCCTAAGGGTTACAGTTAGATGCAATAGAGCCAGTTTCTCGATCACTCTGGAGTCGAGAGCCAATCACGCCCTACCCCAGTTTAGGGCGTGATAACCCCATACCTTTGAACGCTTGTACGATTAACTGAAGGTCGGTGAAAGTATTTAAATTTAAGATGAAAAGATGGTATTTGAACCTATAGTTTTAGTAATGCAAGTGTAAATAAGAGTTAATAAAAGATATTAAGGTGTGTCATGGTATGATGGATAAGTGAAGATATTCCTGCGATAATTTTTTAGTACCGCTTAATCCTTTGTTTGGTTATAAATTCTGGGATAACTTATCCTAGGATTAATAATTAGTGAGGAGATAAGTTATCCCAACCTCTCGGTGGAATAATAGTACTGGGATAACTTATCCCAAGATAAGCTAATGCAAATGACAAAAACACCCCATCAAAATTTTTTTTCATATCACTTTTCACATTCTTTACACAATATCGATAAACAATGGCGGTAAATTTTTCTACATTAATTTTCACGATAGATATGTGTTATTAGCATCATGAATTTTTTAACTTCCTTCTAGCATGATTAAATTATTTCTCTTTCACTTTTTATATATGGAATTTATCACTTTTTATATATGATGTTTTTCGGAATGCACAAACTAGCAAATATGTTTTGTTATCATTGTAGGGACATAATTGGCTAGAAATATCTAATCCTATTTTTTTCTCTGTCTTCTAATATATATATGGGAGCTAATACAAAGTTGAATGCAAATGTTTATAGCCATGGAAATGCACACACTACTTAAGATAAAAAAAGGTGGGGAGGTTTTGTTTTTAAGAATGAATAACTAAAGCTTTGTAAAGAAGATATAAAAAGCTATATAAGATGGAGGGTATTTTAGTAAACAAATAATTTTTTCTTAGAAATTATCCAATGTATGTTATTTTTAATACAATAAACCAAACATACAATGTGAAATAACATCAGGATAACTAATCTCAGAATAACTTAATCCAACATAACTAATCCCAGCATAACTCATCCCTACATAACTTATCTTCAAACCAAACGACCCCTAAGAGTTGGAAAATGCTACGCCCCGTATAATTTGAGATATATATCCGTACTATCGAGGTAGGACTAAGAGTAATCAATAGGCTAAGAAGGAAGTGTTATGAGATATTTGAGTCACTCTATGATAGTATATAATATTGGACATTGATCAAGTTGTAGAAAAAAATTTGGGAAAAGTTATCGCAAATTTCCTTGATGAAATTCTTTTAAATTTGGGTCAAATGTCTCGAGTATTTTCTCGCAATATATAGGGATTTAGGGGGCCTACGACCTACCAAATTAAAGGTCTATGATTATAGTTTTCAAAATATTAAATCTTCCATCAATCCAACTTTGGAGTAGAGAGATATTCACGTTTTTGTGAGACTGTGCAAGCAGGCACATCAAAAAATGGCTAAGGTGGTGGAGGACTATATAAGTCCCTTTGGTAATTAGATTGCTGATCTTGGGTAAATTATATGCCCAAGTGATACTCAAATGTGGAATTTTAGCCTTGTTTATCTATCAATGTGTACACATTCTCATGTAATTGGTAATAAAATGTGAATTTATACTAACCAACATGATTAGCATTGTTTTGCAGGTAAAATGTAATTTTGGGAAGCTTAAATGCATGTTGGAAGATATCGGGGTTGGACTCGGACGTGAGCAAGGGACAAGGCAGTGGAAAGCATCAAATAAAGGGGCTCCGTGATGGAGCCGTGTCACGCTGCCATCGTGGAGGCCTTCTGCCTGGATAGAGAATTTTCGCCCAATTTCCAGAGAGGGTACGCGATGGGTCCGTGGCACGATGGCATGGCTCTGCGTTGCACGCCGTTCCATGTTGGGCCTTATTTCCTGGACCCCCAGTTCCAGTGAAGGTCCGCGTCGGTAGCGTGTCACGGAGGCAGTGCTCCGCGATGCACTCCGTGACACGTTGCTTGTTATTCCGGGAAAAATTCCCACTAGTATAAATAGAACACTTAGGTTCATTTTCAATATTTTGACTTGGTGGAGCAAGAACGTGGGTTACAGGCAGTTGAGGGGACAAAATTATCAGGGTTTTTCTCTCTTTCCTTCTTCTTGTAATCAATTGCTAGTATGTTTAACACTCATTTAATGATGTTTAATCCACAAATGAGTGGCTAATTCTTCTTCTTGCTGAGGTTATGAACAATTGTAGTGAAATGTGATTGTTGATCATATTGGTTTTTCATCTTTTCTTCCATGGTTGTTTTATTAATTCTTGTTCTTACTGCATTAATGTGTGGCCTACGTTAATGTATATCTAAAAAGTCCAATTTCACTCGAGAGAGCAAGAAATTGGAAAGTTGTGAATTAATAGGATATGATCTTTACTTGGTTTGGGAAAATTTAGAATTGATTTACTTTCAGGATAGAAATATACCTGAAAGTCGTATTAGTCAATTTAGGAACCGGGTTTGAATGGCTAGAACATGAATTGCATTTAATTACAGAAATGTTCGTGGATGGTTCATGATTCTTAAGTGGGGTTAAATACGAGAGTTTTAATTCCTTGGCAATAGTTCTTGACTAGCAACCGGAGGAAAAGATTAACCAAATTATGTTGATAATTAATTTCATTACATGTTCGTTTAACCTCAGCATGCTCTCATTCATTGTTCAGACACACATTAGATAGTTGTTTTAGAATTAGCATAAAAATTATAAATCAAAATATCAAACTTTTGGTTACACTGTTGTCTGCATTTCTAGAATTAAAATATAGTACACTTGAGCACATTGCACTTCATCCCAGTCCCTGTGGGATCGATACTTGGCTTACTTAAGCCACTTTACTACTTGTTCGACCACGTGCACTTGCGTGTGAGTTTTATACCCAACAAACGACCGAACAAGTTTTTGGCGCCGTTGCCGGGGACTGGTAATTGGTGAAATTGTTTTAAGTGTTAATTTACTATATTTTTGTTTTCTTAGTGTTGACAACTTGGTCTTAGCTTGTATTTTGCAGATTTAATTTCTGTTGAACACTGGCAAGAGACAAGGAGCTGGTGGACTCGTATATAGAGCTAGAAAGAATATTTCATAGTAAGCGGAGAGAAGCTCTACAAAGAAAGCTGCAGTTGCTCAGACAGACGATCATGGAGCAACAACAGAATCCACCAGTAGTACGGGCAATGTTAGTGCCCGAAGAAGTAGCAGCTCGGCCGGTTCGCGAGGTGGCAATCCCACATGCTAATAATGTCACATCTAGTATTCGCAAACCTGAGCCAGGAGGGAGGTTCGAACTTAAGCAGAATATGGTGCAATTGTTGCACACAAGCGGGCAGTTTACAGGTCTCCCTCATGAAGATCCACAGCAGCATCTCCAAAATTTTTTGGAGATAAGTGACATTTACATCCCCGCTGGAGTGTCATCAGATTATGTCCGGCTTACATTGTTCCCATTTTCACTATTGGGAGAAGCCAAGAGGTGGTTGAAAGTTGAGCCACCGAATTTGATTTCTACGTGGAATGATCTTGCGAGGAAATTCTTGATACGGTTCTTTCCCTCCGGTAAAACAGCAAGACTTAGAAGTCAAATTCTAAGTTTCAAACAGAGGGAGGGAGAGAATTTATATCAGGCCTGGGAGAGATTCAAGTCCATGTTGCGGGATTGTCCTCATGATCATCAGTCCAATGATGTGCTGGTGCACACTTTTATAGAGGGTTTGGAACCCCACATAAAAATATTGCTAGACTCAGCAGCTGGAGGACAAGCGCTGGAGAAAACTTATGAGGAGCTGTATACCTTGTTGAACCGTATTTCGCAGGGCAATCCGGAATGGAATGCTGATTCGTCCAGAGGAGGAACAAGGAAAGCAACAGGAGTGCTAGAAGTGGATGGGTTTACAGCTATTGCTGCACAGATAGCTGCATTGCAAAATCAACTTAACACCCACTTCAACAACATGACAATGAACCAGCCTCAAGCCCCAGTGAATGCAGTGCAACAGATTTGGTGTGAAGTGTGCGGAAGCAGTGAGCACTCAGCTGAGTGTTGTGGAGCCAATCCTGACTCGGTAAACTTTGTGGGAAATGTGCAAAGGAACAACCACCAACAGTATGGTAATAGATACAATTCCAATTGGAGGAATCACCCGAATTTCTCCTGGGGTAGCAACAACCATCAGGGGCAAAGTTCGGGTCAGGGTGTGCAAAAGAACCAAGGAGGGCAGTAGAATTATCCAGCACAATTCAGAAACAACAATGCACCTCCTCCACCACCATCACCCAGCATTGAGGAGATGTTCAAGACCATGATAGCTAACCAAGCTCAATTGCAGGCTGACTATGTGAAATTGGCAGCCGAAGTGAAAAACAACGAGTTAGCTACCAAGGCACTTGAATATCAATTTGGGCAATTTGATGGAGCCCAAAACACAAGGCCTAGAGGAGGACATCCGAGCGACACAGATCCCAATCCCAAGCAAGTGAATGCAGTGACCACAAGGAGTGGTTTGCAGCTGAAAGAGGTGGAACCAGAAAGACCACCTCAACAATCGGGAGCAGCAGAAGTTGAGAGGGAGCAAAGTGATGAGAGGGGGAAGACTAAGGAAGCTGAATCAGAAAGACCACCACCCCCGTTCCCTCAATGATTAAAGAAACAAAAGGAGGAGGCGTGTTTCAAGAAATTCATGGAGGTGCTGAAACATGTACATATTAACTTACCTCTTGTTGATGTTTTACAGGGAGTGCCGAAATATGCCAAGTATATAAAGGACATCGTGGCAAACAAAAGTCGGTTAACTGAGTATGCTACGGTGGCTCTAACGGAGGAGTGCACTTCTCGGATTCAAAACAGACTGACCACAAAGCTCAAAGACCCTGGGAGCTTTACTATACAGATTACTATTGGGCAGAGCATCCGAGCTCGTGGATTGTGTGATTTGGGAGCGAGCATAAATTTGATGCCGTCATCGGTATTCAAAAAGCTGTGTCTAGAGAGTCCTAGACCCACAACAGTAATCTTGCAATTGGCGGATCGGTCCTTATCCAGACCTGATGGCGTTGTGGAGGACGTTCTGGTGCAAGTTGGCTCCCTTATTTTCCCTGTAGATTTTGTCGTGCTGGATTTTGAACTAGACGTGAAAGTCCCATTTATTTTGGCACTTCCTTTCTTGGCGACCGGGAAAGCACTAATTGACGTAGCTGCGGGGCAGCTAACAATGCAAGCACATGACAAGGTGGAGGTGTTCGATGTGTACAAGGCACCCAAGTTCCCGATGGTGCACGAAGAACTCTCGGTGATCAATGTGATTTATCAAGGCGATGATGATCAGATTAAGGATTCACGAGAGTTAATGGGAAAGCCATCGGAATGGTGTAAGCACTACTGGGGGGAGGACGGTGATCGAGAGAAATCGTCCATCACCCTAGAGGACAACTAAGCTTAACGACGTCGAGCCGCGACGGTAAACCAGGCGCTGCACGGGAGGCAACCTGTGAAAAATTTTTCTCTTTGTAAAGTGTGAATAGATTTTTATTTTTCTTTTTTTTCTTGATTTACTACAAAATTTTTAGTTTTGTTTTTGTTTTTATTTTTATGTAGAGTGAAACCTATAATTCTAACCAATTTTGTGTAGTGAGATGAATTTCAGGTCAAACGGAGGAAAATATGCACGGAATCGCAAAGGAAAATTCGAGGTATGAAAATTAACAAAAAGTCGCAAAATAGTGAGCTAGGGCGATAGCTCCGTTTCACGGAGGTGGACCTCCGTGTTACCCTCCGTGACACGTTAAGGTATAATCCAGAATTTTTAAAAAATTTCCAGAATAGGCTCGTGACAGCTCCGTGTCACGGAGGCAGTGCACCGCGATGCACTCCGTGACACGTTGTCGTGTATATCGCGACGGGTCACACCGGGTCGCCGGGTGACCCGCATGATTTTTCTACTTTTTAACCCCGAAACCCCCTCCCTTTTCCTTATTTTCACTCACCCCGCGACCAAACTCCCCAAAACCCATCCCCCTTCAACGTGACACAGAGTAGGCCAAGAAAATCATCAAGTTTGCTTCAATTCTTCAACTTCAAGGTATCTTATTCGATTCCATCTCATTTCTTGTTGATTTTCTTCAATATTGAGCATGTGAGGTGAGCTAAGTTTGCCCTAAGTAGAAATTAATCATGAATTTAATTGAATTGTTGTTGATGAATGTCCGGAGTAGCATTATGATTGCTTGAACTCGTTAAGTGCATAATTTAATTGAATTTTCTTGATACTATCATTTCTAGGGCTTGTTTTTGAATTTGAAGTGAAAAATGTAGTGAACTTGTGAAATTCATGCCGGGATGCACATGTTGAGTGAGATGATTCGGTGTGCTAGTTGTTATCATGTTAAAAGACCGACGGATTCTCGGGTTAGAGGAATATTGAAATTTGCAAGAATTGGGTTGGTTGTATAGGTTAGTGTAGATAAATTCTTGTTGTTGTTTTCGTTTCTTTGTTTTTTCTTGCTAAGTGCGATGGATTAAAAGGTTATCGATGGTAAAGATTGTAGTTAGTTGTACGAAGTCTGAGTAGTACATAGTATATATACCGTCGAATTCCTCGTATGCACTAAGCATGTTTGTATAGTTGGTTGTTTATTTATGAAAATAAGCATGATCTTGTCGGTATGTTGTAACTGTAGCTAAGGACTAAGTGTGGGGTAAACTAGCTTAAGACGACCTTAGCCGAAGTTGATATCCATTGGCTTAACATTGATCTTGTCTACTTGGGTTGACAGGTAAAATGGAAAGCAGGCAAGAAAAAGGGAAAGGCGCATCAACTTCTGGCGCCGGAAGGAAGCGAATTAGACTGGGCACAGCAGTCCCAGCAGCACCAGCAGTTCCACGCAGCCAACGCCGCCAATACGGAACAAGGTGGGTGACGGATGAGGGGAAGAAGTGATATGCAAAGCACAAAGAAAACAAATACTTCCCCGAGGAGCATATAGCACGGAACCGTTAGCACAGGAGTTCCTTAGGATTGTACACCGGATCGAGGCAGCTGGGCTCAAGTTCATCTTTGAAGAGCCCAAGGAATGCAACCTGCACCTGATTCGGGAATTTTATGCCAACTGGAACCCGACGCTCAGAAGTCACACCATAAAAATCAGAGAGCAAATAGTCACATTTGAGCCCCAGCACCTCAATGCCATCATAGGGGCGCGGGACACAGACGCCCACGTGCTCCGACAGCTGAACATTACCCCACCGTATGCGGACATCAGACGCACCTTGTGTGGGACCCGATCGACAACTAGATGGAGCAGACACAAGGAGAGGGGCTACCTTCAGACTTTGCCGTATTCACAGATGAACAGGGAAGCCAGAATATGGCTGAAGATTGTCTATTCCTGCCTAATCCAGGGTGTACATATGACAGATGTGACCCGAGATCGTGTATGCCTGGTGTACGCCCTGATGAAAGGGCTGGAGATCAATGTGGGGGTGGTGATTATCTCCGCCATGAAGAGAGCCCGGTTGCATCAGGGGCACATGTACGGCTTTGGTGGACTACTCACCACCTTCCTCAGGGGCCTAGATGTCGAGGAAGAGGCCCTTGACTACATCCCGCAGATGGAGCAGCGGGCCTTAGATGTTACTAAAACTAAGGCACCCGACACCACCCACGGGCCAGTGCTTACACGTGGCGAGCGACATGCTCGTGATGATCAGTGTATGGCTCGCATGTATGGGAATCAGATGCTCCAGCTGAGGATAGGCGGGAGGCCGGCGATAGAGGAGGAGCTATGGCAGCTCGAGCTAGACTACCCCTTCAGCGAGAACGCCAAGGCTCTATGCCGAGTGGGGCCAGCATTTGTAGAGCCCAAAGATGATGATGTCCCCACAGATGAGGAGACACGTCGGGAGGACTCCGATGTGGAGTCCGATGATGACGACGGGGGTGATTCAGACATGGGAGATGAAGCAGCAGCACCTGACGAAGAAGTGGAGTACTTTGATTGATCAGGGAGTTCCACCACCCAATTTTTGTGTTATTTTAATTTTTGTAAACACTGGGGACAGTGTTCGAGCTAAGTGTGGGGTGGGAGTAGTTAGGTGTTGGTTGTGCTGTTATGTATGTATGCTCTAATCTGTTGTCGTGCCTGTGAAATTTTGTTGTTCCCTTTAAATTTATGTGAAATTGACGTGTGTTGCTGAATGTTGCTAGCTGATTTTGTACATATTTTTGTTATCGAAATGATCGATATTTTTAAATGATTTTGTACATATTTTTGTTATCGAAATGATCGATATTTTTAAAATATTTTTTCAATTCTTGGGTTTCTTGGCGTTTGTTTTCGATTCTTTTATCGAGAATTGTGCCATTGAACCGAAGTCATAGTAGTGACCGTTCCCTATGATGGATGGATGACAACCGTCTTATGGGAAATGTAGTCGTTAGGAGTAGGTTTTTTTTCAATTATTTTTCAGTTGTTTTCTTTTGTGAGTTGCATCCCAAAACCTGTAGTTACTGTATGGTTGCGAAATTCTGGTTGTGTGTTGCACATGATATTTAAAATGCAAAGGTGATTCGTATGAAAGCATGCAACTTTGTAAATATCTTGAGATACCTAGTCCATAGAGTCGATTCAGTGTGATTGAGGCTTAATGTTTGAATTTCTGTAATTAGCTGATTGAAGAGTCTGTGAATACATCTTGAATTGAGCATGTGCAATAAGTGTGAAGTGAGGTGTTGTTATTCCATGTTGTTGTGAAATGTCTAGAACTTGCCTGGTGTGTGTACAAAACGAAACGAAGGAGGTGTATTGTAGGAAAGGATGTAGGCATTTCTTTGTTTTAACCGAAAGTTTCTATTTTTCATGGTCATACCCACTTTGATTGTATACCCTAGTCAGCCCGTTGAGCCTTTAGCCTATTATTTTTTCTTTTGTCGAAAAGTGTAAACCGAGCTTAATCCTTTCTTTTCATTAGCCGTAAAGTCTATACAAAACTCTTAAGCGCTTAATAAGAGAAAATCATTTTCCCAAAGTGTCAAAGAGTGAGAATGGTGAAAAGAAAAGAAAAGCCGAGTGCTGGAAGAAAAGAAAAGGTTGAAGGTGCACTTGTAATAAATAAACTACAATGAAGGTGCATGAATAACCTTTGTTGTTGTGTCAAGTGTGCTTAATAAGATGGGCTAAACTAAAGAAAAACGTCAAGAATGGGAGGATGAAAAAGAGAAAAAGAAACAATGTTCATGAGTTGATGGGATGTGTTGAAAAGGCGCTTAAGGATGCTAGTGGCTATTATTGGCTAACCCAATATTTACTAGTTCCGTAGCTTCCACTACAACCAGTTAAAGTCCTACGTGATCTTACATCACACTTCTTTATATTAGTGGAGTAATACACTAAGGGCAAGCTTATGGGTCATGACATGATGCATGTGAATTCTTTTGGGAGAGAGAGCGAAATTGTGTTTACATGCCCCTGCTTAAAATTTTGTGAGTCATATGAGCAAAAAGGGGAAGACTCTCTTGTGTTGTGAGGGCATATGCTTGATGAGAGATTAATTTTCGTGTCGGATGTCTTGATCAGCTGATTTGCATGAGTTTGCCAATATCGAGAGTCGATTCTTGAGTCTAGGAGGTCTTGATGTATTGAAGGTCATTGCATTGATAGGACCATGCATGTTTTCTTGATGATTTGCTGTATTGAATAATCGGTGTGACCGTAGCCTAAATTGTCGAACCAAAGTTGCGAGGCTGGGATGTAAATTGCATGAGGTGTAGGATTGTTGTTCAAGGACGAACAAGGATTTAAGTGTGGGGTAAGTGATCTTGGGAAAATTTATATGCCCAAGTGATACTCAAATGTGGAATTTTAGCCTTGTTTATCTATCAATGTGTATACATTCTCATGTAATTGGTAATAAAATGTGAATTTATACTAACCAATATGATTAGCATTGTTTTGCAGGTAAAATGTAATTTTGGGAAGCTTAAATGCATGTTGGAAGATATCGGGGTTGGACTCGGACGTGAGCAAGGGACAAGGCAGTGGAAAGCATAAATAAAGGGGCTCTGCGATGGAGCCGTGTCACGCTGCTATCGCGGAGGCCTTCTACCTGGATAGGGAATTTTCGCCCAATTTCCAGAGAGGGTACATGATGGGTCCGTGGCACAGTGGCATGGCTCCGTGTTGCACGCCGTGCCACGTTGGGCCTTATTTCCTGGACCCCCAGTTCCAGTGAAGGTCCGCGTTGGTAGTATGTCACAGAGGCAGTGCTCCGAATGCACTCCGTGACACGTTGCTTGTTATTCCGGGAGAAATTCCCACTAGTATAAATAGAACATTTAGGTTCATTTTTCAATATTCTGACTTGGTGGAGCAAGAACATGGGTTACAGGCAGTTGAGGGGACAAAATTATCAGGGTTTTTCTCTCTTTCCTTCTTCTTGTACTCAATAGCTTGTATGTTTGACACTCATTTAACGATGTTTAATCCACAAATGAGTGGCTAATTCTTCTTCTTGCTGAGGTTATGAACAATTGTAGTGAAATATGATTGTTGATCATATTGGTTTTTCATCTTTTCTTCCATGGTTGTTCTATTAATTCTTGTTCTTACTGCATTAATGTGTGGCCTACGTTAATGTATATCTAAAAAGTCCGATTTCACTCGAGAGAGTAAGAAATTGGAAAGTTGTCAATTAATAGGATATGATCTTTACTTGGTTTGGAAAAATTGAAAATTGATTTACTTTCAGGAGAGAAATATACCTGAAAGTCGTATTAGTCAATTTAGGAACCGAGTTTGAATGGCTAGAACACGAATTGCATTTAATCACAGAAATGTTGGTGGATGGTTCATGATTCTTAAGTGGGGTTAAATACGAGAGTTTTAATTCCTTGGCAATAGTTCTTGACTAGCAACTGGAGGAAAAGATTAACCAAATTATGTTGATAATTAATTTCATTACATGTTCGTTTAACCTCAGCATGCTCTCATTCATAGTTCAGACTCACATTAGATAGTTGTTTTAGATTTAGCATAAAAATTATAAATCAAAATATCAAACTTTTAGTTACACTGTTGTCTGCATTTCTAGAATTAAAATATAGTACACTTGAGCAGATTGCACTTCATCCCAGTCCCTGTGGGATCGATACTTGGCTTACTTAAGCCACTTTACTACTTGTTCGACCACGTGCACTTGCGTGTGAGTTTTATACCCAACAAACGACCGAACAATTGCTATCATATTTTCATTTCTAGAAATTTTCATGAAGTAAAGACTCCCACAAGGCATTTCCATAGAATCCTAAGGGTTTGGAGGCTAGGAAGCTCAACGCAAGTGAGTTTTGTTGTCAGGAGTTCTAGAATTCGCTGTAGAACTCGTGTAGCGGCATGGTTTTCAAGTTTCTTGTGGAAGTTTCATGGAGTTTTCATGGTAAGCCTTCTTCCATGTTGATTCTTTGAATTATAAGGATGGTTTTGAAGCTGTTGGTGATGGTAGGTTGTCACCTTAGCTTTCTTACCGTTGAATTCTTAAGAACTAGCTGGTAAACGTCATTTCATGTTGTTTCTCTTGTTTGTTTCTTGTAGTATCTTGTTTCTGGTTGTTTAACTTGTTATTGGGCAGTAACTTGGTGAGCATAAGAAATGGAAGTTCGGTAGTCTTGCGTTCTTTGGATTCCTAGGTATGGTTAGGCCGTTTCTTCTCTTTTTCGGCATGATTTCCATAGGGTTTGAGCTAGTATTGTTGTCTTGAATATGGGCTTCTTTGTGGTGTATTGAGAACATGTTGGTACACTCTTGGTTGAGCTACTGGTTTTGTATGATATGTGTATATGTGTTGTCATAAGGTTGGGTTAGACTCATGTGTTGGTTGGCACGTCGTCGAGTCTAACAACCCTTAGAATTGATTGTGTCAAGTTTCGGTTGACGTCGGTTGTTAGTCGGCTTTGGGCTGCCTAATACCTTTATATGTGATTCTTGATTGTTAATTATGTGATTGTGTGATTCTTTTTATGTGTGTGTTGGCACCCTTGGGAGTTGTGGATACCTAATACTGAGAGTAGGTCCGGCCGCGGGGTTGAGTCAAGGGGTAGAACAATTTTGGCTTATGGTCGAGTTGACTTTGCCTCCCATAGGGCCGTTCTAAGACATGCAAGACCTATGGGGAGATAAATGCCTCCATAGCGCCATATATGTCTATTATGAGCCTTCCTGGGATCGCGATTGGCTCTACCGAATGGATGGAGCTCTGCTAACTGAGTGC
The DNA here is from genome assembly GCA_035772735.1 of Datura wrightii. Taxonomy (NCBI): domain Eukaryota; kingdom Viridiplantae; phylum Streptophyta; class Magnoliopsida; order Solanales; family Solanaceae; genus Datura; species Datura wrightii. The sequence continues at coordinate 44,534,992 of JASDFA010000002.1, read as the reverse complement.
AACCGAGAGAGGTTCTGACAGTGCTTGATTGTTGTTAATGTTTGATGTGATTATTTTTGTATTTTTTATTGAGACTATGTGATATTTTGGGGCCAACAATATGCCCCAGGTAAGTGGATTGTTAGGTGGGTTCCAAAGGTTATCATTCTATCTCCTGTTAGCTGTCATCGACTATAAACTATTATTTTGTTGTCATCTTTCATACTCGTACATTGTGTACTAACGCCCTAGTCCGGGCGCTGCATTCATGCCTATAGGTATTGATCGTCAGGTTGATCGTGGACCCCGTGCTTGAGTTGAGTTCTAGTTGACATCGGTACACTCCAATTCGTTTGGAGATGTCCTTTATGATTTTGAGTACATATAGGGAAGGTGGGGGCCCTGTCCCAACTAGTATGAACCTGTTAACTCAGTAGAGGCTCGTAGACATGACCTGTTGGGTTGAAGGGTGGTGGTTACCCTTTTATATTTCTTTTGGTTAATTGGCAGCATAGTTGGCCAATGTCTTGTGGGGGGTTGAGTCACTGCTCCTTAACAGTTTTGGTCTATGTTTTATATTTGGTTGTTGCATGTGCTTGTATCAGGAGTGTCACCAAGTACAAGTTGTGCCTTCCCGGGTTGGGGTGTGACAAACTTGGTATTAGAGTAGTTCATCTTTGGGAGTCTACGGGTCGTGTCTAGCAGGGTCTTTTTTATGTGTGTGTTAAGCAACATTTTTATAAACAGGAGGCTACAGGGCATTTAGAATGGTTACTCTTCATTCTGAATCAAATCTTGTGTTGAGTCTAAGGTTATAAGAATGGGATCTAAACTTATGTTTGTTTGATTGTGCAGGAGATGCCTGTAACCCATAGAATGATGGTTGGGTAGCGGTTGGGTGTTGCTGCGGTGAGGGTACTAGCAAGGTACCCCCTATAGAGACATACCCATATGAGGCTCAAGTTGAGGTTGTCACTCCATCACCGAAATTGGTATCCCCAGCTAGAGATGTTCCAAGGGCTGAGCAGGCCCCGAGAGCTGCAGCACCTCTGGCACCTCTCCAAGTTGCGACAGATCAGGAGTTGAGGGTTATGGTATAGTTACTAGCCAGAGTAGTGGTAGGACAGCCAGAGGTTACGGCACAGCCAGACGCAGGGTTTGGAGAATGAGCTGGGAATTCCTAGACTCAAGAGTTCATAGCATTGAATCCTCCAGAGTTCTTTGGGGCATAGGTAAACAAGGACCCGCAGAACTTCATGGATTAGTTGTATCGCATCTTTCGAGTTATGCATGCTACTCCCATTGAGGCTGTAGAATTAGTGGCATTTAGATTACACGAGGTGGTGGTGTTTGTTGAGACTGCGCAGTAGCGCACACGCAAGTGGACGTGGTCTTACAAGTAATACAGTGGCCTTTTTTAAGAGCCGGATGTCGAACCCACCGGGACTGGACCAATTCAGCTAATTATCAAGTTCAAGTGTGATATTAACTTTCACAAGTGTTGATTTAGACTTTTTCGATAAAGTTTAATTAAGTCTAGTTGTGGTCACAGAAATACTCTGAAAACATTCAAGAAGCAACTAGAGCTAACGTCGGATAATCATGTGATACTATGCTTTGTAATGGTTTAAGTATGGAATTATCAATTTTCGTCTCACATAATTAACATTGCATGTTCATGGTCTTTCGAGCCTCTAAACACGACAAACTAGCCTCACAACTACATCATTGAGTGGGGATGTGACATTTTAATTCGTGGGCAATTCAATTACGTGGATGTGGTTTGCGGGGTTTATGCTCTTGATTAGGGACTTTCGTACCTCTAATCATTTAACTGAACCTAGCTTCACATCTTCTTCTACCGAGTGGTGATGTGATAATTCTAAGTTGGTGTCTAACTCATCCCGTTTTAGTAACCAAGCAAGGCAAATTAGGTATAATTTCTTATCCTAACCACGAATTATATCGTGAGATACAAACTTGCTCCCTACATATTTTGTTCTTGCCTAGGTTTACTTTCTCAAGCTTTTACCTAGGTGTAACGTGTGTGTTTTCATGGTGATCAATCATAAAAACAACCATAATTAAGAATGTAAGATAAAAAAACAATTAATAACTTAAAACCAAAACAAAATCATGTATTCACAATCATACCATGTGGTTTCAACCCTAGAGGAAGGGTTCTAGCCACTCAAGTTCGTATCATTACAAGAAAACATAATTAAAGTAACATACTTACAAGAATTGGTAGAAGAGAAGATGAAATTGATGAACCCTAGGTGAGTTCTCCCACTTCTCCCTTCACTCCTTGGCTGTTTTTAGAAATAAATCGTGACCGAATGATTTTAGGAGCTAAGGGACCTATTTATAGTAAATGAGAATTGTAAAAAATTATTCCCAGCATGAAATAGCTCCGTGTCACGGAGGTTATCGCGCCAATTTACTTCTGTGACACAGAGGAATCGTGGATGCACACTGGAAAACAGATAAAACCATTGCCAGACAGAAGCTGACCACGTTGGCAGGGTGTCACGCTGCTTGTACAGCGCGTTTGAGGGCGTGTCACGGCCCTTGTCGCGCAGCCTGCCTGCCGTGGCACGTTGCCAACGCGCAGGTGGGTTGTTTCGCATGTCCCCCTTGCCGATGTTCGCGTTGTACTTCCGATTCCATGCCTCCACTTCACCAACTCATGGATTAGTTCCTCAAATTCATTTTAAACCTACAAAAACAAGAACTAATCATGTTGGTTAGTATATATATATATTCACATTTACATAAAATTACATGAGAATGTATATAAATAAGTAGCTAAACAAGACAAAACTAAGTTGTAAAGTATCACTGGGCATGCCATTTTGCCCAAGATAACCTACCTACCCCACACATAAAGCCTTGTTCTTCCTCGAACAACCCTTTTACATCTCATGTAAATGAAGACTCACACATAGTTAATTTAACAAGATAATATTGATCTTGGGCAGAATTATATGCCCAAGTGATACTCAAATGCTTCATTTCGTCTTGTTTATCCATCGATATTTGTACATTCTCATGTGATTTGTAGTTAAAAGGTGAATTTATACTAACCAATATGATTAGTGTTGTTTTGCAGGAAAAATGTAATTTTAGGAAGCTAAGATGCATGTTGGGAGAAATCGGGAATGGACTCGGAAGCGAGCAGTGGAAAAGGCCAAGGAAATGCAGCAAATTAAGGGGCTCCACGATGGAGCCGTGTCACGCTGCCATCGCGGAGGCATTATGCCCCGTATGATTAAAATAGGCCAAGTTCCAGTGGAGGTTCGTGTTGGTGCCGTGGCATGTTGGCCAAGCCCCGCATTGCACGCAGTGGCACGTTAGGCATAATTACCTGGAGGACTGGATTCCAGTAAGGGTCCGTGTTTGCGCCGTATCACGGAGGCAGTGCTCTGCGATGCACTCCGTGACACGTTGCTTGTTATTCCGGGAAAAATTCCCATTAGTATAAATATCACACTTAGGTTTATTTTTAATTATTCTAAATTAGTTGAGCAAGGACGTGGGTTACAGGCAGTTGAGGGGACGAAAATCTTAGGGTTCTTCTCTATCTCTTTCTCCTTTATTTCAATTGTTTGTATGATTTATACTCATTTGATGATGTTTAATCCACAAATGAGTGCCTAAATTCACTTCTTGCTGAGGTTAAGAACATTTGTAGTGGAATGTAATTATTGATCATCCTGGTTTTTCATCTTTTCTTCCATGGTTGTTCTATCAATTCTTGTTCTTACTGCATTAATGTTTGGCCAATGTTAATGTACATCTAAAAAAACCGGTTTTCGCTCGAAAGAGAAAGAAATTGGAAAGTTGTGAATTGGTAGGATATGATCTCTTCTTGGTTTGGGAAAATTGAGAATTGATTTACCTTCAGAATAGAAATATATCTGAAAGTCGTATTAGTCAATTAAGGAATCGATTTTGTATGGCTAGAACATGAATTTCTTTTTATCACAGAAATGTAGGTGGAAGGTTCATGATTCTTAAGTTGGGTTAAATATGAGAGTTTTAATCCATAGGCAATAATTCTTGACTAGCAACCGAAGGAAAGATTAACCGACTTGTATCAATAAATTGCTTCCCTGCATGTTGTTTTAGCCTCAGCATGCTCATTACTATAGTTCAGACTCAATTTGTACATTTGTTTTAGATTAGTATAAATTAGGAAACAAACTCCCAAAATCTTCTTTAAACTGTTGTTTGCATTATTAGAGATAGAGTTTATTAACGCTTGATTCGATTATTACCTTGGTCCAGTCCCTGTGGGATCGATACTTGGCTTACTTTAGCCATTTTACTACTTGTTCGACCATGTACACTTGCGTGTAGTTTTGAAAAACACCGAACAATAATTCAAGCTATGTCTATAATAATTATTTAAGATAACAAGTTAAAAATAGAGCATGCACGATTTAATCATTAAAATGATATATAACTATGTTAAGACTTCCTAACCTCGAGAATCGACTCTCGATCTTAGCGAACTCATGCAAATCAACCGATCAGGAAATCCGACATGAATGTTATCTCTCATTAAACATGTGCCCTCACAACAACAGAGTTACCCGTTCTTACTCACATGTTTTTAAAACACAACATGTATGGGTATATGAATAGAATTATGCTCACTCTCTCAAAGAATTCACATGCATCATATAGAGACCTATAAGCTTGCCCTTAGTGTTTTACTCCACTAATTCAAGGATGTATAAACGTAAGATCAAGTAGGACTTAATGGGTTGTAATGTAAGCCAAGGGACGGGTAGGTAATATTATTGATAATAATAGTGGCTATCTTCCCCAAGCGCTTTGAATAACTTCATCCTTCATTAACGACATCTCTTTTCTTACTTCCTCCTCATTCTTTTCACTCTTGAATTTTCTCTTCTTGTTCCCATTTCATTAAGCACACTCAGCTTATTAGTAAGGGGCACTTAAGCAACTTTTTTTCATTCATTTATTTCTTACTCCCTACCAATACTCAGGCATTTTCAAACAAGTGCACCCTTGACCTTTATCAACTTTTACAACTATTACTTTTCCTTCTTTTTCATGCTTCTCACTCCTTCACTCTTTCGGATTTTTCTCTTAAGCGCTTAGGAGTTTTGGATCAAATTCAAGGCTAATGAAAGAAAAAGGATTAAGCTTATGTTGTAGCTATCAAAGAATAGGCTTAAGGTTCAATGGGGCTCACTAGAATTCAACTTCAAGATAGGTAAAGTGACGGATAAAAATTAGGTTCATTCAAAGAAATGCCTAATTCATCTCCTATAGTCCACATCCTATATTTCGTTTTATATACACACCAGGAAAGTTCTAGACATTCCACAATAGCATGGAATATTCGAAAAACTTACACTCACAGCACATGCTCAATTCAAGACACATTCAGCAGACTCTTACTCAGCTAATCACAAGAATTCAAAATTAAGCTTCAATCATATCGAGTCAAATTCAAGAGCCTAAGTGTCTCAGACAAAGTTATACACTTCTTACATGCTTCAACACTAACCACACTTGTATCTTACAATCATGTTTAGCACATAATAAGAACATCAAGCCATCAATTAGCTACGGGTTCAACAACCAAACCTATTGACTAATTTTCCCTCAAGACGGTCATCATCCATCCATCGTTTAAAACAGTCCCTAACTATGACTAATAACATTATATACAGAAAAAGAAAATTTTTATTCTTCGGTTCAAAGACCCCCCCGTCGGAAAAGAACCGAAAAGAAAAACCAACGGGTGGTGAACTCATGCTTAATTCAAAAAATTTTGTTCCAATATTTCTCCCAAGCACGAATTCACCAAAAATCATTAAGCACAAAAAAATTTTAAATTTTCCTCACCCCACACTTGAATCATGCTATGTCCCCAAAGCATCTAATTAAAATTCAAAAGGGTGAGAAATACTCCCTGAGGCCTCTAGGCCTAGCTAATAGCATGCTTTTCTTCAAATTTGCACAAGTGGGTGTTTGACCCCACACTTTTTCTCTTCCATGCTTGTTAGCTTCCTCCTTCATGGGTACTCAGAGTTCCCCTCCATCTGTGCATAAATTTTCACCAAAAACACAAACACGATGAAAATAAACAAAATCAACACAAACAACAATTATAAATTGTACCTGCGGTACCCTTGGGTTGCCTCCCAAGAAGCGCCTTATTTTACGTCGGGGCACGACATATCAAGTTTCATCACTTTTTCCTCCACCTTGAGGATTTGAATCTCACCCCTAATTTCTTCTCTAGTTTCCTCTTATGCTCCAGGGGTGGTGGTGAAAAAATGAAAGGACCAAGAAGTAGATGTCGCCTTTTGCACTTATTGGCCCTTAAGCAAGCAAAGTCATTTTGTCTCTCCGAGTCAGCAAATTTCAGAATATACAGGGCTTGGTCCTCCTCTAGACATTTCTCTATAAGCTTGGAAGACTCTATATCTAGGTTGTCAACCAAGCTTAATGTCGAACAATGCTTTGAGTGGGGTCCAATACACCTCAACTCTGAAACTGCATTATTCTTGACCTCCTTACTTGTATACACCTTCTCCTCATCAACATCTATCTCTCTATTATTGTCAAATGGGGAATACTCTATCTCTTGTTCCCTGAATGGATTTTCTATATGTGTGAGACCATCACGGGGACTCTCAAGAGCTTCTAATTGTTGAGCTTCTTCCAAGAACTCACCCTTTTCTTCTCCTTGTAATCCCTCTTGAGTATTGCATAAAACTGTTACTTGCAAATTAGCACAAGCTTCAGCCTCAACCATCATCTCCGTGATCTTGGCGCTTATCATTTCTAGGGCCTCTCCATTTTCCTTTGTCTGAATTCCTAATACTTCCATCTGCTCCCTCATTGCTTCTGTCTGCTCAAGGACCTGTTTCAACATGTTTTCTATTTGAGCTTGGTGTTCCAAGCCCTCATTTTCATCATTCCTGTACTCATCAGAAACAATAGAAGGATCATAGTAGGGACTTGGGGGAGGGGAGTATGCATTCGGACAGCCATTCCAATGGCCATCTTGACCACCACATATATTGCAAGTGTTACAGTTTTGCCACAAGTGGGTTCCTCCACAATTCAGACAGGACTCACCAAAATATGAGTATCCACCATTCAACCCATTTATGTTCCATGATGTCATGTTAAGAAGGGTACCAGACTAAAACTAAAAATAAAATAAATTTAAAACTAATTTTATTTCAACATTTAAGGAAATTTAAAGTCTCACAAAAATAGATAAAATCTCTAAACTTCGCCGAGTCCCCGGCAACGGTGCCAAAAACTTGTTGAGACTGCACAGCAGCGCACACGCAAGTGTACGTGGTCTTACAAGTAATACAGTAGCCCTTTTTAAGAGCCGGATGTCGAACCCACAAGGACTGGACCAATTCAGCTAATTATCAAGTTCAAGTGTGATATTAACTTTCACAAGTGTTGATTTAGACTTTTCCGATAAAGTTTAATTAAGTCTAGGGGTGGTCACAGAAATACTCTGAAAACATTCAAGAAGCAACTAGAGCTAACGCCGGATAATCATGCGATACTACTCTTTGTAATGGTTTGAGTATGGAATTATCAATTGTCGTCTCACATAATTAACATTGCATGTTCATGGTCTTTCGAGCCTCTAAACATGACAAACTAGCCTCACAACTACATTGTTGAGTGGGGATTTGACATTCCAGTTTGTGGGCAATTCAATTACATGGATGTGCTTTGCAGGGTTTATACTCTTGATTAGGGACTTTCGTACCTCTAATCATTTAACTGAACTTAGCTTCACAACTACTTCTAGGAGTGGTGATGTGATAATTCTAAGTTGGTGTCTAACTCATCCCGTTTTAGTAACCAAGCAAGGCAAATTAGGTATAATTTCTTATCCTAACCACGAATTATATCGTGAGATACAAACTTGCTCCCTACATTCTTTGTTCTTGCCTAGGTTTACTTTCTCAAGCTTTTACCTAGGTGTAACGTGTGTGTTTTCATGGTGATCAATCATAAAAACAACCATAATTAAGAATGTAAGACAAAACAAAAATTAATAACTTAAAACCAAAACAAAATCATGTATTCACAATCATACCATGTGGTTTCAACCGTAGAGGAAGGGTTCTAGCAACTCAAGTTTACATAATTACAAGAAAACATAATTAAAGCAACATACTTACAAGAATTGGTAGAAGAGAAGATGAAATTTATGAACCCTAGGTGTGTTCTCCCACTTCTCCCTTCACTCCTTGGCAGTTTTTCAGAAATAAATCGTGACCCAATGATTTTAGGAGCTAAGGGACCTATTTATAGTAAATGAGAATTGTACAAGATTATGCCTGCCATGAAATATCTCCGTTTCATGGAGGTTATCACGTTAATTTACCTACGTGACATGGAAAAATCACGGATGCACAATGGAAAACACATAAAACCGTCGCCAGGCAAAAGCTGAACGCGTTGGCAGCATGTCACGCTGCTTGTGCAGCGCGTTTGAGGGCGTGTCATGGCCCTTGTCGCACAACCTGCCTGCCGTGGCACGTTGCCAACGTGCAAGTGGGCTGTTTCGCGTGTCCCCCTTGTCGACGTTCGCGTTTTACTTTCGATTCCATGCCTCCACTTCACCAACTCATGGATTAGTTCCTCAAATTCATTTTAAACCTACAAAAACAAGAACTAATCATGTTAGTTAGTATATATATTCACATTTATATAAAATTACATGAGAATGTATATAAATAAGCAGCTAAACTAGACAAAACTAAGTTGCAAAGTATCACTTGGGCATGCCATTTTGCCCAAGATCAGTGTTGTGGTATGAAGGTTGGGAGCACTTTAGGGGTCGAGATGCACCTTCAATTAAGTAGGATAAATTTGTTGGCGCATTTTTGGATCAGTACCTGCCTTTGGAGGTTCGAGATGATAGGGCAGAATGGTTTTTCACTTGGAGTAGGAAGATATGAGCCTGCAGGAGTATGGACTTCGGTTTGATTTGCTGGATCAATATACTCGTTCATTTGTTAGCACCATGCGAGCTAGGATACATCGGTATGTGAATGGGTTGCTTCTAGAATATGTGCAGTATTTTATTGTCTCTTCTATGCAGAAAGATGCGAGCATAGCATGTATACAGGCATTGGCGCAATGTTTGGAGGATGACATTTTGAAGTGGGTAGACTAGGAGCGGGCTAAGAGGGAACAACAAAAGAGAACGAGGCCTGCATACTTCCAGAGTGGGTCAGGGGGTGGCTCTAGGCCACTGTTTTAGGGGGAGCCATCCAGACATCCGACATCAATAGTGTCAGGTACAGAATCTAGTCATAGTAATCCAGTGAAGTCAGGACAACGACAGTCTAAAAGGATGGCACCTCCATCGTGCAGGGTGTGCGGCATAAGTCCTGAGGGACAGGGTATAAGGGAGACGATTACTTGTTATACTTGCGGGTGTTATGGGTCACAAGTTTATGAATTGCTCGCAGAGAGAGCGGAGTGGTATAGCACAATCAATAGGGTCTACCATATGATCATCCATACCGGTAGGGCCGACTAAGCCAGGGATTCAGTTTGGTCGAGCACATGGCTCTTTCTTTACGTTGGGGAATTAGCAGGTCACAGATCCTCCAGCAGGTGACACGTCAGGTACATGTATAATTTTAGTTGTATAAGTCGCATGTGAGTCAGCAGTACCTTGGTAGGTCTGACGCATGTTGTGTCCTTAATGTCATTTGTGTTATACCCTTAGTTTTGTAGGCTTGTGGGTTAGTTACTTTGTATTGAGTTCTAAGTGTGAATTGTGCGTGTGTTACAGCCCATATAATTTGAGAAATAAATTTGTACTTTCGAGGTAGGACTAATAGTAATTAATAGGTTAAGAAGAAAGTCTTATGAGGTATTTGAGTCACTCTATGATCATATTAATGATTGGATGTCCTCAAGCTATAGAACAAAATTTGGCAAAAATTATCGCAAATTTCCTTTTTGAAATTTTGGTCAAATGTCTCAAAGCTTTTCTCCTAGTATATAAGGTGTTAGGGGGCCTACGACCTATCCAATTAAAGGTTTACGAGTCTAGTTATCCAACTTTGGAGTAGAGAGATATTCGCATTTTCGCGAGACTGTACAAGCAAGCACGTCAAAAAAGAGCTAAGGCGGTGGAGGACTATTTAAGTCCCTTTGGTCGGTGGATTTCTATCATATTTTCATTTCTGGAAATAGTCATGAAGGAAAGACTCTCTCAAGGCTTTTCCATGGCATCCTAAGGGTTTGGAGGATAGGAAGCTCAACCCAAGTGAGTTTTAGTGTCGGGAGGTCTAGAATTCACCGTAGAACTCGTGTAACAGTGTTGTTTTAAAGTTTCTTGTGGATGTTTCGTGGATTTTGCTTGGTAAGACTTTTTACATGTTGATTTTTAGTTTTCTAAGGTTGGTTTTGAAGCTGTTGGGGATGGTAGGTTGTCACCTTAGATTTCTTACCGTCAAATTCTTAAGAACTAGCCGGTAAACGTCGTTGCATGTTGTTTCTCTTGTTGGTTTCTTGTAGAAGCTTGTTGCTGGTTTTTAAAACTGTTCTTGGGAAGTATCATGGTGAGCCGAAGGAGTGGAAGTTCCGTTGTCTTGCATTCTTTGGATTCCTAGGTATGGTTAGGCCATTTCTTACCTTTTTCAGCATAATTTTCATAAGGTTTAAGCTAGTATTGTTTTCGTGAATATGGGCTTCTTTGTGGTGTCTTAAGAAAGTGTTGGTAGACTCTTGGTTGAGCTACTGGTTGTGTAGGGTATGTGTATGTATGTTCTCATAATCTTGGTTTTAGACTCATGTGTCAGTTGGCACGTTGTTGAGTCGAACAACCCTTTGAATTGGTTGTGTCAAGTGTCGGTTGACGCCGGCTATAAGTCGATTGGGGCTGCGTCCTTTATATGTGATTCTTGATTGTGAATTTTGTGATTATGTTATTTTGTATGTGTATGTGTGTTGAAGCCCTTGGGACTCGTGGATATCCAACGCTGAGAGTAGGTCTGGCCACGGGGTTGAGTCCAATGGGTAGAAAAATTAGCTTATGGTAGAGTCGAGTTTTCATCCCATAGGATCATTCTAAGACATGAAAAACCTATAGGGAGGTACATGCCTCCATAGCACCGTATCTGTCTATTCGGAGTCTTCCTGGGATCACGATTGGCTCTCCCAGATAGATGGAGCTCTACTAACTATGCATAGCTGAGAGAGGGCCTAGTGGTGCTTGATTGTTATTATTTTTTGATGCGATTATTTTGTATTTTTGATTGACACTATGTGATGGTTTGAGGTCGACCACATGCCCTAGGTAAGTGGGTTTTCAGGTGAGTTCCTGAGGTTATAATTTTATCTCCTATTTAGCTGTCATTGATTTTGAACTCTTATTTTACACCTTTCATACTCGTACATTGTGTACTGATGCCCTAGTTAGGGCGTTGCATTTATTCCTGCAGGTCTTAGTCATTTGGTTGATCATGGACCCCGTGCTTCAATTGAGTTTCAATTGACATCAGTACACTCCAGTACATTCGGAGATGCTTTTTTTTTTATTTTGAGTACATATTGGGTAGGTTGGGGCCTATCCTGACTAGTATGAACCTGTTAACTCAGTAGAGGCTCATAGACATGACCTATTGGGTTGAAGGGTGGTGGTTACCCTTTTATATTTCTTTTGGTTAGTTGGCCAATGTATGTTTTATTTGTTGCTTATGTTTCTTTTATGCCTGTCTTGTGGGTGTCGATTCACCAAGCCTTAATGGTTTTAGTCTATGTTTTATATTTGTTTGCTACATGTGCTCATATAAGGAGTAGCACCAGGTGCCAGTCGCGCCTCCCCGGTTTGGGTGTGACAGAAAAAATGGAGTAAAGGAAGTTTGGTCCTCATCAATTAAACTAGGCTTATAATGACAAGTAGATGCACTATCTACTTAAGCGCAATGGACAAAGTTAAGAGGATCAAGTAGGTATAATACCTACATGTATTAATGGAACTAATAGTGGCCCAAATGAATCTTAAAGGTGGCCCAACAAAGTGACACCAAATCTGCCCAAAAAGCCCAATTGAATTAAGTCCCAAAGGATTCCAAGTTTAAGCCAAGTAGGTGCATCATCTACTTATACTTTTGAGTTTCTTGAAGTGCCAGGTAGGTGCATCACCTATTTGTAAATATGATGGCCCAAAATGAGCTTAAAATCAGCCAAAAAGATGGACCAAAGGTAGGCTAAGATTCTGCTCAAAATAGCCCACAAATTTGAAAAAAAAATTGGGCCAAAAAGTTAACTCAACTTGGCCCAAAATTGGGTCTAAATATGTCGGCCAAAGGGACCCCTTTAAATGGATATAATTGAGTTAAAATACCACTTATTCATCCAGAAAAGTTCAAGACATAAAGAGCTCTCTCTCTCTCTCTCAGCTAAGAAGCTGGCTAAAAATTTCCTCTTAGGATTCTTAACATTCTTCAAGTCTTCTCCAAGTTTAGGTAAGTAAAGTTTCTTAGTTTTTGTGAAATTCTCCGATGGAAAGCTAAGGTATCATATTGGTTAAGTTGGGGGAGTAATCCAACCCTTTTTTCCCTACCTAACTACCCATTTTTACCCTTACATGTTAAGTGATTTCTCCTATCCTCTTTAGTATAGTTGAAATAGAAGTTCAAGCTCTTAGTTTTTGAGGGCCAAACATGATGAAGGTAGTCAGTCAGGATGAGGTCAGCACCCTAGAGCAGGAAGTCCGCAGACATAGGAAGGTATAAATCAGATGAGGCCACCTCGACCCCATTGTAGCCAGTATGGTAGGGCACATGTTGGAGTATGTCAGTATGGTTTGAAAATGCTTGTTAAAGATGTGGGGTTGTTGGCCACACTATGAGGCATTGTCCTTCATCCGAACAAGTGTATAGAGACACTAAAGCCTAGCCTATCAGGTTTGCAGTTGCATCATCATCAATACTACCCCCACCTCATGGCCGTTAGACACCAGTAGGCTGAGGCTGAGGCAGGGGAACCAGTTCAGGTAGTGGTCAAAATAGCTTTTATATTTTAGCAGCCCGTCAGGATTCTAAGGCCTCAACAGATGTCATTATAGGTATATTATCCATTTTCTCATATGATGTATATGCATTAATAGATCCAGGAGCTACCTTGTCATATATTACTCCGTATATTGCTGGTAAATTTAGGGTAGAACCAGAAAGGTTACGAAAACTATTTGTAGTATCGACCCCAGTTGGTGAATCAATTATAGCTAGGTGAGTCTACCATGAAGGTGCAGTTACAGTAGTTGGCAGATATACTAAGGCAAATCTAATTAAGCTCTAAATGGTTGACTTTGATCTTATTATGGGCACGGATTGGCTATCTGCTTGTTATGCCATAGTTGAGTGTCGAACTAAGTTTGTACGATTTCATCTTTTGAGCAAGCCAGTCCTGGAATGAAAAGGTAATGTTGTGATGTCAATGGGTAAGTTTATCTCCTAGCTTAAGGCAAGAAAGTTGATATCAAAAGGGTGTTTATATCACCTAGTCTAACTAAGGGACCTTGATGCTGAAAAGGAGGCACCAACCCTTCTATCCGTGCCAATTGTAAATGAATATCCTGAAGTGTTTCCTGAGGACATCCTGGACTCCCACAAGACAAGGTGATAGATTTTTATACCGATGTGTATCCCAGCACCCAACCTATATGTATTCCACCTTATAGAATGGCCCTAGCAGAGTTGAAAGAGATAATAGAACAATTAAAAGATATTCTTGACAGGGGGTTCATCTAAACTAGTATATCTCCCTGGGGTACGCCCGTATTTTTTGTACGAAAGAAAGATGGTTTGTTGTGCATGTGTATAGACTACCATCAGCTGAATAAAGTTACAATAAAGAATAAATATTCACTTTTCCGAATAGATGACTTGTTCGATTAGTTGCAGGGTGCCAAGTGTTTCTTAGAAATTGATATAAGGTCTGGATATCATCAGTTGAAGGTTAGAGAAACAGATATTCCAAAGACAGCTTTCTAAACTAGATACGAGTATTTTGATATTCTTGTCATGTCATTTTGTATAACAAATGCCCCAGCTTCCTTCATGGACCTTATGAATAGGGTTTTCAAGCCCTTTCTCAATTTGTTTGTGATTTTGTTTATAGATGATATTCTCGTATACTTATGTTGCGAAGAAGACCATGAAAATCATCTCAGGGCGGTACTACAAACCCTTAAGACCACAAATTATATGCCAAGTTTTCCAAGTATTAGTTCTAGTTAGTCTCAGTAGCATTGTTTGGGCATGTTGTATCTAATGAGGGTATTAGTGTGGATTTTCAGAAAATAAAAGTTATAAAGAATTAACTTAGACCCACGATGTCGATAGAGGTACGTAGTTTCTTGGGGGTAGCAGGATATTACAGAATGTTTGCTAAGGTTTTTTCTTCTATATCTGCTCCAATTACCAAGTTAACCAAGAAAACAGTCAAGTTTTAATGATCAAAGGATTGTGAAAGGAATTTCAAGGAGCTAAAAGATAAATTATCATCAACACTAGTATTAGCCTTGCCTAAAGGGGTTGAAAGGTACGCAGTATATTGTGATGCTTCTAGTGTTGGATTAGGTTGTGTATTGATGCAACACGGTGAGGTGATTGTATATGCCTCTAGACAACTCAAAAAGAATGAAAAGAATTATCCGACACATGATCTAGAATTGGCAGCAGTTGTATTTACACTAAAAATATGTCGTCACTATTTATATGGGGTTCATGTTGATATATTTATTGATCATATATCTTTAAATAGAATGAGTTGAACCTGAGGCAGAGGAGATGGTTGGAATTACTAAAAGACTATGATGTCAATATCCTCTATCACCCAGGTACAACTAATGTGATAGTTGATGCCCTCAGCTAAATGTCTATGGGAATTATACCCCATTTTCCAATAGAAAAAAAAGGAAATAGTTAAAGACATTTGCAGGTTTGCTAATATAGGAGTCTAGATCTTGTACTCTGAAGATGGTGGAGTGGTTGTTCAAAATACTGCAGAATCATCTTTAGTAGCGGAAGTGAAAAAAAGACAGTATGATGACTCTATATTACTACAATATAAAGAAAAGATCCACCAATATAAGATGATAGGATTTGATCTTGGAGAGAATGCCACCTTGCCAAGGTAGATTATGCTTTCCTAATGTGGCAGGACTTCGGGAAAATATTATGATTGAGGCACATAATTCACGACACTCTAATCTTGGAGAGGATGGCGTCTTAAGGTGCCAAGGTAGATTATGTGTTCTGAATATGGTAGGATTTCGAAAAAAGATTATGATTGAGGCACATCATTCACGATACTCCACAAAAATGTATCATGACCTTAAAGCGGTCTATTGGCGGGACAAGATGAAAATAAATATGGCAAAATATGTAGCGCAATGTACAAATTGCCAATAGGTAAAGATAGAACATCAGAGTCTCAGTGTCTTAACACATAATATTGAGATTCCTAGTGGAAATAAGTGTCATGCCCCGAGTTTACATACTGGACGGAACACGGTAATTGAAGCCACAAGTGACCTAAGTCGACTCCTAGTCTATCATACACTGACATTCTGGGTAACACAAAAATACATGCAGCGGAAATTTAAAGCAAGAAAAATAATACTTGAACAAGGTTACATATTTAATAAAATCATTCTGAGTCTGAAAACAACTTTATGTATGAAAGCCACTAGGTCTGATGAGCTGCTAGGATAAACCCCCAGCTAACTCCAAATCAAAATAAAAGAAATGAAATCATGACTAAATAAAGTAATCTTCGTCCTCGAAGGATAAGGACTCACCAACAGGATAGCTGAGTTCTTCGGTATACGGTCTGCTAATGGGGTTGGGACTGTGATCCTACAGCTATATTATAAAATGATATAGGATAAAGGTTTGAATGTACTGAGTAAGTGAGAGGAACATAATACAATAGAATGAATAATAAAAGAAATGTTGAACTGGAAGACATGTAATGACCAACTAAAGCTACTAAACTAAATAACTGTATTACTGAGGTGGTATAGAAGACCATGTATGATGGTCAAAGCACATTCTTAGTCTGGATTACTGATCTGAACTGAACTGGACCGAGACTAAACTGAACTGACTGGTGGAAGAGTGTATAACCTACATGCAACCACGTGAGCTTAGATGTGGAGTCCGTTGTACCCATTCCACCAATATACCTTGCCAGGGTATAAAGGCATAAACTGGGTGATCACAAAAGTATGGGGCCAATCAGGCCAATACATATCGAAATCTATGTTGGAAACGTAGTTCTTGAAACCTGGGTACGTTGGAACCCTGGTCCGCTCTGTGCTATCCTACTCCCACTAGATAATTCTAGACTGAATACTAAGCAAATAGATCGAAATTAGGGCCCAAGACTAGTCAGGGATACATAATTGAAAGTACCCTGAGAGTCTTATCAGAACAGATTCTGAAACTGGGTTCTAGACTGGTCAGAGCTGCTTATCTAGAAGCGTCGCAACCGTATGAGAACAAACTAAAATCTGAACTAGGGTCCTGAGGCTAGTCAGAGCTATATGTCTAAAATATCATGACTTCCTAGTGGACCACTAAACTGAATTATAAATCTGATTTTGATAACTAGGAGGTGATACTGATATTTCAAAAGTTTCTGTAGTTAAACTGATCAGCTGACATTTCTGACTGACACTGAGAAAACTCATCTTTCTACTAAGGCTAGAAAATCATGTATCTGACTGAGAACCTAGCATGTAAAATAATAAGGGAGTTCACTACTCTGGTATAATCAAGAAAACTCCAAGATATTTCATTTCAACATGAATTTCTAGTCTGTTCTGCCCTCAAGAACTATGGTTGAAGTAAATACGCAGGGGTAAGCATCAATACTTCCATTAGCTGGTGGACAATACCAATAATTAATATACATGATGGTTCCACATGGATTAAACAAGACATTATCAAGAATTTCTCAACATTCAAAGATCTGCAGGGCTAAATTTACTTTTGTGGAAATAACATCAATAAAGTCATGAACTGATGGAAATCATGTCTTAAATGATCATAAATATCAGGCTATGTGAATTCCAAGAAAATTAACGTTCATTTCCCTTCAAATTCGAAACTCAGGGCTAGGATTCATAGAGAAATTAGAGAAGGATTTTGGAGGGACACAAGGGAAGAATTATCCCCTTATTGAATTTCCACATACCTGAAGAAGAAGCCCGAAGAATCTCCTTGAGAATTGACGAGAAAAGGTCTGCCCTAGTTCTTGCTCTGAAATGCTCTGAGATAAACTTTCTACGATCTGCTTTTCTAAAGATTTTGAGTGGGAAATGAGAAAAGAAACAGTTTACCCCCACTAATAAGTCAGAAATTATATCTAAAATGACGTCGTTTCATGTTTAGAAAGGTAGGAAATTACTAAAAGGCCCTTGGAAATTTTCAGGAAAACTGACTTCTAGTCCCCCCTGGCCCTATGACTCGTTCCTAGAGACCATGACTCGTGGTCACGGTCATTGGGTCCACTTCCTAGGATCCCCTATTGGTCACCATGAGGGACACCGTGACTCGTGGTGTACCCCACGACTCGTGGTGACCAATCGTGAAGTTCACTGCCAAAATTCTCCTAGTCTTCACATTTCTCTTGACCACGGGTCACCTCACAACTCGTGGAGTGGACCACAACTCGTGGTCACCCCAAATACCAAAATTTCGAAATAAAACCCCAGGTCTCACAACGAGTCACCTAATGACTCGTGGTCACTCCCCACGTGTCACAAAATGACTTGTTTTGTGACCTGGAGTAGATTTCCAGTTTTCTCTGATTTAAGTCTCGTGTCCTAGTCCTTGAGTTTTCGGGGCATTATAATATCTCCCCCTTGGGAATATTCGTACTTGAATGTTAGAAAACACACAGGAAAGTAGAGAGAAGCAATGATAATATTCAAATACTGATCATTAAACCAAAATTGACGAAATGGATACCTCCGATTTAAACTACATAGCTGAACTAAATTTTCTTTTCTTACATGCATCTATAAACACAAAAGAGACTTAAACACATGAATTGAACATGAAAAATAAATTGAGTTCTAGGGCAAGGATGATATCTCAAGCTGTGACTGAGCCAGTAGAGAAAAAGTGTGGGTATCTGGCCATCATATCTGCCTCAACCTCCCACGAGCTCCCTCCACCTGCTGATTTCTCCATAAGACATTGACTGAGGCTACCTCCTTGTTTCTTAGATAACGAACCTGATGGTCAAGGATCTGGACTGGGGCCTCCTAGTATGAAAGACTATCCTTTATTTCTACACTGTCCAATGGCACAATTGAAGTTGGATCACCAACGCATTTCTTCAATAATGACACATGGAATACTGGGTGCACAGAAGCCAACTCTGAAGGTAATTCCAACTCATAGGCTACTTTGCCAATTCGCCTCAAAACTCTGTAGGGTCCCACATATCTCAGACTAAGCTTTCCCTTATTTCCAAACCTCATCACCCCTTTCATGGGTGAAATTTTTAGATAGACCTAGTCATTCACAGCAAACTCCAATTTTTTTCTCCTCACATAAGGATAAGATTTCTGACGGCTCTGAGCTATTTTCAATCTTTCTCTAATGAGTTGTACCTTATGCATAGCTTCATAGGTAGAGTCTGTCCCAATTATTGCATCTTCACCAACCTCAAACCATCCAATAGGAGACCAGCACCATCTACCATACAATGCCTCAAATGGTGCCATCTGGATGCTAGAGTGATAACTATTGTTGCACGCAAACTCGATAAGAGGCAAGTGTTCATCCCAACTGCCTTTGAAATTGATCGTGCATGCCCTCAACATATCTTCTAGGGTATGAATAGTCCACTCAACTTTCCCTGTTTCTACGGGTCAAAAGTTGTGTGGAGCTTGACCTGGGTACCAAGTCCCTTCTGAAAAGACTTCCAGAAATATGAGGTGAACTAGGTACCTCTATCTGAGTTGATGGATAATGGAACTCCATGAAGCCAGACCAACTCCCGGATGTAAAGTCTAGCATAGTTCTTGGCTGAATCTTTAGCTTTAACTGGGAGGAAATGTGTTGACTTATTCATCCGATCTACGACTACCCAGATGGAATCATGTTGTCGATGAGTTCGAGGTAGACCCATAATAAAGTCCATATTTATTTCTTCCCACTTCCACGTGGGTATGTTGATATCTTGGGTCATACCTCCCGGTCTTTGATGCTCTACCTTGACTTATTGGCAGTTCGGGCACTCGGCTACGAATTCGGTGATGTCCCTCTTCATGCCGTTCCACTAGTAAATATCCCGCAAATTGAGGTACATTTTAGTACCACCGGGGTGGATAGAGTATCTCGAGCTGTGTGCTTCAGCTAATATCTGTTGTCTCAAGTCACCGACGTCTGGTACGCACAATCTGCCCTGATAACGGAGGGCACCATCTCCCCCTTTGGATAAAGCCCCAACCTCCTTTCTGAGAATCACTTCCTTGAGTTTAAGAAGGATGGGATCTTCATCCTATTTGGACTTAACTTCAACAACCAAAGAGGTGTCTGACTTTCTTTACCCTAACCGAGCTAGCCTGTGAATATCCTTCACCAACTTCTTTTTGCCTTCCTCAATATGAGCCACGCTACCCATAGACACTCTGCTTAGGGCATCAGCTACCCCATTGTCTTTGCCCCGGTGATATAGCACGCTCATGTCATAATCCTTCAGGAGTTCCAACCACCTTCTTTGACAGAGATTCAAGTCCTTCTGACTGAATACATACTGAAGGCTTTTGTGCTTGGTGAAAACATCAATGTGAGCCCCGTGTAGGTAATGTCTCCAAATTTTCAATGCAAACACTACCGTTGCCAAACCCAAGTCATGAGTTAGATAATTCTTCTCATGAACCTTGAACTTTCTAGAGGCGTAGGCTATCACTTTTCCCCGCTGCATCAATACACAACCAAGTCCAACTCTGGAAGCATCACAATAAACTATAAATCCGTTCGATCCTTCTAGTAGAGTCAATACGGGAGCAGTAGTGAGTCGATTTTTTAACTCCTGTAAACTCTTCTCACACGCATATGACCATTGAAACTTCACCTTTTCCTGAGTCAGCCTAGTCAGTGGAGATGCTATAGAAGAAAAGCCCTCTACAATGTGTCGATAATAACCAGCCAAACCCAAGAAACTTCTGATTTTGGTTGGGGAGGTTGGTCTGGGCCAGTCTTTCGCTGCTGCTATCTTTTGAGGATCAACCTGTATACCTTCACCTGAGACCACGTGACCTAGGAAAGTCACGGACTTCAACCAGAATTCACACTTGCTGAACTTGGCGAATAGTTGGCGGTCTCTGAGTATTTAAAGGCACTATCCTCAAGTGATGAGCATGCTCTTCCTCATTTTTGGAGTATAGCAGAATGTCATCGATGAATATGATGACGAACATAACCTGATACTGCTTGAATACTTTGTTTATCAGGTCCATAAAGGTAGTCCGAAGCACATAACCACGAACTAGAAGTGGCCATACTAAGTCTTGAAAGTTGTTTTCGATATGTCAAACTTTCTGACACTTAGCAGATGATACCCCACCTGAGATCTATTTTGGAGAAACAGCTAGCTCCCTGAAGTTGGTTGAACAAGTCATCAATTCTGGGTAGGGGATACCTGTTCTTGACTGTGACTTTGTTCAACTGACGATAATCAATGCACATTCTGAGGGAACCATCTTTCTTTCACATGAATAATATTGGAGCACCCCAGGGAGAGATGCAGGGTCTGATAAAACCATTATCAAGAAGATCATTTAGCTACTCCTTCAACTCTTTAAGTTCAACTGAGGCCATTCTATAAGGAGGGATAGAGATAGGCTGAGTATCTAGAATAAGGTCTATGCCGAAGTTAATTTCCCATTCAGTAGGGACTTCAGGAAGATCTTCGGAGAACACATCTGGAAACTCTCTGACAAGAGGGACTGACTGGATAGTTGGGGTCTCAGAATCAGAATCCTTGACCTAAACTAGATAATAAATACATCCCTTAGAGATAAGCTTCTTGGCCTTAAGGTAGGAAATAAACCTACCCTTCGACACAGAACTACTGCTTGACAATTCTAGAGCTGGTTCATTAGGGAATTGAAACCTGATGGCCCCAGTTCTGCAGTCAACTGAGGCATAACCAGAGTGTAACCAATCCATGCCAAGAATGAGGTCAAAGTCGACCATGTCTAACTCTACAAGGTCATCTGGAATGACTTTATTGCAGACTGAGATTGGATAGTTTCTATACACTCAGCTGGCTCCAACTGACTTGCAACCTGGGATGGAGACTGAGGAGGGTTTTGAGAGTACTTCTAGACTGATATTAAACTGAACTTCTACGTAGGGAGTCACGAATGATAGTGTGGCCCCCGAATCAAGTAGGGCATATACATCTAGGTGGAAAAGACGCAACATACCAGTGAGTACATCTGGTGAGTTCTCCTGATCTTGACGAGATGATAATGCATAAAAATGGTTTTGGCGTTGATCTCCCTTTGTACCTAATGTGTTAGCCTGTTGAGCTGATCGGCCTGCTAGAGCTATTGAGGTGGTGGATTGTGATCACCCTCATCCTGCTGATGGGCATTCCTTATGTTATACCCCGAGAATTCAAGAATCGGACCTGGAAGTGAATCGGAGAAGAACTAGAAAAATGTTGCAGCATTTGTAGAACGAGTCACTAAATGACTCGTGAGGAGACCCCACGAGTCGTCAGGTGACTCGTGGGAAGGCCTGAAAGGATCTGGAACTCGAGGTCTCCACAGGCGATGTAACGACTCGTGGTCAGCCACCACGATTCGTCATGTCATCCGTGGGGTGGTTCTAGAAGGCTGGAAAATTGATCCAGTGCACTTGATGGGAGGTGGCAACGAGTGTGGCTGCTGGGGATGAGTCTTCATGTCACTCGTTAGGACCTACGGCAGACCAGTTATCCAGTTAACTTAATGAGTGAACCAATGGATCGTGAGCCCTGGTGACGAGTCGTCGGGTCGTCTGTTAGGACCCCCCGATAGTTATTTTCAGCGAATTCAGTAAGGGTTTTTCCATTATTTATAAGTTCTAAGGGCCTATACTACATCGTTTTAAGCTCTTAATAGAGGGTTTTTAGCAGAGAAAACCTATCTTAGGCCATTACTTTCATGCGTGCATGGTTAGGGGTTTGAGGAGAAGAATCAAGGTGAATTCTCAAGGTTTTCAAAGGGGAATCTCAGCTGGGCAATTAGGAAGAGTTAGAATTCTTCAAATCCAAAGTATGTAAGGCTTTGAGTGGGTGCTTCCTTCCACACCCGTGACCATTCCCTATCAAATTATGATTGGTTTGTAATGATCAAGTATGGGGTTTCATTCAATTGCATGATTCTTATATCTCTATTCATGGGTATGATTAGATTGAGTTAATATTGATGGTTTACCAAGCTTGGGCGGATTCTAACTTAATTTCTTTTACAAAATTATTTTTTTCTAAAATTGAATCTAAAACGCCCATGTGTGGATAGTTCGTAATAGAAGTGATTGTGGAAGAATGTGATGATGATGGAATAGATGGATGAAAAGCATGTTTCAAACCTTACCCATGATTTTGATGATGTTTTCAAAGAAGATTAAATAGACCCAAGTATGGTAGAGCTCTAGGTGATGCCCATATGATGTTTTCAAATAGTGATTTTCCCTGACATGAGCTTACCACATGGTTGAGATGAAATTTTCCTTTAACTCTTATTATGAATTCTAACTTGTGGTATGTTTCAAAGTAAGGCCTTCTGTATGCATAAATCCTTGATTGATATGCATATTATTGTTGATCTTTGTCAAGGGCAATGTTAAGCTTCATGTCACATGATGTTGAGCCAAGTATGGTTTCATTCTAGCTTTGTCGAAATGACATTATTGAGCTTCATATTTATATGATGTCTAGTATATGCATGATTTCATAATGAGCTTTGTCAATAGACAATGTTGAGCTTTGTTTCATACGATGTTGAGTTTATGCATAATTTCATGTTGAACTTTGTCACTAGACGATGTTGAACTTCGTATTCATACAATGTAGAGCATTGCATATTTTTGGAGAAGAGTCTAGCACCGAGCGGTTAAGGGTCGATTACCCTATGCCCCAGAACTACGTGCCAACGTAGATTGATACTATTATATTATTGGGACCTTCCCTGTGAGCTATCCCCATCCTGATTGGCCCTTCAGCTTGATATCGATATCATGGTATCGTCCATCGCCCTGGAAAGGTTATGGACGGCTCTACCCACTTGAGTATGATAGTTGGGACCATGTAAGCTCTATCGTGGTACGTCAGTTAAGTGATGAGTCTCCCATTGTCTATATCATTCAGATTTGCATATTCATTATTGATGATGATCACTCGTGCATGTGTTTTCATAAGGCAAGGTTTGACTCATTGTTCAGCTTTTAATATAAATGTTATGTTTCATCTTTGAGTCATTCAATTCAATCATGATGTTCTAAAGCTATGCATGGTCATGTTATGATAAGAGTACGATTTCAGAATGATTGCATGTAGCATTCTATTTTCACGTAAAATCTTATGATATGTCATGGAATGTTTTAAATGATTTATTACTTAAGCGGTTTTACTTACCTTTCATACTCGGTACATTCCATGTACTGACCGCATACTTTCTATGCTGCATCATATCTTTATGCAGGATCCGATTCTTAGGACCAGCCCCATTTGTAGGCGCTTAACAAAGACAGTACCTTCTTAGTTGGTGAGCCCTCATCTTTCGAGGACTAGACTTTGAGTTATATTGGTTGTATTTTTATATTTAGTACTGTTGAGCTAGTTGGGGGCGTTGTCTCATCAGCTCGTCCAGATTGGAGGCTTATCAGACTTGGACATGTATTCAGCTTCAGATGTTCATTCTGTTGTTATGCTAAGTTAGAGTTCCGCTGAGTTTATAATTATGTTTTCTTCATGTTTATTGAATGAGTAAGTGAATGCTTATTCCATGGGTTGACTTGGGGTCTCTCGGGGTCCCTTGTCCTGCGTCTACCATCTGGGTCTACGCTCGGGTCGTGACAAATTTGGTATCAGAGCCATAGGTTTGAAGTGACCTAGGGAGTCTGAAATTCGCATTAAGTAGAGTCTTTTTCTTGGGTGTGAAGCGCACCACACTTATGACGAAAAGGCTACGAAATGTTTTAGGAAGTGTTCCCATCTTTCATGATCTATGTCGTGCGATGAAAAGTCTTTTTATCCCTCTAATTCATGTTATTCGCGATTGCAGAATCATGACTCCTCGAAGGATGAATGGAAGGAGGAATGGAGGTGGTGAGGGACACGAGGATGGAAACGGTCATGAACATCAGCCAGCCCCACCAGTTCAGGAGCCTCAGGCAACGGAACCAGCCACTCAGGCTGAGTTTTGAGCTTCTATTCAGATGCTAGCGCAGGTCTTGACTGCTCAGGTCAATCAGCAGGTCATTGCACATGTTCAGCAAAATGGGAATATGGCGGCGGCTCGAGTCAGGGACTTCTTGAGGATGAACCCGCTGGAGTTTCTGGGGTCCAAGGTAGATGAGGAACCGCACGATTTCATTGATGAGATTATCAAGATCACCCAGGTTATGGGAGTGAGTAGTGTTGAGTGTGCAGAGTTAGCCTCCTACCAGTTGAAAGGGGTTGCGCATATTTGGTTCCGCCAGTGGAAGGACAGCAGGGTTGCTTGAGCAGGTCTAGTCATGTGGGAGGAGTTTCAGGTTGCATTCCTCAATCGATTCTTCCCTCGAGAAATGAGGGAGTTGAAAGCAGCAGAGTTTGTGAATCTGAAGCAAGCGAGGATGACAGTACTAGAGTATTCCTTTGATTTCACCCGCCTATCGAAGTATGCTCCTGAGTTAGTGACTGACCAGAGGGTGTGGGTGAGCAGATTTGTGCATGGTATAGCAAGTTATTTGGACAAGGACTGCAGGACAGTTATGCTCCATCAAGACATGGACTTTCCTCGCATAGTGTTGTATGCTCAGCAGATGGAGGCGACACATTCGAGGGAGAGGGAGTACAAAAGGGCCAGGACCGAGGGCCAAAGTTTCTCACAGCAGAGGTCCGGTGGTGGGCATCGACAGTAAACCCACCAGGCCTCATAAGCCCCAGCATCTTCAGCACTAAGTGTGCCATCTAGGCCCAGACATTATTAGAGAGGGCGAGCGTTAGGCTCAAGGAGTCAGAGCAGTAGGCCTGCAGACTCTAGCACTCCAGCTTGTCGCAGGTGTGGCTGAGGGCACACAGGCCTTTGTTTGGCAGGGTCAGGAGCTTGTTTTGGATGTGGGCAGCCTAGACATATGCTCAAAGATTGTCCCACTGCGAGACAGGATCCGGTTGAGGGTCGAGGCCCATCTTCGAGTTCAGCAGCCCGTCCCCCATGCATAGCACATTAGGGGGCATCTACTAGCATAACTGGCGAGCAGCGCCAGAACAGATTCTATGCTTTAGCCACTCGTCAGGAGCAAGAAGCCTCACCAGATGTGGTCACTGATATATTGAGGGTCTTTCATGTTGATGTATATGCAATGCTAGATTCGGGGGCTACCCCATCTTTTGTGACACCATATATATCTATTAGCTTCGGAGTTAGTCTCGATGTCTTATCAGATCCCTTCTCAATTTCTACTCTAGTAGGTGACTCAGTTATAGCAAGACGGGTGTATAGAGGCTTCTCGGTATCAGTTCCTTATAAGGTCACCTCAGCAAACTTGATAGAGTTAGCCATGACCGATTTTGATGTTATTCTTAGCATGGATTGGCTATTTTCATGCTATGCTTCAGTTAATTGTAGGACCCGGTCAGTAGAATTTAGGTTTTCGAGTGAGCTTGTCTTAGAATGGGAAGGTACTTCGGCTGTGCCTATAGGTCGATTTATTTCCTACCTTAAGGCCAGGAAGATTATTTCTAAGGGTTGTTTGTACCATCTAGTTAGGGTTAAGGACGTGGAGTCCAAAACCCTAACTATTCAGTCAGTTCCAGTAGTACGTGAGTATCCAGAGGTCTTTTCTGATGATTTGTCAAGTATTCCTCCCGAGCGGGAGATTGACTTCGGTATTGACCTCCTTCCCGATACGCAGCCTATATCTATTACACCCTACAAGATGGCTCCAGCTGAGCTAAAAAAGTTGAAGGATCAGTTAAAGGATTTACTAGATAAGGGCTTCATTAGACCGATCCAGTCTTTATGGGGCGCACCAGTATTATTTGTTCTAAAGAAAGATGGTTTCCTTCGCATGTGCATTGATTATCGACAGTTGAACAAAGTCACTGTCAAGAACAGGTATCCCTTACCCAGGATCGATGATTTGTTCAATCAACTTCAGGGTGCTAAGTGTTTCTCTAAGATAGATCTCAAATCTAGGTATCATCAGCTTAGAGTCCGGGAGAGTGATATCCCAAAGATGGCATTCAGAACACGGTATGGTCATTACGAGTGTGTAGTCATGTCCTTTGGACTAACAAATGCTCCTGCAGCTTTTATGGACCTGATGAATAGGGTGTTCAATCCATATTTGGACATGTTCATGATCGTGTTCATTGATGACATCTTGGTATACTCTTGGACCGAGGAGGAGCATGCCGCTCACTTGAAAGTAGTGCTCCAGACCCTCAAGGACCACCAGTTGTATGCAAAGTTCAGCAAGTGTGAGTTTTGGTTGGATTCTGTGGCATTCTTGGGCCATGTAGTGTATAGCGAAGGCATAAAAGTAGACTCGCAGAAAATTGAGGCGGTAAAGAATTGGCCCAGACCGGTGAATCCTTCAGATATTCAAAGTTTCTTTGGCTTAGCGGGCTACTATCGGAGGTTTGTTGAGGGTTTCTCATCCATTGCAACGCCTTTGACTAAGTTGACTCAAAAGAAGGTAATGTTTTAGTGGTTGGAGGCTTGTGAGAAAAGCTTCCAGGAGTTGAAGGCTCGACTTACTTCGGCACCAGTGTTGACCCTACCCGAGGGTAATGATGGTTTCGTGGTGTATTGTGATGCGTCCAGAGTTGGACTTGGGTGTATGTTGATGCAACGTGGGAGGGTGATAGCTTACGCCTCTCGACAGCTAAAGGTGCATGAGAAGAATTACCCGACCCATGATCTTGAATTGGCTGCGGTGGTGTTCGTGTTGAAGATATGGTGGCATTACTTGTATAGGGTCCACGTGGATGTATTTACGGATCACAAGAGCTTGCAATATGTGTTCACACAGAAAGATCTAAATCTTCGGCAAAGAAGGTGATTGGAGTTACTTAAAGATTATGACATGAGTGTCCTTTACCATCTGGGAAAGGCTAATGTGGTTGCGGATGCGCTTAGTAGGTTCTCAATGGAGAGTGTGTCCCATGTGGATGAGGGAAAGAAGGAATTGGTGAAAGATGTTCACAGGGTTGCAAGGCTGGGAGTTAGACTGATCGACGCAACCGATGGAAGTGTTGTTGTACATAATGGGTTAGAATCGTCCTTGGTAGCTGATGTTAAATCCAGGCAAGATGAGGATCCAATATTGCCAAAGCTGAAGGAGGCAGTGCGGAGTCAGGAGGTAGAGGTCTTCTCCCATGGAGGAGATAGCGTGCTACGATACCAAGGCGGCTATGTATTCCAGACATTGATAATTTGAGAATTCGGATATTGCATGAGGCATATGGTACCAAATATTCAATTCATCCAGGGTCTATGAAAATGTATCAGGATTCACGAGAAATCTATTGGTGGGATGGTATGAAGAAGGATATTGCAACGTTGGTAGCAAAATTTCCAAACTGTCAGCAAGTGAAAGACGAGCATCAAAGACCTGGAGGTGTACTTCAGGATATTACCATCCCCACTTGGAAGTGGAAAGAAATCAATATGGACTTCATTATAGGTCTACCTCATACTCGCCGACAATGCGACTCCATTTGGTTAGTGGTGGACAGGTTGACCAAGGCTTCACACTTCCTACCGATCAAGACCACGGATTCAGCAGATGATTATGCTAAGTTGTATATTTGGGAGTTGGTTCTACTTCATGGAGTGCCCTTGTCCATTATTTCAGTCCGAGGTACTCAGTTTACTTCTCAATTCTGGCATTCATTTCAAAAGGGGCTCGGGACTCAAGTTAAGCTAAGCACAACTTTTCATCCTCGGACAGACGGCCAAGAAGAACGAACCATTCACACTCTTGAGAATATGTTGAGGGCATGTGCTATGGATTTAAAGGTAGTTGGGAAGATCATTTGCCCTTGATCGAGTTTGCTTATAATAATAGTTACCACTCTAGTATCCAGATGGCACCTTTCGAGGCTCTCTACAGGCGGAGGTGCAGATATCCCATCGTATTGTTCAAGGTTGGCGAGGCAGCTATTGTAGGACAAAATTCGGTTCATGAGGCAATGGTGAAGGTTCAGTTGATAAGGGACTAGTTAGAAATCGCTCAAAGTCGTTAGAAATCGTATGCTGATGTGAGGAGAAGAGAATTGGAGTTTGATATGGACGATTGGGTGTTTCTAAAGGTATCTCCCATGAAGGGAGTTATGCGGTTTGGAAAGAAAGGTAAAATCAGTCCTCGCTATGTTGGCCCCTATCGGGTTGTGAGAAGAGTTGGTAAGGTGGAGTATGAGTTGGACTTGCCTTCAGAATTTGCTTTAGTTCATCCCATGTTCCATGTATCGCTTTTGAAGAAGTGCTTGGGTGATCCAGCCTTGGTGGTTCTGGTAGACAGCGTTGGTGTGAAAGATAGCCTCAGTTATGAAGAAATTCCGATTGAAATTTTGTATCGACAAGTTCGGAGGTTGAGGAACAAAGAGGTAGCTTCAGTTACGGTTTTACGGAGGAACCAACATGTTGAGAGAGTTATGTAGGGGGGGCAAGCAGACATGATGGCTACATACCTACATTTGTTCTCTACCGGCTCAGTTTCAACTTGAGGTATCAGTTTTTGCCCTAATTCTCTAATCAGTTTCCATGTTCAATTCATGTGCGCAAGTTTGAATTATGTTATGATAAATGTATGTGATGCCTGAATTTAGTTCAGCTATGTGGTTTTTTTCGCAGGTGGTCATTCCGTGAAATTTCGGTTAAAATAATCAGTATTGGAGTATGATAATTGCTTGTTTGTGTTTCATTCTTGTTTCTAACATTCGAGGATGAATGTTCCCAAGTGGGAGATATTGTTATACCCTGAGAATTCAAGAATCGGACCTGGAAGTGAATCGGAGAAAAACTGAAAACATGTTGCAGCAGTTGCAAAACGAGTCACTGAATGACTCGTGAGGAGACCCCATGAGTCATCAGGTGACTCGTGGGAAGGTCTGGAAGGATGTGGGACTCGAGGTCCCCACTGGCGATTGTACCGACTCGTGGTCAGCCTGTAATACCCCGGAAGGGCCTAAGAATAGACCCGGCAGTTGAAGTTGAAAACTGTAGAAAACCTAGAATTTTGCACCAGTCCAACTCGAGGTACGAATCATGGTGAGGACCTATGACTTGTGACTCGAGTCGGGATGAGTTCGGGAGCCTGAGGTTATACCACGAGTAGTCCTAAGAGTCATGGCGAGTGGGTATGACTCGTGGTTAGGAGTCGTGGTGAATTTCTCAGTGGTGCCAGAGTGGGTCGTCATGGGTCATAGTACGACTCGTAGGATGTAGCAACAAGTTGTGGTGAAGAGTTGTGGTTAAGTCATATTGGTTTGGGTGGATGGTACCACGGTTGATAGTATGACCCGTAGTATGTTGGTACGAGTCGTAGTATCGCAGTCGTGGCCAAATTCAAAAAATTAGGGAAAATGGTGAGGTGACCACGAGAGGTAACCACGAGCCGTGACTTGATGGTATGAGTTGTGGTATGAGTCGTTGTCGGGGCCAGACATGTTTTTCAGGGAAATTTCATTAAGGGCAATTTCAACTTTTAAATGCTTTTGGACCCTAAACCACGTTGTTTTGAGGTCGGGACATGGTATTTTAAGGAGGAGAAACTCATACTAAATCTCATTTGGTATTTGCAAGAACTAGAGAAGGGAGTAGGAGGAGATTCAAGTGTTTTTCTTCAATTCTCCAAGTTTTCACCTAGGGATTTTCAAGGGAGTTGAGAATCACGTAATTCCAGGTATGTGGGGTTTTGAATGGGTAGTTTAGTCCCTACCCATGCCCAATTTCTCCCTAACTCTATGTTTAAGTTACCAACTTTTGATGGGTCATAATCCATATGCATGTTTCCTCAAAAATCGATATGAGCATGTTGTAGTATGTCTAAAATCATGGGTTTGAATTATTGGGCTGTTTTCACTTATTTTATTCAATATTTTATGATTTATTCCCTAAAAGCACATGTGCCCAAATCATGGGGTTTTTAGTGAAATTCATGGTTATGGTGATTTCTCAAACATGATATGAACACTTGAATTTAAGCATGTTTTCAATTACTCATGTTATTATGATCATGTTTCCTATAAATTCAAGCATTTCAAGTATGATTGAAATTATGGGCAATGCCCACATGTCGCTTGTGATTTATGAACTCTTATTTTTGGCCGATTCACGGGTCCAATTCCATTGCTAGTATTACAAATTCTCAAGCATGATATGATTCTCACAATTTAACTAGCCATGCATGTCATATATGAATTTCTATGAGCGCATTGCATGTTTTGGGATTAGTACTTAACACCAAGTAGGTTTGAGGCCTAGGTTATGCCTCGAATCTCAGAACTATGTGCCACCGTAGGTTATGCTGGGACCTCCTCAGTGAATATCCCCTATGCCCTACGGGGCCTTCACGAGTGATATCATGCCTTTCATGGTTCATACCCTTGGCAAGGAATGGATGACCTCCCGACTAGGTTTACAGGTCGAGCTCCATGTGTGCTCATATGGGGTATGTCGGTTATAGAAATCTCCTATTCTTCCTCATGGTTTTTAAGTAAATGCATGATTATGTTTCTTTTGGCTCAAGTTATGTTTTATGATATGTTTTCCCCACATGTTATAACTATGACAGGTTTACGAATATGCTTGAAGTACTGACCCTCACGACATACTTATGATTTCAGTCTTATGATCATGATGTCCCCACTCCTTTAACTTTTATGTTTTTAAGAATTGTTTAGCATACCCTACACACTCAGTACCTTTCAAGTACTGTCCCACATATTTTCTGGATCTGGTTCGCAGGTTCAGTATCGTTCCTAGCTTGCTCTCAGTTCTGCTCTCAACTTTCAGTGGTGAGTCCTCATGATTCGAGGACTTCATGTTTAGACCTTGTTTATCTTTTGTTTTTAGAATGTTGGGGTTAGTTGGGAGTCTTGTCCCTTCAACCCGTCTATTATGATTAGAGGCTTTCAGACTTAAATGTAGTATTCCGCTATTTATGCTTGGATTATGTATTACCGTTTCTTATATTTCATGTCACATTTCATTTAAATTCTTGACTTTTAAGTTAAGTCTTCATCCTTATGTGCATGAATTAGATTTATGCTCATCCCATGGGTTGACTTGGAGTCTTTCGAGGCTCCTTGTCCCGTGACTATAATCTAGGTGTACTCTCGAATCGTGAAAAACTTATAACAGAGCCATAGCTTTAGATGTGTGCTAGGGAGTCTGAATGCCGCATTAGGTAAAGTCATTTTCATGGGTGTGAAGCATGCCACACTTATGACGAAGAGGCTACTAAACATTTTAGGAATTATCCCCTTCTTTCATGATATATGTCGTGTGATCAAAATCTCTCCATCCTTCTAATTCATGCTATTCGCGATTGCAGAAAATTATGGCTCTCGGAAGGATAAATAGAAGGAGGAACAGAAATGATAAAGGCCACGGGGGTGGAAATGATAATGGACGTCAGCAAGCCCTACCTATTCTGGAGCCCTAGGACCTAAGCCAGCTTCCCACGCCGAGTTTCGGGCGGCAATTCAAATGTTGGCGTAGGCTTTAACCGCTCAGGTCAACCAACAAGCTATTGCGCATAATCCTCAGAATAGTAATGCAGCGGCAGCTCGGATCAAGGACTTTCTAAGGATGAACCCACCTGAGTTCATAGGGGCAAAGGTGGACGAGGATCCACATGAGTTCATTGAGGGAATTTTGAAGGTCACTCAGGTGATGGGGGTGACAAATGAGGAGTGCATGGACTTGGCCTCATATCATTTAAAGGAGGTCGCCTTCATTTGGTTCAAGCAGTGGAGGGATTGTAGGGCAGCCGGAGCAGGTCCTATCAACTGGGATGAATTCCACATGGCCTTTCTCGATAGGTTCATCCCTCGGGAGATAAGGGAATTGAAAGCAACCGGTTTGTTAACCTTAAGCAGGGAAAGATGATGGTGCTAGAATATTCACTTGAGTTCACTCGCCTGTCAAAGTATGCCCCAGATCTAGTGATGGACTAGACGGCGCGGGTGAGCAGATTCTGTAGGAGGTAGCTGAGTATTTGGATAAGGATTGCAGAACAGCCATGCTTCATCAGGAAAAGGACTACCCATGGGTAGTCCTCTATGCCCAGTAGATGGAAGCAGCTCATATGAGGCAGAGAGAGGCCAAGAGGGCAAGAACTAATAGCCACAGGTTCTCCCAACAAAGGCCAGGGGCTGGACCTCACCATCAGTCCCAGCACAAGTCATTACTCCATCACCATCTTCAACCAATACTCCATCCAGGCCACAAGATGATCAGAGGAGCCGGGCCTCAGGCTAGAGGAGTAAAAATAGCATGTGCACAGAGCGCACGTTCCCATATTGTGCTAATTGTGGCAAAAATCACCTAGGGAAGTGTTTGGTGGGCTCAGATTCTTGTTTCGGGTGTGGAAAACCCGGACACAGACTTAGGGATTTCCCCAAAACTACGTTAGGGGGTAGTGGAGTCCGCACTTTAGCATCCAGTTCAGCGGTTCCAGTGGCATGTCAGACTCAGCAGGGTGCTTCGACTCGTTCAGCTGGCGGCCAGCGCCAAAACCAGTTTTATGCACTTGGCTCTCGACAGGAGCAGGAGTCTTCTCCCGATGTGGTTACGGGTATGTTACGAGTCTTTCATGTTGATGCTTATTCTTTGTTAGATCCAGGAGCCACAATGTCTTTTGTGACACCTTACATTGGTAGTCACTTTGAAATCAGTCCCGAAATCTTGTCCGGACTATTCTCTGTATCTACTCTGATTGGTGATTCAGTCGTAGCAAGAAGGGTATACAGAGGTTTCCCTATTACCATATTGCATAAGGTTTCCTCTGCAGAATTAGTAGAATTAGTTATGACCGATTTTGACATTATTTTGGGTATCGACTAGTTGTTTGCATGTTATGCTTCTGTTAACTCTAGGACTAGAGCAGTGAAGTTTCGATTTCATATGAACCGGTGTTAGAATTAAGGGGTGGTTCAACGGTACCTGTAGGTCACTTTATCTCCTATCCCAAGGCCCGGAAAATGATTGCTAAAGGTTGTATATACCATTTGGTTAGGGTTAAGGATGCCATGTTTGAGACCCCAACCATTCAGTCAGTCCTGGTGGTATGGGAGTATCCCGAGGTGTTTCTAGATGGCCTACCAGGTGTTCCTCCCGATTGGGAGATTGATTTTGAGTTGACCTCTTGCCCGACACGCAGCCCATATCATTTCCTCCTTATCAAATGGCTCCTGCTAAACTAAAAGAGTTAAAGGAACAGTTGAAGGATTTGCTAGATAAGGGTTTCATCAGGCCGAGCAAATCTCCATGGGGTGCCCCAGTGTTGTTCGTTCGAAAGAAAGATGGTTCCCTTCGGATGTGTATTGACTATAGACAGCTGAACATGGTCACCATCAAGAATAGATACCTTTTACCCAGGATCGATGACCTATTCGATCAGCTTCAGGGTGCCAAATATTTCTCCAAGATAGATCTCAGGTCCGGGTATCACCGGCTTAGGGTTAGGGAGAAGGACATCCCAAAGACTGCTTTCAGGACTCGGTATGGCCATTTTGAATTTGTTGTTACGTCTTTTGGACTAATCAATGCCCCTATAGCTTCTATGGACCTGATGAACATGGTATTCAAGGCATATTTGGATATGTTCATGGTCGTGTTCATTAATGACATATTAATATACTCCCGGAGTGAGGAGGAACATCCCGAACACCTGAGGGTAGCACTCCAGACCCTCAGGGACAACCAGTTATACGCCAACTTCAGCAAATGTGAATTTTGGCTGAAATCAGTTGCATTCTTGGGACATGTGGTGTCAAGAGAAGGTATAAGGGTGGACTCTCAAAAAATAGAGACAGTAAAGAACTGGCCTAGACCGGTAAAACCTTCAGAGATCAGAAGATTTTTGGGCTTAGCAGGTTACTATCGGAGGTTCATGGAAGGTTTCTTATCCAATGCAGCCCCACTGACTAGATTGACTCAGAAAAAGGTGAAGTTCCAATGGTCAGAGGCTTGTGAGAGGAGCTTCCAAGAATTAAAGGCCAGGCTCACTTCAGCACCGATGTTGACTTTACTAGAGGGTACCGATGGCTCCGTTGTAAATTGTGATGCTTCAAGGGTCGAACTGGGATGTGTATTGATGCAACATGGGAAAGTCGTAGCATATGCTTCTAGACAACTGAAAACTCACGAGAAGAATTACCCGACCCACGATCTTGAGCTGGCCGCGGTGGTATTTGCTTTAAAGATATGGCGACACTGCTTGTATGGGGTTCATGTAGATGTAGAGCACAAGATCTTACAATATGTGTTCACACAGAAGGAACTAAACCCTCAGCAACAGAGGTGGTTGGAGCTGCTTAAGGAGTACGACATAAGTGTCGTTTATCACCCAGGCAAGGCCAATATGGTAGCAAACTCTCTTAGTAGACTTTCTATGGAGAGTGTGTCACATGTGAGTGTAGACAAGAAGGAACTGGTAAAGGAGGACATCGACTTGCACAGTTTGGAGTTAGGTTAGTTGGTTCGACCGATGGTGGGGTGGTAGTTTAGAACGGGTCAGAGTCATCTTTAGTAGTGGAGGTGAAGGATAAACAAGATGAGGATCCAACACTGGTAAAGTTGAAAGAAGCTGTTCAAGGTCAGAAAGTAGAATTCTTCTCCAAAAGGGGTGATGGTGTGCTTCGAACCTGGGTCATTTATGTGTTTCAAATGTTGCATGAGGCTCACAGATCCATATATTCTATCCATCCAGGTGCCACCAAAATGTGTCATGCCTTGCGGGAAATCTACTGGTGGAATGGCATGAAAAGGGATATTGCAGAATTTGTAGCCAAGTGCCCAAATTGCCAACAAGTGAAAGTTGAGCATCAGAGATCGGGGGTGTACTTCAAGACATCAACATTCCTACTTGGAAGTGGGAAGAGATGAACATGGACTTTGTAAAAGGTTTGCCCTGCACACGTAGATAGTATGACTCCATCTGGGTTGTGGTGGACAGGTTAACCAAGGCTGCTCACTTCCTATCGGTCAAAACCACCAATTCAGCAGAAGATTATGTAAAGTTGTACATCCGAGAGTTGGTTAGATTTCATGGAGTTCCCTTGTCCATTATATCAAATAGAGGTACTCAATTCACCTCCCAATTCTGGAGATCTTTTCAAAAAGGACTTGGCACTCAAGTCAAGCTTAGCACGATATTTCATCCGCAAACAGATGGTCAGGCGGAGTGCACTATCCAGACTCTTGGGACATGTTGAGAGCTTGTGTCATTGACTTCAAGGGTAGTTGGGACGAGCATTTGCCTCTTATTCAGTTTGCCTACTACAACAGCTATCACTTTAGCATTCAAATGGCACCGATCAAGGCTCTGTACAGGCGAAGGTGAGATCGCCCATTGGGTGGTTTGAAGTTTGTGAGGCTTTGTTAATGGGTCCAGATTTAGTCCATGAGGCTATGGAGAAAGTCCAGTTAATAAGAGGAAGGCTGAAAACGGCTCAAAGTCACCAAAAGTCTTATGCAGATGTGTGTAGAAGTGAGCTTGAGTTTGAGGTCCATGATAGGGTATTTCTGAAGGTATCTCCCATGAAGGGAGTGATGAGATTTGGGAAGAAAGGGAAACTCAGCCCCCGCTATATTGGCCCATATCGGATTGTGAGGCGAGTGGGTAAGGTAGCCTATGAGTTAGAGTTACCTTCAGAGTTGGCTTCAGTTCATCCCATATTTTACGTATCGCTCTTGAAAGAGTGTATGGGAGATCCATCCTTGGTGGTTCCGATGAAAAGTGTTGGTGTGAAGAATACTCAGTTATGAGGAAATTCCTGTTTCAATCTTGCATCGTCAGGTTCGAGGGTTGAGGAATAAGGATGTAGCTTCAGTAAAGGTGTTATGGAGAAATCAACATCTTGAGGGAGCTACATGGGAAGATGAAGCTGATATGATGGCTAAATACCCCCATTTGTTCCCTACCGACCCAGTTTCTGTTTGACATATCAGTTTTTCCCTAAACCACTAATCAGTTTTTCATGTTCCATTAATGTGTGCTAGTTTGTTTCATGATATGATATATGTATAGGATGTCTGAATTCTGTTCAGCTATGTAGTTCTTTTCGGGGGTATGAGTCATGGTATCCCAGTCATGGCCAAATTCAGAAAATTGGGAAAAATGGTGAGGTGACCACGAGAGATAACCACGAGGCATGACTTGATGGTACGTCTCGTGGTACGAGTCGTGGTCAGGGCCAGACATGATTTTCAGTGAAATTTCATTAAGGGAAATTTCAACTTTTAAATGATTTTAGATCCTAAACCACATCGTTTTGAGGTCATAACAGAGTCTTTTAAGGAGGAAAACTCAAACTAAATCTCATTTGGCATTTGCAAGAACTAGAGAAGGGAGTAGGAGGAGATTTAAGTGTTCTTCTTATATTCTCCAAATTTACACCTAGGGGTTTTCAAGGGAGTTGAGAATAATGTAATTCCAGGTATGTGAGGTTTTGAATGGGTAGTTTAGTCCCTTCCCATGCCCAATTTCTTCCTAACTCTATGTTTAAGTTACCAACTTTTGATGGGTCATAATCCATATGCATGTTTCCTCAAAAATCGATATGACCATGTTGTAGTATGTCAAAAATCATGGGTTTGAATTATTGGGCTGTTTTCACTTATTTTATTCAATATTTGATGATTTAATCCCTAAAAGCACATTGGCCCAAATCATGGGGTTTTTAGTTAAATTCATGGTTACGGTGATTTCTCAAACATGATATGAACTCTTGAATTTAAGCATGTTCTCAATTACTCATGTTATTATGATCATGTTTCCTATAAATTTAAGCATTTCAAGTATGATTGAAATTATGGGCAATGCCCACATTCGCTTGTGATTTATGACCTATGATTTTTGGCCGATTCACGGGCCCAATTCCATGGCTAGTATTACAAATTCTGAAGCATGATATGATTCTCATGATTTAACTAGCCATTCATGTCATGTATGAATTTCTATTATCACGTTGCATGTTTTGGGACTAGTACTTAACACCGATTAGGTTCGGGGCCTAGGTTACACCCCGAATCTCAGAACTACATGCCATCGTAAGTTATGCTGGGACCTCCTCAGTGAATATCCCCTACGTCCTACGGGGCCTTCACGAGTGATATCATGCCTTTCATGGTTCATACCCTCAACAAGGTATGGACGACCTCCCGACTAGGTTTACAGGTCGGGCTCCATGTGTGCTCATATGGGGTATGTCGGTTATATAAATCTCCCATTGTTCCTCACGGTTTTTAAGTGAATGCATGATTATGTTTCTTTTGGCTCAAGTTATGTTTTATTAAATGTTTTCCCACATGTTATACTATGACAGATTTACGAATGTTTTGGAAGTACTGAGCCTTCGACATACTTACGATTTCAATCTTATGATCATGATGTCCTCACTCCTTTAACTTTTATATTTATAAGCATTGTTTAGCATACCGTACATACTCAGTACCTTCCTAGTACTGACCCACATATTTTAAGGATCTGGTTCGCAGGTTCAGCATCGTTCCTAGCTTGCTCTCAGTTCTGCTCTCAGCTTTCGGTGGTGAGTCCTTATGATTTGAGAACTTCATGTTCAGACCTTGTTTATCTTTTGTTTTCAGAATGTTAGGGTTAGTTGGGGGTCTTGTCCCTTCAACCCTTCTATTATGATTAGAGGCTTTTAGACTTAAATGTAGTATTCCTCTATTTATGCTCGGATTATGTATTACCATTTCTTATATTTCATGTCATGTTTCATTTAAATTCTTGACTTTTAAGTTAAGTCTTTAGCCTTATGTTTATGAATTAGATTTTTGCTCACGCCATGGGTTGACTTCGAGTCTTTTGGGGCTCCTTGTCCCATTTCTAAGATCTGGGTGTACTCTCAGGTCGTGACACAACCACCACGAGTCGTCATGCCAGCCATAGGGTGGTTCTAGAGAAAGGTTGGAAAATTGATCTAGTGCACTTGACGGGAGGTGGCAGTGAGTCGTGGCTGCTGGGGACGAGTTGTCATGTAACTCATTAGGAGCCCCGGCAGACCTTATCCAGTGAACTTAACAAGTGAACCGACGGATAGTATGCCCTTGTGACGAGTCATCGGGTCGTCCGTTAGGACCCTCTTGAAAGTTATTTTCAGCAAATTTAGTAATGGTTTTTCCATAATTCCTAAGTTCTAAGGGCCTACTACGTAATTTTAAGCTCGTAGTAGAGGGTTTTTAGCAGAGAAAACCTATCTTAGGCCATTACTTTCATGCATGCAAGGTTGGGGGTTTGAGGAGAAGAATCAAGGTGAATTCTCAAGGTTTTCAAAGGGGAATCTCAGCTGGGCAATTAGGAAGAGTTATAATTCTTCAAATCCCAAGTATGTAAGGCTTTGAGTGGGTGCTTCCTTCCACACCCATGCCCATTCCCTATCAAATTGTGATTGGTTTGTAATGATCAAGTATGGGGTTTCATTCAATTGCATGATTCTTACATCTCTATTCATGGGTATGATTAGATTGAGTTAAAATTGATGGTTTACCAAGCTTGGGCGGATTCTAACTTAATTTTTTTTACAAAATTATTTTTTTTCAAAAATTCAATCTAAAACGGCCATGTATGGTTAGTTCGTAATAGAAGTGATTGTGGAAGAATGTGATGATGATGGAATAGATGGATGAAAAGCATGTTTCCAACCTTACCCATGATTTTGATGATGTTTTCAAAGAAGATTAAAGAGACCCAAGTATGGTAGAGCTCTGGGTGATGCCCATATGATATTTTCAAATAGTGATTTTCCCCGACATGAGCTTACCACATGGTTGAGATGAAATTTTCCTTTAACTCTTATTATGAATTCTAGCTTATGGTATGTTTCAAAGTAAAGCCTTATGTATGCGTAAATCCTTGATTGATATGCATATTATTGTCAAGCTTTGTCAAGGGCAATGTTAAGCTTCATTTCACGTGATGTTGAGTCTAAGCATGATTTCTTTCTAGCTTTGTCGAAACGACATTGTGTAGCTTCATATTTATATGATGTCTAGTATATGCATGATTTCATAATGAGCTTTTTGTAATACTATTATATTATTGGGACCTCCCCTGTGAGTTATCCTCGTCCCGATTGGCCCTTCAGCTTGATATCGATATCATGGTATCGTTCATTGCCCTGGAAAGGTTATAGATGACTGTACCCACTTTAATGTGATAGTTGGGACCACGTAAGCTCTATCGTGGTATGCCGGTTAAGTGACGAGTCTCCCACTATCTATATCATTCAGATTTACATATCCATTACTGATTATGATTACTCATGCATGTGTGTTCAAAAAGCAAGGTTTGTCTCATTGTTCAGCTTTTAATATAAATATTATGTTTCAGCTTTGAGTCATTCGAGTCAATCATGATGTTCTAAAGCTATGCATGGTCATTGATCTTGGGCAAATTTATATGCTCAAGTGATACTCAAATGTCTCATTTTTATCTTTTTTATCTATTGATGTTTATACATTCTCATGTGATTTGTAATAAAATGTGAATTTATACTAACCAACATGATTAGCGTTGTTTTGCAGGTGAAATAAAATTTTGGGAAGCTAAAATGCATGTTGGGAGAGATCGGGGTTGGACTCCGACGCTAGCAAGGGAAAAAGCACTTGAAGGCACAAATTAAAGGGGCTCCGCGATGGAGTCGTGTCACGCGTCCATCGTGGATGCCTTCTGCCTGGATATGAAATTTTTGCCAAATTCCAGTGAAGGTGCGCGTTGGGGCCGTGGCATGTTGGCCTAGCCCCGCGTTGCATGTCGTGCCACGTTGGGCCTTAATACCTGGACAACCAAATTCCAGTAAGGGTCCGCGTCAGTGGCGTGTCACGGAGGCAGTGCTCCGCGATGCACTCCGTGACACGTTGCTTGTTATTTTGAGAAAAATTCCCACTATTATAAATAGAACACTTAGGTTCATTTTTAAAAAATTCTGACTTGGTGGAGCAAGAACGTGGGTTACAGGCAGTTAAGGAGACAAAAATCTCAGGGTTTTTCTCTATCTCCTTCTTCTTTAATTCAATTGCTTGTATGATTAACACTCATTTAACGATGTTTAATCCACAAATGAGTGGCTAAATCCTCTTCTTGCTGAGGTTAAGAACAATTGTATTGAAATGTAGTTATTGATCAATTGGTTTTTCATCTTTTCTTCATGGTTGTTCTATTGATTCTTGTTCTTACTGCATTAATGTGTAGCCAATGTTAATGTATATCTAAAAAGTCCGGTTTCACTCGAGAGAGCAAGAAATTGGAAAGTTGTGAATTTATAGGATATGATCTTTTCTTAGTTTGGGAAAATTGAGAATTGATTTACCTTCATGATAGAAATATACCTGAAAGTCGTATTAGTGTATTAAGGAATCGGTTTTGTATGGCTAGAACATGAATTTCGTTTTATCACAGAAATGTAGGTGGACGGTTCATGATTCTTAAGTTGGGTTAAATACGAGAGTTTTAATCCATTGGCAATAATTCTAGTCTAGCAACCAGAGGAAAGATTAACCAAATTGTATCGATAATTTGTTTCTTTACATGTTCATTTAACCTCAGCATGCTCATATTCATAATGCAGACTCAAATTGTATATTTGTTTTATAATTAGTATAGAATTAGAAACCAAAATACCAAACTCTTCTTCACACTGTTGTCGACATTTTTAGAGTTTAAAGTATAGTGACACTTGAGTATATTGTTACCCTAGCTCAGTCCCTGTGGGATCGATACTTGGCTTACTTAAGCCACTTTACTACTTGTTCGACCACGTGCTCTTGCGCGTAGCTATATAGCCACAAGCATCGAACAAGTTTTTGGCGCCATTGCCGGGGACTGGCAATTGGCAAATTTTTCTTAAGTGTTAGTTTACTATTTCTTCTTAGTGTTGACAACTTGGTCTTAGCCTATATTTTGCAGATACTAATCTCTGTTGAATACTGGCAAGAGACAAGGAGCTTGTGGACTCATATTTAGAGCCTGAAAGACAATTTTATCATCAAAGGAGAGAAGCTCTAGAGAAAAAGCTGCAGTTGCTCAGACGAACAATCATGGAGCAACAACAGAATCCACTAGTTGTAAGGGCAATGTTAGTGCCCGAGGAAATGGCAGCTAGGCCGGTTCGCGAGGTGGCAATCCCACATGCTAACAATGTCACATCTAGCATCCGTAAACCTGAGCCAGGAGGGAGGTTCGAGCTCAAACAAAACATGGTGCAATTTCTGCACACCAGCGGGCAGTTCACAGGTCTCCCTCATGAGGATCCACAGCAGCATCTCCAAAATTTTTTGGAGATAAGTGACACTTACATCCCCGCTGGAGTGTCATCAGATTATGTCAGGCTTACATTGTTCCCATTTTCACTGTTGGGAGAAGCCAAGAGGTGGTTGAAAGCTGAGCCACCTAATTCTATTACTACGTATCTTGCAAGGAAATTCTTGATACGATTTTTTCCATCCGGTAAAACAGCAAGACTTAGAAGTCAAATTCTAAGTTTTAAATAGAGAGAGGGAGAGAATCTGTATCAGGCTTGGGAGAGATTCAAGTCTATGTTGCGGGATTGTCCTCATCATCACCAATCCAATGATGTGTTGGTGCACACTTTTATAGAGGGTTTGGAACCCCACACAAAAATCTTGCTAAACTCAGCAGCTGGGGGACAAGCATTGGAGCAAACTTTTGAGGAGTTGTATACCTTGTTAAATCGTATTTTGCAGGGAAATTCGGAGTGGAATGCTGATTCGTCAAGAGGAAGAACAAGGAAAGCAGCAAGAGTCCTAGAAGTGGATGGTTTTACAGCTATTGTTGCACAGATAGCTGCTTTACAGAATCAACTCAACACCCACTTCAGTAACATGACAATGAACCAGACTCAAGCCCCAGTGAATGTAGTGCAGCAGATTTGGTGTGAAGTGTGCGGGAGTAGTGAGCACTCAGCTGAGTGTTGTGGAGCAAATCCTGATTCGATGAACTTTGTGGGAAATGTACAGAGGAACAACCACCTACAGTATGGCAACAACTACAATTCCAACTAGAGGAATCACCCGAATTTCTCTTTGGGTAGCAACAACCATCAAGGGCAAAATTCGAGTCAGGGGGTGCAGAGGAATCAAGGAGGGCAGCAGAACTATCAGGCACAATATAGAAACAACAATGCACCTCCTCCACCACCATCACCCAGCATTCAGGAGATGTTCAAGACAATGATAGCTAACCAAGCTCAATTGCAGGCTGACTATGTGAAATTGGCAGTCGAGGTAAAGAACAACTAGTTAGCAACCAAGGCACTGGAGTATCAATTTGGGCAATTTGCTGGAACCCAAAACACCAGACCTAGAGGAGGACTCCTGTTCGGCGTTTGTGTTATATGGCTATATAACTACACGCAAGTGCACGTGGTCGAACAAGTAGTAAAGTGGATTTAGTAAGCCAAGTATCGATCCCACAGAGACTTGGATGAAGTGCAATCTGCTCAAGTGTACTATATTTTACTTCTAAAAATGCAGACAACAGTGTAGCCAAGAGTTTGATAGTTTGTTTTATAATTTTTATACTAAAGCTAAAACAATTATCTAC
The DNA here is from genome assembly GCA_035772735.1 of Datura wrightii. Lineage (NCBI taxonomy): Eukaryota > Viridiplantae > Streptophyta > Magnoliopsida > Solanales > Solanaceae > Datura > Datura wrightii. The sequence continues at coordinate 44,491,919 of JASDFA010000002.1, read as the reverse complement.
TTTGAGTCTGAACTATGAATGAGAGCATGCTGAGGTTAAACGAACATGTAATGAAATTACTTATCATCATAATTTGGTTAATCTTTTCCTCCAGTTGCTAGCCAAGAACATTTGCGAAGAGATTAAAACTCTCGTATTTAACCTCACTTAAGAATCATGAACCATCCACCTATATTTCTGTGATTAAATGCAATTCATGTTCTATCCATACAAACCCGGTTCCTAAATTGACTAATACGACTTTTAGGTATATTTCTATCCTGAAAGCAAATCAATACTCAATTTTCCCAAACCAAGAAAAGAACATATCCTATTAATTCACAACTTTCCAATTTCTTGCTCTCTCGAGTGAAACCGGACTTTTTAGATGTACATTAACATAGGCCACACATTAATGCAGTAAGAACAAGAATTAATAGAACAACATGGAAGAAAAGATGAAAAACCAAAGAATCAATGATCACATTTCATCACAATTGTTCATAACCTCAGCAAGAAGAGGAATTAGCCACTCATTTGTGGATTAAACATCTTTAAATGAGTGTTAATCATACAAGCAATTGAATTAAAGAAGAAAGAAAGAGAGAAAAAACCCTGATATTTTCGTCCCTCAACTGCCTGTAACCCACGTTCTTGCTCCACCAAGTCAGAATATTGAAAAATGAACCAAAGTGTTCTATTTATACTGCTGGGAATTTTTCCTGGAATAACGAGCAACGTGTCACGGAGTGCATCGCGGAGCACTGCCTCCGTGACACGCTACGGACGCGGACCCTCACTGGAACTGGGGGTCCAGGAATTAAAGCTAAATGTGGCACGGCGTGCAACGCGGAGCCAAGCCACCGTGCCACGGACCAGACGCGGACCCTCTCTGGAATTTGGGCGAAATTTCCCTATCCAGGCAGAAGGCCTCCGCGATGGCAGCGTGACACGGCTCCATCGCGGAGCCCCTTTATTTCATGTTGTCCAATGCCTTGTTCCTTGCTCGCATCCAAGTCCAACCCTGATATCCTCCAACATGCATTTAAGCTTCCCGAAATTACATTTTACCTGCAAAACAATGCTAATCATGTTGGTTAGTATAAATTCACATTTTATTACCAATTACATGAGAATGTATACACATTGGTAGATAAACAAGGCGAAAATGGTACTTTTGAGTATCACTTGGGCATATAAATTTGCCCAAGATCACTTACCCCACACTTAAATCCTTGTTCGTCCTCGGACAACAATCCTACACTTCATGCAATTTACATCCCAACCTCGCTACTTTGGTTCAACAATTTAGGCTACGGTCGTACCGATTATTCAATAGAACAAATCATCAAGAAAACATGCATGGTCTTATCAATGCAATGACCTTCAATACATCAAGACCTCCTAGACTTTTAGAATCGACTCTCGATATTGGCAAACTCATGCAAATCAGCTCATCAAGATATCTGACACGAAAATTAATCTTTCATCAAGCATGTGCCCTCACAACACAAGAGAATCTTCCCCTTTTTGCTCATATGACTCACAAAATTTTAAGCAGGGGCGTGTGAACACAATTTCGCTCTCTCTCCCAAAAGAATTCACATGCATCATGTCATGACCCATAAGCTCTCCCTTAGTGTATTACTTCACTAATATAAAGAAGTGCGATGTAAGATCACGTAGGACTTTAACGGGTTGTAATGGAAGCTACAGAACTAGTAAATATTGGGTTAGCCAATAATAGCCACTAGCATCCTTAAGCACCTTTTCAACACATCCCATCAACTCATGGACATTGTTTCTTTTTTTTTCATCATCCCATTCTTGATGTTTTTCTTTAGTTTGGCCCATCGTATTAAGCACACTGGACACAACAACAAAGATTATTCATGCACCTTCATTATAGTTTATTTATAGCAAGTGCACCTTCAACCTTTTCTTTTCTTCTATCACTCTGCTTTTCTTTTTCTTTTCACCATTCTGACTCTTTGACACTTGGGGAAAATGATTTTCTCTTCTTAAGCGCTTAAGAGTTTTGTATAGACTTTACGGCTAATGAAAAGAAGGGATTAATCTCGGTTTAAACTTTATGACAAAACAAAAAAATAATAGGCTAAAGGCTCAATGGGCTGACTAGGGTATACAATCAAGGTGGGTACGACAAGGAAAATATAGAAACTTTCGATTAAAACAAAGAAATGCCTACATCCTTTCCTACAATACACCTCCTTCATTTCGTTTTATACACACACCAGGCAAGTTCTAGACACTTCACAATAGCATGGAATAACAACACCTCACTTCACACTTTTTGCACATGCTCAATTCAAGATGTATTCACAGACTCTTCAATCAGCTAATTACAGGAATTCAAACATTAAGCCTCAATCACACTTAATCAAACTCTATGGCCTAGGTATCTCAACATATTTACAAAGTTACATGCTTTCATACGAATCACCTTTGCATTTTAAATATCATGTACAACACGCAACCAGAATTTCGCAACCATATAGTAACTACAGGTTTTGGGATGCAACCCACCAAAAGAAAAAACTGAAAAATAATTGAAAAAAATCTACTCCTAACGACTACATTTCCCTTAAGACGGTCGTCATCCATCCATCATAGGGAACGGTCACTACTATGACTTCGGTTCAATGGGACCATTCTCGGTAAAAGAACCGAAAACAAACACCGAGAAACCCAAGAGTAAAAAAATGTCGAAAATATCGATCATTTCGATAGAAAAAATATGTACAAAATATTTTGAAATTTTTAAAAAAATTATCGATCATTTCGATAACAAAAATATGTACAAAATCAGCTAGCAACATTCAGCAACAAACATCAATTTCACATAAATTTACAAATACAAAACAACAACTTCACAATTCAAAACTCACAGGGAACACAAAATTTCACATGCACGACAACAAATGAGAGCATACATACAAAACAGCACAGCCCAGCACGACAACAAATGAGAGCATACATACAAAATAGCACAGCCCAGCACCTAACTACTCCCACCCTACACATAGCTCGAACGCTGTCCCCAGTGTTCACAAAAATTAAAATAGCATAAAATCGGGTGGTGGAACTCCCTGATCAGTCAAAGTATTCCACTTCTTCGTCGGATGCTGCTGCTTCATCTCCCATGTCTGAATCGCCCCCGTCGTCTTCATAGGACTCCACATCGGAGTCCTCTCGACGTGTCTCCTCGTTTGTGGGGACATCATCATCTGTGGGCTCTGCAAATGCTGGCCCCACTCGGCATAGAGCCCTGGCGTTTTCGCCGAAGGGGTAGTCTAGCTCGAGCTGCCATAGCTCATCCTCTGTCGCCGGCCTCCCGCCTATCCTCAGCTGGAGCATCTGCATCCCATACATTCGAGCCATATACTGATCATCACGAGCATGTCGCTCACCAAGTGTAAGCACTGGCCCGTGGGTGGTGTCGGGAGCCTTAGTTTTAGTAACATCTAAGGCCCGCCGCTCCATCTGCGGGATATAGTCAAGGGCCTCCTCCTCGACATCTAGGCCCCTGAGGAAGGTGGTCAGTAGTCCACCAAAGCCATACCTGTGCCCCTGATGCAACCGGGCTCTCTTCATGGCGGAGATAATTACCGCCCCCACGTTGATCTCCAGCCCTTTCATCAGGGCGTACACCAGGCATACACGATCCCGGGTTACATTTGTCATATGTACCCCCGGGATGAGGCAGGAACATACAATCTTCAGCCATATTCTGGCTTCCCTGTTCATCCGTGAATAGGGCAGAGTCTGGTGGTAGCCCCTCTCTTTGTGTCTGGTCCATCTAGTTGTTGATAGAGTCCCACACAATGTGCGTCTGATGTCTGCACACGGTGGGGTAATGTTCAGCTGTCGGAGTATGTGGGCATCTGTGTCCCGTGCTCCTATGATGGCATTGAGGTGGTGGGGCTCCAAAGTGACTATTTGCCCTCTGATTTTTATGATGTGACTTCTGATCGTCGGGTTCCAATTGGCATAGAACTCCCGAACCAGGTGCATGTTACATTCCTTGGGCTCTTCAAAGATGAAATTGAGCCCAGCTGCCTCGATTCGGTGGACCATCCTAGGGAACTCCTGTGCCAATGGTTCCCGTGCTATATGCTCCTCGGGGAAATATTTGTTTTCTTTGTGCTTTGCGTACCACTTTTTCCCCTCATCAGTCACCCATCTTGTTCCGTATTGGCGGCGTTGTCCGCGTGGAACTGCTGGTGCTGCTGGGACTGCTGTGCCCAGTCTGATTCGCTTCCTTCCGGCGCCCGAAGTTGATGCGCCTTTCCCTTTCTCTTGCCTGCTTGCCATTTTACCTGTCAACCCAAGTAGACAAGATCAATGTTAAGCTAACGGATATAAACTTCGGCTAAGGTCGGGTTAAGCTAGGTTACCTCACACTTAGTCCTTAGCTACAGTTACAACAATACGGCAAAATTATCTTTATTTACACACAATAACCAACTATACAATCATGCTTAGTGCGTTCGAAAAATTCAACGGTATATCTTCTGCGTACTACTCAGACTTCATACAGCCAATCACAATCACTACCATCGCTAACATTTTACCCATCGCACTTAGCAAAGTAAAACAAAGAAACAAAAACAACAACAAAAATTTATCTACACGAACCTATACAACCAACCAAATTCTTACAAATTTCAACATTCCCTTAACCCGAGAATCTGTCGTTCTATTAACATCCTAACAATTAGTACATCGACTCATCTCATTCAACCTATACATCCCGGCATGAAATTCACAAGTTCACTACATTTTCAACTTCAAATTCAAAAACAAGCCCTAGAAATGATATTATCAAGCAAATTCGATTAATTTATGCAATTGACAAGTTCAAGCAATCATAACGACATTCCGAACATTCATCAACAACAATTCAATTGAATGCATGATTAATTTCTACTTAGGGCAATTTAGCTCACCTCACCTACTCAATATCGAAGAAATTCAACGAGAATTTGAGAGGAAATCGAAAAACATACCTTGACTTTGAAGAATCGAAGAAAACTTGTTGAATTTCTTGGCCTACTCCGTGTCACATTGATGGGGGATGGGTTTTGGGGGGTTTGGTCGTGGAGAGATTGAAAAATAAGGGAAAATGGAGGGTTTTCGAGGTTAAAAAGTAGGGAAATCGTGCGGGTCACCCAGCGACCCGGTGTGACCCGTCGCGATATACACAGCAACATGTCACGGAGTGCATCACGGTGCACTGCCTCCGTGACACGGAGCCATCGCGAGCCTGTTCTAGAAATTTTTAAAAAAATCCAGATTATACCTCAACGTGTCACGGAGGTAACGCGGAGGTCCACCTCCGTGACATGGAGTTGTCGCCCCAGCTCACTGTTTGCCACTTTTTGTTAATTTTCATACCTCGACTTTTCCTTCACGATTCCGTGCATATTTTTCTCCGTTTGACCTGAAATTCATCTCACTATACAAAATTGGTTAGAATTATAGGTTTCACCTATCTAAAAAAATAATAACAAAAACTAAAACGAAAAATTTTGTAGTAAATCAAGAAAAAGAAAAAGAAAAATCTATTTACACTTTACAAAAAGAAAAAAAAAATTCACGGGTTGCCTCCCGTGCAGCGCCTGGTTTACCATCGCGGCTCGATGTCGTTAAGGTCAGTTGTCCTCTAGGGGGATGGACGATTTCTCTCGATCACCGTCCTCCCCCCAGTAGTGCTTACACCTCTCCGGTGGTTTTCCCATTAACTCCCGTGAATCCTTAATCTGCTCATCATCACCTGGATCAATCACATTGATCACCGAGAGTTCTTCGTGCACCATCGGGAGCTTGGGTGCCTTGTCCACATCGAACACCTCCACCATGTTGTGTGCTCGCATTGTTAGCTGCCCCGCAACTACGTCAATTAGTGCTTTCCCGGTCGCCAAGAAGGGACGTCCCAAAATAAATGGGACTTCCGCGTCTGGTTCAAAATCCAGCACGACAAAATCTATCGGGAAAATTAGGGAGCCAACTTGCACCAGAATGTCCTCCACAGTGCCATCAGGTCTGGCTAAGGACCGATCCGCCAATTGCAAGATTACTGTAGTGGGTCTAGGACTCCCTAGACCTAACTTTCTGAATACCGATGAAGGCATCAATTTTATGCTCGCTCCCAAATCACACAATCCACGAGCTCGGATGCTCTGCCCAATAGTAATATGGATAGTAAAGCTCCCAGGGTCTTTGAGCTTTGTGGGCAGTCTATTTTGAATCCGGGAAGTGCACTCCTCCGTTAGAGCCACCATAGCATACTCAGTCAACCGACTTTTGTTTGCCACGATGTCCTTTACATACTTGGCATATTTCAGCACTCCCTGCAAAACATCAACAAGAGGTAAGTTAATATGTACCTGTTTCAGCACCTCCATGAATTTCTTGAAACACGCCTCCTCCTTGTGTTTCTTTAAGTTGATTTTGCAATGCAGCTATCTGTGCAGCGATAGCTATAAACCCATCCACTTCTAGCACTCCTGCTGCTTTCCTTGTCCCGCCTCTGGACGAATCAGCATTCCATTCTGGTTGCCCTGCGAAATACAGTTCAACAAGGTATACAGCTCCTCATAAGTTTTCTCCAGTGCTTGTCCTCCAGCTGCTGAGTCTAGCAATATTTTGGTGTGGGGTTCCAAACCCTCTATAAAAGTGTGCACCAGCACATCATTAGACTGATGATGATGAGGACAATCCCGCAACATGGACTTGAATCTCTCCCAGGCCTGATATAAATTCTCTCCCTCTCTCTGTTTGAAACTTAGAATTTGACTTCTAAGTCTTGCTGTTTTACCGGAGGGAAAAAATTGTATCAAGAATTTCCTTGCAAGATCATCCCACGTAGAAATAGAATTTGGTGGCTCAGCTTTCAACCACCTCTTGGCTTCTCCCAATAGAGAGAATGGGAACAATGTAAGCCGGACATAATCTGATGACACTCCAGCGGGGATGTAAGTGTCACTTATCTCCAAAAAATTTTGGAGATGCTGCTGTGGATCTTCATGAGGGAGACCGGTAAACTGCCCGCTAGTGTGCAGCAATTGCACCATATTCTGTTTAAGTTCAAACCTCCCTCCTAGCTCAGGTTTGCGGATGCTAGATGTGACATTATTAGCATGTGGGATTGCCACCTCGCGAACCGGCTGAGCTGCTACTTCTTCGGGCACTAACACTGCCCGTACTACCGGTGGATTCTATTGTTGCTCCATGATCGTCTGTCTGAGCAACTGCATCTTTCTTTGTAGAGCTTCTCTCCGTTTACTGTGAAATATCCTTTCTGGCTCTATATACGATTCCACCAGCTCCTTGTCTCTTGCCAGTGTTCAACAGAAATTAAGTCTGCAAAATACAGGCTAAGACCAAGTTGTCAACACTAAGAAAATAAAAATACAGTAAATAAACACTTAAAACAAATTCACCAATTGCCAAGTCCCCGGCAACGGCGCCAAAAACTTGTTCGGCATTTGTGTTATATGGGTATATAACTACACGCAAGTGCACGTGGTCGAACAAGTAGTACAGTGGCTTTTGTAAGCCAAGTATCAATCCCACGGAGACTTGGATGAAGTGCAATCTGCTCAAGTGTACTATATTTTACTTCTAAAAATGCAGACAACAGTGTAACCAAGAGTTTGATAGTTTGTTTTATAATTTTTATACTAAAGCTAAAACAATTATCTACTTTGAGTCTGAACTATGAATGAGAGCATGCTGAGATTAAACGAACATGTAATGAAATTACTTATCATCATAATTTGGTTAAACTTTTCCTCCAGTTGCTAGCCAAGAACATTTGCGAAGAGATTAAAACTCTCGTATTTAACCTCACTTAATAATCACGAACCATCCACCTACATTTCTGTGATTAAATACAATTCATGTTCTAGCCATACAAACCCGGTTCCTAAATTGACTAGTACGACTTTAAGGTATATTTCTATCCTGAAAGCAAATCAATACTCAATTTTCCCAAACCAAGTAAAGAACATATCCTATTAATTCACAACTTTCCAATTTCTTGCTCTCTCGAGTGAAACCGGACTTTTTAGATGTACATTAACGTAGGCCACACATTAATGCAGTAAGAACAAGAATTAATAGAACAACATGGAAGAAAAGATGAAAAACCAAAGAATCAATGATCACATTTCATTAAAATTGTTCATAACCTCAGCAAGAAGAGGAATTAGCCACTCATTTGTGGATTAAACATCTTTAAATGAGTGTTAGTCATACAAGCAATTGAATTAAAGAAGAAAGAAAGAGAGAAAAAACCCTGATATTTTCGTCCCACAACTGCCTGTAATCCACGTTCTTGCTCCACCAAGTCAGAATATTGAAAAATGAACCTAAGTGTTCTATTTATACTGCTGAAATTATTTCCGGAATAACGAGCAACGTGTCACGGAGTGCATCGCGGAGCACTGCCTCTGTGACACGCTATGGACGCGGACCTTCACTGGAACTGGGGGTCCAGGAATTAAAGCTCAACGTGGCACGGCATGCAACGCAGAGCCAAGCCACCGTGCCACGGACCAGACGCGGACCCTCTCTTGAATTTGGGCGAAATTTCCCTATCCAGGCAGAAGGCCTCCGTTATGGAAGCGTGACACGGCTCCATCACGGATCCCCTTTATTTCATGCTGTCCAATGCCTTGTTCCTTGCTCGCATCCAAGTCCAACCCCGATATCCTCCAACATGCATTTAAGCTTCCCGAAATTACATTTTACCTGCAAAACAATGCTAATCATGTTGGTTAGTATAAATTCACATTTTATTACCAATTACATGAGAATGTATACACATTGGTAGATAAATAAGGCGAAAATGGTACTTTTGAGTATCACTTGGGCATATAAATTTACCCAAGATCAACTCCCGAGCGACATGGATCCCAACCCCAAGCAAGTGACTGCAGTGACCACAAGGAGTGGTTTGCAGCATAAAGAGGTGGAACCAGAAAGACCACCTCAACAATCGGGAGCAGCGGAAGTTGAGAGGGAGCGAAGTGATGAGAGGGGGAAGAAAAAGGAGGCTGAACCAGAAAGACCACCACCCCCGTTCCCTCAAAGATTAAAGAAACACAAGGAGGAGGCGTGTTTCAAGAAATTCATGGAGGTGCTGAAACAGGTACATATTAACTTACCTCTTGTTGATGTTTTGCAGGGAGTGTCAAAGTACGCAAAGTATATTAAGGACATCGTGGCAAACAAAAGTCAGTTGACTGAGTATGCTACGGTGGCTCTCACGGATGCACTTCCCGGATACAAAACTGGTTGCCCACAAAGCTCAAAGACCCTGGGAGCTTTACTATACAAATTACAATTGGGCAAAGTATCCGAGCTTGTGGATTATGTGATTTGGGAGCAAGCATTAATTTGATTCCATCATCGGTATTCAAGAAGTTGGGTCTAGGGAGTCCTTGACCAACAACAGTGATCTTGCAACTAGCGGATCGGTCCTTAGCCAGACCTGATGGCATTGTGGAGGATGTGCTGGTGCAAGTGGGCTCCCTTATCTTCCCGGTAGATTTCATCGTGCTGGATTTTGAGCCTAACGTGGAAGTCCCATTTATTTTGGGACGTCCTTTCTTGGCGACCGGGAAAGCGCTGATTGATGTAGCAGCAGGGCAGCTAACTATGCGAGCACATGACAAAGTTGAGGTATTTGATGTGTTTAAGGCCATGAAGCTGCCGGCTATACATGAGGAGCTTTCAGAAATCAATGTGGTTGAACAAGAAGAAATTCGTCAGATTGTTGAATCTCAAGACCCACTGGAAAGAGTGTTGATGAACTCTGATCAGTTTGGAGATAGAGACGCTTATGAGGTGGTACAAATGCTGAATGAGTCACAAAGGCATCCGAGGAAACCGGAATTTTAGTCTTTGATGAGATCTCTGCAACCATTGCCGAAACCATCCATTGAGGAAGCACCAAAGTTGGAATTGAAAGAATTACCTTCCCATTTAAAATATGTCTTTCTGGGGGAAGATGAGACGTTGCTGGTTATCATCTCCGTAGAATTGACGGAGGCACAGCAGAAGGAAGCATTGGGTGTCCTCATAAAAAGGAAGAAAGCAATGGGTTGGCAAATGTCAGATATCCAGGGTATCAATCCAGCTTTTTGCACACACAGGATTTTCATGGAGACAGGAGCAAAACCAATCATTCAGCCGCAACGAAGGCTAAATCCAGAAATGAAGGATGTGGTTAGGAAAGAAATAATTAAGTGGCTTGATGCATGTGTGGTCTACCCAATTTCAGACAGTGAATGGGTCAGCCCTGTTAAGTGCGTTCCAAAGAAAGGAGGGATGACCGTGGTCACCAATGAGAAAAATGAGCTGATTCCTACACGAACCGTCACAAGCTGGCGGATTTGCATGGATTACAGAAAGCTTAATGAAGCCACAAGGAAAGATCATTATCCTATCCCATTCATTGATCAGATATTAGATAGGTTGGTTGGACAGGAATATTATTGTTTCCTTGATGGGTACTCTGGTTATAACCAAATAGCCATAGCTCCGGATGACCAAGAGAAGACTACTTTTACCTGTCCTTATGGGACATATGCTTTTAGACGGATGACATTTGGGTTATGCAATGCACCTGCCACATTCCAGAGATGCATAATGGCTATTTTCCATGACATGGTGGAGGATTTTGTTGAGGTATTTATGGATGATTTTTCTGTTTTCGGTAATTCGTTTGCTACTTGTTTGCAGAATCTTGACAGGGTGTTGGCTCGCTGCGAGGAATCCAACCTTGTACTAAACTGGGAGAAATGCCATTTCTTAGTTAAGGAGGGTATTGTCCTTGGCCACAAAGTGTCTCGCAAGGGGTTGGAAGTCCATCGTGCTAAGATCGAGGTTATTGAGAAGTTACCACCACCTGTGTCGGTGAAAGGTGTGCGCAGCTTTCTTGGGCATGCAGGGTTCTACAGACGGTTCATCAGAAACTTTTCCAAAATTTCTAGACCATTATGCAGATTGTTAGAAAAAGAGGTGAAGTTTGAGATGGATGATGAGTGTGTTAAAGCATTCGAGGAGTTGAAGCAGAAATTGATAGAAGCACCTATCCTTACTTCTCCGGATTGGGGACAACCATTTGAGTTGATGTGTGATGCAAGCGATGTGGCTGTGGGAGTTGTATTAGGGCAGAGGAAAAATAGAATCTTTCATTCTATTCTATTCATTATGCAAGTAGAACGCTGAATACGGCCCAAAGTAATTATACAGTCACAGAGAAGGAGATGCTAGCATTGGTGTTTGCATTTGACAAATTCAGGTCCTATTTGGTGGGTTCAAAAGTAGTGGTGTACACCGATCATGCAGCAATTCGGTACCTGTTTAACAAGAAGGATTCTAAGCCCAGGCTGATCAGATGGATCCTGTTGTTGCAAGAGTTCGACCTCGAAATTAAGGACAGAAAGGGGAGCGAAAATCAGGTGGCAGATCACTTATCACGACTGGAGAGCCGGTCGCATGTGAAGGAAGGTGATAACATCAATGAGGAGTTCCCGGATGAGCAGCTCTTGGCAGTAGGGGAAGTTGAGGTTCCTTGGTACGCAGAAATAGTCAACTTGTTGGTGAGTGGAGTCTACCCACCTGAGGCGACAGTCCAGCAGAGAAGAAAGTTAAGGCATGATTGTCGGTACTTTATTTGGGATGAGCCATACTTATTTAAACAGGGACCGGATCAGGTGATGAGAAGATGCATCTCGGAGAGTCAGATTGCAGAGGTGTTGAGGAGTTGTCACTTTTCATTGTATGGGGGGCATCATGGAGGTGAGCGGACATCACACAAGGTCATACAGTCAGGGTTCTTTTGGCCTACACTGTTCAGAGACTCTATGGCATACGTCAAAATGTGTGATAGATGTCAGCGTACAGGAACGATTGGTAGAAGACAGGAGATGCCACCACAGAGTATACTGGAAGTAGAGACCTTTGATGTATGGGGCATTGATTTCATGGGCCCCTTCCCACCGTTATTTGGTAATCGTTACATCTTGGTGGCCGTAGATTATGTATCAAAGTGGGTGGAAACAATAGCTTGCCCCAGGAATGACAACAAGGTGGTAACAAAATTTGTGAAAAAACACATTCTCACCAGGTTCGGGACACCCCGAGCCATTATCACTGATGGAGGGGCTCATTTTGTCAATGCAAGTTTCAAGAAGCTACTAGCCAAGTATGGGGTGCGCCACAAGGTGGAAACAACATACCACCCCCAAACTAGTGGGCTAGTAGAGGTGTCAAATAGAGAAGTTAAGCAGATTCTCCAGACAGTGAATACACAACGGAATGACTGGTCAAGAAAACTTGATAATGCGTTGTGGGCATACAGAACTGCTTACAAGACACCGATTGGAACTTCACCATACCGATTGGTCTATGGTAAAGCGTGACATCTGTTAGTGGAGCTAGAGCACCGAGCCTTCTGGGCCGTGAGGAAATTGAATATGGACTTAGAGCTAGCGGGCAAGAAGAGACTAATCCAACTCAGTGAACTTGAAGAGTTCCGCTGGCATGCTTATGAGAGTGCTAAGTACTACTTGGAAAAAACAAAAAGGTGGCATGACAAGCATGTGGTGCATCGTATTTTTGAGCCGCGGCAGAAAGTATTGCTCTTCAATACAAGATTGACGTTGTTTCCAGGAAAGCTGAGGTCCAAATGGTCGGGGCCATTTGAGGTGGTCAGAATGACCCACACGAGGCAGTAGAGTTGTGGCAAGAAGATCGGAGTGCCACATTTTTGGTCAATAGGCAAAAATGTAAGCATTACTGGGGTGAGGACGGTGGTCGAGAGAAAACGTCCGTCACCCTAGGAAATGACTGAGCTTCAGGACGTCGAGCCGCGACGGTAAACCAGGCGCTGCACGGGAGGCAACCCGTGAAATTTTCTTTGTAAAATGTGAATAGATTTCGTAGAAAAAAGAAAAATGAAAAAAAAGAAAAAAAAGAGAAAAAAAATAATTAAAAACAAAATTTTTATATTTGTGATATATTTTTTTATTTTTAGTGAAACCTATAATTCTAACAAATTTCTTGTTGTGAGATGAATTTCAGGTTGAACGGAGGATAAATATGCAAATAATCGCAAAGGAAAAATTGAGGTATGAAAAATATTCAAAACTGGCAAAACAGTGAGCCCACGCGATGGCTCCGTGTCACGGAGGAGGGCCTCCGCGTTACCCTCCGTGACACGTTGAAGGTAATTCTAGAATTTTTAAAATTCCAGAACACCTACGCGATGGCTCCGTGTCATGGAGGGCATGCTCCGCGTTACCCTCCGTGACACGTTGAGGTGTATATCGCGACGGGTCACACCGGGTCGTCGGGTGACCCACGCGAAAAACCCCCCTTTTAACCCCGATTTTCCCTCTTTTTTTCCCATTCCTCACCTCCTCCGCGACAAAGAACCCAAAATTTCCCCCTTCCCCAACGTGAAACGGCCTAGGAGTTCAATTTTGTCAACTTTCTTTGATATCATCGAATTTAAGGTATGTTTGTTAACTTCAACTCATTTCTTACCTTATTTTTCCGATTTTTAGCTTAGGAAGTGAAGAAAACTTTCCCTAAGTAGAAATTAAGCTTAAATTCGATTGAGTTATTGTTGATTGACGTTCATAGAATCATTGTGATTGCATGAACTCAAAAATTACATAGCTTGATAGGATTTTTAATAAAAGCATAGTTAGGCCTTGAATTTGAGTGTGAAATGGAAAAATTGAGTTGAACTTTGGAATTCTAGCCGGGTTGTTTATGTTGGGTGAGATGAGTCGGTTGTGCTAACTGTAACATGCTAAAGAACCGACGGATTTCCGGGTTAAGAAAATTGTGGAAATTGCAAGAAATGGATGAATTATAGGGATTCATGTAGATAAATTCTTTTCTTGTTTCTTTGTTCTCCTTGCTAAGTGCTATGTGATGAAATGTTATCGATGGTTATTATTGTGACTAGCTGTACGAAGTCTGAGTAGTACATAGAATGTATAGCGTCGAATTCTCTGAATGCACTAAGCATATTTGTTATGTTTTGTTGTTTGTTTGTGGAAATAAGTACAATCTTAACGTAATGTTGTGATTTTGGCGAAAGACTAAGTATGGGGTAGCCTAGCTTAACCCAACCTTAGTCGAAGCTAAATTTTACTTGTCTTAACATCGAACTTGTCTGTTTGGTTTGATAGGAACAATGGAAAGCAGGCAAGACAAGGGAAAAGATGGGTGACAGAGGAGGGGAATAAATGGTACGCGAAGCACAAGGAAAGCAAATACTTCCCCGAAGAACACATTGACAGGGAACCGTTGGCACAGGAGTTCCCCAGGATTGTCCACAGGATCGAGGCAGCCGGGCTGAATTTCATCTTTGAAGAGCCCAAGGAATGCAACTTGCACTTGATTCGGGAATTCTATGCCAACTGGAACCCGACTCTCAGAAGTCACACCATCAAGATAAGGGGGCAAATAGTCACTTTTGAGCCCCACCACCTTAATGCTATCTTAGGGGCGCGGGACACAGACACCCATGTGCTTCGACAGCTGAATATCACTCCACCATATGCGGATATTAGACGCACTTTGTGTGAAACCCGGTCGACAGCTCGGTGGAGCAGGCATAAGGAGAGGGGCTACCATCAGACCTTGCCCTACTTACAGATGAACAGGGAAGCCAGGATATGGCTGAAGATTGTTTATTCCTGCCTAATCCCGGGAGTGCATATGACAGATGTAACCCGGGAGTGTATGCTTGGTATACGCCTTGATGAAAGGGCTGGAGATCAACGTGGGGGCGGTGATTATCTCCGCCATGAAGAGAGCCCGTTTGAATCAAGGGCACCGGTACGGGTTTGGTGGATTACTCACCACATTCCTGAGGGGCCTGGATATTGAGGAGGAGGCCCTTGACTACATCCCGTAGATGGAGCGCCGGGCCTTAGATGTCACCAAAATTAAGGCACCCGACACCACTCACGGACCAGTTCTGACACTAGCCGAGCGACATGCTCAGGATGATCAGTACATGGCTCGCATGTACGGGATGCAGATGCTCCAGCTGCGAATAGGAGGGAGGCCGGCAACAGAAGAGGAGCTGTGGCAGCTCGAGCTAGACTACCCTTTTGGCGAAAATGCCAGGGCTCTATGCCGAGTGGGTCCAACTTTTGTGGAGCCCACGGATGATGATGTCCCCACAGATGAGGAGACACGTCGTGATGACTCCGATGTGGAGTCAGCTGATGATGATGGGGGTGATTCAAACATGGGAGACGAGGCAGCAGCACCTGATGAAGAAGTGGAATACTTTGATTGATTAGGGAGTTTCACCACCCACTCTTGTGATATGCTAATTTTTGTGAACACTGGGGACAGTGTTTGATTTAAGTGTAGGGTGAGCATAGTTAGGTGTTGGTTGCTACTGTTTTTAATGTATGTTTCTGCTTTGTTGTTGTGCCTGTGGAAAATTGTGACCCTGTGATTATGATGTTTATGTTTTGTATTGTAATTAATGTGAAGCTGTTGTGTGCTGTTGAATGTTGTTAGCTGGCTTTGTACATATTTTTGTTTTATCAAAATGATCGATATTTTCAAATCAAAATTTTCTCATGAATTTTTAAATTTTTGGGTTTCTCGGCGTTTGTTTTCGATTCTTTTACCAAGAATGGTCCCATTGAACCGAAGTCTTAGTTAGTGACCGTTCCCTATGATGGATGGATGACAACCATCTTAAGGGAAATATAGTCGTTAGGAGTAGATTTTTTTTCATTTATTTTTATTTTTTTCTTTGGTGGGTTGCATCCCAAAACCTGTAGTTACTTTATGGTTGCGGAATTCGGGTTGCATGTTATACATGATATTTGAAATGCAAAGGTGATTCGTATGAAAGCATGCAACTTTGTAAATATGTTGAGATCCCTAGGCCATAGAGTTGATTCAGTGTGATTGAGGCTTAATGTTTGAATTCTTGTATTTAGCTGGTTGAAGAGTCTGTGAATACGTCTTGAATTGAGCATGTGCAATAAGTGTATGGTGAGGTTTTGTTAATTCCATGTTATTTTGAAGTGTCTAGAACTTGCCTGGTGTGTGTACGAAACAAAATGAAGGACGTGTATTGTAGGAAAGGATGTAGTCATTTCTTTGTCTTAACCGAAAGTTTCTCTTTTTCATTATTGTACCCACCTTGAATGTACACCCTAGTTAGCCCATTGAGCCTTTAGCCTATTATTTTTCTTTTGTCAAAAATGTGTAAACCGAGCTTAACCCCTTCTTTTCATTATCCGTGAATTTGATCCAAAACTCTTAAGCGCTTACGACAAGAAAATAATTTTCCCAAAGTGTCAAAGAGTGAAAATGGTGAAAAGAAAAGAAAAGCAGAGTGATGAAAGGAAAGAAAAGGTTGAAGGTGCACTCGTTATAAATTAAATATAATGAAGATGTATGAATAATCTTTGTATTGAGTCAAGTGTGCTTAAATATATGGGTCAAAATAAAGATAGACTTCAAGAATGGGAGGATGAAGGAAGAAACAAGGCCCATGAAGTTGATGGGATGTATTGAAAAAGCGCTTAAGGATGCTAGTGGCTATTATTGGTTAGCCCAATATTTACTAGTTCCGTAGCTTACATTACAACCCGTTAAGTTGTTCGGTCGTTTGTTGGGTATATAACTACGCGCAAGTGAACGTGGTCGAACAAGAAGTAAAGTGGCTTAATTAAGCGAAGTATCGATCCCACAGGGACTGGGATGAAGTGCAATCTGCTCAAGTGTACTATATTTTAATTCTAAAAATGCAGACAACAGCGTAACCAAAAGTTTGATATTTTGATTTATAATTTTTATGCTAAATCTAAAACAACTATCTAATGTGAGTCTGAACTATGAATGAGAGCATGCTGAGGTTAAACGAACATGTAATGAAATTAATTATCGACATAATTTGGTTAGTCTTTTCCTCCGGTTGCTAGTCAAGAACTATTGTCAAGAGATTAAAACTCTCGTATTCAACCCCACTTAAGAATCATGAACCATCCACCTACATTTCTGTGATTAAATGTAATTCATGTTCTAGCCATACAAACCCGATTCCTAAATTGACTAATACGACTTTCAGGTATATTTCTATCCTAAAAGTAAATCAATTCTCAATTTTCCCAAACTAAGAAAAGGTCATATCCTATTAATTCACAACTTTCCAATTTCTTGCTTTCTCGAGGGAAACCGGAATTTTTGGATATACATTAACGTAGCACACATTAATGCAGTAAGAACAAGAATTAATAGAACAACCATGGAAGAAAAGATGATAAACCAATATGATCAACAATCACATTTCACTACAATTGTTCATAACCTCAGCAAGAAGATGAATTAGCCACTCATTTGTGGATTAAACATCGTTAAATGAGTGTTAAACATACAAGCAATTGAATACAAAGAGAAGGAAAGAGAGAAAAACCCTGATAATTTCATCACCACAACTGCCTGTAACCCACGTTCTTGCTCCACCAAGTCAGAATATTGAAAAATAAACCTAAGTGTTCTATTTATACTAGTGGGAATTTTTCCCGGCATAACAAGCAACGTGTCACGGAGTGCATCGCAGAGCACTGCCTCCGTGACACGCTACCGACGCGGACCTTCACTGGAACTGGGGTTCCAGGAAATAAGGCCCAACGTGGCACGGCGTGCAACACGGAGCCATGCTACCGTGCCACGGACCTATCGCGTACCCTCTCTGGAAATTGGGCGAGAATTCCCTATCCAGGCAGAAGACCTCCGCGATGGCAACGTGACACGGCTCCATCGCGGAGCCCCTTTATTTTATGCTTTCCAATGCCTTGTCCCTTGCTCGCATCCGAGTCCAACCCCGATATCTTCCAACATGCATTTAAGCTTCTCAAAATTACATTTTACCTGCAAAACAATGCTAATCATGTTGGTTAGTATAAATTCAGATTTTATTACCAAGTACATGAGAATGTATACACATTGATAGATAAACAAGGCTAAAATTCCACATTTGAGTATCACTTGGGCATATAAATTTGCCCTAGATCACTTACCCCACACTTAAATCTTTGTTCGTCCTCGAACAACAATCTTACACCTCATGCAATTTACATCCCAACCTCGCTACTTTGGTTCGACAATTTAGGCTACGGTCATACCAATTATTCAATACAGCAAATCATCAAGAAAACATGCATGGTCCTATCAATGCAATGACCTTCAATACATCAAGACCTCCTAGACTTAAGAATCGACTCTCGATATTGGCAAACTCATGCAAATCAGCTGATCAAGATATCCGACACGAAAATTAATCTCTCATCAAGCATGTGCCCTCACAACACAAGAGAATCTTCCCCTTTTTGCTCATATGAACTCACAAAATTTCAAGCAAGGGCATGTAAACACAATTTCGCTCTCTCTCCCAAAAGAATTCACATGCATCATGTCATAACCCATGAGCTTGCCCTTAGTGTATTACTCCGCTAATATAAAGAAGTGCGATGTAAGATCACGTAGGACTTTAACTGGTTGTAATGGAAGCTACGGAACTAGTAAATATTGGGTTGGCCAATAATAGCCACTAGCATCCTTAAGCGCCTTTTCAACACATCCCATCAACTCATGGACATTGTTTCTTTTTTTCTTTTTTATCCTCCCATTCTTGACGTTTTTCTTTAGTTTGGCCCATATTATTAAGCACACTTGACACAACAACAAAGATTATTCATGCACCTTCATTATAGTTTATTTATAACAAGTGCACCTTCAACCTTTTCTTTTCTTCCATCACTCGGCTTTTCTTTTCTTTTCACCATTCTCACTCTTTTGACACTTTGGGAAAATGATTTTCTCTTCTTAAGCGCTTAAGAGTTTTGTATAGACTTTACGGCTAATGAAAAAAAGGATTAAGCTCGGTTTACACTTTTTGACAAAAGAAAAAATAATAGGCTAAAGGCTCAACGGGCTGACTAGGGTATACAATCAAGGTGGGTATGACAATGAAAAATAGAAACTTTCGGTTAAAACAAAGAAATGCCTATATCCTCTCCTACAATACACCTCCTTCATTTCGTTTTGTACACACACCAGACAAGTTATAGACACTTCACAATAGCATGGAATAACAAAACCTCACTTCACACTTAGTGCACATGCTCAATTCAAGATGTATTCACAGACTCTTCAATCAGCTAATTACAGGAATTCAAACATTAAGCCTCAATCACACTGAATCGAACTCTATGGCCTAAGTATCTCAATATATTTACAAACTTGCATGCTTTCATACGAATCACCTTTGCATTTTAAATATCATGTACAACATGCAACAAGAATTTCGCAACCATAAAGTAACTACAGGTTTTGGGATGCAACCCACAAAAGAAAAACAACTGAAAAATAATTGAAAAACCTACTCCTAACGACTACATTTCCCTTAAGACGGTCGTCATCCATCCATCATAGGGAACGGTCACTAACTATGACTTCGTTTCAATGGGACCATCCTCGGTAAAAGAACCGAAAACAAACGCCGAGAAACCCAAGAAGAAACAAAGAAATTTGAGAGTAAAATTTTAAAATATCGATCATTTCGATAAACAAAAATATGTACAAAATCAACCAGCAACATTCAGCAACACACATCAATTTCACATATATTTACAATACAGAACAACAACTTAACAATTCACAAATCACAGGGAACAACAAAATTTCACAGGCATGACAACAGATTAGAATATATACATAACAACACAGCCAGCACCTAACTACTCCCACCCCACACTTATCTCGAACACTGTCCCCAGTGTTCACAAAAGTTAAAATAGCACAAAAATTGGGTGGTGGAACTCCCTGATCAATCAAAGTATTCCACTTCTTCGTCAGGTGCTGCTGCTTCATCTCCCATGTCTGAATCACCCCCGTCATCATCATCGGACTCCACATCGGAGTCCTCCCAATGTGTCTCCTCGTCTGTGGGGACATCATCATCCGTGGGCTCTAAAAATGCTGGCCCAACTCTGTATAGAGCCCTGGCATTTTCGCCGAAAGGGTAGTCTAGCTCGAGCTGCCATAGCTCCTCCTCTGTCGCCATCCTCCCGCCTATCCTCAGCTGGAGCATTTGCATCCCATACATGCGAGCCATATACTGATCATCACGAGCTTGTAGCTTGCCAAGTTTAAGCACTGGCCCGTGGGTGGTGTCGGGTTCCTTAGTTTTAGTGACATCTAAGGCCCGCCGCTCCATCTGCGGGATATAGTCAAGGGCCTCTTCCTCAACATCTAGGCCCCTCAGGAAGGTGGTGAGTAGCCCACCAAATGCGTATCTGTGCCCCTGATGCAAGCGGGCTCTCTTCATGGCAAAAATAATCACCGCCCCCACGTTGATCTCCAGCCCTTTCATCAGGGCGTACACCAGGCATACACGATCCCGGGTTACATCTGTCATATGTACCCCCGGGATTACGCAGGAACAGACGATCTTTAGCCATATTCTGGCTTCCCTGTTCATCTGTGAATAGGGAAAAGTCTGATGGTAGCCCCTCTCTTTGTGTCTGCTCCATCTAGCTGTCGATCGAGTCCCACACAATGTGCATCTGATGTCCGCATACGGTGGAGTGATGTTCAACTATCGAAGCACATGGGCGTCTATGTCTCGTGCCTCTATGATAGCATTGAGGTGGTGGGGCTCAAATATGTCTATTTGCCCTCTGATTTTTATGGTGTGACTTCTTAGGGTCGGGTTCCAAATGGCATAGAATTCCCGAATCAGGTGCAGGTTGCATTCCTTGGGCTCTTCAAAGATGAAATTGAGCCCAGCTGCCTCGATCCGGTGGACAATCCTAGGGAACTCCTGTGCTAATGGTTCCCGTGCGATGTGTTCCTCGGGGAAGTACTTGTTTTCTTTGTGCTTTGCGTACCACTTCTTCCCCTCATCTGTCACCCATCTAGTTCCGTATTGGCGGCGTTGGCCGCGTGGAACTGCTGATGCAGCTGGGACTGCTGTGCCCAGTCTGATTCACTTTCTTCCGGCGCCAGATGTTGATGCACCTTTCCCTTTTTCTTACCTGCTTGCCATTTTACCTGTCAACCCAAGTAGACAAGATCAATATTAAGCCAATGAATATTAACTTCGACTAAAGTTGGGTTAAGCTAGGCTACCCCACACTTAGTCCTTAGCTACAGTTACAACATACCGACAAGATCATGCTTATTTGCACAAACAAACAACCAACTATACAAACATGCTTAGTGCATACGAAGAATTCGATGGTATATATACTATGTACTACTCAGACTTCGTACAGCTAACCACAATCATTACCATCGACAACCTTTTAATCCATCGCACTTAGCAAGGAAAAAAACAAAGAAACAAAAACAACAAGAATTTATCTACACGAACCTATACAACCAACCCAATTCTTGCAAATTTCAATATTCCCCTAACCCGAGAATCCGTCGGTCTTTTAACATGATAACAACTAGCACATCGACTCATCTCACTCAACATGTACATCCCGACATGAATTTCACAAGGTCACTATATTTTTCCACTTCAAATTCAAAGACAAGCCCTAGAAATGATGATATCAAGAAATTCGATTAAATTATGTAATTAACGAGTTCAAGCAATCACAATGATATTCCGAACATTCATCAACAACAATTCAATTGAATTCATGATTAATTTCTACTTAGGGCAAACTTAGCTCACCTTACATGCTCAATATCGAAGAAAATCGACAAGAAATGAGATGGAATCAAAGAACATACCTTGAAGTTGAAGAATTGAAGAAAACTCAATGATTTTCTTGGCCTATTCCATGTCACGTTGAAGGGGGATGGGTTTTAGGGAGTTTGGTCGTGGAGTGAGTGAAAAATAAGGAAAAGTGAGGGGTTTCGGGGTTTAAAAGTGGGAAAATCGCGCGGGTCACCCGGCGACCCGGTGTGACCCTTCGCGATATACACGGCAACGTGTCACGGAGTGCATCGCGATGCACTGCCTCCATGACACGGAGCTGTCGCGAGCCTATTCTGGAATTTTTTTTTTAATTCCGGATTTATACCTCAACGTGTCACTGAGGGTAACGCGGAGGTCCTCCTCCGTGACACGGAGCTATCGCCCTAGCTCACTATTTTTACACTTTTTATTAATTTTCATACCTCGAATTTTCCTTTGCGATTCCGTGCATATTTTCCTCCGTTTGACCTGAAATTCATCTCACTACACGAAATTGGTTAGAATTATAGGTTTCACTCTAAACAAAAATAAAAACCAAAACAAAAACTAAAAATTTTGTTGTTAATCAAGAAAAAGAAAAAGAATAATCTATTCACACTTTACAAAGAGAAAATTTTTTACGGGTTACCTCCCGTGCAGCGCCTGGTTTACCGTCGCGGCTCGACGTCGTTTAGCTCAGTTGTCCTCTAGGGTTATGGACGATTACTCTCGATCACCGTCCTCCCCCCAGTAGTGCTTACACTGTTCCGGTGGTTTTCCCAATAACTCTCGTGAATCCTTCCTCTGCTCATCCTCGCCTTGATCAATCACATTGATCACTAAGAGTTCTTCGTGCACCATCGGGAGCTTGGGTGCCTTGTACACATCAAACACCTCCACCTTGTCGAGTGCTCGCATTGTTAGCTGCCCCGCAGCTATGTCAATCAGTGCTTTCCCGGTTGCCAAGAAGGGACGTCCCAAAATAAATGGGACTTCCGCGTCTGGTTCAAAATCCAGCACAACAAAATCTATCAGGAAAATGAGGGAGCCAACTTGTACCAGAACGTCCTCCACAATGCCATCAGGTCTGGCTAAGGACCGATCTGCCAATTGCAAGATCACTGTTGTGGTTCTAGGACTCCCTAGACCCAGCTTTTTGAATACCGATGACGGCATCAAATTTATGCTCGCTCCCAAATCACACAATCCACGAGCTCGGATACTCTGCCCAATAGTAATCTGTATAGTAAAGCTCCCAGGGTCTTTGAGCTTTGTGGGCAGTCGGTTTTGAATCCTGGAAGGGCACTCCTCCGTTAGAGCCACCGTAGCATACTCAGTCAACCGACTTTAGTTTGCCACGATGTCCTTTATATACTTGGCATATTTCGGCACTCCCTGCAAAACATCAACAAGAGGTAAGTTAATATGTACCTGTTTCAGCACCTCCATGAATTTCTTGAAACACGCCTCCTACTTGTGTTTCTTTAATCGTTGAGGGAACGGGGGTGGTGGTCTTTCTGATTCAGCTTCCTTAGTCTTCCCCCTCTCAATACTTTCCTCCCTCTCGACTTCTGCTGCTCCCAATTGTTGAGGTGGTCTTTTTGGTTCCTCCTCTTTCAGCTGCAAACCACTCCTTGTGGTCAGTGCATTCACCTGCTTGGGATTGGGATCTGTGTCGCTCGGAAGTCCTCCTCTAGGCCTGGCGTTTTGGGCTCCAGCAAATTGCCCAAATTGATATTCAAGTGCCTTGGTAGCTAACTGGTTGTTTTTCACTTCGGCTGCCAATTTCACATAGTCAGCCTGCAATTGACCTTGGTTAGCTATCATGGCCTTGAACATCTCCTCAATGCTGGGTGATGGTGGTGGAGGAGGTGCATTGTTGTTTCTGAATTGTGCTTGATAATTCTGCTGCCCTCCTTGGTTCCTTTGCACACTCTGACCCAAACTTTGCCCCTGATGGTTGTTGCTACCCCAGGAGAAATTCGGGTGATTCCTCCAATTGGAATTGTAGCTATTACCATACTGTTGGTGGTTGTTCCTTTGCACATTTCCCACAAAGTTTACCGAGTCAGGATGTGCTCCACAACACTCAGCTGAGTGCTCACTGCTTCCGCACACTTCACACCACATCTGCTGCACTGCATTCACTGGGGCGTGGGGCTGGTTCATTGTCATGTTCCTGAAGTGGGTGTTAAGTTGATTTTGTAATGCAGCTATCTGTGCAGCAATAGCTGTAAACCCATCCACTTCTAGCACTCCTGCTGCTTTCCTTGTCCCGCCTCTTGACGAATCAGCATTCCATTCCGGATTGCACTGCGAAATACGGTTCAACAAGGTATACAACTCCTCATAAGTTTTCTCCAGCGCTTGTCCCCCAGCTGCTGAGTCTAGCAATATTTTTGTATGAGGTTCCAAACCCTCTATAAAAGTATGCACCAGCACATCATTGGACTGATGATGATGAGGACAATCCCGCAACATGGACTTGAATCTCTCCCAAGCCTGATATAAATTCTCTCCCTCCCTCTGTTTGAAACTTAGAATCTGACTTCTAAGTCTTGCTGTTTTACCGGAGGAAAAAAACTATATCAAGAATTTCCTCGCAAGATCATCCCACGTACAAATAGAATTCGGTGGCTCAGCTTTCAACCACCTCTTGGCTTCTCCCAATAGTGAAAATGGGAACAATGTAAGCCAGACATAATCTGATGACACTCCAGCGGGGATGTAAGTGTCACTTATCTCCAAAAAATTTTGGAGATGCTGCTGTGGATCTACATGAGGGAGACCTGTAAACTGCCCGCTAGTGTGCAACAATTGCACCATATTCTGCTTAAGTTCGAACCTCCCTCTTGGCTCAGGTTTGCGGATGATAGATGTGACATTATTAGCATGTGGGATTGCCACCTCGCGAACCGGCCGAGCTGCTACTTCTTCGGGCACTAACATTGCCCATACTACCGGTGGATTCTGTTGTTGCTCCATGATCGTCTGTCTGAGCAACTGTAGCTTTCTTTCTAGAGCTTCTCTCAGCTTTCGATGAAATAATCTTTCTGGCTCCAAATTTGAGTCCACCAGCTCCTTGTCTCTTGCCAGTGTTTAACAGAGATTAAATCTGCAAAATACAGGCTAAGACCAAGTTGTCAACACTAAGAGAATAAAAATATAGTAAATTAACACTTAAAACAAATTCACCAATTGCCAGTCCCCGACAACGGCGCCAAAAACTTGTTCGGTCGTTTGTTGGGTATATAACTACACGCAAGTGCACGTGGTAGAACAAGTAGTAAAGTGGCTTAAGTAAGCCAAGTATCGATCCCACAGGGACTGGGATGAAGTGCAATCTGCTCAAGTGTACTATATTTTAATTCTAAAAATGCAGACAACAGCGTAACCAAAAGTTTGATATTTTGATTTATAATTTTTATGCTATATCTAAAACAACTATCTAATGTGAGTCTGAACTATGAATGAGAGCATGCTGAGGTTAAACGAACATGTAATGAAATTAATTATCGACATAATTTGGTTAGTCTTTTCCTCCGGTTGCTAGTCAAGAACTATTGCCAAGAGATTAAAACTCTCGTATTTAAGCCCACTTAAGAATCATGAACCATCCACCTACATTTCTGTGATTAAATGCAATTCATGTTCTAGCCATACAAACCCGGTTCCTAAATTGACTAATACGACTTTCAGGTATATTTTTGTCCTGAAAGTAAATCAATTCTCAATTTTCCCAAACTAAGAAAAGGTCATATCCTATTAATTCACAACTTTCCAATTTCTTGCTCTCTCGAGGGAAACCAGAATTTTTGGATATACATTAACGTAGGCCACACATTAATGCAGTAAGAACAAGAATTAATAGAACAACCATGGAAGAAAAGATGAAAAACCAATATGATCAACAATCACATTTCACGACAATTATTCATAACTTCAGCAAGAAGATGAATTAGCCACTCATTTGTGGATTAAACATCGTTAAATGAGTGTTAAATATACAAGCAATTGAATACAAAGAGAAGGAAAGAGAGAAAAACCCTGATAATTTCGTCCCCTCAACTGTCTGTAACCCACGTTCTTGCTCCACCAAGTCAGAATATTGAAAAATGAACCTAAGTGTTCTATTTATACTAGTGGGAATTTTTCCCGGAATAACAAGCAACGTGTCACGGAGTGCATCGCGGAGCACTGCCTCCGTGACACGCTACCGACGCGGACCTTCACTGGAACTGGGGGTCCAGGAAATAAGGCCCAACGTGGAACGGCGTACAATGCGGAGCCATGCTACCGTGCCACAGACCTATCTCGTACCCTCTCTGGAAATTGGGCGAGAATTCCCTATCCAGGCAGAAGGCCTCTGCGATGGCAGCATGACACGGCTCCATCGCGGAGCCCCTTTATTTTATGCTTTCCAATTCCTTGTCCCTTGCTCGCATCCGAGTCCAACCCCGATATCTTCCAACATGCATTTAAGCTTCCCAAAATTACATTTTACCTGCAAAACAATGCTAATCATGTTGGTTAGTATAAATTCACATTTTATTACCAATTACATGAGAATGTATACACATTGATAGATAAACAAGGCTAAAATTCCACATCTGAGTATCACTTGGGCATATAAATTTGCCCAAGATCATAAGTCCTACATGATCCTACATCACATTTCCTTATATTAGTGGAGTAATACACTAAAGGCAAGCCTATGGTTCATAACATGATGCATGTGAATTCTTTTGGGAGAGAGAGCAAAATTGTGTTTATATGCCCCTGCATGTAATCTTTTGAGTCATGTGATTAAAAAGGGGAAAATTCTCTAGTGTTGTGAGGGCACATGCTTGATGAGAGATTAAATTTCGTGTCGGATATCTTGATCAGCTGATTTGCATGAGCTTACCAATATTGAGAGTCGATTCTTGAGTCTAGGAGGTCTTAATGTGTTGAAGGTCATTGTATTTATAGGACCATGCGTGTTTTCATGATGATTTGCTGTATTAAATAATCGGTATGACCGTAGCTTGATTTGTCGAGCCAAAGTAGCCAGGATGGGGTGTCAATTGCATGAGGTGTAAGATTGTTGTTCGGGGACGAACAAGGATTTAAGTATGGGGTAAGTGATCTTGGGCAAATTTATATGCCCAAGTGATACTCAAATGTGTCATTTTTACCTTGTTTATCTATCGATGTTTATATATTCTCATGTGATTTGTAATAAAATGTGAATTTATACTAACCAACATGATTAGCGTTGTTTTGCAGGTGAAATATAATTTTGGGAAGCTAAAATGCATGTTGGGAGAGATCGGGGTTGGACTCGGACGCTAGCAAGGGAAAAAGCACTTGAAGGCACAAATTAAAGGGGCTCCACGATGGAGGCGTGTCACGCTCCATCGCGGATGCCTTCTGCCTGGATATGGAATTTTTGCTAAATTCCAGTGAAGGTGAGCGTTGGGGCCGTGGCACATTGGCCTAGCCCCACGTTGCACGCCGTGCCACGTTGGGCCTTAATACCTGGACAACCAAATTCAAGTAAGGGTCCGCGTCAGTGGCGTGTCACGGAGGCAGTGCTCCGCGATGCACTTCGTGACACGTTGCTTGTTATTCCGAGAAAAATTCCCACTAGTATAAATAGAACACTTAGGTTCATTTTTAAAAAATTCTGACTTGGTGGAGCAAGAACGTGGGTTACAGGCAGTTAAGGGGACGAAAATCTCAGGGTTTTTCTCTATCTCCTTCTTCTTTAATTCAATTGCTTGTATGATTAACACTCATTTAACGATGTTTAATCCACAATTGAGTGGCTAAATCCTCTTCTTGCTGAGGTTAAGAACAATTGTATTGAAATGTAGTTATTGATCAATTGGTTTTTCATCTTTTCTTCCATGGTTGTTCTATTGATTCTTGTTCTTACTGCATTAATGTGTGGCCAATGTTAATCTATATCTAAAAAGTCCAATTTCACTTGAGAGAGCAAGAAAATGGAAAGTTGTGAATTAATAGGATATGATCTTTTCTTAGTTTGGGAAAATTGAGAATTGATTTACCTTCAGGATAGAAATATATCTGAAAGTCATATTAGTCTATTAAGGAATCGGTTTTGTATGGCTAGAACATGAATTTCGTTTTATCACAGAAATGTAGGTGGACGGTTCATGATTCTTAAGTTGGGTTAAATACGAGAGTTTTAATCCATTGGCAATAATTCTTGACTAGCAACCAAAGGAAAGATAAACCAAATTGTATCGATAATTTGTTTCTTTACATGTTCATTTAACCTCAGCATGCTCATATTCATAGTTCAGACTCAAATTGTATATTTGTTTTATAATTAGTATAGAATTAGAAACCAAAATACCAAACTCTTCTTCACACTATTGTCTGCAGTTTTAGAGTTAAAGTATAGTGACACTTGAGTAGATTGTTACCCTAGCCCAGTCCTTGCGGGATTGATACTTGGCTTACTTAAGCCACTTTATTACTTGTTCGACCACGTGCACTTGCGTGTAGCTATATACCCACAAGCACCGAACAGTCATGTTATGATTAGAGTACGATTTCAGAATAATTGCATGTAGCCTTCTATTTTCATGTAAAAGCTTATGATATGCCATGGAATGTTTTAAATGATTTATTATTTAAGCGGTTTTACTTATCTTTCATACTCGGTACATTCCACATATTGACCGCATACTTTCTATGTTGCATCATTTCATGATGCAGGATCCGATTCTTAGGACCAGCCCCGTTCGTAGGCGCTTATCAGAGTCAGTACCTGCTTGGTTGGTGAGTCCTCATCTTTCAAGGACTAGACTTTCAGTTATCTTAGTTGTATTTTTAGTATCAGTATTGTTGAACTAGTTGGGGGCGTTGTCCCATCAACTTGTCCAGATTAGAGGCTTATCAGACTTAGACATGTATTCAACTTCAGATGTTCATTCTGTTGTTATGCTAAGTTAGACTTCCGCTGAGTTTATAATTATGTTTTCTTCATGTTTATTGAATGAGTTAGTGAATGCTTATGCCATGGGTTGACTTGGGGTCTATCGGGGTCCCTTGTCCCATGTCTACAATCCGGGTCTACGCTCGGGTCGTGACACCTTAAGCCGATGCCCGAGTTGTCCACAACCAAAACAGCCCTCTCGATCCTAAAGACACTCTCCCGGGTGATTCTTGCCGCACTTGGGGCTGGATATCTATTCCCGGCACTATAGCTCTGAGACTTAGAGCCAGATGCTCTATCCCTCTATTCCTGGCAGGACTGAAAGGTAGGGGCGCTGGCTGAGCTGGGCATTGGAGCCCTCTGCTACTGCTGCTGCTATGGGAGGTTGCTACCACCTGACTTCTGGTGGCCATTATCTGACTAGCCAGTCCTTGCCCGCTTATTCTTTCTTTCCATGTCCCTCAGTTTTTCAGTCTTGATCTACTGGGCATAGAAAATCATACTGGAGATATCGATATCCTTGATCAGCATCACGGTCCTACACTATTTGAGGACCAGGTTTTACACCCCATTCACGAATTTCAGCATGCGAGCCCTTGGCTCGGCCACCATCTCTGGAGCATATTTGGATAACCTGGTAAACTCTAGAGCATACTCTTCCACGGTTCTACCTTGGCCTCCTTGAGCTCTCTAGGGAAAAATCTATCCAGAAAAGCAGTGTTGAACTCCTCCCACTCCACCGGTCCTGCTCCAGCTGGTCGCCCCTCCTACCACTATTCATACCAGACCTGGGCTACCCCTTTTAGGTGGTAAGCAGCCTAGTCAGCACTGTCGGAGGAGCTGGCACCCATTATATGGGTAATCTTTCTGATCTCATCTACGAACTCTTGGGGGTCCTCCCCCACCTTGGATCCCTAAAATGATGGAGGATTCATTCGGGTGAAGTCCCACATCCTAGAAGCTGCTGAAGACCCACTGTTATTAATTGGAACCACCTGTTGGTTCACCTCATTGGTCACAGTTTGGGTGAGCAGCTGAATGGCCGCCCTGAATTCTGCAGTTGATACCGAGTCGTCCTGTGAGGCTGCCGGGACTAGTGGGGCAGTCCGCTTGATATTTCCGGACCTTCTTCCGTTGCTGCGTCATGGAGGTATAGTTCACTGAAATGAAGCAGAGCATGAGTCAGAAGAATGATTTGAACTTCAACGCACGACAAGGAGTTTGAAATAAAGGAAAGTTTCCTAATGACATCTCATAGCCTCCTCGTCATAAGTGTGGCGCGCTTCACACCCATGATGAGGACTCTACTCGATGTGGCTTTTAGACATTCGAGGATACTCTGAACCTAGTGCTCTGATACCAAGTTTGTCATATCCCGAGTTTACACCTTGGGTGGAACACAGTACTTGAAGCCACAAGTGACCCCAAGTCAACCCCTGGTCTATCATACACTAGCATTCTGGGTAACATAAAAATACATGCAGCGGAAATTTAAAGCAAGAAAAATAATACTTGAACAAGGTTACATATTTAATAAAATCATTTCGAGTCTAAAAACAACTTTACATCTGAAAGCCACTAGATCTAATGAACTGCTGGGAAAAACCCCCAGCTAACTCCAAATCAAAATAAAAAAAATGAAATCATGGTAAAGCAGGTAATCTTCGTCCTCGAAGGATGAGGACTCACCAACTGGATAGCTAAGTTCATCGGTATACGGTCTCCTAACGGGGCTAGGACTGTGATCCTACAGCTGTATCATAAAATGATACAACATAAAGGTATGCATCACTACTTTGAATGTACTGAGTAAGTGAGAGGAACATAATAATAGAATGAATAATAAAAGAAATGTTGAACTAGAAGACATGCAATGACCAACTAAAGCTACTAAACTGAATAACTGCAATACTGAGGTGGTCTAGAATACCCTATCTGATGGTCAAAGCACATTCTGAGTCTGGATTATTGATCTGAACTGAACTGGATTGAGATTAGATTGAACTAACTAGTGGGAGAGTCTATAAATGACATATAACCACGTTAGCTAGATGTGGAGTCCGATGTATACACCCCACCGTAGGACCTATTATACCTTGTGAGGGTATAAAGGCATGAACTGGGTGATCACAGAAGTCTGGGGCCAATCAGCCCAATACATACTAAAACTTTTGATGGAAATGCAGTTCTGGGAACCTCGGTGCGCTGGAACTCCGATCTGCTTGGTGTTAAGTCCTACTCCCACTGGATAATCGTAGACTGAATACTAAGCTGATAGTTCAAAACTAGGGCCCAAGACTAGTCAGGGATACATAACTGAAAGTACCCTGAGAGTCTTATCGAACCATATTCTTAAACTAGGTTCTAGACTGGTCAGAGTTGCTTATTTAGAAGAATCGCAACCGTTTGAGAACAAACTAAAATATGAACTGGGGTCTTGAGGCTAGTCAGAGCTATACGTCTAAAATATCATGACCGCTTAGTGGACCACTAAACTGAATTCTGAATCTGATTCTGATAACTGGGAGGTAATACTGATATCTCAGGATTTCTGTAGTCAAACTGATTAGCTGATATTTCTAACACTAACAGAACTCATCTTTCTACTAAGGCTAGACAATCATGTATCTGACTGAGAACCTAGCATGTAAAATAGTAAGGGAGCTCACTACTCTGGTATAATCAACAAAACTCCAAGATTTATCATTTCAACATGAATTTTTAGTATATTCTACCCTCAAGAACTAGGGCTGAAGTAAATACACAGGGATAAGCATCAATTCTACCATTAGTTGGTGGGAAAATATCCATAATTAATATACATGATGGTTCCACATGGATTAAACAAGACATTATCAAGAATTCCTCAACATTCTAAGATCTGCAGGGCTAAGATTCCCTTTTATGGGAATAACATCAATAAATTCATGAACTGATTTAAATCATGTCTAAACTAATCACAAATATCAGGCTATGTGAATTCCAAGAAAATTAACATTCATTCCCTTCACATTCGAAACATAGGGCTAGGGTTCATAGAGAAATTAGAGAATGGTTTTGGAGGGACACAAGGGAAGAATTATCCCCTTGTTGAATTCCCACATACCTGAAGAAGAAGCCCAAAGAATCTCCTTGGCAATCGAGGAGAAAAGGTCTACCCTATTTCTTGCTCTGAAATGCTTTGAGATAAACTTTCTATGATCTGCTTTTCTGAACATTTGATTGGGGAATGAGAAAAGAAACCATTTACCCCCATTAATAAGTCTGAAATTATGTCTAACGACATAGTTTCAAGTTTAGGAAGGTAGGAACTTACTTAAAGGCCCTTGGAAATCGCAGGAAAACTGACTGCTAGTCCCCTACAGAGGACCCTACGACTCATGCCCAGAGACCACAACTCATGGTCACGGTCGTTGTGTCCACTGCCCAGGATTCCTCTATTGGTCACCACGAGGGACACCACGACTCGTGGTCACGCCAATGGTCACCCCAAATATCAAAATTTCAAAATAAATCCCCAGGTCTCACCACAAGTCAGCTAACGACTCGTGGTCACTCCCCACGGGTCACAGAACGACTCGTTCTGTGACCTAGAGCAGATTTTCCAGTTTTCTCTGATTTAAGTCCCGGATCTAGTCCTTGAGTTTCCGGGGCATTACAATAAGAGATGATTAACATAGAATTCATGAAAGGTTTGCCTCGTTACTTTTGTAAGTATGACACAATTTGAATAATTGTTGACCGACTTATGAAATCATCCCACTTTCTACCTATGAAGACTACTGATTATATTGAAGATGATGCTAAGCTTTATATTAAGGAAATAATGTAATTATATAGAACTCCAATGTCTACTATATCTGATGGGGGGCATAATTCACAACACATTTTTGGAAATACTTCCAAAAAGGTTTGGGCACACAGGTAAACCTCAGTATATCCTTTCACCCCTAGACAGATGGCCAAGCAAAACATACTATTCAGACGTTCGAAGATATGTCGAGAGCGTGTTCATTAGATTTTAAAGGCAATTCGGATAAACATCTACCCCTTATTGAATTTGCATATAATAACAGTTATTATTCCAGCTTCAAGATAGAACCATTTGAAGCTTTATATGGGTGACGATGTAGGTCTCCTATTGGTTGGTTTAAGGTAGGAAAAATAGAATTACTTGGGTCAGATCGAGTTCATCAGTTTCATGACCAGAGCTAGGACCCCGGACCACAACACGGGACCTAGAACCACGAATGGTTCCAAGCTAACCCATGACGCATACATAACATGAATAAAAGCATTACTAAGCGGAAATAAAGTATGAATATGACATAAGTGTAAACACGTGTCAACAACATTGAACTATCTATACATGGTTATCTAAAAAGCCTTTACTATTACGATGATCTAATGGGACAACACCCTCAACTAGCTCGTGAAGTCTGAAATTGAATAGACATGACAAAAACATAAAACTGATAACGTCCTTAGAGAATGAGGACTCACCCAAGTGGGAATGAGTTGGACTGAAGCGGGAGCGTGTTAACGATGAGATTGTGATGGATCACCCAAACCTATATCATGAGATGATATAGCATAGAGTATGTAGTCAGTAATTTGAATGTACTATGTATGTAGAGAAAGTAAAACATACAAGTAAAACAATAGTCTGAGATCATGAATATAAATCAAGATAGAATATGAGAGTAAGGGAAACATTTTAAAAGCCATATTATTGAAATACGCATAAGCATAAGCTATTCATCGTAAGCTAAACATAATGACTCAAGTTTTAGAAATAGAAATAATATAGCGTACTATTCTTAAAATCATAAGTAAAAACTCATAAACTGATCAATGGATCAAATATACTATAAAACATAATATCATAAGTTATAAACATGAGTAACTAAAATCATGAGGAACAATGGAAGGCTTCAGCATAACCGACACCATCATGATAGAGCATACATGTTGCCCCAACTATCTCACTCAAGTGGGCGAAGCTGTCTCAATCTTGCCAAGGCTAGGAACGATTAAGGCGTGATATCACTTGTGAATCCCCGTAGGGTTTGAACATGTATATATACCTATCGTTGCTCATAGTGTCTGAGACACAAAGTTTTCCTGAATCGCTAGCCTACTCAGTGCTAGACAATACTCCCAAAATATGTACATGGCTCATAATCGTTATTGTGAAAATATACTTGAACTTGCATGGGCTAGTCGAAACATGTACTTATAATCATATTTGACAAGTGTGAAATATTCATGAAAGGATGCCATAGAGTTGGCCATGATACTTGAACTTGAATTTCATGAAAATAATACATGCTATAATAAAACTTCATAACTTAAAAATCATGGAGTCATAAGTTTAGTATTTCATAAATATTCATATAAGCTAGATAGTTCATCATACTCAAAATCATAGCTCATAAGCTTGAAATTCATAAAGCATGCATAATAGGGCATAATCTTCATAAACTTGAAATCATTAATTATAAGTAAATTGAGAGTCAAATCTAACCTATTAGCCATAAATCATCAATTGAAACATAAGTGAATTAAACCCATAGAGAGAGCATGGAAGATTTCATAGAATTGGGTAAAATCCTAGAATTTCAACATAACATGATTGAAGACTTCAAATCATAGATTAAGGATGAAATTGGGTATGAAGATGGAAGAATTCCCCCATTCATGAACCTACATACCTGGACTAGATGAGATTCTTGCTAGGATTTGATGCCCAAGAGAAATTGAAGAATAAGAAATTGAGAAATTCTTTCTTCCTTGAGAGCTTGATTTTTTCCAACCTTGGTGTATGAGATGAGTGAGGAATAAGCTAAGTAAAACACTCAATTACACCCTTATAGATCCCCAAAACAATGCCACTTAGGGATTAGAAGCTTATAAAATTACAAAATAGACCCTAGAAATTCAACTTGACTAAACCACTAAATGTCTCAATGCTGTCAATGATGGGTCGTCACTCGCCCGACGATCCATCATCCTTACCGTCATATTTAACTCAAAGGGGGTCCAAAATTAGCCTCAAACGATGGTCAAAGTGATAGGATGACACTCCCTCAACGATCCATCAAGTCTTCCATCGCCTGGAATAGTGGAACTTGAGTATGATGTCATGCCTGATGGCCCATCATAAACTTGATAGCCGTCATTCACACCATTGAAGC
The DNA here is from genome assembly GCA_035772735.1 of Datura wrightii. Taxonomy (NCBI): domain Eukaryota; kingdom Viridiplantae; phylum Streptophyta; class Magnoliopsida; order Solanales; family Solanaceae; genus Datura; species Datura wrightii. The sequence continues at coordinate 44,457,010 of JASDFA010000002.1, read as the reverse complement.
CATGACGCTACCTCAACAGGTTGTCACTAGGCTGATGGACCATTGGTTCCTCCAATAACCCCCTGCACCAGACCTAGAACTTTAGTTCTTTTTCCTTCAAGGAGCCATTTTGAGGCTTTAGGTGTTACAATATCTTCCCCTTGGAAACATTCATCCTCGAATATTGACTTAAGCATATGAAAGGGATAGGGAAGGAATTGCAATCTAAAAATTGAACAAGCGTAGCTGAAAACTGACAGAGTGATTGACTCCGAACTGAAATACATGACTGAACTAAATTCATAAAACATAAATGCATGCTAGGATATGAAACAAACTTAAAGACATGAACTTTACATGAAACTGAATAGAATACTAAGGACGAAACTAACACCTCATGCTGGAACTGAGCCAGAAGAGAAAAGATGCAGGTATCTAGCCATTATATTTGCTTTGGCATCCCATGTAGCTCCCTCAACAGGCTGATTTCTCCACAAAACTTTCAGCAAAGATATCTCCTTGTTCCTCAACTTCCGAACCTGATGATCAAGGATCTCAATTGAAACCTTCTCATAGATAAGGCTATCCTTCACCCCCACTCTTTTCTCCTATTCTTGACATGGGACACACTATCCACGGGCTACCTACTAAGAGCATCCTCCACTATATTGACCTTTTCCTAGTGATAGAATACACTCATGCCATAGTCCTTCGTATATGTGGTGTAGGGATTTAGAGTTTGAGGTAAATGATTATGTGATTTTAAAAGTTTCTCCGATGAAGGGAATAATGCGAATTGAAAAGAAAGGGAAGCTGAGTCCAAGGTATATTGGTCCTTACCAAATTGTGTGATGGGTTGTCCATGTAGCCTATGAAGTGGAATTACCTCTAGAATTAGCTTCAGTGCACCCAGTATTTCATATAACCATGCTACAAAAATGTGTGGGAGATCCACCCTTAGAAGATATTAAAATCACTGAAGACTTATCGTTTGAAAAAGTGCCAGTAGCCATTCTTGATCTTCAAGTGTATAAGTTGAGGACTAAATATATATCCTCTGTTAAGGTACTATTAAGGGGCCAAAATATCAAGCAAGGTATGTAGTAAATGGAAGATCATATGAAGTATAAGTACCCACACTTGTTTCAAGTATCAATAGAAGGTATATGAACTGTGACTAGAATTTTGCCTCCATATATCTTAATTGTCTAAGAATGGAAATTAGGTAAGTTATGACAAAAGATGTTCTTTTCTTGATTATATGTCCAGAAGGAATATTTATTTGTCTTACCCTTAGTTTGGATATTATACTTGTTGAGATGCCCTGTGAGGTTTAGCTATATGTGTCTCTAGTTAGCTGACAGGTTTTGGATAGTCCTGTTTACAAAGAAAACTCGGGAAATTTTTTTAGAAAATCCATGAGTTAGTTTGTTTGAGCCACACCTTTCATTCGAGAATGAATGATCCCAAGGAGGATGATGTAATGTCCCATACCTTTCAACGCGTATACGACTAAGCTAAGGTTGACAAAAGTATTTAAATTAAGGATGGAAATGAGGTATTTGAACCTATAGTTTGAGTAATACAAGTGTGAATAAGATTTAATTAAGGATATTAAGAGTTGAAAAAATGGAGTGAAGGAAGTTTGGTGCTCATCAATTATATTAAGCTTATAACAAAAATTCGATGCACCATCTACTTAAGCAGAATTGACCAAGTTAAGAGGGTCAAGTAAATACCTACATGCATTAATGGACCTAATAGTGGCTCAAATAAAGCTTAAATTTGGCCCAAGAAAGTGACATCAAATCTTCCCAAAAAGTCCAACTGAATTTAAGGCCCAAAGGGAGCTCAAGTTTAAGCCAAGTAGTTGCATAACCTACTTATATTTTTGAGGTGCTTGAAGGGCCAGGTAGGTGCATCACCTACTTGAAAATATGATGTACCAAAATTCTCTTAAAATCAGCCTAAAATATGGACCAAATATATAAAATTCTGCCCAAAATAGACTTCAAATTTGACAAGAATTTGGCCCAAAAAATTTACCCAACTTGGCCCAAAATTGAGTCCAAGATGTCAGCCAAAGGGACCCCTTTAAAGGGATATATTTGAGCTAAAATACCACTTATTCATCTATCAAATTCCAGAAAATTTCAAGACATAAAGATCTCTCTCTCTCTCTCTCTCTCTCTCTCTCTCTCTCTCTCTCTCTCTCTCAGCCAAGAAGCTCTCTAAAATTTTCTTCTTAGGATTTTTGAAGTTCTTCAAGTTTTCTCCAACTTTAGGTAAGTAAACCTGCTTAGATTTTTCTCACTTCTCCAATGGAAAGCTAAGACATCGTTTTAGTTAAGTTGGGAGAGTAAGGCAGCCACTTTTTCCCTACCTAACTACCCACTTTTACTCTTACAAGATAAGTGATTTCTCCCCTCCTCTTTGAAATAGTTGAAGGAGAAGTTTAAGCTCCTAAAATTACTACAAGAAAAAAGTTTATAAAATTACATACAATTGAGGTAAGGTTCTTCCCATTCTCACCTCTTTTTATGTGTAAGTTTGGAGGAAGAATTATAGATTGATTTTGTTAAGAACTCATGCGACAGTGATTGGAAGCAGTGAGTTCAATGTGATTGTTGTAATATTGATGGAATTGCAGTATGTTTAGGAGTTGTTTTGTGGTTATGGAAGTAAGGGAGGTTAAGAAGAGGAATAAGGAGCACTTTTGAAGTTGAAAGAGGGAAGAAATGGCAATACACCAAGTATTTACATGTTATGTGAGCATGCTGCCCATTTTCATATAAGTTGTTGCATTGCAACCTTCCATTGTAATTAGCTGATAATATTAGCCTCATTGTACCTTATTTAAGTAGATTAAAGTCCCAAATGAAGGATTGACTTGTCCTACGCTTTCCAGAATCCAAAAGTGAGGTATGTAAAGCTAGAACCTCTTTCGCTATTAAGGCACGATCCCATATCACATGTTTCACTCATATGAGTTTATAAGAGCTTAGATTACTGTCACTACTTGAACATATGCCTAGATCGAGACACGGGACAAAGAACCTTGAGAGGCTCTAAGTCGACCCATGGGATGAACGTATCATCTAACTCAATCATAATAAAGTAGAATATCAACATAATTAATATAGCAAAAGTCTAATAATCTCATAACATCGGAATACATAACTCAAAATCGAAGCTTATATGCTATGTATGAAAAGCCTCTACTACTGACGAGTTGATGGGACAAGATCCCAACTAACTCACTAAAGTCTAAAACTAAAAGTACTAGATACATCTAAAAGGAAAGGTCCTCGAATGATGAGGACTCACCACTCTGGCTCATAAGTGCTAAAGCTGCAGGTCTGGCTAATGACGGGACTGAGCCTGAATATCCAAGCCTGTATCTTAAAACGATATAGCATAGAGTATGCAGTCAATACATGGAATGTACCGAGTATGTAAGGTAAGTAAAACCACTAAGTAAGTAAAATCATAAATCATGCATATTATAAAACATAATCAAACTAACATTCTGAGAGTAGGGCTTGCATGTTATTTTCTGAAATCATCATCTGAACATAACTGAACATCATAACTGAATCGAATGACCCAAAGCTGAAAACTGATAATCATAAGTAAAACTAAATATTGGGTCAAACCTATTGAAAACATAATATAATGACCGATAAGCATGCATAACTGAAATCATGAGGAACAATGGGAGACTCGTCATATAACCGACATTACCATAATAGAGCTTATGTGGTCACGACTATCACATTCAAGTGGGCAGATCCGTCCAAAGCTTTGCTAGGGTTAAGGATGCTACCACGATATCGATATCAAGCTGAAGGCCCCTTAGGGTCAGGGGAAGCTCACAAAGGAGGTCCAAAATAATCTGAACATACCTACGTTGGCGCGTAGTTCTGAGGCATAGGGTTGAATGTCCCTTAGCCTACTCGATGCTAGACATTACTCCCAAAAGCATGCATATTCTCTCCATCATTTTTCAACAAAGCTGAACCATCATCTAGTGACGAAGCTGACCCATAATATACATACATAAATCTAAAATCATAACATAAGGAGCCTTGGCTCAAACCATACCATAAGCTAAAATTAGTGGGAGTCTAGACTCCAAAATCCATGTGGTAAGCTAATACATGAAGTTTAGATAAATCATAAAACATACTTGATCATATGGGCTTGACCAATACTTAAACATGCTTGACATAGACTTTATCATTCGAAAACATGAACATAAACATGGGAAATTCGAAATCATACTTTCTTCATAAATATCTCATCATGCTTGAATACATATTTTATAGATCTCAACTTTCATGAACTTTCATGGATTGGTATCATAATTTATAAAACTTGAAAACATAATTTATAGTTGAAAATATTGTAAAATATGCCCATTAATCATAATTCAACATTGAAAACATGCTTAGATCATACCTATGATAGAAACTTAGAAAATTCACATGTTGGGTAAAAACCCCATGGATTCATCAACTAGAATTCTCATGAATTGGGAGGGAATTGGCAATGGGTGTGGACAATTGCACCCATTCATAGCCTTACATACCTGAAGAGATCTGATTTCACAACTTTCTTGATTGCCCAATGAGAATTTGGGGAAGAAATTGAGAAATTTAGGCTTGATCACCCTTAGGAGCTTCTAAACGTGCATGCATGGAAGTGAATAAACCTAGAATGAACTTACCCCTCTTTAAACCGAATATTGGGTCAAACCTACTGAAAACATAATATCATGACCGATGAAGATGCATAACTGAAATCATGAGGAACAATGGGAGACTTGTCATATAACCGACATTATCACGATAGAGCTTACATGGTCCTGACTATCACACACAAGTGGGCGGAGCCGCCAAAGCTTTGCCAGAGCTAAGGACACTACCATGATATCGATATCAAGTTGAAGGCCCCTTGGGGGCAGGGGAAGCTCACAAGGGAGGTCCCAAATAATCTGTACTTACCTACATTGGCGCTTAAGTACTGAGGCATAGGGTTGACTAACCTTAGCCTACTCCGTGTTAGACATTACTCCCAAAAATATGCATATGCTCTCAATTATTATTCAATGAAGCTGAACCATCGTCTAATGACGAAGCTTACTCATAATATACATACATAAATCTGAGATCATAAAATGAGGAGCCTTGGCTCAAACCATACCACAAGCTAAAAATAGTGAGATTTTAGACTCCAGAATCCATGTGGCAATCTAATACATGAAGTTTAGATAAAATCATAATACATACTTGATCATATGGGCTTGCCCAATACTTAAACATACTTGACATAAACTTGATCATTCAAAAACATGAACATAAACATTGTTAATTCAAAATCATATTTTCTTCATAAACAACTCATCCTGTTTGAATACATATTTCATTAATCTAAACTTTCATTAACTTTCATGGATAGGCATAATAATTTATAAAACTTGAAAACATAATTTATAATTGAAAATACTGTAAAATATGCCCATTAATCATAATTCAACTTTAAAAACATTCTTAGATCATACCCATGATAGAAACTTAGAAAATTAACTTGTTGGGTAAAAATCCCATGGATTCATCAACTAGAATTTTCATGAATTGAGAGGGAATTGGGCATGGGTGTGGATAATTTCACCCATTCATAGTCTTACATGCCTGAAGAGATCGATTTCACAACTTCCTTGATTGCCCAATGAGAATTTGGGGAAGAACAATGAGAAATTTAGGCTTGATCACCCTTAGGAGCTTCTAGACTTGCATGCATGGAAGTTAAAAGCATAGAATGAACTTACCCCTCTTAGAACACTCTATTCTGAGTTTAAAACAACATAGTTTAGGCCTTAGGAATTTTGAAATTATGAAAAAGCCCTTAATAAATTCGACGGGAAAAACACACTGCTAGTCCCAACAAGGGACTGGACGGATTATCGTCAATGACCACGACTCATGGTCACCTCTCGTTGCTTGCACTGGACTCTGCCTTCTGAGGGTCACCACGAGGAACACCACAACTCGTGGTGTACCCAATGACTCGTGATGATCAAGTCATAACCCACACTGCCCAACCCTTAAATCTTCAGTCAGCTCTTGACCACGGACCACTTGATGACTCGTGGTGGTGACCATGACTCATGATCCCACCTGTTGTTAGCCTCAAACTCAAAATCTTATCCATGTCTAATCTCCTCCCCACGAGTCACTCAAGACTAGTGGTGCACCCCACTGGTCACTGGATGACCCATCCTATGACCTGGTGAAGAAAATTTTATTTTCTCCATTTTAACTCCCGGGTATGATATTAGGGCTTTTGGGGTATTCCAATTACTTGAATTGAGAGTATTTAGATTTTATGTGTTTCAAAGAGTAGCTTGCTGCCCCATTTTTAAATAAATAGTTAAATTTATATAATCAAGTCTTACAAGTTTGAATTGAGTTATGCTTAGCTCTTAGATTGAAATGTTTTATGTTTCCTTCACTTAAAGATGATTAGATTAACTTTATAAGGTACTTATAGTATAATGAGATTAATGAATCCTTTCATAGTGTAACAAGCTTAGCAATACATGTCTGGCACAATTAAGAAGATTAAAAGAGGTAAATCAAAAATACTAACTAATGTGGTTGTTGTATGCCTTGTTTGGCCTATTTACTCTGCATTCATAGTATACTTTAAGCCCCTAGAAGTGGATAATATTATTAGGCCCCAGAAGCGGCCATCTATTATTAAGCCTCCAGAAGTGGTCTATTGATATTAAGTCCCTAGTAGTGGCTATTAGTACTCGACCTCCAGAAGTGGCCATTTGTTACTAAGCCCCCAGAAGTGGCTATTATTATTAGGCCCTTAGAAGTGATCATTTGTTTGTTTAGTTTTAAAGTATATGGCCCCCAGTGTGGTCATAATTTCATTACTGTTATTTTCCAGAAAACTAAGAACAATAGGTAAGTATGAGATTTAAAGTATGTTAAGAAATCAGATTTATAAGAATTTCAGTGTGACAGTTCTAGAATGTGTAACATTTAATAGATAAATGGTTCATATCCTGTCTTCAATGTCATGTGCCTCAGGTATGTCATATTTCCTATCCCTATCTTGTAAGTTTTCCAGTTATGTCATGTGATTCAGTCTACCTTACATACGAGTACTGTCGATGTTGTACTCACGCCCTTTAGCCTGGGGGCACAAAGGAGGTTCTTACTTTAACCGATATAAACCACCATGTAAAAATGGAGTCCAATCTCTGCCCGATCAGGTAAGCCATCTTATACCTTGTCAGGGTAAGAGGCATACAAACAAAGTTTCTAGCAAGGATTCATAATAGTATATACCAAGGGTTTCACGACCTAAGCATGGACCCTGAACCGTGACACGAGACCTAGAACCACAAATAACTCCAAGCTAACCCATGGCACATACATAGCATGATTAAGAGCATACAAATAAATGGAAGAAAAGAATAAATCATAACATGAGAGGAATTCTGAAATCTCATAAAGCATGAATGGGACTACAAGTCATACAGCTGAACATCTGCACATAACTATCTAAAAAGCCTCTAGTCGTAAGATGAACTGTTGGAATAAGCCCCTATTTAGCTCGACTAAGTCTGAAACTAAAAGGCACAAAAATAAAACATAAGTCTAGAAAATGTCCTCGGATGATGAGGACTCACCCAAGCTGGAGCTGAACTGCTAAAGCGGGAGAAAAGCTAACATTGGGGCTGAGACTAGTCACATAACTTATATTATGAGATGATATAGCATAAAAGTATGCAGTCAGTTCTTTGAATGTACTGAGTATGTAGGATAAGTAAAACATAATAGTAAAATGATATTGTAAAATCATGAGTATATAATAATCTTGGGCATAATTGCATGCCAAGTGATACTTTATTACTTAATTTTGACTTGTTTATCTACTTTTATTTGTACATTCTCATGTGATTTTTATGTAAATGTGGATTTATACTAACCAACATGATTAGTTATTCTTTTTGCAGTTAGAATGAATTTTGGAAACTAATCTACAAGTTGGTGAAGTGGAGGAATGGACTCGGAAGAAAAACTAGGAAGTCGGAAAGAAAATGCTAAAAAATTGATGCTCCGCGACAGGGCCGTGTCACGCCACCATCGCGGAGGCATTCTGCCTAGAGTGGAATTTGGGTTGAATTCCGGTGAAGGTGCACGATGAGGCCGTGGCACGGAGCTGAAACTCCGCGATACCCTTCGTGCCACGTTGCCAGTTTATTCCGCGAAATTTTCCGCTTGTATAAATAGCACACTTAGGTTTTATTTTAATATATCTGACATTTCTCAAGCTAGAACGTGGGTATCAGGCAGTTGAGCTGAAGAAATTCTTTAGTTAATTTTCTTCCTTTTTCTCTTGAATTTAAATTGCTTGTATGATTTCTACTTGTTTGAAGATGTTTAATCATCAAATGAGTGGCTAATTCACCTTTGGTTGAGGTTGAGGATGATTGCAGTAGTATGTAATTGATGTTATTTTAGTTTTTATCTTCTCTACAACGGTTGTTCTACTAATTTATGTTCTCACTACATTAATGCTTGGCCATTGTTAATGTAAATCCTAGAATTTCAATTTTATTTCTGAAAGGAAGATTAATTGGATAGATGTGAATTGGTAGGATATGTTCTTATCTTGGTTGAGAAATTAAGAGAAGATTCACATTCAGAATAGAAATATATCTGTAATGTCATATTTGGTCATCTATGGAATTTGTTATGTATTGCTAGAATATGAAGTGTTTGCATCACAGAAATGTGTAATGTGAGTCTCATGATTCTTTAATTAGAGAGGAATTCGAAAGAACCAATCGATTGGTTAATAATTCCTGACCAACAACCGAAGAGAAGTGTTGACTGAAATTTAATCAGTAAATTACATATCTGCATGTTTTTCCTTAACCCTAGCTTGTTCATGCTATTGTTCAGATTATAATTTACAATCTTCTTACTTAAAGTTACATTAACTAGTATTATTGAAAACTGACCATTTGTTCTGTTTGTCTACTTGTATAAAGAATTGCGTATACTAAACACTTAACGAAAAATTATTGTAACATTACAGTCCCTGTGGGTTCGATACCTGGCTTGAAATAAAGCCATTTTATTACTTGTACGACCACGTGAACTTGCGTGTAGTTGGGAGTGAACAAGTTTTTGGCGCCGTTGTCGGGGACCGGCAATTGGTTATTTAATTTTCTTAGTGTTAGTTTACAAGTTCGATACAAGTGTTGACGACTTGATCTTAGCCTTTCTCTTGCAGGTACTAAATTTTTTCTGAACGCTAGTAAGGGATAAAAGAGTTGGTGGATTTGTTGTTAGAGCCGGAGAGACAATTTCATCTATAGAAAAGGGAAGCTATAGAAAAGAAGTTGCAGTTATTAAGGAGAGCAATTCTGGAGCAACAACAACAACCACCAATTGTAAGGGCAGTTTTAGTGCCTGAAGAGATGGCAACAAGACCGGTCCGCGAGGTGGCAATCCCATATGTGAACAATGTAACATCCAGCATTCACAGGCCACCAGGAGGGAGGTTCAAACTTAAGTAGAATATGGTGCAGTTATTGCACAACAACGGGCACAAGTCTCCCTCATGAAGATCCACAACAGCATCTCCAAAACTTCTTAGAGATAAGTGACACATATATACCCGCTGGAGTATCATCTGATTATGTGAGGCTTACACTATTCCCGTTTTCACTGCTGGGGGAAGCCAAGAGATGGTTGAAGGCTGAACCGTCAAATTCTATTACTACTTGGGATAACCTAGCAAGGAAGTTTTTGATACGATTCTTTCCATCAGGGAAAACAGCCAGGCTTAGAAGTTAGATTCTAAGCTTCAAACAGAGAGAGGGTGAGAATTTGTATCAGGCTTGGGAGAGGTTCAAGTCAATGCTAAGAGATTGTCCTCACCATCACCAGTCCAATGATGTGTTGGTGCATACATTGATTAAGGGCTTGGAACCGCATACGAAGATTTTGTTAGATTCAGCAGCCGGGGGGGCAGACATTAGAAAAGACCTACGAAGAGCTTTACACCTTGTTGAACAGTATTTCACAATGTAATCCGGAATGGAATGCGGATACAACTCGAGGGGGAGCAAATAAAGTCGCAGGGGTCTTTGAGGTTGATGGATTCACAGCTATCGCTGCACAGATAGTTGCTTTGCAAAATCAACTTAACACTCATTTCAGTAGTATGAGTTTGAGCCAGACACAAGCCCCCGTCAATGTAGTTTAGTAGGTGTGGTGTGAAGTCTGTGGAAGTAGTGAACATTCAGCTGAGTGTTATGGTGCCAATCCAGATTCGGTAAATTTTGTTGGAAACGCCCAGAGGAGCAACAATCAGCAGTATGGCAACAGGTACAACCCAAATTGGAGAAATCATCCGAATTTTTCATAGGGGAGTAATAGTCATCAGGGACAAAGTTCAAATCAGGGCGTGCACAGAAATCAAGGGGGTCATCACAATTTTCAGCCGCAGTTCAGAGGAAATAATGCACCTCCTCAGTCTAGCAACATTGAGGATATGCTTAAAACCATAATAGCTAACCAGGCACAGATGCAGGCTGATCAGGTAAAATTGACAGCTGATATGAAAAATCAGCAGTTAGCTACAAAGGCATTGGAGTATCAGTTGGGATAGTTAGCTAGAACGCAAAATACTAGACCGAGGGGGGGGGGGTTACCAAGTGATACAGACCCAAATCCTAAGCAGGTGAATGCAATTACTACCCGGAGTGGAAAGCAACTAGGGGAGGTGGAACCTGAAAGGCCACCTCAGAAATCTGGAGCAATAGAAAAGGATGAAGGAAACGATAATGTGAGGGGGAATGAAAAGGCAGCAGAGATGGAAAGACCACCCGCCCCGTGTCCTCAAAGATTGAAAAAGCACAAGGAGGAAGCATGCTTCAAGAAGTTCATGGAAGTGCTAAAGCAGGTACATATTAATCTTCCTTTAGTCGATGTGTTGCAGGGAGTGCCAAAATATGCCAAGTACATCAAAGAAATTGTAGCAAACAAGAGCAGACTGATAGATTATGCTACAGTTGGACTTACTGAGGAGTGTACCTCCCCTATTCAGAATCAGTTGCCTTCAAAGCTCAAGGATCCTGGAAGCTTCACTATTCAAATTACAATTGGGCAGTCTATTCGAGCTCGTGGTTTGTGTGATTTGGGAGCAAGTATAAATTTGATGCCAACATCAGTATTCAAGAAGCTAGGGCTAGGCAGTCCTAGACCCACTATTGTGATTTTGTAGCTAGCTAACCGTTCATTGGCCAGACCTGATGGTATTTTGGAGGATGTGCTAGTGCAAGTAGGTTCCCTCATTTTCCCGGTGGATTTTATAATTATTGATTTTGAGCCAGATGTGGAAGTCCCATTTATTTTGGGACGTCCCCTTTTGGCAACTGGGCGAGCCTTAATTGATGTAGCTGCTGGGCAGCTAACCATGAGAGCTCATGATAAGGTAGAGGTCTTTGATGTCTACAAGGCCATGAAGCTACCGTTTATATATGAAGAGTTATCAATAATCAATGTTTTGAATTAGGAGTCGACCCTTCAGATTATTGACTCACAAGATCCCTTGGAGAGAGCCTTAGTGGGACGTGATCATTTTGGGGATAGTGCGACATATGAGATGGTGCAGACTTTGAATGAGCCAAAATGGTTTTTTAGGAAGCAAGATTTTGAACCGTTAAATAGGTCCTTGGAACCATCCCCAAAGTCATCAATAGAGGAGGCACCTAAATTGGAGTAAAAGACATTACCTCCATATCTGCAGTATGTATTCTTCGATGAAGATGACACCTTACCCGTCATCATTTCAGCAAAACTGACAGATGCACAAGTGAAAGATGCTTTGGTAGTCCTTAAGAGGAGAAAGAGAGCAATGGGATGGCAGATGTCGGACATTAAGGGGATTAGTTCATCTTTCTACATGCACAGAATATTTATGGAAGAGGGATCCAAGCCAACTGTGCAACATCATCGGAGATTGAATCCAGTGATGAAGGATGTAGTCAGAAAGGAAGTGATCAAGTGGCTAGATGCAGGAGTGGTATATCCCATCTCAGACGGTGAATGGGTTAGCCCAGTTCAATGCATTCCCAAGAAAGGGGGAATGACAGTGGTTACAAATGAGAAGAATGAGTTGATTCCCACACGCACTGTCACAGGCTAGTGAATTTGCATGGATTACAGGAAGCTCAATGAGTCCACTCGGAAAGATCATTATCTTATTCCATTCATTGATCAGATGTTGGACAGGCTGGCAGGGCAGGAATATTATTGCTTTCTAGATGGTTACTCTGGCTATAATCAAATAGCCATAGCACTAGAAGATCAGGAGAAGACCATGTTTACATGTCCTTATGGGACGTATGCTTTTAGGCGGATGCCTTTTGGTCTATGAAATACACCAGCCACATTTCAGCGATGCATGATGGCGATATTCCATGATATGGTGGAAGACTATGTCGAGGTATTTATGGATGACTTTTCTGTTTTTGGTAACTCGTTTGCTATGTGTTTGCTGAATCTTGATAGGGTGTTAGCTAGATGTGAAGACTCAAACCTGGTGCTCAACTAGGAAAAGTGTCACTTTTTAGTCAAGAAGGGTATTGTCCTTGGCCATAAGGTGTCATGCAGAGGTTTGGAAGTCGATCGTGCAAAGATAGAGGTGATTGAAAAGCTACCACCGCCAGTATCAGTTAAGGGTGTCATAGCTTCTTAAGACATGCTAGGTTTTACAGATGGTTTATTCAAGACTTCTCTAAAATTTCAAGACCGTTATGCCGGTTGCTAGAAAAAGAGGTGAAGTTTGAATTTGGCAAGGAATGTGTAGAAGCATTTGAGGGGCTAAAAAAGAAGCTGGTGGAAGCTCCTATTCTCATTGCTCCCGATTGGGAATATCCTTTTGAGTTAATGTGTGATGCAAGTGATGTGGCTGTAGGAGCGGTATTGGGGCAGCGAAGGAATAAGCTTTTTCATTCCATCTACTACGCAAGCAAAACACTTGATGCTGCACAAGTTAATTATACAGTCACTAAGAAGGAGATGCTGGATCTAGTGTTTGCATTTGACAAGTTTAGATCCTATTTGGTGGGGTCGAAAGTGGTGGTACACACTGATCATGCGGCAATTCCGTACTTATTTGGCAAGAAGGATGCGAAGCCTAGGCTAATCAGGTGGATATTATTGCTGCAAGAGTTTGATCTGGAGACCCAAGACAGGAAGGGAAGTGAAAATCAGGTTGCAGATCACCTATCGAGGCTAGAGAATCATTCACATGTGAAGGAAGCTGACAACATCAGAGAAGAGTTCCCCGATGAACAACTCTTGGCAATAAAGGAAGCTGAACTCCCGTGGTATGCAGATATTGTGAATTTGTTGGTAGTATCCAACTATACCATGAATGAAATTTGAAATTTATGCTTTTGATGGACAGGACAAATGTCTGGAAGACAAGACAAAGGGAAAGGCACATCCACATTTGGCACCAGCAGAAAAAGATTAAGAATTGGGGCAGCAGTGCCAGCGGCACCACCGATTCCAAGGGGGCAACGTAGACAATATGGAACACGATGGGTTACAGATGAGGGAAATAAATGGTATGCCAAACACAAGGAAACCAAGTATTTCCCATAGGAACAAATAGCATGAGAACTACTAGCTTAAGAATTCCCGAGAATCCTACACAGGATAGAGACTATTGGGCTAAACTTCATCTTTGAAGAACCCAAAGAGTGCAATCTCCATTTGATAAGAGAATTCTACGCTAACTGGAACCCCATTGTGCATAGCCACACAGTCAAGATCAGAGGACAGGTGGTTACTTTTGAACCACACCATCGAAATCCCATCTTGGGGACGCGGGACACAGACGCACATGTCCTCCGCCAGCTGAATATCGCTCCACCATATGCAGATATCAGACGCACTTTATGTGGAGCACGATCAACAGCTAGGTAGAGTCGTCAAAAGGAAAGAGGGTATCACCAGACCTTTCCATACTCCCAAATGAACAGAGAAGCGAGGATCTAGTTGAAGATAGTATGTACTTGCCTGATCCGGGGGGTGCACATGACTGATGTCACCTGGGACAGAGTTTGTTTGGTGTATCCATTGATGAAAGGACTAGAGATAAATGTTGGGGCGGTGATTATTTCTGCCATGAAGAAAGACAGACTTCATCAAGGGCATCGGTACAGCTTCGGTGGTCTTCTCACTACTTTCCTCAAGGGCCATGGTATTGAAGAAGAGGCCTTGGACTATATTCCTCAACTTGACCGGCGTGCTTTAGATGTTACTAAGACCAAAGCACCTGATACCACATTTGGGCCTGTTCTTACACTCGCCGAGCGACATGCTCGGGATGACCAATACATGGCCTGAATGTATGGGATGCAGATGTTGCAACTGCGAATTGCTAGAAGGCCTGCTACGGAGGAGGAATTGTGGCATCTCGACATGGATTATCCATTCAATGAGAATGTCCGAGCATTATGCAATGTTGGGCCTGCATTTTTAGAACCAATTGTTGACGACGTCCCTAATGATGAGGAAACGCGCCGGGATGACTCAGACATGGAGTCAGAGGAGGATGGCGGAGAGGATTCTGATCTTGGTGATGAGGCACTAGCACCTAATGAAGAGATTGAACATTTTGATTGATCAGGGAGTTACACCACCCAAACTTTGCTTTTAACTGCAGATATGCGAACACTGGGGAAAGTTTCCAACTAAGTGTGGGGTGGGAGTAGTTAGGTGCTGGTGTAGTAAGGTTGTGATATGTTTGTGCTTTTGTAGTTGTTTGATGTGTGACATTGTGTTCGTGTTATGTTGTTGATGCTTTTGTGTGTTGGTGCTGGTGATGTAATTGTAACATATTGTTAAGTAGTTATTTGAGTAATTATTTGTGTAAGTTAGCTGCTATTTTTATTTTTTACTTTATTTTTTTCTATCTTTTTGATTTGGGTTTCTCGGTTTTTGTTTTTGGTGCTTTTTCCGAAAATAGTCCCTTTGAACCAAAGTCTTAGATAGAGATTGTTCCCTATGATGGATGGATGATGACCGTCTCAAGGGAAATTTAGTCAGTAGGTTTAGATTTTTTTGAACACATAGCTAATTAATGGTTCGACATTCTTGTTATGTGCTATATTGTAAGATGCAAGTGTGAGTAGGATGGAAGCTTGCAAGTGTGTTAAACATGTTGAGACACATAGGCTCTAGAATTCGACTCGATGTGATTAAAGCTTAATTTTGAATTCTTGTAATTAACTGTGTTAGGAGTCTGCGAATATGTCTTGAATTGTGCATGTGCATGTGCATGTGCAGTGAGGGTGAGTTTTTCTAATATTTCTTGCTACTGTGAAGTGTCTAGAACTTGCCTGATGTGTATATAAAACGAAATGAAGGATGTAGGCATTTCTTTGAATGAACCTAAATTTTATCCCTTATCTTACCTACCTTGAAAGTTAAATCGTAGTTAGCCTCATTGAGCCTTAAGCCTATTCTTTGAAATTACAACATAAGCGTAATCCTTTTCTTTCATTAGCCGTGAATTTGATCCAAAACTCCTAAGCGCTTAAGTGAAAAATTTCAAAGAGTGAAGGAGTGAGAAGCGTGAAACAGAAGGAAAAGTAGAAGTTGTGAAAGTTGAGACAAGGACAAAGGTGCACTTGTTTGAAAATGATTGATTATTAGTTGAGAGTACGAAAGTAAATGAAAAATTTGCTTAAATACGCTTTACTAGTAAGCTGAGTGTGCCTAAAGAAATGGGAACAAAAAGAGAATATTCAAGAGTGAGAAGAGTGAGGAAGAAGTATAGAGGAGATGTCTTTAATAAATGTGGATGTATTAAAAGCGCTTGGGAGAAGATAGTCACTATTACTGGCCAGAATAGTACCTACCCGTCCCTTAGCCTACATTACAACCCATTAAGTCCTACTTGATCTTACGTTCATACATCCTTAAATTAGTGGAGTAAACACTAAGGGCAAGCTTCTGGTTCACTACATGATGCATGTGAATTCTTTGAGAGAGTGAGCGTAGTTTGATTCATATACCCATACCTTTTGTGATTTGAAATTCTTTTGAATTAAAAATGGGGTAAATCTCTTGTGTTGTGAGGGCACATGTTTAATGAGAGATAACATTCATGTGGATTTCTTGGTCGGTTGATTTGCATGAGTTTTCTAAGATTGAGAGTCGATTCTTGAGGTTTGGAAGTCTTAACATAGTTGTAATTCATCTTAATGATGAAATCATGCATGCCTTATTTTTAACTTGCTATCTTAAATAATCTTTATAGCCATAGCTTGAATTGTCGTGCTAAATTAGCTATGTGTGAGTCTTCAATTACATGAGATGTGAAAGGGTTGTTAGAGGACGAACAAGGCTTTAAGTGTGGGGTAGGTGATTTTGGGCATAATTGCATGCCCAAGTGATACTTTATTACTTAATTTTGACTTGTTTATCTACTTTTATGTGTACATTCTCATGTGGTTTTTATGTAAATGTGGATTTATACTAACCAACATGATTAGTTATTGTTTTTGCAGTTAGAATGAATTTTGGAAACTAATCTACAAGTTGGTGAAGTGGAGGAATGGACTCGAAAGCAAAACTAGGAAGTCGGCAAGAAAACGCTAAAAAATTGATGCTCCGCGACAGGGTCGTGTCACGCCACCATCGCAGAGGCATTCTACCTAGAGTGGAATTTGGGTGGAATTCCAGTGAAGGTGCACAATGGCACCGTGTCACGGAGCCCATGCTCCGCATTCACTTCAGTGACACGGTGGGAGGACTTAGCTGCACACCTGGAATTACAGTGAAGGAGCACGATACGTCCGTGGCACGGAGCTGAGGCTCCACGATTCCCTCCACGACATGCTGAAGATAATTATCCGGCACCCCAAGTTCTAGTGAAGGTCCGCGACAAGGCCATGGCATGGAGCTGATGCTTCGCGATACCCTCCCTGCCATGTTGCCAGTTTATTTCAGGAAATTTCCCACTTGTATAAATAGCACACTTAGGTTTTATTTTAAGATATCTGACATTTCTCAAGCTAGAACGTGGGTATCAGGCAGTTGAGCTGAAGAAATTCTTTGGTTAATTTTCTTCTTTTTTCTCTTGAATTTAAATTGCTTGTATGATTTCTACTTGTTTGAAGATGTTTAATCATCAAATGAGTGGCTAATTCACCTTTGGCTGAGGTTGAGGATGATTGCAGTAGTATGTAATTGATGTTATTTCAGTTTTTATCTTCTCTACAACGATTGTTCTACTAATTGTTGTTCTCACTACATTAATGCTTGGCCATTGTTAATGTAAATCCTAGAATTCCAATTTTATTTCTGAAAGGAAGATTAATTGGATAGATGTGAATTGGTAGGATATGTTCTTATCTTGGTTGAGAAATTAAGAGAAGATTCACATTCAGAATAGAAATATATCTGTTATGTCATACTTGGTCATCTATGGAATTTTTTGTGTATTTCTAGAATATGAAGTGTTTTCATCATAGAAATGTATAATGTGAGTCTCATGATTCTTTAATTGGAGAGGAATTTGAATGACCCAATCCATTGGTTAATAATTTCTGACCAACAACTGAAGAGAAGTGTTGACTGAAATTTAATCAGTAAATTACATATTTGCATGTTTTTCCTTAACCTTAGATTGTTCGTGTTATTGTACAAATTATAATTTACAATCTTCTAACTTAAAGTTACATTAACTAGTGTTATTGAAAACTGACCATTTGTTCTGTTTGTCTACTTGTATAAAGAATTGCATATACTAAACACTTAACGAAAAATTGTTGTAATATTACAGTCCATGTGGGTTCGATACCTGGCTTGAAATAAAGCCACTTTATTACTTGTACGACCACGTGCACTTGCGTGTAGTTGGTAGTGAACATATAACAAACTAAAACATGAGTTTCTAATCATAAACTGAGTATAATGGCTTAAGGTTCTCAAAACTGATTCATAAAACTAGATATGACTAATTTCATAAGTAAAACCTTATAAAATATATATTGAGCCAAAATATCATAAGCCATAAAAGCATAAGTTATGAACATGAACATGCATAGAAAATTAAGGAACAGTGGGAGACTCTCATAACTGACACCATCATGAATGAGCACATGATGCCCAACTATCTCATTCAACTTGGAAGAACTGTCCTAAGCCTTTTCAGGACAAAGAAAGATAAAGGCGTGATATCACTCGTGAGCCCCATCAGGCGGGAGAACACTCTCTGGCAAGGTCCCAAACCTGCATATATACCTACGGTGGCACATAGTTCTGAGACCTAGGTGTGTTGAACCCCAGCCTACTCGGTGCTAGATACTGCTCACAAAAAATATATATTGCTCGTAGATATAATCATGAAACATACGTGGTTTTACAAGGGTTAGTTAGAAAATCATAAACATACTTGACGTACGTGAACTAGCCATGAAAACAATGTTGTTTATTCGACCATGATACATAAGCTTGAGATTTATGAAACCATACATAATTGAGTAAAATAATCATAACTTGAAAATCACAGGTTCATTAGAGATTCTAGTAGAAAACATGTTATCATAATTATAAAACATACATTGAATCAGAAGAGAATTGAAATCTAAAGGATCATGAGAGTTTTCATCAAAATTGGGTCTAATCCTAGAAATTCATAAAAACATGATTGGAGACTTGAATTCATGAGATTGAAATATAATTGGGCATAATGATGGAAGAAATCCTGACCCTACATACTGGAGTTTGATGAATTCTTAACTTAATTTGAAGACCCAAGAGAAATTGAGAAGAAGATGACAGAGAACCCTAGCCTTTCCTTGAGATAGAATTTCCAAATTACGGTGTTTGAAGAAAATAAGAGTTTTTGAAAAGCATAACCCCTTAATTAGCCCTTTTAGAAGCTTAAAACAATGGCATTTAGAAGTTAAATCATAAAAGTTTACTAAAATACCCCTGGACTGCCAAACTAATATTTTTAACTGGCAGAACCAATGACCCGTACCACGGATCATTAAACCAACCAACTCCTCTCATTGGTTCCCACTTTTGCTCCGAATCATCCTCTGGACCTACTTCAATAACTAAAACAAACGGCTGGTATTCTGGGCAGTTTTTGGCAAATTTCTAAAGTTCATCACCATGGGGTAACAAATGACTCATTGGTTTATAGGACGACCCATCCTATTGGTCATTCAATAGCCTGATGCCATTTTTCTGTTTGTTTCTGCTGCAAGTCTCGGATCTGATCTTAGAGACTTTCAAGGTGTTACATTATCACCCCTTTGGGAACATTCTTCCTCAAATTAAGGCTAACTAAGCTGAAAAAATAGGGAATAAATTACAATCCCAAAATTGAAAGGCTATAAACTGAAAACTTATAGGGTGACTAACTCTAGACTGACATAGATGACTCAACTGAATTCATGAAAAACATATGCATAGTAGAACATGAAAAGAACTGAGAGACATGAACTTTACATGAAATGAAATAGAATGCTACGGAGGAAACTAGTACCTCATGCTAGAACTTAGCTGGGAGGGAAAAGATACGGGTATCTAGCCATCGTATCTACTTTGGCTTCCCAGATAGCTCCCTCGACTAGTTGAGTTATCCACAAAACCTTCACCAAAGCTACCTCCTTGTTCCTCAACCTCCAAACCTGACAATCAAGGATCTTAACTAGAACCTCCTCATAGGTAAGGCTTTCCTTCACACCAACGCTTTCTATTGAAACAACTAGAGCTGGATCACCAATGCACTTTTTTAGCAAAGACACATGGAAAACTGAATACACCAAAGCCAACTCCGCTGGTAACTCTAACTCATAAGCCACTTTGCTAACTCGCCTTAGAATTATATAAGGACCAACATATTGGGGACTAAGTCTCCCTTCCTGCTAGACCTCATAACTCCTTTCATGGGTGACGCCTTCAAAAACACCCAATCATCAACCTCAAACTCAAGCTCTCTTCTCCTAACATTCGCAAGTGATTTCTGATGACTCTGAGTTGTTTTCAGCCTCTCTCTAATAAATTGAACCTTCTCCATAGCCTCATGTACTAAATCAGATCCTATTGTGTGGACTCTCCTACCTCGAACCATCCAATAGGTGACCTACATCTCCGCCTATAAAGAGCCTCAAACAGAGCCATCTGAATGTTGGAGTGGTAACTATTGTTGTAGGCAAACTCAATAAGAGGAAAGTGGTCATCCCAACTACCTTTGAAATCAATCACGCAAGCTCTCAACATTTCCTCAAGAGTCTAAATAGTCTGCTCGGCCTGACTATCTTTCTATCGGTGAAAAGTTGTGAAAAGCTTCATATGAGTACCAAGGCCCTTATGAAATGATCTTCAAAACTGAGAGGTCAATTGAGTACCCCTATTAGAGATGATAGACATCAGAAATTCATGCAACTGAACTAACTCCTGAATATAAGCCTAGCATAATCCTCGGCTGAATCTGTAGTCTTAACAGGTAGAAAATGTGCTGACTTGGTCATCTAATCCACAATCACTCATATAGAATTATACTATTGATGTATATGAGGCGACCCTGTAATGAAGTCCATATTGATCTCTTCCCACTTTCAAGTAGGATTACTGATACCCTGTAACATACCCTCAAGTCTCTAACATTAAACATTCACCTATTGGCAATTCAGACACTTACCCACAAACTCTGAAGTGTCCTTCTTTATGACATTCCACCAATAGACTTCCCATAAGTCATGGTACATCTTGGTGGCACCTGAATGGATAGAATACCGAGAGCTATGAGCCTCTCTCAACATTCACTCTCTCAACTCATCCACATCTAAAACACATAGTCGGCTTGATATCAAAGTACACCATCTCCCCTTGGAAGAAAATCTCCACTTTCTATTCCAGACAATATCTTTCAACTTCACTAAGATAGGATCCTCATCTAGCCTTGCCTTAACTTCGACACTAAAGATGACTCTGCTCCATTCTGCATGATAACACTACCATCTGCTGAATCAGTAAGAACGAACCCCTAAACAAGCAAGCCTACGAATATCTTTCACCAATTCTTTCCTCCCATCCTCCACATGGGATGCACTCTCCATGGACAGCCTACTAAGAGCATCTGTCACTACATTGGCCTTGCGCGAATGGTAAAGGACACTCATGTCATAGTCTTTGAGAAGCTCAAGCCATCTCCTTTGCCGCAAATTCAAGTCTTTTTGAGTAAACACACACTGAAGGCTTTTGTGGTCTTTGAACATATCCACATGCACTCTATACAAGTAACGCCTCCAAATCTTCAAGGCAAACATCGCCGCTGCTAGATCAAGGTCATGAGCTGGATAATTCTTCTCATGAGTCTTAAGCTATTTTGAGGCATAAGAAATGACCTTCCCATGTTGTATCAACATACACTTAACGCCATCCCTAGAAGCATCACAATATACCACATAGCCATATGTGCCCTCTAGCAGGGTTAACATTGGAGCTGAAATGATTTGTGTCTTTAGGTCCTAAAAACTCTTCTCACAAGCATCAGATCACTGAAATTTGATTTTCTTCTAGGTCAACTTAGTCAATCGTGCAACAATGGATGAAAAACCCTCTATGAACCTCCGATAGTAGCCAGCTAAGCCCAAAAAGCTCCTAATGCCGGTAGGGTTGACAGGTTTAGGCTAATTCTTCACCAGCTCCATCTTCTGAGAGTCTACCTGCACATCCTCACTAGATACCACATGGCCAAGAAATGCAACTGACTGCAACCAAAACTCACACTTGCTAAACTTGGCAAACAATTGACAATCCTTAAGTGTTTGTAACACAATTGTCAAATGAGTGACATACTCCTCCTCGCTTCAAGAATACATAGGGATGTTCTTCTATGAAAATAATGATGAACATATACAAATACTACTTAAACACACTGTTCATCAAATCCATAAAAGATGTAAGGGAATTCGTTAGCCCAAAAGTCATAATGACAAACTCATAGTGGGCATACCGAGTCTTGAAGGCTATCTTCAGAATGTCACTCTCCCTTACCTTGAGCTGGTGATAGCCGGATATGAGGTCTATATTTGAGAAGCACTTGGCACCCTGAAGCTAATCAAAAAATTCATCAATCTTGAGGATAAACTTATTCTTGAATGTGACCTTGTTCAACTGATTAATTGATGCACATCCTAAGAGAACCATCTTTCTTCCGAATAAAGAGGACTGGAGCACTCCATGGGGACTTACTAGGCCTGATGAAACCCTTATCCAAGAGATCCTTTAACTTTTCCTTTAACTCCTTTAGCTCCATAGGAGAAATGGATGTACGCTACGTATCAGCGAGAAGGTCGATACCAAAGTCAATCTCCCACTCTGGAGGGATCCTGGTAGATCATATAAAAACACCTCTAGATACTAACAACAGGAACTAATTGAAGAGTCAGGGTTTCGAACGTAGAATCGTTAACATGAACTAGATGATAGACACAACCTTTGGAGATTGTCTTTCTAGCCTTAAGGTAGGAGACAAAGCGACCTACAAGTGCTGCTGAACTACCTTTCTACTCTAGGACTGGATCACCCAAAAATCTAAACTCTACTCACCAGATTCCACAATTTACTAAAGCATAGCAAGTATACAACCAACCCATCCAAATATAACATAAAAATTGGTCATGTCTAACTCCACTAAGTTGGTTGAGTGTCTTTTTGTAGAACTCTAATAGGGAAATTTCTATATACTCATCGAGCTATAACTGACTCACCGACAGGAATAGAGATTGAGAAGGGTTCTGATAGGTTTTGGGACTGACATCGAAACTGATGGCAAGATAGGGAGTCACGAAGGATAATGTGGCCCATAGATTCAGCAAGGAATAAACATCAGGATAAAATAATTGTAACATACCAGTGACAATGGTCGGTGAGCTCTCCTACTCCTAGTGAGATAAAAGTGCATAGAACCTATTCTCATGCAACCCACCACTAGCACTAGAAGATACGTCCTACTGAGGTGGGCAAGCTACTGGAGCTGCTGAAGTAGTAGATGGGGCACGACCTCTATCGTCACCCTGTCTAACTGATAGGCAATCCCTAAGTCTGTGTTCGGGCTTCCCACACCTGTAGCAAGCATCTGAGCCAATTAAGCATTCTCCTGGGTGGTTCTTACCGCACTTCTTATAGGATGGGAAAGTGCGCTCACTTGACATGCTTCTCTGACCCTTAGATCCTGGAGCTCTACCTCTCTGATCACTTCTAGGTCTAGAGGATACACTAGTTGATAATGGAGCTAAAGCTGATGACCTTTGATGGGACTGTTGGCGATGTCCACCACCAGACCTCTGCTGAGAATACCCAAAGCTCCCTATCTTATCCCTCCTGTCCTCTCTCTCCCTCTCCTTCATCTACTCCTCCTCAATATACAGAGCATAAATCATCAATCATGAGTTATCCACATCGCTGATGAGCATAGCAGTTCTGCACTCCTTGACCAATGAATCTGCAACCCCTGATACAAAATTGCTCATACGAGCTCTCGGCTCTGTAACCATCTCTAGAGCATACTTGGACAGCTGGGTGAACCTCAAGGCACACTCCTGAATAGTCATGTCGTTCTGCTTCAAATTGATGAACTCTATTACCTTTACTTCCCTCAACTCTCAAGAAAAGAACCTATCCAAGAACGCTGTAACGAACTCATCCCAGCCTATAGGAGCTGCACCTACTCCACAACCCTCCTTCCACTGACGGAATCAAATGTGAGCTACCACCTTCAACTAATAGGAGGCCAAATCTGCACTCTCCTCTCCCACTTGGTAACCTTTTGGATCTCCTCAATGAACTCCTGTGGATACCCGTCTACCTTTTAACCATGAAACTCCGGCAGGTTCATCCTGGTGAAGTCTCGCACCTTAGCGGCCATAGCATTCCCATTAGTGTTCACATGGGCCACCACTTGCTGGTAAACTTGGGTTGCCATAGCCTGTGCCAACATCTGAAAAGCAGCCATGAACTCAGCATGAGTCACCTGCTCATTCAAAGGGTTCGCTAGAGCTGGTTGGGCTGGCTAATTCCCATCTCCATTGCCATTCCCATGGTTATTGTTGTTTCCATTTCTTCATCCACTAACTCAGAGGTGAGGCATATTTTTGCAAATGTGGATAGCATGAGTTAGAAGAATAGAGAGCTTGAACTTCATCACACAACATAGATCATGAAATAATGGAAGTTTCCCAAAACGTCTTATAGCCTCTTCCTCAGAGGTGTGGCGCACTTTGCACCCATGAAAAAGATTCTACTCAACGTAGCTTTCAGACTCCCGAGGACATTCTAAACCTGATGCTCTTATACCAAGTTTGTCACGACCCGAGCATGGATCCTGAACCGCGACACGGGAACTAAAACTACGAATAGCTCCAAGCTAACCCAAGGCACATACATAGAATGATAAAGAGCATATAAATAAGTGTAAGAAAAGCATAAATCATAACATGAGTGAAAATCTTGAATCTTATAAGCAGGAATGAGACTACTAGTCATAACTGTTGAACATCTACATTTAACTGTATGAAAAGACTCTATTCATAAGATGAACCGTTCGAACAAGCCCCCAACTAGGTCAGCTAAGTCTGAAGCTGAAAGGAATGAAAATAAATCATAAGGCTAGCAAATGTCCTCGGATAATGAGGATTCACCCAAGCTGGGGATGAATTAGACTGAAGCGGGAGTGAAGCTAACGTCGGGGCTAAGACTGGTCACCTTAACCTATATCATGAGATGACATAGCATAAAAGTATGTGATCACCATTTTGAATGTACAAAGTATGTAGGATAATTAAAACATGATAGTAAAATGATATTCTGAAATCATGAGTATAGAACAAGCTAAAACATGAGTTTCTGATCATAAACTGAGTATAATGGCTCAAGGTTCTCAAAACTGATTCATAAAGCTTGATATGGCTAATTTGATAAGTAAAACCTCATAAAACATATATTGAGCCAAAATATCATAATTTATAAAAGCATAAGTCATGAACATGAACATGCATAGAAAATCAAGGAACAGTGGGAGACTCTCATAACCGACACCATCATGAATGAGTACATGATGCCCAACTATCTCGCTCAAGTTGGCAGAACTGTCCAATGTCTTGCCAGGGCAAAAAAAGATAAAGGCATGATATCACTTGTTAGCCCCATCGGGTGGGGGAACACTCTCTGGAAAGGTCGCAAACATGAATATATACCCATGGTGGCATGTAATTCTGAGACCTGGGTGCGTTGAACCCCGACCTACTCGATGCTAGATAATACTCCCAAAACATATATATTACTCATGACATAATCATGAAACATACTTGATTTTAGATGTTCTAGTTAGAAAATCATACACATACTTGACATACATAAACTAGCCATGAAAATAATGATGTTGATTCGGCCATGAAACATGAGCTTGAGGTTCATGAAAATCATACATAATTAAGTAAAATCATCATAAATTGAAAATAATAGGTTCATAAGAGATTCTATTGGAAAACATGTAAACATAATCATAAAACATAGATTGAATCGTAAGAGAATACAAATCATAGAGGATCATGAGAGCTTTCATCAAAATTGGGTCTAACCCTAGAAATTCATAAAAACATGATTGGAGACTTGACTTCATGAGATTGAGATATAATTGGGCATGAGGATGGAAGAAATCCTTACCCTACATACCGGAGTTTGATGAATACTTAACTTGAGTTGAAGACCCAAGAGAAATTGAGAAGAAGATGATGGAGAACCCTATCCTTTCCTTGAGAGATAAATTCCAACTTACGATGTTTGAAGAAAATAAGGGTTTTGGAAAAGCATAACCCCTTAATCAGCCCTTTTGGAAACTTAAAACAATGTCACTTAGGAGTTAAAAGCATAGGGTTTTACTAAAATACCTCTAGACTTCCAAACTGAAATTTTTAACTGGCATAACCAATGACCCATACCACAGGTCGTTGAACCAACCAATAGACCGTTGGTCCTCTCGTTGGTTTCCGAATCATCCTCTAAACCTTCTTCAATGACTAAAACAAATGGTTGATAAAATATAATGATAGGTTATACAATCCAGTCGTCGGTTCTGGGTATTTTTTGATAAATTTCTAAAGTTCATCACCACGGGGTAACTAACGACTCATTGGTTCATAGGACGAACCGTCCTATTGGTCGTTCAATGGCCTAGCGCCATTTTCCTGCTGATTTCTACTACAAGTCTCAAATTTGATCTTAGGGACTTTTGGGGTGTTACAAGGGGCGCATAAGGAGTTGCTTGCAACCAATGAAAATGATCCATAACCTACATTGGCATTCGTAGTTTCAGGAGGAATGTCTTCTTGCTTATTAGTACTACTCCCATTCATTACATAGTCAGTTTGACTCAAAAGTCATCATTTATCATTTAATCTCATAAGTCATAATTTGTGATCATGTCGTATTCATAATTCATAATCATCAAGACACATTCAAAATTCACATTTATCAAGTCATATTCATAGTTCATAGAAATCTCTTAAGGCTTCTCTTTTTGAAGAAAAATCATAATTTATAAAATTGATAGTACTCATAGAAAGATTCATAGAATTCATGAAATTAGCAATAGAGATCATAAAACATAAATAGGAACTCGTAGAAATTTGGAAACAAATAATCACACATAATTCATACTTGACCTTAACCCTAACTATTCAAGAAGAAGGGTTTTACATGAACATTAATGGACATGGCCTGGGAAATGATACAAAATGTTTCCACACATGAGGTACTCTTACATACCTTAGCTACAAATTAAGCAATTAGAGAATAAGTCAAGTCTTGATGAGGAATGTTCAAACTTCCGTCTATTTCCTTGGAGTGAGATTTTTCTCTAAATCCTTAGATGGTAGAAGATAGTTTACATATACTATCATAAAAACCCCTCATTAAATCACATGGAAAAGTTTAGAACATGCTTACATTAATGAGGGAGGACTTGGAGAGGAGACAAGTATCGAACTAGGGTTAGGGAGAAGTGAAAAATGGGAGAAAAATTGGATTTTGCATATTTATAAGGGTTGCATCGGATAACTTGCGGAGGTACTATATCCAATTACGATGTTGTAAAACTGATTTAAGGTCCGTAAGTCTAACTCTAACATAATACTTCAGATCTATGGTGTCAGGTATGACTCGTAGAATTAATCTGCGGTCCACAGATGAGACCACATGTCGAACTAGGAAATTCCATCTCTCTGAAGCTCCATCTACAACATCAGATATAGCCCGAGGAATCCATCTACGGTGCGTAAATTAGACCTCCTATTCCTCTAGTTCTCTCTTGTCCTCTAAAGTTTATTTTATGGTGCCTAGGTACAAATAGAATTAATTTGCGGTCCGTATGTTGGACCATCTATTGATTTTGGTGTTAGCTCATTTTTTGAAGTTTCACTTGTGATATAAATTATAGCCCATATATTCAATCTATGGTTAATAAGTCAAACCGTAACTTTTAACAGTGACTTACGATAATAGGGCATCCTTCGTATTTTGACATATGGTACCTAGAGATCACTTATGATCTGTATGCCATTTATAGTGCCTGCACAATGATCTTCTACAAATTTTCGTACTTTGTTATTTCAACTCCTCGAAACTTTTATGCATGGTCAAAGGCTTAACAAACCATAATTACCCCATAAAACATATAAATGACAACATTCTCATATTTAGGATCAATTAGCTTGCGTAACAAGGTTGAAAATCCTTTCTAAAGGTATGAGGTGTTACAATATATCCCCGTGGGATCATTCGTCCTTGAATAATAGTCATGGGAATGAACGGGATCTAACTCTAAAAATTTTCTAGAAATTTCGGCAGAGTTTTCTTTGTAAGTCAAACTATCACAAATTATAGAATCTAGGTCAGCTAATCAAAAACATTTTCATAAGCCTCACTGGGCATCAGTAGCATATATACATGAGAAAGTTTGTAAGAATAAGTAGGCATAAGTCATAAGGAACATGTAGGTTAGCATGGACATAATATAACATGAGTTCACTTAGACATGAAGGACATACCATGAGATATGAATTTGTATGGCCTATCACGAGTTTATTTAGACATAAAAGGCATAACATAACTTAAAGCTTGATTTTCATGGATCATGAGCATAAACATGGGACATGGAGTCATACAAAACGTAGCGTAAGGTACCTCCAACATCTTCTTCTTGTTCAAGGAATAATTGGGGGTATTTTTCTTTCATATCATTCTCAATTTCCCATGTAGCCTCTTCAACATTGTGATTTCTCTGTAATACTTTTACGGATGCTACTTTTTGGTTCTCAATTTATGAACTTAGCAATCAAAGATAACCACATGGAGCTCTTCATAAATTAGACTCTCTCTGACACCTATATTCTCTATAGGTACCACAAGGGATGGATCTCCCACACACTTCATCAACATAGATACATGAAATCTAGATGTACTGAGGCCAACTTTGTAGGCAATTTTAGCTCGTAGGCTACCAGCCCAATTCTCAGAAAAATTTGTATGGGCCAATATATCTGGAACTAGGCTTCCCTTTCTTCCCAAATCTCATGATGTCTTTCATAGGAGAAACCTTCAATAATACTCAATCACTAGCATCAAATTTCAGGTCTCTTCATCGTATATCTGAATAGAATTTTCGACGACTCTGTAGAGTTCGCAACCATTCCTAAATTAATTTGACCTTTTTCATAGCCTGATGAACCAAGTCTAGCATAGTAGTTCTACCTCACCTATTTTGAACCAACCAATGGGTGATCCACACCTCCATCCATTCAGGGCCTCATAAGGTTCAATCTTGATAATGGCATGATAAGTGTTGTTATAAAAAAACTTGGATAAGGGTAAGTGATCATCCTAATTCCCTTTAAAATCTAGAGAACATGATCTCAACATATCTTCGAGCGTATGAATTGTGCGGTCAACCTGACAATCTGTCTGCAGGTGAAAAGTAGTGTTAAGATTTACTCCCAATCCTTTTTGGAAGGATTTTAAAAAGTTGGATGTGAACTAAGCACCGCTATCGGAGATAATGGATATTAGGGTCCCATGCAGTCTAACAATCTCCTATACAACTTAGCATAATCCTCTGTTCGACGTCATAATCCTTGAGCAGTTCAAGCCATCTTTGTTGCTTGAGGTTCAACTCCTTCTATTTGAAAATGTATTGGAGACTTTATGGTCTGTGAAGATATTCACATGAACTCCATATAAATGGTGATGCTACTTCTTTAGCACAAATATTACAGCAGCCAACTCTAAGTCATGCGTCAAATAGTTTTCTTTATGAAACTTAACTGCCTGGAAGCATAGTCCACAAGCTTCCATTCTGTATCAAACTACAACCAAGGATTGTTGCTGAAGCATCACATAAACTATGAACCCATTGGTAACCTCTAGTAAGGTTAAGACTGGAGCGATAGTCAATTTAGTCTTTAGCTCTTGGAAACTTTTCTTGCATTCATCTGATCGTTGGAACATGGCCTTCTTTTTGGTCAATTTAGTCAGTGGTGAAGATATAGAGGAAAAGCCCTCTACAAACCTTCTGTAATAACCTGCCAAACCCAAGAAACTCCTAATCTCTTTGGGAGTTGTTGTCAAGACGCGAGTCTACACCCTAGAAGCGACACAATGCCTAGAACCACAAGTGACCCTAAGATACTCCATGGAAAAGCAAAATTCTAGAATACTAAAACTAATAAGAAATTCTAAGTGGAAGGTATTTGAAAGTATAACATTCTTTTATGAGGAAAAGATAATCTCTGATAAATACTGAAGTCTAACCAACACAAAAAAATATAAAGTGGAGTCTAATACACTTGGTATGAAAACCTCTGCTAACTAATGAGTTGTTAAGAAAGTCCCTAGCTAACTCAAAAGTCTGAAACTAAAACTTGACCCAAACATGGAAATAAGAAAGTATCCGGTCCTCGGAAGATGAGAACTCACCACTATCGGTCTATTGGATATTGTCAGAAGGAGACTAACTGCATTGTTGAGTCTGAGTACCTGAGTGTATATCATAAGATGATATAGCATAGAAAGTATGTTGTCAATACTTTGAATGTACTCAGCATGTGAGAAATATAACTGGAAATATAGGCATGCTAGTAAAATCTAAAGATACAGCTGAGCTGACATGCAATGACTCTATCTAAAAGAATGAATACTAACAATAGCATGAAAAAATGGAAATAATATAAATGCTAGTAAAACTGGTTTTAGGGTCATGCGCATATACTAAAATCTGAAAATTAGGACAAAACTGAACACTTTAATAGTACTATGGGAGAGTCTGCTAATTGATATATAACCATGTGAGCTAAACGTGAAGTTTGATATATACGCCGCATTGATAGGACCCAATATACCTTGCTAGGGTATATAGACATGGCTGAGAAATCACTAAATTGAGCCCCGTTTGAGCAAAATACCTACGGTGGCACATAGTTCTTGGAACCTAGGTGCACTGAACCCCGATCCACTCAATACAAAGTAGTACTCCCAAGTGAAGACATAACTATATATGACTACACTGATAACTCGAAGTCTGATGTATTAAGACTAAGTCAAAACAACTTATGTGGAAGAATCTTGTCACGAACCGAACATAGGTCCGGATCGAGACACGGGACAAAGAACCCCAAGAGGTTGCAAGTCAACCTTTGGCATGAACATGACATCTAAGCTCAACATAATAAATGCGGAATTCTAACATATAACATAGCGTAAGTTTGAGAATTTGGTAACATCGAATAACTGAATAGATAGGACAATCTGAAACTAAACACATATTATGTTTGATAATCCTCTACTATTAACGAGTTGAAGGGACAAGACCCTAACTAACTCACTAAAGTCTGAAACTGAAAATACTAAAAATTCAACTGAAAAGAAGGGGCCTTGAAAGATGAGGATTCACCAACTCTAGTTGGAAAGTGCAAACATTGAAGATCTAGCTAACGGTGGGACTGAGCCTGAATATCTGAGCTTGTATCATGAAATGATACAGTATAGAGTATGCGGTCAGTATGTGGAATGTACTGAGTATGCAAGGTAAATAAAATCTCTAAGTAAGTAAATTTAGACATCATGCATATCATAAACATTTCATCATAAGAGTCTAAGATTACGGCTTGCATGCTATTATCTGAAAACATGATCTGAACATAACTAAATATCATAACTGAATCGAATGAACCAAAGCTAAAAACTAATAAGCATAAGTAAAACTGAACATTGGGTCAAACCTACTGAAAACATAATATCATAACTGATAAACATGCATAACTGAAATCATGAGGAACAATAGGAGACTAGTCCTATAACCGACATTACCACGATAGAGCTTACATGGTCTCGTCTATTACACTCAAGTGGACAGGGCTGTCCAAAGCCTTGCCAGGGATAAGGACACTACCATGATATTAATATCAAGCTAAAGGCCCTTTAGGGCAGGGGAAGCCCACAAAGGAGGTCCCAAATAATTTGAACATTCCTACGTTGGCACGTAGTTCTGAGGCATAGGGTTGATTGATCCTTAGCCTACTCGGTGCTAGACACTACTCCCAAAAATATGCATATGCTCTCCATCATTTTTCAACGAAGCTGAACCATCGTCTAGTGAGGAAGCTGAATCATAACATACATGCATAATCTGAAATCATAACATGAGGAGTATTGAGCTCAAGCCATGCCACAAGCTGAAAATAGTGGGAGTCTAGACTCCAAAATCCATGTGGTAAGCTAATACATGAAGTTTAGATAAATCATGAAACATTCTTGATCATATGGGCTTGCCCAATACTTAAACATGCTTGACATAGACTTGATCATTCGAAAACATGAACATGGTCATGGGTAATTCAAAATAATACTTTCATCATATACATCTCATCATGCTTGAATACATATATCATAATCTCAACTTTCATGAACTTCCATGGGTGGGCATCATAATTTGTAAAAACTTAAAAACATAATTTTTAATTGAAAACATTGTAAAATATGCCCATGGATTGTAATTCAACATTAGGGGTGGCAATTGGGGCGGGGAAAGGCAGGGTAAATCCTTAATAGGGGAGGGGAAAGAAAAATTCACATAGGGCGGGGCAACGTAGGGAAAGAAAAAATTTAAATAGAGCAGGGCGGGGCGGGGCAACTCCACTTTTAAACTTCATTCATATATTCTCAATTAATTACTCTAATTTTTGTTTAAATGCCATATACAGACGCACATGCTGCGTACATATTATTCTTTTCGAATTTAATTTGTGAAGTTATATTGAGTATTTGTTATTTATATAATGATGAAATGAATCCTTTCCAAATTTTAC
The DNA here is from genome assembly GCA_035772735.1 of Datura wrightii. NCBI lineage: Eukaryota > Viridiplantae > Streptophyta > Magnoliopsida > Solanales > Solanaceae > Datura > Datura wrightii. The sequence continues at coordinate 44,424,537 of JASDFA010000002.1, read as the reverse complement.
TTACATATTTATATAGAGTATGTTATTATTGTTATATACGTGCTAATGAAATGATGAAGTACTTATTTCTAAAAGGATCTAGATTTTCTTTCTTGCTTATTAACCGTAATCTCTTTTTTTTTTGGTGACTAGGACATGAAACACCAATTTGAAAACAGTACTAGAATAGTTTTTATATTTTAGATATTGAAAATATTATTTATGAATTCTTTTATATTATAAAATGTGATTTATACTATATTTACAATAGTTTTTATATATGCACCTCGTGACACCCCAACTGGTAATTGATAAGAGCTTGTTGTCGTTGCTTTGTCATTACGAAGATTTTGACTATAATTAGCTTAGTCATCTACCAATTTAGATTTATTACGCCAATTGTGAAATATATCATGTATTTGTTGTCATTCAAGTTTAGAAGTTTACTTTATTTAGGAGGTGTATAATTTTATGCTTAGAAAAAAATATTCTTATATTTGTATATATAAGACTGATGATAAAGAAAATAATACACTTTTTTTCTCAAAACTTTCTCTCGTTTCTTCTTTGCATCAAAGCCAAACATTTTTGCTTGAATCTTGAATTTTGCTTAGTAAAACACACTTAGTATTGATAAACTACAAACACTTGTAGCTAGTAAGATTGTATGTTCATATTCACACCGAAGATTAGTTAGTTTAATCTTCGTATTCGAATCAAGCCAAATAAATTATAACAAAGAGAGTAAATTTTACTTATCAAATTAGAATAATTTATTTTTGTCAAGTTGAAGGATAAAAAGTGAGACGTCACAATAAAGTATTTCTCCAAGTAACTTCATATATAGATGGTAAAAATGTTAAAAAAATTCATGTTGCAAGATGAAAAAAATGAAAGATAACATAAATAGGGGGGCAGGGCTTAGGGGGCGGGGTAGGGTGGGGCAAATTTTTTGAAAAATGCTAAATAGGGCAGGGAAGGGCGGGTTAAAATCTAAATAGGCCAAAGCTTGCCCCGCCCTAACCCGCTCTAACCTGCACTATTGTCATCTCTATTCAACATTATAAACATGTATAGATCATTCCCATGATTGATACTTAGATAATTCACATGTTGGGTTAAAACCTCATAATTCATCAAATAGGATTTTCATGAAATTAAAGAGGGATTGGGCATGGGTGTGGATGAATACACCCATTAATAGTCCTTTGAGCGTCAGGCTGCTCGGTACTAGACACGGCTCCCAAAAACATGCATATAGGCTCATACATAAATCAATAACATCATGCATTAAGATTCATTGGCTAAAATACAACATTTATCATCATTGATCCCCTTTAAAACATGCTTAGCCAAGAATCATAGGCCCTTTTCATCGGCCAACATCATAAATCGATAAATCATGAATTTCGCTTCATAAATAGTAAATCATTCTTCAACATGTGGGAATTGCCCAATACTTCATCATATTCAATTATTTCAAAATATGCTCATAGACATGGGTAACTTGAAAATCGTGCTTTTCCGTCATCAATAAACTCAAATTATAGGGTATTCATCATAAATCATAACTTCCATGAACTTTCATCAATTGGGCATTTTGGATTTAAAAGCTTGAACATGATTTAAGAAAATAATAACAAAACCTGCCCATCATTCATAATTTATTAATTAAAACTCAATTAAATCATACCCATAAAGAGAAATTACTTTTTCATATATTTGAGTAAAACCCCATAGACTTGAATAGGAGGATTAATGATTTAAATTGAGATTTGGGCATGGGTGGGGAAGAATTTCACCCATTCTAAAATCCTACATACCTGGGAATGGATTGATTTCGAAGTTCCTTGGAAACCCACAAAGAAATTGATGGAAGCTTGAGGAAGGAGACCTTAAATCTCCCAAAAATCCTCTAAAGTTCTTGCATGAGAATGGACATGCATAAAGGACTCAACCCATCTTATCTCACTCAGAAAAATATCCAAAACGACATAGTTTAGGGTCTCAAAGCACAGAAAAGTTGAAAATGCCCTTAATAAAATTTCCCTGAAAACTACTCCGGGCGGACCAATGACCGATCCAACAGGTCGTGGAAACATACCACGACTCATGGTATCGAGTCATTGGATCCACTGCCTCCTAACATATCTCAGATCTTTCCCACGACTCGTCAGGACGAGCCGTTACTTTAAACGACGGGTCGTTGGATAGACCGTCATCGACTTCTTGGCCAAACCTGACTTCCTTACTACGAGCCTCATCACAACTCGTGTGACTCTTGCCGCACTTCCCGCAAGCTGGAGAGATATACTCTAACTGGGTGCCACTCTTATCCCTTAACCCTGAAGCCCTACTCCTCTAATCACCGTTGGGTCTGGATGGGACACTAGCTGATGATGGTGCTGGGGCTAGTGACCTTTGCTAAATCTGTAGACGGTAGCCACCACCAGACCTCTAATGTGAAAACCCACGACTATCTGTCCGAGCCCTCTTTGACTCCCTCTCCCTCACATGAGCCACCTCCATCTGCTGAGCGTACAACACTATGTGAGGAAAGTCCATATCCTGGTGAAGCATGGTAGTTCAGCAATCCTTGTCTAAATAACAGGCCGCACCATGAACAAATCGGCTCAACCGCGCCCTCTGATCCATCACTAACTCTAGGTCGTACTTTGACAAAAGAGTGAACTCAAGCGAATACTCCAGCACCGTCATCTTTCCCTGCTTGAGGTTCACAAACTCAGCTTCTTTTAACTCCCTCATCTACGGAGGAAAGAACCTATCTAGAAAGGCCATGTGGAACTCATTCCAGCTGATAGGGCCCACTCCCGCTGCCCTACTGTCCTTCCACTGCTTGTGCGAAATATGAGAGACCTATTTTAGCTGATAAAAGGACAAGTCCACACACTCCCCATTTGTCACCCCCATAACCTATGTGACCTTCAAGATCCCTTCAATGAACTCGTGTGGATCCTCATCCACCTTTGATCCCATGAACTCAGGAGGGTTCATCCTCAAGAAGTCTCTAATTCGAGCCGCAGCTGCATTGCAATTCTGTGGGACCTGCGCAACAGCCTGCTGGTTGACCTGAGTGGTCAAGGCCTTTGCCAACATCTGAATAGCCGCTCTAAATTCAGTGCGGGCAGCTGGCTCTGGTGCCTGGGGCTCCTGAACTGGTGGGGCTTGCTGATGCCCATGGTTATTGCCATCTCTGTGGCCTTCGTCATTTCCATTCCTCCTTTTGTTCATTCTTCTAGGAGCCATAATTCTGCAATTGTGAATAGCACGAATTAGAAGGATGGAAAGGCTATTCATCACACGACATAGAACATGAAAGAACGGAATATTTCCTAAACGTCTAGTAGCCTCTTCGTCATGAGTGTGGAACACTTCACACCCATGAAAAAGACTCTACTTAACGCGTCTTTCAGGCTCTCTAGAACACTTTAAACCTATGGCTCTGAAACCAAGTTTGTCACGACCCCAACGTACACCAGGATCGTAGACACGGGACAGGGACCCCGAGGTACCCCAAGTCAACCCATGGCTCATACATACAACTAATCTCATTCAAATAAGAGGAATGATAATCATAAAAACAAAACGGAAATGTAATCATAGCATAACACTAGAAAATACTAGACATACACATAAGTTGAATATTACACATGGTCTGAAAGCCTCTACTACATACGATGGGTTGATGAGAATCATCCCCAACTAACTCGAACAATACTGAAACATAAGATAACATAAAAGTCTTTCAAACAGCCCTTGGAATATGAGGACTCACTAATAAGCTGAGAACGTAAGCTGAGATGGACTAAGGATGAGGATGAGCCTGAGATCCAGACCCTGTATCATGAAACAGTACAGCATAGAAAGTATGTGGTCAGTATGTGGAATGTACTGAGTATGTAAGGTAAGTAAAACGTACATTTAAAATTAAAACAAAACTCATAAGTAACGTCGGAGAAGGACATCATGCATATATCATAAACTTCGTAAGAAAACATAAGGCTCAAGGCTTTCAAATCATTCATAAAATGTTCATAATCATAATTGTAAGTAAACTTTGTCAAAACATAACTTGAGTCAATAACATAAATATAAAAATGCATAAAACATGAGGAACAATGGGAGGACTCGTCATAACCAACACCGTCACGATAGAGCTTTTCATGATGCCCCAACTATGTCACTCAAGTGGGCAGGGCCAACCCTGGCTTTCCATGTGAGGGTAGTGCATTAGGCATGATATCATATTTGAGGGGATCATTATAAATACAATATATCATTAGAAACCCACGGCAGCACGTGGTTATGAGACACCGGCCTAGTCCTTTGAACACCGGGCTGCTCGGTGCTAGACACGGCTCCCAAAAATATGCATACAGGCTCATACATAAATCAATAACGTCATGCATTAAGATTCATTAGCTAAAATATAACATTTATCATCATTTATCCCCTTTAAAACATGCTTAGCCAAGAATCATAGGCCCTTTTCATCGGCCAACATCATAAATCGATAAATCATGAAATTCGCTTCATAAATCGTAAATCATTCTTCAACATGTGGGCATTTCCCAATACTTCATCATATTCAGTTCTTTCAAAACATGCTCATAAACATGGGTAACTTGAAAATCATGCTTTTCCATCATTAATAAACTCAAATTTTAGAGTATTCATCATAAATCATAACTTCCATGAACTTTCATCAATTGGGCATTTTGGATTTAAATGCTTGAAACATGATTTAAAGAAAATAATAACAAAACCTTCCCCCATCATTCATAATTTAATAATTAAAACTCAATTATCATACCCATAAAGAGAAATCACTTTTTCATGTATTTGAGTAAAACCCCATGACTTGAATAGGAGGATTCATGATTTAAATTGAGATTTGGGCATGGATTGGGAAGAATTTCACTCATTCTAAAACCCTACATACCTAGGAATGGATTGATTTCGAAGTTCCTTGGAAACCCACAAAGAAATTGATGGAAGCTTAAGGAAGGAGACCTTAAATCTCCCAAAAATCTCTCTAAAGTTCTTGCATGAGAATGGGCATGCATAAAGGATTTAACCCATCTTATCTCACTAAGAAAAATATCCAAAGGCATCCGCATTCCAGAATTCTCTCTCAATCTCTCACTTCCGCACTCCCAAACCCCCCATTGGTATCAGAGCTATAAGATCAAAAACAAAAATAATCTACTTTAAAAATATAATCCAATGGAAAAATCTAGCAATGATGCAAAGTTACAAACTGAGGTATGTTTATTCATCATTATGAATAGCTAAACTGCTGTATTCCTGATAATCTACTAAGTATTATTTATTAATATCTTCTTGTTATATCATTTTTATGAATACCTGATTAAGTTTGCTATGTACGTGTTTAGTAAGTTATGAATAAGTATGCCCAGACTAAGACATCCTAATGTGGAAACCGGTTAGGCCAGGTGAGCCGTTTTAGGGGAGTACACGAAGTTGAAGTCATTGTTAGGGTAACTGATTATAACTGAAAACGCATAGTATTGACCCAAAAGGATAATTCAGAATAACGATATAAAAATTAGATAATTTTAAATAATGCTTAAGAAGATTAAAAGGAATACCATGTTTAGAAAAAATTCATAAAATGAGTTCAAACCTATCACATAGAAATCATAGATATGAGTTACTTGTCTTATGTATAATGAAATTATTGTTTCAGATATTAGAAGAGATAATAGAATTAGAAGAGACTATGAAGTTAATTAACCAAGATTGGATGGAGATGACTATAGAAGAAATTAGAAAATTAGATAAAAATTTAGATTAAAAATGATAAACTATGAATATATGGAATATTGGTTATCTACTATGGAAAGTATAAGATTAACAAAGCTCGTATTGGAAGATAATATAAGAGAATATATGAAAAATAGTAACCTGGAATACTTAGAATATGCATTCGAATGTATAAAGGAGTTACAGAAATTAGAACCATTAAAAATTGAATATTATAAAAAATTGTTTACACAGGATTAATGAATAGAGAATTACAGAAGCCAAGAAAAGGACATATTCAGAAAAAAGCTAAAAAATTAAAAAATCAGCTAAAAGCACTATATCCCGAATATAAACAGCTAAGCTTAAATAAAACAAATAAAAATAGACTCGAACACCTATTAGATCTAATCTCAGAAACAGAATATAAATATATAAAATGTTTGAAGAAGAAAAAATTAACATAAATAACAACGAAAAATACAAACAACAATTATTAAAAGAAATAGAAGAAATAACAAATGAAATAAAATTTAGGAAAGAAAGATTAAATTACTGTACAATCGCAGAAATAGAATCTAAAAAAGAAAAAGGAAACTATTATATAATTACAAGAGCATGCCGAACACCTATAAAGACACAGGAAAAATTAATATCCCATCTAAAATTACAATTACAACTATTAAAATATAAATTACAACACGATTTACAATGAACAAGGAAGAATATGTTATAGAAGAAGAAAAACATATAAGCCAAAAAGGATTAGAAATAAAAATTGTACACTCAAATTTAGGAAGAAGATTTAAAAAGATAGGAGACCAATTATATTTAATGTTAGAAAAAGAATCAGCAAAACTAGAAGATAGCTTAACAGCTATGGTAAGGATTAATAAAGAAAATGAGGAAATAGATAGGAAGAAAGAAATAGAAAAAATTAAAAAACAAGCACAAATAGAAGTTCAGCAAATTAAAGAAGAAAAAGACACGAGAATCCAAGAGCTAGAAAAAGAACTAGAGAAACTTAAACAATTATATGAAGAAAAATTAAAAGCAAAAGAAAAACAACGTGAAGAATTAAGACTTACAGAAGAAATAGAAAAATTTAAACTATTATTAGAAGAACCAGGTACAGTAGAAAATCAGCCTAAAATAGGAATAGACGACATAAGTGAGCAAAATGATGAAGAAAACCTAGATCAATATTCAGAAACATCAGAAACTTATACTAATCTAATAGAAAAGGAAAATAACATAGAAATTAATGTAGAAGACATAGACGAAAAACCTAGTACATCAGGAACTAGAAGTCCAAGAAGACCAAATACTAGTCCAACCTATTATACTTACGAAAGGGAAAATAGAAGCAAAACATTATGGAATAAAAGATTAAATAAAAACTGGACACCTAGACAAAATATAGAACAATATAATTTCTTAGACTTAGATTGTGTTGCAGATACAAATAAAACAATTCAGCTATGGATAGGATATATTTCAAAACAGTTAATAGATAACAAAATACTAATAGCAGATGCCCCTGGATACATAGAACGAACATTAATAGGAACAACAAAAATATGGCTACAAAATTTATCACCAGAAAGTTTAGAAACATTAAGAAATAATAAGAAAATTAATAATGAACCAGCAACAACATCTATAGATATACTGACCAAATACGAAATGGCAATAAGAAATGAATTTAGTAGTATGACTACCGAAATAGAAGAACGGCAAAAAGATAAAGAACTAAACAGAAATCTAATGAATAAATTAAGCATATGTAAAATGAGTTATATGGATGAATATACATGCGCATTTAAAGAATATTATTATAAAGGATTATATACAAATGAAGAAAGCAGAGAAATAAGGAAATTATACTATACAAAATTACCAGAACCGTTTAGTTCAAAAATAACTAAAGACTGGCAAGAATCAGGACTAATAGATACACTAGGATCCAGAATAAAATTTCTACAAAAATGGTTTACAGAATTATGTGAAAAACATAAGGAAGACATGAAAATGGAAAAAATACTAGTAAAAAACTTAGCATGTTGTACAACTAGAACAGCACCACAATTTGGATGCTCAAATAAATACAAGAAAAGAATTAAAAAATACAGACCATTTAGGACAAAATACAAGTATAAGAAACCAAGAAAAAGATATTATATAAAAAACTACAAACAAAAAAGACCTCACAGAGCTAAGAAAAATATATCAGAATGCAAATGCTACAATTGTGGCAAATTAGGACATTTAGCTAGAGACTGTAGAGTACCTAAAAATGTAAATAAAAAACAAGTTTCAGAAGTAGAAATAATAATCGAAGATGAAAAATATAAACAAATAGATTATATAGACTATAATCTAAATGATGAAGATAGTATGTACGAATTAACAGAATACGAAAAAACAGATAATGAAAATGAGATAAGTGAATACGAAACAGATAATGACTGAAACAGATGTAAGAATTATAAGTAAAGAAGAATATCAAGATAGAGAAAGCTCAGAACAAAAAATAATATTTGACAACAACATGTTCGAACAAATAAAAGGAAAAGAATTAGATTTAAGTGTAGACAAAATTTTGGAAATACCTAAATTAAGAAATTTCTTTAAAATAAGACAAGAAGAATACTACGTAGTAAGCCAAAAAGAACATATAATAGACTGCAAATACACCCAAAGAAAAGCTAAAATACCTATTATAAATAAGAAGATAATAAACAAGGAAATCCAAGAAATAAAAGCTAGAAATCCAATAAAATACGTACACCTAGGAGCAACAGAAATACTTATAAAAACATGTTTTAGAGAAGGAATAGATACACCAATTGAGCTATATTTAGCAGATGATAGGATAATCCACCCAATAGAAAAAAGTATAATAAGCGCAGTTAGAGGAAACTTAATATACCAAAAATTTTAATTTATTATAAGTGCCAACTACTCAGTAGCATTAGATGACAGAAATATAGACAAATCTCTAGTACTATACTGGAAAATGTCAGAAATAGAACTGGCTCCAGGTAGTAAAATATTTACAGCTAGATGTAAAAACTTATATGTATTAACTACAAAGCATAAGATAACAGCTAAAAATAAAATTCAAAGAATTAAAATAGAAAACCCTTTTGATAAAATAATTAATGTTATTGATAATAATGATTATAGCTACAAAGATATGGATATTGAGGAGGATCTAGAAATAGTTAAAGAAAGATTAAGCACATCAAAAAGAATAAACTACGATACACCATCGTCATCTAGAAATAGTACTTCAAGAAGAATAGAATATGAAATACAATCCAAATTACTAGATCAAAGAATGGATGAAATACAACCTTACCAATACTATATAACAGGAATATTAAATCAACGAAAATATTTAATAAAAATAGATACAGGACAAAACGAAAGCTATGTCACAAGAGAACTAATAAAAGAAGAAGAAATCACGAGAAATGAAAATATAAATACAGAATTACCTGGAATATTAACAAATATGGAACAAAGTACAGAACAAGAATTAATTATTGGAGGAATACCAATAAAAATAAAATTCAAAATATATCAAGGAAAAGACAATATAACTTTAGGAATAAAATGGCTGTAAACAGTAAAACCTTATAATATAGACGAAAAACAACTAATAATACATTATGAAAATAAAAAGATAATCATTAAAAGGACTTTAATATGAAAGAATGACAAAAATCTATATACTAATGAAAATAATAGTGGAAGGATATTACAACAGATATTATACACCTATGGTAGATACAGGAGCAGGAGCAAATATGTGTAAACACAACTGCTTACCAGAAGATAAATGGGAAAAATTAAAATCACCACTTATAGTTACTGGATTTAACAATGAAGGAAGTATGATAACACACAAAGCTAAAAATATAAAAGCACAGATATGGGATAAAATACTAATAATAGAAGAAATGTATAGTTATGAATTCACAAATAGAGATATACTATTAGGAATGCCATTTTTAGAAAAACTATACCCACATACTATAACAAAAACACATTGGTGGTTCACTACCCCGTGTAATAAGAAAATAGGAGCAAAAAGAGTAAATAACAAAATAAGAAAAAACACACCATGGATTAAAGGAAGTGAAAAAATTACTCAAAAATTAGAAAATATAACAACTAACGATCAAAAAATCGAAATGATAATATTTACAATTGATAAAGAACAAATATTACAAGATAAATTAAAATCATTATATAATGAAAATCCATTACAAGGATGGGAAAAACATAAAACAAAAGTAAAAATCGAATTAATAGATGAAAATAGTATAATAACGCAGAAACCACTAAGATATAATTTCGAAGATCAAAAAGAATTCCAAATGCATATAAGAGAATTATTAGAAAATAATTATATACGAGAAAGTAACAGTAAACATAACAGCCCGGCATTTATAGTAAACAAACATAATGAACAAAAAAGAAAGAAAAGCAGAATGGTAATAGATTACAGAAATCTAAATTCAAAAACTAAAACATATAATTACCCAATACCAAACAAAATATTAAAAATAAGACAAATACAAGGATATAACTATTTTAGTAAATTTGACTGCAAGTCAGGATTTTACCACCTAAAGCTAGAAGAAGAATCAAAACAATTAACAGCATTTACTGTACCACAAGGATTCTACGAATGGAACGTATTACCCTTTGGATACAAAAATGCACCAGGAAGATACCAACACTTTATGGATAATTATTTTAACCAACTAGAAAACTGTATAGTATACATAGATGACATACTACTTTACTCAAGGACTAAAGAAGAACATATAAGACTATTAGAAAAATTCATACACATCATAGAAATATCAGGAATAAGTTTAAGCAAAAAGAAAGCTGAAATACTGAAAAACCAAATAGAATTTCTAGGTATACACATAGATAAAAAGGAATAAAAATGCAAACACATATAGTACAAAAGATAATTGACTCTGAAGAATTATTAGACACTAAGAAAAAATTACAATCCTTCTTAGGATTAGTTAACCAAGTAAGAGAATATGTACCAAAGTTAGCAGAAAATCTAAAACCATTACAAAGAAAATTAAAAAAGGATGTAGAATATCATTTTGATGAAAAAGACAAAAGCTATATAAAAAGGATAAAAGAAATGTGTAAGAAACTACCAAAATTATATTTCCCAGATGAAAATAAACAATTTACCTACATAGTAGAATCAGACTCAAGTAATCATAGCTATGGAGGAGTATTAAAATATAAGTACGAAAATGAAAAGATAGAACATCATTGTAGATATCACTCAGGATCATACACAGAACCACAAATTAAGTGGGAAATAAACAGAAAAGAACTATTTGCATTATATAAATGTTTACTTGCATTCGAACCATATATTGTTTATAACAAATTTATTGTTAGAACAGATAATACACAAGTAAAATGGTGGATAACTAGAAAAATACAAGATTCTGTAACAACAAAGGAAATAAGAAGATTGGTATTAAATATATTGAATTTTTCATTTACAATTGAAGTTATCAAGACTGAAAAGAATACAATTGCAGATTACATCTCAAGACTCAAAAACTGAAGAAGGTAAGATGGATCAGATACTTGGACTACTGAGTACACTTTGTAAAAAAGTGGAAAATATGGAAGAAGAAATACAAAAGCTAAAAGGCAAAGCTATTAGTCAGCAGCATGACTCAAAACATGCGGAGATACGTCGATCGGAAGACGTAAAAAATCCAGAGCTAAAAGGAGACGTTGGGAAACTCCCTAAAACCCAAGCTAACATTTCACCTAGTGCAGTTGCAGGTACCTCAAGACCTACAGAAAGAAGAGAAGACATCAAAAAACAATTATTCGATAAACCATTTACACCCAAAAAGAATATACCACCTACTCCACCACCACAAACTACCACCTACAGAGAAAGTTTGAACCAAGATAAACAAACCTACAACCATATTACTACCAAATACGTACAAAATATACACAGAATCCAAACTTTCCTGAACAAAAATCCAAGATCTACCACTACAAATAACCCCGCAGAAGATTATGTGACACAGCATCTACAAGGATATAATAAATTAATTGCACAACCAAAAACTAATGCAAATCTAGTAAGAACTTGCTACAATTATGGATTACTTAATACCGTATATACGACAACTGGAGAAGAAGTAGCTATGATACCTGAAATACATAAGGCCTTCACTACCTACAAAAGAATTACCAAGGGAACTTTCTTTTATATAAAAGTATACTCAGCCCCAGCAGAGATACTACTTACAGAAATAAAACCTATTATACAAGTGGTAAAGATAGGACTTACAAAAGAAATGATAATCCCTGAAAAGATAGAACAACAAGATGAGATATCACATGAAGAGATACCAGAGTTCTACTCCAACAAAAGGATAATAGGACTCGCGACAATATTAAACGAATTAGCTAACAATTATCTAAATGGGAATGCAGTCTGGAACTATTATTCACGGGACCAGACAATTATCTATGCAAACTCGAAGGAATATAAGGAAGCTGACATGGAAGAACTTAGACAATGGATAATCAGCCTCCTAAAACCAGAAGAGATACCTACAACTAGAGCCATACGGAAAAATTACATCTCTCCAGCTCTGCTAACAAGATACTGCAAGATAGTCGGACAAAAATATCCGGACCACCATTGCTCCAAGTGCCATGGTGAAGATAACGATCAGATACTGGATGTACAGCTGGAATAAGATAAGGACAAAAGAGGAAAAGCAAAGGCTCAGATAAAACCAAAGAAAATGAAAAGAAAGAAGATAGAGGAAAATGAAGTAAAGATGCCAGCCAGCAGATAAAGGTGTCGGCCAACAGAAAAAGAAGAAAATGACGGATGCAAAAGATCAAAAGAAGCAGATAAGAAGAAGTTAGATATAATTTTTCTTAAAAGTTTTTTGTTTTGTAAAAAGTCCGAATGTAAAGGATAGCTGTAAAGTAAAATTTTTGTTTGTTTTTGTAAAGTCGTAAAGTATACAGTAGAGGGCGGCTAATTTAGCAAGAAAGTCGCAAAGTAAATAGTAAAATTTGTCGGCCACCAGTCGCTATTCATGAACAGTAAAGGTCGTTCATGAACAGTAAAGGCCAAATGTAATAGTTTGTAAATTTTGTTATAAATAGAACATCAGACGGAAGCCAAAGGCATCCGCATTCCAGCCAAATTCAAGAACAAAATTACAAACTTCATTTCTTAAACCTTGATGGTAGTCAACAACACCAAAAATAACGTTCAAAGTTGTAGAATAAATTGTACTGTAAAAATAAACCTAAATAAAGTATTTTTAGTCTTAAATAAAACCTTTCCTACCTAAAAACAGAATTCAAGTCGACAGTGGCAGCGGGCCAGGTAACAACCTGTTAGGTCTCCTAACGAGTCGTGGAATGCCTTATCAAGTTGTCCTCAGCAAACTACTCCTTCACGGTGATGGGTCACCTAACGACTCGTTAGGTCAGGGCACTAGTCATTAGGTCCCTCGTGGATATGGATCAAAAAATTTCCAGTGTACTTGACGAGTGCACACAGCATCACACGATTAGTCGTCAAGTCTCCCCATGACACGTTAAGTCCTTTATTGCATCCTTAATCATTTTTTCATCAATTTTCCATCCCAGTCCTCACGACTATCATAACGACTCGCAGATGTAACGAGTCATGCCTTCAACTCGTTATCTACACTAGTTTCATGCACTTAAAACCTGATCTTTTCCCACGACTCCAGGAACGAATCATCCAGTGAAACGACGAATTGTTACATGACTGTTGTCCACACTTTGTTAAATTTTTGCCTTACTTTGCCCATTTCACATTCCGAACCTGTTTTCCTGCAACACTCAACAAAGACACATTATTTCTACATAAACATACCCAGAATTTGCGTATCTTCTTAGTTTTAAGCGTCAAAAGTTTCGTAAAATCACGGCATATCAACACCCTCAACTTAGAACTTTTGCATGTCCTCAGGAAAAAACAAACAAAATAAAACTAACATGACACTTCACTTAAAAGAACTTTAGGAAACCTAAGGCAGTCACAACTCTTAATCAAATCAAATTTTCTAACCCCTCCTCTACTAGAAAAATCCAAACCACAGTCCATATGTAAAATTTTCAACCGTGACACAAAGAAATCGAAACATGGCAATATACTATCACTTGCAACCATGCATATAGTCCTATGACACTTACCCAGACAGTTTGCAGATGATTTTGTTGATCAAATGCTCTCACCACAAAGAAGTCTCACACTCCCACATATGTATATGATCATGATGATATATTTCTCTTGGGACTGGATAAAAGCACAGTCGCTCTCACAAAGAAATTCTAATTGTGCACATTCAATACCATAAGCTTGTCTTTACTTTCAATACCTCAATTTTCAGACGGTTTAACTGGGATCACTATAGGACTTTTGAAGCTTGTAACATAGGCTCGGGGATGGGTATGGTAAATACGGGAATAGTAACTTAACCCTCCTTGGCACTACACTCACTTTGGCTCCTTTTATTCCACATCTTTCCCTTTTTTTCTTGCTTTCTCCTTCTTTTACTTTCTTTTGCATCTACGGGTGCGCAGTTTTCCTACTTTCAAGCAATTTCTTTTCTTCTTTCTCACTTTCATTTTTCTTTTTGCTCTTTTTCTCTTTATTATTAATTTTTTATGCATTTTTTTCTTCTTCATTATGCACACCGCACCCACCCTTTTATTCTCATTACTCAATTACATTCCACCCTACTCTTCTTATTCAACCCTATGATAGCCACCCTCAACTTAGGTGATTTTCCTGAGTTGAGGTTCGCAATATTCAAGGAGGGACCAGGATCAAGACGGGTTCATTATAATCAAAGCAAGAAGGTGAATTGATTTTGACAAAAAGAAGGGTCAATTTAGGCTCAAAATTGCGATCAAGGGATATTTATTTCCATTTGGTAGGTCTTTTAAGGTTAAAGTGGACTATTCATCAAAAATGGCCTATGATCCTTTCCTAATTTCCCATCCTATACCTCGGTATGACTGACCAGGTAAGTTCTAGATTGACATACATAGAAGAACTAGCTATTCAACCTTACTCACACAATGCACAGGCCAACATCATCACTTCTACCAACTTATAGTTCAGGTACAGTCGCACAATGGTAAACACGTTCACAATATAATGACATGCAAAGATTCACAAAGGTCTTGCTTGTCTACTTAACACACACACATAAATAAAATTTTAGGAGGCGTATCACATTATCAGAAAAAATAAATTCATGCTATTGACTTCCTTAAGTTTACCTAACTTTCTTTCGACTAACACAACACAAAACAAAAAAACCTAAACGTGCCAATTCTACTAGAAAAGGAACACCTGAGGAAAAAGATATCCGGCAAGAAAAACCCTCGGGTTATATTCAGCAAAAATGCAGGTATCCCACCCCACCCCCATCAATAAAAGCATGTGGCATCCTCGACGCATATAAGAAAAATAAAACATGGTAATAGGGAACATACCTGTGCAACCTAGACATCTATGGCATGGTCGGTGGAGGGCGCAAATACACCTCCAATCTCCTCTCCTATGCCACCGGGAGGAACTGGTGCATTCTAAGAACCCGCAGAGCTCGTAGCCTCTCCATGAGCTTTTGCTACATCAATTTTGGCCTCTCTTGAGCCTCATCTATGGACAGCTGTAGTGCTGCCTCCATCTCTCTTCTCTCTCTCTTCTGCTCACGTAGCAGATCACTACCCTCATCTTCACTCACCTCCTCTCGAGGTCTCTTCCCTTTTTTGTGCGTGACCAACTCCTCAGTGATAAAGTTACTACCGGTTGTAGCTCCTCCTCACTCTCATCATCTACCACTAGAAGCACGGGTGGTGTGATAGCGGAAATTTATCATGTAGACAGCTCCCGCACCTCATCTCTGAGTCTTGCTACCTCCTCATACCATCTTGCCAACTCTAGTGCTTGTAACTGGGAAAGGCGCTCATCCATTTGCCTCTCAAAGGCATCCAATCTACCATGCACTGATATGGGGAGCCCCTCCAACTCTTTTATAACCCACATCTTAACCTACTCTATCAGTACCTTGACCTGAAGGGTCGTGTGTGCCTGCTTCTTTTCGTCTTTAGCTAGTCGCCTAGCCATGTCGGTCAGAAACTCTTGAGATATATTGACTAGGATGGTGGTGAAACACGAGAGGTCACAACAGGTGGGCAAGCTATTGCTGCAGTGGATGAAGACTCTGGGACCTTAGCATGTGATGGAGTATCTGCTGCATTGGTAGCCTCAGGCTAGCTACCGGTCTCTCTGGCCTATAATAGCTCTGCCTCAAACTCAGTAAACCTCGCAGCCTCATTCTAAATACCTCCGCTCAATGCCTATGCTAACAATGTAGCTCCAGCGGATATGGCTGACTGGCTCCTCGCTCTCAACACCGGGTTTGTGTCATCTCTTATCAATCCGATATCAGTGATTTTGTGGACCACCACTCTCTAATCTATAGATGGAAATTCTGGCACTGGGGACTCTTGACAGAGCTGATCAATGAGACATGGGAAGGGAATGGTGTTGTTTTCTATGATAGCTGATCTTGGGCATAATTACATTCCCAAGTGATACTTTATAACTTAGTTTTGCCTTGTTTATGTATTTAATTATGTACATTTTCATGCCTTTTTATATAAATGATAATAAATATTAACAAACATGATTAGTCTTAGTTTTTGCAGGAAATAATGCATTGGTGGAATGATATCGAGAGCGAAACACCAAAGTTGGAATAAATTGGGCGATTTCCAGAGGGCTTCTGCGATACCTCCATGTCACGGAGGCAGTGCTCTGCGATACACTCCGTGTCACGGAGGTAGTGCTCTGCGATACACTCCGTGTCACGGAGGCAATTCTCCACGATACAATCCATGCCACAGAGGCAATGCTCCGCGATACAATCCGTGCCACAGAGCCATTCCACGACATGCATAATTTTGCACAATTCTCATTTACTATAAATAGGTCCCTTAGCTCCTAAAAACATGAAGTCACAATTTATTTCTGAAAAACTGCCAAGGAGTGAGGGAGAAGTGGGAGAACTCACCTAGGATTCATCAATTTCATCTTCTCTTCTACCAATTCTTGTAAGTATGTTACTCTAATTATGTTTTCTTGTAATTATATGAACATGAGTGGCTAGAACCCTCCCTCTAGGGTTGAAGCCACAAGATATGATTGTTATTTTGAGATTTTGTTTTGGTTTTAAGTTATTGATTGTTGTTTTGTCTTGCATTCTTAATTATGGTTGTTTTAATGATTGATCACCATGAAAACACACATGTTATGCGTAGGTAAATTCTTGAGAACGCAAACCTAGGCAAGAACAATAAGAATGTAGGAAGCAAGTTCTTGTCTTTTGATAAGATTTCGTGGTTAAGATAGGAATATACCTAATACCTTGCTTGGTTGATAAAATGGGAAGATAGAAAGACACCAACTTAGAATTGTACTCCACCACTTGTAAGAGTAGTTGTGAAGCTAAGTTTGGTTAAATGGTTAGAGGTATGGAAGTACCCAAATCAATGGCATAACCCCATAAACCACATCCACGTAGTGAATTACATCCTCGCTCAACAATGTAGTAGTGAGGCTAGTTTGTCGTGTTTAGAGGTTCGAAAGACCATGAACATACAATTCTAATTATGTGAGACGATAATTGATAGTTTCATACTTAAACCAGTGCAAATCGTAGTATCGCATGATTATCCGGCTTTAACTCTAGTTTCTCCTTGAATTAATTCAGAGTATTTCGTTGATCGTCCCTAGACTTAATTAACTCTATCAAAAACTTCTATAATCAACACTTGCAGCATTTAATATCACATTTGAACTTGATAGTTAGCTGAATTGGCCCAGTCCCTATGGGTTCGACATTCGGCTCTTAAAAAGGGCCACTATATTAATTGTACGACCCATACACTTGCGGTCAGAACAAGTTTTTGGCGCCGTTGCCGGCGACTGGCGTATTAGTGAGTTGAAAACAAATTCTTGTGTTAGTCTTATTTTTGAAAAAAAAATTGTAGATATTTGTTTTAATTCTTTTTGATTTTTTTTTTGGATACCCTTCTTAACATGACATCATGGAATACAAAAGGGTTAAATGGTGGATACTCTTATTTTGTTGAGTGTTGTTTGAATTGTGTACGACCACACTTGTGGCAACATTGTAATACTTGCAATATATGTGGTGGTCAAAATGGCCATTGGGATGGTTGCCTAAATGCATACTCTTGCAATATATGTGGTGGTCAAGATGTCCATTGGGATGCTGTCCAAATGCATACTCCCCTCCCCCAAGCCCCTCTATGATCATTCTGTTGTTTTTGATGAATATAGGAATGATGAAAATGAGGACTTGGAACGCCAATCTCAGATACAAAACATGATAAAACAAGTCCTTAAGCAAACAGAAGCAATGAAGGAGGAGGTGGAAGTATTGAGAATTCAGCAAGAGGAAAATGGAGAGGCCCTAAAAATGATGAGCGTCAAAATCACAGAGATGATGGCTGAGGCTGAAGCTTGCGGTAATTTGCATGTAAAGGTCTTACGCAATACTCAAGAGGAACCACAAGAAGAAGAAAAGGGTGAGTTCTTTGAAGAAGCCCAACAATTAGAAGCTCTTGAGAGTCCCCGTGATGGGCTCACACATATGGCTAATCCATTCATGGAAGAAGAAACAGAGTTCCAACCATTTAGTATTCATGGGGAGTTAGATGTTGAAGTGGACAAGGTGTATACAAGTAAGAGGGTCAAGCACAATGCAGTTTTAGAGTTGAGGTGTATTGTACCCCACTCGAAGCATTTCTCGACATTAAGTTTGGTTGACAACCTAGAAATAGAGTCTTCCAAGCTTGTAGAGAAAGGTCTAGAGGAGGAACACGCTCCATATATTCTGAAATTTGCTGATTCTGATAGACAAAATGACTTCACTTACGTAAGGGCCAATAAGTGCAAGAGGCGACATCTACTGCTTGTTTCATTTTCTCACCACCACCCTTGGAGCATAATAGGAAACTGGAGAAGAAATTAGGGGTGAGATTCATATCCTCAAGGTGGAGTAAAAAGTGGTGAAACTTGATACGTCGTGCCGCGACGTAAAATTAGACGTTGCTTGGGAGGCAACCCAAGGGTACCATGGGTACCATTTTAATTTCTTGCATTTGAGTTGATTTTATTTATTTTTCATCTTGTGTTTTTTTTGGTGGAAAGTTAAGCACAGATGGAGGGGAAGTCTGAGTACCCTGCAAGGAGGAAGCTACGAAGCATGAAAGAGGATAAGTGTGGGGTCAAATACCCACTTGTTCAAAGGAAGAAAAACATGTTGTTATCTAGGCCTAGAGGCCTCAGGGAGTATTTGTCACCCTTTTTAATTTGGATTAGATGCTTTGAGGACAAAGCATGATTTAAGTGTGAGGTGAGGGAAATATAAAAATTTTGTGCTTAATGATTTTTGGTGAATGTAGTGCTTGATACATATTGGAAAGAATTTTGAGTTAAGCATGACTTCACCACCCGTTGGTTTTTCTTGTCGGTTCTTTTCCGACGGGGGGTCTTTGAACCGAAGAATAAAATTTTTCTTTGTTTGTATATAGTGTTTTTAGTAAGTAGGTTTTGGTTTTTGAACCCGTAGCTACATAATGGTATGATATTCTTGCTATAGGCTATAAATGACTGTTAGATGCAAGTATGTTAACTGTTGAAGCATGCAAGTGGTATACCTATGTTGAGACACTTAGGCTCTTGAATTTGACTCAATGTGATTGAAGCTTAATTTTTAATTCTTGTGATTAGCTAAGTTAAGAGTCTGCGAAATGTGTCTTGAAATTAGCATGTGCTGTGAGTGTAAGTTTTTCGAATATTCCGTGCTATTGTGGAATGTCTAAAAGTTGCCCGGTGTGTATAAAAATCGAAATGAAGGATGTAGATTGTAGGAGATGCTATAGGCATTTCTTTGCATGAGCCTAATTTTTATCCCTTGTTTTACCTACCTTGAATGATTAATCCTAGTTAACCCCATTGAGCCTTAAGCCTATTCTTTGATAGCTGCAACATAAGCTTAATCCTTTTCTTTCATTAACCTTGAATTTGATCCAAAACTCCTAAGCGCTTAAGTGAAAAATCTAAAAGAGTAAAGGAGTGAGAATCGTGAAAAAGAAGGAAAAGTAACAGTTGTGGAAATGAGAAAAGGGTAGAGGTGCACTTGTTTAAGAATGCTTGAGTATTGGTAGGGAGTAAGAGAATAAGTGAACAAAAAAATTGCTTAAGTACTCCTTACTACTATGTTGAGTGTGCTTAAAGAAAGGGGAACAAGAAGAAAAAAAATTCAGGATTGAAAAGAATGAGGGTGAAGTAAGAGAAGAAATACCCTTAATGAAGGTTGAAGTTATTAAAAGCGCTTGGGGAAGATAGTCAATATTACTGGCCAGAATAGTACTGGCCAGAATAGTACCTACCCGTCCCTTAGCTTACATTACAACCCATTAAGTCCTACTTGATCTTACGTTCATACACCTTAAATTAGTGGAGTAAAACACTAAGGGCAAGCTTATGGGTCACTACATGATGCATGTGAATTCTTTTTGAGAGCGAGCGTAATTTTTATTCATATACCCATACAAGGTGTGATTTGAAAATTCATGAGTTAAAATGGGTAACTCTCTTGTGGTGAGGGCACATGTTTAATGAAGGATAGCATTCATGTTTGATTTCTTGATCAGTTGATTTGCATGAGTTGCTTAGATTGAGAGTCAATTCTTGAGGTTAGAAAGTCTTAACATAGTTGTATTTCATTTCAATGATTAAATCGTGCATGCTCTATTTTTAGCTTGCTATCTTAAACAGTCATTGTAGCCGTAGCTTGAATTGTCTTGCTAAATTAGCTATGTGTTAGTCTTCATGTGCATGAGATGTAAAAGGTTTGTTCGAGGACGAACAAGACTTTCAGTGTGGGGTTGTGATCTTGGGCATAATTACATGCCCAAGTGATACTTTATAACTTAGTTTTGCCTTGTTTATGTATTTAGTTATGTACATTTTCATGCGTTTTTATATAAATGAGAAGAAATATTAACCAACATGATTAGTATTTGTTTTTGAAGGAAATAATGCATTGGAGGACCCAATCTATGATTTGGTGAAGTGGAGGAATGATCGGGAGCGAAACACCAAAGTTGGAATAAATTGGGAGATTTCCAGAGGGCTTCCGCAATACCTCCGTGTCACGGAGGAAGTGCTCCGCGATACACTCCATGTCATGGAGGCAGTGCTCCGCGATACACTCCGTGTCATGGAGGCAGTGCTCCGCGATACACTCCCTGCCACGGAGCCATTCCACGACAGGCATAATTTTGCACAATTTTCATTTACTATAATTAGGTCCCTTAGCTCCTAAAAACATGAAGTCACCATTTATTTCTGAAAAACTGCCAAGGAGTGAGGGAGAAGTGGGAGAACTCACCTAGGGTTCATCAATTTCATCTTCTCTTCTACCAATTCTTGTAAGTATGTTACTTTAATTATGTTTTCTTATAATTATACAAACATGAGTGGCTAGAACCCTCCCTCTAGGGTTGAAGCCACAAGATATGATTGTGATTTTGTGATTTTGTTTTGGTTTTAAGTTATTGATTGTTGTTTTGTCTTGCATTCTTAATTATGGTTGTTTTTATGATTGATCACCATGAAAGCACACACATTACGCGTAGGCAAATGCTTGAGAATGCAAACCTAGGCAAGAACAATAAGAATGTAGGAAGCAAGTTCTTGTCTTTTGATAAGATTTTGTGGTTAAGATAGGAATATACCTAATACCTTGCTTGGTTGATAAAATGGGAGATAGAAAGACACCATCTTAGAATTGTACTCCACCACTTGTAAGATTAGTTGTGAAGCTAAGTTTGGTTAAATGGTTAGAGGTACGGAAGTACCCAAATCAATGGCATAACCCCATAAATCACATCCACGTAGTGAATTTCCCATGAACTAGAAATAACATCCTCGCTCAACAATGTAGTAGTGATGCTAGTTTGTCGTGTTTAGAGGTTCGAAATACCATGAACATGCAATTCTAATTATGTGAGACGACAATTTATAGTTTCATACTTAATCCATTGCAAATCATAGTATCACATGATTATCCGGCTTTAACTCTTGTTGCTAATTGAATTAATTCAGAGTTGTCCTTAGACTTAATTAACTCTATTGAAAACTTCTATAATCAACGCTTGCGGCATTAAATATCACACTTGAACTTGACAGTTAGCTGAATTGGTCCAATCCCTGTGGGTTCGACATCCGGCTCTTAAAAAGGGACACTATATTACTTGTATGACCCGTACACTTGCGGTCAGAACAATAGATCACTCCCAAATATCCTTAATGATGTTTCTCGGGAAGTTTATAGCATAGCCCTCCATAATACTTTCTACAATGCAGCTCTGTCCAGTGAAACCATGTTATCAGTGTTGGTAGGGACCAGCCTGTGTCAAACCAGTGACCACCAAAATTTTTCCTGTAAGTTTAGTGTGGCCTTTTTGATCTGTGATTCCAAGCCATGTAGCTATCCACTAATGGACCCGTGTGGCAATGATGCGCGCCAGCCAAGTGTGTTGTCTGATTCTTTCCTCAATGCTCAGCTTTTTGGTCTTTACTTTCTGGAGCTCACTCAGCCTATGGTCAAACTCAGCTGTGTTCATTAGGGCCTCATAATTTGGATCATATAGCATCCGAGAGATGGTCCGCTCAAAGATATCCACATGTGTCTCCCTAACCATTACTCATGTCAATGCAGGCCTCTTCCTCCAATCCTGGCATCCCAAGGCCTAACGCTGTAATGTGGCTATATGAGGCGTAGACTCTCGGACTAAGAGAGGACTATAGCTCCCGGATGGCTCAGTCAACCACCCAAATCGGTATCTATCAAACAGTATATGAATCTCGGAGAGGTCCTTGAGCCCTATGGTGACCAGTCGGGGCTCCTCATAAATACTCTTCTTCAGGTGGCCCTTGTCAGTAGGAGTTGTGTCTCCATTATAAATGGCCCCCATGCCTGGCACACACCATCTCCTCACCATTCATGGTTGCACAGTGGATGTTTGTGAAGTCTTAGTCATTTCATCATCCTTGCTCCCCTGTTAGGCACATGATTTATCATCACCCTCCATAGTTGTCACAGCTACAGTGCCCTTAGGGGCAATTAGAGCTGAGACCCCAGGATTACCTTCCTCAGCTGGTTGGATCCCTAGCAAGTGGAGTCGAAGAAGTGACCATGGTTGTCGTATTAGTTAGATCAGTCATGGCATAAGCATATTACATATATATATCCCACTCAAGACGAGCTACATCACGAGTCATGAGGTGTTGCCACGACTCGTTGTGTGGCTTGTGCTCAATAGTCCCTTAACAGGTGTGGTACGAGTCATGTAATGACTCGTTAGGCATGCCAACGAGTCGTTACATGACGCGTCATCACTGGGTCTACGAAAAACACCAACACCCATTCTCCATCTCCACTAATTTTCAATCCCACAAGCACAGATCATCATATTCCTAAATTGACAGTGTTCGAATTCACATACAAATTCATGGAAACTAGGGTTTCATCTTAAGTTCACCTAAACCAGTATGGGCATCACGATTTTACAAAAATGAGTAGGTTAAAGATTTAAACAATTGAATACTCACAAGTTCAAGAGTAGAGATGGAGTTTTGGCAATGGGTGATTTCAACTTGAGGTCGCGATTTAGTATGGCAACTTGAGCAGATTTACGTGTTGGGTGTGATTTGAGAATAACTGGGTGTGTTGATGTGCGTGTGTGAATGATTTGAGACTGGGAAGTGATTTGGGAGAATGAAGAAGTGGGAAATGTTCTTGAGATTTTGATTTGAGAACTTGTGAGAAAATTAGAGGGAAATTTTGAGTATTTTATTCATTTTGAAAACAAATTTTCCCTATTTAAAGGTGGGTCGGGTCGGGTGATGAATTTAATTAAAACACACCACGACCCACTTGATGAGTCCTTGTATGAAGCACGACTCGTTCACTAGTTCATTCAGTTGCTTAACTCTAGAAAACTTACCTGGGACCTAACGGCTCATGTAATCACTCGTGGTATGTGATCTTGGGAAGATTTATATGCCCAAGTGATACTCAAAAGTACCATTTTCACCTTGTTTATCTAGCAATGTGTATACATTTTCATGTAATTGGTAATAAAATGTGAATTTATACTAACCAACATGATTAGCATTGTTTTGCAGGTAAAATGTGATTTCGACAAGCTAAAAGGCATGTTGGACGATATCGGAGTTGGACTTGGATGCGAGCAAGGAAAAGGCATTGGACAACATGATTTAAAGGGGCTCCGCGATGGAGCCGTGTCACACTGCCATCGTGGAGGCATTCTGCCTGGAGGGTGAAAGTTCACCAAATTCCAGTGTAGGGCCACGTTTGCTCCGTGGCACGGAGCCAGTGCTCCGCGATGCACGTCGTGCCACGTTGAGCTTGAATTCTCGGACCCCCAGTTCCAGTGAGGGTCCGCGTCCACGGCGTGTCACGGAGGCAGTGCTCCGCGATGCACTCTGTGACACGTTGCTCATTATTCCGGGAAAAATTCCCACTAGTATAAATAGAACACTTAAGTGTATTTTTCATAAATTCATACTTGGTGGAGCAAGGACGTGGGTTACAGGCAGTTGAGGGATGAAAAGTTCAGGGTTTTTTCTCTCTTTCTTTCTTCTCTAATTCAATTTTTTGTATGATTAACACTCGTTTTATGATGATTAATCCATAAATGAGTGGCTAATTCCCTTCCTTGCTGAGGTTATGAACACTTGTGATGAATTTTGATTATTGATTATATGGTTTTTCATCTTTTTCTTCCATGTTGTTCTATTAATTCTTGTTCTTACTGCATTGGTGTGTGGCCTACATTAATGTACATCTAAAAAGTCCGATTTCACTCGAGAGAGCACGAAATTGGAAAGTTGTGAATTAATAGGATATTGTTCTTAACTTGATTTGGGAAAATTGAGTTTTGATGTGCATTCAGGATAGAAATATACCTAAAAGTCGTACTAGTCAATTTAGGAACCGAAATTGTATGGCTAGAACATGAATTGCATTTTATCACAGAAATGTAGACGGATGGTTCATGATTCTTAAGCGAGATTAAATACGAGAGTTTTAATCTCTTGGCATATGTTCTTGGCTAGCAACTGGAAGAAAAGATTAACCAATTTATGACGATAATCAGTTTCATTACATGTTCATTAACCTCGGCATGCTCTTATCAATAGTTCAAATTCAAAGTAGATAATTGTTCTTAGTTTTAATATAAAATTTAGAAAACAAAATATCCACTTTTTGGTTACGTTGTTGTCAGCATATTTAGAAGTAAAAATATAGTATACTTGAACAAATTGCACTTAACCCAAGTCTCTGTGGGATCGATACTTGGCTTACTAAAGCCAGTTACTACTTGTTCGACCACGTGCACTTGCGTGTCGGTTTTATAACCCCAACAAACCAACCGAACAAGTTTTTGGTGCCGCTGTCGGGGACTTGGCAATTGGTGAATTTTTTTTAAGTGTTAATTTACTATATTTTTTTTTCTTAGTGCTGACAACTTGGTCTTAGTGGTTGTTTTAATTCTCTTTTATATTTATTTTATTTTATTTTTTTATTTTATTTTTCTTCTTTTTCGGATACCCTTATTGACATGACATCGTGGAATACAAATGGTATAAATGGTGGATACTCATATTTTGGCGAATCTTGTCTGAATTGTGGAGGACACCACTCGTGGCAACAATGTGACACGTGTAATATATGTGGTGGTTAAGAGGACACCACTCGTGGCAACTATGATCCTTCTGTTGTTTTTTCTGAATATAGGCATGCTGAAAATGAGGACTTGGGACGCCAAGCTCGAATAGAAGACATACTGAAACAACTTTTGGAGCAATCAGAAGCAATGAAGGAGGCAATGGCAGTATTGAGAATTCAGGAAGAAGAGAATGCAGAGGCTCTAGAAAGGATGAGCATCAAATTCATGGAGATGATTGCTGAGGCTGAAGCTTGTGATAAATTGCAAGTAACAGTTGTAGCCGATATTCAAGAGGAACTACAAGAGGAAGACAAGGGTGAATTTTTGGATGAAGCCCAACAATTAGCATCTCTTGAGTGTCCCCGTGATGGGCTCTCACTTATGGAAAATCTATTCGTGGATGAAGAGATAGAGTATCCCCCAGTTGACATTACTGGAGAGATAGATGTCGATGCTGAGAAGGTGTATCCAAGTAAGGAGGTCAAGCACAATGCAGTTTCAGAGTTGAGGTTTATTGGACCACACTCGAAGCATTTTTCGACATTAAGTTTGGTTGATAACATAGAAATAGAGTCTTCCAAGCTTATAGGGAAATGTCTAGAAGAGGACCAAGCCCAGTATATTTTGAAATTTGCTAACTCGAAGAGACAAAACGACTTCACTTACTTAAGGGCCAATAAGTTCAAAAGGCAACATCTACTGCTTGGTCCTTACAAATTTTCACCACCACCCCTGGAGCATAAGAGGAAATTAGAGAAGAAATTAGGGGTGAGATTCATATCCTCAAGGTGGAGGAAAAAGCGGTGAAACTTGGTACGTCGAGCCGCGACGGTAAACCAGGCGCTGCACGGGAGGCAACCCATGAAAATTTTTTCTTTCATTTTGTAAAGTGTAAATAGATTTTTCTTTTTCTTTTTCTTGATTGATTACCAAATTTTTCGTTTTAGTTATTGTCTTTTTATTTTTATTTAGGGGAAACCTATAATTCTAACCAATTTTGTATAGTGAGATGATTTTCAGGTCAAACAGAGGAAAATGTGCACGGAATCGTGAAGGAAAAGTCGAGGTATGAAAAATTAATAAAATATAGAAAACAGTGAGCTGGGGCGATAGCTCCGTGTCACGGAGGAGGACCTCCGCGTTACCCTCAGTGACACGTTGAGGTATAACCCGGAAATTTTAAAAATTTCCAGAATGCTATCGCGATAGCTCCGTGTCACGGAGGCAGTGCACCGCGATGCACTCCGTGACACGTTGCCTTGTATATCGCGACGGGTCACACCGAGTTGCCGGGTGACCCGCGTGTTTTTCTACCCTTTTTAACCCAAAACCTCCCCTTTTCCCCTCATTTTCAATTTCCTCCGCGACCAAACGTCCCAAAACCCCTCTCCCATCAACGTGCCACGGCTTAAGGCAAGAAATTACCAAGTTTTCTTCGATTATCCAACTACAAGATATGTTTTCCAATTCCCTCTCAAGTTTTTGTCGATTTTCTTTGATTTTAAGCATGGGAGGTGAACTAAATCGCCCTAAGTCAAAATTAAGCATGAATTCGAGTTATTTGTTGATTGATAATTGTTCGGAATGTCGTTATGATTGTTTGAACTTGTCGATTGCATAAATTATTCGAATTTGATTCACAATCTCAATTCTAGGGCTTGTTGTTGAATTTGAAGTTGGAAATGTGTTGAAATTGTGCATTTTATGCCGGGTTGTACGTGTTGAATGAGATGAGTCGTTGTACAAATTGTTGGAATGTTAATAGACGATGAATTCTCGGGTTTGGTGGGAAATGTTGAAATTGGTTCGAATTTGGTTGGTTGGATAGGTTCATGTATATAAATTTTGGTTGTTATTTTTGTTTCCTTGATTTTCTTTGCTAAGTGCAATTGGTTAAAATGCTAGCGATGGTAGTGATTGTGATTAGCTGTACGAAGTCTGAGTTGTACGCAGAAGTTATACCGTCGAATTTTCTTTTTGAACGCACTAAGCATGATTGTATAGCTGGTTGTTTTGTGTAAATAAAGTTATTCTTGTCGTAGGTTGTAACTGTAGCTAAGGACTAAGTGTGGGGTAATTTAGCGTAACCCGACCTTAGCCGAAGTTAATATTTATTTAGCTTAACATTGCAATTGTTGACGTGTGTTGACAGGCAAAATGGCAAGCCGGCAAGATAAAGGGAAAGGTGCATCAACTTCAGGCACCGGAAGAAAGAGACTCAGACTGGGCACAGCAGTCCCAGCAGCACCAGCAGTTCCACGCGGCCAGCGCCGCCAATATAGAACAAGATGGGTGACGGACGAGGGGAAAAAGTGGTACGCCAAGCACAAAGAAAACAAATATTTCCCCGAGGAGCATATAGCACGGGAGCCATTGGCACAGGAGTTCCCCAGAATAGTTCACCGGATCGAGGCAGCGGGGCTCAAGTTCATATTTGAGGAGCCCAAAGAATGCAACTTGCACCTGGTTCGGGAGTTCTATGCTAATTGGAACCCGTCAATCCGAAGCCACACCATCAAAATCAGAGGGCAGATAGTCACTCTGGAGCCCCACTAACTCAATGCCATCATAGGAGCGCGGGACACAGACGCCCACGTCCTCCGACAGCTGAACATTACCCCACCGTATGCTGACATCAGACGCACACTGTGTGGGGCCCGATCTACAGGTAGATGGAGCAGGCAAGAGGAAAGGGGCTACCACCAGACTCTACCATATTCACAGATGAATAGGGAAGCCCGAATTTGGCTGAAGATAGTCTGCTCTTTCCTCATCCCGGGGGTACATATTACTGATGTAACTCGGGATCGTGTTTTCCTGGTGTACGCCCTAATGAAAGGACTGGAGATAAATGTCGGGGCGGTTATTATATCTGCCATGAAGAGAGCTCGGTTGCACCAGGGGCACAGGTATGGTTTCGGTGGACTACTCACCACCTTTCTCAGGGGCCTCGATGTTGAGGAGGAGGCCCTCAATTATATCCCGCAGTTGGAGCGGCGGGCCTTGGATGTGACTAAAACTAAGGCTCCCGACACCACCCACGGGCCAGTGCTGACACTTGGTGAGCGACACGCTCGTGATGACCAGTACATGGCGCGGATGTATGGGATGCAGATGCTCCAGCTAAGGATAGGTGGGAGGCCAGCGACGGAGGAGGAGCTATGGCAGCTCGAGCTAGATTACCCGTTTGGCGAAAACGCCAGGGCTCTATGCCGAGTAGGGCCAGCATTTGTAGAGCCCACTAATGATGACGTCCCCATAGACGAGGAGACGCATCGGGAGGACTCCAATGTGGGGTTCGATGATGACGATGGAGGCGACTCAGACATGGGAGATGAAGCAGCAGCACCCGACGAAGAAGTGGAATACTTTGATTGATCAGGGAGTTCCAACACCCGATTTTGTGCTATTTAATTTTTGTGAACACTGGGGACAGTGTTCGGATTAAGTGTGGGGTGGGAGTAGTTAGGTACTGGGCTGGGCTGCTTTGTTTGTATGTTCTCCTCTATTGTTTTGTATGTGGTGTTTCCCTATGTTTGTGAGTTTTCAAATTGTTCTGTATTTGTAAATATTTCTGAAATTGATGTGTGTTGTTGAATGTTGCCAGCTGATCCTGTAAATATTTTTGTTTATCGAAATATCGATAATTTTAAAAATCTCTTTAAAATATTGTGTACATAAATTTTTTTTCTTTTCCTATCGAAATGATCGATATTTTGCAAATTTTTCAACTTTTTAATTTTGGGTTTCTCGGCGTTTGTTTTCGGTTCTTTTACCGAGAATGGTCCCATTGAACCGAAGTCATAGTTAGTGACCGTTCCCTATGATGGATGGATGACGACCGTCTTAAGGGAAATGTAGTCGGTAGGAGTAGTTTTTTCAATTAATTTTCAGTTTTTCTTTGGTGGATATCATCCCGGGACCTGTAGTTACTATATGGTTGCGAGAGTTTGGTTGCGTGTTGTACATGATATTCAAAATGCAAAGGTGATTCTTATGAAAGCATGCAAATTTTGTAAATATGTTGAGATACCTAGGCTGTAGAGTTCGATTCGGTGTGATTGAGGCTTAATGTTTGAATTCCTGTAATTAGTTGATTGAAGAGTCTGTGAATACATCTTGAATCGAGCATGTGCATAAAGTGTGAAGTGAGGTGTTGATATTCCATGCTATTGTGAAGTGTCTAGAACTTGCCTGGTGTGTGTACAAAACGAAATGAAGGAGGTGTATTGTAGGAAAGGATGTAGGCATTTCTTTGTTTTAACCGAGAGTTTCTATTTTTTTTCTTGTCATACTTCCCCTTTCTGTGATTGTATACCCTAGTTAGCCCTTTGAGCCTTTAGCCTATTATTTCTTTCTTTTGTCCAAAAAGTGTAAACCGAGCTTAATTCCTTCTTTTCATTAGCCGTAAAGTCTATACAAAACTCTTAAGCGCTTAAGAAGAGAAAATAATTTTCCCAAAGTGTCAAAGAGTGAGAATGGTGAAAAGAAAAAGAAGAAAAGCAGAGTGATGAAAGGAAAGAAAAGGTTGAAGGTGCACTTGCTATAAATAAACGATAGTGAAGGTGCATGAATAATCTTTGTTATTGTGTCAAGTGTGCTTAATGAAATGGGCCATACTAAAGTAAACCATCAAGAATGGGATGATGAAAAAAAAAGAGAGAAACAATGTCCATAAGTTGATGGGGAGGTGTTGAAAAGGCGCTTAAGGATGCTAGTGGCTATTATTGGCTAATCCAATATTTACTAGTTCCATAGCTTCCATTACAACCCATTAAAGTCCTACGTGATCTTACATTGCATTTCTTTATATTAGTGGAGTAATACACTAAGGGCAAGCTTATGGGTCACGACATGATGCATGTGAATTCTTTTGGGAGAGAGAGTGAAAGTGTATGTACATGCCCCTGCTTGAATGATTGTGTGTCACATGAGCAAAAAGGGGAAGATTCTCTTGAGTTGTGAAGGCACATGCTTGATGAAAGATTGATTTTCATGTCGGATATCTTGATTAGCTGATTTGCATGAGTTTGCCGATATCGAGAGTCGATTCTTAAAGTCTAGGAAGTCTTAATGTATTGAAGGTCATTGCATTGATAAGACCATGCATGTTTTCTTGATGATTTGCAATATTGAATGATCGGTATGACCGTAGCTAAAATTATTGTACCATAGTAGCGAGGTTGGGATGTAAATTGCATGAATTGTATGTTTGTTGTTCGAGGACGAACAAGGATTTAACTGTGGGGTAAGTGATCTTGGGCAGATTTATATGCCCAAGTGATACTCAAAAGTACCATTTTCTCCTTGTTTATGTAGCAATGTGTATACATTTTCATGTAATTGGTAATAAAATATGAATTTATACTAACCAACATGATTAGCATTGTTTTGCAGGTAAAATGTGATTTCGACAAGCTAAAAGGCATGTTGGACGATATCGGAGTTGGACTTGGATGCGAGCAAGGAAAAGGCATTGGACAACATGATTTAAAGGGGCTCCGCGATGGAGCCGTGTCACACTGCCATCGCGGAGGCATTCTGCCTGGAGGGTGAAAGTTCACCAAATTCCAGTGTAGGGCCACGTTTGCTCCGTGGCACGGAGCCAGTGCTCCGCGATGCACGTCGTGCCACGTTGAGCTTGAATTCTCGGACCCCCAGTTCCAGTGAGGGTCCGCGTCCACGGCATGTCACGGAGGCAGTGCTCCGCGATGCACTCCGTGACACGTTGCTCATTATTCCGGGAAAAATTCCCACTAGTATAAATAGAACACTTAAGTGTATTTTTCATAAATTCAGACTTGGTGGAGCAAGGACGTGGGTTACAGGCAGTTGAGGGATGAAAAGTTCAGGGTTTTTTCTCTCTTTCTTTCTTCTCTAATTCAATTGTTTGTATGATTAAAACTCGTTTTATGATGATTAATCCACAAATGAGTGGCTAATTCCCTTCCTTGCTGAGGTTATGAACACTTCTGATGAATTTTGATTATTGATTATATGGTTTTTCATCTTTTTCTTCCATGTTGTTCTATTAATTCTTGTTCTTACTGCATTGGTGTGTGGCCTACATTAATGTACATCTAAAAAGTCCGATTTCACTCAAGAGAGCACGAAATTGGAAAGTTGTGAATTAATAGGATATTGTTCTTAACTTGATTTGGGAAAATTGAGTTTTGATGTGCATTCAGGATAGAAATATACCTGAAAGTCATATTAGTCAATTTAGGAACCGGAATTGTATGGCTAGAACATGAATTGCATTTGATCACAGAAATGTAGACGGATGGTTCATGATTCTTAAGCGAGATTAAATACGAGAGTTTTAATCTCTTGGCATATGTTCTTGGCTAGCAACTGGAAGAAAAGATTAACCAATTTATGATGATAATCAGTTTCATTACATGTTCATTAACCTCGGCATGCTCTTATCCATAGTTCAAATTCAAAGTAGATAATTGTTCTTAGTTTTAATATAAAATTTAGAAAACAAAATATCCACTTTTTGGTTACGTTGTTGTCAGCATATTTAGAAGTAAAAATATAGTACACTTGAACAAATTGCACTTAACCCAAGTCTCTGTGGGATCGATACTTGGCTTACTAAACCCATTTACTACTTGTTCGACCACGTGCACTTGCGTGTCGGTTTTATAACCCCAACAAACCAACCGAACAGTATGACCCAATGAGTCGTGTCATGAGCGTTGGCCCTATACTCTGATGGTCCCTCATTTGTTATCAGGACTAGTCACTTAAAGCCTCATTGAGTTACCTCACGAGTTGTTGAGTCCCTCATCTTCAACTTTTTGGCTCGTTTGTTTCTTTCAACCAGTATACATGACGAAGGACCTAACCATTCATTATTACAAGCAACGACTCATTTGGTCAACCACTGTCTACATTGTTTTTTGCGCCAATGACCACGAGTGGTCTTGACGAGTTGTTCATGCAAATGACGACTCGTCTTGTGCTATTTGGCACCATCATCTTAAGTTCAGATTTTTGATTCCAGCTTCAAAATTCTCATCTTAATCACCTGCACACATCAACACTCGCAAACACTATACATACATTACAATTACAACATGGGTTGCCTCCTATGCAGTGTCTGATTTAACATCGGGGAACGACTCGGGTATCTTGATTGCTGTGACTTCACCAAAATACCTCCATGGGTTGCCTCTCATGCAGAACCTGATTTAACATCGCGGCATGACGCAAGTCCTCGGGTTACTCATACTTCACCCAGAGCCCAAAGGTCCACCAGCTTAATTTCTTCGCTTTTTCCCAAGTATGTTTTCACCCATTGACCATTCACCTTGAATCACTTGACTTTATGGTTTTTCGATTCAATTGCCCCATAAGAGAATACTTGTACTACTTGAAATATCGTCAAACCATAGCCAGAAAACAAGCGAAGCCTAGAGTTGAATAGTAACACCATATCACCCAGGGTAAATCCTCTCTGCTCAATCTTCCAGTCATGTTGAATTTTCATCCTCAGTTTATAAATTTCTAAATTTCATAGGCTTTTAAACGAAATTCATCTAGCTCCTTCAACTGATCAAGCCTCAAGTTCGCAGTATCACTCCAATTCAGAGTCAGCTTCTTGAGCGCCCACATAGCTTTGTGCTCAAGTTCGACCGGAAGAAGACATGC
The DNA here is from genome assembly GCA_035772735.1 of Datura wrightii. Lineage (NCBI taxonomy): Eukaryota > Viridiplantae > Streptophyta > Magnoliopsida > Solanales > Solanaceae > Datura > Datura wrightii. The sequence goes on along the minus strand of JASDFA010000002.1, from coordinate 44,391,162 downwards.
TTTCCCGAACACAAGCTGAAACAGAGACATACCTATAGGGGTCTTGAATGCGGTCCGATAAGCCCATAACACATCATCTAGCTTCCTCGACCAATCTATTTGATTGTGTCACGACTCGAACGGAGGCCCAAATTGTAGACATGGGACAGGGGACCCCGAGAGACCCCAAGTCGAGCCATGGCATAAACATACAACTAACTCATTTAATAAACTGAAGAAATCATCAATATAATCTCAATAAAAGTTTCACTCAACATAATATCAGAATAAGCATCCGAGCTAACACATACCTAAGTCTGAAAGCCTCTAATCTGGACGAGTTGATGGGACAAGACTCCAACTAACTAAACAATACTGAAACTGAAATGCATAAAAGAAATTGAAAGTATATTCCTCGAAAGATGAGAACTCACCAATCCTGAGCAGATATGAACTTCGGAAAGCTGACTAAGATCGGGGACTGAAGCTGTGAGCCTGGTCTTGTATCATGAAATGATACAGCATAGAAGTATGCGGTCAGTACGTGGAATGTACCGAGTATGCAAGGCAAGTAAAATTGCTTAAGTAAAATAAACTATTTAACACGTTTCATAACATATCATAAGCTTTCAAGTATGAGAAGAAGGCTATATGCATTCATTCTAAAATAGTAATATTATCATAACATGACTATGCATAGACTTATAACCTCGTGACTGACTCAAATGACTCAAAGATGAAACATAACATTTATATTAAAAGCTGAATAATGAGTCAAACCTTACTTTTGGAACATGCATGCGTAAATTAATCACCATGAGTAATGAATATGCAACATTGAATAGTATAGATAGTGGGAGACTCGTCACTTAACTGACATACCACGATAGAGCTTATGTGGTCCCAACTATCATACTGAAGTGGGTAGAGTCATCCATAACCTTTTCAGGGCGATGGACGATACCATGATGTCGATATCAAGCTCAAGGGCCAACCCGGCCGGGGATAGAATACAAGGGAGGTCCCAATATTATAATAGTATCAACCTACATTGGTGCGTACTTCTGGGGCATAGGGTGATCGACCCTTAAAACGTCCGGTGCTAGACTCTTCTCGCAAAAACATGCACTGCTCTACATCGTATATTACAAAGCTCAACATGAAATCATGAATAGCTCAACATGAAATCATGCATAACTCAACATTTTCTATTGAACGAAGCTCAACATCATATGAAATAAATCTCAACATTATCTATTGACAAAGCTCATTAATGAAATCATGCATAGACTCGACATCACATGAAAATGAAGCTCAACATTGTCTTTTGACAAAGCTCAATAATGAAACACATCTCAATTATGAATTTATGCATATGATAAGCTTTATTAGGTCGAGTAAATCTCCATGGGGTGCACCAGTGTTGTTTGTTCGGAAGAAGGATAGTTCACTTCAGATGTGCATTGATTATCGGCGGTTAACAAGGTTACCATCAAGAAAATATATCCTTTACCCAGGATCGATGATTTGTTTGACCAGATTCAGGGTGCCAAATGTTTCTCCAAGATTGATCTCAGGTCCGGCTATCACCAGCTCAGGATTCGGGAGAGTGACATCCTGAAAACTGCTTTCAGAACTCAGTATGGTTACTACGAATTTGTTGTTATGTATTTTGGACTAACCAATTCCCCTGCAACTTTTATGGATCTAATGAATAGGGTATTCAAGGAATATTTGGACATGTTCGTGATTATATTCATTGATGACATCCTTATATACTCTCGTAGGGAGGAGGAGCATGCCGCTCACTTAAGAATAGTGCTTCAGACCCTCAAGGATCGCTAGTTGTATGCTAAGTTCAGCAAATGCGAGTTTTGGTTGGACTCGGTGGAATTTCTAGGCCATGTGGTATCAGGAGAGGGCATAAAAGTAGAATCTTCATAGATTGAGGCAGTAAAGAACTGGCCCAAACCGGTGAACCCATCAGATATCATGAGCTTCTTGGGCTTAGAGGGCTACTAGCAGAGATTCATGGAGGGTTTTTCATCTATTGTCGCACCATTGACTAAGTTGACTCAGAAGAAAGTAAAGTTTCAATGGTCGGAGGCCTGTGAGAAAAGCTTCCAAGAGTTGAAGACCCGACTCACTTCAGCACCATTGTTGACCCTACCTGAGGGTACCGATGGTTTCGTGGTGTATTGTGATGCTTCATGAGTCATATTCGGGTGTGTGTTGATGCAGCATGGATTAGTGGTAACATATTCTTTGAGACAGTTGAAAGTTCATGAAAAGAATTACTCAACCCATGATCTTGAATTTGCTGTAGTGGTGTTTGCATTGAAGATATGGCAGTATTACTTGTATGGAGTCCACATGGATGTATTCACGGATCACAAGATCTTGCAATATGTGTTCACATAGAAAGATCTCAATCTTCGGCAAAGGAGGTGGCTGGAGTTACTAAAGGACTACGACATGAGTGTTATTTACCACCCGGGCAAGGCTAATGTGGTTGCAGATGCACTTAGTAGACTCTCAACGGAGAGTGTGTCCCACGTGGATGAGGGAAAGAAAGTGTTGGTGAAGGATGTTCATCGACTTGCGAGGTTGGGAGTTAGATCGGTCGACTCAACCGATGGCAGCGTTGTTGTGCAAGATGGATCAGAATCGTCCTTGGTGGTTGATGTCAAGTCTAGGATGGATGAGGATCCGATTGTAGTAAAGCTGAATGGAGTCGTTAAAGTCAAAAGGTTGAGGTATTCTGCCAAGGGGGAGATGGTGTACTGCGGTACCATGGTCGTCTATGTGTTCCAGATGTCGATAATTTGAGGGATCAGATATTGCATGAGGCACATGCATCCAGATATTCTATCCATCCGGGTACCACCAAGATGTATCATGACTTGCGGGAAATATATTGGTGGAACGGCATGAAGAAGGATATTGCAGAACTCGTAGCCAAGTGCCCGAACTGTCAACAAGTGAAGATTGAGCACCAAAGGCTGGGAGGCATATTGTAGGATATTAACATTCCTACTTGGAAGTGGGAAGATATCAACATGGAATTCATTAACGGCCTACCTCGTACTCACCAACTGTATGACACCATTTGGGTGGTGGTCAATAGGTTGACCAAGGCTGCACACTTTCTACCGGTCAAAACCATAGATTCAGTGGGTGGCTACCACAGATTGTACATTCAGGAGTTGGTTCGACTTCATGGGGTTCCATTGTCTATTACCTCAGACCAAGGTACTCTGTTTACCTTTCAATTTTGGCGGTCTTTCCAAAAGGGCTTGGGACTCAGGTTAATCTCAGCAGAGCATTTCATCCACAAATGGATGGCCAGGAAAAATAAACAATTCAAAATCTAGAGGATATGTTGAGAGCCTGTGTGATGAATTTTAAAGGTAGTTGGGATGACCACTTGCCCTTGATCGAGTTCGGTTACAATAACAGCTATCACCGTTTGAGGCTCTTTACGGGCGAAGGTGTAGATCGCCCATCGGATGGTTTGAGGTTGGTAAGGCAGCTATGATAGGGTCAGACTCGGTTCACGAGGCTATGGTGAAGGTTCAATTGTTAAGGGACTGGATGAAACTGCTCAGAGTCGTCAAAAGTCATATGCAGATGTGAGGAGGAGAGATTTGGAGTTTGAGGTTGACGATTGGGTATTTCTTAAGATATCTCCCATGAAGGGAGTCATGCGGTTCAGAAAGAAAGAAAAACTCAGTCCCCGCTATATTGGTCCCTACTGGGTTATGGGAAGAGTTGGTAAGGTAGCGTATGAGTTGAACTTGCCATCAGAGTTATCTTCAGTTCATCTCCTCTTTCATGTATCGCTCTTGAAAAAGTGCTTGGGGGATCCAACTTTAGTAGTCCTGGTGGAAAGTGTTGATGTGGGAGATAACCTCAGTTATGAGGAAATTCTAGTTGCAATCTTGGATCGTCAAGTTTGGAGGCTGAGGAACAAGGAAGTAGCTTTGGTGAAGGTGTTGTGGAGAAACCAGCATGTTGAGGGAGCTGCGTGGGAAGCCAAAGCGGCTATGATGGCTAAATATCCCCACCTGTTCCCTACCAGCTCAGTTTCAGTTTGAGGTATCAGTTTTTGCCCTATGACCCTATCTAGTTTTCATGTTCAGTTCATGTTTACAAGTTTCTTTTATGTGTATGAATGTGTATGTGATGCCTGAATTCAGTTCAGGTATGTAGTTCTTTTTAGAGGTAGTCATTCCGTCAGTTCTCGATTTTAATAATCAGTATTTGCATATGATGATTGCATGTCTCTGCATTTTCTATGTGTTCCTAACTTTCGAGGATGAATGTTCCCAAGGGGGAGATATTTTTATATCCCAGGGGCTCAGAGATCGGACTAGGGAGTTAAAATGGGAAAGTTGAAAAATTGATGTTGCATGCATAGGATGAGTCGTGAGACAACTCGTGAGGAGACCCCAAGAATCGTCAGGTGACTCGTGGGGAGGCCTGGGAAAGTGAATGAGTGAGGTCCCCACGAGCAAGGGAACGACTCGTGGTCAGTCACCACGAGTCATCATGTCAATCGTGGGGTGGAGTTGGACTTTCTTCAGGAGAATGACCAGTGTATCTAACGGATGGGACCCCATGAGTCGTGGTCTATCCCAACGACTCATGAGGTGGGTCATGATCAAGCAAGATGGTTTTTCATGAATGTCAAGGTAGTGGACATGACGGAAGGTGACCACGAGTCGTGGTCTCAAGGAACAAGTTGTTATGTCATCCATTACGAGCCCCAGTAGATCGGTTAGCTAGTGCACTTGACAGGTGACTCGACGAGTCATTGCCCATCCTGATGAATCATCAGGTCACCCGTTAGGGTCACCTGGCAGTTATTTTTTGTGAAATAGTAAGGGATTTCTTGTAATTTCCTAAGTTCCTAAGACTTATACTATGTCGTTTAAGGCTCGTTTTAATGGGTTTTAAGCAGGGTAAAACCTACTCTAAGACATTACCCTCATGCATGCAAGTTTGAAGGTTTGAAGAGAAGGTTCTAGGTGAAATCTCAAGGTTTCCAATTGGAATCTCAGCTGGGCAATTAGAGGGTGTTAGAATTCACCATTTCCAGGTATGTAAGGCTATGAGTGGGTGTTTTCTTCCACACCGATGCCCAATCCCTATTAAAATGTGATAAATTATCTATGATCAAGTTTGGGGTTTTACCCAATTGCATGATTCTTCAATCTGTACACATGGCTATAATTAGATTATACTTATATTGATGATTTATAAAGCTTGGGCGGATTCTAAATTATTTTTCCTTATAAACATTGTTTTCCAAAATTTTTTGAATCTAAAGCGCCCATGGGTGGAGAGTTTATAAAAGAGGTGATTTATGGTAAATGTGTGATAATGATGAAGTTGATGATGAAAAGCATGTTTCTAAAGCTACCCATGATTACGATGTTGTTTTCAAAATAAGAATGTGTAGATCCTAGTATGATAAAGCTTTGGGCAATGCCCACATGATGATTTAAAGTGATGATTTCTTCGACATAAGCTTACCACATTGTTTAAAGTGAAAATTCTCAATTTTTATTATAAATTCTAGCTTGTGGTATGTTGAGTAAATATTTCTACATGTAGCTTACCACATGATTTGGAGTAGATGCTCCCACCTATGATTGAGCTTGTGGTATGTTTCGAAATAAAGCTTCTCATATGCATGAATTTATAATTGAGATGTATGGAATTATTGAGATTTGTCGAAGGACAATGTCGAGCTTCATTTTCATATGATGTCAATTCTATGCATGATTTCATGTTGAGCTTCATTATATATGATGTAGAGCATTGCATGTTTTTGGGAGAAGAGTCTAGCACCGAGGGGGTTAAGGGTCGAATACCTTATGCTTTAGAACTACGCGCTAACGTAGGTTGTTACTATTATATTACCGAAAACTCCCTTGTGAACTATCCCCGGCCCAATTGTCCCTTCAGCTTGATATCGATATCATGGTATCATCCATCACCCTGGAAAAGTTATGGACGCTCTACCCACTTGAGTCTGATAGTCGGGACCACGTAAGCTCTATCATGGTATGTCGCTTAATTGACGAGTCTCCCACTGTCTATATTATTCAGATTTGCACATTCATTACTCATGATGATTACTTATGCATGCATGTTCTAAAGGTAAGGTTTGACTCATTGTTCATCTTTTGATATAAATGTTTTGTTTTAGCTTTTAGTCATTCGAGTCAGTCATGATGTTATAAAGCTATGCATGGTCATGTTATGATAAGATTATGAATTTAGAAAGAATGCATGTATGCCTTTCCTCTCATGTTGAAAGCTTATGATATATTATACAATGTTTTAAATGATTTATTCTAATTAGAGGTTTCACTTACCTTGCATACTCGGTACATTCCACATACTGACCACATACTTTCTATGCTGCATTGTTTCATGATGCAGGTTCCGATTCTCAGGTTTAGCCCCGTTCGTAGTCGCTGATCAGAGTTAGCACCTGCTTATTTGGTGAGTCCTCATCTTTCGAGGACAAGATCTTCAATTGTTCAGATGTCCTTTCAGTTTCAGTATTGTTGAGCTACTAGGGGGTGTTGCCCCATCAGCTCATCCAGATTAGAGGCTTATCAGACTTAGACGAGTATTCAACTTAAGATATCTATTCTGTTGTTATATTAAGTTTGACTTCCACTGAGTTATAACTATGTTTTCTTCATGTTTATTGAATGAGTTAGTGAATGCTTATGCCATGGATTGACTTGGGGTCTCTCGGGGTCCCTTGTCCCGTGTCTACGATCCGGGTCTATGCTCGGGTCGTGACAAACTTGGTATCATAGCCATAGGTTTGATATGTCCTAGGGAGTCTGAAATTTGCATTAGGTAGAGTCTTTTTCATGGGTATGAAGCACGCCACACTTATGACGAAGAGGCTACTAGACGTTTTAGGAAATGTTCCCTTCTTTCATGATCTATGTCGTGCGATGAAAAGCCTTTCTATTCTCCTAATTTGTGCTATCCGCGATTGCAGAATCATTTCTCCTCGAAGGATGAATGGAATGAGGAATGGAGGTGGTGAGGGCTACGAGGATGGAAACGGTCATGAGCATCAGCCAGCCCCACCAGTTCAAGAGCCGCAGGCACCATAGCCAGTCGTTCGTGCTGAGTTTTGAGCTGCCATTCAGATGCTTACGCAGGCCTTGACCGCTCAGGTCAATCAGCAGGCCGTTGCGCATGTACCTCAAAATGGTAATGCAGTGGTGGCCAAAGTCCGAGACTTCTTAAGGATGAACTCGCCAGAGTATTTGGGGTGCAAGGTAGATGAGGACCTACACGATTTCATTAATGAGATTGTCAAGATCACCCAGGTTATGGGAGTGAGCAATGTTGAATGCACAGAGTTAGCCTCCTATCAATTGAAAGGGGTTGCGCATATTTGGTTCCGCCAGTGGAAGGACATCAGGGTCGCTGGAGCAGGTCCGGTCACATGGGAGGAGTTTCAGGTTGCATTCCTAGATCGATTCTTCCCTCGAGAGATAAGGGAGTTGAAAGCAGTTGAATTTTTGAATTTGAAGCAAGGAAGGATGACTATTCAAGAGTACACCCTTGAGTTCACCCGCCTATCTAAGTATGCCCCGGAGTTAGAGGCCGACCAGCGAGCGCGGGTGAGAAGATTCGTGCATGGTATAGCAGGTTATTTGGATAAAGACTGCAGGACAGTTATGCTCCATCAGGACATGGACTTCCCTCGCATTGTGTTGTACTCTCAGCAGATGGAGGAAGCACATTAGAGGGAGACGGAGGACAAGAGGGCCAGGACTGAGGACCACAGATTCTCTCAACAGAGGTCCGGTGGTGGGCACTGACAACAGACCCACCAGAGATCATCAGCCCCAGCATCTTCAGCGCTGAGTGTGCCATCTAGGCCCAGACATGATCAGAGAGGGGGAGCATTAGGCTTGAGGGGTCATAGCAGTAGGCCCGCAGACTCTAGCATTTCAGCTTGTCGTAGGTGCGGCCGAGGGCACACAAGCCAGTGTTTGGCAGGGTCAGGAGCTTGTTTGGATGTGGGCAGCCTAGACATATGCTCAGATATTGTCCCGCTGCAAGACAGGATTAGGTTGGGGCCGAGGCCCAGCTTCTAGTTCAGCGGCCCCTCCCCCACGCACAGCACATCACGGGGCATCTACTAGCCCCGTTGGTGGGCAACGCCAGAACAGGTTCTATGCCTTAGCCACTCATCATGAACAGGAGGCCTCACTAGACGTAGTCACCAGTATGCTGAGAGTCTTTCATGTTGATGTTTATGCTTTGCTAGATCCGAGGGCTACCCTATATTTTGTTACACCATATATAACCAGTAGCTTCGGAGTCAGTCCCGATGTCTTATCATAGCCCTTCTCAGTTTCTACTCTGGTAGGTGACTCAGTTATAGCTAGACGGTATATAGATTGCCCGGTATCAGTTCTTTATAAGGTCACTTCAGCAGACTTGATAGAGTTAGCCAGATTGATTTCGATGTTATTGTCGACATGGATTGGCTATTTTCATGCTATGCTTCAGTTAATTGTAGGACCTGATCAGTAAAGCTCACATTCTCGGGTGAGCCTCTCTTAGAATGGGAGGGTAGTTTAGTTGTGCCTGTAGGTCGATTTATTTCCTACCTTAAGGCCAGGAAGAATTTCTAAGGGCTATTTGTACCATCTAGTTAGGGTTAAGGACGTGGAGTCCGAGACCCCGACTATCCAGTCCATAGCAGTAGTACGTTAGTAACTAGAGGTCTTTCCTGATGATTTGCCAGGTGTCCCGCCAGAGCTGGAGATTGAATTCGGTATAGATCTTCTTCCCGACATGCAGTCTATATCTATTTCTCCCTACAGGATGGCTTCAGCCGAGCTAAAAGAGTTGAATGATCAGTTGAAAGACCTGTCGGATAAGGGCTTTATTAGGCCGATTAAATCTCCATGGGGTGCACCAGTGTTGTTTGTTCGGAAGAAGGATGGTTCACCTCGGATGTGCATTGATTATCGACAGTTGAACAAGGTTACAGTCAAGAACAGATATACTTTACCCAAGATCGATGATTTGTTTGACCAGCTTTCGGGTGCCAGGTGTTTCTCCAAGATTGATCTCAGGTCCGGGTATCATCAGCTCAGGGTTCGGGAGAGTGACATCCGGAAAACCACTTTTAGAACTCGGTATGGTCATTACGAATTTGTTGTTATGTCTTTTGGAATAACCAATGCCCCTAAAGCTTTTATGGATGTAATGAACAGGGTGTTCAAGGCATATTTGGACATGTTCATGATTGTGTTCATTGATGACATCCTTATATACTCTCCGAGCGAGGAGGAGCATGTTGCTCACTTGAGAATAGTGCTTCAGACCCTCAAGTATCACCTGTTATATGCTAAGTTCAACAAATGTGAGTTTTGGTTGGACTCGGTGGCATTTCTAGACCATGTGGTATCAGGAGAGGGAAAAAAAGTAGACTCTCTAAAGATAGAGGCGGTAAAGAACTGGCCCATACCGGTGAACCCATCAGATATCAGGAGCTTCTTAGGCTTTGCGAGCTACTATTGGAGATTCGTGGTGGGTTTTTCATCTATTACCGCACCATTGACTAAGTTGACTCAGAAGAAAGTAAAGTTTCAATGGTCGGAGGCCTGTGAGGAAAGCTTCTAAGAGTTAAAGACCCGACTCACTTCAGCAGCGGTGTTGACCCTACTAAGGGTACTGATGGTTTCGTGGTGTATTGTGATGCTTCGTGAGTCATACTCGGGTGTGTGTTGATGCATCATGGGAAAGTGATAGCATATTCCTCGAGACAATTGAAAGTTCATGAAAAGAATTACCCAACCCATGATCTTGAATTGGCCGCGGTGGTGTTTTCATTGAAGATATGGCGGAATTACTTGTATGGAGTCCACGTGGATGTATTCACGGATCACAAGATCTTGCAATATGTGTTCACGCAAAAAGATCTCAATCTTCAGCAAAGGAGGTGGCTGGAGTTACTAAAGGACTACGACATGAGTGTTCTTTACCACCTGGGCAAGGCTAATGTGGTTGCGGATGCACTTAGTAGACTCTTTATGGAGAGTGTGTCCCATGTGGATCAGGGAAAGAAAGAGTTGGTGAAGGATGTTCATCGACTTGCGAGGTTGGGAGTTAGATTGGTCGACTCAACCGGTGGCGGCGTTGTTATGCAAGACAGATCATATTGTCCTTGGTGGTTGATGTCAAGTCTAGGTAGGATGAGGATCCGATTGTAGTAAAGCTGAAGGAAGTCGTTCGAAGTCAAAAGGTGGAGGTCTTCTCCCAAGGGGGAGATGGTGTACTGCAGTACCAGGGTCGTCTATATGTTCTAGAGGTCGATAATTTGAGGGACCGAATATTGCATGAGGCACATGGATCCATATATTCTATCCATCCGGGTACCACCAAGATGTATCATGACTTGCGGGAAATATATTGGTGGAACGAAATGAAGAAGGACATTGCAGAATTCATAGCCAAGTGCCCGAACTGTAGCAAGTGAAGGTTGAGCACCAAAGGTCGGGAGGCGTATTGTAGGATATTAACATTCCTACTTGGAAGTGGGAAGAGATCAACATGCACTTCATTACCGGCCTACCTCATACTCGCCGATAGTATGACTCCATTTGGGTGGTGGTCGACAGGTTGACCAAGGCTGCACACTTTCTATCAATCAAAACCACAAATTCAACGAGTGACTACGCTAGACTGTACATTCGGGAGTTGGTTCAACTTCATGGGGTGCCATTGTCTATCATCTCAGACTGAGGTACTCGGTTTACCTCTCAGTTTTGGCGGTCTTTTCAAAAAAGTGCTTAGGACTTAGGTTAAGCTTAGTATAGCATTTCATCCGCAAACGGATGGCCAGATAGAACGGATAATTCAAACTTTACAGGATATGTTGAGAGCCTGTGTAATGGATTTTAAAGGTAGTTGGGATGACCACTTGCCCTTGATCGAGATCGCTTACAATAACAGGTATCACTCTAGTATCCAAATGGCATCGTTGGAGGCTCTTTATGGGTGAAGGTGTAGATCGCCCATCGGATGGTTTTAGGTTGGTGAGGCAGCTATGGTTTGAGGCTCATTTGCTGAATCTGTGGTTTTGATCGGTAGAAAGTGCAGCCTTGGTCAACCTGTCTACCACCACCCAAATGGAATTGTAATTTCAGCGAGTACGAGGTAGGCTTGTAATGAAATTCATATTAATCTCCTCCCACTTTCAAGTGGGAATGCTAATGTCCTGAAGTAAGCCTCCCGGCCTTTGATGCTCAACTTTCACCTGCTGACAGTTCGGGCACCTAGCTATGAATTCTGTAATATCCTTCTTCATGCCATTCCATACATCTTGGTGGCACCCGGATGGATAGAATACCTGGACCCATGTGCCTCATGCAATATCCGGTCCCTCAAATTATCAACATCTGGAACACATAGACGGCCCTGGTACCTCCATCTTCTGACTCTCAACGGCTTCCTTCATCTTTACCAAAATTGGATCCTCATCTTGTCTAGCTTTCACATTCGTCACCAAGGATGATTCTGATCCATTTTGCACAACAACGCTGCCATCGGTCGAGAGCCTGCTAAGTGCTAAGTGCTAAGTGCTAAGTGGATGGTTTTCCCTCATCCACGTGGGACACACTCTCCATAGAGAGCCTGCTAAGTGCGTCTGCTACCACATTAGCCTTACCCAGCTGGTAAAGGACACTCATGTCATAGTCCTTTAGGAGCTCCAACCACCTCTTTTGCTGAAGATTGAGGTCTTTATACGTGAAGACATATTGCAAGCTCTTGTGATCCGTAAATACATCCACGTGGATCCCATACAAGTAATGTCACCATATCTTCAATTCGAATACCACCGCGGCCAACTCAAGATCATGGGTCGGGTAATTCTTTTCATGGGTTTTCAACTCTCTTGAGGCATATGCTATCACTTTCCCATGTTGCATCAACACACACACAAGTCCGATTCTCAAAGCATCACAATACACCACAAAACCATCGGTACCCTCGGGTAGGGTCAACATTGGTGCTGAAGTGAGTTGACTCTTCAACTCTTGGAAGCTTTTCTCACAAGCCTCCAACCATTGGAACTTTATCTTCTTCTGAGTCAACTTGGTCAAAGGTGCTGCAATAGATGAAAAGCCCTTAACAGATAACCCACTAAGCCCAAAAAGCTCCTGATATCTGATGGGTTCACCGGTCTGGGCCAATTCTTTACCGCCTTGATTTTCTGAGAATCTAGATTTAAGCCCTCACTTGATACCACATGGCCCAAAAATGCCACAGAGTCCAACCAAAACTCAAATTTGCTAAAGTTTGCATACAACTGACAATCTTTGAGGGTCTGAAGCACTACTCTCAAGTGAGAGGCATGCTCCTCCTCGCTCTGAGAGTATATAAGGATCTCATCAATGAACACAATCACGAACATGTCCAAATATAACTTGAACACCCTGTTCATTAGATCCATAAAAGTTGCAGGGGCATTGTTTAGTCCAAAAGACATAAAAACAAATTCGTAGTGACAATACCGAGTCCTAAAAGAGGTTTTCGGGATGTCACTCTCCCGAACCCTGAGCTGATGATATCCGAACCTGAGATCAATCTTGGAGAAACACCTGGCACCCTGAAGCTAGTCAAACAAATCATCAATCTTGGGTAAGGCATACCAATTCTTGATGGTAATCTTATTCAACTTCCGATAATCAATAATACACATGCGAAGGGAACCATCCTTCTTCCAAACAAATAATACTGGTACACCCCATGGAGATTTACTCGGCCTAACAAAGCCCTTATCTAACAGGTCCTTCAACTAATCCTTCAACTATTTTAGCTCAACCGGAGCCATTCTGTAGGGCGGAATGGATATAGGCTGCATGTTGGGAAGAATATCTATATCGAAATTAATCTCCCACTGAGGAGGGACACCTGGCAAATCATCAAGAAAGGCCTCTGAATACTCACGTACTACTAGGACTGATTGGATAGTCAGGGTTTCGGAGTTGACATCCTTAACCCTAACTAGATGGTGCATGCAACCCCTAGAAATCATCTTTTGTCCTTAAGGTAGGAAATGAATCAACCTACAGGCACAGCTGAACTACCCTTCCTTTCTAAAACTGGCTTACCCAGGAATCTAAGCTCTACTGACCTTGTTCTACAATTAACTAAAGCATATCATGCATATAGCCAATCCATGCTGAGAATAACATCGAAATCGGTCATGGGTAACTCTATCAAGTCTGCTGAGGTGACCTTATGAAGGATTGAGACTGGGCAACCTTTATACATCCGTCTAGCTATAACTAAGTCACCTACTAGAGTAGAAACTGATAAGGGATCTGACAAGACATCAGGATTGACTCCGAAGCTACTAGCTATATATTGTGTCACAAAAGATAAGATAGCCCTTGGATCTAACAAAGCGTATACATCAATATGGAAAACTCACAACATACCAGTAACCACATCTAGGGAGACCTCCTACTCCTGACGGGAAGCTAAAGCATAGAATCTGTTCTGGCTCTAACCGCCAGTTGTGCTAGTAGATGCCCCCTGGTGTGCTGAGCGTGGGGGAGGGGCTACTGAACTAGAAGTTGGGCCTCAGCCCCCAACCTGATCCTGTCTCATAGCTGGACAATCTCTGAGCATATGTCTAGGCTACCCACATCCAAAACAAGCTCCTTACCCTGCCAAACACTGGCCTGTGTGTCCTCGGCCACACCTATGACAAGTTGGAATGTTGGAATCTGCGGGTCTAATGTTATGATCTCTCGAGCCTAACACTCGCCCCTCTTATCATGTCTAGGCCTAGATGGCACACTCAATGCTGAAAATGCTGGGGCTGATGATCTCTGGTGGTTTTACTATCGATGCCCACCACTAGACCTCTACTGATAGAATCTATGGCCCTCGGTCCTGGCCCCCTTGGCGACCCTCTTGGCCTCCCTCGAATGTGCTGCCTCCATCTGCTAGGCATACAACACTATGTGAGGAAATTCCATATCCTAGTGAAGCATAGAAATCTGACACTCCTTGTCCAAATACCCCGCTATACCATGCACAAATCTACTCACCTGCATCCTCTAGTCAGCCACTAACTCCAGGGCATATTTCGATAGGCGAGTGAACTCAAAGGCATATGCTTGGATAGTCATCCTCCCTTGCTTCAAGTTTACAAACTCAGTTGCCTTTAGTTCCCTCATCTATCGAGGGAAGAACCAATCTAGGAATGCAACCTGAAACTCCTCCCACGTGATCGGACCTGCTCCTGCGACCCTACCGTCCTTCTATTGGCGAAACCAAATATGTGCAACCCCCTTCAACTGGTAGGGGGCCAGCTCTACGCACTCAATACTACTCACCCCCATGACTTGGGTGATCTAGACAATACATCAATGAAATCATGCGGGTCCTCATCTACCCTGGACCCCAGAAACTCCGGTGGGTTCATCCTCAAGAAGTCTCTGACTCGAGCAGCCGCTGAATTACTATTTTGCAGAACATGCGCAACGGCCTGCTAATTTACCTAAGCGGTCAAGGCCTACGCAAGCATCTAAATAGCAGCTCGGAACTCAGCATGAACGGCTTGCTTCGGTGCTTGAGGCTCTTGAACTGGTGGGGCTGGCTGATCCCATAACCATTTCCATTCTCGTTGCCCTCACCACCTCTATTCCTCCTTTCATTCATTCTTTGGGGAATCATGATTCTGCAATCACAATTAGCATGAATTAGAAGGACAGAAAGACTCTTCATCGCAGGACATAGATCATGAAAGAAGAGAACATTTCCTAAATGTCTAGTAGCCGCTTCGTCATAAGTATGGCGCGCATCACACCCATAAAAAATACTCTACTTAACGAGGCTTTCTGACACCCTAGGACACTTCAAACCTATGTCTCTGATACAAAGTTTGTCACGACCCGAACGGAGGCCTGGATCATAGACACGGGACAAGGGACCCCGAGAGACCCCAAGTCGACCCATGGCATAAACATACAACTAATTCATTCAACAAATTGAAGAAATCATCAATATAATCTCACTGAAAGTCTAACTCAACATAACAACAAAATAAGCATCCAAGCTAACACATACATAAGTCTGAAAGCCTATAATCTGGATGAGTTGATGGGACAAGACCCCAACTAACTCAATAATACTGAAATTGAAATGCGTAAAAGAAATTGAAATTCTAGTGCTCGAAAGATGAGGACTCACCAATATAGATCAGATATGAACTTCGGAAAGCTGACTAAGTTTGGGGCTGAAGCTGCGAGCTGTGTCCTGTATCATGAAACAATACAACATAGAAAGTATGTGGTCAGTACGAGGAATGTACCGAGTATGCAAGGCAAGTAAAACCTCTTAAGTAAAATAAATCATTTAAAATGTTTCATAACATATCTAAAGCTTTCAAGTATGAGAAGAAGGCTACATGCATTCATTCTGAAATCATAATATTATCATAGCATGACTATGCATAGCTTTATAACCTCATTACTAACTCAAATGATCAAAGATGAAACATAACATTTATATTAAAAGCTGAACAATGAGTCAAACCTTACTTTTGGAACATGCATGCGTAAATTAATCACCATGAGTAATGAATATGCAAAACTGAATAGTATAGACACTGGGAGACTCATCACTTAACCGACATACCACGATAGAGATTACGTGGTCCCAACTATCACAGTCAAGTGGGTAGAGTCGTCCATAACCTTGCCAGGGCGATGGACGATATCGTGATATCAATATTAAGCTCAACGGACAATCAGGCCGGGGATAGCTCACAAGGGAGGTCCCAATATTATAATAGTATCAACCTACGTTGGTGCGTAGTTCTGGGGCATAGGGTGATCGACCATTAACCCGTTCAATGCTAGACTCTTCTCCCAAAAATATGCAATGCTCTACATCGTATATCACAAAGCTAACATCGTCTATTGACGAAGCTCAACAGGAAATCATGCATAACTCAACATCGTGTGAAACGAAGCTCAACATTGTCTATTGAAAAAGCTCATTAATGAAATCATGCATATACTCGACATCATATGAAAATGAAGCTCAACATTGTCTTTTGACAAGCTCAATAATGAAACACATCTCAATTATGAATTTATGCATATGAGAAGCTTTATTTCAAAACTTACCAAAAGCTCCAATATAGGTGGGAGCATCTACTCCAAATCATGTGGTAAGCTACGTATAGGAATATTTAACTCAACATACTACAAGCTAAAAATATGAAATTCAAGGAGACTTCGCTCCAAACAATGTTTTAAGCTTATTTCGGGAAAATCGTCATTTTAAATCAACATGTGGGTGTTGCCTAAAGCTTTATCATACTTGGATCTACTCAAATAATTTTTATAACAACATCATAACCATGGGTAGCTTTAGAAACATGCTCTTCATCATCAAATCTCATCATCATCATACATTCATCATCATTCTCTTCTTTTATGAATTTTTCACCCATGGGCATTTAAAATTCATAATTTAGAAAACATAATTTGGATTGAAAACAATCTAAAATATGCCCAAGCTTCACAATTCATCGATATAAACATAATCTAATTTCACCCATGTATAGAAATTGAAGAATGATGCAATTGGGTAAAAACCCCATAACTTGATCATGTGAATTTCTTATACTAGATAGAGTTTGGGCATGGGTGTGGAAGAAAACACCCACTCATAACCCTACATACCTGGGAGGGATGATTTTACCACTTCTCTAATTGCCTAAGGTGAGATTCCAATGAAAACCTTCAAAACTTGCTCTAGATCTTCTCTTCAAACTCTCAAGTTTGCATGCATGGAACGAATTAGCTTAGAATAGGTTTTCCCCTCTTAAAACCCTAAAAACGAGCTTTAAACGATGTAGTATAGGTCTTAGGAACTTAGAAATTATGAAAAGACCCTTACTAAATTCGCAAAAAATAACGATCAAGTGGCCTTAATGGACGACCTAACAACTCGTCACTGGCCTAAATGACTCGTCACGTTGCTCGTCAAGTACACTTCTTGCATCATATCACTTTACTTACAAGTCAACCCACGACTCACACCACGACTCGTTGCCTGACCTAACGAGTCATGATCTGCTCGCATCAAGTACACTGGTTGACCTCTTAAATTTTTCACACACCCTTACCCCACAGTTGACCTAAAGACCACGAGTCGTTCCCTCGCCCGTGCGAAACCCTTATCCTCCAACTTCCTGCTCTTCACTGGCCTTCCCCACGAGTCACCTAACGACTCGTGGGCTGATCTTACGAGTCGTCCAACAACTCATTTTCTGCCTGCAACTTGAATTTTTATTTTTTCACTACTTTGACTCCCGGGTCTGATCCTTAAGTCCCCAGGGTATAACAGGTTGGCATTCACAGTCTTTGCTAGGATGGTCTATATCTCCTAGTTGGAGACTTCAACTTGCCCACTAGATTGTGGATGATAAGGTGTTGCCACCCTATGTTTTGCCCCATATTTTTTCAGCGGAGTCTGAAACAACCGGTTTCAAAAAGTGAAAACCCTATCACTAATGATGGCTCTGGGAGTCCCGAATCTAGCAAAAATATTTCGTATCAGGAATACTGTGACACTCTTACCTTCATTGTTTTGAAGCGTAATTGCCTCCACCCATTTCAAAACATAGTTCACAACTACAAGTATGTACTTCATCCCATTTGAGCTCACAAATGGGCCCATGAAATCAATGCCCCAAACGTCAAACAACTCAATAATAAGGATGGGAGTAAGAGGGAGTTCATGCCTCCTTTCCTTTGGCATGCATCATATGCCTTTGCAAAATCATGTGCATCCTGGTGAATGGTTGGCCAATAGTACCCACATTGAAAATTTTTGTAGGCTATGTAAATCCCGCTGCGGTGACCCCCGACTGGGGATGAGTGACAAGCCTCCAATATGCTCAACATCTCAGCCTCAGGTACATCTCCAAATCACCCTATTAGCACATATGCGGAATAAGTAAGGCTCATCCCAAAAAAACTTCCGCACATCAAATATAAATTTCTTTCGCTGGTGAAAAGATAAATCTTTCGGTACCACATCGCTCACCAGATAATTAGCGAAGTCTACAAACTATGGGATGAGATCCTGTGAGGCAGCCAATACTTGCTTATCGGGGAATGTATCATCTATTTCAAGCTCATCTCAAAGTGCTGCATCTGCTTCCAATCTCAATAAGTGATGCACAACCTGATTTTCAGTCCCCTTCTGGTCCTTAACCTCAAACTCAAATTCTTGCAGTAACAGAACCCATCGAATCAGTCATGGCTTGACATCCTTCTTTGCCATCAGATATCTCAGAGCTGCATTATCTGTATGGACTATCACCTTAGTTCCAAGAAAGTAAGCCTGAAACTTCTCGAATGCAAATACTACAGTCAAACACTCCTGTTCCATCACAATGTAAATTTTTTGAGCTACATTAAGAGCCTTGATAACATAATAAATGGGGTGGAAAATCATTTCACGCCTTTGGCCCAAAATATCTCCCAGGGCCACTCTACTAGCATCACACATAATCTCGAATAGTAAGAACCAGTCAGGTGCCAATATGATCGGGGTAGTGGTCAATCTCTCTTTTAGGCACTCAAAAGCCTTCAAACATGCATCATCAAACACAAACTTCACCTCTTTCTCAAGCAGCTTACACATAAGTTGTGCAATCTTTGAGAAATCCTTGATGAATCTCTGATAAAATCCTGCATGACCTAAAAATCTTTGAACACCTTTTACAGAAATTGGAGGTGGTAGACTAGAAATTACATCGATCTTTGCCTTGTCCACCTCAATGCCCTTACTAGAAATCTTGTGGCCGAGCACTATACCTTCTTTGACCATGAAATGGCACTTTTCCCAATTAAGAACCAAGTTGGTCTCTTCACATTGCTACAACACCTTGCTCAAATGAGCCAAATAGTCATCGAATAAATCACCTACCACTAAAAAGTCATCCATAAAGACTTCAATGGTGTCTTCCAACATGTCAGAAAATATGGACTTCATGCAGCGCTGAAAAGTGGTGGGCGCATTACATAACTCGAATGACATCCTCTTGAAAGCAAATGTACCATATGGACAGGTGAAAGTTGTTTTATCTTCGTCTTTGGGGCCTCTAGAGATCTGATTATACCCCGAATAACCATAAAAAGAATAGTGCCATCCTCTGCCTATAGGTCAGTCTAGCATCTGATCCATGTATGGCATAGGAAAGTGATCTTTCTGAGTCCAATGGTTTAACTTTCTATAGTCTATGCATACTCTCCAATCGGTGACTGGTTTGAGTGGAATGAGCTCATTGTTAGCATTTGGGACCACCGTGATTCCTCCCTTCTTTGGCACACACTGAACTGGGCTCACCCATTTGCTGTCAGCAATAGGGTAAACCACACCTGCATCCAACCACTTTTTGATTTTCTTCTTGACCACTTCTTGCATAGGCGGATTCAGCCTACGCTGATGCTCAATATTCGAAACACAATCTGGCTCAAGATGGATCTTGCGTGTGCATATAGTGGATGGGATGCCTATAATGTCTGTAATGGTCCACCTAATGGCTTTTTTATATTTCTTCAAAATGGAGACCAAAACCTCCACTTGCCATTCCTCCAAGTCAGTTGCAACTATGAACGGTAAAGTATTTCCGGTTCCCAATAGTGGCTCAAGATAGGAGTGCTTTGAGCTCCAATAGTGGAGGCTCCTTAATTGATGGCTTAGGCAGTGGGGTCACCCGATTCTTCAGATCAAGATCAATCTTCTTTGGAACATAGGTGTATAACCCCATCCCAGCAAGTGCATTAACAATCTCCTCACCCTCATAGATCTCCTCAGCATCAACATTTATCAAAACGGCTGCTAGATCCTCAATAGTCACTAACTCACTAATGGGCATGATTGGAAGCTCAGCTTCCACAACATCAATCATTGAGACCACCCGCATGTCATTTGGCTGCTTCATGGACCGTCATACATTAAATGTCACTTCCTTATTATTCAACCAAAATTTCAATTGTTCGATGTCCATGTCTACAAGAGCACGTCCGATGGCAAGAACTGGTTTCCCCAAGATAATGGGGACCTCAAAATCAACCTCGCAGTCCAGAATGACAAATTTAATCAAAAATATAAAGGACTCTACCTTCACTAGAACATCATAGAAAATCCCTACCAGATTTTTCACTGTGCAATCTACTATCAATAGCCGCATTGTAGTTGGCTTGGGGGCTCCCAAGCCCAACTGTCTGAACACTGCTAATGGCATCAAGTTAATACTAGCACCTGGATCACATAGTGCTTGAGCAAAATTAAAGGCTCCAATAGTGCATGGTCTGGTGAAAGCTCCATGGTCTTCCTTTTTCTAAACAATAGACCGAGATGCTATTGCACTACAATAGTGCAAGTTATCAGCCGGTTCGAAGCTCACGGTCCTCTTTCTAGTGACAAGGTCCTTCATGAATTTAGCATAGTCGGGCATCTTCTCAAGTGCCTCGACTAATGGGATGTTCACGAACAATTATTTCAACATTGAAATAAACTTGTGATACTTCCCATCCTCGACCTTCTTCTTTAGCCTATGCGGGAAAGGGGGAGGAGGTCTAGGAATAGACATGATCTTATGAGGTACCTCCTACTCCTTTCCTTTGCCAGACCCATGCTCCTCTGCATTACTAGGAGCTGTCATATCCACAGAATTATCAACCAAAATCTGCTCCTTAGAGTCCGCTACCTTATCATCATCAATCACCATGGGCTCAACTATCTCATCAGTCACAACCGACCTAGGAGGATCAGCTATCACCTTCCCACTCCTAGTAGTGACTGCCATGCAATGACTGTCATTTTTCAGATTTTTAACTATATTATTGGGAAGCATGCCCTTCTACCTCTAGTTCA
The DNA here is from genome assembly GCA_035772735.1 of Datura wrightii. Lineage (NCBI taxonomy): Eukaryota > Viridiplantae > Streptophyta > Magnoliopsida > Solanales > Solanaceae > Datura > Datura wrightii. The sequence goes on along the minus strand of JASDFA010000002.1, from coordinate 44,370,198 downwards.
TAGCAGCAGACAACTGACCAAGCTACTGCTCAATCTGCTTAATGGCAACGGCATGTGATTCCACCTTTTGGTTCATACCAGAAATATCAGCGTGGAGTTCCTTGAAATGGCCATCTGTCGCCTCCATCTTCTTGAGTACCTTAAAAAACATGTCTTCCACCCTTGAACCACTAGATTCTGGCTCACGGTCCCTTGGAGGAACACATAAACTACTTCTGTCATTCTTGTACTCCTCATGCTTTTTCCAGTCACCATTGTCTCTACCTCTGCTCCTATCTCTGTATTGGCCTCAGTTGTAATTGTTATCTCTATAGTAGTTCCAACCTTGGTTCCTCTAACCTTGACGCCAAGAGTCTTGGTTAAACCCTTGTGCATTAGTCCCGGAACTGCCCCTTGATCATTCAGATAATTTACTTCCTCCTCAGATTCTGATTTGCCTCCATCATTTCTTGAGGCCTTTCCTGAGAACCCATAACATTCACCTTTTCAGCACCATCTCCCATCAAATGCTTAGCAAGTAGCCCATTGTGGTTTTAATCTCAGTAATATCCTGGTCTCGCTCTTCATCCTTCCTTCTTTGCTCTCCAGACATACCTACCGCATAAGTACCAGCTGGAGCCTCTGACTCTCTTGTGTGCCATGTGCAGTTCATTTTAGTGATCCTGTCAAGGACCTCAACAACTTTAGCATAAGTATGACTCATGAATGTTCCGCTAGAGACAGTATCATCCACCACCTTGGTGTTAGCATTCAAAGACCTATAGAATATCTCCAATAATGTATTATCTGGGATTCTGTGGTTGGGCACCTTATTGAGCTTCTTGTTGAACTGCAACCATGTCTCATGAAGTGCTTCTGAATTCAATTTCCTGAAGTTGTATATCTCATCTTTCAACTGTAAAGCTCTGGAAGGTGGGAAGAATCTTTTAAGAAAGGCTCTTTTAAGCTCCTCCCAAGTAGTGATAGAATCATTTCACAATTTATCCAACCACAGTGTTACCTCACTCCATAGTGAAAAGGGAAATAATGTTATACCCCGGGAGCCCAAAGATCAGACTCGAGAATTGAAACAGAGAAAAACTGAAAATTTTGCAGCAGAATCAGAATGAGTCAAGAGAAGACTCGTGAGATCAACCCACGAGTTGTGATGTGACTCGTGGGGAAGGACAGGGGATAAAATTTAAAGCTTGAGAAGAGGGGACCCCCACGGGCATGACCACGACTTATGGATAGGCCCCATGAGTCGTTGGATCAGTCGTGGGGAGGGGGAATAAGAAAAGAAATGGGAAAGGGGTTGTGGACTTGATGAAAGGGACCCTACATGTCGTGGTCAGCCCCCACTATTCGTGGGGTAGGTCGTGGTCAGCTATCTGGAAAAATATTTGCCATGAAGGTAGTGTATCTCACGACCGACTCCACAAGTTGTGACTTATGACCACGAGTCATTAGGTTCCTCATTGGGACCCCCTGACGGTTAATTTCTACGAATTTGGTAAGGGCTTTTCCATAATTCTTAAGTTCCTAAGGCCTAAACTATGATGTTTTGGGTTATAAATAGTGACTTTTAAAGGGGTTAAGTTCATTTTAGGCCTCATTCATTCATGCATGCAAGGTATAAGACTTGAGAGAGTGATCAAGCTTAGCATTCATCAATTTCTTTTCAATTTTCTATTGGGCATATAAAGAAGTGTTAGAATCAGCTACTAACAGGTATGTAAGGATATGAATGGGTGATTTCTTTCGCACCCATGTCCAATCCCTCTCTAAAGTATGAAATTATACATCTAATCTGTGGGGTTTTTACCCAAATGCATGAATCTTCTATTTCTATACATAGGTATGATTTGATCATGATTCTACTATTGAATTATGAAGCATGGAAAAATTTTATAATGTTTTCAATTTAAAAATCATGATTGTAGTTTTATGAATTAAAAGCCCATAGATGAAATGTTCATGAAAGATGAGATTTGTGATGAGTATATGATGATGATGAGGTATTATGATGAAAAGCATGTTTTGAAGCTACCCATGTTTACAATTATTTTTTTCATAAGAATTGAGTATGTCTAAGTATAATAAAGCTTTGGGCAATGCCCACATGATAAGTATGAATGATGATTTTTCCGAATTAAGCTTACCACATTGTTGGAGTGAAGACTCCCAATTATATTTTCAGCTTGTGGTATGTTTGAGTTAAAGTTTTCTATGTATAGCTTACCACATGGTTTTGGAGCAAAAGCTCCCAATTGTGTTTTTAGCTTGTGGCATGTCTTGAGCTAAAGCTTCTCATATGCATCATTCCATATTTGAGATGTATTTGATCATTGAGTTTCTTCAAATGATGATTTTTAGCTTCATTATAAAATGATGTAGAGCATATGCATGTTCGGGAGTAGTGTCTAGCACTGAGCAGGCTAAGGGTCAATTGCCCTATGCCTCAGAACTACGTGCCAATATAGGTTTACACTATTATGACTTTGGGACCTCCCTTTGTGAGCTTCCCCTACCCGGATGGGCCTTCAGCTTGATATCGATATCATGGTATTGTCCCTAGCCCTGGCAAGGATTTGGATGGCTCTATCCACTTGAGTGTGATAGTTGGGACCACATAAGCTCTATCGTGGTATGTCGGTTAAAAGAGAGTCTTCCATTGTTCCAAAAGCAGGTTTGACTCAATGTTCAGCTTATAAATGTAAGAATTCAGCTTTGAGTCAATTGATTCTGTTATGATGTTACGAAGCTATGTTATGTTATGTTATGTTATGAAGAGATCATGATTTCAGAAAGAATGTATGCAAGCCCTACTTTCAGACTCTTACTGTTTATGTTATATTATGCATTGTCTTTAAATGGTTTTATTTACTTCGGTAGTTTTACTTACTTTGCATACTCAGTACATTCCACGTACTGACCGCATACTCTATGATGTATCGCTTCATGATACAGGACCCAGCTCCCAGGTTCTGCCCTGCTTGTAGTCAGCTTTTCAGAGTTAGCATTCTTACTGGGGGTGAGTTCTCATTTCCCGAGTACTAGACTATTCAGCTTTCCTTTATGTATTTGTGATGCCCTGGAAGCTCAAAATTAATATCAAGGAAATAAATCAAAAAATTTGAAAAACTACAGAAAAGTTGCAGAACAACTAACCTAACGGGTCGTTAAGGGACCCAACGACTTCTCAGGTCAACCATGTGAAGGATGCAAAGAATTTACACCAGTATTCCTAATGGATGATCTCACGAGTCGTTATCAGGCTCTACGACTCATTAAGTCACCCGTTGCCAATCTGGAGTTCAGAAGTTTAAGGAATTTACAGTGTACTTAACGGAAGGTCACCATGAGTCGTCATCAACAGTAACGACTCATCAGGTCCTTCGTTTCCAGTTCTTTCTAGCTTTATTACCAGTGTACCTGACGGAAGACACGACGAGTCGTTCCCAGTCATGACGACACATTATGTGCCTATCAGGAGTCGGTAGAAATTTTCCAGTGAACTTGACGGGAGGACCCAATTACTCATTGTACCTAGTAACGAGTCGTTAGGTCACCCATTAGGGACACCTGACAGTTTTCCCAGCAAATTTTCAAGGGCTATTTAGTAATTTCCTATTCTCTCAAGCATTAAACCACGTTGTTTAAGCACTAATTTCATATGTTTTAGTGGGGGAAATGGTTCCTCCCCTCATTCTCACGCTAATTCTCAGTAGAACATCATAGAATTCTCTCTCAGAGTATTTCAGAGCAAGGGCTAGGGCTGAATTTTTCTCTTCAAATTTTCAAGAAGATTCTCCAGGTTTCTTCGCCAGGTATGTGGGGTTTTAACAAGGGGATTGTCCTTCCCTTGCATCTCCAAAGTCCTCCTAAATTTTCTTCTGTCAGTTTTAAGCCTTGAGCTTTCGAGTATGAGAAGCATTCATGTTTATTTCCATTGATTTCACTCAGAACTATGTTTATACTTATTGTTAATATAATCTTGATCAGTTCCTCATCAGTTGTCAATATTATTACAAAAGTGAAATTAAGCCCTAACTTTTGAGTAATAATTTTACTTGTTAAATTCCCTCTAGTGAATGAAGAATGCTTTGGGTTGAATTCCTAGAATTTTCTTGCTTTTCATATGTGTTGGGTAAATATTCCATGAATCAGAATGACTTTAGTACGTCGAATGAATTTCCCTTTTAGCTGCTTAGTAATTTAGTCAGTTAGAACACAGAACTCTATCAGTCTAGTCTTAGTCAGAATCATATCAGTCTAGCTTTAGTCGGATTTTAACAACCTCAGTGTTGTACAGAAAATGTCAACTGATCAGTTTGACTCCAGTTTATTTTCGAGGTGTCAGTGGTGCCTCCCAGTTTTCAGACTCAGATTCAGATTTCAGTTATTTGGTCTATTAGGCGGTCATGACATTCAGTTATATCTCTAACCAGCCCCAGGTCCCTAGTTCAGTTATTAGTTGTTCTGTAGACGGTTACGACGCTTCTAGATAAGCAACTATGGCTAGTCTTAGAATAGTTTCAAATTCTGGTCTGATAAGGCTCTCAGGGTACATGCAGTTATTCGTCCCTGACTAGTCTTGAGCCCCAGTTTCGAGCTATTAGCTTAGTAGTTCAGTTTAGGTTTTCCAGTGGGAGTAGAGCTTAGCACCGAGCGGGTTGGGGTTCCAGCGCACGCAGGTTCCCAAAACTACGTTGCCAGCGTAGGTTAAAGTATTACTTGTCTTGATTGGCCCCAGATATTTTTGTGATCACCCAGTTCATGCCTTTATACCCTGGCAAGGTATATTGGGTCCTATCGGTGGGTATATACATCGGACTCCACATCTAGTTCACGTGGTTATATGTTGGTTATAGACCCTCCCACTAGTCAATCCAGTCTAGTATCAAAATAAGCAGGTCAGTTCAGTACAGTATCTCAGATTCAGTGTTTCAGATTTAGGACATGTCCTTGACCATCAGACAGGGTCGTCTTGACCATTTTAGATTATATCAGTAGTTCAGTTCATCTTACCTGTTGGTCATGGCGTGTCATTTCAGTTCAGACTTTATATTAAGTATGTTTCTCCCACTTAATTAGTACATCCAAAGTATTGATGCATGTTTTTCATGCTGTATCATTTCATGATACAGCTACAGATTCTCAGATCCAGCACAGATAGTTACTTCTGTTTCAGAACATTCCATTTCAGCATATCAGAGTGTGAGTCCTTATCATTTGAGGGCCTTGTTTATTTACTTCAGTTGGTTATGGTTTTGTATAGACTTAGAGATAGTTGGGAACCTGTCCCAGCAACTCCTCAGTAGTTTGCATTTAGACCAGACTTGTCTTTCAGAATTGTATTTCAGATATATTATTTCTTCCTCTACTTTCAGTCATTTTTCTTAAACTGATAAATGTGTTATTTAAAAGTTCTACTGTGCATGTTCACTCAGAATGCTAGTGTATGATAGACCAAGGGTTGACTTGGGGTCACTTGTGTCTTCATGTACCGTGTTACGTCCAGGGTGTAGGCTCGAGGGGTGACAAACTTGGTATCAGAACACTAGGTTTAGAGTATCCTCAGAAAGTCTGAAAGCCGCATCGAGTAGAGTCCTTTTCATGGGTGTGAAGAGTGTCGCACTTATGATAAGGAGGCTACGAGATGTTATTAGGAAAATTCCCCTTTTACTCATGCTTTTACCATGCGTTAAAGTCCAATTCCAAAGGCGTCTTTCTAAATGGTGTCCTATTTCCTTTCAGTGAACAATGCCTCATCGACGTGGAAATGGACGAAGAGCCTGAAACGCCAACAGACCCACTTCACCAGCTCCAGCAGTTCCTCAGGACGACTTTGTGTCTACCACTGAATTTAGGGCGGCCATTCAGTTGCTTGCTCAGACCATCACCAATCAAGTGAACCAGCAGGTGGTTCTAGTAGCCACAAATGGGTTTGCAGCTGCTGCCCGATTGCGGGATTTCACCTGGATGAATCCTCCCGACTTTCATGGAACAAAGGTGGGAGAGGAACCACAAGGCTTTGTAGATGTGATCAAAAAGATCACCCAGATCATGGGTGTCAGCTCCTCCGAGAGTGCTGACCTGGCTGCCTACCACCTAAAAGGGGCAGCCCAGGTTTGGTATGAACAGTGGAAGGAGGGGCGGTCAGTAGCAGTAGGACCGGTTGAGTGGGAGGAGTTTCATACTGCTTTTCTAGATAGGTTGTTTCCCCGGGAGCTGAGGGAGGCTAAGATGGCAGAGTTTATAAACCTATGGCAGGGCAACCGAACAGTGGAGGAGTATGCTCTGGAGTTTACTAGACTATCAATGTATGCTCCAGAGATGGTGGCCAAGCCAAGGGCTCGCATGGTAAGTTCGTAAATGGAGTATCTCATCTGGTCCTCAAAGAGTGCGGGACGGCAATGCTAATTAAGGACATGGACCTTTCTAGCTTAATTGTGTATGCCCAGCAGATTGAGGCAGAGAAGTTGAAAGATATGGAACGTAAGAACAAGTGGACAAGAACTGGTCATACAGATTTTGGCCACCAGAGATCTGGCGGTGGTAGCCGCCTACAACAGCAGCAACAATAGAGGGCCCGAATACCTAGCTCAGCCAGTGCCCCAACCTTTTGGTCCCACCAAGATCAAAGGGGTGGGTCTTCTGGCACTCAGTCTTAGGCCCACAGTACAGGAAACAAGTATCCAGCTTGTCCCAAGTGTGGTAGGAATCAACCAGGAGAATGCCTTCAGGGACAAGAGGTTTGCTTTGGGTGTGGACAGCTTGGACACAGGCTTAGGGAGTGCCCATCAGTAGGGTGAGAGAGATCACAATCCACTACCTTATTAGCTCCAGCAGGCCGACCAACTCAGCAGACCAACCCATCAGGTACAGATGGCAGTCAATGCCAGAATCATTTTTATGCTCTCTCTTCTCATCAGGATCAGGAAAGCTCACCTAACATAGTTACTGGCATGTTATATCTCTTTCACCTAGATGTGTATGCCCTCCTAGATCTAGGAGCTACTCTTTTGTTTGTAATTCCATATGTAGCAGTTCAGTTCAGCATCAGTATAGAGGTCCTACCAGAACCCTTCTCAATTTCCACCCCAGTTGGCGAGTTAATTAGAGCCAGCCGGGTGTATAGAAGATGCCCAGTCTCAGTCTTGAATAAAATCATTCCAGTTGATCTTGTAGAGCTATTCATGGTTGATTTTGACCTTATTCTAGGCATGGATTGGTTACACTCCTGCTATGCCTCAGTTGACTGCAGGACTAGAGTTGTTAAGTTTCAGATTCCAGGTGAGCCCATGTTAGAATGGTTGGGCAGCAGTTCATCTCCTAAGGGTAGGTTTATTTCCTTCCTTAAGGCTCAGAAACTCATTTTTAAGGGATGTTTATATCATATGGTTCGGGTCAAAGATTACAAATCTGAGACCCCAACCATTCAGTCAGTTCCAGTTGTCAGCGAGTTCCCAGATGTATTTCCTTAATATCTTCCTCGAGTTCCCCCTGACTGGGAAATAGACTTCAAAATAGATCTCCTTCCAGAAACTCAACCCATCTCCATCCCTCCTTACAGAATGGCTCCAACTGAGCTTAAAGAGCTGAAGGAACAGTTAAAGGACCTTCTTGATAAGGGTTTCATCAGACCCAGCATCTCTCCCTGGGTGCTCCAATGCTATTCGTGCGTAAAAAGTATGGTAACCTCAGAATGTGCATAGATTACCATCAACTAAACAAGGTCACAGTTAAGAATAGGTACCCTTTTCCCACAATTGATGATCTATTCGACCAACTTCAGGGAGCCAGTTGCTTTTCTAAGATCGACCTCAGGTTGGGGTACCATCAGTTAAGGGTTAGAGAGAGTGACATACCGAAAACAGCATTCAGAACTCGATATGATCACTATGAGTTTGTGAAGAAGTAAGGGTTAACAAACACCCCAGCAGCCTTCATAGAGCTAATGAATAGGGCTTTCAAGTCGTACCAAGATATGTTCATCATCGTATTTATTAACGACTTTCTAGTGTACTCTAGAAATAAGGAAGAGCATGTCAATCATCTAAGGTTAGCATTACAGACCCTCCTATATCGCCAGCTATTTGCCAAATTCAGCAAGTGTGAATTATAGATGAAGTTTGTGTCATTCTTGGGTCATATGGTAACAGGCGAAGGGATACAAGTAGATCCTCATAAAATTTCAGTAGTAAAGGATTGGCCCAGACCTACCTCTCCTACCGAGATCAGGAGTTTCTTGGGCTTAGTAGGCTATTATCGAGGGTTTATTGAAGGTTTCTCCTCCATAGCATCACCTCTGACCAAGTTAACTCAGAAGAAGGTGAAATTCGAGTGGTCAGACGAGTGTGAGAAGAGTTTGCAGGAGTTAAAGACTTGAATCACTACCGCTCCAGTGTTAACCTGCTAGAAGGAACAAATGAGTTTGTAGTATATTGTGACGCCTCCAGAGTTGGACTTGGTTGCATTTTGATGCAGTGGGGCAAAGTGATAGCCTATGCCTCTAGGCAACTCAAAGTTCATGAGAAGAATTATCCAATTCATGACTTGGAGTTGGTAGCAGTGGTATTCGCGTTAAAAATATGGAGACACTACTTGTACGGGGCACACATGGTTGTGTTCACAGATCACAAGAGCCTTCAGTACGTGTTCAGCCAGAAAGACCTAAACCTACACCAGAGATGGTGGTTGGAACTGCTAAAGGATTACGACATGAGTGTGTTGTATCACCGGGGCAAGGCCAATATGGTGGTTGACGCCCTAAGCAGGTGATCTATGGGATGTGTAGCTCACTTTGAGGGAGGCAAAAGGGAGTTAGCAAGGGATGTTCATATATTAGCCCAGTTAGGGGTGCAGCTGATAAACTCAGTCGAAGGCAGAGTAGTTGTGCAAAATGGGTCAGATTCATCTTTGGTAGTTGAAGTTAAGTCCAGACAAGATGAAGATCCAGTTCTACTTAAACTCAAGGAAGTGGTTCTCCAAAAAGAGGTTGAGGCTTTCTCCCAAGGGGGAGATGGAGTGCTTTGTTACCAGGGAAGATTATGTGTGCCAGATGTTGGTGATTTGAGACAGCAGATACTGGCTGAGGCACACATCTCGAGATATACCATTCACCCCGATGCTACCAAAATGTATCGCGATTTGTGGGATATTTACTGGTGGAATGGCATGAAGAGAGACATTGCTGAATTTGTAGCTAAGTGCCCGAACTGCCAGCAGGTCAAGGTAGAACACCAGAGACCAGGAGGTATGACCTAGGATATCAGCATACCCACCTAGAAGTGGGAAGAAGTAAATATGGACTTTATTACAGGTTCACCGCAGACTCGCCGGCGGCATGACTCAATCTGGGTGGTAGTAGATCGGATGACCAAGTTAGCTTACTTTCTCCCAGTCAAAACCACAGACTTGGCAGGGAACTATGCCAGACTTTATATACGGGAGTTATTCAGACTTCATGGGGTGCCTTTATCAATCATTTCAGATAGGGGAGCTCAGTTCACCTCCCCTTTTTGGAAGTCTTTTTAGAAGGGACTTGGCACTCAGGTCAAACTCAGTATTGCTTTTCATCCGCAGACCAATGGGCAAGCTGAGCGGACCATAAAAACCTTGGAGGATATGCTAAGAGCGTGCGTGATTGATTTTAAGGGTAAATGGGATGACCATTTGCCTCTTATTGAATTTTCGTACAACAACGACTACCATTCCAGCATTCAGATGACCCCATTTGAGGCATTGTATGGTAGGAGGTGTAGATCTCCTATAGGTTGGTTTGAAGTCGGTGAAGCTACTTTGATAGGGCCAGACTCGATTTATGAGGCAATGCAGAAAGTTCAGCTCATCCGAGAAAGATTAAAAATAGCTCAGAGTCGTTAAAAATCTTATGTTGATATGCGATGAAGAGAAATGGAGTTTTCAGTTGATGGCTGGGTATACCTGAAAATTTCACCCACGAAAGGGGTGATGAGGTTTGGAAAGAAGGGGAAACTTAGTCCTAGGTATGTGGGACCCTATAGAATTTTGTGGCGTATCGGCAAGGTGTCCTATGAGCTAGAGTTTCCTTCACAACTAGCAGGTGTACATCCAGTTTTCCATGTATCACTTTTGAAAAAGTGTATTGGAGATCCAACCACTGTGGTGCCATTAGATAGTGTGGCAGTCAAGGATAGCGTCACCTATGAGGAGGTACCAGTCCAGATCCTAAACCGTCAGGTTCGTAGATCGAGGAATAGGGAAATAGCTTCAGTCAAGGTTTTATGGAGGAATCCGCAAGTTAAAGCAGCTACGTGGGAGGCCGAAGCAGATATGAGGGCCAAATACCCACACTTATTCTCTACCGACTCTGTTGTAGCTTGATATGTGAATTTTTTTTAGACCTCAACTAGTTGTTGAAATCAGTTCATGTAAATAAATTTTCTTTTTGACTTTGGTTGTGTTTATGAAAAGCAAAATTCAGTTCAGTTATATTCTCTGAAATGGAGGTAGTCATGTCTGTCTTTTGGTAGTTGTATGAGCAGTATTTGAATACCTTGATTGTTATTTTTATAGTTGCTATGAGTTTTCTAACATTCGAGGATGAATGTTTCCAAGGGGGAGATATTGTAATTCCTCGGAAGCTCAAAATCAATATCTAGGACATAAATCAAAAAATCTGGAAAATTGCAGAAAAGTTGCAGAACGACCAACCTGACGGGTCGTTAAGGGACCCAATGACTTGTCAAGTCAACCGTGTGAAGGATGCCAAGAATTTAGACTAGTATTCCTAACGGACAACCTCACGAGTCATTGTCAGGCCCTACAACTCGTTAAGTCGCCTGTTGCCAAGCCAAAGTTCAGAAGTTTGAGGAATTTACAGTGTTCTTGACGGAAGGTCACATGAGTCGTCATCAGCAGTAATGACTCGTCAGGTCCTTCATTTCCAATCCTTTCTAGCTTTCTTACCAGTGTACCTGAGGGACGACACAACGAGTCATTCCCAGTCATGATGACTCATCATGTGCCTGTCAGGAGTCTGTAGAAATTTTCCAGTGAACTTGACGGGAGGACCCAACGACTCGTTGGACGTGGTAAGGAGTCGTTAGGTCACCCGTTAGGGACACCTGACAATTTTTCCAACGAATTTCTAAGGGCTATTTAGTAATTTCCTATTTTCCCAAGCATTAAACCACGTCATTTAAGCACTAATTTCGAACGTTTTAGTGGGAAAAAATGGTTCCTCCCCTCGTTCTCACGCTAATCCTCAGCAGAACATCATAGAATTCTCTCTCTGAGTATTTTAGAGAAAGGGCTAGGGCTGAACTTTTCTCTTCAAATTTTTAGGCAGATTCTCCAGGTTTCTTTGCCAGGTATGTGGGATTTTAGTAAGGGGATTTTCCTTCACTTGCGTCCCCAAAGTCCTCCCAAATTTTCTTCTGTCAGTTTTAAGCCCTGAGCTTTCGAGTATGAGAAGCATTCATGTTTATTTTCATTGATTTCACTCAGAACGATGTTTATACTTATAGTTAATATAATCTTCATCAGTTCCTCATCAGATTGTCACTATTATTACAAAAGTGAATTTAAGCCCTAATTTTTGAGTAATGATTTTACTTGTTAAATTCCCTCTAGTGAATGAAGAATGTTTTGGGTTGAATTCCTAGAATTGTCTTGCTTTTCATATGTGTTGGGTAAACATTCCATGAATCAGAATGACTTTAGTACGTTGAATGAAATTCTCTTTTAGCTGCTTAGTAATTTAGTCAGTTAAAACACAGAACTCTATCAGTCTAGTCTTAGTCAGAATCATATCAGTCTAGCTTCAGTCAGATTTTAAAAACCTCAGTGTTGTCCAGAAAATGTCAACTGATTAGTTCGACTCTAGTTTATTTTCGAGGTGCCAGTGGTGCCTCCTAGTTTTCAGACTCATATTCAGATTTCAGTTATTTGGTCCGTTAAGCGGTCATAACATTCAGTTATAGCTCTTACCATCCCCAGGACCCCAGTTCAGTTATTAGTTGTTCTGTAGACGGTTATGACGCTTTTAGATAAGCAGCTCTGACCCGTCTTAGGACCCAGTTTCAAAATCTGGTCTGATAAGGCTCTCAGGGTACATGCAGTTATTTGTCCCTGACTAGTCTTGGGCCCCAGTTTCGAGTTATCAGCTTAGTAGTTCAGTTTAGGTTTTCCAGTGGGAGTAGAGCTTAGCATCGAGTGGGCTGGGGTTCCAGCGCACCCAGGCTCCCAAAACTACGTTGCCAGCGTAGGTTATAGTATTACTTATCCTGATTGGCCCCAGATATTTTTGTGATCACCCAGTTCATGCCTTTATACCCTGGCAAGGTATATTGGGTCCTATTGGTGGGGTGTATACATCGGACTCCACATCTAGTTCACGTGGTTATACGTCGGTTATAGACTCTCCCACTAGTCAGTCCAGTCTAGTATCAAAATAAGCAGGTCAGTTCAATACAGTGTCTCAGTTCAAGTGTTTCAGATTTAGGACATGTCCTTGACCATTAGACAGGGTCGTCTTGACCATTTTAGATTATATCAATAGTTCAGTTCAACCTACCTGTTGGTCATGGCGTGTCATTTCAGTTCAGACTTTATATTCAGTATGTTTCTCCCACTTACTCAGTACATTCAAAGTACTGACGTATGCTTTTCATGTTGTATCGTTTCAGATCCAGCACTGATAGTTTCTTTAGTTTCACAGCACTCCATTTTCAGCAAATAAGAGTGTGAGTCCTCATCATTTGAGGGCCTTGTTTATTTACTTCAGTTGGTTATGGTTTTGTATAGACTTAGAGTTAGTTGGGGACCTGTCCCAGCAACTCCTCAGTAGTTGTCTTTTAGACCAGACGTGACTTTCAGAATTGTATTTCAGATATATTATTTCTTCCTCTACTTTCAGTCTTTACATTTTTCTTAAACTGATAAATCTGTTATTTAAAAATTTCATTGTGCATGTTTACTCAGAATGCTAGTGTATGATATTCTAGCGCTTCACACGCATGAAAAAGGCTCTACTTAACGTAGCTTTCAAACACCATTGGACACTTCAAATCTATGCCTCTGATACCAAGTTTTTCACAAACCGAATGGAGGCCTGAATCGTAACACGGGACAAGGAGCCCCGAGACACTCCAATCGACCCATGGCATAAGCATACATCTAATCTCAATAAAGAAATTGAATAACCAATAAGATACTCATAGCGGAAGTCTAACTTGAACATAACATTAGAATACAAAATCTGAAGTTGAATACATATATATATATCTGAAAAGCCTTTAAACATGACGAGTTGATGGGAAAAGACCCCAACTAACTCAACAAAACTAAAACTGAAATACTGTCACGCCCCGAGCCTACGCCCTAGACGTAACACGGTACTTGAAGCCACACTTATGACGAAGAGGCTACAAGACGTTTAGGAAATGTTCCTTTCTTTCATGATCTATGTCGTGCGATGAAAAAGTCTTTCTATCCTTCTAATTCATGCTTTTCACAATTGCATTATCATGGCCCCTCGAACAATGAATGGTAGGAGAAATGGGAATGGTGAAGGCCATGAGGATGGCAACGGTAATGGGTACCAGCCAAGCCCCACCAATTCAGGAGCACCAGGCACCGGAGCCAGTTGCTCATGCTGAGTTTCAGGCTGCAATTCAGATGCTTGTGCAGGCTTTGATCACTTAGTTCAACCCTCATGCCGTTGCATATGTTTCACAAAATGGCAATGTAGCTGCGGCGCAAGTCAAAGACTTCTTGAGGATGAACCCGTTGGAGTTCCTTTGGTCCAAGGTAGATGAGGACCCGCATGAGTTCATAGATTAGATCGTCAGGATCACCCAAGTCAAGGGGGTGAATGGGATTGAGTGCACAAAGTTGGCCTCTTACCAGTTGAAAGGGGTCGTGTATTTAGTCAATGGAAGGATAGCAGGTTCACCGGAGCAGGTCCTGTAACTTGGGAAGAGTTCCATGTTGCATTTCTAGACCGGATCTTCCCTCATGAGATGAGGGAGCTGAAGGCAGCTGAGTTCATGAATTTGAAGTTTGGGAGAATGACTGTACAAGATTATTCCCTTGAGTTCACTCACCTATCGAAATATGCCCCAGAATTGGTAGCCGATCGGAGGGCGTGGGTGAGTAGGTTCGTCCATGGAGTGGCGGGCTATTTGGACAACGATTGTCGGACTGCTATGCTACATCAGGATATGGATTTTCAATGTATAGTGTTGTATTCCCAGCAGATGGAGGCGGCATATCTGAGAGAGAGGGAGGCCAAGAGGGCCAGGATCGATGACCACATATTCTCCCAGCCGAGGTCAGATGGTGGGAATTGACAGCTGACCCACCAGAGATCATCAGCCCCAGCATCTTCAGCATTGAGTGTGCCATCCAAGCCTAAACATGATCAAAGAGAGCAAGCATCAGGCTCGAAGGGTCAGAGCAATGGACCCGCAGGTTCTAGCATCCCAGCTTATCACAGATGTGGTCGGGGGCACACAGGCCAGTGCTTGGCAGGAACAGGTGCTTGTTTCGGGTGTAGGAAGCCCATAAACATGCTTAGAGATTTCCCAACAGTGAGACAGGATCAGGTTGGGGGCCGAGACCCAGCTTCTAGTTTATCAATCCCTCCCGCACGCTCAGCCCATCAGAGGGCATCTACCACTACAGCTAGCTGTCAGTGCCAAAATAGATTTTATGCTTTAGCATCCCGCCAGGAGCAGGAGGTCTCCCCGAGTGTGGTCATTGGTATGTTGTGAGTTTTCCATATTGATGTTTATGCTTTGTTGGATTGGGGGTCTACCTTGTCTTTTGTCACACCTTATGTGGCCAGTAGCTTTGGAGTCAGTCCCAAAGTCTTGTCAGAACCCTTCTCAGTTTCTACTCCAGTAAGTGACTCCGTTTTAGCTAGACGGGTGTATAGATGTTGCCCAGTCTCAGTCCTTCATAAGGTCACCTCAGCAGATTTGGTAATGTTATCCATGACCAATTTTTATGTTATTCTCGGCATGGATTGGGCATTTGCATGTTATGCTTCAGTTAATTTTAGAACCCCGGCAGTAGAGTTTAGATTTCTGGGTGAGCCAGTCTTAGAATGGAAGAGTAGTTCAGATGTGCCTATAGGTCATTTCATTTCCTACCTTAAGGCTAGGAGGATGATTTCTAGGGTTGTGTGTACCATTTAGTTAGGGTTAAGGATGTGGAGTCCGAGACCCCGACTATCCAGTCAGTTCCAGTAATACGTGAGTATCTAGAGGTCTTTCCTGATGATTTGACAGGTGTTCCTCCCAATAGAGATTGATTTTGGCATTGACCTTCTTCCCGACACACAACCTATATCTATTCCTCCCTGAGAATGGCTCCAGCCAAGCTAAAAGAGTTGATAGAGTAGTTGAAGGACTTGTTAGATAAGGGTTTCATTAGACTGAGCAAGTCCCTTGTTCGGATGCTTTTGGGTATATAGCTACACGCAAGTGCACGTGGTCGAACAAGTAGTAAAGTGGCTTAAGTAAGCCAAGTATCGATCCCACGGGGACTGGGCGAGGGTAACAATCTACTCATGTGTCACTATACTTTACTCTAAAAATGCAGACAACAGTGTAAAGAAAAGTTTGATACTTTGGTTTCTAATTTTATACTAAGTCTAAAACAATTATATGATTTGAGTCTGATCTATGAATTTGAGCATGCTGAGGTTAAAATGAACATGTATAGAAACAAATTAACGATACACTTTGGTTAATCTTTCCTCCGGTTACTAGTCAAGAATTATTTCCAATGGATTAAAACTCTCGTATTTAACCCTACTTAAGAAGCATGAACCGTCCACCTACATTTCTGTGATAAAATGAAATTCATGTTCTAGCCATACAAAACCGATTCCTTAATTGACTAATACGACTTTCAGGTATATTTCTATCCTAAAGGTAAATCAATCCTCAATTTTCCCAAACTAAGAAAAGATCATATCCTATTAATTCACAACTTTCCAATTTCTTGCTCTCTCGAGTGAAACCGGACTTTTTAGATGTACATTTACGTTGGCCACACATTAATGCAGTAAGAACAAGAATCAATAGAACAACCATGGAAGAAACGATGAAAACCCAAATTGATCAATAATCACATTTCAATACAAATGTTCTTAACCTCAGCAAGAAGAGGATTTAGCCACTCATTTGTGGATTAAACATCGTTAAATGAGTGTTAAACATACAAGCAATTGAATTAAAGAAGAAGGAGATAGAAAAAAAAACCCTGAAATTTTCATCCCCTCAACTGCCTGTAACCCACGTTCTTGCTCCACCAAGTCAGAATAATTAAAAATGAACCTAAGTGTTCTATTTATACTGGTGGGAATTTTTCCCGGAATAACAAGCAACGTGTCACGGAGTGCATCGCGGAGCACTGCCTCCGTGACACGCCACTGACACGAACCCTTACTAGAATTTAGTCGTCTAGGTACTTAGTCCCAATGTGGCACGGTGTGCAACGCAGGGCTAGGCCAACGTGCCACGGCCCCAACGCGCACCTCCATTGGAATTTTGCAAAATTCCACCATCCAGGCAAAAGGTATCCGCGATGGCAGCGTGACACGGCTCCATCGCGGAGCCCCTTTAATTTGTGCCTTCAAGTGCTTTTTCCCTTGCTCGCATCCGAGTCCAACCCCGATCTCTCCCAACACTCATTTTAGCTTCCCAAAATTGTATTTCACCTGCAAAACAATGTTAATCATGTTGGTTAGTATAAATTCACATTTTATTATAAATCACATGAGAATGTATAAACATCAATAGATAAAAAAGGCTAAAATGACACATTTGAGTATCACTTGGGCATATAAATTTGCCCAAGATCACTTACCCCACACTTAAATCCTTGTTCGTCCCCGAACAACAATCTTACACCTCATGTACTTTACATCCCATCCTGGCTACTTTGGTTCGACAATTCAGGTTACGGTTATACCGATTATTTAATACAGCAAATCATCAAGAAAACACGCATGGTCCTATCAATACAATGACCTTCAACACATTAAGACCTCCTAGACTCAAGAATCGACTCTCGATTTTGGCAAACTCATGCAAATCAGCTTATCAAGATATCCGACACGAAATTTAATTTCTCATCAAGCATGTGCCCTCACAACACAAGAGAATTTTCCCCTTTTTGTAATCACATGAAATCAAAAATTACATGCAGGGGCGTATAAACACAATTTCACTCTCTCTCCCAAAAGAATTCACATGCATCATGTCACAAACCATAGGCTTGCCTTTAGTGTTCTACTCCACTAATATAAGGAAGTGTAATGTAAGATCACGTAGGACTTAACAGGTTGTAATGTAAGCTACGAAACTAGTAAATATTGGGCTAGCCAATAATAGCCACTAGCATCCTTAAGCGCTTTTTCAATACATCCCATCAAACTCATGGGCATTGTTTCTTCCTTCATCCTCCCATTCTTGAAGTCTGTCTTTATTTTGACCCATATCTTTAAGCACACTTGACTCAATAACAAAGATTATGTATACATCTTCATTATATTTACTTTATAATGAGTGCACCTTCAACCTTTTCTTTCCTTTCATCACTCTGCTTTTCTTTTCTTTTCACCATTCTCACTCTTTGACACTTTGGGAAAATTATTTTCTCTTCTTAAGCGCTTAAGAGTTTTGGATCAAATTCACGGATAATGAAAAGAAAGGATTAAGCTCGGTTTACACATTTTTGACAAAAGAAAAATAATAGGCTAAAGGCTCAACGGGCTAACTAGGGTGTACATTCAAGGTGGGTACAATAATGAAAAAGAGAAACTTTCGATTAAAACAAAGAAATGCCTACATCCTTTCCTACAATACACGTCCTTCATTTCGTGTCGTGCACACACCAGGAAAGTTCTAGACATTCCATAATTGCATGGAATAAACAAAACCTCACCATACACTCATTGCACATGCTCAATTCAAGGAGCATTCACAGACTCTTCAACCAGCTAATTACAAGAATTCAACATTAAGCCTCAATCACACTGAATTGACTCTATGTCCTAGGTATCTCAACATAATTACAAAGTTGCATGCTTTCATACGAATCACCTTTCCATTTCAAATATCATGTACAACACGCAACCAAAATTCCGCAACCATAAAGTAACTACAGGTTTTGGGATGCAACCCAAAAAAGAAAAAAACTGAAAAATAAAAAAAAAATCTACTCCTAACGACTACATTTCCCTTAAGACGGTCGTCATCCATCCATCATAGGGAACGGTCACTAACTAAGACTTCGGTTCAATGGGACCATTCTCGGTAAAAGAACCGAAAACAAACGCCGAGAAAACCCAAAAATTGAAAAAATTTTAAAAATATTATCGATCATTTCGATAAAACAAAAATATGTACAAACCCAGCTAGCACATTCAGCAGCACACAACAGCTTCACATTAATTACAATACAAAACATAAACATCACAATCACAGGGTCACAATTTTTCCATAGGCACAACAACAGAACAGAAACATACATCAAAAACAACAGCAACCAACACCTAACTACTCCCACCCTACACTTAAATTGAACACTGTCCCCAGTGTTCACAAAAATTAGCGTAGCACAAGAGTAGGTGGTGAAACTCCCTGATCAATCAAAACACTCCACTTCTTCATCAGGTGTTGCTGCCTCATCTCCCATGTCTGAATTGCCCCCATTGACATCATCGAACTCCACATCGGAGTCCTCACGACGTGTCTCCTCATCTGTGGGGACATAATCATCTGTGGGCTCCACAAAAGTTGGCCCCACTCGGCATAGAGCCCTGGCATTTTTCCAAAAGGGTAATCTAGCTCGAGCTGCCATAGCTCCTCTTCTGTTGCTGGCCTCCCACCTATTCGCAGCTGGAGCATCTGCATCTTGTACATGTGAGCCATATACTGATCATCCCGAGCATGTCGCTCAGCTAGTGTAAGAACTGGCCCGTGGGTGGTGTCGGGTGCCTTAGTTTTGGTGACATCTAATGCCCGCCGCTCCATCTGCGGGATGTAGTCAAGGGCCTCTTCCTCAATATCCAGGCCCCTCAAGAATGTGGTGATTAATCCACCAAACCCGTACCTGTGCCCTTGATGCAACCGGGCTCTCTTCATGGCGGAGATAATCACCGCCCCCACATTGATCTCCAGCCCTTTCATCAGGGCATATACCAAGCATATACGATCCCGGGTTACATCCGTCATATGCACCCCCGGGATTAGGTAGGAACACATAATCTTAAGCCATATCCTGGCTTTCCTATTAATCTGTGAGTAGGGCAAGGTCTGATGGTATCCCCTCTCCTTATGCCTGCTCCACCGAGCTGTCGATCGGGTTCTACACAAAGTGCGTCTGATGTCTGCATATGGTGGACTGATATTTAGCTGTAGAAGCACATGGGCGTCTGTGTCCCGCACCCCTAGTATAGCATTAAGGTGGTGGGGCTCAAAAGTGACTATTTGCCCCCTTATTTTGATGGTGTGACTTCTAAGAGTCGGGTTCCAGTTGGCGTAGAATTCCCGAATCAAGTGCAATTGCATTCCTTGGGCTCCTCAAAGATGAAATTCAGCCCGGCTGCCTCGATCCTATGGACAATCTTGGGGAACTCCTGTGCCAACGGTTCCCTTGCTATGTGTTCCTCGGGGAAGTATTTGCTTTCCTTGTGCTTCGTGTACCATTTCTTCCCCTCCTCTGTCACCCATCTGGTTCCGTATTGACGGTGTTGGCCGCATGGAACCGCTGCTGCTGCTGGGACTGCTGTGCCCAGTTTGATTCTATTTCTTCTGGCGCCGGATGTTGATGCGCCTTTTCCCTTGTCTTACCTGCTTTCCATTGTTCCTGTCGAACCAAACAGACAGTCCCAATGTCATTCCAATGAAAATTAGCTTCGACTAAGGTTGGTTAAGCCAAGCTACCCCACACTTAGTCTTTATCCAAAATCACAATCGTTACGGCAAGATCATACTTATTTCCACAAACAAACAACAAAACATAACAAATATGCTTAATGCATTCAGAGAATTCGACACGCCACTGACGCGGACCCTTACTGGAATTTAGTCGTCTAGGTACTTAGTCCCAACGTGGCACGGCGTGCAACACGGGGCTAGGCCAACGTGCCACGGCCCCAACGCGCACCTCCACTGGAATTTGGCAAAATTCCACCATCCAGGCAGAAGGCATCCGCGATGGCAGCGTGACACGGCTCCATCGCAGAGCCCCTTTAATTTGTGCCTTCAAGTGCTTTTTCCCTTGCTCGCATCCGAGTCCAACCCCGATCTCTCCCAACACTCATTTTAGCTTCCCAAAATTGTATTTCACCTGTAAAACAATGCTAATCATGTTGGTTAGTATAAATTCACATTTTATTATCAATCACATGAGAATGTATAAACATCAATAGATAAACAAGGCTAAAATGACACATTTGAGTATCACTTGGGCATATAAATTATCCCAAGATCATCCCTATGGGGTGCACCAGTTCTCTTTGTCTAAAAGAAAGATTGTTCTCTTCGCATGTGTATTGATTATCGGCCATTGAACAAAGTCACCATCAAGAACATATATCCTCTACCCAGGATTGATGATTTATTTAACCAGCTTCAGGATGCCAAGTGTTTCTCAAAGATAGATCTCAGATCCAGGTACCATCAACTTAGAGTTCAGGAGAGTGAAATCCTGAAAATAGCCTTCTGGACGCGGTATGGTCATTATGAGTTTGTAGTTATGTCTTTTGGACTAACAAATGCTCCTGCATCTTTTATGGATTTGATTAACAGGGTGTTCAAACCATACATAGATATGTTCGTGATCGTGTTCAATGATGACATTTTGATATACTCTCGGAACGAGGAGAAGCATGTTGCTCATTTGAGAGTAGTGCTTCAGACCCTCAAGGATCGTCAATTATATGCCAAATTTAGCAAGTGCGAGTTTTGATTAAACTCCGTAGCCTTTTTGGGCCATGTGGTATCAAGTGAGGGATAAAGGTAGATTCTCAAAAAATTGAGGCGGTGAAGAATTGGCCTAGACCAGTGAATCCTTCAGATATTCGGAGTTTCTAGGGTTTAGCTGGCTATTATCAGAGGTTTGTGGAGGGTTTCTCATCTTTTCCAGCACCTTTGACCAAATTGCCAGAAGAAGGTGAAGTTCCAATGGTCGGAGGCTTGTGAGAAGAGCTTCCAGGAGTTGAAGACCCGATTTACCTCAGCACTAGTGCTAACTCTCCCCTAGGGTACTGATGGATTCATGGTGTATTGCGATGCTTTAAGGATCAGAATTGGGTGTGTGTTGATGCATCATGGGAAAGTGATAGCATATGCCTCTAGACAGTTGAAAGTCCATGAAAAGAATTACCCGACCCATGATCTTGAATTGGCCATGGTGGTATTCGCCTTGAAAATATGGCGACAATACTTGCAATGGGTCCACGTGGATGTGTTTACATAAGAGCTTACAGTATTTGTTCACACAGAAGGATCACAATATACGACAAAGGAGGTGATTACAGCTACTCAAGGACTATGATATGAGAGTCCTTTACCATCCGGGTTAGGCTAATGTGGTAGCGGACGCACTTAGTAGAGTGTGTCCCATGTGGATGAGGGAAAGAAGGAGCTGGTGAAAGATTTACATTGACTCGCAAGGTTGGGAGTTAGGTTGGTTGACTCGACCGATGGCGGTGTGGTGGTTCAGAACGGATCAGAATTGTCTTTGGTGACTGATGTGAAAACTAGACAAGATGAGGACCCAATTTTGGTAAAGTTGAAGGAAGTCGTTCAAAATCAGAAGGTTGAGGTCTTCTCCCAAGGGGGAGATGGTGTGCTTCGGTACTAGGGTCACTTATGCGTTTCGGGCGTGGGAAATTTGAGGAGCTGGATGTTGCATGAGGCTCACGGATCTAGGTATTCTATTCACCCAGGTGCCACTAAGATGTATTGTGACATAGGGGAAATCTATTGGTTGAATGGCATGAAGAAGCATATTGCAGAATTCATAGCCATGTGTCCGAACTACCAGCAAGTAAAGGTTGAGCATCAGCAGCTGGGAGGCATACTTCAGGATATCAGCATTCCTACTTGGAAGTGGTAAGAAATTAATATGGATTTCATTCCAAGTTTACCTCATACACGTGGACAGTATGATTCCATTTGTGTGGTGGTAGACAGGTTGACCAAGGCTGCTCATTTTCTACCAGTTAAAACCACGGATCCGGCGGAGGATTATGCCAAGCTATATTATATATTCGGGAGTTGGTCCGATTTCATGGAGTGCCCTTATCCATCATTTCTGACAGAGGTACTCAATTCACCTCTCAATTTTGGAAGTCATTTCAAAAGGGGCTTGGTACGCGGGTTAAACTCAGAACAGCATTTCACCCGCAAATGGATGGTCAAGTGGAGTGAACAATCCATACTCTCAAAGACATGTTGAGAGCATGTATGATGGACTTCAACGGTAGTTGGGATAATCACTTGCCCCTGATCAAATTTGCCTACAATAACAGCTTTACTCCAGTATTCAAATGGCATTGTTAGAGGCTCTCTACGGGAGGAGATGTAGATCGCCCATCGGATGGTTTGAGGTTGGTGAGGCGGCAATGATAGAGTCCGATTCAGTTCATGAAGTAATGGAGAAGGTTTAGTTTATAAGAGACAGGTTGAAAACTGCCCAGAGTCGCCAAAAGTCTTATGCGGACATGAGAAGAAGAGAGTTAGAATTTGAAGTTGATCACTGGTTATTTCTGAGGGTGTCTCCCATGAAGGGAGTGATGCGGTTTGGAAGAAAAGCGAAACTTAGTTCCCACTATATCGACCCATATCGGATAGTGAGATGTGTTGGCAAAGTGGCATATGAGTTTGAGCTGCCTTCAAAATTAGCTTATGTGCATCTTGTGCTTCATGTATCGCTTTTGAAGAAGTGTTTGGGTGATCCAGCCTTAGTTGTCCCAGTGGAAAGTGTTGGTGTGAGAGGCAGCCTTAGCTATGAGGAGGTTCCGATGGAAATACTGGATTGACAGGTTCGAAGGCTAAGGAACAAGGAAGTAGCTTCAATTAAAGTGTTATGGAGGAATCAGCATATTGAAGGAGCTATGTGGGAGGTTGAAGCGGATATGATGGCTAGATACCCATAGTTATTCTCTACCGACTCAGTTTCATCTTGAGGTATCAGTTTGACCTAAAACCCTATTTAGTTTTCATATTCAGTTCATGTGAGCAAGTTTCTTTTATGTATGTGCATGTATGTATGATTCGTGAATTCAGTTCAGCTGTGCAGTTTGAATCGAAGGTAGTCATTCCGTCCATTTTCAGTTTAAATGATCAATATTTGAATATGATAATTGCATCTTCTCTACTTTTCCGTGTGTTTTCCAACATTCGAAGATGAATGTTCCCAAGAGGGAGATATTGTTACACCTCGGGAGCCCAAAGATCAGACCTAGAGTTGAAATGGAGAAAAAGTGAAAATTTTGCAGCAAACTCAGAACGAGCCATGAGAAGACTCGTGAGATCAACACACAAGTCGTGATGTGACTCATGGGGAAGGCGTGGGGATGAAATTTAAGGCTTGAGAATTAGAGACCTACACAGGCATGACCACGACTCGTGGCCAAGCCCCACGAGTCGTTGGGTCAGTCGTGGGGAGGGGGATTAAGAAAGAAAAGGGAAAGGGGCAGTGGACTTAACATAAGGGACCCCACAAGTCATGGTCAATCCCCACGATTCATGGGGTAGGTCGTGGTCAGCTATCTGGAAAAATATTTGGCATGAAGGCAGTGTACCTCACGACTGACTCCACAAGTTGTAACTTGTGACCACGAGTCATTAGGTCCCTCATTGGGACCCCCTGACAGTTAATTTCTGTGAATTTAGTAAGGGCTTTTTCGTAATACCTAAGTTTCAAAGGCCTAAACTACGATGTTTTGGGTTATGAATAGTGACTTTTAAAGGGGTTAAGTTCATTTTAGGCCTCATTCGTTCATGCATGCAAGGTAGAAGACTTGAGAAGGTGATCAAGGTTAGCATTCATCAGTTTCTTTTCAATTTCCTATTGGGAATCTAAAGAAGTGTTAGAATCATCTACCAACAGGTATGTAAGGCTATGAATGCGTGATTTCTTTCACATTCATGCCCAATCCCTCTCTAAAGTATGAAATTCTATGTCTAATCTATGGGGTTTTAACCCAAATGCATAAATCTTCAATTTCTATACATGGGTATGATTTGATTATGATTCTACTATTGAATTATGAAGCATGAGCAAATTTTATAACATTTTCAATTTAAAAATCATGATTGTAGTTTTATGAATTAAAAGCCCATATATGAAATGTTCATGAAAGATGAGATTTGTGATGAGTATATGATGATGATGAGGTATTATGATGAAAAGCATGTTTTGAAGCTACCCATGTTTACAATTATGTTTTCAATAAAAATTTAGTATTTCTAAGTATAATAAAGCTTTGGGAAATACCCACATGTTAAGTATGAATGATGATTTTCCCGAATTAAGATTACCACATTGTTTTGGAGCGAAGACTCCCAATTATATTTTCATCTTGTGGTATGTTTGAGTTAAAGTTTTCTATGTATAGCTTATCACATGGTTTTGGAGTGAAGGCACCCAATTGTGTTTTCAGCTTGTGGTATGTCTTAAGCTAAAGCTTCTCATATGCATGATTCCATATTTGAAATGTATTTGTTCATTGAGCTTCGTCAATAGATGATGTTGAGCTTTGTTATAAAATGATGTAGAGCTTATGAATGTTTTTGGAGTAGTGTCTAGCAACGAGCAGGCTAAGGGTCGATCACCTTATGCCTCAAAACTACACACCAACATAGGTTTACACTATTATGACTTTGGGACCTCCCTTGTGAGCTTCCCTTGCCCGTATGAGCCTTCAGCTTGATATCGATATCATGGTATCGTCCCTAGACTTGGCAAGGCTTTTGTCACACCCCACCTTGGGGGGTATGACGGGCACCTGGTGCCTACTAGACTCTGGACTGCTAAATGGTCCAGCCTGAGCACATCTGGTGCTTTGGCTGGCTCTGGCTCTACTCCAAGAAATAAACCGGCTATATAACGGTTGTAAACACAGCCTCCGGCCAACTGGCCTATAGCCACCTATACCTGTAGTAACAGCTAACCAGAACACACTCATAACAAGGAACCTATGCGGGTCGACAAGGCCACCATGCTGTCTAGTTCTCTGTAACTCAACAATAGCATGCTAAATAATTACGTGACCGGCAAGGTCACCACTACTGACTGGTTATGGCCACACACGTCCAACAAGAACTGAAATACTAACTAACTATAACAAACTGCACGGCCTCACACGACCGGCTCAACTGACCACAGGAAAATATATACAGACTGCAAGCCTCTAGGAATAACAATAGAAATGATCGGGATAGAGCCCCGACCTACCCGTACTGTACGACAAAAGAAAATGAAATACACCTCTGGAAATCAGACTCCGGATGACAGGAGCTGAATACTCAATAGCTGACTGGAATCATGAGGGATCGCCTCCTCGTCTATGAGTACCTGCAGGCAAGTAATGCAGCGCCCCACCGGGCGTCAGTACCGCTGGTACTGAGTATGCAAAGCAACTGAAATAACATAACTGGATACAATAACATAACTAGCAATTCTGAATAGCAGGGGAATACTGAATCTGTAAGAACTGATATGAACTGAATCATACTTTCTATTGCTGTGATAAGGCAGGAGCATACCTGAAGACGTTTCGTCCTACTGTTTATCAGTAGCTAATAGCACATATAGATATACATATAAATACACACATAACCTGACCGACCCCCATAAGCCGAAAGGTGCCAACCAACACACAATCTATTTACCCCGACCCGGGTCTAAACCAACCAAAAATAAGTCACTCCACTCATCTGATAACCGTGAGCTCCTCTTACCGGTCCCCTTGGGTACGTAGCTCAGGCCTTGGCCTCTGACAATAAACTATGTCTGAGTCCGAAGACTCCTGCCTCTGGGCGCAAGTGCACACGGGGTGTGTAATTAAAACTGCCCCTGGGTGCAAGCACGCAACAGGGTAATTTTATAAAAAATCTGTATTTGAAACTGCCCCCGGCCACAAGCGCACGCAGAGTAATCTGCCCCTGTAAACAGGGTAATCTGGCTCTGCGCAGAGTAAACTGAACTGCCCCTGCAAGCAGGGTAATCTGGACCATATTATCATGGTAGTCGGCCATCATCGTCCTCTAGGCGGACGGCATCGCCCAGCTGGTGGCGGTATCTGAATCTGGTATCGACACAGCTATAACCCAGGGGCGGTGGGGATGCAACGGGACACCCACATGCCATAGCAACTCTCAACAAACAAATAGCACATATAAATAGCAAGCATGTATAACTGAAAAGACTATCTGAAATCTACTTCTTATTCTGATCTGTTTCTACACTGAGCTAATTCTTACTAATTATACTGATTCTGTAACCTCTGTTTAACTGTACGGCTAATCTGTAGCCAAGATACTGTCTTTCTGAATGGCTAATTTGTAGCCATAACTGTCTATCTATCTGATCTTTCTTTATTGACTTTTATTATGAAAATCTGTTTCTTTTATTCTACTACATGCTTGCTAATCACGTAATAGGCTATACTGAATCTGAAATACTAACTTGCCCTCGGGCGCATACTTTTCTAACTTTCAGACTGAATACGATATAACAACGCAAACTAGGTTTACTGAACTTTGCACAATACTTAACATTCAACTCTGGGAATTCTACTACGGAGTTTATTGAACTATACAAGGCTAAAGCTACTAACTTGCCGAAGGAACTAGCTTTACATACCTTAACCTCGCGTTATTCGAATGTCGGACGAGGCTCGGTCAGTACTCCAGCTATTTCTCCCAACTGTAGTCATATATACGTCAATTAATGCTAAATATAACTTTATTCTGAAGAACAACGTCACTTTCAATAAAATTATAGCCTAAACTTAGGCTTATCGAAAGACGGTCAAAAACTTGCTATTTTTCAGAAGTCCAGAAGGGAGAAGTATTCACTTCACAGCTAGGAGCATATAGACACTATTTTGGAGCAATTCCACTTATCTTAGCCCGGTAGCACGACGATTTTCCGGCCGTATTTCGCGAAACAAACACCGTAGGAATGCTCCCTGCTGCTAAATACCTCGGTACCTGAGGTTAATTCGAGTTTGGACCGCGTTTGGCGGCGTAATCGGACGAATTTTAGTAGGAGATCTTTGTTTTCCCCTTCTCTCTAATTACTCTCTGTTTTCTACTGGAAATTATAAGGAATTTGAATAAAAAACCGAAGTGGGGCTTATATATAATAGACACTATAAATCGCATTCATGGAATGCGATTTATAAGTCGCATTCCTGAAATGCGATTTATAAGTCGCATTTTGCCTTGCGATGCGCCGACTTGGCGCTTGTCCGATCTTTCCCCGGGCCTTTTTCTAGCATGTATGGCTTCCAAATATGCTCAACCAACGCACGAATAGGCCATCTAGGTGCCGGGAATCCTACGGGGTATAACATTCCCCCCCCTTAAGAACATTCGTCCTCGAATGTAAACTTCTATCTAGAGGACTACTCAATTAGCTTAACTTGTTCTTAGAAAAATTTCGGCAGAGTTTCCCCTGTAATCTGGACTATCCCAAAATCCTGAAACACAGAAAAGTCCAATACAGGTACTCCACACGATACTATAAGATTCATTCGATAACTAAACATCAATCTTTCTCACTTATATATAAACAACTGTAAGGTACTGCATAGGTAACAATACTGACATACCTGTCGCCTAGTTAGGCTTGGAATAAGTGAGGATATCTAGCTTTCATATCTTCCTCCGCTTCCCACGTCATCTCTTCTTGGTTCCTGTTACGCCACAATACTTTGACAGACGCAATATCCTTAGTTCTCAATCTACGAATCTGTCTGTCTAAGATGGCTACCGGAACCTCTTCGTAGGCCAGCTCTTCTGTAACCTGGATATCCTGGACTGGGACTGTTCTGGATGGGTATCCTATGCATTTCCTCAGCATAGACACATGAAAGACGGGATGAACGGACTCTAGCTCTGGAGGCAAGTTCAACTCATATGCTACTCGACCTATCCTCCGGCGAATCTGATAAGGCCCAACAAATCTTGGACTGAGCTTACCTTTCTTGCCGAATCTCATCACCCCTTTCATCAGTGATGCTTTTAAAAATACCCAGTCGTTCACCTCGAATTCCAGGTTTCTGCACCGCACATCTGCATATGACTTCTGGTGGCTCTGTGCAGTCAGTAGGCGTTCTCTGATAAGTTTTACCTTCTCCTCTGACTGCTGAATAATGTTTGGCCCAATCAACGCTGATTTTTCTATTTCAAACCAGCCAATTGGCGATCTGCATTTTCGCCCGTATAGAGCCTCGAAAGGCGCCATCTGGATAGCTGAGTGATAGCTATTATTATAAGCAAACTCGATTAGGGGCAAATGCTCAACCCAGCTACCACCGAAATCTAAGACACACGCTCGCAACATATCTTCGAGCGTCTGAATTGTGCGTTCTGCCTGTCCATCTGTCTGAGGGTGGAATGCTGTGCTCAAATTAATTTGCGTTCCCAGACCTTTCTGAAACGACTGTCAGAATCTAGCCGTAAACTGTGCTCCTCTATCTGAAATAATGGATACTGGTACTCTGTGCAACCTGACTATTTCTCGGATATACAACTCCGCATAATCTGGCCGAGAAAGTAGTTTCCACTGGCAGGAAATGAGTTAATTCGGTCAATCTGTCAACTATCACCCATATAGAGTTATGCCCATGTTTAGTACGGGGTAATCCTGCCACAAAATTCATATTTACTGCTTCCCACTTCCAGAGAGGCACAACTATGTCCTGAGTCAAACCGTCTGGTTTCTGATGTTCTGCTTTCACCTGCTGGCAGTTAGGACACCGGGCTACAAATTCAGCAATTTCTCTTTTTTTTTATCTAGCCACCAGTAGTTTTCTTTGATATCATGGTACATTTTTGTCCCACCGAGGTGAAGATAATAACGGGCGTAATGTACCTCGTTCATAATCTGCTGGCGGAGGTCCGAAACATTGGGAACACAAACGATCTTTACAACGCAGCACTCCATCCTCTGTTACCCGGAACCCTGGCACCTTCCCTAGCGGAATATAATCCTTAAGCTGAACTAGGTTAGGATCCTCAAATTGCCGTTCTTTCACTTCCACAACCAACGATGACACGGCAGTGTTCTGAATCACCGCTCTACCGTCCTCTGTTTCTTCTACACGAACGGCTAGGCTAGCAAACTGATGTATTTCCCTGACCAATTCCTGCTGCTCAGGCTGCAAATACGCCAAGCTCCCCATGGACTTTCGACTGAGAGCATCTGCTACAACATTAGCTTTTCCCGGGTGGTACAGAATGTTCACATCATAATCTTTTAACAACTCCAACCAGCGCCGTTGCCGCAGATTCAGCTCCCTCTGAGTGAAGATATATTGTAGGCTCTTGTGATCTGTGAAAATATCAACATGGACGTCGTACAGGTGATGTCTCCATATTTTCAAGGCGTGGATCACTGCGGCTAATTCCAGGTCATGGGTAGGATAATTCCTCTCATGTTTCCTCAGCTGCTGGAGGCATATGCAATCACCTTACCATGCTGCATCAACACACAGCCTAACCCAACGCCTGATGCGTTGCAATGTACTTAATAACCTTTTGTACCTTCCGGCAAGGCTAACACTGGGGCGGAGGTTAATTTATCTTTCAGCTCCTGGAAGCTCTGCTCACATGCCTCTGTCCACTGAAACTTTGCTTCTCCATTACCTCTTCTTGACTGATATAACATTTTCATACTTAGAGAGCTCAGCATATAATTGACAGTCATACTGGCTTGTCTTGCCGAAGAGATCGGCAGGTAGTTTACAGGTGTAGCTAGAGCTTATCTGGCCTTCCGGCCACATGCTAAGGCTACTTGTTGCTGGGATAACCTGAACGACCGTCTGCGCACCTTGTGCCTTTATCTGATCAGAGGATCCTGATATTGATCATGACCTCTACTGATCTGGCTACATAACCTTAAATAACTGAATAGTCGGGTTGAATGACCCGAATGTGGCAGTAGTCTAACAATGCTCTAACTGTTCTACTTGAGTACTTATAGTTCATGCATAATTGCAGACTTGTGGGCATCTAATTGCTTTGTTATTTTGCTTGAACCACTGTAAGGCTGGGCTTAATCAAACTTACTCCCAGGCGATCAATCTCTGGATCTTCACGGGGAGTCTACTGATCTCCTGGTCTTAATAAACACTGTGCTAGCAGGGTACTATCAATTTCTTACGCCTTGTGTGTATCCACTTGGATTTATACTGATATTCTGGGGAATTCTCGGTCTTATGAGTTATTCTGTAAATACTGGCCTTCTGCTAGGGCTCTGTATCTGAATATCTTACGAGAACCAGCTGAAGTACTAGTTTGTCACTGACTACTGATGTGGACCCCTTTCTTGGGGTGCCCACAGGCTTGTCTGACTTGCGGGGTATTCCTTGTAATAACTGCTAGGTTGACTAAGGTCGACTCTCACCTACAAGGCTGGGAAAACGATGTATGGCCACTTAACATACTGGAACAATTCTAGTATTGCTAATCTCTGAAGTATATCTATTCAGTCTCTAATTCTGGTTCTGGCACATGAGCTAGTGTTATTGATCTTTAGAGATGCTTCCCTGCTAATACAGGCGCCAGCTGGTCGGTAGACCGTCTAACTGCGCCCTTATCATCTAATTACCTAATTCAGGTTACTAACTCTTATAAGCTTCTAAAACCTAGATCTGGAACAACATATAATTCTATTAACTTAATAACTAAGAGCTGAGACAGTTTCTATGGATTCATACGTAAATCACACTTAACTTGCCCCTTCTTTTCGCTTTTCTCTTTTTCTTCTCTCTCTTTTCTCTTTTTATTTTTGGCAAGGGGTCCTGCAATGCAATTGGTATATACTTTCCAGCACTAATATGCATCTGTGTGATTGTAACCCCTATTAGCAGCTGCTCATAGCATATTTATTATCTGCACAGATATATATTAATAAATACGTACAATACATACTGAATTCTGTAGTGATATGTAATCTCTGACACACTTTGCTAAATTTCATACTGTACATGATATACTGCTTCTATGGTCTAATAATACCTCCTGCCTTCTCTTAACATTTCATTGTATTGTCACCCCATTCTGAAAGTAACAAACATAAACACTTTAGTTATTGTCTGTTGTTTGAAATTCTGCCACTCTTGCGATGTGGGGTCAACGTTCGAATCTTGTGGCCTTACTTGGCATATATTGAGAGCCCATGACTGTCTGCTGGGCCTTATCTCTAGGCCACACTAGATTAAATTCGCTGTATCGGTAATTTCTTAACTTCCCCATAAGCGAACATACTGCAGCATTCTGGACCACAATCTTACTGTCATCCCGAGGCTTAATCCTTAATACGATATTCTATCAATCCGGGGGTAATCCTAATTTCCCCACAAAATCTGACATTCCTGCTTCTTCTCCTCATCTTGCTTAAGCTGAACTCTGGGTTCAAGGTACTTGCTTTTCATTGTTAATAAGATTACTGGTCAAGTATCAATTCATACTTCCCCTGACTTGCAGTCAGACCTATCTGATTCACATGACCTCTCACCCTTTCGATATCACAACTGAATCATATCTATAATCTTGCAGGTATATCTTACTGTCTATTAGCGTATATGGTGGACTTGGCCTTTTTCTGACTCAAATTTGACTATTACTAGGCATTCATTACTTACAGGTCTTTCACCCCTGCTTCGGATAAGCTAAAAGTCTTACTTTCTCTACTGGCTTATTATCATAAGGGTCTGCACTACTCACGTAATCATAGGGGCTCTTTATACTTTCTAACACTTACTGCTTGATTTGGCAACGTCACCTCAAGTCTTATGCCCCTTACGGAATATAGTCTTTAAGCCGAATCAGGTCAAGAGGTGGGAATACCCTTTTCTTATTGCTATAATACGAAGACATGGAACTGTACTACATCTGAAAAAACGGATATGGGAACCCTGCATTTCCCTCTCTTTCTTTTCTCTCTTTTTTTTTCCACTTATTTGATAGTCTGATATTGTCTGATATCTTAACCAGATCTTATATATCTAATAAATAAGTCAACTCGTATGTACATTATACTTCTGACTTCCTATTCTGACGTTATCAACGTATACTGGGAATAGTACCGATAAAGGTGTCACGCTGGGAGGTCTCTTGTACCTCCTCCTGCTGCCATAGTTATCATGTAACAGGCTGATGCCCTCTTCTGTTGCTATATCTGATCTTCTGCCTGTGATAGGGTAATGCTGATCTGCCTTTGTATCTGTAATCAAAGAATACGGTAAGTTTTTAGGGACTCAACCCTATACTGTACCGCTCTAAAGAACGACTGACTGAGAAGGAAAGGTAACCATCCTACCATGCCTCGCAGCCTCCTGCCTATAGTATGTGGTGCACAACACATCTATAGACAAGACTCTACTTAGCACGGCTTGCAGACTCCCCGGGACACGACCTGCTCTGATACCAAGTTTGTCACACCCCACCTTGGGGGGTATGACGGGCACCTGGTGCCTACTAGACTCTGGACTGCTAAATGGTCCAGCCTGAGCACATCTGGTGCTTTGGCTGGCTCTGGCTCTACTCCAAGAAATAAACCGGCTATATAACGGCTGTAAACACAGCCTCCGACCAACTGACCTATAGCCACCTGTACCTGTAGTAACAGCTAACCAGAACACACTCATAACAAGGAACCTATGCGGGCCGACAAGGCCACCATGCTGTCTAGTTCTCTGTAACTCAACAATAGATGCTAAATAATTACGTGACCGGCAAGGTCACCACTACTGACTGGTTATGGCCACACACGGCCAACAGGAACTGAAATACTAACTAACTATAACAAACTGCACGGCCTCACACGACCGGCTCAACTGACCACAGGAAAATATATACAGACTGCAAGCCTCTAGGAATAACAATAGAAATGATCGGGACAGGGCCCCGACCTACCCGTACTGTACAACAAAAGAAAATGAAATACACCTCTGGAAATCAGACTCCGGATGACAGGAGCTGAATACTCAATAGCTGACTGGAATCACGAGGGATCGCCTCCTCGTCTATGAGTACCAGCAGGCAAGTAATGCAGCGCCCCACCGGGCGTCAGTACTGCTGGTACTGAGTATGCAAAGCAACTAAAATAACATAACTGGATACAATAACATAACTAGCAATTCTGAATAGCAGGGGAATACTGAATCTGTAAGAACTGATATGAACTGAATCATACTTTCTATTGCTGTGATAAGGCAGGAGCGTACCTGAAGACGTTTCGTCCTACTGTTTATCAGTATCTAATAGCACATATAGATATACATATAAATACACACATAACCTGACCGACCCCCATAAGCCGGAAGGTGCCAACCAGCACACAATCTATTTACCCCTACCCGGGTCTAAACCAACCAAAAATAAATCACTCCACTCATCTGATAACCGTGAGCTCCTCTTACCGGTCCCCTTGGGTACGTAGCTCAGGACTTGGCCTCTGACAATAAACTGTGTCTGAGTCCGAAGACTCCTGCCTCTGGGCGCAAGTGCACACGGGGTGT
This sequence comes from Datura wrightii, assembly GCA_035772735.1. Taxonomy (NCBI): domain Eukaryota; kingdom Viridiplantae; phylum Streptophyta; class Magnoliopsida; order Solanales; family Solanaceae; genus Datura; species Datura wrightii. The sequence continues at coordinate 44,336,444 of JASDFA010000002.1, read as the reverse complement.
GTAATTAAAACTGCCCCTGGGTGCAAGCACGCAACAGGGTAATTTTATAAAAAATCTGTATTTGAAACTGCCCCCGGCCACAAGCGCACGCAGAGTAATCTGCCCCTGTAAACAGGGTAATTTGGCTCTGCACAGAGTAAACTAAACTGCCCCTGCAAGCAGGGTAATCTGGACCGTATTATCATGGTGGTCGGCCATCATCGTCCTCTAGGCGGACCGCATCGCCCAGCTGGTGGCGGTATCTGAATCTGGTATCGACACAGCTATAACCCAGGGGCGGTGGGGATGCAACGGGACACCCACATGCCATAGCAACTCTCAACAAACAAATAGCACATATAAATAGCAAGCATGTATAACTGAAAAGACTATCTGAAATCTACTTCTTATTCTGATCTGTTTCTACACTGAGCTAATTCTTACTAATTATACTGATTCTGTAACCTCTGTTTAACTGTACGGCTAATCTGTAGCCAAGATACTGTCTGTCTAAATGGCTAATCTGTAGCCATAACTGTCTGTCTATCTGATCTTTCTTTATTGACTTTTATTATGAAAATCTGTTTCTTTTATTCTACTACATGCTTGCTAATCACGTAATAGGCTATACTGAATCTGAAATACTAACTTGCCCTCGGGCGCATACTTTTCTAACTTTCAGACTGAATACGATATAACAACGCAAACTAGGTTTACTGAACTTTGCACAATACTTAACATTCAACTCCAGGAATTCTACTACGGAGTTTATTGTACTATACAAGGCTAAAGCTACTAACTTGCCGAAGGAACTAGCTTTACATACCTTAACCTCGCGTTATTCGAATGTCGGACGAGGCTCAGTCAGTACTCCAGCTATTTCTCCCAACTGCAGTCATATATACGTCAATTAATGCTAAATATAACTTTATTCTGAAGAACAACGTCACTTTCAATAAAATTATAGCCTAACCTTAGGCTTATCGAAAGACGGTCAAAAACTTGCTATTTTTCAGAAGTCCAGAAGGGAGAAGTATTCACTTCACAGCTAGGAGCACATAGACACTAGTTTGGAGCAATTCCACTTATCTTAGCCCGGTAGCACGACGATTTGCCGGCCGTATTTCGCGAAACAAAAACCATAGGAATGCTCCCTGCTGCTAAATACCTCGGTACCTGAGGTTAATTCGAGTTTGGACCGCGTTTGGCGGCGTAATCGGATGAATTTTAGTAGGAGATCTTTGTTTTCCCCTTCTCTCTGATTACTCTCTGTTTTCTACTGGAAATTATAAGGAATTTGAATAAAAAACCGAAGTGGGGCTTATACATAATAGACACTATAAATCGCATTCATGGAATGCGATTTATAAGTCGCATTCCTGAAATGCGATTTATAAGTCGCATTTTGCCTTGCGACGCGCCGACTTGGCGCTTGTCCGATATTTCCCCGGGCCTTTTTCTAGCATATATGGCTTCCAAATATGCTCAAACAACGCACGAATAGGCCATCTAGGTGCCGGGAATCCTACGGGGTATAACAGCTTTGAATGTCTCTACCCACTTGAGTGTGATAGTTGGGACCACGTAAGCTCTATCGTGGTATGTCGGTTAAAAGACGAGTCCCACATTGTTTCTCGTAATTTCAAATATGCATATTCATTACTCATGAGATTTATATATATTCATGTACTAAAGTAGGTTTTGACTCAGTGTTTAGCTTTTCTTATAAATGTCAGAATTCAGCTTTGAGTTAATCAATTCAGTTATGATGTTACAAAGTTATGTTATGAAGAGATCATGATTTCATAAAGAATGCATGCAAGCCCTACTCTCAGACTCTTAAAGTTTATGTTATATTATGCATTGTCTTTAAATGGTTTTATTTACTTTAGTGGTTTTACATACCTTGCATACTCGGTACATTCCACGTACTGACCGCATACTCTATGCAGTATCGTTTCATGATACAAGACCCAACTCCCAGGTTTAGCCTCGCTCGTAGTCAGCTTGTCAGAGTTAGCATTCTTACTGTGGATGAGTCCTTATTTCCCCAGGACTAGACTATTCAGCTTTCCTTTATGTATTTCAATTTTAGCTTTGTTGAGTTAGTTGGGGTCTTGTCCCATCAACTCATCATGTTTAGAGGCTTTTCAAACATATGTATGTATTCAACTTTGGATTTCATATTCTGATGTTATGTTCAAGTTAGACTTCTGTTATGAGTATCTTATTGGTTATTCGGTTTCTTGATTGAGATTAGATGTATTCTTATGCCATGGGTCAACTTAGAGTCTCTCGGGGCTTCTTGTTCAGTGTTACGATCCGGGCCTCCATTCGAGTCGTGACAAATAACCTCAGCCTGAATGCATCCTAACTCACTCCCGGTTGTTTGTATGCTTTGTAGATACCCACGAAATTAGTCAAGTGAGTATGTGAATCATTAGTTGCATGACCCGCAAATATCTCCTTCATGTTGAGCAGTTGGATAATAGCATTGGTAATGTCAAACTTTGTCCCAGCAGGCAAAGTGGAAGGGATAATAGCTCTAGTGACACCGGCCTCATCAATATCATCATCTTCAAAGTGCTAGTGCCTCTGTTGGTCTGGTCCTCTGTTCCTTCTAGATCGCTCATGTTTGGCAACTTGGCATTTCTCTTCAGCGAGCCTCGCTGCCTCTCTATCTCTTACTCGAGCTTGTTCCTCAGCCAACATTTTGGTTGTTTCTTCTTCCACTGTCTTTTGCCCATGTACGTTGGCCATTTTCCTTAGATTCCATAGTGTTTGTTCAAGTTCGTGATCAATTGGAACCAGAGATTTTCCTCGGCTACTAGTAAACCTGAGACCTGTTAAGAACAAAAACAACAAAGAAAAAAATAAAAAGAAAATAAGGACCAATAGTAAAGCAAACACAGTTAACAAAAGCCTAAGCCGTATTCCCCGGCAACGGCGCCAAAATTTGATGTCACCCAAATTACACCTTGTAAATGAGATATAAAACGGTTGATGTCAAATATAAACTCAAACAGGATTGGGGTCGAATCTCACGAGGAATATGATGAGAACTTTAGTTAATGCATTTAGCTAATACTATTGGCTTACTTATTTCCTAGGGGAGAAGATTTGAAACACAAAATAGTAAAGAATAGTAGAACTAATGAGTAGACTCTTGATTTAATTTTGATTATATTCAATAAGTGAGTTAGCTAGGATTGTGTTCCCCATGACTGCATAACCACAAGGCTTTTTATACTAGTGATCTATTATGGTGTTTAGCATGCAATATAGGTAAGTTAAATTCACCTAAATGGTTGGTCCCCAATCCAGATGATTATCACCACGCAACTTGATCCGTATGTGGGTGTATACTAAATTAACCCTTACTCTTAATATCGGATTAGCTATTTCCGGACAAGGTCAATCTATTAGATGAGGGTTGATAGCCTCAAATATCTATTGTTAATACCTTTTCCCGTTAACTACTCCCTTGATCCGGTGAGTAGGAAGAAGGCAAATTTTAACGTTTCTAACCGTTAAGAAAAAATTAAAACAAAGGGAAAAACAATACATGTATAAACCCCGTTCAAGATTCAATAAGTATTTTTACCTATGTGTATTAATTCATCATGGTTCCCACAATCTTAGTTATGGGTTTAGCTACTCATGCTTGAAGAATCATAATTACAAATAGAAAAGAAATCATAATTGGAACTTACAATCATTCATAGGAGAAACCACTCGTATTGAATAAATTAGCAAAATCAAAGAATAAAAATCTGATGTTGTTTTAATCCTCCAAATTCAAGAACAGAATTACAAACTTCGTTTCTTAAACCTTGATGCTAGTCAACAACACCAAAAATAACGTTCAAAGTCTTAGAATTAACTATACTGTAAAAATAAACCTAAATAAAGTATTTATAGTCTTAAATAAAAACTTTCCTAACTAAAAACGAAATCCAAGTCAGCAGTGGCAACGGGCCAGGTAACGACTCGTTAGGTCTCTTAACAAGTTTTGGCATGCCTTATCAAGTTGTCCTCAGCAAAATGCTCCTTCACGGTGATGGGTCACCTAACGACTCGTCAGGTCAAGGCACGAGTCGTTAGGTCCCTCGTGGCTATGGATTACAAAAACTTCCAGTGTACTTGACAGGTGCACGCAGCATCTTACGACGAGTCGCCAAGTCTCCCGACAACTCGTTAAGTCCTTGGTTGCATCCCTGATCATTTTTTCATCTATTTTCCATCCCAGTCCTCACGACTATCATAAAAATCGTTAATAGATGTAATGAGTAGTGCCTTCAACTCGTTATCTACACTGGTTTCATGCACTAAAACTAACCTTTTCCCACAATTCCAGGAATGAGTCGTCCAATGAGACGACGACTCATTACCTGACTACCAGTCCACACTTCGTCAAATTTTTGCCTTACTTTTCCCATTTCACATTCGGAACTTGTTTCCTACAACACTCAACAAAAACACATTATATCTACATAGACATACCTAGAATTTGCATATCGTCTTAGTTTTAAGTGTCGAAAGTGCCGTAAAATCACGGAACATCATGCATGCATGGAGAGGGATAGGCTCAGAATGAACTAAACCCTCCTAAAACACACTTATCTGAGCTTAAAATGACGTAGTTTAGGCCTTAGGAACTTAGAAATTACAGAAAAGCCCTTAATAAATTCATAGGAAAACACACTCTGCCAGTCCCAATGAGGGACTGGATGACTCGTGGCCTGAGGGAACGAGTCGTGGTCTGCCTTTTATGGCCTATACTGGAATTCACACCTCTGAGGGTCACCAGGAGGACACCATGACTAGTGGTGTACCCAATGACTCGTGGTGACCAAGTTGTGGCCTGCACTGTCCAAACTCTTCACCTTCAAGCCCACCACTAACCACCAAAGACTTAACGACTCGTGGTCCCGGCCATGGTTAGTGGCCTCTCCCGTGGTCAACTCCTTGGCCTAAAAATACAACCAAGTCCACCCTCCTCCCCACGAGTCACCTAATGTCTCGTGGTGTACCTCACTGGTCACTAAACAACTCGTCCTGTGACCTAGTGCAGAAAATTCTATTTTTTCAGTTTCAACTCTGGGGTCTAGTCTTAGGGCTTTCAGGGTATTACAAATCCTAAGAGTCTACAGGACCTGATAAACTGATTATACTAAAATACTATTAATACTATTATTTCTTATAGAACTGTATATATTGAGAATGCTGAAAATATTATAACGCATAAATGCATAATTCTTGAGAAAATCATGTGCACTTTAGTAAATCAAGCCAACTGAGTCATACTAGTTCATGAAGTAATATTGTCTAAGATCATGTGAAAATTCAAGATTTATGATATACATTCTACAAGTTGAAAATAGTCATGGAAATCTTGAAGTATAGAGAAAAGATAAGGTAAAACAATCATGGAATAAAAACCCTAAGACATGAATTCTAGAGAAAATTAACTTACTAGGGTTTCTGAAATTCTTGGGACACAAGGATAGAAGAAAAACCCTTGTTGAAGTCCCATATATCTAGAGAAAAAAAACTCTAGGATGGAGCTCAAATTTCTAAAGTTTCGTGAAGAACCATAACTTGGCTTGGAGAGAAAACTTGAAGTTTCTACGATCTTCTCTTGAGTGTTTTGTGAGAGAATGAGAGGAGAATGTTCACTAATCCCCCTAAATTCCCTTCTAAAATATCCCAATACGATGTAATTTAGGAACTCAAAGCACAGGAAATTACTAAGATGCCCTTATAAAAATGGTCTAGAAAAGCCGCCTACTAGGTCCCACGAGTCTTACTACGACTCATAGGACAGTACCACGACTCGTACTGAGTCTCGTGGTCACTGTACCTACCTTGGACAATTCTCTGAACCCCCTTCCTATGCCTCTTCAGTGTAATTCGTACTTGGGTATGATAAATCATGACTTCCTTTCGTGGTAGCATGAGAAATCTTGACACTTCTATGAAACTCCTCAGGATCCATCAGTATGATTCGTTCCATGTTGGTGTGATTCATAGTAAGTAATTGTGGTTTCCTAGAAAAAATATCTACTGCCTCCCTAAACTTCATGCTATGAGTCCTAGTATGACTCGTATCTCCAAGTCACGAGTCGTACTGAGGAAAAAGTTCCATTTTTCTTTTAGATTCAAACTCCAAATCAAGGGTTTAGTCTTAGGGACATTTGGGGTGTTACATTATCTCTCCCTTGGAAACATTTGTCCTCGAATGGAGACTAACTAAGCTGGAAAGATAGGGAAAGAGCTGAGTACTAACGGAGTGACTGATCTGAGCTGAGATACATGTACTAAAATAAATTCATGAAACATATGATACATGCTAGGACATAAAAGGAACTGAGAGATATAAAAACTGACATGAATCTGAATAGAATACTAAGGAAGAAATTAGCACCTGATGCTGAAGTTGAGATGGAAGGGAAAAGGTAAGGGTGCTTAGCCATCATATCTTCTTTGGCTTCCTGCATAGCTCTCTCTACAAGTTGATTCCTCCAAGGAACTTTCACTAAAGCCACCTCCTTATTCCTCAACTTATGAACCTAACGGTTAAGAATAGCAATTGGGACCTCTTTGTAAGAGAGACTATCCTTTATGTGAACACTCTCTAAAGGCACAACCGAGGTCAGATCACTGATGCATTTCTTCAATAAGACACATGAAATATTGGATACACCGATGCTAACTCTACAAGCAAGTCCAACTCATAGGCCATATTTTCAATGCGCCTCAAAATCCTGTAAGGACCAACATAGCGGGAACTGAGTTTTCTTTCTTCCCAAACCTCATCACCCCTTTCATAGGTGAAATTTTCAAGTCGACCTAGTCATCAACAGCAAAGTCAAGTTCTCTCCTCCTCACATCTGCGTACGATTTCTAATGGCTCTGAGTTGTTTTCAGCCTCTCTTGAGAAGCTGAACTTTCTTTATGGCCTGATGAACTGAATCAGGCCCTATTAAGGTAGCTTCACTAACCTCAAACCACCTTATAGGAGACCTACACCTCCTATCATAAATTGCATCAAACAAGGCCATTTGAATGCTAGAGTGGTAGCTATTATTATATGAAAACTCGATGAGAGGTAGGTGATTATCCGAATTACCCTTGAAATCAATCACCAAGCCCTAAACATATCCTCTAGAGTTTGAATGGTCCGCTCAACCTAGCCATCTATCTGTGGAGGGAAAGTTGTGTTGAGCTTAACCTAAGTACTAAGTCCTTTTTGAAATGACTTCCAGAAGGGTGAGGTAAACTGAATACCCCTATTCGAATTGATGGACAAAGGGACCCCATGCAACCTAACCAACTCCAAAAGGTATAGCCTAGCATAATTCTCTACTGAATCAGTGGTCTTAAATGGTAAAAAATATGCCGACTTAGTCATCCAGTCCACAACCACCCAAATCGAATCATGTTGTCAATTTGTACGAGGTAGACCTGTAATGAAGTCCATGTTGATATCTTCCCACATCCAAGTAGGAGTGTTGATATTGTAAGTCATACATCCTGGCCTTTTGTGTTCAACCTTCATCTGCTAGCAATTCGAACACATAGTCACAAATTCTGCAGTGTCCTTCTTCATGCCCATTCCACCAATAGACTTCCCGTAGACCATGGTACGTCTTGGTGGCACCTAGATGGATAGAATATTGGGAGTTGTGAGCTTCCGTTAATATCCACTGGCTCAGGTCATTTACATCTGGAACACACAACCTACCCTGATAACAAAGCACACCATCTCCTCCTTTGGAATGCTTCCACCTCCTTCTTGAGGACTGCTTCTTTCAGGTTAAGCAATATCAATCATCATCTTGCCTTGCCGTAACCTCTACCAGAAGAGAGGACTCTGAACCATTCTGGACTACAACTCCACCTTCTGTTGAATCAACCAAATAAACTCCTAACCAAGCCAGCCTATGAACATCTCTAACCAGCTCTTTCTTGTCGTCCTCAATATGAGCAACATTATCCATCAACAATCTGCTGAGGGCATCGGCTACCATATTGGCTTTACCTAGGTGATACAAAACAATCATGTCATAGTCTTTCAATAACTCCAACCACCTCCTATGATGTAGATTTAGGTCCTTCTGACTGAACACATATTGCAAGATTTTGTGCTTAATAAAAATATCCCCATGAACACTATAAAGGTAGTGCTTCCAAATCTTTAAGGCATATACTACTGCTCCCAGCTCAAGATCATGAGTTGGGTAATTCTTCTCATGAACCTTGAGCTGTTTGGAAGCATAGGCTACAAGTTTTCCATGTTGCATCAACATGCAACCAAGGACAAATTCTGGAGGCGTCGCAATAAATCATAAACCCATATGAACCTTCTGGTAGAGTCAAAACTGGGCAGTAGTGAGTTGAGTCTTGAACTCCTGCAAACTCTTATCACAAGCATCGGACCACTAGAACTTGACTTTCTTCTGGGTCAACCTGGTCATAAGAAAGGTAATAGAGAAAAATCATTCCACAAACTATCTGTAATAACCAGCTAGGCCCAAGAAACTCCTAATGTCTAATGGGGAGGTGGGTCTCAACTAGCTTTATTGCTTTGATCTTTTGAGTATCCACCTGAATACGCATGCTAGACATGACATGACCAAGGAATGTTACTAATTTCAACCAAAATTCACACTTGCTGAACTTAGCGAACAACTGGTGGTCCTTGAGAGTCCGCAAAACTATCCTCAAGTGATTTGCATACTCATCCTCACTTCAACTCCTTAAGCTCTATTAGAGCCATTCTATAAGGAGGAATTGAAATAGGCAGGGTATCTGGAAGATGGTCTATGCCGAAGTCAATTTCTCGCTTGGGAGAAACTTCAAGAAGATCCTTAGGAAACACATTTAGGAACTCATTTACGACTAGAACTGATTGAAGAGTTGAGATTTCGAAACTAGAATCCCTAAATCGAACTAAATGATATATGTTCCCCTTAGAAATTGTTTTCCTAGACTTAAGGTAGGAGATAAACCAACTTTTAGGCGTTGAAGTACTATCCTTCCATTCTAGGACTGGTTCATTATGAAACTAAAACTTAACAACCCTCGTTCTGCAGTCGACTGAGGCATAGAAAGAGTACAACCAGTCCATGCCAAGAAAGATGTTAAAATCTACCATATCAAACTCTACTAGATCGACTATGGTGACTTTCTACAAAATTGTGATCGGGCAGTTTCTGTATACCTGATTGGCTATAAATGACTCACCAATAGGAGTAGAGACTGGAAAGGGTTCTGATAGGATTTCTGGGCTAATATCAAACTGAACTACAATATAAGGAGTCATGAAGGAAACTGTGCTCTTGGATCTAATAAATCATAGACATAAATATGAAAGAGACGCAACTACCAGTGACTATGTCAAGTGAGTTCTCCTGGTCTTGACGAGAAGATAGAGCATAAAAGCAGTTTTGGTGTTGACCACCACCTATGCCTTAAGCGGTACCCTACTGAGTTGGGCAACCTATCAGAGTTGCTGAAGTAGTGGACTGGGTCTTCCCACGTCCGATTGACGGGCACTCCTTCAACCTGTGACCCAGCTGGCCAAAATCAAAGAAACCCTTCTTGCTGAGATGGCACACACTCAAACGTTCTTTCCACATTTTGGACATTCTGGGAAAATAAAATTTCTAGAGACATAACTCTAAGACTGAGAGCCTAATGCTTTACCCTTTCGATCATTACGGGGTTTAGGGGAAGGAGCACTAGCTGAAGAGGGTGTTGCATATCTCTATTGATGATGCAAGCGATTTCCACTGTCCAACCTCTATTTTACATATTCATACTGTCCTATTCTGGCCCGCTTTCTCTCCCTCTCCTATTCTTTCAATGTTTCCTCCTCAATTTTCTGGGTATGGATCATAAGCCTGGAAATGTCCATGTTGTTGATGAGCATGGCGGTCCTGCACTCTTTGACCACCTAGTCTGACATTCTTGACATGAACTTGCTCATGCAAGCCCTGGGTTCAACTACTATCTCTGGAGGATATTTGGACAATTGAGTGAATTTCTAGGCGTATTCCTGAATGGTCATAGAGTTCTGCTTCAGATTGACGAATTCCTCTACCTTTTCTTCCCTAAGCTCACGGGGAAAAAATCTATCTAGAAACATTGTTATGAATTCATGCCACTCCATTAGGCCTGCACCAACACGCCTATCCCATTTCCACTATTTGTACCATATCTGTGCCACTCCCTTCATCTGAAGTAACCTCATAATCCGGGTGATCTTCTAGATATCATCAATAAAGTCCTGCGGGTCCTCATCTACCTTAGACCCATGGAACTCTAGGGGATTAATCTGAGTGAAGTCCCAAACTTTGGCAGCAACAATATTCCCATCCGAGTTAACTGGTGTATGGCTTGTTGATTGACCTAGTTGGTAATAGCCTGGGGAAGCAGCTGAAACACAACCCTAAACTCAGTATGGGTCACTTGCTCGTTCAGAGGGTCTGCTAGAGCTGTGGGGCTTGTTGATTTCCATTCCTGTTCCTCCGGGAGGCATTGTCACTATAAACATGAAGAGCATGAGTTATAAGGAGATTTTAGAGTTTCAGACTCTATCGTACGATAAGAATCATGAAAGAAAAGGGCAATTTCCTAAAAGCGTCTTGTAGGACCCACTTCATAAGTGTGGTGCGCTTCACACCCATGAAAAAGGTTCTACTTAACATGACCTTCAAACATCCTAGGTCACTCTAAACTTGATTCTCTAATACCAGTTGTCACGACCCGAGTCTACACTCTGAAAGCGAAATAGTGCCTAGAGTCATAAATAACCTATGCTAACCCATGACATAGCATAATCCTAGAATACTACAACTATAAGAAATTCTGAGTGGAAGGTATCTAAAAGTATAACATTCTTTTATGAGGAAAAGATAATCCCTAATAAATACTAAAGTCTAAACGACATAAAATAAAATATAAAACGGAGTCTAATACACTTGTTCTAAAAGTCTCTACTAACTGATGAGTTGATGGGACAAGTCCCCAACTAACTCAAAGTCTTAAAACTAAAACACAACCCAAACATGGAAATAAGAAAGTACTCTGGTCTCCAGAAGATGAAGACTCACCACTGTCGGTCTGCTGGATATCGCCGGAAGGAGAGTAACCGCGCTGCTGAGTCCGAGTATCTGAGCCTATATCATAATATGATATAGCATAGAAAGTATGCAGTTAGTACTTTAAATATACTGAGCATATAAGAAATGTAACTAAAAATATAGGCATGCTAGTAAAATCTTAAGATATAGCTAAGCTGACATGCAGTGACCCTATCTGAAAGCATGAATATTAACAATAGCATGAAAATCTGGAGATAATATAAATGCTAGTAAAACTTGTTTTAGGGTCATGCACATATACTAAAATCTGAAAATCGGGACTAAACTGAAGACTATAATTGTACTATAGGAGAGTCTGTTAACCAATATATAACCACGTGAGCTAAATATGGACTTTGATGTATACGCCCCATTGAGAGGACCCAATATTCATTGCCTAGGTATAAAGGCATGGCTGTGTGATCACTAAACTAGGGCACATTTGGGATAAAGATCTACAGTGACACGTAATTCTAGGAATCTGGGTGCGCCGAATCCCGATCCACTCGGTGCTAAGTGCTACTTCCAACTGAAGACATAACTATATATGACTGTGCTGATAGCTCGAAGTATGTCCTAATACTAAGTTAGAGCTACTTATCTATAAGTGTCCTAAGAGTCTAAAGGACTTGATAAACTGATTATACTGAAATACTGATAATATTGTTATTTCTTATAGCGCTGTACATACTGAGAATGTTGTAAATACTATAAGGCATAAATCCATAATTCTTTAGAAAATCATGTGCACTTTAGTAAATCAAGCCAACGGACATCATACTAGTTGATGAAGTAAATTCTCTAAGATCATGCCAAAAATCAAGATTTATGGATACATTCTACAAGCTGAAAATAACATCATGAATCTCGTATAATATTAGTCATGGAAACCTTGAAGCATAGAGAAAAAATAAGGGAAAATAATCATGGAATGAAAACTCTAAGACATGAATTCTAGAGAAAATTTACTTAATAGGGTTTTTGAAATTCTTGGGACACAAGGATGGAAGAAAAAACCTTATTGAAGTCTCATATACCTGGAGAAGAAAACCTTTAGGATGGAGTTCGAATTTCTGAAGTTTGGTGAAAAAACCTAACTTGGCTTAAAGAGGAACCTTGAAGTTTCTACGATCTGCTCTTGAGTGTTTTGAGAGAGAATGAGAGGAGAATGTCAAGTAATCCCCCTAAATTCCTTTCTAAAATATCCCAATACAACTTAGTTTAAGAATTAGAAGCATAGAAAATTACTAGAATGCCCTTATAAAATTGGCCTAGAAAGTCTACTGTCAGGTCTCATGAGTCATACTATGACTCATAGGACAGTACCACAACTCGTATTGAGTCTCATGGTCACTGGATCTACCTTGGACCCTTCCTACGCCTCTTTAATATGACTCATACATTGGTACTACAAATTGTGGCTTCCTTCCAAGGTAGCATGAGCAGTCTTGACACTTCTCTGAAACTCATCTCACTACCTATCAGTACGATTCATACATGGTGGTTCAATCCATAGTAAGAAATCATGGTTTCCTGGACAAAATTTTTGTTGCCCCCAGAACTTCATACTACGAGTCCTGGTACGCTCGTACCTCCAAGTCACGAGTTGTACTGAGCAAAAAGTTCCATTTTTTTTTGCAGGTTCCAACTCCCAATCTAGGGTCTAGTTTTAGGGACTTTTTGGGTGTTACAGTTGTGGATCTTGGATAATTCTTCACCACCTCAATCATTTGGGAATCAATCCTGATATGCTCATTGAATACCATATGGCCTAGGAATGCCACTAACTTCAGCCAAAATTCACATTTAGCAAACTTTGCATATAGCTGGTGATATCGAAGAGTCTGCAACACTATCCTGAGGTGATCTATATGTTCAGTCTAACTTTTCAAATACAATAGGATGTCATCAATGAATACAATCACAAATAGATCAAGATAAGGCCTGAACACTCTATTCATAAGGTCCATAAAAGCTACTGGGGCATTCGTCAACCCAAATGATATTACAAGAAATTCAAAATGTCTATATCGGGTCCTGAAGGCTATTTTCAAAATATCCTATTCTTTAACCTTAAATTGGTGATACCCTGACCTGAGGTCAATCTTGGAAAAATTCTTGGCATCTTGAAGTTGATCAAACAAGTCATCAATCCTCAAAAGTGGATATATTTTTATGGTGATCTTGTCCAGTTGACAGTAATCAATGCACATACGTAATGATCTCTCATTTTTTGGACAAATAAGACTATTGCGCCCCATGGTGAGACACTTGGTCGAATGAACCCTTTGTCAAAACGGTCCTTCAACTGTTCCTTTAATTCCTTTACTTCTTATAGTACCCTTCTATAGGCAGGAATAAACATTGGTTCAGCACCAGGTAGAACATCAATTTCGAAATCAATCTCCCTTTCTGGAGGAATTCTTGGAAGCTCATTTGGAAATACTTCTAGATATTCATTAACAACAGGCATGGACTTAAGAGTTTGTGCTTCAAAATAGGTATCCCTTACACGTACTAGATGGTACAAGCATCCCTTGGAAATTAGCTTTCTCGCTCTAAGCTATAAGATAAACCTACCCTTCAACAATACAATATTACCATTCCATTCTAAGATTAGTTCAATTGGAAACTGGAACATGAACTACTTTGGGTTGAAAATTAATAGTAGCATAACATGATGACAGCTAATCCATACCCAGAATGACATCAAAGTCAACTATCTTTAATTTAACTAGATCGGTCGTAGTGGATCTACGAGCCACCCTAACCGTACAACCCCTATAAACTCATTCAGCAATAATTAACTCACTAACTGAAGTGGATATAGAGAATATTTCATGTAATCATTCTAGTTCTATTCTGAACATCTTAGCAACATAAGGAGTTATATAAGACAAAATGGATCTAGGATCCATTAGAACATAAACATCAAAAGTGACAACTATTTATATATATATATAGCAACATCTGGAGATGCCTCTAAATTCTAATAATAAGATAAAGCATAGGTGATTCTGTCCCCCACCTCTATTATTACCTCACCCAGAAGGGACTTGAGAATCACGTGGAGAAGCTATATGAGTTGAGTTTTGGGATACAGTTGTATTACCCCTCCCCCAGTTTCCTGTCTCCCTGATAGATAGTTCATATAAATATGGCCTTGAAGTATGCATCCATAGCTTACGTCCATTCCTATGCGATACTCTCTTAGGTGCTTTTTGTCACACCTGTTGCAGGGGTGTTGCTGCGAAGTACTTTGTGCAACACTAGCCTAGGATTCAAAGCCTAGTGCTATGAGTTCTGGTTCTGACCATTCTAACCTCGCCTATCATTCATAGATCTCAAAGGTGGTGTACTAGTAGTAGATGGTGAAATACCTGATGACCTTCTATTAAATATAGCCCTGTTAGTGCCCCCTAATAATGTTCATTATTGCCAACTGAATCGGCCCTCTTGTTTTGATTCTTCTCTCTGTCAGCCCTAATCCTCTTCGTCGAATCTTTTATCTATTATGCATAAGCCTTAGCCTTAATATATCCATTTCCTTATTTACACAATACATTCATCAACCACACGTGTCCCTAAATCATAAATAAGTGGTGCATCCTTGCTCGCGTGGTAGAAACCATCTTTGGAGCATATTATAACAACTATGTGAATTTGAGGCTATACTCCCTCACACTTACCTGAGAGCTGTAAATTTATTATCCTTGGTTCTCTTAGCTCTAATGATAGGAAATGATTGATTAAATCATCCTAAACTACAGGGACTACATCTTTCCCTCTGTACAGCTTCTATTGTTTATACCATGTGATGGACACATCTTTCAACTAATAGGAGGCAAATTCAACTACCTCTGTCTCGCTAGCATGCATCACTCAGAGAATCCCCTACACCTCATCTATAAAATTTTGGGGATCCTTTTTTGGTCTAGATCCCGTAAAGACTGGCAAATCTATTTGGAGGAATTCTTTGACCCCTAATGTAGCTGAACCCTAATGAGAACACATACTCTATAATAGCATACCCTGACATTGGAATTGTGCTGCAACCAATTGACTGGGCATCTGAATAGCTCCCCTCATGTCTGCGTCAGTACTACTAGGTGGTGGTGTGTTTGCTGTAGGGTTTTCCATAGGACCCTTTGTTAACGGCAGAGAGGCACGAACAGTCTGGCCTGATGAGGAGCCCTGAGACCTCATTTGAACTCCTTGTGGTTCATTGGAGTTTGCTTTATTGGTGGCATTAGCCCTTTGGCTTGAGGTGGATTTTTTCTTAGCAGCACTTTCTATAAGAAACGTAGTAATGCAAAAGTTAGAACATTACCAGGGCTCAACATTATAGCACGATCTAGAATATCAAAAAGGAGTAACATTCTTATATGTCCTGTAGCTTCTAGATTATAAATGTGGCGCATTTCACACTCATAAGTTAAACTCTACTAGACATGGTATCATAGACTTCCTAAGACACTTAAACATAGTGCATTTATACCAAGTTTGCCACACACTGACCCTGGGCCTAGGCGTGGCTGGCACTCGATGCCATTACTAAATCGGGCAAACCTCGTAACCTGGTATATAAATCATAGAGCATTCATCTAACATAAGTGAAATAGTAATAACTTAAGTTTTAAAAAGTATTGAGTATTCAATAAATAGAAAGGATTTTCCCAGTTTACATCATGAATATACTAGACTCATCAACAATAATCTATGAAACCTCTAATAATGGAATAAACTGTTTACTGAGACAAGGCACTTGACATACCTCTAAACCAAGAACTAATAAAGTTGAATGATACTAACTAAGCCCAAAACAAGCAGGGGTCACCAAAAGCTAAATATGTAGATCCTAGCGTGCGGCCCGATTACCTGCCTGAGTACCTAGTCGGCATTATTAAATAATGCAGCGCCTCCGAAAAAAGGGACATAAGTACATATAGAATAGTATTGTATGTAATATGGTTGAATAAAAGCATGAACATAACTGAAATGGAAGGACAATCAGAAATATAGACATAGCATTAAGGAATTAAGAATCCAAAATAAATGGTTGAACACATTAAACATCATCTTTCATCTTTCATTAGTTTATATGGAGGTTCTTACTTTAACTGACATAAATCACCATGTAAGAATATGGAGTCCAACCTTTGTTCGATCAGCTAAGTCATCTCATACCTTGTTGGGGTATGAGACATACATAACATACTTGCAAGCAAAGTGGCACATTAGGAGTCATCCGAATCAATAAAATGATCCATAACCTACGTTGGCATATGTAATTTTAGGCACGGATGCCTTCTTCATTATTCATACTACTCCTCATTACGTAGTGAGATTAACTCAAAAGTGATAATTTAGCATTTAAAGTCATAAGTCATAATGCATCATTATGTCGTATTCATAATTCATAATCGTCAAGACACATTTAGAATTCATATTTATCAAGTCTTATTCATAGTCCATAAAAATCTCTAAAGGCTTCTCTTTTTAAAGAAAAATCATATTTTATGAAACTCATGGAATAAGCAACAGAAATCATAAAACATACATAGGAACTTGTAGAAATTCAAAAACAAATAATCACGAACAATTCATGCTTGACCTTAACCATAACTATTCAAGAAGAAGGGTTTTATATGGAATTTCATGGACATGGTGTAGGGAATGAAACAAAGTGTCCCCACATGTGAGGCAGCCTTGCATACCTTAATTGTAAATCAAGCAATTGGAGATTAACTCAAGTCTTGAAGAGGAATGTTAAAACTTCAGTCTATTGCCTTGGGGTGAGGTTTTCCTTGAAATCCTAAGATGGTAGAAGACAATTTTTACATATGATATCATAAAAACCCCCATTAAATTGCATGGAAGAGCTTAGAACATGCTTACCTTGATGTAGGAGGACTTATAGAGGAGAGAAGTGTCAAACTAGGATTATAGAGAAGTGAGAAAGTGGGAGAAAAGTCAGATTTTATGTATTTATAAGTGTTGTGTTGGATAACTTATGGAGGGTTATGTCTAGTTAAAATTCCATAAAATGACTTGTAGTCTGTAAGTTGGGTCGTAAGTGTAACCCCAACATAATACTTTCCAATCTACAGTGCCAGAAAATGACCTAAAGAATTAATCTACGTTCCATAGATCGAACCATCTATTGAACTAGGAAATTTCACTTCTTCAAAGTTCTATATACTATGCCAGATATGGCCCATAAAAATATATCTAAGATCCATAAATTAAACCATATGTTCCTCTAGTTCTCTCTTGTGCTCTGAAGTTTCACCTACGACACCCTGGCCCGTAAAGTTAATTTTTGATTCGTATATCAAACTGTCTAGCTTTGATTCTCAATAGGTGTTTGACAATGGGTTTTGTCTATTTCTAGCCCAACCCCACATGATCAACACCCGATTACCACTAATGTTTCATCACCCATACTCTAAATTCTTTTTTCAAGCAAAATTATATAAAAATAACCCACATTTGCAACTATGAGTATTTAGATTAAAACATAGATGAAATATTAAAATTATACTAATTGAGTAAATCTAAGATCAACTGAACAAATATACAATCCAAATCAACCTCAATCATTCACACACCCTTAAAAGGAATTTAGCTACTCATATGAGTATAAGAAGACATTACATTTAATAACAATTCAACATTCATTCAACAAAATGAGTAAGAAAAACTTAAGCTCAAAGGTCTGATCTCCAATGGAGTTTTCTACCTTTTCAAGGAAGAAGAAGATGAGTGCTTCTCTCTCTACTTCTCTCTTCTCTTTCTCTCTCTAATTCAATACAAGGATAATAGAATAATGAAAATTGATATGAAATAATGGGATGTTCAGTTCCTTTTTGAGATGTACAAAAATAGGGTACATTCTTTTTCCTTTTTTATAAGCTGGACATTTTTACCCCTGTACAAACAGGGGTCACTTGCGATTCGCCGGCAGTTTGTCGGTGCTCATCCGCGATCCACCTATTGATTTTGGCTGATGATCAGTGAATTCCAGAACCCTTTGATTCTAGCACTGGCAGTTCGTCGGTGTTGATCTGCAGCTTGCCAATATTGATCTTCATCAGCACAGTGTGGAACTGCGACCAACCGGTGGAGCGTCGGTCCTCATCTTCTTTTTTCCATGCTTTTTGCTCAATTTCATGCTTTTCCAATTCAAGTTAAGTACATGAAAGATCAAGGAAAAATGGCATAAAATCCACCTAAATGACCTGAAAACTAAGCAAAAACTCATGTTTAAGAGCCTGGTGAGTTGGTAAATTACCAGCTCATCAAATCCCCAAACTTGAACCATTGTTTGTCCTCAAGTAATGCAATTCTTGTCATTCGAGCAAATGAAATAGTATTTCATCTATGAATCTATGCACTAAGGACCGATGAGCCTAATACAACCCAAAAATGTCCACAACTCAAGGAAAGAGAGAAAAGATTCCCCAAAATATGAAAAAGTTTCAAGAGGTAACCACAATGAATAGGCATGAGTCACAAACGCTTTTCTTCTTCAAAACCACGTCATGGTCTATCACAACAAGCACACATAGCATCTCAAATCATTACAAATTCACATTCCAAGCTTGCCTTGAAGCTCAGGACACTAATGCCCCAATCACTTCTTCACACCAATGCAAGTATGTTCTCAAAGGAGGTGATACTACTCACAAGAAGACAGAATCCCATTTTTTTAATCATCAAACAATGCACACACAAGGGATTATAGAATAGGACAATAACGTTCACTCTCACAAAGAAATTCTCTATGCCCACAACTTGACCCATAGGCTTGCCCTTCGTGTAACTCGCTACTAATGTAGAGTTGCTACACTCAGAATCAATTAGGACTTGGAGGTCATAATGAAGAATAGGGGTAAGGGTGCGACAATTATTTAGCTCGAGTGACTAGAACCTCCCTAATAGATCTTTTCTGAACACTTTTAACATCCCATCGTAATCTTTAGATCACTCCCCCTTATCTCTCCTTTCTCTTCCTCTTCATCTTTTGTTAATCAAGAGCCACCCTTATAACTCCTATGGGTTTCACATTTAGCCTCATCTAAGCAAGAGAAACACCTTTCACTATTCTTTCTCTTTTGATGATTCTAGGTTTGTCAACCCGTCATTTATTCATTTTTTTATCACAATTTGGTGCTACCTCACATTAAAGCTCATCACATTTCTCCCCTTCTTGCAAACCTCCAAATTTAGGATTTTTTTCCTTGTTTCCATTGATTTTCTTATCTCTCCCTATTTCATGGGATTCAAGCCCCCCCCCCCTTTCTCCATTCATCACAAGAAGAAGCAATTAGGGAGGATGGGTGCCAAAAGATAGGATTACAAAGGGACACTGGCTTGTAACGTGGTTTCCAAAAAAAAAGGTCAAAGGCTCAATATTGGCTAGCAACGGAAGATGTTTAGAGAGGTCATCTTGGGTGAAGTGACTAGCAATAGAAAGCTTAAAATAATATTTTAAGTGCAACTACCTCTAGGATTTCGCCTTGAATCACACTTAGGACAAGTTCTAGACAAACTTATATGCATGGGAAGCATTCAATCAGCCTCACCATACAAGGCATCACACTCCAAGGAGTTCACACAATATATCGCCACAGCTAGATTACAATTTTACAACCATTAAGCATGTGAATGAATAATTCAAACAAGGAATGTGCAATATATGACAAGAGTGTGTTACATTTTTCATTTCAAATGCACCATTGCTTCAAAACTCTTTTTTTTTCATGCCACACAAAATTTTTCAGTGGTACCCCTCAAAAACAATTTCGTAAGACTCAAAGACATGGCATTTTTCCTTAAGAAAGTCGCTTTACAATCTATCATTGGGAAATTTCACCCTGTTCAACAATAGAAAAAGGAAGGAAAAAGAAATTGCTCCTTGGGAAAGAATCGTAGTATAGAGAAAACCCTTGAAGTTTATTCACTATCTACTATTTACAAAAGCAAAATTCATAGTTGCACTAATAATTTAAGACAAATTTTTGCTTCTTTCATCCATTCTAAGCCCGACAAAGGCTTAACAACCATTCAATCAAATACCAAAAACAAAAGCCCAGAAAGGGCAACATCAGTCATCAACAAAATAAGCCCCACAAAGGCTCACCAATCATCAAAACTTAAAATAAAAGCTCGATAAGGGAAACATCAATCATCAATAAAAATGACCATGAAAAAAAAACATTCATCCTACCCCTAACTTAAACAATACATTGTCACCAATGTATCCATACAAAACAAAGAGGGTGAGAACTCCCTGAAGTGGTCACTAATTATCATCCTCATCATCTTCAGTTTAAGCCTCCCCATCATAACCTTCGTCTCCCAGGTCCTCATCATCATCTCCCAAGCCCTCGAACAAGTCGTCGATGGGGCCTCCGACTGTAGAAGGGGCAGCCATAGCTGCGTCAACTGCATTCATATCAGGCACCTCCATTGATGTCCAACCTTTCCAATCCCTTACGTTAGCCTAAAGAGAGGTGAAAGCCCCCTCCACGGCATCCACACTGAGCATAGCTTGTTCAAGTTGTCATATTTCACCTTCTTGGTGATCAAGGCAGGGAGACTTTTAGCCAATTTCTAAAGTTGGCTTTCATAGGAGTGCGTCATCTCCGCCAGTCTGTGGAGGCTACTCGGCTGGGATGATGTAGGAGGAGGTGAGGTTCTCCTAGTATGTACTTCTCCTAAAGTCTGGCTAATGCCTCTGGATGTGGCATATTGAGATCATGGGCCATTATGGCCTGCTCTAACCCAAGAGAGAGGGACTCCTCAGGGACTTTGAAGGCCTGCAACCGCTTTCACTTGCTCTTGAGAGCATCTATGTCCCTTTTTCTGTTAGCAGGGCTAGCGGCTTCTTTGGGTCAAAGTGGCACTCTGGCTTGAAAGCATAGTTGAGATATAAGTACAGCGTAGGGCATTAAAGTGCCAGCTTGCCTTGCTTTCCTCTTCATTTGAATGGCCACATGAGGACCCCTGTCATGATGCATGTGATAAGGATAGCCGGGGCTTTGCCCTTGCTTGATTGTCTGTATGAAGACATACTCTACAAGACCATGTTAGTTCCATACAACAATATTTTCTTTTTGTACTTTTTGTTTAAGAAAAATAAAAACTAACATGTATTTATGCTAAGGCAAGGAATTATAACAATTGTATGGAAAACAAGTTGAAGATCTTAGCTATTAAGCACTGGTGGTACCAGTGGGACACCGGCGAAACATAGGTGAAGACCCGCAAACTGCTGGTCGACCGTCGGACGTTAGCAGAAAACTAAGGAGGTCATGGTTTATCCGATGCCACATCAGTGTTTCACTAATTTTTACCAACGAAGCGTCGGTATAACACAGGTCAGGACAGTGGCCTAAAGCCCTGTACTCATAACCTACGCTTCATTTAGTATTTTGCCGGGTCTAACCGCTGATTCGCCAGTGAATGCCGGTCAATGTATTTTATCCCAAACTCAATGAAATCAAAAAAACCTTCAGATCCAAGAGTCACCCACTCAACACAACAACAGCAAATAAGTAATCGTGACAAATTACCCTTGAGAAAGACGTTACTCTATCTATTATCGAGAAAATTGTGCATTCTAAGCACATACAAGGCTACTCAGACTTCACCCCCAGCTAGAATCAAACACATCAAGCATCAAACATATTGCCACAGAGCATACCCACATTATCATTCAACATTTTATCACCACCCCTACATATCCACAATATGAATAATACAAAAGTAATGAAAAGCAAAATAATAGGTAATGGGGACACATGAGTGGGGAAAGACTTCAACTTTCACATGCTCAAAATGATTCATCTCTTCAAACAATAATCAAAATCAATGTAAGAGACACATACCGAATGAATTTAGAATAAAGAGAAGAGCAAGATCACAGCTTGGGTTTGCCCAACAATGGGGTTTCCACAAAAATCTTTCTTGCTTTAGTGTAGTGAAGAGATAAGTGAGTAGTGACGAAATGAGGGGAGTGGAATATGGAATTTATAGGAGAGAAGAAGTGTAGAATATTGGTAGGTGAAAAGGTAAATTAATGGTGGGAAGGTGGAAAGGTAGTGTATGGGAAAGTTAAAAATGTGTAATGGGGAAATGGAAAGGTGGTAGAAAGGATTTATAGGGATTTGGAAGGGTTTGACCGGTATTTTAAATACCTAGGTCGGGTCTGGTCCACAGGTAGTCAATATTTTTTTAAATTCATTGCATACCTTAACCTGTGATTGACCGATGATCGCTGGTAGGGACCGACGGTTCACCGATTTAAATACCAGTGATCATCATCTTATTAGTTCACTGGCAAGCAGTCAGCGGTTATCCAGTGTTTTGCAGTTGGGTCACCGAGTGTACCACAACTCTATGGTTTACTGGTTTGAGTTGGCTTAGGACTGGCGGTTCACGGGTTGGCATCAGCGAGTCGCCGGTTTCCTCTCTTCTTCTCCACTGTTCTGCTTATCACATGCAATAGAGAGGCGCCTTGCATTTTTGCATTGGAGTTTTTCCAGTCTAGCGTCGTGCCTGCCCTATTTTTATTCTTTTTGTATTGTATCCAAGTCTACCTACAAAAATCAAAAACAACAAAAACATCAAAGTTCTCAAGATAAAAATGCTTGGGTTGCCTCCTAAGAAGTGCCTTAATTAACGTCGTGGTACGACAGATATCTTCTCCATCTTCAACACTCCGGAGGGTCATCCTCTGATTCAATCTCATCATCTGATGGTTCATAATGCTCTATTTCACCATCAATCACTTTTATGACCTTGCACTCATCCGCGGGCTTGATAGGCCAACACACATTGAAGGTGAACTCATCATTACATACTCGGAACTTAAGCTCCCCAAGCTCTACATCAATCAAAGCTTTTCCTATTTCTAGAAGTGAGCGCCCCAAGATAATTGGCACCTTGATGTCCATCTCACGATCCAGCACAACAAAATCTGCTGGAAGTATGAATTTGTTTACTCTCACAAGGACATCAGCTAACACTCTAAGAACGGATCGTTTAATTGGCCTATCACCATCAAAATCCTCATAGATATTGGTTTGGAACTCCCCAATCCAAGTTTCTTGAAAATGACCAGAGGCATCAAGTTAATACTAGAACTGAGGTCACAAAGAGCTTTATTGAATATGAATAAGCCAATTGTTCAAGGAATGGTAAATGCTTCAGGATCTTCACATTTTGGGGCAAAGTTCTTGGTCGTGATACCAATACAATGATGGGTCATCTCATCGGTACATGTATCCACCACCTTCTTTTTCTTCAAGAGCTCCTTCATAAACTTCGTGTATCCTGCATTTGAATCAAAGCATCCACACGTGGTATATTGATTGATAATTTGCTGAACATGTCGATGAACTTGCGAAACTAAGTAGCTTCCATTTTCTTGGTCAGTCGTTGTGGATATGGAGGTGGAACCCTTGTTTCTTGATCTTTGTCATAGGAGGCCTTCTTGCTTCATTTCCCATCACATCATGCGAAGGAGTCAAATCAACTCCCGCCTCGTCCTTCTCTTCTTCATCATCACAAACACTTGGTGTTTTTGGCACCTCTTCCACAACATCATCATCCTTAGCCTTCAGGGAAACAACATCCTTGCGCTTCACGATCACATCCTTAAATATCTTGCCACTCCTAGTCACGATTGCCATGCAATGGACATCTCTCTTTGGATTGGGAACAGTGTCATGAGGGAGTGCACCCTTCATATGTGGATTAATTTGTGAAGATAGATGGTTCATTTAGGATTCAAGATGCTTGATCAATGCTGAATGGGAACTTATTGTTTGGGCAAGGTTAGGCACCTACCCTTTTAATTCTTTAACCCCACTGTCTATGGATTCGACCTTCTTCAACACCCGAGATAATATTTCTTAATCTTCGAGTTGCCCACATCACTCACTCCTGGCTGCCCTTGAGATGCTTCTGCTTTTGAAGGAGGCACATAGGGGTTAGCACTTCGGTGGTATCGCTCTCCTTCGCGATTTTGATCTCTATTCACCCATCGATTATTTCTACCCCTCCATCCTAGATTATCATGGTTTTTCCAACCTTGATTCTGTCACGACCCGAACGTACACCCGAATCATAGATACAGGACAAGGGACCCGAGAGACCCCAAGTCGACCCATGGAACATGCATACAACTAATCATATTCAAATAAGCGGAAAGATAAGCATAAAAACATAGAAAAAACATAATTATAGCATAACATCAGGAAATATTGGGTGTATACACACCGGAGCACCACATACTATTCTGAAAGCCTCTAATATATAAGATTGGTTAATGGGACACATCCCCAACTAACCCGACCAAAACTGAAACATAAACAACATGAAAGTCAATCAAACGGCCCTCGGAACATGAGGACTCACCAATAAGCTGAAAGCGTAGGCTGAGATGGACTAAGGATGAGGATGAGCCTGGGATGTCAAACCTGTATTATGAAATGCTACAGCATAGAAAGTATGCAGTCAGTACGTGGAATGTACCGAGTATGCAAGGTAAGTAAAACGGACATTTTAAAGTAAAGTAAAGCTCATAAACAGTCATAAGAGGACATCGTGCTTGCATCAAAATCTTCGTAACAAAACATAGGGCTCAAGACTTTCAAATCATTTATAATCATTCATTATCATAATTAATAATAACTTTATCAAAATATAAATTGAGCCAACAACATAAATATAACAATGCATAAAACATGCAGAACAATGGGAGGACTCTTCATAACCGACACCATCATGGTAGAGCCTTTCCTGATGCCCCACTGTCTCGCTCAAGTGGGCAGAGCCAACCCTGGCTTGCTAGGCGAGGGTCATGCATAAGGTGTGATATCACATTTGAGGGGATCATTACCAATACAACGTATCATTAGAAACCCACGGTGGCATGTGGTTTTATGAGACACCGGCATAGTCCTTTGAACACCAGGCTGCTCGGTGCTAGATACAGCTCCCAAAAACATGCATATAGGCTCATACATAAATCAATAACATCATGCATTAAAATTCAATGGCTAAGATATGACATTTATCATCATCGATCCCCTTTAAAACATGCTTAGCCAAGAATCATAGGCCCTTTTCATCGACCAACATCATAAATCGTTAAATCATGTAATTCTCTTCATAAATCATAAATCATAAATCATGCTTCAACATATGGGAATTTCCCAATACTTCATCATATTCAATTCTTTCAAAACATGCTCATAAACATGGGTAGCTTGAAAATCATGCTTTTCTATCATCAATAAGCACAAATTATAGAGTATTCATCATAAATCATAACTTCCATGAACTTTCATCAAGTGGGCATTATTAGATTTAAGAGATTGAAACATGATTTCAAGAAAATAATAATAGAACCTTCCCATGATTCATAATTTGATAATTAAAACTTAATCAAACCAGACCCATAAAGAGAAATCACGTTTTCATGCATTTGAGTAAACCCCATAGACTTGGGCAGGAGGATTCATGATTTAAATTGAAATTGGGAATGGGTGAGGAAGAGTTCCACCCATTTTGAAACCCTACATACCTAGAAATGGGTTGATTCGAAATGCCTTGAATACCCACAAAGAAATTGATGAAAATTTGGGGAAGAAGGCCTTGAATCTCCCAAAACCTCTCTAAGCTTTTGCATGAGAATGGGCATGCATAAAGGGCTTAACCCATCTTATCTAACTCAGAAACATATCCAAAATGACGTAGTTTAGGCTTTAGGGACTTAAGAAATTACAAAAACCCCTTATTAAAATGCAAGAAATTTCTAGTCACCACCCCCCACGAGGGACCTAACGGGTCGTTGCCACAAGGAACGACTCATGGCCATGGTCCATTGAGTCCACTGCCCAAACATCCAAGGGAACCCCACAGGTGACTTCACGAGTCATGAGGTCAGACCATTACTCGTGGACACCTTCTGTGCCCTACACTGCCCATCCCGACTAGCCAAAACATCCAAGGTAGACCACGAGTGACCTCACGAGTCGTGAGGTCTGACCATGACTCGTGGTCAGGCCCATGGCCTCCTAACTCAGGCCTTGCCAAACCATGCTGACCATGAGTCACCTCACGACTCATGGTCATTCCTAACGACCAACCTCATGGGTCGTTCTGTGACCTGGTGCGAATTTTCAATTTTTCTCCATTTTTACTTTCGGGTCTAATCCTTGGGTTCTCGGGGTATAACAATATCTCCCTCTTAGAAATATTTGTCCTTGAATGTTAGAAACATGCAAAAAACTCAGAAAACAAGCTATCACCATATACAATTACCAATCATTTAAGTCGAAAACGGACGGAATGACTATCTCCGAAAAGAACTACATAGCTGAATCGAATTCAGATATCACATACATCTACCATATCATGAAACAAACTTGAACACATGAAGTGAACAGGAAAAACTAGTTAAGGGTTTAGAGAAAAATTGATACCTCAAACTGAAACTGAGCTGGTAAGGAAACAATGTGGATACTTAGCCATCATATCTACTTCGGCTTCCCACATAGCTCCCTCAACATGTTGATTTCTCCATAACACCTTTACTGAAGCTACTTCTTTGTTTCTAAACTTACAAACCTGATGATCTAAGATTTCAACGGGGACTTCTTCATAACTGAGGTTGTCTTTCACCCCCAATGCTGTCTACCAGAACTACTGATCTTGGGCTAATTTATATGCCCAAGTGATACTCAAAGGTGTCATCTTAGCCTTGTTTATCTATCAATGTTTATACATTCTCATGTGATTGATAATAAAATGTGAATTTATACTAACCAACATGATTAGCATTGTTTTGCAGGTAAAATGTAATTTCGGAAAGCTAAAATGCATGTTGGAAGAGATCGGGGTTGGACTCGAATGTGAGCTAGGGACAAGGCATTGGAAAGCACAAAATAAAGGGGCTCCGTGATGGAGCCGTGTCACGCTGCCATCGCGGAGGCCTTCTGCCTGGAGAGGGAATTTTTAGCCTATTTCCAGTGAGGGTTCGCGATGGGTTCGTGGCACGGTGGTCTGGCTCCGCGTTGCACGCCGTGCCACATTGGGCCTTATTCCCTGGACCCCCAATTTCTAGTGAGGGTCCGCGTCGGTGGCGTGTCACGGAGGCAGTGCTCTGCGATGCACTCCGTGACACGTTGCTTGTTATTCCGGGAAAAATTCTCACCAATATAAATAGAACACTTAGGTTCATTTTTAATATTCTGACTTGGTGGAGCAAGAACGTGGGTTACAGGCAGTTGAGGGGAAGAAATTATCAGGGTTTTTATCTCTTTCATTCTTCTTGTATTCAATTTCTTGTATGTTTAACACTCATTTAACGATGTTTAATCCACAAATGAGTGGCTAATTCATCTTCTTGCTGAGGTTAAGAACACTTGTAATGAAATATGATTATTGATTCTTTGGTTTTTCATCTTTTCTTCCATGGTTGTTCTATTGATTCTTGTTCTTACTGCATTAATGTGTGGCCTACGTTAATGTATATCTAAAAAGTCCAGTTTCACTCGAGAGAGCAAGAAATTGGAAAGTTGTGAATTAATAGGATATGATCCTTTCTTGGTTTGGGAAAATTGAGAATTGATTTACCTTCAGGATAGAAATATACCTGAAAGTCGTATTAGTCAACTTAGGAACCGGGTTTGTATGGCTAGAACATGAATTTTCGTTTAATCACAGAAATGTAGGTGGACGGTTCATGATTCTTAAGTTGGGTTAAATACGAGAGTTTTAATCCATTGGCATTAGTTCTTGACTAGCAACCGGAGGAAAAGTTAATCAAATTATATCGATAATTAATTTCATTACATGTTCGTTTAACCTCAGCATGCTCACATTCATAGTTAAGATTCACATTAGATAATTGTTTTAGACTTAGCATAATTATTAGAAATCGAAATATCAAACTCTTGGTTACACTGTTGTCTGCATTTTTAGAATTGAAATATAGTACACTTGAGCAAATTGCACTTCATCCCAGTCCCTGTGGGATCGATACTTGGCTTACTTAAGCCACTTTACTACTTGTTCGACCACGTGCACTTGCGTGTAGTTTTATACCCAACCAAAACATCGAACAAGTTTTTGGCGCCGTTGCCGGGGACTGGCAATTGGTGAATTTTTCTTAAGTGTAAATTTACTATATTCTTTTTCTAGTGCTGACAACTTGGTCTTAGTGTTTGTTTTAATTCTTTTTCATTTTATTTTTTTCTTTTTCGGATACCCTTATTGACATGACATCGTGGAATACAAATGGTATAAATGGTGGATACTCATATTTTAGCCAATCTTGTCTGAATTGCGGAGGACACCACTCGTGGCAACACTGTAACACGTGCAATATATGTAGTGGTCAAGATGGCCATTGGGATGGCTGTCCGAATGCATATTCCCCTCCCCCTAGCCCCTACTATGATCCTTCTATTGTTTTTGCTGAATATAGGCATGCTGAAAATGAGGATTTGGGACGCCAAGCTCAAATAGAAGACATGCTGAAACAGGTCCTGGACCAATCAGAAGCAATGAAGGAGGCGATGGCAGTATTGAGAATTCTGCAAGAAGAGAATGCAGAGGCTCTAGAAAGGATGAGCGTCAAACTCACGGAGATAATTGCTGAGGCTGAAGCTTGTGATAAATTGCAGGTGACAGTTTTAGCCGATATTCAAGAGGAACTACAAGAGGAAGACAAGGGTGAATTTTTGGATGAAGCCCAACAATTAGAATCTCTTGAGTGTCCCTGCGATGGTCTCACACTTATGGAAAATCCATTCATGGAAGAAGAGATAGAGTATCCCCCAGTTGACACTAATGGAGAGATAGATGTCGATGCTGAGAAGGTGTATACAAGTAAGGAGGTCAAGCACAATGCATTTTCAGAGTTGAGGTTTATTAGACCACACTCGAAGCATTTTTCGACATTAAGTTCGGTTGAAAACATAGAAATAGAGTCTTCCAAGCTTATAGAGAAATGTCTAGAGGAGGACCAAGCCACGTATAGTTTGAAATTTACTAACTCGGAGAGACAAAATGACATCGCTTACTTAAGGTCCAATAAGTTCAAAAGGCAACATCTACTGCTTGGTCCTTATAATTTTTCACCACCACCCCTGGAGCATAAGAGGAAATTAGAGAAGAAATTAGGGGTGAGATTCATATCCTCAAGGTGGAGGAAAAAGTGGTGAAACTTGGTACGTCGTGCCGCGACGTAAAATTAGGCGCTGCTTGGGAGGCAACCCAAGGGTACCATGGGTACCATTTTAATTTCTTGCATTTAAGTTGATTTTATTTATTTTTCATCTTGTGTTGTTTTGGTGGAAAGTTAAGCACAGATGGAGGGGAAGTCTGAGTACCCGTGGAGGAGGAAGCTAACAAGCATGGAAGAGAAAAAGTGTGGGGTCGAACACCCACTTGTGCAAAGTTGAAGAAAGGCATGTTGTTAGCTAGGCCTAAAGGCCTCAGGGAGTATTTCTCACCCTCTTTAAATATTAAGTTGATGTTATGAGGACATAGCATGATTCAAGTGTGGGGTGAGGAAAATTTTAAAATTTTTGTGCTTAACGATTTTTGGTGAATGTAAAGCTTGTGAGAAAATTTGAAAAAAAAAAATTTTTTTGTGAGTCAAGCATGACTTCATCACCCGTTGGTTTTTCTTTTCGGTTCTTTTCCGACGGGGGGTCTTTGAACCGAAGAATAAAAATTTTTCTTTGTCTGTATATAATATTTTTAGTCATAGTTAGAGACTGTTTCCAACGATGGATGGATGACGACCGTCTTGAGGAAAATTAGTCAGTAGGTTGGTTTTTGAACCCGTAGCTAATTGATGGCTTGATATTCTTGTTATGTGCTATAAATGATTGTAAGATGCAAGTATATTTAGTGTTGAAGCATGCAAGTGGTATACCTATGTTTGAGACACCTAGGCTCTTGAATTTGACTTGATATGATTGAAGCTTAATTTTGAATTCTTGTGATTAGCTGAGTTAAGAGTCTGCGGAATGTGTCTTGAATTGAGCATGTGCTGTGAGTGTAAGTTTTTCGAATATTCCGTGCTATTGTGGATTGTCTAGAACTTGCCTGGTGTGTATATAAAACGAAATGAAGGATGTGAATTGTAGGAGATGATTTAGGCATTTCTTTGAATGAACATAAATGTTATCCCTCACTTTACCTACCTTGAATATTTAATCCTAGTTAGCCCCATTGAGCCTTGAGCCTATTCTTTGATAGCTACAACATAAGCTTAATCCTTTTTCTTTCATTAGCCTTGAATTTGATCCAAAACTCCTAAGCGCTTAAGTGAAAAAATTCCAAAGAATGAGGGAGTGAGAAGCGTGAAAAAGAAGGAAAAGTAGAAGTTGTGAAAGTTGAGAAAAGGACAAAGGTGCACTTGTGTAAAAATGGTTGATTATCAGTAGGGAGTAAGAAAATAAATGAATGAAAAAAAAATTTTGCTTAAGTACTCCTTACTACTAAGCTGAGTGTGCTTAAAGAAATGGGAACAAGAAGAGAAAATTCAGGATTGAAAAGAATGAGGGTGAAGTAAGGGAAGAGATATCCTTAATGAAGGTTGAAGTTATTAAAAGCGCTTGGGGGAAGATAGTCACTATTACTGGCCAGAATAGTACCTACCCGTCCCTTTGCTTACATTACAACCCATTAAGTCCTACTTGATCTTACGTTCAAACATCCTTAAATTAGTGGAGTAAAACACTAAGGGTAAGCTTATGGGTCATTACATGATGCATGTGAATTCTTTGTGAGAGTGAGCGTAATTCTATTCATTTACCCATACATGTTGTGATTTAAAAATTTGCGTGTGAAAATGGGTAACTCTCTTGTTGTGAGGCACATGTTTAATGAAGGATATAATTCATGTTGGATTTCTTGATCAGTTGATTTGCATGAGTTTGCTAAGATAGAGAGTCAATTCTTGAGGTTAGGAAGTCTTAACATAATTGTATTCCATTTCAATGATTAAATCGTGCATGCTCTATTTTTAGCTTGCTATCTTAAACAGTCATTGTAGCTGTAGCTTGAATTGTCTTGCTAAAATTAGCTATGTGTAAGTCTTCATGTGCATGAGAGGTAAAAGGTTTGTTCGAGGACGAACAAGACTTTAAGTGTGGGGTAAGTGATCTTGAGCAAATTTATATGCCCAAGTGATACTCAAAGGTGTCATTTTAGCCTTGTTTATCTATCAATGTTTATACATTCTCATGTGATTGATAATAAAATGTGAATTTATACTAACCAACATGATTAGCATTGTTTTGCAGGTAAAATGTAATTTCGGGAAGCTAAAATGCATGTTGGAAGAGATCGGGGTTGGACTCGGATGTGAGCAAGGGACAAGGCATTGGAAAGCACAAAATAAAGGGGCTCCGTGATGGAGCCGTGTCACGCTGCCATAGCAGAGGCCTTCTTCCTGGAGAGGGAATTTTCAGCCTATTTCCAGTAAGGGTTCACAATGGGTCCGTGGCATGGTGGCCTGGCTCCACATTGCACGTTGTGCCACGTTGGGCCTTATTCCCTGGACCCCAAGTTTCCAATGAGGGTCCGCGTCGGTGGCATGTCACGGAGGCAGTGCTCCGCGATGCACTCCGTGACACGTTGCTTGTTATTCTGGGAAAAATTCCCACCAGTATAAATAGAACACTTAGGTTCATTTTTAATATTCTGACTTGGTGGAGCAAGAACGTGGGTTACAGGCAGTTGAGGGGACGAAATTATCAGGGTTTTTCTCTCATTCATTCTTCTTGTATTCAATTGCTTGAATGTTTAACACTCATTTAACGATGTTTAATCCACAAATGAGTGGCTAATTCATCTTCTTGCTGAGGTTAAGAACACTTGTGATGAAATGTGATTATTGATTCTTTGGTTTTTCATCTTTTCTTCCATGGTTGTTCTATTGATTCTTGTTCTTACTGCATTAATGTGTGGCCTACGTTAATGTATATCTAAAAAGTCCGGTTTCACTCGAGAGAGCAAGAAATTGGAAAGTTGTGAATTAATAGGATATGATCCTTTCTTGGTTTGGGAAAATTGAGAATTGATTTACCTTCAGGATAGAAATATACCTGAAAGTCGTATTAGTCAACTTAGGAACCGGGTTTGTATGGCTAGAACATGAATTTTCATTTAATCACAGAAATGTAGGTGGACGGTTCATGATTCTTAAGTTGGGTTAAATATGAGAGTTTTAATCCATTGGCATTAGTTCTTGACTAGCAACCGGAGGAAAAGTTAATCAAATTATATCGATAATTAATTTCATTACATGTTCATTTAACCTCAGCATGCTCACATTCATAGTTCAGACTCACATTAGATAATTGATTTAGACTTAGCATAATTATTAGAAATCAAAATATCAAACTCTTGGTTACACTGTTGTCTGCATTTTTAGAATTGAAATATAGTAAACTTGAGCAGATTGCACTTCATCCCAGTCCCTGTGGGATCGATACTTGGCTTACTTAAGCCACTTTACTACTTGTTCAACCACGTGCACTTACGTGTAGTTTTACACCCAACCAAAACACCGAACAACTACCAAGGCTGGATCACCCAGACACTTCTTCAAAAGCGACACATGGAAGATGGGATGAACTGAGGACAACTCTGAGGGCATGTCTACTCATATGCTACCTTGTCAACTCTTCTCACAACTCAGTAAGGACCAATATAGCGGGGACTGAGTTTACCTTTCTTTTCAAACCGCATAACTCCCTTCATGGGAGATACCTTTAGAAAAACCCAGTCATCCATATCAAACTCCAAATCCCTTCTTCTCATATTAGCATACGATTCCTGATGACTCTGAGCGGTTTTCAATCGGCCCCTTATCAACTGAACCTTCATCATCGCCTCATGAACCAAATTTGGTCCTATTATAGCTGCTTCACAAACCTCAGACCATCCGATGGGAGATATACACCTCCGCTCGTAGAAAGCCTCGAACAGTGCCATTTGGATACTAGAGTGATAACTTTTATTATAGGCGAACTTGATCAAGGGAAAATGATCATCCCAACTACCTTTGAAATCCATAACACATGCCCTCAACATATCCTCGAGGTCTGAATGGTTCATTTTGCCTGGCCGTCTATTTGCGGATGAAAGGTTGTACTGAGCTTAACCTGCATCCTAAGTCCTTTTTTAAAAGAACGCCAGAATTGTGAGGTAAATTGAGTACCTCATTCTGAAATAATAGACAAGGGCACTCCATGAAGTCGAACCAACTCCAAAATATACAACTTAGCATAATCATCCGCTAAATCCGTGGTCTTGACCGATAAGAAGTGTGCAGCCTTGATTAACCTGTCGACCACCACCCAAATGGAGTCTTAGTGTCGGTGACTATGAGGTAGGCCTATAACAAAATCCATATTAATCTCAGGATGCTAATATCCTGAAGTACGCCTCCCGGCCTTTGATGTTCGACTTTCACTTACTGCCAGTTTGGACATTTTGCTACGAACTCTGCAATATCTTAATTCATACCATCCCACCAATAGATTTCTCGCAAATCCCGATACATTTTCGTGGATCCTAGATGAATCAAATATTTGGTACCACGTGCCTCATGCAATATCCGAACTCTCAAATTATCAACGTCCGAAACACATAGTCGACCTTGGTACCGTAGCACACCATCTCCCCCTTGGGAGAAGACCTCCACCTTCTAACTCTGCACCGCCTTCTTTAGCTTCCTCAATATTGGATCCTCATCTTGCCTGGATTTTACATCAACCACCAAGGACAATTCGGACCTATTATGCACAACAACACCGTCACCGGTCGAGTCGATCAATCTAACTCCCAGTCTTGCAAGTCGGTGGACATCCTTCACTAACTCCTTCTTTCCCTCATCCACATGGGACACACACTCCATGGAGAGCCTACTAAGTGCATCCGAAACCATATTTGCCTTGCCCGGGTGGTATAGGACACTCATGTCGTAGTCCTTAAGTAACTCCAACCACCGCCTTTGCTGAAGATTTAGATCTTTCTGTATAAAAACATATCGCAAGCTCTTGTGATCCGTAAATATATCCACGTGAACCCCATACAAGTAATGCCACCATATCTTCAATGCAAACACCACCGCGGTCAACTCAAGATCATGGGTCGGGTAATTCTTTTCATTAACTTTCAGTTGTCTCGAGGCATATACTATTGCCTTCCCATGCTGCATCAACACAGATCCCAGCATGACTCTCGAAGCATCACAATACACTACAAAGCCATCAGTACCCTCGGATAGGGTAAACACTACTGCTGAAGTGAGTCGGGTCTTCAACTCTTGGAAGCTTTTCTCATAAGCATCGAACCATTGGAACTTCACCATTTTCTGAGTCAACTTAGTCAAAGTTGTCACGATAGATGAGAAACCCTCAACAAACCTCCAGTGGTAACCTTCTAGGCCCAAGAAACTCTGAATTTCTGAAGGATTCACCTGTCTAGGCCAATTCCTCACTACTTCGATCTTCTAGGAATCTACCCTTATTCCTTCGCTTGATACCACATTTCCCAGAAATGCTACTGAGTTTAGCCAAAATTCATACTTGCTAAATTTTTCATCTAACTGACGATCCTTGAGGGTTTGCAGCACTATCCTCAAATGAGTGGCCTGCTCCTCCTCGCTCTGGGAGTATATAAGAATATCGTCAATGAACAAGATCACGAACATATCCAAATATTGCTTGAACACCCTGTTCATCAGGTCCATAAAAGCTGCAGGAGCATTAGTTAGTCCAAAAGTCATAACAACAAATTTGTACTGACCACACCGAGTCATGAAAGCAGTCTATGGGATGTCACTCTCCCGCACTCTGAGCTGGTGATACCCGAACCTGAGATCAATCTTGGAGAAGCACTTGGCACCCTAAAGCTGGTCAAACAAATCATTGATCCTGGATAAGGGGTACCTGTTCTTGACGGCAACCTTGTTCAAATGTCGATAGTCAATACACATGCGAAGGGAATCGTCCTTCTTTTGAACAAATAGAACTAGCGCACCCCATGGAGACTGGCTCGGCCTAATGAAACCCTTATCCAATAGATCCTTTAACTGATCCTTCAATTCCTTTAGTTCGGCTGGGGCCATCCTGTAAGGAGGGATAGAAATAGGCTGCGTATCTAGCAATAGATCAATATCGAAGTCATTTTCCCTCTTTGGAGGAACATTGGGCAAATAGTCAGGAAACACCTCCGGATATTCGCACACCACCGGAACTGACTGGATAGTCGGGGTCTCGGACTCCACATCCTTAACCCTAACTAGGTGGTACAAACATCCTTTAGAGATCATTTTCCTGGCCTTAAAATATGAAATAAACCAACCTGTTGGTACCGCTGAACTACCCTTCCACTCCAACACCGACTCACCCAGAAAATGAAATTTCACTGTACGAGTTCCACAATTAATCGAAGCATAACATGCAAACAACCAATCCATGCCAAGAATAATGTCAAAGTTATTCATGGCTAACTCTACAAGGTCTGCGGAGGTAACCTTATGCAACACAGTGACTGGGCATTCTTTATATAGTCGTTTAGCTATGACTGAATCACCAACAAGGGTCAAAACTGAAAAAGGTTCTGACAAGGTGTCGGGACTAACTCCAAGGCTACTAGCAATGTAAGGAGTGATGAAAGACAATGTGGCTCCCGGATCTAGCAAGGCATAAACATCAATATGAAAGAGACGTAACATACCAGTGACCACGTCTGCGAAGTCTCCTGCTCTTTGCGCGAGGCAAGGGCATAGAATCAATTTTGGCGCTATCCACCACCCCCACTGGTCAATGCTCCCTGCGGAGCAGAACGGGCTAGAGCTGCTGTTGTCCTGGTGGTCTGTGCATGACCCCTATCATCACCCTGTCTAGCATATGGGCATGCTTGGCGCATGTGCCCGAATCTACCACACCCATAGCAGACATCTGAGGCGAGCAAGCACTCTCCAGTGTGACTCTTGCGCACTTCCCGCAAGCTGGAGAGGTATACTCTAACTGGGTGCCCCTCTGATCCCTCAACCCTGAAGCTCTACTCCTCTGATCACCCCTGGGTCTGGATGGGACACTAGTTGATGATGGTGCTGGGGCTAGTGTCCTCTGCTGAAATTGTGGACGGTAGCCATCACCAAACCTCTAATGTGAAAACCCATGACTATCTATCCGTGCCTTTTTTGCCTCCTTCTCCCTCGCATGAGCCGCCTCCATCCGCTGGGCATACAACACTATACGAGGAAAGTCCATATCCTGGTGGAGCATAGCAGTCCTGCAATCCTTGTCTAAATAACCGGCCACGATATGAACAAACCGGCTCACCCGCGCCCTCTGATCCTGATCCATCACCAACTCTGGGGCATATTTTGACAATCGAGTGAACTCAAGTGAATACTCCAACACTGTCATTTTCCCCTTCTTGAGGTTCACAAACTCCACTGCTTTCAACTCTCTCATTTCCCGAGGGAAGAACATGTCGAGGAAGGCCATGTAGAACTCATCCCAGCTGATAGGGCCCGCTCCCACTGCCCTACTTTCCTTCCATTGCTTGTACCAAATATGAGCGACCTTTTTTAGCTAATATGAGGCCAAGTCTACACACTCCCCATTTGTCACCAGCATAACTTGAGTGACCATCAAGATCCCTTCAATGAACTCATGTGGATCCTCATCCACCTTTGATCCCGTGAATTCAGAAGGGTTCATCCCCAAGAAGTCTCTAATACGAGCCGCCGCTACATTTCCATTAGGTGGGACCTGCACAACAGCCTGCTGGTTGACTGAGCGGTCAAGGCCTGCGCCAACATCTGAATAGTCGCTCGAAACTCAGCGTGGGCAGCTGGCTCTGCTGCCTGGGGCTCCAGGACAGGTGGGGCTTGCTGATGCCCAAGGTTATTGCCATCTCCATGGCCATCATCATTTCCATTCCTCCTTCCGTTCATTCTTCTAGGAATCATAATTCTGCAAACGCGAATCACACGAATTAGAAGGATGGAAAGGCTTTTCATCGCATGACATGGAACATGAAAGAAGGGAACATTTCCTAAAATGTTTAGTAGCCTCTTCATCATAAGTGAGGTGCACTTCACACCCATGAAAAAGACTCTACCTAATGCGGCTTTAAGACTCACTAGGACACCTCTGAACCTATGGCTCTGATACCAAGTTTGTCACGACTCGAACATACACTCGGATCGAAGACACGGGACAAGGGACCCCGAAAGACCCCAAGTCAACCCATGGGACATGCATACAATTAATTGTATTCAAATAAGCGGAAAGATAATCATAAAAACATAGTGAAAACGTAATTATAGCATAACATCAGGAAATATTGGGTGTATACACACCGGAGCACCACATACTTAAGATGGGTTGATGGGACAACATCCCCAACTAACCTGACAAAAACTGAAACATAAACAACATGAAAGTCAATCAAACGGCCCACGAAACATGAGGACTCACCAATAAGCTAAAAGCGTAGGCTGATATGGACTAAGGATGAGAATGATCCTGGGATCCAGACCCTGTATCACGAAATGATACAGCATAGAAAGTATGCATTCTGTACGTGGAATGTACCGAGCATGCAAGGTAAGTAAAATGGATATTTTAAAGTAAAGTAAAGCTCATAAACGATATAAGAGTAGGACATCATGATTGCATCAAAATCTTCGTAACAAAACATAGGGCTCAAGACATTCAAATCATTCATAATCATTCATTATATAATTAATAATAACTTTATCAAAATATAACTTGAGCCAATAACATAAATATAACAATGCATAAAACATGCCTAACAATGGGAGGACTCGTCATAACCGACACCACCATGGTAGAGCATTTCATGATGCCCCACTATCTCGCTCAAGTGGGCAGAGTCGACCCTGGCTTGCCAGGTGAGGGTCGTGCATAAGGCGTGACATCACATTTGAGGGGATCATTATCAATATAACGTATCATTAGAAACCCACGGTGGCATGTGGTTATGAGACACCGGCGTAGTCCTTTGAACGCCGAGTTGCTCGGTGCTAGACACGGCCCCCAAAAACATGCATATAGGCTCATACATAAATCAATAACATCATGCATTAAAATTCAATGGCTAATATATAACATTTATCATCATTGATCCCCTTTAAAACACACTTAGCCAAGAATCATAGGCCCTTTTCATCGGCCAACATCATAAATCATTACATCATGTAATTCGCTTCATAAATCATAAATCATGAGGTTTGACCATGCCTCGTGGTTAGGCCCATGGCCTCCTCACTCAGGCCTTGCCAAACCATGCTGACCACGAGTCACCTCACGACTCGTGGTCACTCCTCACGACCAACCTCACAGGTCATTTTGTGGCCTGGTGCGAATTTTTAGTTTTGCTCCGTTTTAACTTCCAGGTCTGATCCTTGGATTTCCGGGGTATAACAGATTCTCCTCCCTTGGGCGCCAAGGGCCTTAATTGGAACCTTGATACCCAGGGTGAGAACCTCATGCCCTAATTGATCCACCATGTATTGACACTCCTCCTCATATCTCGGGGGATAAGATTCATCATCAAATTGAAGATGGCTTTGGGCATTTACAACATTCACACTCTTTGCACCAGCTCCCATCACATGTTTCGTCATCAACTCTAGTTCGGTCATCATCTTATCAAGAGTTGCATCTCTAGCCTCATTCCTTTTTCTCATCTCAATAGTCACAAGATTAGAAGCAACACCACTAGAAGATACCTTTGCTTCTCTAGTATGCCATGCTTGATTGGTCTTAGTCATTCTGTCAAGAAGTGCTTTGGCTATTCCATAGGGCTGATCCATGATGGAACCTCCCACCAAATTATTTGCCACAGACTTATTGATATAACCCATTGAACAATAGAAGCTCTGAAGTAGAACCTAATCGGATAAACCATGGTTTGGGAAAATGGCTACTTTTTTCTTGAACCTCAACCATGCTTCATGGAGTTGTTCCCCAGCAAGTTGTCAGAAGTTGGTAATATCATCCCTCAGTTGTAGCATGCTCGATGGAGGGAATAACCTATTCAAAAATGCTTTTGTGAATTCATTTCAAGAGGTAATAGACCCGGGAGGCAACTCCTCAAACCATGTAGTTGCTTCCCCTGTTAATGAAAATGGGAAGAGCCTCAATCTAATCGACTCTTAACTTATATTTGCAATGTTGAAGGGTTGGAAAATCTCAAGAAAATTTCGGAGATGCCTATTTGCATCCCTTCAAAGAGCCCTTTCATTTGGAGTAAGTGCATCATTGTACTCATCACATGAAAAATTGCATTCCCTATAGTAGGAGGTAGGCAAATTGCACTTGCTACGTTGGGCATCCTCATCCTCGTGATCCATATGCCCATCCACAGAACCTTCCCCTTCTAATGAATGTTGTCTCATATCAACATCAACGTAAATGGCACCAATCACAAGAGTAAAGTCAAACCAAACAAGATGCAACAAATCAATTCAATATAACAAACAACTAAAGCCTATCAAACTACATTCCCCGGCAATGGCTCCATTTTTTATAACGTCTAAATTCACTCCTCGCTAGGATGGAGTGTAAACGATCATTGACAAAATAAATATACCCGACGGATGTTGGGGTCAAATCCCACAAGGAATGTTAGTTGATCACGCAAGAGTTGTCTATCAAGTTGACATAATTCGCATCAATGTTTCAACAACAAGAAAGTAAAAATTGGGGAATTGCTACTTGACAATTGAACAACAAATTTTGCTCACAAAAATAGGGGCAAAGTATAGAAAACACCAAGGGAGAGACTACTAGGAGTGTGAAATTATCGGGGCATCATTGGATTGGGATTGTTAACATCCCCTAGCCTTACTCAATAGTACAATTAGTTGTGGACAAGATGGCATCCTATGTCTCTCAACCAATTAGATACCTTATAACTTAGGTGTTCTCAAACCCCAAAGCCATTTTCACAACAGTCACATCAACTTGGGTAAGAATCAACTATTTCGAACTTTGATTCTCAATGGGTGTCTGACAATGGGTTTTGTCTATTTCTATCCCAACATGATCAACACCCAATACCCACTAATATTTCACCACCCATATTTTATATTCCATTTTTAAGAAAAATTAGACTAAGTAAAAACAACCCACATTCGAAACTATGAGTATTTAGATTAAAACTTAGATGAAACATTATAATTATACTAATTAAGTAAATCTAAGATCAATTGAACAATACCCAATCCAAATCAACTCCAATTATTCACACACCCTAGCTGAGGAATTTAGCTACTCATATAAGTAGAAGAAGATATTGCATTTAATAACAATTCAACATCCATTCAACAATATGAGTAAGAAATAATACAATCTCAAAGGTCTGATTTCCAATGGAGTTTTCTACCATTTCAAGAAAGAAGAAGATGAGTGCTTCTCTCTCTACTTCTCTCTTCTCTTTCTCTCTCTAATTCAATACAAGTCTAATAGAATTAAAAAATTGATATGAAATAATGGAATGCTCAATTCCTTTTTGAGATGTATAAAAAATAGGGTACATTTTTTCTCCTCTTTTTCTGAGTTGGACATCTTTACCCTTGTGCAGACAGGCGTCACTTGCGATTCATTGGCGATTCATCGGTC
Organism: Datura wrightii; assembly: GCA_035772735.1. NCBI lineage: Eukaryota > Viridiplantae > Streptophyta > Magnoliopsida > Solanales > Solanaceae > Datura > Datura wrightii. The sequence continues at coordinate 44,295,601 of JASDFA010000002.1, read as the reverse complement.
CTCATTCGCGATTCGCCGATTTATTTTGGATGATGATCAATGAATTCCAGAACCCTTTGGCGCTAGCCTCAGTAGTTCATCGGTGTTGATCTGTGGCTCCAGGTATTGATCTTCATCAGCACAGTGTGGAACTGCGATCAACCGGCACTTCGCCGGTGCCCTCCAGTGGAGCGTCGGTCCTCATCTCATTTTTTCATGCTTTTTGCTCAATTTCATGCTTTTCCTATTCAAGTTATTTATCTACAAAGATCAAGGGAAAAGGGCATAAAATCCACCTAAATAACCTAAAAACTAAGCAAAAACTCATGTTTTAGACCCTTGTGAGTTGGTAAATTACCAACTCATCAGTTTACCTTTCACTCAGGTGAAGGCAGTTGATTTTGCTCAGTGCCTCAATAATTGTGCATTGATGTAAATAAAAACCTCTAGAAGTAAATTTACATGGTGGAATGACAGAACTGAGAGGAATGTATATTCAATAGATTGGATAAAGTATTGGCGAACCAGGAATCGTTTGACCTAATATCGTCTAGTGAAATGCACCATTTAATTAGGCAAGGGTCAGATCATGCTCCCTTCATGTTTTATGTAATACTAAAGAAGATATTATAATTAGACTTTTCAAGTTTCAAAACTTCTAGACAAAGCACTGTCAATTTAAAAAGTTGGTGGAAGATAACTGGGGGACTGAATTTATGGGTAATCCATTTATGATGTTCAAAGCAAAGATCAAGAAAGCGAAGAAAGCATTAACAGTATGGAGCAAGAAAACCTTTGGTAATATCTTCCAAATAATAGCTACAATGGAAGATATCATCAAAGTGAAGGAAATTCAATTGGAAGTTCTGTCAACAGAAGAAAACACGATGCAATTGAGTAAACTTGAAGCAGATCTAAAGAGGTACAGGAGGATAGAGAAGGAGTAGTGGAAACAAAAGGTAGGAACAAAATAGTTCACAAATTATGACAATAATACTAGATTTTTCCCTTCATATGTCAAGAGAAGGAAAAAGCTCTATATAGGGAAAATTCAGGATATACAAGGGAACATTGTTACTTCAAATGAAGAGATAAGGGATGTAGTAGTTTCCTTTTTTTGCGGAGCAGTTCAAAGAGAAAGGAAATAGAGGTAACATTGATATTCTTGATAATATTCCTGCCTTAATTTTAGAGGAGCAAAATAAAGAGATGACCAGACTACCTAGTAGAGAGAAAGTGAGAAAGGTGGTTTTTGAATTAAATGAGGATAGCACCAGTGGACCAGATAAGTTCTCAGGTCTTTTATTTCAGGTTTTTTGGGATATTATTGGTCCAGATATCACAAATATGATTAGAGACTTCTTTTGGGGGTAGGAAATTCCTAAATTTATAACTCATACAAATCTTTTCCTAATTCTAAAGAAGGATAAGGCAGTGAGCTTTGCAGGTTATTGGCCCATCAGTCTTAGCACCTTTGTAAATAAAATACTGTCAGGAGTGTTGCATGATAGAATGGTGGAATGTCTATATAAAATCATTTCAAGAAACCAATCTAGCTTTGTCAAGGGTAGAAGCCTAACAGAGAATATCTTGTTAGCACAGGAAACTATTAGGGACATCAATATTAGGAATAAATGGCATAATGTAGTAGTGAAACTTGATATGGATAAGGCATATGAGTCTCCTAGATCTTTCTCATAAAGGTTCTAAGAAGGTTTGGGTTCTCTGAAATCATCATTGACATAGTGTGAAGCTGGTATCGAGCAATTGGTACTCAGTTCTAGTTAATTACCAAGCTAATGGATTCTTTAGATCCTCCAAGGGTTTGAAAGAATGTGATCCACTCTCTCCCACTCTATTCATTACTGTTGCAGAAGTTTTGGCTAGAGGAATAAATAATCTACATGACAGTGCTGAACTCAAAGACTTTGGAATACCAAAATAGAGTTCAGAGATAAATCATCTTTCATATGTAGATGATATCCTTCTATTTTGTTCTGGGGATATAAAGTCAGTGAATAAAATGGTAAAGATCTTAGCAGAATATGAGCAGGTTTTAATCCAAATGATCAACAAGAATAAAAGTTTCTTTTACTTGCATGAGAAGACTCCAGTGGCAGTGGGACATAGGCTGAAAATATGGAATGGTATCAATTAAGGAGTTTTTCCTCTGACTTATCTTGGATACCCATTATTCTATGAGAGGAAAACATATCTCATTTTGACAAGTTGATAAGGAAGATCTCAAGGAGAATAATGTCTTGGCTGAATAGATTTCTTTATTATGGGGGTAGGTTTGTGTTAATCTCTCATGTTCTTCAATCTATGCCTGTTTATTTGCTATCAACAATGGATCCACCAAAAGGGATTGTGGATCATATCCATAAGCTTCTAGCTAAATTTTTTTTTAGAAAAACAAGAGGGACCAAAGGAAAACATTGGGTGGCTTGGGAGGAAATATGCTATCCAAAGATTGAAGGGGGACTAGGGTTCAAATCCCTGCATGATGTATCAAAAGCTCTAATGGCAAAATTATGGTGGAACTTTAGGGTTTCCACTTCTTTTATGTGGAGTATTTTTATGTGGAATAAATAATGTGAAAAGGCCCATCCTATCATAGAAAATGGAAGGGGAGCCACGCATATTTAGAGAAGAATGATACAGGTCAGAGAAGAAGTAGAGCATAAAATATAATTGCGAGTAAATTCAGGGAATGCTAGCGTGTGGTTTTATAACTGGAGTCCACAAGGTGAATTATACTAAAAAAAGGAGGCAAATAAGGAAGAATAAGAATTTGAGGTAAAAGAATTCATCTATAATAGAGAGTGGAATAGAGACAAATTGAGAAACAAGATTTCAAAGGAGATGACAGCTCATATTATGGAAAATATTAAACCAGTGATTAGTGAAAAGGGGGACAAGGCATGGTGGATAGGCAATACTAAAGGCTCATTTTCTGTGAACTCAGCTTATCACTTAATGAGGAGGAAAAAGAGGGAGGTAGAGTGGATATCTAACATCTGGGATATGGGGCTTCCATTCAATATTTGCTTCTTCATGTGGAGGGTGTGGAATAGAAGAATTGCCATAGATGATAATTTAAGGAGAATGTAAATGCTGATTGTTTCCATATGTCATTATTGTGAGAGCTACAACCAAGAGACTATGAGACACTTATTTCTAACAGCTCTTATAGCTCAAAAGCTATAAAAACAGTTTGCTTCCTGTGCAGGTATCAATATAGAGGGGATACATCTCAGCAACTCATAGTCAAATGGTGGAATGTCTCATCTCCTAGAAAGTTACATGAAGTTTAAAAAGCTATTCCACCCATTATTATATGGGAATTATGGAAAAGGAGGAACGCAAGAAGACATGGGAAGGAGGTGAACTTTTACAGGATGTTTAAGTTTTGCCCACAAATTGTACAATAGTTTATAAAACTTAAATGTCCCTGGATGTAAATTCCCTCACATTGGGAGGGGATAGTCACCTATCTTCAGCAGTAGAAACCTAGACTCTATTAAAGAAAGGTTAGATGTGAATTTCCTAAGGAGAGATGGTCAAAATGCGATATGGATGGGGCTTGCAGGGGAAACCTAGGGATGAGTTGTTATGACTTTTGCATAAGAAATGATAGAGGAGATTTGGTATGTGCAGAGGCTCAAGAGATTGGTATCACTTCTAATATGATGGTAGAGGTTCAAGCTGTTTGGCATGCTCTAAAACATTGTATTACATTGGGAAATAACATTATTTTAGAGATTGACTCTCTAAGTCTGCAAAAAATATTAATAAAGAAATGAAAAATTCCATGGGAGATAGCAGAATTAATGGAGGAGATTTTTGGCATGAAAGCACAGATATGCATTGAGATTCATCTCATATACATGGAAGCCAATCAATTAGCAGATTGTCTAGCTAATAGTGCTTTCATTCATAGTGGTAGAATAAAATACAATAGTTTTCAACAGCTTCCTACCAATTGTAAAAAGATACTAAACACAGAAAAGGCACAAATTCCACAGTTAAGGATCAGATCGAGAAGGATAAGCACAAATGCAATGTCAACAGGGAGAAAATACATAGATGCAAAAGAGACCCACAGTAAATATTACCAAGATAATTCCTATCAACATCAGTTTTTCTATAGGAAAATACTACCTATCCTATGCTATAGCAGTAAAAATAAAGGTCACCAACAAAAGAAAGGGCACTAGAGTCAGATAGGCATTCTTGTCATACCCCACGAAAAATCATTGAAGAAGGAGGGTCGGAGCAACTGAATCTTCTCCATCACTGTTGCTACGATGATAGCATCACTGGACATGTGACTTGGCACCTTGAAGCCAACCAGTTCTATTAAAAGAGCCACTTGATAAGAAACAAAGGGAGATTACAGAGAAGGATAAGCGAAAAAGAATGCACTACCATATTATCCTTTAAGTTGCAGCTTCAAGATCAACCATGGAAGCATATTGGAGGATGATTGATCACTCAGAGCTGGAGGCAGAGGAACCAATGGTTGAGAAGCAGAGGCATGTTGGATAGAAAGAGTTAGCCCCTTTAGTACAGTTCCTTAGGTGTCGGATGATTACTCTTCCTCTTTCTTCACCTTCAGAATATAAAGGAGCACAAGAGTTACCTTTGTTTTTCAAAGACCCGATATTTCATTTACTCAATGGAGTGCAGCACCTCAAAACTAACTTTGACTTTTGCAACAGCCACCTCAGCTCTTTTAGTTGCAGGCTTATCACTCGTGGTTGTTATGACATCATCGATTGTACTTCATTCACAATGTAATTATTCAAGTAGAATTTTGCATTGGCAAAGTTTGACTCAGTTTCGATAAATGTCATATCAGTAACAACTATCTTCTTTTCGACTTAGACTCAGTTTCGATAAATGTCATATCAATAACAACTATCTTCTTTTCGACTTGGCCTTCAGATACTTTAAACATTGATAGTACGAGGTTGGGGAAAACTTTGTTCTTGTGTATCCAAGTCTTCCCAAGCAACATTTTGTATGAAATCTTTGATTCAATCACGTGCATCCATGTACTTGATTGCGAATATTCAATGTTTTTCTCTGACGAAACTATGGCTAAATTTTGATGTAGTAATTTAACCAGCATATTACTAATCTCTGAACACTTTCATATCCAATTTGAAGGAAAGGGTATATACTTTTAACTATATTTTCTCATTCTATATAGTCGTTTTCCCCCTTGATTAAACCTTTGGATCATCAAGCGGCTTTCGACAAGCTCTTCAGTTATGATGCCCAGTTCCTTTATTGTGAAAATAGAAGGAATGTTAACTACAGATCTATCATCTATCAAGATTCTACTATCCTCTTCTCGAGCATGTGACCCACCATATACAAAGAAGGATTATGTAGTGTCTCACTAAGTAGAAGATCATCATCTATGAATGTGATGTTTGTATCATATGCATGTATTTCTTGGAAAGAGGACTCAGTAAACTTTTTAGATGATGATAAATAGAGTGTTGATAAAATTTCATTCTTTATTTATTCTTCATCGATATTGAAGTATGATGCCTCGATGTTATCTCAAGCAGTCTTCATGCAGAACCAACTTGGTAAGAATTCCTCCGAAGTCATAGGACATTGTGGTTTCTTGTGGTCGTTCACCTCTACTTTTGTCTTCTATGAAAGCTTAATTAGGTTTTACTTCCTTGGTCTTCTCACCATCCTTTTCTTAGTTGGTTATTTAGGAGATCTTTTTTGTAGAATTATTTTGTAGTTTCTCTTCCTAGTCACCGGAATCCAACCTTCATCATTGACTTCATCAGCTTGGGTCTTATCTTTCTCTAATATCCCTTCTTTCTTATGCTCTTGAAGGCTACATATCTGGACTAGATTGAGAGAGACAAAGGTGATAGATATTTTATTATAACTTGGTTTTTCATTAGCAAGCACAATCATCTTTTCATTGACCAACTACATAACTCTGTCCTTGAAAACAAAACACTTCTTATGAGGGTGACCCACAAGTCGATGATACTTTCAATAGTTTGGGTCATTTGTTCTTTCAACTTCATTTGATTACTTCACTCTAGTAACTCAATGAGTTTTAGCTTAAGTAGTTCATCAAAAATTTCAAGGACATCAAAATCGAGGAAGGAGTATTCCCTTTCCTGCATCTCCTTCAAGGTTAATTTATGATTTGGGTTGCCTTAAGAGGAAGTTGTATTCCCACTCTTCTTCTTTCTCACCTTAGCCCTACCCTTTTTTGTTACCCACTATCTAAGGAGAAAATACGAAGTATTAAACTTCATAGGTGACACATAGACATTCATGGGTTCTTTGTTGTCACTCTTGGGGTACAAACTTTCTCCATCTCTTGGGTTCCTTCTTGTCGTTTCCTTTGCGAGGGTCATAGATGATCTCGGGAAAAATAGCATGCCCAAGTGATACTTTATAACTTAGTTTTGCCTTGTTTATCTATTTATTTATATACATTCTCATGTGTTTTTATGTAGAAGTGAATATGTATTTACCCAGATGATTAGTCCTTGTTTTTTAAGGTAAATAATGCATTTGAGGACTTAAACTATGATTTGGTGAAGTGGAGGAATGATATCGGGAGCGATACACCAAAGTTGGAACAAATGAGGGATCACTGAAGGGTTCCGCGATACATACCGTGTCACGGAGCCATCGCGGCAATGTTCTGCCTCCAGGATTTAAATTGGGCGACTTCCAGAGGGCTTCCGCGATACCTCCATGTCACGGAGGCAATGCTCCGCGATACACTCTGTGACACGGAGCCACTCCACTTCTAGCTAAATAGTTGCTTTTTCTCATTTACTATAAATAGGTCTCTTAGCTCCTAAAAACAGAGGAGGAAGTCACGATCTTATTCTTAAAAGAGAGGTCACGATTTATTTCTGAAAAACTGCCAAGGAGTCCGGGAGAAGTGGGAGAACCCACCTAGGGTTCATCAATTTCATCTTCTCTTCTACCAATTCTTGTAAGTAGGTTACTTTAATTATATTTTCTTGTAATTATACGAACATGAGTGGCTAGAACCCTCCCTCTAGGGTTGAAGCCACAAGATATGATGGTGATTTTGCGATTTTGTTTTGTTTTAAGTTATTAATTGTTGTTTTGTCTTGCATTCTGAATTATGGTTGTTTTTATGACTAATCACCCTGAAAATAAGTGGGTTAAGCTTAGATACATGCTTGAGAAAGATAACCTAGGCAAGAACAAGAGAATGTAGGGAGCAACATTGTTTCTCACGATATAATTTGTGGTTAGGATAGAAATATATCCAATACCTTGCTTGGTTGATAAAATGGGATGAGCTAGACACCAACTTAGAATTATTACATCACCACTCAAAGAAGTAGTTGTGAAGCTAACTTGAGTTAGATGATGTGAGGTATGAAAGTCCCTAATGAAGAGCATAAACCCCGTAAACCACATCCACATAATCGAATTGCCCACGAACTAGAATGTCACATCCCCACTCAACGATGTAGTTGTGAGGCTAGTTTATCATGTTTAGAGGCTCGAAAGACCATGAACATAACAATTCTAATTATGTGAGACGATAATTGATAGTTTCATACTTAACCCATTATGAATTGTAGCATTGCATGATTATCCGGCCTTAACTCTAGTTTTGTTTTGTATTGCTTCCAGATTATTTTGTGTCACCACTAAGATTTAATTAGAATTTATCGAAAACTTCTAAAACCGACTTACTAACTAACACTTGAACTTGATAATTTGCTGGTCCAGTACCTGTGGGTTCGACATTTCGGATCTTAAAAAGGGCCACTATATTACTTGTACGACCCGTACACTTGCGGGGCACAACAAGTTTTTGGCGCCGTTGCCGGGGACTCGGCGAAGTTCAGTGAATTTGTCTATTTTTGTGTGATTTTTAAATTTCTTTAAGTGTTGAACAAAAAAATTTCTTTATTAGTTTTAGATTTATTTTATTATTTAATTTTTAATCTGATACCCTTCTTAACATGACATGGAATATAAATGGGTTAAATGGTGGATACTCTTATTTTGATGAGTCTTGTCTGAATTGCGGAGGATCCCACTTATGGCAACATTGTAATACTTGTAATATATGTAGTGGTCAAAATGGTCATTGGAATGGTTGCCCAAATGCATACACTTGCAATATATGTGGTGGTCAAGATGGCCATTGAGATGGTTTTCCAAATGCATACTCCCCTCCCCCAAGCCCCTACTATGATCCTTCTATTGTTTTTGTTGATTATAGGCATGATGAAAATGAGGACTTGGAACGCCAAGCTCGAATAGAAGACATGCAAAAATAGATCCTTGAGCAAACAGAAGCAATGAAGGAGGAGAGGGAAGCATTGAGAATTCATCAAGAAGAAAATGGAGAGGCCCTACAAATGATGAGCGTCAAAATCACGAAGATGATGGTTGAGGCTAAAGCTTGTGGTAAATTACAGGTAACGGTTTTAGGCGATACTCAAGAGGAACTACAAGAAGAAGACAAGGGTGAATTTTTGGAAGAAGCCCAACAATTAGAATCTCTTGAGAGTCCCCGTGATAGTCTCACACATATAGCCAATCCATTTATGAAAGAAGAGATAGAGTCCTACCCATTTGACAGTCATGGGGAATAAGATGTCGATGTAGAGAAGGTGGATACAAGTAAGGAGGTCAAGTACAATGCAGTTTCAGATTTGAGGTGTATTGTACCCCACTCGAATCATTTTTCAACATTGAGTTTGGTTGACAACCTAGAACTAGAGTCTTCCAAACTTGTGGAGAAAGATATAGAGGGGGAACAAGCCCCATATATTCTGAAATTTGATGATTCTAAAGGAAAGAATGACTTCACTTACTTAAGGACCAATAAATGCCAAAGGCAACATCTATTGTTTGGTCCTTTGAATTTTTCACCACCACCCAGTGAGCATAAGAGAAAATTAGAGAAGAAATTAGGGGTGAGATTCATATCCTCAAGGTGGAGGAAAAAGTGGTGAAACTTGATACGTCGTGCCGCGACGTAAACTTAGGCGCTGCTTGGGAGGCAACCCAAGGGTACCACATGTACCATTTTAATTTCTTGCATTTGTGTTGACTTTATTTATTTTTTCAATTTGTGTTGTTTTTGGTGGAAAGTTAGGCATAGAAATAGGGGAAGTCTGAGTACCCTTGGAGGAGGAAGCAAAGAAGCTTGAACGATAAAAAGTGTAGGGTCAAACACACACTTGTGCAGATGTAAAAGATAAACATGTTGTTAGCTAGGCCTAAAGGCCTCAGGGAATATTTCTCACCCTCTTTAAATTTTAATTTGATGCTATGAGGACATAGCATGATTCAAGTGTGGGGTGAGGGAAATTTCACGGGAAATTTCAAAATTTTTGTGCTTAACGATTTTTGGTGAATGTAATGCTTGTGAGAAATATTTGAAAAAAAAAATTTTATGAGTCAAGCATGACTTCATCACCCGTTGGTTTTTCTTTTCGGTTCTTTTCCGACGAGGGTCTTTGAACCGAAGAATAAAAAACTTTTTTCTTTGTCTATATATAGTGTTTTTACTCATAGTTAGGGACTTTTATGATGATGGATGGATGACGACCGTCTTGAGGAAAATTAGTCAATAGGTTTTGGTTTTTGAACCTGTAGCTAATTGATGGCTTGATGTTCTTGTTATGTGCTATACATGATTTTAAGATGCAAGTGTGGTTAGTGTTGAAGCATGTAAGAAGTGTATAACTTTGTGTGAGACACTTAGGCTCTTGAATTTGACTCGCTGTGATTGAAGCTTAATTCTGAATTCTTGTGATTAGCTGAGTAAGAGTCTGCTGAATGTGTCTTGAATTGAGCATGTGCTGCGAGTGTAAGTTTTTCGAATATTCCATGCTACCATGGAATGTCTAGAACTTTCCTGGTGTGTATTAAAACGAATTGAAGGATGTGAACTGTAGGAGATGATTTAGGCATTTCTTTGAATGAACCTAATTCTTATCCCTCACTTTACCTACCTTGAATGTTGAATCCTAGTGAGCCCCATTGAGCCTTAAGCCTATTCTTTGATAGCTACAACATAAGCTTAATCCTTTTTCTTTCATTAGCCTTGAATTTGATCCAAAAATCCTAAGCGCTTAAGTGAAAAATTCCAAAGAGTGAAGGAGTGAGAAGCGTGAAAAAGAAGGAAAAGTAGAAGTTGTGAAAGTTGAGAAAAGGACAAAGGTGCACTTGTGTGAAGATGGTTGATCATTAGTAGGGAGTAAGAAAATAAATGAATGCAAAAATTGCTTAAGTACTCCTTACTACTGAGCTGAGTGTGCTTAAAGAAATGGGAACAAGAAGAGAAAATTCAAGATTGAAAAGAATGAGGAGGAAGTAAGAAAAGAGATGTCCTTAATGAATGTTGGATGTATTAAAAGCGCTTGGGGGAGATAGTCACTATTACTGGTCAGAATAGTACCTACCCGTCCCTTAGCTTACATTACAACCCATTAAGTCCTACTTGATCTTACGTTCATACATCCTTAAATTAGTGGAGTAAAACACTAAGGGAAAGCTTATGGGTCACTACATAATGCATGTGAATTCTTTGTGAGAGCGAGCGTAATCTTATTCATATACCCATACATGTTGTGATTTGAAAATTTATGAGGAAAAATGGGTAACTCTCTTGTTGTGAGGGCACATGTTTAATGAGAGATAACATTCATGTCGAATTTCTTGATCGGTTGATTTGCATGAGTTTTCTAAGATTGAGAGTCGATTCTTGAGGTCAGGAAGTCTTAACGGAGTTGTATATCATTTCATTGATTAAATCGTGCATGCTCTATTTTTAACTTGCTATATTAAATAATCATTATAGCTGTAACTTGAATTGTCTTGCTAAATTAGTTATGTGGGAGTCTTCATTTACATGAGATGTAAAAGGGTTGTTCGAGGACGAACAAGGCTTTAAGTGTGGGGTAGGTGATCTCGACAAAATAGCATGCCCAAGTGATACTTTATAACTTAGTTTTGCCTTGTTTATCTATTTATTTATATACATTCTCATGTGTTTTTATGTAAATGTGAATATGTATTAACCCACATGATTAGTCCTTGTTTTTGAAGGTAAATAACGCATTTGAGGACTTAATCTATGATTTGGTGGAGTGGAGGAATGATATCGGGAGCGATACACCAAAGTTGGAAATAAATGAGGGATCACTGAAGGGTTCCGCGATACACACCGTGTCACGGAGCCATCGCGGCAGTGTTCTGCCTCCAGGATTTAAATTGGGCAACTTCCATAGGGCTTCCGCGATACCTCCTTTGTCACGAAGGCAGTGCTCCGCGATACACTCCGTGACACAGAGCCACTCCACTTTGGGATAAATAGTTGCTTTTTCTCATTTACTATAAATAGGTCCCTTAGCTCCTAAAAATAAAGGAGGAAGTCACGATCTTATTCTTAAAAGAGAGGTCACGATTTATTTCTGAAAAACTGCCAAGGAGTGAGGGAGAAGTGGGAGAACTCACCTAGGGTTCATCAATTTCATCTTCTCTTCTACCAATTCTTGTAAGTAGGTTACTTTAATTATGTTTCCTTGTAATTATACGAACATGAGTGGCTAGAACCCTCCCTCTAGGGTTGAAGCCACAAGATATGATGGTGATTTTGCGATTTTGTTTTGGTTTTAAGTTATTAATTGTTGTTTTGTCTTGCATTCTGAATTATGGTTGTTTTTATGACTGATCACCGTGAAAACAAGTGGGTTAAGCTTAGGTACATGCTTGAGAAAGATAACCTAGGCAAGAACAAGAGAATGTAGGGAGCAAGATTGTATCTCACAATATAATTTGTGGTTAGGATAGAAATATACCTAATACCTTGCTTGGTTGATAAAACGGGATGAGCTAGACACCAACTTAGAATTATTACATCACCACTCGAAGAAGTAGTTGTGAAGCTAAGTTGAGTTAGATGATGTGAGGTACGAAAGTCCCTAATCAAGAGCATAAACCCCATAAACGACATCCACGTAATCGAATTACCCACGAACTAGAATGTCACATCCCCACTCAACGATGTAGTTGTGAGGCTAGTTTGTCGTGTTTAGCAGCTCGAAAGACCATGAACATGCAATTCTAATTATGTGAGACGACAATTGATAGTTTCATACTTAAACCATTACAAACAGTAGTATCGCATGATTATCCGGCTTTAACTCTAGTTGCTCCTTGAATTAATTCAGAGTATTTCGTTGACAGCCCCTAGACTTAATTAACTCTTTCGAAAAAGTCTATAATCAACACTTGTGGCATTTAATATCACACTTGAACTTGATAATTAGCTGAATTGGTCCAGTCCTTGTGGGTTCGACATCCGGCTCTTAAAAAGGGCCACTATATTACTTGTATGACCCGTACACTTGCGGGCACATTAATAGACAGGCATTACCTCATTTCCAGTGAAAGACATGTTCAACTCCATGTCAAGAGCATGAGTAGCTAGTTCTTTAAAGAACCATTGTTTAATTCCTTGCAAGATGTAGCAAAGTCCTTAGTGCATTCCCTGGATACACCTCTCTATTTCAGAAGCTTCACTAAGCCTATCTTTACAGTTTAGAGCATTTCCCTTCAATAAGCTCTTGTAGTCGGTGATGAGTTGGTAATTTACCAACTCATTAGGCTCTTAAACTTGAGTTTTTGTTTAGTTCTTGAGTTGATTATATGGATTTTATGCCCTTTTTTCTTTTGTTGTGTGCAAATGACTAAATATGATGAAAAGAGCAAAAATGGAGCAAAAAGGAGGAAGTGATAGAAAATTAGCGGTCCACTGATGAATACCGGCGAAACGCCGGCCAAAGACCAAGTATCACTGCCTCTGAGAAATAATGCCATCGGTGAATCGCGAGTTGCCAGTTGCGACCCGCTGGTCCAGTCACCGAAAGACAACCAAGTTTCTAAAAAATAGCATAAAGATCCGACGGTTCAGGGATAGGTATCGACTAAATGCCGAGTGAACCACCGATGCTCACTAGAGTTGAGCGAGGGCCCAGATAAGACACTCGACGGTTCATGAATTGGGACTGGTGAACCGTTGGTATCTCTGTCGATTCTAGAATGGTGCTTAGGGGTATAATTTTACAACACGGAAAAAGATATAAAAAGTATCCTACTTGTAAGGATATAAGTAGCAAATATAGTACTGTGTACTGATATAGAGAGATAGATAGAAAAGTGGAGAGATATAGAGAAAGAGCAGAGCATATATCACATCATTTTTTCCTTTTTGAGTTTTAGAACATTCTCTTAGCAAAGATAGGGAGATTTTGATTGGTTAACTTGAAAAAGTACTCTTCTCTATTTCTTCTTTGTAATAGTAAGTTTCATCCTTTGTTGGAAACTATTTTGTGAATTTGATTTTACCACTCTTTCTATTAAATTTAATGAAGTTATTGATGAATGTGCATTTGAATTTCTTAATCATAAGTAGCTCAATCATTAACTAGAGGTGTGTGATGATGAATACTTAATTAGAGTGGGTATTACTAGAGTCATCTTCATATTGTCCAAATAAGTATAAATCTGTTAGATTCTCTTCGATCTATAAAGGAAGATCCATTGATTATGATATGGGTCTATTTATTCTTGTTTGATTGTTGCTTATAAAAATGTAATTAAGTATTGGAAAAGAATTTAATAGTGAGTATGGATAAGAGATTGTGAAATTGGGCTAGAAATAGCTGAAATTGCATTCTCATTCCTTATTAGCGGCTAATAGCTAGAAATTAGTGTAGCTGCTAATCCAAATCAAATTGGGTTGAGCTAAATCATGGCTAGAGATTTGACAAAACTCTAGTAAGAGGTAGTTAGAAGACTTAAAAGCTATAATTACCCACTTTTCGAGATTATTTACACTTTTTGAACTCATAAGGTGACCTAGCATGTCCCAATCTAGTGAGTATTTCATCTACGTCACACCTCTAATCTTTCACTCTTGTTAACAACTTTGTTGATCTTGCTGTTTCATTCCACTAAATCATCAAATACATTTCACTGCAAATTTTAAAACCCTCACCTCCAATTTTACTTGTTTTTATATTAACTCTAAGTGGTGCAAGCTAACTTCAACTTCCCAACTGACACTTGTAATTATCCTTCACTAGTCCTTGTGGGATTCGACCCCAACACTCGTTGGCTTACTTGTTTTGATACTTCAGTCGTGTATATTTGCATGAAGGATATATTTTGGACGTTATCAAAAATGACGCAGTTGCTGGGGACTAGCGCTTGATATTCTTGTGTTGATTGCTAAGTTGAAATAGTTTTTCATCATAGCTACTTGAGTGAGTTTGTTGTTCTTGTTAGGATCTCACAACCACATGAGTCATCACTCCCAAGCAGGGGATGGCTCAATGGAAGGTAACATGGAACACAATGAGGATAATCCGGTGATGTCGGAAATTGCGGGAGCTATTTGCCTACCACTGACGGTAGGGAATGCGGTATTTCATGTCACAAGCACCATGTTGCATTTGTTTCAAATGAAGGGACTCTTTGGTGGGAAACCAAGTGAGGACGCAAATCATCATTTGAGAAACTTCTTGGATATATGCCAGCCCTTCAATATTACAAATATTAGTCAAGAATCGATCAGGTTGAGACTCTTTCTTTTCTCACTGACGAGTAAAGCAACAATGTGGCTGGAGGAACTCCCTTCGGGTTGTATTACTTCTTGGCAAGAGTTAACAGAGACTTTCTTGGATCGGTTTTTCCTTCCATCAAAGATGTTGCAGCTGAGGGATGAGATTACAAATTTCAGGTAAGAACCGGGAGAGCCTTTGCATGAGGCATAGTTAAGGTTTAAAAAGAAGGTTTCTCTTTGCTCAAATCATGGACTGCCAGATGGAGTGCTTCCCCAAAGCTTCTACAGAGCCCTTGATTCCATCAACAAGTCCATGGCCAACCACCTAGCTAGTGGTTCTATTATGGATCAAACATATGGGTTGGCCGAAGCCATTCTAGACAGAATGACAAAGACCAATAAGGCTTGGCACACGAGATAGACAAATGTGTCCACCCATGAGATCAGCTCAAGTGCATTGGTGGCTGAATTGCGAAAAAGGGATGAAGAGCGGGATGAGAATCTTGCCAAGACGATGACACAGCTATAATTGATGACAAAACATGTAATGGGAGAAGGGCCCAAGGTGGTAAATGTTGTGGGAATGCAAGGTCCCTTGCAATATCATGGAGAGTCGTCACCGCTGAGATATGAAGAAGAATGCCAATACAGGGCAACCAAATGGGAGGTCCTCGACCTGGATTCCAAGTAGGGGTGGGCATTCGGTGTTTCGATTCGGTTTTTTAAAATTTCCGTTCGGTTTTTTCGGTTTTTGATTATGCATAGGGGGCAACGAACACCGAACCGTTTTAGTTCAGTTCGGTTCGATTTTTTTTTTAATTTGGTTCGGTTTATTTATTTTGGTTTTTGGGCTTGGCTGATGGGCTTTTTTCTGATTGTAAAATGGACTACTTTTTAAATAAAATATAAATTATTTCAAGCTTTTTAATTCAAAATGATCTATTTTTAACTATTGTGAATCTTGCTTTTATTAATATCAATTATAAATTTATAATAAAAATTAAAATTTCATAAATCAAGTGCCTACCAATAAGAAGTAAGAATACCTATACTCGTCCCTTTACTCAGTTCTTCACTTCGAATAAAGAAAACCAATTTAGTTTATATGTTGGCGACCGGAAAAAACACATTTTGTGTAAACTTTACACTGATGTTCAAGCTTCAGTACCACAACACAAAGTATGACACCATCACTACCATATTTAGCAAGACCAAAAGATTTAGCAAGAGAGTACCATCTCTCATTTTAACAATACCAAGAATGTTCAAGCAACTTCAGTCCATATTAACTAATAACTATTAAGAGTCCAAGGTTCAGTACCATCTCTAACTAACTGCCAGAAAAAACCAAAGCTAGTACAGCAGCAAAGAAAGCAATGGCATAACTTACCATCTCAATGACAACCCCATAGGCAATCTTTCTAACTTAAACAGAATCCCTTGACTAAAACATAGCCCAAAACTTAATCAATCACCAGTCTATCCCCATGATTAAGCAACTGAAAGACTACTGGAGGACTATAGTTGAATATCATCACTTGATGGGCACCGGGGCATTCCCAAACCCACACAGACATAAAGCATACAATACACACACCTAATCATTAGTGCCAGCAGCCCAGCACACACACTGGCACACACAATCACAAACTGCTTGGGACTTAAAAGTTAAAATCACAAAAAAAACACCAAATTAATTCAACCATAAGGTCCATAACTCCATAAGATTAAATACGAATACGATTCTCTTGATAGAGATTACGCTCAAGACACTTCTCAATATGCTTCTTCAAGTGTGCTGTTCCACATAATTTTGGATCACAATTATAGATTACTCCACATCTCAAGCATCTAGATTTACGCCCTTCTTCATTGTTTTGAACAACCTCAAAGTATTTCCAAATGGGTGAGCTAAATTTAGGAGGCATGATTGAACTTGAACATTGAACCTAATAAATAGTAAGATAAAATCAAAATTAGAATATAACTTTCAAGATAAAAAAATAATATTACAAAAAGATATCATCAATGAGACTATGAGAGTATGAGACAATGACCAAACAAATAAAGTAGTCAATAAGTCAACTCACCGGTCACTACTAGGCACTAGTAGCAAATTGCAATTTGCAATCATACATCAACAATGCAAGACTCTCTTCCATTTATTGCCATCTCTAAAGATAATTATATGTCATAAAACACAAATTAGTATGCTATTAATTTATTATTGCATTAAAAGTCTAAACACCCAACTAAAACATATAAAATCTTACCAAGCTCAAGTTTCTCAAGATACTCCAAACTTTCCTCAACACAAATAGGATTAGTCTCTTCTCTAAGACAATCTTGGACAAAAACAAGAGATTGCACACATTTAGGAGTCAATGAACTTCTAAATGGATCAAGAATACAACCACTAGTACTAAATACACATTATGACGCCACACTTGAATTTGGAATAGCCAACACATCACGAGCTAACTCTGAAAGGACAGGAAACCTAGGAGAATTAACCCTCCACTAACCTAATATATCAAAATCATCAGAATCAGGCTCTTGTTCTTCACTAGTGTGTCTTTCCAACTCCGGTTTAGCATCTCCACTTCCACAATCTTCTTTTTGTTTTTTCAAGTAAAGCTTAGTTCTCAAGGCTTTTGTTTTCATACTTAGAGAAGCGCCAGAACTAGATGTATCAGATGTGTCCTGAGATGAAGTAGATATAGATGGAGATGATTGATTAGATCCTTTTGAACATTGTCTTATATACACTCCAAACAAAGAAGTCATATAATCACGCACTCATTCATTTACTTTCTTTCCTATTTCCTCCCCATATAGCTCTTCAAGTGCAAAGCTAACATACACAAACTTATTTCGAGGATCCAACACAGAAGTAATAAAAATCATTTTGTTCATCTTTTCAGGACAACCCCAATATTTCTTAAACTTTTGTTTCATCCGTTCATCCATATTACTCAAATTAAGATCTTCACTTGCTAAACACCAATTCAATATGCATCAAGCTCACATATATTCTCAAAATGAACATTAGAAGTAACATAATGTGAACCTGAAACCTTTACAGTGAGCTCGTAGAATCTTTCAAGAAACTTCACCACATTCCTCACATTCACCTAATCATCACATTCGAGCGGACCTGCAACACATCCATCTTCACACACATTAGTTGAAAGAAAAGTATTAAATTGGTCATCAAAAAGATCAAACCTATCAAAGGCCTTCTCAAACTTTTGTGCCGTATCCAATATCAAATAGGTGGAATTCTACCTAGTAGGAACATCTAGCGACAATGTTTTATCACATTCTACCTTTTGGACTTCACAACATTTCTTAAAGTTTCTTGTTCTTGCCGAGGATGATTTAACGTACTTCACCATTTGTCGAACCCTTTTGACAGAAGGATCAATTTCTTTCAAACCTTCTTGCACAATCGGATTAAGTATGTGAGCCATACATCTCACATGAAGATGTTTACCTTCCATTATATTAGTTCCCCGCATATTCAACTGTTTAGACAATTCTTTAACTGTAACATCATTAGAAGACGCATTGTCAATAGTTATAGAGAATACCTTTTCCAAGTTCCAATCAAGCAAACAATTACTAATAGCCTCTGCCATTTGCTCACCCTTATGACTAGATATTGGGAAAAAATTTAATATTCTTTTATGCAACACCCAATTTCTATCAATAAAATGAGCAGTCAAACACATATAATTAATTTTTTGCAATGATGTCCATGTGTTTGTGATAAGACAAATCTTTGGTTGTACTTCTTTAAAAGACTTCCTCAAATCTTGTCTCAATTTACTATAAACTTCATAACTATCCCTTCTTATTGTTCTATTGGGAAGGAATTCTAAATAGAGGTTGGGCTTTGCTTATAAACTTCTTGAAACCTTCATTCTCTACAAAGCTAAATGGTAGTTCATCGATAATTATCATTTCAACTAAAGCCCTTCTAACTACTTCTTGTTCAAATTTCTAAAGCAGGGCATCTTTAGTTTGAAAAGATATTTTCATTTGAGAAGAATTTTCAACGATAGGTTTATAT
Source organism: Datura wrightii (assembly GCA_035772735.1). Lineage (NCBI taxonomy): Eukaryota > Viridiplantae > Streptophyta > Magnoliopsida > Solanales > Solanaceae > Datura > Datura wrightii. The sequence continues at coordinate 44,276,912 of JASDFA010000002.1, read as the reverse complement.
ACCTTGCACCTACCCAAATGTTGTTTCAAACTCGTTGTTCCATTTTTACTTGAATTGGCAACATAAGTATTCTTACAATACTTGCACTTCGCTCTACCAATACCATTTTCAACTACCTTATCAAAATGAGCCCAAACCCCAGATCTTGGTTGCATTTCTTTCCTTTTCTTTGTATCCCCAATTTGAGTATCAAGTGAGTTGTCAGTTGAACCAACATCACTTATTCTACTTTCATCATCCGTCTACACAAAATTAAAAAGAAAAATCATAAATAATTAACCAACAAGTCAACAACCAACAGATGATATATCAAAGACTATTCAAAGAATCAAAGTATTAAGTATGTATAGTGAAAGTGATTCCAAAGACTATTCAAAATAAACAGTGTATATATACCAAAAGGCCAGCAGCCAGCAAGCAAGATCAATGTATTATGTATAAATATATAATCTTTAATTCTTCATTGACTTTGTGTATAAAAATATATCCTTTTCAATAAAGCATTTCCAGATAGATGAGTAATATAGGAAGCGAATAAGCGTAATAATAATTGAAATACAGAAATCCAATGGATGAAATAGATGCTTGTGATATCCCAATATGCTAAAACGCTCACTCCATAGTCCACAGTCCACACTCTAATAGGCATTTCATAAAACAGGTAATAGATGTAAAACATTCACGCAAATAATAAGTAATAATAGTATAACACCCAACTTCTTTAAGCTAGATTGACAACATACATAACGGAAAAAGTGTGTTGAACTCATGAATCACTATTTAAAAATCATAAAACAAGAAAAATTATCATACACAATAACACAAGACTTTGACTTACCTGAGGGCTGAGGAGAACCGACGAATAAGCTGTAGAGTACCGGGGTCACTGGGGAGGCGTCGAGGTTGGCGGCCGACAGTATGGGACGAGGTCGCGACTTGCAACTCGCGAGGAGGAGGAGGCGAGGTCGGCAGGTCATGACTCACAGTCGACAGTCGCACAAAGACAGAGGCACAGAGCTGAGACTTGAGAGTTGAGATGAGATTCGAGAGATTAAGAGCACAGAGGATGAGAGGAAGAGGAGGCAGACAGAGGAAGAGGACAGAGACTTGAGAGTTGAGATGAGATTCGCTACTCAGTATTCTCTAGGGCTTTTTCTTTTTTGTTAATTATGTTTTATTATTTATTATAATTTATAAATATAAATATATAATATATATATATAATATAATATATTATTCGGTAAATCGGTTAAAAGGAAAATTTGGTGTACCATAACCGAATAAAAACCAAAAACAGAATTATGCTATAAAAAAACTGAAACCGAACCGAAAAACTGAAAAGCAGAAACCGAAAAACCGAATTAATACGGTTCGGTTCGGTTCGGTTTAGTTTTTCAATTTTTTGGTTTTTATGCCCACCCTTAATTCCAAGGAGCAAACCAAGGCCCATGGCGCCCAAGGGATGACAATCAAGCTTGGAGAAATCGTGAGTCGCAGGGATAGCCCGAAAGGAATGAAAGGTGGGGTAATAGGGAGACAAATCAAGAGGGTGATCGCTATCACCAGAGTTCGAATTCGTACGTTCCCTCTCCAAAAGTTGAGAACTCCCACAGTCAGTCAAGTGTGAGTGATGTGGGTAGCTCAAGAATTTAAGAAATGCTGTCTAGAGTTCTAAAGAAAGCGGAGTCAACCGAGAGCGAGGTGAAAGAATTAAGAGGGGAGGTGTATAGCCTTGCCCAAACAGTGAGTTCACATTCAGCCTCCATAAAGCACTTGGAGGCCCAAATGAATCACTTGTTGGCTCAAATGAACCCCCAGATGAAGGGAACACTCCCTAGTGACACAAGCCCAATCCAAAGAAAGATAGGCAATGCATGGCTATTGTTACTAGGAGTGGTGAGGTGATTGGAGATGCACCGGTGAAATCCAAAGAGGTTAATGACCCAAAATCGGATGAAGAAGATGAAGTCGACAAAATGCCAATGAATCCAAGGAGTAAGGAAAAGAGTGAAGAGGAAGGCGAGGGGACGGATGATGAAATCCTCTCACATGCGGATAATGATGAGGCGGGCATGAAGGCTCCAATTGATGACAAGGTTGAATCAAGAATCTCACCTCCTTATCCACAATGTTTGGCCAAGAAAAAGAAGGATGACCAATTCAAAAAGTTTGTTGACATGTTTAGCAAGTTGTCCATAAATATACCGTTATTGGATGCTCTACTCCAAATGCCAGGTTATGCAAAGTTTATGAAAGAACTGCTGAAAAATAAAAAGGTGGTTGATGCATGTAGTGGGCAGAAAACGTACCATTGTAGTGCGGTGATGAAGAGTAACCTCACCCCCAAATGGGAAGACCCAGGAGATTTCACAATCCCCTGTACTATTGGGATATAGGCGTTTAAAAAAGCTCTGTGTGATCTTGGTGCCAGCATAAATTTAATTTCCCTGCTAAATTTTAAGAAATTGGGACTCGAAAGCACAAAGTCGATATCGATGAGGCTGCTATGGCACATAGGTCCATAAAAAGACCGGTGCGAGTGTTAGAAGATGTGTTAGTAAGAGTGGACAAGTTTATTCTACCTGTTGATTTTGTTATCCTTGATTTCGAAATAGATGTAGAGGTTCCCATTATTTTGGGAAGACCATTGTTAGCTACGGGAAGAGTCGTGGTGGACGTAGAGCTTAGGGAGCTAAAATTTTGTGTTGGAAGTGAGGAAGTCACCTTCAAAGTGTGTCCATTAGCTGAAATGCCCCCCGAATGCAAGGTAATAGGAGTGTTGCAAAATGAGGAGGAGGACAAGGGACTGGAGCTGAAGGAGATGGAGTCAGATGAGGACTCGTCGGAAAAGAGTTGTTGAATGAGATCTACATCATGCCACGACGTTAACAAGGCGCTTCTTTGGAGGCAACCCAAGTGTTTAGTGAATTATTTTATGTCTTTGTTGTTTTTGTTTTTGTAGGAGCTATGAAGTGAGGAACAAAGGGAGAAACAAACCACGTAGAGAGGAATGGCGTAGAACCAGTGAGCCGCCAGTCCATAAGCGCAAATCGCCGTTCAAGATAAGTGCAAAACAGAAGGCTGAGGCTTAGAGTAAATGACCGGCGGACCAATCAGCGAATCGCCAAAGCAAAACCGTGGACCGCCGGTGGGTTGCCGATGTAACACAGAAGACCTGAAGCTTGGGTACTGAAGCGGCGGGTCACTGGCGGATCATCGATCCACTCCATGAACCGCTGGAGGGTCGCCGACTAAGAAATACAGAACTGGGCATAAAATACCCGACTGAGGAAAATTAAGCAGCGAAACATCGATGGGCATCGGCAAACCGCTAATGTAGCACCAATCGAGGTACGAATTTATTTCAAAATAAAATTTAAAGAGTGGACCTACCGAATCCCATACACCTGATAAGCCGCCCTATTTTGAAAATATTCCCTGATTTCCCCTTTTTCACCATTTTTTCATTCCATTTTTGTCTACTCATTACCCAACATTCCCACTTCCCTAAATTTCTCTCTTTTCAACCTTTCCACTTTTCCACCTTTGTAACTTCCCACTTCCCACCAACACACCCACATTAACTCTCCACCTTCCCCTCAACGTATCAAACCTCCACCTCTCACCTATAAAATCCTCTCCATCCTTTCACTAACACACTCACTTCACTCCACATTCTCTTTCTCTACTACACATCTCTCGAAGTGCCATTGTTAAGAATTAGCTAAGCTTTTCAAGTGTGCAAGAAATCCTACATTGTGGTAAAAGTTTTCTTGCCCTTGTCTTGATTTTCTCATTGGTGCTTAATTCTTTAGTATTAATACTTTGTTTTCCTTTTTTATTGAACCCATGAATATGCTCTGGTTGTTGAACGAAATGGGGAATATGTGTTTATGTGTGTGAAATTTTAAAATAGGTGAAGTCTGGATAACCCAATCAGAATGAAATGCAACATTATGCCCGATGATAGAACGGGTGACGTCATTCTTAAGGGCAAACCATCATGAGATTGTGTTTAAATGGAGTAATGGTAATGTAATCATGTTGTGTGTGAGTGTGTGTAAATAGGTGTCTTTGATTTGTTTAAGTTTGAATTGGGGACGATGGAGTCCCGGCGTTTTGCCGGTCAGGTTCGGCGAATCGCCGATGGAACGCCGATGCACTCTTAAAATTGGCCTTAAGACATTGAGTGGATCCTATGTTATATCGGCGGTTCACAAATCTGGACTGGTGATTCGCCTCTTAACCACCGATACACCCCTCAGTTGCCTAGTTTTCTATAACGCATTGGCAGGCAAGCAGCGGTCCACATAATTGCTCCTGCGAACCGCCGGTGCTTTGCCGGTACTATTGGTTCTTTAAATGATGTTGTTGACCCTTGTTTCTCAGTTCCCCCTTAGACTAGCTTTTGATTATTTTAATTTCCTCTCTGAATAGTTGTCACTAACATCATTCTTGAAGGAAAAAAAACAATGTCTTCATCCAGGAATAGTTGACATTACCCCAGCGGCCATCAACTCCTTGTTTTGGGAAGACGAAGTTGAATCCGGTACGGAGTTTATGGCCCGGGTAGCTGATTGAAGGGTTAGTTTTCTTGGGTAGCCCGCATTATTGTTGTTGACACCTCTCTCTAGGCCTCAATGGGTGGCAAAATCTCTCACCGCGATTTGAAGTTCAAGGCCAAGCTATGGCTGGATTTTATTTACGCCAGGATCATCCCCTCCAAAAATGAGAAACGGGTCAGCCTAAAAACTGCTATTCTTATTACTTGCATCATGATGGGAGTCCCCATTAACTTCGGGGAAATTGTCGCGCAGCAGATGAAGAAAAAGGCTCGGCAGTCTAGCACTTCAATGCCTTACCCATCGTGATTTCCCAGCTTTGCTCACAAGATGGAGTGCCTCTGTTCCTTGATGAAACCCCTTACGCTGCTCTAAGTGTGATAGAAATTGATCGAAAGAGAGATGTCGAGGCACCGGCTGTCACACCCCGCCTTGGGGGGTATGACTGGCACCTGGTGCCCTACTAGGACCTAAACTACTGGACTGCTAAGCCTAGGCACATCTGGTGCCTGGCTGGCTCTAACTCACATTTCTGGAAACAAAGGGCTATATAACGGTTGTAAACACAGCCCCCGGCCCATTGGCCTATAGCCTCCTGTACCTGTAATAACAGCTGACCAGAACATGCAAGTATAGGGAAACCTATGCGGGCCGACAAGGCCTCCATGCTGTCTAGTTATCTGCAACTCAGCAACAAAATACTAGAAGGCTACGTGACCGGCAAGGTCACCACTACTGTCAAACTTATGGCCCCACACGGCCAACATAAAAGAAACAAAAGTACTAACAGCTAACAACTGCACGGCCTCACACGACCGGCTCAACTGACCACAGGGAAATATGCAGACTGCAAGCCTCTAGGAATAGCAATAGAAATGATCGGGACAGGGCCCCGACCTACCCGTACTATACAACAAAAGAACTGAAATACACCTCTGGAATTCAGTCTCCGGATGACAGGAGCTGAATACTCAATCGCTGACAGGAATCACGTGGTATCGCCAGCTCGTCCACAAGTACCTACAGGCAATTAATGCAGCGCCCCACCGGGCATCAGTACCGCTGGTACTGAGTATGCAAAGCAATAACTGAAAGGAATATCTGAAAACAACAATATAACTGATGAAACTGAAGTAAAGAGAATAGATTAACTGTCTAGTAATGTAAATCATACCTTCTCTCAATGTTTACTGGAAGGAGTAGGAGTCATACCTGAGGATTTATCGTGCTACTGTCGATTTACTCATATCTACTGTAACACAGTATAACATATCATAACATATACAGCACACACAAACCTTACCCGGCCCCCATAAGCCGGGAGGTACAACCAGCACAGAATCTATACCCCTACCCCTGTCATCCCATCTCCTATAACCCTGTAAGCATCCCACCGGTCCCCTGGGTATGCACTTGGGCTCGCTGAGCCCCTGACTATAACTGTACCTGAGTCCGAAGGACTCCTGAATCAACACCCGGGCGTATCCGCTCGACGGGGGTGTATAAAAGCTGACCAAGGCAAAATATGGGGAAACTGGCATCCCATCTTCGTCCCCTGGGGGACGGCATGCCACTCCGTAGAGCGACGTATCCTCGTCCTCTGGCGGACGAGTCGATACAGCTATTAACCATGGGGCGGTCATGGATGCTAGGTAGTCCAACCCCAAACAATACAACGGTCTCAACTAGTATTACTGTCTGCATATCTCACAAGCTGAGGCTAATAGGGGTAAAGTATCGTATACATTCCATGCTGAACTAATGATAGTAATCTGTACGTATTTAATACGTGCTGAGACTGGTAAATATATATATATATGAATATAGTCTCCTGCCAAACTGTACTGGGGCAAATGCTATACAAGATAGTGTTTCTGCTGAAAACTATGTTGTTTACTGAGTTTCTGTATTAACCTGATTTACTATTCCTAACATGCGTTCTAAACTTTATTTTAGCCTGCATTCTATTTCTGAAGTACTTTACGGATATTGCATCACTTTACGGGGTTTCAACTAAATACAATAATACCTTAACATTTCATATTACATCACATACTGAGCATACTGGGCAGTTTCTAACACTTGTGTTAGAATATATGTCGTACTAGTAAGTTTCACGCAAGTTACAACCCGATGCTTCTCATATCGTATCAACATTCATAATAAATGTAACATTTGACTGCTGAACATTCTACTGGCCTGTAAATCACTATACTGTACCGATAGTACTTAACTTGCCGAGGGAACTAGCTTTACATACCTTATCCTTGAACTATTCGTCTGTCGGACGAGGCTCGGCCGGTACTTCAACTGTTTTCTCCCAACTGCATTCATAAATATGTCAATCAATACTAAATACAACTTTATTTTAAAAGGCAACATCACTTTCGATATAGTTTATAGCCTAAACTTAGGCTTATCGAAAGACGGCCAGAAACTCGCTACTTTTCAGAGGTCCAGAAGGGAGAAATATTCACCTCACAGCTAGGAACACATAGACACTAATTTAGAGCAATTCCACTTACCTTAGCTCGGTGGCTCGATGATTCGTCAGCTGTATTTTATGAAACTGAATCCGTAGGAACGCTCTCTGCTGCTAAATACCTCCGTATCTGGAGTTAATTTGAGTTTGGGCAACGTTTAGCAGCGTAATCGGACGAAAATTATATAATTTCTTCATTCTCCCTCTTTCTCTGATTTCTCTCTCTGTTTCCTGGAAATTTCTAAGTATATAACTGATTTAAAATCGAAGTGGGCTTTATATACTTGGGCCTGGACAAGGCCAACGTGTCACGGAGCCAACGCGGAGGCTCCTCCTCCGTGACACGCTGCCATTGCGGAGGGGCTCTGCCTCAGCTCCTTCCGCGATGGTTCGGCAGGTTTCTCGTCCGATCTTTTCCCGGGCCTTTCTCTAGCACGTATGGCCTTCAAATATACTTAACCAATGTACGAATAGGTCATCTAGGTGCCGGGAATTCTACGGGGTATAACATTCTCCCCCCCTTAAGAAAATTCGTCCTCGAATGCATACTGCTATCTAGAGGACTACTTAACTTACTTGTTTAGAAAAATTTCGCCAGAGTCTCCCCTGTAATATGGACTATGCCAAAAACCTGAAATGCAGAAAAGTCCAATACAGGTACTGTACACAATATTTTAGGATCCACTGGATGGCTAAGTATCAATCTTTCTCACTTATACATATACAACCATAAGATACTACATAGCAATAATACGGACATACCTGTCGCCTGACTGGGCCTGAAATAGGTGAGGGTATTTGGCTTTCATGTCTTCTTCAGCTTTCCACGTCATTTCCTCTCGATTCCTGTTACGCCAAAATACCTTGACAGACGCAACATCTTTAGTCCTCAACCTGCGAATCTGTCTGTCTAAGATAGCTGCGGGAACTTCTTCATATACTAACTCTTCTATGACCTGGACATCCTGAACTGGAACTACTGTAGAAGGGTCTCCTATGAATTTCCTCAACATAGAGACATGAAATACTGGGTGAACAGAGATGCTAACTCTGGAGGCAAGTTCAATTCGTATGCAACCCGGCCTGTTCTTCGCCGGATCTGATATGGCCCAATAAGTCTCGGGCTAAGCTTGCCTTTCTTGCCGAAACTCATTACCCCTTTCATCAGAGACACTTTCAGATATACCCAGTCATTTACCGCAAATTCTAGATTCCCATGCCGCATATCTGCATGAGACTTCTGGCGGCTCTAAGCAGTCAGTAAACGTTCTCGGATAACGAACATGTCTGGGCCAACCAATGCTGATTCTCTCATTTCCAACCAACCAATTGGCGATCCACATTTTCGCCCGTATAATGCTTCGAAAGGCACCATTTGGATGGCTGAGTGATAGCTATTATTGTAGGCAAATTCAATTAACGATAAGTGCTCACTTTGGCTACTACCGAAATCTAGCACACACGCTCGTAGCATATCTTTGAGCGTCTGAATTGTACGTTCAGCCTGCCCATCTGTCTGAGGATGGAATGCTGTGCTCAAGTTAATCTGCGTTCCCAAACCTTCTTGAAACGACTGCTAGAATCTAACTGTGAACTGTGCTCCCCTGTCTGAAATAATGGATACTGGCACTCCATGCAATCTAACTATTTCACTGATATACAACTCGGCATAATCCTCAGCCGAGAAGGTAACTTTCCCTGACAGGAAATGAGTTGATTTTGTCAATTTGTCAACTATCACCCATATAGAGTCATGTCTGTGTCTAGTAAGGGGTAATCCTGCCACAAAAATCCACACTCACTACTTCCCATTTCCAGAGAGGCACAGCTATGTCCTGAGTTAACCCACCTGGTTTCTGATGTTCTGCTTTCGCCTTTGGCAGTTAGGACACTGGGCTACCAGTAGTTTTCTTTAATATCATGGTACCTCTTTGTCGTACCGGGGTGAAGAGAATAGCGGGCGTAATGCGCCTCGCTCATAAACTGCTGGCGATGCCCCAAAATATCTGAAGCACAAATGCGGCCTTTATATCGCCACACTTCATCCCCGGTTATCTGAAAATATGTCACCCCTCCTTACTGAACCCTGTGTTTAAGTTGAACCCGGCTAGGGTCTCCATATTGCCATTCCTTTACTTTCACCACTAACGACAACACTGCGACATTCTGTATTATCGCTCTGTTATCCTTTATTTCTGCTATGTGAACGGCTAAACCAGCTAACTAGTGTAATTCTCAGGTCTATTCTCGCTGTTCAGGTCGCAAGTATGCCAACTCCCCATAGATTTACGGCTAAGGGCATCTACTACCATATTAGCCCCCCCCCCCCGGGTGATACAAAATTTCCACTTTTTAAAGCATAAACTATTGCAGCTAACTCCAGGTCATGGGTAAGATAATTCTTTTCACGTTTCTTCAACTGCCTGAAAGCATAAACTATTACTTTACCATGCTGCATCAACCCTCTGTACCTCCTGGCGATACTAACACTGGAGCTAATGTTAACCTAGCTTTTAACTCTTAGAAGTTCTGCTCACACGCCTCGGTCTACTGGAACTTTGCTGCCTTCTGTGTCAATTTAATCAGAGGTGCTGCTAAGGTGGAAATTCCTTCCACAAACCCTCTGAATTGCGTACTTCGATCGGAGTGGTAGGTCTAGACTATGTCTTCACTACTTCGATTTTCTGTGTATCTATATGTACACCAGCCTCCGACACAATGTGACCAAAAAGGCTACTAAACTCAACCAAAATTCGCATTTACAAAAATTGACATATAACTGACGGTCATACTGGTTTATTATGCCAGAGAATCTGACAAGTAATCTACCGGTATAGCTAGAACTTATCTGACCTTCTGGCCGTATGCTAAGGCTACTTATTGCTAAGGTAACCTGAACGACCGTCTGTGCACCTTGTGCCTTTATCTGATCAGAGGATCCTGATATTGATCATGACCTCTAACGATCTGGCTGCATAACCTTAAATAACTGAATAGTCGGGTTGAATGACCCGAATGTGGCAGTAGTCTAACAATACTCTAACCATTCTACTTGAGTGCTTATAGTTCGTGCGTAACCGCAGACTCGTGGACATCTAATTGCTCTTGTTATTTTTCTTAAACCACTGTAAGGCTGGGCTTAATCACACTTACTCCCAGGCGATCAATCTCTGGATCTTCACGGGGAGTTTACTGATCCCCTGGTCTTAATAAACATTATGCTAGCAGGGTACTATCAATTTCTTACGCCTTGTGTGTATCCACTTGGATTTATACTGCTATTCTGGGGAATTCTCGGTCTTATGAGCTATTCTGTAAATACTGGCCTTCTGTTAGGGCTCTGTATCTGAATATCTTACGAAAACTAGCTGAAGTACTAGTCTGTCGCTGACTACTGATGTGGACCCTCTTTGGGGTACCCACGGGTACTCTAACTGGGATGGCCGGCTGACTTATGGGGTGTTCCACATAATAACTGCTAAATTGGCTAAGGCCGACTCTCACCTACAAGGCTGGGAAAATGACGTACGACCACTTAACATACTAGAACAATTTTGTATTGCTAATCTCTGAAATTTTCCTATTTGGCCTCTAATCCTGGTTCTAGCACCTGCACTACTGTTATCGATCTTCAGGGACGCCTCCCTGCTAATGCAGGCGCCAGCTGGTTGGTAGACCGTCTAACTGCGTCCTTTCTCTTCTTCTTTTCTTTCTTTCTTCTCCCTCTTTCCTCTTTTTTTTTGGCAAAGGGGGGGGGGTGTCCTGCAATGCAATTTGTACATGCTTTCTATTACTAATCAGTATCGGCCATTATACCCCCTAAGGCAGTTACTCACAGCATACCTATTATCTGTATATATATATATATATCAATAGCTACGTACGATATGTACTGAGTTCTGTGATATTACATAATCTCTGACATGCTCTGCTGAATCTCATATCGTACGTGATACATTGCTTCTTATGGCCTAATAATATCTCCTGCCCTGACTTGTCTTTTCATTGCATTGTCACCCCATTCTGAAAGTAACAAACATAGACATTTTAGTTATCGTCTGCTATTTGAAATTCGCCACTCTTGCGATGTGGGGTCGACGTTCGAATCTTGTAGCCTTACTAGGCATATATTGAGGGCCCATGACTGTCTGCTGGGCCTTATCTCTAGGCTACACTAGATTAGAATTGTTGTATCGGTAACTTCTTAACCTTTCCATAGCGAACATACCGCGGTATTCTGAACCGCAATCCTGCTGTCAGCCCGAGGCTTAATCCTTAATACGATATTTTACCAATCCGGGGTAGTTCTAATTTCCCCACAAGATCTGACATTCCTTCTTCTTTCCTTCATTCTACTTAAGCTGAACTCTGAGGTTCAAAGTACCTACTCTTCACCGTTAACAAGATTGTTGGTCCTGCATCAGTTCATACTTCCCCTGATTTGCAGTCAGACCTATATGATTCACATGATCCCTCACCCTTTTGATATCACAACTGGATCATAACCACAATCTTACAGGTATGTATTACTATCTGTTAGCATATGTGACGGACTTAACCTTTTTCTGACTCAAAATTGACTATTACTAAGCATTCATTACTAACAGATCTTTTACCCCTGCTTCGGGTAAGCTAAATAGTCTTACTTTCTGTACTGGCTTGTTATCATAAGGGTCTGCACAACTTACGTAATCATAGGAGCTCTTTATACTTTCTAATACTTACTAAGATCAATCAGCCCATCTTTACTTATTGCATGATTTGGCAACCCCATCTCAAGTCTTATGCTCCTTTACTATACTGGTATCGAAATCAAGAGGTAGAAATAGCCCTTTTCTTATTGTAACAGATAAAAGCATTTAACTGTATCAAACCCAAAAAGATGTATTTGGGATTCCTGCATTTCCCTCTCTTTCTTATACTTACCTGGTGGTATGACCTTATCTGTAATCATAATCAGATCTCATATAACTAATAAATAAATCAACTCATTTATACATTATACTTCTGACCTCCTATTCTGACGTTATCAACGTATACTGGGAATAGTACCGACAAAGGTATCATACTGGGAGGTCTTGGGTACCTCCTCCTACTGCTGTGGTTATCACTTAACTGGCTGATGCCCTCTTCTGTTGTTATATCTGACCTTCTGCCTGTAGTAGGGTAATGCTGATCTGCCTTTGTATATGTAATCAAAGAATACAGTAAGTTCTTAGAGACTCAACCCTATACTGTACCGTTCTAAAGCACGACTGACTGTGAAGGAAGGGTAACCATCCTATCATGCCCTGCAGCCTCCTGCCTATAGTATGTAGTGCACAACACATCCATAGACAAGACTCTACTTAGCACGGCTTGCAGACTCCCTGGGACACGACCTGCTCTGATACCAAATTTGTCACACCCCGCCTTGGGGGGTATGACTGGCACCTGGTGCCCTACTAGGACCTAAACTACTGGACTGCTAAGCCTAGGCACATCTGGTGCCTGGCTGGCTCTAACTCACATTTATGGAAACAAAGGGCTATATAACGGCTGTAAACACAGCCCCTGGCCCATTGGCCTATAGCCTCCTATACCTGTAATAATAGCTGACCAGAACATGCAACTATAGGGAAACCTATGCGGGCCGACAAGGCCTCCATGCTGTCTAGTTATTTGCAACTCAGCAACAAAATACTAGAAGGCTACGTGACCGGCAAGGTCACCACTACTGTCAAACTTATGGCCCCACACGGCCAACATAAAAGAAGCAAAAGTACTAACAGCTAACAACTGCACGGCCTCACACGACCGGCTCAACTGACCACAGGGAAATATGCAGACTGCAAGCCTCTAGGAATAGCAATAGAAATGATCGGGACAGGGCCCCGACCTACCCGTACTATACAACAAAAGAACTGAAATACACCTCTGGAATTCAGTCTCCGGATGACAGGAGCTGAATACTCGATCGCTGACAGGAATCACGTGGTATCGCCTGCTCGTCCACAAGTACCTGCAGGCAAGTAATGCAGCGCCCCATCGGGCGTCAGTACCGCTGGTACTGAGTATGCAAAGCAATAACTGAAAGGAATATCTGAAAACAACAATATAACTGATGAAACTGAAGTAAAGAGAATAGATTAACTGTCTAGTAATGTAAATCATACCTTCTCTCAATCTTTACTGGAAGGAGTAGGAGTCATACCTAAGGATTTATCGTGCTACTGTCGATTTACTCATATCTACTGTAACACAGTATAACATATCATAACATATACAGCACACACAAACCTTACCCGGCCCCCATAAGCCGGGAGGTACAACCAGCACAGAATCTATACCCCTACCCCTCAGGTACATCAATTAGTAGGTATGAGAGGATTAATGTCGGATCCTCAAGGACAAATGATTGATTTACCTATTCAAAGCAATTTGCGCGAAGGACTCTCTTTAACAGAATACATCATTTCTTGCTACGGAGCCCGTAAAGGAGTTGTGGATCATCCCATCTCCTATAACCCTGTAAGCATCCCGCCGGTCCCCTGGGTATGCACTTGGGCTCGCTGAGCCCCTGACTATAACTGTACCTGAGTCCGAAGGACTCCTGAATCAACACCCGGGCGTATCCGCTCGACGGGGGTGTATAAAAGCGGACCAAGGCAAAATATGGGGAAACTGGCATCCCATCTTCGTCCCCTGGGGGACGGCATGCCACTCCGTAGAGCGACGTATCCTCATCCTCTGGCGGACGAGTCGATACAGCTATTAACCATGGGGCGGTCATGGATGCTAGGTAGTCCAACCCCAAACAATACAACTGTCTCAACTAGTATTACTGTCTGCATATCTCACAAGCTGAGGCTAATAGGGGTAAAGTATCGTATACATTACATGTTGAACTAATGATAGTAATCTGTACGTATTTAATACGTGCTGAGACTGGTAAATATATATATATATATGAATATAGTCTCCTGCCAAACTGTACTGGGGCAAATGCTATACAAGATAGTGTTTCTGCTGAAAACCATGTTGTTTACTGAGTTTCTGTATTAACCTGATTTACTATTCCTAACATGCGTTCTAAACTTTATTTTAGCCTGCCATTCTATTTCTGAAGTACTTTACGGATATTGCATCACTTTACGGGGTTTCAACTAAATACAATAATACCTTAACATTTCATATTACATCACATACTGAGCATACTGGGCAGTTTCTAACACTTGTGTTAGAATCTATGTCGTACTAGTAAGTTTCACGCAAGTTACAACCCGATGCTTCTCATATCGTATCAACATTCATAATAAATGTAACATTTGACTGCTGAACATTCTACTGGCCTGTAAATCACTATACTGTACCGATAGTACTTAACTTGCTGAGGGAACTAGCTTTACATACCTTATCCTTGAACTATTCGTCTGTCGGACGAGGCTCGGCCGGTACTTCAACTGTTTTCTCCCAACTGCATTTATAAATATGTCAATCAATACTAAATACAACTTTATTTTAAAAGGCAACGTCACTTTCGATATAGTTTATAGCCTAAACTTAGGCTTATCGAAAGACGGCCAGAAACTCGCTACTTTTCAGAGGTCCAGAAGGGAGAAATATTCACCTCACAGCTAGGAACACATAGACACTAATTTAGAGCAATTCCACTTACCTTAGCTCGGTGGCTCGATGATTCGTCAGCCGTATTTTATGAAACTGAATCCGTAGGAACGCTCTCTGCTGCTAAATACCTCTGTATCTGGAGTTAATTTGAGTTTGGGCAACGTTTAGCAGCGTAATAGGACGAAAATTATATAATTTCTTCGTTCTCCCTCTTTCTCTGATTTCTCTCTCTGTTTCCTGGAAATTTCTAAGTATATAACTGATTTAAAATCGAAGTGGGCTTTATATACTTGGGCCTGGACAAGGCCAACGTGTCACGGAGCCAACGCGGAGGCTCATCCTGCGTGACACGCTGCCATCGCGGAGGGGCTCTGCCTCGGCTCCTTCCGCGATGGTTCGACAGGTTTCTCGTCCGATCTTTTCCGGGCCTTTCTCTAGCACGTATGGCCTTCAAATATGCTTAACCAACGTGCGAATAGGTCATCTAGGTGCCGGGAATTCTACGGGGTATAACACCCACAATGAAAAGAAAGAGACTGCAAGCCTTTGGAGTGCAGGAAGGATCCCTTTCCCATGGGTCAGACCAGACACCACATGCCCCAGCTAGAAATGTCAGGCTAAGCATCAGGCGACATGCCTCATCATGGATCATCTCCCCTTCCGCATTCCTCTCAATCAAGTGGTCTCCATAGACTTGTGGAGATGAAAAACTCGCACCAAAGCCAACTTCAACAATTGGCTAAGAGCCTCCTCGCACTCATTGCCCAAATAATAAAAAAGGAGCTCAAGTCATTGTATGAGAATTTCACCACATTATACAAGAGGGTGGATGCGGTTGAAGGGGCAGTCATTTCCCTTCGAACTGAGGTACAAGAGTAGAAGAATCGGATCTCAGTAGAAGTGTTGGATATGAGCGCCTTAGATGCTACAATGGCTGCTCCTTCCTCAGTTCAGGGTCCAATTGATGATCTTTTAGAGGGCCTGGGAGATGATTTTGCTGGGCTAGGTGAGGCCAGTGGCAGTGGTGCAGGTGATGCAGATGCTGATGATGAAGAAGAGTGACCCACTCAGGGAGTTTCTTGTTCCTTTCCCTTTTGCACATTTACATTGGGAACAATGTATTCTATTAAGTGGAGGAGGGATGAGCGCAGTTGATGGTGGGGTCAGGGATGGATGTTTCTTTGGATGTTTTTATGTTTTTGTTTTGAAATTGATTGAGTAGAGCCTTTGTCGGGCTGTTGTTTTCTTTTGATGATTGATTTCCCTTGTCAGGCATGTCTTGTTTGGAAAAAAATGAATTAAATGAATGATTTGGTTTAGTTTTGATGATTTATGGTTAGTGATCAAATGAGGTCTTTGTTTTAAATTGTGAAATCTTGCATGAAATGACCCAAAGTCTTATTCCTTTTTCGCCTTAGTAAATAGTAGTGTAGTAATTAAAACTCTGAGGGTTTTCTTTAGACCATGGTTCTTTCCCGGGGAGCATTTTTTTATTTTTGTTTATTTTTGTTGTCGAACCAGGTTGGTATTTCCCGATGATAATTGAGTGGATACATTCTTAAGGGAAAATGCCATGTTGTTTTGAGTCTTTTATAAAGTTATTTTGAGAGGCACCACCGAAAAAAAGTGTTGAAATGGAATTTTAAAAGGAGGGAATGAAAATGAGGATAATGAGCAAGTGTTGGCACCGTAGCATAGCATTCTTTGTCATATGTTATAAATTCTTTGCTTGAATTATGATGTTTGCCTGCTTTGATGTCCTAACTTGATATCTTGTGTTGAGAATGACTCTTGTAGACCCTTTAAGGGTGATGCCTTGTGTAATGAGGAAATTTTTGATGAATTTCATGCATAACATCTTGTCTAGAACTTGCCCCATATGTGATTCAAGGCGAAATCGTAGATGTAGTTGCACCGAGAACATGAGTTTAGGCTTTCCTTTGTCTAGTCACTTTACCCATATACCCTCCATGAGCATTGATCCTTGTTAGCCAACGCTGAGCCTCATACCCTTTCTTTGGCAACCACATTACAAGCTTTAAGATCGGTCTTAATACCTCTCTTTGGCACCCATTCTCCCTAAATGCTAGTGACAAGATAGTGATGAAATGAGGCTTTAAGCCTAAGAAAGAGGGAGTGATAAAAAATGAGAAATGAGGCAAAAGCCTAAGTTTAGGGGTGTGCAAAAAGGGAAGATAAGAATTTCAGTGTGAGGGGAGCATCATATTGTGTCAAAATGCACCAGAGGATAAATCAAAAAGAGAAAAATAATTTGTGTAAATCGGTGTTTCCTCTTGATTTGATAAGACTAGTTGTGAAAACCAAAGGGGTTATAAGGAGGGTTGTTAAGGAAATGAAAGTTAGAAACAAGGAAAGAAGTGAAATAATGTGAAGTGAGTGGAAGGAGTTGATGTAAGGTATGTTCATAAAAAGCATTAGGGAAGATCTAGTCACTACAACTAAATTTTTATCCTACTCTTACCCCGAGCCTACATCATAACCCTCAAGCCCTAAATGATTCTAAGTGCAACTACTCTACATTACTGGCGAATTATATGAAGGGCAAGCCTATGGGTCAAGTGTGTGCATGAAAATTTATTTTGGGAGAGTGAGTGTGAGTGTCTCTTCCAAACAATCCCTTGTGTGCATTCAAATGATCACATGATAAAAAGAATAGGGATTATTATTTTGGTGAGTGCCATCATTCCTTTTTGGGGACACAAGAGCATTCAGAGTTAATGTGGAATAGAGCACGAGGAGTGTAAACTCTAAGGTAAGCTTTGAATGTGCATTGATTATAATTTGAGATGCTATGTGTGTTTCATGATTGAGCAATGTCCTTGTTTTACTGAATGAATTCTTTCATAAGCTTTGTTGGTGGAAAGTGGTAGCCTGTTTGAGACATCTTCATTGTTTTGGTCTTTTGGGGTATTTTCTTCTCTTTTTCGGTGAGCTTGGTGAGCATATTTTTGGGTTTTCATAGTTCAAGTGATTGGTGAGGTTTAATCTTGAATAGAGGTGGCATATTTTTTAATGAGTGAGTATTGCATTACTTAAGGACAAGCAATGGTTCAAGTTTGGGGATTTGATGAGTTGGTAATTTACCAACTCATTAGACTCTTAAACTTGAGTTTTTGCTTAGTTCATGAATTGATTATATGAATTTTATGCCCTTTTTGCTTTTGTTATGTGCGAATGACTAAATATGAAAAAAAGAGAAAAAATGGAGAAAAAATGAGGAATGATAGAAAATCGGCAGTCCACCGATGAAGACCGGCAAAACGCCGGCCAAAGGCCGAGTATCACTGCTCTGAGGAATAATGCCATCGACGAATCGCGAGTTGCCAGCGGTGACCCACCGGTCCAGTCGTCGAAAGACACCCAAGTTTCTGGGAAATAGCATAAAGAATCCGGCGGTTCACGGATTGGTATCGGCTAAACGCCGGGTGAATAGCCGATGCTCACTGGAGTTGAGCGAGGGCCCAGATAAGATACCCAACGGTTCATGAATTGGGACAAGCAAACGGCCGGTGTCTCCGCCGATTTCCAAATAGTGCTCAGGGGTATAATTGTCCAACACAAGAAAATAGATAAAAAGTGCCCTACTTTTCAGGATATAAATAGCAGATACAGTATTGTGTACTGATATAGAGAGATAGATAGAAAAGTAGAGAGATATAGAGAAAGAGCAGAGCATATATCACATCATTGTTTCTCTTTTTGAGCTTTAGAATATTCTCTTAGCAAAGATAGGGAGATTTTGATTGGTTAACTTGGAAAAAGTACTCTTCTCTACATCTTCTTTGTGATAGTAAGTTTCAGCCATTGTTGGAAACTATTTTATGAATTTGATTTTACTACTCTTGCTATTAAATTCAATGAATTTATTGATGAATGCGCTTTTAAATTTCTTAATCATGAGTAGCTAAATCATTAACCAGAGGTGTGTGATAATGAATACTTAATTAGAATGGGTATTGCTAGTGTCATCTTCATATTGTTCAAATAAGTATTAATCTGTTAGATTCTCTTCAATCTATAAAGGAAGATCCATTGATTATGATATGGGTCTATTTATTAATGCTTGATTGTTGCTTGTAAAACAATAATTAAGTATTGAAAAAAATTTAATAGTGAGTATGGATAAGAGATTGTGAAATTGGGCTAGAAATAGCTGAAATTGCATTCTCATTCCTTATTAGCAGCTAATAGCTATAAATTAGTGCAGCTGCTAATCCAAATCAAGTCGGGTTGAGCTAAATCATGGCTAGAGGTTTGACAAAACTCTAGTAAGAGGTAGTTAGAAGGCTGAAACGCTGTAATTACCCACTTTTCGAGATTATTTACACTTGTTGAACTCATAAGATGACCTAGCATGTCCCGATCTAGTGAGTATTTCATCTACATCATACCTCTAGTATTTCACACTCTTGTTGACAACTTTGCTGATCTTGCTGTTTCATTCCACTAAATTACCAAATACAATTCACTGCAAATTTTAATCCCCCTGCCCCAACTTTATTTGTTTTTATATTAACTCTTAGTGGTGTAAGCAAAATTCAACTTCCCAACTGACACTTGTAACTATCATTCACTAGTTCTTATGGGATTCGACCCTGACACTCGTCAAGTTACTTGTTTTGATACTTCGACCGTGTATATTCTTTGCATGAAGGATATATTTTGGACATTATCAGTCGGTCAGGTGGGATCATCCCTATAGAAGAAATTGAAATTTCCTTGGTGGGTGATGATTGTCTTGCGGGAGTTTCAGTCTTTTGAGCTTCTGGACCCTTCCTATGTGCACGGATAAATTCTCCTTCCATTAAGTTGTCAACTTTCTTCATAAACTTTTCAATCTGAGAGTCTTGATTTTGCGCATACTTAGTAAAGCTTTTAATTACCTTTGTCAAGTTTGTTAGTTGTTCCTCCATAGATGAAGTATCAATTATCATCGCTTGTATGATTGTTGGGAATGTTAGAGAATAGCATGAATTGTCATGCATGTTGATCTTTCACTAGATCATCTCATATGGTGTAAGTGGAAAAGATCCCTGCTTAAAGTATCATCATCTTCCTTTGTGGCAAAGTTCTTGCATCCTGAGAGGTCAAGTAGTGCTAGAGTCTCTTTAATTCTTTCTGCAACATTACTTCCACATTCTGATGGATAGGGGATCTTGCTCCATTTGGGGATAAAGAACCAAAGATTGGAGCTGATATGGATGACACTTGGAGCACTTGTTGCCCCAGTATGCTTGTTTTGCTTCTCGTAACTAGTTTAAAACATTTAAAAGTAACATCGAGGGTAGTTTCCACATCAACATCGAATTTGGAGTCAGCATCCTTCGAGAAAGTTGATTTGGAGTTGATATTGTTCTAAGTCATTTCGATATTTATTTACTTGGATTGAAGTATCATGGATTTAATACAAATCGAATTTGAATTCAATAAAATTTATATTCCGACACCATTCACCCACAACAAACTCAATTCTTTTCAGATAAGTTGATTAGTGGGGTTCAACTAGGGATGGAAAACAGATGGGTCGAGTCGGATATGAGTGAGTCAAAAATGAGTCAGGTAAAAATGGATAAAATATCAAACTCGCCTATCTTTGATATAAATAAAAAATGGGTAAACCAATGGATAACATGGCTATCCATATTATTGATTGCTTCTTATCTTTTGTCATATTATATTATAAGTGGGAAGACCTAAGTTGAAAAGTTGAAATACCAAAATACCCTTCAAATATTGAAAGACTAATACATCCTTCAAATAATAATATTTAAATATAATAAATAAAAAATTAAAATTAAAATATTAAATGTCCTTCAAACATTGAAAGACTAATATATATATATATATATAAAATCATACTATATTATAAGTGAGAAACCTTTAAAGTGAAAAGTTAAAATACTAAAATACCCATCAAAAAATGAATAGCCATAGAAAGTTTTATGGACAGGACATTGAATTTGATGTATTAAATTGGACCTTCAAGTAATTAAAATATTATTATTTAATATTTAATTAATTATAGCATTTTAATTTATAACAGGGGTAAATTTGTAATTCAACTTTCAACTATTAGACTTCCCACTTATATAATAATATGATATGATATGATATGATATGATTTAAATATTATTATTTAATTAAATTTTTAATTTAGTTTTGATTCAATAAATAATAAAATATTATTATTTAATTAAATATTTAAATATGATATAAAATGATTTAAACATTACTATATTAATAGATATTTAATTTAATTTTGATTTAATGAATGATAAAAAATTATCAGTTTGTTAGATATTTAATTTGATTTTGATTCAATGAATGGTAAGATATTATTATTTAATTAGATATTTTATTAAATTTTAATTTATTGTAGGTGCAAAATGGTAATTCAACTTTTAAGATAGGGAGCAGTGTTTATATGTAAGACAAAATAATCGTTCAATATTTGATGGATTGATATATGGATTTTTCACTTTTAGTATAATATGATATAATTTAAATATTATTATTTAATTTTATATTTAATTTAGTTTTGATTTAACAAATAATAAAATATTATTATTTAATTAAATATTTAAATATGATATGATATGATTTAAATATTATATTAATAGATATTTAATTTAGTTTTGATTCAATGAATAATAAAATATTATCATTTTTTTAGATATTTAATTTAGTTTTGATTCAAATGAATGATAAAATATTATTATTTAATTAGATATTCTATTATTTTTTAATTTATTGTAAGTGCAAAATGATAATCCAGCTTTTAAAATGTGGGCTTCCCACTTTTAGTATAATATGATAATATGTAGTTTCAACAAGAGTTAAAGAAAATATTATTTTTCTCACTGCTATAATAATATATTAATGATAATTTGATAAAATATTTTCAGATAAAATGACAATTATATAAGCAATTAATATAATTTGTCTGAGTGCATATCATAAAGTAATACCTTTAATTTTTATCAATTTTGTTTGATTATAAATTACATTTATCATCTGTCAACAACAATATATCGTTCCACATATATCATCTAATGAATCTGCACAAGCTTATATGAGACACACGCACGTGTTCATGACTAGTATATATAAAAGAGGATCCTTGGGCCAGTGATGTGGAAATCTCTTATTTTAGAATTCTTACTTATCTTTTTTCTTATTTTTTTGATTTTTTCCTGTAATTTTATCGTTTAATTTATTTTTTTTAAAAAAAACTATCCCAAACTCCACACCTTTTCGGCTCTCCCAAGAGTTATAACTTTTATTTTAAACTTCAATAGGTTCAATTTCACCCCTAGACATTAAAGTTTTATTTTCTTAAATCATAAACATCAATTGGTTCAACAATCCTTTTTATGTTCCTTATTTAATTTGGTATTTAAATTTCTTTCACAAAGCCCAACAAGAAAAAATATTCCTACCAAAAAATAATTATTTTGTGTTGTCAATTGATACAAATGAACTCCAACCCAAGGGCCACATTTTTGGACGACGCAAAGGAAAACAGCACTTAGGCGGTTGTGGAAAGAGTATATCTCACGGGTTTATTTTTTTTTCAAATATTTGTCAATGCACACTTTGAATCCATCCACAAGGCGCATACTCAAAAGATTTCAAACAAATTAGTGATGAAATTTGAAGAAAACAGAAGAATTTTACCATCATGATTTATTTTTTTAACAGAACATGAAAATCAAATATTGAGAGATAGAAGATTGAGCGTCCTTTTCTATTTTATCAAAGTATCTTTTTCATCATTTTGTTGTTTTCAATTCTGTAATTGGTTCTATCTTTTAAATTTTAAATAATTCTCAAAGCGAGTCCTTTGTTATCATCCTTTTTAAATTCTTAGTCTAATATTAACTCTATTTTAATAGTACTGGTCATCTCTATTTAGAGTTTAATTTAGTAAAATTTATTGTATTTTATAATTTTAAACATATTATTTATGTTTTCTTTACTTATAATTTGTTTTATGAATTTATAAAATGATTAAAGATTTATTGAACTTACGGAAAGAGTATATCTCATGGGTTTACTTTCTTTTAAATATTTATCAATGCACACTTTGCATCCATCCACGAGGCGCATACTCAAAAGTTTTTAAACAAATTAATGATGAAACTTAAAGAAAAAAGAATAATTTTACCATCATGGTTTATTGTTTCAACAGAACATGAAAATCAAATACCGGGAGATAGAAGATTGAGTGTCTTTTTTCTATTTTATCAAAGTATCTTTTTTATCGTTTTGTTGTTTTCAGTTCCATAATTGGTTATACCTTCTAAATTTTAAATAATTTTCAAAGTAAGTCCTTTATTATCATTTTTTATAAATTCTTAATCTAATATTAATTCTGTTCTAATTGTACCGATCATCTCTATTTAGAGTTTAATTTAGTAAACATTATTGTATTATATAATTTTAAATATATTATTTACATTTTTTTTACTTATAATTTATTTTATGTATTTATAAAATGATTAAAGATTTATTTGACTTACAGGAAGAGTATATCTCATGGGTTTACTTTCTTTTAAATATTTGTCAATGCACACTTTGCATCCACCCGTGAGGCGCATACTCAGAAGGTTTCAAACAAATTAGTGATGAAACTTGAAGAAAAAGAATTTTATCATCATGGTTTATTTTTTCAACAGAACATGAAAATTAAATACCGGGAGATAGAAGATTGAGTATCTTTTTTCTATTTTATCAAAATATCTTTTTCATCATTTTGTTGTTTTCAGTTTCATAATTGGTTCTATCTTTTAAATTTTAAATAATTTTTAAATTAAGTCCTTTATTATCATCCTTTATAAATTTTTAGTTTAATATTAACTCTGTTTTAACAATACTGGTCATCTCTATTTAGAGTTTAATTTAATAAATTTTATTGTATTATATAATTTTAAACATATTATTCACATTTTTTACTTATAATTTATTTTATGAATTTATAAAATAATTAAAGATTTATTAGACTTACGTCTTGAACTTCCAGATCTTAATATTTTTTCTCCTTCATGCAATTATTAGCTTATGGGATATGAATACCAAGTAATTATGCATTGCAATAATTTTAGTTGCTATTTTACATGGCATATATATATATATATATATATTTTATGGAAATAATTTAAATTTAATATAATTTTGCTACTTACTAGCAATTGTTTAGAACTTTGTTGTCCGGTTTATTAGTGCTACTTGACTCCTAATTTTTTCTTATTTGACAAATTTCTCAATAACAATATATTGTTATGGCAACTCCTTAAATCATCATTCGCATTGTCTTTTGGTCATGAATTTTCCTCTAGCTCTCCTTCTTAAGCAGTTTTCCTCCTGTAATTTTAATTTTTTTTCCCTTTCAAAATTCAATTAATTTTTAAAAATTCAAAAGTCTTCATTAAAGAAACAATCGTTTTATAGTTTATTTTAATATTTGACAGAAAATACAATTTAACTTCTTGCTTTTATTTTGAAGGGAAATTATACGTCTTTTTTTATATTTTATTTGTGTTGTGTCTTTAAGATATATTAGTGATCAATTATATTCTTATTTTGAATTTATTTCTAGCTTTTCTTATAACCAGCAAGCAGAAGCATATTAGTGAATCTCTTTTCATATTTAATATTTTTCACATTGATATAATATTATAAAATACAAAACTATTATATTACATATTAATAGAGAACTACAAGTTGTGTTGAATTTTTGTTTGTAATTTAGTACATCCAAAAGTTGTTGCATTTTTGCTTGCAATAAAAAATTTCTTGGTAATTAGTATGAAGGTTTTACCCCTTAGTGAATCTATTCTAAATGATTTCAAATTAATTAAATTAGTGAATTTTAAATATACGATTATATATATATATATATATATATATAGAAGAAAAAGAAAACACTCCAAAGCTCCCAATACTTTACTTCTAATATTCCCAAACTCCTATCCAATCTTCAGCACCAAAAGAATCCCTCTACTCCTTTTTCTAAGACTATATAAATAATTTTTAGTTTTTTTTTTCAAGAATCTCCGGGGGTTCCCGAAAGGGAAACCTCACTCGCGTCTTAAGCATGTAAGTGTCTTATTTAATGTTTTCCCCTATATGTAAATTAGTAAGCTTTTGTTAATGTTAAAAACAGAGTTAATATTGTTTTATGTTAATACAGTTAATATAAATAACCTAAGTAAATGGTTATGCTCTTAGTTTCTTAATAATAACGATGGATCAACCTGTAAATTCCTAGGAACTTTGTAGGTGAATTGTTATCCGTAGACAGGACGTTGTTATCACCATATCCGGGGTGGGGTTGAAGAACTTGTTGTTAAGAATTCCAAAAACTAAAGAGCAAGAGATTGAAAGGGTTGATACAAAAAAAAAAAGAAAGAGTTAAAAATTTTAGGGGGAAAATATATATATAAACTTGCATGTTAAAGACACCACGAGCGAGGGAGTACTGAGTAGGATTTCACAAAACTGTCATAATCTACCTCGATATTTTCTCTATCATTGTCCACAACATAGCTACATAATCTATCATATCTACCAACCGTATAATCTACCAACCGTATATTTTCTATCTATCTATCATATCTACCAACCGTATAATTTCTATATATCTGGTATCAGAGCGAGAAGATCTTAGGACAAATACTTATGAGACAGTTGCTCATATCTAGATATATCCAACAAGAAATAGAAGAAAAACGGCAGTATATTAAAGACATAAAATAGTGGAAAGCATTTAGAGAAGTTTTTGGAAATAGATTATACCAATTTAAGAAGAAATATAAAGACGCTCTTAAGAAAGGAATAGAAAATATAGTAGAACATAAGAGATTATTAAAGCATAATATTGGAGTATGTAATCATCATATACATAGAAGTCGGCGAGGGATAAGAAAGATTAACGATAATTTAAGCAGAATTCCTTTAGGTTAATGAAGACACACCCAGCCTTTTATCCAATAAGATTAAATAATTGGTTTATAAATAGAAATTTAAAAGTATTAAGAGATATTAACAAGACTGAAAAAAGATTTATAGAACTTACAGAAACAACGCAAAAACTTTTAGAAGAAAGTTTAGATAGTGACTATAAACTAAATAGGCATATACGAAGAAATTTAACCGAAACCTTATCCGCAATACAGTGGGATTTACAGGGAATAGAAACAGATAGACAGACTTATAGAGATATTATAAAATTACATCGAAAAAGAATCATAGCTAGTTATTGAAACGCTAAAATAGATTCGCTAAGAAATCTAGAATACTTAGACTTAAAAATACATCCAGAGAAAAAATTTAGATCACTAAGAGAAGGTAGTACCATTAGGTGTAATTTTGGCCAGGGAGAACATACTCTACATACCGAAGTAGACATGACAAATAATGGAGGAATATTTTACATTAGTCCAGACTTTTTAATGAATTTACAAGAATTTGGATCACATATAAAAATAGGAATACAGACTAAAGGGTATGAAGAAATGGATAAAGGAAAGAATCTCTTAATGTGTATAGGATTTATAGGAAAGATGGCAATAAATAGTAATACCAAATTTAAAATAAAAGTAGATGATGTAGTAGAACTTATGGGAAATAAGGGAATAAAACTAATTAAACCCATAAAAATAGACCCAGAAGACTACACAGGACTAGAATGGAATTTAGAAAAAATTAACAGACCAAAAATATATACACCCGAAGCCCACGTAATGTATCCTAATAGGAAAGGTGAGACCTCCATAAGATTTACAGAATACAACTATACTAGACAAACTGAAGAAAGTAGCAGTGAAGAAAAGGAAGTAGAACTTATAAATGTAGAAAGTAGCAGTGAAGAAAAGGAAGTAGAACTTATGAATATAGAAATATTAGAAGAAGGGTATGCAGTAGACGAAGTGATAGAACAGGCTAAAAGATTACATAAAAAACAAGGGTATACATTTTTTAGATGCAAAGACTGCGAAAAAGGGAACATGAATCTAGAAGAAATCACAATACATTTAAAAGAATGCGAAGAAAGAACAGATAATTTAGGATATAGACATAATGAAGTAGAGACTACATCATTAATAAGTGAAAAAGAACTGATGGAATCAAGTAGTTCGACACCATTTCAGAAAACTTCGCAAGCACATACTATAGATACTAGTACAGGAAATGTGCCTAGAAGAAGAGTATGGAGAATAAATCCAGATGAAGAGATTAGGACAGATAAAATAAAACCTATGGGTAAAAGGATGCCTATAGAAGAACCTATTAGATTACAAGAAGGAGGTAGTAAAGGAAAAATATTAAATCTAGCGGCTCATGATCCACAATTGTGGAACTCGGCAATAGATATCTGGAAAGGAATAGTAGTAGCAGACTTTATTAAAAATTATCAAGAGACATATGCAGAAACCATGTATAGATACATGGAAACATTTTTAGGAGAATCAGCTAAAGCAGTATGGGAAGCATACAAAAGTAATTTTCCACAAGAATTTCAGACATTGATAGATATGGGGGCAAACCCTTATAATTTCACAAATAAGATGCATAGTTTACTTACAGGAGAAGACCCAAATAGTGGAACAATTATAAAATTAGAACAACTAAGTATCTCTAACTAGTGTTATATTAAAGAATTTCTAAGAGAATTCTTTTATTATTGCACACTTAGTGGAAATACCTTTGATGAAGACATAGGTAAAAAATTGTTTAACAAATTGCCAGGGGCATTAGGTAGAGAAATAGAAGAAAGATGGTATAAAAGAGAAGGAGTAGTACAGAACCCGACTGCAAAATGGTCAATAGGACAAAGAGTACAACATATAATGGAAGTATTAACAGAAAAATGCACAAATATACAAATATAGAAACAACTAAAACAAAATGAAATGAATTTCTGCAAAACTATAATGTATACAACCCAACATTATGACAAAAAACCATATAAATCTAGATGATATAAAGGCAGACATTATAATCAAAAACCATATAGAAAGAAATATTACTTAAGAAAATCATCGGCAAAGAAACCATATTTAGATAAAAACAGACACGTAAGAAAGTACAGAAATGAAAGGAACTACATAAATAAATTAGAATGTTTTACTTGTGGCAGTACAGAACATTTGGCAAATACTTGCCCTAAACGATATAATACAAGAACTAGAAACTCTCAGTTAATAGAAGAATTACAAGAAACTTTGATAAATGTAGATGAATATATGTCAGACACAGAAAGTATATACTCAGTGGTAAGTATAGAATTAACAGAAGATGCTAAAACAGACTCGTCAGACTCTGAAAAAGAAGAATTCATTAATGAGGTAGCAACAGACTTAATACTGCCCCTAGAACTAGAAGATTTACAATATAATGATATGGTGAACATTATACAAGAATGTAACTACAGTTTTGAAAAACAAAAAGGTTTGGATAGTAGGCCATGTGGATTCTGTAGATGGTACCCTAGTAAAGACAAAAGAGCTAAATGCAGAAAGTGTATATGGAAGGCTGCACAACCTGTATAGAAAAAGAATTAGGAATTAAAATAGAAATACCTGCACAAAAAGGTGAAAGCAATCAAATAATTAATTTAAGAATGAACTCACTAGAAGCAAAAATACAAGAACTGGATCAGCGAATAAAAATATTAGAAAAAGGAAAAGAAAAGTTAGAAGAAGAACCAATACTTCCAAACATAGGAACTAATATTGAAGCCACACTAGCAAGCCAAGAGCAGGATAACTACCTTAACATAAAAAATATTATAGATACAGGACTAATATGTAATGAAGATAAGAAATTAACAACGGTGAAAGTATTAGCAAGAATCAAGATTAAAGACATTGAGATAGAAACGCTAGCATTATTAGATCCAGGATGTACTAGTTGTTTAATAAATAAAAAGATAGTTCCTCACGAACTATTAACCAGGTTACCCAAGCCAATTGCTGCAATGCAAATGGATGGCACCTATAATACTTATGAATATTACATAGAAAAGGCTAGGATAAGTTTCCAAAATACATGCAAAAATTTTTATAATCCATCTTATAATGTAAATAAAATACTTGTAAGAGATCTGAATATCCAAGCAGACTTTGTAATAGGACTAAATTTTATATTTCAAGATTCAGGAAGCTGTTTAATTACACGAGACGGTGTAGCATTTTTTAAACAGACTACATATACCTTTGTTCAAACCGAAAAAATTTTAACAAAAGAAAGGTATAAAAAGGAAGAGAAAAAATTCTGTTGTGCTAAGTGCCAAAACAAAGAAGAATGTCATAAAGAAACTTATGAAGAAGAAGATAGTGATAATTATAATTCTGACGAAGAAATAAGAGGAAAAAGTTATACTTTAATTAATTTAGAGACATCTTTTTACAATTTTAATAAAGGACTAAAAAGTATAGGAAATATTAAGGGACCTAAAGACCTAGAAAATATAGTAAAATCATTAGACGAATTACAAATAGTAGGAGAAAAGCCTTTGCTACACTGGGGAGCCAATAAGATAATGTGTAAATTAGATATAATAAACCCAGAATATACCATCAAAACAGCAGCAATAGAGGCAACAAATTTAGACATAGAAGATTTTCAAATTCAGATAAAAGAACTATTATCTTTAGGTGTAATCCGAAGATCCACTTCTAGACACCGGTCTGCAGCTTTTATGGTAATAAATCATAATGAAATAATCAGAGGAAAAGCCAGAATGGTTATAAATTACAAAAGACTTAATGACAATACAAGAACAGATGCATATAAGTTACCCGACAAGAGTGAGTTACTCAATCGAATACAGGGAAAAAGAGTATTTAGCAAATTTGACTGTAAATCAGGATACTGGCAAGTAAAAATGCACCCTGATAGTATAGAATGGACGGCATTTACTTGTCCAGAAGGGCATTTCGAATGGTTGGCAATGCCATTCGGACTCAAAACTGCCCCTCCAATATTTCAAAGAAAAATGGATGAAATATTTGGAGATTATAAGAGGTTTGTGTTAGTATATGTAGATGATATTCTAGTATTCAGTAAGGACCTACAAGAGCATTTTAGGACACTTACAGACCGTGTTTAGACTATTTGTAAGTAAAGGAGTTATAATTAGTAAAAAGAAAATGGAGTTATGTAAAACATATATAAACTTTTTAGGAGTCACTATAGAAGATGGAAGAATAAAATTACAACCTCATATAGCTAAAAAGGTATTAGAAATGCCAGATAAATTAGATAAGACAAAAGACCTTCAAAAATTCTTAGGATTAGTAAATTATGCCAGAAATTTTATACAAGACTTAGGAAAAATAGCCGGACCACTATATGCCAAAACCGGAAGTAAAGGACAAAAACATTTCAATACCGAAGATATCAGATTAGTACAACAAATAAAAGAGAGAATAAAAAATATCCCAGATTCAAGCATCCCATTAGAATCAGACTATCTAGTTATAGAAACTGATGGAAGTATTCAAGGATGGGGAGCAGTACTAAAAGCAAGACCAACTAAATATAGTCTTAAACAGGAAGAAAAAATTTGTGCTTACCAGAGTGGTATGTATAAAGAAAAAGGAAATATGAGTAGTATAGACGCAGAAGTCTTAGCTATAATATACGGATTGAATAGTTTCAGGTTATATATTCTAAATAAAAATGAAATATTAGTCAGAACAGACTGCGAGGCTATAGTAAAATTTCATCAGAAGATAAACCAAAAGAGTAGTAGTAAAAGAAGATGGTTAAATTTCATAGATACTATCTCTATATATCCAAACATAGTTTTCGAATACATAAAAGGGAAGGATAATAATTTAGCAGATCAATTGAGTAGATTAAATTTGAAATCTGCATGACCATAAGTTATTTTTTTTCAGTATGAGACCAAATGCAAGCACCAGACCAATACTAGCTCAGACAGACAAAGGCAAAGGCCCAGCCTCTGCTTCAGACTCATACGCTCAGACTCTTTTAGCTAATGTGCACTTCAGGCCACAGACATCCGTCGAAACTCTAGAAAGAATACATTTTGGTAAATATAATCTAATTTGTTATCCTAAATGTAACCTTTCTTTTAAGGAAATGCCAGATTGTAGAATAGACAGACCCCAGAGGTGTTTAATGGATAATTTATGGATGGCATATACTAAAAGAGACATAAAATATTTCATAGCTGTTTTAAACGCACTAGGACAATACTTTACAGACAAAAATACAGAAAGGAAATTTAAATTTTATGTAGTTATACATGGAAAAATTAATGGTGTTTTTCAGACATGGCAAGAAGTAGTAGACTCAATAAACGGAGTAAAAAATCCTCTTTTCAAAGGTTTTAATGATTTAACTGAAGCATTAGACTATGCAAGAGGATATTTGGGTCCAAATTACTTCATCTCTCCAGCCCTAAAACAAGACTCAATACAAACTCCACAATACAAAGTCCAAAGAGATACAGACAAAATAATTTTCTGCGATCACTGTGAGGCCATGACAGATGGTTTTAAAAGGCTAAATGCTAAATGTGAAGCCCTGAGACAAGAGAAAGATCAGCTAATGAAGTTGCTCAGAAAGAAGAAACAGCCAGACACGAGTTCTCCATCTCAAAATAAAATGGATGAGAAGAGTGTGCATTCCTCTCTGAATGCAAATAGACCTACTGTATCGGGTAATGATACAGCTAGTCCGGTTCAAACGGTGACCGGTAAAGACGTATCAAATCCGTTAAAGGCTGTCACTTTGCCAAAAAGTGAAGAAGAACCGGCAACTCCTCCCCGAAGACGATTACCAAAGTCCTTCACCATGGGCGAAACATCCAGACAGAAGGCTCTAATTAAAAAGAAGAAAAAGACTATTGAAAATATAATTAAGAAGACCTTAGAATAAATGATCAAAGAAGTAGAACAAGACAAGCATATGGACAAACCACCAATCAGACTAGACGATATTGTTTCAGATCTGGACCATGAAAACCAGAGACAACAGACAGCAGAAGAAGATCTAGACCATGAAAACCAGAGACAACGGACATCAGAAGAGTCTAGTTTCCCAGAAGAAGAAGACTATCAGGAGGCACAAGACCCAAACGACGAGTATGATTCAGGAATGAGTTTTGACTCAATTGCCCTTCATAATTTGGATACATAAAAAAATAAAAAAATAAAAAAAAGGGGGTCTATAAAAAATCTATAGTCCCTATGTCTGTAAATATGTTTAGTAGGGATGCCTACTAAAAGTCCTGTAAGTGCTTACTTTATCACTACCTTCCAAAATGAAGGAAAAACTTATAAGCACGCGTCTTTAGTTTTAATAGGAAAGAATACAGTCGTGTAGTCTATATCAATAATGCATGTGACGATGGGGCCCACAGAGCACCCGACGTGTATTATTTGATAAGATAGCACTAGTGTCGGCAAAATCCTGATCGTCCTTTACAAAAGTGTCGGTCAGATCTTAGCCATCCATTTTCTTGCACTCTTATCTTTTCCACCTATAAATACCCCCTCTTCACACCAAAGAACCAGAAGCGGAAGCAAGAAAAAAGAAAACACTCCAAAGCTCCCAATACTTTACTTCTAATATTCCCAAACTCCTATCCAATCTTCAGCACCAAAAGAATCCCTCTACTCCTTTTTCTAAGACTATATAAATAATTTTCAGTTTTTTTTTTTCAAGAATCTCCGGGGGTTCCCGAAAGGGAAACCTCACTCGCGTCTTAAGCATGTAAGTGTCTTATTTAATGTTTTCCCCTATATGTAAATTAGTAAGCTTTTGTTAATGTTAAAAACAGAGTTAATATTGTTTTATGTTAATACAGTTAATATAAATAACCTAAGTAAATGGTTATGCTCTTAGTTTCTTAATAATAACGATGGATCAACCTGTAAATTCCTAGGAACTTTGTAGGTGAATTGTTGTCCGTAGACAGGACGTTGTTATCACCATATCCGGGGTGGGGTTGAAGAACTTGTTGTTAAGAATTCCAAAAACTAAAGAGCAAGAGATTGAAAGGGTTGATACAAAAAAAAAAAAAAAAAAAAAAAAAAAAGAGTTAAAAATTTTAGGGGGAAAATATATATATAAACTTGCATGTTAAAGACACCACGAGCGAGGGAGTACTGAGTAGGATTTCACAAAACTGTCATAATCTACCTCGATATTTTCTCTATCATTGTCCACAACATAGCTACATAATCTATCATATCTACCAACCGTATAATCTACCAACCGTATATTTTCTATCTATCTATCATATCTACCAACCGTATAATTTCTATATATCTGGTATCATATTAGTAATATACTATATAGATATATAAGTCCATAATTAATAGTGTTACTATTCAAAAGATAAAATTGATCAAAGAGTACTACTTCTCTTATAATCCATTGATTGTTTTTTAGATATAAAATAGTTTGATAAAACTTATTTTACTACTTAAACAATCTGATATTATTTTGTAAAATATTAAGTTCCCTTAACTATCTCAAGATCACAAGTTTGCAAATTATATCTCTCTTTTGAGTCTTTTTTTATTAGTAAATATTAACATATTAGAATAAAATTTTAATAATAATTATGTATATATTTTAATTTTCTTTTAATTACCGCGCGATGCACGAAAAAATTAACTAGTTATGTAAGAAATAAGTATTCCCAGATGAAAACATTTTTTCTTTTTCTTTTTCTACTTTTAGATGTGTTTGGTATGAAGGAAAATATTTTCATGTTTTCATAAAAAATATTTTTCTAAAAGATAAGTGGTCTTGAATAGGGGCTAGGGAGTAGGGATCGAAGGGGTCGAGGTTGGGATCGGGGTCAGAGGTCGAGGTGCTGGTTGAGGTTGGGAGTTGGGGGTCGGGGGAAGAGTCGGGGGAATGGTGTCGGGGTCAGGATCGAGGTGGAATCGAGATCAAGGTCAGAGGTCGAGGTCGAGATCGAGATCAGAAGTTGGGATTGGGGGTCAAGGTTGAGGGTCAGGTCAGGGGAAGGGTGTGGGGGTCGTGGACGAGGTCGGGAGTTAAGGTCGAGATCAAAGGTCAGGTTCAGGGTCGAGAGTTGGGGTAAAGGGTCGAGAGCCGAGGGTCTGGGGAAGGATGTCAGGGTCGAGGTCGAGATCAAGAGTTAGGGTCGAGGGTCGGGATCACAGGTCAAGATCAGGAGCTGAGATTGGGGTTTGAGTTGGAGGTCGAGGTTAAAGTCAAGAGTTGAGGTCAGGGTTTAGGGTTGAGGGTTAATTAGCTCATAAAATTTCATCCACATAACATCTTTATAAAATTTATTAAATAGATATCTTAATGGTGTGAAGATATTATTAAATCATTCAAAACTCCTAAATGGACTAGTGTCAACAATTCTAGCTTTTCTTCGTTTCGTGGGGCTCCCCCCGGGGGAGGGGGGAGGGTTGCACCTATCTGTATTGGTACAAAGATGAGTGATAAACATTGATCCTAATCGTGTCAACTAAAATATGAAGTAATACACTTGAACTAGCTAATGGCAATTAGTTACGACTAAAAAGTCCTAGTGATTTTCCTCTTTTTTTTCACATGCGGGAGAGGGGGAAGGGATTAGTTGGACTTTTTGGCTATCAAATGCTAATCAAAGCTCAAGGAACCATGAATTACATCAAATACAACTTCCACACATGTATCACATGTACAATTGACTGCCTCTTTAGTCTTCAGCTATTCACAAGGCAAAGGAATAAGGTTCGACAATGCCCAAAACTGTCCCAAAACTAGGACTATGAACCAGACCTGGCCTTTCAGAACTACAACTTGCGTGACTAAGGGCAGCCAAGAAGGTGAAAGGAAGAATACATCGACAGATTGGGCACCAAATGGGGCTTAAACTTAAAATCGAAACCAAAATCATATTAATTAATCTCTATGCAGTAACTTGCACTAGGAGATCCTTCACCATATCTGCAAGTAGATTTCGTAAAGGAGCCAATAACACAAAAGCTTGTACTCAACAGGGGATACTCTCAACGTAACAAAGTGGCCAATCTGACTATCTGAAACGCAATAAAGTGAAGTAATCAGAATATTAGCGGTGAAGAACAATTAGAAAGAAACATTTTTTGTTAACTCGTGATTGGAAACAACAATGTTCTCTCTAGAAGCATGCCCACATGAGAATACAAGACATAATTCTATTTAACTCAACAGGCAGCAAAAATCAGCAGACCTGAAAGATTAATTGGTTGCTTATGTCTGACAATACGTTATTAACCAAGTTCTAGAAAACAAATTAACCCACTATTCGCACACAATAGTAAGGACCTCACAAAAGTTATTTTGCTATCATGACTAGTCTGTTCTACGTGACTGTAGTATGACTGGAACTCTCAACAATCCATCAATAACTGAATTAAATACATCAATTAAACATCAAAAGACTCACTAGTAACCCTGAGGAGATTACAAGGGAATGATCAGGCAATATCTTGATACTACTATGGATCTAGTTGGCATCTCAAAGGGACAACCAAGTCTATTAATTAATTTGACCTCTTACATTATAAATCCAGTATGAAGAGGCCATGTGGCAGGCTCAACTTTTATTATGATGTTTTAAGATCTATGAACTAGTTCCGTAGTTTTTCTTAAACAGGTAAGATACTGTATCATAGAACAAAATACAAAGTATTGTTCAAACAAGTTTACATGACAGAATGGTTTTTACCCTCCTGGATCATGACAAAGTCTTTGAAGTATAAATCATCTCGAGTAAATAATCCAAGAATTTGATTTCATAAACTCAAAGCTATCCAACAAATCCCTAGACTTTGACTTAATAAACAAGAAAAATAAGGAAGACACAACAGATGAAGCAAAAAACATCAAAAGAGCAGAATATACAGAAAATTACCTCGGTTAAGCAGGTTGAAGATCTAGTTTTAATCTTCCATAATCAAATATCAAGGACATCCTTATTAATTTAGGCATGCAGATGCTTCAGAGACAAACGGGGATGAGATACTTGAGGACAGAAGTGTTCCACGAAAACCTTCTTCAGAGTTTTGTGCCTCCATTTTCTGGCCTGAAAGCTCATCTGAAAAGAAAGTACATAAATAAATTTAATTAAGTGAAAATCTGATCTAGTTCCTACTTCGGCATAAGACTGAATTTGGTAAGGAAAATACTTAGGGGGGCATGGGAAAATGGCTGATCACTGATATTACCCGAAAGACATAAACCAGAGGTTATCATGTGGACTGGTTTAATAAAATGCCAAACTAACGGATGTTATACATTAATCTGATCAGTCATACTGCAACAATGCAGATATATCATATGATGCAATGCACTCTTCCATATGCAAAATGTGGTGTTATGGATTGTTAATGCTAATTATTAGACCTTGATACTGTAACAATAACACAACACAATGTAACAACCTATGCACAATAGATCCAATATAATTGTGAGAATACTACATACTCATACCATAACATGAAGTTCATGTGTAATATCACATTATCAAATACATAACATAAAACTCCAAAATGTATACTAGTTGATATTAAATGGAGATTAGATGACAGGATTGCAATTTTTAGAAATGAATAAGGAGAAGATTGTACAGAGAAATGTAAGAGTTGGTAAAGAATGTCATATTTAAGATATAAGACTTTTGAAGTCCATCTAGAAAATTAGGACATTCCATTTCGCATTGCAGTATTACCTGCAATATCACGGTGCTCATGAATCTCAGAATCTGTCACCCATAGTACATCTCCGGGGAATATATTCAGGTCAGCAAGACAAGCAGATTCGCCATCAATTACCAGAGAACCTTTGTGAACTACTTGATTTTCCTTGACTATCTGTAAATTAAAAAGAGATAAATATGTCTACAAATCAAAAGGGAGAAGTCCATAGAAACAGACAGTAGTCAACAACTATATTTTGTTAGTGAGGTGAGTAAACTGCCATCACCACCAAAGCACAAAAGTGCAAGCAAAAACGATCATCACTGGATCGTATCTGTTATTTTAAACAAATAACTCTACAAATGAAAGCGCAAGTAAAAGAATTTCCGAATATGTCAAGCTATGATATGTCACATGTCAGAAGCAAAATTACATACCACACAAAGTGAATACTGACACTATTATCACCATGTTAGATAAGAACCAAAAACCAAAAAGAACCATAGCGTAAGCCAGAAAAAATGTCTCCATCTAAAGAAATAATTAACCAATAACCATGTTATCTTGTATATATGGCCTTTTGTCTTCTCATATGCCTGGATCAGAAATTTAGCCATGAAGGTTAAACATGATTAATTAGGCCAAGGCACCTGAATTTTCCTTCCCGAATCAGTTTTCTCAAACTGATTTTAAAGTTAATAAGTAACAATTTATCATATAACCCTGAAGTTTCTACAGCATCAATAAGGTGTTCCTAAAAGGTATAACCACATTATACCAGTATTTCATGCTAGTATTTTCTTGATGCTGACTCCACCAATGTGAAAGAATAGCCGGTTCCAAGTATGGATAGAGGAGTCCTGTGATTGACTGACTGCCAGAGTAAAAACAATCAAACTATGATATTTTTAAACCACCATTCCCCTTGACAGGACATTGTCCATCTGAAAAATTTACAGATTTTAAAATCTACACCTATAGAACTAGTCAGCAAAAAAGGGTTCCCATCATAAACAAGTAAATCAGCCATGGAAAATAAATTTAAGAATACGATTTCAAAAAGCAAAAGTGGCTATACCCCAAAAGCTTCCCATATCATCATCTTCAGCTGGTAGACAGATGTGGACCCAGAAACATTCAAGTTTACTGAGTTTCCAAATGCTGTCTTCCTGGAACGCTTTGAGGTCCGTCGATTTGGTTCCAGGCTGTTCACTGATGCTTCTAGAACTGATTTTGGAGGTTCCTTTCCACGAATGAAGCAGACACATATATCCTCATTGGTATAGTTGAGTTTCCTCATTAATTCACAGCTTTTCCTTTCAGCAATGCACTCCTCACAAACCTGGAAAGTATGAAACTTAGGATTTCTTATCCACATTCAATAGAAACTCAAAAAACTTCTTCTGAGCCTTCAGCAGATGCACAGAATAACAACTCCCAAATGGAACTCATTATTTTTCTCGGCTGACGTCGGCATGCTCCAAGGGATGCTCAAGTATCATGCAAAGTGCTTGCGTTGGATTGACATTTTAGACAAACATAGAATTAATCCTGGAACAGCCTATATTTTTCAATTTACAGGAGAACCATGCAACAGGATTTCTACAAAATAGAGGCAAAACCTATGATACTTGGTATTCTAGTTCTTCCGATCTTCTCAACAATGACAAACCCCTTTAAATCCTAGGTACATGACCCGCTTCCTTCTATGATGATGCTCTGGAATCATCATAATCTAAGGCATTCCACTAAAGCCATTTGTATAGCATTACATTTCAATTCATTGTAAATCCATAAAGTCCAGGATATCATGAGATGTTAAACTGATCCCATAGCTTCCATTAGACAATTATTTGTTCTGGTTGCTCCCCAACACAAGGATAAGTTATGGTAAGAGATGCTATAGACCTAGTTACATTTGCATTACTCTCCAGCTTATATAAAATACAGCACATAATTTTTTTTTTTTTTTTTGATAACCAAGAATCTCAGAGGGCTAGTGGTGCATGGTTGGAAAACCATCAGACAATAGCCTTCCCCTCTATTCGTCTCCACTTAAATAACAGGCTTTTGGTTGTGGCAGGGTTCGAACCCGTGATATGCGCCTAACCAACCAATCACGCGTTGCACACTTACCACTAGACCAAAGACTTGAGGCAGAATATAACAATCTTCTCAAAGCTATAACTAGCAGATATTAGGAAGTATAGCTGGGAATTTTTACCTAAATTTAATATATAGATCAATATAGCTCAACAAACTATGTCCAGTTTAATGAAAGAAAAAAAGAATAAATGAATATACCTCTGGTGAAATCTTAATGATGAGTCTTCTATACTCAGGCCCAACATTCGATTCGTCGGTCAAATTCATATGCTCCTCAGAAATTGCCATATCTTCACTAGATCCAAGGAAATCATTCCCAAAGCAATCAATTTCAGCTGTAATTCCTTTTGCCTCTGTACCACCCCAGTCTTCACAAAATGACTTCCAATCATTGTCGGTGATAATTGTCAATGTATCTGTCTAAAATCCATAGCCAGAAATAAAGTATTCGGCAAAAAGATTAAGAATCAAAGCCACAAGTGGAAGAACATAAACATAAAGAAAAAGGAGGAAATAAGAATATGCACCTGCTTAACGGTGTACGGAGATAAATAAGATCAGATATGACTTAATATGCCTGAAAAATATTATAATTTCTTTTTTTTTGAATGAAAGGTAACTAAATATTATTATAATTTATTTATGAAAAAATTATGTTCATTATGTGAATAAGCTACTGTAATGGACTTTGACATGAGCAAAAACAAGCTGGACTGACACTGTCATCTTTAAGTTACTTTTAAGACAAACAATACTTTGAAAATACATTATATACTTACAGCAGGCGACTTCTGGAGAATGCTTCCACGTTTGCAAGCCAGATCAGGAGGCCTTTCAAGAAGTCTTGAATGCTGTTCACAAGAACCATGCTTAGCACGAAATCAGAAAAGGTTATTTCTTTACACTTTCCAGAACAAGATTTCAATAAACTATAGAGAATTATCACAGAAGAACTTATAGACATTTTAT
The DNA here is from genome assembly GCA_035772735.1 of Datura wrightii. Lineage (NCBI taxonomy): Eukaryota > Viridiplantae > Streptophyta > Magnoliopsida > Solanales > Solanaceae > Datura > Datura wrightii. The sequence goes on along the minus strand of JASDFA010000002.1, from coordinate 44,237,475 downwards.
ATGCATTCATTCTTCTAGGAGCACAGAAAGCAGTCAGTTTGTCCATCTAAATGCACGAGGAATCATCTCATGCAATAAGTGGAAACTTCCTCTAGGTAGGAAATAGCTAAATGCATAAAGCTTGTATAGAGTGCCTTTAGATGGAATATACGATTGAAAAATATACCTTTTCACACATCAGAAAATCAATGACGGCATCCAAAGTTTCAGGTTCAGCACAAGGAGCACTTTTGCTACTTGCATTCGAGTAGCTTTTCCATTTGGACAACCAAGAAGATGGTAACAAGTAGTATCTGATACCAGGAAGAATTGGTATGCTTTTACCCATTGCTAATTTCTCATGACTTTGCCGTTGCTTGAGCTTAAATTCCCTGTATAATATAAATACTGTAAGCAACTAGGTAATTCTAACTCCACTACTTTAATAAGTTGATATGGGACCTTAGAGTATCTTCTATGCATGCAACTTCAGTGAGTTGAATGCTGCATTGAGTACAGGGCTCAGAGTCTGAAAAGAAAGTTGAACAACCCACGGAATCATCAGGTTTTACTGCCATAGCTATCTCACGAATAAAATTCCAAAGACTCTCGGGTATCAGCACACGTCTAGCACCAGAAGCTTGTTCAGGCATCAGCTGTCCATGAGGACACCTTATTGAAGCTGTTGGTCCAGCATCAGCTTCACAAGGAGAGTCTACATTTTTCCTTCGGAGCCACTGCTGTAACCTACAGAGGAACCATATGAACAAGGGCGGCTTAACAAATACGGTGGCCTAAATCAAAATTTCACTGAGAGGGCTTTAAATTTCTGTTAAAAAAAGAAAAAAGACTTCATATATATAATTTCATTTGAAGTCTATTTTTCTAGTTTTTTATCACTTTTTGCTGCTTCAATATGCTATATGCAATGCTTGAAATTCTATTAAAAAAAAAAAAAAGAGTTCACAATTTACTTTGGGCTCTCTTAGTTTTATAGAATTGTTTCAGTGAATTGGAAAAAGGCCAAGGAAATATAAAAGATTAAAAGAGAAATAACATGTTATTCTAAGAGAAAGGTAAAAGAGAATAAAATAATGTTGACCCATTGATGATGTTGGTTGTATTAGTAATGAGGCAAGAAAATATTGTTTACACGTACGGCTTAGGGATTCCCACAAAGACTGTTCCGCTGTCCCACCAATTTATATGGCCATAATTTGTTTTCGAGAGTCAAACTTTCAATTTTGACTGTGAATTCGGATGTGGAATCTTTAAATTTTATGAAATAAAGTTTACACATTTGGAAACTACGTAAAAAGTACCAAAGTCACAATAATTGATAATTCAAAACGGAAAACTTGTTTCACTCTAGAAATCCATTGGGATGGAGGGAGTATTTTCTTTCACAAGTTATGTTGGGTGGTTCCATCTTTCCCTTTTTTATTATGAGAAATTGTACTTTTGTCTTTAAAACACTAAATGCTTTTTCGAAACAATATACGAGTTTAAGTTATATAGCTGTCAGTGTAAACAATTTTTATATTATTAGATCATATTTACATGTTGTCGCAGGTAATATATCTTATTTTCAAGATTTCAAATCTCACATTTTAAAGAGGCTTACCTATAGATATTAGGTTAGATAACCTAATAGTATAAAAAATTATTTATACGAACAATGTATAAAACTTAAATATATACACATATTAGGAAAATTTGGGGACCCTAAAATTATGGGGCATGAAGCAACAACTTTAGCTGCTTCAGCTGGCATTGCATGTGAATATCAATAGGTATCTAATAAACGGAGACTAAGACAAGTTGAGAACAAGATGTTGCGTGAATAACATCAATATCACACACATTCAAACTTCTTTCATTAGCAAATTGGTGGACTTCTTGAAATTTAGATCAAGACAGTAAAGGGTAGCTCAACCAAATGGAATAATGTACAAAATTAAACTATTAAAGAAGTAATAACAAGCTGTGAGTATTAACATTTAGTGATACCAACAGGTAGTGAAAAATTAACCCAAATGTCCCTTGTAAACATACTTCAGACATAACACACCGCGTGTGATGCCCAAAGGTTTTCTTGGAAAGGTCATTTCAAATCGTTTTGTACCATTTCTTGTAGGAAGTAACTAGAGGATGCAGGTTATGCTTGATTATGCGTTAATGTGTTATTGCATCAGCAGAGAGAGTAGTTAAGATGTATTCTTTTCACAGGTACAGCTAACAACACTAAGTAACTAGAGGATGCAGGTTATGCTTGACTATGTGTTAATGTGTTATTGCATCAGCAGAGAGAGTAGTTAAGATGTACTCTTTTCACAGGTACAGCTAACAACACTTTTATTTAAACAACTTCTGCAGCACTAAGATGGTGACGGATATTCCCACATTAGACACATCAATACAAGTTTAAAACAAGGAGTACATTAAGTAGCTGTACCATGGCTTCGATATATAGTACAACTTCTCATCTAGACAATCACCCACAAGTGCTGCTTCTGCAAGTTCTTTCATTAATGTTCTTCGATCCCGGTAACTATCTGCACGGGCCATTGACTGAGCCACTTCAAAGAGGCAATCAATGCAGTAATCATCCTTGGCCAGCATTGGTCCTCCACCGTACTGGACTTGCAAGCATCAGATCAATATCAGGAACAAACAGATTGCGACTGAAAGCTAGCAAAAGAGAATATCATGGAAATCATAAAGCATAGATATTATTCGAGGTCCTGAAAAGCAATCAGCAGTTGCAGAGTAATGGTTGTTGAATTTATCACAAAAAACTCAAAGTGATAAAGCAAAACAGTAAAGAATCTAATTTCATAAAATAATACCTTAGAGAATAACATGGTCCAAGCTTCACAAGACAGCCGCTTCATAGAACCAACCTTTGAAACTGGTACTTTCCCATGTGTGCATTGTATGGAAGTGTTATCAATGATTCTGTAATACAACAAAAACTGTTAATGACTACAACATAGGTCTTTTACCTCAAGAGATTGCTTGGTCCATGAACTAGTTATACTGGGAATTATAGTAAAAAGATTGTTACGCAGGCAACGAATAATAAATCATAACTTGTTATGCAGTGTTCAATTTGTTACACGGTGTTGGCAATACCAAAGTCAAGAATTAGCTTACAAGTACTTTTGACGTTTTAGGTACTCTTAATTCAGATATTTACTTATTAAGAAAAACGATACTCTTATTTCGATATTTCTAATACATATTCTTATTTCACATTCAACCTTGCATAACAATATAGATTTCCACATAACTTATACAAATACTCTCTCCGTTATATGATGGACTTTTCTTTATAGTCTGTCCAGAAAGAATAATATCTTCCTATACTTGGAAACAATTTAACTTTAACTTCCCATTTTACCCTTAATGTGATGATTTATAGTCATACAAATATCTATGGCTTGTTTTAGACCACAAGTTTCAAATTTCTTCCTTTTTTTAAACTCAAGGCCTTGTCAAATTGTATCACATTAATCGGGACAAAGGGAGTAGCATTTATGCCAAAAATTAAACATCGTCTTTAGTAATGGCTAATGCATAGTTTTTTACTGAAAACCAATTATTGTATTAGAAACTCTCATTTTTATGCCGAGATTAGTCTCTTATATAAGAAAATAATGAAGCCCTTAATACAAACTAGCTACTCATCACTTAGCATCTCTTCTACATAGCAAGCAAGAATAGCACCAACTAAATACAGGATAGTCTTTAATGACCAAATCCAATGACTGAAACCTCAATCATGGCATACCTTAGAACACTGCATTAAGCATATATTAAGGCACAAACCATCTTAATGTAAACTGAATGCAATGATTTCACTTATCCAGGCTTAATTTGACCATGTCTTAACACCAGTTATATTTTTCTATCAGTAAATATTGATACTAGTTAAATTCTTTTGAGATGAGTATTTAGTAACAATGTAGAAAATTAGTGCAGGCTAAAACAGAAAAATTGTACAAATTGTAATGCTGTACATTAAGAAATACTTTGAAATAATAAAAATATAATCAAACAGAACTCTTGAGAACAAAGGAGCATTAATCAAACCACAGGGAGTACTATCATCCAGTATATTCATAGGAAACTAATGTAGCTGCTGTGATTCTCTTAATACACAGAGACCCGCACAGAGAGAGAGGGGGGTATACACAGTACTTTCAATGACATTCAAATTAGTACATGCCAGTGTTGTCAAAGGCGTGCTTAAGCCCTGAAGGCTTCGCGTCACTTAATGTGCGCTTCAGTGTTGTCATCAAGGTTCTAAGGCATACTGTTCCTTGCCAATGAAGAGGCATCAGTAAACAATTGATATTTCACTTTATTGTAAAAAAATTCAACTTCTTTGTTCATATATTTGTCATTCATGCTTATAATTATTAGTCTTGGACTAAACATATACATTTGTAATTTTTCTCCCTTCGCGTCCTTTTTCATTTCAAACCGTGTTTTATTTGCACTTTACACTTAAAGCCTCAATGGACCTTAGAGCTTTTCTGCACTTTTTGCTTATGATAACACTGGTACATGCAATTGCTTTTTTCAATACTCAAGGCATGCAGAAAAAATCAATTAACACAACACCCAAACATCATAATGATTAATACAATATCAAAAACATCATGATTAATACAATATCTAAACATCACAATTAACTAAGTATACTAGTTCAACAAACTTTTCAACTGAGAAGTCTAATTCATTCAGAAGTATGTTCCTCGATTTTCAATTATTAATCATTTCTCTGCTTCATAGTGATAAATGAAATCCTATTTTCTCTTCTTTTTTTTTAAACTTGAAAACACGTGCCCCATATTCGATGTGGAACTAACCATATGAAGTGATTTCTTTTCATATGATCATCTCGAACATTTTTTGACCAAGGAAAATGTTGATCAAATTTTTTTTCTTTTCTATTATGAAGGTGGTGTTCAAGCCAACTTACGTGCACCTCGACTAATCCCATTAGACAAACAACTACAATTAGGGGTGTTCACCGATTGGTGAAAAACCAAACCAAACCGATTAACAAAACCAACATTTGGTTTGATTTTAAATTTTAAAAGCCGACAATATTTGGTTTGGCTTGATTCGGTTTTGGTTCTATTAAAAAAAAATCAAAAAAATAACCAAACCAAACCAATAATTATATACACAAAATTTATAATTATTTAAATATATGCTATTAGTTTCTATAATAAAATATAAAATATTTTATATTTTTTATTCATTAATGGTTTCGCTACTTCATGAGATGCTCGTTGGCAAGATGAAGCATATATTAGAGCCTTGATGATGAAACTGAAGCGTACATTAAGCGAAACGAAGCGCTCAATATGTTTTGCGTCTCCCTTGCGGGCTTAAACACATCTTTGACAACACTGAGAAAATTGCAAAATAAATTGAAGTTTTTAGTTAAATTGGGGGATCAAGAAAGCTTACAGTGAGGCAGCTAATGATGTTGCAATAAGATACTTGAGAGGAAGAATTAATGATTGGAAAGGTGTCATCTTGGGAATTGATTTTTTACATGTTAGGTGTAATGCTCAAATCCTAAATTTTACAGTATAATGCTCATATCCTAAATTTGATTGTAACATACGGATTGAGTGAACAAAATGAGACAAAATGAGTCCATATCTCGAGTGAAGATTGCTGTGAAATATGTTAAGTCTTCTCTTGTAATACGTGTTTCCTTTAAGTCATATGTTGAGAACTGGACACTCATGGCCTTCTGAGTTAGGATGTTGAGACGAGGTCGGACTCTACATATTTGATGTTAGATACAACTATAAATATTTGAAAAGGCCTTTTCAAGAATGTATGATGATGAGCATAAGTACTTAACTATTGTCTTGAATTGAGTGGAGCGGCAGCTAGAATGGCATCCATCTTCGGATGATTGGAAGAATGTGAAAGTCTTTCTCAAGTTTCTTGAGATTTTCTACCAAACCACTTCGAAGTTTTTGAGTATTTTACATGTTACTTCAAATTCGTTCCTCCATGAGCTTTTTAATCTTCAAAGACGAATTGTCCCATATTCGAATTGCAGTGATTCTATTTTTACTGATATGGCTAAGAAGATGAAAATTGAGTTTGATAAATATTGGGTAATTTTGAGGATATGAATATGTTGTAATTTGTTGCCGTTGTGGTGGATCCTCACTACAAATGATGTGAAGTTCCTTTTTAGCAATTTTGATAATCCTTTGGAGGGAAACAGGAAGTCTACTAAAGTGATGGATTCTTTATCTCGCTTGTATAATCATTATAAGAATTCCATTTCTGGGACTTCTAGTGGAAATATTGGAGATCAAACTAGTGTGATGAGTCAAATTGATGCAATTAATAGTCATGACGTGTGGGAATCTTCATGGAAAAATTTCTTGAAGATGAGAATAATGTTGATAATAAGTCTAATGTGGAGAAGTTAAAGGATTTTAATATCTTGATTTGGTGGAAAACTTCATCTGAAAGATATCCAATTGTCTTTCGGATTGCAAGGGATGTCCTTGATATTCCTATGGTTGCCTCAGAATCGGCTTTTAGCACCAGTGGAAGTTCTTTATCAACAAAGTCAGCTGAAGCTCTTGCTGTTTGTCAACAATGGTTGCAGTCAACATTAAGATCTTTTAGAAGAAATTTCAGAACTTGAGATAGTTGAAAAAGGTAATTTTACATAGTTAACTATATGAATACTTTTATGTTGTTAGATATTTATGCCTAATATGGTGATTTTCTTTCCAAAATATCCAGGCACTACTTTGAGCATTGATTAATTTTGGAGCTTAACCTAAGGAAGATGGTGAAAGTACTTGTGATTATATTCCTGGATTCTCTAGTTAGTTTAGCTTAAATATGCATTTTTTCTTTTCAAATGGACTATGTTGTTTGTACTTTGAAGCTCTGTTTGACTTGTTCTTTGAATCTAAACTGTGCTGCAAGTTTAGTCCACCTCGTACAATTTCTATCTTGTATTAGGAGAACTTTTAATTTTTAAACCCGTTTACAGTTTTTATGCCCCTGTACATCTTTCAGGTGTTGCTTGTGGAATTCTTTCAGCCTTACAGGTGCTGCATCATCTAGGTGCTTAGTAACTCCTGGTAAAGTTCTTGCCAGATGACTCGTTGAATATACCTTTGGTTTTCTATTTAAGGTTTTGTTTACAAGATAAAAAGGTTCATATGTTTTCCTTTTTCCTCTTCCCTTTTCCTTGTTTTACTCTAGCCTTTTCCATTATTTCAGGTTTCAATGGAATATTAGGCTTTTCAATGAGTTCTGTTATACTTGGCAAGTTCTGCAACATAAAAAAAAATTTAAGGGGAAAGGATTACTGCTCTCTTATATATATCGAGGTTCTCTTTTTCATCTTTTGGTTCTTACTTTAAGATTTTACTACTTCCTTTCTACAGTTGAATCTTTCACTATACAGGGATTGAGGCTTTACTTTTACCTGATGTAACATGAAAGGTGGTAGAAATTTTGAGCTTCCAATTATGGTTTGATTTCCTATACAGGGAAATAGTGATGGGGAAAAGTACTGTCATACCTACATTTCTTGAATATTGTCTAATATCCCCCAGCTTGTTGGGTGTTGGTCACCACATTCTTTTAGTGTGTTGTTGCTGCTGAATTTTTTTATTTCAATGTCCGATTACTACATGGAGACATATCTATATTGCCAAAGCTGTTTACATGCTTCCTGTTCCATATGTGTTAGGGAAGAAGAAAAACCTTGTTTATCTTCCACTGGGCTATTTCTCCTTGCAGTCTGGCACCTTATGTGCAGCTTTATCTACATTATACTCCTCTTTGATAAATGTGTTGTGTAGCTTCCCACATCAAACAAATGGAATATCTAACTGTGATTCCAGACTCTTCACAAAATAGATGACAAGATAACTTTGATGAGAATGAAGTGTTAAGATGTTTTAAGTTTTGTGCAACAGATAAAGCTCCTGGTCTGGTCCATATTGGCTTTTCCATGGGTTCCTTCATCAAGTGTTGGGAGATAGTGAAGCAGGACATCATGAATGCTTTGCAAAACTCCTATGATCAAGAACTTCTTTGAAAGGAACTCTAATGCAACCTTTATAGCTCTCATTCCTAAGAAGAAAAGTGTCAAGGAACTAAGGGACTTCATACCAACAAGTTGTTCTCCAAAGTTTTGATAGAGAGGTTAAAAAGAGTGATTTCAAAACTGGTAGATGCCCAACAAATGGCTTTCATTAAAAGTAGAGAGATCGTGGATGTTGTTCTAGTAGCTACTGAAGCAGTTGATTCTAGGTTGAAGCAAGAGAAATCTGGTATCTGATGCAAACTTGATATTGAAAAAGCTTATGATCATGTTAACTGAAGGTTTCTTCTGTGCTTGCCGGAGAGGATGGGTTTTGGATAAAAATGGATACACTGTACTCAAGCAAGGAGATCCCTTGTCACCCTTTCTATTTGTGATTGCTATGGAAGGCCTTAACAATATGATTAAAACAGCCATCTTGAATGGGTGGATAAAAGGTTTTGATGGAGCTAAGTTGACAATGACAATTTAGAGGTGAATCATGTACAATATGCTGATGACACACTCATCTTTTGTGATGCTGAAATATCACAGGGTGATACATATTCTCTTTGAGGGGATGACAGGCTTACACATAAACTGGAGGAGAAGTTTTCTTTACCCCATCAATGAAGTTACAAATATGTATCTGTTGGCTGCTATTTTGGGTGGTGAAGTTGGGGCTCTACCAACTATTTATCTTGGAATGCCTCTGGAAGCTAAATCAGAATATGTTATAATTTGGAACCTTGTAATTGAGAAGTGTGAAAAGAAATTGGCAAAATGGAAGACCCAGTACTTGTCTATGGGTGGCAGATTGACGCTAATTAACTCAGTTCTTGATGTCCTTCCAACATACATGATGTCTCTGTTCCATGTCGGATTCCCATTATAACAGGTGTCACCAATAGATTGGATAGCACAAGGAGGAATTTTCTGTGGCATGGAAACAAAGAAAAGAAAGGATACCACTTGGTTAAGTGGAAAACTCTTATTTTTGGCAAGAAATTTGGAGTTCTGGGAATCAAGATTTGAAGGTTCAGACCAAAGCTCTCAGAACAGTGCTATCAAAAGTGAAAAGGACAAAAAAGCTCTAAGCAGCGTTATCAAAAGCAAAAAGGACAGAAAAGCTCTAAGGTCCTTTGGGGCTTTAAGTGCAAAGCTCAAATAAAGTGTGGGCTTTAATAAAAAAAAGGCGCAAAGGGAGAAAAACACAAATATATATTGTTTAGTCCAAGTCTAATAATTATAAGCATGAATGACAAATATATAAACAAAGAAACTAAGAAAAAAATACGAAAAAGTGAAATATCAATTGCTTGATGTCACTAATTTAGAAGAGACTCATTGACAAGGGAAAGTATGTCTTAGAACCTTGATGATGACACTGAAGCGCACATTAAGCGAAGCGAAGCGCTCAACACATTTTGAGCCTCACTTTAGGGCTTAAGTGCGCTTTAAGCGCGCCTTTGATAACACTGGCTCTAAGGTCCATTGGGGCTTTAAGCACAAAGCGCAAATAAAACGTGGGATTTGATGAGAAAAGGCGCAAAGGGAGAAAACATACAAATATACACACATATATATATAGCCCAAGACTAATAGTTATAAGCATGAACAACAAATAAATGATAAAGAAATTGAATTTTCTTAGGATTAAGTGAAATATCAACTGTTTAGTGTCGACTCTTCAGGAAACGATCCTTTACAAGGAAAAGTTTGTCTTAGAGCCCTGATGATGACACTGAAGCGCACATTAAGTGAGGCAAAGCGTTCAACGTGTTTTGAGCCTCGCTTAAGCGCGCTTTAAGCGCGCCTTTGACAACACTGTCTCGGAATGAAATGGTTGTGGGAGTTCACCAATGGGAATCAGCTTTTGTGGAGGAAAGTTATTAAAGCTAAATATGAACACGAAGACAAGTGGATGACTAAGGAGGTTACTACACCATATGGGGTTAGCCTATGGACATCCATTAGAGCCCTTTGGGGTGAGTTGAAAACCAATTCCAAGATCAAAGTTTTAGATGGGACCAAAACTAACTTTTGGAAGGACAATTGGCATGAGGTGGGCAATCTGGAAATGGCCTTTTCAGATATCTTCAATTCAGTCCTTCATCACCAAAGGACTATAGCAGAAATGAGGACACCTCAAGGATGTAGCATCATTTTCAGAAGACAAATCAAATATTAGAAATTACAAAGAGTGACTGCTATTTTTAGTACACTTGTGTAGTTTACCAGGCTACAAACAGGTGAAGATGTATTTTGGTGGCAAGGAAACAACAGGGTTTAATCAAGGTCAACGCAGCATACAAAATGATGAATCACTCCAACCAACAGATGGCCAATTGGCCATGTAAACACATCTGAAAGATTACAGTCCCTAATAGCCTGTTTTGTGTGGCTAATATTTAAAGAAGCAGCCTTACACTGGACAATCTGATGAGAAGAGGGATTCCTTTGTGTTCAAGATGTTTTTTGTGTAAGAAACAGTAGAGTTAACCATCTCTTCCTACATTGTAAGTTCACAGCACACCTTCAGAGAAGTATCTTAAACCTCAATGGCATATCCCAGACCATGCCTGGAAAGCTTACAGAAGCTCTAAAAAGCTGGGAGGAAACAGGCTTACAAGCAAAGAACACGAGTAGCTGATGAATTGTCCCTACCTGCATTTGGTGGACAACCTGCAGAGAATTATCTTAAACCTCATATGCATATCCTGGATGGCTAGAGCATGCCTAGAAAGGTTTCAAAAGCTCTAAAAAGTTGGGAGGGAACAGGCATACAGGCAAAGGATAGGAGTGGACGGAGAATTGTTTCTGCCTGCATTTGGTGGACAATTTAGAAGGAGAGAAATTCAAAATGTTTTGAGATGTGTGCAGAAGATCAAGTTGAACTTCATCTTGCTTCTGTGTTTTTGGTATAATCAGACTTACTCAAATGATATTGTTTCTATCATTGATATTTTAGATTTATTACAGATAGAGGACAGTAGAATTTTAGAGCTCTAATGTAAATATGGTTTCAGTACTACCTAAGTATTGATTTGTTTCTTTATATATACATATAGTACCCGTTTAAAAAAACTATTTTTTTGAAACTGATAACTGTATTTATATATATGGAGCAAAACAGTACATGGGTTGTACTGAAACCATATTTACAAGTGTACTCCAAAATTCTACTGCCCATAGAGATCCATAAAAATGTTCTCTTAATACTATATTAATTTTTTTTGGAGAAAATTAATACTATATTAAGTCTTCATATCTCAAATGTTACATTAGCTCTTATTATCAGTATGTTGCTTTAGTATAAACTAGAAATTGACACACTTTAAAATGTCTGAGATTTTGGCGATTGTTTGGTCAAGTTAGACTTTCAAAAGGAAAAAAAAGATAATAGCACAAGAAGTGAAAGAGAACGCAGAGCAGAGCTTTAGCTAACATGGCAGCAATTTTATACTCAAACTTTTAGGACAGACCAAGAATTTTACGTGAAATACCCAGACGAGTATTGCTAAAGTAGTGTTACTGTAAATAAAATTGACTTGCTCTGTCGTGAAGTTGATTTTCTGTGGACTCTACTGTGGGTTTCTACTGCTCGTTTGAAGTAGTTAATAGTCATCTCATGTATGTGTTGTTTTACTATTATCAATTTACCATTAACTAGTCATAAACCAAAAACACAACCAAACCGACAAGAACTAAACCGATGGTTTTTATTTTATTCGGCTTGGTTTTAGAAATTTAAAGACTGAATAAATTATTTTGGTTTTGGTTTTAATCAAAAATTGACCCAAACCAAAACCATGAACACCTCTAGCTACAATCTACAAGCACAAGTATCGAGTAAACCTACCCACCAAGACCATTGCAGATGAGCTCACACTGAGTACTATAACTTAAGGTTAGAATCTAGCTCACCAGATTTTTACTCTTAATGCCTCAACTATTTATTACTCAGCGATCCATGTAGAACTAAGCACAACCAAATTTATCTGACAAATGACAACAGCATTTGCGTAAACAGAAGGAAAAAGTTCCATGAAGAAAGAAATTAAAAATTTTGGTTTGTCTACTACCTTATAAAGATTTACCCTATGAGACGAAAAGAAAAGGAAAAGCCACTATAGGAATTGAAACTTACGACGGCGTGATGTTGTCCGCCCATTGACGCAGCCAGTCCATAGATATCCAAAAGTAAGATTTCTCGGGTGATTGGACTGCAGCTTTAGAAAGGATTGAACGTATCTCCTGCCTACGCTCCGTGATGCAGTTCAGCTCAGACTCCTTCTTCATTTTATATCGCTCACATGAGTCAACATAGGAGTCATTCAGTTTTTCTACCTCCTCATAGAGGTGGGATGGAAGATGACTATCAACTTCCAAAGATGTACAAGCCTCGTTTTCCGCTTTATCACCAGTAGAGTCAATTGACATTTTATCACCATTCTTTGGACGTCTAAGGACATACATCAGCATATAAGCATCACAAGACGAGAAGGTCTTCACTTCAGTGACATCAGTACTTGAGGCTTGCCGCTCCCCAGCATCAGGCCCATTCCCATTCTCAATAATTACATCAGAAGAAGAGTGGTCAAGTTGCTCAGTTTGAGAAGGCTTCACAGCAGAATGTGAAGAACCTTTACCAAATGGCTGACAGCCTAAATTTGAAACGTGTTCATCATCAAACTCCCACCACTGCTGTGTATTCTCATTTTTAATATGGGCTACATAGTGGCCACTATTTGCAGCAGAGCCTTTGTGGATCAGTATAGCTGATAAATCATATATTAGTTCTGATTGGAAATGCTCAGAAATCCTTCGTGTCATATTCAGCTCTTCAGGAAAACAAAATGCAGATGTAATTTTCTTCCTCATTGTAGTCTAAGAAAATAATATACATATCAGGTAGAGCCCACAAAAAGAACAGATCAAAAACATCCAATAAATAAATGAATAAATCAACATCAGCTGGAATATTGTTAATGAAGCAAAATCATTTCAAGAGTCACCTTCTTACTAATAAAGGTAATTCTAATCTTTTTCACTATTCAACTCAAACCTAAATACTAAAAGCTAGGGAGCTGGGAAGGTACAACAACTTGAAGCACAATTGGGCCTCAATCCGGAACAAGTTGGTGGGCTAAATGAATTCTTACTGACCATGTTTCTCCATTTACATTCATGCCATGACAACATTATACAAAATAAAAGTACAAATAAAAAGTCATACAAGTTCTCTATACCTTTTTTTAAAATTTTACTTTTAAAATAAAAATTCTCTATATCTTCTCTTGGCATAAAAATCGGGGCGCTAAACAAAAGAGAAAGCATAAGACCTTAAATAAATATATTTGCAAAATTAAAACATATTCTCTATTAATTGGTATCACCCATATAGATCTTTTTCTTCCATTGTGGGAGCTTGGAAGGGTAGAAGCATTTACAAATTATTTCTAATCAAGAGCCCACTAGAGTCTCTAAATGTTAAAATTGCCACAGTCCAACATCTCAAACTCCATGGAAGTCATCAAGCATGTATTTCATCACCTACAACATTGAATTATGACCAAGCAGAAGAAGAGAGTCCACTGCACATACAGTGGTACAAGGATGCTGCAAGAAGAAGCTCTAAGGAATTTAAGAAATTTCCCGCCATGACAAACGAACTTACAATTCCCAGCAGGGAGAACAAAAGGTTCATGCCAGAGCAATGATAGCACCATTACCAACCTTTAGAGAATATTATGCTATATTATTCAACACTAATAACCGCATATAGCAACTTCCCTATGTGGTCTTAAAAGAGGACTAGCATATGTCAGTGAGAAACTTTAAACAATTTACATACGTTTGGGAGGAAAATGCAACGCTTGAGCTGGAAATTTAAGACTGCAGGCAGAGACCGCAATTTAATGTTACGAGTAGCATCAACTCGGGTGGCACATGAACCACAATAATATTGATTATCTCCTTGAAGCTCCTCTATGCTAAGATAGTCGTCCAGACTCTCATCTAAACTCTTCAAACCCTTGACATTCAACTCCAGCTCATAGAAATCTTCAATTTTTGATGAAGCTTCAGATTCATTTCCACACTTTGAACACCTATACATTAATTAGGCATAAAACACCAATAAATTAACTTTTAGAATCTTCTAACGACTCCAAAACGTAGAGGCAGAACTAACCACAAAGAATTAAACAAACATATTGCTTCAAATGTACAAGTAAAACGAACACCGACATAACAAAGGTGGCACTCATATAAGAGATCTGAGGACCCCTGATTTCAAGAAGATAAAAACCAAGAGAATCAAGGATGACAAGTTCCTTCACAAGAGATGTACATCATTCAAGGTGAACTTGACGTGCAGTTAGCATTTGCACTGCATTAGAAAGAAGGGCAATGGAGGCATCACAATGTAAATGCAACAAAAATGACTTCCCGTGCTAGCTGGGTTACTAGTAATTTCTTGTTCTCTTTTGCAATAAGGCGCCATACACACTTTTTGGTGTCCCATGTCCATGCACGTGCAGTCAATATGTTTTCAAATGACCAACCAACTATTCAAGTCCTGTTTACATCCAAGTATATAGCCACAGAAAAATCTGCTTGATAAAATTGATTAAAGAGCAATAACCATTTTAGCACCTAACTAGGAGAGCTGGGTGGACTGGACAGGGAATAAGCTCCAAATCACACAATCAATTGAAATAAACATAAGTATCAGCAAAAAGCTTCTTACTACTAATAAGTAATTGAGACCATGCATTATACTGGTTAACAGTAACAATCTGAAAAGCTTACCCTAAAGAAGAAGTAGAAGATGTAGCACACGAAGGAGACTGTAAAGTTAGTAATTTGCTTGACCAAAAAAAAAAAAAGTTAGCAATTTGTTGTGAAGGTGCTATTCTCTTCCGTCTTTGACAAGATAGGTTAGGGTCATAGCTGAACTTCTCCATTGTACAACTTGCTAGATGACAAAAACTCCCTATGTCTCTAGATACCAGAGTAGCTAATCATATCAGATCTTTTTTGATAAAGTATCTTCTTTATCAGATTCTAATAAAGTATCTTTTCAGATCTTTTCACCTTTCAAAGTTCTTTCTTGGGCAAAATTCTTCCTAGAACAAGTAACTTTAATCAAATGAACCAGTTTATATTTGCAAATCACCAAGGAAAAGTAGAGTATACAAATTGGCTATGTGCTTCAGCAGAGAGTGGAAGTATTGTTCTTAAGCGTGAGCTCTTGATATGATGTATTAAGATTATGTTCTCCTTGAATCTTCAGTTCAAAATTCAGTCACAGGTGATTTGGACCCATTTTGTTGGTGATCCAGCACAAACACACTAAAAACCTCATGCAATATTCAGAGATCTCCCTCCACCTTTAACCTACGAATAAACCGAAAATTTGTTGTTGCATTGCCATTTCAGTTTTAAGAGGAGAGAAAAGTTTACTTATATTAAATTCAAGGAAAATTTTCTTATACATTCGTTATTGCGCCAAAAAATCCAAAATACAATGGAAGGCACTACAGATTCGTCCCTTCACCATTCAGAAGTTCTAACTCTTCTTAAAGAAAAATCACGAGAAAATATTATGAGTGCCCTCCACAGCTCATGATCTAGAAAAAGAAAAAGACAAAAAGATTAAACTAATCACCCACCTATATCAAAAATTAAGTAAATAATAGAAAACCCTGGAGTCATGAAAGGGTTAATGTAATCGGTCTAAAATATCAAAAATATCAGTATCTCGCGACAGTTTTAGTATAGTTAATTTAAGTCCAGACTTACGTAGTCACATGTGACACACCTCCGCGGAAAAGATCTTGGACAATTGCTCTGGCCTTCAACACGCTAGACCTACTCAGACATCGCTCAAGCAGAGAGAAAAGCAAGGTCAGAAACTCATGACTGTCCTGCTGAACGCCATTATCTAGCTCCAGAGTTTGGATAAATGGAGCAGAATCAACAAAAGCCATTTTGTACAAATGTAACTTTGCAAACAGTCGTGCTAGCTGGTCTAACACAGGTTGTTGTTTCAAAACATTTGGTTCAATAGAGAATACACCCTCCCTGAATGACTTATTCATATACAGACATTGCAGAATACTGTTAGCATAGCATGTCGCACCCAGATTTGTCAACCCAGCAGGTGTCTCTGGGGATGCACGAAGATCATCTGAAGGATCAGGACCAAGAGCATTGACCACTTCGGATGTCTTCTGCCATAACCCAGATTTGCGACTACTATTTGATGATGGAATCAATCCACAAAAGCAATTGGGATTATCTTTGGTGTTGACACGACATCCTTGGCAAGCAGGCTTCCATATCATGTACAGCTGATTAACATCATCTTCTGTCACCTGGCTAGTAGATAGAACATTTCTGCAAAGCAGACAACATAAAATACCAACTAATAAATAAAATAAACAAACAAGTACACAAACAAGAGATAATAAATAAGTTGGGTTATCCTTGAAAGACATTATAACGTTGCTTAGGTCCATTGTTCAAATATTCAGCTATTACAGTATTCATGTCGCTCCAAAAGAAAGCAAAAGAGCAAAACATGTTGAAGTTGAAATTATACACTTGAGTTAGGGGCTTATCAGGAAAACACAAGAATTGGGTATAGTAGTTTATTTTTTCTATGAAGATCACAAAAGGGGTAAGAGTATGAATCTCTCAGCTCAATAATTGAGCTACCTATGTAACACTAGATTTTAAGAAACATCAGTAAGGGATGATCTTATTTGCACCTTTTTCACATTGAGCACCAAAACGGGCCTGATCACGAATCTTGGCTAGGAACTAAGATTACTCAATTGAACCTCAGTGACTACACTCTGTTATTAATTAAAAAAAATATTATATTGAACATTGATCCAACAAGAGATTTGAAATTTGTTAAACAGAATCAAACAACTTTTAACTTAACTGTGTTCTTTTTAGATGAAGTAATTACTTATTGATGTTGTGGGAAACTCCATGTAGAAGAAGCATACCCTGTATCTTGATTCAATATGTTGTACTAATTTTTTTATAACCTCAGTATGTTGTACTAATAAATGACTGAAAGTTATGAAATGACAACAACAGCATAATCTTCTACCATTCACCATTAACAGAAAGATCAGAAAGGGATTTGCCTTGAAAAACACCTAAAAATCTCAAAAAGTGCAGGATATTGGATCAATAAAATCAGCTCAGCCCTCAAACTGCAACATTAAATCAGTAGATTTCTCCTCCACCAAAGATAGACCAAGAAAGAAAATTTGAAAGAAGAACACTGCTGTAAAACCTTATACCCAAAAGAGTGAGCGAGCCAAAATGGTTATTCCAGATTGCTCAAGTTACACGCCAGGAAAACGTTGCAAACTCGATCAAAAATGAGTAAAATATTATTGAGCATAAATAAATTTGTAATACATCCAGAAAACATAACAACAACAATCAATATGAGAATAATTCACCTGAAAATTTCCGCAGCGGACTCAGCATAATCATCGGGTCTATTCCTTTTACCTTTACTGCGAGTATTCGGCCGATGATGCCCCATCTTACAGCAGAAAAAATTCAATCGGCACAAAATCGGCAATTCAGTTTCTATTGAGCTTCTGATCAACAATAAAATCGTCTAGTTTCGGAAAACCTATTCTAAAATCTCGAGAAATAATGAGTCTTCGAGTGCATCGAAATTCATCACCCTTGAGAATTCAAGCTCGATTTCTGCTCGTACCTGAGAGTTTTTGGAGTTTTTTAGGGTTTTTTAAATATATTTTTATTTGAGGGGGGGAAAGTCTCTCCAGTTTCCTCTTCCTTTTTTTTTTTTTCTTTGTGGGGGAGGGGCTGAGGGGGGGTTGGTTTTAGGAGGGAAAGATAAAAATATTTCACTAAATTGGGCGCCTTATCTCCGGTTTTGTTCAACCCAAAGTTTATTGGGAGTAATAAAGAAAATTACATTACATCATTCTTGTATAGGGGTAAAACTTGGGGAAAATGGCAACTTGTTGGAGAATCACTCTTTGGGACCTAGAATTAAGAGCACAAAATTCTTAAAATGGTGAATAAACAAAGCTACTGTGTATTCCCCTCTCCAAATTGAACCTCTATATTTTGTTTTATTTTACACCGTTTTAAAAAACATTTTTTTCCCGAAAAATAGATCTTTTAATATATTATGCTGCATAATAAAATTCGTGCAGGCTTAATTAAGAAATAGTGTAGAACATTAGATAGTCAAACATCGTTATAGTGATAATGTTTGTCTGAAAATTTTATGATTACTGTAGTGAGGTGCTATTATATATATATATATATTGGCCTTTGACATTTAAATCTAATTTAGCTGTTATAAATAAAAGTACGTAAAAATTTAATTTAATAGTTTTGTGCACCAAGAAGAATAATGTATTTGTTAACCAATTTAACCAAAAAAAATAGAAAAAGTATAAATGTAAAAAAAGCAAGCATCCGTAGTCTTTTCTTGTGAAATTACAATATAATTGATGGACACTATTTTAATATAATTTTTTCTTTTAGTTATTCGTACTTAAAATTTATTATATGCATGACATTAATGATAATTATCATAAATATTTGAAATTTTATTTTTATAAATAAATAATATACTTTTTACAAAATATTAGTATACAATATTATGAGTATGAGTGTTATAAGGACAATTATATAAAGAGTGTAACGGTATACTAAACATCATTGTTGTTATAGGTAGAATGTTATAAAAAAGTAAAATATAACATGAAAATTTAGTTTTGGAGAAAATCAAGTCATTATAGTGAAATATTATTAGAACGAATTTGACCATAAAAATAAAAAATTATATAAACGTCACCGACTATTTGTGATAAGTTCTTCATATCAATGCATATACTTTAAAAGAAAAACAAGGTCTAAGAAGCTACTCACTAACTATTTTATTGTTTTAATTAAATTAAAATCATTCTTATAAAATAGTAAATAAAAATAAAAGGTAAGAAATTTGAACTATCTAAAATTAAGAAACTTATGCATAATTTGTAATGTCTTGTTTGTTCGTTATTTCTTTTTTAATGTCAATTGTTATGAGTTTGATATTACTGAATTTGCTTTTTCTTTAATATTAGTGAAGTGATTCGCGCTTCGCACGACTATAAATAACACAAGTAATTTTATAATAATTGATATTTTTATAAGTTAAAATAATTAATATTGCTTTTAAACTTATTCAGATAGCATAGATTTTAATAATTTCTATATAAGCACATAATAATTAATTATATTAGAAATAGAACTTACATGAACTATGGTTTTCATTAGCATATTCTTTAAAGATAAATAGATTAAAGTAATATATGACAGATATGAGCGTAACTTTAATACATGAATTTTTTAGATAAAAAATAAAAAAATTAAATTTAAAAGTAATTACACCACAAATCAAAAGAAAGAATTGCACTTTTATTCAGGCTTTTCTGTCTTTAAGTCTCGTGCATAAAAAATAGTCAATCAATCGAGAGGAAGACATCTATAATATCAATAACCAATGTTATTAATTGGAACTATATAAGCAATGACTAAGATAACACCTAGAAATATGATAATTAATACTCCAAATCACCAAAATATAAAAACAAACGGGAATGCAAAAATACCATATTAAATAAAGTGTATAAAAAGAAGGAAAATTATGAGAATACGACCAAAAAGAAAAGTAAAAAGAAAACATATAAAATTAGTGAGGAAAAAGTCATTTTTCCATACTAAACGGCTATTCCAAATTGATATAAGAATAAAAGTTCGTACTAAATTCTTCGGTTCAACCCAATTTTTGATATTATTAATAAATTTTAGAGGAATCAAATTTTCCTCTAAATCAGCTCCATAACTCTGAGTTTTGCAATTACTTCTTTTGTTAGTATGATCTTCATCTGAAGTAGTAACAAAATTCTTAAACAATTATATTCAAAAAAGTCAAAAACTAATGAATAGCGTCATATGTTTGATGCAGCCTCAAAGAAAATATTCATGTTCAAATCCGTTCTTGATTTCAGATTAGCTAACTTCATCAAGAGAACGAGAATATAGGTAATTCATAATAAACATAACATACAAAAACATATCATAATTTATAATAAGAACACAAAGAAAGAGAACCACAAATAAGTCATATGCATACATTAAATAGTCGGTCATGAATTCTCCAAACATTTTTTTGAAAATATCAGCAACCCGAATAACTAAAACCTATCATTTTAAGAACAAATGTAAATATTATCTAAATATACTCTTGCTAAGCTGATAATAATTACAAGGTAATGTTTCTGCACAAATGTAACATTCTTCACATTCAATGTCATACGTAATTAAACAAAATAAGAATAGGATTGCTAAGAGAATAAACTCTTTAATTTTGAAAGCAAGCAAGTGAAGTGTAGAATTATGATAGATAGGTTGGAATTAAGAAGTTTAAAACCTAGGTAAAGACAGATAGAACAACTCTTTGGAAAATACTGCCCAATGATCCAGTAAAGCATGGCGCTTCTGCAATCTGCAGTTTTAACCAATTTTCACAGAGAAAATCTGTCGTCACTAGAAATGCAAGTTTAAAATCAAGATCAGTTACTTAGTAAATCGAAAAAGTTTTTCACAAAATAAAAGGTAAATATAAGCTTTATGTC
This sequence comes from Datura wrightii, assembly GCA_035772735.1. NCBI lineage: Eukaryota > Viridiplantae > Streptophyta > Magnoliopsida > Solanales > Solanaceae > Datura > Datura wrightii. The sequence continues at coordinate 44,216,694 of JASDFA010000002.1, read as the reverse complement.
TAATACAAGTATATCTACAGTAACATGTGTATTTAATTTATGTATGCTTTCACATTAAAAAGTCATAAGAGTATAAGCTCCTATAATATTTCTCTTTTAATAAGAATATTAGTTTACATCCATTACCTAAAAAATATATCCCATCCATCCAGTTAGTGACCAAAAAATATAACCAAGGCACAAGGTGGCATAACTAATCAGTTTAACAGTAGATAAATAGAAATTGAATTACAAAAGTAGTAATTAGTGTTGGCAAATAACATCTCAAATCAATTAAAGAGAGGGCAGATTAAGGTGACAAATGATACACCATTGTTTAGGGGAACACGATAGCATCACTTTTATCAAGTGAAAAGAATTAGAAGGACAAGCAATTTGCCTGAGAAGTATAACCCCAAGGGTGAATGACAGTGAAGGAAACTGTATCTAAGTTAGTCGTTATGCCAAAGCACAAATAATAACAGTCTCATAATTATAAATTGATGCAGCCTAATTCTTCAAATTTTACTATGCTGCCATTATGTAATAACAACAAACAATTAAGCTTTCATGAGGGAGCAGAATTTTGATAAACATCATTCCTTTGTGAAGTATAAATATAAGAAAGAAGAGAAGAAGAATCGCAGAGGAATATATGAGAACGACAGGCTATAACCGTAAAGGACAGTAAATGAAAGCTCATAAAGATACTGTAAAGGAGGTAAAAAGTCATTATGTCATACTAAACGGCTACTTCAAGCTGATATAGAAATGAGGTTTGTAATAAATTCTTTAGCACGACCTGATTTTTGATATTCTTAATAGATTTAGAGGAATCAAATTTTCTTCCAAACCAACTTCATAACTTCAAAATTCAATTTCTGCAGAACTCCACAAATAGAAAAAATCAAAAACGTTTGAAAGAGTCGAGGTGAATATAAAAAAACGATTATCTCCGCTAAATGAATCATTGAAAGTTTCAAGAGTAACCTCTATAGGCCCTCACTTTGAACGTTACATCTTGTTTATAAAGTTATAAATAATCAGTATACAAGACGGAGCAGTGAATTAATCAACTTGAAAGACACGAATAAGTGAAGCATTTTACAAAATAATTAAATAAATTTATAAAACAGTTGAAATTAGAAAGCACAAATCAGATATATTAGCTTTGCTCACAATTGTTGACCGAGAGAATGGATACTTGATCATAGAGAGAATGGCCAAAATCTGGAATGAGATCAACGCGAAATTTAGGCAATAACTGATTCGATTAAGCAAATTGAACAATAATGATTTAATCAGAAAATAAAAATGCTAATAAATTATTCAATTACCAAGAACACTCATACCCAGGTAAACATCGAGAAACAAAACAAAAAAAGAAACAAAACAAAAAAAAATCCAAAAGAAAAACTTCACAGAGCAAGCCCACTTATACCAAAAAACAAAAACAAATCAGAGATACAATTATAGTCAGAATGAATTTGTACTATTAGTTTAGGAGATAGGGAAGTAAGTAATTATTTACTGATAGAGAGAAAATTTATGCCAGGCATTTAAACTGAGAGAGATAAATTCTTAAAAAGGAAGATAAATTATTGAAAGAGAGACGGTTCTCTTTTGCTGGCAACTACTAAGAGCGTTGGGCAACATCTTTTGAATTTCCTATTAAAACACCAAATTTATTTATTTATTCTTAGTCTAGTACAATGAAAGAGAAATTGCGAAAAAAAAAGAAAAAATAGATAAATTTTCAATTAATTATATGATTCTCTGCTCTAGGGAGAAGTTCAATAAAAAAACTAAACTCATCCCTGTCAAATTGGAAATATTTTTCACTTTCAAAAAATCTAATACAGACATAAACATAGCAGCCTATCACGACCCAAATGACTGTGATTGACACCCATACTAACCCCCGGTGGCCGAACAAACGATTCTCAATAATTACTCCGACATCAAACATTCAAAAGGAAATAAGAGTCTATTAAAACGAAATGAATCATCAGTAGCGATAACAATCCTCTTAAAAAAACAACAAAATGATAATCCCAAGATCTGAAGTCATTGCGCCAAGCATCTATGTACAGAACTAGGAATAATAAGTCTAAACAAATAAAGATTTAAAATATCCGGAGGAGAGACATCTTCAGTGGAGGAGTGGGACTGCCCGTCTAGCGACCGTTCACCTTTCACGAGAATTGCTGCTACTTATAGATGGGGATGAAAAGAGTTTCCTGGATCGTATTCTGCACTCAGAATAGAAGTGCGGGAGTAGGGTCAGTACAAACCACGGTCCTGCTAGGCATCATCGCCGGATCTTACATAATAACATATAGTCTTGCAACAACAATATAAAACCAATCTCAAACATCATAGATAAGTACAGTAACACAACAAGTGCACTAGTTCTACACAAGTGATAACCGACCTGCTCACTAGATCGGGCCTTCCGTTGCAACGGTCACTTGACCGCTACAACGGTCTCGCCGCAGCGGAATAAGTTCCGCTGCAGCTACACTGCTCGAGGCAGTAGCTCAATTTAGCTGCACCTTCATCAGTCCACAGTTTTCAGCAGTTCACATATTCTATATTTCATTCAGATGTGACACAAGTTTTGACATGAATTAATAACAACTCATCATAACATGCAGTTTAAAGCATTTCATCACAAAAAAGATCAACTCGACATTCATAATCATTAATTCGTATCACAACTTAGGATCTTTTCCACTCTCTTGTTTCAATTACAATTATAGGATCATCAATTCCACTCAACCACTTAGCATACGCTCATTCCAAACTTTCACAAGTTACACACATCATAAAATAGAACAAATGGTGACATGTCGGGCACACGCCTCCGCCATATCACCATAAAAATTTCGTTATCAAAATCAATGTACACACATGATAAGAGGTGTTACTTCTGCCCTTTCAGTCATGACCTACAGAGGACTCTAGAAATCCATGTACTGTACCGGAGTAGTATTCGCTCCCACTCATATGCTCGTCCGGATGCTCCCCTCAGATACGAGTCATTTAACTAATATTGCTCGCCCCAATGCACCCTCTAGCACGAACCTCTCATCTTAGGATATTATTACTATCCTTAACTATTCTCATTCAACTAAATATACAGGGTAAATTCTTTAAACACTCATGAGTTTACAATCTACTCCCTCACTTGCATAACTACAAACCATCAAACATCTCAATAACAATGTAAAGGAACTTCACTTAATCATTCAACACAATTTCATAACAGTCCACATACCACATTATATCTACATTACTTCTACAGTTCATTCAATAATAAAGCTTCATGACAGGTAATGCCCGCAAACCAATCACATATCATCATTGCACGAAACATATATGCCATTAAATAGGGTCTATTTCCCTTAAACCATAACCTATCTCGGTTTTTGGTTACGAAAGTTAGCTACTCCGTAGGAGCCTTTCCCTTTCTCAACGCTTTGAAAAGTTCGAAATCTACAACAATAATATAGAGTAATTTCATTATTTACTCTTCAAATAAAGATCTTAGAAGTTCAAACCCTTCCCTTTAGGGCACTTTTAGAAGAAAAACCCCAATTCCCGCGTAACCCATGTTCTCAAGCAAGTAAACCTCGGGGAATGATCAATACTCCTTAAACTTCTAATCAACCCACTCTATAAACTCCCCATGATCCAGTCCTAGTCTATCAACCTAGAATTTCTTAGCATTAGAAAATACCATTAAAAAGCCACCCTACGATCCTAGGGTGTTGAGAAATCGAATGGGGGAAGGAATTGTCTAGAGACTTACCTTGGGGAAGAAGTTCAATAGCTCTGGGGGGAGAAATCGCGTACAGAGTTTCAACTTTCATGTTTTGGAAATAATGGGGTATAACCCCAGAAATCTCACTTAAACCCACTTTCTGATTTTCATCGTCTTCTACAGCGGTCACATTTCCACTGCAGCGGACCCGCAATAGCAGTCAGGAAATCGCTACAGTGAATCCGGCGGTTAATTCCCCGATCTGCTATGGCGGGTCTTCGACCGTCACCACAGTCTCGCTGTAGCGGGAAATATGCCGTTGCAGTGGTCCCCCGAAACCAGTATCTCCCCTAAAATTCATATTTTAACACTTAGCTCAATTTTCCTCAGATTTTTGCCTTTTTCGAGAGTCCTAAATCTGTTCCCCTCATAAAGACATACGGATCATTACATCAGTAACCAATTAAATCACCATTCGTCCTCGAACCGTCTGCATAAAAGCAAGGAAAATAACGTATTAAATTAGACAAATAATTGAGGATATTTGATCCGCATATCGGCCTCGGTCTCTCAAGTGGCTCCTCTACAGGATGATTCTTCCATTGGACCTTTAACGTTGCATTTTCCTTTGATCTCAACTTGCAGACCTCCCTAGCCAATATCGCCACCGGCTCTTCCTCATAGGACAGTTCTCATCTAGTAGAATGAATGCCATTTGATAATATATGATCCATCCCATGGTACTTCTTCAACATGGAAACATGGAAAGTTGGATGTACTCGTGACAGTCCTGGCAAAAGGGCTAGCTCATAAGCTACCTCTCCCACTCGTCATAGGATCTCAAATGATCCAATGTACCTCGGGCTAAGCTTGCTCCGTTTACCGAACCTCATTACCCCCTTCATGGGAGATACTTTGAGCAAAAGTTGTTCTCCCTCCATAAACTCCATATCTTGCACTTTCTTGTCTGCTTATTGTTTTTGTCTACTCTGAGCAGCTACCAGAAGTTTTTGAATTGTCCGAACTTTCTCCAAGGATTCCTTTAGCAAATCGGTCCCCCAAGGTCTCACTTTAAATGCATTAAACAACTCTACTGGAGACCTGCATTTAGTCCCATACAGAGTTCCAAATGGCGTCATGCTAATGTTTAAGTGATAGCTGTTGTGCTCGAGTGGTAGCTGTTGTTATAGGTGAACTCTGCCAAGGGTAGAAATTTATCCAATGGCCCCTAAAATCTATAACACAAGCCCAGAGTGTGTCCTCCAACACTTGGATGGTCCTTTCTGATTGTCCATCTGTCTGAGGATGAACGGTTGTGCTCAAGTCCAACCTGGGGCCTAACTCTGCCTGCAAGGTCCTTCAGAAATGAGACATGAACTAAGTACCCCTATTAGACACAATTATCACTGGCACCCCGCGCAACCGAATCACTTCCTTCACATACAACTTGGCCAACTTCTCGACATTATAAGTCACTTGGACAGGCAAGAAATGAGCAGACTTGGTCAATCTGTCCACAACGACCTAAATGGAGTCAAACTTTTCCAAAGTCTTTGGAAGACCAACTACAAAATCCATAGCTATCCTCTCCCATTTCCACTCGGGGATAGGCATCCTCTGAAGTAACCCCCTCAGGCTTCTGGTGTTCGTATTTCACCTGCTGGCAATTTAAACACTGAGCAACATGCTCTATAATGTCTCTCTTCATCCTGTCCCACCAATAGTGGTGATTCAAATCATGGTACATTTTGGTGGCTCCGAGGTGAATGGAGTACCTCGAGTTGTGAGTTTCTGCCAAAAGAGTCTTAATTAGTTCACCAACTCGAGGAACACACATGCGCCCTTTATCCTCAGCATCCCTTCGCCATTTAGCACTGTTTCCTTTGCTTCTCCCCACTAGACCTTATCTCTAATTTTACCCAACTTCTCATCCTCGAACTGTCTTGTCTTTATTTCCTCTAACAAAGATGACTTAGACTCCATGCTATCTAGTAACCCACCTGTTTTTGTCAAAGATAGCCTCACCATACTATTGCCAGCGTCTGAACTTCTCTGGTCGTCGGTCACTGAGTAGCTTCTAAGCAAGCTAGACTACCCAACCTCACTGCCTTCCGACTCAATGCATCTACCACTATGTTAGCTTTTTTGGGGTGGTATAAGCCACATTATAGTCATTAAGCAGTTCCATCCACCTTCTTTGTCTCAAATTGAGATCCTTCTGGGAAAACGCATACTGCAGGCTGCAATGATATGTGAATACTTCGCAACGAGCCCTGTACAAGTAGTGCCTCTAGATTTTCAGCATGAACAGCACTGCTGCTAGCTCTAGGTCATGCATGGGGTAAATCTTCTTATGCACCTTCAACTTCCTTGAAGCATAAGCAACGACTTATCCTTCATGCATTAATACAAAACCCAACCCAGACCGTGAGGCATCACAATAAATAACGAAATCTTTACCTTCCACCGATAATGCCAGGATAAGTTTCGTGATTAACAGAGTCTTGAGCTTCTGAAAACTTTCTTCACACTCCTCAGACCATTGAAAAGGTACATCCTTCTGGGTCAACTTTGTCAGCACCGAAGCAATGGATGCAAAACCTTCACAAACCGACGGTAGTAACTGGCCGATCCTACGACCCTTCAGATTTTAGTCATAGTAGTAGGCCTAGCCCAGTTTCTAAATGCCTACACCTTCTATGTATCCACTTTGATTCCTCATTAGAGACCACATGCCCTAGAAAAGACACTGACTCCAGACAAAACTCACACTTAGAGAATTTGGCGTATAGTTGCTTCTCCTTCAGCAACCCAACACTATTCTAAGATGATTCTCATGCTCCTGCTAGGTCTTAGAATACACCACGATATCATCAATAAGAATAATTACAAAGGAGTCTAAGTAAGGTTTGAAGATACCATTCATTAGGCTCATAAACGCAGCTGGGGCATTAGTGAGTCCGAACGACATGACCAGAAACTCGTAATGCCCATACCTGGTCCAGAAGGCTGTTTCGGGAATATCCTTGTCACACCCCGCTTTGGGGGGTATGACTAGCACCTGGTGCCCTACTAGGACCTGAACTGCTAGACTATTGAGCTTGAGCACATCTGGTGCCTGGCTGGGTCTAACTCAAATTCAGGGAAACAACGGGCTATATAACGGCTGTAAATACAGCCTCCGGCCGACTAGGCCTATAGCCACCTGTATCTGTACTAACAGCTAACCAGAAACATATCAATATAGGGGAGCCTATGAGGGCCGACAAGGCCACCATGCTGTCTAGTTATCTGTAACTCAACAATGAAATATTGGAAAGCTACGTGACCGGTAAGGTCACCACTACTGTCAAGCTATGGCCCCACACGGCTAACATAAAAGAAACAGAAGTACTAATAGCTATACAACTGCACGACCTCACACGATCGGCTCATTTGACCACAGGGAAATATACACAGACTGCAAACCTCTAAGAATACTGATAAGATGGTCGGGACAGGGCCCCGGCATACCCATGTTGTACAACAAAAGAAACGGGATAAACCTCTAGCTATCTAGCTCCGGATGACTGGAGCTGATGACCCTGTGAGCTGGCTGGAATCACGAGGTATTGGCCCCTCGTCTATGGGTACCTGCAGGCAAGTAATGCAACGCCCCCAAGGGGCGTCAGTACCACTGGTACTGAGTATGTAAAACAATAACTAAAAGAAATATCTGAAAACAACAACACAACCGATGGAACTGAAATAGGAAGGAATAAACTAACTGACTGAAAATGTAAAGCTATGCCTACTATTAACTATACTGGAAGGAGTAGGAGTCATACCTGGAGATGTATCGTTCTACTGTCGATCTACTCGTATCTCGTGTAACATGGAATAACATAACATAGTATACACAAACCTTACCCGGCCCCTATAAGCCGGGAGGTACAACCAACACGCAATCTATACCCCTACCCCAGTCGTCCCATCTTCTATAATAACTATAAGCATCCTGCCGGTCCCCTGGGTATGCACTTGGGCTCGCTGAGCCCCTGACTATAACTGTACCTGAGTCCGGAGGACTCCTGATTCAACACCCCGGGCGTATCCGCTCGACGGGGGTGTATAAGGGCCGACGAAGGCACAATATGGGGAAAACTGGCATCCCATCTTCGTCCCCTGTGGGACGGCATGCCACTCCATAGAGCGACGTATCCTCGTCCTCTGGCGAACGAGTCGATACAACTATTAACCCTGGGGCAGTCATGGATGCTAGGTAATCCAACCCCAAGACAATACAGTGGTCTCAACTAGTAATACTACTTGCATATACCACATACTGAAGCTAATGATAATAATGTATCTGTACCTACTATATGCTGAACTAGTGATAGTGATATGTATGTATTTAATACATACTAAGACTGATAATAGTATATATATATAAATATAATCTTCTGTCATACTGTACTGAGTCTAATGTTAAACTAGATATAGTTTTTCTACTGGAAACCATGCTGTATAACTGAGTTTCTATGGTAACATGATTTACTATTTCTAACATGCTTTCTAAACTTTATTTTACCTATCATTCTACTTCTGAGATACCTTACAGGTATTCACATTTCTTTACTAGGTCTCAACTGAATACGATAATATCCTAACATTCTTTACTAAATCACACACTGGGCATGCTGTACAGTTCCTAACACTTGCATTAGAATTTATATCGTGCTAGCAAGTTTCACGCTATACATAACAAGATGCTTCCAATATCGTACCAATATTTATAATAAACATAACACACGACTTCTGAACATTCTACTGGCCTTTAAACTATTTTACTATACCGAGACTGCTAACTTGCCGAGGAAACTAGCTTTACATACCTTCGCTTCTGATTTCCCGACTAACTGGCGTAGCTCGGTCAGTATTTTCACTATTTCTCCCAACTGCATTCATGTACATGTCAATTAGCAGTAAATACAGCACTATTATGAAAGACGGCATCACTTTCGATATAATTATAGCCTAAACTTAGGGCTATCGAAAGACAGTCGAAAACTTGCTATTTTTCAGAAGTCCAGAAGGGAGAAGTATTCACTTCACAGCTAGGAACACATAGACACTAGTTTGGAGCAATTCTACTTACCTTAGCCCTGTATCACGACGATTCGTCGGCCGTATTTCGCGAAACTAAATCCGTAGGAATGCTCCCTGCTGCTAAATACTTCGGTATCTGGAGTTAATTTAGATTTGGACTACGTTTAGCAGCGTAATCGGATGAAAATATATTTACCCTCTTCGTTCTCCTTTGTTCCTCTGCGTTTTCTGGAAATTTCATATGTTTTAAATGGTAACAAACCGAAGTGGGGCTTTATATACTTGAGCCTGGACAGGGCCAACGTGTCACGGAGCCAACGCGGAGGCTCCACCTCCGTGACACGTTGCCATCGCGGAGGGGCTCTGCCTCGGCTCCTTCCGTGATGGTTCGACAGGTTATCTGTCCGATCCTTTCCCGGCCTTTCTCTAGCACGTATGGCTTTTAAATATGCCTAACCACCGTGCGAATAGGCCATCTAGGTGTCGAAAATCTTACGGGGTATAACATTCTCCCCCCCTTAAGAACATTCGTCCTCGAATGGAAACGACTATCTAGAGGACTTCTTAATTTACTTATTTAGAAAAATTTCGGCAGAGTCTCCCCTGTAATATGGACTATACCAAAAACCTAAAACGCAGAAAAGTCCAATACAGGTACTGCACACAATACTTTAGGATTCACTGGATAGCTAAACATCAATCTTTCTCATTTATTCATACACAACTATAAGGTATTGCATAAGTAATAATACGGACATACCTGTCGCCTGACTAGGCCTGGAATAAGTGAGGATATCTGGTTTTCATATCTTTCTCCGCTTCTCAAGTCATCTCCTCTCGGTTTCTGTTACGCCACAATACCTTGACAGACGCAATATCTTTAGTCCTCAATCTGCGAATCTGTCTGTCTAGGATAGCTACTAGAACTTCTTCATAGGCCAGCTTTTCTGTAACCTGGATATCCTAGACTGGGACTGCTCTGGACGGGTCTCCTATGCATTTCCTCAGCATAGATACATGAAAGACCGAATGAACGGATTCTAATTCTGGAGGCAGGTTCAACTCATATGCTACTCAGCCTATCCTTCGATGAATCTGATAAGGCCCAACAAACCTCGGGCTGAGCTTACCTTTCTTGCCGAATCTAATTACCTCTATCATCGGAGATACTTTCAGAAATACCCAGTCATTTACATCAAATTCCAAGTCTCTGCGCTGCACATCTGCATATGATTTCTGGCGGCTCTGTGCAGTTAGTAAGCATTCTCGGATAAGCTTTACCTTTTCCTCTGACTGCTGAACAATGTCTGGGCCAACCAACGCTGACTCTCCTATTTCAAACCAACCAATCGGCGATCTGCATTTTCGCCCGTATAATGCCTCGAAAGGCGCCATCTGGATGGCTGAGTGATAGCTGTTATTATAAGAAAATTCAATTAATGGCAAATGCTCACCCCAGCTACCACCGAAATCTAGCACACACGCTTGCAACATATCTTCGAGCGTTTGAATAGTGCGCTCAGCCTGTCCATCTATCTGAGGGTGGAATGCTGTGCTCAGATTAATCTGCGTTCCCAGACCTCTCTGAAACGACCGTCAAAATCTAGCCATAAACTGTGCTCCTCTGTCTGAAATAATGGATACTGGTACTCCATGTAACCTGACTATTTCTCGGATATACAACTCCGCATAATCTTCAGCCGAGAAGGTAGTTCTTACCGGCAGGAAATGAGCTGATTTTGTCAATCTGTCAACTATCACCCATATAGAGTTATGTCTGTGTTTAGTACGGGGTAATCCTCCTACAAAATCCATATTCACTGTTTCCCATTTCCAGAGAGGTACAACTATATCCTGAGTCAAACCGCCTGGTTTCTGATGTTCTGCTTTCACCTGTTGGCAGTTAGGACACTGGGCTACAAATTCAACAATTTCTCTTTTCATACCTGGCCACCAGTAGTTTTCCTTGATATCATGGTACATTTTTATCGTACCGGGGTGAAGAGAATAACGGGCGTAATGTACCTCATTCGTAATCTGCTGGCGGAGCCCTGAAACATCTAGAACACATAGGCGACCTTTACATAACAACACTTCTCCCTCAGTTACCTGAAAATCTGGCGCTTTACCCTGCTGGATTCTGTCTTTGAGCTGGATCAGGTCAGGATCCTCATATTGCCGTTCTTTCACTTCCACAACTAATGATGACACGACAGTGTTCTGTATTACAGCACTACCGTCCTCTGTTTCTGCTACACGAACGGCTAGGCTAGCTAACTGATGTATCTCCCTGACCAATTCCCGCTGCTCGGGCTGCAAATGTGCCAAACTCCCCATGGACTTACGATTGAGAGCATCTGCTACAACATTGGCTTTTCCTAGGTGGTATAGAATATTCACATCATAATCCTTTAACAGCTCCAACCAGCGACGTTGCCGCAGATTCAACTCCCTCTGAGTGAAGATGTACTGTAGGCTCTTGTGATCTGTGAAAATATCAACATGGACGCCATACAGGTAATGCCTCCACATCTTCAAGGCGTGGATCACTGCGGCTAATTCCAGGTCGTGGGTAGGGTAATTCTTTTTGTGTTTCCTCAGCTGTCTGGAAGCATATGCAATCACTTTACCATGCTGCATCAACACACAACCTAACCCGACGCCTGATGCGTCGCAATACACCGAATAACCTTCTGTACCTTCCGGCAATGCTAACACTAGGACGGAGGTTAATCTGTCTTTCAGTTCCTGGAAGCTCTGGTCACATGCCTCTGTCCACTGAAACTTTGCTGCTTTCTGTGTCAGTTTAGTCAGAGGTGCCGCAATAGTGGAGAACCCTTCAACGAACCTCCTGTAATATCCTGCTAATCCCAGAAAGCTATGGACTTCAGTCGGAATGGTAGGCCTAGGCCATGATTTAACTGCTTCTATTTTCTACTTGTCAACTTGTATACCAGCATCCGACACAATATGCCCTAAAAAGGCTACTGAATTAAGCCAGAATTCACACTTAGAAAATTTAGCATATAACTGGCGGTCCCTGAGAATCTGGAGCACTGTCCGCAAATGAGTCCGGTGATCTGCTTCAGAGCGATAATACACCAGAATATCATCAATGAATACTATTACGAACAAGTCCAAGAAGGGTCTGAAAATACTGTTCATCAGGTCCATGAAGATTGACGGGGCATTCGTTAACCCGAAGGACATGACTAGAAATTTAAAGTGTCCATATCGGGTCCTGAACGCTGTCTTAGGAATATCTTTTTCACATACTCGAACCTGGTGATATCCAGACAGCAAGTCAATCTTAGAAAAGTATCTGGCCCCCTGCAACTGATCAAATAAGTCATCAATTCTGGGAAGCGGGTACTTGTTCTTCACTGTAACTTTGTTCAATTGCCGATAATCTATGCACATACGGAGTGAGCCATCTTTCTTTCTCACAAACAGAACTGGCGCACCCTATGGTGAAGTACTCGGTCTAATAAAACCTTTATCCAACAAGTCTTTTAGCTGCTTCTTTAATTCTCTAAGTTCTGCAGGAGCCATACGATAGGGAGGAATTGATATCGGCTGAGTGCCTGGTAACAAGTCAATAGCAAAATCTATTTCCCTTTTTGGGGGAATACTAGGTAACTCATCGGGAAACACATCAGGGAACTCGTTCACCACCGGAATGGACTGGAGTGTCGGAGATTCTGCTCGGACATCCTGAACTCTGACCAGATGGTAAATACATCCCTTAGATATCAATTTCCTCGCCTGAAGGTAGGAAATAAACCTACCTTTTGGCGTAGTGGTGCTGCCCTTCCACTCCCGCGCTGCTTCTCCTGGAAAGTGGAATCGGACCGTCTTGGTCCAACATTCAACATTGGCAAAGCACGACACTAGCCAATCCATACCCATTATGGCATCGAAGTCTATCATTTCTAACTCGACCAGATCTACTGTGGTCTGACGGTCAGCAACTTCTACTGTACACCCTCGATAAATTCTGATAGCTACAATAGAGTCACCGACGGGCGTGGATACTAAAAAGGGCTGCTGCAATAATTCTGGTGCAATATTGAACTTTCGTGCCACAAATGAAGTAATGTAGGACAAAGTAGACCCTGGATCAATCAATACATAAGCAGGGTGTGAGCAGATAGTTAGCATACCTGTCACAACATCAGGTGACGCTTCTGAATCTTGCCTCCCTGGTAAAGCATATGTGCGGCTTGGACCCGCACCTGCACTGGAGGCCTCTGATTTGCCCCGACCCCTACCTGCTGAAACTGAGGGCCTGCGCCCTGCCGAGGATGTTGTAGCTCGTGATCCTGCGGATGCCCTATCCTGTCTATCCCAATCCTCTTGACCTATGGCTGGGCAATCTTTCATCAAATGGCCTTCTTGGCCACAACCATAACATTCGGTGGAGCCATACCTGCATGCTCCTGGATGGCGTTGGTTGCATATAGGGCAAAGTGGTAGGGTATACCTACTCTGCTTCTCCCTCCTCTATAATGGTGAATCTGCCATCTGCGTGCCTCTGTCGGTCTCTGACTGCCCCCTGCGGCTAAATCTACCCCTCTGCAGCTGTGGTGGAGGCGGGGGCCTAGGCGGCCTATCTAACAATAGTGGCCTAGGTCCTCCCCGAGCCTCCCTCTGTAACTCAACTGGCCTGTCCCGGCGGCGCTGTTCCTGATTGGTCCTCCTGATCTCCCGATGCCGCTGCCTGATGCCCTCAATATTCTGGGCAAATGCCTGAACTCGGGCAATATCCATGTCCTCTCGCAGTGTGGCCGTAATACAAGTCTCAACAAATTCTGGATTCAACCCCATGATAAAGCGGTATACTCTGGATGCCATGGTATCAACAAATGCTGGTGCGTACCGGGCCAAAGAATCAAACCGCAAGGCATATTCCCGAACACTTATGGCCCCCTGCTCTAGATGTAGGAACTGGTCTACCTGGGCCTGTCGAATCTCCCGCGGCAAATAGTGATCCAGAAAAGCTCCTGAGAAGCTGGACCAGGTCGGAGGGAAAACATCTCTCCCTCGGGACCTTTCCCAGCTTTCATACCATAATACGGCGATGTCCCGTAGCCGGAATGCGGCCAACTCAACTGATTCTGTAGGCGTGGCATGCATAACCCTGAAAATTCTCTGCATTTGATCTAGAAAATCCTGAGGGTCCTCTGTCCGGTCCGTACCTGTAAACTGCGGGGGATTCAGAGCCAAGAACTCTCGGACCCTTGAACTACCGGGCCCTCCTGACAACTCCACAACTGTAGACGGCATCGGCTGACGCTGAGCAACCATCATCTGTGCTAACATGACTACCGCACTCCTAACCTCCTGGTCGGAAGGTATCGTTATGGGGACTGTTGGAGGTAGTGTCGTCCTAAGTGGCTCATGATGTGGTGGAGACTGTTGAGAAGGCTGGGATGATGCCTCTGTAGTGCCCTCTAATCGGGTTGTTTCTAAACGAGGGTGAGGCATCCTGCTGGTGCCTTCCCCTGCTGCAATATCTAAGCTCCGGCCTGTGATAGGATGTCGCTGGTCTGACATTATCTGTAACCAAAGAATACAGTAAGCTTTAGGGACTCAACCCTATATTGTATCGCTCTACAACACGACTGAATAATAATAAAAGACAACCATTCTATCATGCCTTGCAGCCCCCTACCCATAGTATGTGGTGCACAACACATCCATAGGCAGGACTCTACTTAGCACGACTTGCAGACTCCCTGGGACACGACCTGCTCTGATACCAAGTTTATCACACCCCGCTTTGGGGGGGTATGACTGGCACCTGGTGCCCTACTAGGACCTGAACTGCTAGACTACTGAGCCTGAGCATATCTGGTGCCTGGCTGGCTCTAACTCAGATTCAGGGAAACAACGGGCGATATAACTGCTGTAAATACAGCCTCCGGCCGACTGGGCCTATAGCCACCTGTACCTGTACTAACAGCTAACCAGAAACATATCAATATAGGGGAGCCTATGTGGGCCGACAAGGCCACCATGCTGTCTAGTTATCTGTAACTCAACAATGAAATATTGGAAAGCTACGTGACCGGTAAGGTCACCACTACTGTCAAGCTATGGCCCCACACGGCCAACATAAAAGAAACAGAAGTACTAACAGCTATACAACTGCACGGCCTCACACGACCGGCTCATCTGACCACAGGGAAATATACACAGACTGCAAGCCTCTAAGAATACTGATAAGATGGTCGGGACAGGGCCCCGGCCTACCCATGCTGTACAACAAAAGAAAAGGGATAAACCTCTAGCTATCTAGCTCCGGATGACTGGAGCTGATGACCCTGTGAGCTGGCTGGAAACACGAGGTATCGGCCCCTCGTCTATGGGTACCTGCAGGCAAGTAATGCAGCGCCCCCAAGGGGCGTCAGTACCACTGGTACTGAGTATGTAAAACAATAACTAAAAGAAATATCTGAAAACAACAACACAATCGATGGAACTGAAATAGGAAGGAATAAACTAACTGACTGAAAATGTAAAGCTATGCCTACTCTTAACTATACTGGAAGGAGTAGGAGTCATACCTGGAGATGTATCATTCTACTGTCGATCTACTCGTATCTCGTGTAATATGGCATAACATAACATAACATAACATAACATACACAAACCTTACCCGCCCCCCATAAGCCGGGAGGTACAACCAACACGCAATCTATACCCCTACCCCGGTCGTCCTATCTCCTATAATAACTATAAGCATCCTGCCGGTCCCCTGGGTATGCACTTGGGCTCGCTGAGCCCCTGACTATAACTGTACCTGAGTCCGGAGGACTCCTGATTCAACACCCCGGGCGTATCCGCTCGACGGGGGTGTATAAGGGCCGACCAAGGCACAATATGGGGAAAACTGGCATCCCATCTTCGCCCCCTGTGGGACGGCTTGCCACTCCGTAGAGCGACGTATCCTCGTCCTCTGGGGGACGAGTCAATACAGCTATTAACCCTGGGGCGGTCATGGATGCTAGGTAATCCAACCCCAAGACAATACAGTGGTCTCAACTAGTAATACTACCTGCATATACCACATACTGAAGCTAATGATAATAATGTATCTGTACCTACTGTATGCTGAACTAGTGATAGTGATATGTATGTATTTAATACATACTAAGACTGATAATAGTATATATATATATATAAATATAATCTTCTGCCATACTGTACTGAGTCTAATGTTGAACAAGATATAGTTTTTCTGCTGGAAACCATGCTGTATAACTGAGTTTCTATAGTAACATGATTTACTATTTCTAACATGCTTTCTAAACTTTATTTTACCTATCATTCTACTTCTGAGATACCTTACAGGTATTCACATTGCTTTACTAGGTCTCAACTGAATACGATAATATCCTAACATTCTTTACTAAATCACACACTGGGCATGCTGTACAGTTCCTAACACTTGCATTAGAATTTATATCGTGCTAGCAAGTTTCACGCTATACATAACAAGATGCTTCCAATATCGTACCAATATTTATAATAAACATAACACACGACTTCTGAACATTCTACTGGCCTTTAAACTATTTTACTATACCGAGACTGCTAACTTGCCGAGGAAACTAGCTTTACATACCTTCGCTTCTGATTTCCCGACTAACTGGCGTAGCTCGGTCAGTATTTTCGCTATTTCTCCCAACTGCATTCATGTACATGTCAATTAGCACTAAATACAGCACTATTATGAAAGACGGTGTCACTTTCGATATAATTATAGCCTAAACTTAGGCCTATCGAAAGACGGTCGAAAACTTGCTATTTTTCAGAAGTCCAGAAGGGAGAAGTATTCACTTCACAGCTAGGAACACATAGACACTAGTTTGGAGCAATTCTACTTACCTTAGCCCGGTAGCACGACGATTCATCGGCCGTATTTCGCGAAAGTAAATCCGTAGGAATGCTCCCTGCTGCTAAATACTTCGGTATCTGGAGTTAATTTAGATTTAGACTACGTTTAGCAGCGTAATCGGACGAAAATATATTTACCCTCTTCGTTCTCCTCTGTTCCTCTGCGTTTTCTGGAAATTTCATATGTTTTAAATGGTAATAAACCGAAGTGGGGCTTTATATACTTGAGCCTGGACAGGGCCAACGTGTCACGGAGCCAATGCGGAGGCTCCACCTCCGTGACACGTTGCCATCGCGGAGGGGCTCTGCCTCGGCTCCTTTCGCGATGGTTCGACAGGTTATCTGTCCGATCCTTTCCCGGGCCTTTCTCTAGCACGTATGGCTTTCAAATACGCCTAACCACCGTGCAAATAGGCCATCTAGGTGTCGGAAATCTTACGGGGTATAACAATCCTCAGCCCGAATCTTTAGTTGGTGGTAACCCGACCTTAAGTCAATCTTTGAAAACATAGCCGCTCCCTGTAACTGATAAAAGAAATCATCTATTTGAGGGAGTTACCTTATTCAACTGACGATAATCAATGCACATTCCTATGCTACCAACCTTCTTTTACATAAACAAGACCGGAGCGTCCCATAGAGAGACACTCAGCCTAATAAACCCTTTACTAAGAAGCTCTTGCAACTGTTCCTCTAGGTCTCTCAACTCAGCAAGTTCCATTCGGTACGGAGGAATAGAGATGGGTTGAGTCCTTGGCTCTAAATCTATACAAAAATCAATATCACGGTCCGGCGGCATGCCGAGTAGATCTGCAGGGAACACCTCTAAAAACTCAAAAACTATGGGGATTGACTCTATGGAAGGACCCTCAGAACTAGTATCCTGAATATACGCTAGATACGCTGAACAACCCCGCTCTTTCAACTTACGGACACGAATATAAGAGATGAGTTTCTTAGAAGCATGACTACAATTCCCTTTCAACTCCAATCTGGATGACCTCGGGCCCCATATAGTGATGGTCTTAGCATGGCAATCTAGAACGACATGGTAAGGGGATAACCAACTCATTCCTAAAATCACATCAAAATCAACCATGTCCAAGATCACTAAGTCTACCAGAGGGTAAAACCCCATGAAATCAACAATATAATCACAAACAACCCTATCCACCACCACAGAATCCCCAACAGGAGTACACACAAGGATGGGAGTACCAAGTACATCATAAACAAGATCCAAACCTAATGTAAAATAAGCATACACATAGGAAAATGTAGAACCCAGATCAAACAATGCAATAGCCATTTTGTCGGACACGAAGATTGTACCTAAATAACAATGTTTGAAGCCTCTACCTCGGGCCTACCAGGAAAATCATAAAAGTGGGCCTGGTTACCTGCCTATGAATCGCCCCGATTGTGTTGTGCCACCCCTCTAACTGACTGGGTGCCACCCCTACCCACCTGAGCACCTCCTCTACTCGGCTGAGCACCACCTATGATGCTGGCTGACTACCTTACCCAAGTTGTGGACGATCTCTATTGAATGTACTACCTCCTCTTCCAGCAGGGATCAGAGCTCGAGGAGCTGGGTGCGGAATGATCTATCCGCCCTAGCTGAACCTGGGACACCATCGATGAATGTGGACATACTCCCCACACTCGTGGTATACCTTCTCTATCACTAGCCTCTGGACCGAAACAGTAGAAATAGGTCATGCCCCGAAGTCTAAGCGGACAAGCTAAGTACCCCTGACTGTACCTGCTGGTCAGGGAGTGTTTCCTGACGGACCTCTGGCTAACACCTGCATAGCTGATTGAATAGGATGCCCAGAGAAACCTTGCGGTACCGAAGTCCTAGCAATAGGACCACTGTAGGAACCCATCCTCCGAGACTTCTTCTCGGCATTCTTTGCATAGCCCTCATGTTTCACGCCCTCTATATTCTTCACATATTCAACCACCTCCTAAAAAGTTTTACTTGAGGAGACCATCTGGAGAGCTAATAACTGGAGATCCACATTCAGGCCCTTAACAAACTGCCTGATCCTCTCTTCCTCTATGGTCAGTAGGGGTAAAACTACCTGCATAGTGAATGCAATCGGGGCTCGTAGGCTGCAATAGAAGAGTTTCCCTGCTCGATGGTAGTGAACTCATCCCGTCTCCTATCTCTCAAGGTACGGGTTACATATTTCTCCAGAAATATGGAGTAGAACTGGGTCCAAGTCAATGATGGTGACCCTATTGGTCTACACTCCAGAAAAGCTCTCTACTAGAGCTTTGTATCACCCATCAATTGAAAGGTGACGAACTCCACACCGTACTTCTCCACCGCCCTCATCTTATGGAGCCTCTCGAGGCAGTTTATAATAAACTCATAGGCATCCTCTGCCTCAGTCCCATAAAAAGTGGGAGGCTTCATCTTGGTGAATCTCCAGAACAAACATGCTCCTCCCCTATCATCATAGGCCCAACCATCGGCCTGGGGAACATGACTTCCTTGACCCCTTCCTCTGCCGCGGACTGCTACTGCTGGCTCTGCTGCTACGTCTCTGGCTCCGTTAGCTCGTGTTCTCACTATCTGTGGGAGAAAGAAATAAGAGTTGTTAGATACCAATTTGGATCACCAGATAAGAGTTGTTAGATACCAATTTGGATCACCAGATACCAATTGGAATCAAGTAATCGCACAAAAGGAAAGAAGAAAGGAGTTTTCTTAAAGTCTTGCAGCCCCTCGAAGATAAGTTATGAACATTTTTGTGAGATTCTACAAGATCTGTCTTAGTGCAATGAGATCAACAAACCTAGAGCTCTGACACCAACTTTTTCAAGATTGGAACCTACATTAACCCCCCCCCCCATGGGCGAACCAACAATTTTCAATAATTACCGCGACATCAAACATTTAGAAAGAAATAAGATTCTATATTAAAACGAAATGAATCATCAGTAGCGATAACAATCCTCTTAAAAACATAACAAAATGATAATTCCAAGATCTGAAAGTCACTGCACTAAGTGTTTATGTATAGAACTAGGAATCATAAGTCTAAACATATAAAGATTTAAATGTTCGGAGGAGAAACATCTTCAGCGGAGGAGTGAGACTGCCCATCTAGCGACCGTTCACCTGTCACAAGAACTGTTGTTGCTTATAGGTGGGGATAAGAGGAGCTTCCTGGATCGTATTCTGCACTAGGAATAGAAGTGCAGGAGCAGGGTCAGTACACAACACGGTACTAGTAGGCATCATCGACCAACCTTACATAATAACATATAGTAATGCAATGACAATATAAAACTAGTCCCAAACATTATACATAAGTATGGTAACACATCAAGTGCACTAGTTCTGCACAGGTGACAACCTGCCTGCTCATCGGATTGGGCCTTCCATTGCAGCGATCACTTGACCGCTACAGCGATCTCGCTACAGCCGAGTAAGTTCCTGATCTTGGGCAGATTTATATGCCCAAGTGATACTCAAAAGTATCATTTTCGCCTTGTTTATCTAGCAATGTGTATACATTCTCATGTAATTGGTAATAAAATGTGAATTTATACTAACCAACATGATTAGCATTGTTTTGTAGGTAAAATGTGATTTCGAGAAGCTAAAATGCATGTTGGATGATATAGGAGTTGGACTTGGATGCGAGCAAGGGAAAAGGCATTGGACAGCACGAAGTAAAGGGGCTCCACGATGGAGCCGTGTCACGCTGCCATGGCGGAGGCATTCTGCCTGGATGGGAAAATTCACCCAATTTCCAGTGGAGGTCCGCGTTTGCTCCGTGGCACGGAGCCAGTGCTCCGCGATGCACGTCGTGCCACGTTGAGCTTGAATTCCCGGACCCCCAGTTCCAGTGAGGGGCCGCGTTCATGGCGTGTCACGGAGGCAGTGCTCCGCGATGCACTCCGTGACACGTTGCTCATTATTCCGGGAAAAATTCCCAGCAGTATAAATAGAACACTTAAGTTCATTTTTCAGAATTCAGACTTGGTGGAGCAAGGACGTGGGTTACAGGCAGTTGAGGGACGAAAAGTTCAGGGTTTTTTCTCTCTTTCTTTCTTCTTTAATTCAATTGCTTGTATGATTAACACTCATTTTATGATGATTAATCCACAAATGAGTGGCTAATTCCTCTCCTTGCTGAGGTTATGAACAATTATGATGAAATTTGATTATTGATTATCTGGTTTTTTCATCTTTTCTTCCATGTTGTTCTATTAATTCTTGTTCTTACTGCATTGGTGTGTGGCCTACATTAATGTACATCTAAAAAGTCCGGTTTCACTTGAGAGAGCACGAAATTGGAAAGTTGTGAATTAATAGGATATGTTCTTTACTTGATTTGGGAAAATTGGGTCTTGATTTGCTTTCAGGATAGAAATATACCTGAAAGTCGTATTAGTCAATTTAGGAACCGGAATCGTATGACTAGGACATGAATTGCATTTGATCACAGAAATGTAGACGGATGGTTCATGATTCTTAAGTGAGATTAAATACGAGAGTTTTAATCTCTTGGCAATTGTTCTTGGCTAGCAACAGGAAGAAAAGATTAACCAATTTATGATGATAATCAGTTTCATTACATGTTCGTTTAACCTCAGCATGCTTTCATTCATAGTTCAGATTCAAAGTAGATAATTGTTCTTAGTTTTAGTATAAAATTTATCAAACAAACTATCAACTTTTTGGTTACGTTGTTGTCTGCATATTTAGAAGTAAAATATAGTATACTTGAGCAAATTGCACTTAATCCAAGTCTCTGTGGGATCGATACTTGGCTTACTAAAACCACTTACTACTTGTTCGACCACGTGCACTTGCGTGTTGTTTTGTATACCCACAAACAGACCCGAACAGTTCCGCTGCAGCGGCATTGCTCGAGGCAGTAGCTCGACTTAGCTGCACCCTCATCAGTCCACAATTTTTAGCAGTTCACACATTTTATATTTCATTCAGATGTGACACAAGTTTTTACATGAATTAAAACAACTCATCATAATATGCAGTTTAAAGCATGTCATCATAAAAGAGATCAACTCGATATTCATAATCATTAACTTGTATCACACTTAGGATCTTTTCCACTCTCTTCGTTTTAATTACAATTACAAGATCATTAATTCCACTCAACCACTTAGCACACACTCATTTCAAACTTTCATAAGTTACACACACATTATAAAATAGAACAAATGGTGACATATCGGGCGGACACGCCTCCGCCATATCACCATAAAAACTCCGTCATCGAAATCAATGTGCACACATGCTAGAGGTCTTATTTCTGCCCTTTCAGTCATGACCTACAGGGGACTCTAGAAATTCATATATTGTACCAGCGTAGTACCCGCTCCCACTCATATGCTCGTCTGGGTGCTCCTCTCGGACATGAGCCACTCAACCAATATTGCTTTCCTGGATGCTCCCCTCAGGCACGAGCCTCTCATCTTAGGATATTATTACTATCCTTAACCATTCTCATTCAACTCAGGGTGAATTCTTTAAACACTCAGGAGTTTACAATCTACTCCTTCACTTGCATAGTTACAAACCATCAAACATCTCAATAGCAATGTAAAGGAACTTCACTTAATCATTCAACACAATTTCATAATAGTCCACAGACCACATTATATATACATTACTTCTACAGTTCATTCAACAGTAAAGCTTCATGACAGATAATATCCGCAGACCAATCACATATTATCATTGCACAAAACATATATGCCATTAAATAGGGTCTATTTCCTTTAAACCATAACCTATCTCGGTTTTTTGGTACGAAAGTCAGCTACTCCATATGAGTCTTGCCTTTCTCAACGCCTCAAAAAGTTCGAAATCTACAACAGTAATATAGAGTAATTTCATTACTTTCTCTTTGAATAAGGGTCTTAGAAGTTCAAACCTTCCCTTTAGGGATCTTTTAGAAGTAAAACCCCAATTCCACCTAGTCCTCAGTCCCAATTCCTGTGTAATCCATGTTCTCAAGCAAGTAAACCTCGGGGAATGATCAATACTCCTTAAACTTCTAATCAAACCACCCCCATTAACTCCCCATGATCCAGCCCTAGTCTATCTTTCTTAACTTTAGAAAACACCATTAAAAAACCACCCTACGAATCCTAGGATGTTGAAAAATCAAATGGGGGAAGGGATTGGCTAGAGACTTACCTTGGGAAAGAAGTTCAACAGCTCTAGGGGGAGAAATCGCATACAGACCTTCAACTTTCGTGTTTTAGAAATACTGGGGTATAACCCTAGAAATCCCGCTTAAACCCACTTTCTGATTCTCATTATTCGCTACAGTAGTCAGAAAATCTCTACAGTGGATCCGACGGTTAATTCCCCGATCTTCTACGGCGGGACTCTGACCGTCACTATGGTATTGCTGCAGTGGAAAATCTACCGCCGCAGCGGTGAAACTAGTATCTCCCCCAAAAGCCATCTTTTAACACTTAGCTGAATTCACTTCAATTCTCCTCAGATCTTTGCCTCTTTCAAGAGTCCTAAATCCTCTCCCTCGTAACGATATGCGGGTCATTACATAGCCTCAATCCTAAATCATGTGTTCAATATATTGTAAATTTTTCGGACTTACTGCTTCTTTTTCTTGAGCACTATAATTTACAAAGTCCACAATCTCCCTTTGTTTTCCTAACTTTCGTGAGCCAATGCTAAACTAATTGCTTTGCACCTGATCCTTCATATTTTTCTTCCTTTTTTCTCCAAGAAAAAAACATACATTAAATTAAACCTGTAGCTTTTCAAAAGTCAATGCTAAACTGTTGCATTGCGCCTGATTCCTCATGCTTTCCTCTTTTTCTCCAAATGATGCATGCAAGACATAGCCAACATTAATCTAGATATGTCTTTTTTGAGCCAATGCTAAATTAATTACTTTGCACCCAGTCCTTCGTGCTATTTGAAAAAATCAAAGACTTGTAATTTTTTTAATAAAAGTGACTTTCTCATTGTTGAATGATTTTAATACATAAATTTCTTGATAACTTGAGTCAAATATTGATGCTTCTTGAAGGAAAAACGGAGAAACTAATATACAGAAGAGTAAGCTAGCCAATATAACTGTTGTATAACGATACACCTTGACTTGATAATTGTATTCAATTAGTCGTCACTAACAACGACATACGCAAAATGCATCGAATAATTTTTTTTAAAAAAATTAGAACATGAAATATCTAAAGTCTCATAATCTTATCACTATTTTGGCTCGAACACCTAGCTAATACAAGTTTGCGACAGATCAATCACTGCAATCATAGATGTTTTGATTTGCAAATTTTATGTTGCGAGTCCTACAAATAGAATTGAACTAACTATATAAGAGAATTACATGTTTTAAGAATTCTTTGATTTGGTACATACAATTA
This sequence comes from Datura wrightii, assembly GCA_035772735.1. Lineage (NCBI taxonomy): Eukaryota > Viridiplantae > Streptophyta > Magnoliopsida > Solanales > Solanaceae > Datura > Datura wrightii. The sequence continues at coordinate 44,192,549 of JASDFA010000002.1, read as the reverse complement.
TACCAATCAATTTGGTTCCCTACAAAAGTGCTCACTACCATTGTAGTGTTCAAATATTTTATACCAATTAAAAAATCATCATCATTTATATTTCACTTGGCTCGAACTACCATCACTAATCCACTCTTCAAATTATTATTCAATAAGAAATCAATAATTCAGATTTCTACGCTTCTGAATCAATTTATACGTACAGAATTAAATTCAAATTATGTAATGTAAGTAATAAAAAACTCTTCTTTTAAATGAATCATTGATTGTGCCAATAGAACTCCATTAATGGACTAATCGCAGTATTAATCTACTAAGAAATGGATCTAATGCACCTCTTCTTCCTATAGATAGTGCATTTGTTATTTTTTTTGTGATGGTGTCAAAGATAACAAGGAAAAAGTGCAAAAGGAGAAGAAAATGAAAAAACACTTTTATCAGGACTCAAGACAAAATAAAATTGAATGGATGACTGTAAATATTATGATGATACACATTATAGTAAATTAAGTAAAGAATATTTAATTTCACAATATTTCACTCATTTTCGAGAGGTTCGTGATGTAAAAGTTTCCTATAATCATCACTATTAAGATCAATAATTATTAAATTAAATTAGCTAAAACCGACAATAAACCACAGAAACAAAGTTTGACCTAATGTTAAGTTTATGAATGAGAAAAAAAGTTGTGTTTTCTTGAGAAATGAATTTGACTAATAGAGCACCACTAAAGAAGTTTGACTAAACACTACAAGGAAAAGAAAGAAAGAGATAATTATTTCATAGAGTATAAAAATAAATCCTAATTAATGGCTCAAGATAGTAGGAATCAAACTATAATCGAATTTTCAATTCTTAATGCGTATGGAGTACTGGTTAGTTGCAGCAAATATGTTCCATATATAATCAATGGAGATTGAATTGAAATATTTTCTCCTATATAACATATCATGATTTAATTTTATGTTTATATGCTATATTTGGAGATCATATCAGTAGTTTTCATTAGTTTCCAAATAAGAAGGAAAACTCCATATTATAGTAGGAGATCTTGAATTCGCAGCAATAAAAGGAAAAAGAAAAAATCAAACACAAACTCTCTATATGTTGTAATAAAACTTTGAGTTTTACAATATTAACTTTTGAAGATAAGTGATGAAATAATTCAAAATTAACTTATAATGGATCTTATTCCTATAATGTCAGCTTTTAGTAACACAAATACGATGAACTGCCAAATAAGTTCCAAGGAAATGCTAGCTATTTGACACACATGGAAGAAAAATAGTTAATGCCGAGACAATTTTAATTAAAAACCACTAAAACATGGAGATTCATGTTGTTTGTGTGATTCTTCTCTGCCATAACTGAAAACTTCATTTATTAAAATTGAAAACGCCAAGGCTTTAGAAAACTTTACTACATCCCTAATACAATTAAATAGATTTGCAGACAGTTTATAAGAAAGACATGTTGTGAAAAAAATTTAGTTTTGAGATGGTTCATAATGATGTGAGTACTATAAGAACTTTAATGAACACCAACTTAATAACAAATTTTCTTCTTCAAGATTTTGTGCTTTTTCTCCATGATAATTTTCTATGCAATTGGAGCTTTATTATGTTGAGAGCGAATAAAGGTAATCTAACTAGGAAAGCAGAAAATTCATGACAAAGCTTTATACCAAAATGCATAAAAAATTTGAGATAGAACGAAAAGTTTTCATCTTTCACTCTTCAACCTAAAAACTAAAGAAAACGCAAAGATTAAGTTCCCATCTTTTGAAATTTGAATTACATAAATGAAAAACTAAATTTCAATGATTAAAAATTCGATCTTTAATTTCTTTTTTCATATCTATCAAAATTCTAAACTTAGGAGGGAAAAGAAAGGAAAATAAATTAGAAGATTGCACTTACTGGTATCTTTCATTTGACGTTTGCACACAAAATCTCCAAAAAAAGAGGAAGGAGAAGGCAATTCTCAAAGAAAGCTTGAAGAACACAGATGCTACCATAAAAAACAGTTGCAGCCCGATAACCCAACTAATCATGTTTTTTCTTCATCTCAAAGACTGCTGAGCAAATGCTAAATTGATTGCTTTGCACTTAGTCCTTCATGCTATTTGAAAAAATCAAAGACTTGTAAGAAAATTTAATAAAAGTGACTTTTTCATTGTCTGAATGATTTTAATATATTAATTCTTGATAACTTGAGTCAGATATTGATGTCTCTCGAAAGGAAAATGAAAAAACAGATATATAGAAGAGTAAACTAGTCAATATAACTGTTGTATAAGGATACATAACCATGTTCGATTAGTCCATCACTAACAACTACATATACAAAAGACATCAAATAAATTAAAAATAAATAAATTAGAACATGAAATATCTAAAGTTTCAAGTCTTATCATTGATTTGGCTCAAACGCCTAGCTAATATAAGTTCGTGACATATCAATCGCTGCAACCATAGATTTGCAAATTCTATGTTGCGAGTCCTACAAATAGAATTGGACTAGCTATATAGGAGAATTCCATATTCAAGAATTCTTTGATTTGGTACAAATAATTATACCAATGAATTTGATTCCCTACAAAAGTATCCCTATCAATGTAGTGTTCAAATACTTCATACCAACTAAAAAATCATCATCATTTATATTTCACTTGGCTCGAACTACCATCACTAATCCACTCTTCAAATTATTATTCCAATAAGAAATCAATAATTCAGATTTCTACGCTCCTGAATCAATTTATACGTATAGAATAAAATAATCAAAGAATGCGATGCAAGTAATGAAATTCTATTATTTTTAAAAAATCATTAATTGTGCCAACCTAGCACCATTAATGGACTAATCGCGGTATCAATCTACTAAGAAATGAATCTAATGCATCTCTTCTTCCTGTAGATAGTGCATTTGTAATTTTTTTTGTGATGGTGTCAAAGATAACAAGGATAAGGTGCAAAAGAAGAAGAAAATGAAAAACACTTTCATCAAAACTCATGACAAAGTAAAATTGAACGGATGAATGTAAATATTATGATGATGCACATTATAGTAAATTAAGTAAAAAACATTCAATTCACAGCGTCTCACTCATTTTCAAGAGGTTCGTGATATGGAAGTTTCCTATAATCATCGCTATTAAGATCAATAATTATTAAATTAAATAAGCTGAAATCGTAAATAAACTATACAAATAAAGTTTGACCTAATATTAAGTTTATGAATAAGAAAAAATATGCGTTTCCTTGAGAAATGAATTTGACTAATAAAGCACCATTAAAGAAGTTTGACTAAATATTGTAAGAAAAAGAAAGAAAGAAATAGTTGTTTCATGGAGTACAATCCTAATTAATGACTCAAGATAGTAGAAATCAAACTGCAACCGGATTTTCAATTCTTAATGCGTATGAAACACTGGCTAGTTGCAGCAAAAATTTTTCGTATATTAATCAACGGGCATTGAGTTGAAACCTTTTCTCCTATATAGCATATTATGATTTGATTTTACATTTATATGCTACATTTGGAGATAATACTAGTAGTTTGCATTAGTTTCAAAATAAGAAGAAAAACTCCAAATTATAGCAGGAGATCTTGAATTCCTAGCAATAAAAAGAAAAAAGAAAAAAATCAAATACAAACTCTCTACATATTGTAACACAATGTTGAGCTTTACAATATTAACTTTTGAAGACAAGTAATAAAATAATTCAAAATCAACTTGTAGTGAATCTTATCTTTATAATGTCAGTTTTTGACAACAGATATATGATGAATTGTCAAAGTAAACTCCAAGATAGTGCTAGTTGTTTGACGTATCCGGAGGAAAGACAATTAATGCTGAGATAATTTTAATTAAAAATCACTAAAACATGAAAATGTATGTCGTTTGTTCTTCTCTGCCACAACTGAAAACTCCATTTATTATTAAAACTAAACATGCCAAGACTTTAGAATACTCTACTCCATCCCTAATACAATTGAATATATTTGTAGATAGTTTGTAAGAAAGACATGTTGTAAAGAAGATTTAGTTTTTAGATGGTTCATAATGACGTGAATACTATAAGAACTTTAATGAACGTCAACTTAATAATAATTTTTTCTTCTTCAAGACCTTGTGCTTCTTTTCCTCCAAGACAATTTTCTATGCAATTGGGGCTTTATTATGTTGAGAACGAATAAAGGTAATTCTAAGCAGAAAATTTATGACAAAATTTTACACCAAAATGCATAAAAAATTTGAGATAGTAAGAAAAGTTTTCATCTTTCACTCTTTAGCCTAAAAACTAAAGATACCGCAAAGATTTAGTTTCCATCATTTGAAATTTGAATTACATGGATGAAAAATTAAATTTCAGTGATCAAAAGTTCGACCTTTATTTTTTTCATATCTATCACAATTCTAAACTCAGAAAGGAAAAGAAAGGTAAATAAATTAGAAGATTGCACTTATTGATATCTCCTCCATTTGATGTTTGCGCACAAAATCTCTAAAAGAAGAGGAATGAGAAGGCAACTCTCAAAGAAAGCTTGAAGAACACAGATGTCACCATAAAAAATATCTTCAGCCCGTTAACCCAACTAATTATTTTTTTCTTTGATCTCACAGATTGCATAATTGTATCAATGCATAAAACCCATTCCTCTACTCTAAAAATAATGCTTTCCTGCACCCTTTTTCGGGGCAACAAATATTTTATTACCATGATGATGATTGTGATAATGATAAAGACTACAACTTTAATATTGGGATTGTTAATTTCTGGGTTATTATTGTTGGAGGAGTAAAAATATTAGAGAAAATTGGGAGAAAGCAAAAAAGACCAAAGGAATAATTCAATCAGAAGAAGGAGAGAGTAAGGCGTAATTTATATTAATATTATATTAAAAGTGTGAAGATCCTTAGAAATGTTGACTGAACTTTTTGCCCTTTATTAAAAGACTTCACAATAGATAAAATTGTCATTTATTATTTTTATACAATTATTATTTTTAATTATTCTATCAGGTTTACTATTTATAGAATAACTCTATTTATGATAAAATAAAAACTTTTCATTGAATTTTTTTTCTTTGTCAATTTTTTTTTCTAACTTATTTGATTATATTAAATTTTTTACTTGTGATATAACTCTATTTATAGTGCAATCTTTTATAGATATGCTATATAGGAGAATGTTTTTTCTTTGTCAAGAAAAATCTTTTTTTGTTCCCCAATGGTAATGGATTTTTTAGTAGAAACTTTTTTTCCTTTTTTGAATAAAAAAATTTCTTCCTCAGAGTAACAAATTTTTTTCTTTTTTGATAGTATATTTTAAATTTTTTTTAATTTATAAATTCTTCTATTCTATAAAAATATTTGCAATTGCATAATTTAATTTTCAACTCTTTTACATCAACACTTTTGAGTTAATCTCCAACCTTGTAGGTTTTGTTAATCTATCTTTTTTTTATGTTGTGAATTTTTTTATATTGTGGATTTAAAAAAGACAATAATAATTGTTATACCCGCTCAAATTATTTATATTCAAAATATTTAGACTTGATTGTAACTTTTAGTTGAGTCTAACATTAATACTATGTTATCTCCTTTAATTGAGTTTTATATTGATATTATGTAATTTAAAATTTGTGATATTTGTAACCAACATTCTCCATCTATTCATACATTCACAAATTTCATCTATTCAGTAAAGTAATCTCTTCTTATCATAAAATAATTTTTTTAATAAAATTATAAATTATTATAATTATCCATAATATTTTACTCATATTTACTTAACAAAATATTCTTTGTAGATATAATTGGCATCTTTATAAGTTCTAATATCTTCAAGTGTCCTTTCGTAATGTTGATTAAATATTTTGCTCTTTATTAAAAGACATCGCTGTAGATAAGATGTTGAGACAGATGCCTCTGATATTGGATATGGGGGAATTTTAAAACAAATCTCCCCAGACACAAAACAAGAATATCTTGTTCAATTTTATTCTGAAAAATGGACTCATAGTCAGAAAAATTATGCTACGGTAGCTAAAGAAATCTTAGCTATAGTTAAATGTGTATTAAAATTCCAAGGAGATTTATACAATCAAAGGTTCTTAATAAAAACTGATTGCCAAACAGCAAAATTCATCTTTAATAAAGATCTTAAACATAATGTTTCTAAACAAATGTTTGCAAGGTGGCAAGCTTTACTAGCCCCTTTTGATTTTAATATACAATACAGAAAAGGTTCAGATAATAATCTGCCTGATTTCCTCACTAGAGAATATATTAGCTAATAGCTTTGTTTTTGTAACATATTATGCGACTACAAGGTGGTTTTTCTTCCTCTAATAGAGGAAGAGGCAAAGGAAGAGAAGGAACTCAAATGGGCAGAGATAATATTCTTGCTCAAATTGGAAATCAAAGGCTAATAGCCGCCAATATTACAACCACGGGAGCAAGCACTCCAACTGGAATATCAGGAATAAGTGCAAACAGTCGATTATATCAACAATTTATGGATTTCATACAATCCCAACAGCCACAAGGTGATGCTCCACCATCATACTCTGCAATTACAAATGAAGAAGTTAATGAATCAGCAGAGGCATATGAAAAGAATGAAAAGACAGAGGTAATATTCCTCATCGAACCCAGGGATCTACAATGGAAAGATGATCCTTGGCAAATAATGCAAAGATATTGTGATACAGCATCATATGCTGTTCCCACATACAAATACCGTATGCATTATGAGAATATACTCTCTGCTATGGGGTCGGTTGAATTCCAACATTTTTGCCCCGCCAATACTAGAAAAGTTTATAACTTTTCGAAATTCATTATAAAGAAGATTGTTACCCCAGAAGAATGGGGAATAAGCACAATGAAAGACAGGGAATATACCCACCAAGAACAACAGGTAAAAGTGAAGTTTAATTATTGGGACTATATTGATGGCTTTAATAAAGCCTTATTATATGAGAATGCTAATAAAAAGCATTCATGGTTTATAAAAATCTGTGCTAATAATTTCAAAACCCAGATACCAAATTGGTTCGGGAAATGGTGGACTTTATATGGTCCAACTATTAATATTTTACCAGACGAATTTAAAAGCTTATATGCTGAATGGGTGGATACTTCACCAAAATTATTAAAGTTGCAAATAGAAGACATATATTTTGAGGGTATATCCTCAATGTATTTCTTCATTGAATTTTCAATTCCGTGGATCATGAAGTGGACAATAGAAGTTCAAAACACGGAAGAAGGCTTTTCCTGCCTAAAAAGAATTTTTTATACAAAGTTCTGGAGTAAATTACTCCATAAAGACGCGGAAGGAAAAGTCCCTGGACAGGAGTTAATAAACTCTATCAAAAGTTCCATTGAAACAGGGAAAAAACAATCCCAAAAGATATCTGATAAAGAGGAATTGAGCCCCTTTAAACAAATTTCCAGAAAAATAAAAATGAAAAAGGGGGTAATGACCAAGTCAGAACTAATTGCTTCATACATGCAAGAAGTCAAGAAAGACTTGGCAAAAAATTTAGGGATGAAATTTCCTGACAATATGTCCATAGCTACTTCTTCAAATGAAGATGAAGAAATTTGTTTAGCAGGAGAATCCCAGAGTGCTCATAGCACCGAGGAAATGGACATAGAAGCATTCCTCCAGCAATTCAAAAATCAAGTGGAAGAATCTTTCACGTCAAGAGAAGGACAAATGAAGAAATAAAAGAAGAAGAAGACAAAGGGAAAAGAGACAATCAGCTTTTATAAAAGTTGAAAATATCTGTAGACTTTAATAAAGCAGTAGGACCCCATGTCGGCCCAATAATTCAAAATGATGTAAGCAATGACGATTTTTATTTTGGCTCTTTCTTGTTGATATGCCTATATAAGGAGCCATTTTGTAAAGAAAGAGGCAGGCTTTAGCCAAACCTGCTTTGTACTCTCTAAATCTCTTGTAAATTTCCTTCTGAAATAGAAAGTTGTTATTCAGATCTTTCTGCTTCTGAAGTCTACATATAAGGTATTATTTTTATTATTCTAATTATTTTATCTTTCTTTTAGTATCTTATTAGCCTAAATGATAGGCTAAACACCTGTGTTGGACTAATAACATACTAGACATCAGTAATATGGAAATGATCTCTTAATTGAGAAAGATTTCGTTCCGATAACTCCGAGGTCAAGTTTGAGGTTGAGTTACTGTAGCCTTGATAATGATAAAAGCCTGTGCTTTGCACGGTAGCCCCTACTGAGCCCGTATTAGCTGTGTGGAAGGCGTTGTGAGGGCGTTAAGGGGTGAGTTTAGGCTTTATCATTTTCTGGGTTGCATCAACTTGTAAAAGGACCTCTAAACTGTAAAGGTTCCTGGGGAGTCACCGAAGCGATCCTGCCCTCTCGTAAGGTATCGGAGCCATGTTATTGAATTGTTATAGGTGTTATTAGTCCAACACTTCTTTTTAATGAATATCATTAAAGGACATTCTACTGTTAAAAACAGTAGAAAAGATGAGTATGATATGCCTCAAAATTTGGATCTCCTTAATAAATGGACAATTCCTAAAATTCAACCCAGATTAATATATCAAATGAGTACTTTTGAAAAACTTAGTTTTAAACAAATTGTTAAAACAACAGAAGAAACTATTACGGTTGATTCTGATCATGGAACCTTTCGTTTATTAAATGAAAGTGATTTTGCCCCTTATAGGGAAAATTATAGATTTATGCATATTGGTTTAATACAAGTTGCTTTTAAGCCCCTTACTTTAAGAGGCTTGCCAGAGAGTTTCATAGCAGCTCTCAGAGATGGTAGAAACAAAAACTGGAAAAAGTCTCTTATAGGGACTGTTCAGACCAGTTTGGCTTATGGCCCGGTTTATTTTAATGCTTATCCTAATTTGCAAATTTCCTTGAATGATGAAAATTCTTTAGATACTTTAATATTAAGTATCAAGTTACATGGTTATGATTATATGCCTGGTACAGAAGTCATATGTATCTGTTACCGTATTTATTACAAACCTTTATATACTTTAAATCCTATGTGTGAAATAATGGATTTCAAAAATGAAACTATTTTGATTGAAACCAACTTTAGTAGGTCCAAAATTATAACTAGAAGACCTATAAAGTGGGATGAAATTGATTTTCCAAAAGAATGGGTAATTGAAGAAGCAGCCCCGCCTAGAAATAATATTTCTTCGGATATTTCTGAAATTGAACAGACGTCAGATGGAACGGTAAAAATTCGTTTTAATAATAATATGTTTTTAAAATCTGTTGATGATATGTCACTACCTTCAAAAATGATTAGATCTAGTTCATATATGCCTAGATGTAATTCTTTTTATACTTCTACAGCTGATTATATTGTAGATCTACCATCTAGAGCATCAACTTCTCAGATTAGGGAAGAAGATACTTCTAGATCTGATAGATCTGATTTTCAGAAAAATGATCATGTTGATAATATCAAAATTGAAAATCATATAGTAACTCCTGATATGGAGCCTACTCCTTCTGATATGGATTTTCCAACTGGTTTATATGGATCAAAAGACTAAACTTGATTTTTCACCAGGATCTCCAATAAGGAAAAAGATCCAGCAAGAATTTTTTCAACCCAAATGGGAACCTTTTAAAAATTGGTTCTTTAAAAGTTTTGATAAAGACCAAAGAAAGTTTTTTCAAGAAGATTTTTATAATGATCTTTCAAGGGTAAATAAAGCCATAGCTTTTGTCCCATGGTTTATGACCAAATATGTTTATGAATATATAGAAATGCTAGAAGATGATTATAAACTTTTAAATGGTACTATTACTAAATCAGTTTTACCACCGCAACAATCTTTTCAAATTGAAAAAGAAAATAAAGTTGTTTATTTCACAGCTTTTGCGGATTTAATGGAAAATGAAACTGCCTTGATTACTGCTAGACATATTCAAACTTTGATTAGGCAGAATAATTATACAAATGTTTATGTGAGTATTTTAGGAGAACATATTCTCTCTCTTCATGAGAAGATTGACAGTTTATATACAGAATTCAAGAAGGAAAGGATAGCTGAAGAGAAAGAGGTTGCACCAATTGCACCCAAAGCTACTCCTAGTATCCAACCCCCTCCAGAGGTAAGAGACTTTAGATTTGGAAATATGGCTGATCTAGAGACCCTATTGGAAAAGAATTTTAAAGGACTAAATCTCCAGCCTTTGAATATAGAAGAAGGATCTTCTAAAGACAGATGGAATAATATTCCAAAGGATGAGATTAATAAAATCTCAGAAAAGCATGCTAGGAAGCCAGTACAAAGGATGTACTATTATCCTAGACCAACTCCTCAAGACGTGTTATTAGAAGAACAAGAAACATATATCTCTAACAGTTATAGTGGAAATGAGATATATGAATGGAATATTGATGGTTATACCGATAGACAAATTTATACGCTGATGCATAGAATTTTAATGTTCAGAACTGTTTGTAAAGCAAATGGTAATACTGAGAACAAGACGGCTAATATGATTATAGCAGGATTTACAGGTCAACTTAAAGGATGGTGGGATAATTATCTCACTGAAACCCAGAGAATGACAATTCTTAATGCTGTCAAAAGAGAGGGAGATACATCAGAACCCAACATAGTATACTCTCTAATCCTCACAATTATAGAACATTTTTCTGGAAGATGGTCAGATAATAGTGAGACTATTAGGACTATGCTCCAAAACCTAAGGTGCAAAACCTTAACATCTTTCAGATGGTATAAGGATGTGTTTTTATCAAGAGTAATGGAACTCCCTGAGTGTAATAACCCTCATTGGAAATTCAAATTCATAGATGGACTCCCTACCTTATTTGCAGAAAGGGTTAGGAAAGCCCTTATGGGAGATAGAATTAGTATAAATTATGAAGATTATACGTATGGAAAATTGATAAGTGTTTGTACCCAGGAAGGACTATCTCTTTGCAATGAGATAAAGTTGAACCAACAGATAAAAAGATATCATCTGAATGAAAAGCGCCAATTGGGTGAGTTTTGTGAACAATTTGCAATTGATATGCCGGGAACTTCCAAGAAGTCTCATAGACAAAAAGGAAGCAAAGAAAAGGAAGAAAAATACAAAAGAAGGTCTTATAGACCGGGAAGAAAAGAAAAAAGATTGGAGAAACGAGAAATGAGGAAAAAGAATTATAAGGAATCAAACTTCTGGAAAAATAAGAAACCAGATGTTTGTTATAAATGTGGAAGGATTGGCCACTATGCAAAACATTGCAAGGTCAAAGATAAGATCAAGAATCTTGACCTGGAAGATAATATCAAAGATTCCTTATGTAAGATTTTATTAAAATCCTCACCAGAAAATTCTGGGGATGAACATTCAGATGTTGAATCTTCAACAAGTGAAGATTTAAAGGTTCTCCATGATGAGGATTATATAAGTTCATCAGAAGAAGAATGTTTATCATGTCAAGTTGGACAACCTTGCGAAAATAAAGACAAGGAGGATGAATTCTATCAACTATACACTCAGTTTAAAGATTTGAATATAAATGTCTTGACAAGTGATAACTTGGTAGAAATTCTGAAAGCAATTGATGATCCTAATTTAAGATCTCAGATCATTGATAAGATTGGAAATATCCAAGCTTCTACTACCAAAAAGGAAATTACCTCTCCAAATAAAGGTTATACCATGACTGAGGTAATAAGGCAACTCAAAGGAAGATCTCAAAAGAGTGATACGCCTACTACAATTCAAGATCTGGCAGAAGAAATTGGAAATCTCAAAGAGGAAATTTCTTCTCTTAAAAACCATAATATGGTTCTTGATGAAAGGATTGCTTTAATAGAAGCACAAGAAGTTTATAAACATCCTGGAAAACAAGTTTTAAATGAAAACTTTCCCATTTTAGAAAATTTTTAAAATGATTTTCAAGAAATACCTCCTGAAGAAAAGAGTTCTTTTTTAGAAACTATTGAATTAATTACAGCTCATAAACCCATTGCAAAAATTATTATTTTCATTGATTATAATTTAAAAAAGGATTTTACTGCTTTAATTGACAGTGGAGCAGATTTGAATTGTATACAGGAAGGGCTAATACCTTCCAAATATTTTCATAAAACTACTCATAGTCTCAGAAATGCTAGTGGACAAAAAATGAGTATTAATTATAAGTTACCTAAAGCTTATATTTGTACAAATGATGTTTGTATTCCAGAATCTTTTGTACTTGTCAAAAACATCTCAAATGAGGTAATTTTAGGTATGCCTTTTTTCTGGCATATTTATCCAATTACCAGATGGGATGAAACCGGAATAACCGGTACTTTTGAAAAGAAAGAAGTGAGAATTGATTTTATATCACAACCCTTTTCTAAATATGTTAATAATATTAAGGACATGATTTCTTCAAAAATAAAGCAAATTGATTTTTTAAAAAATGAGATTTGCAGTATTACTATAGAAGAAACTCTTCAAAATTCTAGAATAAAAGAAAAGATTGAAAATTTGAAAAACCAGTTTTCTTTACAAATTTGTGGGGAACACCCGAATATATTTTGGGAAAGAAAAAAGCATGTGGTAAGTCTTCCTTATGAGGAAAACTTTTCTGAGGATAATATATATTCCTACAAAAGCAAGGCCATGCCAAATGAATTCAGAATATCTGGATTTATGTAAAAAAGAAATTGATACTTTGCTTCAAAAGGGTTTAATAAGACCCTCGAAGTCGCAATGGTCATGTACTGCCTTCTGTGTTAATAAACAAGCAGAGCAGGAAAGAGGGGTACCAAGATTGGTAATAAATTATAAACCCCTAAATAAAGTTTTAAAGTGGATCAGATATCCAATTCCTAATAAAAAGGATTTATTGGATAGACTGCATGACGCTATTATATTTTCAAAATTTGATTTAAAGTCAGGATACTGGCAAATTCAAATTGCTGAAAAAGATAGATATAAAACAGCTTTTAATGTTCCGATGGGACAATATGAGTAGAATGTTATGCCATTCGGATTCTTCTTTTTAAAAAATTTATACAATTGAAAAAAAGAAAAAAATTATAGAAACACAACATACTTTAAGTTGTTTCAATTAATCAAGTGTTTTTGTTTATTCACATTCTTTAGTTAGATCTATACTATTTTTTCATTTTAATTTATGTGAAAGTATTAGATTAGACACATAGATTAAGACCGAGAAAAAAATTAAGCTGAAATCATATCATAAGGGTAAAAGTAAAAATTTAAAATTATGTTATAACTAAATATTTAACGTACGAAACCTCATAGTAAACTATCATTCACTTTTTTATCCTTTTTAGAATAGAGTTTTGTTTCACTAATTTTGACGAGTCTTTGTTAATTTGGACGATCAATTACAAAAAAATAAATGCATTTGTAATATGATATCAATTTATTAGTGCCAAAATAAGTCAGTAATAACTCATAATACGATTTCTCAAGTGCTAATTGTTTAAACGAATAACTTATACTAAATGGTCTATTCTACTATACAATTTTGTATTACAATGCGTTTTCGAAATGCTAATATTTATATTAAATATTAATCTATTAATAGTATACTAATACAATCTTTTATAATAATTAACATGAAATATACATATAATGCATGCATTAAATTGCTAATGAAAAATGAGTGATATTTCACCTTTCAATCAAATGCTATTTCTATGACGTTTTATTCATTGAAATAAGTAGTAGAAAAAACCTAGGAAAGAACTACTGGATTGGATGAAACTCTTAAGTCTTAATATAATCATTTATTAGCTTAAAATTTAGAATTTTCTTTCTAAAATCTTATATTGTTATACAAGCACATCTTTTAAATATTATTTATGCTATTCTTAAAATTTTATTTTTATTAATACGAGGACACGCGCGAGACGCGTATACTAAAACTAAAATTTACACTTGACAAAATAGTTATTTAATTATTTTTTTAATATTTGTAATTTTAAAATTAACTAAAGTATTAAATTCTTCCTTATTTGAAATATATATATTATACATGCATTTAAGTGTTTATATAAAAGAAAACGATCTTTTTACCTTATCAAATGCTATTTCTACGAAGTTTTTGTTCCTTGAAATAACTATTAGAACAAATTGAAGAAAGAACTACTTGATTAATCAAACTCTTAAACACAATCATTTATCAATTTGAAATTCATAATTTTCTTTCTAAATTCTTATATTGTTACACAAACACATCTTTTAAATATTATTTATACTATTTTTATAAATTTATTCTTATTAATAATAAGGAACACGCACAAGGTGCGTACGTCTACGCTAGTTAACTAATTAACTGGAAATGGAAGCGCCTGTTGGATTTAGTTTTCTTTAACTTGAAATGGTTTTTGTGAGTTTATTAATTTAATTAAATAGAATTGAGTTTTAATCTTAAAATGTCAAATAATTAAAAAAAAAGATAAATAGTCATTCTAATTAAATAGGCACGCCACATTATCGGGCCTGTGCCTCTCATATATATATATATATATATATATATATATATATATATATATATATATATATATGTCCTAATGTTATTGTGTATTTGTCTTCTCCTAGATTGATTTGTAGTTGGTGTTGTATTTGTTACATTTCTTGTTACAATTTCTACATATTATATTTTATATCTTTCTTTTTTTTTAATTGTTTCCTTACATGTTGATTTGGAGTTATTGTATATGTTTTGACTAGGACCAGAACAAGTGTTTCTTTTGAAAGTTTGATAGTGAAAATCTCATTAGGTTGTATTTTCTTTCAAAATTTATCTATTTCTACCTCTATGACCGTTTTAATCATGCCGGTAGACTCTGAGATTAGAGAATTATCAATCTGTCATCCACACCCAATGAAGATATAGCTTGCACTGTTGACACATGATCCCTTTTAATAACATCACCAATAACCCAATCTTTTTCACAACCGATCATATTGATGGTCACACTCTCATGATTAGATAATTTATTGTTTACATATGGAGGTGTCTCCTTAGTCTTTGATCACTTTGTTGATGATCAAATTTTGAATCTTATGCTTAAGGTTTACACGCTTCTCTGTGTCGTGCTCGACCATAACCGAGTGATATGCACATTTTGTTTTCCTTATATCATTTGGTCAAAGGATTGGTTGATTTTCTTTCTATCGGGTGGAGTATATTCATAACTTTCCCTTTCATAAAGTTGAGTATGGTATTTGCCAATGATGTGAAGACTCTAGGAGGTTTCTTTTCAAAATTGGGTAGAGGTAGATTATTTTGATTGACATAGTGATTTTGATATTTGTAGTTTTATGTAGCTGGGGGATTTTGAGGTTGTGGTGGATGTTGGTAAGTAGGCGCTAGAGTTGATAATTTGGTTGAATATAATAAACTGGGAGTGGAGTATATGAATCTGAATGTTAAATATTTTGAGGAGATGACAAGTAGGGATTTCTTGCGATTTGGTTAGATTAGGAGTAGATATGTGTTACACTTCACAAATTCTGGTTAGATTTAAACTGTTAAATTTTGTATTGGCCGATCCAAGCTATGATAACTTATAAGTGAATACATGGTAAAGTTGATATTTAAGCAACCGTTAAGTGTACAAATAGACTAGAGTTGAAAAATATTGACAAGAACCAAGATTAGAAACATGAGTCGAGATATATGATTGCATAATCGGCATATAGGATGCATGTTGAACCGAATACGAGGTCCAAGAAAGTTCAAAAAAAAAATTCAAGATACAGGTGTTGAGATATGAAAAAACATATAAATTGTTGGACATATAATTTGCATGTCGTGTCGTGTGTGAAAACTTAAGATGTGTGAAAATTTGAGGTATCTGAACTTAACATGTGGAATCCACGTACGGGCCGCATGTTTGGACATACGAACTGTATGTCAGACATGTGAATCACAAGTCAATCACATGTAGTGACATAAATTTGAAAAAATGTGAAGCTCTTAGGATTTGAATTCAAACGAGTATAATTCAGAATCAACGAGGAATTTGAAAAAGCCTAAAACATGAAAGTTGTAGTCCATCGAAATAAATTTCATGCCATATAAAACTAAGGCCAATTAGAGCCTGATGGTGTGCCGGAATTTTGTGACACATGTTTACTTTATTTCATAGAGTTTTGCATGCCTTTAAGTGCTAATTTAAGTCAAGACTAACTTTATTTTTCTGAGTTTCAAGAATCTCTTAAGTAGATAGAAAGAGGCCTAAAAATCACTGAAGTCTTCAAAAAAGAAGCAAAAGATGGACCACACATCCAAGGTGTGGTCCACACATTTAGCTGTCTGATGATCCAGAGACTACCATAAAGTGGTATTCAAAGAATGGCTCAAGATTAGGTCCGTCTTCTCAAAAGACGGATCTTTAATCTGTCCGTCTTGTTCCAACCAAATTTCATATGAAGCAATTGATGTGTGGAAGGATGGACCATCTTTCCAAAAAATGATTCATCAATCAGAAGATGGAAGGAAGCTGCGCAGAACACAAAATCAATCGACAGTTCAATATGCGGACCGCCTTTCCAAAAAATGGTCCAACTCTGCAACGTGGGCCCTTGAATATGAATCTAATTGGGATTTTGGAGTTAGTATAAATAGATCTTTTTTATATTTCTGGAGAAATATTTTTTGGTAGTTCAAACCTTGCAACTACATTTAGAGAGTTTTCATAGTTTTAGCCTTGTAATTGAAGTTATCTATTGAAGTTTGAAGATCAAGTTTCTCAATTCAAGTTTCTTTTCTCTAATTATTGCTTTGTAAGTGATTTTGTCTAATTACTTGCTTTTCTCTTCTTCTTTAGCCATAGGCAACTAAACCTAGATTTAGGGTTATGGATCCTAATGATCTCAATTGGGTGAAATTGAGCATGGGCTTGAGAATATTGATTGATATATGCTTTGTAAAGTAAGATTGGTGGTGAAAGTAATCTAGTCATGCCAAATTGCCTCTATTGTGCTTGAGAAAGCCAATTAAGGTTTGGGTAGCATCAACCAACAATGATCCAAGGATTTAAACATTTTTTAATGGATTCACCTAGATATAGGAGAATCTAATTGACAAATTGCAATTCGGTAAAAATGGAGTTCTTATCAATTTGAGAAGATTGGTATAGATTGACACTATTGGGATTGTTGAAAGATATCTAATGATTGTCTAAGCTGATTGCTTGAATATTCATCATAACTCCATTCTCAATTATCCCTTTTGAGTGATTTGGGGGAATCAACCTAAAAAGGGGACACTTCCCTAGAAGTTTCTTCATATTGAATTAAAAATCATTCTTTAAATCCTAGTTAATTATACTCTGTCACTAATCCAAGTAGTTTCTCAACTTGCAAATCACGTTTGAATTTATTAATAGTGCTAATCTAAACAAAGCTCTGTGGATATAATTCTGACTCTATGTTGGGTAATTAAAATATATCGACCGTGTAACACTCACCAGTTGAGATGTATCAAGGGAGATATCATTAATTTGACGTCGTTGTCGGGGACTTTAGCATTAGGTCCTATCTAGCATTTTCAATTTTGGTTTATTAGATTGAAGCCTACTTTATCACACTTGTTCTATTGTGATTGTGAAATAGGTGTAAAAATGGCTTTGCCTCCAGGCGAAGTGGATAATGTGTTTGTGGAGGTCAATGATGAGGTTGATATGCTAACGCAACTATGCTACTGAGAGTTAATGCTAATTCATTTAAGATTGATGGTAGCATCTACATAATGCTGAAAATGAAAGGCCAGTTCCACAATTCAACTGACAATGACTCGCATCAACATCTCAAATATTTTCTAAAAGTATACAACCTCCATAAGCAAAACAATGTCTGTGATGACTCCATCCACCTTAGGGTATTCAAATACTTCTTGGGAGGAGAAATCCTGGAGTGGTAGCACCATTTGCCTCCCAACTCCTTTCACACATGGACAAAGCTAGTCAACGTGTTCTTGAAGAAATGGTTTCCCCTAGCAAGAAAACTAAATAAAGGGATAAGTTTTTCTATTTCAAGTAGCGTTCAGGAGAACAATTATTTGAAGCATGGGAATGTTTCAAGCAATATGTAATCAGGGCATCTAATCATGGGTTGCCCTATCATATTTTGCTTGAAAATTTCTACACTGGGCTAGATTCTGGACTCAATTCGTGGCAACAATGCGATAGGGGTTGATTTATGGACAAAATATACAATCATATTGCCATCATACTTGACTGAATTGCAAAGTATAATCAAGCATGGAAAGGAGGAGATCGAAGTGGGGTTCTGAATATAGGTACTCCTTCATTAACCCATTTGATGAAGGAGAACCAAGAGAGAGATCAAATGATGGCCACTATAGCCACAAATTGTCACGACCCGAACATCAGCCCGGATTGAGATACAGGACAAGGAGCCTCGAGAGACTCCAAGTCGACCCATGGAATGAACATACATCTAACTCAATTAATAAAAATGGAAGATCAACATAATAAACATGGAAGAAGTTTGAACATAACATAACATCAAAACATGCAAAACGAGTCTGAAGCAGAATACAATCTATGTCTAAAAAGCCTCTAGTTCTGATGAGTTGATGGGACAAGACCCCCAAAAACTCTCTAAGCCTGAAACTGAAAATGAAAAGATAATTGATAAGGAATAGTCCTCAAGAGATGAGGACTCACCAATTGAGACTGGATGCTAACTCCGAAAACTGGCTAGTGGCGGGGCTGAGTCTGAAGATCGGAGCCTGTATCATACAACATAGAATATGCGATCAGTACTTGGAATGTACCGAATATGCAAGGTAAGTAAAACGGATAGTTAGAATACATAAGAGTTCATAAGAGTAGGACAACATGTTCATAACGTAAATATCATAATACAAACGTAAGACTCAAGGTTTTCAAAACATTCGTAAATCAATTATAATCGTAAGCATAAGAGAAAAGCTTATTGGATAGTTGAGCCAAAGTACATAATCATAATCATGCATAAATCATGAGGAATAGTGGGAGATTCTTATAACTGACATAACCTATTTGAGCACACATGGAGCCCAACCTGTAAATCCCTAGTCGGGAGGATGTTCGTACCTTGCCATGGGTAGAACCATGAAAATAGGCATGATATCACTCATTAAAGGCTCATTCAAGCAAAAGGGACAGTCGCGGAGGAGGTCCCATCATGGCTACATTGGCGCGTAGTTCTGAGACTTGGGGTATGCTTGGACCCCGGGTCTACTCGGTGTTAAATACTAATCCCAAAATATATATAGTGCTCATAGGATAATATACATAAGATTCATGGGCTAGTTAAAATCATGATATTCATAAGCATACTTGAAATAAGTGAACTAGCCATGAAATAAGGCCCGTGAGTCGGCCATAATCATAAATTCATATATCATGAAATTCATGCATACTTGTAAAACATGTATATACTTGATATCTCATAAATCCATGATAATTATTTGAGAGAAATCATATCATAAAACACAAATCATAGTTGAGATAATCTAGATCAAGATCATAGCGAAATCATAACTTAACTTTTCATAAGAACATGCATAAATGGGCATAATTGGATTTAAACTCAAATCTAGCAATTTATCTTCAAGATAGTTATAAAATCTGCCCATAGATCATAAAATATGATTTAATACATGAGAAAGATTGACCCATTGATAGATCACATTGAATTTCACAAGAATGAACATAAACTTCATTGATCATGAAACTTGACTTTTAGAATTGAAATTTATAAAATTTTAGAAGAGTTTAGGGCATGAGAGTGAAAGGAACTCTCATTCATAGCCTCACATACCTGGGTAAATTGATTCTACTCTTTTCCTTGATCACCCAAAGGAAATTGAAGAAGAATTAAGGATGAACTTTGATGAACTAAGCTTGATCACTCTCTAAACCCTCAAACTTGCATGCATGAGTTTTGAATAGGCTAGAATGACTTAACCCATCTTAATATCCTCTATTCTAACCTTAAAACGACATATTTAGGCTTTAGAAATGTCGAAATTACAGAATAGACCTTAATAAACTCATAGGAAAAAATAAACTGCCAGCCCCAACGAGGGACTGGACGAGTCGTTGTCCATGGCCACGACTCGCGGTCTTCATCCGTTTCCTCCACTGTATATTTCATCTAGGTTGTCACCATGACTCGTGGTCACCTCCCATTATCCTCACTGCCAGAGATTTACCTGAGGGTCACCACGGTGATCACCACAACTCGTGGGGCACCCAACAAGTCGTGGTGACCAATCCATTAGGTGCACTGCCCATTCTTCGTCTTCGTTCAACCATCCTTGACCATGGGTGACTTAACCAATCGTGGGGCTGACCATGACTCGTGGTCACACGCGTGGTCACCATAAACTTATAATTTTCAACTAAGTTCAACTCCTTACCACGAGTCACTTAACGACTAATAGTCATCCTGACGGGTCACCGGACCACTCATTTTGTGGCCTGGTGCAGAAAATTCTATTTTCTCCATTTCAACTCCCGGGTCCGATCTTAAGGATTTTGGTGTATAACAATATCTCCCCCTTGGGAAATTCATCCTCGGATGTTGAAAATCATATAGAAAAGCAGAGAAATGCAATCATTATACTCAAATACTGAACATACAAGCTGAAACTGACTCCAATTCGAACTACATGACTAAATAGGATTCACGAATCATACACACATGCTTTTACATGAAAGAAACTGAGGTACATGAGCTGAACACGAAACTGAGTAGAGTATTGAGGAGGAAACTGATGCCTCAAGCTGAAACTGAGCTGGTAGAGAATAAATGCGGGTATTTAGCCATCATATCTGCTTCGGCTTACCATGTAGCTCCCTCAACATGCTGATTCCTCCACAAAACCTTGACTGAAGCTACTTCCTTGTTTCTTAGCCTTCAAACTTGACGATCCAATATTTCTACCGGAACCTCTTCATAACTGAGCTGTCCTTTATACCTACACTCTCCACCGGAACAACTAAAGCTGGATCACCCAAACACTTCTTTAAGAGTGATACATGGAAAACTGAATGAACTGAGGCTAATTTTGAGGGCAACTCCAATTCATATGCTACTTTGCCAACCCGTTTCATAATTCGGTACGGGCCAACATAATGGGAACTGTGTTTTCCTTTCTTTCCGAATCTCATCACTCCCTTCATAGGAGATACCTTCAAAAACATCCAATCATCGACTTCAAACTCAAGTTCTCTCCTTCTCACATCCGCATAGGACTTTTGACGACTCTGAACTGTTTTCAACCTGTCACTTATGAGATGAACCCTCAAACGGAGCCATCTAAATGCTGGAATGATAACTGTTGTTATACGCAAACTCACTGAGAGGCAAATGCTCATCCCAACTACCCTTGAAGTCAATCACATATGCTCTCAACATGTCCTCAAGAGTTTGAATAGTCCACTTCGCCTGACCATTCATTTGCGAATGAAACTCTGTGCTAAGCTTGACCTGAGTACTAAGTCCCTTTTGAAATGATCTTCAAAGTTGTGAGGTAAACTGAGTACCGCTGTCTGATATGATGGACAAGGGCACTCCTTGCAACTGAACTAGCTCTCAAATGTATAGTTTGGCATAATCCTCCGCCGAATCAGTAGTTTTGACCGATAGAAAATTAGCGGCTTTGGTCAACCTGTCCACGACCATCCAAATGGAGTCATACTATAGACGAGTGTTAGGCAATCCTATGATGAAGTCCATATTGATCTCCTCCCACTTCTATGTAGGGATACTGATGTCTTGAAGTACACCTCCTGATCTCTAGTGCTCAACCTTCACTTGCTGACAATTCAGACACTTAGCTACAAATTCTTCAATGTCCTTCTTCATGCCATTCCACCAATAGACTTTCCATAGGTCACGGTACAACTTGGTGGCACCTAGATGTATGGAATATCTAGAACCGTGAGCCTCGTGCAACATCTGATCTCTCAAATCATCAACTTGCAGAACACACAAGCGACCCTGATATCGAAACACACCATCTTCCCTTTTGGAGAAGACCTCTACCTTCTAATTTTGAACGGTTTCTTTTAACTTTACCAAAATAGGGTCCTCATCTTGTCTAAATTTTACATCAGTCACCAAGGATGATTCTAACCCATTCTAAATAACTACACCATCGGTCGAGTCAACAAAACGAACTCCCAACCGTGCAAGCCGATGCACATCCTTCACCAACTACTTCCTTCCCTCATCTGCATGGGACATACTCTCCATAGAGAGCCTACTAAAAGTGTGCTACTATATTAGCCTTGCTCGAATGGTAAAGGAAACTCATATCATAATCCTTGAGTAGCTCCAACCACCTCCTTTGGCGCAAATTTAGATCCTTTTGGGTAAACACATACTGTAGGCTTTCATGGTTCGTAAACACATCTACATGGACCCTGTACAAATAATGTCTCCAAATCTTCAAGGCAAATATCACTACCGCCAATTCAAGATCATGGGTCGGGTAATTCTTTTCATGAACCTTTATCTGCCTGGAAGCGTATGCTATCACTTTACCATGCTGCATCAACACACAACCAAGGCTGATGCTCGATGCATCACAATACACCACAAACCCATCGCTGCCCTCGGGTAGGGTTAACACCGGTGCTGAGGTAAGTCTAGTCTTCAACTCCTAAAATCTCCTCTCACAAGCCTCCGACCATTAGAACTTCACTTTCTTTTTGGTCAATTTGGTCAGTGGTGCTGCAATAGATGAAAACCCCTCAACAAATCTCCGATAATAACCAATTAAGCCCAAGAAGCTCCTGATATCTGAAGGATCCACCGGTCTAGGCCAATTTTTCACCACTTCTATCTTCTGAGAGTCCACCTTTATACCCTCACTTGACACCACATGGCCCAAAAATGCCACTGAATTTAACCAAACTCGCACTTGCTGAATTTAGCATATAATTGGCGGTCCTTGAGAGTTTGTAATACCACCCTCAAATAAGCAGCATGCTCCTCCTCACTCTGAAAGTATATAAGGATATCATCCACGATTACGAACACGAACATATCCAAATATGTCTTGAGCATCCTGTTCATCAAATCCATAAAAGCTACAGGAGAATTCGTTAGTCCAAAAGACATAACTACAAACTTGTAATGGTCATACCGATTCCTGAAGGCTGTCTTTGGGATGTCACTCTCCCGAACACTGAGCTGATGATATCCGAATATGAGATCTATCTTTGAAAAGCACTCAACACCCTGAAGGTGGTCAAACAAATCACCAATCCTGGGAAGAGGATACCTGTTCCTGATGGTGACCTTGTTTAATTGCGAATAACATACGAAGAGAACCATCTTTATTTTGAACAAAGAGAACTGGGCTCGGTCTGATGAATCCTTTATCCAAAAGGTCTTTCAACTGCTCCTTCAACTCCTTTAGCTTGGCTGGAGCTATTCTGTAAGGAGGAATAGATATAGGCTGCATATCGGGAAGGAGGTCAATACCAAAATTGATTTCCTTCTCAGGAGGGATTCCTGGCAAATCATCTGGGAACACTTCTGGATACTCACATACTACCAGAACTGACTGGGTAGTCGGGGCCTCGAACATAGCATCCTTAACCCTAACTAGATGGTACACGCAACCCTTAGAGATCATCTTTTTAGCCTTAAGGTAGGAAATGAAATGACCTATAGGAGCAGCTGAACTACCCTGCCACTCTAAGACCGGCTAACCCGAAAATCTGAACTCTACTGCCCAGGTAGGCATAACATGCAAATAGCCAATCCATGCCGAGGATAACATTAAAATCGGTTATGACTAACTCTACTAAATCCACTAAGGTGACTTTTTGTGTTACACCCCGTAAGTTTCTAGCACTTAGTTGGCCTATTCACATATTGGTTGAGAGTTTTCGAATGCCATATGTGCGAGAAAAGGGCCCGGGGAAAGGCCGAACGAGCGCCAAGTCGGATTTTTGCAAGAGGAGGCCAAACCGCGTTGCCCAGAGGGGCAACGTGGCACGGAGGCCCCTCCTCCGCAATGGCCAAAGTGGCACGGAGCTAGATTGGCGTGATGGCCAGCGTGCCACGTTGCCATGGTTCGGGCTCCAAGTATATAAAGGCCTCACTCTTCATTTTCATGTTATTTTCATAAGTACACGACCAGAAAATAGAGAGGGCGAAGGGTTTGAATAAATTTCCGTTCGATTACGCCGTCAAACGTTGTCCAAAGTTAAATTAACTTTTGGTATTGAAGTATAAAGCTAAAGGGAGCATTCCTACGGAGTTAGTTTCGCAAAATTCGCTCGGCAAATCGTCGTCCCACTGAGTCAAAGTGATTGGAATTGCTCCAAACTAGTGCTAATACACTTCTAGGCATATAGTGAGTATTTCTCCCTTCTAGATTTCCGAGAAATTATGAGTTTTCAACCGTTCTTCGATAAGTTGAAGAATAGTCAGTAGATATATATCAAGTATCATTTTCTTCCAGTATAGTAGTGAAGTTTGTCCTATCCTTTTGTGAATATGATTACAGTTGGGGAGAATAGCTGAATACTAGCCGAATCTCGTTAGTTAATCGGTAAACCAGTAGTCGAGGTATGTAAAGCCAGTCTCTTTCGGCATGTTAGTTTCTCCAGTATAGTAAAATAGTATGAATCCCAGTAAGATATTTCAGAACCAGTATATCATGCTCAGTATGAAATTTAGTAAAGCACATCAGAAGTATTATATCACGGTCAGTATGAGACTCAGTACAACATGTTAGAGATTATATTATTATCTTATTCAGTGTGTATTATATGTAGTTGTTGCTATCAGTTGAGACTTGATTGTATTGTTTTGTGCTAGATTACCCGTATAGCTTCTGTGACCGCCCCAGGGTTAATGGCTATATCGACTCGTCCGCCAGAGGGCGAGGATATGTTGCTCTACGGAGTGGCATGCCATCCGCCAGGGACGAAGATGGGATGCTAGTTCCTTATATTTTGCTGTGGTTGGCCTTTATACACCCCCATCGAGCATATGCGCCCGGGGTGTTGATTTCAGGAGTCCTCCAGACTCAGGTACAACTATAGTCAGGGGCCCAGCGGGCCCAAGCTGCATACCTAGGGGACCGGCAGGATGCTTATAACTACTAGGTGATGTGGTATGACCTGGGTAGGGGTAAATAGATTGTGATGATTTCACTTTCCGGCTTATGGGGGCCAGGTAAGGTTTATGTTATGTTGTTTTAGTTATTGATAGATAGACAGTAGAACGCCATGTTATCAGGTATGACTCCTACTTTTCTCAGTATAGCTATGTTAGCCCTGATTCCTCTATCTTAGTCAGTTTCAGTCCGTTTCCTATTACTTCAGTCACTGTCAGCTTTACTATTTACTTTCAGATGTTTACAGTTATTGCTTTACATACTCAGTACCAGTGGTACTGACGCCCATTTTGGGGCACTGCATTACTTGCCTGCAGGTGTACATAGACGAGGAGCAGATCCCTCGTAGATCTAGTCAGGGATACGGAGCCTTTAGATCCTTTCATCCGGAGCTTGGAAGATATAGGTTTACTTTCTTCTTGTCTGTACAGTATGGGTAGGCCGGGGCCCTATCCCGACCATCTTATTATTCTTAAAGGCTTGCAGATTGTATCATATTCCCTGTGGTTAGATGTATGGCCGTGTGGGGCCTTGTTTAGCTGTTAGTTGATGACCTTGTCGGTCACAGATCAGTTTAGCGCCTGACTTTGTTTTCTTCAGCTACAACTAGATATCATGGTGGCCTTGTCGGCCCGCATAAGACTCCTTATGTTTAGTTGTTTCTGGTTAGCTATTTGCTTTTAACAGGTGGCTGTAGGCCTTGTCGGTCGGGGGCTGTATTTACGGTCGCTATATAGCCCATCGTTTTCTTGATTCCAGAGTTAGAGCCAGCCTTGCACCAGAAGTGCTTAGGCTCAGTTAGTTCAGCAGTCCAGGTCCTAGTAGGGCACCAGGTACCAGTCATGCTTCCCAAGGCGGGGTGTGACAAACTTGGTATCAGAGCAGTTCGTATTCCATCTGCAAGCCGTGCTAAGTGAAGTCTTGTCTATGGATGTGTTGTGAACCACATACTATAGGCAGGAGGCTACAAGGCATGATAGGGTGGTTACTCTTTCTTCTTATTCAGTCATTCTATAGAGCTGTACAGTATAGCGTTGAGTCCCTAAACTCATTATATTCTTTTATCTACAGAAATGTCGGACGAGCGACATCCTACGACGGGCAGGAGGTTAGATGTAGCAGCAGGAGAGGGCACCAGTAGGATGCCTCAGCCTCGATTAGAATCAGCCCGATCTGAGGGAAATACGGAGGCATCGTCCTGACCTCCCAGCAGTCTCCATCACGTCAGGAGCCACTTGGGACGGCCAGTGTGACGGTACCACCTCCGACAGTTCCTATACCTATATTATCTGACCAGGAGGTCAGGAGTGTAGTGGTTATGTTAGCACAGATGATGGCTGCTCAGCGCCAGTCAATGCCACCTACAGCTGCAGAATCATTCGGAGGGCCCGGTAGTTCGAGGGTCCGAGAATTCCTGGTACTAAGTCCTCCGCAATTTACAAGGACAGATCAGACCGAGGACCCTCAGGACTTCTTAGACTAGATGCAGAGGATTTTCAGGGTGATGCATGCTACACCCACAGAGTCAGTTGAATTGGCGGTATTCCGGCTATGGGACATCGCTGTACTGTGGTATGAGAGTTGGGAGAGATCCCTAGGGAGAGATGTTTCCCCTCCGTCCTGGCCCATCTTTTTAGAGGCTTTTCTGGATCATTATCTACCACGGGAGATTCGACAGGCCCAGGTTGATCAGTTCCTACACCTGGAGTAGGGGCCAATGAGTGTTCGAGAATATGCCATGCGGTTTGATTCCTTGACCCGATATGCGCCAGCTTTTGTGGATACAATGCCATCTAGAGTACACCGTTTTATTATGGGGATGAACCTAGAATATGTTGAGACCTGCATCAGTCCTACTCTGCGAGAGGATATGGATATTGATCGAGTACAAGCTTTTGTTCAGAATATTGAGGGAATCAGACAGCGGAAACGGGATATTAGGAGAACAAGTCAGGAACAGCGCCGCAGGGACAAGCCAGATGATTTACAGGAGGAGGCCCGGGGAAGACCTAGGCCACGGCTATCATATAGGTTGCCTAGACCCTCGCCACCATCACAACAGCAGAGGAGCAGGTTCAGTCGCCGAGGGCAATCAGAGCCTGGCGGAGGTTCACGAGCAGTGTGTTCGCAACAGCAGAGGAGGACGGAGCAGAGTAGGTATACAATACCACTTTGCCCTATTTGCAGCCGACACCACTCTGGAGCGTGCAAATATGGCTCCACAGGGTGTTATATCTGTGGACAGGAGGGTCATCAGATGAGAGATTGTCCAACTAGGGGTCAGGGTGACCGAGATCGATAGGATAGGTCATCAGCAGGGTCACGAGCCCCAGCATCCCCAGAAAGACGCAGGCCCTCAGTTTCAGTAGGTAGAGGCCGAGGCAGATCAGGGGCCTCCAGTTCAGGTGCGGGTCCAAACCGTACCTATGCATTATCGAGGAGACAGGATCTAGAGTCGTCACCAGATGTTGTGATAGGTATGCTGAATATTTGCTCTCATCCTGCTTATGTGTTGATAGATCCGGGATCCACCTTGTCCTATGTTACACCATTAGTGGCTTAGAAGTTTAGTATTGTGCCGGAATTGCTTCGACGACCTTTTTCAGTGTCCACCCCGTTGGCGAGTCTATCATAGCCAGAAGGGTCTATCGGGGGTGTACAGTAGAGGTTGCCAGTCGTCAGACGACAGCAGACTTGATAGAGCTAGAGATGGTTGATTTTGATGCCATTATGGGTATGGACTGGCTAGCTCCATGTTATGCCAATGTTGAGTGCTGGACCAAGACTGTCCGATTGCACTTTCCAGGGGAGGCAGTACGGGAGTGAAAAGGTAGTATAGTTACGCCAAAAGGTAGGTTTATTTCCTATCTTTGGGCGAGAAAGCTGATAGCAAAGGGGTTCAATTACCACATTGTCAGAGTCCAGGGTGTTCGGGCAGAACCTCTAACCCTTCAGTCCATTCCAGCGGTTAATGAGTTCCCCGATGTATTTCCAGATGAGCTTCCTGGTATTCCCCCAGAAAGGGAAATTGATTTTGCAATCGATTTATTACCAGGCACTCAGCCTATATCTATTCCCCCTTATCGGATGGCTCCTGCTGAACTTAGGGAACTAAAGGAACAATTGAAAGATTTGCTAGATAAGGGCTTTATTAGGCCGAGTACCTCACTATTGGGTGCGCCAGTTCTGTTCGTGAGAAAGAAGAACGGCTCCCTCCGTATGTGTATAGACTATGGGCAACTGAATAAAGTCACTATCAAGAATAAGTACCCACTTCCCAGAATAGACGACTTGTTTTATCAGCTACAGGGAGCAAGGTATTTCTCAAAGATTGATTTAAGGTTTGTATATCATCAGGTTCGGGTTCGTGAAAGGGATATTCCAAAGACTGCCTTCAGGACCCGATACAGCCACTTTGAATTCTTAGTCATGTCCTTCGGGCTGACAAATGCCCCAGCAGTGTTTATGGACCTGATGAATAGTATCTTCAGATCATACCTGGACTTGTTCGTGATAGTATTTATCAATGATATTCTAGTATATTCTCACTCAGAGGCAGACCACTGGGATCATCTGCGGACAGTGCTCCAGATTCTTAGAGATCGCCAGCTATATGCGAAATTTTCTAAATGTGAATTTTGGCAGAATTTAGTAGCCTGATTGGGTCATATTATGTCAGATGTTGGTATACAGGTGGACATGCAGAAGATAGAGGCAGTGAAAACATGGCCTAGACCTACCACTCCGACCGAGGTACGTAGTTTCCTGGGGTTAGCTGGGTACTACAGAAGGTTCGTGGAAGGATTTTCCACTTTAGCAGCACCTTTAACCAAATTGACGCAGAAGGCAGCAAAATTCCAGTGGACTGAGGCATGTGAGCAGAGCTTTGAGGAACTGAAAGATAGATTGACATCGGCACTAGTGCTAGCATTGCCAGAAGGAACAGAGGGCTATGCAGTTTATTGTGATGCTTCGAGTGTTGGGTTAGGATGTGTGTTGATGCAGCATGGTAAGGTGATTGCCTATGCTTCCAGGCAGTTGCGGAAGCATGAGAAGAACTACCCTACCCATGACCTGGAGTTAGCCGCGGTAATTCATGCCTTGAAAATATGGATACACTACTTGTATGGCTTCCACGTAGATACTTTCACTGATCACAAAAGCCTACAATATATCTTCACCCAGAAAGAATTGAATTTGCAGCAGCGTCGCTGGTTAGAGCTGTTTAAAGATTATGATATGAATATTTTATATCACCCAGGAAGGGCCAAAATGGTAGCATATGCCCTTAGCCCTCTGCTTAAGGCATCAACCACTACATTGGCTTTGCCCGGGTGATACAACATGCTCATGTCATAGTCCTTCAGTAGCTTCAACCATCTTCTCTGATGAAGATTTAGATCTTTCTGAGTGAACACATACTGAAGGCTCTTGTGATTTATGAAAACATCCACATGAGCCCCGTACAGGTAGCGCCTCCTTATTTTCAATGCAAATACCATCACTGCCAACTCCAGGTCATGAGTCGGATAGTTTTTTTCGTCAACCTTGAGCTATCTGGAGGCATAAGCTATCACCTTACCCCTGCATCATAACACAACCGAGTCCAACTCTGGAAGAGTCGCAATACACTACAAACCCATCTGTTCCTTCTACTAAGGTCAAAACTGGAGTGGTAGTGAGTCGAGTTTCTAACTCCTAGAAACTCTTCTCACACGCATCTGACCACCAAAATTTTACCTTTTTATGAGTCAACTTAGTTAGAGGGGATGCAATAGAGTAAAAACCTTCCACAAACCATCGGTAATAACCTGCTAGACCTGAGAAACTTTGATTTCAGTTGGGGAGGTAGGTATGGGCCAGTCTCACCGCTGCTATACTTTGAGGATCCACCTGAATACCCTCACCCAAGACTCCGTGACCAAGGAAAGTCACAGACTTCAACCAGAATTTGCATTTGCTGAACTTAGCGAACAACTGACAGTCTGTGAGTGTTTGTATCACTATCCTCAGATGGTTAGCATGTTCTTCCTCACTTCTGGAGTATACTAGAATGTCGTTAATAAATATAATGATGAGCATGTGCAGATATGGCTTGAAAACCCTGTTCATTAGATCCATGAAAGCTGCGGGGGCATTAGTCAGTCAGAAGGACATAACCGCAAATTTATAGTGACCATACCGAGTTTTAAAAGCTGTTTTTGGTATGTCACACTCTCTGACTCTTAGATGATGATACCCCAACTTGAGATCTATCTTGGAGAAACAACTGGCTCCCTTAAGCTGATCAAATAAGTAGTCAATCTTGGGTAGGGGATACCGGTTCTTGACTGTGACCTTGTTCAGCTGACAGTAATGGATGCAAATTTTGAGGGTACCGTCTTTCTTTCACACGAATAGTACTGGAGCACCCCAGGGAGAGATGCTGGGTCTGATAAAACCTTTGTCAAGAAGGTCTTTTAGCTTCTCCTTCAACTCCTTAAGCTCAATTGGAGCCATTCTATAAGGAGGGATGGAGATGGGCTGAGTATCTGGAAGAAGGTCTATACCAAAGTCTATTTCCCGCTGGGGAGGAACTCCGAGAATATCCTTGGGAAACATATCAAGGAACTCACTGACAACTGGAACTGACTAAATAGTCGGGGTCCCGGAGCTGGAATCTTTGACCCGAACTAGATGATAAATACACCCTCTGGCCTTAAGGTAGGAAATAAACCGACCCTTAGGCACTGAACTACTGCCCGTCAACTCTAAAGATGGCTCATTAAGGAACTGAAACTTGATGACCCTAGTTCTACAGTCAGCTGAGGTATAACCGGAATGTAACCAATCCATTCCAAGAATGTGGTCAAAGTCAACCATGTCTAACTCTACAAGATCAGCTGGAATGATCTTATTCAAGATTGAGACTGGGCAGCAGTTTCTATACACCCGACTTGCTCTAACTGACTCACCAACTGGGGTGGAGACTGAGAATGGTTTTGAGAGTACTTCTGGACTGATATCAAACTGGAAAATTACATAGGGAGTCACGAATGATAGTGTGGCTCCTGGATCTAGTAGGGCATACATATCTAGATGGAAAAAGTGTAACATACCCGTAACCACATTAGGTGAGCTCTCCTGATCCTGACGAGAGGACAAAGAGTAAAAATGATTTTGGCACTAGCCACCATCCGTACCTGAAGTGTTGGCCTGCTGGAGCTGCTGAAACGGTGGATTGTGATCTCCCCCTTCCTGCAGATGGGCATTCTCTGAGCCGATGACCAAGCTGTCCACACCCAAAACAACCCTCTCATCCCTAAATACACTCTCTTGGATGGTTCTTCCCACACTTAGGGCAAGCTGGATAGGTATAGCGGTTGCTGGCATTATGACTCTGGGATTGTGAACCAGATGCTCCACTCCTCCGACCCTTTCGGGACCGAAAGGTAGAGGCACTGGCTAAAGCAGGTGCGGGAGCCCTCTGTTACTGCTGCTGCTGTGGGCGGCTACTACTACTTCTAGTGGCCATAAACTGACTGGCCGGTTCTTGCCCGTTTGTTCTCCCACTCCAAGTCTTTTAATTTTTAAGTCTCAATTTGCTGGGCATGAACTATGAGGCTGGAGAGATCAATGTCCTTAATAAGCATTGTAGTCCTTCACACCTTGTGGACCAAGTTCGACACCTTATTAACAAATTTCAGCATACGAGCCCTTGGCTCGGCTACCATCTCTGGAGCATATTTAGGAAACCTGGTGAACTCCAGTGCATACTCTTCCACCGTCCGATTTCCTTGTTTCAGATTCATGAATTCAGCCACTTTAGCCAACCTGAGCTCCCGGGGAAAGAACGATTGAGGAAGGCCGCAGTGAACTCCTCCCATTTCACCGGTCCTGCTCCTGCTGGTCTCTCCTCCTTCCACTATTCATACCAGATCTGGGCTTCCCCTTTCAGCTGGTAGGCAATTAAATCGGCACTCTCTGAGGAAGTGACACCCATAATTTGGGTGATCTTTCTAATCTCATCCACGAACTCCTTTGGGTCCTCTCCCACTTTAGATCTGTGGAAAACTGGAGGGTTCATTCGAGTGAAGTCCCCGAACTCGGGCAGCTGCTGCGGACCTATTAGTATTACCAGAACCACCTGCTGGTTCATATGGTTCGTGACTGTCTATGCGAGCTACTGGATTGCCGCTCTAAACTCTGTGGAGGACACTGGGACATCCTGAGGGGCTGGTAGAATTGGTAGGGCAGGTCGGTGAGTGTTACCGGCCCTTCTTTCGTTATCTCTAAAACAAAATAGAGAACGAGTTAGGAGAACGATTCTGGAATTGAATTTCAACGCACGATAAAGAGTATGAACAAAAGGGAGTTTTCCTAATAATATCTCGTAGCCTCGCTATCATAAGTGTGGTGCGCCTCACAACCATGAAAAGGACTCTACTCGACCGACTTTCAGACATCCTAGGATACTCTAAACCTAGTGCTTTGGTACCAATTTTGTCACGCCCCGAGACTATACCCTGGACGGGACACGGTACTTGGAGACACAAGTAAACCCAAGTCAACCATGGTCTATCATAACACTGGCATTCTCAGTAAAAACATAGCGGAAGCTTTAAAATAATAACATCAAACATTTATGAAGAAGAACTAAGTCATAAGTTTTATATAACTGAAACAAAGCTATAAATCTGAAAAACTCTGTCTGTGTCTGAAAGCCATCTATCAGATGAGTTGCTGGGACAAGCCCCTAGCTAACTCTAAATCTTACTGAAAGAAAGTATAACCAAAAAGAAATGATCCTCGCCCTCGAAAGATGAGGACGCACCAATGATGCAATTGAAAACTTCTGAGCGAGATCTGCTAATGATGCTAGGACTGAGAACCTACAGCTGTATCATAAAACAATACAACATAAAAGGTATGGGTCAGTACTTTGAATGTACTGAGTAAGTGAGAAAAACCATAACACGGAAAGTTAAACAACTAAACTGGAAAAACTTGCAATGACCAACTGAAATACTAAAATTGAATAATTGTGGTATACTGAGATGGTAAAAATGATCCTGTCTGATAGTCAAAGACATGTCCTAAAACTGAGATACTAATTTAAAATACTATACTGCACTGATCTGAACTGACTAATCTGAGACTGAACAGAGCTGACTAGTGGGAGAGTCTATAACCGACATATACCCACGGGTGAGCTAGTGTGGAGTCCGATGTATACAACCCATCGGTAGAACCCAATATACCTAGCCAGGGTATAAAGGCATGAACTGAGTGATCACATGTCTGGGCCATAAGGCCAATAAAAAATAACCTACGGTGGCAACGTAGTTCTGGGAACCTGGGTGCGCTGGAATCCCGGTCCTCTCGGTGCTAAGTCCTACTCCCACTGTATAGTCCTAGATTGACTACTAAGCTGAGCTCGAAATAGGGGCCCAAGACTTTCACGACCCAAACGGAAACCTGGATCACAACACGGGACAAAGAGCCCCAAGAGACCCCAAGTCAACCTATGGCATAAGCACATATCTAACTAAATCAATGAAACTAAAGAATCAACAAGATAATCATAGCGGAAGTCTAAATTAAACATAACATCAGCATACACAATCTAAAGCTGAATACATCCTTTGTATGAAAAGCCTCTAAACATGATGAGTTGATGGGACAAGACCCTAACACTCAATAAAGCTTAAACTGAAAATACATAAAGGAAATCCGAATAAGTCTAGTCCTTAAGAGATGAAGACTCACCCACAACGCAAGATGCTAACTCTGAAGAATGACTATGAACAGGGCTGAGCCTGAGAGCGGGGTCCTGTATCATGAAACAATACAACATAGAGTATGCGGTCAGTATGTGGAATGTACTAAGTATGCAAGGTAATAAAATCGCTTAAGTAAGTAATATCATTTAAAGACATGCATAATATGAATCATAAACAATAAGGATCTGAGAGTAGGGCTTACATGCATTCTTTCTGAAATCATGATCTCATCATAATATAACATAACATTATAACTGAATTGATTGACTCAAAACTGAAATCAGATAGTCATGAGTAACACTAACATTGAGTCAAACCTGCTTTAGAACATATATAGATATAGAAATCTCATGAATGATAAACATGCATAACTGAAATCATGAGGAACAATGGGAGACTCATCTTTTAACCGACATACCATGATAGAGCTTACGTGGTCCCAACTATTGCACTCAAGTAGGTAGAATCGTCCAAAGTCTTGCTAGGGCTAGGGACGATACCATGATATCGATATCAAGCTCATGGGCCAATAGGGCCGGGGATAGCTCACAAGGGAGGTCCCAAAGTAATAATATATATAATAGTATAAGCCTACATTGGCGCGTAGTTCTGAGGCATAGGGTGATCGACCCTTAGCCTACTCAGTGCTAGACACTACTCTCAAAAACATGCATATGCTCTACATCGTTATTCAATGAAGCTCAACATCGTCTATTGAAGAAGCTCAATAATCAAATATATCTCAAATATGAATTCATGCATATAGAAAGCTTTAACTCAAACCATAACACAAGTTGAAAGACAATTGGGAGTCTTCGCTCCAAAACCATGTGGTAAGCTTAATTCGAGAAATCATAAATCATACGTGAACATGTGGGCATTGCCCAAAGCTTTATCATGCTCGAAAATACTTAACTCACATCGAAAACATGATTATAAACATGGGTAGCTTGAAAACATGCTTTTCACCATAATATCTCATCATAATCATACATTCATCTCAAATCTCATCTTTCATGAACTTCTCATCAATGGGCTTTTTAATTCATAAAACTAGAAATATGGTTTTAATTGAAAACATTATAAAACTTGCCCATGCTTCATAATTCAATGGTAGAAACATATTTAAATCATACCTATGTGAAGAATTGGGAAATTCATGCATTGGGTTAAAACCGCATTGATTTAGAGAGGGATTGGGCATGGGAGTGAAAGAAATCAACCATTCATAACCCTACATACCTGATGAGAGCTGATTCTTATAGTTCTTTAAATTTCTAATAGGAATTGAAGAGAAATTGAAGAACACTAAGCTTGATCACCCTCTCTCACCTTCTATCTTGCATGCATGAATGAATATGGCCTAAAATGAACTTAACCCTTTAAAAGTCATCATTCATAACTCAAAACGATGTAATTTGGGCCTTAGAAACTTAGAAATTATGGAAAATGTCTTACTAAATTAGCAGAAAATAACTGCCAGCTGGTCCCAATGAGGGACATTACGACTCGTCATCAAGGGCCACGACTTGTGGAGTCATCCGTTAGGTATACTGCTCAATTGATCATCTGGGCTCGTCAAAGGTAACATCACGATCCATTACAGGTGACCACAACTCGTGGTCACCACCCATCATGTACACTGCCTCAATACCAAATAATTCTTCATTTAGCTAACCACGACCCTCCCCACGAATCGTGGTGACTGACCACGAGTTGTGGGTGCTTTCCGTTAGGTTCACTGCCTCCTTCCTCCCATTTCTCAATCACTCCTCCCCACGACTGACCTAACGAGTCGTGGGGATTGACCACGACTAGTGGTCACGTCTGTGGGGATCCAATTTCCCAAATTTCAAATTCATCTCTTGGACCACACCACGAGTCACATCATGACTCGTGGGCTGCTCCCACGGGTCACCTCACGACTTGTCCTATGCCTGATTCCATGTTTTAAATTTTTCTCCGTTTCAACTCCCAGGTCTGATCTTTGGGCTTTCGGGGTATAACATTATCTCCCTCTTGGGAATATCATCCTCGAATGTTGGAAAACATACAGAAAAGCAGAGAAATGCAATTATCATATTCAAATACTGATTATTTAAGCTGAAAACAGACGGAATGACTATCTACAATTCACACTATATAACTGAACTGAATTCACGAAACATACATACTTCCATATAAATAAAAGAAACTTGGGCACACGATCTGAACATGAAAACTAAATAGAGTTTTTGGTAAAAAATTATACCTCAAGCTGGAACTGAGCCGATAGAGTATAAATGTGGGTATCTAGCCATCATATCCACTTCGACTTCCACGTAGCTCCTTCGACATGCTGATTCCTCCATAAAACTTTAACTGAAGCTACTTCCTTGTTCCTTAGATTTCGAACTTAACGATCTAGTATTTACACCGAAACCTCCTCATTACTAAGGTTGTCCTTCACACCAACACTTTCCACCGGAACAACTAGAGCTAGATCACCCAAACACTTCTTTAAGAGTGATACATGAAAAATAGGATGTTCGGAGGCTAATTCTGGGGGCAACTCAAATTCATAAGCCACCTTGCCAACACGTCTCACTATCCTGTACGGGTCAATATAGCAGGGACTAAGTTTTCCCTTCTTTCTGAACCTCATCACTCCCTTTATGGGAGACACTTTCAGAATTACCCAATCACCAACTTCAAATTCTAATTCCTTTCTCCTCACATCGGCATAGGACTTTTGGTGACTCTGAGCAGTTTTCAACTTGTCCCTTATAAATTGAACCTTCTCCATAGCCTCATCAACCGAATCTGGTCCTATCATCGCCGCTTCACCAACCTCAAACCAACCAATGGGCGATCTATATCTCTGCCCATAGAGAGCCTCGAACAGTGCCATCTGAATACTAAAGTGATAGCTGTTATTGTATGCAAACTCGATAAGAGGCAAATGCTCATCCTAACTACCCTTGAAGTTGATCACGCATGCTCTCAACATGTCCTTGAGAGTCTGAATTGTCCTCTCTGCTTGACCATCCATCTGCTGGTGAAACGCTATGCTGAGCTTAACCTAAGTACCAAGTCCTTTTGAAACGACTTCCAAAACTGAGAGGTAAATTGAGTACCTCTGTCTGATATAATGGACAAGGGTACTCCATGCAATCGAACTAGCTCTCGGATATATAAACTGGAATAAGCCTCCGCCAGATCCATGGTTTTGACTGGTAGGAAATGAGCAGCCTTGGTCAACCTGTCTACCATGACCCAAATGGAGTCATATTGCCGGCGAGTGCGAGGCAAACCTGCGACGAAGTCCATATTGATTTCTTATCACTTCCAAGTAGGAATATTGATATCCTGAAGCACGCCTCCCGGCCTCTGATGCTCAACCTTTACTTGCTGACAGTTCGGACATTAACTACAATTTCTATGATATCCTTGTTCATGCCATTCCCTAATAGATTTCCCGTAAGTTACGTTACATCTTGGTGGCACTTGGATGGATAGAATACCTGGATCCATGAGCCTCGTCCAACATCCGACCCATCAAATCATCAACATCTGGAACACATAGCGACCCTGGTACCAAATCACACCATCTCCCCCTTTGGAGAAGACCTCCACCTTCTGGTTCTGAACGACTTCTTTTAACTTTACCATAATCGGGTCCTCATCTTGTTTGGCTTTTATATCAATCACTAAGGACAATTTTGATCCGTTCTGAACAACAACACCCCATCAGTCGAGTTAACCAATCTAACTCCCAACCTTGTAAGTCGATGCACATCTTTCACCAGCTCCTTCTTCCCCTCATCCATATGGGACACACTCTCCATAGAGAGTCTACTAAGTGCGTCTGCTACTACATTATTCTTACTCGAATGGTAGCTCCAACCACCTCCTTTGCCCAAGATTGAGATCCTTCTGCGTGAACATGTATTGTAAGCTCTTATGGTTCATAAACACATCCACGTGGACCCTATACAAATAATGTCTCCATATCTTCAATGTGAATACAAATACGGCCAATTCAAGATCATGGGTCGGGAAATTTCTCTCATGAACCTTCAGCTGCCTAGAGGCATATGCTATAACCTTCCCGTACTGTATCAACACACACCCCAGTCCGATCCTTGAAGTATCATAATGCACCCACAAACCGATCGGTACACTCCGATAGAGTCAACACTGGTGTTGAAGTAAGTCGAGTCTTCAACTCTTGGAAGCTCTCCTCACAAGCCTCCGACCATTGGAACTTCACTTTCTTCTGGGTCAATTTGGTCAAAGGAGCTGAAACCTTTAACAAATCTCCAATAATAGCTAGTTAAATCCAAGAAGCTCCAAATATTCAAAGGATTCATCGGTCTAGGCCAATTATTTACCGCTTCTATTTTTTGAGAATCCACCCTTATGCCTTCGCCTGATACTACATGACCCAAAAACGCCACTGAGTTCAACCAAAACTCACACTTGCTGAATTTGGCATACAGTTGGTGATCCTTGAGAGTTTGCAACACTACTCTCAAATGAGCGGTATGCTCCTCCTCGCTTTGAGGGTATATCAAGATGTCATTAATAAACACAATCACGAACATGTCCAAGTATGGCTTGAACACCTTGTTCATCAAGTCCATATAAGCTGCAGGAGCATTCGTTAGTCCAAAAGACATAACTACAAACTCGTAATGACCATACCACGTCTTGAAGGTTGTCTTCGGGATGTCACTCTCCCGGACTCTGAGCTGATGATACTTGGATCTGAGATCTATCTTTGAGAAACACTTGGCACCCTGAGGTTGGTCAAATAAATCATCAATCCTGGGTAAAGGATACCTATTCTTAACGGTGAATTTATTCAGTTGCCGATATTCAATACACATGTGAAGAGAGCCATCTTTCTTTCCGACAAAGAGAACTAATGCACCCCATAGAGAATTGCTTGGTCTAATGAAACCCTTATCTAACAGGTCCTTCAACTATTCTTTCAACTCGTTTAGTTCGGATGGAGCCATTTTGTAGGGAGGAATAGATATAGGCTGCGTGTCGGGAAGAAGGTCAATACTAAAATCAATCTCCCGCTCGGGAGAGATTCTCAACAAATCATCTGGGAAGACTTCCAGATACTCATATACTACTGGGACAAACTGGATAGTCGGGGGCATCCTTAACCCTAACTAGATGGTACACACAACCTTTGGAGATCATCTTTCTGGCATTAAGGTAGGAAATGAAACGTCCTACAGGCATAGCTAAACTACCCTTCCATTTTAAGACTGGCTCACCCGGAAATCTGAACTCTACTGCCTGGGTTCTACAATTAACTGAAGCATAACAATCAAATAGCCAATCCATATTGAGGATAAAATCGAAATTGGTCATGGCTAACTTTATTAGATCTGCTGAGGTGACTTTCTGAAGGACTGAGATCGGGTAACCTCTATACACCCATCTAGCTATAACTGAATCACCTACTGGAGTAGAGACTGAGAAGGGTTCTAAAAAGACTTCAGGACTGACTTTGAAGCTACTGGCAACATAAGGTATCACAAAAGACAAGGTAGCCCCCAGATCTAGCAAAGCATAAACATTAAGATAGAACACTCGTAACATACTGGTGACTACATTTAAGGAGACCTCCTTCTCCTGGCGGGATGCTAAGGCATAAAATCTGTTTTGACGCTGACCACCACCTGTGCTAGTAGATGCCCCCTGATGTGGGAGTGTCCGAGTGGGGGTTCGATACAATACAAAACACCCATGTTATTTGCTATAGGGTTCATCTTTTTGTTCACCATAGGAGGACGCACTAGAATAGTTCTAGCTAATTCTGGGCTAGACATTACTGGTTGCTGAACTAGAAGCTGGACCTTGGCCCCCATCATGATCCCGCCTCGCTGTTGGGCATTCACTGAGCATGTGTCTGGGCTTCCCACACCCGAAAAAAGCACTTGTACCTACTAAACACTTAACCATGTGACCGCGGCCACACCTGCTGCAAGCTGGAATACTAGAATTTGTGGGTCTGCTGCTCTGACCCTAGAGCCTGATGCTCGCCCTCTCTGATCATGTCTCGGTCTGGATGGCACACTCAATGCTGAAGATACTGGGGTTGATGACCTCTGGTGGATTTGCTGTCGGTGCCCACCACCTGACCTCGGTTGAGAAAGTCCATAACTATTAGTCCTGGACCTCTTGGCCTCTCTCCCCCTCATATGTGCCGCCTCTATCTGCTGGGCGTAAAAGACTATCAGAGGGAAATCCATATAATGATAGAGCATGGAGGTCATACAATCCTTATCCAAATAGCCCACTACTCCATGAACAAACTTGCTCACCCACTCCCTCTGATTAGTCACTAACTCCGGGGCGTAC
This sequence comes from Datura wrightii, assembly GCA_035772735.1. Classification (NCBI taxonomy): domain Eukaryota; kingdom Viridiplantae; phylum Streptophyta; class Magnoliopsida; order Solanales; family Solanaceae; genus Datura; species Datura wrightii. The sequence goes on along the minus strand of JASDFA010000002.1, from coordinate 44,152,239 downwards.
TTTGATAGGCGAGTGAACTCAAGGGCATACTCCTGCACCGTCATCCTCCCTTGCTTCAGTTTACAAACTCAGCTGCATTCAACTCCCTCATCTCACGAGAGAAGAACCGATCTAAGAATGCAACGTGGAACTCTTCCTAAGTGACCAGGCCTGCTCCGACGGCCCTACTATCGTTCCATTGACGAAATCAGTTATGTGCAACCTCTTTCAACTAATATGAAGCCAACTCTCCGCACTCAACTCCATTCACCCCCATGACTTGGGTGATCTTCACAATCTCATCAATGAACTTATGCGGGTCCTCATCTACTTTTGACCCGAGGAAATCTGGTGGGTTCATCCTCAAGAAATCCCTGACTCGAGCTGCCGCCACATCACCATTTTGCAGAACATGTGCAACTGCCTGCTGATTGACCTGAGTGGTCAATGCCTGCGCGAGCATCTGAATAGCTGCTCGAAACTTAGGATGAGCAACCTACTCTAGTGCCTGGTGCTCCTGAACTGGTAGGGCCTACTGGTGCCCATTTCCATTGCCATCCTCATGGACGTCTCCATCTCCATTCCTTCTACCATTTACTATTCGGGAGGCCATGATTTCTACAATCGCGAATATCATGAATTACAGGGACAGGGAGACTTTTCATCGCATGGCACAGATCATGAAAGAAGGGAACATTTTCTAAACTTCTCGTAGCCTCTTTGTGATAAGTGTGGCTCGCTTCACACCCATGAAAAAGACTCTACTCAATGCAGCTTTTAGACACCCTAGGACACTTTAAAGCTATATCTCTGATACCAAGTTTCTCACGATTTGGACAGAGGCCCGGATTGCAACATGGGACAAGGAGCCCCAAGAGACCCCAAGTTGACCCATGGAATAAGCACGCATCTAACTCAATCAATAAAATTGAAGAATCAACAAGATAATCATAACATAAGTCTAAATTAAACATAACATCAGAATACACAATCTGAATCTTAATACATCCTTTGTCTGAAAAGCCTCTAAACACGATGAGTTGATGGGACAAGACCCTAAAAACTCAATAAAGCATAAACTAAAAATACATAAAAGAAATCCGAATAAGTCTAGTCCTCGAAGATGAGGACTCACCCACAATGTAAGATGCTAACTCTAAAGACTGACTATGAACAGGGCTGATCTTGAGTGCGGGTTCCTGTATCATGAAACAATATAACATAGAGTATGCGGTCAGTACGTGGAATATACCAAGTATGCAAGGTAAGTAAAACCGCTTAAGTAAGTAATATCATTTAAAGACATGCATAATATAAATCATAAATAATAAGGATCTGAAAGTAGGGCTTGTATGCATTTTTTCTGAAATCATGATCTCATCATAACATAACATAACATCATAACTGAATTGATTGACTCAAAGCTGAAATTTGATAGTCATGAGTAAAACTGAACATTGAGTCAAACCTGCTTTAGAACATATATAGATATAGAAATCTCATGAATGATAAACATGCATAGCTGAAATCATGAGGAATAATGGGAGACTTGTCTTTTAACCGACATACCATGATAGAGCTTATGTAGTCCCAACTATCACACTCAAGTGGGTAGAGCTGTCTGAAGCCTTGCCAGGGCTAGGGACGATATCATGATATCGATATCAAGCTCATGGGACAATAGGGCCGGGGATAGCTTACAAGGGAGGTCCTGAAGTAATAATATATATAATAGTATAAACTTACATTGGCGCGTAGTTCTGAGACATAGGGTGATCGACCCTTAGCCTACTCGATGCTAGATGCTACTCCTAAAACATGCATATGCTCTACATTGTTATTCAACGAAGCTCAACATTGTCTATTGAGGAAGATCAATAATCAAATACATATCAAATATGAAATCATGCATATGAGAAGCTTTAACTCAAACCATACCACAAGCTGAAAGATAATTGGGAGTCTTCGCTCCAAAACCATGTGGTAAGCTTAATTCGAGAAATCATAAATCATACGTGAACATATGGGCATTGCCCAAAGCTTTATCGTGCTTGAAAATACTCAATTCACATCAAAAACATGATTATAAACATGGGTAGATTGAAAATATGCTTTTCCTCATAATATCTCATCATAATCATACATTCATCTCAAATCTCATCTTTCATTAACTTCTCATCAATGGGCTTTTTAATTCATAAAACCAGAAACATGATTTTAATTGAAAACATTATAAAACTTTCCCATGCTTCATAATTCAATGGTAAAAACATATTTAAATCATACCCATGTGAAGAATTAGGAAATTCATGCATTGGATTAAAACGACATAGATTATACATAGGAATTCATGATTTAGAGAGGGATTGGGCATGGGTGTGAAAGAAATCATCCATTCATAACCCTACATACCTGATGGCAGCTGATTCTTATAGTTCTTTAAATTTCCAATAGGAATTGAAGAGAAATTGAAGAACACTAAGCTTGATCACCCTCTCTCACCTTCTATCTTGCATGCATGAATGAATATGGCCTAAAATGAACTTAACCCCTTTAAAAGTCATCATTCATAACTCAAAACGACATAGTTTAGACCTTAGGAACTTAGGAATTACAAAAAACCCATTATTAAATTCGTAGGAAATAACTGCCAGCTGGTCCTAATAAAGGACCTAACGACTCGTCGTCAAGGGCGACGACTTGTGGAGTCATCCGTAAGGTACACTGCTCAACTGATCATCTGGGCTCGTCATAGGTAACATCACAATCTGTTATAGGTGACCCCGACTCGTGGTCACCATCCATCATGTACACTACCTTAATACCAAATAATACTTTAATTAGCTGACCATGACCCTCCCCACGAATCGTGGTGACTGACCATTGATCTTGGGCAAATTTATATGCCCAAGTGATACTCAAAGGTATCATTTTAGCCTTGTTTAGCTATCAATGTTTATACATTCTCGTGTAATTGGTAATAAAATGTGAATTTATACTAACCAACATGATTAGCATTGTTTTGCAGGTAAAATGTAATTTCGAGAAGCTAAAATGCATGTTGGAAGAAATCGGGGTTGGACTCGGATGTGAGCAAGCGACAAGGCATTGGAAAGCATAAAATAAAGGGGCTCCGCAATGGAGCCGTGTCACGCTGCCATCGCGGAGGCCTTCTGCCTGGAGAGGGAATTTTCAACCTAATTTCAGTGAGGGTTCGCGATGGGTCCGTGGCACGGTGGCCTGGCTCCGCGTTGCACACCGTGCCACGTTGGGCCTTATTCCCTGGACCCCCAGTTTCCAGTGAGGGTTCGCGTCGGTGGCGTGTCACGGAGGCAGTGCTCCGCGATGCACTCCGTGACACGTTGCTTGTTATTCCGGGAAAAATTCCCACTAGTATAAATAGAACACTTAGGTTCATTTTTCAATATTCTGACTTGGTGGAGCAAGAACGTGGGTTACAGGCAGTTGAGGGGACGAAATTATCAGGGTTTTTCTCTCTTTTCTTCTCCTTGAATTCAATCGCTTGTATGTTTGACACTCATTTAACGATGTTTAATCCGCAAATGAGTGGCTAATTCATCTTCTTGCTGAGGTTAAGAACACTTGTAATGAAATGTGATTATTGATTCTTTGGTTTTTCATCTTTTCTTCCATGGTTGTTCTATTGATTCTTGTTCTTACTGCATTAATGTGTGGCCTACGTTAATGTATATCTAAAAAGTCCGGTTTCACTCGAGAGAGCAAGAAATTAGAAAGTTGTGAATTAATAGGATATGATCCTTTCTTAGTTTGGGAAAATTGAGAATTGATTTACCTTCAGGATAGAAATATACCTGAAATTCGTATTAGTCAATTTAGGAATTGGTTTTGTATGGCTAGAACATGAATGGCATTTAATCACAGAAATGTAGGTGGATGGTTCATGATTCTTAAGTGGGGTTAAATACAAGAGTTTTAATCCCTTGGCAATAATTCTTGACTAGCAACCGGAGGAAAAGGCTAACCAAATTATATCAACAATTAATTTCATTACATGTTCGTTTAACCTCAGCATGCTCACATTCATAGTCAGACTCACATTAGATAATTGTTTTAGACTTAGCATAATTAATAGAAATCAAAATATTAAACTCTTGGTTACACTGTTGTCTGCATTTTTAGAATTGAAATATAGTACACTTGAGCAGATTGCACTTTATCCCAGTCCCTGTGGTATCAATACTTGGCTTACTTAAGCCACTTTACTATTTGTTCGTCCACGTGCACTTGCGTGTAGTTATATACCCATATAACAAAGTCCGAACAAGTTTTTGGCGCCGTTGCCGAGGACTGGCAATTGGTGAATTTGTCTTAAATGTTAATTTACTATATTTTTATTTTCTTTGTGTTGACAACTTGGTCTTAGCCTGTATTTTGCAGATTTAATCTCTGTTGAACACTGGCAAGAGACAAGGAGCTGGTGGACTCGTATTTGGAGCCAGAAAGATTATTTCATCTTCAGTGGAGAGAAGCTCTAGAAAGAAAGCTGCAGTTGCTCAGACAGACAATCATGGAGCAACAATAGAATCCACCGGTAGTACGGGCAATATTAGTGCCCGAAGAAGTAGCAGCTCGACCGGTTCGCGAGGTGGCAATCCCACATGCTAATAATGGCACATCTAGCATCCGCAAACCTGAGCCGGGAGGGAGGTTCGAACTTAAGCAGAATATGGTGCAATTGCTGCACACTAGCGGGCAGTTTACAGGTCTCCCTCATGAAGATCCACAGCAGCATCTCCAAAATTATTTGGAGATAAGTGACACTTATATCCCCGCTGGAGTGTCATCAGATTACGTCCGGCTTACATTGTTCCCATTTTCACTATTGGGAGAAGCCAAGAGGTGTTTGAAAGTTGAGCCACCTAATTCTATTTCTACGTGGGATGATCTTGCAAGGAAGTTCTTGATACGATTTTTTCCCTCTGGTAAAACAGCAAGACTTAGAAGTCAAATTCTAAGTTTCAAACAGAGAGAGGGAGAGAATCTATATCAGGCTTGGGAGAGATTCAAGTCAATGTTGCGGGATTGTCCTAATCATCATCAGTCCAATGATGTGTTGGTGCACACTTTTATAGAGGGTTTGGAACCCCATACAAAAATATTGCTAGAATCAGCAGCTGGAGGACAAGCGCTGGAGAAAACTTATGAGGAGCTGTATACCTTGTTGAACCGTATTTCGCAGGGCAATCTGGAATGGAATGCTGATTCGTCAAGAGGCGGGACAAGGAAAGCAACAGGAGTTCTAGAAGTGGATGGGTTTACAGCTATTGCTGCACAGATAGCTGCTTTACAGAATCAACTCAACACCCACTTCAGTAACATGACAATGAACCAGCCTCAAACCCCAGTGAATGTGATCTTGGCCAAATATATATGCCCAAGTGATACTCAAAAGTACCATTTTAGCTTTGTTTATCTATCAATGTGTATACATTCTCATGTAATTGGTAATAAAATGTGAATTTATACTAAACAACATGATTAGCATTGTTTGCAGGTAAAATGTGATTTCGGGAAGCTTAAATGCATGTTGGATGATATCGGAGTTGGACTTGGATGCGAGCAAGGGAAAAGGCATTGGACAACATGAAATAAAGGGGCTCCGCGATGGAGCCGTGTCACGCTGCCATCGCGGAGGCATTCTGCCTGGTAGGGAAAATTCGCCCAAATTTCAGAGAGGGTCCGCGTTTGCTCCGTGGCACGGTGGCCTGGCTCCAGGTTGCATGCCATGCCACGTTGAGCCTTAATTCCTAGACCCCCAATTCCAGTGAGGGTCTGCGTCCGTAGCGTGTCACGGAGGCAGTGTTCCACGATGCACTCCATGACACGTTGCTCGTTATTCCGGGAAAAATTCCCAGCAGTATAAATAGAACACTTAGGTTCATTTTTCAATATTCTGACTTGGTGGAGCAAGGACGTGGGTTACAGGCAGTTGAGGGACGAAAATATCAGGGTTTTTTCTCTCTTTCTTTCTTCTTTAATTCAATTGCTTGTATTATTAACACTCATTTTAAGATGTTTAATCCATAAATGAGTGGCTAATTCCTCTCCTTGCTGAGGTTATGAACAATTGTGATGAAATTTGATCATTGATTCTTTGGTTTTTCATCTTTTCTTCCATGTTGTTCTATTAATTCTTGTACTTACTGCATTAATGTGTGGCCTACGTTAATGTACATCTAAAAAGTCCGGTTTCACTCAAGAGAGCAAGAAATTGGAAAGTTGTGAATTAATAGGATATGTTCTTTACTTGGTTTGGGAAAATTGAGTCTTGATTTGCTTTCAGGATAGAAATATACCTGAAAGTCGTATTAGTCAAATTTAGGAACCGGAATTGTATGGCTAGAACATGAATTGCATTTGATCACAGAAATGTAGACGGATGGTTCATGATTCTTAAGTGATGTTAAATACGAGAGTTTTAATCTCTTGGCAAATGTTCTTGGCTAGCAACTGGAGGAAAAGATTAACCAAAGTATGATGGCAATTAATTTCATTACATGTTCGTTTAACCTCAGCATGCTCTCATTCATAGTTCAGATTCAAAGTAGATAATTGTTTTAGCTTTAGTATTAAAAATTATAAAACAAACTATCAAACTTTTGGTTACACTGTTGTCTGCATTTTTAGAAGTAAAATATAGTACACTAGAGAAAATTGCACTTCATCCAAGTCTCTGTGGGATCGATACTTGGCTTACTAAAGCCACTTACTACTTGTTCGACCACGTGCACTTGCGTGTCATTTTATACCCCACAAATCACGCGAACAAGTTTTTTTGGCGCCGTTGCTGAGGACTTGGCAATTGGTGAATTTGTTTTAAGTGTTAATTTACTGTATTTTTATTTTCTTAGTGTTGACAACTTGGTCTTAGCCTGTATTTTGCAGACTTAATTGCTGTTGAACATTGGCAAGAGACAAGGAGCTGGTGGAATCGTATATAGAGCCAGAAAGGATATTTCACAGTAAACAGAGAGAAGCTCTACAAAGAAAGCTGCAGTTGCTCAGACAGACGATCATGGAGCAACAACAAAATCCATCGGTAGTACGGGCAGTGTTAGTGCCCGAAGAAGCAGCAGCTCGGCCGGTTCGCGAGGTGGCAATCCCACATGCCAATAATGTTACATCTAGTATCCGCAAACCTGAGCCGGGAGGGAGATTTGAACTTAAACAGAATATGGTGCAGTTGCTACACACTAGCGGGCAGTTTACCGGTCTCCCTCATGAAGATCCACAGCAGCATCTCAGAAATTTTTTGGAGATAAGTGACACTTACATCCCCGCTGGAGTGTCATAAGACTATGTCCGGCTTACATTGTTCCCATTCTCATTATTGGGAGAAGCCAAGAGGTGGTTGAAAGATGAGCCACCGAATTCTATTTCTACGTGGGATGATCTTGCACGGAAGTTCTTGATACTGTTTTTCCCTCTGGTAAAACAACAAGACTTAGAAGTCAAATTCTAAGTTTCAAACAGAGAGAGGGAGAAAATTTATATCAGGCCTGGGAGAGATTCAAGTCCATGTTGCGGGATTGTCCTCATCATCATCAGTCCAATGATGTGCTGGTGCACATATTTATAGAGGGTTTGGAACCCCACACCAAAATATTGCTAGACTCAGCAGCTGGAGGGCAAGCGCTGGAGAAAACTTATGAGGAGCTGTATACCTTGTTGAACCGTATTTCGCAGGGCAATCTAGAATGGAATGCTGATTCATCAAGAGGTGGGACAAGGAAAGCAACAGGAGTGCTTGAAGTGGATGGGTTTACAACTATCACTGCACAGATAGCTGCATTGCAAAATCAACTTAACACCCACTTCAGCAACATGACATTGAACCAGCCTCAAGCCCTAGTTAATGCAGTACAGCAGATGTGGTGTGAAGTGTGTGGAAGCAGTGAGCACTCAACTGAGTGTTGTGGAGCCAATCCTGACTCGGTAAACTTTGTGGGTAATGCACAAAGGAACCACCAGCAGTATGGTAGTAGCTACAACTCCAATTGGAGGAATCACCCTAATTTCTCATGGGGTAGCAACAACCATCAGGGCCAAAGTTTGCGTCAGGGTGTGCAAAGGAACCAAGGAGGGCAGCAGAATTATCAAGCATAATTCAGAAACAACAATGCACCTCCTCCACCACCATCACCAAGCATTGAAGAGATGTTCAAGACCATGATAGCTAACCAAGCTCAATTGCAGGCTGACTATGTGAAATTGGCAGCCGAAGTGAAAAACAACCAGTTAGCTACCAAGGCACTTGAATATCAATTTGGGCAATTTGCTAGTGCCCAAAACACAAGGCCTAGAGGAGGACTGCCGAGCGACACGGATCTCAATCCCAATCAGGTAAATGCAGTGACCACAAGGAGTGGTTTGCAGCTAAAAGAGGTGGAACCAGAAAGACCACCTCAGCAGTCGGGAGCAGCCGAAGTTAAGAGGGAGGAAAGTACTGAAAGGGGGAAGACCAAGGAAGCTGAATCAGAAAGACCTCCACCCCCGTTCCCTTAACGACTAAAGAAACACAAGGAGGAGGCGTGTTTCAAGAAATTCATGGAGGTGCTGAAACAGGTACATGTTAACTTACCTCTTGTTGATGTCTTGCAGGGAGTGCCGAAATATGCTAAGTATATAAAGGATATCGTGGCAAACAAAAGTCGGTTGACTGAGTATGCTACGGTGGCTCTAACGGAGGAGTGCACTTCCCGGATTCAAAATAGACTGCCCACAAAGCTAAAAGACCCTAGGAGTTTTACTATCCAGATTACTATTGGGCAGAGCATCCGAGCTCGTGGATTGTGTGATTTGGGAGCGAGCATAAATTTGATGCCTTCATCGGTATTCAGAAAGTTAGGTCTAGGGAGTCCTAGACCCAAAATGGTAATCTTGCAGTTGGCGGATCGATCCTTAGCCAGACCGGATGGCATTGTTGAGGACGTTCTGGTGCAAGTTGGCTCCCTAATTTTCCCGGCAGATTTTGTCGTGCTGGATTTTGAACCAGACGTGGAAGTCCCATTTATTTTGGGATGTCCTTTCTTGGCAACCGGGAAAGCACTAATTGACGTAGCTGCGGGGAAGCTAACAATGCGAGCACATGACAAGGTGGAGGTGTTCGATGTGTACAAGGCACCCAAGCTCCCGACGGTGCATGAAGAACTCTCGGTGATCAATGTGATTGATCAAGGTGATGATAAGCAGATGAAGGATTCCCGAGAGTTAATGGGAAAACCACCGGAAAGGTGTAAGCACTACTGGGGGGAGGACGGTGATCAAGAGAAATTGTCCATCACCCTAGAGGACAATTGAGCTTAACGACGTCAAGCCGAGACGGTAAACCAGGCGCTGCACGGGAGGCAACCCGTGAAAAATTTTTCTTTCATTTTGTAAAGTGTAAATAGATTTTTCTTTTTCTTTTTCTTGATTTACTACAAAATTTTTCATTTTAGTTTTTGTTTTATTTGTATTTAGAGTGAAACCTATAATTCTAACTAATTTTGTATAGTGAGATGAATTTCAGGTCAAACGGAGAAAAATATGCATGGAAACGTGAAGGAAAAGTCGAGGTATGAAAAATTAATAAAAAGTGGCAGACAGTTAGCTGAGGCGACAGCTCCGTGTCACGGAGGTGGACCTCCGCGTTACCTCCGTGACACGTTGAGGTACAATCTGGAATTTTAAAAATTTCCAGAACAGTCTCGCGATGGCTCCGTGTCACAGAGGCAGTGCACCGCGATGCACTCCGTGACACGTTGCCTTGTATATCACGACGAGTCACACTGGGTCGCCGGGTGACCCGAGCGATTTCCTTACTTTTTAACCCCAAAACCCCTCCCTTTTCCCTCATTTTTTTAATCCCTCCACGACCAAACCCCCCAAAACCCATCCCCCATCAACGTGACACGGAGTAAGGCAAGAAATTCAACGATTTTTCTTCGATTCTTCAAAGTCAAGGTATGTTCTTCGATTCCCTCTCAAATTCTTGTCGATTTTCTTCGATTTTGAGCATGGGAGGTGAGCTAAATTGCCCTACATAGTAATTAATCATGAATTCGAGTTAATTGTTGTTGATGAATGTTCGGAATGTCGTTATGATTGCTTGAACTTGTCGATTGCATAACTTAATCGAATTTGATTGATAATATCAATTCTAGGGCTTGTATGTTGAATTTGAAGTTGAAAATGTATTGAAATCGTGAATTTTATGCCGGGATGGATGTGTTGAATGAGATGAGTCGATGTACAAATTGTTAGGATACTAATAGAATGACGGATTCTCGGGTTGGGGAAATGTTGAAATTTGTAAGAATTGGTTGGTTGTATAGGTTCATGTAGATATATTTTTTGTTGTTGTTTTTGTTTCTTTGTTTTTCTTTGCTAAGTGTGATGGGTAAAATGTTAGCGATGGTGGTGATTGTGATTAGCTGTACGAAGTCTGAGTAGTACGCAGAAGTTATACCGTTGAAGTTTTCGAACGCACTAAGCATGATTGTATAGCTGTTTATTGTGTGTAAATAAAGATAATCTTGCCGTAGTGTCGTAACTGTAGCTAAGGACTAAGTGTGGGGTAACCTAGCGTAACCTGACCTTAGCTGAAGTTAATATCCGTGAGCTTAACATTGATCTTGTTTACTTGGGTTGACAGGTAAAATGGCTAGCCGGCAAGATAAAGGAAAAGGCGCATCAACTTCAGGCGCCGGAAGGAAACGAATCAGACTAGGCACAGCAGTCCCAGCTGCACCAGCAGTTCCACGCGGCCAGCGCCGCCAATACGGAACGAGATGGGTGACCGATGAGGGGAAAAGGTGGTACGCAAAGCACAAAGAAAACAAATATTTCCCCGAGGAGCACATAGCACGGGAACCATTGGCACATGAGTTCCCTAGAATGGTCCACCGGATCGAGGCAGCTGGGCTCAAGTTCATCTTTGAAGAGCCCAAGGAATGCAATCTGCACTTAGTTCGGGAGTTCTATGCCAATTGGAACCCGACGATTAGAAGTCACACCATCAAGATCAGAGGGCAAATATTCACTCTAGAGCCCCACCACCTCAATGCCATCATAGGAGCGCGGGACACAGACGCCCACGTACTCCGACAGCTGAACATTACCCCACCGTATGCGGACATCAGACGCACATTGTGTGGGACCCGATCAACAGCTAGATGGAGCAGACACAAAGAGAGGGGCTACCACCAGACTTTGCCCTATTCACAGATGAACAGGGAAGCCCGAATCTGCCTGAAGATAGTCTGCTCATGCCTAATCCCGGGGGTACATATGACAGATGTAACCCGGGATCGTGTATGCCTGGTGTACGCCCTGATGAAAGGGCTGGAGATCAATGTAGGGGCGGTAATTATCTCCGCCATGAAGAGAGCCCGGTTGCACCAGGGGCACAGGTATGGCTTTGGTGGACTACTGACCACCTTCCTCAGGGGCCTCAATGTTGAGGAGGAGGCCCTTGACTATATCCCGCAGTTGGAGCGGCGGGCCTTAGACGTTACTAAAACTAAGGCTCCCGACACCACCCATGGGACGGTGCTTACACTTGGCGAGCGACATGCTCGTGATGACCAGTATATGGCTCGGATGTATGGGATGCAGATGCTCCAACTGAGGATAGGTGGGAGGCCGGCGACAGAGGAGGAGCTATGGCAGCTCGAGCTAGATTACCCCTTCGGCGAAAATGCCAGGGCTCTATGCCGAGTGGGGCCAGCATTTGTAGAGCCCATAGATGATGATGTCCCCACAGACGAGGAGACACGTCGGGAGGACTCTGATGTGGAGTCCGATGATGACGGAGGCGACTCGGACTTGGGAGATGAAGCAGTAGCACCCGACGAAGAAGTGGAATACTTTGACTGATCAGGGAGTTCCACCACCCGATTTTGTGCTATTTTAATTTTTGTGAACACTGGGGACAGTGTTCGAACTAAGTGTGGGGTGGGAGTAGTTAGGTGCTGGGCTGGGCTGTTTTGTTTGTATGCTCTCTTCTGTTGTCATGTAGTTGTTTCTCCCTGTGAGTGTGAATTGTTAAGCTGTTCTGTATTTGTAAATGTTTGTTAAATTGATGTGTGTTGCTGAATGTTGCTAGCTGATTCTGATTCTGTACATATTTTGTTATCGAAATGATCGATATTTATAAAAATTTTTTAAAAATATTTTGTAAATAATTTTTCTATCGAAATGATCGATATTTTCAACATTTTTTACTTCTTGGGTTTCTCGGCATTTGTTTTTGGTTCTTTTACCGAGAATGGTCCCATTGAACCGACGTCTTAGTTAGTGACCATTCCCTATGATGGATGGATGACGACCGTCTTAAGGGAAATGTAGTCGTTAGGAGTAGTTTTTTTTTTCTCAATTATTTTTTGGTTTTTTTCTTTGGTGGATTGCATCCCGGAACCTGTAGTTACTGGATGGTTGCGAAATTCTGGTTGCGTGTTGTACATGATGTTCAAAATGCAAAGGTGATTCGTATGAAAGCATGCAACTTTGTAAATATGTTGAGATACCTAGGCTGTAGAGTTCGATTCAGTGTGATTGAGGCTTAATGTTTAAATTCATGTAATTAGCTGATTGAAGAGTCTGTGAATACATCTTGAATCGAGCATGTGCAAAAAGTGTGAAGTGAGGTGTTGATATTCCATGCTATTGTGAAGTGTCTAGAACTTGCCTGGTGTGTGTACAAAACAAAATGAAGGAGGTGTATTGTAGGAAAGGATGTAGGCATTTCTTTGTTTTAACCGAGAGTTTCTATTTTTCCTTGTCGTACACACCTTGATTGTATACCCTAGTCAGCCCGTTGAGCCTTTAGCCTATTATTTTTTTCTTGTGTCATAAAGTGTAAACCGAGCTTAATTCCTTCTTTTCATTAGCCGTAAAGTCTATACAAAACTCTTAAGCGCTTAAGAAAAGAAAATCATTTTCCCGAAGTGTCAAAGAGTGAGAATGGTGAAAAGAAAAAGAAAAGCAAAGTGATAGAAGAACAGAAAAGGTTGAAGGTGCACTTGCTATAAATAAACGATAATGAAGGTGCATGAATAATATTTGTTGTTGTGTCAAGTGTGCTTAATGAAATGGGCCATACTAAAGAAAATCATCAAGAATGGGATGATGAAAAAAAAGAAACAATGTCCATGAGTTGATGGGATGTGTTGAAAAGGCGCTTAAGGATGCTAGTGGCTATTATTGGCTAACCCAATATTTACTAGTTCCGTAGCTTCCATTACAACCCGTTCAAGTCCTACGTGATCTTACATCGCACTTCTTTATATTAGTGGAGTAATACACTAAGGGCAAGCTTATGGGTCATGACATGATGCATGTGAATTCTTTTGGTAGAGAGAGTGAAATTATTTTTACATGCCCCTGCTTGAATGTTTGTGAGTCATATGAGCAAAAAGGGGAAGATTCTCTTGTGTTGTGAGGGCACATGCTTGATGAAAGATTAATTTTCGTGTCGGATATCTTGATCAGCTAATTTGCATGAGTTTGCCAATATCGAGAGTCGATTCTTAAAGTCTAGGAAGTCTTAATGTATTTAAGGTCATTGCATTGATAAGACCATGCACGTTTCTTGATGATTTGCTGTATTGAATAATCGGTATGACCGTAGCCTACATTGTCGAACCGAAGTAGCGAGGTTGGGATGTAAATTGCATGAAGTGTAGGATTGTTGTTCGAGGACGAACAAGGATTTAAGTGTGGGGTAAGTGATCTTGGGCAAATTTATATGCCCAAGTGATACTCAAAAGTACCATTTTAGCCTTGTTTATCTATCAATGTGTATACATTCTCATGTAATTGGTAATAAAATGTGAATTTATACTAACCAACATGATTAGCATTGTTTTGCAGGTAAAATGTGATTTCGGGAAGCTTAAATGCACGTTGGATGATATCGGAGTTGGAATTGGATGCGAGCAAGGGAAAAGGCATTGGACAGCATGAAATAAAGGGGCTCCGCGATGGAGCCGTGTCACGCTGCCATCGCGGAGGCATTCTGCCTGGATAGGGAAAATTCGCCCAAATTCCAGAGAGGGTCCACGTTTGCTCCGTGGCACGGTGGCCTGGCTCCGCATTGCACGCCGTGCCACGTTGAGCCTTAATTCCTGGACCCCCAATTCCAGTGAGGGTCCGCGTCCGTAGCGTGTCACGGAGGCAGTGCTCCGCGATGCACTCCATGACACGGTGCTCGTTATTCCGGGAAAAATTCCCAGCAGTATAAACAGAACACTTAGGTTCATTTTTCAATATTCTGACTTGGTGGAGCAAGGACGTAGGTTACAGGCAGTTGAGGGACGAAAATATCAGGGTTTTTGCTCTCTTTCTTTCTTCTTTAATTCAATTGCTTGTACTATTAACACTCATTTTAAGATGTTTAATCCACAAATGAGTGGCTAATTCCTCTCTTTGCTGAGGTTATGAACAATTGTGATGAAATTTGATTATTGATTCTTTGGTTTTTCATCTTTTCTTCCATGTTGTTCTATTAATTCTTGTTCTTACTGCATTAATGTGTGGCCTACGTTAATGTACATCTAAAAAGTCCGGTTTCACTCGAGAGAGCACGAAATTGGAAAGTTGTGAATTAATAGGATATGTTCTTTACTTGGTTTGGAAAAATTGAGTCTTGATTTGCTTTCATTATAGAAATATACCTGAAAGTTATATTAGTCAAATTTATGAACCGGAATTGCATGGCTAGAACATGAATTGCATTTGATCACAGAAATGTAGACGGATGGTTCATGATTCTTAAGTGAGGTTAAATATGAGAGTTTTAATCTCTTGGCAAATGTTCTTGGCTAGCAACTGGAGGAAAAGATTAACCAAAGTATGATGGCAATTAATTTCATTACATGTTCGTTTAACCTCAGCATGCTCTCATTCATAGCTCATATTCAAAGTAGATAATTGTTTTAGCTTTAGTATAAAAAATTATAAAACAAACTATCAAACTTTTGGTTACACTGTTGTCTGCATTTTTAGAAGTAAAATATAGTACACTAGAGCAAATTGTACTTCATCCAAGTCTCTGTGGGATCGATACTTGGCTTACTAAAGCCACTTACTACTTGTTCGACCACGTGCACTTGCATGCCGTTTTATACCCCACAAATCACGCGAACAGAATGCAGTGCAGCAGATTTGGTGTGAAGTGTGCGGGAGCAGTGAGCACTCAGCTGAGTGTTGTGGAGCAAATCCGAACTCGGTGAACTTTGTGGGAAATATACAAAGGAACAACCACCAACAGTATGGCAACAACTACAATTCCAATTGGAGGAATCACCCGAATTTCTCCTGGGGTAGCAACAACCATCAGGGGCAGAGTTCGAGTCAGGGTGTGCAAAGGAACCAAGGAGGGCAACAGAATTATCAAGCACAATTCAGAAACAACAATGCACCTCCTCCACCACCATCACCCAGCATTGAGGAGATGTTCAAGACTATGATAGCTAATCAAGCTCAATTGCAGGCTGACTTGTGAAATTGGCAGCCGAAGTGAAAAATAACCAGTTAGCTACCAAGGCACTTGAATATCAATTTGGGCAATTTGCTGGAGCCCAAAACACCAGATCTAGAGGAGGACTTCCGAGCGACACAGATCCCAACCCCAAGCAGGTGAATGCGGTGACCACAAGGAGTGGTTTGCAGCTGAAAGAGGTGGAGACCACCTCAACAATCGGGAGCAGCAAAAGTCGAGAGGGAGCAAAGTGATGAGAGGGGGAAGACTAAGGAAGCGGAATTAGAAAGACCACCACCCCGTTCCCTCAACGATTAAAGAAACACAAGGAGGAGGCGTGTTTCAAGAAATTCATGGAGTTGCTGAAATAGGTACATATTAACTTACCTCTTGTTGATGTTTTGCAGGGAGTGCCAAAATATGCCAAGTATATAAAGGACATCGTGGCAAACAAAAGTCGGTTGACCGAGTTTGCTACGGTGGCTCTCATGGAGGAGTGCACTTCTCGGATACAAAACCAACTGCCCAGAAAGCTCAAAGACCCTGGGAGCTTTACTATACAGATTACTATTGGGCAGAGTATCCGAGCTCGTGGATTATGTGATTTGGGAGCGAGTATTAATTTGATGCCGTCATCGATATTCAAACAGCTGGGTCTAGGGAGTCCTAGACCCACAACAGTGATCTTGCAATTGGCAGATCGATCCTTAGCCAGACCTGATGGCATTGTGGAGGACGTTCTGGTGCAAGTGGGCTCCCTGATCTTCCCGGTAGATTTCGTCGTGCTGGATTTTGAACCAGACGCGGAAGTCCCATTTATTTTGGGACGTCCTTTCTTGGAGACCGGGAAAGCGCTGATTGATGTAGCTTCAGGGCAGCTAACAATGCGAGCACACGACAAGGTGGAAATGTTCGATGTGTACAAGGCACCCAAGCTCCCGACTGTGTACGAAGAACTCTCGGTGATCAATGTGATTGATCAAGTCAATGATGAACAGATTAAGGATTCACGAGAGTTATTGGGAAAACCACCGGAACGGTGTAAGCACTACTGGGGGGAGGAAGATTTTTGAGAGAAAACGTCCATCACCCTAGAGGACAACTGAGCTGAATGACGTCGAGCCGCGACGGTAAACCAGGCGCTGCACGGGAGGCAACCCGTGAAAATTTTTCTTTGTAAATTGTGAATAGATTTTTCTTTTTCTTTTTCTTAATTAACAACAAAATTTTTAGTTTTAATTTTTGTTTTAATTTTTATTTAGAGTGAAACCTATAATTCTAACTAATTTCTTGTAGTAGAATGAATTTCAAGTCGAACGGAGGGAAAATATACAAGGAATCGCAAAGGAAAATTCGAGGTATGAAAATCAAGAAAAAGTGGCAAAACAGTGAGCTAGGGCGATAGCTCCGTGTCACGGAGGAGGACCTCCATGTTACCCTCCATGACACGTTGAGGTATAAATCCGAAATTTTAAAAAATTCCAGAGTACCCTCGCGATAGCTCCGTGTCACGGAGGCAGTGCTCCACGATGCACTCCGTGACACGTTGCTGTGTATATCGCGACGGGTCACACCGGGTCGCCGGGTGACCCGCGCGATTTTTCCACTTTTAAACCTCGAATCCCCCTCAAATTTTCTTTATTTCTCACACACTCCGCGACCAAACCCCCTAAAACCCCTCCCCCTTTAACGTGACACGGAATAGACCAAGAAATTCATTGAGTTTTCTTCAATTCTTCAATTTCAAGGTATGTTCTTCGATTCCATCTCATTTCTTATTGATTTTCTTCGATATTGAGCATGTGATGTGAGCTAAGTTTTCCCTAAGTAGAAATTAAGTGTGAATTCAATTGAATTAGTGTTGATGAATGTTCGGAGTATCATTGTGATTGCTTGAACTAGTTAATTGCATAATTTAATCAAATTTTGTTGATACAATCATATCTAGGGCTTGTTTTTGAATTTGAAGTGGAAAAATGTAGTGAACTTGTGAAATTCATGCTGGGTTGTACATGTTGAGTGAGATGAGTCGATGTGCTAATTGTTATTATGCTAAAAGACCGACGAATTCTCGGGTTAGGGGAATAGTGAAATTTGCAAGAATTGGGTGAGTTGTATAGGTTCGTGTAGATAAATTCTAGTTGTTTCATTTCTTTGTTTTTCCTTGCTAAGTGCGATGGAATAAAATGTTATCGAGGGTAATGATTGTGGTTAGCTGTATGAAGTCTGAGTAGTACATAGAATATATACCGTCGAATTATTCGTATGCGCTAAGCATGTTTGCATAGTTGGTTGTTTATTTGTGTAAATAAGCATGATCTTGCCCGAATGTTGTAATTTTGGCTAAGGACTAAGTGTGGGGTAGCCTAGCTTAACCCGACCTTAGTCGAAGTTAATATTCATTGGCTTAACATTGATCTTGTCTACTTGGGTTGACAGGTAAAATGGCAAGCAGGCAAGAAAAAGGGAAAGGCGCATCAACATCTGGCGCCGGAAGAAAGCCAATCAGACTGGGCACAGCAGTCCCAGCAGCACCAGCGGTTCCATGCAGCCAACGCCGCCAATACGAAACCAGGTGGGTGACGGAAGAGGGGAAGAAGTGGTACGCAAAGCACAAAGAAAGCAAGTACTTCCCCGAGGAACACATAGCACGGGAACCGTTGGCACAAGAGTTCCCTAGGATTGTACACCGGATCGAGGCAGCTGGGCTCAAATTCATTTTTGAAGAGCCCAAGGAATGCAACTTGCACCTGATTTGGGAATTCTATGCCAATTGGGACCCGACTCTTAGAAGTCACACCATCAAAATCAGAGGGCAAATAGTCCCCTTCGAGCCCCACCACCTCAATGCTATCCTAGGGGCGCGGGACATAGACGCCCACGTGCTTCGACAGTTGAACATCACACCACCGTATGCGGACATTAGACGCACTTTGTGTGGAACCCGATCGACAGCTAGATGGAGCAGACACAAAGAGAGGGGCTACCATCAGACTTTGCCCTATTCACAGATGAACAGGGAAGCCAGAATATGGCTAAAGATCATCTGTTCCTGCCTAATCCCGGGGGTACATATGACGGATGTAACCCAGGATCGTGTATGCCTAGTGTACACCCTGATGAAAGGGCTGGAGATCAACGTGGGGGCGGTGATTATCTCCGCCATGAAGAAAGTCCGGTTGCATCAGGGGCACATATATGGATTTGGTGGGCTACTCACCACCTTCCTGAGGGGCCTGGATGTCGAGGAAGAGACCCTTGATTATATCCCGCATATGGAGCGGCGGGCCTTAGATGTCACTAAAACTAAGGCTCCCGACACTACCCACGGGCCAGTGCTTACACTAGGCGAGCGACATGCTCGTGATGATCAGTACATGGCTCGCATGTACGGGATGCAGATGCTCCAACTGAGGATAGGCGGGAGGCCGACAACAGAGGAGGAGCTATGGCAGCTCAAGCTAGACTACCCTTTTGGCAAAAACGCCAGGGCTCTATGCCGAGTGGGGCCAGCATTTGTAGAGCCCACAGATGATGATGTCCCCACGGACGAGGAGACACATCGGGAGGACTCCGATGTGGAGTCTGATGATGACGACGGGGGTGATTCAGACATGGGAGATGAAGCAGCAGCACTTGATGAAGAAGTGGAGTACTTTGATCAGGGAGTTCCACCACCCAATTTTTGTGCTATTTTAATTTTTTGTGAACACTGGGGATAGTGTTCGAGATAAGTGTGGGGTGGGAGTAGTTAGGTGCTGGTTATGCTATTTTGTATGTCCTAATCTGTTGTTGTGCTGTGAACAAAATTTTCTGACCCTGTGATTTGTGATTGTAAGTTGTTGTTCTGTATTGTAAATATATGTGAAACTATTGTGTGTTGCTGAATGTGCTAGCTGATTTTGTACATATTTTTGTTATCGAAATGATCGATATTTTTAAGAATTTTTTTCACTTCTTGGGTTTCTCGGAGTTTGTTTTCGGTTCTTTTACCGAGAATGGTCCCATTGAACCGAAGTCCTAGTTAGTGACCGTTCCCTATGATGGATGGATGACGACCGTCTTAAGGGAAATGTAGTCGTTAGGAGTAGAATTTGTTTTTTTTTATTTATTTTTTTTCAGTTGTTTTTCTTTTTTGGGTTGCATCCCAAAACTTGTAGTTACTTTATGGTTGCGGAATTATGGTTGCGTGTGGTACATGATATTTAAAATGCAAATGTGATTCGTATGAAAGCATGCAACTTTGTAAATATGTTGAGATACCTAGGCCATAGAGTTCGATTCAGTGTGATTGAGGCTTAAAGTTTGAATTCCTGTAATTAGCTGATTGAAGAGTCTGTGAAGACATCTTGAATCGAGCATGGGCAATAAGTGTGAAGTGAGGTTTTGTTATTCCATGCTATTGTGAAGTGTCTAGAACTTGCCTTGTGTGTGTACAAAACGAAATGAAGGAGGTGTATTGTAGGAAAGGATGTAGGCATTTCTTTGTTTTTAACCGAAAGTTTCTATTTTTCATTCTCGCGCCCTTGATCGTATACCCTAGTCAGCCCATTGAGCCTTTAGCCTATTATTTTTTTCTTTTGGCAAAAAGTGTAAACCAAGCTTAATCCCTTCTTTTCATTAGCTGTAAAGTCGATCCAAAACTCTTAAGCGCTTAAGAAGAGAAAATAATTTTCCCAAAGTATCAAAAGAGTGAGAATGGTGAAAAGAAAAGTAAAGAAGAGAGATGGAAGGAAAGAAAAGGTTGAAGGAGCACTTGTTATAAATAAACTATAATGAAGGTGTATGAATAATCTTTGTTGTGGTGTCAAGTGTGCTTAATAAGATGGGCCAAACTAAAGAAAAACTTCAAGAATGGGAGGATGAAGAAAGAAACAATGTCCATGAGTTTGATGGGATGTGTTGAAAAAGCGCTTAAGGATGCTAGTGGCTATTATTGGCTAGCCCAATATTTACTAGTTCCGTAGCTTCCATTACAACCCGTTAAAGTCCTACGTGATCTTACATCACACTTCTTTATATTAGTGGAGTAGTACACTAAAGGCAAGCTTATGGGTCATGACATGATGCATGTGAATTCTTTTGGGAGAGAGAGCGAAATTATGTTTATATGCCCCGACTTGAAATTGTGTGAGTTCATATGATCAAAAAGGGGAAATTTCTCTCGTATTGTGAAGGCACATGCTTGATGAGAGATTAATTTTTGTGTCGGATGTCTTGATCAGCTGATTTGCATGAGTTTGCCAATATCGAGAGTCGATTCTTAAGTCTAGGATGTCTTGATGTATTGAAGGTCATTTCATTGATAGGACCATACATGTTTTCTTGATGATTTGCTGTATTGAATAATCGGTATGACCGTAACCTAAATTGTCGAACCAAAGTAGCGAGGGTGGGATGTAAATTGCATGACGTGTAAGATTGTTGTTCGAGGATGAACAAGGATTTAAGTGTGAGGTAAGTGATCTTGGGAAAAATTTATATGCCCAAGTGATACTCAAAGGTGTCATTTTAGCCTTGTTTAGCTATCAATGTTTATACATTCTCATGTAATTGGTAATAAAATGTGAATTTATACTAACCAACATGATTAGCATTGTTTTGCAGGTAAAATGTAATTTCGAGAAGCTAAAATGCATGTTGGAAGAGATCGGGGTTGGACTCGGATGTGAGCAAGTGACAAGGCATTGGAAAGCATAAAATAAAGAGGCTCCGCGATGGAGCCGTGTCACGCTGCCATCGCGGAGGCCTTCTGCCTAGAGAGGGAATTTTCAACCTATTTCCAGTGAGGGTTCGCGATAGGCCCGTGGCACAGTGGCCTGGATCCGCGTTGCACGCCGTGCCACGTTGGGCCTTATTCCCTGGACCCCCAGTTTCCAGTGAGGGTCCGCATCAGTGGCGTGTCACGGAGGCAGTGCTCCGCGATGCACTCCGTGACACGTTGCTTGTTATTCCGGAAAAAATTCCCACTAGTATAAATAGAACACTTAGGTTCATTTTTTAATATTCTGACTTGGTGGAGCAAGAACGTGGGTTACAGGCAGTTGAGGGGACGAAATTATCAGGGTTTTTCTCTCTTTCCTTCTCCTTGAATTCAATTGCTTGTATGTTTAACACTCATTTAACGATGTTTTATCCACAAATGAGTGGCTAATTCATCTTCTTGCTGAGGTTAAGAACACTTGTAATGAAATGTGATTATTGATTCTTTGGTTTTTCATATTTTCTTCCATGGTTGTTCTATTGATTCTTGTTCTTACTGCATTAATGTGTGGCCTACGTTAATGTATATCTAAAAAGTCCGGTTTCACTCGAGAGAGCAAGAAATTGGAAAGTTGTGAATTAATAGGAAATGATCCTTTCTTAGTTTGGGAAAATTGAGAATTGATTTACCTTCAAGATAGAAATATACCTGAAAGTCGTATTAGTCAATTTAGGAATCGGTTTTGTATGGCTAGAACATGAATTGCATTTAATCACGAAATGTAGGTGGATGGTTCATGATTCTTAAGTGGGGTTAAATACGAGGGTTTTAATCCCTTGGTAATAATTCTTGACTAGCAACCAGAGGAAAAGGCTAACCAGATTATATCGACAATCAATTTCATTACATGTTCGTTTAACCTCAGCATGCTCACATTCATAGTTAGACTCACATTAGATAATTTTTTTAGACTTAGCATAATTATTGGAAATCAAAATATCAAACTCTTGGTTACACTGTTGTCTGCATTTTTATAATTGAAATATAGTACACTTGAGTAGATTGCACTTCATCCCAGTCCCTGTGGGATCGATACTTGGCTTACTTAAGCCACTTTACTACTTGTTCGACCACGTGCACTTGCGTGTAGTTATATACCCATATAACTAAGTCCGAACAGTTGTTCGAGGACGAACAAGGATTTAAGTGTGGGGTAAGTGATCTTGGGCAAATTTATATGCCCAAGTGATACTCAAAGGTGTCATTTTAGCCTTGTTTAGCTATCACTGTTTATACATTCTCATGTAATTGGTAATAAAATGTGAATTTATACTAACCAACATGATTAACATTGTTTTGCAGGTAAAATGTAATTTCGAGAAGCTAAAATGCATGTTGGAAGAGATCGGGGTTGGACTCGGATGTGAGCAAGCGACAAGGCATTGGAAAGCATAAAATAAAGGGGCTCCGCAATGGAGCCAAGTCACGCTGCCATCGCGGAGGCCTTCTTCCTGGAGAGGGAATTTTCAGCCTATTTCCAGTGAGGGTTCGCGATGGGTCCGTGGAACGGTGGCCTGGCTCCGCGTTGCACGCCGTGCCACGTTGGGCCTTATTCCCTGGACCCCTAGCTTCTAGTGAGGGTCCGTGTCGGTGGCGTGTCACGGAGGCAGTGCTCCGCGATGCACTCCGTGACACGTTGCTTGTTATTCCGGGAAAAATTCCCACTAGTATAAATAGAACACTTAGGTTCATTTTTCAATATTCTGACTTGGTGGAGCAATAACGTGGGTTACAGGCAGTTGAGGGGACGAAATTATCAGGGTTTTTCTCTCTTTTCTTCTCCTTGAATTCAATTGCTTGTATGTTTAACACTCATTTAACGATGTTTAATCCACAAATGAGTGGCTAATTCATCTTCTTGCTGAGGTTAAGAACACTTGTAATGAAATGTGATTATTGATTCTTTGGTTTTTCATCTTTTCTTCCATGGTTGTTCTATTGATTCTTGTTCTTACTGCATTAATGTGTGGCCTACGTTAATGTATATCTAAAAAGTCCGGTTTCACTCGAGAGAGCAAGAAATTGGAAAGTTGTGAATTAATAGGATATGATCCTTTCTTAGTTTGGGAAAATTGAGAATTAATTTACCTTCAGGATAGAAATATACCTGAAAGTCGTATTAGTCAATTTAGGAATCGGTTTTGTATGGCCAGAACATGAATTGCATTTAATCTCGAAATGTAGGTGGATGGTTCATGATTCTTAAGTGGGGTTAAATACGAGAGTTTTAATCCCTTGGCAATAATTCTTGACTAGCAACCTGAGGAAAAGGCTAACCAAATTATATCGACAATTAATTTCATTACATGTTCGTTTAACCTCAGCATGCTCACATTCATAGTCATACTCACATTAGATAATTTTTTTAGACTTAGCATAATTATTGGAAATCAAAATATTAAACTCTTGGTTACACTGTTGTCTGCATTTTTAGAATTGAAATATAGTATACTTGAGCAGATTGCACTTCATCCCAGTCCCTGTGGGATCGATACTTGGCTTACTTAAGCCACTTTACTACTTGTTCGACCACGTGCACTTGCGTGTAGTTATGTACCCATATAACAAAGTCCGAACAACTATGACTCATGGGTGCTTTCCATAAGGTTCACTACCTCCTTCCATTTCTCTATCACTCCTCCCCACAACTAACCTAACGAGTCATGGGGCCTGGCCACGACTCGTGGTCATGTCCATGGGGATCCAATTTCCAAATTTCAAATTCATCTATTGGACCACACCACGAGTCACATCACGACTCCTGGGCTGCTCCCATGGGTCACCTAACAACACGTCCTGTGCCTGATGCCAGATTTTAAATTTTTCTCCGTTTCAACTCCCGAGTCTAATCTTTGGGCTTTCAGGGTATAACAAAGACTAAGTTAGGAATACCTATCTGGAAGTACCCTGAGAGTCTTTTCGGACCAGATTCTATAACTGGTGTTCTAAGACTGGTCAGAGCTACTTATCTGGAAGCATCGTAAACATCTAAAGAACAAACTGTAATGTGAAACTAAGGTCCTAAGGCTGGTCTGAGCTGTTTATCTGGAAGTGTCATGACCGCCTAAGAAACCACTAAAATCTGATACTGAGTCTAGTTCTGATAATTGTGAGGTATCACAGACACCTCAAGGATTAACTATAGTCAAACTGATCAGCATACATTTCTGTAATATTTCGGATATACTAATAACAGACTAAGATTGGACTAACAAACATCTGACTGAATTCTCAACATTTTCTAGTAATATGGGAAATTCAACTGATAAAATCAAGCCACAAGGAATAACTAGTCCAACAGGCAAAATTCTAGTTTACTAAATTCAAAGCTAGGGCTAAAACCATTCTTACAAGAATGAGTATTAACATGAAAAATAAGTAGTGAAAATATGACAACAATCAACATAGACCATATTCCACATGTTATAAACGAAGTCTGACATATCATTTATTCATATTCGAAAGTTTAGGGCTAGAACTGATAGAGAAGACAGAGGAGATTTTTGGGGACACAAGGGAAGAACTATCCCTTGTTGAATTCCCATGTACCTGGTGATGGAAATTGATCTCGGGCAAAATAGCATGCCCGAGTGATGCTTTATAACTTAGTTTTGTCTCTTTTATCGACTTAATTATATTATTCTCATGTATTTTTATGTAAATGTGAATATATATACTAACCAACATGATTAGTTCTTGTTTTTGTAGGTTTAAAATGATTTTTAGGAACTAATCTATGAGTTGGTGAAGTGGAGGCATGGAATCGGAAGTAGAACGCGAACGTCGGCAAGGGGGATGCGCGAAACAGCCCACCTGCACATTGGCAATGTGCCACGGCAGGCAGGCTGCGCGACAAGGGCCGTGACACACCACCTAATGTGCTGCACAAGCAGCGTGACACGCTGCCAACGCGGCCAGCTTTGGCTTGGCGACTATTTTGGTTTCTAGAATGCCTACGCGATGCCTCCGTGTCACGGAGGCATATTGGCGCGATAACCTCCGTGACACGGAGCTATTTCATGCCGGGAATAATTTTGTACAAGTCTCATTTACTATAAATAGGTCCCTTAGCTCCTAAAATCATTGGGTCACGATTTTATTCTAAAAAACCATTTAGGAGTGAAGGAAGAAATGGGAGAACTCACCTAGGGTTCATCAATTTTATCTTCTCTTCTACCAATTCTTGTAAGTATGTTAGTTTAACAATGTTTTCTTGTGACTATAGGAACTTGAGTGGCTAGAACCCTTCCTCTAGGGTTGAAGCCATAAGTTATGATTGTTTTTTACGAATTTGTTTTGGAATTAAGTTATTGATTGTTGTTTTGTCTTGCATTCTTAATTATGGTTGTTTTTATGATTGATCACCATGAAACACACACGTTAAGCATAGGTAAATGCTTGAGAAAGCAAACCTAGGCAAGAACATAAGAATGTAGGAAGCAAGTTCTTGTCTTTTGATAAGATTTGTGGTTAGGATAGGAATATACCAAATTTACCTTGCTTGGTTGATAAAATGGGAAGATAGAAAGACACCAACTTAGAATTGTACTCCACCACTTGTAGTAGTAGTTGCGAAGCTAAGTTTGGTTAAATGGTTGGAGGTACGGAAGTACCCAATCAAGGGCATAAACCCCATAAACCACATCCACGTAGTGAATTTCCATAAACTAGAAATAACATCGTCGCTCAACAATGTAGTAGTGAGGCTAGTTTGTCGTGTTTAGAGGTTTGGAAGACCATGAACATGCAATTTTAATTACGTGAGATGAAAATTGATAGTTTCATACTTAAACCATTGCAAATTGTAGTATCACATGATTTTCCGGTTTTAACTCTAGTTGCTCCTTGAATGAATTCAGAGTATTTCGTTGACCACCTTTAGACTTAATTAAATTTCTTGAAAAAGTCTATAATCAACACTTGCGACATTTAATATCACACTTGAACGTGATAATGAGCTGAATTGGTCTAGTCCCTGTGGGTTTGACATCCGGCTTTTAAAAAGGGCCACTATATTACTTGTACGACCCGTAAACTTGCGGGCACATCAAAGTTTTGGCGCCGTTGCCGGGGACTCAACGAAGTTTAGATAGTTTATCTGTTTTTATGTGATTTTTAAATTTCCGTAAGTATTGAGAAACTTGGTCTTAGTCTGACTTATTGTAGGTGACAGGTTGTCTTGCCGAGCTGGCTAAGAATAGAGAGTTTGTGGAACTGTTGCTTGAACCTAAACGTCAAATCTATTTGTGAAGGAGAGTAGCTCTTGAGCAAAAGCTGAAATGACTTCATGAAAAGGTACACAACAACCACCCGCAGGACAAACACAATTGTCACCGGAAGCAATGGCAGCCAAACCACTATGCGGAGTGGCAATCCTACAAGCGACTAATGTGAACTCTAGTATCCGTAAACTAGAGCCTGGAGGGAACTTTGAATTGAAGCAGAACATTGTGCAGCTGTTACATTCTAGTGGTAAATTCACTGTGATGGCACATGAGGACCTGCAGCAGCACTTACAGAACTTTCTTGAGATCAGTGACACTTTCATCCCCACCGGAGTGTCCACAGACTATGTCCGACTTACCCTCTTCCCATTTTCATTGTTGGGAGAGGCAAATAAGTGGTTGAAAGTTGAGCCACCGAACTCCATAACTTCGTGGAATGATTTGGCAAAGAAGCTCCTTATCAGATTTTTCCCTTCAGGCAAGACTGCAAAATTGAGAAGTGAAATACTGAGTTTCAAGCAGAGGCCTGATGAGAACTTATATTTGGCTTGGGAAAGATTCAAGTCATTATTGAGAGACTGTCCCCATCACCAGCAATCGAATGAAGTGATGGCTCATACCTTTGTAGAAAGTCTAGACCCACACACGCAAATTTTACTAGACTCTGCATCGGGTGGGCAAGCCTTAAAGAAGACTTATGATGAGCTGTACACGCTGTGGAATAGAATTTCACAGGGAAATCTAGAGTGGCACAACGAATCATCAAGAGGGGCAGGAAAGAGAGCAGGGTTGATAGAGGTAGATGGTATGAATGCCTTGGCAGCACAGCTAGCTTCATTCCAGCATCAGATGATGACTCAGTTCAAGAAACAGAATATGAACCAACAGCAGGGTCAGGTTGATGCAGTTCAACAAGCTCCGAGTTGGTGTGAAATTTGTGGATATAATGGGCACAATGCAAAATCTTGTGGAGCCAATCCGGAATTAGTCAATTTTGTTGGGAATGTTCAAAGGAACAATCAGAATTTTGGGAACAATTACAACAAGAATTGGCAGAGCCACCCGAATATTTCGTGGGGTGGAAATCAAAAGTAAAGTTATCAGTAACCTCAACAGTAACAGTATCAACATAATAGGTAGAATGATGGCCAGTTGAGCAGCAAAATTGAGGAAACGTTGCAGAAAATCATGAAGACCCAGACTCAGTTAGCAGAAAATCAGGCGAGGATAGCATCAGACTTGAAGAATCAGCAAGTGGCCTCCCGCAATCTAGAGAAGCAGATGGATCAGATAGCATCTGCTCAAAACATGAGACCACAGGGAGGACTACCAAGTGACACAGATCCTAACCCCCGGTAGGTCAACGCCATCAGTCTGAGGATCGGCAAGCAATTAGATGATACAGTGCCTAAAGAGAAGAGAAATGAGGTGCAGCCGAAGTTGGTTAGACCAGGACCATCCACTGATAAGGGAGAGAATCAGAATGCTGTGAAACAAAATGCACAATCTTCATTGCAGCCAACACAAAGACCACCACCACCATTCCCTCAGAGATTTAGAAAGAGTAAGGAGGAGGAATGCTTCAAAAAGTTCTTTGAGATTTTCAAAGAACTTCACATAAATTTGCCTCTTATTGATGTTTTGTAGGGAATGCCCTAGTATGCTAAATACTTGAAATATGTGATGGCTAACAAAGTCAGATTGGTGGATGTACAGACAGTAGCACTGACTGAGGAGTGCAGTCACAGGGAATTGAGCAAAATTCCAGAAAAGCTCAAAGACCCAGGGAGTTTTACCCTCCCCATACAAATTGGTAAAGCTGAGGTGCTACGAGCTTTGTGTGATCTAGGGGCAGTAGTTAATCTAATGCCCCTATCTTTATTTAACACCCCGGGGTTGGGAAAACCGAGGCCAACAAGGTTGATGCTGCAGCTGGTGGATAAGTCGCGAGTGGCACCTGATGGAATAATAGAGGACCTTCTAATCAAAGTGGGTAAGTTTATTATACCTGCCGATTTTATTATCTTAGATTTTCATGTTGATGACCAGGTACCCTGAATCTTGGGAAGGCCATTCTTGGCCACTGTAGGAGAGGTAATTGACTTGAGAGCAGGGACCCTAAAAATGAGGGTCGAGGATAAAGAAGAAGTCTTACGAGTATACCAAGAAATGAACCCATCCACACACTACAGAAACCTTTGTAAGGTTAGTGTGTTGTCAGAGGATAAGTGTGGGGTGGGGGATTCCACAGGTCCATGGTCAAAGGTAACGATAAATGTTCAACCTAAGTCTGATAAAGGGCTTCAGAGTGTGAAGAAGTTGGAGGAAGAGAGGAACAGAGTGGAGGCTATTTCCTCTAAAAATCAAAAGAAAAGGAGATGGTTCTAGAAAGGGAACCCAGGTATGAGGATGTCCTGAAAAGGATAGTCCACGTCGTGCCGCGACGTAAAATAAGGAGCTGCTTGGGAGGCAACCTAAGGGTACCACAGGTAAAATTTGTGTTTTTTGTTTGTTTTGATTTTATTTATTTATATCGTGTTTGTGTTTTTGGTGGAAATTTAAGCACAGATGGAGGGGAAGTCTGAGTAACCGTGGAGGAGGAAGCTAAGAAGCATGAACGATAAAAACCGTGGGGTTGAATACCCACGTGTTCAAATAAAGAAAAACATGCTGTTAGCTAGGCCTAAAGGCCCCAGGGAGTATTTCTCATCCTGTTTAATTTTAATTTAATGCTATGGGGACATAGCATGATTCAAGTGTGGGGTGAGGAAAAATTTAAAATTTTTTCTTTGTGCTTAATGATTTTTGGTGAATGTAGTGCTTGATACATATTGGAAGTTTTTTTTAGTTGAGCATGACTTCACCACCCGTTGTTTTTTCTTTTTGGTTCTTTTCCGATGGGGGTCTTTGAACCGAAGAATAAAAATTTTTCTTTGTCTGTATATAGTGTTTTTAGTCATAGTTAGGGACTGTTTCCGATGATGGATGGATGACGACCGTCTTGAGGAAAATTAGTCAATAGGTTTTGGTTTTTGAACCTGTAGCTAATTGATGGCTTGAGGTTCTTGTTATGTGCTATACGTGATTGTAAGATACAAGTGTGGTTAGTGTTGAAGCATGTAAGAAGTGTATAACTTTGTTTGAGACACTTAGGCTCTTGAATTTGACTCGATGTGGTTGAAGCTTAATTTTGAATTCTTGTGATTAGCTGAGTTAAGAGTCTGCGGAATGTGTCTTGAATTGAGCATGTGCTGTGAGTGTAAGTTTTTCAAATATTCCATGCTATTGTGGAATGTCTAGAACTTGCCTGGTGTGTATATAAAACGAAATGAAGGATGTGAATTGTAGGAGATGATTTAGGCATTTCTTTGAATGAACCTAAATGTTATCCCTCACTTTACCTACCTTGAATATTTAATCCTAGTGAGCCCCATTGAGCCTTAAGCCTATTCTTTGATAGCTACAACATAAGCTTAACCTTTTTCTTTCATTAGCCTTGAATTTGATCCAAAACTCCTAAGCGCTTAAGGGAAAAATCCAAACGAGTGAAGGAGTGAGAAGCATGAAAGAGAAGGAAAAGTAGCAGTTGTAAAAGTTGAGAAAGGTCAAGGGTGCACTTGTTTGAAAATACTTGATTATTGGTAGGGAGTAAGAAAATAAATGAATGAAAAAGTTGTGTAAGTACTCCTTACTAATAAGCTGAGCGTGCTTAAAGAAGTGGGAACAAGAAGAAAAAATTCAAGATTGAAAAGAATAAGGGTGAAGTAAGAGAAGAGACGTCCTTAATGAAGGTTGAAGTTATAAAAAGCGCTTGGGGAAGATAGCCACTATTACTGGCCAGAATAGTACCTACCCGTCCCTTGGCTTACATTACAACCCATTAAGTCCTACTTGATCTTACGTTCAAACATCCTTAAATTAGTGGAGTAAAGCACTAAGGGCAAGCTTATGGTTCACTACATGATGCATGTGAATTCTTTGAGAGAGTGAGCGTAATTTTGTTCATATACCCATACCTGTTGTGTTTTGAAAACTTGCGAGTAAAAATGGGGTAGCTCTCTTATTGTGAGGGCACATGTTTAATAAGAGATAACATTCATGTCGGATTTCTTGATCGGTTGATTCCCATGAGTTTGCTAAGATTGAGAGTTGATTCTTGAGGTTAGGAAGTCTTAACATAGTTGTATTTCATTTTAATGACTACATCGTGCATGCTCTATTTTTAACTTGTTATCTCAAATAATCATTATAGCCGTAACTTGAATTATCTTGTTAAATTAGTTATGTGCGAGTCTTCATTTACATGAGACGTCAAAGGGTTGTTCGAGGACGAACAAGGCTTTAAGTGTGGGGTAGGTGATCTCGGGAAAAATAGCATGCCCGACTGATGCTTTATAACTTAGTTTTGTCTCTTTTATTGACTTAATTATATGCATTCTTATGTATTTTTATGTAAATGTGAATATATATACTAACCAAAATGATTAGTTATTGTTTTTGTAGGTTTAAAATGATTTTTAGGAACTAATCTATGAGTTGGTGAAGTGGAGGCATGGAACCGGAAGTAGAACGCGAACGTCGGCGAGGGGGATGTGCGAAACAGCCCACCTGCGAGTTGGCAACGTGCCACGGCAGGCAGGCTGCGCGACAAGGGCCGTGACACACCACCTAACGTGCTGCACAAGCAGCGTGACACGCTACCAGCTTTTGCTTGGTGACTGTTTTGGTTTCCAAAATGCCTAAGCAATGCGCCAATATGTCTCCGTGACACAGAGCTATTTCATGCTGGGAATAATTTTTTACAATTCTCATTTACGATAAATAGGTTGCTTAGCTCCTAAAATCATTGGGTCAAGATTTTATTTTGAAAAACCACCTAGGAGTGAAGGGAGAAGTGGGAGAACTCACCTAGGGTTCATGAATTTTATCTTCTCTTCTACCAATTCTTGTAAGTATGTTACTTTAACAATGTTTTCTTGTGATTATACGAACTTGAGTGGCTAGAACCCTTCCTCTAGGGTTGAAGCCATAAGTTATGATTGTGTTTTTACGAATTTGTTTTGGAATTAAGTTATTGATTGTTGTTATGTCTTGCATTCTTAATTATGGTTGTTTTTATGATTGATCACCATGAAACACACACGTTAAGCGTAGGTAAATGCTTGAGAAAGCAAACCTAGGCAAGAACATAAGAATGTAGGAAGCAAGTTCTTATCTTTTGATAAGATTTGTGGTTAGGATAGGAATATACCTAATTTACCTTGCTTGGTTGATAAAATGGGAAGATAGAAAGACACCAACTTAGAATTGTACTCCACAATTTGTAGTAGTAGTTGCGAAGCTAAGTTTGGTTAAATGGTTGAAGGTACAGAAGTACCCACTCAAGGGCATAAACCCCATAAACCACATCCACGTAGTGAATTGCCACGAACTAGAAATAACATCCTCGCTCAACAATGTAGTAGTAAGGCTAGTTTGTCGTGTTTAGAGATTCGGAAGACCATGAACATGCAATTTTAATTATGTGAGACGACAATTGATAGTTTCATACTTAAACCATTGAAAATTGTAGTATCACATGATTTTCCGGCTTTAACTCTCGTTGCTCCTTGAATGAATTCAGAGTATTTCGTTGACCACCTCTAGACTTAATTAAATTTCTCGAAAAAGTCTATGATAAACACTTGCGACATTTAGTATCACACTTGAACGTGATAATTAGCTGAATTGGTCTAGTCCCTGTGGGTTCGACATCCGGCTCTTAAGAAGGGCCACTATATTACTTGTACGACCCGTACACTTGTGGGCACATCAGAAATCCATGAGAGAATCCCTTGAAAATCTGAGGAGAATTCGATTGCCCTAGCTTATGCTCTAAGTCTTCCTGTGAGAATTCTACGTTTTAACTTTTAAGGGGATGTGAGAAATGAAATAAACCATCAGTTTCCCCCTATTAAGAAAATTACGTAAAACTCCCTAGGAAATTCGCAGGAAAAAAGGACCCTGCCAATCCTCAGAGGCACACCACGAGTTGTGAGGTCAGGGACGACTCGTAGTGCCCAATTGTGATGTGCACTGGAAATTTTCTATAGATTCCCCAACCTTCCAACGACTGACTTCATGAGTATTCAAGAGACCTAACGACTTGTGATGTCTCCCGTTGCCACTGAACCAAAATTCCTCTTCAGGGATCACCATAGGCTACTAGACGATTCGTTATCGGTGACCGCGACTCATGGTCACCTCCCGTAGTCCTTACTGCTGAAAACCACCTTGGGGTCACCATGGGTGACACCACGATTCTTGATGTCCCAAACGAGTTGTGGTGAGGACCTGTCAAGTGCAATGCCTGAATTTTCCAACTTTCAGTCAACTCTTGACCACGACTCATATAACGACTCGTGGTCACACCCGCCGTCACTCAATTTACCAATTTTTCAACCAAGTCTGGACCCTTCCCCACGAGTCACTCCACGACTCGTGGCCTACCCCACGGGTCACAGGATGACTCGTTCTATGACCTGGTGTAGAAAATCTTATTTTCTCCATTTCAACTCCCGCGTCTGATCTTAGGGTTTTCTGGGCATTACACTAATATTGGAGATAGGTGCTGGGACATACCTCCCATAGCTACCTCAAGCTCTATATAATAAAATAACTCAATAAGACTGGGTCTTTCAAAAAGTAGGAGGACTCACCAAAGTCAGATGAATGTGAGATCCTAACAAAGTGTCTACTGCTGATCCTGTCTACTTGAATTCGCATCATAATACGATGCAGCGCCAAAGGGCATCAGTACATGGAATGTACTTATATGTAATATGGATGAATGAAACACCAGTTAAGCAAGAATATCTAGACTGAATGAATAAACTGAGTGAAGTAACATAACTAAAACTGAAGCTCTGAATGATACTTAAAACACAATTATAAAGTTATGTAGAACAGTTACGCAATAAAACTATACATCAAGACTATCTTTGAAAATACATATAAAAATGTATAACTTTAACTTGGGGAGTTTCTCATAATCGACACCATCATGACTGAGCATATGACGCAGAACTATATCGCTAGAGTTGACAGAGCCGCTCAAAGCCTTGCCAGGGTAGAGAACGATCTAAACTATGGATCCATAACTAAAGCCTTACTAGGGACTTATCTGAGGAGCCACCTGACTCAACGACATGATCTTAACTTACGTTGGCTACGTAGTTTTGGGACTTACAAGTTATCTAAACTCTTCACCCCACTCGATGCTAAATAATCCTCTCAAAATACTATACTTATATAAATATGCCTATCTGAGGCAACAAATATCTTTTATAAAGCAAATTAGCTATTATTATAATAGATATTTAAAATCTCTGCTGAGCCTTGGCTCAAAAATCTCTTTGAGAACTTGGGAGCTTCTATGCTCCAAAACTCTTGTTTTTCAAAATAAAACTTTATTTTACCTTTTGAAAATCATTCTTGAAACAATACTTTCTTTCTCAAAATCTTTTCATAAAAAGTCTCTTAAAAATCATCTCAACATTATGAGAAGAATGCATTTATCTTAAATAATAATTCTTTCAAAATCATGACTTTCATGCACTAGGATTCATGGGATAAGAGACATGAACCAACATCAACAATCCATAATCAAAAAGAGAGTAATGATCAACAATCAAGAGAATAAGATTACAAGCAAGAGACATCAATAAATAACTCAATACGAAGAATTCAATATATATAAATAGAAAAGAAGACCAAATCAAGAATTGGAATCCAATTCTTGCTTGCTTGATGAGATCGAGAGCTAATGATCTTGATTCTTACATTGTAATGGAAGGGATTAAGAGTTTAGACTAATTAAAATCTTAAATATATTTTTTAGGAATTCCAAAACATTCTAGTTTAGGTTTTAAAAATATGAAAAGTTACAAAAATAAGCCTAAAATCCTGTTTGCTAAATTGAACTTGCTAGTGACAACGAACAACATAACGAGTTGTTCCCCAACTTGACGACTCATTGGGTCCTCTCGTCACCCCTGAAACCAGGTTGGACATCCTCTGATTCTCACCTTACGGTCCATCAGAATGACTAACTTAACAAATCATCACTTATACTAACGGATTGTGGTCTAACTCATTGGAACTGGGAAAAAGATATCAAGTTTCAGCACTTAGCTTGGGGACGACTCCACTTAACGAATCATCAAGTGTCTTAGTGACTCACTTGATGAGTCATTCTGTGATCTGGTTTATCTTCAATAGTTTTTCCTGCTTCATATCTAGGATCTTATCTTAGGGACTTTTGGGGGTTGTTACAATATCTCCTCCTTGAGATCATTCATCCTGAATGAAGAATGAGCTAGGCTGATAGGTGATCTAGCGGAGAGTAACTAAACTAAACTTAACCGAATTCATAGAATATGCAACAACATTAAGGACTTCAATATCAACTAATGGAATATGAAACTGATAAGAATACTATGAGAGGGGGCTTTACCTCAAGATGATGCTAGACTAGGAGGGAAAAGATGAGGATACTTGGCCATCATTCTGCTTTAGCTTCCCAAGTAGCTCCCTCAACTAGCTGATTCCTCCATAGCATTTTCACCGAAGCGACTTTCTAATTCCTCAACTTACAAACCTGTTAATCTAGAATATTAATTGGAACTTTTTCATATGACAGGTTGTGCTTAACACCTACACTTTCTGAATGGACAACAAATGAGGGGTCTCTAACACACTTCTTAAGTATAGAGATGTGGAAAGTTAGATGGACTGATGCTAGTTCGGCTGACAACTGTAGCTTATAAACTACCTTGCCAACTCTTCTCAAAATCCTATATGGACCAATATAATGGGGACTAAGCTTTCTTTTTTTTCCAAATCTCATGACACCCTTCATGGGTAAAACCTTCAAGTAAAACCGAATTATCTACCTCAAACTCTAAGTCTCTACGCCTAACATCTATATAAGACTTTTGGCAACTCTGGCAGTCTTCAACCTTTCCTGTATGATCTTAACCTTCTTCATGGATTGCTGCACCAAGTCTAGTTCTATCAACTCTGCTTTATTAACTTCAAAACATCCAATTAGAGATCTATCGATCCGCTCATAAAGAGCCTTATTAGGAGCCATTTAAATACTGGGGTGATAACTGTTGTCATATGCAAACTTAATAAGAGGTAAATGGTCATCCAAATTTCCCTTGAAATCAATACACATGCTCTCAATATATCCTCCAATGTCTGAATATTCTGCTCTGCCTGACCATTTGTGTGCGGATAAAAAGTTGTACTTAGATTCACCATCGAACCTAGACCTTTTTGGAAACGATTTCCTGAACTGGGCAGTGAACTGTGTGCCTCTATCTGATATGTGACAATTCTTAGTACATCTCTCCCGATTAAGGGAGGTGGTAAAGGTCGTTGTCAAGAATAAAAATACCCGATGAATGCCGGGGTTGAATCACGTAAGATATTGAAGTAGATCAACCAAGAATTATAAAATAAATCAATTTAGCATGCATCATTATTTATAATGTAACAAGGGATTGGAGGAAAATGAGTGAATTATAAAATTCTAATTTCAAAATAAAACTGGGTAGGTTTGATTGTTGCAAGCAATGAGAATGAACTAGTGATGTGCTATTGATGGGACATCAATTGGATTGGGGTTAATTAACTAGTCTCAACTATAAATTACAACATGAATAGCAATAGAGAAGGCTACACCCGATGTTTCTCAACCACTTGGGTGATTTTGCCTTGGGTTTTCTCAAACCCCAAGGTCACAACTATGAATCAACCACCAAAAACTTGAGGAAGAGCTGAGCTATCTCTAGCCTCAGCCCTTTAATGGATTATGAAAATGAGTTTTTAGTATCTCTAGCTCAACCCAACTTATCTGTAAACCAAATCCTCACTAATGCTTTCTCACCCAGATCTTACTTCTTTCTTTCAAGAAAAAGCAAGATAAGAAGAGTACATCAATGGTTGCAACCATTAATTTTAGCATTCAAACTTGGAGGAAACTCTAGATTCATGCCTTATAATTGCATTTAAGACTAAATCAATAACACCCAATCGATTCTAAACCCCAATCATGCACACATCCCTAACAACTAAATTAGCTACTCATGGATAAAGTTAAAGAGAATATACCCATGGGTAATTCATTAACATTCATCATATTGAATAGAAATTCAAACTTTCAACAACTGATACAATGGTGTACTTAGCTCAAAATAGAAAAGAAAAAGAACAATGTACTCTCCTCTTTCTCTCTCTACTTCTCTCTACAAATTCAAAGCTAAGATGTAAAAATTATGACATATGTGTGTACAATTAGGGTAATTCTGCATATTCCTTTTTTTCACAACTTTCTTCACATGTCCTTGGAAGCTTCCACATTGAATTTGTGCTAGAGTTAGACATTTCTACCCTGTCAGCGATTTGATCACTTGCGCGCACCTATATTTCGCAGGTATATTATCCTGAAAGCCCTAAGATTATACTCGAGGGTTGAAACGGAAAAAAACAAGATTTTCTGCACCAGGTCACATGTTGAGTTTTCCAGTGACCCATGAGGTGCACCACGAGTCGTTAAGTGACACATGGGAAGGAGGGAAGCCTTGGTGGGATTTTGGGATTTGGGGGTCACCATAGGTGTGACCACGAGTCAGGGTCAGCACCACGATTTGTTGTGTTAGCCATGGTTAAGAGTTGATTGAAGGTTGAATAAGTTTTGACAGTGCACCTAATGACTAGTCACCACGAGTCGTGGTGTCCCTCGTGGTGACCAGTGTTGATGAATTTCTAGTGCTGGCAATGAGTTCTGACTACGAGTGGTGGTCAGTGGCGACAGATCATCTAGTCCCTCATTGGAACTAGTAGTGCATTTTTCCCTATGAATTTATTAAGGACTTTTCCGTAACTCCTAATTTCCTAAGGCCTATACTACGTTGTTTTATGCTCAGAAATGTGTGTTTTAAGAGGGGTAAGTTTATTATAAGCCTATTCTCTTCCATGCATGCAAGTTTAGAAGCTACTAAGGGTGATCAAGCTTAGATTCATCAAGTTCTTCCCTAAATTTCATTGGGCTCTCAAGAGGGTTTGTGAAATCAAATTTCTCCAGGTATGTAGGGTTATGAATGGGTGAATTCATCCACACCCATGCCCAATCCCTCTTCAATTTCATGAAAATTCTAGTTGATGAATCTATGGGGTTTTAACCCAACATGTGAATCTTCTAAGTATAAATCATGGGTATGATCTATACATGTTTCTAGTGTTGAATTATGATTCATGGGCATATTTTACAATATTTTCAATTACAAATTATGTTTTCAAGTTTTACCAATTATAATTCCCATCCATGGATGTTCATGAAAGTTGAGATTTATGAGATATGTATTCAAGCATGATGAGATGTATATGATGAAAGTATGATATCAAATTACCCATGTCCATGTTCATGTTTTCGAATGATCAAGTCTATGTAAAGCATGTTTATGTAATTGGCAAGCCCATATGATCAAAGTATATTTTATGATTTATCTATAGTTCATGTATTAGATTACTATATGATTTTGGAGTCTAGAATCCCACTGATTTTAGCTTTTGTTAGGGTTTGATCCCAAGGCTCCTCATGTTATGATTTCAGATTTACGCATATATGTTATAAGTCAGCTTCGTCACTAGATGATGATTCAGCTTCGCTGAAAAATGATGGAGAGCATATGCATGTTTTTGGGAGTAGTTTCTAGCACCGAGTAGGATAAGGGTCAGTCAATCCTATGCCTTAAAACTACTTGCCAACGTAGGTATGATCAGATTATTTGGGACCTCCCTTGTGAGCTTCCCCTACCCCCAAGGGGCCTTCAGCTTGATATCGATATCATGGTAGCATCCTTAGCCCTGGCAAGGCTTTGAACGACTCTGTTCACTTGAGTGTAATAGTCCGGACTAGGTAAGCTCTATCATGGTAATGTCGGTTATATGACGAGTCTCCCATTGTTCCTCATGATTTCAGTTATGCATGTTCATCAATCATGATATTATGTTTTCAACAGGTTTGACCCAATGTTTGGTTTTACTTATGATCATCAATTTTCAGCTTTGGGTCATTCGATTCAGTTATGATATTCAGTGATGTTTAAATCATATTTTCAGATAATAGCATGCAAGCCCTACTGTTAGACTCTTATGATGAAATGTTTTATGTTATGCATGATTACTAGTTTTTATTTACTTAAGGGTTTCACTTACCTTGCATACTCAGTATATTCCATGTACTGACCGCATACTCTATGCTATATTGTTTCATGAAACAGGCTCAAATATTCAGGCCCAGTCCTGCAAAAGCCAGACTCTCCGTATTAGCATCTCCCAGTCTCAGTTGGTGAGTCCTCATCTTTCGAGGGCCCTTTATCAGTTGTATTTAGTATTTTCAGTTTCAAACTCTAATGAGTTAGTTGGGGTCTTCTCCTATCAACTCGTCCGTAGTAGAGGTTTATTAGACATAGTATGTATTCAGTTTCAACCATGTGTTATGTATTCAGATGTTATGATATTTTCAGACTTCCGCTTGATTATGTTGATTTAGATGTCATTTTCATTTCATGGGTCGACTTGGAGCCTCTCGGAGTTCTTTGTCCCATGTCTCGATCCGGGCCTATGTTCGGGTCGTGACAACCTTGGTATCAGAGCCTTAGATTTTGAAGTGTCCTAGGATGTTTGAACGCTGCATTAAGTATAGTCTTTTCAATGGGTGTGAAGCGCGTCACACTTATGATGAAGAGGCTACGAGATGTTTAGGAATTGTTACCTTTTTTCATGATCTAAGTTATGAGATGAAATGTCTCTATCCTTCTAACTCGTGCTATACGTGTTTGCAGAATCATGCCTCCTCACCGAGTTGATGGAAGAAGGAATGGAAACAGAAATAGCCACAAGAATGGCAATGGGTATGGGCAGCAACAGGAACCACCAGCCCATGAGAATCATGTATCCGAGCAGGATGCCCATGCAGAGTTCAAGGCAGCCATTCAGATGCTAGCTCAGGCTTTGACCTCCCAGGTCAACCAACAGGCGGTAGCGCATGTCCCTCAGAACAGGAATGCAACAATGGCAAGAGTTAGAGATTTTCTAAGGATGAACCCTCTAGAGTTCCTTGGGTCAAACATGGACAAGGATCCACACGAGTTTATCGATGAGGTTCTAAAGATCACCCGCATCATGGGGGTGACTAGAGAGGAGTGCGCCGATCTATCCTTGTATCAGTTGGAAGGGGTCACGCACATTTGGTTGAAGCAATGAAAGGAGAGCAGGATAGTGGGAGCAGGCCCTATTGGTTGGGAGGAGTTCCATATCGCATTTCTAGATCGATTCTTCCCTCATGAGATGAGGGAGATTAAA
Organism: Datura wrightii; assembly: GCA_035772735.1. Classification (NCBI taxonomy): domain Eukaryota; kingdom Viridiplantae; phylum Streptophyta; class Magnoliopsida; order Solanales; family Solanaceae; genus Datura; species Datura wrightii. The sequence continues at coordinate 44,112,353 of JASDFA010000002.1, read as the reverse complement.
GCAACTGAGTTTATGAATCTGAAGCAAGGAAAGGTGACAGTTCAGGAGTATGCCTTGGAGTTCACTCACCCGTCCAAGTATGCACGTGAGATGGTGACAGATCAGAGAGCCCGAGTGAGTTGATTCATGCATGGTATAACAAACTATTTGGTCAAGGATTGTCGGAACGCGATGCTTCATCAAGACATTGACTTTCCTTGGATAGTTCTGTATGCCCAACAGATAGAGGAGGTACAGGTGAGTGAGAGAGAGAGAGGCCAAGAGGGCTAGGACTGATAGCCTTGGATTCTCCCAATAGAGACCTGGTGGTGGGCACCATCAACAGTCCACCAGAGATCTTCAGCCCTAGCACCATCAGCTATGAGTGTGCCATCCAGATCCAGGCTCGATCAGAGGGGACGAGCATCAGGCTCTAGAGGTCAAGGTAGTAGGTCCGCAGAGTCTAGCATTCCGGAGTGTGGTAGGTGATCTTGGGCAGATTTATATGCCCAAGTGATACTCAAACGTATTATTTTCGCCTTGTTTGTGTGCAATATGTATATATTCTCATGTAATTGGTAATAAAATGTGAATTTATACTAACCAACATGATTAGCATTTGTTTTGCAGGAAAATATGATTTTTAGGAGCTAAAATGCATGTTGGAACTATATCGGAGTTGGACTTGGATACGAGCTTGGAAAAGACATTGGAATGCACAAATTATAGGGGCTCCGCGATGGAGCCGTGCCACGCTACCATCGCGGAGGCACACTGCCTGGAGAGGAAATTAAATGGCAAATTCCAGTGAGGCCTCGCGACAGCTCCGTGGCACGGAGATAGGCCTCCGCGTTGGCCTCCGTGCCACGTTGAGGCTATTTTACCGGACCCTGGATTTCCAGTGAAGGTCCATGTCCATGCCGTGTCACGGAGGCAGTGCTCCGCATTGACCTCCGTGACACGTTGCTTGTTATTCCGGGAAAATTTTTCCTCTAGTATAAATAGCACACTTAGGTTTATTTTAATTAGTTCAGACTTGGTGGAGCTAGGACGTGGGTTAGCAGCAGTTGAGGGACGAAAAAGCTAAGGGATTTCTTCTCTTCCTTTCTTCTTTCAATCAATTGTATGTATGATTTACACTTGTTTTAGGATGATCAATCTACAAATGAGTGGCTAATTCTCTTCCTTGCTAAGGTTTTGAACATGTGTAGTGAATTTTGATTGTAAATGATATGGTTTTCTTCTTCTTCTTTCATGTTGTTCTATTAATTCTTGTTCTTACTGCATTAGTGCTTGGCCGACATTAATGTACATCTAAAAAGTCCAACTTCACTCGAGAGAGCAAGAAATTGGAAAGTTGTGAAGTAATAGGGTATTGTTCTTAACTTGATTTGGGAAAATTGGGTTTTGATGTGCTTTCCTGATAGAAATATACTTGAAAGCCGTATTAGTCAATTTAGGAACCGAAATTGTATTGCTAGGTCGTAAATTGCATTTGATCACAGAAATGTAGACGAATGGTTTATGATTCTTAAGTGAAATTAAATACGAGAGTTTTAATTTCTAGGCTAATGTTCTTGGCTAGCGACATGAAGAAGAGATTAGCCGAATTATTATTACAATCGAATTCATTACTTGTTCTTAACCTTGGCATGCTCATATCCATAGTTTAAATTCACAGTAAATAATTGTTAATAGTTTTAGTATATATTTTATAAACAAAAACTCATTTAACTGTTGGTTACATTGTTGTTAGCATAATTAGAAGTAAGATAAGAATATAGTATACTTAGGAAAATTTTACATATCTGAGCCTCCTTGGATCGATACTTGGCTTACTTAGCCACTTTATTACTTGTTTGACCACGTGCACTTGCGTGTCGGTTTATAATATATAATACCAACCGAACAGCCGAACAAGTTTTTGGCGCCGTTGCCGGGGAGGCTAGGCAAAGTTGTGAAATTGTGTTAAGTGTAAATTTACTGTATTTTTGTTTTATTTTCTTAAGTGTTGACAACTTGGTCTTAATATTTGTTTTTATTCTTTGTTCATTTTAATTTTTCTCTCTTTCGGATACCCTCATTGACATGACATCTTGGAATATAAATGATGGATATGCATATTTCGGCGAATCTTGCATGAATTGCGGAGGACCCCACTTGTGGCAAAACTGTAACACGTGCAATATATGTGGGTGTCAATATGGCCATTGGGGTGATTGTCCAAAGGCATATTCCCTTCCCCCAAGCCCCTGCTATGATCATTCTGTTGTTTTTGCTGAATATAGGCATGTTGAACATGAGGACTTGGGACGCCAAGTTCAAATAGAGGACATGATGAAACAACTCTTGGAGCAATCAGAAGCAATGAAGGAGTCGGTGGCAGAATTGGTAATTCAGCAAAAGGAGAATACAGAGGCTGTAAGCAGGATGAGCGTCAAACTCACGGAGATGTGTGCTGAGGCTGAAGCTTGTGATAATTTGCAGGTGACAGTTTTAGCCGATATTCAAGAGGAACTACAAGAGGAATACAAGGGTGAATTTTTGGATGAAGCCCAACAATTAGAATCTCTTGAGTGTCCCCGTGATCGGCTCATACCTATAGAAAATCCATTCATGGAAGAAGAGAAAGAATATCTACCATTTGACCTTAATGGAGAAATAGATGTCGATGTTGAAAAGGTGTACACAAGTAAGAAAGTCAAGCACAATGCAATTTCAGAGTTGAGGTTGATTGGACCACACTCGAAGCATTTTTCGACATTAAGTTTGGTCGACAACATAGAAATAGAGTCTTCCAGGATTATAGAGAAATGTCTAGAGGAGGACCAAGCCCCGTATATTTTGAAATTTGCTACTTCGAAGCAACGAAATGACTTCACTTACTCAAGGGCCAATAAGTTCAAAAGAAAACATATACTTCTTGGTCCTTACAATTTTTCACCACCACCCCAGGAGCATAAGAGGAAATTAGAGAAGAAATTAGGGGTGAAATTCATATCCTCAAGGTGGAGGAAAAAGCGGTGAAACTTGGTACGTCGAGCCGCGACGGTAAACCAGGCGCTGCACGGGAGGCAACCCGTGAAAAAAAAATATTTTCTTTCTTTTTTTAGTGTAAATAATTTTTATTTTTATTTTTCTTTTCTTGACTAGGTTTAGATTCTTGTTTTAGTTAATAATTTTCATTTTAGTTAGGAAAATCTATTAATCTAACCAATTTCGTTTAGTGAAGTGATTTTCAGGTCAAACGGAGAAAAATATGCACGGAAGCGGGAAAAATAAGGCAAGGTATGAAAAAAAAATAATTTTATTGAAGAAACAGTGCACTGGCGCGTTGGCTCCGTGTCACGGAGGAGTGGCTCCGCGTTACCCTCCGTGACACGTTGAAGTCAAAATCAGATTTTTTAAAAATTTCCAGAGAGCCAACGCGTTGGCTCCGTGTCACGGAGGAAGGGCTCCGCGTTACCCTCCGTGACACGTTGCCCTTTATTCAGTGCCGGGTCACACCGGGTTGCCGGGTGACTCGCGTGTTTTTCTTTAAATTAACCTAAGTTTTGCCCCTTTTTCTCCCCATTTCTCTCCTCCTCCACGACCAAAACACCCAATTCCCCCTCCCCAACCAACGTGCCACGCTAATAGGCAAGGAAAACGTCAAATTTCTTCGGTTCTTCAACTAAAAGGTATGTTTTCATCGTTTCTCTCAAGTTTTTGGCGATTTTAGTACCGAATGTACCGAATATGCAACGTAAGTAAAACGGAAAGTTAAAAATACATAAAATTTCATAAGAGTAGGACAACATGATAGTAACATAAATATCAAAATGCAAACATAAGGCTCAAGGTTTTCAAAACATTCGTAAATCATTTGTAATCATAATCATAAGAGAAAAAGCTTTATTAAACATGACTTGAGCCAAAGTATATAATCATAACCATATATAAATCATGAGGAATAGTGGTAGATTCTTATAACTGTCATACCCCATATGAGTATAGATGGAGCCCGACCTGTAAACCCCTAGTCGGGAGGGTGTTCGTACCTTGCCAAGGATAGAACCATGAAAGAGGTGTGATATCACAACAAAGGGACCATCAGTGCAAATGTCAGTATCATAGAGGTCCCATTGTGGCTACGTCGGCACGTAGTTCTGAGACTCGTGGTATGCTTGGACCCCAGGTCTACTTGGTGTTGAATCCTACTCCCAAAACATATATAGTACTCATAGGAAAATATACATGAGATTTATAGGCTAGTTTAAAATCATGATAATCATAAGTATGCTTGGAATACACGAACTAGCCATGAAAATAAAGCCCGTGAGTAAGCCATAATCATAAATTCATAAATTATGAAGTTCATGCATACTTGTAAAACACGTATATACTTGATATCTCATAAATCCATGGTAAGTATTTGAGAGTAATCATATCATAAGTCATAAAACATAATGGGTTAATGAATATCAAAATCAAAGTAGAATCATAACTTGAGCTTTCATGAAACATGCATAATTGGGCATAGTTAATGAATCCATGGTAAGTATTTGAGAGTAATAATATCATAAGTCATAAAACATAATAGTTTAATGAATATCAAAATCAAAGTAGAATCATAACTTGAGCTTTACGTGGAACTCACTGATCTTGGGCAGATTTATATGCCTAAGTGATACTCAAAAGTATCATTTTCGCCTTGTTTATCTATCAATGTGTATACATTCTCATGTAATTGGTAATAAAATGTGAATTTATACTAACCAACATGATTAGCATTGATTTGCAGGTAAAATGTGATTTCGGGAAGCTAAAATGCATGTTGGATGACATCGGAGTTGAACTTGGATGCGAGCAAGAGACAAAGCATTGGACAACATGAAATAAAGGGACTCCGCGATGGAGCCGTGTCACGCTGCCATCGCGGAGGCATTATGCCTGGATGGGGAAAATTCACCCAAATTCCAGTGGAGGTCCGCGTTTGCTCCGTGGCACGGAGCCAGTGCTCCGCGATGCACGCCGTGCCACGTTGAGCCTTAATTCCCGGACCCCCAGTTCCAGTGAGGGTCCGCGTTGATGGTGTGTCACGGAGGTAGTGCTCCGCGATGCACTCCATGACACGTTGCTCATTATTCCGGGAAAAATTCCCAGCAGTATAAATAGAACACTTAAGTTCATTTTTTCATAATTCTGACTTGGTGGAGCAAGGACGTGGGTTACAGGCAGTTGAGGGACGAAAAGTTCAGGGTTTTTTCTCTCTTTCTTTCTTCTTTAATTCAATTGCTTGTATGATTAACACTCATTTTATGATGATTAATCCACAAATGAGTGGCTAATTCCTCTCCTTGCTGAGGTTATGAACAATTGTGATGAAATTTGATTATTGATTCTATGGTTTTTCATCTTTTCTTCCATGTTGTTCTATTAATTCTTGTTTTTACTGCATTGGTGTGTGGCCTACATTAATGTACATCTAAAAAGTCCGGTTTCACTCGAGAGAGCACGAAATTGGAAAGTTGTGAATTAATAGGATATGTTCTTTGCTCGGTGCTTTGGTAGGGGTTAAAAACCGACACGCAAGTGCACGTGGTCAAACAAGTAGTAAGTGGCTTAAGTAAGCCAAGTATCGATCCAAGGAGACTCCGTATAAGTAAAAATTGCTTAAGTATACTATATTCTATCCCACTTCTAAATATGCTGACAACAACGTAACCAACAATTGAAAAGTTTGTTTTATAAATTATGTACTAAAACTACTAACAATTATTTACTTTGAATTTAAACTATGGATATGAGCATGCCAAGGTTAAGAACATGTAATGAACTGATTATCATCATACATTGGTTAATCTTCTTTTCCATTTGCTAGCCAAGAACATTAGCCTAGAGATTAAAACTCTCGTATTTAATCTCACTTAAGAATCATAAACCATCCGTCTACATTTCTGTGATCAAATGCAATTCATGACCTAGCAATACAATTACGGTTCCTAAATTGACTAATATGGCTTTCAAGTATATTTCTATCAGGAAAGCACATCAAAACTCAAGTTTCCCAAATCAAGTTAAGAACAATACCCTATTAATTCACAACTTTCCAATTTCGTGCTCTCTCGAGTGAAATCAGACTTTTTAGATGTACATTAATGTCGGCCACACACCAATGCAGTAGAAACAAGAATTAATAGAACAACATGGAAGAAGAAGATGAAAAACCATATAATTCAATAATCAAAATTCATCACAAATGTTCATAACCTCAGCAAGGAAGGGAATTAGCCACTCATTTGTGGATAAATAATCCTAAAACAAGTGTTAATCATACAAACAATTGAGTTAAAGAAGAAAGAAAGAGAGAAAAAACCCTGAACTTTTCATCCCTCAACTGCCTGTAACCCACGTCCTTGCTCCACCAAGTCTGAATTATGAAAAATAAGCCTAAGTGTTCTATTTATACTAATGGGAATTTTTCCCGGAATAACAAGCAACGTGTCACGGAGTGCATCGCGGAGCACTGCCTCCGTGACACAGCGTGGACGTGGACCCTCACTGGAAATTTGGGGTCCGGGAATAAAGCATCAACGTGGCACGGCATGCAACGCGGAGGCTTGCCATCGTGCCACGGAGCTGTCGCGAGGCTCTACTGGAATTTGGCTATTATTTCACCCTCCAGGCAGAACGCCTCCGCGATGGCAGCGTGACACGGCTCCATCACGGAGCCCCTTTATATTGTGCAGTCCAATGCCTTTTCCGTGCTCGAATCCAAGTCCAACTCCGATATTGTTCCAACATGCATTTTAGCTCCTCAAAATCACATTTTACCTACAAAACAATGCTAATCAAGTTGGTTAGTATAAATTCACATTTTATTACCAATTACATGAGCTGAAGCATTTGCATTCCAAACATCCGCCCCATGTACTGGTCATCACGAGCATGTCGCTCGCCAAGCGTCAACACTGGCCCGTGTGTGGTGTCGGGGGCCTTAGTTTTGGTCACGTCCAAGGCCCTCCGCTCAAACTGCGGGATGTAGTCCAAAGCCTCTTCCTCGATGTCGAGGCCCCGGAGAAAGGTGGTGATTAGTCCACCGAACCCATACCTGTGGCCCTGGTGTAGTCGGGCTCTCTTCATGGCGGATATGATGACCGCCCAAACATTAATCTCCAGCCCTTTCATCAGGGCATACACCAGGCAAACACGGTCCCGGGTCACATCAGTCATGTGCACCCCCGGGATTAGGCACGAGCAGACTATCTTCAGCCATATTCTGGCCTCCCTGTTCATTTGAGAATACGGCAGAGTCTGGTGGTAACCCCTTTCCTTATGTCTGCTCCATCTGGCTGTGGATCGAGCCCCAAACAATGTGCGTCTGATATCGGCATATGGTGGGGTGATGTTCAGCTGGCGGATAACGTGGGCGTCTGTGTCCCGTGCTTCGATGATGGCATTTAGCTGCTGGGGTTCTAGAGTGACTATCTGCCCTCTGATTTTGACTGTGTGGCTTCTGATTGCCGGGTTCCAATTAGCATAGAACTCCCGTACTAGATGTAGGTTGCATTCCTTGGGCTCCTGAAAGATGAAGCTGAGCCCAGCTACCTCGATCCTTTGAACTATGCAGGGGAACTCCTGTGCTAATGGTTCCCGTGCAATATGCTCCTCGGGGAAGTATTTGTTTTCTTTATGCTTGGCATACCACTTCTTCCCCTCACCAGTTACCCATCTAGTTCCGTATTGGCGGCGCTGGCCGCGTGGAACTGCTGGTGCAGCTGGGACTGCTGTGCCCAGTCTAAGTCTTTTTCTCCCGGTGCCTGAAGTTGATGCACCCTTACCTTTATCCTGCCTACTTGCCATTTTACCTGTCAACACAAATAAACAAGCGCAATGTCAAGCTAAATGAATATTAACTTCGGCTAAGGTCGGGTTAAACTAAGTTTACCCCGCACTTAGTCCTTAGCTACAGTTACGATACTACGGCAAGAATCACTTTATTTACACCAAAAACAAACAACTATAAAATTCATGCTTAGTGCGTTCAACAAGAAAAATTCTACGGTATAACTTTAGCGTACTACTCAGACTTCATACAGCTAATCCCAATCATTACCATCTCTAGAAATTTTACCATCGCACTTAGCAAAGAAAAACAACAAAACAAAAACAACAACAAAAAAATATATACATGAACCTATACAACCAACCCAATTTGAACAATTTTCAACATTTTCCCAAAAACCCGAGAATTCGTCGTCTATCAACATTCAAACACTTTTTACAACGACTTATCTCCTTCAATACGTACAACCCGGCATATATTTCACAAATTTAACAAGTTACCAATTTCGATTTCAACAACCAAGCCCTAGAATTGAATTTCGAAATCAAACTCGAATAATTCATACAATCGACAAGTTCAAACGATCATTACAACATTCCGAACTTTTATCAATCAATAAATACTCAAATTCATGCTCAATTTCGATTTAGGGTGATTTATCTCACCTCTCATGCTTAAATTCGAATGGAATCGCTAAAAACTTGAGAGAGAATCAGAAAACATACCTCGAGGTTGAAGAACCGAAGAAAACTTGATAATTTTTTGCTTTAGACCGTGGCACGTTGATGAGGGGGGGGATTTTAGGAAGTTTGGTCGCGGAGGAATGTAAAAATGTGGGGAAAAGGGGCAAAATCGGGGGTTTAAAATGTAGAAAACGCGCAGGTCACCCGGCAACCCAGTGTGACCCGTCATAATTTATATGGCAATGTGTCACGGAGTGCATCGCGGTGCACTGCCTCCGTGACACGGAGCCATCGCGATAGCTTACTTGAATTTTTAAAAATTCCAGATTGGACCTCAACGTGTCACGGAGGGTAACGCGGAGGTCCTCCTCCGTGACACGGAGCTATCGCCCCAGCTCACTGTCTCTGCATTTGATTAATTTTTTCATACCTCGCCTTTTCCTTCACGATTCCGTGCACATTTTTCTCCGTTTAACTTGAAAATCATCTCACTAAGCAAAATTGGTTAGATTAATAGGTTCCACCTAACTAAAATAAAAAAATACTCACTAAATGAAAGAAAAATAAAATCTATGTACACTTTACAAAATGAAAGAATTTTTTTTTTTTCACGGGTTGCCTCTCGTGCAGCGCCTGGTTTACCGTCGCGGCTCGACGTCCTTTATGCTCAATTGTCCGCTAGGGTGATGGACAATTTCTCACGATCATTGTCCTCCCCCCAGTAGTGCTCACACCTCTCCGGTGGTCTTCCCATCAACTCTCGGGAATCATTCATTTGTTTAGCATTACCATGATCAATTACATTGATCACCGAGAGTTCTTCATTCACCATCGGGAGCTTGGGTGCTTTGTACACATCGAACACCTCTACCTTATCATGTGCTTGCATTGTGAGTTGACCCGCAGCTACGTCGATTAATGCTTTCCCGGTTGCCAAGAAGGGTCGTCCCCAAAATAAATGGGACTTCCGCGTCTGGTTCAAAATCCAGAACAATAAAATCTACCGGGAAAATTAGGGAGCCCACTTGCACTAGAACATCCTCAACAATGCCATCCGGCCTAGCTAAGGATCGATCCACCAACTGCAAGATTACAGTTGTAGGTCTAGGACTCCCTAGACCCATCTTTCTGAATACCGAAGATGGCATCGGATTTATGCTCGCTCCCAGGTTACACAATCCACAAGCTCGGATGCTCTTCAATAGTAAGCTGGATAGTAAAACTTACAGGGTCTTTCAGCTTCGTGGGCAGTCTATTTTGGATCCGAGAAGTGCACTCCTCCGTCAAAGCTACCGTGGCATACTCAGTCAAACGACTTTTGTTGGCCACAATGTCTTTAATGTATTTGGCATATTTAGGCACTCCCTGCAAGACATCAACAAGAGGTAAGTTAACATGTACCTGTTTAAGCACCTCCATGAATTTCTTGAAACATGCCTCCTCCTTGTGTTTCTTGAGTCGTTGAGGGAACGGGGGTGGAGGTCTTTCTGATTCAGCTTCTTTGGTGTTCCCCCTTTCCGAACTTTGTTCCCCCTCAACTTCTGCTGCTCCTGACTTTTGAGGTGGTCTTTCTGGTTCCACCTCCTTCAGCTGCAAACCACTCTTTGTGGTCACTGCATTTACCTGCTTCGGATTAGGATCCGTGTGGCTAGGCAGTCCTCTTCTGGGCCTTGAATTTTGGGCACTAGAAAATTGCCCAAATTGATACTCAAGAGCCTTGGTCGCTAACTGATTATTTTTCACTTCGGCTGCCAATTTAACATAGTCAGCCTGCAATTGCGCCTGGTTAGCGATCATGGTCTTGAATATCTCCTCAATGCTGGGTGATGGTGGTGGAGGAGGGGCATTGTGATTTCTGAATTGAGATTAGTAGTTCTGTTGCCCTCCTTGATTCCTTTGCATACCCTGACCCGAACTTTGGCCTTGTTGGTTGTTGCTATCCCATGAAAAATTTGGATGGTTCCTCCAATTTGAGTTGTAGCCACTACCATACTGCTGTTGATTTCTTTGTGCATTCCCCACAAAGTTAACCGAATCTGGGTTTGCTCCACAGACTCAGCTGAGTGCTCACTGCTACCACACACTTCACACCACATTTGCTGGACCGCATTGACTGAAGCTGAAGGCTGATTCAAATTCATGTTGCTGAAGTGGTTGTTCAATTGATTCTGCAAGGCAGCTATCTGTGCAGCGATAGTTGTAAATCCATCCACTTCAAGCACTCCTGATGCTTTCGTTGCTCCACCTCGTGATGAATCAACATTCCATTCTGGATTGCCCTGTGAAATCCGGTTTAGCAAAGTGTACAGCTGCTCATAAGTCTTTTCCAGCGCTTGCCCTCCAGCTGCTGAATCTAGCAAAATTTTAGTATGGGGTTCCAAACCCTCAATAAATGTGTGCACCAACACCTCATTGGACTGATGATGATGAGGACAGTCCCGCAACATGGATTTAAATCTTTCCCAGGCTTGATACAAAATTTCCCCCTCCCTCTGTTTGAAACATAGAATTTGACTTCTAAGTCTGGCTGTTTTACCAGAGGGAAAAAATCTTATCAAGAACTTTCATGCAAGATCATCCCACGTTGAAATAGAATTTGGTGGCTCAGCTTTCAACCACCTCTTGGCTTCACCAAGTAATGAGAACGGAAACAATGTAAGCCGAACATAATCAGGTGACACTCCAGCGGGTATACAAGTGTCACTTATCTCCAAAAAGTTTTGGAGATGTTGTTGTGGATCTTCATGAGGGAGACCGGTAAATTGCCCGCTTGTGTGCAACAGTTGCACCATATTTTGCTTGAGTTCAAATCTCCCTCCAGGCTCTGGTTTGCGGATACTGGATGTTACATTGTTGGCATGTGGGATTGCCACCTCGCGAACCGGCCTTGCTGCTGCTTCTTCGGGCACTAACACTTCTCTCACAACCGGTGGATTTTGTTGCTCCATAATAGTCTGTCTGAGCAACTGCAGCTTTCTTTGTAGAGCTTCTCTGTGTTTACTATGAAATATACGTTCAGGCTCTATATAAGATTCCACCAGCTCTTTGTCTCTTGCCAGTGTTCACAGAAATCAAGTCTGCAAAATACAGGCTAAGACCAAGTTGTCAACACTTAAGAAAAGAAAATAAAAATACAGTAAATTTACACTTAACAGAATTTCACCAATTGCCTAGTCTCCCCGGCAACGGCGCCAAAAACTTGCTCGGTGCTTTGGTAGAGGTTAAAAACCGACACGCAAGTGCACGTGGTCAAACAAGTAGTAAGTGGCTTAAGTAAGCCAAGTATCGATCCAAGGAGACTCTGGATAAGTAAAAATTGCTTAAGTATACTATATTCTATCCCACTTCTAAATATGCTAACAACAACGTAACCAACAATTGAAAAGTTTGTTTTATAAATTATGTACTAAAACTACTAACAATTATTTACTTTGAATTTAAACTATGGATATGAGCATGCCAAGGTTAAGAACATGTAATGAACTGATTATCATCATACATTGGTTAATCTTCTTTTCCAGTTGCTAGCCAAGAACATTAGCCTAGAGATTAAAACTCTCGTATTTAATCTCACTTAAGAATCATAAACCATCCGTCTACATTTCTGTGATCAAATGCAATTCATGACCTAGCAATACAATTTCGGTTCCTAAATTGACTAATACGGCTTTCAAGTATATTTCTATCAGGAAAGCACATCAAAACTCAATTTTCCCAAATCAAGTTAAGAACAATACCCTATTAATTCACAACTTTTCAATTTCGTGCTCTCTCGAGTGAAATCGGACTTTTTAGATGTACATTAATGTCGGCCACACACCAATGCAGTAGAAACAAGAATTAATAGAACAACATGGAAGAAGAAGATGAAAAACCATATAATTCAATAATCAAAATTCATCACAAATGTTCATAACCTCAGCAAGGAAGGGAATTAGCCACTCATTTGTGGATTAATCATCCTAAAACAAGTGTTAATCATACAAACAATTGAGTTAAAGAAGAAAGAAAGAGAGAAAAAACCCTAAACTTTTCGTCCCTCAACTACCTGTAACCCACGTCCTTGCTCCACCAAGTCTGAATTATGAAAAATAAGCCTAAGTGTTCTATTTATACTAATGGGAATTTTTCCCGGAATAACAAGCAACGTGTCACGGAGTGCATCGCGGAGCACTGCCTCCGTGACACGGCGTGGACGCGGACCCTCACTGGAAATTTGAGGTCCGGGAATAAAGCATCAACGTTGCACGGCATGCAACGCGGAGGCTTGCCACCGTGCCACAGAGCTGTCGCGAGGCTCCACTGGAATTTGACTATTATTTCACCCTCCAGGCAGAATGCCCCCACGATGGCAGCGTGACACGGCTCCATCGCGGAGCCCCTTTATATTGTGCAGTCCAATGCCTTTTCCGTGCTCGAATCCAAGTCCAACTCCGATATTGTTCCAACATGCATTTTAGCTCCTCAAAATCACATTTTACCTACAAAACAATGCTAATCATGTTGGTTAGTATAAATTCACATTTTATTACCAATTACATGAAAGTGTATACACATTGCACGATAAACAAGGCAAAAATGATACGTTTGAGTATCACTTGGGCATATAAATCTGCCCAAGATCATTCTTTACTTGATTTGGGAAAATTGGGTTTTTTGATTTGCTTTCAGGATAGAAATATACCTGAAAGTCGTATTAGTCAATTTAGGAACTGGAATTGTATGGATAGAACATGAATTGCATTTGATCACAGAAATGTAGACGGATGGTTCATGATTCTTAAGTGAGGTTAAATACGAGAGTTTTAATCTCTTGGCAAATGTTCTTGGCTAGCAACTGGAGGAAAAGATTAACCAATTTATGATGATAATCAATTTCATTACATGTTCGTTTAACCTCAGCATGCTTTCATTCATAGTTTAGATTCAAAGTAGATAATTGTTCTTAGTTTTAGTATAAAATTTATAAAACAAACTATCAACTTTTTGGTTACGTTGTTGTCTGCATTTTTAGAAGTAAAATATAGTACACTTGAGCAATTTGCACTTCATCCAAGTCTCTGTGGGATCGATACTAGGCTTACTAAAGCCACTTACTACTTGTTCGACCACGTGCACTTGCGTGTCAGTTTTATAACCCCAAAAAACACCCGAACAAGTTCTTGGCGCCGTTGCCGGGGACTTGGCAATTGGTGAAATTGTTTTAAATGTTAATTTACTGTATTTTTATTTTTTTAGTGTTGACAACTTGGTCTTAGCCTGTATTTTGCAGACTTAATTGCTGTTGGAGATAAGTGACACTTACATACCGCGGGAGTGTCACCAGACTATGTCCGGCTTACATTATTTCCATTCTCATTACTAGGAGAAGCCAAGAGGTGGTTGAAAGCTGAGCCACCGAATTCTATTTCTACGTGGGATGATCTTGCACGGAAGTTCTTGATAAGGTTTTTTCCCTCTGGTAAAACAACAAGACTTAGAAGTCAAATTCTAAGTTTCAAACAGAGGGAGGGAGAAAATTTATATCAGGCCTGGGAGAGATTTAAATCCATGTTGCGGGATTGTCCTCATCATCATCAGTCCAATGATGTGTTGGTGCACACATTTATTGAGGGTTTGGAACCCCACACCAAAATATTGCTAGATTCAGCAGCTGGAGGAAAAGCGCTGGAAAAGACTTATGAGGAGCTGTATACCTTGTTGAACCGAATTTCACGGGGCAATCTAGAATGGAATGCTGGTTCATCAAGAGGTGGGACAAGGAAAGCAGCAGGAGTGCTTGAAGTGGATGGATTTACAGCTATTGCTGCACAGATAGCTGGATTGCAAAATCAATTGAACAATCACTTCAGCAACATGACATTGAACCAGCCTCCAGCCCCAGTTAATGCAGTCCAGCAGATGTGGTGTGAAGTGTGTGGAAGCAGTGAGCACTCAGCTGAGTGTTGTGGAGCCAATCCTGACTCGGTAAACTTTGTGGGTAATGCACAAAGGAACCACCAGCAGTATGGTAGTAGCTACAACTCCAATTGGAGGAATCACCCTAATTTCTCATGGGGTAGCAACAACCATCAGGGCCAAAGTTCGGGTCAGGGTGTGCAAAGGAATCAAGGAGGGCAACAGAACTACCAAGCTCAATTCAGAAACAATAATGCACCTCCTCCACTACCATCACCCAACATTGAGGAGATGTTCAAGACCATGATAGCTAACCAAGCTCAATTGCAGGCTGACTATGTGAAATTGGCAGCCGAAGTGAAAAACAACCAGTTAGCTACCAAGGCACTTGAATATCAATTTGGGCAATTTGCTAGTGCCCAAAACACAAGGCCTAGAGGAGGACTGCCAAGCGACACGGATCCCAATCCCAAGCAGGTAAATACAGTGACCACAAGGAGTGGTTTGCAGCTGAAAGAGGTGGAACCAGAAAAACCACCTCAACATTCGGGAGGAGCAGAAGTTGAGAGGGAGCAAAGTTCTGAAAGGGGGAAGACCAAAGAAGCTGAATCAGAAAGGCCTCCACCCCCGTTCCCTCAATGACTAAAGAAACACAAAGAGGAGGCGTGTTTCAAGAAATTCATGGAGGTGCTTAAACAGGTACATATTAATTTACCTCTTGTTGATGTCTTGCAGGGAGTGCCGAAATATGCGAAGTACATAAAGGACATCGTGGCCAACAAAAGTCGGTTGACTGAGCATGCTACGGTGGCTCTAACAGAGGAGTGGACTTCTCAGATCCAAAATAGACTGCCCACAAAGCTAAAAGACCCTGGGAGTTTTACTATCCAGCTTACTATTGGGTAGAGCATCCGAGCTCGTGGATTGTGTGACTTGGGGGCGAGCATAAATTTGATGCCTTCATCGGTATTCAGAAAGTTGGGTCTATTTTCCCGGTAGATTTTGTCATGCTGGATTTTGAACCAGACGCGGAAGTCCCATTTATTTTGGGACGTCCCTTCTTGGCAACCGGGAAAGCACTAATCGACGTAGCTGCGGGGCAGCTAACAATGCGAGCACATGACAAGGTAGAGGTGTTCGATGTGTACAAGGCACCCAAGCTCCCGACGGTGCATGAAGAACTCTCGGTGATCAATATGATTGATCAAGGTGATGATAAGCAGATGAAGGATTCCCGAGAGTTAATGGGAAAACCACCGGAAAGGTGTAAGCAATACTGGGGGGAGGACGGTGATCGAGAAAAATCGTCCATCACCCTAGCGGACAATTGAGCTTAAATGACGTCGTGCCGCGACGGTAAACCAGGCGCTGCACGGGAGGCAACCCGTGAAAATCTTTTTCTTTTATTTTGTAAAGTGTAAATAGATTTTTCTTTTTCTTTTTCTTTTTCTTGATTTACTACAAAATTTTTCATTTTAGTTTTTGTTTATTTATATTTAGAGTGAAACCTATAATTCTAACCAATTTGGTATAGTGAGGTGAATTTCAGGTCAAACGAAGAAAAATACGCACGGAATCGCGAAGGAAAAGTCGAGGTATGAAAAATTAATAAAAAGTGGAAAACAGTGAGCTAGGGAGATAGCTCCGTGTCACGGAGGAGGACTTCCGCGTTACCCTCCGTGACAAGTTGAGGTATAACCCTGAAATTTTAAAAATTTCCAGAACAGCCTCGCGATGGCTCCGTGTCACGGAGGCAGTGCACCGCGATGCACTCCGTGATACGTTGCCATGTATATCGCGATGAGTCACACCGGATCGCCGGGTGACCCGCGCGATTTTCTTCCTTTTTAACCCCGAAAACCTCCCCTTTTCCCTCATTTTCTAATCCCTCCGTGACCAAACCCCCCAAAACCCACTCCCCATCAACGTGACACGGAGTAAGGCAAGAAATTCACCGAGTTTTCTTCGATTCTTCAAAAACAAGATATGTTCTTCGATTCCTTCTCAAATTCTTGTCAAATTTCTTCGATTTTTAGCATGGGAGGTGAGCTAAATTGTCCTAAGTCGAAATTAATCATGAATTTGATTTCATTGTTGATTGATGAATGTTCGGAATGTCGTATGATTGCTTGAACTTGTCGATTGCATGAATTGATCGAATTTGATTGATAAAATCAATTCTAGGGCTTGTTAGTTGAATTTGAAGTCGAACAATGTACTGAAATTGTGAATTCTATGCCGGGGTGTACGTGGTGAATGAGATGAATCGATGTACAAATCGTTAGGATGTTAAGAGAACGACGGATTCTTGGGTTGGGGGAAATGTTGAAATTTGTTAGATTTGGTTGGTTGTATAGGTTCATGTATATAAATTTTTGTTGATGTTTTTGTTTCGTCGTTTTTCTTTGCTAAGTGTGATGGTTAAAATGTTAGTGATGGTAGTGATTGTGATTAGCTGTACGAAGTCTGAGTAGTACACAGAAGTTATACCGTTGAATTTTTTGAAAGCACTAAGCATGATTGTATAGTTGTTTGTTTTGTGTAAATAAAGATATTCTTGCCGTATTGTTGTAACTGTAGCTAAGTACTAAGTGTGGGGTAACCTAGCGTAACCCGACCTTAGCTGAAGTTAATATCCATTAGCTTAACATTGATCTTGTTTACTTGGGTTGACAGGTAAAATGGCAAGCCGGCAAGATAAAGGAAAAGGCGCGTCAACTTCAGGCGCCGGAAGGAAACGGATCAGACTGGGCACAGCAGTCCCAGCTGCACCAGCAGTTCCACGCGGCCAACGCCGCCAGTACGGAACAAGATGGGTGACTGATGAGGGGAAAAAGTGGTACGCCAAGAACAAAGAAAGCAAATATTTCCCCGAGGAGCATATAGCACGGGAACCATTGGCACAGGAGTTCCCCAGGATGGTCCACTGGATCGAGGCAGCGGGGCTCAAGTTCATATTTGAGGAGCCCAAACAATGCAATCTGCACTTGGTTCGGGAGTTCTATGCCAATTGGAACCCGACAATCAGGAGTCACACCATCAAGATCAGAGGGCAAATAGTCACTCTGGAGCCCCACCACCTCAATGCCATCATAGGAGCGCGGGACACAGACGCCCACGTCCTCCGACAGCTGAACATTACCCCACCGTATGCGGACATCAGACGCACATTGTGTGGGACCCGATCAACAGCTAGATGGAGCAGACACAAAGAGAGGGGCTACCACCAGACGTTGCCCTATTAACAGATGAACAGGGAAGCCCGAATCTGGCTGAAGATAGTGTGCTCATGCCTAATCCCGGGGGTACATATGACTGATGTAACCCGGGATCGTGTTTGCCTGGTGTACGCCCTGATGAAAGGGCTGGAGATCAATGTCAGGTCGGTTATTATATCCGCCATGAAGAGAGCCCGGTTGCACCAGGGGCACAGGTATGGTTTTGGTGGACTACTGACCACCTTTCTCAGGGCCTCGATGTTGAGGAGGAGGCCCTCGATTATATCCCACAGTTGGAGCGGCGGGCCTTAGACGTGACTAAAACTAAGGCTCCTGACACCACCCACGGGCCAGTGCTTACACTTGGCGAGTGACATGCTCGTGATGACCAATATATGGCTCGGATGTATGGGATGCAGATGCTCCAACTAAGGATAGGTGGGAGGCCGGCGACAGAGGAGGAGCTATGGCAGCTCGAGCTAGACTACCATTTTGGCGAGAACGCCAGGGCTCTATGCCGAGTGGGGCCAGTATTTGTAGAGCCCACAGATGATGACATCCCTGTTCAGTGGTTTGCTATATGGGTTAAAACCGACACGCAAGTGCACGTGGTCAAACAAGTAATAAAGTGGCTAAGTAAGCCAAGTATCGAACCAAGGAGACTCTGGATAAGTAAAATTGCTCAAGTATACTATGTTTATCTTACTTCTATATATGCCGACAACAACGTAACCAAAAGTTAAATAATTTTGTTTATAAATTATATACTAAAACTATTAACAAATATCTACTTTGAATTGAAACTATGGATATGAGCATACCAAGGTTAAGAACAAGTAATGAACTTGATTATAATCATAATTCGGTTATTCTTCTCTTCTAGTTGCTAGCCAAGAACATTAGCCTAGAGATTAAAACTCTCGTATTTAATCTCACTTAAGAATCATAAACCATCCGTCTACATTTCTGTGATCAAATGCAATTTATGACCTCGCAATACAATTCCGGTTCCTAAATTGACTAATACGGCTTTCAAGTATATTTCTATCAGGAAAGCACATCAAAACCCTATTTTCCCAAATCAAGTTAAGAACAATACCCTATTAATTCACAACTTTCCAATTTCTTGCTCTCTTGAGTGAAATCGGACTTTTTAGATGAACATTAATGTCGGCCACACACTAATGCAGTAGAAACAAGAATTAATAGAACAACATAGAAGAAGAAGATGAAAAACCATACAATTCAATAATCAAAATTCATCACCATTGTTCATAACCTCAGCAAGGAAGAGAATTAGCCACTCATTTGTGGATTAATCATCCTAAAACAAGTGTTAATCATACAAACAATTGATTGAAAGAAGAAAGAAAGAGAGAAAAACCCTTAGCTTTTTCGTCCCTCAACTGCCTGTAACCCACGTCCTTGCTCCACCAAGTCTGCCTTCATTAAAAATAAGCCTAAGTGTTCTATTTATACTATTGGGAATTTTTCCCGGAATAACAAGCAACGTGTCACGGAGGCCAACGCAGAGCACTGCCTCCGTGACACGGCGTGGATGCGGACCCTCACTGGAAATCTGGGGTCCGGGAATATAGCCTCAACGTGGAACGACAAGCAACGCGGAGGCTTGCCACCGTGCCACGGAGCTATCGCAAGGCTCCACTGGAAATTGACAATTAAATCACCCTCCAGGCAGTGTGCCTCCGTGATGGTAGCGTGGCACGACTCCATCGCGGAGCCCCTTTACATTGTGCAGTCCAATGTCTTTTCCGTGCTCGCATCCAAGTCCAACTCCGATATTGTTCCAACATGCATTTTAGCTCCTCAAAATCATGTTTTACCTACAAAATAATGCTAATCATGTTGGTTAGTATAAATTTACATTTTATTACCAATTACATGAAAATGTATACACATTGCACAATAAACAAGACGAAAATGATAAGTTTGAGTATCACTTGGGCATATAAATCTACCCAAGATCACTTACCCCACACTTAAATCCTTGTTCGTCCTCGAACAACACATACACAACTCATGCAAATTACATCCCAACCTTCGCCACTATGGTGCGACAATTTACGCTATGGTCATACCGATCATTCGATATTGTAAATCATCAAGAAAACATGCATGGTCTTACAATGCAACGACCTTTAATACATCAAGACTTCCTAGACTTTAAGAATCGACCCTCGATATCGGCAAACTCATGCAAATCAACAAATCAAGATATCCGACACGAAAATCAATCTTTCATCAAGCATGTGCCCTCACAACCAAGAGAATCTTCCCCTTTATGCTCATGTGACACACAAACATTCAAGTAGGGGCATGTAGAAATTAATTTCACTCTCTCTCCCAAAAGAATTCACATGCCTCATGTCATGACCCATAAGCTTGCCCTTAGTGTATTACTCCACTAATATAAAGAAATATAATGTAATATCACGTAGGACTTTAAGGGGTTGTAATGGAAGCTATGGAACTAGTACACATTGGATTAGCCAATAATAGCCACTAGCATCATTAAGCGCCTTTTCAACACCTTCCCCTCAACTCATGACATTGTTTCTCTCTTTTCTTTTTTCATCATCCCATTCATGCTGGTTTACTTTCGTATGGCCCATTTCATCAAACACACTTGACATGACACAAAGGTTTTTCATGCACCTTCATTATCATTTCATTATAACAAGTGCCTCTTCAACCTTTTCTTTTCTTTCCTCACTCTGCTTTTCTTTTTCTTTCCACTATTCTCACTCTTTGACACTTTGGGAATTTTTTTTTCTGTTCTTCTTAAGCGCTTAAGAGTTTTGTATAGACTTTACGGCTAATGAAAAGAAAGAATTAAGCTTAGTTTATACAATTTTGGACAAAAGAAAGAAATAATCGGCTAAAGGCTCAACGGGCTTACTAGGGTATACAATCACATAAAAAGGTAGTGTATGACAAGAAAAAAATAGAAACTCTCGGTTAAAACAAAGAAATGCCTACATCCTTTCCAACACTACACCTCCTTCATTTCGTTTTGTACACACACCAGGCAAGTTCTAGACACTTCACAATAGCATGGAATAACAACACCTCACTTCACACTTCATGCACATGCTCGCTTCAAGATGCATTCACAGACTCTTTAATTACCCAATTACATGAATTCAGAATTAAGCCTCAATCACACCGAATCGAATTCTACATCCAAGGTAACTCAACATATTTACAAAATTGCATGCTTTCATACGAATCACTTTTACATTTTGAATATCAGTTACAACACGCAACCAAACTTTCACAACCATATAGTAACTACAGGTTCCTTGATGCAATCCACCAAAGAAAAAAACTGAAAGCAAATTAAAATCACTACTCCTACCGACTACATTTCCCTTAAGACGGTCGTCATCCATCCATCATAGGGAACGGTCACTAACTATGACTTCGGTTCAATGGGACTATTCTCGGTAAAAGAACCGAAAACAAACTCTATGAAACCCAAAAATAAAAATTGAAAAATTTTGCAAAACATCGATCATTTCGATGGAAAAATATTTACAAAATATTTTAATATGTACAAAATATTTTTGCAAAATTTTAAAAATATCGATCATTTCGATAAAGAAAAAAAAACATAAGAAAATATTTACAAAATTTTTTTACAGACTTAGCTGGCAAACCACAACATTTCACAACACACATCATCAATTACCACAAATATTTACAGATACAAACCAGTTTGCACACAGGGAAACATAAACATAAATACAAAACAGAGGAAAAACATACAGCAAATCAGCCCAGCCCCAGCACCTAACTACTCCCCACCCTACACTTAAATCGAACACTGTCCCCAGTGTTCATAAAAATTAAAAATCACAAAATTTCGGGTGGTGGAACTCCCTGATCAGTCGAAATATTCGACTTCTTCATTCGGTGCTGCTGCCTCATCGCCCATGTCCGAGTCACCTCCATCGTTGTCATCGGACTCCACATCGGAGTCCTCCCGACGTGTCTCCTCATCCGTGGGGACATCATCATCAGTGGGCTCTATAAATGCTGGCCCCACTCGGCACAAAGTTCTGGCGTTTTCGCCAAATGGGTAATCCAGCTCCAGCTGCCATAACTCATCCTCCGTGGCTGGTCTCCTACCTATCCAAATCTGAAGCATTTGCATACCAAACATCCGTGCCATGTACTAGTTGTCACGAGCATGTCGCTCGCCAAGTGTCAGAACTGGCCCGTGTGTGGTGTCGGGGGCCTTAGTTTTGGTCACATCAAGGGCCCTCCGCTTCAACTGCGGGATGTAGTCCAAAGCCTCTTCCTCGACGTCGAGGCCCCGGAGGAAGGTGGTGATAAGTCCGCCAAACCCACACCTGTGGCCCTGGTGTAGTCGGGCTCTCTTCATGGAGGATATGATGACCGCCCCAACATTAATATCTAGCCCTTTCATCAGGGCATACACCAGGCACACACGGTCCCGGGTCACATCCGTCATGTGCACCCCCGGGATCAGGCACGAACAAACTATTTTCAGCCAAATTCTTGCCTCCCTATTCATTTGAGAATATGGCAGAGTCTGGTGGTAACCCCTCTCCTTATGTCTGCTCCATCTGGCTGTGGATCGAGCCCCACACAGTGTGCGTGTGATATCGGCATATGGTGGGGTGATGTTCAGCTGGCGGAGAACGTGGGCGTCTGTGTCCCGCGCTCCAATGATGGCATTTAATTGCTGGGGTTCCAGAGTGACAATCTTCCCTCTGATCTTTATTGTGTGGCTTCTGATTGCCGGGTTCCAATTTGCATAGAACTCTCGGACTAAATGTAAGTTGCACTCCTTGGGCTCCTGAAATATGAAGCTGAGCCCTGCTGCCTCGATCCTCTGCACTATATGGGGGAACTCCTGTGCTAGTGGTTCCCGCGCAATATGCTCCTCAGGGAAGTATTTTTTTTCCTTGTGTTTAGCGTACCACTTCTTCCCTTCATCGGTTACCCACCTCGTTCCATATTGGCGGCGTTGGCCGCGTGGAACAGCTGGTGCAGCTGGGACTGCTGTGCCCAGTCTAAGTCATTTTCTCCCGGTGCCTGAAGTAGATGCACCTTTACCCTTATCCTGCCTACTTGCCATTGTACCTGTCAACACAAATAAACAAGCACCATGTCAAGCTAAATGCATGTTAGCTTCGGCTAAGGTCGGGTTAAGCTAAGTTTACCCCACACTTAGTCCTTAGCTACTGTTACGATACTACGACAAGGATCACTTTATTTACACCAAAAACAAACAACTATACAATTTATGCTTAGTGCGTTCGCAAAGAAAATTTCGACTGTATAACTTTAGCGTACTACTCAGACTTCATACAGCTAATCCCAATCCTACCATCGCTATCAATTCAACCATCGCACTTAGCAAAGAAAATAACAAACAAAAACAACAACAAAATTTCTATATACATGAATCTATGTAATCAATAAATTCGAACAATTTTCACATTTTTCCCACAAACCCGAGAATTCATCGTCTATTACATTCACACAATATTTACAACGACTTATTCTCAATGTACAAGTACACCCCGGCATATAATACACAAATTTACCAAGTTACCCAATTCAATTTCAACAACCCAAGCCCTAGAATTGAATTTCACAATCAAATTCGAATCATTCATGAAATCGACAAGTTCAAACACGTATTACAACATTCCGAACCTTTATCAATCAAAGAATAACTCAATTTCATGCTAAATTGCTACTTAGGGTAATATATCTCACCTCCCATGCTCAAATTCAACTAAAATCGCCAAAAAACTTGAGAGAGACGAGGAAAACATACCTTTAAGTTGAATAATCAAAGAAACTCGACAACTTGGTTGCTTAATACCGTGGCACGTTGGTTGGGGTGGGAAATTTGGGTGTTTGGTCGCGGAGAAGAGAGAAAATGAGGAAAAAGGGCCTAAAATCGGGGTTTAAAATGAAGAAAGATACGCGGGTCACCCGGCAACCCGGTGTGACCCGTCACAAAATATAGGGCAACGTGTCACGGAGGGTAACGCGGAGCCCCTCCTCCGTGACACGGAGCTATCGCGATGGCTTACTGGAATTTTCAAAAATTCCAGATTAACCTTCAACGTGTCACGGAGGGTAACGCGGAGACCCTCCTCCGTGACACGGAGCCATCGCCCCAGCTCACTGTCTCTTCATTTTATTCATTTTTCCATACCTTGCCTTTTCCTTCCTGATTCCACGCATATTTTTCTCCGTTTGACCTGAAAATCACCTCACTAAACAAAATTGGTTAGATTAATAGAATTCCCTAATTAAAATGAAAAAATACTAACTAAAACCAAAAATTTGTACTAAATCAAGAAAAAGAAAAATAAAATAAAATCTATTTACACTTTACAAAACAAAAGAAAAAAAATATTTTTCACGGGTTGCCTCCCGTGCAGCGCCTGGTTTACCATCGCGGCTCGACGTCCTTTATGCTCACTTATCCACTAGGGTGATGGACAATTTTTCACGATCATTGTCCTCCCCCCAGTAGTGCTTACATCTCTGCCCGTTTACCAAGAACGTAGCACTCCGATCTTCTTGCCACAGTTCTACGGCCCCGTGAGCGGTCATTCTTACCACTTCAAATGGTCCCGACCATTTAGACCTTAGCTTACCAGGAAATAACTTCAACCTCGAATTAAAGAGCAAAACTTTCTATCCCGGCTCAAAAATGCGATGCACCACATGCTTATCATGCCATCTTTTGGTTCTTTCCTTGTAGTACCTAGCACTCTCATAGGCATGCCAGCGGAACTCATCAAGTTCACTGAGCTGCA
Source organism: Datura wrightii (assembly GCA_035772735.1). Lineage (NCBI taxonomy): Eukaryota > Viridiplantae > Streptophyta > Magnoliopsida > Solanales > Solanaceae > Datura > Datura wrightii. The sequence goes on along the minus strand of JASDFA010000002.1, from coordinate 44,087,914 downwards.
TTAGTCTCTTTTTGCCCGCCATCTCTGAGTCCATATTTAGTTTTCTGATAGCCCAGAAAGCTCGGTGCTCTAATTCCACCGGGAGATGACATGCTTTGCCGTAGACCAATCGGTATGGTGAAGTTCCAATCGGTGTCTTATAAGCAGTTCGGTAAGCCCACAACGCATCGTCGAGTTTGCTTGACCAATCATTCCGTTGTGTATTCACCATTTTCTAAAGAATCTGCTTCACCTCCCTATTTGACACCTCTACTTGCCCACTAGTTTGGGGGTGGTATGCTATTGCCACTTTATGGCGCACCCCATACTTGGCTAGTAATTTCTTGAAACTTGCATTGACAAAATGAGCCCCTCCATCACTGATAATTTCTCGGGGTGTCCCGAACCTTGTGAGGATGTGTTTTTTCACAAACTTCGTTACTACCTTGTTGTCATTTCTGGGGCAAGCTATTGCTTCCACCCATTTTGACACATAATCTACAGCCACCAAGATGTAACGATTACCAAATGATGGTGGGAATGGACCCATGAAGTCAATGCCCCATACATCAAAGGGCTCAACTTCCAGTATATTCTGCAAAGGCATCTCCTGTCTTCTGCCAACTGATCCTGTACGCTGACATCTATCACACATTTTGACATACGCCATAGAGTCTCTGAACAGTGTTGGCCAAAAGAAACCTGACTGTAGAACTTTGTGCGCTGTTCTCTCGCCTCCGTGATGCCCTCCATACAACGAAGAATGGCAGCCCCTCAACACTTCTGCTATCTGACTCTCTAGGATGCATCTTCTCATCACCTGATCTGGTCCCTGTTTGAACAAATATGGCTCATCCCATACATAATGCCGGCTGTCATGCCTCAATTTCCTTCTTTGCTGGTCTGTTGTTTTAGGTGGGTAGACTCCGCTCACTAGCAAGTTGACTATGTCTGCATACCAGGGAACTTTAGCTTCTCCCACTTCCAAGAGTTGCTCATCTGGGAATTCTTCATTTATATTATCACTTTCCATCACATGCGACCGACTTTCCAGTCGTGATAAGTGATCTGCTACTTGGTTCTCGCTTCCCTTTCTATCTCTGATCTCACGGTCGAACTCCTGCCACAATAAGATCCATCTAATCAATCTGGGCTTAGCATCCTTCTTGTTGAATAGGTACCGTATAGCTGCATGATCGGTGTACACCACAACTTTCGAACCCACCAAATAATACCTGAATTTGTCGAATGCAAACACCAAGGCTAGCATCTCTTTCTCTGTGACTGTGTAATTGCTCTGGGCCGTATTCAGTGTTTTGCTTGCATAATAAAATAGAATGGAAAATTCTATTTTTTCTTTGTCCCAATACGGCTCCCACAGCCACGTCACTGGCATCACACATCAACTCAAATGGTTGTTCCCAATCAGGAGAAGTAAGTATAGGTGCTTCTATCAATTTCTGCTTCAACTTTTCAAATGGTGTAACACACTCATCATTCAACTCAAACTTTATCTCCTTTTCTAGCAGTCTGCATAGTGGTCTAGAAATGTTGGAAAAGTTTTTGATGAATCGTCTGTAGAATCCTGCATGCCCCAGAAAACTGCGCACACCTTTCACTGACACTGGTGGTGGCAATTTTTCAATAACCTCGATCTTAGCACGATCGACTTCCAACCCCTTTTTAGATACTTTGTGGCCAAGGACAATCCCCTCTTTCACTAAGAAGTGGCATTTCTCCCAGTTTAATACAAGGTTGGATTCTTCACATCGAGCCAACACCCTGTAAAGATTCTGCAAACAAGTAGCAAACGAATTACCGAAAATAGAAAAATCATCCATAAATACCTCAACAAAATCCTTAACCATGTCATGGAAAATAGCCATCATGCATCTCTGGAATGTGGCGGGTGCGTTGCATAACCCAAACGGCATCCGCCTGAAAGCATATGTCCCATAAGGACAGGTGAAAGTAGTCTTCTCTTGATCCTCCGGAGCTATGGCTATTTGGTTATAACTAGAGTACCCATCAAGGAAGCAATAATACTCCTGTCCTGCCAACCTATCAAGTATTTGATCAATAAAAGGGATGGGGTAATGATCTTTCCTCGTGGTTTCGTTTAGCTTTCTGTAGTCCATACAAATCCGCCAGCCTGTGACGGTTCGAGTAGGGATCAACTCATTTTTCTCGTTGGGGACTACAGTCATCCCCCCTTTCTTAGGAACACATTGAACGGGGCTGACCCACTCACTGTCTGAAATTGGGTAGACCACACCTGCATCAAGCCACTTGATTATTTCTTTCCTTACCACATCCTTCATTGCTGGATTAATTCTCCGTTGCGGCTGAACGGTTGGTTTGGTTCCTTGCTCCATGAATATCCTGTGTGTGCAGAAAGCTGGATTAATACCCTGAATGTCAGACATTTGCCAACCCATTGCTTTCTTCCTCTTCCTGAGGACACCCAATGCTGCCTTTTCCTGTGCCTCCGTCAAGTCTGCAGAGATGATAACTGGTAACGTCTCCCCCTCCCCCAAAAAGATATCTTTTAGATGGGGAGGCAATTCTTTCAGCTCCAGCTTCGGTGCCTCCTCAACGGATGGTTTCGGCAAAGGCTCTAGAGATCTCATCAATGACTGGAATTCTTGTCTCCTCGGATGATTAGGTGCCCCATTCAACACTTGGACCATTTCACATGCCTCTCTATCCCCAAAATGATCAGAATGCGTCAACGCTCTTTCCAATGGGTCTTGAAATTCAACAACCTGCCTAATTTCTCCATGTTCAACCACACTAATTTCCGAAAGCTCCTCCTTTATAGCTGGCAGCTTCATGGCTTTTAGCACATCAAATACCTCTACCTTGTCATGTGCTCGCATTGTAAGTTGACCTGCAGCCACGTCGATTAATGCTTTCCCGGTTGCCAAGAAGGGTCATCCCAAAATAAATGGGACTTCAGCGTCTGGTTCAAAATCCAGAACAATAAAATCAACCGGAAAAATGAGGGATCCCACTTGCACAAGCACATCCTCAACAATGCCATCCGACCTAGCTAAGGATCTGTCTGCTAGCTGCAAGATTACGGTTGTAGGTCTAGGACTCCCTAGACCCAACTTTTTGAATACCGAAGATGGCATCAGGTTTATGCTCGCCCCCAAGTCACACAATCCACGAGCTCGGATACTCTGCCCAATAGTAAGCTGGATAGTAAAACTTCCAGGGTCTTTTAGCTTCGTGGGCAGTCTATTTTGGATCCGGGAAGTGCATTCCTCCGTCAAAGCCACCGTGGCATACTCAGTCAAACGACTTTTGTTGGCCACGATGTCTTTAATATATTTGGCATATTTTGGCACTCCCTGCAAGACATCAACAAGAGGTAAATTAACATGTACCTATTTAAGCACCTCCATAAATTTCTTGAAACACGCCTCCTCCTTGTGTTTCTTGAGTCGTTGAGGGAATGGGGGTGGAGGCCTTTCTGATTCTGCTTCTTTGGTCTTCCCCCTATCTGAACTTTGTTCTTCCTCAACATCTGTTGCTCCTGACTTTTGAGGTGGTCTTTCCGGTTCCACCTCCTTCAGCTGCAAACCACTCCTTGTGGTCACTGCATTTACCTGCTTCGGATTAGGATCCGTGTCGCTAGGCAGTCCTCCTCTGGGCCTTGTGTTTTGGGCACTAGCAAATTGCCCAAATTGATACTCAAGAGCCTTGGTCGCTAATTGATTGTTCTTCACTTCGGCTGCCAATTTAACATAGTCAGCCTACAATTGCGCCTGATTAGCGATCATGGTCTTGAACATTTCCTCAATGGTAGGTGATGGTGGTGGAGGAGGGGCATTGTGATTTCTGAATTGAGATTGGTAGTTCTGTTGCCCTCCTTGATTCCTGTGCATACCCTGACCCGAAATTTGGCCTTGTTGGTTGTTGCTACCCCATGAAAAATTTGGATGGTTCCTCCAATTTGAGTTGTAGCCGCTACCAAACTACTGCTGATTTCTCTGTGCATTGCCCACAAAGTTAACCGAATCTGGGTTTGCTCCACAGCACTCAGCTGAGTGCTCACTGCTTCCACACACTTCACACCACATTTGCTGGACCGCATTGTCTGAAGCTGAAGGCTGGTTCAAGTTCATGTTGCTGAAGTGGTTGTTCAACTGATTCTGCAAGGTAGCTATCTGTGCAGCGATAGTTGTAAATCCATCAACTTCAAGCACTCCTGCTGCTTTCCTTGCTCCACCTCGAGATGAATCAGCATTCCACTCTGGATTGCCCTGTGAAATCCGGTTGAGCAAAGTGTACAGCTCCTCATAAGTCTTTTCCAGCGCTTGCCCTCCAGCTGCTGAGTCTAACAAAATTTTAGTATGGGGTTCCAAACCCTCAATAAATGTGTGTACCAACACCTCATTGGACTGATGATGATGAGGACAGTCCCGCAACATGGATTTAAATCTTTCCCAGGCTTGATATAAATTTTCTCCCTCCCTCTGTTTGAAACTTAGAATTTGACTTCTAAGTCTGGCTATTTTACCAGAGGGAAAAAATCTTATCAAGAACTTTCGTGCTAGATCATCCCACGTTGATATAGAATTTGGTGGCTCAGCTTTTAACCACCTCTTGGCTTCACCAAGTAAGAAAAACAGAAATAGTGTGAGCCCAACATAATCAGGTGACACTCCAGCGGGTATATAAGTGTCACTTATCTCCAAAAAGTTCTGGAGATGTTGTTGTGGGTCTTCATGAGGGACACCGGTAAATTGCCCGCTTGTGTGCAAAAGTTGCACCATATTCTGCTTTAATTCAAATCTCCCTCCAGGCTCTGGTTTGCGGATACTTGAATGTACATTGTTGGCATGTGGGATTGCCACCTCGCGAACCGGCCTTGCTGCTGCTTCGTCGGGCACTAACACTGCCCTCACAACTGGTGGATTTTGTTGCTCCATAATAGTCTGTCTGAGCAACTGCAACTTCTTTTGTAGAGCTTCTCTGCGTTTACTATGAAATTCACGTTCAGGCTCTATATAAGATTCCACCAGCTCCTTATCCTTTGCCAGTGTTCACAGAAATCAAGTCTGCAAAATACAGGCTAAGACCAAGTTGTCAACACTTAAGAAAATAAAACAAAAATACAGTAAATTTACACTTAACACAATTTCACCAATTTCCTAGTCTCCCCGGCAGCGGCGCCAAAAACTTGTTCGGTGGTTTGCTATATGGGTTAAAACCGACACGCAAGTGCACGTGGTCAAACAAGTAATAAAGTGGCTAAGTAAGCCAAGTATCGAACCAAGGGGACTCTGGATAAGTAAAATTGCTCAAGTATACTATATTCTATCTTACTTCTATATATGCCGACAACAACGTAACCAAAAGTTAAATAATTTTGTTTATAAATTATATACTAAAACTATTAACAAATATATACTTTGAATTGAAACTATGGATATGAGCATACCAAGGTTAAGAACAAGTAATGAACTTGATTATAATCATAATTCGGTTATTCTTCTCTTCTTGTTGCTAGCCAAGAACATTAGCCTAGAGATTAAAACTCTCGTATTTAATCTCACTTAAGAATCATAAACCATCCGTCTACATTTCTGTGATCAAATGCAATTTATGACCTCGCAATACAATTCCGGTTCCTAAATTGACTAATACGGCTTTCAAGTATATTTCTATCAGGAAAACACATCAAAACCCAATTTTCCCAAATCAAGTTAAGAACAATACCCTATTAATTCACAACTTTCCAATTTCTTGCTCTCTCGAGTGAAATCGGACTTTTTAGATGAACATTAATGTCGGCCACACACTAATGCAGTAGAAACAAGAATTAATAGAACAACATAGAAGAAGAAGATGAAAAACCATACAATTCAATAATCAAAATTCATCACCATTGTTCATAACCTCAGCAAGGAAGAGAATTAGCCACTCATTTGTGGATTAATTATCCTAAAACAAGTGTTAATCATACAAATAATTGATTGAAAGAAGAAAGAAAGAGAGAAAAACCCTTAGCTTTTTCGTCTCTCAACTGCCTGTAACCCACGTCCTTGCTCCACCAAGTCTGCCTTTATTAAAAATAAGCCTAAGTGTTCTATTTATACTATTGGGAATTTTTCCCGGAATAACAAGCAACGTGTCACGGAGGCCAACGCAGAGCACTACCTCCGTGACACGGCATGGACGCGGACCCTCACTGGAAATCTGGGGTCCAGGAATATAGCCTCAACGTGGAACGACAAGCAACGCGGAGGCTTGCCTCTGTGCCACGGAGCTGTCGTGAGGCTCCACTGGAAATTGACAATTAAATCACCCTCCACGCAGTGTGCCTCCGCGATGGTAGCGTGGCACGACTCCATCGCGGAGCCCCTTTACATTGTGCAGTCCAATGTCTTTTCCGTGCTCGCATCCAAGTCCAACTCCGATATTGTTCCAAAATGCATTTTAGCTCCTCAAAATCATGTTTTACCTACAAAACAATGCTAATCATGTTGGTTAGTATAAATTCACATTTTATTACCAATTACATGAAAATGTATACACATTGCACAATAAACAAGATGAAAATGATAAGTTTGAGTATCACTTGGGCATATAAATCTGCCCAAGATCACTCCCCACGGACGAGGAGACACGTCGGGAGGACTCCAATGTGGAGTCCGATGATGACGACGGAGGCGACTCGGACATGGGAGATGAAGCAACAACACCCGACGAAGAAGTGGAATACTTTGAGTGATCAGGGAGTTCCACCACCCGATTTTGTGTTATTTTGAATTTTTGTGAACACTGGGGACAGTGTTCGAGCTAAGTGTGGGGTGGGAGTAGTTAGGTGCTGGGCTGGGCTGTTTTGCATGTATGCTCTATTTTGCTGTCGTGTATGTGAAAATGTGTTTGTCCTTGTGAGTTGTGAATTTTCAAGTTATTGTTCTGTATTTGTTAATATTTGTTAAATTGATGTGTGTTAATGAATGTTGCTAGCTGATTCTGATTCTGTACATATTTTTGTTATTTTGTTATCGAAATGATCGATTTTTTTTTAAAATTTTTAAAATATTTTGTAAATAATTTTTCTATCGATATGATCGATATTTTCGACATTTTTTAATTTTGGGTTTCTCGGCGTTTGTTTTCGGTTCTTTTACCGAGAATGGTCCCATTGAACCGACGTCTTGAGTACTGACCGTTCCCTATGATGGATGGATGACGACCGTCTTAAGGGAAATGTAGTCGTTAGGAGTAGTTTTTTTTCTCAATTATTTTTTTCAGTTTTTCTTTGGTGGATTGCATCCCGGAACCTGTAGTTACTATATGGTTGCGAAATTCTGGTTGAGTGTTGTACATGATAATCAAAATGCAAAGGCGATTCGTATGAAAGCATGCAAATTTGTAAATATGTTGAGATACCTAGGCTGTAGAGTTCGATTCAGTGTGATTGAGGCTTAATGTTTGAATTCATGTAATTAGCTGATTGAAGAGTCTGTGAATACATCTTGAATCAAGCATGTGCAAAAAGTGTGAAGTGAGGTATTGACATTCCATGCTATTGTGAAGTGTCTAGAACTTGCCTGGTGTGTGTACAAAACGAAATGAAGGAGGTGTATTGTAGGAAAGGATGTAGGCATTTCTTTGTTTTAACCGAGAGTTTCTATTTTTTTCTTGTCATGCCCCCCTTTCTGTGATTGTATACCCTAGTCAACCCTTTGAGCCTTTAGCCGATTGTTTCTTTCTTTTGTCCAAAAAGTGTAAACTGAGCTTAGTTCCTTCTTTTCATTAGCCGTAAAGTCTATACAAAACTCTTAAGCGCTTAAGAAGAGAAAATCATTCTCCCAAAGTGTCAAAGAGTGAGAATGGTGAAAAGAAAAAGAAAAACAGAGTGAGGAAAGAAAAAGAAAAGGTTGAAGGTGCACTTGTATAAATAAACGAGAATGAAGGTGCATGAATAATCTTTGTTGTTGTGTCAAGTGTGCTTAATACAATGGGCCATACTAAAGAAAGTTAGCAAGAATGGGATGATGAAAGAAAAAAAAAAGAGAAACAATGTCCATGAGTTGATGGGATGTGTTGAAAAGGCGCTTAAGGATGCTAGTGGCTATTATTGGCTAATCCAATATTTACTAGTTCCATAGCTTCCATTACAACCCATTAAAGTCCTACGTGATCTTACATCGCACTTCTTTATATTAGTGGAGTAATACACTAAGGGCAAGCTTATGGGTCATGACATGATGCATGTGAATTCTTTTGGGAGAGAGAGTGAAATTGTGTGTACATGCCCCTGTTTGAATGTTTGTGTGTCATATGAACAAAAAGGGGAAGATTCTCTTGAGTTGTGAGGGCACATGCTTGATGAAAGATTAATTTTCGTGTCGGATATCTTGATCAGCTGATTTGCATGAGTTTGCCGATATCGAGAGTCGATTCTTAAAGTCTAGGAGGTCTTAATGTATTGAAGGTCATTGCATTGATAAGACCATGCATGTTTTCTTGATGATTTGCTGTATTGAGTAATCGGTATGACCGTAGCCTAAATTTTCGAACCAAAGTATCGAGGTTGGGATGTAAATTGCATGAATTGTATGTTTGTTGTTCGAGGACGAACAAGGATTTAAGTGTGGGGTAAGTGATCTTGGGCAGATTTATATACCCAAGTGATACTCAAAAGTATCATTTTCGCCTTGTTTATCTATCAATGTGTATACATTCTCATGTAATTGGTAATAAAATGTGAATTTATACTAACCAACATGATTAGCATTGTTTTGCAGGTAAAATGTGATTTCGGGAAGCTAAAATGCATGTTGGATGACATCAGAGTTGGACTTGGATGCGAGCAAGGAACAAAGCATTGAACAACATGAAATAAAGGGGCTCTGCGATGGAGCCGTGTCACGCTGCCATCGCGGAGGCATTCTGCCTGGATGGGGAAAATTCACCCAAATTCCAGTGGAGGTCCACGTTTGCTCCGTGGCACGGAGCCAGTGCTCCGCGATGCACGCTGTGCCACGTTGAGCCTTAATTCCCGGACCCCCAGTTCCAGTGAGGGTCCGCGTTCATGGCGTGTCATGGAGGCAGTGCTCCGCGATGCACTCCGTGACATGTTGCTCATTATTCCGGGAAAAATTCCCAGCAGTATAAATAGAACACTTAAGTTCATTTTTTCATAATTCTGACTTGGTGGAGCAAGGACGTGGGTTACAGGCAGTTGAGGGATGAAAAGTTCAGGGTTTTTTCTCTCTTTCTTTCTTCTTTAATTCAATTGCTTGTATGATTAACACTCATTTTATGATGATTAATCCACAAATGAGTGGCTAATTCCTCTCCTTGCTGAGGTTATGAGCAATTGTGATGAAATTTGATTATTGATTCTATGGTTTTTCATCTTTTCTTCCATGTTGTTCTATTAATTCTTGTTTTTACTGCATTGGTGTGTGGCCTACATTAATGTACATTTAAAAAGTTCGGTTTCACTCGAGAGAGCACGAAATTGGAAAGTTGTGAATTAATAGGATATGTTCTTTACTTGATTTTGGAAAATTGGGCCTTGATTTGCTTTCAGGATAGAAATATACCTGAAAGTCGTATTAGTCAATTTAGGAACCGAAATTGTATGGCTAGAACATGAATTGCATTGGATCACAGAAATGTAGACGGATGGTTCATGATTCTTAAGTGAGGTTAAATACGAGAGTTTTAATCTCTTGGCAAATGTTCTTGGCTACCAACTGGAAGAAAAGATTAACCAATTTATGATGATAATCAATTTCGTTACATGTTCGTTTAACCTCAGCATGCTTTCATTCATAGTTCAGATTCAAAGTAGATAATTGTTCTTAGTTTTAGTATAAAATTTATAAAACAAACTATCAACTTTTTGGTTACGTTGTTGTCTGCATTTTTAGAAGTAAAATATAGTACACTTGAGCAATTTGCACTTCATCCAAGTCTCTGTGGGATCGATACTTGGCTTACTAAAGTCACTTACTACTTGTTTGACCACGTGCACTTGCGTGTCAGTTTTATAACCCCAACAAACACCCGAACACTCACCACGGGGAACATCACGAGTCATTACTGCTGACCACGTCTACATTGTCAGCATACCATGGGGGGGGGGTCATCACAGACGACACCATGACTCATGGTGCTTCTAATGAGTGGCGGTGAGGACTCATAAAGTGCACTACCCTATACTCCCCTTTTTCTTCAGCCATCCCTAACCATGGGTGATCTAAAGGCTCATGGGGCTGAGCACGACTCGTGGTCACACCCATGGTCATCCCAAATTGAAAATTTCCAACAAGTCAAACCTCCTCACCATGATTACTGAATGACTCGTGGTCATCTTGACGGGTGACATGACGACTTTTTCTGTGACCTGGTGCACAAAATCCCATTTTCTCCGTTTCAACCCCCGGATCTGATCCTAGGGATTTCGGGGTATAACAATATCTCCCCCTTGGGAACATTCTTCCTCGAATATTGAAATCATACAGAAAAATAGAGAAATGCAATCATCATACTCACATACTGATCATATAAGCTGAAAATTGATAGAATGACTGACTCCGATTTGAACTACATGACTGAACAGAATTAGTGAATCATACTACGTACGTTTACATGAAAGAAACTGAGGTACATGAACTGAACATGAAACTGAATTGAGTTTTAGGGTAAAAATCAATACCTCAAGCTGAAACTGAGCTGGAAGGGAATAGATGTGGGTATTTGGCCATCATATCTGCTTCGGCTTCCCACATAGCTCCCTCAACATGCGGATTCCTCCATAAAACTTAAACTGAAGCTACTTCTTTGTTTCTAAGCCTTCGAACTTGACGATCTAGTATTTCCACCAGAACCTCCTCATTACTAAGGCTGTCTTTCACACCTACACTCTCCAACGGAACAACTAGAGATAGATCCCCCAGACACTTCTTTAAGAGCGATATATGAAATACTGGATGGACTGAAGCTAATTCTGAGGACAACTCCAATTCATATGCTACCTTGCCAACCCGTTTCAAATTCCGGTACGGGACAACATAACGGGCACTGAGTTTCCCTTTCTTTTCGAATCTCATCACTCCCTTCATGGGAGACACCTTGAGAAACACCCAATCATCCACTTCAAACTCGAGTTCTCTCCTTCTCACATCCACATAGGACTTTTGGCGACTCTAAGCTGTTTTCAACTTGTCCCGTATAAGCTGAACCTTCTCCATGGCCTCATGAACTGAATTTGGCCTATCATCACAGCTTCACCGACTTCAAACCAGCCAATAGGCGATCTAAATATCCGTCCATGGAGAGCCTCAAACGGAGCCATTTGAATGTTTGAATGGTAGCTGTTGTTATACGCAAACTTGATAAGAGGCAAATGATCATCCCAAGAACTCTTGAAGTCAATCACACACACTCTCAACATGTCCTCGAGAGTATAAATAGTCCATTCCACCTGACCATCGGTTTGCGGATGAAACTTGTACTGGGCTTGACCTGAGTACTAAGTCCCTTTTGAAATAATTTCCAAAATTGAGAGGTAAACTAAGTACCTCTGTCTGGCATGATGGAAAAGGGCACTCCATGCAACAGAACTAGCTCTCGAATGTATAGTTTGGCATAATCCTCCGCTGAATCAATGGTTTTGACCAGTAGAAAATGAGCAGCTTTGGTCAACCTGTCCACGACCACCCAAATAGAGTTACACTGTTGACGAGTGCGAGGCAACCCTGTGATGAAGTCCATATTGATATCCTCCCACTTCCAAGTTGGGATACTGATGTCCTGAAGCACACCTCCCGGTTTCTGATGATGCTCAACCTTCACTTGCTGATAATTTGGACACTTAGCTACAAATTCTGCGATGTCCTTCTTCATTCCATTCCACCAATAGACTTCCTTGTAGGTCACGGTACATCTTGGAGGCACCTAGATGTATGGAATATTTGGAACCGTGAGCCTCATGCAACATCCAATTTCTCAGATCATTAATGTCTTGGACACACAAGCGACCCTGATATCGAAGCACACCATCTCCTCCTTTTGAGAAGACCTCTACCTTTTGATTCTGAACGACTTCCTTTAACTTTACAAAAATAGGGTCCTCGTCTTGTCTAACTTTTACATCAGTCACCAAGGATGATTTTGATCCATTCTGAACAATAACACCACCATCGGTCAAGTCAACCAAACAAACTCCCAACCATGCAAGCCGATGCACATCTTTCACCAACTCTTTCCTTCCTTTATCCACATGGGAAACAATCTCCATAGAGAGTCTACTAAGTGCGTTTGCTTCTATATTAGCCTTACCCGGATGGTAAAGGACACTCATATCATAATCCTTGAGTAGCTCCAACCACCTTCTTTGGCATAGATTTAGGTCCTTCTGAGTAAACACATTGTAGGATCTTGTGGTACGAAAATACATCTACATGGACCCCGTACAAATAGTGTCTCCATATCTTTAAGGAAAATACCACCGCTGCCAATTCAAGATCCTGGGTTGGGTAATTCTTTTCATGAACCTTCAGTTGCCTAGAAGCGTATGCTATAACTTTACTATGCTGCATCAATACATAACCAAGGCCGATCCTTGAAGCATCACCATATACCACAAACCCATCAGTACCCTCAGGTAGGGTTAACACCATTGCCGAGGTGAGTCGAGTCTTCGACTCCTGGAAAATCCTCTCACAAGCATCCGACCATTGGAATTTCACTTTCTTTTGTGTCAATTTGGTCAATGGCGCTGCAATGGATGAAAATCCCTCAAAAAATCTTCGATAGTAACCAGCTAAGCCCAAGAAACTCTTGATATTCGAAGTATTCACCGATCTAGGCCAATTTTCACCGCTTCTATCTTTTGAGAGTCCACCTTTATACCCTCACTTGACACCACATGGCACAAAAATGCCACCGAATTCAACCAAAACTCACACTTGCTGAATTTAACATATAATTAGCGATCCTTGAGAGTCTGTAGCACCACCCTCAAATGAGCGGCACGCTCCTCTTTGCTCCTAGAGTATATCAGGATGTCATCGATAAAAACGACCACGAACATATCCAAGTATGGATTAAACGCTTGTTCATCAAATCCATAAAAGTTGCAGGAGCATTCGTTAGTCCAAAAGAGATAACTACAAAATCATAATGACCATACCGCATCTTGAAGGCTGTCTTCGAGATATCAATCTCCCAAACCCTGACCTGATGGTATCCGGATCTAAGATCTATCTTCAAAAAACACTTAGCACCCTGAAGCTGGTCAAACAAATCATCAATTCTGGGGAGAGGATACCTATTCTTGATGGTGACCTTGTTCAATTGCCGATAATCAATACATATACAAAGAGAACCATCTTTCTTTCGGACAAAGAGAACTGGTGCACCCCATGGGGATTTTCTCGATCTGATGAATCCTTTGTCTAACAGGTCTTTCTACTCCTTTAACTCGGTGGGGCCATTCTGTAAGGAGGAATAGATATAGGTTGCATATCGGGAAAAAGGTCAATACCGAAATCAATCTCCCGCTCGGGAGGGATTTTCGGTAAATCATCTGGGAAGACTTCTGGATACTCATATACTACTGGAACGGACTGGATAGTTGTTGTCTCGGATGTAGCATCATTAACCCTAACTAAATGGCACACGCAACCCTTGGAGATCATCTTTCTGGCCTTAAGGTAGGAAATGAAACGACCTACAAGACAACTGAATTACCTTTCCAATCTAAGGCTGGCTCACCCGAAAATTGGAATTCTACCGCATGGGTTCTACAATTAACTAAGGCATAGCATGCAAGCAACCAATCCATGCCAAGAATAACATCAAAATTGGTCATGGCTAACTCTACTAGATCTGCGGAGGTGACTTTCTAAAGGACTATAACCGGGAAACTCCTATACACCCGTCTAGCTACAATGGAATCACCCACTAGAGTAGAGACTGAGAGGGGTTCTGATAAGATTTCAGGACTTACTCGAAAACTACTGGCCATATAGGGAGTGACAAAAGACAAGGTAGCCCCTGGATCTAACAAAGTATATACATCGAAGGTGGAAAACTCATAACATACCAGTGACTACATCTGGGGAAACCTCCTACTCCTGGGGGGATGCTAAGGCATAGAATCTATTTTGGCGCTGTCTGCCACCTGTACTAGTTGAAGCACCATACTGGAAGGGACATGCCGCCGGAGCTACTAAACTAGCGGCTAGGGTACGGGCTCCACCATCGCCTGATCTGGCTGAAGGGCAATATCTGAGCATGTGTCCGGGTTTTCCACACCCAAAAGAAGTGTTTGAACCAACTAAAAACCTCCCTAGGTGGTTGTTGCCACACTTCGCACAGGCTAGAAAAGTGCGATCTCCTGAAATGCTCCCCTGGCCCCTCGAGCCTGACACTCTACCCCTCTGATCACGTTTGGGTCAGGACGGGACACTAGCTGATAACGGTGCTAGGGATAAAGATCTCTGGTGGGACTGCTGAACGTGGTCACTAGGCCTCTACTAGGAGAATCCGATGCTGTCAGTCCTGGCCCTTTTAGCCTCTATCTCCCGCTCACTCATCAGTATCGCTTCCATCTGCTGGGTGTATAGGACTATTCGAGCAAAGTCAATATCCTGGAGAAGTATCACAGTCCAGAAATCTCTGACTAAGGAGTCTGCTATCCTGTGTACGAACCTGCTTACACGGGCCCTCTGATCCGCCACCAACTCGGGTGCATACCTGGACAGACGTGTGAATTACAAGGCATAATCTTGAACCGTCATCTTTCCTTGCTTAAGATTCACAAACTCGGCCTCTTTCATATCCCTCATCTCCCCAGGAAAGAACCGATCAAAAAAAGCGGCATGAAACTCATCCCAACTGATAGGCCTGCTCCAACCGCCCTACTATCTTTCCACTATTTGAACCAAATATGTGCAACCCCCTGCAACTGATATGAGGCCAAATTGGTATACTCCTCTCTAGTCACCCCCATAATCTGGGCGATCTTCGAAATCTCCTCAATGAATTCATGTAGATCCTCGTCCACCTTCGAGCCAAGGAACTTGGGAGGGTTCATCCTCAGAAAGTCTCTAACCCTCGCTACTGTCGCATTCCCGTTATGAGGGACATGGGCCACCGCCTGCTGATTGACCTGGGCAGTAAGGGCCTGGGCTAACATCTGGATGGCTTCCCTAAATTCAGCGTGGGCAACTAGCTCCAGTGCATGGTGCTCATGGGCTGGTGGGGCCTGTTGGTGCCCGTCTCCATTGCCATCCTCGTGGCCATTTCCATTTCCATTTCTTCTGCCATTAACTCTGCGGGGAGGCATGATTCTGCATATGCGAATAGCATAAATTAGAAAGATACGGAGACATTTCACCACACAACATAGATCATGAAAGAAGGGAAATTTTCCTAAACATCTCGTAGCTCTTCATCATGATTGTGGCGCACTTCACACCCATGAAAAAGACTCTACTTAACGCGGCTTTCAGACACCGTAGGATACTTCAAAACCTATTGCATTGATACCAATTTTTTTACGACCCAAAATAGGTCCGGATGGAGACATGGGACAAGGAGCCCTGAGAGATCCAAATCGACCCATGGAATGAACATACATTTAACTCAATCAATAAAGGTGGAAGAGTTGACATAATAATTATAGCGTAAGACTAAACATAACATAGCATCAGAACCTGAATTCACATCATACATGACAAGCTGATTACTACGTACAGTTTGAAAGCCTGTAACCTATCCGATGGGTTGATGGGACAACACCCACAACTAACCTGACAAGTCCGAAACTGAAGAAAGACATAACAACCATGAATACTGAATGTCCTTGGAAGATTAGGACTCGTTGATGCTAGCTGGATAGGTTTGAATGGGAAAGCAGTGACTAAGGATGTTGTTGAGAAAGATCCCTTGGACCTGTATCATGAGATGATACAACATAGAGTATGCAGTTAGTACGTAGAATGTACTGAGTATGCAAGGTAAGTAAAATGGAAAGTTAAAAATACATAAAAGTTCATAAGAGTAGGATAACACGATCATAACATAAATAAATATCATAATGCAAACGTAAGGCTCAAGGTTTTCAAAACATTCGTAAATCATTCATAATCATAATCATAAGAGAAATAGCTTCATTAAACATGACTTGAGCCAAAGTATATAATCATAACCATACATAAATCATGAGGAACAGGGGAGATTCTTATAACCGACATACTCTGTATGAGCACACATAGAGCCCAACCTGTAAACCCCTAGTCGGGAGGGTGTTCGTACCTTGCCAAGGGTAGAACCATGAAAGAGGTGTGATATCACAATAAAGGGATTATTAGGTCAAAGGGGACAGTATCATGGAGGTCCTATCGTGGCTATGTGGGCACGTAGTCTTGAGACTGGGGTATGCTTGGATCCCGGGTCTACTCGGTGTTAAATACTACTCCCAAAACATATATAGTGCTCATATTCATAGGCTAGTTTAAAATCATGATAATCATAAACATGCTTAGAATACGTGAATTAGCCATGAAAATAAGGCCCGTAAGTCGGCCATAATCATAAATCCATAAATCATGAAGTTCATACATACTTGTAAAATATGTATATACTTGATATCTCATAAATCCATGGTAAGTATTTGAGAGTAATCATATCAAAAGTCATAAAACATAATGAGTTAATGGATATCAAAATCAAAGTAGAATCATAACTTGAGCTTTCATAAAACATGCATAATTGGGCATAATTTGTAGAAATTTAAATCTAAATAGTTATAAAATCTGCCCATGATTCATAAAACATAGATTTATACATGAGAGGGATTAACCCATAGATTGATCATAAGGATTTCATAAGAATTGGGATAAAACCCCATAGGATAATCAATAGAATTTCATGAATTTGAGAGGAGTTCGGCACGAGTGTGAACAAACTCACCCATTCATAACCCTACATACCTGAGAAGCACTGATCCTACCACCCCTTTGATTGCCCAATGAAGAATTGATGAAAAACTTGAAGGACTAGGCTTGATCACCTCTCCAGAACCTCTAAACTTGCATGCATGAATAGGAATAGCTTATAATGACCTTACCCCTCTTAAAACTCTCTATTCGTAGAATTAAACGACGTAGTTTAGGCCTTAAAATCATAGAAATTATGGATCAGCCCTTTCTAAATTCACAGAGGAAAATAGACTGCCAGTCCCAACAATGGACTGGACGAGCCGTTACCTCTGACCATATGTTGTCGCCACAATCATTGAGTGCACTGTAAAGCTTTACCTGGAACTCACCACAGAGAACATCACGAATCGTTACTGGTGACCACGACTCGTGGTCACCACTCATCCTCTACACTGCCAGCATACCATGGGGGGGGGGGGTCATCACGAGCGACACCATGACTCGTGGTGCTTCCAACGAGTCGTGTTGAGGTCCCATTAAGTGCACAACCCAATATTCCCCTTTTGCTTCTGCCATCCCTGACCACGGGTGACCTAACGGCTCGTGGGGCTGACCCCGACTCATGGTCACACTCATGGTCACCCAAACTTGAAAATTTCCAACAAGTCAACCTCCTCACCATGAGTCACTTAACGAATCGTGGTCATCCTGGAGGGTCATAGGATGACTTGTTCTGTGACTTGGTGTAAAAAAATATGTTTTCTCCATTTTAACCCTCAGGTCTGATCTTAGGGCCTTCGGGGTATAACATAGAGAATCTCATGTCATAATCCTTGAGAAACTCAAGCCATCTCCTCTATCTGAGATTCAACTACTTTTGGCTAAACACATACTACATGCTCTTGTGGTCTATGAACACATCAATATATGCACCATACAGTTAATGGCGCCAAATCTTTAATGCAATTAGTACCTATGCCAACTCGAGGTCATGAGTCCAATAATTCTTCTCGTGGGCCTTAAGCTGTCTGGAGGTATAAGCTATGACTTTACCATGCTACATTAATTACACAACCAATGCCTACTCTTGTAGGGTTAATACCAGTGCAGTAGTCAACCAAGTTGAGAATCCTTTTACAGACCTTCTGTAGTAACCCATAAAACCCAACAAACTCCTAATATCAGTTGGGGTTGTGGGTCTGGGCCAACTCTACACAACCTTAATCTTTTGAGAGTCAATCTTAGTACCCTCACTGGAGACTATATGGCTTAGGAAAGCCACTGACTTCAACCAAAATTTGCACTTAGAGAAATTGGTGAATAACTCCTTGTCCTTAAGTGTCTATAGGATTATTCTGAGATGACTAGTATGCTCCTCCTCACTCTTGGAGTAAACTAAGATGTCATCAATGAGCACGATAAAAAATATGTCCAAATACTGCTTAAACACTCTATTCATGAGATCCATAAATGCTGCAGGAGCATTAGTCGAACCAAAGGACATAACAACAAACTCAAAATGACCATAGCAGGTTCTAAAAGTTGTCTTGCAAATATCACACTCTCTGACCTTTAGTTGATGATACCCTGATCTGAGATCTATCTTCGAGAAATATTTGGCACCCTGAAGCTGGTTGAACAAGTCATCGACTCTAGGCAGGGGATATCTATTCTTGTTAGTGACTTTGTTCAACTGCTGTTAAAAATACACATTCTAAGGTACCATCCTTTTGCGCACAAAGAAAACTGGAGCAGCCCAAGATGAAACACTAGGGCGAATGATACCCTTATCTAGAATGTCTTTTAACTGCTCATTCAATTCTTTTAGCTCAGTAGGAGCCATTCTATATGGCTGAATAAAGATAGGTTGAATATCAGGAAGAATATTTATTCCAAAGTCTATTTTCCTATCAAGAGGAACTCCCGGAAGATCATTGGAGAAGACCTCTGGGAACTCTTTCACAATTGGGACAAACTGAAGGGATGGTGTCTCAGTATTAAAGTCTCTCACTCTTACTAAATGATAGATGCACCCCTTAGAGATTAGCTTTCTGCCCTTAAGGTATGAAATGAAATGACCCTTAGGCATTAGGGGATTACCTTCCCAAACTAAGACTGGCTCATCTAGAAACTGAAACTCTACTACTCAAGTCCTACAATTAATTGTGGCATAATAGGAATACAACTAATCCATGCCTAAAATGACATCAAAATCCACCATATCTAACTCTACTAGGTTAGATGTGGTATATTTATGATGGACTGAAACTGTACAATTTCTGTAGATTCTCTTAGCTAGGACTGACTCATCAGCTGGAGTAGAAACACTGGAAGGCTACTACTGATCATGCCACACATTTGCAAAACCCTCAAGTTGATAAGAAGGAATTTCAACTCCTTGTGTTTTTGTTGCGTACATTACTCTCAGGATTTTTAAATTTCATCGATAAAGTTTTGGGGGTCTTTATCAACCTTAGACCCCGTAAACACAGGTGGGTTCATTATAAGAAACCCTTAAATCCTTGACGCTTCTCTCTATCTTTCTACTTATCCTCCTTAAGTTACTAAGCATACACCTTCAATCTGGAGATATCAATGTCGCTGATCAAAAGTGTACCCTTACACTCTTTCATCACGTGCTTATCCAGATCAGATATAATGTCACAACCCGAGCATTAGACCCTGGATGCTTCAAGGGACCTAGAACCACGAATGGCTCCAAGATAACCCACAACACATACATGACTAATTTAGAGCATAAATTGAGCATAAAATCAAACATATTATAAAGCATAAATTGAATTCTAGAATATCATAAAACATATAGGAATACAAGTCAACACCACTGAAATATCTAAACATAGCTGTCTGAAAAGCCTCTAGTCATAGGATGAGCTATTGGGACAAGCCCCTAATTAGTTCAGCTAAGTCTAAAATAGGAAAACATGAAAATAAAACATAAGACCTAATGATGTCCGTAGATGATGAGGACTCACCCAAATAGAGGTTGAGATACTGGAGCACAAATGAGGCTAGGGACGGAGCTATGACCAACCACCAAAACCTATATCATGAAATAATATAGCATAGAGTATCGGTTAGTACATGAAATTTACTAAGTATGCAGGATAAGTAAAACACAATAGTAAAAATAATAAACTAAAGTCATGAGGTTAAAGTAAGTCAAAACATGAGTTTCAAATCATAAGATGAGTATATAGGCTCCAGGTGTTTGTAACTAAATCATGAGGCTAACCATAACTAAAATCAATAAGTAAAATATCATAAATCGTATATTGAGCCAAAATATCATAAGTCATGAATATTAGCATGCATAGTAAGTCATAGAATAGCGGGGGCATTCTTACGACCAACATATCCAAGTAAGCATACATGGAGCCCGACCTGTACCCCTGGTTGGGAGGGTGTCCATACCTTGCCAAGGGTATGAACCATGGAGGAATGATGTCACTCATAAGTCCAGTAGAATATGGTAGACACTTTCGATTGGAGAGGACTCCTTAGGCTAGGGTGAGGGAGACACTCTCTATTGGCGAGGACCCCTCATCCTATGGTGGCATGTAGTTGTGGGACTTGGGTTGTCTAGAACCCTTATATGCTTGGTGTTAAATACTACTCTCGAAACATACATAACGCTCATATCATAATCATGAAAACATACTTGGTTTTACATGGGCTAGTTAGAAATCATGAAATTCATAAAAAGCATAACATACACGAACTATCCACGAAAACAATGGCAAAAGTCGGTCATGATACATAAACTTGAAATTCATGAGATTCATACATAATAAGGTAATTCACCATAACTTGAAAATATAGGTTTCATGATAGATTTTAGTCGAAAAATGAAATTACAATCATAAAACAAGATTTAGAACATGAGGGAATCATAATTGTAGAGATTATGAAGCTTTCATCAAAATTAGGTTTAACCCTAAATTTTTAAGAAATTCATAATTGGAGACTTGGATTCATGAAATTGATTTTAAATTAGGCATGAGGATGGAGGGATTCTCCCATTTATGACCTACATACCTAGACTTGAAGGGATCTTGCTAGGGTTTGAAACCCAAGAGATTTGGAGAAGAAGAAGAACCTTGATTGCTTAAGGACTAGAGGGAACTTGATCTTCAACTTCAGATGTTAGGAATAGAGTAAGGGTTAGGAATGAATAAAACCCTCTAATACACCCTTTTAAAAGCTTAGAATGACTTAGTTAGGAGTTAATAACATAGGAAGTACGAAAATGCCCTTAATAACTCGACTGAAAATTTCACCCCAACATACCTAACGGCTCACTTAACAATCCATTAGTCTACTTGATGGGTCATTGCCAGCCATCCATTACTCCTAAAGCACAATTTCAACTCTCTGATCCTCACTTGATGCCTCCTATCACACTTAATGGATTACTCCTCTAGTCGTTAAGACTCTCTGGATCTCACTACTTCTCCAACTTATCTCACTTAATGAATCACTTGACGATTTATCAAGTGTCCTAATGGGTCATTTGATGGCTCGTCCTGTGATTTGGTGTAAATTTTGCTCTTTTCTCTATTTCATGCCTCGCATATTATCTTAGGGACTTTGAGGTATTACATTATCTCCTCCTTGGGAACATTCATCCTCGAATGGAGACTACGTAGACTGGAAGGATAGGGA
Source organism: Datura wrightii (assembly GCA_035772735.1). Lineage (NCBI taxonomy): Eukaryota > Viridiplantae > Streptophyta > Magnoliopsida > Solanales > Solanaceae > Datura > Datura wrightii. Next base: position 44,066,318 of record JASDFA010000002.1, on the reverse strand, counting down.
AGGAACTGCAAACCCAAAACTGAAAGGCTATATACTAAAGACAGACGGAGTAACTGCCTTCGAAGTGAGATACATAAGTAAATTGAATTCATGAAACGTACATACATGCTAAGACATGAGAGGAGCCGAGAGACATGATCTTAACATGAAACTAAATAGAGTACTAAGGAGGAAACTAGTACCTTATGATGGAACTAAGCTGGAAGGGAAGGGTTAAGGGTACTTGGCCATCATATCTGCTTTGGCTTCCCATGTAGCTCCCTCTACAAGCTGATTCCTCCAAAGGACTTTCAACAAGGTGACTTCCTTGTTCCTCAACTTCTGAACTTGGCGATCAAGGATCTTAACCGAAAGCTCCTCATAGGTAAGGCTACCCTTCACCCCATTGTTCTTCACGCTACAACTAAGGCTGGATCGCCGAGGAACTTCTTCAATAAAGATACATGAAAAACTGGATGCATTGAAGCTAACTCCACCGTCAACTCCAACTCAGAAGCCACTTTGCTAACTCTCCTTAAAATTCTATAAGGACCAACATATCAGGGACTAAGCTTCCCCTTCTTGCCAAACTCATAACTCCCTTCATGGGTGACACCTTCAAAACACCCAATCATCGACCTCCAACTCAAGATCTCTCCTCCTAACATCCATATATGATTTATGATGACTCTGAGCTATCTTCAACCTCTCTCTGATGAACTAAACCTTCTCTATCACCTCATGAACTTAATTTGGACCTATAACGTAGCCTCGCATACCTCAAACCATCCAATAGGTGATCACATCTTCATCTATAAAGAGCCTTAAATGGAGCTATTTGGATGTTGGAATGGTAATTGTTATTGTACGCAAACTTGATGAGAGGCAAGTGATCATCCCAACTATCTTTTAAATCAAGTGCACAAGCTCCCAATATGTCCTCCAAGGTCTGAATGGTCCACTCGGCCTAACCATCCGTCTGTGAGTGAAAAGTGGTGTTAAGTTTCACCTGAGTACCAAGGACCTTCTGAAACGACCTCCAAAACTGAGAAGTGAACTGAGTGCCCCTATCAGATATGATGGATAATGGGACCCCGTGAAACCTGAAAAACTCCTGAATGTAAAGTCTAGCATAATCCTCAGCTAAGTCCATAGTCTTAACTGGTAGGAAATGTGCTGACTTGGTATCCGATCTACCAACATACATATAGAATCATACTATCGGCTGGTACAAGGAAAACTTGTAATGAAGTCCATATTAATCTCTTCCCACTTCCAAGTAGGAATACTGATATACTGAAGCATACCTCCCAGTCTCTGGTGCTTAACCTCACCTACTAGCAATTCGAAGACTTAGCCACAAACTCTACAATGTCCTTCTTCATGCCATTCCACTAGTAGACTTCCTGTTGATCATATTACATCTTGGTGGCATCTGGATGGATAGAATATCGAGAGTTGTAGCCTCTCTCAACATTTTCTCCCTCAATTCACCCACATTTGGAACATATAGTCTGCCTGATATAGGAGTACACTATCTCCCCTTGGGGGAAAACCTCCACTTTATGATTCCGGACAGCATCCTTCAACTTCACTAGGATAGGGTCCTCATCTTGGTCATCAATGAAGATTCCAACCCATATTGGACAATGACACCACTATCTGCTGAATCGGTAAGGCTAACCCCCATGCGAGCAAGCCTATGAACATCTCTAGCCAACACCTTCTTCCTATCTTCCACATGAGATACACTCCCCATAGTCAACTAGCTAAGAGCATCAAACACTACATTGGCCTTTCCTGGATGGTAAAGAACACTCATTGTCATAATCTTTAAGAAGCTCAAGCCATCTCCTTTGACAAAATTCACAGTTTTAAGGAGGCTTTTTTGAACCACTTCTTCCCTTAGGAGCCGAGAGAGGTGAAGGCAGAGACGTTCATGAACTTGAGGAAGGGAACTATGATCATGAAGGAGTATAGCCTTAAGTTCATGCATCTATCTAGATATGCTCCGGAGATGGTATCTGATATGAGGGCTAAAGTGAGAAAGTTCGTGTTTGGATTGGGTAAGCATATAAAGAAGGAATGTAAGGGCTCTGCATTGATCAATGATATGTATATTTCTAGACTCATGGTGTATTCCCAACAACTAGAGGAAAATAAGAAGAAGCATAGAGAGGAGCACTCGAGTAAGAGGACCAAGTTTGCTGATATTGAGGTTACTCAACAAAAGAACGGAAATGATAATAGGATTTCAGAAGAGATTCTCTAGAATTGCACAATCAGCCGTTAGTGCACCAACTCTGAGTGGTAAGAATGATCAGAAGTCATAGATATAGAGTAACTGATGTCGCCAAGCGCACTCAAGTGCACATGGTCGTCAAGTAATATAGGACGATGAATTCCCGATATCAATCCCTTAGAGATTTGTCAAATTAGCTGCTTAAGGTTAACACTTTATTGCACTATTCTAATAAACATAGATGAAAATAGGGAACGGTTTGGAGATTATACTACTAAACTTGAAAAAGTAAATTAACTAATGAATTGAACGCTCTTTCACAAATGTTTGATTTCAAATGATGATAGAATCTAGAGTCTTGGCACTTTCGCTTCAGGTTGAGTTTTAAGACATGAATACACTAGACTAATTCTTTTTAAAGTTTCTAGTTGCAAGTTACTATCCCATTTCTTGCCATTCTCCCAAACATTCAAGAATTATCGTATGAACCCTAATGCTGATATCCCTATGGTCACAGGAGAAGCATGAGACAACGTTTGTGGCTATTTGTATTTAACTGAACAGGGTTGAAGGGTATATTCCTATCCTCAACAATGAAATCTATCTTGAACCCATTGGACAAGAGTCATTAAAGCCTATTCTACACTTACTTTTAACCCTTTTGGTTCTCTCTCGCGAGTTCAACCAAAAGCCAATAGATAATATTCGAGAGGTGATCAGTCTAATGAATAAATAATGAAAATAAGCAAGTAAGTATATCCTTTAATGAAGAATTAAGAACTAGCATAAACAAACTTTTAAACTTCAACCATCTGCTATGGAGAAAACCCATGAACAAGAGTTTAGCCACTCATGTTCAAGCAGAAAACTAAAGAAATCATCATTCGAATCAAAAACATAAGTTAAAGAAGAAACCTAGAAAATGAACTTGTCTCTTCCTCCAAGAACTGCATACAACTGATCAATACGATGAATCATTACTAACAAATTGCCCTAGATGTTATATATATGAGTATGGAATCCAATGACTGTTTTTCCTTTGAGAAGTGCAACTTTTATACTTGAAAATCCGTCCTGGATAGCACCTAGCGCACCGCGTCACCTTCTACACCAGAATTTTGACTTGAAATTCTTTTGAAGTTTTCCCTCTGGTGCACTGCACCAACCAACACAACAAGGTGTTAGTCGAATTCTCTGAAGTTTTGAGTCTGGCAAGCCACTCCTCCGATGCACCAAAGTGTTGGCAAAATTTTCTGCTTCTGGGGTGCCACTCCACTCATCTCGCCAAGGTGTTGAGAAAAAATTCCAATGAAGTTGAGGCCCTGGCGTGGCACGCCACCTAATGCACCAACTTGAGCACAATTTTCTCTGATGTTGGGGGTCTAGCATGCCACGCTAGCTATCTTGCCAGGCCAATTTTTGCAAACTCTTCTTCCGTTACACCATGGATCATTTTTGAGTCCTTTTTCCTTGGTTTCCTATTGGAAATATCTAAAAAATACTTGTTAGCTCATAAGACACACATAAACATGAATTCATACATTTCATAAGGATAAGGAACTCAAAACAAGGAAAAACATGGGCAAAAACATGGCAAATGGACATAAAAATATAACCCAACATTACCATCCCACACTTAAGCCACTGTTCGCCCTCAGACAATCCTTACTTACATGCATGAACATCCTTTCTCACCACTTGTTACCCTATCAGTCCTCACTTAAGCAGCTAGCATAGAGGACATGCATTAGTGGTTCATCAATTCATAACAACTCATATCAAGCACGCAAAGAAGTTTTCACATTTAGGACTACATAGCCTCTATAATTGACTCATCTTTTCAGAACAGGGCCAACATGATTAAGTACAAAAAATGCAACACATAGTACACCGACTTTGGCAATCATATGCCCTCACTTATTTGATGATGTTTCTTCTCTCATGTTATCAATCAAAGCTTGGAGCATAATAAGCAAGACACACTCACTCTCAGAAATGATGTATCATACACATGCAACATACCATAAGCTTGCCCCTCATATACAATTAGGCTACGTAGTTGCTTCAACAAGAGCAAGATCATAAGGAGTTTTCCTAGTTGTAATGTCGGCTAAGGGACGGGTAGGAATAACTTTTCTTTAGTAGTGGCTACCAGTGCTAAGCACTTTAAGACATTTTTTCATCTTTTTTGTCCACCTCTTTGTCTCACTGCACACCCTTTTCTTTCACTAATTCCCTTCTCTTGTCTCATGCCCCTTCCTTACTACTTGACTGCTAGTTTCTACATATAAGTTCACAAGAATGATCAACTATTAAAATCTTTTCATATATGTTCTAGCAGCAAGTAGAAATACATCTTTTTGTGGGCACCCTCCTCTATTTTATCTTCTTATCATCCACACATTTTTCGTTTTCTTTCCTTTCCCTTGACTCTTTCTAATTCGGTAGACCCTCATTCTTAATTCTCAAAGTGCGTCAGACTATCTTTGGATCAAAAATTCTAAAGGTCTCACAACAAAGGGAAATAGGATTCTTTTGTGGATAACAAGTAAATTAAGGCTTTAAGCTCAAAGGGTTTAACTAAGGATAGTGTTAAGGAAGGTACAACTTAATGGAAAAAATAGGTTTTTCAAAGAAACGCCTTAATCACATCTTACTTTATTGGCAACTAGCTATCTTATACACATTTAGACAAGTTTTAGATGTTACATTATGTACACTACAATTAATGCTCACTCATGGCATCATGATGTGAGTCGGTTTCCTATGACTACATATCCTCACAATCACATTGACTGAAACTATCATTATTAAGCCTTAAGAATTTTTATTATTGGGTTAGATTAAAGAACCTATGTGTCTCTCATAGAATTCTTACTTCTTATGCATTCAAGATGACCACTTCATTACCTCTAACTTAGCTTCTAAGTAAAATATCAAAGAGCACACAAGTAGTCATTTTTGACTCCATCCTAAAAAATGAAAAAAAATTGTGACTAATTTTCCCTTATGACGGTCATCCATCCATCATCGAAAAGGGTCACTACCTCTATGAAGTAACTAAAAAATGACTCTCAATTAACAAAAGAAAACCAAGTAGAGACGATTACGTAACAAGTAACAAAGAATCATCAATGTTCAAGTCATCACAATGACTAGCTATTAAGACATGGTTTTATTAATCAAAAATCAACTACCAACATAGAAAATGACAACTAATGCTACAACCCACTATAAATTTATTAAAGAAGGAATAAACAGAATATCTATTTCCTCCACCCCACACTTAAAACAGTGCATTGTCCCCGGTGCACACACAATCATATCAAGTATGGAGAGAAAAAGAACTTCCTAGGCCTCTAAGCACAGTCAGTCCCAGTTGTCAGAGAGTACCCTAATGTGTTTCTCGAAGATTTTCCCAGAGTCCCTCCTGAACGGGAAATAGACTTTGGTATAGACCTTCTTCCAGATACTTAGCCCATCTCTATGCCTCCTTACAGAATGGCTCCAGCTGAGCTTATGGAGTTGAAGGAGCAGCTCAAGGACCTCCTTGATAAAGGTTTTATCAGACCCACCATCTCTCTCTGGGGTGCTCCAGTATTATTCGTGCGAAAGAAAGACGGTACCCTCAGAATATGCATCGATTATTATCAGTTGAACAAGGTCACAGTCAAGAATAGGCATCCTCTACCCAGGATTGATGACTTGTTCGATTAGCTTCAGGGAGCCAATTGTTTCTCCAAGATAGATCTAAGGTCAGGGTATCATCAGCTGAGAGTTAGAGAATGTGACATACCGAAAACAACTTTCAGAACTAGGTATAGTCACTATGAATTTGTGATTATGTCCTTTGGACTGACTAATGCCCCCGCAGCTTTCATAGACCTGATGAATAGAGTCTTCATGCAGTATCTAGATATGTTCGTCATTTTATTTATCAACGACACTCTGGTATACTCCAGGAATGAGGAGGAACATGCTAACCACTTGAGAATACTGCTTTAGATGCTCAGAGACCGCCAGTTGTTTGCTAAGTTCAGCAAATGCTGATTCTGGTTGAAGTCTGTGACTTTCCTTGGTCACGTGGTCTCGAGTGAGGGTATTCAGGTCGATCCTCAAAAGATAGCAGCGGCAAAAGATTTTCCCAGACCTACCTCCCCAACCAAAATCAAAAGTTTCTTGGGTCTAGCTAGTTACTACCGACATTTTGTGGAAGGATTTCCTCTATAGTATCCCCTCTAACTAGGTTGACTCAGAAGAAGGTGATATTTCAGTGGTCAGATGTGTGTGAGAAGAGTTTCCAGGAGCTAAAAACTTGACTTACTACCACTCTAGTGTTGACCTTGCCGAAAGGATCAAATGGACTTGTATTGTATTCCGATGCTTCTAGAGTTGGAATCGGTTGCGTTTTGATGCAGCGGCGCAAGGTGATAACCTACGCCTCCAGATAACTCAAGTTTCATGAAACGATTTATCCGAATCATAACCCGGAGTTGGAGGCTGGTGTTTGCATTGAAAATATGGAGACACTACCTGTACAGGGCTCACGTGGATGTTTTCACCGATCATAAGAGCCTTCAGTATGTGTTCAGTCAGAAAGACCTAAATCTTCGTTAGAGAAGGTGGTTGGAGTTACTGAAGGACTATGACATGAGCATGCTGTATCACCCAGGCAAAGCCAATGTGGTGGCTGATGCCCTAAGTAGAGTGTCTATAGGGAGTTCGGCTTATGTTGAGGAAGGAAAAAAGGAGCTGGCAAAGGATATCCACAAATTAGCTCAATTGGGAGTACAATTGGTTGATACAGTTGAGGGCGGAGTAGTGGTGCAGAGTGGATAAGATTCCTCGTTGGTAGTTGAAGCTAAGTCAAGGCAGGATGAAGTCCCATACTGGTTAAACTAAAGGTGGCAGTTCTCAGAAAAGAATTGGAGGTTTTCTCCTAAGAGGGAGATGGTGTACTCCGTTACCAGGGTAGGTTGTGTGTACCAGATATGGGTGATTTGATACAACAGATACTGGTTGAAGCACACAGTTTGGGATATTCCATCCACCTAGGTGCTACTAAGATGTACCGTGATTTGTGGGATATTTACTGGTGGAACGACATGAAGAGAGACATTGCTGAATTTGTAGCTAAGTGCCCGAACTTCCAGCAAGTTAAAGTAGAACACCAGAGACCGGGAGGTGTGACTCTGGATATTGTCTTCTCTATCAGTTCTAGCCCTGAAACTTTCGAATGTGAAGTAATTATATGTCAGACTTTGTTTAATTCATGTGAAATATTATTTATGTTAATTGTTGATATTTTTTCACCAATTTGTGACTCTATTGATGCTTTTCCCTGTAAAGTGAATTCTAGCCCTAGCCCTTGAATGTACAAAACAAGAGTCTTGCATAACTCTTATCCAAATTTCATAATTCTATCAGTGTTGGGGATTTCCCATATTGTTAGTATGTATTAAAGTTTAAGTCAGATGCATGTTAGTTCAGTTTCAGTCAAAATGTTATAATACTCAGTGTTACTTAGAAATGTCAGCTAATTAGCTTGACTACAAAAATTCTCGAGGTGTCAGTAGTGCCTCCTAAATATTAGTATTAGGCTCAATATCAAATTTTAGCAGTTCTTTAGGCGGTAATGACACTATCAGATGAGCAACTCTAACCAGCCTTAGAAATCTAGCTTCAGGTTACAGTTTTTTCTTAAGACGGTTACGACGCTTCCAGATAAGCAGCTCTGACAAGTCATAAAACCTAGTTACAGAATCCGCTCCAATAAGACCCTCAGGGTGCTTCCGGATAGGTATTCCTAACTTAGTCTTGGGCACTAGTTTCGAGCTATTTGCTTAGTAGTCAGTCTCGGACTATCCAATAGGAGTAGGACTTAGCACCGAGTGGACCGGGGTTCTAGCGCACCCAGGTTTCCAAAACTACGCTGCCACCGTAGGATATATTTTATTGGCCTCATGGCCCCAGACCTATGATCACTCAGTTATGCCTTTATATCCTAGCAAGGTATATTGGGTCTGTCATGCCCTGAGTCTACACCCTGGATGGGACACGGTACTTGGAGTTACAAGTAATCCCAAGTCAATCCATGGTCTATCATAACACTGGCATTCTGAGTAAATATATATATATATATATATAGCGGAAGATTTAAAGTAAGAATACAAAATATTTATGAAAATAAAGATGAATCATAAAGTTCTTAAAAAAACAACTGAAACAAAGCTGAAGGTCTGAAACTATGTCTGTTCTAAAAGCCGACTACAACTGAAGTGTTGCTGGGACAGGTCCCCAGCTAACTCTAAATCTAAATAAAAGAAAGATAACTGAAAGAAATAAGTCTCATCCTCAAAACATGAGGAATCACCAATGATGCAGCTGGAATCTTCTGAAAACGATCTGCTAATGAAGCTAAGACTGGGATCTTGCAGCTGCATCATAAAACGATACAACATAAACGATATGCGTCAGTACTTTGAATGTACTGAGTAAGTGAGTGAAACCATACACGAGGAATAAAATAACTGAACTGGAAAGACATGCAATGACCAACTGAAAATACTTAAAATGAATAACTGTGATATACTGAGACGTCAAGATGACCTTGTCTAATGTTCAAAGACATTCCTTAAAACTGAGATACTAATCTGAAATACTGTACTGAACTGACTAATCTGAGACTAAACTAAGCTGACTAGTGGGAGAGTGTATAACCGACATATAACCATGTGAGCTAGACGTGGAGTTCGATGTATACACCCTATTGGTAGGACCCAATATACCTTTCCAGGATATAAAGGCATGAACTGAGTGATCACAGGTCTGGGGCCATGAGGCCAATAAAATATATCCTACAGTGGCAGCGTAGTTTTGGAAACTTGGGTGCGCTGGAACCCCGGTATGCTCAGTGCTAAGTCCTACTCCCACTGGATAGTCCTAGACTGACTACTAAGCTGATAGCTCAAAACTGGGGCCCAAGACTATGTCAGGAATACCTATCTAGAAGCACCCTGAGAGTCTTATTGGATCGAATTTTTTAACTGGGTTTTAAGACTGGTCAGAGCTGCAGATCTGGAAGCGTCATAACCGTCTCAAGAACAAATTGTAACCTAAAGCTGGGGTCTTAAGGTTGGTCAGAGTTGCTTATCTGAAAGTGTCATAACCGCCTAAAGAACTGTTAAAATTTGATACTGAGTCTAATACTGATATCAGGGAGGCCTTACTGACACCTCGAGATTTTCTATAGTCAAACTGATCAGCTGACATTTCTGAGTAACACTAAGTATTCTAACATTTTGACTGAAACTGAAATTGAACTGACATGCATCTGACTGAAATTTTAATACATACTAACAATATAGGAAATACCCAATGCTAATAGCATCAAGCAATTTGGATAGTTAATCAGTTATGCAAGACTTTAGTTTTCTACATTCAAGGGCTAAAAATTCACTATATAGGGAAAAGCATCAATATAGTCACAAACTTGTGGAAAAATATCTACAATTGGCATAAATAATATTCCAAATGAATTAAACGAAGTCTGACATATAATTTCTTCACATTTGAAAGTTTCAGGGCTAGAACTGATAGAGAAGATAAAGAAGAATTTTGGGACACAAGGGAAGAACTATTCCCTTGTTGAATCCCACATACCTGGTGATGGAAATCCCTGAGAGAATTCCTTGAAAAATCTAAGGAGGATCTATCTCCCTAACTTCTTCTCTGAGCCTTTCTGAGAGAATCTTTATGTTCTAACTACTGAAGGGATGATAAATGAGAGAAACCGTCGGTTACCCCCTATAAAAACCCAATTAAAACCCAAAAAGATGTAGCTTAGGGACTAAGTAGGTGGGAAATTACAAAAATAACCCCAGAAATGAAACTTGAAACCTAGTCGACAGGGTCCCAACGGGTCACTTAACGAGTCATTGGTTGTGACCATGATTCATTGGGACCCCTCATTGGTTCCATTGCCTGGAACAAGAAACACTAGATCTGGCAATGAGGGTCACCACGACTCGTTGAATGAACCAACGAGTCGTTGGTTCCTCTCGTGGCCACTGGTCAAGGAACCTGGTAAGCTTGACAACGGGTGACACAACGACTCGTTGGTTTAACCAACGGGTCATTGTGTCCAGTCGTCACCTTCATTGGATGAATTCTGAAAATTCCCAACGTTAACACGACGAGTGCTGACCATGACTCGTTGTGGGATACAATGTGTTGTCTTTCCCACTGGTCACCTTTGGAAGGGGTTTCTAGGTTTCTCACCCAATGACTCACACAACGGGTCGTCGTTTCTGACAACGACTCATTGGTTGAGTCGTGGGGTCCTAGAAGGATTTCTACATTGGGGAAGCAACGATTGATAGGATGACTCGTGGTTCCTCACCATGGGTCGTACCTTGTCTTGTTAGTTCCCTAGAGACCAAAAAATCTGCTGATCATGACCGACACAATGAGTCGTTGGAGCTAACAACGACTCGTTGTCTCAATCGTCCTGTTGCATTTTTTTCTGGTTTTCTCCTAAATTTTCTTGAAATGTCTGAGTCTGGTCTAGGAAAGTTTCAAGGTGTTACAACATCTCCACCTTGGGATCATTCGTTCTCAAATGAAGACTAAAACTACAGGAAAACTAGGAAAAGAGCTAAGATTTCTAGACTGAGACTATGAGCTGGTTTCTGAAGGAGTAACCGACTCTGAACTGTCTTAACCGTACCAACAGAGCTGATGCAACTAGAATGCACATGGAAAATCTAAATAAAGCTGATGTACGAAACTGAATAGAGTACTGAGGAGGGATTTAGTACCTGATGCCGGAACTAAACTGGAAGGAAATAAGTGTAGGTATCTAGCCATCATATCTGCTTCAACTTCCCATGTAGCTCCTTCTACATGCTGATTTCTCCACAAGACTTTGACTGAAGCTACTTCCTTGTTCCTCAGCTTACGAACCTGACGGTCAAGGATTTGAATTGGGACCTCTTCGTAAGAGAGACTATCTTTCACTCCCATAATGTCCAATGGAACAACTGAAATTGGATCACTGATGCACTTCTTAAATAGTGACACATGAAATACTGGGTGCATAGATGCCAATTCTATAGGTAATTCCAGCTCACAAGCTACCTTGACAATTCGCTTCAGAATTCTATAGGGTCCGACATATCTCGGACTAAGGTTTCCTTTCTTTCCAAATCTCATCACCCCTTTCATGGGTGAAATTTTTAGATAAACCCAGTCATCCACTGCAAACTCCAATTCTCTTCTCCTCACATCATAATAAGATTTCTGACGGCTCTGAGCTGTTTTCAATCTTTCTCAAATGAGCTGTACTTTTTACATAGTTTCATGGACTGAGTCTGGCCCGATTAGAGTAGATTCACTAACCTCAAACATTTGATAGGAGATCTACACCTCCTACCATACAATGCCTCAAACGGGGCCATCTGGAAATTAGAGTGGTAGCTGTTGTTGTATGCAAACTCGATGAGAGGTAAGTGATAATCCCAACTGCCCTTGAAATCGATCACGCATGCCCTCAAAATATCTTCTAGGGTATAAATAGTCCGCTCATCCTGTCCATCTGTTTGCGGGTGAAAAGCTGTGTTGAGCTTGACCTCGGTACCAAGTCCCTTATGAAAGACTTCCAAAAGTGAGAGTGAACTGGGTACCTCTATCGGAGATAATGTACAAGGGCACCCCATGAAGTCTTACTAACTCCCGGATGTAAAGCCTAGCATAGGCCTCGGTTGAATCTATAGTTTTAACTGGGAGGAACTGTGCTGACTTAGTTATCCGGTCTACTATCACCCAGATTGAATCATGTTGCCGACGAGTCCAAGGTAGACCCATAATAAAATCCATATTTACTTCTTCCCACTTCCATGTAGGTATGCTGATATCCTGAGTCACACCTCTCGGTCTCTGGTGTTCTACTTTGACTTGCTGGCAGTTCGGGCACTTAGCTACAAATTCAGTAATGGCTCTCTTTATGTCGTTCCACCAGTAAATATCCCACAAATCACAGTACATCTTAGTAGCACCTGGGTGGATGGAATATCACAAATTGTGTGCTTCAGCCAGTATCTACTATATCAAATCACCCATATCTGGTACGCACAACCTACCCTGGTAACGAAGGACACTATCTCCCCCATGGGAGAAAGCCTCCACTTCTTTTCTGAGGACTGCCTCCTTCAGTTTAAGTAGTATAGAATCTTTATCTTGCCTTGACTTAACTTCAACTACCAACATGGAATCTGATCCACTTTGCACCACTACTCCATCCTCAGCTGTATCAACCAACTATACTCCAAACCAAGCTAATCCATGGACATCCTTTCTCAGCTCCTTTTTGCCTTCCTCAACATGAGCCACACTCCCCATAGACACTCTGCTTAGGGCATCAACCACCACATTGGCTTTTCCTGAGTGATACAGCATGCTCATATCATAGTCCTTTAGTAACTCCAACCACCTTCTCTAACGAAGATTTAGGTCTTTCTGACTGAACACATACTGAAGGCTCTTGTGATCGGTGAAAACATCCACGTGAGCCCCGTACAGGTAGTGTCCCCATATTTTCAATGCAAACACCACCGCCGCCAACTCCAAGTCATGAATCGGATAGTTATTTTCATGAACCTTGAGCTATCTGGAGGCGTAGACTATCACCTTGCCCTACTACATCAGAACACAACCAAGTCCAACTCTGGAAGCGTCGCAATACACTACAAGTCCATCTGATCCTTCCGGAAAGGTCAACACTAGAATGGTAGTGAGTTGAGTTTTTAGCTCCTGGAAACTCTTCTCACATGCATCTAACCACAGAAATGTCACCTTCTCCTGAGTAAGCCTTGTAAGAGGGGATGCTAAAGAGGAAAATCCTTCCACAAAACATCGGTAGTAACCGGCTAGACCCAAGAAACTTCTGACTTCTGTTGGGGAGGTAGGTTTTGGCCAATCTTTCACCGCTGCTATCTTTTGAGGATCTACCTGAATACCCTCACCCGAGACCACGTGACCAAGGAAAGTCACAAACTTCAACCAGAATTTGCATTTGCTAAACTTAGCGAACAACTATCGATCTCTGAGCATCTAAAGTGCTATTCTCAGGTGGTTAGCATGTTCCTCCTCATTCTTTGAGTATACTAGAATGTCATCGATAAATACAATGATGAACATATTTAGATACTTCTTAAAGACTTTGTTCATCTAGTCCATGAAAGCTGCGGGGGAATTAGTCAGTCCGAAGGACATAATCATGAATTTGTAGTGACCATACTGAGTTCTGCAAGCTATTTTTGGTATGTCACATTCTTTGACTCTCAACTGATGATACCCTGACCTACGATCTATCTTGGAGAAACAACTGGCTCCCTGAAGCTGATCGAACAAGTCATCAATCCTGGGTAGGGGATACCTATTCTTGACTGTGACCTTGTTCAACTGACGGTAATTGATGCATATTTTGAGGGTACAATCTGTTTATCGCATGAATAGTACTGGAGCACCCCAAGGAGAGATGCTGGTGTCTGATAAAATCGTTATCAAGGAGGTCCTTTAGCTGCTCCTTCAGCTCCTTAAGCTCAGCTAGAGCCATTTTGTAAGGAGGGATGGAGATGGGTTGAGTATCTGAAAGAAGGTATCTACCGAAGTCTATTTCCCATTCTAGAAGGACTCTGGGAAGATCTTCGAGAAACACATCAGGGAACTCACTGACAAATGGGATTGACTGGATAGTTGGGGTCTCAGAGCGGAATCTTTGACCTAAACGAGATGATAAATGCACTCTTTGGAAATATGTTTTCTGGCATTAAGGTAGGAAATAAACCGACCCTTTGGCGCTGAACTACTGCCCGTCCACTCTAAAGATGGTTCATTAGGGAATTGAAACCTGACGACCCTAGTTCTGCAGCCGACTGAGGCATAACTGGAGTGTAACCAATCCATGCCAAGAATGAGGTCAAAGTCAACCATGTCTAACTCTACCATATCAGATGGAATGACCTTATTGAAGATTGAGACTAGGCAGTTTCTATACACTCGGCTGGCTCTAACTAACCCGCCAACTAGGGTGGAGATCGAGAATGGTTCTGAGAGGACCTCTGGACTGATATTAAACTAGACTTCTACATAGGGAGTCACGAATGAAAGTGTGACTCCTGGATCTAATAAGGCATACACGTCTAGATAAAAAAGGCATAACATACCCGTGACCATGTCAAGTGAGCTCTCCTGATCCTGACGAGAGGACAAAGCACAAAAATGATTTTGGCACTGGCCGCCATCCATACCTGATGTGTTGGCCTACTGAGCTGGTCGGCCTGCTGGAGCTGATGAAGCTGCTGAAGCAGTGGATTGTGATCTTCCCCATCCTGCTGACGGGCATTATCTGAGCCGATGACCAAGTTGTCCACAATCAAAGTAGCCCTCTTGACCCTGAAGACACTTCCTTGGATGGTTCTTGCCACACTTAGGGCAAGCTGTGTAGCTATAGCGATTGCTAGCGCCATGACTCTAGGATTGTGAGCCAGATGCTCCACCCCTCCAATCCGTGCGGGACCGGACGAGGCACCGGCTGAAGTGGGTGCTGGAGCTCATTGCTTCTACTGCTGTGGGTGGCTACTACTACAGATCTCTGATGTCCATAATCTGACTGGTCGGTTCTTACCCATTTGTTCTCTCGCTCCAAATCTTTTAATTTTTCTGCCTCAATTTGTTGGGCATGAGCTATGAGGCTGGAGAGATCGATGTCCTTGATAAGCATCGTAGTCCTAACTCCTTGAGGACCAAGTTTGACACTCCATTCACAAATTTCAAGATACAAGCCCTTGGCTTGGATACCATCTCTGGAGCATATTTAGACAACCTAGTGAACTCCAGTGCATATTCTTCTACTGTCCTGTTGCCCTGCTTCAGGTTCATGAATTCTGCCACCTTAGCCTCCCTGAGCTCCTAGGGAAAGAATCTGTCTAGGAAGGCTGTAGTGAACTCCTCCCATTCCACCGGTCCTACTCCCACTGGTCTCCCCGTCTTCCACTATTTGTACCAAATCTGGGCTACCCCTTTCAACTGGTAGGAAGCCATGTCGGCACTCTCCAAGGAATTGACACCCATAATCTAGGTGGTCTTCCTAATCTCATCCACGAAATCCTGTGGGTCCTCTCCCACCTTAGATCCATGGAAAATTGGAGGGTTTATCCCAGTGAAGTCCCGAACTCGAGCAGCTATTACAGACCCATTATTGTTGATCAGAACCACCTGCTGGTTCACCTGATTGGCAACTGTCTATGCGAGCAGCTGGATAGCTGCCTTGAACTCTGCGGAGGACATTGGATCGTCCTGAGGGCTGTTGGAGCTGGTGGGGCATGTCGGTGGGTGTTACCGATCCTTCTTTCGTTACCACGTCACGAAGGCATGATTCACTGAAATGAAATAGAGCACGAGTTAGGAGAACGATTCTGGAATTGAATTTCATCGCATGATAAAGAGTATGAAAAAAAGGGAGTTTTCCTATAACATCTCATAGCCTCCCTGTCATAACAATGGCGCGATTCACACCCATGAAAAGGACTCTACTCGATGCGGCTTTCAGACATCTAAGGATACTCTAAACCTAGTGCTCTGATACCAAGTTTGTCACACCCCGAGTCTACACTCTGGACGGGACATGGTACTTGGAGTTACAAGTAACCCCAAGTCAACCCATTGTCTATCATAACACTGGCATTCTGAGTAAATATATATATAGCGGAAGCTTTAAAGTAAGAATACAAAATATTTATGAAAATAAAGCTGAATCATAAAGTTTAAGAAAACAACTGAAACAAAGTTGAATGGCTGAAACTATGTCTGTGTCTGAAAGCCGACTACAACTGAAGAGTTGCTGGGACAGGTCCCCAGCTAAGTCTAAATGTAAATAATAGAAGTATAACTAAAAGAAATAAGTCTCGTCCTCAAAACACGAGGACTCACCAATGAGAAGCTGGAATCTTCTGAAAACGATCTGCTAAAGAAACTTAGATTGAGATCCTACAATTGTATCATAAAACAATACAACTTAAAAGGTATGTGTCAGTACTTTGAATGTACTGAGTAAGTGAGAGAAACCATACACAAGGAATAAAATAACTGAACTGGAAATACATGCAATAACCAACTGAAAATACTAAAACTGAATAACTATGATATACTAAGACGTCAAAATGATCCTGCCCTAAAACTGAGATACTAATATGAAATACTATACTGAATTGACTAATATGAGACTGAACTAAGATATCTAGTGGGAGAGTCTTAATTGACATATAACCATGTGAGCTAGACGTGGAGTCCGATGCATACACCTCATCGGTAGGACCCAGTATACCTTGCCAGGGTATAAAGGCATGAACTGAGTGATCACAGGTCTAGGGCCAAGAGGCCAATAAAAATATATCCTATGGTGGCAGCATAGTTTTGGAAACCTGGGTGTGTTGGAACCTCGGCCCGGTTGTTGCTAAGTCCTACTCCTACTGGATAGTCCTAGACTGACTACTAAGATGATAGCTCGAAACTGGGGCCGAAGACTAAGTCAGGTATACCTATCTAGAAGCACCTTGAGAGTCTTATAGGACTAGATTCTATAACTGGGTTCTAAGACTGGTCAGAACTGCTTATCTAGAAGCGTCGTAACTGTCCCAAGAACAAACTGTAACCTGAAGTTGGGGTCCTAAGGCTGGTCAGAGATGCTTATCTGAAAGTGTCATGACCTCCTAAAGAAAGGCTAAAATTTGATACTAAGTCTAATACTGATATCTGGGAGGCACTACTGATACCTCGAGAATTTCTATAATCAAACTAATCTGCTGACATTTCTGAGTAACACTGAGTATTCTAACATTTTGACTGAAACTGAAATAACATGCATCTGACTGAAATTTTAATACATACTGAAAATATGGGAATTCCCCAACACTGATAGAATCAAGCAATTTAGATAATTAATCAGTTATGCAAGACTCTAGTTTTTTGCATTCAAGGGCTAGGGCTAGAATTCACTTTATAGGAACAAGCATCAATAGAGTCACAAACTGGTGGAAAAATATCTTCAATTAACATAAATAATATTCCACATGAACTAAACAAATTCTGACATATAATTTCTTCACATTTGAAAGTTTCAGGGCTAGAACTGATAGAGAAGATAGAGAAGATTTTGGGGACAAAAGGGAAGAACTATTCCCTTGTTGAATCCCACATACCTGGTGATGGAAATCTCTAAGAGAATTCCTTGAAAAATCTGAGGAGGATCGATTTCCCTAACTTCCGCTCTGAGCCTTTCTGAGAGAAGCTTTACGTTCTAACTGTTGAAGGGATGAGAAGTGAGAGAAATCGTCAGTTACCCCCTCTAAAACCCCTAACTAAAACCCAAAAATGACGTAGTTTAGGGACTAAGAGGTGGAAAATTATAAAAATAACCGTGAAAATTAAATTTTAAAACTGGCCAAGAGGGTCCCAACAGGTCACTCAACGAGTCGTTGGTTGTGACCACGACTTGTTAGAACCTCTCTTTGGTTCCACTGCCTGGAATAAGAAACATTGGATCTGGCAACGGGGGTCACCACGACTCGTTGAATGAACCAATGAGTCATTGGTTCCTCCTGTGTCCACTGGTCAAGGAACCTGGTGAGCTTGACAACGGGTGACACAACGTCTCGTAGGTTGAACCAATGGGTCGTTGTGTCCAGTCGTCACCTTCACTGGACGAATTCTGAAAATTTCCAAAGTTGACACGATGGGTGGTGACCACGACTCGTTGTGGGATACAACGAGTCATTGTTCCCACTCGTCATCTCTGGAAGGGATTTCTAGGTTTTGCACCTAATGACTCACACAACGGGTCATCGTTTCTGACAATGACTCGTTGGTTTAGTCGTGGGGTCTTGGAAGGATTTTTGCACTGGGGAAACGACTGACAGGACAACTCGTGGTTCCTCACCATGGGTCGTACCTTGTCTTTTTAGTTCCATAGAGACCAAAAAATCTGCCGATGACAACCAACACAACGAGTCGTTGGAGCTAACCACGACTCGTTGTCTCAGTCGTTTTGAGGCATTTTTTTGTTTTTCTCCTGAATTTTCTTGAAATGTTTGAGTCTGGTCTAGGAAAGTTTTGGGCTGTTACAGTGCGAGTTCTCCTGAGTCCCCATGTTGAGAAATAGAGAATTAGCAAAATGAAACCTTCAAGTCATGATCAGATACCATGAACTGTACTTTAAAGGATAGGTCGTACTGAAGAGCCGTTGTTTGAAGTTCAGAGAAAGTGCAATGAGGGACTTCCAACCATGATCAAAGGTCACAAGTCATGGTATCATACCACGAGCCGTCCTGAGCATCCATACTTGAGAGGTCCAAGGCTGAGTTTGGAACCACGACCACATCCTACGGTCGTGGTATCCTACCACGACTCATTGTGTCTTCCGACTCTGTAATCCCTTCTAAATTGGAAAAGAAATTTATTTTTGTATAAATACTTTCATTAGGTTTATTTTGTATTACTCAGCGTACAAAGTTTCATACACTTCTTAGGAGACTTGGTACGTCCTTTGAGGCTAAAGAAATGAAAAACATCATTGTGTTCTTGGTTTTTGGAGATTAATTACAATTGCTATTTCAGATCTACTCTATTCAATTTGTAAGTTCATAATTATGCTTTCTCTTATGAATTATTCTTGTGTTCTTACAAACATGCATAACTAAATCCCACAACAAGGATCATGGGAACCATGACGAATTAATGAAGTAGGGTTACGTACATAGTGATTCTAAATCAATGTGCATGCTTGCATTGTTATTCCCTTCACTGTGATTGTTTCTTAACAGTGCATAATGTTAGAACTCTCCTGTATTCTCTACTTTCTTGAACCTAGAGAGATAGAGATTAGGAAAAAGAAATTAAGAAAAAATATTTAAAACTATAAACTTTCACTTATTATGTTGAGTCTTGGTTGCGGAAAAGCTAATCTGGAATCAATTATAAGGGTTAAATTGGAAACTAATGAGACCTATCCAGGTAATTGAGGATAGTCATCTAATAGGGGCAAACTATCCATTTAGATGAACTTAACTTATTGATTCTGCATGCTAAGCATTGGGATAGATCACGAGTTTGACAAATCTACATAGTTATGAAATCATAGCGAGCACATCTCTAGTGATTTACATCCATTGATTACAACATAATTTGACAATATTGCTACTAATTCTTTTAAAACCCCCACTCGAAAATAACTTGACTAAAAGAATAAATATTTTTGCATTAATTGGGATCTTAACCATATTCCTCATGGGATTGACCCCAACCCTGGTTGGCTTCATTACTTGATCAACAATCATTTTATACTTTATTTTGAGATGTAGTTTTGGCGTTATAAATAATGGCACCATTACCGGGAAATACAACTTATGGTTAGATTAATTGTGATTATTTAACTTTTAGTCTTTACTAATTTAATATTTTTGTTTTAATTAGGTTATATCTTGGTGAATCCTAAGTGCCCGGAGTTGAAGAAAACCACCGTCCTAACCAATCACGAACTTAAGTGCGCACTAAGAAGAATGGTTGCAATTAAAACTCCAAAGCATGTTAAAGCAAGAATGGCTAATGAAGCTTGACAAGCTAATGAGGCTTACCAGGCTGAATTAGCTTGTCAAGCTGCACTTCAGGCTGCCAAGATGCTCAGGAGGAAAATGTGGATGATGGGCGTAACATGAGAAATAGAGGCCATAAGCAACCTCAGTTCCATAGATATGCACTATGATTTGACGATGATAATGTGTATATAGATGAAGTTGGGTCAACAGGTGCCATCCTGCTGGGCCAAAGTTCGACATCATCGACATAATGATACAGTTGCTGAGTATGAAAGGAGTTTTTGGTGGTAATGTGGCTGATTATGCAAATATACACTTGATGAACTTTGTGGGGATATGCAAGTCTTATAGGTTATCCAAAGTGAGCCAAGATGCCATTAGATTATGGATGTTTCCATTCTCTCTGACTGGTAAAGCTACCTTGTGGTTGTCTGAGCTACCAAATGACTCTATCACCAATTGATAGAGTTGAAGCATGCCTTCTTGGAGAGGTTCTTTCCATCATCAAGAATGTTGTAACTCAAGGATGAGATCTGTAATTTGTGAGAGCTTAAGACAAAGGCACTGTACGAGACATGGTTATGGTTTAATAAGAAGCTCAATAAGTGCCCGATTCAAAGAATTCCCAATTAGAGCTTGTTGGATATCTTCTATAGGTCCTTGAAACCAAACAACAAGGATGTTGCAGACACTGTATCAACAAGAGCTTTTATGAGTCACACCTGGGCAGAAGCAACTATGATACTAGATCGGGTGACTAAACCAAATAACGCTTGGCATACAAGAGAAGCTAAGGTGGCTGCTGGAACATATGCTATCGGGATGACTAAGGAACAACATAGAAAAGAAGAAGAACGTGATCAGGACGTCACTCATATGAAGAATTATATTGACCTACTCGTAAAGAACATCATGTGAGTTGGAACAGAAAAGGTTAATGCAGTCGGTGCTCAAGGGAAAGAGCCGAGGTATGAAAACTCTAATTCTGAGGAAGAAGCAAATTATTTGGACAATCAGGTGGCGAATTTATGGGCCAACGCCCAAGGGTCTAATCAAGACTTTTGGTGCTAAGGACAAGGGAATCAAGATCAAAACTAGTACAGGGACAATTATAACTGCAAAAGGTACAGGGATAGGAGTAGAGGATGATGCAGGGATGGAGATTGGAGGAAGAAATATGGGTATATGAATGAAAATAGTGGCTTATACATCCCTCCAAAGGGCTAGGAGGCAGAGTATGGTACCTCAAAACTAGAGGACATGATGGCCGAGGTTTTGAAAAAGGTAAAGTCGACTGATGATCACTTGAAAAACATTATATTTGGGATGAACCAGAAAGTTTAGTTACATGACATGACGATCAAATATATAGAGCAGTAGTTGGGCTAAATGTCTGCATCGCTAAATCAAAGGCAAAAAGGGTAAACTACCTAGCAATAGAATTAGAATCCATAGAATGACAATCATACATGGCTATAACTACTAGGAGTGGTAAGACAATGCATGAGCTACCTGGGTCTATTGTAGTTGAAGATACCGAGCCAGAGATAATTGAAGTAGAGGGAGTTGCTAAATTTGAAGAGCATATTATTGAGGGAAGATCGGAGGAGAAAAAGTCTCTAGTTGCTAAAAAAGACAGTTCGAATAGAGGAAAGGAGAAAGAGGTCTCTTAAGTTGTGAAACCCATTCCACGATGTCCTCCATCTTTCCCTCAGAGAATGAAGAAGAAGGTTGGAGAAGGGAAGTTTCACAAATCCATCTCTAAGCTGAAGCAACTTTTAGTGAATATTCCCTTAATTGAGGTATTTAAGTAAATTCCCAACTATGCGAAAGTTATGAAGGATCTGGTAACTAGAAAAAGGACTGTGAGCTTTGAGCCAACTGACAATATGTACCACTGTAGTGCAATAGCTTCATGGACCCTTGTGCAAAAGAAGAAGGATCTTGGAACTTTCACCACTCCATGAACCATCGGAGCCTTCAATTTTGCAAAGGCTCTGTGTGATCTGGGAGCTAGCATAAAAGATAATGGCACTAGTATATATCAACAGTTCGACTTGGGAGCCCCACACCAACTTCAATGTAGCTACTTATGGAAGATCACATAGTGAAAAAGCCTATGGGTGTTCTATATGATGTATTGGACAAGGTGGAGGCATTTATATTTCCTAAAAATTTTGTTATTTTGGACTGTGAGGTCCCCATCATTTTGGGGCAGCCATTCCTTGCCACTGGAAAGCACTAGTTGAAATGGAGATCGAATAGTTGAAGTTCCGATTAAATAATGAAGAGGTGGTGTTCAATATGGTCGATCAACAAAGAAGCCATATGATATGAGAGTGGTTTCGGTGATTAGTTTGGTTGATGAAGAAAGGCTATTAGTTGTCACAACCCGAACATAGGCCTGGATTGAGACAGGGGACAAAGAACCCCAAGAGGCTCCAAGTCGACTCATGACATGAACATGACATATAAATTCAACATAATAATGCGGAAGATAACACATATAAAATAGCAGAAGTCTGGAAATCTGATAACATCAAATACCTGAATACATAACAGCAATCTGAAATTGAAAACATACTATGTTTGATAAGCCTCTATAGACTGACGTGTTGAGGACATGACCCCAAATAACTTACTAAGAATGAAACTGAAAATACTAAATACAACTGGTAGAAGGGTCCTCGATGGATGAGGACTCACCAACTCTGGCTGGGAGAAGCTACTCTAAGGATCTGGCTAACAGCACGATTGAACCTGAATATCTGAGCCTGTATCATGAAACGATACAACATAGAGTATGCGGTCAGTACGTGAAATGTACCGAGTATGTAAGGTAAGTAAAACTGCTAAGTAAGTAAAATCATAAATCATGCATATCATAAAAACATGTCATCATAAGATTTTGAGAGTAGGGCTAGCATGCTATTATCTAAAAACATGATGTTAACATAACTGAATATACATAACTAAATCGAATGACCCAAAGCTGAAATTGATTATTCATAAGTAAAATTGAACATTGGGTCAAACCTGCTAAAAATATAATATCATGACTAATGAACATGCATAACTGAAATCATGAGGAACAATGGGAGACTCGTCATATAATCAACATTACCATGAAAGAGCTTACGTGGTCTCGACCATTACACTCAAGTGGGCAGAGCCGTCCAAAGCCTTGTCAGGCCCAAGGAAGCTACCATGATATCGATATCAAGCTAAAGGCCCCATTGGGGAAGGGGAAGATCACAAGGGAGGTCCCAAATATCTGATCATACCTATGTTGGCGCGTAGTTCTAAGACACAAGGTTGACTGACCCTTAGCCTACTCGGTGCTAGACACTACTCCCAAAAATATGCATATGCTCTCCATCATTTTTCAACGAAGCTGAACCATCGTCTAGTAATGAAGCTGAATCATAACATGATATACAAAAATCTAAAAACATAACATAAGGATCCTTGGCTCAAACCATACCACAAGATGAAAAGGGAGGGAGTCTAGACTCTAAAATTCATGTGGTAAGCTAATTACATGAAATCATGAAACACACTTGATCATATGGGCTTGCCCAAACTTAAACATACTTGAAATAGACTTTGATAGTCAAAAATATGAGTATAGACATGGGTAATTTGAATTCATACTTGCTTCATAGACATCTCATTATACTTAGAAACATAGATCATAATCTCATCTTTTCATGAACTTTCATAGTTGGCCATCATAGTTTGTAAAACTTTGAAAACATGAATTGTAATTGAAAACATTATAAAACATGCCAATGAATCATAATTCAACATTAGAGACATGAATAGATTATACGTATGATAGATACTTAGTGAATTCACAAGATGAGTAAAAACCCCATAGATTCATTAATGTAGAATTTTCACGAATTTTAGAAAGGACTAGGTATGGGAGTGGATGAATACACCCATTCATAACCTTACATACCTGGGTACTTCACAACCCTCTTGAATGCCCAAAGAAAATTGAAGAAGACTTGATGAATTTTCTAGGCTTGATCACCATTAGAAACTTCTAGGATTGCATGCATGGAGAGAGATAGGCTTAGAATGAGCTAAACCCTCTTAAAACACACTTATCTGAGCTTAAAATGACGTAGTTTAGGTCTTAGAAACTTAGGAATTATGAAAAAGCCCTTACTAAATTCACAAGAAAAAGTACACTGCCAGTCCCAACGAGGAACTGGATGACTCATGATGAGTCATTAGGTTCACTACCTAGAATTTCCATATTTAAGCTAGCTCCTGACCATGACTGACTCCACGACTCGTTACCTTGACCATGAGTCATGGCTTGCTCGTGGTCAGCCCCAAATTTCAAAAACCCTCCAATTCTCCCTTCACTCTAAGAGTCACCTAACGACTCGTGGTGCACCTCAGGGGTCACATGGCTTGTCTCGTGGTCAGCCCCAAATTTCAAAAACCCTCCAATTCTCCCTTCATTCCAAGAGTCACCTAACGACTCGTGGTGCACATGTAGCTTACCACATGATTTGGAGTAGATGCTCCCACCTATGATTGAGATTGTTGTATGTTTCGGAATAAAGCCTTCCATGTGCATGAATTCATAATTGAGATTTATGTCATTATTACCTTTATCAATAGACAATGTTGAGCTTCGTTTCATACAATGTTAAGCTATGCATGATTTCATCTTGAGCTTCATCGATAGAGATGTTGAGCTTCATCAATAGATGATGTAAGCTTAATTACATACAATGTAGAGCATTTCATGTTTTTGGGAGAAGAGTCTAGCACTGAGCGGGTTAAGGGTCGATCACCCTATGCCCCAGAACTATGTGCCAACGTAGGTTAATACTATTATATTATTGGGACCTCCCTTGTGAGCAATCCCTGGCCCGATTGGCCCTTCAGCTTGATATCGATATTATGGTATCGTCCATCGCCCTGACAAGGTTATGAACGGATCTACCCACTTGAGTGTGGTTGTTGGGACCACGTAAGCTCTATCGTGGTATATCAGTTAAGTGACGAGTCTCGCACTGTCTATACCATTCAGATTTGCATATTTATTACTCATAATGATTACTTTACACATGCATGTTCTAAAAGTAAGGTTTGACTCATTGTTCAACTTTTAAATATAAATGTTATGTTCTAGATTTGAGTCATTCGAGTAAGTCATGATGTTCTACAACTATGTATGATCATGTTATAATAAGATTATGATATCAGTATGAATGCATGTAGCCCTTTATTCTTGAAAGCTTATGATATGTACGAAATGTTTTAAATGATTTATTTTGCTTAAGCGGTTTTACTTTCCTTGTATACTCGATACATTCCACATACTGACCGCATACTTTTTATGCTACATCATTTCATGATACAGGATCCAGTTCTCAGGTTCAGCCCCGCTCGTAGTCACTTATCAGAGTTAACACTTGCATGATTGGTGAGTCCTCATCTTTCGAGGACTAGACTTTCACCTTCATTTCATATTTTAGTTTCAGGTTTTGTGGAGTTATTTGGGGTCTTTTCCCATCAATTCATCTAGACTAGAGGCTTTCAGACTTGTGTATGTGTAGCTTCAGATATTATTCTGATCTGCCATTGTATGAGACTTCCACTGAGTTTATAATTATGCTCTCTTCATATTTATTAAATGAGTTAGTTGAATGCTTATGCCATGGGTCGACTTGGGCTCTCTTGGGGTCCCTTGTCCCGTGTCTACAATCCGGGTCTATGCTCAGGTCGTGACAAACTTGGTATCAGAGCAATAGATTTGAAGTGTCCTAGGGAGTTTGAAAGCCGCGTTAGATAGAGTCTTTTTCATGGGTGTGAAGCGCGCCACACTTATGACGAAGAGGCTACTAGACGTTTTAGGAAATGTTCCCTTCTTTCATGATATATGTCGTGCGATGAAAAGCCTTTCTATCCTTCTAATTCATGCTATTCACGATTGCAGAATCATGGCACCTCAAAGGGTGAATGGAAGGAGGAATGGAGGTGGTGTAGGTCATGAGGATTGTAATGGTTATGAGCATCAGCCAGCCCCACCAGTTCAGGAGCCTCAAGGAGTCTGAAAGCTGCATTAGGTAGTCTTTTTCATAGGTGTGAAGCGCGACACACTTATGATGAAGAGACTACTAGATGTTTTAGGAAATGTTCCCTTCTTTCATGATCTATTTCGTGCAATGAAAAGCCTTTCTATCCTTCTAATTTGTACTATTCGCGATTGCAGAATCATGGCACCTCGAAGGGTGAATGGAAGGAGGAATGCAGGTGGTGAAATCCATGAGGATGGTAACGGTTATGAGCATCAACCAACCCCACTAGTTTGGGAGCCTCAGGCACCAGAGCCAGCCGCTCATGGTGAGTTTCGAGCTGCCATTCAGATGCTTGCGCAGGCCTTTACCGCTCAGGTCAATCAGCAGGCCGTTGTGCATGTTTCGCTAAACAACAATGCAGCGCGGCCAGAGTCTGAGACTTCTTGAGGATGAACCCGTCGATGTTCTTGGGGTCCAAGGTAGATGAGGACCCACATGATTTCATTGATGAGGTTGTCAAGATCACCCAGGTCATGGGGGTGAGTAGTGTTGAGTGCGCGGAGTTGGCCTCCTACCAGTTGAAGGGGGTGACGCATATCTAGTTTCACCAATGGAAGGAAAGCATGACAGCAGGAGCAGGTTCGGTCACTAGGGAGGAGTTTCAGGTTGCATTCCTAGATCGGTTCCCTCGAGATATGAGAGAGTTGAAAGTAGCTGAGTTCGTGAACTTCAAGCAAGGAAGGATGACCGTTCAGGAGTACACCTTTGATTTCACCCGCCTGTCTAAGTATGCCCCAGAGTTAGTGGCCGACCAACGGGCACAGGTGAGTAGGTTTGTGCATGGTATAGCAGGATATTTAGACAAGGACTACAGAAAAGCTATGTTCCATCAGGACATGGACTTTCCCCGCATAGTGTTGTACGCCCAACAGATGGAGGAAGCACATTCGAGGGAAAGGGAGGCCAAGAGGGCCAGGACTGAGGACGATAGATTCTCTCAGCAGAGGTCCGGTAGTGGACATCAACAACAGACCCATCAGAGATCATCAACCCCAGCATCTTCTGCACTGAGCGTGCCATATAGGCCCCAACATGATTAGAGGGGGCGAGTGACAGGCTCGAGGGGTCATAGCAGCAGACCCATAGATTCTCGCGTTCCAGCTTGTCGTAGGTGCAACCGAGGATACACAGGCCAGTGCTTGGTAAGGTCAGGAGCTTGCTTTGGATATGGGCAGCCTGGACATATGCTCAGAGATTGTCCCGCTGCTAGACAGGTTCAAGTTTGGGGCCTAGGCCCAGCTTCTAGTTCAACAGCCCCTTCCCCACGCACAGCACATCAGGGGGCATCTACTAGCACAGCTGGCGGTCAGCGCTAGAACAGATTCTATGCCTTAGCCATTCGTCAGGAGTAGGAGGCCTTACCAGATGTAGTCCCCGATATGTTGAGAATTTTTCATGTTGATGTGTATGCTTTGCTAGATCCGGGGGCTATCCTATCTTTTGTGACACCATATATAGCCAGTAGCTTCGGAGTCACTCCCGATGACTTATCAGAGCCCTTCCCAATTTCTACTCCACTAGGTCACTCAGTTATAGCTAGACGGGTGTATAGAGATTTCCCAGTCTCAGTTCTTCATAAGCTCACCTCATTAGACTTGATAGAGTTAGCATGACTGATTTAAATGTTATTCTTGGCATGTATTGGCTATTTGCATGTTTTGCTTCAGTTAATTGTAGAACCTGGTCGTAGAGTTCAAATTTTTGGGTGGCCAGTCTTAGAATGGAAGGGTAGTTTAGTTGTGCTTGTAGGTTGATCCATTTCCTACCTTAAGGCCAGGAAGATGATTCCTAAAGGTTGCATGTACCATCTAGTTAGGGTTAAGGACGTGGAGTCCGAGACCCCTGATCTTGGGCGGATTTATATGCCCAAGTGATACTCAAACGTATCATTTTCGCCTTGTTTGTTGTGCAATATGTATATATTCTCATGTAATTGGTAATAAAATGTGAATTTATACTAACCAACATGATTAGCATTTGTTTTGCAGGAAAATATGATTTTTAGGAGCTAAAATGCATGTTGGAATTATATCGGAGTGGACTTCGATGCGAGCATGGAAAAGACATTGGAATGCGCAAAGTAAAGGGGCTCCGCGATGGAGCTGTGCCACGCTACCATCACGGAGGCACACTGCCTGAAGGATGATTTTATTGGCAAATTCCAGTGAAGCCTCGCGACAGCTCCGTGGCACGGAGATAGGCCTCCGCGTTGGCCTCCGTGCCACGTTGAGGCTATATTCCCGGACCCTGGAATTCCAGTAAGGGTCCGCGTCCACGCCGTGTCACGAAGGCAGTGCTCCGCGTTGACCTCCGTGACACGTTGCTTGTTATTCCGAGAAAAATTCCCACTAGTATAAATAGAACACTTAGCTTATTTTTAATTAATTCAGACTTGGTGGAGCAAGGACGTGGGTTAGAAGCAGTTGAGGGACGAAAAAGCTAAGGGATTTCTTCTCTTCCTTTCTTCTTTCAATCAATTGTATGTATGATTTACACTTGTTTTAGGATGATTAATCCACAAATGAGTGGCTAATTCTCTTCCTTGCTGAGGTTTTGAATAATGGTGATGAATTTTGATTGTTAATTATATGGTTTTCTTCTTCTTCTTCCATGTTGTTCTGTTAATTCTTGTTTCTACTGCATTAGTGTGTGGCCGACACTAATGTACATCTAAAAAGTCCAATTTCACTCGAGAGAGCACGAAATTGGAAAGTTGTGAATTAATATGGTATTGTTCTTAACTTGATTTGGGAAAATTGGGTTTTGATGTGCTTTCCTGATAGAAATATACTTGAAAGCCGTATTAGTCAATTTAGGAACCGGAATTGTAGTGCTAGGTCATAAATTGCATTTGATCACAGAAATGTAGACGAATGGTTTATGATTCTAAAGTGAAATTAAATACGAGAGTTTTAATTTCTAGGCTAATGTTCTTGGCTAGCAACATGAAGAAAAGATTAACCAAATTGTGATTATCATCAAATTCATTGCTTGTTCTTAACCTTGGCATGCTCATATCCATAGTTTCAATTCACAGTAAATAATTGTTAATAGTTTTAGTATATATAATTTATAAACAAAAACTTATTTAACTGTTGGTTACGTTGTTGTTAGCATAATTAGAAGTAAGATAAGAATATAGTGTACTTAGGCAATTTTACTTATCCAGAGTCTCCTTGGATCGATACTTGGCTTACTTAGCCACTTTATTACTTGTTTGACCACATGCACTTGCGTGTCGGTTTTACATATACCGAACCAGCCGGACAAGTTTTTGGCGCCGCTGCCGGGGAGGCTAGGCAATTGGTGAAATTGTGATAAGTGTAAATTTACTGTATTTTTGTTTTATTTTCTTAAGTGTTGACAACTTGGTCTTAGCCTGTATTTTGCAGACTTGATTTCTGTGAACACTGGCAAGGGACAAAGAGCTGGAGGAATCTTACTTAGAGCCTGAACGTGAATTTCACAGTCAACGTAGAGAAGCTCTACAAAAGAAGCTGCGGTTGCTTAGACAGTCTATTATGGAGCAACAACATCCACCGGTTGTTAGGGCAGTGTTAGTGCCCGATGAAGTAGCAGCAAGGCCGGTTCGTGAGGTGGCAATCCCACATGCCAACAATGTACATTCTAGTATCCGCAAACCAGAGCCTGGAGGGAGGTTTGAATTAAAGCAGAATATGGTGCAACTATTGCACACAAGCGGGCAATTTACCGGTCTCCCTCATGAAGACCCACAACAACATCTCCAGAATTTTTTGGAGATAAGTGACACTTATATACCCGCTGGAGTGTCACTTGATTATGTTCGGCTCACCTTATTTCCGTTTTCCTTACTTGGTGAAGTCAAGAGGTGGTTAAAAGCTGAACCACCAAATTCTATATCAACGTGGGATGATCTAGCACAGAAGTTTTTGATCATATTTTTCCCTTCTGGTAAAACAGCCAGACTTAGAAGTCAAATTCTAAGTTTCAAACAGAGGGAGGGAGAAGATCTATATCAAGCCTGGGAAAGATTTAAATCCATGTTGCGGGACTGTCCTCATCATCATCAGTCCAATGAGGTGTTGGTACACACATTTATGGAGGGTTTGGGACCCCATACTAAAATTTTGTTAGACTCAGCAGCTGGAGGGCAAGCGCTGGAAAAGACTTATGAGGAGCTGTACACTTTGCTCAACCGAATTTCACAGGGCAATCCAGAATGGAATGCAGATTCATCAAGAAGTGGAGCAAGGAAAGCAGCAGGAGTGCTTGAAGTGGATGGATTTACAGCTATCGCTGCACAGATAGCTGCCTTGCAGAATTAGTTGAATAATCACTTCAGCAATATGAACTTGAACCAGCCTTCAGCTTCAGTCAATGCGGTCCAGCAGATGTGGTGTGAAGTGTGTGGTAGTAGTGAGCACTCAGCTGAGTGCTGTGGAGCAAACCCAGATTCGGTTAACTTTGTGGGCAATGCACAGAGAAATCAGCAGCAGTTTGGTAGTGGCTACAACTAAAATTGGAGGAACCATCCAAATTTTTCGTGGGGTAGCAACAACCAACAAAGCCAAGGTTCTGGTCAGGGTATGCAGAGAAATCAAGGAGGGCAACCGAACTATCAATCCCAATTCAGAAATCACAATGCCCCTCCTCCACCACCATCACCTACCATTGAGGAGATGTTCAAAACCATGATCGCTAATCAGGCACAATTGCAGGCTGACTATGTTAAATTGGCAGCCGAAGTGAAGAATAATCAGTTAGCAACCAACGCTCTTGAATATCAGTTTGGGCAATTTGCTAGTGCCCAAAATACAAGACCCAGAGGAGGACTGCCTAGCGACACGGATCCTAATCCGAAGCAGGTAAATGCAGTGACCATGAGGAGTGGTTTACAGTTGAAGGAGGTGGAATCGGAAAGACCGCCTCAAAAGTCAGGAGCAGCAGAAGTTGAGGAGGAACAAAGTTCTGATAGGGGGAAGACTAAAGAAGCAGAAGCAGAAAGACCTCCACTCCCGTTCCCTCAACGACTCAAGAAACACAAGGAGGAGGCGTGTTTCAAGAAATTTATGGAGGTGCTTAAACAGGTACATGTTAATTTACCTCTTGTTGATGTCTTGCAGGGAGTGCCCAAATATGCAAAATATATTAAAGACATCGTGGCAAACAAAAGTCGTTTGACTGAGTATGCCACGGTGGCTTTGACGGAGGGATGCACTTCCCAGATTCAAAACAGACTGCCCACGAAGCTAAAAGACCCTGGAAGTTTTACTATCCCGCTTACTATTGGGCAGAGTATCCGAGCTCGTGGATTATGTGACTTGGGGGCGAGCATAAATCTGATGCCATCTTCGGTATTCAGAAAGTTAGGTCTGGGGAGCCCTAGACCTACAATCATAATCTTGCAGCTAGCAGACAGATCCTTAGCTAGGCCGGATGGCATTGTTGGGGATGTGCTTGTGCAAGTGGGGTCCCTCATTTTTCCGGTCAATTTTATTGTTCTGGATTTTGAACCAGATGCTGAAGTCCCATTTATTTTGGCACGACCCTTTTTGGCAACCGGAAAAGCATTAATCGACGTGGCTGCGGGTCAACTTACAATGCGAGCACATGACAAGGTCGAAGTGTTCGATGTGTACAAAGCACCTAAGCTCCCGATGGTGAATGAAGAACTCTCGGTGATCAATGTAATTGATCATGGGAATGCTAATCAAATGAATGATTCCCAAGAGTTGATAGGAAGGCCACCTGACCAGGTTGAGCACTACTGGGGGGAGGACAATGATCGTGACAAATCGTCCATCACCCTAGTAGATAATTGAGCATAAAGGACGTCGAGCCGCGACGGTAAACCAGGCGCTACATGGGAGGCAACCCGTGAAAAATATTTTTTTCTTTTGTTTAGTAAGGTGTAAATAGTTTTTATTTTAATTTTCTTTTCTTGATTTGGTATAAATTTTTTATTTTTAGTTAATATTTTTCATTTTAGTTAGGGAAATCTAGTAATCTAACCAATTTTGTTTAGTGAGGTGATTTTCAGGTCAAACAGAGAAAAATATGCATGGAATCGGGAAGAAGAAGGCAAGGTATGAAAAAAATAATTAAAATGAAGAGACAGTGCACTGGGGCGTTGGCTCCGTGTCACGGAGGAGAGGCTCCGTGTTACCCTCCGTGACACGTTGAAGTTAAATTCGGATTTTTAAAAATTTTCCAGTGAGCCAACGCGTTAGCTCCGTGTCACGGAGGAGGGGCTCCGCGTTACCCTCCGTGACACGTTGCCTTATATTTGGTGCCGGGTTACACCGGGTTACCGGGTGACCCGCGTGTTTTTCTTAATTTTAACCCCGATTTTTGCCCTTTCTTTCCCCATTTCTTCTCTTCTCCGCGACCAAACTCCCTAATTCCCTCCCCCAACCACCGTGCCACGGTACTAGGCAAGGAAATTGTCAAGTTTCTTCGGGTATTCAATTTAAAGGTATGTTTTCCTCGTTTTTCTGAAATTTTTGTCGATTCCACTCGAATTTGAGTATGTGAGGTGAGATATATCCTCCTAAGTAGCAATTGAGCATGAAATTGAATTATTTGTTGATTGATGAGTGTTCGAAATGTTGTAATTAGCGTTTGAACTTGTCGATTACATGAATTATTCGAAATTGAGTGTAAAATTGAATTCTAGGGCTTGGGTTGTTGAAATTGAATTGGGTAACTTGATAAATGGGTGAATTAGATGTCGGGGTGTGGTTGTAAAGTGAGATAAGTCATGTAAATATTGTTTGAATGTAAAAGACGACGAATTCTCAAATTTTTGGGGAAAATGCGAAAATTGTTCAAATTGGTTTGATTATTCGGATTCGTACGTATATAGAATTTTTGTTGTTGTTTTTGTTTGTTGTTTTCGTTGCTAAGTGCGATGGTTGAATTGCTAGCGATAGTAGGATTGGGATTAGCTGTATGAAGTCTGAGTAGTATGCTAAAAGTTATACTGTCGAAAATTTTTGGTAAACGCACTAAGCAATAAATTGTATAGTTGTTTGTGTTTGGGTTGTAAATAAAGTAATCCTTGCCGTAGTATCGTAAACGTAGCTAAGGACTAAGTGTGGGGTGAACTTAGTTTAACCCGACCTTAGCCGAAGCTAATATGCATTTAGCTTGACATTGTGCTTGTTTATTGATGTTGGCAGGTACAATGGCGAGTAGGCAGGATAAGGGTAAAGGTGCTTCTACTTCAGGCACCGGGAGAAAGCGAATGAGATTGGGCACCGCAGTCCCAGCTGCACCAGCTGTTCCGCACGGCCAACGCCGCCAATACGGAACGAGGTGGGTAACCGAGGAAGGAAAGAAGTGGTACGCTAAACATAAGGAAAGCAAGTACTTCCCGGAGGAGCATATTGCACGGGAACCACTAGCACAGGAGTTCCCCTGTATTGTGCAAAGGATTGAGGCATCTGGGCTCAGCTTTATATTTCAGGAGCCCAAGGAGTGCAACCTACATTTGGTCTGGGAGTTCTACGCAAATTGGAACCCGGCCACCAGAAGCCACACAATAAAAATCAGAGGGCAGATTGTCACTCTGGAACCCCAGCAATTAAATGGCATCATTGGAGCGTGGGACACAGACGCCCACGTTCTCCGCCAGCTGAACATCACCCCACCATATGCCGACATCAGACGTACCTTGTGTGGAGCTCGATCCACAGCTCGATGGAGCAGACATAAGGAGAGGGGTTACCACCAGACTCTGCCTTATTCGCAGATGAATAGGGAGGCAAGAATTTGGCTAAAAATAGTTTGTTCGTGCTTGATCCCAGGGCTTCACATGAAGGA
Source organism: Datura wrightii (assembly GCA_035772735.1). Lineage (NCBI taxonomy): Eukaryota > Viridiplantae > Streptophyta > Magnoliopsida > Solanales > Solanaceae > Datura > Datura wrightii. The sequence goes on along the minus strand of JASDFA010000002.1, from coordinate 44,032,536 downwards.
TGTGACCCGGGACCGTGTCTGCTTGCTGTATGCCCTTATGAAAGGGCTGGAGATTAATGTTGGGGCGGTTATCATATCCACCATGAAGAGAGCCCGACTACACCAGGGCCACAGATATGGGTTCGGCGGACTCATCACCACCTTCCTCCGAGGCCTCGATGTCGAGGAAGAGGCTTTGGATTACATCCCTCAGTTGGAGCGGAGGGCACTTGATGTGACAAAAACTAAGGCCCCCGACACCACACACGGGCCAGTGCTGACACTGGGCGAGCGACATGTTCGTGATGATCAGTACATGGCTCGGATGTTTGGTATGCAGATGCTTCATCTCCAGATTGGTGGGAGACCAGCCACAGAGGAAGAGTTATGGTAGCTGGAGCTGGATTACCCATTTGGCGAGAACGCTAGAGCTTTGTGCCGAGTGGGACCAGCCTTCGTGGAGCCTACTGACGATGATGTCCCCACTGACGAGGAGACACGTCGGGAGGACTCCGATGTGGAGTCCGATGACGACGATGGAGCTGACTCGGACATGGGCGATGAGGCAGCAGCACCGGATGAAGAAGTCGAATATTTCGACTGATCAGGGAGTTCCACCACCCGAAATTTTGTGATCTTAATTTTTGTGAACAATGGGGACAGTGCTCGATTTAAGTGTGGGGTGGGGAGTAGCTAGGTGCTGGAACTTAGGCTAATCTGCTGTATGCTCTTTCCCTTGTTGTGCATGTATGTTTTTGTGTTTCCCTGTGGTTGTGAACTGATTTGTGTTGTATCTGTATATATTTTTGTGGTTAATGATGTGTGTTATGAAAAGTTGTGGTTGCCAGTGTAAATATTTTGTAAATATTTTGTAAATATTTTTTTCTTATCGAAATGATCGATATTTTTCAAAATTTTTGCGAAAATATTTTGCACTTATCAAAATATTTTGTAAATAGTTTTCCATCGACATGATCGATGTTTTGCAAAAAAATTTTCGATTTTTATTTTGGGTTTCTCGGAGTTTGTTTTCGGTTCTTTTACCGAGAATAGTCCCATTGAACCGATGTCATAGTTAGTGACCGTTCCCTATGATGGATGGATGACGACCGTCTTAAGGGAAATGTAGTCGATAGGAGTAGGATTTTTAATTTATTTTCAGTTGTTTCTTTGGTGGATTGCATCACTGAACCTGTAGTTACTAAATGGTTGTGAAATTTTGGTTGCGTGTTGTAACTGATATTCAAAATGTAAAAGTGATTCGTTTGAAAGCATGCAATTTTGTAAATATATTGAGTTACCTAGGCTGTAGAATTTGATTCGGTGTGATTGAGGCTTAATTTCGAATTCATGTAATTGGCTAATTAAAGAGTCTATGAATGCATCTTGAATCGAGCATGTGCATAAAGTGTGAAGTGAGGTATTGTTATTCCATGCTATTGTGAAGTGTCTAGAACTTGCCTGGTGTGTGTGCAAAACGAAATGAAGGAGGTGTAGTGTTGGAAAGGATGTAGGCATTTCTTTGTTTAACCGAGAGTTTCTATTTTTTCTTGTCATACGCTACCTTTTTATGTGACTGTATACCCTAGTCAGCCCATTGAGCCTTTAGCTGATTATTTCTTACTTTTGTCCAAAATTTTATAAACTAAGCTTTATTCCTTCTTTTCATTAGCCGTAAAGTCTATACAAAACTCTTAAGCGCTTAAGAAGAAAAGAAAAATTTTCCCGAAGTGTCAAAGAGTGAGAAGAGTGGAAAGAAAAGAAAAGCAGAGTGAAGAAAGAAAAGAAGAGGTTGAAGAGGCACTTGGTATAATGAAATGATAATAAAGGTGCATGAAAACCCTTTGTTGTTGTGTCAAGTGTGTTTGAGGAAATGGGCCATACAAAAGTAAACAAGCATGAATGGGATGATGAAAAAGAGAAAAAGAAGAACAATATCCATGAGTCGATGGGAATGTGTTGAAAAGGCGCTTAAGGATGCTAGCGACTATTATTGGCTAATCCAATATATATACTAGTTCCATATTCCCGTTACAACCCATTAAAGTCCTACATGATCTTACATCTCATTTCCTTATATTAGTGGAGTAATACACTAAGGGCAAGCCTATGGGTCATGACATGATGCATGTGAATTCTTTTGGGAGAGAGAGTGAAATTAATTTCTACATGCCCCTACTTGAATGTTTGTGTGCTGCATGAACATAAAGGGGAAGATTCTCTTGAGTTGTGAGGGAACATGCTTGATGAAAGATTGATTTTCGTGTCGGATATCTTGATTAGCTGATTTGCATGAGTTTGCTGATATCGAGAGTCGATTCTTAAAGTCTAGGAAGTCTTGATGTATTAAAGGTCATTGCATTGTAAGGCCATGCATGTTTTCGTGATGATTTGCAAAAATTGAATAATCGGGATGACCGTAGCATAAATTGTCGCACCATAGTGGCAAAGGTTGGGATGTAATTTGCATGAGTTGTGTATGTGTTGTTCGAGGACGAACAAGGATTTAAGTGTGGGGTAAGTGATCTTGGGCAGATTTATATGCCCAAGTGATACTCAAACGTATCATTTTCGCCTTGTTTGTTGTGCAATGTGTATATATTCTCATGTAATTGGTAATAAAATATGAATTTATACTAACCAACATGATTAGCATTTGTTTTGCAGGAAAATATGATTTTTAGGAGCTAAAATGCATGTTGGAATTATATCGGAGTGGACTTGGATGCGAGCATGGAAAAGACATTGGAATGCGCAAAGTAAAGGGGCTCCGCGATGGAGCCGTGCCACGCTACCATCGCGGAGGCACACTGCCTGAAAGATGATTTTATTGGCAAATTCCAGTGAAGCCTCGCGACAGCTCCTTGGCACGGAGATAGGCCTCCACGTTGGCCTTCGTGCCACGTTGAGGCTATATTCCCGGACCCTGGAATTCCAGTAAGGGTCCGCGTCCACGCCGTGTCACGGAGGCAGTGCTCCGCGTTGACCTCCGTGACACGTTGCTTGTTATTCCGGGAAAAATTCCCACTAGTATAAATAGAACACTTATCTTATTTTTAATTAATTCAGACTTGGTGGAGCAAGGACGTGGGTTAGAAGCAGTTGAGGGACGAAAAAGCTAAGGGATTTCTTCTCTTCCTTTCTTCTTTCAATCAATTGTATGTATGATTTACACTTGTTTTAGGATGATTAATCCACAAATGAGTGGCTAATTCTCTTCCTTGCTGAGGTTTTGAATAATGGTGATGAATTTTGATTGTTAATTATATGGTTTTCTTCTTCTTCTTCCATGTTGTTCTGTTAATTCTTGTTTCTACTGCATTAGTGTGTGGCCGACACTAATGTACATCTAAAAAGTCCAATTTCACTCGAGAGAGCACGAAATTGGAAAGTTGTGAATTAATATGGTATTGTTCTTAACTTGATTTGGGAAAATTGGGTTTTGATGTGCTTTCCTGATAGAAATATACTTGAAAGCCGTATTAGTCAATTTAGGAACCGAAATTGTAGTGCTAGGTCATAAATTGCATTTGATCACAGAAATGTAGACGAATGGTTTATGATTCTAAAGTGAAATTAAATAGGAGAGTTTTAATTTCTAGGCTAATGTTCTTGGCTAGCAACATGAAGAAAAGATTAACCAAATTGTGATTATCGTCAAATTCATTGCTTGTTCTTAACCTTGGCATGCTCATATCCATAGTTTCAATTCACAGTAAATAATTGTTAATAGTTTTAGTATATATAATTTATAAACAAAAACTTATTTAACTGTTGGTTACGTTGTTGTTAGCATAATTAGAAGTAAGATAAGAATATAGTGTACTTAGGCAATTTTACTTATCCAGAGTCTCCTTGGATCGATACTTGGCTTACTTAGCCACTTTATTACTTGTTTGACCACGTGCACTTGCGTGTCGGTTTGACATATACCGAACCAGCTGGACAACCCCGGCCATTCAGTCAGTTCCAGTAGTATGTGAGTAACGGAAGGTCTTCCCTGATGATTTGCCAGGTATACCTCCCGAGCGGGAGATTGATTTCGGTAAACATCTTCTTCCCAGCACGCAACCTATATCTATTCCGCCCTACAAAATGGCTCCAACTGAGCTAAAAGAGTTGAAAGATCAGGTGAAAGACTTGTTAGATAAGGGCTTTATCAGGCCGAGTAAATCTCCTTAGGGTGCACCAGTATTATTTGTTCGAAAGAAGGACGGTTCCCTTCGCATGTATATTGATTATCGGCAGTTGAATAAGGTTACTGTCAAGAACAGGTACCCCTCACCCAGAATTGATGATTTGTTTGACCAGCTTCTGTAATACCCCAGAAGTGCGTCGGAGTAGAACCGTAAGTGAAAAATTGAAAACTGCAGGGAATGGGGGAAAATATCTCAGAATGTGTCAAGGTACAACTCGTGGTGACATACCACGAGTCGTTGTAATGAGTCGTTGGTCAAGTCTGAGATGGCTTACGAAGGGTGACTCAATGATCCATTAGAAGAGACCACGAGTCTTGATTTGAAGTCATTGTTAGAGATATGGTTTTTCCAGTGGGTTTGACGGAAGGAAACAACTACTTGTTATTTGCTGTGACGAGTCGTTATAAGACCCGTTAGAAGATGAGACGCCAAAGTTCAGGGGGCTAACCACGGGTGATGTGACGAGTCATTGGTTGAAGGTATGAGTCGTCCTGACAAGCCGTTGTTTGGTTCCGAGAAGGGGGTCATCAGCAGTGGTTACAACGAGGGACATGACGGGTTTTCGTTGGTTCCAACGACCCGTTAGTCTCATTCATGGGTTTAATCTGGCCAATTTTCAGGGTAGGTTCATTAAGGGTATTTTTGACGTTTTCATGATATAAGGCCCTAAACTACGTCATTTTAGCTTAGCAAAGATGGGATTTTAAGAAAATAAACCTTCCTAAACCCTCATTCATGCATGCAAGAGTATAGAGAGAAGATTAGGAGGTGATTCAAGGTGTTCCTTCTCAATTATTCCAAATTCATTCTTGGTTTAGAGAAGGGTTAAAATTCGATAATTCGAGGTATGTAAGGTCTTCAATGGGTGGGTTCTTCCACACCCATGTTCCTACTCAATGATTTCACTCAAAATTTATTTAAAAACTCATGGGGTTTATATTCGATTTGTATAAAATCTAATGATTTCATTATGGGTTTTGTGATTTTGAAATATTATCATAATCTATGGATTTTGATCATAATTTTAGATTTAAATTGATTATAACATTATTGATTTGATTTCTAAGCAGTTAAGCTCAATTATGCATGCCCCATGATGAATCGATTTATTATCCCATTGATGTTCTTTACAAGCCCATAATGAACTATGTTTTAAATTATGAATTCATTATGTTACCTATTATGGTTTTATGAAAATTCAAGCTATATGCATGATCTACGAGTATGTATGAATCTTATTAATCATGAATTATGTTTTTGGCCAACTCACGGGCCTCATGTCATGGCTAGTTCACATATGTTCAAGCATGTTTACGATTATCATGATTTAACTAGACATAAACTCATGAATGTATTATTATGAGAACTATATACGTTTTGGGAGTAGTATCGAAAACTGAATAGGTTCCGGGCTCAAGTCAAGCCCCGAATCTCATGAACTACGTGCCACCGTAGGTATGTTGGGACCTCTTTTCATGTTTGTCCCCTGCCCAAATGGCCCTTTTCCATGGTGATATCACACTTTCATGGTTCCTACCCTTGGCAAGGTACGAACACCCTTCTGACTAGGGTTATAAGTCAGGTTTCATGTGTGCTCATGTGAGGTATATTGGTTAAGAGAATCTTCCACTGTTCCTCATGATTTATGCATGTTATGATTATGTAGGTTGGATCAAGTTATGTTAAGGAAGGTTCTTATATTATGATTATGACTATGTTCATGTTATGAATGTTTTGAAACCTTGAGTCGTATGATATGTTATAACGATTTATGATGCGAGCATGCTGTTCTACTCTTATGATCTTTTATGGACTTTATTTATGTTTTTAACTGTCCGTTTTACTTACCTTGCATACTTAGTACATTCCACGTACTGACCGCATACTTTCAATGTTGTATCATTTCATGATACAGGTCATAGTTTGCAGGCTCATCCTCACTCGTTGCTAGTTCCATCCTTACTCTCCGAGCACTTGGTGAGTCCTCATGTTTCGAGGGCTACATGTTCACCCTCTATGTTATTTCTTCAGGTTTTGGATGTTGTGATTAGCTGGGGAGTTGTTCCATCAATCCACCTTTCATATTTAGAGGCTTATCAGACTAAAAGATGTATTCCGTCGTATTGTATAAGTCTAGTACTATTTTTTCCTTATGCTATGTTATGATTACATTCTTTATGCTAAGCCTTCCGCTCATGTGATTGAATTAGATGTATGCTCATGCTATGGGTTGACTTTGGGTCTCTCGAGACTCCATGTCCCGTGTCTATGATCCGGGCCTCCGTTTGGGTCGTGACAAACCTGGTATCAGACCATAGGTTTTGAAGTGTCCTAGGGAGTCTGAAAGTTGTGTTAAGTAAAGTATTCTTCATGGGTGTGAAACGCGCCACACTTATGTCGAAGAGGCTACTAGACATTTAGGAAATGTTCCCTTCTTTCATGATCTATATCGTGCAGTAAATGTGATTTACTCTTCTAATTCCTGCTATTTGCGTTTGCAGAATCATGCCTCCACGTTGGGTAAACGCCAAGAGAAATGGTAATGGTAACTATCATAAGGGTGCCCATGATTTTGAGCATCAGCCCGCTCCAACTATTCATGAGGAGCATGCACCAGAGCCAGCCGCCCATGCTGAGTTTAGGGCGGCGATTCAGATGCTGGCATAGGCTATGATAGCTCAAGTTCAGAATCAGACTGTGGCACATTATCCACAAAATGGTAACGTGGCAGCTGCTAGGGTGAGGGACTTTTTGAGGATGAGCCCTCCGGATTTCACAGGGTCGAAGGTAGACGAGGACCCATATGACTTTATTGAGGAAATTCTGAAGATCACCCAGGTTATGGGGGTGAATAATGGTTAATGTGTTGATTTGACCTCCTATTAGCTCAAGGGGGTAGCACATATATGGTTCAAGCAATGGAGAGTTGCTAGGACAACGGGTGCAGGCCCAATAGGTTGGGATGAGTTCCACACCGCGTTCATGGATCGGTTCTTCCCTCGGGAGATGAAGGATCTTAAGGCGGTTGAGTTTGTTAATTTGAAGCAGGGCAACATGTCAATCCAGGAGTATGCCTTGGAGTTCACTCGGCTATCTAAATATGCTTCGGAGTTGGTGGCAGATCAGCGGGCTCGGGTGAGCCGCTTTGTGCATGGACTGGCAGATTACTTGGACAAGAATTACCGGATTGCCATGCTGCACCAGGAAATCGACTCTCCCCATATTGTATTGCATGCCCAGCAGATGGAGTCGGTTTATAGGAGGCAGAGAGAGGCCAAGAGGGCTAGGACCGATAGCCATGGGGCTTCTCAGGCCAGATCAGGGGGTGGACCACGTCAGTTGTCCCAACACAGGTCTATTGCCCTAGCTCCATCATTGGCTAGCACGTCGTCCAGGTTCAGAGGTGATCAAAGGAGCAGGGCATTAGGTCCAAGGGATCATGGTAGCATGTAGGTGGAGCTCACCTTCCCTGTTTGTGCAAAGTGCGGCAAGAACCACCCTGGAAGGTGTCTGGTCGGTGCAGATGATTGTTTCAGGTGTGGCAAACCCAAGAACAAGATCAAAGATTGCGCTGCAGCCAATTCTACTGCTCTAGTAGCACAACCCCCTCAGCAGGGTGCCTCCACTAGTTCAGCAGGTGGTCGACGCCAAAATCGATTTTATGCCCTAGTACCCCACCAGGAGTAGGAGGCGTCACCAGATGTGGTCACGGGTATGTTGCAAGTCTTCCATATTGATGCTTATGCTTTGTTAGATCCAGGAGCTACCTTGTCTTTTCTGACCCCTTATATTGCTAGTAGTTTTGGAGTTGGTCCGGAAATTTTATCAGAACCATTCTCCATATCTACTCCAATCGGTGAATCAGTGGTAGCTAGGCGGGTGTATAGGGGTTTCCCCATTACGGTGTTGCATAAGGTTACCTCTACAGACTTAGTAGAATTAGCCATGACTGACTTTGACATCATTTTGGGTATGGATTGCTTGTTTGCATGTTACACTTCAATTTATTGTAGGACCCGTGCGGTGGAATTCTGATTTCTGGGTGAGTCAGTTTTGGAATGGAAGGGTAACTCAGTTGTACTAGCCGGTCGATTTATTTCATACATTAAGGCCTGAAAATGATCTCTAAGGGTTGCATGTACCACTTAGTTAGGGTTAAGGATGTAGAGACCGAGACCCCAACTATTCAGTCAATTCTAGTGGTGTGTGAGTATCTGGAAGTTTTCCCCGATGATTTGCCAAGTGTTCCTTCAGAGAGGGAAATCGATTTCGATATTGATTTATTGCCATACGTAGCCTATCTCTATTCCTCCTTACAGGATGGCTCCAGCCGAGATAAAAGCGTTAAAAGAACAGTTGAAGGACTTGTTGGATAAGGGTTTCATTAGATCGAGCAAGTCTCCATGGGGTGCACTGGTTCTCTTCGTTCGAAAGAAGGATGGATCCCTTCGAATGTGTATTGATTATCGATAGTTGAATAAGGTCTCTGTCAAGAACAGGTACCCTTTGCCCAGGGTTGATGATTTATTTGATTAGCTCCAGGGTGCCAGGTGTTTCTCGAAGATAGATCTTAGGTCCGGATACCATCAACTCAGAGTTCGGGAGTGTGATATCCCGAAGACAGCCTTCAGAACTCGATATAGCCATTATGAATTTGTAGTTTTGTCATTTGGTCTAACCAATGCTCCTGCAGCTTTTATGGACCTGATGAACAGGGTGTTCAAGCAATATCTGGACATGTTCGTGATCGTGTTCATCGATGATATTCTTATATACTCCCGGAGCGAGGAGGAGCATGCCGCTCATTTGAGAATAGTGCTGTAGACCCTCAAGGATCGTCAGCTGTATGTAAAGTTTAGAAAGTGTGGATTTTGGATAGACTCGGTGGAGTTTCTGGGTCATGTGGTATCAGGCGAAGGCATAAAGGTAGATTCCCAAAAGATCGAGGTTGTGAAGAATTGGCCCAGACCGGTGAATCCTTCAGAAATTCGGAGTTTCTTGGGCCTAGCCGGTTACTACCGGAGATTTGTGGAGGGTTTCTCATTTATTGCGACACCTTTGACCAGGTTAACTCAGAAAAAGGTGAAGTTCCAATGGTCGGAGGATTGCGAGAAAAGCTTCTAGGAATTGAAGACCCAACTCACTTCAGCACCAATGTTGACTTTACCCGAGGATACTGATGGCTTTGTTGTATATTGTGATGCTTCGAGAATCGGATTGGGATGTGTGTTGATGCAGCGTGGGAAGGTGATATCATATGCCTCTCGATAGTTAAAGTTTCACGAAAAGAATTACCCGACCCATGATCTTGAGTTGGCCGCGGTGGTGTTTGCACTGAAGATATGACGACATTACTTGTATGGGGTTCACCTAGACGTGTTCACGGGTCACAAGAGCTTGCAATATGTGTTCATTAGAAAGATCTCAATCTTCGACAAAGGAGGTGGTTGGAGTTATTAAAGGACTACAATATGAGTGTTCTTTACCACCCGGGCAAGGCTAATGTGGTGGCGGATGCACTTAGTAGGCTCTCTATGGATAGCGTGTCCCATGTGGAGGAGGGAAAGAAGGAGTTGGTAAAGGATGTCCACCGGCTTGCAAGATTGGGAGTTAGATTAGTCGACTCGACCGATGGCGGTGCTGTTGTGCAGAATGGGTCAAAATCATCCTTGGTGATTGATGTCTAATCTAAGCAAGATGAAGATCTGATTTCAAGGAAGCTAAAGGAAGCAATGCGGAGTCAAAAGGTGGAGTTTTCTCCCAAGGAGGAGATGGGGTTCTACAATCCCAAGGTCAACTATGTGTTCCGAACATTGATAATTTAAGGGTTCAGATATTGCATGAAGCACATAGTGCCAGATATTATATCCATCCAGGATCCACAAACATGTATCGGGACTTGCGAGAAATCTATTGGTGGTACGGTATGAAGAAGGGTAAAGGTCCAGTTGATAAAGGACCGGTTGAAAATCACTTAGAGTCGTCAGAAATCGTATGCGAATGTGAGGAGAAGAGATTTGGAGTTCGGTGTGGAGGACTGAGTATTTCTAAAGGTATGCCCCATGAAGGGAGTCATGCGGTTCAAAAGAAAGGAAAACTCAGTCCTCGCTATATTGGTCCCTACCGGGTTGTGAGAAGAGTTGGTAAGGTGGCGTATGAGTTGGACTTGCCATTGGAGTTATCTTCAGTTCATCCCATCTTTCATGTGTCGGTTTTGAAAAAGTGTTTGGGTGATCCAGCCTTGGTAGTCCCGGTAGATAGCATTGAGGTAAAAGACAGCCTCAGTTATGAAGAAATTCCCGTTGAAATCTTGGATCATCAGGTTTGAAAGTTGAGAAACATAGAAGTAGCTTAAGTTAAGGTTTTATGGAGAAATCAGCATGTTGAGGGAGCTACGAGGGAAGCCAAGTAGATATGATGGCGAGATACCCACATTTATTCTCTACCAGCTCAGTTTCGACTTGAGGTACCAATTTTACCCTACGAATCTACCTAGTTTTCATGTTCAGTTCATGTGTGTAAGTTTTTTTGTGTGTATGTGAAGTATGAGATCAGTTCAGCTATATGGTTTTATTCGGAGGTAGTTACTCCATGAAAATTTCGGTTAAAATGATCAGTATTTGACCATGATAATTGTATGTCTTTGATTTATGCTTGTTTCTAACATTCGAGGACGAATGTTCCCAAGGGGGAGATATTGTAATACCCCAGAAGTGCGTAGGAGTAGACCCGGAAGTGAAAAACTGAAAACTGCAGGGAATGGGGGAAAACATCTCAGAACGAGTCAAGGTACGACTCGTGGTGACATACCATGAGTCGTTGTAAAGAGTCATTGGTCAAGTCTGAGATGGGTGACAGTGTAAACCACAGAAGACAGGACGACTAGTTGTGGTAAACAACGAGTTGTTGTTAGCAGTCATGGGAAGGAGTTAGATTCTTCAGATGGCTTACGATGAACGACTCAACGATTCATTAGAAGAGACCATGAGTCGTGGTTTGAAGTCGTTGTTAGAGATGTGGTTTTTCCAGTGGTTTTGACGGAAGGAAACAATGACTCGTTGTTTGTTGTGACCAGTCGTTGTGAGACCCGTTAGAAGATGAGATGCCAAAGTTTAGGGGGGCTAACCATAGGCTATGTGATGAGTCATTGGCTGAAGGTATGGGTCGTCCTAACAAGCCGTTGTTTGGTTTCGAGAACGGGTCATCAGCAGTGGTTACAACGAGGGACATGACGGGTCGTCCTTGGTTCCAACGACCCGTTAGTCTCATCCGTGGTTTAATCTGGCCAACTTTCAGGGCAGGTTCATTTAGGGTATTTTCAATTTTTTCATGATATAAGGCCATAAACTACGTCATTTTAGCTTAGGAAAGCTGGGATTTTAAGAAAATAAACCTTTCTAAACCCTTATTCATGCATGCAAGAGTATAGAGAGAAGATTAGGAGGTGATTCAAGGTGTTCCTTCTCAATTCTTCCAAATTCATTATTGGGCTTTAAAGAAGGGTTAAAATTTGATAATCCCAGGTATGTAAGGTCTTCAATGGGTGGATTCTACCACACCCATGTTCTTACTCAATGATTTCACTCAAAATTTATTTAAAAACTCATGGGGTTTGTATTCGATTTGTATAAAATCTAATGATTTCATTATGGGTTTTGTGATTTTGAAATATTATCATAATCTATGGATTTTGATCATAGTTTTAGATTTAAATTGATTATAACATTATTGATTTAATTTCTAAGCAGTTAAGCTCAATTATGCATGCCCCATGATGAATCGATTTATTATCCCATCGATGTTCTTTACAAGCCCATAATGAACTATGTTTTAAATTATGAATTCATTATGTTACCTATTATGGTTTTATGAAAATTCAAGCTATATGCATGATCTACGAGTATGTATGAATCTTATTAATCATGAATTATGTTTTTGGCCGACTCACGGGCCTCATGTCATGGCTAGTTCAAATATGTTCAATCATGTTTATTATTATCATGATTTAACTAGACATAAACTCATGAATGTATTATTATGAGAACTATATACGTTTTGGGAGTAGTATCGAACACTGAATGGGTTTCGGGCTCAAGTAAAGCCCCGAATCTCATGAACTACGTGCCACCGTAGGTATGTTGGGACCTCTTTTCATGTTTGTCCCCTTCCCAAATGGCCCTTTTCCATGGTGATATCACACTTTCATGGTTCCTACCCTTGGCAAGGTACGAACACCCTTCTAACTAGGGTTATAAGTCGGGTTTCATGTGTGCTCATGTGAGGTATGTCGGTTAAGAGAATCTTCCACTGTTCCTCATGATTTATGCATGTTATAATTATGTAGGTTGGCTCAAGTTATGTTAATCAAGGTTCTTTTATTATGTTTATGACTATGTTCATGTTATGAATGTTTTGAAAACTTGAGCCATATGATATGTTATAACGATTTATGATGCGAGCATGCTGTTCTACTCTTATGATCTTTTATGGACTTTATTTATGTTTTTAAATGTCCGTTTTACTTACCTTGCATACTTAGTACATTTCACATACTGACCGCATAATTTCTATGTTGTATCGTTTCATGGTACAGGTCCCAATTCTCAGGCTCATCCTCACCCGTAGCTAGTTCCAGTCTTGCTATCAGCGCACTTTGTGAGTCCTCATGTTCCGAGGGCTACATGTTTACACTCTATGTTATTTCTTCAGTTTCTGAATGTTGGATTAGTTGGGGAGTTGTCCCATCAATCCGCCTTTCATGTTTAGAGGCTTATCAGACTACAAGATGTATTCTGCGTATTATATAAGTCTAGTACTGTTTCCCTTATGCTATGTTATGATTACATTCTTTATGCTAAGCCTTCAGCTCATGTGATTGAATTAGATGTATGCTCATGCTATGGGTCGATTTGGGGTCTCTCGGGGCTCCATGTCCTGTGTCTACGATTCGGGCCTCCGTTCGAGTCCTAACAGCTTCAGGGTGCCAGGTGTTTCTCCAAGATTGATATCAGGTCCGGATATCACCAGCTTAGGGTTTGAGAGAGTGACATTTTGAAAACCTTCTTCAGGACTCGGTATGGTCAATAAAAATTTGTTGTTTTGTCTTTTGGACTAATGAATACCCCTGCAGCTTTTATGGATCTAATGAACAGGGTGTTCAAGGAAAATCTAGACATGTTTGTGATTGTGTTTATCGATGATGTCCTCGTATACTCTCGGAGTGAGGAGGAGCATGACGCTCACTTGAGAGTAGTGTTTCAAACCCTCAAGGACCAACAGTTATATGCATAGTTCAGTAAATGCGAGTTTTGGTTGGACTCGATGGCATTTCTAGGCCATATGGTGTCAAGTGAAGGGTATAAAAGTAGTTTCTCAAAAGAACGAGGCGGTAAAGAATTGACCCAGACAAGTGAACCCATTAGATATCAAGAGCGTTTTGGGCTTAGCAGGTTATTATCGGAGATTCGTTGAGGGCTTTTCATCCATTGCAACCTCATTGACTAGATTGACTCAGAAAAAGGTGAAGTCATGGTCAGAGGCTTGTGAGAAAAACTTTCAGGAATTAAAGACCCGACTCACTTCAGCAGCAGTGTTGACCCTACCCGAGGATACAAATGGCTTTGTAGTGTATTCTGATGCTTCGCGAGTTGGACTCGGGTGTGTATTGATGCAACATGGGAAAGTGATAGCATATGCCTCGAGACAATTGAAAGTTGATGAAAAGAATTACCCGACCCATGATCTTGTGTTGGCCGCGGTGGTATTCGCATTAAATATATAGCGGCATTACTTATATGGGGTCCACGTGGATGTATTCACGGATCACAAGAGCTTTCAATATCTGTTCACGTAGAAAGATCTCAATATTTGATAAAGGAGGTGGTTGGAGTTACTAAAGGACTACGACATGAGTTTCCTTTACTACCCATGCAAGGCTAATGTGGTTGTGGATGCGCTTAGCAGGCTCTCTATGGAGAGTGTGTCTGACGTGGATGAGGTAAATAAGGAGTTGGTGAAAGATGTCCATCGACTAACAAGGTTGTGAGTTAGATTAGTCGACTCGATTGATGGCGGCATTATAGTGCAAAATGGGTCAAAATCATCCTTGGTGGTTGATGTTAAATCTAGGCAAGATGAGGTCCCGATTTTGAGGAAGCTGAAGGAAGCGGTGCGGAGTCAAAAGGTGGAGGTTTTCTCCCAAGGGGGATATGGTGTGCTAGATACTAGTGTCATGTATGTGTTCCAGACGTTAATGATTTGAGAGTTCGAATATTGCATGAGGCACATGGTACCAGATATTCTATCCATCTGGGATCCACGAAGATGCATCGGGACTTGCAAGAAATCTATTGGTGGGATGGTATGAGGAAGGATATTGCAGAGTTCGTAGCCATATGTCCTAATTGTCAGCAAGTGAAGGTTGAACATCAAAGGCCGGGAGGCGTACTTCAGGATATCATCATTCCCACTTGGAAGTGGGAAGAGATTAATATGGATTTCATTGCTGGTCTACCTCGTACTCGCTGACAATATGATTCCATTTGGGTGGTGGTCGATAGGTTAACCAAGGCTACACACTTCCTACCGGTCAAGACCACAGACAGCGGATGATTATGCCAAATTATATATTGGGGAGTTGTTTCGACTTCATGGAGTTCCCTTGTCTATTATTTCAGACCGAGGTAATCAGTTTACCTTTCAATTCTGGTGTTCTTTTCAACGGGGACTTGGGACTCAAGTTAAGCTCAGTATAGCCTTTCATCCGCATACAGATGGCCAGGCGGAACGAACGATCCAGATCCTCGAGGATATGTTGAGGGCATGTGTGACGGACTTCAAAGGTAGTTGGGATGATCATTTGCCCTTGATCGAGTTTGCCTAAAACAACAGCTATCACTCTAGCATCCAGATGGCATCTTTCGAGGCTCTTTATGGGCGAAGTTTTAGATCGCCCATTGAATGGGTTTGAAGTTGGGGAAGTCTCTATGATAGGGCCTGATTCAGTTCATCAGGCCATGGTAAAGGGTCAGTTGATAAGGGACAGGCTGAAGACCGTTCAAAGTCGACAAAAATCATATGCTGATGTGAGGAGGAGGGACTTGGAGTTTGAGGTGGAAAATTGGGTATTTCTAAAGGTATATCCCATGATGAGAGTGATGCGGTTTGGGAAGAACGGCGAAACTCAGTCCCCGCTATGTTGGTCCCTACCGGGTTGTGAGGAGAGTTAGTAAGGTGGCGTATAAGTTGGACTTGCCATCGCAGTCATCTTTAGTTCATCCCATGTTTCATGTGTCCCTTTTGAAGAAGTGTTTGGGTGATCCAACTTTAGTAGTTACGACGGACAGGGTTGGTGTAAAAGATAGTCTCAGTTATGAAGAAATTCCCATTGAAATCTTGGATCGTCAGGTTCGGAAGCTAAGAAACAAGAAAGTAGCTTCAGTTAAGGTATTTTGGAGAAATCAACATGTTGAAGGAGCTACCTAGGAAGCCGAAGCAGATATGATGGCTAGATACCCACATTTGCCGTCTTAGTTTCAGCTTGAGGCAACAGTTTTGCACACAGACTCTATTTAGTCTTCATGTTTGAACTATGTGCACAAGTTTATTTTATGTATGTGTATGTGTTATGATTGGTGAATTTAGTTCATCTCTGTGTTTTGAATCGGAAGTAGTCATTCCATCAATTTTCGGTTAAAATGATATGTTTTGTATATGATAAATTGCATGTTTCTATTTTCTGCCTGGTTCCAACATTTGAGGATGAATGTTCCCAAGGGGGAGATATTGTAATACCCCGAAAGTGCTTGAGATTAGATCCGGGAGTTTAAATCTAAAATCTGCAGAAATTGGGAAAAAATTGCTCAGACGAGTGGAGTAATGACTCGTGGTTCCAAACCACGAACCGTTGTTGGCAGTCGTGGGTTCAGGTGTCCGGGGGGCAGTGGAAGTAACAGTTGATAAAATGACCCATTGTAAGAAACAATGAGTCGTTGTTAGTGGTCGTGGTAATAGATGGACTTCAACAGTTGGGAAGCGTAACGGGTCATCCAATGACCAATCGTGGCATGAAACAACCCTTCGTGAGGAGTCGTGGTAAGGGAACCCAGATCTCCAGTTAACTTGACGAACGGATACCACGATCCATTGGAGCCCACAATGATTCGTGGTGGGAGTCTTCGTGGGGAGGTTCAGAAGGTTCAGGAGGGCAAACAACGACAATGTAATGATCTGTTGTCTCAAAGGACGAATCATCCTATTCTCCCATTGTTTAGATCTGAAGGAAAGTCTCAGCAGTGCGTAGCTCGGATGGATAAAACGGGTCATCGTATCATCCAACGACCCATGGGGTCGTTCGTTGTTTGACCCAATGAGCAAATTTTTTGTGTAATCAGTAAGGGTATTTCCATCATTCCTAAGTTCTAGGGGCCTGTACTATGTCGTTAAAGGCTTGTTTTGAGGGGTTTTGAAAGGGCAAAAGCCTACTCTAAGTTATTCTTCCCATGCATGCAAGTTTGAAGGATTGAATAGGTGATTCAAGGACAAATTTCAAGGTTTCCGTTGGGATCTTACCTTGGGCAATTGGAGGGTGTTAGAATCCACTGATCCCAGGTATGTAAGGCTATGAGTGGGTGTCTCCTTCCACACCCATGCCCAATTTCTATCAAAATATGATGAGTTGTCTATGATCAAGTATGGGGTTTTACCCAAATTGCACGACTCTTTAATCTCTATATATGGGTATGATTAGATTGTGTTTATATTGATGAATTGTAAATCTTGAGCAGATTCTAAATTGTTTTCAATACAAAATTGTTTTGCAAAAATCTTGAATCTAAAATGCCCATGGATGAGAAGTTCAAAAGTAGTGAATGATGATGAATGCATGATGATGTTGAGATTTGATGATGAAAAGCATATTTCTAAAGTTATCCATGACTATGAGATTGTTTTAAAAATGAATTGAGTAGATCCAAGTATGATAAAGCTTTGGGCAATGCCCACATGTTGACTTAAAGTGATGATTTTCCCGAAATAAGCTTACCACATTGTTTGAAGTGAAGTTTTTCCTAATTTTTTATAAATTATAGCTTGTGGTATGTTGAGTCATTCTACATGTAGCTGACCACATGATTTGGAGTAGATGCTCCCACCTATCATTGAGCTTGTGGTATGTTTCGAAATAAAGCCTTCCATGTGCATGAATTCATAATTGAGATGTATATCATTATGAGCTTTGTCAATAGATAATGTTGATCTTCGTTTCATACGATGTTAGGCAATCATGATTTCATCTTGATTTTCGTTGATAGACAATGTTGAGCTTCGTCGATAGACGATGTTAAGCTTCATTATATACGATGTAAAGTATTGCATGTTTGGGAGAAGAGTTTAGCACCGAGCGAGTTAAGGGTTGATCACCCTATGCCCCAGAACTATGCGCCAACATAGGTTGATACTATTATATTATTGGGACATCCCTTGTGCGCTATCCCCAGCCCGATTAGCCCTTCAACTTGATATCAATATCAGGATATCGTCCATGGCCCTGGCAAGGTTATGGACGGCTCTACCCACTTGAGTGTGATAGTTGGGACCACATAAGCTCTATCGTGGTATGTCGGTTAAGTGATGAGTCTTCCATTGTCTATATCATTCAGATTTTCATATCATTACTCATAATGATTACTTTACGCATGCATGTTCTAAAAGTAAGGTTTGACTTATTGTTTAGCTTTTAAATATAAATGTTATGTTCCAGCTTTGAGCCATTCGAGTCAGTCATGATGTTCTACAACTATGAATGATAATGTTATGATAAGACTACGGTATCATTATGAATGCATGTAGCCCTTCTACTTATACTTGAAAGATTATGAAATGTTTTAAATGATTTATTTTACTTAAGCAGTTTTACTTACCTTGCATACTCGGCACATTCCACGTACTGATCGCATACTTTCTATGATACATCGTTTCATGATGCAGGATCCAGTTCTCAGGTTCAGCCACGCTCGTAGTCGCTTATCAGAGTTAGCACCTGCGTGATTGGTGAGTCCTCATCTTTCGAGGACTAGACTTTCAGCTTCATGTCGTATTTTAGTTTTAGGTTTTGTGGAGTTAGTTGGGGTCTTGTCCCATCAACTTGTAGTGCCCGGGAAGCTTAAAATCAATATTCGGGACTTAATTCAGAAAATCTGGAAAATTGCAGAAAAGTTGCAGAACAACCAACCTGACGGGTCTTTAAGTGACCCAACGAATCATCAGGTCAACCGTGAGAAGGAGGGGCAGTAAGCAGAAGCAAGACCAGTTGAGTGGGAGGAGTTTCATATAGTTTTTCTAGATAGGTTCTTTCCCCGAGAGTTGAGGGAGGCTAAGATGGCAGAATTTATGAACCTACGACAGGGCAATCGAACAGTGGAGGAGTGTGCTCTGAAGTTTACTAGACTATAAAAGTATGCTCCAGAGATGATGGCCGAGCCAAGGTCTCGCATGCTGAAGTTCGTAGATGGGGTGTCTAACCTGGTTCTTAAAGAGTGCAGGAAGGCAATGCTAATCAAGGACATGGATCGTTCTAGCATAATTGTGTATGCCCAACAGATTGAGGCAGAGAAGCTAAAAGATATGTAATGTAAGAACAAGAGGGAAAGAACTGGTCATACAAATTTTGGACACTAGAGTTCTGGCGGTGGTAGCCGCTCGTAGCAGCAACAGCAGAGGGCCCTAACACCTAGCTCAGCCAGTGCACCAAACTTTTGGTCCCGCCAGGATCGGAGGGATGGGTCATCTAGCACTCAGGATCTGGCCCACAATTCAGGAAACAAGTATCCAGTGTGCCCCAAGTGCAGCAGAAACCATCCTGGAGAGTGTTTACAGGGTAGAGAGGGTTGTTTCGGTTGTGGACAGCTCGGGCATCGACTCAGAGAGTTCCCCTCAGCAGGGCGAGGAAGGTCAAAGTCCACTACCTCAAGCAGCTCCAGCAGGCCAACCCATCAGGTATAGATGGCGGTCAACGCCAGAATCATTTTTATGCTCTCTCTTCTCGTCAGGATCAGGAAAGCTCACCTGACGTAGTCACTGGTATGTTACTTCTCTTTCACCTAGACGTGTATGCCCTTCTAGATCAGGAGAAACTCCTTCGTTTGTAACTCCATATGTAGCAGTCTAGTTCAGCATCAGACGAGAGGTCCTATCAGAACCCTTTTCAGTCTCCACCCCAGTTGGCGAGTCAGTTAGAGCCAGTCGAGTGTATAGAAACTTCCCAGTCACAGTCTTGAGTAAAGTCATATCAGCTGACCTTGTAGAGCTAGACATGGTCAACTTTGACCTTATTCTAGGCATGGATTGGTTACACTCCTGCTATGCCTCAGTTGACTACAGGACTAGAGTTATCAAGTTTCAGTTTCTAGATGAGCCCGTGTTAGAATGGTTGGGCAGCAGTTCAACACCTCAGGGTAGGTTTATTCCCTACCTTAAGGCCCAAAAACTCATTTCCAAAGGGTGTCTATCATATGGTTCGGGTCAAGGATTCCAAATCTTAGACCCCAACCATTCAGTCAGTTCCAGTTGTCAGCGAATTTCCAGATGTATTTCCTGAAGATCTTCTTGTAATTCCCCCTGAAGGGGAAATAGACTTTAGGATAGATCTCCTTCCAGATACTCAGCCCATCCCCATCCCTCCTTACCGAATGGCTCCAGCTGAGCTTAAGGATTTGAAGGAGCAACTAAAAGATCTTCTAGACAAGGGTTTTATTAGACCCAACATCTCTCCATGGGGTGCTCCAGTTCTATTCGTGCGTAAGGAAGATGGTACCCTCAGAATGTGCATAGATTACCGTCAGCTAAACAAAGTCACAGTCAAGAACAGATATCCCCTACCTAGAATTGATGACCCCACTCAAGAACTCAGAAAAAGAGACCGTAAGTTCTCTCAGGAATTCTCAGAGCAAGAACTAGGGCAGCTTTCTTATCCTCAATTTCTCAAGATTTTTGTGGGTTCTTCATCAAGTATGTGGGGTTTTAGCAAGGGGATTGTTCTTCCCTTGAGTCCCCAAAATTGTCCTCAATTTCTTCTATCAGTTTTAAGCCCTGAGCTTTCGAATAGGAATAGTATTCATGTTGATTTTCGTTGATTTCACTTAGAACGATGTTCATGTATATTTTTGATATGATTCCCATAAATTTCTTATCATATTGTCAGTGTTCATGCAAAAACTGAGTTTAAGCCCTAATTTTTCGAATAATGATTTTACTTGCTAAATTCCCTCTAGTGAATGAAGAATGCTTAGGGCTAAATTCCTAGAGTTTCTTGCTATGCATTTATGTTGGGTAAATATCCCATGAATCAGAATGGCTTTAGTTCGTTGAATGAAATTCTTATAATTCTTGAAATTTCTCTATATTATGAAATTCCCTTACTATCGGGATAAGATGAATTCTCTATTAGCTGCTAGTAGTCTATACCAGTTAGAACTAGAATCTCCCCAGAATAATATCAGTTTAGTCTTAGCTAGAATGCTAAAATCCTTAGTGTTAATCAAAAAATTTGTCAATTGATCAGTTTGACTCCAGTTTATTTTTGAGGTGTCAGTGGTGCCTCCCAGTTTTTAGACTCAGATTCAGATTATAGTTATTTGGTCCATTAGGCAATCATGACATTCAGTTATAGCTCTGACCAGCCCCAGACCCCAGTTCAGTTATCAGTTTGTTCTTTAGACGGTTATGACGCTTTCAGCTAAGTAGTTCTGACCAGTCTTAGAACTCAGTTTTTAAATCCGGTCCTATAAGACGCTTAGGGAACTCTCTAACACTTGGGTCAGTATAGTCTTGGACCCCAGTATCGAGCTATCCACTTGTCAGTAGTAGCAGTAATAGGATTATCCAGTGGGAGTAGGACTTATCACCGAAAGGGCCGGGGTTCCAGTGCACCCTGGTTCCAGAACTACGTTGCCACCGTAGGTTGTATTTACTTGGCCTAACGGCCCCCTTTGGGCAGTGATTTTCACAGTCCATGCATTTATACCCTAGCAAGGTATATTGGGTCCTATCATAGGGTGTATACATCGGACTACACGTCTAGCTCACGTGGTTAAATATTGGTGATAGACTCTCCCACTAGTTAGTCTAGTCCAGTAATAGAATAAGCAGCTCAGTTCAGTACAGTATCTCAGATTTTGTGTTTCAAACTTAGGGCACATCCTTGACCATCAGATAGGGTCATCTTGACCACTTCAGATTACATTAGAATTTCAGTTCAGTTTACTTATTGGTGATGGCGTGTCATTTTCAGTTCAAACTTTATATTTAGTATGTCTCTCCCACTTACTCAATACATTCAAAGTACTGACACATACTTTTCATGCTGTATCATTTCGTGATACAGCTGCAGGTTCTCAGGTCCAGCATAGATAATTACTTCAGTTTTAGAGCATTCCACTTCAGCAGATCAGAGTGTGAGTCCTCATCATTCGAGGGCTTTGTTTATTTATTTCATTTAGTTATTGTTTTTTTAGACTTAGAGTGAGCTGGGGACCTGTCCTAGCAACTCCTCAGTGGTTTCTTTTAAAACTAGACTTGTCTTACAGAATTTAATTTCATATATATATATATATATATATATATATATATATATATATATATATATATATATTACTTCCAGTTTTTTTTTATGTTTTCTCAAACTGATAAACCTGTTATTTATAAGTTCCGTTGTGCATGTTTACTCAGAATGTTAGTGTATGATAGACCAGGGGTTGACTTGGGGTCACTTGTGGCTTCAAGTATCATGTTATGTCCAGGGTGTAGGCTCGGGGCCTGACAAACTTGGTATCAGAGAACTAGGTTTAGAGTATCCTCGACAATTCTAAAAGTCGCATAGAGTAGAGTCCTTTTCATGGGTGTGAAGCGTGTCACACTTATGACGGGGAGGCTATGAGATGTTATTAGGAAAATTCCCCTTTGAGAACTAGGTTTAGAGTATCCTCGGAAATTCTAAACACCGCATGGAGTAGAGTCCTTTTCATGGGTGTGAAGTGTGTCACACTTATGACGGGGAGGCTACGAGATGTTATTAGGAAAATTCCCTTTTTGTTCATGTTCTTTATCGTGCGTTAAAGTCCATTTCCGATGACATCTTTCTAAATCGTGTCCTTTTCCTTTCAGTGAATAATGCCTCCTCGACATAGAAATGGATGAAGAGCCGGAAACGCCAACAGATCTGGTCCACCAGCTCCGACATTTCCTTAGGATGAATCCTTATCCGTAGCCGAATTCAGGGCGGCCATTCAGTTGCTAGCTCAAACAATCACCAATCAAGTGAACCAGCAGGTTGTTCTAGCAGCCACAAGTGGGTCTGCAGCTGCTGCCCGGGTGCCTGATTTCACTCGGATGAACCCTCCAGACTTTCATGGGACAAAGGTGGGAGAGGACCATAAGGCTTTCTAGATGAGATTAGAAAGATCACTAGGATCATGGGTGTCAGCTCCTCCGAGAGTGTTGACCTGGCTGCCTACCAACTAAAAGGGGTAGTGTAGGAAGGAGGGGTGGTCAGCAAAAGCAGGACCGGTTGAGTGAGAGGAGTTTCATAAAGCTTTTCTAGATAGGTTCTTTCCCCGGGAGTTGAGGGAGGCTAAGATGGCAGAGTTTGTGAACCTACGGTAGGGCAACCGAACAGTAAAGGAGTATGCTCTGGAGTTTACTGGACTATCAAAGTATGCTCCAGAGATGGTGGTCGAGCCAAGGGCTCGCATGCTAAAATTCGTAAATGGAGTGTCTAACCTGGTCCTCAAAGAGTGCAGTACGACAATGCTAATCAAGGACATGGATCTTTCTAGCTTAATTGTGTATGCCCAACAGATTAAGGCATAGAAGCTGAAAGATATGGAATGTAAGAACAAGAGGGCAAGAACTGGTCATACAAATTTTGGCCACCAGAGGTTTGGCGGTGGTAGCCGCCCACAGCAGCAGCAACAACAGAGGACCCCAGCACCTAACTCAGCCAGTGCACCAACCTTTCGGTCCTACCAGGATAAGAGGGATGGGTCATTTGGCACTCAGTCTCAGGCCCACATTTTAGGAGACAAGTATCTAGTGTGCCCTAAGTGCGGCAGAAACCATCCAGGAGAGTGTTTACAAGGTAGAGAGGGTTGTTTCGGTTGTGGATAGCTCGGGCATCGACTCAGAGAGTGCCCATCAGCAGGGCGAGGAAGGTCACAATCCACTACCTCAAGCAGCTCTAGCAGGCCGACCAGCTCAGCAGGCCAACCCATCAGGTATAGATGGCGGTCAACGCCAGAATCGTTTTTATGCTCTCTCTTCTCGTCAGGATCAGGAAAGCTCACCTAACGTAGTTAATGGTATGTTAGGTCTCTTTCACCTAGACGTGTATTCCCTTCTAGATCCAGGAGCTACTCTTTCGTTTGTAACTCCATATGTAGCAGTCTAGTTCAGCATCAGACCATAGGTCCTATAAGAACCTTTTTCAGTCTCCACCCTAGTTGGCGAGTTAGTTAGAGCCAGTCGAGTGTATAGAAACTGCCTAGTCACAGTCTTGAGTAAAGTCATACCAGCTGACCTTGTAGAGCTAGACATGGTCGACTTTGACCTTATTCTAGGCATGGATTGGTTACACTCCTGCTATGCCTCAGTTGACTGCAGGACTAGAGTTGTCAAGTTTCAGTTTCCAGATGAGCCCGTGTTAGAATTGTTGAGCAGTAGTTCAACACCTAAGGGTAGGTTTATTCCCTACCTTAAGGCCTAAAAACTCATTTCCAAAGGGTGTCTATCATCTGGTTCGGGTCAAGAATTCCAACTCTTACACCCCAACCATTCAGTCAGTTCCAGTTGTCAGTGAATTTCCAGATGTATTTCCTGAAGTTCTTCTTGGAGTTCCCCTTGAACGGGAAATAGACTTCGAGATAGATCTCCTTCGAGATACTCAGCCCATCTCCATCCCTCCTTACCGAATGGCTCCAACTGAGCTTAAGGAGTTGAAGGAGCAGCTAAAAGATCTTCTTGACAAGGGTTTTATTAGACCCAGCATCTCTCCATAGGGTGGTCCAGTGATATTCGTGCATAAGAAAGATGGTACCCTCAGAATATGCACAGATTACCGTCAGCTGAACAAAGTCATAGTCAAGAATAGATATCCCCTACCTAGAATTGATGACCTGTTCGACCAGCTTCAAGGATCCAGTTGTTTCTCCAAGATCGATCTCAGGTCAGGATACCATCAGTTAAGGGTCATAGAGTGTGACATACCAAAAATAGCATTCTAAACTCGGTATGGTCACTATGAGTTTATGGTGATGTCCTTTGGGTTAACAAGCTCCCCAGCAGCCTTCATGGACCTGATGAATAGGGTTTTCAAGAAGTACCTGGATATGTTCGTCATTGAATTTATTGACGATATTCTGGTGTACTCCAGAAATGAAGAAGAGCATGCTAATCACCTAAGGTTAACACTACAGACTCTCAAAGATCGCCAGTTATTCGCCAAGTTCAGCAAATGTGAATTCTAGTTGAAGTCTGTGACTTTCTTGGGTCATATGTCTCAGGTGAGGGGATATAAGTAGATCCTTAGAAAACAGTAGCAGTAAAGGATTTTCCCAGACCTACATCTCCAAATATAATCAGGAGTTTTCTAGGCTTAGCAAGTTATTACTGACGGTTTGTGGAAGGTTTCTCCTCCATAGCGTCTCCTCTGACCAAGCTAACCCAGAAGAAGGTAAAATTCCATTGGTCGGATGAGTGTGAGAAGAGTTTTCAAGAGTTAAAGACTCGACTCACTACCACTCCAGTTTTTACCCTTCCAAAAGGAACAGATGGGTTGGTTGTATATTGTGACGCCTCCAGAGTTGGACTTGGCTGCGTTCTGATGCAGCGGGGCAAAGTGATAGCCTATGCCTCTAGGCAACTCAAAGTCCACGAGAAGAATTATCCTACTCATGACTTGGAATTGGTCGCATTAAAAATATGGAGACACTACTTGTATGGAGCTCACGTAGATGTATTTATAGCTCACAAGAGCCTTCAGTACATGTTCAGCCAGAAGAACCTGAACCTCCGGCAGAGAAGGTGATTGGAGCTCTTGAAAGATTATGACATGAGTGTGCTGTATCACCCTAGAAAGGCCATTATGGTGGCTGACGCCCTAAGCAGGCGATCTATGGGAAGTGTAGCTCACCTTGAGGGAGGAAAAAGGGAGTTAGCAAATGATGTTCTTAGACTAGCCCGGTTAGGGGTGCAACTAGTATACTCAACTGAAGGTGAAGCAGAAGTACAAAGCGGGTCAGATTCATCTTTGGTAGTTGAAGTTAAGTCCAAACAAGATGAAGATCCAGTTCTACTTAAACTCAAGGAGGCGGTTCTTAGAAAAGAAGTTGAGGCTTTCTCCCAAGGGGGAGATTGAGTGCTCCGTTATCAGGGAAGGTTGTGTGTGCCAGATATCGGTGAGTTGAGACTGCATATTTTAGCTGAGGCACACAGCTCAAGGTATTCCATTCACCTTGGTGCTACTAAAACGTACCGCGACTTGAGGCACATTTATTGGTGGAATGGCATGAAAAGAGACATTGCTGAATTTGTAGCCAATTGCTCGAACTGCCAGCAGGTCAAGGTAGAATACCAGAGACCAGGAGGTATGACCTAGGATATCAACATACCCACCTGAAAGTGGGAAGAAGTAAATATGGACTTCATTACGGGTCTACCCCGGACTCGTCGGCAACATAACTCTATTTGGGTGGTAATAGACCGGATGACTAAGTTAGCACATTTCCTCCCAGTTAAAAACACAGATTCAGCTGAGAACTATGCTAGACTTTATATTCGGGAACTAGTCAGACTACATGGGGTGCCCTTGTCCATTATTTCAAACAGAGGTACCCAATTCACCTCTCAATTCAGGAGATCTTTTAAAAAAGGACTAGGTACCTAGGTCAAGCTCAGTATAGCTTTTCACACACAGAAAGATGGGAAAGATGAGCGGACTATTAAGACTCTAGAGGATATGCTAAGAACGTGCGCAATCAATTTTAGGGGTAATTGGGATGACCATCTACCTCTTATAGAATTTGCGTACAACAACAACTATCATTCCAGCATTCAGATCGCCCTATTTGAGGCATTGTATGGTAGGAGGCGTAGATCTCCTATAGGTTGGTTTGAAGTCGGTGAAGCTACCTTGATAGGGCCGTACTCAGTTCGTGAGGTGATGCAAAAAGTTCAGCTCATCCGAGAAAGACTGGAAATAGCCCAGAGTCGTTAGAAATCCTATGCCGATGTGCGAAGAAAAGAGCTGGAGTTTTTAGTTGATGACTGGGTATACCTGAAAATTTCACCCACGAAAGGGGTGATTAGGTATTGAAAGAGGGGGAAACTCAGTCTTAGGTATACCTGAAAATTTCACCCAGTCATGATGACTCGTCATGTACCCTAAGGGATTAGTACAGTATTTCCAGTGAACTTGACGAGAGGATTCAACGGCTCGTTGGACCTGGTAACGAGTCGTTAGGTCACCCGTTAGGAACACCTGACAGTTTTTCCCAACGAATTTCTGAGGGCTATTTAGTAATTTCCTATTCTCCAAAGCATTAAACCACATTGTTTTGACTTTGATTTCAGACGTTTTAGTGGGGGTAATGGGTCCTTTTCCTCATCCCCACTCAAGCACTCAGAAAAAGAGACCGTAAGTTCTCTCAAGAATTTTCAAAGCAAGAACTAGGGCAGTTTTCTTTTCCTCAATTTCTCAAGATTTTCGTGGGTTCTTCATCAGGCATGTGGGGTTTTAGCAAGGGGATTGTTCTTCCCTTGTGTCCCCAAAGTCCTTCTCAATTTCTTCTATCAGTTTTGTGCCCCGAGCTTTCGAATAGGAAGAGCATTCATGTTGATTTTCGTTGATTTCACTTAGAACAATGTTCATGTATATTGTTGATATGATTCCCATAAATTCCTTATCATATTGTCAGTGTTCTTGCAAAAAGTGAGTTCAAGCCCTAATTTTTCGAGTAATGATTTTACTTGCTAAATTCCCTATAGTGAATGAAGAATCGTTTGGGCTAAATTCCTAGAGTTTCTTGCTATACATATATGTTGGGTAAATATCCCATGAATCAGAATGGCTTTAGTTCGTTGAATGAAATTCTTATAATTCTTGAAATTTCTCTATATTATGAAATTCCCGTATTATTGGGATAAGAGGAATTTCTCTATTAGCTGCTAGTAGTCTAGACCAGTTAGAACTAGAATCTCTCCAGAATCATATCAGTTTAGTCTTAGCCAGAATGCTAAAATCCTTAGTGTTAATAAAAAAAATTGTCAACTGATCAGTTTGACTCCAGTTTATTTTCGATGTGTTAGTGGTGCCTCCCAGTTTTCAGACTCAGATTCAAATTACAGTTATTTGGTCCATTAGGCTTTCATGACACTCAGTTATAGCTCTGACCAGCCCTGGACCCTAGTTCAGTTATCAGTTTGTTCTTTAGACGGTTATGACGCTTTTAGCTAAGCAGCTCTGACCAATCTCAGAACTCAGTTTCTAAATCTGGTCCTATAAGACGCTTAGGGAACTCTTTGATAGTATCGCTGGGTCAGTATAGACTTGGGCGCCAGTGTCGAGCTATCCGCTTGTCAGTAGTAGCAGTAATAGGATTATCCAGTGGGAGTAGGACTTAGCACCAAAAGGGCCGGGGTTCCAGCGCACCCAGGTTCCAGAACTACGTTGCCACTGTAGGTTATATTTACTTGGCCTATCGGCCCCCTTTTGACAGTGATTTTCACAGTCCATGCCTTTATACCCTGCAAGGTATATTGGGTCCTACCGGTGGGGTGTATACATCGGACTGCATGTCTAGCTCACATGGTTAAATGTCGGTTATAGACTCTCCCAATAGTCAGTCTAGTCCAGTAACAGAATAAGCAGCTCAGTTCAGTACAGTATCTCAGATTTAGTGTTTCAGACTTAGGGCATGTCCTTGACCATCAGACAGGGTCATCTTGACCACTTCAGATTATATCAGAATTTCAGTTCAGTTTACTTGTTGGTCATGGCGTGTCATTTTCAGTTCAGACTTTATATTCAGTATGTCTCTCTCACTTACTCAGTACATTCAAAGTACTGACGCATGCTTTTCATGCTGTATCGTTTCATGATTCAACTGCAGGTTCTGAGGTCCAGCATAGATAATTACTTCAGTTTCAGACATTCCACTTCAGCAAATCAGAGTGTGAGTCCTCATCATTCGAGGGCCTTGTTTATTTATTTCATTTAGTTATGGTTTTGTTTAGACTTAGAGTTAGCTGGGGACCTATCCTAGCAACTCCTCAGTAGTTGGCTTTTAGACTAGACTTGTCTTTCAAAATTGAATTTCATATATATATATATTACTTTCAATTTTTTTTAACGTTTTCTCAAACTGACAAAGTTGTTATTTATAAGTTCCATTGTGCATGTTTACTTAGAATGTTAGTGTATGATAGACCAGGGGTTGACTTGGGGTCACTTATGGCTTCAAGTACTGTGTTACGTCCAGGGTTTAGGCTTGGGGCTTGGCACAACTCGTCTAGACTAGAGGCTTTTAGACTTGTGTATGTGTAGCTTCGGATATTATTCTGATCTGCCGTTGTATGAGACTTCCGTCGAGTTTATAATTATGCTTTCTTCATGTTTATTAAATGAGTTAGTTGAATGCTTATGCCATGGGTCTTCTTGGGGTCTCTCGAGGTCGCTTGTCCCTTGTCCCATGTCTACGATCTGGGTCTATGCTTGGCTCGTGACATAAAATCTGCCCATGATTCATAAAACATGAATTTATACATGAAAGGAATTAACCCATAGCTAGATCATAAGGATTTCATTAGAATTGGAATTAAAACCCCATAGAATTATCAATAGAATTTCATGAATTAAAGAGAGATTGGGCATGAGTGTGAACAAATTAACCCATTCATAACCCCACATACCTTAAGGGATCTGATTCTCACACTTCCTTGATAGCCCAAAGAGAATTGGAGAAATTCTCCAAGCTTGACCTCCAAGGAAGAGCTCTAATTTGCATGCATGGAACGGTAAAGCTAAGAATAGGTTTAACACTCTTAAACTCCTACTAACTGAGCTGAAAACGATGTAGTTTAGGCCTTAAGAGCCTAGAAACTATGAAAATGCCCTTAATGGTTCGACAGAAAATCTCATACTGCCAGAAATGATATCGTTTGACGAGTCGTTAGGCAAATCACGGGTCGCTTGCCAACTCGTTAGGCAAATGATGAGTCGTTTGCTTAATCCATGAAGTACACTGGAATTTCCCACTACTGCTCAAACCATGGTTCACTTAACGACTTGTTAGGAAAATAACGAGTCGTTTGCTTTCTCTTTAGGGGATATTCCTATCTTTACAAATAACAGGTGATTTGCTGACTTGTTAGCAAGACAACGAGTCACTTAACGACTATTTAGGAGAACAACGGGTGATTTGATGATTTGTTCAGAGCCTAGTGCAGAAAATCCTATTTTCTCCATTTCAATTCCTAGGTCTGATCTTAAGGTTTTCGGGGCATTACAATATCTCCCCCCTAAGAACATTCATCCCCGAATGTTGGAAATCATATATAAAAGCAGAGAAATGCAATCATCATATTCAAATACTAATCATATAAGCAGAAAACTAACGGAATGACTACCTCTGAACTGAACTATATGGCTGAATTGAATTCATGAATCATATATAATACTTTAACATGAAATAACTGGGGCACATGAACTGAACACGAAACTGAATAGAGTTTTAAGGCAAGAACTGATACCTCAAACTGGAACTGAGCCGGAAGGGAAATGATATGGGTATCTAGCCATCATATCTGCCCCGGCTTCCCACGTAGCTCCCTCAATATGCTGATTCCTCCATAAAACCTTGACTGAAGCTACTTCCTTGTTTCTTAGTCTTCGAACCTGACGGTCCAATATTTTCCACTGGAATGGTTTCATAACTAAGGCTTGTCTTTCACACTGACACTGTCCACCAAAATAACTAGAGATGGATCACCCAAATACTTCTTTAAGAGCGATACATGGAGAATTGGATGAACTGAAGCTAATTCTGAGGGCAAATCCAGCTCATATGCTACTTTGCCAACCTGTTCCATTATTCGGTGTTGGCCAACATAACGGGGACTGGGTTTCCCTCTCTTTCCGAACTTCCCCACTCCTTTCATGGGAGACACCTTTAGAAACACCCAATCGTCGACTTCAAACTCAAGTTCTCTCATTCTCACATCCGCCTAGGACTTTTGGAGACTCTGATCTATTTTCAACCTGTCCCCTATGAGCTTAACTTTCTCCATAGCCTCATAGCCTGAATCTGGTCCTATCATCGTAGCTTCACCGACTTCAAACCAAACAATCGGCGATCTACACTTTCACCCATAGATAGCCTCAAACGGAGCCATCCGAATGCTGGAATGATAGCTGTTATTGTATGCGAACTCAATGCGAGGCAAATGATCATCCCAACTATCCTTGAAGTCAACCACACATGCTTTCAACATGTCCTCGAGAGATTGAATCATCTGCTCCGCTTGACCATCGGTTTGCGGATGAAATGTTGTACTAAGCTTGACCTGAGTACCAAGTCCCTTTTGAAACGACCTCCAAAACTGGGAAGTAAACTAAGTACCTTTGTTTGATATGATGGTCAAGGAAACCCCATGCAAACCGAACTAACTCTCGAATCATCAACACCTGGAACATACCAACTACCCAGATATCAAAGCATACCATCTCCCCCTTTAGAGACAGCCTCTACCTTCTACTCCTGAACGACTTCCTTCAATTTCACCAAGATAGGATCCTCGTTGTGTCTAGCTTTTACATAAGTCACCAAGGATGATTCTGATCCGTTCTTAATAATGACACCACCATCCGACGAGTCAACAAGACATTTAAGAATTTTGAAGTCCCGAACCTCCGACTTTTCCCCTATTAGCTTAAGATCTTGCCAAATATGCAAAACATTTAAATACACTCGAAACTCATCCAAAATCCCCCCGGTCACAACCCAAATACGCAATTCAATCATAAAACCCATTCCAGATCGGTTGGAATCATCAAATTATCAACATAAGGTTGTTTTGATCGGAAGTTGGCCGTGGTCAAACTTAGCTTCCTCAAAGCTCATAAATTCAACCAAAGGTTCAAATCACTCTCAAATCACCTTGAAATCCATGAAAACTACCCAACTAAATCATAGATCACCATCCAGAACCAATAGAGCTTTCAGAATCCAAATTTGAGCTCGATAACCCGAAATATTGACTTTGGTCAACCCCTCAAACTTCAAACCTTCCAAAAATTGAAAATCTCACCCAATCTTCATTAGGTCATCTCGGGAACAACGTCATCCACCTCCGCAAATCATGAATGATAAAATAAATATATGGAAAGGTTCAACCTAGGAATATAGATCGAAAATCATAAAATGACCATGTGGCTTGTTACACTTCCAGGCTTGGCTATTACCCGCGCTTCCTGAACTTCTATACACCTGACACTTATGGCAGGGGTAGGGAGTTATCCTGAACGTACACCTCTTAACCATCATTTCCACCATGAGAAAGCATCCATAGGATTTAGAGGAAGGGAATCATGAGCATGAATCTTTCAAGAAACCTAAGCTGGGCATATACCTGATTTACCGCGATCTTATGAGTCGATAGGGCAAATCTTAAGGCCTGAGTTGATAGATATGAGCGTGCTAAGAGACATGAGTCCATATACGTAACGGGGGTCATGACATGAATTTAAATGGGTAATATTTGGGATCGCTGACTGGCGGGATTACCTATCATCTTAGGGTTCTGAATATAAGCATGAGTCAGCGAAACATCTAAAGGGGAATGGATGGACTACCCCCAAATACTATTTATAGAACTTCCTTATTGGAAAAGTCAATACCCGACTTGGTCTTTCACTTTCCATTTCCCTACCTTTCATGAAATAAATCTTAAATTAAAATGCACAAAAGGATCTTGTACCTTGTACAATAGTTCTTGGATCTAGCAATCATGGTAGATTCGATAGGAAGGTTTATAACATACCTAAGACTACATCTGAGGCTGACTGCAATTTGCACTTAGTAACCTATGTTGTTGAGGTGGGCGGGCTGCAGACCTAATAACTGGGGCACGGGCTACAACATCACTCGATCTAATGAAAGGGCAATCCCCAAGTTTGTGTCCGTGTTTATCGCACCCGAAACAAGCATCCTTGCCAATCAAACAACTTCCCGGGTGGTTTCTACACACCTTTGGCAAGCTGGCCAAATGAACGAGGCCACTGAAGGGTTGGCCGGGGCATGACTTTTTTGGCTGTCTTGCTTGGCTGAAGGGTAATCTCTTTGTTTATGACGGAGCTGGCCACAATAGAAGCAAACACCTGAACCTGCCAAGCACTTTTCTAAGTGGTTCTTACCACAATGCTTGCAAAACTGGGTAAGTAATCTCCCTCACCCGGGGATTGTATTCCCAAACTTGAACTAGAGACTTCTAACAAGGTTGAGAGCGGCTCCCACTACTTGACCCTTACGGGAACTCTCAAGGTTTTCGGTCTTGGGCCTCTTGTTCCTCCTTTCTTCCCTCTTACGCACTCCACCCATATTCGAATCACCAAACTTAGACGGGCTCCGCTTCGTGATTTCTTGAACCCTTGTAGCTGCCGCTTCCCGGGTAGGGTTCATTGATGCGATGGTCTGTTGGTTAGGCTGGGTGACCATGGCTCGTATCAACACTCTGAGGGAGGCCTCGAGTTCTGCATTCGTAACTTGCATGGGGCCAATTGGAGTTGGTAAGAGTGACTGACTCACGTTGTTGTTCTAAGAAGACATGTTTCTGCGCATGCATATAGCACGAGTTAGAGGAACGGAGAGAGTCAAACTCATGGCACGATATAGAGTCATGAAAGAAGGGAATATTTCCTAGACATCTCATAGACTCTTTGTCATAAGTGTGCCGGACTTCACACCCATGAAAAAGACTCTACTTAACGCAGCTTCATACACCTTTGGACACTTCAAAACCTATTGCTCTAATACCAAGTTTGTCACGAACCGAACATAGGCTCGGATTGAGATACGGGAAAAGTAGCCCCGAGAGACTCCAAGTCAACCCATGGCATGAACATATATCTAATTCAATCAATAAAATCAGAAGAATTGGCATAATAATTACAGCGGAAGACTAAACATAACATAACATCAGAATCGGAATTCACATCATACATGAAAAGATTATTACTATGTACAATCTGAAAGCCTCTAACATATCTGATGGGTTAATGGGACAACGCCTCTAACTAACCCGACATGTCTGAAACTGAAGAAAGACATAACAACCATGAATACTAAATGTCCTCAGAAGATGAGGACTCACCGATGCTAGCTGACAGGTCCGAATGGGAAAGCAGTGTCTAAGGATGCTTGTGAGAAAGATCACTCGGACCTGTATCAAGAGACGATGCAACATAGAGTATGCAGTTAGTATGTGGAATGTAACAAGTATGCAAGGTATGTAAAACGGACATTTAAAATACATAAAAGTTCGTAAGAGTAGGACAACATGATCATAACATAAATATCATAATACAACATAAGGCTCAAGGTTTTCAAAACATTAGTAAATCATTTATAGTCATACTCACGAGA
Source organism: Datura wrightii (assembly GCA_035772735.1). Taxonomy (NCBI): domain Eukaryota; kingdom Viridiplantae; phylum Streptophyta; class Magnoliopsida; order Solanales; family Solanaceae; genus Datura; species Datura wrightii. Next base: position 43,998,671 of record JASDFA010000002.1, on the reverse strand, counting down.
GAAAAGATTTATTAAACATAACTTGAGCCAAAGTATATAATCATAATCATATATAAATCATGAGGAACAGTGGGAATTTTTATAACCGACATACCCCATATGAGCACACATGGAACCCGACCTATAAACCCTTAGTCGAGAGAGCATTAGTACCTTGCCAATGGTAGAACCATGAAAGAGGTATGATATCACAATAGAGGGCCCATTTTGGAAAAGGGGACAATAACATGGAGGTCCCATCGTGGCTAATTGGCGCGTAGTCTCGAGACTCGGGGCATGCTTGAACCCCGGGTCTACTCGGTGTTAAGTACTACTCCGAAATTATATATATATATTTCTCATAGGATAATATACATAAGTTTCATAGGCTAGTTAAAAATAATGATAATCATGAGAATGCTTGAAATATGTGAACTAGCCATGAAAGTAAGGCCTGTGAGTCGTCCATAATCGTAAATCATAAATCATGAAGTTCATGCATACTTGTAAAACATGTATATACTTGATATTCATAAATTCATGATGAGCATTTGAGAGAAATCATATCATAATTCCTAAATCATAATGGGTTAAATTACATCAAAATCAAAGTAGAATCATAACTTGATTTATCATGAAACATACCTAATCGAGCATAGTTTTGTAGAAATTTAAATCCATAAGTTTATAATTGAAATAATTGTAAATTCTACCGATGATTCATAAAACATGAATTTATATATGAAAGGAATTAACCCATAGCTATATCATAAGGATTTCATAAGAATTGGGATAAAAAACCCATAGAATTATCAATAGAATTTCATGAATTAGAGAGTGATTGGGCATGGGTGTGAACAAATTGAGCCATTCATAACCCTACATACCTGAAGGGATCTGATTCTCACACTTCCTTAATAGCCCAAAGAGAATTTGAGAGAAATTGGAGAAATTCTCCAAGCTTGACCTCCAAGGAAGAGCTCCAATTTGCATGCATGGAATGGTAAGACTTAGAATTGGTTTAACACTCCTAATACCCTACTAACTGAGCTTAAAATGATGTATTTTTGGAATTAGGAACCTATAAATTATGAAAATTCCCTTAATGGTTCAACAGAAAATCTCATACTGCCCGAAACGACGAGTCGTTAGGCAAATCACGGCTTGTTTGCCAACTCGTTAGGCAAATGATGAGTCATTTTCTTAATCCGTAAACTACACTAGAATTTCCCACTGCTGCTCAAACCACAGGCCACTTAACGACTCATTAGGAAAATGACGAGTCATTTGTTGTCTCCTTAGGGGATATTCCTATCTTTACAAATGACAGGTGATTTACTGACTCGTTAGCAAGATGACGAGTCAATTAATGACTTGTTAGGCAAATGATGAGTCATTTGCTGACTCATTAGGGGATATTTTGATCTTTACAGGTGATGGATGATTTGCCGACTCGTTATCAAGACGAAGAGTCACCTAACAACTTAGGCAAACGACGGGTGATTTGATGACTAATTTTGAGCCCTAGTATAGAAAATTCTATTTTCTCCATTTCAACTCCCAGGTCTGATCTCAGAGTTTTCGGGGAATTACAATATATATCAAGGTAGAATACTCATAACATACCAGTGACTACATTTAGAGAGGCATCCTTCTCTTGACAAGATGCGAGGGCATATAATCTATTCTGACGCTGACCCCAGCTTGCACTAGTGGAGGCTCCCTGTTGAACTGAGCGTACTGGTAGGGCTGCTGAGCTAGTGGTTGGATCTCGGCCTCTACCATGGCCCTGTCTAGCTACTGGACAATCTCTATACATATGTCTAGGCTTCCCAAACCAAAAATAAGCACCTGAATCTGCTAAGCACTAACCCGTGTGCCTCTGGCCACACCTTTCACAAGCTGGAATACTAGGCTCCACAGATTTTCTCCCCTAACATCGAGAGCCTTAAGCTCGTCCCCTCTGGTCACACTTAGATCAGGATGGCACACTCGTTGCTGACAGCGCTGGGACTGATGATCTCTTGTGGGACTGGTGACGGTGCCCACCAATAGGTCTCTGCTGGGAGAATCCAAAGCTATCAGTCCTGGCCCTCTTGGACTTTCTCTCCCGCTCACTCAACTGCACCACCTCCATTTATTGGGCGTACAGAACTATCCATGAGAAATCAATGTCTTGGTGAAGCATCATGTTCCGGTAATCTTTGACCAAATAATCTGCTATCCCATGCATAAATTGACTCACTTGACCCCTCTGCTCATCCACCATCTCAGGTGCATACTTGGATAAGAGGGTGAATTCCAAAGCATACTCCTGGACCGTCATGTGGTTCTGCCTCAAGTTCAAAAATTCCTTTGCTTTGATTTTCCTCATATATCGGGGAAAGAATCGATCCAAAAATGCGGTATGGAACTCATCCCAACCAATGGGGCCTGCTTTAACTGTCCTGCTATCCTTCCATTGCCTGAACCAGATGTGTGCTACCCTATTCAGCTGATAAGAGGCTAAATCTGCGCACTCCTCTCACCCCCATGATTTGGGTGATTTTCTGAATCTCATCAATAAACTCGTGGGGGTCCTCGTCCACCTTTGATCGAAGAAACTCTGGAGGGTTCATTCTTAGAAAATCTCTGACTCTTGCTATCGCTGCATTCCCATTTTGAGTGAGATGTGCTACCAACTGTTGGTTGTCGTAGGCGATCAAAGCCTAAGCTAGCATCTGAATGGCAGGCCTAAACTCTACATGTCCACCTGTTCGAGCACATGATCCTTGGGGGCTAGTGGAGCCTGCTGGTGCCCATCCCTATTTCCATTCTCGTTGCCGTTTTTGTTTTTTTTTTCATTAACTCGGTGAGGAGGCATGATTCTGCATGCGCATTTAGCATGAGTGAGACGGATAGAGAGACATTTAATCGCACGACATAGATCATGAAAGAAGGGAATATTTTCTAAAACTTTTCGTAGCCTATTCATCATAAGTGTGGCGCACTTCACACCTATGAAAAAGACTCTACCTAACGCGGCTTTCAGACACCCTAGGACACTTCAAAACCTAATGCTCTGATACCAAGTTTGTCATGACCTAGAACATAGGCCGTAATTGAGATACGAGACAAAAAACCCCGAGAGGCTCCAACTTGACCCTTGGCATGAATATGACATCTAAATTCAACAGAATAATGCGGAAGTCTAACATACATAAAATAGCATAAGTTTGGAAATCTGATAACATTATATACCTGAATATATAATAGCAATTTGAAACTGAAAACATACTATGTCTGATGAGCCTCTACAGACTGACGAGTTGATGGAACATGATCCCAACTAACTCACTAAGACTGAAACTAAAAATACTAAATACAACTGATAGAAGGGTCCTTGAAGGATGAGGACTCACCAACTTTGGCTGGGAGTTGCTACTCTGATGATCTGGCTAATGGCGGGACTGAACCTGAATATCCGAGTCTATATCATTTCATAGAGTATGCGGTCAGTACGTGGAATGAATCAAGTATGCAAAGTAACTAAAACCTCTACGTAAGTAAAATCAGAAATCATGCATATCATAAAAATATGTCATCATAAGATTCTAAGAGTAGGGCTTGCATGCTATTATCTGAAAACATGATGTAAACATAACTGAATATCATAACTAAATCGAATGACCAAAAGTTGAAACTGATTATTCATAAGTAAAAATGAACATTGGTTCAAACTAGCTAAAAACATAATATCATGACTAATGAACATGCATAACTGAAATCATGAGGAACAATGGGAAACTCATTATATAACCGACATTACCACGATAGAGCTTACGTGGTCCGACTATTACATCAAGTTGGCAGAGTCGTCCAAAGCCTTTCTAGGGCCAAGGACGCTACCATGATATCACTATCAAGTTGAAGGTCCCCTTAGGGCAGGGAAAGCTCACAAGGGAGGTCCCAAATATTTGATCATACCTATGTTGGCGCATAGTTCTGAGGCATATGTTTGATTGATCGTTAGCCAACTCGGTGCTCGATACTGCTCCCAAAAACATGCATATGCTCTCCATCATTTTTCAATAAAGATGTACCATCATCTTGTGATGGACCTGAATCATAACATGGTACAAAAAAATCTATAAAAACATAATATGAGGAGCCTTGGCTCAAACAATACCACAAGATGAAAAGGGTGGGAGCTAGACTCCAAAATCCATGTGGTAAGCTAATAACATGAAATCATAAAACATACTTGATCATATGGGCTTACCCAAACTTAAACATACTTTAAATAGACTTTGATAGTCAAAAATATGAGTATAGACATGGGTAATTCAAATTCAAACTTGTGTCATAGACATCTCATCATACTTAGAAACATTTCATAATCTCATCTTTTCATGAACTTTCGTAATTTGGCATCATAGTTCGTAAAACTTTGAAAACATGAATTGTAATTGAAAACATTATAAAATATGCCCATGAATCATAATTCAACATTAGAAACATGAATATATTATACCCATAATAGATACTTAGAGAATTTACAAGTTTAGTTACAACCCCATAGATTCATCAACTTAGAATTTCCATGAATTTGAGAAGGGATTGGGCATGGGAGTGGATGAATACACTCATCCATAACCCTATATACCTAGGTACTTCTGATTTTACAACCCTCTAGAATTCCCAAAGGAAATTGAAGAAGACTTGATGAATTTTCTAGGCTTGATCACCCTTAGAAACTTCTAGGATTGCATGCATGGAGAGGGATAGGCTTAGAATGAGCTAAACTGTTACAACTCGTAAATTCTTGACATTTAGATGGCCGATTTGCATGTTGGTTAAGAGTTTTAGAATGCATACATGCTAGAAAAAGGCCTGGGGAAAGACCGGACAAGCATCATGTCGAACCATCGCAAGAGGAGGCTGGGCAGGCCCCTTCCGCGATGGCCAACGTGTCACGGAGGGCTCACCTCCGTGATGGCCAACGTGCCAGGGAGGTGAGGTTCAGCCTCAAGTATATAAAGCCTCCACTTCATTTTTTTGTGATAATTATCAGATAATTTCTAGTGAGCAAACAGAAAACAGAGAGGACGAAGGGTTTGATATAAATCCCTTCCGTTTACGCTATAAAACGCGGTCCAAACTCGAATTAATCTTGGGTAGTGAAGTATTAAGCTGCAGGGAGCATTCCTACGGAGTTAGTTTCGTGAAATTCAGCAGGCGAATCGTCGCCCTACCAAGCTAAGGTAAGTGGAATTGTTCCAAATTAGTGTCAATATACTCCTATCCCTAAAGTGAGTATGTCTCCCTTCTGGGCTTCCGAGAAATAGCGAGTTTTTGGGAGTCAAAGTTTGGGCTATATATATATTCAAAGTAGTATTTTCTTCCAGAATATCGATGAATTTAGTTCTAATTGCTATGAATATGAACGCAGTTAGAAGGAATAGCTAAAAATTAGCCAAGTTACGCCAGATACTCAGAAAGTTAACGGACAAGGTATGTGAAGCTAGTTTCTTTAGGGAAGTTAGTAATTCCAGTAGAGAAAACTAGTATAAATTCTAGTAGAAAGTTTCAGAAATAGTACAACATGCCCAGTATGTAATTTAGTAAAGTACGTCAGGATATTATCATGTTCAGCCGAAACTTAGTAAAGCAATAAGAGGTTCCCGTAAAATATTTCAGAAATAGAATAGTAGCTTAATATGAATTTTAGAAAGCATGTTAGAAATAGTAAATCATGTTCACCATGAAACTTAGTTATACAACATGATTCTCAATAGAAATATTATATCTTGTTTCAAGTATCAGATTCAGCACAGTATGACAGAAATTATATATATACCATTATCAGTTTTAGCATGTATTATATATATACACATTACTATCACTAGTTTTATCATGTATCATACGCAATTAGTATTATCAGTTGAGACTTGACTGTATTGTTTTGGGTTGGATTACCTAGCATCCATGACCGCCCCAGGGTTAATAGATGTATCGACTCATCCGCCAGAGGGAGAGGATATATCGTTCTACGGAGTGGCATGCAGTCCCCTAGGGGACGAAGATGGGATGCCAGTTTCCCCATATTTTTCCTTGGTCGATTTTATACACCCCCGTCGAGCGGGTATGCCCGGTGTGTTGATTTAGGAGTCCTCCGGACTCAGGTACAAGTATAGTCAGGGGCTCCGCAGGTCCGAGTGCATATCCAGGGGACCGGCAGGATGCTTATAGTTACTATGGGAGATGGAATGACCGGGGTAGGGTTATAGATTGCATGTTGGTTGTACCTTCCGACTTATGGGGGCCAGGTAAGGTTTATGTGTGCTATGTATGTTATGCTATATTATGCCATGTTATGTTAATTATGAATAGATAGACAGTAGAATGCCATGTTACCAGGTACGATTCCTACTCCTTTCAGCATAGTTGAGGACAGTCTTCAACTCGTACTTTTAGTCAGTTATAGCCTATTTCTTTCTACTTCAGTTCTATCAGTTATATTGCTTGTCTTCATTTATTTTTCAGTTATTGCTTGCATACTCAGTGCCAGTAGTACTGACGCCCATTTGGGGCGCTGCATTACTTGCCTGCAGGTACTCATAGACGAGGAGCCAATCCCTCGTGATTCTAGCCAGCACACAGAGTCATCAGCTCCTGTCATCCGGAGGTAGACAACTAGAGGTTTATTCCTTTTATTTTGTCGTATAGTATGTGTAGGTCGGGGCCCTGTCCTGACTATCTTATCAGTATTCTTAGAGGCTTGCAGATTGTACATTCCCCATGGTTAGCTGTACCGATCGTGTGAGGCCGTGTGTATGTTTTAGTTTGTTTATGATGGCCGCGTAGGGCCTTATTCAGTTGGTAGTGGTGACCTTGCTGGTCACGTAGCAGTTTTGCACTTGCTTTCTTGATTCAGAAATAACTAGACAGCATGGTAGCCTTGTCGGCCCGCATAGGTTCCCTATTAATTCAGTTGTTCTGGGTAGCTGTTGTTTGCTTACAGGTGGATATAGGCCTAGTCGGCCGGAGGCTGCATTTACAGCCGTTATATAGCCCATCGTTTTCTTGAATCTAGAGTTAGAGCCAACCTTGCACCAGAAGTGCTTAGGCTCAGCCAGTCCAACAGTCTAGGTCCTAGTAGGGCACCAGGTGCAAGTCATGCCTCCCAAGGCGGGGTGTGACAAACTTGGTATCAGAGCAGGTCATATCCCAGGGAGTCTACAAGCCGTGCTAAGTATAGTCTTTTCTATGGATGTGTTGTGCACCACATACTATAGGCAGGAGGCTGCAAGGCATGATAGCATAGTTGCTTTTTATTCTTATTCAGTCGTGTTGTAGAGCGGTACAGTATAGGGTTGAGTCCCTAGAGCTTACTATATTCTTTGGTTATAGATAAAATGTCGGACCAACGACATCCTATCACAGGCCGAAGATTGGACACTGAAGCAGGGGAAGGCACCAGCAGGATGCCTCACGCTCATTTAGAATCAACCCCATCTGAGGGCAATACAGAGGCGTCATCCCAACCTCCTCAGCAGTCTCCACCACATAAGGATTCACTTGGGGAGACACCACCTACAGCAGCCCCTATACCAATACCTTCCGTCCAGGAGGTCAGAAGTGCAGTAGTTATGTTAACACAAATGATGGCTGCTCAGCGTCAGTCGATGCCGTCTACAGTTGCAGAGTCGTCAGGAGGGCCCGCTAGTTCAAGGGTCCGGAAATTTTTGGCTCTGAATCCCCCACATTTTACAGGTACAGACCGGATAGAGGACCCTCAGGTTTTTCTAGACCAGATACAGAGAATTTTCAGGGTTATGCATGCCACACCTACAGAATCGGTTGAACTGGCAGCATTCCGGTTACGGGACATCGCCGTGTTGTGGTATGAAAGATGGGAAAGGTCCCGAGGGAGAGATGTTTCCCCTCCGACCTCGTCCAGCTTCTCAGGAGCTTTTCTGGATCACTATTTACCATGGGAGATTCAACAGGCCTGGGTGGATCAGTTTTTACATTTGGAGTAGGGGGCCAGGAGTGTTAGAGAATATGCCTTGCGGTTTGATTCTTTAGCCCGGTATGCACCAGCTTTCATTGATACCATGGCGTCCAGAGTACACCGCTTCATCATGGGGTTGAATGCAGAGTATGTTGAGACTTGTATTACGGCTACCCTGCGAGAGGACATGGATATTGCCCGAGTTCAGGCATTTGCTGAGAATATCAAGGGCATCAGGCAGCGGCAGCGGAAGATTAGGAGGACCAGTCAGGAACAGCGCCGCAGGGATAGGCTAGTCGAGTTATAGAGGGAGGTCCGGAGAGAACCCAGACCATGATTATCAGATAGGCCACCAAGACCCCCACCTCCACCACAGCCGCAGAGGGGCAGATTTAGTCGTAGGGGGCAGTTAGAGACCGACAGAGGCTCGCAGACCGCAGATTCACCACTACAAAGGAGGGCGGAGCAGAGTAGGTATACCTTACCACTTTGCCCTATATGAAGTCGACGCCGTTCTGGAACATGCAGGTATGGCTCCACCGGATGTTATATTTGTGGCCAAGAGGGTCATCTGATGAGAGATTGTAGAGGTCAGGATGACCGGGATAGACAGGATAGGGCATCCGCAGGGTCACGAGCTTCAACATCCTCGGCAGGGCGCAGGCCCTCAGTTTCAGTAGGCAGAGGCCGGGGCAGATCAGGGGCATCCAGTGTAGGTGCAGGTACAAACCGCACATATGATTTACCAACGAGGCAGGATTCAGAAGCGTCACTTGATGTTGTGACAGTTATGATGACTATCTGCTCATACCCTGCTTATGTATTGATTAATCCAGGATGTACTTTGTTCTATGTTACCCCATTTGTGGCTCGAAAGTTTAGTGTTGTACCAGAGTTGCTTCAGCAACCCTTTTCAGTATCCACACCCGTCGGTGACTCCATTATAGCCAGAAGTGTCTATTGAGGGTGTATGGTAGAGGTTGCTAATCGTCAGACCACAGTAGATCTGGTAGGATTAGAGATGGTTGATTTTAACACCATTATGGGTATGGATTTGTTGGCTCCATGCTATGCAAATGTAGAATTCTGGACCAAGACAATCCAATTCCACTTTCCATGGGAGGCAGTACGAGAGTGGAAGGGCAGTACAATTACGCCAAGAGGTAGGTTTATTTCCTATCTTCAGGCGAGAAAGTTGATAGCTAAGGGGTGCATTTACCACATCATCAGAGTTCAAGATGTTCGAGTAGAGCCTCTGACTCTCCAGTCTGTTCCAGTGGTGAATGAATTCCCAGATGTATTTCCAGATGTGTTACCTGGTATTCCCCCAGAAAGGGAAATAGATTTTGCAATTGATTTACTACCAGGAACTCAGCCCATATCAATTCCTCCGTATCGTATGGCTCTTGCTGAACTCAGAGAATTAAAGGAGCAGCTGAAAGATCTGTTAGATAAGGGCTTTATTAGGCCAAGTACTTCACCTTGGGGTGCGCCAATTCTATTTGTGAGAAAGAAGGACGGCTCACTCCGCATGTGTATAGACTACCTGCAGTTGAATAAGGTTACAGTCAAGAATAAGTATCTGCTTCCCAGAATAGATGATTTGTTTGATCAGTTACATGGGGCCAGATATTTCTCCAAGATTGACTTATGATCCGGATACCATCAGGTTCGAGTTCGTGAAAGGGACATTCCAAAGACTGCCTTCAGGACCAGATACGACCATTTTGAATTCCTAGTCATGTCCTTTGAGCTGACGAATGCCCCAGCAGTATTTATGGACCTGATGAACATCATCTTCAGACCACACCTGGATAGTGTTTATTGAAGATATTCTGGTCTATTCGCGCTAAGAGGCAGACCACCAGGCTCATTTACGGACAGTGCTACAGATTCTCAGGGACCGCAGTTGTATGCCAAGTTCTCTAAATGTGAATTTTGGATGAATTCAGTAGCTTTCTTGGGACACATCGTGTCGGATGCTGGTATACAGGTAGACATGTAGAAAGTAGAGGAAGTAAAAACATGGCGTAGACCTACCACTCCGACCGAAGTACGTAGTTTTCTGGGATTAGCAGGGTACTACAGAAGATTTGTTGAGGGATTCTCCACCATAGCGGCACCTTTGACTAAGCTGACTCAAAAAGCAGTAAAGTTTCAGTGGACGGAGGCATGTGAGCAGAGTTTCCAGGAATTGAAAGATAGGTTGACCTCCGCCCCAGTGTTAGCATTGCCAGAAGGTACAGAGGGTTATGCAATTTATTATGACTCTTCGGGTATTGGGTTAGGATGTGTGTTGATGTAGCATGGTAAAGTGATTTCTTATGCTTCCAGATAGCTGAGGAAACATGAAAAGAATTATCCTACCTATGACCTGGAACTAGCCGTAGTGATCCACGCCTTAATGATATGGAGACATTACTTGTATGGCGTTCATGTGGATATTTTCACTGACCATAAGAGCATGCAGTATATCTTCACCCAGAGAGAGTTGAACTTACGACAGCGTCGCTGGTTGGACTTGTTGAAAGATTATGATGTAAATATTCTGTATCACCCAAGTAGAGCCAAAGTAGTAGCAGATGCCCTTAGCCGTAAGTCTATGGGGTGTTTGGCGTACTTGCAACCCGAGCAACGGGAATTGGCCTGAGAAAACACCAGTTAGCCAGTTTAGCCGTTCGTGTAGCAGAGACAGAGGATAATAGAGCGGTAATTCAAAACACCAAAGTGTCGTCATTAGTTGTGGAGGTAAAGGAACGACAATATGAAGATCCTGACCTGATTCAGCTTAAAGACATAGTTCAACAAGGAAAAGCGCCGGATTTTCAGGTAACTGAGGATGAAGCATTGCGATGTAAAGGCCGCCTTTGTGTTCTAGGTATTTAAGGGCTTCGCCAGCAGATTATGAGCGAGGCACATTACGCCCGCTATTCTCTCCACCTAGGCGCGATGAAAATGTACCATGATATTAAAGAAATCTACTGGTGGCCAAGTATGCAGAGTGAAATAGCAGAATTCGTAGCCTAGTGTCCTAACTGCCAGCAAGTAAAAGCAGAACACCAGAAACCAGGCAGATTGACTCAAGAAATAGTTGTGCCTCTTTGGAAGTGGGAAGCAGTAAATATGGATTTTGTAGCAGGATTACCCCATACAAGACATAGAAATGGCTCGATTTAGGTAATTGTTGACAGACTGACAAAATCAGCCCATTTTTTGCCAGTAAGGGATACTTTCTCTGCCGAAGATTATGCTGAGTTGTATATCAGAGAAATAGTCAGACTGCACGGTGTCCCGGTATCCATCATCTCTGACAGAGGGGTGCAATTTACAGCTAAATTTTGGCAATCATTTTAGAGAGGCCTGGGAACACAGATTAATCTGAGCAAAACATTCCACCCTCAGATAGATGGGCAGGTAGAACGCACTATTTAGACGCTCGAGGATATATTGTGAGCGTGTGTGTTGGACTTTGGAGGTAGGTGGGAGCATTTACCACTTATTGAGTTTGCTTATAATAATAGTTACCACTCAGCTATCCAAATGGTGCCCTATGAGGCTTTGTATGGGCGAAAATGCAAATCGCCGGTTGGCTGGTTTGAAGTAGGGGGGTCAACGCTGATTGGGCCGGATATTATTCATCAGTCAGAAGAAAAGGTAAAGCTTATCAGAAAATGCCTACTGACTGCTCAGAGCTGCCAGAAATCGTATGCTGATGTGCGGCGCAGAAACCTGGAATTTAATGTGTATGACTGGGTGTTTTTGAAAGTTTCTCCGATGAAAGGGGTGATGAGATTCGGCAAGAAAGGCAAGCTCAGCCCGAGATTTGTTGGGCCTTATCAGGTCTGCCGAAGAATAGGCCAAGTGGCTTATGAGTTGAACTTACCTCCAGAATTAGAGTCTGTTCACCCAACTTTCCACGTGTCCATGCTGAGGAAGTATATAGGAGACCCCTTCAGAGTTGTCCCAGTTCAGGATGTCCAGGTTACAGAGGAGATGGCTTATGAAGAGATTCCAGTAGCCATACTGGACAGGCAGATTCGCTAGTTGAGAACTAAAGATTTTTATTCTATCAAGGTGTTATGGCGTAACAGGAACCGAGAGGAAATGACTTGGGAGGCAGAAGAAGATATGAAAGCCATATATCCTCAGTTATTTCAGAATTAGTCAGCCAGAGGTATGTTGTTATTGCTGTTGCTTTATATTCACGTGCAAAAGTGAGATGTTGACTTCAGTTTATTGAAATGAATGTTATAGCATTATGTGAAGTACTTGTATTGGGCTTTTCTGAGTTTTAGGATTTTTGAGATAGTCCATATTATAGGGGAAACTCTGTCGAAATTTTTCTAGAATAACTCAAGTAAGTTGAAATTCTTGCAAGTGTTTACATTCGAGGATGAATGTTCTTAAGGGGGGAGGATGTTACACCCCGTAAATTCTTGACATTTAGATGGCCTATTCGCATGTTGGTTAAGAGTTTTAGAATGCCATACATGCTAGAAAAAGGCCCTGGGAAAGACCGGGCAAGCGTCATGTCGAACCATCACAAGAGGAGGTTCGGTAGGCCCTCTCTGCTATGGCCAACGTGTCATGGAGGGCTCACCTCCGCGATGGCCAACGTGCCACGGAGGTAAGGTTCAGCCTCAAGTATATAAATCCCCCAGTTTGTTTTTTGGTGATAATTATCAGATAATTTCCAGTGAGCAAACAGAAAACAGAGAGGACGAAGGGTTTGATATAAATCCCTTCCGTTTATGCTATTAAACGCGGTCCAAACTCGAATTAATCTTGGGCAGTGAAGTATTAAGCTGCAGGGAGCATTCCTACATAGTTAGTTTCATGAAATTCGGCCGGCAAATCGTCGCCCTACCGAGATAAGGTAAGTGGAACTGATCCAAAGTAGTGTCAATATACTCCTAGCCCTAAAGTGAGTATTTCTCCCTTCTAGACTTCTGAGAAATAGCGAGTTTTTGGCTGTTTTTTAATGAGTCAATGTTTGGGCTATATATATATTCAAAGTAGTATTTTCTTCCAGAATATCGATGAATTTAGTTCTAATTGCTATGAATATGAATGCAGTTGGAAGGAATAGTTGAAAATTAGCTGAGTTACGCCAGATACTCATAAATTTAATGGGCAAGGGTATGTGAAGCTAGTTTCTTTCGGCAAGATAGTAATTCCAGTAGAGCAAACTAGTATAAATTGTAGTAGAAAGTTTCAAAAACAGTACAACATGCCTGGTATGTAATTTAGTAAACTACGTCAAGATATTATCGTGTTCAGCCTAAACTTAGTAAAGCAGTAAAAGGTTCCCGAAAAGTATTTCAGAAATAGAATAGTAGCTTAATATTAATTTTAGAAAGCATGTTAGAAATAGTAAATCATGTTTGCCATGAACTTAGTTATACAACATGATTCTCAGCAAAAATATTATATCTTGTTTCCAGTATAAGATTCAGCACAGTATGACAAAAATTATATATATACCATTATCAGTTTCAGCATGTATTATATATATACACATTACTATCACTAGTTTCAGCATGTATCGAACACAGTTAGTATTATCAGTTGAGACTTGACTGTATTGTTTTGGGTTGGATTACCTAGCATCCATGACCGCCCCAAGGTTAATAGCTGTATCGAGTCGTCCGCTAGAGGGCGACGATACGTCGCTCTACGGAGTGGCATGTCGTCCCCTAGGAGACGAAGATGGGATGCCAGTTTCCCCATATTTTGCCTTGGTCGGCTTTTATACACCCCCGTCGAGCGGGTACGCCCGGGGTGTTGATTCAGGAGTCCTCTAGACTCAGGTATAGTTATAGTCGGGGACTCCGCGAGCCCGAGTGCATACCCAGGTGACCGACAGGATTCTTATAGTTACTACGGGAGATGGGATGACCGGGGTAGGGGTATAGATTGCGTGTTGGTTGTACCTTCCAGCTTATGGAGGCCAGGTAAGGTTTATGTGTGCTATGTATGTTATGCTATATTATGCCATGTTATGTTAGTTATGAATAGATAGATAGTAGAATGCCATGTTACCAGGTATGACTCCTACTCCTTTCAGCATAGTTGAGGACAGTCTTCAACTCATACTTTCAATCAGTTACAGCCTATTTCGTTCTACTTCAGTTCTATCCGTTATATTGCTTTTCTTTAATTATTTTCCAGTTATTCATTGCATACTCAGTACCAGTGGCACTGACGCCCGTTTGGGGCACTGCATTACTGGCCTGCAGGTACTCATAGATGAGGAGCTGATCCCTCGTGATTTTGGCCAGCACACAGAGTCATTAGCTCCTGTCATTCAGAGCTAGACAACTAGAGGTTTATTCCTTCTCTTTTGTTGTACAGTATGGGTAGGCCGGGGCCCTGTCTCGACCATCTTATCAGTATTCTTAAAGGCTTGCAGATTGTACATTCCCTATGGTTAGCTGTACCGGTCGTGTGAGGTCGTGTGTATGTTTTAGTTTGTTTATGATGGCTGTGTGGGGCCTTATTCCGTTGGTAGTGGTGACCTTGCTGGTAACGTAGTAGTTTAGCACTTGTTTTCTTGATTCAGAATTAACTAGACAGCATGATGGCCTTGTCGGCCCGCATAGGTTCCCTATTAATTCAGTTGTTTTGGGTAGTTGTTGTTTGCTTACAGGTGGCTATAGGCCTAGTCGGCCTGAGGCTGCATTTACAACCGTTATATAGTCCATCATTTTCTTGAATCCAGAGTTAGATTCAGCCTGGCACCAGAAGTGCTTAGGCTTATTCAGTCCAGCTGTCCAGGTCCTAGTAGGGCACCAGGTGGCAGTCATGCCTCCCAGGGGGGGCTTGACATAAACCCTCTTAAAACACACTTATCTGAGCTTAAACGACGCAATTTAGGTCTTAGGAACTTAGGAATTACAGAAAAACACTTACTAAATTCACAGGAAAAAGCACACTGCCAATCCCAATGAGGGACTGGACTATTCATTGCTTGAGGGATGATTCGTATGACGAGTCGTTCGGTTCACTACCCAAAATTTCCATCTTCAAGCCGGCTCCTGACCATAGCTGACTCCTGATCACGGGCAAAAATATATGCCCGAGATACTCCTTATTACTTAAATTAGTCTTGTTTATCTAAGTTATCGTATACATTTTCATGTAATTTTAGATAAAATAAAGATATGTGCTAACCAACATGATTAGCCTTTGTTTTGTAGGTTTTGATGATGTTTGAGTAACTAATCCATGAGTTGGTGAAGTAGAAGCTTGGAAACGGAATTAACACGCGAACGTCGGCAAGGAAGAGGCACAAAACAGCCCACCGGCGCGTCGACAAGGTGCCACGGCAGGCAGGCCGCTCAAAACAGCCCACCTGCGCGTTGGCAACGTGCCACGGCAGGTGGCCTCCGCGACCAAGAGGATGTAATGCGCTGCCCAGGCAGCGTGACACGTTGCCAACGCGGTAAGGTGCTGCCTGGGCCGATTTCGGGTGATTTTCCAGAAAGCCTCCGCGTCCGTAGCATGTCACGGAGGCCGTGCTCCGCGATGCACTCCGTGAAACGTTGCTTGTTAATCCGGGAAAGATTCCTACTAATATAAATAGCACACTCAGGCTTATTTTTCATAATTTAGACTTGGTGGAGCAAGGACGTGGGTTAGGAGCAGTTGAGGGACGAAAAAAGCTAAGAGTTTTTCTCTCTTTCTTTCTTCTTTCAATCAATTGTACGTATGATTTACACTCATTTGAGGATGATCAATCCACAAATGAGTGGCTAATTCTCTTCCTTGCTAAGGATTTGAACATGTGTAGTGAATTTTGATTGTGAATTATATGGTTTTTCATCTTCTTCTTTCATGTTGTTCTATTTATTCTTGTTCTTACTGCATTAGTGTGTGGCCAACATTAATGTACATATAAAAAGTCCAATTTCACTCGAGAGAGCAAGAAATTGGAAAGTTGTGAATTAATAGGGTATTGTTCTTAACTTGATTTGGGAAAATCGGGTTTTGATGTGCTTTCCTGATAGAAATATACTTGAAAGCCGTATTAGTCAATTTAGGAACCGGAATTGGATTGATAGGTCATAAATTGCATTTGATCACAGAAATGTAGACGAATGGTTTATGATTCTAAAGTGAGATTAAATACGAGAGTTTTAATCTCTAGGCTAATGTTCTTGGCTAGCAACATGAAGAGAAGAATAACCGAATTATGATTACTATTGAATTCATTACTTGTTCTTAACCTTGGCATGCTCTTATCCATAGTTTCAATTCAAGTAAATATTTGTTAATAGTTTTAGTATATAGTTTATAAACAAAATTATTTATCTTTTGGTTACATTGTTGTCAACATAATTAGAAGTAAACAAGAATATAGTATACTTAAGCAATTTTACTTATCCAGAGTCTCCTTGGATCGATACTTGGCTTACTAAGCCACTTTATTACTTGTTTGACCACGTGCACTTGCGTGTCGGTTTTTAACACATACCGAACCAGCCGAACAAGTTTTTGGCGCCGTTACCGGGGAGACTTGGCAATTGGTGAAATTGTTTTAAGTATAAATTTACTGTATTTTTGTTTTATTTTCTTAAGTGTTGACAACTTGGTCTAGTGTTTGTTTTAATTCTTCTTTAGTTTATTTTATTTTTCTGCTTGTTCGTATACCCTTATTGACATGACATCGTGGAATATAAATGGTTTCAATGGTGGATACTCATATTTTAGTGAATCTTGTCTGAACTGTGGAGGACCCCACTTGTGGCAAAACTGTAATACGTGCAATATATGTGGGTGTCAATATGGCCATTGGGGTGATTGTCCAAAGGCATATTCCCCTCCCCCAAGCCCCTACTATGATCCTTCTGTTGTTTTTTCTGAATATAGGCATGCTGAAAATGAGGACTTGGGACGCCAAGCTCGAATAGAAGACATGTTGAAACAACTCTTGGAGCAATCAGAAGCAATGAAGGAGGCGATGGCAGTATTGAGAAATCAGCAAGAAGAGAATGCAGAGGCTCTAGAAAGGATGACCATCAAATTCACGGAGATGATCGCTGAAGCTGAAGCGTGTGATAAATCACAGACAACAGTTTTAGCCGATATTCAAGAGGAACTACAAGAGGACGACAAGGGTGAATTTTTGGATGAAGCCCAACAATTCGAATCTCTTGAGTGTCCTCGTGATGGGCTCACACTTATGGAAAATCCATTCTTGGAAGAAGAGTTAGCGTATCCCCCAGTCGACTTTAATGGTGAGATAGATGTCGATGTCGAGAAGGTATATACAAGTAAGGAGGTCAAGCAAAATGCAGTTTCAGAGTTGAGGTGTATTGGACCACACTCTACGCATTTTTCAACATTAAATTTGGTTGACAACATAGAAATAGAGTCTTCCAAGTTTGTAGAGAAATGTCTAGAGGAGGACCAAGCACCATATATTTTGAAATTTGCTAACTCAGAAAGACAAAATGACTTCGCTTACTTAAGGACCAATAAATGCAAAAGGCAACATCTACTGTTTGGTCCTTACAATTTTTCACCACCACCCCTGGAGCATAAGAGGAAATTAGAGAAGAAATTAGGGGTGAGATTCATATCCTCAAGGTGGAGGAAAAAGTGGTGAAACTTGGTACGTCGTGCCGCGACGTAAAATTAGGCGCTGCTTGGGAGGCAACCCAAGGGTACCATGGGTACCATTTTAATTTCTTGCATTTATGTTTATTTTATTTATTTTTCATCTTGTGTTGTTTTGGTGAAAAGTTAAGCACAGATGGAGGGGAAGTCTGAGTACCCGTGGAGGAGGAAGCTAACAAGCATGGAAAAGAAAAAGTGTGGGGTCGAACACCCACTTGTCCATAGTTGAAGAAAACCATGCTGTCAGCTAGGCCTAAAGGCCTCAGGGAGTATTTCTCACCCTTTGTAACCTTTAGTTTGATGCTATGCGGACATAGCATGATTTAAGTGTGGGGTGAGGGAAATTTCTAGGAAATTTCAAAATTTATGTGCTTAATGATTTTTGGTGAATGTAATGCTTGTACAAAAGTTGGTGAGAAATTTGAAAATTTGAAAAATTTGAAAAATTTTTGTGAATTAAGCATGACTTCATCACCCGTTGATTTTTCTTTTCGGTTCTTTTCCGACGGGGGGTATTTGAACCGAAGAATAAATTTTTTTTTTCTTTTTTCTTTTCTTTTTTCTTTTTTTCCTTGGTCTGTATATAAAGTTTTTTTAGTCATAGCTAGGGACTGTTTCCGACGATGGATGGATGACGACCGTCTTGAGGAAAATTAGTCGATAGGTTTTGGGTTTTGAAACCATAACTAATTGGTGCTGGATGTTCTTGTTATGTGCTATAAATATTTGTAAGATGCAAGTATGTTCAGTATGAAGCATGCAAGTGTATAAATTTGTTTGAGACACTTAGGCTCTTGAATTTGACTCAATATGTTTGAAGCTTAATTCTGAATTCTTGTGATTAGCTGGGTTAAGAGTCTGCTGAATGTGTCTTGATTTGAGCATGTGCCATGAGTGTAAGGTTTTTGAGTATTCTGTGCTATTATGAAATGTCTAGAACTTGCCTGGTGTGTATATAAAACGAAATGAAGGATGTGAATTGTAGGAGATGATTTAGGCATTTCTTTGAATGAACCAAACTTTTATCCCTCATTATACCTACCTTGAAAAATTAATCCTAGTTAACCCCATTGAGCCTTGAGCCTATTCTTTGACAGCTGCAACATAAGCTTAATCCTTTTTCTTTCATTAGCCTTGAAATTGAACCAAAACTCCGAAGCGCTTAAAGGAAAAATCCGAAAGGGTAAAGGAGTGAGAAGAATGGAAAAGAAGGAAAGATAGCAAGTTGTAAATAGTTGAGAAAAGGAAAAAGGTGCATTTGTGTGAAAATGGTTGGTTATTAGTAGGGAGTAAGAAAAGGAATGAATGAAACATATTGCTTAAGTACTCCTTACTAATAAGCTAAAAGTGTCGAAAGAAATGGGGGAACAAAAGAGGAAAAATAAAACTAAAAGGAGAAAAAAGGTGAAGTGAGGGAAGGGAAGTTTGTAATGAAGGCGTGATGTATTAAAAGCGCTTAGGAAAGATAGTCACTATTACTGATCATAATAGTACCTACCCGCACCTGAGTTACATTACAACCTAAAAAAAGTCCTACTTGATCTTACATTCATACATCCTTAAATTAGTGGAATAAAACACTAAGGGCAAGCTTATGGGTCATTACATAATGCATGTGAATTCTTTGTGAGAGTGAGCGTAATTCTATTCATGTACCCACACATGTTGTGATGTAAAAAAATTGTTTTTGCGTGTGATTGGGTAACTCTCTTTCCGTGAGGGGCACATGTTGAAAGAAGGATATATTTCATGTGGGATTTCTTAATCAGATGATTTGCATGAGTTTGCTAAAATTGAGAGTCGATTCTTGAGGTTAAGAAGTCTTAACATGGTTGTGTTTCATTTCAACGATCAAATCAGGCATGCTCTATTTTTAGCTTGTATCCTACGTAATCATTATAGCCGTAACTTGAATTCTCTTGCTAAAATAGTTATGTAGGAGTCTCCATTTGCATGATATGTAAAAGGTTGTTCGAGGACGAACAAGGCTTTAAGTGTGGGGTTGTGATCACGGGCAAAAATATATGCCCGAGATACTCTTTATTACTTAAATTAGTCTTGTTTATCTAAGTTATCGTATACATTTTCATGTAATTTTAGATAAAATAAAGATATGTG
This sequence comes from Datura wrightii, assembly GCA_035772735.1. Classification (NCBI taxonomy): domain Eukaryota; kingdom Viridiplantae; phylum Streptophyta; class Magnoliopsida; order Solanales; family Solanaceae; genus Datura; species Datura wrightii. The sequence continues at coordinate 43,978,957 of JASDFA010000002.1, read as the reverse complement.
CTAACCAATATGATTAGCCTTTGTTTTGTAGGTTTTGATGATGTTTGAGTAACTATTCCATGAGTTGGTGAAGTAGAAGCTTGGAAACGGAATTAACACGCGAACGTCGGCAAGGAAGAGGCACAAAACAGCCCACCGGCGCGTTGACAAGGTGCCACGGCAGGCAGGCCGCTCAAAACAGCCCACCTGCGCGTTGGCAACGTGCCACGGCAGGTGGCCTCCGCTACCAAGAGGATGTAACGTGCTGCCCAGGCAGCGTGACACGTTGCCAACGCGGCAAGGTGCTGCCTGGGCCGATATCGGGTGATTTTCCAGAAAGACTCCGCGTCCGTAGCGTGTCACGGAGGCCGTGCTCCGCGATGCACTCCGTGACACGTTGCTTGTTAATCCAGGAAAGATTCCTACTAATATAAATAGCACACTCAGGTTTATTTTTCATAATTCAGACTTGGTGGAGCAAGGACGTGGGTTAGGAGCAGTTGAGGGACGAAAAAAGCTAAGAGTTTTTCTCTCTTTCTTTCTTCTTTCAATCAATTATACGTATGATTTACACTCATTTGAGGATGATCAATCCACAAATGAGTGGGTAATTCTCTTCCTTGCTAAGGATTTGAACATGTGTAGTGAATTTTGATTGTGAATTATATGGTTTTTCTTCTTCTTCTTTCATGTTGTTCTATTAATTCTTGTTCTTACTGCATTAGTGTGTGGCCAACATTAATGTACATCTAAAAAGTCCAATTTCACTCGAGAGAGCAAGAAATTGGAAAGTTGTGAATTAATAGGGTATTGTTCTTAACTTGATTTGGGAAAATTGGGTTTTGATGTGCTTTCCTGATAGAAATATACTTGAAAGCCGTATTAGTCAATTTAGGAACCGGAATTGGATTGATAGGTCATAAATTGCATTTGATCACAGAAATGTAGACGAATGGTTTATGATTCTAAAGTGAGATTAAATACGAGAGTTTTAATCTCTAGGCTAATGTTCTTGGCTAGCAACATGAAGAGAAGAATAACCGAATTATGATTACTATTGAATTCATTACTTGTTCTTAACCTTGGCATGCTCTTATCCATAGTTTCAATTCAAGTAAATATTTGTTAATAGTTTTAGTATATAGTTTATAAACAAAATTATTTAACTTTTGGTTACATTGTTGTCAACATAATTAGAAGTAAACTAGAATATAGTATACTTAAGCAATTTTACTTATCCAGAGTCTCCTTGGATCGATACTTGGCTTACTTAGCCACTTTATTACTTGTTTGACCACGTGCACTTGCGTGTCGGTTTTTAACCCATACCGAATCAGTCGAACAAGTTTTTGGCGCCGTTGCCGGGGAGACTTGGCAATTGGTGAAATTGTTTTAAGTATAAATTTACTGTATTTTTGTTTTGTTTTTTTAAGTGTTGACAACTTGGTCTAGTGTTTGTTTTAATTCTTCTTTAGTTTATTTTATTTTTCTGCTTGTTCGTATACCCTTATTGACATGACATCGTGGAATATAAATGGTTTCAATGGTGGATACTCATATTTTAGTGAATCTTGTCTGAACTGTGGAGGACCCCACTTGTGGCAAAACTGTAATACGTGCAATATATGTGGGTGTCAATATGGCCATTGGGGTGATTGTCCAAAGGCATATTCCCCTCCCCAAGCCCCTACTATGATCCTTCTGTTGTTTTTTCTGAATATAGGCATGCTGAAAATGAGGACTTGGGACGCCAAGCTCGAATAGAAGACATGTTGAAACAACTCTTGGAGCAATCAGAAGCAATGAAGGAGGCGATGAAAGTATTGAGAAATCAACAAGAAGAGAATGCAGAGGCTCTAGAAAGGATGACCATCAAATTCACGGACATGATCGCTGAAGCTGAAGCGTGTGATAAATCACAGACAACATGTTTAGCCGATAGTCAAGAGGAACTACAAGAGGACGACAAGGGTGAATTTTTGGATGAAGCCCAACAATTCGAATCTCTTGAGTGTCCCCGCGATGGGCTCACACTTATGGAAAATCCATTCTTGGAAGAAGAGTTAGCGTATCCCCCAGTCGACTTTAATGGTGAGATAGATGTCGATGTCGAGAAGGTATATACAAGTAAGGAGGTCAAGCAAAATGCAGTTTCAGAGTTGAGGTGTATTGGACCACACTCTACGCATTTTTCAACATTAAATTTGGTTGACAACATAGAAATAGAGTCTTCCAAGTTTGTAGAGAAATGTCTAGAGGAGGACCAAGCACCATATATTTTGAAATTTGCTAACTCAGAAAGACAAAATGACTTCGCTTACTTAAGGACCAATAAATGCAAAAGGCAACATCTACTGTTCGGTCCTTACAATTTTTCACCACCACCCCTGGAGCATAAGAGGAAATTAGAGAGGAAATTAGGGGTGAGATTCATATCCTCAAGGTGGAGGAAAAAGTGGTGAAACTTGGTACGTCGTGCCGCGACGTAAAATTAGGCGCTGCTTGGGAGGCAACCCAAGGGTACCATGGGTACCATTTTAATTTCTTGCATTTATGTTTATTTTATTTATTTTTCATCTTGTGATGTTTTGGTGGAAAGTTAAGCACAGATGGAGGGGAAGTCTGAGTACCCGTGAAGGAGGAAGCTAACAAGCATGGAAAAGAAAAAGTGTGGGGTCGAACACCCACTTGTCCATAGTTGAAGAAAACCATGCTGTCAGCTAGGCCTAAAGGCCTCAGGGAGTATTTCTCACCCTTTGTAACCTTTAGTTTGATGCTATGCGGACATAGCATGATTTAAGTGTGGGGTGAGGGAAATTTCTAGGAAATTTCAAAATTTATGTGCTTAATGATTTTTGGTGAATGTAATGCTTGTACAAAAGTTGGTGAGAAATTTGAAAATTTGAAAAATTTAAAAATTTTTGTGAATTAAGCATGACTTCATCACCCGTTGGTTTTTCTTTTCGGTTCTTTTCCGATGGGGGGTATTTGAACCGAAGAATAATTTTTTTTTTCTTTTTTCTTTTCTTTTTTCTTTCTTTCCTTGGTCTGTATATAAAGTTTTTTTAGTCATAGCTAGGGACTGTTTCCGACGATGGATGGATGACGACCGTCTTGAGGAAAATTAGTCGATAGGTTTTGGGTTTTGAAACCATAACTAATAGGTGTTGGATGTTCTTGTTATGTGCTATAAATGTTTGTAAGATGCAAGTATGTTCAGTATGAAGCATGCAAGTGTATAACTTTGTTTGAGACACTTAGGCTCTTGAATTTGACTCAATATGTTTGAAGCTTAATTCTGAATTCTTGTGATTAGCTGGGTTAAGAGTCTGCTGAATGTGTCTTGATTTGAGCATGTGCCATGAGTGTAAGGTTTTTGAGTATTCTGTGCTATTATGAAATGTCTAGAACTTGCCTGGTGTGTATATAAAACGAAATGAAGGATGTGAATTGTAGGAGATGATTTAGGCATTTCTTTGAATGAACCAAACTTTTATCCCTCATTATACCTACCTTGAAAAATTAATCCTAGTTAACCCCATTGAGCCTTGAGCCTATTCTTTGACAGCTGCAACATAAGCTTAATCCTTTTTCTTTCATTAGCCTTGAAATTGAACCAAAACTCCGAAGCGCTTAAAGGAAAAATCCGAAAGGGTAAAGGAGTGAGAAGAATGGAAAAGAAGGAAAGATAGCAAGTTGTAAATAGTTGAGAAAAGGAAAAAGGTGCATTTGTGTGAAAATGGTTGGTTATTAGTAGGGAGTAAGAAAAGGAATGAATGAAACATATTGCTTAAGTACTCCTTACTAATAAGCTAAAAGTGTCGAAAGAAATGGGGGAACAAAAGAGGAAAAAGAAAACTAAAAGGACAAAAAAGGTGAAGTGAGGGAAGGGAAGTTTGTAATGAAGGCGTGATGTATTAAAAGCACTTAGGAAAGATAGTCACTATTACTGATCATAATAGTACCTACCCGCACCTGAGTTACATTACAACCTAAAAAAAGTCCTACTTGATCTTACATTCATACATCCTTAAATTAGTGGAATAAAACACTAAGGGCAAGCTTATGGGTCATTACATAATGCATGTGAATTCTTTGTGAGAGTGAGCGTAATTCTATTCATGTACCCACACATGTTGTGATGTAAAAAAATTGTTTTTGCGTGTGATTGGGTAACTCTCTTTCTGTGAGGGGCACATGTTGAAAGAAGGATATATTTCATGTGGGATTTCTTAATCAGATGATTTGCATGAGTTTGCTAAAATTGAGAGTCGATTCTTCAGGTTAAGAATTCTTAACATGGTTGTGTTTCATTTCAACGATCAAATCAGGCATGCTCTATTTTTAGCTTGTATCCTACGTAATCATTATAGCCGTAACTTGAATTCTCTTGCTAAATTAGTTATGTAGGAGTCTCCATTTGCATGATATGTAAAAGGTTGTTCGAGGACGAACAAGGCTTTAAGTGTGGGGTTGTGATCACGGGCAAAAATATATGCCCGAGATACTCTTTATTACTTAAATTAGTCTTGTTTATCTAAGTTATCGTATACATTTTCATGTAATTTTAGATAAAATAAAGATATGTGCTAACCAACATGATTAGCCTTTGTTTTGTAGGTTTTGATGATGTTTGAGTAACTATTCCATGAGTTGGTGAAGTAGAAGCTTGGAAACGGAATTAACACGCGAACGTCGGCAAGGAAGAGGCACAAAACAGCCCACCGGCGCGTCGACAAGGTGCCACGGCAGGCAGGCCGCTCAAAACAGCCCACCTGCGCGTTGGCAACGTGCCACGGCAGGTGGCCTCCACGACCTAGAGGATGTAACATGCTGCCTAGGCAGCGTGACACGTTGCCAACGCGGCAAGGTGCTGCCTGGGCCGATTTCGGGTGATTTTGCCAGAAAGCCTCCGCGTCCGTAGCGTGTCACGGAGGCCGTGCTCCGCGATGCACTCCGTGACACGTTGCTTGTTAATCCGGGAACGATTCCTACTAATATAAATAGCACACTCAGGTTTATTTTTCATAATTCAGACTTGGTGGAGCAAGGACGTGGGTTAGGAGCAGTTGAGGGACGAAAAAAGCTAAGAGTTTTTCTCTCTTTCTTTTTTCTTTCAATCAATTATACGTATGATTTACACTCATTTGAGGATGATCAATCCACAAATGAGTGGGTAATTCTCTTCCTTGCTAAGGATTTGAACATGTGTAGTGAATTTTGATTGTGAATTATATGGTTTTTCATCTTCTTCTTTCATGTTGTTCTATTAATTCTTGTTCTTACTGCATTATTGTGTGGCCAACATTAATGTACATCTAAAAAGTCCAATTTCACTCGAGAGAGCAAGAAATTGGAAAGTTGTGAATTAATAGGGTATTGTTCTTAACTTGATTTGGGAAAATTGGGTTTTGATGTGCTTTCCTGATAGAAATATACTTGAAAGCCGTATTAGTCAATTTAGGAACCGGAATTGGATTGATAGGTCATAAATTGCATTTGATCACAGAAATGTAGACGAATGGTTTATGATTCTAAAGTGAGATTAAATATGAGAGTTTTAATCTCTAGGCTAATGTTCTTGGCTAGCAACATGAAGAGAAGAATAACTGAATTATGATCTATTGAATTCATTACTTGTTCTTAACCTTGGCATGCTCTTATCCATAGTTTCAATTCAAGTAAATATTTGTTAATAGTTTTAGTATATAGTTTATAAACGAAATTATTTAACTTTTGGTTACATTGTTGTCAACATAATTAGAAGTAAACTAGAATATAGTATACTTAAGTAATTTTACTTATCCAGAGTCTCCTTGGATCGATACTTGGCTTACTTAGCCACTTTATTACTTGTTTGACCACGTGCACTTGCGTGTCAGTTTTTAACCCATACCGAACCAGCCGAACAAGTTTTTGGCGCCGTTGCCGGGGAGACTTGGCAATTGGTGAAATTGTTTTAAGTATAAATTTACTGTATTTTTGTTTTATTTTTTTAAGTGTTGACAACTTGGTCTAGTGTTTGTTTTAATTCTTCTTTAGTTTATTTTATTTTTCTGCTTGTTCGTATACCCTTATTGACATGACATCGTGGAATATAAATGGTTTCAATGGTGGATACTCATATTTTAGTGAATCTTGTCTGAACTGTGGAGGACCCCACTTGTGGCAAAACTGTAATACGTGCAATATATGTGGGTGTCAATATGGCCATTGGGGTGATTGTCCAAAGGCATATTCCCCTCCCCCAAGCCCCTACTATGATCCTTCTGTTGTTTTTTCTGAATATAGGCATGCTGAAAATGAGGACTTGGGATGCCAAGCTCGAATAGAAGACATGTTGAAACAACTCTTGGAGAAATCAGAAGCAATGAAGGAGGCGATGACAGTATTGAGAAATCAACAAGAAGAGAATGCAGAGGCTCTAGAAAGGATGACCATCAAATTCACGGAGATGATCGCTGAAGCTGAAGCGTGTGATAAATCACAGACAACATGTTTAGCCGATAGTCAAGAGGAACTACAAGAGGACGACAAGGGTGAATTTTTGGATGAAGCCCAACAATTCGAATCTCTTGAGTGTCCCCGTGATGGGCTCACACTTATGGAAAATCCATTCTTGGAAGAAGAGTTAGCGTATCCCCCAGTCGACTTTAATGGTGAGATAGATGTCGATGTCGAGAAGGTATATACAAGTAAGGAGGTCAAGCAAAATGCAGTTTCAGAGTTGAGGTGTATTGGACAACACTCTACGCATTTTTCAACATTAAATTTGGTTGACAACATAGAAATAGAGTCTTCCAAGTTTGTAGAGAAATGTCTAGAGGAGGACCAAGCACCATATATTTTGAAATTTGCTAACTCAGAAAGACAAAATGACTTCGCTTACTTAAGGACCAATAAATGCAAAAGGCAACATCTACTGTTCGGTCCTTACAATTTTTCACCACCACCCCTGGAGCATAAGAGGAAATTAGAGAGGAAATTAGGGGTGAGATTCATATCCTCAAGGTGGAGGAAAAAGTGGTGAAACTTGGTACGTCGTGCCGCGATGTAAAATTAGGCGCTGCTTGGGAGGCAACCCAAGGGTACCATTTTAATTTCTTGCATTTATGTTTATTTTATTTATTTTTCATCTTGTGATGTTTTGGTGGAAAGTTAAGCACAGATGGAGGGGAAGTCTGAGTACCCGTGAAGGAGGAAGCTAACAAGCATGGAAAAGAAAAAGTGTGGGGTCGAACACCCACTTGTCCATAGTTGAAGAAAACCATGCTGTCAGCTAGGCCTAAAGGCCTCAGGGAGTATTTCTCACCCTTTGTAACCTTTAGTTTGATGCTATGCGGACATAGCATGATTTAAGTGTGGGGTGAGGGAAATTTCTAGGAAATTTCAAAATTTCTGTGCTTAATGATTTTTGGTGAATGTAATGCTTGTACAAAAGTTGGTGAGAAATTTGAAAATTTGAAAAATTTAAAAATTTTTGTGAATTAAGCATGACTTCATCACCCGTTGGTTTTTCTTTTCGGTTCTTTTCCGATGGGGGGTATTTGAAACGAAGAATAAATTTTTTTTTCTTTTTTCTTTTCTTTTTTCTTTCTTTCCTTGGTCTGTATATAAAGTTTTTTTAGTCATAGCTAGGGACTGTTTCCGACGATGGATGGATGACGACCGTCTTGAGGAAAATTAGTCGATAGGTTTTGGGTTTTGAAACCATAACTAATAGGTGTTGGATGTTCTTGTTATGTGCTATAAATGTTTGTAAGATGCAAGTATGTTCAGTATGAAGCATGCAAGTGTATAACTTTGTTTGAGACACTTAGGCTCTTGAATTTGACTCAATATGTTTGAAGCTTAATTCTGAATTCTTGTGATTAGCTGGGTTAAGAGTCTGCTGAATGTGTCTTGATTTGAGCATGTGCCATGAGTGTAAGGTTTTTTAGTATTCTGTGCTATTATGAAATGTCTAGAACTTGTCTGGTGTGTATATAAAACGAAATGAAGGATGTGAATTGTAGGAGATGATTTAGGCATTTCTTTGAATGAACCAAACTTTTATCCCTCATTATACCTACCTTGAAAAATTAATCCTAGTTAACCCCATTGAGCCTTGAGCCTATTCTTTGACAGCTGCAACATAAGCTTAATCCTTTTTCTTTCATTAGCCTTGAAATTGAACCAAAACTCCGAAGCGCTTAAAGGAAAAATCCGAAAGGGTAAAGGAGTGAGAAGAATGGAAAAGAAGGAAAGATAGCAAGTTGTAAATAGTTGAGAAAAGGAAAAAGGTGCATTTGTGTGAAAATGGTTGGTTATTAGTAGGGAGTAAGAAAAGGAATGAATGAAACATATTGCTTAAGTACTCCTTACTAATAAGCTAAAAGTGTCGAAAGAAATGGGGGAACAAAAGAGGAAAAAGAAAACTAAAAGGACAAAAAAGGTGAAGTGAGGGAAGGGAAGTTTGTAATGAAGGCGTGATGTATTAAAAGCACTTAGGAAAGATAGTCACTATTACTGATCATAATAGTACCTACCCGCACCTGAGTTACATTACAACTTAAAAAAAGTCCTACTTGATCTTACATTCATACATCCTTAAATTAGTGGAATAAAACACTAAGGGCAAGCTTATGGGTCATTACATAATGCATGTGAATTCTTTGTGAGAGTGAGCGTAATTCTATTCATGTACCCACACATGTTGTGATGTAAAAAAATTGTTTTTGCGTGTGATTGGGTAACTCTCTTTCCGTGAGGGCACATGTTGAAAGAAGGATATATTTCATGTGGGATTTCTTAATCAGATGATTTGCATGAGTTTGCTAAAATTGAGAGTCGATTCTTGAGGTTAAGAATTCTTAACATGGTTGTGTTTCATTTCAACGATCAAATCAGGCATGCTCTATTTTTAGCTTGTATCCTACGTAATCATTATAGCCGTAACTTGAATTCTCTTGCTAAATTAGTTATGTAGGAGTCTCCATTTGCATGATATGTAAAAGGTTGTTCGAGGACGAACAAGGCTTTAAGTGTGGGGTTGTGATCACGGGCAAAAATATATGCCCGAGATACTCTTTATTACTTAAATTAGTCTTGTTTATCAAAGTTATCGTATACATTTTCATGTAATTTTAGATAAAATAAAGATATGTGCTAACCAACATGATTAGCCTTTGTTTTGTAGGTTTTGATGATGTTTGAGTAACTATTCCATGAGTTGGTGAAGTAGAAGCTTGGAAACGGAATTAACACGCGAACGTCGGCAAGGAAGAGGCACAAAACAGCCCACCGGCGCGTCGACAAGGTGCCACGGCAGGCAGGCCGCTCAAAACAGCCCACCTGCGCGTTGGCAACGTGCCACGGCAGGTGGCCTCCACGACCAAGAGGATGTAACATGCTGCCTAGGCAGCGTGACACGTTGCCAACGCGGCAAGGTGCTGCCTGGGCCGATTGCGGGTGATTTTCCAGAAAGCCTCCGCGTCCGTAGCGTGTCACGGAGGCCGTGCTCCGCGATGCACTCCGTGACACGTTGCTTGTTAATCCGGGAAAGATTCCTACTAATATAAATAGCACACTCAGGTTTATTTTTCATAATTCAGACTTGGTGGAGCAAGGACGTGGGTTAGGAGCAGTTGAGGGACGAAAAAAGCTAAGAGTTTTTCTCTCTTTCTTTCTTCTTTCAATCAATTATACGTATGATTTACACTCATTTGAGGATGATCAATCCACAAATGAGTGGGTAATTCTCTTCCTTGCTAAGGATTTGAACATGTGTAGTGAATTTTGATTGTGAATTATATGGTTTTTCATCTTCTTCTTTCATGTTGTTCTATTAATTCTTGTTCTTACTGCATTATTGTGTGGCCAACATTAATGTACATCTAAAAAGTCCAATTTCACTCGAGAGAGCAAGAAATTGGAAAGTTGTGAATTAATAGGGTATTGTTCTTAACTTGATTTGGGAAAATTGGGTTTTGATGTGCTTTCCTGATAGAAATATACTTGAAAGCCGTATTAGTCAATTTAGGAACCGGAATTGGATTGATAGGTCATAAATTGCATTTGATCACAGAAATGTAGATGAATGGTTTATGATTCTAAAGTGAGATTAAATACGAGAGTTTTAATCTCTAGGCTAATGTTCTTGGCTAGCAACATGAAGAGAAGAATAACCGAATTATGATTACTATTGAATTCATTACTTGTTCTTAACCTTGGCATGCTCTTATCCATAGTTTCAATTCAAGTAAATATTTGTTAATAGTTTTAGTATATAGTTCATAAACGAAATTATTTAACTTTTGGTTACATTGTTGTCAACATAATTAGAAGTAAACTAGAATATAGTATACTTAAGTAATTTTACTTATCCAGAGTCTCCTTGGATCGATACTTGGCTTACTTAGCCACTTTATTACTTGTTTGACCACGTGCACTTGTGTGTCAGTTTTTAACCCATACTGAACCAGCCGAACAAGTTTTTGGCGCCGTTGCCGGGGAGACTTGGCAATTGGTGAAATTGTTTTAAGTATAAATTTACTGTATTTTTGTTTTATTTTTTTAAGTGTTGACAACTTGGTCTAGTGTTTGTTTTAATTCTTCTTTAGTTTATTTTATTTTTCTGCTTGTTCGTATACCCTTATTGACATGACATCGTGGAATATAAATGGTTTCAATGGTGGATACTCATATTTTAGTGAATCTTGTCTGAACTGTGGAGGACCCCACTTGTGGCAAAACTGTAATACGTGCAATATATGTGGGTGTCAATATGGCCATTGGGGTGATTGTCCAAAGGCATATTCCCCTCCCCCAAGCCCCTACTATGATCCTTCTGTTGTTTTTTCAGAATATAGGCATGCTGAAAATGAGGACTTGGGACGCCAAGCTCGAATAGAAGACATGTTGAAACAACTCTTGGAGCAATCAGAAGCAATGAAGGAGGCGATGACAGTATTGAGAAATCAGCAAGAAGAGAATGCAGAGGCTCTAGAAAGGATGACCATCAAATTCACGGAGATGATCGCTGAAGCTGAAGCGTGTGATAAATCACAGACAACATGTTTAGCCGATAGTCAAGAGGAACTACAAGAGGACGACAAGGGTGAATTTTTGGATGAAGCCCAACAATTCGAATCTCTTGAGTGTCCCCGTGATGGGCTCACACTTATGGAAAATCCATTCTTGGAAGAAGAGTTAGCGTATCCCCCAGTCGACTTTAATGGTGAGATAGATGTCGATGTCGAGAAGGTATATACAAGTAAGGAGGTCAAGCAAAATGCAGTTTCAGAGTTGAGGTGTATTGGACCACACTCTACGCATTTTTCAACATTAAATTTGGTTGACAACATAGAAATAGAGTCTTCCAAGTTTGTAGAGAAATGTCTAGAGGAGGACCAAGCACCATATATTTTGAAATTTGCTAACTCAGAAAGACAAAATGACTTCGCTTACTTAAGGACCAATAAATGCAAAAGGCAACATCTACTGTTTGGTCCTTACAATTTTTCACCACCACCCCTGGAGCATAAGAGGAAATTAGAGAAGAAATTAGGGGTGAGATTCATATCCTCAAGGTGGAGGAAAAAGTGGTGAAACTTGGTACGTCGTGCCGCGACGTAAAATTAGGCGCTGCTTGGGAGGCAACCCAAGGGTACCATGGGTACCATTTTAATTTCTTGCATTTATGTTTATTTTATTTATTTTTCATCTTGTGTTGTTTTGGTGGAAAGTTAAGCATAGATGGAGGGGAAGTCTGAGTACCCGTGAAGGAGGAAGCTAACAAGCATGGAAAAGAAAAAGTGTGGGGTCGAACACCCACTTGTCCATAGTTGAAGAAAACCATGCTGTCAGCTAGGCCTAAAGGCCTCAGGGAGTATTTCTCACCCTTTGTAACCTTTAGTTTGATGCTATGCGGACATAGCATGATTTAAGTGTGGGGTGAGGGAAATTTCTAGGAAATTTCAAAATTTCTGTGCTTAATGATTTTTGGTGAATGTAATGCTTGTACAAAAGTTGGTGAGAAATTTGAAAATTTGAAAAATTTAAAAATTTTTGTGAATTAAGCATGACTTCATCACCCGTTGGTTTTTCTTTTCGGTTCTTTTCCGACGGGGGGTATTTGAACCGAAGAATAAATTTTTTTTTCTTTTTTCTTTTCTTTTTTCTTTCTTTCCTTGGTCTGTATATAAAGTTTTTTTAGTCATAGCTAGGGACTGTTTCCGACGAAAGATGGATGACGACCGTCTTGAGGAAAATTAGTCGATAGGTTTTGGGTTTTGAAACCATAACTAATTGGTGTTGGATGTTCTTGTTATGTGCTATAAATGTTTGTAAGATGCAAGTATGTTCAGTATGAAGCATGCAAGTGTATAACTTTGTTTGAGACACTTAGGCTCTTGAATTTGACTCAATATGTTTGAAGCTTAATTCTGAATTCTTGTGATTAGCTGGGTTAAGAGTCTGCTGAATGTGTCTTGATTTGAGCATGTGCCATGAGTGTAAGGTTTTTGAGTATTCTGTGCTATTATGAAATGTCTAGAACTTGCCTGGTGTGTATACAAAACGAAATGAAGGATGTGAATTGTAGGAGATGATTTAGGCATTTCTTTGAATGAACCAAACTTTTATCCCTCATTATACCTACCTTGAAAAATTAATCCTAGTTAACCCCATTGAGCCTTGAGCCTATTCTTTGACAGCTGCAACATAAGCTTAATCCTTTTTCTTTCATTAGCCTTGAAATTGAACCAAAACTCCGAAGCGCTTAAAGGAAAAATCCGAAAGGGTAAAGGAGTGAGAAGAATGGAAAAGAAGGAAAGATAGCAAGTTGTAAATAGTTGAGAAAAGGAAAAAGGTGCATTTGTGTGAAAATGGTTGGTTATTAGTAGGGAGTAAGAAAAGGAATGAATGAAACATATTGCTTAAGTACTCCTTACTAATAAGCTAAAAGTGTCGAAAGAAATGGGGGAACAAAAGAGGAAAAAGAAAACTAAAAGGACAAAAAAGGTGAAGTGAGGGAAGGGAAGTTTGTAATGAAGGCGTGATGTATTAAAAGCACTTAGGAAAGATAGTCACTATTACTGATCATAATAGTACCTACCCGCACCTGAGTTACATTACAACCTAAAAAAAGTCCTACTTGATCTTACATTCATACATCCTTAAATTAGTGGAATAAAACACTAAGGGCAAGCTTATGGGTCATTACATAATGCATGTGAATTCTTTGTGAGAGTGAGCGTAATTCTATTCATGTACCCACACATGTTGTGATGTAAAAAAATTGTTTTTGCGTGTGATTGGGTAACTCTCTTTCCGTGAGGGGCACATGTTGAAAGAAGGATATATTTCATGTGGGATTTCTTAATCAGATGATTTGCATGAGTTTGCTAAAATTGAGAGTCGATTCTTGAGGTTAAGAATTCTTAACATGGTTGTGTTTCATTTCAACGATCAAATCAGGCATGCTCTATTTTTAGCTTGTATCCTACGTAATCATTATAGCCGTAACTTGAATTCTCTTGCTAAATTAGTTATGTAGGAGTCTCCATTTGCATGATATGTAAAAGGTTGTTCGAGGACGAACAAGGCTTTAAGTGTGGGGTTGTGATCACGGGCAAAAATATATGCCCGAGATACTCTTTATTACTTAAATTAGTCTTGTTTATCTAAGTTATCGTATACATTTTCATGTAATTTTAGATAAAATAAAGATATGTGCTAACCAACATGATTAGCCTTTGTTTTGTAGGTTTTGATGATGTTTGAGTAACTATTCCATGAGTTGGTGAAGTAGAAGCTTGGAAACGGAATTAACACGCGAACGTCGGCAAGGAAGAGGCACAAAACAGCCCACCGGCGCGTCGACAAGGTGCCACGGCAGGCAGGCCGCTCAAAACAGTCCACCTGCGCGTTGGCAACGTGCCACGGCAGGTGGCCTCCACGACCAAGAGGATGTAACATGCTGCCCAGGCAGCGTGACACGTTGCCAACGCGGCAAGGTGCTGCCTGGGCCGATTTCGGGTGATTTTGCCAGAAAGCCTCCGCGTCCGTAGCGTGTCACGGAGGCCGTGCTCCGCGATGCACTCCGTGACACGTTGCTTGTTAATCCGGGAACGATTCCTACTAATATAAATAGCACACTCAGGTTTATTTTTCATAATTCAGACTTGGTGGAGCAAGGACGTGGGTTAGGAGCAGTTGAGGGACGAAAAAAGCTAAGAGTTTTTCTCTCTTTCTTTCTTCTTTCAATCAATTATACGTATGATTTACACTCATTTGAGGATGATCAATCCACAAATGAGTGGGTAATTCTCTTCCTTGCTAAGGATTTGAACATGTGTAGTGAATTTTGATTGTGAATTATATGGTTTTTCATCTTCTTCTTTCATGTTGTTCTATTAATTCTTGTTCTTACTGCATTATTGTGTGGCCAACATTAATGTACATCTAAAAAGTCCAATTTCACTCGAGAGAGCAAGAAATTGGAAAGTTGTGAATTAATAGGGTATTGTTCTTAACTTGATTTGGGAAAATTGGGTTTTGATGTGCTTTCCTGATAGAAATATACTTGAAAGCCGTATTAGTCAATTTAGGAACCGGAATTGGATTGATAGGTCATAAATTGCATTTGATCACAGAAATGTAGACGAATGGTTTATGATTCTAAAGTGAGACTAAATACGAGAGTTTTAATCTCTAGGCTAATGTTCTTGGCTAGCAACATGAAGAGAAGAATAACCGAATTATGATTACTATCGAATTCAATACTTGTTCTTAACCTTGGCATGCTCTTATCCATAGTTTCAATTCAAGTAAATATTTGTTAATAGTTTTAGTATATAGTTTATAAACAAAATTATTTAACTTTTGGTTACATTATTGTCAACATAATTAGACGTAAACTAGAATATAGTATACTTAAGCAATTTTATTTATCCAGAGTCTCCTTGGATCGATACTTGGCTTACTTAGCCACTTTATTACTTGTTTGACCACGTGCACTTGCGTGTCGGTTTTTAACCCATACCGAATCAGCCGAACAACTCCACGACTCATTACCCTGACCACTAGTCATGGCTTGTCTCGTGGTCAGCCCCAAATTTCAAAACCATCAATTCTCCCTTCACTCCATGAGTCATCTAATGACTCGTGGTATACCTCACGGGTCACTGGATGACTCGTTTTCTTACCTGGTGCATAAATTCCTATTTTCTCTATTTCAAACCTCGGGTCTGATCTTAGGCTTTCAGGGTATTACATTAGTACCCCTTGAGGAGCGTCTTGGTGTAGAGGCACTACCAGTGATGATCATGAACTTCAATGGGGAAGATATCAAAGAGTACGGGGAGATGGAAAATGTACTTATTGGAATGGGGTTTTATAGTTTTAAGCCAAAGAAGTTAGACCTCGATTTAAAAAATCATTCAACTCCACCGCGAAAACCTTCTATTAAGGAGCCTCCAGTTTTAGAACTCAAGGTTCTTCCTTCACATCTAAGATATGCATTTTTGGGAGAAAGCAATTCCTTGCTTGTTATTATTGTTGCACATCTTATTGAGTGGAAGGTTGAGGCTCCTGTATCCTTTTTGAGGAGATTTAAGAAGGCAATCAGTTGCACCATTGCCAACATCATTAGGATTCCACCAAGCATATTCACACACAAGATTCAGCTTGAACTAGGTTGCATCCCAAACATAGAGCATTGGCGGAGGTTGAACCCACCTATGCAATGAAACACCTCGGGCTTTGAAATGTCTTTTTGAGGGAAAAAGATATGAAATTGAAGGTCTGGTGCAGAGGTTAACGGAGGAGCCAACAACCCATCAACCTAGTGACGGCCCGTCGTAATAGCATCATGGCTCCGATGGTGTGAATAACGACTGTCAGGAAGGTGACGTACCATCATGGGTGGCATCAAGGTTTGACGGCAAGGATGACGACCCATTCAACTAGAGATGGACCGCCATGTTCCTTCACATGAAGTCTCGGGCTCCAAGTTTGACGACTGACTCAATGGACCATCAAGAGAGTGACGTCCCATCACCTCCAGTGTTGCTAGGATAGTCAGGACCCCCTTTTTCATTTAGGAGTGACGGTAAGGGCGACGGACCATCAGGCGAGTGATGGCCCATCACGGCCACCGTCGAGACACCTAGTGTCCAAATTCAGCTTGATTTTCAAGGGAAATTTTGTAATCTCCCAATATTATAATGCCTAAGTGACATCATCTTAGGGGTCCTTAAGGGTGTAATTAAGGGCTATACTTAGTTTATTCCTCACTCCTCTCATACACCAAGGTTGGAAAATATCAAGGCTATGAAATTTTCGTCAAGTTTCTTTCAAATCCTCTTTGGGTCATAAATTTGGTTGAAAGTTCATCAAAACCTAGGTATGAAGGGTTATGAATGGGGGAAATTCTTCCACCATCATGCCCAATTTTATCTCAGTTCTATGATTTCAAGTTGCTAAGCATGTCAAATTGAATTATAGGGTTTTTACCCAATTTTCATGAAATCTTCCATGCTTTCTCTATGGGTGTAATACCTTCATGATGTGATTGATGTTCCATGACTATTAAGGTAGATTTAAACCTTAATTTACTTATTAATTCATGATTTCAAGTTCCTGGAGATTATGCCCGATTATGCATGATTTATGAAATTCAGGCTTATGAGTTTATGATTTCAAATATGATAAATTATCTAGTATGCATGAATGCTTGTGAATTCTTAACTTATGATTCCATGATTTTGAATTATGAAGCTTATTTCAAGTATGTAAAATCTTATGACTTGGGCAAGCCCATGCAAAGTTAACTATGTTTATCATGATTTTAGCCAAAGCTTACAAGATAAGTTTTAAAGAGATATTTGGAGTCAAGACTCCCCAATATTAAGATTTAAGCTATTTTTGGTGAATATTATTATATGAGCAATATGTATGTTTCGTGCAATACCCTGAAAGCCCTAAGATCTGACCCGAGGGTTAAAACGGAGAAAACATAAATTTTTGCAATAGGTCACAGGATGAGTCATCCAGTGACCCGTGAGGTGCCCAATGAGTTGTTAGGTGATTCGTGGAGTAAAGGGAGAGTTGGTTGGATTTTTGAAATTTGGGGCTGACCACGAGACAAGTCACGACTCATGGTCAGGGTGACGAGTCGTGGAGTTAGCCGTGGATAGGAGCCAACTTGAAGATGGAAATGTTTGATAGTGAATCCAACAACTTGTCACCACGATTTATCCCTCAGGCAACGAGTCGTCCAGTCCCTCATTGGGATTGGTAGTGTGCTTTTTTATACTAATTTAGTAAGGGCTTTTCCATAACTTCTAAGTTTCTAAGACCTAAACTACATCTTTTTAAGCTCAGATAAGTGTGTTTTAAGAGGGTTTAGCTCATTCTAAGCCTATAGATGTCCATGCATGCAATCCAAGAAGTTTCTAAGGGTGATCAAGACTAAAAGTTCATCAAGTCTTCTTTAATATTTTTGGGAATTCAAGAGGGTTGTGAAATCAGAAGTACCCAGATATGTGGGGTTATGAATGGGTGTATCCATCCACTCCCATGCCCAATCCATTCTCAAATTTATGGAAATTCTAAGTTGATGAATCAATGGGGTTTTAACCTAACTTGTGAATTTTGTATGTATCTATCATGGGTATAATCTATTCATGTTTCTAATGTTGAATTATGATTCATGGGCATGTTTTATAATGTTGTCAATTACAATTCATGTTTTCAAAGATTTACAAACTATGATGACTAATTATGAAAGCTCATTAGAAGATGAGATTATGATCGATGTTTATAATATGATGAGATATATATTATTAAAGTATGATTTCAAATTACCCATGTCTATATTCATGTTTTTTACTATAAAAGTCTATTTCAAGTATGTTTAAATTTGGGAAAGACCATATGATCAAGTATGTTTCATGATTTTATGTTATTAGCTTACCACATGGATTTTGGAGTCTACACTCCTACTCTTTTCAGCTTGTGGTATGGTTTGAGCCAAGGCTCCTCATGTTATATTTTTGGATTTTTGTATATCATGTTATGAATTAGCTTTGTCACTAGACAATAGTTCAGCTTCATTGAAAATCGATGGAGAGCATATGCATATTTTTGGGAGTAGTGTCTAGCGCCGAGTAGGCTAAGGATTAGTCAACCCTGTGCCTCATAACTACACACCAACGTAGGTATGATCAGATATTTGGGACCTCCCTTGTGAGCTTCCCTTTCCCCAAGGGGCCTTTAGCTTGATATCGATATCATGGTAGCGTTCTTAACCCTAGAAAGGCTTTGGATGCCTCTGCCCACTTGAGTGTAATAGTAGGGACCACGTAAGGTCTATCATGGTAATGTCAGTTATATGACGAGTCTCCCATTGTTCCTCATGTTTTCAGTTATGCATGTTCATCAGTCATGATATCATTTTTTCAATAGGTTTGACCTAATGTTTAATTTTACTTATGAATAATTAGTTTCAGCTTTGGGTCATTCCATTCAGTTATGATACTCAGTTATGGTTAAATCATGTTTTCAGTTAATAACATGCAAGCCCTACTCTCAGAATCTTATGATGAAATATTTTATGATATGCATGATTTCTGTTTTTACTTACCTGGCGGTTTTACTTATCTTGCATACTTAGTACATTCCACATACTGACCGCATACTCTATGCTGTATCATTTCATGATACAGGCTCAGATATTCAGGTTCAGTCTCGCCGTTAGCTAGATCCTCAAAGTAGCATCTCCCAGCCAGAGTTGGTGAGTCCTTATCCTTCGAGGACCCTTCTATCAATTATAGTCATTATTTTTAGTTTCAATCTTAATGAGTTAATTGGGTTCTTGTCCCTTCAACTCGTCAGTATGTAGAGGCTTATCAGACATCGTATGTTTTTAGTTTTAGATTGCTGTTATGTATTTAGATATTTGATGTTATCAGATTTCCAAAATTTCGCTATTTTGTATATGTTAGACTTCCGCATTATTATGTTGAGTTTAGATGTCATGTTCATGTTGTGGGTCAACTTGGAAACTCTCGGGGTTCTTTATCCCGTGTCTTGATTGGGGTCTATGTTTGGGTCATGACAAACTTGGTATCAGAGCATTAAGTTTGAGGTGTCCTAGGGTGTCTGAAAGTAATGTTAAGTAGAGTCTTTTTCATGGGTGTGAAGCGCGCCACACTTATGACAAAGAGGCTACGAAATGTTTAGGAAATGTTCCCTTCTTTCATGATCTATGTCATGCGATGAAGTGTCTCTCTATCCTTATAACTCGTGCTATACACATTTGTAGAATCATGTCCCCTCACTGAGTTAATGGAAAAAGAAATGAAAATGCGAATGGCCACGAGAATGGCAACGGAGATGGGCACCAGCAGGCCCAACCAGCCCCCGAGGATCATGTGCCCGAGTAGGTAGCCTATGCAGAGTTTAGGGCTGCCATTCAGATGCTAACCTCAAGCTTTGACTGACCAAGTCAACCAACAGGAAGTAGTGCATGTCCCTCAAAATGGGAATAATGCGGCAATAGGAGTCAGAGATTTTCTTGGGATGAACCCTCCAGAGTTTCTTAGGTCGAAGGTGGATGAGGATCCCCACGAGTTTATTGATGAGATTTAGAAAATCAGCCAAATCATTGGGGTGACAAGGGAGGAGTGCGCAGATTTAGTCTCTTATTAGCTGAAAGGGGTAGCACACATTTGCTTCAGGCAATGGAAGGATAGCAAGACAGTTGAAGTAGGCCCTATTGGTTGGGATGAGTTCCATACCGCATTTTTGGATAGTTCTTTCCCAAAGAGATGAGGGAAATCAAAGAAGTAGAATTTGTGAACTTGAGGCAGACCAGATAACAGTTGATAACGATCAAACCACACCTGTAACTGGAGTATGAATCGGACATTGTAAATAAAGAACCCAACTAGAGGTTGGGGTCGATTCCACAGGGAATATGGAAAGATGTAAAAAAATGCTAGCGCTTAAGCTTTTTTAGTTGATTATTGCCTAAGAGGGGGGATTTGTAAAAGTAAGTAACAATGTTGAGAAGTTGGTGGTTATTTCCAAATTTATGCAATTAACTAGGGTAAGTGTTCCCCATGGATCCTTAACTACTTTGGGTTTTACACTAGTGATCTATTCCAATACTTTACTTATAGAACTGATAACTTAGGTTCATTCAAACGATCGACCGATCCTTATTGAATGACTATCCTCAATTACTCGACCAAGTTGTTCCAGATATAACTATCCTGCGACCACAACTCAAGTTAATACAATGATCATCAAGTTCAAGGCTCTGTTGTAATTTTCTTTTCCTAATCTCCACCTCTTCGACCAAAGCAAGTAAAGAATTCAGGAACTTCCTAATGTTGCGAACCGCTAAAAATCATTAAAGATGAAGAGAATACAATATAAGCATTTAGTATTGGTATTAGAATCACTTCATTCTAACCCTAGTTCATTAATTCACTATGGTTCCCACAACCCTAGTTGTGGTAGTTTTAGCCTATCATGTTCATAAGTAATTTAATATCATTCATAGACAAAAGCTTAAAATAATACTTACGACAATGATCAGAAGAACCTTCACTTGATTAATGCAAAATTCGGAAGAACAACTTTACAACCGTATCTCAAAATAAAACTAACTCTCAAAACTAGATTGTAAGACTTGAAACTCTATGTAAAGATTCCACACTTAAAGACATGCTTATTACATGAAAATAAAGGGGTATTTGTAGTAGATTTATATTTTTCCTTGTTCCTGTTGAATTTGACTTGGACTTGATGTTCCTTTTCCTAGTTGAAGTAGGAAATCCATTTTTTCCCATTTTGGAAGCCTTGTCGCATCGCCTTGCCTCATTTCCGTGTTTAGTGCCACTTGGCACATGCCAACGTGCCTAGAAGGAGCTGCCTCGCGCCTTCCATCGCGTAGGACTTGCTGCCGCGTCGCGCGTGTCTGTGCGCCAATGTTGGGGGGCCTCACGCCTGCCCCTGTCAAGAATTATTGTTGCCTCGCGTCTGCCCTTGACGTGAAATCTTGGTGCCTCACGCCTGTTGTTACGTTGAAGGAGGGCTGCGCTGCGACTGGTGATCTTGGGCATAATTGCATGCCCAAGTGATACTTTATTACTTAATTTGGACTTGTTTATCTACTTTTATGTGTTCATTCTCATGTGATTTTTATGTAAATGTGGATTTATACTAACCAACATGATTAGTTATTATTTTTGCAGTTAGAATGAATTTTGAAACTAATCTACAAGTTGGTGAAGTGGAGGAATGGACTCGGAAGCAAAACTCGAAAGTCGGCAAGAAAATGCTTAAAACTTGATGCGCCGCGATAGAGGCCGTGTCACACCACCATCGTGGAGGAATTATTCCTAGAGAGAAATTTGTGCTGAATTCTAGTGAAGGTGCGCGATGGCACCGTGTCACGGAGCCTATGCTCTGCGTTCACTTCAGTGACACGATGGGAAGACTTTGCTGCACACCTGGATTCTAGTGAAGGTGTGCGATACGTCCATGGAACGGAGCTGATACTCCGCGATACCCTCCGAGCCATGCTGAGGATAATAATCCGGCATCCAAGTTCCAGTGAGGCTCTACGACAGGGCCGTGGCACGGAGCTGATGCTCCGCGATACCCTCCGTGCCACGTTGCCAGTTTATTCCGGGAAATTTCTCACTTGTATAAATAGTACACTTAGGTTTTATTTTAAGATATCTTACATTTTCATGTTAGAACGTGGGTATCAAGCAGTTGAGTTGAAGATGTTCTTGGGTTAATTCTCTTTCTTTTTTCTCTTAAATTTCAATTACTTGTATGATTTCTACTTGTTTGAAGATGTTTAATCATCAAATGAGTGGCTAATTCACCTTGGACTTAGGTTGAGGATGATTGTAGTAGTATGTAATTGATGTTATTTCAATTTTTATCTTCTCTACAACGGTTGTTCTACTGATTCTTGTTTTCACTACATTAATGCTTGGCCATTGTTAATGTACATCCTAGAATTCCAGTTTTATTTCCGAAAGGAAGATTAATTGGATAGATGTGAATTGGTAGGATATGTTCTTGTCTTGGTTGAGAAATTAAGAGAAGATTAACGTTCAGAATAGAAATATATCCGTAATGTCATATTTGGTCATCTATGGAATTTGTTGTGTATTACTAGAATATGAGGTTTTTGCATCACAGAAATGTGTAATGTGAGTCTCATGATTCTTTAATTTGAGAGGAGTTCGAAAGATCCAATCCATTGGTTAATAATTCCTGACTAACAACTGAAGAGAAGTGTTGACTAAATTTTAATCAATAAATTACATATCTGCATGTTTGCCTTAATCTCAGCTTGTTCATGCTATTGTTCAGATTATAATTTACAATCTTTTTACTTAAAGTTACATTAACTAGTATTCTTGAAAAATCACCATTTGTTCTGTTTGTCTGCTTGTATAAAGAAGTGCATATACTAAACACTTAAAGAAACATTACTGCCACATTACTGTCCTTGTGGGTTCGATACCTGGCTTGAAATAAAGCCACTTTATTACTTGTACGACCACGTGCACTTGCGTGTAATTCGGAGTGAGCAAGTTTTTGGCGCCGTTGCCAGGGACTGGCAATTGGTGACTTAAATTTTCTTAGTGTTAGTTTACAAGTTCGATACAAGTATTGACAACTTGATCTTAGCGATTTCTCTTGCAGGTACTAAGTTGTTTCTAAACGTTGGCAAGAGATAAGGAGTTGGTGGATGCGTTTTTAGAGCCGGAGAGACAATTTCATCTACAGAAGAGGGAAGCTCTAGAAAAGAATTTGAAGTTATTAAAGAGAGCAATGGGATGGCAGATGTCAGACATAAAGGGGATCAGTCCAGCTTTCTGCATGCACGGGATATTTATGGAAGAGGGATCGAAGCCAACCGTACAACACCAACAGAGATTGAGCCCGGTTGTCACACCACACCTTGGGGGGGTATGGATGGCACCTGGTGCCCTACTGGGACCTGAATTGCTGAACTGCTAAGCCTGAGCACATCTGGTGCCTGGCTGGTTCTAACTCATATTTCTGGAAACAAAGGGCTATATAACAGCTGTAAACACAGCCTCCGGCCCATTGGCCTATAGCCTCCTGTACCTGTACTAGCAGCTGACCAGAAACATATCAATTCAGGGAAACCTATGCAGGCCGACAAGGCCACCATGCTGTCTAGTTATCTGCAACTCAATCATGAAGTACTAAAAAGCTACGTGACCGGCAAGGTCACCACTACTGGTAAACTATGGCCCCACACGGCCATCATAAAAGGAAGAAAGAGTACTAACATCTATACAACTGCACGGCCTCACACGACCGGCTCATCTGACCACAGGGAGATATCCACATACTGCAAGCCTCTAGGAATAGCAATAGAAATGATCAGGACAGGGCCCCGACCTACCCGTACTATACAACAAAAGAACTGAAATACACCTCTAGAATTCAGTCTCCGAATGACATGAGCTGAATACTCGATCGCTGATAGGAATCACGTAGTATCGCCTGCTCGTCTATGAGTACCTGCAGGCAAGTAATGCAGCGCCCCACCGGGCGTCAGTACCGCTGGTACTGAGTATGTAAAGCAATAACTGAAAGAAATATCTGAAAATAACAATACAACTGATGAAACTGAAGTAGAAAGGAATGGATTAACTGTCTGATAATGTAAATCATACCTTCCTTTAATTATACTGAAAGGAGTAGGAGTCATACCTGGAGACGTATCATTCTACTGCTAATCTACTCGTATCTAATGTAATATGGCATAACATACATAACATAACATAACATACACGAACCTTACCCGGCCCCCATAAGCCGGGAGGTACAACCAACACAGAATCTACACCCCTACCCCGGTCATCCCATCTCCTATAAACCCCGTAAGCATCCTGCCGGTCCCCTGGGTATGCACTTGGGCTCGCTGAGCCCCTGACTATAACTGCATCTGAGTCCGGAGGACTCATGAATCTACACCCGGGCGTATCCGCACGACTGGGGTGTGTAAGGGCCAATCAAAGCACAAATATGGGGAAAACTGGCATCCCCTCTTCGTCCCCTGTGGGACGGCATGCCACTCTGTAGAGGGACGTATCCTCATCCTCTAGCGGACGAGTCGATACAACTATCAACCCTGGGGCGGTCATGGATGCTAGGTAGTCCAACCCCAAACAATACAACGGTCTCAACTAGTAGTACTATCTGCATATCTCACATACTGAGGCTAGCTGGGATAAAGTATCCGTATATACTATTTGCTGAGCTAATGATAGCGATATATACATACTTAATGTATGCTGAGGCTGGTAATAATATATATATAAATATAGTCTTCCGCCAAACTGTTCTGGGGCTAATACTAAACAGGATATAGTGTTTCTGCTGAAAACTGTGTTGTATACTGATTTTCTATAGTAACATGATTTACTATTCCTAACATGCTTTCTAACTTCATTTCAACTTATCATTCCATTTCTGAGCTGTCTTACAGATACTACTTTGCTCTACTGGGTTTTGATTGAATACAATGATATACTAACATTCTGTGTTACATCGCATACTGAGCATACTGTGCAGTTTCTAATGCTTATATTAGAATCTATATCGTACTAGAAAATTTCACGCAAGTTGTAACTCGATACTTTTAATATCGTACCAAATGTCATAACAAACGTAACACATGACTTCTGGACAATCTACTGGCCTTTAAATTACTGTACTGTATCAAGATTACTTAACTTGCCGAGGAAACTAACTTTACATACCTTATTCTTGAACTATTCGTCCGTCGGACGAGGTTCGGCCAGCACTTCAACTATTTCCTCCCAACTGCATTCATAAATATGTCAATCAATACTAAATACAACTTTATTTTAAAGAGCAATATCACTTTCGATATAGTTTATAGCCTAAACTTAGGCTTATCGAAAGACGATCGAAAACTCGCTATTTTTCAGCGGTCCAGAAGGGAGAAATATTCACTTCACAGCTAGGAACACATAGACACTAATTTAGAGCAATTCCACTTACCTTAGCTCGGTGGCTCGACGATCCGTCGGCCGTATTTTACGAAACTGAATCCGTTGGAATGCTCTCTGCTGCTAAATACCTCAGTATCTGGAGTTAATTTAAGTTTGGGCAACGTTTAGCTGCGTAATCGGATGAAAATTATATAATTTCCTTCGTTCTCACTCCTCTCTGCCGCTCACCCTCTGTTCTCTGGAAATTTTTAAAGGTTTTTATCATTTAAAATCGAAGTGGGGCTTATATACTTGGGCCTGGACAAGGCCAACGTGTCAAGGAGCCAACGCGGAGGCCCCTCCTCCGTGACACGCTGCCATCGCGGAGGGGCTCTGCCTCGACTCCTTCCGTGATGTTTCGACAGGTTTCTAATCCAATCTTTTCCCGGGCCTTTCTCTAGCACATACGGCCTTCAAATATGCTTAACCAACGTGCGAATAGGTCGTCTAGGTGCCGGGAGTTCTACGGGGTATAACATTCTCCCCCCTTAAGAACATTCATCCTCGAATGTACACTGTTATCTAGAGACTACTTACTTACTTTCTAGAAAAATTTCGGCAGAGTTTCCCCTGTAATATGGACTATAGTAAAAACCTGAAATGCAGAAAAGTCCAACACAGGCACTGCACGTAATATTCTAGGATCCACTGGATAGCTAGATATCAATCTTTCTTTATCATTTACAGACATATAACTGTAAGGTACTGCATAAGTAATAATACGGACATACCTGTCGCCTTACTAGGCCTGAAATAAGTGAGGGTATCTGGCTTTCATATCTTCTTCAGCTTCCCATGTCATTTCCTCACGGTTCCTATTACGCCACAATACTTTCACAGATGCAACATCTTTAGTCCTCAGCCTGCGAATCTGTCTGTCTAAGATAGCTACGGGAACCTCTTCATATGCTAATTCTTCTGTGACCTAGACATCCTGAACTGGAACTACTGTAGAAGGGTCCCCTACGAACTTCCTTAACATAGAAACATGGAATACTGGGTGAACAGATGCTAACTCCGGAGGCAAGTTCAATTCGTATGCAACTCGGCCTATTCTTCGCTGAATCTGATATGGCCCAATGAACCTCGGGCTAAGCTTGCCTTTCTTACCGAATCTCATTACCCCTTTCATTGGAGACACTTTCAGATATACCCAGTCATTTACTGCAAATTCTAGATTTCTGCGCCGTATATCTGCATAAGACTTCTGGCGGCTATGAGCAGTCAGCAAACGTTCTCGGATAAGCTTTATCTTTTCCTCGTACTGCCGAACAATGTCTGGGCCAACTAATGCTGATTCTCCTATTTCAAACCAACCCACCGGCGATCTACATTTTCATCCGTATAATGCCTCGAAAGGCGCCATCTGAATAGCTGAATGGTAGCTGTTATTATTAGCAAATTCAATCAAGGAAAGATGCTCATCCCAGCTACCCCCAAAATCTAGCACACACGCTCGTAGCATATCTTCGAGCGTCTGAATTGTACGTTCAGCCTGCCCATCTGTTTGAGGATGGAACGCTGTACTCAAGTTAATCTGCGTTCCCAAACCTTTTTGAAATGACTGCCAGAATCTGGCTGTGAACTGTGCTCCCCTATCTGAAATAATGGATACTGGCACTCCATGCAATCTAACTATTTCTCTAATATATAATTCGGCATAATCCTCAGCTGAGAAGGTAGCCCTCACTGGGAGGAAATGAGCTGATTTTGTCAGCCTGTCAACTATTACCCAAATGGAATCATTTCTGCGTCTAGTACGGGGTAACCCTATTACAAAATCCATGTTTATCGCTTCCCATTTCCACATAGGCACCGTTATCTCTTGCGTCAAACCACCCGGTTTCTGGTGCTCGGCTTTCACCTGCTGACAATTAGAACATTTAGATACAAATTCAGCTATCTCAGCTTTCATACCTGGCCACCAGTAGATGTCTCTGATGTCGTGGTACATTTTCGTCGCCCCTGGATGAAGGGAATAGTGAGCATAGTGTACCTCGTGCATGATCCGCCCACGAAGCCCTGAAACATTCGGGACATAGAGGCGGCCCTTACAGCGTAGCACATCATCCTCAGCCACTTGGAAATCTGACTCCTTACCTTTCTAAATTCTATCTTTAAGTTGGACTAAATCAGGATCCTGGTACTGTCGTTCTTTTACCTCTGTAACTAATGATGACACAGCTGAATTCTGAATTACTGCTCTATTATTTTCTGTTTCCATTACTCGAACGGCTAGACCAGCTAACTGATGAATTTCTTTGGCTAACTTCTGTTTCTCAGGTCGCAAATATGCCAAACTCCCCATTGATTTACGACTCAGGGCGTCTGCTACAACATTAGCTTTTCCTGGGTGATATAGAATATTCACATCATAATCTTTCAACAATTCTAACCAGCGACGTTGCCGTAGATTCAACTCCCTCTGAGTGAAGATGTACTGTAAGCTCTTATGATCTGTATAAATATCAACATGGACGCCGTACAGGTAATGCCTCCACATTTTTAAGGCATGGATTACTGCGGCCAAATCCAGGTCATGGGTAGGGTAATTCTTTTCGTGCTTCTTCAGCTGTCTGGAAGCATATGCAATTACTTTACCATGCTGCATCAACACACAACCTAACCCGACACCTGACGCGTTGCAATAGACTGAATAACCTTCTGTGCCTTCCGGCAATGCTAACACTGGGGCGGAGGTTAATCTGTCTTTCAGTTCCTGGAAGCTCTACTCACATGCCTCTGTCCATTGGAACTTTGCTGCTTTCTGTGTCAATTTGGTTAGAGGTGCCGCAATGGTCGAGAACCCTTCGACAAACCTTCTGTAGTATCCTGCCAACCCCAGGAAGCTACGAACTTCAGTCGGAGTGGTAGGCCTAGGCCATGACTTAACTGCTTCTATTTTCTGTTTGTCAACTTGTATACCAGCATCTGAGACAATATGCCCTAAAAAGGCCACTGAGTTAAGCCAAAATTCACACTTAGAAAATTTAGCATACAACTGGCGGTCCCTGAGAATCTGGAGTATTGTCCGCAAATGAGTCCGGTGATCTGCTTCAGAGCGTGAATACACCAGAATGTCATCAATGAATACTATCACGAACAAGTCCAGAAACGGTCTGAAAATACTGTTCATCAGGTCCATAAAGACTGCCAGGGCATTCGTTAACCCGAAGGACATAACTAGAAATTCAAAATGTCCATATCGGGTCCTGAATGCTGTCTTAGGAATATCTCTCTCATGTACCCAACCTGGTGATATCCGGATCGCAAGTCAATCTTAGAAAAGTATCTGGCTCCCTACAACTGATCAAATAAGTCGTCAATTCTGGGGAGCGGGTACTTATTCTTTACTGTAACTTTGTTTAGTTGCCGATAATCTATGCACATTCGGAGCGAGCCATCTTTCTTCCTCACAAATAGAACTGGCGCACCCCACGGTGAAGCACTCGGCCTGATGAAACCTTTATCCAATAAATCCTTCAACTGCTCCTTTAATTCTCTGAGTTCTGCAGGAGCCATACGATAGGGAGGAATTGGTATCGGTTGGGTGCCTGGTAATAAATCAATAGAAAAGTCTATTTCCCTTTCTGGGGGAATACCAGGTAACTCTTCTGGAAACACGTCAGGGAATTCATTCACCACTGGAATAGACTGGAGCGTCAGAGATTCTGCTTGAACATCCTGGACCCTGACCAGATGGTAAATACATCCCTTGGATATCAACTTTCTCGCCTGAAGGTAGGAAATAAACCTACCTTTTGGCGTAGCGGTACTACCCTTCCACTCCCGTACTGCTTCTCCTGGGAAGTGGAATCGGACCGTCTTGGTCCAACATTCAACATTGGCAAAACACGGTGCTAACCAGTCCATACCCATTATGGCATCGAAGTCTATCATCTCTAACTCGACCAGATCTACTGTGGTCTGACGGTCAGCAACCTCTACTGTACACCCGCGGTAGATTCGGCTAGCTGTGATAGAGTCACCGACGGGTGTGGATACTAAGAAGGGCTGCTGCAATAATTCTGGCGCAATACTAAACTTTCGTGCCACAAATGGAGTAATATAGGACAAAGTAGACCCTGGATCAATCAACACATAAGCAGGGTGTGAGCAGATAGTTAGCATACCTGTCACAACATCGGGCGACGTTTCTGAATCTTGCCTCCCTGGTAAGGCATATGTGCGGCTTGGAATCGCACCTGTACTGGAGGTCTCTGATCTGCCCCGACCCCTGCCTGCTGAAACTGAGGGCCTGCGCCTTGCCGAGGATGCTGTGACTCGTGACCCTGCAGATGCCCTATCCTGTCTATCCCGGTCCTCTCGACCTCTGGCTGGGCAATCTTTCATCAAATGGCCTTCTTGGCCACAAATATAACATGCAGTGGAGCCATATCTGCATGCTCCAGGATGGCGTCGACTGCATATAGGGCAAAGTAGTAGGGTATACCTGCTCTGTTCTGCCCTCCTCTGTAATAATGAATCTGCCATCTGCGAACCTCTACCAGTTTCTGGCTACCCCCTGTAGCTGAATCTACCCCCTTGCGATTGTGGTGGAGGCGGGGGCCTGGGCGGCCTGTCTGACAATCGTGGCCTGGGTCCTCCCCGGGCCTCCCTCTGTAACTCAACTGGCCTGTCCCAGCGACGCCGTTCCTGATTAACCCTTCTGATCTCCCGTTGTCGCTGTCTGATGCCCTCAATATTCTGGGCAAATGCCTGAACTCGAGCAATGTCCATGTCCTCTCGCAGTGTGGCTGTAATGCAAATATCAACATATTCTGGATTCAACCCCATAATAAAGCGGTGCACTCTGGATGCCATGGTATCAACAATGGTCGGTGCATATCGGGCTAAGGAATCAAACCGCAAGGAATATCCCGGACACTCATGGCCCCCTGCTCTAGATGTAGGAACTGATCTACCCGAGCCTGTCGAATCTCCCACGGCAAATGGTGATCCAGAAAGGCTCCTGAAAAGCTGGACCAGGTGGGAGGGGAAACATCTCTCCCTCGGGACCTTTCCCAGCTTTCATACCATAACACCGCAATATCCCGTAACCGGAATGCTGCCAATTCAACTGATTCGGTAGGCGTGGCATGCATAACCCTGAAGATTCTCTACATTTGATCCAGAAAATCCTGAGGGTCCTCTGTCCGGTCCGTGCCTGTAAACTGTGGGGGATTCAGGGCTAAGAACTCTCGGACCCTCGAACTACCGGGCCCTCCAGATGATTCTGCAACTGTAGACGGCATTGGCTGACGCTGAGCAGCCATCATCTGTGCTAACATAACTACAGCACTCCTAACCTCCTGGTCGGAAGGTGTCGGTATAGGGACTGCTGAAGGTAATGTCGCCCCAAGTGGCTCCTGACGTGGTGGAGACTGCTGAGGAGGCTGGGACGATGCCTCTGTAGTGCCCTCTGATCGGGCTGTCTCTAAATGAGGGGGGGCATCCTGCTGGTGCCTTCCCCTGCTGCGATATCTAAGCTCCGACCTGTGATAGGATGTCGCTGGTCTGACATTATCTGTAACCAAAGAATATAGTAAGATTTTAGGGACTCAACCCTATATTGTACCGCTCTACAGCACGACTGAATAAGAATAAAAGACAACCATCCAATTATGCCTTGCAGCCTCCTACCCATGGTATGTGGTGCACAACACTTCCATGGACAGGACTATACTTAGCACGGCTTGCAGACTCCCTGGAATACGACCTGCTCTGATACCAAGTTTGTCACACCCCACCTTGGGGGGGTATGGCTGGCACCTGGTGCCCTACTGGGACCTGAACTGCTGAACTGCTAAGCCTGAGCACATCTGGTGCCTGGCTGGTTCTAACTCATATTTCTGGAAACAAAGGGCTATATAACGGCTGTAAACACAGCCTTCGGCCCATTGGCCTATAGCCTCCTGTACCTGTACTAGCAGCTGACCAGAAACATATCAATTCAGGGAAACCTATGCGGGCCGACAAGGCCACCATGCTGTCTAGTTATCTGCAACTCAATCATGAAGTACTAAAAAGCTACGTGACCAGCAAGGTCACCACTACTGGTAAACTATGGCCCAACACGACCATCATAAAAGGAAGAAAGAGTAGTAACAGCTATACAACTGCAC
Organism: Datura wrightii; assembly: GCA_035772735.1. Lineage (NCBI taxonomy): Eukaryota > Viridiplantae > Streptophyta > Magnoliopsida > Solanales > Solanaceae > Datura > Datura wrightii. The sequence continues at coordinate 43,947,780 of JASDFA010000002.1, read as the reverse complement.
GGCCTCACACGACCGGCTCATCTGACCATAGGGAGATATCCACAGACTGCAAGCCTCTAGGAATAGCAATAGAAATGATCGGGACAGGGCCCCGACCTACCCGTACTATACAACAAAAGAACTGAAATACACCTCTGGAATTCAGTCTCCGGATGACAGGAGCTGAATACTCGATCGCTGACAAGAATCACGTAGTATCGCCTGCTCGTCTATGAGTATCTGCAGGAAAGTAATGCAGCGCCCCACTGGGCGTCAGTACCGCTGGTACTGAGTATGTAAAGCAATAACTGAAAGAAATGTCTGAAAATAACAATACAACTGATGAAACTGAAGTACAAAGGAATGGATTAATTGTCTGATAATGTAAATCATAGCTTCCTTTAATTATACTGAAAGGAGTAGGAGTCATACCTGGAGACGTATCATTCTACTGTTGATCTACTCGTATCTAATGTAATATGGCATAACATACATAACATAACATGACATACACGAACCTTACCCGGCCCCCATAAGCCGGGAGGTACAACCAGCACAGAATCTACACCCCTACCCCGGTCATCCTATCTCCTATAAACCCCATAAGCATCCTGCCGGTCCCCTGGGTATGCACTTGGGCTCGCTGAGCCCCTGACTATAACTGCATCTGAGTCCGGAGGACTCCTGAATCTACACCCGGGCGTATCCGCTCGACTGGGGTGTGTAAGGGCCAACCAAAGCACAAATATGGGGAAAACTGCCATCCCATCTTCGTCCCCTGTGGGACGGCATGCCACTCCATAGAGCGACGTATCCTCATCCTCTGGCGGATGAGTCGATACAGCTATCAACCCTGGGGCGGTCATGGATGCTAGGTAGTCCAACCCCAAATAATACAACGGTCTCAACTGGTAGTACTATCTGCATATCTCACATACTGAGGCTAGCTGGGATAAAGTATCCGTATATATTATTTGCTGAGCTAATGATAGCGATATATACATACTTAATGCATGCTGAGGCTGGTAACAATATATAAATATAGTCTTCCGCCAAACTGTTCTGGGCTAATACTAAACAGGATATAGTGTTTCTGCTGAAAACTGTGCAGTATACTGATTTTCTATAGTAACATGATTTACTATTCCTAACATGCTTTCTAATTTAGTTAGGCGTGGTAAAGGATCTCGCTCGAAAGAGACTCTTCACCTACTCAATTGGAATGACTCTTACCCTTACTTATCTCTTTAACTTCATTTCAACTTATCATTCCATTTCTGAGCTGTCTTACAGATACTCCTTTGCTCTACTGGGTTTCGATTGAATACAATGATATACTAACATTCTGTGTTACATCGCATACTGAGCATACTGTGCAGTTTCTAATGCTTATATTAGAATCTATATCGTACTAGCAAATTTCACGCAAGTTGTAACTCGATACTTTTAATATCGTACCAACAGTCGTAACAAACGTAACACATGACTTCTGGACAATCTACTGGCCTTTAAATTACTGTACTGTATCAAGATTACTTAACTTGCCGAGGAAACTAACTTTGCATACCTTATTCTTGAACTATTCGTCCGTCGGACGAGGCTCGGCCAGCACTTCAACTATTTCCTCCCAACTACATTCATAAATATGTCAATCAATACTAAATACAACTTTATTTTAAAGAGCAATATCACTTTCGATATAGTTTATAGCCTAAACTTAGGCTTATCGAAAGACGGTCGAAAACTCGCTATTTTTCAGCAGTCCAGAAGGGAGAAAGATTCATTTCACAGCTAGGAACACATAGACACTAATTTAGAGCAATTCCACTTACCTTAGCTCGGTGGCTCGACGATCCGTCGGCCGTATTTTACGAAACTGAATCCGTAGCAATGTTCTCTACTGCTAAATACCTCAGTATCTGGAGTTAATTTAAGTTTGGGCAACGTTTAGCAGCGTAATCGGACGAAAATTGTATAATTTCCTTCGTTCTCACTCCTCTCTGCCGCTCACCCTCTGTTCTCTGGAAATTTTTAAAGGTTTTTATCATTTAAAACCGAAGTGGGGCTTATATACTTGGGCCTGGACAAGGCCAACGTGTCACAGAGCCAACGCGGAGGCCCCTCCTCCGTGACACGCTGCCATCGCGGAGGGGCTCTGCCTCGGCTCCTTCCGCGATGTTTCGACAGGTTTCTCGTTCGATCTTTTCCCGGGCCTTTCTCTAGCACGTACAGCCTTCAAATATGCTTAACCAACGTGTGAATAGGTCGTCTAGGTGCCGGGAATTCTACGGGGTATAACACCGGTGATGAAGGATGTAGTCAGAAAGGAAGTGATCTAGTGGCTGCATGCAGGAGTGGTTTATCCCATCTCAAACAGTGAATGGGTTAGCCCAGTTCAATGCGTTCCCAAGAAAGAGGGAATGACAGTGGTAACAATGAGAAGAATGAGCTGATTCCCACACGCACATTCACGGGCTGGCGAATTCGCATGAATTATAGGAAGCTCAATGAGGCCACTCGGAAAGATCATTATCCGATTCCATTCATTGATCAGATGTTGGCAAGATGGAAGGGCGGAAATATTATTGCTTTTTGTATGGTTTCTCTGGCTATAATCAAATAGCCATAGCACCAGAAGATCAGGAGAAGATCACGTTTACATGTCCTTATGGGATATATGCTTTCAGGCGGATGCCCTTTGGTCTATGCAATGCACCAGCCACATTCCAGCGATGGATGATGGCGATATTCCATGATATGGTGGAAGACTATGTCAAGGTATTTATGGATGACTTTTCTATTTTTGGTAACTTGTTTGCTATGTGTTTGCAGAATCTTGACAGGGTGTTAGCTAGATGTGATGACTCAAACCTTGTGCTCAACTGGGAAAAGTGTCACTTTTTAGTCAAGGAGGGTATTGTCCTTGGCCATAAGGTGTCATGCAGAGGTTTGGAAGTTGATCGTGCAAAGATAGAGGTGATTGAAAAGCTACCACCGCCAGTATCAGTTAAGGGTGTCCGTAGCTTCTTAGGACATGCTGGGTTTTACAGAAGGTTTATTCAAGACTTCTCTAAAATTTCTAGACCGTTATGCCCGTTGTTAGAAAAAAGAGGTGAAGTTTGAATTTGACAAGGAATGTGTAGAAGCATTTGACGAGCTTAAAAAGAAACTCGTGGGAGCTCCTATTCTCATTGCTCCTGATTGGGAATATCCTTTTGAGTTAATGTGTGATGCAAGTGATGTGGCTATAGGAGCGGTATTGGGGCAGCGAAGGAATTAGATTTTTCATTCCATCTACTATGCAAGCAAAACACTTAACGCTGCACAAGTTAATTATACAGTCACTGAGAAGGAGATGCTGGCTCTAGTGTTTGCATTTGACAAGTTTAGATCCTATCTGGTGGGGTTGAAAGTGGCGGTACACACTGATCATGCGGCAATTCGGTACTTATTTGGCAAGAAATATGTGAATCACAGGCTAATCAGGTGGATATTATTGCTGCAAGAGTTTGATTTGGATATCTGAGACAGGAAGGGAAGTGAAAATGAGGTTGCAGATCACCTATCGAAGCTAGAGAATAGTTCACATGTGAAGGAAGGTGAGCGCATCAAAGAAGAGTTCCCCGATGAACAACTCTTGGCAATAAGGGAAGATGAACTCCCTTGGTATGCTGATATTGTGAACTTGTTAGTAAGTGGAGTATACCCACCTGAGGCAACGACTCAACAAAAGAAGAAGATGAGGCATGAGTCTCGGTACTACATGTGGGATGAGCCGTATCTATTAAAGCAAGGACCAGATCAAGTGATGAGGCGATGCATTCCAGAAAGTCAGACGGCAGAGGTGCTGAGGAGTAGTCATTCATCGTTGTATGGAGGTCATCATGGAGGAGAGCGTACTTCTCACAAAGTGCTGCAATTCGGGTTTTTTTGGCCCACACAGTTCAAAGATGTTGCAGCTTATGTCAAAGTATGTGATCGATGTCAAAGGACAGGAACAATCGACAGAAGACATGAAATGCCATTGCATCACATATTGGAAGTTGAGGTGTTTGATGTGTGGGGAATAGATTTTATGGGCCTGTTTCCACCATCGTTTGGCAATCGATACATCTTGGTGGCAGTGGACTACGGGTCTAAGTGGGTTGAGGCAGTAGCTTGTTCCAGGAACGACAACAAGGTGGTGACTAGATTTGTGAAGAAGCAGATTTTCACCAGGTTTGGTACGCCACGAGAAATTATCAGTGATGGAGGGGCACATTTTGTGAATGCAGGGTTCAGGAATTTGCTAGTGAAATACGGGGTTCGGTATAAAGTGGCTACAACATATCATCCCCAAACTAGAGGGCAAGTAGAGGTGTCAAACAGGGAAATTATACATATTTTGAAGAAAACGGTGAATGCATAACGCTTGGATTGGGAAAGCAAACTAGATGACACGTTGTGGGCATATTGAACTACATATAAGACACCCATTGGGACTTCATTGTATAGATTGGTTTATGGGAAGGCATGTCATCTACCCGTGGAGCTGGAACATCGAGCTTATTGGGCTGTGGGGAAGCTGAACATAGATCCTGAGCTTGCAGGAAAGAGGAGATTGATGCAGCTGAGTGAGTTGGATGAGTTTTGATGGCACGCATATGAAAGTGCAAAATGCTACAAAGAAAAAATGAAAAGGTGGAACGATAGGCACATGGTGCATCGAATCTTTGAGCCAGGCCAAAAGGTGTTACTATTCAACTCTAGGTTGAAACTCTTCCTAGGGAAATTGCACTCCAAGTGGTAAGGGCCATTTGAAGTAGCAAGGATGACCCCACACGGGGCGGTTGAATTGTGGCAAGAGGATAAAAGTGCCACATTTTTGGTGAACGGACAAAGGTGTAAGCACTACTGGGGTGAAGACGTTAATTGAGAGAAGACATCTATCACCTTAGTAGATGAATGAGGATGACAAGCGTCGAGCCGCGACGGTAAACCAGGCGCTGCACGGGAGGCAACCCGTGGATGTAATGTACTAGACTAGCTAGGAACAAATTCTAAAAAGAAAAAAAAGAAAAAAGAAAAAAAAAGGCTGGCACTAGGTGGGAGGCAACCCACGATTTTCTAACAAGTTGTTGTTGTTTGATGATTTTCAGGAAATATGGAGGGAAAAAATACAAAATTGCAAGTGGAAAAATAAAGGTAAAAAAAATAAAAATTAGGGCAAGAGACAGTAAGCCTCCACATTGGCTCCGTGTCACGGAGCTTGGCCTCCGCGTTACCCTCCGTGACATGTTGAGGCCAATTTAAGGTATGTCAAAATTTCCAGTGAGCTTCCGCGTCGGCTCCGTGGCACGGAGCTTGGCCTCTGCGTTACCCTCTGTGACACGTTGAGTGTATTTTCGCGTCAGGTCAGTTGGGGCAGTCGGGTCGACCCGCGCGAAATCCTTCTTTCTAACCCCCAAACTTACATTTTTCCTTCATTTTCTTCATCCCTCTGCGACAACACTCCCAATCCCCCTTCTCCCTCAACGTGACACGCCCTAACATCAAAAAAATTTCAATTCCTTCTTCAAAAACCTCACATATCAGGTATGTTCTTGCACTTCTATTCATTCTTCTGAAAATTTTGTATCATGAACATATTGTATGTTTAATTTCTGCCGTAAGTTCATATAAAGTGTTGTAATCAATTGGGTTATGGATGAATGTGGCTTGTATGATCGTTTTGATTGGATGAACTCATTGATTACATGATCTTTGTTAAAAATCATACATTATTGATAACTAGGGTTGAGAATTGAGTTGGGAAGAAGAAGAAAAGGGTAGAAATGGAGATATTTTGGGTTGTGCCTTTTGTTTGAGTTGGAAAATATTGTGATTAAAGTTAGATTATGTTATGATTGAAGATTGATTTTTGGGGATGAAAGTAGGAAAAATCCAATAGGTTTGTGTGCACAAACTTGAGAATTTCTCATGATTTTGTAAAGGGATAGATGGATGAACTTTAATAATGCCTTGTATGAAGTCCTAGTAGTACAATGAAACTGTTCCATCGACTTTTATTAATGCACTGAATCTTTTGGGAAATAAGAGCTGAAATTATGTGGTTGTTCTCGTTAAATTGTATTGATTACGGCTAACAACTAAGTGTGGGGTGATCAATTGAAGCCCAGCCTTAGTAGTAGCTAAATATACCATGAATGACATTTGAATATATGCTTTTGATGAACAGGACAAATTTCTGGAAGACAAGACAAGGGGAAAGGTGCATCTACATCTGGCGCCAACAGAAAAAGACTGAGAATTGGGGCAGCAGTGCCAGCAGCACCACCTGTTCCAAGGGGGCAACGTAGAAAATATGGAACACGATGGGTTTCAGATGAGGGAAAGAAATGGTACTCCAAACACAAGGAAACCAAGTATTTCCCAGAAGAACAAATAGCACGGGAACCACTAGCTCAAGAATTCTCGAGAATCCTACATAGGATAAACACTGTTGGGTTAAACTTCATCTTTGAAGAACCCAAAGAGTGTAATCTTTATCTCATAAGGGAATTCTACGCTAATTGGAACCCCACCGTGCGCAGCCACACAGTCAAGATCAGAGGACAGGTGGTTACTTTTGAACCACAACATCTTAATGCCATCTTGAGGACGCGGGACACAGACGCGCATGTCCTCCGCCAGCTGAAGATCACTCCACTATATGCAGATATCAGACGCACATTATGTGGAGTACGATCAACAGCTAGGTGGAGTCGTCATAAGGAAAGAGGATATCACCAGACATTGCCATACTCCCAAATGAACAGAGAATCGAGGATCTGGTTGAAGATAGTGTGTACTTGCCTGATCCCGGGGGTGCACATGACTGATGTCAGCTGGGACAGAGTTTGTTTGGTGTATGCATTAATGAAAGGACTGGAGATAAATGTTGGAGAGGTGATTATTTCCGTCATGAAGAGAGCCAGACTTCATCAAGGGCATCGGTATGGTTTTAGTGGTCTTCTAATAGCTTTCCTCAGGGGCCATGGTATTGAAGAAGAGGCCCTCTATTACATTTCGCAAATTGATCATCGTGCTTTGGACATCACTATGACCAAAGCACTCGATACCACATTTGGGCCGGTGCTTACACTAGCCGAGAAACATGCTCGGGATGACCAATCATCGCCAAAATGTATGGAATGCAGATGCTGCAAATGCGGATTGGTGGAAGGCTTGCTTCAGAGGATGAATTATGGCAGCTCGAGATGGATTATCCATTTAATGAGCATGCTAGAGCATTATGTAAAATTGGGCCCGCATTTGTAGAACTAGTTGATGATGACGTCCCTACTGATGAGAAAACTCGCCGGGATGACTCAGACATTGAGTCAGAGGAGGATGGCGGAGCAGATTCTGATCTTGGAGATGAGGCACTGGCACCCGATGAAGAGATTGAACATTTTGATTGATCCGGGAGTTACACCACCCAAACCTTGTTTTTAATTGCAGAAATGCGAACACTGGGGACAGTGTTCCAACTAACTGTGGGGTGGGAGTAGTTAGGTGCTAGTGTAGTAAGGTTGTGCTGTGCTTGTGCTTCTGTGGCTATTTAATGTGTGACATTATGTTTCGTGTTATGTTGTTGATGATTTTGTGTGTTGGTGCTGGTGATGTAATAAATTGTTAAGGAGTTATTTGTCTAATTATTTGTGTAAGTTACTTGCTATTTTTTTATTTTTTTCTATCTTTTTGATTTGGGTTTCTCGATTTTTGTTTTCGATGCTTTTTCTGAGAATAGTCCCTTTGAACCGAAGTCTTAGATAGAGATTGTTTCCTATGATGGATGGATGACGACCATCTTAAGGGAAATTTAGTCAGTAGGTTTAGATTTTTTTGAACACATAGCTAACTAATGGTTTGACACTCTTGTTATGTGCTATATTGTAAGATGCAAGTGTGATTCATATGGAAGCATGCAAATATGCTAAACATGTTGAGACACCTAGGCTCTAGAATTCGACTCGTTGTGATTAAATCTTAATTTTGAATTCTTGTAATTAACTGAGTTAAGAGTCTGTGAATATGTCTTAAATTGAGCATGTGTATTGAGTGTGAGTTTTTCTAATATTCCATGCTACTGTGAAGTGTCTAGAACTTTCCTGGTGTGTATATAAAACGAAATGAAGGATGTGGATTGTAGGAGAGGATGTAGGCATTTCTTTGAATGAACCTAAATTTTATCCCTTATCTTACCTACCTTGAATGTTAAATCCTAGTTAGCCCCATTGAGCCTTAAGCCTATTCTATGATAGTTACAATATAAGCTTAATCCTTTTCTTTTATTAGCCGTGAATTTGATCCAAAACTCCTAACTTAAGTGAAAAATTCCAAAGAGTGAAGGAGTGAGAAGCGTGAAACAGAAGGAAAAGTAGAAGTTGTGAAAGTTGAGAAAAGGACAAAGGTGCACTTTTTTGAAAATGATTGATTATTAGTAGAGAGTAAGAAAGTAAATGGAAAATTTGCTTAAATACGCTTTACTAGAAAGCTGAGTGTGCTTAAAGAAATGGGAACAAAAAGAGAAAATTCAAGAGTGATAAGAATGAGGAAAAAGTATAGAGGAGATGTCTTTAATGAATGTGGATGCATTAAAAGCGCTTGGGGGAAGATAGTCACTATTACTGGCTAGAATAGTACCTACACGTCCCTTAGCTTACATTACAAACCATTAAGTCCTACTTGATCTTGCGTTCATACATCCTTAAATTAGTGGAGTAAACACTAAGGGAAAGCTTATGGTTCACCACATGATGCATGTGAATTCTTTGAGAGAGTGAGCGTAATTTTATTCATATGCCCATACCTTTTGTGAGTTGAGATTCTTTTGAAGTATGTGTTGTGAGGGCACATGTTTAATGAGAGATAACATTCATGTGGATTTCTTGATCGGTTGATTTACATGAGTTTGCTAAGATTGAGAGTCGATTATTGAGGTTAGGAAGTCCTAACATAGTTGTAATTCATTTCAATGATTAAATCATGCATGCCCGATTTTTAACTTGCTATCTTAAATAATCCTTATAGCCATAGCATGAATTGTCGTGCTAAATTAGCTATGCGTGAGTCTTCCATTACATGACATGTGAAAGGGTTGTTCGAGGACGAACAAGGCTTTAAGTGTGGGGTAGGTGATCTTGGGCATAATTGCATGCCCAAGTGATACTTTATTACTTAATTTGGACTTGTTTATCTACTTGGTGTTCATTCTCATGTGATTTTTATGTAAATGTGGATTTATACTAACCAACATGATTAGTTATTGTTTTTGCAGTTAGAATGAATTTTTAAACTAATCTACAAGTTGGTGAAGTGGAGGAATGGACTCGGAAGCAAAACTCGGAAGTCGGCAAGAAAATGCTTAAAACTTGATGCGCCGCGATAGAGGCCATGTCTCGCCACCATCGTGGAGGCATTCTTCCTAGAGGGAAATTTGTGCTGAATTCCAGTGAAGGTGCACGATGGCACAGTGTCATGGAGCCTATGCTCCGCGTTCACTTCGATGACACTGTGGTAAGACTTTGCTGCACACCTGGATTCCAGTGAAGGTGCAAGATACGTCCGTGGCACAGAGCTGATGCTCCGCGATACCCTCCGTGCCACGCTGAGGATAATAATCTGGCATACAAGTTCCAATGAGGCTCCGCGACAGGGCCGTGGGACGGAGCTGATGCTCCACGATACCCTCTGTGCCACATTGCCAGTTTATTCCGGGAAATTTCTCACTTGTATAAATAGCACGCTTAGGTTTTATTTTAAGATATCTGACATTTTCATGCTAGAACGTGGGTATCAAGCAGTTGAGCTAAAGATGTTCTTGGGTTAATTCTCTTCCTTTTTCTCTTAAAGTTCAATTGCTTGTATGATTTCTACTTGTTTGAAGATGTTTAATCATCAAATGAGTGGCTAATTCACCTTTGGCTGAGGTTGAGGATGATTGCAGTAATATGTAGTTGATGTTATTTCAGTTTTAATCTTCTCTACAACAGTTGTTCTGCTGATTCTTGTTTTCACTACATTAATGCTTGGCCATTGTTAATGTACATCCTAGAATTCCAGGTTTCCGAAAGGAAGATTAATTGGATAGATGTGAATTGGTAGGATATGTTCTTGTCTTGGTTGAGAAATTAAGAGAAGATTAACGTGATGCTTCATCAGGACATTGATTTTTCATGGATAGTTCTATACGCCCAGCAGATAGAGGCTGTGCAGGTGAGTGAGCGGGAGAGAGAAGCCAAGAGGGCCAAGACTGATAGCTTTGGATTCTCCTAGCAGAGACCTGGTAGTGGGCACTGTCAGCAGTCCCATAAGAGATCATCAGCCCTAGAGTTGTCAGCAGCGAGAGTGCCATCTAGATCTAGGCGCGACCAAGGAGGATGAGCATCAGGCTCTCAAGGTCAGGGGAGCAGATCTGTGGAGCTCAGTATTTCAGCTTGTGATAGGTGTGGCCAGAAGCACATGGGTCAGTGCGTATCAGGTTCAGGTGCTTGTTTCGCGTGTGGGAAGCCCGAAATATGCTCTGAGATTATCTAGCAGCTAAACAGGACTATGGTAGAGGCCGAGACCTAGCCACTAGCTCAGTAGGCACACCCACATGCTGATTTTAGCAGGCAGCCTCCATAATGCAGGTGGTGGTCAGCATCAGAACAGATGGATGTTTCGGTTTCCGGGGGAGCCAGTCCTAGAGTGGAGAAGTAGTTAGTTGTGCCTATAGGTTGCTTCATTTCCTACCTTAAGGCCAGAAAGATGATTTTTAACAGTTGCGTGTACCATCTAGTTAGGGTTAAGGATGCTACGTCCGAAACCCTAACGATCCATTCAGTTCCTGTAGTGTGTGAATATCCTAAAGTGTGTGAATATCCCTCTCATGAGGAATTCCCAGGAACTGACAATCCAGTTAGTTCCTGTAGTGTGTGAATATCCTAAGTGTTTCCAGAAACCCTTGTCTATTCCTCCTTACAGAATGTCTCCAGCCGAGCTAAAGGAGTTGAAGGGGCAGTTGAAGGACCTTTTAGACAAGGGTTTCTCAGACCAAGCAAATCCCCATGGGGTGCACCAGTTCTCTTTGTCCGAAAGAAGGATGGTTCCCTTTGGATGTGCATTGATTACGGATAATTGAACAAGGTACAGGTATCCCATCCCCAAAATTGATGACTTGTTTGACCAGCTTCAGGGTGCCAAGTGTTTCTCAATGATAGACCTCAAATCCGAGTATCATTAGCTCAGGGTTCGGGAGAGTGACATTCCGAAGACAGCCTTTAGGACTCACTATGGTCACTATGAGTTTGTAGTTATGTCCTTTTGACTAATGAATGCTCCTATAGCTTTTATGGATTTGACGAACAGGGTGTTCAAGCCATATCTGTACATGTTTGTGATTATGTTCATAGATGATGTTCATATACTCTCGGAGTGAAAGGAGCATGCCGCTCATTTAAGGGTGGTACTGCAGACTCTTAAAGATCACCAATTATATGCTAAGTTCAGAACGTGTGAGTTTTTGTTAAACTCCATAGCATTTTTGGGTCATGTGGTGTCAAGTGAGGGTGTAGAAGTGGACTCTCAAAAGATAGCAGCTGTGAAGAATTGGCCCAGACCAGTTAGTCCTTTGGATATCAGGAGTTTCTTGGATTTAGTCGGTTCTACCGGAGATTTGTTGAAGGGTTTTTATGCATTGCAACATCATTAACTAAGTTGCCCCAGAAGAAAGTGAAGTTTCAATGGTCGGAGGCTTGTGAGAAGAACTTCCAAGAGTTGAAGACTCGACTCACCTCAGCACCAGTGTTGACCCTACCTGAGGATACCGATGGGTTTGTGGTATATTGTGACGCCTCGAGGATCAGCCTTCTTTGTGTACTAATGCAGCAAGGTAAGGTTATATCCTATGCTTCAAGGCAGTTGAAGGTCCATGAGAAGAACTATCCGACTCATGACCTCGAGTTGGCAGCGGTAGTATTTGCCTTGAAAATTTGGAGACACTATCTTTACCGGGTCTATGTGGATGTGTTTACGAACCAAAAAAGCCAACAGTACGTGTTTACCTAGAAGGATCTAAATCTATGCCAAAGAAGGTAGTTGGAGCTTCTTAAAGATTACGATATGAGTGTCTTTTATCATCTAAAAAAGGCTAATATGGTGGCAAACAATCTTAGCAGGCTTTCTATGGAGGTTTTGACTCATGCGGATGAGGAGAGGATAGATTTAGTGAAGGATGTGCATCGGCTTGCACGGATAGGAGTTCGTCTAGTTGACTCAAACAAACCGTGGTGTTATTGTTCATAATGGATCAGAATCTTCCTTGGTGACTGAGGTCAAAGCTAGACAAAATAATGATCCTATTATAGTAAAGTTGAAGGAAGCTGTTCGAAATTAGAACGTGGAGGTCTTCTCCCAAGAGGGATATGGTGTACTATGATATCAGGGTTATTTATGTGTACCGGGTGTTGATGATTGGATAGAGACGATGTTGCATGAGGCTCATGGTTCCAGATATTCTATACATCTAGGTGCCACAAAAATGTACACGTGACCTACCAAAAGTTTATTAGTGGAATGGCATGAAGAAGTATATACTGGAGTTTGTGGCTAAGCTTTCGAATTGTCAATAGGTAAAGGTTGAGCATCAAAGACTCGGAGGTGTGATTTAAGAAATTAGAATTCCTATTTGGAAGTGGGAGGAAATAAATATGGACTTCATTATGGAGTTGCCTCGTACTCGCCGATAGTATGACTCTATTTGGGTTGTCGTGGACAGGTTGACTAAAGTAGCTCATTTTCTACCAGTCAAAACTATCAATCTAGCGGAGGATTATGCTAAACTGTACATTCGAAGTTAGTTTGGTTGCATGGAGTACCCTTTTCCATTATATCAGATAGAGGTACCTAATTTGCCTCCCAGTTTTGGAGATCGTTTCGGAAGGGACTTGGTACTTAGGTCAAGCTTACCATAGCATTTCACCTGCAAACGGATGGTTAGGCTGAACGAACCATTCAGACTTTTAAGGATATGTGAGAGCATGTGTGATTAATTTCAAGGGTAGTTGGAATGATCACTTACCTCTCATTGAGTTTTCATATAACAACAACTATCATTCTAGCATTCAGATGGCTCCGTTTGAGGCTCTTTATGGGTGGAGATGTAGATCGCCTATTGGTTGGTTCGAAGTCGGTGAAGCTGCATTAATAGGACAAGATTCAGTACATAAGGATGTGGAGAAAGTTCAGCTTATAAGGAAAAGGTTGAAATCAGCTCAGAGTCGTCAAAAGTCCTATGCGGATGTGAGGAGGAGAGAACTTTAGTTTTTAGTTGATGATTGGGTGTTTCTGAAGGTGTCTCCCATGAAGGGAGTGATGAGGTTCGGAAAGAAAGGGAAACTCAGTTCCTGTTATATTGGCCCATACCGGATTGTGAGATAGGTTGGCAAGGTAGCGTATGAATTAGAGTTTCCCTTAGAATTTGCTTCGGCGCATCCGGTGTTTCATGTGTCACTTTTGAAGAAGTGCATGGGTGATCCGGCTTTGGTTGTCCCGGTGGAGAGCATTGGTGTGAAGGATAGCTTCAGTTACGATGAGGTTTTGGTGGAAATACTTGATCACCATGTTCGAAAGCTAAGAAATAAGGAGGTAGCTTCAGTAAAGGTTTTATGGAGGAATCAGCATGTTGAGAGAGCTACATGGGAAGCCAAAGCAGATATGATGGCTAAATACCCATATCTATCCCCTCCCGGCTCAGTTTCAACTTGAGGTATTAGTTTCCTCCCTAGTACTCTATTCAGTTTCATGTTCAGATCATGTGTTCCAGTTTCTTTCATGTCAATACATGTATGTATGATTCATTAATTAAGTTCAGTCATGTATTTCAGTCCAGAGTCAGTCACTTCGTCAGTTGTCAGCTCTAAATGTTTAGTACTTGGTATGACAGTTGCATTTCTCAGCTTTCCAGTATGTTTATCAACATTCGTGTATGAATATTTCCAAGGAGTAGATATTGTAATACCCCGAAAGCCCTAAGATCTGACCCGAGAGTTGACACGGAGAAAACAGAAATTTTTGCACCAGGTCACAGGACGAGTCATCCAGTGACCCGTGAGGTGCACCACGAGTCATTAGGTGACTCTTGGAGTAAAGGGAGAGTTGGTTGGACTTTTGAAAATTGGGGCTGACCATGAGTCAAGCCACGACTTGTGGTCAGAGTAACGAATCATGGAGTCAGTCGTGGTCAGGAGCCGACTTTAAGATGGAAATTTCGGGCAGTGAATGCAACGACTCATCACCATGAGTCGACTCTCAGGCAACGAGTCGGTCAGTCCCTCATTGGGACTAGAAATGTGCTTTTTCCTACCAATTTAGTAAGGGCTTTTCCATTATTCCTAAGTTCCTAAGTCCTAAACTACGTCGTTTTAAGCTCAGATAAGTGTGTTTTAAGAGGGTTTAGCTCATTCTAAGTCTATCCCTCCCCACACATGCAATCTTAGAAGTTTCTAAGGCGATTATGCCTAGAAGTTTATCAAGTCTTCTTTAATTTCCTTTGGGCATTCATGAGGGTTGTGGAATTAGAAGTACCCAGGTATATTGTGTTATGAATGGTTATATCCCTCCACTGCATGCCCAATCTCTTCTCAAATTCATGGAAATTCTAAGTTGATGAATCTATGGGGTTTTAACCTAACTAGTGAATTTTCTAAGTATCTATCATGGGTATAATCAGACATAGTATGTTTTCAGTTTCAGATTGCTGTTATGTATTTAGATATTCGATGTTATTATATTTCCACACTTTCGCTATTTTATATATGTTAGACTTCCACATTATTATGTTGAATTCAGATGTCATGTTCATGCCATGGGTTGACTTGGAAACTCTCGGGGTTTTTTGTCCCGTGTCTCGATCCGAGCCTATGTTCGTGTAACACCCGAAGGCTCAAATTAATATCTGGGACTCAAATCAGGAAATATGGAAAACTGAATAAATATTGCAGAATGACTCACCAACCGAGTCGTTAAGGGACCCGATGAATTGTTAGGTCAACTGTGAGAAGGATTCCTAAGAAAAAGTCACTATTCTCAATGGGCGACCTCATGAGTCGTGGTCATGTCCCACGAATCATTAAGTCACTCGTTGTCAGGCCGGAATCCAGAAACTTGAGAAGTTGGCAGTGTACTTGATGGGTGGTCACCACGAGTCGTTGTCAGTGGGAACAACTCATTGAGTGACCCGTTACCAGCCTTGTGTTAATTTCCCAGGGGGTGAGACAACATGGTTGACAACTGGTGACCACAAGTTGTGGCCAGTGACCACGGCTCGTTAAGTCACTCGTGGTCACCCACTGGAGTTTCCAGGCAGTGTACCTTACGGGCATAACCATAAGTCATTTTCAAACACCACGACTCGTTAGGTCACCCGTTAGGGGCACCTGATAGTTTTTCCCAGCGAATTTCTAAGGGCTATTTAGTAATTTCCTATTCTCCTAAGATCTAAACGATGTCATTTTGAATGTAAAGTAAGACTTATTAGAGGGTTTGGATGATTCCTCCCCTCATTCTCACATTTATTATCAGAAGACTATCGAAGGGTTCCTCGAGAAAACTCTCAAGCAAGTGTAGGGTTCTCATCTATTGCAGCAGCTCAAGTCCCCTTCTTTAGGTGAATTTTAGTCAGGTATGTGGGAATTCAACAAGGGAATTGTTCTTCCTTTGTGTCCCCCAAAATCCTCTACTAGTTCTCTATCAGTTTTAGCCTTGAGTTTCGAATACAAGAAAATCGCATGTTATACTTCGTTAATTTCCCAAAGAATGATATACTTGTTTGCTGTTGATATGATTCCCATCAATTTCTAGTTAAATTATCGAGGTTCTTGAAATAGTGAATTTAAGCCCTAACTTTCGAGTAATGATTTTTCTTATTAAATCCCATCTAGTGAATGAATAATATTTCGGGCTGAATTTTCTAGAAATTCTTACTATATATTTTTGAGCAATTATTTCATTAATAAGAATGATTTAGCCTTGTCAGATGAGATTTCTTTAATTCTTGAAATGTTGCCATATTATGAAATTCACGTGTTGTTGGGATAAGTTGACTTCTCTATTAGCTGCTAGTAGTTCAGACCAGTTAGAAAGTAGAATCTCTTCAGAATCTTTCAGAAAGTTTTAAACTGATCAGTTTGACTTCAGTCTTATTTTGAATTGTCAGTGGTGCCTCTCAGTTATCAGAATCAGACTCAAATTATAGTTTTTTGGTCCATTAGGTAGTGATGACATTCTAGAATATAGCTCTGACCAGCCCCATGACCCCAGTTCAGTTACTACTTGTTCTTAGACGGTCACGACGCTTCCAGACAAGCAACTTTGACCAGTCTAGAACCTAGTTTCAGAATCTAATCTGATAAGATTCTCAGGGTACATGTAGTTATATGTCCCTGACTAGTCTTGGACCCCAGTTTTGAGTTATCCGCTTAGTAGTTCAATTTAGGTTTTCCAGTGGGAGTAGAACTTAGCACCGAGCGGGTGGGGTTCCAGCGCACCTAAGTTCCCAGAACTACGTTGCCAGCGTGGGTTACGGTTACAGATTATTGGCCTGATTGGCCCCAGACTTTTGTGATCACCCAGTTCATGCCTTTATACTTTGGCAAGGTATATTGGGTCCTACCGGTGGGGTGTATACATCAGACACCACGTCTAGCTCACGTGGTTATATGTCGGTTATAGACTCTCCCACTAGTCAGTTAGTCCACTCATAGATTTCTCAGTTCAGTGTAGTATCTTAGATTCAGTCTTCCAGATTTAGGCCATGTTTATGACCATTAGCCATGTCACACCCCGCCTTGGGGGGTATGACTGGCACCTGGTGCCCTGCTAGGACCTGAACTGCTGGACTGCTAAGCCTGGGCACATCTGGTGCCTGGATGGCTCTAACTCATATTTCTGGAAACAAAGGGCTATATAACGACTGTAAACACAGCCCCCGGCCCATTGGCCTATAGCCTTCTGTACCTGTTCTAACAGCTGACCAGAAACATACCAATTCAGGGAAACCTATGCGGGACGACAAGGCCACCATGCTGTCTAGTTATCTGCAACTCATTCATGAAGTATTAAAAGCTACGTGACCGACAAGGTCACCACTACTGGCAAACTATGGCCCCACACGGCCATCGTAAAAGAAAGAAAGAGTACTAACAGCTATACAACTGCACGGCCTCACACGACCGGCTCATCTGACCACCGGGAAAACATATACAGACTGCAAGCCTCTAGGAATAGAAATAGAAATGATCGGGACAGGGCCCCGACCTACCCATACTATACAACAAAAGAAAATGGACTGCACCTATGGAATTTAGTCTCCAGATGACAGGAGCTGAATACTCGAACGCTGGCAGGAATCACGTGGTGTCGCCTGCTCGTCTATGAGTACCTGCAGGCAAGTAATGCAGCACCCCACCGGGCATCAGTACCGCTGGTACTGAGTATGTAAAGCAACAACTGAAAGCAAAATCTGGAGACAACAGTGTAACTGATAAAACTGAAATAAGGAGGATTAGATTAACTGTCTGACAATGTAAGTCATACCTTCTTGCAATTATACTGGAAGGAGCGGAAGTCATACCTGAGGATTTATCATCCCATATTCAAACTACTCATATCTACTATAACATGGCACAACGTATCATAACATACATAACATATATAACATGCATAAACCTTACCCGGCCCCCATAAGCCGGGAGGTACAACCAGCACGGAATCTATGCCCCTACCCCGGTCAACCCATCTCCTATCAACCCCGTAAGCATCCTGCCGGTTCCCTAGGTAGGCACTTGGGCTCGCTGAGCCCCTGACTATAACTGCATCTGAGTCTGGAGGACTCCTGAATCAACACCCCGGGCGTACCCGCTCGACGGGGGTATATAAAAGCCGACCAAGGCAAAATATGGGGAAACTGGCATCCCATCTTCGTCCCCTGTGGGACGGCATGCCACTCTGTAGAGCGACGTATCCTCGTCCTCTGGCGGACGAGTCGATACAGCTATCAACCCTGGGGCGGTCATGAATGCTAGGTAGTCCAACCCCAAACAATACAATGGTCTCAACTAGTAATACTGTCTGTATATCTCACATACTGAGGCTAATAAGGGTAAAGTATCATATATATTACATGCTGAACTGATAATAGTAATCTGTGCTTAATTAATACATACTGAGACTGGTAAATATATATAAATATGGATATAGTCTCCTGCCGGGCTGTACTGGGGCAAATGCTATATAAGGTAGTGTTTCTGCTGAAAACTGTGTTGTATACTGATTTTCTATAGTAACATGATTTACTATTCCTAACATGCTTTATACTTCATTTCAACTTATCATTCTATTTCTGAGCTGCCTTACAGATACTACTTTGTTCTACTGGGTTTCGATTGAATACAATGATATACTAACATTCTGTGTTACATCGCATACTGAGCATACTGTGCAGTTTCTAATGCTTATATTAGAATCTATATCGTACTAGCAAATTTCACGCAAGTTGTAACTCGATACTTTTAATATCATACCAACAGTCGTAACAAACGTAACACATGACTTCTGGACAATCGACTGGCCTTTAAATTACGGTACTGCATCGATGTTACTTAACTTGCCGAGGGAACTAGCTTTACATACCTTATTCTTGAACTATTCGTCCGTCGGACGAGGCTCGGCCGGTACTTCAACTATTTTCTCCCAACTGCATTCATAAATACGTCAATTAATACTAAATACAGATTTATCATAAAGAACAACGCTACTTTCGATATAGTTTATAGCCTAAACTTAGGCTTATCGAAAGACGGTCAAAAACTCGCTATTTTTCAGCGGTCCAGAAGGGAGAAATATTCACTTCTCAGCTAGGAACACATAGACATTAATTTAGAGCAATTCTACTTACCTTAGTTTGGTGGCTCGCCGATTCGTCGGCCGTATTTCACGAAACTAATTCCACAGGAATGCTCTCTGCTGCTAAATACTTCGGTATCTGGGATTAATTTGAGTTTGGGCAGCGTTTAGCAGCGTAATCGATCAAAAATTATAATCCCTCCTTCGTCTTCCTCTGTTTTGCTGCGTTTTCTGGAATTTATAATGAGTTAAATGATATTAAACCGAAGTGGCGCTTTATATACTTGAGCCTAGACAAGGGCAACGTGTCACGGAGCCAACGCGGAGTCCTCACCTCCGTGACACGCTGTCATCGCGGAGGGGCTCTGCCTTGGCTCCTTCCGCGATGGTTCGACAGGTTTCTCGTCTGATATTTTCCCGGGCCTTTCCCTAGCACGTATGGCCTTCAAATATGCTTAACGAACGTGCAAATAGGTCATCTAGGTGTCGGGAATTCTACGGGGTATAACATTCTCCCCCCTTAAGAACATTCGTCCTCGAATGTACACTGTCATCTAGAGGACTACTTACTTATTTCTTAGAAAAATTTTGGCAGAGTTTCCCCTGTAATATGGACTATAGCCAAAAACCTGTAATGCAGAAAAGTCCAACACAGGAACTGCACGTAATATTTAAGATCCACTGGATAACTAAATATCAATCTTTCTCATTTATAGGCATACAACCATAAGGTACTGCATAAGTAGTAATACGGACATACCTGTTGCCTGACTAGGCCTGGAATAGGTGAGGGTATCTGACTTTCATATCTTCTTCAGCTTCCCATGTCATTTCTTCACGATTCCTGTTACACCACAACACTTTGACAGACGCAACGTCTTTAGTCCTCAACCTGCGAATCTGTCTGTCTAAGATAGCTACAGGAACCTCTTCATATGCTAACTCTTCTGTGACCTGGACATCCTGAACTGGGACTACTGTAGAAGGATCCCCTACGAACTTTCTTAACATAGAAACATGAAACACTGGGTGAACAGATGCCAACTCCGGAGGCAAGTTCAATTCGTATGCAACTCGGCCTATTCTTCGCCGAATCTGATATGGCCCAATAAACCTCGGGCTAAGCTTGCCTTTCTTGCCAAATCTCATTACCCCTTTCATTGGAGACACCTTCAGATACACCCAGTCATTTATTGCAAATTCTAGGTCCCTGCGCCGCGTATCTGCATAAGACTTCTGGCGGCTCTGAGCAGTCAGTAATCGTTCTCGGATAAGCTTTATCTTTTCCTCTGACTGTCGGATAATGTCTGGGCCAACCAATGTTGATTCCGCCACTTCAAACCAGCCCACCGGCGATCTGCATTTCCGCCCGTATAATGCCTCGAAAGGCGCCATCTGGATAGCTGAATGGTAACTGTTATTATAAGCAAATTCAATCAACGAAAGATGCTCATCCCAGCTACCCCCGAAATCTAACACACATGCTCGTAGCATATCTTCGAGTGTCTGAATTGTACATTCAGCCTACCCATCTGTTTGAGGATGGAATGTTGTGCTCAAGTTAATCTGTGTTCCCAAACCTTTCTGAAATGACTGCCAGAATCTAGCTGTGAATTGTGCTCCTCTATCTGAAATGATAGATACTGGCACTCCATGCAATCTAACTATTTCTCTGATATATAATTCGGCATAATCCTCAGCTGAGAAGGTAGCCTTCACTGGCAGGAAATAAGCTGATTTTGTCAGCCTGTCAATTATTACCCAAATGGAATCATTTCTGCGTCTGGTACGAGGTAACCCTGTTACAAAATCCATGTTTATCGTTTCCCATTTCCACGTAGGCACCGTTATATCTTACGTCAAACCACCCGGTTTCCGGTGCTCTGCTTTAACCTGCTGACAGTTAGAACATCTAGATACAAATTCGGCTATCTTAGCTTTCATACCTGGCCACCAATAGAGGTCTCTGATATCGTGGTACATCTTCGTCGCTCCCGGATGAAGGGAATAGCGAGCGTAATGTACCTCATGCATGATCCTCCCACGAAGCCCTGAAACATTCGAGATACAAAGGCGGCCCTTACAACGTAACACATCATCCTCGGCTATCTGAAAATCTAACTCCTTACCCCTCTGAATTCTATCTCTGAGTTGGACTAAAACAGGATCCTCGTACTGTCGTTCTTTTACCTCTGTAACTAATGATGACACAGCAGAATTCTGAATTACTGCCTCGTTATTTTCTGTTTCCATTACTCGAACAGCTAAACCAGCTAACTGATGAATTTCTCTGGCTAACTCTCATTTCTCAGGTCGCAGGTACGCCAAGCTCCCCATTGACTTACGGCTCAGGGCGTCTGCTACAACATTAGCTTTTCCTGGGTGATATAGAATATTCACGTCATAATCTTTCAACAATTCTAACCAGCGGCGCTGCCGTAAATTCAACTCCCTCTGAGTGAAGATGTACTGTAAGCTGTTATGATCTGTATAAATATCAACATGGACGCCGTGTAGGTAATGATTCCACATTTTTAAGGCGTGAATTACTGCGTCCAATTCTAGATCGTGGGTAGGGTAATTCTTTTCGTGTTTCCTCAGCTGTCTGGAAGCATATGCAATTACTCTACCATGCTGCATCAACACACAGCCCAATCTGACACCTGACACATCGCAATAGACTGAGTAACCTTCTATGCCTTCCGGCAATGCTAATACTGGGGCGGAGGTTAATCTATCTTTCAGTTCTTGGAAGCTCTGCTCGCATGCCTCTGTCCACTGAAATTTTGCTGCTTTCTGCGTCAATTTGGTTAGAGGTGCTGTAATGGTCGAGAACCCTTCAACAAATCTCCTGTAATATCCTGCCAACCCTAGAAAGCTACGGACTTCAGTCGGAGTGGTAGGCCAAGGCCATGACTTAACTGCTTCTATTTTCTATTTATCAACTTGCATACCAGCATCTGAGACAATATGCCCTAAAAAGGCCACTGAGTTAAGCCAAAATTCACATTTAGAAAATTTAGCATACAACTGGCGGTCCCTGAGGATCTGGAGCACTGTCCGCAAATGAGTCCGGTGATCTGCTGCAGAGCGAGAATACACCAGAATGTCATCAATGAATACTATCACGAACAAGTCCAGAAAAGGTCTGAAAATACTGTTCATCAGGTCCATGAAGACTGCCGGGGCATTCGTTAACCCGAAGGACATAACTAGAAATTCAAAATGCCCGTATCGGGTCCTGAACGCTGTCTTAGGAATATCTCTCTCACGCACTCGGACCTGGTGATATCCGGACCGCAAGTCAATCTTAGAAAAGTATTTAGCTCCCTGCAACTAATCAAATAAGTCATAATTTCTGGGGAGCGGGTACTTGTTCTTTACTGTAACCTTGTTTAACTGCCGATAATCTATGCACATTCGGAGCGAGCCATCTTTCTTCCTTACAAATAAAACTGGCGCACCCCACAGTGAAGTACTCGGCCTTATAAAACCTTTATCCAATAAATCTTTCAACTGCTCCTTCAATTCTCTGAGTTCCGCAGGAGCCATGCGATAAGGAGGAATCGATATCGGCTGAGTTCCTGCTAATAAATCAATAGCAAAGTCTATTTGCCTTTCTGGGGGAATACCAGGTAACTCGTCTGGGAACACATCAGGGAATTCATTCACTACCAGAACAGATTGAAGTGTCGGAAGTTCTGCTTGGACATCCTGGACTCTGACCAGATGATAAATACATCCCTTAGATATCAACTTTCTCGCCTGAAGGTAGGAAATAAACCTACCTTTTGGCGTAACGGTACTACCCTTCCACTCTCGCACCGCTTCTCCTGGGAAGTGGAATCGGACCATCTTGGTCCAACATTCAACATTGGCAAAACACGGTACTAACCAGTCCATACCCATTATGGCGTCGAAGTCTATCATCTCTAACTCGACCAGATCTACAGTGGTCTAACGGTCTGCAACCTCTACCGTACACCCGCGGTAGATTCGACTAGCTGTGATAGAGTCACCGACAGGCGTGGATACTAAGAAGGGCTGCTGCAACAATTCTGGTGCAATACTAAACTTTCATGCCGCAAAAGGAGTAATATAGGACAAGGTAGACCCTGGATCAATCAACACATACACAAGGTGTGAGCAGATAGTTAGCATACCTGTCACAACATCAGGCGACGCTTCTGAATCTTGCCTCCCTGGTAAAGCATATGTGCAGCTTGGGCCCGCGCCTGTACTGGAGGTCCCTGATCTGCCTCGACCCCTTCCTGCTGAAACTGAGGGCCTGCGCCCAGTCGAGGATACTGTGGCTCGTGACCCTGCAGATGCCCTATCTTGTCTTTCTCGGTCCTCTCGGCCTCTGGCTGGGCAATCTCTCATCAAATGTCCTTCTTGGCCAAAAATATAACATGCGGTGGAGCCATATCTGCATGCTCCAGGATGACGTCGACTGCATATAGGGCAAAGAGGCAACGTATACCTACTCTGCTCCGCCCTCCTCTATAATGGTGAATCTGTTATCTGCAAGCCTCTACCAGTCTCTGACTGCCCCCTGCGGCTGAATCTACCCCCCTGTGACTGTGGCGGAGGCGGGGCCCTGGGCGGCCTATCTGACAACCGTGGCCTGGGTCCTCCCCGGGCCTCCCTCTGTAACTCAACTAGCCTGTCCCGGTGACGCTGCTCCTGACCGACCCTTATGATCTCCCGTTGTCGCTGTCTGATGCCCTCAATATTTTGGGCAAATGCCTAAACTCGAGCAATGTCCATGTCCTCTCATAGTGTAGCTGTAATACAAGTCTCAACATATTCTGGATTCAGCCCCATAATAAAACGGTGCACTCTAGATTCCATGGTATCAACAAAGGCCGGTGCATATCGAGCCAAAGAATCAAACCGCAAGGAATATTCCCGAACACTCATGGCCCCCTGCTCTAGATGCAGGAACTGGTCTACCCGAGCCTGTCGAATCTCCCGTGGAAAGTAGTGATCCAGAAAAGCTGCTGAAAAGCTGGACCAGGTGGGAGGGGAAACATCTCTCCCTCGAGACCTTTCCCAGCTTTCATACCATATCACAGCGATATCCCGTAACCAGAATGCTGCCAATTCAACTGATTCAGTAGGCGTGGCATGCATAACCCTGAAGATTCTCTGCATTTGATCCAGAAAATCTTGAGGGTCCTCTGTCCGGTCCGAACCTGTAAACTGTGGGGGGTTCAAAGCTAAGAACTCTCGGACCCTCGAACTACCGGGCCCTCCTGATGATTCTGCAACTATAGATGGCATTGGCTGACGCTGAGCAGCCATCGTCTGTGCTAACATAACCACCGCACTCCTAACCTCCTGGTCGGAGGGTGTTGGTATAGGGACTGCTGAAGGTAGTGTCGCCCCAAGCGGCTCCTGATGTGGTGGAGACTGCTAAGAAGGCTGGGACGATGCCTCTGTAGTGCCCTCTGATCGGGCTGTTTCTAGATGAGGGGGAGGCATCCTGCTGGTGCCCTCCCCTGCTGCAACATCTAAGCTCCGACCCGTGATAGGATGTCGCTGGTCTGACATTATCTGTATCCAAAGAATATAGTAAGCTTTTAGGGACTCAACCCTATACTGTACCGCTCTACAGCACGACTGAATAAGAATAAAAGACAACCATCCTATCATGCCTTGCAGCCTCCTACCTATAGTATGTGGTGCACAACACATCCATGGACAGGACTCTACTTAGCACGGCTTGCAGACTCCCTGGGATACGACCTGCTCTGATACCAAGTTTGTCACACCCCGCCTTAGGGGGTATGACTGGCACCTGGTGCCCTGCTAGGACCTGAACTTCTGGACTGCTAAGCCTGGGCACATCTGGTGCCTGGCTGGCTCTAACTCATATTTTTGGAAACAAAGGGCTATATAACGGCTGTAAACACAGCCCCCGGCCCATTGGCCTATAGCCTTCTGTACCTGTTCTAACAGTTGACCAGAAACATACCAATTCAGGGAAACCTATGCGGGCCGACAAGGCCACCATGTTGTCTAGTTATCTGCAACTCATTCATGAAGTATTAAAAGCTACGTGACCGACAAGGTCACCACTACTGGCAAACTATGGCCCCACACGGCCATCATAAAAGAAAGAAAGAGTACTAACAGCTATACAACTGCACGACCTCACACGACCGGCTCATTTGACCACAGGGAAAGCATATACAGACTGCAAGCCTCTAGGAATAGCAATAGAAATGATCAGGACAGGGCCCCGACCTACCCATACTATACAACAAAAGAAAATGGACTGCACCTCTGGAATTCAGTCTCCGGATGACAGGAGCTGAATACTCGAACGCTGGCAGGAATCACGTGGTGTCGCCTGCTCGTCTATGAATACCTGCAGGCAAGTAATGCAGCGCCCTACCAGGCGTCAGTACCGCTGGTACTGAGTATGTAAAGCAACAACTGAAAGCAAAATCTGGAGACAACAGTGTAACTGATAAAACTGAAATAAGGAGGATTAGATTAACTGTCTGACAATGTAAGTCATACCTTGTTGCAATTATACTGGAAGGAGCGGAAGTCATACCTGAGGATTTATCATCCTATTGTCGAACTACTCATATCTACTATAACATGGCACAACGTATCATAACATACATAACATATATAACATGCATAAACCTTACCTGGCCCCCATAAGCCGGGAGGTACAACCAGCACGGAATCTATGCCCCTACCCCGGTTAACCCATCTCCAATCAACCCCGTAAGCATCCTGCCGGTTCCCTGGGTAGGCACTTGGGCTCGCTGAGCCCCTGACTATAACTTCATCTGAGTCCGAAGGACTCCTGAATCAACACCCCGGGCGTACCCGCTCGACGGGGGTGTATAAAAGCCGACCAAGGCAAAATATGGGGAAACTGGCATCCCATCTTCGTCCCCTGTGGGACGGCATGCCACTCCATAGAGCGACGTATCCTCGTACTCTGGCGTACGAGTCGATACAGCTATCAACCCTGGGGCGGTCATGAATGCTAGGTAGTCCAACCCCAAACAATACAACGGACTCAACTAGTAATACTGTCTGTATATCTCACATACTGAGGCTAATAAGGGTAAAGTATCATATATATTACATGCTGAACTGATTATAGTAATCTGTGCGTAATTAATACATACTGAGACTGGTAAATATATATAAATATGAATATAGTCTCCTGCCGGGCTGTACTGGGGCAAATGCTATATAAGATAGTGTTTCTGCTGAAAACTGTGTTGTATACTGATTTTCTATAGTAACATGATTTACTATTCCTACCATGCTTTCTACTTCATTTCAACTTATCATTCTATTTCTGAGCTGCCTTACAGATACTACTTTGTTCTACTGGGTTTCGATTGAATACAATGATATACTAACATTCTGTGTTACATCACATACTGAGCATACTGTGCAGTTTCTAATGCTTATATTAGAATCTATATCGTACTAGCAAATTTCACGCAAGTTGTAACTCGATACTTTTAATATCGTACCAACAGTCGTAACAAACGTAACACATGACTTCTGGACAATCGACTGGCCTTTAAATTACGGTACTGCACCGATGTTACTTAACTTGCCGAGGGAACTAGCTTTACATACCTTATTCTTGAACTATTCGTCCGTCGGACGAGGCTCAGCCGGTACTTCAACTATTTTCTCCCAACTGCATTCATAAATACGTCAATTAATACTAAATACAGCTTTATCATAAAGAACAACGCTACTTTCGATATAGTTTATAGCCTAAACTTAGGCTTATCGAAAGACGGTCGAAAACTCATTATTTTTCTGCGGTCTAGAAGGGAGAAATATTCACTTCTCAGCTAGGAACACATAGACATTAATTTAGAGAAATTCTACTTACCTTAGTTCGGTGGCTCGCCGATTCGTCGGCCGTATTTCACAAAACTAATTCAGCAGCAATGCTCTCTGCTGCTAAATACTTCGGTATCTGGGATTAATTTGAGTTTGGTGATCTTGGGCAGATTTATATGCCCAAGTGATACTCAAATGTATCATTTTTACTTTGTTTGTGTGCAATGTGTATATGATATCATGTATTTGGTAATAAAATGCGAATTTATACTAACCAACATGATTAGCATTTGTTTTGCAGGATAATGTGATTTTTAAGAGCTAAAATGCGTGTTGGAACTATGTCGGAGTTGGACTTGGATGCGAGCGTGGAAAAGACCTCGGATGGCATACTTTGCAGTGGCTCCGCGATGGTGCCGTGCCAAGCTACCATCGCGGTAGCACACTGCCTGGGCAGAAATAAAAGTGGCAATTTCCAGTGTGCCTGCGCGTCAGCTCCGTGGCACGGAGACAGGCCTCCGCGATGGCCTCCGTGCCACGTTGAGGCTAATTATCCGGACCATGCAATTTCCAGAGAGGGTCCGCGTCCACGCCGTGTCACGGAGGCAGTGCTCCGCGTTGGCCTCCGTGACACGTTGCTTGTTATTCCGGGAAAAATTTCCCACTAGTATAAATAGCACACTTAAGTTATTTTTAAAGGGAGTTTTTTTAGTTTTAGTTTTTTTAGCCTGAGTTCAGAAGTGGGAGCAGGAACGTGGTTTTGTGGCAGTTGAAGAATAGAAAAGATAAGAGTTTTCTTCTCTTCCCTTCTTCTTTTCCTTCAATTGTATGCATGATTCACACTCATTCTAGGATGATTAATCCAAGAATGAGTGGCTAATTCCTCTCCTGCTGAGGTTTTGAACTTGTGAAATGAATGTTGGTAATAATTGATATGGTTTCTTCTTCTTCTTGCATGTTGTTCTATTAATTCTTGTGCTTATTACATTCTTGATTGGCCACCATTAATGTATATCTAAAAAGTCCAATTTCACTCGAGAGAGCATGAAATTGGAAAGTTGTGAATTAATAGGGTATTGTTCTTAACTTGATTTGGGAAAATTGGGTTTTGATGTGCTTTCTTGATAGAAATATACTTGAAAGCCGTATTAGTCAATTTAGGAACCGGAATTGTAGTGTTAGGTCATAAATTGCATTTGATCACAGAAATGTAGACGAATGGTTTATGAATCTAAAGTGAAATTGAATACGGAAGTTTTAATTTCTAGGCAAACGTTCTTGGCTAGCAATATGAAGAAGAAGATGACCAAATTATCATGATTATCAAGTTCATTACTCGTTCTTAACCTTGGCATGTGCATATCCATTGTCTAAACTCAACGTAAATAGTAGTTATTAATTTTAGTAGATAATTAGTTTAGAAACAAAACTTACTCAAATCTTGGTTGGATTGTTGTTAACATAGTTAGAAATAGAATAGAGATATAGTAAACTAGGCAGTTTTGCATATCTAGAGCAGCCTCCTTGGATGGATACTTGGCTACTTAGCCACTTTATTACTTGTTTGACCACGTACACTTGCGTGTCGGTGTATAATATATACCGAGCAGCAGAGCGCGAACAAGTTTTTGGCGCCGTTGCCGGGGAGGCTAGGCGATTTGTAAAATTTTGTTTAGTGTAAATTTACTGTATTTGTATTTTTATCTTTTTAACTGTTAACAACTTGGTCTTAGCCTGTATTTTGCAAATTTTTATTTCTGTGAACACTGGCAAGGGACAAGGAGCTGGTGGAATCTTACTTAGAGCCAGAACGTGAATTGCATAGTCAACGTAGAGAAGCTCTTCGGAAGAAGTTGCAGTTGCTCAAACAGTCTATGATGGAGCAACCCAATCCACCAGTTGTGCGGGCAGTGTTAGTGCCCAAGGATGTAGCAGCCAGGCCGGTTCGCGAGGTGGCAATCCCACACGCTAATAATGTACATTCCAGCATCCGCAAACCAGAGCCTGAGGGGAGATTTGAGTTAAAGAAAAATATGGTGCAACTTTTGCACACTAGCGGGCAGTTTACCGGTCTCCCTCACAAAGATCTGCAACAACATCTCCAGAACTTTTTGGAGATAAGTGACACTTACATCCCCGCTGGAGTGTCACCTGATTATGTTCGGCTCACCTTATTTCCATTTTCCTTACTTGGTGAAGCCAAGAGGTGGTTAAAAGCTGAACCACCCAACTCTATATCAACGTGGGATGATCTTGCAAAGAAGTTCTTGATCAGATTTTTCCCTTCAGGTAAAACAGCTAAACTTAGAAGTCAGATTCTAAGTTTTAAACAGAGGGAAGGAGAAAATCTTTATCAAGCCTGGGAAAGATTCAAGTCCATGTTGCGGGACTGTCCTCATCATCATCAGTCAAATGAGGTGTTGGTCCACACTTTTATTGAGCGTTTGGAACCCCACACTAAAATTTTGTTAGACTCAGCAGCTGGAGGGCAAGCGCTGGAGAAGACTTATGAGGAGCTGTACACTTTGCTCAACCGAATTTCACAAGGCAATCCGGAATGGAATGCAGATTCTTCAAGAGGTGGAGCAAGGAAAGCAGCGGGAGTGCTTGAAGTGGATGGATTCACAGCTATCGCTGCACAGATAGCTGCTTTTCAAAATCAGTTAAACACTCACTTCAGCAATATGAATTTGAACCAGCCGTCAGCCTCAGTTAATGCAGTCCAACAGATGTGGTGTGAAGTGTGTGGTAGTAGTGAGCATTCAGCTGAATGCTGTGGTGCAAATCCTGATTCTGTCAACTTTGTGGGCAATGCACAGAGGAATCAACAGCAGTTTGGTGGTGGCTACAACTCGAATTGGAGGAATCATCCAAATTTTTCGTGGGGTAGCAACAATAAACAAGGCCAGGGTTCAGGGTAGGGTATGCACAGAAACCAAGGAGGGCAACAAGGCTATCAGAATCAGTTTAGAAATCACAATGCCCCTCCTCCACCACCATCACCGTCTATTGAGGAAATGTTCAAGACCATGATTGCCAACCAGGCACAATTGCAGGCTGACTATGTCAAACTGGCGGCCAAAGTAAAGAACAATCAATTGGCAACCAAGGCTCTTGAATATCAGTTTGGGCAATTTGCCAGTGCCCAAAATACTAGACCAAGGGGAGGACTACCTAGCGACACGGATCCCAATCCTAAGTAGGTAAATGCAGTGACCACGAGGAGTGGTTTACAATTAAAGGAGGTGGAACCGGAAAGACCGCCTCAGAAGTCAGAAGCAGCAGATGTTGAGGGAGAACAAACCTCAGATATGGGGAAGACCAAAGAAGTTGAACCAACAAGGCCTCCATCCCCGTTCCCTCAACGACTTAAGAAACACAAGGAGGAGGCGTGTTTCCAGAAATTCATGGAGGTACTTAAACAGGTACATGTTAACTTACCTCTTGTTGATGTCTTGCAGGGTGTGCCAAAATATGCAAAGTATATCAAAGACATCGTGTCCAACAAAAGTCGCTTGACCGAGAATGCCACGGTGGCTTTAACGGAGGAATGCACATCCCGTATTCAGAACAGGTTGCCCACTAAACTGAAGGATCCTGGAAGTTTTACTATCCAGCTGACGATTGGGCAAAGTATCCGAGCTCGTGGGTTATGCGACTTGGGGGCAAGTATAAATCTGATGCCATCTTCGGTATTCAGAAAGTTAGGGCTAGGGAGTCCTAGACCTACAACAGTGATCTTGCAGCTAGCAGACAGGTCTTTAGCTAAGCCGGATGGCATTGTGGAGGATGTGCTAGTGCAGGTAGGCTCCCTCATTTTTCCGGTAGATTTCATTGTTCTGGATTTTGAGCCAGATGCAGAAGTCCCATTTATTTTGGGATGACCATTTTTGGCAACCGGAAAGGCATTGATCGATGTAGCTGCGGGTCAACTCACGATGTGAGCACACGACAAGGTTGAGGTGTTCGACGTGTACAAGGCACCTAAGCTTCCGACTGTCTATAAGGAACTCTCGGTGATCAACGTGATTGATCATGGGAATGCAAATGGATTGAGTGATTCCCGAGAGTTACTAGGTAGGCCACCAGACAAGTTGAGAACTACTGGGGAGATGATCATGATTGGGTCAAATCGTCCATCTCCCTAGTAGAAAATTGAGCGTAAAGGCTGTCGAGCCGCGACGTTAAACCAGGCGCTGCACGGGAGGCAACCCGTGAAAAATATTTTTCTTTCTTTTTCCTTATAGTAAAGTTTTTATTTTATTTTATTTTCTCTTCTTTTTCTTGACTAGGTTTAAATGTGCATTTTAATTAGTAATTTTTACTCTTTTAGTAGGTAATCTAGTCATTTAACCAATTTTTATTTAGTGAGGTGATTTTCAGGTATACCGAAGGAAAAATACGTGGAATCGAGAAAACGAGGCAAGGTATGGAAAATAAAATTTGATAGTGAAACAGAGCACTGGCGCGTTGGCGCCGTGTCACGGAGGCAATGCTCCGCGTTGGCCTCCGTGACACGTTGAAGGCAAATCTGGAATTTTTTAAAATTCCAGTAAGCCAACGCGTTGGCTCCGTGTCACGTAGGAGGGCCTCCGCGTTACCCTCCGTGACATGTTGCC
This sequence comes from Datura wrightii, assembly GCA_035772735.1. Classification (NCBI taxonomy): domain Eukaryota; kingdom Viridiplantae; phylum Streptophyta; class Magnoliopsida; order Solanales; family Solanaceae; genus Datura; species Datura wrightii. Next base: position 43,916,434 of record JASDFA010000002.1, on the reverse strand, counting down.
CTTATCCCAGTGCCGGGTCACACCGGGTTTCCGGGTGACCCGCGTGTTTTCTTAATAAAAACCCCCGATTTCGCCCCTATTTTCCCCATTCCCTCTTCCCTCCGCTACCAAACACCCATTCCCCTACCCCCAAGCTCCGTGCCACGTTAAGAGGCAAGGAAAACGTCAAGTCTTTATCGATTCTTCAATTCCAAGGTATGTTTTCATCGTCTATCTCAAATTTTTGGCGATTTTGGTCAATTTTGAGCATGTGAGGTGAGATATATCACCCTAGGTAGAAATTAAACATGACGTGAATTATTTTGCGATTGATTGTGTTCGGATTGTTGTAGTTGACGGGTGAACTTATCGATTGATTGAATAATTCATTGTTGATTGTCGAATTGAGTTCTAGGGCTTGGGGTTGTTGAATTTTAACTTGGGTAACTTGATAGTTTGACGAAATTGATGCCGGGGTGTGTTTATTATTTGAGATAAGTCATGGTAAATATTGTATAATTGGTGAAAGACGACTAATTCTCGATTTTTAGTGGGACATTGTGTAATATGTGAATTGGTTGAATTGCTTAGATTAGTGTATATAAAATGTTTGTATTGTTGTTTCTATTTGGTTGTTGTTATTGTTGCTAAGTGCCATGGGTGAATAGCTGTCGATGGTACGATTGGGTTAGCTGTATGAAGTCTGAGTAGTTCGCTAGCCGTTATGCTGTCGAATTTTTGTGAACGCACTAAGCAATATGTTTATAGTGATTGTGTTTGGGGTGTAACTAGATCTATCCTTGCTAACATGTTGTAAATATTGTTAAAGACTAAGTGTGGGGTAAATTTTGGTTAACCCGACCTTAGCCAAAACTAACAAGTTTTTAGCTTAACGTTGTGCTTGTCTGTGTAAATTGACAGGTACAATGGCCAGCCGACAAGATAAAGGCAAGGGTGCTTCAACCTCAGGCAACGGCAGAAAGAGAATGAGACTGGGCACTGCTGTCCCAGCTGCACCTGCTGTTCCACGCGGTCAACACCGCCGATACGGAACACGATGGGTTACCGATGAAGGAAGAAGTGGTACGCAAAGCATAAGGAGAACAAGTACTTCCCGGAGGAACATATTGCAAGGGAACCACTTGCACAGGAGTTCCCTCGCATCGTACAGAGGATTGAAGTAGTTGGGCTCAGCTTTATTTTTCAGGAGCCCACAGAGTGCAACCTTCACTTGGTCCGGGAATTTTATGCCAACTGAAACCCGGCCATCAGAAGCCACACTATTAAAATCAGAGGGCAGATTGTCACTCTGGAACCCCAGCAGCTGAATGCCATCGTTGGAGCGCGGGACACAGACGCCCACGTTCTCCGCCAGCTCAACATCACCCCACCGTACGCCGACATCAGACGTACGTTGTGCGGGGCTCGATCCACAGCCCGATGGAGTAGACACAAAGAGAGGGGTTACCACCAGACTCTGCCTTATTCGCAGATGAACAGGGAGGCCAGAATCTGGCTAAAAATTGTATGTTCGTGTTTGATCCCGGGAGTACATATGACAGACGTGACCCGGGACCATGTCTGCCTGGTGTATGCCCTTATTAAAGGGCTTGAGATTAATGTGGGGGCAGTTATAATATCTGCCATGAAGAGAGCCAGACTACACCAGGGCCACAGATACGGGTTTGGCGGACTCATCACCACCTTCCTCCGAGGCCTCGACATTGAGGAAGAAGCCTTGGATTACATTCCGCAGTTGGAGCGGCGGGCCCTTGATGTGACAAAGACCAAGGCCCCCGATACTACACACGGACCTGTGCTGACTCTGGGCGAGCGACATGATCGTGACGACCAGTATATGGCCCGTATGTTCGGTATGCAGATGCTGCAGCTACGGATAGGTGGGAGACCAGCCACCGAGGATGAATTATGGCAGCTGGAGCTGGACTACCCTTTTGGCGAGAACGCCAGAGCTTTATGCAAGGTGGGGCCAGCCTTTGTGGAGCCGACTGACGACGACGTCCCTACTGATGAGGAGACACGTCGTGAGGACTCTGATGTGGAGTCTGATGATGGCGAGGGAGCTGATTCAGATATGGGCGACGAGGCCGCAGCACCGGATGAGGAAGTCGAATATTTCGACTGAGCAGGGAGTTTCACCACCCAAAATTGTGTGCTTTGTATTTTTGTGAACACTGAGGACAGTGTTCGATTTAAGTGTGGGGTGGGGAGTAGTTAGGTGCTGGGTCATAGGCTCTAAATCTGCTGTATATTCTTCCTTGACGTTTGTGTATGTCTGTGCTTTCCCTGTTGTTGTGAACTGATTTGTGAATGATGTGTATATATTTGTTTGTGGCTAATGATGTGTGTCTTTAAAAAGTTATGGTTGCCTTTGTAAATATTTTGTAAATTTTGTAAATATTTTTTTCTCTATCGATATGATCGATATTTTTCAAAATTTTTGCGAAAGGATGTTGCACTTATCAACATATTTTGTAAATATGTTTTTCACCGAAATGATCGATGTGTTGCAAAAATTTTGAAGTTTTATTTTTGGGTTTCTCGGAGTTTGTTTTCGGTTCTTTTACCGAGAATAGTCCCATTGAACCGATGTCATAGTTAGTGAACATTCCCTATGATGGATGGATGACGACCGTCTTAAGGGAAATGTAGTCGATAGGAGTCGATGATTTGTTTTTAGTTTCTTTGGTGGATTGCATCAATAAACTGTAGTTGCTTATGGTTGCTAAAATTTTGTTACGTGTGTAATTGATGTTCGAAATGCGAAAGTGATTCGTTTGAAAGCATGTAATTGTGTAAATATGTTGAGTTACCTAGGCTACAGAATTTGGTTCATTATGATTGAGGCTTAATCTTGAATTCATGTACTTGACTAATTAAAGAGTCTGTGAATGCATCTTGATTCGAGCATGTGCATGAAGTGTGAGTGAGGTTTTGCTATTCCATGTCATTGTGAATTGTCTAGAACTTGCCTGGCGTGTATACAAAGCGAAATGAAGGAGGTGTAGTGTCGGAAAGGATGTAGGCATTTTTTTGTTTTAACCGTTAGTTTCCATTTTTTTCTTGTCAAGTTCTACCTTTTTATATGTTGTACACCCTAGTCAGCCCGTTGAGCCTTTAGCCGATTTCTTTCTTTTGTCCAGAATTGTATGAACTAAGCTTTATTCCTTCTTTTCATTAGCCTTAAAGTCTATAAGAAGCTCTTAAGCGCTTACAAAGAACAAAAAAAATTGTTTCCCAAAGTGTTAAAGAGTGAAAAGAGTGAAAAGAAAAGAAAAGCAAAGTGAGGAAAGAAAAGATGGTGTTGAAGAGGCACTAGTTGTAATTAAATGAAATTGAGGGTACATGAAAACCTTCCGTTTGGGGTCAAGTGTGCCTGATGAAATGGGCTGTATGAAAGTAAACCAGCTGAATGGGAGAAAAAGAGAAAAGAGAGGAACAATGTCCATGAGTAGATGGGAATGAGTTGAAAAGGCGCTTAAGGATGCTAGCAACTATTATTGGCTAATCCAATATATATATACTAGATCCATAGCCCAGTTACAACCCATTAAAAGTCCTATTTGATCCTACACTGCATTTCTTTATATTAGTGGAGTAATACACTAAGGGCAAGCCTATGGGTCATGACATGATGCATGTGAATTCTCTTGGGAGAGAGAGTGAAATTAATTTCTATATGCCCCTACGTGCATGTTTGTGTGCTGCACGAGCATAAAAGGGGAAGTTTCTCTCGAGTTGTGAGGGTACATGCTTGATGAAAGATTGATTTTCGTGTCGGATTTCTTGATTAGTTGATTTGCATGAGTTTGCCGATATCAAGAATCAATTCTTAAAAGTCTAGGAAGCCTCGATGTATTAAGGTCATTGTCTTGTACGACCAAGCATGTTTTCTTGATGATTTGCAAAAATCGAATAATCGGTATGACCGTAACGTAAATGGTTGCACCATAGTGACAAAGGTTGAGATGTGATGTGCATGATTTGTGTATGTGTTGTTCGAGGATGAACAAGGATTTAAGTGTGGGGTAAGTGATCTTGGGCAGATTTATATGCCCAAGTGATACTCAAACGTATCATTTTTACCTTGTTTGTGTGCAATGTGTATATGATATCATGTATTTGGTAATAAAATGCGAATTTATACTAACCAACATGATTAGCATTTGTTTTGCAGGATAATGTGATTTTTAAGAGCTAAAATGCGTGTTGGAACTATGTCAGAGTTGGACTTGGATGCGAGCGTGGAAAAGACCTCGGATGGCATATTTTGCAGTGGCTTCGCGATGGTGCCGTGCCACGCTGCCATCGCGGTAGCACACTGCCTGGGCAGAAATAAAAGTGGCAATTTCCAGTGTGCCTGCGCGTCAGCTCCGTGGCACGGAGACAGGCCTCTGCGATGGCCTCCGTGCCACGTTGAGGCTAATTATCCGGACCATGCAATTTCCAGAGAGGGTCCGCGTCCACGCCGTGTCACGGAGGCAGTGCTCCGCGTTGGCCTCCGTGACACGTTGCTTGTTATTCCGGGAAAAATTTCCCACTAGTATAAATAGCACACTTAGGTTATTTTTAAAGGGAGTTTTTTTAGTTTTAGTTTTTTTAGCCTGAGTTCAGAAGTGGGAGCAGGAACGTGGTTTTGTGGCAGTTGAAGAATAGAAAAGATAAGAGTTTGCTTCTCTTCCCTTCTTCTTTTCCTTCAATTGTATGCATGATTCACACTCATTCTAGGATGATTAATCCAAGAATGAGTGGCTAATTCCTCTCTTGCTGAGGTTTTGAACTTGTGAAATGAATGTTGGTAATAATTGATATGGTTTCTTCTTCTTCTTGCATGTTGTTCTATTAATTCTTGTGCTTATTACATTCTTGATTGGCCACCATTAATGTATATCTAAAAAGTCCAATTTCACTCGAGAGAGCATGAAATTGGAAAGTTGTGAATTAATAGGGTATTGTTCTTAACTTGATTTGGGAAAATTGGGTTTTGATGTGCTTTCTTGATAGAAATATACTTGAAAGTCGTATTAGACAATTTAGGAACCGGAATTGTAGTGTTAGGTCATAAATTGCATTTGATCACAGAAATGTAGACGAATGGTTTATGAAGCTAAAGTGAAATTGAATACGGAAGTTTTAATTTCTAGGCAAACGTTCTTGGCTAGCAATATGAAGAAGAAGATGACCAAATTATCATGATTATCAAGTTCATTACTCGTTCTTAACCTTGGGATGTGCATATCCATTGTCTAAACTCAACGTAAATAGTAGTTATTAATTTTAGTAGATAATTAGTTTAGAAACAAAACTTACTCAAATCTTGGTTGGATTGTTGTTGACATAGTTAGAAATAGAATAGAGATATAGTAAACTAGGCAGTTTTGAATATCTAGAGCAGCCTCCTTAGATCGATACTTGGCTACTTAGCCACTTTATTACTTGTTTGACCACGTACACTTGCGTGTCGGTGTATAATATATACCGAGCAGCAGAGCGCGAACATTTGGGCAGCGTTTAGCAGCGTAATCGATCAAAAATTATAATCCCTCCTTCGTCTTCCTCTGTTTTGCTGCGTTTTCTGGAATTTATAATGAGTTAAATGATATTAAACCGAAGTGGCGCTTTATATACTTGAGCCTAGACAAGGGCAACGTGTCACAGAGCCAACGCGGAGGCCTCACCTCCGTGACACGCTGCCATCGCGGAGGGGCTCTGCCTCGGCTCCTTCCGCGATGGTTCGACAGGTTTCTCGTCCGATCTTTTCCCGGGGCTTTCCCTAGCACGTATGGCCTTCAAATATGCTTAACCAATGTGCAAATAGGTCATCTAGGTGCTGGGAATTCTACGGGGTATAACAAGCCAGGGTCATTATTGACCATATCACTATATTCTAGTTGTATCAGTTTTCAGTATTTTCAATTGGTCTTTTCCTATCACTTTGGTTCAGTTACTAGTTCTTTCATGTTAGTTACATCTCTCACTTACTCAGTACATTCAAAGTACTGATGCATACTTTTATGTTGTATCCTTTCATGATACAGCTGCAGGTTCCCAGATTCAACAACGTTAATCTCCTCGATTCAGCTCCTCCCTAACCATGATTTAGTGTGAGTCCCATCATTCGAGGGCCTTATTTTCATTCTCTTATGGTTAGCTATAGTTTTACTTTATACTTAGAGTTAGCTGGGGGCTTGTCCCAGTAACTCATCAGTTAGAAGCCTTTCAGACCTACAGATGTTCTATTTCCATGTTTTAAGTTTTATTTAAATTTTCATACAAATGCTCATTATTGACCATATCACTATATTCTAGTTGTATCAGTTTTCAGTATTTTCAATTGGTCTTTTCCTATCACTTTGGTTCAGTTACTAGTTCTTTCATGTTAGTTACATCTCTCACTTACTCAGTACATTCAAAGTACTGATGCATACTTTTATGTTGTATCCTTTCATGATACAGCTGCAGGTTCCCAGATTCAACAACGTTAATCTCCTCGATTCAGCTCCTCCCTAACCATGATTTAGTGTGAGTCCCATCATTCGAGGGCCTTATTTTCATTCTCTTATGGTTAGCTATAGTTTTACTTTATACTTAGAGTTAGCTGGGGGCTTGTCCCAGTAACTCATCAGTTAGAAGCCTTTCAGACCTACAGATGTTCTATTTCCATGTTTTAAGTTTTATTTAAATTTTCATACAAATGCCTTAATGTTATTACTTTAAAGTTTCGTTGTGCATGTTTACTCAGAATGCTAGTGAATGATAAAACAGGGGTTGACTTATAGTCACTTGTGACTTCAAGTACTGTGTTACGTCCACGGTGTAGACTAGGGGCGTGACAAACTTGGTATTAGAGCGCTAGGTTTAGAGTATCCTCGGAAAGTCTGAAAGCCACATCGAGTAGAGTTATTTTCATGGGTATGAAGCGCGCCACACTTATGACGAGGAGGCTATAAGATGTTATTAGGAAAACTCTCTTTTGTTCATATTCTTTATCGTGCGTTAAAGTTCAATTCCAGAATTGCCCTTCTAATTCGTGCTCTGTTTCGTTTCAGTGAACCATGCCTCCCAGATGTGGTAATGGAAGAAGGGCTGCTAATGTCAACAAACCTGCCACATCAGCCCCGGCAGCTCCTCAGGATGAATCCATATCCACCACCGATTCAAGGCGGCCATTCAATTGCTGGCTCAAACAGTCACCAACCAGGTGAACCAACAGGTGGTTCCAGTAGCCACAAATGGGTCTGCAGCTGCTACTCGGGTGAGGGATTTTACCTGGATGAACCCTCCATATTTTCATGGAACAAAGGTGGGAGAGGACCAACAAGGATTTGTAGATGAGATTAGAATAATCACCCAAATTATGGGTGTGAGTTCCTCAGAAATTGTTGATTTGGCTGCCTACCAGCTGAAAGGAGTAGCCCAAGTCTAGCATGACCAGTGGAAGGAAGGACAACCAATGGAAGCAGGACCAGTGGAGTGGGAAGAATTCCACACAGCTTTCCTGGACAGGTTTTTCCCTTGGAAGCTGAGGGAGGCTAAGATGGCGGAATTTATGAATTTGCGTTAGGGGAACAGAATAGTGGAGGAATATGCTCTAGAGTTTACCAGACTATCAAAGTATGCTTCAGTGATGGTAGCTGAGCTAAGGGCTCGCATGTTGAAGTTCGTAAATGGAGAATCTAATCTGGTCCTCAAAGAGTGCAGGACAACAATGCTAATAGAGGATATGGACCTCTCTAGCTTAATTGTGTATGCCCAGCAGATTGAGGCTGAAAAGTTGAAAGATATGGAACGTAAGAGAAAACGAGAAAGGACTGGCCAGTCAGATTTCAGCCGTCAGAGGTCTAGCGGTAGTAGCCGCCCACAACAGCAGTAGCAACAACAATTCCAGCACCTAGTTCATCCAGCGCCCTGACCTTTCGGTCCCACCAGGATCGGAGGGCTGGATCGTCTGGCACTCAGTCTCAGACTCACAGTACCGGGAACAAGTATCCAGCTTGTCCCAAGTGTGGTAGGAACCACCAAGGAGTACGCCTTCAAGGACGAGAGGCCTGTTTGGGTGTGGACAGCTTGGACACCGGCTTAAGGAGTGCCCGTCAGCAGGGCGAGGGAGATCAGAATCCACCACATCATCAGCTCTAGTAGGTCAACCATGTCAGCAGGCTAACATATCAGGTACAGATGGCGGTAAGCGCCAAAATCATTTCTATGCTCTATCTTCCCGTCAGGAACAGGAAAGCTCAACTGACGTAGTCACTGGTACGTTACGTGTCTTCCATCTAGATGTGTATGCCCTCTCAGATCCAGGATCCACTCTTTTGTTTATGACTCCCTATATGTCCAGTTCCACATTAGTCCAGAGGTCCTCTCAGAACCATTTTCAGTCTCCACCCCAGTTGGCGAGTCAGTTAGAGCCAGCTAGGTGTATAGAACTGCCAAGCCTCAGTTCTGAGTAAAGTTATTCCACCTTATCTTGTAGAGTTAGACATGGTCGATTTTTACCTTATTCTTGGCATGGATTGGTTACACTCCTGCTATGCCTCAGTCGATTGCAGAACTAGAATTGTTAAGATTCAGTTTCTGAATGAACCAATGTTAGAATGGTCAGGCAGCAGTTCAGCGTCTAAGGGTAGGTTTATTTCCTACTTTAAGGCCCAGAACCTAATTTCCAAAGGATGTCTATATCATCTGGTTTGGGTCAAGGATTCCAACTCTGAGACCCCAACCATCCAGTGAGTTCTAGTAGTCAGTGATTTCCCGGATTTTTGTCCTGAGGATCTTCATGGAGTTCCCCCTGAATGGGAAATGGAATTCGGAATAGATCTCCTCCCAGATACTCAACCTATCTCCATCTCTCCTTACAGAATGGCTCCAGCTAAGCTTAAGGAGTTGAAGGAGCAGCTAAAAGATCTTCTTCAAAAGGGTTTTATCAGACCCAACATCTCTCACTGGGGTGCTCCAGTTCTATTCGTGCGAAAGAAAGGCGGTACCCTCAGAATGTACATAGATTACTGTCAGTTGAACAAAGTCACAATCAAGAACATATATCCCCTACCAAGAATTGATGACCAGTTCGACCAGCTTCAGGGAGCCAGTTGTTTCTCCAAGATCGGTCTCAGGTCAGGATACCATCAGTTAAGGGTCAGAGAGTGTGACATATTGAAAACAACATTGAGAACTCGGTATGGTCACTACGAGTTTGTGGTGATGTCCTTTGGACTCACAAACACCCATACAGCCTTTATAAACCTGATGAACAGAGTCTTCAAGCAGTACCTAGATTTGTTTATCATTGTATTTATCGATGATATTCTGGTGTACTCCAAAAATGAGGAAGAGCACACCAATCACCTAAGGTTAGCATTACAGACCCTCAAACACCGCCAGCTATTTTCCAAATTCAGTAAGTGTGAATTTTGGTTGAGGTCCGTGGCTTTCTTAGGTCATGTGGTTTCAGGTGAAGGAATACGAGTTGACCCTCATAAGATAACAACAGTAAAACATTGGCCCAGACCTACCTCTCCTACTGAAATCGTGAGTTTCCTGGGCTTAGTAGGTTACTACCGATGGTTTATGGAGGGTTTCTCTTCTACAGCATCCCCTCTGACTAAGTTAACTCAGAAGAAGGTGAAATTTCAGTGGTCAGATGAGTGTGAGAAGAGTTTCCAAGAGTTGAAGACTCGACTCACTACCGTTCCAATTTTGACCTTGCCAGAAGGAACATATAGGTTGGTTGTTTATTGTGATGCTTCCAGAGTTGGACTCAGTTTCATTCTAATGCAGTGGAGCAAAGTGATAGCCTGCGCCTCCAGACAGCTCAAAGTTCATGAGAAGAATTATCCAACTCATGACTTGGAGTTGGCAGTGGTGGTGTTTGTGCTAAGAATGTGGAGGCATTACTTACATGGAGCTCGTGTAGATGTATTTATAGATCAGAAGAGTCTTTAGTATGTGTTCAGCCAGAAGGACCTAATCCTCCGATAGAGAAGGTGGAGAGCTCCTGAAAGACTACGACATGAGTGTACTGTATCACTCGGGCAAAGCCAATGTGGTGGCTGACGCCCTAAGCAGACGGTCTATGGGAAGTGTAGCTCACATTGAGGAAAGCAAAAGGGAGCTAGCGAAAGAAGTTCACAGCCTAGCCCAATTAGGGGTGCAGTTGGTGGATTCAGCTGACGGTGGCGTGGTAATGCATAGCGGGTCTGATTCATCCTTGGTAGTTGAAGTTAAGTCTAGACAAGATGAAGATCCAGTTCTACTTAAACTTAAAGAAGTAGTACTCGGAAAGGAGGTTGAGGCTTTCTCCCAAGGGGGAGATTGGGTGCTTCATTATCAGGGAAGGTTGTGTGTACCGGATGTGGGTGAGTTTAGACAGCAAATACTGGCTGAGGCACACAACTCGAGATACACCATTCATCCCGGTGCTACCAAAATGTACCACAATTTGCGGGATATTTACTGGTGGAACAATATGAAAAGAGACATTGCTGAATTTGTGGCTAAATGCCCAAACTGCCAGCAAGTCAAGGAAGAACACCAGAGACCAGGAGGTATGACCCAGGTCTCAACATACCCACATGGAAGTGGGAAGAAGTAAACATGGACTTCATTACGGGTCTACCTCAGACTCGTCAGCAGCATGACTCAATCTGGGTAGTAGTAAATCGGATGACTAAGTCAGCACATTTCCTCCCAGTCAAAATCACAAATTTAGCTGAGGACTATGCTAAACTTTACATTTAGGACATGGTTAGACTTCATGGGGTGCCATTGGCCTTTATTTTAGACAGTGGTACTCAGTTCACCTCCCATTTTTGGAAGTCTTTTCAGAAAGGACTTGGCACTCAGGTCAAGCTTAGTACATCTTTTCACCTGCAGACAGATGGACAAGCTGAGTGGAATATTCAAACTCTAGAAGATATGCTAAAAGCATGGACGATCGATTTTAAGGGTAATTGGGATGACCATCTTCCTCTTATCGAGTTTGCGTACAACAACAACTACCATTCTAGCATCCAGATGGACCCATTTAAAGCATTATATGGTAGAAGGAGTAGATATCCTATAGGGTGGTTTGAGGTTGGTGAAGCCACCTTGATAAGTCCAGACTCAGTTCATGAGGCAACGCAAAAAGTTTAGCCTCATCCGAGAAGGGCTGAAAACAACTCAGAACTGTCAGAAATCTTATGCCGATGTGTGGAGGAGAGAATTAGAGTTTGCAGTTGATGACTGGGTATACCTTAAAATTTCACCCATGAAAGCGGTGATGAGGTTTAGAAAGAAGGGGAAACTCAGTCCAAGGAATGTGGGACCTTATAGAATTTTGCGGCGTATCGGCAATGTGGCCTATGAGCTAGAGTTGCCTTTAGAACTAGCAGCTATACACCCAGTTTTTCATGTTTCACTTTTGAAGAAGTCCATTGAAGACCCAACCTCCGTGGTGTCATTGGACAATGTGGGAATTAAGGATAGTCTCACATATGAGGAGGTACCTGTCATGCCCCGAGCCTACACCCTGGATTTAACACGGTACTTGAAGTCACGAGTGACCCCAAGTCAACCCCTGATCTATCATACACTAGTATTTTGAGTAAACATGCACATCGTAAATTTAAAATAATACATAGAAGCATTTAATAAAAGAAGAAAATTAAAGTCTGAACATAGAGATTTAAAATATTTGAAAATTTAAAATCAAGTCTGGTCTGAAAGTCATCTACTAAGGAGTTGTTGGGACAAGCCCCCAGCTAACTCTAAGTCTAGCTGAAAACATTAAAGAAACTAAAATGAATAAAATGTGCCCTCGAAATATGAGGACTCACACTACTTCTGCTGATAGAAAGACTCGAGCGTAACGGGCTAACGGTGCTGGGTCTGAGAACCTGCAGCTGTATCATGAAATGATACAGCATAAAAGTATGTGTCAGTATTTTGAATGTACCGAGTAAGTGAGAGAAACATGAACAATATGATAGAACTAATAATTGGACTGATACGACATGAAATGACCAACTGAAATGCTGAAAAACTGATACAACTAATAAAAAACTGATATGGTCAAAAGTGACCCTGGATGATGGTCATAACCATGTCCTAAGTCTAAAATACTGAGTCTAAAATATTGCACTAAACTGAATTGGACTGAAGAATCTGAGAATAAACTGTACTGACTAGTGGGAGAGGCTACAACCGACATATAACCACGTGAGCTAGACGTGGAGTCCGATGTACAAACCCCATCAGTAGGACCCAATATACCTTGCCAGGGTATAAAGGGATGGACTATGAAAATCACTGTCAAAAGGGGGCTGTTAGGCCAAGTAAATAAAACCTACGGTGGCAATGTAGTTCTAGAACCTGGATGCACTGGAACCTCGGCCCTTTCGGTGCTAAGTCCTACTCCCACTAGATAGTCTTATTACATCTACTACTGACAAGAAGATAGCTCGATACTGGGGTCCAAGACTATACTGACCCAGGGATACTGTCCGAGAGTTCCTTGAGCGTCTTATAGGACTATATTTGGAAACTGAGTTCTAAGACTGGTCAGAGCTGCTTATCTGGAAGCGTCGTAACTGTCTAGAGAACAAATAGATAACTGAACTGGGGTCCTGGGGTTGGTCAGAGCTATATAACTGGAATGTCATGACCACCTAATGGACCAAATAACTATAATCTGAGTCTAAGTCTGATAAGTAAGAGCACCACTGACACCTCTGGAAAAAGACTATAGTTAGACTAATCAGTTGACATTTCTGACTAACACTGAATATTCTAGTACTTCGACTGAAGCTAAACTGATAATTCTAAGAAAATATATGGTATATAGACCTTCTGAATAAATCTGAATAACATATAGGTAGTACTAAGTTTTTTTAACACATACAAGCATTATAAAAGTCCCTAACTCTGAAAGATGCAACTAATTCTCAAGAATTCAAAGCTTAAACAGGATTCTAATTTCTAACTTTTCAACAGTTACGGCTGAATTTCTAAATTTATGGAACAAACATCATTTTTATTACATGCTGGTGGAAAATAGCAACAATTAACATAGGATAGGATACTACATGAAATAATCCAATAACCATAGCAATAATTTCAAATTCACAAACTCAGTACTATGACTGAAAGTGAACAGAGAGAGAGCTTAGGAGGACGCAAAGGAAGAACAATCTCCTTGCTGAATTCCCACATACTGTGGAAGAAACTCTGGTAAAAATCTTTGAGAAAAACTGAGAGGATTGTCGTTTGCCCTAGTTTCTACTCTTTGCTTCCGGAGGAATTCTACACTCTGTTCTTGAGAATGAGAGAAGAAATATGGGGAGAAACCATTGGTTACCCCTTCTAAAACCCCTGAATGAACCCCAAACGACGTAGTTTATGGACTAGGTAGGTGGAATTTTACAAAAATAACCTTGAGATTTAAATCTAAAATCTGGTCGACAAGAACCAACGGGTCTCAGAACGGGTCGTTGATAGAAACGACGGCCCGTTGAATCCGGCCATGGTTTCTGGGTTCAGAAACTAAATTTACCAGGGTGACCCATGGTTAGATACAATGGTCCATTAGAAGTAACAACGGGTTATTGATTCCTCTCGTTGGAACTGGTACAAAAATAGGGCACATGGACAACGAGTGATAACAATGACTCATTGGTAGAACCAAAGGGTCGTTGTATCCCTTCGTGGTTCACACTGCTTGGTTTTGGAACTAAATGACGGTTGGTAGCAACGAATCATTCGTAGGAACAACGGGCCGTTGTTACCTCTCATTGTCTCAGGGAAAGGTCTGGTAGACCTCTGAACTTGGGATTTAACAGATGATAGGACTTCTAATTATTAGGATCAAAGGGTCGTCCTATGTATCATTTTTCCCCTCGAAGGATGTCTGCTACTAACCATGACCACTTACAATGGTCGATTGGTTCCACCAACGGTCCGTTGTAGGGGTCTTCTGAGACAGAAAAATTTATGGTTTCCCTTGGCTTTTCATGCAACGTCTAAATTTGGTCTAGGAAAGTTTCAGTGTGTTACAGTACCAGTCTAGATCCTTGACCGTCAGGTTTGTAAATTGATGAATAAGGAGATAGTTCAGTCAAGGTCCTATGGAAAAATCAGCAAGTGGAAGGAGCTGTGTAGGAGGTTGAGGCAGACATGATGGCAAATACCCGCACTTGTTCTCTACAGACTCTGTTGTAGCTTGAAATGTGAATTTTTCTTTAAGAGCTGAACTAGTTGTGGATTCAATACATGTGTATAAGTTTTATTTTTGGTTTTGGTTGTATATATGAAAAACAAATTCAGTTCAATTAAGTATTCTGAAATGGAGGTAGTCATTTCGATAGTTTTGAACTTAAATGAGCAGTATTTGGAGGTTTTGATTGTTATTTTCCTGGTTCCTATATGAGTTTTCTAACATTCGAGGACGAATGTTTCCACGGGGGAGATATTGTAACACCCCGGAAGCTCAAAATTAATATCTGGGACTCAAATCAGGAAATTTGAAAAACTGCAGAAATGTTGCTGAACGACCCACCCAACAGTCGCTAAGGGACCCGATGACTCGTTAGGTCAACCGTAAGAAGGATTCCTAAGAAAAATTCAGTGTTCTCAATAGCTGACCTCATGAGTTGTGGTTAGGTCCCATGACTCATTAAGTCACTCGTTGTCAGGCCGAAATCCAAAAACTTGAGAAGTTGGTAGTGTACTTGACGGGTGGTCACCACGAGTTGTCGTCAGTGAGAACGACTCGTTGAGTGACACGTTACCAACCTTGTGTTAATTTTCCAGGGGGTGAGACAGTGTGGTCGATCACTGGTGACCACGAGTCATGGCTAGTGACCACGACTCGTTAAGCCACTCGTGGTCAACCACTGGAGTTTCTAGGCAGTGTACCTTATGGGCATGACAACGAGTCGTTTTAAGACACCACAACTCGTTAGGTCACCCGTTAGGTCACCCGTGAGGGGCACCTGACAGTTTTTCCCAGCAAATTTTTAAGGGCTATTTAGTAATTTTCTATTCTCCTAAGCTCTAAACCACGTCGTTTTGAGCGTAAAATCAAACTTATTAGAGGGTTTGGGCGGTTCCTCCCCTTATTCTCATGTTTATTCTCAGAAAACTATCAAAGGGTTCCTTAAGAAAACTCTCAAGCAAGTTTAGGGTTCTAATCTATTGTAGCAGTTCAAGGCCCCTTCTTTGGGTGAATTTTAGTTTGGTATGTGGGAATTCAACAAGGGAATTGTTCTTCCCTTGTATCCCCAAAAACCCTCTACTAGTTGTCTATCAGTTTTAGCCTTGAGTTTTCGAATACAAGAAAATCGCATGTTATACTTCGTTAATTTCCCATAGAATGATATACACATTCTCGATTGATATGATTCCCATCATTTTTTTACTTAAATTATCGAGGCGAAATAGTGAATTTAAGCCCTAAATTTCGAGTAATGATTTTGCTTATTAAATCCCATCTAGTGAATGAATAATGTTTTGGGCTGAATTTCCTAGAAATTCTTACTATATATTTTTTGAGCAATTATTTCATTGATAAGAATGATTTAGCCTTGTCATATGAGATTTCTTTAATTCTTGAACTGTTGCCATATTATGAAATTCCGGTGTTGTTGGGATAAGTTGAGTTCTCTATTAGCTGCTAGTAGTTCAGACCAGTTAGAACATAGAATCTCTTCAGAATCTTTCAGAATGTTATCAACTGATCAGTTTGACTTTAGTCTTATTTTGAGGTGTCAATGGTGCCTCTCAGTTATTAGAATCAAACTCAAATTATAGTTTTTTGGTCCATTAGGTGGTCATGACATTCTAGTATATAACTCTGACCAGCCCCAAGACCCCAGTTCAGTTAAAGCTGGTTCTTAAACAGTTACAACGCTTCCAAACAACCAACTCTGACCAGTCTAGAACCCAGTTTCAGAATCTGGTCCGATAAGATCCTCAGGGTACATGTAGTTATACATCCCTGACTAGTCTTGGACCCCAGTTTCGAGCTATCAGCTTAGTATTTTAGTTTAGGTTTTTCAGTGGGAGCAGAACTTAGCACCGAGCGGGCCAAGGTTCCAGCGCACCCAGGTTCTCAGAACTACATTGCCAACATGGGTTACAGTTACATATTATTGGCCTGATTGGCCCCAGGCTTTTGTGATCATCCAGTTCATGCCTTTATACCCTGGTAAGGTATATTGGATCTTACCTTGGGGTGTATACATCGGACTCCACATCTAGCTCACGTGGTTTATATGTCGATTATAGACTCTCCCACTAGTCATTTATTCCACTCATAGATTTCTCCATCCAGATCAATTCAGTGTAGTATCTTAGACTCAGTCTTCCTGATTTAGGGCATGTTTATGACCATCAGCCAGGGTCATTATTAACCATATCAGTATATTCTAGCTGTATCAGTTTTCAGTATTTTCAGTTGGTCATTTTATGTCACTTTAGTTCTATTACCAATTCTTTCATGTTAGTTACATCTCTCACTTACTCAGTACATTCAAAGTACTGACGCATGCTTTTATGCTGTATCGTATCATGATACAGCTGCAGGTTCCCAGATTCAGCAGCGTTATTCGCCTCGATTCAGCTCCTCCTCAGCCGCAGATTTAGTGTGAGTCCTCATCATTCGAGGGCCTTATTTTCTTTCTCTTATAGTCAGCTGCAATTTTACTTTAGACTTAGAGTTAGCTGGGGGCTTGTCCCAGTAACTCATTAGTTAGAAGGCTTTTAGACCTACAGATGTTCAACTTCCATATTTTATGTTTTATTTAAATTTTCATAAAAATGACTTAATGTTATTACTTTAAAGTTTCGTTGTGCATGTTTACTCAGAATTCTAGTGAATGACAGGCCATGGGTTGACTTGGGGTCACTTGTGGCTTCAAGTACCGTATTATGTTCAGAGTGGACTCGGGGTGTGATAGTTCGGGTTGTGACATTTTGGGAGTAGTGCCTAGCACCGAGTAGGCTAGGGATTTCGAGGACCCCGATCTCTGAACTAAACACTGATATGCTGTGAATTTACAACACTTTCGACGCTTAAAACTGGGAAAATAGCATGAACTTAGGTGTGTTTATATGGATATAATGCACTTTTGCTTTGTTTTTAGGGAGAATAAGTGTTGGAGTGAAAATGTGCAAAAGATGCTTAAAGTTGTAGATTTTGGGCCAAGTACAGATCTCAGTTGGATCCGTACCAAGATTGTATGAGCCATACTGAGACTCGTGGGAAAGTCCAGAAGATTGGTGCAAGGCAAAAGAAAAGTATGAGTCGTAACTTGAGTCGTTGAAAACTTCAGAGAAAATTTGCACAGTTAAAGTCTCTTGGTACGAGAAGCAATTACGGATTGTAACATTTACCTACGACCTATACTAGGCGCCATGGAAAACTTCAGAGATTTTTGGAACTTGGCAGCTCTCATGTTACGACAAGTTGTTACGAGTCGTAGGAGCAAGGTACGAGGTGTACCAAGACATTTGTAGAAATCTTCACAAGATGCCAGAGTTTTGAGTATCAAACCACGACTTGATTGTACGAGTTGTGTAATCTTGTTACGAGTTATACCAAATGCCAACACTTAGCAAATTCTGCATAAGCCAAGGGAACTACGAGACACGAAACGACCCATACAATCCTATTTCAGGTCGTATGAGGAGTCGTATGAAATGCCGGCACCAGATTTGGATATTTCCTTATTAACTTAGGAAAAGGATTTTATTATTTGTATAAATGCTTTTTAGGTTTCTTTTAGTTGAGAGGACTATCATTATCAGTTTGTAATCAGTTTTTGACAATATTGGAGAGCAATTATTGGGGTCTTAACTTTTGTTTTCTCAAGTTGTTATTGAATTTGTTCATCATCTTTCCATACAATATTCAAAGGTATAATTCCAGTCATCATTGTAAGTATTAATTTACGTGTTTGTCTATAATACTTTTAATAATCTTACAATAGTGAGTGGCTAAAACCTCCATAACTAGGGTTGTTGGAACCACGGTGGATTAATGAACTAGGGTTACACAAAGTGATTCGAGACCAATGCTAAATGCTTGTATTGTATTCTCTTCATCTTTAATGCTTCTTAACGCGGTGCAACGTCAGGACTTGCTCAAATTCCTTACATGCTTGAACCTAAAGAAGTGGATATTAGGAAAAGAGAATTACAACAAAGCCTTGATCTTTATGATCATTGTATAACTTGAGCTGTGGTCGCTAGATAGTTAATTTGGAACAAATTGATAATGGTTAAACTGAAATAGCTCATGAGACCTAACCTGGTGATTGAGCATAGTCATCCAATAGAGACGAACCAGTCATTTGGATTAACCCTAGTTATCAGTTCTACAAGTAAGTATTAAGATAGATCATGAGTGTAAACCTGAAGTAGTTATGAACCAATGGGGAACATTTAGCCTAGTTAATTGAAAATCTTGATAAACAACAACTAATTTTAAACTTGTTTCACAATTGTTTTCTATAAACCCCCCAATTTGGAGATAACATACCTAAAAGCTTAAATATCTATATTAGTCTAGTTCTTACCATATTCCCTATAGGTTCAACCCCAACCTTTGTTGGGTTCTTTATTGACCCTCTTCATACTCTATTAGATGTGTGAGTTTGAGCGTTATCAAAGAGTGGCATTGTTATCGGAGAATACGACTAAGATTAGATTAATTGCTTGTGTTTAACTTTTAGTTGTTATATCACGCCCCGCCTTGGGGGGAATGACTGGCACCCGGTGCCCTAGTAGGACCTAGACTACTAACTGGTGAGCCTAAGCACATCTGGTGCCTGGCTAGCTCTAACTCAGATTTCTGGAAACAATAGGCTATATAACGGCTGTAAACACATCCTCTGGCCGACTGGGCCAATAGCCACCTGTATAAAACTTCAGCTAACCAGAAACAAACTTATAAAGGGGGAAACCTATGCGGGCCGACAAGGCCACCATGCTGTCTAGTTATCTGTAACTCAACATAGAATACTGAATAACTATGTGACCGACAAGGTCACCACTACTATCAGACTATTGCCCCACACGACCAACATAATCAACAATGCTAAACAGCTAAACAAAACGCATGGGCTCACACAACCGGCACAACTAACTATAGGGAGATGAATATATACAATCTGCAAGCCTTTATGAGTACTGATGAAATGGTCGGGATAGGGCCCCGGCCTACCCATGCTGTACAATAAAAGAAAATGAACAACACCTCTGAATATCAAGCTCCGCATGATAGGAGCTGATGACTCTATAAGCTGGCTAAAATCACGAGGGATTGCCTCCTCATCTATGAGTACCTGCAGGCAAGTAATGTAGCGGCCCCAAACGGGCGTTAGTACCATTGGTACTGAGTATGCAAATCAACTGGATACAACTGAATACAAATAACATAACTAGAAATTTTGAATAGCAGGAGATAACTGAATCTGTAAGAACTGATATGAACTGAATCAGACTTTCTATGATGTGATAGGGCAGGAGCGTACCTGTAGACGCGGCAGCCTGCTGTCTATTAACTAATATATAGCACATAAATACATATATATATAGCAAACAAGAGCCAATACCAACCCCCATAAGCCGGATGGCGCCAAGCAAGCAAACAATCTATATACCTCTACCTGGGTCAAAATCAGCCAAAAATAAGTCACTTCAATCATCTACTAACTATGAGCACCTCTGCCGGCCCCCTGGGTCTCCGCCTCGGGCCATAGCCTCCGATATAAATAACCGTGTTTGAGTCCGGAGGACTCCTATACTGTATCTGTAACTGTAACTGTATCTGAAACTGTTCCCTGGGCGCTTGAGCACAACAGGGCTATCTGTACTGTAATGTTGATCAGCCTGATATGGGGAAAGCTTCATCCCATCTTCGTCCAAACTGGGGATGGCATGCCACTCCTTGGAGTGATGTAAACCCACCCGCTCAGTGGGTGACACAGTTACCAACCCAGGGGCGGCGAGGACGCTTAAAAGGGTGCCCTCACGACACAACCAAGTCTCAACAAACAATAAGCACATATATAGCAAGCATGTTTAAACTGAAAAATACTATCTGAATTCTGATTTCTTATTCTGATCTCTTTTTGTATTATACTGATTCTCATACTGCTTTATACTGAATCTGTGATCTTTATCTAACTACATGGCTAATCTGTAGCCAAGATACTATCTAACTGTATGGCTATACTGTAGCCAAGATATCTTCTGTCTGTATGGCTAATCTGTAGCCAAGATACTATCTGACTGTCTGATTTACTTTACTAACTCTTATTCTGAATATCTGTCATAATATTCTAGAAACATGCTTGCTAATCACATACTGGGCTATACTGAGTCTGGAATGCTAACTTGCCATTTTGGCGCATGCTTTACTAACTTTCGGACTAAGTACGATATAACAACGCAAACCAGATTTACTGAACTTGTACAATACTCAATATTCAACTCTGGGAATTCTACTACGGAGTTTACTGTGCTATACAAGGCTAAAACTACTAACTTGCTAAAGAAACTGGCTTTACATACCTTAACCTCGGTTTATCCGACTAACGGACGAAGCTCGGTCAGTACTCTAGCTATTTTCTCCCAACAACATTTACATATATGTCAATTAGAAATAAATACACCAATATTCTGAAAGAAAACGTCACTTTCGATATATTTATAGCCTAAACTTTGGCTTATCGAAAGAAGGTCAAAAACTTGCTATTTCTCGAAAGTCCAAAAGGGAGAAATATTCACTTTAAGGCTAGGAGTATATTGACACTAGTTTGGAGCAATTCCACTTACCTTAGTTCAGTAGCACGACGATTTGCCGGCCGAATTTCACGAAACTAAATCCGTAGGAATGCTCTTGCTGCTAAATACCTTGGTATCGGAGGTTAATTTGGATTTGGACTACGTTTGACAGCGTAATCGAGCGATAATTTAACAATACTTTCGCACCCTCTCTGGTTTCTCACGAGCTTCTGGAAATTATTTGACATAATAATGAAATGAACCTAAGTGGAGGCTTTATATACTTGGGCCTAGACAGGGCCAATGTGTCACGGAGCCAACACGGAGGCTCCACCTCCGTGACACGTTGCCATCGCAGAGGGGCTCTGCCCCGGCTCCTTCCGCGATGGTTCGACAGGTTTCTCGTTCGGTCTTTTCCCGGTCCTTTTCTAGCATGTGTGGCTTTCAAATACTCTCAACCAACATGCGAATAGGCCATCTATGTGTTGGGAATCTTACGGGGAGTAACATTCTTCCCCCCCCCCCCTTAAGAACATTCTTCCTCGAATGTAACCTTCTATCTAGAGGACTTCTCAACTTACTCAACTTGTTTCTAGAAAAATTTCGGCAGAGTTTCCCCTGTAATATGGACTATCCCAAAACCTTAAATGCAGAAAAGTCCCATACAGGTACTCCACACAATACTATAGTATTTAAATGACAGATTAAAATAGACCTTCTCATTTATATGTATACTATAAGGCACTGCATAACATAATAATACTAACATACCTTTCGCCTAACTAGGCTTGAAATAAATGATGGTATCTGGTCTTCATATCTTCCTCCGCCTCCCAAGCCATCTCCTCTCGGTTCCTGTTATGCCACAATACCTTGACAGAGGCAATATCTTTAGTTCTCAATCAATGAATCTGTCTGTCGAAGATGGCTACTGGAACCTCTTCATAGGCCAGCTCTTCCGTAACCTAGATATCCTGGACTGGGACTGCCCTGGATGGGTCTCCTATGCATTTCCTCAACATAGATACATTAAAGACCGGATGAACGGATTTCAATTCTGGAGGCAAGTTCAACTCATATGCTACTCGGCCTATCCTTCGACGAATCTGATAAGGCCCAACAAATCTCAGACTGAGCTTACCTTTCTTGCTGAATCTCATCACCCCTTTCATCAGAGATACTTTCAGAAATACCCAATCATTCACATCAAATTCCAGGTCTCTACGCCGCACATCAGCATATGATTTCTGGAGGCTCTGTGCAGTCAGTAGGCGTTCTCTGATAAGCTTTACCTTCTCCTCTGACTGTTGAATGATGTCTGGCCCAATCAACACTGATTCTCCCACTTCAAACCAGCCAACCGGCGATCTGCATTTTTGCCCATACAATGCTTCAAAGGGCGCCGTCTGGATGACTGAGTGATAGCTATTATTATAAGCAAATTCAATTAGCGGCAAATGCTCATCCCAGCTACCTCCAAAATCTAGCACACATGCTTGTAGCATGTCCTCGAGCGTCTGAATAGTGCGCTCAGCCTGTCCATCTGTCTGAGGTTGGAATGCTATGCTTAAATTAATCTGTGTTCCCAGACCCCTCTGGAACGACTGCCAAAATGTAGCTGTAAACTGTGCTCCTCTGTCTGAAATAATAGATACTGGCACTCCATGTAATCTAACTATTTCTCTGATATATAATTCGACATAATCCTCGGCCAAGAAGGTAGCTTTCACTGGCAGGAAATGAGCTGATTTTGTCAGCTTGTCAACTATTACCCAAATAGAATCATGTCTATGTCTGGTACGGGGTAATCCTGCTTCAAAATCCATATTCACTGCTTCCCATTTCCAGAGAGACACAGCTATGTCCTGAGTTAACCCGCCTGGTTTCTGGTGTTCCGCTTTTACCTGTTGGCAGTTAGGACACTAGGCTACAAATTCGGCAATTTCTTTTTTCATTCCTGGCCACCAATAATTCTCCTTGATATCATGGTACATTTTCATCGCACCGGGGTGAAGAGAATAACGGGCTTGATGTACCTCGTTCATAATCTGCTGGCGGAGCCCTGAAACATCTGGAACACAGAGGCGGCCTTTACATAACAACACTTCTTCCTCAGTTATCTGAAAATCTTGCGCTTTACCCTAATGGATTATGTCTTTGAGCTGGATCAGTTCAGGATCCTCATACTGCCGTTCTTTTACTTCCACAACTAATGATGACATGGCGGTGTTCTGAATTACCGCTCTGTTGTCCTCTGTGTCTGCTATACGAACGGCTAGGCTAGCTAATTGATGTATATCCCTGACTAACTCCCGCTGCTCGGGCTGCAAATATGCCAAACTTCCCATGGATTTACGGTTGAGAGCATCTGCTACAACATTAGCTTTTCCTGGATGATACAGAATATCCACATCATAATCTTTTAATAGCTCCAACCAGCGATGCTGTCGCAGATTCAACTCCCTCTGGGTGAGGATATACTGTAGGCTCTTATGATCTGTGAAAATATCCACATGGACGCCATAAAAGTAATGTCTCCATATCTTTAAGGCGTGGATCACTGCGGCTAACTCTAGGTCGTGGGTAGGGTAATTCTTTTCGTGTTTCCTCAGCTGTCTGGAAGCATACGCAATTATCTTACCATGTTGCATCAACATACAAACCAACCCAACGCTTGATGCGTCGCAATACACTGAATAACCTTTTGTACCTTCCAACAATGCTAACACTGGGGCGGAGGTTAATCTGTCTTTTAATTCCTGGAAGCTATGCTCACATGCCTCTGTCCACTAAAACTTCGCTGCTTTCTGCGTCAGTTTGGTCAGAGGTGCCACTATAGTAGAGAATCCCTCAATAAATCTCCTGTAATATCCCACTAACCCCAGAAAACTGCAGACTTTGGTCGGAGTGGTAGGCCTAGGCCAGGTTTTAACTGCTGCTATCTTCTGCATGTCAACCTGTATACCAGCATCCGACACAATATGCCCCAAGAAGGCTACTGAGTTCAGCCAGAATTCACACTTGGAGAACTTAGCATATAATTGACGGTCCTTGAGAATCTGGAGCACTGTCCGTAAATGAGCCTGGTGATCTACTTCAGAGCGAGAATACACCAGAATATCATCAATAAACACTATCACGAACAGGTCCAAGTATGGTCTGAAAATACTATTCATCAGGTCCATGAATATTGCTGGGGCATTCGTCAACCCAAAGGACATAACTAGGAATTTAAAGTGTCCATACCGGGTCATGAAGGCCGTTTTGGGAATGTCTCTTTCATGAACTCGAACCTGATGATATCTGGACCGCAAGTTAATCTTGGAGAAATATCTGGCCCCTGTAACTGATCAAACAAATCATCTATTCTGGGAAGCGGATACTTATTCTTTACTGTAACTTTATTCAGCTGCCGGTAATCTATACACATGCGGAGTGAGCCATCCTTCTTTCTTACAAATAGAACTGGCGCACCCCACAGTGATGTACTCGGCCTGATCAAAACCCTTATCTAGCAGGTCCTTCAGCTGCTCCTTTAATTCTCTGAGTTCAACAGGAGCCATGCGATACGGAGGAATTGATATAGGCTGAGTGCCTGGTAGCAAGTCAATTGCAAAATCTATCTCCCTTTCTGGGGGAATACCAGGTGACTCGTCTGGAAATACATCAGGGAATTCATTCACCACCGGAACAGACTGAAGTGTCGGAGATTCTACCCAAACATCCTGAAAACTGACTAGGTGGTAGATACATCCCTTAGTTATCAATTTCCTCGCCTGAAGGTAGGAAATAAACCTACTTTTTGGAGTAGTTGTGCTACCTTTCCACTATCGCACTGCCTCTTCTGGAAAGTGGAATCGGACCGTCTTGGTCCAACATTCTACGTTGGCATAGCATGGCGCCAACCAATCCATACCCATAATGGCATCAAAATTAATCATCTCTAGTTCTACCAGATTTATTGTAGTCTAGCGATCAGCAACCTCTACTGTACACCCTCGATAAATTCTACTAGCTATAATGGAGTCACCGACGGGTGTAGATACTGAAAAGGGCTGCTGTAATAACTATGGTGCGACATTAAACTTTCGAGCCACAAATGGGGTAATATATGACAGAGTGGACCCTGGATCAATCAATACATAAGCAGGGCATGAACAGATAGTCATCATACCTGTTACCACATCTGGAGATGCCTCTGAGTCCTGTCTCCCTGATAATGCATAGGTATGGCTTGAGCCCGTACCTGAACTGGAGGCTCCTAATCTACCTCGGCCTCTACCTGCTGTACCTGAGGGCCTACGCCCTGCCGAGGCTGCTGGAGCTCGTGGCCCTGCGGATCCCCTGTCCTTACTATCTCTGCTCTCTTGTCCCCTGGCAAGACAATCTCTCATACGGTGCCCCTCCTGCCTGCAAATATAACACCCCGAGGAGCCATATCTACAAGCTCCGATGTGAGGTCGGCCGCAATTAGGGCAGGGTGGGGGTGTAAATCTGCTCTGCTCTCCCCTTCTCTACTACGGGGAATCTACTGATCGAGAACTTCCATCAGACTCTAACTGCCCTCGACGAGCAAATCTACCTTGCTGCTGCTGCTGTGATGGAGGTGGTGGTCTAGGGGGTCTGTCTGACAATTGGGGCCTGGGTCTTCTCTAAACCTCCCTCTGCATTCCATCTGATCTGTCTCTGTGGTGCTGTTCCTGATTTGTCTGTCTACTGCCCTGTTGCCGCTGTCTAAGGCCCTCAATGGTCTGGGCAAAGGCCTGTACTTAAGCAATATCCATATCTTCTCGTAACGTAGCCGTCATGCAGGCTTCAATATATTCTGGGTTCAGACCCATAATGAATCGGTGGACTCTGGATGGCATGGTGTCCACAAAAGCTGGAGCATAGCGGGCTAGGGAGTCAAATTGTAGGGCATATTCTCGTACGCTCCTCGCCCCCTGCTCCAAATGCAAAAACTGATCCATCTGGGCCTGCCGGATCTCCCGTAGCAAATAACGATCTAGGAAGGCCTCCGAGAAGCTGGACCAGGTCGGAGGGGCAACATCTCTCCCTCGAGACCTTTCCCAACTCTCGTACCATAATACAACTATCTCCCGCAACCAAAACACTGCCAGCTCAACTGATTCTGTAGGGGTCACATGCATAACCCGGAATATTCTCTGCATCTGATCTAGGAAATCCCTGGGGGTCCTCTGCTTTATCTGACCCAGTGAACTGTGGGGGACCTAGTGCCAAAAACTCCCTGACCCTGGAACTACCTGACCCACCTGAAGGGTCTGCTGCTACAGTTGGCACTGACTGGCGCTGTGTGGCCATCATTTGTGCCAACATAACCACTGCGCTGCGAACTCCCTGGTCTGATGGTTAAAGTACAGGAGCTATCGGAGGTGGTGTCGTGCCCAAATGGCTCCTGATGTAAGGGGGACTGCTGAGAGGGCTGTGATGAAGCCTCTATATCGCCCTCAGATCGGGTTGACTCTGAATGGAACTGAGGCATCCTACTGGTGCCTTCTCCTGCTGTTGTGTCTAATCTTCTGCCTGTGGAAGGGTGACGCTGGTTGCCATTCTTATCTATAGATAAAGAATATGATAAGTTTTAGGGACCCAACCCTATACTGTAACGCTCTATAGCACGACTGAATGAGAAAGAAGAGTAACCATCCTCTCATGCCTTGCAGCCTCCTGCCTATAGTATGTGGTGCACAACACATCCATAGATAAGACTCTACTTAGCACGGCTTGCAGACTCCCTGGGACAAGACCTGCTCTGATACCAAGGTTGTCACGCCCCGGCTTGGGGGGTATAACTGGCACCCGGTGCCCTAGTAGGACCTAGACTGCTAACTGGTGAGCCTAAGAACATCTGGTGCCTGGCTCGCTCTAACTCAGATTTTTGGAAACAACGAGCTATATAACGACTGTAAACACAGCCTCCGGCCGACTGGGCCTATAGCCACCTGTATAAAACTTCAGCTAACCAGAAACATACTTACAAAGGGGGAAACCTATGCGGGCCGACAAGGCCACCATGCTGTCTAGTTATCTGTAACGCAACAATAGAATACTGAATAACTACGAGACCGGCAAGGTCACCACTACCATTAGACTATGGCCTCACAAGGCCAACATAATCAACAATGCTAAACAGCTAAACAAAACGCACGGCCTTACACGACCGGCACAACTAACCACAGGGAGATGAATATATACAATCTACAATCCTCTATGAGTACTGATGAAATGGTTGGTACAGGGTCCCGGCCTACCTATGCTGTACAATAAAAGAAAATGAACTACACCTTTGAATATCAAGCTCCGGATGACAGGAGCTGATGACTCTATAAGCTGGCTGGAATCACGAGGGATCGCCTCCTCGTCTATGAGTACCTGCAGGCTAGTAATGCAGCGCCCTAAACGGGCGTCAGTACCACTGGTATTGAGTATTCAAAGCAACTGGATAAAACTGAATATAACTAACATAACTAGCAATTCTGAATAGCAGAAGATAACTGAATCTGTAAGAACTGATATGAACTGAATCAGACTTTCTGTGTTGTGATAGGGCAGGAGCGTACCTGTAGACGCGGTGGCCTACTGTCTATTAACTAATATATAGCACATAAATACATATTTATATATAGCAAACAAGATCCAATACCAACCCCCATAAGCTAGATGGTGCCAAGCAAGCAAATAATCTATATACCCCTACCCGGGTCAAAACCAGCAAAAAATAAGTCACTCCTCTCATCTGCTAACTACGAGCACCTCTGCCGACTCCTTGGGTCTCCGACTCGGGCCATAGCCTCCGATATAAATAACCGTGTCTGAGTACAGAGGACTCCTATACTGTATCTGTAACTGTAACTGTATCTGAAACAGTTCCCTGGGCGCTTGCACACAACAGGGCTATCTGTACTGTAATGCTGATCATCCTGATATGGGAAAGCTTCATCCCATCTTCGTCCAAACTGGGGATGGCATGCCACTGCTTGGAGTGACGTAAACCCACCCGCTCAGTGGGTGACACAGTTACCAACCCAGGGGCGGCGAGGACGCTCAAAAGGGTGCCCTCACGACACAACCAAGTCTCAACAAACAATAAGCACATATATAGCAAGCATGTTTAAACTAAAAAATACTATCTGAATTCTGATTTCTTATTCTGATCTCTTTTTGTATTATACTGATTCTCATACTGCTTTATACTGAATCTGTGATCTTTATCTAACTACATGGCTAATCTGTAGCCAAGATACTATATAACTGTATGGCTACACTGTAGCCAAGATATCCTCTGTTTGTATGGCTAATCTATAGCCAAGATACTATCTGACTGTCTGATTTTACTTTACTAACTCTTATTCTGAATATCTGTCATAATATTCTAGAAACATGCTTGCTAATCACATACTGGGCTATACTGAGTCTGGAATGCTAACTTGCCATTTTGGCGCATGCTTTACTAACTTTCAGACTGAGTACGATATAACAACGCAAACCAGATTTATGGAACTTGTACAATACTCAATATTCAACTCTGGGAATTCTACTATGGAGTTTACTTTGCTATACAAGGCTAAAACTACTAACTTGTTGAAGAAACTATCTTTACATACCTTAACCTCGGTTTATCTGACTAACGGTCGAAGTTCGGTCAGTACTCCAACTATTTCTCCCAACTGCATTTATATATATGTCAATTAGAACTAAATACACCAATATTCTGTAAGAAAACATCACTTTCGATATATTTATAGCCTAAACTTTGGCTTATCGAAAGACGGTCAAAAACATGCTATTTCTCGAAAGTCCAGAAGGGAGAAATATTCACTTTAAGGCTAGGAGTATACTGACACTAGTTTGGAGCAATTCCACTTACCTTAGTTCGGTAGCACGACAATTCGCCGGCCGAATTTCACGAAACTAAATCCGTAGGAATGCTCCTTGCTGCTAAATACCTCGGTATCTGAGGTTAATTTGGATTTGGACTACATTTGACAGCGTAATCGAGCGATAATTTTAACAATACTTTCGCACCTTCTCTGTTTTCTCACGAGCTTCTGGAAATTATTTGATATAATAATAAAATGAACCGAAATGGAGGCTTTATATACTTGGGCCTGGACAGGGCCAACGTGTCACGAGCCAATACGGAGGCTCCACCTCTGTGACATGTTGCCATCACGGAGGGGCTCTGCCTCGGCTCCTTCCGCGATAGTTCGACAGGTTTCTCGTCCGGTCTTTTCCCGGGCCTTTTCTAGCATGTATGGATTTCAAATACTCTTAACCAAAACGCGAATAGGCCATCTATGTGTTGGGAATCTTACGGGGTGTCACATGTTATTTCCCCGTTTATGTTTTTTTTATTGTAATTCATTCAAGTTAGAACAAGAAAGCTACCTCTGCGATCACTCAGATAAAGACAAGAGGCTACTAGTGTCCATAGGAGATATGATGAATATTGATCCACTAGCAGCCATCTTAATGAATTATGAGGGAGATGGAGTTCTGGGGTATACGCAATTGGTAAATGCTCTGGAAGGAATTGGGACGTATAACTTCAGACTAAAGAAGTTAGACCTTGACTTAAAAAAATTGTGTAACTCCTCCACAAAACCATTAGTGGAGGTACCACCAGTTCTAGAACTTAAGGCTTTACCTCCCCACCTAAAATATGCATTCTTGGGGGAAAACAAGTAGAATCTTTGGTCACAGTATTGAAAAAGCACAAAAAGGAAATTGGATGGACCATAGCTAGCATCATCAGGATCGGTCCAGGCATATGCACTCACAAAATCCAGCTCAAGTCGAATTGTGTACCAAGAATAGAGCATCAACGATGACTAAACTCACCGATGCAAGTAGTGAGAAAGGAGATTATCAAGTGGCTAGATGTTGGTATATTACCCCTTGTGGATAGCATTTGGGTAAGTCTAGTACAATGTCTACCAAAAAAAGGTGGGATCACAGTGGTACCCATTAAGAAAAATGAGCTAATACCGACAAGACCAGTCACAGGTTGGCGTGTATGTATGGATTACCAAAAGCTCAACCACTGGACCCAGAAGGACCATTTTCCAATGTCATTCTTGGATCATATACTTGACAGGTTGGCAGGTAGAGATTGGTAATATTTTCTTGATGGTTATTCAGGGTATTATCAAATCTCTATAGCTCCGGAAGACCAAGAGAAGACAACCTTCATGTGCCATATGGTACATTTGATTTTAGGATAATACCTTTTGGGTTGTGCAATGCACCAGCCACATTCCAACGCTATATGATGTCGATATTCTAAAATATGGTAGAGGATACCATCGAGGTATTTATGGATGACTTCTCAGTTGTGGGAGAATTATTCGAATCATGCCTCAAGCATTTGGGCAAAGTGTTGAACAGATGCGAAGAAACTAATTTTGTCTTAAATTAGGAGAAATGTCACTTCATGGTCAAAGAAGGAATAGTGCTGGGTCACAAAATCTCTAGAAAGGAGATAGAGGTGGACAAGGTAGAAATTGAAGTAATAGCAGGGTCGCCACCGCCTATTTTCGTAAAAAGGATGGAAGCTTTTTAGGGCATGCAGGATTCTATAGGAGGTTCATCAAGGACATTTCAAAGATTGCACAACCACTATGCAAACTATTCGAGAAGGAGGTGAAGTTCGTATTTGATGAGGCATGTCTGAAGGCCTTTGAGTGCCTAAATGAGAAACTCACCACCGCTCATGTTATTATAGCTCCAGATTGGTCTCTCCCATTTGGGGTAATGTGTGATGCTAGTGGGGTGGCCCTCGGTGCTGTTCTGGGTGAACGGAGAGCGAAATTTTTCACCCCATCTATTATGCTAGTAAAACACTTAATACAACCTAAAAGAACTACACAGTCACAAAACAGGAGCTGCTAGTAGTGGTCTTTGCATTTGAAAAGTTCCGGGCATACTTGCTTGGAACTAAGGTGATTGTCCATGAAGACCATGCTACTTTAAGGTACCTGATATCTAAAAAGGATGCTAAACCCAAGTTGATCAGATGGGTTCTATTGCTCCAATAATTTGAGTTTGAAGTAAAAGACCGAAAAGGAATGGAAAATCAAGTAGCCGATCACTTGTCTAGATTGGAATCTATGGCTATAGAAAAAGAGGAGATTGATATTGATGATTCTTTCCCAGATGAACAGGTATTAGATGCATCTCAAGACCTGATCCCTTAGTTTGCTGACTATGCAATTTATTTGGTAAGCGACATGATCCCAATAGATATGACACCCTAGCAAAGGAAGAAGTTCTTATTTGATGCTCAAAGGTATTATTGGGATGAACCATACTTATTCTGCATTTGTGCAAATGGGTTGATTCGGAGGTGTGTGCTAAAGGTAGAGATGTTGAGCATTCTGGAGTCTTGCCACTCATCCCCAGTTGGGGGTCATCATAGTGGTATCCGAACTGTGCACAAAATTCTACAGTGCGGGTATTACTGACCCTCTATATGCTAGGTCATGTGACCAGTGCCAAAGACAAGGTGGCATTACTCGTAAGCATGAGTTACCATTGACCCCTATCCTGGAAGTAGAGTTATTCGATGTATGGGGTGTTAACTTCATGGGCCGATTGTTAGCTCATATATGATGAAATACATCTTGGTGGTAGTGGAGTGTCTCCAAATGGGTGGAGGCTATTGCACTTCCTAACAATGAAGTAAAAAGTATTACAACATTTCTACGGAAGCACATATTTGCTAGGTTTGGTATTCCCAAAGCAATCATCAATGGCGGTAGATCACACTTTTGTAACCGCCTCTTTAGAACTCTTCTGAAAAAATATGCGTGAAGCATAAGGTGGAAACACCTTACCATCCTCAATCAAGTGGGTAGGTAGAAGTGTCTAACAGGGAGATAAAGACTATTCTGGCCAAAACGGTGAATACTAATTGGATATATTGGTATAGAAAGCTTGATGTTGCGTTGTGGGCATACCTAACAATTTATAAGACCCCCATAGGCTCATCTCCATATCACCTAGTTTATGGCAATTCATGTCATCTGCCAGAAGAGTTATATCATAAGGCATTATAGGCTCTGAAAAAGATGAACTTAGATTGGAATGAAACAACCAAGTTGGGACTCGACCAGCTTAATGAGTTGGATGAGTTTTGGCTTCGATCTTATGAGAGTACAACAATTTATAAAGAAAGAATGAAGATCTATCATGATAGGAAGATTGCAAAGAGGGAGTTCAACGCTGGTGATTTGGTATTATTATTTAATTCAAGGCTCCATTAGCATCCCAAAAAATTAAAATCTAGGTGGATGGGACCATATAAAGTGATGAATGTGTCCCCATATGGTATAGTGGTGCTTGAAAATAATGATGGTAAGAGGTTTAATGTGAATGGGCGAAGAATAAAGCTGTATCTGGGAGAAACTGAAGAAATAAGAGGAATTAAGGCGGTGTACCTTGATGATGCCTGAATAATCATGCAACTTACATCGTGCTGTGACGTTAAATCAGGAACTGCATGGTAGGCGACCCACAAAAGGTGAAGTCTGAGTATCTACAATTATTTCTCTTTCCCTTGTGCTTATATATTCCACGTTTCGAGGATGAAGCACGCTTTTCAAAAGGGGATGGGGATACTTGTATTTTTGGAATTTTTGATTCATCCGAGGATTTTTATTACCATGTTTATTTTCCCTCGGGCATGCTATCTAGTAGAACCAGCATGTTTAGGTTATTTTTATTTCATTGTAAGAAGCTTATAATTACTTTGCAGCCAATAAATGCACTATTTTGTTGTCTTTGAAAAAAATTGACCATGTTAAAAAATTTTGATATTAGTTGTGTAGTTTAATTACAATTGCATGACTTTTGTGGATCTTTGTATGGCATTTGAATAATGAGCATGAGTTGTTGTAGTTTAGCCGTGCATCAAATGGATAGATAGATTCAATGCAAACCGGTATCATGAGTGAGTGAGGTCATTTACCTAGTTTAATACGTAGAGGATCTAGAACTTTCCAGGTTGGTCTTTGCATAGGCTTTAGGATAGTTGGTTAGGAGATGATGATATGCTTTTATTGATTGATTAGTCACTTTAGCCTAAAATACCCTACCAAATGATGATGAATCTCTTGATCCTGATTTTGAGTCTTAAATTAACTATTTTTCTTTGATTAACCGATTAACTTCACCCATCTTTTATAATGAACTTGTTTTGGCTCAGGTCCCTCCTTGGACATTGTGAATCTCAACTTAGGAAAAATTCCTAAGTTGAGGGTGGCTATAATAGGGGTGCATAGACAGTGGGGAGGTGAAAAAGGTAAAGAAAGGAAAAAAGGTTAAAAGTGAGGTGTGGTATGACAAGAAAAGAAAAAAGAGCTGAAACAGAAAAATTGAAAAGAAAATACAAGAGAAAAATGAGTGAAATAGTTGAGAACACATCACACGCCAACGTAGGATATTTTCTTATTTGAGAACTCTCAAGAGAGTTTTTCCCCCGCCCGAGGGCATACCCGTGATATCACACCTTATTCATCCTTTTTCTTGGCAAGGCTTAGGATGGATCTCCTCCACGTGGACAAGACATGGGATCATCATGCGCTCATATGTGATGGTTGTCGATATGATGAATCTCCCATTGTTCCTCATGTTTTCAGTAACTCATGTTAAGTTCTTATGATATTCTGTCATAACATATTTGTCCTATTAATCTGTTTATGAGTTTTTAGTTATGTTTTCAAGCATGGCAGACTACATGATTCCTGTTTCTAAACCTTGGGTCACTATGTTTAGCTTATGATAAATAGCTTATGATTATGTATATCTTAGATATATGGCCTTTAGCATGTTGTCCTTACTCTCATGACTTATCTTGATTTATATTCATGATTTCAAGTAACATTTTACTAGCATGTTTTACTTACCTTACATACTCAGTACATTCAAAATACTGATCGCATACTCTATGCTATATTGTCTCATGATATAGGTTTGGGTGATCCATCTCGGTCTCGCCAATAGTTCGCTCCCGATCAGTCCAGCTCTATTCTTGCTTGGGTGAGTCATCATTCTACGAGGACGTTATCAACTTTATGTTTTTATGTTATCTTTCAGTTTCAGACTTAGAGTTAGTTGGGGGTGTTTTCCCATCATCTTGTCATAGTAGTAGAGTTTTTTCAGATAATTATGTATAAATAGTTTAGCGTTATTGATTTGTGTTTAAGCTTTTGTCCTTGTGATATGCAGACTTCTACTTATATCATGATCATTCTTTATTTCTGGTTAGCAAGGCTCTTATCATGTTATGTATGTACCATGGGTTAGCTTGGAGCTATTCGTGATTCTAGGTCCCGTGTCTCGATTCGGGGTCTCAGCTCGGGACATGACATGTAAGAGGTAGTCAAGAAAGAAATTATTAAGTGGTTAGACACAAGTGTTGTCTATTTGATTGCTGATAGAAAGTGGATGAGTTTAATACAATATGTACCAAAGAGGGTGGAATTATTGTAGTTCCAAATGAAAAAAATGAATTGATTCCTTTGAGACTGACTAGGCTGGCATGTTTTCATAGATATAAGAAGGTGAACCAGTGGATGCCGAAGGACCACATCCCTATGCCGTTTATGGATCAAATGTTGGATTGTCTTGCAGATAGGTGTTGGTATTACTTTCTCGACAGTTATTCAAAGTACAATAAAATCTATATAGCCCCGGAAGACCAAGAGAAAACCACCTTTACTTGCCCTTATGGGACTTTCACCTTCAAAAGAGTGTCGTTTGGGTTGTCTAATGCGGCCGTAACATTTCAGTGTTGTATGATGTGGATCTTCTCAAACACATTGCGGAGGACACCATATAGGTCTTCATGGATAATTTTTTAGTTGTAGGTGACTCTTTTGAATACTGTTTGTATCACGACCCGAGTCTACGTCCTAGATGCAACATGGTGACTAGAGCGTCAACTGACCCCAAGCTAATCTATGGCATAGCATATTACTAACGTGATATAAAATTATAAAGCATTTGGGTGTAAGTTAGTTGAGATGTTAAAAAAACATTCACGTATGCATAAGGATATAGTCTGATAGAAACACCGAGTCATAAGTTGAAACTAACACTACATTGTGTGAAATCCTATACTAACTAATGAGTTATTGGGACAAGTCCCCAACTAACTCTAAAATCTAAAAACTAATACAAGACAAAATAACTGAAATAAAGAAGAAGACTCCGGTCCTAGAAAAATGAGGACTCACCACTACTAGCTGATCAAGTCTGTAATGTGTCTAATCGCGGCGCTGAGTCTGAGTATTTGGATCAATATCATGAAATGATATGGCATAGAGAGAATGCGGTCAGTACTTTAAATGTACTGAGTATATGGGATATGCAGCTGAAGTTTATAACATGCTAGTAATAGAAGAAAGTCTGTACTAAGTATATAACTGAATGCATAAGTTGAGGTATCACATACTGACCTTATCTGAGATGCATAAATATTAACATGACATTCTTGTCTGAAATTAATTAACGAAAATATGAGTAAAACTGATTTTTAAGGTTCATATGCATGCATTGAAAACTTAAAGCTGTAACTGTAACTGAAAACTATACTGAAACTGCACTAAATTGTGGGTTAGTATGTTAACCGACAAACTCCAATGTGAGCCTCATGGAGCCGACCTGTAACCTTGGTTGGGAGGGTGTTCATACCTTCCTAAGGTTAAGAACCTTGATTGGCGTGGTATCACTCATAGGTTCAAGGAGATACTCTCAACTAACAAGGACCCCTGCATGATCCCATTGAGGGGAGGGAAATACCCTCAACTAGTGAGGATCCCATATTCCTCGAGAAAAGGGAGACACTCTCTACTATTGAAAATCCCTTATCCTATGGTAGCAAGTAGTTTTGAGAATTGAATGTTCTCAAATTGGCCTACTCAATGCTAAAAACTACTCCCAGCTGAACATAAGTACTGATAATCTGAAATTGATGTCCTAAGACTAGTCGGAACTACTTTATCTAAAAGTGTCCTGAGAGCCTAAAGGACCATGAACATACTGATATTGATGGTCCAAAACTGATGCTCTAAGACTAGTTAGAACTACTTTATCTAAAAGTAAGATCCCAAAGAACCATGAACATATTGATCATGCTACTATTATGGGGAAATCATAGGCTTAAATCATACTGTAAATCATGCATACTGAAGTCGTGGTAAAATCATATATTCAAACGGATCATATTTTTGGAAGCAATGCTAAATCATGGACTACACCTTAAAATTCATGTTGGTACCAAATCATATGTATACGCCATGCAATTATGAGTGAAATCTGGAACATGATATGCTATTCATCATAAGAACCTTGAAGGACATAAGAAAAATCATTCATAGAATGGGAACCCTAAGACATGGTTTCTAGAGAATTGAATTTGCTAGGGGTTTTGTAAATAATTGGGACACAAGGGTTAAAGGAAACCCTTGTTGAAGTCTCACATACTTGGGCTGGAGAAATCTATACTAGCACTTGAAGCTTGAAGTCGTTGGAGAGGAATCGTAGGTGTTCTTTATCCTTGAGAGAAGAAGAAGAGAAGACTATATGGTTATATAATGAAGAATGAGGGATTAGACTAGGAAATCCTTTTGATATTCCACTTAGGAATCCCAAAATGAACTCATTTAGGAGTTAAAAGCATAGAATTTTACTAAAATACCCCTGAAAATTCTCTTTAAAAATTTGTCCATCAGTGCCAACGACCCACCCAATGAGTCATTGTCTGACTTAATGACTCGTTGGATCCATTTGTTACTTTTTGACCTAATATGTTACTTTCTTATTCTTCAACCAACGACTAGATAGGATGACCCATCATCACATACCATGAGTCATCCTATGACTCGTGGCAAGTGGACCATCCTTGCACCTTCTTTGAGCTTCTTCCAACGGATCATCGTCACCAGTTGTCACTCGTTATAAAGAGTCATTACTTCCTTCCATTGCTATTGAACTAATTTTTTAACCTTTCTGAACTCCACTTAACACCACATTGTGATGATCCGGTACATCATGCAATGAGTTGTTACTTGACTCGTTGGTCTTAGGAAGTCTTGACTGCTAACTTACAAAGAG
This sequence comes from Datura wrightii, assembly GCA_035772735.1. Lineage (NCBI taxonomy): Eukaryota > Viridiplantae > Streptophyta > Magnoliopsida > Solanales > Solanaceae > Datura > Datura wrightii. The sequence continues at coordinate 43,879,528 of JASDFA010000002.1, read as the reverse complement.
GCACATAACAAATCATTATTCCTTACAACCACTCGTTCCTTAAGTCGTCCTATGACAAAACTTCTACTACTTTTTGCTAGTTTCTTCATTCATGTCTAGGATCTAATCTTAGGGACTTTTGGGGTGTCACATTATCTCCCCCTTGGAAATATTAAAGAATTGGGAAAGAGTTGCCATCCCAAAATTGAAAGTTGAACACTAAATACTAATGGTGTGTCTGACTCCGAACTGGAATACATAGTTGAACTGAATTTAGGAATCATACATACATGTTAAGACATGAGAAGGACTGAAAGACATGAAGCCGGCATGGAACTAAGTAGAGTACTAAGGAGGAACTATTTCCTCAAACTGGAACTGAGTTGTTAAGGACGGAGTTATAAATCTCAAAACTGCTTTCTGATATCGGAATAGCTGACATGATAATTGATCTAACTGAGAGTAGGACTTAACTAAATTCAGCTTCCCAAGTAGTTCTTTGTACTAACTAATTGCTCCATGAAGCCTTCACGAAAACCACTTCCTTATTTCCCCCAACTTACGATCCTGGTGGTCCAAGATTTCAATAGGAACCTTCTTATAAAAGAGACTGCCATTCTCAGCAAAAACATCCTTACTTTCTTCATGGATGAAACTTGTTGAGACACCTTGTTAACTGCACTAACTTTCCTGAATACCACCACATCATTCAAGCCTATCACTATAACATCGTATGGCTCCTCTGTAGCTTATAATATTTAAGAACTTCTTTGTCCCCCTGGTATGACTAACAACTGTACTTCATGAACATCTACATACCGAGCATCTAAGACACCAATATAAAGTCATTCTAAAAATACTTGTTGCAACCATCATTTTTGTCATGGGTGAACGTACATAGGGCTTAGAGTAAGGAAATTATAAGCACGAATTGTTCAAGAACTCTAAACTGAGCATATACATGATATAGTATGATCTTATGAGCCGTTAAAGCGAATCTTAGGGACTGAGTTCATAGAGATGATAATACTATGAGACATAAGTTTACATATGTAACGAGTTTCATGATATGAAGTTGAGTTTATGGAATCATGGAGTAAGATTGGGATCATTCTCTGAAGCGGTTACTCCTTATTCTAGGAATCTGAATATGGGTACACATAAGGAGTACTTGGAACTTAGATATGGGCATAACATATTTACATACAACATGAGTAGAGTGTCATATTAAATGAAGCATAAGGGAAACACCTTATATGAATGGATCAACATCCCCCAGTTACTGTTCCTACAACTTTTGCACTAGAAGACATAAGACTTGACTTGGTCTGTCAAGTCATCATTCTAAGGCTCTAAACCCCTTATTAAGGCTAGGCTAAAATCACTGACTCTTGGCTTCTCATATGCCTCTAAGGCTACCTCTGAAGGCTTCATACCTCCTCTGTCGTGCTCCTCCATACATCCAATCCTCTAACCATCCAACATAATACACTAACTAAAACTTATAGTAAGATGCTTAAGGGAATCGTATGCCTTATAGTATAGCTCCTGGGCCTAGCAACATGTAAGGATCGACATAAAAATCTCATAACATACCTGTGACTATTTTCTGCGAGCTCTCTTGCTCTAATCCTGATAGCAAGGCATAAAAGCGGTTCTGACACTGTTTGCCACCTGGACTAGATGATGCACCCTACTGAGGTGGATGAGCTACCAGAGTTGCTAAAGAGGTCGCTGGGGCATGGCCTCTACCCTCACCCCATTTGGTTGTTGGGCATTCTCTGAGTTTATGACCAGGCTTACCATACCCAAAGGAAGCATCCAAACCAACCGTGCACACTACAAGATGGTTCCATCCATAGTTCTTGAAAGCTGGATATGTAATCTCCCTTACACTAGACCTGGATGGAGCACTGACTGACGACGGCGCTGGGACTGATGACCTCTGATGGGATTGTAAATGAGTTCAGCACCCATCCTCTACTGGCAATACTTAGATCCCCTTGTGCTTTCTTTCTTGATCTCCCTTTCCCTTTCGTTTAACTTTTCCTCCTTGATATGCTGGGCCTGGATCATAAGTCTAGAAATGTCCATGTCAATAATGAACATAGCGGTCTTGCACTCCTTGACACTAGGTCTGAAATTCCTTCAATGAACTTGCTCATGCGGGCCCTCAGCTCAACCACCATCTCCACAACATACTTGGACAGTTGAGTGAACTTCAAGAGTCCTAAATAGTCATGTTATTTTGCTTCAAGTTGATGAACTCTGCTACCTTTTCTTCCCTCAACTCTTGGGAAAAGAACATGTCCAAGAAATATGTCACAAACTCATTCCAATCCACTAGAGTTGCACCTACCCTTCGGTCCTCCTTCCACTGCCTGTACCATATATGAGCTACCCCCTTCAGCTGATAGGAAGCCAAATCTGCACTCTCCTCGCTGGAGATCCCTCTAATTTGGGTGATCTTTTGGATCTCATCAATAAATTCTTATGGATCATCGTCCACCTTCAAACCATAAAACTCTAGCAGGTTCATCCTAATGAAACCTCGCACCCTTGTCACTATGGCATCCCCATTAGGGTTCACAGGTGCAATTGCTTGATGGTTGACCTGTGTCACGGCCTATACCAATACATGGAATGCAACCCAAAATTCCCTATGGGTAACTTGTTCGTTCGTCAAGTCTGTTGGAGCTGGTGCAACTGGCTGATTCCTATTGCCGTTTCTCCTTCCATTTGCTCATCTGGGAGGTATTATTTGCGAACACGTAGAGTATAGTTTAGAAGGGAAACCTAGAGTTTACACTGTATCGCATTATAAGAATCATTAAAGAAGGAAAATTTCCTAAAACATCTTATAGACACTTCCTCATAAGTGAGGCGCGCTTCACACCCATGAACAAGAATACTTGATGCAGCTTTCAGACACCCTAGGAGACACCTAAACCAGATGCTCTAATACAACTTCATCACCGACCTGAGTCTACACCCTGGATGCGATACAGTGCCTAGAGCATAAGTGACCCTAAGATAACCCATGGAATAACATATTACTAACATGATTTAAACTTATAAGGAATCTACGAGTAAGTGAGCTGAGATGTAAAAAAACATTCACTTATGTATAAGGATATAGTCTGATAGAAAGACTGAGTCATAAGCTGAAATAACCACTACATTATTTGAAAGCCTCTACTAACTGATGAGCTACTGGGATAAGTGCCCAACTAACTCCAAAATTTGAAAACTAATACAAGACAAAATAACTTAAACAAAGAAGATAACTCCAGTCCTCGGAAGATGAGGACTCACCACTACTAACTGATCATGTTCAGAATGTTTCTAACCATAGGGTTGGCTTGAGTACCTGGATTTATATCATGAAATGATATAGCATAGAGAATATGCGGTCAGTACTTTCAATGTACTGAGTGTATAGGATATGCAACTGATGTTTAAAACATACTAGTAATTGGAGAAAGTCTATACTAAGTATATAAATGAATGGATAAGCTGAGATATAACACAATGAACCTATCTGAGATGCATAAATACTAACATGACATGCTAGACTAAAAGTAGTTAATGAAAATACAAGTAGAACTAATTCTTTAAGAGTCATGTTCATGCACGGAAAACTGAAGCTGTAACTATAACTGAAAACTATAGTGAAACTGAACCGAATTGTGGGAGAGCCTATTGACTGAAAAACTCCAATGTGAGCCTCATGGAGCCTAACCTATAACTCTGGTTGGCAGGGTGTTCATACCTTACTAAGTGTAAGAACCATGACTGATGTGATATCACTCATAAGTTCAGGGAGACACTCTCAATTAATGAGGACCCCTGTATGAGCCCATTGAGGTAAAGGAAACACTCTCAACTAGCGAGGATCCCATATTTCTCAACTAAAGGGAGACACTCTCTACTATTAAGGATCCCTTATCCTATGGTGGCACATAATTCTAAGACCTAGGTGCACTGAAACCCCAACATACTCGATGTAAGAACTACTCCCATCTGAACATAAGTACTGATAATATGAAATTGATGTCCTAAGACTAGTAAGAACTACTTTATCTAAAAGTGTCCCAAGAGCCTAAAGGACCATGAACATAGTGATACTGACATCTCAAAACTGATGTTCTAAGGCTAGTTAGAACTACTTTATCTGAAAGTGTCTTGAGAGCCTAAAGAACCATAACATATCGATCATACAAAAATCATAGGGAAGTCATAGGTTTAAATCATATTGTAAATCATGCATACTGAGATCATGGTAAAATCATATATTCAAACGAACCATATTTTTTAAAACAATGCTAAATCATGGGTGAACCTTAAAATTCATAATGGTATCAAATCATAGGTATACATCACGCAATTGAGAATGAAATCATGAACATGTTATGCTATTTATCATAAAAACCTTAAAGGGCATGGAAGACATGAGAAAATCATACATAGAATGGGAACCCTAAGACATGGTTTCCAGAGAATTGAATTTGCTTGGGTTTCTGAAAATAATTGGGACATAAGGGTGAAAGGAAAACCATGTTGAAGTACCACATACTAGCCTGGAGAAATCTCTACTAGCACTTTAAGCTTGATTCCTTTGGAGAGAAACCCTAGGTGTTCTTGAGCCTTGAGATAAGAAGAAGAGAAGACTATATGGTGATTGAGAGAAGAATGAGGGATTAGAATAGGAAAACCTCTCTAATATGCCCTTTAGGAATCCAAAACAACCTTATTTAGGAGTTAAAAACACAGGATTTTGCTAAAATAACCGTAAAAATTCACTTTAAAAAACTTCCCGTCAGTGGCAACGGCCCATCCAATGAGTCATTGTCTGAATCAACAACTAGTTGGATCCATCCGTTACATGTGGAGCTAATTTTTAAATTTTTGATTCTTAAACCAATGACTAGACAAGATGATCCATCATCAGATACCACGAGTCGTCCAATGGCTTGTGGTCAGGGGACCATCCTTGCACCTTCTCTAAGATTCTTCCAATGGATCTTCATCATGGTCCATCACTCGTGTTGCATCCTTTCGTTGCTATTGAACCAATTTTTGAACCTTTCTGATCTCCACTTAATGCCCCATCAGGATAATCAATTACATCATGTAACGATTCGTTACTTGAGTTGTTGGTCCTGGGATGTTTGGACTGCAGGCTTATAATGAGGCACATAACGGATTGTTGTTCCTCACAGTGACTCATTTCTTGAGTCGTCTTATGAAAAAATTTCCTCTTTTTTCTACTGGATTTTTACTTCCTCTAAGATATAATTTTAGGGACTTTTGGGGTGTTACAGTTTGGCTCATTTGAGTAAGGTGCTGCAAAGATGTGAAGATATCAATTTGGTACTTAACTAGGAATCGTGCCACTTAATGGTCAAAGAGGGTATTGCGTTGGGCCACAAAATTTTAGGTAAAGGCATTGAGGTGGATAGAGCAAAGATTGAGGTAATAACCAGATTGCCACCTTTGATTTCTGTTAAAGGCATTCAAAGCTTTTTGGGAAATGCAAGGTTCAATAGGAGGTTTATGAAGGACTTCTCAAAAATTGCACACTCCTTATGCAAATTACTTGAGAAGGAGGTGAAGTTTGTTTTTGATGAGGCACATCTGAAAGCGTTTAAATGTCTATAAAAGAAGCTAACTACTGCCCCCATCATAGTTACACTAGACTGGTCCTTACCATTCAAGGTTTATGTGCGATGCAGTGGTGTAGATCTAGGAGTTGTCCTGGGCCAAAGAGAGATAAGATATTTCATCCTATTTACTATGCTAGCAAGGCATTGAAAGCAACTTAGAAGAATTATACCGTGACTATTTAGCTTTCAACATTTGTCAAATGATTTCATATTATTGTAAATAATCATCATGACTTTTTGTATATATTATGTTATTATTTATTCAATCATGAGAGGCTAAATTCTTTAGCTAGGGTTATGGGAGCAGGATGGGTTAACGAAAGTAGGTAAATAAAATAGAGATTTTAAAATGGTGAAATTGAGTGTATTGTTATTCTCTTCGTTTTAATTTGTTTTAGTGATTGCAAAAGTTGAAACATGCATGTATCATCAACTTTCTTGACCAAAGAGATTGAAGTTAGGAAACGAGAATAACAATAAAAATTTGAGGCTACCAACCCTCATCTAATTGCCTTGAGTTCTAACTAAGGATACTCAGTCCAAGACATAAGAGGAGGGCAAAATAAGTACACCTAAAGTCCAAGAGGATTTAGAGTGAAATTCGTCTATGTAGGTCGAGAGAAGTTAGATGAACATAATCGTCAGTCTAGCATGAAATTCGACAAGATAGATCACTAATAAAATAAACATACTATATTATAAAATCACGGGGAACACAGTCCTAGTTTATTCTTATTTATTTGATATAGACAAACTCTTAGCTTAAAATATTTCTTCTTTTATTGCAACCCCTCTCTGAAATACTGACTACTAGTTGATTTAATCACTATTAACATATTATTTCTCACTTATTTGCTATGGGACAACCCCAACCTAGTTGGATTAATACATTTGTCAAGAACCACTTTTTACTTCATTTCGAGCTGAAATTTGGGCTTGATCAAATTTTTGTGCCATTGTCGGGGAGTATGGTTCAGAAATAGTTAAATAGTTCTTAAAATTTTCTTGTAGTCTTTATTTCAGATTTACTTTACTTTGTTTTTTCTTTTGGTTTGTCACAGGAGCAAATGGCAAACCCTACAACACAACTTAACCTCCCATGGAGAAAGAGTTGACTGAGGCACAACGAGCAAAAGCTGTGTGATTAGCAGAGAAAGTCAAATTAGCTGAAGCAACTAGGAGGGTTGGGGCTGCAGAATTGGCTGCCACTTTGGAAAAAAGGAACAGACAAAACCCTTTGTCACCAACTATGTATGTTACACCCTGTAAGTTTCTAACACTTAATTAGCCTATTCGTATGTTGGTTGTGAGTTTTAGAGTGTCATACGTACAAGGAAAGGGCCCGGGGAAAGACTGAATGAGTGCAAAGTCGGGATTTCACGGGAGGAGGCTGAACCAAGTTGCCCAGAGGGGCAAAGTGGCACGGAGCAGCCCCCTTCGCATTACACAAAGTGGCACGGAGCAGAATTAACGCGACTGGCAGAGTGCCACATTGCCTTGTCTGCCGCCTCAAGTATATAAAGGCCTCACACTTAGATGTTATTTCATTATTCATATAACCTCGCCAAGCAAAGGTAAGAACGAGGGAAAACTATTGAAAATCATCCAATTACGCCGCTAAAAACCCTCCAAATCTAAATTAACTCTGGGTAGTGAAGTATAAGGCTGTAGAGAGCATCACTGCGGAGTTATTTTCGTAAAATACGCCAGGCAAATCGTCGTCCCGCCGAGCATAAGTTGATGGATTGTTACAAACTAGTGTCAATACGATCACGTGCCTAAAGTAAGTATTTCTCCCTTCTAGATTCCCGAGAAATTACTGTTTTTGATCGTCTTTCGATAAGTTGAAGTATAGTCAGCATATATATATATATATATATATGTCATTGTTTTCTTTGAATATAGTAATAAAGTGGCCATATTCTTCTGTTAATATGATTACAGTAGAGAAGGGAATTTAAACATGAGCCAAAACTCGCTAGTTAATCGGTAAACAACGACAAGGTATGTTAAGGCATTTTCTTTCGGCAAGTTAGTTTCTTCAGCATAGTTGTCCAGTATGAATCCCAGTAAAGCATGTTAGGAGTATGTTATCATTTCTAGTTGGTGTTGTCAGTCGAGGCTCGTAGTTTGTATTGTTTTGGGCTGGACTACACTTGTATAGATTTCGTGACCACCCCAGGGTTAATAGTTGTGTCGCCGCCCCCTAGCGGCAAGGATACGTCGTTGTACGGAGCAGCATGCCATCCACAAGGGACAAAGATGGGGATCCATATCCTCATATGCCATGGTTGGCCTAATACACACCCCCGCTGAGCGTTTACGCCCGGGGTGTTGATATCAGGAGTTCTCCGAACTCAGACACAGCTACAATCAAGGGCTGAGCAGGCCCAGTTGCAGACCCAGGGGATCGGCAGGACGCTTATAGCTGGTAGTTGACTCAGTATGACCTGGATAGGGGTATATAGATTAAGGTGTACTCACTAGGGCTAATGGGGGCCCATGTGGGTTATTCTGTGTTGATTGTACCTTCCGGCCTATGGGGGCTAGGTAAGGTTTATGTTTGCTTTAGTTACTGATAGTTAGACAGTAAGATGCCTCACTTGTCAGGTATGACCCCTACCCTCCTTATTATAGTTATGTTTAGCCCTGATTTCACTACTTCAGTCATCTTCAGTCCGTTTTCTTTACTTTAGTCATTGTTAGTTCTATTTCCTTACTTTCAGTTATTTAAAGTTACTGCCTTACATATTCAGTACATGTGGTACTGACGCCCTCTTCTGGGGCACTGCTTGCCTGCAGGTGCAGATAGACGAGGAGCAGGTCCCTCGTAGTTCAAGTTAGTCGTACAGAGCCGTCAGCTCCCTTCTTCCAGAGCTTGTGTGATAGAGGTTTATTTCTTTTGTTTGTACAGTATGGGTAGGTCGGGGCCCTGTTCCGATCATTTTATTACTCCTAGAGGCTTGCAGATTGCGTTACTTCCTTGTGGTTAGATGATATCAGCAGTGTGGGGCCCATATGTGTTTTAGATTATGTGTGTTGGTCTTGTGGGACCCTTTTTAGCTTTTGATTGGCGGCCTTATTAGTCATAGTTCAGTTTAGCATCTGATTTTACTTTGCAGTTATAACTAGATATCATGGTGGCCTTGTCGGCCCGCATAGGACTCCCAATGATTATTTGTCTATGATAAGCTATTTATTTTCACAGGTGGCTATAGGCCTTGTCGGCCGGGGGTTGTATTTACAGCTGCTATATAGCCCGTTGTTTTCTTGATTCTAGAGTTAGAGTCAGCCCCACACCAATGGTGCTTAGGCTCTGTCAGCTCAGCAGTTCAGGTCCTAATAGGGCACCAGGTGCCAGTCATGCCTCCCAAGGTGGGGCGTGACAATGTAATACTATACGGAATATGCTCTTCGAGGGGGAGCTTGATCTAGAAGAGGTTGGTTACACAGGTTCTATCATTCCACCCCCATTTCCAGCTAATTCTAAGTTTGATATTACAAGCACAGTGATGCAACTACTAAGCATAAAGGGTATCACGACCCAAACATAGGCCCAGATTGATACACGGGAAAAAAAACCCTGAGAGGCTCCAAGTTGATCCATGGCATGAACATGACATCTAACTCAATCATAATAAAGTGGAAGATCAACATAATAAATATAGCGGAAGTTTGAAAATCTAATAACATCGGAATACACAACTCAAGACCGGAGTTGATTAGATGCTATGTCTGGAGAGCCTCTACTACTGACGAGTTGATGGGAGAAGACCCCAACTACCTCACTATAGTTTGAAATTGAAAGTACTAAATACAACTGAAAAGAAGGGCATTCGAAAGATGAGGACTCACCAACTCTGGCTGATAAGTGCTAAAGTTGCAGGTCTGGCTAATGACGAAACTGAGCCTGAATATCCGAGCCTGTATCATGAAACGACATAGCATAGAGTATGCGGTCAACACATGGAATGTACCGAGTATGTAACATAAGTAAAACCGCTAAGTAAGTTAAATCATAACCATGAATATTATGAAAACATAAGCGTTGAGATTGCATGCTATTTTCTGAAATCATGATCTGAACATAACTGAATATCATAACTGAATCGAATGGCCCAAAGCTTAAAACTGATAATCATAAGTAAAACTTAACATTGTGTCAAACTTGTTGAGAGGACAATATCATGACTGATAAACATGCATAACTGAAATCATGAGGAACAATCAGAGACTCGTCATAGAACAGACATTACCATGATAGAGCTTATGTGATTCCGACTATCACACTCAAGTGGGCAGAGCCGTCCAAAGGTTTTCCACGGCTAAAGACGCTACCATGATATCAATATCAAGCTGAAGGCCCCTTGGGGATAGGGGAAGCTCAAAAGGGAGGTTCCAAATAATCTGAACTACCTACATTGGCGCGTAGTTCTAAGGCATAGGGTTGACTGACCCTTAGCCTACTGGGTGCTAGACACTACTACCAAAGTTATGGATATGCTCTCTATCATTTTTCAACGAAGCTGAACCATCGTCTAGTGACGAAGCTGACTTATAACATACATACATAAATCTAAAATCACAACATGAGGAGCCTTGGGCTCAAACGAAACCACAAGATGAAAATAGTGGAATTCTAGACTCCAAAATCCATGTGGTAAGCTAATAACATGAAACTTAGATAACTCATAAAACATACTTGATCTTATGGGCTTTCCCAATACTTAAACATGCTTGACATAGTGATCATTTGAAAACATGATCATAGACATGGGTAATTCGAAATCATACTTCCTTCATATACATCTTATCATGCTTGAACACATATTCCATAGATCTCAACTTTCGTGATCTTTCATGGATGGGCATCATAATTTATAAAACTTAAAAAAATAATTTATAATTGAAAATATTGTAAAATATGTCCATTAATCATAGTTCAACATTAGAAACATGCTTAGATCATACTCATGATTGAAACTTAGAGAATTCACATGTTGGATAAAACCCCATAGATTCATCAACTAGAAATCATGAAACTGAAGAGGGATTGGGCATGGGTAAGGATGGATACACCCATTCATAGCCTTACATACCTGTAAAAATTTGATTTCATAACTTTCTTGATTGCCCAATGGGAATTTGGGGAAGAACTTGTGGAATGTTGGCTTGATCACCCTTTGGAGCTTCTAAACTTGCATGCATGGAAGTGAATAGTCCTAGAATGAACTTACCCCTCTTTAAAAACTCTATTCTGAGCTTAAAATGACGTAGTTTAGGCCTTAGGAACTTAGGAATTACGGAAAAGCCATTAATAAATTCGCAGGGAAAAACACACTGCCAGTCCCCATGAGGGACAGGATGAATCGTTATCACTGACCATGACTCGTGGGCACCTCCCATTGCCGAAAAATGAATTCCATCTTCACTGGTCACCACGAGGGACACCACGACTGTCAAGACCCGAACGTACACCTGGATTGTAAACACGGGATAAGAAGCCCCGAGAGACCCCAAGTATACCCATGGCGTGAGCATACATCTAATTTATTCATTGTAAGCGGAAGACTTAACATAAGGAAATGAAATCAGCAAATAATAACGGAGAAAAGACAATACATGATCCATACATAACGGCTGAATACAACTGATAGTCTGAGCCTCTAATCCTGGAATACGGGTTGAAGGATACAATATCCCAACTAACCCTACAATACTGAAACTAAAAGAGAACAATAGAGTCTGAACATATGGCCCTCGGACCATGAGGACTCACCAAATAAGCTGATAGTGAACTCTGGAAAGCTATTGAAGAGGGTGAGGCCTGAGAGCCGGGTCTTGTATCATGAAACGATATAGCATAGAAAGTATGCGGTTAGTACGTAGAATATACTGAGTATGCAAAGTAAGTAAAATGGATATTTAAGACTTATAAAACTCATAAATGATCATAAGAGTAGGACATCGTAACATAACTTAAGGCTCAAGGTTTTCAAAATATTCGTAATACAAATGTAATCATAATGATAGGAGAAAAGCTTTACTTAACATGACTTGAGCCAAAATACATAATCATAAACATTCATAAATCATGAGGAACAGTGGGAGATTCTCTTAACCGACATATCGCATATGAGCACACATGAAGTTCGACTTGTAAACCTAGTCGGGAGGCCGTTCGTACCTTTCCAAGGGTAGAACCATGAAGGGCGTGATATCACCATGAAAAGGGCCACTTAGGCTAGGGACAGTCACAAAGGAGGTCCCAACATACCTACAGTGGCACATAGTTTATGAGATCCAGGGCATAACCTGGGCCCCGAACCTACTCGGTGTTCGATACCACTCCCAAAACATATATACAGTACTCATAGTAAACATGCATGAATTCATGGGCTAGTTAAATCATGATAATCATAAACATACTTATACATATGTGAACTAGCCATGAAGCAAGACCTATGAGTTGGCCAAAACATAATTCATGAATCATAAAGTTCATACATATTTGTAGATCATACATATAGCTTGAAATTCATAAAATCAGGATGGGTAATTGATTAATTCAACATTTTAAATCGTAATTCATGTTGGGTTTGTAAATATCATCAATAGAAAAGTAGATCGTAAATCGAATCATCATGAGTCATGCATAATTAGGATTAATTCCATACAATCAAAATTGATAGCATTATAAATAATTTAAATCATAAAAGTTGGTCAAGACCCACAAAATATGATAAGATTCGAAAATCACAAAGCCCATTAACAAATCATTAGATTTTTTTATATAATTCTACTTCAAAACCCAATAAACTTTTGATAGAATTTTCATGAAAACATAGGGAATGGGCATGTGTGTGGAAGGAGACACCCATTGATAGCCTTACATACCTGAAAACAACTGATTCTTAACCTCTCTTGAATGCCCAAGAAGGAATTCGAAGGATTTGAATAGGGAAGCCTTGAATCACCCTTTGATCACCTTTTTATACTCTTGCATGCATGAACGAATACTTAGATTGACTTATCCCCTCTAAAAACCCACCTTTGATAAGCTAAAACGACGTAGTTTAGGGTCCTAGGACTTAGGAATTACGGAAAAGCCCTTACTAAAATCAAAGAATTTTGTTGACTGCCAATCCCCATGAGGGACTGGACGACTCGTGACCAGGGCTAACGACTCGCCTGGAGTTGTGAGGACACTGCAAAAAATTCACCATGGGACCCCACGGAGGACACCACGAATCATGGTGAGTGACCACGACTCGTGGTCACCATTCGTGGTCCACACTGCCCAACTATCCTTGCCAAGCCTCCTGTCCAGGCCACGAGTGACCTCACGAGTCATGTGGCATGACCACGACTCGTGGTCATGCCCGTGGTGACCCCCAGACCGGTCCACCTCCCTGCTTGACCACGAGTCACTTCCCAACTCATGGTCACTCCTCACGAGCCCTTCACAAATCATTCTTTGATTTGGTGCAAAATTTTAGCTTTTCACTGTTTTGACTCTTGGGTTTGATCCTTGGTTTCCCGGGGTATAACAATATCTCCCCCTTGGGAACATTCATCCTTGAATGTTAGAAACAAACAGAAAAACTCAGAAACATGCAATCATCATATGCAAATACTGATCATTCAAACCGAAACTTAACGTAATGACTATCTCCGATTCATATCACATAGCTAAACTGATCTCGTGCTTCACATACACATCCACACACATAAAAGAAACTCGGTCACATGAATTGAACATGGAAACTGATTAGAGAATTAGGAAAAAAACTAATATCTCAAACTGAAACTAAACTGGTAGGGAACAGGTGAGGGTATTTATCCATCTTATCCTCTTCGGCTTGCCACATAGCTCCCTCAACATGCTAATTTCTCCATAACACCTTTACTGAAGCAACTTCTTTGTTCCTCAGCCTCCCAACCTGATGATCCAACTGGAATTTCCTCATAATTGAGGCTATCTCTCACACCAACACTTTCCACTGGGACAACTAAAGCTGGATCACCCAAGCACTTTTTCAAGAGCGATACATGAAAGACGAAATGAACTAAAGATAACTCTGATGGCAAGTCCAACTCATACGCTACCTTACCAACTCTTCTCATAACCCGGTAGGGACAAACATAGCGGGGGCTGATTTTTTCTTTCTTTCTGAATCACATGACTCCCTTCATGGGAGACACCTTCAAGAATTCCCAATCGTCCACCTCGAACTCCAACTCTCTCCTACTCACATCAGCATATGACTTTTGATGACTCTGAGTGGTTTTCAGCCTGTCCCTTATCAACTAAGCCTTCACCATAGCCTCAGGAACCGATTATAGCCCTATCATAGCTGCCTCACCAACCTCAAACCATCCGATGGGCGATCTACATCTCCGCCCATAGAGAGCCTCGAACAGTGTCATTTGGATACTAGAGTGATAGCTGTTATTGTAAGCAAACTTGATCAGGGGAAAGGGATCATCCCAACTACCCTTGAAGTCCATCACACATGCTCTCAACATGTCCTCGAGAGTTTGAATTTTCCGCTTTGCCTGGCCATCCATCTGCAGATATAAGACTTTGCTGAGCTTAACCTGAGTCCTAAGCCCTTTTTGAAAAGACCGCCAAAACTTAGAGGTAAACTGAGTACCTCAGTTTGAGATAATAGACAAGGAAACTCCATGTAATCGCACTGTCTCCCGGATATACATTTTGGCATAATCATCCGCTAAATCTATGGTTTTGACCATTAAAAAGTGTGCAGCCTTAGTCAACCTATCTACCACCACCCAAATAGAATCGTAGTGTTGGTGAGTACAAGGTAGTTTTGTAATGAAATCCATATTAATCACTTCCCACTTCCATGTGGGAATGCTAATATCCTGAAGTACGCCTCCCGACCTTTGATGCTCAACCTTCACTTGCTGATAGTTTAGGCATTTGGCTAAGAATTCTGCAATATCCCTCTTCATGCAATTCCACCAATATATTTCTTGCAAGTCATGATACATCTTGGTTGCACCTGGATGGATAGAATACCTAGTTCCATGTGACTCATGCAGTATCCAGCTCCTTAAATCATCCACTTCTGGAACACACAAATGGCCTTGGTACCACAACATACCATCTCCCCCTTGGGAGAAGACTTCCACCTTTTGACTTCAAATGGCTTCCTTTAGCTTCACCAAAATCCGATCCTCATCTTGTCTAGCTTTCAAATCAGTGACAAAGGACGATTCTGACCTGTTTGCACAACAGCACCACCATTGGTTGAGTCAGCCAGCCTAACTCCCAACCTTGCAAGTCGATGGACATCCTTCAGTAACTCCTTCTTCCCTTCATCCACTTGCAACACACTCTCCATAGAGAGTCTACTAAGTGTATCTGCTACCACGTTGGCTTTACCCGAGTGGTATAAGAGATCATGTCGTAGTCTTTGAGTAGATCTAACCACCTCCTTTGCCGTAGATTGAGGTCTTTCTATGTGATCACATATTTTAAGCTATTATCATCCGTAAATACATTCACATGGACCCCATATAAATAATGTCTCCATATCTTCAACACGAACACCACCGCTGCCAACTCTAGATCATGGGTCGGGTAATTCTTCTCATAGACCTTTAACTACCTGGAGGCAACAAATTCGAGCCTGATTTCGAAGCATCATAATACACAACAAAACCATCCGTACCCTCAAGTAGTGCCAACACCGATGCGGTAGTGAGTCGAGTCTTAAATTATTGGAAGCTCTTTGCACAAGCCTCCTACCATTGGAACTTTACCTTTTTTTGAGTCAACTTGGTCAATGGTGTTGCAATTGAGGAAAAACCCTCAACGAACCTCCGGTAATACCCTGCTAGGCCCAAGAAATTCTGAATATCCGAAGAATTCACCAGTCTGGTCAATTCTTCAACGTTTCGATTCTCTGAGAATCCACCTTTATGCCCTCACACGATACCACATGGCCCAAAAATGCCACAGAGTCCAACCAGAACTCACACTTGCTGAACTTTGCATATAATTGGCTATCCTTGAGAGTCTACAACACTACTCTCAAATGAGCGGCATGCTCCTCCTCACTCCTAGAGTATATAAGGATATCATCAATGAACACGATCACGAATATGTCTAGATATTGCTTGAACACCCTGTTCATCAGGTCAATAAAAGTTGTAGGAGCATTTGTTAGTCCTAAGGATAGAACTACAAACTCATAATGGCCATGCTGCTTCCTGAAGGCTGTCTTTGGGATATCACAGTCCCGAACCCTAAGCTGGTGATACCTGGACCTGAGGTATATATTTGAGAAACATCTGGCACCATGGAGCTGGTCAAACAAGTCATCAATCCTAGGTAAAGGATACCTATTCTTAATAGAGACCTTATTCAACTTTCGATAATCGATGCACATCCAAAGCGAACCATCCTTCTTTCAGACAAATAAAACTGGTGCACCCCATGGAGACTTGCTCGGTCTAATGAGCCCTTATCTAGCATATCCTTTAACTGATACTTCAATTCCTTTCGCTGGCTGGAACCATCCTGTATGGAGGAATAGAGATAGGTTGTGTATCAGGTAAGAGGTCAATACCAAAATCAATTTTCCTCTCAGGAGGAACACCTGTCAAATCATCGGGAAAGACCTCTGGATACTCACACACCACCGGAACTGACTGGATAGTCGGGGTCTCGAACACAACATCCTTAGCCCTAACTAGATGATACATGCATCCCTTAGAATTCATTTTCCTGGCCTTAAGATATGAAATAAATCGACTGGCTAGTATAGCTGAATTACCCTTCCACTCTAAAACGAATTCACCAGGAAATTGGAATTCCACCACACAGGTCCTACAATTAACCGAAGCATAACATGCAAAAAACCAATCCATGTCCAGAATGATGTCAAAGTCAGTCACAGCTAACTCTACTATGTCTGCAGAGATGACCTTATGCAATATTGTAATGGGGCAACCTCTATACACCCGCCTAGCTACAACTGAATCACCGACTGAAGTAGAGACTGAGAACGGTTTTGACAGGATTTCAGGGCTAACCCCAAAACTACTAGAAATATAAGGGTTCACAAAAGACAAAGTAGCTCCTGGATCTAACAAGGTATAAGCATCAATATGGAAGACTTGCAACATACTAGTGACCACATCTGGTGAAGCCTCCAGCTTCTGGCGGGGTACTAAAGCATAAAACCTATTATGGTGCTGACCGTCTGCTGAACTAGTAGGGGCACCCTGCTGAGGGGGACGTGCTGCTGTAGCGGTAGAACTAGCTGCTGTCACATGGGCTCCACCGACCCTTGATCTGGCTGTGGGGAATCCTTAAGTTTGTATCTGGGTTTGCCACACCCAAAGCAAGCATCCAAGCCAATTAAGCACCTCTCGGGGTGACTCTTGCCGTACCCCGCACAAACTGGGAAAGAGCGCTCCACCTGCATGCTACCCTGGCCTCTTGACTCTGAAGCTCTATTCCTTCGATCTCCTCTAAATATAGATGGCGCGCTGGCTGATGATGGAGCTAGAGCGATAGACCTGTGCTGGGACTACTGATGTTGTCCACCCCCTAACTTGACCTAAGAAGTCCCATAGTCGTCAGTCTTGGCCCTTTTGGCCTCCCCCTGCCTCTGGTAGAACGACTCCATCAGATGTGCATGCACACAATAGGGGAAATTCGATATCCTGATGCAACATGGCGATCCTTCAATCCTTATCCAAATAATCTGCCACTCCATGAACAAAACGACTCACTCGAGCCCTCTGGTCTGCCACCAACTCTGGAGCATACTTGGATAATCGGGCGAACTCTAATGCGTACTCCTGAACGGATATGCCACCTTATTTCAAATTAACAAACTCGGCCGCTTTGAGCTCCCTCACCTCCCGAGGGAAGAATCGATCCAAAAACACCATGTGGAACTCTTCCCAACCTAGCGGGTTTGTACCCACTGCCCTGGCATCTCTCCACTACTTGAACCATATGTGAGAAACCCCCTTTAGTTGATAGGAGGTCAAGTCAACACATTCCCCATTGTTCACCCCCATAATCTGGGTGATCTTCAGAATCTCCTCAATGAAATCGTGTGGATCCTCGTCCCCCTTCGACCCCGTGAACTCAGGAGGGCTCATTCTCAAGAAATCCCTTACCCTAGCCACTGTCGCATTCCCATTTTGAGGGTAATGCGCCACTATCTGATTATGAACCTGGGCATCCATGGCCTGTGCCAGCATCTGTATCACTGCCCTAAACTCAGCGTGGGCAGCTGGCTCTAGTGCGCGTTCCTCATGAATAGGTGGGGCTGGCTGATGCTCTCACCATTGGCACCCTTATGATCATTGCCGCTACCATTTCTTCTGCAATTCACTAGGCATGGAGACATGATTCTGCAAACGCAAATAGCATGAATTAGAAGGATAGGAAACACTTTTCATCATATGACATAGATCATGAAAGAAGGGAACATTTCCTAAAAGTCTCCTAGCCTCTTCGTCATAAGTGTGGCGCACTTCACACCTATGAAAAAGAATCTACTTAATGCAGCTTTCAGACACCCTAGGACATGCCCAAGATCACTTACCCCACACTTAAATCCTTGTTCTTCCTCGAACAACACATACACAACTCATGCAAATTACATCCCAACCTTCGTCCCTATGGTGCAACATTTTACGCTACGGTCATACCGATTATTCAATTCTTGCAAATCATCAAGAAAACATGCTTGGTCGTACAAGACAATGACCTTAATACATCGAGGCTTCCTAAACTTTTAAGAATTGATTCTTGATATCGGCAAACTCACGCAAATCAACTAATCAAGAAATCCGACACGAAAATCAATCTTTCATCAAGCATGTACCCTCACAACTCGAGAGAAACTTCCCCTTTTATGTTCGTGCAGCACACAAACATGCAAGTAGGGGCATATAAAAATTAATTTCACTCTCTCTCCCAAAAGAATTCACATGCATCATGTCATGACCCATAGGCTTGCCCTTAGTGTATTACTCCACTAATATAAAGAAATGCAATGTAGGATCAAATAGGACTTTTAATGGGTTGTAACTGGGCTATGGATCTAGTATATATATATTGGATTAGCCAATAATAGTCGCTAGCATCCTTAAGCACCTTTTCAACTCATTCCCATCGACTCACGGACATTGCTCCTCTCTTTTCTCTTTTTCTCCCATTCATGCTGGTTTACTTTCATACAGCCCATTTCATCAGGCACACTTGACACAAAACAGAGGGTTTTCATGTACCCTCACTATCATTTAATTACAACTAGTGCCTCTTCAACATCATCTTTTCTTTCCTCACTTTGCTTTTCTTTTCTTTTCAATCTTTTCACTCTTTAACACTTTGGGAAACATTTTCTGTTCTTTGTAAGCGCTTAAGAGCTTCTTATAGACTTTAAGGCTAATGAAAAGAAGGAATAAAGCTTAGTTCATACAATTCTGGACAAAAGAAAGAAATCGGCTAAAGGCTCAACGGGCTGACTAGGGTATGCAACATATAAAAAGGTAGAATTTGACAAGAAAAAAATGGAAACTAACGGTTAAAACAAAGAAATGCCTACATCCTTTCCGACACTACACCTCCTTCATTTCGTTTTGTATACATGCCAGGCGAGTTCTAGACAATTCACAATGACATGGAATAGCAAAACCTCACTCACACTTCATGCACATGCTCGAATCAAGATGCATTCACAGACTCTTTAATTAGTCAATTACATGAATTCAAGATTAAGCCTCAATCATAATGAACCAAATTCTATAGCCTAGGTAACTCAACATATTTACAAAATTGCATGCTTTCAAACGAATCATTTTCACATTTTGAACATCAATTACAACACGCAACAAAATTTTAGCAACCATAAGCAACTACAGTTTATTGATGCAATCCACCAAAGAAACTAAAAACAAAAAATCTACTCCTATCGACTACATTTCCCTTAAGATGGTCGTCATCCATCCATCATAGGGAACGGTCACTAACTATGACATCGGTTCAATGAGACTATTCTCAGTAAAAGAACCGAAAACAAACTCCGAGAAACCCAAAAATAAAACTTCAAAAATTGTTGCAACACATCGATCATTTCGATAGAAAATATTTACAAAATATTTTGATAAGTGCAAAATCTTTTCGCAAAAATTTTGAAAAATATCGATCATATCGATAAAGAAAAAAAATATTTACAAAATATTTACAAAGGCAACCATAACTTTCAAAAACACACATCATTAGCCACAAACAAATATATACACATAAATCACAAATCAGTTCACAACAACAGGGAAAGCACATACATACATAAACGTCAAGGAAAAATTATACAGCAAATTTAGAGCCTATGACCCAGCACCTAACTACTCCCCAGCCCACACTTAAATCGAACACTGTCCCCAGTGTTCACAACAATACAAAGCACAACATATGGGTGGTGGAACTCCCTGCTCAGTCGAAATATTCGACTTCCTCATCCGGTGCTGCGGCCTCGTCGCCCATATCTGAATCAGCTCCATCGTCGTCATCGGACTCCACATCGGAGTCCTCACGAGGTGTCTCCTCATCAGTAGGGACATCATCATCAGTCGGCTCCATGAAGGCTAGCCCCACCTTGCATAAGGCTCTGGCGTTCTCGCCAAAGGGGTAGTCCAGCTCCAGCTGCCATAATTCATCCTCGGTGGCTGGTCTCCCACCTATCCGTAGCTGCAGCATCTGCATGCCGAACATACGGGCCATATACTGGTCGTCACGAGCATTTCGCTCGCCCAGAGTCAGCACAGGTCCGTGTGTAGTGTCGGGGGCCTTGGTCTTTGTCACATCGAGGGCCCTCCGCTCCAACTGCGGAATGTAATCCAAGGCTTCTTCCTCAACGTCGAGGCCTCAGAGGAAGGTGGTGATGAGTCCGCCAAACCCATATCTGTGGCCCTGGTGTAGTCTGGCTCTCTTCATGGCGGATATTATGACCGCCCCCACATTAATCTCAAGCCCTTTCATAAGGGCATACACCAAGCAGACACGGTCCCGGGTCACGTCTGTCATATGAACTCCCGGGATCAAACACGAACATACAATTTTTATCCATATTCTGGCCTCCCTGTTCATCTGCGAATAAGGCAGAGTCTGGTGGTAACCCCTCTCTTTGTGTCTACTCCATCGGGCTGTGGATCGAGCCCCACACAATGTACGTCTGATGTCGGCGTATGGTGGGGTGATGTTTAGCTGGCGGAGGACGTGGGCATCTATGTCCCGCGCTCCCACGATGGCATTAAACTGCTGGGGTTCCAGAGTGACAATCTGCCCTCTGATTTTAATAGTATGGCTCCTGATGGCCGGGTTCCAGTTGGCGTAGAATTCCCGGACCAAGTGAAGGTTGCACTCCTTGGGCTCCTGAAAGATAAAGATGAGCCCAGCTGCCTCAATCCTCTGTACGACGCGAGGGAACTCCTGTGCAAGTGGTTCCCTTGCAATATGTTCCTCCGGGAAGTATTTGTTCTCCTTATGCTTTGCGTACCACTTCTTCCCTTCCTCGGTAACCCATCGTGTTCCGTATTGGTGGTGTTGACCGCGTGGAACAGCAGGTGCAGCTGGGACAGCCGTGCCCAGTCTCATTCTCTTTCTGCCGGTGCCTGAGGTTGAAGCACCCTTGCCTTTATCTTGTCGGCTGGCCATTGTACCTGTCAATTTACACAAACAAGCACAATGTTAAGCTAAAAACTTGTTAGCTTCGGCTAAGGTCGGGTTAAACAAAATTTACCCCACCCTTAGTATTTAACAATATTTACAACATTTTAGCAAGGATAGCTCTATTTACACCCCAAACACAATCAACTATAAACATATTGCTTAGTGCATTCACAGAAATTCGACAGCATAACGACTAGCGAACTACTCAGACTTCATACAGCTAACCCAATCCTACTATCGACAGCTATTCACCCATAGCACTTAGCAACAATAACAACAACAAAATAGAAACAACAATACAAACATTTTATATAAAACTAATCTAAGCAATTCAACCAATTCACATATTACGCAATTTCCCACAAAAATTCGAGAATTAGTCGTCTTTCAACAATTATACAATATTTACC
This sequence comes from Datura wrightii, assembly GCA_035772735.1. Taxonomy (NCBI): domain Eukaryota; kingdom Viridiplantae; phylum Streptophyta; class Magnoliopsida; order Solanales; family Solanaceae; genus Datura; species Datura wrightii. Next base: position 43,857,746 of record JASDFA010000002.1, on the reverse strand, counting down.
ACGACTTATCTCAAATAATAAACACACCCCGGCATCAATTTCGTCAAACTATCAAGTTACCCAAGTTAAAATTCAACAACCCCAAGCCCTAGAATACAATTCGACAATCAAAATTGAATTATTCAATCAATCGATAAGTTCAAACGTCAACTACAACAATCCGAACATAATCAATCACAAAATAATTCACATCATGTTTAATTTGTACCTAGGGTGATATATCTCACCTCACATGCTCAAAATTGACAAAAATCGCCAAAATTTTGAGATAGATGATGAAAACATACCTTGGATTTGAAGAATCGACGAAAACTTGACGTTTTCCTTGCCTATTAACGTGGCACGAAGCTTGGGGGTAGGGGAATGGGTGTTTGGTCGCGGAGGGAAGAGGGAATGGGGAAAATAGGGGCGAAATCGGGGGTTTTTATTAAGAAAACACGCGGGTCACCTGAAAACCCGGTGTGACCCGGCACTGGATAAAGGCAACGTTTCACGGAGGGTAACGCGGATCCCCTCCTCCGTGACACGGAGCCAACGCGTTGGCTTACTGGAATTTTGAAAAATCCTGATTTGCCTTCAACGTGTCACGGAGGCCAATGCGGAGCATTGCCTCCGTGACACGGCGCCAACGCGCCAGTGCTCTGTTTCACCATCAAATTTTATTTTTCATACCTCGCCTCGTTTCCTCGATTCCAAGTATTTTTCCTCCAGTATACCTGAAAATCACCTCACTAAACAAAAATTGGTTAAATTAATAAATTCCCTACTAAAAATAATAAAAAAAATTACTAAATTACTAAATAAAAAATTACTAAATAAAATGCAAATCTAAGCCTAGTCACGAAAAAGAAAAGAAAATAAAACAAAAGAAAAACTTTACACTAAAGAAAGAAAAAAATATTTTTCACGGGTTGCCTCCCGTGCAGCGCCTGGTTTAACGTCGCGGCTCGACAGCCTTTATGCTCACGTGTCTACTAGGGAGATGGACGATTTGTCTCGATCCTGGTCATCTCCCCAGTAGTTCTCAACCTTGTCTGGTGGCCTACCTAGTAACTCTCGGGAATCACTCAATCCATTCGCATTCCCATGATCAATCACGTTGATCACCGAGAGTTCCTTATAGACAGTCGGGAGCTTAGGTGCCTTGTACACGTCGAACACCTCAACCTTTTCGTGTGCTCGCATTGTGAGTTGACCCGCAGCTACATCGATCAATGCCTTTCCGGTTGCCAAAAAGGGTCGTCCCAAAATAAATGGGACTTCCGCATCTGGTTCAAAATCCAGAACAATGAAATCTACCGGAAAAATGAGGGAGCCTACCTGCACTAGCACATCCTCAACAATGCCATCCGGCTTAGCTAAAGACCTGTCTACTAGCTGCAAGATCACTGTTGTAGGTCTAGGACTCCCTAGTCCTAACTTTCTGAATACCGAAGATGGCATCAGATTTATACTTGCCCCCAAGTTACATAACCCACGAGCTCGGATACTTTGCCCAATCGTCAGCTGGATAGTAAAACTTCCAGGATCCTTCAGTTTAGTGGGCAACCTGTTCTGAATACGGGATGTGCATTCCTCCATTAAAGCCACCGTGGCATACTCAGTCAAGCGGCTTTTGTTGGCCACGATGTCTTTGATATACTTCGCATATTTTGGCACACCTTGCAAGACATCAACAAGAGGTAAGTTAACATGTACCTGTTTAAGTACCTCCATGAATTTCTGGAAACACGCCTCCTCCTTGTGTTTCTTAAGTCATTGAGGGAACGGGGGTGGAGGCCTTGCTGGTTCAGCTTCTTTGGTCTTCCCCGTATCTGAAGTTTGTTCTCCCTCAACATCTGCTGCTCCTGACTTCTGAGGCGGTCTTTCCGGTTCCACCTCCTTTAATTGTAAACCACTCCTCGTGGTCACTGCATTCACCTGCTTAGGATTGGGATCCATGTCGCTAGGTAGTCCTCCCCTTGGTCTAGTATTTTGGGCACTAGCAAATTGCCCAAACTGATATTCAAAAGCCTTGGTTGCCAATTGATTGTTCTTTACTTCGGCTGCCAATTTGACATAGTCAGCCTGCAATTGTGCCTGGTTGGCAATCATGGTCTTGAACATTTCTTCAATAGTCGGTGATGGTGGTGGAGGAGGGGCATTGTGATTTCTGAACTGATTCTGATAGCCTTGTTTCCCTCCTTGGTTTCTGTGCATACCCTGCCCTGAACCATGGCCTTGTTGATTGCTGCTACCCCACGAAAAATTCGGATGATTCCTCCAATTCGAGTTGCAGCCACCACCAAACTGCTGTTGATTCCTCTGTGCATTGGCCACAAAGTTGACAGAATCAGGATTTGCACCACAGCATTCAGCTGAATGCTCACTACTACCACACACTTCACACCACATCTGTTGGACTGCATTGACGGAGGCTGAAGGCTGGTTCAAATTCATATTGCTGAAGTGAGTGTTTAACTGATTTTGCAAAGCAGCTATCTGTGCAGCGATAGCTGTGAATCCATCCACTTCAAGCACTCCCGCTGCTTTCCTTGCTCCACCTCTTGAACAATTTGCATTCCATTCCGGATTGCCTTGTGAAATTCGGCTGAGCAAAGTGTACAGCTCCTCATAAGTCTTCTCCAGCGCTTGCCCTCCAGCTGCTGAGTGTAACAAAATTTTAGTGTGGGGTTCCAAACCCTCAATAAAAGTGTGCACCAACACCTCATTTGACTGATGATGATGAGGACAGTCCCGCAACATGGACTTGAATCTTTCCCAGGCTTGATAAAGATTTTCTCCTTCCCTCTGTTTAAAACTTAGAATCTGACTTCTAAGTTTAACTATTTTACCTGAAGGGAAAAATCTGATCTAAAACTTCCTTGCAAGATCATCCCACGTTGATATACAGTTGGGTGGTTCAGCTTTTAACCACCTCTTGGCTTCACCAAGTAAGGAAAATGGAAATAAGGTGAGCCGAACATAATCAGGTGACACTCCAGCGGGTATGTAAGTGTCACTTATCTCCAAAAAGTTCTGGAGATGTTGTTGCGGATCTTCGTGAGGGAGACCGGTAAACTGCCCGCTAGTGTGCAAAAGTTGCACCATATTTTGCTTTAACTCAAATCTCCCTCCAGGCTCTGGTTTGCGGATGCTGGAATGTACATTATTAGCGTGTGGGATTGCCAGCTCACGAACCGGCCTGGCTGCTACTTCCTCGGGCACTAACACTGCCCGCACAACTGGTGGATTTGGTTGCTCCATCATAGACTGTTTAAGCAACTGCAGCTTCTTCCGAAGAGCTTCTCTACGTTGACTGTGCAATTCACGTTCTGGCTCTAAGTAAGATTCCACCAGCTCCTTGTCCCTTGCCAGTGTTCACAGAAATAAAAATCTGCAAAATACAGGCTAAGACCAAGTTGTTAACACTTAAGAAAATAAAAATACAAATACAGTAAATTTACACTAAACAAAATTTTACAAATCGCCTAGCCTCCCCGGCAACGGCGCCAAAAACTTGTTCGGTGCTGATTCGGTTGGTATTAAATATTATCAACCGACATGCAAGTGCACGTGGTCAAACAAGTAATAAAGTGGCTAAGTAGCCAAGTATCGATCCAAGGAGGCTGCTTTAGATATGTAAAACTGCCTAGTTTACTATATCTCTATTCTATTCCTAACTATGTTAACAACAATCCAACCAAGAGTTGAGTGAGTTTTTGTTTCTAAACTATTTATATACTACAATTAATAACAACTATTTACTTTTGAATTTAGACAATGGATATGCACATGCCAAGGTTAAGAACGAGTAATGAACTTGATAATCATGATAATTTGGTCATCCTCTTCTTCATGTTGCTAGCCAAGAACGTTTGCCTAGAAATTAAAACTTTCGTATTTAATTTCATTTTAGAATCATAAACCATCCGTCTACATTTCTGTGATCAAAGGCAATTTATGACCTAGCACTACAATTCCGGTTCCTAAATTGACTAATACGGCTTTCAAGTATATTTCTATCAAGAAAGCACATCAAAACCCAATTTTCCCAAATCAAGTTAAGAACAATACCCTATTAATTCACAACTTTCCAATTTCGTGCTCTCTCGAGTGAAATTGGACTTTTTAGATATACATTAATGGTGGCCAATCAATAATGTAGTAAGCACAAGAATTAATAGAACAACATGCAAGAAGAAGAAGAAACCATATCAATTATCACCAAAATTCATTACACAAGTTCAAAACCTCAGCAAAGAAGGGAATTAGCCACTCATTCTTGGATTGATCATCCTAAAATGAGTGTAAATCATGCATACAATTGAATGAAAGAAGAAAGGAAGAGAAGAAAACTCTTAGCTTTTCTATTCTTGAACTGCCACAAACCCACGTTCCTGCTCTCCACTTCTGAACTCAGTCTAAAAACTAAAAACTTCTTTAAAAATAAACCTAAGTGTGCTATTTATACTAGTGGGAAATTTTTCCCGAAATAACAAGCAACGTGTCACGGAGGCCAACGCGGAGCACTGCCTCCGTGACACGGCGTGGACGCGGACCCTCTCTGGAAATTGTAGGGTCCGGATAATTGGCCTCAACGTGGCACGGAGGCCATCGCGGAGGCCTATCTCCGTGCCACGGAACTGACGCGCAGGCACACTGGAAATTGCCTAATTAATTCCTGCCCAGGCAGTGTGCTACCGCGATGGCAGTGTGGTACGGCTCCATCGCGGAGCCAGTGTAAAATGTGCCATCCAAGGTCTTTTCCACGCTCGCATCCAAGTCCAACTCTGACATAGTTCCAACACGCATTTTAGCTCCTAAAAATCACATTATCCTGCAAAACAAATGCTAATCATGTTGGTTAGTATAAATTCGCATTTTATTAACAAATACATGATATTATATACACATTGCACAACAAACAAGGTAAAAATGATACGTTTGAGTATCACTTGGGCATATAAATCTGCCCAAGATCAGGACACTTCAAACCTATGGCTCTGATACCAAGTTTGTCAGGACCCGAACATACACCCGGATCATAAACATGGGACAAGGAGCCCCGAGAGACCCCAAGTCGACCCATAGCGTGAGCATACATCTAATTTATTCATTGTAAGCGGAATACCTAACATAAGTAAATGAAATCATGACATAATAACGGAGAAAAGAAAATAGATGATCCATACATGACGGCTGAATACAACTGATAGTCTGAAAAGCCTCTAATCATGAAAGACGGGTTGAAGGGACAATCCCAACTAACCCTACAATACTTAAACTGAAAGAGAATAATAGAGTCTGAACATAATGCCCCCGGATCATGATGACTCACCAAATAAGCTAATAGCGAACTCTGGAGAGCAATTGAGGAAGATGAGCCTGAGAGCCAGGTCCTGTATCGTGAAACGATACGGCATATGAAGTATGCGGTTAGTACGTGGAATGTACCGAGTATGCAAGGTAAGTAAAACGAACATTTAAACTTATAAAACTCATAAATGATCATAAGAGTAAGACATCATACTCATTGTAAATATCGTAAATGATTGGAGAAAATCTTTACTTAACATGACGTGAGCCAAAATACATAATCATAAACATTCATAAATCATGAGGAACAGTGGGAGATTCTCTTAACCGACATACCCCATCTGAGCACACATGAAGTCCGACTTGTAAATCTAGTTGGGAGGCTGTTCGTACCTTGCCAAGGGTAGAACCATGAAGGGCGTGATATCACCATGAATAGGGCCATTTAGGTCGGGGACAGTCACAAAAGAGGTCCCAACATACCTACGATGGCACTAGTTTATTAGATTCGGGGCATAACCTGGGCCCCGAACCTACTCGGTGTTCGATACTACTCCTAAAACATATATACTGCGCTCATAGTATAACATGCATGAATTCATAGGCTAGTTAAATCGTGATAATCATAAACATACTTGTACTAGCCATGAAACAAGGCCCGTGAGTCGGCCAAAACATAATTCATGAATCATAAAGTTCATACATACTTGTAGATCATACATATAGTTTGAAATTCACAAAATTATGATGGTAATTGATTAATTCAACATTTTAAATCGTAATTCACGCTGGGCTTATAAATATCATTAATAGAAAAGTATATCATAAATCAATTCATCATGAGTCATGCATAATTAGACTTAATTCGATAGAATCAAAATCGATAGCATTATAAATAATTTAAATCATAAAATCTAGAAAAACCCATAGAAAATGATAAGATTCAAAAATCACAAAGCCCATTAACAAATCATTAGATTTTTATATAATTCTACTTCAAAACCGAATAAACTTTTGATAGAATTTTCATGAAAACGTAGAGAATGGGCATGGGTGTGGAAGGAAACACCCGTAGAGAATGGGCATGGGTGTGCAAGGAAACACCCATTTGATAGCCTTACATACCTGAAAACAACTGATTCTTAATCTCTCTTGAATTCCCAAGAAGGAATTGGAAGGATTTGAAGAGGGAAGCTTTGAGTCACCCTTTCATCACCTTTCTATACTCTTGCATGCATGAATGAAGACTTAGATTAACTTATTCCCCCTAAAAAACCACCTTTCATAAGCTAAAACGACGTAGTTTAGGGTCCTAGAACTTAGGTATTATGGAAAATCCCTTACTAAAATCGAAGAATTTTACTGCCTGCCAGTCCCCATGATGGACTAGACGACTCGTGACCAGGGCTAATGACTCATGGCGTGGAGTCGTGAGGTACACTACCAAAAATTCACCATGGGACCCCACGGAGGACACCACGAATCGTGGTGAGAGACCATGACTCGTGGTCACCATCCGTGGTCTACACTGCCTAACAATCCTTGCTAAGCCTCCAGTCCAGGACATGGGTGACCTCACGAGTCATGTGGCCTGACCATGACTCGTGGTCAGCCCGTGGTGACCCCCAGACTAGTCTACCTCCCTGCTTGACCACAAGTCACTTCACGACTCGTGGTCACTCCTCACAAGCCACTTCATGGATCGTTATGTGATCTGGTGCGAAATTCCATTTTTTCACCATTTTGACTCCCGGGTTTGATCCTTGGGTTCCTCGAGTATAAAGACTCATGGTGTGCCCGATGACTTGTGGTGACTGGTCGTTAGGTGCACTGCCTAAATCCTTCATCCTTGTGACGACCCGAACATAAGCCCGGATCGAGACATGGGACAAGGAGCCCCAAGAGCCTCTAAGTCGATCCATTGCATGAACATACATCTAACTCAATCAAATAAAGAGGAAGACTTAACATAATAAACATAATGGAAATCTAATAATAACATAACATCGGAACAAGAATTCACCTCATACATACCAAGTTGAGTACTACATACAGTCTGAAAGCCTCTAACATATCTAATGGGTTGATGGGACAACGACCCAAACTAACCCAACAAGTCTGAAAACTGAAAATACAAGATGACTGGAAATAAGTAGTCTTCAGGAGATGAGAACTCACAACTGAAGCTGAACGCTAACCCAGAGGACTGGCTAGTGACGGAGCTTAGTTTGATAATCGGAGCCTATATCATGAAATGATACATGATACAACATAGAGTATGCGGTCAGTACGTGGAATGTACCGAGTTTGCAAGGTAAGTAACACTGACATTTAAAATACATAAAAGTTCATAAGAGTAGGACAACATGATCATAACATAAATATCATAATGCAAACATAAGTCTCAAGGTTTTCAAAACATTCGTAAATCATTCATAATCATAATCATAAGAGAAAAGCTTTATTAAACATGACTTGAACCAAAGTATATAATTATAACCGTACATAAATCATGAGAAACAGTGGGAGATTCTTATAACCGACATACCCCATATGAGCACATATGGAGCCTGACTTGTAAACACCCAGTCGGGAGGGCGTTCGTACCTTGCCAAAAGTAGAACCATGAAAGAGGTGTGATATCACAATAGAGGGCCCATTTGGGCAAAGGGGACATTATAATAGGGTTCCATAGTGGCTACGTTGGCGCGTAGTTTTGAGACTCAGGGCATGCTTGACCCCAGGTCTACTTAGTGTTAAATACTACTCCGAAAACATATATAGTGTTCATAGGATAATATACATGAGATTCATAGGCTAGTTAAAATCATGATAATCATAAGCATGATTGAAATACGTGAACTAACCATGAAGTAAGGCCCATGAGTCGGCCATAATCATAAATCATAAATCATGAGGTTAATGCGTACTTGTAAAACATGTATATTCTTGACATCCATAAATTCATGATGAGCATTTGAGAGAAATCATATCATGAGTCATAAATCATAATGGGTTAATGAACACTAAAATCAAAATAGAATCATAACTTGATTTATCATGAAACATACATAATTGGGCATAGTTTAGTAGAAAATTTAAATCGAAATAGCTATAAAATCTGCCCATTATTCGTAAAATATGAATTGATACATGAAGGAATTAACCCATAGATAGATCATAAGGATTTCATAAGAATTGGGATAAAACCCCATAGAATCGTTAATAGAATTTCATGAATTAGAGAGAAATTGAGCATGGGTGTGGACAAATTCACCCATTCATAACCCTACATACCTGAGAGAATCAGATCCTACAACTCCCTTTTATTGCCCAATAAAGAATTGATGAAAAACTTGAAGAAATTAAGCTTGATCACTTCTCTAGGCTTCTAACCTTGCATGCATGAATAGGAATAGCCTAGAATGAGCTTACCCTCCTTAATACACACTATCCACAACTTAAAACGTCGTAATTTAGGACCCCAGGGCTTAGAAATGATGAAAATATCCTTGATGAATTTTCTGAAAAAACTGCTCTGCCAGAGACCACGGGCGCCACAACGGACCGTTACTACATCCAACAATCCATTACACCACTCGTTGTCACACCCCAGAATCAAGTCTCAAATCCTCAACCACGACTAGACAAACGATTCATTATAAGCTCTAACGACTCGTTGCTTCTAGTCGTTGCCACCACTGCCTTAAATCTGGAATTCTTCCTAACGGGCACTTACAACGACTCCTTGCTACCAATGATGAGTCATTACTTGATCCGTTACTTTCCCCTAAACCTGAACAACCTGACAACGGCTCACATCCAATGGCCCGTTACACCTTGCAACAGGTCATTCCTAGACCCGTTACCTGCAACTCCAGCTTTGCAGCACCTTACCATGGACACATCTAACGGGACATTGGTCTCACTAACGACTCGTACAACCACCTGTTTTGAGAAATATTTTTAGATTTCTGCTACTTTTCATTTTCAAATCCCGGGTATAGTCTTAGGCACTTTTGGTGTATTACAATATCTCCCCCTTAGGGACATTCTTCCTTGAATGTGGGAAAACATACAGAAAAGAGAAATAAAATCATCATATTCAAGTACTAAGTATACATGCTGAAAACTGACGGAGTGACTGACTCCGATTTGAACTACATGACTGAACTGAATTCATGAATCATACATATGTACTTTTACATGAAAAAAATTGAGGTACTTGTGATGAACATGAAACTGAATAGAGTTTTAAGGCAGAAACTGATACCTCAAGCTGAAACTGAGCCAAAAGGGTATAGATGTGGGTATTTAGCCATCATATCTGCTTCGGCTTCCCATAAAGCTCCCTCAACATGTTGATTCCTCCATAAAACCTTGACTGAAGCTACTTCCTTGTTCCTTAGATTCCGAGCCTGACGATCCAATATCTCCACTGGAATCTCCTCATAGCTAAGGCTGTCTTTCACACCCACACTCTCCACCAGAACACCTAGAGCTGGATCTCCCAAACACTTCCTTAAGAGTGATACATGGAAGATGGGATGAACTGAAGCTAACTCTGAGTGTAACTCTAACTCATTGGCCACCTTGCCAACACGCCTCACAATCCGGTAGGGGCCAACATAACGGGACTGAGTTTTCCTTTCCTTGCGAACCTCATCACTCCCTTCACGGGAGACACCTTTAGAAACACCCAATCATTAACTTCGAACTCAAGTTCCCTCCTCCTCACATTGGCATATGACTTTTGGAAACTTTCAGTCATTTTCAACCTGTCCTGGACTGAATCTAATCCTATCATCGCAGCTTCTTCAACTTCAAACCAATCAATAGGTGATCTACATATTCACCCATAGAGAGCCTCAAACAGAGCCATCTGCATGCTGGAACGGTAGCTGTATGCAAACTCAATAAGAGGCAAATGATTATCCCAACTACCCTTGAAGTCAATCACAAATGCTATCAATATGTCCTCGAGAGTCTGAATTGTCCGCTCCACTTGACCATCCATTTGCAGGTAAAATGTTGTACTAAGCTTGACTTGAGTACCAAGTCCCCTTTGAAACGACCTCCAAAACTGAGAGATAAAATTGGGTACCTCTATTTTACATGATGGACAAGGGAACTCCATGCAACCGAACTAGCTCTCGGATGTATAGTTTGGCATAATCCTATGCGGAATCAATGATTTTGACTGGTAGAAAATGATCAGCTTTGGTCAACCTATCCACGACCACCCAAATGCGAGGCAACCCTGTGATGAAGTCCATATTTATTTCTTCCCACTTCCAAGTAAGGATACTAATGTCCTAAAGCACACCTCCTGGTCTCTAGTGCTTAATCTTCACTTGCTGACAATTTGGACACTTAGCTACAAATTATGTGATGTCCTTCTTCATGCCATTCCACCAATAGACTTCCCATAGGTCACGGTACATCTTGGTGGCACCTAAATATATAGAATTTCTGGAATCGTGAGCCTCGCGCAACATTCGATTTCTCAAATCACTAACGTCCGAAACACACAAGCGACCCTGATATCGAAGGACACCATCTCCCCCTTTGTAGAAGACCTCTACCTTTTGATTTTAAAAGTCTTTCTATAACTTTACCAAAATAGGATCCTCGTCTTGTTTAGCTTTCACATCAGTCACCAAGGACGATTCTGACCCATTCAGAATTATTACATTGCCATCAGTTGAGTCAACCAAATGAACCCCCAACCTTGCAAGTCGATGCATATCCTTCACCAGCTCCTTTCTTTCCTCTACCACATGGGACACACTCTCCATAGAGAATCTACTAAGTGCATCAGCTACTTCATTGGCCTTACCCGGATGGTAAAGGATACTCACTTCATAATACTTGAGTAGCTCCAACCACCTTCTTTGGCGTAGATTTAGGTCCTTTTGTGTAAACACATATTATAGGCTCTTGTGGTTCGTAAACATGTCTACATGGACCCCGTACAAATAGTGTCTCCATATCTTCAAAGCAAATTCCACTGCCGCCAATTCTAGATCATGGGCCGGGTAATTCCTTTCGTGAACCTTCAGTTGCCTGGAGGCGTATGCTATAACTTTACCATGCTACATCAATACAATACCAAGGCCGATTCTAGAAGCATCGCAATACACCACAAACCCATCAGTACCCTCAGGTAGGGTTAACACTGGTGCTGAGGTGAGTCGGGTCTTCAACTCCTGAAAGCTCCTCTCACAAGCCTCCGACCATTGAAACTTAACTTTCTTTAGGGTTAATTTGGTCAATGGTGCTGCAATAGATGAAAATCCATCAACGAATCTCCGATAGTAGCCAATTAAGCCTAAGAAGCTCTTGATATCCAAAGGATACACCAATCTAGGCCAATACTTCACCGTTTCTATCTTTTGAGAGTCAACCTTTATACCCTCACTTGACACCACATGGCCAAAAAATGCCACTGAGTTTAATCAAAACTCACACTTGCTGAATTTAGCATATAGTTGGCGATCCTTGAGAGTGTATAGTATCACCCTCAAATCAGCGACATGCTCCTCCTCACTCCGAGAGTATATCATGACGTCATCAATAAACATGATCACGAACATATCCAAGTATGGCTTGAACACCATGTTCATCAAATCAATAAAAGTTGCAGGAGCATTCATTAGTCCAAAAGACATAACTACAAACTCATAATGACCATACCGTGTCCTAAAGGCTATCTTTTGAATATCACTCTCTCGAACCCTGAGCTGATGGCATCCGGATCTGAGATCTATCTTCACAAAACACTTAGAACCCTGAAGCTGGTCAAACAAATCATCAATCCTGGGAAGACTATACCTATTCTTGATGGTGACCTTTTTCAATTATCAATAATCAATACACATATGAAAAGAGCCATCTTTCTTTCAGATAAATAAAACTGGTGCACCCCATGGGGATTTACTCAGTCTAATGAATCCCTTATCTAAAAGGTCTTTCAACTACTCCTTAAACTCCTTTACCTTAGCTGGAGCCATTCCGTAAGGAGGAATAGATATAGGCTATGTATTGAGAAGAAGGTCAATACACAAAATCAATCTCCCGTTCGGGAAGGATTCCCAGTTAATCATCTGGGAAGACCTCTGGATACTCACATACCATTGGAACGGATTGGATAGTCGGGGTCTCGGATGTAGCATCCTTAACTCTAACTAAATGGTACACGCAACCCTTGGCGATCAACTTCCTGGCCTTAAGGTAGGAAATGAGACGACCTACAGGCACAACTGAACTACCCTTCCATTCTAAGGCTGACTCATCCGAAAATCAAAATTCTACTGCATGGGTTCTACAATTGACTAAGGCATAGCATGAAAATAACCAATCCATGTGGAGAATAACATCAAAATAAGTCATGGTTATCTCCACTAAATCTGATGAGGTGAACTTTTGAAGAACTGTGACCGGGCAACTTCTGTACACCGACCTAGCTACGACTGAATCACCCACTGGAGTAGAGACTGAGAAGGGTTCGGATAAGATTTTGGGACTGACTCCGAAACTAGTAGCCACATAAGGTGTCACAAAAGACAACATAGCCCCTGGATCTAACAATGCATATACATCAAGGTGGAAAACTCGTAACATACTAGTCACTACGTCTGGAGAGAAGTCCTGCTCCTGGCAGGATGTTAGGACATAAAATCTATTTTGGCGTTGTCCGACACCTATGCTAGTAGAAGCCCCCTATTGAGTAGGGCGTGCTGGTGGAGTTGCTGAACTAGAAGTTGGAGTACGGGCTCCTCTGTCACCTGATCTGGCTGAAGGGCAATCTATGAGCCTGTGTCCAAGTTTTCCACACCCAAAATAAGTGTCTGACCCAACTAAACACCTCCCTGGGTGGTACTTTCCACAATTCGCATAGGCTGGAAAAGTGCGACCTCCTGAATTGCTCCCCCGTCCCCTCAAGCCTGACGCTCTACCACTCTGATCTTGCCTATGTCGGGATGGAACACTAGCTGATGATGGTGCAGGGGCTAAAGATCTCTGGTGGGACTGTTGGTGGTGCCCACTAATCCTCAGCTGAGAGAATTTGATGTTATCAGTCCTGGCCCTCTTGGCCTCCCTCTCCCCAACACTCAGCTGTACCGCCTCCATCTGCTTGGTGTACAGGACAATCTGGGAAAATTCGATATCCTAGAGAAGAATTGTGGTCCAGCAATCCTTGACCAAGGAATTTTCTATCCCGTGTATGAACCTGCTCACACGGGTTCTCTGATCCGCCACCAACTCGGGTGCATACCTGGATAGACATTTTAACATTTTAACTCCACGGCATACTCCTGAATCGTCATCCTTTCCTGCTTGAGATTCACAAACTCAGCCTCTTTTAGCTCCCTCATCTCCCGAGGGAAGAACCGAATAAGAAAAGAGGCGTGGAACTCATCCCAACTATTAGGGCCTACTCTGACTGCCCCACTTCCTTCCATTGTTTGAACCAAATGTTGTGACCCCGTTCAACTAATATGAGGCCAATTCATCATATTCCTCTCTAGTCACCCCTGTAATTTGGGTGATCTTCAGAATCTCAATGAAATCATGTGGATCTTCGTCCACCTTCGATCCAAGGAACTCGGGAGGGTTCATCCTCAGAAAGTCCCTAACCCTCGTTGCTGTTGCATTCCCTTTTTGCGGGATGCTACCATTTTCTGGTTGACCTTGGCGGTCAAGACTTGTGATAGCATTTGAATGGCTGCCCTGAATTCAGCGTGGGCAACCGGCTCTGGTGCATGGTGCTCATGGACTAGTGGGGCTTGCTGATGCCCATCTCCATTGCCATCCCCGTGGCCATTTCCATCTGCATTTCTTCAAAATCTATTACTCTAATACCAAGTTTGTCATGACCCAAACATAGGCCCGGATTGAGACACGAGACAAGGAACCCCGAGAGGCTCCAAGTCGACCCATGACATGCACATACATATAACTCAATCAAATATAGCGGAAGACTTAACATAATAAACATAACGGAAGTCTAATCATAACATAGAATCGGAACCAAAATTCACCTCATACATACCAAGTTGATTACTACATACAGTCTGAAAGCCTCTAACATATCTGACGGATTGATGGGACAATTCCCCTAACTAACTCGACAAGTCTGAAAACTTAAAATACATGATGACTAGAAATAAGTAGTCCTTAAGAAATGAGAACTCACCACTGAAGCTGAATGCTAACCCGGAGGACTGGCTAGTGACGGAGCTGAGTCTGATGATCGGAGTCTGTATCATGAAATGATACAGCATAGAGTATGCAGTCAGTATGTGAAATGTACCGAGTATGCAAGGTAAGTAACACGGACATTTAAAATACATAAAGGTTCATAAGAGTAGGATAACGTGATCGTAACATAAATATCATAATGCAAACCTAAGGCTCAAGGTTTTCAAAACATTCCTAAATCATTCATAATCATAACCATAAGAGAAAAGCTTTATTAAACATGACCTGAGCCAAAGTATATAATCATAACCATATAAAATCATAAGGAACAGTGGGAGATTCTTATAGCCAACATACCCCATATGAGCACACATGGAGCTTGACCTGTAAACCCCCACTCGGGAGGGCGTTTGTACCTTTCCAAGGGTAGAACCATGAAAGAGGTGTGATATCACAACAAAGGGCCCATTTTGGAAAAAGGGATAGTATCATGGAGGTCCTATTGGGCTATGTTGGCACGTAGTTCTGAGACTCGGGGCATGCTTAGACCCCGGGTCTACTCTGTCTTACATACTACTCCCTAAAAATATATAGTGCTCATAGAATAATATACATGAGATTCATACACTAGTTAAAATCATGATAATCATAAGCATGATTGAAATACATGAACTAGCCATGAAAGTAAGGCCCGTGAGTCGACCATAATCATAAATCATAAATCATGAGGTTTATGCATACTTGTAAAACATGTATATTCTTGACATCCATAAATTCATGATGAGCATTTGAGATAAATCATATCATGAGTCATAATAATAATGGGTTAATGAACATCAAAATCAAAATATGATTTATCATGAAACATACATAATTGGGCATAATTTTGTAGAAAAATTAAATCTAAATAGTTATAAAATCTGCTAATGATTCATAGAATATGAATTGATACATGAAGGAATTAACCCATAGATAGATCATAAGGATTTCATAAGAATTGGATAAAACCCCATAAAATTGTCAATAGAATTTTATGAATTAGAGAGAAATTGGGCATGGGTGTGTAATTCACCTATTCATAGCCCTACATGCCTAAGAGAATCAAATCCTACAACTCCCTTAATTAATGAAGAATTGATGAAAAACTTGAAGGAATTAAGCTTGATCAGTTTTCTAGTCTTCTAACTTTGCATGCATGAATAGGAATAACCTAGAATGAGCTTACCCCTCTTTATGTTCACTATTCACAGCTTAAAACAACGTAGTTTAGAACCCTAGGGCTTAGAAATGATGAAAATACCCTTAATATATTTTCTGGAAAAACTACTTTGCCAGAGACCATGGGCACCACAATGGATCGTTACTGCCTCCAACGGTCCATTACACCACTCGTTGTCACACCCCAGAATCAAGTCTTAGATCCCAACCACAACTGGACAGAACAAGTTGTTAGAAGCTCCAATGACTCATTGCTGCCAGTCATTGCTGCCAGTGCCTTAAATCTGGAATTCTTCCAACCGAGCACTTACAATGACTCGTTTATACCAACGACGAGTCGTTACGTGATTTGTTATTTTCCCCCTAAACCTGAACAACCTAACAATGGCTCACATCCAACGACCAGTTACACCTTACAACAAGTCTTTCCTAGACCCGTTACCGGCAAATCTAGTTCTGCAGCACCTCACCCCGACACATCTAACGGGTCATTGGTCCCACTAACGACCCGTACAATGGCCCGTTCTGAGAGGGATTTTCAAATTTCTGCTACTTTTTATTTTCAAATCCCGGGTCTAGTCTTAGGCACTTCCGGGGTATTACAATCCTTCATTCAACCCTTCACCATGGACCACCTGACGACTTGTGTTGGTGACCACGACTCGTGGTCCCACTCATGGTCAGCCTCAAAACTCAAAAACCCAACCAAATCCAAACTCCTCCCCGGATTCAATTAACGACTCGTGGTGCACCCCACAGGTCACTAGACGACTCATCCTGTGCCCTGGTGCAGACAATCCTATTTTCTCCATTTCAACTCCCGGGTCTAATCTTTGGATTTTTGGGGTATTACGATATCTCCCCTTTGGGAACATTCGTCCTCGAATTTGTGAAAACATACTGAAAAGCAGAGAAATGCAATCATCATACTCAAATACTAAACATATAAGCTAAAAACTGACGGAGTGACTGACTCCGAACTGAACTACATGACTGAACTGAATTCCTGAATCACATATACATTCATTAACATAAAAGAAACTGTGGAACATGAGCTGAACATAAAACTGAATAGAGTACTATGGAGAAAACTAATACCTCAAGATGAAAATGAGCCTGAATGGAATAGATGCGGGTATTTAACCATTATATCTGCATCAGCTTCCTACGAAACTCTCTCAACATGCTGGTTCCTCCACAAAACCTTGACTGAGGCTACTTCTTTATTTCTTAGCTTTTGAACCTTACAGTCACATATTTCTACCGGAACCTCCTCATAACTAAGGCTATCTTTCACACTGACACTGTCCGCAGGAACAACCAGAGCTGGATCACCCAATTACTTCTTTAAGAGCTATACATGGAAAACTGGATGAACTGAAGCTAGTTCTGAGGGCAACTCCAACTCATATGCTACCTTGCCAACCCGTTTCACAATCCAGCATGGACCAACATAATAGGGACTGAGTTTCCCTTTCTTTTCGAACCTCATCACTCCCTTCATGGGAGATACCTTCAGAAACACCCAATCATCAACTTCAAACTCAAGCTCCCTCCTCCTCACATTCGCATAAGACTTTTGGCAACTCTGAGCTATTCTCAACCTTTCCTTCATAAAATGAACTTTCTCCATAGCCTCATGGACTGAATCCGGTCCTACCATCGCAGCTTCACCGACTTCAAACCACCCAATAGGCATTCTACATCCCCGCCCATAGAGAGCCTTAAACGGAGCCATCTGAATGCTATAATGGTAGCTGTTGTTATAAGAGAACTAAATGAGAGGCAAATGGTCATCCCAACTACCCCTGAAATCAATCACACATGCTCACAACATATCCTCAAGAGTCTGAATGGCCCGCTCCACCTGACTTTCCATTTGCGGATGAAAGGCTGTGCTAAGCTTCACCTGAGTACCAAGTCCCTTTTGAAATGATCTCCGAAATTAGAAGGTAAATTGAGTACCTCCATATCATATGATGGAAAATGGTACTCCATGCAAGCGAACTAACTCTCAAATGTAGAACATAGTATAATCCTCCGCTGAATTGGTAGTTTTGACCGATAGTAAATGAGCTGCCTTAGTCAATCTGTCCACAACCACCCAAATAAAGTCATACTATCGACAAGTGCGAGACTGCCCTGCGATAGAGTCCATATTGATCTCCTCCCACTTCCAAGTAGGGATACTAATATATTGAAGCACCTCTTTAGGTCTTTGATGTTCCACTTTCACCTGTTGACAATTCGAACACTTAGCCACAAATTCTTCTATGTCCTTCTTCATGCCACTCCACCAATAGACTTCCCGTAGGTCACGACACATCTTGGTGGCACCTGGATGTATAGAGTATATGGAACCATGAGCTTTGTGCACATTCAATCTCTCAAATCATCAACACTCGAAACACAAAAGCGGCCCTGATATCGAAGCACACCATCTCCCCCTTTGGAGAAGAATTCTACCTTTTGATTTTGAACGGCTTCCTTCAACTTTATCCAACTAGGATCCTCTTCTTCTCTAGCTTTAACTTCGGTCGCTAAGGATGATTCTGACCTATTCTGAACAATAACACCACAATTTGTTGAGTTAATAAGATGGATTCCTAGTTGTGCAAGACGATGCACGTCCTTCACTAATTCCTTCCTTTCCTCATCTACATGGGGCACACTCTCCATGGAAAGACTACTAAGAGAATCTTCCATCACATTAGCTTTTCCTAGATGATAGAGGACACTCATATCATAATCCTTCAACATCTCCAACCACCTCCTCTGGCGTAGATTCAGATCCTTCTGGGTAAACACGTACTGTAGGCTTTTGTGGTCCGTAAAGACATCTACATGAACCCTGTACAGATAGTGTCTCCATATCGTGAAGGAAAATACCACCGTTGCCAATTCAAGATCATGAGTCGGGTAGTTTTTTTCATGGACTATTAGCTGCATGGATCATAGGCTATAACCTTATCGTGCTGCATGAGTACAAAACCAAGGCCAATCCTTAAGGCATCAAAATATACCACAAACACCTCGGTACCCTCAGGTAGGGTCAACACTGGTGCTGAGGTGAGTTGAGTCTTCAACTTTTGGAAGCTCTTCTCACTGGCCTCGGACCATTGAAACTTCACTTTCTTCTGGGTCAATTTGGACAACGGTCTTGCAATAGATGAACACCCCTCAAGAAACCCCTGATGTAACTAGCTAACCTAAGAAACTCCTAATATCTGAAGGATTCACCGGTCTAGGCCAATTCTTCACCGCTTCTATCTTTTGATAGTCTACCTGTACACCCTTAATTGACACCACATGTCCCAAAAATGCCACCGAGTTCAACCAAAACTCACATTTATTGAATTTAGCATACAACCAGCGATCCTTAAGAGTTTGTAGCACCACGCTCAAATGAGAAGTATGCTCCTCCTTGCTACAAGAGTATATGAGAATATCATCTATGAACACAATCATGAACGTATCCAAATATGGCTTGAACACCTTTTTCATCAAATCTATAAAAGTTGCAAGAGCATTCATTAGTCCAAAAGACATAACTACAAACTCATAGTGACCATATTGAGTCATGAAGGTTGTCTTCGGGATGTCACTCTCTTGAACTCTAAGCCGATGGTATCCAGATCTAAGGTCTATCTTTGAAAAGTACTTAGAGCCTTGAATTTGGTAAACAAATCATCAATCCTGGGAAGAGGATACGTGTTCTTGATGGTAACTTTGTTCAATTGTCGATAATCAATGCACATACGTAGAGAGCCATCCTTCTTACAGACAAAGAGAACTGGCGCACCCCATGGGCATTTGCTAGGTCTGATGAAACCCTTGTCTAAGAGATTTTTCAACTACTCCTTCAACTCCTTTAGCTCGGCTGGGGCCATTTTGTAAGGAGGAATAGATGTAGGCTGTGTATCTGAAGAAGATAAATAGAAAAATCGATCTCCCGCTTGGGGGGGGGGGGATTCACAGTAAATCATCTAGAAACACCTTTGGATACTCACGCACTACAGGAACTGACTGGATAGTCAGGGTTTTGGACGAAGCACACTTAACCCTAACTAGATGGTACACGTAGCCTTTAGAAATCATCTTTCTGGCCTTAAGGTAGGAAATGAAGCGACCTATATGAACAACTAAACTACCCTTCCACTCCAGGACTGGCTCACCAGAAATCTAAACTCTATTGCATGGGTTCTACAATTGACTGAGGCATAACATGCATGTAGCCAATCTATGCCGAAGATAACATAAATATTGGTCATGGCTAACTCTACTAAATCTGCTGAGGTGACTTTCTGAAGGACTGTGACAGGGCAATTTTTATATACCTGTCGAGCTATAACTGAATTACCGACTAGAGTAGAGACTGAGAAGGGTTCTGATAAGATTTTGGGAGTGACTCCGAAACTACTAGCAACATAGGGTGTCATAAAAGACAAAGTAGCCCCTGGACCTAACAATGCATATACATCAAGGTGAAATACTCATAACATACCAATGACTACATCAAGGGAGACCTCCTGCTCCTGACGAGATGCTAGGGAATGGAATCTATTTTGACACTGACCACCATCTACATTAGTAGATGGCCCCTGCTAGGCTGAGCATACTGGTGGACTTGCTAAAATGGAGGCTGGGCCTCGGCCCCCATCATGACCCTGTCTGGCTGCTGGGCAATCCCTAAGCATATGTCCAGGCTTCCCACACCCGAAACAAGCACCTGAACCTACTAAGCACTGACCCTCATATCTCTGGCCACATCTGCTACACTCTAGAGTTTTGGTCTCTATGGTTCTGCTACCCTGACCTCTCGAGCCTGATGTCTGTCCCCTCTGATCGCGCTTGGATTTGGATGGAACCTCATAGCCGAAGGTGCTGGGGCTGAAGATCTCTGGTGGGACTGCTGACGGTGCCCACTAGATCTCCGCTGGGAGAATCCGAAGCTACCAGTCCTGGCCCTCTTGTCCTCTCTCTCCCTCTCACTCATCTGCACCTCCTCCATCTACTAGGCGTATAGGACTATCCAAGCAAATTCTATGTCCAGAAGAAGCATCACGCTCCGGCAATCTCTGACCAAGTAGCCTCTTATGCCATGCACGAACCGACTCACTCGGGCTCACTGATCTGACACCATTTCAGGTGCATACTTGGATAAGCGAGTGAACTCCAAGGAATACTCCTGAATTGTCATTTTTCCTTGCTTTAGGTTCACAAACTCGACTGCTTTAATCTCCCTCATCTCACAAGGGAAGAATCAATCCAGAAAAGTGACATGAAGCTCATCCCAACCAATATGGCCTGCTCCAACTGCCCTACTATCCTTCCATTTCTTAAAACAGATGTGCGCAACCCCTTTCAACTGATACGAGGCTAGATCAGCGCACTCCTCTCCGGTCACCCCTATGATCTGGGTGATCTTCAGAACATCATTAATAAACTCGTGTGGATCCTTGTTCACCTTTAACCCAAGAAACTCTAAGAGATTCATCCTTAGAAAATCTGTGACTCTTGCCGCCGCCGCATTCCTATCTTAAGGGACATGCGCTACTGCTTGTTGATTGACCTGGGCGGTCAAGGCCTAAAGCTAGAATCTGTATGGATTCCCTGAACTCAAAATGGGAAACCAGATTAGGTACATGCTCCCCATGGGCTAATAGGGCCTGCTGGTGCCCATCTCCTTTTCCATTATCATGGCCATCTCCATTCCTATTTCTTCTTCCATTAAATCAATGAGGAGACATGATTCTACAGATGTGTATAGCCTGAGTTAGAAGGATAGAGAGACATTTCATCGCACGACATAGATCATGAAAGAAGGGAGCATTTCCTAAACGTTTCGTAGTCTCTTCATCATAAGTGTGGGGTGCTTCACACCCATGAAAAAGACTCTACTTAACGCACGCTTTCAGACATCCTAGGATACTTCAAAACCTAATGCTCTGATAGAAAGTTTGTCACGACCAAAACATAGGCCCGGATCGAGACACGGGACAAAGAACCCTGAGAGGCTCTAAGTTGACCTATGGCATGAACATGACATCTAACTCAATCATAATAAAGTGTAAGATTAACATAATTAATATAGTGGAAGTCTGATAATCTCATAACATCAGAATACATAACTCAAGAATGAAGTTGATTACATGCTATATCTGAAAAGCCTCTACTATTGACAAGTTGATGGGACAAGATCCCAACTAACTTACTAAAGTATGAAACTAAAAGTATTAGATACAACTGAAAAGAAGGGCCCTCGAAAGATAAGGACTCACTAACTCTAGCTGATAAGTGCTAAAGCTGCAGGTCTAGCTAATGACGAAACTGAGCCTGAATATCTGAGCCTATATCATGAAATGATATAGCATAGAGTATGCGGTCAGTACGTAGAATGTACAAAGTATGTAAGGTAAGTAAAACTGCTAATTAAGTAAAATCATAAACCATGCATATCATAAAAACATAATCAAGATAAGATTCTGAGAGTAGAGATTGCATGCTATTTTTTGAAATCATGATCTGAACATAACTGAATATCATAATTGAGTCGAATGACCCAAAGCTAAAAACTAATAATCATAAGTAAAACTGAACATTGGGTCAAAATTGTTGAAAACATAATATACATTGGGTCAAACTTGCTGAAAACATAATATCATGAACTGATGGACATGCATAACTGAAATCACGAGGAACAATGGGAGACTCGTCATATAACCGACATTACCATGATAGAGCTTACGTGGTCCCGACTATCATACTCAAGTGGTCAGAGCCGTCCAAAGCTTTGCCAGGGTTAAGGACGCTATCATGATATTGATATCAAGCTAAAGGCCCCTTGGGGGCAGGGAAATCTCAAAAGGGAGGTCCCAAATAATCTGAACATATCTACGTTGACACGTAGTTCTGAGGCATAGGATTGACTGACCCTTAGCCTATTCGGTGCTAGACACTACTCCAAAAAACATGTATATTCTCTCCATCATTTTTCAATAAAGTTGAACCATCATTTAGTGACAAAGCTAACTCAAAACATACATACATAAATCCGAAATCATAACATGAGGAGCCTTGGGCTCAAACCATACCACAAGCCAAAAATAGTGGGAGTCTATACTCCAAAATCTATGTGGTAAGCTAATAACATGAAACTTAGATAAATCATGAAACATACTTGATCTTATAGGCTTGTCTAATACTTAAACATGCTTGACATAGACTTGATCATTTGAAAAAATGAACATAAACATACATAATTCAAAATCATACTTTCTTCATATACATCTCGTCATGCTTGAACACATATTTCGTATATCTTAACTTTCATAAACTTTTATGGATGGGAATCATAATTTATAAAACTTGAAAACATAATTTATAATTGAAAACATTGTAAATATTTCATTAATCTTAATTCAACATTAGAAATATGCTTAGATCATACCCATGATTAAATCTTAGAGAATTCACATGTTGGGTTAAAACCCCATAGATTCATCAACTAGAAATTCATCAAATTGAAGAGGTATTAGGGCATGGGTGTGGATGGATACACCCATTGATAGCCTTACATACCTATTGAAATCTGATTTCACAACTTCCTTGATTACCCAATGGGAATTTAGGGAAGAACTTGATGAATTTAGAAATGATCACCCTTAGGAGCTTCTAGACTTGCATGCATGGAAGTGAATAAGCCTATAATTAACTTACCCCTCTTAAACCACTCTATTTTTAGCTTAAAATGACATAATTTAGGCCTTAGAAACCTAGAAATTATAAAAAAGCCCTTAATAAATTCGCAAGGAAAAATATACTGTCAGTCCCCATGAGGGACTAGACGAATCATCATCATTGACTATGACTCATGGGCACCTCCCGTTGCCAGAACTGGAATTCCATCTTCACTGGTCACCACAAAGGACACTATGACTCGTGGTGTGCCCGAAGACTCATGGTGACTGGTCATTAGGTTCACTGCCCAAATCCTTTATCCTTCGTTCAATCCTTGACCACGAACCACCTGAAGACTCGTGGTCCCACCCGCAGTCAGCCTCAAAACTAAAAAACCCAAAAAAATCAAAACTCCTCCACATGAGTCACTCAACAACTCATGGTGCACCCCATGGGTCACTGGAAGACTCATCCTGTGACCTGGTGCAGAAAATTCTTCTTTCTCCGTTTCAACTGCTAGGTCTGATCTCAGGGTTTTTGGGATATTACAAAGGGGTTGTTCTATGGTTCATCCGAAGAATATCCAAATCAACACTTAGTAAATTTTACTAGAATCTTCAATACATACAGACTGCCAAAATTGAACCAGATGTTATAAGGCTTAAGTTATTTCCCTTCTCTCTCGCGAGGGAAGCTACTATGTAGTTGAACAAGCTTCCAGATGAGTCTATTACGACCTGGGTAGAACTAACTATAACTTTCTTAGAGAGGTTTTTTCCACCCTCACGGATGATTCAACTAAGGGATGAGATAAACAATTTTCGACAGCTACTAGGTGAAGCCTTTCATGAGTTGTGGCTTAGATTTAAAAAGAAGAGCAGTAGTGTCCAAATCACAAGCTTCTCGAGGAATTTCTTCTGAAAGCATTTTACAGGTCACTAAGTGCCACCAACAAAGTTGTAGCAGTGAGATTGCAGATGGGTCAATGATGGCTCATACTTTTGTAGAGGCAAGTGAAATACTAGATAAAATGACAAAGACCAATGGGGAATGGCACACCAGAGAATCTGAAGCTGCTATAATAAACTATTACAAGGGAATGTCTGCAGAGTAGTGAAAGAAAGAGGAAGAATGTGACCAGGATATGGCCTATCTCAAAAGTTAACTAAACTTGATCACCAAGCACTTGACAACTATGAATACACAAAAGGTGCAAGAAGTTAATGCTCAAGAGAAATTGCCCAGGTATAACGATTACTACCTTGATATAGCAGATGAGGCTAACATTGTCAATAACCAAGCAAGGGATTTCTGGGCCAACACCTAAGGGTCTAACCAAGACTCTTGGCGTCGAGGTCAGGAAAATCAAGGTTGGAACTATTACGACAATAATAATTATGACAGTTCCGGGTTCACAAATAGAGACCAAGGTACTTGACGGAATTGAGATGGCCCAAGAATGACAGGAACAAAGCTTATATGCCACCAAGGGCTAGAGAGTCAATTGCTAATAACTCCAGCAATGCAAGGATAGAGGACATAATGAGCAGAATGCTGAAAAAACTTGACTCTACTAAGATTAGAATCAAAGAGATGCGTGGAGAACTATCAAGTTTGAGTCAGCTAGTAGATTCACACTCCACATCCATTAAGCAGTTGGTGCATCAGAAGGGACAGGTCTCTGCAGCACTTAATTAGAGAAAAAATGGTACCTTGCATAGTAACACTATCCCGATCCCTAGGAATGAGGGTCATTGCATGGCCATCATTAGTAGGAGCGAGACCGTGCTAGATAAGGAGGCCGTTATAAATAGGGGTGCTGAAACAGCAAGAAAATCTATTAGCCCCGAGAGACTAGTTACTAACTCTAGAAAGGGGAATGAGGAGGAAGGCTAGAGTAATATAATCCCATTTTGAGGCCACACCTTCCTTTTCCTCAACAGATTAAGAAGAAGGCCTTCAAAAATTCATGACCATTTTGAAGCATCTATCAATGAACATCCCATTGATTGAGCTGCTCGAGAAAATTCCTGGTTATGTGAAATGGATGAAGGATTTGGTGACAAGGAAAAGGGTTTTATGCTTTGAGTCGATAGATAATGTGTATCATTAAAGCACCATAGTCACATAGAAAAAAGAGGATCCTGGAACTTTTACTATTACATGTAATATGGGGTTCCTTAACTTTGAAAAGACACTATGTGACTTGGGTACAAGCATAAATTTGATTCCACTGGCAATGTTTAAGAAAATGGGCTTGGGAGAGCCCAAACAGATGACAATACGGCTACTAATGGCCAACCACACGATGAAGACACCCGTGGGCATATTAAGTGATGTCCTTGTGAAGGTGGACGACTTCATCCTTGCAGCAGACTTTGTCATTCTGGATAATGAAGTAGATTTTGACATCCCCTGATGTCGCCCATGCGCATGTGGTTGTCAAGTAATATAGGACTGGAAGTCCCAATTATTGATCCCTCAAAGACTTGTCAGCTCAATCATTTAAGGTTACTTCTTTATTTCTCTATCCTATAAATAGTTGAAATGGGAATGGTTTAAATAATTAAACTACTAAAAAACTATAAATATAAAATTAACTAAAGCTACTGCAAACTTGGTTTTACTTCAGATGACGATAAAAATCTAAGCAAATGGAACTTTTGCTTCTAGTTGAGTTTTCAAGACGTGATTGCCCTATAATAATTCTTCTTATGGTTGCTAGTTTCAAGTTACTATCCCATTCCTTACCACTCTCTTGAACATCCAAGAACTATCTCATGAAACCTAACGCCTATATTCCTATGGTCATAGGAGAAACATGAAACGACTGTTATGCCTACTGTTATTTCAACTAAACAGGGTTGAAGGCTATATCCTTATCCTTAACAACAACTTCTATTCTCTCATCAATGGGTTCAAGGGTCTCTGAATTCCTATTTTATATTTACCTTTAACCCTTTTGGTTTCCTTTCCCAAGTTCAACCGAAAGCCAACAGATTTACTTACAAGGTGATCAGTCTAGTAAATAAGTAATTATAACAAGTAAATATAACCAACCATTAAAGAAGAATCGAAACTAGCATAAGTCAGTCTTTCAAACTTCAACCGCCCACCATGGCCAAAATCTGAGAGTATGAATTTAGCCACTCATAGACAAGTGGAAAAACAATGAATTAATCATCATCATTCAAAGTTAAATTATAAAGAAGAGAAAGAACAAAGTAGAAACTTGTCTCTCCTTCCAAGCTAAGTTACAACTCTTAATAAATGAGATACGTAATGTAAAAGTGATAAGATTGCTAACAAATGAACTAGAGGCTATATTTATAGTTGAACCTTTAAATGACACTTTTACCCTTGAGTATGTGGCTTTAAAATCAGCAAATTTCATCCCAGAATGTGTCTGGTGTGCTGCCCCCTACATAACCCCATGTTGGGCTCAAGTTTCCTCTGAAGTTTATCTCCGAGCGCCCAACCCCGTCCATAGAACCAAGGAGTTAGCAAAATTTCAACACTTTTGGATCATTCGGGCATCCTGCGTCGCTCATATCCCCCGAGTGTTAGTCAAATTTCTTGGCCCTAAAATCTCTCTAGCGCCTAGCCCCATCCATAGCACAAGAATTTTGGAAAATTTCTCTAAGTATGGGATGCTTTTGGGGCTCTATGCCATCAATCTCACCAAGGTGTTGAGTGAATTATTCTCTGAAGTTTGGGTCCTGGTGCCCGATGACAGTGTAGCGCCAGCTTTGCTACTCAATTCTCTGAAGTTTGGGACCTAGCGCCTGGTGCCAGCCATAGCCCCATGTCCTTCTTCTCACACTCTTAAACCTTCACACCCTGGGCTAATTTGGGTCCCTTTTCCTTGGTTTCCAGCTCAAAACAACTAAAATCATTTGTTAGTATATAAAATACACAAATACATGAATTTATGCATTTATTAAGGATTATTAACTCAAAATAAGCTAAAAGATGGGCAAAAACATGGAAAATTGGCATCCTATATACCCAACATCACCACCCCACACTTAAATAATTGTTCGTCTTCGGATAATCCTTAGTTACATACATAAACTCATCTTTTACCACCATACTTGGTACCTCTATCAATTCACACTCAAAGGCTAGCATAGATCATAAGATTAAGTGGTTCATCAAGATAGATGAATTCACACCAAGCACAACTAGATTTCTCATAATCAAGACTACACAACCTCTAAAATTGACTCATTTTTTCAAAACAGGGCCAACATGATCAAGCATGAAATATGCAACTAATAGTACATCGATTTAGAAATATTGTACTCCTCACTTTTAGTGATATTCCTCTCTCGGATTATCAATGCAAACACACGGAACATAGAAAGAAAGACATCCTCACACTCACAAACGATGTAATGCACATATGTCATGTACCATAAGCTTGCCATTCATGTACATTTAGACCACTTGGTTCTTTCAAGAGATTCAGATCACAAGGACTTTTCTTGGTTGTAATGTCGGCTAACGGACGTGTATAAATGATATATATTTTATAGTACCATCCTAAGCACTTCTAAGATATTTTTCAATTTTTTGTCCACCACCTTTTTCTTGTTTGTTCACCTTTCAGCTAACTCACCTTTTTTCTTTTCTTCCCATGCCCCTTTTTCACTACCTGACTGATAATATCTACTTATAGAATCAATAAGCATTTTTTCAATTAAAGCTCTATATTTCATTGTTCTAGCAGCAAGTAAACAACACAATTTTTTGGGCACCCAATTTTCCTATTTTCTCTTCTTACCACAATTTTTCTTTTCCCTTAACATTATATTTCAGTGGACCTTCACTTTCAAGTCTCAAAGTGCCTAAGACTACTTTGGATCAATAAATCTGAGGTCTCACAAAGAAAAAGGATTAAGCTACTTTCGTGACTAAGAAAAAATAAGGTTTATGGTTCAAAGGGAGTTAACTAGGGAGAATGTGTCAGAAAGGTAAATCAAAAATGGAAAATTATGACTCTTTCAAATAAATGCCTTGATCATTTACTGACTCCCTAACAACTAGCTATCCTATGTACATTGAGGCAAGTTCGAGATGCCACAATATGTACAAACAAGACAATTTAACTCACCTCTTATGGCAATCAAGAATCTAGTTGGTTTTCTATAGCTACACGTTCACAAAATCATATTAAATGAAAATTTTCATTATTAAGCCCTTAAAATCATCTTGAGTCAAATTAAAGAGATATGTGTGTCTCTCATGGATTCCCCACTTATGCATTCAAGATGACCACTTTATTGACTCTAGTATAGCCGCTAAGTAGAATATCAACAAGTACACAAGTGAATGATCTATGACATCCTAAAAATAAATAAAAGATGTGACCAATTTTCCTTAAGAAGGTCTTCATCAATCTATTATAGGGAAGGGTCACTACTCTAAGACGAAAACAATGAAAAAAATTGACTCTCAAATAGCGCAACTAACACACTGCTCAAGACGAAAAATAGACGCTATATCATAAGGCATCATCCAGTCATCATCAACAATATTAGCTATTACAAACCAGACTTAACAAATCATAGAGCTACTACTACGGGGACTGACAACTCATGCCGCAGCTACGAATTTAGTAAAGCTAGAAGAAACAAGAACTTTTTCCTCCGTGCCACACTTAAAACAGTGCACTATCATTGTCATCATCAAGATTGTAATCCTGATCCTGATCCTCATCATCCTCGCCATCAAATTTCATGGTTCCCGTAATATCATCATCATCCTCATCCATGTCCAAATCATCAACTCCATTAGTTAGCGTCGTGGCCTCATCATCATCCAAGGGCTCCTCAAAGGCTGGGCGTACTCGACACATCAACATACCACTCTCCTTGAGTGGGTACCTCGCTCGAGGGCTGACATCTCCTTGTTTGTTACAGGTCAACCTCCTAACGCCAGCTACAAATCTAGCATCCCAAATATGCTACCTTGCTAGCTTTTATCACGAGCCAACGATAAGCTATAATGAGGAGTGGAGCTGTGGAAATGATGGTATCCTTCACCTTCATAACATCCATCATCTTGCCTGCTAGGTGCCCTGCTAGAGGTAGACAAAGGTCAGCCTCCTCCTCCTTAATGCTTGCCACTCACAAAAATTGGGTCAAGAGAATGTCGTAGCAATTTTTCCACCTACAGTTGTCCCTGGATCTCCTCATATTGTCTCAAAACATCGCACCAAATTTGATTGGTATCCCTTTCATAAGCATGTATACCAACACAACCCGCTCTCTAATGACGTCTGACATATGTGTCCCAGGGAGAACCACGGCACAAACTAACTTCACCCAAACTTTCACCTCCTTGTTCAAGTTGGAGAACGCATGTGTGGAGTGAGTGCCCTTGTGGTCCCTTGGCCTATAGGCGGATGTGTGCTCACCACATAGAGTATGATAGATGTCGTGGTAAGGAGGCTTCTCAAGCAAGATAAAGTACTTTGAAGGGTCTACCTCAGGTTTGCCAAGGAAAGCATTGAACCACTTTTAAGTGAACCGCACCACTTGACCTCTCAACCTTGGTGATTTCTTTAAATGACGTGTCCCAGTTTACGTAGAACTCCCTCACCAATGTGAGGTTGCACTCCTCAGACTCAACAAAGATGTATCCAACTCCTAATGCCCGAAACTTGTCCTAGATGGTAGCAAATTCAAGCGCAAGGTGGCCCTCCTCAATCTAATTTTCAGGAGCTTACTTGGCCTCCTTTTGTCTGTTGAACCATTTAAGTCCATGAGGCTCTACAGCCTTTGCTCAAAACTTCTACCAGGGCCAGCCTTGGCTGCTAGTGAACTAGCTCCCTTTGTGCCTTTTCGGGGCCTCTTGAGGCTTGGGTTAGCAATCACCACTTCCTTTCACTTCAATGCCATGACACCCGCCAATCAAAAATCAAGAACTTTACAAGATTAGTTTGTGAATAACAAGGATAACTAATTAAGTGTTAAAGGTGCAAAATTGACCCCACACTTAATTTTCTAGCATACTTATGAGACTTTATCCAATAGGGTACTCAAGACTCCCCCATCATCATCCAATCTCAACAATCCTAATTCATTCACTACCTCTACACTACAATCACATTCATGATATTTTTCTACTCTTCTCTAACTTTTAGCTTTTAAAGAATGCCTCACTTTGGCCATCTCTCTCACTTTCCCTTCTTCAACTCATACTTCATGTAACTCATACATAGAAGTAGCTACATTCAATTCATTCAACAACTAATAACCAATTTAGTACCATCCATAATGAATTAACCTGAATTTTCAATAACTCAAGATTCTTCCTATTCAAGAATTTTAAAACTTTGTACTTTCTCTCTCTTCAATCAATGCATCTGCCCACCAAATTCATGAATTTCAATTAACCATTCTCATTCATCCCCACAACTTCAAACCACCATATTCAACCAAAAATAATTTAACCCAACAAGGATAAACACATTATCATGGAAGAATTTAAGAAATTAAAGCTCATGAAACCCCCAATATGAAACTTAAGCTTTTCACCAACAATGGTTATTTGGGTCTTTAATCTTGGGAAAGAAGGGTGTGGGAGCATGCTTTTAACATTACCTAAACTATAGATAAGAGAAATACTTACTTGAGATGGAGAGAGGAACTTCACCAAATCTTGGAGAAGACAACAATAAGGGGAAATGGGGAGGGAGTTATGGGTTAGTGAGGGAGAGGAGAGAGGATTTTTGGATATTTTTTCAACTTTTTAATCAAAAAGGATGAATAGAAACTTTAAATAAATGCGTAGGGCATGGGTTTTTGGTAATTTTAAGGTCATTGGTTCAACATTGACCAATTTGACCAAAAAATTTTCGACCATAATACCCCTAGCATGTCGCTCCCTCCATAGCCCTACATACTTAGAAATTTTTTTCTTCAGGGACTGGGGCTGTCGCGGGCGCCACTCATAGCACCAACCTGAGAGATTTTTTTGTTCTGGAGTTTAACACCTAGCAGCCCATGTCAGGTATCTCCCCCCAAACTTAAACTTTTTCAACTCATTTTTCCAACACTCCTTGCCTCCAATGCTCTATTCATCTCTGCAAAACAAAGAAAAATGTTTGAAATGTTAAAAAGAAAGGTTGCCTCCGACCAAGCGTCTTAGTTATAGTTATGGCACAACATTCATGGGTTGCCTTCCATGTAGCACCTGATTTAACATCGCGGCATGACTATGGTCACTTTCACTCCTTCATTTGAGTGAAACATTGCCCAAACTGACAATATGATAAACTCTCATGCAACACAAGTTGCTCAACTAGTTGCACCCTCCAAGCTCTACCACCAGCTTAACTATAAAGTCCTCATAGTTAGGAGGCATCCTTGTTTCTTTAAACACCCCGAAACTACCTCTTGACCATCCACCCTCATAGATATGTTTCCCAACTTAACCTGTATGTAAGCGTCGGTGGTGGCTAAAAATCCTCTCCCCAATATGAGGGGAACTGCTGCATTTGCTTCGTAATCTAGGATTATGAAGTCCACTGATAGGATAGAAGGTCCCACCTTTATCAAGACATCCTCTATTATTCCATCAGGATAGGCAAGAGATCGGTCGGCAAGGTGCAATGTCACTGTGGTAGGACGTTGTTCATCTAAACCCAAAGTTCTGAACATGGATGCAGGCATAAGATTAATGCTTGCACCCAAGTCACACAATGCAAAACCTACTTCCTTATTTCCAATCACCAATGGAAGGGTGAATCACCCGCGGTCCTTCAGATTTTTAGGAATTTAGTTTTTGAACCCGAGAACTGCACTTTTCTGTGAGAGCCACAGTTTTAAATTCCGTTAACCTCCTCATACTGGCCACAATGTTCTTAAGGTACTTGTCGTACTTTGGAACTTCCTGTCACGCCCCAAAATTGGGGGAGGGCGTGACTGGCTCCCGATACCTGACTGACCGAGAAGCCGACTATACAACATTTGTAAGTGTAACACATAGGCCTTCCAAGACACCTATCACAATCAACTGGAGTAATCACCTAGACCCATTAGGTCTAAACTACCATAAATAAATAATTGAAATGTCGATAAGGCCATGATTAGGCTAAACCAAGCAATGGAAAGCCAACAAGGCCACAAACTGAATAATAGTATATACATACTAAGTCCACAAAGCCTCTAATGAGTAAACTGAACTAGTGGTCGGAACAGGGCTCTAACCTACCTGTAACTATAATTCAAACTCAAGCAGAAATAACTAAGTCCTAGCTCCAGGAAGAAAGGAGCATACCAACACATCTGCTTATCTCACGAACCGCTACTGGAACTGGGAATCTCAGCCTCTACCTGCGGCTGCGACACAAATGCAGGTCCCCAGGTGAGGGGACTTCAGTACGAAGAAAATGTACTGGCATGTAAAGCTCAAACTATAAACATCAGATAGCAATCCTATAATAACTGACTCAACTAATAAACATATAAAGAATAGATATAACCTGGAACCCTACAACCTGTAATTGATAACAACAAACTATAACATAAGTGAACTCAAGATAACTGAACCAGGAATAAGTAATAGTAACAACCTGGAATCCTCGAAACCGAAACTTGATAATAACACTATAATGAGATGAAAATGCAATTAAGAAATGCACCAGAAAGAAACAATAACTATAATGTTGGCGACCAACCAACCATAAATCCATATAAAGAATTCGTCCACCTAGTAACCACACCAGGGTAAAATAAAAATATCTCCAGCCAATGTAACACACCAGAGGAAAATAAAAATATCTCCAGCCAGTGTACCATACTAGGGTAAAATAAAAATATTTTTAGCCTGTGTATCATATCGGGGTAAATAAAAATATCTCCAGCCGGTGTACCATACCGGGGTAAAATAAAGATATTTTTAGCCGGTGTATCATACTGGGGTAAAATAAAAATATCTCCAGTCAGTGTACCACACCAGGGTAAAATAAAAATAAATCTCAATCTCAATCATGAATGGAGCCGATAGGGCTTATACATACTATCTGTATAAAAACAACCATGAAATATTATGACTCAGTAACTATAACATGTGTACGATCTTACCACGACCGCAAATACTACAATTATGCCACACATATAATAGGTCTTTCATTAGCATTTATATATATATATATATATGATGTGAATGAATTCTAGGGAAGTTCCTAGGAATGGAATATCATAAAGGCTGTGTAGACACACGTTCATGATTTTAAACATCTCCTAGCAGTTCTAACATGATGAGTAGGGACAACTAGCTTAACTTATCATTTTCTATTAACAATCTTAACATTCATTTCGTCCTTATACTCCTTTGACTTTCATACATTCATATCAAGAATTTTTTAGCATACCTCATTCGTGCCACATCATATCACCTCTCAATGTAACTTTTGAAGAGGAAGACATAACTCACTTATCTCAAAATTGGAGATCTTTAACAAGAAACACTAGGTAACTGTCTAGGGGCTGCCTTAAGATAAATAAAGACTTATAGTCGTGCTTTAGGCAACATAGAAATGACTCGTGTGAAACTTTGAAATATATGAGGAGCTTAGAAAGCTTAGCGGCATTATAAACAGTTTAGAAACTTCCAAGCAAAATCCTTTAAAACTTGAAAAAGTTAATTCAACTCTTAGAACAAATAATTAAAGATACTTGTTTAAAAAGTACGATGAAGAACTTCTATTTAACTTGAGTCTCTATCTCAAAAATATTCGATTATAATTATTTCTTAATAAGTTAATACTTTATTGGCCTTTCATTAACTTAAAATAAACTAAACATAAACAATTTTATTTATAACTGTTTTGCTAAACGTCTTTAGAACATGGTAAATCTTGCTAGCCATTTGCCTAACTCATTAACAATCATAACACTTAACATCTATGTTAATAATCTTTAGCACTACTTTTTGTATTCATCTTAAATTCTTTTCCAAACAGGATTCATCATTCCCTACTTAATTATTTACTCTCGTGTTCATTATTCCATAAATTCTTATACGCACTTACTTTTTACATAATTGCCAATCTTTTCTCTTAAACATCGTCTTGCTCATATTTTAACGTTGTTCAAAGGTTCTTGGAATCAACTAGCAACAGAGAGCATATAACTCACATATTACCTTAAAAGGTATAACATTTACTCTTATCTTTCCTTTGCTAGTGGCGCCTCAACTTTTACACTTGGGTTAACTTTCTTACACACATACAACTTTCAAAGAACATGCAACGTGTCTACTTATAGCCTTAAACAATTCTCAGGAAGTCTAGATAACTCAAGAGTTCTAATAAACATATAGCGACTTTCTAAAGGTAATCCTTGTCACCTTAGCGTGAAACTTGAATGCAAGCATAAGAGCATACATATATTATGGTTTTCGTATAACCTGCCCATAATTATGGTTCCATATAAATATCAATAGTTTACACATTTGAGTTCTATTTTCCATGTTTAACGTATCAGTTAATTAAGAAACGCATTAATTAGTCACTTAGCTTATGGGAGAGGGATCGGGGGACCTTCTCATGGCCCCAGGTACCTTGAACCATGCATATAAGAGAGTAGGAAACTATTGTAAGGAAATTCCATTTTGTCACCCTCATTAGCCCTTATTGAGTTAAAACCGATTTCAAATATTAGATTCATAAGCGCGTCGTTGTATTGCCATGTTTACCAATTTTCTTAGAAACCAAGATGTGAAACACATTTGACACCATAAATACATAACTTAATGTAAAGGACCAGCTCATAGTGCCCACGCTAAGGGGATTTCAAACTCATTTACAACTATGACCATAATTGAAGGAAATTGCCCTCTTCACTTCACATTCATATGTTCTAACTCTTTATAAAATACATAACTTAATACCAAGTAATTCTAACAACTAGGAAGAACCATAGGATGCCAATATAGAAGCTTACATACAGGGGAATGCCGGATTCATCCTCGGCAAGAATTTGTGCTTGAAAATCAAGGGACAAAGAGAGCCTATTATACCTTTTTTTTCGGCGAGCTTTCTTATGTCGTTTCTTTCTTTCAACAATCAGAACTTATCCGCTTAAATTACTTGAGTTTATCACCAAGTGAAAAGGCTGTTTCAAGACAATTTATCCATCCAAAGTGTTACATCAATAGGCAGTCACATCACAAACAAATAAGGCAACACTTAGCATTTCTTATTTCAACTTGTTTCTACAACTTTGAGGGAAAATAAAGGTAGGAAATTACCTCACTTTTCTCATGAAAAACTCCCACAAATATAGATTATATTCTCTGCAAAACACAGTTGTTCCAACCTTGAAAAACGAGCAAAACTTCAACAATAACATACCAACAACGGCAGCCCAACATAGCCTCCAGCTTCTAGCTTTAGCTAGGATTTTTAGGCAAGTTTAGCAATTAGAAACACTTATACTTTGCATGAGAATATTCTTGAATATAACAGGAGTATTTTTATCCAATCACTTCCCAATAACGCAGCAATCTTGCTTCCCAAAATGCAGCAACATAACAGCACAACAATTACAACAAGTCAACATACAAACCATAACTTTCTTCTAGTTTTCCTTCAAAAATACCATAGACTTATTAGAGATTTTAAAAGTGGGAAGTTACTTACTCATTATTATGAAATATTCTTACTAAGATGGAGTATAACTGTAACAACCTAACCCATTTAAATTACTTTAGAGAGGTTGTTGGGCTTGGCCCATTTAAATTACTTAGGTATTAAGGTGGACCACCTCCTTAATAATAATAGTAATAAAGTAATTACAGGAAATAAAATAGGCAGTAGTCAGCAACATAAAATAACATTGCTGGCTTTTAACCCACGCTATCACCAGTAGCTTTTCAAAAAAAAAAGAAAAAAAAAAGAGAAGAAGAACGAATGACGAGAAAGAGAGAAGAATAAATAGAGGAGAAGCGACCTTTGACCACAAATCTTAACTCAAACCGCTGCCTCCAAAACACCAATTACACATTGTAGGAGAAGTCCATGTACCCGACATTCAATATCCAGTGTAAGTTTTTGAGTTTCTAGTCACCAATTAACTTCTTCTTCTTCTTTTTCTAAGTATCTGACTTAAGTGGTTGATATTTATTTTATTTTTTAAGTATCTGACTTAAGTTTCTAGTCTTATTGAGAGTAAGACTAATTAATGATAGACCTTACATGTTTCTAGAATCTAAAATAGTTGACTCTTCTATTGAAATTTTTAAGAAATTCACTGTTGGGGAAGTTGTTGATATTTATTTTATTTTTTAATATAAACTTCGACCCTTCATAAGAAGAATATTAGAATTGTAGGGAGATGGGCAACTTGGCTAACAGCTGATCAAGTTCAAGAATTATAATTATCAGTCAAAATATTAAATTTCATGAAATTTTAGAAATATTAAAGTAATATTTAATTGTTGCATTACACTTTTAGATACTTGATACCCCGAGAACGTAGTTGTTGGATGTGGATGGGAGTTATTCAGCAGAAGTATTGTGAGTGATAATTCTTCCATAGTCGATTTTCAACTATAGTATGTTTTAAGTTATGTCCTGTATTGAAATATGTAATGTAGAATTTGACTACTTGCACTCGGAAAAGCGATAGTATGACTACTTAAAATTTTTTTTATACTAATTGAGTATATAAGTTTAGTTAAATCCTAGAGTTTTTCTCCTTGAGTCTATTTTGTGAATTGGTTTTGGCCTGTGTTAGTAATGGCGTGATTGGGGACTTCTAAAGTCTCATCATTGACTATGGTTTTGGTATCTTTGTAGGCATATTATGTTGGTATTATAATATGCGGGATTCTTGTTCACTGAGTGCTGACAAGTTTAAATTTATGGATTGCTCCCCATATAGAGGAAACTCTGTCGAATTTTTAGCACGATAGTGGTCCAGCATTTCTTGGTGGGGTTAGGCTTGGTGAGTGTCGGTCATGGCATAGGTGGATCGTGACAAAGTTTGTATCAGAGCCATAGGTTTAGGGTTTGGCTTAATTGTGTATATGTGGTGCACCATATGCACGATCGAGACCTGCAGAAGTCGGATAGGGTTTGTCTTTCTTATTCCTTGTTGAATCTTAAAAGTTTATGAGTGGTTTAGATCCAAGTAAGATTCTAACTGTTCGGCTGTGGTGTGACTACACGCAAGTGCACGTGGTCGAACAAGTTGTAAAGTGGCTTAAGTAAAGCCAAGTATCGATCCCACAGGGACTGAGCTACGGTACTAATTAACTTAAGCGTTAGTGAACTCTATCTTTACGAATGCAGACAACCAAATAAACAATATTTTGAGAGTTTAAGTTTACTAATTAATAAGAATCTAAGACAAATTTATAAAGTGAGTTTGAACAATAGTAATGAGCAAGCTGAGGTTAAAACAAACATGGAGGGTATTAATTTATCAATACCATTCAGTTAATCTTTCCTTCCGTTGATAGTCAAGAATTATTGCCTATGGATTGGAACTTTCGACTCCTATCCAATTTAAGAATCATGAACCTTAATCTACATTTCTGTGATAAAAGAATTTCATGTTCTATCCATACATAACCGATTCCTTAATTGACTAATAAGACTTTCAGATATATTTTTATTCTGAATGTAAATCAATTCTCAATTTTCTAAACTAAGAAAAGATCATATCCTAACAATTCACATCTTTTCAATTTCTTTCCTTTTCAAAATCAAAATTGGATTTTTAGATATACGTTAACATTGGCCAAACATTAATGTAGTAAAAATAAGAATTAATAGAACAACCATTGAAGAGAAGATGAAAACTGAATTGATTAACAATTACATTCCACTACAATTGTTCTTAACCTCAGCAAGAAGTGAATTAGCCACTCAATTGTGGATTTAACATCATCAAATAGGTAGAATTCATACAAACAATTGAATTAAAAGAGAAAAAGAGAGAGAAGAACCCTAGAGTTTTCGTCCTCTCAACTGCCTGTAACCCACGTTCTTGCTCAACCAAGTCAGAATGTTTAAAATAAAACCTAAGTGTGCTATTTATACTATTGAGAATTTTTCCAGGAATAACAAGCAATGTGGCACGGAGTGTATTGCGGAGCACTCCCTCCGTGCCACGTAGGTATCGCGGACCCTCACTGGAAGTCGGCTGCCAGGAAATTTCACCTCAACGTGCCACGACCTGCATTGCGGAGCCTAGCCAACGTGCCACGGTGCTATCGCGCACCTTCACTGGAAATTGACCCAATTATTTCATCCGAGGCAGAATGCCTCCGCGATGGCAATGTGACACGGCTCCATCGCGGTGCCTCTATTTTTGCTACTCTCCCTTGTCATTTTCCACTCCTTGTTTCCAAGTTCATTCCTGATCTTCACCAACATGTATATTAGCTTCCAAAATTTCCTTTTACCTGCAAAACAACACTAATCATGTTGGTTAGTATAAATTCACATTTCCACTAAAAATCACATGAGAATGTACACATAACAATCGATAAACAAGACGAAATGAAGCGTTTGAGTATCACTTGGGCATGCAATTCTGCCAAAGATCACTTACCCCACACTTAAACTCTTGTTCGTCCTCGAACTATATCCTCACATCTCATGCAATTGACACTTAAGCATAGCTACTTTGGCTCGACAATTCAAGCTATGGCTATACCGATTATTTAATGTAGCAAATCATCAAGAAAACATGCATGGTCTCATCAATACAATGAAGTACATCACATTAATATCCCCTAAGCTCAAGAATCAATTCTTGATCTTTGCAAACTCGTGCAAATCAATTGATCAAGACATCCGACACGAAATTTAATCTCTCGTCAAGCATGTGCCCTCACAACACAAGAGAATTTCACCATTTGCAATCATATGATTTCCAAAGCATTCCATGTAGGGGTATATGAATCCGATTTTGCTCTCTCTCCCAAAGAATTCACATGCATCATGTCATGAACCATAGGCTTGCCTCTAGTGTATTACTCCACTAATATAGGGACGAGTGATGTAAGATCACGTAGGACTTAACGGGTTGTAATGTAAGCTAAGGAACTAGTAAATACTGGGCTAACCAATAATAGCAACTAGCTTCCTTAAGCGCTTTTCAATACATCCTGCCATCATTATGGGCATTGTTTCTTCCTTCATCCTCTCATTCTTGAACTTTTCTTTGTTTTTGTTTCCATTTCTTTAAGAACACTCAACTTACTAGTAGATATTAGTTATACATCTTTATTTTATTTAATTTCAGCAAGTGCACCTTTGACCTTTCTTTAACTTTCACAACTTCCGCTTTTCCTTCTGTTTCACCATTTCGTACTCCTTTACACTATGGGAAAATTGTTTTTCTTGAGGGCTTAAGAGTTTTGGATCAAATTCACAGCTAATGAAAAGAAGGGATTAAGCTCGGTTTGTACCTCTTCAAAGAAAGGAAAAAATAGGCTAAAGGCTCAATGGGGCTAACTAGGATGTACATTCAAGGTAGGTATGATAATGGAGAAACTTTCGGTTTAATCAAAGAAATGCCTACATCCTTTCCTACAATACACATCCTTCATTTCATTTCGTACACACCCCAGGTAAGTTCTAGACACTTCACAATAGCATGGAATACTCGAAACCTCACCTCATACTCATTGCACATGCTCAACTCAAGACATATTCACAGACTCTTCAATCAGCTAATTACAAGAATTCACTATTAAGCCTCGATCACACCGAATCGAACTCTATGGCCTAGGTATCTCAACATGTTTACACAATTGCATGTTTTCATACGAATCACCTTTGCATCATAATATCATGTACAACACGTAACAAGAATTTCAAATCATGAAGTAATGACACATTTGGGACACAAACAAAAGAAAGAAAAGAAAGAAAAACTACTCCTATCGACTACATTTCCCTTAAGACGGTCGTCATCCATCCATCATAGGGAACGGTCACTATCTACGACTTCAGTCAATGGGACTATTCTCGGTAAAAGCATCGAAAACAAAGGCCGAGAAACCCAACATAAAAAATTTCGGAAAAATTCGATAAAAAAAGATAAACATTTTAATTTGAAAAATATTTACACCACACAACACAACCAACAACAGCTCAACACAACACACAACAGCTTCAACATTCATTAAAACACCAAATTTTATTATAGAACACATAACACAAAGTCACAAGGTCAAATGTTTCACAGGCACAACAACAAAACATAACATAACCATAAACAAAGCAGCTGGCACCTAACTACTCCCACCCCACACTTAAACCGAACACTGTCCCCAGTGTTCACAAAATTTCAACATATCACAAAGGTAGGTGGTGAAACTCCCTAATCAATTGAAATATTCAACTTCTTCGTCAGGTGCCGTTGCTTCGTCTCCCATATCAGAATCACCCCCGCTGTCCTCATCTGACTTAACATCTGAGTCCTCTTGGCGTGTCTCCTCATCGGTGGGGACGTCATCATCTATGTGCTCCATAAATACGGGCCCCACTCTGGATAAAGCTCAGGCATTCTTGCCGAATGGGTAATCCAGCTCGAGCTGCGATAGCTCATCCTCCGTTGCCGGCCTCCCGCCAATGCGTATCTGCAACATCTGCATCCCGTACATGCGGGCCATATACTGGTCATCCCGAGCATGTCGCTCGGCTAGTGTGAGCACCGGCTCATGAGTAGTGTCAGGTGCCTTGGTTTTGGTGACATCCAAGGCACGCCTGTCAATTTATGGGATGTAATCCAGCGCCTCCTCCTCGATATCATGGCCCCTCAGGAACGTGGTAAGCAAACCACTGAACCCGTATCTATGCCCCTGATATAGTCGGGCTCTCTTCATGGTGGAGATGATCACCGCCCCAAAATTGATCTCCATCCCCTTCATCAAGTCATAAACCAAGAACACTCGATCCAGGGTGACATCTGTCATGTGCAGCCCAGGGATTAAGCAGGAACACACAATTTTTAGCCAAATCCTAGCTTCCCTGTTCATATGGGATTAGGGCAGTGTCTGATAGTAGCCCCTCTCCTTGTGCCTGCTCCACCTTGCTGTCGATCGGGCTCCACATAGAGTGCGTCTAATGTCCGCATAGGGTGGAGTGATGTTTAGCTGCCTAAGGACATGAGCGTCTGTGTTCCGAGCCCCAGGATAGCATTCAAGTGATGGGGCTCAAAAGTGACAACCTGCCCCCTAATTTTGATGGTGTGACTGCGGAGGGTCGGGTTCCAGTTGGCATAAAACTCCCTGATAAGATGGAGACTGCACTCCCTAGGCTCTTCTAAGATGAAGTTTAGCCCAGCGGTGTCAATCCGGTGTAAAATCCGCGGGAATTCCTGTGCCAGCGGCTCCCGTGCTATTTGCTCCTCCGGGAAGTATTTGGTTTCTTTGTGTTTTGCATACCACTTCTTCCCCTCATCAGTCACCCATTGGGTTCTGTATTGTTGGTGTTGGCCTCGCGGAACCGCTGGTGCTGCTGGAACTGCTGTTCCCAATCGTATTCTTTTTCTGTCGGCGCCCGATGTGGATGCGCCCTTTCCGTTGTGTTGTCTGCCTGACATTGTTCCTGTACAATCAAACTGACAGTCCCAATGTTGTTCAATTCATAACTAGCTACAACTAAGGTTGGGTTTAATTAGGTCACCCCACACTTAGTCTTTAGCCACAATCAAAATAATTCGATAAGACATTCATGATTTTCCTCATTCTTAACATTCAACCGGCTTAGTGCATTCATATAAATCGATGGAACACTTACTATCTACTACTCAGACTTCGTACAACAACTAAAAATTTCTCCATCAATTCACTTTCAACATCATAGCACTTAGCCCAATTTTTTTTCTCAACAACCTATGCAATTCACTAATTTCATTCTCCCAAAAATCCCTTGTCTACTTAGCATATTCAATATTAATCACAATATAATTCTGTTCACTCAACATGCACAACCCAATTTTTTCACATTTCAAACAAATTTAGTCTTCTTCCTATTCATCTTCAACCCTAGTTATCAATTTCGCAAAAATTCAATCAAACATGCAATCATCGAATTCATATACTCAAAACGATACTATGAACATCAATCAATCTTAAATCAAGTGAATTCAAGCTTAATTCTTACTTAGGGCAAGGTTTAATCACCACACATGTTCAAAAATTGAAAATTTGAGTAAAAACAAGGAAAAATTCAAGAACATACCTTTAATTTGATGAATTCGAAGAAAACTCAAAGAAATTTGATGCCTAGGTCCGTGGCACGTTGGGGGAAAAGGGAATTTGGGGCTTGTGTCGCGGAGGGAATGGAAAAATAGGAAGGAAATGAGGAAAATTTGGGGTTTTAAAAGTTTTTTTCGCATGGGTTACTCGGTGACCCGGTGTGACCCGAGGCGAAATAACACTCAACGTGTCACGGAGGGTAACACGAAGCACCCCCTCTATGTCACGGAGCCGTCGCGCTAGTGTTCTAGATTTTTTAAAAAATCTGGAACACTCTTCAACGTGTCACAGAGGGTAACGCAGAGCACCCCCTCCGTTACACGGAGCCATTGCATAGGCTTACTATAATGTGCCAATTTTTATTTTTCTCACCTCGATTTTTTCGTTTGCGCTTCTTTGCATTTTTGCCCTCCGTTTCACCTGAAAATCATTCTACCACAAGAAATTGGTTAGAATTCATAGGTTTAAACACGAACAAAATTTTTATTATTATTATTATTATTATTATTATTTCTTTTTCCTTGTTTTTCTCTTTTTTTCTTATAGTTCTACTCATCTATTACAACAATTTCACGGGTTGCCTCCCATGCAGCGCCTTATTTACCATCGCGGCATGACGTCATTCATGCTCAATCATCCTCTAGAGTGATGGACATCTTCTCTCGAATAACGTCCTCACCCCAATAATGCTTACATCGCTGCCCATTTTAACGTGGCACTTCTATCTTCTTGCCACAACTCCACTGCCCCGTGTGGGGTCATTCTTACCACCTCAAACGGCCCTGACCATTTGGACCGCAATTTTCCTGGAAACATCCTCAATCTTGAATTGAATAGCAATACTTTCTGCCCCATCTCAAAGATCTGATGCAC
The DNA here is from genome assembly GCA_035772735.1 of Datura wrightii. NCBI lineage: Eukaryota > Viridiplantae > Streptophyta > Magnoliopsida > Solanales > Solanaceae > Datura > Datura wrightii. The sequence continues at coordinate 43,814,237 of JASDFA010000002.1, read as the reverse complement.
CATATGCCTATCGTGCCACCTCTTTGTTTTCTCTTTGTAGCACTTGACACTTTCATAAGCATGCCAATGAAACTCATAAAGTTCGTTGAGTTGCATCAGCCTGTTCTTCCCTGCTAGCTCTAGATCCATGTTCAATTTCCTCACAGCCCATAAGGCTCGGTGTTCTTGCTCCACAGGCAGATGACACGCCTTTCCATAGACCAATCTGTACGGATAATTCCCAATTGACGTCTTGTACGCAGTTTTATAAGCCCACCATGCATCGTCGAGTTTGCTTGACCAATCACTACGTTGTGCATTCACTGTCTTCTGTAGAATCTGCTTTACTTCTCTATTCTACACCTCCACTTGCCCTCTAGTTTGGGGATTATATGTTGTTGCTACCTTGTGGAGCACCCCATACTTAGCTAGCAAATTCTTGAAACTTGCATTTACTAAATGAGCCCCTCCATCACTGATAATGGCTCGGGGTGTCACGAACCTGGTGAAAATATGCTTTTTCACAAATTTTGTTACCACCTTGTTGTCATTCCTTGGGAAAGCTATTGCTTCGACCCACTTTGATACATAATCAACGGCTACCAAGATTTAACGATTACCAAATGACGGTGGGAACGGGCCCATGAAATCTATACCCCATACATCAAAGATCACCACTTCTAGTATCTGCTGCAGCGGCATCTCCTGTCTTCTACCAATTGTGCCTGTTCTTTGACATCTATCACACATTTTTACATATGCCATAGAGTATCTAAATAGTGTAGGCCAAAAAAATCCTGACTGTAGCACCTTGTGCGCTGTCCGCTCGCCTCCGTGGTGCCCTCCATACAATGAAGAGTGACAACTCATCAATACTTCTGCAATCTGGCTCTCCGGAATGCATCTTCTCATCACCTGATCTGGTCCATGCATAAATAAGTACGAATCATCCCAAATGTAATACCTGCAATCATGTCTCAACTTCTTTCTTTGCTGAGTTGTAGCCTCCGGTGGATAGACTCCACTCACTAGCAAATTCACAATGTCTGCATACCAAGGGATTTCAGCTTCCCTTATTGCCAAGAGGTGCTCATCCGGGAACTCTTCTTTGATGTTGTCACCTTCCTTCACATGCAACCGGCTTCCAATTGCGATAGGTGATCTGCCACTTGATTCTCGCTCCCCTTTCTATCCCGAATCTCTAGGTCAAACTCTTGTAACAACAAGATCCATCTGATCATCCTGGGCTTTGCATCCTTCTTGTTAAACAGATACTGAATCGCTACATGATCGGTATACACCACTACTTTAGAACCCACCAAGTAGGACCTGAATTTATCAAACGCGAACACTAATTCTAGCATCTCCTTTTTTGTCACTGGATAATTGACTTGGGCTGCGTCAAGTGTTTTGCTTGCATAATAAATGGAATGAAAAATTCTATTCCTCCACTGCCCCAATACAGCTCCTACAGCCACATCGCTTGCATCACACATTAATTCAAATGGTTGCTCCCAATCCGGAGAAATGAGAATAGGTGCTTCTATCAACTCCTCGAATGCTTTGACACAATCCTCATCAAACTCAAACTTCACCTCTTTTTCTAGCAACCTGCATATTGGTCTACAAATTTTAGAGAAGTTCTTGATGAACCGTTTGTAGAACCCTGCATGTCTGAGAAAACTACGAACACCCTTCACTAACACAGGTGGTGGTAGCTTTTCAATCAAGCTTTTCAATCACTTCGATCTTTGCACGATCGATTCCAACCCCTTGCAAGACACCTTATTGCCAAGGACGATACCCTCCTTGACAAAAAATGACATTTCTCCCAGTTGAGTACAAGGTTGGAGTCTTCACAATGAGCTAGAACCCTATCAAGATTCTGCAAACAAGTAGCAAACGAATTACCAAAAATAGAAAAATCATCCATAAATACCTCGATGAAATCTTCCACCATATCGTGAAAGATCGCTATCATGCATCTCTGGAATGTGGCAGGTGCATTGCATAACCCAAATGGCATCCACCAGAAAGCATATGTCCCATAAGGACATGTGAAAGTAGTCTTCTCCTGGTCCTCCGGTGCTATGGCTATCTGGTTATAGCCAGAATAGCCATCAAGGAAACAATAATATTCTTGACCAGCCAACCTGTCCAATATCTGATCAATAAATGGGATAAGATAATGATCTTTCCTTGTGGCCTCATTGAGCTTTCTGTAGTCCATGAAAATTTGCCAGCCTGTGACTGTGTGTGTAGGGATCATCTCATTCTTCTCGTTGGTGACCACAGTCATCCCTCCTTTCTTTGGAACACATTGAACGGGACTGACCCATTCGCTGTCTGAAATGGGATAGACCACACCTACATCAAGACACTTAATCACTTCCTTCCTAACCACATCCTTCATCACTGGATTCAACCTCCGCTGATGTTGTACAGTTGGCTTTGCTCCTTCTTCCATAAAAATTCTGTGCGTGCAAAAAGCTGGAATGATTCCCCTAATATCTAACATTTGCCAGTCCATTGCTTTCTTCATCCTCTTGAGAACCACCAATGCATCCTTTACCTGTGCCTCCGTCAGTTCTGCGGAGATGATGACTGGCAAGGTGTCATCTTCCCCCAAAAATACATATTTCAAATGTGGAGGCAATGTCTTCAACTCCAGTTTTGGTGCTTCCTCAATAGATGGTTTTGGCAATGGTTCCAGGGACCTCATCAATGGCTGAAAGTCTTGCTTTCTGAGATACCATTTTGATTCATTCAACATTTGCACCATCTCATAAGTATTCCTGTCTCCGATATGATAGGAGCCCATCAAAGCTCTTTCCAAAGAATCTTGAGAATCAACAATCTGAAGGATTTCTTCCTGATTTAGCACATTGATTGCTTAAAGCTCCTCATAGATGGACGGAAGCTTCATGGCCTTATACACATCAAATACCTCCACTTTGTCATGCGCTCGCATGGTTTGTTGCCCCGCAGCTACATCAAACAATGCTCTCCCGGTTTCCAAGAAAGGACATCCCAAAATAAATGGGACTTCTGCATCCGGCTCAAAATCTAAGACAACAAAATCTACCAGGAAGATGAGGGAGCGCACTTGCACTAGCACATCCTCCACAATGCCATCTGGTCTGGCCAAAGAACGGTCTACTAACTGCAAGATCACTGTAGTTGGTCTAGGACTTCCCAGCCCCAACTTCTTGACCACCGATGTCGGCATCAAGTTTATGCGCTCCCAAATCACATAATCCGCGAGCTCGGATACTTTACCCGATTGTGATCTGAATTGTAAAGCTCCCAGGGTCCTTGAGCTTTGTTGGCAACCTGTTCTATATTCGGGAAGTGCACACCTCAGAAAGCGCCACCGTAGCATACTTTGTCAATCTGCTTTTGTTTGCTACGATGTCCTTGATATACTTTGCATATTTCGGCACTCCCTGCAAAACATCAACTAAAGGTAAATTAATGTGTACCTATTTAAGAACCTCCATGAACTTTTTAAAGAAAGCTTCCTCCTTGTGTTTCTTTAATCTTTGAGGGAACGGGGGTGGTGGTCTTTCTGCCTCGGCTGCCTTCTCCTTCCTCCTCTCATCATCATGCTCCCTATCTTTTTCCACTGCTCCTGATTGCTGAGGTGATCTTTCTGGTTCCACCTCCTTGAGTTGTAATCCACTCCTCGTGGTCACTGCATTGACCTGCTTGGGATTCGGGTCAGTGTCACTCGGTAGTCCTCCTTTGGGCTTGGTGTTTTGAGCTCCAGCGAGTTGTCCAAACTGGTACTCCAACGCCTTTATAGCTAACTGTTGATTTTTCATGTCTGTCGCTAATTTCAGATAGTCAGCCTGCATTTGCGCTTGGTTAGCTATCATTGTTTTGAAAACTTCCTCAATGTTGTTGGTTGGTGGAGGAGGTGCATTGTTTCCTCTGTATTGAGACTGATAATTCTGATGCCCCCCTTGATTTCTCTGCACACCCTGATTCGAACTCTGCCCTTGATGGCTATTACTACCCCAAGAGAAATTTGGATGATTCCTCCAATTTGAGTTGTAATTGTTGCCATACTATTGGTGATTATTTCTCTGGACATTCCCAACAAAGTTCACTGAATCTAGATTTGCACCACAACACTCAACTGAGTGTTCATTACTCCCGTATTCTTCACACCAAACCTGCTGCACTACATTGACTGGGGCTTGTGGTTGATTCAAGCTCATATTGCTTAAGTGGGTGTTGAGTTGATTTTGCAATGCAACTATCTGTGCAGCGATAGCTGTAAAACCATCCACCTCAAAGACTCCTGCCGCTTTCCTTGTTCCTCCTCGTGATGAATCCGCATTCCACTCTGGATTTCCCTATGAAATACAATTTAACAAAGTATAAAGCTCCTCATAAGTCTTTTCTAATGCCTGTCCCCCAGCTGCTGAGTCTAGCAAAATTTTTGTGTGTGGCTCCAAACCCTCTATGAAAGTATGCACCAACACCTCATTGGACTGGTGATGGTGAGGACAATACCTTAACAATTATTTGAACCTTTCCAAAGCTTGATACAGATTCTCCCCCTCTCTTTGTTTAAAACTTAGAATCTGACTTCTAAGTCTTGATGTTTTCCCGGATGGAAAGAATCTTATCAAAAACTTTCTTGCAAGATCATCCCAAGTGGTGATAGAGTTAGGTGGTTCATCTTCCAACCACCTCTTTGCTTCCCCCATAATGAAAATGGGAATAATGTAACCCTCACGTAGTCGGAACATACTCCAGTGGTAATGTAAGTATCACTTATCTCCAAAATGTTTTGGAGATGTTGTTGTGGATCTTCATGAGGGAGCCTGTGAATTGCCCGCTGGTGTGCAACAATTGCACCATGTTCTGTTTAAGCTCAAACCTCCCTCCTGGCTCTGGTCTGCGAATACTAGATGTAACATTGTTAGCATGTGTGCCACTTTGCGAACCGGCCTTGCTGCCATTTCCTCGGGCACTAAAGCTGCCCTCACAAGTGGTGGGTTCTGTTGTTGCTCCAGAATTTCCTGTCTTAGCAATTGTAGCTTATTCTCTAGAGCTTCCCTTCTTTGATGATGGAATTGTCTTTCCGGCTCTATATATGAATCCACCAACTCCTTATCTCTTGCCAGTGTTCAAAAGAATTCAATATCTGCAAGAGAAAGGCTAAGATCAAGTTGTCAGCACTTATATAGAATTTGTAAACTAACACTAAGAAAATAAATTTACCAATTGCCCGTCCCTGGCAACGGCGCCAAAAACTTGTTTGGGTTGTGGTGTGACTACACGCAAGTGCACGTGGTCGAACAAGTAGTAAAGTGGCTTAAGTAAAGCCAAGTATCGATCCCACAGGGACTGAGCTACGGTACTAATTAACATAAGCGTTAGTGAACTCTATCTTTACGAATGCAGACAACCAAATAAACAATATTTTGAGAGTTTAAGTTTACTGATTAATAAGAATCTAAGGCAAAATTATAAAGTGAGTCTGAACAATAGTAATGAGCAAGCTGAGGTTAAAACGAACATGCGGGGAATTAATTTATCAATACCATTCAGTTAATCTTTCCTTCGGTTGCTAGTTAAGAATTATTGCCTATGGATTGGAACTTTCAACTCCTATCCAATTTAAGAATCACGAACCTTAATCTACATTTCTGTGATAAAAGAAATTCATGCTCTATCCATACATAACCGATTCCTTAATTGACTAATAAGACTTTCAGATATATTTCTATTCTGAATGTAAATCAATTCTCAATTTTCTAAACTAAGAAAAGATCATATCCTACCAATTCACATCTTTCCAATTCATTCCTTTTCAAAATCAAAATTGGATTTTTAGATATACATTAACATTGGCCAAACATTAATGCAGTAAAAACAAGAATTGATAGAACAACCATTGAAGAGAAGATGAAAACTGAATTGATTAACAATTACATTCCACTACAATTGTTTTGAACCTCAGCAAGAAGTGAATTAGCCACTCATTTATGGATTTAACATCATCAAATAAGTAGAATTCATACAAACAATTGAATTAAAAGAGAAAGAGATAGAGAAGAACCCTAGAATTTTCATCCTCTCAACTGCCTGTAACCACGTTCTTGCTCAACCAAGTCAGAGTGTTTAAAATAAAACCTAAGTGTGCTATTTATACTCTTGAGAATTTTTTCCGGAATAACAAGCAACGTGGCACGGAGTGTATCGCGGAGCACTCCCTCCGTGCCATGGAGGTATCGCGGACCCTCACTGGAAGTCGTCTCCCAGGCAATTTCACCTCAACGTGCCATGGCCTACATCGCGAAGCCTGGCCAATGTGCCTCGGTGCTATCGCACACCTTCACTGGAAATTCACCCAATTATTTGATCCGAGGCAGAATGCCTCCGTGATGGCAACGTGACACGACTCCATCGCGGAGCCTTTATTTTTGTTGCTCTCCCTTGTCATTTTTCACTCCTTGTTTCCAAGTTCATTCCTGATCTTCACCAACATGTATATTATCTTTCAAAATTTCCGTTTACCTACAAAACTACACTAATCATGTTTTTTAGTATAAATTCACATTTCTACTAAAAATCACATGAGAATGTACACATAACAATCGATAAACAAGATGAAATGAAGCGTTTGAGTATCACTCAGGCATGCAATTCTACCCAAGATCACTAACATCGTTGATATTATTACATATGGCATATAGAGTCATGCTTCCACCAAACTTAGGTTGGGGTCGAAGGAGACGTCAGGGCATACCTGCTAGGCAGACCGTCGATCCAGTTACTGAAAACGTGTTGATACCACTGTCACAACCTCAGCATGGTACCATTGCTAACATGATTTCTCCAATGATTCAGCAGGAGATGGAAATCTTCGTAGAGAAAATGCAAACACAACCTTGGGTCAATATGAGGCCTAAAGGGAATAACGAACATAATCAATCTGACGAGCCACTTCGCAGGTCAATCCAAGAGTTTCTTGAGTTAAAACCTCCAGTGTTTACAGGGGCTAGTGAGACTGAAGACCCTCTATTATTTTTGGATGAAATTCAAAAGGATTTAGACTCTCTTGAATGTTCCAGTACAAGGTCGGTTGAGTTGGTTGCCTATCATTTGCAAGATATAGCTGAAGAATGGTTTAAATCTTTTAAGGAAGGGCGACCAAGTAACTCACGTCCCTTGATGTGGAAGGAATTTTGTGATTCATTACTGATCTATTCCTGCCCGTGAGCCTAAGGGATGCTTTGTTGATACAATTTGAGGGATTGAGGCAAACCCCAAAAATGTCAGTGAATGAATTTGATATCCACTTCACTCATTTGTCCCGACATGCGTCATATGTGATGAGTTATTCTATGTGGGCTAAGAGGTTCATATGAGGTCTAATTGATACATTGTTCAAACTATTGGCCTCATATTTGACAAAAGGAGACAGGACTTACTCACAGGCAGTAGATGTTGCAAGAGAGGTAGAGACTAGATGGGGTGAAGGAAGAGCAGCTAAAGCACAAAATAAGAGAATGAGAATCGCAGGATCTTTTGAAGTGTGTTTTCATACAAGACGTGAATCTGGATCTTAAAGTCATCCGAGGACCACAGGGACTGAGGGTGCCTCCATCGTCCAGTCATCTAGCAGTGCTCCCACCAAACAGAACCATAAAAGCTCTACACCATTGACTGGACAATCCAACCATGCTACAACTACTTGCCCTAGTTATCATAAGGCTTATTTAGGCCAGTGTTGGAGAGGGATTGGTGCATGTCTTCGATGTGGACAGATGGGACATTACAAGAGGGATTGCCCACATAATCACAAGGGACCTAGTCAGACATCAACATGCATCAATGGTGCACCAACAAACTCTACCGCTTATGCTGCTAGGGACAATTATGGATAAGCAGGAAGAGGCGCTGGGAACAAAAGTACGAGTGATAGAGGGTCAGGAGCGGTGGGTAGAGGCCAATCCCGAGTGTTTACTCTGACTAGGCAGGATGTTGAAGCATCAAATGCAGTTGTCACAAGTACACTTCAATATGCTTACTTGATGAAATTGTTTGATTGAACTTGAACTCATCCCATATACTTGTACTCTCCAGTATGTTGTAAGATTTGACATATAATCCGATAATCCCAGGAACACTTTTAGTGTGTTCATTTGATGTTATTGCTTTAATTGATCCTAGATCCACCCATTCCTATGTGACCTTGTATTTTGCAATGAGGTTTAGTAGATTGCCAAACTTGTTAACAAATCCTGTTTTGGTCGCTACACCGATTGGAGAATCTTTACTGGTTAAGCAAATGTATCACTCTTGTCAACTCGGTGTTCAGGGGAAAGACACGTTAGCAGACTTGTTTGAGATGAATATGGTAGATTTTGATGTAATCATGGGCATGGATTGGTTAGCACCATGCCACACATCCAGTGATTGCTATTCCAAAATTGTCCACTTTAACATACCAGGAGAGCCAAGTTTCATCTTACAAGGAGACCAAGGATCACCTCCGAATAATTTGATATCGTCCATGGGTGCAAAATGAATGCTAAGCAAAGGTTGCCAAGGCTTCTTGTCTTTTGTCAAGGATATAAAGATTACTACACTAGAATTAGAAGTTGTCCATGTGGTCAGAGAATTCCCTGATGTATTCCTAGAAGATCTACCTGGATTATCTCCTGTTAGAGAAATCGATTTCGGCATTGATTTAATACCAGGGACACAACCCATATCAATACCTCCATATCGAATGGCACTAACTGAGTTGAAGGAGCTAAAAGAACAGCTGCAAGACCTATTAAACAAGGGATTTATTAGACCAAGAACTTCACCATGGGGTGCACCATTCTTGTTCATAAAGAAGAAAGATGGAACCATGAGATTATACGTAGATTACTGACAATTAAATAAGGTCACTGTGCGCAACAAATACCCGTTTCCACGTATTGATGATCCACTTAACCAGCTTCAAGGATCAAGGAGGTTCTCAAAGATTGACTTGAGATCGGGATACCATCAGTTACGTATAAGAGGTGAGGACATCTCTAAGACCGCCGCTTTTAGGACAAGATATGGTCACTACAAATTCTTGGTAATGCCTTTTGGGTTAACAAATGCACCTGCAACATTATCGACATGATGAATAGAGTGTTCAAGCTATATTTGGATCGATTTGTGATGTGTTTATCGATGATATACTTGTGTATTCAAATACATATCAAGACCATGAAGAACACTTGAGGATAGTGTTACAGGCACTCCGAGAACATAAATTATACACTAAATTCTCCAAGTGTAAATTTTGGTTGAACCAAGCTGCCTTCCTAGGTCATATTGTATTTTATGAAGGAATCTTAGTTGATCCAAAGAAAGTGGAAGCAGTAAAGAAGTGGTGAAGGCCAACTACCGTGACTGAGATACAAAGCTTCTTGGGTCTCGCGGGCTATTATAGGCACTTTGTGCAGGATTTCTCAAAGATAGCTACTCTTCTGACAAAGCTAACACAAAATAATGTCATGTTTCAATGTTTAGAGGCATGCGAGCAAAGTTTTCAAAAGTTCAAGGAAAGTATGACAACAGCCCCAGTATTAGTACTTCCATCAGGGACTGGAGGATTTGTGGTTTATTGTGATGCCTCTCGAGTAGGATGTGGGTGTGTGCTTATGCAAAATGGACGATTCATAGCTTATGCTTTGAGGCAGTTGAAAAAGCACGATCAAAATTACCCTACACATGACTTAGAGATGGCTGCAGTAGTTTTTGCTCTCAAGAATTGGCGACATTATTTATATGGAGAGAAATGTGAGATTTATACTGATCACAAGAGCCTGCAATATATCTTCCAGCAAAAAGATTTGAACCTTTGACAACGAAGATGCGCGGAGCTATTGAGGGACTATTACTGTTCGATTTTGTACCATCCAGGAAAAGCTAATGTAGTGGCCGACGCATTAGGCCGGAAGTCTATGGGCAGTTTGGCCAACCTGACCCCATTAAGGAGACCTTCTGGCAAGAGAAATTCAAAAATTGAAAGAGAATGGAGTAACCTTCAGTTTGGGCCACACTAGTTCATTATTGGCAGGTGTCCAGGCCGAGTCATTGATAATGGAAGATATAAAGGCAAAATAATACATGGATTCTCGGTTATGAAAAATTAGGGATGAAAGTATTGTCAAAAAGAATAAAAATTTTACCCTAGATTGTTCACAGGGTACTACGACTTTGCGATCGCATTTGTGTACCAGATGTTAATGGTTTAAGACAAACGTTGCTTGGGGAAGCACATGACTCCAAGTACTCAATTCATCCCGGATCCACAAAGATGTATCAGGACCTTCACCAATTGTAATGGTGGGAGGGTATGAAGCAAGATGTTTCGAATCATGTCACTCGATGTTTGACTTGCCAACAAGTTAAGGCTGAGCATCAGAGACCCGCAGGGTTAATGCAACAACTCGAGATACCAGGGTAGAAGTGGGAGCAAATCACCATGAATTTCGTGACTGGGTTACCACGGTCTCTCAAGGGATATGATTCCATATGGGTAGTCGTAGACCGATTGACGAAGTCATCACACTTTTTTCCAGTTAAAACTACCTATAATGGTGCACGTTATGGACGAGATTGTCAGGCCTCATGGGGTTCCAATTTCTATTATATCAGATAGGGGTTTCCAATTCACCTCCCACTTTTGGAAAGCACTCCAAGGAGCATTGGGAACAAGTGTGGATCTGAGTTCTGCATTTCACCCGCAGGCTGATGAACAATCAGAGTGAATCATACAGACATTGGAAGATATGTTGAGGTCTTGTGTTCTTGATTTTGGCGGCAGTTGGGACAAATACTTACCTTTAGTTGAGTTTGCTTATAATAACAACTTCCAAGCAAGTATACAAACGGCACCTTATGAGGCTTTATACAGAAGACGGTGCCGATCTCCCATTGGGTGGTCCGAAGTTGGTGAGGAAAAGGTATTGGGTCTAAATATGGTAAAAACAGCACTGAATAAGGTTCAATTAATTAAACAGAGATTGCTAGCAGCTCAGAGTAGGCAAAAAGCTTATGGGTATAAAAGACATCGAGAGTTAGAGTTTTTGGCAGGAGATCATGTATTTCTACGAGTATCACCAATGAAAGGCATCTTGAGATTTGAGAAGAATGGAAAATTGAGTCCAAGATATATCAGTCCATATGAGATACTTGACAGAATAAGTATTGTTGTGTATCAGTTAGCGGTTCCACCTGAGTTGTCATCTGTACATCTAGTATTTCATGTGTCCATGTTGCGGAAGTACATACCAGACTCCACTCATGTGCTTAAAGAATCAAATATTCAGTTAGATGAACATCTATCCTACGAAGAGGAGACAGAGATCATCATAGGAAGACAAGTTAGGAAGTTACGATCGAAAGAGCCTGCGACAGTGAAAGTAGTATGGAAGAATCATTCTAAGGAGGAAGCGACATGAGAAGATGAGGAGGTGATGCAGTCCAAGTACCCTCATTTGTTTGATACCACAGGTACGAGTATGTTTAAAATTTGGGGACCAAATTTTCATAAGAGGGACGGAATGTAACAACCTGGCCCGTTTAAATTAATTTAGAGAGGGTTTTGGGCTTGGCCCATTTAAATTACTTAGGTATTAAGGTGGACCACCACCTTAATAATAATAGTAATAAAGTAATTATAGGAAATAAAAGAGGCAGTAGCCAGGAGCATAAAATAATGTTGTTGGCTTTTAACCCAGGCTGTCCAGCAGTAGTTTTTAAAAAAAAAATGAAAAAAAAGAAGAGAAGAAGAACGAACGACGATAAACAAAGAAGAATAAATAGAGGAGAAGCAACCTCCGACCACAAATCTTAACTCAAACTGCTGCCTCCAAAACACCAATTACACATTGTAGGACAAGTCCCTGTACCCGACTTTCAATTTCCAGTGGTAAGTTTTTGAGTTTCTAGCCACCAATTAACTTCTTCTTCTTCTTTTTCTAAGTATATGACTTAAGTGGTAATTGAACTTAAGAACTTTGGATTATTGAGAGTAAGACTAATTAATGATAGACCTTACATGTTTCTAGCATGTAAAATAGTTGACTCTTCTATTGAAATGATTGAGAAATTCACTGATGGGGCAGTTGTTGATATTTATTTTATTTTTTAATCTAAACTTCGACCCTTCATAGGAGGAATATCAGAATTGTAGGGAGATGGGCAACTTAGCTAACGACTGATCAAGTTCAAGAATTATAATTATCACTCAAAATATTAAATTTCATGAAATTTTAGAAATAAAGTAATATTTAATTGTTGCATTACATTTTTAGATACTTGATACCTCGAGAACGCAATTGATGGATGCGGATGGGAGTTATTTGGCAGAAGTACTGTGAGTGATAATTCTTCCATAGTCGATTTTCAACTATAGTATATTTTAAGTTATGTCCTGCATAGAAATATGCAATTTAGAATTTGACTACTTGCACTCGGACAAGCGATAGTATGATCAAGTATTTGAAATGCATCAAATCACTCTTATCATGAGTTTACATATTATTACTGTTGAATGTGTTACTTACGAGTTATGTTATTTGTAAATTCAAATTTGAAACGGAAAGAATATGAATATATGTTACATTATAACGAAAATATTTTAGGAAGTAAACTTTACTAGTTTCGCCATTATCTATTGTCGAGATCGTTACACCTGGTGCATCTTGTATGAAAAAATAAATATTATGTAAAGACCCTCTAGAAGGGAACGTAGTTGACGGGTAGTCAGACGGCTATGGTAAATTCATAGTGTTAGAAGGTATACTTGATACTGGCATAGGGTCCTCCTAATAAATATCGATATACTTTTTAAACCAGTTGAACAAAGTTTTCATACACTAAATGGCGTTGATTGGAATAAGATATTATTGATGGTTTATAAACTGTGTGATTTTAATATATGCTTGTCCTAAATAAATGTTGTGGTTGATATTATTAAATTGACAGATTTCACTGCCATAAGACGTATCAATAGTTTTCTATTCTAAATAGAAAGAAAGTCAAATTTGTCTAAATACTAGACATAAGGAAGTATCGTGCTCCACTCAATTGATCGAAAAGGTCTGCAATAAGAGGCATAAGGTACTTGTTCTTGATGGTCACTTTGTTTAGCGCTCTATAATCGATGCAAAACCTTAAACTGCCATCAGGCTTCTTCTGAAACAGAGCCGGCGCTCCAAACGTTTAAAGTTCTTGGTAAACTCCACCATAGTAGGAGAAAGCACTTCGAGCGAGTTCATGCTATCTCACTTAGTCAGTTTGACTGACCCCGCTCCCTCTTTCTTTCTCCTTACAAATAACTTAGTTGAGGGTGACCTTTTGACTTGACAGAGGGACAGATAGAGTTGACGATTTATCCAGTAAGCCTGCACTTGCTTCACATGGGCCGATATTTTGTTTAGACTAATTCAGTATATAAGTTTAGTTAAATCCTAGAGTTTTTCTCCTTGAGTCTATTTTGTAAATTGGTTTTGGCCTGTGTTAGTAATGACGTGACTGGGGACTTCTAAAGTCTCATCATTGACTATGGTTTTGGTATCTTTGTAGGCGTATTATGTTGGTATTATAATATGGGGGATTCTTGTTTACTGAGTCCTGACAGTTTTAAATTTATGGATTTCTCCCTGTACAGAGGAAACTCTGTCAAATTTTTAGCGCGATAGTGGTCCAGGCTTGCTTGGTGGTCTTAGGCTTGCTGAGCGCCGTCATGGCCTAGGTGGGTCGTGACAATAATTTTAACTCAAAATAGTCCCAAACACATAGCAACAACACTGCCAAAACGAAGCTACAAAGCAGCAACAACACTGCCAAAACGAAGCTACAAAGCAGCAACAACTTCCCTACAACATTGCCTTCATTTTCATCAACGTTTGCTTGAGTTTTTATGGTGTTTTCTTGAGGGATTCCTCTTGGTTTCTTAGGCTTTGCTACTAGAAAAGAGCGAGGATTTCAGAGGGTAGGCAAGCACCTCAAATATGGAAACATTGAAAATGATTTCATAGAACAAAACATAAAATATAAAGGTGTTTGGGCGGTGGCCATTTTTAGGGCGGTGGCCATGTCACAACCTAATAGTGCCACCGTAAAATGCCTATAAATTTTTACTCTGAACTCTGATTGACAAGTTGTTTGATGTTCTGAAAACTAGACTCTAAACCTTTTAACTTGATAGGTCGTGGGGTTTCTAATTCATTATATAATGGGATATATGGTCGTTTAAAATTCACCCTTACTTATAAACTTAACATACTCTTTGATTTTCCGTTCATACACATTTCCCTTGTCATCTACGACCAATATACAACCTGTACTTCCCTTAACATTGCATACAAACGTCAAATAATCACCAATAATCTTCTGGGGTGTAACATCCTCCCCCCCTTAAAAACATTCATCTTGTAATGTCATAACACCTTTAACTCATCCTTGTCTTCTGTCATAAACATACATTCCTTATATTCGTAAACATATCCTTTCCAATCCAATATCAAACTATACTTATTAAACTCAATCTATTTATCTAACATAACACAGACATGCCTTAACACCACATAATCAAGGAACTTTTCTAACAATAAGCAAATTTATACACTACCACGGCGAATGATTAACTCCAATACCACTTTCCGTTCACTACTTAAGATATAGGATCAGTGTTAAATCTGAAGCTGCACTTTTACCCTTGCTTTTACAACATCACATTATTGGCGGTCCTGATAACAAAAACTAAAGCCTAATCTAGGGAAAAAGAAGGGACTAAATCTCTAGGAGAAACTGAATGTCTGGCCACTCGGGGCCTTGAAACACTATTAAGGCCCTTAAATAATCCTATTGACCTGGTCTCCTCTCTATTCTACTTCTTTGTCGGTACTTGGAGATGGTGAATCAGATCCTGTATCTTCTGAGCAAATGCTTATATCCGAGAAATAGTCATATCTGTCTGGGTAGACATTCCCAAACACTCTCGGACCAAATGGGGTCCCTAACCCAAATACAATTGATATACTATATCCCTTGTATTCCGTACCCTATCTGAAGCATATCGGACCAATGAATTAAACCTGAGAATATATTCGTGAATACTCATGCTACCCTGCTCTAGGTGTAAAAACTGATTAGCTCGAACCCATCGAAGTTCCCGTGGTAAGTACTAATTCGTGAATGCTAGGGGATTTAGGCTCAAAACTCCCAGGAACTAGAGCTCTCAAAAGTATTTACCCTAGACCCTGCCCTTAATTTCAACTGTTGATTTTGAAACTTCACTACTCGGGTTAAATGTGAAATGCTTTCTCAAAATCTTGTCCCTTTGATATACTGGAAGGTGTTGGAGGATCAACAACTCTACCTCCTCCTGGCTCTACCAAAACTGGGACAACATGAGGGGCTGAATCTCTTCCCACGGTAGCTCTGACTGGAACTAGAGGAACTATAACACGGGGAGTAAAAAAAACTCACTTCGAGCCTATAAACTATTTCTTGGATAGACAGGAGGGCGACTGAGACCCTTTCAAGCATCAGTGCCGATAAATCTCATAGCCATATGCCTTACTCTAGGTGAATTCAAAAACATAAACACAATTTAGATTTCAAAAACCTCTTACTTCTTTGCTCTATAGCACGATCTAGTAATGACAAAGTGAAACAACTCCTAAATGCCTTGTAGCCTCCTGATTATAAGTATGGTGCACAACATACCCATAAGGAAGACTCTACTAGACACGACTTGTGGACTCCCTAGTATTCGACTTTGCTCTGGTACCAAGTTTGTCACGCCCCAAAACTGGGGGAGGGCGCGACTGGCTCCCAATACCTGATTGACCGGGAAGCCGACTATACAACATCTATAAGTGTAACACTTAGGCCTTCCAGACCACCTGTAACAATCAACTGGAGTAATCACCTGGACCCATAAGGTCTCAACTACCACAAATAAATAACTGATATGCAAATAAAGGCCATGACTAGGCTAAACGAAGCAATGAAAAGCTGACAAGGCCACAAACTGAATAATAGTATACGTACTAAGTCCACAAAGCCTCTAATGAGTAAACTAAACTAATAGTTTGAACAGGGCTCTGATAACGACGCAGACAGCGGAAGACTCTAAAAATTAGAAGATTATAAAGGGGGAAGAGTTTACTATTGAAAAGAGAAGAAACAAGAAATAGTGAATCAATTAAGAAGAAGTAGCAGAAGAAGAGGGGGGAGGGAACTCAAATAAGGAATCTTACCATTGAAGAAATCCAAGTTATGGTTCAAAGTAGAACAAGAAAGGCATAACCCAAATAGAACCTACAAAGGTCTTCACAAGCCACAAGGCTGCTACCAATATATTAAATCAAATTTGTTGCGATGAAGAGAAAGAACCCCTTTATATAGAATCCTAGAAGGGGCTGGTAAAAGAATCAATTAAAGAAATTATGTCCTCTAGGGACATAAAAGGCTTCCCACACTTAAACCAATGCAGTCGACATAGATTAAAACAACACACTAGATCACACTGAAAGCTGCCACACACAAAGTCCTAGAAACTCAACATCTATAAAACAACTCTTAAATATTCGAGAAACTAATTAAAAATTACTGCAATACTTTCTCCCATTGGGGGTTGATTTGGGACTCATTCCATTCCTTTTGAACTTTAATCTGGGCCTCCAAATAGATGTAAGAGTTGAAGAAAATATCTTTATTGGGCTTGAGATCTTCCATAACAAGACACTTTTTAATAGCTAATTGCAGCCCATTTGAGTTTTTCTTGAAATTTCATATTTGATGAAGCTTTCAAATCCTTATCCATGTCTTTTAATGACATTGAGCTACCATGGATGCTATCATTCTCCCCTTCTTAAAGAAGATTCGTCCTCGGATCTTGACATTGACTCTATATGCACCTTCATTGGATTTGAGCTTCTTTGGTATTATCATTCTCCCTCACTTAAAGAAGATTTGTCCTCAAATCTTGACCTATACCTGCAACTAACATGATAAGTGAAATTAGTAGGAGGTAAACCAAGAAAGTAGAGAAGGCATTTGGTAAAAATAACACCAGGTATTGACCATGCAACCACTTAACCAATTTAGTTATTTTATAAACAAAAATCCCTTTTAAATATCCAAGCACTACACCATTTAAAAAAATAATGTAATTACCCGCACAAGCAGTTAAAACACAATTCATAAGCTCTTTAAACAATGGAGGGTCATTAGCTAGACCAAAAGCATACGAATAGTAGAAAAACATACTATATTTGCTCTTGTTAAACAACTTAACCTCACCATTAGATATACAATAATCAAGATATGGATCAAAAGCAATTCTTTTGACAAGTGGCTTTGATTGAACCTAGAAAAAAGGATCTTCCGAACAAGATAAAGATACTAAGAAGTTAGAAACCTGTGAGCAATTCTCCTTCTCTACACTTGAGCAATTACATTCATCATTTAGCTCGACATTCTCAACATCTATGGCTTCAAATGTTTCGTGTGTCTCATTTCCTTCATTGGCAACTTCCCCAGTGATATTCTCAAACCATAACAAATTAGAGAACACTTTAAAGTCTTCTCCAATTTTTTCCCACAATGAGTTATTGTACACTTTAAACCCCCATCCAATGTTAGTTTCTTCCTCAAATGAGGTACTATCATCCTCTTCACAAGGTTCTTACTCAAATTTCCGCATGGATTGAGAAGTGATACTAAAACAAGAAAATTTAGCAAATTTGAATGTGAACAAGATTCATTCTCTCTCAAATTACCTTGGACTTGGTCACTCAAGTTACCCTGCGCCTCTCTTTCATCACATTGTGGTAGAGTGATCACATGAGAAGAATAATTAAAAATGGAAGGATTGTTCCCAATTTGAATTATATCTTCACTTAAAACTTTGGCTTCATGAATTTGTGGTACAAGTTCTGTTTCATTTGAAAAAAATAATCATCAATAAGGTCATACCACATGAGACAATCAAGGTCAAACTTGTATTCAACTTGCAATTTCTTCCATAAATCATTGGCCTTTCCACTTTCCAAATCCTCTTTAAAACTAAATTTCCTTACTTCATGCAATTATTGTTCCAACTCTTCATTGGTTCCTTCTTCATTGACCTATACATTTGGAATAGAAATAGTAGAAAAAGAATGAGTTAATTGGTTAGAGCTTGAACAAGAATCTCTCGCACTAATGCACTCTATTCTTTTAATCTCTTCATTTTTTTCATCAATCAAATGCATTGGTTCACTCTCTGTTTTACCTCTCAAACTCACATCGCTCAATTCTTTCCACTCATTCTTAATTTTTGACAACTCACTCTCTTTACTCATCACTTCCTCTCCTTTTTCCTCTCTTGAGTTGTCAAGTTTCCCACCCTTTCTTCTCTCTTTCTTTTGTCTCTCATCCTTATTTTTATTTGGTGTGAAAAATTTTGTCACTGCACTAGCTCCCATGTACTTACCAAGAATCCCTCTTTTATCCCTTGGAAGACTTCTAAGGTCAACTATAATTTTAGGCTTCTCAAACCTATTGTTGTTTTCCCTCTTGCATTCTTTTTCCTTTCAAACATCTCCACTGATCTTCTTACGCTTAATTGATCTTCTTGAATCTCCATAGGTGCCAAAGAAACAAGGGTAGTCTTTTTTATATCATCTTTCACCAAGGAGTATCTATTCTTTTCTGGATCATATGAAGCTTTTCTATAGAGATACCATGGCCTTCCCAATAATACATGACATGTGAATAAGGGAACTATATCACACCAAACCTCATCCTTGTATATCCCAAGATTAAATCGCACCAGCACTCTCTTGTCCACCTTCACTCCTTTGAAGGTGCAGGGTGAAGCATGCTTAACACAAGATAAACCCACCTTTTTAACAAAGTAAGCACTGACTAAGTTGTGAGAAACATTTCTATCAATTTTACTAGCACACACATTAGACAATACTTCCGATCTAGTTTGAAAAATCTTGTTCACTCTCTTATGGCCTCTTCTAGGATTTTTTACATCTGATTCCCAATCATTCCCACTATGATCATCCATTCCTTCATTCCAATTGCTTTCAAAATCTGTAGAAGACATGCCAAAATGAGAGATTATTAGTAGTGAAGTTGTCTCACATGCACTCTCTTCACATGTATCTTGTAATGGCTGTCAACACTTGTATATCACACAATTAGGCTTTTACCCTCAAATAATCTCACCACTCTTGCCTTTTACCACTCAAAAGGTGCTCCTCAAAGTTCTTCAATAAACCAACTCAAACACTTCATAGCAAGTTCCAATGTTTGGTTCAAGAATGGAGTTTATGTCAAATAAAGAAAAGGACAACAAAACTATAATGAACTGGAAACAAAGGAGTACACAATGAAAATAAAAAGAAAAGCATGAAAAGAAATTACACATGAAATTTTAAAAACTGAGAAAAAATCACTAGACTACACTAAGTAAGAACAAATACTTAAAGTATCTAGCAATAGAATAATATGAAACTACATATAGTGTATAAACACTTTCAAGAACACCAAGAACATATTCAATGAGCTTTTGAATCCAAGGAGCTACAATGACCTTTACAATCCCCAAGTGATTTTTGAGTTTCTTGTTGACCAAAATTCAATGAACCTTCAAATCAAATGAGATTTTCACGAGATTGATCAGATTTTTAATAAATCAAAGTCATCAAATCACAAGGTAAAGTATAGAACAAACCATGAAAAAGTGAAGAACACTAGAAATTACTGTTCACGTCACTATTCACTTGAGGAAATAATTTTCTTTTTGACTTTTTTTTGGGTTACTGTTCTCGCTACAATAACTTTTTTTTTCTTTTTCTTTTAGTTTTTTTTTGTAGTTTTCTATGATTCAAATCAATAGATCAGGTGAATATAAGAATACCCAACCATCTAAAGCTCTAATACCACTTGATAACGACACGGACAAAGGAAGACTCTAAAAATTAGAAGATTAGAAAGGGGGAAGGAGTTTATTCTTGAAAAGAGAAGAAACAAGAAATAATGAATCAATTAAGAAGAAGTAGAAGAACAAAAGGGGGGAGGGAATTCAAACAAGGAATCTTACCATTGAAGAAACCCAAGTTATGGTTCAAAGTAGAACAAAAAGGGCATAACCCAAAGAGAACCTACAAAGGTATTCAAAAGCCACAAGGCTGCTACTAATGTATTAAAAAATCAAACTTTGTTACAATGAAGAGAAAGAACCCTTTATATAGAATCCTAGAAGGGGATGGTCAAAGACTCAATTAAAGAAATTATGTTCCTTAAGGACATAGAAGTTTTCCCAAACTTAGACCAATGTGGTCAACATAGATTAAAACAAAACACTAAATCGCACTGAAAGCTTCCACACAAAAAGTCCTAGAAACTCAACATCTATAAAACAACTCTAAAATATTCTAGAAACTAATGAAAAATTACTGCAATATTTTCTCTCATTGGGGGTTGATTTGGGCCCCATTCCATCTCCTTTTGAACTTTAATTTGGGCCTCCAAATAGATGTAAGAGTTGAAGAAAATATCTTCATTGGGCTTGAGATCTTCTTCCATCATAAGACACTTTTTAATAACTAATTGCAGCCCATTTGAGTTTGTCTTGAAATTTCTTATTTGATGAAGCTTTCAAATCCTTATCCATGTCTTTTAATGACATTTAGCTACCATGGATGCTATCAAGCTCTGACCTACCCGTAACTATAACTCAAAAGTCAAGCAAAAATAACTAAGCCCTAGCTCCAGGAAGAAAGGAGCATACCAACACATCCGCTGATCTCACGAACCACTACTTCAATCGGTAATCCCAACCTCTACCGACAGCTGCGACACGAACGTAGGTCCCTAGGTGAGGGGACATCAGTACGAATGAAATGTACTGGTATATAAGGCGGAAACTATAAACATGATATAACAATCTTGTAATAACTGACTCAACACATAAACATATAAGGGATAGATATAACCTAGAACCCTACAACCTGTAATTGATAACAACTCACCATAACATAAGTTAACTCAAGATAAGTAAACCAGGAATAAGGAATAGTAACAACCTGGAATCCTGGAAACCGAAACCTAATAATAACACTATAATGAGATGAAAATGCAATTACGAAATGCACCAGAAAAAAACTATAATTTTAATGCCGGCAACTAGCCAACCATAAATTCATATATAAAATTCGTCCAGCCGGTGTACCACACCAGGGTAATATAAAAATATCTCCTGCCAGTGTAGCATACTGGAGTAAAATAAAAATATCTCCAACCAGTGTACCACACCGGGGTAAAATAAAAATATGTCCAACCGGTGTATCATACCAGGGTAAAATAAAAATATCTCCAGCCTGTGCACCATACCAGGGTAAAATAAAGATATATCCAATCAGTGTATCATACCGGGGTAAAATAAAAATATCTCTAGCCAGTGTACCATACCGGGGTAAAATAAAAATAAATCTCAATCACAATCATGAATGGAGCCGATAGGGCTCATACGATTATCTGTATACTGACAACCATGAAATATGCTGACTCAGTAACTATAACATGTGTAGGATCTTACCACGACCCCAAATACTACAATTATGCTACACACATATATGTCTTTCATTTAGCATTAAAATACATACACATGTGGTGAATAAATTCTAGGGAAGTTCCTAGGACTGGAATATCATAAAGACTGTGTAGACACATGTTCATGATTTTAAACATCTCCTAGCAACTCTAACATGTGGAGCAGAGAGGAATAGCTTAACTTAACATTTTCTATTAACAATCTTAACATTAATTTCGTGCTTATACTCGTTTGACTTTCATACATTCATATAAAGAATTGTGAGCATACCTCATTCATTGCACTTCATATCACCTCTCAACATAACTTATGAAGAGGAAGACATAACTCATGTATCTCAAACTTGGAGCTATTTAACATAAAAATGCTAGGAAGCTGTCTAGGGACTGCCTTAAGATAAATAAAGACTTATAGTCGTGCTTTAGACAATATAGGAATGGCTCGTGTGAAACTTTGAAATATATGAGGAGCTTAAGAAAGCTTAGCGGCATTATAAATAGTTTAGAAACTTCCAAGCAAAATCCTTTAAAACTTGAAAAAGTTAATCCAACTTTTAGAATAAATAATCAAAGATACTTGTTCAAAAAATACAATGAAGAACTTCTTTTTAACTTGAGTCGTTATCTCAAAAATATTCGATTCTAATCATTTCATAAGAAGTTAAGAATTTACCGGCCTTTCATTAACTTAACATAAACTGAACATAAACAACTTTATTTATATCTCTTTGCTAAACGACTTTAGAACAGGGTAAATCTCGCTAGCCATTTGCCTAACTTATTAACAATCATAACACTTGTCATCTAAGTTAACAAACTTTAGCTCTACTTTTTGTATTCATCTTAAATTCTTTTCCAAACAGGATTCATCATTCTCTACTTTATTATTTACTCTCGTGTTCACTATTCCAGAAATTCTTATATGCACTTACTTTTTACATAATTGCCAACCTTTTCTCTTAAACCTCATCTTGCTCATATTTTAACATCGTTGAAATGTTCTTGAAATCAGCTACTGACAGAGAGTATAAAACCCACATATTAAATTAAAAGGTCTAACATTTACTCTTATCTTTCCTTTGCTACTAGCACCTCAACTTTTACACTTGGATTAACTTTGTTACAAACATACAGCTTTCAAAGAACATGCAACATGTCTACTTAAAACCTTAAACAATTCTTAGGAGGTATACATAACTCAAGAGTTCTAATAAACATATAGCAACTTTCTAAAGGAAATCCTTGCCACCTTAGCGTGTAACTTGAAGCAAGCATAAGCGCATACATGTATTATGAATTTCATATAACCTGCTAACATTGAGATACTGTGTATACCCTGCCCATAAATATGGTTCCATATAAATATCAATTGTTTCCAAGTTTAACGTATCGGTTAATTATGAAATGCGCTAATTAGTCACTTAGCTTATGGGAGAGGGATGGGGGGACCTTCTCATGGCCCCAGGTACCTTAAAACATGCATATAAGAGGATAGGAAACTATTATAAGGCAATTCCATTTTGTCACCCTCGATAGCCCTTATTGAGTTAAAACCGATTTCAAATATCAGATTCGTCGGCGCGTCGTCGTCTTGCCATGTTTACCAATTTCCTTAGAAACCATGATGTGAAACACCTTTGACACCATAAATACATAACTTAATGTAAAGGTCCAGATCACAGTTCTCACGCTGAGGGGACTTCAGACTTAATTTACAACTATGACCATAAACGAAAGCAATTGCCCTCTTCACTTCACATTCATGTGTTCCAACTCTTTAGCAAATACATAACTTAATACCAATTAATTCTAACAACTGGGAAGAACCATAATATGCTAATAAAGAAGCTTAAGTGCAGGGGAATGTTGGATTCATCCTCAACAACAATTTGTGCTTGAAAATCAAGAGACAAAGAGCACCTTACATACCTTTTTTTTTTCGGTGAGCTTTCTTATGTCGTTTCTTTCTTTCAACAATCAGAACTTATCCGCTTAATTAGTGGAGTTTATCACCAAGTGAAAAGGATGTTTCAAGTCAATTTATTCAGCCAAAGCATTACATCAATAGTCAGTCTAAACACAAACAAATAAGGCAACACTTAGCATTTCTTATTTCAACTTGTTTCTACAACTTTGAGGGAAAATAGAGGTAGGAAATTACCTCAATTTTCTCATGAAAAACTCGCAAAAATATAGATTATATTTTAAGCAAAACACAGTTGTTTCAACTTTCAAGAAGGACCATAACTTCAACAATAACATACCAACAACGGCAGCCCAACATAGCCTCCAACTTCTAGATTTAGCTAGGAATTTTAGGCAAGTTTAGCAAATAGAAACAGTTCCCTTTGCATGAGAATATCCTTGGATATAATAGGAGTATTTTTCTCCAAATCACTTCCAAATAATTCAGCAATCCTGCTTTCCAAAATGCAGAAACATAACAGCACAACAACTACAACAAGTTACCATACAAACCATAGCTTTCTTCTAGTTTTCCTTAAAAAATTCCATAGATTTATTAGAGATTTCAAAAGTGGGAAGTTTCTTCCTATTTCTTATGAACAATTCCTACTAAGATGGAGTATAACTTTAGATCAAAATATTCCCAAACACACCGCAACAACACCACCAAAACGAAGCTACAAGGCAGCAACAACTTCCCCACAACATTGCCTTCACTTCCATCAACTTTTGCTTGAGTTTCGATGGTGTTTTCTTGAGGGATTCCTATTGGTTTCTTAGGCTTTGCTACTGGAAAAAAGAGAGAATTTCAGAGGGTAACCAAGCACCTCAAATATGGAAAAGTTGAAAATGATTTCATAGCACAAAACATAACATATAAAGGTGTTTGGGTGGTGGCCATGTCACTGCCTGATAGTGCCACCGTAAAAATGCCAATAACTTTTTACTCCAAACTCCGATTGACAAGTTGTTTGATGTTCTAAAAACTAGTCATGGGGAATCAAATTCATTATATAATGGGAGATATCATCATTTAAAGTTGACCCTTACTTATTAACTTGACATACTCTTTGCTTTTCCGTTCGTACAAATTTCATTGTCATCTACGACCAATATACAACCCGTACTTCCGTTAACATTTCATACAAATATCAAATTATCACCAAAGAGTTTTTCGGGTGTAACACTTCTTAATGCCCCGAAAACAAAAAATCTAATCCTGGGACTTAAATCAGGAAATTTGGAAAAAAGCTGCAGAAAAGCTTCAGGATCACCCACCTAACGAGTTGTTAAGTGACCTCACGACTCGTTAGGTAAACCGTGAGAAGGAGGTTTAATAATATAAAGAGGAGAGACAGTGTACCTAATGAGGGACATCACGAGTCGTGATCACTGACCACGACCCATTAAATTACTCATGGTTAGGCCTGAGTTGGGAATATATTTAGTTGACCAGTGTACCTAATGAGTTTTTGCAACGAGTCTTCATCTGTGCCAACGACTCGTTAGGTGACGCATTAGTGGACTTAGCATTAAATCTCCCAAATGAGATAGTGTGTCCACGACTTGTGACCACGAGTCGTGGTCAATGACCACGACTCGTTAGGTCCATCGTGATGACCTATTGAGGACCCAGGCAGTGTACCTGACGGATGTGAACACGAGTCGTGGTTAGTCACCACGACCCATTAGTGGCACCTGACAGTATCTTTTCACCGAATTTCTAAGGGCTATTTAGTAATTTTCTACTCTACCAAGTCTTAAACTATGTCGTTTTGTGTTAATTAAGATATTTTAGTGGGGAAAAACGGTTCATTCCTCATTCCCCACTCTCAGTTCTTAGAAAGAATCGAACGTTCTCCTCTCAAGAACCCTTCAAGCAAGACTAGGGCTTCTCATCTCTTGCAACAGTTCAAGTTTCTTTCTCCGGGAGAATTTTAGTCAGGTATGTGGGAATTCAACATGGGAATAGTTCTTCCCTTGTGTCCCCAAGATCCTTCCTTGTTTTTCCCTATCATTACTAGCCTTGAGACTTTCGAAAGTGAAGAGATTATTTGTTAGACCTCCTTTAAATCCTATGAATTATCGTCTATGTTAAATTGTTGTTGTTTTCTACTGGAATGTGATTTTATTGTTGCTCATTCCTATAAGTATGAAATCTGGCCGTAGTCTTGAATTAAAAAAAATAGAATCTTGCAATAGTGTTTACATACCGAGATTTTTGCTTGATTCTGTCAGTGTTGAGAATTTCCATATTGTTAATTGTATTGAAAACTAGTTAGACTATTGTCAATTTAGTTTCAGTCAAAAAAATAGAATATTCAGTGTTAGTCAAAAATGTCAGCTGATCAGTTTGACTCCATTCTTTTACCGGTTGTCAGTGGTGCCTCCCAGATATCAGAATCAGACTCAGAATTTAGTTTTGGTCCATTAGGCGGTCATGACATTTTAGATATATAGCTTTGACTAGACCCAGGACCCAGATCAGTATACAGTTGTTCTTAGACGGTTACAACGCTTCCAGATAAGTAGCTCAACCAGTTTAGAGCCTAGTTTCAGAATCTAGTCCGATAAGAGTCTCAAGGTACTTTCAGTGATATGTCCCTGCCTAGTCTTTGACCCCAGTTTTGAGCTATCAGCCTAGAAGTTCAGTATAGGTTTCTAGTGGGAGTAGGACTTAGCACCGAGCAGGCCGGGATTCCAGCGCACCCAGGTTCCCAAAACTACATTGCCAGCGTAGGTTACAGTATTACTTGGCCTGATTGGCCCCAGACTTTGGTGATCACCAATTTCATGCCTTTATACCCTGCCAAGTTATATTGGATCCTACCGGTGGGGTGTATACATCAGACTCCACATCTAGCTCACGTGGTTAAATGTCGGTTATAGACTCTCCCACTAGTCAGTTAGTCCACTCTTAGATTTCTCAGCCCAGATCAGTTCAGTGTAGTATCTCAGACTCAGTCTTTCAGATTTAGGGCATGTTTATGGCTATTATCCAGGGTCATTATTGACCATATCAGTATATTCTAGTTGTATCGGTTTTGAATATTTTCAGTTGGACATTTCATGTCAGTTCAGTTCGATTACTAGCTCTTTCATGTTATTTACATCTCTTACTTACTCAGTACATTCAAAGTACTGATGCATACTTTTCTGCTGTATCATTTTATGGTACAGCTGTAGGTTCCCAGATTCAGCAGAGTTAATCTCCATGATTCAGGTCCTCCCCAGCCACAGATTTAGTATGAGTCCTCATCATTCAAGGGCCTTATTTTCATTTTCTTATAGTCAGTTGCAGTTTTAATTTAGACTTAGAGATAGTTGGGGATTTGTCCCAGTAACTTATTAGTTAGAAGGCTTCCAGACCTACAGATATTCAGTTTCCATGTTTTAAATCATATTTAAATTTTCATAAAAATGCCTTAATGTTATGACTTTAAATTTCCATTGTGTTTTTTTACTCAGAATTCTAGTGAATGATAGACCAGGGGTTGACTTAGGGTCACTTGTGGCTTCAAATACCGTGCTACGTCCAGGGTGTAGGCTCAGGGCATGACAAACTTGGTATCAGAGCACTAGGTTTAGAGTATCCTTGGAAAGTCTGAAAGTCGTATAGAGCAGAGTTCTTGTCATGGGTGTCAAGCATGCCACACTTATGACGAGGAGGCTACAAGATGTTATTAGGAAAATTCCCTTTTGTTCATACTCCTTATCGTGAGTTAAAGTTCAATTCTAGAAACGTCCTTCTGACTCGTGCTCTATTTCATTCCAGTGAACCATGCCTCCTAAATGTAGTAACAGAAAAAGGTCCAGCAACACCAATATGCCTGCCCCACCAGCTCCAGCAGCCCCTAGAATGACAATGTGTCCACTGCAAAGTTTAGAGCGGCTATCCAGCTGCTCGCTCAGGCAGTCACCAATCAGGTGAATCAGCAGGTGGTTCCAGTAGCCACAAATGGGTCCGCAACAGCTAGTTGGGTGTGGTATTTTACCCGAATGAACCCTCTAGACTTTTATGGAACAAAGGTGGGAAAAGACCCACAAGGGTTTGTTGATGAGATTAGAAAGATCACCCGAATTATGGGTGTTAGTCCCTCTGAGAGTGCCGACCTGGCTGCCTACTAGATGAAAGGGGTAGCCCAGGTATGGTATGAGCATTAGAAGGAGGGGCGGCCAGCGGTAGTAAGACCGGTGGAGTGGGAGGAGTTCCACACAGCTTTCTTGGATAGGTTTTTCCCTCGGGAGCTGAGGGAGGCTAAGAGGGCGGAGTTTATGAACTTGCGATAGGACAACAGAACTATGGAGGAGTATGTTGTGGAGTTGACTAGTCTGTCTAAGTATGCTCCAGAGATGGTAGCAGAGCCAAAGGCTTGCATGCTGAAGTTTTTAATGAGGTGTCAAACCTGGTTCTTAAGGAGTGTTGGATGGCGATGCTAATCAAGGATATGGACCTCTCTAGCTTAATTGTGTATGCCCAGCAGATTGAGGCTGAAAAGATAAAAGATATGGAGTGTAAGAACAAACGAGCAAGGACTGGCCAGTCAGATTTCGGCCATCAGAGGTCTAGAAGTAGTAGTCGTCCACAGTAGCAATAACAGCAGCAACAGCAGCAGAAAGCTCCAACACCTAGTTCAGCCACCGCTCCAACCTTTCGGTCCCACCAGAATTGGAGGAGTGGGTCATCTGGCACTCAGTATCAGACCCACAGTATCGGGAACAAGTATCCATCTTGTCCCAAGTGTGGTAGGAACCACTCGGGCAGTACCTTCAGGGTCGAGAGGGCTGTTTTGGTTGTGGACAGCTTGGACATCGGCTCAGGGAGTACCCATCATCCGGGCGAGGGAGACCACAATCCACCACATCATCAGCTCTAGCAGGTTGACCATCCCAGCAGGATAACACATCAGATACAGATGGAGGTCAGCGCCAAAATCTTTTCTATGCTCTATCTTCCCATCAGGATAAGGAAAGCTCACCTGACGTAGTTACTGGTATGTTACGTCTCTTCCATATAGACATGTATGCTCTCTTAGATCCAGGAGCCACTCTCTCATTTGTGACTCCCTATATGGCAATCCAGGTCAACATCAGTCCAGAGGTCCTCTCAAAATCATTCTCAGTCTCCAGCCTCATTGACGAGTAAGTTAGAGCCAGTCGGGTGTGTAGAAACTGCCCAATCATAGTCCTGAGTAAAGTTATTCTAGCTGATCTTGTAGAGTTACACATGGCCAATTTTGACCTCATTCTTGGCATGGATTGGTTACACTCCTGCTATGCCTCAGTCGATTGCAGAACTAGAGTTGTCAAGTTTCAGTTTCCGAATGAACCAGTATTAGAATGGACGGGCAGTAGTTCAGCTTCTAAGGGTAGGATTATTTCCTACCCTTAAGGCCTAGAAACTTCTCTCCAAGGGGTGTATTCATCATCTAGTTCAGGTAGGATTCCTACTCTGAGACCCTGACTATCCAGTCAGTTTCAGTGGTTAGCGAGTTCCCATATGTATTTCCTGATGATCTTCCCGGAGTTCCCCCTGAACAGGAAATAGACTTCGGAATAGACCTCCTCCCAGATACACAGCCCATCTCCATCCCTCCTTACGGAATGGATCCAGCTGAGCTTAAGGAGTTTAAGGAGCAGCTAAAAGATCTTCTTGACAAGGGTTTTATCGGACCCAGCATATCTCCCTGGGGTGCCCTAGTGCTATTCGTGAATAAAGACGGTACCCTTAGAATGTGCATAGATTACCATCAACTGAACAAAGTCACAGTCAAGAACAGGTATCCCCTACCCAACATTAATGACCTGTTTGACCAACTTCAGGGAGCCAGTTGTTTCTCCAAGATCAATCTCAGGTTAGGGTACCATCAGCTAAGGGTTAAGGAATGTGACATACTGAAAATAACATTCAGGTTTAATATGGTCACTATGAATTTGTGGTGATGTCCTTCGGGTTAACAAATGCCCCAGCAACTTTCATGGATTTAATGAACAAAGTCTTCAAGTAGTATCTTGATATGTTCGTCATTGTATTTATCGATGACATCCCAGTATACTCCATAAACGAGGAAGAGCATGCTAATCACCTAAGATTAGCATTATAGACAATCAAGGATCGCCAATTGTTCGCCAAATTTAGCAAGTGTGAATTCTAGTTAAAGTTCATGACCTTCTTAGGTAAAGTGTTCCCACGTGAAGTAATACATGTAGATCCTCACAAGATAGCAGTCGTGAAAGATTGGCCCAGACCTATCTCTCCTACTGAAATTAGGATTTTCCTGAGTTTAGTAGGTTATTACAGACAGTTTGTGGAAGGTTTCTCCTCCATAGCATCTCCTCTGACCAAGTTAACTCAGAAGAAGGTGAAATTTCAGTGGTCAGTTGAGTGTAAAAAGAGTTTCCAGGAGTTGAAGACTCGACTGACTATTGCTGTAGTTCTGACCTTGCCAGAAGGAGCAGATGGATTAGTTGTTTATTGTGATGCTTCCAGGATTGGACTCAGTTGCATTCTGATGCAACGGGGTAGAGTGATAGCCTACACCTCCAGACAGCTTAAAGTCATGAGAAGAATTATCCAACTCATGTCTTGGAGTTGGCAGCGGTGGTGTTTGCGCTAAAAATATGGAGGCATTACTTATATGGAGCTCATGTAGATATATTATAGATCATAAGAGTCTTCCGTACATGCTGAGTCAGAAGGATCTAAATCTGCGTTAGAGAAGGTGGTTGGAGTTACTAAAACATTATGACATGCGTGTACTATATCACTCGGGCAAGGCCAATATGGTGGCTGACGCTCTAAGAACGATCTATGGGGAGTGTGACTCATATTGAGGAAGACAAAAAGGATCTAGCAAGGGATGTTCACCGACTAGCCCGGTTAAGGGTACAGTTGGTGGATTCAGCCGAAGGCAGGGTGGTAGTGCTTAGTGGGTCGGATTCATCCATGGTAGCTGAAGTTACGACTAGACAAGATGAAGATCCAGTCCTACTTAAACTTAAAGAAGCAATTCTCAGAAAGGAGGTTGAGGCTTTGTCCAAAGGGGGAGATTGGGTGCTTCGTTACCAGGGAAGATTGTGTGTTCCGGATGTTGGTGAGCTGAGACAACAGATATTGGTTGAGGCACACAACTCGAGATACTCCATTCACCCTGGTGCTACTAAATGTACCGTGACTTGCAGGATATTTACTAGTGGAACGACATGAAAAGTGACATTGCTAAATTCGTAGCCAAGTGCCCGAACTGCAAGCAAGTAAAGGTAGAGCATCAACGGCCAAGAGGCATGACCCAAGATATCAGTATACCCACGTGGAAGTGGAAATAAGTGAATATGGATTTTATTACGAGTCTACCTCGGACTCACCGACAGCATGACTTAATCTAGGTGGTAGTATCGGATGACTAAATCAACTCATTTCCTCCCTGTTAAAACCACAGACTCAGCTAAGGACTATGACAAACTTTACATCTAAGAGTTAGTCAAACTCCATGGGGTGCCTTTGTCTATCATTTTAGACAGGGGAACGCAGTTTACCTCAGACTTCTAGAAGTCCTTTCAGAAGGGACTAGGCCCTCAGGTCAAACTCAGCACCACGTTCCACCCGCAGATGATGAGCAGGCAGAGTGGACCATCAAACCCTAGAGGATATGCTAAGAGCATGCGCAATTGATTTTAAAGGTAATTGGGATGACCACTTGCCTCTTATCAAGTTTGCGTACAACAACAACTACCATTCTAGTATCCAGATGGCCCCATTTGAAGCATTGTATGGTAGAAAGTGTAGATCTCCTATAGGATGATTTGAAGTTGGTAAAGCTACCTTGATAGGGCTAGACTCGATTCATGAGGCAATGCAGAAAGTTTAGCTCATCCGTGAAAGGTTGAAAACAACTTAGAGCCGCCACAAATCTTATGCCGATGTGCGGAGAAGAGAGTTGGAGTTCGCAGTTAATGACTGGGTATACCTGAAAATTTTGCCCTGAAAGGGCTGATGAGGTTTGGAAGGAAGAGGAAACTCAGCCCGAGATATATGGGACCTTATGGAATTTTGAGGCGTATCGGCAACGTGGCCTATGAACTAGAGTTACCTTCAGAGCTAGTAGTTGTACACCCAGTTTTCCATGTGTCACTTCAAAAGAAGTGCATCGGAGATCCAACCTAATTGTGGCATTGGACTGCGTGGGAATAAAGGATAGTCTCACATATGAGGAAGTACCAGTCCAGATACTTGACTGTTAGGTTCGTTAGTTGAGGAATAAAGAAATAGCATCAGTCAAGGTCCTTTGGAGAAATCAACAGGTTGAAGGAGCTACGTGGGAGGCCGAAATAGATATGATGGCCAAATACCCCCACATGTTCTCTACCGACTCTGTTATAGTTTGAAATGCTAGTTTTGCCTTAGGACCTGATCTAGTTGTTGAATTCAATTCATGTGTATAAGTTTATTTAGCGACTTTGGATGTATATATGAAAAGTAAATTCAGATCAGTTATGTATTTTCAAGCGGAGGTAGTCATTCCGATAGTTTTGGAGTCAGATGAACAATATTTGGAAATTTTGATTTGCTATTTCCTGTTTCCTGTGTGTTTTCTAACACTTGAGGATGAATGTTTACAATGGGGAGATATTGTAATGCCCCGAAAACTCAAAATCTAATCCCGGGACTTAAATCAGGAAATCTAGAAAAAAGCTACAGGACGACCCACCTAACGAGTCATTAAGTGACCATCAAATGAAATGTGAATAACCCGTCCTACTCTCTATGCACCGTGATAAGGAGGTTTAATAATTTAAAAGGGGGAGACAGTGTACCCAACAAGGGACATCACGAGTCGTGGTCACTGACCACGACCTGTTAAGTCATTGGTGGTCAGGCCTGAGTTGGGAATATATTTAGTTGACAAGTATACCTGATGAGTGTCGGCAATGAGTCCTCATCATCTGTGTCAACGACTCATCAGGTGACCCGTTATTGGACTTAGCACTAAATCTCCAAAACGAGACAGTATTGTCCACGACTAGTGACCATGAGTCACGGTCATTGACCACGACTCGTTAGGTCCCTTGTGGTGACCTACTGAGGATCCCAAGCAGTGTACCTGACGGGAGTGATCACGAGTGGTGGTCAGTCACCATGACCCGTTAGGTCACCCGTTTGGGGCACCTGAAAGTTTTTTCCATCGAATTTCTAAGGGCTATTTAGTAATTTCCTACTCTCAAGCTTTTAACTACATCGTTTAGTGTTCATTTTAGACGTTTTAGTGGGGAAAAATGGTTCATTCCTCATTCCCCATCTTTGTTTTCAGAAAGGATCGAACGTTTTCCTCTCAAGAACCCTTCAAGCAAGACCAGGGCTTCTCATCTCTTGAAGCAGTTTAAGTTTCTTTGTTCGGGAGCATTTTAGTCAGGTATGTGGGAATTCAACAAGGGAATAGTTCTTCCCTTGTGTCCCAAAGATCCTTCCTTGTTTTTCCCTATCAGTACTAGCCTTGAGACTTTCAAAAGTGAAGAAATTATTTGTTAGACCTCCTTTAAATCCTACGAATTAACATCTATGTTAAATTGTTGATGTTTTTTGCTGGATTATGATGGTATTGTTTCTCATTCATATAAATATGAAATCTAGCCCTAGTCTTGAATAATTAAAAAAAACTAGAATCTTGCAATAGTGTTTACATACCGAGATTTTTGCTTGATTCTGTCAGTGTTGAGAATTTCCATGTTGTTAATTGTATTGAAAACTAGTTAGACTATTGTTAGTTCAGTTTCATTCAGAAAAATAGAATATCCAGTGCTAGTCAAAAATGTCAGTTGATTAGTTTGACTCTAGTCTTTTCTCGAGGTGTCAATGGTGCCTTCTAGTTATCAGAATCAGACTTAGAATTTAGTTTTGGTCCATTAGGCGGTCATGAAATTTTAGATATATAGATCTGACCAGCCACAGGACCCCAGTTCAGTGTACAGTTGTTCTTAGACGGTTAAGACTCTTCCAGATAAGTAGCTCTGACCAGTCTAGGACCTAGTTTCAGAATCTGGTTCCGATAAGACTCTCAGGTTACTTTTAGTGATATTTCCCTGCCTAGTCTTGGACCCCAGTTTCGAGCTATCAGCCTAGCAGTTAAGTATAGGTTTCCAGTGGGAGTAGGACTTAGCACCGAGCAGGCCGGGGTTCCAGCGCACCCAGGTTCCCAGAACTACGTTGCTAGCGTAGGTTATAGTATTACTTGTCCTGATTGTCCAAAGACTTTGGTGATCACCCAGTTCATCCCTTTATACCCTGGCAAGGTATATTGGGTCCTATCGATGGGGTGTATACATCGGACTCCATGTCTAGCTCACGTGGTTAAATGTCGGTTATAGACTCTCCCACTAGTTAGTTAGTCCACTCTCAGATTTCTCAGCCCAAATCAGTTCAATGTAGTATCTCAGACTCAGTCTTTCATATTTAGGGCATGTGTATGACCATCAGCTAGGGTCATTATTAACCATATCAGTATATTCTAGTTGTATCAGTTTTCAGT
This sequence comes from Datura wrightii, assembly GCA_035772735.1. Lineage (NCBI taxonomy): Eukaryota > Viridiplantae > Streptophyta > Magnoliopsida > Solanales > Solanaceae > Datura > Datura wrightii. The sequence continues at coordinate 43,780,131 of JASDFA010000002.1, read as the reverse complement.
ATTTTCAGTTGTTCATTTCATGTCATTTCAGTTTGGTTACTATTTCTTTCATGGTATTTACATCTCTCACTTACTCAGTACATTCAATGTACTGATTCATACTTTTATGCGACATCGTTTCATGATACAGCTGTAGGTTTCCAGATTCAGCAGCGTTAATCGCCACGATTCAGCTCCCCTCCAAACGCAGATTTAGTGTGAGTCCTCATCATTCGAGGGCCTTATTTTCATTTTCTTATATTCAGTTGCAGTTTTACTTTAGACATAGAGTTAGATGGGGGATTGCCCCAACAACTCATCAGTTAGAAGTCTTTCAGACCTACAGATATTCAGTTTCCATGTTTTAAGTTTTATTTTAAAGTTTCATAAAAATGCCTTAGTGTCGTGACTTTAAATTTCCGATGTGTTTGTCTTACTCCGAATTCTAGTGAATGATAGACCGGGGGTTTACTTGTGGTCACTTTTGGCTTCAAGTACCGTGTTATGTCCAGGGGTGTAGGTTCGGAGCGTGACACACTTCTTGCAAAACATCCACCAATAGTAAGTTAACATGTACCTGTTTCAATACATCAAGAAATTTATAGCAGGCTGAGTTCTCCTTATGTTTCTTAAACCTTTGTGGAGTGGGGGTGGTAGTCTAGCTACTACAACTTTTGGTTGTGAGTTACTTGACTTACCGACCTCACTCGTGGACTTCACAACCTGCTCATCATTAACTTTCTTTTCTCTGGGAATCACTTCACCTGACTCTTTACTACTGCGCAAAGAGATTTAGGTCACATTTTTCTTGGGGTTTTTCTCAGTGTTACTGGGAAGTGCCCTTTGCAGTCTCTTTGTTTGCTGCAGGGCCAATTGCCCCATTTGTCTCTCAAGCTCATGGATGGACTTCTGCATCTCATTAACCACCTGAGTTTGTTGAACCATCCACTGCTTCATTGTCTCCTAAGGAGAACTACTTAACTGCTGGCCCAAAGGCCTTGGATAGGTGTTTTAGGGCCTTTAAAAATTCTAATTCCCTCCACATGAGGGTTTGGCTGCATTCCGGTACCCCTGGTTATAGCTATTACCGTCGAAACCTCCACCATGACCTTGTTATCCCACAAAATCTACAGATTCAACGTTTAGTGGAAAACCTGAATACGCGTGGCCTTCTCCACATGCTTCAATGTTTGAACCTGATGTACTTGTTGTACTTGGCTTCCTACTGGCTTGGTCACAAGCTTGCTAATCACATTTACCAGCCGGCTAATGTCTTCTCTAATTGCTGCAACACCATCCACCTCGAGCTTCCCTGACATCTTAGCTGCTGTAAATCCTCTACCTGAGTCCTTATAATCCTACTCCCCGCTGACACGAGGTTCAAAAGAGCCTCTACTTCCTCATAGCTCTTGGACAAGATCTATCCCGGTGCGGTAGCATCAAACAAAATCTTTGACTAGGGCTTCAGACCCTCTATAAAGTTATGCCCAATTATCTCCTTAGGCTGCTGATCATGGGCATATTTTCATGCTCAACTGTTATTTAATAACTAAGTTTAAGTCATGTTTGTCAATTTAATTAATAAAATTCTCGTGTAATCTTGTATAATTGCGTGACAGAACTAACCAACGTGGTTAGCCCATTTTCGTAGGTTAAATATACTAAGGAGAGGATAAATTTGATGTTCAATGCATAAGATGAAAGCATGGAGTGAATGCCAAGAATGAAAAAATGATGTTGCAAGAGAAGAAGGCTGCCCGCGCTAGGCAGCGTGCCATGCTGGCAGAGTTGAGCGCTAGCCAGCACGCCATTCCCTTTTGCCATGGCACGCTGCCTAATGCGCAGCGCTGCCAGCGTGGAACGCTACATAGCGCAGGCAGCCTTCTTCTCTTGCAACATTATTTTTTCCTTCTTTGCATTCACTCCATGCTTTCATCTTGTGCATTGAACATCAAATTTATCCTCTCCTTAGTATATTTCACCTACAAAAAGGGCTAATCACGTTGGTTAGTTCTTGCACACAAATATACAATATTACATGAGAATGTTATTAATTAAATTGACAAACATGACTTAAAATTAGTTATAAAATAACACTTTGGCATGTAAATATGCCCAAGATCACTACTCCACGCTAAAAGCCTTGTTTGTCTTCGAACAACTCTTTTACATCTCATGCAACCCAAGGACTCACACATTACCAATTAACACAAAACAACTCGAGTTAAGGCTACCATGATTAACTTAGATGGCAAGTTCGAAATAGAGCATGCTATATATACAACCAACTAAAATCACATACAACCAATTTAAGACCTCCTAGCCTCAAGAATCGGCTATAAAACTTAGCGAACTCATGCAGTTTAACCAATCAAGAAGTACTATATGAATTTCATCTTTCCTTAAACATTTGCCCTCACAACAAGAGATACCCATTTTCACTCTCAAATTTTATAAGTTATACTAAGCATGGGTATATGAATGGAAATAAAAATCACTCTCACAAAGAATTCACATGCAACATGTAATGACCCATAAGCTTGCCTTTAGTGTAATACTCCACTAATTCAGGAACAACTAAAAGTAAGATCAATAGACTTTCAGGGTTGTAATGTAAGCTAAGGGACAGGTAGGTACTATTCTGGCCAATAATAGTGACTATATTCTCTAAGAGCTTTTAATACATCACTTTATTATTAAGCACATCTCTTCTTTTACTTCACCTTTTATTCTTTTCAACTCTCACTATCCTCTTTGTTTTCCCCATTTCATTAAGAGCACTTAGACTATTAGTAGTGAACACTTAAGGCTTAGACTCTTTTTCATTTCTTTTATTCTTTTTTACTCCCTACTAACACTTATGCATTTTTCAAACAAGTGCATCTCTAGTCTTTCTTCAACCTCCATAACCACTATTTCCCTTCTTTTTCAAGATTGTCCCTTCTTTAACTCTTTTGCATTTTCACTTAAGTGCTTAGGAGTTTTTGATCAAATTCAAGGCTATTGAAAGAAAGAGATTAAGATTATATTGTAGTTATCAAAGAATAGGCTTAAGGCTCAATGGGGCTAACTAGGATTAGACGTTAAGCCAGGTAATTAAAGGATGAAAATTAGGCTCATTCAAAGAAATGCCTAAATCATCTCTTACATTTAACATCCCTCATTTCATTTTGTATACACACCAGGAAAGTTCTAGACACTACAAGATATCATGGAATATACGAAAACCTTACACTTAGACCACATGCTCGATTCAAGAAAGATTCAATAGAATCTTAACACAGCTAATCCCATGAATTCATCATTTAAGCTTCACACATACAGAGTCATATTCAAGAGCCTAGGTATCTCAAACAAAGTCATACACTAACTCACCATGCTTCACAATTACCATCACTTGCATCTTACAATCATGTGCAACACTTAATAGCAACATCAAGCAGTCAAGTAGTTAAGGGCCCAAAATAAAAATTCTAATGACTAAGTTTCCCTCGAGATGGTCGTCATCCATCCATCATTTGGAAAAGTCCTTAACTATGACTAAACAACTATTTACAAACAAAGAAAAATCTTTATTCTCGGTTCAAAGTTCCCCCCCTTCGGAAAAGAACTAAACATACAAACTAAAGGGTGGGTGAAATGTACTCAATTCAAACATCAAATCACATCACTTTTAGACCAAACATTAAATTCACCCCAAATCACATCACCAAAATTTTGAAATTACCCCTTAACCCACACTTAGATTATGCTATGTCCCCAAATCGTGTATTTATATTTAAAACAAAGGTGAGAGATACTTCTTGAGGCTTATAGGCCTAGCTAGAAGAATGTTTTGTCACTTTTCAATCAATTGGGTCATCGACCCCATCCTCATCTTCTTGTCATGCTCCTAGCTTCTATTTCTCAGGGTACTCAAACTTCTCCTGAATCTATTATCCAATCACAAAAATAAAAAAAAGTGAATATAACCAAAATCAAAAACAAAAGAAAAAGAAAATTGTACCTGTGGTACCCTTGGGTTGCCTTCCAAGGAGTGCCCGATTTTACGTCGTGGCACAACGTGAACCATCCTTTTCAGGATGTCCTCAAACAACTTTTCCCTTTCGGGAACCATCTCTTTTTATTCTTGTATTTAGAGGGAACAACTTCCACATTCTCCCTCTTTTACCTCCATCACTTCCTTCATAATCACATTACTCCCTGTATTACCTGCAGCAGCCTTGGGCTTAATTGTTAGGATATCCTGCAAGAGTGGACCCATAGATTCCACCCCACAACACTTGGCATCTGTCACCACACTAATCTTGCAAAGATCTCTGTAGTGTGTGGGTGGGTTGATCTCCTTATATACCCTGAGTAGCTCTTTCTTATCATTTACCCTCATTTTCAGGGTGCAAACTTTTACATCAATGATAGCTTCACCAGTCACCAGGAATAGCCGTCCTAGGATGAGGGGTACCTTATCGTCAACCTTAAAATCTAAAATTATGAAATAAGTAGGTATGATAATTTTACCTACTTTAATGACAAGGTACTCAATAATCCCCTCCGGAGCCACCGACAACTTATCCACCAGCTGCATCATCACTCTTATGGGCCTTGGTTTTCCCAAACAAAGCGTATTGAATAGAGATAGGGGCATCAAATTCACCGTGCCCCAAAATCTTTCAAGGCCCTCTTTATACCTATTTTACCTATTTGTACAAGGAGGGTGAAACTCCATGGGTCTTTGAGATTTTTGGGCATTTTGCTCGTCATCCTAAAACTATACTCTTCAGTGAGTGCTACAGTCTGGACATCCACGAACCTCACTTTGTTGGCCACCATGTCCTTTAAGTACTTAGCATCCTTAGGCATTCCTTGTAAAACATTAAGTGGAGGCAAATTTATTGTGAAGTTCTTTGAAGATACCAAAAAACTTCAAAAAACAAGCTTCCTCCTTGCTCTTTTTGAGCCTTTGCAGGAATGGTGGTGGTGGTCTCTATATGGATGCAACAATGATTGTGCATTGTGTGCTGCAGCATCCTTCTCCGTGATCTTGTCCGCTGATGGACCAAGTCTGACAAACTCTGGTTGCACCTCATTTTTCTTCTCCTTCTATGGTGCGTCAGTCAACTTCTTGCCACTCCTCATACTGATGGCCATGACCTGCGGGGGGTTTGAATCTATATTATTGGGTAAACCTCCCTAGGGTCTATTGTACTGAGCATTTGTTAATTAACCCATTTGCTTCACCAAATTCCTGGCAGCTGCTCATTTTATAAGTCTGAGGCCATCCTTGCTTGATCGGCTGCCATCTAGGTCTGGTCATCCATGATCTTCTGCAACATCTCCTCAATATTGCTAGATTGGTCATTATTCTTCCTTCTCTACTGTTAGTACTGTTGTTGCTGAGGCTACGGATAACCTTGACTTTACCCCTGATCCCACCCTGATAATGACACGGATAGGGGAAGATTCTAAAAATTAGAATATTCAAAAGGGAGAAGGAGTTTATTCTTGAAAAGAGAAGAAACAAGAAATAGTGAATCAATTAAGAAGTAGTAGAAGAAGAAAAAGGGGCGGGGGGGGGGGGGGAGACAACTCAAAACAAGGAATCTTACCATTGAGAAATCCAAGTTATTATTCAAAGTAGAATAAAAAGGGCATAACCCAAAGAGAACCTACAAAAGGTCTCCACAAGCCACAAGGCTGCTACTAATATATTAAATCAAACTTAGTCACAATGAAGAGAAAGAACACCCATTATATAGAATCCAGGGGCTGGTCAAAGACTCCATTAAAGAAATTATGTTCCATAGAGACATAGAAGGCTGCCAACACTTAGACCAATGTAGTCAACATAGATTAAAACAAAACATTAAATGGCATTAAAAGTTGCCACACACAAAGTCCTAGAAAGTCAACATCTATAAAAAAACTCTTAAATATTTTAGAAACTAATTAAAAATTACTACAATATTTCTCTCATTGGAGGCTGATTTGGGCTCCATTCCATCTCCTCTTGAACATTAATTTGGACCTCTAAAAAGATGTAAGAGTTATCTTCATTGGGCTTGATTTTCTTGTATCCCAAGACACTTTTTGATAGCTAATTGCAGCCCATTTGAGTTTGTCTTTGAAATTTCTTATTTAATGAAACTTTCAAATCCTTATCCATGACTTTTAATGACATTGAGCTTCCATGGATGTTATCATTCTCCCCTTCTTAAAGAATATTCTTCCTCAAATCTTGACATTGACTATATCTGCACCATCATTGGATTTGAGCTTCTTTGGTGCTATCATTCTCCCTCACTTAAAGAAGATTTATCCTCAAAGCTTGACCAATACCTACAACCAACATGATAATCAAAATTAGTAGGAGGTAAACAAAGAAAGTAAGAAAGCATTTGGTAAAAATAATACCAAGTAGTGACCATGCAACCACTTAACCTATTTAGTTCTTTTATGCACAAATACCCCTTTTAAATATCCAAGAACTACACCATTTAATAAAATAATTTAATTACCCACACAAGCAGTTAAAACACAATTCATAAGCTTTTTAAACAATAGAGGGTCATTAGCTAGACCAAAAGCATATGAATAACAAACAAACATACTATATTTGCTCTTGTTAAACAACTAAACCTCACCATTTGGTATACCATAATCAAGATATGGATTAAAAGTAATTCTTTTGAGAAGTGGCTTTGATTGAACCTGTAAAAAAGGATCTTCCGAACAAGATAAAGATACTAAGAAGTTAGAAACATGTGAGCAATTCTCCTTCTCTACACTTGAGCAATTACATTCATCATTTAGCTCAACATTCTCAACATCTATGACTTCAAATGTTTCATGTGTCTCGTTGCATTCATGGACGACTTCCCCATTGATATTCTCAAATCATAACAGATTAGAGAACACTTTAAAGTCTTCTCTAATTTCTTCCCACAATGAGTTATTGTACACTTTAAAACCCTAGCCAATGTTAGTTTCTTCCTCAAATGAGGTACTATCATCCTCTTCACAAGGTTCTTACTCAAATTTCCGCATGGATTGAGAAGTGATACTAAAACAAGAAAGATTTAGCAAATTTAAATGTGAAAGAGATTCATTCTCTCTCAAATTTCCTTGGACTTGTTCGCTCAAGTTACCCTGCACCTCTCTTTCATCACATTGTGGTCGAGTGCTCACATGAGAAGAATAATTAAAAATGGAAGGATCGCTCCCAATTTGAATTATATCATCACTTAAAACTTTGGCCTAATGAATTTTTGGTACAAGTTCTATTTCATTTGAAACAAATAATCATCAATAAGTTCATACCACATGAGACAATCAAGGTCAAACTTGTCTTCAACTTGCAATTGCTTCCATAAATCATTGGCCTTTACACTTTCCAAATCCTCTTTAAAACTAAATTTCCTTACTTCATGCAATTGTTGTTCCAACCCTTCATTGGTTCCTTCTTCATTGACCTATACATTTGGAACAAAAATAGTAGAAAAATAATGAGTTAATTGGTTAGAGCTTGAACAAGAATCTCTCACACTAATGCACTCTATTCTTTTAATCTCTTCATTTTTTTCATCAATCAAATTGACTAGTTCACTCTCTATTTTACCTCTCAAACTCACATCACTCAATTCTTTCCACTCATTCTAACTTTTTGACAACTCACTCTCTTCACTCAGCACTTCCTCTCCTTTTTTCCTCTCTTGAGTTGTCAAGTTTCCCACCCTTACTTCTCTCTTTCTTTTGTCTCTCATCCTTACTTTTATTTGGTATGGAGAAGTTTGTCACTGCGCTAGCTCCCATGTACTTCCCAAGAATCCCTCTTTTATCCCTTGGAGGACTTCTAAGGCAACTCAAATTTCAGGCTTCTTAAACCTGTTGTTGTTTTCCCTCTTGCATCCCTTTTCCTTTTCAAACACCTCCGTTGATCTTCTTACCCTTAATTGATCTTCTTGAATCTCCATAGGTGCCAAAGAAACAAGGGAAGTCTTTTTTCCATCATCTTTCACCAAGGAGTACCTATTCTTTTCTGGATCATATGAAGCTTTTCTATAGAGATACCATGGCCTTCCCAATAAGACATGGCATGTGAATAAGGGAACCACATCACACTAAACCTCATCCTTGTATCTCCGAAGATTAAATCGCACCAGCACTCTCTTGTCCACCTTCACTCCTTTGAAGGTATAGGGTGAAGCATGCTTAACACAAGATAAACCCACTTATTTAATAAATTAAGCACTGACTAAATTATGACAAACATTTAATTTTAGTAGCACACACATTAGACAATACTTCCATTCTAGTTTGAAAAATCTTGTTAACTCTAGTAAGCTCATGGCCTCTTCTAGGATTCCCCCCCAAACTAGATCTTACTAGAGTACATTTAATTGGATTCACACTCCCAACTCCAACATAAGCACATTCATCACTATAACTAATTTCATCATAATCATATGATTCATCACTATAATATTCATCACAAACGTTATTGGTTTTACTCAAATCACAAAATCAAAATTAGTAGGAGGTAAACAAAGAAAGTAAGAAAGCATTTGGTAAAAATAATACCAAGTAGTGACCATGCAACCACTTAACCTATTTAGTTCTTTTATGCACAAATACCCCTTTTAAATATCCAAGAACTACACCATTTAATAAAATAATTTAATTACCCACACAAGCAGTTAAAACACAATTCATAAGCTTTTTAAACAATAGAGGGTCATTAGCTAGACCAAAAGCATATGAATAACAAACAAACATACTATATTTGCTCTTGTTAAACAACTAAACCTCACCATTTGGTATACCATAATCAAGATATGGATTAAAAGTAATTCTTTTGAGAAGTGGCTTTGATTGAACCTGTAAAAAAGGATCTTCCGAACAAGATAAAGATACTAAGAAGTTAGAAACATGTGAGCAATTCTCCTTCTCTACACTTGAGCAATTACATTCATCATTTAGCTCAACATTCTCAACATCTATGACTTCAAATGTTTCATGTGTCTCGTTGCATTCATGGACGACTTCCCCATTGATATTCTCAAATCATAACAGATTAGAGAACACTTTAAAGTCTTCTCTAATTTCTTCCCACAATGAGTTATTGTACACTTTAAAACCCTAGCCAATGTTAGTTTCTTCCTCAAATGAGGTACTATCATCCTCTTCACAAGGTTCTTACTCAAATTTCCGCATGGATTGAGAAGTGATACTAAAACAAGAAAGATTTAGCAAATTTAAATGTGAAAGAGATTCATTCTCTCTCAAATTTCCTTGGACTTGTTCGCTCAAGTTACCCTGCACCTCTCTTTCATCACATTGTGGTCGAGTGCTCACATGAGAAGAATAATTAAAAATGGAAGGATCGCTCCCAATTTGAATTATATCATCACTTAAAACTTTGGCCTAATGAATTTTTGGTACAAGTTCTATTTCATTTGAAACAAATAATCATCAATAAGTTCATACCACATGAGACAATCAAGGTCAAACTTGTCTTCAACTTGCAATTGCTTCCATAAATCATTGGCCTTTACACTTTCCAAATCCTCTTTAAAACTAAATTTCCTTACTTCATGCAATTGTTGTTCCAACCCTTCATTGGTTCCTTCTTCATTGACCTATACATTTGGAACAAAAATAGTAGAAAAATAATGAGTTAATTGGTTAGAGCTTGAACAAGAATCTCTCACACTAATGCACTCTATTCTTTTAATCTCTTCATTTTTTTCATCAATCAAATTGACTAGTTCACTCTCTATTTTACCTCTCAAACTCACATCACTCAATTCTTTCCACTCATTCTAACTTTTTGACAACTCACTCTCTTCACTCAGCACTTCCTCTCCTTTTTTCCTCTCTTGAGTTGTCAAGTTTCCCACCCTTACTTCTCTCTTTCTTTTGTCTCTCATCCTTACTTTTATTTGGTATGGAGAAGTTTGTCACTGCGCTAGCTCCCATGTACTTCCCAAGAATCCCTCTTTTATCCCTTGGAGGACTTCTAAGGCAACTCAAATTTCAGGCTTCTTAAACCTGTTGTTGTTTTCCCTCTTGCATCCCTTTTCCATTTCAAACACCTCCGTTGATCTTCTTACCCTTAATTGATCTTCTTGAATCTCCATAGGTGCCAAAGAAACAAGGGAAGTCTTTTTTCCATCATCTTTCACCAAGGAGTACCTATTCTTTTCTGGATCATATGAAGCTTTTCTATAGAGATACCATGGCCTTCCCAATAAGACATGGCATGTGAATAAGGGAACCACATCACACTAAACCTCATCCTTGTATCTCCGAAGATTAAATCGCACCAGCACTCTCTTGTCCACCTTCACTCCTTTGAAGGTATAGGGTGAAGCATGCTTAACACAAGATAAACCCACTTATTTAATAAATTAAGCACTGACTAAATTATGACAAACATTTAATTTTAGTAGCACACACATTAGACAATACTTCCATTCTAGTTTGAAAAATCTTGTTAACTCTAGTAAGCTCATGGCCTCTTCTAGGATTCCCCCCCAAACTAGATCTTACTAGAGTACATTTAATTGGATTCACACTCCCAACTCCAACATAAGCACATTCATCACTATAACTAATTTCATCATAATCATATGATTCATCACTATAATATTCATCACAAACGTTATTGGTTTTACTCAAATCACAAATCTGATGTGATTCATCATAGGAACCATACTCATAACAAAAATTATAGTACATGTCCCTTCCATCATTCTTTATATCTGATTCCCAATCATCCCCACTATAATCATCCATTTCTTCATTCCAATTGCTTTCAAAATCTGTAGAAGACATGCTAAAAAAAGAGATTATTAGTGGTAAAGTTGTCTCACATGCACTCCCTCACATGTATCTTGTAATGGATGTCAAAACTAGTATATCAAACAATTAGGCTTTTACCCTCAAATAATCTCATCACTCTTGCCTTCTACCACTCAAAGGATGCTCCTCAAAGTTCTTCAATGAAACAAATCAAACACTTTAAAGCAAGTTTCAATGTTTGGTTCAAGTATGGAGTTTATTTCAAATAAATAAAACGTCAGCAAAACTATAACTAACTAGAAACAAAGGAGTACACAATGAAAATAAAGAGAAAAGCATGGAAAAATTTCACACGAAATTAAAAAAAATGCGCACAAATCACTAGACTACACTAAGTATGAACAAATACTTAAAGTATCTAGCAAGAGAATAATATGAAACCAATATAGTGTATAAACACTTTCAAGGACAAGAACATATTCAATGATCTTTTAAATGCAAGGAGCTACAATGACCTTTACAATCCCAAAGTGACTTTTGAGTTTCTAGTTGATGAAAATTCAATGAACGTTCAAATCAAATGAGATTTTCAAGAGATTGGTCATATTTTTAATAAATCAAAGTCACCAAATCACAAGGTAAAGTATAGAACAAACCATGAACAAGTGAAGAACACTAGAAATTATTGTTCATGTCAATATTCACATGAGGAAATAATTTTTTTGGAATTTTGTTTTTGGGTTACTGTTCATGCAACAGTAACCTATTCTTTTCTTTTTTTCATATTTTTTTTGTAGTTTTCTATGATTCAAATCAGTAGATTGGGTGAGTATAAGAACACCCAACCATCTAAAGATCTGATACCACATGATAACATCACGAACATCGGAAGACTCTAAAAATTAGAAGATTAGAAAGGGCGAAGGAGTTTATTCATGACAAGAGAAGAAACAAGAAAGAGTGAATCAGTTAAGAAGAAGTAGAAGAAGAAAAGGGGGGAGAGAACTCAACAAAAGAATCTTCCGGCTGAAGAAATCCAAGTTATGGTTCAAAGTAGAACAAAAAGGGCATAACCCAAGGAGAACCTACAAAGGTCTCCTCAAGCCACGAGGCTGCTACTAATATATTAAATCAAACTTAGTTACAATGAAGAGAAAGAACCCCCTGTATATAAAATCCTAGAAGGGGCTGGTCAAAGACTCAATTAAAGAAATTATGTTCCATAGGGAAATAGAAGGCTGCTAACACTTAGACCAATGTAGTCAACATAGATTAAAACAAACCACTAAATAGCATTAAAAGCTGCCACACACAAATTACTAGAAAGTCAACATCTATAAAACAACTCTTAAATATTTTAGAAACTAATTAAAAATTACTGCAATATTTTCTCCCATTGGGGCCTGATTTGGGCCCCATTCCATCTCCTTTTGAACTTTTATTTGGGCCTCCAAATGGGGGTCAGAATGGTTTGTGGGTTCCGAACAGCTATAGTGGTTGAACCTAATAAGATAACAATTACAACCCAAGAAGTAATAAGTACTTGGCCATGTAGTAAGGAAGTCTTCTTTTGGTGTATTCAACCAAGAAAAACCCCTCCACCTGGATTCAAATCCTACTATTATTAAATAATAATAAAATAATAATAAAAGGAATATACCAACACAAGATCTTCTAAATCATGAGATGGTAATTCCTATACATTCTCTTCTATTAGATTACTTGTTTGATTCTAAATCACTAAGAAAAAAGGAAAAAAATGAAAATAAAGACCTCCTGATTCTATTTATAGAAAAAAATAGAAATCATCCTCTATTCTTGTAAGATGATACACACTAGCTAACAACCCGCCAGGCGCTACATCATAGGCACATTGAGAGCGGAGATAATTGTACCCATATACATAAAAAATGACAGCAATGGAATGCCAATCCTCGGGCTTATTTGTAAAGTCTCTATTCCTTGGTAATCAAAGCCCAAAGATCTATGAATTAGCCCATGCTTGACTCCAAGGCATAACTTGTATCCATGCACTTCATATTCGCCCGGATTTTGCTCCCAGAAATATAGCCATCCCTGCCCCCTCACGTCAATCCCACGAGCCTCTTATCCATTCTCATTGAACGAAGACGGGGGAGCAAATCTAACTAGAAAAACTCACGTTGGACTTAGGGATAATTAGGCTTGAACTGATGACTTCCACCACGTCTGTAAGAGTTGAATAAAATATCTTCATTGGGATTGAGATCTTCTTCCATGACAAGACAGTTTTTAATAGCTAATTGCAGCCCTTCTGAGTTTGTCTTTGCAATTTCTTATTTGATAAAACTTTCAAATCCTTATCCATCTCTTTTAATGACATTAAGCTGCCATGGATGCTATCACACCCCAAGAAAAGTTGGGGTGATTCTGCCAGTTCTTGTTGTAGGTATTCCCATAGTTCGGATTACCTCTCGACACGTCACCTACAAAGTTCACAGACTTTGAGTTGGCTACGCAGGAGTCTGCACCATGGTCGTTGTTGCCACACATCTTGCACTAGCTAGGAGCTAGTTGATATGAATTAACCTATGCCCGTGGCTGTGTCATACGCAGTTTGCTGAACTGAGTCATTATTTGATGCTAGAGCGAAGCTAATTGGGCTGCCAATGCATTGACACTATCAACCTCAATAAGCCCCAGCGCTCTTTTGCCTGCTCCTCTAGATGATTCACTATGCGACTCTGGATTTCCTTGGGCAATCTTGTTCAACAGAGAGTACAGTTCGTCATAGGTCCTCTCAAGTGCTTGCCCACCTGATGCGGAGTCTAATAACATTTTAGTGTGAGAGTCTAGACTCCCCACAAAAGTGTGGGCTAACACTTCAATTAGACTACTGATGGTGAGGGAAGTCTCTCAGCAATGATTTAAATCTCTCTCAATCCAAGTAGAGATTTTCCTCCGGTCTCTTCTTGAAACTAGGTATCTCGCTTCTAAGCTTTGCAATCTTGCCAGAGGGAAAAAATTTGATTAGGAACTTCCTTTCTAGGTCATCCCAAGTAGTGATGGAATTTGGTGGCTCAACTTTCAACCACCTCTTTGACTCTCCCGAAAGTGAAAATGGAAGAGGGTAAGTCTAATATAATCAGTTGACACTTTGGTGGAGATAAAAATTGTTACTAATTTCCGGAAAGTTTTATAGGTGTTGTTGGGGGTCTTCATGTGTCATGCTAGTAAATTGCCCACTCAAGTGCAACAGCTGCACCATATTCTGTTTGAGCTCAAAATTTCCTCCAGTCTCCGGTTTGCGTATATTGGAGGTCACATTTGTCGCGAGTGGAATTACCACTTCACAAATTGGTCTAGGTGCCATTTTCTCTGGCAACAACTCTTCCTGCTCAACTGGTGGATGATGTCATTCAAGCCCCTATCTCTATAACAACTACAACTTTCATTCAAGAACCTCTCTTCGTGACAAATGCAATTGTTGTTCAGGCTCCAATAGTGGATCCACCAGTTCTCTATTCCTTGCCAGCTTTCTACAAGGAAAAATCTATTACCTGCAATGAAACAGACTAAGACCAAGATTTTCAACACTTAAGAAAATTGAAAAATACACACAAACTAAAACTTCATCGAAAGTTGCTAGTTCCCGGCAACGGTGCCAAAACCTTGGTCGCGCTTCAACGCACGTGCAAGCGTACGTTATCATACAAGTAATATAATGAATCTTAAAGAGCCGAATGCCAAACCCACAGGGACTAGTCTATCTTAGCGAATATTCAAGTTCAAGTGTTAAATTAAATTTCATAAGTGTTGGTTTCAAAGATTTGGATTTTTGTTTCTAAATCTAAGGTGATCACAAAATAATTGGAAAAATAGTAATAAAAAGCATATAGGGTTAAGGCCTAACAATCATGCAATGCTACATTCAACTCAGTCCTAGTATATGACTTCATTCATTGTCTCACAAAGTTAAAGCATTTTTCATGGTCATTCGAGCCTCTAAGCACAATAAATTAGTATCACAACTACATCATTGAGCAATTAACTCTGTGGAGTGGTTTACAGGGTTTACGCCCTTGGTTATGGGCTTTCGAACCTCTAACCATTTAATCTAACTTGTTTCACAACTACTTCTACGAGCGGTGATATGACAATTCCAAGTCGGTATCTAGCTATCTTCCCATTTTATAACCAAGCGAGACGAATTAGGTATATTTCTATCCTAACCGTGAATCATGTCTTGAAGACTTTGAACTCATTTCTTGAATTCCAAGTTCTAACCTAGGCTTCTCTCTTTCGAGTTTTGCCTAAGCTTAACAATTGCATTTTAGTGGTGATCAAGCATTAAAATGGTAAACAAGCAAGAATTCAAGAAATAACAACGAATAAGACTTGAACCAAAGTAGAATTTACACGATTGCATTCATGTCTTGTGGCCTCAACCCTAGAAGAAGGTTCTTAGTCACTCATGCTAATACAAGAATTAATTATAATTACAATTCACATAAGAACAAGAGTGAAGTAAGAAAGAATTTACATACCCTAGTTGGAGTTTCCTTCTTCTCTCCTTCGCTCCTTCCATCTTTTCCAAAATAAAAGCGTGATAATCAAATCAATTTCATAGTCTTGAATTTATAATAAGTAAAAAGTGCAAAAATTAGCCTTAGGTGAAACAGCTCCGTGCCACGCTGCCCATCGCAGAAATATGTTGGCGTGACACGGAGCTATCACATTGGCCTTCTGGACGTTAGGCGTTGGCATGGTATGGCAAAGGGTTGGTGCGCGTCGCCTGACATGGCACGACACGGCATTGGTCGCGCAGCTGGCGCAACATGGCACATTGCTATCGCGCACAACTACTACTTGACATGGTCCTCTCGTGCGCACACTCCTTGCCATGACGCGGTGTCCAGTGCGCCATATTCGTGGTTAGAATAGAAATATACCTAATTTTCCTCTCTTGGTTATAAAACGGTAAGATAGCTAGACATTGACTTGGAATTGTCACGTCACCGCTCATAGAAGTAATTGTGAAGCCAAGTTAGGTTAAATAGTTAGAGGTTTGAAATCCCATAACCAAGGGCATAAACTCCGTAAACCACTCCACAGATTTAATTGCTCACGAATGAGGACGTCACATCCCCGCTCAACGATGTAGTTGTGAGACTAATTTGTGGTGTTTAGAGGCTCGAAAGACCATGAATATTGCTTTAACTTTGTGAGACAACTAATGAAGCCATATACTAGAATCGAGTTGAATGTGTTGCATGGTTGTTAGGCCTTAACCCTGGATGCTTTTTATTACAATTTTTCCATTTATTTTGTGGTCACCTTAGATTTTGAAACAAAAATCCAAATCTTTGAAACCAACACTTGTGAAATTTAATTTAACACTTGAACTTGAATATTCGCTAAATACACTAGTCCCTGTGGGTTTGACATCTGTCTCTTCAAGATGCATCGTATTACTTGTACGACCGCATACGCTTGCACGTGTATTGGAGCGTGAACAACTGCATTTGGCGCGAACAATCTCTCAAATAAGGAGGATCTGTTTGGGAAGTAAGAAGCCCCTTTGACATCTCTTCATCTGCCAATAATTCTCGATGTGAAAAAACAGAGCCAGGGGATGATCTTTGAATCGGACTAAGGTTTCACCATCTTTCTTCACAAACTCGGAGATCTTCCCTCTCAACTTCTTAGTTCTCCTCGAAGAGATAAACCTATTGATGAATTTGTTGGAAAGAGCCTCCCACGTGGCATGGAATCTTCTGTGATAACACAAAGGTTGGGAATCCCAAAACTAGAGTATGAACTTAAAATAAATATGGAATCAAAACAAGAAAACTAATTGAAAAGACTAAACAAGAACTAAGAGATATGAATTTGACAAGATCCAAGTAACAATGAATTGGCTATAGGTAAACCAAACGCCTTTACTTGGGAAACTAATCAAGTTTAGAATCGGATCTTGACCGCTTCGTGAGTAACGTTAGACAATAGCTAGTAAGTGTACTAATCGCCTTCTAAGAATACCAATAAGAAACCAAAGATATCAAGAAAAAATTATCTTGCTACCATAAACTATGAACTAGTTAGGTTGCAAGATAAATCCAAAAGTAATTTTCCAAAAAGGTTCAAAAGAACTCTCAAATATAATAAAATTCAAAATCTGATCTTAATGAATGAACTAAGACCCTTTTATATAGTAATGAAGAAGGGGTAGGCCAAAAGATATCATAAATGCAAATGATACTTCCTAGGACCTAGAAAACTATCACACACATTATCCTATGAAGTCAACATAGAACAAAACAACTATTAAATTTCATAGAAGGCTTCCACACACAATGTCCTAGGAGTCAACATAGAATAAAACAACTTTAAATATAATTCTAAAAACTAATTAAAAAATGCTGCAGCATTTTCTCCATTTAGGGGCTGATTTGGGCTCCATTTCATCTCCTCTTGGACTTTAATTTGGGCCTTCAAATAGATGTAAGACTTGGAGAAAATATCTTTATTGGGCTTCAGATCTTCTTCCATCACAAAACACTTTTTAATAGCTAATTACAACCCATTAAGTTGGTCTTCAAATTTCCTTGTTTGAGATCTTGTAATGGGTCCTCTTGGAACTTCCAAAGCTTCCTTAGTTGATGATAAGTTTCCATGGTTATTATCATTCTCCTCTTCTTCAAGAAAATTCTTCCTCGAATTCAATGTTGCGTCAAGTAAAGAAAGATCAGCAACATTAAAGGTAGCACTAACTTGATATTCACCAAGAAGTTCAAGTTTGTAAGCATTGTCTCCAATAGTATCAAGGACTTCAAATGGACCTTCTCCTCTTGGGTGTAACTTTGATTTTCTCTTGGTAGGAAACCTTTCCTTCCTAAAGTTCACCCATACTAGATCTCCCGGCTTAAAAATAACAGATTTTCTCCACCTTATTTCTTCTTAAGACAGTTTGTTCATTCTTCCGTTCAATTGCAAGCCTTGTTTGTTCATGAATCTTCTTCATCATTTCAACCTTCTTCCTACCATCAAGATTAACAATATCATTAGTAGGCAAAGGCATCAAATCAAGGGGTTGAGGGGATTAAATCTATAAACAACTTCAAAAGAAGACTTACCAGTAGAAGAATGGATAGTCGTATTATAGGCAAACTCTACCATGGAAAAATGTTCCTCCCAAAAGGTTAGTTTTCCCTTTAAAACAACCCTTAAAATATTCCCTAAAGTCCTATTAACTACTTCAGTTTGCCCATCAGTTTGCGGGTGACAAGATGTAGAAAGTAACAATTTAGTCCCCAATTTCCCCCAAAGAACTCCCAAAAAGTGACTTAAAAAACTTACCATCCCTATCACTACTAATAGTTTTAGGTATACCATGTAATTTGACCACTTCGTTCACAAATAAATCATCCACATGTGATGCATCGTTAGTCTTCAAACATGGAATAAATTGAGCCATTTTTGAAAATCGGTCTACCACTACAAATATACTATCCTTACCATGTTTAGTTCTAGGCAGGCCTAACACAAAATCCATGGAAATATCAATCCAATGAGAAGTAGGAATAGGTAAAGGAGTATAAAGACCATGTGGTAGCAACTTTTGATTTGGTCTGTTTACATTCAAGACACTGGGAACACACTTTCTCAACATCCTTTCACATGCCAGGCCAAAAAAATATGTTCAACAAGGATATCCAAAGATTTGGGAACTCCAAATTGTCCCATGAGCCCACCACAATGTTCTTCCCCAACAAATAATTCACGTAAAGATCTATTAGGAATACATAACTTATTTTCCTGAAAAAGGAATCCATCTTGAAGATTGAACCGCTCATAAGGACCCAACTTACACTCTGTAAAAAATCTTGCCAAAATTAGAATCATTAGCATAAAGACCCTTGATTTGATCAAAACCCATCAATTTAGAAGTAAGAGTAGAGACAAAGACATATCTTCTTGAAAGTGCATCAGCAACCACATTTTCTTTTCCTTGCTTGTAAGAAATCACATATGGGAAAGTTTCAATGAATTTAATCCATTTTTCATGCCTACGATTTAGCTTACCTTGGCTCTTCAAGTATCTTAAGGATTCATGGTCAGTCTTAACCACAAACTCTCTAACCCAAAAATAATTTTGCCATGTAGCTAAAGCTTTGACCAAAGCATATAGCTCTTTTTCATAAGTTGAGTAGTTCAATGTAGCTCCACTCAACTTTTTAGTAAAGTATGCAATGGGCTTGGAATCCTGCATTAAAACAACACCTATTCCTCTTCCGGAGGCATCACATTCAACCTTAAAAGACTTAGAAAAATCAGGCAATTGCAAAAGAGGAGCAGAACACAATTTTTCTTTTAATAAGTTAAAAGCAACATTGTGTTCTTTTCCCCATGTGAAAACCTTGTCCTTCTTAATAACTTCATTCAAAGGAGCAGCAAAGTATTCGTCTTGTTTGGAATACCTACACGCAAGTGCACGTGGTCGAACAAGTAGTAAAGTGGCTCAAGTAAGCCAAGTATCGATCCCACAGGGACTGGACTAAGGTATCAATCTAATCAAGTGCCAATAAACTTTAACTCTAAATGCAGACAACAGTGTGAAGAAGATTTTGATATTTTGTTTCCTAATTTTATACTAAGTCTAAAACGAATATACAATTTGAGTCTGAACTATAAGTATGAGCATGCTGAGGTTAAAATGAACATGTAGAGAAATAAATTTTCGATACAATTTGATTAATCTTTCCTCCGGTTGCTAGTCAAGAATTATTGCCTATGGATTAAAACTCTCGTATTTAACCCAACTTAAGAATCATGAACCTTCCACCTACATCTCTGTGATAAAAAGAAATTCATGTTCTAGCCATACAAAATCGATTCCTTAAGTGACTAATACGACTTTCAGGTATATCTCCATCCTGAAGGTAAATCAATTCTCAATTTTTCCAAACTAAGAAAAGATCATATCCTATCAATTCACAACTTTCTAATTTCTTGCTCTCTCGAGTGAAATCAGACTTTTTAGATATACATTAATGTTGGCCACACATTAATGCAGTAAGAACAAGAATCAATAAAACAACCATGGAAGACAAGATGAAAAACTAATAGATCAATAATTACATTTCAATACAAATGTTCTTAACCTCAGAAAGAAGTGAATTTAGCCACTAATTTGTGGATTAAACATCCTTAAATGAGTGTAAACCATACAAATAATTGAAATAAGGAAGAAAGAGATAGAGAAGAACCCTAAGATTTTCGTCCCCTCAACTGCCTGTAACCCACGTTCTTGCTCGACCAAGTCAGAATTATTAAAAATAAACCTAAGTGTGCTATTTATACTAGTGGAAATTTTTCCCGGAATAACAAGCAACGTGTCACGGAGTGCATCGCAGAGCACTGCCTCCATGACACGCCACAAACGCGGACCCTCACCGGAATCCGATCGTCCAGGTATTTAAGCCCAACGTGGCACGACGTGCAACACGGGGCTAGGCCAACGTGCCACGGCCCCAACACGCACCTTCACTGGAATTTGGCTCATCTTCAGCATTCGGGCAGAATGCATCCGCGATGGCAGCGTGACACGGCTCCATCACGGAGCCCCTTTAATTCATGCTTTCCTTGGCCTTTTCCTTGCTCGCTTCCGAGTCCAATCCCAATTTCTCCCAACATGCATCTTAGCTTTATAAAATTATATTTTTCCCGCAAAACAACGCTAATCATGTTGGTTAGTATAAATTCACATTTGACTACAATTCACATGAGAATGTACAAACATCGATAGATAAACAAGACAAAATGACGCATTTGAGTATCACTTGGGCATATAAATCTGCCCAAGATCACAATGGTGCTAAAATCTCTAACAAACCTCCTATAAAAACTAGCAAGCCCATGAAAACTCCTAATCTCATTTACACTCTTAGGTTTTGGCCATTCTTTGATTGCCTTGATTTTCTCTTCATCAACTTCAACTCCCTTAGAACTGACCACAAAACCTAAGAATACCACATGATCCACACAAAAGGTACACTTTTTGAGATTAGCAAACAACTTTTGCTTCTTAAGAACTTCGAGAACTTGTTTTAGGTGTTCAACATGCTCATCCAAATTTTTAGAAAAGATCAAGATATCATCAAAATAAACAACCACAAACTTTCCATGAAAATCCTTAAAAAATATGATTCATCAATCTCATGAAAGTGTTGGGTGCATTAGTCCAGCCAAAAGACATAACTAACCACTCATAAAGCCCACATTTGGTCTTAAAAGCAGTTTTCCATTCATCTCTAAGATTCATTCAATTCTGATGGCAACCATTTTTTAGATCAATTTTAGAAAAAATTTTAGACCCGTGAAATTGGTCTAATATGTCATCAAGATGAGGAATAGGATGACGATACTTTACTATAATCTTGTTGATAGCTCGACAATCCATACACATCTGCTAAGATCCATCATTTTTGGGACCCAATAGAACAGGAACAGAGCAAGAACTCATGCTCTCTCATACAAACCCCTTTTCAAGTAACTCTTCAACTTGTCTTTGCAACTCCTTTGTCTCTTCAGGATTACTTCTATAAGCAGGCGTATTTGGAATTTGTGCTCCAGGTACAAAGTCAATTTGGTGCTCAATGCCACGCAAAGGTGGTAGACCTTTAGGAATATCCTCAGGAAAAATATCAGCAAAATCCTGCAAAAGAGAAGTAACACTACTTGGCAAAGAAGAAGTTAGTATCTCAGAATTAATCAAGATTTCTTTATAAGTAAGTAGTATTATATGCAGTCCCTCTTTTCTTGCATTCAAACACTTCTTGGATTTTATATAGAAACTATCTTTTTTCTTTTCCTTAGCCTCTTTCCTCTCACCAAAATTTTCTTTTTTTCCACTCGAGCCCTCTTTTACCTCTTTGCTTATGTTTTTGCCCTCTTTTTCTCTCTCTCTCTTGGCCATCTCTCTTTATTCTAACTCTTGGATAGAACTCTTTTCATTTCCCTCAAGCTCACTTTTATCCCCTCCCTTTTGTTTTCCCATTGATTCCCGCAATCACTTTTGATCTTCAAACACTTGAGAAGGAGTTAAAGGTGCAAGAGTATACTTCTTTCCATTAAGCTTAAGAGAATATCTATTCTTTCTTCCAACATAAAAAGTTTGCCTATCAAACTGTCATGGACGACCAATCAAGAGATGACAATCTTGCATAGGAATCACATCACAAAGAGTGTCATCCTCATACCTACTAACATTCAATTCACCGCTATTATTCAACCATTGGATTCTATAGGGCTTAAGGTGTTTCATGCATGCAAGCCCTAACATATCTACCAAGTGTGAACTCATCACATTAGCACAATTACCACTATTAATAATCATAGAACAAATTTTTCCCTTTATCCCACACTTAGTATGGAATATATTCTCCCTTTGTTCATCACTATGGATTCCCAAACTGATAGACATAAGCCTCCAAACTACCCCAATCAAACTATGATTAAAAGGAAGTTCTACACCATCTTCACTCTCACCTTCATCTTCTTCCTCTTTCTCACTCTTTTCACTCTCATATTATACTTCAAGAATCTTCCTAGCTACCCCAACAAAACCATCATTAGGCATTTCTATATCATCTTCATTCATACCACCCTGTTCTTTCTCATCCTCACTTTTTTCACTCTCATATTTTCCATTTTCTCTTAAGATAATGTTTCTTCTAGTTGGACATTCATGCATCATATGCCCTATCCCATGACATTTATGACATTGAATAGAACTGGAAGGTTTAGATGACTTAGGAAAAAAAGATTTACCTCACTCTTTCTCATCTACTTTACCCTTGACTTTTTCTTCTTGAGGTCTAGAAGATACTTCTTCTTTTGACCATGGCTTCTTGGAAGTGGTGTTTGGTTGATTCTTCCATGAACTAGCCTGATGTCTTCTTTTATTTTGCTTTTCTACTTTTACAGCCAAATCTACTAATTTATCTAAAGTTACATATTGTTGTATCTCTACTACATCAGCTATTTGTCTATTTAAACCATTAATAAGTCTGGCCATAGTAGTCTCTTCATCTTCCATGCAATTAGCTTGGATCATAGCCATATCCATAGCCTTAAAATATTCATCAATAGTCATGGTTCCTTGCTTCATTGATTGAAGACGCCATTGCAGGTCTCTTTGAAAATGCGAAGGCACAAACCTTTTCTTCATGACTCTCTTCATCTCAGCCCAAGTAGAAATGGGTGGTTCTCCATCTTTTTGTCTATTCCTTGTAAGCTTTTTCCACCAAATAGAAGCATAGTCAGAGAATTCAACAACAGCAAGGTTAACCTTCTTACCTTCTGAATAGTTGTGACAATAAAAAATGGACTCAACTCTCCGCTCCCAGTCAAGGTACAAATTTGGATCTCTTGTGAAAGATGACATCTTCATTTTTATGCTATTTATGTTGTCATATTCCAATCTATCTCGTTGTCCCCTTCTATCTCTCCCTATCCTATCTATATTTACATTAAAATCATCAACCAAATCGTAAATATGATTTTCTTGATTCACAATGGGGGCATGGGGTACGTTTCTCCTATTTGGAGGTCTAGGATTATTTTGGGGTGGTACAACAGGTTGATTTTCCCTCCTAAGTTCAGCTATTGTCTCATTTTATTCAGTAATGACATCCTTTATCTCTTGAAATTGTAAGTTCCATCTTTCAAATTGTTGGTGCATATCTTGTAAAACAAAATCATTTCTTGCTCGGATCTCCGCTTCTTGAGCAGCCCTCCTTTCACCATCACAATCACCTATATTAGAAATCATAAAAAAATAGTGTCACTCAAACTTGGCTTTTTTTTTCCTTAAATGTTCTCACCCAGTCCTGCCTTTTTCCTCTCAAATGACCTTTGGAAAGAGAATTTGTGTATTTATATTTAACCCCACCAGTGTCAAGTCCTTAGTAGTAAAATAAGGAATTTTGGGGCACAAAAAAGTGAAGAACCAACCCTAGGAAGAATAAGATTTAGTTGAAACAAGACTCGAACAAAAAGGAAAGGATTTTAGAACAAGATAAAGATCTAGGATCCCCGCTTCATGTGTTCTATCAAAATTTCTCTTTCTTTCCTTTTTTCTTTTGAAATAATTAGATGAGGAAAAATTTCTTGAAAAGCAATAAAAAAAATTTTCTCTTTTTTTTTAAATGATACTATTCACTGCCACAGTAGTATTTTTTTCAATGTTACTGTTCACTGCTACAGTAATGTTTTTTCTTTTTTGCTCTTTGTTCAAGAAACTCCAAAGATTATCAAGAATGAAATTTTGATAGAACCGCTCTGATACCACTTGGTAACACAAAGGTTAGGAATCCCAAAACTAGAGAATGAACTTAAAATGAATACGGAAGCAAAACTAGAAAACTAATTGAAAAAACTAAACAAGAACCATGAGTTTACACCTTATCAGATAAATGGGTTGTCCCCAAACCAGGGAAACCATTGGAAATTCCACTTGATCCATTGATGCTGACTGCTGTGGAAATGGCTTCTCGGCATTTTGATGTGGCCACGTATTCCTGGGGCCCTCGTCCCAATCATTAATTCTATCAGAAAGTCTCCTTCAACTTGCTGTCTTTTCTTTTCGTTCTATTGGGGGAAATGTCTGGTTTGATGTGGGGGAGGGATGTGTATATCATACAACACAATGAAATGAATGATTTTTGAATGTTACTGGGGGTCCTTGCTTTGAATAGTTAAATATTACATTATAACCCAAATCTTTTGTTTGCCTGTGTAGATAGTAGAATAGTAATCAAACTCCAAGGGTTTTCTTTATACCATGGTTCTTTCCCAAGGAGAATTTGTGTTTTTCAATTCTCTTTGTTGTCGAATAGGGTTGGCACTTCTAGATGATAGATTGTGAGGTGACTCTCTTAATGAAAAATGCCATGTCGTTCCTGAGTCTTTTCTAGAGCTATTTTGAAAGGTACCACCAAAAAATATTTTTTAAATGGAATTTTGAAAATTGGCATGAAAATGTGAAAGGAATAATGGGCATTTGAAATGAGAATGTAGCACCCTTTGTCATACATTGTAGATTCACGTTTGGCTTATGAATTTGCATGTTGTAATGTCTTGAATCAAGATCTTGTGTTGATAATGACTTTTGTGGACTCTTTAGGTGTGATTCCTTGTCTGTGTAAGGATTTTTGTGAATCTCATGCATAGCTTCTTGTCTAGAACTTGTCCTAAGTGTGACTCAAGGTGAAATTTTGGATGTAGCTGCACTTATAATATGATCTTAGGCTCTCTTTTGTTAAGTCACTTCCCCCGAAATGACCACCTTGAACATTAACCATTGATAGCCAACTTTTGAGCCTTGGACCCTTTCTTTGTAAACACATTATAAGCCTAATGACCATTTTAATCCTTCTCTTTGGCACCCATCCTCCCTAATTGCTAGTGATGAAACAATGAAAAATGGGGCTTGAAGCCCAAGAAATCGGAGCAAGAAGGGAGTGAATGTGAAATAAAGCAAAAGCCTATGTTTGGGGATTAGAAAGAGTAGGGGGGAAAATGAGAAGCCTAAAATTGAGGTAGCACCAAAATTGTGATGAGATGAGTGAATCAATGGGGTGAAAAGAAAAACCTGGAATTATCAAAAGAGGAAGAATAGTTAATATGTGCTATCTCTTGCATAGTTAAGGCTAAATGTGAAATTCATAGATGTTATAAGGGTGGCTTGTGTTACAGAAAAGATGAAGATGATGAATAAGGAGAAATAAGGTGGAGTGATATAAACAAGATGTTGGGATACTACAGGCATTGGCAAAGGCATTACGGAGGCATTAGTTACTAAAGCCAAACATTTATCCTACCCTTAGCCCTAGCCTTCATTACGACCCCACAAGTTCTAACTGAGTTTGAGTGCAGTTGCTCAACATTAGTGGAGAATTACACGAAGGGCAAGCCTATGGGTCAAGTTGTGTGTATGAAGATTTCTCTTGGGAGAGTGAGTGTGACCATCTCTTTCTACAATCCCTTGTGTGTATTCATTGATTTCATGATAAAGAATAGGGATTCTCTTTTCTGTGAGTGGCATCATTCCTTTTGAGGACATAATTAAATTAAGGTAAACGTGTGTAGAAGGCATGAGAAATGCAAGCTCTAAGGCAAACTTTGAATGTGCAATGATTATGAATTGAGATTCTATGTGTACTTAGTGGATAAGCTATGCCCTCGTTTTGCAAAATGAAAGCTCTTGTGAATAATGCTTTTCAATGGTGTTGGCCTCTTGAAACTTTTTCATTTTTGTTTTTGGGGGAATTTGCTTCTCTTTTTCTGTGAGTTGGTGAAATTTTTGGGTTTTCATGAATTAAGTGGTCATTGATATATAAACTCGTGTGGAGTGGCACGTTTCTCAATTGATAAGGATTGTATTACTTGAGGACAAGCAATAGTTCAAGTTTTGGGGTTTGATGAGTTGGTAAGTTACCAACTCATTAGGCTCTTAAGCATGAGCTTTAGCTTAGTTTTCAAGTCATTTAGATGAATTTTATGCCCTTTTTTCCTTTCTATGTACAGATATTTGAGTTGAAGAAAAAAAGAAGGAAATAAGGTGAAAATCGACGCTCCACCGGTGAAACACCGACCAAATGTAGGTGACCACTACTTTGAGGAACTAAAGCTACTGGCAGTCTCAGACATCAGTTGGCGACTCGTCGGTTAACTGACCTACGGGCGGCTGAACTAGCTGGATCAAGGAAGAAAGAAATTAGCGTAGCACGCTTGGAGGCCGGTGAATTATCGAAGGTCCCGTCGAATGGTACTGGAAATCTCTGAATGAGTAGGAGATGATAGACGGTGGTTCGCGGAATGTAATCAACGAATAGCCGGTACTTCTGTAAGTGCCAAAACGCTGAGCGGGGGCAATTGTGATCAACACTAAAAAAGAGGAGAGTGGTTGCCCTATCTTTGTATATATTCTAGAAGAAAGTACTCTGTACATAGGAGATCATAACTTTAGCTTTTAAAAATATTCCTATTGCCGAGGAAGAAAAGTGAATACTATTGGTGGAAATTGTTGAATATTTTTTTTCTTTTCTTCATCTTCTTCCTTAGAAAGGTACCACCACTATTGCATACATATTTTCCCTTTTGATTTTGCTTCTCTTATTAATGAAATGAGTTTATTATTGAATATGCTCCTTATTTTCTTAACCATAGTATCTAATCATCAACTGGAGGTGTATGATGATGAGTGCTTAATTATATTGGGTATTACTAGATTCATCTCAATATTGCTTAATAAGTGTAAATATGTTAAGTTCTCTCCAATTTATAATTGATGATCTATAGTTGAAAATGTGGGTCTACTTTACTTACTTGATTTCTGCTTGAAAAAGAAGAGTTGAGTGTTGGGAGAGAATTTGATGGGGGAAATGGATGTGATATTGTAGAGTTGGGCTAGACATAGCCAAAACCCATATTCACACTCCTAATTAATAGCTAATAGCTAGAGATAGTGCAGCTATGAATCCAAACTTGATTGGGCTAATTTAATTATGTCTAGTGGTTTGAAAGAACTCTAGAAAGAGGCATTCATGAGGTTGAAAAATGTTGAATCCCACTTGTCCAAAGTTATTTACACAGTTTACAACGATGAGATGATCTAGCATAGCCTTGTTTAATTAGTGTATCATTTTTACCACACCTCTAGTCTCTCTTATTATTGTCTACAACTTTGGTTATTTTGCTATTCGAATTAGCTGAGTTAGAATCTATACCATTTTATTAACATCATGTTTCCCCCAACATATTTACTGCTTTGTTTCTTTGGAGTGGTTCAAACTAATTTAAATTTTCCAAACAACACTTGTGTATATCACTTATTAGTCTCTGTTTGATTCTACCCCTACATGCGTTGGGATATCTGTTTTGATACAATGACCGTTTATGCTCCTTCGTAAAGAAGAGTGTAATTTGAGCGTTATCAAAGAGCTTAAGTGAAAAATGCATAAGAGTCATAGGAGTAAGAATATTGAAAAAGAGGGAAATAGTTGGTTGTGGAAGTTGAAGAAAAGAGTGAAGGGTGCAATTGTCTAAAATGTCTAAGTGCTAGTAACGAGTCAGAAAATAAAACAAAAGAATATTTAATGCTTGAGTTATCCTTAATAATAACATAAGTTTTCTTAAAGAAATGGGGTAAACAAAAAGGAAATTGAGAATTGAAAAGAACAAGGGGTGAAGTAAAAAAGTAAAAGAAGATCATGTGCTTAATGAGAACATGTGATGTATTAAAAGTGCTTAGGGAAGATAGTCACTATTTGTAATACCCCAAAAGTGCCTAAGACTAGACTCGGTATTTGAAATGAAAACATCAGAAAAACCTGAGATTTTTCTCAGAACAATTCGTGGTACGGGTCGTTAGTGGATCTAACGACCCGTTGAAGGCACTAGCAGTGAGGGTCTACGAAAATAGACTTGGGAGTAATGGGTCTAAGGACGACCCGTTGGTTGATATAACGAGTCGTGGTAAGGGGGTCTTTGTGAGGGTGGTCCTTCTCAAGGTGGCCAACACGAGTCACGGTATGACCCATTGTACGAGACAATGAGTTGTGGTATGGTTCCATTAGGAGGATTCCCAGGAAGTGAGCAGTGGTGGCAATGGACGGAAACGACGAGTTGTTGGGGCTAGTAACGACTTGTCCTATCTAGTCGTGGTAGAAGACTTGAATCTGGAAGATGGAACAAAAACACAAGTAAGGTAACGACCCTTTCGAGCAAAGAACGAACCGTTGTAGGCCTCGTTGTCATTGGGCAGTGCAGAAATTCCAAACTTTTCATTAAGGGTATTCTTGTAATTCCTAACCCCTAAGGTCCTAAACTACGTCATTTTAAGCTCAGGTAGTAGGCTTTTAAGGGTGTTAAACCTATTCTAAGCATTTCCACTCCATGCATGCAACTTAGAGATTTTCCTTGGATATCAAGCTTGAAGAATTTCCCCAATTTCTCTCCAATTTCCTTTCGGCTACAAAGAGGGAGTGTAAATAAGATTTACCCAGGTATGTGAGGCTATGAATGACAATTCCTTTCACTCTTATACTCTAAATACTTCTCAATTGCATGGATTCAAATTCTAGATTCAAGTTTCATGATCTTATGGGGTTTATCCCAATTCTTGTGGAATTCTCTTTGATCTATCTTTGGGTCAATTTCCTTCATGTATCAAATCATGTTTTATGATCTATGGGTAGATTTTATAACTATTTTGAATACAAATTTATAGATTTGAATTCGAATTAAATTATGCTCAATTATGAATGCTTCATGAAAGGTCAAGTTATGATTCCATCATGATCTTGATCTTCTTTAGCCCAATTATGATTTATGATTTATGATTAGACTTCTATCAAATACTCATCATGGATTTATGAATGTCATGGATATAAATATTTTACAATTATGCATGAATTTCATGATTTTTGGATTTATGACTCTTCACCGACTCATTGGCCCTTATTCATGGCAAATCATGTATTTCAAGTATGATCAAGTATGTTATGATGTAATTGGTCATGAACTTCATGAATGTTTTATTATTATATTATGAGCCTTATGTGCATGTTTTTAGGAGTAGTGTATGGCACCAAGTCGACTGGCTTTTAGGTAAATCCCATGGTGTCAAAACTACGTGCCTCCGTAGGTATACGTATATCCAAATCTTAATGGATCCCCGTGATATCACATAATGCATGTCCCTTTCCTGGCAAGCCTAGGATGGCTCTGCCCACTTGAGAGAGATATTTCAGGCATCATGTAAGCTCTATCATGACGGTGTTAGTTATGACGATTCCTCCCATTGTTCCTCATGATTTATGCATTGTCATGTTATATTACTTTAGCTGAAGCTATGTTTTTATAAAGTTTCTCTTAACGATTATGATTACGAATGAATTATGAATGCTTTGAAAACCTTGAGTCCTCATGTTATGTTATGATATTTACTTCACGCGCATGCTGTCCTATTCTTATAAACACTTATATGTTTTAAATGTCCGTTTTACTTACCTCGCATACTCGGTGCATTCCAACTACTGACCGCATACTCTATGCTGTATTGTTTCATGATATAGGTCTGAGGGATCAGTCTTAGCCACATCATTAGTCCCGCTCCCCTCTAAGACCTGTCTAGCTAGAGTTGGTGAGTCCTCATCCTTCGAGGACATTAAGTTATGTGTAGTTATGTTTTTATAATTATATACTTTTGTCGAGCTAGTCGGGGATGTTGTCCTATTAGCTCATCAGTTACGTAGAGGCTATTAAGACATTATGTAGAAGTCAGCTTGTCATTGTTGACTCTATTTTAGATTAATATGTATGCTGACTTCTGCTCAAGCATGTTTTATTATATCAGTATCTGCTTATCATATGCTCTTAGTTGTTATGTTCATGTCATGGGTCGACTTGGAGCCTCTTGGGGTTCTTTGTCCTGTGTCTCGATCCGGGTCTATGCTCACATCGTGACAAACTTGGTATCATAGCATTAGGTTTTTAAGTTTCCTAGGGTGTATGAAAGCTGCGTTAAGTAGAGTCTTTTTCATGGGTGTGAAGCGTGCCACACTTATGACAGAGAGGCTACGAAATGTTTTAGGAAATGTCCCTTCTTTCATGTTCTATGTCGCGCGATGAAATGTCCATCTATCCTTCTAACTCATGCTATACGTGTTTGTAGAATCATGACTCCTCGTTGAGCTAATTGAAGAAGGAACGGAAATGGAAATGGTCACAAGAATGGCAATAGGGATGGGCACCAGTAGGCCCCACCAGCCCCCGAGGATCATGTGCCTGAGCAGGTTGCCCATGTAGAGTTTAGGGCTGTTATTTAGATGCTAGCTCAGGATTTGACCACCCAATAGGCGGTAGTGCATATCCCTCAGAATCGGAATGCGGTGGCAGCGAGACTCAGAGATTTTCTGAGGATGAACCCTCCAAAGTTTCTCGGATCGAAGGTGGTTGAGGATATACATGAGTTTATTGATGAAGTTCTGAAGATCACCCAAATCATGGGGGTGATTGGGGAGGAGTGCGCAGATTTAGCCTCGTATCAGTTGAAAGGGGTTGCGCATATTTGGTTCAAGCAATGAAAGGATAGAAGGACAGTTGGAGCGAGCCCCATTGGTTGGGATGAGTTCCAGACCGCATTTTTGTATCGGTACTTCCCTCATGAGATGAGGGAGATTAAAGTAGCTGAGTTTGTGAACCTAAGGCAGTGTAATATGACAGTCCAGTAGTATGCTTTGGAGTTCACTTATTTGTCCAAATATGCACCAGAGCTAGTGGTTGATCAGAGAGCTCGAGTGAGCAGGTTTGTGCACGGAGTAGCGGATTACCTGGTTAAGGATAGTAACTCTATGCTTTATAAGGACATTGACTTTCCTAGATTGGTTTTGTACGCCCAGCAGATGGAGGCGGTGCATCTAAGAGAGAGGGATGCCATGAGGGCCAAGACAGACAGTTATGGGTTCTCTCAGTAGAGATGGGGAGGCGGACATCGCCGGCAGTCTTATCAGAGGTCATTAGCTCCAGCGCCATCATCAGCCAGTGCCCCATCTAGACTGCGAGGTGATCAGTTGAGTAGAGCCTCAAGTTCAAGAGACTAGAGGAGCATGCAGACAGAGCGTACCTTTTTGTCCTAAGGAAAGTCTAGCAAGCATTATATAGGAGAGTACTTGATGGGATCAGATATGTATTTTGGATGTGGTAGATCCAACCACATGTGCCGGGAGTATCCCTTAGCTAAATAGGGTGATAGTAGAGGCCGTGCTCGGGCTACTAATTTAGTTGTAGCCCCAGCTTAGCAGGGTGCGTCCATTAGTGTAGGTGGTGGGCAGCACCAGAACAGGTTTTATACTCTTGTATCCCGATAAGAGCAAGAGACTTCACTAGATGTGGTCACTAGTATGTTATGAGTATTCCACTTTGATGTATATGCATTGTTAGATCCAGGGAATACTTTATTTTTAATGATGCCCTATGTTTCTAGAAGTTTCAGAGTCTATCCTGAAATCCTATCATAACCCTTCTCAGTCTCTACTCCAGTCGGTGATTGAGTTATAGCTCGATGGGTATATAGAAATTGCCCCATCATAATCCTTCAGAAAGTCACCTCGGCAGATTTAGTAGAGCTAGCCATGACAAATTTTGATGTCATCTTTGGCATGTATTAGCTACATGTATGTTATGCCTCAGTAAATTGTAGAACCCATGCGGTAGAGTTTCGATTTCCGGGTAAGCCAGTCTTAGAGTGGAAAAGTAGTTCAGTTGTGCCTGTAGGTTACTTCATTTCCTACCTTAAGGCCAGAATATGATTTCTAAGGGTTGTGTGTATCATCTAGTTAGGGTTAAGGATGTTACATTCGAAACCCAGACCCAGTCAGTTCCTGTAGTGTGGGAATATCCAAAATTATTTCCAGATGATTTATCGAGAATTCCTCCCAAGCGAGAGATTGATTTTGGTATTGACCTTCTTCCCAATATGCAACCTATAACTATTCCTCCTTACATAATGGCTCTAATTGAGCTAAAGGAGTTGAAGGAGAAATTGAAGGATCTGTTAGACAAGGGTTTCATTAGACCAAGCAAATCCCCATGGGGTGCACCAGTTCTCTTTGTCCGAAAGAAGGATGGTTCCCTTCGGATATGCATTGGCTATCGGCAATTGAACAATGTTACCATCAAGAATAGGTATCCCCTCCCCAGGATTGATGATTTGTTTGACCAGCTTCAGGGTGCTAAATATTTCTCAATGATAGACCTCAGATCCATATACCATCACCTCAAGGTTTAGGAGAGTGACATTTCGAAGAAAAACTTTAGGACTCGGTATGGTCACTATGAGTTTGTAGTTATGTCTTCTGACTAATGGATGCTCCTGCAGCTTTTACAGATTTCATGAACAGGGTGTTCAAGCCATATTTGGATATGTTCATGATTGTGTTCATAGATGATATTCTCATATACTCTCAGAGCGAGGAGGAGTATGCCAATCATTTGAGGGTGGTGTTTCAGACTCTTAAGGATTGCCGATTGTATGTTAAGTTCGGAAAATGTGAGTTTTGATTAAACTCAATGACATTTTTGGGTCATGTGGTGTCAAGTAAGGGTGTACAGGTGGACTCCCAAAGGATAGAAGCGGTGAAGAATTTGCCTAGACTAGTAAATCCTTCGAATATCAGGAGTTTTTTTAGGTTTAGCTGGTTATTATCGGAGGTTCGTTAAAGGGTTTTCATCCATTGCAGTACGTTGACTAAGTTGACCCATAAGAAAGTGAAGTTTCAATGGTCAAAGGCTTGTGAGAAGAGCTTCCAAGAGTTTAAGACTCGACTCACCTCAGCACCAGTGTTGACACTACCTGAGGGTACCGATGAGTATGTGGTATATTGTGACACTTCGAGGATCGGTCTTAGTTGTGTACTAATGCAGCGCAGTAAAGTTATAGCCTATGCTTCCACGCAGATGAAGGTCAATGAAAAGAACTATCCGACTCACGACCTCAAATTGGCGGCAGTAGTATTTTCCTTGAAGATTTGGAGACACTATCTATAAGGGGTCCATGTTGATGTGTTTACAGATCACAAAATCCTATAGCACGTGTTTACCCAAAAGGATCTGAATCTATGTCAGAGGAGGTGGTTGGAGATTTTGAAAGATTATGACCGGGCAAGGCTAATGTGGTGGCAGATGCTCTTAGTAGGCTTTCTATGGAATGTGTGACCTATGTTGATGTAGAGAGGAAAGAGTTAGTGAAGGATGTTCATCGGCTTGCACGGTTAGGAGTTCGTCTCATTGACTCGATGGATGGTGGTGTCATTGTTCAAAATGGATCAGAATCTTCCTTGGTGACCGAGGTCAAAGCTAGACAAGATGAGGATCCAATTTTAGTAAAGTTGAAGGAAGTCATTTAGAATCAGAAGGTTGAGGTCTTCTCCTAAGGGAGAGATGGGGTATTATGATATCAGGGTCATTTTTGTGTACTGGAAGTTGATTACTTGAGGGAGCGGATGTTGCATGAGGCTCATGGTTCTAGATACTCTATACATCCAAGTGCCACCAAAATGTACCGTGACCTACGGGAAGTTTATTGGTGGAATGAAATGAAGAAGGACATAGCAAAATTTGTGGCTAAGTGTCCAAATTATCAACAGTTGAAGGTTAAGCATGAAAGACCCAGAGGTGTGCTTCAAAACATTAGCATTCCTACTTGGAAGTGGGAGGAAATCAATACGGACTTCATTATGGGGTTGCCTCATACACACCGACAGTAAGACTCTATTTGGGTGGTGGTAGAGAGATTGACTAAAGCAGCTCATTTTCTACCGATCAAAACTACAGATTCAGTGGAGGATTATGCTAAGTGTACATTCGGGAGTTAGTTCAGTTGCATGGAGTGCCCTTTTCCATTATATCAGATAGAGGTACTTAGTTTACCTCTCAGTTTTGGAGATCGTTTCAGAAGGGGCTTGCACTTAGGTTTAGCTCAGTAGAACTTGTCACCCATAGACGGATGGTCAGGTGGAGCGGACAATTCAGACTATTGAGGGTATATCAGAGAATGTATGATTTATTTCAAGGGTAGTTGGGATGATCATGTACCTCTCATTGAATTTTCATATAGCAATAACTACCATTCCGACATATAAATGGCGTTGTTTGAGGCTCTTTATGGGCGGAGATGTAGATCTCCTATTGGTTGGTTTGAAGTCAGTGAAGCTACGTTGATAGGACCAGATTCAGTCCATGAAGCTATGGAGAAGGTTCAGCTTATAAGGGCAAGGTTGAAGACAGCCCAGAGTCGTCAAAAGTCCTATGTGGATGTGAGAAGAGAGCTTGAGTTTGAAGTTGATGATTGGGTGCTTCTGAAAGTAGCTCCATGAAGGGAGTGGTTAGATTTGGAAAGAAAGGGAAACTCAGTCCCTGTTATGTTGGCCGATATCGGATTATGAGACAGATTGGCAAGGTAGTATATGAGGTGGAGTTTCCCTTAGAATTGGCTTCAATGCATCTGGTGTTTCATGTGTTGCTTTTGAAAACGTGCATGGGTGATCCGGCTTTAGTTGTTTCGGTGGAAGAGTGTGGGTATGAAGGATAGCCTCAACTATGAGGAAGTTCAGGTGAAAATGCTTGATCGTCAGGTTCAAAAGCTAAGAAACAAAGAAGTAGCCTCAGTAAAGGTTATGTGGAGGAATCAACATATTGAGGGAGCTATGTGGGAAGCCAAAGAAGATATGATGGCTAAATACCCGCATCTATTCCCTTCCGGTTCAGTTTTAGCTTGAGGTACCAGTTTCCTTCCTAGTACACTATTCATTTTCATGATTTAGCTCATGTGCCCTAATTTCTTACATGTCAATGTATGGATATGTGATTCATGAATTCAGTTCCGCTATGTATTCTAGTCTGGAGTCAGTCACTCCGTTAGTTTTCAGTGTTAAATGTTCAGTATGTGAGATGTCAGTTATTTTTCCCAGGCTTTTCAGTATGTTCATTCACATTCGAGGATGAATGTTCCGAAGGGGGTGATATTGTAATACCTCAGAAGTTCCTAAGACTAGACTCGGGATTTCAAATGAAAACAACAGAAAAATCTGAGATTTTTCTCAGAACAATTCATGGTACGGGTCGTTGGTGGGTCTAACGACCCATTGGAGGCACTCGTAGTGAGGGTCTGCAGAAATAGACTTGGAAGTAACGGGTCTAAGGATGACCCGCTGGTAAATATAACGGGTCGTGTTAAGGGGGTCGTTGTGAGGGTGGTCCTTGTCAAGGTGGGCGACACGAGTCAAGGTACGACCCATTGTATGAGACAGTGAGTCGTGGTATGGTTCCGTTGGGAGGATTCCAGGAAGTGAGCAGTGGTGACAATGGACGAAAACGATGAGTCATTGGGGCTAGTAACCATTCGTCCCGTCCAGTCGTGGTAGCATACCCGAGTCTGGAAAATAGAGCGCAACCACGAGTAAGGTAATGACCTATTGGAGCAAAGAACGAATCATTATAGGTCTCGTTGTAACTAGCAGTGCAGAAATTCCAGACTTTTCATTAAGAGTATTTTTATAATTCCTAAGCCCTAAGGTCCTAAACTACATCATTTTAAGCTCAGTTAGTAGGGTTTTAAGGGTGTGAAACCTATTCTAAGCATTTCCACTCCATACATGCAACTTAGAGCTTTTTCTTGGAGATCAAGCTTGATGAATTTCCCCAATTTCTCTTCAATTTCCTTTGGGCTTCCAAGAGGGAGTGTAAATCAGTTACCTAGGTATGTGAGACTACGAATGAGAGTTCCTTTCACTCTCATGCTCTAAATTCTTCTAAATTCCATGGATTCCAATTCTAGATTCAAGTTTCATAATCTTATGGGGTTTATCCCAAATCATGTGAAATTCTCTATGATCTATTTTTGGTTCAATTCTCTTCATGTATCAAATCATGTTTTATGATCTATGGGCAGATTTTATAACTATTTTGAATACAAATTTATAGATTTGAATGTTAATTAAATTATGCCCAATTATGTATTCTTCATGAAAGGTCAAGTTATGATTCCATCATGATCTTGATCGTCTTTAGCCCAATTTTGAATTATGATTTATTGTTTGATTTCTCTCAAATACTCATCATGGATTTATAAATATCATGTATATAAATATTTTACAAGTATGCACGAATTTCATGATTTATGGATTTATGACTCTAGGCCGACTCACAGGCCCTTATTCATGGAAAATCATGTATTCAAGTATAATCAAGTCTGTTATAATGTAATTGGCCATGAACTTCATGAATGATTATGATTATGATATGAGCCTTATGCT
This sequence comes from Datura wrightii, assembly GCA_035772735.1. Taxonomy (NCBI): domain Eukaryota; kingdom Viridiplantae; phylum Streptophyta; class Magnoliopsida; order Solanales; family Solanaceae; genus Datura; species Datura wrightii. The sequence continues at coordinate 43,743,493 of JASDFA010000002.1, read as the reverse complement.
CATGCTTTTGGGAGCAGTGTCTAGCACTGAGTAGACCTGCATTCTGATAAACCCCGTAGTCATAGAACTACGTGCCACCGTAGATATACATATATACAGATGTTAACGGATCCCCATGATATGACATAATGCACGTCTTTTTCTTGGCAAGCCTGGGACAGCTCCGGCCACTTGAGCTAGATAGTTGGTGCATCATGAAAGCTCTATCATGATGGTGTCAATTATGATGAGTCATCCCATTGTTCCTCATGATTTATGCATTGCCATGTTTGTTACTTTAGCTTAAGCTATGATTTTATAAAGTTTCTCTTAACGATCATGATTACGAATGAAATATGAATGCTTTGAAAACCTTGAGCCCTCATGATTTGTTATGATATTTACTTCATGCGCATGCTGTCCTATTCTTATAAACTCATGTATTTTAACTGTCCGTTTTTACTTACCTTGCATACTCGGTACATTCCAAGTACTGACCGCATACTCTATGCTATACTGTTTCATGATATAGGTCCAAGGGATCAGTATCAGCCGCATCATTAGTCCTACTCCCCTCTTAGACCTGTCTAGCCAGTGTTGGTGAGTCCTCATCCTTAGAGGACATTCAATTATGTGTAGTTATGTTCTTTCAGTTATAGACTTTTGTCGAGCTAGTTGGGGATGTTGTCCCATCAGCTCATCAGCTATGTAGAGGCTATTCAGACATTATGTAGAAATCAGCTTGTCATTGTTGACTCTGTTTTAGATTGATATATATGCTGACTTCCGCTCAAGCATGTTTTATTATATCAGTATCTGCTTATCGTATGCTCTTAGTTGTTATGTTCATGCCATGAGTCGACTTGTAGCCTCTCGAGGTTCCTTGTCCCATGTCTCATTCTGGGTTTATGTTCAAGTCGTGACACTAATACTGGCCAGATTAGTTCCTACCCATCCCTTAGCTTACATTACTACCCTTAAAGTCCTACTTGATCTTACTTTTAGATGCTCCTGGATTAGCGGAGTAATGCACTAAGGGCAAGCATATGGGTTATTATGTGTGTCATGTGAATTATTTGTAAGAGTGAGCATAATTATATTCATATATACCCATATGTGTTATAGCTAGTACTTTTGTGCGTGAAAACGAGTATCTCTCTTGTTGTGAGGGCACATGTTTGAGGAAAGATAGAATTCATGTTGGACTTCTTGATCCAATGTGCATGAGTTTCCTGTGGTTGTAGAGTCGATTTTTGAGGCTAGGAGGTCTTAACTTTGTTGTATTGGATTTGAATTGTGTTATATGTATAACATGCTCTATTTTGAACTTGCCATCTAAGTCAGTCATTTTATCCTTAACTTAAGTCTTCTTGCATCAATTAGTCATGTGTGAGTCTTCCTTGTGCATGAGATATAAAGAATTCGTTTGAGGACGAACAAGACTTTTAGTGTGGGGTAGTGATCTTGGGCAGATGTACATGCCCAAGTGATATTTTTATCCATGTTTGTACCTTAATTTAAGAATAATCTCATGTATTTTGTGTAATTTGTGACCATGGACTAACAAATATGATTAGCTCTCTTTGTAGGTTGAAATTGCCTACCGATGAAGCTCAATGTGAAGATAATGGTCCTAATCTTGAATATAAATGCTAAGGGATGGATTATGGTTGGTGAGACAAGCTAAAAAGGATATATGGAGTCAACTTCGTGCCACGAAAAAGCATTTTTGGGTGTTCAATAATGTGCCACAAAGCAAAGAATTAATTTATATGAGCAGGGGTTGTAAAGCAGTAAGCATCCGAGACATCAGAGTGTCACGAAAGCAAATCTCTGCGATAGCCAGCTCACGGAGGCAAATCTCCACGATAGCCAATGTGACACGAAGGCAGTTCACCACAAGCCAAATTTTGACAATTACAAAAGGAACACTTAGCAGTTTAATTGGATATCACATATTTATTTTGGGAAATCACATAGGAGAGAAGGGGGAACGGTGAAAAGTCACCCAGGGTTTGCATTTTCTTCTTTACCATTCTTGTAATTACTAGAATTCAAACATGACTTTAAATCTTTTTATGAACATGAGTGGATAGAACCATTCTTCTAGGGTTGAGGACACAAGATATGAATGAAATTGCGTAAATTCTACTTTGGTTCAAGTTTTATTTGTTGTTAGTTCTTGAATTCTTGTTTGATTATCATTTTAATGCTTGATCACCATTAAAAAATGTAACTGTTAAGCTTAGGAAAAACTCGAAAGAGAGAAACCTAGGTTAGAACTAGGAATTCGAGAAGTGAGTTCAAAGTCTTCAAGACTTGAGTTGTGATTAGGATAGAAATATACCTAAGTCACCTTGCTTGGTTATAAAATGGGAAAATAGCTAGACACCAATTTGGAATTGTCACATCACCGCTCGTAGGAGTAGTTGAAAAACTAAGTTAGAATAAATGGTTAGAGGTTTGAAAGTCCATAATAAAGGTTGTTAACCCTGTAAACCACTCCACGAAGATAAATGCACACGAATTGGGATATCATATTCCCGCTTAACGATGTTGTTGTGAGGATAATTTGTTATGTTTGGAGGCTCAAAAGGCCATGAACATTGCATATACCTTTTGATACAACAAATGAAATTTCAATACTGGAACTAAGTTGAATGTAGCATTGCATGATTGTCAGGCCTTAACTCTAGATATTTCTTGTTATTGTTTCCCGATTAATTTGTGATCACCTCTAGATTTAAAAACCAAAATCTTAAATATTGAAAAGTCAACATTTGTGAAATTTGAAGTAACAGTTGAACTTGAATATTTTCTAAAAAGACTAGTCCCTATAGGTTTGACATTCGGCTCTTCAAGAGTCACTATATTACTTGTACGACCGCGTAACCTTGCGCGCGGGCTGGGGCGCAACAACTAAGGTGACTTAATGAAGAATCATGACAGGGAAAATTCTAAATACTTGTCGAGCTAAAAACTGACTCACTAATAGAAGTAGAGACTATGAAGGGTTCTAAAAGGATTTCAAGACTGACTCTGAAACAAACAACAACATAAAGAGTAACAAAAGATAAGGTATCCCCTGGATCTGTCAATGCATACACATCAAGATGGAATACTTGTAATATACCAGTGACCATATTAGGAGAGACCTCCTGCTCTTGAGATATGATAATGCATATAACCTTTTCTGGCACTGGCAGCCACCTACACTAGAAGATGCACCTTGCTGAAATGGGCGAGTTGTAGGAGCTGTTGAACTAGTGGCTGGGGTACGGAACCCACCATCACCCTGTCTGGCTGAAGGGCAATCCCTAAGTCTATGTCCGGGTTTATGACAACCAAGAAAGCATCTGAGCTAACTAAAAATTGCCCAGAGTGGTTCTTGTCGTACCTCGCACAAGTTGGAAAAATGCGCACTCCTGCCATGCTCCCCTGGCCTCTAGAGCCTGACGTTTTACCCCTCTAGTCATGTTTGGGTCTGGATGGGAGATTGGCTGATGATTGAACTGGGGCTAACGATCTCTGGTAGGACTGAGGGCGATTTCCACCACCGGATCCATGATGGAACTGCCCATAGGTCCCTGTCCTGGCCCTCTTGGCCTCCCTTATTTTGTCTTTCATCTGCTCTGCCTCTATCTTCTGGGCATATATGATCAGTCTAGAGATATCTATGTCATTGATCAGCAAAGAGGTCCTGAATACCTTGACCAATGAATCTACCACCCATTCATGAACCTGCTCATATGAGCCCTTAGAGCAGTAACCATCTCCGGTGCATACTTGGACAACTGGGTAAGCTCCAAGACATACTCCTATACAGTCCTATTGTTCTACTTTAGGTTGATGAACTTAGCTATGTTCGCTTCCCTCAACTCTCGCCAATGAACCTATCCTAGAAAGTAGTCACAAACTTATCCCAACCCACGGGAATCACACCTACTCCCCTACCCTCCTTCCACTATCGAACCATATGTGAGGAACCCCCTTCAACTGACAGCAGGCTAAGTTTGCACTTTCCTGTCACGGCCCGAGTTGAATCCCCGGACTGAGACACGGGATCTAGAACTACAAATGGCTCTAAATCAACCCATGACATAAACAAAGCGGCCAAAGAATATAAATTAGCGAAAACTGATAAACTGAACATGAATAAGAGGAAGTCTACACACATAATAATCATAAACCGAGTCAACACTAACAACATGAGCTTCTACATATTTTTGAAAAGCCTCTAACATAACCAATGAGCTGATAGGACAACATCCCCAACTAGTTCGAGAAAAGTCTGTAACTGAAATAAAAAAATAACAAACTAAACTGAATGTCCTCAGAAGATGAGGACTCACAAACACTGGCTAGCAAGACTTATATGGAAGCAGGACTAATGTTATGGTTGGTCTAATCTTTCGGACTTGTATCATGAAACGATATAGCATAGAGTATGCGGTCAGTGCTTTGAATGTACTAAGTATTCGAGGTAAATAAAAACGGACTAATAAAATACATAAGAATTCATAAGCGTAGGACATTTCAAACATCAAGTGATAATCATAACATAAATGTGCAGGCTCAAGGTTTTTCAAAACCATTCACAAACTAGTCATAATCGTAGTCATAAGAGAGACCTTGTAAAACATAACTTGAACCAAAGTATCGTAATCATGATCACGCATAAAACATAAGGAACAATGGGAGGACTCGTCTTAACCGACACCATCATGATAGAGCTTATATGATACCCAAATTATCTCACTCAAGTGGGAAAAGCCGTCCTAGGATTTCCAGGCAAGGGAGGTAAATGGCATGATATCACTAATAGGTACCCACCTAGAATCCATGAATATAAACCTACATTGGCACGTAGTTCTGAAACAAAGTAGTTTACCTGAACATCGATCCTTCTCGGTGCTAGACACGGCTCCCAAAAACATGCACACGAAGGCTCATATAATAATCTTGAAGTTATACATGAAGTTCATGGCTAGTTAAACCATAACATACTTGATCATACTTGAAATATATGATTATCCATGAAATAAAGACCCGTGAGTTGGCCAAAATCATTAACTCATAAATCATGAAGAACATACATTCTTGAGAAGATCACCATACTTGAGATTCATAAATTCACGAAGAGTACTTGTAGGAAATCATATCATAAATCATAAATCATAAATTAGGGCTTAGGAGAACCATAATCATAATAGAATCATAGACTTGACTTTTCATGAAACTTGCATAATTGGGTATAATTTTCTAAAATTTGAAATCATAAATTAATAATCGAAAATAAGTATACAATCTTCCCATAGATCTTAAATATGAGTTGAAACATGAAGGGAGTTAACCATAAATAAATCATGGAGAATTTCATGAAATTGGGATAAAAACCCATAGGAACATACACTTTAACCAACACTTTAATTCATGAACCTTAGGAGAAATTTGGGCATGAGAGTGAAAGGAAACTCTCATTCATAGCCCAACATACCTGGGTAAACTGATTCTTATCTTGACTTTGAAAGACCAAGAGATTTGGAGGAGAATTGGAGGATTTCTAAGCTTGATCTTCAATGGAACCCTCTAAACTTGTGTTCATGGGATTTGAATGAAATAGGATAGGTTAAACTCCTCTAATACACTCCTTTTAGCTCTTAAAATGATGTAGTTTAGGGTTTAGGATCTTAGGATTTATGGAAATACCCTTAATAAATTTGCATAAAAAACTATTCTGTCAGCTGTCATGAATCGTACCATGAGTCATACAATCCTCTTAAGACTCGTGGTATCCTCCTGTACTGACCATGTCTAAAACCTCCAACCCTCTCCATATTTCCACAAATCTTACTACGATCAATAATACAATCCTACGAGTCGTACCATCACCCGTACCATCAATCACTAGATAACTCTGATGACTTGCTATGACTTCACGGGTCATACCCACATACTACAACTCGTAGTGGGGAGTCATGGTCTGGGGAACAAAAATCTCTAACCTGGTCCACTGGTCTTCCTACGATCCATACTACCAGTCTATGACTCATAGGTTGAGTCATACTGAGGAAAAAATGCAGATATTTCTGCTGAACCTATTTCCATTTCTCTCATCTAGTCTTAGGTACTTTCGGGGTTTACATCTCCTCTCTAGTCACCCCGTTAATCTAGGTGTTCTTCTACATCTCCTCAATAAAGTCATGTGGGTCCTCATCCACCTTTAGCCCAAGAAACTCAGGTGGGTTCATCTTGAAGAAGGCTCGCACTCTCGCTACTGTTGCATTCCCATTATAAGGAACATGTGCCACTACCTGCTGGTTGACCTGAGCGGTCATGGATTGTGCTAACATCTTAAATGCCACCTTGAACTTGGTACGAGTGACCTGCTCAGGAAAGGGATTCGTTTGAGTTGGTGGAGCTGGCTGATGCCATCTCTATTAACATTGCCATGGCCATTTCCGTTGCCATTTCTTCTATCATTTACTCAACGTGGAGACATATTTCTGCAAACGCGTATATCACGAGTTAGAAGAATAGAGAGGTAGTTCATCGCACGACATAGATCATGAAAGAAGGGAAATTTCCTAAAAACATTTTATAGCCTCTTCCCCATAAGTGTGGTGCACTTCACACCCATGGGAAAGACTCTACTTAACGCGGCTTTTAGACACCCTAGGACACACCTAAACCTTTGCTCTGATATCAAATTTGTCACGACCCGAGTTGAGACCCGGACCGAGACACGGGACCTAGAACCACGAATGGCCCTATGCTTACCCATGGTACATACATAGCATGACTTAAGAGCAGAATCAAGTGGAAAATTAACTTAAGCATGGATAAGTGGAAGTCTAAATATCATAAAGTGTGACCAGAAATGGTAATATCACAAAGTTGAACATGCTAAGTCTATGTCCGAAAGCCTCTACTATATGGTGAGATGTTGGGACAAACCACCAGCTAACTTCAAGTCTGAAACTAAAACAAAACATATCAAGTGTAAACTGATAGATGTCCTCGAAAGATTAGGACTCAACCAAAGCGGGATGGAGCTAAACTGAGCAAGAGCGAGTTATCGACGAGGCTGAACTGGATCCCTCGAACCCATATCATGAGATGATATAGCATAGACTATGCTTTCAGTACTCTGAATGTACTGAGTATGCAGAGGAAGTAAGAACATGCAAGTAAACACTAGTATAAAAACATACATATAAATCAAAAGGATTGTGAGAGTAAGGACAACATGCTCTAAACCATAAACCCTAAGTATTCAAGCATAACCTATTCATCATAATCAGAACATAATGACATAAGGTTTATAAGATAGAAATCATATAACTAGTCATTCTTGAAATCGTAAGTGAAAGCTTGTAAACTGATCAATGGTTAAAGTATGCTATAAAAACATAATATCATAAGTCATGAACATGAGTAACTTAAAACATGAGGAACAATGAGAGATTCTTATAAACGACATAGTGAGCATACATGGTGCCCAACCTATAAATCCCTAGTCGGGAGGGTGTTCGTACCTTGCAAAGGGTAAAACCATGAAAAAAGCGTGATATCACTCATGGGTGGCCCATATAGGCATAGGAGACACTCTCGTTGAGGACCCCATCATGGCTACATTGGCACGTACTTCTAAGACTGGGTTGTGCTGGAACCCAGCCTACTCGGTGTTAAATACTACTCCCAAAATATATATAGTGCTCATACTATAATCATAAAACATATTTGAAGTACATGGGCTAGTTGAAATCATGATATTCATACTTAAGATACGTGAACTAGCTATAAAATAGGCCTGCGAGTTGGCTATAATCATAAAACTTGATATTCATGAAATCCATGCATACTTGAGGAAATCATCATAGTCTAAAATCCATAAATTCATAAAGGGTTCTAATGGAAATCATGTATTTTAATTATAAAATATAATTTACTTCATCATACTTGAAACCATGGACTCATAAACTTAATTTCATAAAACATGCATAATAGGGCATAGTTTTCATAAAACTTGAAATCATAAATACATAATTTAATTGTGAATAAAATCTTCCCCATTGGCCTTAAATCAATAATTGAAACATGATAGAATTTGACCCCATGGACATTGCATGGATATTTGCATGGAATTGGGTTAAAACCTTAGAAATTTCAATAAACTAATTGGAGACTTGAATTTATGAATTAGAGGAGAAATTGGGTATGAGGATGTAAAAAATCCCCATTCATGGCACTACATACCTGGATAAATTGATTCCTAAGTTAGTCTTGAAAGACCAAAAGGATTGAGACTGAAATTAATGAGGAACCCTAGCTTGGTCTTGGAAGAGGATTTCAAATTCAATGAAATTATGAGAGCATAATGAATTAGTCTAGGTTAAACCCTCTTAAAGCACTCTTTAGGAAGTTTAAAATGACATAGTTTAGGAGTTAGGAACTTAGAAATTTCGAACCCTTAATGATTTGATAGAAACTTGCACATTGCTAGACCCAACGAGGGACAGGACGGCCCGTTGGGAGACTTGATGAGTTGTTCCCTTACACATTGCCATTGACAAGTCCTTCTCCATTCTATGATCTTTCTTACTAATGAGTCACTTAATGAGTCATAAGGGGATATGACGACTCATCCCTCAATCCGTTCTGAATATTGGAATATACTTTCTCCACCACTATGCACTTGATGAGTCAAACGACGACTTAAGGGGACTCCTAACAACTCGTATGACTTTGGGAAGATAACTTCTTCTCCAACTTGAGCACCACTTAATGGGTCACTCAACGATCTGTCAAGTGGATTAACGAGTCACTTAACGAGTTATTGTGTGACCTGATGCAAATTTTTCTATTTTCTTTGATTCAACCCTCGATTCTGATCTGAGAGAATTTTGGGTGTTACAACTATCCTAAGTTACGTGGACAGGTCTCATGATTTTTGCAATTTAACCTTTTCCATTGATTCCAGATTAGCTTTCTCGTGACTATGGCTCGAGCTACTAAGTGAAAGTTCATAGTTTCAAGTCTCTATTGTTAATTCCTTTTTCTAATCTATACCTCTCTAAGTTCAAGAAAATAGAGAATACAAGCGAGTTCTAATGTGACGCACTGATCATGCCCAAATTACACCTTGCAACGAAGTGTAAAGCGGTCCCTATTAAATATAGTAACTCAATTAGGTTGGGATCGATCCCATAAGGAATAGGTGAGAAATAATATATTAACAGTGAGTAAATCAACTGGTAGTCAGTATTTCATAAGGGGGTTTTAATAAAAGAAGAAATATTTCAGGCTAATAGTTTATTTGTATCAAATATATGAGAAGAAACTAGGACTGTGTTCCCCATGATTTCATAACATAGAGGTTTATTTTATTAGTGATCTATCCTGGTAAATTTCATTCAAGACTGACGATTATGTTTATCTAATGTCTCTCGACCTATATAAATGAATTTTACTCTATATCCTCTCATACTTTAGGTGTTTATACTTTTCCCTCGTCATAAGTCTTTGATTGACTATCCTTAGTTAGAGCTCAAGTCACTAAATGAGGGTTGGTAGCCTCAAATTTCTATTGCTATTCTCTTTTGTTAACTTCAACCCATTTATTTAAGCAAGTTGATGATACAGGCACGTTTCAACATTTCCAGCAACTAAAATTAATTAAAATAAAGAGAATAACAATACACTAATTTTCACTATTCAAGAATCCCTATTTTATTTGCCTACTTTAATTAATACATCATGTTTTTGTAACACCCCAAAGTTTCCCAAGATTTAGAAAACATGATTTGGAATGTGTTTAGCTAAAAGTTGGTAGTTTTCTCTTAGTACGACTCATTATATGGGTAGCTCAGTTGTACGAGTCGTAGAATGATCAGTGCAAAAGTTCAAAGAATAATCCTACAGACCACGAGTCCAAGTCACGGGTCGTAATGTGTAGGTATGCCTCGTGGTCAAGAGTCATAGCTTGCCTATGGGTTTCTAAGTGTTGGTTTTATGAGTCATGGTACGGCTCATATCAGGGAATGATGGGTCGTGGTATGCGTCCGTGGAAATATTTAGAGAGTTGGGGAAAAGGGGCTCATTAGCCACGGAAGGAAACCGCGATTCATAGGGTGGTGGTATCGTGGTATGAGTCATAATATGATGGTACGAATTCTCATTTCAGTCATGAGTTGGTATATTGTAATGTCTTGGACCTTTAGGATAAGTTTGGAAACTTTCTAGGCATGTCCATAGGCCTGAACCCAATGAATTTTATGGAAATTATGTGCTAGACAAATTATTAAGTATAACAAGTACCTTGGATACAAATTAAGGTCATAAGGAACCTCTAGCACAAAGTTGAGTTGAGAGCCTTCTTACCGATTGGGTTTTTGTATTAGTTCTTACAAGGGTCAAATCCAAATGAACATAACTCCCACTTCACAAAAAGTTTTTGGGTGATTCAGCATACCAAATAGAATCCCTTTGAGTCTTATTTCCAACACATCTAACCTTACATCAATTGGAGTTCAGATTAAAAAGTTAGGAGTGATTTAGTGAAGTAGCACCAGGCATTATACGAACCTCAGCACAGGTCATACAATCAAACAATGACCTGTACTGTTGGTCGCAGTAACTGTCAGTTGCAGGATTTAATTTGATAGTTTGGGGGCATTTTAGTAATTTTCTATGCTTTGAACTCATAAATGATGTTGTTTGGGCTTCCTTAAGGTCATATTAAAGGGTTTAACTTAGCCTAAATCTTTACTCTCTTCGAACATCCATAGATTGTGTTTTTCTCTCAAGAAAAAGCTAGGGTTCATCACAACAAGCTTGATCACCTCCTTAATTTCCTAACTTTGCATGCATAGATATGAATAAGCCTAGGATAGGTTTTACCCTCAATAAACACTGAATTTCGAGCCTTAAATGATGTAGCTTAGGAACTAGGACTTAGGAATGATGAAAATGCCCTCAATAAAATCACTGAAATTTCTACACTGGCTGAAACCACGGACGGTCAAACGAGTCGTACCACGATACCGTGACTCGTGGTATCCATCTGTTATACCCTGTAGAATTCCCGGCACCTAGACGACCTATTCGCACGTTGGTTAAGCATATTAGAAGGCCATACGTGCTAGAGAAAGGCCGGGAAAAAGATCGGCCGAGAAACCCGTCGAACCATCGCGGGAGGAGCTGAGGCAGAGCCCCTCCGCGATGGCAGCGTGTCACGGAGGTGAGGCCTCCGCGATGGCTCCGTGACACGTTGCCCAGGTTCAGGCTCAAGTATATAAGCCCCACTTCGGTTTAAATTCATTTTAATCAAAGGAAAATTTCGAGAAAACAGAGGGTACGACACAGAGGAGTAAGAACGAAGGAAATTAAATAATTTTCGTCTGATTACGCTGCTAAACGCTGCCCAAATTCAAATTAACCCCAGATACTGAGGTATTTAGCAGCAGAGAGCATTCCTACAGATTTAGTTTCGTAAAATACGGCCGACGAATCGGCGAGCCGCCGAACTAAGGTAAGTAGAATTGCTCTAAATTAATGTCTATGTGTTCCTAGCTGAGAAGCGAATATTTCTCCCTTCTGGACCGCTGAAAAATAACGAGTTTTCGACCATTTTTTGAAAGGTTAAAGTTGGGATAAATATATATATCTAAAATGACAATTTCTCCCGAATATTAATGTATTTAGTTCTAATTGACGTGTATATGAATGTAGTTGGGAGAAACAGCAGAAGTACCGACGGAAATCACATCGGTCAGTCGGGTACTCAGAAACCAGTATGTAAAGTTATTCTTTTGGCAAGCCAGGAAGTACAGCTTAGAAAGTAAATAGAATAAAGGCTATTAACCGATACCCAGCGTACAGGAATGATTTTAGTACAATATCCAGCAAGCATGCTAGTATATTAATTACGTATCATGCGATAATCAGAATAGTAGATATTCAGGCAATACGTATTACATCTGTTGAGATTGTATCCAGTAGTAGGTGGTACATTTTACGTTATTGAGCTATATCCAGATATAATCAGATAGACAGATAAAGGCCAGGTAGCAGTTAGTCCAGCAATCAGGAATAGTGTAAAACAGAATATAGTTTCAGTTATTTAATACAAACTGGCCTTGAGATACAAGAAGAGAATATGGTTAGTATTTTGCATTGAGCATGCTTGCTGTGTATGTGTTTTGTATGTTGAGACTTGTTGTGGCATGCGGGCACCCTTTAGTATCCCCACTGCCCCTGGGTTATAGTTGTGTCGATACCAGATTCAGATACCGCCACCAGCTGGGCGATGCCGTCCAACTAAAGGACGATGATGGCCGACCACCATGATAATACGGTCCAGACCACCCTGCTTGCAGGGGTAGTTCAGTTTACTCTGCGTAGAGCTAGCACACCCTATTTACAGGGGCAGACCACTCTGTGTGCACACCTGTGCCCAGAGGCAGGAGTCTTCGGACTCAGACACAATTTATTATCAGAGGCCAAGGCCTGAGCTACGTACCCAAGGGGGCCGGTAGGAGGAGCTCACAGTTATCAGATGAGTGGAGTGACTTGTTTTTGGTTGGTTTAGACCCGGGTAGGGGTAAATAGATTGCTTGCTTGGTTGGCACCTTCCGGCTTATGGGGGTCGGTCAGGTATTGTGTGTATTATTATGTATATTGATATGTGCTAGTAGATACTGATAGACAGAAGGACGACACGTCTTCAGGTACGCTCAGTTAGTTACAGAATGTATAAACTCTCCCCAGTTATCCTCAGCTAGATAGACTCAGCTACTTCTTGCTTAAATGTCATGTTATTGTGCTATTCATTTCAGTTGCATATTTCAGTTTGCTTTACATGCTCAGTACCTGTGGTACTGACGCCTAGCGGGGCGCTGTATTGCTTGCCTACAGGTACTCACGAACGAGGAGCCGATCCCTCGTGATTCCAGCCAGCCAGTGAGTCATCAGCTCCTGTTATCCGGAGTCTGATTCCCAGAGGCGTAGCTCCTTCTCTTTTGTTGTACAGTATGGGTAGGTCGGGGCCCTGTCCCAATCATTTCTATTAATTTCTCACAGTGTTCATAGAGGCTTGCAGTCTGTATATATTCCCTGTGGTTACTTGAGCCGGTCGTGTGGGGCCGTGCAGTCTATTGTATCTTTTTAGTATTTCAGTTTATGTGGGCCGTGTGGGGCCTTAGTTTGACAGTAGTGGTGACCTTGCCGGTCACGTAGTTTTACAGCAGTCTTGTGTTGAGTTACAGATAACTAGACGGCATGGTGGCCTTGTCGGCCCGCATAGGTTCCTTGTTATAAGTCTATTTCTGGTTAGCTGTTGTTACAGGTACATATGGCTACAGGCCAGTTGGCCGGAGGCTGTAGGTATAGCCGTTATATAGCCGATTTATTTCTTGAAATAGAGCCAAAGCCAGCCAAAGCACCAGATGTGCTCATGCTGGACCAGTTAGCAGTCCAGAGTCTAGCAAGCACCAAGTGCCGTCATACCCCCCAAGGTGGGGTGTGACAAACTTGGTATCAAAGCAGGTCGTATCCCAGGGAGTCTTCAAGCCGTGCTAAGTAGAGTCTTATCTATGGATGTGTTGTGCACCACATACTATAGGCAGGAGGCTGCGAGGCATGTTAGGATTGTCACTCTTCTTTCTTATTCAATCGTGCTATAGAGCGGTACAGTATAGAGTTGATTTTTGAAACTCACCACCCTCTTTGCTCACAGATATTATGGCAGACCAGTGGCCCCAGCTACAGGTAGGAGATTGGATACAGCAGCGGGTGAAGGCACCAGTAGGATGCCTCAGTTACAGCCAGATTCCGCCCGGTCTGAGAGCAATACGGAGGCATCATCTCGGCCCTCCCAGCAGTCTCCGCCTCGCCAAACACCATTTGAGGCAGCACCGCCTCCCACAGCTCCTGCACCCATTTCATCTGATCAGGAGCTACGTAGTGCGGTGGTTATGTTGACTCAGATGCTAGCTGCTCAGCGTCAGCCAGCACCACCTACAGCAGCAGAATCCCTAGGGGGGCCAGGTAGTTCCAGGGTTAGAGAATTCTTGGCGTTGGGACCCCCTCAGTTTACTGGATCGGATGCAGCAGAGGACCCTCAGGACTTTTTGGACCAGATGCAGAGGATCTTTAGAGTCATGCACGTAACCCCAGCAAAATTAGTTGAGTTAGCAGTGTTCCGGTTACGGGATATTGCTGTTTTGTGGTACGAAAGTTAGGAGAGGTCTCGGGGAAGAGATGCAGCCCCTCCTACTTGGTCCAGCTTTTCCGAGGCCTTCCTGGACCACTACTTACCCCGGGAGGTCAGACAGGCTCGGGTGGACCAGTTCTTACATTTAGAGCAGGGGGCTAGGAGCGTCCGTGAATATTCCTTGCAATTCGACTCCTTAGCCCGCTATGCTCCAGCATTTGTGGACACCATGTCGTCCAGAGTCCACCGCTTTATTATGGGCCTAAATCCAGAGTACATAGAGACATGCATGACAACTACTTTGAGAGAGGACATGGACATAGCCAGGGTGTAGGCCTTCGCACAGAAAATTGAGGGCCTGAGGCAGCGACAGCGGGGTGACAGACAGGCGACTTCAGAGCAGCGCCGTAGGAGCAGACCCGCTGAGATTCAGAGGGAAATTCCTAGGGGGCCAAGACCACGGTTTTCAGATAGGCCACCTAGATCTCTACCACCGGTACAGCAGCAGAGGGGCAGGTTCATTCGCCGGAGTCAGTCGGAGTCCGGTAGCAGTTCACGGACAGTAGCCTCACCTCAGCAGCGGAGGGTAGAACAGAGTAGATTTACATCCACCCCTTGTCCTATATGTGACCGACTACATTCTGGAGCCTGCAGGCAGGGCTTCCCAGGGTGTTATTACTGCGGACAGGAAGGGCATTTAATGAGAGATTGTCCAGCCAGGGGATAGGGTAGTCAGGATGATCTGGATAGAGCGTCAGCAGGGCCACGAGTTCCAGCAGCCTCAGCAGGGCACAAACCCTCAGGTTCAGGGAATAGGGGCCGAGGTAGACCAGGAGCCTCTGGCTCAGGTGCAGGCCCCAGCCGTACCTATGCATTACCGTGGAGGCAGGATTCAGAGGCATCTCCCGACGTGGTCACAGGTACATTGATTATCTGTTCATATCCTGTTTATGTATTGATTGATCCAGGGTCTACATTGTCATATATCACACCATTTGTGGCCCGAAAGTTGGG
This sequence comes from Datura wrightii, assembly GCA_035772735.1. Taxonomy (NCBI): domain Eukaryota; kingdom Viridiplantae; phylum Streptophyta; class Magnoliopsida; order Solanales; family Solanaceae; genus Datura; species Datura wrightii. Next base: position 43,728,285 of record JASDFA010000002.1, on the reverse strand, counting down.
TATCGAACCAGAATTACTTCAGCAACCCTTTTCAGTGCTTACACCGATCGGTGACTCGATTACAGCTAAAAGAGTTTACCGAGGGTGTACGGTAGAGGTTGCTGATCGCCAGACCACAGTAGACTTAATAGAACTTGAGATGGTCGACTTCGATGCCATTATGGGTATGGACTGGTTAGTGCCATGCTACGCCGACTTAGAATGTTGGACCAAGACGGTCCGATTTCACTTTCCGGGGGAAGCAGTGCGAGAGTGGAAAGGGAGTACGCCTATGCCGAAAGGTAGGTTTATTTCCTACCTTCAGGCAAGAAAATTAATAGCAAAAGGATGTATTTGCCACCTAGTTAGAGTCCAGGACATTTGGGTGGAACCTCCGACTCTTCAGTCCGTTCCAGTGGTCAATGAATTCCCTGACGTATTCCCGGATGAGTTGCCTGGTATCCCTCCCGAAAGGGAGATAGATTTTTCGATTGACTTGTTGCCAGGGACTCAACCTATATCCATTCCCCCGTATCGCATGGCACCAGCTGAGCTTAGAGAGTTGAAAGAGCAGTTAAAAGATTTGTTAGATAAAGGTTTTATCAGGCCGAGTACTTCACCGTGGGGTGCGCCAGTTTTATTCGTGAGAAAGAAAGATGGCTCGCTCCGAATGTGCATAGATTAACGGCGACTAAACAAAGTTACAGTGAAGAAAAAATACCCACTCCCGAGAATAGATGATTTGTTTGACCAGTTGCAGGGGGCCAAATGTTTCTCTAAGATAGATCTGAGGTCCGGATACCACCAGGTCCGGGTTCGTGAGAGAGACATTCCAAAGACTGCTTTCAGGACCAGGTATGGTCACTTTGAATTCCTAGTTATGTCTTTCGGGTTGACAAATGCTCCCGCAGTTTTTATGGACCTGATGAACAGCATATTCAGACCATATTTAGATCTGTTCGTGATAGTATTTATCGATGATATTCTGGTATACTCTTGTTCAGAGACAGATCACCAGAACCATTTACGAACAGTACTCCAGATCCTTAGAGAACGTCAGCTGTACGCCAAGTTTTCTAAGTGCGAGTTCTGGCTGAACTCAGTTGCCTTTTTGGGGCACATCGTGTCGGATGCTGGTATACAGGTAGACACACAGAAAATAGAGGCGGTCAAGACATGGCCCAGACCTACCACTCCCACCGAGGTCCGCAATTTCTTGGATTTAGCAGGATATTATCGGAGATTTGTTGAAGGATTCTCCACTATAGCAGCACCTCTGACAAAGCTGACACGGAAAGCAGGAAAATTTCAGTGGACGGAGGCATGTGAGCAGAGTTTTCAAGAGTTGAAAGACCAATTGACCTCCGCCCCAGTACTAGCATTGCCAGAGGGAACAGATGGGTATGCGGTGTATTGCGATGCTTCAGGTTTGGGACTGGGTTGTGTGTTGATGCAGCATGGTAAGGTGATTGCTTATGCTTCCAGACAGCTGAGGAAACACGAAAAGAACTATCCGACCCATGACCTGGAACTAGCCGCAGTGATCCACGCTCTGAAAATTTGGAGGCATTATCTGTATGGCATCCATGTAGACATTTTCACAGATCATTAAAGTCTGCAATACATTTTCACACAGAGGGAGTTAAATCTGCGACAACGTCGCTGGTTAGAATTGTTGAAAGACTATGATGTAAATATTCTCTATCACCCCGGAAAAGCTAATGTAGTAGCAGATGCCCTGAGCCGTAAGTCAATGGGGAGTTTGACGTATTTGCAGCCTGAGAAGCGGGAATTAGACAAGGAAATTCATCAACTAGCTGGTTTAGCCGTTCGAGTAGTGGAGACAGAAAATAACAGAGCGGTAATTCAGAATTCTGCCGAGTCATCACTAGTTACAGAGGTAAAAGAACGGCAGTACGAAGTCCCTGACTTAGTCCAGCTCAGAGATAGAATTCAGAAAGGTAAAGAGTCAGATTTCCAAGTGACTGAAAATGAAGTACTACGTTGTGAGGGCCGTCTATGTGTCCCGAATGTTTCAGGACTTCGCCAGCAGATTATGCATGAGGTACATTACGCTCGTTATTCCCTCCATCCAGGAGCAACGAAAATGTACCACGATATCAGAGACATCTACTGGTGGCCAGGTATGAAATCTGAAATAGCTGAATTTGTATCTAGATGTCCTAACTGCCAACAGGTGAAAGCGGAGCACCAGAAACCGGGCGGTCTGACGCAGGATATAGTTGTGCCTATGTGGAAATGGGAAGCGATAAATATGGATTTTGTAACAGGATTACCCCGTACCAGATGCAAAAATGATTCCATTTGGGTAATAGTAGACAGGCTAACAAAATCAGTTCATTTCCTACCAGTGAAGGCTACCTTCTCAACTGAGGATTATGCCGAATTATATATCAGAGAAATTGTTAGACTACATGGAGTGCCGGTATCTATTATTTCAGACAGGGGAGCACAATTCACAGCTAGATTTTGGCAGTCGTTCCAGAGGGGTCTGGGAACGCAGATCAATCTGAGCACAGCATTCCACCCTCAGACAGATGGACAGGCTGAGCGAACTATCCAAACGCTCGAAGATATGCTATGGGCATGTGTACTAGATTTTGGGGGTAGCTGGGATGAACATCTGTCGCTGATTGAATTTGCTTATAATAACAGCTACCATTCAACTATTCAGATGGCGCCTTTCAAGGCATTATACGGGCGAAAATGTAGATCGCCGGTGGGCTGGTTTGAAATAGGAGAATCAGCATTAGTTGGTCCAGACATTGTTCGGCAGTCCGAGGAAAAGATAAAGCTTATCCGAGAACGTTTACTGACTGCTCAGAGCCGCCAGAAGTCGTATGCAGATATGCGGCGTAGAAATCTAGAATTTGCGGTAAGTGACTGGGTATACCTGAAGGTGTCTCCGATGAAAGGAGTGATGAGATTTGGCAAGAAAGGCAAGCTTAGCCCAAGATTCATTGGGCCATATCAGATTCGGTGAAGAATAGGCCGAGTTGCATACGAGTTGAACTTGCCTCCAGAGTCAGCATCTGTTCACCCAGTGTTCCATGTTTCTATGCTAAGGAAGTTCGTAGGGGACCCTTCTACAGTAGTTCCGGTTCAAGATGTCCAGGTCATAGAAGAGTTAGCATATGAAGAAGTTCCCGTAGCTATCTTAGACAGACAGATTCACAGGTTGAGAACTAAAGATGTTGCATCTGTCAAAGTATTGTGGCATAACAGGAATCGTGAGGAAATGATGTGGGAAGCGGAAGAAGATATGAAAGTCAGATACCCTCACCTATTTCAGGCCTAGTCAGGCGACAGGTATGTCCGTATTATTACTTATGCAGTACCTTATGGTTGTATGTCTGTGAATGATAAAGAGTGATATTTAGTTATCCAGTGGATCCTAGAATATTATGTGCAGTGCCTGTGTTGGACTTTTCTGCATTTCAGGTTTTTGTTATAGTCCATATCATAGGGGAAAATCTGCCGAAATTTTTCTAGAAAATAAAGTAAGTAGTCCTATAGATAACATTGTACATTCGAGGATGAATGTTCTTAAGGGGGGGAGAATGTTATACCCCGTAGAATTCCCGGCACCTAGACGACCTATTTGCACGTTGGTTAAGCATATTAGAATGCCATACGTGCTAGAGAAAGGCCGAGAAAAAGATCGGACGAGAAACCCGTCGAACCATCGCGGGAGGAGCTGAGGCAGAGCCCCTCTGCGATGGCAGCGTGTCACGGAGGTGAGGCCTCCGCGATGGCTCCGTGACACGTTGCCCAGGTTCAGGCTCAAGTATATAAGCCCCACTTCGGTTTAAATTCATTTTAATCAAAGGAAAATTTCCAGAAAACAGAGGGTACGGCAGAGAGGAGTAAGAACGAAGGAAATTAAATAATTTTCGTCCGATTACGCTGCTAAACGCTGCCCAAATTCAAATTAACCCAAGATACTGAGGTATTTAGCAGCAGAGAGTATTCCTACGGATTTAGTTTCGTAAAATACGGCCGACGAATCAGCGAGCTGCCGAACTAAGGTAAGTAGAATTGCTCTAAATTAATGTCTATGTGTTCCTAGATGAGAAGCGAATATTTCTCCCTTCTGGACCGCTGAAAAATAATGAGTTTTCGACCGTTTTTTGAAAGGTTAAAGTTGGGATAAATATATATATCTAAAATGACAATTTCTCCCGAATATTAATGTATTTAGTTCTAATTGACGTGTATATGAATTTAGTTGGGAGAAACAGCAGAAGTACCGACGGAAATCACATCGGTCAGTCGGGTACTCAGAAACCAGGTATGTAAAGTTATTCTTTCGGCAAGCCAGGAAGTACATCTTAGAAAGTAAATAGAATAAAGGCTATTAACCGATACCCAGCGTACAGGAACGATTTTAGTACAATTTCCAGCAAGCATGCTAGTATATTAATTACTTATCATGCGATAATCAAAATAGTAGATATTCAGGCAATACGTATTACATCTGTTGAGATTGTATCCAGTAGTAGGTGGTACATTTTACGTTATTGAGCTATATCCAGATATAATCAGATAGACAGATAAAGGCCAGGTAGCAGTTAGTCCAGCAATCAGGAATAGTGTAAAACAGAATATAGTTTCAGTTATTTAATACAAACTGGCCTTGAGATACAAGAAGAGAATATGGTTAGTATTTTGCATTGAGCATGCTTGCTGTGTATGTGTTTTGTATGTTGAGACTTGTTGTGGAATGTGGGCACCCTTTAGCATCCCCACCGCCCCTGGGTTATAGCTGTGTCGATACCAGATTCAGATACCGCCACCAGCTGGGCGATGCCGTCCAACTAAAGGACGATGATGGCCGACCACCATGATAATACAGTCCAGACCACCCTGCTTGCAGGGGTAGTTCAGTTTACTCTGCGCAGAGCTAGCACACCCTGTTTACAGGGGCAGACCACTCTGTGTGCACACCTGTGCCCAGAGGCAGGAGTCTTCGGACTCAGACACAGTTTATTGTCAGAGGCCAAGGCCTAAGCTACGTACCCAAGGGGGCCGGTAGGAGGAGCTCACAGTTATCAGATGAGTGGAGTGACTTGTTTTTGGTTGGTTTAGACCCGGGTAGGGGTAAATAGATTGTTTGCTTGGTTGGCACCTTCCGGCTTATGTGGGTCGGTCAGGTATTGTGTGTATTATTATGTATATTGATATGTGCTAGTGGATACTGATAGACAGAAGGACGACACGTCTTCAGGTACGCTCAGTTAGTTACAGAATGTATAAACTCTCCCCAGTTATCCTCAGCCAGATAGACTCAGCTACTTCTTGCTTAAATGTCATGTTATTGTGCTATTCGTTTCAGTTGCATATTTCAGTTTTCTTTACATGCTTAGTACCTGTGGTACTGACGCCCAGCGGGGCGCTGTATTACTTGCCTACACGTACTCACGGACGAGGAGCCGATCCCTCGTGATTCCAGCCAGCCAGTGAGTCATCAGCTCCTGTTATCCGGAGTCTGATTCCCAGAGGTGTAGGTCCTTCTCTTTTGTTGTGCAGTATGGGTAGGTCGGGGCCCTGTCCCGATCATTTCTATTAATTTCTCACAGTGTTCATAGAGGCTTGCAGTCTGTATATATTCCCTGTGGTTACTTGAGCCGGTCGTGTGGGGCCGTGCAGTCTATTGTAGCTGTTTAGTATTTCAGTTTATGTGGGTCGTGTGGGGCCTTAGTTTGACAGTAGTGGTGACCTTGCCGGTCACGTAGTTTTACAGCAGTCTTGTGTTGAGTTACAGATAACTAGACGGCATGGTGGCCTTGTCGGCCCGCATAGGTTCCTTGTTATAAGTCTGTTTCTGGTTAGCTGTTGTTACAGGTACAGATGGCTACAGGCCAGTTGGCCGGAGGCTGTAGTTACAGCCGTTATATAGCCGATTTATTTCTTGAAATAGAGCCAAAGCCAACCAAAGCACCAGATGTGCTCATGCTGGACCAGTTAGCAGTCCAGAGTCTAGCAGGCACCAAGTGCCGTCATACCCCCCAAGGTGGGGTGTGACACCATCCGTTGGATCCACTACCTAACTTCACACTTTCAGGTTCACTTCGCACGACTCGATAGGACGAGTCGTTGCTTCAAGCGACGATCCGTTGTGTCTTCCTTTGTTTCCCCTTCAAGATCTATATCAAGTCTTCCCACGAGCCACACCATGACTCGTTCTTCCATCCCACGAGTCATGGTTTCCTTCCATTACATTGACTGGATATTTTTGATACTCCTTCCCACGACTGGTGACTACGACCTGTTGCTCCTCACAACGGGTCGTCCCACGACCCGTTACTCCCCTCTAGGCTGAGGACTAGCTCCACCACAACTCAAACCAGGACTCGTTGTAGCGGACAATGGGTCGTTACTTGACCCATTACTTCCAACTGCCACCCATCATACCTCACCATGGGTGCTTACCACGGACTGTTAGTTGGACCAACGATCCGTTAGGTTACTCGTCCTGTGGGATTTTTCCCATATTTTTCCAACTTTCATTTTTAAATCCCGGGTCTAATCTTACGCACTTCCGGGGCGTTACAATATCTCCCCCTTGGGAACATTCGTACTCGAATGTGGGAAAACATACAGAAATAGAGAAATGCAATCATTACACTCAAACACTGATCATTTAAACCGAAAACTGATGGAATGACTATCTCCGAATTCAGCAACATGGCTTAACTGAATTCATCAATCATACATACATCCATATACATAAAAATAACTTTCCACATGAACTGAACTGAAAACTAAATAGATTTTTTGTGCAAAAACTGATACCTCAAGCTGGAACTGAGCCGGTAGAGAGTAAATGTGGGTATCTAGCCATCATATCCGCTTCGGCTTCCGACGTAGCTTCCTTAACATGTTTATTCCTCCATAACACTTTGACTAAAGTTACTTCCTTGTTCCTTAGCATTTGAACCTGACGATCTAGTATTTCGATCGGAACCTCCTTATAACTAAGGTTGTCCTTCACACCAACACTATCCACCGGGACAACTAGAGTTGGATCATCCAAACACTTCTTTAATAGTGGCATATGGAAAATAGGATGCACAGAAGCTAATTTTGAGGGCAACTCCAATTCATAGGCCACTGTGACAACCCATTTCACAATCCAGTAAGGGCCAACATAACGAGGGCTGAGTGTTCCTTTCTTTTCCAAACCGCATCACTCCCTTTATAGGAGATACCCTCAGAAACACCTAATAATCCCCCTAGAATTCTAATTCTCTCCTTCTCACATCAGCATAGGACTTTTGGAGACTTTGAGATGTTTTCAACCTGTCCCGTATGAGCTGAACCTTCCCATAGCCTCATGGACTGAATCTGGTCCTATCATCGCAGCTTCGCCAACTTCGAAAAACCAATGGGCGATCTACATCTCCACAGAGAGCCTCAAATGGATCCATCTGAATACTAAAATGGTAGTTGTTATTGTATGCAAACTCGATAAGAGGCAAATGATCATCCCAACTACCCTTGAAGTCAATCACGCATGATCTCAATATGTCTTCGAGTGTCTGAATTGTCTACTCCGCTTGGCCATCCATTTGCAGGTGAAATGTTGTGCTAAGATTAACTTGAGTACCAAGTCCTTTTTGAAATGACCTCCAAAACTGAGAGGTAAATTGAGTACCTCTATCTAAAATGATGGATAAGGGTACTCCATGCAATCAAACTAGCTCTTGGATATATAATTTGGCATAATCCTCTGCCAAATCCGTGGTTTTGACAGGTACAAAATGATTGGCCTTGGTCAACCTATCTACTACAACCCAAATAAAGTCATATTATTGACGAGTACAATGTAAACTTGTGATGAAATGCATATTAATTTCTTTCCACTTTCAAGTAGGAATACTGACATCCTGAAACACACCTCCTGGTGTCTGGTGCTCAACCTTTACTTACTGACAGTTTGGGCACTTGGCTACAAACTCCGCGATGTCATTCTTCATGCCATTCCACCAATAGACTTCCAGTAAGTCACGGTACATCTTGGTGGAACCTGGATGGATAGAATACCTGGATCCATGAGCCTCGTGCAACATCTGGCTCCTCAAATCATCAACATACAAAATGCATAGCAGACCCTTGTACTGAAGCACACCATCTCCCCCTTTGGAGAAGACCTCTACCTTCTGATTCTGAACGGCTTCCTTCAACTTTACCAAAATGGGGTCCTTATCTTGTCAAGCTTTTACATCAGTCACCAACGATGATTCTGATCCATTCTGAACAACAACACCGCCATCGGTTGAGTCGACCAACCTAACTCCCAACCTTGCAAGTCGATGAACATCCTTCACCAGCTCCTTCTTCCCTTCATCCACATGGGACACACTCTCCATAGAGAGTCTACTAAGTGCGTCTGCCACTACATTTGCCTTACCCGGATGGTAAAATACACTCATATCATAATCCTTGAGTAGCTCAAACCGCCTCCTTGGCTGAAGATTGAGGTCATTTCGGGTAAACACATATTGCAAACTCTGATGGTCCGTGAACACATCTACGTGGACCCCATAAAAATAGTGTCGCCATATCTTAAAGGAGAATACCACCACAGCCAATTCAAGATCATGGGTCGGGTAATTCGTCTCATGAACTTTTAGCTGACTGGAGGCAATTCCATAACTTTCCCGTGCTGCATCAATACACACCCAAGTCCGATCCTTTAAGCATCACCATGCACTACGAACCCATTGGTACTTTCAGGTAGGGTCAACACTGGTGCTGAGGTAAGTCGAGTCTTCAACTCTTGGAAGCTCTTCTCACAAGTCTCTGACCATTGGAATTTCACCTTATTTTGGATCAATTTGGTCAAGAGTGCTGCAATAGATGAAAAATATTCAACAAATCTCCAATAGTAGCTAGCTAAACCCAAAAAGCTCTGGATATCGGAAGGATTCATCGGTCTAGGCCAATTCTTCACCGCTTCTATTTTCTGCAGTCAACCTATATGCCCCACTTAATACCACATGGCCCAAAAAGGTCACATAGTTCAACCAAAACTTACACTTTCTAAATTTAGCATATAATTGGCAATCCTTGAGAGTCTGTAGCACCACCTTCAAATCATCAAGTTCATAAAAGCTACAGGAACATTTGTTAGTCTAAAAGACATAACTACAAACTCATAAGACCATACCGAATCCTGAAGGCTATCTTCAGGGTGTCACTCTCCCGAACTCTGAGCTGATGGTACTCGGATCTGAGATCTATCTTCAAGAAACACTTGGAACTTGAAGTTGATCAAATAAATCATCAATCCTAGGTATAGGATACCTGTTCTTGATGGTGACTTTGTTCAATTGTTGTTAATCAATGCACATCAGAAGGGAACCATCCTTCTTTCGAACAAATAGAACTGGTGCTCCCCATGGAGCTTGCTTGGTCTGATTAAACCCTTATCCAAGAGATCCTTCAACTACTCCTTTAACTCTTTTAGCTCAGCTGGAGCCATTCTGTAGGGAAGAATAGATATAGGTTGTGTGTTTGAAAAAGGTCAACACCAAAATCAATTTTCCTCTGGAGAGGAACACCCGGTAAATCGTCAGGGAATACTTCAGGGTACTCACACACTACCGGAATAGACTGGATAGTCGGGGTCTCGGACTCATCATCCTTAACTCTAACTAGATGATACATGATCTTGGGCAAATTTATATGCCCAAGTGATACTCAAACGTATCATTTTTACCTTGTTTGTTGTGCAATGTGTATATAATATCATGTATTTGGTAATAAAATGTGAATTTATACTAACCAACATGATTAGTATTTGTTTTGCAGGATAATGTGATTTTTAGGAGCTAAAATGCGTGTTGGAACTATGTCGGAGTTGGACTTGGATGCGAGCGTGGAAAAGACCTTGGATGGCACATTTTACACTGGCTCCGCGATGGAGCCGTGCCACGCTGCCATCGCGGTAGCACACTGCCTGGGCGGGAAGTAATTAGGCAATTTCCAGTGTGCCTGCGCGTCAGTTCCGTGGCACGAAGATTGGCCTCCGCGACGGCCTCCGTGCCACGTTGAGACCAATTATCCGGACCCTGCAATTTCCAGAGAGGGTCCGCGTCCATGCCGTGTCACGGAGGCAGTGCTCCACGTTGGCCTCCGTGACACGTTGCTTGTTATTCCGGGAAAAATTTCCCACTAGTATAAATAGCACACTTAGGTTATTTTTAAAGGAGTCTTCTTTTAGTTCTAGTTTTTAGCAGAGTTCAGGAGTGGAGAGAGGAACGTGGTTTTGTGGCAGTTGAAGAATAGAAAAGATAAGAGTTTTCTTCTCTTCCCTTCTTCTTTTCCTTCAATTGTATGCATGATTTACACTCATTCTAGGACGATCAATCCAAGAATGAGTGGCTAATTCCTTTCTTGCTGAGGTTTTGAACTTGTGTAATGATTATTGGTAATAATTGATATGGTTTCTTCTTCTTCTTGCATATTGTTCTATTAATTCTTGTGCTTAGTACATTCTTGATTGGCCACCATTAATGTATATCTAAAAAGTCCAATTTCACTCAAGAGAGCATGAAATTGGAAAGTTGTGAATTAATAGGGTATTGTTCTTAACTTGATTTGGGAAAATTGGGTTTTGATGTGCTTTCTTGATAGAAATATACTTGAAAGCCGTATTAGTCAATTTAGGAACCGGCATTGTAGTGTTAGGTCATAAATTTCATTTGATCACAGAAATGTAGACGAATGGTTTATGATTCTAAAGTGAAATTAAATACGAGAGTTTTAATTTCTAGGCAAACGTTCTTGACTAGCAATATGAAGAAGAGGATGACCAAATTATCATAATTATCAACGCCATTACTCGTTCTTAACCTTGGCATGAGCATATCCATTGTCTGAATTCAACGTAAATAATAGTTGTTAAGTTTAGTATATAATTAGTTTAGAAACAAAACTCCCTCAATTCTTGATTGGATAGTTGTTAGCATAGTTAAAAATTGAATAGAAATATAGTGAACTAGGAAATTTTGCATATCCAGAGCAGCCTCCTTGGATCGATACTTGGCTACTTAGCCACTTTATTACTTGTTTGACCACGTACACTTGCGTGTCGGTTTTTAACACATACCGAGCAGCAGAGCGCGAACAAGTTTTTGGCGCCGTTGCCGGGGAGGCTAGGCGATTTGTAAAATTGTGTTAAGTGTAAATTTACTATATTTTTATTTTATTTTCTTAAGTGTTGACAACTTGGTCTAGTGTTTGTTTTAATTCTTCTTTATTTTATTTTATTTTTCTGCTTGTTCGTATACCCTTATTGACATGACATCGTGGAATATAAATGGTTTCAGTGGTGGATACTCATATTTTAGTGAATCTTGTCTGAACTGTGGAGGACCCCACTTGTGGCAAAACTGTAACACGTGCAATATATGTGGGTGTCAATATGGCCATTGGGGTGATTGTCCAAAGGCATATTCCCCTCCCCCAAGCCCCTACTATGATCCTTTTGTTGATTTTGCTGAATATAGGCATGTTGAAAATGAGGACTTGGGACGCCAAGTTCAAATAGAGGACATGATGAAACAACTCCTGGAGCAATCAGAAGCAATGAAGGAGTCGGTGGCAGAATTGATAATTCAGCAAAAGGAGAATGCCGAGGCTGTAAGCAGGATGAGCGTCAAACTCACGGAGATGTGTGCTGAGGCTGAAACTTGTGATAATTTGCATGTGGCAGATTTAGCCGATATTCAAGAGGAACTACAAGAGGAATACAAGGGTGAATTTTTGGACGAAGCCCAACAATTAGAATCTCTTGAGTGTCCCCGTGATCGGCTCATACCTATAGAAAATCCATTCATGGAAGAAGAGAAAGAATATCTCCCATTTAACATTAATGGAGAAATAGATGTCAATGTTGAAAAGGTGTACACGAGTAAGGAAGTCAAGCACAATGCAATTTCAGAGTTGAGGTTGATTGGACCACACTCGAAGCATTTTTCGACATTAATTTTGGTTGACAACACAGAAATAGAGTCTTCCAAGATTATAGAGAAATGTCTAGAGGAGGACCAAGCCCCGTATATTTTGAAATTCGCTAACTCACAGAGCCAAAATGACTTCACTTACTCAAGGGCCAATAAGTTCAAAAGAAAGCATCTACTGCTTGGTCCTTACAATTTTTCACCACCACCCCAGGAGCATAAGAGGAAATTAGAGAAGAAATTAGGGGTGAAATTCATATCCTCAAGGCGGAGGAAAAAGCAGTGAAACGTGGGCTGTCGAGCCGCGACGTTAAACCAGGCGCTGCACGGGAGGCAACCCGTGAATTTTTTTTTTTCTTTCCTTAGTGTAAAGTTTTTCATTTATTCTATTTTCTTTCCTTTTTCCTGACTAGGCTTAGATTTGCATTTTAATTAGTAATTTTTTTTTTTTTTTTTAGTAGGGAATCTATGAATTTAACCAATTTTTGTTTAGTGAGGTGATTTTCAGGTATACCGGAGGAAAAGTACTTGGAATCGAGGAAACGAGGCGAGGTATGAGAAATAAAATTTGATGGTGAAACAGAGCACTGGCGCGTTGGCGCCGTGTCACGGAGGCAATGCTCCGCGTTGACCTCCGTGACACGTTGAAGGTGAATCTGGAATTTTTAAAATTCCAGTAAGCCAACGCGTTGGCTCCGTGTCACGGAGGAGGGGCTCCGCGTTATCCTCCGTGACACGTTGCCCTTATTCCAGTGCCGGGTCACACCGGGCTTCCGGGTGACCCGCGTGTTTCTTTTAAATAAACCCCCGATTTTTGCCCAAATTTCCCCATTCCTTCTACCCTCCGCGATCAAACACCCATTCCCCTACCCCCAAGCTCCGTGCCACGTTGATAGGCAAGGAAAACGTCAAGTTTTTTTCGGTTCTTCAAATCCAAAGTATGTTTTCATCTTCTATCTCAAATTTCTGGCGAGTTTTGTCACTTTTGAGCATGTGAGGTGAGATATATCACCCTAGGTAAAAAAATTAAACATGATGTGAATTATTTTGTGATTGATTATGTTCGGATTATTGTAGTTGACGTTTGAACTTATCGATTGATTGAATGATTCAATATTGATTGTCGAAATGAGTTCTAGGGCTTGGGTTGTTGGATTTGAAAGTGGGTAACTTGATAGTTTGATGAAATTGGTGCCTGGGTGTGTTTAGTAGTTGAGATAAGTCGTGGTAACTATTGTTTAATTGTGGAAAGACGACTAATTCTCAAATTTCTGTGGGGAAGTGCATAATGTGTGAATTGGTTGAATTACTTAGATTAGTTGTATATAATAGGTTTGTATTGTTGTTCTTATTTCTGTTGTGGTTATTGTTGCTAAGTGCTGTGGGTGAATAGCTGTCGATAGGAGGATTGGGTTAGCTGTATGAAGTCTGAGTAATTCGCTAGCCGTTATGTTGTCGAAATTTTGTGAACGCACTAAGCAACATGTTTATAGTTGATTGTGTTTGGGGGTGTAAATAGAGTTATCCTTGCTAAAATGTTGTAAATTTTGTTAAAGACTAAGTGTGGGGTAAATTTTGTTTAACCCGACCTTAGCCGAAGCTAACAAGTTTTTAGCTTAATATTGTGCTTGTCTGTGTAAATTGACAGGTACAATGGCTAGCCGACAAGATAAAGGCAAGGGTGCCTCAACCTCAGGCACCGGAAGAAAGAGAATGAGACTGGGCACTGCTGTCCCAGCTGCACCTGCTGTTCCACGCGGTCAACACCGCCGATACGGAACACGATGGGTCACCGACGAAGGGAAGAAATGGTATAATAAGCACAAGGAAAGGAAATACTTCCCGGAGGAATATATTGCAAGGGAACCACTTGCACAGGAGTTCCCTCGCATGGTGCAGAGGATTGAGGCAGCTGGGCTCAGTTTTATTTTTCAGGAGCCCAAGGAGTGCAACCTTCACTTGGTCCGGGAATTCTACGCCAACTGGAACCCAGCCATCAGGAGCCATACTATTAAAATCAGAGGGCATATTGTCACTCTGGAACCCCAGCAGCTGAATGCCATCGTTGGAGCGGGGGACACAGACGCCCACGTTCTCCGCCAGCTCAATATCACCCCACCGTACGCTGACATCAGACGTACGTTGTGTGGGGCTCGATCCACATCCCGATGGAGGAGACACAAAGAGAGGGGTTACCACCAGACTCTGCCTTATTCGCAGATGAACAAGGAGGCCAGAATCTGGCTAAAAATAGTATGTTCGTGTTTGATCCCGGGAGTGCATATGACAGACGTGACCCGGGACCGTGTCTGCCTGGTGTATGCCCTTATGAAAGGGCTTGAGATTAATGTGGGGGCGGTTATAATATCCGCCATGAAGAGAGCCAGACTACACCAGGGCCACAGATACGGGTTTGGCGGACTCATCACCACCTTCCTCCGAGGCCTTGACATCGAGGAAGAAGCCTTGGATTACATTCCGCAGTTGGAGCGGAGGGCCCTTGATGTGACAAAAACCAAGGCTCCTGACACTACACACGGACCTGTGCTGACTCTGGACGAGCGACATGCTCGTGACGACCAGTATATGGCCCGTATGTTCGGCATGCAGATGCTGCAGCTACGGATAGGTGGGAGACCAGCCACCGAGGATGAATTATGGCAGCTGGAGCTGGACTACCCCTTCGGTGAGAACGCCAGAGCTTTATGCAAGGTGGGGCCAGCCTTTGTGGAGCCGACTGATGACGACGTCCCTACTGATGAGGAGACACGTCGTGAGGACTCTGATGTAGAGTCCGATGACGGTGATGGAGCTGATTCAGATATGGGCGACGAGGCCGCAGCACCGGATGAGGAAGTCGAATATTTCGACTGAGCAGGGAGTTCCACCACCCAAAATTTTGTGCTTTGTATTTTTGTGAACACTGGGGACAGTGTTCGATTTAAGTGTGGGGTGGGGAGTAGTTAGGTGCTGGGTCATAGGCTCTAAATCTGCTGTATATTCTTCCTTGACGTTTATGTATGTCTGTGCTTTCCCTGTTCTTGTGAACTGATTTGTGAATGATGTGTATATATTTGTTTGTCGCTAATGATGTGTGTCTTTAAAAAGTTATGGTTGCCTTTGTAAATATTTTGTAAATTTTGTAAATTTTTTTTTTCTATCGATATGATCGATATTTTTCAAAATTTTTGCGAAAAGATTTTGCATTTATCAACATAGTTTGCAAATATTTTCTATCGAAATGATCGATGTGTTGCAAAAATTTTGAAGTTTTAATTTTGGGTTTCTCGGAGTTTGTTTTCGGTTCTTTTACCGAGAATAGTCCCATTGAATCGATGTCATAGTTAGTGACCATTCCCTATGATGGATGGATGACGACCGTCTTAAGGGAAATGTAGTTGATAGGAGTAGATGTTTTGTTTTTAGTTTCTTTGGTGGATTGCATCAATAAACTATAGTTGCTTATGGTTGCTAAAATTTCGTTGCGTGTTGTAATTGATGTTCAAAACGTGAAAATGATTCGTTTGAAAGCATGCAATTTTGTAAATATGTTGAGTTACCTAGGCTAGAGAATTTGGTTCATTGTGATTGAGGCTTAATCTTGAATTCATGTAAATGACTAATTAAAGAGTCTGTGAATGCATCTTGATTCGAGCATGTGCATGAAGTGTGAGTGAGGTTTTGCTATTCCATGTCCTTGTGAATTGTCTAGAACTTGCCTGGTGTGTATACAAAACGAAATGAAGGAGGTGTAGTGTCGGAAAGGATGTAGGCATTTCTTTGTTTTAACCGTTAGTTTCCATTTTTTTCTTGTCAAATTCTACCTTTTTATATGTTGTGTACCCTAGTCAGCCCGTTGAGCCTTTAGCCGATTTCTTTCTTTTGTCCAGAATTGTATGAACTAAGCTTTATTCCTTCTTTTCATTAGCCTTAAAGTCTATAAGAAGCTCTTAAGCGCTTACAAAGAACAGAAAATGTTTCCCAAAGTGTTAAAGAGTGAAAAGAGTGAAAAGAAAAGAAAAGCAAAGTGAGGAAAGAAAAGATGATGTTGAAGAGGCACTAGTTGTAATTAAATGATAGTGAGGGTACATGAAAACCCTCTGTTTTGTGTCAAGTGTGCCTGATGAAATGGGCTGTATGAAAGTAAACCAGCATGAATGGGAGAAAAAGAGAAAAGAGAGGAACAATGTCCATGAGTCGATGGGAATGAGTTGAAAAGGCGCTTAAGGATGCTAGCGACTATTATTGGCTAATCCAATATATATATACTAGATCCATAGCCCAGTTACAACCCATTAAAAGTCCTATTTGATCCTACATTGCATTTCTTTATATTAGTGGAGTAATACACTAAGGGCAAGCCTATGGGTCATGACATGATGCATGCGAATTCTTTTGGGAGAGAGAGTGAAATTAATTTTTATATGCCCCTACTTGCATGTTTGTGTGCTGCACGAACATAAAAGGGGAAGTTTCTCTCGAGTTGTGAGGGTACATACTTGATGAAAGATTGATTTTCGTGTCGGATCTCTTGATTAGTTGATTTGCATGAGTTTGCCGATATCAAGAATCAATTCTTAAAAGTTTAGGAAGCCTCGATGTATTAAGGTCATTGTCTTGTACGACCAAGCATGTTTTCTTGATGATTTGCAAGAATTGAATAATCGGTATGACCGTAGCGTAAAATGTTGCACCATAGTGACGAAGGTTGGGATGTAATTTGCATGAGTTGTGTATGTGTTGTTCGAGGACGAACAAGGATTTAAGTGTGGGGTAAGTGATCTTGGGAAAATTTATATGCCCAAGTGATACTCAAACGTATCATTTTTACCTTGTTTGTTGTGCAATGTGTATATAATATCATGTATTTGGTAATAAAATGCGAATTTATACTAACCAACATGATTAGCATTTGTTTTGTAGGATAATGTGATTTTTAGGAGCTAAAATGCGTGTTGGAACTATGTCGGAGTTGGACTTGGATGCGAGCGTGGAAAAGACCTTGGATGGCACATTTTACACTGGCTCCGCGATGGAGCCGTGTCACGCTGCCATCGCGGTAGCACACTGCCTAGGCAGGAAGTAATTAGGCAATTTCCAGTGTGCCTGCGCGTCAGTTCCGTGGCACGGAGATAGGCCTCCGCGACGGCCTCCGTGCCACGTTGAGACCAATTATCCGGACCCTGCAATTTCCAGAGAGGGTCCGCGTCCACGCCGTGTCATGGAGGCAGTGCTCCGCGTTGGCCTCCGTGACACGTTGCTTGTTATTTCGGGAAAAATTTCCCACTAGTATAAATAGCACACTTAGGTTATTTTTAAAGGAGTCTTCTTTTAGTTCTAGTTTTTAGCAGAGTTCAGGAGTGGAGAGAGGAACGTGGTTTTGTGGCAGTTGAAGAATAGAAAAGATAAGAGTTTTCTTCTCTTCCCTTCTTCTTTTCCTTCAATTGTATGCATGATTTACACTCATTCTAGGACGATCAATCCAAGAATGAGTGGCTAATTCCTTTCTTGCTGAGGTTTTGAACTTGTGTAATGATTATTGGTAATAATTGATATGGTTTCTTCTTCTTCTTGCATATTGTTCTATTAATTCTTGTGCTTAGTACATTCTTGATTGGCCACCATTAATGTATATCTAAAAAGTCCAATTTCACTCAAGAGAGCATGAAATTGGAAAGTTGTGAATTAATAGGGTATTGTTCTTAACTTGATTTGGGAAAATTGGGTTTTGATGTGCTTTCTTGATAGAAATATACTTGAAAGCCGTATTAGTCAATTTAGGAACCGGCATTGTAGTGTTAGGTCATAAATTTCATTTGATCACAGAAATGTAGACGAATGGTTTATGATTCTAAAGTGAAATTAAATACGAGAGTTTTAATTTCTAGGCAAACGTTCTTGACTAGCAATATGAAGAAGAGGATGACCAAATTATCATAATTATCAACGCCATTACTCGTTCTTAACCTTGGCATGAGCATATCCATTGTCTGAATTCAACGTAAATAATAGTTGTTAAGTTTAGTATATAATTAGTTTAGAAACAAAACTCCCTCAATTCTTGATTGGATAGTTGTTAGCATAGTTAGAAATTGAATAGAAATATAGTGAACTAGGAAATTTTGCATATCCAGAGCAGCCTCCTTGGATCGATACTTGGCTACTTAGCCACTTTATTACTTGTTTGACCACGTACACTTGCGTGTCGGTTTTTAACACATACCGAGCAGCAGAGCGCGAACAATACACACAACCCTTGGAAATCATCTTCCTATCCTTAAGATAGGAAATAAAATGACCAACAAGCACGGCCTAACTACTCTTCCACTCCAAGACTGACTCACTCGGAAAGTGGAACTCCACCGCATGGGTTCTACAATACAGAATCATAACACGCATACAACCAATCTATGCCAAGAATAATATCAAAGTCAGTCATGGCTAACTCTATAAGGTCTTCGGAGGTGACTTTATGCAATATAGTGATTGGGCACCTTTTATACACCCGCCTAGCTACAACTGAATCACCAACTGGAGTAGAGACTGAGAATGGTTCTGACAGAGTTTCAGGACTGACTCCAAAGCTACTAGCAATATAAGGTGTCACTAAAGACAAGGTAGCCCCTGGATCTAACAAAGCATAAGCATCAAGGTGAAACACTCATAAGATACTAGTAACCACATTCGGTAAAGTCTCCTGCTCCTGACGAGAGGCAAAGGCATAGAATCTGTTTTGGCATTCTCTGCCACCCCCACTAGTAGATGCCCCCTGCAAAGCTGAACGTGCTAGAGCTGCTACTGACCTGGTGGTTAGTGCATGGCCTCCATCATCATCTTGTCTAGCAAATGGACACGCTCAACGCATCTTGCCGGACCTATCGTACCCATAACAAATATCTTGGCCGAGCAAGCACTCCCCAGCATGACTCTTGCTGCACTTCCCACAGGCTGGAAAGGTGCGCTCTACCTGCGTGCCCCTCTGGTCCCTCGATCCTGAAGCCCTACTCCTCTGATCGTCCTTGGTTTTGGATGGAACGCTAGTTGATGATGGTGCTGGAGCTAGTGACCTCTGTTGAAACTAAGGGTAGTGACCACCGCCAAATCACTGATGAGTAAACCCATGGCTATCTATTCGGGCCCTTTTGGCCTCTCTCTCCCTCATATGAGTCGCCTCCATCTGCTAGGCGTACAAAACTATCTGATGGAAATCGATGTCCTGGTTGAGCATAGCAGTCGTACAATCTTTTTCCAAATAGCCCACCACGCCATGAACAAACCTGCTCACCCGCACCCTTTGATCAACCAGTAACTCTGGGGCATACTTTGACAAGCGGGTGAACTCGAGAGCATACTCCTAACTGTCATCCTCCCCTACTTAAGATTCACGAATTCTGATGCCTTCAACTCCCTCATCTCCCGAGGGAAGAACCGATCTAGAAACGCTGCATGGAACTCCTCCCAAGTGACAGGGCATGCTCCGTGGCCCTACTATCTCTCCATTGTCGAAACTAGATAGTTGCCACCCTTTTTAACTGATATGAGGCCAACTCTGCACATTCAACCCCATTCACCCCTATGGCCTAGGTGATCTTCACAATCTCATCAATGAAGTCATGTGGGTCCTCATCTTCTTTTGACCCGAAGAATACTGGTGGATTCATTCTCAAGAAATCCCTGACTCAAGTCACCGCTGCATTGCCATTTTGCAAAACATACGCAACCGCCCTTTGATAGACCTGAGCGGTCAAGGCCCGGCGAGCATCTGAGCAGCTACCAAAACTTAGCATGGGAAACCGGCTCCGGTGCATGGTGCTCCTGGACTGGTGGGGCTTGTTGTGCCCATTCCCGTTACCATCCTTGTGGCCGTCTCAATTCCTATTCTTCCTACCGTTTACTCTACGGGGAGCCATGATTCTGCATTCATGAATAGCATGAATTAGAAGGATAGGGAGACATTTCATCACATGACATAGATCATGAAAGAAGGGAATATTTCCTAAACGTCTCATAGCCTCTTTGTCATAAGTGTGGCGCGCTTCACACCCATGAAAAAGACTTTACTCAATGTGAATCTCAGAAATCCTAAGACACTTCAGACCTATTATTATGATACCAAGTTTGTCACGACCCAAACATAGACCCATATCGTAACACGGGACAAGCATCCCCGAGAGACTCCAAGTTGACCCATGGCATGAACAAACATCTATCTTTATATCAATAAAGCAGAATACTTAGCATATCGATATAGAGGAAGCATAAACATAAAATAATATGGTAAGCGGAATGTACTACATACATAACAGTTGAGTACTATATATAGTCTGAAAGCCTCTAACATATCCAATGGGTTGATGGAACAACATCCCCAACTAACCGGGAAAGTCTATAAAACTAAACATGAAATGATAACTGATATCAAACTAGTCCTCAGAGAATGAGGACTCACCAATGAGTTGAATGCTAAACTCCTAGATAAAACTACTGACGGTGTTGGATCTGAAGATCGAAACCTGTATCATAAAATGATACAACATAGAGTATGTGGTTAGTGCGTGGAATGTACCGAGTATGCAAGGTAAGTAAAACAGACATTTCAAAATACATAAAAGCTCATAAGAGATCATAAGAGTGGGACAACATGCTCATAACATAATTATCATAAGATAACATAAGGCTCAAGGTTTCCAAATCATTCGTAATCCATTCATTATCACAGTCATAAGAGAAACTTTATTAAATCATCACTTGACCAAAAGTAACATAAACATAATAATGCATAAAACATGCGGAAAAATGGGAGGGCTCATCATAACCGACACCATCATGGTAGAGCCTTACATGATGCCTCAACTATCTCACTCAAGTGGGCGGAGTCGCCCCTGGCTTGCTAGGAGAGGGACGTGCATTATGTGATATCACAAAAGAGGAGATCATTAACTTTGTAATGTATCAATATAAACCTATAGTGGCACGTAGTTATAAGACACTGATGCAGTCCTTTGAACGCCGGACTGCTCGGTGCTAGACACTGCTTCCAAAAACATACACATTAGGATCGTATGTAAATCAATAACATCATTCACTGAGATTCATAGACAAATAAATGTTATCATCATTGATCCACATTAAAATACATGATTATCCAAGAATCAAGGGTTCTTTAGTCGGCCAACATGATAAATTTATAAATCATGAGATCCATATCATAAATCTAAATCATTCTTGACATATGGGCATTGCCCAATACTTTAACAAATTTCAAAATACTCAATTCACTTGAAAACATGATTATAAACATGGGTAACTTGAAAACATGCTTTTCATCATCAATAACTTTCATCCTTGTTAAAGTATATGTAGATCATATGGGTACCCGCAATTCTAGAACATATGTTGTGTTATGTATGTTGGAACACGATTAGAACTTATTGGCTTTGACCAATGTGAAGTGTGTGCACGTTTTCACAATGATTTCGATGTAAATGTCTTGGGTATGAGCTGAATCTATGGAGCCTTCATGAATCTAGAATATATTCTATACAATGTGAATTAGAGATTCAAATGTTGTGGACATGTTTTAAAGTATGATCTGATCCTATCAATGCTTAATGAAAGTAGAATGTACGATTTAAATGATGATTCGAGACTATGATGATATGAATTGTGATGATAAAACATGAGAATGATCCTTCAAACCCTTAGGCTTGTTGTTAGTAGAAAGTAGCCTTGATATACTCTAAATGAGTCCAATTTGATATTCAGTATGATGTAAATGTTGAATTCTCTTTTCTCTAATTAGATGAAGTGATTTAGACGAGACAAACGATATCAGACCAATGAACTCCATGTTCTAGTTTATCAGCACTCTCCCTAGTCGAGAATGTCTTCCCTCAGTCAGTTAGAATGTTCCCCTTAGTTCAGTCAAGGATTCTCATTAGCAGAGAAAGTCTCCCGTAGCTCAGTCAGGGATTCTCATTAGCAGAGAAAGTCTCCCTTAGCTCAGTCAGGGATTCTCATTAACAGAGAACGTCTCCCTTATCTCAGTTAGAGATTCTCATTAGCAGAGAATGTTTCCCTTAGTCAGTCAGGGACACTCCATAGCAGAGAATGTCTTCCTTAGCTTAGCCCATGATATCAATTCAGTTTAGCTCTGTATAGACTCAGATTACAGTTTAAATCAGATTTATAGGCATTCAGTCTCAATTATCAGCAGATGGTCAATAAAGTGTATGATAAGCAGTTATAGCTTCATTTCTTAGTATATGTTCAGCACATGACCCCTATGCATCAGTTTGATTATACTTTAGTAAATATTTTTGAATAAGGGCTTCATGTAAATACATGTGTTTATCTCAAACAGGGTCATTGCATTTCAGCTCAATTTTACATCTAGTGATGCATTCAGTTACTTCCCTCTTGAATACTTGCACGTTTAGTTTATTTACGCTTCCCGCATACTTAGTATATTTCAAGTACTGACTTCATACTTTATGTGCTATATCATTTCATGATATAGATTCAGGTTCCAGACTCAGCCGCGTGGTTAGATACACTCCCCATCTCAGCTTCTTGTGGTGAGTCCTCATCTCCCGAGGACGCTATCTATGTTTTATATTTTCGTTTATGCTTCAGTTTCAGACTTTAAGTGTTAGCTGGGGGCTTGTCCCAGCAACTCATCAGTGTAGTAAAGGCTTTCAGACTTGTGTAAACAGATTTAGTTGATGTATTAGAGTTTTATTAGACTATATTTTATGTATCAGTTAGTTTCTGCTCAATATGATTCTGTTAGTTATTTTTTAGCCAATGTTATGCTATGATCATTCCATAGGTCGACTTGGAGCCTCTTGGGATTCCTTGTCCCGTGCCGCGATTCGGGCCTATGCTCAGGTCATGACAATTACTCAGGTATGTGGGGTTATGAATGGCCTCATTCCTTCACTTCCATGCCCAAATCCTCTTCTAAATTTATGTAACTCAAGGTTGATGAATCTATAGGGTTTTAATAAATTTTGTGAAATTCTATAAGTATCTATCATTGGTAAATTCTATTCATGTTTCTAATGTTGTTTTAAGATTCATGGGCATGTTTTTATAATATTTTCAATTACAAATTTATGATTTCAAAGTCTTACAATTATAATGCCCAATTATGAAAGTTCATGAAGAGTTAAGATTATGATCTATGTTTTCAAGTATGATGAAATGTTTATGATGAAAGTATAATTTTGAATTACTTATGTTTATATTCAAGAATTTGACTATCAAATTTATTTCAAAGAATGTATAAGTTTGAGCAATCCCATAGATCAAGTATGTTTCATGACTTACTTCAATTTCATGTTATTAGCTTACCACATGGTTTTGGAGTCTAGACTCCCACTTTTCAGCTTGTGGTATGGTTGAGCTGAGGCTCCTCATGATATGTTTTCAGATTATTCATTTACTATTATGATCCAACTCGTTGCAAGATGATGGTTCAGCTTCGTTGAAAAATGATGGAGAGCATATGCATGTTTTTGGGAGTAGTGTCTAGCATCGGGTAGGCTAAGGGTTCATCAACTCTTGTTCCTTAGAACTACGTGCCAATGTAGGTATGTTTAGATTATTTTGGACCTCCCTTGTGAGCTTTCCCTTCCCTCGAGGGGCCTTAAGCTTGATATCGATATCATGGGTAGTTCCCTTAGCCTTGGCAAGGCTTTGGACGGCTCTGCCCACTTGAGTGTAATAGTTGGGACCACGTAAGCTCTATCATAGTAATGTCGGTTATATGACGAGTCTCCCATTGTTCCTCATGATTTTCAGTTATCCATGTTCATTAGTTATGATATTATGTTTTCAGTAGGTTTGACCCAATGTTCAGTTTTACTTATGATTATCAGTTTCAACTTCGGGTTATTTGAATCAGTTATAATACTCAGTCATGTTTTCAGATAATAGCATGCAAGCCTTACTTTTAGAATCTTATCTTGAATATATATTTTATTATATGCATGATTTCAGTTTTACTTACTTAGCGATTTTACTTACCTTGCATACTCAGTATATTTCAAGTACTGACCGCATACTCTATGTTGTATCATTTCATGATGCAGGCTCGAACATTCAGGTTCAATCCCGCCGCTAGACAGATCATCAGATTTAGCATTTCTCACCTGGTTGGTGAGTCCTTATCCTTCAAGGACCTTTTTATCAGCTCGTATTCTGTAGCGTTAGTTTCAGTTTATAATGAGTTAGTTGGGGTCTTGTGCATCAACTCATCAGGTTGTAGCGGCTTATCAAACATAGTATGTATTCAGCTTCGATTAGTGTTACATATTCCATTGTTCAGATGTTATTGAATTTTCAAACTTCCTCTATTTCAAATGTTAGATTTCTGCATTTATTATGTTGACCTTTAGTTTCTATGTTCATGCCATGGGTCGACTTGAAGCCTCTCAGGGTTCTTTTTCCCGTGTCTCAATCCGGGCCTATGTTCGGGTCGTGAAACTTGGTTAAGGACTTCATCCATCAAATACAATCCTCATATATATGAGTAAAAATACGTGTTAAGATAGAGAATTCTTTCTGAGGGTACGAGGTGTAACAATGTTCTATGACAAAGTTTAAGGTTGAATTAACATAAGGTAAGAATTCTAAATCTTGATACCTTCTTGACTCGAGTTTTGGAAACTAGTTTCATATGTAAACTTATCAATGTTGATTACTTGCTTTGTTTTCTTTGTGTGAGTTACTAGGTGTCATTATGTGGACTTCCAAGACCTGTTGTGTGGGCAGTAAGTAAGGTAGAAAATGAGCAGAGTCTCAAATTGAGTCAAGAAAATGAGTATAAAATATGTTGAGGCTTCTTTGATCCTTTTCATCATGAATCTAGTATCAAAACTACAAGTTTCCATAAGAGTTTAATAGGATGTTGTGTATAAGAACTCTATTCATGTAGGCTAAAATGAGTTGCATGTTTATGACTTATGTTATACTAGTATTAAAGTTTTATCTATGATAACTCATTGTGTGGGCAGTAAGTAAGGTAGAAAATGAGCAGAGTCTCAAATTGCGTCAAGAAAGTGAGTATAAAATATCTTGAGGCTTCTTTGATCCTTTTCACCATGAATCTAGTATCAAAACTACAAGTTTTCATAAGAGTTTAATAGGATGTTTTGTATAAGAACTCTATTCATGTAGGCTAAAATGAGTTGCATGTTTATGACTTATGTTATACTAGTATTAAAGTTTTATCTGTGATAACTCGTTCAAAAAAGCCTTAATATCGAGTTGATATGTTATAGCGAGCTAAAGTATTCTTGCATAAGTTACTTAATTCTAATTCTAGAAAGTTAATCGAGAAGTTATCCTTAAGTTGAGTTACATTGTTATGTAAATATTGAATCCAACTTGAGAAAGTATAATAAGAAGTTTGGCAATTTGAATGTTTAATCAATATACTCATCGAGTTGACTTCTAAGATGTGAATTGACATGTCTATTGGCAAGTCAAGTCTCTTTTCATATTGTTAGTTGAAATTTGATTCCTTGAAATAGCCATAATGTTTCTATTGACTCGAGTATTGTACTTATAAATACATGAAAAGTTCCTAAGACTAAGTTCAGAATTTTAAAAGTGCTCAGCAGGAGAAATCTTCATTTTTATCTTAGTACGATTGATGGTACGAGTCTTATGAGGATTGTACTACTCAAAGGATGACCCATAGTAAGGGTTCAGCAGTTGGCCTTCGAAACCACGAGTCCCCACTTCGAGTCATGGTGTTTGGGTATGACTCGTGGTACGAATCATACAAGAACTGGGGACTTTTTAGGTGTTGATTGTAAGAGTGAGGAGATACGACTCATAGGAAGAAGTTACGGATCATAGTAGGATTCGTGAAATTTTTCAGAGGAGTGATGTTTTGGGACTTGGTCAGTACGAAAGGATATACATGAGTCATAGGTTGATTGTACGACTCGTGGTGTGGATCGTAGCACCACCAGCTCAGTTTTTTTGCGATTTCATTAAAGGTGTTTTCATAATTTCTTAGCTCCTAAGCCCTAACTACGTCATTTTAAGGTCAGTTAGGAGGATTTTAAGAGGGTTTAGCCTATCCTAACCTATTCGCTCTCCATGCATGCAAGATTAGAGAATTCCTAAGGAGATCAAGCCTAGAATTTTTCCAGTTTCTTCTCCAATTCTCTTGGATTTTCAAGGAGGAGTGTAGAATCATATTACCCAGGTATGGAGGGCTATGCATGGGAGTTTCCTTCCACTCTCATGCCCAAAATTCTCATCAAATTCATGAATTCAAATCTTAATTCAAGTTTATGATCTTATTGGATTTTAATCCAATTTCATGAAATTCTCTATTATTTGTTCACGGGTAAATTCCATTCATGTTTTAAATGATATTTTTAGATTCATGGGCATGCTTTATGCGTATTTTGAATTACAATTCACGATTTCTAGTTTCGAAAATATTATACCCAATTATGAAAGTTTCATGAAAAGTTAAAATTATGATTTATGTTTTCAAGCATGATGAGATGTTTAGCAAGAAAATATTTATGAATTACCCATGTATGAATCCATGATTTTTTATTATAAAGTCTATTTCAAGCATATTAAATTATGGGCAAGCCCAAATGATCTAAGTATGTTTTCATGATTTAGTTTAAATTTATGATATTAGCTTACCACATGGTTTTCGAGTCTAGACTCCTACTTTCAGCATCTGGATGTTTTGAGCCAAGGCTCCTTGTATTCATATTTCATACTATGTATGTAATTTCATGATCAGCTTCAATGAAAAATGATGGAGAGAATATTCATGTTTTTCGGAGTAGTGTCTAGCACCGAGTAGGCTAGAGGTTCAGGTAAACCTTGGGCCTCAGAACTATGCGCAAACGTAGGTTTATTCAGATTCATTGGGAAATCCTTTATGAGCTTTCCTTGCCCCAAGGGTCCTTCAGCTTGATATCGATATCATCGTAGTGCCTTTATCCCTGGCAAGGCTTTGGACGGCTCTGCCCACTTGAGTGTAATAGTTGGGATCATGTAATCTCTATCGTGATTATGTCGGCTATATGATGAGTCTCCTATTGTTCCTCATGATATTAGTCATGCATGTTTATTAGTTATGATATTATGTTTTCAATAGGTTTGACCCATTGTTCAGTTCACCAGTTTTACTTATGATCATCAGTTTCAGCTTTGGGTCATTCGTTTCAGTTATGAGATTCAATTATATCTATTCATGTTTTCAAACTTTGAACATGCAGTCCTTACTCTCAGAATCTTATAATGATATGATTTATGTTATGCATGTTTGTTGTTTTACTTACTTTAGCCTGTTTTGCTTTGCTTACTCAGTACATTCCAAGTACTGATCGCATACTCTATGTTGTATCATTTCATGATGCAGGCTTAGACATTTAGATTCAGCCTCACCACTAGCTTGTTTTCAGAGTTCAGTCTAGACAGCTTGTTGGTGAGTCCTCATCTTTCGAGGATCCTCAGTTAGTTGTGTTGTTGTTATTTCAGTTTCAGACTTCTAGTGAGTGATGTGTTGTGAGTTTACAGTAATTTGGACTATCAAAACTAAGAAAATAGCATGGACTTAGGTATATTTATATGGGTATGAGGTGCTTTTCTTTTTTTTTCAGGGAAACATAGGTGTTGGAGCAAGAATGTGCAAAAGAAGCCTAAAAGAGCATAAAATGAGTCAAAGTGACAGTTTCAGTACGAGCCGTACATTGCTGGTATGAATCATACTAAGACTCATGAAAAGATTCATAAGGTTGAGTTGGGAAGAATGAAACCCACGACTCAAAGTATAAGCCGTACAACCATGGTACGAGTCGTACCATCAAGTCATGGAAATATTCAAAAGAATTGCACAAGAGGTAGACTCCTGACATGGATAGATAGTACGAGTCATGGAGAGAGGTACGAGTCGTACCATCACACTTGCAACAAACATCAGAAAAATTGAGAATTCTCATATTCAAGCAACGAACGTACAGTATGACTCGTACGAAGAATGTACGAGTTGTACCAAGGCCCAACACTTAGCTAAATTTCAGCAAGCCATGGACTTACGGGTAGCAGGTACGACTCGTACAAACCTGTTATGGGTCATATGATTGATCATGGTTCGAGCAACATCAATTATGGAAAGTTACCCTGTTAGCTTAGAAAAAGGATTCTTATGTCCGTGTAAATACTTTTTATATTTTATGTTTTAGAAGAGAGAGGAGAAATCATTAGAACAAGTTAGATAAGGTAATAGGACGAGAGAGATCATTGAATTGAGTTGATTAACTTGTGATCAGCCTTTCCTTGAATTCTTTCTTGATTTTTGTGGATTATTCTTGAGTTAATTCTAATTTAATCAACGAAGTTTTTCTCTCAATTAAAATTGTAAGTATTGATTTATGTGTTTAATTGTGAATGCATATCACAACCTTGCAACTATGAGAGGCTAAAACCTCCATAGATAGGGTTGTGGGAACCATGGTGGATTAACAAACTAGGGATACACAAATATGATCTAAAACCTATGCAAAACACTTGTATTGTATTCTCTTCATGCTTAAATATTTCTTAACGTTGTACAACGTCAGGACTTCCCCGAATTCTTTACTTTCTTGAGCCTAGAGAGGTAGAGATTAGCAAAAGAGAATTACAACAAAGTCCTGATCTTGATGATCATTGTATTAACTTGAGCTATGGTCGCAGGATAATTATATTTTGGACTCATTGATAACGGGATCTCTCATGAGACTTGACCCGGTGATTTGAGTATAGTTATCCAATAGGGACGAACCAGTCGTTTGGATGAAATCGTAGTTATCAGTCTTGTAAAAAAAGCATTGGTAATGGTCATGTGTGTATACCCAAAGTAGTTATGAACCCATGGGAACACAAACCCTAGTTATTCTTTACTCTTGATTTTCCATCAAAATTTTAATTATTGTTTTAAATATTGTTTTCTTAAAACCCCCCAATTAGAGTAACTAACCAACAAGTTCACTTAAAGGCATTAGTATAGATATTCCGTATTCTTTGTGGGTTCGACCCCAACCTATCTATTGGGTTCTTTATTGACAAAATCCGCTTCATACTTCATGAGGAGGTGTGGTTTGAGCGTTATCAAAAAGTGGCGCCGTTGCCGGGGAATACGGCTAAGACTAGATTAATTGCAAGTATTTGACTTTTGGTAGTTATTTCCCTATTTACATTTTCTTTTTTTTTTCTTTTGTGATTCTCTCAGGATACATCAAGGGAACGATCCCTCATTCAAATACCCAGATGGAATATGATAAGCTGCCAATGCCCGTGGAGGAGATGATGACTATTGATACATTAGTAGCTATGATGATGAATTATGACGGAGACGGGATACCGAAATACATGGAGACGGTGAATGCTTTAAATGGAATGGGGTCATATAACTTCAGCCCAAAGAAGTTAGACATGGATCTAAAGAATCGTTCAATGCCGCCGGCTAAGCCATCTGTGCAGGTACCACCAGTCCTTGAGCTGAAAGCACTACCTCTCCATCTCAAGTATGCATTCCTTGGTGAAGGCAGTACTTTACCAATAATAATCGCAGCAGATCTGTGGACAAGCAAGCGGGAGCTTTGGTCAACATACTAAAAAGGTATAAAAAGGCAATTGGCTGGACCATAGCTGATATCATCAGAATCCCTCCAGGAATATGTACTCACAAGATCCAACTCGAGCCAAATTGCAAATCAAGTATAGAACATCAGCACCGTCTGAACCCCCCAATGCAATAAGTAGTAAAGAAGGAGATCATCAAGTGGTTGGATGCTGGTGTAATCTACCCCATTGTAGATGTATGGGTGAGTCCGGTACAGTATGTACCGAAGAAAGGTGGGATCATAGTGGTGCCCAACAAAAAGAATGAACTGATACCGGAAGACCTGACTCCTCAGCAGAAGAAAAAGTTCTTATTTGATGCCCGAAGATATACTGGGATGAGCCATACTTATTTTGCATTTATGCAGATGGGATCATTCAAAGGTGTGTGCCTAAAATAGAGATGATGAGCATTCTGGAGGCCTATCATTCATCTCCATTTGTGGGTCATCATAGTGGTATAAAAACTACACATTAGATCTTCCAATGCGAATATTATGTTACACCCTGTAAAAATGTTATCAGTTAGTTGGCGTACGCGTGGGTTGTGCCGAGTAAAGAAATCTTAACGCGTGTGGGGAGAGCCTCAGAAATAGGGTCAGAAAAGCCAGGCCACGAGGGGCCAGCACGACACGCCAGCCCGCTTGTGCACTGGGCAGCGCAGCGCGCCAGGCACACTGGCATCCTGGGCAGCGCGGCGCGCCAGGTATGTTGGCTCCCTGGGAGGCGTGTCACAGCACGCCTTTGGTGAGATGGCTGATGCAAGGTGCCCCCCCAATCCACCGGCCACACTTGTATAAATACCCTATTAGTTCAATTGTAACTCATTTCACAAATACGCCCTCAGCCAGAGAGAGTACAGTATGCAACTTTCACGTAAAATTCCTCCGATTATGTTGCCAAACACCGTCCAAACTTAAATTAACTTCAGGTATCTAGTTCTAAGCTTGCGGAAAGCATTACTACAGAGTTATTTCTCAAAAATTCGCTCGGTAAAACCGCAACTTCGCCAAGTAAAAGTTGTCAGAATTGCTCCAAATTGATTCCTAAATGGCCACAGGCCTTAGGTAAGTATTTCTCCATTTTGAACTCTTGGGAAACTATAGGTTTTCGGCCATATATTTTGCAACGTTGAATTAGAGTCACTATTAGTACCGAAAGTTGTCATTTTTGCCAAATTTAGTACTGAAATTAGTCCCAGTCTCCCAATATTAAGGTTACAATTGGGAAGAGCTGCTGAATACAATTGAAACTGGTCAATTAGTCGGGAATCGACAATTGAGGTATGTTAAGGAAAATCCCTTCGGCAAGTTATTTCCTATCGTATTGTTATATGACTTAAGCCCTCGTAAGAAGGTCAGAACTATGACTATTGTGGTTAGATGCTATTGTTAGTTGAGAGATTTCAGGAGTTGAAAAATAGATTGACATCAACGCCAGTACTAGCTTTGCCAGAAGGTTCAGAGGGTTTCGCAATATATTGTGATGCTTCAGGCATTGTGTTAGGGTGTGTTCTGATGCAACACGGTAAGGTAATTGCTTATGCTTCGAGGCAACTGAGGAAACATAAAAAGAACTACCCCACCCATGATCTGTAGTTAGCTGCGGTGGTTCATGCCTTAAAAATATGGGGGCACTATTTGTATACCGTTCATGTTGATATTTTCACTAATCATAAGAGTCTCCAGTACATTTTCACTTAGAAAGAGTTGAACGTACGGCAGCATCACTGGATAGAACTGTTGAAGGACTACGACGTGAACATTTTGTATCATCCAGGGAAGGCTAACATCATAGTGGATGCTCTTAGTCGTATATCTATGGGAAGTTTAGCACATTTGAGACCCGAACATCGGGAGTTGGCTCAATAATTGCACCAATTAGCCAGCTTAGCCATCCAAATAGTAGATTCAGGAGATAAGGGGGCTGTAATTCAGAATACCGTAGTATCATCCCTGGTGGTGGATGTAAAAAAACGGCAGTATGAAGATCCCCATTTATCATAGCTCAGAGATAAGGTACAACAAGGTGAAGTATTATCTTTCGAGGTAACTAAAGACGGGGTCCTGAGATTCAGTGGCCGCCTTTGCGTTCCAGATGTAGCAGGGCTCCGCCAGCAAGTTATGGTCGAGGTACACTACTCTCGTTACTCTCTTCATCCGGGTTCGACGAAAATGTACCATGACATAAAGGAGATTTACTAGTTTCATGGAATGAAAAAGGGTGTAGCAGAATTTGAAGCACAGTGCCCTAACTGCCAACAGGTAAAGGCTGAACATAAAAAAATCCAACGGATTAACTCAGGATATAGCGGTACTTACGTGGAAATGGGAAGAAATCAAAATGGATTTTATGACAGGATTACCCCGTACCAGACGTAGATTTGATTCTATTTGGGTGATTATCGACAGATTAACGAAATCAACTCATTTTCTACTAGTCAGGACCACCTTCTCATCCGACGACTATGCTGATAGTTCGATTATATGGAGTCCCGACATCTATCATTTCCGACATGGGGGGCACAATTCATAGCTGGATTCTGGCAGTCATTTCAAAAAGGCTTGGGAACACAGATTAATTTGAGTACAGCATTCCATCCTCAGACAGATGGGCAGGCAGAACATACCATTCAGACGCTCGAGGATATGTTGCGAGCATGCGTGTTAGACTTCAGGGGCAGTTGGGATAAGCATTTGCCCCTTATTGAATTTGCTTACAACAACAGTTATCATTCAGCAATTCAGATGGCGCCTTATGAGGCCTTATATGGGAGGTAATGTAGGTCCCCTATTAGATGGTTCGAGGTACGAGAATCAAAGTTGATTAGACCAGACATGATCCATCAATCAAAGGAAAAAGTAAAACTTATCAGAGAGCGCTTGATGGCAGCTCAGAGTCACCAGAAATCCTACTCCAATGTGTGGCATAGAGACCTGGAATTTAATGTTGGTGACTGGGTATTTATGAAAGTTTCTCCGATGAAGGGCGTAATGAGGTTTGGTAAAAAGGGCAAGCTTATCCCTAGATTCATCGAACCATATCAGATCCTCCGTAGAATAGGCCAAGTGGCATATGAGATGGACTTACCTCTAGAGTTAGAATCTGTTCACCCGGTCTTTCACGTGTCAATGCTGCAAAAGTGCATAGGAGATCCGTCTTGTGTGGTGCTAGTTGAGGACGTTCATGTCACTGAGGAGCTAGCCTACGAAGAAGTTCCAGTTGCCATACTGGGTCGGCAGGTTTGCAGGTTAAGAACTAAAGATGTAGCCTCTATTAAGGTATTATGGAGGAACAGGAATAAAGAAGAGATGACATGGGAAGCCGAGGATGATATGAGGTCTAGATATCCTTATTTGTTCGAGGATTGATTCAAATTATGCATAAAAGGTGATGTTGTTATTCAGTTGTTATTTTACTACTTGTGTTATTGGTACTATTAACTAGCTACCTCTTATGACAAAATAGTGTTTATAGCATCCTACGAGGTTCCTGTGTTGGACTTTTCTGCGTTTTAGGTTCCCGGATAGTCGATATTACAGAGGAGACTCTACCGAAATTTTTTAAAATCTTGGTTGAAATAGTTAACTCCAAGCCTGAGAATGACATTGAGGGAGAATGTTCTTAAGGGGGAGAGGATGTTACACCCAGTAAAGATGTTATCAGTTAGTAGACGTACGCATGGGTTGTGCCGAGTAAAGAAAGCTTGATGCGTGTGGGAAGAGCCTCGGAAATAGGTTCGGGAAAAGCCAGGCCGCGAGGGGCCAGCACGACACGCAAGGCCGCCTATGCACTGGGCAGCGCAACGCGCCAGGCATGTTGGTGCCCTGGAGGCACGGTGCGGCATGCCTTTGGTGCAATGGCCGGCGCGAGGCGCCCCCCAGTCCACTGCCAACACTTATATAAATACCCCCTTAGTTCAATTATAACTCATTTCACAAATGAGCCCTTGGCCAGAGAGAGTATAGCACGCAGCTTTCACGTAAAATTCCTCCGATTACGCTGCCAAACACCATCCAAACTCAAATAACTTCAGGTATCAAGTTCTCAGCTTGCGGGAAGCATTACTATAGAGTTATTTCTCAAAAATTCACTCATCAAACTGGAACACCGTGAGTAAAAGTTATCAAAATTGCTCCAAATTGATTCCTAAACGGCCAGAGGCCTTAGGTAAGTATTTCTCCATTTTGAACTCTCGGGAAATTATAGGTTTTCGACTGTATTTCGCAACATTGAATTAGAGTCACTATTAGTATCAAAAGTTGTTGTTTTTGCTGAATTTAGTACTGAAATTAGTCCCATTCTCCCAGTATTAAGGTTACAATTGGGAAGAGACACCGAATACAATTGAAACTCATTAGTTAATAGAGAATCGACAATCGAGGTATGTTAAGGAAAATCCCTCCGACAAGTTATTTTCTATCGTATTGTAATATGACTTGAGCCCTTGTAAGAAGGTCAGAAGTATGACTATTGTGGTTAGCTGCTATTTTTAGTTGAAACCGGTACTTTTTGTTTACTTTTGGATTGACCCTACCCTGTATAGCCTTCCATGACCAACCCCAAGGTTACTAGCTGTATCGTCGCCCACCAGGAGCTATATGACATTGCTCCAGGAGCGATATGTCGCCCCAAGGGATGATGCAGAGGCCTAAGGGACATATTACAGTCCATTCCATGGCTGGACTATTATCTTTATGTCGTATCGGCATCACTCCCTCACCGAGCCTAGTGCCCAGGGTGCAGTTATCAGGAGTCCACTAGACTCAGACAATACTACAGACCAGGGGCCGAGTGGGCGTAATTGTAAAACAAGGGGACTGATAGGTTGGCTATTGTTACCAGTTGACTCACTTTGACCTTGTTAGGGGTATGTAGATTGATGTATGCTCACCAGGGCTTATGGCGGCCCCGAGCGGGTTATTCTGTGCTGATTGTACCTTCTGGACTTATGGGGGCCAGGTAAGGTTTTTGTTTGCACTATTTACTGGTAGATTAGACATTAGGTTGTTAAGTTATTCAGGTGGTATCTCTATCCCTCCTATTCAGTTTCTTTCAGTTTTATTCAGTCGTTTTCATTTATTGCCCATACTTGGTACATATTGTACTGATGCCCATCCATGGGCACTGCATTACTTGCCTGCATGTGCGGATAGACGTGGATCAGGACCTTCTTAGCTTTTAGATAGAGTCAACAGTACAGTCAGCTCCATTTCTACGGAGCTAATAGTTAAAAGGTCTGCTCTTTTTGATTCTATAGTTTATGGGTAGGTTGGGGCCCTGTCTCGACAATTGTTCCACTCCTAGAGGCTTGCAGGCTACAGATTTCCAGCATTAGTTCTGTTGTTGGCTATGTGGGGCCTATGTGTGTTTTATTTTATGTGATGGCCGTGTGGGGCCTTGTTTAGCTATTAGTTAGTGTCCTTGTCGGCTATAGTATAGTTGTAGTTGCCTGATTTTCATTCTGCTAAAACTAGACAGCATGGTGGTCTTGTCTACCCGTATAGGATTCCCTTTTATTGCTTGTTGTTGGTTAGCTATTTTTTTTACAGGTGGCTATATGGCCTTGTCGGTCAGAGGATGTGTTTGCACTCGAGATATAGCTTGTTGTTTTCTTGAACTAAGTTGCAGGCATGCACCAGACGTGCATAATCCTAGCCAGGTCAGTCAGATCCCAGTATGACGTTAGGTTCCAGTCAGGCCTCCCAAGGTGAGGCGTGACATATTATTGGCCCTCTATTCTCCTAGATGCATATTATTATGCCAAGTCTTATGATCAATGCCAAAGGCAGGGTTGTATTGCCTGTAAACATGAGTTGTCAGTGACCCCCATCTTGGAAGTTGAGTTGTTTGATATGTGGGGCCTCGATTTCATGGGCCCATTTGTTAGCTCATATGGAATGAAATACATCTTGGTGGCAGTGGATTGTGTCTCCAAATGGGTGGAGGCTATTGCACTACCAAACAATGAAGGCAAAAGTGTTACAGCATTCCTGTGAAAGTACATCTTCGCTAGGTTCGGAACTCCCAGAGCTATTATCAGTGATGGTGGATCTCACTTCTGTAACCGCCTCTTCAGGACTCTGTTGGAAAAATATGGTGTCAAGCATAAGGTGGCCATACCTATCCATCCTCAGTCAAGTGGACAAGTGAAAGTTTCGAATAGGGAAATCAAGACCATCCTGGCTGGCTAAAATAGTGAATACTAGCAGGACAGATTGGTCTAGGAAGCTTGATGATACGTTGTGGGCTTATCGAACAGCTTATAAGACCCCCATTGGTTCATCTCCGTACCAACGCATTTATGGAAAAGCATGTCATTTACAGATCGAATTAGAGCATAAGGCGCTATGGGCTTTGAAAAAGCTGAATATGAACTGGAAAGAAGTAGCCAAGCTGAGGCTTAACCAGCTCAATGAGTTGGATGAGTTCCGACTTAGAGCTTATGAGAGTGGCCATTTTTAAAGAAAAGATGAAGATTTACCATGATAAGAAGATAGAAAAAAGGGAGTTTAGCCTAGGTGATTTGATCCTACTGTTCAACTCAAGGCTCCGGTTACACCCTGGGAAGTTGAAATCTAGATGGATGGGACCCTACAGAGTAGTACATGTGTCCCCATATGGTACAGTGGAACTTGAGAATAAAGAAGGAAAAAGGTTCAAAGTTAACGGGCAAAGAATAAAGTTGTATCTGGGAGATGTGGAGGAATTAAGAGGAATAGAGGTAGTATACCTTGATGATGCCTGAAGAATCGCAAGAGTCACGTCTTGTCGCGACGTTAAATCAGGCGTTGCATGGGAGGAAACCCATGCATAGTGACATCTGAGTAGCCACAAGTATGTTCCCTTCCCTCTGTTCTTGTAGTTCATGCTTCGGGGATGAAGCACAATTTTCAAAAAGGGGAGGGGGTGTACTTGTAATTTTTGAAATTTTTTGGATTCGTCTGAGGATTTTTCTTTCCATGTTTCTTTTTCCTCGGGCATGCTATCTAGTTGAACCGGCATGTTTACAATTTTATTTTCTTATTTTTTGATTTTTTTAATTATAAAATAGCTTAGGAGTACTCAGTCAATAAAAATGCACTAGTTTTGGAATGTTGAAAAAAATTGACCCTGTTGAAAATTTTTGATGCATTAGCTATGTACTTGTGACTGCATGCATGATTTCTGTGGATCTTTTGATGTCATTTAGTGTATTAGCATGAGTAGTCTTGTTAATCCATGTACAAACCTTCAGGTAGAGTGACTATGAGTCATGTTCCATGAGTGAGGAAGGTATGATACTTAGTTAAGTATTGTGTTGAAGATCTAGAACTTGCTTGGTTGGTCTTTGCATAGTCTGAGGATAGTTGGTTAGAATATGATCATAGGCTCTTTTTTTGTTAAGCTCACTTTTAGCCTAAATGACCCTACCAAAATCATATGATTCCCTTGACTCTAATTTTGAGCCTTTAATAGACCATTTTTCTTTGATTAACCGATGACCATATCCATTTTTTATAATGAACCTATTTTGGCCCTAGTCCTTCCGTGGACATTGTGAACCTCAACATAGGCAAAACGACTAAGTTGAGGGTGGCTACAGTAGGAGTGCATAAAAGGTGGGAACGAGAAAAAGGGAAAGAAAAGAGAAAAGGTAAAAAAAAGTGGTGTGGTATGACAAATGAAAAAGAAAAAAAAGAGAGATGAAAAAGGTTGAAAATATTGAAAAAGAAAATTCAAAAGAAAAAAAATAATGCTTGAAAAAGTTGAAAATACACCATACTCATACACATGCATACAAAAGAGGTAAAAAGGGAGGAAAAAGAATGAGAAGAAAAAAGGGTGAATTAGGTGAATGGTGAAGCCAATGAATGTAGTGCCAAGAAAGGGTTAGTCTCTTAAAAATATCTCACATTTATTATGTCTAGACCTAAAGCCTACATTACAAGCCATAGCAACTCCTATAGTGATCCTAATCTGACCATCTGATAGACTGAAGCAGAGAAAATAAAGGCAAGCCTATGGTATCTGATACACAATACTTGGAACTTCTTTGTAAGAGTGAGAACCTCGCGTGTTAGTCCCATATCATAGTTGTTACAATATTTGCGAGTGGGCACTTCATTTGTTGTGAGGGTACATGGGTTATGTTTACTTTTACCATTGGTCTATGTGAAAAACATCGGTGATGACTTGATTGCCTGTTGATGGCTAGATGAGATGTCTTGATCCCTGGTTAGCATGTTTTGTGATTTTTTGTAGTACATTAGCCGATAATGGTTCATGGAAGAAGAGTCAAAAGTTGTTGAATGTATAGTGCAAATTATGTTTGGTATTGGCTGTATATCCTAGGTTTATTTTATAGTTGAGCGTCGTGTTTTAGTTTTTCTTTTCTT
Organism: Datura wrightii; assembly: GCA_035772735.1. NCBI lineage: Eukaryota > Viridiplantae > Streptophyta > Magnoliopsida > Solanales > Solanaceae > Datura > Datura wrightii. The sequence goes on along the minus strand of JASDFA010000002.1, from coordinate 43,690,286 downwards.
TGCCTGAGGACATGCAAAAAGTCTTAAGTTGAGGGTGTTGATGTACTGTGAGTTTAAAGCACTTTCGACACTCAAAACTAAGAAAATAGCATGGACTTAGGTATGTTTATATGGGTATGAGGTGCTTTTCTTTTGTTTTTAGGGAAACATAGGTGTTGGAGCAAGAATGTGCGAAAGAAGCCTAAAATAGCATAAAATGAGTCAAAGTGACAATCTCAGTACAAGTCGTACATTGCTGGTACAAATCATACTAAGACTCGTGAATAAATTCAGAAGCGTGAGTTGGGAAGAATGCAAACCATGACTCACAGTATGAGACGTACAACCATGGTACGAGCCATACCATTGAGTCGTGGAAATATCAGAAGAATTGCACAAGAGGCAGACTCCTAACACGGATAGACAGTACGAATCGTGGTGGAGAGGTACGAGTCATACCATCACACTCGTGACAAACTTCAAAAAAATTGAGAATTCTCATAGTCAAGCCACAGAAGTACAGTACGACTCATAGAAAGCATGTACGAGTCGTACCAAGGCCCAACACTTAGCCGAATTTCAGCAAGCCAAGGACTTATGGATAGCAGGTACGACCCGTACAAACCTGTTACGGGTCGTATGATCGATCATGGTTCAAGCGGTAGCAGTTATGGAAAGTTGCCCTGTTAGCTTAGGAAAAGGATTCTTATGTTTGTATAAGTACTTTTTATGTTTTATTTTTTTAGAAGAGAGAGGAGAAATCATTAGAACAAGTTAGAGAAGGTAATAGGACGAGAGAGATCATTTAATTGAGTTGATTAACTTGTGATCAACCTTTTCTTGAATTCTTTCTTCATATTTGTGGATTCTTCTTGAGTTAATTCTAATTTAATCAATGAAGTTTTTCTCTCAACTACAATTGTAAGTATTGAGTTATGTGTTTAATTATGAATTCATATCACAACCTTGCAACTATGAGAGGCTAAAACCTCCATGGTGGATTAACAAGCTAGGGATACACAAACATGATCCGAAACCAATGCAAAATGCTTGTATTGTATTCTCTTCATGGTTAAACATTTCTTAATAGTGTACAACGTTAGGACTTGCCCGAATTCTTTACTTTCTTGAGCCTAGAGAGGTAGAGATTAGGAAAAAAGAATTATAATAAAGCCTTGATCTTGATGATCATTGTATTAACTTGAGCTGTGGTCGCAGGATAGTTATATTTGGGACTCATTGGTAATGGATAGTTTGGAACTGCTCATGAGACCTGACCTGGTGATTGAGTATAGTCATCCAATAGGATGAACTAGTCGTTTGGATGAACCCTAGTTATTGTTCGGGCTGTTTTTGTTATATGGGTATATAACTACACGCAAGTGCACGTGGTCGAACAAGTAGTAAAGTGGCTCAAGTAAGCCAAGTATCGATCCCATAGGGACTGGGATGAAGTGCAATCTGCTCAAGTGTACTATATTTTAATTCTAACGATGAAGACAATAGTGTAACCAAGAGTTAGATATTTTGGGTTCTAATTTTTATGCTAAGTCTAAAACAAGTATCTAGTGTGAGTCTGAACTATGAATGTGAGCATACTGAGGTTAATTGAACATGTAAAGAAATTAATTATCGATATAATTTGGTAAACCTTTCCTCCGGTTGCTAGTCAAGAACTAATGCCAATGGATTAAAACTCTCGTATTTAACCCAACTTAAGAATCATGAACCGCGCACCTACATTTCTGTGATTAAATGAAATTCATGCTCTAGCCATACAAACCCGGTTCCTAAATTGACTAATACGACTTTCAGGTATATTTCTATCCTGAAGGTAAATCAATTCTCAATTTTCCCAAACTAAGAAAAGATCATATCCTATTGATTCACAACTTTCTAATTTCTTGCTCTCTCGAGTGAAACCGGACTTTTTAGATATACATTAACGTAGGCCACACATTAATGCAATAAGAAAAAGAATCAATAGAACAACCATGGAAGAAAAGATGAAAAACCAAATTGATCAACAATCACATTTCAATACAACTATTCTTAACCTCAGCAAGAAGAGGAATTAGCCACTCATTTGTGGATTAAACATCGTTAAATGAGTGTTAAACATACAAGCAATTGAATACAAGAAGAAGGAAAGAGAGAAAAACCCTAATAATTTCGTCCCCTCAACTGCCTGTAACCCACGTTCTTGCTCCACCAAGTCAGAATCATGAAAAATGAACCTAAGTGTTCTATTTATACTAGTGGGAATTTTTCCCGGAATAACAAGCAATGTGTCACGGAGTGCATCGCGGAGCACTGCCTCCGTGACACGCTACCGATGCGGACCCTCACTGGAAACTAGGGGTCCAGGAAATAAGGCCCAACGTGGCACGACGTGCAGAGCGGAGCCAGGCTACCGTGCCACGGACCCATCGCGAACCCTCTCTAGAAATTGGGCGAAAATTCCCTATCCAGGCAGAAGGCCTCCGCGATGGCAGCGTGACACAGCTCCATCATGGAGCCCCTTTATTTTGTGCTTTCCAATGCCTTGTCCCTTGCTCACATCCGAGTCCAACCCCGATATCTTCCAACATGCATTTTAGCTTCCCGAAATTACATTTTTCCTGCAAAACAATGCTAATCATGTTGGTTAGATAAATTCACATTTTATTACCAATTACATGAGAATGTATAAACATTGATAGATAAACAAGGCTAAAATGACACCTTTGAGTATCACTTGGGTGTATAAATTTGCCCAAGATCACTTACCCCACACTTAAATCCTTGTTCGTCCTCGAACAACAATCTTACACCTCATGCAATTTACATCCCAACCTCGCTACTTTGGTTCGACAATTTAGGTTACGGTCATACCAATTATTCAATACAGCAAATCATCAAGAAAACATGCATGGTCCTATCAATTCAATGACCTTCAATACATCAAGACCTCCTAGACTTAAGAATCGACTCTTGATATTGGCAAACTCCTGCAAATCAGCTGATCAAGACATCCGACACGAAGATTAATCTCTCATCAAGCATGTGCCCTCACAATACAAGAGAATTTTCCCCTTTTTGATCATATGAACTCACAAAATTTCAAGCAGGGGCATATAAACACAATTTCGCTCTCTCTCCCAAAAGAATTCACATGCATCATGTCATGACCCATAAGCTTGCCTTTAGTGTACTACTTCACTAATATAAAGAAATGTGATGTAAGATCACGTAGGACTTTAACGGGTTGTAATGGAAGCTACGAAACTAGTAAATATTGGGCTAGCCAATAATAGCCACTAGCATCCTTAAGCGCTTTTTCAACACATCCCATCAAACTCATGGACATTGTTTCTTTCTTCATCCTCCCATTTTTGAAGTTTTTCTTTAGTTTGGCCCATCTTATTAAGCACACTTTCACCACAACAAAGATTATTCATGCACCTTCATTATAGTTTATTTATAAAAATTGCACCTTCAACCTTTTCTTTCCTTCCATCTCTCTGCTTTACTTTTCTTTTCACCATTCTCACTCTTTTGACACTTTGGGAAAATTATTTTCTCTTCTTAAGCGCTTAAGAGTTTTGGATCGGCTTTACGGCTAATGAAAAGAAGGGATTTAAGTTCGGTTTACACTTTTTGACAAAATAAAAAAAATAATAGGCTAAAGGCTCAACGAGCTGACTAGGGTACACAATCAAGGTGGCTATGATCATGAAAAATAGAAACTTTCGGTTAAAAACAAAGAAATGCCTACATCCTTTCCTACAACACACCTCCTTCATTTCGTTTTGTACACACACCAGGCATGTTCTAGACACTTCACAATAGCATGGAATAACAAAACCTCACTTCACACTTATTGCACATGCTCAATTCAAGATGTATTCACAGACTCTTCAATCAGCTAATTACAGGAATTCAAACATTAAGCCTCAATCACAGTGAATCGAACTCTATGGCCTAGGTATCTCAACATATTTACAAAGTTGCATGCTTTCATACGAATCACATTTGCATTTTAAATATCATGTACAACACGCAACCATAATTCCGCAACCATAAAGTAACTACAAGTTTTGGGATGCAACCCACAAAAGAATAACAACTAAAAAATAATTGAAAACTCTACTCCTAACGACTACATTTCCCTTAAGACGGTCATCATCCATCCATCATAGGGAACGGTCACTAACTAGGACTTCGGTTCAATGGGTCCCTTCTCGGTAAAAGAATCGAAAATAAATTCCGAGAAACCCAAGAAGTAAAAAAGAATTTAAAAATATCGATCATTTCGATTTTCAAAATATCGGTCACTTTGATAAACAAACATATGTACAAACTCAGCTAGCAACATTCAGTAACACACAACAGTTTCACATATATTTACAATACAAAACAATAACTTACAATCACAAATCACAGGTCAGAAGATTTTGTTCACAGCACAACAACAGATTAGGACATACAAAACAGCATAACCAGCACCTAACTACTCCCACCCCATACTTATCTCGAACACTGTCCCCAGCGTTCACAAAAAATTAAAATAGCACAAAAATCGGGTGGTGGAACTCCCTGATCAATCAAAGTACTCCACTTCTTCATCAGGTGCTGCTGCTTCATCTCCCATGTCTGAATCACCCCCATCGTCATCCTCGGACTCCACATCGGAGTCCTCCCAACGTGTCTCTTCATCCGTGGGGACATCATCATCCGTGGGCTCTACAAATGCTGGCCCCACTCGGCATAGAGCCCTGGCGTTTTCGCTGAAAGGGTAGTCTAGCTCGAGCTGCCATAACTCCTCCTCTGTTGCTGGCCTCCCACCTATCCTCAGCTGGAGCATCTGCATCCCATACATGCGATCCATGTACTGATCATCACGAGCATGTCGCTCGCCTAGTGTAAGCACTGGCCCGTGGGTGGTGTCGAGAGCCTTAGTTTTAGTGACATCTAACGCCCGCCACTCCATCTGCGGGATATAATCAAGGGCCTCTTCCTCGACATCCAGGCCCCTCAGGAAGGTGGTGAGTAGCCCACCAAATCCGTATTTGTGCCCCTGATGCAACCGGGCTCTCTTTATGGCGGAGATAATCACCGCCCCCACGATCTCCATCCCTTTCATTAGGGCGTACACCAGGCATACACGATCCCGGGTTACATCTGTCATGTGTACCCCCGGGATTAGGCAGGAACAGATGATCTTTAGCCATATTCTGGCTTCCCTGTTCATCTGTGAATAGGGCAAAGTCTGATGGTAGCCCCTCTCTTTGTGTTTGCTCCATCTAGCTGTCGATCGTGTTCCACACAAAGTGCGTCTGATGTCTGCATATGGTGGAGTGATGTTCAGCTGTCAAAGAACGTGGGCGTCTGTGTCCCGCGCCCCTAGGATAGCATTGAGGTGATGGGCTAAAGGTGACTATTTGCCCTCTGATTTTGATGGTGTGACTTCTGAGAGTCGGGTCCCAATTAGCATAGAATTCCCAAATCAGGTGCAAGTTGCATTCCTTAGGCTCTTCAAAAATGAATTTGAGCCAGCTGCCTCGATCCGGTGTACAATCCTAGGGAACTCTTGTGCTAACGATTCCCGTGCTATGTGTTCCTCGGGGAAGTACTTACTCTCCTTGTGCTTGGCATACCACTTCTTCCCCTCTTCTGTCACCCACCTGGTTCCGTATTGGCGGCATTGGCCGCGTGGAACCGCTGGTGCTGCTGGGACTGCTGTGCCCAGTCTGATTCGCTTTCTTCCGGCGCCCGATGTTGATGCGCCTTTCCCTTTTTCTTGCCTGCTTGCCATTTTACCTTTCAATCCAAGTAGACAAGATCAATGTTAAGCCAATGAATATTTACTCCGACTAAGGTTGGGTTAAGCTAGGCTACCCCACACTTAGTCCTTACCCAAAATCACAACATTCCGGCAAGATCATGCTTATTTACACAAACCAACAACCAACTATACAACCATGCTTAGTGCATTCGAAGAATTCGATGGTATATATTCTATGTACTACTCAGACTTCGTACAGTTAACAACAATCATTACCCTCGATAACATTTTATTCCATCGCACTTAGCACGGAAAAACAAAGAAACGAAACAACAAGAATTTATCTACACGAACCTATACAACTCACCCAATTCTTGCAAATTTCACTATTCCCCTAACCCGAGAATTCGTCGGTTTTTGTTTTTTTTAACATCATAACGATTAGCACATCGACTAATATCACTCAACATGTACAACCCGGCATGAATTTCACAAGTTCACTACATTTTCCACTTCCACTTCAAAAACAAGCCCTAAATATGATTGTATCAACAAAATTCGATTAAATTATGCAATTAATGAGTTCAAGCAATCACAATGATACTCCAAACATTCATCAACACTAATTCAATTGAGTTCATGCTTAATTTCTGCTTAAGGCGAACTTAGCTCACATCACATGCTCTATATCAAAGAAAATTGATAAGAAATGAGATGGAATCGAAGAACATACCTTGAGATTGAAGAATTGAAGGAAACGCGTTGAATTTCTTGGCCTATTCCGTGTCACGTTGAAGGGGGAGGAGTTTTAGGGGGTTTGGTCGCGGAGTGTGTGAGGAATAAGGAAAATTTGAGGGGTATTTGGGGTTTAAAAGTGGAAAAATTGCGCGGGTCACCCGGCGACCCGGTGTGACCCGTCGCGATATACACAGCAACGTGTCACGGAGTGCATCGCGGAGCACTGCCTCCGTGACACGGAGCTATCGCGAGGGTACTCTGGAATTTTTTAAAATTCCGGATTTATACCTCAACGTGTCACGGAGGGTAACGCGGAGGTCCTCCTCCGTGACACGGAGCTATCGCCCTAGCTCACTGTTTTTCCACTTTTTCTTAATTTTCATACCTCGAATTTTCCTTTGCGATTCCTTGTATATTTTCCTCCTCCGTTTGACCTGAAATTCATTCTACTACAAGAAATTGGTTAGAATTATAGGTTTCACTCTAAATAAAAATAAAAACAAAAATTAAAACTAAACATTTTGTTGTTAATTAAGAAAAAGAAAAAGAAAAATCTATTCACAATTTACAAAGAAAAAATTTTCACGGGTTGCCTCTCGTGCAGCGCCTGGTTTACCGTCGCGGCTCGACGTCGTTCAGCTCAGTTGTCCCCTAGGGCGATGGACGTTTTCTCTCGAAAACCATCCTCCCCCCAGTAGTGCTTACACCATTCCGGTGGTTTTCCCAATAACTCTCGTGAATCCTTAATCTGCTCATCATCGACTTGATCAATCACATTGATCACTGAGAGTTCTTCGTACACAGTTGGGAGCTTGGGTGCCTTGTACACATCGAACACTTCCACCTTGTCATGTGCTCGCATTGTTAGCCGCCCCGCAGCTACATCAATCAGTGCTTTCCCGGTCGCCAAGAAAGGACGTCCCAAAATAAATGGGACTTCCGCGTATGGTTCAAAATCCAGCATGACGAAATCTACCGGGAAGATCAGGGAGCCCACTTGTACCAGAACATCCTCCACAATGCCATCAGGTCTGGCTAAGGACCGATCTGCCAATTGCAAGATCACGGTTGTGGGTCTAGGACTCCCTAGACCCAGCTTTTTGAATACCGATGACGGCATCAAATTAATGCTTGCTCCCAAATCACACAATCCACGAGCTCGAATACTCTGCCCAATAGTAATCTGTATAGTAAAGCTCCCAGGGTCTTTGAGCTTTGTGGGCAGTCGATTTTGTATTCGGTAAGTGCACTCCTCCGTGAGAGCCACCGTAGCATACTCAGTCAACCGACTTTTGTTTGCCATGATGTCCTTTATATACTTAGCATATTTCGGCACTCCCTGCAAAACATCAACAAGAGGTAAGTTAATATGAACCTGTTTTAGCACCTTCATGAATTTCTTGAAACACGCCTCCTCCTTGTGTTTCTTTAATCGTTGAGGGAACGGGAGTGGTGGTCTTTCTGATTCCGCTTCCTTAGTCTTCCCTCTCTCATCACTTTGCTCCCTCTCGACTTCTGCTGCTCCCGATTGTTGAGGTGGTCTTTTTGGTTCCACCTCTTTCAGCTGCAAACCACTCCTTGTGGTCACCGCATTTACCTGCTTGGGGTTTGGATCTGTGTCGTTCGAAAGTCCTCCTCTAGGTCTGGTGTTTTGGGCTCCAGCAAATTGCCCAAATTGATATTCAAGTGCCTTGGTAGCTAACTGGTTGTTTTTCACCTCGGCTGCTAATTTCACATAGTCAGCCTGCAATTGAGCTTGATTAGCTATCATAGTCTTGAACATCTCCTCAATGCTGGGTGATGGTGGTGGAGGAGGTGCATTGTTGTTTCTGAATTGTGCTTGATAATTCTGCTGCCCTCCTTGGTTCCTTTGCCCACCCCGACTCGAACTCTGCCCCTGATGGTTGTTGCTACCCCAGGAGAAATTCGGGTGATTCCTCCAATTGGAATTGTAGTTGTTGCCATACTATTGGTGGTTGTTCCTTTGTATATTTCCCACAAAGTTCACCGAGTCAGGATTTGCTCCACAACACTCAGCTGAGTGCTCACTGCTTCCGCACACTTCACACCAAATCTGCTGCACAGCATTCACTGGGGCTTGAGGCTAATTCATTGCCATATTACTAAAGTGGGTGTTGAGTTGATTCTGCAAAGCAGCTATTTGTGCAGCAATAGTTGTAAACCCATCCACTTCTAGAACTCCTGCTGCTTTCTTTGTCCCGCCTCTTGATGAATCAGCATTCCATTCCGGATTGCCCTGCGAAATACGGTTCAACAAGGTATACAACTCCTCATAAGTTTTCTCCAGCGCTTGTCCCCCAGCTGCTGAGTCTAGCAATATTTTTGTATGGGGTTCCAAACGCTCTATAAAAGTGTGCACCAACACATCATTGGATTGATGATGATGAGGACAATCCCGCAACATGGACTTGAATCTCTCCCAAGCCTAATATAGATTCTCTCCCTCTCTCTGTTTGAAACTTAGAATTTGACTTCTAAGTCTTGTTGTTTTACTAGAGGGAAAAAATCGTATCAAGAACTTCCTTGCAAGATCATCCCACGTAGAAAGAGAATTAGGTGGCTCAGCTTTCAACCACCTCTTGGCTTCTCCCAATAGTGAAAATGGGAACAATGTAAGCCGAACGTAATCTGATGACACTCCAGCGGGGATATAAGTGTCACTTATCTCCAAAAACTTTTGGAGATGCTGATGTGGATCTTCATGAGGGAGACCTATAAACTGCCCGCTAGTGTGCAGCAATTGCACCATATTCTGCTTAAGTTCGAACCTCCCTCCCGACTCAGGTTTGCGGATGCTAGATGTGACATTATTAGCATGTGGGATTGCCACCTCGCGAACCGGCCGAGCTGCTACTTCTTCGGGCACTAACATTGCCCGTACTACCGGTGGATTCTGTTGTTGCTCCATGATTGTCTGTCTGAGCAACTGCAGCTTTCTTTCTAGAGCTTCTCTCCGCTGACGATGAAATAATCTTTCTGGCTCCAAATACGAGTCCACCAGCTCCTTGTCTCTTGCCAGTGTTCAACAGAGATTAAATCTGCAAAATACAGGCTAAGACCAAGTTGTCAACACTAAGAAAATAAAAATATAGTAAATTAACACTTAAGACAAATTCTCCAATTGCCAAGTCCCCGGCAACGGCGCCAAAAACTTGTTCGGGCTGTTTTTGTTATATGGGTATATAACTACACGCAAGTGCACGTGGTCGAACAAGTAGTAAAGTGGATCAAGTAAGCCAAGTATCGATTCCACAGGGACTGGGATGAAGTGCAATCTGCTCAAGTGTACTATATTTTAATTCTAACAATGAAGACAACAGTGTAACCAAGAGTTAGATATTTTGGGTTCTAATTTTTATGCTAAGTCTAAAACAAGTATCTAGTGTGAGTCTGAACTATGAATGTGAGCAGACTGAGGTTAATTGAACATGTAAAGAAATTAATCATCGATATAATTTGGTTAACCTTTCCTCCGGTTGCTAGTCAAGAACTAATGCCAATGGATTAAAACTCTCGTATTTAACCCAACTTAAGAATCATGAACTGCCCACCTACATTTTTGTGATTAAACGAAATTCATGCTCTAGCCATACAAACCCGGTTCCTAAATTGACTAATACGACTTTCAGGTATATTTCTATCCTGAAGGTAAATCAATTCTCAATTTTCCCAAACTAAGAAAAGATCATATCCTATTGATTCACAACCTTCCAATTTCTTGCTCTCTCGAGTGAAACTGGACTTTTTAGATATACATTAACGTAGGCCACACATTAATGCAGTAAGAACAAGAATCAATAGAACAACCATGGAAGAAAAGATGAAAAACCAAATTGATCAACAATCACATTTCAATACAACTTTTCTTAACCTCAGCAAGAAGAGGAATTAGCCACTCATTTGTGGATTAAACATCGTTAAATGAGTGTTAAACATACAAGCAATTGAATACAAGAAGAAGGAAAGAGAGAAAAACCCTGATAATTTCGTCCCCTCAATTGCCTGTAACCCACGTTCTTGCTCCACCAAGTCAGAATCATGAAAAATGAACCTAAGTGTTCTATTTATACTAGTGGGAGTTTTTCCCGAAATAACAAGCAACGTGTCATGGAGTGCATCGCGGAGCACTGCCTCCGTGACACGCTACCGACGCGGACCCTCACTGGAAACTGGGGGTCCAGAAAATAAGGCCCAACGTCGCACGGCGTGCAACGCGGAGCCAGGCCACCGTGCCACGGACCCATCGCGAACCCTCTCTGGAAATTGGGCAAAAATTCCCTATCCAGGCAGAAGGCCTCCGCGATGGCAGCGTGACATGGCTCCATCGCTGAGCCCCTTTATTTTGTGCTTTCCAATGCCTTGTCCCTTTCTCACATCCGAGTCCAACCCCGATATCTTCCGACATGCATTTTAGCTTCCCGAAATTACATTTTTCCTGCAAAACAATGCTAATCATGTTGGTTAGTATAAATTCACATTTTATTACCAATTACATGAGAATGTATAAACATTGATAGATAAACAAGGCTAAAATGACACCTTTGAGTATCACTTGGGCATATAAATTTGCCCAAGATCAGTTGTTAGTCCTGCAAAAAAAGCATTGGTAATGGTCATGTGTGTATACCCGAAGAAGTTATGAACCCATGGGAAACACAAACCCTAGTTATTCTTAACTCTTGATTTTACATCAAAATTTTAACTATTGTTTTGAATATGTTTTCTTAAAACCCCCCAATTGGAGTAACTAACCAACAAGTTTACTTACAAGCGTTAGTCTAGATCTTTCGTATTCTCTGTAGGTTTGACCCCAACCTCTCTGTTGGGTTGTTTATTCACTACGTCCGCTTCATACTTCATAAGGAGGTGTGGTTTGCGCGTTATTAGTGAGCTAGTTGAGGGTGTTGTCCCATCAACTCATAAGTATGTAAAGTCTTTTCAGACTTAGTATTATATTTAATTTCGAATTTAGTTCTATGTTATTCTCATTGTGCATATATTCTAGATATTTAGACTTCCGCTTTTTCAGAAATTAGCCTTCCACTTTATTTATATTTAGATTTTGTTTTATGTTCATGTCGTGGGTCGATTTGGAGACATTTATGGCTCTAGATTCTATGTCTAGATTCGGGTCTATGTTCAGGCCATGACAAACTTGGTATCAGAGAAAAGGTTTAGTGTGTCCTAGGATGTCTGAAAGCCGCATTAAGTAGAGTCTTTTCCATCGGTGTGAAATGCGCCACACTTATGACGAAGAGGCTACAAAATGTTTTAGGAAATTTCTCTTCTTTCATAATCTATGTCGTGTGATGAAATATCTCTCTATCCTTCTAACGTGTTATACATATTTGAAGAATCATGCCTCCTCACTGAGTTAACGGAAGAAGGAACAGAAATGAAAATGGCCATGAGAATGGAAACGGAGATGGGTACACTCGAGCCCCACCGGCCACGGAGGATCACGTGCCTGAATAGGCTGCCCATGCTGAGTCTTGGGCAGCCATTCAGATGTTGGCACAGGCATTTTCTGCTTAGTTCAATCAGCAAGCGATGTCTCATATTCCCCATAATGGGAACGCAGCGGTGGCTAGAGTTAGGGATTTTCTCGAGATGAATCCCCCTGAGTTTCTTGGATCGAGAGTGGATGAAGACCCACATGAGTTCATTGAGGAGATTCAGAAGATCACCCAGATTATGGGGGTGACGGGGGAGGAGTGTGCAGACATAGCCTCATATCAGTTGAAGGAGGTTGCCCATATTTGGTTTAGACAATAGAAGGATGGTCGAGGAGTCGGAGCGGGTCCCATTGATTGGGATGAGTTTCCCACCGCATTCTTGGACCGATTCTTTCCTCAGGAGATGAAGGAAATCAAGGCAATAGAGTTCATTAATCTGAGATAGAACAATACGACGTTCAAGAGTATGCTCTAGAGTTCACCCGCTTGTCCAAGTATGTGCTGGAGATGGTGGCCGGTCAGAGGGCTTGGGTGAGTAGATTTGTGAATAGGGTAGTGGACTACTTGGTCAAGTATTGCAGGACCACTATGCTCCATCAGGACATTGACTTCTCATGATTGGTTTTGTATGCCTAGTAGATGGAGGCAGTGCAGATGAGGGAGAGGGAGAGAGAGGCAAAGAGGGCCAAGACAGATGGTTTTGGGTTTTCCCAATAGAGGTTAGTGGTGGGCATCGTTAGCAGTCCCACCAGAGATCATCAGCCCTAGCACCATCACCAGCAAGTGTGCCATCCAAATCTAGGCGTGGTTAGAGGGAACAGATGTCAAGCTCTCGAGGTCAAGGGAGCTAGTCGGTGGAGCCCAGTATTCCATTTTGTAGCAGTGTGGTAGAAGGCACGCTGGTCAGTGCTTAGTGAGAACAAGTGCATGTTTTGGGTATGGGAAGCCCGGTCATATGCTCAGAGACTGTCCAGCAGCTAGGCAGGGCTAGGGTAGAGGCCGAGGCCCCGCCACCAATTTTACAACTCCACTAGCACACTCAGCTCAGCAGGGTACATCCACTAGTGTAGGTGGTGGTCAACGTCAGAACAGGTTTTATGCGAGGTAGGAGAAGGAGGTTTCTCCAGATTTGGTCACTGGTATATTACAAGTATTTCATTTTGATGTTTATGCATTTTTAGATCCAGGGGCTACCTTATCTTTTGTGACGCCCTATGTTGCTAGTAGTTTTGGAGTCAGTCCCGAAATCTTATCAGAACCCTTCTCAGTGTCTACTCCAGTCGGTGAGTCAGTTATAGCTCGACGAGTATACAGAAATTGCCCTGTCACAGTCCTTCAGAAAGTCCTCAACAGATTTAGTAGAGTTAGACATGACATATTTTGATGTTATATATGGCATGGATTGGTTACATGCATGTTATGCCTCCGTGAATTGTAGAACCTGTGAGGTAGAGTTCTGGTTTCCGATGGAGCCAGTCCTAGAGTGGAAGGGTAATTAAGTTGTGCCTGTAGGTCGCTTTATTTCCTACCTTAAGGCAAAATGATAATTTCTAAGGGGTGTATTTACCATCTAGTTCGGGTTAAGGATGCTACATCTAAGACCCCAACTTCCGGTCAGTCCCTATAATGTGTGAGTATCTGGAGGTGTTCCCAGATGATCTACCCGGAGTTTCTCCCGAGTAGGAGAACGACTTTGGTATTCACCTTCTTCCCAATATGCAGCCTATATCGATTCCTCCTTATAGAATGGCTCCAACTGAGCTTATGGAATTGAAGAGTAGTTGAAGGATCTCTTAGACAAGGATTTCATTAGACCTAGCAAATCCCCATGGGGTGCACCAGCGGTCTTATTCGGAAGAAAGATGGTTCTCTTTATATGTGCATTAACTACTGGCAATTGAACAAGTTCACAATAAAGAACAAGTATCCTCTTCCCAAAATTGATGATTTGTTTGACCGGCTTTAGGGTGCTAAGTGCTTCTCGAATATCAATCTCAAGTCCGATTATCACCAGATTAGAGTTAGAGAGAGTATATCCCAAAGATAGCCTTCAAGACTCGATATGGGCACTATGAGTTTGTAGTTATGTCTTTTGGACTAACAAATGCTCCTACAACTTTTATGGATTTGATGAACAGGATGTTCAAGCCATATTTGGACATGTTCGTGATTGTGTTCATAGATGACATTGTCATATACTCTCGGAGTGAGGAGGAACATGTCCCACATTTGAGGATTGTGCTACAGCCTCTTAAGGATCTCCAGTTGTTTGCTAAATTTCAGCAAGTGTGAGTTTTGGCTGAACTCAATAGCATTTTTAGGCCATGTGGTGTCAAGTGAGGGTGTACAGGTGGACTCCCAAAAGATAAAAGCTATAAATAATTGGCCTATACTAGCTAATCCTTCAGATATTAGGAATTTCTTGGGTTTAGATGGCTATTACAGAAGGTTTTTTGAGGGATTTTCATCTATTGCGGCACTGTTGACTAAATTGACAGAAGAAAGTCAAATTTCATTGGTCGAATGCCTGTGAGAAGAGTTTTCAAGAGTTAAACACTCGACTGTATACAAAGGGATTTGTGGTGTATTGTGATACCTCTAGGGTTGGACTTGGTTGTGTATTGATGCAGCATGGCAAGGTCATTGCATATGCCTCTAGACAGCTTATGACTCATGAGAAGAATTACCTGATGCATGACCTAGAATTGGCAGCAGTGGTGTTTGCATTAAAGATTTGGAGGCACTATTTGTATAGGGTGCATGTGGATGTTTTCATGGACCACAAGAATCTTCAGTATGTGTTCACCTAGAAGGACCTGAATTTGCGACAAAAGAGGTAGTTAGAGCTTCTCAAGCATTATGACATGAGTGTCCTTTATCATCTGGGCAAGGCCAATGTAGTGGTGGATGTTCTTAGAAGGATAACCATGGAGAGTGTTTCTCAAGTGGAAGATGGAAGGAAAGAGTTGGTGAAGGATATGCACCGGCTTGCATGATTAGGAGTTCGTCTTGTTGACTCGATGGATGGTGGTGTCATTGTTCAGGATGGTTCAGAGTCCTCTTTGGTGACTGAAGTCAAGGCTAGGCAAGATGAGGATCCCATTTTGGTAAAGTTGAAGGAATCGGTTCAGAATCAGAAGGTAGAGGTCTTCTCACAAGGGAGAGATGGTATACTTCGATATAAGGGTTGTTTGTGTGTTCTGGGTGTTGATGATTTGAGAGATCAGATATTGTTTGAGGCTCATGGTTCCCGATATTCTATACATCTAGGTGCCACCAAGATGTACCATGATCTATGGAAAGTTTATTGGTGGAATGGCATGAAGAAGGACATAGCGAAATTCATGGCTAAGTGTCTGAACTATCAACAAGTGAAGGTGGAGCATGAAAGACCAGGAAGTGTGCTATAAGACACATCAGTATCCTGTAACACCCCAGATAATTTGAGCAATAAAATCGTGCCTTCGAGTAGGACTAAGAATACCTAATAGGCTAAGAAGGATGTATTATGAGTTATTTGAGTCACTCTATGGTCGTATTTAATTTTGGACGTGGTTCAAGTTGTAGAACAAAATTCGGAAAAAGTTATCGAAAAATTTCCTTCTTGAGATTATTCAAAATTTAGGTCAAATGTCTCGAGGCTTTTCTCATAATCTATAAGTATTTAGGGGGTCTGAAACCTATCAAATTAAATATCTAAGATTCTAGTTTCCAGTGCATCAAACCGTTCTTCAATACGACTTCGGAGTAGAGAGATATTTGCGTTTTCGCGAGACCGCGCAAGCAGGCACCTCACAAGGTCTTAAGGCGGTTGAGGATTATTTAATCCCCTTTGGTCAGTTGTTGGTCATCAAAAATTCATTTTACAGCATATATTTCGTATGAAGCCTCTCTCAAGTTCTCTCCATGGTTTCCTTTGTGTTTTGGGGCTAGAAGCCATGGTTCAACATGATTTTTGTGTCGGGAAGTTGGGAATGGCGTATAGTCCGTGGTTTGGTTCTTTTCCGGGATGTTGGTGGCTGTTTCGTGGTGAAGCTGTTGGTTTCCCTTATTTCTTTTGTTATCCTTAGCTTTAAGGTTGTTTATAGGTGTTTTAATGCCGATAGGATGTGGTCTCGGAGTTTCTACCGTCGAATTCCTATGAATCTTATCGGGTAAGCTTTGTTTGTCTTGTTTTGTTGTTGAGTTGTGTTGGCTGCGTTTTGGCAGAATTTTGGACTGCCTTTAGGCAGTAGGTTCAGGGTGATGAAGGCTCAAGTTCTGCTAGTCTTGAAGATAAGGTATATTAGGCTTGTCCCTCCCTTTGTCAGCATGAATTCCATAGCCGTTATCGTCCGTGTTGACGTGTGTCTTGGCTGTTTGTGATGTCTTGTGTTATGCTATTATTGAACTCTTTTTCTTATGTTTATATGGTTATAATGGTGTGTTTAAGGTTCTGGTTTGGTTGGTGGCTCGGGCTTGAGTGCTGAGAATCATAGTCATGGCAAATTGTTAGGCTTGTGTCGAGAGGCCATGTATAAAGCATGTGGTTCTTGTAGAAAGTTGTGGGATGTTTGAGTAAATAAGATTAGGTGATTATATTTACAGTTGAATGAGGGTTTATAGTGGTTAAGGTTGATGGTTGAACGATCTGTTGTTATATTTGATTCGGCATTCGTGTCGGCCATGTCGATAGCACGTGAAAACTGTGGTGACACTTGGGCTGGTTTGGTCGTATCCCTTGATGTTAGTGGTGAGTAGAGTGGCTTGTGGGCTATTTGATCATGTATTATTATTTTTGTTGATTGTGTGTGTGTTTTGTTTGAGGCCTTGTGACTTTTGGATACCCGATGCACGAGAGTTATTCTAGCTAGGGACCGAGCTTGAGGTGCCTTGTGGCTTATGGATACCCGACGCACGAGAGTGTTTTTAGCTGA
Organism: Datura wrightii; assembly: GCA_035772735.1. Lineage (NCBI taxonomy): Eukaryota > Viridiplantae > Streptophyta > Magnoliopsida > Solanales > Solanaceae > Datura > Datura wrightii. The sequence continues at coordinate 43,673,409 of JASDFA010000002.1, read as the reverse complement.
GGGGTTGAGCCCAAGGAGTGAAATGACCTACGGGGTTGAGAATGATGTCCTTTGTAATATCTAGTTGAGACATGATTCGAGAGTGGTCCGACATATATGAGCCTTCCTGGGATCACGATTGGTTCTCCCAAATGAATTGAGCTCCGCTAACTATACACAGCTGAGAGAATGTCCGACAGTTCATGATTGATGATGTTGATTAACTAGTGTTTACTTGTGATTTGTTTGGCATTATATTGTGGTTGTTGCTTGTGTTATTTTTATCTGATAGCAGTGGATGCTAGATGTTGGCTAGTGTTAGCTGAGGCCATTGAGAGGTCTAGAGGCGATGACAGGTAAGCTGGGTCAGCTAGGTGTCATTGTATTTTTATTTACTTTTTGGACTTGCCGGGCTTATGGGGGCCAGGTAGGTTCTGTTTGTATGTTTTCTTGTACTTGCCAGGCTTATGGGGGCCAAGTAGGTTTTATGTGTTTACTTAAGTTCAGTTTTCCTTCTGTGATATTTGGCATATCTATTGATCTCTAATCTTAGTCTTCCAGTTGTTTCTGCCTTTCATGCTTGGTACATTATTGTACTGACGCCCTAGTCGGGGCGTTGCATTCATGCCTGCAAGTGATGTGTAATGCCCCAGAAACTCAAAATCTAACCCCAGGACTTAAATCAGGAAATCTAGAAAAAAGATGCAAAAAATCTTCAGAACGACCCACCTAACGAGTCATAAGTGACCTCACGACTCATTAGGTGAACCGTGAGAAGGAGGTTTACTAATTTAAAGAGGGGAAACAGTGTACCCAACGAGGGACATCACGAGTCGTGGTCACTGACCACGACCAGTTAAGTCACTCGTGGTTAGGCCTAAGTTGGGAATATATTTAGTTGACCAGTGTACCTGACGAGTGTCGGCAATGAGTCGTCATATGTGCCAACGACTCGTTAGGTGACCCGTTACTGGACTTAGCATTAAATCTCCAGAATGAGACAGTGTGATACACCACTAGTGACCATGAGTTGTGTTCATTGATCACGAATCGTTAGGTCCCTCAGGGTGACCTACTGAGGATCCCAGGCAGTGTACCTGATGAGAGTGACCACTAGTCGTGGTAAGTCACCATGACATGTTAGGGGCACCTGACAGTTTTTCCCGGATAATTTCTAAGGGCTATTTAGTAATTTTCTACTCTCCCAAGCTTTAAACTACGTCGTTTAGTGTTAATTTTAGATATTTAGTGGGGGGAAACGGTTAATTCCTCATTCCCCACTCTCAATTCTCAAAAAGGCTCGAACGTTCTCCTCTCAAGAACCCTCCAAGCAAGACTAGGGCTTCTAATTTCTTGCAGCAGTTCAAGTTTCTTTCTCCGGGAGAATTTTAGTCAGGTATGTGGGAATTCAACAAGGGAATAGTTCTTCCCTTGTGTCCCCAAGATCCTTCCTTGATTTTCCCTATCAGTACTAGCCTTGAGACTTTCTAAAGTGAAGAGATTTTCATGTTGGTTTTCATTAATTATCAATGTTTATTATTCATATGATCTTCATAAATTCATAAGTAAATTGGTGTTGTTCTTGCCAAGGGGAATTTAAGCCCTAAATTTTTGAGTAAAGGCTATTTGTGTATTAAATTCCGTCTAGTTTGGGAAGTATGTTTTGGGTTGAATTTCCTAGTAATTCTCATTACATATGTGTTGAGCAATTATTCCATTGATAAGAATGATTTTAGCCTTGTTGAATGAGATTTTTTTTAATTCTTGAGATTTTGCTATATTATGGAACTCCCTTGTTGTTGGAATGAGTTGAGTTCTCTATTAGCTGCTTAGTAATTCAGTTCAGTAGAACGTAGAATCTCTTCAGAACTATTCAGAAATCGTCAACTGATCAATTTGACTCCAATCTTTTCCGAGGTGTCAGTAGTGCCTCCCAGTTATCAGAATCAACTCAGAATCTAATTTTTGGTCCATTAGGCAGTCATGAGATTTTAGATATATAACTCTGACCATCCCCAGGACCCCAGTTCAGTTTATAGTTTTTTCTTAGACGGTTACAACAATTCCAGATAAGCATCTCTGACCAGTCTAGAACCCAATTTCAGAATCTGGTCCGATAAGACTCTCAGGGTACTTTCAGTTATATGTCCCTGACTAGTCTTGGACCCCAGTTTCGAGCTATCAGCTTAGCAGTTCAGTATAGGCTTCCAGTGGGAGTAGGACTTAGCACCAAGTGGGTCGGGGTTCTAGCACACTCAGGTTCCAAGAACTACGTTGCCAGTATTACTTGGCCTGATTGTCCCCAGACTTTGGTGATCACCCAGTTCATCCCTTTATACCCTAGAAAGGTGTATTGGGTCCTATCGGTGGGGTGTATACATCGGACTCTACATCTAGCTCGCGTGGTTAAATGTCGGTTATAAATCCTCCCACTAGTCAGTTTGTCCACTCTCAGATTGTCACGCCCCGCCTTGGGGGGTATGACTGGCACCTGGTGCCCTACTAGGATCTAAACTATTGGACTGCTAAGCCTAGGCACGTCTGGTGCCTGGCTGGCTCTAACTCACATTTCTAGAAACAAAGGGCTATATAACGGCTGTAAACACAGCCCCCGGCCCATTGGCCTATAGCCTCCTGTACCTATAATAACAGCTGACAAGAACATGCAACTATAGGGAAACCTATGCGGGCCGACAAGGCACCCATGCTGTCTAGTTATCTACAACTCAGCAACAAAATACTAGAATGCTACGTGACCGGCAAGGTCACCACTACTGTCAAACTTATGGCCCGACACGGCCAACATAAAAAAAGCAAAAGTACTAACAGCTAACACTGCGCGGCCTCACATGACCGGCTTAACTGACCACAGGAAAATATACAGACTGCAAGCCTCTAGGAAAGATAATAGAAATGATCGGGACAGGGCCCCGACCTACCCGTACTGTACAACAAAAAGAACTGGACTACACCTCTAGAAATTCAGTCTCCGGATGACAGGAGCTGAATACTCAACCGCTGATGGGGATCACGTGGTATCGCCTGCTCGTCTATGGGTACCTGCAGGCAAGTAATGCAGCGCCCCACCGGGCGTCAGTACCGCTGGTACTGAGTATGTAAAGCAACAACTGAAAGAAATGTCTGAGAAACAATGATATAACTAATGAAACTGAAATAGAAAGGAATGAATTAACTATCTGATAATGTAAATCATACCTTCTCTCATTTACACTGGAAAGAAGTAAAAGTCATACCTGGAGACATATCCCTCTACTGCTGATCTACTCGTATCTAACATAGCATGGCATAACATGAAATAACATAACATAGCACACACAAACCTTACCCGACCCCCATAAGCCGGGAGGTATAACCAGCACAAAATCTATACCCCTACCCCGGTCATCCCAACTCCTATAATAGCTGTAAGCATCCCGCCGGTCCCCTGGGTATGCACTTGGGCTCGCTGAGCCCCTGACTATAACTGCATCTGAGTCTCGAGGACTCCTGAATCTGCACCCGAGCGTATCCGCTCGACTGGGGTGTGTAAGGGCCGATCAAGGCACAAATATGGGGAAAACTGGCATCCCATCTTCGTCCCCTATGGGACGGCATGCCACTCCGTGGAGCGACGTATCCTCGTCCTCTGGCGGACGAGTTGATACAGCTATTAACCCTGGGCGGTCATGGATGCTAGGTAGTCCAACCCCAAACAATACAACGGTCTCAACTAGTAATACTGTCTGTATATCTCACATATTGAGGCTAATAGGGGTAAGGTATCGTGTATATTACATGCTGAGCTAATGATAGTAAGCTGTACGTATTTAATACGTGCTGAGGCAGGTAAATATATATAAATATGAATATAGTCTCCTGCCGAGCTGTACTGGGGCAAATGCTATATAAGATAATGTTTCTCCTGAAAACTCTGTTGTTTACTCAGTTTCTGTATACACTATATGCTGGACTAGTGATAGAAATAGGTACATACTTAATACATGCTGAGGCTGGAAATAATATATATGTATGTACGAATGTGGTCTTCTGCCAGACTGTACTAAGGCTAATGCTGAACATGATATAGTCCTTCTGCTGAAACTACGTTGTATACTGATTTTCTATAGTAACATGATTTACTATTCCTAACATGCTTTCTAACTTCGTTTCAACTTATCATTCTATTTCTGAGCTATCTTACAGGTACTACTTGCTCTACTGAGTTTCGATTGAGCACAAAGATATACTAACATCCTGTGTAACATCGCATACTGAGCATACTGTGCAGTTTCTAATGCTTATATTAGAATCTCTATCATACTAGCAAATTTCACGCAAGTTGTAACTCGATACTTTCAATATCGTACCAACAGTCATAACAAACGTAACACATGACTTCTGGACATTCTACTGGCCTTTAAATTGCTGTACTGTATCACGATTTCTTAACTTGCCGAGGAAACTAACTTTACATACCTTATCCTTGAACTATTCGTCTGTCGGACGAAGCTCGGCCGGTACTTTAACTGTTTTCTCCCAACTGCATTCATAAACATATCAATCAATACTGAATACAACTTTATTTTAAAAAGGCAACGTCACTTTCGATATAGTTTATAACCTAAACTTAGGTTTATCAAAAGACGGTCAGAAACTCGCTATTTTTCAGAGGTCCAGAAGGGAGAAATGTTCACTTCACAGCTAGGAACACATAGACACTAATTTAGGGCAATTCCACTTACCTTAGCTCGGTGGCTTGATGATTCGTCGGCCGTATTTTACGAAACTGAATCCGTAGGTATGCTCTCTGCTGCTAAATACCTCTGTATCTGGAGTTAATTTGAGTTTGGGCAACGTTTGGCAGCGTAATCGGACGAAAATTATTTAATTTCTTCGTTCCTCCTTTCTCTCTGCGTTTGCCCTCTGGTCCCTGGAATTTCTTTTGATTTTAAATGAAATTAAACCGAAGTGGGGCTTATATACTTGAGCCTGAACTTGGGCAACGTGTCACGGAGCCATCGCGGAGGCCTCACCTCCGTGACACGCTGCCATCGCAGAGGGGCTCTGCCTGGCTCCTCCCGCGATGGTTCGACGGGTTTCTCGTCCGATCTTTTTTCCCGGGCCTTTCTACAGCACGTATGGCCTTCAGATATGCTTAACCAACGTGCGAATAGGTCGTCTAGGTGCCGGGAATTCTACTGGGTATAACATTCTCCCCCCCTTAAGAACATTCGTCCACGAATGTACACTGTTATCTAGAGGACTACTTACTTTACTTTCTAGAAAAATTTCGGCAGAGTTTCCCCTGTAATATGGACTATCGCAAAAACCTGAAATGCAGAAAAGTCCAACACAAGCACTGCGCATCATATTCTAGGATCCACTGGATAACTAGATATCAATCTTTCTTTATCATTTACAGACATACAACCATAAGATACTGCATAAATAATAGTACGGACATACCTGTCGCCTGACTAGGCGTGAAATAGGTGAGGATATCTGGTCCTTATATCTTCCTCCGCTTCTCAAGTCATCTCCTCTCAGTTCCTGTTACGTCTCAATACCTTGATAGACGCAATATCTTTAGTCCTCAATCTGCGAATCTGTTTGTTTAAGATAGTTATTGGAGCCTCTTCATAGGCCAGCTTTTTGTAACCTGGATATTCTGGACTGGGACTACTCTGGACGGGTCTCCTATGCATTTCCTCAGCATAGCTACATAAAAGACCAGATGAATGGATTCTAATTCTGGAGGCAAATTCAATTAATGGTAAATGCTCATTTTGGCTATTACTGAAATCTAGCACACACGCTCGCAACATGTTTTCGAGCGTCTAAATTGTGCGCTCAGCCTGCTCATCTGTCCGAGGATAGAACGCTGTGCTTAAATTAATCTGCGTTCCCAAACCTTCTGAAATGACTGCCAGAATCTAGATGTGAATTGTGCTCCTCTGTCTGAAATAATGGATACTGGTATTCCATGTAATCTGACTATCTTTCTGATATACAATTCAGCATAATCTTCGGCCGAGAAAGTAGTTCTTACTGGCAAGAAATGGGCTGATCTTTGCCAACCTGTCACTTATCACTCATATAGAGTCATGTCTTTGTTTAGTACGGGGTGATCTTGCTACAAAATTCATATGCACCGCTTCTCATTTCCGGAGAGGCACAGCTGTGTCCTGGGTCAAACCCACCTGGTTTCTGATGTTCTGCTTTCGCCTGTTGGCAGTTAGGACACTGGGCTACCAGTAGTTCTCTTTAATGTCGTGGTACCTCTTTGTCGTATCGGGATGAAGAGAATAGCGTGCGTAATGCGCCTCGCTCATAAGCTGCTGACGATGCCCCAAAATCTCTGGAGCGCAATGCGGCCTTTATATCGCCACATTTCATCCCCGGTTATCTGAAAATATGTCATCTCTCCTTACTGAATCTTGTGTTCAAGTTAAACCCGGCTAGGGTTTCTATACTGCCGTTCCTTTACTTCCACCACTAACGACAATGCTGCGATATTCTGTATTATCGTTCTGTTATCTTTTATTTCTGCTATGTGAACGGCTAAACCAGCTAACTAACGCAATTCTCGAGTCTATTCCCGCTGTTCAGGCGGCAAGTATGCCAACTCCCCATAGATCTATGGCTAAGGGCATCTACTACCGTATTAGCCCTCCCCGGGTGACACAAAATTCTTGATTTTTCAAGTATAAACTACTGCAACTACCTCCAGGTCATGGGTAAGACAATTCTTTTCACGTTTCTTCAATTGCCTAAAAGCATAAACTGTTACTTTACCATGCTGCACCAACCCTCTGTACCTTCTGGCGATACTAACACTGGGGCTGAGGTTAACCTGGCTGTTAACTCTTGGAAGTTCTGCTCACACGCCTCAGTCTACTGGAACTTTTGCTGCCTTCTGTGTCAACTTAGCCAGAGGTGCTGCTAAGGTGGAAAATCCTTCCACAGACCCTCTGCAGTACCCGGCTAACCGCAGGGACTGCGTACTTCGATCGGAGTGGTAGGTCTAGGCTATGTTTCCACTACTTCGATTTTTTTTGTGTATCTATCTGTACACCAGCCTCCGACACAATGTGACCAAAAAGGCTACTAAACTCAACCAAAATTCACATTTACAAAATTCGACATATAACTGACGATCATACTGGTTTATTATACCGGAGAATCCGACAAGTAGTCTACCGGTATAACTAGAGCTTATATGGCCTTTTGGCCGCATGCTAAAGCTGCTTGTTGCTAAGGTAACCTTGAACGACTATCTGCACACCATGTGCCCGTATCTGATCAGGGGGTCCTGATATCGACCATGACCTTTAATGATCTGGCTGCATAACCTTAAATGACTGAGTAGCCGGGTTGAATGACCCGAATGTGGCAGTAGTCTAGCAATGCTCTAACTGTTCTATTTGAGTACTTGTAATTCATGCATAACTGCAAACTCGTGGGCATCTAATTGCTTTGTTATTTGCTTGAACCACTGTAAGGCTGGGCTTAATCAAATTTACTTCCAGGCGATCAATCTCTGGATCTTCACGGGGAGTCTACTGATCCCCTGGTCTTAATAAACACTGTTCTAGCAGGGTACTATCAATCCCTTACGTCTTGTGTGTATCCACTTGGATCTATACTGCTGTTCTGGGGAATTCTCGGTCTTATAGGTTATTTTGTAACTTCTGGCCTTCCGCTAGGGCTCTGTATCTGAATATCTTACGAAACCCAGCTAAAGTACTAGTCTGTCACTGACTACTGATGTGGACCCTTCCTTGGGGTACCCACGGGTATTCTGACTGGGCCGGCCGGCTGACTTATGGGCTGTTCTACATAACAACTGCTAGGTTGACTAAGGCCGACTGTCGCCCACAAGGCTGGGAAAACGACGTATGACCACTTAACATGCTAGAACAATTCTTATATTGCTAATCTCTAAAATCTGCCTACTCGGTCTCTAATCGTGGCTCTGGCACATGCACTACTGTTACCGATCTTCAGGGATGCCTCCCTGCTAATGTAGGCGTCAGCTGGTCGGTAGACTGTCTAACTGCGCCCTTATCCTCTAGCCATCTGTCTTAGGCCAATAACTCTGGTAAGCTCCTAGAGCCTAGATCTGACAACATCACATAAGTCTGTTAATCTAATAACTGAGAACTGAGATAGTTTCTATGACTTCATACGTGACTCACACTTAATCCGCCCCTTTCTCTTCTTCTTTTCTTTCTTTCTTCTCCCTCTTTCTTCTCCTTTTTTTTGGCAAGGGGGTGTCCTGCAATGCAATTTGCGATTCCTGCATTTTTCTCTCTTTCTTATACTTACCTGGTGGTCTGACCTTATCTGTAATCTCAATCAGATCTTATATAACTAATAAGTAAGTCAACTCATATGTACATTATACTTCTGACTTCCTATTCTGACGTTATCAACGTATACTAGGAATAATGCCAATGAAGGTATCACGCTGGGAGGTCTCTAATACCTCCTCCTGCTGCTGTAGTTATCATGTAACTGATTGATGCTCTCTTCCGTTGCTATTTCTGATCTTCTGCCTGTGATAGGGTAATGCTATATCTGTAATCAAAGAATACGGTAAGTTCTCAGGGACTCAACCCTATACTATACCGCTCTAAAGCACGACTGACTGAGGAAGAAGGATAACCATCATATCATGCCTCGCAGCCTCCTACCTATAGTATGTGGTGCACAACACATCCATAGACAAGACTCTACTTAGCACGGCTTGCAGACTCCCTGGGATACGACCTGCTCTGATACCAAGTTTGTCACGCCTCGCCTTGGGGGGTATGACTAGCACCTGGTGCCCTACTAGGATCTGAACTACTGGACTGCTAAGCCTAGGCACGTCTGGTGCCTGGCTGGCTCTAACTCACATTTCTAGAAACAAAGAGCTATATAACGACTGTAAACACAGCCCCCGGCCCATTGGCCTATAGCCTCCTGTACCTGTAATAACAGCAGACCAGAACATGCAACTATAGGGAAACCTATGCGGGCCGAAAAGGCCACCATGCTGTCTAGTTATCTGCAACTCAGCAACAAAATACTAGAATGCTACGTGACCGGCAAGGTCACCACTACTGTCAAACTTATGGCCCGACAAGGCCAACATAAAAGAAGCAAAAGTACTAACAGCTAACAACTGCGCGGCCTCACATGACCGGCTTAACTGACCACAGGGAAATATACAGACTGCAAGCCTCTAGGAAAGATAATAGAAATGATCGGGACAGGGCCCCGACCTACCCGTACTGTACAACAAAAAGAACTGGACTACACCTCTAGAAATTCAGTCTCCGGATGACAGGAGCTGAATACTCAACCGCTGATGGGGATCACGTGGTATCGCCTGCTCGTCTATGGGTACCTTCAGGCAAGTAATGCAGCGCCCCACCGGGCATCAGTACCACTGGTACTGAGTATGTAAAGCAACAACTGAAAGAAATGTCTGAGAAACAATGATATAACTGATGAAACTGAAATAGAAAGGAATGAATTAACTGTCTGATAATGTAAATCATACCTTCTCTCATTTACACTGGAAAGAAGTAAAAGTCATACCTTGAGACATATCCCTCTACTGCTGATATACTCGTATCTAACATAGCATGGCATAACATGAAATAACATAACATAGCACACACAAACCTTACCCGACCCCCATAAGCCGGGAGGTACAACCAGCACAGAATCTATACCCCTACCCCGGTCATCCCATCTCCTATAATGGCTGTAAGCATCCCGCCGGTCCCCTGGGTATGCACTTGGGCTCGCTGAGCCCCTGACTATAACTGCATCTGAGTCCGGAGGACTCCTGAATCTGCACCCGGGCGTATCCGCTCGACTGGGGTGTGTAAGGGCCGATCAAGGCACAAATATGGGGAAAAATGGCATCCCATCTTCATCCCCTGTGGGACGGCATGCCACTCCGTGGAGCGACGTATCCTCGTCCTCTGGCGGACGAGTCGATACAGCTATTAACCCTGGGCGGTCATGGATGCTAGGTAGTCCAACCCCAAACAATACAACGGTCTCAACTAGTAATAGTGTCTGTATATCTCACATACTGAGGCTAATAGGGGTAAGGTATCGTGTATATTACATGCTGAGCTAATGATAGTAAGCTGTACGTATTTAATACGTGCTGAGGCAGGTAAATATATATAAATATGAATATAGTCTCCTGCCGAGCTATACTGGGGCAAATGCTATATAAGATAATGTTTCTGCTGAAAACTCTGTTGTTTACTCAGTTTCTGTATACACTATATGCTGGACTAGTGATAGAAATAGGTACATACTTAATACATGCTGAGGCTGGAAATAATATATATGTATGTACGAATGTGGTCTTCTGCCAGACTGTACTAAGGCTAATGCTGAACATGATATAGTCCTTCTGCTGAAACTACGTTGTATACTGATTTTCTATAGTAACATGATTTACTATTCCTAACATGCTTTCTAACTTCGTTTCAACTTATCATTCTATTTCTGAATTGTCTTACAGGTACTACTTGCTCTACTGAGTTTCGATTGAGCACAAAGATATACTAACATCCTGTGTAACATCGCATACTGAGCATACTGTGCAGTTTCTAATGCTTATATTAGAATCTCTATCATACTAGCAAATTTCACGCAAGTTGTAACTCGATACTTTCAATATCGTACCAACAGTCGTAACAAACGTAACACATGACTTCTGGACATTCTACTGGTCTTTAAATTACTGTACTGTATCACGATTTCTTAACTTGCCGAGGAAACTAACTTTACATACCTTATCCTTGAACTATTCGTCTGTCGGACGAAGCTCGGCCGGTACTTTAACTGTTTTCTCCCAACTGCATTCATAAACATATCAATCAATACTGAATACAACTTTATTTTAAAAAGACAACGTCACTTTCGATATAGTTTATAACCTAAACTTAGGTTTATCGAAAGACGGTCAGAAACTCGCTATTTTTCAGAGGTCCAGAAGGGAGAAATGTTCACTTCACAGCTAGGAACACATAGACACTAATTTAGGGCAATTCCACTTACCTTATCTCGGTGGCTCGACGATTCGTCGGCTGTATTTTACGAAACTGAATCTGTAGGAATGCTCTCTGCTGCTAAATACCTCTGTATCTGGAGTTAATTTGAGTTTGGGCAGCGTTTGGCAACGTAATCGGACGAAAATTATTTAATTTCTTCGTTCCTCCTTTCTCTCTGCGTTTGCCCTCTGTTCCCTGGAATTTCTTTTGATTTTAAATGAAATTAAACCAAAGTGGGGCTTATATACTTGAGCCTAAACTTGGGCAACGTGTCACGGAGCCATCGCGGAGGCCTCACCTCCGTGACACGCTGTCATCGCGGAGGGGCTCTGTCTGGCTCCTCCCGCGATGGTTCGACGGGTTTCTCGTCCGATCTTTTTCCCGGGCCTTTCTATAGCACGTATGGCCTTCAGATGTGCTTAACCAACATGCGAATAGGTCATCTAGGTGCCGAGAATTCTACGGGATATAACACAGATATCTCAGTCCAGATCAGTTCAGTGTAGTATCTCTGACTCAGAATTTTAAATTTAGGGCATGTTTATGACCATCAGCCAGGGTCATTATTGACCATATCAGTATATTCTAGTGTATCAGTTTTTAGTATTTTCAGTTGGTCATTTCATGTCACTTCAGTTCAGTTACTAGTTCTTTCACGTTATTTACATCTCTCACTTACTCAATACATTCAAAGTACTGACACATACTTTTATGCTGTATTGTTTCATGATACAACTGCATGTTCCCAAATTCAGCAGCGTTAATCACCACGATTCAGCTCCTCCCCAGCCACAGATTTAGTGTGAGTCCTCATCATTCGAAGGCCCTATTTTCATTCTCTTTTAGTCAGTTGCAGTTTTACTTTAGACTTAGAGTTAGCTAGGGGCTTTTCCCAGTAACTCGTCAGTTAAAAGGCTTTCAGACCTACAGATATTCAGTTTCCATGTTTTAAGTTTTATTTTAAATTTGCATAAAAATGCCTTAATGTTATTACTTTAAATTTCCGTTGTGCTTGTTTTACTCAAAATTATAATGAATGATAGACCAAGGATTGACTTGGAGTCACTTGTGGCTTCAAGTACCGTGTTATGTCCAAGGTGTGGGCTCAGGGCGTGACATGATGGCGGGATGTTAAGTCAGGTTCTTGGTTGCTGAGTGGAGTTCCAGCTGAGTCGGTGTGCTCCAGTTCTTTCGGAGTTTCCAGAGGTTGAACTATGGATAGTTCAGGGCCCTATCCTAAGCAGCTGATCTCTATTATATTTTTAGAGGCTCGTAGACATTAGTTCTGGGTGTAGTGTCATTGTTATAGGATAGGTGGGCCATGTTGTATAGTTGTTCTTCCGTTTTGTGGCCTCGACTGCATATTGTATTTATTTTTCTTGGTTGGTCAAGTGAGCCAGCTTCCACTATACTCTATCGTCTCATTCTGATTGTATAGTTGTTGTGTTGTTGAACCTCATCGGTTCTGGCCCTTTTTTATATTTTGGATGTCGGGTATGCTCATATCAGGGGTGGCACCAGGTGCTAGTCACGCCTCCCCGGGTTTGGGGTGTGACATATCCCTATTTGAAAGTGGAAAGAGATTAATACAGACTACATCACAGGGTTTCCTCATACACGTCGTCAGTATGACTCGATTTGGGTGGTTGTGGTCAGGATGACTAAAGAAGCCCATTTTTTACTGGTCAGAACCAGCGACTCAGCAAAGGATTATGCTAAATTGTATATTCAGGAGTTAGTTTGGTATCATGTTGTTCCTTTGTCCATCATATCAAACTAACGTACTTAGTTCACTTTGTAGTTTTGGATATGAATTCAGAAGGGACTTGGTAGTCAGGTCAAGCTTAGCATAGCTTTTCACCCGCAAACGAATGGTCAGGCTGAGCAAATCATTCAGACTCTTGAGGGTATGTTGAGAGCATGTGTGATTGACTTCAAAGGTAGTTGGATGACCATTTACCTATTATCGAGTTTGCTTACAACAACAATTACCACTCCAATATCCAAATGGCTCCTTTTGAGGCTCTTATGGGTAGAGATGTAGGTCGCCTATTGGTTGGTTTGAAGTTGATAACATCCATGTCAACTCATCATCAACTAAGGACACTTTGGAAGTTCCAAGAGAACCCATGACAAGATCCTAGAAAAGGAAATTTGAAGACCAACTTAATGGGCTAGAATTAGCGATTAAAAAGTGTTTTTTGATGGAAGAGGATCTCAAGCCCAATGAAGATATTTTCTCCAAGTCTTACATCTATTTTAAGGCCCAAATTAAAGTCCAAGAGGAGATGAAATAGAGCCCAAATCATCCCCTAAATGGAGAAAATACTGCAGCATTTTTTTAATTCGTTTCTAGAATTAAATTTAAAGTTGTTTTATTCTATGTTGACTTCATAGGATAATGTGTGTGTTAGTTTTCTAGGTCCTAGGACGTATCATTTTCATGTATGATATCTTTTGACCAACCCCTTCTTCACTACTATATAAAGGGTTCTTTGTTCATTCATGAAAATCAGATTTTGAATATTAATATATTTAAGAGTTCTTTTGAACCTTTGTGGCAGATTACTTTTAGATTTATCTTGCAACCTAACTAGTTCATAGTTTATGATAGTAAGATAATTTTCTTCTTGATATCTTTGGTTTCTTCTTGGTATTCTTAGAAGGCAATTAGTACACTTACTAATTGTTGTTTAACGTTACTCAGGAAGCAGTCAAGATCTGATTCTAAACAAGATTAGTTTCTCAAGTAAAGGCATTTGGTTTACCTATAGCCAATTCGTCATTACTTGGATCTTGTCAAATCTATATTTTTTAGTTCTTGTTTAGTCTTTCAATTAGTTTTCTAGTTTTTCTTCCGCATTTGCTTTAAATTCATACTCTAGTTTTGGGATTCCCAACCTTTGTGTTATCATCAATTCACCACTATCATTCAACCATTGGAGTCTATAGGGCTTAGGGTGTTTCATGCATGCAAACCCTAACATATCTACCAAGTGTGCCTATAGAACTCTGCCACCAAGGTTCAAAAGAACTCTCAAATATATTAATATTCAAATCTTGTTGATAGCTCGAAAATTCACACACATCCTTCAAGATCTATCCTTTTTGGGCACCAATAGAATATGAACAGAGTAAGGACTCATGCTCTCTCGTACAAACCCTTTTTCAAATAACTCTTCAACTTGTCTTTACAACTCGTTTGTCTCTTCAGAATTATTTATATTAGCAGGCCTATTTGGAATTTGGACTCTAGGTACAAAGTCAATTTGGTGCTCAATGCCACGCAAATGTGGTAGACCTTTAGGAATATCCTCAGGAAAAATATCAGCAAAATCCTACAAAAGAGAAGTAACACTACTTGGAAAAGAAGAAGTTAGTATCTCAGAATTAATCAAGACTTCTTTATAAGTAAGTAGTATTATGGGCAGTCCCTCTTTTCTTACATTCAAACACTCCTTGGTTTTTATATAGAAACTCTCTTTTTTCTTTTCCTTAGCCTCTTTTCTCTCACCAAAATTTTTCTTTTTTTCCCTCAAGCCCTCTTTTACCTCTTTACTTATGTTTTTGCCCTCTTTTTCTCTCTCTTGGCCATCTCTCTTTTTTCCTTAATCTTGGCCAGAACTCTTTTCTTTTCCCTCAAACTCACTTTTATTCCTTCCTTTTTGTTTTCCCATTGATTCCCCCAATCTTTTTTGATCTTCAAATAATTTAGAAGGAGTTAAAGTGCAATGGTATTCTTCTTTCCATTAATCTCAATAGAATATCTATTCTTTCTTCCATCATGAAAAGTATGCCTATCAAACTGCCCCAGAAAACCAAGCAAGATATGACAAGCTTGCATAGGAATCACATCACAAAGAGTTTTATCCTCATACCTACTAACATTGAATAAAATCATGCATTGTTTGTTGACTTTCAATTCTCCACTATCATTCAACTATTGGAGTCTATAGGGCTTAGGGTGTTTCATGCCTGCAAGCTCTAACATATCTACCAAGTGTGAACTCACCACATTAGCACAACTTCCACTGTCAATAATTATAGAATAAGTTTTCCCCTTTATCCCACACCTAGTATGGAATATATTCTCCCTTTGTTCATCACTATCAATTTCCAAATGATAGACATAAGCCTCCTAACTACCCCAATCAAACTATTATTAAAAGGAAGTTCTACACCATCTTCACTCTCACCTTCATCTTCTTCCTCTTTCTCACTCTTTTAACTCTCATATTCTACTTCAAGAATCTTCCTAGCTACCCCAACAAGATATCATTAGGAATTTCGACATCATCTACACTCATACCTCCCTCTTCTTTCTCATCCTCACTTTTTTCACTCTCATATTTTCCATCTTCTCTCAAGATAATGTTTCTTCTAGTTGGACATTCATGCATCATATGCCCTCTCCTATGACATTTATGACATTGAATGGAATTGGAAGGTTTAGATGACTTAGGAAAAAAAGATTTACCTCCCTCTTTCTCATCTACTTTACCCTTGCCTTTGTCTTCTTGAGGTCTAGAAGATACTTCTTTTTTTGACTATGGATTCTTGGAGATGGTGTTTGGTTGATTCCTCCTTGAACTAGCCTAATGTATTCTTTTATTTTGCTTTTCTTCTTTTACAACCAAATCTACTAATTCATCTAAAGTTACATATGATTGTATCTCTACTACATTAGTTATTTGTCTATTTAATACATTAAGAAATCTAGTCATAGTAGCCTCTTCATCTTCCAAGCAATTAACTTGGATCATAGCCATATCCATTGCCTTAAAGTATTCATCAATAGTCATGGTTCCTTGCTTCATTGATTGAAGACATTTTTGCAGGTCTCTTTGAAAATGCGAAGGAACAAACCGTTTCTTCATGACTCTCTTCATCTCAGCCCAAGTGGCAGTGGGTGGTTCTCCATCTTGTTGGCTATCCTTTGTAAGCTTTTTCCACCAAATAGAAGCATAGTTATAAAATTCAACAACAACAAGATTAACCTTCTTAACTTCCTAATAGTTGTGACAATCAAAAATGGCCTCAACTCTTCGCTCTCAATCAAGGTACAAATCTGGATCTCTTGTTCCCTTGAAAGATGGCATCTTCATCTTTATGCTATTTATGTTGTTATCATCCAATCTAGCTCTTGTCCCCTTCTATCTCTCCTTATCCTATTTAGATTTACATCAAAATCATCAACCAAATCGTAAATAAGATTTTCTTGATTCACAATGTGGGCATGGGGTACATTTCTCCTATTTTGAGGTCTAGGATTATTTTGGAGTGGTACAACAGGTTGATTTCCCCTCCCAAGTTCATCTAGTATCTCATTTTTCTCAGCAGTGGCATCCTTTATCTCTTGGAATTGTAAGTTCCATCTTTCAAATTGTTGGTGCATAGCTTGTAAAGTAAAATCATTTCTTGCTCGGATCTCCATTTCTTGAGCAGCCCCCCTTTCACCATCACTATCACCTGTATTAGACATCTTAAAGAAAATAGTGTATCATTCAAACTTGGCTTTTTTTCTCTCAATTGTTCTCACCCACTCCTGCTTTTTTCCTCTCAAATGACCTTTGGAAAGAGACTTCGTGCATTTATATTTAACCCCACCAGTGTCAAGTCCTTAGTAGTAAAATAAAGAATCTCGGGGCACAAAAAAGTGAAGAACCAACTCTAGGAAGAATAAGATTTAGTTAAAACAAGACTCGAACAAAATGAAAGGATTTTAGAACAAGATAAAGATCTAGGATCCCCTCTTCTTGTGTTCTATAAAAGACCTCTCTTTCTTTTCTTTTTTCTTTTGAAACAATTAGATGAGGAAAAACTTTTTAAAGAGAAATAATTTCTTTTTGCTTTTTTTTAAATGGTACTGTTCACTACGACAATAATGCTTTCTTAATTTTACTGTTCACTGCTATAGTAATGTTTTTTTTTTGCTCTTTGTTCAAGAAGCTCCCAAGATTATCAATAATGGAATCTTGATAGAACCGCTATGATACCACTACAAAGGTTGGGAATCTCAAAACAAGAATATGAATTTAAAACAAATGCGGAAGCAAAACTAGAAAACTAATTGAAAGACTAAACAAGAACTAAAAAAATAGATTTGACAAGATCAAAGTAACAATGAATTGACTATAAGTAAACCAAACACCTTTACTTGATAAACTAATCAAGTTTAGAATCGAATCTTGACCACTTCATGAGTAACATTAGACAGCAATTAGTAAGTGTACTAATCGCCTTCTAAGAATACCAAGAAGAAACCAAAGGTATCAAGAAAGAAAATTATTTTACTACCATAAACTATGAAGTAGTTAGGTTGCAAGATAAATCCAAAAGTAACCTGCCACAAAGGTTCAAAGAGAACTCTCAAATATATTAATATTCAAAATCTCATCTTTATGAATGAACAAAGACCCCTTTATATAGTAGTGAAGAAGGGGTTGGTCAAAAGATATCATAAATGAAAATGATACTTCCTAGGACCTATAAAACTACCACACACATTATCCTATGAATTCAACATAGAATAAAAATGCATAGAGGGCTGCCACACACAAAGTCCTAGGAGTCAACATAGAATAAAACAACTTTAAATTTAATTCTAAAAACTAATTAAAAAATGCTGCAGTATTTTCTCTATTTAGGGGCTAATTTGGGCTCCATTTCATCTCCTCTTGGACTTTAGTTTGGGCCTTCAAATAGATGTAAGACTTGGAGAAAATATCTTCATTGGGCTTGAGATCTTCTTCCATCAAAAGACACTTTTTAATAGCTAATTCAAGCCCATTAAGTTGGTCTTCAAATTTCCTTTTTTTGGGATCTTGTCATGGGTCCTCTTGAAACTTCCAAAGCTTCCTTAGTTGATGATGAGTTGCCATGGATGTTATCAATTGAAAGTAAACAAACAATGCATGATTTCATTCAATGTTAGTAGGTATGAGGATGAAACTCATTGTGATGTAATTCCTTTGCAAGCTTGTCATATCTTGCTTGATCATCTGTGGCAGTTTGATAGGCATACTTTTCATAATGGAAGAATGAATAGATATTCTCTTGAGATTATTGGCAAGAAGTATACTCTTGCAACTTTAACTCCTTCTCAAGTGTTTGAAGATCGAAAGAGATTACGGGAATCAATGGGAAAACAAAAGGGAGGGAATAAAAGTGAGCTTGAGGGAAAAGAAAAGAGTTTTGGCCAAGATTTAGAAAAAAAGAGAGATGACCAAGAGAGAAAAAAATAGGGCAAAAACATAGGCAAAGAGGTAAAAGAGGGCTCGAGTGGAAAAAAAGAAAATTTTGGTAAGAGGAAAGAGGCTAAGGAAAAGAAAAAAGAGAGTTTCTATATAAAAAGCCAAGGAGTGTTTGAATGCAAGAAAAGAGGGACTGCCCATAATACTACTTACTTACAAAGAAGTCTTGATTAATTCTAAGATATTAACTTCTTCTTTGCCAAGTAGTGTTACTTCTCTTTTGCAGGATTTTGCTGATATTTTTCCTGAGGTTATTCCTAAAGGTCTACCACCTTTACGTGGCATTGAGCACCAAATTGACTTTGTACTTGGAGCCCAAATTCCAAATAAGTCTGCTTATAGAAGAAATCCTGAAAAGACAAAAAAGTTGCAAAGATAAGTTGAAGAGTTACTTGAAAAGGGGTTTGTACGAGAGAGCATGAGTTGTTGCTCTGTTCCTGTTCTATTGGTACCCAAAAAGGACGGATCTTGGAGGATGTGTGTGGATTGTCGAGCTATCAACAAGATTTTTAATATTAATATATTTGAGAGTTCTTTTGAACCTTTGTGGCATATTACTTTTGGATTTATCTTGCAACCTAACTAGTTCATAGCTTATGATAGTAAGATAATTTTCTTCTTGATATCTTTGGTTTCTTCTTGGTATTCTTAGAAGGATATTAGTACACTTACTAATTGTTGTCTAACGTTACTCACGAAGCAGTCAACATCTGATTCTAAACTTGATTAGTTTCTCAAGTAAAGGCGTTTGGTTTAACTATAGCCAATTTGTTGTCACTTGGATCTTGTCAAATCTATATTCTTTAGTTCTTGTTTAGTCTTTCAATTAGCTTCCTAGTTTTGCTTCTTCATTTGTTTTAAATTCTTACTCTAGTTTTGAGATTCTCAACCTTTGTGTTATCAGAAGTAGGTGAGGCTACATTGATAGGGCCATATTCAGTCCTTGAGGCTATGGAGAAAGTTCAACTTCTAAGGAAAAGACTGAAAATAGCTTAGAGTCATCAAAATTACTATGCGGATATGAGGAGGAGAGAACTTGAGCTTGAGGTTGATGGTTGAGTGTTCTTGAAGGCATCTCCTATGGAGGGGGTGATGAATTTTGGAAAGAAAGGGAAGCTTAGTCCATGATATGTTGGCCCGTACAGGATTGTGCAACGCATTGGCAAGGTGGCCTATGAGTTGGAATTACCCTCAGAGTTGGCTTCAGTACATCCATTTTTCCATGTGTCACTCTTGAAAAAGTGCATTGGTGAACCAGCTTTTGTTGTACTAGTGGAGAGCATTGGGGTGAATGATAACCTTATCTATGAAGAGGTTCCGGTTGAAATCCTTGATCGTCAGGTTCGGAAGTAGAGGAAAAAAGAAGTAGCTTCAGTAAAGGTTCTATGGGGAAATTAGTTTATCGAGGGAGCTATATGGGAAGCTGAAGCAGACATGATGGCTAAATACCCCTATCTTTTCCCTTCTGGCTAAGTTCTAGCTTGAGGTATCAGTTTCCTCCTTAGTACTGTATTAAGTTTCATGTATAGTTCATGTCTCTTTATTTCCTATACGTCAGTGCATGTATGTGTAATTCATGAATTCAGTTCAGTCATGTGTTTCAATCTGAAGTCAGTCACTCCATCAATTCTGAGCTTTAGATTTCAGTATGTGGGATGGTAGATCTTTTCCCCAGCTATTCAGTATGTTTACCCACATTCGAGGACTAATGTTCCCAAGGGGCAGGTATTGTAATACCCCAAAAGTTTCTAAAGACTAAGTTTGGGATTTTAAAAGTTCTCAGCAGGAGAAACCTACATTTTTATCTCAGTATGATAGATGATACGAGCCATATGAGGATTGTACGACTTGTAAGATAACCCATAGTAAGGGTTCAGTACATGGCCTTCGAAACCATGAGTTCCCACTACAAGTCGTAGTGTGTGGGTAGGACTTGTGGTACGAATCATAACAAGAGTTGGGGATTTTCAAGTGTTGATTGTACAAGTGGGGGGGATAAGACTCATAGGAAGAAGTTACGGATCATAGTAATTCATGGAATTTTTTAGAGGAATGATGTTTTGGGACTTGGTCAGTACGTAAGAATATCACTAGTCGTAGGTCGATTGCACTACTCGTGGTAAGGGTTGTAGCAGCTAGCAGTTCAGTTTTTCCTGCGATTTCATTAAGGGTATTTTCATAATTCCTCAGCTCCTAATCTCTAAACTGCGTTGTTTTAAGCTCAATTAGGAGGATTTTAAGAGGGTTTATCCTATTCTAACCTATTCCCTCCCCATGCATGCAAGATTAGAGAATTCATAAGGAGATCAAGCCTAGAATTCTTCAAGTTCTTCTCCAATTCTCTTGGGCTTTCAAGGAGGAGTGTAGAATCATATTACCCAGATATGGAGGTCTATGAAGAGGAGTTTCCTTCCACTCTCATGCCCAAAATTCTCATCAAGTTCATGAATTCAAATCTTAATTCAAGTTAATGATCTTATGGGGTTTAATCCAATTTCATGAAATTCTCTATGATTTGTTCATGGGTCAATTCCCTTCATGCTAAATGATACTTTTAGATTCATGGGCATGCTTTATACGTATTTTGAATTACAATTCATGATTTCTAGTTTTGAAAATATTATGCCCAATTATGCAAGTTCCATGAAAAACTAAGATTATGATCTATGTTTTCAAGCATGATGAGATGTTTAACATGAAAGAATGTTTATGAATTACCCATATATGAATTCATGATTTTTGATTAGCAAGTTTATTTCAAGCATGTTAAAGTATGGGCAAGCCCATATGATCTAAGTATGTTTTCATGATTTAGTTAAAATTTATGATGTTAGCTTACCACATGATTTTGGAGTCTAGACTCCCACTTTCAGCTTGTGGTATGTTTTGAGCCAAGGCTCCTTGTATTCAGATTTCAGACTATGTATGTAATTTCATGATCAGCTTCGTTGAAAAATGATGGAGAGCATATGCATGTTTTTGAGAGTAGTGTCCAGCACTGAGTAGGCTAGGGGTTCAAACCTCGGGCCTCAGAACTACGTGCCAATGTAGGTTTATTCAAATTCATTGGGATCTCATTTATGAGCTTTCCCTGCCTCAAGGAGGCTTCAGCTTGATATCGATATCATGGTAGTGCCCTTAGCCTTGGCAAGGCTTTAGACGGCTCTGCCCACTTGAGTGTAATAGGTGGGACAACATAAGGTCTATCGTGATTTTGTTGGTTACAGACGAGTCTCCCATTGTTCTTTATGATTTCAGCCATGCATGTTTATCAATTATGATATTATGTTTTCAACAGGTTTGGCCCAATGTTCAATTCACCAGTTTTTCTTATGATCATCAGTTTCAGCTTTCGGTCATTCGTTTCAGTTATGAGATTCAATTATGTTGATTTATGTTTTCCAACTTCAAGCATACAATCCTTACTATCAGAATCTTATAATGATATGATTTATGTTATCATTATTAGAATATTTTTTCTTCTCACTTCGGTCAATTAGCAATAATTTTTTTGTGGACTTACGGAAAACTATTTCATGTTCTGCATGTTTTCAGTTTTACTTACGTTAGATTGTTTTACTTACATTGCATACTCAGTCTCAGTACTGACCGCATACTCTATTCTGCATCATTTCATGATACAGGCTTGGACGTTCAGATTCAGCCTCGCCGCTAGCCTGTTTTTAGAGTTCAGTCTAGACACCCTGTTGGTGATTCCTCATCCTTCGAGGACCCTCAGTGAGTTTTGTATTTGCTATTTTAGTTTCAAACTTCAAGTGAGCTAGTTGGGAGTGTTGTCCCATCAGCTTGTCAGTATGTAGAGGCTTTTCAGACATAGTGTTATATTCAGCTTCCGATTTAGTGTTATGTTATTTTCGTTGTGCAAATGTTTTACATATTCAGACTTTCACTTTTTCAGAAATTAGCCTTCCTCTTTTTTATTGTTCAGCTTCAGCTTTATGTTCATTCCATGGGTCGACTTGGAGCCATTTACGGTTCTAGGTCATGTGTCTAGATCTGGGCCTATGTTCGAGTCATGACAATTTATAAGATCCTTGAGTTTAGATATTGTGATTATCAAGATGTTAAATATTTATGAACGACTCCAGCAGCTTACTTTAAAAGTACTACGAGCATAAGTATTAAGAAAATTGAATCTCAATGAAGTCAATAGAACTTACTTAAGCAAGCTAATATACCTATTGTGCTTGTTTTGCATGTGTTGTGTGTGCCAAGGCAACCCTTAGAGGCTTACATTTGAGAAGCTATTGTGTGTGCCTAGGCACTACTGCCCTTAAGGGTTGATATTATCATGATTAAGTGTGTGCGCCAAGGCACAAAGAGTTGTTACCGTAAGTTATGTTCTAAAAGAGTAAAAGAAGATAATGAGCTTATTGAATTTACAGAATTCCCAAGTCTCATAGATTACAGGTTTGTTATGCTTTCATGTTGTAATTACTTCTATAGTTAGATCTCATTATAGTATCCCTCAGCTCTATGGTACGAGTTTCTTGAGTTAGCCCAAGGTGTCATTCAGGTTTCATATTGTATCCTGCTCATATTTACTAATTGCAGCTTGTTTAGATAGTATTCCTATCTTACATACCAGCACATTCTTTTGTACTAATGTCTTTATTGCACGAGTAGGGCTGCATTCATTCTATAGGTCTAGATCGGGGCCCAAACAGACCTCTCCAGTGGGAGCTGTTGAGTTCAGCTTTTTTGGTAAGCTCCATTCTTCCTGGAGTGGCCGAGTTAGAGGTTTAGCTTATATTTTGTATAAATATACAGAAGATGGGTAGGTTGGGACCTGTCCTAACTATATGACAGTTAGCTTACTCTTGGAGACTTGTAGACTAGTGATGTGAGTTCTTAGTATGTTTTGTACAGCCTTATAGGCCTTCTGTTTAGTTGTTGTACAATTTATAGCCTTAGCTTGTTGCTTTGTTGTTGACTCAATCTGTGGCCTTGTCAGCCTTATATATATTTTGAGTTATTTGCATACAGAGTGTATGTGCTGAGACCTTGTAAGTCCTATTTAGATTGTTCTATTTGCAAAATTGATATATGGCAGCCTTGTAATCCCAACTACTATACATGTTCAGGTTGTGTAAGTTTATATTGGATTGTTTAGTCGAGTGAGGCACCGGGTGCCTGTCATGCCTACCCAAATTTAAGGCATGACAAACTTTTTATCAAAGAATATCAAATTCTAGGGAGTCTAGAAGCCATGTTTAGTAGATCTAGTCTTGCTTATTTGTGTGTTGTGAACCACACTTATAATCAATCAGGAGGCTCGGAACATTTAGGAATGCTTATCGTTCTTTATATTTCGGATCGAGCAAGTATAGCGAAGTTATAAGACTTCAAGTCTAACTTGTGCTTTCTAAATGTTTATAGCGATGAATATGACTAGATTGAGTACTCGTAGAAGACAAGCTAGTGTGGATGAAAGAGAAGGCACTAGTCACGCACTGCCTGATAAGAAGTTGGGCTTGAGGCCCGACGCAAGTCACCATCTCCAGCACAATCTGTGTTTCTAGCGATTGAGAAAGCTGGAAAGGATCTAGAAATCCTAACTCCTTCTGTTACACCAATACATGAAGAAGTTACAGGGGATCTAGCAACCCCAATTCCTCCACATGGACTAGTGGACCAGGATGTCAAAAGTGTGGTCCAGCTTTTAACACCGATGGTAGCCTAACAACATCGATAAATAGGGGAAGCTACCCATGCTGGACATTCTGATAATTCAGCAAGTTTAGAGTTCGAGAGTTTGTTTGTATGATTCCTCTTATATTTATGGGTTCTAACCTAAGAGAGGACCCCCAGGAGTTTATTTATCAGCTTTACAGGATACATTGTATTATGCATACTTGAATAACAGAAGCAATAGACATAGTATCTTTTAGACTGTGAGATATGGTTGTTATATGGTACGAAGCTTGGAAGAAAGTCCAAAAGACTAGATGCATCGTCAGCTGAATGGGAGGAATTTTTAGAAGCTTTTCTAAATCACTATCTTCCACGAAAAGTTAGAGAAGCCAAAGTTGATCAATTCTTGTCCCTTAAATAGAGCAATTTAAGTGTACGAGAATATAATCTCAAATTTGACTTCTTAGCCCAGTATGCTCCTTCTATTGTGGATATGACGTGGGATAGAGCTAATTGATTTGTCGCTGGTCTTAAGCCACATTTGATTCAAGATTTCACCATAGCCTCTTTGCACGAGAACATGGATATTTCATGAATTGAGGCAATTGCTCAGTATGTGGAGAATCTTAGACATCAATTTTTGAGATAACCAGAATAGGGAAAGGGAGTTGATCAAGAAAGCCAGATATACAGGGTTTTAAAGAGAATCTCGAGGCAACTCTAGGCCACAGTTTTCCAGACGATCACCTTATCCTACTAGTACTCCTCCATCCTAATTATAGAGGCCAGGTATGACCGTTATGCTCAGTCCAAGCCAGTTCAGAGTTCGGGTCATCTAGTTCCCATGCCAAGAGCATTGACTTTTCATCAAGGTATCAGTGCTAACATTCATAGTTCAATTAAGAACATCATGATAATACAATATTTATACCTGGTTCTAACTCATGCAAGTTTCATTAAAAGAGAGAACATGATAAGGATTAAGACTAGGAAAAACATACTGTATAATTGCACCAAAACATGTAGTTTAGCTAGTAATAGTCATGTACACTTAAAGAATTATCAAGGTTAAGAAATTCTTAGCCTGACTGGGAAACCCTAGGTCTTGATTTCTAGAATTTACAAAGACTAGGGTTACTGAAGATTTTGGGTCACATGGGTGAAAGGAAACCCTTGTTGAAGTCCCACATACCTGGAGGAAAATCCTTGAGAAAGCACCTGGAACTCTGAGAAGGAGAAGAAGCCCTAGCTCTTTCTTGAAGGAGTCTGTCTGAGTTTCTTATGGTGAGCTTTTTCGTGTTTTGGAAAGAATGAGGAGAGAGGGTCGTCTAATCCCCTAAATCCCCTTCTAAATATTTCCACTACGACGTAGTTTAGGAGTTAGGATCTTAAGGTTTTACAAAAATGCCACTGGAAACTGTTATTAAAAATTCTACCCATCAGGTGGTACGACTCAACTACGAGTCATACCAGGATCCTACAATTCATACTGGCATCTGTGGTTAGGGACCCTGCTCAACACCATTCTCTGATGTTTTCCGCAGAAGTCTACCATGATTCGTGAGATCTTACTACGAGTCTTACCATAATTCATAGTTTACTCAAAGCCTTTTTAACATTTCTTTGAAACTCAAATCACAACTAGATAGTACAATCCGTACCCAACTACCACAAGTCGTGCCTTGGCTCATGGTTTTTCCAGAATTTCTTGACCTGTTCTCTGAACTTTTCCATGACTAGTCAGTACAATCCGTACCATGGTGGTAAGAATCGTGACCTGCAGTCGTGGTTTCTCCTAGCGACCCATACTATTTTCCCTGACCATTCTGTTACGAGTCCTAGTACGACTTGTACCACTATCCTATGAGTCATACTGAGGCCTTTTTCCCAATTTTCTGCATGATAATATTTTAAGTCTGAAGGCTAGTCCCAGAGATTTTTGGGGTGTTACAACATCTCCTCCTTGGGAAAGAGCTGCAATCCTAGAACTAACACTATAGGCTAAAAACTGGTGGAGTGACTAACTCTGAACTGACGCACACAACTGAAGTGAGCCTAAAAATCAGAGATACATACTGAAGCATGATTAAAGCATGAGCATGAAATTGACAGGGAACTGACTAGAGTATAGAAGAGTAATTTATTACCTGATGCTGAAGTTGAGCCGAAAGGGAAAAGGTGAGGGTATTTAGCCATTATATCTGCCTCAACTTCCCATGTAGCCCCCTCCATAAGCAGATTCCTCTAGAGAACCTTTACCGAAGAAACTTCCTTGTTTCTTAACTTATGAACTTGAAAGTCCAAAATCTGAACTGGGAACTCTTCGTAAGAGAGACTATATTGCACCCCAACACTCTCCAAAGGCACAACTGAGGTTGGTTCAGCGATGGATTTCTTAAATAGAGACACATGGAAGACTTGATGCATTGATGTTAACTCTGCGCTTGATGGATCGATGTTAACTCTGCAAGTAAATCCAGTTCATAAGCCATATTGCCAATGCGTCTCAGGGTTCCGTAAGGACCAACATATCTAGGACTGAGTTTTCCTTTCTTCCCGAACATCATCACACCCTTGTTCATGGCTAATCATGTATTTTAAATGGTGATCAATGATGTGATTATTTATTTATCCATGAACCTCATGAATTATTTTACGGTTTCTATATGAGCCCTAATGTGCATGTTATTGGAAGCAGTGTCTAGCACCGAATAGCCCGACATTCAAAGGACTATGCCGGTATCTCAGAACTACGTGCCACCACAGGTTTATACATATATATATCCAAATGTTAATGGATCTCCTTTTCGTGATATCACATACTGCACGTCCCTTGCCTGGCAAGCCTGGGACGGCTCTGCCCACTTGAGTGAGATAGTTGGGGCATCATGTAAGGTACTATCATGATGGTGCCTGTTATACAAGTCCTCCCATTGTTCCTTATGACTTATGCATGGTTGTGTTATGTTATCTTGGCTTAAGTCATGTTTAGAAAAGGCTTTCTCTTATGATTATGATTATGAGTGATTTACGAATGTTTTGAAAACCTTGAGCCCTTATGTTTACATTATGATATTTACGTTATGATCATGTTGTCCTACTCTTGTGAACTCTTATGTATTTTAACTGTCCAATTTACTTACCTTATATACTTGGTACATTCCATGTTCTGACCGCATACTCTATGTTGTATTGTTTCATGATACAGGTTTGAGGGATCAGTCTCAGTTGCATCTTTAGTTATGCTTCCCTTTCAGACCTGTCCAACTAGTATTGGTGAGTCCTCATCCTTCAGGACATTCAGTATCCGTAGTTGTTATGTTTCTTTTAGTTTCAAACTTGTCGAGTTCATTGGAGATGTTGTCCCATCAACTCATCAAATATGTTAGAGGCTTTCAGACATTATGTAGAAATCACCTTGTCATGTATGATTCTATTCTAGTTTGATTTATATGCAGACTTCCGTTATTATGTATGTTGAACTTCTGCTTTATTATAATGAGCTTAGACATTATGTTCATGCCATGGATCGACTTGGAGCCTCTCGGGGTTTCTTGTCCCGTGTCTCAATCTGAGCCTTAGGTTTTGAAGTATCCTAAGGTGTCTGAAAGCTGCGTTAAGTAGAGTCTTTTTTATGGGTGTGAAGTGCGCCACACTTATTACAAAGAGGCTACGAGACGTTTAGGAAATATTTCCTTCTTTCATGATCTAAGTCATGGCGATGAAATGTCTCTCTATCCTTCTAACTCTTGCTATATGCATTTGCAAGAATCATGCCTCCTCACAGTGTTAATGGAAGAAGAAAGGGGAACGGAAATGGCCACGAGAATGGCAATGGATGAGCACCAGCAGGCCCCACCAGCCCATGAGGAGCATGTACCCGAGCCGGTTGCCCACACTGAGTTCAGGGTAGCCATTCATATGTTAGACAAGGCCTTGACTGCCAAGGTCAATCAGCAGGCGGTAGCGCATGTCCCTCAGAAGAATGCGGCGGCGGCAAGAGTTAGGGATTTTTTGAGGATGAACCCTCCGGAGTTTCTTGGGTCAAAGGTGGACGAGGATCCACATGAGTTTATTGATGAGATTATGAAGATCACCCAGATCATGGGGGTGACTGGAGAGGAGTGTGCCGATCTAGCCTCATATCAGTTGAAAGGGGTTGCGCATATCTAGTTTAAGCAATGGAAGGATAACAGGGCGGTTGGAGTAAGCCCTATTGGTTGGAAGGAGTTTCATGTCGCATTTTTGGATCGATTCTTCCCTCGTGAGATGAGGGAGAATAAAGCAGCGGAGTTTGTGAACCTGAAGCAGGGTAACATGACAGTCCAGGACTATGCTTTGGTGTTCAGTCAATTGTTCAAGTATGTACCAGAGCTAGTGGCTAATCTGAGAGCTCGGATGAGAGGGTTGTTCATGGAATGGCGACTACTTGGACAAGGATTGTAGGATCTCCATGCTTCATCAGGATAATTATTTTCCTCGGATAGTTTTGCATGCCTAGTAGATGGAGGCGGTGCATCTGAGAGAGAGAGAGGCCACAAGGATTAGGACAGATAGTTGTGGGTTCTCTCAGTAGAGATTGGGAGACAGACATATCCAGTAGTCTCATCACAGGTCATTAGCTCCAGTGCCATCATTGGCCAGTGCCCCGTCCATACCACGAGGTGATCAGAGAAGCAGGCCCTCAGGTTCAAGGGACCAGAGGAGCATGCAGATAAAGCGCACCTTATCGTCCTTCGGGAAGTGTGGCAAGATTCATATAGGAGAGTGCTTGATAGGATTGCATATTGGTTTTCGGTGTGGTAGGTAGGGCCACATGCACCGGGAGTGTCCCTTGGCTAGACAGGGGAATGGTAGAGGTCATGCTCAGGCTACAAGATCAGCAGCAGCAGCAGCACGTCATGCCCAGCAGGGCGAATCCACCAGTGCAGGTGGAGGCTAGCGCTAGAACAAGTTTTATGCCCTTGCATCCTGCCAAGAGAAGGAGACTTTACCAGATGTGGTTACCAGTATGTTACGAGTATTCCACCTTGATGTATATGTAGGGGTGTTCATGGTTTGGTTAAAAACCAAACCAAACCGCAAACCAAACCAAACCGATTAAAAAAATCGACATTTGGTTTGAACTGGTTTGGTTTGGTTTTAAAATTTAAAAACCGGTGATATTTGGTTTGGTTTTGATTTTACTAAAAAAATCAAAGAAATAGCCAAACCAAACCGATAAATTTTATACATAAATTTTATAATTATTTGATTATATGTTAGTAGTTCTTTTATAAATAATTATAAACATTTTATATTTTTTAAACATTAATTTAGTTTTAGTATACTTTATTTCACATGCATTACAACACTTTTAAATTCTATTACTTAAAAAATATGTCCAAACCCAATACTCTAAGTCTAATTGTTTATATGTGGTGTGACATATTGCTGATTTTTTTTATTTTCTTTTGCTAAGACATCCATGTACTCTTCAATCGTTTGCCTCTTTGATTTTTGAAGGGTTGACCATTCTATATAAAGTTGTATATTGTTTATGTGTGGATATTATACATGTGAAGTGGAAAAACCTCTACATCTATGCAATTTAAACATGCAAAAACTTTGGAATAGTGTTGAAAAATAATAGAAGATTCAGATACATTCATCTCGTGATAGTAGAGAGAATTTTGTTCATTCCAAATGTTTACTAGAAATAATTATCTCATGTTTTTGTTGTTTTACTATTATTAATTTATCATTAGCTAGTTATAAACTGAAAAATCAAACCAAACCGAACCAAACCAACAACAACCAAACCAATGATTATTTATTTTATTTGGTTTGGTTTGGTTTTAGAAATTTAAAAATCAACTAAATTGGTTTGGTTTTGGTTTTTATCAAAAACCGATCCAAACCGAACCATGAATACCCCTATGTATATGCATTGTTAGATTCAGGGGCTACTTTATATTTTGTGATGTCCTATGTTTCTAGAATTTTAAGAGTCAATCTGAAATCCTATCAGAACCCTTCACAGTCTCTACTCTAGTTGGTGATTTAGTGATAGCTAGATTGGTGTATAGAAATTGCCCTGTAACAGTACATCAGAGAATCACCTCAACAGATTTAGTAGAGTTAGCCATGATCGATTTTGATGTTATCCTCAGCATGGATTGATTATTTACATATTATTCCTCTTTCAATTGTAGAACCCGTGCAGTAGAGTTCAGATTTCTAGGTGCACCAGTCTTAGAGTGGAAAGGTAGTTCAACTGTGCCTGTAGGTCGCTTCATTTCCTATATTAAGGCCAGAAAGATGATTTCTAAGGGTTGCGCATACCATCTAGTTAGGATTAAGGATGCTACATCTGAAACCTCAACTATCCAGTCAGTTCCTGTAGTGTGTGAGTACCCAAAAGTGTTCCCAGATGATTTACCGGGAATCCCTCCTGATCGAGAGATTGATTTTGGTATTGACCTTCTTCCCGATACGCAGTCTATATCTATTCCTCCTTACATAATGGCTCCAACTGAGTTAAAGAAGTTGAAGGAGCAGTTGAAAGACCTTTTAAACAAGGGTTTCATCAGACCGAGCAAATCCTCATAGGGTGCGCCAATTCTCTTTTTCTGCAAGAAGGATGGTTCTCTTCGTATGTGCATTGATTATCGGCAATTGAACAAAGTTACCATCAAGAACAGGTATCCTCTCCCCAGGATTGATGATTTGTTCAACTAGCTTCAGGGTGCTAAGTTCTTTCCAAAGATAGATCTCATATCCAGATACCATCAGCTCAGGGTTAAGGAGAGCGATGTCCCGAAGACAGCCTTCAGGAATCGGTATGGTCATTATGAGTTTGTAGTTATGTCTTTCGGACTAACGAATGCTCCTGAAGCTTTTATGGATTTGATGAACAGGGTGTTCAAGCCATATTTGGATATGTTCATGATTGTGTTCATGTTACACCCTGTAATTTTCTAATGTTTAGACGATCTATTCATACGTTGGTTAAGAGTTTTACAGTACAATATGTACGAGAAAGGGCCCAGGGAAAGGTAGAACAATCATGGAGTTGGGACCGCACGGGAGGAGGCCGGGTCAGCTGCCTAGAGGGGCAGTGTGGCACGGACCATGCCCTCCATGATGGGCTCCATGACACGACCCTAGGTTGGCGCAATAGGGTCCGTGCCACGGACCCTTGTCCACCGCCTCAAGTATATATAAGTCCCTCCCTTTGATTTTAAGTTATATTCCAATATATATATACGGGCAGAAGAGAGAAACCACGAGGAAGACAAGTAAAATTCATCCATTTACGCCGTAAAACACTGCTCGAATTCAAATTAACTTCGGGTATTGAAGTTTAAGGATGTAGGGAGCATTGCTACGGAGTTATTTTTACAAACTTTGCCCTGCAAATCGTAACCCCACCGAGCTGAAGTTGTTGGAATTGCTCCAAACTAGTGTCAATATGATCATAGGCTTAAAGTAAGTATTTCTTCCTTCTAGACTTTCCAGAAATTACGAGTTTTCAACCGTGTTCCGTTAAGTTAAAATATAGTTAATATTTATATATAAAGTTATTGTTTTTATTGAATTTAGTACTGAAACTAGTCATTTTCTCCCAGTAATACGATTGCAGTTGAGAAGAACAATTGAATACGAACTGAAACTCGCCAGTTAATCAGTAATTAGGGAACGAGGTATGTTAAGGCAGTTTCCTTCGGCAAGTTAGTTTCCTTAGCATAATAACTCGATTTGAATCCCAGTAACAATACCAGAAGCATGTCTATTGTGATTAGTTGTTGTTATTAGCTGAAACCCGTACTCCATGTTAGTTTGGGATGGATTATGCCGGTATAGCCTTCATGACCGACCCCAAGGTTATTAGTTGTGTTGACACTCGCCAGGGGGGGAGATGATGTCGCTCTACGGAGTGGTATTCCATATGTCAGGGACAAATATGGGGTCCCAGGTCCTCATATGACATGGTTGGCTCCATACACCCCCGTCGAGCCTGGTGCCCGGGGTGCGGATATCAGGAGTCCACTAGACTCAGACACAGCTACAGTCAGGGGCCGAGCGGGCTCAGTTGCAGACCCAGGGGGCCAGTAGGACAACAATAGCTATTAGTTGACTCACTGCGACCTTGATAGGGATATATAGACTGAAGTGTACTCACCAGGGTTTATGGGGGGCCTAGGTGGGTTATTCTGTGCTAGTTGTACCTTTCAGCTTATGAGGGCTAGGTAAGGTTTTTGTTTGCTTTAGTTATTAATAAAGTAGCTAGTAAGAAGTTCTATTACTCAGGTATGATCGCTACCCCTTCATTTCAGTTATTCTCAGTTTTATCTCCTTATTTCAGTCATTTACAGTTATCGCCTTACATATTCAGTACATATTATACTGATGCTTTTTCTGGGGCGTTGCATTACTTGCCTGCAGGTACGGATAGATGAGGAGCAGGTCCCTCGTATCTTTCAGCCAGCATCACCAGAGCAGTTAACTCCTTTCTTCCGGGGCTTGTAGATAGAAAGTGTACTTCTTTTGATTCTACAGTTCATGGGTAGGTTGGGGCCCTGTCCCGACCATCATATTACTCCTAAAGGCTTGCAGATTGTTTCCATTTCCTTGTGGTTAGCTGTAATTGGCCGTGTGGGGCCTATATGTGTTTTAGTTTACATGTTGGCCGTGTGGGGCCTTGTTTAGCTGACAGAGTAGCGGCCTTGTCGGCCATAGTTTAGCTTAGCACTAGTTTTACTTTACAAACATAACTAGACACCGCGGTGGTCTTGTCGGCCCGCATAGGATTCCTTGTTATTACCTGTTTCTGGTTAGCTGTTTTTCTTTACAGGAGGCTATAAAGCCTTGTCTGCCGGAGATTGTATTTACAACCAAGATATAGCATGTTGTTTTCTTAATTTGGAAAGTAAGCCTGCACCAGGAGTGCATAGGCCTAGTTAAGTCAGTTCACATCCTAGTAGGGCACCAAGTGCTAGTCATGCCTGCTCGGCTGGTTCGGTAGGGGTTAAAAACCGACACGCAAGTGCACGTGGTCAAACAAGTAATAAAGTGGCCAAGTATCGATCCAAGGAGACTCTGGATAAGTAAAATTGCTTAAGTATACTATATTCTAGTTTACTTCTAATTATGTTGACAACAATGTAACCAAAAGTTAAATAATTTTGTTTATAAACTATATACTAAAACTATTAACAAATATTTACTTGAATTGAAACTATGGATAAGAGCATGCCAAGGTTAAGAACAAGTAATGAATTCGATAGTAATCATAATTCGGTTATTCTTCTCTTCATGTTGCTAGCCAAGAACATTAGCCTAGAGATTAAAACTCTCGTATTTAATCTCACTTTAGAATCATAAACCATTCGTCTACATTTCTGTGATCAAATGCAATTTATGACCTAGCAATACAATTCCGGTTCCTAAATTGACTAATACGGTTTTCAAGTATATTTCTATCAGGAAAGCACATCAAAACCCAATTTTCCCAAATCAAGTTAAGAACAATACCCTATTAATTCACAACTTTCCAATTTCTTGCTCTCTCGAGTGAAATTGGACTTTTTAGATGTACATTAATGTTGGCCACACACTAATGCAGTAAGAACAAGAATTAATAGAAAAACATGAAAGAAGAAGATGAAAAATCATATAATTCACAATCAAAATTCAATACACATGTTCAAAACCTTAGCAAGGAAGAGACTTAGCCACTCATTTGTGGATTGATCATCCTCAAATGAGTGTAAATCATACGTACAATAGATTGAAAGAAGAAAGAAAGAGAGAAAAACCCTTAGCTTTTTCGTCCCTCAACTGCTGCTAACCCACGTCCTAGCTCCACCAAGTCTTCCCCCTCAAAAATAAACCTAAGTGTGCTATTTATATTAGTAGGAATCTTTCCCGGATTAACAAGCAACGTGTCACGGAGTGCATCGCGGAGCACGGCCTCCGTGACACGCTACGGACGCGGAGGCTTTCTGGAAAATCACCCAAAATAGGCCCAGGCAGCACCTTGCCGCGTTGGCAACGTGTCACGCTGCCTGGGCAGCGCGTTACAGCCCCATGGTCGCGGAGTCCACCTGCCGTGGCACGTTGCCAACGCGCAGGTGGGCTGTTTTGAGCGGCCTGCCTGCCGTGGCACCTTGTCGACGCGCCAGTGGGCTGTTTTGTGCCTCTTCCTTGCCGACGTTCGCGTGTTAATTCCGTTTCCAAGCTTCTACTTCACCAACTCATGGATTAGTTACTCAAACATCATCAAAACCTACAAAACAAAGGCTAATCATGTTGGTTAGCACATATCTCCACATTACATAAAATTACATGAAAATGTATACAATAACTTAGATAAACAAGACTAATTGAAGTAATAAAGAGTATCTCGGGCATATATTTTTGCCCGTTATCACAACCCCACACTTAAAGCCTTGTTCGTCCTCGAACAACCTTTTACATATCATGCAAATGGAGACTCCTACATAACTAATTTAGCAAGATAATTTAGGTTACGGCTATAATGATTACGTAAGATACAAGCTAAAAATAGAGCATGCCTGATTTGATCATTGAAATGAAGTACAACCATGTTAAGACTTCTTAACCTCAAGAATCGACTCTCAATTTTAGCAAACTCATGCAAATCATCTGATTAAGAAATCCCACATGAAATATATCCTTCTTTCAACATGTGCCCCTCACGGAAAGAGAGTTACCCAATCACACGCAAAAACAATTTTTTTTACATCACAACATGTGTGGGTACATTAATAGAATTACGCTCACTCTCACAAAGAATTCACATGCATTATGTAATGACCCATAAGCTTGCCCTTAGTGTTTTATTCCACTAATATAAGGATGTATGAATGTAAGATCAAGTAGGACTTTTTAGGTTGTAATGTAACTCAGGTGCGGGTAGGTACTATTATGATCAGTAATAGTGACTATCTTTCCTAAGCGCTTTTAATACATCACGCCTTCATTACAAACTTCCCTTCCCTCACTTCACCTTTTTCTCTTTTCATCTTTCTTTTTCCTCTTTTGTTCCCCCATTTCTTTCGGCATTTTTAGCTTATTAGTAAGGAGTACTTAAGCAATATGTTTCATTCATTCCTTTTCTTACTCCCTACTAATAACCAACCATTTTCACACAAATGCACCTTTTTCCTTTTCTCAACTATTATAATTGCTACTTTCCCTTCTTTTTCATTCTTCTCACTCCTTTTCTCTTTCGGATTTTTTTTTTCTTTAAGCGCTTCGGAGTTTTGGATCAAATTCAAGGCTAATGAAAGAAAAAGGATTAAGCTTATGTTGCAGCTGTCAAAGAATAGGCTCAAGGCTCAATGAGGTTAACTAGGATTAATCTTTCAAGGTAGGTATAATGAGGGATAAAAGTTTGGTTCATTCAAAGAAATGCCTAAATCATCTCCTACAATTCACATCCTTCATTTCATTTTATATACACACCAGGCAAGTTCTAGACATTCCACAATAGCATAGAATACTCAAAAACCTTACACTCATGGCACATGCTCAAATCAAGACACAATCAGTAGACTCTTACTCAGCTAATCACAAGAATTCAGAATTAAGCTTCCATCATATTGAGTCAAATTCAAGAGCCTAAGTGTCTCAAACAAAGTTATACACTTGCATGCTTCACACTGAACATACTTGCCTCTTACAAACATTTATAGCACATAACAAGAACATCCAGCACCAATTAGTTATGGTTTCAAAACCCAAAACCTATCGACTAATTTTCCTCAAGACGGTCATCATCCATCCATCATCGGAAACAGTCCCTAGCTATGACTAAAAAATGTTATATACAGACCAAGGAAAGAAAGAAAAAAGAAAAGAAAAGAAAAATTATTCTTCGGTTCAAATACCCCCCGTCGGAAAAGAATCGAAAAGAAAAACCAACGGGTGATGAAGTAATGCTTAATTCACAAAAAAATTTCAAATTTTTCAAATTTTCAAATTTCTCACCAACTTTTGTACAAGCATTACATTCACCAAAAATCATTAAGCACAGAAATTTTGAAATTTCCTAGAAATTTCCCTCACCCCACACTTAAATCATGCTATGTCCGCATAGCATCAAACTAAAGGTTACAAAGGGTGAGAAATACTCCCTAAGGCCTTTAGGCCTAGCTGACAGCATGGTTTTCTTCAACTATGGACAAGTGGGTGTTCGACCCCACACTTTTTCTTTTCCATGCTTGTTAGCTTCCTCCTGCACGGGTACTCAGACTTCCCCTCCATCTGTGCTTAACTTTCCACCAAAACAACACAAGATGAAAAATAAATAAAATAAACATAAATGCAAGAAATTAAAATGGTACCCATGGTACCCTTGGGTTGCCTCCCAAGCAGCGCCTAATTTTACGTCGCGGCACGACGTACCAAGTTTCACCACTTTTTTCTCCACCTTGAGGATATGAATCTCACCCCTAATTTCTTCTCTAATTTCCTCTTATGCTCCAGGGGTGGTGGTGAAAAATTGTAAGGACCAAACAGTAGATGTTGCCTTTTGCATTTATTGGTCCTTAAGTAAGCGAAGTCATTTTGTCTTTCTAAGTTAGCAAATTTCAAAATATATGGTGCTTGGTCCTCCTCTAGACATTTCTCTACAAACTTGGAAGACTCTATTTCTATGTTGTCAACCAAATTTAATGTTGAAAAATGCATAGAGTGTGGTCCAATACACCTCAACTCTGAAACTGCATTTTGCTTGACCTCCTTACTTGTATATACCTTCTCGACATCGACATCTATCTCACCATTAAAGTCGACTGGGGGATACGCTAACTCTTCTTCCAAGAATGGATTTTCCATAAGTGTGAGCCCATCACGGGGACACTCAAGAGATTCGAATTGTTGGGCTTCATCCAAAAATTCACCCTTGTGGTCCTCTTGTAGTTCCTCTTGAATATCGGCTAAAACTGTTGTCTGTGATTTATCACACGCTTCAGCTTCAGCGATCATCTCCGTGAATTTGATGGTCATCCTTTCTAGAGCCTCTACATTCTCTTCTTGCTGATTTCTCAATACTGCCATCGCCTCCTTCATTGATTCTGATTGCTCCAAGAGTTGTTTCAACATGTCTTCTATTCGAGCTTGGCGTCCCAAGTCCTCATTTTCAGCATGCCTATATTCAGAAAAAACAACAGAAGGATCATAGTAGGGGCTTGGGGGAGGGGAATATGCCTTTGGACAATCACCCCAATGGCCATATTGACACCCACATATATTGCACGTATTACAATTTTGCCACAAGTGGGGTCCTCCACAGTTCAGACAAGATTCACTAAAATATGAGTATCCACCATTGAAACCATTTATATTCCACTATGTCATGTCAATAAGGGTATACGAACAAGCAGAAAAATAAAATAAAATAAAGAAGAATTAAAACAAACACTAGACCAAGTTGTCAACACTTAAGAAAATAAAACAAAAATACAGTAAATTTATACTTAAAACAATTTCACCAATTGCCAAGTCTCCCCGGCAACGGCGCCAAAAACTTGCTCGGCTGGTTCGGTAGGGGTTAAAAACCGACACGCAAGTGCACGTGGTCAAACAAGTAATAAAGTGGCTAAGTAAGCCAAGTATCGATCCAAGGAGACTCTGGATAAGTAAAATTGCTTAAGTATACTATATTCTAGTTTACTTCTAATTATGTTGACAACAATGTAACCAAAAGTTAAATAATTTTGTTTATAAACTATATACTAAAACTATTAACAAATATTTACTTGAATTGAAACTATGGATAAGAGCATGCCAAGGTTAAGAACAAGTAATGAATTCGATAGTAATCATAATTCGGTTATTCTTCTCTTCATGTTGCTAGCCAAGAACATTAGCCTAGAGATTAAAACTCTCGTATTTAATCTCACTTTAGAATCATAAACCATTCGTCTACATTTCTGTG
Organism: Datura wrightii; assembly: GCA_035772735.1. Lineage (NCBI taxonomy): Eukaryota > Viridiplantae > Streptophyta > Magnoliopsida > Solanales > Solanaceae > Datura > Datura wrightii. The sequence continues at coordinate 43,635,505 of JASDFA010000002.1, read as the reverse complement.
ATCAAATGCAATTTATGACCTAGCAATACAATTCCGGTTCCTAAATTGACTAATACGGCTTTCAAGTATATTTCTATCAGGAAAGCACATCAAAACCCAATTTTCCCAAATCAAGTTAAGAACAATTCCCTATTAATTCACAACTTTCCAATTTCTTGCTCTCTCGAGTGAAATTGGACTTTTTAGATGTACATTAATGTTGGCCACACACTAATGCAGTAAGAACAAGAATTAATAGAAAAACATGAAAGAAGAAGATGAAAAACCATATAATTCACAATCAAAATTCAATACACATGTTCAAAACCTTAGCAAGGAAGAGACTTAGCCACTCATTTGTGGATTGATCATCCTTAAATGAGTGTAAATCATACGTACAATTGATTGAAAGAAGAAAGAAAGAGAGAAAAACCCTTAGCTTTTTCGTCCCTCAACTGCTGCTAACCCACGTCCTAGCTCCACCAAGTCTTCCCCCTCAAAAATAAACCTAAGTGTGCTATTTATATTAGTAGGAATCTTTCCCGGATTAACAAGCAACGTGTCACGGAGTGCATCGCGGAGCACGGCCTCCGTGACACGCTACGGACGCGGAGGCTTTCTGGAAAATCACCCGAAATCGGCCCAGGCAGCACCTTGCCGCGTTGGCAACGTGTCACGCTGCCTGGGCAACGCGTTACAGCCCCATGGTCGCGGAATCCACCTGCCGTGGCACGTTGCCAACGCGCAGGTGGGCTGTTTTGAGCGGCCTGCCTGCCGTGGCACCTTGTCGACGCGCCGGTGGGCTGTTTTGTGCCTCTTCCTTGCCGACGTTCGCGTGTTCATTCCGTTTCCAAGCTTCTACTTCACCAACTCATGGATTAGTTACTCAAACATCATCAAAACCTACAAAACAAAGGCTAATCATGTTGGTTAGCACATATCTCCACATTATATAAAATTACATGAAAATGTATTCAATAACTTAGATAAACAAGACTAATTGAAGTAATAAAGAGTATCTCGGGCATATATTTTTGCCCGTTATCAATGCCTTCTAACGTGGGGCGTGACAAACTTGGTATCAGAGCAGGTCGTGTCCCAGGGAGTCTGCAAGCAGTGCTAAGTAGAGTCTTGTCTATGGATATGTTGTGCACCATATTGTATAGGTTGCGAGGAATGATAGGATAGTTACTCTTTCTTCTTATCCAGTCATGCTATAGAGCTGTACAGTATAGGGTCGAGTCCCTAAGATTACCATATTCTTTTATCTACAGAGAAATGATAGACCCGCGAGACACCAAGACTGGTAGGAGATTGGATGTTGCAGTAGGGGAAGGCACAGCAGGGTGCCTCAATTAGAGTTAGCCCGGTCTGAGGGTGATAGGGAGACTTCATCTCGGTCTCCCCAGCACTCTCCACCATGCCAGGAGCCTCTTGGAGCAGCAAATGTGATGGCACCACCTCCAGCAGCTCTATACCAGTACCATCGAATAAGGAGGTTAGGAGTGTTGTTGTTATGTTAGCCCAGATGATAGCTGCACAGCATTAGCGAGTGGCACCCATAGTCGCAGAGTCCTCGGGAGGACCTGGTAATTCGAGGGTCCAGGAGTTTCTCGTGTTGAGTCCCCTATAGTTCATGGGGACGGATCGGATGGGGGACCCTCAAGATTTCTTGGATCAGATGCAGCGTATTTTCAGGGTGATGCATGCTACCCCTTCAGAGTCAGTTGAGGTTGTGGTATTCCGGCTACCGGACATCGCAGTACTGTGGTACGAGAGTTGGGAGAAGCCCTGAGGGAGAGGTGTTTTCCCTCCGACTTGGTCTAGTTTTTCAGAGGCTTTTCTGGATCACGACCTGCCAAGGGAAATTCTACAGGCCCGGGTTAATCAGTTTCTACATCTAGAGCAGGGGTCGATGAGTGTCTGGGAGTATGTTGTGAGGTTCGACTCTTTGGCTCGATATGCACCAGCTTTTGTGGATACCATGCCGACTAGGGTGCACCAGTTTATTATGGGGCTGAATCCAGAATATGTGGAGACTTGTATTATGACCACTCTGTGAGAAGACATGGATATTTCCCACTTTGAGGCTTCTGCTCAGAATATTAAAGGGATCAGACAGCAGCAACGTGAAATAAGAAGGGCAAATCAAGAGTAGCACTGCAGGGTCAGACCTAGTGACATGTAGGCAGAGTCCCAGGGTGGGCCCAGGCCACGATTCAGGCAGAACCCTATTCGGTGCTTGTGGGTATATAGCTACACGCAAGTGCACGTGGTCGAACAAGTAGTAAAGTGGCTTAAGTAAGCCAAGTATCGATCCCACAGGGACTGGGCTAGGGTAACAATCTACTCAAGTGTCACTATACTTTAACTCTAAAAATGCAGACAACAGTGTGAAGAAGAGTTTGGTATTTTGGTTTCTAATTCTATACTAATTATAAAACGAATATACAATTTGAGTCTGAACTATGAATATGAGCATACTGAGGTTAAATGAACATGTAAAGAAACAAATTATCGATACAATTTGGTTAATCTTTCCTCTGGTTGCTAGTCCAGAATTATTGCCAATGGATTAAAACTCTCGTATTTAACCCAACTTAAGAATCATGAACCGTCCACCTACATTTCTGTGATAAAACGAAATTCATGTTCTAGCCATAAAAAACCGATTCCTTAATAGACTAATATGACTTTCAGGTATATTTCTATCCTGAAGGTAAATCAATTCTCAATTTTCCCAAACTAAGAAAAGATGATATCCTATCAATTCACAACTTTCCAATTTCTTGCTCTCTCGAGTGAAACCGGACTTTTTAGATATACATTAACATTAGCCACACATTAATGTAGTAAGAACAAGAATCAATAGAACAACCATGGAAGAAAAGATGAAAAACCGATTGATCAATAACTACATTTTAATACAATTGTTCTTAACCTCAGCAAGAAGAGGATTTAGCCACTCATTTGTGGATTAAACATCGTTAAATGAGTGTTAATCATACAAGCAATTGAATTAAAGAAGAAGGAGATAGAGAAAAACCCTGATATTTTCGTCCCCTTAACTGCCTGTAACCCACGTTCTTGCTCCACCAAGTCAGAATTAATTAAAAATGAACCTAAGTGTTCTATTTATACTAGTGGAAATTTTTCCTGGAATAACAAGCAACGTGTCACAGAGTTCATCGCGGAGCACTACCTCCGTGACACACCACTGACGCGGACCCTTACTGGAATTTGGTTGTCCAGGTATTAAGGCCCAACGTGGCACGGCGTGCAACGCGGGGCTAGGCCAACGTGCCACGGCCCCAACGCGCACCTTCAATGGAATTTGGCAAAAATTCCATATCCAGGCAGAAGGCATCCGCGATGGCAGTGTGACACGACTCCATCACGGAGCCCCTTTAATTTGTGCCTTCAAGTGCTTTTTCCGTTGCTAGCGTCCGAGTCCAACCCCGATCTCTCCCAACATGCATTTTAGCTTCCCAAAATTATATTTCACCTGCAAAACAACGCTAATCATGTTGGTTAGTATAAATTCACATTTTATTACAAATCACATGAGAATGTATAAACATCGATAGATAAACAAGGTAAAAATGACACATTTGAGTATCACTTGGGCATATAAATTTGCCCAAGATCACTTACCCCACACTTAAAGTGTTGTTCGTCCTCGAACAAACCTTTTACATCTCATGCACATGAAGACTTACACATAGCTAATTTTAGCAAGACAATTCAAGCTACGGCTACAATGACTGTTTAAGATAGCAAGCTAAAAATAGAGCATGCATGATTTAATCATTGAAATGAAATACAATTATGTTAAGACTTCCTAACCTCAAGAATTGACTCTCTATCTTAGCAAACTCATGCAAATCAACTGATCAAGAAATCCAACATGAATTATATCCTTCATTAAACATGTGCCCCCACAACAAGAGAGTTACCCATTTTCACACGCAAATTTTTAAATCACAACATGTATGGGTAAATGAATAGAGTTACGCTCACTCTCACAAAGAATTCACATGCATCATGTAATGACCCATAAGTTTGCCCTTAGTGTTTTACTCCACTAATTTAAGGATGTTTGAACGTAAGATCAAGTAGGACTTAATGGGTTGTAATGTAAGCGAAGGCACGGGTAGGTACTATTCTGGCCAGTAATAGTGACTATCTCCCCCAAGCGCTTTTAATACATCCAACATTCATTAAGGACATCTCTTTTCTTACTTCCTTCTCATTCTTTTCAATCCTGAATTTTCTCTTCTTGTTCCCATTTCTTTAAGCACACTCAGCTTAGTAGTAAGGAGTACTTAAGCAAAAAAAAAATTCATTCATTTATTTTCTTACTCCATACTAATAATCAACCATTTTTACACAAGTGCACCTTTGTCCTTTTCTCAACTTTCACAACTCCTACTTTTCCTTCTTTTTCACGCTTCTCACTGCTTCACTTTTTCGGATTTTTCACTTAAGCGCTTCAGAGTTTTGGATCAAATTCAAGGCTAATGAAAGAAAAAGGATTAAGTTTATGTTGTAGCTGTCAAAGAATAGGCTCAAGGTTCAATGGGGCTAACTAGGATTAAATATTCAAGATAGGTAAAGTGAGGGATAACATTTAGGTTCATTCAAAGAAATGCCTAAATCATCTCCTACAATTCACATCCTTCATTTCGTTTTATATACACACCAGGCAAGTTCTAGACATTCCACAATAGCATGGAATAATCAAAAACCTTACACTTATGGCACATGCTCAATTCAAGACATATTCCGCGGACTCTTAACTCAGCTAATCACAAGAATTCAAACATTAAGCTTCAATCATATCAAGTCAAATTCAAGAGCCTAGGTGTCCCAAACATAGGTATTCCACTTGCATGCTTCAACACTAAACATACTTGCATCTTACAATCATTTATAGCACATAATAAGAATATCAAGCCATTAATTAGCTACGAGTTCAAAAACCAAAACCTATTGACTAATATTTCCTCAAGACGGTCGTCATCCATCCATCATCGGAAGTAGTCCCTAACTATGACTAAAAACATTATATACAGACAAAGAAAAAAAATTATTATTCGGTTCAAAGACCCCCCGTCGGAAAAGAACCGAAAAGAAAAACCAACGGGTGATGAAGTCATGCTTAACTCACAAAAATTTTTCAATTTTCTCACAAGCATTACATTCACCAAATATCGTTAAGCACAAAAATTTGAAATTTCCCTTGAAATTTACCTCACCCCACACTTGAATCATGCTATGTCCTCATAACATCAAATTAACATTTAAAGAGGGTGAGAAATACTCCCTGAGGCCTTTAGGCCAAGCTACAACATGCTTTTCTTCAACTTGCACAAGTGGGTGTTTGACCCACACTTTTTCTCTTCCATGCTTGCTAGTTTCCTCCTCCAAGGGTACTCAGACTTCCCCTCCATCTGTGCTTAACTTTCCACCAAAACAACAGAAGATGAAAATAAACAAAAATCAACTCAAATGCAAGAAATTAAAATGGTACCTGTGGTACCCTTGGGTTTCCTCCCAAGTAGCGCCTGATTTTACGTCGCGGCACGACGTAACAAGTTTCACCACTTTTTCCTCCACCTTGAGGATATGAATCTCACCCCTAATTTCTTTTCTAATTTCCTCTTATGTTCTAGGGGTGGTAGTGAAAAATTGTAAGGACCAAGTAGTAGATGTTGCCTTTTGCACTTATTGGCCCTTAAGTAAGCGAAGTCATTTTGTCTATTGGGCTCAGCAAATTTCAGAATATATGGGGCTTGTTCCTCCTCAAGATCTTTCTCCACAAGCTTGGAAGACTCTATTTCTATGTTGTCAGCCAAACTCAATGTCGAAAAATGATTTGAGTGGGGTACAATACACCTCAACTCTGAAACTACATTGTTCTTGACCTCCTTACTTGTATACACCTTCTCAGCATCAACATCTATCTCTCCATTAATGTCAACTGAGGGATACTCTATCTCTTCTTCCATGAATGGATTTTCCATAAGTGTGAGCCCATCACGGGGACACTCAAGAGATTCTAATTGTTGGGCTTCATCCAAAAATTCACCCTTGTCTTCCTCTTGTAGTTCCTCTTGAATATCGGCTAAAACTGTTACCTGCAATTTATCACAAGCTTCAGCCTCAGCATTCATCTCCGTGACTTTGACGCTCATCCTTTCTAGAGCCTCTGCATTCTCTTCTTGCTGAATTCTTAATACTGTCATCGCCTCCTTCATTGCTTCTGATTGCTCCAGGAGTTGTTTCAGCATGTCTTCTATTTGAGCTTGGCGTCCCAAGTCCTCATTTTCAGCATGCCTATATTAAGCAAAAACAACAGAAGGATCATAGTAGGGGCTTGGGGGAGGGGAATATGCATTCGGACAGCCATCCCAATGGCCATCTTGACCACCACATATATTGCACGTGTTACAGTGTTGCCACGAGTGGTGTCCTCCGCAATTCAGACAAGATTCACCAAAATATGAGTATCCACCATTTAAACCATTTGTATTCTACGATGTCATGTCAATAAGGGTATCCGAAAAAAGAAAAAAAAATAATAATAATAAAAAAGAATTAAAGCAAACACTAAGACCAAGTTGTCAGCACTTATATAGAATTTGTAAACTAACACTAAGAAAATAATTTTACCAATTGCCAGTCCCCGGCAACGACGCCAAAAACTTGCTCGGTCCTTGTGGGTATATAGCTAGACGCAAGTGCACGTGGTCGAACAAGTAGTAAAGTGGCTTAAGTAAGCCAAGTATCGATCCCACAGGGACTGGGCTAGGGTAACAATCTACTCAAGTGTCACTATACTTTAACTCTAAAAATGCAGACAACAGTGTGAAGAAGAGTTTGGTATTTTGGTTTCTAATTCTATACTAATTATAAAATGAATATACAATTTGAGTCTGAACTATGAATATGAGCATGCTGAGGTTAAATGAACATGTAAGGGAACAAATTATCGATACAATTTAGTTAATCTTTCCTCTGGTTGCTAGTCCAGAATTATTGCCAATGGATTAAAACTCTCGTATTTAACCCAACTTAAGAATCATGAACTGTCCACCTACATTTATGTGATAAAACGAAATTCATGTTCTAGCCATACAAAACCGATTCCTTAATAGACTAATACGACTTTCAGGTATATTTCTATCCTGAAGGTAAATCAATTCTCAATTTTCCCAAACTAAGAAAAGATGATATCCTATCAATTCACAACTTTTCAATTTCTTGCTCTCTCGAGTGAAACCGGACTTTTTAGATATACATTAACATTGGCCACACATTAATGCAGCAAGAACAAGAATCAATAAAACAACCATGGAAGAAAAGATGAAAAACCAATTGATCAATAACTACATTTCAATACAATTGTTCTTAACCTCAGCAAGAAGAGGATTTAGCCACTCATTTGTGGATTAAACATCGTTAAATGAGTGTTAATCATACAAGAAATTGAATTAAAGAAGAAGGAGATAGAGAAAAAGCTGATATTTTCGTCCCCTTAACTGCCTGTAACCCACGTTCTTGCTCCACCAAGTCAGAATTAATTAAAAATGAACCTAAGTGTTCTATTTATACTAGTGGGAATTTTTTCCGGAATAACAAGCAACGTGTCACGGAGTGCATCGCGGAGCACTGCCTCCGTGACACACCACTGACGCGGACCCTTACTGGAATTTGGTTGTCCAGGTATTAAGGCCCAACGTGGCAGGGCATGCAACGCGGGGCTAGGCCAACGTGCCACGGCCCTAACGCGCATCTTCACCGGAATTTGGCAAAAATTCCATATCCAGGCAGAAGGCATCCGCGATGGCAGCGTGACACGGCTCCATCGCGGAGCCCCTTTAATTTGTGCCTTCAAGTGCTTTTTCCCTTGCTAGCATCTGAGTCCAACCCCGATCTCTCCCAACATGCATTTTAGCTTTCCAAAATTATATTTCACCTGCAAAACAACGCTAATCATGTTGGTTAGTATAAATTCAAATTTTATTACAAATCACATGAGAATGTATAAACATCGATAGATTAACATTGGGCATATAAATTTGCCCAAGATCAAACCCTACCCCCACAACAGCAGCAGGGGAGTAGATCTGGTCATCAGGGGCAGTCAAGACCCGGCGAGAGCTCACAATCAGCAAGTTTACTACAGTAGAGGGGAGTGGAGCAAAGTAGATTCACCGTGTTATTTTTCCCTGTTTGCAGTCGACGCCACTCTGGGGCATGCAGATATGGTTCCATAGCATGTTATACCTGTGGACAGGAGGGTCATCAGATGAGGGATTATCCAGCTAGGGGCCAGAGTGATCGGGACCGACAAGATAGATCTTCAGTAGGATCACGTGCCCCAGCATCTCCAACAAGGCATAGGCCCACTGCTCCAGCCAGCAGAGGCCAAGGCAAATCAGGGGCATCTAGCTCAGGTACTAGTCCATATCGCGTTTATGCCTTACCAGGACGATAGGAGTCAGAGTTGTCGCCAGATGTGGTGACAGGTATGCTGGACATTTGCTCTCATTCTGTTTATGTGTTGATAGATCCAGGATCCACTTTGTCTTATGTTACACCGTTAGTGTCTCAAAAGTTTGATATCACGCTGGAATTACTTCGGTGACCTTTTTCACTGTCTACACCCATCGGTGATTCCGTCATAGCTAAGCGGGTCTACGGAGGGTGCACGGTAGAAGTTTCTGGTCGTTAGACTTTAGCAGACTTGATAAAGCCAGAAATGATTGATTTCGATGCAATTATGGTTATGGATTGGCTGGCGCCATGCTATGCTAATGTTGAATGTTAGACCAAGACTTTCCGATTCCACTTTCCAGGGAAGGTTGTACAGGAGTGGAGAGGTAGTGCAGCCACGCCAAAAGGTAGATTTATTTCCTATCTTCGGGCGAGAAAATTGATAGCGAAAGGATGTATTTATCATATTGTCAGAGTTTAGGATGTTCAAGAAGAATCTATGACTCTTCAGTCCATTTCAGTAGTTAATGAATTTCCAGATGCATTCTAAACGAACTACCTGGCATTCCCCCAGAACGGGAAATCGACTTTGCAATTGATTTATTACCAGGTACTCAACCCATATCTATTCCTCCATAATGAATGGCTCCTGCTGAGCTCAGAGAGTTGAAGGAACAGTTGAAAGATCTGTTAGATAAGGGCTTCATCAGGCCGAGTATTTCACCGTGGGGCGCGCCGGTCCTATTTGTGAGAAAGAAGGATGGCTCCCTCCGTATGTGTATAGATTATCGGCAGCTAAATAAAGTCACTATCAAGAATAAGTACCTGCTTCCCAGAATAGACGCCTTGTTTGACCAGTTGCAGGGGGCAAAGTACTTCTCAAAAATTGACCTAAGGTAAGGGTACCATCAGGTTCAGGTTCGTGAGAGGGATATTTCAAAAACCACTTTTAGGACCAGGTATGGCCACTTCAAATTCTTAGTCATGTCCTTCGGGCTGACGTATGCTCCAGCAGTATTCATGGACTTGATGAACAGCATTTTCAAGCTGTATCTAGACCTGTTTGTGAGAGTATTTATTGATGATATTTTGGTATATTCCCGCTCATAGGCAGATCATCGGGATCATCTACGTATAGTGCTCTAGACTCTCAGAAATCGCCAACTGTATGCGAAATTTTCTAAATGTGAATTTTGGCTGAACTCAGTGGCCTTCTTAAGCCACATTATGTCAGATGCTAGTATACAGGTAGATTCGCAGAAAATTGAAGCAGTAAAAACATGACCTAGACCTACCACTCAGACCGAGGTACGCAGTATCCTGGGGTTAGCCAGATATTACAGGAGGTTCTGGAAGGATTTTCCACCTTAGCAGCGCCTTTGACCAAGTTAACTCAGAAAGCAGCTAAATTTCACTGGACTGAAGCATATGAACAGAGCTTTTAGGAATTGATAAACAGACTGACCTCAGCACCAGTATTAGCCTTGCCAGAAGGATTAGAGGGTTATGCAGTGTACTGCAATGCTTCAGGCATGAGGGTAGGATGTGTTCTGATGCAGCATAGTAAAGTAATTGCTTATGCTTCTAGGAAACTGAGGAAGCATGGAAAGAACTACCCCACCCATGACCTGGAATTAGCCGCGGTGATTCATGCCTTGAAAATATGAAGGCACTATCTGTATGGTGTTCATATAGATATTTTCACTGATCATAAAAGACTCCAATATATTTTCACACAGAAAGAGTTGGATCTACGGCAGGGTCGCTGGTTAGAGTTGTTAAAAGACTATGATGTAAATATTTTGTACCATCTAGGGAGAGCCAATGTTGTAGCAGATGCCCTCAGTTTTAAATCTATGGGAAGTTTAGTACACCTGAGGCCAGGACAACAGGAACTGGCCCGAGAACTGCATCAGTTAGCCAGTTTGGTTGTCTGTATAGTAGATGCGGGAAATAGCGGAGCAGTAATCCAGAATACAATAGTATCACCATTAGTTGTGGAAGTGAAAGAACGGAAGTACGAAGACCCTAAACTGATTCAGCTCAGAGATAAGGTTCAGCGAGGGGTGGTAGAAGATTTCAAAGTAACTGAAAATGGAGTTTTGAGGTATAGGGGTCGCCTTTATGTGCCAGATGTGGCAGGGCTTCGTCGGCAGATCATGGGCGAGGTGCATCATTCCCGTTACTCTCTTCATCTGAGTTCAACAAAGATGTATCACGATATAAAAGAGATTTATTGGTGGACGGGAATGAAAAAGGAGATAGCAGAATGTGTAGTTCAATGTCCTAATTGCCAGCAGGTGAAAGCTGAACATCAGAAACCCGGCGGACTAACAAAGGAGATAGCAGTGCCTATGTGGAAATGGGAGGCAATTAATATGGATTTTGTGACAAGGTTGCCTCGTACCAGGCATAAATTTGATTCCATCTGGGTGATTACTGACAGGTTGACGAAATCTGCTCATTTTTTGCCAGTGAGGACTACTTTTACAGCTAAAGATTATGCTAAACTGTAAATCAGAGTGATAGTTCGATTGCATGGTGTCCTGTTATTGATTATTTCTGACAGAGAATCGCAGTTTACAGCTAAATTTTGGCAGTCCTTTCAGAGGGGCCTGGAGACGCAGGTTAATTTGATTACGACCTTCCATCCTTAAACAAACAGGCAGGCAGCACGTACAATTCAAATGCTCGAGGATATGTTACGGGCGTGTGTAGTCTTTGGGGGCAGTTGGAAGGAACATTTACCCCTTATTGAGTTTGCTTACAATAACAGTTACCATTCAGCAATTCAAATGGCGCCTTTTGAGGCCATATATGGGCGGAAATGCAGGTCCCCATTTGGTTGGTTCGAAGTTGGAGAATCAGGGTTAATTGGGCCAGATATAATTCATCAGTCAGAAGAGAAAGTAAAACTTATCAGAGAATGTCTGCTGACAGCTCAGAGCCGCCAGAATCTTACGCTGATGTACGGCATAGGAACTTGGAGTTCAATGTAAACAACTAGGTGTTTCGGAAAGTCTCTCCAATGAAGGGCGTAATGAGATTTGGAAAAAAGGGTAATCTTAGCCCAAGGTTTATTGGGTCGTATAGAATACTCTGGAGAATAGGCCAGGTGGCATACGAGCTATATTTGCCTTCAGAATTGGAATCTGTTCATCCGGTCTTTCATGTGTCGATGCTACGAAAGTGCATAGGGGATCCGTCTCGAGTTGTGCCAGTTGAGGATGTCCAATTCACTGAGGAATTATCCTATGAAGAGGTTCCAGTAGCTATATTAGATCGACAGGTTCGCAGGTTAAGGACTAAGGATGTTGCCTCTATTAAGGTACTGTAGATAAACAAGAATAGAGAGGAAATAACTTGGGAAGCTGAGGACGACATGAAATCCAGATATCCTCATTTGTACCAGACTTAGCCCAGACTATGCAGTTAAGGTAAGTTATTGACTCAGTCGTTGTTTCATGATTTGTGTTATATATTGCTCAGTTGACTCCAACCTTATTGTGAAATAGTTGTTATAGTGTTATATGAGGTTCCTGTACTAGAATTTTCTACGTTTCAGGATTTTTGGATAGTCTATATTACAGGGGAGACTGTTGAAATTTTTTCAGAATAAGTAGTTGCAAGAGTTAAGGTATCAATAAGCTAAAGTAAAACATTCGAGGATGAATGTTTCTAAAGGGGGGAGGATGTTACACCCCGTAATTTCAATGTTTAGACGGCCTATTCATACGTTGGTTAAGAGTTTTAGAGTATAATACGTATGAGAAAGGGCCTGGGGAAAGGTCGAACGAGCACAAAATCGGGACCGCGCGGGAGGAGGCCTAGCCAGCTGCCCAGAGGGGCAGCGTGGCATGGACCACGCCCTCCGCGATGGGCTCCATGACATGGCCCTAGATTGGCGTGAACCACCACCTCTAGTATATATAAGTCCCTCCTTTTGATTTTAAGTTATATTCCAAAATATATATGGGCAAAAGAGAGAAACCACGAGGAAGACAAGTAAAATTCATCGGTTTACGCTGCAAAACGCTGCCCGAATTCAAATTAACTTCAAGTATTGAAGTTTAAGGCTATAGGGAGCATTGCTACAGAGTTTATTTCACAAAATTTGCCAGGCAAATCGTAACCCCACTGAGCTGAAGTTGTTGGCATTTCTCCAAACTAGTGTCAATAGGATCATAGGCCTAAAGTAAGTATTTCTTCCTTTTGGACTTCCGAGAAATTACGAGTTTTCAACCGTGTTCTGTTAAGTTGAAATATAGTTAATATTTATATATAAAGTTATTGTTTTTATTGAATTTAGTACTGAAACTAGTCACTTTCCCCCAGTAATACGATTGCAGTTGAGAAGAATAGTTGAATACGAACTGAAACTCGCCAATTAATCATTAATCGGCGAATGAGGTATGTTAAGGCAGTTTCTTTAGGCAAGTTAGTTTCTTAGCATAATAACTCGATTTGAATCCCAGTAAGAATACCAGAAGCATGTCTATTATGATTAGTTGTTGTTATTAGTTAAAACCCGTGTTCCATGTTAGTTTGGGATGGATTATGTTGGTATAACCTTCATGACCGACCCTAGGGTTATTAGTTGTGTCGACGCCCGCCAGGGGCAAGATGACATTGCTCTACGGAGCGGTATGCCGTTCGTCAGGGACGAAGATGGGGCCCCAGGTCCTCATATACCGTGGTTGGCTCTTTACACCCCCGTCGAGCCTGGTGCTCCAGGTGTAGCTATCAGGAATCCACTAGACTCAGACACAGCTACAATCAGTGGCCGAGCATGCTCAGTTGCAGACCCAAGGGGCTGGTAGGACAGCAATAGCTATTAGTTGACTCAGTGTGACCTTGATAGGGGTATATAGACTGAAGAGTACTCACTAGGGCTTATGGGGGCCCCAGGTGGGTTATTCTGTGCTGGTTGTACCTTCCGACTTATGGGGGCCAACTAAGGTTTTTGTTTGCTTTAGTTATTAATAAAGTAGATAGTAAGAAGTTCTATCACTCAGGTATGATCGCTACCCCTTCGTTTCAGTTATTCTCAATTCTATCTCCTTATTTCAGTGACTTACAGTTATCGCCTTACATATTCAGTACATATTGTACTGACGCCCTTTCTGGAGTGCTGCATTACTTGCCTGCAGGTACAGATAGACGAGGAGAAGATCCCTCGTAGCTTTCAGCCAGCATCACCAGAGCAGTTAGCTCTTTTCTTTCAGAGCTTATAGATAGAAAGTGTACTTCTTTTGACTGTACAATTCATGGGTAGGTCAGGGCCCTGTCCCGACCATCATATTACTCCTAGAGGCTTGTAGATTGTTTCCATTTCCCTGTGGTTAGCTTTTACTGGTCGGGTGGGGCCTTGTTTAGCTGATAGAGTAGCGGCCTTTTCGGCCATAGTTTAGCTTAGCACTGATTTTACTTTATATTCATAACTAGACACCATGGTGGTCTTGTCGGCCGGCATAGGATTCTCTATTATTGCTTGTTTCTGGTTAGATGTTTTTCTTTACAGGTGGCTATAAGGCCTTGTCGGCTAGAGGTTGTATTCACAATTGAGATATAGCCTGTTGTTTTCTTAATTTGAAAAGTAAGCCTGCACCAGGAGTGCATAGGCCTAGTTAAGTCAGTTCAGATCCTAGTAAGGCACCAAGTGCCAGTCATTCCTCCCAAGGTGGGGCGTGACAGTCCATAGATGATATTCCCATATACTTTCGGAGCGAGGAGGAGCATGCCGCTCATTTGAGGGGTGGTGCTACAAACTCTTAAGGATCGCCAGTTGTATGCTAAATTCAGTAAATGTGAGTTTTGGTTGAACTCAGTGGCCTTTTCAGTCATATGGTGTCAAGTGAGGGTGTAAAGGTAGACTCTCAGAAGATAGAAATGGTGAAGAATTGGCCTAGACTGGTGAATCCTGTAGATATCAGAAGTTTCTTGGGCTTTAGCCAGTTATTATTGAAGATTTATTGAGGGGTTTTCATCCATTGCAACCCCGTTGACTAAGTTGATCCTGAAGAAAGTCAAGTTTCAGTGGTCGTAGGCTTCTGAGAAGAGCTTTCAAAAGTTGAAGACTCGACTCATCTCAGCACCAGTGTTGACCCTACCTGAGGGTACCGATGGGTTTATGGTATATTGTGACGCTTCGAGTATTGGCCTTGGTTGTGTACTGATGCAGCACGATAGGGTTATAGCATATGCTTCCAGGCATCTAAAGGTCCATGAATAGAATTACCCAACTCATTATCTCGAATTGGCGGTGGTAGTATTTGCCTTAAAGATTTGGATACACTATTAATATGGGGTCCATGTAGATGTGTTTACCGACCACAAAAGCCTACAGTACGTGTTCACCCAGAAGAATCTAAATCTATGTCAAAGAAGGTGGTTAGAGCTACTCAAGGATTATGATATGAGTGTCCTTTACCATCAGGGCAAGGCTAATGTGGTGGCGGACGCTCTTCGCAGGCTTTCCATGGAGAGTGTGTCCCATATAGACGAGGAAAGGAAGGAGCTAGTGAAGTATGTGCATCAACTTGCACGGCTAGGAGTTCGTCTGGTTGATTCGATGGATGGTGGTGTCATCTTTTAGAATGGATTAGAATCATCTTTGGTGACCGATGTTAAGGCTAGAGACAAAACGAGGATCCTATTTTGGTGAAGTTGAAAGAAATGGTTCAAAATCAGAAGGTCGAGGTTTTCTCCCAGGGGGAAGATGGTGTGCTCTAATATCAGGGTCGTTTGTGTGTACCGAATGCTAGTGACTTGAGGGAGTGGATGTTGCATGAAGCTCATGGTCCAGATACTCTATACATTCAGGTGCCACCAAGATGTACCATGACCTACGAGAATTCTATTGCTGGAATGGCATGAAAAAGGACATAGCAGAGTTTGTGGATAAGTGTCGGAATTGTCAATAGGTGAAGGTTGAGCATCAAAGACCTGGGGGTGTACTTCAAGACATTTAGTATCCCTACTTGTAAGGGGAGGAAATCAACATGGATTTCATTATAGGGTTGCCTCGTACTTGCCGATAGTAGGACTCTATCTGGGTGGTTGTAGACAGGTTGACTAAGACAGCTCATTTCCTACCATTAAAACTACCGATTCAGTGGAGGATTATGCTAAATTATACATTCGGTAATTAGTTCGGTTGCATGGAGTGCCATTGTCCATCATATCGGGTAGAGGTACTCAGTTAACCTTCCAGTTTTGGAGATCATTTCAAAAGGGACTTGGTACTCAGGTCAAGCTTAGCACATCATTTCACCCACAAACAGATGGTCAGGCGGAGTGGACTATTCAGACTCTCGAGGACATGTTGAGAGAGTGTGTGATTGACTTAAAGGGTAGTTGGGATGATCATTTACCTCTCATTGAGTTTACGTATAACAACAGCTGCCATTCCAACATTTAGATGGCTCCGTTTGAGGCTCTCCATGGGTGGAGATGTAGATCGCCTATTGGTTGGTTTGAAGTCGGTGAAGCTGCGGTGATAGGACCAGATTCAGTCCATGAGGCTATGGAGAAGGTTCAGCTTATAAGGGACAGGTCAAAAACAGCTCAGAGTCGCCAAAAGTCCTATGCGGATGTGAGAAGGAGGGAGCTAGAGTTTGAAGTTGATGATTGGGTGTTTCTGAAGGTATCTCCAATGAAGGGAGTGATGAGATTCGAAAAGAGAGAAAAACTCAGTCCCTGTTATGTTGGCCCATACCGGATCATGAGACGTGTTGGCAAGGTGGCCTATGAGTTAGAGTTACCCTCAAAATTAGCTTCAGTCCATTCAGTTTTCCATGTATCGCTCTTAAAGAAGTGTTTGGGTGGTCCAGCTTTGGTTGTTCCGGTGGACAGTGTCGGTGTGAAGGACAGCCTTAGTTTTGAGGAGGTTCCGATGGAAATACTTGATCGTCAGGTTCATAAGATAAGAAACAAAGAAGTAGCTTCAGCCATGGTTTTATGGAGGAATCAGCATATTGAGGGAGCTACGTGGAAGCTGAAGCTAATATGATGGCTAAATACCCGCATCTATTCCCTTCCGGCTCAGTTTCAACTTGAGGTATCAGTTTCCTCCTTAATACTCTATTCAGTTTCATGTTCAGCTCATGTGCCCCAGTTTCTCTCATGTCAATGAATGTAAGTGTGATACAGGAATCCAATTCAGTCATGTAGTTCAATTCAAAGTCAGTCACTCCGTCAATTTTCAGCATACATGTTCAGTATTTGAGTATGATGATTGCATTTCTCTGCTTTTCAGTATGATTTCCCACATTCGAGGATGAATTTTCCCAAGGAGGAGATATTATAATACCTCGAAAATCCTAAGATCATACCCGGGAGTTAAAACGGAAAAAATAAGATTTTCTGCACCAGACCACAGGACGAGTCGTCTAGTAACCCATCAGGAACACCATAAGTCGTTAAGTGACTCGTCGGGAGGGGTTTGGCTATGATTGGAAATTTTATGTTTTGGGGTGACCAAGGTTGTGACCATGAGTCATGGTCAGCACCATGATCGTTAGGTCACCCATGGTCAAGGGTGGTCTGAAGGATGAAGAAATTCAATAGTGTTGGCAATGGGTTGGTCACCACGAGTTGTTGGGTTCACCATGAGTCTCAGTGTCCCTCGTGGTGACCCTCAGATGAAAAATGGCAGTGCATATAATGAAAGGTGACCATGAGTCGTGGTCAGTGGGCACGACTCGTCTAGTCCCTCGTTGGGACTGACAGTGGGCAATTTCCTGCGAATTTATTAAGGATTTTTCTATAATTTCTAAGTTCCTAAGGCCTTTACTATGTCGTTTAATCTCATAATAGTATGTTTTAAGAAGGGTTAAGTCATTCTAAATCACTCCTCTCCGTGCATGCAAGACTAGAAGGTTCTTAGGGGTGATTAAGGCTAAAATCCATTAATTCTTCTTCAATTTGCTTTGGGAATTCAAGGAAGAGTATAAGAACAAGTTACCCGGGTATGTGAGGCTATGAATGGGAGTTCCTTTCACTCCCACCCCCTAGATTCTTCTTAATTATATGAATTCAAATTCTAGATTTCAATTTCTATGAAACTTATGGGATTTATTCCAATTCGTGTGAAATTCTCTATGATCTACCTATGGGCCGAGTTCCTTCATGTATCAAAATCATTTTTTATGATCTACGGGCAGAGTTTATAACTATTTTGATTATTAAATTATAGTTTCAAATTTTAATTAAACTATGCCCAATTATGCATGTTCTTATAAAAAGTCAAGTTATGATTTCACTATGATCTTGATCTTAATTAGTCCAATTATGATTCATGCTTTATGATTTGATTTCTCTCAAGTACTTATCATGGATTTATGTAATGTCAAGTTTTTACATGTTTTACAAGTATGCATGAATTTTATGATTGACGGATTTATGACTCTTGGTCAATCCATGGGCCCTTGTTCATGTCTTATCATGTATTTTAAATGGGGAATCAATGATGTTATTATTTATTTGACCATGAACCTCATGAATGATTTTATGCTTTCTATATGAGCCCTGATGAGCATGTTTTTGGGAGCACTTTCTAGCACTGAGTAACCCGACGTTCAAAGGACTACATCGGTGTCTCAGAAATACGTGCCACCGTAGGTTTATATATACATCAAATGTTAATGGATCCCCTTTTCGTGATATCACATACTGCACGTCCCTTGCCTGGCAAGCCTAGGACGACTCTGCCCACTTGAGTGAGATAGTTAGGGCATCATGTAAGGATTTATCATGATGGTGTCAGTTATGATGAGTCCTCCCATTGTTCCTCGTGATTTATGCATGGTTGTGTTATTTTATCTTGGCTTAAGTCATGTTTAGAAAAGGATTTCTCTTATAATTATGATTATTACTAATTTACTAATGTTTTGAAAACCTTGAGCCCTTATGTTTACATTATGATCATGTTGTCCTACTCTTATGAACTCTTATGTATTTTAGCTATTTGTTTTACTAACCTTACATACTCGGTACATTCCAAGTACTGACCACATACTCTATGTTATATCATTTCATGATACAGGTCCGAGAGATCAGTTTCTGCCGCATCTTTAGTTCTGTTTCCCTTTCAGACCTGTCCAACTAGCATTGGTGAGTCCTCATCCTTCGAGGACATTCAGTATCGGTAGTTGTTATGTTTCTCTCAGTTTCAGACTTGTTGAGTTAGTTGGGGATGTTGTCCCATCAATTCATCAAATATGTTAGAGGCTTTCGGAAATTATGTAGAAATCAGCTTGTCATGTATGATTCTATTCTAGTTTGATTTATATGAAAACTTCTATTATTCTGTATGTTGAACTCTGCTTTATTATAATGAGCTCAGACGTTATGTTCATGTCATGGGTCGACTTGGAGTCTCTCGGGGTTTCTTGTCCGGTGTCTCGATCCGGGCCTATATTCAGGTCGTGAATGAACATGCACTGAAAAACCCAAACTGAATCTACAAACACTATCTGAAAGCTTTTTAAAAGAATTGATGAGTTTCCTGGACAAGCCCCCAGCTAACTCTAAGTATGAAAACTGAAAGTAAAATAACTAGATTAAGTGAATCCGACCCTCGAAAGATGAGGACTCACCATTGAGAGTTGCTGACTATCGCTGGAGAAACTAACTACGATGCTGAGGTTGGGTACCTGAGCCTATATCATAAAATAATATAGCGCATACAAATATGCTATCAGTACTTTGAATATACTGAATACATGAGACGTAAAAGAAACATATATATACATGAACTATATTGACAAGACATGAAATGACCATAATTGAAAACGTAAGTACTTAAGTAAATCTGAAATCTGACAATGTTGTAAGAACCATAACTCACTGAAGGTCATAACATATCCTGAAATTGAAAGACTGGTCTGAAGACTATAATTGTATTGTAATATGTTGTGGGAGAGCCTATAATCGACATGTAACCACATGAGCTAGATGTGGAGTTCAATGTATAAACCCCATCGAAGAGAGCCACTACACCTTGCCAAGGTATTGTGGCTGAACTATATGATCACTATTTGGGGGGCTCATTCAGGCTAATAGCCTATGGTGGCACGTAGTTCTGAAACTTGGGTGTGCTGAAACTCGGCCCGCTCGGTGCTAAGTGCTACTCCCACTAGAACCTAATTATATCTAATTGTATTGATAGCTCGAAACTGATGTCTTAAGACTAAGTTAGAACTGCCTATCTGGAAGTGTTTTGAGAGTCTAAGGACCAGAAAGAGACTGTGTTCTAAGACTTGTCAGAGATGCTTTATCTAAAAGTGTCGTAATAGTCTAAAGAAGGACTAACATGTCAGTAAACTAATACTACTAAATATGTTGAATACTGACAATAACAAGACTGAATATGCCAAGAGCATTGACTTTTCATCAAGGTATCTGTGCCAACATTCATAATTCGATTAAGAACATCATGATAAGACAATATTTATACCTAGCTCTAACTCATGCAAGTTTTATTAAAAGAGAGAACATGTTAAAGATTAAGAATAGGAAAAACATATTGTATAATTGAACCAAAACATGCAGTTCAGCTAGTAGTAGTCATGTACACTTAAAGAATTATCAAGGTTAAGAAATTCTTAGCCTGACTAGGAAACCCTAGGTCTTGATTTCTACAATTTGTTAAGATTAGGGTTAATGAAGATTTTAGGATACAATGATGAAATAAAATCCTTGTTGAAGTCCCACATAGCGCAGTAAAATACTTGAGAAAGCACCTAGAACTCGGAGAAGGAGAAGAAGCCCTAGCTCTTGTCTGAAAGTCTGTCCGAGTTTCTTATGGTGAGTTTCTGCGTGTTTTAGAAAGAATAAGGAGAGAGGATCATCTAATCCCCTAAATCCCCTTCTTAATATTCCCAATACGACGTAATTTAGGAGTTAGAATCTTAGGATTTTACAAAAAAGTCCCTGAAAACCGTTATTAAAAATTCTGCCCGTCAGGTGGTACGACTCAACCTACGAGTCATACCAGGATCATATACCAATAGTACATTCTTCTCAGTAACGTCCCCATTACCTAGGGCACTGCATTCATGTTGTACGTCCAAATCGAGGCCAAATAGACCTCTCTAATAGGAGCTGCTGAGTTCAGCTATTTTGCTAAGCTTCATTCCTCCTGGAATTATCGAGTTAGAGGTTCATCTTATGTTTTGTATTGATAAACAGAAGGTGGGTAGGTTTCCCTGTCCCAACTATATGACAGTCATCTTACTCTTAAGGGTCGTTTGGTTTGGAAATAAGCTATTCTCAGATTGTTATTCCATTATCAATGTGGGATCAAAATAACACTATAATCCTAGGATAACTAATCCTTGGGTTCTTGGTCGAGTGAGACACTAGGTGCTTGTCACGCCTCCTCAGGTTTGAAGCTTGATAGTAAGTATAGCTATGAGATGAATATATCGAAAAAGGAGGACAAAGAAGCTACAAAATGGCTCAACGACAAACCACCCAAATTCTGGAGCATCACAATTTAGAACAACAACAAAGTGTGATATGCTTTTGAAAAATCTTTGTGAGTCATTGAATGGGATAAAACCAATTTTAAAGGCAAGGGAGAAACCACACTTGGAATGCTTGAAAGAATTAAAGTATACCTGATGAAAAGAATGAAACAAAAGAGGACAGTTGTGATCCAATATCAAGGTAATGTTACTGCAACTTGTCTGAAGTGCAAAATATTGAACATATAATTTTTAACGATTTCTTAATATAACAGGAATTTTATGACCTCGAATTCGAAAAATAGTAGAATAAAAGAAAGTAGAGGCAGTTGCATCAGTTCCTAATTGGGCTAGACAATTTCTATATCAAGTAAAACCATGTAGGATGAACAATTTAATGTTGACTTGAATTGAAGAACTTGTTCTTGCAGGGAATGGGACCTTACAGGTATTCTATGCTAACATGCAATGAGTTGCATATTTCATATGAGAGAAAATCCATAAAATTTCATAAATGATTGATACAAGAAGGCTATTCAAATGAGGATTTATTAGTCAGTAATTGCTCCAATGAATGGTCCTGATATGTGGGAATGTACTGGTCTACTAGGATCTTCAACCTCCTAATTATAAGCCGAAGAGAGGTAAAATGGACAGATATAGAAAAAAAGAACCTGGCAAAATTGAGGCCTCCAAGAGAAAAGCTGTTGAAATGAAAAAACAGAAAAGAGAGAAATAATTAAAAAAACAATCTACCTCAAGTGAAATACATGGTGCGACCATAGATGTTAACAAATTGAGTAAGAAAGGGAAGTTAGAAATGTGTAGCTAGTGTTTACAAATTGGTCACAACAAAATAACTTGCAAGAAGAATAGTAATTTCCTGAATTCAACCACTCCATCTCAAACTACTCAAACATCTCATGATTGGCTCCAAAATATACAAACCAATCCTACCCAAGCAAGGAAATTCATTTTGAGTCTTCTTGTTGGACTAGCCATATAAATGAACCTTCCAAGCTCAATGTAAGTATGGAACCTTAAATATTGGTGATTTAATGTTTTGGGAGACAATTCAATTATTTTCTTAATTTTATACTAGTAAAATTTGTTTGTGCTTCGCGCGGTCATTAAAAAATATGAATTTTAGAAACGATCTTGTAGCAAATTTGGTTGAAAAATAAGAGATACTCTCTCTGTTTCAAAATAAGTGGTGTTTTAGTCTTTTGATTTTGTTTCAAAATAAGTGGTATTTTACGTAATCAAGAAGACATTAATGATTGTTCTTCCAATTTTATCCCTATTTAAATGGAGATAGTTTTACATAACCAAGAAATACTAAAAAGTTACATCTTTTTCAAGGTATTAATTAAGGGTAAGTTGATAAAAATGTATTTTACTTTCTAGAACTGGGTAGTTTTCTTAAGGGGTGTGCTCAAGTTAAAAACACTACCTATTTTGAAATGAAGGGAGTAAACTTTTTGTGTATGTGCACACAAAAAAGTATATTTACTAAATCTCAAGTTTATTTCATTTAAATCCTAAAAGTGGAAAAATGGTTAGTGAGTGATGTTACGCACATCACTATTTATGTTACACTTCTGGATCACCTCTTATATGATGCGCATGTTATGCTCCCATCAACCAAATATTTCAAAGACTTGGTGTCCATCGATAAAGTGCAAACAGGAAATTCCATTTTTGTATGCATTTGAGGAAGTAAAACTTAGTTGCTAATATATAGATGCAACAAACAATATAGGAAAAAATAGCACCAACGCTTTCTCTCTAAGACTTTTCTTTAGTTGTCTCAAATAAATAGTTCTTAGTAGTGTTTCATTGTATTTTGGTATCTTATATTCAACAAAATAGCTCATTTTCCTTTGCTTTCTTAAATTTAAAAAAAGACATATTTTTATGAGTCGCACATTTTGAATAAGAAATAAAAAGGCAGTTATTTGAATGCTGAATTAACTCCTGCATATTATTCACCAAACAATAATTTGGAATAGAAATTAAATCTTCTATTGTATACAAAATGGAATAGAAATTAAAGAAAGCTAACTAATTTCAGTTCTACAAGTAAAATGAAATAGTAAATCTTAATAACAAATAGATAAACAATTTCAACAAAAAACTCTTAACCATCTTTTTCAACTTTTGATCCAGCACTACTTCTACTTTCAGCATCACCACCAACTTCATTCGTAGTAGTTTCACTGACATCACCTTAATATATCTTAGCAATGATTGGCTTGGGGGTGCTTTCCAACTCCTAATTCCTCTCGTCTTCATATTCATTAGCATTTTGAAGTTGGCTCATCTTTCTCATCGTACTCACTTCAATGCAGTCTATCTATCTCTACTCATCACCATACATCGAACAAAATATGCAGCCATGTTCTCTTCAAAACCAAATGCAGACTTCTCCAGCCTGCTATGTTTCACCACATCCTAGTTTAGCTCCAGTTTCCCCTACATCATCATATCACATTATCACATTAGAAAGACAAAAAGGTGAATTATTGAACAATGAATTAGTAATGATATCATATTTTAATAGAAAAGTACATATGTGAGAAATAATAGTAAGAGAGGAAGGCAACTAAAAACAGCAATATAAGAATGGCAAATTAATAAACAATAACTAAGAATAATGCATTTTAGTACCACAAAAAGGATTAATGAAATAACCCTTTGGACTTTTTACAAAAGTTGTTATTAGCATATAATTGCTCTAGATTAAGTAATTGTAGTACAATCGCTCTATAAAATTGAGCCAGATTGACATACATTTGGCACAAAATAAGGAGAAAAACTAATTAAAATAGAATGAGAGAAGAGATAAATACAAGTTTTAATGTGTCCCCATGTTCCTATCACAGGATGCATGGTATCGCCTAAGATTACACATACTTAGGAGATTCATGAGATATTTTAAAAATAGATAGAGCATCCTTTGTGCATTTTTTATATGCGCAAATAGTTTGGCAGTTTCATAGTTACCAAAGTAAAGATGGAACGAAATATAACGTAAATATTTTCATTTTTCAGCAAAAGATGATAATGGTAACAGGTGCATAAAATTTTATTCTATGATTACAATCCCTAAAGGAAAAAGAAAGATTTTTGAGATCTTCATGATTTCGAGAAAATAATTACTAAAAGTTTAATTTTAATACAACTTTTTTATTAAACAACGCGAGGATCCTACAACTTTTGAGATACTTAAGAAACTATGACGAAGAAAAGAAAGAAAATTGCAGGTCTATCCAAATTTTTCCTCGATAGACAAGCCAACTTCATCATACAAAATTAATTTAGCAGGGTATATATTAACCAGGAATTTCAGAAATACATGTACCAACCTTTGCTTTTGCACTGAATTTATTCATCCTCCATTACCCTCTTTTTATCCCTCATCACAATCTTGTTTTTTTAAAAAGAAAAATCTTTCTCGTCTTTTTTCTCCTCCTTGCCTTCTTTCGACCTTCTTCCTCCTTGTTTTCTGATTCATATACTTATTCACTGTCACTTGCGAGCTCATCAAGGCTAGCTCTCTGTGACTTAAATAGTTAAAGAATAAATGATTATTGTTAATTTTCAGAATTGATGCTAGTTGGCGGACTAATATTCTTTGAGATTGACTTCAATTTGAAGGAGTTAAAGAGAATTGAAAGGTTTAATTACATAATTATAGTTATAGACTGCATCATTATGAAAAGTGCAGCAAACATAGAATCATTGAATAATGAATGTTATTTTAGAGTTCAAGGAGCAGGGAAAGTAGAAAAAAGGGAACTGAAAAGTTTGAAAAATCACAATTAGAATAATAATTAGTTACAATAAATGAACAACGAAAAAACTCATAGAGAATAGTAATCCATACAACCCAAATTAATTACAAAAAAAAAATAACACCCTCGCCTTTCATTCTTTGCATACTCCCTTTGGTTTCTTCTGCACACCTTAAGACCTTACAATGCAAGTCTAATAAAGAAGGATTCCCAAAATATAGAATACAGAGATACCTCAAAAAAGCATGAAAGAGAAGCCTAAAAATCATAAGAGAAAGAAAATTGGTATTTATCTTGATAGGGAAGAGTGTTTTGCTCTATAACCATCATTAGGGATGAGTCCCTAACACTCCCCGGAGGAGAGGTAGAAACAGTAGATAGGGAGGCACTGTTTTGGGAGCAATAGTCGGTATTAATTAATCGGCACTTTTGTATATTAAGTTGAATGAAAAAAGTTAGAGTTAAAAGGCCAAATAAATGAATAAAAAGATAAATAATGATCTAAGCTTTTGAGAGGTGCCACATCAACGGGCATATGTAAAGGTGTTGTACGTACTTTTACTTAAATTATAATTACACAAACTTGAGTATTTAAAAACGCATATAGTGTAGAATTAATGCAAGTATATTTTCATCCGTCTGAAACTGTTTCTTAATTGATATCTAAAATGCATGAAGTGGAAACCTTTGGAGATGAAAATGGCTGAATATTTTCTTCTATGTCCAAGTAATCTGCAAAAATAGATAAAAAGTAAACTATGAGGTTTTAAACCCACTTTATGCATCAAACTTAGAATGTCTGTATGGAAAAAAACCCAAATGACAATGTAAAAGTCCAAAAGGTTCCAAGATTTCCAGAAGAAGATGTCATTCATTTGATGAGAAATAAAAAGGAATATCAAAAATTCGAGTGGCTGAAGCTGAAGCAGCTACTTTCGAAGTTACAGAAAGAAAAGCACACACCATTTTTTTAGTAACAAGGTAACAAGAAGCGGGCTAAAGCCACAAAAGGGGGACAAGATTCATTGATTAGGTGGCAACAAGGTTTGTGACTCTTTGATCTATCGGTTGACTCTGTCTTTTTAACATCCTTGATCTTATAGCTAAGACTGAAAAAGAAATAAACACATGTAATAGTTAAATTATCCTCTAGTCTTCCATAAAGGTATTGGACAGAAATATAATGATATATCGATTACCTCATATTGAGAAACTCTTTCAAGAACTTGATGATGTAATCCGCAATGATCCTTTCAGTTGGGACACTTTCCTCTTACACTATCAAGTACGGAGAAACCAGAACAAATGACTTAGCTCATTATTATTATGCATTTAATAGCTTAGTTATTCTCATATATGTAGACATGATTTTTTTTCTTGTAAACATGATCCAAATTTCTATTTTCCTCATTATAAAAGTAGATAGAAATGTCATACACAACTAAATCTCAACATCGTTTTGTCAGACATAAAAAATTATAGTAAAATTTTCTACTTGTCACTAAGAATCAAAGGTGTGCTTAACATTATTATGCATTTAATAGCTTAGTTATTCTTATATATATAGACATGATTTTTTTTCCTGTAAATATGATCCAAATTTCTATTTTCCTCACTCTAAAAGTAGATCAAACTGTCATAGACAACTAAATCTCACATCATTTTGTCAGACATAAAAAATTATAGTAAAATTCCTGGGTGATAAACTAAATAATATTTCCTGTTTATTCCTCTCCTCTCATCATTACATATACTGAAATCAATTCAAATGCCAAAATTATATTTATAGAATATCATTAAAATCATGACCAGAAAAGTGAAAGTTCAAAAGTTTTAACCAAACCTATCTCGAATCAGTCTCCAATGAGCACAACATGCATGTAACATAGTGAACAATGTTTAAATGTTACTACTCAAGAAGCAAAAAGAAGTATCACAAGTATTTACAGACTGTTGAACTCAAACATTTGAGGTTGTATACCTGCCTCTTTTTGTTCTCAATAGTAGCTAAGTCTACTAAGTCTAGAGAATAAGTTGAACGTAGAACATCAACATTAGCATATGCTTTTACCATTAAAGTATACACTTGTATTTTTTTTTGATAAACATGGTGTCGGCTTGTTATATACCCATATTCTTGTAATGTGATAACTATCAAAGTGAAAGTAAAATATAGAAAGTAACACCAATATTATTCCTTTTACCATCATTCTTGAGAGACTCATTCTGGTGATACTCATTGTAAAGGAGGACTACAAAGTAAATATTAACTTTTTTTTTATTGCCAGAACTAAACTCAGATGTAATCCAAGACAGAATTGACTTTTTAAAACCTTTAAACTTCTCGATGAAGACAGAGGAAATGGTGCTTACCATTCTATTATGCAAAGCTTGATTTATTTTTGGCGATTACTTAATTTTTGATACAATTAACCGTTATTGTACTCTACAACATTGAAGTTATCTCAAATTCTCAGAAGCCAAATTATACTTACTTTCACCAAAGCCTATTAAAGAAAATAATACAATATCTTCAATGAGCATGCAAAAAATAAATTTTTCTCTACCGAGCAGCATTTGTACAACAATATGTCCAAACAAAGAATACTATAGCTTTGGTAATGGATACTCATGCAAAGTTTTTAGCTTTTACCTACTTATATATAAAGTAGGGGCTAATTTAGATACTTTAATTGTGAGATAAAATTGAGTGAGTGAAAATGTAAGAAGCATTTGACAACATTTCATGTTCGTAAGAATATAGAGAAACTAACGGACATCAAATAAGAAAAGGAGCGAATTTCAACATCATTAGACTGTCTCGGTGAAGTGTCATTTCCCTTCTCTCATTTTTTATTGGTCCAATTTATGTGCTATATATTGAATTATTTTTTCATGTAAATAGTCCAACAACAAAAGTCTCAACTATAATTTTATTGTTAGCATTTATAACGATAATGAAAATGTAAATGAAGAACTCTAGTTGGTGTTGGATGAACTAAGTCATTGGTTATATTAAAGGTCAATGATGAAACAATAAGCAAACAAGTTTATACCTCTTTTGTTCTCTATAAAGAAAATTTAAAAAAAATTACTATAGTGGCACACTTGATTTTTCTTATCTATTGAATGCTGGGCCCAAAGGTACCTTTGCAGGTAATATGAATATCATATATGTTGCTGTAAATTATAGTACAAATATATATAAAATGATATGGTTATATAATTACTACCATAGCATAAGATTTGACAGATTTTAGATGCAAGAATGACAAGTTTATATGCTTCTCAATTCCAGTACAAATATATTTGAAATAAGATGGTTATGTAGTTACTAATATAAAGTAAATTTAATATATTTTAGATGCACAAATGACAAATTTATATGCTTCCCAGTTTTAGTACTAATATATGTGAATGAGATGGTTATATGGTTACTAGTATAAAGTAAGATTTGACAGATTTTAGATGCAAAAATAATAAGTTTATATGCTTCCCAGTTCTACTTCCGTAATCCTAGTTTACAATTATTTAATAGTAAAATCAAAATTATGTTAAAAAAATCAATCGAAACTTATTACGTTATTACCAAGCTTTAATTGCCGATTCTTCCAACGATAATTTCAGACACATGTTTACACGTTCATCATACAAATACACATAAAATATTCAAAAAGAAGCTTCTTTAAATAAAAATCTATTATATATTCTCTGTCAAGCGAACATAGAATTTAAGGAACTTACCGATAGCATCGAGTGATGCACTTTTCATCTTGCTCATCTCAAGTTCCAATTTGTTGCCCCTACTACAAGCCCAATAATTTTTCTATTAATTTAATATTTTAAAATTAGAACAAATTGCCTTATTAAAAAGGGTAAGATCCCAAACCAACTCCAATATAAATCATAAGTAAATTAAAAGACAATCAAAATAATTGACAAAATGTGAATGCATTACAAAATTTAGAGAATTTTACTCACATAGCATGTCTATATTCTTATTGATTTCTTCTCAACATCTCTGACGACTATGGAAATTGACACAAAATAGTTAAAGAGTACATGCATATGCAAAATTAGTTTAAAAAGAGCCAAAAGCCAGCAGTGATAGAAGACAAAAGAGAAAAGCGAAAAATCCCTAGAACAATACCCCACTACTGTCCTATCAGATCTCTAAAACCTTGAAGACCTCTAGAAAGACGTTCTTTTATGAAATCTAGATGAAACCAAGAAATCTAAGACCAAAAGTTAGAAACAAAACATATATGAGTAGATTCAGTTGAGAATTGAAGGCACAAGTAATTCTTGAATAGTCATCAAAGAATTACATGCCTCGTAAATTTACTAAATTAGCAGTGACCCGATAAATATTTAATATCGTCCATCAAATTGAAAGAGAAGACGGAAAATTCCCGAAGGACTGCCTACTTGTTAGTGATAAAAAATATAACATCGGCAGAGAAAAAGTCGACCAAAATTAAAAAGCTCTAAAAAAAAAAGAAACACAAGAGTGAAACACAAAATTGAAAAATTCAAAACAGAGGACCAGAAGGGAGACAAACAGGAACAAATAAAATACCTGAGAATTTTGAGAGAGAGAGCGCATTGATTTTTTGGGTTCTACAATTTAGATACGAGTGAAGAGGGAGAGTATATCAACTTTGATAAGGAAAAGAGTGTTGATCTGAATTTGAAAAAGGGACACGTGCCACTGGTGTTACACCTCATAAGTTTCTGATGTTTAGTCGTCCTATTCGTACGTTAGTCAAGAGTTTTAGAGTTCGGTGTATACGATAAAGAGCCTGAAAAAAGATCGAACGACCGTGGAATCGGGAAAGCGAGGGAGAAGGCCGGAGCAGGCTGCAACAGGGGCAGCGTGCCATGGACCCCCTCCCTCTGTGTTGGGCGCCTTGGCACGCCCGTAAACTGGTGCGACAGGGTCCGTGCCACGGATCCAGTGTCCACCGCCCAAGTATATATACAAAGCCCCTTCACTTATAGAATCACTATATATGTTTATATCTTCGTCCAGAAGTGAAATCCACGCCATTTTAAAGTTATTTCTTTCCGTTTATGCTGTCAAACGCTGTCCAAATCCAAATTAACTTCAGGTATCGAATTATAAGCCTGCAAGGAGCATTACTACGGAGTTAGTTTCTTGAAATTCGCCCGGAAAATCGTAATCCCGCCGAGTAGAAGTCGTCAGAATTGCTCCAAACTAATTTCTATACAATTACAGGCTTCAAGTAAGTATTTCTCCCTTCTGAACTCTCGAGAAATTATACGTTTTCTAATCGTGTTTTAATAAGTTGAAGTATAGTTAATATTAGTATTAAAACTTATTGTTTTTATTGAATCTAGTATTGAAACTAGTCTCATTCTCTCAGTAATACGATTACAGGTAGAAAAAGTTGTTGAATACAGATTGAAACTCGCCAGCTCATCAAGAATCGGCGATTCAGGTATGTTAAGGCAAATTCATTCAGCAAGTTAGTTTCTTCAATATTACAATCCAGTTTGAATTCCAGTAAGAAAGCCAGAAGCTTATGTATTGTGATTAGTTGAGGGCAATATCCTATGTGTAGTTTGGGATTGTCTTTACCCTGTATAGCCTTTCATAGCTAACCCCAGGGTTACTAGCTGTGTCAACACCTGCTAGGGGCGAGATGACGTCGCTCCAAGAAGCAGTATGCTGTCCTCAAGGGACAAAGATGGGGTCCAAGGTCCTCATATAGTCATTCCATGGATGAACTATTATATGTCGTGTCGGCACCACACCCTTTGTCGAGGCTGGTGCACGGGGTGCAGATATCAGGAGTCCAACTGGACTCAGACACAACTACAGTACAAGCGCCGAGCGGGCTCAGTTGTAGACCCAGGGAACTGGTAGGATGGCTATAGACACTAGTTGTCCTGTTTTGACCTTGTTAGGGATATATAGATTAAAGTGCACTCACCAGGGCTTATGGAGGCCCCAGGTGGGTTATTCTGTGCTGATTGTACCTTCGGGCTTATGCGGCCAAGTAAGGTTCTTATTTGCATTAGTTATTGATAGATTAGACGGCAGGAAATTCAGCTATTCAGATAGTATCTCCATCCCTTTCATTCAGTTACTGTCTTACATATTCGGTATATATTGCACTGACGCCCTCCTAGAGCGCTGCATTACTTGCCTGCAGGTGCCGACAGACGTGGACCAGGATCTTCCTAGCTTTCCGCCAAAGTTAGAAGGCTAGTCAGCTCCTTTCCTCCGGAGCTAATAGATAAAAAGGTTTACTCTCTTTTGGTTGTATAGCTTATGGGTAGGTCGGGGCCCTGTCTCGACCAATATATCACTCCTAGAGGCTTGTAGATTGTTTCAGATTTCCTGTGGCTAGTTGTTGTTGGCTGTGTGAGGCCGGTATATGTTTTATATTACGTGTTGGCCCTGTGGGGCCTTGTTTAGCTGTTAGATAGCGGCCTTGTCAGTCATAACTTAGTTTAGTACTGGATTTACTTTACAGTCATAACTAGACATCATGGTCATCTTGTCAGTCCGCATAGGATTCCCCGTAATTACCTATTTCTGGTTAGCTGTTTTCTTTTACAGGTGTCTCTAAGACCTTGTTGGTCGGGGGCTGTGTTTATAGCCGAGATATAGTCCGTTGTTTTCTTGATTTGAGGATTGGTAATAGTTATGCACCAAAGATGCGCAAGCTCAGTCAGACCAGTTCAGACCCTAATAGGGCACCAGGTGTTAGTCATGCTCCCAAGGTGGGGCGAGACAAACTTGATACCAGAGCAGGTCGTATCCCAGGGAGTCTGCAAGTCGTGCTAAGTAGAGTCTTGTCCATGGATGTATTGTGCACCACATACTATAGACAGGAGGTTGCAAAGCATGTTAGGGTGGTTACTCTTCTTTCTCTTCCAGACGTGCTATAGAGCTGTGTTGTATAGGGTTGAGTCCCTAAGCTTACTGTAATATATTTTCCTATAGAGTAATGTCGAACACGTGATAAACCACGACTGGAAGAAAGTTAGATGTTGAAGCAGGAGAAGACACTAACAGGGTGCCTCAGTCAGAGTCAGTCTGATCTGAGGGTGACAGGGAGACTCCCTCTCAGTCTCCTCAGCACTCTCCGCCACGCCAGGAGCCGTCCAGGGCGGCAGATGTGTCGACGCCACCTCCAGCAGTTTCTATACCAATGCCATCAGATCAGAAGGTCAGGAGTACTGTTTTTATGATAGCGCAGATGATGGCTGCACAACGTCAGCCAGTAGCACCCGTGATTGCCGAGCCTTCAGAAGGACCTGGTAGTTCGAGGATTCGATACTTTCTCGCTCTGAGTCCCTCGTAGCTCATGGGGACGGACCGGGATGAGGACCATCAGGACTTTTTGGACCAGCTACAGCGGATCTTTAGGGTAATGCATGCCATACCAGCGGAGTCGATTGAGTTAGCGGTATTTCAGTTGCGGTACATAGCAGTATTATGGTACGAGAGTTGAGAAAGGTCCCGAGGTAGAGATGTTTCCCTCCGACTTGGTCCAGCTTTTCAGAGGCCTTCTTGGACCATTATTTGCCGCGGGAGATCCGACAGGCCTGGGTAGATCAGTTTCTGCATTTGGAGCAGGGTTTGATGAGCGTTCGGGAGTATGTTATGAAATTCGACTTCTTAGCCCGATACGCACCAGCTTCTGTAGATGTCATGCCAGCCAGGGTGCACCGATTTATCATGGGGCTGAATCCAGAATATGTGGAGACTTGTATCACAGCTACTCTGCAAGAGGACATGGATATTGCCCGTGTTCAGGCATTTTCTCATAATATTGAGGGAATCAGACAACGACAGCGGGAGAGAGAAGGTAAATCAGGAGTAGCACCGCAGGGTTAGACCTAGTGATATTCAGGCAGAGTTTCAGGGCGGACCCAGGCCACGACTATCAGGCAGACCACCTAGACTTTCACTTCCACTACAGCAGCAAGATAATAGACCAGGCCGTCGGGGGCAGTTAGGATCCAGCGAGAGTTCACGGCCATCAGGTTCGCAGTAGTAGAGGGGGTTAGAGCAGAGTAGATTCACCGTGCCACATTGTCCTATCTGCAATCAATGTCATCTTGGGGCATGCAGATACGGCTCTTCGACGTGTTATATATGTGAACAGGAGGGTCACCTGATGAGAGACTGTCCAACGAGGGTCAGAGTGATTGGAACCGACAGAACAGATCTTCAGTAGGATCACGTGCCACAGCATTCCCAGCAGGGCGTAGGCCCTTAGCTTCAGCCGGCAGAGGCCGAGGCAGATCAGGGGCATCTAGCTCAGGCACCAGTCCAAATCGCACTTATGCTTTACCGGGGCGACAGGAATCAGAGTCCTCGCCGGATGTGGTGGCAGGTATGCTAGACATTTGCTCTCATTTTGTTTATGTATTGATAGACCCAAGCTCCACTTTATCTTATGTTACGCCATTAGTAGCCCGAAAATTTGGTATCATGCCAGAATTGCTTCAGCGACCTTTTTCAGTGTCTACACCTGTCGATGACTCCATCATAGTCAAGAGGGTCTACCGGGGTGCATAGTGAGGTTGTTGATTGTCAGACTTTAGCAGATTTGGTGGTATTAGAAATGATTGACTTTAATGCAATTATGGGTATGGATTAGTAGAACTGGCCCGAAAATTACATCAGTTAGCCATTTTGGCCGTCCGACTAGTAGACTTGGGAGATAGTGAAGAAGTGATCCAGAATACTGCAGTATCATCCCTGGTTGTAGAGGTGAAAAACAGCAATATGAAGATCCTAACTCGGTTGAGCTCAAAGATAAGGTACAGCAGGAAGAAGTATCAGCCTTCGAGGTAGTCGAGGATGGGGTTTTGAGATATAGGGTCACCTCTGCGTTCCAGACGTGGTAGGACTTCTTCATTAGCAGATCATGGCAGAGGTATACTATTCCCGTTATTCTCTTCACTCAGGTTCAACAAAGATGTATCATGACATAAAAGAGACTTACTGGTGGCCAGGAATGAAGAAGGAGGTAGCAAAATTTGTAGCACAATGCCCTAACTGCCAACATGTAAAGGTCGAACATCAAAAGTCCAACGGATTGACACAAGAGATAGCAGTGCCTATGTGAAAATGGAAAGAAATCAATATGGATTTTGTGATCGGATTTACCCGTACCAGACGCCAAGTTTGTCACGCCCCACCTTGGGAGGCATGACTGGCACCTGGTCCCCTACTAGAGTCTGAACTACTCTGACTGAGCTTGTGCACCTTTGGTGCATAACTATTATCAATCCTCAATCAAGAAACAACGGGCTATATCTCAGCTGTAAACACAACCCCCGGCCGACAAGGCTTTAAAGACACCTGTAAGAGAAAACAACTAACCAGAAACAGGAAATAACGGGAAATTCTATGTGGGCCGACAAGACCACCATGATGTCTAGTTATAATTGTAAAGTAAATCCAGTACTAAACTAAGCTATGGCCAACAAGACCGCTATCTAACAGCTAAACAAGGCCCCACACGGCCAACACGTAAGATAAAACATATACGGGCCCCATACGATGAACAACAACTAACCACAAAGAATCTGAAATAATCTGCAAGCCTCTAGGAGTAATATACTGGTCGAGAAAGGGTCCCGACCTATCCATAAATTGTACAACACAAAGAGAGTAAACCTTTTATCTATTAACTCCGGAGGAAAGGAGCTGGCTGTCCTGCTAACTCTGGCAGAAAGCTAGGAAGATCTTGGTCCACATCTATCGGCACCTGCAGGCAAGTAATGCAGCGCCCCATGAAGGGCATCAGTACAATATGTACCGAATATGTAAGGCAGTAACTGTAAATAACTGAATGAACTGAAAGGAAACTGAAAGTAACTGAATGAAAGGGATGGAGATACTACCTGAATAGCTGAACTTCCTACTGTCTAATCTATCAGTAACTAATGCAAACAAGAACCTTACCTGGCCCCCATAAGCCAGAAGGTACAACCAGCACAAAATAACCCACCTGGAGCCCCCATAAGCCCTGGTGAGTGCACATCAATCTATATACCCCTAACAAGGTCAAACCAGGTCAACTAGTGGCTATAGCCGTCCTAACAGTTCCCTGGGACTACAACTGAACCCGCTCAGCCCCTGAACTGAAGCTGTGTCCGAGTCCAGCGGACTCCTAACATCTGTACCCCAAGCACCAGGCTCGACAGGGGGTGTGGTACCGATAGGACATATAATAGTCCAGCCATGGAATGGACTATATGAGGACCTTGGATCTCATCTTTGTCCCTTGCGGACGGCGTACCACTCCTTGGAGCTACTTCATTTTGCCCCTAGTGGGCGTCGACACAGCTAGCAACCCTGAGGTTGACAATGGAAGGCTATATAGGCAAAGACAATCCCAAACTACACATAGGATACTGGCCTCAGTTAATAATAACTGCTAATCACAATACATAAGCTTCTAGCTTTCTTACTGAAATTCAAACTGGATTATAATACTGAAGAAACTAACTTGCTGAACGAATTTGCCTTAACATACCTGGATCGCCGATTCCTGATTAGCTGGCGAGTTTCAATTCGTATTCAACAACTTTTTCTAATTATAATTGTATTACTGAGAGAATGAGACTAGTTTCAATACTAGATTCGGCAAAAACAATAACTTTTAATACTAATATTAACTATACTTCAACTTATCAAAACACGGTTGAAAACGTATAATTTCTCGAGAGTTCAAAAGGGAGAAATACTTACTTGAAGCCTGTGACCATATAAAAATTAGTTTGGAGCAATTCTGACAACTTTTACTCGGCGGGATTACGATTTGTCAGGCGAATTTCAAGAAACTAACTCCGTAGTAATGTTCCCTACAAGCTTATAATTTGATACCTGAAGTTAATTTGGATTTGGACAGTGTTTGACAACGTAAACGGAAAGAAATAACTTTAAAATGGCGTGGGTTTCACTTCTGGACGAAGATATAAACATATATAATGATTCAACAAGTGAAGGGGCTTTATATATATACTTGGGCGGTGAACACGAGGTCCATGGCACAGACCCTATCGCGCCAGTTTACGGGCGTGCCATGGCGCCCAACGCAGAGGGAGGGGGTCCGTGGCACGCTGCCCCTGTTGCAGCCTGCTCCGGCCTTCTCCCTCGCTTCCCCAATTCTGCACTCGTTCGACCTTTTCCCAGGCTCTTTCTTGTACACACCGAACTCTAAAACTCTTGACTAACGTATGAATAGACCGACTAAACGTTAGGAACTTACGGGGTGTAACGACTGGCTGGGACATGTATGGGCCTGACATACGCATGTTAACATGTAAAGATCATATGCAGCTTTTCATGCCTCTAAAAAACCATCAAGTATAGTAAATCAGTTCTTGGCCTTGAGATCAAAGCTCTAAATGGCATAAATATCACCATTGTTGCAACTGGGTGGACCCTGGAAAGTATCCGTTTTTGCTGCGAAACAAATAGACTGAGAAAAAAAGGGAGGAGAATGGGAGAAAGATTAGGGTGAAAGGGGAGACGTATGGACAAAGGAAACACATGTTGAAGTTTATTTAATTGGGAATATTAGCGGCTTTTGGGGAATATATATATATATATATAAAGGCCAGTGGAGGATAATTCATCTCAAAAGTCTGCACAAGCTCGAGTTGGCAATATTGTGATAAATACTGAAAAATATATGTGAAATGGGATAGCTTTCAAAGCCTTCAAAATACAAGTCCTACAATGAAGTCCAAAAAAGAGTGTTGACGCAGAAAATAATAAAAGCAATTAGCATGTTTTGTTTAATTTCATAGCATTTTTTTTTCTGTTAGAAAGATCTTTGCCTCATATTTGTTGGTAAGTATTTGAGATTCTCATTAGAATAAATTTGTTAGTTTTCTTTTACAATTTAATGATAATATCCATCTTTGGTATATATCCATGTCAGATTAAACAAATTTCATCTAATACTAGCAGCAACATTTTCTTGCACCTAAGAAAAAACGAAATGGATAATTTGTAGCCTGATCATTCCAAAGCACCCAGAAGACAAAAGAAGATCATATTCTGATACTTAGCATCATGGATATATATATATATATATATATACTGCTATACCAAGTCATGTAGTCCAGATCAGCGAATATTTATTTCACAAACAAATAACCAAGCCCGATGCACCCTCCACCAGGTATAATTTTCTATGTATTAGTAGTGTAATCTTACTGATTCAAAAGTTACCCTATCCTTTGAGCACGAAAATACCCTTCCAATTTCTATTCGCAACCAGACTCTAAGTGAGAGCAAAGGATTTTAGAGTGCTCATTCAGTCGAAATTACAGAGAGAACCATAGTTCGAAGCACCTATCAGCACCAATTACACATACCAATCTACTATTTTATCCCAAACCAGAGAAGAAACCCCATTGATTTTTCAAAGAAAAACATTATGAAATACACAACAATCTCAGATACATTACTAAAAAAGAAAAGAATAAATGTCATACAGGAAGTTGGTAGCAGATCTGTACTTAGCCTCTAACCTAAATGAGTTTAGTTGTCCGGATTAGTTCAAATCAACTAGGTCAGCTGTAAAGAACCTCTAGTTAAAAAGAAATTATAAGCGAAGAAAGCTGCTAGCAGAGGGTGGAGAAGTACCACACCTCATTGAATTCTTCTAATTTAAATTTCTCAGATCCTCTGTGATCCTTTCTTCAACTATTTTAGTGAAACACATAAAGAAAGCAAAAAATAACAAGTGAAAGAGAAAAAAGTGGATATGCTGATACAAAGTAACCTTCTCGATTTCTGAATCTTTGATTAGCCCAGAAATTTGTACTTGCTAATTGTTGCTTCTGTTGGTGAATGTACTGATAAGCCAGATGTTTGCACCATTTGAGCTGAAAGTCAAGCACTAGAGCACCCAGTTGAAATGAAAGACAGGCCCTTTTCCTTGTTTTCAAGCAACTATAAGTTTTGGGGAAGAAAGAAGAGGTGAAAGCACATGATGGACAAATGCCGCCCTCAGTTTAATGTTTGTAGTGGTAAGATAAAGCAACTGATATTTTGATTTTCAAAGGAATGAGATAACATATTTTTGTTTTGGGTACTCTTTAAATATATATAATTTTCATTTGCTTTTTTTTTTTTTCTTCTCTTGTATTCCTAGTTTTCCCTCACAAAAAGATTATTAAAAAAGTGATTTTATTGTTTTGCAAGGAAACAAAAAGAATAGAGTTTTTATCGTAGAAAAAAATAGGACAGGATGCAAATGGTAAAACAAGATACTCCATTTATTAGGATAAAATTTGCATATTCATTATCGAAAAATTAAGAAAGATGGTAATTTGACTAATATAACCCTATTAATTTTTTAAAAACATACAATAATAATTTTTTTTATATTTTGAAATGACTTCAAGTACTAAGAGTGAAATTAAAAAAACATGGTCAATTATCTCTTGAATTTTAAAACTAACAAATATTTTAAAATAACTATTTTTAGTATACTTAGCAATTATAAAGAAACGGAGGGAGTACATATAAAGAGTGCAAAATACAACGAACTCCCATTTTCACTACCACTTGGGTGTTCCATATATAAAAAATTCTGACAACTACTCAAACGTATTGTCCGCCTTTGGCCTTGTCTTAAATGTTTAATCAGAAGACATGCATTTATTATGGCCATACGCCTTCTTTAATTCAAATCCAAGAACCTTACCTTTATAGTGTGTTTTTTTTCCCCTTATATTCTCTCGTTCAAGCATAATCTGACTATGTAGAACTAACTATTCTCATTTGCCATTATTGCAGAAATTTTCCATAAAATATATTATTGAAGAAAACAAAAATTAACCAAACCACTTACAACTACATGAAATTAACTGCTTGGACTTGGACATGGAGGAATTGGAATATCAATAAATTTCCTGTAACATCTGTAATACTTTTTTCATGGGAGGACGAAGAGCTGGTTCATCCTGAATGCACCAGATCGCCACAGAGATCATTCCCTCCAAGGTCTTGATGTCTACTTCACTTCCAACAAGCTTGTCTAGTCCACTTTCTACAAGGCACTATATGCCCATCCAGAGAGCTGGATTTCTTCTATTTTAGTCACAGAGACGTCAATGTTTCTTGTGCAGCAAATGATTTCTAGCAATTCAATACCATAGCTGTAGACATCAACCTTGACAGAGACAGGAGCATCTGTTTGCCATTCTGATGCCAAATACCCTCTAATCCCTCTTACACCAGTGAATGTTCTTGTTTGATCAGGCATTAACAGCTTGGCCAACCCAACATATGAGATTTTAGCTGTCAACAACTCGTCGAGTAAGATGTTTTGTGGCTTTATATCATAGTGGACAATTGGAGCTTCACATTCTTCGTGGAGATAAAGGATTCCCCTGGCGACGTCTAGTGCAATAGTTACTCTTAGGTTCCAATCCACACGAGTAGCTCTCAGAACAACAGAGTTGCTAGGTAACCGTTGCTCATATATTCATAAACTAGAGTTCTTCTTATGCCTTCAGCGCAATATCCAAGCAAACGAACCAAGTTTCTGTGTCGAGTTCTACCAATGACTCTCATTTCTGCTCTGAACTCCCTTTCACCTTCATCGACAACCTTCTCTAGCCTCTTCACTACCACAAGGCTTCATCGACATAAAAGCCTGAAAATGCAAGAGCAGCACCTGAATACATAATGAAACTTACGGATAAATCCAAGATCACCACCCATGGTGGCTTCACTGAATCCGTTAATGAATTTTGCACTACTAGATTACGGACTTTGAGAAAAGCAATGTGAGATCTTTAGGAACACCTTCGACATACCTCAGAGCAGCTTGTGTTTCATACACTGGCCAATTTCGTCGAACAGAGCAGCATAACAAGCACAGTCCTCCAAACACGATTTACCACAATCTTCTTTTCCTAGAAATGATGTAACCAAGTAAGGAGGATCCTCCCAGGTCAAATTGGTTGAGAAATCTTATAGACACTTGCATCTTCTTTCCCAGCAATGCAATTTCCACTAGTGAAATTCCTTTGAGGATCACCAAAGCTTGGATCATTCTCTCTCAAGTATAACCCTGGTAGACACATACAAGAGGGTGCATTGTGATCATTTCTAACATAGTAGCTGTTAAGGCCACCAGAAACCCTTCACAAGACAAAGATCATCGATAGCCTCCCACTCCACTACCATTTTAGAATTCCAATTGGAGTCAAATTCGTGACAATAGAGTCGAAAATTCCCATCCTAATCTAGGGTGGCCCGATAAATAACTCTGTCCTTTATAAGTGGAGTGTATAATTGTCAAATTACTGAAGAATCAGTATCATTGATCAGAAATAAGATGTCAGTTCCTTTAAGAAGCAGGTGATTTCTGCAACCAGTATAGTAAATTTTTGATGCCCAATAAGCGCCCACTGGCTGATTCAAGTTTTCGGGGTATGCAACAAGGTTCCTATTGTTCTGCATCAAGAGGTGAAATCACCCTGAGGAATGATTTGTGGAGGAGAAACTAGAAACCAATTTAACCCCACTTGGTAAGCTCTGGCCACCTAATATTGTATTAGTAGGAGCATTGAAAGTCTCATAGATAGTTTCATGATCTTGATTGTAAAGCACAAAGTTACCGTTATCAAGCAAGTTGGCATAAAAAGCAGACTCTGATGAACCAGCAACACTCTTATCCTCACTGTTACTTGTTTTCAGAACTACAATTCCTTCAATGAAAACCAAGGTAGAATAAGCGGATGTATCTAGATCATCATGAAACATGGTCCACACAATAGTATTATTGGAGCCTCCCACTAGCCAAATTCCCACCTTGTAACCACTTATGGGTAAAAGCCAAAGTCAAAATGACCTGAAGCTAAGTACCATACTGTAGGCTGTCCAGGGTGATGAAGAGAAGATCCTAATCTTATTGTATTAGGTGGCTTTGATTGAGCACTAACAGATCCAAAGATAAACAACATAAGTAAGAAAAAACAGAGCCATGAAAACAATGGGTGAGAAAGCAGAACTGTTAACCTGGTTGAAGAAGATCAAAAAACTAGAGAAGCAGTTTTTTTTTTTTTTTGACAATAAAAAACTAGAGAAGCAGTTAAGTCAAACAGAACATCTTCTCAAGAAATATCCATGGAGAAGCTGGGAACAT
The DNA here is from genome assembly GCA_035772735.1 of Datura wrightii. Lineage (NCBI taxonomy): Eukaryota > Viridiplantae > Streptophyta > Magnoliopsida > Solanales > Solanaceae > Datura > Datura wrightii. The sequence goes on along the minus strand of JASDFA010000002.1, from coordinate 43,594,588 downwards.
TACTTGGTCAATCGTTTATTAGGTCTTCTTAATAGAAAACTATAAACATGGGTTAAATGCTTTGATGAATAAGTCAATTCACCAGTCTTCCTGAGAAAAGTCGATCAAACACTGGAGAAGAGGACAATTAAATTCTACTTTTACATAACCTTGCGTAAGAATACTGAACTTGAAAACAAGGGCTAAAAAGGACAATTAAATTCTACTTTTACATAACCTTGCGTAAGAATTCTGAACTTGGAAACAAGGGCTGGAAAGGACTACAAAGAAAGAAATTTTGACTACTCCGTTCCATCCAATTAATAGAAAAGTATTGTCTCTAGTTCTTCATTTTCATATATTCTTTTTTCACTTTTCATTCTCTTTTTTTCGTTTCCCTAGTTTCCAACCCAAGTACAAGGATCTAATATCAAGACCAAGATCAAAAAGGTTAGGAGTAGAACATGTTTCGCAACAAAGCACCAAGTTCTCAACTGGTTTAGTTCAAGTAAATAAAATGCTTGACATGCTATTACATGGCAAAGTTTATGCCAAATTATACACCAGAATGTTGCAATATACAAAAGACCTGGTGCTCAACGTTTAAAAAACGGAGAATACATAATTACCTTCAAACTTGTTTCCTTTTTTCAACTAAACACCTAAAGTTTGCGGGATCTTATGACCCCCTTGGGACTATTTTGAAGTGGAATTATTACACCCTATTTTTTTTTTCAATTTTTGACAGAACATAGAGAGTGAATGCATTCTCTTAAACCGTATGAAAAATAGTAGCATTTCCAGATCATTCCATTCTACACCGGCCCAGTTTTGTCATCCACTGCTCCACTTTTCCGACACTCCATCTGCCGTTTCCTCTAAAAGACTTAATACAATGCCAAAAATGATATATCCGTAGTACCTTCTAACATGAGAACTACATTCCTTATAGAAGGGTGCAGATCAGGATTATCATGAATGCATAACAATACAACCTTCACCATCTTCTCAAAGAATTTCACATCTACTTCCCTCATCTACTACTAGCTTTTTGAGATCATTCTTGACAAAGCATTTGTGTACCCAAGTAGGAAATAAGATTTCATCCTCAGTTGAGACGTTGACATACATATTACTTCTACAGCATATGATCTCCAAGAGCATTACTCCGTAGCTATAAACATCTACCTTATTGGAGATCAAGGCGCTATTCTGCAACACTGGTGCCAAAAACCTTTTTTTCCTTTAAGCTCAAGTTGGTTCCCTACTTGATTAGGCACCAGAAACTTTGCAAGCCCAAATCAGAGATTTTAGCCGTCCACGAATTATTTACAATGATATTTTGTGGCTTTATGTTGCAGTGAATTATGCAAGTCTCATATTTTTCGTGCAGATAAAGAATTCCCTTTGATATGTCCACTGCAAGTCTCATCCTTTGCTCCCAATAAGGGCTAGTTTCAGAATAAATAGGATATCTGCAAGTGATCCATTGCTCATGTACTCATACACAAGAAATTTTTCAGATCCCTCCAAGCAGAAACCAAGCAAATGAACCGAGTTTCGTGACAAGCTTGCCTAATTGCGTGATTTCTGCTTTAAATTTCCTTTTTCCTTCATCCCCGATTTTCTCCAATTGTTTTACAGAAACTGTTCTGTTACCTTCTGATATAATTCCTTTATAGAGGTTTCCGAATGAACCATGCCTTATCTCTTCCTTGAAATGTTCAGTGGCTTGCTCAAGCTCGCAGTAAGAAAATGATCGGAGAGTGAACTCCTCATTTGGCCCCAAATCATATATTCCAACAGTTTTTGGTATTGCTTCCGTAGAAAACATAACTGCAAATTGCAACAACAGTAAACAGAAATGCTACAGAACCAACAATCAGGGATAGAATAAAGATTCTCTTTCCGACTTTTACTTCTATTCCCTGTTTTTCCACGATAGGGGATTAGAGTGACCTGCCATTTGGCAGATGTTATAGCTCTGCCTGACAAAGGTCTTGAAGGACTCATCAGTTGGATAAAGTGCCGAGTAAATTAATGGAAGCTTAGATTTGCTGCAAACTCCAGTCACGTATAGAGCAGCCCAACAAGTACGATCTTCCAAGAAAGAATTTCCACAGTCCTGCTCAACCATTGAAACCTGAGAAAATGGATATCCTCCAAGTTCCAAGCATTGAATCGCCAAGAGCCCGAGACATTACAGGCCAATGTTGAGTCTCGGCTGCTTCCACAAGACTCTTAATGAACAAATCCCTGATAGCAGCCTTGGAATTTCATTGCACAGTTGACATATAAGAATCCTGGAAAGCAAGAACAATCACCGATGTTGCTGCCATTTCTTGCAGTACAATAACTGTTTACACCACAGAAGCCCCTGGCTTGGCATTGATTTTGCAGCACTGGCCAATTGATTTCCAAGTGTCAAAGTTGTGTGTATAAAGTCTAAAAATCCCAGCAGGATCAGAGTTGCGCGATATATTACTGCTGCCTTGTTGGTTGATTGATTAGAGATATTTGCTATGGTATTCATTTGGAAACGAAACCATTATAAGCATTCCGAAACAGTTGGCCTCTTGGAGTCAGACCAATGAAACTGAGCCAACATCACCAGATTCACCTCTGATTTGTAGCGTAAAAGCCCATAGGAAGCCGAGTCGAGTTATTATGAGACATCTTGATACAAATTGATTACTACATCCATACTGTACAGTTAGATACAATCATTTTGGGTTTTTAATTCCCAACTGGGTATAAGAAAACATAATAATCTTATAGACCAACTTAGACCGGTATTCCATGCTCCACCCATCTGAACCCTTCATGTCTTGATCCTAAACTATCACCGTGAAGAACCCCCTTTTATTCCTTTCTAGTGCTAATATCACATTGTTTTAAAACCCTTTACCGGTAATATCACCAGAAATCCCTTATCGACTCCCACTAGGATTTCTCTGTCTTCAACTCGACAATTGCTTTATTTTCACTTCCTTTTGAAGACTAGACAATATTATCTAGAAACAATTTTGAATGCAAGTTCAAATAGGCAAACTTGCAAGATAGCTTTGAAACAAGATATCTAATACTATTAGCCTCTCATCTAATGACGAGCACCTAAATTCTCTGCACATCTATCCATCAAGATACCCACTATCTGTTTCCCCAAGATCATTTGTTACCAATGGAGAGATGCATCTTATTTTGAAATTTGCACATATTAACAGTGCATCACATAAGAAGTAAGCTAATACTGTCCCTCCCTTCCTCATGATGCAATCAAATGATACTGAAATGCAGTTAAGTTACGAAATAACAAGAAAATTTTGATGAAACAGTGCAGGCAACCAATCAAATATTCCGCTCGCATAATTGAATAAGACATATGTGGCATCCAAAAAGAATACATGATTACATGGGGCGTTAAAGCACATAAATGCCTTCTATACATCATAATGAGTTGGTGATCAGACCATTGGTTTTCTTGTAGAAGCATAGAATAGAAATGTTCACTATCCATATGCAAACTATGATCTCCATTTGCAATAAGGAACTTTATTTCATTTTCACAACTGCTGCTAAAGAAAGCAACTAGGTTTTCAATCAAAACCACACCATATATTTGATGGCAAATTTACATAACTATACGGGGATGAAAAAGCCAGCCTTCATCCCACGGAATGAAGTTCTCCAAGCAATACATACATAAGCATTTATATGTCAATTAAAAAACTAAACAACCATTACTTTTGCTTTAGACACGCAAAAGCTATTCAACCTCAAATACTACCTGCACAAACCGAAAACTATTGGCAGCAGGCTGTAATAGTTAACTTATACTATGCAAATCAAGAACAACAAAGAGGGCACCGAACCAAGCCATTCTCGTTACACTCAGGACATCTCCTGAGCTGTCCTTCATCCTCATCAAAATATTTTCTGCTGCCATCACAATTGGAGCAAGGTAAGAACAGCATATCGTCGCATCCTTCACATGTATAGCCAGGTGGCCTAAGGGGAAGTCCTCTTAGCAACTTTGACAACTCGCCCACTTCATTCAATTGCTTGATCACTTCAGCTCCTCCAATGTACTTCCCTTTGATGAAAACCTGGGGCAAAGTTACATTCTTCTGACCCAAAACATTCTGCAGTTCCTTTTTATATGCACTGTCCATTGAAATATCTCTTTCATCAATTTTGACCCTAAAACTTTTAAGAATCATTCTGGCAGTATAGCAATCCTCAAACGTTCTCCGTATCCCACGAAGACTGGTAAAGTAGATAACCACAGAGTCCTTCGTTCCAGGCAGCGTAGACCCCAAATCAGAAAATGACGAAACCCTAGAATCGGAATTGAAGGATTTGGCAGGCTTGGTAGGACTTTGAGGTTGTAAATTGGATGGTTTACGGGACTCGAAAAGAGAGCACAGCTTTTTGACAGTGCCCTTGAAAGAACTTCCCATTGATCCTAAAGACGAGCTGTGGAGCTTCTTGACGGAGCCATTTCGTTCAATAGGAGGAGGAGAAGGGTAGAAATAGATAGGTTTTTCAGGGAATTCAATTGGGTTTGGGGCGTTATGAACCGTCATGGATCTATTGAGCATCGATGCCTTTGCTTTATGGATTTCTCGGTGTTCATCACCCCTAAAACGATCCATCAGTTTTTTCTCAAATTACTTTCAGGGTTTAGGTATCGGGGAGGAGAATCACTTTTAGGGCGTGGATAACAAGCAATTCCTGAGAGAATATTGAAATCGAATCAAATCTAACGGCAGTTGTTCTATAGAGAGAAATCCTAAAATCAAATCGAACACCAGATATATGAATAGCGATTGATTGAGGAAAAAAGGGGGAGCGGAGTTATTTTGGAAAAGGGAAGGGAAATGAGATTGAGGGAATAGAAGGCGGGGTCGGTGACGGGTCCCTTTTGAGTTTCGACCACGACCGGTTGACACACTGGGGCCTTTCCTTTTCTAATTTTTTCTACTTTTATTTTATCATTCCGGAACTTCCTCTCCTTCTTACTTTTTAGATTTATATATGTACTAACATATTAGTTTCTTTTCATTTTTTTCTTTTAAATCCAAAGTACGTCTCACTTTCGGGTTGCATTATAGGGTAATTTCTTCATCATTTGTGGTGCGACTAAATTTGGGATGAGTGGATTTTGAACATGAAGACATTTTGGAAAGATTTTTTTATTGTAAAATATGAGCAATATAAAATAAGAAATGTATACTAAAAATATAGAGAGTAGAATGTAGAGATTATCTTATTTAAATATTTTCAAGTGTGTTGTTCAAGGGTGAATAACATTCCAATTTATAAGATGGAAAATCACCCAAAGGTTATAAAACTTAAGTCTAATATTAATTAGGCACATGTATAAGACAACATTCATTGGATGGACATTCACCAAGTGTATTGGATTCATAACGCTTCCCTCGAATGTCCATAGATAACGTGTCTCGTTAAAACTTTACTAGAAAAAAATCTCTAGTGAAGAAAAGAGAGTACACAAATCTTTAATACGCCTTGAGTGTTGCCTCATTAAAAACCTTACCAGAAAAACTCAATTGGGACAAAACCTTGATTAAGGAAGAAATAGTACAGCGTGTTTTTCACTCTCCCTGATGAAAATTTTACTTGATATTTCAAAGATGATGCATTTCAATCTTATATCTCAGCTTCTCAAATGTTGATATTGGCAATGCCTTAGTGAATAAATATGTAAAGGTTATCACTTAAACGGATCTGTTTGAACATCTACCTCACCATTTTATTGAAGATTATGAGTGAAAAAGAATTTCGCTAAAATGTACTTCGTACGGTTCCTTTGATGTATCCTCCCTTTAATTGAGCTATGCAGGCAGTATTATCTTCATATAATACTGTCCGAATCTTCATTTTCAAAGATAGACCACATAATTGCAGAATATGTTGAGTTATTGATCTCAACTACACACTCTCGGCTGGCTTCATGAATGGCTATTAGCTACCATAATTTAAAAATATAGCAGTTAGAGTTTATTTTGTTGATCGCCATGATATAGCTATATCTCCACAGTTAAATAGATAGCCTGTTTGAAATTGAGCTTTATGTGAATCAGACAAATAACCTAGATCTACATAACCAATCATTTTTGAATTGAAATCATTATAATAAAATAATTTCATACCAATAGTTCCTCGGAGGTATCTGAAAATATGCTTAACACTATTTTAGTGTCTTTTTACTGGTGAAGAATCGAATCTGGATAATAAGCTCGCTGCAAAAGCTATATCTGGTCTTATATTATTAGAATGAGACATTAGTGTCCACTAAGATATGAAATTTTATCACCAAGGAATTCTTCATCTTCCTTCTCGGGTTGGAAATGGATCTTTATTGCTATCAAGTGATCTCACAATCATTAGAATTCTTAATGGATGTGTCATATCCATGTAAAATCGCTTTAGTATCTTTTTGGTATCTTTTTGGTGTGTGTAGACTGATGGACAAATATTTCATTCTTTAAATGGTCAATCTATAGATCAAGACAAAAGTTTTTCTTCCCAAGATCTTTTATTTGAAACTCTTTGTTCAAATATTATGTTGCCTTTAAAAGTTCTTCAGGAATTTTAATGATATTCAAATCATCATCATAGACAGCTATGATGACAAATTTAGTTTCAGACCTTCTAAGAAAGACACAAGAGCAAATAGGATCATTTTTGTACCCTACTTTTAGCAAATAATCGCTAAGGCAATTGTACCACATTCTTCCTAATTGTTTCAATCTGAATAAGAATTTTTGAAACTTTATTGAACAAGCTTTTTCGAGAGCCTTTGTGTGCTTCAGGCATTTTGAGTCCTTCAAGAATCTTTATAAAACTTTTGTTGTCTTGTAAGTTATATAAATAGGCTGTGACAACATTCATCAAGCGCATGTCAAGTTTTTCATGCACTACCAGATTTATCAGATATCTAAAAGTGGTTGCATCCACTATAGGAGAATATGTCTCCATATAATAACACCAGGTCTTTATGAAAATTCTTGTGCCACAAATCATGTTTTATATGTAACAACTTTATTTTTTTTAATTATATTTTTGCACAAAGACCCATTTGTACCTCACCGGCTTAACATCAAGTGTTGGCATTATAGGTCCAAAAACTTCACCTTTTTCAAATGAAGCTAATTTTGCTCTAATTATGACTTTCTATTTCAGCCAGTTGCCCTTCCTTCTACATTCATTAACAGATTTCAGTTCAAGATCCTCATCTTCTTGCATAACTTCGATAGGAACATTATATGCAAAGGAATTATCATTATTTTGATTCCATCTTTTTTTCGTGGAATGATAACTTATTGAGATTTCTTCATTATTTTTTTTTCAGGAACTTGAGATTTTTCTAACAAGGTCTTATTAGTTATTATGCCTCGAACTCCTTATGAGTAACTTCATCCCTTTGATCAACTTGATCATTTATTTCTTTTCTTTTTTGAGAAATTTAATATTTTCAAACTGATAGGTTTACCATACTTCATGTGTGTTTTAGACTCATATACATTGTCAGATTATCTTGGCGGGATATCAACTCGACTTGAAGCATTTAGAGTTGGAATATGTAATTTAGTTGTTACACCCCATAAGTTTTTAATGTTTAGTTGGCTTATTCGTGCGTTGGTTAAGAGTTTTAGAGTGTCATACATATGAGGAAAGGGTCCGGGGAAAGGCCGAACAGGTGCCAACTTGGGATTTCACGGGAGGAGGCCGAACCAAGTTGCCCAGAGGGGCAAAGTGGCACGGAGCATCCCCCTCCGCGTTACCTAAAGTGGCACGAAGCAGAATTGGCGCGACCGGCAGAGTGCCACGTTGCCTTGTCTGCCGCCTCAAGTATATAAAGGCCTCACACTTAGATGTTATTTCATTATTCATATATCCTCGGCCAGCAGAGGTAAGATTGAAGGAAAACTATTGAAAATCATCCGATTACGCCGCTAAATGCCGTCCAAATCTAAATTAACTCCAGGTAGTGAAGCATAAGGTTGCAGAGAGCATCGCTACAGAGTTATTTTCGAAAAATACGCCCAGCGAATCGTCATCCCGCCGAGCTCTAAGTTGGTGGAATTATTTCAAACTAGTGTCAATAAAATCACATGCCTATAGTAAGTATTTCTCCCTTATAGATTCCAGATAAATTACGAGTTTTTGATCGTCTTTCGATAAGTTGAAATATAGTTACTATATATATATAAAGTTATCGTTTTCTTCGAATTCAGAAATGAAGTTGGCTCTATTTTTACATTAATATGATTACAATTGAGAAAAGCAATTGAATACGAACTGATACTCATCAGTTAGTCAGAAAACGGCGGACGAGGTATGTAAGGCTTAACTCTCAGCAAGTATCTCAGTCGTATAGTGTTACGACTTATGTTCTCAAATAGAAATAACGATCTCAGATGCTGCAGATAATTGTTATCATTAGATTGTAATTCGATATGTTGTAGTTAGTTGTTATTGATATACATATATAAATATCAGATATGTTGCGGGTAGCTGCTAATAGGGATTACAGTTACATAAATTTTGGTTAGCTGCTAGAAAACATATACATATCGTACTGCAGGACCCCTCGCTAAAAGGGAGCAGATTAAATGTGATTCGCGTTATGAACGCTATAAAAACTTTTTTAGTTCTCAGTTTATTGTGATGGTAGACTTATATGTTTGTTGCCAGGCCTAGACTTCAAAAGATCGTAAGAGTTATTGGCCTGAATCAGTTGGTTAAACAGTATGGGCGCAGTTAGGCAATCTAACGACCAGTTGGCACCTGTATTGGCAGGAAAGAATCCCTAGAGTTCATTGATGTGATTGCACGTTCCAGAACTAGAAATAGAGACAGAATAGGTATATTCTAGAGTTAGCGACACCAGGGTTGTGCAGTTTATTGAGTGATCGTCCGCCATCCCTTTGGCCGTATCGGTGATTATCAGTATTAGTCGACTTAACAATTATCACATAGGATGCCCAGCAAGCCAGCCCAGTCATCCGAGTCAAATAAACCCGTGGGTACCCCAAGGATGGGTCCGCATCAGTAGTCAGTGACGGGCCAACACCCTAGCCAGTTCTTGTAAAGTATTCAGGTACAAAGTGCCAGGAGAGGGCTAGTATATAAAATTACCTATAAGATTGAGAATTGCCTAGAACAGTAATATAGATCCAAGTGGATTCAGACAAGGCCTAAGGAGTCAGTAGTATTCTGCTAGTACAGTGTTAACCACCAGTTAAGGAGATAGGTAAGCTCCCTATGGAGGACCAGGGATCGATTGCGTAGAAGCAAGTTCGACCAAGCCCAGCCCCATAGTTGTTTAATTAGAAGAATAAAGTAGTTAGCTATCCGCAACCCCATCGTTATTCATGAGTTATAGATGTCCGAGTAGGACATTCAGAGTATTGTTAGGCCACTTCAGACCTCACTCTATTCAGCCCAGACTATTAGAGATCATGATCACTATCAGGATCCTCTGATCAAATACGGGCGCATGGCGTGCCTGCAGAAAGCCATACAGATTATCCCAGAAGCGAGTAGCATGAGCGTTAGGCGTAGAAGGCCAGATATGCTCTCTTTATACAGATAGATTAATGTGTCAGTATAGCACCTGGGTTGGGGTTGCCCTCAGTTAGAAGCCTTCCATGACTGCCCCAGGATTAATAGCTGTGTCGCCGCCTGCCAGCGGCGAGGATACGTCGCTCTACGGAGCGGCATGCCATCTGCAAGGGACAAAAATGGGGATCCAGATCCTCATATTCCGTGGTTGGCCTTATACATACCCCCGCCGAGCGCTTACGCTCGGGGTGTAGATATCAGGAGTCCTCCGGACTCAGATATAACTACAGTTCAAGGGCCAAGCGGGCCAAGTTGTAGACCCAGGGGACCGGTAGGTTCACTACAGTACCAGTAGAGTTGTAGACACCTGGGTAGGGGTATATAGATTAAGATGTGCTCGCCAGGACTTATGGGGGCCTGAACGAGTTATTTTGTGCTGATTGTACCTCCCGGCTTATGGGGGCCAAGTGGGGTTCTTGTATGAATTCTTGTCTGCTAGGTATAGTGTATAAATGTGTAAGTATGCAGTCTTAGCTTATGTACATGTAGTTTCAGTTAGATACATATTACGAATCAGCAGGCGTACAGGTTAATCTTTTGCCCCTTCTAATCTATTTACTTCCAATCCTATTCAGCTTATCTATTGCCTTACATATTCGGTACATATTGTACTGAGGCCCTTCCTGGGGCGCTACATTACTTGCCTACAGATTTAGACAGACAGGGTTGAGGATCTTCAGTAGCAGTTGCTCAGAGTTCACCGTGGGGCCAGTTCCCTTCATTCGGAGCAGCCAGGTTGCAAAGAGGTCTGTATTTCAGTTGTATAGCATTTTGGGGTAGGCCGGGGCCTTGTCCCAACCACTATTTGTACTTTTAGTGGATTGCAGACTACAGTTGTCAGCTGGTTAGTTGTATGTTGACCGCGTAGGGCCTTAATCAGTTATGCTTCTTGTGTTGGCCGTATGAGGCCTAGTATAGTAGTTCGTCCTCATTTCAGCTATAACTAGACAGCATGGTGGCCTTGTCGGCCCGCATAGGTCCCTTCTATTGCTTGTTGTGGGTTAGCTGTTTTCATGTACAGGTGGCTATAAAGCCTTGTCGGCTGGGAGCTGTGTTTACAGCCGAGATATAGCCCGTTGTTTTCTTGAATTGAGTCGCAGGATGGCACCACACGTGCATAAGCCTAGCCAGGTCAGTCAGTTGCTAGTGGGGCACTAGATGCCACTCATGCCTCCTAAGGTGGGGCGTGACATTAGTAACCCTTGAATGATTAGTAAACGCATCTGACAATTGATTTGTAATATTTTATAAATAAATAATCTTTTGAACCTCTTGTTCACACTAAATTATATGAAGATCCAAATGAGACAGTGATAATGCACTCCAGCTTATCTCCTTTTCTTTCTTCTTATTTTGTCCCCCTAATGTTGGGAAAACTGACTCATCAAAGTGACAATCAATAAGTCTAACCATAAATAAGTCTCCCGTCATGGGTTCCAAAAATTTGATAATAGACGAAGATTCATAACCAACATATATTCCCCACCTTCTTTAGGAACCCATGTTTGTACGTTTAGGTGGAGCAATTGAAGTATATATCGCACAACCAAAAATTTTAAGATGGAAAATATTTGGCTCCTGACAAAAAATCAATTGTAATGGGGAGTTTTTATGATAACTTGTTGGTCTTATGCTTACAAGCGTAGCTGCATGTAAAATGGCATGTCCCTACACTAAAAGAAAAAGTTTGATTTTCATAAGCAACGTTGATGCTATCAACTAGAGCCGCTTAATGAATGATTCTGTTAGACCATTCTGAGTATGAACATGAGGCACAGGATGCTCAACTGTTATCTTAGTTGTCATACAATAATCATTAAAAGCCTGAGATGTAAACTCACTGACATTATCAAGATGAATTGTCTTAATTGCATAATCTAAAAATTATGCTCTTAATCTTATTATATGGGCCAACAATCTTGCAAATGCTATATTACAAGTTGATAATAAGCATACATGTGACCACCAGCAGAGACGTGGTTATCTGAAGTGGATTCTCTCTTTTGTAGTAGATGCCGAACCTGTTGTGCCCCATTGACTAAGAAGGGGGCGGACACAACAGCTACATGGACCCCTTCCTTTCAGTTGTTGCCAGTGCTTTCCCGGGCCGAGCCAGAATTTTTTATTGCAGATGTATCTATGAAAATCATATAATACCTAAATGGTCCACATAAAGGATGAATGAGCCCGCATATATCACCCTATATGTAGAAATATAGAGGATTCAATCCCAACGTTTTCTACTGGTGGTCTAATAACAATTTTCCTTAGGAACAAGCAGCAATAAGAATTTTCAAAAAGGACGAATTGCTGGTACATGTAACGGTTCATCAGGAAGAGCCATTGAAAGAGTTTAAGAAAGGGTGCAAACAAGATTTTTGTAACCACGAGAGGAAGCAACGAGTCGTCTTGAGGAACAATAATGTTCCCCATTGTAAGCTAGCTTCCAGACTTCCCAGGACTAACGAGTCAAGCAACGACTCATTACATGATGTAACAAATTATCATGATGGGTCTTTAAAAAGTCCAAAAAAGGTTCAAATTTGTCTTAGTAGCAATGGAAGGATGAAATGACTCTTCATAAGGAGTGATGACCCGTGGTGATGAGGAAACTTCAGAGAAATGCAAGGGGTATCCCCTGACCACGAGTCATAGGATGACTCATGGTGTGTAACTACAGACCGTCCTTTCTGGTCATTAGTTGGAGAATCAAAGAACTACAATTTTATTCCAAAGGAAACGGGAAGATACAATGATTCTTTATGGTAGACAATGACTCGTTATGTAGGTTGTTGGTACTATCGGGCAGATTTTTAAAACGAAATCCCAGGTTTATTTTAGTAAAATTCTATGCTTCTAACTCCTAAATGATGTTGTTCTGGGACTCCTAAGGGTCAAATTAAAGGGGTTTCATAGCCTAATCCATCATTCCTTCTCAAATCATCCCTAACCTCGTCTTCTCTTTTCCTTTCAAGGCTCAAGAACACCTAGGGTTCTTCACCAAGAGCTTTAAGATTCAAGTGCTAGTGGGGGATCTCTTCAAGCCAAGTATATGGGACTTCAAAAAAGATCTTATTTCATCCTTGTGTCCCAATTTATGTTTAAAACCCTAGCTACTTTGATTTCCTAGAAAAGCATGTTTTAGGGTTTCCATTCATAGAATGTTTTCTCTCATGTCTTCCATGCTTTTCAAGGTCCTCATGATAAATGGCACATGATGTTCATGAATTCACTCTCAATCACATGATGAACTCCCATGGTTAGATGTTAGCATGATTTTCCAAAGTTCAGCTCATGAATTAGTTGCTTTCGAAAGTATGGTCCATTTGAGATATATGATTTTTCCATTAATTCAGGACATATGAGTTACATTATGATTTGGATTAATGATTTTTATGAATTTAGTATGATTAGCATGTTTATGATCCTCTAAACCGTCGGGCCTCTTGCTAGTAGAAAGTAGCCCCGACTAGACTCTCATGAATTTAGTATGATCAATATGTATATGGTTCTTTAGATTCCCAAGCCTCTTGTTAGTAGAAAGTAGTCCTGAATAGTCTTAGAACATCAGTTATGAGCCCTCAGTATCAGTATGCCATAGTCCTTTAGGCTCTCGAGACTCTTGCTAGGTAAAGTGGTTCTGACTAGTCTTGGGATATCAGCTTCATTATCAGTTCACATGTATCTTTATGTTCCATTGGGAGTAGTACTTAGCATCGAGTAGGCCAGGGTTCCAGCGTACCCTGGTCTCAAACTACGTGCCACCGTAGGATAAGGGATTCTCAATAGTAGAGAAGGTTTCCCTTAGCCCGAGAAATATGAATCCTCGTTATTTGAGAGTGTCTCCCTTGCATCAATGGGTGCATGCAGGGGTCATCATTATTAGAGATTGTCTCTATGAGTTAATGAGTAATATTACGCTAGTTAGAGTTCTTACCTTTGGCAAGGTACACCCTTCCAGTCGGGGTTACTGGTCGGGCTCCATAAGGCTCATATTTTGGAGTTTGTTAGTTAATAGTCTATCCCACAGTACAGTTCAGTTTCAATTTCAGTACAGTTATTCCAGTTACAGTTTTCAGTTTATGATTTCAAAGTCAGATTTCAGTACACATACATGACCCAAAAACTAGTTTTACTTATGTATCATTAAATATTTTCAGATGAGCATATCATATTAGTAATTATGCATCTCATATAGAGTCATTATACTTTACTTTAGTTATGTATTTAGATCAGTCATTCTCAGCATAGTGGTATGTTCCTAGCTTCAATTATGTTTTCCATATACTCAGTACATTTCAAGTACTGACTGTATACTTTATATGCTATATCATTTTATGACATATCTTTAGGTATTCAGATTCAGCCCTGTGGTTAGACACGCTCCAGACTTTATCAGTTGACAGTGGTGAATTCTCATCTTTCGAGGACCAAAGTTTGTTTTCCTTATTTCAATTTATTTCTAGTTTCAGAAGTTAAAGTTAGCTGAGGGCTTATCCCAGCAACTCATCAGATTAGTAGAGGCTTTTAAATAGTGTAGTATGAGTTTCAGCTTATGTTTTAGCGTTGTAATTAGATTTTTATTCTTTCCTTTTTATTAGTTATGTTTCAGTTAAGCTTCTACTGAGTTATGTTCTATTAGTTGTTGTTATGTTAGCTTTATGATATGTCAAGATTTAGCGTAGAGCCATTCATGATTCTAGATCCCGTGTTACGACCAGGATATAGACTCGAGTCATGACAATGTCCATGTGAATTCTAAATTATTTTGTGCATCATATTAGAACCGTGATGACCCAACCAATCATGCCAAATAATAAAATCATTAGGACCTGTAAACTTCTTGTTTACTGTGGCATGTGATTCAACTATACTAACATCGGTGTAGTATATGCCAGAGGAAAATGCGAGTAAATTTTCATGTATAATTTTTTCCCACTATTATTGTCGTAATATAAAATTATTCAACCTTTCCTTCGTCGGTGGTCTCAACATGATATATCCATTTTGACGAATATATTTGAAACTCAACAAGTTTCTTTGAGACCTACTATAATATAATGCATCATTGATAGTCAATGCAGTTCCTCTAGGTAGTAATAAGGTCGCTCTCCCAGAGCCCTCAATAATTTATTACTACCAAATATTATTATAATATTGCCTTTTTCTCATAATCAAATAAGAGAAATATCTCTTATCTTTTAATAAGGTGTGGATTGTAGACTATCCAGAAGGCATATATCTTTCTCTTTATTTATGTGACCAACTAAAGACTGGGGAATATCCATATTTTTTATAAATCATGAAGTTATTTATTAACAATTTTGAAAGCTTATAATGACATAGAATATTATGAGAATCATATTAGAAAATAGAAAGTAACAGAATAATATGCTTTATGAAAAAAATAAACTAGCTGAAATTCATGAAATAACAGTTATTATGGTTCATTCCCCAATAGCAAGTCTTCAGTCTTGATCCTCAAAGAAGTCACCAGCTTCTATTGAGTTATACCAAAAAAGCCTTCATAATCATCATCTTTATTGGTAAAATTTGTCTCAACTTTATTATAATTATTCATACGGCCACCTCAACATCATTTTGAAAGATAGAGTGAGCCTCCACTTTGCTACCCTTTCTTTTGATGAAGGATTGATAAAGTTTGATAAAATATTCAGGTGTACAATAACTCTATGCTCAATGCCTTTTCATGCCACATCGATGAAAAATATTACTTTTACTTTTTGAACCATTATTTTGAGAACCCTTATGATTCTCTTATTTATTATGATTGCCAATACGATAATTATCATTTCATCTCTTGCCACATCCATGTACATTTATATGAACCCAATCATTATTCAGTATGTCTTCAAACTTTTGACTTTTTCTACCACATTCGCTTCTTGGAATGGAGTAGATCTAGTGCGATGAGCTTCATGGTTGTTCATTAAAAGGGCAATAAGTTGCTTATCCACCAGAAGGTGTGAGATCAACTCAGAATATTTCTGAAAATCTTTTTCATGGTATTACTACTGTAATGCCATATTTGAGGCATGGCAAGTAATAAGCATCTTTTCTAACATGTCCTCATCATTTATAGTTTCCCACATAATTTTAATCAATTGGAAAGTCATTCTAAATACAATAGAATTCTACTCTATGATTTTTAAATCTTAAAACTGTGAGCACATCCACTCATAACGAGCTCTTGGTAATACCATGACCTTTAGGTGGTCATACCATTCCTTCAAACTAGTCCATAATTTAAATAAATATTTCAAGGTTAAATGTAACGATCCTTCTAGTCATTTTGTGAATTTTGCATTTTTCCATTTTAACCCTCCCTATAGCTTTTATATTTGATATATTACTTATAGGAATGAATGACACGATTAATGAAATAATTGGATGTGTTTTAGAGAAGATAGTTCATCTTGAGAGTATGAGCATGACATGCATAGTAAGTGTTCACATCTTGATACTTCAGAAAAATATTTAACCATATTTAAAGATGAATATTATTTTAGGATGGGAAAAATATAAAACTCCAATTTAAGTTAAGAACTATTTTCTCTTTAACAATAATAGATAAATAAATTTAATAGGTAAAAAATTTTAAAAAAGGCCAACCCAAAAAAAGGAAAAAAAAAAGAAAAAAATATACATATGATGGCTATGGAACCATAATAGCAACAAAAAAACAAAACAAAAGAAAAGGGGCAGCAGGAAGAAACAGAAAGAGAAGAAACACAAAGAGGAAAGGAGAAAAAGAGAGGAAAATAGAAGAGAAAAATAGGGATTTTTATTTCAAAGTATCAAAGTAATATTTCTAATCTTTTCTATGAGTTTATTTCATGATTATGGGTAAAAAGTTTGGCAAAAATATGAAGAAATTATGAGAAATTAAGAAAATTTTAGGATTAGGCCTGGGGTTCTTAGAGTAAGTATTCTTGATTTGAGAGCGGAATAACGGTCTGTTTAGCTGAAATTTGATGTGCAAGTTTATTTTATTGTGGGTAAACAAAACCTGAAAGAAAATTCTAGACTTAGCTCCTTATGGGTGCTCCATCCTATTTGTAAAGAAGAAGTATGGTACCATGAGGATGTACATCGACTATAGACAATTGAACATTATGGAAATTAAGAACAAGTATCTCATTTCGCGTATTGATGACTTATTTCATTAGTTTTAGGGAATCTCGGTATTCTCTAAGATTTATTTGAGGTCTGGTTACCATCAGCTGATGGTTAGGGGGGAGGATATCCCTAAGATAGCCTTTCGGACTCATTATTGCCATTATGAGTTCTTGGTTATGTCTTTTGGACTGACCAATGCCCTAGCAACACTAATGGAGTAGATGAATGGGGTGTTCAGGCCATATTTGGACTCCTTCTTCACAATTTTCATCAATGATATTTTGATCTACTTTCGTGGTTGAGAGGAGCATGAGCATCATTTGAGAATAGCGTTTTATACTTTGAAGAAGGAGAGACTTTATAAAAATATTTTTGAAGTGTTGGTTCTGAAAAAGTTATGTGATATTCTTGGTTCGTCTGGTAACCAAAGATGGTATTATGGTAGATCCTTAGAAGATTGAGGTTGTTAGACACTGGGGTAGGCCTACTTCACCTACCGATATTCAGAGTTTTATTGGCTTGACTAGTTATTCTATATTGGTTGTGGAGGGCTTCTCTTCTATAGTATCTCCATTGACGAACTAACTCAGAAGAATGTGACTTTCTAGTGGTCTAGGAGTGTGAAGTGAGCTTCTAAAGGCTCAAGACGTTGTTGACTTCAACCCAATTTTGATTTTTTAGTGGAAGGTGAAGGCTTCACGGTGATGCTTCACGGGTTGGTCTTGGGTATATGCTGATGCAGAAATATAAGGTAATAGCATATGCTTCGAGGAAGTTGGCTCACAAGAGAAACTACCTTACTTGTGTCTTAGAGATGAGAATAATGATTTTTACTTTGAAATTTTGGTGGCATTATTATATGTAGTTCATTGTGAGTGTTCACGGATCATTACAGCCTTTAATACATTTTCCGTAGAGAGATCTAAGTTTGAGGCGAAGAAGATGGTTGAAGTTGCTTAAGAATTATGATATCACTATTCTATATTACCCCCGAAAGGAAAATATTTTAGCGAATGCTTCGAGTTGGAAGTTAATTAGTATGGCATCTTGTCTTTGTTGTGAGTGGACAAACATCTTTTGACCATGGATGTTTAGTCCTTGGCTAATAGACTTTTGAGACTTGATATTTTAGAGCCTGGTAGGGTTCTTGCTTGTGTTGAGGCACAATATCTTTTATTGGATCAGATCAGGGCTAAGCAGTTCGAAGATTGAGAAGTTGAAGATGATTCAAGACAAAGTGTTAAGTGGTGAGGCCAAAGCAATTATGGATTTGGAAGATGTTTTGAAAATCAAAGATCGTATTTGTATTCCTAGAGTTGGTGATTTGACCAAGTTGATTATAAAAGAGGACAACATTAATGGTGGTATTGAATGAAGAGAGAAATTATAGAGTATGGCTCTTAGTATTTGCATTTCTAAAGATGAAATATGAGAATTAGAGACTAGGTGGTATAACTCAGAGGATATTTATGTTGGAGTTAAGTGTTGGGTGTGAATTGAAAAATGGAGAGAAATAAATTGGAGGGAAGAGACAGTTGAAAAGTTTCTTTTCCAATGGTAGCCATTTTGAATAGATACCATCTGAACAGGTGTCTTCACACCCCTTCACTTTAGATCTTTGGCTATAAATAAAGGCTTTATGCCTTCATTTTTGGATAGAGAATTTTTGAACATTCGGTATATTTTCAAACAAACAAAATCGAGTCTTTTGTGTGATTGTTACTGCTCTTAGAGTTCGACGAAGTTATTGGTGTTTGAGGTAGTGCTACACCATTAAAAGGTATATCCGTTTTATCTTGGGAGGAAGTAAGTCAAAACCCCGTGTACAGTGAGGGGATTAAATTCCTTAAAGACAGTGAATTCTGTAGACTTGGATATTATTCATTTTTTTGTTTTATATATTTGAACACAGGACAACAACAATTTATACCCGAGTGAAGGTTGGAGTGTATTGTCATGGATATGATGGTTGGACTGCCACAAACTTTGAGGGAATTTGATGTCATTTGGGTCACTGTGAATAGATTGACCAAATCAGCTTAGTTTGTGCCGATTCAAACTACCTATAATTAAGAGAGGTTGGCTATAATTTATATCCAATACATAGTGTGTCTGCACGGTGTTCCTATTTTTATCATTTTAGAATGACGTACTCAGTTCACATCTTATTTTTGAAAGCTATGTAGGAGTTAAGTACTCAAGTAAGGTTTAGCATAACTTTTCAGCCATAGACAAATGGTCAGTCTGAGCAGACTATTTAGGAATTGGAGGATATATTACGAGCATGCATGCTCGATTTTGATGGTCATTAGGACCAATTCTTGCTGTTAGCGAAGTTTTTCTATAACAATAGTTATCATTTCAATATCCAAATAGCCCTATTTGAGGCCTTTCATGGTAGGAGATGTTCTCCATGGGTTGGTTCAATGCACTTGAGGTAGACTTTGGGGTACAAACTTGTTGAGGGATGGGGTGCACCAGTCTTATTTGTTCGAAAGAAGGATGGTTCCCTTTGGATGTGCGTTGATTATGAGCAATTGAACAAAGTCACCATCAAGAATAGGTATCCTCTGCCTCATATTGATGATTTATTTGACTAGCTTCAGGGTGCCAAGTGCTTTTCGAAGATAGATCTCAGATCCGGGTACCATTAGCTCAGAGTTTGGGAGAGCGATTTCGTGTCGTCTTTCCCCGGGCCTTTTCCTAGCATGTATGGCATTCAAAAACTCTTAACTAACATGTGAATAATCCACCTACATGTCATGAATTTACGGGGTGTAACATTCTCCCCCCTCTTAAGAACATTTGTCATCGAATGTAAACTTCTACTTGCAAGAAGTTCAACTTACTTGACTTATTCTAGAAAACTTTCGGCAGAGTCTCCCCTGTAATATGGACTTACCCCTGGGGCGGTCATGAATGCTATGTTATCCAACCCCAAAACAATGTAGTGGTCTCAACTAGTAATACTAACTGCGTATACCACATGCTGAAACTAGTGACAATAATGTGTATGTATATACTACATGCTAAAACTAATGATAGTGATATGTATGTACTTAATACATGCTGAAGCTGATAATGGTATATATACAATCTTCTGTCATACAGTGCTGAGTCTAATGCTGAACAAGATATAGTTTTTCTACTAGGAATCAGGCTGTATAACTGAGTTTCATAGTAACATGATTTACTATTTCTAACCTGCTTTCTAAACTTCATTTTAGGCTACCATTCTATTTCTGTAATACCTTACAGGAACTTATATTGCTTTACTAAGTTTCAACTGAACACGATAATATCCTAACATACTTTACTAAATCACATACCGGGCATGCTGTAGGAAATGTGCTGACTTGGTCATCTGATCTACTATCACCCAAATTGAATCATGTTGTCGACGAGTACGAGGTAGATCTGTAATGAAGTCCATATTCACTTCTTCCCACTTCCACGTGGGCATGCTGATATCCTGAGTCATTCCCCAAGTCTCTAGTGCTCTACCTTGACCTGCTGGCAATTCAGGCACTTAGCCACAAAATCTACAATGTCCCTCTTCATGCTGTTCCACCAATAGATTTCCCGTAGGTCACGGTAAATCTTAGTGGCACCTGGGTGGATAGAATATCTGAAGCTGTGTCGAACCATCACAAGAGGAGGCTGGCAGACCTCCTCCGTGATGGCCAGAGTGTCATGGAGGCTAACCTCTGCGATGGCCAGAGTGTCACAAAGGCTAACCTCAGCGATACACAGCGTGCCACGGAGGTGAGGTGCAGCCTCAAGTATAAAAGCACCAACTTCGGTTTTTATCTCATTTTCTCACTTTTGAATTTCCGTAAACGATAGAGAACAGAGAGGAATGAAGATTTATGATAAATATTCATCCGATTACGCCGTCAAACGTGGTCCAAACTCAAATTAACTCCAGATACCGAAGTATAAAGCTATAGAGAACATTCCTGCGGAGTTAGTTTCGTGAAATTCGGTCGGCGAATCTTCGTCCCACCGAGCTAAGGTAAGCGGAATTGCTCCAAATTAGTGTCAATATACTCCTAGCCCTAAAGTGAGCATTTCTCCCTTCTGGACTTTCGAGAAATAGCGAGTTTTGATCATTTTTTGATAAGTCAAAGTTTGGGCTATATATATATTAAAAGTGATATTTTCTATCAGAATATTACTGTATTTAGTCCTAATTGATATATATATGGATGCAGTTGGGAGAAATAGCGTGATATTGATCGAATTATGCCAATTAGTTGGGAAGTTAGAAACGGAGGTATGTAAAGCCAGTTTCTTCGGCAAGCTAGTAGTTCCGGTATAGTAAAATAGTTCAAGTGCCAGCAGAATGTTTTAGAAACCGCATATTATGTTTAGTATGCATTTTAGTATGATATTAGTGACATCATGTCATGTGTAGCGTGAAACTTACTAGCTCGATGCAAATTCTAGTAGAAAGTGACCAAAACAGTACAGCATGCCCGGTATGTGATTTAGTAAAGTATGTTAAGATATTATCGTGTTCAGTTGAAACTTAGTAAAGCAATATAAGTTCCTGTAAGGTATTACAGAAATAGAATGGTAGCCTAAAATGAAGTTTAGAAAGCAGGTTAGAAATAGTAAATCATGTTACTATGAAACTCAGTTATACAGCCTGATTCCCAGCAGAAAAACTATATCTTGTTCAGCATTAGACTCAACACAATATGCCAGAAGATTGTATATATATATATACCAATGTTAATTTCAGCATGTATTAAGTACATACATATCACTATCATTAGTTTTAACATGTAGTATATACATACACATTATTGTCACTAGTTTCAGCATGTGGTATACGCAGTTAGTATTACTAGTTGAGACCACTATATTGTTTTGTGGTTGGATTACCTAGCATTCATGACTGCCCCAGGGGTAATAGCTGTATCAACTCGTCCGCCAGAGGGTGAGGATGCGTCGCTCTATGGAGTGGCATGCCGTCCCCCAGGGGACGAAGATGGGATGTCGGTTTCCCCATATTTTGCCTTGGTCGGCTTTTATACACCCCCATCGAGCGGGTATGCTCGGGGTGTTGATTCAGGAGTCCTCCGGACTCAGGTACAGTTATAGTCAGGGGCTGAGCGAGCCCAAGTGCCTACCCAGGGGATCAGCAGGATGCTTATAGTTATTATAGGAGAAGGGACGACCAGTGTAGGGTTATAGATTGCGTGTTGATTGTACCTCCCGGCTTATGGGGGCCGGGTAAGGTTTGTGTGTGCTATGTTATGTTATGTTATGCCATGTTACGCTAGATACGAGTAGATCGACAGTAGAGCGATACATTTTACAGGTATGGCTCCTACTCCTTCTAGCATAGTTGAGACAGTCTTAGATTCATATTTTCAGTCAGTTTCAGTCTATTTCTTTCTATTTCAGTTCCATCAGTTGTATTGTTGTTTTCAGATATTTTGCAGTTGTTGCTTTACATTGTCACACCCCGCCTTGGGGGGTATGACTGGCACCTGGTGCCCTACTAGGACCTGAACTACTAGACTGCTGAGCTTGGGCACATATGGTGCCTGGATGGCTCTAACTCACATTTCTGGAAACAAAGGGCTATATAACGGCTGTAAACACAGCCCCCGGCCCATTGGCCTATAGCCTCCTGTACCCATAATAACAGCTAACCAGAAACAAGCAACTATAAGGAAACCTATACGGGCCGACAAGGCCACCATGCTGTCTAGTTATCTATAACTCAACCTTGAGGTACTGGATAGCTACGTGACCGGCAAGGTCACCACTACTGTCGAACTATGGCCCCACACGGCCAACATAAAGGAAACAAAAGTACTAACAGCTACACAACTGCACGACCTCACACGACCGGCTCATCTGACCACAGGGTAATATACATACAGACTGCAAGCCTCTAGGAATAGCAATCGAAATGATCGGGATAGGGCCCCGACCTACCCGTACTGTACAACAAAAGAAAACGGAATACACCTCTGGGATTCAGTCTCCGGATGATAGGAGCTGAATGCTCGATCGCTGACAGGAATCACGTGGTATCGCCTGCTCGTCTATGAGTACCTGCAGGCAAGTAATGCAGCGCCCCACCGGGCGTCAGTACCGCTGGTACTGAGTACGTAAAGCAATAACTGAAAGAAATATCTGAAAATAACAATACAACTGATGAAACTGAAGTAGAAAGGAATGGATTAACTGTCTGATAATGTAAATCATACCTTCTTTTAATTATACTGGAAGGAGTAGGAGTCATACCTGGAGATTTATCGTCCTACTGTCGATCTACTCGTATCTACTGTACATGGCATAACATATCATAACATCACATAGAACACACAAAGCTTACCCGGCCCCCATAAGCCGGGGGGGGGGGGTACAACCAGCACAGAATCTATACCCCTACCCCGGTCATCCCATCTCCTGTAATAACTATAAGCATCCCGCTGGTCCCCTGGGTATGCACTTGGGCTCGCTGAACCCCTGACTATAACTGCATCTGAGTCTGGAGGACTCCTGAATCAACACCCGGGCGTATCCGCTCGACAGGGGTGTGTAGGGGCCGATCAAGGCACAATATGGGGAAAAACTGGCATCCCATGTTCGTCCCCTGTGGGACGGCATGCCACTCCATAGAGCGACGTATCCTCGTCCTCTGGCGGACGAGTCGATACAGCTATCAACCCTGGGGTGGTCATGGATGCTAGGTAGTCCAACCCCAAACAATACAACGGTCTCAACTAGTAATACTATCTGCATGTCCCACATACTGAAGCTAATAGTGGTAAAGTATTTGTACTTATTATATGCTGAGCTAGTAATAGTAATATGTACATACTTAATACATGCTGAGACTGACAATAGTATATATGTATAATATATAATCTTCTGCCATACTGTACTGAGTGTAACGCTGAACAGGGTATAGTCTTTCTGCTGAGAACCATGTTGTATGCTGAGTTTCTATAGTAACATGATTTACTATTCCTAACATGCTTTCTAAACTTCATTTTAACCTACCATTTTACTTCTGAAATGTCTTATAGTTATTACATTGCTTTACTGGGTTTCAACTGAATACGATGATATCCTAACATTCTGTACTACATCACATACTGAGCATGCTGTGTAGTTTCTAACACTTGTATTAGAATCTATATCGTACTAGCAAGTTTCACGCAAGTTATAACTCGATGCTTATAATATCATACCAACATTCGTAACAAACATAATACATGACTTCTGAACATTCTACTGGCCTTTAAATTACTTTACTATACCGAGATTACTAACTTGCCGAGGAAAACTAACTTTACATACCTTATCCTCGAACTATCCGTGTGTCAGACGAGGCTCGGCCGGTACTTCAACTATTTTCTCCCAACTGCATTCATAAACATGTCAATTAATACTAAATACAGCTTTATTTTAAAGAGCAACGTCACTTTCGATATAGTTTATAGCCTAAACTTAGGCTTATCGAAAGACGGTCGAAAACTCGCTATTTTTCAGAGGTCCAGAAGGGAGAACTATTCACTTCTCAGCTAGGAACACATAGACACTAGTTTGGAGCAATTCTACTTACCTTAGCTCGGTGGCTCGACGATTCGTCGGCCGTATTTCACGAAACTAAATCCGTAGGAATGCTCTCTGCTGCTAAATACCTCAGTATCTGGGGTTAATTTGAGTTTGGACAACGTTTAGCAGCGTAATCGGACGAAAATTATATTACTTCTTCGTTCTCTCCCTGTTCTCCTGCGTTTTCTGGAAATTTTAAGAGGTTTTAATGAAATTAAACCGAAGTGGGGCTTTATATACTTAGGCCTGGACAAGGCCAACGTGTCACGGAGCCAACGCGGAGGCCTCACCTTCGTGACACGCTGCCATCGTGGAGGGGCTCTGCCTCGGCTCCTTCCGCGATGGTTCGACAGGTTTCTCGTCCGATCTTTTCCTGGGCCTTTCTCTAGCACGTATGGCCTTCAAATATGCTTAACCAACGTGCGAATAGGTCATCTAGGTGCCGGGAATCCTACGGGGTATAACATTCTCCCCCCCTTAAGAACATTCGTCCTCGAATGTATACTGCCATCTAGAGGACTACTTAACTTACTTGTTTTAGAAAAATTTCGGCAGAGTTTCCCCTGTAATATGGACTATACCAAAAACCTGAAATGCAGAAAAGTCCAATACAAGTACTGTACACAATACTGTAGGATTCACTGGATGGCTACGTATCAATTTTCCTCACTTATACATATACAACCATAAGATACTACATAAGCAATAATACGGACATACCTGTCACCTGACTAGGCCTGGAATAGGTGAGGATATCTGGTCCTCATATCTTCCTCCGCTTCCCAAGTCATCTCCTCTCGGTTCCTGTTACGCCTCAATACCTTGATAGACGTAATATCTTTAGTCCTCAATCTGCGAATCTGTCTATTTAAGATAGTTATTAGAACCTCTTCATAGGCCAGCTTTTTCGTAACCTGGATATTCTGGACTGGGACTGCTCTGGACGGGTCTCCTATGCATTTCCTCAGCATAGATACATGAAAGACCGGATGAACGGATTCTAATTCTGGAGGCAAATTCAACTCATATGCTACTTGGCCTGTCCTTCGACGAATCCGATAAGGCCCAACAAACCTCGGACTGAGCTTACCTTTCTTGCAGGACCTCATTACCTCTTTCATTGGGGATACTTCAGAAATACCCAGTCATACACATCAAACTCCAATTTTCTGTGCCGCACATCTGCATATGATTTCTGGCGGCTCTGTGCAGTCAGTAAGCATTCTTCGGATAAGCTTTACCTTTTCCTTTGACTGCTGAACAATGTCTGGGCCAACCAACACTGACTCTCTGATTTCAAACCAACCATTCGGTGATCTGCATTTTCGCTCGTATAATGCCTCAAAAGGCTCCATCTGGATGGCTGAATGATAGCTGTTATTGTAGGCAAATTCAATTAACGGTAAATGCTCACTTTGGCTACTACCAAAATCTAGCACACACGCTCGCAACATGTCTTCGAGCGTCTGAATTGTGCGCTCAGCCTGCTCATCTATCTGAGGATAGAATGCTGTGCTTAAATTAATCTGCGTTTCCAGACCCCTCTGGAACGACTGCCAGAATCTAGCTGTAAACTGTGCTCCCCTATCTGAAATAATGGATACCGGCACTCCACGCAATCTAACTATTTCTCTGATATATAATTCGGCATAATCCTCAGCCGAGAAGGTAGCTCTCACTGGCAGGAAATGAGCTGATTTTGTCAGCCTGTCAACTATTACCCAAATGGAATCATATCCATGTTTAGTACGGGGTGATCCTGCCACAAAATCCATATTTACTGCTTTCCATTTTCAGAGAGGTACAGTTATGTCCTGAATCACCGCCTGGTTTCTGATGTTCTGCTTTCACCCGCTGGCAGTTAGGATACTGGGCTACAAACTCAGCAATTTCCCTTTTCATACTTGGCCACCAGTAGTTTTCTTTGATGTCATGGTACATTTTTGTCGTACCGGGGTGAAGAGAATAACGGGCGTAATGTACCTCGTTCAGAATCTGCTGGTGGGGCCCTGAAACATCTGGAACTTATAGACGGCCTTTACAACGCAGCATTCCACCCTCTGTTACCTGAAAACCTGGCGTTTTCCCCTGCTAACCAGGTCAGGATTCTTATACTACCATTCTTTTTATTTTCACAACTGATGACGACACGACGGTGTTCTCTATTACAGCTCTGCTGTCCTTCATTTCTATTACACGAACGGCTAAATTGACCAATTGATGTATCTTTCTGACCAACTCCCGTTGCTCGGGCTGCCCATACACCACACTTCTAATAGATCTATAACTAAGAGCGGTTGTTGCTCCATTACCTCTTCTTGGCTGATGTAACATTTTCATACTTAGAGAGCTCGGCATATAATTGACGGTTATACTGACTTGTCTTGACGAAGAGATCGACAGGTAGTTTACAGGCATAACTAAAGCTTATCTGGCCCTCCGGCCACATGCTAAGGCTACTTGTTGCTGGGATAACCTGAACGACCGTCTGCGCACCTTGTGCCTTTTTTTGATCAGAGGGTCCTGATATCGACCATGACCTCCAATGATCTGGCTGCATAACCTTAAATAACTGAATAGTCGGGTTGAATAACCCAAATATGGCAGTAGTCTAATAATGCTCTAACTGTTCTACTTGAGTGCTTATAGTTCGTGCATAACCGCAGACTTGTGGGCATCTAATTGCTCTGTTATTTTGCTTAAACCACTGTAAGGCTGGGCTTAATCAAACTTACTCCCAGGAGATCAATCTCTGGATCTTCACGGGGAGTCTACTGATCCCCTAGTCTTAATAAACACTGTGCTAGCAGGGTACTATCAATTTCTTACGCCTTGTGTGTATCCACTTGGATTTATACTGCTATTCTGGGGAATTCTCGGTCTTATGAGATATTCTGTAAATACTGTCCTTCTACTAGGGATCTGTATCTGAATATCTTATGAAAACTAGCTGAAGTACTAGTCTGTCGCTGACTACTGATGTGGACCCTTCCTTGGGGTACCCACGGGTATTCTGACTGGGACGACCAGCTGACTTATGGGGTGTTCCACATAATAACTGCTAGGTTGGCTAAGGCCGACTCTCACCTACAAGGCTGGGAAAATGATGTACGACCACTTAACATACTAGAACAATTCTGGTATTGCTAATCTCTGAAATTTGCCTATTCGGCCTCTAATCCTGGTTCTAACACATGCACTACTGTTACCGATCTTCAGGGATGCCTCCCTGCTAATGCAGGCGCCAGCTGGTCAGTAGACCGTCTAACTGCGCCCTTATCATCTAGCCATCTGTTTTAGGCCATTAACTCTGGTAAGCTCCTAGAGCCTAGATCTGACAACAACACATAAGTCTATTAACCTAATAACTGAAAACTGAGAAAGTTTCTATGACTTCATACGTTTTCACACTTAATCCGCCCTTTCTCTTCTCCTTTCCCTTTCTCCTTTCTTCTCTCCTTTTCTTTCTTTCTTCTCCCCCTTTTTTTTTGGCAAAGGGGGGGGGGGGTCCTGCAATGCAATCTGTACATGCTTTCTATTACTAATCAGCATCTGTGATTGCACCCCTTATAGGCAGCTACTCACAGCATATCTATTATCTGTATATATATATATATATATATATATATATATATATATATATATCAATAACTATGTACAATATGTACTGAATTCTGCGGTAATACATAATCTCTGACATGCTCTGCTGAGTCTCATACCGTACATGATACACCGCTTCTACGGCCTAATAATATCTCCTGCCCTGACTTATCATTTCATTGCATTGTCACCCCATTCTGAAAGTAACAAACATAAACACTTTAGTTATTGTCTGCTGTTTGAAATTCCGCCACTCTTGCGATGTGGGGTCGACGTTCGAATCTTGTAGCCTTACTAGGCATATATTGATAGCCCATGACTGTCTGCTGGGCCTTATCTCTAGGCTACACTAGATTAGAATTGCTGTATCGGTAACTTCTTAACTTTTCCATAGCGGACATACTGTGGTATTTGAACCGCAATCTTACTGTCAGCCCGAGGCTTAATCCTTAATACGATATTTTATCAATCCGGGGGTAATTCTAATTTCCCCACAAGATCTGACATTCCTGCTTCTTTCCCTCATCTTAGTTAAGCTGAACTTTGGGGTTCAAGGTACCTGCTCTTCATTGTTAACAAGATTGTTGGTCCTGTATCAGTTCATACTTCCCCTGACTTGCAGTCAGACCTATCTGATTCACATGACCCCTCACCCTTTTGATATCACAACTGGATCATAACCACAATCTTACAGGTATGTCTTGCTATCTGTTAGCATATGTGGCGGACTTGGCCTTTTTCTGACTCGAACTTGACTATTACCCGACTTTCATTACTAACAGGTCTTTTACCCCTACTTCGAGTAAGCTAACGGTCTTACTTCCTACTGGCTTATTATCCTAAGGGTCTGCACAACTTACGGAATCATAGGGGCTCTTTATACTTTCCAATACTTACTAGGATCAATCAGCCCATCTTTACTTACTGCTTGATTTGGCAGCCCCATCTCAAGTCTTATGCCCCTTTACTATACTGGCATCAAAATCAAGAGGTAGGAATAGCCCTTTTCTTATTGCAACAAGTAAAAGCATTTAACTGTACCATATCCAAAAGATGTATTTGGGATTCCTGCATTTCCCTCTCTTTCTTATACTTACCTGGTGGTCTGACCTTGTCTGTAATCTTAATCAGATCTTATATAGCTAATAAATAAATCAAATCATATGCACATTACACTCCTGACTTCCTATTCTGACGTTATCAACGTATACTGGGGATAGTACCGATAAAGGTATCATGCTGGGAGGTCTCGGGTACCTCCTCCTGCTACCGTAGTTATCATGTAACTGGCTGATGCCTTCTTCTGTTGCTATATCTGATCTTCTACCTGTAATAGGGTAATGCTGATCTCCTTTTGTATCTGTAATCAAAGAATACGGTAAGTTTTTAGAGACTCCACCCTGTACTGTACCGCTCTAAAGCACGACTGACTGAGAAGGAAGGGTAACCATCCTATCATGCCTCGCAGCCTCCTGCCTATAATATGTGGTGCACAACACATCCATAGACAAGACTCTACTTAGCACGGCTTGCAGAATCCCTAGGACACGACTGACTCTGATACCAAGTTTGTCACACCCCGCCTTGGGGGGTATGACTGGCACCTGGTGCCCTACTAGGACCTGAACTACTAGACTGTTGAGCCTGGGCACATCTGGTGCCTGGCTGGCTCTAACTCACATTTCTGAAAACAAAAGGCTATATAACGGCTGTAAACACAGCCCCCGGCCCATTGGCCTATAGCCTCCTGTACCCGTAATAACAGCTAACCAGAAACAAGCAACTATAAGGAAACCTATGCGGGCCGACAAGGCCACCATGTTGTCTAGTTATCTATAACTCAACCCTGAAGTACTGGATAGCTACATGACCGGCAAGGTCACCACTACTGTCGAACTATGGCCCCACACGGCCAACATAAAGGAAACAAAAGTACTAACAGCTACACAACTGCACGGCCTCACACGACCGGCTCATCTTACCACAGGGTAATATACATACAGACTGCAAGCCTCTAGGAATAGAAATCGAAATGATCGGGACAGGGCCCCGACCTACCCGTACTGTACAACAAAAGAAAACGGAATACACCTCTGGGATTCAGTCTCCGGATGACAGGAGCTGAATGCTCGATCAATGACAGGAATCACGTGGTATCGCCTGCTCGTCTATGAGTACCTGCAGGCAAGTAATGCAGCGCCCCACCGAGCGTCAGTACTGCTGGTACTGAGTATGTAAAGCAATAACTGAAAGAAATATCTGAAAATAATAATACAACTGATGAAACTGAAGTAGAAAGGAATGGATTAACTGTCTGATAATGTAAATCATACCTTCTTTTAATTATACTGGAAGGAGTAGGAGTCATACCTGGTGATTTATCGTCCTACTGTCGATCTACTCGTATCTACTGTACATGGCATAACATATCATAACATCACATAGCACACATAAACCTTACCCGGCCCCCATAAGCCGGGGGGGTACAACCAGCACAGAATCTATACCCCTACCCCGGTCATCCCATCTCCTGTAATAACTATAAGCATCCTACCGGTCCCCTGGGTATGCACTTGGGCTCGCTGAGCCCCTGACTATAACTGCATCTGAGTCCGAAGGACTCCTGAATCAACACCCGGGCGTATCCGCTCGACAGGGGTGTGTAGGGGCCGATCAAGGCACAATATGGGGAAAAACTGGCATCCCATCTTCGTCCCCTGTGGGACGGCATGCCACTCTGTAGAGCGACGTATCCTCGTCCTCTGGCGGACGAGTCGATACAGCTATCAACCCTGGGGCGGTCATGGATGCTAGGTAGTCCAATCCCAAACAATACAACGGTCTCAACTAGTAATACTATCTGCATGTCCCACATACTGAAGCTAATAGTGGTAAAGTATTTGTACTTATTATATGCTGAGCTAGTAATAGTAATATGTACATACTTAATACATGCTGAGACTGACAATAGTATATATGTATAATATATAATCTTCTGCCATACTGTACTGAGTGTAACGCTGAACAGGGTATAGTCTTTTTGCTGAGAACCATGCTGTATGCTGAGTTTCTATAGTAACATGATTTACTATTCCTAACATGCTTTCTAAACTTCATTTTAACCTACCATTTTACTTCTGAGATGTCTTATAGTTATTACATTACTTTACTGGGTTTCAACTGAATACGATGATATCCTAACATTCTGTACTACATCACATACTTAGCATGCTGTGTAGTTTCTAACACTTGTATTAGAATCTATATCGTACTAGCAAGTTTCATGCAAGTTATAACTCGATGCTTCTAATATCGTACCAACATTCGTAACAAACATAATACATGACTTCTGAACATTCTACTGGCCTTTAAATTACTTTACTATACCGAGATTACTAACTTGCCGAGGAAAACTAACTTTACATACCTTATCCTCGAACTATTCGTCTGTCGAACGAGGCTCGGCCGGTACTTCAACTATTTTCTCCCAACTGCATTCATAAACATGTCAATTAATACTAAATACAGCTTTATTTTAAAGAGCAACGTCACTTTCGATATAGTTTATAGCCTAAACTTAGGCTTATCAAAAGACGGTCGAAAACTCGCTATTTTTCAGAGGTCCAGAAGGGAGAACTATTCACTTCTCAGCTAGGAACACATAGACACTAGTTTGGAGCAATTCTACTTACCTTAGCTCGGTGGCTCGATGATTCGTCGGCCGTATTTCACGAAACTAAATCCGTAGGAATGCTCTCTGCTGCTAAATACCTCAGTATCTGGGGTTAATTTGAGTTTGGACAACGTTTAGCAGCGTAATCGGACGAAAATTATATTACTTCTTCGTTCTCTCCCTGTTCTCCTGCGTTTTCTAGAAATTTTAAGAGGTTTTAATGAAATTAAACCGAAGTGGGGCTTTATATACTTGGGCCTGGACAAGGCCAACGTGTCACGGAGCCAACGCGGAGGCCTCACCTCCGTGACACGCTGCCATCGCGGAGGGGCTCTGCCTCGGCTCCTTCCGCGATGGTTCGACAGGTTTCTCGTCCGATCTTTTCCCGGGCCTTTCTCTAGCACGTATGGCCTTCAAATATGCTTAACCAACGTGCGAATAGGTCATCTAGGTGCCGGGAATCCTACAGGGTATAACATACATACTCAGTACTAGTGGTACTGACGCTCGTTTTGGGCGCTGCATTACTTGTCTGCAGGTACTCATAGACGAGGAGCCGATACCTCATGATTCCAGCCAGCTCACAGAGTCATCAGCTCCAGTCATCCGGAGCTAGATAGCTAGAGGTTCATCCCTTTTCTTTTGTTGTACAGTATGGGTAGGCCGGGGCCCTGTCCCGACCATATTATCAGTATTCTTGGAGGCTTGCACATTGTGTATACCCTATGGTTTGTTATACCGGTCGTGTGAGGCCATGTGTATGTTTTAGCTTGTTATGATGGCCGTGTTGGGCCTTACTCAGTTGGTAGTGGTGACCTTGTCGGTCACGTAGCGGTTTAGCACCTATTTTCTTGATTTAGAGATAACTAGACAGCATGGTGGCCTTGTCGGCCCGCATAGGTTCCCCTATATGAATGTGATTCTGGTTAGCTGATATTATAGTACAGGTGGCTATAGGCCTAGTCGGCCAGATGCTGTATTTACAACTGTTATATAGCTCGTCGTTTTCTTGAATCCAGAGTTAGAGCCAGCCATGCACCAGAAGTGCTTAGGCTCAACAATTTAGCAGTTCAGGTCCCAGTGAGGGCACCAGGTGCCAGTCACACCCCCTAAGGCAGGGCGTGACAGTAGATGTACGAACTACTTAGGTAGTTCTCTCAGAAAAAGCTAGGGCTTTCAAGTTTTCTTCTCAGATTCTCCGAGTTCTTCCTAGGGAATTCGACTCCAGGTATATGGGAATTCAATAAGGGAATTGTCCTTCCCTTGTTCCCCAAAACCCTTCTATAATCCCTTGTTAGTCTTAGCCCTGAATGTCAGAAATAAGGTTAGCTTCAGTCAGATTATGAATATTCTTGTGGAGTGAAATTCTTGTGAATTCTTGCAATTTGTTCGCTATTTATCAAGCATGTTGTTACTCTCTTCATGAAATATTGTTTTAGCCCTAGTTGTATGAAATTCAGTAAATTTGGGTCTTGCATAGTTGATTAGATACTATTTTTGCTTGACTTAATTACTTCTTGAGTTTCCATGTTATTACCATCATGTGATTTCACAATCAGTTTGCATGCTAGTCCAGTCTCAGTCAGAAGTTAGCATTTTCAGTATCTTTCAGTAAGTCAGCTGATCAGTTTGACAATAGTTAGATCTTGAGGACTTCGGTTCAATAATACTCCCTAGTTTCAGTTATCAGTTAGTCTCTAGACGGTTATGACGCTTCCAGATAAGCAACTTTGATCAGTCTTAAAACCATCATTATCAGTTATCAGTTAGTCTTCTAAATGGAGGATGCTTCCAGATAAGCAGCTCTGGCCAGTCTTAGAACACAAGTTTTAGTTATTCAGTCCTATAAACTCTCAGGTTACTTCCAAATAAGTATTCTTGACTTAGTCTAGGACCCCATCTTCGAGTTATCGGTTTAGTAGTCAAGTTAGGATTATCCAGTGGGAGTAGTACCTAGCACTGAGCGGACTAGGGTTTAGCTCACCCAGGTTCCCAGAACTACGTTGCCACCATAGGTTTTTGGCCCAATGGGCCCCAGACTTGTGATCATCCAGCCCAGCCATTATATCCTGGCAAATGTACAGTGGGCTTTCCCTGATAGGGTGTATACATCAGACTCCACGTCTAGCTCACGTGGTTATATATCGGTTATAGACTCTCCCACTTGTCAGTACAGTTTCAGTTTAGTTCAGTTTAGCTCAGTTCAGTCACTCAGTTCTAGGACATGCTTATGATCGTCAGTTAGCATCTATCTTGACCTCATTATAGTTATAGCTCAGCTTTTTATCAGTACTCAAAATTGGTCATTTCATGTTATTTCAGTTCTGTGCTTATTTTTCCATACATTATGTATATCTCACTTACTCAGTATATTCAAAGTATTGACACATACTTTTATGCTATATCGTATTATGATACAACCAAAGGTTTACAGACTCAGCATAATACCCCAGAAGTGCCTAAGATTAGATCCGAGATTTAAAAATGGGAGTTGGAAGAATTTGGAAAAAATTCCATAGAACGTGTCACCTAATGGATCGTTGGTCCAACCAACGACTCGTGGGAAGAATTCGTGGTGAGGTCTGGTCGGGTGGCAGTTGGAAGTAACGGGTCAAGTAACAACCCATTTTTTGTTACCACGAGTCGTTGTTTGAGGTCATGGTGGGACTGGTCCTCAACCTAAGGGGGAGTAACGGATCGTTGGACGACCCGTTGTGAGGAGTAACGGGTCGTGGTGTGGCTTGTGGAAAGGCTTGGTACAAGTCGTGAAGGGGGAGCAACGGGCGATATAACGAATCATTGTCTGAAGGGACGACTCGTCCTATCGAGTCATGGGATCGACGTGAAGATGGGCAGTGGAGACGACAGAGGGATACCACGAGTAGTGGAATCCAAGAACGACCCGGTAGGACGGTCGTTGTCACTCCCAGTGCAGAAATTTCAGGAATTTCATTAAGGGCATTTTTTTCATTCCTAAGTCCTAGGGTCCTAAACTATATCATTTAAGGGTCGAAATTAAGTGTTTTATAAGGGTAAAACCTATCCTAGGCTCATTCTATCCATGCATGCAAAGTTAGGGAATTAGGGAGGTGATCAAGCTTGTTCTTCTTCAAGTATTCTTCAATTTTCCATTGGGCTTTCAAGGAGTGGTGAAATTTGACATGTAGGGTTATGAATGGGTGAATCCTTTCACACCCATGCCAATCCCTCTCTAAACATAAATTTTCTATGTAATTTCTATGGGGTTTTACCAATGCATGAAATTTTGATTTCTCTACATGGGCATGATCTAATTGAGTTATGATTATTGAATTACGAAATATGGGCAAGTTTTACATTGTTTTTTTAAAATTATGTTTCAAGCTTTTAAAACTTAAATGCATTTACGAAAAGTTCATGAAAGTTAAGATTTATGATGAATGTTCATGTATGATGAAATATTGATGATGAAAAGCATGTTTTCAAGTTACCCATGTTAATAATTATGTTTTCAAGTGAATTGAGTATTTTCAAGTATGATAAAGTATTGGGCAATGCCCACATATTCAAGAATGTTTTATCGATTTATGATATGGATTTTATGATTTATCGATTTATGACGTTGGCCGATTAATGGGCCCTTGATTCATGGCTAATCATGTATGAAAAGGGGATTAACAATGTTAAATATTTTATTTAGCCATGAATCTCATGAATGATGTTTATGATTTATGTATGAGCCTAATGTGCATGTTTTTGGGAGCAGTGTCTAGCACCGAGTAGCCGACGTTCAAAGGACTACGCTGGTATCTCATAACTATGTGCCACTGTAGGTTTATATTGATAGATTACATTGTTAATGATCCCCTCTTTCGGAATATCACATAATGCACTCCTTTTGCCTGGCAAGCCAAGGACGGCTCTGTCCACTTGAGCGAGATAGTTGGGGCTTCATGTAAGTTTATACCATGATGGTGTTGGTTTTGACGAGTCCTTCCATTGTTCCGCATGTTTTATGCATTATTATGTTTATGTTATTTTGGCTCAAGTAATGATTTAACAAAGTTTCTTTTATGACTATGATTATGAACGGATTACGAATGATTTGGAAACCTTGAGCCTTATGTTACATTATAATATTTATGTTATGAGCATGATGTCCCACTCTTATGATCTCTTATGAGCTTTTTATTTCTTTTTAAATGTCCATTTTACTTATCTTACATACTCGGTACATTCCACGTACTGACCGCATACTCTATGCTGTATCATTTTATGATACAGACTCCGATCTTCACACCCAACATCGTCATTAGTTTATTTCAGAGATTTGCATCCAGCTCTTGGTGAGTCCTCATTCTCCGAGGACCAATTTGATATCAGTTATCTTTTCATCTTCAGTTTTATAGATTTGCCGAGTTAGTTAAGGGTGTTGTCCCATCGACCATCAGACATGTTAGAAGCTTTCAGACTAAATGTAGTATTCGGTTGTTGTGGATGTAGTACATTCCGCTTTCTATGTTATGTTATATTTATGTTTCTTCTATGTCATATGCTAAGTATTCGCTTTATTGACATTGAGTTGGATGTATGTTCATGCCATAGGTCGACTTGGAGTCTCTCGTGGCTCCTTGTCCCGTGTTACATCCGGGTCTACGTTCGGGGCGTGACAAACTTGGTATCAGAGCCATAGATTTGAAGTGTCCTAGGGTGTCGGAAAGCCACGTTAAGTAGTCTTTTTCATGGGTGTGAAGAACGCCACACTTATTACGAAGAGGCTATGAGATGTTTAGAAAATATTCCCTTCTTTCATGATCTATGTCATGCGATGAAATGTCTTCCTATCCTTCTAATTCGTGCTACTCGCGATTACAGAATCATGGCTCCCCCAGAGTAAATGGTAGGAGGAATGGGAATGGAGAAGGCCACGAGGATGGCAATGAAAACGGGCACCAGCAAGCCCCCACAGTCCAGGAGCACCATGCACCGGAGCCGGTTGCCCATGCTGATTTTGGGGTAGCTATTCAGATGCTCTCGCAGGCGTTGACCGTTCAGGTCAATCAGCAAGCAGTTGCACACTTCCCGAAAAATGGTAATGCAGTGACGGCTCAAGTCAGGGATTTCTTAAGAATGAACCCGCCAGAGTTCCTCGGGTCAAAAGTAGATGATGATCTGCATGAGTTTATTGATGAGATTGTGAAGATCACCCAAGTCATGGGGGTGAATGGAGTTGAGCGTGCGGAGTTGGCCTGTCATGCCCCGATCCTACACCCTGGGCGTAACACGGTACTTGAAGCAACAAGTGACCCTAAGCCAACCCATGGTCTATCAGTTACTAGCATTCAAAGTAAAACATGCACAACGGAACTTTGAAATAATATCATAAAATATTAATGAGAGGCAAGTCTAAAAACATAAAGTTCAAACAATAGAATAATACTGATAAATCTGAAAATCATGTCTGTTTAAAATCCATCTAATAGAGGATTTGCTGGGACAAACCCCCAGCTAACTCTAAGTCTAACTGAAACTAATACATGACTGAAAGAAGGAAAATAATGCCCTTGGATGATGAGGACTCACACTTCAACTGCTGCAACGGAGAATCTGAACTGCGGCAACTAACGGTGCTGGGTCTGAGAACCTGCAATTGTATCATGAAATGATATAGCCTAAAAGTATGCGTTAGTACTTTGAATGTACTGAGTAAGTGGGAAAAACATAACTGAAAATAAAGTCTGAGCTGAAATGACACGCAATGACCAACAAGCTGAACTGAACTATTGATATAATATGAAATGGTCCAGATGACCCTGTCTGATGGTCAAGGACGTGCCTTAAGTCTGAAACCCTGAGGCTGAGATACTGTACTTAACTTAGTTAAACTGAGGATTAGAACTGAACTGAGATGCTTATTCTGTAACTGGACTAGACTGACTAGTGGGAGAGTCTATAACCGACACATAACTACGTCTGTTGGAATCCCGGCCCGCTCGGTGCTAAGTTCTACTCCCACTGAAAAACCTAAACTGAAATACTAAGCTGATAGCTCAAAACTGGGGTCCAATACTTGTTAGGGATGTATAACAGCATGTACCCTGAGAGTCTTATCGGACCGGATTCTGAAATTGGGTTCTAGACTGGTCAGAGCTGCTTATATGGAAATGTCGTGACCGTCTAAGAACAAGCTGTAACTGAACTGGGGTCCTCGGGCTGGTCAGAGCTATATACTAGAATGTCATAACTGCCTGATGGACCAAAACTGTAACTCTGAGTCTGGTTCTAATAACTGAGAGGAACTGACACCTCGAGATAAGACTGAAGTCAAACTGATCAGTTGACCATTTTCTAAATAGCACTGAGGATTCTAGCATTCCGACTGGGACTAAACTGATATGATTCTGGAGAGATTCCATTTTCTAACTGGTCTAGACGACTAGCAGCTAATAGAGAATTCAACTTATCCCAACCGTATGGGAATTTCATAATATAGAGAAATTTCAAGAATTATAGGAACTCCATTCAACGAACTAAAGTCATTCTATTTCATGGGGTATTTACCCAACATATACGTATAGCAAGAAATTCTAGGAATTCAGCCCAAAGCATTCTTCATTCACTAGAGGAAATTTAACAAACAAAATCATTACTCGAAAAATTAGGGCTTAAACTCACTTTTTGCATGAACACTGACAATTTGATAAGGAATTTATGGGGATCATATCAACAATATACATGAACATCGTTCTATGTGAAATCAATGAAAATAAACATGAATACTCTTCATATTCGAAGCTCAGGGCTTAAACTAATATAAGAAATTGAGGAGGATTTTGGGGACACAAGGGAAGAACAATCCCTTTGCTAAAACCCCACATACCCGGTGAGAAAACCTGGAGAATTTTCTTGAGAATCGAAGAGAAAAGTTCAGCCCTATCCCTTGCGCTGAAATACTCTGAGAGAGAATTTTATGATATTTCTCTGAGGGTTAACGTGAGAATGAGGGTAGGAACCGTCCAAACCCTCTAACAAGTCTGAAATTAGGTCCCAAAAGACATAGTTTAAAGCTTAGGTGAATAGGAATTTACTAAATAGTCCTTAGATGTTCGTTAGGAAAAACTGACAGGTGCCCCTAACGGGTGACCTAATGAGTCATGGTGACTGACCACGACTCGTGGTCACTCCCGTCAGGTACACTGCTTGGGATCATTAGTAGGTCACCACGAGGGTCCCAACAAGTCGTTATCTACGACCACGACTCGTGGTCACCAGTCGTGGACTAAACTGTCTCATTATGGAGATTTAATGCTAAGTCCCATAACGAGTCATTGCCAGAGGTGATGACTCGTTTCACCCAATCGTCGAGTACACTAGTTAACTAAAACATTCCCAACTCAGGCCTGACCACGAGTGACTTAATGGGTCGTGGTTAGTGACACAACTCGTGACATCCCTCGTTAGGTACACTGCTTCCCTCCTTTACATTAATCAGCCTTCTCCTCACGGCTCACCTAACGAGTCATAAGGTTACTTGACGACTCGTTAGGTGGGCTGTCCTGCAACATTTCTGCAGTTTTTCAAATTTCCTACTTTATGCCCCGAAATTGGATTTTGAGTTTCTTGGGTTTTACATATCTCCCCCTTGTAAACATTCATCCTCGAATGTTAGAAAACACACAGGAAGCAGAAATTAACAATCAAAACCTTCAAATACTGCTCATTTAACTCCAAAACTGCCGAAATGACTATCTCCATTTTGAAATACATATCTGAACTGAGTTTACTTATCATACGTACATTCAAAAACATAAAAGAGACTTGAACATCTGAACTGAGTCATGAAAACTAAACTGATTTCTAGGGTCATAGCTAATATGTCAAGCTGCGCTGGAGCCGGTAGGGAACAAGTCCGGGTATTCGACCATCATATCTGCTTTGACCTCCCACGTAGCTCCCTCAACCTGCTGATTTCTCCATAAGACTTTGACTGAAACTATTTTCTTGTTCCTAAGCTTACGCACCTGACGGTCAATGATTTGGACTGGTACTTCCTCATATGAGAGACTATCTTTTATCCCTGCGCTGTCCAATGGCACAACTGAGGTTGGATCTCCGATGCACTTCTTCAAAAGTGACACATACAAAACTGGATGCACACCTGCTAGTTCTGAAGGTAACTCTAGCTCATAGGCTACCTTGCCGATACGCCTCAAAATTCTATAAGGTCCCACATACCTCGGACTGAGCTTCTC
Organism: Datura wrightii; assembly: GCA_035772735.1. NCBI lineage: Eukaryota > Viridiplantae > Streptophyta > Magnoliopsida > Solanales > Solanaceae > Datura > Datura wrightii. Next base: position 43,554,724 of record JASDFA010000002.1, on the reverse strand, counting down.
TTTCTTTCCAAACCTCATCACCCCTTTCATGGGTGAAATTTTCAGGTACACCCAGTCATCAACTACAAACTCCAACTCTCCTCTCCGCCCATCGGCATAAGATTTCTGGCGACTCTGAGCTATTTTCAACCTCTCTCGGATGAGCTGAACTTTCTGCATTGCCTCATGAACTGAATCTGGCCCTATCAACGTGGCTTGACCAACTTCAAACCACTCTATAGGAGATCTACATCTCCTACCGTACAATGCTTCAAATAAGGCCATATGGATGCTAAAATAATAGCTGTTATTTTATGCAAACTCGATAAGAGGAAGATGGTCATCCCAATTACCCTTAAAATCAATCGCGCATGCTCTTAGAATATCTTATAGAGTCTGAATAGTCCGCTCAGCTTGCCCATCTGTCTGCGGGTGAAATGCTATACTGAGCTTGACCTGAGTGCCAAGTCCCATCTGAAAAGAATTCTAGAAATAGGAGGTGAACTGGGTACCCCTATCTAAAATAATAGCCAATGGCACCCCATGAAGTCTAAACAACTCCCGAATATAAAGTTTAGCATAATCCTCAGCTGAATCTATGGTTTTGACTAAGAGGAAATGTGCTGACTTAGTCATTCGATCTACTATTACCCAGATTGAGTCATGTTGTCGACGAGTCCGAGGTAGACCTGTGATGAAGTCCATATTTACTTCTTCTCACTTCCAGGTGGGTATGCTGATATCCTGGGTCGTACCTCCTGGTCTATGGTGTTCTACCTTAATCTGTTGGTAGTTCGAGCACTTAGCTACAAATTCAGCAATGTCTCTCTTCATGCCATTCCACCGGTAAATATCCTGCAAATTGCGGTACATTTTGGTAGCACTAGGGTGAATGGTGTATCTCGAGCTGTGTGCCTCAGCCAGTATCCGTTGTCTCAACTCACCAACATCCGGCACACACAATCTGCCCTGGTAACGAAGCACCCCATCTCCCCCTTGGGAGAAAGCCTCAACCTTCTTTCGGAGGACTGCTTCTTTAAGTTTAAGTAGAACTGGATCTTCATCTTTTCTGGACTTAACTTATACTACCAAGGATGAATCCGACCCACTTTGCATTACCACGCCACCTTCAGCTGAATCCACCAACTGCACCCGTAACCGGGCTAGCCTGTGAACTTCTTTCGCTAGCTTCTTCTTGCCTTCCTCAATGTGAGTTACACTTCCCATAGACCTCCTGCTTAGGGCGTCAGCCACCACATTGGCCTTGCCCGAGTGATACAGCACACTCATGTCATAATCCTTTAGAAGTTCCAACCACCATCTCTGATGCAGGTTTAAGTCCTTCTGGCTGAACATATACTGAAGACTCTTGTGATCTGTGAACACATCCATGTGAGCCTCATACAAGTAGTGTCTCCATATTTTTAACGCGAATACCACCGCTGCCAACTCCAAGTCGTGAGTTGGATAATTCTTCTCATGGACTTTGAGCTGTCTGGAGGCATAGGCTATCACTTTGCCCCGCTGCATCAAAATGCAATCAAGTCCAACTCTGGAAGCATCACAATACACAACTAACCCATCTGATCCTTCCGGTAAGGTTAACACTTGACCGGTAGTGAGTCGAGTCTTCAACTCGCGGAAACTCTTCTCACACTCGTCTGACCACTAGAATTTCACCTTATTCTGGGTTAACTTGGTTAGAGGAGAGGCTATGGAGGATAAACCTTCCACAAACCGTTGGTAATAACCCGCTAAGCCTAGAAAACTCCTGATTTCAGTAAGAGAGGTAGGTCTGGGCCAATACTTCACTACTGCTATCTTTTGAGGATCTACTTGTATCCCTTCACCTGAGACCAGTGATCTTGGGCAGATTATATGCCCAAGTGATACTCAATTGTGTCATTTTGTCTTGTTTATCTATCGATGTTTGTATATTCTCATGTGAATTGTAATAAAATGTGAATTTATACTAACCAACATGATTAGCGTAATTTTGCAGGAAAAATATAATTTTACGAAGCTAAGATGCATGTTGGGAGAAATCGGGATTGGACTCTTAAGAGAGCAAGCACAAGGAAAGCACGAAGTAAAGGGGCTCCGCGATGGAGCCGTGTCACGCTGCCATCGCGGATGCATTCTGCCTGGATGCGGAAATTTTGCCAAATTCCAATGAAGGTGCGTGTTGGGGCTGTGGCACGTTGGCCTAGCCCCGCATTGCACGCTGTGCCACGTTGGGTGTGAATACTTGGACGACTGAATTCCAGTGAGGGTCCGCGTTGGTGGCGTGTCACGGAGGCAGTGCTCCGTGATGCACTCCGTGACAAGTTGCTTGTTATTCCGAGAAAAATTCCCACTAGTATAAATAGAACACTTAGGTTCATTTTTAATAATTCTGACTTGGTGGAGCAAGAACGTGGGTTACAGGCAGTTGAGGGGATGAAAATCTCAGGGTTTTTCTCTATCTCCTTCTTCTTGATTTCAATTGCTTGTATGATTAACACTCATTTAACGATGTTTAATCCATAAATGAGTGGATAAATTCCCTTCTTGCTGAGGTTAAGAACATTTGTATTGAAATGTGATTATTGATAAATTGATTTTTCATCTTTTCTTCCATGGTTATTCTATTGATTCTTGTTCTTACTGCGTTAATGTGTGGCCGACATTAATGTATATCTAAAAAGTCCATTTTCACTCGAGAGAGAAAGAAATTGGAAAGTTGTTAATTGATAGGATATGATCTTTTCTTAGTTTGGGAAAATTGAGAATTGATTTACCTTCAGGATAGAGATATACCTGAAAGTCGTATTAGTCAATTAAGGAATCAGTTTTGTATGGCTAGAACATGAATTTCTTTTTATCACTGAGATGTAGGTGGAAGGTTCATGATTCTTAAGTTGGGTTAAATACGATAGTTTTAATCCATAGGCAATAATTCTTGACTAGCAACCGGAGGAAAGATTAACCAAATTGTATCGATAATTTATTTCTCTACATGTTCATTTTAGCCTCAGCCTGCTCATACTTATAGTTCAGACTCAAATTATATATTCGTTTTAGACTTAGTATAAAATTAGGAAACAAAATATCAAACTCTTCTTCACACTGTTGTCTGCAGTCTAGAGTTAAAGTTTATTGACACTTGATTAGATTGTTACCTTAGTCCAGTCCCTGTGGGATCGATACTTGGATTACTTGAGCCACTTTACTACTTGTTCGACCACGTGCACTTGCGTGTAGTTATACCAAACAGAACGAACAACCACATGACCCATGAACGTCACAGCCTTCAACCAGAATTCACACTTGCTGAACTTGGCAAACAACTGGCGGTCCCTGAGTGTTTGTAGCACTATCCTCAGGTGATCTGTATGCTCTTCCTCATTTATGGAGTATACCAGAATGTCTTCGATAAATACGATGATGAACATATCTAGGTACTGCTTAAAGACCCTATTCATTAAATCCATGAAGGCTGTAGGGACGTTTGTGAGTCAAAAGGACATCACCACTAACTCGTAGTGACCATATTGAGTTCTGAATACTGTTTCGGTATGTCACACTTTCTGACCCTTAATTGATGGTATCTTGACCTAAGATCGATCTTGGAGAAACAGCTGGCTCCCTAAAGCTGGTAGAACAGGTCGTCAATTCTAGGTAAGGGATATTTGTTCTTGACTGTGACTTTGTTCAGCTGACGGTAATCTATGCACATTCTGAGGGTACTGTCTTTCTTACGCACGAATAGCATTGGAGCACCCCAGGGAGAGATGTTGGGTCTGATAAAACCCTTGTCTAGAAGATCTTTTATTTTGCTCCTTCAACTCCTTAAGCTCAGCTGTAGCCACTCTGTAAGGAGGGATGGAGATGGGCTGAGTATTTGGGAGGAGATCTATTCCGAAGTCTATTTCCCGTTCAGGGGGAACTCTGGGAAGATCCTTAGGAAATACATATGGGAACTCGCTGGCAACTGGTACTAACTGAATGGTTGGGGTCTCAAAGTTGGAATCCTTGACCCAAACCAAATGATATAGAAATCCTTTGGAAATGAGTTTCTGGGCCTTAAGGTAGAAAATAAACCTACCCTTAGGCGCTGAACTGTTGTCCGACCATTCTAAAACTGGCTTATTAGGAAATTGAAATTTGACAATTCTAGTTCTGCAATCAACTGAGGCATAGCATGAGTGTAACTAATCCATGCTGAGAATAAGGTCAAAGTTGACCATGTCTAGCTCTACGAAATTAGCTAGAATTATTTTGTTTAGGACGGAAACTTGGCAATTTCTATACACCCGGCTGGCTCTAACTGACTCGCCAACTAGGGTGGAGACTGAGAGTGGTTCTGAGAGAATCTCTGGACTTATATTGAGCTGAACTGCTATATACAGAGTTACGAACAAAAGAGTAGCTCCTAGATCTAAGAGGGCATATATGTCGAGATGGAAGAGATGTAACATAATAGTAACTACGTCAGGTGAGCTTTCCCAATCCTAACGAGAAGATAGAGCATAGAAACAATTTTGGCACTTGCTTCCATCTGTACCTGCTGTGTTAGCCTACTGGGTTGGTCGACCTGTTGGAGCTGATGATGTGTTAGATTGTGATCTCCCTCGCCCCACTGACGGGCACTCCCTAAGGCTGTGTCTAAGCTGTCCACACCCAAAGAAGCCCTCTCGTCCTTGAGGGCATTCTCCTGGGTGATTCCTACCACACTTGGGACAAGCTGGATACTTTTCGCTGGCATTGAAACTCTATGACTGGGAGCCAGATGCTCTGCCCCTCCGATCCTGGCGGGACCGAAAAGTTGGGGCGCTAGCTGAGCTGTGTGTTGGGGATCTCTATTGTTGTTGCTTCTGTTGCTATTGTGGGTGGCTACTACTGCCAGATTTCTGATGGCCATAGTCTGAATGACCAGTTCTTTCCCTCTTAGTCTTACGCTCCATATCTTTTAGCTTCTCTGCCTCAATTTGTTGGGCATAAACAATTAGGCTAGAGAGGTCCATTTCCTTGATCAACATCGCAGTCCTGCACTCCTTGAGGACCAGATTAGATACTCCATTAATGAATTTCAGCATACGAGCCCTTGGCTCGGCCACCATCTCTAGAGAATACTTTGATAGTCTAGTAAACTCCAGAGCATACTCCTTCACTCTCCGGTTGCCCTGCCACAGGTTCATAAACTCGGCCATCTTAGCCTCCCTCAGCTCCCGAGGGAAAAACCTATCCAGGAAAGCTATGTAGAACTCCTCCCACTCCACTAGTCCTACTCCCGCTGGCCGCCCCTCCTTCCACTGCTTATACCAAACCTGGGCTACCCCTTTAAGCTGATAGGCAACCAGGTCAGCACTCTCGGAGGAGCTGACACCCATGATGCGGGTAATCTTTCTAATCTCATATGTAAACCCTTGTGGGTCCTCTCCTACCTTCGCTCCCCGAAAATATGCAGGGTTCATCGGGTAAAAACCCGCACCCCTGCAGCAGCTGCAGACCTATTTGTTGCTACTGGAACAACCTGCTGGTTTACCTGGTTGGTGACTGTTTGAGCTAGCAATTGAATGGCAGCCCTGAATTCGGCGATGGATATGGATTCATCCTGAGGTGCTGCCGAAGTTGATGGGGTAGGTCTATTGACATTAGTAGCCCTCCTTCCATTACCATGTCTAGGAGGCATGGTTCACTAAAATGAGACAGAGCATGAATTAGAAGGGCATTTCTAGAATTTGGACTTTAACACACGATAAAGAATATGAACAAAAGGGAATTTTTCTAATAACATCTCATAGCCTCCTCGTCATAAGTGTGGCACGCTTCACACCCATGAAAAGGACTCTACTCGATGCGGCTTTCAAACATTCCGAGGATACTATAAACTTAGGGCTCTAATACCAAGTTTGGCACGCCCTGAGCCTACACCCTCACGGTACTTAAAGACACAAGTGACCCCAAGTCAACCCTGGTCTATCAGTTACTAGCATTCTGAGTAAACTTGCACAGTGGAACTTTGAAATAATATCATAAAATAGTAATGAGAGGCAAGTCTGAAAACATAAAGTTCAAACAATAGAATAATACTGATAAATCTGAAAATCATGTCTGTCTGAAAGCCATCTAATAGAGGAGTTTCTGGGAAAAGCCCCCAGCTAACTCTAAGTCTAATTGAAACAAATACATGACTGAAAGAAGGACAGTAATGCCCTCGGATGATAAGGACTCACACTTCAACTGCTGCAACAGAGAATCTGAACTACGGTAACTAACGGTGCTAGGTCTGAGAACGTACAACTGTATCATGAAATGATACATCATAAAAGTATGCGTCAGTACTTTTAATGTACTGAGTAAGTGGGAAAAACATAACTGAAAATAAAGTCTAAGATTAAATGACACACAATGACCAACAGGTAAGCTAAATTGATCTACTAATATAATCTAAAATGGTCAAGATGACCGTGTCTGATGGTTAAGGACGTGCCCTAAGTCTGAAACCATGAGGCTGAGATACTGTACGGAACTGAGTTAAACTGAGGACTAGAACTAAACTGAGCTGCTTATTCTGTAACTGGACTAGACTGACTAGGGGAGAGTCTATAACCGACATATAACCACGTGAGCTAGACATGGAGTCCGATGTATACACCCTATCGGTAGGACCCAATATACCTTGCCAGAGTATAAAGGCTTGAACTGAGTGATCACAAAAGTCTGGGGCCAATCAGGCCAAGTAATACTGTAACCTACGCTAGCAACGTAGTTCTGGGAATCTAGGTGCACTGGAACCCCAGTCCGCTCGGTGCTAAGTTCTACTCCCACTGAAAAACCTAAACTGAACTACTAAGCTGATAGCTCAAAACTGGGGTCCAATACTTGTTAGGGACGTATAACTGCATGTACCCTGAGAGTCTTATTGGACCAGATTCTGAAATAGGGTTCTAGACTAGTTAGAGCTGCTTATATGGAAGCATCATGACCGTCTAAGAACAAGCTGTAACTGAAATGGGGTCCCGGGGCTAGTCAGAGCTATATACTAGAATGCCATGACCGCCTGATGGACCAAAACTGTAAATTTGAGTCTGGTTCTGATAATTGAGAGGCACTACTGATACCTCGAAATAAGACTGAAGTCAAACTGATTAGTTGACAATTTTCTGAATATCACTGAGGATTCTAGCATTCTGACTGAGACTAAACTGATATGATTCTAGAGAGATTCTATTTTCTAACTGGTCTGGACTACTAGCAGCTAATAGAGGATTCAACTTATCCCAACAGTATGGGAATTTTATAATATAGAGAAATTTCAAGAATTATAGGAACTCCATTCAATGAACTAAAGTCATTCTGATTCATGGGGTATTTACCCAACATATACGTATAGCAAGAAATTCTATGAATTCAGCCCAAAGCATTCTTCATTCACTAAAGGGAATTTAACAAGCAAAATCATTACTCAAAAAATTAGGGCTTAAACTCACTTTTTGCATGAACACTGGCAATTTGATAAGGAATTAATGGGGATTATATAAACAATATAAATGAACATCATTCTATGTGAAATCAATGAAAATAAACATGAATACTTTTCATATTCGAAAGTTCAAGGCTTAAACTGATATAAGAAATTGAGGAGGATTTTGGGGACACAAGGGAAGAACAATCCCCTTGCTAAAACCCCACATACCTGGTGAGGAAACATGGAGAATTTTCTTGAGAATCGAAGAAAAAAGTTCAGCCCTAGCCCTTGCTCTGAAATACTCTGAGAGAGAATTTTACGATGTTTCTCTGAGGTTTAACGTGAGAATGAGGGAAGGAACCATCCAAAACCTCTAATAATTTGAAATTAGGTCCTAAATGACGTAGTTTAAAGCTTAGGTGAATAGGAATTTATTAAATAGTCCTTAGAAGTTCGCTGGGTAAAACTGACGGGTGCCCCTAACGGATGACCTGTCGAGTCGTAGTGACTGACCACGACTCGTGGTCACTCACGTCAGGTACACTACCTGGGACCCTTCGTAGGTTACCAAGAGGGTCCCAATGAGTCGTTATCTATGACCACGACTCCTAGTCACCAGTCGTGGACCACACTGTCTCATTATGGAGATTTTATGTTAAGTCCCATAACGAGTCATTGCCAGAGGTGATGACTCGTTTCACCCGATCGTCGAGTACACTGGTCAACTAAAACATTCCCAACTCAGGCCTGACAATGAGCGACTTAACGAGTCTTGGTCAGTGACCACAAATCATGACGTCCCTCGTTAGGTACACTGCCTCCCTTCTTTACATTTATCAGCCTTCTTCTCACGGCTCACCTAACGAGTCGTAAGGTTACTTGACGACTCGTCAGGTGGTCCGTCCTGCAACATTTCTGCAGCTTTCTAGATTTCCTGCTTTGTGCCGTGGAATTGGAGTTTGAGTTTCTGGGGTGTTACATGGAACCATATGAGCTACAAGGGGTCGCACACATCTGGTTTCGTTAATGGAAAGATAATAGGGCCACCAGAGCAAGTCCTGTCACTTGGGAGGAGTTCCATGTTGCGTTCTTAGATCGGTTCTTCCCTCATGAGATAAAGGAGCTGAAGGCAGCCAAGTTCATGAATCTTAAGCAAGGGAGGATGACGGCGCAGGAGTATCCCTTGAGTTCACTCGCCTATCAAAGTACGCTCCCGTGTTAGTGGTTGATCAAAGGGTGCGGGTGAGCAAGTTTTTTCATGGCGTGGTGGGCTATTTGGTCAAAGATTGTAGGACCGGTATGCTCCACCAGGATATGAATTTCCCTCGGATAGTTTTGTATGCCCAACAAATGGAGGCGGCTCATATAAGGGAGAGAGAGGCCAAAAGGGCCAAGAAAGATAGCCATGGTTTTACTCAATTTCAGTAGACGCCGCTAGCTCCAGCACCATCATCAGCTAGCATTCCATCTAGACCCAAGGGTGATCAGAGGAGTAGGGCTTCAGGTTCGAGAGACTAGAGGGCCACACAGTTAGAGAGCACCTTTCCAGCCAGCGGAAAGTGCGGCAAGAGTCATGTCGGGGAGTGCTTGCTCGACTCAAATATTTGTTATGGGTGCAGCAGATCCGGTCATATGTACCAAGTGTGTCCATTTGCTAGAAAGGATGATGATAGAGGTCATGCATAAACTACCAGGTCAGCAGCAGCTCTAGCTCATTCATCTCCAAAGGGGGCATCTACTAGTGAGGGTGGCGGACAACGCCAGAACAGTTTCTATGCCCTCGCCTCGCATTAGGAGCAGGAGACTTCACCAGATGTGGTTACTGGTATGTTACAAGTGTTTCACCTTGATGCTTATGCTTTCTTAGATCCAGGGGCTATCTTTTGTGAAGCCCTATATTGCTACTAGCTTTGGATTCAGTCCCGAAATTCTGTCAGAACCATTTTTAGTCTCTATTCCTATTGGGGATTCAGTTGTAGCTAGGCGGGTCTATGGAAGTTTCGTAATCACAGTATTGCATAAAGTAAGATTTAGTAGAGTTAGCCATGACTGAATTTGATGTTATTCTTGGCATGGATTGGTTGTATACATGTTATGCTTCTATTAATTATAGAACCCGTGTGATGGAGTTCCGTTTTCGAAGTGAGTTAGTCTTGGAGTGGAAGGGTAGTTCGGTTGTGCCTGTAGGTCATTTTATTTCCTATCTTAAGGCCAAGAAGATGATTTCCAAGAGTTGTGTATATCATCTAGTTAGGGTTAAGGATGTTGAGTCCGAGACCCCGACCATCCAGTCAGTTCCGGTAGTTTGTGAGTATCCCAATGTATTCCCTAATGATTTACTGGGTGTTCCTATAGAGCGGGAGATTGATTTTGGTATTGACCTTCTTTCCAACATGTAGCCTATATCTATTCCTCCCTACATAACGGATCCAGAGCTAAAGGAGTTGAAAGAACAGTTGAAGGACCTATTAGACAAGGGTTTCATTAGACCGAGCAAGTCCCCATGGGGTGCACCAGTTCTCTTTGTCCGAAAGAAAGATGGTTCTCTTTTTATGTGCATTGATTATCAGTAATTGAACAAATTCACTATCAAGAACAGGTATCCTCTACCCAGGACTAATGATTTATTTGACCAGCTTTAGGGTGCCAAGTGCTTTTAAAAGATAGATCTCAGGTCCGGGTACCATCAACTCAGTGTTCGGTAGAGTGACATCCCAAAGACAGCCTTCAGGACACTGTATGGTCATTATGAGTTTGTGGTTATGTCTTTTGGACTAACGAATGCTCCTGCAACGTTTATGGACTTGATGAACAGGGTGTTCAAGCCATACATGGATATGTTTTTTGTTGTGTTTATTGATGACATCTGATGTACTCTCGAAACGAGGAGGAGCATGCCACTCATTTGAGAGTGGTGCTACAGACTCTCAAGGATCGCCAATTATATGCCAAATTCAGCAAGGCGAGTTTTGGTTGAACTCCGTGGCATTTTTGGGCCATGTGGTATCAAGTGAGGGATAAAGGTGGACTCTCATAAAATAGAAACGGTGAAGAATTGGCCTAGACTGGTGAATCCTTCAGATATTCAGAGCTTCCTGGGTTTAGTCAGATACTATCGGAGGTTTGTTGAAGGTTTCTCATCTATTGCAGCACCCTTTACCAAATTGACCCAAAAGGAAGCGAAATTTCAATGGTCAGAGGCTTGTGAGAAGAGCTTCCAAGAGTTGAAGGCTCGACTTACCTCAGCACCGGTGTTGACCCTACTTGAGGGTACCGATGGGTTCGTGGTGTATTGTGATGCTTCAAGGATCGGACTTGCGTGTGTATTGATTCAGCACGAAAAAGTTATAGCCTATGCCTCCAGACAGCTGAAATTTCATGAGAAGAATTACTCGACCCATGATCTTGAATTGGCCGCGGTGGTATTCACCTTGAAGATTTAGAGACATTATCTGTAGGGGGTCCACGTGGATGTGTTTATGGATCATAAGAGTTTACAATATATATTTACCCAGAAGTATCTCAATCTTCGGCAAAGAAGGTGGTTGGAGCTACTTAAGGACTATGATATGAGTGTTTGTTACCATTCGGGTAAGGCCAACGTAGTAGCAAACACACTTAATAGACTCTCTATGGAGAGTGTGTCCCATGTGGATGAGGGGAAGAACGGTAGTTATATGATCCTTCTCCCTCACTTCTCACAGAATCTCTCAAAAATAGTACGAAAAAATCACAGACTTCTTAAAGAAAGAGCTAGGGCATTCACCTTTTCCGCAGATCTTCCAAGCAATCTCCCAGAGATTCTCCTCTAGGTATGTGGGACTTCAACAAGGGTATCCTTTCACCCTTGTGTCCCAAGTTTTCAGCAAACCCTAGCTTTACAGTACCTCTAGAGATCATGATTTTGGGACTTTCTTTGACTGTGAAATTCCCCCTACTTCCTGTATAATGTCAGACTACCATGACTAGAATTCTTAGATACTCATGATACTATTTTCAGTTATACAATATGTTTCACATAAACTTGAACTTTGCACGATTTCTTATAAAGTTTATTTATAAACTGGTAATGTCTTAAATTAACATAAATTATCAAGTATACCAGATTCATTCTTAAAAAATTTGCAATTGTGCTATATAGTTGTTTTTATCATTTTTAGCATGCCCAGTCACAACAATATAGTCCGTACGCTGTATACTAGTAGTCTCCAGAATCGTCACTTTCTCAGTTTGACTATTATCAGTCCTTGAGAAACTCAGTAAACTTAGTAGTATCAGTTTATCAACTTGTCAGTTGTTCTTTAGACTGTTACGATACTTTCAAATAAAGCATCTCTGAAGAGTCTTAGAACATAGTTTCTTTTAGGTTCTTAGACTCTCAAAACACTTCCAGATAAATAGTTCTGACTTAAGTCTTAGGACACCAGTTTTGAGCTACTAACACAGTTAGACATAGTTAGGATTCTTTGTGGGAGTAGAACCTAGCACCGAGCGTGACAGGGTTCAGCGCATCCAGGTTCCCAGAACTACATTTCCATCGTAGGTTATTAGCCTGAATGGGCTCCATACAGTGATCACTCAGTTCAGTTACTATACCCTGCAAAGGTATAGCGGGTCTTCTCCGATGGGGGGTATTGTTCGATGCTTGTGGGTATATAGCTACACGCAAGTGCACGTGGTCGAACAAGTAGTAAAATGGCTTAAGTAAGCCAAGTATCGATAGCATAGGGACTGGGCTAGGGTAACAATCTACTCAAGTGTCACTATACTTTAACTCTAAAAATGCAGACAACAGTGTGAAGAAGAGTTTGGTATTTTGGTTTCTAATTCTATACTAATTATAAAACCAATATACAATTTGAGTCTGAACTATGAGTATGAGCATGCTGAGGTTAAATGAACGTGTAAAGAAACAAATTATCGATACAATTTGGTTAATCTTTCCTCTGGTTGGTAGTCCAGAATTATTGCCAATGGATTAAAACTCTCGTATTTAACCCAACTTAAGAATCATGAACCTTCCACCTACATTTCTGTGATAAAACGAAATTCATGTTCTAGCCATACAAAACCGATTCCTTAATAGACTAATACGACTTTCAGGTATATTTCTATCCTGAAGGTAAATCAATTCTCAATTTTCCCAAACTAAGAAAAGATCATATCCTATCAATTCACAACTTTCCAATTTCTTGCTCTCTTGAGTGAAACCGGACTTTTTAGATATACATTAACATTGGCCACACATTAATGCAGTAAGAACAAGAATCAATAGAACAACCATGGAAGAAAAGATGAAAAACCAATTAATCAATAACTACATTTCAATACAATTGTTCTTAATCTCCGCAAGAAGAGGATTTAGCCACTCATATGTGGATTAAACATCGTTAAATGAGTGTTAATCATACAAGCAATTGAATTAAAGAAGAAGGAGATAGAGAAAAACCCTGAGATTTTCATCCCCTTAACTGCCTGTAACCCACGTTCTTGCTCCACCAAGTCAGAATTATTAAAAATAAACCTAAGTGTTCTATTTATACTAGTGGGAATTTTTCCCGGAATAACAAGCAACATGTCGCGGAGTGCATCGCAGAGCACTGCCTCCGTGACACGCCACTGACGCGGACCCTTACTGGAATTTGATTGTCCAGGTATTAAGGCCCAACGTGGCACGACGTGCAACGCGGGGCTAGCTCAACGTGCCACGGCCCCAACGCGCACCTTCACTGGAATTTGGCAAAAATTCCATATCCAGGCAGAAGGCATCCGCGATGGCAGCGTGACACGGCTCCATCGCGGAGCCCCTTTAATTTGTGCCTTCAAGTGCTTTTTCCCTTGCTAGCATCCGAGTCCAACCCCGATCTCTCCCAACATGCATTTTAGCTTCCCAAAATTATATTTCACCTACAAAACAACGCTAATCATGTTGGTTAGTATAAATTCACATTTTATTACAAATCACATGAGAATGTATAAACATCGATAGATAAACAAGGTAAAAATGACACATTTGAGTATCACTTGGGCACATAAATTTGCCCAAGATCAGGTATACATCAGACTCTATGTTTAGCTCACATGGTTCCATGTCGGTTGTATTCTCTCCCGTAGTATAGCTCAATATAGTTCAGTCCAGTTCAATTATGATTTCCAGTTCAATTCAGTCTCTTTAGATTTCAATTGCAGTTTGCTATTATTCAGTGTATGTAAGTTTTAGTTCCTTCTCGCATACGCAACACATTCAAAGTACGGACGCATATTTTTATGCTATATCATTTTATGATGTCGAATCAGGTACATAGCCTTATCGTGGTTAGATCCTCTTAGCGTTATCCTAATAGCTTTCATGGTGAGTCCTCATCTGCCGAGGGCCGAAGTTTGATTTCTAGTTTTATTTTATTTTGTTATTTCAGTTTAGATATAAGAGTTAGCTGGAGGTTTGTCTCAGCAACTCATCAGTTCATGGTAGAAGGCTTTCAAAAAATATTTATAGACTCAGCTAGATTTTTAGACTATTTTAGATTTTGTCATATATTTGGTAACACTTATTCCGTTATCAGCTTCTGCTCTTTTATTATCATTTTAGCAGGTCAGTTTTAATAGAATATGCTATACCAGGGTTTGCTTGAGGTCACTTGTGACTTTACGTACTATGTCGCGTCCAGGGTGCTGACTCGGGTCATGACAAATTTCCCCAGTCGAATAGATTGTTTTGACAATAATGCTCTACTTTGAATACAAGAACTCAGTCCCAGGTCAGCCTAGAATTTTGAAACACTAAGTTTATGGAAGATGAGGTCCTATTGTGTTAAGTATGGTAAATTCTAGACTATGATATCAGATTATGGAAGAAATATGTTATCAGTGCATGCACTTCGGTTATATTACAAAACTATCCTATACACATAGTACGATACAACTAACAAAATATATATCTGCCATTGTCTATCCTTTAAAAGAAGGTTTATGGACCACTTCAGGTCAAGGTAAGGATAGAGAAGACGAACATATCAATTTTAGGTAATTTTCAGGATCGCATGTATGCACTTAACATGTTATCAGGGCTTGGAATTGCTAACTAATATTGGTACACGTATATCATTTATTACCAGTAAGTTGAAGTAATCGGAGATACAAGTTTAGCGCGTTTACCCCGGTAGGTGAATTATAGTAAGATAATTCTACCAAATGTTATAGTAATGGTTGTTAGCTAATCTAGATAGCGAGAATTTGAATATTATTTTGAATATGAATTAGCTCATCTGGATAAGTCAACACCAGTATGGAGGAAAAACCTTGTCGTGCTTAACTATAAGTTTTTCACTATAAAGTATAGGAGGTAATTTTAAATGATGTATCCATTGTTTAATTCAAAAAAGGAACGTGGGAAGAAAATTAATGACTTATAGTCAGTCGTAACAGTTAAATAATTCGTAAATGAGCTTCAAGATTTTTGTCCAGATAGGAGAATGGTAGTACAAATGGAATTTTATCAAATAGATGACCGATATCTATTCTTCATAGTAGTGGCGGAGGAAGGACTTTTAAGAAGGGGGTTCAAAGTGTGAAGAAGAATATATACCAAAATTACAGGATAAAAAACAGAGCAAGACTGAAAAGAGAAAGACTAATCTTAGCCCGCTAAGTTTAACTTGCCATGTCATGTCCTGTTTAGCGTTTCATCTTACTATTATGCTGCTCCGTCAAGCCTCTTTCAAACTCTTTTGTACCTTTTTTACTTTTACTTTGTAATGTCTTACTTTATCTTAAACTTTTTAATTTCGAATTAGTGTCCATACAATAATATATTATTTTAAAAATGGACAAGATTCATAAAAAAAGGTAAAAGGATTGAGTTATTAATATCATAATACATATTCATAAGATAAATAGATGATTTCATTAATTTATTAAGTTCATATAATTTAATCTACTAGGTTATTCCTTTAGGAGATAATAAAAAATGATGAACAAATCAAATAAGTTTAGTTTAGTTCAATTTTCCTCTTTTGGGAATACAATTGAGGAAAGATATACCATGGAATCATAGAAAGTAAAATCAATTAAGTAAATATCATTAGAAGGGTCTTCACAACTTTTAAATTTCATAATTCAATTAAATTTAAGTTACCTTTTTTTAGATAAAAAATTCTATCTCAAATTTCAAATTTAGTAATAGAACATTGTTTTCTTAAAGAGTTTCTTCGAGTTAGCACATGAAAAGAGAGTTACATCGAAACAAAATGAGCAATGGAGATAAGAAGAATAAAATGTAAAAATAAAAAGATATACGCTTAATAATTATATATAAAGGTTGAGAAGGAGAAATATAGTAGAAGAGAGAGAGAAACCTATCAATTGAGCCCAAAAATAATGAGGTTTTCGTTTTGCGTTTTGATTCTGAGCCAAAAATTAAATGCAGTATGCAACTCTGCTATGGGAAAAGCCAAAGCAATAAAATAGAAAAAATTGTTGTGGATGAGAGTTGAACTTATAACCCATGGAAAAGTTTGAACCACCTTAACCAGTGAACTAAACTTTTCAATTACTTTAAAGGGGTTAATTATAGAATATATACTCATAAAATTTGAATTTAACCTTATATATACAATGTAATATTCTGACAAAAAGGGTTCGAGTGAAGCCCCTCATCTCAATGTAGATCTACCCTGTCACAGAGGCGTTTTTGTCAAGGACAATCAAAATAATTATTTGAAAGAGGTTTCATTATGACCAGAGTTTCTCTATGGAATGTATTAGTGTTATCTATCTAAAAGAAGCGCAATTGATCACAAATATGTATTAACTATCGACAACTGAATAAAGATTATGCTTGAGAAGTGAGTGTTCATTTTCGAGAATCTACAATCCTTGTGAATCATTTGGAGAGTATTAATGTGTGTTTCAAGGATTGAGTTAAGAAGAAATTATCGTCAATCACGAATCAAAATGAAGACATTCCAAAGTAGCCGTCAAAACAAAATATGATCATTACGTCCTAGTAATATCATTTGGACTCATCTATTCCCTAGAAACCTTTATGAGCTACTGAATTGAATCTTTAAGTACTCCAATATAAGAAGTGGTAGGCAAGGCTTTCTAAATACAAGTTGAATTCAATGGCATTTTCTTGTCCATCCAGTCTCAGATGAATGAATTCATGTTGATAGTTAGAAGGATAAAACAATAAAGGAATTTGAGTTAATTGAGGTCGATAAATTCTCCAGATGTTCATATTTTTGTGGGTCGAGCAACCTAGTATCAAAAGCTTATGGAGGGTTTTTCCTTTATGCCCACATCATTAACGAGGTTGATTTATGAAGCAGCACAGTCCTGATAGGACATCAGAATGTGGATAAAGTTTCAGGAAATAAAAGACAGACTTGAACCTAAGTGCTTACTCCTAATGTTTAGGAAGGAATAGGAGCGTACATTAATATAACGCCTTGAAGAGGAATTAGGTGGTGTTTTAATGAAACTCAGAAAGATTATGATAAAAGTCTCGAGAGGGCTAAGGTGGTATAAATAGGGCAACCCAACTCATGATTTGGAGCCTATAATTATAACATTCACCTTAAGGATATGGTGTTAATAATCTTGTGGGAATCAAGCTTACATATTCACAGAATCGTGAATTTTCAGCTTATAAAGCAGTGAAGAAATGAATCAATGTAAGATGGTTGGATAAAGATATTAAAGGAATAGAATACTTGTATCATACCCTCTCATGGTAAAACTAAGGATCATAGTAGGCTTCTTTTGTCATAAAAATCATGGAATGTTTGAATGATATGCAAGTGTCATGACCCGAGTTTACACCCTGGACGTGACACGGTACTTGAAGCCACAACTGACACCAAGCTAATTCATGGCTTAACATCACACTAGTATACTGAATTAACTAGAAGTGGAAGATGAAGAAACATCATAACTAAATAATATTTTTTTGAAAAGAAGAAATATCTGATAAGATACTAAAAGTTATGAGACAACTGCAAAACATACTGAAATAATACTTTGTCTGAAAGCCATCTAACAACTGATGAGTTGCTGGGACAATCCCCTAGCTAACTCTAAAGTCTAAGTCAATGAAACTAAACTGAAAAGATACTCTCATCCTCAAAAGATGAGGACTCACCAATAACGGTGATGCTAAAATTGTTGGAGGGTACTACTGACGATGTTGAGATTGAGAACCTGCGTCTGTATCATAAGATGATACAACATGAAAAATATGCATTAGTACTTTGAATATACCAAGTATGTGAGATATAAGCAAAACAATAGTAATATGCAACTGAACTAATAAACACTGAATATAACTGTAACAGTGTAACACAGGTACTGACTGAGTATCATAGCTATATTCTGTAATCTGAATAAACTGAGCTGAATTGAAACTGAGACTGTACTAAACTGAACTGTACTGACAAGTGGGAGAGTCTACAATCGACATATAACCACATGAGCTAGACGTGGAGTCTGATGTATACACCCCATCGATAAGAGCCCAATGTACCCTCCCAGGGTATAGTGGCTGAGCTAGGTGATCACTGTCTAAGGCCCATTTGAGCTAATGACCTACGGTGGCAATATAGTCCTAGTAACTTGGGTTCACTAAACCCTAGCTCGCTCGGTGCTAAGTCCTACTTCTACGGGAAATCCTAACTGTGACTGCTAAGCCGATAGCTCGAACTTGATGTCCTGTGACTTAAGTAAGGAATACTTATATGGAATTACCTTTAGAGTCTGAAGGACTTGATAAATGAAAGCTACGTGTTCTAAGACTGGCCAAAGATGCTTTATCTGTAAGCATCGTAACCTGCTAAAGAACAACCTGATGACTGATGACTGAGACTATAGAGTTTTACTAAACTCCTCAAAAGACTGAGTATAGTCAAACTGATCAAATGAAATTTTTGTAAGGCACTGAGAGAGCTAAGTACTAACTGAGATTGAACAAGCAATAAGCTAACTGTGGTTCACATAACTGTACTATTATGGTGATTAGAAGAATTATTAGAATCAACTAACATTCATATCTGGACAATTATGCAAGACTCTTTTAATTATAATTAAAGATTAGGGCTAAACACATATTTCATAGAAAAGATATCAACATGAATCATAGCTGGTAATAAAAATAACCTTCAAGAATCATAAGAGATATAATAAGAAAGAAGTTCATAATCTAACTGAAGAACAACCCTAGCTTTGATCCTAAAAGGGATAGAAATGATAAGGTTTCTATAAGGGTTTGAGGGCACAAGGGAAGAACAGTTCCCTTGTTGAAATCCCACATACCTGGAGGAGAATTCCTTGGAAGAGTATTGAGAATCTGAGAAGGAAATCTGCAAGCCCTACTTTTGCTCTGAGATGAACTGTCTGAGTTCTTCGTAATTCTTTTAAGTGGTTTGGAAAGAATGAGGGTAAAGGTCGACTATTCCTCTAAAATCTCTCCTAAATAATTCTAATATGACATAGTTTAGGAGTTAAGACGGTAGGGTTTTTAAAAATTTCCCTTGAAATATTTAATAGAAATTCTGCCCATTAGATGGTACGACCAAACCTACGAGTCATACCAAGATACTTGATCCGTTCCACCGCTCGTGGTTAGGTACTCTGCTCCAAACCATTTCTCTAAAGTTTTTCACAGATGCCTACTACGACTCATACCAGCATCCTACGACTCATGATACGATCCATAGTTTAGTACTGAGTCTTCCTCTGAGCTATCGTATAACTGTACCATGAGTCATACCTTGACTCATGGTTAGCTTGAATTTTCCCACCACATTTCTGAATTATTCCACAACTGGTCTGAATGATCCGTACTAGAATAGTAGGAATCTTACCCTGAAGTCATGGTTTCTCAAGTCACCTTAACTGATCTCCTCCACCCTCCTGCTACGAGTCTAGGTACGGCTCGTACCTCCATTGTATGAGTTGTACTGTGATCATTTTTCCCTTCTGTATGATGAAGTTTTAAATCTGAAGTCTAGTCCTAGGATGTTCTGGGGTGTTACAATAGCTCACTCTTGGGAATATTCATCCTCGAATGGAGACTAACTAAACTGAAAGGATAGAGAAAAAGCTATAATCCCTAGACTAGAAACCATAAACTGATTACTGGAGAAGTGACTGACTATGGGGACTGAGGTAATCACACTAACTAAACCTGTGCAACTAGGATGCACATTTAAACATGGAAAGAACTGAAGGATACTGAACCGAATGGAATACTGAAAAGAATTTAATACCCGATACTAAAGTTGAGTTGGAAGGAAATAAGTGAGGATATCTAGCCATCATGTCTACTTCTGCTTCCCATGTAGCTCCCTCAAATAGCTGATTCCTCCATAAAAATTTTACTGAGGCGACATCCTTGTTTCTCAACTTACGAACCTGCTGCTCTAGAATCTGAACTAGAAATTCTTTGTAAGAGAGACTATCCCTTACATCCACACTTTCTAATGGTACAACTGAGGTCGGATCACCTATGCACTTTTTCAGTAATGACACATGGAAGACTGGATGCACTGATGATAACTCTCCAGGTAACTCTAACTCATAGGCCACATTG
The DNA here is from genome assembly GCA_035772735.1 of Datura wrightii. Taxonomy (NCBI): domain Eukaryota; kingdom Viridiplantae; phylum Streptophyta; class Magnoliopsida; order Solanales; family Solanaceae; genus Datura; species Datura wrightii. Next base: position 43,534,706 of record JASDFA010000002.1, on the reverse strand, counting down.
CCAATGCGTCTTACAATTCCGTAAGGTCCTACATATCTCGGACTGAGTTTTCCTTTCTTCCCGAACCTCATCACCCCTTTCATAGGTGAAATCTTTAAATAAACCCAATCATCCACAACAAACTCTAGCTCTTTTCTCCTCACATCTGTATATAATTTCTATCGGCTCTCTGTTATTTTCAACCTTTCTTTAATAAGCTAAACTTTCTAAATAGCCTCATGAATTGAGTCTAGTTGTATCATGGTAGCTTCACCAACTTCAAACCATCCTATAGGAGATCTACACCTCCTACCAAACAATGCCTCAAACGGGGGCCATCTTAATGCTAGAGTGGTAGTTATTGTTGTATGCAAACTCAATGAGAGGTAGGTGATCATCCCAACGACCCTTGAAATTAATCACACAAGCCCTCAACATGTCTTCCAAAGTTTTTAGAGTCCGCTCAACTTTTCCATCCATCTGTGGACGAAAAGTTGTCCTGAGCTTGACCTGAGGGCCAAGTCCCTTTTGAAGTGACTTCTAGAAATGCGAGGTCAACTAAGTACCTCTATCTGAAATAATGGACACGGGAACTCCGTGTAGTCTGACTGACTCTCGGATGTATAGTCTAGCATAATCCCTAGCTGAGTCTGTAGTCTTAACTGGTAGGAAATGTGCTGACTTAGTCAATCGGTCTATAACCACTCAATTTGAGTTATGCTGTCGGCGAGTGTGAGGTAAACCTATGATGAAGTACATATTCACTTCTTTCCACTTTAAAGTAGGAATACTGATATCCTGAGTCATACCCTAGGTCTTTGATGTTCAACGTTGACTTGTTGGCAGTTTGGACACTTAGCCAGAAATTCGGCAATGTTCTTCTTCACGCCATTCCACCAATAAGATTCCCCATAGGTAAAGGTACATCTTAGTGGCACCTGGATGAATATAATACTTGGAGCTGTGTGCTTCTGCCAGTAATCGCTGTCTCAAGTCATCTACATCTGGAACACACAATTTGCCCGGGTAATGAAGTACGCCATCTCCCCCTTTGGGGAAAGGCTCTAGATCTTTTCTTAGAAATGCTTCTTTCAGTTTAAGTAGGATGAGGTTTTCATCCTGCTTTGAATTAACCTTTACCGAAAGTGAGAATTCTGACCCACTCTGGATTATCTCTACCTTCAGCTGAATCAACTAACTGCACTCCCAATCAAACTAACCTGTGGATATGTTTTGCCATCTCCATTCTGCTCTTTTCAACATGAGCAATGCTTCCCATAGATATTCTTCTTAGGGCATCAGCCAACACATTGGCCTTGCTCGGATAGTGTAGCACACTCATGTCATAGTTCTTCAATAATTTCAAGTGCCTTCTCTGACGAAGGTTCAAGTACTTCTGACTGAACACGTACTGAAGGCTCCTGTGATCAGTGAAAATATCCACATGAACCCCATTTATGTAATGTCTCCGAATCTTCAAAGAAAATACCACTGCTGCCAATTCCAGATCATGAGTCAGATAGTTCTTCTCATAAAACTTGAGCTGTCTGGAGGCATAAGCTATAACCTTACCTCGCTGCATCATAGCATAACCGAGGCCAACTGAGGAAGCATCACGATAGACTACAAACCCATATGTTCCTTCTGGCAAGGTCAAAAATTGAGCTGTAGTGAAACTCTTGGAAACTCTTCTCACATGTATCTGACCACTGAAACTTCACCTTTTTCTGAGTCAATTTGGTAAAGGGGACGCAATAGAAGAAAACCCTTCTACAAATCATCGGTAATAACCGGCTAAACCCGAGAAACTCTTGATATATGATGGAAAAGTGGTTCTTGGACATTTTTTTACCACTGCTATCTTTTGAGGATCCACCTAAATACTCTCACCTGTGACCACATGAACGAGGAAGCCACTGAGTTCGACAAAAATTCACACTTATTAAATTTAGTGAACAACTGGCGGTCTCTGAGAGTTTGCAACACTATCCTCAGGTGGTTAGCATGATCCTCTTCATTCCTAGAGTATACTGATATATCGACTATGAACAAAATGATGAAATAGGTCTAGATACAATTCATAGTGACCATACTGAGTTTTGGAGGCCATTTTCGGTATGTCACATTCTCTGACGTTAAGCTGATGACCTGAGATCTATATTGGAGAAACAACTAGCTCCTATGAAGTTGGTCGAACAAGTCAGTCCTGGGCAGAGGATACCTGTTCTTGATTGTGACCTTGTTCAGCTGACGGTAGTAGATGTACATCCTGAGTTACACCCTCTCTCTTTCGCATAAGCAATATTGGAGCACCCCATGGAGAAATGCTAGGTCTGATAAAGCCCTTATCTAAAGGGTCTTTTAGTTGTTCCTTAAACTTTTTAAGCTCATTTAGAGCGATCTTGTAAGGAAGAATGGAGATTGGCTGGGTGTCTGGAAGAAGGTCTATGCTGAAGTCTATTTCCCACTCGAGAGGGACTTCGGAAAGACCTTCGTAAATGACATCAGGAAACGCGCTAACAACTGGAACTGATTGAATAGTCGGGGTCTCAGAACTGGAATCTCTTACCCTAACTAAGTGATAGATGTACCCCTTTGAGATCATTTTTCTGGCCTTAAGATAGAAAATAAACCGACCCTTAGGCGCTGAAACACTACCCTTCCATTCTAAGAATAGCTCATTAGAAAATTGAAACCTGACGACTCTAATACCGCAATCAACTGAGGGCATAACAGGATTGTAAGCAATCCATGTTAAGAATAAGGTCAATGTTGACCATGTCTATTTCTACTATATCAACTAGGATAACTTTACTCAACACTGTGACTGAATAATTTTTATATACTCGGCTGGCTCTAACTAACTCACCAACCGGAGTTGAAACTGAGAATGGTTCTGAGAGGACTTCTGGACTAATAGAAAATTGAATGGAAATATATGGAGTCATGAAGGAATGTGTGCTCCTGGATCTAACAAAGCATATACATCAATGTGGAAGAAGCGCAACATGACCGTAACCACATCAGGTGAATTCTCCTGATCCTAACGAGAAGACAAAGCATAAAAAAAGTTTTGGCACTGGTCGCTACCCATACCTGAAGTAGTACCCTGCTGAGTTGAACGGTCTGCTGGAGCTGCTGAGGTAGTAGACTGAGTCCTCCCCGTCCTGCTGATGGACAATCTCTCAATCTGTGACCCAACTGGCCTCATCCAAAGAAACCATCCTTGCCCATGCGGCACTCACATAGATGGTTCTTGCCACATTTAGCAAAAGTTGGAAATGAGGGGCTGCTGGAGACGTGATTCTGGGACTAGTAGCCTGATTCTCCACCCTTTTGGTCCTTACAGGACCATAAAGAAGGGGCCCTGACTGATAAGAGTGTTGGAGGTCTCTACTACTGCTGTTGTGGGTGACTACCCCCACCTGACCTCTGTTGGCCATACTCAGACTAGCCTATTCTCGCTTGTTTGTTCTCCCTCTCAATCTCCTTCAACTCCTCCACCTCTATCTGCTGTGTATGAATAATGGGGCTAGAGAGGTTGATGTCCTTGATTAGCATCACAGTTTTGCATTCCTTAAGCACCAAATCAGAAACTCAATTAACATACTTGAGCATACGAGCCCTTAGCTCAGTGACCATTTTTGGAGCTTCTCTCGACAGTTGAGTGAACTCCAATGCATACTCCTCTATAGTAATATTGTTCTGCTGAAGATTCATCAACTCACTAGCCTTAGCTTCCCTCAACTCCCAAGGAACGTAACTGTCCAAGAATGCTATAGCAAACTCATCCCATTCCACCAGACTTGCTCCATTCTGCCTTCCCTCCTTCCACTGCTTGTACCAAATCTGAGCCTTCCCTTTTAACTGGTAGGTAGCTAGATCAACACTCTCTGTAGAGGTTACACCCATTATTTGGGTAATCTTCTGTACCTCATCAACCAAATCATGTGGATCCTACTAAACTTTAGACCCGTGAAATGCTGGAGGGCTCATACGTGTGAAATCACAGACCCTGGCCGTAGCTGCAGACCTATTGGTGTTGAATGGCACCACTACCTGCTGGTTTACCTAACTGGTCACTGCCTGAGCCTGTCTCCTATTACTTTAGTATCTATCAGTCTTATTGTTTGCTTTCAATTATTTTAAGTTATTGCTTTGCATACTCAGTACCAGTGGTACTAACGCCCGTTTTGGGGCACTGCATTACTTTCTTGTAGGTACTCATAGGCGAGGAGCAGATCCCTCGTAGTTCCAGCCAGCGTTCAGAGTCTTCAGCTCCTATCATCCGGAGCTTTATAGCTAAAGGTTTACTTCTCTTTTTGTTTGTACAGTATGGGTAGGCCAGGACCCTGTCCCGACCATCTTGTTATTCTTAGAGGCTTGCAGATTGTATATTCTCTGTGGTTAGTTGTACTGGTCGTGTGGGGCCGTGTGTATGTTTTTAGTTTGCATGTGATGGCCATGTGGGTCCTTGTTTAGTTGTCAGTTGGTGACCTTTTCGGTCACAGATCAGTTTAGCGCTTGATTTTACTTTTCAGTGATAACTAGTCAGCATGGCGGCCTTGTGGGCGCATAGGTTCCCTTATGTTTAGTTGTTTTGGGTAGCTATTATATTCCTACAGGTGGCTATAGGACTACTCGGCCGGAGACTGTATTTACAGTTGTTATATAGCCCATTGTTTTCATAAGTCCACAATTAGAGCCAGCCTGGCACTAAAAGTGCTTAGGCTCAGTACTCTAGCAGTCCAGGTCCTAGTAGGGCACCAGGTGCCAGTCATGCCTCCTAAGGCGGGGCGTGAAAAACTTTGTATCAGAGCAGGTCGTATCCCAGGGAGTCTGCAAGTCCTATTAAGTAGAGTCTTGTCTATTGATGTGTTGTGCACCACATACCATAGGCAGGAGGCTGCAAGGCATGAAAGGGTGGTTACTCTTTCTTCATAATCAGTCGTGCCATAGAGCAGTACAGTATAGGGTTGAGTCCCTAAAGCTTATTATACTCTTTGTTTACTGATATACTATCAGATCAGCCACATCCTATCGTAGGCAGAAGATTAGACATAGCAGCAGGAGAGGGCACCAGAAGGATGCCTCAACCTTGTTTAGGATCAGCCCGATCTGAGGGCGAATAGAGGCATCGTCCCGACCTTGTCAGCACTCTCCACCCCATCAGGAGCCACTCGGGACGACACCACCTCCGACAGTTCCTATTCCTACACTATCTGACCAGGAGGTCAGGAGTGGAGTAGTTATGTTAGCGCAAATGATGGCTACTCAGCGCCAGTCAATGCCACCTACAACGGAAGAATCATCAAGTGGGCCTGGTAGTTCGAGGGTCTGAGAATTCCTGGCACTAGGTCCCCCACAGTTTACCGGGACAGATCGAACAAAGGAGCCCCAGGACTTTATGGATCATATGTAGAGGATTTTCTAGGTAATGGATGTTACATCTACAGAGTTGGTCGAATTGTAGGTATTCCGACTGCGGGATATTGCTGTGTTATGGTATGAGAGTTGGGAAAGGTCTCGAGGGAGAGATGTTGCCCCTCCGACCTGGTCCAGGTTTTCAGAGGCCTTCCTGGACTGTTATCTATCATGAGAGATCCGACAGGCCCAGATGGACCAGTTTTTACACCTGGATCAGGGGGCGATGAGTGTTCGAGAATACGCCCTGCAGTTCGATTCTTTGGCCCGATATGCTCCAGCCTTTGTAGACACCATGCCATCCAGAGTCCACCGGTTTATTATGGGGCTGAACCCAGAGTATATTGAGGCCTGTATGACAGCTACTTTGCGGGAAAATATGGATATTGCTCGAGTACAAGCTTTTGCTCAGACTATTGAGGGCCTCAGACAGCGGCAATAGGATAGCAGATGAACAAGGCAGGAACAGCGCCACAGGGACTGGTTAGATGAGTTCAGGGGGAGATTCAGAGAGGGCCTAGGCCACGGTTGTTAGATAGGCCACCTAGACCCCCGCCTCCATCACAACAGCAGAGGGGTAGATTCAGTCGCCGTGGACAGTCAGAGTCCGGTGGAAGTTCTCGAACAATAGATTCACCCCAACAGAGGAGGGCAGAACAGAGCAGGTATACACCACCACTTTGCCCTATTTGCAGCCGACGCCCCTCTGGAGCTTGCAGATATGGCTCCACAGGGTGTTATATATGCGGACAGGAGGGTCATGTGATGAGAGATTGTCCAGCCAAGGGTCAAGGTGACCGGGATAGACAGGACAGGGCATCAGCAGGGTCGCGAGCTCCAGCATCCCCCGCAGGGTGCAGGCCCTCAGTTTCAGCAGGCAGAGGCCAAGGCAGATCAGGGGCCTCTAGTTTAGGTACGGGCCCAAGCCGTACCTATGCATTACTAAGGAGACAGTATTTAGAGGCGTCTCCAAATGTTGTGACAGGTATGATGACTATTTGCTCTCACCCTGCTTATGTATTAATCGATCCGGGATCTACCTTGTCCTATGTTACCCCATTAGTAGCTCGAAAGTTCAATATTGTACCAGAATTGCTTCCGCAACCCTTTTCAGTATCTTCACTCGTTGGTGACTCTATCATAGCCAGAAGGGTTTACCGAGGGTGTACATTGGAGGTTGCTAGCCATCAGACCACAACAGATCTGGTAGAGTTAGAAATGGTTGACTTTGACTCCATTATGGGTATGGATTGGTTAGCTCCATGCTATGCCAATGTAGAATGCTGGACCAAGACGATCTGATTCCACTTTATATGGGATGCAGTACGAGAGTGGAAGGGCAGTACAGCTACGCCAAAAGGTAGGTTTATTTCCTATCTTCGGGCGAGAAAGTTGATAGCCAAGGGGTGCATTTACCACATTTTCAGAGTTCAGGATGTTCGGGTAGAGCCTTCGACTCTCCAGTCTGTTCTAGTGGTTAATGAAATCCTCGATGTATTCCCAGATGAGCTACCTGGTATTCCCCCAAAAAGGGAAATAGACTTTGCAATTGATTTATTAGCAAGCACTCAGCCCATATCAATTCCCCCTTATCGCATGGCTCCTACTAAGCTCAGAGAACTAAAGGAGCAGTTGAAAGATTTGTTATAAAAGGGCTTTATTAGGCCGAGTACTTCACCTTGGGGTGTGCCAGTTTTTTTTTGTAAGAAAGAAGGATGGTTCCCTCCGCATGTGTATAGACTATCGACAATTGAATAAAGTTACTGTCAAGAATAAGTATCCACTTTCCAGGATAGATGATCTGTTTGATCAGTTACAGGGAGCTAGATATTTCTCCAAAATTGACTTAAGGTCCGGATATCATTAGGTTTGGGTTCGTGAAAGGGACATTCCAAAGACTTCCTTCAGGACCAAACACGACCATTTTGAATTCTTAGTCATGTCCTTTGGGCTGACGAATGCTCTAGCTGTGTTTATGGACCTGATGAATAGTATTTTCATACCATACCTGGACTTGTTCGTTATAGTGTTTATTGATGATATTCTAGTGTATTCTCGCTCAGAGGAAGACCACCAGGATCATTTGCAGACAGTGCTCCAGATTCTCAAGGACCATCAGCTATATGCCAAGTTCTCGAAATGTGAATTCTGGATGAATTCAGTAGCCTTTTTGGGTCATATCGTGTCGGATGCTGGTATAGAGGTAGATACCAAGAAAATAGAAGAAGTAAAAGCATGGCCCAGGCCTACCACTCCGATTGAGGTACACAGTTTCCTGGGGTTAGTAGGGTACTATAGGAGGTTTGTTGAAGGATTTTCCACCTTAGCAGCACCTCTGACTAAACTGGTGCAGAAGGCAGCAAAATTTTAGTGGACTGAGGCATGTGAGCAGAGCTTCCAAGAATTCAAAGACAGGCTAACATCAACTCCAGTGTTAGCATTGCCAGAAGGTACAGAAGGTTATGCAGTTTATTGTGACGCTTCAGGTGTTGGGTTAGGATGTGTGTTGATTCAGTATGGTAAAGTAATTGCTTGTGCTTCCAGACAGCTGAGGAAACATGAAAAGAACTATCCTACCCATGACCTGGAATTGGCCGTAGTGATTCATGCCTTGAAGATTTGGAGACATTACTTGTATGGCGTCCACGTGGATATTTTCACTGATCATAAGAGCCTACAGTATATGTTCACCCAGAAGGAACTGAACTTGCGGTGGCATTGCTGTTTAGAGCTATTAAAAGACTATGATGTGAATATTCTGTATCACCCAAGAAGGGCCAAGTGGTGGCAGACGCCCTTAGCCGTAAGTCTATGGGTAGTTTGGCATACTTATAGCCTGTGCAGCCGGAATTTGCTAGGGAATTGCATCAATTAACCAGTTTAGCTGTTCGTGTAGAAGAAACAGAGGACAACAGAGCGGTAATCCAGAACAGCGTAGTGTCGTCTTTAGTCGTGGAAGTAAAGGAATGGCAGTGTGAAGATCCTAGCCTGGTTCATCTTAGAAACAAAGTTCAGCAAGGAGAGGTGACAAATTTTCAAATAACTGAGGATGGGGTATTGCGATATAAAGATCGCCTTTGTGTTCCAGACGTTGCAGGGCTTCGCCAGCAGATTATGGGCGAGTTACATTATGCCCATTATTCTCTCCACCCAGGTTCGGCGAAAGTGTACCACGATATAAAATAAATCTACTGGTGGCCAGGAATGAATAAGGGATAGCAAAATTTGTAGCTCAGTGTCCCAACTGCCAGCAGGTAAAAGCTGAACATCAGAAACCAGGCAGACTTACTCAGGATATAGCTGTGCCTCTATGGAAATAGGAAGCAGTAAATATGGATTTTATAGCAGGGTTACCCCGCACCAGGCGTAGATATGATTCGATCTAGGTGATTGTTGATAGACTGACAAAATCAGCTCATTTTCTACCAATAAGGTCTACCTTTTCCGCAGAGGATTATGCTGAGCTGTATATCAGAGAAATAGTCAGGTTGCATGGTGTTCCAGTGTCCATTATCTCCAACAGAGGGGCGCAGTTTACAGCTAAATTCTGGCAATTGTTCGGCTTCTGTGGTGACTACACGCAAGTGCACGTGGTCGAACAAGCAGTAAAGTGGCTTAAGTAAAGCCAAGTATCGATCCCACAGGGACTGAACTATGATAATAATTAACTTAAGTGTTAATGAACTATATCTTTAAGAATGCAGACAACCAAATAAATAATATTTTGAGAGTTTAAGATACTAATTAATAAGAATCTAAGGCAAAATTATAAAGTGAGTCTGAACTATAGTAATGAGCATGCTGAGGTTAAAACGAACATGCAGGGAATTAATTTATCGATACAATTCAGTTAATCTTTCCTTCGGTTGCTAGTCAAGAACTATTGCCTATGTATTGGAACTTTCGTCTCCAGCCAACTTAAGAATCATGAACCTTTAATCTACATTTCTGTGATAAAAGAATTTCATGTTCTAGCCATACAAAACCGATTCCTTAATTGACTAATAAGACTTTCATATATATTTCTATTCTTAATGTAAATCAATTCTCAGTTTTCCCAAACTAAGAAGATCCTACCAAATTCACAACTTTCCAATTTATTTCCTTTTCAAAATCAAAATTGGATTTTTTGGATATACATTAACATTGGCCAAACATTAATGCAGTAAGAACAAGAATTGATAGAACAACCATTAAAGAAATGATGAAAACTACAATGATCAACAATTACATTCCACTACAATTGTTCTTAACCTCAGCAAGAAGTGAATTTAGCCACTCATTTGTGGAATAAACATCATCAAATGAGTATAAATTATACAAACAATTGAGATAAAAGAGAAAGAGATAGAGAAGAACCCTAGAATTTTCTTCTCCTCAACTTCCTGTAACCCACGTTCTTGCTCAACCAAGTCAGCCTTTCTTAAAATAAAACCTAAGTGTGCTATTTATACTATTGAGAATTTTTCCCGAAATACAAAGCAACGTGGCACGGAGTGTATCGCAGAGCACTCCCTCCGTGCCACGGAGGTATCACGGACCCTCTCTGGAATTAGGCTCCTCAGAATTTTCACCTTGGCATGCCACGACCTGCATCGCGGAGCCTGACCAACGTGCCACGGTGCAATTGCGCACCTACACTGGAAATTGATGGCCCAGGTAATTGTACTCAACGTGCCACGACTTTCATCATGTGGCATTGCCTCCGTGTCACGGAGGTAATGCGAGGCTTCACTGGAATTTGCCAAAATTAAATCACCCGAGGCAGTATGGCTCTGAGATGGCAGCGTGACACGGCTCCATCGCGGAGCCCTTATTTTTGCTGCTCTTCCTTGACCTTTTTCACTCCTTGCTTCCAAGTCCATTCACGATTTTTACCAACATGTATTTTAGCTTCCCACAACTCCATTTTACCTTCAAAACAACACTAATCATGTTGGTTAGTTTAAATTCACATTTTAACTGCAAATCACATGAGAATGCACAAATAACGATAGACAACAAAGACAAAATGAAGCATTTGAGTATCACTTGGGCATATAATTCTGCCCAAGATCACTTACCCCACACTTAAAACCTTGTTCGTCCTCAAACAATACCCTCACATCTCATGCAATTTACACCCACGCATAGCTATTTTGGCTCGACAATTCAAGCTACGGCTATACCAATTATTTAATCTAGAAAATCATCAAGAAAACATGCATGGTCTCATCAATACAATGACCTTCCCCACATGAAGACCTCCTAGACTCCAGAATCGACTCTTGATCTCAGCAAACTCATGCAAATCAACTGATCAAGACATCTGACACGAAATTTAATCTCTCGTCAAGCATGTGCCCTCACAACACAAGAGAATCTCCCCATTTGCAATCATACGATTTCCAAAGCATTACATGTAGGGTATATGAACATGATTTTGCTCTCTATCCCAAAGAATTCACATGCATCATGTCATGAAACATAGGCTTGCCTCTAGTGTACTACTCCACTAATATAAGGACGCGTGATGTAAGATCACGTAGGACTTAACGGGTTGTAATGTAAGATAAGGAACTAGTAAATACTGGGCTAACCAACAATAGCAACTAGCTTCCTTAAGCGCTTTTCAATACATTCCACCATCATTATGGGCATTGTTTCTTCCTTCATCCTCTCATTCTTGAAATTTTTCTTTGTTTTTGTTCCCATTTCTTTAAGCACACTCGACTTAATAACCAAGATTAGTTATACATCTTTATTTTATTTAATTTCAGCAAGTTCACCTTTGACCTTTTCTTTAACTTTCACCACTTCCGCTTTTCCTTCCTTTTCACAATTCTCACTCCTTTACACTGTGGGAAAATTATTTTTCTTAAGCGCTTAAGAGTTTTGAATCAAATTAAAGGCTAATGAAAAGAAGGGATTAAGCTCGGTTTGTACCACTTCAAAGAAAGAAAAAAAAGATAGGCTAAAGGCTCAATGGGGCTAACTAGGATGTACATTCAAGGTAGGTATGATAATGGAAAAACTTTTGGTTTAATCAAAGAAATGCCTACATCCTTTCCTACAATACACATCCTTCATTTCATTTCGTACACACACCAGGCAAGTTCTAGACACTTCACAATAGCGTGGAATAATCGAAAACTCACCTCACACTCATTGCACATGCTCAACTCAAGACATATTCATAGACTCTTCAATCAGCTAATTACAAGAATTCAATATTAAGCCTCGATCACACCGAATTGAACTTTATGGCCTAGGTATCTGTACGTGTTTACACATTTGCATGCTTTCATACGAATCACCTTTGCAACTTAATATTATGTACAACACGTAACGAGAATTCCGAACCATGAAGTAGCGACACGTTTGGGAAACAAACAAAGAAAGAAAATAAAATAAAAACTACTCCAATCAACTACATTTCCCTTAAGACGGTCGTCATCCATCCATCATAGGGAACCGTCACTAATTACTACTTCGGTTCAATGGGACTATTCTCGGTAAAAGCACTGAAAACAAAGGTCGATAAACCCAAAATAAAAGAAATTTAACAAAAAAGTTAAAAATTTCAATAATTTCGATAGAAACAAAAATAAAAAACCAAAATATTTACACAAAAACCATTCAACAACAACTCACACAACACACAACAGCTTAACATTCATTACAACACCACTTAATTACAGAACACATAACACAAAGTCACAGGGTCAAATTTTTCACAGGAACAACTACACAACACATCCGCATAAATAAAAACAACAACGAAACAGCTGGCACCTAACTACTCCCACCCCACACTTACACCGAACACTATCCCCAGTGTTCATAAAATTCAACATATCACAAAGGTGGGTGGTGAAACTCCCTGATCAATCGAAGTATTCAACTTCTTCATCAGGTGCCGTTGCCTCGTCTCCCATATCAGAATCGCCCCCGCTGTCCTCATCTGACTCAACATATGAGTCCTCCCATCATGTCTCCTCATCGGTGGGGACGTCATCATTTATAGGCTCCATAAATGTGGGCCCCACTCTGCATAAAGCTCGGGCATTCTTGCCGAATGGGTAATCCAGCTTGAGCTGCCATAACTCATCCTCCGTTGCAGGCCTCCCGCCAATGCGTAGCTGCAACATCTGCATCCCGTACATACGAGCCATATATTGATCATCCCGAGCATGTCGCTCGGCTAGTTTGAGAACAGGCCCGTGAGTAGTGTCGGGCACCTTGGTTTTTATGATATCCAAGGCGCGCCTGTCAATCTGTGGGATGTAATCTAGGGCCTCCTCCTCGATATCGTGGCCCCTCAGGAATGTGGTAAGCAAACCACCGAACCCGTACCTGTGCCCTTGATGCAAGCGGGCTCTCTTCATGGCGGAAATGATTACCGCCCCAACATTTATCTCAAGCCCTTTCATCAGGGCATACACCAAGCATACTTGATCTCGGATGACATCTGTCATGTGCACCCCCGGGATCAGGTGGGAACACACAATTTTTAGCCAGATCCTGGCTTCCCTGTTCATTTGAGAGTAGGGCAGTGTTTGATGGTAGCCCCTCTTTTTGTGCCTGCTCCACCGTGCTGTCGAACGGGCTCCACATAGAGTGTGTCTGATATCCGCATAAGGTGGAGTTATGTTCAGCTACTAGAGTACATGGGCGTCTGTGTCCTGCGCCCCCAATATAGCATTCAAGTAATGGGGCTCAAATGTGACAACCTGCCCTCTTATCTTGACGGTGTGACTGCTGAGGGTCGGGTTCCAGTTGGCATAGAACTCCTGAATCAGATGGAGATTGCAGTCCTTGGGCTCTTCGAAGATCAAGTTCAGCCCGGCGGTGTCAATCCGGTGTACGATCCTCGGGAATTCCTGTGCCAGCGACTCCCTTGATATATGCTCTTTTGGGAAGTATTTGGTTTCTTTGTGTTTTTCATACCATTTCTTCCCTTCGTTAGTCACCCATCAGGTTCCGTATTGTTGGCGTTGGCCTCTCGGAACCGCTGGTGCTGCTGGAACTGCTGTTCCAAATCTTATTCTTTTTCTGTCGGCGCCTGATGTGGATGCTCCCTTTCTTTTATCTTGTCTACCCGACATTGTTCCTGCACATATAACCATACAATCCCAATGTTATTCAAATCATAACTAGCTATGACTAAGGTTGGGTTTAATTGAATCACCCCACACTTAGTCTTTAGCCGCAATTAAAACAATTTGGCAAGACCTTCATGATTTCACAATCTTCACATTCAACATTCTTAGTGCCTTCCTATAATTCAATGGAATAATTACTATGTACTACTCAGACTTTGTACAACGAATAATAATATCGCCATCAATTCCATTATATCATCATAACACTTAGCCAAATTTTTGTTCTAAACAACCTATGCACTTCACCAATTTTCATTTTTCCTAAATTCCCTTGTCTACTTAGCATATTCAACATTAATCACAACATAATTCACTTCACCCAACATGCACAACCCAATTTTGTTCAACATTTCAAACAATTTTAGTTTTCTTCATATTCAAATTCCAACCCTAGCTAACAATTTCGCCAAAATTCAATAACACATGTATTCATCGAGTTCATAAAATCACAACAATATTATGAACATCAATCAATCATAACTCAAATGAATTGAAGCTTAATTTTCACTTAAGGCAAGTTTCTATCACTACCCATGCTCAAGAATCGAAAATTCAAGCAAAAATGAGGTTAAGTTCAAGAATATACCTTTTCTCCGATGAAATTGAAGAAAACTTGAAGAAACTCGATGCCTAGGTCTGTGTCACATTGGGGGAGAAGGGAATTTGGGGTTTTGGTCGCGGAGGGAATGGAAAATGAGGAAAAGATTGAGGGGATTTGGGGTCTTAAAAGTGTTTTTCACGCGGGTTACCCGGTGACCCGGTGTGACCCGACGCGAAATAACACTCAACGTGTCACAGAGGGTAACGCGGATCACCCCCTCCGTGACATGGAGCCATCGCGCCCCTGTTCTGGAATTTTTTAAAAACTCTGGAATAGGCTTCAATGTGTCACGGAGGGTAAAGCGGAGCACCTCCTCCGTGACACGGAGCCAACGCGTAGGCTCACTGTCATGCCACTTTTTATTTTTCTCACCTCGATTTTTTTTCCTTTGCGCTTCTTTGCATTTTTGCCCTCCATTCCACCTGAAAATCATTTCACAACAAGAAATTGGTTAGAATTCATAGGTTTCAACGCAACAATAATTTTTTTTCTATTTATTTTTTTCTTTTTCTTTTTTTTTGTTTTGTTTTTTTTTCTTTTTTTTTCTCAACTAATTCTCTCATCTATTACAACAATTTTACGGGTTGCCTCCCGTGCAGCGCCTGGTTTACCGTCACGGCTCGACGTCATTTACGCTCAATCATCCTCTAGAGTGATGGACGTCTTCTCTCGAATAACGTCCTCACCCCAGTAATGCTTACAGTGCTGCCCATTAACCAAGAACGTGGCAGTTCGATCTTCTTTCCACAACTCCACTTCCCCGTGCGGGGTCTCTCACTACCTCAAATGGCCCTGACCATTTGGACCACAATTTTCCTGGAAACAGCTTCAATCTTGAATTGAAAAGCAACACTTTCTGCCCCGGCTCGAATATCTGATGCACCATATGCTTATCGTGCCACCTCTTTGTTTTCTCTTTGTATCACTTGGCACTTTCATAAGCATGCCAACGAAACTCATCAAGTTCGCTGAGTTGCATCAGCCTCTTCTTACCTGCTAGCTCTAAATCCATGTTCAATTTCCTCATGGCCCAGAAAGCTCAGTGCTCTAGCTCTACAGGAAGATGACACGCCTTTCCATAGACCAATCTGTATGAAGAAGTCCCAATTGGTGTCTTGTAAGCAGTTCTATAAGGCCATAACGCATCGTCGAGTTTGCTTGACCAATCACTACATTGTGCATTCACTATTTTCTGGAGAATCGGCTTCACTTCTCTGTTCGACACCTCCACTTGCCTACTAGTTTGGGGATGATATGCTGTTGCCACCTTGTGGCGCACCCCATACTTAGGTAGCAAGTTCTTGAAACTTGCATTTACAAAATGAGCCCCTCCATCGCTGATAATGGCTCGGGGTGTCCCGAACCTGGTGAAAATGTGCTTTTTCACAAATTTCGTTACCACCTTGTTGTCATTCTTGGGGCAAGCTATTGCTTCAACCCACTTTGATACATAATCAACAACCACCAAGATGTAACGATTACCAAATGACGGTGGGAACGGGCCCATGAAATCAGTACCCCATACATCAAAGATCTCCACTTCTAATATACGCTGCAGCGGCATCTCTTGCCTCCTACCAATTGTGCCTATCCTTTGACATCTATCACACATTTTTACGTATGCCATAGAGTCTCTAACCAGTGTAGGCCAAAAGAAACCTGACTATAGCACCTTGTGCACTGTCCGCTCGCCTCCGTGGTGCCCTCCATACAATGAAGAGTGACAACTCCTCAAAACTTCTGCAATCTAGCTCTCCGAGATGCATCTTCTCATAACCTGATCCGGTCCCTGCTTAAACAAGTACGACTCATCCCAAATAAAATATCGGCAATCATGCCTCAATTTTTTTCTCTACTGAGCCGTAGCCTCTAGTGGATAGACTCCACTCACTAGAAAATTCACTATGTCTGCATACCAAGGGATCTCAGCTTCCCTTATTGCCAAGAGCTGCTCATCCGGGAACCCCTCTTTGATGCTGTCACCTCCCGTCATAAGCGACCGGCTTTCCAATCGCAATAGGTGATTGTCACTTGATTGTCGCTCCCCTTTCTGTCCTTAATCTCTAGGTCAAACTCTTGCAACAACAAGATCCATCTGACCAACCTGGGCTTTGCATCCTTTTTATTAAACAGATACCGAATCGCTGCATGATCAATATACACCACTACTCTAGAACCCACCAAATAGGACCTGAATTTATCAAACGCAAACACCAATGCTAGCATCTCCTTTTCTGTGATTGTATAATTAACTTGGGCAGCATCCAGTTTTTTGCTTGCATAATGAATAGAATGAAAAATTCTATTCCTCTGCTTCCCCAATACAACTCCCACAGCCACATCGCTTGCATCATACATCAGTTCAAACGGTTGTTCCCAATCCGGAGAAATAAGGATAGGTGCTTCTATCAATTTCTGCTTCAACTCCTCGAATGCTTTGACACAATCTACATCAAACTAGAACTTCACCTCTTTTTCTAGCAACCTGCATATTGGTCTAGAAATTTGAGAGAAATTCTTAATGAATCATCTGTAGAACCCTGCATGCTCGAGAAAACTGCGAACACCCTTCACTGACACAGGTGGTGGTAGCTTTTCAATAACTTCGATCTTAGCACGATCGCCCTCCAACCCCTTGCAAGACACTTTATGGCCAAGTATGATACCCTCCTTGACTAAGAAATGACATTTCTCCCAGTTGAGCACAAGGTTGGATTCTTCACAGCGAGCTAGCACCCTGTCAAGATTCTGCAAACTAGTAGCAAACGAATTACCGAAAATAGAAAAATCATCCATCAATACTTCGATGAAATCTTCCACCATGTCGTGAAAGATCGCTATCATGCATCTTTGAAATGTGTCGGGTGCATTGCATAAACCAAATGGCATCCGCCTAAAAGAATATGTCCCATAAGGACATGTGAAAGTAGTCTTCTCCTGGTCCTCCGGTGCTATGGCTATTTGGTTATAGCCAGAGTACCCATCAAGGAAACAATAATATTCTTGTCTAGCCAATCTGTCCAATATCTGATCAATGAACAGGATAGGATAGTGATCTTTCCTTGTGGCTTCATTGAGCTTTCTGTAGTCCATGCAAATCCGCCAGCTTGTGACGGTGCGTGTAGGGATCAACTCATTTTTCTCATTGGTGACCACGGTCATCCATCCTTTCTTTGGAACACACTGAACGGGACTGACCCATTCGCTGTTTGAAATAGGATAGACCACACCTGCATCAAGCCACTTAATTACTTCTTTCCTAACCACATCCTTCATCATTGGATTCAACCTCCGCTGAGGCTGTACAGTTGGCTTTGCTCCTTCCTCTATGAAAATTCTTTGTGTGCAAAACGCTGGATCTATACCTGGAATATCTGACATTTGCCAGCCCATCGCTTTCTTCCTTCTTTTGAGAACCACCAATGCTTCCTTTACCTGTGCCTCCGTCAATTCTGCGGAGATGATGACTGGAAAAGTGTCATCTTACCCCAAAAAGATATATTTTAAATGGGAAGGCAATGTTTTCAACTCCAGTTTTGGTGCTTCCTTAATAGATGGTTTCGGCAATTGTTCCAGGGACCTCATTAAAGGCTGAAAGTCAAGCTTCCTGAGATACCACTTTGATTCATTCAACATTTGCACCATCTCATAAGTATCTCTATCTTCGAAATGATCAGAGCTCATCAATGCTCTATCCAATGGATCTCGAGAATCAACAATCCAAAGAATTTCTTCTTTATTTAGCAAATTGATTGCTGAAAGCTCCTCATATATGGCCGGAAGCTTCATGGCCTTATATACATCAAATACCTCTACTTTGTCATGCGCTCGCATGGTTAGCTTTCCTGCAGCTACATCAATCAAAGCTCTCCCGGTTGCCAAGAAAGGACGTCCCAAAATAAATGGGACTTCCGCATTAGGCTCAAAATCCAAGACAATGAAATCTACCGGGAAGATAAGGGAGCCCACTTGCACCAACACGTCCTCCACAATGCCATCTGGTCTGGCCAAAGAGTGATCTGCTAACTGCAAGATTACTGTAGTTGGTCTAGGACTGCCCAGCCCCAACTTCTTGAACACCGATGTCGGTATCAAGTTAATGCTCACTCCCAAATCACATAATCCGCGAGATCGGATACCTTGCCCAATTGTTATCTGAATTGTAAAGCTCCCAGGGTCCTTGAGCTTTGTTGGCAACCTGTTCTGTATCCGGGAAGTGCACTCCTCAGTAAGTGCCACCGTAGCATACTCCGTCAATCTGCTTTTTTTAGCTACGATGTCCTTGATATACTTTGCATATTTTGACACTCCCTGCAAAACATCAACCAAAGGTAAATTAATGTGTACCTGTTTAAGCACCTCCATGAACATTTTGAAACAAGCTTCCTCCTTGTGTTTCTTTAATCTTTGAGGGACCGGGGGTGGTGGTCTTTCTGCTTCACCTGCCTTCTCCTTCCTCCTCTCATCATCTTGTTCCCTATCTTTCTCCACTGCTCCTGACTGCTGAGGTGGTCTTTCTGGTTCCACCTCCTTGAGTTGTAAACCACTCCTTGTGGTTACTGCATTGACCTGCTTGGGATTCAGGTTAGTGTCACTCGGTAGTCCTCCTCTTGGCCTGGTGTGTTGAGCTCCAGCTAGTTGTCCAAACTGGTACTCCAACGCCTTTGTAGCTAACTGGTTGTTTTTTATGTCTGCTGCCAATTTCATATAATCAGCCTGCATTTGATCTTGGTTAGCTAACATTATTTTAAACATTTCCTCAATGCTGGTGGGTGGTGGAGGAGGTGCATTGTTTCCTCTGTATTGAGATTGATAATTCTGCTTCCCTCCTTGATTTCTCTGCGCACCCTGATTCGAACTTTGCCCTTGATGGCTGTTACTACCCCAAGAAAAATTCGGATGATTCCTCCAATTAGCATTGTAGTTGTTGCCATACTGCTGGTGATTATTTCTCTGTACATTCCCAACAAAGTTCACTGAGTCTGGATTTGCACCACAACACTCAACTGAGTGTTCATTACTACCGCATACTTCACAACAAATCTACTGCACTACATTAATTGGGGCTTGAGGTTGATTCAAGCTCATATTGTTGAAGTGGGTGTTAAGTTGATTTTGCAATGCAGCTATCTGTGCAGCGATTGCTGTAAAACCATCCACTACAAAGACTCCTGCCTCTTTCCTTGTTCCTCCTCTAGAAGAGTCCGCATTCCACTCTGGATTTCCCTGCGAAATATGATTTAACAAAGTATACAGCTCCTCATAAGTCTTTTCTAATGCTTGTCCCCCAGCTGCTGAGTCTAGCAAAATTTTTGTGTGGGCTTCCAAACCCTCTATGAATGTATGCACCAGCACATCATTGGACTGGTGATAGTGAGGACAATCCCTTAGCAATGATTTGAACCTTTCCTAAGCTTGATACAGATTCTCCCCCTCTCTTTGTTTAAAACTTAGAATCTGACTTCTACATCTTGCTGTTTTCCTGGATGGAAAGAACCTTATCAAAAACTTTCTTTCAAGATCATCCCATGTGGTGATAGAGTTAGGTGGTTCAGCTTTCAACCACCTCTTTACTTCCCCCAATAATGAAAATGCGAATAATGTAAGCCTTACGTAATCGGATGATACTCCAGCGGGGATGTAAGTGTCACTTATCTCCAAAAAGTTTTGGAGATGTTGTTGTGGATCTTCGTGAGGGAGACCTGTGAATTGGCCGCTGGTGTGCAACAATTGCACCATGTTTTGTTTAAGCTCAAACCTCCCTCCTGGCTCAGGTCTGCGAATACTTGATGTAACATTATTAGCATGTGGGATTGCCACTTCGCGAACTGGCCTAGCTACCATTTCCTCAGGCACTAACAATGCCCTCACAAGTGGTGGATTCTGTTGTTGCTCCAGGATTGTCTGTCTGAGCAACCGTAGATTTTTCTCTATAGCTTCCCTTCTTTGACGATGAAATTGTCTTTCCGGCTCTATGTATGAATCCACCAACTCCTTGTCTCTTTCCAGTGTTAAACAAAATTCAATATCTACAAAAGACAAGCTAAGATCAAGTTTTCAGCACTTATATAGAAATTATAAACTAACACTAAGAAAACAATTTTACCAATTGCCAGTCCCCGGCAACGGCGCCAAAAACTTGTTTGGCTTCTGTGGTGACTACACGCAAGTGCACGTGGTCGAACAAGTAGTAAAGTGGCTTAAGTAAAGCCAAGTATCGATCCCAGTGGGACTGAACTATGGTAATAATTAACTTAAGTGTTAATGAACTATATCTTTAAGAATGCAGACAACCAAATAAACAATATTTTGAGAGTTTGAGTTACTAATTAATAAGAATCTAAGGCAAAATTATAAAGTGAGTCTGAACTATAGTAATGAGCATGCTGAGGTTAAAACGAACATGCAGGGAATTAATTTATCGATACAATTAAGTTAATCTTTCCTCCGGTTGCTAGTCAAGAACTATTTCCTATGGATTGGAACTTTCGTCTCCTATCCAACTTAAGATCAGGAACCTACAATCTACATTTCTGTGATAAAATAATTTCATATTCTAGCCATACAAAACCAATTCCTTAATTGACTAATAAGACTTTCAGATATATTTCTATTTTGACTGTAAATCAATTCTCAATTTTCCCAAACTAAGAAGAGATCATATCCTACCAATTCAAAACTTTCCAATTTCTTTCCTTTTAAAAATCAAAATTGAATTTTTTGGATATACATTAACATTGGCCAAACATTAATGCAGTAAGAACAAGAATTGATAAAACAACCATTGAAGAAAAGATGAAAACTAAAATGATCAACAATTACATTCCACTACAATTGTTCTTAACCTCAGCAAGAAGTGAATTTAGCCACTCATTTGTGGATTAAACATCATCAAATGAGTATAAATCATACAAACAATTGAGATAAAAGAGAAAGAGATACAGAAGAACCCTAGAATTTTCATCCCCTCAACTGCCTGTAACCCACGTTCTTGCTCAACCAAGTCAGCCTTTCTTAATATAAAACCTAAGTGTGCTATTTATACTATTGAGAATTTTTCCTGAAAGACAAAGCAACGTGGCACAGAGTGTATCGCAGAGCACTCCCTCCGTGCCACGGAGGTATCGCGGACCCTCTCTGGAATTAGGCTCCTCATAATTTTCACCTTGGAGTGCCACGGCCTACATCGCAGAGCCTGGCCAACGAGCCACGGTGCAATTGCGCACCTACACTGGAAATTGATAGCCCAAGTAATTGTACTCAACGTGCCACGACTTGCATCGCGTGGCATTGTCTCCGTGTCATGGAGTTAACGCGAGGCTTCACTGGAATTTTCCAAAATTAAATCACCCGAGGCAGTATGCCTCCGCGATGGCAGCGTGACACGGCTCCATCGCGGAGCCCTTATTTTTGCTGCTCTTCCTTGACCTTTTTCACTCCTTGCTTTCAAGTCCATTCCTGATTTTTACCAACATGTATCTTAGCTTCCCACAACTCCATTTTACTTTCAAAACAACACAAATCATGTTGGTTAGTATAAATTCACATTTTAACTACAAATCACATGAGAATGCACAAATAATGATAGATAACAAAGACGAAATGAAGCATTTGAGTATCACTTGGGCATATAATTCTGCCCAAGATCAGCAATCATTTCAGAGATACTTGGGGACGCAGGTTAACCTGATCACAACTTTTTATCATCAAACAGATGGGCAAGCAGAGCGCACCATTCAAACGATCGAGGATACGTTGTGAGCATGTGTGTTGGATTTCGAAGGTAGCTGGGATGAACATTTACCACTCATTGAGTTCGCCTATTATAACAGTTACCATTTAGCTATTCAGATGGCGCCTTATGAGGCATTGGGCAAAAGTGCAGATCTCCAGTTGGTGTGTTTGAGGTAGGAGAATCAACATTGATTGGGCGAGATATCATTCATTAGTCGGAGGAAAAAGTAAAGCTTATCAGAGAATGTTTACTGACTGCTCAAAGTCGCCAGAAATCTTATGCTGACGTGCGGCGTAGAAACTTGGAATTTAATGTGGGTGATTGGGTGTTTTTGAAAGTTTCGCCGATGAAGGGTGTAATGAGATTTGGCAAGAAAGGCAAGCTTAGCCCGAAGTTTGTTGGGCCTTATCAAATTCGCCGAAAAATAGGCCAAGTGGCATATGAGTTAGACTTACCTCCAGAGTTAGAATCTGTCCACCTAGTTTTCCATGTGTCAATGCTGAGAAAGTGCATAGGAGATCCCTCCAGAATTGTCCTAGTCCAAGATGTTCAGGTTACAGCGAAGTTGGCCTATGAAGAAGTTCCAGTAGCCATACTAGACCGACAGATCCGCAGATTAAGAACTAAAGATGTTGCTTCTGTCAAAGTGTTGTGGTGTAACATGAACCGAGAGGAAATGACTTGGGAAGAAGAAAAAGATATGAAAGCAAGATACCCTCAGTTATTTAAGAATTAGTCAGCCCGAGGTATATTGATCTTGCTGTTTTATGACTAGCTTTATATTCATGTGTATAAGTGAGATGTTGACTTCAGTTTATTATGAAATGAATGCTATAGTATTATATGGAGTACCTGTATGACTTTTCTATGTTTCAGGATTTTTGAAATAGTCCATATTATAGGGGAAATTCTGCTGAAATTTTTCAGAATAAGTAGAACAAGTTAAAATTTCTGTAAACAGAAGTTAACATTCAAGGACGAATGTTCTTGAGGGGGTAAGGATGTTACACTCCGTAAATTCTTGACACTTAGTTGGCCTATTCTCATGTTGGGTAAGAGTTTTAAAATGCCATACATGCGAGAAAAGGGCCCGGGGAGAGACTGGACAAGCGCCAAGTCAAAGCGTCGCAAGGCAAATGCGACTTATATATCGCATTCGACAAATGCGACTTATAAATCGTATTAGACAAATGTGACTTAAAGGGGGTTTAGGTCCAAGTATATAAAGAAATCTACTGGTGTCCAGGAATGAAGAAGGGGATAGTAGAATTCGTAGCTTAGTGTCCCAACTGCCAGTAGGTAAAAGCTGAACATCAGAAACTAGGCGGACTGACTCAGGATATAGCTGTGCCTCTATGGAAATAGGAAGAAGTAAATATGGATTTTGTAGCAGGATTACCCCGCACTAGGCGTAGATATGATTCGATCTGGGTGTTGTTGATAGACTGACGAAATCATCTCATTTTCTGCCAATAAGGGCTACCTTTTCTGCATAGGATTATATTGAGTTGTATATCAGAGAAATAGTCAGGTTGCATGGTGTTCCAGTGTCCATTATCTCCGATAGAGGGGCGCAGTTTATAGCTAAATTCTAGCAATCATTTCAGAGAGGCTTGGGGACGCAGGTTAACCTGAGCACAACTTTTCATCCTCAGACAGATGGGCAGACAGAACACACCATTCAAACGCTCGAGGATATGTTGCGAGCATGTGTGTTTGATTTCGGAGGTAGATGGGATGAACATTTACCACTCTTTGAGTTCACCTATAATAACAGTTACCATTCAGCTATTCAGATGGCGCCTTATGAGGCATTATATGAGCGAAAGTGCAGATCTCCAGTTTGTTGGTTTTAGGTAGGAGAATCAGCATTGATTGGACCATATATCATTCATCAGTCGGAGGAAAAAGTATAGCTTATTAGAGAACTTTTACTGACTGCTCAGAGCCGCCAGAAATCTTATGCTGACGTGTAGCACAGAAACTTGGAATTTAATGTGGGTGATTGGGTGTTTTTGAAAAGTGTTTGCCGATGAAGGGTGTAATGAGATTTGGCAAGAAAGGCAAGCTCAGCCCGAGGTTTGTTGGGCCTTATCAGATTCCCCAAAGAAAAGGCAAAGTGGCATTTGAGTTAGACTTACCTCCATAGTGAGAATCTGTCCACCTAGTTTAACATGTATCAATGCTGAGAAAGTGCATAGGAGATCCCTCCAGAATTGTCCTAGTCCAAGATGTTCAGGTTACAGCGAAGTTGGCGTATGAAGAAGTTCCAGTAGCCATACTAGACCGGCAGATCCGCAGATTAAGAACTAAAGATGTTGCTTCTGTCAATGTGTTATGGCGTAACAGGAACCGAGAGCAAATGACTTGGGAAACAAAAGAAGATATGAAAGCAAGATACCCTCAGTTATTTCAGACTTTGTCAGCCAGAGGTATGTTGATCTTGCTGTTTTATGAGTAGCTTTATATTTATGTGTATAAGTGAGATGTTGACTTCAGTTTATTATGAAATGAATGCTATAGTATTATATGGAGTACCTGTATTGGACTTTTCTGTGTTTCAGGATTTTTGAAATAGTCCATATTACAGGGGAAACTCTGCTGAAATTTTTCCAGAATAAGTAGAACAAGTTAATATTTCTGTAAATAGAAGTTAACATTCACGGACGAATGTTCTTGAGGGGGTAAGGATGTTACACTCTGTAAGTTCTTGACACTTAGTTGGCCTATTCTCATGTTGGGTAAGAGTTTTAGAATGCCATACATGCGAGAAAAGGGCCTGGGGAGGGACCGGACAAGCGCCAAGTCAGAGCGTTGCAAGGAAAATGCGACATATATATCGCATTCGACAAATGCGACTTATAAATCGCATTAGACAAATGTGACTTAAAGGGGATTTAGGTCCAAGTATATAAAGCTCCACTTCGGTAATTTTTTGTCATTTTCATTATTCATTTCCAGAGAACGAACAGACACAGGGGAGGGACGAAGGTTCAACATTAATTTCCTTCCATTTACACTGTCAAACGTAGTGCAAACTCAAATTAACTTCGAGTAGTGAAGTATAAAGCTGCAGGGAGCATTCCTACCAGAGTCATTTTCGTGAAATTTGACCGACGAATCATCGTCTCACCGAGCCAAGGTAAGTGGAATTGCTCCAAACTAGTGTTAATATACTCCCAGCATTAAAGTGAGTATTTCTCCCTTCTAGACTTCCGAGAAATTAGGAGTTTTCGTCCATTCTCTTATAAGTCGAAAAATAGGCAGTAGGTATATCCATACGTATGGTTTCTTTCCAAAATAATAGTAGAATTAATTCTATTATTTCGTGAATATGAATACAGTTGGGAGAAATAGATGTATAGTAGCCACGCCAGTTAATCAAAAAGTCGGCAATTGAGGTATGTAAAGCCAGTTTCTTTCGGCAAGCTAGTAGTTCCAATATAGAAAAATAGTACAAATTCCAATAGAATGTTTCAGAAGCCATATATTATATTTAGTATGAGTTCAGTAAGCATGTTAGAATTATTATACAGTGTTCAACATGAAACTCAGTAGAACAGTATAATTCCCAGCAGAATATTCCAAAAATATTATTTCAGATTCAGTATATTTCAGTATCAGATTCAGCATATTTCAGTATCAGATTTAATATACTTTAGTATGAGATTCAGAATAGAATACCAAAATATAAATATTATTATCAAATTCAGTATATATATATTACATGCGGTTATTGCTATTTGTGGAGACATGATTGTTCTGTGTTGGGCACCCTTAGAGCTTCCTTGACTGCCCCAGGGTTATTAGCTGTGTCGACTCGCCCACCAGAGGGTGAGGATACGTCGCTCTACAGAGTGGCTGCCGTCTGCCAGCAGACGAAGATGGGATGCAAATTCCCCATAGCAGGCTGATCAATACTATACCTCACCCCTTGTCGAGCACTTGCGCCTGGGGAGCAGATTACAGTTTTCAGATTACAGATTTCAAATTTTAGATTTCAGGAGTCCTCCAGACCCAGATACAGCTATAGTCAGGGGCCCAGTGAGCCCAAGTTGCATACCTAGGGGGCCGGCTGGATGCTCATAGTTACTAGGTGGATGGTAAGACCTGGGTAGGGGTATATAGATTGTGTGCTGGTTGGTACCTTATGGATTATGGAGGCTGGTAAGTTTCTTGTATGCTATGTTGTGTTAGTTATTAATAGATAGAAAGTAGACCGGCATGTTATCAGGTATGACTCTTACTCTCTTCAGTAAAATTACTCTCTTTTCAGTCAATCTCATCCCGTCTCCTATTACTTCAGTATCTATCAGTATTATTGTTTGCTTTAAGTTATTTTCAATTATTACTTTGCATACTCAGTACCAGTGGTTCTGACGCCCGTTTTGGGAAGCTGCATTACTTTCCTGCAGGTACTCATAGACGAGGAGCAGATCCCTCGTAGTTCCAGCCAGCGTACAGAGTCTTCAACTCCTATCATCCGAATCTTGACAGCTAAAGGTTTACTTCACTTTTTGTTTGTACAGTATGGGTAGGCCGGGGCCCTGTCCCGACCATCTTATTATTCTTAGAGGCTTGTAGATTGTATGTTCCCTTTGGTTAGTTGTACCGGTTGTGTGGGGCCGTGTGTATGTTTTTAGTTTTCATGTGATAGCCGTGTGGGGCCTTGTTCAGTTTTCAGTTGGTGACCTTATCGGTCACAGGTCAGTTTAGCGGTTGATTCTACTTTTCAGTGATAACTAGTCAGCATGGTGGCCTTGTCAGCCCGCATAGGTTCCCTTATGTTCAGTTGTTCTGGGTAGCTATTATATTCCTACAGGTGGCTATAGGCCTACTCAGCCGTAGGCTGTATTTACAGCCGTTATATAGCCCGTTGTTTTTATAAATCCAGAACTAGAGCCAGCCTGGCACTAGAAGTGCTTAGGCTCAGTAGTCCAACAGTCCAGGTCCTAGTAGGGCACCAGGTGCCAGTCACGCCTCCCAAGGCGGGGCGTGACAAACTTTGTATCAGAGCATATCGTATCCCAGGGAGTCTGCAAGTCGTGCTAAGTAGAGTCTTGTCTATTGATGTGTTGTGCACCACATGCCATAGGCGGTAGGCTACAAGGCATGATAGGGTGGTTACTCTTTCTTCATATTCAGTCGTACCATAGAGCAGTACAATATAGGGTTGAGTCCCTAAAGCTTATTATACTCTTTGTTTACAGATGAAATGTCAGATTAGCGACATCCTATCGCAGGCAGAAGATTGGACATAGCAGCAGGAGAGCCACCAGCAGGATGCCTCAGCCTCCTTTAGGATCAGCCTGATCTGAGGGCTATATAGAGGCATCGTCTCGACCTTCTCAGCAGTCTCCACCCCATCAGGAGCCACACAGGACAACACCACCTCCGACAGTTCCTATACCTACACCATCTGACCAGGAGGTCAGGAGTGCAGTAGTTATGTTAGCGCAAATGATGGCTTCTCAGCGCCAGTCAATGCCACCTACATCGGCAGAATCATCTGGTGGGCCTGGTAGTTCGAGGATTTGAGAATTCCTGGCACTAGGTCCCCCATAGTTTACCGGGACAGATCAAACAGAGGACCCCCAGGACTTCCTGGATCAGATGTAGAGGATTTTCCAGGTAATGGATGTTACATCTACAGAGTCGGTCGAATTGGAGGTATTTCGATTGCAGGATATTGATGTGTTGTAGTATGAGAGTTGGGAAAGGTCTCAAGGGAGAGATGTTGCCCCTCCGACCTGGTCCAGCTTTTCAGAGGCCTTCCTGGACTGTTATCTACCACAAGAGATCCGACAGGCCCAGATGGACCAGTTTTTACACTTGGAGCAGGGGTCGATGAGTGTTCGAGAATACGCCCTGCAGTTTGATTCTTTGGCCCGGATGCTCCAGCCTTTGTAGACACCATGCCATCCAGAGTCCACTGGTTTATTATGGGGCTGAACCCAAAGTATATTGACGCCTGTATGACAGCTACTTTGCGGGAAGATATGGATATTGCTCAAGTATAGGCTTTTGCTCAGACTATTGAGGGCCTCAGACAGCGGCAACAGGATAGTAGACGAACAAGTCAGGAATAGCGCCACAGGGACAGGTCAGATGAGTTATAGGGGGAGATTCCGAGAGGGCCTAGGCCACGGTTGTTAGATAGGACACCTAGACCACCGCCTCCACCACAGCAGCAAAGGGGTATATTTAGTCGCCGAGGACAGTCAGAGTCCGGCGAAAGTTCTCGAACAATAGATTTATCCCAGCAGAGGAGGGCACAACAGAGCAGGTATCCACCACCACTTTTCCCTATTTGCAACCGATGCCACTCTGGATCTTGTAGATATGGCTCCACAGGGTGTTATATATGCGGACAGGAGGGTCATGTGATGAGAGATTGTCCAGCCAGGGGTCAGGGTGACCGGGATAGACATGATAGGGCATCAGCAGGGTCGCAAGCTCCAGCAGCCCCGGCAGGGCATAGGCCCTCAATTTCAGCAGGCAGAGGCCGAGGCAGATCAAGGGCCTCTAGTTCAGGTATGGGTGCAAGCCGTACCTATGCATTACTAGGGAGACAGGATTCAGAGGCGTCTCTAAATGTTGTGATAGGTATGATGACTATTTTCTCTCACCCTGCTTATATATTAATCGATCCGGGATCTACCTTGTCCTATGTTACCCCATTAGTGGCTCGAAAGTTCAGTATTGCACCAAAATTTCTTCGGCAACCCTTTTCAGTATCTACACCCATCGGTGACTCTATCATGGCCAGAAGGGTTTATCGAGGGTGTACAGTAGAGGTTGCTAGCCGTTAGACCACAACAGATTTGGTAGAGTTAGAAATGGTTGACTTTGACGCCAATATGGGTATGGATTTGTTAGCTCCATGCTATGCTAATGTAGAATGCTGGACCAAGACGATTCGATTCCATTTTATAGAGGAGGCAATTCGAAAGTGGAATGGCAGTACAACTACGCCAAAAGGTAGGTTTATTTCCTATCTTCGGGCGAGAAAGTTGATAGCCAAGGGGTGCATTTACCACATTATCAGAGTTCAGGATGTTCGGGTAGAGCCTCCGACTCTCTAGTCAGTTCCAGTGGTTAATGAATTCCTCGATGTATTCCCAGATGAGCTACCTGGTATTCCCCCAGAAAGGGAAATAGACTTTGCAATTGATTTATTACCAGGCACTCAGCCCATATCAATTCCCCCTTATCGCATGGCTCCTGTTGAACTCAGAGAACTAAAGGAGCAGTTGAAAGATTTGTTAGACAAGGGCTTTATCAGGCTGAGTACTTCACCTTGGGGTGCGCCAGTTTTGTTTGTAAGAAAGAAGGATGGTTCCCTCCGTATGTGTATAGACTATTGACAACTAAATAAAGTTACTGTCAAGAATAAGTATCCGCTTCCCAAGATAGATGATCTATTTGATCAGTTACAGGGAGCTAGATATTTCTCCAAAATTGACTTAAGGTCCGGATATCATTAGGTTTGGGTTCGTGAAAGGGATTCAAAAGACTTCCTTCAGGACCTGATACAGCCATTTTGAATTCTTAGTCATGTCCTTTGGGCTTACGAATGATCCAGCCGTGTTTATGGACCTGATGAATAGTATTTTCAGACCATACCTGGACTTGTTCATGATAGTGTTTATTGACGATATTCTGGTGTATTCTCGCTCAGAGGTAGACCACCAGGATCATTTGCGGACAGTGCTCCAGATTCTCAAGGACCGTCAGCTATATGCCAAGGTCTCGAAATGTGAATTCTAGCTGAATTCAGTAGCCTTTTTGGGTCATATCATGTCGGATGCTGGTATACAGGTAGATACCAAGAAAATAGAAGCAATAAAAGCATGGCCCAGACCTACCACCCCGACCGAGGTAAGCAGTTTCCTAGGGTTAGCAGGGTACTAAAGGAGGTTTGTTGAAGGATTTTCCACCTTAGCAGCACCTCAGACTAAACTGATGCAGAAGGCAGCAAAAATTCAGTGGACTGAGGTATGTGAGTAGAGCTTCTAGGAATTGAAAGACAGGTTAACATCAACTCCAGTGTTAGCATTGCTAGAAGGTACAGAAGGTTATGCAGTTTATTGTGATGCTTCGGGTGTTGGGTTAGGATGTGTGTTGATGCAGCATGGTAAAGTAATTGCTTATGCGTCCAGACAGTTGAGGAAACATGAAAAGAACTATCCTACCCATGACCTGGAATTTTCCGGAGTGATTCACACCTTGAAGATATGGAGACATTACTTGTATGGCATCCACGTGGATATTTTCACTAATCATAAGAGCCTAAAGTATATGTTCACCCAGAAGGAACTGAACTTGCGACAGCGTCACTGGTTAGAGCTGTTGAAAGACTATGATGTGGAAATTCTGTATCACCCAGGAAGGGCCAATGTGGTGGAAGATGCCCTTAGCCGTAAGTCTATGGGGAGTTTGGCATACTTACAGCTTGTGTAGCGGGAATTAGCCCGGGAATTGAATCAGTTAGCTATTTTAGACATTTGTGTAGCAGAAATAGAGGACAACAGAGCGGTAATCCAGAACACCGTAGTGTCATCTTTAGTCGTGGAAGTAAAGGAACGACAGTGTGAAGATCCTAGCCTAGTTCATCTTAGAAACAGAGTTCATCAAGGAGAGGTGACAGATTTTCAGATAACCGAGGATGGGGTATTACAATATAAAGATCGCCTTTGTGTTCCAGACATTGCAGGGCTTCGCCAGCAGATTATTGGCGAGGTACATTATCCCCGTTATTATCTCCACCCAGGTTCGATGAAAATGTACCACGATATAAAGAAATCTACTGGTGGCCAGGAATGAAGAAGGGGATAGAAGAATTCGTAGCTCAGTGTCCCAACTGCCAGTAGGTAAAAGCTAAACATCAGAAACTAGGCGGACTGACTCAGGATATAGCTGTGCCTCTATGGAAATAGGAAGCAGTAAATATGGATTTTGTAGCAGGATTACCCCGCACCAGGCGTAGATATGATTCGATCTGGGTGATTGTTGATAGACTGACAAAATCAGCTCATTTTCTGCCAATATGGGCTACCTTTTCTGCAGAGGATTATGTTGAGCTGTATATCAGAGAAATAGTCAGGTTGCATGGTGTTCTAGTGTCCATTATCTCCGATAGAGGGGCGCAATTTACAGCTAAATTCTGGCAATCATTTCAGAGAGGCTTGGGGACGCAGGTTAACCTGAGCACAACTTTTCATCCTCAGACAGATAGGCAGGTAGAACGCACCATTAAAATGCTCGAGGATATGTTGCGAGCATGTGTGTTGGATTTCGGAGGTAGCTGGGATGAACATTTACCACTCATTGAGTTCACCAATAATAATAGGTACCATTCAGCTATTCAGATGGCGCCTTATGAGGCATTATATGAGCAAAAGTGCAGATCTCCAGTTTGTTGGTTTTAGGTAGGAGAATCAGCATTGATTGGGCCAGATATCATTCATCAGTCGGAGGAAAAAGTAAAGCTTATTAGAGAACGTTTACTGACTGCTCAGAGCCGCCAGAAATCTTATGCTGATGTGCGGCATAGAAACTTGGAATTTAATGTGGGTGATTGGGTGTTTTTGAAAAGTTTTTGCCGATGAAGGGTGTAATGAGATTTGGAAAGAAAGGCAAGCTCAGCCCGAGGTTTGTTGGGCCTTATCAGATTCGCCAAAGAAAAGGCAAAGTGGCATATGAGTTAGACTTACCTCCATAGTTAGAATCTGTCCACCTAGTTTTCCATGTATCAATGCTGAGAAAGTGCATAGGAGATCCCTCCAGAATTGTCCTTGTCCAAGATGTTCAGGTTACAGCGAAGTTGGCCTATGAAGAAGTTCCAGTAGCCATACTAGACCGGCAGATTCACAGATTAAGAACTAAAGATGTTGCTTCTGTCAATGTATTATGGCGTAACAGGAACCGAGAGCAAATGAATTGGTAAGCAGAAGAAGATATGAAAGCCAGATACCCTCAGTTATTTCAGACTTAGTCAGCCAGAGGTATGTTGATCTTGCTGTTTTATGAGTAGCTTTATATTCATGTGTATAAGTGAGATGTTGACTTCAGTTTATTATGAAATGAATGCTATAGTATTATATGGAGTACCTGTTTTGGACTTTTCTGTGTTTTAGGATTTTTGAAATAGTCCATATTACAGGGGAAACTCTACCAAAAATTTTTCCAGAATAAGTAGAACAAGTTAAAATTTCTGTAAATAGAAGTTAACATTCGAGGACGAATGTTCTTGAGGGGGTAAGGATGTTGCACCTCGTAAGTTCTTGACACTTAGTTGGCCTGTTCTCATGTTGGTTAAGAGTTTTAGAATTCCATACGTGCGAGAAAGGGGCCCGGGGAGAGACCGGACAAGCGCCATGTCGGAGCATCGCAAGGCAAATGCGACTTATAAATCGCATTCGACAAATGCGACTTATAAATCGCATTCGAAAAATGCGACTTAAAGGGGGTTTAGGTCCAAGTATATAAAGCTCCACTTCAGGTTTTTTCATCATTTTCATTCTTCATTTCCAGGGAACAAACAGAAACAGGGGAGGGACGAAGGTTCAACCTAAATTTCCTTCCGTTTACACCGTCAAACGTAGTACAAACTCAAATTAACTTCAGGTAGCGAAGTATAAAGCTACAGGGAGCATTCCTACGGAGTTAGTTTCGTGAAATTCGACCGACGAATTGTTGTCTCACCGAGCCAAGGTAAGTGGAATTGCTCCAAACTAGTGTTAATATACTCCCAGCTATTATTCTTAGAGGCTTGCAGATTGTATATTCCCTTTTGTTAGTTGTACCAGAAGTGCTTAGGCTCAGTACTTGGAACTACAAGTGAGCCTAAGCTAATCTATGACTTTACATCACACTGGTATACTGAATTAACTAGAAGAGGAAGCTGAGGAAACATCATAACTAAATAATACTTTTCTTAAAAGAAGAAATATTTTATAAGATACTGAAATTTATGCAATAACTACAAAACATACTGAAAAATACTTTGTCTAAAAGTCTAGAACTGACGAGTTGCTGGGACAAGTCCCCAGCTAACTCTAGAGTCTAACTCAAGGAAACTGAACTGAAAATATACTCTCATCCTCGGAAGATGAGGAATCACCAATAACACTGCTGTTGAAATCTTCGCAGGGAACTACTGACGATGCTAAGACTGAGAACCTATGCCTGTATCATAAGACGATGCAGTATGGAAAGTATGCATCAGTACTTTGAATGTACTAAGTATATGAGATATAAATAAAATAGTAGTAATACGTAACTGAACTAATAAACACTGAATATAACTGTAACAGTGTAACACAGGTACTGATTGAGTATCATAGCTGTATCGTGTAATCTGAATAAACTGAGCTAAAACTGAAACTGAGACTATACTGAACAAAACAGTACTGAAAAGTGGGAGAGTCTATAATTGACATAAAACCATGTGAGCTAGACGTGGAGTTCAATGTATACACCCCTATCGGTGAGAGCCCACTGTAATTTGCTAGGGTATAGTGGCTGAGCAAGGTGATCACTGTCTGAGGCCTGTTCGGGCTAAAGACCTATGATGGCGACTTAGTTCTAGGAACCTGGGTGCGCTAAATCCTGGCCAACTCGATGCTAAGTCCTACTCCCATGGGATATCCTAATTGTGACTGCTAGGCTGATAGCACAAACCTGATGTCCTAACACTTAATTCAGGAATACTTATCTATAAGTATCTTGAGAGATTGAAGGACCTGATAACTGAAAGCTAAGTGTGTTAAGACTGGCCAGAGCTACTTTATCTGAAAGCATCATAACCGTCTAAAGAACAACTTGATGACTAATGACAGATAGTTCTTTACGCCCAACAGATGGAGGCAGCTCATACGAGGGAGAGAGAGGCCAATAGGGCCCAGACGGATAGCCATGGGATTACTCATCAGAGATTCGACGGTGGTCACTGCCCTCAATTTTAGTAGAGCTCACTATCTCCAGCACCATCATCAGCTATGATAGCATCCATGGCAGCTCAATGTCATTAAAAGACATGGATAAGGATTTGAAAGCTTCATCAAATAAGAAATTTCAAGACAAACTCAAATAGGCTGCAATTAGCTATTAAAAAGTGTCTTGTGATGGAAGAAGATCTCAAGCCCAATGAAGATATTTTCTTCAACTCTTACATCTATATGGAGGCCCAAATTAAAGTTCGATTTAATATATTAGTAGCAGCCTTGTGGCTTGTGGAGACCTTTGTAGGTTCTCTTTGGGTTATGCCTTTTTTATTCTTCTTTGAACCATAACTTGAATTTCTTCAATGCTAGATTCTTTGTTTGAGTTCCTTCCCCCCTTTTCTTCTTCTACTTCTTCTTAATTGATTCACTATTTCTTGTTTCTTCTCTTTTCAAGAATAAACTCCTTCCCCCTTTCTAATCTTCTAATTTTTAGAGTCCTCCGATGTCTATGTCATTATCAAGTGGTATTAGAGCTTTGAATGATGGGCATTCTTATACTCACACGATCTACTGATTTGAATTATAGAAAACTACAAAAAACATCTGAAAAAGAAAAGAAAAAAAAGTAATTGTAGCATAAAAGTAATCCAAAAAAAGTCAAAAAAAGTTATTTCCTCAAGTGAATAGTGACATGAACAGTAATTTCTAGTGTTCTTCTCTTGTTCATAATTTGTTTTATACTTTACCTTGTGTTTGGTGACTTTGATTTATTAAAAATCTAATCAATCTCTTGAAAATCTCATTTGATTTGAAGGTTCTTTGAATTTTGGTCAACAAGAAACTCAAAAGTCACTTGGAGATTGTAAAGGTCATTATAGCTCCTTGGATTCAAAAGCTCATTGAATATGTTCATGGTGTTCTTGAATGTGTTTATACACTATATTTAGTTTCATATTATTCCCTTGCTAGATACTTTAAGTATTTGTTCATACTTAGTGTAGTCTAGTGATTTGTGCGCATTTTATTAAATTTCGTGTGAAATTTTTTCATGCTTCTCTCTTTATTTTCATTGTATACTCCTTTGTTTCTAGTTTGTTATAGTTTTGCTGTCCTTTTCTTTATTTGACATAAACTCCATTCTTGAACCAAACATTGGAACTTGCTTTGAAGTGTTTGAATTGGTTCATTGAAGAACTTTGAGGAGCATCCTTTGAGTGGTAAAAGGCAAGAGTGGTGAGATTATTTGAGGGTAAAAGCCTAATTGTGTGATATAGGAGTGTTGACAGCCATTAAAAGATATATGTGAGGGAGTGCATGTGAGAAAACTTTACTACTAACAATCTCTTGTTCATGTCTCCTACAGATTTTGAAAGCAATTGGAACGAGGAGTGGATGATTATAGTGGAGATTATTGGGAATCAGATACAAAGAATTCTAGAAGACGCCATAAGAGAGTTAACAAGATTTTTCAAACTAGATTGGAAGTATTGTCTAATGTGTGTGCTACTAAAACTGATAAAAATGTTTTTCACAATTTAGTCAGTGCTTACTTTGTTAAGAAGGTGGGTTTATCTTGTGCTAAGCATGCTTCACCCTACACCTTCAAAGGAGTGAAGGTGTACAAGAGAGTACTGGTGCAATTTAACCTTGGGAGATACAAGGACGAGGTTTGTGTGATGTGGTTTCCTTATTCACATGTCATGTCTTATTGGGAAGGCCATGGTATCTCTATAGAAAAGCTTCATATGATCTAGAAAAGAATAGGTACTCCTTGGTGAAAGATGATGGAAAAAATACTGCCCTTGTTTCTTTGGCACCTATGGAGATTCAAGAAGATCAATTAAGGGTAAGAAGATCAATGGATGTGTTTGAAAAGGAAAAGGAATGCAAGAGGGGAAACAACAACAGGTTTGAGAAGCCTAAAATTAGAGTTGACCTTAGAAGTCCTCCAAGAGATAAAAGAGGGATTCTTGGGAAGTACACGGGAGCAAGTGCAGTGACAAACTTCTCCACACCAAATAAAAGTAAGGATGAGAGACAAAAGAAAGAGAGAAGTAAGGGTGGGCAACTTGACAACTCAAGAGAGGAAAAAGGAGAGGAAGTGATGAGTGAAGAGAGTGAGTTGTTAAAAAGTAAGAATGAGTGGAAAGAATTGAGTGATGTGAGTTTGAGAGGTAAAATAGAGAGTGAACCAGCGCATTTGAGTGATGAAAAAAATAAAGAGATCAAAAGAATAGAGTGCATTAGTGTGAGAGATTCTTATTCAAGCTCTAACCAATTAACTCATTCTTTTTCTACTGTTTCTATTCCAAATGTACAAGTCAATGAATAAGAAATCAATGAAAAGTTGGAACAACAATTGCATGAATTAAGGAAATTTAGTTTTAAAGAGGATTTGGAAAGTTTAAAGGCCAATGATTTATGGAAGCAGTTACAAGTTGAAGACAAGTTTGACCTTGATTATCTCATGTGGTATGACCTTATTGATGATCTATTTGTTTCAAATGACACTGAAGTTGTACCATAAATTCATGAGGCCCAAGTTTTAAGTGAAGATATAACTCAATTAGGAGTGATCCTTCCTTTTTTGATTATGTTTCTCACGTGAGAAATCTGACACAATGTGATGAAAGAGAGGTGTCGAATAACTTGAGTGAACAAGTCCAAGAAAATTTGAGAGAGAATGAATCCTGTTCAAATTCCAATTTGCTAAATCTTTCTTGTTTTAGTATCACTTCTCAACTCATGTAGAAATTTGAGGACGAACCTTGTGAAGAGGATGATAGTACCTCATTTGAAGAAGAAACTAACATTGGCTGGGGTTTTAAAGTGTACAATAACTCATTGCCGGAAAAATTGGAGAAAACTTTAAAGTGTTCTCTAATCTGTTATGGTTTGAGAATACCACTGGAGAAGTCGCCAATGAAGACAATGAGACACATGAAACATTTGAAGCCATAGATGTTGAGAATTTTGAGCTAAATGATGAATGTAATAGCTCAAGTGTAGAGAAGGAGAAGTGATCACAGGTTTCTAACTTCTTAGTATCTTTATCTTGTTCTGAAGATTCCTTTTTGCAGGTTCAATCAAAGCCACTTCTCAAAAGAATTGATTTTGATCCATATCTTGATTATGGTATATCCAATGGTGAGGTTAAGTTGTTTAACAAGAGAAAATATGGTATGTTTGTCTGGTATTCATAGGCTTTTGGTCTAGCTAATAACCCTCTATTTTTTAAAGACCTTATGAATTATGTTGTAACTGCTTGTGTGGGTAATTATATTATTTTGTTAAATGGTATAGTGCTTGGATATTTAAAAGGGATGTTTGTGCATAAAAGAACTAAATGAGTTAAGTGGTTGCGTGGTCACTACTTGGTGTTGTTTTTACCAAATGCTTTCTCTACTTTCTTTGTTTACCTCCTACTAATTTTGCTTATCATGTTGGTTGTAGGTGTTGGCCAAGCTTTGAGGACAAATCTTCTTTAAGTGAGGGAGAATGATAGCAACCAAAGAAGCTCAAATCCAATGAAGGTTCAGGTATAGTCAATGCAAAGATTTGAGGACAAATCTTCTTTAAGAAGGGGAGAATGATAACATCCATGGCAGCTCAATATCATTAAAAGACATGGATAAGGATTTGAAAGCTTCATCAAACAAGAAATTCAAGACAAACTAAAATAGGCTGCAATTAGCTATTAAAAAGTATCTTGTGATTGAAGAAGATCTCAAGCCCAATGAAGATATTTTCTTCAACTCTTACATCTATTTGGAGGCCCCAATTAAAGTTTGATTTAATATATTAGTAGCAGCCTTGTGGCTTGTGGAGACCTTTGTAGGTTCTCTTTGGGTTATGCCCTTTTTGTTCTACTTTGAACCATAACTTGGATTTCTTCAATGGTAAGATTCCTTGTTTGAGTTCTCTCCCCCCTTTTCTTCTTCTACTTCTTCTTAATTGATTCACTATTTCTTGTTTCTTCTCTTTTCAAGAAGAAACTCCTTCCCCCTTTCTAATCTTCTAATAATTAGAGTGTTCTGATGTCTTTAGCATTATCAAGCTAGTGTTCCATCCAGACCCAAGGGTGATCAAAGGAGCATGGCTTCAACATCGAGGGACCAGAGGGGCACATAGGTAGAGCTCACCTTTTTAGCCTACGGGAAGTGCGGCAAGAGTCATGCCGGGGAGTGCTTGCTCAAGTCAGATATTTTCTATGGGTGTGGTAGATCCAGCCATAAGCGCCGAGCATGCCCATTTGCTAGACAGGATTGATGATAGAGGTCATGCGCAAACTACTAAGTCAGCAGAAGCTCAAGTACATTTAGCTCCACAGGGGGCATCTACAAGTGGGGGTGACAGAAAGTGGCAAAACAGATTCTATGTCCTCACCCTGCTTCAGGAGCAGAAAACCTCACCGAATGTGGTTACTGGGTATTTTACGAGTAGTTCACCCAGATGCTTATGTTTTATTAGATCCAGGGGCTACCTTGTCTTTTATGACACCTTATATTTCTAGTAACTTTGGAGTTAATCCAAAATTCTGTCAGAGTCATTCTCAGTTTCTGCTCCTGTTGGGGATTCGGTTGTAGCTAAGCGGGTGTATAGAAGATGTCCGATCCTATATTGCATAAAGTCACCTCTGCAGACCTTGTAGAGTTAGCCATGGATGAGTTTAATATTATTCTTGGCATGGATTGGTTGTATGCGTGTTATGCTTCTGTTAATTGTAGAACCCGTGCGGTGGAGTTCCGCTTTCTGGGTGAGTCAGTCTTGGAGTGGAAGAGTAGTTCGGCCGTGCCTATAGGTCATTTTATTTCCTATTTTAAGGCCAGGAAGATGATTTCCAAGGGTTGTATGTATCATTTAGTTAGGGCTAAGGATGTTGAGTATGAGATCCCGACTATCCAATCAGTTTCGATTGTTCGTGAGTACCTAGAAGCATTCCTTGATGATTTACCGGGTGTCCCTCCTGAGAGGGAAATTGATTTTGGTATTGACCTTCTTCCCCACACACAGCCTATATCTATCCCTCCCTACAGAATGGCTCCATTTGAGCTAAAAGAGCTGAAGGAGCAGTTGAAGGACCTGTTAGATAAGGGTTTCATTAGACCAAGCAAGTCACCATGGGGTGCACCAGTCTTATTTGTCTGAAAGAAGGATGGTTCCCTTCGAATGTGCATTGATTATCGACAATTGAGCAAAGTCACTGTCAAGAGCAGGTATCCTCTTCCCAGGATTTATTTGACTAGCTTTAGGATGCCGAGTGCTTTTCGAAAATACATCTCAAATCCGGGTATACAGGTGACGGCACCATGGCATTTTTGGGCCATGTCGTATCAAGTGACGGCATACAGGTGGACTCTCAGAAAATAAAAACGGTGAAGAATTGGCCTAGATTGGTGAATTCTTTCGATATCTGGAGCTTTTTGGGTTTAGCTGGCTACTTCGTAGATTTGTTGAAGGTTTCTCATCTATTCCAACACCCTTGACCAAATTGACCCAAAAAAAGGTGAAATTCCAATGGTCGGATGCTTGTGAGAAGAGCTTCCAAGAGTTGAAGACTCGACTTACTTTAGCACAGGTGTTAACTCTATCAGAGGGTATTGATGGGTTCGTGGTGTATTGTGATGCTTCAAGGATTGGACTTGGGTGTGTATTGATGCAGCACAGAAAATTTATAGCATATGCCTCCAGACAGCTAAAAGTTCATGAGAAGAATTACCCGACCCATGATCTTGAATTGGTCGCGGTGGTATTCCCCTTGAAGATATGGCGGCATTATTTGTATGGGGTCCACGTGGATGTGTTTACGGACCATAACAACTTACAATATGTGTTTACTTAGAAGGATCTCAATCTTCGGCAAAGAAGGTTGTTGGAGTTACTCAAGGACTATGATATGAGTATGCTATACCATCCGGGCAAGGCTAATGTAGTAGCAGATGCACTTAGTAGACTCTCAATGGAGAGTGTGCCTCACGTGGATGAAGGAAAGAAGGAGCTGGTGAAGGATGTGCATCGACTCACAAGGTTGGGAGTTAGGTTAGTTAACTCGACTGATAGCGGTGTTGTTGTGTAGAAAGGATCAGAATCATCCTTGTTGGCTAATGTAAAAGCTAGACAAGATGAGTACTTGATTTTGGTAAAGTTGAAGGAAGTCGTTCAAAATTAGAAGGTAGAAGTCTTCTCGAAAGGGGGAGATGGTGTGCTTCGGTACCAAGGTCGCCTATGTGTTTGAAATGTTGACGATTTGAGGAGCCGGATGTTTCATGGGGTTCATTGATCTAGGTATTCTGTCCATCTAGGAGCCACCAAGATGTACCTTGATTTGCGAGAAATCTATTGGTGGAACGGCATGAAGAAGGATATTGCAGAATTCATAGCTAAGTGTCCGAACTGTCAACAAGTAAAGATTGAGCATTAGAGACCGGGGGGTATGCCTTAGGACATCAGCATTCCTACTTGGAAGTGGTAAGAAATCAATATGGATTTCATCATAGGTCTACCTCGTACTCATCGACAATAAGACTTCATTTGGGTTTTGGTAGACAGGTTGACCAAGGCTGCTCATTCTCTACCAATCAAGACCACGTATTCAGCAGAGGATTATGCAAAACTATATATCTGGGAGCTAGTTCAATTGCATGGAGTGCCCTTATCCATCATTTCAAGTAGAGGTACCCAATTTACCTCTCAATTTTGGAAGTTGTTTCAAAATGGTCTTGGGACTTAGGTTAAGCTCAACACAGCATTTCACCGACAAATGGATGGCCAAGAGAAGGGGACAATTCAGACTCTTGAGGACATGTTGAGAGAATGCGTGATGGACTTCAAAGGTAGTTGGGATGATCATTTGCCTCTTATCGAGTTTGCATACAACAATAGCTATCATTCCAGTATTTAGATGGCATCATTTGAGGCTCTCTATGAGTGGAGATGTAGATCACCTATCGGGTGGTTTGAGGTTGGTGAGGCGGCAATGATAAGGCCCAATTCGGTTCATGAGGCTATGGAGAAGGTTCAATTGATAAGGGCCAGGTTGAAAACCGCCCAGAGTCGCCAAAAGTCCTATGCCAATGTGAGAAAGAGAGAATTAGAATTTGAAGTTGATGATAGGATGTTTCTGAAGGTATCTCCAATGAAGGGGGTGATGCAGTTTAGAAGGAAAGGAAAACTCAGTCCCCGTTATGTTGGCCCCTACCGAATTGTGAAACGGGTTGGCAAGGTGGCATATGAATTGGAGTTGCCCTCAGAATTAGCTTCTGTGCATCCTATTTTCCATGTTTCGCTCTTAAAGAAGTGTTTGGGTGATCCAGCTTTAGTTATTCCGATGGACAGTATCGGTGTGAAAGACAGCCTTAGTTATAAGGAGGTCCTAGTGGAAATATTGGACCATCAAGTTCGAAGGCTAAGGAAAAAGGATGTATCTTTAGTTAAAGTGTTATGGAGGAATTAGCATGTTGAGGGAGCTATGTGGGAAGCCGAAGTGGATATGATAGCTAGATACCTAAATTTATTCTCTATCGGCTCAGTTCCAGCTTGAGGTATCAGTTTTTGCCCTAAAACTCTATTCAGTTTCATGATCAGTTCATGTGTTCAAGTTTCTTTTATGTATATGGATGTGTATGTGAATCATGAATTTAGTTAGCTAGGTAGTTTGAAATGGAGATAGTCATTCCGTCAATTTTTGATTTAAATGATCAGTATTTGAATGGGAGTGCCTAAGATTAGACCCGGGATTTAAAAATGGGAGTTGGCTGAAATTGTGAAAATTCCCATAGGATGGACGACCCAACAGATTGTTGGTCCAACCAACAACTCGTGAGAAGCAGTCGTGGGAAGATGTTGGCCTGGTAGCAGTGGGTAGTGATGAGTGAAGTAACGACCCATTGTTTGATACAACGAGTAGTTACTGGGAGTCGTGGTGAGACTGGTCCTCAACTTTAGGGGAAGTAACGGGTCATCCCACAACCCGTCGTGAGAAGTAACGGGTCATGGACACCAGTCTTTGGAAAGAATGCTTATAATTTCCAGTCTATATAGTGGAAGCAAACCACGACTTGTTAGAGGAAGTAAGGAGTCGTGGTGAGGCTCGTGGGAAGGACTAGTACAGGACTTGAAGAAGGAAGCAACGGGCGATACAATGACCCGTTATTTGAAGCAATGACTCATCCTGTCAAGTTGTGGGAAGGAATCTCAAAGTGTGAAATGAGGCAGTGGATCCAACGGCTCGATAACACGAGTCGTGGTATCATGTAATGACT
Organism: Datura wrightii; assembly: GCA_035772735.1. Taxonomy (NCBI): domain Eukaryota; kingdom Viridiplantae; phylum Streptophyta; class Magnoliopsida; order Solanales; family Solanaceae; genus Datura; species Datura wrightii. The sequence goes on along the minus strand of JASDFA010000002.1, from coordinate 43,492,614 downwards.
CGTGGGATCGTCCGTTGGTTCACCCAATGCAGATTTTTCAGGGATTTTATTTATTGCATTTTCATCATTCCTAAGTCCTAGGGTCCTAAACTACGTCGTTCAAGGCTAGAAAATCATGTTTATTGAGGATAAAACCCACCCTAGGCTTATTCACTTTCATGCATGCAAAGTTAAGGGATTGAGGAGGTGATCAAGCTTGTTCTTCAAGGTTTTCTTCAAATTTTCCTTTGGGCTTTGAAGGAGTGGTGAGATTTGATTTTTCCAGGTGTAGGGTTATGAATTGGTGAATCCTTTCACACCCATACCCAATCTCTTTCAGTTTATGAAATTTCCATTCTAAATTCTATGGAGTTTTTACCCAATGCATGAAATTTTGATTTCTCTACATGGGCTTGATCTAATTGAGTTACTATTATTGAATTATGAATTATGGGAAAGTTTTATGTTGTTTTTCATTAAAAATCATGTTTCAAGTTTTACAAATTAAAATGCCCATTTATGAAAAGTTCATGAAAGTCAAGGTTTATGATGAATATGTATGATGAATTATTGATTAAAAAAAGCATGTTTTCAAGTTACCCATGTTTATAATCATGTTTTCCAATGAATTGAGTATTTTCAAGCATGTTGAAGTATTGGGAAATGCCCACATGTTCAAGAATGAGTTACGATTTATGAATTGAATCTCATGATTTATCAATTTATGATGTCGGTCGACTAAAGGGCCCTTGATTCTTGGCTATTCCTGTATTTAATGGGGATCAATGATGATAATGTTTATTTGTCCATGAATCTCAATGAATGACGTTGTTGATTTACATATGAGCCTAATGTGCATGTTTTTGGGAGCAGTGTCTAGCACCGAGTAGCCTGACGTTCAAAGGACTACGCCAGTGTATCATAACTACGTGCCACCATAGGTTTATAATGATACATTACAATGTTAATGATCCTTTCTTTTCGTGATATCACATAATGCACGTCCCTTACCTAGCAAGCCAGGGGCGACTTTGCCCACTTGAGTGAGATAGTTGGGGCATCATGTAAGGCTCTATCATGATGGTGTCAGTTACGAAGAGTCCTCTCATTGTTCCGCATGTTTTATGCATTGTTATGTTTTTGTTATTTGGCTCAACTAATGATTTAATGAATTTTCTCTTATGACTATGATAATAAATGAATTACGAATATTGAGCCTTATGTTATCTTATGATATTTATGTTACGAGCATGTTGTCCCGCTCTTATGATCATTTATGAGCTTTTATGTATTTTTAAATGTCCTTTTTACTTACCTTGTGTTCGCGGTTAGTTGCTACGGTTAAAAACCGACACGCAAGTGCATGTGGTCAAACAAGTAATAAAGTGGCTAAGTAGCCAAGTATCGATCCAAGGAGGCTCAAGATATGTAAAATTGCCTAGTTTACTATATTCCTATTTCACTTCTAATTATGCTAACAACAATGTAACCAAGAGTTACTTGAGTTTTTGGTTTCTAAACTATATATACTACAACTAAGAACAACTATTTACTTGTGAATTCAGACAATGGATATGAACATGCCAAGGTTAATAACAAGTAATGAACTTGATAATCATGATAATTTTTGGTTAATTCTCTTCTTCATGTTGCTAGCCAAGAACATTCGCCTAGAAATTAAAACTCTCGTATTTAATTTCACTTTAGAATCATAAACCATCCGTCTACATTTCTGTGATCAAATGCAATTTATGACCTAGCACTACCATTCCGGTTCCTAAATTGACTAATACGGCTTTCAAGTATATTTCTATCAGGAAAGCACATCAAAACCCAATTTTCCCAAATCAAGTTAAGAACAATACCCTATTAATTCACAACTTTCCAATTTCTTGCTCTTTCGAGTGAAATTGGACTTTTTAGATGTACATTAATGTTGGCCAATCACTAATGCAGTAAAAACAAGAATTAATAGAACAACATTAAAGAAGAAGAATAAACCATATCAATGAAAATCAGAATTCATTACACATGTTCAAAACCTCGGCAAGAAAGAGAATTAGCCACTCATTCTTGGATTGATCATCCTCAAATGAGTGTAAATCATACGTACAATTGATAGAAAGAAGAAAGGAAGAGAAGAAATCCCTTAGCTTTTCCAATCTTCAACTGCTACTAACCCACGTTCCTGCTCTCCACTTCTGAACTCCGTCTAAAAACTAAAACTAATTAAAATAAACCTAAGTGTGCTATTTATACTAGTGGGAAATTTTTCCCGGAATAACAAGCAACGTGTCACGGAGGCCAACGCGGAGCACTGCCTCCGTGACACGGCGTGGACGCGGACCTTCACTGGAATATCCAAGGTCCGGTAAATTAGCCTCAACGTGGCACGGAGGCCATCGCGGAGGCCTCTCTCCGTGCCACGGAGCTGACGCGCAGGCACACTGGAAATTGCCATTTTAATTTATGTCCAGGCAGTGTGCTACCGCGATGGTAGCGTGGCACGGCTCCATCGCGGAGCCCCTATAAATCATGCATTCCAGGGTCTTTACCACGCTCGCATCCCAGTCCAACTCCGACATAGTTCCAACATGCATTTTAGCTCCTAAAAATCACATTTACCTGCAAAACAAATGCTAATCATGTTGGTTAGTATAAATTCGCATTTTATTACCAATTACATGATATTATATACACATTGCACAACAAACAAGGTAAAAATGATACGTTTGAGTATCACTTGAGCATATAAATCTGCCCAAGATCACCTTGCATACTTGGTACATTCCACGTATTGACTGCATACTCTATGCTGTATCGTTTTATGATACAGGCCTTGATCTTCAGATCCAGCACCGTCAGTAGTCCATCTCAGAGTTTAGCATCTATCTTCTTGTGAGTCCTCATTCTCTGAGGACCATATGTTTCAGATATTGATGTTCCTTTTATTTTCAGTTTTGTCGGGTTAGTTGGGGGTGTTGTCCCATCAACCCATCTGATATGATAGAGGCTTTCAGACTAAATGTAGTACTCAACTGTTATGTATTTACTACGTACCGTCTATCATGCTATGCTATGTTATGTTTATGATTCCGCTATATCTTATGTTAAGTATTCCACTTTAATGTATGGAGTTAGATGAATGTTCATGCCATGGGTCGACTTGGAGTCTCTCGGGGATCCTTGTCCCGTGTTATGATCTGGGCCTATGTTCGGGTCCTGACGCCCTTCCCTAACAGATATCAGAAGTTTCTTAGGTCTAGACGGTTATGATCGACGGTTTGTAGAACGATTTTCTTCTATTGCGTCCCTCTGATTAAGCTAACCCAGAAAAAGGTGAAGATTCATTGGTCAGATGCATGTGAGAAGAGTTTCCAAGAGCTGAAGACTCGACTCCCTACAACTTCAGTTTTGACCTTACCAGAAGGAATAGATGGGTTCATAGTCTACTGTGATGCTTCCAAAGTTGGCCTCGGTTGCGTTCTGATGCAGCGGGGTAAGGTGATAGCTTATGCCTCTAGACAACTCAAAGTTCATGGGCAGAACTATCCAACTCATGATCTTAAATTAGCGGCAGTGGTGTTTGCTTTGAAAATATGGAGGCATTACCTTGATGGTGTTCACGTGGATGTTTTCACCAACCATAAGAGCCTTCAATACGTGTTCAGTCAGAAGGATTTGAACCTTCGTCAAAGAAGGTGGTTGGAGTTATTGAAGGATTACGATATGAGTGTGTTGTACCACCCGGGCAAGGAAATGTGGTGGCGGATGCCTTAAGCAGCATGTCCATAGGGAGCGTTGCTCATATTGAACAGGGCATAAAAGAGCTGGCAAAGAATATTCACAGGTTAGCCCGATTGGGAGTGCAGTTGGTGGATTTAGCTGAGGGCAGAGCAGTACTGCAAAGTGGGTCAGAATCCTCGTTAGTTGTTGAGGGTAAGTCAAAGCAGGATGAAGATCCCATACTACTTAAGCTGAAAGAAGCAGCTTTAAGAAAGGAAGTGGAGGCTTTCTCCCAAGGGGGAGATTGTATGCTTTGTTACCAGGGTAGACTATGTGTTCCGGATATAGATGACTTGAGACAGTGAATACTAGCAGAAGCACACAGCTCCAGATATTCTATTCACCCAGTTGCCACTAAGATGTACCATGACATACGGGAAATCTACTGGTGGAATGGCATGAAGAGGGACATTGCAGATTTTGTGGTTAAGTTCCCGAACTGCTAGCAGGTCAAGGTAGAGCACTAGAGACCTGGGGAATAACTCAGGATATCAGCATGCCCACATGGAAGTAGGAAGAAGTGAATATGGACTTCATTACAGGTCTACCTCGTACTCGTCGACAACATGATTCTATTTGGGTGATAGTAGATTGGATGACCAAGTCAACAGATTTCCTCCTAGTTAAAACTATAGACTCAGCTGAGGATTATGCTAGCTTTACATTCGGGAGTTAGTCAGACTGCATGGGGTTCCCTTGTCCATCATTTCAGATAGAGGTAGCTAGTTCACCTCGCATTTCTGGAAGTCATTTTAGAAAGGACTCAGTACTCAGGTCAAGCTTGGCATAACTTTTCACCCTCAGACAGATGGAAAAGCTGAGCCGACTATTCATACCTTAGAAGATATGCTAAGAGCTTGTGTGATCCACTTCAAAGGCCATTGGTATAATTACCTACCGCTCATCGAGTTTACAAGCAACAACAACTACCACTTCAATATTTAGATAGCCCTATTTGAGGCATTAATGGTAAAAGGTCTAGGTTTCCTATAGGGAGGTTTGAAGTTGGCGAAGCTACCTTGATAGGACCAGACTCAGTTCATGAGGCTATGAAGAATGTGCAACTTATCAGAGAAAGGTTGAAAACAGCTCAGAGCTGACAGAAATTATATGGTGATATGAGGAGAAGAGAGTTAGAATTTGCCGTAGATGATTGGGTTTATCTGAAAATTTCACCACTAAAAGGGTGATGAGGTTTGGAAAGAAAGGGAAAATCAGTGTGAGGTATATAGGACCCTATAGGATTCTGAGGCGAATTAGCAATGTGGCCTATGAGTTAGATTTACCTTTGGAGTTAGCATATGTGCACCCAGTCTTTCATGTGTCATTGTTGAAGAAGTGGATTGGTGATCCGACCTCAGTTGTGCCACTACACAGTGCACAAGCGAAGGATAGTCTCTCTTACGAAGAAGTCCAGTTCAGATCCTAGACCGTCAAGTTTGTAAGCTGAGAAACAAGGAGGTCACTTCAGTAAAAGTTTTGTGGAGGAACCAGCTAGTTGAGGGGGTCATATGGGAAGCAGAAGCAGACATGATAGCTAAATACCCTCATTTATTCCTTTCCAGTCCAATTTCTGCATTAGGTATTAAATTCCTCATCAGTACTCTATTAAGTTCCATACTCATTAGCTCTATCCATTTTTTCTATGTGCACACTAGTTGTGTCAACTTAGTTAGTATACATGTTTCAGTTTGGAGTCAGTCACTCCTTCAAAAATTAGTTTATAGTTTTCAGTTTGGCAATTCAAGCTCTTTTCCCAGTCTCTCAGCTTATTTAGCCTTCATTCGAGGATGAATGTTCCCAAGGGATAGATATTGTAACACCCCATAACTTCCTAAGACTAGCCTGGAAATTTAAAGGTTGATTCTGCAGAGAACTAGCAAAATTGCCTCAGTACGAGTCACAGTACGACCCATACAACCTAGGAATGAGTTGCCAGGACCCTTAACTGGGGAGATGGAGTATGTCAGAGATTAATGTTGAAGGAACTATGACTAGGAGCTACAGATCGTATAATGGAGGTATGACTCATACATGGAAATCGTGGAAAAATACAGAGATTTTGATAGGGAAAATCCCGATTAACCACGAGTCAAGGTACGACTCATAGGGTGAGTCATCTGGAAAGATCAGTTGCAGACTTAGAGTCTAATTATGAGTCATAACACCCATCATAGGATGTAGGTGTGAGTCGTAGATGGCATCCGTGGAAAACTTCAAAGGATTGAGTTAGAGTAGATTCCCTAACCACGACTTGTGGTACAGGCCGTAGGATTATGGTACGACGTATAGGTTGAGTTGTACCACCTAACGGGCAGAAATTTCATTAAGTGTTTCAGGGGCAATTTCATAAAACCCTACCGACTTAACTCCTAAACCACATCATTTAGGGTGTTTTCAAGAGGTATTTAAGAGGTATAGTCGACCCTCTCCCACATTCCTTCCAAAAACCAGATAGTAGATGCACAAACTACTTAGGCAGTTCTCTTAGAGAAAGCTAGGGCTTTTAAGTTTTCTTCTCAGATTCTCCAAGTTCTTCCGAGGGAATTCGACTCTAGGTATGTGGGACTTCAATAAGGGAATTGCCCTTCCCTTGTGCCCCAAAACCCTTCTATAATCCCTTGTTAGTCTTAGCCCTGAATGTCAGAAATAGGGTTAGCTTCAGTCAGATTATGAATATTCTTGTGGAGTAAAATTCTTGTGAATTCTTGCAATGTTTTTGCTATTTATCAAGCATGTTGTTACTCTCTTCATGAAATATTGTTTTAGCCCTAGTTCTATAAAATGCAGTAAATTTGCATCTTGCATAGTTGATTAGATACTATTTTTGCTTGACTCAATTAGTTCTTGAGTTTACATGTTATTACCATCATGTGAGTTCACAATCAGTTTGAATGCTAGTCCAGTCTCAGTCAGAAATTAGTATTTTCAGTATCTTTCAGTAAGTTAGTTGATCAGTTTGATAATAGTTAGATCTTGAGGAGTTTAGTTCAGTAATACTCCCTAGTTTTAGTTATCAGATAGTTCTCTAGACGGTTATGACGCTTCTAGATAAGCAGCTTTGGCTAGTCTTAAAACCATCATTATCAATTATCAGTTAGTCTTCTAAACAGACGACGCTTTCCAGATAAGCAGCTCTGGCCAGTCTTAGAACACCAGTTTTAGTTAACTGGTCCTACAAACTCTCAGGTTACTTCCAAATAAGTATTCCTGACTTAGTCCAAGACCCCAGTTTTGAGCTATCAGTTTAGTAGTAAAGTTAGGACTATCCAGTGGGAGTAGTACTTAGCACTGAGCGGACCAGGGTTTAGCTCACCCAGGTTCCCAGAACTACGTTGCCGCCATAGGTTTTTGTCCAATGGGCCCCAGACTTGTGATCACCCAGCCCAACCACTATATCCTGGGAAGGTACGGTAGGATTTCTCTGATAGGTTGTATACATCGAACTCCACATCTAGCTCACGTGATTATATGTCGATTATAGACTCTCTCACTTGTCGGTATAGTTTCAGTTCAATTCAGTCACTCAGCTCCAGGACATGCACCTTCAGTTAGCGTCTATTTTGACCTCATTATAGTTATAGCTCATCTTTTTATCAGTACTAAGAATCTGTTGGTCATTTCATGTTATTTCAGTTTTTTGCTTATTTTTCCATGCTTTACGTATATCTCACTTACTCAGTACATTCAAAGTATTGATGCATACTATCATGTTGTATTATATTATGATACAGACACAGGTTTACAGATTTAGCATAATATCCCAGAAGTGCCTAAGATTAGATCCGAGATTTAAAAATAGGAGTTGGCAAAATTTGGAAAAAATTCCATAGAAGGGGTTACCTAACGGATCGTTGGTCCAACCAACGACACGTAGGAAGCATCCATGGTGAGGTCTGACCGGGTGGCAATTGGAAGTATGGTTCAAGTAACGACCCGTTGTTTGTTACCATAAGTCATTATTTGAAGTCTTGGTGGGACTGGTCCTCAGCGTAAGGGGGAGTAACAGGTCATTGGACGTCCCATTATGAGGAGCAATGGGTCGTGGTATGGTTCGTGGTATAGGTCGTGAAGGGGGAAACGACGGGCAATATAGCGAATCATTGTCTGAAGGGATGACTTGTCCTATCGAGTCGTGGGATCGAACCTGAGGATGTTAAGTCAGGTAGTGGAGACGACGGAGGGATACCACGAGTCGTGGTATCCAAGAACGACCTGTTAGGACTATTGTTGTCACACCAGTGTAGAAATTTCAGGAATTTCATTAAGGGAATTTTCTTCATTCCTAAGTCCTAGAGTCCTAAAATATGTCATTTAAGGCTCAAAATGCAGTATTTTATTAGGGTAAAACCTATCCTAGTATCATTCATATACATGCATGCAAAGTTAGGGAATTCGGGAGGTGATCGAGCTTGTTCTTCTTAAGTATTCTTCAATTTTCCATTGGGCTTTTAGGGAGTGGTGAAATTTGACCTTCCCCAGGTACGTAGGGTTATGAATGGGTGAATCCTTTCACACCCATGACAATCCCTCTCTAAATCATGAATTTCCTATGTAATTTCTATGGGGTTTTACCCAATGCATGAAATTTTAATTTCTCTACATGGGCATGATCTAATTGAGTGATGATTATTAAATTACGAAATATGCACAAGTTTTATGCTGTTTTTCTTTAAAATCATGTTTCAATCTTTTAAAACTTAAATTCCCATTTATTAAAAGTTCATGAAAGTTAAGATTTATGATGAATGTTCATGTATGATGAAAAGCATGTTTTCTAGTTACCCCTGTTTATAATCATGTTTTCAATTGAATTAAGTATTTTCAAGCATGATAAAGTATTGGGAAGGCCCACATCTTCAAGAATGTTTTATGATTTATAATATGGATTTCATGATTTATCTATTTATGACATTGGACGATTAATGGGCCCTTGATTCATGGATAATCATGTATGAAAAGGGGATCAACGATGTTAAAATGTTTATTTAGCCATGAATCTCATGAATGATGTTTATGATTTATGTATAAGCCTAATGTGCATGTTCTTGGAAGCAGTGTCTAGCACCAAGTAGCCCGACGTTCAAAGGACTACGTCGGTGTCTCATAACTACGTGCCACTGTAGGTTTATATTGATACAATACAATGTCAATGATCCCCTCTTTCGGGATCTCACATAATTCACATCCCTTTCCTGGCAAGCCGGGGATGGCTCTGCCTACTTGAGCGAGATGGTTGGGGCATCATGTAAAGCTCTACCATGATGGTGTTGGTTATGAAGAGTCCTCCCATTGTTCTGTATGTTTTATGCATTATTATGTTTATGTTATTTTGGATCAAATGATGATTTAATAAAGTTTCTTTTATGACTATGATTATGAACAGATTATGAATGATTTGGAAACCTTGAGCCTTATGTTATGTTATAATATTTATGTTATGAGCATGTTGTCCCACTCTTATGATCTCTTATGAGCTTTTTATGTATTTTTAAATGTCCATTTTTACTTACCTTGCATACTAAGTACATTCCACGTACTGACCGCATACTCTATGCTGTATCATTTTATGATATAGGCTCTGATCTTCAGACCCAACATTGTCACTAATTTATCTCGGAGATTTGCATCCATCTCTTGGTGAGTCTTCATTCTCTGAGAACCAATTTGGTATCAGTTATCTTTTCATGTTCAGTTTTCTAGATTTGCCGGGTTAGTTAGGGGTGTTGTCCCATCAACCCATCAGACATGTTAGAGGCTTTCAAATTAAATGTAGTATTCAGTTGTTATGGATGTAGTACATTCCGCTTTCCATGTTATGTTATATTTATGTTTCCTCTATGTCATATGCTAAGTATTCTGCTTTATTGGAATTGAGTTAGATGTATGTTAATACCATGGGTCGACTTAGAGTCTCTCGGGGCTCCTTGTCCCGTGTTATGATCTGGGTCTACGCTCGAGTCGTGACAAACTTTATATCAGAGCCATAGGTTTGAAGTGTCCTAGGGTGTCTAAAACTGCTTTAAGTAGAGTCTTTTTCATGGGTGTAAAGCATGCCACACTTATGACGAAGAGGCTACAAGACGTTTAGGAAATATTTCCTTCTTTCATGATCTATGTCGTATGATAAAATATCTTCCTATCCTATCCTTCTAATTCGTGCTATTCGCGATTGCAGAATCATGGCTCCCCGCAGAGTAAATGGTAAGAGGAATGGGAATGCAGAAGGCCATGAGGATGGCAATGGAAATGGGTACCAACAAGCCCTACCAGTCTAGGAGCACCATGCACCGGAGCCAGTTGCCCATGCTGATTTTGGGGCACCCATTCAGATGTTCATGCAGGCCTTGACTGCTCAGGTCAATCAGCAAGCAGTTGCACGCATCCCGCAAAATGGTAATGCGACAGCGGCTCGAGTCAGGGATTTCTTGAGAATGAACCCGCCAGAGTTCCTCAGATCAAATGTAGATGAGGACCCACATGAGTGTATTGATGAGATTGTGAAGATCAACCAAGTCATGGGGGGAATGGAGTTGAGGGCATGGAGTTGGCCTTATACCAACTAAAAGGGGTCGCACACATCTGGTTTCATCAATGGAAAGATAGTAGGGTTGCCAGAGCAGGTCCTATCACTTGGGAGGAGTTCTATGTTGAATTCTTAGATCGGTTCTTCCCTCATGAGATGAGGGAGCTGAAGGCAGCCGAGTTCATGATTCTTAAGTAAGGGAGGATGACAGTGCAGGAGTACGCCCTTGAGTTCACTCGCCTATCGAAGTATTCCCCAGAGTTAGTGGTTGATCAGAGGGCATGATTAGGCGGGTTTGTTCATGGCGTGGCGGGCTATTTGGACAAAGATTTCAGGACCGTTATGCTCCACCTAGATATGTATTTCCCTCGGATAGTTTTGTATGCCCAGCAGATGGAGGCAGCTCATATGAGGGAGAGAGAGGCCAAAAGGGCCCCGGTAGATAGCCATGGGTTTACTCAGTAGAGATCCGATGGTGGTCACCGCCCTCAGTTTCAGCATAGGCCACTAGCTCCAACACATCATCAACCAGCGTTCCATCTAGACCCAAGGGTGATCAGAGGAGTAGGACTTCAGGTTCGAGGAACTAGAGGGCCACGCAGTTAGAGCGCACCTTTCCAGCTAGCGGAAAGTGCGGAAAGATTCATGTCGGGGAGTTCTTGCTCGACTCAGATATTTGTTATGGGTGCGGCGTATTCAGCCACATGCATCGAGCATGTCCATTTGCTAGACAGGATGATGATGGAGGCCGTGCACAAACTACCAGGTCAGCAGCAGCTCCAGCTCATTTAGTTCCGCAGGGGGCATCCACTAGTGGGGGTGGAGGACAGCGCCAGAATAGATTCTATGCCCTTGTCTCACGTCAGGAGCAGGAGACTTCACCGAATGTGGTTACTAGTATGTTACAAGTGTTTCACCTTGTTGCTTATGCTTTTTTAGATCCAGGGGATACCTTGTCTTTTGTGACACCCTATATTGCTCGTAGCTTTGGAGTCAGTCCCGAAATTCTATCAGAACCATTTTCAGTCTCTACTCCCATTGGTGATTCAATTGTAGCTAGGCGGGTGTATAGAACTTGCCAGATCACAGTATTGCATAAAGTCACCTCTGCAGATCTAGTAGAGTTAGCCTTGACTGACTTTGATTTTATTCTTGACATGGATTGGTTGTATGCGTGTTGTGCTTCTATTAATTGTAGAACCCATGTGGTGGAGTTCCATTTTTTGGGTGAGTTAGTCTTGGAGTGGAAGGGTAGTCTGACCGTGCTTGTAGGTCATTTTATTTCCTATTTTAAGGCCAGGAAGCTGATTTCAAAGAGTTATGTGTATCATCTAGTTAGGGTTAAGGATGTTGAGTCCAAGACCCCGACCATCCAGTCAGTTCCAGTAGTGTGTGAGTATCCCGATGTATTCCCTGATGATTTATTAGGTGTTTCTCCCTAGCGGGAGATTGATTTTGGTATTGACCTTCTTCCCGACACGCAACCTATATCTATTCCTCCCTAGAGAATGGCTCCAACCGAGCTAAAGGAGTTGAAAGAACAGATGAAAGACCGGTTAGACAAGGGTCTCATTAGAACGAGAAAGTCCCCATGGGGTGCACTAAGATCTCTTTGTCCGAAAGAAAGATGGTTCTCTTCATATGTGCATTGATTATCCAAAATTGAATAAATTCACCATCAATAAAAGGTATCCTCTACCCATGATTGATGATTTATTTGACCATCTTAAAGGTGCCAAGTGCTTTTCGAAGATAGATCTCAGGTCCGGGTACCATCAGCTCAGAGTTCGGGGAGAGTAACATCCCGAAGACAGCCTTCAGGATGTGATATGGTCATTATGAGTTTGTGGTTATGTCTTTTGGACTAACGAATGCTCCTGTAGCTTTTATGGACTTGAAGAACAGGGTGTTACAAGCCATACTTGGATATGTTTGTGATTGTGTTTACTGATGACATTCTGATATACTCTCGGAGCGAGGAGAAGCATGCCGCTCATTTGAGAGTGGTGCTTACAGACCCTCAAGGATCGCCAATTATATGCCAAATTCAGCAAGTGCGAGTTTTGATTGAACTTCGTGGCGTTTTTGGGCCATGTGGTATCAAGTGAGGGCATAAAGGTGGACTCTCATAAAATAAAAGTGGTGAAGAATTGGCCTAGACTAGTGAATCCTTCAGTTATTCGGAGCTTCTTGGGTTTAGCCAGCTATTATCAGAGTTTTTGAAGGTTTCTCATCTATTGCGACATCCTTGACCAAATTGACCCAAAAGGAGGCAAAATTTCAATGGTCGGAGGCTTGTGAGAAGAGCTTCCAAGAGTTGAAGGCTTGACTTACCCCAGCACCGATGTTGACCTTACCCAAGGGTACCGATGGGCTTGTGGTGTATTGTGATGCTTCAAGGATCGGACTTGGGTGTGTATTGATGCAACCCAGAAATGTTATAGCCTATACCTCTAGACAGCTGAAAGTTCATGAGAAAGTTTCCCGACCCATGATCTTGAATTGGCCGCGGTGGTATTCGCCTTGAAGATTTGGATATATTATTTGTACGGGTTCTTCGTGGATGTGTTTACGGATCATAAGAGTTTACAATACGTGTTTACCCAGAAGAATCTTAATCCTCGACAAAGGAGGTGGTTGGAGCTACATAAGGACTATGATATAAGTATTCTTTACCATTAGGGTAAGGCCAATATAGCAGAAAACACACTTAGTAGACTCTCTATGGAGAGTGTGTCTCATGTGGATGAGGGGAAGAAGGAGCTAGTGAAGGATGTGCATCAACTCGCAAGGTTGGGGGTTCGATTTTTTGACTCAACCGATGGCGGCATCATTAATGGATTAGAACCGTTTTGGTGACTGATGTAAAAGATAGACAAGATGAAGACCCTATTTTTGTAAAGTTAAACGAAGTCATCCAGAATCATAAGGTAGAGGTCTTCTCCATAGGGGGAGATGGAGTGCTTCGGTACCGGGGTCTCTTATGTGTTCCAAATGTCGATGATTTAAGGAGTTGAATGTTGCACGAGGCTCATGGATCCATGTATTCTATCCATCCAGGTGCCACCAAGATGTACTGTGACTTACAGGAAGTCTATTGGTGGAATGGCATAAAGAAGGATATCGCGGAGTTTGCAGCTAAGTGCCCAAAATGTCAGCAAGTAAAGGTCAAGCACCATAGACCTGGAGGTGTGCTTCAGGATATCAGTATTCCTACTTAGAAGTGGGAATAAATCAATATCGACTTCATCACAGGGTTTCCTCACACTCGTAAGCAATATGACTCCATTTGGGTCATTGTGGACAGGTTGACTAAGGCCACTCATTTCCTACTGGTCAAAACCATGGATTCGACGGAGGATTATGCCAAAATATATATCCAAGAGCTAGTTCGATTGTATGGGGTGCCCTTGTCCATTATATAAGATAGAGGTACCCAATTTACCTCTCTGTTTTGGAGGTCATTTCAAAAAGGACTTGATACTCAGGTTAAGCTCAACACAATATTTCACGCGCAAATGGATGGTCAAGCAGAGCGGCCAATTCAGACTCTCGAGGACATGTTGAGAGCATGCATGATAACTTCAAAGGTAGTTGGGATGATCATTTTCCTCTTATTGAAATTGCATACAATAACAACTATCATTCTAGTATTCAGATGGCTCCGTTTGAGGCTCTTATGAGCAGAGATGTAGATCGCCCATTGGTTGTTTCGAAGTTGGTGAAGCTGGGATGGTAGGACCAGATTCAGTTCATGACGTTATGGAGAAGGTTTAGCTCATATGAGACTGGTTAAAAATAGCTCAAAGTCGCCAAAAGTCCCATGCCGATGTGAGAATGAGGGAATTGAAAATCGAGGTGGTTGATTGGGTGTTTCTGAAGGTATCTCCAATGAAGGAAGTGATGTGGTTTGGAAAAAAAGGAAAACTCAGCCCTTGTTATATTAGCCCTTACTGGATTGTAAAATAAGTTGGCAAGGTGGCATATGAGTGGGAGTTGCCATCAGAATTAGCTTCTATGCACCCTGTATTCCATGTGTCGCTCTTAAAGAAGTGTTTGGGTGATCCATCTAGTGGTTCCTATGGACAGTGTTGGTGAGAAGGACAACGTTAGTTATGAGGAGGTTTCGGTGGAAATTTTGGGCTTTTAGGTTCGAAGGTTAAGAAACAAGGAAGTAACTTCAGTCAAAGTTTTATGGAGGAATTATCACGTTGAAGGAGCTATGTGGGAAGCCGAAGCAGACATGATGGCTAGATACCCACATTTATTCTCTACCGGCTAAGTTCCATCTTGAGGTATTACTTTTTTCCCTAAGACTCTTTTTAGTTTTCATGTTCAGTTCATGTGCCCAAGTTTCTATTATGTAAATGGATGTATGTGTGATTCATGAATTCAGCTTAGCGATGTAGTTTGAATCAGAGATAGTCATTCCATCAATTTTCGGCTTAAATGATAAGTATTTAAGTGTAATGATTGCATTTCTCTGTTTTCTGTATGTTTTCCCACATTCAAGGTCAAATATTCCCAAGGTAGAGATATTATATTACCTCGAAAGTGCCTAAGACTAGATTCAGGATTTAAAAATGGGAGTTGGCAGAATTTGGGAAAAATCCACTTAACGGGTCACCTAACGGATCAATGGCCTAACCAACGACCCATGGGAAGCATCCATGGTGAGGTCTGCCCGGGTGGAAGTTGGAAGTAACGGGTCAAGTAACGACCCGTTGTTTGGTACCACGAGTCATTATTTGAAGTCATGATGGGACTCTACATGTTGTTGGACAACCCGTTGCGAGGAACAACGGGTCGTGGTGTGGTTCGTGGGAAGGCTTGGTACAGGTCGTGAAGGGGGAAACAATGGGAGATATAACGAATCATTTTCTGAAGGGACGACTCGTCCTGTCGAGTCATGGGATTGAACCTGAGGACGTGAAGTCAGGTAGTGGAGACGACGGAGGGATACCACGAGTCATGGTATCCAAGAATGACGCGTTAGAACGGTCATTGTCACTACCAGTGCATAAATTTTAGAATTTTCATTAAGGGAATTTTCTTTATTCCTAAGTCCTAGGGTCTTAAACTATGTCATATAAGGCTCGAAATGCAGTGTTTTATGAGGGTAAAACCTATCCTAGGCTCATTCATATCCATGCATGCAAAGTTAGGGAATTAGGGAGGTGATCAAGCTTGTTCTTCTTCATGTATTCTTCATTTTCCATTGGGTTTCAAGGAGTGGTGAAATTTAACCTTTCCTAGGTATGTAGGGTTATGAATGGGTGAATCCTTTCACATCCATGCCAATCCCTCTCTAAATCATGAATTTCCTATGTAATTTCTATGGGGTTTTACGCAATGCATGAAATTTTGATTTCTCTACATAGGCATCATCTAATTAAGTTATGATTATTGAATTACGAAATATGGGCAAGTTTTACATTGTTTTTCTTTAAAATCATGTTTCAATCTTTAAAAACTTAAATGCCCATTTATGAAAAGTACATGAAAGTTAAGATTTATGATGAATGTTCATGTATAATGAAGTGTTGATGATGAAAAGCATGTTTTCAAGTTACCCATGTTTATAATCATATTTTCAAGTGAATTGAGTATTTTCAAGCATGATAAAGTATCTGGCAATGCCCACGTGGTCAAGAATGTTTTACGATTTTTGATATAGATTTCATTATTTATCGATTTATGACATTGGCTGATTAATGGGCCCTTGATTCATGTCTAATCATCTATGAAAAGGGGATCAATGATGTTAAATGTTTATTTAGCCATGAATCTCATGAATGATTTTTATGATTTATGTATGAGCCTAATGTGCATGTTTTTGGGAGCAGTGTCTAGCATCGAGTAGCCCGACATTCAAAGGATTATGCCGGTGTCTCATAAGTACATGCCACCGTAGGTTTATATTGATACATTACAATGTTAATGATCCCCTCTTTCGTGATATCACATAATGCACGTCCCTTGCCTGACAAGCCAGGGATGGCTCTGCCCACTTGAGCGAGATAGTTGGGGCATCGTGTAAGGCTCTACCATGATGGTGTCGGTTATGACGAGTCCTCCCATTGTTCCGCATGTTTTATGCATTATTTTGTTTATGTTATTTTGGCTCAAGTGATGATGTAATAGGGCTCGGGTGAGCAGATTTGTGAATAGGGTAGCAGACTATTTGGTCAAGTATTGCGAGACCACTATGCTACATCAGGATATTGACTTCTCCTAACTAGTTCTGTATACCCAACAGATGGAGGAACTACATGTGAGGGAGAGGGAGAGATAGGCCAATAGGGCCAGGATAGATAGTTTTGGGTTCTCCCAACAGAGGTTGGGCGGTGGACATCATTAGCGATCCCACCAGAGGTCATCGGCCCCAATGCTGTCATTAGTTAGTGTTTCATCCAGAGCCAGGGGTGATCAAAGGAGCAGGGCATCAGGCTCGAGGGGACAGAGGAACCCGCAGATTGCACCTTTCCAATTTGCAGAAAATGTGGCAAGAACCATATTGGAGAGTGCTTAGTTGGATCATATATTTGCTTCGGGTGTGGGAAACCCGGGCATATGTGCCAGGAGTGTCCTTTGGCTAGGCAGGGTAATGGCAGGGGTAACACTTAGGCTACCAGTTCAGTAGCAGCTCCAACAACATATCTTCCTCAACAGGGTGCATCCACTAGTGGAGGTGGTGGTTAGTGCCAAACCAGGTTTTATGGCCTACGTCTTGTTAGGAGCAGGAGGTCTCCCCATATGTAGTCATTGGTATGTTATGAGTATTTCATCTTAATGTTTATGCATTGTTAGATTAAGGGCTACTTTATCTTTTGTAACGCCCTATGTTGCTAGTAATTTTAGAGTAAGTCTCGAAATCCTATCAGAACCCTTCTCAGTCTCTACTCCAGTCGGTGACTCAGTTATAGCTTGATGGGTATATAGAAATTTCCCTGTCATAGTCCTTCAAAAAGTTACATCAGCAGATTTAGAAGAGTTAGCCATGACAGACTTTAATGTTATCTTTAGCATGAATTGTTTGCATGCATGTTATGCCTCTGTGAATTGTAGAACTTGTGTAGTAAAGTTTCGGTTTCTGGGTGAGCTAGTCTTAGAGTGGAATGGTAGTTTAGACATGCCTGTAGGTCACTTTATTTCCTACCTTAAGGTCAGAAAGATGATCTCTAAGGGTTGCATGTACCATTTAGTTCGTGTTAAGGATGTAATGTCCGAGACCCTAATTCTCCAGTCAGTCCCTGTAGTATGTGAGTATTTAGAGATGTTCCTAGATGAACTACCCAGAGGCCCTTCCGAGCGAGAGATCGATTTTGGTATTGACCTTCTTCCCGATACGCTGCCCATATATATTCCTCCTTACAGAATGGCTCAGCTAAGATAAGGAGTTGAAAGAATAGTTGAAAGATCTCTTGGACAAAGGTTTCATCAGACCTTGCAAATCCCCGTGTGGTGCGCTAGTTCTCTTTATTCAAAAGAAGGATGGTTCTTTTTGTATGTGCATTGACTAATGACAGTTGAACAAAGTTACCATCAAGAACAAGTATCCTCTTCCTAGAATTGATGATTTCTTTGACCAATTTTAGGGCGCTAAGTGCTTCTCAAAGATATATTTTAGGTCCGGTTATCACCAGCTCAAAGTTTGGGAGAGTGACATTCCGAAGACAGACTTCAGGACTCGGTATGGTCACTATGAGTTTGTCGTTATGTCTTTTGGACTAACAAATGCTCTTGCCACTTTTATGGATTTGATGAACAGGGTGTTCAAGCCATATTTGGATATATTCGTGATTGGGTTCATATATGACATCCTCATATACTCTAGGAGCAAGGAGGAGCATGTTGCTCATTTGAGGATTATGCTATGGACTCTCAAGGATCGCCAGTTGTTTGCTAAATTCAAAAAGTGTGAGTTTTGGTTGAACTCAGTATCATTTTTGGGTCATATGGTGTCTAGTGAGGGTGTCCATGTGGACTCTCAAAAGATAGAAGCAGTGATGAATTGGCCTAGACCAATTGGCCCTTCAGACATCAGGAGTTTCTTGGGTTTGGCTGGTTACTACAGAAGATTTATTGAGGGATTTTTGTCCATTGTGGCTCCACTGACTAAGTTGACCTAAAAGAAAGCTAAATTTTAGTGGTCGAATGCATGTGAGAAGAGTTTTCAAGAGTTAAACACTCGACTCACTTCATCCCCAGTATTGACCTTACCTGAGGGCACAAATGGATTTGTGGTGTATTGTGATGCCTCTAGAGTTGGACTTGGTTGTGTGTTGATGTGGCATGACAAAGTCATTGTGTAAGCCTCTAGACAACTAAAGACTCACGGGAAGAATTATCCAATGCATGACCTAGAATTGGTAGCAGTGGTGTTTGCATTGAAGATTTGGAGAAACTACTTGTATGTGGTGCATGTAGATATGTCCACGGACCACCAGAGTCTTCAGTATGTGTTTACCCAGAAGGATCTGAATTTACGACAAAGGAGGTGGTTAGAGCTTCTCAAGGACTATGACATGAGTGTCCTTTATCATCTGGGCAAGGCCAATGTAGTGGTGGATGCTCTTAGCAGGTTATCCATGGGGAGTGTGTCTCATATGGAAGAGGAAAGGAAAGAATTGGTGAAGGATGTGCATCAACTTGCTCGCTTAGGGGTTTGCCTTGTCGACTTGACAAATGGTGGTGTGATTATTTAGAATGGTTCATAATCCTCTTTGGTGACTGAAGTCAAGTCTAGAAAAGATGAGGATTTGATTTTGGTAAAGTTGAGGGAAGCAGCACAAAATTAGAAGGTAGAGGTCTTCTCCCAAGGGGGAGATGGTGTGCTTCGGTATCGGGGTCATTTGTGTGTCCGAGATGTTGATGACTTGAGAGATCAGATGCTGCATGAGGCTCATGGTTCCTGATATCCTATACATCTAGGTGCCACCAAGATTTACCATGACCTACTAGAAGTTATTGGTATAACAACCTGAAGCAGGACATTACAGAATTTGTGGCTGAGTATCTGAATTGTCAGCAAGTGAAGGTTGAGCATCAAAGACCAGGAGGTGTGCTTCAAGACAGTAGTATCCCTACATGGAAGTGGGAAGAGATCAATATGGACTTCATCATAGGATTGCTTCATACACGTCGATAATATGACTCGATTTGGGTCATCATGGATAGATTGACTGTAGTAGCTCATTTTCTACCGGTCAAAACTACAGATTCAGCAGAGGATTATGCCAAATTGTACATTCAGTAATTGGTTCGGTTGCATGGAATCCCCTTGTCTATCATCTTATATAGAGGTGCTCAGTTTACCTCGCAATTTGGAAAGTCATTTTAGAAGGGACTTGGTACTCAGTCAAGCTTAGCACAACTTTTCACCCGCAGACCAATGGTCAGGCTGGGCGGACCATTCATATTCTCGATGATATGTTGATAGCATGTATGGTTGACTTTAAGGGTGGTTGGGATGATCACTTACCTCTTATCGATTTTGCATATAACAACAGTTACCACTCCAACATTCAGATGGCTCCATTTGAGGCTCTTTATGGGCGGAGATTTAGATCGCCTATTGGTTGGTTCGAAGTAGGTGAGGCTATGTTGATAGAGAAAGATTTAGTTTATGAGGCTATAGAGAAAGTTTAGCTTATAAGGGCGAGGCTGAAAATAGCTCAGAGACGTCAAAAGTCCTACGCAAATGTGATAAGGAGAGAACTTGAGTTTGAAGTTGATGATTGGGTGTTTCTGAAGGTGTCTCCCATAAAGGGAGTGATGAGATTCGGAAATAAAGGGAAGCTTAGTCCTCGATATGTTGGCTCGTACAAGGTTGTGAGACGTGTTAGCAAGGTGGCCTATGAGTTGGAGTTGCCCTCAGAGTTGGTTTCAATACATCTAGTTTTCCATGTTTTGCTCTTGATGAAGTGCATTGGTGACCGACATTGTTTATTCTTGTGGAGACCATAGGTGTGTAGGATAGCCTTAGCTATGAGGAGGTACCAGTTGAAATTCTTGATCGTCACATTCGAAAGTTGAGGAACAAGGAGGTAGCTTCACTAAAGGTTTTATGGAGGAATCACCAAGTTGAAGGAGCTATGTTGGAAGCCGAGGAAGATATGATGGCTAAATGCTGGCACCTTTTCCCTTCCGGCTTAGCTCCAGCTTGAGGTACTAATTTCCTCCTTAGTACTCTCTTTAGCTTCATGCATAGTTCATGTCTCTCAGTTTCCTGTATGTCAGTGCTTATATGTGTGATTCATGAATTCAGCTCAGTCATGTGTTTCAGTCCAGAGTCAGTCACTCTTTCAGTTTTCATCTTCAGGTTCTCAGTATTTAGGATGGAAGGTCCTTTTTTTCTCAGCTATTCAATGTTTGTTACCCACCTTCGAGGAAGAATGTTCCCAAGGGGGAGATATTGTAATACCCCTAAAGTTCCTAAGAATAAATAGGAGGATTAGAAATGAGTTCTACAGAAAAATCTGCATTTTTGTTTTAGTATGACTCGAGGAACGTGCCATAGGTTTAAGCCGTGGGTTGGTATGAGTTGTCTAGGTGAGATTGTGTGGGTCGTCATACAAACCATTGTGAGAAACCACGGGGTCATGGTAGTAATCATGGGTTGAAGTGTTGGGTGGCAGGCCTGAACCAACGAGTCGAAGTACGACTTATTATGGGGAACAACCGGACATGGTAAGGGGTCATGGTGAGAATTAGAAGGGTCTGGAAAGTTTGACCCTGTTCAGATGACTGGATTCAACGACCCGTTGTCTCATGATACGACTCGTGGTTGGAGTCGCGACAGGTTAATTAGTTCTTAAGGGATGATCAGACGATCAAAGGTATGACTTGTAGGAAGAATCTATGAGCCATTAGTTGTGCCCGTGGAAGACTTCAGAAGGTGTCGACATGGGACTTGGCCAGTGCGAGAGGAAACCACGGGTCGTGGTTTCCAGGTACAACCCACGGTATGGACCATGGTAGCTAGTAGTGATGGTGTTTTAGGAAATTCATTAAGGTGTTTTCATAATTCCTAAGCCCCTAAGTACTAAACTACGTCATTTTAAGCTCTGTTAAGGGGATTTTAAGAGGGTTTAGCCTATCCTAATTCATTCAACTCTCATGCATGCAAGAATAGAGGTTTCTCTTTGAAGATCAATATTAAAACCCTCTAATTCTCCTCCAATTCTCTTGGGCTTTCAAGGAAGAGTGTGGAATCAGATTTCCTAGGTATGTAGGGCTGTGGATGAAAGTTCCTTTCACTCTCATGCTCAAAATTCTCTTCAATTCCATGAATTTACGTTCTAGATCGAGTTCATGATCTTATGGGGCTTATTCCTAATTCTATGAATTTCTCTATGATTTATCTACCAGTCAACTCCCTTCATATTTCAAATCATGTTTCAAGATCTATGGGCAGGTTTTATACCTATTTCAATTATTAATTTATAGTTTCAAATTTTAATCAAATTATGCCCAATAATGCGAGTTTCATGAAATGGAAAGTTTATGATTCTAGTATTATTTTGAATATCCTAAGCTCTAAATTATGATTTATGATTTATTATATGATTTCTTTCAAGTACTCTCCATGAATTTATGAATTTCAAGTATAGTGATTTTCCCTCAAGCATAGTGATTTTCCCTCAAGCATACATGTCCTTCATGATTTTTGAGTTTTTGATTTGGCTGACTCATGGGTCCTCATTCATGGCTAATCATGTATTTCAAGTATGATCATGTATGTTATGATTTATCTAGCCATGAATTTCATGTATGACTTCACGATACTATATGAGCCTTCATGTGCATGTTTTTGGGAGCAGTGTCTAGGACCGAGTAGACCCGATGTTCAGGTAAACCACGTTGTCTCAGAACTATTCACCAATATAGGTTTATGTTTATGGACTCTAGGTGGTACCTATTGGTGATATCATGTCATGCACGTCCTTGGTTTGGCAAACCTGGACAGCTCTGCCCACTAGAGGATAGTTGGGGCATCATGTAGGCTCTATCATGATGGTATTGGTTAAGACGAGTTCTCCCATTGTTCCTCATGATTTATGCATTTTCATGTTTATGATACTTTGGCTAAAGTTATATTTCACTAGGTTTCTCTTATTATTATGATTATGACTAGATTATTATTAGTTCTGAAAACCTTGAGCCCTCATGTTTATGTTATGATTATCATTTCATGTTTTGAACCGTCCTACTCTTATGAACTCTTATGTATTTTTATCGGTCCATTTTTATTTACCTTACATATTCAGTACATTCCAAGTACTGACCACATACTCTATGCTTTATTGTTTCATGATACAGGCTCATATGTTCAAGGTCAGTCTCTCCGTTAGCCAGTCATCAGAGTTCAGTTTAGTCAGCGTTTGGTGAGTCCTCATCCTTCGAGGACCTTCAGTTAGTTGTATTGTTGCTATTTTCAGTTTCAGACCTGTATTGAGCTAGTTGGGTTGTTGTCCCATCAACTCATCAGTATATTAGAGGCTTTGCAGACATAGTGTAGGCCATCCAATTAAGTTGATTCTCTTTGTCGACCACCCTTGCTGCAAACTCAGTCCCCGAGTTGATTTCATCACTTCAATAAATAACATTGATCGCATCCGGGGTTATCTCAACCTCCAGTCCATGGACCATGACTGATGGGAGGCAAGGGTATTCATCTACCTTCCCTTTGTGCTTCATGGAATCTTGCCTCTCTTAATATGAGGAATAGAATTCTGATGCCAGGTTAGGGAAGAAATATGGTAGAGCCTCCGTGAAAGTATTCCAATGCCGCTCATCAAATTGTGCGTTGATTTTGGGGAAGTCATCCCCCAGCCCTGCTAAGTCAAGTGCTTCACCAAAGTGATTGACCCATCTCGATACTTGAGGTAATACTCGTTCATGTTTGGCACACTATATTATAGTATCACAGCTACTGGCTGGGTTTTGTGGCTCGGTGGCCTTACCCTTCCTTTTACTCTTGGAGGAGGTTGAGGCCTTCCCCTTATCCACTCACTTGGATGAAATGTTCCTACAAGATCATGTGACTGCCATACACAAACCAATATTTTTTGTATTTTTTTGTAAAGAAAGTAAAAAGAAATAACTATGCTAAGCTAAGAGATAAAAGAAAAAGAGATTGTATATCTAACAAAAATGGAACAGAATCGTCTAATAATTGGTAGCACCTGTGCCAGACCTGCGTTTCGCAGGTTTAGACCGCATTTGTAGGCGCATCACAGGTGTGAGGAAGATTCATAATAAATTTTCTATCCACATGCGTTGCACCTATATTTCGCAGGTGGTGATCTGCAGTTTGCAGGTGAAATGCAGGAGGTGGTAGTGTACCGGAAGATTAACCCCTCACTTGCGTTGCAAGCTGCATTTCACAGAGTGCAATCCGCGACCCAGAGTTGCCTAGCAGTGGCTAACATCGAATTTTATGCTTTATAATTGCTATTTTTCACAAGTATGAACCCAATCACTATCTAATGGGTACTCAGACTTCCTCGAGAGATTGATCAATAATATCAACACAATTTCTACCATTTGGACCACTCAACGACTTCCCTTAAGATGGACGTTACCCCGTCTATCATCGAAAAACATCGAGTGACCTCTCTAACCCATATTCAACAAAGCAACTTCACATTTCACACTACTCACCCACCTTATCACATTTTCATCCATAATCAAGCACAAGAGAAGAGATGACCATTTTCCCTTAGGAAAGATGTCAACCTATCTATCATCGGGAAAAGTCATGCATCAAAAGTAAGTGGGTTACTCAGATTTCACCCCCAACTAAAGTTTCGAAGCATAAGAGCACAAGCAAGAGGTATAATATTACAAAACAATACTTCTTACCCAATTAATTTTTGCAATTCAAAGCTTTCCTACAACACCCATAAAAATCAATTTCATTTGAATATGAAGAACAAGTAATGGGAAGTAAGGAAAACATGGGTCATGAAAAATCAAGGGTATCATACTTACTAGACTACATATACTATGGAAACACAAGAATCAAAGATGAAAATAAAGAATACATACCAAATGAAGTGAGTGGTAAAGAGAAATTAAAAATTGAAAAGTTTTCCTTCAAATATAGCCGACCCTAAGCCTTTTTCTTCTCTTATATGGGGTTTGAAATGAGAGATGATGATGGAAAATGGTGGATAAATGGTGGTTTTTATAGGAATAGAGGAGGTGAAGGGTTTGGTGGGTTTTAAGGTGGAATTAATAGGAGAATGTGTGAAGTTGTAGTGGTAGTTTAGAGTGGAGAAAATGGGAAATGGTGCAGAAAAATAGAAGTTTTTAGGAAGCGGGGAGAAGTTTAAAAGGCATGGGTTGGTCGTGGGTCAGGTTTGGTCAATATGTCGGTCAACATTTTAAAAGTTATTTCATACATGCGGCTATGCCAGACCTGCAGCCGTAGGAGTGCACCTGTGAAATGTAGCTCAAACACAGGTTTCCTCTTTTTCTTCCAAGTTCACAGTTATGCGTCTGCGTCAGACCTGTGTTTCGCGGGTATGTACTTGCATTATTGCAGGTCTCACGCAGGTGGCCTCTTTTTTCATGATTTTTACCAGGTATTCTGCTTTGAACTTGTTGAAGACCTGCGTTCCATAGATCCTCACCTGCATTTCACTGGTAAGATGCAGGCACACTCATATTTTTCCAGGTCTACTGGTTTTGATCTGTGCTCCACGGGTATGTACCTGCGTTTTGCAGTTACTACGCAACTGTCGTCCCCTATTTTCTTCTGCTTAGTTCTCAATCCAATCCATCCTACAAAAAAACAACAAAAGATGTAAAATTCAACTCAGTTAAAGACACTTGGATAACCTCCCAAGTAGTGCTTGAGTTAACGTCGCAACATGACGGTTTCCCCTCACAGCTTCATCATTCGTCCGGAGGTTTGTCCTCCTCTTCAAGATCAACCCCATGCTCATCTTTGTCATTTATCACCGGTATCACCCTGTATTGATTATGTGGTTTCGTTGGTTGACATACATGGAATGTTACTTCATCACCACCAACCTGAAACTTCAGCTCTCCTAGTTCCACATCACCTACAACTTGTCCTGTGGCCAAGAGTGGTCGCCCCCAGATGATGGGCACCTCAATATCAACATAACAATCCAACACAACAATGTTGGCTGGGAAGATAAACTTATCAACCTTGCCAACACATCTACAAGAATTCTTACTAGATCTGCCATTAGCAACTTCATTGATGTAGGCTTGGGACTTCCCAACCCTAACTTCTTGAACATCATGAGAGGCATCAAATTTATGCTTGCCTCGAGATCACAGATAGCTTTGTTGAATATATATACCCCAATTTTGCATGGAATACTGAATGCTCCTGGGTCTTCTCTCTTTGGAGAAAGATTATTTTCCATCATAGCACTGCAATGATGTGACACCTCCACTGTTCCCACATCAACTACTCTTTTCTTTTTGAGGAGCTCCTTCATAAATTTTTCATATCCGGGCATTTGGAGCAAGGCATCAACTAGCGGAATATTGACCGAAAATTTGTCAAACATGTCGATGAACTTTTTAAATTGGTTATCCTCTTTCTTCTTTTCCAATCGCTGAGGGTAAGGAGGTGGGACTCTAGGCACTTAGCCTATAGCATTGCATCTTTACCCTCTTTATCAATGTTCTCAGTTTGAGGAGGAACATCAACTCCTTCCTCCTCCAACATCAATTCATTATCAATACTTATAGGTGCTTTTGGCACCTTCTCATTCACTCTATCTTCATTTATTTTGGGATCAGCCACCATCTTGGGCTTGTCGCCCGCATTAGTAACAACCTTTCCGCTCCTAATTACAATAGCCATGCATTTACTATACTTCTTAGCATTTGACACTGTGTCACTTAGAAGAGTCCCATTCATTCTCGGATTCATTTGCATTGACAATTGATTCATTTGAGCCTCCAAATGCTTGAACAAGGCTGAACGGGAGCTCACCATTTGGGCAAGGTTAGACACCTACCCTTTCAATTCTTTAACACCATTATTAGTGGACTCCACTTTCTTTAATACCCAAGCAAGAACCACTTAAATTTTGAAACTCCACACATCACTCACACCCAACTACATTGGAGTTACATTGGCTTTAGGCGGATGAACATATGGGTTTTGCACTTGTATAATATCTATCGTCATCTCATTCGAGTTCTTGGTTCCTCCACTTGTTATCTCTATCAACCCATCCTTGGTTTGACCTTAATCTCTCCAACCTTGATTTCCATCATGAGGATGCCAAGGACTTTGATTGGCACCTTGGTACTATTGATGGGAATCCATCATCTGACCAGCTATAAAGTAGCATTCCTAATCACACCGTGGTGGTGAAGTATCTCCTCCATATTGGTTGGGACCTTGGGTTCCCACAACATTAACTCCCTTGGCTCCTGACCTACCAAGTGCTTTGTCATCAACTCCATTTGAGTCAGCATTTTTTCTAAGATCTCATCCCTCTCTTTGTTGTATTTCCTCAACTCAGTTGCAAGATTGCTAGAAGAGGTACCACTAGCGGACACCTCAATGTCCCTAGTATGCCAAACTCTATTTATTTTTGTCATTCTATCGAGGAGGGTCTTGACCAAGCCATATGTTTGGTCCATAATCAAACCCCCTGCAAGGTTGTTGGACACAGACTTATTAATGGAGTCAACAAACCTGTAGAAGCTTTGGAGTAATACTCCATCAGTCAAACCATGGTTGAAAATGGCCACCTTCTTTATGAATCGAAGAAAAACTTCGTGAATGGACTCCCCCGGAAGTTGATGAAATTTTGTAATTTCGTCTCTCAACTGTAGCATCCGAGATGGAGGGAAGAACCTATCCAAGAAAGCTTCAGTTAGTTCATTCCAAGAAGTTATGTACTCGGGAGGCAGCTTCTCCAACCACACTATCACTTCACCCATCAATGAGAATGGGAATATCCGCAACCTTATCGACAATTGCCTTATGTTCGTGATGTTGAATGGTTGACATAACTCTATGAAGTTCCAAAGGTGCCGATTAGCATCCTCGAAAGCTTATCCCCCAAACAATCCTTTCATTTGCAAAAGGTGTAGCACGATGATCATGAAATGAAATACTGCATTCCTTACCGTGGGTGGTAGGCGAATGGCACAAGCAACATCATTGATTATGGGATCATCTTCCCCCTCCATTGCACCATCCATTCTACCTGCATTACTGACGTGGCTCATCTTTCACAAACCTAGACAACCAGCAAACCAGAAACAAAGTGAAAATAACACAAGATGCAACAACAAAATTGAATTACTTAATAACTAGCGGAAATCTTATTCAATTCCCCGGCGATGGCTAAACAAAAGGAAGAGCTAAATTATCTATAGGTTCAAGCCTTTAAGGGATAATGGAAATGGGCTTGACTAACTCTAGCTCGACCCCACATATCCGTGACCCAATTCCTAACTAATGCTTCTTCACCCAGATCTTACTCCTGTCTTTCAAGCAAAAACAAGATAAATGAAGTAAAATTAATGTATGCAACCATTAATTATACCATTCAATATTAGAGGAAATACTGAATTTATGAATTATAATCGAATTTAAGACTAAATCAGTGGCACCCAATCTATTCTAAACCCAATCATGCACACACCCTTAGGAATTAAATTAGCTACTCATAGATGAAGTTAAAGAGAAGATACTTATGGGTGATTCACTAAAATTTATCATATTTGAATAGAAATTTAATCTTTCAAATCTGCAACCATGGTGGGTTTAGCTCAAGAATAGCAAAGGAGAAGAAGAACAATGTACTTTTCTACTTTTCTACTTCTCTCTCTACTTTTCTCTACTTCTTTCTATCTTTTCTTAGCTAAGATGTACAAGTTATGACATGTATGAGTACAATTTGAGTAATTTTGCATATTATCTTTTCGTACAACTTTCCTCAAATGCCCTTGGAAGCTTCCACATTGAATTTGTGCCAGAGTTATACAATTTTACCCAATCAGCAACCTGGCCACTTGTGCAGCACTTGCGTTTCGTAGGTGCCCATCTAGGAACCGAGGATCCTTCGCAGATCTTTGCCGCCTTGTTCCAGATATGAGGCTGCATTTGCAACTGCATTTTGCAGGTGCCAACCTATATTTTGCAAGTGCACTTCAGCTCTATCCAGTGAGTCCTACCTTGGCAACTGCATTTCGTAGGTGCCAAATTGTGGCATACAAATTCCTATCTTCTAGTAGAGTGCTTTTTATCAATTCCTCAACTTTCCTTATCTATGTTCAATAACTGAAAAATCAAAGAGAAAAGGCATAAAACCTTCCTAATTGATGTGAAAATGATGCAAAAGCTCATGCTTAAGAGCCTAATGAGTTGGTAAAATTGCTAACTCATCAGATGCCATAACAAGAGCTTGCCCAAGCGGTAATTTGTTATTAATCTTTGTTGGTTATACTCTACTAGAAACCACATTCCACCAAAACATGGCAGAAAGCAAGAGGTCTCTCTTAAAGATATTGATTGTATCTGACACAACCCACACTAGAGTGTCACTGGCTATCACACTAGTTATCCAACCTATGGCCAACCTGCCTCCATAAACTACCTCATCATATGTAGAGGTGTCCACCACCTCATAATTATCTCCCAAGTAGTATCGATTGATTACCTCTGGGCTAATATCAACCAACACTCTTCTAATCATCATACAAGTTAAGGGCTCAATTTGCATCTTCTGCACTGGGTTCGAGTGCAATATAATTGACCCATAAACAACATAGAACTCCCGGACCAGAGCCTGAATGTACTGATCCATTGGCCGGAACAAGAACTCCCAATGCTGGAATCTAAGCTACTCCATGATATCGGGGTGCAACTCCAAACAATTGGAGCTAATCATCCTCTCCTCTGTAATTCCCCACTAAAGTCTTCTATTGACTAAGTGTTGTCCCTAAAAATAGCACTCTTTGGCCCCCGGGACAGCCCACCTGAGTCTAAACATCTCCTCCCCTATTTATATCTCAACTCTTTTGCGACTACTAGGGGAGAGGAGGTCTGACTGGATGATTCCTCCTCAGTGGCCTTGCTAGAGGAAATATCTATTTTGGGCCTACTGTATTGGGCCTAGTAATGGTCACCAGTGGACTAGGATGAAGATCCCTATGCCGATGCCTCTGCAGATGCCACCCTAGCTGAAGAGATAGGTGACATCTCTGTCGTATGCTCTGTGACTCTTCTGCTACCCAAAGGCAAGTACTCCTCCTCATCTTCGGGGGACCTCTTAGGTGTACTCAACTTTCCTTCTATGGGTAGCGATCATTTTGGTCCCATTTACCAATAATCATGCACAAACTTGTCAGAATATAAATTCAGGGTATCATAAAACTAAAACAAATAAGCACAAGATGACTGGACGGATAATCCATACTCTAAAAGAGACAGATTGTACCTTGTACCATCAATTGAGCCTCAGAATTTCCAACCTTCTATTTCAATAGATGGTTCAAGGTACGGAATGTCCTTCCAAAGGATAGTCCGTCCCTTTAGTCATCCTTTGACTCAGAAGATCAGACCATTCGGGTTCAATTGACGGAACAATTGACGGGTCGTCTTTGGAAGAGACGGTCCATCCATGCTTCCGTCCTTTGGCGTTCACAGATTTCCAACAATATTAGGAAATTCAAATTTTGAATGAATCTCAGACATGGGACGGGGCTATTCCAATTTCAAGTTCAAAAAGTAATTTTCAAGAATCAAAACACATTCAAATAATTTCCTATGCCCCATCCAAAATTCTAGCAATTTAACCCAAGTTCTCCCCCTAAAGACATACTACAAGCATAGGTAATCAAGATTCCTAAGTCAATACATATTGCACATCATATTAGGTATGAAATTTAAAGCTCAATGTCAAGATAAATACCTATATTCTAACAAGTGCACGTGTGTATGTTGAGTGAAGAAGCACGATCGAAATGGGTTTTCAAACCCTAGGCTTTGAGTCGGCTTGGTGTTCTTGTGAGAGGAATGTAAAGCAGCAAGTTATTGGAGTAAAGTAGTAGCAATAATAGAGGATTTTAAGCAAAGACGAAATGGAAAAGATGGATAAGGATGGAAAGACGGGGTTCTACACTTCGTCGAGCAAGAATGCCCTCTCTGTAGACCCATATTCCTTTTTAAATATTCTGTGTCGGGTCGTTCAAGCCCATGGGTGGATAATTAAAGATCAACCTTGCCCATATAAACATGACACTGACCTAAAAATCCATCTCCACAAGGGTCCCTTAATCTTAAATTTAATAACCAGAGATAGTTTGAAGGACTGCCCATCTGGGCAGAGTACGGTCCGCACTTTGGACTGTCTCTTACCCATTCTTACTAGTGGACTAGTTTCAAAGGAAGAGTGGACATGCGTTCCATCTATTCCACCATCTTTTACACACCAGATTTCTCATTTTCTATTTTAGACTACTTTCCTCCATCTTTTCTAATATACCTGCATGCACTAATACCCATTAGTCCAAAAAAAAAAGCTTAGGTTGCCTCCCAAGAAGCGCTTGATTTAACATCGTGGCATGATGCAAGATACCTGATCATGCATTTGGTGAGCCGTTCTTGGAACGAGACTTCCTTATCCACTTTCTATTTTTGGTGCCAAAGAGGAACTGCTTCACCCATATTGATTTGGCCTTCTTTCTCTTGAGTAATGCAGCAATAGCATGTTCAGTCACTTCCTCAACACTTTTTCTACATTTAACCACAAAGATGTCCCCAACTCCTATGGGCAACAAATGACCTCTCCCAGCTTTGAAGGTAATGCTCTCCTCCTTGATTCAAAACATGACTTTATGCTTTTTCAATTCCATCAAGGCCCTCTCGATTGCTAGAAAGGTCTCCCAAATATGATGGGAATATTTTGATCCACATCACAATCAAGAACCACAAAGATAGTCAGAAGCACAAATTTTTTGACTTTCACAAGCACATCTTCCACCACCCCCACTAGTTTCTTGATAGTCCTATCGGCCATTTGGAGCCGGATAGAGGTGGACTTTAGTATGGACAACCCATACTACTTGTAAATAGCAAGAGGAATCAAATTAATACTTGCCCTATTATCACAAAGGGCATGCAAGTAGTCATATCTACTGATCCAGCAAAGCACGATAAATTCTCCTAGGTATCATTTTTTTTCATACATATGCCTGAGATGATGGAACTTACTCTATGTGTCATAGGGATCATCTCCTCTTTGTCACACGATAGCTTTCTAGTCAACAACATCTTCATATACTAAGTAAAATCGGGCATCTCTTTTCCGGCATTAATGGATGGTAACTAGAGTGTTGCTTATTTAAGACACTCAATGTGCTTTACTAATTTTGCATCAAGATCCTGTTGAGCACTTCTTTGTGGAAATGGAGGAACAGGTGGAGGAAAATATTTTACAAAGTCATCTACAACTCCCTTGGCCCTCTCTCTATCCTTTGGAGCAACTCAACTATCTTTTGAAACTTCCTCACTAGGTGGATTTTTGACTCCAACTTAAACTACCTTATCAACAAAAGGCTTTTTAGGCCTCTCCAATTGGTCATCAAAATCACCCACAATATCAAACTCCTTTTCAACCACACCATCTTTGACCTCAATATCGACGGGCTGCATAATCTTATCACTCCTTGTGACGATGGCCATACACTGAGAATTGGAAGATCCCACATGTACTTTTGAATTCACCATTGTGGAGAGATGATTTTTTTTGCTTTGGATTTTGGTCACCGAAAAGATCCTACACCTATTGCTCTAACTTTTGATGGAAGCTATGTGAGAGCCAACAATCTCCGTGAGACTCTTGAGACAAGCATCTGTTCCCTCCTTGTTGGCAAGCACTTTTTCGAACATCTCTTCAAGCTTTAAGCTGCCATGATCGTGAGAAGGACCCTCCCTCTAATTTAGAGAGCTAGAGAGGGGACTTTTCGGCAGACATAAGATGGTGAGCCTCTATTCTGGAAATTTGTACCATTGTGCCAACCCTGATTCTGACCACTTTAATTATTCCTATGGTAACATTGACCCTAACCTTGTGATTGAGGTCTCCATTACCGTTGATACGAAGAAGAGGGATGGCCCTGCTGATACTACGGTCTATAGACACTGGATGAGTTGCTAATATTGTTGGCGTCCTCAAATTGCATAGGAGGTGTCTCTTATAATGGATGATATTGGCATGGAGCCATGCCCATATTGAACACTAGTTGTGGTCTCATAAATAGCATGCCCCTTTTAACCTCAGACTCAGTCAACTTCTTTATGAGGAGGGCTATGTTGCTTGCCATAGTGGCCATCATCTGATCACACTCCTAATTCTTTTTCATCAAATGGAATAATGAAGGAGTCCCCACATTGTTTCCATTACTCCAATCCCTACCATGCCAAGCATGGTTTTTCTTCGATATTTTGTCCAAAGTGATGGCAATTCTGTTGAATGTCTTATCCGTGAAGCATCCACCTGCGGCATTGTCGGCAACAGACTGATTTAAGGCATTCAATCCGGTGTAAAACCTTTACAAAAAGATATAGTCCAGGAACCCATGGTTTGGAGTCCAAAGGATGTATCGCCGAAATCTTTCCCATGCTTCGAACAATTGTTCTCCCAATAGCTGCCGAAACTAGAATATCTTGTCCTTTGCTTCACCTTTTTGCTAGGCAGAAAACATTTCTTCCGGAAGACACTCACCAACTCCTACCACATACGGATTGAGTTAGGAGGGAGTCTATACAACCAATCCCTTGCCTCACTGGCCAATGAATCTTTGAACACTCATAGTCAGATAGCATCATCCAAAATATTATTTTGCTTGTGGACGTTTCACACCTCCGAGAAATTTTTTAAGTGATGATAGTGGTATCCTTGTTTTATGAAGATGGTCCATCCTTCAAATCATATTATAAGGACTCTGTTAGCTTGGTTTCTGGAATTTGCTGTTGGAGTTGGACGATAGATGGTGCGGACCATCTTTCAAACAGACGGTCTATATGCTTCCTTGTATTTTGACATTTTTCTAGCCTTAACTCCTTTCATCTTTTCAAGTGTGTCAAAATGCAATAAAATGAAGCAAATATGTATCGCTAATTCTTGACACATCAATTTATCCCGTTAATTCTTTCATCAAGTAATTCTCTAACATCCTAGAATCATTCGGGGTGACCTTAACGGTGAATTGTGGGCTAGAACCCTAGAACTTATGAAAGTTATAGAAAATTAAATCGGTGATGATAGTTATTGCTTCCTATTCTTCTATGTTGTTAATTAACACTCCTAGGATGAAATTGGATGTTCTAATGCATAATTGTGCTAATTTGGGGTGTAGAGTCCAATAAAAATGATACATTTAGCATAAAAATTGCTATAAAAAGGGTTAAAGGAGTAGAAACTCCATGTTATAGGTGATGTGATCATTAGAGAACTAGACTATGGTGAATTAACCCTTGGATAATGATTTAAACCTTGAAAACAGGTAGAATTAGGTGGGTTTGAATTCCTAAAGCTATTATTTTAAGAGTAGAAGATTAAATACTCTTGCATTATTTATTTTTAGATGTTGAGCATTCTGAGGCTTTGAGGAAAGAAAAGGCTCACATGAAGTAGCTTGCTCGTTCAAGTTCTTTGATTGAGGTAGGTTATGTTTTATTTGGAGTTAGACTTTAATTACTCATTTTTATGTGTTATGAGTTGATAAAGCATGCATGAGTGGTCTTCATACATAGACTGTGATTGAGAATTATTGACTTGATAATGCTTGTATGACTAAGCTGTCAAATTATTGAAGTTTGTTTGAATATAACTTGTGATTGTGGTGTTCCCTTATGGTAATCAATGTGTACTTGTCATTATTATCTAGTGTGATGATAATCGGAGAACACACTGAGATATATTGATGATAATTGAGGAACACATAATTATTTTAAAATCAGTGACTTGTGTTTAATGTGAGCTTACGAATGAGTAATTGTCTGTGGAGCGGGTACCATGCCAATATGAAATATACTTCAGATATGAGTGGCTTTAGTCTGACATGAGCTAACGAATGAGCAGTTATGTTATAGGTCGGGTACCATGTCGATATGATATGAATGGCTCGAGTTCGGTGTGATCTTATAAATGAGCAGTTATGTGTGGAGTGGGTGCCACGCCGGTACGGTATATAGACACCTAAGGTACCCTGCAGGTCATGACTAATTAGGCAAGATTAAAGATCCACTAGCATGTGTGTACATATGAGTTACAGATGTGTGTACAAATATGGTAGAAAATGAGACCAATGAGCTACAGAGGCTATACAATTGTGTTTCTGGATATAATTCCATGATTGTGTTGTGATTACATTATACTTGCAAATTCTTGTGATGACTTATTATGTCTTGTTTGGAGGCTTATATGTCCCATGTTGATTACTTGATTTTCTAAATTATTGGTTACATGTTATATCAGTCTATTACTTGCATCGATTATGTGATGTATACTTGTTACTAATCTGAATCAACCTATGATGCCTACTACATAGTGTTGGTACTATGTATACTTATTTTTATCTGAGTTGGCCTATGATTCCTACCAATACATAGTGTTGGTATTGACGCTACTCTTGTACTTTTCTTTAAGTGTAGAGTGTGTTCCAGAGTCTCCTTCAGAACCTTGCATCTAGTGTTGACAGCTGACAGATCTGAGAGTGAGCTATTCCTATCCACGCTGCAATAGATCTTCCCTTATATAGATGTCTACTCTATTCAGAAACTGATTTATGTTTTCTTTTGCCTTTTCCACTATTAGACAGTACTAGTTAGAGTTCTTGTATGATGACTTTTAGGTTTTAAGATTATAATAGCTATACTTCCATAGGTTGTTTTATAGTTATTCCAACCATTAATATTTATCTCTCTTATGTATTATTTGCAGTTAAATGATTCTACAACTGTCACACCCCGCCTTGGGGGGTATGACTGGCACCTAGTGCCCTATTAGGACCTGAACTGCTAGACTACTGTGCCTAAGCACATCTGGTGCCTGGCTGGTTCTAACTCAGATTCATGGAATCAACAGGCTATATAACGGCTGTAAATACAGCCTCCGGCCGACTGGGCCTATAGCCACCTGTACTGTAATATCAGCTAACCAGAATCATTCTCATATAGGGAAACCTATGCGGGCCGACAAGGCCACCATGCTGCCTAGTTGTCTCTAACTCAATATAATGAATAATGAACATCTACGTGACAGGCAAGGTCACCACTACTATCTGAATACGGTCCCACACGGCCAACACAATCAACAACACCAAACAGCTAAACAACGCACGACCCCACACGACTGGCACAACTAACCACAGGGAGATATATACATCATCTGCAAGCCTCTAAGAATACTGATAATATGGTCGGGACAGGGCCCCAACCTACCCATACTATACAACAAAAGAAAATGAAATACACCTCTGAATATCAAGCTCCGGATGACAGGAGCTGATGACTCTACGCCTTCTAGGATCACGAGGGATCGACTCCTCGTCTATGAGTACCTGCAGGCAAGTAATGCAGCGCCCCAAACGGGCATCAGTACCACTGGTACCAAGTATGCAAAGAAAACTGAACATAACTGAATATAAACAATAATGCTAGTAAATTCTGAATAGCAGGAAGTATCTAAAACTGTCTGAACTAGCAGGATCTGAAATAGGCTTACCTGTATTGAAGGTAAGGTAGAATCATACCTGTCGTCATGGCGACCTGCCGTCTATCAACTAATAGATATCATGTATATACATATATATATATATTACACAAGAACCTATACCAGCCCCCATAAGTCGGAAGGTGCCAACCAACACACAATCTATGTACCCCTACCCGGGTCAAAACTATCCAAAAATAAATCACTCCACTCGTCTATCAACTACGAGCACCTCTGTCGC
Organism: Datura wrightii; assembly: GCA_035772735.1. Lineage (NCBI taxonomy): Eukaryota > Viridiplantae > Streptophyta > Magnoliopsida > Solanales > Solanaceae > Datura > Datura wrightii. The sequence goes on along the minus strand of JASDFA010000002.1, from coordinate 43,456,346 downwards.
CCCTCTAGGTCTCCAGCTCGAGCTATGGCCTCTGATATAAATAACTATGTCTGAGCCCGGAGGACTCCTGTACTGTAAACTGTAATCTGTATCTGTATCTATAATCTGCCCCCTGGGCGCAAGCGCACAATAGGGTAAGCTATACTGCTATGCTGATCAGCCTGTATGGGGAATGCTCCATCCCATCTTCGTCCTACTGTGGACGGCATACCACTCCTTGGAGTGGCATATCCCCACCCTCACGGTGGGTCGACACAGTTACCAACCCAGGGGTGGCGAGGATGCTCAAAGGGTGCCCTCATAACACAAACAGGTCTCAACAAACAATAATCACATATAGCAAGCATGTTTAAACTGAAAATACTATCTATACTCTGATTTCTTATTCTGAACTCTTTTCTGTGTTATACTGATTCTCGTACTGACTATACTACATCTGAGATATTATCTGACCGTCTGATTATACTGTAACTGAGATATCATCTGACTGTCTGATATTGCCTTACTAACTTTTATTCTGAATATATATATCATAACATTATAAATATGCTTTCTAGATTCAAAACACACTTGCTAAACTCATACTGGACTCAATTCTCGACTTCTAAATTCTTTCTTCTATACATCACGCTATTTACTGTACCGGATTACTATCTTGCCAAAGGGATTAGCTTTACATACCTTCGCTTCAAAGTTCCCGACTAACTAGCGTGGTTCGGTCAGTATTTCTTCTATTTCTCCCAACTGCATTCATAAACATATCAATTAGAGCAAAATACGCTAATATTTCGGAATAAAACATCACTTTTAATATATATATAGCCCAAACTTTGGCTTATCAAAAAACGGTCAAAAACTCGCTATTTTTCGAAAGTCCAGAAGGGAGAAATACTCACTTTAGGGCTAGGAGTATATTGACACTAGTTTGGAGCAATTCCACTTACCTTAGTTCGGTAGCACGACGATTCGCCGACCGAATTTCACGAAACTAAATCCATAGGAATGCTCCTTACTGCTTAATGCCTCGGTATCTGGAGTTAATTTGAATTTGGACCGCGTTTGATGGCGTAATCGGAAAGAAATTATCAAGAAACCTTCGCACCCTCTGTTTCTCTTCGGGTTATGGAAATTAAATGATGAAAATGAAGTTAAAAACCGAAGTTGGAGGCTTATATACTTGGGCCTGGACAGGGCCTCCGTGACACGGAGCCAACATGGAGGCCCTCCCTCCGTGGCACGTTGCCATCGCGGAGGGGCTCTGTCCCGGCTCCTCCCGCGATGGTTCGACGGATCTCTTATTCAGTCTTTCCCTAGGCCTTTTCCTAGCATATATGGCATTCAAAAGCTCTTAACCAATATGCGAATAGGCCATCTATATGTCGAGAATTTATGGGGTGTAACAATAACTGTTTGGTTAGTTTGAGAAGTTATGGTTTGCCCACTAGAGGGTTAATGTGGGTGCCAATTGAATAGTTGGTAATTTACCAACTCATTTGGCTCTTAACCATGAGTCATTACTTTGTTTAAGCATGATTTAGAAAAGTTTTATGCCTTTTCTCTTTTGTGCGGGCATTTAACTGAAACTAAGAAGATGAAGGAATTGAACTGAAAGTAATCTGCTGGAAGAGAAACAAGGACATGAGTGCCGCACAATTGCATTTGTGTTTAGTAGGAGCCACGCAGGATGATCTAGAGATTGACTGGAATCAGAAATACGAGCTATGGATTGGTATCTGCAGAATGCATATGCCACCAAATATGGCATAGAAGGAGCACCGCTTAGGCCTGAAAGGGGATCTGCGAGCCGCGCAATGGCACCTACAAAACACAAGTGCCAGCACAAGTGACCCGCATTACTACTGAAGGAAAAAATTATCCAGAAAGGCACCAGTGTACCTGAGAAGCTTCTAAGGCCATTTTTGGATAGCTATGCATAAAATATATGTTAAACATTTTACCCAATTATGGGTGTACATGATAGAATAGACATTGTACTGAATATAGAGTACAATAGATAGAATATTGCAGAAATAGTACAATTTTCTGATCTTCTTCTTCATACTCTTAGGAAAAACACCAATGTTGAAAGCTCAAAAGCTGAGAATTGATTTTATTTGTTGATTATGAATGGAATTGAGATATTTTCCCTTAGTGTAATTTCTCTTTCCTTAATTATGAGTAGCTAAATTCCCTTCTAGGGGTGTGCGTATACGATGGGTGTTTAGATCTAAGTGGGTATTGAATTATTGATCTTAGATTTGGGTAGAAAGAATGGATCTATTGAATTCCACAAGTTTTAGTTTAATACTTGATGGTTGCAAACATTGATTGAGCTCTCTAACCTTGCTTTTGCTTGTAAAAGGAAAGTGAGGTTGGGTAGGAATTTATAGTGATGATTTGGAGTTTTGACTTATAGGTTGGAGCTAGAAATAGTTTACACCCAAGAATTCAAACCCCATTAAAGAGCTAGAGCTAGAAATTGTGTAAGCTCTTCCTCAAGCACTGTTTAGATGATTTGTTGAGATTGGCTTTAGGGTTTGAGAAAAGCCAAGGTAAACACACTCTTTTTGTTGAGAAACTTAAAATAAAGTTTAAAACCAAGGGTATCCATGCATTAACTGAATCTAAGGCTCTTAGCTAGTCCCTATTAAGTCAATGCCCCATCCAATGCACACCCCTAGTCTCTCATCTTTCCATCAACAACCGTTTCTCCCATTGCTTTGATTGAATTTTACATTTGATTTTGTTTAACCTATTCCCCCAAATTTTATTTTATAACCCATGCTTGTGTAAATTAATTTGTGATGTTTGGTGAATTTAACATAGTAATGCCGCGGAAACTGTCACGACCCGAGTTTACACCCTAGTCGTAACACGAGACAAGGAACCCTGAAAGGCTCCAAGTCGACCCATGGCATAATCATAACATACACTCAACATCAGAAATGACCAACAACATGAATAAGCAGAGGCTAATAACAAGAATATAATAAAATCCATAATAACAATTCTAAGAACACTTAGATACAACGTTGATTTTATCAAGACAAGTTTGAAAGCCTTCTACAAAACTGACGAGTTGCTAGGACAAGCCCCCAGCTAACTCTTAAAGTCTGGAACTAAAACATAAGAATATAAGAACATAAATCACATCCCCGAAATATGAGGACTCATAGCTGGGAGAGGGAGCGAAGCATATCTAATCACGCGGATGAGCTTGAAGACCTGAATCTATATCATGAAATGATATAGAACAAGAGGCGTGCGGTCAGTACTTGGAATGTACTGAGTATGCAGGAAGTGTAGGTAAACTAACTCATAAATATATACAAAAAGGAAGAAATGTAAAAACACATTAATAGTAATGGAACTGAAATGAGATACGAAAACCTTGTATGAGATTCACATATTTTACCAACATAACCACTTTATAAAGACGTGCATTATTATAAGATCAACTGATGCACAAAACTAATAAAAGAAAATAACACAGAGATACGATGTCATGACTGATATCAAGAAGGTCACTGACTGTCAAAGGGAGCGTCTCTGACTATCAAAGGGAAACATTCTCGGCTAGAGAGAATCCCTGACTGTCAAAGGGAGAGAATGCTCTGATATAGAGTCGCTGGCTGACCAAGGGAAACATTCTCGGCTAAAGAGAATCCCGACTGACTAAGGCTAGACATACTCCACTGGCGACTAGGGATGTGAGTCTGAACCAACTAAAGGAAGACATACTTCACTGGCGACTAGGAATGTGAGTCCCGACCGACTAAGAGAAGACATACTCCTGTAGCAACTAGGGATGTGAGTCCCGACCGACTAGATCTAGTCTAAATTACTACAACTAATCAAAGACAGAAACATTCACCACTCTCATCATGCAATACTCAATTATTTAGATTTACGAACAACTTGTACATTTAACTCATACTTGATCATTTACAACAAACCATGGAAAGAGCATTCATCTTTATTTCATAAGACCCATTTCATGATTTACCCCAGTTTATGAGAAAGAGCAATAATTAGGCCATTATTATAGATTCACCTCATACCCAATCAATTCAATCGAAAACATGGTGATAATACATAATTTACTTTCAAATGATCAAGCCCACAAACTCTAACTCATCCCAACATAGTTTATTATTAACATTAGCGGGTTATTAGGGTTTTCATACAATATCCACACAATTTCATCGTGTTCATGGGTTACTACAATAATTAGGTGAACAATAAACAAGTCCCATTCAATACTCAAGTTAATTTATGAAGAACATGCTACACTCTTGCATTCCCAACATATAATCCACAATTCGAGGCAATCCATTAATTTATATCTCAATTAAATTCATAATCGCAGTAGATTTAGCATTTAAGAAATATAATATAGAAGAATTTACTCATCACACAAACCCTAGGTCATGCTTTTCTAGATTAATTGATATTGAGTTTTTAATGAAAACAATTTGGGGCACAAGGATGGAAGAATATCCTTGTTGAAGACCCGCATACCTGGTATAAGAAACCCCCACATGAAATTGCACCTTGAAGCTTTGATGAAAACCTTGAGGGAAAACTTGATATTGATAGGAGAAGAAGAAGAGTTGAAAAAAAATTAGGATTTAGGCATGAAAAACCCTTAAAAATGTTCCCAAAGAAGACTCAAAACGACGTCACTTTAAAGCTGGAAGCTTGGGATTTTACCAAACTTCCCCTGAGAAAAACCTGAAATTTTCCCGAACTGGAACCAATGACCCTCAGAACAAGTCGTTGTCACATACAACGACCCTTCGTCTCTAACCGTTGGATGTACTGGACTTTCTTTAAACTTTCAGCTTCTCCAAACAATGACCGATAAGAAGGGTCGTTGTTACCTTCGACGACTCGTTGTAACCATCCATTATATGTACTTGTCCATCCGTCACTTCCCTTCCAACGATTGATACAACGAATCGTTCCTTCTTCCAGCGACCCGTTTTCTACACCCGTTGCTGCCACCTGGAGACCCTCAAGCATCTACCAACGAACAATACAACAGATCGTTCCTCCTTTAGACAAGTCATTGTATCCGCCCATTTTTACAACCTGGATATATTTAATACCCACCAACGACAATCTCCAATGACCCGTTATAGCAACCAACGACTCGTTGTATGAGTCCTTCTAAGGCACTGCTAAAATTTTCTACCGGGCAAATTTTCAAACTCCCATTTCTAACTCTTGAAAACTTTTGGGGTGTTACAATATCTCCTCCTTGGAAACATTCATCCTAGAATGTTGGCTGCACATACTAAAAAAATAGGGATAGAACCGATATCAAAATATCAATCAACCACAACTAAACACCAATGGAGTATCTGACTTCGGACCAACCTTATACACAAAACCTGAATATCCAAATCTAACATGCATACCATGGCACAAGGAAAACCGAAGAACATGAAACCAACATAGAACTAGAAAGAACACCCGAAAAGAATTCTTTCCCCTTTTATCTGGCACTGAACTGATACAGACTGATCCTTTGTTCTTAAATCGCTTCTAGATACTAACTACGATTCATGATATCTAATCTAACTGAGGGTAAGGATTTATGAGCATGAGTCATTCTCGACATCTAAAACTGAGCACATACATGGGATAGCCTGGTTCTACTGAACTTACTAAGAAACTTCCATAGACTGAGTTTGAGATGACTACACCGGAAAACATGAATTAACACACATAACTGATTCATAACATGAAAATAAGCATAAAGACTCATAGAGCAAACTGGCATCACTATCTGAAGCAGTTACCTCTAAACCTCGGGAATCTGCAAAAATATACCATTTTAACTTCAAGTGAAACACGAGGGAAATTATCTGAACCTTGAAGAGATCGACATACTGCAACTACTAAAGTTGAAACTTCTTTATGAGCATTCTCAAAGTCCAACTTACTTCACATATGCACTATCTCCCCCTTAGCTTAAAGTCATCATTCTAAGGCTCTAAAATCTTTCTTCAGGTCAGGCTAAATTACTAATTCTTAACTTCTCTTTCACTTCTAACCTTCACCTTCAAGCCTTACACTAACAACTACTCACTTTACACATCAACAATCTCTTTCCACAATCACAACAGAGCTTCTTATTCAATATAGAGGTTGGCAACATATAAGGGGTATCACAAGATTCACAACATACCTGGGGCCACTATCGACAACTTGCCCTTATCTTGATGTGCTTCTACGGCATAGGAGAAATTTTGACGATGCCCGCCACCCGAGTTTGAGGATGCACCCTGCTGAAACGGGAGGCCTATCAGAGCTGCTAAAGAGGTGGCCGAGAATCTGTTCTCACCTCGCTTAGCCACTGCGAAATCTCGGTACTTATGGCCCACCTTGCCGCACCAAAAACAAACATCTGAGCTGGCCATGCATACTCCCAAGTGGTGCTTTCCATAGCTCATACACAATATGTACGTAATCTCTCTCACCCTAGGCTGATACCAAACACTGGCTGTCGAAGGTGTTGGGACCGATGATTTCTACTGGTATTGTGAGCGATATCCACCACTCGACCTCTGTTGGGAGAACTCTAGATCTCCAGTCTAGCCCTTTTGGCCTCTCTCTTTCTCTTTCACTTGTTCTTCTTCCATCTACTGAGAAAATATCACCTAGCGTGGGAAGTCTATGTCACTATGTAGCATGGTAGTCTTGCATTCCTTGACTAAGGAGTCTGACACTCCATTTATGAACCTGCTCACTCGGGCCCCCCGGTCGGCTACCATTTTCGGTGCATACTTAGATAATCGAGTGAATTCCAACGCGTACTCCTAGACAGTCATGCCATTTTGTTTCAAATTAATGAACTCAGCCGCTTTTGCCTCCCTCAACTCCCGAGGGAAGAACCTTTCCAAGAATACTGTCATAAATTCATCCCAACCTACGGGACCCGCTCCAACTCCCCAATTGTCCCTCTACTAACAATACCAGATATAAGAAACTCTCTTTAACTGGTAGGAGGCTAGGTCTGCACTCTCATTCCCTGCCACTCCAATGATGTGAGTGATCTTCTGAATCTCTTCCCAGAATTCATACGGGTCCTCATCCACCTTGACCCTAAGAATTTGAGTGGGTTCATCCGAAGAATATCTCTTATCCTTATCGCTGCTTCATTTCCATTCTGAGGAACACGAACCATCGTCTGCTTGTTAATCTGAGCGGTCAGGGCCTGCGCCAACATGAGTAACATGATCATCCATTGGGTCTGCCAAGGCTGGTGGTACCTGCTCGCGGCCGTTACCTTGTCCTCTTCCATTCGCTCTTTAGGGAGGCATTATCTGTAAGTGCATAAAGCACGAGTCAGGGGAGGAACTGTTTAGGGCTTCATACTCTACGAACGATAAGAATCATGAAGAAATGGGAACATTCCGAAAACGTCTCGTAGCCTCTTTATCATAGGTGTGGCGCAATTCACACCCATGAAAAAGACTCTACGTAACACGACTTTTAGACACCCTAGGACACCCTAAACCTTTTCTCTACCAAGTTTTTCACGACCCAAGTTCACACCCTAGATGTAACACGGGACAAGGAATCCTGAAAGGTTTCAAGTCGACCCATGGCATAATCATAGCATACACTCAACATCAGAAATGACCAACAACATGAATAGCAGAAGCTAATAACAAGAATCTAATAAAATCCGTAATAACAATTCTAAGAACACTTAGATACAATGTTGATTCTATCAAGACAAGTTTGAAAGCCTTCTACTAAATTGACGAGTTGCTAGGACAAGCCCCCAGCTATCTCTTAAAGTATGAAACTAAAACATAAGAAAATAAGAACCTAAATCATGTCCCTGGAAGATGAGGACTCACCACTAGAAGCTGGGAGAGAGAGCAAAGCGTATCTAATCATGCGGATGAGCCTGTAGACCTGAATCTATATCATGAAATGATACAGCACAAGAGGCGTGCAGTTAGTACTTGGAATGTATTGAGTATGCAGGAAGCGTAGTTAAACTAACTCATAAGTATATACAAGAAGGAAAAAATGTAAAAACACATTAATAGTAATATAACTGAAATGAGATACGACAACCTTATATGAGATTCACATATTATGCCAACATAACCACTTTATAAAGACATGCATTATTATAAGATCAACTGATGCACAAAAGTAATAAACGAGAATAACACAGAGGTATGATGCCGTTACTGATATCAAGAGGGTCCGTGACTGTCAAAGGGGGAGTCCCCGACTGTCAAAGGGAGCATCTTTGACTATCAAAGGGAAACATTCTCGGCTAGAGAGAATCACTGAATGTCAATGGGAGAGAATGCTTTGATATAGAGTCGTTGGCTAACCAAGGGAAAAATTCTCGGCTAAAGAGAATTCCTACTGAGTAAGACTAGACATACTCCACTGGCGACTAGGGATGTGAGTCCCGACCAACTAAAGGAAGACATACTCCACTGGCGACTAGGGATGTGAGTCCTGGCCGACTAAGGGAAGACATACTCCACTAGCGACTCGGGATGTGAGTCGCGACTGACTAGAGCTAGTCTAAATTACTGCAACTAATCAGAGATAGAAACATTCACCACTCTCATATCAAGTCCTGACCGACTAAGGGAAGACATACTCCACTAGCAACTAGGGATGTGAGTCGCGACTGACTAGAGCTAGTCTAAATTACTACAGCTAATCAGAGACAGAAACATTCACCACTCTCATCATGCAGTACTCATTTATTTAGATTTACGAAAAACTTGTACATTTAACTCATTCTTCATCATTTACAACAAACCATGGAAAGAGAATTCATCTTCATTTCATAAGACCCATTTCATGATTTACCCCGTTTTATGAGAAAGAGAAATAATTAGGCCATTATTATGGATTCACCTCATACTCAATCAATTCAATCAAAAACATGGTGATAATACATAATTTACATTAAATAGATCAAGCCCACAAACTCCAATTCATCCCAACATAGTTTATTATTGACATTATTGGGTTATTAGGGTTAATCATACAAATCCACATAATTTCATCATGTTCATGGGTTACTACAATAATTTAGTGAACAATAAACAAGTCCCATTCAATACTCAAGCCAATTTATAAAGAACATGCTACACTCTTGCATTCCCAACATATAATCCACAATTCGAGGCAGCCCATTATTTATATCTCAATTAAATTCATAATTGCAATAGATTTTAGCATTTAAGAAATATAATATAGAAGAATTTACTCATCACACAAATACTAGGTCATTCTTTTCTAGATTAATTGAAATCAGGTTTGTAATGAAAATAACTTGGGGCACAAGGATGGAAGAATATCCTTGTTGAAGACCCGCATACCTAGTAGAAGAAACACCCACTCGAAATTGCACCTTGAATCTTTGATAAAAACCTTGAGGGAAAACTTGATATTGATAGGAGAAGAAGAAGAGTTGAAAAAAATGAGGGTTTAGGCATGAAGATCCCTTAAAAATGTCCCCAAATAAGACTAAAAAAGATGTCATTTTAAAGCTGGAAGCCTGAGATTTTACCAAACTGCCCCTGAGAAAAACCTAAAATTTTTCCGAACTGGAACCAACGACCCTTAGGATGAGTTGTTGTCACATACAACGACCCTTCATCTCCATCCATTGGATGTACTGGACTTTCTTCAAACTTTCAGCTTCTCCAAACAATGACCGACAAGACAGGTTGTTGTTACCTACGATGACTCGTTGTAACCATCCGTTATATGTACTGGTCCATCCCTCACTTCCCTTCCAACGATCGATACAACGGATCGTTCCTTCTTCCAATGACCCATTGTCTACACCCATTGCTGCCACCTGGAGACCCTCAGGCATCTATCAACGAACGATACAACGGATCGTTCCTCCTTTCGACGAGTCATTATATCCACCCATTGTTACAACCTGGAAATCCTGAATACCCACCAACGACAATCTCCAATGACCCGTTAGAGCAACCAAAAACTCGTTGTATGAGTCGTTCTGAGGAACTATTGGAATTTTCTGCCTGGCACATTTTCAAACTCTAGTTTCTAACCCTTGGAAACTTTTGGGGTAATCCAGAAACTCAAAGACTAGACCCGAGACTTAAATTAGAGAAAACTAAAAAATCTGCATCAGGTCACAAAACGAGTCATTCTGTGACCCGTGGGGACTGACCAAGAGTCGTTAAGTGACTCGTGGTGAGGCTTATGGGCTTGGTGAAATTTTTGGAGAAAGGAGTGACCACGGGGGTCACCACGAGTCGTGGTTGATAAGAACCATGGTCTAGGATAAATATAAGGTCGAGAAAGGTTGGGAAGTGTACCCAACAGGCCCTCACCACAACTTGTTCACTCGTGGTGTCACCTGTGGGGACTCCTGGGAGTTTTGGGGCAGTGTAGGCCACGAGAGGTTACCACGACTCTTGGTCACCAACCACGACTCATTAGGTCCCTCATGGTGACTAGAAGTGTATTGCAGGCAGTGCACCTTATGAGTGTGACCACGATCTATAAGGTCACCCGTGAGGACTAACAATCAGCTTTTCCCTGCAAGTTTTCAAGGGCCTTTCAGTAAATTTCTACCCTCCTAAACTTTACACTATGTCATTTTAAGCATATTTTCAAATTTATTAGTGGGGTTTAAATGGCTTCTTTCCTCATTCCCCACTCAGATCTTCAGCAAATAAATCATAGGATTTCTCTTAGAGTTTTTCAGAGCACGAGCTAGGGCAATCTTTTCTTCTAAATTCCTTAAGGAATTCTTCGGTCTTTTTCACCAGGTATGTGGGGATTCAACAAGGGAATAGTTCTTCCCTTCTGTCACCAAATTCCTTCCTATTTCTCTCTATCATTTGTAGCCCTGAAAGTACTGAATGTTAAGAAATTGTTAGTCATATTTCATCTAAATCATGTGAAATATTATACCATGTTAATATTAGATATTTTCCATCAGTTTGTGATTGAAATGATGTTAAATCTTGTGAAGTGAAATTTAGCCCTATTATTGAGTTGGAAAATTTTGAATTTACGTTAGTGTTGGAATCTCGAAGCATAACTTGATTTTATCAGTGTTGGGAACTCCCTTATTGTTAAGTAGCATTGAATTTCAGCGAAATACTATCAATTCAGTGTTAGTAAGAATGATAAAATTCTCAGTGTCAGTCAGAAAATGTCAGCTGATCAGTTTGACTATAGAATTTCCCAAGATGTCAGTAGTAACTCCCAATTATCAGAATCAAATTCAGAATTTAGTTTCATTGGTCCATTAGGCAATCATGATACTTTAAATATATAGCTATAAATATCCTTAGGAACCCATTATTAGATTTTAGTTGTTCTATAGATGATTACGACGCTTCCAGATAAGCAGCTCTGACCAGTCTTAGAACTCAATTTCAGAATCTGGTCCGATAAGACTGTCAAGGTGCTTTCAGATATGTACATCTTACTAGTCTTGGGCCTCAGTTTTGAGCTATCAGCTTAGTATTCAATCTAGGATTATCCAGTGGGAGTAGGAATTAGCACCAAGCGAATCGGGGTTCCAGCGCACCTAGGTTCCCAAAACTACATTGCCAGCGTAAGTTACAGTATTTATCGGCATGATTGGCCCCAAACTCTTGTGATTACCCAGTTCATGCCCTTATACCCTGGCAAGGGTATATTGGGTCCTACCGATGGGGTGTATACATCAGACTCCATGTCTAGCTCACATGGTTACATGTCGGTTATAAACTCTACCACTAGTTAGTTCAGTCCAGTTTCAGTTCAGTTCAGATCAGTATTCCAAACTTAGAATATGATTTGACCATCAGACAGGGTCTTTTAGACCACCTCAGTAGTTCAGTTATTCAGTTTAGTAGCTTTAGTTGGTCTTTACATATCTTTTTAGTTCAGCATTTTCTTTTATTTATCCCGTTGTGTTATGTTCCTCTCACTTACTCAATACATTCAATGTAATGATATACTTTTATGCTGTATCATATAGGATCTCAGTCTCAGCCCCGTTACCCGACCGTTCACTGAAGATATCAGCTATTCCAGTTGGTGAGTCCTCATCCTTCGAGGATGGAGATTTAGTGCTTTAGTTATACTTTCATTCCTCTTTATTTAGATTTGGAGTTAGCTGGAGGCTTGTCCCAATGGCTGATTAGTCATAGTGGCTTTCAGATGTAGATTTGTTTTTCAGACTCATTTGGTTTTTCAGACTTGTAGCTTTGTTTTAATATTTTCAAATATTATGAACTAGTTTATTTCCTACAAGTATTTATATTTTTGCTTCAAACTTCCACTGTATGTATTTGTATGTTAATCAAGATGTCAGTGTATGATAGACTAGGGGTTGACTTGGGGTCACTTGTGACTCCAAGTACCGTGTTCCGTCTAGAGTATAAACTCGGGACGTGACAAACATCCAATCCTTGTGGATTCGACCCCAACTCCTTGTTGGATTACTTGTTTGCAATGAACGTAACCACCTCCCTAACAGGAAAATTATTTTGGACATTATTAAAAATGGCGTCGTTGTCGGAGATTGGAATTTGATTGTCATTTGTTGTTTCTTAATTCACATTCGTGTTGCATCATGTTTTGTTTTACTGTGTTTTGTTGTTGTTGTTGACTGAATAGGTGAAAGATGATTCACTCTAGTTATGTTGGCAACATCGATGAATTTATGGATATTGAGGATGAGCTCGTTGCTCAAGATGTAGCTAGTGTTATTCGCCTACCTCTGATGGTGGGGAATGCAATGTTCTATATCATAGCACTACGCTTCATCTTTATAGATAAAGGGCTTATTTAGGGGCTTTGTAAGAAAAGATGCCAATCGACACATAAAGAAATTTGTAGATGTTTGCCAATCATTGACTATGGGAAATGTTAGCCAAGAATCAATATGGTTGAGGCTATTTTCTTCTCCTTGATGAGAGAAGCTGCAATGTGGTTTGAAGAGCTTCCCAATGGGGTAATAACCTATTGGGAAGAGTTTCGTGATGTTTTTCTTAATATATTTTTCCCCTTACCGGATGCTATAGTTACAAGAAGAGATCACTAGTTTTGTGAAGGCACAAGGGGAACCTCTACATGAGATATGGACAAGATTTAAGAGGAAAGTTGCATAATACCCAACACATGGCCTTCCGGATGACATGATCCTTCAATTCTATCACTCGTTGGACCCTAGCAATAAGACTGTCACCAGCAATCTAGCTAGGGGTTCTCTAATGGACCAAACTTTTGAGTTTGCTAGAGTCTTACTTGAGAAAGTAGTTAGAATGAATCATGCATGGGGTGCCTAGGAGGCAACGAGTGCCACCTTTGCAAACTTGATTGAGGAATGGGAAAGGAAAAGTGAAGTACGAGATAAAAAAATGGCATTCATGATAGAATTCATTGAAATGCTTACTATGCAAGTGATGGAAATAAAAGAATGGAGTGTGCATTCCATTGGAGCAATTGAAAAGACAAAGCACATTAAAGATGGGGTTTATTTCCTCAATGATAAAAGAGAAGTTGTTCTGAAAACTTACGGTATAGGTTTTCAGCCTTGTCATCAAGAAGCAAGTCAAAGATCGTGGAGACATGGATATAGGAATCAAGGTCAGAACTATGAACATGAAGGTAATTTGCGAAATCGAGAGAGAAAAGAGTCTATCTATTCAAATAATGAAATCATTCTTGAAAAAGTTTTGGAAAGAGTGACTTCCACTGATTTGGGAGTCCAATAGTTGAAGTGTGATCTACTAGCCCTCGCTTAAATTGTGGAATCTCATGATATCTCCATTACGAATCTTGAACAAAGGATGAATCAATTGACGTCTCAAATTGAGTAGGGAATGAATGTTGATGCAACGGGTCCACTTATGGAAATGATCATCATTAATCCTAAAGGTGGTAAATGCTATGGGAATAGAATAACTAAGAGTGGCAAGCCTCCTCATGTTAGGATGGAGACTATTGATTAAGAAGATATTGACCAAGATTATGGGGCAATACTCTTCAAGGAGTCCCTAGAAGCCGTCTTATTGAATCACGATGGAGAGGGTATCGAGAAGTTTGAAGAAGTATGTCACACTTTGACAGGACTAGGGTCCTATTCTTACCAACCAAAGAAGCTCGATCTTGATTTGAAAAATCAGCAAACCCCTCCATCACTAATCGTGGGAAAAATAGCATGCCCAAGTGATACTTTATAACTTAGTTTTGCCTTGTTTATCTATTTATTTATATACATTCTCATGTGTTTTTATGTAAATGTGAATATGTATTAACCCACATGATTAGTCCTTGTTTTTGAAGGTAAATAATGCATTTGAGGACTTAATCTATGATTTGGTGAAGTGGAGGAATGATATCGGGAGTGATACACCAAAGTTGGAACAAAATGAGGGATCACTGAAGGGTGCCGCGATGGGCACCGTGTCACGGAGCCATCGCGGCAGTGTTCTACCTCCAGGATTTAAATTGGGCGATTTCCAGAGGGCTTCCGCGATACCTCAGTGTCACAGAGGCAGTGCTCCGCGATACACACCATGTCACGGAGGAAGTGCACCGCGATACACACCGTGTCATGAAGGCAGTGCTCCGCGATACACTCTGTGACACAGAGCCACTCCACTTCGAGCTAAATAGTTTCTTTTTCTCATTTACTATAAATAGGTCCCTTAGCTCCTAAAATCATTTGGTCACGATTTATTTCTGAAAAACTGCCAAGGAGTGAGGGAGAAGTGGGAGAACTCACCTAGGGTTCATCAATTTCATCTTCTCTTCTACCAATTCTTGTAAGTATGTTACTTTAATTATGTTTTCTTGTAATTATACGAACATGAGTGGATAGAACCCTCCCTCTAGAGCTGAAGCCACAGGATATGATTGTGATTTTGCGATTTTGTTTTGGTTTTAAGTTATTAATTGTTGTTTTGTCTTGCATTCTGAATTATGGTTGTTTTTATGACTGATTACCATGAAAACAAGTGGGTTAAGCTTAGGTACATGCTTGAGAAAGATAACCTAGGCAAGAACAAGAGAATGAAGGGAGCAAGATTGTATCTCATGATATGATTTGTGTTAGGATAAGAATATACCTAATACCTTGCTTGGTTGATAACATGGGATGAGCTAGACACCAACTTAGAATTATCACATCACCACTCGAAGAAGTAGTTGTGAGGCTAAGTTGAGTTAAATGATTAGAGGTACGAAAGTCCCTAATCAATAGCATAAACCCAGTAAACCACATCCACATAAATGAATTGCCCACGAACTAGAATGTCACATCCCCGCTCAACGATGTAGTTGTGAGTCTAGTTTGTCGTGTTTAGAGGCTCGAAAGACCATGAACATGCAATTCTAATTATGTGAGACGACAATTGATAATTTCATACTTAAACCATTGCAAATCGTAGTATCGCATGATTATCCGTCTTTAACTCTAGTTGCTCCTTGAATTAATTCAGAGTATTTCGTTGACCGCCCCTAGACTTAATTAACTCTATTGAAAACTTCTATAATCAATACTTGCGGCATTTAATATCACACTTGAACTTGATAGTTAGCTGAAATTGTCCAGTCCCTGTGGGTTTGACATCCGACTCTTAAAAAGGGCCACTATATTACTTGTACGACCCGTACACTTGCAGGCACCGTCAAGTTTTTGGCGCCGTTGCCGGGGACTCGGCGAAGTTTAGTGAATTTGTCTGTTTTTGTATGATTTTTAAATTTCCTTAAGTGTTGAAATTTTTTTTTCTGTATTAGTTTTAGATTTATTTTATTTTTAGTTTTTAATCTAATACCCTTCTTAACATGACATCATGGAATATAAATGGGTTAAATGGTGGATACTCTTACTTTGATGAGTCTTGTCTAAATTGCGGAGGACCCCACTTGTGGCAACACTGTAACAAGTGCAATATATGTGGTGGTCAAGATGGCCATTGGGATGACTGTCCGAATGCATACTCCCCTCCCCAAGCCCCTACTATGATCCTTCTGTTGTTTTTGCTGAATATAAGCATGATGAAACTAAGGACTTGGAACGCCAAGCTCAAATAGAAGACATGCTAAAACAGATCCTTGAGCAAACAGAAGCAATGAAGGAGGAGAGGGAAGCATTGAGAATTCATCAAGAGGAAAATGGAGAGGCACTAGAAATGATAAGCAACAAGTTCATGGAGATGAGGGCTGAAGCTGAAGCTTGCTCTGATTTGCACGTGATGGTTTTATGCAATACTCAAGAGGGAGTACGAGGAGAAGAAAAGAGTGAGTTCTTGAAACAAGCTCAAATGTTGGAAGCTCCCGAGAGTCTCCATGATTGTCTCACATGTATAGCCGATCCATTCTTGAAAGAAGAGATAGAGTACCTACCATTTGACATTCATGAGGAGTTAGATGTTAATGTGGAAAAGGTATATACAAGTAAGAAAGTCAAGCAAAATGCAGTTTCAGAGTTGAGGTGTATTGTACCCCACTCGAATCATTTTTCGACATTGAGTTTGGTTGACAAGCTAGAAATAGAGTCTTCCAAGCTTGTGGAGAAAGATATAGAGGGGGAACAAGCCCCATATATTCTGAAATTTGCTGATTCTGAAAGAAAGAATGACTTCACTTACTTAAGGGCCAATAAATGCCAAAGGCGACATCTACTGCTTGGTCCTTTCATTTTTTCACCACCACCCCGAGAACATAAGAGAGAATTAGAGAAGAAATTAGGGGTGAGATTCATATCCTCAAGGTGGAGGAAAAAGTGGTGAAACTTGATACGCTGTGCCGTGATGTAAAATTAGGCGCTGCTTGGGAGGCAACCCAAGGGTACCATTTTAATTTCTTGCATTTGTGTTGATTTTATTTATTTTTCATCTTGTGTTGTTTTTGGTGGAAAGTTAAGCACGGATGGAGAGGAAGTCTAAGGAGGAAGCTAAACAACATGGAAGAGGAAAAGTGTGGGGTCAAATACCCACTTGTTCAAAGGAAGAAAAGAATGCTATTAGCTAGGCCTAGAGGCTTCAGGGAGTATTTCTCATCCTGTTTAATTTTAAATTGATGCTATGAGGACATAGCATGATTCAAGCGTGGGGTGAGGAAAATTTTAAAATTTTTGTGCTTAACAATTTTTGGTGAATGTAATGCTTGTGTGAAATATTTGAAATTTTTTTGTGTGTGTGAGTCAAGCATGACTTCATCACCCGTTGGTTTTCTTTTCGGTTCTTTTCCGACGGGGGGTCTTTGAACCAAAGAATAAAAAAAAATTTCTTTGTCTATATATAATGTTTTTAGTCATAGATAGAGACTATTTCCGACGATGGATGGATGGCGACCGTCTTGAGGAAAATTACTCAATAGGTTTTGGTTTTTGAACCCGTAGCTAATTGATGGCTTGAGGTTCTTGTTATGTGCTATATAGGATTGTAAGATACAAGTGTGGTTAGTGTTGAAGCATGTGAGAAGTGTATAACTTTGTTTGAGACACTTAGGCTCTTGAATTTGACTCGATGTGATTGAAGCTTAATTTTGAATTCTTTTGATTAGCTGAGTAAGAGTCTACTGAATGTGTCTTGAATTGAGCATGTGCTGAAAGTGTAAGTTTTTCGAATATTCCGTGCTATTGTGGAATGTCTAGAACTTGCCTGGTGTGTATACAAAACAAAATGAAGGATGTGAATTGTAGGAGATGATTTAGGAATTTCTTTGCATGAACCTAAATGTTATCCCTCACTTTACCTACCTTGATTATTTAATCCTAGTTAACCCCATTGAGCCTTAAGCCTATTCTTTGATAGTTGCAACATAAGCTTGATCCTTTTCTTTCATTAAACTTGAATTTTGATCCAAAACTCCTAAGCGCTTAAATGAAAAATTCGAAAGAGTAAAGGAGTGAGAATCATGAAAAAGAAGGAAAAAGAATAGTTGTGGGAGTTGAGAAAAGGGAAAAGGTGCACTTGTCTGAAAAGGCTGGAACATTGGTAGGGAGTAAGAGAAAAAATTAATGAAAAAGTTACTTATAGAACTCCTTACTAATAAGCTAATAGTGCCTAAAAAAATGGAGAAACAAAGGAGGAAAAGGAAAGCTGAAAAAAGATAAAGGTGAAGTAAGAGAAGGGAAGTTCGTAATGAGTGCGTGATGTATTAAAAGCTCTTGGGGAAGATAGTCACTATTACTGGCCAGAGTAGTACCTACCCGTCCCTTAGCTTACATTACAACCCATTAAGTCCTACTTGATCTTACGTTCATACATCCTTAAATTAGTGGAGTAAAACACTAAGGGCAAGCTTATGGTTCACTACATGATGCATGTGAATTCCTTGAGAGAGCGAGCGTAATCTTATTCATATACCCATACATGTTGTGACTTGAAAATTTGTGAGTAAAAATGGGTAACTCTCTTGTTGTGAGGGCACATGTTTAATGAGAGATAACATTCATGTCAGATTTCTTGATCGGTTGATTTGCATGAGTTTGCTAAGATTGAGAGTCGATTCTTGAGGTTAGGAAGTCTTAACGGAGTTGTATATCATTTCATTGATTAAATCATGCATGCTCTATTTTTAACTTGCTATGTTAAATAATCATTATAGTCGTAGCTTGAATTGTCTTAATAAATTAGTTATGTGTGAGTCTTCATTTACATGAGATGTAAAAGGGTTGTTCGAGGACGAACAAGGCTTTAAGTGTGGGGTAGCTGATCGTGGGCAAAATAGCATGCCCAAGTGATACTTTATAACTTAGTTTTGCCTTGTTTATCTATTTATTTATATACATTCTCATGTGTTTTTATGTAAATGTGAATATGTATTAACCCACATGATTAGTCCTAGTTTTTGAAGGTAAATAACGCATTTGAGGACTTAATCTATGATTTGGTGAAGTGGAAGAATGATATCGGGAGCGATACACCAAAGTTGGAACAAAATGAGGGATCACTGAAGGGTGCCGCGATGGGCACCGTGTCACGGAGCCATCGCGACAGTGTTCTGCCTCCAGGATTTAAATTGGGTGATATCCAGAGGGCTTCCGCGATACCTCAGTGTCACAGAGGCAGTGCTCCGCGATACACACCGTGTCACGGAGGCAGTGCTCCACGATACACACCGTGTCACGAAGGCAGTGCTCCGCGATACACTCCGTGACACGGAGCCACTCCACTTCGGGCTAAATAGTTTATTTTTCTCATTTACTATAAATAGGTCCCTTAGCTCCTAAAATCATTTGGTCACGATTTATTTCTGAAAAACTGCCAAGGAGTGAGGGAGAAGTGGGAGAACTCACCTAGGGTTCATCAATTTCATCTTCTCTTCTACCAATGCTTGTAAGTATGTTACTTTAATTATGTTTTCTTGTAATTATATGAACATGAGTGGCTAGAACCCTCCCTCTAGGGTTGAAGCCACAAGATATGATTGTGATTTTGCGATTTTGTTTTGGTTTTAAGTTATTAATTGTTGTTTTGTCTTGCATTCTAAATTATGGTTGTTTTTATGACTGATCACCATGAAAACAAGTGGGTTAAGCTTAGGTACATGCTTGAGAAAGATAACCTAGGCAAGAACAAGAGAATGTAGGGAGCAAGATTGTATCTCATGATATGATTTGTGTTAGGATAGGAATATACCTAATACCTTGCTTGGTTGATAACATGGGATGAGCTAGACACCAACTTAGAATTATCACATCACCACTCGAAGAAGTAGTTGTGAGGCTAAGTTGAGATAAATGATTAGAGGTACGAAAGTCCTTAATCAATAGCATAAATCCAGTAAACCACATCCACGTAAATGAATTGCCCACGAACTAGAATGTCACATCCCCCGCTCAACGATATAGTTGTGAGTCTAGTTTATCGTGTTTAGAGGCTCGAAAGACCATGAACATGCAATTCTAATTATGTGAGATGACAATTGATAATTTCATACTTAAACCATTGCAAATCGTAGTATCACATGATTATCCGGCTTTAACTCTAGTTGCTCCTTGAATTAATTCAGAGTATTTTGTTGACCGCCCCTAGACATAATTAACTCTATCAAAAACTTCTATAATCAACACTTTCAGCATTTAATATCCCACTTGAACTTGATAGTTAGTTGAATTGGTCCAGTCCCTGTGGCTTCGACATCCGGCTCTTAAAAAGGGCCACTATATTACTTGTACGACCCGTACACTTGCGGGCATTGTCAGTCACAACCATCAATCATTGAACCTATGGTGTTGGAGCTCAAACCTTTGCCTACACACTTGATATATATATATATATATATATATATATATATATATATATATATATATATATATATAGTCTTAAGAAATCATATTCAAGCAATTAATTGGACCATTGCTGGTATAATTGGCATATCTCCGGGTATTTGCACTCACAATATTAACCTTCAAGAGGATTGCACCCCATCCATCGAGCATCAAAGGGGATTGACTGAATCCACCTATGAAAGAAGTGGTTAAAAAGGAGATTATCAAGTGGTTAGATCTGAGAGTGGTGTAGCCGATAGTACTTGGGTAAGCCTGGTGTAAAGTGTACCTAAGAAGGAGGAATCAAGAAGTTCTAAATGAGGAAAGAGGAAATGATAGCCATATGGCCGGTAACCGGATGAAGGGTATGCATGGACTATTGGATTATTGGAGAAGGATGCTAAGTTCCATTTAGTAACACTTGCATGAGGGCATTCCTTGGGTTAAAGGAAAAACTCATATCAGCTCCTATCATTATAGCACCTGACTGGTCTAAATCAGTCGAGTTAATGTGTGATGCCATTGGTGTTTCTCTAGAGGTGGTGCTTTGGCAAAGGAAGGACAGGATCTTCCATCCTATATACTATGCCATCAAGTCCTTAAATGAAGCTCAAGCAAACTACACGGTTGGGGTGGTGTTTGCTTTTGAAAAGTTTTGAGCTTATCTATTATGTACAAACGTGGTGGTTCATGCGGATCATGTAGCACTCCGATACCTTAAGAAAAAGAAGGATGTGAAACCAGACTCATCTGATGGGTTCTCTTGTTGCAAGAGTTTGGGTTTGAGGTAAAGTGTAACACCCCAAAGGTTCCACAGATTAGTCCCCAGAGTTAGAATGAAGTTGTCAGGGAATCCAGTAAAAATGCCTCAGAACGACTCAAGAGACGGGTCGTTGATTACTCTAACGGTCCATTAGGTTGAGCCGTTGTAAGTTAACAGTCTAGACTTTCCAGAACCAATGAGTAAAGTAACGACTCATTACATCAAGTAACGGGTCGTCCTGATGAGTTGTTAAGTGGAGTTTAGAAAGGTTCAAAGTATGGGTCAGTAATAACGGAAGGATGTAACGACTCATTGTGATGAGTGATGACCCATGGTAAGGACCCGTTAGAAGGATTATAGAAGTTATTCAGGTGAGGCAGTGGTGATGAAGAGTGAAGTAACGAGTCATCGTATCTAGTAACGACCCGTCCTGTCCAATCGTTGGCCGAAAAGTAAGAAGCTGTAAGTTTGCCCCAAAAGTAAGGACCAACGACTCATTATATGGGTCGCGGTAACAGAACGGACAGTGTTTGGATCGAAATCCTAGGGGTATTTTAGTAAAATCCTATGTTCCTAATCCCTAAGTGAGGTCATTTTGGGTGTCATATGGGTTGAATTTAAGGGGTCTTCCTTGTCTATTCCCTAATTAAACTCAAAAAAACACTGTAAGTTCATCTTCTCCCCTTCTCTCCTCAAGATTCTAGACCTAGGGTTTCTCTACAAGGTACTGCAAGCTTCAAGACCATTAAGGGAGTTTTCCTACCATGTATGTGGGACTTCAACAAGGATCTCCTTTCATCCTTGTGTCCCGAATTTATGTTAAAACCCTAATTTCTTGAATTCTAGAAAAATGTCTTAGGGTTTCAATCGATGCATGATTTCTTACATGTCTTCTACGGATTTCAAGACCCTCATGATAAGTAGCCGTGTATGTTTATGAAATTTCTTTCAAATTCATGAATTATGTATATGATGTGATAATAGCATGATTTCTAGAATTTCACCATGAATTAGCATTATTTTTGAGATATGGCCTTTATGAAATATCTACATGATTTCACCATGATTTATGAATAGAATCTATGAGTTTTCATGAATATAAAACTCATGAATTATACAATGTTTTAGGCCTATAATGTTATGAATTTCAATGACAAAGCATGATCATGATTCTTCATACTTTCAGGCCTCTTGATAGTAGAAAGTAGCCCTGATTAGACTCTCATAAATTTAGTATGCTATGATTAGTTGAAATCTCAGGTCTCTAATTAGCATTAGAAATCTATACTAGATGAATGATGTCAGTTTTGTGACTTCCATGTTAGTATGATTGGGATCCTCCATAGTAGAGAGTGTTTCCCTCAGCTCAGTCAGGGATCCTCCATAGTAGAGGGTGTAGGGATCCTCCATAGTAGAGGGTGTTTCCCTCAGCTCATTCTGGGATCTTCCATAGTAGAGAGTGTTTCCTTCAGCCCAGTCAGGGATCCTCCCTAGTAAAGAGTGTTTCCCTAAGTCCAGTCAGGGATCCTCCATAGTAGAGACTGTTTCTCTTAGTTTATTATTTCAATTACAAACTTCAGTTCAATATAGTCTCAAACTTCAATTCAGCTTAGTCACAGTAGAGTTCAATTTCAGTTTTTTGCAGTTAGTCAGTATAGTGTATGATATCTATTCTAGTTTAGTTCTCAATGCATGTACATGACCCTTATGCATCAACTTTAATTGTATTTATTTAAAATGTTTTCAAATAAGTGCATCTCATCAGTATCTATACATTTCAGATAGGGTCATTATACTTCAGCTTAGTTATATGTTCGGTTATGTAGTCATCTTACTTTCTCTCAGTATATTTGTATGTTTCAGTTCTTTTATGTTTCCCATATACTTAGTATATTCCAAGTACTGACACATACTTTATGTGCTATATCATTTTATGATATAGATCCAGGTTTCCAGAATCAGTCTCGTGGTTAGACACACTCTATTCCCACCTCAGCAGTCAGTTGTGAGTCATCATCTACTGAGGACAATATTTATGATCTTCCTATTTTAGTTGTATTTCAGTTTCAGACTTTAGGAGTTAATAGGGGACTTGTCCCAGCAGCTCATTGGTTTAGTAGAAGCTTTTAGACATGTATAAACAGATTCAACTTTTGATTTAGTGTTTATAATAGACTATGTTCTTAGGGTGTTGATTAGACTTTTCCAGTTAGCTTCCGCTCAGTTATGATTCTATTAGCTTTTATCTTGTTAGTATTATGCTATGATTATGCCATGGATAGTCTTAGGGCTATCCGTGGTTCTAGGTCCTGTGTTACAACTAGGGTTTAAACTCGAGTCATGACATAAAGGATAAGCGAGGGTGTGAATGTCACACCCCGCCTTGGGGGGTATGACTGGCACCTAGTGCCCTACTAGGACCTGAACTGCTGAACTGCTAAGCCTGGGCACATCTGGTGCCTGGCTGGCTCTAACTCACATTTCTGGAAATAAAGGGCTATATAACGGCTGTAAACACAGCCCCCGGCCCATTGGCCTATAGCCTCCTGTACCTGTACTAACAGCTGACCAGAAACATGTCAATATAGGGAAACCTATGCGGGCCGACAAGGCCACCATGCTGTCTAGTTATCTATAACTCAACCTTGAAGTACTGGATAGCTACGTGACCTGCAAGGTCACCACTACTGTCGAACTATGGCCCCACACGGCCAACATAAAAGAAACAGAAGTACTAACAGCTAACCACTGCACGGCCTCACACGACCGGCTCATCTGACCACAGGGAACATATACAGACTGCAAGCCTCTAGGAATAGGAATAGAAATGATCGGGACAGGGCCCCGACCTACCCGTATTATACAACAAAGGAAAGTGGAATACACCTCTGGAATTCAGTCTCCGGATGACAGGAGCTGAATACTCGATCGCTGACAGGAATCACGTGGTATCGCCTACTCGTCTATAAGTACCTGCAGGCAAGTAATGCAGTGCCCCACCGGGCGTCAGTACCACTGGTACTGAGTATGTAAAGCAATAACTGAAAGAAATATCTGAAAACAATAATATAACTGATGAACTGAAGTAGAGAGAAATAGATTAACTGTCTGATAATGTAAGTCATACCTTCTCTCAATTATACTGGAAGAAGTAGGAGTCATACCTGGAAACGTATCATTCTACTGCTGATCTACTCATATCTATCATAACATGGCATAACATAACATAGAAAAACATAGCACACACAAACCTTACCCGGCCCCCATAAGCCGGGAGGTACAACCAGCACAGAATCTATACCCCTACCCCGGTCATCCCATCTCCTATAAACCCTGTAAGCATCCTGCCGGTTCCCTGGGTATGCACTTGGGCTCGCTGAGCCCCTGACCATAACTGTACCTGAGTTTGGAGGACTCCTGAATCAACACCCCGGGCGTATCCGCTCAACGGGGGTGTATAAGGGCCGACCAAGGCACAATATGGGGAAAACTGGCATCCCATCTTCGTCCCCTGTAGGACGGCATGCCACTCCGTAGAGCGACGTATCCTCGTCCTCTGGCGGACGAGTCGATACAGCTATTAACCCTGGGCGGTCATGGATGCTAGGTAATCCATCCCCAAACAATACAACAGTCTCACTAGTAATACTATCTGCATATACCACACACTGAAGCTAATGATAATAAAGTGTTTGTACATAATGCATGCTGAACTGGTAATAGCGATATGTAAGTATTTAATACATGCTGAGACTGATAATAGTATATATATGTAGATATAATCTCCTGCCATACTGTACTGAGTCTAATGCTGAACATGATATAGTATTTCTGCTGAAAACTATGTTGTATACTGAGCTTCTATAGTAACATGATTTACTAGTTCTAATATGCTTTCTAGCGTCACTTTAACTTATCGTTCTATTTCTGAGATGTCTTACAGATATTACATTGCTTTACTGGGTTTCAACTGAATATAATGATATCCTAACATTCTGTGTCACATCACATACTGAGCATGCTGTGCAGTTCCTAACACTTATATTAAAATCTATATCGTGCTAGCAAGTCTCGCGCTGATCATAACATGATGTTTCTAATATCGTACCAACATTCGTAATAAACATCATACATGGCTTCTGAATACCATACTGGCCTTTAAATTACTGACCTGTACCAAGATTATTAACTTGCCGAGGAAACTAGCTTTACATACCTTATCCTTGAACTATTCGTCTGTCGAATGAGACTCGGCCGGTACTTCAGCTATTTTCTCCCAACTGCATTCATAAATATGTCAATTAATATTAAATACAGCTTTACTTTAAAAGGCAACGTCGCTTTCGATATAGTTTATAGCCTAAACTTAGGCTTATCGAAAGACGGTCGAAAACTCGCTATTTTTCAGCGGTCCAGAAGTGAGAAATATTCACTTCACAGCTAGGAACACATAGACACTAATTTAGAGCAATTCCACTTACCTTAGCTCGGTGGCCCGACGATTCGTCGGCCGTATTTCACGAAACTGAATCCGTAGGAATGCTCTCTGCTGCTAAATACCTCAGTATCTGGAGTTAATTTGAGTTTGGACAATGTTTAGCAGCGTAATCGGTCGAAAATTATAATCCCTCCTTCGTTTATACCTTCTCTCTGCTGCTTACCCTCTGTTTTCTGGAAATTAATAAGTGTTTAAATGATTTAAACCCGAAGTGGGCTTTATATACTTGGGCCTGGACAAGGCCAACGTGTCACGGAGCCAACGCGGAGGCCTCTCCTCCGTGACACGCTGCCATCGCGGAGGGGCTCTGCCTCGGCTCCTTCCGCGATGGTTCGATAGGTTTCTCGTCCGATCTTTTGCCGGGCCTTTCTCCAGCACGTATGGCCTTCAAATATGCTTAACCAACGTGCGAATAGGTCGTCTAGGTGCCGGGAATTCTACGGGGTATAACAGGGGATCCTAAAATATTACATGTAGTGCCTGTATTGGACTTTTCTACATTTCAGGTCTTTGCTATAGCCCATATTACAGGGGAAACTCTGCCGAAATATTTCTAGAAAGCAAATAAGTAGTCCTCTAGATAACAGTGTACATTCGAGGACGAATGTTCTTAAGGGGGGAGAATGTTATACCCCGTAGAATTCTCGGCACCTAGACGACCTATTCGCACGTTGGTTAAGCATATTTGAAGGCCATACATGCTGGAGAAAGGCCCGGGAAAAGATCGGATGAGAAACCTATCGAACCATCGTGGAAGGAGCCGAGGTAGAGCCCCTCCGCGATGGCAGCGTGTCACGGAGGAGAGGCCTCCACGTTGGCTCCGTGACACGTTGGCCTTGTCCAGGCCCAAGTATATAAAGCCCACTTCAGGTTTAAATCATTTAAACACTTATTAATTTCCAGAAAACAGAGGGTAAGCAGCAGAGAGAAGGTAAGAACGAAGGAGGGATTATAATTTTCGACCGATTACGCTGCTAAACATTGTCCAAACTTAAATTAACTCCAGATACTAAGGTATTTAGCAGCAGAGAGCATTCCTACGGATTCAGTTTCGTGAAATACGGCCGATGAATCGTCGAGCCACCGAGCTAAGGTAAGTGGAATTGCTCTAAATTAGTGTCTATGTGTTCCTAGCTGTGAAGTGAATATTTCTCCCTTCTGGACCGCTGAAAAATAGCTAGTTTTCGATCGTCTTTCGATAAGCCTAAGTTTAGCCTATAAACTATATCGAAAGCGACGTTGCCTTTTAAAGTACAACTGTATTTAATATTAATTGACATATTTATGAATGCAGTTGGGAGAAAATAGCTGAAGTACCGGCCGAGTCTCGTTCGATAGACGAATAGTTCAAGGATAAGGTATGTAAAGCTAGTTTCCTCGGCAGGTTAGTAATCTTGGTACAGTACAGTAATTTAAAGGCCAGTAGGGTATTCAGAAGCCATGTATGATGTTTATTACGAATGTTGGTACGATATTAGAAACATCATGTTATGATCAGCGCGAGACTTGCTAGCACGATATAGATTTTAATATAAGTGTTAGGAACTGCACAACATGCTCAGTATGTGATGTGACATAGAATTTTAGGATATCATTGTATTCAGTTGAAACCCAGTAAAGTAATGTAATATCTATAAGACATCTCAGAAATAGAACGATAAGTTAAAGTGAAGCTAGAAAGCATATTAGAACTAGTAAATCATGTTACTATAGAAGCTCAGTATACAGCATAGTTTTCAGCAGAAATACTATATCATGTTAAGCATTAGACTCAGTACAGTATGGCAGGAGATTATATCTACATATATATACAATTATCAGTCTCAGCATGTATTAAATACGTACATATCGCTATCACCAGTTCAGCATGCAGTATGTACAAACACTTTATTATCATTAGCTTCAGTGTGTGGTATATGCAGATAGTATTACTAGTGAGACTGTTGTATTGTTTGGGGTTGGATTACCTAGCATCCATGACCGCCCAGGGTTAATAGCTGTATCGACTCGTCCGCTAGAGGATGAGGATACGTCGCTCTACAGAGTGGCATGTCGTCCCACAGGGGACGAAGATGGGATGCCAGTTTTCCCCATATTGTGCCTTGGTCGGCCCTTATACACCCCCGTCGAGCGGATACGCCCAGGGTGTTGATTCAGGAGTCCTCCGAACTCAGGTACAGTTATAGTCAGGGGCTCAGCGAGCCCAAGTGCATACCCAGGGAACCAGCAGGATGCTTACAGGGTTTATAGGAGATGGGATGACCGGGGTATGGGTATAGATTTTGTGCTGGTTGTACCTCCCGGCTTATGGAGGCCGGGTAAGGTTTGTGTGTGCTATGTTATGCTATGTTATGTTATGCCATGTTATGATAGATACGAGTAGATCAGCAGTAGAACGATACGTCTCTGGGTATGACTCCTACTTCTTCCAGTATAATTGAGAGAAGGTATGACTTACATTATCAGACAGTTAATCTATTTCTCTCTACTTCAGTTCATCAGTTATATTATTGTTTTCAGATATTTCTTTCAGTTATTGCTTTACATACTCAGTACCAGTGGTACTGACGCCTGGTGGGGCGCTGCATTACTTGCCTGCAGGTACTCATAGACGAGCAGGCGATACCACGTGATTCCTGTCAGCGATCGAGTATTCAGCTCCTGTCATCCGGAGACTGAATTCCAGAGGTGTATTTCACTTTCCTTTGTTGTTTAATACGGGTAGGTCGGGGCCCTGTCCCGATCATTTCTATTCCTATTCCTAGAGGCTTGCAGTCTGTATATGTTTCCCTGTGGTCAGATGAGCCGGTCGTGTGAGGCCGTGCAGTGGTTAGCTGTTAGTACTTCTGTTTCTTTTATGTTGGCCGTGTGGGGCCATAGATCGATAGTAGTGGTGACCTTACTAGTCACGTAGCTATCCAGTACTTCAAGGTTGAGTTATAGATAACTAGACAGCATGGTGGCCTTGTCGGCCCGCATAGGTTTCCCTATATTGACATGTTTCTAGTCAGCTGTTAGTACAGGTACAGGAGGCTATAGGCCAATGGGCCGGGGGCTGTGTTTACAGCCGTTATATAGCCCTTTGTTTCCAGAAATGTGAGTTAGAGCCAGCCAGGCACCAGATGTTCCCAGGCTTAGCAGTCCAGCAGTTCAGGTCCTAGTAGGGCTAGGTGACTGATCATCTTTCTTTATTAGAGGAAGATGGTAGGCTCGTTGGTGACCATGAAATAGATGATGCATTTCTTGATGAATGCATCTTGGCTACTTCTCAATATTTAGTCCCCTGGTTTACCGACATTGCCAACTTCTTAGCTAGTGATGTAATGCCTAAAGGCCTGAACTTCCACTGAAGAAGAAGTTCCTGCTTGATGTCCACAAATTCTATTGGGATGAACAACACCTCTTCCGCATATATGCTGATGGAAAAATTTACCGCTGTTTCCCAGAAGTGCAAATGATGCCTATTCTCGAGGTGTGCCATTCTTCACCCATCGAGGGCCATTATGGGAGTGTGTGGCAGCTATAAAAGTCTTACAATGCCAATTCTATTAACCCACTCTCCACCATGACACTCATGATATTGTTAAGGGTGGTGATCAATGCCAAGGTTCTGGTGGCATTTCAAGGCATCATAAGATTCCCTTAACTAGTATCTTGGGAGTCGAGTTATTTGATGTATGGGAAAATTATTTCATGGGATCTTTTATAAGTTCTTATGGGAACACTTACATTCTTGTGGCTATAGACTATGTGTCTAAATGGGTGGAGGCAGTGGCTTTGCCTAACAATGAGGGGAGAAGTGTGATAGCATTCTTAAAGAAACATGTTTTCTCAAGGTATGGCACCCCTCGTGCCATCTGATGAGTTGGTAATTTACCAACTCACTAGGCTCTTAAACATGAGTTTCTGCTTATATTTAGGTCATTTAGGTGGATTTTATGCTCTTTTTCCTTCTTCTTTTCAGGTACCTAACTTGATTAGGAAAAGCATGAATTGAGCAAAAAACATGGAAAAAAAGAGATGAGGACTGGCGCTCTACTAGAGGGCATCGGCGAAATACCGGTTGATCGCAGTTTCACACTATACTGTTGAAGATCAATACTGGCAAGCCGTAGATCAGCACCGGCGAACCGCCAGTGCTAGTGCAGAAGGGTTCTAGAATTCATTAATCTTCTGCCAAAATCAACAGGCAGATCGTAGATGAGCACCGGCGAACCGTCGGTGAATCGCAAATGACGCCCTTCTGCACAAAGGTAAAAATGTTCAGCTCAAAAAAGGAGAAAGAATGTACCCTATTTTTGTACATCTCAAAAAGGAACTGAACATTCCATTATTTCATATTAGTTTTTCATTATTCTATTAGACTTGTATTGAATTAGAGAGAGAGAGAGAAGAGAGAAGTAGAGAAAGAATCACTCATCTTCTTCTTCATTAAAGAGGTTGAAAACTCCATTGGAGATCAGACCTTTACGCTTGAACTTTTCTTAATCATTTTGTTGAATGAATATTGTGTTATTGAATGCAATGTCTTCTTCTACTTATATGAATAGCTAAATTCCTTGCTAGGGGTGTGTGAATGATTAGGGTTGATTTGGATTAGGTATTGTTCAGTTGATCTTAGATTTACTCAATTAGTATAATTCTAATATTTCATTTAAGTTTTAATCTAATACTCATAGTTGCAGATGTGGGTTGCTTTTACTTACTCTAATTTTTCTTGAAAAAGGAATTTAGAGTATGGGTGATGAATCATTAGTGGGTAATTAGGTGTTGATCATGTGGTGTTGGGCTAGAAATAGCCAAAACCCATTGTCAAACACCCATTGGGAATCAAAGCTAGAAGTAGTTGATTCTTACCCAAGTTGATGTGGCTATTATGAAAAAGGCTTTGGGGTTTGAGAAAACCCGAGGTATAAGGCAACTAATTGGTTGAGAAACACAGGATGCCATCTTGTCCATAACTAATTATACTATTGAGAAAGGCTAACAGATGTTACCAATCCCAATCCAATGATGCCCCGATAATTTCACACCCCTAGTAGTCTCTCCCTAGGTATTTTCTATATTTTTGTGAGCAAATTTTTTAGTTCGATTGTCAAGTAGTGATTCCGCAATTTTTACTTTATTATTGTTGGACTTGATCAACAAGTCTGTGGCATATAATTTGGCTGGGGGATCCATCATGGATAAACCTTACGGAGTAGCCAAAGCACTTCTTGAAAAAATGACTAAAACCAATCGAGCATGGCATAAAAGAGAGGCAGAGGTATCTTCTAGTGATGATGCCCCCAACCTTATGACTGTTGAGATGAGAAAAAGGGATGACGCTAGAGATGAAACTCCTGCGAAGATGATGACCCAGCTATAGTTGATGACGAAACATGTGATGGGAGATGGTGCCAAGAGTGTGAATATTGCAGGCGCCCAAAGCCATCCTCAATTTGATGATGACACTTCACCCCCAAGATATGAGGAGGAGTGTCAATAAATGGGGGGACAATTGGCGGATCTCGCCCTGGGTGTCAAGGTGCCAATCAAGGCCCTTGGCTCCCAAGGTAGGAGAATCAAGGTTGGAGAAACTGTGATAATCCAGGATGTGGGGAGAGAAATGATCCATGGGGTAATAGATATCAAAATTGCGAAGGAAAGCGATATCATCTAAGTTCTAACCCCTATGTGCCTCCTCCAAAAGGAAAGCATCTCAAGGCTAGCCTTGAGTGAATGATATGGGTAACTCAAAAATTGAAGACATGTTGTCTCAGGTGTTGAAGAAGGTAGAATCTACAGATAATGGGGTTAAAGAGTTGAAAGGGAAGGTATTGGACCTTGCAAAAATAGTAAGATCCCACTCGGTGTCAATCAAACACCTCAAAGAAAAAATGAACCATCTATCTTCGCAAATGAACCCCTGCATGAAGGGTGCACTCCCAAGTGACACTATCCGAAATTCGAAGAAAGATGGTCATTGTATGGCGATAGTGACTAGGACTGGTAATATATTAAAGGATGCGTCCATGAAGCTCAAGGATGTTGTTTCCCCAAGGGCATTTGATGATGATATGATGGAAGAGGTGCCAAAAGCACCAAGTGTTTGCGATGATGAAGAAGGGGAGGATGAGGGAGAAGTTGATTTGACTCCCTTGAATTATTTGAATGTAAATGAGGGAAAGAAGGCCCATAATGTCAAAGATCAAGAAACAATAGTTCCCTCGCCATATCCATAGTGGCTAACTAAGAAGAAGGAGGATAATCAATTTTGCAAGTTATAGAGAAGTTCAACAAATTATCCACACCGCTTGTGGATGCTTTGATTCAAATGCTAGGCTATGCAAAGTTTATGAAGGATCTCTTGAAGAAAAAGAAGGTAGTTGATACGCGCACCGATGAGGTGACCCATCATTGTAGTGCTATAATGACTAGAAACCTTTCTCCACAATGTGAGAATCCAAAGGGCATTTACCATTCCTTGCACAATTGTCTTGTGCATGTTCAATAAAGCTCTTTGCAACCTTGGTGCTAGTATCAATTTAATGCCTCTAATAATCTTCAAGAAACTTGGGTTAGGGAATCTCAAGCCTACATCCATGAGGCTGTTGATGGCGGATTGGTCTATTAAACAACCCATTGGAGTGCTAGTTGATGTCCTTGTGAGGGTGGACAAATTTATACTGCCAGCTGATTTTGTTTTGCTAGATTGTGAGATGAATATCGATGTGCCAATTATCTTGGGGCTCCCATTACTAGTAATAGGAAGAGGTTTGATTAATATGGACCTTGGGGTGCTTAAGTTTCAAGTAGGTGGTGATGAGGTTACCTTCAATGTATGTCATCATCCTATTAAGCCCTCAGATGAGTGTAATGTCTTAGAAGTTTTTGATGGTTAAGGAGAGCATTATGGCCCTTTTTATGATGAAGTTGAATTATAGGATGACCCTCCAGAATGTTGAAGCTTGAGATGGTATACATCGTTCCATGATGTTAACTAAGGCACTTATTGGGAGGCAACCCAAACATTTTTATTTTGAGCATTTTGATGTTTTTGTTGTTTTTGATTTTTGTAGGAACAATTGGAGGCAAGACAAGAAGGACAAAACCAAGGAAGGTATGACACTAGATCGGCAAAATGCCGGTGCACACATGTGAAGCGTTGGCCTGTCGCAGGTAATAAATAGAATAGTGGAGAAAAGAGAGGAAATTGGCGATCTGCTGGCGAAATGCCAATACCAATCTGTGAACCATTGGTGCAGTGCCTGCTCAAGCCAGTATACCTGGAAATTGTATTCTATTAGATGACCCAACTGGCAAACTACCGATGCTAATCTGTAAACCGTTGGATAATCGCTAGTTGCTTAATAGTGAAGTAAAAAGGTGATGGGCACCGACGTTGAATCTGGCAAACTGCTGGTCAAGCGCCGGTTTAAAAGGTTGACTGCTCCATGGACCAACCCCAAACTAGGTATTTCAAATACCGGTCAAATCCTCTCCAAATCCCCATAAACCCTTTCTCCCACCTTTTCATTTCCCCATTACACCTTTTTAACTTCCCCATACACTACCTGTCCATCTTCCCACCATTCAATCAACATATTCACCTACAAATCCTCTCCATTTCTTCTCTCCTATAAATTCCACATTCCGCTCCCCTCATTTCATCACTACTTACTTATATCTTCACTACACTGAAGCAGTAATATTTTTGTGGACACTCCATTGTTGGGCAAACTCAAGCTGTGATCTTACTTTGTTCTTTATTCTAAAACTCATTTGGTATGTGTCTCTTAATTTTATTTTGATTATTTTTTTGAAGAGGTTAATCAATTTGAGCATGTGAAAGTCGAAGTTTTTCCCCACTCATGTGTCCCCATTACCCCATTATTATTCAGGGCATTACTTTTGTATTATTCATATTGTGGGTATGTGGGGGTGGTGATAAAATGTTAAATGACAATGTGGGTATCCTCTGTGGGAAAATGTTTGATGCTTGATGTGTTTGATTCTAGATTGGGGTGAAGTCTGAGTAGCCGCATGTGTGCTTAAAATGCACAATTTTCCTGATGATAGATGGAGTGACGTATTTCTTAAGGGTACATTGTCATTATTACTTCTTTAGATGTTGTTGTGTTGAGTGAGTGACTCTTGGATCTAAAAGTTTTGTTGATTTCATTGAGTTTGGAGATGAAGTACACTAACCGGGATTCACCAGTGAACCGCCAATTAGGCCCGGTGAAATGCCGTATGAAGCGCAGGTTAAGGGTACAGGGCTTCAGGCCACTGTCCCAACCTGCATTACACTGGCGCTTCGCAGGTCCAAACTAGTGAAACGCCAGTGTTGTGCCAGATAAACCATGACTTCCCCAGTTTCCTACTAACATCTGGCGGTTTGCGGGTCTTCATATGTGTTTCGCCGGTGTCCCGCCGGTACTACCAATGCTTAACAGTTAAACACTTCAACTTGTTTGCCATCGAATTGTTGTAATTCCTTGCCTTAGCATAGAATACATGTTAGTTTTTATTTTTCTTACAAAAAGATTTAAAAAAATGAATAAAGAAATAAATATAAAAAAATATTATTGTATGGAACTAACATTGTCTTGTAGAGTATATCTTCATCCAGGATATCAAGCAAGAAAGATACCGCGGCCTCCTCAAAAGGAAAAGGAAAAGGGAAAGCAAAGGAGACCCCATCCTCCAATAATAAAGAGGCATTATGTTTTGTAAGCCTGACATGGAAGGGCACTATGCTATTTGCAAGGGGTGCTCTATCACGATAGAGTAGCGCTTCGATTTGGTGGGGCTGCAGGGTGATTTCCCCAATATCACTTCATAATTCACAGACCGCAGTGGCACGTCTTTGATAATCCTCTGTCTGAGTTCTACTATAGCCTAGTTCCCGAGTTTTACGCCTCATGCCAGGCAAAGGAAGAGAGCATGTAGCACAGAGGCAAGGTTGACGAATTCCCCTATCTTCCCTCGGTCATGGTAAGGGGTGTAGAGGTGGACATCATACAGGTGATCATCAATTCGTTATTCTGGGAGGATGAGATTGACACCGGCTATGAGTATGCTGCTAGAATTGCTGACAAAGAGAACCAATTTAGATGGATAGCTCCCATCATAGTTGCCGACACACCTTTCTAGGCCTCTATGGGTGGAGAGATCTCCAGGCATGATCTTAAGTTTGAAGCCAAGCTATGGCTAGATTTCATTTATGGGCAGATTATGCCTTCGAAGAATGAGCATAGGGTAAGTTTGGAAGCGGCCATCCTCATCAGATGCATCATGACTATGGTGCCCATAAATTTTGGGGAAATAGTGACCATTTAGATGAAGAGCAAAGCAAGGCAAGCTGGCACTTCAATGCCCTACGTTGTGCTTATATCTCAGCTATGCCTTCAAGCCGAAATGTCACTCTTCCCCGATGAAGCCCCTAGCTCCTTTACCTGTGTGATTACAGTGGGCAGAAAAAGGGACGTAGATGCTCCCAAGAGAAAGCAGAAGTGGTTGCAGGCCTTCGAAGTCCCCGACGAATCCCTCTCACATGGGTTAGAGCAGGCCCCGATGGCCCTCGATCTCAACATGCCACATCCGGAGGCATCGGGCCAAGCTTCAGGAAAAACACATACTAAGGGATCCTCACCTCCTCCTACATTGTCCTAACCGAGTAGCCTCCATAAACTGGCAAAGATGACACACTCCCATGAGAGCCAGCTTCAAAAATTAGTTAAAGTCTCCCTGCCTTGATTTCCAGACGATAAAAAAGAAGATGAAGTCAATGTATGACACCTTGACCAAGCTATGCTCGCGTGTGGATGCTATGGAGGGGGCTATCACCTTTCTCTGGGCTGAAGTAAGGCAGTGGAAAGGTCGAACATCAATGGTGGTGCCCGATATGAGCGCACTTGACGCAGCTTTGGCTACCCCTTCTATAGTCCAAGGCCCCATCAAGGACTTATTCAAGGGCTTGGGAGATGATGAGGAGGACCTGGGAGACGAAGGCCATGATGGGGAGACTGAAGCTGAAGATGATGAGGATGATGACGAGTGACCACTTCAGGGAGTTCTCACCCTATTTGTTTTGTATACATACATTGGGGACAATGTATTATTTGAGTTAGGGGTGGGATGAGTGTTTCTTTTACTATGGTCATATTTATTGACGATTGATATTGCCCTTGTCAAGCTTTTATTTTTAAGTTGTGATGATTGGTGAGCCTTTTTCAGGCTCAAGATGTCCTCTTCATGCTTATTTAGTTGATGACTGTTGTTGCCCTTGGTCGGGCTTTTATTTTTGGTATTGGATTGAGTGGTTGTTGAGCCTTTCTTGGGCTCGAAATGGATGAAAGAAGAAAAAATTTGTCTTTGCAAGTCTGATTTTTACATTTTTAAATAGTAGGTAGTAAATAAACTCAATGGATTTTCTTTATATCACAGTTCTTTCCTGAGTAGCAATTTTGTTCCTTTATTTTTCTATTATTGAACCGGGTGATATTTACCAATGATAGATTATAAGGTAACTTTCTTAAGAAAAAAGTCCACGTCTTTTAATCTTGTGAAATTACTTTTAAGGGTGATAATGTTCAAATCAACTCCTCGCTAAGATGGAGTGTAAATGGTCATTGACAAAACAAATATACCCAATGGGTGTCGGGGTCTGATAATGCCCAAACTCACACTTCATGACAAAGTATGAAGTGGTCGTTGTCAATAAAGAACCCAACTAAGAGGTTGGGGTCGAACCCACAGATTATAGGTAACTCGAGACTAGTGCCGGTAATTGAACTTGTTGGTGAGTTATCTCAAAATTGGGGGTTTAAAAGAAAATAATATTTAAACAAAGATTATAGTTGTGATTTAAATTAAGATTTTCAAACAACTACGTAAAGTGTTCCCCATGGGTTCATAACTACTTCGGGTATGCACACATGATCAATCTCAATGCTTACTTGTAGAACTGATAACTAGGGTTCATCTAAACGACTGGTTCATCCCTATTGGATGACTATACTCAATCACTGGGTCAGGTCTCATGAGTGATTTCAAACTAACTGTTATCAATATGTTCCAAATTTAACTATCCTGCAACCACAATTAAAGTTAATACAATGATCTCAAAGATCAAGGCTTTGTTGTAATTCTCTTTTTCTAATCTCTACCTCTCTAGGTTCAAGAAAGTAAAGAATTCGGACAAGTCCTAACATTCTACACCATTAAGAAACGTTTAAACATGAAGAGAATACAATACAAGCTTTTTGCATTGGTTTTGAATCACTTTGTGCAACCCTAGTTTGTTAACTCACCATGGTTCTCACAACCCCTAGTTGTGGAGGTTTTAGCCTCTCATGCTTGTAAGATTATATTTTTTATTCATAGACAAACACATAATTAAATAATTAAATTGGAAGAAAACACTATTGGTATATCAAAGAACATTCTCAAGAAAAATGTAGGAAATCAAGAAGTTGATCCCAAGAATTGCTCCTCAAATCAATTCTCTCCTTATCTAACTAAAATAAAACGTAAAGCCTATTTATACAGACATTAGAAACCTTTTCCTAAGCCAATAGGGAGTTTTTCATATGTTGTTGCCAATTGTGTCACCACTGGACCTATGACCCGTAGCAGGATTGTACGGGCCGTACCTGCTTTTCATAAGTCCTTGGATGCTACAGATTTGGATAAGTGTTGGAAGGATAGTACGACTCGTACCTTCATTCTATGAGTCATACAATGCTTCCATGG
This sequence comes from Datura wrightii, assembly GCA_035772735.1. Taxonomy (NCBI): domain Eukaryota; kingdom Viridiplantae; phylum Streptophyta; class Magnoliopsida; order Solanales; family Solanaceae; genus Datura; species Datura wrightii. The sequence goes on along the minus strand of JASDFA010000002.1, from coordinate 43,419,083 downwards.
TTTGCCCTGAGAGCTCAGACATCTTCTGGAATTCTTCACGAGTGTTGTTGTATGACTTGTAACTTCTTGCTATGACTCGTACTGTCTGTAGTGCCTGGAGTTATGCCAAGTACTGAAGAATCTTCTAAAGTTCACCATGGCTCCTAGTACGGTTCGTACATTGATGTCACAGTTCGTGAGTCCATCCGTACCAGGAGTGTGCCTTTGTGCAATTTCCTCTAAAAATTTCCGTGAGTCCAGTTACGTCTCGTACTAAGAGTCATATGTTGGCTTCCTCTCACTTTAACTTTCTGACTTTCATCACGGTTCTCAATATAGGTGGAAATCAAGGTACGGTTCGTGCTGAGACTGGTACTTTGGTTGATTTTGCATTTTAAGTCTTATTTTGCACATCTTTTCTCCAACACTTATTTTCCCTGAAATTAAAGTAAAAGTGTCTAATATCCATATAAATATACCTAAGTCCATGATATTTTCTCAGTTTTAAGCGTTGAAAGTACGTAAACTCACAGCGCATAAGGGTCAAACCCCACAGGGAATGTTAGTTGATCACGTAAGAATTGTCTATCAAGTTGAAGTAATTCACATAAATGTTTCAACAACCATAAAGTAAAAATTGGGGAATTATTACTTGACAATTGAACTACAAAATTTGCTCACAAAAAAAATTAGTACAAAGTATAGAAAATACCAAGGGAGAGACTACTAGGGTGTGAAATTATAGGGGCATCATAGGATTGGGAATGTTAACATCTCCTAGCCTTAATAATATAATTAGTTGTGGACAAGTTGACATCCTGTGTTTCTGAACCAATTAGATACCTTATACCTCGGGTTTTTTCAAACCCACAGCCTTTTTCACAACAGCCACATCAACTTGGGTAAGAATCAACTATTTCTATCTTTGATTCTCAATGGGTGTTTGACAATGGGTTTTGACTATTTCTAGCCCAACCCCACATGATCAACACCCAATTACCCATTAATGTTTCATCACCCATATTCTAAATTTCTTTTTCAAGAAAAATTCAAGTAAAAACATCCCACATTTGCAACTATGAGTATTTAGATTAAAACTTAGATGAAATATTATAATTATACTAATTGAGTAAATCTAAGATTAATTGAAGAATACCCAATAAAAATCAACCCCAATAATTCACATCCCTAGCAAGGAATTTAGTTACTCATATAAGTAGATAAAGAAATTGCATTCAATAACAATTCAACATCCATTCAACAAAATGAGTAAGAATAATTCAAGTTCAAAGGTCTGATCTCCTATGAAGTTTTCTACCTTTTCAATGAAGAAGAAGACGAGTGCTTCTCCCTCTACTTCTTTCTTCTCTTTCTCTCTCTAATTCTGTACAATACTAATAAAATAATGAAAAATTAATATGGAATAATGGAATGTTTAGTTCCTTGTTGAGATGTACAAAAATAGGGTACATTCTTTCTCCTTTTTTTCTGAGTTGGACCTTTTTACCCCTAGGAAGACAAGCGTCACTTGCCATTTACCGGCAGTTCGCTAGTACGCATCCACGATCCGCCGGTTGATATTGGCCGATGATCAGTGAATTCCAGAACCCTTCGGTGCTAGCACCGGCGAACTGCTAGTGTTGATCCACGGCTTGTATGTATTAATCTTCATTAGCATAGTATGAAACTACGATCAATTAGCATTTCGCTGGTGCCCTTCGATGGAGCTCCTGTACTCACCTCCTTTTTTTCATGCTTTTTGCTCAATTTCATGCTTTTCTTATTCAAGTTAGTTACTTGAAAAGATCAAGGAAAAAAGGCATAAAATCTACCTAAATGACCTGAAAACTAAGCAAAACCTCATGTTTAAGAGCCTAGTGAGTTGGTATTTACCAACTCATCAAACCTCCAAACTTGAACCGTTGCTTGTCCTCAAGTAATACAATTCTTTTCATTCCAGCAAATGAAACAGCATGTCATCTATGAATCTATATACCTTATCTATGAATCTCTTCACTAAGGACCAATTAGCTTAAGACAACCCAAAAATTCTCACCAACTCAAGGAAAGAGAAAAGATTCCCTAAAATATGAAAGAGTTTCAGAAGATAACAACAATGAATAGACATGATTCACAAATTCTTTCCTTCTTCAAAACAGGGGCATGGTTTATCACCACAAGCATACATAGCATCTCAAATCATTAAAAATTCACATTCAAAGCTTGCCTTGTAGCTCACAACACTAATATCCTAGTTACTTCTTTGCTCTAATGCAAGTATGTTCTCAAAGGAGGTGATGCCCTTCACAAGAAGAGAGAATCCCATTTTCTTATTATCAAACAATGCACACACAAAGGACTATAGAATAAGACAATAACGCTCACTCTCACAAAAGAATTCTCCATGCACATACTCGACCCATAGGCTTGCCCTTCGTGTAACTCGCTACAAATGTAGAGTTGCTACACTCAGAATCCATTAGGACTTAGGGGTCAGAATGAAGGCTAGGGATAAGGGTAGGACAATTATTTAGCTCTAGTGATTAGAACCTCCCTAATGGACCACTTTGAACACTTTTAACATCCCAACATACTCTTTATATCACTCCTCCTTATCTCTCATTTTTCTCAATCTTCATTTTTGTTAATCAAGATCCACCCGAATAACTCCTATAGTTTTCACATTTAGCCTCATTTAAGTAAGGGATAACACCTTTCACTATTCTTTTTCTTTCGATGATTCAGGGTTTCTCAACCCATCATTTCATTCATTTTGATCATAATTTGGTCCTACCTTCCATTAAAGCTCATCACATGTCTCCCCTCTTGCAAACCTCCAAACTTAGGCTTTTTGCCTCGTTTACATTTATTTTCTTATCTCTTCCCATTTCATGGTCTCCAAGCCCCCTTTTTCATTCATTCATCACAAAAAGCTGCAATTAGGGAGGATGGGAGCCAAAAGATAGGATTACAGAGGGACATTGACTTGTAATGTGGTTTTTAATAAAAAGGGTCAAAGGCTCAACATTGACTAGTAAGGAAGGATGTTTAGGGAGGTCATTTTGGGTGAAGTGATAGAAAGCCTAAAATCATGTTCTAGGTGCAACTACCTCTAGGATTTCACCTAGAATCACACTTAGGGCAAGTTCTAGAAGTTCAATCAGCCTCCCTAATCGCTCAATCAGCCTCACCGCACAAGGCATCATACTCCAAGAAGTTCACACAATACATCGCAACAACTAGGTTACAATTTTACAACCATTAAGCATGTGAATCAAAAAGCCAAATAAGAAATATGCAATATATGACAACAGAGCGCTATATTTTTCATTTCCAATGCCTAATTTCTTCAAAACTCATTTTTCATGCCACAAAATTATTTTTGGTGGTATCCTTCAAAAAATAATTTCACAGGACTCTAAGACATGGTATTTCCCTTAAAGTCTCCTTACAATCTATCATTGTAAAATGTCACCTAGCTCGACAATAGCAAAAGAAAACAAGAAAAAAATTGCTCCTCGGGAAAGAACTGTGGTATAAAAAACCCTTAGATTTTATTCGCTATCTACTATTTACAAAGGCAAAACTCAGACTTGCACTAACAATTCAAAGATAATTTTTCATTTCATTTCATCCATTTTGAGCCCGACAAAGGCTCAACAACTATTCAATCGAATACCAAAAACAAAAGCCCGGAAAGGGCAACATCAGTCATCAACAAAATAATCCCGACAAGGGCATCTTGAGTCAGACAAAGACTCACCCATCATCACAAAAAAGAAAAGCTTGATAAGGGAAACAACAATCATCAATAAAAAAATGACCATAACAAAAGAAACACTCATCCACCCCAACTCAAACAATACATGTCCCCAATGTATGCATACAAAATAAAGAGGGCGAGAACTCCCTGAAGTGATCACTTGTCATCATCTTCATCATCTTTAGCTTCAGCTTCCTTATTAGGGCCTTCGTCTCCCAGGTCCTCCTCATCAATTTCCAAGCCCTCGAACAAGTCATTGATGGGGCCTCGGGCTGTAGAAAGGGCAGCCATAGTTGCGTCAAGTGCACTCATATCAGGCACCGCCATTGATGTCCGACCTTTTCACTCTCTTACCTCAATCTGGAGAGAGGTGACAGCCCCCTCCACGACATCCACACACGAGAATAGCTTGGTTAAGCTGTCATACATTATCCTCATCTCCCTTTTCACTGTCTTGGTGATCAAGGCAGTTACTGAAATTTAATTGAACAATGAACCTCGAGCTGAAGCTAGCATATTCTTCTGAAAGCCTTCTAAAAGAAAACTGATGAGTTGTTGGAACAAACCCCTAACTAACTCTAATGTTTGAAAAAAACTAAAAATGACAACAACTGGAAATGAAGACTCTAGTCCTCAGAAGATGAGGGCTCACCAAAAGAACTCTGTTGCAATAAGTCTGAAGGAGAAGCTAACCCTGCTGCTGAGCCTGAGATCCTGAGCCTATATCATAAAATGATATAGCACAAGAAATATGCAGTCAGTACTTTAAATGTACTAAGTATATCAGATATACAATTGGAATATATATAGAACATAATGTTAGTCTGAATAGCTTTTCTAAATTGCATAACTGAACTGAAGTATCACGACCCTTACTAAAATACATAAATATCAATATGAAGTAGTAGTCTAAAAATACGTAATAAAGTACAATAAAACTGATTTAAGGGTCATGTTTTCATGACCCGAGCATAGGCCTGGACCGAGACACGGGACCAAGAACCACGAATGGCTCTAAGCTAATCCATGGCACATGCGTAGAAATTCAAGAGCATAACTAAATCAGAAATTAAAGGCAACATGAATAAGTAGAAGTCTGAAATATAACAATGGCCATAAATGGAGTCAACACTCGACAAGCTGAATCATCTACATAATGTCTAAAAAGCCTCTAAATATCTGATAAGCTAATGGGACACACCACTAACTAGCTCGCTAGAGTATGAACACTGAAATAACATGCAAAACATAACTACTAACTGTCCTTGAAAAAAAAGGACTCACCCAAAGCCGAGGCTGGATTGGAATAAGATGGGAGCAAGATATCGACGAGACTGAGATGGATCACCCAAACCTATATCATGAGACGATATAGCATAGTGTATGAGGTCAGTACTTGGAATGTACTGAGTATATAAGGTAAATAAAACATGCTTAGTAAAATGTTAGCTGAAATCAGGCATATAAATCAAAAGATCATGAGAATAAGGTCTAAATGGTGAAAACAGGATCTGACATATACATAATCATAAGCTGGTTATCATAACTGAACATAGTGATCCAAGATTTTGAAATAGATATCATATGACTTTTCATAGCTGAAATCGTAAGTAAATGCTCATAAACTGATCATTAGGTCAAATATGCTGTAACACATAATATCATAAGTCATGAACATAAGTAACTGAAATCATGAGGAACAATGGGAGACTTTTCATAACTGACACCATCACGATAGATCTTACGTGATGCCCCAACTATTACTTCAAGTGGGCAGAGCCGTCCAAAACCTTTCTAGGGCTAGGGACGTTAAACCATGATACCAATATCAAGCTGGGCCCGTTGGGGCCGGGGAAACTCTTTCGAGAGGTCCCAAATTTATATACCTACGTTGGCACGTACTTATGAGACTAGGGAACCTCAAAAACCCAAGCCTACTTGGTACTAGACACTACTCCCAAAACATGCATATAGCTCACTTTGTTTTTCAACAAAGATGAAATCTTTTTCTCAAAACATTGCTTGAATCTAGCATTGGGAGTCTTGACTCCATATCATATCACAAACTGCATTGGGAGTCTTGTCTCCAAATCATATCGTAAACTGATCTTATTAGCCTTGGCTAAATTATAATAAACATATTTAACTCGTATGGGCTTGCCCAGATCATAAAATCATGCATACTTGAAATAGACTTCATAAGTCAAAATAATGGAATCATAAGTTGAGAGTTCATAAATATTCACGCATACTAGATAATTCATCATGCTTGAAATCATGGATCATAATCTTGAATTCATAAAAACATACATAATAGGGCATGATTTCTAATAACTTGAAATCATGAATTTATAATCAAATTGAGGATAAAATCTGCCCGTTAGACTTAAAACATACTTTAGAACATGAGAGGATTAAACCCATAAATATAGCATAGGTAGTTTCATAAAATTGGGTTACAAACCTAGGAATCAATACACTTGATTGAGAACTTGAATTTATGAATTTGAGAAGAAGCTTGGCCATGAGGGTAAGAGAAATCCCCCATTCATAGCCCTATATACCTAGGTAACTGATTTCTTGACTTGACTTGAGAGCCAAGAAGATTTGAAGAAGATTAAGATAATGAACCCTAGCTTTTCTCTTGAGAGCCTTAAGGGAATTTGATCTTCTAATTAGGGTGTGAGGAAGAGAATGAAGGTCATAGGGTGGATAATACCCTTAAAACACTCTTTTCCAAACTTAAAACGTCATAGTTTAGGAGCTAGTAACTTAGGAACATGGAAAAAACCCTTAATGATTCGATAGGGAATAACACACTGCCAGTCACCACGAGTCATATCATGACTCGTGGTTTCCTTCCGTTGCCAGCCAATCCCAGTTCCCTAATTCTCTACTTCTCACCACGGATTCCTACCATGACTCATTGTTTCCTACGAGTCATACCTTGACTCGTGACATTACTCCTTCCCTCAGCAGGTCAAAACCATGACTGCATTCCGCGACCTACCACACCAAACAATGAGTCATATCTTGACTCATTTGTTCAAGATATAACAACCAGTAGCTTGTCACGACCCCCGACCACGACTCTTTACATCAACCTACGGGTTGTGCTGTGACTTATTGCCTCAAGCCTTCTTCTATAGATTCTAGCTACGGCTCGTGACCACGAGTTGTACCCACTCACCATGACTCATGGTGTGGACTCTAGGTCTGGAGATGGAATCTCAAAACCTAACCACGACTACCTACCACAACCTGTGACATCAAACCATGAATCATACAATGAGTCTTTCTAAGGGATTTTGCAGATTTTTCCGCTGATTTTTCAACAAGTCTAGGGCTTGATTGAGGGGAATTTTGGGTGTTACATTATCTCCCCCTTGGGAACATTTGTCCTCGAATGCGGGAAAATAGGCTAAAAAGATAGGGAAAGAGCTGCAATCCCGGAGCTGAAACTATAGACTGAAAACTGACGGAGTAACTGACTTCGGAATTAGACGCATGACTGAACTAAATTCATGAAACATACATGCATGTTATGAAATGATGGGAACTGATAGACATGAGCTTGACATGAAACTGAATATAGTGCCAAGGAGGAAACTGGTACCTCATACTAGGACTGAGCTGGAAAGGAAAAAGATGCAGGTATTTAGCCATCATATCTGCTTCTGCATCCCAGATAGCTCCCTCAACAAGATGATTTCTCCATAGAACTTTCACTGTAGCTACTTCATTATTTCACAACTTTCGAAACTGACGATCAAGGATCCCAACTAGAACCTCTTCATAATTAAGGCTATCCTTCACACCAATGCTCTCTAACGGAACAACTAAGGCTGGGTCACCAATGCACTTTTTCAATAGAGACACATAGGAAATTGGATGCACCGAAGCTAGCTCTGTTGGTAGCTCTAACTCCTATGACACCTTGCCAACTCACCTAAAAATCCTATAAGGACAAACATGTCGGGGACTAAGCTTCCCTTTCTTGTCGAACCTCATAACTCTCTTCATGGGAGACACCTTCAGATACACCCAATCATCAACCTCAAACTCAAGCTCTCTCCTCCTAACATTTCCACAAGATTTCTGTCGGCTCTGTGTTGTTTTCTGCCTATCCCTAAGGAACTGAACTTTCTCCCTGGCCTCATGAATTTAACCTATCTGTATCAACATAGCCTCATGAAGAGTTGGTAAATTCATCAACTCCTTGGGCTCTTAACCTAAGTTTTGCTTAGTTTTTGAGTTGTTTATGTGGATTTTATGCCATTTTTTATTTTGTTTTGTGCAAATGCCTAATGTGAAGAAAAGAGCAAGAAATGGAGCAAAAAGAAGGAAGTGACAGGAAATTCATTGTTCCACCAAAGCAGATCGGTGAAAGGCCAATCAAAAGCTAATTCCTACAGCCTCTACATAACAAGACACCGGAGAAATGCGAGTTGCCAATGGTGACTCGCCGGTTTAGCCACCGAATGGCACCTGACTTTCTGGATTGTAGCGCAAAAGATCGGCAGTGCACGGATAGAGATCGACAAAACGCCGACAGAACCGTCGCTGACTACTAGAATGCAATGAAGCATCAGATAATGTAGCCGATGATCCGCAATTTGCAAATGATGAACCGCCGATCATTCCACCAATTCCAGAATGCTGTTCAGGGGCAAAATTGTCCAACACGAAAAAAGAGAGAAGATTCCCTATTCTCTTGGATATATAAATTCTAAAGAAAGTACTGTGTAAAAAATATATCATAGAAAAGCATATCATATCATCTTTTTTCTTTCCTAGCTTTAGAACATTCCTTTGGCAGAGAAAATGAGAATTTGATTGGTAGAATCTGAAAAGTACTATTCTCTTCTTCTTCTTCTTCTTCTTCTTCTTCTTAATAGTAGGATACTGCCATTGTTGAAGACTAGTTGTGAACTTGATTTTACTACTCTTGTTATTAATTCAATGAGTTTATTATTAAATGTTCTTTTGAATTTCTTAATCATGAGTAGCTAAATAATTAACTAGAAGTGTGTGAAGATGAATACTTAATTAGAATGGGTATTGCTAGAGTCATCTCCATATTATTTAAATAAGTGTAAATCTGTTGGATTCTCTTCAATCTATAATGGAAGATCCATTGATTATGATGTGGGTCTAATTGTTCTTACTTGATTATTGCTTGTAAAAGAATAATTAAGTATTGGAAGAGAATTTAATGGTGGGTATGGATGAGAGATTGTGAAATTGGTCTAGAAAGAGCCAAAATTACATTCTCACTCCTAATTAGTAGCTAATAGCTAGAAATTAGAGCAGCTACTAGTCCAAATTTGATCAGGCTGAGCTAATGGTGGCTAGAGGTTTGATAAAACTCTAGTAAGAGGTATTTATAAAGCTGAAAAGCAGTAAATACCCATTTTTTGAGATTATTTACACTAAATTAAACTTATGAGATGACCTAGCATGTCCCTATATCATCTATACTACCCCTCTAGTCTTTCACATTCTTGTCAACAACCTTGTTAATTTTTCTATTGTACATAACCAATTTAGCAATCATATTCTATTCTAAATTCCAATTTTCCCCCAACTTGTTTATTTTTATGTTATTTCTAAGTGGTGCAAGATAATTTCAATTTCTCAACTAACACTTGTGATTATCTCTCAGTAGTCCTTGTGAGATTCGATCCTGTCATCTGTCGAGTTACTTGTTTTGATACATCGATCATGTATACCCTTTATATGAGGAGTATATTTTGGACGTTATCAAAAATAGCGTCGTTGCTGGGGACTAGCGCTTGATATTCTTGTGTGGATTATTAACTTGAATTAGTTCCACACCACAATTGTTGCTACTAACCTATCGCTGAGTGGCTCATGAGCAGCTTCGGAGGATGGTCACGAGATCCTGAGGGGGTACCTTGTGTGGAGACCATCAAGCTAGTAGACAAGATTTGGCATAGAGAGGGGAAGAAATACGCAATGTTGTTGGTCATGATAAAGCAGGTGGAGTTGTTGACGAACTATATGAAGGGTCTCCATGCAAGATACCACCAAGACGACCATGGCTATGAGTATTCTTATAATGGAAATCAAGGTCGAAATAATGTTTGGTCGTTTGGTATGAGTTGCCAGGAGAGAAATGAGTCAATCCCACCCCATATGGAAAGTCAATGCCACCCCATATGGAAAGTATCTCAAAGTGGTGCTTGAAAAGGTCCTTTTAATTGAAGAGGGAATTCAGGATTTGTGGAGTAAACTATTGGACCTTACAACCACCATGAAGAGTCATGATGTACTAATTCAACAATTAGAGGAGAGGATGAACGAGTTAGCATCTCAGGTGGCAACGCAAACAACAGAAACCAACACATCCCCAACTCAGGACATCGTGGACGATGATATATTCGAGTGGAAAATGGAGGAAGAGGTTTTTGGAGAACTAATTGCCTATGTATTTTTTAAAGGTGAAGAACTCGAGGAGGTTCGTCTTGTGCGTAAGGAGATAAGAAATTATCCTTTCCTGTCAAGGAAGCTTGACCTTGATTTAAAGAATTCTACAACTCCTTCGTCACAGCCATCTATTATGACGCCACCAAAGTTGGAGCTAAAGCCCCGCCCACGCACCTACAATATGCATATCTGAGGGAGAATGCAACGCTGCCGGTTATCATTTTAGCAAAGCTCACCCCTCCACAAGTAGAAAAACTCATTGTAGTATTGAAGAGGCACAATCGAGCTATAGGATGGTCAACGGCTGATATCATTGGTATTCCTCCGGGGATTTGCACTCACAATATTAATCTTCAAAAAAATTACATCCGATCAGTTGAGAATCAAAGGCATTTGAACCCACCTATGCAAGAGGTAGTCAAAAAGGAGATTATTAAATGGCTAGATGCAGGTGTGGTATATCCTATCACAGAAAGTAGTTGGGTAAGCCAGGTGTAGTGTGTGCCAAAGAAAGGAGGCATCGCAGTTGTTTTGAATGAAAAGAATGAATTAATAGCCACTCGCCCAGTCACTGGATAGAGAGTTTGCATGGATTACCATAAGTTAAACTCCTGGACAAAGAAGGATAATTTTCTGATGCTATTCATTGACCAAATGTTAGACCGATTAGCCTGTAAGGAGTACTATTATTTCTTGGATGGATACTCAAGATACAGTCAAATTTCAATTGCACCGGAGGATCAAGAAAAAACCACGTTTACATGTCCCTATGGAACATTCACATCCAAGAGGATGCCTTTTGGTCTTTGCAATGCCCTGCCACGTTGCAAAGATTCATGATGTCCATCTTTTCTAATATGGTGGAAGATACTATGGAAGTCTTCATGGATGATTTTTCAGTTGTGGGGGACTCATTTGATGACTTTTTGATACACCTAAAAGAGGTATTAAAGAGATGTACTGAAATAAATTTTGTCCCTAATTAGGAAAAATATCATTTTATGGTAAAAGAAGGGATTGTGTTTGGGACACAAAATTTTTGAAAAAGGGATTGAGGTGGATCAAGCCAAATTGAATGCCATTGCTTAATTACCTCCACCGTGCACCGTGAAGGGCATTAGGAGTTTCCTCGAGCATGCTGATTTCTACCGCTGATTTATTAAAGACTTCTCTAAGATAGCTCATCCTCTATTTCAACTGTTGGAGAAAGAAGAAAAGTTCAATTTGATGAAGAGCGTCTGAAGGCTTTTGTGGAGTTGAAGGAAAGGTTGATTTCCTCTCCAATCATTATAGCACCAGATTGGTCAAAACCTTTTGAGCTCATGTGTGATGCCAGTGGGGTGGCATTAGGAGCAGTCCTTGGTCTGCGGAGAGACAAGATATTTCACCTAATCTACTATGCTAGCAAGGCCCTGAATGATGCACAAACAAACTATACAGTAACAGAGCAGGAGCTACTCACTGTTGTGTTTGCATTTGAAAAGTTTTGGGCATATTTGCGAGGAATGAAAGTGGTGGTGCACATGAACCATGCAATGCTTAGGTATTTAATGGCCAAGAAAGATGCTAAGACAGGATTGATTAGGTGGGTTTTGTTGTTGCAGGAATTCAACTTTGAGGTGAAGGATCGTAAAGGATGTGAGTATCAAGTGGCGACCACCTATCGCGCCTAGAGACAAGTAGGAAGCCAGGAAAACATGAAGACATCAATGATGTCTTCCTGGATGAGCGTATTCTATCCGCAACCCATGATCTAACACTGTGGTTTGCCGATTTTGCTAATTACCTGGCCAACAACATTGTACCCGAAGGCTTGAACTTTCAACAAAAGAAGAAATTCATGCATGATGTATAAAAATTCTTTTGGGATGAACCTTACCTATTCCGGAGTTGTGCAGATAGTTTAATATGGCGGTGTGTGCCAGAAGAAGAGATGGCCCCAATTTTAGAGGCTTGTCCTTCTTCACTTGTTGGAGATCATTATGGGAGTGTGTGGACCGCAACGAAGGTGTTATAGTGTGGGTTTTATTGGCCTACATTACATCAGGATGCCCATGAATTTGTGAAGCAATGTGATCGATATCAAAGGACAGGGAGTATTTCAAGAGGCATGAACTTCCACTAACACCAATATTAGAGGTTGAATTGTTCAATCAATGGGGGATTGACTTCATGGGCCCTTTTGTAAGCTCTTACGGTAATACATACATCTTAGTAGTAGTTGATTATGTCTCCAAATGGGTGGAAGATGTTGCACTACTAAATAATGAAGGGAGGAGCGTAACAACCTTTTTGAAGAAACATATATTCTCACGGTTCGGTGTCCCTATAGCCATCATTAACGATGGAGGTTCTCATTTTTGAAACTGACTATTCAGTACATTGCTAGATAAATATGGTGTGAATCACAAAGTGGACACCCCTTATCACCCGCAAACCAGCAGACAAGTGGAAGTTTCAAATCGGGAAATAAAATCCATCTTGACTAAAACAATCAATGTAAACAGAACCAATTGGGCGCGGAAGCTAGATGATGCCTTGTGGGCATATCGGACTGCATTTAGAATGCCGATTGGAATGTCTCCTTATCAGCTGGTGTTAGGAAAATCATGTCACCTCCCTATTGATTTAGAACGAAAAGCTTTGTGGGCATTAAAAAGTTTAAATCTTGAATGGGAAAGAGCTGTCCAAGGTCGAGTCCATAATCTACATGAGTTGGGTGAATTCAAAATGAGGGAATATGAGAATGCAACTATTTACAAAGACAAAATGAAACATTATCATGACCAGAAAGTGTTGCAGTATAGTTTTTCTCCAGGGGATTGGATGTTGCTGGTCAATTCACGACTACGGCTATTCCCCGAGAAATTAAAGTCCAAATGGTTAGGTCCTTTTAAGGTATCTAAAGTGTATGAGAATGGTGCCTTAGAACTCCATGGAGAGAATGGGATCAAGTTCAAAGTGAATGGCCAATGATTTAAAAGATATCTGGGAATGTAAGAAGAGGTTGGCCGAACATAGGTTGTATATCTCGATGAACCGCAGGCCCTGAGAGACCTTCGTCGTGCCACGATGTTAACTAAGGAACTTCTTGGGAGGCAACCCAAGCTTTTTTATTTTTCTAACCCTTCTTATGTATTGTTGTTTTTGATTTTTCTAGATTGGGTTAGTGAACTTCAAGAAGAGCAAGGACAGGGCTGGTCGGCGCAAGACTGACGAACCGCAGGCGGCATTCTGCGAACCACTTGTGGGTCATCGACTGTTTCAGTGCACTAAAGTATTTAAGGATAGTTGGCGAACCATCCGGTGAAGCATCGCTTCAAAGCGCGAACTGCCGATTAGTCACTGATGTCAACCAATGCGCCTGGGAGTAACCCTGTCATCTGTTTCTAAACTGGCGAAATGCTGGATCAATTCTGTCACCGATCTGGTATTCAAGAGCTCAAACAGGTAATATTAGCGGTGGTTACATTGGTGAAGCATCGGTCACCTTCGACGATTACTAGTGCACCCGAGTTGAAATATTTTCTCTTTTTTTGAAGTTTGACTAACCTTTCTCACTTCCCCACTTTTCATTCATCTCTTTCCCACCGTCTATTTATTTCCCTAAACAACCCACTTTCCCATCTATCCTCCACTAATGAACACCATCTCTCACCCAATAAAATTCTCTTCTTTCCAATTTAAATACCTCCATCCACTTTCACTCACCCATCCCTATCACTCCATTGTAATATCACCATACCGGCAGGAAACAAAGGCTATTGGTTATGGATATTCACCTAATTGGTAAGGTATTTGTCACTCACTCTCTATGGTTTCGTGCTATTGGTGATATTTTGTTTCTTGGGTGTTTATTTTATGCTTTTCTTTGCTATTTTTGAGTGGATTTTTATTTTGTTTTCATGTGGGTGTCACATGGTGTTCGGGGTAGTTTGAGTGGGACACCCTCTCAAGTTTGCCCAATGATAGATATCTTGACACCTTTCTTAAGGGCTACTTGTCATTTTATATGGTTAGGTCCCGATTTGTGTACATCTATGTGGGGGTGGCCTATGGGTTAGTTACATGCCGGCCCCGGCGGACCGCCGGTCGTGTTTTGGGAATCGTCGATTGTCTTGCAAGTTGACATGCCCAATATTGCATGTTGGCATCACACTATAGTGTATTGGTGCTTCGCAGATCCAGATCGACATTTTGTCGGTATGCGCTGATACATATGATGTTCTCCCAGGCCACTACTTCACATCGGCACTTTGCGAATCTACATCGGTATTTTGCTGATGATTCGCCGATGTCTCCTGAAGGATAAAATTGTTGAACTTTAATTCATTATTTTTTCTTGATCTGAATTTAAAATATGTGCACCATTCTAACCTTACTTTGCAGCATCATGTCTGTTTCCCGGCAATCTCATCAATGCCAAGAATGAATCCATACCAACAATACACAAGCTCAGTTTGGGTTGGAAAGAATGGAGGAGTATTATGTGGCTTTCAAGGAGAAGCGATCCATCCATGCAGAAGCCCAATTTGAAGTGAACTCCTTCAAAAATGCCTTCCCAGATATCTACGACCAGATAGGGATGCGCTACTGGGTTCATTCACCATACCTATTGACATATTTTCCAGAATTGGTGTGGGAATTCTACGTTTCATATTGGGCAAGGCAACAGCTCCTCAAGCACAAGGGCCGCAAATACACATTACCATGCCTACCATCGGTTTGGGTGCGGGGGCTAGAGGTGCCTATAACTCCCGAGGCAATCAATTTTCTTTATCGGGTGGAGCCAATCCAATCATACTCGATAATCTGCAAGAAGGTGGAAGATAAAGTGAATACGTTCCAATGGGTAGCCAACATGATTGCACTTAGCCAACCACAAATGGCCATCTCCAGGGGTCTAATTCATCGTTGTGACTTGAAGTTTGAAGCCCGCATGTGGTTAGTTTGGTTTGTTCATGGTTAATGCCTTCTCAAAATACAATAGAAGTCCCAATTGAAGTTTCCATTCTTGTAGCATGCATCATGGATCATGTGCACAACAATGTGGTGATCTCATTGCCGATCAATTCAAACAAAGAGCCAAGAAGCAAGCCACAACATTGCCATTTCCCAGCCTCATAAGTATGTTATGTGTGCCGGGCTGCACGCCCTTTGTTCTGCCAATTGGATAGGATTGTACGGGCTGACATGTGATTACATTGGCTACTAAAACTGACAAAGTTGCTCCAGCCATGAAGCGAGCAAAGTGTACAATGAGCAAAACTCCACCACCGCCTTTGGTTTCTTCTACCACATCGACTACCCAGGTCCATCTAGCTATTTTTCCCGCACTAGCACAAAGGGCCCAAGTACATAAGATCCAGCTTGTGAAGCTAGCTAAGGCTATCCCATCTACGATAGAAACTGCCATCAAGAAAGCCATGCAACTTGCTAAAGATAAGTTGAAGAGCCTATGCACCATAGTTGAGGTCCTTGAGAGCGAAGTGATTTCCTTGAGAAGAAAGGTGGCTACACTTGGTGAACCTCCATCTACCAGCAACTCAAACCCTCCTGAACCTGCAGTAGTGCATGTGCAGCTTGAGGCACCCAGAAGTCCACCGAACCATTGGTGGGTGGTTTATGACAGCACGTTAGAAATAGTATCAAATGAGGAGTTATATCATAGTCGGCCACCACCACCTCCTATGCTCTCAGTGTATGACGTGGATCCATCTTGGGCACCTGGTGAAGTGGCAATAACTTCTTATCATGAGCTTCAGACTCTGCCAGACAAATGAGTGGTGCCAGAACCCGAAAACCAGTGGAACTCCCACCTGATCCACTGCACCCAACTGCTAAAGAAACAGCTTCTTGGCAATTTGATGCAGCCTCACATTCTTGGAAGCCCATCCCCGACCACTAATTCAATCAAGAATCCTCCTTCACCTTATTATTTGTCATTTTTTCTACATTGGGGGCAATGTATGGGTTTAAGGAAGAGATGTATGTCATGCAATTTGCAAAAGTTTTTGTGTGCTAAGAATAATAGTGGGGTCCTTGTCTTGAATTGTTTACTCCCTCAGGACCCAAGTCCTTTGCTTGTTCGCCTTTGTAAATAATGGGAGAGTAAATAAACTCCAAGGGTTTTCTTCATACCACGATTCTTTTCTGAGGAGCCTGTTTTATCTTTCATTTCCCTTTTTGTTGTCGAACCGGGTTGGCACTTTCCAATGATAGACTGTGTGGCGACTCGCTTAAGAGAAAAATGTCATGTTTATTTTGAGTTTATTTTTTTTATTAAGTTGTTTTGAGGGGTACCACCAGAAAAGTTTTTAAATGGAATTTTTAAATGAGGGCATGAAAATGAAAGATAATTAGCAGATGTTTGAAGCAAGAGCATAACACTCTTTGTCATACTTTGTAAATTCCTTGCTTGACTTATGAAATTTGCATGCTTTTGTGGTGAGAAGTTTTTGGTGAATCTCATGCATCACTTCTTGTCTAGAACTTGTCTCAAGTGTGACTAAAGGTGAAATCCTAGGTGTAGTTGCACTTAGAACATTATTTTAGACTTTCCTTTCTTTAGCCACTTCACCCATATACCCTTCTTGAACATTGATCTTTGTCAGCCAATATTGAGCCTTAGACCCTTTTTTGGGCAACCACATTAGAAGCCTTAAGACCATTCATAATATCTCTCTTTGGCACCCATCCTCCCTAAGTAATAGTGAAAAGACAATAATAAAATGAGTCTTCAAGCCTAAGAAAGAGGGAGTGATAAGGAAAAAAAATAGAAATGAGGCAAAAGCCCAAGTTTGGGGGTGTGCAAGGGAAACAAGAGAGTTTCAGTTTGAGGTAGCACCATATTGTGTCAAAATGCATAAAATGATAAATCAAAAAGAGAAAAAGAATTTTTGTGAACTGGTGCTTCCTCTTGCTTAGATAAGGCTAATTGTGATAGCCAAAGAAGTTCTAAGGAGGGTCATTGATTTTAAGTGTAGCCGCTCTACATTAGTGGCGAATTACATGAAGGGGAAGCCTATGGGTCAAGTTGTGTGCATGAAGATTTCTGTTGGGAGAGTGAGCATGATTATCTCTTCCAAGAAATCCCTTGTGTATTTAGTGATTTCATGAAAAAATAATAGGGATTCTTCTTTCGGTGAGTGGCATCATCCCTTTTTGAGGACACAAGTGCATTTAGATTTGATGTGTGGATAGGGCTGATAATGTCCAAAATATATCCTCATAGGAAGCGTATACACGATTGATGTATCAAAATAAGTAACCCGACAGATGTCAGGGTTGAATCTCACAAGGACTAGTGAGTGATAATTACAAGTGTCGATTGAGAAATTGAAGTTAGCTCGCACCACTTAGAAATAACATAAAAACAAATAAGTTGGGGGAGATTGAAATTTGTAGTACATCATAATTGCTAATTTGGTTGCCTATAATAGAACAATTACCAAGGTTGTTGACAAGAATGTGAAAGACTAGAGGTGTGGTGTAGATAATATACTAACTAGATAGGAACATGCTAGGTCATTTCATAAGTTCAATTAGTATAAATAATCTCGGGTAAATGGGTAATTATAGCTTTTCAGCTTTATATATACCTCTTACTAGAATTTTATCAAACCTCTAGCCACTATTAGCTCAACCCGATTAGATTTGGATTAGTAGTTGTACGAATTTCTAGCTATTAGCTACTAATTTGGAGTGGGACTGCAATTTTGGCTATTTCTAGCCCAATTTCAAATCCATCATCATCCATACCCACCATTACATTCTCTTCCAATACTTAATTATTATTTTTACAATCAACAATCAAGTAAGAACAAATAGACCCACATTATAATCAATGGATCTTCCATTATAGATTGAAGAGAATCTAACAGATTTACACTTATTTAAATAATATGGAGATAACTCTAGCAATACCCATTCCCACCTCTAATTAATGATTTATCTACTCATGATTAAGAAATTCACAACACATTTAACAATAAACTCATTGAATTTAATAACAAGAGTAGTAAAATCAAGTTCACAAATAGTCTTCAACAATGGTTGTACCTTGCTATTAAGAAGAAGAAGAAGAAGAGAATAGTACTTTTCAAAGTCTACCAATCAAATTCTCCTTTTCTCTGCGAAAGGAATGTTCTAAAGCTAGGAAAGAAAAAAGATGATATGATATGCTTTGCTATGATATGCTTAGTACACAGTACTTTCTCAAGAATTTATATCCAAGAAAATAGGGCATCTTCTTTCTCTTTTTTTCATTCTGGACAATTTTTCCCCTGAGCAGTGTTCTAGAATCGGCGGGACGATCGGTGGTTCGCTAGTTGCAATTCGCGAACTGCTGGCTACATT
Organism: Datura wrightii; assembly: GCA_035772735.1. Classification (NCBI taxonomy): domain Eukaryota; kingdom Viridiplantae; phylum Streptophyta; class Magnoliopsida; order Solanales; family Solanaceae; genus Datura; species Datura wrightii. The sequence goes on along the minus strand of JASDFA010000002.1, from coordinate 43,400,533 downwards.
ATCTTCAACTTCAATGCATTCTAGTAGTCAACGGCGGTTCCGTCGGCGTTTTGCCGATCTTTATCCGTGCACCGTTGATCTTTTTCATTTCAATCCCGCAAGTCAGGTGCCATTCGGTGGCTGAAACGGCGAGTAGCCATTGGAAACCCGCCTTCGCCAGTGGTTTGTTTCCCAGAGGCAGTGAGAATTGGCTCTTGACCGACGTTTCAGCGGTCTTCTTCAACGGAATTCCGAATTTCAACCACTTCCTTCTTTTTGCTCCATTTCTTTCTATTTTCTTTACATCAAGCATCTGCACATAAAAAAAAAAGCAAAAAGGGCATAAAATCCACATAAACAACTCAAAAACTAAGCACAACTCAAGTTTAGGAGCCCAATGAGTTGGTGAATTTACCAACTCATCAATCCTCAAACCTGAACCATTGCTTGTCCTCAAGTAATGCAATTCTTAGTAGTAGAAAAACATGCCACTCCTCACAAGTTTAAACATCATTAACCACCTGTCTATGACAACCCAAAAATGCACACCAATCTCACCATAAAAGAGAAGAAAATTCCCCTAAAAACCAAAATAATGAAGATATTTCAAGAGCTACCACCTTTCACAAACATGGCTCACAAGAGGACATTTTGTAAAACAAGGGAATTGCTTATCCATGAAATACACATAGCATCTCAATGCATAATCAGTGCACATTCAAAACTTGCCTGAAAGTTTACACTTCTCATGCCCTATCCATACATTAACTCTAAATGCAATTATGCCCTCAAAAAGGGATGATGCCACTCATAGAAAGGAGAATCCCTATTCTTTTGTCATGTAATCATTAAATACACACAAGGGATTGTTTGGAAGAGATAATCACGCTCACTCTCCCAAAAGAAATATTCATGCACACAACTTGATCCATAGGCTTTCCCTTCATGTAATTCGACACTAATGTAGAGTGGCTGCACTTAGAATCATTTAGGACATGTGGGTTATGATGTAGGCTTAGGTTAAGGGTAGGATGAAAATTTAGCTTTAGTGACTGGATCCTCCCTAATTCCTTTTGTAAACATACCTCCCATCAACTCTTTTCAATCACTTCACTTTATTTCTCCTCTTTCATCGTTTTTGACTTTCATTTCTCAATGACCCTCCTTATAACCTCTTTGGTTCTCACAATTAGCCTTATCTACGCAAGAGGAAGCACCAACTCACAAAAAAATTTCTTCTCTTTTCAATTTGTCATTTTATGCGTTTTGACACAATATGGTGCTACCTCAAACTGAATTTCTCATGTTCCTCTTCAACATCCCCAAACTTGGGCGTTTGCCTCATTTCTCATTTTTATCTTATCACTCCCTTTTTCTCTTAAAGCCTCATCTTATCATTATCTTATCACTAACAGTTAGGGAGGATGGGTGCCAAATAGAGGTATTAAGAATGGTATTAAGGCTCGTAATGCGGTCGCTAAAGAAGGGTCTTAAGCTCAACGTTGGCTAACAAAGATCAATGTTCAAGGAGGGTATATGGATGAAGTGGCTAAACAAAGGAAATCCTAAAATCATGTTTTAAATGGAACTACATCTAGGATTTCGCCTTGAGTCACACTTAGGGCAAGTTCTAGACATGAAGTCATGCATGAGACTCATCAAAAATTCCTCACCACACAAGGCATCACCCTTAAAGGGTACACAAGAGTCATTTTCATCACAAAGTTTCAAGTCAAGGCATCAAAGCATGCAAATTCATAAGTCAAGCAAGGAATTTACAAAGCATGACAAAGAGTGCTACGCTCTTTCTTCAAATATTTGCTCATTATATTTCATTTTTATGCCCCCATTTTAAAATTCTATTTCAAAAAATTTTCTGGTGGTGCCTTTCAAAGCAGCTTCATAAAAAGAGTCAAAAGATATATGGCATTTTCCCTTAAGAGAGTCACCACACAGTCTAACATCGGTAAGTGCCAAACCGGTTCGACAACAAAAAGGGACAGAAAAACGAAAAATATGCTCCTTGGAAAAGAATCGTGGTATGAAGAAAACCCTTGGAGTTTATTTACTATACTACTATTTGCAATAGTGAACAATAAAACAAGAAAAACTCGAGTCACGCTTGCAAAAATTTATCAATTCAAAGCGAAGACCCTTTTGGCACTAACACCTCATCATTCAAGAGCTAAATCATGTAATTCATTTTACTACCATAACAGGCCCGGCAAGGGCAATCATCAACAACCAAAATAAACAACAGCCCGACAAGGGTTCTATCCCATCAAGTCAAAAAAAATAAAACATCAAACATCAATGACACCCCAGCAACTATGCTCATCCCTCTCCCACTTAAAAGAGTACATTTTCCTCAATGTATGAATGTAAAAGGTAAAGGGACAAGAAACTCCCTGAGCGAGTCATTCTTCCTCATCATCAGCTGCTGCATCACCTGCACCATCGCCACTGGCCTTACCTAGCCCATAAAAATCATCCCCCAAGCCTTTGAATAGATCATCAATGGGGCCCCAAATTATGGAGGGAGCAGCCATTGCAGCATCAGGGAGCTCATGTGGGGCACCTCTGTTGAAGTACGGCTCTTCCATTCTTGCACCTCAGTTCAGAGGGAGGTGAAAGCCCCCTCAACCGCATCCACCCTCTTTCACAGTATAGTGACACTCTCATATAAATATTTGAGCTCCTTCTTAATTGTTTGAGCAATGAGTGCTGGGAGACTCTTGGCTAATCTTTGGAGTTGGCTCTCGTGAGAGTTGGTCATTTTCACCAGTTTGTAGAGACCACTTGGTTGGGAGGATTGAAGAGGTGGAGATGCTCCCCAATGAGGCATGTCACCGAAAGTTTGGCCTGACATTTCGTGCTGGGGCACGTTCAAATTTGGGGCCTGTGGTGAATGGTCCAACCCATGAAAAAGGGATCCCTCAGCTAACCTATAAGCCTGTAATCTTTTCCTCTTCATTGCGGGTGCCTCAACATCTCCCTTCCGGTCAATGGTGATTACTCTTAAAGAAGCAAAAGGGGTTTCATCTAAGAACAAAGGCACTCCAGCTTGTGAGTATAGCTAGGAAATAAGGATAGCATAGGGCATGGAAGTTCTAGACTGTGGTGTCATCCTCTTCATTTGTTGGGCTATATTCTCCCCAGAGTTAATGGGGACTCCATTCATGATGCAGGCGATGAGAATTACAGTCTTCCAACTGACCCTTTGCTCGTTCTTGGATGGGATGATACGTCCACAGATAAAGTCCATCCACAACTTAGCCTCAAACTTCAAATCATGGCGAGAGATTTTGCCACCCGTGGAGGCCTACAGAGGTGTCAATGATTGGGGCTATCCATGAGAATTGGTCTTTCATGTCAGCTGCCTGAGCCATCTACTCCGTACCGGAGTCAATCTCATCTTCACAAAATAGGTAGTTAATGGCAGCTGGGGTGATGTCAACTTCCACTCCCCTTATCATAATTGATTGTAGGCATGGAAAATCATCAATTTTGCCCCTGTGCTTCATGCTATCCTATCGAGCTTGGTAGGAGGCATAGAATTCTGGCACCAGGCTTGGGTAGTAAGGCGGGAGAGGATTGGCAAAGGCATGCCATTTTCGGTCCGTGAATTAGGCGGTGATGTTAGGGAGATCACGCCGCAGGCCTACTATGTCAAATCGCTTCTCCACAGTTATGGATCGTTCCTGGCATATGATATGCTCCTTCATGTTTGGGAGACAGAGCATGATGGCCTCTTTGGAGTTTGCAGGTAGTACTAACGCCTTAGCTTTGCCCTTGACCTTGTTGGTGGATGATACGGGGGCCTTTCCCTTGCCGGTGTTCCTAGAAGAAGTCATGATTTTTCTGCAAACATAGGGTTAGTGACAGCCACAATATACTTGCATTTACATAACTAAAGCTAATTGAAGAGTGAAATGAGAAGCAATAAAAGTAAAATCACTAGCAGTATCGGCAAAATAGCGGCAAGTCGAAGGAGGAATTCGCAAACTGCTGATGACTTGCCGATGTAAGACAGAAGACTGAGTAGACCTTGGGTGAACTGGCGACAAGGTGGTGAGTCGTCGATACTGATCCGCAAACTTCTGATGCAACACGGGATCCAGATAGTAGCCTGAAGACAATGATGCCTTGGTCCAGCGTTCCATCGGTGTTTCGCTGGACCCCACCGGTGAATCGCCGACTATCATCATCCCCAAATTGAACCAAACATTTTTATGGCGCCCATTTATGCACCCACACACATTTCATTGAAACAGCAACTCTACGCATGAAATAGGACTCACATGACTTTTTACACTTAAGAATGGCATCATCCAATATATCATCGGGCAAAGCATGACTTTTAATCCTAGTGGGTTACTCAGACTTCACCCCATTCGAATTTACACAAATACCACATCAATCCCCCATCCATTTCAATCAAATAAAGTATAAATCATGAATCTAATGGGAAGGAAAAGCACCAAAAGTGAAAGGACAGGTATGGTAAGACACATTAAATTCACAACTAATATGCCATTGATGAGAACATAAAAGAGACAAGGGTACATTACCATACTGTCCGAATGACTTCTGCAACTCTAGCTTGTGGGAGCTTAGCAACCGGTAGAAATGGCCTCTATAGAGGGTTGTGTAGATGAGAAGAGTATGTGAGTGAGATGAGTGTAGTGAGAATTGAGGTGAAGGAAGGGAGAGGTTTTATAGGGAGAAGGGGGAATAGTGATAGGTGGAGGAGAAGGTGGGGTAGTAATGGTGAGCTAATATGTTGGTGGGAAGTGGAAATGTGGGAAGGTGGAAAGGAGGGAAAGTGGAACAATTGGGTATGGGGAAGACAAAAAGGGTGTGGAAAATTGGTCAAAAAGGGAGTTTTAAGAGAATATTGTGCATAATAGGGTGGCTCAACTAGTATTTGGGGTTAGGTAGGTCCATAATTGATTTAAATTCTGAAAAAAACTCGTACCTTGACTGGTGATGCATCGGCAGTTCACTGGATTGAACTGGTGTTCCGCCGTTTTATCTTTTTTCACTAGAAATCATGCCCAGTGCACTGTATATTAGCCGGCTATTGACTGGCGGTTTGCGAACTGGATCGGGGATCCACCAGCGGGCTATTGCTAAGGCTCCAATGGTTCAGGTGATCTATGTTGTGTCGGTGACTTACCGGCGGTACACGGTTTTTCATCGGCAGTTCACTAAAGAGACAGCTGGTCAAACTCTCAAAGTCCCAGCTATCTGCCTTTTTGTGATCTAAAGCTGCAGTTCATGCTTCTGGATTGGCGACTCGCCGGTCCAGCGTAGTTTCCCGCGTTGTTGTGGTTATTTCCCTCTTTGCTCCTCACTTAATTGATTCTACAAAAATAAAAACAATAAAGACATAACATAAATCAAATAAAACACTTGGGTTGCCTCCCAAGAAGCGTCTTAGTTAACGTCGTGGCACGATGTATCTCTCATTTAACAATTCTCCTTTGAAGGATCATCCTCCGACTCTATCTCCTCCATCTCAATTCTACTATCCTCTTCCTCTTTCTGCAACACCCCTATCACCTTGCATTCGGTGGGAGGTTGAGTTGACGGGCAAATATTGAAGGTGACTTCTTCACATCCCACTCTAAATTTGAGATCCCCTAGCTCCACATCAACCACAGCTCTCCTTGTAGCTAACAATGGTCTCCCCCAAATAATGGGGACCTCCACATCCATTTCACAATCGAAGACTACAAAATGAGCAGGTAGGATGAATTTGTCCACCCTTACCAACACATCTTCTAACACCCCACAGGTTTTTTTATGGAACGATCCGCCATGAGCAACCTTATAGATGTAGGATTTGTGCCTCCAAGTCCCAACTTCTTGAAAATGATTAAGAGCATTAAGTTTATCCTGGCACCAAGATCGCATAGAGCTTTCTTAAACATACATATCCCAATTGTACAAGGGATTGTGAAAGCTCCAGGTCTTCCCACTTGGGGGCAAGGTTGCTCATCATCATTGCACTACAATGGTGCGTTGTCTCCCCATTATCTGCATGAACCACCTTCTTCTTTTTTAGCAATTCTTTCATGAACTTAGCATATCCTGGCATTTGGAGAAGAGCATCCACCAATGGTATATTAATGGACAACTTGCTAAACATATCAATAAATTTGCTAAACTGGTCGTCCTTCTTTTTCTTCGCCAACCGTTGTGGATAGGGGGTGGAGCTCTTGCTTCAACCTTGTCATCATTCGTGTCCTTCATGCACACCTCATCTTCATCAACATGTGAGGGGATTTCATCATCCTTCCCCTCACCTTCCTCTTCACTCTTTTCCTTACTCCTTGGAGTCTTTGGCATCTCATCGATTCCATTTTCCTCATTTGATTTGGGATCATTAACCTCCTTGGGATTCACTAGTGCATCTCCAATCACTTTACCACTCCTAGTGACAGTAGCCATGCATTTACTATCTTTCTTTGGTTCGAGATTGTGTCACTTGGAAGTGTTCCTTTCATTCGGGGGTTCATTTGAGCGGACAAGTGTTTGTTTAGGCTTCCAAATGCTTGATGGAGGCTGTATGTGAGCTCACTATTTCGGCAAGGTTAGACACCTCCCCTCTTAATTCTTTGACCCCGCTCTCGGTTGATTCTACTTGCTTTCGAACTCCTGCTAGCATTTCCTTAATTTTTGAAGTACCCGCATCACTCGCTCCTTATTGACTTTGGGAGTTTCCAGCTTTTTGAGGGGGAACATACGGGTTTAAACTCTGATGGTAGCGGTCACCCTCTTGATTCTACTCTCTATTTTCCCATCTTTCATTTCTTTCGGGCCATCCCTGTGCATCGCGATTTTTCCAACCTTGATTTTGGTCCCTTGGGTACCAAGGGCCTTGATTGGTCCCTTGAAACCCAGGTTGAGGACCTCCCATTTGATTCCCCATGTATTGGCATTCTTCCTCGTACCTTGGTGGTGACGATTCCCCTTCATATTGCAAAGGACCTTGCATACCTACAATATTTACCACCTTAGGCTCTGCTCCCATCACATGCTTTGTCATTAATTCCAGTTGTGTCATTATCTTAGAAAGATTTTGTCCCTCTCTTCATCCCTTTTTTGCAATCAGCCTCCAATGCACTAGATCTGATCTCATATGTAGATATATTTGTCTCTCGCATGTTCCAAGTGTTATTGGTTTTTGTCATTCTATCCAAAAGGTTTTTAGCCAACCCATATGTTTGATCCATAATAGACCTTCCGGCTAAATTGTTGACCGCAGACTTGTTGATGGAGTCAAGGTCTCGGTAAAAGCTTTGGAGAAACACTTCATCCGGAAGTCCATGATTGGGACAAAGAGCAACCTTCTTTTTGAACCGTAGCCATGCCTCATGCAAGGCTCTCCCTGCTCTTGCCTGAAATTTATGATGTCATCCCTCAGTCGCGACATCTTTCATGGAGGGAAAAAATGATCCAAGAAGGCTTCGGTTAATTCTTTCCAAGATGTAATACAACTAGGGGGAAACTCTTCCAACCACATCGTCGCTTCTCCCGTAAGAGTAAATGGGAAAAGCCTTAGTCTGATAGACTCTTGACTTATGTTCATGATGTTGAAGGGATGGAATATCTCCAAGAAATTTCTCAAATGCCGATTTGCATCCTCACTTGGTTTACCCCCAAAGAGTCCCTTCTTTTGCAATAAATGCATCATGGTGTTGTGACATGAAATACTGCATTCCCTACCATAGGTGGTAGGCAAATGGCTCGCGCGATCTCCAGCATCACTGGGTTATCATCGTCATGCTCCATGTTACCTTCCACTGAGCTATCCCCTGCTTAGGAATCATGACTCATATGGTTGTGATATCCTAACAAGCAAAGCAAAAATCACGTCAAGTGCCTAAGATGCAAAACTATTTCAAATCCACAATCAACACAAGAATATCAAGTGCTAGTCCCCGGAAAAGGCGCCATTTTTCATAACATCCGAAATATACTCCTCATAGGAAGGGTATACATGGTCGATGTATCAAAACAAGTAACCCGACGGATGTCCGGGTAGAATCCCACAAGGACTAGTGAGTGATAATTACAAGTGTCGATTGAGAAATTGAAGTTAGCTTGCACCACTTAGAAATAACATAAAAACAAATAAGTTGGGGGAGATTAGAATTTGTAGTAGATTATAATTGCTAATTTGGTTGCCTAAAAGTTACCAAGGTTGTTGACAAGAATGTGAAAGACTAGAGGTGTGGTGTAGATGATTTACTAACTAGATAGGGACATGCTAGGTCATTTCATAAGTTCAATTAGTGTAAGTAATCTAAGGGAAATGGGTAATTATAGCTTTTTAGCTTTATAAATACCTCTTAATAGAGTTTTATCAAACCTCTAGCCACTATTAGCTCAACTCGAACAGATTTGGATTAGTAACTGCACTAATTTCTAGCTACTAATTAGGAGTGAGACTGTAATTTTGGCTATTTGTAGCGCAATTTCACAATTATCATCCATACCCACCATTACATTCTCTTCCAATACTTAATTATTCTTTTACAAGAAATAATAGAGTAGGAACCAATAGACCCACATCATAATCAATGGATCTTCCATTATAGATTGAAGAGAATCTAACAGATTTACACTTATTGAAACAATATAGAGATAACTCTAGAAATACCCATTCTAATTAAGTATTCATCATCACCCACCTCTAGTTAATGATTTAGCTACTCATGATTAAGAAATTTAAAAGCATATTTAACAATAAACTCATTGAATTCAATAACAAGAGTAGTAAAATCAAGTTCACATATAGTCTTCGACAATGATTGTACCTTGCTATTAAGAAGAAGAAGAGAATAGTAGTTTTCAAAGTCTACCAATGAAATTCTCCTTTCCTCTGCCAAAGGAATGTTCTAAAGCTAGGAAGGAAAAAAAATGATATGATATGCTCTGCTATGATATGCTTAGTACACAATACTTTCTCTAGAAATTATATTAAGAAAATAGGGCATATTCTCTCTCTTTTTTTGTGTTGGATAATTTTGCCCCTGAGCAGCATTCTAGAATCGACGAGACGACCGGTGGTTAACCGGTTGCAATATGCAAACCACCGGCTACATCATCTACTACTTCAATGCATTTCAGTAGTCAGCGGCGGTTCCACCGGTGTTTTGCTGATCTCCATCCGTTCATTGGTGATCTTTTTCCTTTCAATCCAGCAAGTCAGGTGCCATTCGATGGCTGAACTGGCGAGTCACCATTGGCAACCTGCATTTCGCCGTTTGTTTGTTTCCCAGAGGCAGTGGGAATTAGCTCTTGACCGGCGTTTCATCGGTTTTCTTCGGCGGAACACCGAATTTCAACCCACTTCCTTCTTTTTGCTCCATTTCTTGCTCTTTTCTTCACATTAGGCATCTGCACACAACAAAAACAAAAACGGCATAAAATCCACATAAACAACTCACAAACTAAGCATAACTCAGGCGTAAGAGCCCAATGAGCTAGTGAATTTACCAACTCATCAAGGGAGGAGAAGTGTAAACTCTAAGACAAGTTTTGAATGTTCACTGATTATGAATTGAGATGCTATATGTATTTCATGGATAATCAATGCCCTCATTTTACAAAGTGAACCTTCTCATGAACCATGTTTGTGAAAGGTGGTAATATCTTGAAATATTCTCAGTGTTTGGACCTTCTCACGAACCATGTTTGTGAAAGGTGGTAACCTCTTGAAATATCTTCATTGTTTGGTTTTTAGGGGAATTTTTTTCTCTTTTCCGGTGAGATTAGTGAGCATTTTTGGGTTGTCATAGATAGGTGGTTATTGATGTTGAAAATTATGTGGAATGGCATGTTTTCTATTGTTAAGAATTGCTTTACTTGAGGACAAGCAACGGTTCAAGTTTGGGGGTATGATGAGTTGGTAAATTCACCAACTCATTGGGCTCTTAAGCCTGAGTTCGACTTAGTTTTTTAGTTTTTTATGTGAATTTTATGCCCTTTTTGCTTTTTTTTTGTGCAGATACCTAATGTGAAGAAAAGAGCAAGAAATGGAGCAAAAAGAAGGAAGTGATATGAAATTCGATGTTCCACCGAGAAGACCGGCGAAATGCCGGTCAAAAGCCGATTCCCACTGCCTCTAGGTAACAAGCCACCGGCGAAATGCAAGTTGCCAATGGTGACTCAGCAGTTTAACCACTGAATGGCACATGACTTGGTGGATTAAAGGGAAAAAGATCGATAGTGCACGGATGGAGATTGGCGACACGCCGACGGAACCGCCACTGACTACTAGAATGCAATGAAGCATCAGATTATGTAGCCGACGGACCGCGATTTTTAACCGGCAAACCGCCGGTTGTCACACTAATTCCATAATGCTGCTCAAGGGCAGGATTATCCAACATGAAAAAAGAGAGAGAAGATGCCCTATTCTCTTGGATATATAAATTCTAAAGAAAGAACTGTGTAAAAAATATATCATAGCAGAGCATATCATATCATCTTTTTCCTTTCCTAGATTTAAAACATTCCTTTGGCAGAAAAAAGGAGAATTTGATTGGTAGAATTTAAAATGTACTATTCTCTTCTTCTGCTTCTTCTTTATAGGAAGGTACTACCATTGTTGAAGACTACTTGTGAACTTAATTTTACTACTCTTGTTATTAATTCAATGAGTTTATTGTTAAATGTGCTTTTGAATTTCTTAATCATGAGTAGCTAAATTATTAACTAGAGGTGTGTGATTATGAATACTTAATTAGAGTGTGTAGTGCTAGCATCATCTTCGTATTGTTTAAATAAGTATAAATCTGTTAGATTTTCTTCAATATATAATGTAAGATCCATTGATTATGATGTGAGTCTAATTGTTCTTGATTATGATGTGAGTCTAATTGTTCTTACTTGATTGTCGCTTGTAAAAGAATACTTGAGTATTGGAAGAGAATTTAATGGTGGGTATGGATTAGAGATTGTGAAATTGAGCTAGAAAGAATCAAAATTACATTCTCACTCCTAATTAGTAGATAATAGCTAGAAACTAGTGCAGCTACTAATCCAAATCTGATCTGGTTGAGCTAATTGTAGCTAGAGGTTTGATAAAACTCTAGTAAGAGGTATTTATAAAGCTGAAAAGAAGTAAATACCATTTTCTCAAGATTATTTACATTAATTAAAATTATGATATGATCTAGCATGTCTCTATCTAGTTAGTATATCATCTACACCACACCTCTAGTCTTTCACATTCTTGTCAATAACCTTGGTAATTTTTGCTATTGTAGGTAACCGATTTAGCAATCATATTCTATTCTAAGTTCCAATTCCCCCCCAACTTGTTTATTTTTATGTTATTTCTATGTGGTGCAAGATAATTTCAGTTTCTCAATCGACACTTGTAATTATCACTCACTAATCCTTGTGAGATTCGTCCCTGACATCCGTCGGGTTACTTTTTTTGATACATTCACAGTATATACCCATTATATGAGGAGTATATTTTGGACGTTATCAACTCACTTTCCTCGAACCATCCGATAGGAGATCTACACTTCCGCCCATAAGGATCCTCAAACAGAGCCATATGAATGCTGGAATAGTAGCTATTGTTATTGTACGCAACTCAATGAGGGGTAAGTGATCTTCCCAACAACCTTTTAAATCAATCACACACACTCTCGACATGTCCTCAAGAGTATGAATAGTCCGCTTTGCCTGACCATCTGTATGGAGGTGAAAAGTTGTGCTAAGCTTCAGTTGAGTACCATGACCCTTCTGAATCGATACTCTCCACAGAAAGTCTGCTAAGAGCATCTGCCACTACATTGGCCTTACCCGGATGATAAAGAAAACTCATATCATAATCTCTAAGAAGCTCCAAACACCTTCTTTGACATAGATTCAGATCCTTATGGGTAAACACATACTATAGACTCTTGTGGTCCATAAACACATCCACGTGGACCCCGTATAGATAGGGTCTCCAAATCTTCAAAGAGAATACTATCGCTGCCAACTCAAGGACGTGAGTCAAAAAGTTTTTTTCATGGACCTTAAGCTGCCTGAAAGCATAGGCTATAGCCTTTCCGTGTTGCATCAGTACACAACCAACGCCGATCCTCGAGGTGTCACAATATTCCACAAATCCATCAATACCCTGAAAGCATAGGCTATAGATTCAACATGGGTTTTGAGGTGAGTTGAGTCTCAACTCCTGGAAACTCTTCTCACAGGCCTCTAACCATTGAAACTTTACTTTCTTCTGGGTCAACATAGTCAACAGTGCTGCAATGGATGAAAACCCTTTGACAAACCTTGTATAGTAGCCAGCAAACCCAAGAAACTCTAGATATCTGAAGGACCTACTGTTCTAGGCCAATTCTTCATAGCTTCTATATTTTGAGAGTCGACCTACACACCCCACTTGACAACACATGACCCAAAAATGCTATTGTGTTCAGCCAAAACTCACACTTGCTGAATTTAGCAAACAGCTGGCAATCCTTAAGAGTCTATAGCACCATCCTCAAATGAGCGGCATGCTCCTCTTCACTCTGAGAGGATATGAGAATATCATTATGAACATGATTATGAACATGTACAAATATGGCTTGAACACCCTGTTCATCAAATCCATAAAAGCTGTAGGAGCATTCATTAGTCCAAAAGACATAACTACAAACTCATAATGACCATACCGAGTCTTGAAAGCTGTCTTTGGGATGTCACTCTCTCTAACTCTGAGCTGATGATATCCGGATCTAAGGTCTATCTTTGAGAAACACTTGGCACCCTGAAGTTTGTCAAACAACTCATCAATTTTGGGGAGCGAATACCTATTCTTGATGGTGACCTTGTTCAACTATCGATAATCAATGCACATACGTAGGGAACCATCCTTCTTTCGGACAAAAAGAACTGAGGCCCCCACGAGGATTTTCTAGGTCTGATGAAACCCTTATCTAAGAGGTCCGTCAACTATTCCTTCAGCTCCCTTGGCTCAGCTAGAGCCATTCCGTAAGGAAGAATAGATATAGGCAGCATATCAGAAAGAAGGTCAATACAAAAGTTGATCTCCCACTCGGGAGGAATTCCCGTTAGATCATCTGGAAACACCTATGGATACTCAAACACTATAGGAACTGACTGAATAGTTGGGGTCTTGAATGTAGCATCCTTAACCCGAATTAGATGGTACACGCAACCCTTAGAGATCATCTTTCTAGCCTTAAGGTAGGAACTAAAGCGACCTAAAGGCACAGCTGATCTACCCTTCCACTCTAGGACTTTCTCACCCAGAAACCAGAACTCTACCACACGGATTCTACAATTTACTAGAGTATAACATGCATATAGTCAATCTATGCCAAAGATAACATCAAAATCTTTCATGGCTAACTCTACTATATCTGCTGAGGTGACTTTCTGAAGGACTGTGACAGGGCAATTTTTGTATACCCGTCGAGCTATAATTGAGTCACCGACTGGAGTAGAGACTGAGAAGGGTTCTGATAGGATTTTGGGACTGACTAAAAAACTACTGGCAACATAGGGAGTCACAAAATATAGAGTAGCCCCTGGATCTAGCAATGTATAAACATCAAGGTGAAATACTCATAACATACCAGTGACTACATCTGGAGAGACCTCCTGCTCCTGATGATATGCGAGGGCATAAAACCTGTTCTGACGCTTACCACCACCTGCACTAGTGGATGCACCCTACTGAGCTGAGTGTTCTGGTGTAGCTGCTGAACTAGTGGCTAGGTGTCGACCTCTACCATGGCCCTGTCTGGCTGCTGGACAATCTCTAAGTATATGTTTGGGCTTTCCACACTCGAAACAAGCACCCATACCTGCTAAGCACTGACCAGTGTGGTAGGACCTGGAATACTGGGCTCTACAGGACTGCTCCCCTGACCTCGAGAGCCTGATGCTTGTCCCCTCTGATCGCGCCTAGATCTGGATGGTACACTCGCTGCTAATGGTGCTAGGGCTGATGATCTTTTATGGGACTGCTAATGATGCCCACCACCAGGCCTCTGCTAGGAGAAACCAAAATTGTCGGTCTTGGCCCTCTTGGCTTCTCTCTCTCTCTTACACACACTCACTTGCATCGGTTTTATCCGCTGGACATACAGGACCAACTATGAGAAGTCAATATCATGATGAAGCATAGCATTCCTGCAATCTTTGACCAAATAGTTCGCTATCCCATGCTCGAAGTTGCTCACCCGAGCCCTCTGATCAGCCACCATCTTCGGTGCATAACTGGATAAGCGGGTGAACTCCAAAGCATACTCTTGGACTATCATGTTGTTCTGCCTCAAGTTCACAAACTCTGCTGCCTTGATCTCCCTCATATCTCGAGGAAAGAATCAGTCCAGAAATGCAGTGAGAAACTCATCCCAATCAATGGAACCCGCTTCAACTCCCCTGCTATGCTTCCATTGTATAAACCAGATATGAGCAACCCCTTTCATCTAATAAGAGGTTAGATCTGCACACTCTTGCCCCATCACCCCCATAATCTGGGTGATCTTCTGAATTGTATCAATAAACTCGTGTGGATCCTCGTCCACTCTCGATCCAAGGAACTCAAGGGGATTCATTCTGAGGAAGTCCCTAACCCTAGCCTCTATCGCGTTCCCATTCTGGGGAACATGAGCCACCTCTTGCTGGTTGACCTGGGTGGTCAGTGCTTGTGCCAACATCTGGATGGCTTCCCAAAACTCAGCATGGGCAACCTGCTCTAGCACATAATCCTCGGGGGCTAGTGGGGCTTGCTGGTGCCCATCTCCATTGCTATTCTCATGGCCAATTCCATTTTAATTCCTTCTTCCGTTAACTCAGGGAAGAGGCATGATTCTGAAAATGCCTATAGCATGAGTTAGAATGATAAAGAGATATTTCATCGCACAACATAGATCATGAAAGAAGGGAAATTTCCTAAAACTCCTCATAGCCTCTTCGTCATAAGTGTGGCGCACTTTGCACCCATGGAAAAGACTTCACTTAATGCTTCTTTCAGACATCCTAGGACACTTCAAAACCTAATGTTGTGATACCAAGTTTTTCATGACTCGAGTATAGGCCCGATTCGAGACACAGGACCTAGAACCTTAAATAGCTCCAAGTTGACCCATGGCATGAACATGACAACTAAATCTCAACATAATATAATGTGGAAAAACTAACATTTGAAATAGTGGTAAGTCTAAATATTTGACAACATCTGAACAACGGAGTACTTAACACTGCTCTGAAGTTGAATACATACTATGTCTGATAAGCCTCTACATATTGACGAGTTGATGGGACAAGACCCCAACTAACTCACTAATAGACTTAAATTGAAGATATTGATAACAAGCTAATAAAAGGTCCTCAAAGGATGAGGACTCACCAACAAGCTGGGTATGCTAACTCTAAGGAACTAGCTAGCGGCGGGACTGAACCGGAACGTCCGAGCCTGTATCATAAAATGATACAACATAGAGTATGCGGTCAGTACTTGAAATGTACCGAATATACAAGGTAAGTAAAACCGCTAAGTAGGTAAAAACTAAGATCCTGCATATCATAAAACATTTCATCATAAAATTCTGAGAGTAAGGGTTGCATGCTATTATCTGAAAACATGATTTAACCACAATTGAATCGAATGACCCAAAGCTGAAACTGATAACTATAAGTAAAACTAAACATTTGGGTCAAACCTGCTAAGAACATAATATCATGACTGATGAACATGCATAACTAAAATCATGAGGAATAATGGGACGCTCGTCGTATAACTGACATTACCATGATAGAGCTTACATGGTCCCAACTATTACACTCTAGTGGATAGAGCCGTTCAAAGCCTTGCTAGGGCTAAGGGCACTACCATGATATTGATATCAAGCTAAAGGCCCCTCGAGGGCAGGGAAAGCTCACAAGGGAGGTCCCAAAGAATCTAAATAAACCTATGTTGGCACATAGTTCTGAGGCCCGGGGTTGTCTAAACCCCTAGCCTACTTGGTGCTAGACAGTACTCCAAAAAACATGCATATGCTCTCCATTATTTTTCAATGAAGTTGAACCATCATCTTTTGACGAAGCTGATCTTAACAATGTATACATAATCTAAAAAGTGAACATGAGGGTGCCTTGGCTCAAAGCACCATATGCTGAAAAGTGGGAGTCTAGACTCCAAAACCATGTGGTAAGCTAATATCATAAAATTGAAGTAAATCATGTAACATACTTGATCATATGGGCTTGGCCAAACTTAAACATGCTTCAAAATAGACTTGATAGTCAAAATCATTAACATAGACATGGGTAAATTCGAAATCATATTTTCACCATAGACATCTCATCATACTTGAAAACATAGATCATAATCTCAACCCTTTATGAACTTTCATAATTGGGCATCATATTTTCAAAATTTTGAAATCAAAATTTGTAATTGAAATCACCATAAAACATTCCCATGAATCTTAGAACAACATAAAAAACATGCATAGAATTGACCCATGATAGATACATCGAGAATTTCATAAATTGGGTTAAGACCCCATAGATTCATCACCCTTAAATTTCATGAATTTAGAAGATGATTTGGGCTTGAGAGTGAAGAAATACTCTCATTAATAACCCTACATACTTGGGTACTTTGATTTCACAATCTCCCTTGAAAACCCAAGTGAATTGAGGAACAACCAAAGGAATCCTCAAGCTTGATCTCCAATGAACTCCTTAATCTTGCATGCATGGAATGAGAAGGCTTAGGATAGGTTAAGCACTCTTAAAACTCTCCTAACTGAGCTTAAAATGACGTAGTTTATGACCTAGGGGCTTAGGAATTATGAAAACACCCCTACTAAAACGCAGGAAAATTACACACTGCCAGTCACCACGAGGAACATCACGACTCGTGGTGAACCTAACGACTCATGGTGACCAAGTTGTGAAGTCCACTAAAAAGAAGTTCCATTCTGAAAATACTGGACAAACAACTACTCACTTCACGAGTTGTGAGTTAGACCATGACTCGTGACTCCCCTCATGCCATCTCTT
Source organism: Datura wrightii (assembly GCA_035772735.1). Lineage (NCBI taxonomy): Eukaryota > Viridiplantae > Streptophyta > Magnoliopsida > Solanales > Solanaceae > Datura > Datura wrightii. The sequence continues at coordinate 43,383,487 of JASDFA010000002.1, read as the reverse complement.
GGAAAATCAAATCTTGCACTATTGACCAACTTGACCATGGCTCACTTCACGAGTCATTAGCCCAAACCACGGCTCATTACTACCGATCGTGGTCACCCCCTGACCATGAGTTCCTGCGAAGCCTTCTGCCATTCATGAGTCACTTCACGACTCGTGAAGTCTCTGCACGGGTCACTAGACGACTCGTCCTATGGCCTAGGCTACATTTTCCTATTTTCTCTACTTTAATCTCCGGGTCTAACCTTAGGGACTTTTGGGGTATTACAATGGATGTAACACGAGTCGTGGTATATAGGTATTATCCATGGTAAGTTCTCATGGTAAGAGGTTCAGAGAGATGCTCAAGGATTTTTCAATGACTATGAGCCATACTACGGCCAGTGGTATGATGGAAGGAGTCGTGGTATCCTTCCCTAGGATGGAGTTCAGAGAATAATCAATATGGATTTAGGAGGTATGAGTACTTGTAACAGGTTGTAGGATCATGGTACAATCCATACTATCTGTTCGTTGGAAGAACTTCAGGGAATGTGCAAGATAGATCCATTGCCCACGAGTCATAAGACGGCTCGTGGTAAGGAACGACGGGCCATTGTAGGTGGCTATTCTATGAGAAATTGAAAGTGAGAATTTGGCCCAGCATGTAACGGATGGTCACCATGTGTCGTGGTGACAACCGACAACTTGTGGTGTGGGTCATCGTGACTATGCGGGCAGAATTTAAGTGCGATTTCCTAAGGGTATTTTTGTAACTTTCTATGCTTTTAACTCTTAGAATAGGTTATTTTGGGTTTCCTAAGAGGGGTATTTAAGGATTAAACTTATCCTAAACTCTCATTTTTCTCCTAACACCATAAATTGAAGATTGAATTCCCTCATGGCTCTCAAGCAACTAGGGTTCTTCTTCTTCTTAATTTCTCTTGGGTCTCAAGTATAATCTAGAGATCTTCAAGACAAGTATGTGGGGGTCATAAATAGGGATTTTTTCCATCCTCATGTCCAATCTCAAGTATAATTTCATGATTTTAATTCCTTAAAGTATCCAACTATTAATTTCATAAATTTCTAGGGTTAGACCCTTTTGTGGCAAAACTCTATGATCTCTTATGAAATTGATACACTTATGATTCTAATTATGATTTATGACTATGATCACATGATTTCTATGAAAAACTCTTTTGATTCTCTATTTTTAAGTTAGCATAATCACTCAAGCATATATGAATCTTATGAATATCAAGCTTATGTATCATGACTGTATTTTTAGCATTATTTTCATGGCTAGTTCACGTATGCCAAGTAGTTTATGAAACTATCATGTTATTTTAAACCATCCCATACAAAACCCATGTTTCGTGTATGATTATAAGCACTATGTATGATTTTTGGAGTAGTATTTAATACTGAGTAGCCAGGGATTCAATGCACCCAGGTCTCAGAACAACATGTATGTCATGACCCGAGCATGGACCTCGTACGTGGCACGGGACCTAGAACCATGAATATAACACCCCGGAAGTCCTAGAGATCATACCCTGGAGTTAGAAGAAAATTAGCAGAAAACGTCAGCATAAATTTGCTTTAGAATGAGTTAGGGAACAACTCGTTAGGTGACCTTATGAGTCGTGGTCTGACCCGTGGGGAGCAGTCAAGGGATGTGTCTGGAACAGTGGCCACGGACGACCTGACGAGTCGTCTGGTCTGGCAATGACTCATTAGGTTGGTCTTCAGGTGGAGGATAGGGAGTCTTAAGCAGTGTGGGTAACAGATGGATGTGACGAGTCATTAATTGTGATAACGATTCCTTGAGTCAGTCTTTAGAAGGGAGTGTTTTAAAGAAATTTCCAGTGTACTTGACGAATGGACATGATGAATCGTTGGAGCTGGTGACGAGTCATTACGTTGGTCATGTCTTGAAGAATTAATAATTCTAGTGTACCTGACGAGTGGGCCTAATGAGTCGTGGGGTGGAACAACGACTCGTCAGGTGAATCGTGGGATCAGTTCGGGCAGTTTTTCCAATTTTCTTAAGGGGCATCTTTGTAAACTCCTACATTTTTAACTTCTAAACTACGTCGTTTTGGGTTCTACCTTGCACGTTTTAAGGTTTTTTCATGCCTAAACCCTCATTCTCTCAACTCTCCTTCTTCCTTCTTTCTTCTCAAGATTCAAGGGTTTCATCAAGGTGTTCATCAAGGCTTCAAGGAAGATTTTGAGTGGGAATTTCTTCTACCATGTATGCGGGTCTTTCAAAATGGATACTCTTCCATCCTTGTGTCCCAAGAATATTTTTATTAAATACCCAATTTTGATAAATCTATAAAAGCACGATATACGGTTTGTAAAAAGGGTAAATTCTTCTTTATTTCTCTTAAATTCTAATATCTACTAAGATTATGAATTTAATTAGATTATTAATTGATGGGTTATCTTGAATTATGAGGTATAGGTTGAGAATGTATGAGTGTAGTATGTTCTTCATAAATTGGATTGAGTACTGAATGGGATTTGTTCATTTCTACCTTGGTTATTGATATTGGGCATAATTGCATGCCCAAGTGATACTTATTACTTAATTTGGACTTGTTTATCTGCTTTTATGTGTACATTATCATGTGATTTTTATGTAAATGTGGATTTATACTAACCAACATGATTAGTTATTGTTTTTGCAGTTAGAATAAATTTTGGAAACTAATCTACAAGTTGGTGAAGTGGAGGAATGGACTCGGAAGCAAAACCGACAAGAAAATGCTAAAAACTTGATGCTCCGCGATAGAGATCGTGTCACGCCACCATCGCAGAGGCATTCTGCCTAGAGTGAAATTTGAGCTGAATTCCAGTGAAGGTGCGCGATGGCACCATGTCATGGAGAGTATGCACCACGTTTACTTCAGTGACACGGTGGGAAGACTTTGCTGCACACCCGAATTCCAGTGAAGGTGCACGACAAGTCCGTGGCACGGAGCTGATGCTCTGCGATACCCTCCGTTCCACGCTGAGGATAATAATTCAGCATCCAAGATCCAGTGAGGCTCCACGACATGTTCGTGGCACGGAGCTGATGCTCCGCGATACCCTCCGTGCCACGTTGCCAGTTTATTCTGGGAAATTTCCCACTTGTATAAATAGCACACTTAGGTTTTATTTTAAGATATCTGACATTTCATTCTAGAACGTGGGTATAAAGTAGTTGAGCTAAAGAAGTTCTTAGGTTAATTCTCTTCCTTTTTCTCTTAAATTTCAATTGCTTGTATGATTTCTACTTGTTTGAAGATGTTTAATCATCAAATGAGTGGCTAATTCACCTTTGGCTGAGGTTGAGGAAGATTGCAGTAGTATGTAATAGATGTTATTTCAGTTTTTATCTTCTCACTGGTTGTTCTACCGATTCTTGTTTTCACTACATTAATGCTTGGCCATTGTTAATGTACATCTTAGAATTCCAATTTTATTTCCGAAAGGAAGATTAATTGGATAGATGTGAATTGGTAGGATATGTTCTTGTCTTGGTTGAGAAATTAAGAGAAGATTAACGTTCAGAATAGAAATATATTTGTAATGTCATATTTGGTCATCTATGGAATTTGTTGTGTATTACTTGAATATGAGGTTTTTGCATCACAGAAATGTGTAATGTATGTCTCATGATTCTTTAATTGGAGAGGAGTTCGAAAGACCCGATCCATTGGTTGATAATTCCTGACTAACAATCGAAGAGAAGTGCTAACTGAAATTTAATCAATAAATTACATATCTGCATGTTTTTCCTTAATCTTAGCTTTTTCGTGCTATTATTCAGATTATAATTACAATCTTTTTACTTAAAGTTACATTAACTAGTATTCTTGAAAAAATCACCATTTGTTTTGTTTGTCTGCTTGTATAAAGAAGTGTGTATACTAAACACTTAAAGAAACATTACTGCCACATTACAGTCCCTATGGGTTTGATACCGGCTTGAAATAAAGCCACTTTATTACTTGTACGACCACGTGCACTTGCGTGTAATTGGGAGTGAGCAAGTTTTTAGCGCCTTTGTCGGGGACTTGCAATTGGTGACTTAATTTTCTTAGTGTTGGTTTACAAGTTCGATAAAAGTGTTGACAACTTGATCTTAGCGATTTCTCTTGTAGGCACTAAGTTGTTTCTGAACGCTGGCAAGAGATAAGGAGTTGGTGGATCCATTTTTAGAGCTGGAGAGACAATTTCATCTACAGAAGAGGGAAGCTCTAGTAAAGAAGTTGTAGTTATTAAGGAGAGCAATTCTGGAACAACAATAGCAACCACCAATTCTAAGGGCAGTTTTAGTGCCCGAAGAGATGGCAGCAAGACCGGTTCGCGAGGTGGCAATCCCACATGCAAACAATGTAACATCCAGCATTCGCAGGCCGAAACCAGGAGGGAGATCTGAACTTAAGCAGAATATGGTGCAGTTATTGCACACCAGCAGGCAATTTACAGGTCTCCCTCCTGAAGATCCACAACAACATCTCCAAAGCTTCTTGGAGATAAGTGACATATATATACCCGCTGGAGTATCATCTGATTATGTGAGGCTTACACTATTCCCGTTTTCATTGCTGGGGGAAGCCAAGGGATGGTTAAAGGCTGAACCGCCAAATTCTATTACTACTTGGGATGACCTAGCGAGGAAGTTTCTAATACGATTCTTTCCATCAGGGAAGACAGCCAGGCTTAGAAGTCAGATTCTAAGCTTCAAACAGAGAGATGGCGAGAATTTGTATTAGGCTTGGGAGAGGTTCAAGTCAATGCTAAGAGATTGTCCTCACCGTTACCAGTCTAATGATGTGTTGGTGCATACATTCATTGAGGGCTTGGAACCGCATACAAAGATTTTGTTAGACTCAGCAGCCTGGGGACAGGCATTGGAAAAGACCTATGAAGAGCTTTACACCTTGTTGAACCGTATTTCACAAGGTAATCCAGAATGGAATGCGGATACAACTCAAGGGGGAGAAAAGAAAGTTGCAGGGGTCTTTGAGGTGGATGGATTCACAGCTATCACTGCACAGATAGCTGCTTTGCAAAATCAAATTACCACTCATTTCAACAGTATGAGCTTGAGCCAGGCACAAACCCCAGTCGATGCAGTTCATCAGGTGTGGTGTGAAGTCTGTGGAAGTAGTGAACACCCAGCTGAGTGTTGTGGTGCCAATCCAGATTTGGTAAATTTTGTTGGAAACGCCCAGAGGAGCAGTAATCAGCAGTATGGCAATAGTTACAACCCAAATTGGAGGAATCATCCGAATTTTTCATGGGGGAGTAATAGTCATCAGGGATAGAGTTCAAATTAGGGCGTGCACAGAAATCAAGGGGGTCATCACAATTTTCAGCCGCAGTTCATAGGAAATAATGCACCACCTCAGTCCAGCAACATCGAGGATATGCTTAAAATCATAATAGCCAACCAGGCGCAGATGCAGGCTGATCAGGTAAAATAGACAGTTGACATGAAAAATCAGTAGTTAACTACAAAGGCATTGGAATATCAGTTGGGACAGCTAGCTGGAGCCCAAAATACTAGAGCTAGGGGAGGATTACCAAGTGATACAGACCCAAATCCTAAGCAGGTGAATGCAGTTTCTACCCGAAGTGGAAAACAACTTGGGGAGGTGGAACCCGAAAGGCCACCTCAGATATCTGGAGCAACTGAAAACGATGAAGGAAATGATCATGTGAGGGGGAATGAAAAGGAAGCAGAGATGGAAAGACCACCACCTCCGTTTCCTCAAAGATTGAAAAAGCACAAGGAGGAAGCATGCTTCAAGAAGTTCATGGAAGTGTTGAAGCAGGTACATATTAATCTTGCTTTAGTTGATGTGTTGCAGGAGTGCCAAAATATGCTAAGCACATCAAAGACATTGTAGCAAACAAGAGCAGACTGACAGAGTATGCTACAGTTGCACTTACTGAGGAGTGCACCTCCCGTATACAGAATCGATTACCGACAAAGCTCAAGGATCCTGGGAGATTCACTATTCAGATTACAATTGGGCAGTCTATTCGAGCTCGTGGTTTGTGTGATTTGGGAGCAAGTATAAATTTGATACCAACATCAATATTCAAGAAGCTGGGGTTGGGAAGTCCTAGACCCACTACTATGACCGTTCATTGGCCAGACCTGATGGAATTGTGGAGGATGTGCTAGTGTAAGTAGGCTCCCTCATTTTCCTGGTGGATTTTATAATTCTTGATTTTAAGCTAGATGCGGAAGTCCCATTTATTTTGGGACATCCCTTTTTAGCAACCGGGCGAGCCTTAATTGATGTAGCTGCTAGGCAGCTAACCGTGAGAGCTCATGATAAGGTAGAGGTCTTTGATGTCTGCAAGGCCATGAAGCTACCGGCCATCTATGAAGAGTTATCAGCAATCAATGTTTTGAATTAGGAGTCAACCCTTCAGATTATTGACTCACAAGATCCCCTAGAGAGATACTTGGTGGGACATGATCATTTTGGGGACAATGCGATATATGAGATGGTGCAGACTCTGAATGAGCCAAAATGGTTCTTCAGGAAGCAAGATTTTGAACCGTTGAGGAGGTCTTTGGAACCATCCCCAAAGCCATCAATAGAGGAGGAACCTAAATTGGAGTTAAAGACATTGCCTCCACATTTGCAGTATGTATTCTTGGGTGAAGTGACACCTTACCAGTCATCATTTCAGCAGAACTAACAGATGCACAAGTGAAAGATACATTGGTGGTCCTTAAGAGGTGAAAGAGAGCAATGGGATGGCAGATGTCGGACATTAAGGGTATTAGTCCAGCTTTCTGCATGCACAGGATATTTATAGAAGAGGGATCCAAGCCAACCGTCCAACATCAGCGGAGATTGACCTGGTGATGAAGGATGTAGTCAGAAAGGAAGTGATCAAGTGGTTGGATGCAGGAGTGGTATATCCCATCTCAGACAGTGAATGGGTTAGCCCAGTTCAATGCATTCCAAAGAAAGAGGGGATGACAGTGGTCACAAATGAGAAGAATGAGCTGATTTCCACATGCATAGTCATGGGCTGGCGAATTTGCATGGATTATAGGAAGCTCAATGAGGCCACTCGGAAAGATCAATATCCTATTCCATTCATTGATCAGATGTTAGAGAGGCTGGTAGGGCAGGAATATTATTACTTTCTGGATGGTTACTCTAGCTATAATCAAATAGCCATAGCTCCAGAATTAGGGGAAGACCATGTTTACATGTCCTTATAGGATGTATGCTTTCAGGCAGATGCCCTTTGGTCTATGCAATACACCAGCCACATTCCAGCGATGCATGATGGCGATATTCCATGATATGGTGGAAGACTATGTCGAGGTATTTATGGATGAATTTTCTGTTTTTGGTAACTCGTTTTCTATGTGTTTGCAGAATCTTGATAGGGTGTTAGCTGGATGTGAAGACTCAAACCTGGTGCTCAACTAGGAAAAGTGTCACTTTTTAGTCAAGGAGGGTATTGTTCTTAGCCATAAGGTGTCATGCAGAGGGTTGGAAGTTGATCGTGCAAAGATAGAGGTGATTGAAAAGATACCACCGCCAGTATCAGTTAAGGGTGTCCACATCTTTCTAGGACATGTTGGGTTTTACAGACGTTTTATTCAAGACTTCTCTAAAATTTCTAGACTGATATGCCGGTTGCTAGAAACAGAGGTGAAGTTTGAATTTGACAAGGAATGTGTAGAAGCATTTGAGGAGCTGAAAAAGAAGCTGGTGGAAGCTCCTATTCTCATTGCTCCTGATTGGGAATATCCTTTTGAGTTAATGTGTGATGCAAGTGATGTGGTTGTAGGAGCGGTATTGGGGCAGCGAAGGAATAAGATTTTTCATTCCATCTACTATGCAAGCAATACACTTGACATTGCATAAGTTAATTATACAGTCACTGAGAAGGAGATGCGGGCTCTAGTGTTTGCATTTGACAAGTTTAGATCCTATCTGGTGGGGTCGAAAGTGGTGGTACACACTGATCATGCAGCAATTCGGTACTTATTTGGCAAGAAAGATGCGAAGCCCAGGCTAATCAGGTGGATATTATTGCTGCAAGAGTTTGATCTGGAGATCCGAGACAGGAAGGGAAGTGAAAATCAGGGTGTAAATCACCTATCGCGACTAGAGAACCGTTCACATGTGAAGGAAGGTGAGCGCATCTGAGAAGAGTTCCCTGATGAACAACTCTTGGCAATAAAGGAAGCTGAACTCCCTTGGTATACAGATATTGTGAACTTGTTAGTAAGTGGAGTATACCCACCTAGGCAACGACTCAACAAAGGAAGAAGCTGAGGCATGAGTCCCGATACTACATGTAGGATGAGCCATATCTATTCAAGCAAGGACCAGATCAAGTGATGAGGCGATGCATTCCAGAAAGTCAGACGGCAGAGGTGCTGAAGAGTTATCATTCATCATTGTATGGAGGTCATCATGGAGGAGAGCGTACTGCTCACAAAGTACTGCAATCCGGGTTCTTTTGGCCCACACTATTCAAAGATGTTGTAGCTTATGTCAAAGTATGTGATAGATGTCAAAGAACAGGAACAATCGGCAGAAGACAGGAAATGCCATTGCATCACATATTGGAAGTTGAGGTGTTCGATGTGTGGGAGATAGATTTTATGGGCCCTTTTCCACCATCGTTTGGAAATCGATAGATCTTGGTGGTAGTGGACTACGTGTCTAAGTGGGTTGAGGCAGTAGCTTGTCCCAGGAACGACAACAAGGTGGTGACTAGATTTGTGAAGATGCAGATTTTCACTAGGTTTGGTATGCCACGAGCAATTATCAGTGATGGAGGGGCACATTTTGTTAATGCAGTGTTCAGGAATTTGCTAGCGAAATACGAGGTTCGGCATAAAGTGGCTACAACATATCATCCCCAAACTAGCGGGCATGTAGAGGTGTCAAACAGGGAAATTAAATGGATTTTGCAGAAAACGGTGAACGAACAACGCTTGGATTGGGCAAGCAAACTGGATGATGCGTTGTTGGCATATCGAACTGCATATAAGACACCCATTGGGACTTCACCGTACAGATTGGTTTATGGGAAGGCATGTCATCTACCCATGGAGCTGGAACATCGGGCTTATTGGGTTGTGCAGAAGCTGAACATGGATCCTGAGCTTGTAGGAAAGAGGAGATTGATGCAGCTGAGTTAGTTGGACGAGTTTCTATGACACACATATGAAAGTGCAAAATGCTACAAAGGAAAAACGAAAAGGTGGCACGACAGGCACATGGTGCATCGAATCTTTGAGCCGGGCCAAAAGGTGTTGCTATTCAACTCTAGGTTGAAACTCTTCCCAGGGAAATTGCACTCCAAGTGGTCAGGGCCGTTTGAAGTAGCAACGATGACCCCACACGGGGCAGTTGAATTGTGGCAAGAGGATAGAAGTGCCACATATTTGGTGAATGGACAAAGGTGTAAGCACTACTGGGGTGAAGATATTAAGCGAGAGAAGAAGTCTATCACCTTAGTAGATGAATGAGGATGACAAGCATCGAGCCGCGACGGTAAACCAGGCGCTGCACGGGAGGCAACCCGTGGATGTAATGTACTAGACTAGTTAGGAGCTAATTTAAAAATAAAAAGATATATAAAAAAAAACTGGCACTAGGTGGGAGGCAACCCATGATTTTCTAACAAGTCGTTGTTGTTCGATGATTTTCAGGAAATATGGAGGGCAAAAATACAAAATCAAAAGTGGAAAAATAAAGGTAAAAAAAAAGGGAAAAGTGGGGCAAGAGACAGTGAGCCTCCGCGTCGGCTCCGTATCACGGAGCTTGACCTCCACGTTACCCTCCATGACATGTTGAGGCCAATTTCAGGTATGTCAAAGTTTCCAGTGAGCCTCCACGTTGGCTCCGTGTCATGGAGCTTGACCTCCGTGTTACCCTCTGTGACACGTTGAGGCCAATTTCGCGTCGGGTCAGTTCGGGGCAGCGGGTTGACCCACGCGAAATCACTAATTTTAACCCCAAAATTCTTTTTTTTCCCCATTTTTTTTTAAATCCTCCATGGCCAAACCCCCATTCCTCCTTCTCCCTCAACGTGCCACGGCTCTAGCTAGGGAAATTTCTTCAAGTCTTCTTAAAACTCTTCAAGTAAAGGTATGTTCTCTAATTTTTTCTCATTCTTGATGCATAATTCGAGTCTTGAACATGTTTTCTGAGGAAACTCTGCCGCAAGGTATTCATGAGATGTGTACTTTCTTGGGTCATTGATGAATGTTGATTTTGTACTAGTGTTGTGTTTTGAACTCAATAATTACATGAATTGTGTTGAAAATCTTACATTGTTGATAACTAGGGTTGAGAATTGAGTTGGGAAGAAGAAGAAAAGGGTAGAAATAGAGATATTTTGGGTTGTGCGTGTTGTTGGAGTTGAAATATTTTTGTGCTTAAACTTTGAAGGTGTTAGGTTGAAGATTGATTTTGGGGGAATGAAAGTAGGAAAATCCCATAGGTTGCTGTGCACAAATTGCGAAGTGCTCATGATTTTATAAATGAATCGATGGATGAACTTTAATAATGCATTGATGAAGTCTGAGTAGTACAATGAAACCATCCCATCCACTTTTATGAAGGCAGTAAACATTTTGGGAAATAAGAGCTGAAATTATGTGGTTGTTCTTGTCGAATTGTATTGATTACAGTTAACGCCTAAGTGTGGGGTGATCAATTTAAGCCCAGCCTTAGTAGTATCCAACTATACCATGAATGACATTTGAAATATATGCTTTTGATGGATAGGACAAATGTCTGGAAGGCAAGATAAAGGAAAAGGCGCATCCACATCTGGAGTAAACACTAAGGGAAAGCTTATGGTTCACTACATGATGCAAGTGAATTCTTTGAGAGAGTGACCGTAATTTTATTCATATTCCCATACCTTTTGTGATTTGAGATTCTTTTGAAGTAAAAATGGGGTAACTCTCTTGTGTTCTGAGGGCACATGTTTAATGAGAGATAACAATCATGTGGATTTCTTGATCGGTTGATTTGCATGAGTTTGCTAAGATTAAGAGTCAATTCTTGAGGTTAGGAAGTCTTAACATAGTTATAATTCATTTCAATGATTAAATGATGCATGCCTTATTTTTAACTTGCTATCTTAAATAATCCTTATAGCCATAGATTGAATTGTCTTGCTAAATTATCTATGTGTGAGTCTTCAATTACATGAAATGTGAAAGGGTTGTTCGAGGACAAACAAGGCTTTAAGTGTGGGGTAGGTGATATTGGCCATAATTGCATGCCCAAGTGATACTTTATTACTTAATTTGGACTTGTTTATCTACTTTTATGTGTACATTCTCATGTGGTTTTTATGTAAATGTGGATTTATACTAACCAACATGATTAGTTATTGTTTTTGCAGTTAGAATGAATTTTGGAAACTAATCTATAAGTTGGTGAAGTGGAGGAATGGAATCGAAAGCAAAACTCGGAAGTCGGCAAGAAAATGCTAAAAACTTGATGCTCCGCGATAGAGGCTGTGTCACGCCACCATCGCGGAGGCATTCTGCCTAGAGTGAAATTTGTGCTGAATTCCAGTGAAGGTGCGCGATGGCACCATGTCACGGAGCCTATGCTCCACGTTTACTTCAGTGACACGGTGGGAAGACTTTGCTGCACACCCTGATTCCAGTGAAGGTGCGCGACAAGTCCATGGCACGGAGCTGATGCTCCGCGATGCCCTCCGTGCCATGCTGAGGATAATAATTCGGCATCCAAGTTCCAGTGAGGCTCCGCGACATGTCCGTGGCACGGAGCTGATGCTCCGCGATACCCTCCGTGCCACGTTGCCAGTTTATTTCGGGAAATTTCTCACTTGTATAAATAGCACACTTAGGTTTTATTTTAAGATATCTGACATTTCATGCTAGAACGTGGGTATCAAGCAGTTGAGCTGAAGAAGTTCTTGGGTTAATTCTCTTCCTTTTTCTCTTAAATTTCAATTGCTTGTATGATTTCTACTTGTTTGAAGATGTTTAATCATCAAATGAGTGGCTAATTCACCTTTGGCTGAGGTTGAGGATGATTGCAGTAGTATGTAATTGATGTTAATTTAGTTTTTATCTTCTCTACAATGGTTGTTCTATTGATTCTTGTTTTCACTACATTAATGCTTGGCCATTGTTAATGTACATCCTAGAATTCCAGTTTTATTTCCGAAAGGAAGATTAATTGGATAGATGTGAATTGGTAGGATATCTGTAATGTCATATTTGGTCATCTATGGAATTTGTTGCGTATTACTAGAATATGAGGTTTTTGCATCACAGAAATGTGTAATGTAAGTCTCATGATTCTTTAATTGGAGAGGAGCTCAAAATACCCAATCCATTGGTTAATAATTCCTGACTAACAATCGAAGAGAAGTGTTGACTGAAATTTAATCAATAAATTACATATCTGCATGATTTTCCTTAATCTCAGCTTGTTCGTGCTATTGTTCAGATTATAATTTACAATTTTTTTAATTAAAGTTACATTAACTAGTATTCTTGAAAAATCACCATTTGTTTTGTTTGTCTGCTTATATAAAGAAGTGCGTGCACTAAACACTTAAACAAACATTACTGCCACATTACAGTCCCTGTGGGTTCGATACCTAGCTTGAAATAAAGCCACTTTATTACTTGTACAACCACGTGCACTTGCGTGTAATTGGGAGTGAGCAGTTATCATAGTAATTTATGAGCATGATGGAAGTGTTGGAATATTGTGCAATTAACCTTAATGACCCGATTATGATATTGATGATTACATTGGGTTGAATTGGAGTTGTGGGCTTGAGAGATTGAAGTAAATTATGTATTATCACCATGATTTGATTTAATCGACTTGGGTATGATTGGATTGCATTTATATTGATGGATTATGAAGCTTGGGTGGATTATAAATTGTTTTCCTTACTAAAATTTTTTTATAAAATCTTTGAATCTAAAACGCCCATGAATGAAAAGTTCGTAAAAGAAGTGATTTATGATAAATGTGAGATGATGATGAGGTTGATGATGAAAAGCATGTTTCTAAAAATAACCATGATTATGTCATTGTTTTCAAAATGAATTGAGTAGATCCAAATATGATAAAGTTTTGGGCAAGGCCCCCATGTTGATTTAAAATGATGAGTTTTACGAAATGAGCTTACTGCATTGTTTGGAGCGAAGTCCCCCAATTTTATAAATGTTAGTTTGTGGTATGTTTTGAAATGAATGAAGTCATGTATCTTTGATAAAGTATGAGTGGAAATTATTAATCATGCATGAGCTTACGTTACATGATGATGTGAATGATATTGCAACTGTTGGGCTAGTTGTTATTAGAAAGTAGCCCTATCTTGTCGAAAAGAATGTTGTATGATGGAAATTAGTAAATGTTCTTGTCTCTGATAAGCTGTAGTAACTTAGTGTAGCCTTAGTCAGTCGGGACTCACATCCCTAGTCGCTAGTGGAGTATGCCTTCTCTTAGTCAGTCAGGATTCACATCCCTAGTCTCTAGTGGAGTATGTCTTCTCTTAGTTGGTCGGGACTCACACCCCTAGTCACTAGTGGAGTATGTCTTCTCTTAGTTGGTCGAGACTCACACCCCTAGTCAGACAGTGACTCGCTATATCAGAGCTTCCTCTCCCTTTGACAGTCATGGATTCTCTCTAGCTGAGAATGTTTCCCTTTGATGGTCAGGGACGCTCCCTTCGACAGTCAGGAACTCCCCCTTGGACAGTCAGGGACCCTCTTGATATCAGTCACGACATCATATCTCTGTATTATTCCCAATTATTACTTTTGCACATCAATTGACCTTATGTTAAAGCATATACTTATAATGTGGTTATGATGATATGAATATGTGAATCTCATATAAGGTTGTCGTATCTCATTTCAAATACATTACTATTAATGTGTTTTACATTACTTCCTTCTAGTATAAAATATGAGTTAATTTATTTACGCTTCCTGCATACTCAGTACATTCCAAGTGCTGACCGCACGCCTCTTGTGCTATATCGTTTCATGATATAGATTTAGGTCTCCAGGTTCAACCATGTGGCTAGATATGCTCCTCCCTCTCCCAGCTGCTAGTGGTGAGTCCTCATCTTCCGAGGACATGGTTTATGTTCTTGTTTTTATTATGTTTCAATTTTCAAATTTTGGGGAGTTAGATGGGGGCTTGTCCCAGTAACTCATCAGTTTAGTAGAAGGCTTTCGGACTTGTCTAGACAATTTCAGCTATGTATCTAAGTGTTATTAAATTGTCCTTATGGGTTATATTAGATTCTTGTTGTTATCTTCCATTATTTATGTTGTTAGTCATATATGATGTTAAGTGTATGCTATATTATTCCATGGACCGACTTGGAGCCTTTCGAGGTTCCTTGTCCCATGTTATGGCTAGGGTGTTCACTCGGGTCGTGACAATGAATGGCTCCAAGATAACCCATGCCGTAGAATATTACTAGCACAATATAACTCATAAGGAAATCTGAGCAAAAGCTAACTGAAATGTAAGATAATCCCTTATGGATAAAAAGATAATCTAATAATTTAAACACTGAGTCATAAAGTTGAACATACTAACTCTATGTTTAAAAGCCTCTACTGACTGATGAGCTTCTGAGACAAGCCCCCAGCTGACTCCAAAGTATGAAACTAAAACAAGGTAAAAGAATTAAAAAAAAGTCAATAACTCTAGTCCTCAAAAGATGGGGACTCACCACTGCTAGCCGATCAAGTCCGGAACATATCTAACCGCGGAGCTGAGTCTGAGTACTTGAATCTATATCATGAAATGATATAGCATAGAGTATGTGATCAGTACTTTGATTGTACTGAGTATGTAGAGTAAGTAAAACATGCTAGTAAGAAAGTAAAGGAGATCATGAGTGGAAGATCGTATAAAACATGAGATTCTGATCATTAATTTAGCAAAAAAGCTCAAAGTTTTCAAAACTATAATATAAGGCCGAACATGACTGAGTTCGTAAATAAAATCCTCATAAAGAATATTTTTGAGCCAAATCATCATAAGTTGTAAAATCCTGAAAGATGAACATGAATACATCTATATATAGAAACTAAGTGGGAGACTCATCATAACTGATATCATCATGATAGAGCTTACATGATGCCCCAACTATCTCACTCAAGTGGGCAGAGCCTTTCTAAGTCTTTCTAGGGCAAAGAACGATCAAAGGCATGATATTACTCGTGACTCAAGGCAACAATCTCCAATGACGATGATCCCTGCATGCGTCTATTGAGGCAAGGGAGACACTCTCCAATAGCGAGGATCCCATATTCCTTGGGCTAAGGGAAACATTCTTTAATATCTAGAATCCTTTATCCTATAGTGCAACATAGTTATGAGACCTGGATTCCTAAAACTCTCGTCCTACTCAGTGCTAGACACTACTCAAAAAAACATGTACAATACTCATAACATCATTGTGTAATATACTTTATTTTTACATGGGCTATTTAGAAATCATGAGGTTCATAAACATGCTTGAAATACGTGAACTAGTGATGAACGGAGAATTTGCGCATTTCTTAGGCATATTTTATCCATACTTTACTATGTTTTGAGAATAAATTGTGTTGTTTTCATGTGTTTTATGATATATTTGTGAAAAAGAACTAACGCACATGATTAAATACTTTCAGGGCTTAAAGTGATAAATTTGGGCTTATTTGAGGCTTAAAAGAGATAAAATGGCAAAATGGGATTGAAGGAACAAGTATATAGAAGTCGGCAGCACACAGGAATAGCTCTGTTATGGCCGGCACACCGCATAGGCCACTTCAGTGCTACCAGGGGTGTGAGGCGCCAAGCTTCCAGCGCATGGATGGGCGTGGCACACTGCTTAGTACAGACGTCCAGAAAAGTCAAATTCCAATTCTACTAGGAACTAAAGCTGCAAAACCCAATTCTAATCTAAGAATGAACAACGAAGGATTAATGTACTATTATAAATACCATCTCATAACGTGTTTTTAGGCATCTAAGTCTAGCATATCAAGTTGAATTCGAATATTGTATTCTTGTAGTGTTGTTGCACAATTCATATTTTTTGAGAATTTGTGTAATAGTTTAGTTAACAATTGTTGGAATTTCATCAAGGTCTTGTGATTCAATATAGTCTTGGATATTTTCTACTCAATTAAATATATAGGATTCTAGTTTTTGCTCCAGAGTTAGGCTAACATTCTACTTCATAGGAATAGGCATCATTTTAGTCACGAACTGGTGGAAATTAGCTACAAAAATATAAATTAGGATTCCACATGAATTATTCAAGTATGACAACAATATCTTCACTTTCGAAGAACTCAGGGCTAGAACTGATAGAGAACAGGAAAAGAGTTTTAGGTGACACAAGGGGGAGGAAATTCTCCTTATTGAACTCCCACATACTTATAGAAGAAATTTTGGTGAAAATCTCTAAGAAAAACTGAGAGGATTGTCGTTTGCCTAGCTTCTGTTCTGTGCTTCCAGAAGAATTCTACGCTCCGTTCTTGAGAATGAGAGAAGGAATATGGGGAGAAATGGTTTGTCACCCCTTCTAAAACCCCTGAATGAACCCCAAAATGATGTAGTTTAGGAACTAGGTAGGTGGAATTTTACAAAAATAACCCTGGGATTTAAATATAAAATATGGCCGATAGGAACCAATGGGCCTCAAAACGGGCCATTGGTAGAAATGACGGCACGTTGAATCTGGTCGTGGTTTCTGGGTTCAGAAACTAGGTTCACAAGGGTGAACCACGGTTAGGTACAATGGTCCATTGGAAGTAACAATGGGAGGTTGATACCTCTCGCCGGAACTGGTAAGAAAACAAGGAATGGGGCAACAGGTGATAACAACGACTCATTGGTAGAACCAATGGGCCGTTGTATCCCCTCGTGGTTCACACTGTTGGGTCCTAGAAGCATACGACAAGTGGTCACAACGACTTGTTGGAGGCTACAATGGGCCTTTGTTCCCTCCCATTGTCTCAGGAAAGGGTCCGGTAGATCTCAGAATTCGGGATTCGACGATTACAGGACAACCCATTGTTAGGATCAATGGATCGTCCTATGACTCGTTGTTTCCCCCTGAAAATATTATGCTGCAATCCCACGACCCGTTGCAACGGTCCATTGTGGGGGTCGTATGAGACAGGAAAATTTCTAGTTTCTTGTGGTTTTTCATGCAACGTCTGAATTTGGTCTAGAAAAATTTCAGGGTGTTACATAACCGAGTATAGTTAAAGTCAAGACTTATTGCAACTAGAATATACACACTTTTGAGACTAAGAGGAGATGGGTGAAAAGCATCTATTATCTATTGGCGTACATAACGCATACACTTTCATACCGAGAAAGATAAGTGTAATTCTTAAGTCGAGAAATATTATATATACTAAATGTAAGTTTTTCACAAAATTGACCAGGATAGATCACTAGTAAAAGCCTACTAAGTTATGAAATCATAGGGAACACAGTCCTAGTTGAGCTTCATCAATTCGATACGAACTTAATTATTTTTAGAATTATTTTCTTTATTTATTTGCAAACCCCCTTCCGAAATATTAATTACAAGTTAGCTTATTTTCATTGTTAATATATTGTTTCTGCTTATTCTCTCTGGGATCGACCAACCTTTGTCTAGTTACTATATTTGACAATGACTGCTTTATCCTTTGATTGCGAGGTGTAATTTGGCCAAAAACTTTATTCCCCATAATACCCCCTGCACGACCAGCACTTCGTGCGCTAGATCACGCTGCGATACGCGACCCTTCATACGCCAGATAGTGCTGCATGATGCGGCGCTCTGTGTGCGGTAGGGCTAGCTTTTTCTCACCCTATTTCCAACATTCATTCCCTAAATTATGGTTTAACTATTTATTCTTGCACACTTGAACAAACATATCAACTCTAAAAAAATCAAATAAATTGTCTTGGGTTGCCTCTCAAGCAACGCTTGATTTAATGTCCCGACAAGACGTGAGTATCTTGATTACACGGACTTCACCAAGATACCCCTTGGGTTGCCTACCAAGAATCATTTGATATAACATCATGACACAACGCATCTCTCAGCTTAAGATACTTTCAATATTTCCTCCTCCTTTTTGGAGCTAAACCAATTTGTTAACATTTGAAAGAACCAGAAACAACTAAAAAAAACATAAATTACAATATAATGACTACAAGCCAAGATTATAGACCAATTAACTATTTCTTAATCGTATTCCCAGCAGCAGCGCCAAAATTTGATCAAGCCCAAATTAAACCTTGCAATTGAAGTATAAAGCGGTCGTTGTCACATATAGTAACCCAACAAAGGTTGGAGTCGATCCCACAGGGAATAGGCAGAAATAATATGTTCATAATTAAAATAAGATAACTTTAATCAATATTTTGGAAGGGCGGTTTGCGAATAAAGAAAAGAAAATAATTCTAAAAGTAATTGGGCTTGTATCAAATTAGTGAAGCTAAGTTAGGATTGTGTTCTCCATGATTTCATAACTTAGTAGGCTTTTACTAGTGATATATCCTAGTGAATATTGTGTAAGACTTACGTTTAGTACATCTAATATTTCTCGAGTTAAGAATTACACTTATCTCTTATCGGTCTCAAATTGTATACGCTGCATTCACCAATAGACAATAGATGCTTTCCACCCATCTCACCTGGGTCTCAAAAGTGTGTATATTTTAGCTTTGCAGTAACTCTTGACATTAACTATCCACGGTTAGAGCTCAAGTTAATTAGATTAGGGTTATTAACCTCAAATTGCCATTGTTATTCTCTTTTCCTATCTTCAAACTTCTTGGTCAGGCAAGTTTAAGATACAAGCTCGTTTCAACATTTGCAACTGCGAAAACATAATTAAAATAAAGAGAATACAATCCAACCATTTCACAATTCAAGAATCACTATTTTATTATGTCTACATTTGTTAATCTATCATGGTTCCCACAACCCTAGCCTAAGAGATTTAGCCGCTCATGTTTATAAGAAAACAAATAAAAGATGTAGAAGAAATCATAATAAAATACTTACGAGAATATTTAATTGAGTAGAAAATCTTCAAGACTATATTAAATCACAAGAACATGATGAAATTTCAATAATTGTCAACTAAACTATTTTACACATATTTTCAAAGTATGAATTGTGCAACAACACCTCAAGACTACAATATTCGAATTCATCTTGATATGCTAGACTTAGATGCCTAAAAATATTTTATGAGAGGATATTCATAATAGTAGATTAAGCCTTTGTTGTTCCTTCTTGGATTAGAATTGGGTTTTGCAACTTCAGTTCCTAGTAGAATAGGAATTTGACTTTTCTGGACATTTGGACTAAGTAGTGTGTCGCGCCCCTCCATGCGCTGGAAGCTTGGCGTGTTGTGCCCCTGGTAGCACTGAAGTGACTTGTGCAACATGCAGGTCATAACACAGGTATGCTTGTGCGCTGCCAACTTCTATACACTTGTTCCTTCGATCTCGTTTTGCCATTTTAGCTCTTTTAAGCCTCAAACAAGCCCAAACTCATCACTTTAAGCCCTAAAAGAATCTAATCATGTGCATTAGCTCTTTTTTAAAAAAAGTATCATAAAATACACATAATTTGTTATCAAAAAAAGAAACACACATAATTTGTTCTCAAAACATAGTAAATTATGGGCAAAATATGGCTAAGAAATGCATAAATTCACTGTTCATCACCTCGCAATTGAAGTATAAAGTGGTCGCTGTCAAATATAGTAACCTAAAGAAGGTTGGCATCGATCCCACATGGAATAGGCAGAAATAATATGTTAATGATGAAAATAAGCTAACTTGAAATCAATATTTCGAAAGGGGGGTTTGCAAATAAAGAAAGAAAACAATTCAAAAAAAAATTGAGTTTGTATCAAATTGATTAAGCTAAGCTAGGACTGTGTTTCCTATGATTTCATGACTTAGTAGGCTTTTACTAGTTCTATCCTGGTGAATCTTGTGTAGAACTTACATTTAGTACATTTAATGTTTCTTGAATTAAGAATTACATTTATCTCCTCTCGATCTCAAAGTGTATTGTTGCATTCTCCAATAGACATTAGATGTTTTTCATCCATCTCCGCTCGGTCTCAAAAGTGTGTATATTTTAGCTTTGCAGTAAGTCTTGACTTTAACTATACTCAGTTAGAGCTCAAGTTAATTAGGACAGTTATTAACCTCAAATTGTCAGTTTTATTCTCGTTTCCTAACTTCAACATCCTTGGCAAGGCAAGTTGAAGATACGAGCATGTTTCAACGTTTGCAATCGCTAAAACTTAATTAAAATGAAGAGAATAACAATCCACTCAATTCACCATTCAAAAATCACTCTATTATGCCTACATTCATTAATTATCATGGTTCCCACAACCCTAGCTTAAGATATTTAGCAGCTCATGTTTATGAGAAATCAAATAAAAGATGTAGAAGAAATCATAATGAAATACTTACAAAAATATTTAATTGACTAGAAAATCTCCAAAACTATTTTGAATCACAAGACTTGATGAAATTCCAACAATTGTCAACTAAACTATTACATACAAATTCTCAAAATATGAATTGTGCAACACTATGACTTGTGACAATTGACTAACAGTTGATAGTATGCCTCTAAAACATGTTAAGAGACGATATTTATAATAGTAGATTAATCCTTCATTGTTCCTTCTTGGATTTGAATTAGGTTTTGTAGCTTCTATTCCTAGAAGAATTGAGATTTGACTCCTGGCCGCCCAAACATGCTTGTGCCTTACGCCGCCCATAGCATTGATGTGCTTGGCATGGCGTGTCTCTCCTTTCCTCAACAGTAGCATAGGAGTTCCTGCACGATGCCAACTTCTATATACTCGTTCCTTCAATTCTGTTTTGCCATTTTTGCTTTTTAAAGCGATAATTAAGCCCAAATTCGTCACTTTAAGCCCTGAAAGCATTTAATCATGTGAGTTAGATATTTTTCACAAATATATCATAAAACACGTGAAAACAAACATAATTTATTTTCAAAATATAGTAAAGTATGGTCAAAATATGGCTCAGAAAAGCGTAAATACGCCCTTCATCACCACCCCACACTTAAACTATTGTTCGTGCTCGAACAATCTACTAATTCTCTTCTCACATTCAAGCACAAAATTCTCCCTACGAATTGATCTAGTTACATGTCAAAGTTTGAAATCACTTAGTTTCTAGGACCAACTCAATAAGATATATTTGAGCTAACATGAATCATATGTAATTTAGCAATCAATATATACCAAAATCTTATCATTGTGCCCCTCACTATTTGGAGAGATGGCCTTTTTCACACAAGATAAATATGAAAATAATAACTTGGGAATAAATAAACAATTTCTCTCACTCTCCTAAAGAACTCAACATTCATGCAAAAAACGATCCATAAGCTTGCCTTTAGTGTAATACTACACTAATATAGAATTTTGAATGAAGGATCAATTAGGACTTAGATTGATTGTAATGTAGGCTAAGGGATAAGTAGGAACTATTTGGCCAAGATAGTGATTGATCTCCCTAAGCACTTTAACACTTTACAACACTTTGATTTTAGCACATTCTTCAATCTCCTATTTTTCTCCCTTATACCTCCTTTTATATTTTCATTTTTCAACTTAGGTGACTAGTGTGAATTTTTTAACATTAAGCTCATTCACCAATTTTTTTTCAAAGCTCTTTCTTCTTTTTGTTTTTCCACTAACATCACCTTCCTTGTTTAGCAAA
The DNA here is from genome assembly GCA_035772735.1 of Datura wrightii. Classification (NCBI taxonomy): domain Eukaryota; kingdom Viridiplantae; phylum Streptophyta; class Magnoliopsida; order Solanales; family Solanaceae; genus Datura; species Datura wrightii. Next base: position 43,361,684 of record JASDFA010000002.1, on the reverse strand, counting down.
TTTCACCCTTTTCATTTCTTTCGATTTCTACACTTTTTAGCTTTTCCCTTCACTTCTCTAATTATGCTCCTTTATGCAAAAAATTTCATTAAAAAATGCTCAAGGAGTCATTTGGATCAAATGTAAGTAAATAGAACAAAAAGGGATTAAGCTTATAATATGGTTATCAAAAGAATAGGCTAAGGCTCAAAATGGATAACTAGGATAATTACATCAAGGTAGGTAAAATAGGATACAAATAAGATACCAAATAAATGCCTATGTCACTTACTATATTCAAGATTCTTATTTCGCTTGGCACACAGATCGGGCAAGTTCTAGATACCAAATTACAAGCATGGAATATACTAAAATTCCTTACTCACGCAATGACACAAATGGCTCAATAATGGCAATCAAGATTACATAAACACATATATCCATATTGCATGCATAACATAATTAAGTCCACTTTTTCAAGTTTAGGAGTCAAGTTCGAAAATACTAAGTATTTCTACCTTTTTCATGCATTTTTGAGTGAATTTCACAAATTCATAATGATACCTAAGTAAAACACCTAGCATTTGTAAGGTTTAAAGTTCTTGCTTTTCCTAATGACTAATTTTCCCTTAAGACGGTCGTCTTGCATCCATCATCGGAAAAAATCATGACTTTATGACTAACAAAAAAATCTATACCCACTAATCGGTTCTAAGGGACTACCCACCAAAAATAATAACTATTGAAATCCAAAACAAAATAAAGCTTAAAAAACTACTGCAACAAAACCAAGTATTCAAGATAAGTTATGATCACAAACAAAAAGTTAGGCCCTCATGTACAAATTTAGCAATTAAAGAATGCATGGTGATAAAGTTTACTTCTCCCACCCTACACTTAATTGGTAGTACTATCCCAGTGTTAAAATAATAAATCATAAACTAAAAGAGTGAAAAAAGAACTCCCTGGGCCTCTAGTCCTCATCGTCAATAGGGGCAAGAGCAGCTTCCTCTATCACAAAATCCTCATCATCATCATGAATAGACTCTATGTCCGAGTGCACTCTCGCAATCTCATCATATGTGACCACATCATCATCAAGGGGCTCCTCAAATTTGGGTCCAACTCTACAAAAGGCTCTTGAGTGCTTCCTTAGGGGATAGTCCATGTTGAGCTGTTGTAGCTACTCCTCAGTCACTCCAGTCATTCTCAATTGCTGTATTTGCATGTCGTATAGGTGACTCAACATGTTATCAATTCTTACATGGCACTCACTAATAGATAGGACCAAACTATGTATGCCCTTAGGATCCTTAGTATTTGTCACATCCATTCCCTTTGGATCATACCTATGCTTACAGAAATCGAGTCAAGAGACCCCCAAAACTAAAACTCTGCCCTTTTTTCATACTCGCTCTTCTCAACACATCCTTGATAATTTCCCAAACATTAACAGGCATCCCAGTCATCAATGCATAAACAAGACACACCCTCTCCCATGTAACATGAGTCACGTGCTTCCCGGCACCAAACAAGCACAAACAATTTTCAACCAAATTCTAGCTTCTCTAGTCATATGTGCATAGGGTCTTAAAGACACATGATACCCATCTTGTTGGTGATGAGTCCACCGTGCGATCGAATTTGCACCACTAAGAGTATGTCGAATTTCTCGGTAGGGAGGTCTCAAAATTAAATTCTTAAAGAGTTGTGGGTCAATGCTAGGTGAAGCAAGTATTCTATTCAAAATCGCGGGCGAAAAATTAACAATTTTCCCTTTAATTTTTACTTGGTTGGACCTTTCCTTAGGATCCTAGTTAGCAATAAATTCCCTCACCATGTTCAAATTACATTCCCCAAATCATTAAACACAAAGCCAACACCAAGAGTATACAATCTATCTACAATATATGGAAACTCCAATGCCAAACTATCTCTATCAATAAACATTTTATGTGAGTACTTTAATTCTTCATGCTCTTTTACCCATTTTTACCTTCTTGCTCCATGACCCAACGGATCCCAAAATGTCTCAATGGTTGTTGTGGTAGACTCACATCATCATGCTCCTCCTCATCAGCTCTTCTTGACCTCTTTGAACCTTGTCTTGAAGAAGCCACTCCCTTTCCTTTTCTTGGTTTTGGTGCCATTGTTGAAGAATTCACAAGAAAAATATTGTCTTTTGAGACTTTAGTGAAAACATGTGGAGGAATTTTGAGAAAAGATGAAGTTTTTGATGAGAAATCTTTGAAGAATAGGGGTGTGAGATGCGGATAGCTAGAGCAATGGGGAGAATATTAGGTTATAGTATTTTAAAACACCCCTTGGGTCAGTTTTTACCCGTGACCCACAAACTTTTTCTGCTGGGATTGGCCCTCGGTGACGCGGCACCCATTGCACCAATGTTGTTGCGCATCGCGGGGCTCCTTGAGCCTGTCTCCCCTGCGCGTCATGCTGCTTGGACAAATTTTTCCTTTGTACCCTATTTTAAAATTTCATGGTCACAAATCCTTTTTTTCGGATTATAACTTAACCCCTGCACACTTGAACAAACACATTATCTCTAAAAAATAAATTGTCTTGGGTTTCCTCTCAAGTAGCGCCTGATTTAATGTTGTGATACGAAGTAGGTATCTTGATTACTCAGACTTCATCAAGATACCTAATGGGATCATGGTCACATGCAATTACCCTCATTTCGAGGGTTTGGAACGGTATCACTAGGCAAAGTGCCATTTTGCCTTTGATTTAACGTGGTCGAGATTTACCACACCTGCTGCTCTAACTGCTTAATGGAGGTTGAATGTGAGTCCACCATTTGACTCAAGCTTGAAAGTTCCACTCTCAACTCTTTAACTCCTAACTCAGTGGATTCAATTTTCTTCTTCATGCGACTCATCATATCTTCTAACTTTGCAAACTTAGAGTCGTTCACAGTAGGGTCTCTTGCGCGTGGAGGAACATATACTCCACTTTTGTCATTGTTTGGGGCCTCTCGATTCCTCCACTGACCTTGGTACCTTTCTCTAGCCCTAGCTCTGTCATAGATATTGTTCCCATAGTAGTTTCGACCTTGATGCTAAGAGTCTTGGTTAGACTTTTGGATGTTAGCCCGGAAATCCCCCTAATTATTTACAAAATTAGCTTCCTCAACAGCCTCAGGGTGATGATCATCATACTTGGGTCCTCTATATTCATATTTACCACATTCACCTTTTGAGTGTTCAAAGTGGTAAAGTGCTTGGTGATCAACTCCAGCTGGGTTTTAAGATAGGCCATATCTTGGTCCCGTTCCTCTTCTTTCTTTCGCTGCTCTGCTATTATTCCTCTTGAGTGGCTTACAGTAGCGGCCCCAAATTCCCTATTGTGCTATGCCTATTGGTTATAGTCATCTTATCCAGTATTTCACTGGCCTCTACAAAAGTGTGGGCCATCATGGACCCCTCAGCAATGCGATTTGCTATGGCCTTGTTTGCTGCACTTAGTGACCTATAGAATACTTTCAATAGGACCTCTTTAGGAAGCTTATGATTAGGACACTATTTCAATTTCTTCTTGAATCATAGCCATGCTTCATGTAGAGCTTCCCCAGGTATACTTTCAATTGTCTGAAGTTATAATTTCATCCGTCAACTGAATCATTCGTGAGGGTGGGAAGAACCTCTCTAAGAAAGTGGTGGTTAGCTCTGCCCAAGTGGTGATATAATCGTTTGGAAGCTTGGTCATCCACAAAATAGTTTCCCCATCTAATGAAAATGGAAATAAGTGGAGTCTAATTGCCTCTTGAGAAACTCCAGGCAGTCTATAAGCATTGCAGATATAGGTGAAATTTATTAGATATTGGTTTGGATCTTCACCAGGTAGACCATTGAAAAACCCCTCATTCTCTGCAATTGCATCATAGTACCCTTGATATTGAATTTGGAATTTGCTGACAATGGGGTGGAATGATGGCTCCCGTGTAACCAGCCTGTCACGACCCAAGCTAGGACCTCAGATCGAGACACGCAACCTAGAACCACGAGTGGATCTAAGTCAATCCCTGGAATGAACATGATGACTAAACAACATACATCAAGAGGAATCTGATAACTAAAATATGAATAAGCAGAAGTCTGAATAACATAGCAATCATAAACAGAGCCAACACTCGGCAAAGCTGAAAATTCTACATAATGTCTGATAAGCCTCTACTACTGTCTGATGAGCTGATGGGACAGCATCCCCAACTAGCTCGCTAAAGTATGAAACTAAATATAACATAACTCAACACTAAACTGAAGGTACTCAGAAGATCAGGACTCACCAACGATGGGAAATTGAGCTAAGCCGCAGGAGCTGGACTAATGGAGAAACTGAGTCTGATCGTCCGGACCTATATCATAAAACGATACAGCATATAGAGTATGCAGTCAATACTTGAAATGTACCGAATATGCAGGGTAAGTAAAATATGTTCGGTAACTGTTAACTGAAAGCATGCATATAAAAATAAATAACAAGATCATGAGAGTAGAGACTGCATGCTGAAATTAGAATCTAAATCATGTATAGTCATAAGCTGAATATCATATCTCAATAAAATGACCGAAAGCTAAAATAGAAATCATATAACTTGTTATAACTGAAATCATAAGGAAAAACTCGTAAACTGATCATTGGATCAAACCTACTATAAAACATAATATCATAAGTAATGAACATGAATAACTGAATCATGAGAAATAATGGGAGACTCATCATAACTGACACCATGAAGATAGAGCTTACGTGATACCCCAACGACCACACTAAAATGGGCAGAGCCGTCCAAAACCTTTCTAGGGTTAAGTACGCTATCTGTCACACCCCGCCTTGGGGGGGGGTACGACTGGCACCTGGTGCCCTACTAAGATCTGACCTGCTAAACTGTTAAGCCTGGGCGCGTCTGGCGCCTGGCTGGCTCTAACTCAGATTTCTGGAAACAAAGGGCTATATAACGGCTGTAAATATAGCCCCCGGCCCATTGGCCTATCGCCTGCTGTACCTGTCTTGGCAGCTAACCAGAAATATAGTAACTCAGGGAAACCTATACGGGCCGACAAGGCCACCATGCTGTCTAGTTATCTGCTGCTTAATCAAAAAGCACAAAAAGAAGCTACGTGACCGGCAAGGTCACCACTACTGACAACTATGGCCTCACACGACCATCACAGAAGTAAGAAAGAGTAAAGACAACTATACAACTGCACGGCCCCACACGACCGGCTCATCTAACCACAGGGATTTCATACAGAATGCAAGCCTCTAGGAATAGTAATAGAACTGATCGGGACAGGGCCCCGACCTACCCATTCTATATACAACAAAAGGAACTGAACTACACCTCTAAAATTCAGCCTCCGGATGACTGGAGCTGAATACTCAACCGCTGACAGGGAGTCACGTAGAATCGCCTGCTCGTCTAGGAGTACCTGCAGGCAAGTAATGCAGCGCCCCACTGGGCGTCAGTACCACTGGTACTGAGTATGTAAAGCAACTGAAATAATATAACTGAAAACATCATCTGAAAGCAATAATATGACTGATGAAGCAGAAGTAGGAGGAATAACTTAACTGTCTAATGAAGTAGATCGTACCTGTTCTTATTGATACCGAAGGAAGTAGGAATCATACCTGGAGGCGTATCATTCTACTACCAACCCACTCGCATCTAATATAACATAGCATAGCATACATAACATAACATAGCACATACAAACCTTACCCGGCCCCCATAAGCCGGGAGGTACAATCAACACAGAGTCTATGCCCCTACCCCGGTCATCCCATCTCCTATAGTGGCTATAAGCATCATGCCGGTCCCTGGGTATGCACTTGGGCTCGCTGAGCCCCTGACTATAACTGTACCTGAGTCCGAAGGACTCTAAAATCAACACCCCGGGCGTACCCGCTCGACGGGGGTGTATAAGGGCCGACCAAGGCACAATATGGGGAAACTGGCATCCCATCTTCATCCCCTTGTGGGACAGCATATCACTCCGTAGAGTGACGTATCCTCGTCCTCTGGCGGACGAGTCGATACAGCTATTAACCCTGGGCTGTCAGGGATGCTAGGTAATCCAACCCCAATCAATACAACGGTCTCAACTAATCATGTTGTCTGTGTATCTCATAAGCTAAGGCTAACAGGTGTAAGGTATCATATAAATCACATACTGAGCTAATAATAGCAATCTATAAGTGTCTGATACATGCTGAGACAGGTAAGTATAAATATGAATATAGCCTCTTGTCAAACTGTACTGGGGCAAAGGTTATACAAGAAGGTATTTCTGCTGAAAGCTATATTGTTTACTGAGTTTCTGTATTAACATGATTTCCTAATTCTAACATGCTTTCTAAACTTTATTTAGTTGCTATGCTATGTCTGAAATGTTTTACGGATACTGTACTACTTCACGAGGCTTCAGCTAAACACAACAGTATCTTAACATGGCATATTACATCATATACTGAATATACTGGGCGATCTTAATCACTTACGCCCGAATCTATATCGTACGGATAGGTATCGTACACGTTACAACCCAAAACTTCTCATAAATATTCAAAATAACACGATAATCGATTTCTAAACATGCAACTGGTCTGTAAATTACTATACTGCTTCGAGGTTACTCAACTTGCCGAGGAAACTTAACTTTACATACCTTATCTTTGAATATTCGTCCATCGGACGAGGCTCGGCTGGTACTTCAACTATTTTCTCCCAACTGCATTCATAAATATGTCAATCAATACTAAATACAACGTTATTGTAAAGAGCAACGTTACTTTCGATTTAATTTATAGCCTAAACTTAGGCTTATCGAAAGACGGTCAAAAACTCGATATTTTTCAGCGGCCCAGAAGGGAGAAATATTTACTTCTCAGCTAGGAACACATAGACATTAATTTAGAGCAATTCTACTTACTTTAGTTCGGCGGCTCACCGATTCGTCGGCCGTATTTCGCGAAACTAATTCCGTAGAAATGCTCTCTGCTGCTAAATACCTTGGTATCTAGGATTAATTTGGGTTTGGGCAGCGTTTGGCAGCGTAATCGGATGGAAATATTTAATTTTCCTTCGTCTTCCTCTGTCTACTGCGCTTTTCTGGAAATTTTCAAGTGATATTTGATTTTAAGCCGAAGTGGGGGCTTATATACTTGGGCCTGAACTTGGGCAACGTGTCACGGAGCCATCGCGGAGGCCTCACCTCCATGACACGCTGCCATCGCGGAGGGGCTCTGCCTCGGCTCCTCCCGTGATGGTTCGACGGGTTTCTCGTCCGATCTTTTCCCGGGCCTTTCCCTACCACGTATGGCTTTCAAATATGCTTAACCAACGTGCGAATAGGTCATCTGAGTGCCGGGAATTCTACGGGGTATAACACTATCATGATATCGATATCAAAATGAAGGCCCCTTGGGCAGGGGAAAACTCTCTTAAGAGGTCCCAAATATAAATATACCTACGTTGGCGCGTAGTTCTGAGATCAGGAAACCTTGGAAATCCAAGCCTACTCGGTGCTAGACACTATTCCCAAAAACATGCACAGTGCTTTCATCGTGTTTTAAAGAAGCTGAAATCATAATCACATGCATAGTCTAAAATTTGAACATTCAGAGTCTTGACTCCAAAACATATCATAAGTTGATCTTATTAGCCTTGGCTCATGAAAACATTTTTAACATGTGTGGGTGCCCAAATCTTAAAATCATGGATACTTGAAATAGACTTCATAAGTCAAAAGCATAGATTCATACATAGGTAATTTGTAAACATTCATTCATGCTAGATATATCATCATACTTGAAATCGTGAATCATAAACTTGACTTTTCATAAAGCTTGCATAATAGGGCATAATTTTTCTAAAACTTGAAATCATGATTTTATTATCAATTTATATATAAAAACTTCCCATGAATCTTAGAACATGCTTTGAAATATAAAGGGAACTGACCAGTAAATAAATCATAGAGAATTTTATGAAATTAGGTTAAAACCCCATAAGATCATAAACTTGAATTAAGACTTGAATTCATGAACCTGAGGAGAAATTTGGGCATGAGAGTGAAAGGAAACTCTCATTCATATCCCTACATACCTGGGTAAGCTGAATCTCAACTTGAATTTGAAAGCCTAAGAGAATTGGAAAAGAATTAATAGGGTTCAAGCTTGATCTTCAAAAGGAACTTCTAAACTTTGCATGCATGGGAGTTGAATGAACTAGAATAGGTTAAAATCCCTTAGTACCTTACTTTCAGGGCTTCAAACAACAAATTTTAGGCTTAGAAGCTTAGAAATTATGAAAATTCCCTTACTGATTCTCCTGGAAAAGTGACACTGCCAGTCAGCACGAGAGACATGACGAGTCTTTAGGTCCTCTGATGACTCGTTGTTTCCCCTCATAACCACCACTGGAAATTTCCAATTTTCTTCCAACCTTTTCCAACCGAAGATCGGCCAGATAAGTCTGAAGTGACAACATGACTCGTCCCTCTATCCATTAAGTCCCTCTGAGAGAGTCCCCTGATTCCAACTCTGCACCTCCCAATGAGGGACTCAACAACTCGTTAGGTGTCATGACAGGTTGTTGCCACTACAACTTCCTAACACAGCACCACTATGTAACGATCCATCAAGCGACTTAAGGGGTCACTTGATGAGTTGTTTTGTGACCTGGCGCCGATTCTCCTGATTTCTCTAATTCAACCCATGGGTCTAATCTTTGGGACTTTCATGGTATTATAATATCTCCCCCTTGGGAATATTCATCCTCAAATGTAGATTAAGCATACTGAAGGGCTAAATCTACGTGACCATATCGAGTCCTGAAAGCTATTTTCGGGATGTCACTCCCTCTAACTCTGAGCTGATGATATCCATATCTAAGGTCTATCTTTCAGAAGCACTTAGCACCCTGAAGTTAGTCAAGCAAGTCATGAATCCTGGGGAGGGGATACTTTTTTTGATTTTGACCTTGTTTAACTGTCGATAGTCAATGCACATTCTAAGGGCACCATACTTCTTCTGGACAAAAAGAACTAGTGCACCCTACGGGGATTTACTAGGCCTAATGAAACCCTTATTTTGGAGATCTTTGAAGTGATCTTTCAACTCCTTGAGCTTAGTTGGAGCCATTCTATAAGGAGGAATAGATATAGGCTACATATCAGGGAGAAGGTCGATACCAAAGTCAATCTCACGCTCGGGAGGGACTCTTGGAAGATTATCTAGAAACACCTCTGGATACTGACAGATTATAGGGACTAACTGAAGAGTCAGGGTCTTGGACGTAGCATCCTTAACCCAAACTAGATGGTACACATAGCCTTTAGAAATCATCTTCTTGGCCTTGAGATAGGAAACAAAGTGACCTACAGGTACAACTGAACTACCCTTCCATTCTAGGACTGACTAACCCAGAAATAAAAAATATACCTTATGTGTTATAAAATTTACTAAGGCATAACATGTATCCAACCAATCCATACTAAAGATAATATCAAAATCGGTCATGTCTAATTCTACTAAGTTGACTGAGGCAAAATTCTAACAGACTGTGACAGGGCAATTTCTGTATACTCGTCGAGCTATAACTGAGTCACCGACTGGTGTAGAGATTGAGAAGGGTTCTGATAGTGTTTTAAGACTGACTCTGAAACTAATAGCAACATAAGGAGTCACAAAAGATAAGGCAACCCCTAAATCTAACAATGCATATACATCAAGATGGAATACTCATAACATACCAGTGACCACATCTGAAAAGACCTCCTACTCCTGATGAGATGAGAGGGTAGAAAATTTATTCTGACATTGATTACCACCTGCACTAATGGATGCACCCTACTGAGCTGAGCATGCTGGTGGAGCTGCTGAACTGATGGATGGGTCACGGCCCCTACTATGGCCCTATCGGCTGAAGGGGAGTCTCTAAGCAGATGTCCGAGCTTTTCATACCCGAAACACGCACCTGAACCCGCTAGGCACTCTCCGGGATGCCTTCTACCACACTTTCCACAAACTGGAATGTTGGGCTCTCCTGACCTGCTCCCTTGACCATTGGAGCCTAATGCCCCACCCTTCTGATCATGCATTGATCTAGACGGAACACTAGCTGATGATGGCGCTAGCGATGATGACCTCTGGTGGGACTGCTGACATTGTCCTCCATTGGACCTCTACTGAAACTGTCTATAACTCCCTATCCTAGCCCTCTTGTCCTCTCTATCTTCTTCTCCTTCATCTAATCTGCCTCTATCTTCTGGGCATATATGACCAATCATGAGAAGTCTAGATCACTATTCAGCATAATGCTCCTACACTCCTTAACTAGTGAGTCTGATACTCCATTCAAAAACCTATTCATACGAGTCCTCTAATCTGCAGCCATCTCTGGCACGTACTTGGACAATCAGGTTAACTTCAAGGAATACTCTTGGACAGTCCTGTGGTGTTGCTTTAAGTTGATGAATTCTGTCGCCTTCGCCTCCCTCAACTCTATAGGGAAGAACCTATCCAAGAAGGCAATCACGAACTCATCCCAACTCACTGGAACTTTTTCCACTACCCTACTGTCTTTCCACTGGAGGTACCATATGTAAGAAACCCCCTTTAGCTGATAGGAGGCTAAATCCGCACTCTCCTCTCCGGTCACCACCATAATCTGGGTGATCTTTTGCACCTCCTCAATAAACTCATGTGGATTTTCGTCCACTTTTTACCCTAGAAACTCAGGTGGATTCATCCTGAGAAAGTCCCAAACTCTAGCCGCCGTTGCGTTCCCATTGTGAGGGACATAAGTCACCGCCTGCTAATTGACCTGAGCGGTCATAGCTAGTACCAACATCTAAAATGCAGCTCTAAACTCGACATGAGTTACCTGCTCGGGCATAGGATCTGCTAGTGCTGGCGGGGCTTGTTGATGCTAGTCTCCATTGCCATTGTGGTGGCCATTTCCATTTCCAGTCCTTCTTCTATTTACCCAGCGTAGAGGCATATTTCAGCAATCGTGTATATTATAATTTAAAAGGATAGAGAGATACTTCATCGCACGACATCGATCATGAAAGAAGGAAATTTCCTAAAATGTCTTGTAGCGTCTCCTCAATGGAAAAGACTCTACTCAATGCGGCTTTTAGACATCCAAGGACACTCTAAACCTTTGTTATGATACCAAGTTTGTCACGACCCGAGCTAGAACCCTGAATCGAGACACGGGACCTAGAACCACGAATGGTTCGAAGTCGACCCATGGCATAAACATGATGACTAAAGAACATACATCAAATGGAATTTGATAATTGAAACATGAATAAGCGGAAATCTGAAATAACATAGTAATCATAAATGACTCAACACTCGACAAAGCTGAAAATTCTACATATTGTCTGATAAGCCGCGACTACTGTCTGATAAGCTGTTGGGACAACATTCCCAACTAGCTCGCTAAAGTCTGAAACTGAATATAACATAACTCAACACTAAACTGAAGGTCCTTGGAAGATGAGGACTCACCAATAATGGGAAACTGAGCTAAGTTGTGGGAGCTAGACTAAAAGTAGAACTGAGTCTGATAGTTCGGACCTATATCATAAAATGATACAGCATAGAGTATGTGTTTAGTCCTTGGAATGTACTGAGTATGTAGGGTAAGTAAAACATGCTAGGTAACTGTTAAGTTAAATCATGCATACAAACATAAATCATAGGATCATGAGAGTAAGGACTACATGCTGAAATCTAAATCTGAATCATTAAGGAATGCATGCTGAAATCTAAATCTGAATCATTTATAGTTATAAGCTAAATATCATATCTAAAAAGAATGACCCAAAGCTAAAATAGAAATCATATGACTTTTCATAGCTGAAATCCATAAGTAAAAGCTCGTAAACTGATCATTGGGTCAAACGTACTATAGAACATAATATTATAAGTAATAAACATGAATAACTAAAATCATGAGGAACAATGGAAGACTCTTCAGAATTGACACCATCATGATAGATCTTACGTGATGCACCAACGATCACACTCAAGTGGGCAGAGCCGTCCAAAACCTTGCTAGGGCCAAGGACGCTACCATGATATCGATATCAAGTTGAAGGCCCCTTGGGGCAAGGGAAAACTCTCTTGAGAGGTCTCAAATATAAATATACCTACTTTGGCACATATTTCTGAGATCGGAGAACCTTGGAACCCCAAGCCTATTCGGTTCTAGACACTACTCCCAAAAACATGCATAGTGCTCCCATCATTTTTTTAATGAAGCTGAAATCATAATCACATGTATAGTCTGAAATCTGAAGATAAGGAGTCTTGACTCCAAAACATATCATAAGCTGATCTTATTAGACTTGGCTAAATCATGAAAACATGCTTAACATATATGGGTTTGCCCAAATCTTAAAATCATACATACTTGAAATAGACATTATAAATCAAAATCATAGATTCATACATGGGTAATTTGTAAACATTCATTCATGCTAGATTTCTCATCATACTTGAAATCATGAATCATAAACTTGGCTTTTTATAAAACTTGCAAATAGGGCATATTTTTCTAAAAACTTGAAATCGTGATTTTATAATCAATTTGTATATAAAATCTGTCTATGAATTTTAAAGCATACTTTGAAACATGAAGGGAATTGACCCATAAAAAAATCATAGAGAATTTCATGAAATTGGGTTAAAACCCCATAAGATCATAAACCTAAATTCAAGAACTTGAGGAGAAATTTGGGTAGGAGAGTGAAAGGAAACTCTCATTCATAGCCCTAAATACCCGAGTAAGCTGAATCTCAACTTGACTTTGAAAGCCCAAGAGAATTGGAGAAGAATTGATATGGTTCAAGCTTGATCTTCAAAAGGAACTTCTAAACTATGCATGCATGGGATTTGAGTAAACTAGAATAGGTTAAACTCCCTTAATACCTTCCTTTCAAGGCTTAAAATGATGTAGTTTAGGGCTTAGAAACTTAGAAATTATGAAAATTCCCTTACTGATTCGCCTCGAAAAGTGACACTGCCAGTCACGACGAAGGACATGACGAGTCGTTAGATCCTCTGACGACTCGTTGTCTCCCCTTGTCACCACCACTAGAAATTTTCAATTTTCTTCTTGCCTTGTACAACCAACGATCAACTAGACATGTCGTGAAGTGATACCACGACTCATCCCTCCACCCATTAAGTCCCTCTGAAAGAGTCCCCAAATTCTAATTCTGCACCTCCCAACAATGGACTCAACGACTCGTTAGGTGTCATGAAGGGTCATTTGCCAAACTGTTGCCACTTCAACTTCCCAATAAAGGAAAACCTAAAAGTCACTTAACAATTCGTCAAGTGACGTAACGGGTCACCTGACGAGTCATTTTGTGACCTGGTGCAGATTCTCCTGCTTTATCTGATTCAACCCACGGGTATGATCTTAGGGATGTTTGGGGTATTACACAAACTATTCTTGCTCATGCTACCTCCCAAATAGCATATTCCTTATAGCATTCCATCCAAGATGATGAAGGGGGTTCTTTCGTTTCCTTTCTACTAGAACTACAGCTAAATTTGCGGTATTAGCTCTCCTAGTTGCTTCATCTAGTCGAGCTTCCTCCACCAAGCACGCAACTTCAACTCTCTGTGCTTCGGTCATCTCCTATAGTGGGAGAATTATAGGTCCCACAGGGTTCTCCAAGCTAGCCTGTGATAAAAGAACAAGAAAAAATGTAAATTACGAAATAAGATTACAAGTAAAACTTATACACCGATTAACTATTTCTTAACCGTATTCCCATATTAACATATTGTTTCTTCCTAAACTTAGAATAATTGACCAAATTCAAGGGTTGTGGCGCCTTGAGCTGTGCAACACGCAGATAGGTGTTCAGCAGCCAGAAAAGTGGTTATGATGAATGGTGAATTTACGAATTTGTTAGCCATATTTTCCCCATACTTAGCTATGTTTTTAGAATAAATTGTGTGTGTTTTTGTGTGTTTTATGATATATTTGTGAAAAAGAGATAACACACATGATTAGATGCTTTCAGGAATAAAAGTAATAGATTTGGGCTTAAATGTGGCTTAAAAGAGCAAGAATGGAAAAACAGGGTTGACGTGATGAACATATAGAAGTTTGCAGTGCAAAGGAATAGCTATGCTATGGCTTGTGCGCCGTACAGACTGGGTCAATGCAACCATAGGCGCGATGCGCCAAGCACACCAATGCTATGTGCAGAACGAGGCACTGCTTAGTTTGGGCAATCAGAAGTTAAATCTCAATTTTACTAGGAACAGAAGCTACAAAATCCAATTCTAATCCAAGAAGGAACAACAAATGCTTAATGTACTATTATAAATACCCTCTCATAAGTTTTTAGGTGTCTAAGTCTAGCGTATCAAGTTGAATTTTAATATTGCAGTCTTGTAGTGTTGTTGCACAATTCATACTTTGAGAATTTGTGTAATAGTTGAGTTGAGTTTTTCCTGAAAAATTCATTAAGTTCTTGTGAAGCTTATAAGCTTGGAGATTTTGTTGAACAAGCATTTATTCAAATAAATATTTAATTATGATTTCTTCTACATCTTTTATTTGTTTTCATAAACATGAGCAAATAAATCTCTTAGGCTAGGGTTGTGGGAATCATGATGGATTAACGAATGTAGGCATAATAAAATAGTGATTCTTGAATAGTGAATTGTGTGGATTATTATTCTCTTTGTTTTAATTAAGTTTTAGCGGTTGCAAATGTTGAAACATACCTGTATCTTCGACTTGCCCGACTAAGGTGGTTGAAGTTAGAAAATGAGAATAACAATGGTAATTTGAGGTTAATAACTCTTATCTAATTAACTTGTGCTCTAACCGAGGATAGTTAAAGTCAATAATTACTGTAAAGATAAAATGTACACACTTTTGAGACTGAGAGGAGATGGGTGAAAAGCATCTATTGTCTATTGGCGCACACAATGCATACACTTTGAGACCGGGAGGAGTTAAGTGTAATTTCTAAGTCAAGAAACAATTAGATGTACTAAACATAAGTCTTACACAAAATTCACTAGGATAGATCACTAGTAAAAGCCTACTAAGTTATGAAATCATGGGGAGCATAGTTCGGGCTTAGCTTTCTTAATTTGATACAACTCAGATATTTTTTGAGAATTATTTTCTTGTTATGTGCAAAATCCCCCTTCTGAAATATTGATTACAAGTTAGCTTATTTTCATTGTTAACATATTATTTCTGCCTATTCCCTATGAGATCGACATCAACCTTTGTTGGGTTATTATATTTGATAGCGACATATTTCAATTGAGAGGTGTAATTTGGGCGTAATCAAATTTTGGCGTTGTTGCGGGGGAATAAGGTTATGAAACATTAATTGGTGTCTAAGCTTGAGTGGTAATCTTTATTTCGTGATATACGCTTTTTTGTGTAGTTGTTTTTGGTTCTTTCAGGTGTTAACAAATTGGTTTGGCTCCAAAAAGCAGGAGGTAACGTTGAAAGGATCCTAAGCTGAGAAGTGTGTCGTGTCACGACGTTAAATTAGGTGCTTCTTGGGAGGCAACCCACGAGGTATCTTGATGAAGTCTGAGTAATCAAGTTACCCACATCGTGCCGCTTCATTAAATCAAGTGCTACTTGGGAGGCAACCCAAAATAATTTTTGATTTTTTTAGGGTTGATGTGTTTGTTGCAGTGTGTAGGAATTAAGTCATAAAACGCCAAAGAAATTTGGAGCAAAATGAATTAAAAATAAAATATCGTATAAGAAAATTAAGTAGGCAGTTCAATGGAAGGAAATTATTATAAAATTAATATTTATTACAAGGAATGTAAATTAATGAAAAGGATACTTACCTCATCATCACTTAGCATATTTGTGTGCTGGAAAAATCAAAATGGGGGCAGCAAGGGAGCATCATGTGATGCGCAACTATCACGACCCAAATGAAGGCCCGGATTGCAACAAGAGACAGGGAGCCCCAAGAGACTCCAAGTCGACCCATGGCATAAGCATACATCTAACTCGATCAATAAAACTGAAGAATCAATATGATAAACATAGCGAAAGTATAAATTAAAAATAACAATAGAATACACAATCTGAAGCTGAATATATTCTTTGTCTGAAAAGCCTCTAAACATGACGAGTTGAAGGGACAAGATCCCCAACTAACTCAACAAAGTTGAAGCTGAAATTACAAAGTGAAATTCTGAATAAGTCTAGTCTTCGGGAGATGAGGACTCACCAATAATGTAAGATGCTAACTTTGAATACTGACTACACACGGGGCTAAGCCTGAGAGTCGGGTCCTGTATCATGAAAGGATACAACATAGAGTATGCAGTCAGTACATGGAATGCACCGAGTATGTAAGGTAAGTAAAACGGACATTTAGTAATACATGAAAACTCATAAGAGATCATAAGAATGGGACAACATGCTCATAACATATTTATCATACGATAACATAAGGCTCAAGGTTTTCAAATCATTCATAATCCATTCATTACCATAGTCAAAAGAGAAACTTGTTAAATCATCACTTGATCCAAATTAACGTAAACATAATAATGCATAAAACATGCGGAACTATGAGAGATTCTTATAACCGACATACCCCATATGAACATACATGGAGCCCGACCTGTAAATCCCTAGTTGGTAGGGTGTTCGTACCTTACCAAAGGCAGAACCATGAATGGCGTGATACCATACATGAAAGGCTCGTTTGGTCAAAGGGTACAGTCTCAAGGGAGGTCCCATCATATCCTACGGTGACATGTAGTTCTGAGATTCGGGGCAAAACCTGGGCCCTGAACCTACTCGGTGTTAAATACTACTCCCAAAACATATATAGTTCTCATAGTATAATATGCATAAAATACATGGGCTAGTTAAATCATGATAATCATAAGCATGCTTGTAAATACGTGAACTAGCAATGAGAGTAAGGCTTGTGAGTCAGCCAAAATCATAATTAGTAAATCATGAGGTTCATGCATATTTGTAGATCATGTATATGCTTTTTAAATCACAAGTTCTTAATTGGCATTTGAATAAATCCCTATTATTACTCATAAATCATAATGGATTTATGAATATCAACAATAGAGGTGAAGATCATAAGTCAATCGTCATAGAACATGTATATTTAGGCATAATTTATTAGAAATTTAGATCAATACATTTATAATTGAATTAGTTGTAAAATTTGATCATGATTCATAAAATATGATGTAAATAGTGAGTAGTAATAACCCATGGATAAATCATTAGAATTCCCCAAGATTTAAGATAAAACCCCATAAGATTTTTAAATAAAACTTCATGATTTAGGAGAAATTGGGCATGGGTGTGAACGAAAACACCCATTCATAACCTTACATACCTGTTTATGGCTGATTCTTACACTCCCCTGAATGACCAAGAAGAAATTGAAGAGAACCTTGAAGAATTTGCCTTGATAATCTCTCTAGACTATCACTCTTGCATGCACGGGTTTTGAATAGGTTAGAAGGACTTAACCTATCTTAAAACACTCAGAAAATAACTTAAAACGACGTAGTATAGGACTTAGAGCGCAGGAATGAAGAAAATATCCTTACAAACTTAGCAGAAAATAACTGCTCGTCAGTCCCCATGAGGGACCTAAAGAGTCATTTCCACCTTGCACGAGTCGTCACTTTGGTCATTGGGTACACTACCAAATTTCTCCTAGAACTTGTAACGGGCCATCACACAACTTGTGGTCACCATTCGTCACTTCGACTACCTCAAACCTAATTCACTATCTTCCTGATGACCACGAGCCACCCAACGAATCATGGTGGCTGACCACGATTCATGAAACCCATCCATTAGGAGCACTGCTCACATTTTTTCCGCATTTTGAATCCCTTGGCAATGGCTAACCTGATGATCGTGGGACCTGACCACGACTCATGGTCATGCCTGTGACTACTTGCTTCAACAATTCCTTTAACTCAAACCAACCCTTACCACGAGTCACCTCACGACTCGTGGTCCTCCCCATGGGTCACAATATGGCTCATTCTGTAACCTAGTGCAAAATTTTTAGTTTTCTCCGTTTCAACTCCCGGGTCTGATCTTTGGGCTTCCGGAGAATAACAATTCTCCTCCTTGGGGACATTCATTCTCGAATGTCGAAAAACATACAGAAAAGTAGAGAAATGCAGTCATCATAGGCACATATCATTGAAACCGAAAACTGACGGAATGACTATTTCCCATTCAAAGTACATAGCTGAACTGATCTCATGAATCATACATACATCCATATACATAAAAGAAACTTGGGCATATGAGCTGAACATGAAAAATAAATAGAGTTTTAGTGCAAAACTGGATACCTCAAGATGGAATTGAGCCGGTAGAGAATAAATGTGGGTATCTAGCCATCATGTCCGCTTTGGCTTCCCACGTAGCTCCTTCAACGTGCTGATTCCTCCATAAGACTTTGACTAAAAGTACTTCCTTGTTCCTTAACCTTCGAACCTGACGATCCAGTATTTCCACCGAAATCTCCTCATAACTAAGGCTGTCTTTCACACCAATAATGTGCACCGGAACAACTGGGGATGGATCACCCAAACACTTCTTTAAGAGTGAAACATGGAAAACAGGATGCACGGAAGCTAATTCTGAGGGCAACTCTAACTCATATGCCACCTTGCCTACCCGTTTCACAATTTGGTAGGGGCCAACATAAATAAGGGCTAAGTTTTCCTTTCCTTCCAAATTGCATCACTCCTTTCATGGGAGATACCTTCAGAAACACCCAATCATCCACCTCGAATTCTAATTCTCTCCTTCTCGCATCGACATAGGACTTTTGGCGACTTTGTGTTGTTTTCAACCTGTCCCGTATGAGTTGAACCTTCTCCATAGCCTCCTAAACCGAGTCTAGCCCTATCATTGCCGCTTCCCCAACTTTAAACCAACCAATGGGCGACCTACATATCTGCCTATAGAGAGCCTCGAATGGTGCCATCTGAATACTAGAATGATAGTTTTTATTGTATGCAAACTCGACGAGAGCAAAATGATTATCCCAACTACTCTTGAAGTCAATCACGCATGCTATCGACATGTCTTTGAGAGTCTGAATTGTCCGCTCTACTTGACCATCCCTATGCGGGTGAAACGCAATGTTGAGCTTAACCTGAGTGCCAAGTGCTTTTTGAAACAACATCCAAAATTGAGAGGTAAATTGGGTACCCCTGTCTGAAATGATGGATAAGGGAACTCCAAGCAATCGAACTAGCTCCTGGATATATAGTTTGGCATAATCCTCTATGGAATCCGTGGTTTTGACTGGTAGAAAATGAGCGGCCTTGGTCAACCTGTCTACCACAACTCAAATGGAGTCACATTATCGACGAGTACGAGGTAAACCTGTGATGAAATCCATATTAATTTCTACCCACTTCCAAGTAGGAATGCTTATGTACTGAGCACACCTCCCGGTCTCTAGTGCTCGACCTTTACTTGCTGATAGTTTGGGCACTTAGCTACGAATTTTGCCATGTCCTTCTTTATGCCATTCCACTAATAGACTTCCCGTAAGTCACGGTACATCTTGGTGGAACCTGGATGGATAGAATACCTGGATCAATGAGCCTCATGCAACATCCGGCACCTGAAATCATCAACATCCGGAACACATAGGCGACCCTGGTACCGAAGCACACCATCTCCCCCTTGGGAGAAGACCTCTACCTCCCGATTCTGAATGACTTCCTTTAACTTTACCAAAATTGGGTCCTCATCTTGCCTAGCTTTTAAATTAGTCACCAAAGATGATTATGATCCATTATGAACAACAACTCTGCCATCGGTCGAGTCAACTAACCGAACTCCCAACCTTGCGAGTCGATGCACATCCTTCACCAACTCCTTCTTCACCTCATCCACATGAGACACACTCTCATTGAGAGTCTACTAAGTGCGTCCACTACTACATTGGCCTTACCCGGATGGCAAAGCACACTCATATCATAATCCTTGAGTAGCTCCAACCATCTTCTTTGCCAATGATTGAGGTCCTTCTAGGTAAACACATATTGCAAACTCTTATGGTCCATGAACACATCCACGTTGACCCCGTATATATAATGTCGGCATATCTTCAAGGTGAATACCATCGCGGCCAATTCAAGATCATGGGTCAGGTAATTCTTCTCATGAACCTTCAACTGTCTAGAGGCATATGCTATAACTTTTCCATGCTGCATCAATACACACCCAAGTCCGATCCATGAAGCATCAGAATACACCACAAACCCATCGGTACCCTTGGGTAGGGTTAACACCGGTGCTGAAGTAAGTCGAGTCTTCAACTCTTGGAAGCCCTTTTCACACCCGGCTAAAAGGTTATTCCATAACTGACTCTTGTTGCCGAGTCGAGGGGGCGTTCACCCTCGCCTACCTCATCTATAGGCATTTCTATCCACCCGCGCGCGAGATCAAATCGACTACTTTACTACCATCATTCCGAAGGTTTTTTTATTAAAAAGGACGGAGAATGAATAGCTTATTCATAATCTTATAGGCCCCGCACCGCTTCATTCAATTGCTCTATCATAAAGAAATGGAGGGAAATCTTTTTTTGATCAATCGCCTGAACCTGCCTTTCTTTCTTTGCCAGGAGGGGTGGCCCAATCACTAATAGATCTCTCAATAGGAGCCTCATTCTGTCTAGAGGAAATCCTCCGCCATTGGAATTTCACCTTCTTCTGGGTCAATTTGGTCAAGGGTGCTGCAATAGATGAGAAACCTTCAAAACATCCCCGATAGTACCCGGATAAACCCAAGAAACTCCGAATATCCGAAGGATTCACGGGTATAAGCCAACTCTTCACCGCTTCTATTTTCTGAGAGTCCACCGTTATGCCTTCTCTTAATACCACATGGCCCAAAAATGCCACTGAGTTCAACCAAAACTCACATTTGCTGAATTTGGCTTATAATTGGCGATCCTTGAGAATCTGAAGCACTATTCTCAAATGAGTGGCATGCTCCTCCTTGCTCTGAGAGTATATCAGGATGTCATCAATAAACACAATCACGAACATATCCAAGTATGGTTGAACACCCTGTTCACCAAGTTCATAAAAGTTCTAGGAGCATTTATTAGTCCAGAAGACATAACTACAAACTCAAAATGACCATACCGCGTCCTGAAGGCGGTCTTCGGGATATCACTCTCCCCAACTCTAAGCTGATGGTACCCGAATCTGAGATCTATCTTCGAAAAGCACTTGGCACACTGGAGCTGGTCAAATAAATCATCAATCCTGGGTAGAGGATACCTGTTCTTGATGGAGAATTTGTTCAATTACCGATAGTCAATACACATACGAAGAGAACAATCCTTCTTTTGGACAAATAAGACTGGTGTACCCCATGGAGACTTGCTCGGTCTAATGAAACCTTTATCTAACAGGTCTGTCAACTGTTCTTTCAACTCCTTTAGCTCCGCTGGAGCCATTCTGTAGGGAGGAATAGATATAGGTTGCTTTTCGGGAAGAAGGTTAATACTAAAATCAATTTCCCTCTCAGGAGGAACACCCGACAGATTAATAGGGAATACTTCTAGGTACTCACGCACTACCAGAACTGACTGGATAGTCGGGGTCTCAAACTCAACATCCTTAACCTAACTAGATGATACACACAACCCTTGAAAATCATCATCCTGGCCTTAATATAGGAAATGAAATGACCTACAGTCACGGCTGAACTACCCTTCCACTCCAAGACTGACTCACTCAAAAAATGAAACTCCACCGCACGGGTTCTACAATTAACAGAAGCATACATGCATATAACCAATACATACCGAGAATAATATCAAATTTAGTCATGGCTAACTCTAGAAGGTCTGTGGAGGAGACTTTATGCAATACTGTGATCGGGCAACTTCTATACACCCGTCTAGCTACAACTGAATCACCAACGAGAGTAGAGAATAAGAATGGTTTTGACAGAGTTTTGAGACTGGCTCCAAAACTACTAGCAATATAAGGTGTCACAAAAGACGAGGTAGCCCCTGGATCTAACAAAGCATAAGCCTCAAGGTGAAACATTCATAACATACCCGTAACCACATACAGTGAAGTCTCCTGCTCCACATGGGGGCGCAAGGGCATAGAACCTATTTTGACGCTGACCTCAACTGAACTAGTCGAAGCGCCCTGCTGGAATGGATATGCTGCTGGAGCGGCTGAACTAGCGGCTAGTATGTGGGCTCTGCTGCCCTCTGATCTGGCCAAAGGGCAATCCTGAGTTTGTGCCCGGGTTTGCCACACTCGAAACAAGCATTTGAGCCAACTAGGCCCTGGGTGATTCTTGTCGCACCTTGTACAGGCTGAGAAGGTGTGCTCTATCTACATGCTACCCTGACCCCTCAAATCGGAAGCTCTGCTCCTTCGATACCCTCGTGACCTAGATGGTGTACTAGCTGATGATGGTGCTGGAGTAAAAGACTTGTGATGAGACTGTTGACGCTGTCCACCTCCTGACCTAGGCTGAGAAATCCCAAAGTTATCTGTCCTGGCCCTCTTGGCCTCTCTCTATCTTCGGTACACTTTTTCCATCTACTGGGCATGCAACACTATTGGGGAAAAGTCTATGTCTCAATGCAGCATGGCAATCCTATAGTCCTTATCCAGGTAGTTCGCCACTCTATGCATAAATTGGCTCACCCGAGCCCTCTGGTCTGCCACAACTCTGGTGCATACTTGGATAAGCGGGTGAACTACAGAGCGTACTCCTAAACTGACATGTCAACCCACTTTAGATTTACAAACTCGGTTGCCTTCAGTTCCCTCATCTCACGAGGGAAGAACCTATCCAAAAAGGCTACATGAAACTCTTCCCAACCTATAAGGCCTGCTCCCATTACCCTACTGTCTCTCCACTATTTAAACCAAATATGCGCCACCCCTTTCAGCTGATAAGAGGCCAAATCAACACACTCCCCATTTGTCACCCCCATGACCTGGGTGATCTTCAGAATCTCATAGATGAATTCATGCGGGTCCTCATCTACTTTTGACCTGAGGAACTCTGGCGGGTTCATTCTTAAGAAGTTCCTGACTTGAGTCGCCGCTGCATTGCCATTCTACGGAACCTGCGCAATTGCATATTGATTAACCTGAGTGGTCAAGGCCTATGTGAGCATCTGAATAGCTGCCCGAAACTCAGTATGGGCAACCCGCTCCATTGCATGGTGCTCCTGAACTGGCGGGGCATGCCAATGCCCGTTTTTGTTGCCATCCTCGTGGCCATCTTCGTTCCTATTCCTCCTATAATTTACTTTGTGGGGAGCCATGATTCTACAATTGCGAACAGCATGAATTAGAGGATATGGAGACATTTCATCACATGACATATATCATGAAAGAAGGGATTACACGTCTTGTAGCCTCTTCTTCATAAGTGTGGCGCGCTTCACACACATGAAAAAGACTCTACATAATGCGGCTTTTGGACACCCTAGGACACTTCAAACCTATTGCTCTGATACCAAGTTTGTCACGACCTGAACGGAGGCCCGGATCCCAGCACGGGACAAGTAGCCGAAGAGGCTCCTAGTCGACCCATGGCATAAGCATACAACTAACTCGATCAATAAAACTAAAGAACCAACATGATAAACTTAGTGGAAGTCTAAATTAAACATAACAACAGAATACACAATCTGAAGTTGAATACATCCTTTGTCTGAAAAGCCTCTAAACATGACGAGTTGATGGAACAAGACCCCCAACTAACTCAACAAAGCTGAAACTAAAATTACATAGAGAAAGTCTGAATAAGTCTAGTCCTCAGGAGATGAGGACTCACTAACAATGTAAGATGCTAACTTTGAATACTGACTACGCACGAGGCTGAGCTTGAGAGTCAGGTCCAATATCGTGAAATGATAAGCATAGAGTATGCAGTAAGTACGTGGAATGTACCGAGTATGCAAGGTAAGTAAAATGGACATTTAGTAATACATGAAAACTCATAAGAGATCATAAGAATGGGACAACATGCTCATAACATATTTATCATACAATAACATAAGGCTCAAGGTTTTCAAATCATTCATAATCCATTCATTACCATAGTCATAAGAGAAACTCGATAAATCATCACTTGAGACAAATTAACGTAAACATAATAATGCATAAAACATGCGGAACAATGGGAGATTCTTATAACTGACATACCCCATATGAGCACACACGGAGCCCGACCTATAAATCCCTAGTCGGTAGGGTGTTCGTACTTGCCAAGGGTAGAACCTTGAAGGGCGTGATATCACACATGAAAGACCCATTTGGGAAAAGGGGGAAATCTCAAGGGAGGTCCCATCATGTCCTATGGTGGCACGTAGTTCTGAGATTCAGGGCAAAACCTAAGCTCCGAACCTACTCGGTGTTAAATACTACTCCCAAAACATATATAGTGCTCATAGTATAATATGCATGAAATACATGGACTAGTTAAATCATAATAATCATAAGCATGCTCGTAAATACATGAACTAGCCATGAGAGTAAGGCCCGTGAGTCGGCCAAAATCATAATTAGTACATCTGAGGTTCATGCATATTTGTAGATCATGTATATGCATTTTAAATCACAAATTCATAATGGGCATTTGAATAAATCTATATTATGAATCATACATCATGATGGGATTATGAATATCAACAATAGAGGTAAAGATCATAACTCAATTCGTCATAGGACATGTATATTTTGGCATAATTTATTAGAAATTAAGATCAATACATTTATAATCGAATTAGTTGTAAAATCTGATCATGATTCATAAAATATGATGTAAATCGTGAGTAGTAATAATCCATGGATAGATCATTAGGATTCCCCAAGATTTAAGATAAACACCCCATAAGATTTTTAAACAAACCTTCCTGATTTAGGAGAAATTGGGCATGAGTGTGAACGAAAAGACCCATTCATAACCTTTACTTGTTTATGGTTGATTCTTGCACTCCCTTGAATGCCCAAGATGAAATTGAAGAACCTTGAAGAATTTGCCTTGGTCACCTCTCTAGACTATCACTCTTGCATGCATGGGTTTTGAATAGGTCAGAAGGACTTAACCTATCTTAAAATACTCAGAAAATAACTTAAAACGACATAGTGTAGGACCTTAGAGCACAGGAATGACGAAAATACCCTTAAAAACTTAGCAAAAAATAACTACTCGTCAGTTCCCACGAGGGATCTAACAAGTCATTTCCACCATGCACGAGTCGTCACTTTGGTTGTTGGATACACTGCAAAATTTCTCTTGGAACTTGTAATGGGCCATCCCACGAGTCGTTATCGGTGACCATGACTCGTGGTCACCATTCTTCATTTCTACTGCCTCAACCCTAATTCACTATCTTCCTGATGACCAAGAGCCACTCAACGAATCGTGGTGGCTGACCACAATTCGTGGTACCCATCCATTAGGAGCACTACCTCACATTTTTCCCCTTTTTAAATCCCTTGGCCACGACTGACCTAATGAGTCGTGGGGCCTGACCATGACTCGTGGCCATGCCCATGACTACTCCCTTCAACAATTCCTTTAAATCAAGCCATCCCTTTCCACGAGTCACCTCACAGCTCGTGGTCCTCCCCACGGGTCACTGAACAACTCATTTTGTGACCTGGTGCAAAATTTTTAATTTTCTCCATTTTAACTCCCGGGCTGATCTTCGGGCTCCCGAGGTATAATAGCAGTAAAAGAATTGCTATTGAGCCCGCTTCACCAAGGCTTTCCTGCACATTGGTCCTCGGGATGCGAGGTGCTTATTGTGTATCAAAAATTATTTTCCAATTTATATTGGGCTCGATTTATTTTATGTGGTATTTTTTTTCTACACTTATAACTAGTCTTTAAAAATATTTTGAAACACAAATGCTAATGACGTAGATGACTCAAAGATGAGGAAAGCTGTTTTTCTTCTCACAGAGGATGAGAACTAGAGGCTCAGGGAGTTCTTCTTTCACTCTTTTACTTTATGCTTTATTATTTTAGCACTAAGGACAATGCTACTGACTTAATTGTGGGTGAGAGAAGTAAGCTTCATTACGATGCATGCTTTCATTGCTAAATTTATACATGGTGGGCCTAGTTTTTTTGGGATTCATGACTTATCTTACATACATGTTGGTTTTTTGTAGTTATTTTATTTTATTTTGGATTTCACCGGTTTTTATTTTTGGTGTTTTTTCAGTGGATAGTCCCTTAGAACTAATTAGTGTGTCTAGATTTTTTTTAGTTAGTCAGAGAGTCATGACTTTTTCCAATGATGGATGAATGGCAACCATTTTAAGGAAAAATTAGTCATTAGGAATACAAGAACTTGAATCTTACGAATGCTAGGTGCTTCATTTAGGTATTATTGAGACTTTGCATGAAACAGGTAGAAACACTTAGACTTTTGGAACTTGACTCCTATGCTTGAAAATTTGGGCTTAATTATGTTATGAATGCAATATGGATATATGTGTTTATGTAATCTTGATTTCCATTATTGAGCCATTTGTTCCATTGTATGAGTATGAAATTTAAGTATACTCCATGCTTGCAATTTGATGTCTAGAACTTGCCCAATGTGTGTGCAAAATGAAATAAGAATGTTGAATCTAGAAAGTGATATAGGCATTTCTTTGATAGTTTATTTGTATCCGATTTTTACCTACCTTGACGTGATTATTATAGTTAGCCATTTTGAGTCTTAGCCTATTCTTTTAATAGCCATGTTACAAGTTTAATTTCTTTTTGTTCTATTGATTTGTCGTTGATCCAAATGACTCCCAAAGCACTTTAATAAAAAAAATTGCATAAAGGAGCATAAGTGGAGAAAATAAGGGAAAAGCTAAAAGTGTAGTGAATTAGAAGAAAAGAAAAAGGGTGAAAAAAATTGCTAAACAAGGAGGGTGTTATTAATGGGGAAGAAAAAGGAAAACAAGTTTGAAAAAAATGATGATGAATGATAAGAAAATAGTTGAGCTTAATATTGAAAATTTTCTACTAGTTACCTAAGTTGAAAAATTGAGAAATAAAGTGAGGTATAAGGAGAAAAATATGAGATTGAAGAATGTGCTACAAAATCAAAAGAGTTGTGAAGTATTAAAGTTCTTAGGGAGATTAGACACTATCTTGGATAAATAGCTCCTACCCCGTCCTTTAGCATACATTATAATCAATTTATGTCCTAATTGATCCTTGATTCAAATTTCTATATTAGTAGAGTATTTACACTAAGGGCAAGCCTATGGGTCGTCTTTTGCATGCATGTTGAGTTCTTTGGGAAAGTGAGCGAAATTGTTTATTTATGCCCAAGTAGCGAGGGGCACAATGGTAAGACTTTGGTATATCTTGATTTCTAAATTGCAAATGATTCATGTTGACCCAAATATATTGTTGAGTTAGTTCTAAAAGCAAAGTGATTTCGAATATTGGCATTGTAATGTTGATCCTATATGCATGTGAATGAATTGTTGGAGCTTATTGATTTGTCTAATGATCCTAAGTGCAAGAAGACCTATTCGTAAGCTGAACTTTGTGATAAAATTAAAGAAGGAAAGTAGTAGATTATTCGAGGACGAACAATTTTAAGTATGGGGTTGTGATGAACAGCGAATTTACGCATTTCTTAACCACATTTTCCACATACTTAGCTATGTTTTGACAATAAATTATTTGTGATTTCATGTGTTTTATGATATATTTGTGAAAAATATATAACACGCATGATAAGTTGCTATCAGGTATAAAAGTTATGGATTTAGGCTTAAATGTGGCTTAAAAGAGCAAGAATGGCAAAATGGGATTGACGAGACGAATATATAAAAGTTGGCAGCGCACAGGCATAGCAGTGTTATGGCCTGCATGCCGCACAGGTCGGGTCCATTCAACCAGAGGCGGGACACGCCAAGAACACCAGTGCTACGGGCGGCAGGAGGCACTGCTAAATTTGGGCGGCTAGAAGTCAAATCTCAATTCTACTAGGAACAGAAGCTACAAAATCAAATTCTAATCCAAGAAGGAACAACGAAGGCTTAATCTACTATTATAAATACCTTCTCATAACATGTTTTTAGGCGTCTAAGTCTAGCGTATCAAGTTGAATTCGAATATTGTAGTTTTGTAATGTTGTTGCACAATTCATACTTTGAGAATTTGTGTAATAGTTTAGTTGACATTTGTTGAAATTCATCAAGTTCTTCTGATTCAATATAGTCTTGGAGATTTTCTACTCAATTAAATATTCTCGTAAGTGTTTCATTATGATTTTTTCCATATCTTTTATTTTTTTTCTTATAAACATGAGCGGCTAAATCTCTTAAGTTATGGTTGTGGGAACCATGATGGATTAAAGAATGTAGGCGTAATAAAATAGTGATTCTTGAATAGTAAATTGGTGGATTGTTATTCTCTTTGTTGTGATTAAGTTTTAGCTGTTGCAAACGTTGAAACATGGTCGTATATTCAACTTTCTCGACCAAGGAGGTTGGAGTTAGGAAAAGAGAATAAAAATGGCAATTTAAGGTTAATAACCCTCATCTAATTAATTTGAGCTCTAACCGAGGATAGTTAAAGTCAAGACTTACTGCAAATCTAAAATATACACACTTTTGAGATCAAGAGGAGATGGGTGGAAAGCATCTATTGTCTATTGACGCACACAACGGATACACTTTGAGACCGAGAGGATTAGATGATAGACAATTCAAGATAAGTAATGATCACAAAAAAAATTAGGCCCACCATGTACAAATTTATCAATTAAAGCATGCATGGTGATAAAGTTTACTTCTCCCACGCTACACTTAATCGGTAGCGATGTCCCCAATGCTAAAATAATAAAGCATAAAGTAAAAGACTGAAAGAAGAACTCCCTGGGCATCTAGTCCTTGTTGTCAGTGGGGGCAAGAGATAGTAGTGCATTGCACGATTCAAGGAACTGAAGGCCCTGTCGTCGTGTGCCTCAACACGCTAAAAGACCCTCCATGGCGCACCGCTCCATGTGGAGCTTGGCCTGTGCATCGCGCGGCTCCGAGCGGCATTTGGTTTTTTATTTATGCTTCTCTTTCCCGATGACCTGTTATGCACTTGTGACTTATTTCCTTCACACTTTAAACACATATAATTAAGATATCTTGGGTTATCTCTTAAGCAGCGCCTGGTTTAATGTCGTGGGTCTCTTAGTACTCAGACTTCCTCAAGGTAAATCTCTTCCAATACTTTTAGTTCCTCACGATCCCAGAAATAATGCTTTACCCTTTGTCCTTTCACTTTAAACCTTGTTCCTTCTTTTAGTTTCAAGCTCTACCACCCCATGTGAGAAAATTCGCACCACTTTGAATAGTCCCCGACCATTTTGAACTTAATTTTCCCAAGAACAGAGGGAGTCTAGAGTTGAACAACGACACTAAGTCCCCATAAGTGAATTCCCATTTTTCAATCTTTTGATCACGATAGAGCTTCATTCTCTCTTTGTATATGGCTGCATTCTCATAAGTTGTTAATCTAAACTCGTCCATCTGATTAAGTTGAGTGAGTCTCAGATCTGCAGCTTCGTTCCAGTTTATATTTGACTTCTTAAGTGCCCACAAGGCTTTGTGTTCAAGTTCCACTGGTAAGTGACATACCTATAGGTGTTTTGAATGTTGTACGATACGCCCATAAGGCATCATCTAGTCTCCTTGACCAATATGTTCTATTGGCGTTGACCGTCTTGGCCAAAATTGTCTTGATCTCCCTATTTGAGGCTTCCACTTGTCCACTTGTCTACGGGTGGTAAGATGTTGCCACCTTATGCTTGACTCCATATTTTTCAAGTAACCCCCGGAATATCCAATTACAAAAGTGTCATCCACCATCACTGATTATTTCCCTTGAAGTTCCAAATATAGAGAAGATGTTCTTTCGCCAGAACCCGGCGACTGATTTACTCTCGTTGTTTGGTAGTGCTACGGTTTCCACCCATTTGGAAATGTAGTCAACTGCCACAGATATGTGTTTCATCTCGAAGGAACTTACAAATGGGCCCATGAAATCAATACCCCATACATCAAACAACTCTACCTCTAAAATAGGTGTCATAGGTAACTCATGTCTCCATGACGCTCCCTCTTCTCGTTGAAATTTATCACACACTTTTGCAAAGTCATGTGCATCTTGGAATTGTAGGTCAATACTAACCACACTATAATATCTTTTGCGTTGTGTGAATACCACTATGATGCCCTTTAGTGGGAGATGATGGCATGCCTCAAGAATATAAATCATCTCATTTTTGGAAACACACCTTCGAACTATGTTGTCAGCACAAATTTGAAATAGGTATGGTTCATCCCAATAAAATTTCCTAACATCATGGAGAAATTTTAGCTTTTGATGAAAACTCATATTTTCAAGAATTACATCACTTACCAAATAGTTTGGAAAATCTGTGAACCATGAAATCAAATCATGTGAAGCGGCCAATACCAGTTCGTCTTCGAAGGAATCATTAATCTCCAACTTTCTCCCGACTTTTCCTTCTTTATCCAATCGGGATAGATGATCTGCAACTTGGTTCTCTGTACCCCTTCTATTTTCACCTCAAAATCAAACTCCTGTAGTAAGAGTACCCAGAATATAATTTGGGGTTTCGCATCGTTTTTAGCTAGTAGATAGCGAATTATTGCATTGTTAGTATTCACTAGTATAGTTGTGCCAAGGAGGTAGGCATGAAATTTCTCACAGGCATATACTACAACTAACAATTCATTCTATGTGACTGTGTAGTTTTTTTTAGCTGCATTGAGGGTCTTTGCTAGCATAATAGATGGGATGAATGATCTTATCATGCCTTGTCCCAGGACAGCTCTCCCAAGGCTACACCACTAGCATCACACATCATCTCGAATGGCTTATTCCAATCAGGAGCTGCTATGATGGGTGGAGTGACGAGCTTCTCTTTTAGGTACTCGGATGATTTGAGGCAAGCTTCAGCAAATACAAATTTTGTATCTTTTTCTAACAATTTGCACAAGGTATTTTTTTCTGGACAGAGTTGCTTATCTGGAAGCGTCTTAACCATCTAAAGAACAAACTAAAACTAGTACTGGTAGTTCTTAGACTGGTCAGAGCTGTCGTAATCATCTAAAGAACTAACTGATAACTGGGAGGTATTGCTGACACCTCTAAAACTGACTATAGTCAAACTGATCAGCTGAAATTACTAAAAGATACTAAAGATACCAACATTTTGACTGAGACTGAACTAGCATGTAATTAACTAAGAATTCATCTGATAGTAATAACATGGGAATTCAAACACTGATAGATTCAAGCAACATTAATGTCTAATCAATTATGCAAGACCCTAATTACTGCATTTATAGAGTTAGGGCTAAAACCATTTTACAGGAAACAAGTATCAACATGATCACTAAGTAGTAAAAATATAGCAACGAATAACATGAACAACATTCCACATGAATTAATCAGAATCTGATTAAAAAATTACTCTAATTCAAAATATCAAGGCTAGAACTGATAAAAGATTATGGAAGGACTTTGGGAAACAAGGGAAGAACAATTCCCTTGTTGAATTCCCACATACCTGGTGGAAGATTCCTGAGAAAATCCTTGAGAAACTGAGAAGAAGATTGAATCCCCTAGCGTTTCCCTTAGAAGTCTGTCTATAACATCTTTATACTGAATCTGAATGTTGAGAGAGGAATGAGAGGAATACATCGATCACTCCTTTAATTCTCTCCTAAATATTCCCAAAATGACGTAGTTTAAGGATTAAAAGATGGTAAGTTAGTAACAGAGACTATCCCTCATTCCCATACTGTCTATGGCACAACTAAGGTCGGATCACCGATGCACTTCTTCAACAGTGACACATGGAAGATTGGATGCACAGATGCTAACTCTAGAGCTAATTCTAACTCATAGGCCACACTACCAATTCGCCTCTGAATCCTATAGGGTCCTACATACCTCGGACTGAGTTTCCTCTCTTTTGGAACCTCATCACCCCATTAATGGATGAAATTTCCAGATAAACCCAATCATCTATAGAAAATTCTAACTCTCTCCTCCTCACATCAGCATATGATAAGTTGCACTCTCTGCATAGCTTCATGAACTAAGTCTAGTCCTATCAAGGTAGCTACCTATACCTCCTACTATATAATGCCTCAAACGGGGCCATCTGAATACTGGAGTGGTAGCTTATGTTGTATGCAAACTCGATGAGAGGTAAGTGATCATCCCAACTACCCTTGAAGTCGATCACATAAGTTCTCAACATATCTTCTAATGTATGAATTATCCACTCATCTTGTCCATCCGTCTAAGCTTGAAAAGCTGTGCCGATCTTGACCTGAGTATCGAGTCCTTTCTGAAATGACTTTCAAAAATATGAGGTGAACTGGGTACCTCTATCTGAAATGATGGATAAGGGAACTCCATGCAGTCTGTCCATCTCTTGGATGTACAGTCTAGCATAATCCTTAGCTGAGTTTGTAGTTTTAACTGGGAGGAAATGTTGCTGACTTGGTCATCTGATCTACTATAACCCAAATCAAATCATGCTGCCGATAAGTACGAGGTAGAGCTATAACGAAGTCCATATTCACTTCTTCCCACTTTCACGTGGGTATGCTAATATCTTGAGTCATACACCCAGGTCTTTGGTGTTCAACCTTAACCTGCTGGGAGTTCAAGCACTTAGCCATAAATTCTGCAATATCTCTCTTCATGCTGTTCCACCAGTAGATTTCCCGTAGGTCAGGTACATCTTAGTGGCACCTAGGTGGATAGATTATTTGGAGCTATTGGCTTCTGCCAGTATCTGTTGTCTCAAGTCACCTACATTCGGTACGTATAGTCTGCCCTGGTAACGAAGCACACCATCTCCCCCTTTAGAGAAAGCCTCTACTTCTTTTCATAGAACTGTTTCTTTCAGCTTAAGCAGTATGGGATCTTCATCCTGCTTTGACGTAACCTCAACAACTAACGAGGAACCTTACCTATTTTGCACTACTACTCCGCCCTCAGCTGAATCGACCAACTGCACTCCCAACCAAGCTAACCAGTGAATATCTTTTTCTAGTTCTTTTTTGCCCTCTTCAACATAAGAAACACTCTCCATGAGCATTCTACTCAACACATCTGCCACCACATTTGCCTTTCCCGAGTAGTACAGCACACTCACGTCGTAATCCTTCAACCAACCATCTTCTTTGATGAAGATTCAAGTCTTTTTGACTGAACACATACTTCACTCTTGTAGATGGTGAAAACATGTTATACCCCAGAAGCCCAAGGATCACACCCGGGAGTTGAAATGGAGAAAATTTTAAAAGTGGCATCAGGACACAGAACGGGTCGTAAGTTGACCCGTGAGAACCGCCCACGAGTCGTGATGTGACTCGTAGTTAGGTCCAGAAGGAGACTTGAAATTTGGGAAATTGGATCCCTATGGATGAGACCACAAGTCATGGTTAGGCCCCACAACTCGTTATGACAATCATGGGAAGGGGTGATTGAGAAAGGAGAAGAAGAAGGAAGTGTACCTAATGGAAGGACCCATAAGTCGTGGTCAGTCACCATGATTTGAGGGGAGGGTCCTGAGTAACATGATAAAGAAAAACAAAAATCCCAGGCAGTGTATGCGATGAGTGGTGACCACAAGTCATGGTCACCAGTAACGAATCGTGAAGTCACATGTGATGAGCCCAAATGACTTGATAAGTAGTGTACTCAACGGACCATGCCACGATTCATGGCCAGTGGGGACGAGTCGTCATGTCCCTCATGGAAACCGACTAGCAATTATTTCTTGTGAATTTAGTAAGGGTTTTTCAAAATTCCTAAGATCCTAAGGCCTAACCTATGTCATTTTAAGTTATGAATGATGACTTTTAAGAGGGTTTAGTTCATTTTAGGCCATTCCCATTCATGCAAGCAAGAGTGATAGTCTAGAGAGGTGATCAAGGCA
Source organism: Datura wrightii (assembly GCA_035772735.1). Lineage (NCBI taxonomy): Eukaryota > Viridiplantae > Streptophyta > Magnoliopsida > Solanales > Solanaceae > Datura > Datura wrightii. The sequence goes on along the minus strand of JASDFA010000002.1, from coordinate 43,327,617 downwards.
AATCCTTCAAGGTTCCCTTCAATTTCTTCTTGGGCATTCAAGGAAGTGTAAGAATCAGCTATAATCAGGTATGTAACGTTATGAATGGGTGAATCCTTTCACACCCATGCCCAATCCCTCTCTAAATCATGAATTTCCTATGTCAAATCTATGGGGTTTTAACCCAATGCATGAATTTCCTAAATTCTCTACATGGGTATGATTTAAATATGTTTCTACTATTGAATTATGCATCACGGGAAGGTTTTATATTGTTTTCGATAAAAAAATCATGTTTCAAGTCTTATGAATTAAAAAGCCCATTGATAAGAATTTTGTGAAACATGAGATTTGTGATGAATGTACGATTATGATGAGATATTATGATGAAAATCATGTTTTCAAGCTACCCATGTTTATAATCATGTTTTAGATGTGAAGTGAGTATTTTCAAGCATGTTATAGTATTGGGCAATGGCCACATGTTCAAGTATGATATATGATTTTTGAGCGAAGACTCCCAATTATCTTTCAGCTTGTGGTATGTTTTGAGTTAAAGCTTCTCATATGCATGATTTTAGATTTGAGATGTATTAGAGTGTTGAGCTTCGTCAATAGACGATGTTGAGCTTCATTGAAAAACGATGGAGAGCATATGCATGTTTTTGGGAGTAGTGTCTAGCACCGAGTAGGCTAAGGGTCGATCACCATATGCCGCAGAACTACGCACCAATGTAGGTTTGTTCCTATATATATTACTTTGGGACCTCCTTTGTGAGCTATCCCCAGACCTATTGGGCCCCGAGCTTGACATCGTTATCATGGTATCATCCTAGCCCTGGCAAGGCTTTGGACGGCTCTACCCACTTTAGTATGATAGTTGGAACTATGTAAGCTCTATCATGATATGTCGATTAAAAGACGAGTCTCTCATTGTTCCCCATGATTTTAATTATGCATGTTTATCATTCATGAGATTTCTATATCCATATATGTTCTAAAGAAGGTTTGACCCAATGTTCAGTTTTACTCATGGCTATTAGAGTTCGGCTTTGAGTCAATCGATTCAGTTATGATGTTTTGTTATGTTATGATGAGATAATGATTTCAGAAAGAATGCATGCAAGCCCTTCTCTCAGATTCTCATTGTTTATGTTTTACATTATGCATGTCTTTAAATGATTTACTTATTTAAGTGGTTTTACTTACCTTGCATACGTGGTACATTCCACGTACTAACCGCATACTCTATGTTGTATCATCTCATGATACATGACCTAGTACTCAAACTCAGTCCTGTTCATAGCCAGTTTTTAGAGTTAGCATCGTACGCTTGTTGGTGAGTCCTCATCTCCCGAGGACCATTCTTATTCAGATTTCACTATGTATTTTCAATTTTTAGCTTTTTTGAGTTAGTCGGGGTCTTGTCCCATCAACTCATCATATTTAGAGGCTTTTCATACAAAAAGGATGTATTCAGCTTCAGATTGTGAATTCTGATGTTATGTTTATTTTATACTTCCTCTAAGATTATCATGTTGATTCTTCAGTCTTATTGGATCAGTTAGATGTATGTTTATGCCATGGGTTGACTTGGATTCTTTCGGGGCTCCTTGTCCCGTGTTGTGATCTGGGCCTCTGTTTGGTTCATGACAAACTTGGTATCAGAGCAATAGATTTGAAGTGTCCTATGGTGTCTGAAAGCCACACTAAGTAGATTCTTTTTCATGGGTGTGAAGCGCGCCACACTTATGACGAAGAGGATACGAGACGATTAGGAAATGTTCCCTTCTTTCGTGATCAATGTTGTGCAATGAAAAGTCACCCTATCCTTCTAATTCATGTTATTTGCAATTGCAGACTCATGGCTCCCCGCAGAGTAAATGGTAGGAGGAATGGAAATGGAGAAGGCCACGAGGATGGCAATGGAAATGGGCACCAGCAGGCCCCACTAGTCCAGGAGCACCATGCACTAGAGCTGGTTGCCCATGCTGAATTTAGGGAAGTTATTCAGATGCTTGTGCAGGCCCTGACCGCTTAGGTCAGTCAGCAGGCAGTTGCGCATGTTCCACAAAATTTTAATGTCATGGTGGCTCGAGTCAGGGATTTCTTGAGAATGAACCCGCCAGAGTTTCGCGGGTCAAAAGTAGATGAGGACCCACATGAGTTCATAGATGGGATTGTGAAGATCACCCAGGTCATGGGGGTGAATGGAGTTGAGCATGCGGAGTTGGCCTCATATCAGCTAAAAGGGGTTGCAATATGGTTTCGACAATGGAAAGATAGTAGGGTCGCCGTAGCAGGTACTGTCACTTGGGAGGAGTTCCATGTTACATTCTTAGATCGGTTCTTCCCTCATGAGATGAGGGAGCTGAAGGAAGCCGAGTTTGTGAATCTTAAGTAGGGAAGGATGACGGTGCTGGAGTATGCCTTTGAGTTCACTCGCCTATCGAAGTATGCCCCAAAGTTAGTGGCAGATCAGAGGGCGTTGTTCGGTGCTTCATTAGGGGTTAAAAACCGACACGCAAGTGCACGTGGTCAAACAAGTAGTAAGTGGCTTAAGTAAGCCAAGTATCGAACCAAGGAGACTCTGGATAAGTAAAAATTGCTCAAGTATACTATATTCTATCTTACTTCTATATAATTGCTGACAACAAAGTAACCAAAAGTTAATTAATTCGTTTATAAATTATATACTAAAACTACTAACAAATATCTACTTTGAATTGAAACTATGGATATGAGCATGCCAAGGTTAAGAACATGTAATGAACTTGATTATAATCATAATTTGGTTATTCTTCTCTTCCAGTTGCTAGCCAAGAACATTAGCCTAGAGATTAAAACTCTCGTATTTAATCTCACTTAAGAATCATAAACCATCCGTCTACATTTCTGTGATCAAATGCAATTCATGACCTAGCAATACAATTCCGGTTCCTAAATTGACTAATACGGCTTTCAAGTATATTTCTATCAGGAAAGCACATCAAAACTCAATTTTCCCAAATCAAGTTAAGAACAATACCCTATTAATTCACAACTTTCCAATTTCGTGCTCTCTCGAGTGAAATCGGACTTTTTAGATGTACATTAATGTCGGCCACACACCAATGCAGTAGAAACAAGAATTAATAGAACAACATGGAAGAAAAAGATGAAAAACCATATAATTAATAATCAAAATTCATCACAAGTGTTCATAACCTCAGCAAGGAAGGGAATTAGCCACTCATTTGTGGATTAATCATCCTAAAACAAGTGTTAATAATACAAACAATTGAATTAGAGAAGAAAGAAAGAGAGAAAAACCTTGAGCTTTTTCGTCCCTCAACTGCCTGTAACCCGCGTCCTTGCTCCACCAAGTCTGCCTTATGAAAAATAAACCTAAGTGTGCTATTTATAGTAGTAGGACTCTTTCCCAGAATAACAAGCAATGTGTCACGGAGTTCATCGCGGAGCACGGCCTCCGTGACACGCTACGGACGCGGAAGCCTTCTGGAAAATTACCCGAAAATGGCTCGGGCAGCACCCTGCCACGTTGGCAACGTGTCACGCTGCTTGGGCAGCGCGTTGGCAGCCCTTGGTCGTGGAGGCCACCTGCCGTGGTACGTTGCCAACGCGCAGGTGGGCTGTTGTGAGCGGCCTGCCTGCCGTGGCACCTTGTCGACGCGCCGGTGGGCTGTTTTGTGCCTCCTCTTTGCCGACGTTCGCGTGTTGATTCCGTTTCCAAGCCTCTACTTCACCAACTCATGGATTAGTTACTCAAAAGTCATCAAAACCTTCAAAACAAAGGCTAATCATGTTGGTTAGCACATATCTTTACTTTATCTAAAATTACATGAAAATGTATACAATAATCTTAGATAAACAAGACTAATTTAAGTTGTAAAGCGTATCTCGGGCATATATTTTTGCCTGTGATCACAACCCCACACTTAAAGCCTTGTTCGTCCTCGAACAACCTTTTACATATCATGCATATGGAGACTTACACATAACTAATTTAGCAAGATAATTCAAGTTACGACTATAATGATTACGTAAGATACAAGCTAAAAATAGAGCATGACTGCTCTGATCATTGAAATGAAGTACAACTATGTTAAGACTTCTTAACCTCAAGAGTCGACTCTCAATCTTAGCAAACTCATGCAAATCAATTGATTAAGAAATCCCACATGAATTATATCCTTCATTCAACATGTGCCCCTCATGGAAAGAGAGTTACCCAATTTCACACGCAAAAATAATTTTTATATCACAACATGTGTGGGTACATGCATAGAATTACACTCACTCTCATAAAGAATTCACATGCATCATGTAATGACCCATAAGCTTGCCCTTAGTGTTTTATTCCACTAATTTAAGGATGTATGAATGTAAGATCAAGTAGGACTTTTTAGGTTGTAATGTAACTCAGGTGCGGGTAAGTACTATTATGATCAGTAATAGTGACTATCTTTCCTAAGCGCTTTTAATACATCACGCCTTCATTACAAACTTCCCTTCCCTCACTTCACCTTTTTCTATTTTCATCTTTCTTTTTCCTCTTTTGTTCCCCCCTTTCTTTAGGCACTTTTAGCTTATTAGTAAGGAGTTCTATAAGTAACTTTTCATTTATTTATTTTCTTACTCCTTACTAATACTCACCCATATTCAAACAAGTGCACCCTCGCCCTTTCTCAACTTTTACAATTGCTACTTTCCCTTCTTTTTCATTCTTCTCACTCCTTTACTCTTTCGGATTTTTCCTTTAAGCGCTTAGGAGTTTTGGTTCAATTTCAAGGCTAATGAAAGAAAAAGGATTAAGCTTATGTTGCAGCTGTCAAAGAATAGGCTCAAGGCTCAATGGGGTTAACTAGGATTAATTTTTCAAGGTAGGTATAATGAGGGATAAAAAGTTGGTTCATTCAAAGAAATGCCCACATCATCTCCTACAATTCACATCCTTCATTTCGTTTTATATACACACCAGGCAAGTTCTAGACATTTCATAATAGCAAATAATACTCAAAAACCTTACACTCATGGCACATGCTCAAATCAAGACACCATCAGTAGACTCTTACTCAGCTAATCACAAGAATTCGGAATTAAGCTTCAAACATATTGAGTCAAATTCAAGAGCCTAAGTGTCTCAAACAAAGTTGTACACTTGCATGCTTCACACTGAACATACTTGCCTCTTACAACCATGTATAACACATAACAAGAACATCAAGCACCAATTAGTTATGGCTTCAAAAACCCAAAACCTATCGACTAATTTTCCTCAAGACGGTCGACATCCATCCATCGTCGGAAACAGTCCCTAGCTATGACTAAAAACTTTATATACAGACAAAGGAAAGAAAAAGAAAAATTTTATTCTTCGGTTCACATACCCCCCGTCGGAAAAGAACCGAAAAGAAAAACCAACGGGTGATGAAATCATGCTTAATTCACAAAAATTTTTCAAATTTTTTTCAAATTTCTCACAAGCATTACATTCAGCAAAAATGGTTAAGCACAACAAAAATTTTTGAAATTTCCCTTGAAATTTCCCTCACCCCACACTTTAATCATGCTATGTCCTCATAGCATCAAATTAAAATTTAAAAAGGGTGAGAACTACTCCCTGAGGCCTTTAGGCCTAGCTAGCAACATGCCTTTCTTCAACTTGCACAAGTGGGTGTTCAACCCCACACTTTTTCTCTTCCATGCTTGTTAGCTTCCTCCTCCACAGGTAGTCAGACTTCCCCTCCATCTGTGCTTAACTTTCCACAAAAACAAAACAAGATGAAAAATAAATAAAATCAACTTAAATGCAAGAATTTAAAATGGTACCCATGGTACCCTTGGGTTGCCTCCCAAGCAGCGCCTAATTTTACGTCGCGGCACGACGTACCAAGTTTCACCACTTTTTCCTCCACCTTGAGGATATGAATCTCACCCCTAATTTCTTTTCTAATTTCCGCGTATGCTCCAGGGGTGGTGGTGAAAAATTGTAAGGACCGAACAGTAGGTGTTGCCTTTTTAACTTATTGGCCCTCAAGTAAGCGAAGTCATTTTGTCTCTCTGCGTTGGCAACTTTCAAAATATATGGTGCTTGGTCCTCCTCTAGACATTTTTCTATAAGCTTGGAAGACTCTCTTTCTATGTTGTCAACCAAATTTAACATCGAAAAATGCGTAGAGTGTGGTCCAATACACCTCAACTCTGAAACTGCATTTTGCTTGACCTCCTTACTTGTATACTCCTTCTCAGCATCGACATCTATCTCTTCATTAATGTCAAATGGGGGGTACTCTATCTCTTCTTCCATGAATGGAGTTTCCATAAGTGTGAGACCATCACGGGGGCACTCAAGAGATTCTGATTGTTGGGCTTCCTCCAAAAATTCACCCTTGTTTTCCTCTTGTAGTTCCTCTTGAATATCGGCTAAAACTATTGCCTGCGATTTATCACACGCTTCAGCTTCAGCAATCATCTCCGTGAATTTGATGCTCATCCTTTCTAGAGCCTCTGCATTCTCTTCTTGCTGAATTCTCAATACTGCCATCGCCTCCTTCATTGCTTCTGATTGCTCCAAGAGTTATTTCAGCATGTCTTCAATTCGAGCTTGGCGTCCCAAGTCCTCATTTTCAGCATGACTATATTCAGGAAAAACAACAGAAGGATCATAGTAGGGGCTTGGGGGAGGGGAATATGCATTTGGACAGCCATCCCAATGGCCATCTTGACCACCACATATATTACACGTGTTACATTGTTGCCACAAGTGGTGTCCTCCGTAATTCAGACAAGATTCACTAAAATATGAGTATCCACCATTGAAACCATTTACATTCCACGATGTCATGTCAAATAGGGTATTCGAAAAAGAAAAAGTAAAATGCAAAAGAATTAAAACAAACACTAAGACTAAGTTGTCAGCACTTGAGAAAAATAAAAATATCGTAAAATACACTTAAAACAAATTCACCTATTGTTAAGTCTCCCCGGCAACGGCGCCAAAAACTTGTTCGGTGCTTCGTTAGGGGTTAAAAACCGACACGCAAGTGCACGTGGTCAAACAAGTAGTAAGTGGCTTAAGTAAGCCAAGTATCGAACCAAGGAGACTCTGGATAAGTAAAAATTGCTCAAGTATACTATATTCTATCTTACTTCTATACAATTGCCAACAACAAAGTAACCAAAAGTTAATTAATTCGTTTATAAATTATATACTAAAACTATTAACAAATATCTACTTTGAATTGAAACTATGGATATGAGCATGCCAAGGTTAAGAACATGTAATGAACTTGATTATAATCATAATTCGGTTATTCTTCTCTTCCAGTTGCTAGCCAAGAACATTAGCCTAGAGATTAAAACTCTCGTATTTAATCTCACTTAAGAATCATAAACCATCCGTCTACATTTCTGTGATCAAATGCAATTCATGATCTAGCAATACAATTCCGGTTCCTAAATTGACTAATACGGCTTTCAAGTATATTTCTATCAGGAAAGCACATCAAAACTCAATTTTCCCAAATCAAGTAAAGAACAATATCCTATTAATTCACAACTTTCCAATTTCATGCTCTCTCGAGTGAAATCAGACTTTTTAGATGTACATTAATGTAGGCCACACACCATTGCAGTAGAAACAAGAATTAATAGAACAACATGGAAGAAAAAGATGAAAAACCATATAATTCAATAATTAAAATTCATCACAAGTGTTCATAACCTCAGCAAGGAATAGAATTAGCCACTCATTTGTGGATTAATCATCCTAAAACAAGTGTTCATCATACAAACAATTGAATTAGAGAAGAAAGAAAGAGACAAAAAACCCTGAGCTTTTCGTCCCTCAACTGCCTGTCACCCACGTCCATGCTCCACCAAGTCTGCCTTATGAAAAATAAACCTAAGTGTGCTATTTATAGTAGTAGGACTCTTTCCCGGAATAACAAGCAACGTGTCACGGAGTGCATCGCAGAGCACGGCCTCCGTGACACGCTACGGACGCGGAAGCCTTCTGGAAAATCACCCGAAAATGGCCCGGGCAGCACCCTGCCGCGTTGGCAGCGTGTCACACTGCATGGGCAGCGCGTTGGCAGCCCTTGGTCGCGGAGGCCACCTGCCGTGGCACGTTGCCAACGCGCAGGTGGGCTGTTGTGATCGGCCTGCCTGCCGTGGCACCTTGTCGATGCGTCGGTGGGCTGTTTTGTGCCTCCTCTTTGCCGACGTTCGAGTGTTGATTCCGTTTCCAAGCCTCTACTTCACCAACTCATGGATTAGTTACTCAAAAGTCATCAAAACCTACAAAACAAAGGCTAATCATGTTGGTTAGCACATATCTTTACTTTATCTAAAATTACATGAAAATGTATACAATAATCTTAGATAAACAAGACTAATTTAAGTCGTAAAGCGTATCTCGGGCATATATTTTTGCCCGTGATCAGGCGCGGGTGAGTAGATTTGTACATGGTGTAGCGGGCTATTTGGACAAGGATTGTAGGACCCTTATGCTCCATCAGGTTATGGATTTCCCTCAGATAGTTTTTTACGCCTAGCATATGGAGGCGACACATATGAGAGAGAGGGAGGCCAAGAGGGCAAGGACTGATAGTCACGGATTCTCACAACTGAGGTCAAGTGGTGGGCACTGACAGCAGACCCACCAGAGATCTTCAGCCCCAGCATCTTCAGCATTGAGTGTGCCATCCAGGACTAGGCATGATCAGAGGGGGTGAGCATCAGGCTCTAAGGGTCAGAGCAGCAGACGCGCGGATTCTAGTATCCCAGCTTGCCGCAGGTGTGGTTGGAGGCACACGAGTCAGTGTTTAGCAGGTACAGGTGCTTGTTTCGGGTTTGGGAAGCCTGGACACATGCTTAGCGATTTCCTAGCAATGAAACAAGACCATGATGGGGGCCAAGGCCCAGCTTTTAGTTCAACAGCCCCACCCGCACACTCAGCACATCGATGGGCATCTACCAGCACAAGTGGCGGTCAGCGCCAAAAAAGATTCTATGCCTTAGAATCTCGCCAGGAGTAGGAGGTCTCCTCGGATGTAGTCACTGGTATGTTATGAGTTTTCTATCTTGATGTATATACTTTGTTAGATCTGGGGACTACCTTGTCTTTTCTGACACCTTATGTGGCTAATAGCTTCGGAGTCAGTCCCGAAGTCTTGTCAGAACCCTTCTCATTCTCTACTCTAGTAGGTGAGTCAGTTGTAGGTATACGGGTGTACAGAAGTTGCCCGGACTAGAGATAATAGGAAATATGGGGCACCGGCATCCAGGCATGCCATTGTTTCGACCTCAGTCCTTTAGAAAGTCACCTCAGCAGATTTGACAGAGATAGCCATGACCGATTTTGATGTTATCCTCAGCATGGATTGGTTATTTTCATGTTATGCCTCTGATAACTGTAGAACCCGGGCGATAGAGTTCAAATTTCCGAGAGAGCGAGTCTTAAAGTGGAAGGATAGTTTAGTTATGCCTGTAGGTCATTTCATTTTCTACCTTAAGGCCAGAAAGATGATCTCCAAAGGATGTGTGTACCATCTAGTTAGGTTTAAGGATGCGACATCCAAGGCCCCGACTGTCCAATCTGTCCCAGTGGTATGTGAGTACCCAGAGGTCTTTCCTGATGATCTACCGAGAATCCCTCCCGAGCGGGAGATAGATTTTGGTATTGACTTTCTTCTCGACACGCAACCTATATCTATTCCTCCTTATAGAATGGCTCCAGTCGAGCTAAAATAGTTGAAAGAATAGTTGAAGGACCTGTTAGATAAGGGTTTCATTAGATCGAGAAAGTCCCCATGGGATGCACCAGTTCTCTTTGTTCGAAAGAAAGACGGTTCTCTTCGTATGTGTATTGAATATCGGCAATTGAACAAAGTCACCATCAAGAATAGGTATCCTTTACCCAGGATTGTATTCGACCATATTTAGGGTGCCAAGTGCTTTTTGAAGATAGATCTTAGATCCAGGTACCATCAGCTCAGGGTTTAGGAGAGCGACATCTCGAAGACAGCTTTCAGGACGCGGTATGGTCATTATGAGTTTGTAGCTATGTCATTTGGACTAATGAATGCTCCTGCATCATTTATGGACTTGATGAATAGGGTGTTCAAGCCATACCTGGATATGTTCGTGATCGTATTTATCGATGACATGCTAATATACTCTTGGAGCAAGGAGGAGCATGCCACTCATTTGAGAATAGTGCTTCAAATTCTCAAGGATCGCCTATTACATGCTAAATTCAGCAAGTGTGAGTTTTGGTTGAACTCAGTGGCATTTTTGGGCCATGTGGTATCAAGTGAGGGTACAAAGGTGGATTCTCAGAAAATAGAAGCAATGAAGAATCGTCCTAGATTGGTGAATCCTTCGGATATTTAGAGCTTCTTGGGTTTAGCTAGCTACTACCAGAGATTTGTTGAAGGTTTCTCTTGTATTGCAGCACCCTTGACCAAATTGACCCAAAAGAAGGTGAAATTTCAATGTTCGGAGGCTTATGAGAAGAGCTTCCAAGAGTTGAAGACTCGACTTACTTCGGCACCAGTGTTAACTCTACCGAAGGGTACCAATAGGTTCATGGTGTATTGTGATGCTTCAAGGATCAGACTTGGGTGCGTATTGCTGCAGCACGAAAAAGTTATAGCATATGCCTCTAGATAGCTGAAGGTTCATGAGAAGAATTACCTGACCCATGATCTTGAGTTGGCTGCGGTGTTATTCGCCTTGAGATATGGAGACATTATTTTTACGGGGTTCATGTGGATGTGTTTACGGATCGTAAGAGTTTACAATATGTGTTTTCCCAGAAGGATCTCAATCTTTGGCAAAGGAGGTGGTTGGAGCTACTCAAAGACTACGATATGAGTGTGCTAAATACCATCGGGGTAAGTCCAATGTAGTATCAGACCCACTTAGTAGACTCTCTATAGAGAGTGTGTCTCATGTAAGTGAGGGGAAGAAGGAGCTAGTGAAGGATGTGCATCGACTCGCAAGGTTGGGAGTTAGGTTGGTTGACTCGACCGATGGCAGTGTTCTTTTTCAGAATGGATCCGAATCGTCATTGGTGACTGATGTAAAATCTAGGAAAGATGAAGACCCAATTTTGGTAAAGTTAAAGGAATCCATTCAGAACCAAAAGGTATAGGTGTTCTCCAAAGGGGGAGATGGTGTGCTTCAATATCAGGGTCGCCTATGTGTTTCAGATGTGGATGATTTGAGGAGCCGTATGTTGCATAAGGCTCATGGATCTAGTTATTCTATCCATCCAGGTGCCACCAAGATGTCAATGACTTATGGGATGTCTACTGGTGGAATGACAAGAAGGACATCGCGGAGTTTATAGCTAAGTATCCAAACTATCAGTAAGTAAAGGTTGAGCATCAGAGGCTGAGAGGTGTACTTCGTGATATCAATATTCCTACTTGGAAGTGGGAAGAAATCAATATGAACTTCATCACAGTTTTACCTCGTACTCATCGACAATATGACTCCATTTGGATTGTGGTAGACAGGTTGACCAAGGCTGCTCATTTTCTACCAGTCAAAACCACAGATTCGGTGGACGACTATGCCAAACTATATATTCGGGAGCTAGTTTGATTGCATGGGGTGCCTTTGTCCATTATATTAGGCAGAGGTACTCAATTTACCTCTCAGTTTTTGGAAGTTATTTCAAAAAGGGCTTGGTACTCAGGTTAAGCTCAGCACAGCATTTCACCCATAAACAGATGGTCAAGCGGAGCGGATGATCTTAGGCAGAACTTCATGCCTAAGTGATACTCAAATGCTTCATTTCGACTTGTTTGTATATCATTATTGTGTACATTCTCATGTGATTTGTAGTTAAATGTGAATTTATACTAACCAACATGATTAGTGTTGTTTTGCAGGTAAAATGGAATTTTGGGAAGCTAAGATACATGTTGGTAAAATCGGGAATGGACTAGGAAAAAAGGAGTGTAAAAGGACATGGAAGATCAGCAAAAACAAGGGCACCGCGATGGATCCGTGTCACGTTGCATCTCGGAGGCACTCTGCCTCAGAGGAAATAAATTTGGCAATTTCCAGTGAAGGTGCGCGATAGCACCGTGTCACGTTGGCCAGGCTCCGCGATGCATGTCATGGCACGTTGAGGTTAAATTGCCTGAGGGCCCGACTTCCAGTGAAGGTCTGCGATACCTCCATGGCTCGGAGGGAGTGCTCCACGATACACTCCGTGCCACGTTGCTTGTTATTTTGAAAAAAATTCTCAATAGTATAAATAGCACACTTAGGTTTTATTTTAAAGAGGCTGACTGGGTTGAGCAAGAACGTGGGTTACAGGCTGTTGATTCTAGGGTTCTTCTCTATCTCTTTCTCTTTTATATCAATTGTTTGTATGAATTCTACTTATTTGATGATGTTAAATCCACAAATGAGTGGCTAAATTCACTTCTTGCTAAGGTTAAGAACAATTGTAGTGGAATGTAATTGTTAATCATTTCAGTTTTCATCTTTTCTTCAATGGTTGTTCTATCAATTCTTGTTCTTACTGCATTAATGTTTGGCCAATGTTAATGTATATCTAAAAAAATCAAATTTTAATTTTGAAAAGGAAAGAAATTGGAAAGATGTGAATTGGTAGGATATGATCTCTTCTTAGTTTGGAAAATTGAGAATTGATTTACATTCAGAATAGAAATATATCTGAAAGTCTTATTAGTCAATTAAGGAATCAGGAATGTATGGCTAGAACATGAAATTCTTTTATCACAGAAATGTATATTAAGGCTCATGATTCTTAAGTTGGATAGGATTCGAAAGTTTCAATCCATAGGCAATAATTCTTGACTAGCAACCGAAGGAAAGATTAACTAAATTGTATTGATAAATTAATTCCCTGCATGTTCGTTTTAACCTCAGCTTGCTCATTACTATTATTCAGACTCACTTTATAATTTTACCTTTCATTCGTATTAATTAGTAAACCCAAACTCTCAAAATATTATTTATGTGGTTGTCTTCATTCTTAAAGATATAGTTCATTAACACTTAAGTTAATTAGTACTGTAGCTCAGTCCATGTGGGATCGATACTTGGCTTTACTTAAGCCACTTTACTACTTGTTCGACCACGTGCACTTACGTGTAGCCACCACTAAAGCCGAACAGCGAACAATTTAGACTCTCGAGGACATGTTGAGAGCATGCGTGATTGATTTCAAAGATAGTTGGGATGATCATTTTCCTCTTATCGAGTTTGCATATAATAACAACTACCATCCAGTATTCAGATGGCACCGTTTGAGGCTCTCTATGGGCGGAGATGTAGATCGCCTATTGGTTGGTTGAAGTTGGTGAAGCTGCAATTATAGGGCTAGATTCGGTTGATGAGGCTATGGAGAAGGTTTGGCTCATATGGGACAGGTTGAAAACAGCTCAAAGTCACCAAAAGTCCTATGTTGATATGGGAAGGAGGGAATTAGAATTCAAGGTGGATGACTGGGTGTTTCTGAAGGTATCTCCCATGAAGGGAGTGATGTGGTTTGGAAAGAAAGGAAAACTCAGGCCTCATTATATTAGCCCTTACTGGGTTGTAGGTAGCATACAAATTGGAGTTACCCTTAGAATTAGCTTCCGTGCATCATGTTTTCCATGTATTGCTCTTAAAGAAGTGTTTTGGTGATCTAGCTCTAATTGTCCCGGTGGACAGTGTTGGTTTGAAAGACAGCCTTAGTTATGAGGAGATTTTGGTAGAAATACTGGACCATCAGGTTCGAAGGCTAAGGAACAAGGAAGTAGTTTAAGTTAGAGTGTTATGGATGAATTAGCATGTTGAGAGAGCTACATGGGAATCCGAAGCAAATATGATGGCTAGATACCCACATTTATTCTCTACCGGCTCAGTTCCAGCTTGAGGTATCAGTTTTGACCTAAAACTCTATGTAGTTTTCATGTTCAGTTCATGTGCCCAAGTTTCTTTTGCATATATGGATGTATGAATGATTCGTGAATCTAGTTCAGCTATATAGTTTAAATCAGAGATAGTCATTCCATCAGATTTCAACTTAAATGATCAGTATTTGAATATGATGATTGTATTTCTCTGTTTCTTGTATGTTTTCCAACATTCAAGGACGTATGTTTCCAAGAGGGAGATATTGCTACACCCCAAAAGCCCAAAGATCAGATCCGGGAGTTGAAACGGAGAAAAATTTAAAACTGGCATCAAGACACAAAATGGGTCGTGAGGTGACCCGTGAGAGTAGCCCACGAGTTGTGATGTGACTCGTGGTGAGGTCCATAAGGAAAGTTGAAATTTGGGAAATTGGATCCCCACGGATGAGACCAATAGTCGTGATCAGGCCCCACGACTCGTTAGGGCAGTCATGGGAAGGGGTGATTGAGAAAGGAGAAGTAGAAGGAAGTGTACCTAACGGAAGGAACCCATGAGTCGTGGTAAGTCACCACAATTCGTGGGGAGGGTCGTGAGAAGCATGATGAAGCAAAACAAAAATCCCAAACAGTATATGTGACGAGTAGTGACCAAGACTCGTGGTCACCAGTAATGAATCGTGAAGTCACCTGTGACGAGCCCAGATGACTTGATAAGCAGTGTACTCAAAGGATCATTCCATGAGTCGTGGCCAGTGGGAACGAGTCGTCATGTCCCTTGTGGGGACCGACTAGCAGTTATTTCCTACGAATTTAGTAAGGGCTTTTTCTTAATTTCTAAGATTCTAAGCCCTAAACTACGTCATTTTTAGTTATGAATGATGACTTTTAAGAGGGTTAAGTTCATTTTAGACCATTTTCATTCATGCATGCAGGAGTGATAGTCTAAAGAGGTGTTCAAGGCAAATCCTTCAAGGTTCCCTTCAATTTCTTCTTGGTCATTCAAAGAAGTGTAAGAATCAGCTATAATCAAGTATGCAAGGTTATGAATGGGTGAGTCCTTTCACACCCATGCCCAATCCCTCTCTAAATCATGAATTTTGTATGTAAAATCTATAGGTTTTTTACCTAACGCATGAATTTCCTAAATTCTCTACATGGGTATGATTTAAAAATGTTTCTACTATTGAATTATGCATCACGGGCAGGTTTTATATTGTTTTCAATAAAAAAATCATGTTTCAAGTCTTATGAATCAAAAAGTCCGTTGATAAGAAGTTTGTGAAAGATGAGATTTGTGATGAATGTATGATTATGATGAGATATTATGATGAAAAGAATGTTTTCAAGCTACCCATATTTATAATCATGTTTTAGATGTGAAGTGAGTATTTTCAAGCATGTTATAGTATTGGGCAATGGCTACATGTTCAAGTATGATTTATGATTTTCCCGAATTAAGCTTACCACATGGTTTTGGAGCAAAGACTCCCAATTATTTTTCATCTTGTGGTATGCTTTGAGTTAAAGCTTCTCATATGCATGATTTCAGATATGAGATGTATTTGAGTATTGAGCTTCCTCAATAGACGATGTTGAGCTTCGTTGAAAAATGATGGAGAGCATATGCATGTTTTTGGGAGTAGTGTCTAGCACCAAGTAAGCTAAGGGTCAATCACCCTATGCCTCAGAACTATGCGCCAATATAGGTTTATTCTTAGATATATTACTACGGGACCTCCCTTGTGAGATACCCCCTGCCCTATTGGGCCATGAGCTTTATATCGATATCATGTTATCGACTCTAGCCCTGCCAAGGCTTTGGACGGCTCTACCCACTTGAGTGTGATAGTTGGGACCACGTAAGCTCTAACGGGTATGTCGGTTAAAAGATGAGTCTCCCATTATTCCCCATGATTTCAGTTATGCATGTTTATCATTCAAGAGATTTCTATATCCATATATGTTCTAAAGCAGGTTTGACCCAATGTTCAGTTTTACTCATGACTATCAGATTTCAACTTTGAGTCAATCGATTCAGTTATAATGTTATGTTATGTTATGATGAGATCATGATTTCAGAAAGACTGCATGCAAGCTCTTCTCTCAGATTCTCATTGTTTATGTTTTATATTATGGATGTCTTTAAATGATTTTACTTATTTAAGCAGTTTTACTTACCTTGCATACTCGGTATATTCCACGTACTGACCGCATACTCTATGCTGTATCATTTCATGATATAGGACCTAGTACTCAGACTCAGCACTGTTCATAGCCAGTCTTCATAGTTAGCATCCTACGCTTGTTGGTGAGTCCTCATCTCACAAGGACCATGCTTATTCAGATTTCACTATGTATTTCCAATTTTTAGTTTGTTCAAGTTAGTTTGGATCTTGTCCCATCAACTCATCATGTTTAGAGGCTTTTCAGATAAAAAGGATGTATTCAGCTTCAAATTGTGAATTCTGATGTTATGTTTATTTTAGACTTCCGCTAAGATTATCATGTTGATTCCTCAGTCTTATTTGATGAGTTAGATGTATGTTCATGTCATGGGTCGACTTGGAGTCTCTCGGGGCTTCTTGTCTTGTGTTGCGATTCGATCCTCCATTCGAGTCGTGACAAAACATCCACGTGAACCCCATAGAGGTAATGTCTCCATATCTTCAAAGCAAACACCACCGCTTCCAATTCAAGGTTATGAGTCTGATAGCTCTTCTCATGCACCTTGAGCTATCTAGACCCATACTCTATCACCTTGCCCCCACTGCTTCAGAACACAACTGAGACCAACTCTAGAAGCATCACCGTAGACTAAAACCCATCTATTCCTTCTGGTAAGGTCAAAACTAGAGTTGTAGTTAGTCGAGTCTTCAACTCTTGGGAGCTCTTCTCACATGCATTTGGCCACTAAAACTTCACCTTTTTCTGAGTTAGCTTCTTTAGAGGAAATGCGATAGAGGAAAATCCTTCTACAAACCATTGGTAATAAACAGCTAGACCCAGGAAACTTCTGATATCTGTCGGGGAAGTTGGTCTTGGCCAGTCTTCTACTGATGCTATCTTTTGAGGATCTACCTGAATACCTTCACTTGAGACCACATGACTAAGGAAAGTCACATACTTCAACCAGAATTCACATTTGCTGAATTTACCGAACAACTGGCGATCTCTGAGAGTCTGTAACATTATCCTCAGATGGTTAGCATGCTCTTCCTCATTTCTGGAGTACACCAGAATGTCATCTATGAATACAATGAGGAACATGTCTAGATATTTTTTGAATACTCTGTTCATTAGGTCCATGAAAGCTACAGGGGCATTAGTTAGTCCAAAGGACATCACCATGAATTCATAGTGACCATACTGAGTTTTGAAGGCTGTTTTCTGTATGTCACCCTCCCTGACTCTAAGCTGATGATATCCCAACCTGAGGTCTACCTTGGAGAAACAACTGGCTTCCTAAAGATGATCGAACAGGTCGCCAATCCTGGGTAGGGGATACCTATTCTTAACTATAACCTTGGTCAGTTGATGGTAGTCGATACACATTCTGAGGGTACCGTTTTTCTTTCGCACGAACAACACTAGAGCACCCTATGGAGATATGCTAGGCCTAATGAGTTCCTCCAACTCAAGATCAGCTGGAGCCATTCTATAAGGAGGAATAGAGATGGGCTGAGTGTCTGGAAGAAGGTCTATGCTGAAGTATATTTCCCACTCGGGAGGGACTCCGGGAAGATCTTCGGGAAAGATGTTAGGGAACTCACTGGCAATTGGAACTGACTAAATAATTGGGGTCTTAGAGCTAGAATCTTTGACCCAAGCTAGTTGATAGATGCACCGTTTCAAAATGATCTTCCTTGCATTGGGGTAGGAAATAAACCAATCCTTAGGCGCGAAACTACTACCCATCCATTCTAGAACTAGCTCATTTTGAAACTGAAATCTGATGACTCTAGTTCTACAGATAATCGAAATGTAACCAATCCATGTGAAGAATTAGGTCAAAAATCAAGCATGTCTAGATCTACTAGATCAACTGGAATTAGTTTACTCAATATTGAGACTGGGCAGTTCCTACACACCCGGCTAGCTCTAACTAACTCACCAACTGGGGTAGAGACTGGGAATGGTTCTGAGGTAACTTCTAGACTTATTTCAAACTGAACATCTACATAAGGAGTCATGAATGATAGTGTGGCTCCTGGATCTAGTAGGGCATACACATCCAGATGGAAGAGACGTAACATACCTATGACCACGTCAGGTGAGCTCTCCTGATCCTGACGAAAGGACAAAGCATAAAAATGATTTTGGAGTTGACCGCCATCCGTAGCTGAAGTATTACCCTGCTGAGCTGGATGACCTTCTTGGGATGCTGAAGTGGTAGAGTGTGCTTTCCTCCATCCTGTTGACGGGCCTTCCTTTAGCTTGTGACCCAATTGTCCACCTCCAAAGCAATCCTCTTTGCCTAGGAGGCATTCACCTAGATGGTTCTTACCACACTTAGGACAAGCTGGATAATAGTTTCTGGTGTTGACGCCTAATTTTGACCTCCCTATGCCCCGTCTAGGTTGCTTTTTAATATATATATATATATATATATATATATATATATTTAAAATTTACCGTTTTACATAATTGTTCAGTTTGCATCCATAATTTTTAAAATAAAAAATTATAATTCTTATGCATAATTATTTCAAATTATAATTTTAAGATGTTTATTTACATTTAGTTTTAATTTATTAATTTTCTAATGTTATGTAATTAGGTCATATATAGTATGTTGCATGCATAATTTCAATTAAACAAGCTTTATATTTCATATATATTTTTACTTCAATTTTATAAACTATTTATATAATAATACTTGTATAATTTTACTTAAATTTTATAATTTATTTATATTGATAATGATCTTTATATAAATTTATCTTAAATTAGACTATTATATTATTTATTTATTAAATTATTTACAAATAGAGTATATTATTAATTATATAGCAGCTATTTTAAAACTCCTTACAATTTATTTAAACTTTAGCCACTTTCTACCTAAATCTTGTCAATTCTAACCATTTTGATCAGATTCTGGCCAAATTTTAAATGCCAATTCAATTTCAATTGAATTCAACCCATTTAATTACCAGCGACCTATTGGGTAACCTAAAACCCAGCCCATTTAACTCATTTTTAATCTTATCCCTCTATCTTATTTGATCCAACGGTCCAGATTCAACCTCTTTTTCTTCCTATTTCTATTACCGAAACCTCCCAAAATTCAAAAAAACATTTTCCCCTCTCTCATTCTCACCATCCAGCTGCCCATCTTCTTTCTCCCTTTCCCCTTCGTTGTTCCACCATCGATTCCGGCCACAACTGGCAGAAAAACACCTCACCATCCGCCTCTCTTTTTTCCCTCTCAATCTTCTCCACCCGAAACCATCCTTTCCCTCATCTTCCTCTCCTCTCCAACCACCGAAAAACTACTACCCTCATCTTCCTTCTTCTCTGGCGACCGAAACAACCTCGTTGCTCCTCTGTATCTCCTTCTCCGTCTGAAACCAGCAAGAACCGTGAAACCTTCTCCTCTCTCCCTCACATTTTCGAACAACACGCAGACTCGATTCTCTGAACAGCCATACCGCTGAGTCTCTCACCCTTCCTCCCTTCTCCTCCACTCCCGCCGAAAAATGACGCGCTAACCACCCAAAACCGCTGCGTACTCTCTTCTCCTCCAGTTGCCTCCCTCTCTTTTCTCACTACCCTTTCTCCGACCGAACACTGTTGCACCCTCACCCGAACCAGGTCTCAACATTTTCCTCCTCAAACACTGGAAAAACAGCCACACCTCACGACCGCCTAAACCACCTCTAGCCGTTTCTCCTCTCTATCCTTTCCTCCATCTCCGGTAAACCCACTACACCACCGATCTCTGTGGATTATTGATGGAATCCACCGCAAACCAACCATACCTGGCTCCCCTTACATTCTCTTTCTCTCCGGCCAGCAACATTACTATCGTTTTATATCTCCGGTGAAACCCGTTAACCCCGGTCGACCACGTCATTAACAATGGTTTCCAAGGATCCTCGACCAACATTTTGACCAATTTGCCTAATATGTGAAAAATTCTTATAGATTCATCTTTGATATAATATGTTAATATTCATATATTTATGCACTTATTTGTTAATTGGTATACCTCTCTTGGGTAATTCTCAGTTGGAAATTAGTATCCACAATGTTTGTTCAATATGTGCTGATTAGTCCTAATGCTCTATAGCCTTTGATTTTGGTTGATGATTCTGTTAGCCTGAATAAGTGCTTATTTGAGCAAAAGAAATTAGAATTTTTGGGAGGAATAGCCTGTCTCTGGCAAGCTTAATAGTGTGAAGTTATTATTCCCTTATCTGTTAAGAATTGATGGTATAAGATTGAGTGTTTGAATGTTAAGTTTTTCATTATTTGTAATAGCCTTTAATGCGTTTCTAATTTTGGTAACTATTGATCTGCTATGCTCTTTAAGGTAATGAATTCCTTGATTACCTCCTTTGCTACCCTACATTCAATAGCCCCGGTATATTTAATCAAGCTCTATACTTAGTACAACTCTTTTCATTATGTGACAAATCTAATACCATGCTATATTTGGTAAACTGTGATTGATGCTTATATGCTCCCTTTAATCAATTATGGACGATTTTAATACTCATGTATTTTTGGAAACTTTGATATTTAGGACAATCTATTACCTTCTTCTTTTTACCCTTTAACTAGATGACAACTGTAATACTTAAGAGATATAATTAAGGAAAGGATCTTATAATTTATTATTCCTTTCCTTATTTTGCCTTGATTGATTTTCTGATTATTTTCTTCCCCTTTTATTCTCTAATTGACTGTTGGATCTCTCTACTATAAAAGCAACCCCTCTTTGTTTTAATTATTCATTGGAGACTGTCATAGACACAAAAGTATTCTTTTACTTCTAAAATACTACTATTTCTCCAACAACATAACATTCAAATTTTTCCTACTTTTAAAAGGATCACTTTCAACATCTTTTTTTTATTCCTTGCTCCTCTATTAATTTTATTTCCTCTCTCCCTCCTCACCACAAGCATTTCTCAAAATCCACGAGATTCTTGTGATCTTGATGTGCTGAGGTTTGGGTATCAATCGTTGAAAAGGCGTTTCTTGAAGCCGCGATTATTTGATATACTGTTTTTAACTAGTTAGTTGTTCTGCATTCCCTACTTGTCTTCTATTATAGTAAATATGAATCCTCTTAACACTTTATATATAATTTAAATTCCTTGCATAATCAATATATATCTGGAACTTATTATCTAATATATTCGCATGCTTGTTTTAAAATTTTAAATAAGTTATGATCCCTCGAGTACAGAATATATTTGTATGTATATTTTTTCCATATTACTAGTTTAACAGGTTCTTCTCAATTTGGAACAAAGAGTTGCTGAGATAATAGAGGGCTATGGATTAGCTTGTTTTTTATTTCTTCTTTTCTTCTTCATATGTTGTATTTATTTATTTAGTTACTTATGTTTATCATCTTGTAATAATTGTAATAATGCTATAATGATAGGGAAAGGGGTTTAGGGGGGCGAGGATTTTATATTCTCCTTATGATTTTTCCATAACTGTCAGCCTCACCTAGAAAGCATGCCTATAGGATTAACACACATAGAAATTATGCCTATAGGTCTTAGATAATTTAACCTAAAGTATATTTTTATGTTTAAATTTTAGTAACCTTGCTCAAGAACAACATAAGTACAATTATTTTGCTGGAAATTATGTCTATAGGGATATGCATGCAAACTCCTCTTATTAGTCAACCTAGAAAGCATGTCCATTGGATTTAATAACATATGCACTAATAGAAATCATGTCCATAGAAATTTAATTTATTCAATATCATTTAACGCTAGATATTCTGCCCTATAGGTTTACTATTTTAAATGTGTTTGATATTCACTCATTGGAATTTTAAGAGTATGTAAATGTGTTTATCATATCCAAATCAGTTTTGATACAAAAGAACTCAACCCATAAATACGTTTCTGTGTATAATATTTGAAAAGGAAAATAATATAATCAGTGATTCTTTGTTGTATTTATAGGGATAAACTTATGTGTTTATAAGGAATATTTTATTGATTATTTTCTTTTAATCTATAAATCATTCCTATAGGATAAAATACTAACTAAATTAAATTATACATCGTATCTAACAAAGTTATATCTTGTGCCACTTGCTTAAAATCTAAAATTTTGCATTAGAATTATGCACATAGGATCTGTTCACATATATTTAAAATCATGCTCCCAGAATTGAGGCCTATTTGAAAATTTTACTTGCTAGCTGTTCTTAATTATTGTGTATTTTTTTGACGCTAATCACCTTTAAAACACCCCTAGGAATTTTAGACCCAACTCTAAAATAGTAGTCCAAATGCCTCTTGGACATTAAGATTGAGACGGGTAGGCACATGCTAGGGCGTTAGTTTTCCTTCACTTAGAGCGCTTTAGGATTAATAACAAATTATTTAGGCAGGTAGTGGGACGTGATAGTCTGTGCTCGCTGAATAATATGAGCAACATCAACGGTTGCGAAGTATTATTTTAATTGCACGGGGTAGGTTAAAATTCTTCCCTTCTTTTGAGGTAGAACTAAGTTTCACTTGATTACCTTCGTGGATACGTAGGCACCTCTTTGAGGTTCAGTTCAACTTAAAATTTCTATGTATCTGTTTTATTATTATTTCTTTCCAGTTTTATCATTTATTTGTTATTTTTGTTTGCTTTTATTCGTCAATTATTATTTACTTAAATTACTGGACTTATTATATTTTTATCATTACAATGTCTTAATTTTGTTTTTCTTGCTTAAATTAAAAGGCTATTTGAATCTTTTAATTACTTAGTTTATTTATTTTGTTTTATATAAAAAGATTAAAATCAATCTTATTTGATCGCTTAGTAAATACCCCCACATAATTGACGAATTCGGCCGGGAACCATATTTGTGGACCTCGAAAGGTGCCTAACACCTTCCTTTCAAGGTAATTTGAACCCTTGCCCGACTCTGGTGACTAGGCTAGTAAAACAGACCCTTAGGTTAGTACGGTGCCCTAAAACACCCCAAATCATTAGGTGGCGACTCTTCTTTTCAAATAACCCTTAAGAGTTGTAACGTGTCGAGTCACGCTTCCCACGAGGAAAATGGGGCGTGACAGCTGGCACTGTAACCGTAGGACTGAGAGCTAGATGCTCCACCCTTCCGATCATTGAGGGACCAGAAAGAAAGGGCGTTGGCTGAGGTGAGTGTTGGAGTCCTCTGTTGCTGCTGCTATGGGCGGCTACTTCCACTGGACCTTTGGTGGCCATAGTCTGATTGACCTGTTCTAACCCGCTTATTCTCACACTCCATATCCTTCAGCTTTTCTACTTCAATTATTGGGCATGAATGATGAGGTTGGAGAGGTTAATGTCCTTTATGAGCATCGCGGTACTACACTCCTTAAGTACCAAGTTTGATACCCCGCTGACGAATTTTAGCATGCGAGCCCTTGGCTCAGCTACCATCTTTGGAGCATACCTCGACAACCGAGTGAACTCCAATACATATTACTCCACCGTCCTGTTACCTTGTTTTAAGTTCATGAACTCAGCGACCTTATCCTCCCTCAACTCCCGAGGGAAAAAATCTATCTAGAAATGTTGTGGTGACCTCTTCCCACCCTACTGGTTCTGCTCCTACTGGTCTCCCTTCCTTCCACTAATTGTACCAGATTTGAGCCACCCCTTTCAACTGGTAGGCAGCCAGATCAGCACTATCCGCGAAACTAACATCCATAATTCGGGTGATCTTCCGAACCTCATCTACAAACTCCTGGGGGTCGTCTCCCACCTTGGATCCATAAAAAGCTGAAGGGTTTATTCAAGTGAAGTCCTGAACTCTAGCAGCTGTTGCGGACTCATTTGAATTCACCAGAACCACTTGCTGGTTCACTTGGTTAGTCACCATCTAAGCTAGCAGCTAGATTGCCGCTCGAAATTCAGCTGAGGACACTTGGTCGTCCTGAGGGGCTACTAGAGCTGGTGGGGCAGGTCGGTTAGCGTTGCCAGCCCTCCTTCCATTTCCTTATTTTGGAGGCATAATTTCACTGAAATGAATAAAGCACGAGTTAGGAGGACATTTCTGGAATTAAACTTTAACGCATGATAAGAAGTATGAACAAAAGAGAGTTTTCCTGAAAATGTCTAGTAGCGTCCCTGTCATAAGTGTGGCGCGCTTCGCACCCATGAAAAGGACTTTACTCACCGCAGCTTTTAGATATCATAGGATACTCTAAACCTAGTTCTCTGATACCAAGTTTGCCAAGACCCGAGTCTATACCCTAGACGAGACACGGTGCTTGGTGCCACAAGTGACACCAAGCTAACCCATGGTCTATCATTACACTGCTAAACTGAGTAAATATAAGCGGAAGATTTTTTTAAAAGAAATATACAATCATTCAAGAAATACTGATTTGACAAGAGTCAATATATCAAAAGAAACACGAGTACATAACTATGTCTAAAAGCCAACTACTAACTGATGATTTGCTGGGACAAGCCCCCAGCTAACTCTAAGACCTCTTTAAATAAGAACTAACTGAAAGCAATTATCATCCTCGGAAGATAAAGATTCACCAAATACTATTGTTGATATCGTCTGTAGGATGATGTTGGGACTAAGAACTTGCGTCTGTATCATAATACGATATAGTATGGAAAGTATGCATTAGTACTTCGAATTTACCTAGTAAGTGTTAGATACAATAAGCATGAAGGAATAAGTAACTGAACTGCAATAACATGAAATGACAAACTGAAATACTGTAAATTGGTAATACTGAACTATGACTGATGTGGTCAATAATGACCTTGGCTGATGGTCACAAATATGTCCTGAAACTGAGATACTGAGCTGAATGAAACTGATTCTGAACTAAATTGAGACTGTACTACAAGTAGGAGAGTATATAACCAACATATAACCACGTGAGCTAAACGTGGAGTTCGATGTATATACCCCATCGATAGAACCCAATATACCTTGCCAAGGTATAAAGGCGTGAACTGTAAGATCACTGTCTGGGCCTATTTGGGCTAAATAACCTACGGGGGCAATGTAGTTCAAGAAACCTGGGTGCGCTGGAACCCCGGTCCTCTCGGTGCTAAGTCCTACTCCCACTGGATAGTCCTAGTCTGACTACTAAGTTAATAGCTCGAAGTTGGGGTTCGGGACTAGATCAGGGATACTTATCTGGAAGTACCCTGGAAGTCTTAATGGACCGTATAACTGAAACTGGTGTGCTAAGATTGGCCAGAGCTGCTTATCTAAAAGCATTGTAACTATCTAAAGAACAAACTAAAACTGGTACTGGTAGTTCTCAAACTGGTCAGAGCTACTTATCTGAAAGTGTCATAACCGTCTAAAGAACTAACTGATAATTGATAACTGGGAGGCATTGCTAACACCTCAAGAACTGACTATAGTTAAACTGATCAACTGACATTACTAAAAGATACTAAAGATACTAACATTTTGACTGAGACTGAACTAGCATGTAATTGACTGAGAATTCATCTGATAGTAATAACATGGGAATTCCAACACTGATAGAGTCAAGCAACATTAATGTCTAATCAATTATGCAAGACCCTAATTACTGCATTTATAGAGTTAGGGCTAAAACCATTTTACAGGAAACAAGTGTCAACATGATCATTAAGTAGTAGAAATATAGTAACAAATAGCATGAACAACATTCCACATGAATTAATAGGAATTTGATTGAAAAACTACTCTAGTTCAAAATCTCAGGGCTAGAACTAATAGAAGATTATGGAAGAGTTTTGGGACACAAGGGAAGAACAATTCCCTTGTTGAATTCCCACATACCTGGTGGAAGATTCCTAAGAAAATCCTTGAGAAACAGAGAAGAAGATTGAATACCCTAGCTTTTCCGTAAGAAATATGTCTATAACTTCTTCATACTGAGTCTGAGTGTTGTGAGATGAATGACAGGAATATGTTGATCACTCCTTTAATTGTCTCATAAAAGTTCCCAAAATGACGTAGTTTAAGGATTAAAAGATGGGAAGTTAGTAAAATGACTGTGGAAGAAAATCTAGAAAGCTAGCCGACAATGACAAACGGGTCACATAATGAGTCATTGGTTGACACCACGACTCGTTGGGACAAGTCGTTGGTCCTGGGCCTGGAATTTGGCTTGCTGTAAATTGGCAATGAAGGAGACACGACTCGTTGGATGAATTAATGGGTCATTGGTACCTCTCGTGGCCAATGGCAAGGATTCGAATATAACGTTGGACCTCCCCCTCTCTAACGGATGATACCATGACTCATTGGTTGATTTGATGAGTCATTGTCATCTCTCTTCCTGGCTACTAGAATCGTGAAGGATTTTGGGGCTTTCACCACACGTGGAAACAATGACTCGTTGTATGATACAACGGTTCGTTGTTGCCACTCATTGTCACTGAAAGAGTTTGTCAGCAACACCTTGGAGTTCCAACTAACGAGTCACCCTATGAGTCATTACGTCAAATGATTACTCATTGTTTGACTCATGGGTTCCTAGAAAGGGTTTAACTGATCTATGAGCGGGGAAGGCAACGAGTGACGGGACGACTCATTGTTCCTCACGACGGGTTGTTCCATGTCTTGTTGGTTCCCAAAGGACAACTTACAGGGCTGACCACGACCCAGACCATGGGTCATTTCTACTGACAATGACTCATTGTCTCGGTCATACGGAGACAAAATTTTATGGTTTCCCATGGTTTTTCATGCAAGGTCTGAGTTTGGTCTAGAAAAGTTTTGGGGTGTTACAAAATGTGAAATGGGATTTATGATCATTTAAATTTGACCCTTGTAAAGAACTTATGTGAAAAACTCAATCGTTTGGAAATCTCTCAACTCAACTTTATGCTAGAGGTTCCTTATGACCTTAACTTGCATCATGTACTCTTCTTACACTTAAGAATTGATATTAACACCTTTTTTCCATAAAAATCATTGAGTTTGGATCTATCCACATACCTAGAAGGGTTCCAAACTTAGCCCAAAAATTTGAGGCATACAATATCTTGCCTTACTGATAGATGGTACGAACCGTACCATGATCCTACACTCTGTTACCTGCTGGTCATACCTCCCAAGCCATATCGGTCATTCTCTAATCACGGACACATATTATGACTAGTACCACCTTCCTATGAGTCGTACTGAGGCTTGTGGTCTTTAAAACAAAATCCTGAACACTTTTCTGAACCTCATCTCATGATTCCATACTACGAACTGTACCACCCTACCATGAGTCATCCCTTGGATAATGGTATCTGAAATCGTGAAATACTGCTACTCCCCACAGATCAAGTCACGGTCCGTGGTTACTCACCACAACTCATGATATGACTCGTACTGTGAGATTTTTGTCCAGTTCTGCTGGTTTTATGCTTTATGTCTGGGATCTAATCTTAGGAACTTTTAAAGTGTTACATTATCTCCCCTTTGGGAACATTCATCCTCGAATGGAGACTAATAGAGCTGAAAAGCTAGGGAAAGAGCTGCAAATCCCAAAACTAAACAATATGGACTGAACACTGATGGAGTGACTGACTCCAAACTGAGATACATAGTTGAACTGAATTCATGGATCACAATGCATGCTAAGACATGAGAAGAACTGAAGGACATGAAACTAGTGTAAAACTGAGCAGAGTACTAAGAGGAATTATTTCCTCACACTTTGAACTGAGCTGGTAAGGACAGAGTTATAAATCCCAAAACTACTTTCTAATATCTGAATAGCTAACATGATAACTTATCTTACTGAGAGTAAGACTGGAATCACTGTCTGAAGCAGTTACATATCGTTTAGAGAACCTAAATATAAGCATGTGTAAAGTGAAATGTCGATTGAAACATAAGAGAAAAAATCTAATTAGGAAAGGATTGACACCCTAAGGCTACTATTTCTGGAACTCCCCTACTCGAAACAACTCAAGAATTGACGTGGCCCTTCAAGTTATCATCTCCCCCTTAGCTTAAAGTCATCATTCTAAGGCTCTTGGATCCTTTCTTAAGGATAGGATAACATAACTAACTCTTGACTTCTCATTAGCCTCTAAAGTGATAGGCCTCATACTTATAACCATTTCATACCATCCATGGGATAAATTTCATGCTAGAATTCTAAAAGAAATCTTCTACCTTATACTGCGACTTTTGGGTTTAACAACATGCAAGGATAAATATGAAAAGCTCCTAACATCCTGTAACTACCCCTATGAGTTTCCCCGATCCTGACGTGATGACAGGGCATAGAAGAGGTCTTGACGCTATCCACTACTTACACCAGCAGATGTGATCTTCTGAGGTGGGCAAGCTCTAATACCAAGTTTTTCACGACTCGAGCATAGACCCCAAGTGCGACACAGGACCTAGAACCATGAATGGCTCCAACCTAATCCATGGCATGGCATATTACTAGCATAATATAACTTATAAGGAAAATTGAGCAGAAGCTAACTGAAATGTAAGATATTCCCTTACGGATAACAAGATAATCTTATAATTTAACCACTGAGTCATAAAGTTGAACTGTCACGACCCGAGTCTACACCCTGGACGCGACACGGTACTTGGTACCACAACTGACCCCAAGCTAACCTATGGCTAAACATCACATTGACATACTGAACTAATATAGTTGAAAATGAAAATATAACTTAATAAACTACTTTCTAATAAAAACAAATATCTGATAAGATACTGAAATTTATGCAACAAGCGTAAAACATACATAAAAATACTGTGTCTAAAAGCTGTCTACGATCTGGCGAGTTGTTGGGATAAGCCCCCAGCTAACTCTAAAGTAATACTGATAAAGAAACTGAAATGAAGGAAAGTCTTGTCCACGGATGATGAGGACTCACCAATGACTAATGTTGTTGAATCGTCGAAAGGGAACTACTAATGATGTTGAGTCTGGGTACCTGTCCTGTATCACAATATGATACGGCATGGAAAATATGCATCAGTACTTTGAATGTACTGAGTATGGAAGAGGTACGTAAA
The DNA here is from genome assembly GCA_035772735.1 of Datura wrightii. Lineage (NCBI taxonomy): Eukaryota > Viridiplantae > Streptophyta > Magnoliopsida > Solanales > Solanaceae > Datura > Datura wrightii. The sequence goes on along the minus strand of JASDFA010000002.1, from coordinate 43,298,553 downwards.
ACAGTAAGAATACATAACTGAGTTGAGATGACATGAAATGACCAACTATAAACTGATAAGTACCATAATATAACTGTAATAATGTAAGTACAGGTACTGACTGATGATCATACACATGTCCTGAAATTTGAATAACTGAATTGAGACTAAACTGGACTGACAAAAGGTACTGTACCAAACTGTGGGAGAAACTATAACAGATATATAACCACGTTAGCTAAACATGGAGTCTGATATATACCCCCATCAGAGAAGGCCCACTATACCTTGCCAGGGTATAGTAGCCGAACTAGGTGATCACTGTTTTATGCCATTCAAGCAGAACCTATGGCTGAAACGTAGTTTTGGGAACCTGGGTGTGTCGAAACCTAGCCCGCTCGATGCTAAGTCCTACTCCCACGGAAAACCCTAACTGTGACTACTAGGCTGATAGCTTGAAACTAATGTCTGAGACTACTAAGTCAGGGATACCTATCTGGAAGTACCTCGAGAGTCTAAAGGACCTACCTGATAACTGGAAACTAGTGTTCCAAGATTGGTCAGAGCTGCTTTGTCTGAAAGCATCGCAACCGTCTAAAGAACAACCTGATAACTGATACTAAGGAGTGTTACTGAACCCCTCAAGAACTAATTATAGTCAAACTGATCAGCTGACATTACTGAAAATACTGAAAAGTCTAACTTTCGACTAAGATTGAATTAATATTTAAACTGACTGCTAATTCACATGGAAGTTAAACACATGGTGATTGTAAGAATTTACAGAGTCAAGCAACATTTGTAATTAGAACATGCTGAAATACTAAATTCACTATATTTAAAGAAACTAGGTCTAAAATAATACAATTTCATGTAAGGAGATAATGATCAGAAGTATAACTAACAACAGCCCTCAATACTCAAGAAAATTATAGCAAATAGGAATCCATAATTTACTAACAAACGAACCCTAACTGTGAACTTCAGGGCTAAAACTGATAAGCATTTGAGAAGAGTTTTGGGGCCAAAGAAAAGAACAATTCCCTTGTTGAATTCCCACATACCTGGAGTAGAATTTCCTGGGAAAAATTTGGAGAATTTGAGAAGAAAACTTGAAAGCCCTAGCTTCTGCTCTGAGAGAACTATCTAAGTTCTTCGGTGCTATCTGATTTTTGGAAAATAATGAGGGAGAGGATCGACTACTCCTCTAGAATGCCTCCTAAAAACACCTTATACGACGTAGTTTAGAAGTTTAGTCGATAGGGTTTTACAAGATTGCCCCTGAAACACTTAATGAAATTTCTGTCATCCAGGTAGTACGATTCAACCTACAAGTTGTACCATGATCCTACGGTCCATACCACGAGTCATGGTTAGGGACTCTGCTCCACCCAATCCCTCTGAAGTTTTCCATGGATACCTTCTACAACTCATACCTGCGTCCTACGATTGGTATTACGACTCATAACTAAAACCTGAGTCTGCATCTGATCTCTCATGACTCATCCTATGAGTCGTACCCTCATCCCATGATTCATACATTATCTCGTGGTTACTCAAGATTTTCCTGACAAAATCTCTGTATTTTTCCATGATTGTTATGTACTATCTGTACCTCCATTGTACGATACGTAACATCAAGTCTTGGTTCCTCCAACCTTATTTCCTGATCTTTACCATCCCCCCCGTCACGAGTCATGGTATGACTCATACCTCAATTGTACGGGTCGTACTATGACTCGTACTAACGTAATTTTTCCAGTTTTCTGTTGAATCAACTCTTAAATTTCCAAGCTAGTCTTAGAAAGTTATAGGGTATTACAATATCTCCCCGTTGGGGACATTCATCCTTGAATGGAGACTAACTAAGCTGACAAAATAGGGAAAGAGCTGCAATCCCAAGACTTGACACTATGAATTGATTACTTAGGGAGTGACTGACTACGAACTGAGATAACATGCTAACTGACTTATGCAACTAGGATGCATATTAAATCATGGAAAAGGACTGAAAGGTGCTGAACTAAATGGACTACTGTGGAAAATTTTAATACCTGACACTGAAGTTGAGTTTGAAGGAAACAAATGAGGATATTTAGCCATCATGTCTGATTCTGCTTCACATATGGCTCCTTCAACTAACTGATTCCTCTATAAAACTCTTACTAAAGCGACCTCCTTGTTTCTCAGCCTACGAACCTGCCGGTCCAGAATCTGAACTGGAACTTCTTTGTAAGAGAGACTATTTTTTACATCCACACTGTCTAGTGGTACAACTAATGTCGGATCACCAATGCACTTATTCAACAGCGAAACGTGGAAGACTAAGTGCAGAGATGCTAACTCTGAAGGTAATTCTAACTCATAGGCCATGTTACCAATTCGCCTCAGAATCCTGTAGGGTCCCAAATATCTTGGACTGAGTTTTCCTTTCTTCCCAAACCTCATCAGACCTTTCATAGGTGAAATCTTCAGATAAACCCAATCATCTACAGCAAATTCTAGTTCTCTTATCCTCACATCTGCCTATGATTTCTGTCGGCTCTATGTTGTTTTTAACCTTTCTCTGATAAGTTGAACTTTCTGCATGGCCTCGTGAACTGAATCTTCCCCTATGAAAGTAGCTTCACCAACCTCAAACCACCCTATTGGAGACCTACACCTTCTACCATATAATGCCTCAAACGGGGCCATTTGAATACTGGAGTGGTAGCTGTTGTTGTATGCAAACTCGATGGAGGTAGGTGATCATCCCAACTGCCTTTGAAGTCAATCACATAAGCTCTCAATATGTGTTCCAAGGTCTGAATAGTCTGCTCAGCTTGTCCATCTGTCTGATGGTGAAACGTTATACTGAGCTTGACCTGAGTACCAAGTCTTTTCTGAAATGACTTTTAGAAATGTGAGGTGAACTGGATACCTCTATCTGAGATGATGAACAAGGGGACCCCACGCTGTCTAACTAAATCTCAAATGTATAGTCTAGCCTAATCTTCAACTGAGTCTGTGGTCTTAACCAGTAGGAAATGCGTTGACTTGGTCATCTAGTCTACTACCACCCAAATCGAATCATCCTGCCGACGAGTACGAGGTAGACCTATAATGAAGTTCATGTTCACCTCCTCCCACTTCCATGTAGGTATGCTGATATCCAGAGTCATACCCCCAGGTCTCTGTTGTTCAACCTTAACCTGCTGCCAGTTAGGACACTTAGCTATAAATTCTGTAATGTGCCTCTTCATGCCATTCCACTAGTAGATTTCCTGTAGATCATGGTACATCTTGGTGGAACCTAGGTGAATAGAATACCTAGAGCTGTGTGCTTCTACCAATATTCGTTGTCTTAAGTCATCTATGTCCAGAACACATAGTTTGCCCTGGTAAGGAAGCACACCATCTCTCTTTTTGGAGAAAGCCTTCACCTCCTTTTTTAGAACTGCTTCTTTCAGTTTGAGTAGTATGAGGTCTTCATCCTGCTTTGACTTAACTTCTACTACCAGTGAGGATTCTGCCCACTTGGATTACAACTCAGCCCTCAGCTGAATCAACCAACTGCAACCCCAACTGAGCTAACCTGTGGATATCTTTTTCTAGTTCCCTTGTGCCCTCTTCAACATGAGCAACGCTTCCCATAGACATCCTGCTTAGGGCATCAGCCACTACATTGGCTTTTCCTGGGTGGTATATCTCACTCATGTCATAGTCTTTCAATAACTTCATCCACCTTCTCTAATGGAGGTGCAAATCCTTTTGACTGAATACATACTGAAGGCGTCTGTGGTCGGTGAAAACATCCACGTGAACCCCATAAAGGAAATGTCTCCATATTTTCAAAGCAAATACCACTGCGGCCAATTCAAGATCATGAGTCGGATACTTCTTCTCACGAACTTTGAGTTGTTTGGAGGCATACGCTATCACCTTACCACGCTGCATCAGAACGCAACTGAAGCCAACTCAGGAAGAATCACAATAGACGACAAACTCATCTATTCCTTCTGACAAGGTCAAAACCGGAGTTGTAGTGAGTTGAGACTTCAACTCTTGGAAACTCTTCTCACATGAGTCTGACCACTGCAACTTCACCTTTTTTGTGTTAGTTTAGTTAGAGGGGATGCAAAGAAAATCCCTCTACAAAACCGTTGGTAATAACCGGCTAAACCCAAGAAACTCCTAATATATATTAGGGTAGTGGGTCTTCGCCAATCCTTTACTGCTGCTATCTTTTGAGGATCCACCTAAAAACCCTCACCTGAGACCACATGACCGAGGAAAGCCACTGACTTCAACCAGAATTCACACTTATTAAATTTAGCGAACAACTGACGGTCTCTGATATTCTGCAACACTATCCTCGGGTGATTAGCATGATCCTACTCATTCCTGGAGTATGCCAAGATGTCATCTATAAACACAACAACAAACATGTTTAGCTTTTTGATAATTCTCAAACCACACCTCTTACTAAAGTGAGAAGCGCATATTGTCATTAAAGAACCCAACTAGAGGTTGGGGTCGATCCCATAGGGAATAGGGAGACTAAATTATAGCCGGTAACTGAACTTGTAAGGTAGTTACTTCAAAATAGGGGATTCTAAAGAAAATCAATAATAAAAGAAAATATCAAAATTTTTATTTTAAGTCAATATCAAAGGATAACTAGGGTTTGTGTTCCCCATGGGTTCGTAACTACTTCGTGTATACACTCGTGATTATCACCAATACTTACTTATAGACTGATAACTTACGTTCATTCAAACGACCGACCAGTCCCTATTGAACGACTATACTCAATCATTCAACCAAGTCTCATGAGCGGTTTCAAAACTATCTGTTATCACTAAGTTTCAGATTTAACTATCCTGCAACCACAGCTCAAGTTAATACAATGATCATCCAGATCAAGGCTCTGTTGTAATTCTCTTTTCCTAATCTCTACCTCTTCGACCAAAGCAAGTAAAGAATTCAGGAAATTCCCAACGTTGTGCACCATTAGGAAACATTTAATCATGAAGAGAATACAATATAAGTATTTGTATTGCTTTTAAGATCACTTTGTGCAACCCTAGCTTGTTAATCCACCATGGTTCCCACAACCCTAGCTATGGAGGTTTTAGCCTCTCATAGTTGTAAGGTTGTGAATCGCATTCATGATTAACGACATAAAACAATACTTACAAGTATGGATGAGAAAAATACTTCCTTCAATTACTCCATAAAATCTTGAAAAACAAGAAGAATTCAAGAACAGGTTGATCACAAGTTAAGACCAACTCAATCCTCTCTTTCTCAAGGTTTTTCCTCTCTAAAACTATCAAAACTGACGCCCCCCATAAAAATAAAACCTAAAACATATTTATACAAACACAAGAATCCTTTTCCTAAGCCAACAGGGTAAATTTCCATATCTATCGCCGCCAGTGCCACGACTCGAACTACGATCCGTGACATGCTCCTACGATCCGTAGCTTCCTCTCATACAATCTCAGCTGGCTAAATTCTGGCTAAGTGTTGGATCTGGGAATGACTCGTACCATCAACTCACGACTCATACTGAGCTCCCATACTTTGAATCAGAGATTTTGAAGTTTTTCTGAAGTTCATCTCGACTAGAATGGTACGACTCATACCTTCGTCTTACGGGTCGTACTTGCTCCTCGTAGCAGGAGCCAGACTCAGATGCAATTCTTCTAGATTTCATCATGACTCGTACAACCCTGCTACTAATCATACTAGGACTCGTGGGCCACATCTGCTCAACCTTAACTTTCAGCAACTTCTCACGGCCATCAGTACAACTCGTAGGTCTTTCCTACGATCCGTACTGTGGTCAACAATTTTTTGTCCATTTGCACTTTTTAAAGCTATCTTTTGCAATCTTCAGTCGCAACACCTGTTTGTTGTGTAACAAAAGGAAAAGTACCTCATATCCACATAAATACACCTAAATCCATGTTACTTTCTTAGTTTTGAGCATCAAATGTGTTGTAAACCCGCAACACATCAACACCCTCAACTTAAAACTTTTGCATGTTCTCAGGTAAAGAAAAGAAAAATTAAAACATGATACTCAACTAGAAAATAGACTTAAGATACTACAACCAATACTCAAACAAACTTGCACTTTCTATACAAACTCTATTGACTTTTTCTCATGGAACCACATCAGGTAATGTATTACAAGCAACCTCAAAACATCATAAACAGGGATCAAAACATGTCATCTAGCTATCAATAGGCAGTCAAGTCATCACAAATGTTTTTCACATAGACCAATAGTAAACGCGAACATATTCCATGTACCCTCACACAAATGAAGTCCCCACTCAAATGTGAAATTTCAAACATGATATGGGACTAAGCAAGTAAGGTGCTCAATCTCTCAAAGGAGTCACGAGTATTATGTGTCAAATACCATAGGCTTGCTCTTATTTTCTCTGCATTGGCTTTTCAGATGGTCGAGTTAAGATCACTATAGGACTTGATATGGCTTGTAATGTAGGATCAAGGATGGATATGATAAAGATGGAAGATCTTATAAGTGACTAATCCTTCCTTAGAACTACACACATTGGCTACACCATTCACCTAATTCACCCTTTTATTCTTTCATTCCCCGTCTTTCCCCTTTTTTCTCCTTTTTATTCACTTTTGCATGGGTGTGGTGAGTTTTCGCTTTTCTTTCAGCATTTTCAAAATTTCTTTGAGCTTTATTTTTCAATATTTACAACATTTTTTTTCTTTCCATCTCACCACACCTCATATTCCATCATTTCTTTCGTTTCTTTTCTTTTCTTTTCCTTTTTACCATTCCCACCTTTTATTCACCCCTACTTTAGCCACCCTCAACTTAAGTATTTTGCTTATGTTGAGGTTCACAATATCCAAGGAAGGACCAGGTCCAAAAAAGATTCATTACAAAAAATGGGTACGGTTAATCGGTAAATCAAGGAAACATGGTCTATTAAGGCTTAAAATTGACATCAAGGGATTCATGAAAATTTTGGTAGGGCAATATAGGGTAAAAGTTAGCTAAACAAACAATAGCCTATGATCATAGCCTAACCAACCATCCTTAGCCTATGCAGAGACCAACAAGGCAAGTTCTGGATCTACAACACAATACCGAACTGATTAATATACCTCACTCACACGTGGTACATGAACTATTTTCACCTCACCTGTCTGGTTTATATGGCTTAACAAAACTACTCATGCTGACAAAATAAATGACATCCAAAGATCCACCACAATCATGCATGTTGTCACAAATACATAGCTATTGTATTAGAAAATTTTTAAATAGGGTCAATTTTTTACAAAAAAACAAAACTAGTGCAATTTTCTTGGCTAAGTATTCCTAAGCTACTTTCTAATTAAACAAAAATCACAAACTAAAAATAAAATTCCTACACATTTTGGTTCTACTAGATAGCATGTCTAAGGGAAAAGAAACAGTGCAAGAAAAATCCTCAAACGGAACAAAAATCCCAAGAATCACAAGTATACCCCCTCCTCTTTTTTTGAAAAATTAGATTTGTCCCTGAAGCATCATCTAGAAGATCATAGGGAAGAGAACATACCTGTGGCGCACTAGGCGCTCCTGTTATCTTTAATAGTGGCGTTAGCGGTGGCCAACACGCTCAATTGTGTGTCAATAGGGGGAGTGGTCCCCCCCTCAATAATCGTGGATGCTTAGATGGCCTCTAAAAATGTCTGGGATGAATGTGGCTCTCCCGAAGGGTCGTGGCCACGAGGAAGCTCGGGATGGGGTGCGGTGGATCTGCCTGCTCCTCTATCTCTCTTATGCAGCTTAGTCATATGTGTGTCATGAGTCTGCATGCTCGTTGCTCTAGCCCACTTGCGATCTTTCCTCTCCTTCTTTCTTCTTTTTCTCAAACTCTTCTCACTAGCATCTTTAGCAGCTCTTTTCTTGCCTTTATCACCAACTGTAGTCGACTTCCAATATGCTGCCAAATTAATATCCTCATCAAGCTCGGCATCTAGATCCGAAAGAGTGGGGGCTGCTAAAACTGTTGGTTGTCATGATGAAAACTCAACTACTTGGCTCTGAAGAGCCCCCAACTCCACATTGAGACTGCTGGTATCGGTCTATTCTGCCATTCTCTCATTGAAATGGCTCTCAAAACTATCTAGGCAGGCATGTAGAGCCTAAGTTGTTGCCTCTATCTCTAACTTGACCCATGGTTTGACATTATCCATCATAGCCTGAATCTTACGCTCTGCCATGCTCAATCTCTTAGCTAGCTTTTGGAGGAAGTGTTGTGGTACCAAGATGTACCCTTTTGGTGTCTGAGCCTGCATGCTGGGTAGTGGTGTAGCTGAGGTGCTGGGAGCTGACTCTGAATGACCGGCGTCTCTCTTTGCTCGTGTGTCATGGGGACATTCACCTGTACGTCCCCTGCTGGTTGGGCTGCTGGGATAGCTGTAGGAATCTTGGATCTGCTTACCGGGTTCATCTCATCCCGGATAAGGCTTATGTCTACAATCCTTTGGCCTCCAATCAACCGCTCATCACCCCTTGGAACTTTTGCCTCCATGCATAATCTGAATACCAGACTCGAGAATGGTATAGTTGTGCTTACTCCTACTGCCCGGTCTTGTATCTCATCGACTATGATCCTCGAAATATTAATATGGGTAACGAGACATGAGGCATGCAACCAAAGCTACTCTGTTAGCACTCAGTGTGTTGTCGTTGACCATAGGTTCTAACCGATGGCGCACTAGTGTCTAGCAGGCTTTTGCAATGAAGTTCAGTTAATTCTTGGTTACCTGCTTTCCTCCTGTAACCCATTCAGCCTCATCCTTGTTCTCGGCAATCACCTCAGCTATTGCAGCTTCCTCTGTTGCTCCTGCACACTCAAGGATCTGATCTACTTCATCGCCTCCACCTTGTAATCATACTCTGGCATTATCCTAGTAGGCAAGAACTATGGGCCGTACAACAATCGAGCAATGGTACGCTCGGATATATCAACTTCTCGACCTCGGACCATAACACTCTCCAGATAAGTCCTTCTTTTGCCTTTACCTCCATTGTGCCAAGTTGTTAGCATAGAACTCCCGAACTATGTTTTTTGTGTACTGTGGTGGAATCTTGGCCATCCACTCAAAACCATAAAAGCTAAAAATCTGCTTCATCTCCTCAACTTCATTCAATATGGTTGTGAGGATCCGCGGTTCTTCTTGAATACTCCTCCATGGCTTATTTTTGGCGGTGAGAGAGATGCCTTGTTCATAGATTTCTTTGGCTCCTGGCACTCTCCATCAGATTGTGCAATTTTCCCTAGGTGGGGTCTTCTCTTGTGCAACAACAGGAGCCTCAACCTCTGACTCATCACTGTCGCTCTCCTCTTCACTCAGGGTCTCTACTGACCATTCCTCAGCGTTAGAGTCGCTCCCTGACTTTTGACGTTCCTCTCTAACTCCCTCTTCATGCTGGGGAGCTTGAGCGGATGTGGCAGTGGTTGCTTCAGCTTGGGCCTTTGCTCTCGCACTAGTGGTTTTGGTTCCATCGATTTCTGAGGTTTCTATATGATACTCCTCAACCGAACTACTAGGTGAATCTCCGGCCTTGTCAGACTTTGAGTCAGTCGGTTCATCAATCAATCTCCTATGGGCTGCTGGTTTATCTTCCCTGCGTTTGTATGTCATTGTACCTATAGAGAAATAAGTTAGCATTTCGTTTTTGAAAAAGAGAAGTTAAAAAAGAAAGTTGTAGCTTTTCAACAAGGATCAACAGTACAAGTTGTACCACGAAGGTACTACTCGTAGGAGATCCTAGATTCTAAGTTATATGAGCTACGACTCAAAGGTATGACTCATACCATGAAGGTATGGTCCGTACATTAAGTCGTCTAATGTAGCTCCAATTTAATGTTCTTCTGAATTTTTCTACGACTCATGGTATGACCCGTAGGATGATTCCACGAGTCGTACTAAGAGATTTGTTGTGTGACATTGTTCAGTTTTGGGGTACGAGTGCTCAGTGCGATTCGTAGTGTCTAACTACAATCCGTACTGTGCTTCATACCCTTTCCAACCTTTACTGTATTTTGTTTTCTCAGTGTGTATTGGTCCCTTTTGGCATATTTTTGGTACTCAGAATTCCCCCCAGGTTTAGGCATGTTTCGAACTTATTTCAACAATGCTCGACCCTCCCTTTATTCCTTTAGCCATAACCCATAGCCCAGAACCCCTTTAAAAAAAAGTTTTGAAGTTTCAAACTCAACTCAACAATCAACATTCATTTAAGTTTTCATGAGTATCACCGTTTCAACCGATAAAATTGTATTTCCTTTTGAACCCATTTTTCGAGTATCACAGTCGACTTCACAAAATCTTGAGTTTCGGCCCCTTCCACTTTTATTCATGAGTGATTGAAGAAATTCAAAACGGAATACTACTTGTTTTCTGTTTCATGGACCGAAAGTTAACTTCTAGGGATTTGCAATCTTAGTGGGAGCAAGGATTTTGCTCGATTCCTTGGTGATGAGAAGCTACAGGTGTGGGGGAGGTTACTTCGTTCGTGGGTTTGTGGTGTTTGCATGGGAGAGGGGTGTAATTTGAAGTTTAAATAGGTAGGGACAAATTAAAAATATGGGCCGAATTGGGTTATTTTGACCCGTCACGACTCGTACCACGAGTCCTAGGTAGACCCCATGACTCATCCTCTGGACTTGTGGACAAATTTTTAAAGAAAACTTACCTGATGACCTACGAATACATCATACGACCCGTACCACTGAGGTACGATCCGTAGGATGACTTGTAGGTTAGGGATTGAAATATTTTTGTTCTGAACCTCACCACAACTGCTGCTACGGCTCGTAGGATCTTATTACGGGTCATATTGAGAGCCATAGCAGCTGATGTTTCAGCCTCCTATTTTCAATTCTCCCTGCACACTGAGCACACATTAGTTCATTAACTTGGGTTTCCTCCTAAGAAGTGCTTGATTTAACGTCGCGGCATGATATAGGTAAGTTGGTTACTCAGACTTCACCAGTTCACCACTTGGGTTGCCTCCCAAGAAGCGCCTCATTTAACGTCGCGACACGATGCAAATCTTGACTACTCAGAATTCTTCTAGTGATTCATACTCAGCCTCTAGTGCTGAGATCACACTGAATTCCTTGGGTTGCTTCATTGTCTTGCAGATGTTGAATGTGACCTCCTCTTAATTTAGCCTAAACTTCAACAGGCCAGCTTCTACATCTACTAAAGCTCTCCCGGTCGCAAGGAATGGTCGTCCCAAAATGATGGGGACCTCATAATCAACCTCGCAATCCAAAATCACAAAGTCTGCTAGGAATATAAATGTATCTACCTTGACAAGCACATCGATTAGGATCCCCACGAACTTCTTAACTATTCTATCGGCCATCAGTAGGCGCATTTTGCTAGGTGTAGGAGTTCCCAATCCTAACTTCTTGAATACAGCCAAGGGCATCAAATTAATGCTTGCTCCCAGATCATAGAGTGCCTTTGCGAACTCAACCTCACCAATCATACATGGTATAGTGAAGGCACCTGGGTCCTCCTTTTTCTGTGCTAAGACCCTTCTAGCTATGGCATCGCAGTGATGCACATTGCCAATAGGCTCATAGCTCACAGATCTTTTCTTTGTCACCATCCTTCATAAACTTTGCATATCCTGGCATCTGCTCTAAAGCTTCGACCAATGGTATGTTCACAGACAACTTCTTAAGCATTGAAAGGAATTATGGAACTTACCATTCTCCTCCACCTTCTTCTTCATCCTTTGGGGAAATGGTGGTGGTGGTCGTGGGATAGCTTCTTGCACTTGTGTTGCCCCTTGATCCTTGGCAGGTTCCTTCTCACCTCTTGGGGCCTCTTGCAACTCACCAGTCTCTTTCTCAGCACTTGTGTCATCATCCTCCATTATGCTCTCTTTCTTCTATTCAACTTTAACTAGAAACGGGGGGTCAACTGTGGTTTCACCACTCTTAGTTATTACCGCCATATAATGTGCATCGTTCTTTGGATTTTGGACAGTGTTTCTAGGCAGTGTACCCTTTTGTGTAGGGTTCATTGACGCTGACAGTTGCCCAAGTTGGTGTTCAATTTTCTTGATGGCAGTAGCATGTGATTCCACCTTTTGACCCATACTTGACAAATCTCCTCAGATCTCCTTCAGCTGATCATCGGTGGACCTCACCTTTTTCAACATCTCAGCCATCATGTTCTCTAACTTTGATTGACTAGCCTCCCCTTCTCGTGCATTGGGAGGCACATAGAATCCATCCCGGTCATTACGATAGCCATCATTGTGCCACCAATCACCTTCACTCTCATGACCTCGGCTCCTATCTCTGAACCCATTTCTGTTGTAGTTGTCTCTATACTGTTTCCGACCTTGATTTCTAGAACCTTGGTGCCAAATGTCTTATCCAGACGCTTGGGTGTTGGTTCGAAAACCCACCACCTGGCTATGCAAAAAGTTTGCCTCCTCCTCAGAATTAGATTGGTCATCTCCTTGCTCCTTTCCTTGAGTACCCACTACATTAACCTACTTGGCTCCAGCTCCCATAATATGCTTTGTTAGCAAGTCCAATGATGTGCCCCTGCGAGCCAACTCTTGGTCGCGCTCTTCTTCTTTTCTTCGTTGTCCTGCAGTCAGACCAACAGCATATGTGCCTGCCACTGCATCATCCTCCCTCGTATGCCAGGCCTTGTTTCTCTTAGTCACCCTGTCAAAAATGGTGGCAGCTTGCTCCCAGGTGTGACTCATCAAAGCTCCTCCAGCTACCGTGTCTTCTACAGCCTTGGTGCTATTGTTCAGAGACCTGTAAATAATTTCCAACAAACTATCATCTGGAATTTTGTGGTTGGGGCACTTAGTCAACTTCTTTTTGAATCTCAACCAAGTTTCATGAGGTGCCTCACTCTTCATCTATCAAAAATTATTTATCTCATCTTTTAGCTATAACATCTTGGACGGGGGAAAGAATCTCTCCAAGAAGGCATGTTTAAGCTCCCTCCAGTTGGTTATGGGGTTGTTGGGCAACTCTGATAACCACAAAGTAGCTTCCCCAGATAGAGAAAAAGGGAAGAGTCTAAGCCGTATTGCATCCTGGCTTACTCCAGATAACCTGTATGCCCTGCATATGCCTACAAAGTTCATTAAGTGCAGGTTGGCGTCATCCGCTGCGTGACCACTAAACACCCCTTTCATATTTAGTAACTGAATCATGGTGCTTGTAATGTCAAATTCTGCTCCAACGGGCAATGGTGGTGGCACAATTACTCCAGTTGACCCGACTTCATCAATATCTGGGTCATCATCATCGTCAAAGTACTAAGGGGCGAATCGATGAGATCTGTTGCCCCTCCCTTATCGACCAACATTTACCACTTCCTCACTCTCATCTTTCGCATTTGTAGTGCAGCTTGCCGAGCTAGCTCGGCTTGCCTAGCTTCTTCAGTTATGCGGGCCTCTCTTTGCTCGTGGTTTTCCATGTTACGCAGTGCTCTTTTGATTTCTGGATTTAATGGAACAAGAGGATCTCCTCTACTCCGAGTGCATTCCATTCAACGGAGAACAGTCTGTGGGTATCAAAAGCACAAAAATAAATGTAATTAAAGAAATAACTACCAAAAAGTTAATTACAAGCTAATAACCTAGTTTCAGCCAAATTCCCCGGCAATGATGCCATTTTTTGATAAGGCTCAAACCGCACCTCTTACTGAAGTGAGAAGCGAACGTTGTCAATAAAGAACACAACTAGAGGTTGGGGTCGACCCCATAGGGAATAGGGAGACTGGATTATAGCCGATAACTGAACTTGTAAGGTAGTTACTTCAAAATAGGGGGGTTCTAAATAAAATCAATAATAAAAGCAAATATCAAAATTCTGATGTTAAGTCAATATCAAAGGATAACTAGGGTTTGTTTTCCCCATGGGTTCATAACTACTTCGGGTATACACTCGTGATTATCACCAATACTTACTTATAGAACTGATAACTTAGGTTCATTCAAACGACCGACCAGTCCCTATTGAACGACTATACTCAATCACTCAACCAAGTCTCGTGAATAGTTTCAAAACTATCCATTATCACTAAGTTTCAGATTTAACTATCCTACGACCACAGCTCAAGTTAATACAATGATCATCAAGATTAAGGCTCTGTTGTAATTCTCTTTTCCTAATCTCCACCTCTTCGACCAAAGCAAGTAAAGAATTCGGGCAAGTCCTAACGTTGCGCACCGTTAAGAAATGTTTAAGAATGAAGAGAATACAATATAAGTATTGTATTGGTTTTAAGATCACTTTGTGCAACCCTAGCTTGTTAATCCACCATGGTTCCCACAACCCTAGCTATGGAGGTTTTAGCCTCTCAGAGTTGTAAGGTTGTGAATTGCATTCATAATTAACGACATAAAACAATACTTATAAGTATGGATGAGAAAAACACTTCCTTCAATAACTCCACAAAATCTTGAAAAACAAGTAGTAAGAACAAGAAGAATTCAAGAACAGGTTGATCACAAGTTAAGACCAACTCAATCCTCTCTTTCTCAAGGTTTTTCCTCTCTAAACCTTCAAAACTGACGTCCCCCATAAAAATAAAACCTAAAACATATTTATACAAATACAAGAATCCTTTTCCTAAGACAACAGGGTGAATTTCCATATCTGTCTTCGCCAGTGCCACGACTCGACCTATGATCCGTAGCATGCTCCTATGATCTGTAGCTTCCTCTCGTACAATCTCAGCTGGCTAAATTCTAGATAAGTGTTGGATTTGGGTACGACTTGTACCATCAACTCACGAATCGTAGTGAGCTCTCGTACTTTGAATCAGATATTTTGAAGTTTTTCTGAAGTTCATCACGACCAGAATGGTACGACTCGTACCTTCGTCTTATGGGTCGTACTTGCTTCTCGTAGCAAGAGTCAAACCCAGATGCAATTTTTGGATTCCATAATGATTTCCTCATCACGGCTCATACTAGCCTGCTACTAATCATATTGGGACTCATGGGTCACATCTGCTCAACTTTAACTTTCAGCAACTTCTCATGGCCATCAGTACGAATCGTATGTCCTTCCTACAATCCGTACTGTGGTCTGCACTTTTTGCCCATTTTGCACTTTTTTAAGCTATCTTTTGCAATCTTCAGTTCCAACACCTATTTATCATGTAACAAAGGGAAAAGTACCTCATATCCCATAAATACACCTAAATCCATGCTATTTTTCTTAGTTTTGAGCGTCGAATGTGCTGTAAACCCACAGCACATTAGGTACGACTTGAATACCTTGTTCATCAGATCCATAAAAGCTGCAGGAGCGTTGGTTAATCTAGAATATATAACCATGAATTCATAGTGACCATACCGAGTTTTGAAGGTTGTTTTCAGTATGTCATATTCTGTGAACCTAAGCTGATGATATCCCGATCTGAGATCTACCTTGGAAAAAAAATTAGCTCCCTGAGCTGATCGAACAAGTCCTCAATCCTGGGTAAGGGATACCTATTTTTTACTATGACTTTGTTCAGTTGACGGTAGTCGATGCACATTCGGAGTGTACCGCCTTTCTTTCATACGAACAACACTGAAGCACCCCGTGGGGAAATACTAGGTCTGATAAAGCCCTTATCTAGAAGGTATTTTAGGTTTTCCTTCAACTTCTTAAGCTTAGTTGGAGCCATTCTATAAGGAGGAATAGAGATGGGCTGGGTGTCTGGAAGAAGGTCTATGTCGAAGTCTATCTCCCGCTCGGAAAGGAATCCGGGAAGATCTTCGGGAAAGACATCAGGGAATTTGCTAACAACTGAAATTGACTGGATAGTTACGGTCTCGGAGCTGGAATCTATGACCCTAACTAAGTGATAGATGCACCCTTTCAAAATCATCTTTTTTTCCTTTAGGTAAGAAATAAACCAACCCCTAGGCGCTAATGCACTATCCTTCCATTCTAAGACTAGCTCGTTGGGAACCTGAAACTTGATATCTCTAGTTCTGCAATCGACTGAGGCATAACTAGAATGTAACGAATCCATGCCAATAATGAGTTCGAAGTCGACCATGTCTAGCTCTGCTAAATCAACTGAGACTGGGCAGTTTTTATACACCCGGTTGGCTCTAACTGACTCCCCAACCAGAGTAGAGACTGAGAATGGTTTAGAGGAATTCTGGACTGATATCAAACTGAACAACTATGTAAGGAATCAAGAATGAAAGAGTGGCTCCTGGATCTAGTAGGGCATAAACATCTAGATGGAAAAGTCGCAACATACCCATGATAATGTCGAGTGAGTTCTCCTGATCCTGACGAGAAGACAAGGCATAAAAATGATTTTGGCGCTGACCGTCATTTGTACCTAAAGAAGTAGCCTTCTGAGTTGGGCGACCTACTGGGGATGCTGAGGTAGTAGACTAAGACTTTCCCCATCCTGCTGATATCTTAATTTGTGACCCAGCTGGCCACACCGGAAGCAACCATCTCTTCCTAAACGACACTCACCCGGATGGTTCTTGCCATATTTAGGACAAGTTGGAAATGAGTGGCTGCTGAAGATATGACTCTGAGATTAAGAGCCTGATGGTTTACTCCTTCGGTCTTTACAGGGCCTGAAAGAAGGAGCACTGGCTGATGTGGGTGCTGGAGGTCTCTACTGCTGCTGCTGTGAGTGACTCTGCCACCTGACTTCTCGTGGCCATATTCAAACAGGTCTGTTCTTGCCCATTTGTTCTCCCTCTCGATCTCTTTGAACTTCTCTTTTCCTTAATCTATTGTGCATGAATGATAAGACTGGAGAGGCCAATGTCTTTGATCAGCATTGCGGTTTCACATTCCTTAAGCACCAAGTCTGAAACTCCATTTACAAATTTGAGCTCACGAGCCCTCGACTCAGCTACCATCTCTAGAGCATACCTCAACAGCCGAGTGAACTCTAATGAATGCTCTAGCAGTGTCATGTTATTCTGCCTCAGGTTCATAAATTCGGCAACCTTGGCCTCCCTCAATTTTCGAGGAAAGAATCTATTGAGAAACATTGTAGCAAACTCGTCCCACTCTACTGATCATGCTTCAGTCGGTCTCCCCTCCTTCCATTGTTTATACCAATCCTGAGCCACTCCTTTCAACTAATAGGCAGCTAGATTAGCACTCTCTACCGAAGTAACACCCATGACTTGGGTGATCTTCTGCACCTCATCCACGAACTCCTACGGGTCCTTTCCCACTTTAGATCCATGAAAAGCTGGAGGGTTCATTCAGGTGAAATCTCAAACCCTGAAAGCTGCTATAGACCCATTCACATTCACTGAGACCACCAGTTGGTTCACTGGGTTGGTCACAACCTGGGCCAAAAGCTGAATTGCATCTCGAAATTCTGCAGAGGACACTTGATCATCCTAAAGGGCTATTGGAGCTGGTTGGTTTGCATTCCTATTCCTCCTCCCGTTTCCTCATTTTGGAGGCATGTTATTATTGAAATGAATAGATCACAACTTAGGAGGACATTTCTGGGATTAAGCTCAACGCACAATAAGGAGTATGAACAAAAGGAAAATTTCCTAAGAATGCCTTGTAGCCTCCCCCTCATAAGTGTGGTGCACTTCACACCCATGAAAAGGACTCTACTTGATGCATATTTCAGACATCCTAGGATACTCTAAACCTAGGGCTCTAATACCAAGTTTGTCACGACCCGAGTCTACACCTTGGACGCGACGCGGTACTTGGTGCCACAAGTGACCCTAAGTTAACCCATGGCTAAACATCACACTGACATACTGAATTAATATAGTAGAAACTAAAAATATAACTTAATAAACTTCTTTCTGATAAAAATAAATATCTAATAAGATACTGAAATTTATGCGATAGGCGCAAAACATACATAACAATACTGTGTTTGAAAGTCGTCTAAGATCTGGCGAGTTGCTGGGACAAGCCCCCAACTAAATCTAAAGTAATACTGATAAAGAAACTGAAATGAAGGAAAGTCTTGTCCTCGGATGATGAGGACTCACCAATGACTAATGCTACTGAATCGTCGGAAGGGAACTACTGACGATGCTGAGTCTGGGTACCTGTACCTGTATCATAATACGATACAGCATGGAAAATATACATCAGTACTTTGAATGTACTAAGTATGCAAGAGGTAAGTAAAATAGTAAGAATACATAACTAAGCTGAGATGACATGAAATGACTAACGATAAACTGATAAGTACTATAATATAACTGTAATAATGTGAGAATAGGCACTTACTGATGATCTTACACATGTCTTAAATTTTTGAATGGCTAAACTGAGACTAAATTGGACTGACAAAAAGTATTGTACCAAACTGTCGGAGCAACTATAACCGACATGTAACCACGTGAGCTAAACATGGAGTCCAATGTATACCCCCCATCGGAGAAGGCCCACTATACCTTGCCAGGGTATAGTAGCTGAACTGGGTGATCATTCCTGATACCTATTAGGACTGAACCTATGGTGGAAGCATAGTTCTGGGAACCTAGGTGCGCTGAACCCCGACCCTCTCGGTGTTAAGTCCTACTCTCACGAAAAACCCTAACTATGACTACTAGGTTGATAGCTCAAACTTGATGTCCTAGACTAAGTTAGAGATACCTATCTGGAAGTACCCTGAGAGTCTAAAGGACCTGATCATTGGAAACTAGTGTTCCATGACTGGCCAGAGCTGCTTTGTCTGAAAGCATTGTAACCGTCTAAAGAACAACCTGATAACTGATACTAAGGAGTGTTACTGAACCCCTCAACAACTAACTATAGTCAAACTGATCAGTTGATATTACTGAAAATACTGAAAAGGCTAACTTTTGATTGAGACTTAATTAACATTTAAACTGATTGATAATTCACATGATAGTTTAAACATGGTGGTTGTAAGAATTTACAAAGTCAAGCAACATTTATAATTAGAACATACTGAAATACTCAATTCACTGTATTCAATGAAACTAGGGCTAAAATAATATAATTTCATGTAAGAGATAATGATCATAAGTATAGCTAACAATAACCCTCAATACTCAAGAAAATGTAATGCCCCAGAAACTCAAAGACTATACCCGAGAGTTAAAATGGTGAAAACTGAAAAATCTGCACCAGGTCATAGAACGAGTCATTTTGTGACTCGTGGGGATGACCACTAGTCATTAAGTGACTCTTGGTGAGGACTTTGAACTTGGTAGAAAAATTTGGAGAATTGGGGTGACCACGAGTCATGATGTGACCCATAGTCAATAACAAATTTAAGGCCGGGAAATTTCAAGTAGTGTACCTAACGAGTGGGTCACCACAAGTCATCGGGTACACCATGACTTGTGACGTCCCTGTGGTGACCAGTATAAGATTTTTGGTAGTGTACCTCACGAGATCTGACCACGCTCATGGACATCGGGCACGACCCATTGGGTCCCTCATGGGGAACTGGCAGTCAGTTCTTCCTGTGAATTTCTTAAGGGTGTTTCAATAGTTTTCTAGCCTCCTAGACTCTAAACTACGTCATTTTGTGATATGTTGAGGGGATTTAGAGGGGCTAGACGGTTTCCCCCTCATTCCCACTGAGATTTTTAGAGAAATTAGCATAAGTTTCTTCTCAAGAACTCTAAAGCAAGACTAGGGCTTCTCATCTTTTGCAGCGATTCAAGTTTTCTGCTTCAAGAAATTCATAGCCAGGTGTGTGGAATTCAACAAGGGAATAGTTCTTCCCTTGTGTCCCCAAAATCCCTCCTAGTTTCTCTATGAATTCTATCCCTGAGTTTTTAATTGTGAAGGGAATAAATATATATATCAGATTTTTTTGAATTCTTATAGAATGCTATCCATGTTTATCTTAGATATGATTCCATCAGTTTAAGACTATATTGTTGTTGTTCCCATAAAGTGAATTCTAGCCCTGAGCTTTCGAATATGGATGAATTATATGCCAAATTCCATTATAGCCTGTGAAATACATTTTAAGTAGATTGTGGGACTCCCTTATCTAAATATCGTATAAATGCTATTTCTTATACGGACGATTTTATCCCTAATGTTGAATGAGATCACCTAGAATTATGCATGTTGGGTTCTGACTCAGCACGTGCTGGAGAATCTTATGCTCTGTGAATACATCTACATGAGTTTCATATAAGTAGTGCCTCCATATTTTTAATGCAAATACCACCGCTGCCAACTCCAAGTCATGAGTTCGATAATTCTTCTCATGAACTTTGAGTTGTCTAGAGGCATAGGCTATCACTTTTCCCCGCTGCATCAGAACACAACCGAGTCCAACCCTGGAAACATCACAATAAAGAACCAATCCGTCTGTTCCTTCTAGCAAGGTCAGAACTGGAGCAGTAGTGAGTCGAGTCTTCAACTCCTGGAAACTCTTCTCACAGTCGTCTGACCACTGAAATTTCACCTTCTTCTAAGTTAACTTAGTCAGAGGAGATGCTTTGGAGGAGAAGCCTTCCACGAACCATCGGTAATAACCTGCTAAGCCCAGAAAACTCCTGATTTCAGTAGGAGAGGTAGGTCTGGGCCAATCCTTCACTGCTGCTATCTTATGAGGGTCTACTTGTATTCCCTCACCCGAGACCACATGACCTAAGAAAGTCACGGACTTTAACCAAATTCACACTTGCTGAACTTGGCGAATAACTGGCAGTCCCTGAGTATCTGTAATGCTAATCTTAGGTGATTGGCATGCTCTTCCTCATTTCTGCAGTATACTAGAATGTCGTCGATAAATACAATGACGAACATATCTAGATACTGCTTGAAGACTCTTATTCATTAAATCCATGAAGGCTGTTGGGGCATTTGTTAACCCAAAGGACATCACCACAAACTCGTAGTGACCATACCGAGTTCTAAATGTTGTTTTCAGTATGTCACACTCCCTAACACTTAGTTGATAGTACCCTGACCTAAGATCGATCTTGGAGAAAAAACTAGCTCCATGAATTTGGTTGAACAGATCATCAATTCTGGGTAGAGGGTACTTGTTCTTAACTGTGACCTTATTCAGCTGATGGTAATCTATGCACATTATGAGGGTACCATCTTTCTTACGCACGAATAGCACTGGAGCACCCTAGGGAGAGATGTTGGGTTTGATAAAACCATTATCAAGAAGATCCTTTAACTACTCCTTCAACTCCTTAAGCTCAGCTGGAGACATTCTGTAAGGAGGGATGGAGATGGGCTAAGTATCTAGGAGGAGGTCTACTCCAAAGTCTATTTCCCATTCAGGGGGAACTTCGGGAAGATCCTCAGGAAATACATCTAGGAACTCGCTGACCACTGGAACTGACTGGATAGTTTGGGTCTCAGAGTTGGAATCCTTGACCCGAACTAGATGATAAATACACCCCTTGGAGATGAGTTTCTGGGCCTTAAGGTAGGAAATAAACCTACCCTTAGGCGCAGAACTACTGCCTGTCCATTCTAACACTGGTTCATTTGGAAAATGGAACTTGACAACTCTAGTTTTGCAATCAACTGAGGCATAGCAAGAGTGTAACCAATCCATGCCAAGGATAAGGTCAAAATCGACCATGTCTAACTCTACAAGGTCAGCTAGGATGATTTTATTCAGGACTGGGACTGGCAGTTTCTATACACCCGGCTGGCTCTGACTGACTCGTCAACTAGGGTGAAGACTGAGAATGGTTCTGAGAGGACCTCTGGACTGATATTGAACCGGACTACTATATAGAGAGTCACGAATGAAAGAGTGGCCCCTGGATCTAAGAGGGCATACGCATCTAGGTGAAAGACACGTAACATACCCATAACTACATCAGGTGAGCTTTCCTAATCTTGGTGGGAAGACAGAGCATAAAAATGATTTTGGTGTTGATCGCCATCTATACCTGAAGTGTTGTCCTGCTGAGCTGGTCGGCCTGCTGGAACTGATGATGTGGTGGATTATGGTCTCCCTTGCCCAGCTGATGGGCACTCCCTAAGCCGATGTCTAAGTTGTCCATAACTAAAACAGCCCTCTCAACCTTGAAGGTACTCTCCTAGGTGGTTCCTACCACACTTGGGACAAGCTGGATACTTGTTCCCGGTACTATGGGCTTGAGACTGAGCACCAGATGACCCACCCTTTCGATCCTGGTGGGACCGAAAGGTTGGGGAACTGGCTGAACTGGGTGCTAGGGCTCTCTGCTGCTGCTACTACGGTAGGTGGCTACTACCTCTAGACCTCTAATAGCCGAAATATGACTGGCCAGTCCTTGCCCGTTTGTTCTTTCACTCCATATCCTTCAATAGACTATCAAGATGGAGAGGTCCATGTCTTTAATCAACATCATTTTCCTACACTCCTTGAGGACCAGATTTGACACCCCATTCACAAACTTCAACATGCGAGCCCTTGGCTCGGCTACCATCTCTAGAGCATACTTAGACAGCCTAGTAAACTCCATAGCATACTCCTCCATGGTCCTGTTGCCCTGTCGAAAATTCATAAACTCCACCATTTTTTCCTGCCTCAGCTCCTGAGGGAAAAATCTGTTCAAGAAAGCTATTGGAATTCCTCCCACTCCACTGGTCCTACTCTCGCTGGCCGCCCCTCTTTCTACTATTCATACCAGACTTGAGCTACCCCTTTAAACTAGTAGGCAACCAGGACAGCACTCTCAGAAGAGCTAACAACCATAATGCGGGTGATCTTTCCAATCTCATCCATGAAATCCTAGGGATCCTTCCCTACTTTGGATCCCTGAAAAGATGGAGGGTTCATATGGGTAAAGTACAGCACCCTCACAGCTGCTGCAGACCCGTTGGTGTTTATCGGTACCACCTACTAGTTCACCTGGTTGGTGACTATTTGGACCAGCAGTTGAATCGCCGCCCTGAATTCAGCGGTGGACACTGAATCATCTTGAGGAGCTGTCGGGACTGGTGGCGTAGGTTTGTTGGTGTTATTGGCCCTTATTCCATTACCGCGTCTAGGAGGCATGATTCACTTAAATGAAATAGAGTACGAGTTAGAAGGGCGTTTCTGGAATTGAACTTTAACACACAATAAAGAGTATGAACAAAAGAGAGTTTTCCTAATAACATCTCGTAGCCTCCTCATCATAAGTGTGGCATGCTTCACACCCATGAAAAGGACTCTACTCGATAAGGCTTTCATACTTTTCAAGGATATCCTAAACCTAGTGCTCTGATACCAGGGTTTTTCACACCCTGAGTCTACACCCTAGGCGTAACACTGTACTTGAAGTGAGGATAGTGCTTCGGACACTCAAGGACCGCTAGTTGTTCGCCAAGTTCAACAAGTGCGAATTTTGGTTGAAGTCCATGAAACTATCCTGGGTCACGTGGTCTCAGGTGAAGGTATTCAGGTTGATCCTCAAAACATAGCAACGGTGAAAGACTAGCCCAAACCTACCTCCCCAACTGAAATCAGAAGTTTCTTGGGTTTAGCCGGGTATTACCGACGCTTTGTGGAAGGCTTTTATTCTATAGCATCCCCTCTGACTAGGCTGACTCAAAAAAAGGTGAAATTTTAGTTGTCAGATACTTCGAGAAGAGTTTCCAGGAATTAAAAACTCAACTCACTACCGCTCCAATATTTACCCTACAGGAAGGATCATATAGATTTGTAGTATATTGCGACGCTTCCAGAGTTGGACTCGGTGCGTTCTGATGCAGCGGGGTAAGGTAATAGCCTACGCCTCCATACAGCTCAAAGTTCATGAAAAGAATTATCCAACTCATGAGTTGGAGTTGGCAGCGGTGGTGTTTGCATTGAAAATATGGAGACACTATTGGTACGGGGCTCACGCGGATGTTTTCATCGATCACAAGAGCCTTCAGTATGTATTCAGTCAGAAAGATCTAAATCTTCATCATAGAAGGTGGTTAGATCTCCTAAAGGACTATGACATGACCGTTCTATATCACCCGGGCAAAGCCAATGTAGTGGCGGATGCCCTGAGCAGAGTATCTATGGGGAGCATGTCCCATGTGGAAGAGGGCAGAAAGGAACTGGCGAAGGATATTCACTGACTAGCTAGATTAGGGGTGTACTTGATTGACTCAGCTGAGGGTGGAGTGGCAATGCAAAGTGGGTCAGATTCCTCTTTGGTTGTTGAAGTTAAGTCCAAACAGGATGAAGATCCCATCTTACTTAATCTTAAGGAAGCGGTTCTCAGAAAAGAAGTGGAGGCTTTCCAAAAATGGAGAGATGATGTGCTCCATTACCAGGGTAGATTGTGTGTAGCGGACATTGGGGATTAGAGAAAGCAGGTACTGGCTGAAGCACACAGCTCGAGATACTCCATCCACCCTGGTGCTACTAAAATGTACCGAGATTTACGGGAGGTTTACTGGTGGAACGGCATGAAGAGAGACATCGTTGAATTTGTAGCTAAGTGCCTGAACTTCTATCAAGTCAAAGTAGAGCACCAAACACCAGGCGGTATGACTTAGGATATCAATATACCCACCTGGAAGTGGTAAGAAGTGAATATGGATTTTATTACGGGTCTATCTCAAACTCGTCGGCAACATGATTCTATTTGGGTAATAGTAGACCGGATGACTAAGTCAGCACACTTCCTCCCAGTTAAAACCATAGATTCAGCTGAGGCTATGCTAGTCTTTATATCCAGGAGTTGGTCAGACTTCATGGGACGCCATTATCCATTATCTCAGACAGAGGTACCCAGTTCACCTCTCATTTCTGGAAGTCCTTTCAGAAGGGACTTGGTACCCAGGTCAAGCTCAACATAGCTTTTCACCCACAGATAGATGGACAAGCTAAATGGACTATTCATACCCTAGAAGATATGTTAAGAGCGTGCGCGATCGATTTCAATGGAAATTGGGATGATCACTTGCCTCTCATCGTGTTTGCTTACAACAAAAACTACCACTCTAGTATCCAGATGGCCCCGTTTGAGGAATTATATGGCAGAAGGTGTAGATCTCCTATCAGGTGGTTTGAAGTGGGTGAAGCTACTTTAATCGGGCTAGACTCGGTTCATGAAGCTATGTAGAAAGTACAGCTCATTCGAGAAATATTAAAAATAGCTTAGAGTCGTCAGAAATCTTATGCTAATGTGAGGAGAAGAGAATTGGAGTTTGTTGTGATGACTGGGTTTATTTGAAAATTTCACCCAAGAAAGGGGAAATGAGATTTAGGAATTACCTTCAGAGTTGGCAAATTGGCAAGGTAGCTTATGAGCTGGAATTAGCTTCAGAGTTGGCATCTGTGCACCCAGTATTCCATGTTCACTATTGAAGAAGTGCATCGGTGATCCAACTTCAATTATGCCATTGGACAGTGTAGGAGTGAAAGATAGTCTCTCATACGAATAGGTCCCAGTCTAGATCCTTGACCATTAGGTTCGTAAGCTGAGGAACAAAGAGGTAGCTTCGGTCAAAGTCTTATGGAGGAATCAACAGGTTGAGGGGACTAGGTGGGAGGCCGAAGTAGATATGATGGCTAGATACCCACATTTGTTCCCTTACGACTCAATTTCAGTTTAAGGTATTAATTCCTCCCCAAAAACTGCTTTCAGTTCGTGTGTTCCAGTTTCTTTCATGTAAATGAATGTGTATGATTAGCGAATTCAGTTTAGACTTGTGACTCAGTTCGGAGGTAGTCATTCCGTTAGTTTTCAGCTTTCAAGATCAGTATTTGAGTATAGAGATTGCCATTCTCTGCTTTCCTATGGGTTTTCCAACATTTGAGAAAGGGGTAGATATTGTAATGCCCCAAAACTCAAAGATGAGACTCAAGAATTAAAATGGAGAAAATTGGAAAATCTGCACCAGGTCACAGAACGAGTCGTTCTGTGACCCGTGGGGTGACCACAAGTCATTAAGTGACTTGTGGTGAGGACTTTGAACTTGGTAGAAATAATTGGAGAATTGGGGTGACCACAAGTCGTGGTTAACACCACGAATCGTGATGGTGACCCGTGGTTAATAACAAATTTAAGGCCGGGAAATTCAAAGCAATGTACCCAACGAGTGGGTCACCATGAGTCGTCGGGTACACCACAACTCGTGATGTCCCCCGTGGTGAACAGTATGAGAATTTTGGGAATGTACCTCACGAGAGGTGACCACGACTTGTGGTCACTAGGCACGACCTGTTAGGTTCTCGTGGGGGACTGGCAGTCAGTGCTTCCTGCAAATTTAGTAAAATCATGAAACATGAACATGAATACATATATATATATGTGTGTGTGTGTGTCTGTGTGTGTGTGTGTGTATAAAAATTAAGGAACGGTACGAGACTCTTCATAACCGACACCATCATGATAGAGCTTAAATGATGTCCCAATGATCTTGCTCAAGCGGGCAGAGCCTTCTTAAGCCTTGCCAAGGCAAAGAATGATTAAAGGCATAATATTACTCGTGACTCAAGGTGACAATCTCCAAAATCGATGACCCCTACATGCACCCATTGAGGCAAGGGAGACACTCTCCAATGGCGAGGATTCCATATTCCTCGGGCTAAGGGAAACATTCTCTAATATCAAGGATCCCTTATCCTACGGTGGCACGTAATTATGAGACCTGGGTTCCTGGAATACTTGTCCTACTCGGTGCTAGACGCTGCTCCTAAAAACATACACATGGCTTATAAACATCATTGTGAAACATACTTGACTTTTACATGGGCTACTTAGAAATCATGAGGTTGATAAACATGCTTGAAATACGTGAACTAGCCATAAAATAAGGCCTTTGAGTCAGTCATAATACATAAGCTTGAAATTCATGAATTCATGCATACTTTGAGAAAAATAATCATAACTTGAGAATTATAAATTCATGAGATTATCTAGTAGAAAATATGCATTCATAATCATAAATATGGGTTGAACCATAAGAGACTTGAAATCATAAGAGAGTCATAGAGTTTTATTCAATTTGGGTCTAACCCTATAAGTTCATGAAATTATGCTTGAAACTTGAAATTCATATATTCATGAGGGATTTGATTAGGAGACATGTAGTCATCATCACAGAACATGAATTGAATCCTAAGTGGATTGATTTAATAGAAGAACATGAAACAATTCAACAACAATAAAGGCCAAGCCTAGAATTTCGCAATTTAGGGCTTGAAAGGATGAAAATCATGAATTTAACTTAAAAAGGGCGTGAGATTGAAGAAATCCTCCATTCATACCCTACATACCTGGGCTTGATGAATTTGTAATTTTAATTGAAGATACAAGAGAAATTTGGAAGAGGATGGGGAAGAACCCTAGCCATCCTTAAGAGAGAAACTTCAACGTACGGATGTTTGAAGGAAATGAGTATTTAGGCTAGGTTAAACCCTCTAATACACTCCTTAAAAATCTCAAATTAACTATTTTAGGAGTTAAAAACATAATAAAATACAAAAATACCCCTAAGGAATCACACTTAAAAATCTTCCTGCTAGTCATCATGGGTCGTACCGTGACTCGTGGTGACATACCAGGGGTCGTGGTGTGCAATCCGTGGCTTCTGGGTGCTTAACAACTTGCTGAAACTCTTGTTATGGGTTCTTGGTATGAGTCATACCTATATACCACGATTCATACCATGACTCGTGGTGACTCGGCTAGTCCTGTCTATCAAACCTGACAGTACTTCATTAAACTGGCCATAAATGTTTACTCCCAACTCTGATTAACGCAAGGTCGTATATGTTGGAAAGAAGACCAAAGGGCTTCAATTTGAAATATTGTATCACCCAAGAACACTTGTAAAATGGGAATTGTAATCATTTAAAAAATTTATCCTTGTAAGAACTTATGTGAAAAAATCAATCGGTTCGAAAGCTCTCAACTCAACTTTATGCTAGAGGTTCCTTATGACCTTAACTTGCATCTAATGCACTTCTTACACTTAAAAATTGGTATTAACACCTTATTTTCATAACATTCATCGGGTTTGAGTCTATCCATATACCTAGAAGGGTTCCAAACTTAGCCCAAAAATTTGAGGCGTACAATATCTTACCTTACGGACAGATGGTATGAACCGCACCATGATCCTACACTTCATTACCTACTGCTCATACCTCCCAAACCATATCATTCATTCTCTTATTACAGACGCATACTACGGCTCGTAGCCCCTCCCTACAAGTTGTATTGAGACTCGTGGTCTTTGAAACAAAATCCTAAACACTTCTCTAAACCTCATCTCATGATTCCATACTATGAACCATACCATCCTACCATGAGTCATCCCTTGGCTCGTGGTATCTGAAACCCTGAAACATCTGCTTCTCCCTACTGGTCAAATCACGATTTCTGCTTACTCACCATGAGTCATGATATGACTCATACTATGAGATTTTTGTCTGATTCTACTGGTTTTCTATTTTATGTCTAGGATCTAATCTTAGATATTTTTGGGGTGTTACAATGCAACCGTAGGATAATAGTACCTTGCCAATAGATAGTGTCTCACTTGCCTCTAGCCTAAGGGGCCCTCACCAGTTGAGAGTGTCTCCTTTATGCTACTGGGCTCATGAGTGATATCACGCCTTCATGGTTCTTACCCTTAGCAAGGTATGGACACCCTCCTGATCAGGGGTACAGGTCAGGCTCCATGATGCTCACTTGGAGTATGTCGGTTATGAAAATCTCCCACAGTTCCTTATGTTTCATGTCTCTTCATGTTTAGAATTTATGACACCATATTTTATAGTAGCTTTGACCCATTAATCAGTTTATGAGATTTATTTATGATTTCATATATGATGAGCTTTATTATTTTGTTTCTACAATGACCCTATTTGAGATGCATAAATACTGATATGAATGGTAGTCTGAAAATACGTAATGAAAGTACAAGTAAAACTAATTTAAGGTTCATGTACATGCACTAAAAGCTGAGACTATAACTGTGACTAAACTATACCATACTGTGGGAGATTCTATTAATCGATATATAACCATGTGAGCTAAACGTGGAGTTCAATGTATACACTTCATCGATAGGATCCAATATACCTTTTCAGGGTATAAAGGCAAGGCTATTATGATCACTAATTGATTCCCATTGGGTCTAAGACCTATAGTTGCACGTAGTTCTAGGACCTGGGTGCGCTGAACCCTGGCCTACTCGATGTTAAGTACTACTCCCAACTGACAGCTCAAAAACTGATACCCTAAGATTAATTCAGAAAGTACTTTATATGGAAGTGTTCTGATAGTCTAAAGGACTTGACAATGCTTGTTATACTATGAAAACATTTACAGTAAAATCATGGTAGGATCATATACTCATAACAAGACAGCTTTTGTGAAGCAATGCTAATCATGCAAACTGAACTTGAAATCATGCTAAAATCATGGTCATGAAAGTAAAATATGTTATTGGATATAAAATCATGAATTTCACGTAATAATAATAATGGGAATCTTAAAACATTAAGACAATTAGGAAATTCATAAACTAATTAGAAAACCCTAAGACATGATTTTCTACAGAGTTGAGAAATTTAGGTTTTCTGAAAGCATTAGGGACACAAGGGTGAAAAGATGGCCCTAGTTAAAATCCCACATACCTGGAGTAGGAGAATTCCTTACTAGAACTTGAATCCTGAAGCTCTTTGAGAAGAACCCTAGCTTTAGACTTGAGAGAATTTGATACCTTTTGCCATACTATTTCTGAGAGTTTTGGAGAGAATGAGAGGCAAACATGAATAATTCCCTTTATTCCCCTTCTAAAAAAATCCAAAATGATGTAGTTTAGGAGTTAATAACTTAGGAAGTTATGAAAATACCTCTAAAAGATCGTGTTGAAAGACTGTCGTCTAGTCCCTACGAATCACACCATGACTTATCGTGCCATACCACGACTCATGGTGTGGACTCGTGCTCACTAGGATAGGCTTGATCACTTTTTGAATTTCTCCCCACGATTGGACAGGATGAATCATCCTATTATACCATAACTCATGGTCTTTGTCCTTGGTCACTGGGGAAAGATTGAACAGTTTCTAAACCTCCGACTAGACAGGATGGATTGTCCCCTGATGCCACGACTCATGGCCTTAATTGTGGTGACTGGAACTCAAGAAGGCTGGTTCTATTTACTAAGAGTCATCCCATGACTCGTGGTCTCACACCACGACTCTGGTGTGAGTAGTTCTGTGGGAAAAGTTTAACTTTTTTGCTGGTTTCTACTCATGTCCAGGATCTGTAAGGTGTCACGATCCGAGTATAGGCCCCGGACTTAACACAGGACCTAGAACAATGAATTACTCCAAGCCAACCTAAGGTACATGCATAACATAAGCATAAGCATATACTAAGAAGAAACAATCATTAGATATAACATAAGCGAAAGTCTAATATATCATAAAACATATCAACCGGACAAAAAGTCAAACTACTGAATATCTATACATACTCGTAGTCTGGAAAAGCCTCTAACATAAGATGAGATGATGGGAAAAGCCTCCAACTAGCTCTACTAAGTTTGAAAATTGAAATGATATAAAAAGGGAATAAACCAAAATTGACGTCGTCGAATGATTAGGACTGACAAATACTGAGCTAAATCTGCAGCATTAAATCTAACAACAGGGATGAGATTGAGGCCGTATCAGCATAGCCTTGCCTACCTCAAACCATCCAATAGGTGATTTATACCTTCACCCATAAAGAGCCTCAAATGGAGCCATCTGAATGTTGGAGTGATAATTGTTGTTATAGGCAAACTCGATGAGAGGCAAGTGATCATCCCAATTACCCTTGAAATCAATCACACAAGCTCGCAACATGTCCTCTAAATCCTCAATGGTCCGTCAGCCTGACCATCTACCTATGGGTGAAAAACTGCGCTAAGCTTAACTTGAGTACCAAGGCCCTTCTAAAATGACTTCCAAAACTGCCAGGTGAACTGAGTACCTCTATCTGATATAATGGACAATGGAACTCCATGCAACCTGACTAACTCCGAATGTAAAGTCTAGCATAATCCTTGGTTGAATCTGTAGTCGTAACAGGAAGAAAATGTGTTGACTTAGTCATCTGGTCCACAATCACCCATATAAAATCGTGTTGTAGGCGTGTACGAGGCAGACCTATAATGAAGTCTATATTTATTTCCTCCCACTTCTAAGTAGGAATACTGATATCCTAAATCCTACCTCCTGATCTCTGGTGATCAACCTTAACTTATTGGCAATTCAGACACTTATCCACAAATCCTGTAGTATCCTTCTTCATGCCATTCCACCAATAGACTTCCCGTAGACCACGGTACATCATTGTGGCACCTGGGTAGATAGAATACCGAGAGCTGTGAGCCTCTCTCAATATCAGCTCTCTTAAATCATCCACATCCGAGACACATAATCGACCCTGATATCAAAGTACCCCATCTGCCCCTGGGAGATGTGACACCCCAAGCTTACACCCTGGATGGGACACGGTACTTGGATTCACAAGTAACCCCAAGTCAACCCCTGGTCTATCATACTCTTCCATTCTGAGTAAACATATAAATATATATACAGTGGAAGTTTAAAGAAAAAATATATCATATAAGAGAATGAAGCTGATTCATAATGTTTCAATAAAACTACAAGTCTGAAAAACCAAATCTGCGTCTAAAAGCCACTACAACTGATGAGTTGCTGGGACAAGCCCCCAGCTAACTCCAAATCTAAATAGAAGAAAACAAAACTGAGTAAAATAATCTTCGTCCTCGAAGGATGAGGACTCACCACTTAGAACCGCTGAAATCTTCTAAGAGTGATCGGCTAGCGAGGCTGAGACTGAGATCCTGTAGCTGTATCATAAAATGATATAGCATAAAAGTATGCGTCAGTACTTTGAATGTACTAAGTAAGTGAGAGAAACCATACACAAGAAATAAAAGTGTCGAACTAAAAACACATGCAATGACCAACTAAAGATAATGTACTGAATAACTAAAATAACTGAGATGGTCTAAAAGACCCTGTCTGATAGTCAAGAACATGCCCTAAATCTGAGGTACTGATCTGAATTGATCTGAAACTGGGTTGAGCTGACTAGTGCAAAAGTCTATAACCGACATATAACCACATGAGCTAGACGTGGAGTCCGATGTACACACCCCATCGGTAGGACCCAATATACCTTTCCAGGGTATAGAGGCATGATCTGGGTGATCACAAAGTCTGGAGCCATGAGGCCAATAAAACTATAACCTACGGTGGCAACGTAGTTTTGCGAACCTAGGTGCGCTAGAACCCCGATCTGCTCGGTGCTAAGTTCTACTCCCACTGCATAGTCCTAGACTGAAACTAGGGCCCAAGACTAATCAGGGATACATCTCTGACAGCACCCTGAGAGTCTTATCGGACCGAATTCTGGAACTGGGTTCTAAGACTGGTCAGAGCTGCGTATCTGGAAGCGTCGCAACTGTCTAAAGAACAGGCTATAATCTGTAACTGGGGTTCTAAGGTTGGTTAGAGCTACTTATCTAAAAGTGTCATAACCACTTAGTGAACCACTAAAACTGAGTTCTGAGTCTGATTCTGATAACTGGGAGGTACTACTGACACCTCGGGAATTTCAGTAGTCAAGCTGATCAGCTGACAGTTCTGACTAACACAAAATATTCTAGCATTTTGACTGAAACCTAACTGACAATAGTCTAACTAATTTTTAATACAATCAACAACATGAGAGTTCCCAACACTGATAGAATCAAGAAAAAATTTTGATAGGTAAACACAACTGCAATATTATAGTTTCTCTGTATTCAAAACTAGGGCTAGATTTCACATTACAGGAATAAGAAATAACGTAGTCACAAACTGGTTGAAAACATCAACAATTAACATAAATGATATTTCACATGACTAAAGCAAGGTCTGAGAGATAATTTCATCACATTCGAAATTCTCAGGGCTAGAACTGGTAGGGAAAACAGAGAAGGATTTTGGGGACACAAGGAAAGAATTGGTCCCTTGTTGAATTCCCACATACCTGGTGAAGAAGCCCCAAGAATTTCTTTGAGAAATCGATGAGAAATGGAATTCCCTACTTCTTACTCTAAAATGCTTTCGGAGAAATCCTATGTTATTTTTTGAAAGTCTGAATGGGGAAAACGAGGAAGGAAACCATTTAACCCCTCTAATAGTCTGAAAATATGCTTAAAACAACGTAATTTAGAGTCTAGGAGGATAAAAAATTATTGAAAGATCCTTGAAAAACTTGCAGGGGAAAACTGATTGACAGTCCCCGCGGGGGACCTAACGGGTCGTCGCCAGTGACCATGACTCGTGGTCCCAGTCGTTGAGTGTACTGCCTACTCTCTCACTTTGGTCACCACGGGTGATACCACGACTCGTGGTGTACCAAACGAGTCGTGATGAGGACCCGTCAAGTACAGTGCCTGACTACCCAACTCCCCAGTCAACTCCTGACCACGGGTCACCCCACGACTTGTGGTGTTAATCAAGACTCCTGGTCACACCCGTGGTCACCCCCTTCCAAAATTTTAAACTAAGTCCAAAAAGTCCTCACCACGAGTCACTTAACGACTCGTGGTCCCCTCCCATGGGTCATAGAACGACTTGTTCTGTGACCTGGTGCAGATTTTCCAGCTTTCTCTGTTTTAAGTCCCAGGTCTAGTGTTTGAGTTTCTGGGGCATTACAGGAGAAAACCTCCACTTTTTGATTATGGACTGCTTCCTTCAACTTAACCAAGATAGGATCCTCATCTTGCTTCACGTTAACTTCTGTCACCAATGAACACTCCGAACCATTTTGAACAGTGACACCACCATCCACTAAATTCATAAGGCGAACCCCTAAGCGAGAAAGCCTATGGACATCTCTAGACAACTCCTTCTTCGTGTCCTCCACATGAGCTTCACTCCCGATATACAACCTACAAGAGCATACGCCAACACATTGACCATCCCTGGATGATAAAAAATACTCATGTCATAATCCTTGAAAAGCTCAAGCCACCTCCTTTGCTACAAATTCAGTTCCTTCTAGGTAAATACATACTGAAGGATATTATGGTTTGTGAACACATCCACATGCACCCAATACAAATAGTGCCTCCATTTCTTCAAGACAAAAACAACCACTGCTAACTCAAGCATGTGCCGGGTGATTTTTCTCATGAGTCTTAGGCCTCATTTATTTGTAGTTAATGAAGGTATGAATCTTAATGGTTTAGACCTTAAATCATTAAGTGCGTTTGTTTTTATTAATATTTAAGCACTTATTTGGTCTTAATAGGTCTTAATCATTTAGATTTACAACAAAGTCTTAGTATCATTAAGAGGTCTGTTTGTGTGGATAATTTTCACCATCACTCTATCAATAACAACCCTCCACCACTATTAACCACCTCTATCATCATAACCACCACCACTATTACCATTAGCTGCCACTACCACTAACCACCTCTGTCACCATTTTCAACACCATTACTGTCGCCAACTACTGCTGACATCACAACAACCACTGTTAATCACTCTGTTTCTAACCATTATTTTCAATAGTTAATATACATACCACCTCCATTATTATAATTGTATGCACTTCCACCACCACCATCGTCACCGTCGCCGCCACCTCCACCTCCACCATCACTATAACTATCATGACCCGAATATAGGCCCGGATCGAGACACAGGACAAGAAGCCCCGAGAGACTCCAAGTCAATCCTTGGCATGAACATACATCTAACTCAGTTGATAAAAGCGGAAGATCAACATAATAAACATGGCGGAAGTCTGAACATAACATGAAATCTGAGCATACAACTTAAGTCTGAAGTTGAATACAATCTATGTCTGAAAAGCCTCTACTTCTGATGAGCTAATGGGACAAGAACCCAACTATCTTTCTTTGTTTGAAACTAAAAATGTAAAGATACTGATAAGGAATGGTCCTCGGGAGATGAGGACTCACCAACTGAGATTGGATATGCTACTCTAGAAGGCTGGCTAGCAACGAGGCTGAGTCTGAATATCGGAGCCTGTATCATGAAATGATACAACATAGAGTACGCGGTCAGTATGTGGAACATACCAAGTATGCAAGCTAAGTAAAATGGATAGTTTAAAATACATAAGAGTGGGACAACATGATCGTAACGTAAATATCATAATATAAACATAAGGCTTAAGGTTTTCAAAACATTTGTAAACAATTCA
Organism: Datura wrightii; assembly: GCA_035772735.1. NCBI lineage: Eukaryota > Viridiplantae > Streptophyta > Magnoliopsida > Solanales > Solanaceae > Datura > Datura wrightii. The sequence goes on along the minus strand of JASDFA010000002.1, from coordinate 43,263,380 downwards.
TAATCATAATCACAAGAGAAAAGCTTTATTAAACATTACTTGAGCCAAAGTATATAATCATAACCATACATAAATCATGAGGAAGAGTGGGAGATTTTTATATAACCGACATACCCCATATGAGCACATATAAAGCCCCACCTGTAAACCCTCGTAGGGAAAGTGTTTGTACATTGCCAAGGGTATAACCATGAAAATGGTGTGATATCACAATGAGAGGCCCATTTGGGCAAAAGGTACAGTATCATGGAGGTCCCATCGTGGCTACGTTGGCGCGCAGTTCTGAGACTCGGGGTATGCTTGGATCCGAGTCTACTCGGTGTTAAATACTACTCCCAAAATATATGTAGTGTTAATAGGATAATATACATGAGATTCATAGGATAGTTCAAAATCATGATAATCATAAGCATGCTTGAAGTACGTGAACTATCCATGAAATAAGGCCCGTGAGTCGGCCAAAATCATAAATTCATAAATCGTGAAGTTCATGCATACTTATAAAACATATATATACTTGATATCTCATAAATACATAGTAAGTACTTGAGAGAAATCATATTGTAATTCATAAATCATAATGAGTTAGTGAACATCAAAATCAAAATGGAATCATAACTTGAACTTTCATGAAATATGCATAATTGGGCATAGTTTGTAGGAATTTAAATCTAAATAGCTATAAAATCTTCCCATGATTCATAAAACATGAATTTATATATGAGACAGATTAACCCATAGATAGATCATAAGGATTTCATAAGAATTGGGACAAAACCCCATACAATTATCAATAGAATTTCATGGATTAGAGAGGAGTTGGGCATGGGTGTGAATAATTTCACCCATTCATAACCCTACATACCTGAGAAGGACTGATTCTACAACTCCCTTGATTGCCCAATGAAGAATTGATGAAGAACTTTGAGGACTAGACTTGATCACCTCTTCAAAGCCCCTAAACTTGCATGCATGAATTAGGAATAGCTTAGAATGAACTTACCCCTCTTAAAACTCACTATTCATAGCTTAAAACAATGTAGTTTAGGCCTTAAGATCATAGGAATTATGGAAAACCCCTTACTAAATTCGTAGGGAAAAATAAACTGCCAGTCCCAACGAGGAACTGGACGAGTCGTCGTCCAAGGCCACGAATCGTGGCCACAAGTTGTCAAGTGCACTGTCAAAACTTCAACTGGAGCTCACCACGGGGAACATAACAGGTCATTACCGTTGTGGTCACCTCTCATCCTCTACACTGCCAAAAATACCAAGGGGGGTACCACGGGCGACACCACGACTTGTGGAGTCGTGGTGAGGACCCGTTAAGTGCACTGTCCCAAACTTCCTCTTCCTTCAACCATCCCTGACCACGGCTGACTTAACGAGTCATGGGGCTGACCCCGAATCGTGGTCATGCCCATCGTCACACAAAACTTGAATTTCCATCTTAAGTCAATCTCCTCACCACAAGTCACTTAATGATTCGTGGTCATCCTGACGGGCCACAGGACGACTTGTTCTATGACCTGGTGCAGAAAATCCTATTATCTCCATTTCAACTCCCGGGTTTGATCTTAGGGTTTTTGGGGTATAACAATAACTCACTACCACCATTGCGACCGATCCATACTACCAATCACCTTCACCATCACAACTGGCACCACCACCAACTACTACAACACATCATCGACCACCATATATTCTTCAGCTACCACCATCAACACCGCCAACTATTAACATCAACCAACTTCATCATCACAATCATCACTACCAACTATCACCATCACGTTAATCACTAAAACACATCATCCCCATCATCATAGTTATCATCACCATAATTATCAATAACTATTACCACCACAATTACTAGTCAATAACACCAATCATTACCACGGCCATCACTACAAACTATCTTCACCATCAGTAGAAAATATAAATATTTTATTTTTTAATCAAATAATAAATTTATTTTATTAAACTAATATTTTAATATTTAATTACTTTTGTATTTAAATTGTATATTTATAAATATATAAAGTATGCACATTCAGATGTTGAAAAATAAACAGTCTTAATCATTCAGTGTTAAGATTTGGAGACACCATCTTTATCATTCAGATATGCATTTAGATTCTGACGTCTTAATCTTCATAAAAACAAATGAGGCCTTAATCTATGTTGAAGCATAAATGATGAACTTAACATGTTGCATCAACACACAACCTAGGCCAACTCTAGAGGCATCACAATACACTACAAACCCATCCATGCCCTCTAGCAGGGTTAAGATCGGAGCAAAAATGAGTCGAGCCTTTAACTTCTAAAAGCTCTTCTCACAAGCATCGGACTGAAATTCGACCTTTTTCTAAGTCAACTGGGTCAAAGGTGAGGCAATAGATGAAAATCCCTCTACAAACCTCCCATAGTAACCATCTAAGCCTAAAAAGCTTCTAATATCAGTAGGATTGACCGATCTAGGTCAGTTCTTCACCGACTCAATCTTCTGAGATTCTACCTGCACACCTTCACTAAACACCACATGCCCAAGAAAACAACTGACTTCAGCCAAAACTCACACATGCTAAACTTAGCAAACAGTTAACGGCCTTTAAGAGTCTGCAACACAATCCTCAAATGAGCAGCATGCTCCTCCTCACTCCGAGAGTATATAAGGATATCATCTATGAATATGATGACGAACATATCCAAATACTGCTTGAACAAATCAATGAAAGTTGTAGGAGCATTCATTAGTCCAAAGGACATAACCACAAGTTCATAGTGACCATACCAATTCCTAAAGGCTATTTTTGGAATGTCACACTCTCTAACTCTAAGTTGGTGAAAGCCAAATCTGAGGTCTATCTTGGAAAAACAACTAGCGCCTGAAGCTGGTCAAACAAGTCATTAATCCTAGGAATGGGATACTTATTCTTGATTGTAACCTTGTTCAACTTGCTATAGTCGATGCACATCCCGAGAGAACCATCTTTCTTTTGCACGAAAAGGACTGGAGAACCCCAGGGGAACTTACTAGGCCTGATCGAAACCTTATCTAAAAGATCCTTCAAATGTTCCTTCAACTCTTTTAGCTCAGCTAGAGCCATTCTGTAAGGAGGAATAGATATGGGTTGCGTGTCAGGGAGAAGGTCGATCCCAAAGTCAATCTCCCGCTCGAGGGGGACTCCTAGTAGATCATCTAGGAACACCTCTGTATACTCACAAACAATTGGGACTGATTGAAGAGTCAAGGTTTCAGACTTAGAATCCTTAAGTCAAACAAAATTATACACATAATCTAGGAAATCATCTTCCTTTCCTTAATATAGGAGACTAAGTGACCTATAAGCACTGTGGAACTACCCTTCCACTCTAGGACTGGCCCACCTAAAGATCAAAATTCTATTGATCGGGTTCTAAAATTGACTGAAGTATGATAAGAATACAACCAGTCCATGCCAAAGATAACTTTAAAGTCACTCATGTCTAACTCTACTAGATCGATTGAGATGACTTTCTAAAAAACTGTAACAGGGCAATTTCTGTATACCCTCTATGCTAAAATTGAATTATCGATAAAGTGGAGACTAAGAAGAGTTCTAAAAAGATTATGAGACTGACACTAAAACTGATAGCAACTTAGGGAGTCACGAAGGATAATGTGGCCCCCGGATCTAACAATGCATAAACATCAAGGTGAAAAACTCGTAACATACTCGTGACCATATCTGTGAGCTCTCCTACTCCTAGTGTGACAAAAGGGCATAGAAACAATTTTGGCCCTGTCCGCCACCTACACTAGTTGATGCGTCCTACTAGGATGCGCGAGCTGCTAGAGCTGTTGAAGAGGTGGCTGGAGCACGGCCTCTACCATCATCCTGTCTTATTGAAGGACAATCCTTGAGTCTGTGACCAGGCTTCCCATACCCAAAGAAAGCATCTGAACTAACTAAGCACTCCTTCCTACCACACTTCTTGTAAGCTGGGAAAGTGCATCCTCTGGACATGCTCTACTGAGTCTTAGAGTCTGGTGCTCTACCTCTCTGATCACCCTTGGTCTTGGACGGAACACTAGCTAATGATAGAGTTGGGGCTGATGAAATTTCATGGGACTGTGAGCGATGCCCACCTCCTGTTCCCTGCTATAAGAACTCGAAGTTCCTTATCCGAGCCCTCTTGGTCTCCCTTTCCTTCTCCTTCAACTTCTCCTCCTCAATCTGCGGGGCATGAATCATGAGTTGAGATATATCCATATCACTAATAAGGATAGCGGTCCTGAACTCCTTGACCACTAGTCTGAGACTCTCGATACAAACTTTCTCACGTGAGCCCTCAGCTCAGCAACTATCTCCGGAGCATACTTTGAAAAGCGAGTGAACTTCAAGGTATACTCTTGCATCATGATATTGTTTTGCTTCAAATTGAGGAACTCTGCAACTTTTTCTTCCCTCATCTCCCCAAGCAAAGAACCTATCCAAGAAGGCTACCACAAACTCATCCTAATCAACTAGAGTTGTGCCTTCCCTACGGCCTTCCTTCCATGTCTGAACCATTAATGAGCTAACCCCTAACTGCTTGGAGGCCAAGTCTGCACTTTCCTCTCGGATGATCCCCATAATCTGAGTAATCTTCTAGATCTCATCAATGAACTCTTGTGGATCCTCATCCACTTTCTAACCATGAAACTCTGGCGAGTTCATCCTAGTGAAGGCTCACACTCTAGCCACTACAACACTCCAATTGGCATTCATAGGTGCAGCCGCCACTAGTTGACCTAGGAAATCATGGCTTGGGCCCATAAATGAAAAGCATCCCCAAACTCAGCATGAGTCACCTGCTCATTCAAAGGGTCTGCTGGAGCTGGTGGGATTAGATGGTTCCCATTACCATTACCATTGTCATTCCTTCTTCCGTTGACTCTTTGGGGAGGCATTTTCTGTAAATATGTATAAGAGTTAGAAGAATAGAGAGGGTTGGATTCCATCAATGATATAAAACATGAAAGAAGGAAAGTCTCCTAAAATGTCTTGTAGCCTCTTCCTCATAAGTATGGCGTGCTTCACGCTCATGAAAAAGACTCTACTTAACGTGACTTTCAGACACCCTAGGACACATCTAAACCTGATGCTCTAATACCAACTTTTTCATGATCTGAGCATAGACCTCAGACGTAATATAGGACCTAGAACCACTAATGGCTCCAAGATAACCAATAGTACATGCATAACATAAGCATAAAAATAAACTAAGCAAAAACAATCAGCAAATATAGCATATGCGGAAGTTTAACATATTATAAAACATATTAACTAGGATAATAAGCCAAACCACTGAATATCTATACATATAGTCTGAAATAGCATCTAACATAAGATGAGCTGATGGGAAAAGCCCCCAACTAGCTCTACTAAGTCTGAAAACTGAAATGACATAAAAAGGGCATAAACCAAAAGTGACGTCCACGGATGATGAGGACTCACCATGACTAAGTTGAATCTAAAGCAAGATCAGATCTAAAGGCAGGGCTGAGACTGATCACCTGAACCGATATCATGAGACAATATGGCATAAAAGTATATGATCAGTACTTTGAATGTACAGAATATGGAGGACAAGTAAAATATGAGAGTAAGGACAACATGCTAAAAATAATGATCTCAGGTCGGGGTATCATCAGCTAAGAGTCAGAGAGTGTGACATATCGAAATGGCTTTCAGGACTCGGTATGGTCACTACGAGTTTGTGGTTATGTCCTTTGGACTAACAAATGCCCCTGTAGCCTTTATGGACCAGATGAACAAAGTCTTTAAGCAGTATTTGGATATGCTCATCATTGTATTTATCGACGACATCCTGGTATACTCCAGAAATAAGGAAGAGCATGCTAATCACCCAAGGATAGTGCTTCAGACACTTACAAACCGTCTGTTGTTCGCCAAGTTTAGCAAATGTGAATTCTGGTTGAAGACCGTAACTTTCCTGGGTCATGTGGTCTCGGATGAGGGTATTCAGGTTGATCCTCAAAAGATAGTAGCGGTGAAAGACTGGCCCAGACCTACCTCCCTAACCGAAATTAGAAGTTTCTTAGGTCTAGCTGGGTATTACCGATGCTTTATGGAAGGTTTTGCTTCTATAGCATCCCCTCTAACTAGGCTGACTCAAAAGAAGGTAAAATTTTAGTGGTCAGATGTGTGTGAGAAGAGTTTCCAGGAGTTAAAAACTTGACTCACTACCGCTCCAGTGTTGACCCTACCAGAAGGATCAGATGGGTTTGTAGTTTATTGTGACGCTTCTAGAATTTGACTCAGTTGCATTCTAATACAGTGGGGCAAGGTGATAGCCTACACTTCCAGACAGATCAAAGTTCATAAAAAGAATTATCTGACTCATGACCTGGAGTTGGCAGCGATGGTGTTTGCATTGAAAATATGGAGACACTACTTGTATGGGGTCACGTGAATGTTTTAACTGCTCACAAAAGCCTACAGTACGTGTTCAGTCAGAAAGATTTAAATCTTTGTCAGAGAAGGTGGTTAGAGCTCCTAAAAGACTATGACATGAGCGTGCTATATCACCCGAGCAAATCCAATGTGGTGATTGATGCCCTAAGTATAGTGTCTATGGGAAGCGTGACTCATGTTGAGAAAGGAAAAAAGGAACTGACAAAGGATATTCACAGACTAGCTCGGTTAGGGGTACAATTGGTTGACTCAGCTAAGGGTGGAGTAGTTATGCAGAGTGGGTCAGATTCCTCTCTGGATGTTGCAGTTAAGTCCAGACAGGATGAGGATCCCATCTTTCTTAAGCTAAAGGAAATAGTTCTCAGAAAAGAGGTTAAGGCTTTCTCTAAAAAGGGAGATGGTGTTACATTACCTGGGCAAATTGTGTGTACTGATCGTCGGTGATTTGAGACAACATATACTGGCTGAAGCATACAGCTCGAGGTATTCCATCCACCATGGTGCTACTAAGATGTACCAGCATTTACGGGATATTTACTGGTGGAACGACATGAAAAAAGACATCGCTGAATTTGTAGCCAAGTGCTCGAACTGCCAACAAGTAAAAGTAGAACACCAAAGACCAAGAGGTATGGCTCAGGATATCTGCATACCCACATGGAAATGGGAAGAAGTGAATATGGACTTTGTTACGGGTCTACCTTGGATCATGATTCAATCTCGGTAATAGTGGACCAGGTGACTAAGTCAGCACATTTCCTACCAGTTAAAACTATAGATTCAGCTGAGGATTATGCTAGGCTTTATATCCGGGAATTTTCAGACTTCATAGGATGCCACTATCCATTATCTCAGACAGAGGTACCCAGTTCATCTCTCATTTTTGGAAGTCTTTTCAGAAGGGACTTGGTACCCAAGTCAAGCTCAGCATAGCTTTTCACCCGCAGACAGATGGGCAAGCTGAGTGGACTATTCAAACCCTTGAAGATATGTTGAGAGCGTGTGTGATCGATTTCAAGGGCATTTGGGATGATCACTTGCCTTTCATCGAGTTTGCTTACAACAACAGCTACCACTCCAGTATCCAAATGCCCCCGTTTGAGGCACTGAATGGTAGAAAGTGCAGATCTCCCATCGGATGGTTTGAGGTTGGTGAAGCTACTTTAATTAGGCCAGACTTGCTTCATGAAGCTATACAGAAGGTACAGCTCATCAAAGAATGATTGAAAACAGCTCAGAGCCGTCAAAAATCTTATGCTGATGTAAAGAGAAGAGAATTGAAGTTTGATGTGGATGTCGGGTTTACCTAAAAATTTCACCCATTAAAGGGGTAATGAGATTTGGAAAGAAAGAAAAGCTCAGTCTGAGATATGTTGGGACCCTACAGAATTCTGAGATAAATTGGTAAGGTAGCTTATGAGCTATAATTACCTTCAGAGTTGGCATCTATGCACCCAGTATTTCATGTGTCACTATTGAAGAAGTTCAATTGTGCCATTGGGAAGTGTGGTAATGAAAAATAATCTCTCGTATGAAGAGGTCCCAATCTAGATCCTTGACCGTCAGGTTTGTAAACTAAGGAACAAGGAGGTAGCCTCAGTCAAGGTATTATGGAGAAATCAGCATGTGGAAGGAGCTATGAAGGAAGCCGAAGAAGATATGATGGCTAGATACCCACACTTGTTTCACTTCTGACTCAGTTTTAGTTTAATGTATAATTCTTCCCTAAAACTTCTTTCAGTACATGTGTTCCAGTTTCTTTAATGCAAAAAATATGTGTATGATTAGAAAACTCAGTTCAGTCATGTAATTTAGTATGAAGGTAGTCATTTCGTTAGTTTTCAGCCTTCATGGTCGGTATTTGAGTATAAAAATTGCCATTCTCTGCTTCTTGTGTGTTTTCCATCATTCGAGGACGAATGATCCCAAAGGGGAGATATTGTAATGCCCTAGAAACTCAAAGACTAGACCTGGGCTTAAAATAGAGAAAACTGGAAAAGTCGTACCAGGTTACAGAATGATTCATTCTGTGACCCGTGGGAGTGACCACGAGTCATTAAGTGACTCATGGTGAGGAGTTGAAAATTTTTGGAAGGGGGTGACGGCGGGTGTCACCACGAGTCATGGTCAACACCACGAGTCGTGGGGTGACCCGTGGTCAGGAGTTGGTTGGGGAGTTGGGTAGTCAAGCAGTGTACCTGACGGGTTCTCACCACGACTCGTTTGGGACACCACGAGCCATGGTGTCGCTTGTGCTGACTCTAGGGAAGTTTGGGGCAGTGGAGACCATGAGATGTGACCACGAGTCGTGGTCGCAACCATGACCCGTCAAGTCCCCCGTGGTGACCAGTGTGAGAAAGTAGGCAGTGCACTCGACGACTGGGACCACGAGTCGTGGTCACTAGCCATGACCCATTGGGTCCCCCATGGGAACTATCAATCAGTTTTCCCCTGCGAATGTTTCAAGGGTCTTTCAGTAATTTTATACCCTCCTAGACTCTAAACTACGTCATTTTAAGCATATTTTCAGACTATTAGAGGGGTTAAACAGTTTTATTCCTCATTTTCCCCATTCAGACTTTCAGAAAAACAACGTAAGATTTCTCTTAGAGCATTTCAGAGCAAGAACTAGGGCAGTCAATTTCTCCTTAGTTCCTCAGGGAAATTCTTCAGGCTTCTTCACCAGGTATGTGGGAATTCAAAAAGGGAATAGTTCTTCCCTTGCGTCCCCAAATTTATCCCTATCTCTCTCTATCAGTTCTAGCTCGGAATCTATCGAATGTTAAGAAATTGTTAGTCATATTTCGTCTGATTCATGTGGAATATTATTTTATGTTAATTATAGATATTTTCTACAAGTTTGTGATAGGAATGATGTTTTTTTCTTGTGAAGTGAAATTTAGTCCTAGTCCTTGAATGTAGAAAATCTAGAATCTTACAATAGTGCTTAAACAGTTAAATTCGCTTGATTCCTTTAGTGTTGAGGATTCCCATAATGTTAGTTGGTGCTGAAAATTTAGTTAGATTGATGTTAGTGTAGTTTAGTTAAAATGTTAGATTATTGAGTGTTAGTCAGAAATGTCAACTGATCAGTTTGACTACAGAAATTCCTGAGGTGTCAGTGGTACCTCCCAGTGACCAGAATCAGACTCGGAACTTAGTTTTAGTGGTTCACTAGGCGGTCATGACACTTTTAGGTAAGCAGCTCTGACCAGCCTTAGGGCCCCAGCTTCAGATTACAGTTTATTCTTTAGACGGTTACGATGCTTCCAAATAAGCATCTCTGACCAATCTTAGAACCCAGTTCCAGAACCCAGTCTGATAAGACTCTTAGGGTAATTCCAAATAGGAATTCATGACTAGTCTTGGGCTCCAGTTTCGAGTTATCAACTTAGTTTTCAGTATAGGACTATCCAGTGGGAGTAGGACTTAGCACCGAGCAGACCGGGGTTCGAGCATACCCAAGTTCCCAGAACTATATTGCCATCGTAGGCTACAATTTTATTAGTCTCATAGCCCCAGACTCTTATGATCACCCAGTTCATGCCTTTATACCCTAGCAAGGTATATTAGGTCCTACTGATGCGCCGTACACATCGGACTCCACATCTAGCTCACGTGGCTATATGTCGGTTATAGACTCTCGCACTAGTCAACTCAGTTCAAATTAGTTCAGTTCAGTATCTTAGATTTAGGGCATGTCCTTGACCATCAGACAGGGTCTTTTGGACCATCTCAGTTATTACAATTACTCAGTACAGTAGCTTCAGTTGGTCATTGCATGTCTTTTCAGTTCAGCCCTTTTATGAATGGTGTATGGTTTTTCTCACTTACTCAGTACATTCAAAGTAATAACGCATTCTTTTATGCTGTATCGTTTTATGATACAGCTGTAGGATCTCAATCTCAGCCTCGCTAGTCGGTCGCTCTCTGAAGATTTCAGTTGTTCTAGTTGGTGAATCCTCATCTTTCGAGGACAAAGATTATTTCATTCAGTTACATTTTCTTTTCTTCTATTTAGATTTGGAGTTAGCTGGGGCTTGTCCCAGCAACTTATCAGTTGTAGTGGCTTTTAGACACAGACTTTGGTCATTTTCAGATTTATAATTTTGTTTAGATGTATTCAAACTTTGTGAATCAATTTCATTCTTATAAATGTTTTATATTTTACTTTAAAGCTTCCGCTGTATATACATTTAAAATTTTACCCAGAATGCCAGTGTATGATAGACCAAGGGTTGACTTGGGGTTACTTATGACTCCAATTACCGTGTTCTGTCCAGGGTGAGCTCGAGGCATGACTTGAACGAAAGGATGATGAAGTTCCGTCACATGTTGATGAAGAAGAGGCTGGCATGAAGGCCTCAAATGATGAAGAACATGAACCAAGAGCTCTACCCCCTTATCCACAATGGTTAGCTAAGAAAAAAAGGATGATCAGTTCAACAAATTCATCGACATGTTCAGTAAATTATCCACTAATATACCATTGGTGGATGCCCTACTTCAAATGCCCGGATATGCCAAATTCATGGAGCTGTTGAAAAAGAAGAAGGTGATAGATGTGGGTACAGGGGAGACAACGTATCATTGTAGTGCGATGATGATGAGCAATCTTGCCTCGAAGCGAGAAGATCCAGGAGCCTTCACGATTCCTTGCACTATCGAGTTATATGTGTTTAAGAAATCCCTGTGCGATCTTGGAGGAAGTATAAATCTAATGCTTCTTATTATTTTTAAGAAATTGGGGCTCAGGAACACCAAAACCACATGAATGAGGTTGTTAATGGTTGATCACTCCATAAAGAAACCTGTGGGTTTGCTAAAGGATGTATTGGTGAGGGTGGATAAATTCATTCTGCTAACTGATTTGTGGTGCTTGATTGTGAAATGGACTTAGAAGTGCCAATCATTTTGGGGAGACCATTGCTCGACATAGGTCGAGCTTTGGTAGATGTGGAGCTAGGTGAGCTCAAGTTTTGAGTTAGAAGTGAAGAGGTCACCTTTAAGGTGTCTTCATCAGCTGAAACCCCTGATGAATGCAAAGTGATTGGAGTGTTGCATGAGGAGAGCGGAGTGGAGATAAAAGAGGCTGAGTCGGAGGATGATCCTTTGAAGAAAGATTGCTAAATGAGAAATACGTCGTGTCACGACATTAAGTAAGGCGCTCCTTGGGAGGCAACCCAAGGCTTTTGTTTTGATTATTTTTATGTCATTGTTGTTTTTGATTTTTTAGCATTAATGAGGTAAGAAGAAAGGAGAGAAAGCACAAAAACAAGGCAGGTATCCCACTAGATCGGAAAATCACCGATCCACATACGTGAACCACCATGCACTGACACAGGCAAGCAGAAACCTGGGAACATGAATGTTAGACCGGCGGATGAACCGGCGAACTGCCGATTTAAAGCGCGTACTGTCGTTTAATCACTGATGCAACCCAAAATACATGAGCTGTTATACCCCGTAAGATTTCCGACACCTAGATGGCCTATTCGCACGATGGTTAGGCATATTTGAAAGCCATATGTGCTAGAGAAAGGCCCGGGAAAGGATCGGACAGATAACCTGTCGAACCATCGCGGAAGGAGCCGAGGCAGAGCCCCTCCGCGATGGCAACGTGTCACAGAGGTGGAGCCTCCGCGTTGGCTCCGTGACACGTTGGTCCTGTCCAGGCTCAAGTATATAAAGCCCCACTTCGGTTTATTACCATTTAAAACATATGAAATTTCCAGAAAACGCAGAGGAACAGAGGAGAACAAAGAGGGTAAATATATTTTCGTCCGATTACGCTGCTAAACGTAGTCCAAATCTAAATTAACTCCAGATACCGAAGTATTTAGCAGCAGGAAGCATTCCTACGGATTTAGTTTCGCGAAATATGGCCGAAGAATCGTCGTGCTACCGGGCTAAGGTAAGTAGAATTGCTCCAAACTAGTGTCTATGTGTTCCTAGCTGTGAAGTGAATACTTCTCCCTTCTGGACTTCTGAAAAATAACAAGTTTTCGACCGTCTTTCGATAGGCCTAAGTTTAGGCTATAATTATATCGAAAGTGACATCGTCTTTCATAATAGTGTTGTATTTAGTGCGAATTGACATGTACATGAATGCAGTTGGGAGAAATAGCGAAAATACTGACCGAGCTACGCCAGTTAGTCGGGAAATCAGAAGCGAAGGTATGTAAAGCTAGTTTCCTCGGCAAGTTAGCAGTCTCGGTATAGTAAAATAGTTTAAAGGCCAGTAGAATGTTCAGAAGTCGTGTGTTATGTTTATTATAAATATTGGTACGATATTGGAAACATCTTGTTATGTATAGCGTGAAACTTGCTAGCACGATATAAATTCTAATGCAAGTGTTAGGAACTGTACAGTATGCCTAGTGTGTGATTTAGTAAAGAATGTTAGGATATTATCGTATTCAGTTGAGACCTAGTAAAGCAATGTGAATACCTGTAAGGTATCTCAGAAGTAGAATGATAGGTAAAATGAAGTTTAGAAAGCATGTTAGACATAGTAAATCATGTTACTATAGAAACTCAGTTATACAGCATGGTTTCCAGCAGAAAAACTATATCTTGTTCAACATTAGACTCAGTACAGTATGGCAGAAGATTATATTTATATATATATACTATTATCAATCTCAGTATGTGTTAAATACATACATATCACTATCACTAGTTCAGCATACAGTAGGTACAGATACATTATTATCATTAGCTTCAGTATGTGGTATATACAGGTAGTATTACTAGTTGAGACCACAGTATTGTCTTGGGGTTGGATTACCTAGCATCCATGACCTCCCCAGGGTTAATAGCCATATCGACTCGTCCGCCAGAAGACGAGGATACGTCACTCTACGGAGTGGCATGCCATCCCACAGGGGACGAAGATGGGATGCCAGTTTTCCCCATATTGTGCCTTGGTCGGCCCTTATACACCCCCGTCGAGCGGATACGCCCGGGGTGTTGAATCAGTAGTGCTCCGAACTCAGGTACAGTTATAGTCAGGGGCTCAGCGATCCCAAGTGCATACCCAGGGGACCGGCAGGATGCTTATAGTTATTATAGGAGATGGGACGACCGGGGTAGGGGTATAGATTGCATGTTGGTTGTACCTCCCGGCTTATGGGGGCCGGGTAAGGTTTGTGTATGCTATGTTATGTTATGTTATGTTATGCCATGTTACACGAGATACGAGTAGATCGGCAGTAGAATGATACATCTCCAGGTATGACTCCTACTCCTTCCAGTATAGTTAAGAGTAGGCATAGCTTTACATTTTCAATCAGTTAGTCTATTCCTTCCTATTTCAGTTCCATCGGTTGTGTTGTTGTTTTCAGATATTTCTTTCAGTTATTGTTTTACATACTCAGTATCAGTGGTACTGACGCCCCTTGGGGGCGCTGCATTACTTGCCTACAGGTACCCATAGACGAGGGGTCGATACCTCGTGATTCCAGCCAGCTCACAGGGTCATCAGCTCCAGTCATCCAGAGCTAGATAGCTAGAGGTTCATCCCTTTTCTTTTGTTGTACTGCATGGATAGGTCGGGGCCCTGTCCCGACCATCTTATCAGTATTCTTAGAGGCTTGCAGTCTGTGTATATTTCCCTGTGGTCAGATGAGCCGGTCGTGTGAGGTCGTGCAGTTGTATAGCTGTTAGTACTTCTGTTTCTTTTATGTTGGCCGTGTGGGGCCATAGCTTGACAGTAGTGGTGACCTTACCGGTCACGTATCTTTCCAATATTTCATTGTTGAGTTACAGATAACTAGACAGCATGGTGGCCTTGTTGGCCCGCAAGGCTCCCCTATATTGATATGTTTCTGGTTAGCTGTTAGTACAGGTACAGGTGGCTATAGGCCTAGTCGGCCGGAGGCTGTATTTACAGCCGTTATATAGCCCGTTGTTTCCCTGAATCTGAGTTAGAGCCAGCCAGGCACCAGATGTATTTAGGCTCAGTAGTCTAGCAGTTCAAGTCCTAGTAGGGCACCAGGTGCCAGTCATACCCCCCCAAAGCGGGGTGTGACAAACTTGGTATTAGAGCAGGTCGTGTCCCAGGGAGTCTACAAGCCGTACTAAGTACAGTCCTGCCTATGGATGTGTTGTGCACCACATACTATGGGTAGCGGGCTGCAAGGCATGACAGAATGGTTGTCTTTTATTCTTAATCAGTCGTGCTGTAGAGCGATACAATATAGGGTTGAGTCCGTAAAGCTTACTGTATTCTTTGGTTACAGATAATGTCAGACCAGCGACATCCTATCACAGGCCGGAGCTTAGATATTGCAGCAGGGGAAAGCACCAGCAGGACGCCTCACCCTCGTTTAGAAACAGCCCGATCAGAGGGCACTACAGAGGCATCGTCCCAGCCTTCTCAGCAGTCTCCACCACATCATGAGCCACTTGGGACGACACTACCTCCAGCAGTCCCCATACCGATACCTTTCGACCAGGAGGTTAGGAGTGCGGTAGTCATGTTAGCACAGATGATGGCTGCTCAGCGTCAGCCGATGCCGTCTACAGTTGCGGAGTTGTCAAGAGGGCCCGGTAGTTCAAGGGTTCGAGAGTTCTTGGCTTTGAATCCCCCGCAGTTTACAGGTACGGACCGGACAGAGGACCCTCAGGATTTTCTGGATCAAATGTAGAGAATTTTTAGGGTTATGCATGTCACGCCTACAGAATCAGTTGAGTTGGCCGCATTCCGGTTACGGGACATCATCGTATTGTGGTATGAAAGATGGGAAAGGTCCCGAGGGAGAGATGTTTCCCCTCCGACCTGGTCCAGCTTCTTAGGAGCTTTTCTGGATCACTATTTGCTGCGGGAGATTCGATAGGCCCGGGTAGACCAGTTCCTACATCTAGAGCAGGGGGCCATGAGTGTTCGGGAATATGCCTTGCGGTTTGATTCTTTGGCCCAGTACGCACCGGCCTTTGTTGATACCATGGCATCTAGAGTACACCGCTTTATCATGGGGTTGAATCCAGAATATGTTGAGACTTGTATTACGGCCACACTGTGAGAGGACATGGATATTGCTCGAGTTCAGGCATTTGCCCAGAATATTGAGGGCATCAGGCAGCGGCATCGGGAGATCAGGAGGACCAATCAGGAACAGTGCCGCCGGGACAGGCCAGTTGAGTTACAGAGGGAGGCTCGGGGAGGACCTAGGCCACGATTGTTAGATAGGCCGCCCAGGCCCCCGCCTCCACCACAGCTGCAGAGGGGTAGATTTAGCCGCAGGGGGCAGTCAGAGACCGGCAGAGGCTTGCAGATGGCAGATTCACCATTACAGAGGAGGGCGGAGCAGAGTAGGTATACCCTACCACTTTGCCCTATATGCAGCCGACGCCATCCTGGAGCATGCAGGTATGGCTCCACCGGATGTTATGTTTGTGGCCAAGAAGGCCATTTGATGAAAGATTGCCCAGCCAGAGGTCAAGAGGATCGGGATAGACAGGACAGGGCATCCGCAGGGTCACGAGCTACAGCATCCTCGGCAGGGCGCAGGCCCTCAGTTTCAGCAGGCAAGGGTCGGGGCAGATTAGAGGCCTCCAGTGCAGGTGCGGATCCGAGCCGCACATATGCTTTACCAGGGAGGCAAGATTCAGAAGCGTCACCTGATGCTGTGACAGGTATGCTAACTATCTGCTCACACCCTGCTTATGTATTGATTGATTCAAGGTCTACTTTGTCCTACATTACTCCATTTGTGGCACGAAAGTTCAATATTGCACCAGAATTATTGCAGCAGCCCTTTTTAGTATCCACGCCCGTCGGTGACTTTATTGTAGCTAGCAGAATTTACCGAGGGTGTACAGTAGAGGTTGCTGATCGTCAGACCACAATAGATCTGGTCGAGTTAGAAATGATAGACTTCGATTCCATAATGGGTATGGATTGGCTAGTGTCGTGCTTTGCCAATGTTGAATGTTGGACCAAGACGGTCCGATTCCACTTTCCAGGAGAAGCAGTGCGGGAGTGGAAGGGCAGCACCGCTACGCCAAAAGGTAGGTTTATTTCCTACCTTCAGGCGAGGAAATTGATATCTAAGGGATGTATTTACCATCTGGTCAGAGTTCAGGATGTCCGAGCAGAATCTCCGACACTCCAGTCCGTTCCGGTGGTGAACGAGTTCCCTGATGTGTTTCCCGATGAGTTACCTGGTATTCCCCCAGAAAGGGAAATAGATTTTTCTATTGACTTGTTACCAGGCACTCAGTCGATATCAATTCCTCCCTATCGTATGGCTCCTGCAGAACTCAGAGAATTAAACGAGCAGCTGAAAGACTTGTTGGATAAAGGTTTTATTAGACCGAGTACTTCACCATGGGGTGCGCCAGTTCTGTTTGTGAGAAAGAAAGATGGCTCACTCCGTATGTGCATAGATTATCGGCAATTGAACAAAGTTACAGTGAAGAACAAGTACCCGCTTCCCAAAATTGATGACTTATTTGATCAGTTGCAGGGGGCTAGATACTTTTCTAAGATTGACTTGTGGTTCGGATATCACCAGGTTCGAGTACGTGAAAAAGATATTCCTAAGACAGCGTTCAGGACCCGATATGGTCACTTTGAATTTCTAGTCTTGTCCTTCGGGTTAACGAATGCCCCGGCAATCTTCATGGACCTGATGAACAGTATTTTCAGACCCTTCCTGGACTTGTTCGTAATAGTATTCATTGATGATATTCTGGTGTATTCTCGCTCTGAAGCAGATCGCCGGACTCATTTGTGGAGAGTGCTCCAGATTCTCAAGGACCGCCAGTTATATGCTAAATTTTCTAAGTGTGAATTCTGGCTTAATTCAGTAGCCTTTTTAGGGCATATTGTGTCGGATGCTGGTATACAAGTTGACAAGAAGAAAATAGAAGCAGTTAAATCATGGCCTGGCCTACCACTCTGACTGAAGTCCGTAGCTTTCTGGGATTAGCAGGATATTACAGGAGGTTCGTTGAAGGGTTCTCGACTATTGTGGCACCTCTGACTAAACTGACACAGAAAATAGCGAAGTTTCTGTGGACAGAGGCATGCGAGCAGAGCTTCCAGGAACTGAAAGACAGATTAACCTCCGCCCCAGTGTTAGCATTGCCGGAAGGTACAGAAGGATATTCGGTGTATTGCGACGCATCAGGCGTCGGGTTAGGTTGTGTGTTGATGCAGCATGGTAAAGTGATTGCATATGCTTCCAGACAGCTGAGGAAACACGAAAAGAATTACCCTACCCACGACCTGGAATTAGCCGCAGTGATCCACACCTTGAAGATGTGGAGGCATTACCTGTATGGCATCCATGTTGATATTTTCACAGATCACAAGAGCCTACAGTACATCTTCACTCAGAGGGAATTGAATCTGCGGCAACGTCGCCGGTTGGAGCTGTTAAAGGATTATGATGTGAATATTCTATACCACCCAGGAAAAGCCAATGTTGTAGCAGATGCTCTCAGTCACAAGTCCATGGGGAGTTTGGCACATTTGCAGCCCGAGCAGCGGGAATTGGTCAGGGAGATACATCAGTTAGCTAGCATAGCCATTCGTGTAGCAGAAACAGAGGACGGTAGTGCTGTAATACAGAACACCGCCGTGTCATCATTAGTTGTGGAAGTGAAAGAACGGCAATATGAGGATCCTGACCTGATCCAGCTCAAAGACAGAATCTAGTAGGGTAAAGCGCCAGATTTTCAGGTAACTGAGGGAGAAGTGCTGTTATGTAAAGGTCGCCTATGTGTTCCAGATGTTTCAGGGCTCCGCCAGCAGATTATGAATGAGGTACATTACGCCCATTATTCTCTTCACCCCGGTACGACAAAAATGTACCATGATATCAAGGAAAACTACTAGTGGCCAGGTATGAAAAGAGAAATTGCTAAATTTGTAGCCCAGTGTCCTAACTGCCAATAGGTGAAAGCAGAACATCAGAAACCAGGCGGTTTGACTCAGGATACAGCTGTACCTCACTGGAAATGGGAAGCAGTGAATATAAATTTTGTAGCAGGATTACCCCGTACTAAACACAGACATGACTCTATATGGGTGATAGTTGACAGATTGACAAAATCAGCTCATTTCCTGCCGGTAAGAACTACCTTCTCGGCTGAAGATTATGCGGAGTTGTATATCCGAGAAATAGTCAGGTTACATGGAGTACCAGTATCCATTATTTCAAACAGAGGAGCACAGTTTACGATTAGATTTTGGTCGTCGTTTCAGAGAGGTCTGGGAATGTAGATTAATCTGAGCACAGCATTCCACCCTCAGACAGATGGACAGGCTGAGCGCACTATTCAAACACTCGAAGATATGTTGCGAACGTGTGTGCTAGATTTCGGTGGTAGCTGGGGTGAGCATTTCCCATTAATTGAATTTGCTTATAATAACAACTATCACTCAGCCATCCAGATGGCGCCTTTCGAGTCATTATACGGGAAAATGCAGATCGCCGATTGGTTGGTTTGAAATAGGAGAGTCAGCGTTGGTTGGCCCAGACATTGTTCAGCAGTCAGAGGAAAAGGTAAAGCTTATCCGAGAACACTTACTGACTGCACAGAGCTGCTAGAAATCATATGCAGATGTGCGGCGCAAAGACTTGGAATTTGATGTAAATGACTGGGTATTTCTGAAAGTATCTCCAATGAAAGGGGTAATGAGATTCGGCAAGAAAGGTAAGCTCAGCCCGAGGTTTGTTGGGCCTTATCAGATTCGTCGAAGGATAGGCCGAGTAGCATATGATTTGAACTTGCCTCCAGAATTAGAATCCGTTCAATCCGGTCTTTCATGTATCTATGCTAAGGAAATGCATAGGAGACCCGTCCAGAGCAGTCCCAGTCCAGGATATCCAGGTTACAGAAAAGCTGGCCTATGAAGAAGTTCCAGTAGCTATCCTAGACAGACAGATTCGCAGATTGAGGACTAAAGATATTGCGTCTGTCAAGGTATTGTGGCATAACAAAAACCGAGAGGAGATGACTTGGGAAGCGGAGGAAGATATGAAAACCAGATATCCTCACTTATTTCAAGCCTAGTCAGGCGACAGGTATGTCCGTATTATTACTTATGCAATACCTTATAGTTGTGTATGAATAAATGAGAAAGATTGATGTTTAGCTATCCAGTGAATCCTAAAGTATTGTGTGCAGTACCTGTATTGGACTTTTCTGCGTTTCAGGTTTTTGGTATAGTCCATATTACAGGGGAGACTCTGCCGAAATATTTCTAAATAAGTAAATTAAGAAGTCCTCTAGATAGCAGTTTCCATTCGAGGACGAATGTTCTTAAGGGGGGAGAATGTTATACCCCGTAAGATTTCCGACACCTAGATGGCCTATTCGCACGGTGGTTAGGCATATTTGAAAGCCATACGTGCTAGAGAAAGTCCCGAGAAAGGATCGGACAGATAACCTGTCGAACCATCGCCGAAGGAGCCGAGGCAGAGCCCCTCCGCGATGGCAATGTGTCACGGAGGTGGAGCCTCCGCGTTGGCTCCGTGACACGTTGGCCCTGTCCAGGCTCAAGTATATAAAGCCCCACTTCGGTTTATTACCATTTAAAACATATGAAATTTCCAGAAAACGCAGAGGAACAGAGGAGAACGAAGAGGGTAAATATATTTTCATCCGATTACGCTGCTAAACGTAGTCTATATCTAAATTAACTCCAGATACCGAAGTATTTAGCAGCAGGGAGCATTCCTACGGATTTAGTTTCACGAAATACGGCCGACGAATCGTCGTGCTACCGGGCTAAGGTAAGTAGAATTGCTCCAAACTAGTGTCTATGTGTTCCTAGCTGTGAAGTGAATACTTCTCCCTTCTGGACTTCTGAAAAATAGCAAGTTTTTGACCGTCTTTCGATAGGCCTAAGTTTAGGCTATAACTATATCGAAAGTGACGTCGTCTTTCATAATAGTGCTGTATTTAGTGCTAATTGACATGTACATGAATGCAGTTGGGAGAAATAGCGAAAATACTGACCGAGCTACGCTAGTTAGTCGGGAAATCAGAAGCGAAGGTATGTAAAGCTAGTTTCCTCGGCAATTTAGCAGTCTCGGTATAGGAAAATAGTTTAAAGGCCAGTAGAATGTTCAGAAGTCGTGTGTTATGTTTATTATAAATATTGGTACGATATTGGAAGCATCTTGTTATGTATAGCGTGAAACTTGTTAGCACAATATAAATTATAATGCAAGTGTTAGGAACTGTACAGCATGCCTAGTGTGTGATTTAGTAAAGAATGTTAGGATATTATCGTATTCAGTTGAGACCTAGTAAAGCAATGTGAATACCTGTAAGGTATCTCAGAAGTAGAATGATAGGTAAAATGAAGTTTAAAAAGCATGTTAGAAATAGTAAATCATGTTACTATAGAAACTCAGTTATACAACATGGTTTCCAGCAGAAAAACTATATCTTGTTCAACATTAGACTCAGTACAGTATGGCAGAAGATTATATTTATATATATATACTATTATCAGTCTCAGTATGTATTAGATACATACATATCACTATCACTAGTTCAGCATACAGTAGGTACATATACATTATTATCATTAGCTTCAGTATGTGGTATATGCAGGTAGTATTACTAGTTGAGACCACTGTATTGTCTTAGGGTTGGATTACCTAGCATCCATGACCGCCCCAGGGTTAATAGCTGTATCGACTCGTCCACCAGAGGACGAGGATACGTCGCTCTACGGAGTGGCATGCCATTCCACAGGGGATGAAGATGGGATGCCAGTTTTCCCCATATTGTGCCTTGGTCGGCCCTTATACACCCCCGTCGAGCGGATACGCCTGGGGTGTTGAATCAGGAGTCCTCCGGACTCAGGTACAGTTATAGTCAGGGGCTCAGCGAGCCTAAGTGCATACCCAGGGGACCGGCAGGATGCTTATAGTTATTATAGGAGATGGGACGACCGGGGTAGGGGTATAGATTGCATATTGATTGTACCTCTCAGCTTATGGGGGCCGGGTAAGGTTTGTGTATGCTATGTTATGTTATGTTATGGTATGCCATGTTACACGAGATACGAGTAGATCGACAGTAGAACGATACATCTCCAAGTATGACTCCTACTCCTTCCAGTATAGTTAAGAGTAGGCATAGCTTTACATTTTTAGTCAGTTAGTCTATTCCTTCCTATTCAGTTCCATCGGTTGTGTTGTTGTTTTCAGATATTTCTTTCAGTTATTGTTTTACATACTCAGTACCAGTGGTACTGACACCCCTTAGGGGCGCTGCATTACTTTCCTGCAAGTACCCATAGACGAGGGGCCGATACCTCGTGATTCCAGCCAGCTCACAGGGTCATCAGCTCCAGTCATCCGGAGCTAGATAGCTAGAGGTTTATCCCTTTTCTTTTGTTGTACAGCATGGGTAGGCCGGGGGCCTGTCCCTACCATCTTATCAGTATTCTTAGAGGCTTGCAGTCTGTGTATATTTCCCTGTGGTCAGATGAGCCGGTCATGTGAGGCCGTGCAGTTGTATAGCTGTTAGTACTTCTGTTTCTTTTATGTTGGCCGTGTGGGGCCATAGCTTGACAGTAGTGGTGACCTTACTGGTCACGTAGCTTTCCAATATTTCATTGTTGAGTTACAGATAACTAGACAGCATGGTGGCCTTGTCGGCTCGCATAGGCTCCCCTATATTGATATGTTTCTGGTTAGCTGTTAGTACATGTACAGGTGGCTATAGGCCTAGTCGGCCGGAGGCTGTATTTACAGCCGTTATATAGCCCGTTGTTTCCCTGAATCTGAGTTAGAGCCAGCCAGGCACCAAATGTGCTCAGGCTCAGTAGTCTAGCAGTTCAGGTCCTAGTAGGGCACCAGGTGCCAGTCATACCCCCCAAAGCGGGGTGTGACATGAGCAATGGGTGCCTAATCGATGATCCACTGGCGGAACACCGACCCAAGTCGCAAGCCGCTGGTCAATCGCTGGTTGTGAAACAGTGAATGGAGCATGAGTTCAAGCACGAAAAGGTAAGGTGGTGAATCGCCGGATCAAACCGGTAATTGCCTGTGTAACGTCAGTAAAGGTATGGGTTCCAATTTATAATCTCAATCACATATGGACCCACCTGACCCCAATATCTGTTTGAGCCGCCCTAATCTAAAAAAAATTATTCCCTTAGGTTTCCCTTTTTCCTCTTTTACCACTTTCCCACACTTCTTTTTATCTTCCCAATACCCCACCTTTCCATATTCCCATAACTCCCTCTCTTCCACTTCCTACAATTAACTCACCATTAAATCTTGCACCTCCTCCTCAACCAACCATATTCCCACCTGCTCACATATAAAATCCCTCACTCTCTCCATCATATTCTCACTACACTCACATTCTTCCTCTCTACTAAACAAGTTTCAAGAGTTTCCATTGTTGAGCAATACCAATCTTTCGCAGTGAGTCTCTACCAAACTCTCTCCCACGAGTGATAGCTTCTCTGACTATCTTATTTCCTCATCAATGGTACTTTGGTGGAACATACATGTAGCTCTAACATACACTCCCCTTCCCTTTTACTACCATTCTTCTCCCGCTAGTTCATGATTGATGCCATATTTGATGTTATATAAAATTTGTGAGATGGTAGAAGTTTATTGCTGAAATAGGTGTGGGATTTTGTGATTATTGTGTAGACTTAAATGGGGTGAAGTCTGAGTAACCCAAATGGACTAAAAAGTCATGCTTATCCTATGATAGATTGGGTGGCCCCATTCTTAAGGGTAAATAGTCATTTTAGTCCTTTTTCATGTGTAGAGTTGCTGCATTGGTATGATTAGAGTAAATTCTTGTGAAATGGTGCCATTGAAATCCATGGGAATGCCTTGGGGATGAAGACTATCGGCTATTCACCGATTGGGTCCGACAAAATGACAGGGAATGCTGGTTCAATCTAATGGTGGCTTCAGGCCACTGCTTT
This sequence comes from Datura wrightii, assembly GCA_035772735.1. Classification (NCBI taxonomy): domain Eukaryota; kingdom Viridiplantae; phylum Streptophyta; class Magnoliopsida; order Solanales; family Solanaceae; genus Datura; species Datura wrightii. The sequence continues at coordinate 43,239,986 of JASDFA010000002.1, read as the reverse complement.
GATCCCGCGTTACATCGCGGTCGCGGATCGGGATCAGCGACTTGCCTCTTTGTCGCCGGTGGAATACACCTGCTATCTTAGTTTATTGCTTCTAAGCGGCGAGTCAGTGGCGATCCGCGGATACCATCCTTCGGCTCGTTGTGCTTCACCGGTGCTGCTAATTCTTTGAATGGTAATTTTTCATCTTTGCTTCTCATTTCAATTTTAGAGTAATGTTAGTTATTTCATTTCAATGTGTTGTGGCTACCACTAGCATCATGCTTGCAGAAAAATGTCTTCATCCAGGAACACTGGAAAGGGCAAGGCCCCAGCCTCCTCAACCACCAAAGGCAAAGGTAAAGCCAAGGCCTCAACAACACCCGCCAACTCCAAGGAAGCCATCATGGTTTGCGTGCCTGACATGAAAGGGCACTATGCCATATGCCAGGGCTGATCAATAATAGTGGAAAAGAGGTTTGATTTGGAGGGACTACGTGGTGATCTTCCCAAGATCACCGCTCAATTCATGGACAGGCACTCGCACGCTTTCGCCAATCCTCTCCCAAACTACTACCCCAACTTGGTGTCAGAGTTCTATTCTTCCTACCACGCTAAGTAGGACAGTATGAAACATAGAGGCAAAATCGATGAAGTCAATTGTCTACCATCAGCCATGGTATGAGGAGTGGAGGTGTACATAACACCTGTAGTAATCAACTATCTATTTTGGGAAGATAAAATCGACACTGGTTCAGAGTACATGGCCAAGATTGTAGGCATTCAGTTTACTTGGATAGCCCCCATTATTGCAGTTGACACTCCTCTATGGGCTTTCATGGGTGGCGAAATTTCTCGCCATAATATGATGTTTGAGGCCAAATTATAGTTGGATTTCATCTGTGGTAGCATCATTCCCTCTAAAAATGAACAACGGGTCAGCTTAGAGATGGAGATTCTAATAGCTTGCATTATGTCTGGAGTCCTCATTAACTTTGGGGAGATTGTGGCCCAGCAAATGAAGCGAAAGGCAAGATAGTCCAGCACCTCCATGCCATATGTTGTCCTCATTTCTCAGCTATGCTTACAAGCGGGAGTGCCATTATTCACTGATGAGATCCCCGTCCCTGCCTTAGAAGTGATCGCCTTAGACAGGAAAAGAGATATCGAGGTACCTGCAATTAAGAGGAAGCAAATGCAAGCATTTGGGTTGGCAGAGGGATCACTATCCCATGGGTCGGAGCAGTCGCCACATTCCCTAGATTTAAATGTGGCTCACCAAGAAGCTACAAGACAAACCTTCTGGTGACACACCTCTTAGGGGAGCATCACCCCCTCCAACATCCTCCCAACCGAGTGGTCTCTAGAAACTTGTGGAAATGACCAACTCTCATGAGAGCTAACTCCAAAAGTTGCCTAGGAGCCTCCCTACACTCATTGCTCAAATAGTCAAACTGGAGTTGAAATCAATATATGAGAGCCTTATAACTTTGTGCAAACGGGTGGATGCGGTGGAGGGGGTTGTCACTTTTCTCTGAACTGAGGTGAGGGAGTGGAAAATTCAGACACCTGTGGAAGTGCCCGACATGAGCGCTCTTGATGCCGCAATGGGTGCTCCTTCCACAATTTGAGGCCCCATTAATGATTTGTTTGAGGGCTTGGGTGATGACACCGAGGATCTAGGAGAGGCTGGCTTTGATGGCGCCATAGGAGCAGGTGAAGCTAATGATGATGATGATAAGGAGCGACCCACTCAGGGAGTCTCTTGCCCCCTTTTATTTTGCATGTATACATTAGGGACAATATATTCTCTAAGTTAGGGGTGGGATGAGTGTTTGTTTGGGGGTCATTTGTGTTTTTATTTTGAGATGATTTGGTGTAGCCCTTGTTGGGCTTTTATTTTTGTTTATTTTGATGAGGAATTGTGAGTCTTTGTCGGGCTCAGTTTTAGTCTTGTTGATTATTCCCCTTGTTGGGCTTGTGATGTTGATAAAAATGAATGACATGGATGAGTTCTTGGATGTTAGTGCATTAATAATGCAAATGGGGTCCTTTCTTTGAAATGGTAAAGTTTGCATTATGACCCAAATCTTTTTGTTCGCCTATGTAAATAGTAGAATAGTAATCAAATTCCAAGGATTTTCTTCATACCATGGTTCTTTCCCAAGGAGAATTTATCTTTTTCCTTTCTTTTTGTTGTCGAACCAGGTTGGCACGTCCCGATGATTGATTATAAGGCGACTTTTTTAAAGAAAAATGCCATGTCGTTTTTGAGTCTTGTGTAGAGCTTCTTTGAGAGATACCACCAGAAAAGTTTTTGAAATGGGGCATGAAAATGAGAAAGGATGAATGGGCATTTGAAATGAGAATGTAGCACTCTTAGTCATACCTTGTAGATTCCTCATTTGACTTATGAATTTGCATGTTCTAATGTCTTAAATCAAGATCTTGTGTGGATAATGACATATGTGGACTCTTTAGTTATGATGCCTTGCGTGGTAAGGATTTTTGTGAATCTCATGCATAACTTCTTGTCTAGAACTTGCCCGAAGTGTGACTCAAGGCGAAATCTTAGATATAGCTGCACTTAGAACATGATCTTAGGCTCCCTTTTGTAAGTCACTTCAACCAAAATGTCCTCCTTGACCATTAATCTTTGATAGTCAACGTTTGAGCCTTGGACCCTTTCTTGGAAACCACATTACAAGCTTAATGACTATTTCTTTATCCTTCTCTTTGGCACCCATCCTTCCTAATTGCTAGTAATGAAACAATCAAAAATGGGGGGTTCAAGCCCAAGAAATGGGGAGAGATAAGGAAATGAATGTGAAATAAGGTAAAAGCCTAAGTTTGGGGGTTTGCAAGAGTAAAGGGAAAAATGAGTAGCCTAAAAATTGAGGTAGCACCAAAATTGTGATGAGATGAGTGAACCAATGAGTTAAGAGACATTGAATTATCAAAAGAGGAAGAATTGTTGATAGGTGTTATCTCTTGCATAGAGAAGGCTAAGTGTGAAATTCATAGATGTTAAAAGGGTGGCTTGTGTCATAACAAAAATATGAAGATAATGAACAAGAAAAAATGAAGGGGAGTGATTTGAACAAGATGATGGGATGTTGCAAAGTTGTAAAGGCATTAGGGAGACATTAGTCACTAAAGCTAAACATGTATCCTGCCTTTAGCCCTAGCCTACGTTATGACCCATAAATCCTAAGTAATTTTAAGTGCAATTGCTCTACATTAGTGACAAATTACACGAAGGGCAAGCCTATGGGTCGAGTTGTGTGCATAAATATTTCTTTTGGGAGAATGAGTGCAATCTTATCTTTTTATGATCCCTTGTATTAATGCATTGACTTCATGATAAAGAATAGGGATTTTCTCTTCTGTGAGTGGCATCATCCCTTTTGAGGATACAATTGCATTAAGGGTAAATCTGTGCATAGGAAATGAGAAGTGCAAGCTTTGAATGTGCAATTATTATACATTGAGATGCTATGTGTACTTCGTGGATAAGATATGCCCTCGTTTTACAAAATGAAAGCCCTTGGGAATCATATTTTTGAATGGTGATGGTCTCTTAAAATTTTTTCATTTTTCTTATTTTTGGGGGAATTGGCTTCTCTTTTTTGGTGAGTTGGTGAGCATTTTTAGGTTGCCACGAGTCAAGTGGTTATTGATGTATAAACTTGTGTAGAGTGGCATGTTCTTCATCTGATAATAACTGCATTACTTGAGGACAAGAAATGATTCAAGTTTGGAGGGTTTGATGAGTTGGTAATTTACCAACTCATTAGGCTCTTAAGCATGAGCTTTAGCTTAGTTTTCAAGTCATTTAGATGGATTTTATGCCCTTTTTACCTTTTTGTGTGCAAATATCCGATTTGTAGAAAAGAACAAGAAAGGGAGTAAAAAAAAAAGGAATCAGGTGAAAATCGGCGCTTCTCCGGAGAAGACCGGTAAAACGTCGACCAAACACAGAAGACCACTACATCGGGGAACTAAAGCAACCAGCAACTCGCCGATTAATCTCCTATTGACACCTGAAAGTGCTGGATCAAAGAGAAAGAAATGGCCAGAGCACAGTTAGAGACCGGCGAGTTGCCGAAGGACACTGGAATTCACTGAAGGAGAATTCAAATATAGCCGGCAGTTCGCCGAATGTAACCGGCGAACCGCCGGTACTCTCACAAGTACCAGAACGCCTGAGCAGGAAAATGTGTCCAACATTGAAAAAGAGAGTTTTGGTTACCCTACTTTTGGATATATTCTAGAGAGAAGTACTATGTACCTATCAGATCTTAACTTTTAGCTTTTTGAGAACATTCTCTTTGTAGAAGAAGAAAGTAGAATTCTATTGCTGGAAATTGTAAAAGATTATTTTTTTTCTTTTTCTTCTTCTTCCTCTATAGAGAGGTACCACCATTGTTGAAGACTTATTGCTGACTTTAATTTTGCTACTCTATTATTGAAATCAATGAGTTTATTGTTAAATATTCTTTTTAATTTCTTAATCATGAGTAGCTAAATCATTAACTAGAGGTCTGTACTGATGAATGCTTAATTAGATTGGGTGTTGCTATATTCATCTCAATATTATTTAATTAGTGTAAATTTGTTAAGTTCTCTCCAATTTACAATTGAAGATCCATAGTTACAAATGTGGGTCTACTTTTCCTACTTGATTTTTGATTGAAAGAGAAGAATTGAGTATTGGAAGAGAATTTAATGGTGGATATGGATGTGATGTCGTGGAGTTGGGCTAGACATAGCCAAACCCACATTCACTTTTCTAATTAGTAGCTAATATCTAGAGATTAGTGCAGCTATTAATTCAAACTTGATTTGGTTGATTTAATTGTGTCTAGTGGTTTGAAAGAACTCTAACAAGAGGCATTCATGAGGTTGAAAAACATCGAATGCCCACATGCCCAAAAGTTATTTATACAATTTGAAATAATGAGATGATCTAGCATAGCCTTGTTTAATTAGCATATCATCTACACTATACCTCTAGTCCTTCTTATTATTGTCGACAACTTTGGTTATTTTTGCTATTCTAATTAGCCGAGCTAGAATCTGTACCATATTGTTAAAACTAAATCTCCACCCAAAATATTTATTGCTTTGTTATTTTGAGTGATGCGAACTAAATTTAATTTTCCAAACAACACTCATATCTTTTGTTAGTCTCTGTGGGATTCGATCCCGATATTCGTGGAAATATTTATTTTTATACAACGATCGGTTATACTCTTTTATAATGAAAAGTATATTTTGGATGTTATCACTGCACAATCATTATTAAATAGTCATAACTTTTTATATCGAACTCATACTGATGAACAATTTGATGTTTCAAAAACTAGAGTTTAAGGAACTTAACTTGGCATATATCTCAAAACTCAACTCGATATATACAAGGATATATGATCATCTGAAGTTACGTCATATGTGACTATGGTCGTTTTCTTTCCTTGAAATTTTCAACATGTTCTAAACTACCTCTCCACTATATTACACATCCAAACAATCTTCCAAACCCAAGATTTAGTTATCAAATAGCTTCGTAACTTTCTGAATACCATTATAATCAATCCAGAGTTTGAATAAGGACATATAACAAAAAATTTTGGGGCTTTACAAATAGTATTGCATGACTAAAGTAAATTGCTCAAGAAAATTTCTATTTTATGATTTTAAATATGAGAAAAGGCAAAAATTTAACTATAAAAAATTAAACATAAATCCTAACCAAAGAGAAGTGTTACCTCACCTTCTCTTAGATCGGCATTATGTAGATATATATAGATCCTCATTTCAAATACCAAGATCATCCTTGTTAGAAAAGGAACAAGAAACTCTCTTTATGGGAGGGGAAGGTCATATTTAGGACATTTTCTCCCCTAACTTTCGTCTCTCAGTGTCAGTGTCGGCCTAGCAGAGTGCTTTCACCGTTGAAAGCCACATGTAAGGAAGGAGGGTTGATTTGAATTACCTTTATTCTAAAATTATATTGTGTAATCAAGTAAAAAAAGTAGAATTTACAGAATATTGCTCCGGCAGTAAGCACTCTCATTTTTCGATGTTAATGTTACAAATGCAATGCGGAAGCTCCCAGAAAAGTAAAAAAAAAAGGTGGTTCAAAAATATTACATTTAATATTTTTTTGTAGAATAAATGGCCAAAAATATCCCTTTTCTATACCTCAAACTAAACTACGTTCTTGTACTACATAATGAACAAAAGAATCCTTGAACTATTTTAAAAATTGCAACCTACATCCCCCTATTAGCTTCCGTCAAGAAACTAACGGCTTCAATCAAAAAGTGTCCCATTTGTTCTTCTACTAAGCCATGGATCAATGTGCTGCACCAAATTCAATGAGTCTTAAAAATCTGTTGCTTGACCAACATCAATTTCCACTATTCTGTTCTTTATTCTTTTTCCAAATAAATCATCCTCTTCCTCCCTATAAAACTTCATCTTCAAGAAAATGAAAAGAGGAATAATTGCTGAGCATATATTTTTTTGATATTGGTCTATGTTATATCCAAATTCAATGGTATGATTTCCTTTTTTTTGAGTATTGCAAAGGATGCATATATTAGAAGCATTAGAAGTTTTCAATAATATGAATATTAATGGTACGGTAACCTCCTTTTTTATGAGTTACATTTCTTTTGTTTATTTAATTGACAACTCACATGTGCTTTCTGGTTATACAATTATTCAAAAAGTAAGTTTGGTAATCGGTGATTTGACGTTCAAAATTTTGAAAGAATTATATCTTTTACAATGACATCTGCAAAAATGGTCTAGTTAGTTGAGCAGGTGATCTTCCAGGTGAGGGTCACAGGTTCAAAATCTCTTATATGCTTTCTCGATCGCGCTCATCACACGAAGCTTATTTGGTAGGATTTACAGGTTATTATATTAAAATGAGCCGGGTTTATCTGGTCCACGCCCGAAGAACAATTGACGATGATTTCCCTTATCAACAATAAAAAAAAAAAATCTTTCAATGATATCACCAGTAGAAACTCCCTCTTATATAAATTCATCTTGAATTTTCTTGCCGATCACAAAATTATTATCCAAGCAAATATAATTTGTAAGACCCATGGAATTTAATGTAATTCATTGATTTATGGCTAAGCTTAAGAACAAATGTGATACGCTTGATGAAAACTCAAGAGATTACCACTTTTGAGAATAATTCAGGAACATCTTTTGTTCATCATATAGTAAAATAATATAATTTAAATTTAAGGTATAGATAAGGGATGTTTTTGGCCATTTAGGGCCTTTTGTTTGGGTTATGGCTCATGAGTTATAAGCCAAAAGTCATAAATTTGGAATTCTAATTTATGATTTTTGACATATTTTTATTAGAAAAACTTATATAGTTGTCTATAAAAAGCAAAGTATTTATATGAGAATATCTCTTTACTTGATGCCCCCCAAAATAATTACACAAAATACCCCATTTTATTTATTCTTTTTTGGGCTGACGTCAGCGCTGCACTATTTCTTTTTTTTGTCTCTTAGTTGTCACTATCATGGTATTTACTTTATTTTTATTTTTCTCTCTCTTTCTTTAATTTATTCCTTTTCAAATTAATTTAAATTATTGTTACTATCTCTTGATCTTTTCTTTTTCTTTTTATTTTATTTTATCTTTTTAATAAAAAAATAAATACAATAGCTAATTATATTTAGACTAATAAAAATATAAAATTAAATAATTTGATTACAACAAGAAGTAATTTACAGAAAAAAATCAAAATCAATAGTTTATTTATTAAAATTAAAATTAATAAAAAATATGTTTTAAAAAAGATATCTTTTTCCAAATCATTATTCTTATTTTTTCATCATAATCTAATTTCATGGTCAAATTTGGCTCCTTTTCTTTTCATTGTTCAATTTTTTTATTTATCTACTCCTTTTTTTAAAAAATTTATGCTTTATCTTTTTTCTCTATTTTTGTTAAAAAAAAATTCTCAAATTATATTATTCCTTATTTTTTTTCACCGAAATCTAATTTCACTCTCAAATTTGATTCCTTTCTTCTTCTTTTTTTTATGCTTTTCCTTTCTTTTTTCATCTTATTTACTTATTTTTAAAAAATCTTTTATCTAATTTTTTTTTATTTTTTTCATAATCTGATTTCATTTATTTTTTTTCTTTTTTTTTCTTTTTTGATTTCATTAAGGTATCCTCTAGTCCTTCGGTGAATACTCTTCAGTCCTCCATGATATCATTACAGTATATTTATATACTGGCATGATATCATGGAGGACTACTTCAGCCTTTCAATGAAGCATTCTTTAGCACTCCATGATACCATCACAGTATAACTATATACTTGCATAGTATCATAGAGGACTGTTTCATTCCTTCAATAAGACACTTTTTAGTCCTCCATGATACCATCTTGGTATATCTATATACTAGCATGAAATTATTAAGGTCAGTTTCAGTCCTTTAGGGAGAAAATCATCAGTCCTTAGTGATACAATCATAGTGTGTCTATATACTGTCATTGTATCATTTAGGTCTGCTTTAATCCTCAATGATACCATCACAATATATCTGTATACTAGTGTGGTATCATTGAGGTTTGCTTCAGTCCTTCAGTTAGACTCCTCAGTCATCCATGATACCATCACAATATATCTATATACTATCATGGTATCATTGAGGTCTTCTTCATTTCTTCAATAAGACACTCCTTAGCATTCCATGATACCATTATAGTATACCTATATAATATTGTGGTATCATTGAGGTCTTTTTTAGTCCTTTGGTGAAACACTTCTCAATCCTCTATAATACTATCACAATGTACCTATATAATTTTCATGGTATCCTTCAAGTCTGCTTCAGTCCTTAATGATACCATCACAATATATCTATATACTGTCATAGTATCATTGAGATCTTCTTCTTTCCTTTATTAAGAAACTCCTCTGTCCTTCATGATACCATCATAGTATATCTATATAGTAGCTTGATATTATTAAGGTCTGTTTCGGTATTTTAGTGATAAACTTCTCAGTCTTCAAAGATACCATCATAATATATCTATATATTGTCATGGTATCATTGAGATTTACTTCAATCCTTTAGTGAAACACTCCTCAGTCCGCTATGATACCATCACAACATATTTATATATTGGTATAGGATCATTGAGGTTTGCTTCAGTCCTTTATGATACCATCACAGTATATTTATTTACTGTCGTGGTATCATTGAGGTCTGCTTCAGTTCTTCAATGAAACACTCATTAACCCTCCATGATACTATCACAATATACTTATATTGTATTGTGGTATCATTGAGGTCTTTTTCAGTCCTTCAGCTAGTATCACTCAATCCTCTATGATACCATCATAGTATATCTATATACTAGCATGATATCATTGAGGTCTGCTTTAGTCTTTCAGTGAGAAACTCCGTAGTCTTTAATGATACCATCACGATATATCTATATATTGTCATTGTATCATTGAGATCTATTTCAGTCCTCACTTATACCATCAGAATATATCTAGATGTTGTCATGGTATCACCGAGGTTTGCTTCAATCATTTAGTGAGACTCCTCAGTCCTCTATGATACCATTACAATATATCTATATACTAGCATGATATCATTAAGGTCTGCTTCAGTCTTTCAGTGAGAAACTCCATAGTATTTAATGATACCATCACGGTATATCTATATACTATCATCGTATTATTGAGGTTTGTTTCAGTGCTCACTTATACCATCATAATATATCTATATGTTGTCATGGTATCATTGAGGTTTGCTTCAGTCCTTCATTGAGACACTCCTCAATCCTATATGATACAATCACCTTATATTTATATACTAACATGATATCATTGAGGTTTGCTTCAGTCATTCAGTGAGACTCCTCAGTTCTCCATGATACTATCACAATATATACTGATGTTTGCTTCAATGAGACACTTTTAAATCCTTTATGATACCCGCATGGTATATATCATATACTGACAAGGTATCATAAAATGAATAAAAGAATTGAAAAAAAAAGATAAAACAAAACAAAAAAGAATCTAACAAGAAAAAACAAAAACAAAAAAAAAAAGAGCCAACAGAAGAAATGAAAAAAGACAAAAAAAGTCGTAGTCTAATCATTTAAATTTTTATATTTTATTCGTCTAAAAATTATTAATTAATATTTTTATTTTTAAAAATAAAAATAGAGAAAGGAGCAAAAAAAAAGATGCACTAACCAAAGGAAACAAATTAAGAGAAAAAAAATAAAAAGAAAAAGAAGAAGGAGAAAAGAAAACAAAATTAAAAAATAAAAAATAAATAATAAAGAAATTACCAAATGACATTTATAATAAATGATAAAATAAGATAAAAGAATGAAAATAATAAATGAAAAGAAAAAAAAATTAAAAAAAAATAAAAGTAATAAATGAAAGGACAAAAAAAAGAAGAAAAATAATAAAAAAATAAAAATAATAAATCAGAAAAAGACATATATAATAGATGAAATAATAAAAAAAGAGAAAGAAGAAAAATTCACGTGCAATAAAATGGGGGCATCCGGATAAATAATTTAAGCCCCTTGTATTATTAAAATTAGTATGGAGAGGGGCATCTTTTTATAATTAGTTTAGATTTATGGTCTATTTTGTGTAAAATAAGTACTTAAAAGTATTTTTTAAATTTAACCAAACATTATAAAAAAATACTTAAAATTATTTAAATTTAAAAATACTTAAAATAAATTAATTCAAATAAAATTTTTCTGCCTATTTGAGAAAATATACTGAAAAAATAAGAAAAACCCTGAACCTGAACCGGAAGAATTATAAATGGAAAGAGAGTGAAACCTTAATTTTCCTTTCCGTCGGCGGTGATATTTTCTAGGGAGTCGTGAGATGACATGTTTCAAAAGCCCAAACATTTAACATTATCCAGATTCCAGATAGAACAGTCCCCTCCCATCCCATTTTGTAGAGCAGGAGAAAGAAGAAGAATTGAACATCCTAATTGGCTACAATTTATCAAATTTTTTGAGATTAGTCTGTTGTATTATTTCCATGGCTATTTCGACATCCTCTTGCCGGCCCATTTCCTCTTTCAGTGCTATCACTTGGCCGTCTCTCTGTTTCTTCAGACCCCTGTACCACCACTTCAAACTTGATGACTCTTATCCTTCTTTGTCCGTCAAGTGTTGCTCGTCTCACATGGGCCAATCTCCAGACAACATGAATGGCAGGTATTCTAATGAATTGGCCATTGGCAACTCTCCTTTTCTTTTTAAGTTATCGTGGAATGTATTCTCTTACACTTATACAGTGGTGGAGACCTAGGTTTACTGTTGTTGATGTACTGTATTCTTGAAATTTCCTTATGTTACCTTTTTTACTTTTCCAAACTTTTTAATCTGTTTAGTGGGGTTTTAGAGCTAATCTCATGGGATAGAATATGAAGTTATGCTAGTCATGTCTCAGGCCTCTGCTCTGCTTTTCTAAGATATGTAATGTAATACAAGGAGGGACATTCCTCTAATTAAAATCCAATAGCCTAGACCCTTGAGAATGGAATATATGCAGCAGCCAGTTATGGAAAATATTAACACAGTCATCATCTTAAAGACTTTGCTGCAATATAATGAGGCCAGCACCTGATAACACTTAAGGTTTCATATGATTGTTAGGATTCTGGTGAAAATAGCTTAAGATTCTACAAGATTTGGCTGTTTGTACAACTCAATTATTGTGTTTTTCTTTAATGAGAATCAGAATGTCCATATTGATAGTGAATGTTAAAGTTACATTTACTTGAGGAAATTGAAGAAATTCTGGACGATAGCAAGTCAGTAGTGTGAACGCTTTTGTCTTCAGTTTAGCTGATAATGGTCATATGTTGTATGATAGATGTACTAATTGTATGAAATTGTCTTTTATTTTAATAGCGCTTCAACTTGTAGAAGTTGAGAGGTGGAACACTGTCCTTGAGTATTCAAAGTGCATTAATAATTTTGCCCTTTTAACTCTACTAACTTGTAGTGAAAAGGTTAATCATTAATACCTTAGTGGGCTCGTCAACCTGAGGTGAGACAAACAGATTGACCTGGGGGGGGGGGTATGAATTGTTGAACACGAGCAAAACAGTTTTTGCATCTGAGTTATAAGGGCTTATGAAACTTTTTACTTTATATTTGAAAGTAAGAGTAAAGTTTCATAAATTTAGCAGCCCAAGTACAATAGATGGGAGTCACTCATTCTATTCAGTCAGCTAATAAGCTCAAATTTTTTATACTTTTCACCGAATAGGCTAGTTATTTGGACTTCCTTTTTTCATTCACGGAGTAACTGTATCACTGATTACAACAAATGGTGTTTACCCTATTTACGTTGGATTGAATGCTTTAATAGCAATACCAAAAATGTTTTACATTCTTCCACTTTTAGATATGTTATTCGTCATGCTATTGATACTTTAAGTAAGACCTGCTTTTTTAAAAAATATTAAAATTTGTTCTATCTTATGTGTGTCATGCAGTGGCACTTTAGATATAACATAATAGTCCCTAACAATGACCTGTTATACGTGTTTTTAAACCACTTATCTCTGTTGGCATTTAGTTATTTGTGCTTTCTTTGCATGAAGTTGTGTGTTTCTTATATCAACTTCGCTGTGTCTGTGTTCTGTGATAGGCAACCTGAGTTATCTCCTATATCTCCTTTTGGTGTCATGATGACAAATAATGGAACATCTAAACCATTATATAGATGGCGTAGGGTGCTGCTTAAAGTTAGTGGTGAGGCACTAGCAGGAGATCAAGCACAAAATATTGATCCCAAGGTCAGAATAGTGAAACTGCTCACATATCTCCATGTTGCTGTGTTGTTCTGTTCTTTTTCTTTCTAGATTTCTGATCTTGTATAAAGCTTTCATGTTGTTATACAGATCACAATGGCCATTGCGAGGGAGGTGGCAGCTGTCACTCGACTTGGCATTGAGGTAAATTTTTTGAATAAGTCAAATATTTCTTTCCTAAAGATCCTTATTCTTATATTATTATGAAGGTGTTGCATCATCTGAAGGGTTTGGCTTTGTTTCATTAACTTTTCCTTTATTATCTATCTTTCTGCTCCCTACATTGAAGGATCCTTAGATCTTTGATTTATTATTATTTTCTCTATTATTCATGGTCTGGTTGGAGCACCAACCTTGGGATTCTTATCACAATAATTCATACATTTTCATTTCTTGTGCTATCTGAAGTAAATATTTACCCAAATTTCCTACTTGTGCTCAAGATCATTTTGGGGAAATTGAACTAAAAAGATTATAGTCATTTCATTATAATTCTATAGAAACAAAACTTTCCCATGTCCAACGGAATTTGCAAATTGTTTATGTGGTTCAAAATATGAACCATTTGTTGATCTTCATATTCTCTATTCTAACTTCTTGTTTCCAATCTTATGTCACGATTAAATCAGTAAATACTGCTATGAGCTCATTGATGGCAATCTGGGTCTGGTTTTTCATAGATTTCTCAGTTCTTCTAGCAAATGTGTAGGTCTGCCATAGTTGTTAGTGGAGGTATTTTTGGTGGATCCTCTTGGGCAGGAGGTAGCAGACTAGATTATTACCTGTTCATCTGATGTTCCATTGTTAATTTTCATATTTGTCATTCAAACTTCTTCTTTTCAATCGTATGCGATGATTTAATCAGTATAATACTACTACGAGCTCCATGATGGAGATTTTATCCAGGTTTTTCGTAGATTCTCAGTTGTTCTAGCAATGTGGCAGGTTGCAATAGTTGTTGGTGGAGGTAATATTTTTCGTGGATCCTCCTGGGCAGGAAGTAGTGGACTGGATCGTTCATCTGCTGATTATATTGGGTATGTTTGCTATTGTTTTTCCGATATTTTAAATTACTTTTAATAAAGTTAGTTTCAAATGCTTTCGAAAGTTAACTCTTGATTTTTTATCCTTTAATTAATTTGACACTTTCTCTTGTTCAAAGAGAACTTTCTATACTTAGTGATCTTTCATGTGACCAGGTATACCACTGACAATTTAGTATGCAAACTGACAATTTAAGGGTGTAATGGACCTTTTACCTTATAAAGAAAAAAGAGGGTGTAATGGACTTTGTAGTGTTGTTTGTGCAATTTAGTATGCTTTAGAAAAACATTCCTCTAACTTAAAGGTGTGATTAGGTACACATTCTTTGATAGCTTGCAGAAAATATACTTGAGGAAGCAAAGGGTGGTAGGAAGAGTTATTTTGATGGGTTCCTATTTCCTATTTCAGTATTTCCATAAAAGATGTTGATGTAGGACAGACTTGGTTGTTTTTCCGTTATATCAAGTAATGGTTAAACAAGAATGGGGTTTCTATGCCCCTTTTTCCTTTTTTGGGCTTTGGTGTTGGTGACTAAATTATGAAAAGGTGCTTTGAAAGGAATTAAGCATGCGCCTGAATAGATGAAGATTTGGAGATCAAAGAAGCTAAGAAAGAAAAGTTAGGCAGCTTTTAACAGTGATTGTGTATCATATACTATGTGTGGAGGCTTCAAAGTTGTTGGCCAAACTCCAAAGAAGATTTTGATTGGCTGTTACACCAATGCTAAAATAGTGAGATAGTTATTAACTTTTGAAAGCTGAAGTTATGTTTAGACAGGAGAAGATAACCCTTGAATTAACTGTATCACACAACTCATGTCCTCTCCTGATTTTACTTCAATGTGATTTATATATACCACAAAGTCCTAATTACTCGGACATTTACTTGCAACTGGATGCTATTAAAAGTTAAAACTGGGTAGCTAAGCTGTACTCTAAACTATCTGAGCTGTGTATAGGATGCTCCTAGTGCGGATATCCGGCAATCATTTTAGAGTTATATCTCTTAGCCAAGATTAGCTTATAGATTCATATTATAGTGAGGTAGCATTAGAACTGATTGGAACATAAAAACAAGATTAAATTTTTTATAGATGTCAGTTTTCAATCTAAGTAGGCTATGCCTGAGATGAGCAAAATCTATATTTTGTCAAATGGATTTTGTTTATCTTCTTAATAATTAATGGGAAACAAATGCTTTTGTTTTGAAATATATGAGCCCGAGATTCTGTAGAACTTGGTGGTACAAATCTTGATTCCAATCCATTGTTTTCCTTGTGTTTGTATCCAAACCAAGATTTGCATTGCGAGGGCCTGCAGACCTCCAGGCTAATATACTTGAAAACAAAGCTTTTGCTTAATAAAGCTCTTCTGGAGTGACAAGATTAATTCTTTAAGCTGGCCTTTAAGTTGGTCTGACGGAAACCCTCATCTTTGCCTGAGTTTGAATGGTGATATCACATCTTGTTTAATCTGTCCTATGATTTATCAGCGTGTGCTGAAGATGCATGGGAGAGAGATCACTTTGGGAAATTTTAGGACTAGTATTAAGTAAAGTTTTATCACTTACCTTTCAGGATGCTGGCAACTGTTATGAATGCAATATTCTTACAAGCTACAATGGAGAGCATTGGAATCCCCACAAGGGTCCAGACTGCATTTAGAATGTCGGAAGTTGCTGAACCATATATCCGTAGAAGGGCTGTTAGGCATCTCGAGAAAGGGAGAGTAGTAATTTTTGCAGCAGGAACTGGGAATCCCTTCTTCACGACAGACACTGCTGCAGCTCTGCGTTGTGCAGAGAGTGAGTTCTACTTCTTCCCGATTCAGATGTTTTACATGCATGGAACTTTGACATACTAGCAAATTAAGGTGGATTCTGCAAAATACCGTTCTTCCTTCCTAAATTGGATAAAAGAGAAAGCAAAACTAAGAAGAAAATGTTACAATGTCTCTATACGCTGTAAGCTGTCATATATTTTAAAAGCACTCTTAATGGAGTGGATAGTGACTAAAGTTCCTTAAGAGGTGGCTTGGTAATATTCTTAAAATCAATTCTTCATGGCTCATGTTGAAAGGAAGAAGTACCACCCGGGTGTTACATAGTAAAAGATGCCTATCAAAGTGAAAGGTAAGTTTTACAGAGTAGTTATAAGTCCGCAGTGAATGTTGGGTCTCAAAGTCTAACATATCCAAAAGATGAGTATTGCAGAGTTACGGATGCTAAGATGGATGTGCATATATAAGATTAAAAAATGACCATATTAAGTAGAAGGTGCAAGTAAGCATGCATTAGGATAAACTAAGTGAGTTGATGGTTTTGTCACGTCCTGCGTCGACCTACTGATGCACCGCTTTGTAGATGTGAAAGTATTGTGAGTGGAAGTGTTAAAATGATATGAAGTAGACCCTAAACTAGTTGTCTCAAGCGACCTACAATTTCTTGGAATCAATGTAGACTTGTAGCCTTTTTGGTCAAGTTCCAAACAAGCTTATTTTGAAAACTGTTTTCTTTCAAAAGTGCTTTTTCAAAAAAGTACATTTGGTGAGAAACAGTTTGTGTTTGACAATTAAATTTTAAAAATACTTTTGAGCAGTAACTAGTATTTGACCAAGTGTTTTTTTCTATATTTACACAAAAAAACTCATCATCTAAATGATGAGGTTGGTTCTTTTAACCCACGGTTGGTGACTTCAAAATATAAAGGTAAAACTTTACAATCGCCCTATGAAATCAACTAAAGTTTGTACTTCTCCTACCATATCATGTTTACACCAAAAAAAGACTAAGACATTTCATCTTGAGCTTCTGAATGCTACTATTCTTTCCTTCAAAACATCTATCATTTCTTTTCCCCGTATAGTCCACTTAATACAGGCTGGAACACTCTTCCACCAATCTTCCTTTGGCTCCTCTTCTTCCAATTCCATCCCAGTTTTTTAGTGCTTCAGAGGTAGTTCTGGGCATTACCCAATTTATCCCTAATATATGTAAGAACGTATTTGACAAAACTTTTAAAAAGTATTTCTAAAGGTATTTTCAAGAGTGTTTTTCAAAAAATAACTTCTGCTACTCTCTAGAAGCACGTATTTTCTCTCAAAAATTCGGTCAAACACCTCGCCTTTTAAAAAATATACACTTTCTGAAAAAAATAAATATTTTTGGTCTTTCAAAAACTTGGCCAAATGGACTATCTAAAGATAGAGCACAAAGGAAAAAAAAGATCCATGTAGATAGTAGCTACTAGTTGAGAATAGGTTTTTGTCTTGTTAGTATGTTGATTTTAAACTTATTGCTGTTTTAGGAGTATTTGTGACCTTATTATCATATTTATATTATATTAAAAGTGTGAAGGCCATTAGAAATGTTGATTGAACTTTTTGTCCTTCATTAAAAGATATTGCAATAGATGACATCGTCATTTACTATTTTTACATAATTATTATTTAAAATTATTATTTTTAATTATTCCATCACCTTAAATTATCATATTTAGGTTTTCTATTTGTGGCATAACTCTATTTGTGGTGTAAACCTAAAAAAGAAATAAAAAGTTTCTACCGATTTTTTTTCCTTATATTATATATTTTTACATAATTTTTAGATAGTATTGCAATGAAATCTGAAAAAATTTCGTGAACGAAATTGTGTATTAACAACTTAAGACAATATGATTCTGATTAGATAATAAAAGAATAATTCTTTTTCGTATTATATTTAATATTATATTATATATTTTTACATATATGTTTGAGTTTTTATCTATTTTTATTATATTTTATATTTATATATATATATATATATATATATATATATATATATATATGTTTTTTGATCATTAAAGGTTATAATATGATTGATTTTAAAAATTCTATTCTTACTAGTGTGAGGGACACGCGCGAGGCGCGTACATTAAAACTAGTTATTATATAAGTGGGAAGTCAAAGAGTGAAAAATTAGATTACCATTTTGCTCTTCATTAAATTAAATTTTAATTAAATACTTCAAATAATAATAATAAATATAAGTAATAAATAAAATATAAATAAAAACTTAAAATACTAAAATACCCTCCAAACATTGAAGGATTAATATGTCTTCAAATAATAATAATAAATAAATATAAATAATAAATTAAATTTTTTTTTAAATAATAATAATAATAATCTATACTATTCTAAAAGTGGAAACCAAAAAATTAAGAAGTTGAATTATCAAAATATCCATTAAATATTGAACGACTATTTTACTCTTCAATGTAAAACTATTTTTATAATATTTTATATACTAAAAAGTAAAATTGCATAGCAATAATATTATTATTATAATAAATATTATTAGATCATTAAATATTTCACAATGAATTATTTATATGAGAAAGTGAATTTATTGTAGTCTATTCAATTTCTGGAGTTATTTTTTCCTTTAATACTTATTGAGTATAATAATATTTATTGCTATCAAATTTTATATATAAACACACACACACACACATTAAAAGTGGAAGCACCCCAAATGTAAAATTAGATTATCATTACGTCCATAAAATATTGGATAATTCATTTAACACTAATCTTATGATTTTTTTTTGTACCAAAAAGTAAAAATATCTTAGGATTTACTTTCCAAAATAAAAAGAAAAACTTCTGCACTAAAATGAATAAAATTTCAGGTACAAATGTGAGTCCCTTCCAATTCTTTAGAAGCATAATAGTAGTAATATACTAACATCCATATTGTAACTGAAGTCGTGAGTCTCTTCCACATCATACCATTATTATACTTTTAAATTCAAATAAATTACTACAAAAACTTATTAAAAGTTGTCTGTACATTAATAATTATTAACGTTAAACCTTTTTACTTTTCGGACTTTTGATTTGCTTTGTAATCACGTCTTCTTCGTTAATTAAGAAAGTTATCTCAACTTATATAAATGGACTTTTACCTCAACCGTCACCGTTAGAAATTTACTTTTTTTTAATTTCACTTTATCTTATTATGTGGGTTCAAAATCAATCGGCAATAAGAGGTACCCTTCTATTTTTATTAGAATATATATTTTAAGATAATTAAATTTATTTTTCTTTCTTAATGTTTAGTTTAGTTGGACTATCTTAAATTTATTTTAATGTTTGGTGCACTTTAAGGGGACTATGAGGCGAGATATAGTATGACCATTGCAACAGATTTTGCCTCGACAATTTTTAGGATCATCGGAATAATGCAGAAAAAGAGATTTATGTCAAATTTGTGTGCTAAGATTTTGATTAGAAGTTGAATAACAATAGTCACTACATTTGGATTAAGCAAGTTGATAAACTAATGTAATTCTTGAAGACTAAATGCTTCATTTTTCATTGTTTTTATTTCTTAATTCGTTTGTATTTTTGTGAATTTATAGCATTATTTAAATTTTCTCTATTGTAAAATGAAATGCAAGATTTGAATATTTTTTCGGTCATAATAATTAGATGATTAATGTTATATTCTCTTTTATTACTGAGTTAATTTCAAAAGATTTCTATTAAAAAAATAAAATAAACAACTCTATCCAATGAATTTATTTTGTGTTACCCAATGCCGCCTTTTAATAAAAATATAAAATTAATACAGCAAAATATTTCTTCCTTTGAATTAGCTAAATAATATCAACATTCACCATCCTTACTTCTTTAATTTTTAGTGTATTACTCAAACACAACTTAGAACTCTTATGTAATCTTTATAATATTTTATTCAGTGATACGAGCTACATGCTCGAAAAGGAAAAGTTGGGTGATCTTATTGTCCATAAAAAGTTATATGACTTTTTAATCCTTCAAGCAAAAATTACTACAATAAAATTTTTGTACAAAGATGAAATTACCTATTCTAATAAAAATAAGAAAAAAATCATCATCATTAAATATATAATTTTAGTTAATAAATTATGATACAATATATAGAAATTTATATTAGTTCACATTTTACTAATTGCACATGTACGTTTTAACCTTCAAATATTATTTTATAAGTATCTCACACTTTCACTATTATATTATTTTAAAAATTTACAGCAAAATAATATGAAATATACGTGCGTTGCACGTATCCAGATTTAGTAGTTTTATATGCCAGCAATATTATTATTATTATCATTATTTTATATATATTGAACTTAGTTTTTACTTTTATTTTTATTTGGTCTCGTGATGACATGAGTGTAAGTAGAGAAACATGATCAGTGAGGGTAGTCATTGTTCGGGGACTGAGGGTAGTTATTGTTCTTGTGGTAATTCTTCATTGCTCATGTGAAGCTATTTGTCTAAGAATATACCAAGTTTATTGAATGCCCACTTCAACACCTAGATGTTTACTAATATTTATCCCCGTTAATGGAACATGTCGTGCACAAACATTGGAACAAGATTGAATAGTTTGTCCCCGAATGATTCGTTCAAGTGATGATGTGGTCTTTGAGACAAATGACACTCTGCTACTGGAACATATATTTAGAGTGCACGTCTCTCTCTTTTTGTTTCTCACCGATCAAATTTTGAATGCATTGAAGTTAACGCTGAGGTGGTGTTGAAGGCAACAAACGTTGATGGAGTGTATGATGATAACCCTAAGCATAATCCTGATGCTCGTCTTCAGGATAACCTGACTTACCATGATGTAATTTCGAAAGAGCTCTCGGTGATGGACCTGACTGCAATTACTTTGTGCCAAGAGAACAACATTCCAGGTACGAGGTTGGATTCCTTTTATTATCATAACTGGATGACTCATTGGCGAGCCTTTCCCTTTAAATCGGTTTAATAACTGGCTTTTCCAATCTTGTTTTTCATTATTGCAGTTGTGGTTTTTAATCTCAATAAACCAGGTAACATTGCTAAAGCCATTAAAGGAGAGAGGGTTGGCACATTAATTGGTGACACATGGAATACAGAAGCAGCAGTATCTTAAGAAGACAAAAAGTCGGTTTCAGCAGCTGGTGTTTGTAGCATTTCAACACACTCAGAGAGCTCATTTTGGCAGATTGTTCCAACAAGTTAGGCACTCAAAAAGCCTATAATATTCCCGGAATTTAACATAAATGCTGATACTGGATACTAGGAATTTTCAGAGCTTTTCTTCAAGTGCAAAACTAGGTAGCCAAGAGTTGCATTCCAGAACCTGTAATGCTACATTTATACTCTTGCCCCTAACATATTCTTCATCGGATTAATACATTTAGATCTAGGGGTCCTTTAGTCTGAAGTATAATCTATCTGTAAGAAATATTTATACTTATATTTGGTTCAAGTATTAAGAAAATTTACTGCATTATATAAGATTACTTACTACTTTATATTACCGGTGTTTGTATTTTGATACAGATTTTGCATGATATTTGTTTGTGTATCAATTTGACTAGATATAAAATTGAGAAAATTACATAAATGGCTCAAGTTTGGCCAAAGATAGGCTTATATAGCAATATTATCATTATTTATAAATTATGACAATATTTAATGTGTCATTCGTTGTATTTTTATTATTTAATCATGTCAAATACAAATACAAACATTTATTTTGTTGTGAGATTTTAGGGATTTTTTTTTTAAAAGGTCAGTTATCATAAATCACACTATTCTTAAAATAAAAAGAGTCCATATTGATATGAACTTTAAAATTAGCTGGAATTCAGTTATTACATGAGCATCTTGAAGAGAGAAATGAGGATTTTAATATATTTCCTTCTGTATCATATAAGATTTTTTAAAATTTAATTTGATTTTGGTATGTATTTCAACTTATATTATATTGTGATTTTCAATAAATAGTCGTCACTAAATACAATTTATATTGTCGTTATTGAACTCGTGTTTTTTTAGCTTGAATTTTTTTTTCGTCGATTTGTATCAGAATGAATAGTTTTATCAATTAATTTTTTTTTTGGAATTGATAGTTAAGAATGACAAACATAGCAGTAATAATCAAGCTTCTGGCATATGGAATGAAAGAATTGCTACATTGAATACACAGTAAATGAAATTGTATTTAAGAATTGTTATTCTTACCGGGAATTGGTTAATGTAGTTGCCAGCCAGTTTGGTATCAATTTGCAATTGAAAAATATCAAATTGAAATACAATGTTGAAGTAACCAACACACCTATGGAGATACGTAATGACATGGATGTTAGGATGTACGTATTGTTAAGCAAGGAATCCAATGATTTTGGCATGTATCCATTATGTGTTAATATTTTCGATCAAGTTATCGAAAATGAGTTAGAATCTTCAAGTCTTTATTTATATCGTTGTTTGTGTAGCAACACATATGAGGAGCAACTCAGGGAGGTTCTTTAACAAAATTATGAATTTCCTGCAACTCTAAAAATAATAAATTAATAGCTTGTAATATATACATGTATAACTATATGTATGTATATATATACTAGTTTGCAGATACGTATTTACATGTATGTCTCATATAAATTAATATAAAATTTTTGAAATAATAGAGATAATATTAAAATAAGAGTGTATATGATATTTTTTTAGTTTAAATTTTAAAAGAAAAATTATAGTTCATCTGTACGGGAAAAAAATTATTAACAAAAATGCATACGTATTTTATAGTGTTTCAAATTTATAACAAAATTTATAAATAAAAATTATTTTTTGTATCTCATTTAAATATTTAACTTCTTAGCTTTGTTTCTTGAGATCAAAAAATGACCAGAAGCAAAACTCTTTTTTTAATTTTGTTTTTAAACACTACATGAAGAAAAGAGGAAGGAAGATTTTATGAAAGATTTCAGATTTTTTATTTGAATTTTGTGTTAGCGGTTTAGCAATAATTTTAATTATTTTTATTTTTATCGACCCGATAAAGTATTAATGCTCTATTTTTGCAATATTCAGGTTCATAATAATATTGAAGTTCTATTAAACCTTAATAAAAATGACAGAGTACAAAAATTATAAAAATGTCTATATCGAAGTAACTAAAGCAGAATAGGATTTACGATGAGAAATTTTTACCGAGAAAGTTGCAAATAAGAAAAAGAAAATGTTTTGTAAAACGTAAACAAAGAAAAAAAAGTTGCTACGATTAAAAACAAGCACTTAGTGAAAACCTCAATACATTTTTTGCCGCTTAATTTTTGCGGTTACAAAAGAAAAATAAAATTTATGAAGAGAAAATAAGGAACCACAAAATTGAACTCGAAAATGACTATGACCAACTTATATGAATATTGCCTCTGAGCCAATATACTATGCTCAAACAATAATGTACAATTAAAATTATTTTTTTAAAAATTACTCCTAAATGGACCTTACACTTTCATATAAAATTATCGTCAAAAATACGATTCACAAAAGAAAGGCAATTACCACCACCAAAATCAGTCATAATAGAGAAGAAGAAAAAGGAAACATTTTCAACAGTAATACTAAAAGTTTATTCAATTGTATATGTTATCTTTTCATCGAAATAATTTGTAATCATAATACACTATATATAATGAATCATTCCATAGCAATCCTAAAACCTGTCTTCTGAAAAAATCAATCCTTTCTCCTCCAAGCTTCATAGCTGATAAGTTTCCGCTAGCGGCATAAATTGAGATGATAATCTTCATTATTCGTGAAGTTTGAAGCTGGCAATGATAGTTAAATATGATAATTTTATTCTAATATCGACATCCATCAATTATTTACATATTTTCCTCTCAGTTACTTTTATTTTTTGAAAAGAATTTTTTAAGAAGATACTAAACTCGAAAACATCCTTAGCGGAAATGAAAAATATTTCTTTCCTTTATATAGTTACTAGTGACACTTGACCGCGCTTCGCGCAGTTATTAAAACAAAATTAATATATGATTGATTTTTAATTTCATAATTATAAGTGAAGAGAATTAATTTTTATTAATTAAATATTTATTTATTATTCTATCATTTTTTTTATTATGATTCTTTTAGTATCTTATATATGAAATTCTTTGATAAAGAATTTGTGAGAAACATTCTAAGTTTAATAAAGACCAACTAATTTAACTTAATACATATCGATCGAATAAGAAAAAATAGAAAGTAAAAAAATAATGAATAAATATAAAATATGTAAGAGTTCTAGAAAATGAAAAGTCTTAAAAACCGAAGTTGCTTCATCTTTCATTTTCTTAATTGTCTTAATCTTTAATTGGTTAACTTATTTAAATATTTATTAGCATCTTAAAATAACATATATAAAAATATATGTTAAAAAATTTATAAAACTGGGAAGAAGGAAAAATTGGACTGATTGAATGAAAAGAAGAAAAAAAGAGAAAGAAGTCGAAAATGATGTCTGACTTATAAAAAAAAATATTTTAAAAAAATAATACAAGTGAGAAGAAGGAAAATTAGACTGAATTGAATGAGAAGAGGAAAAGAAGAGAAAAAAAGGTCAAAAATAATGTATTATTGTCCATAGAACTATGTCACATCAATAGATTATGGAGCACAATTATATAATATATTGATTTTATATATTTAAAAGGTAAAAGTTTATATAATGAACTACCAAAATGTTAGCCGTAAAATAATTAGTTGAAGATCATTTTCTGGTGTTCTTGATACACAAAATGTAATGATAGAACCTTATTGTTGCAGGGTACATATTTTGTATTTGAAGAAATAATTAACTGAAAATACTAAAATAAGCAACAATAGGTGTGTGTGTGTGTGTACACACATACACCCACACACACATACATAAAAATTACTCAAATTTTTATTTTTCAAACTAATTTAACCATCTCTCTTGATGAATCTTGCACCATGTGTATATATATATCACTCAAACTTATATTTTTTCAAACTAATCGAACCATCCCTCTTGATGAATCTTGCACCGTCATTAATCGTTCTTCTTTATCTTGATGAACTTGTACCAAACTAATTTGGTCTTTGATGAATTTTACACTGCTATCAAACTTCCTTGTTCATCTTGATGTACTTGTGTTTGTCTATATTATGACACAAGTATTAAAAAAATCAAAAAAGAGAAAAAAATATACTAATAAAAAAGAGAGAGGAGAAAACGAAATGAACATGGAACATCTCCATAGATGATTGTTATTTATATATTTTTAAGCCATAAGAATTAGATAGAACACACACACACACACACACACACACACAGATTCATAAAGTTTTTTAATTAAATATTTGAAAGGTTATGAAATCAAAGGTTTGTGAGTTATTGAGATTATTAAAGATATAAGTCATGAAAGTAAAGATATAGACTATATCATGAAAGGATATAGCATAGAGTATGCAGTCAGTACATGGAATGTACCGAGTATGCAAGGTAAGTAAAATCGCTAAGTAAAAATAGAAATCATGCATATCATAAAATATGTCATCATAAGATTCTGAGAGTAGAGCTTGCATGCTATTATCTGAAAACATGATTTAAACATAACTGAATATCATAACTGAATTGAATGATCCAAAGCTGAAACTGATTACTCATAAGTAAAATTGAACATTGGGTCAAACCTGCTGAACACATAATATCATGACTAATGAACATGCATAATTGAAATCATGAGAATAATGAAAAACTCGTCATATAACCGACATTACTACGATAAAGCTTACGTGGTCCTGACTATTACACAAAGTGGGCAGAGTCGTCTAAGGCCTTACCAGGGCTAAGGACACTACCATAATATCGATATCAAGCTGAAGGCCCCTTGGGGCAGGGGAAGCTCACGAGAAAGGTCGCAAATATCTGATCATACCTACGTTGGCACGTATTCTGAGGCACAGGGTTGACTGACTCTTAGTCTACTCGGTACTAGACACTACTCCCAAAAATATGCATATGCTCTGCATCATTTTTCAACGAAGTCGAACCATCGTCTAGTGATGAAGCTGAATCATAACATGATATAAAGAATTTGAAAACATAACATGAGGAGTCTTGACTCATCAGTCATCACCAATACCTCATCAATCGCCTTTCCTAATTTCACTTTTTTGTTTTTTCCAACTTATATCTGATTTAATTTAATTACTTGACAACAACTATAAATGAATTAATTAGGGAGGAAAATGACATTTATTTGGTAATGGCATTAGACCTAGTAATTTCAAGAAAATCAAAGGCTATATTAATTAGTAAATTTGGAGTAAGTTCTTGGTAGATTCATGAATTACATGTCAATGAATTTTATTTAATAATTTATTTATTATTAAATAAAAATTCAAAAATAGTATTTAAAAAGGGATAAAAATATCATTTAACTTTTTGGGGTCATTTTAGTAATTTAACTTCTAGAGTAAGTGCTTGGCAGATTCATGATT
This sequence comes from Datura wrightii, assembly GCA_035772735.1. Taxonomy (NCBI): domain Eukaryota; kingdom Viridiplantae; phylum Streptophyta; class Magnoliopsida; order Solanales; family Solanaceae; genus Datura; species Datura wrightii. Next base: position 43,213,749 of record JASDFA010000002.1, on the reverse strand, counting down.
ACATGCTAATGACATATTGTATAATAATTCATTTATTATTAAATTGGAAGTAAATATGATATGATATAAGAAAATATTAATATTTAATTAAATTTTAATTTAGTGAAGGGGTAAATTGGTAATCTAATTTTTACTTTTTGGCTTCCCATCTATATAATAATATGATATATATATATACACAGTAATTTAAAAAAAAAAGAAGAGGATATAGATACAGTCTGATATATTATTATAATAAATGCAGTAACTATTATGTATGTAAATATATAAAAAAGATTGATACATATCTGTAATAAAAAATTGGTTAGATTAACAAATATAGAAGAATACAATATATATTTTATATGTATACAACTCATAGGTAAATTCAATTAGTATTTGTGTATATGTTAAATGTGTATGCATTGTATCATAAATATAATCAAATACATATATATAAAGTAATTTAATCAATACATATTTAGTTATGATACATATAAAATATGAATTAAGAGACACGTTGACTTTAAAAAATACTTTTTATTTAATAAAACAAGAATGTAACATATTTTGGGATCAATACAAAACCTATTCCTTTGATTCTTTGACAAGATTTTTGTCCCTTGTACTTGTATGAGTTGTTTTTGCCTTTTTGTGGGTTCCATCTTTAGTAGTCGAAGAAGCAACTTTAACTTTCCTTCTCTTGTTCACTTTTTTTTTCTTTTTTGAATTGATAGAAGATTCAATAACCTCTTTTCTCTTCATTAATCTTGAATCTCGGTCTTTTCGACTCTATCCGAACTTTGCTTGAACAACTGTCGCTATAATTTCACCATGGGCTTGAGTGGTTAACAAATCAAAAGATGGTGCATGTCCATGAAAATGAACATTTGAAGATGTACCTCTTGTTAATCGCTTAAATGGTGTATTGTCAGCTATTGAAGAAGATTTGAGAAATACACAAGAAAATCCTAAAAATAAAATACGCCCAAATCAATATTCGTGAAGAAATACAGTGAACACAAATCTTAAAATATACTGTCACGACCCGAACATAGGCTTGGATCGAGATACGGGACAAAGAACCCCGAGAGGCTCCAAGTCGACCCATGGCATGAACATGACATCTAAACTCAACATAATAATGCGGAATTTTAACATATATATATATATATATATATATATATATATATATATATATATATATATATATATATATATATATATATATATATATATATATATATATATATATATATATGTAGCGGAAGTCTAGAAATCTGATAACATCAAATATCTGAATACATAACAACAATCTGAAACTGAAACATACTATGTCTGATAAACCTCTACCGACTGACGAGATGATGGGACAAGACCCCAACTAACTCACTAAGACTGAAACTGAAAATACTGAATACAACTGATAGAAGGATCCTTGAAGGATGAGGACTCACCAACTCTGGCTGGGAGAAGCTACTCTGAGGATCTGGCTAACAGCGGGACTAAACCTGAATATCTGAGCCTATATCATGAAAGGATATAGCATAGAGTATGCAATTAGTACGTGGAATATACCGAATATGCAAGGTAAGTAAAACCTCTAAGTAAGTAAAAACAGAAATCATGCATATCATAAAATATGTCATCATAAGATTATGAGAGTAGAGCTTGCATGCTATTATCTGAAAACATGATTTAAACATAACTGAATATCATAATTGAATTGAATGACCCAAAGCTAAAACTGATTATTCATAAGTAAAATTGAACATTGGGTCAAACCTGCTGAAAACATAATATCATGATTAATGAACATGCATAATTGAAATCATGAGAATAATGAAAAACTCGTCATATAACCGACATTACTACGATAAAGCTTACGTGGTCCCGACTATTACACACAAGTGGGCAGAGTCGTCCAAGGCCTTAACGGGGCTAAGGACACTACCATAATATCGATATCAAGATGAAGGCCCCCTTGGGGCAGGGGAAGCTCACGAGAAAGGTCACAAATATCTAATCATACCTACGTTGGCACGTATTCTAAGGCACAGGATTGACTGACTCTTAGCCTACTCGGTGCTAGACACTACTCCCAAAAATATGCATATGCTCTTCATCATATTTCAACGAAGCCGAACCATCATCTAGTGATGAAGCTGAATCATAACATGATATAAAGAATCTGAAAGCATAACATGAGGAGCCTTGACTCAAACCATACCACAAGATGAAAAGAGTTGGAGCCTAGACTCCAAAATCCATGTAGTAAGCTAATAACATGAAATCATGAACATACTTGATCATATGAGTCTTGCCCAAACTAAAGCATACTTGAAATAGACTTTGATAGTCAAAAACATAAATATATACATGGGTAATTTGAAATCATACTTTCATCATATACACCTCATCATGCTTGAAAACATATATCATAATCTTATCGTTTCATAAACTTTCATAATTGGGCATCATAATTTGTTAAACTTGAAAACATGACTTGTAATTGAAAACATTGAAAAACATGCCCATGAATCATAATTCAACATTAGAGACATGATTAGAATATACCCATGATAGATACTTTAGAGGATTCACAAGTTGAGTTAAAACCCCATAGATTCATCAACTTAGGATTTCCATGAATTTGAGAAGGAATTGGGCATGGGAGTGGATGAATACACCCATTCATAACCCTACATACTTGGGTACGTCTGATTTCACAACCCTCTTGAATGCCCAAAGCAAATTGAAGAAGACTTGATGAATTTTCTAGGCTTGATCACCCTTAGAAACTTTTAGGATTGCATGCATGGAGAGGGATAGGCTTAGAATGAGCTAAAACCTTTTAAAACACACTTATTTGAGCTTAAAACGACGTAGTTTAGGTCTTAAAAACTTAAAAATTACAGAAAAGCCCTTACTAATTCGCAGAAAAAAATATATTGCAAGTCCCAATGAGGGACTGGACGACTCGTTGCTTGAAGGAACGACTCGTCACCAGAACTCGTTGCCAACACTGGAAGTCTTTACTATGATGGTCACCACAAGGGACACCTCGACTCATGGTGACTGATCGTGGGTAACACTGCCAATCATTTCAACACCCAAGTCAAACTCCTGACCACAGCCAACCTAACGACTCATGGCCCTGACCACGAATCGTGGCTTCACCTGTTGTCAACCCCCAGGACAAAAATCCAATCAAACCCTGCCTTTACTCCATGAGTCACCTAAATGACTCGTGGTGCACCTCACGGGCACTGGACGTCTATCTTATGACCTGGTGCAGAAATTTTTGTTTTCTCCGTTTTAATTCTCTGGTCTGATCTTAGGGCTTTCGAGGTATTACAATACCTCCCCTTGGGAATATTCGTCCTCGAATGTTGATAAACATACTGAAAAGCTGAGAAATGTAACTGTCATACCAAATACTGAACATTTAGAGCTGAAAACTGACGGAGTGACTGACTCGGACTGAACTACATGATTGAACTGAATTCAGGAATCATACATACATATATTGACATGAAAGAAATTGGGGCACATGATCTGAACATGAAACCGAATAGAGTACTAGGGAGGGAATTGGTACCTCAAGCTGAAATTGAGTCGGAAGGGAATAAATGTGGGTATTTAGCCATCATATCTGCTTTAGCTTCCCATGTAGCTCCGTCAATATGATGATTCCTCCACAAAACCTTCACTAAAGTTACTTCCTTGTTCCTTAGCTTCCGAACCTGATGATCAAGTATTTCCACCAGAACCTCCTCATAGCTAAGACTATCCTTCACACCCACGCTCTCCACCAGGACCACCAAAGCTGGATCAGCCATGCATTTTTTCAGAAGCGACACATGAAATACTGGATGCACTGAAGCCAATTCCGAGGGCAACTCCAACTCATATGCTACCTTGCCAATCCGTCTTATAATTCGATACGGGCCAACATAACAGGGACTGAGTTTCCCTTTGTTTTCAAATCTCATCACTCCCTTCATAGGAGATACCTTCAAAAACACCCAATCATCAATTTCAAACTCCAGCTCTCTCCTTCTCACGTCCGCATAGGAATTTTAGCGACTCTGAGCTGTTTTTAACCCTTCTCTTATAAGCTGAACCTTCTCCATAGCCTCATGAACTAAATCTGGTCCTATTAACGTAGCTTCACCGACTTCAAACCACCAATAAGCATTCTACATCTTCGCTCATAGAGAGCCTTAAACGGAGCCATCTGAATGCTGGAATAGTAGCTGTTGTTACATGTAAACTCAATGAGAGGTATATGGTCATCCCAACTACCCTTGAAATCAATCACACATGCTCTCAACATGTCCTTAAGAGTATGAATGGTTTGCTTAGCCTGACCATCTATTTACGGGTGAAATGCTATACTAAGCTTGACCTGAGTACCAAGTCCCTTATGAAAATCTCCAAAATTGGGAGGTATACTGAGTACCTCTATATGATATAATAGACAAGGGTACTACATGCAACCACACTAACTCCCTAATGTACAGTTTAGCATAATCCTCCACTGAATCGGTAGTTTTGACTAGTAGAAAATGAGCAGCTTTAGTCAACCTGTCTAGAACTACCCAAATAGAGTCATACTGTCGGCGAGTACGAGGCAACCCCGTAATGAAGTCAATATTGATCTCCTCCCATTTCCAAGTAGGGATACTAATGTCTTGAAGCACACCTCTGGGTCTTTGATGCTTAACCTTCACCTATTGATGATTTAGATACTTAGCCACAAACTCTGCTATATCCTTTTTCATGTCATTCCACCAATAGACTTCCCGTAGGTCATGGTACATCTTGGTGGTACCTGGATGTATAGAATATCTAGAACCACGAGCCTCATGCAACATCCGCTCCCTAAAGTCATAAACACCCAGTACACACAAACGACCCTGATATCATAGTACACCATCTCCCCCTTGGGAGAAGACCTCCACCTTCTAATTCTGAATGACTTCCTCCAACTTTACTAAAATAGGATCCTCATCTTGTCTATCTTTGACCACGGTCACCAAGGAAGATTTTGACCCATTCTGAACAATGACACCACCATTCATCGAGTCAAAAAGACAAACTCCTAGTCGTGAAAGCCGATGCACATCCTTCACTAACTCTCTCCTCCCCTTATCTACCTGGGTCACACTTTCCATAGAAAGCATGCTAGAGCATTTTCCACCATATTAGTCTTGCCCGGATGATAAAGGACACTCATATCATAATCTTTAAGAAGCTCCAACCACCTTCTTTGACGTAGATTTATATCCTTCTGGGTAAACACATACTTTAGGCTTTTATGGTCCATAAACACATCCACATGGACCCCATACAGATAGTATCTCCAAATCTTCAAGGTAAATATTACCGCTGCCAATTCGAGGTCATGAGTTGGATAGTTCTTCTCATGGACCTTCAACTGCCTGGACGCATAGGCTATAACCTTACCGTGCTACATTAATACACAACCAAGGCCAATCCTCGGGGTGTCACAGTATACCACAAATCCATCGGTACCCTCAGGTAGGGTCAACACTGGTGCTGAGGTGAGTTGAGCCTTTAACTCTTGGAAGCTCTTCTCACAAGCCTCCAACCATTGAAACTTCACTTTCTTCTGGGTCAACTTAGTCAACGGTGCTGCAATGGATGAAAATTCCTCAACAAACCTTCGGTAGTAACCATCTAAGCCCAAGAAATTCCTGATATTCAAAGGCACTGGTCTAGGCCAATTCTTCACAGATTCTATTTTCTAAAAGTCCACCTGTACACCCTCACTTGACACCACATGACCCAAAAATGCTACTGAGTCTAGCCAAAACTCGCACTTGCAGAACTTAGCATATAATTGGCGATATTTAAAAGTTTGTAGTACCACCCTCAAATGAGCGGTATGCTCCTCTTTACTCCAAGAGTATATGAGAATGTCATCTATGAACACAATCATGAACATGTCCAAATATTTCTTGAACACTCTGTTCATCAACTCCATAAAAGTTGCAGGAGCATTTGTTAGTCCAAAAGACATAACTACAAACTCATAGCAACCATACCGAGTCCTGAAGGCCGTCTTCGGAATGTCACTCTCTCGAACCCTAAGCTGATGGTGTCTGGATCTAAGGTTTATCTTTGAAAAGTACTTAGCACCCTAAAGGTGGTTAAACAAATCATCAATCTTGGGGAGAGGATACCTACTTTTAACGGTGACTCCTTGTTCAATTGCCGATAATCTATGCACATCTGAAGGGAATCATCCTTCTTTCGGACGAAGAGAACTGGTGTACCCTACGAGGATTTGCTAGGTCTGATGAAACCCTTGTCTAAGAGATCTTTCAATTGTTCCTTTAACTCATTTATCTTAGCTGGGGCTATTCTGTAAGGAGGAATAGATATAGGCTACGTATCCAGAAGAAGGTAAATACCAAAATTGATCTCCCGCTTGGGAGGAATTCCTGATAAATCATCTGAAAATACTTTAGGATATTCACATACTATAAGAACTGAATGGATAGTCGGGGTTTCGGACGTAGCATCCTTAACCCTAACTAGATGGTACACGCAATCCTTAGAAATCATCTTTCTAGACTTAAGGTAGGAAATGAAGCAACCTATAGGCACAACTGAACTACCTTTCCACTCTAGGACTGGCTCACCCGGAAGTCGGAACTCTACCACACGGGTTCTACAATTTACTAAGGCAGAATATGCATGTTGCAAATCCATGCCAAAGATAACATCAAAATCTGTCATGGGCTCTACTAAATCTGTTGAGGTGACTTCCTGAAGGAATGTGATAGAATAGTTTCTATATACCCGTCGAGCTATAACTGAATCACCGACCGGGGTAGAGACTGATAAGGGTTCTAATAGGATTTTGGGACTGACTTTGAAACTACTAGCAACATAGGGCGTCATAAAATATAAGGTAGCCCTTGGATCTAACAATGCATATACATCAAGGTGAAATACTCGTAACATACCGGTGACTGCATCTTGAGAGGCCTCCTGCTCCTGAAGAGATATGAGGGCATAGAATCTATTCTAACGCTGACCACCACCTGCACTAGTAGAGGCTCCTTGCTGAGCTGAGTGTGCTGGTGGGGATGCTGAACTAGTGGCTGGGTCTCGGCTTCTACCATGGCCCTGTCTATGTCACGCCCCACCTTGGGAGGAATGACTAGCACCTGGTGCCCTACTAAGGTCTGAACTAGCCTGGAAGAGCTTACGCATCTCTGGTGCATGACTAACACTAATGCTCAAGTCGAAAAAACAGCGGGCTATATCTTGGCTGTAAATACAGCTCCCGGCCGACAAAGCGTTATAGCCACCTATAAAAATACAACAGTTGATCATAATTCATATGTTTCTGGTTCTCTTAGTGGTATTTAAACTAAGCTGCAATGTTGAAGAAACTAACTTGTCGAAGGAATACGCCTTAACATACCTCAATTGCCGATTTCTGATTAATTGGCAAGTTTCAATTCGTATTCAATAGCTCATTTTGATTGTATTATACTACTGGGAGAATAAGGCTGGTTTCAGTACTAAATTTAGCCAAAACGGTAACTTTCAACATAAATATCAACTATACTTCAGCTTTCTAGAACACGATCGAAAGCATATAATTTCTCAAAAGTTCAGGAGGAAGAAATACTCACCTGAAGCCTGTGATCGTATAGAAATTAGTTTGGAGCAATTCCATCCACTTTGGCTCGGAAAGGTTATGATTTGCCGGGTGAATTTCGTGAAAATAACACCGCAGCAATGCTCCCTGTAGCCTTAAGCTTCAATACCTTAAGTTAATTTGAATTTGAGCAGAGTTCATAGAGTAAACGGAGGAAATTTATTTGATTTCTTCATAGTTTCTCTCTTCTGCCCGTATATACTTTGGAAATGAAATGAAATCAAAGGGAGGGACTTATATATACTTGGGGGGGGGGGGCTGGACAGAGGTCCGTGGCACGAACCCTATCGTGCTAATTCTGGGCCGTGCCACGGATCCCAACGCACCAGGGAGGGTCCGTGCCACATTGCTCCTTTGGGCAGCTGGTCCGGACTTCTCCCGCGTGGTCCCAACTCCATGCTTGTTCGACCTTCCCCGGCTCCTTTCTCATACGTATTGTATTCTAAAACTCTTAACCAACGTATGAATAGGCCGTCTAAACATTAGAAACTCATGGGGTGTAACATCCTCCCCCCTTGGGAACATTCGTCCTTGAATGTTAGCTTCAGCTTACATGAGTCTTAATCCCCCCCTCTTTTTTTTAACTACCTATCCTGGAAAAATTTCGGCAAAGTCTCCCCTGTAATATGGACTATATGGAAATCCTGAAACGCAAAAAATTCCAACACAGGCATTTCACATAACACTATAGCAATTGTTTCTTAACAACATTGTATCCAGCTGAGCAATATATGTAACACACATCACAAAACAAACTGAATCATATATGTACCTTAACTGCATGGCCTAGCTAAGTTTGGAAAAAGTGAGGATATTTGGATCTCATATCGTCCTCAGCTTCCCAAGTCATCTCTACTTTATTCCTGTTCCTCCACAATACCTTAACAAAAGCGACATCTTTAGTCCTTACTCTACGAACTTGTCGATCTAGTATGGTTACTTGAACTTCTTCATAGGCTAACTCCTTGGTAATCTGAACATCCTCAACTGGCACGATTCGGGAAGAGTCTTCTATGCACTTTCGTAACATCGATACATAAAAGATGGGGTGGACAAATTCTAATTCTAAAGGCAAATCTAGCTCGTACGCCACCTAGCCTATTCTCCAGAGGATTCGGTACGACCCTATGAATCTTGGGCTAAGCTTGCCCTTTTTACCAAATCTCATCACGCCCTTCATCGATGAAACTTTCAAAAGTACCCAGTCACCTACACTAAACTCTAGGTTTCTTTGTCGTACATCAGCGTAAGATTTCTGGCGGCTTTGAGCTATCAGCAGACGTTCTCTGATAAGCTTTACTTTCTCTTCTGACTGGTGGATTATGTTTGGTCCAATTAATTCTGATTCTCCAACCTCGAACCAACCAACTGGGGGCCTTCACTTCCGCCCATATAAGGCCTCATAGGGTGCCATATGGATCGCTGAGTGATAGCTGTTATTGTAGGCAAACTCAATAAGAGGCAAATGTTCATCCCAGTTGCACCCAAAGTCCAGTACACACGCTGGTAACATATCCTCGAGCGTCTGAATTGTATATTCTGCCTGCCCGTCTGTTTGAGGATGGAAAGCCGTACTCAGATCAACCTGCATCCACAGACCCTTCTAAAAAGATTGCCAAAATTTAGCTGTGAACTGTGCTCCTCTATCAGAAATACTTGATACTGGGACACCATGTAACCGAACTATCTCCCTGATATATAATTCAACATAGTCCTCGGCTGAGAAGGTAGCCCTGACTGGCAGAAAATGAGCTAATTTCGACAACCTGTCAATAATTACCAGATAGAATCAAATCTGTATCTAGTACGGGGTAGCCCAGATACAAAGTCCATATTGATAGCTTCCCATTTCCACATAGGCATTGCTATTTCCTGTGTCAATCCACCAGGTTTTTTATGTTCTGCCTTCACTTGCTGGAAATTAGTACATTGTAATACAAATTTTGCTACTTCCTTCTTATTTCCCGACCACCAGTAAATTTCCTTGATGTCATAATACATCTTTGTTGAACCTGGGTGAAGAGAATAACGAGAGTATTGTACCTCTTCCATGATCTGTTGGCGAAGTCCTGCTATATCCGAAACACAGAGGCGACCTTTACATCTCAAGACCTCGTCTGCGGTTACTTTGAAAGTTGATATTTCCCCTTGCTGAGCTTTATCTTTGAGCTGAACCAGGTTAGGGTCTTCATACTGCCGTCCTTTCACCTCTACAACCAATAATGACACTGTAGTATTCTGGATCAGTGTTCCACTGTCTCCTGAATCTACTATTTCGGACGGCTAAACTGGCTAACTGATGTAATTCTCGAGCCAGTTCCCTCTGTTCGGGCTTCAAATATGCCAAACTTCCCATGGATTTTTGACTGAGGGCATCTTCTACAACATTGGCCCTTCCTGGGTGATATAAAATGTTCACATCGTAGTCCTTCAACAACTCTAACCAGCAACGCTGCCGCAGATTCAACTCTTTCTGTGTGAAAATATACTGAAGGCTCTTATGATCAGTAAAAATATCTACACGGACACCATATAAATAGTTCCTCCATATTTTCAAGGCATGAACTACCGCGGCCAACTCCAAATCATGAGTGGGGTAGTTCTTTTCATGCTTCCTCAGCTGTCTGGAAGCATAAGCAATTACTTTACCATGTTGCATCATAACACATCCTAACCCGACACCTGAAGCATCGCAGTACACTGCATAACCCTCTGATCCTTCTGGCAAGGCTAATACTGGTGCTGAGGTCAATCTGTTTTTCAACTCCTGGAAGCTCTATTCACATGCTTCAGTCTAGTGAAATTTAGCTACTTTCTGAGTTAGCTTGGTCAAAGGCGCTACTAAGGTAGAAAATCCTTCGACGAACCTTCTGTAATACCCTCTAACCCTAGGAAACTACGTACCTCAGTCGGAGTGGTGGGTTTAGGCCATGTTTTTATTTCTTTAATCTTCTGCGAATCTACTTGTATATCAACATCTGACACGATATGGCCCAAAAAGGCCACTGAATTTAGCCAAAATTCACATCTAGAAAACTTCGCATATAGTTGGCAATCTCTGAGAATCTAGAGCACTATTCGTAGATGATCCCGATGTTCTGCTTCTAAGCAGGAATACACTAGGATATCATCAATAAATACTATCATAAAAAAATACAGATACGGTCTAAAGATGCTGTTCATCAAATCCATGAACACTGCTGGAGCATTCATCAAATCGAAGGACATGACTAAAAATTCAAAGTGGCCATACCTGGTATGGAAAACGGTTTTTGGAATATCCCTCTCGCGAACCTGAACCTGGTGGTACCCAGACCTTAAATCGATCTTTGAGAAATACTTCATCCCTGTAACTGATCAAACAAGTCATCTATTCTGGGAAGTGGATACTTATTCTTGATAGTGACCTTATTCAGCTGCCGGTAGTCTATACACATGCGAAGGGAGCCATCCTTCTTTCTCACAAATAGGACCGACGCGCCCCAAGGTGAAGTAATCAGCCTGATGAAGCCCTTATCTAACAGATCTTTCAACTACTCCTTCAATTCCTTGAGCTCGGCAGGAGCCATTCGGTACGGAGGAATGGATATAGGCTGAGTACCTGATAGTAAATCAATTGCAAAATTGATCTCCCGTTCTAGGGGAATACTAGGAAGTTCATCTGGGAACACGTTTGGGAATTCATTAACCATTGGAACGGACTGAGGAGTCGGCGATTCTGCTCGAACATCCTGAACTCCGATAATATGGTAAATACATCCCTTTGCTATCAATTTTATCGCCCGAAGGTAGGAAATAAACCTACCTTTTGGCGTGGCTGCACTACCCTTCCACTCCCGTACTACCTCCACTAGAAAGTGGAATCAGACAATCTTGGTCTAGTATTCTACATTGGCATAACATAACACTAGCCAATCCATACCCATAATTGCATAGAAATCAATCATTTCTAGTTCTATCAGATCTGCTAAAGTCTAACGACGAAAAACCTCTACTGTGCATCCCCGGTAGACCCTCTTGTCTATGATAGAAGCACCGATAGGAGTAGACACTAAAAAATTTCGCTGAACAATTATGGCGTAATACCGAACTTTTGAGCCACTAATGGGGTAACATAAGAAAAGGTGGATCCTGGATCTATCAATACATAAACAGAATGAGAGCAAATGTCCAGCATACCTGTCACCATATCCGGCGATGACTCTGACTCTTGTCATCCCGGTAAGGCATAAGTGCGATCTCGATCGGTACCTGAACTAGATGCCCCTGGTCTACCTCGGCCTCTACCGGATGGAGTTGAGGGCCTATGATCTTCTTGAGATGCTGGGCCACATGACCCTACTGAAGATCTATCCTGTCGGTCCCGATCATTATGACCCCTGGCTGGATGATCCCTCATCCGATGACCCTCTTGTCTACACGTATAACATGCCATGGAACCATACCTGCATGCCCCGGAGTGACGTTAGCTGTAGATAGGGAAAAGTGGTACAGTAAATCTGCTCTGCTTTGACCCCTTTTGCTGCTGCGAGCTTGCTGGCCGTGAGCTCTCGTCGGGCCCTGACAGCCCTCGACGACCAGACCTACTCCCCTACTTCTGCTGTGGAGGTGGGGGTCTAGGTGGTCTATTTGATAATCGTGGCCTGGATCCGCCCTGAAATTTTACCTGCACATCACTCGGTCTAGTCCTGCGGCGCTGCACCTGGCTTACCCTTTCTATCTCCCACTGTCGCTGCCTGATTCCCTTGATATTCTGGGAAAATGCCTAGACACGGGCGATATCCATGTCCTCTAGCAGAGTCGCCGTGATACAAGTATCCACATATTCTGGATTTAGTCCCATAATAAACCGGTGCACCCTGGCTGGCATAGTGTCTACAAAGGCTGGTGCATATTTGGCCAGGGAATCAAACCTCATGGCATACTCCCGGAAACTCATCGAGCCTTTCTCCAAATGCAAAAACTGATCAACCTGGACCTTCTGAATTTCCCGTGGCAAATAATGATCCAGGAAGGCCTTTGAAAAACTGGTCCAGGTCGGAGGAGGTACATCTCTACCCCGGGACCTCTCCCAACTCTCGTACCATAGCACCACAATGTCCCGTAGCTGAAATATTGCCAACTCAACTGACTCTGGAGGTGTGGAAGGAATCACCCTAAAAATCCGCTGCAATTGATCCAAAAAGTCCTGAGGGTCCTCATTCCAGTCCGTCCCTATAAATTGCGGGGGACTCAATGCGAGAAACTCTCGAACCCTCGAACTACCCGATCCTCCTGAAGATTCTGCAACTGCGGATGCCACTGGTTGACGCTGTGCAGCCATCATCTGAGCTAGCATAAAATAGCACTCCCAACCTCCTGATCTGATGGTGTCGGTATAGGCACTGCTCTACTCCTAACCGGCTCCTTACAGAGAAAAGAATGCAGGGGAGACCGAGGTGGAGTCTCCCTGTCGCCCTCAAATCAGGCTGACTCTAGCTAAGGCATCCTGCTAGTGCCCTCTCCTGATGCTACGTCCAATTCCCTGCCAGTCGTAGGATTTCGCGGGTCTGATATTTATCTGTAGATAAGAAGACTATGGTAAGCTTAGGGACTCGACCCTATACTATATAGCTCTATAGAATGACTGAAAGAGAAAGAAGAGAGACCATCCTATCATGCCTCGCAGCCTCTTGCCTATAGAATGTGGTGCGCAACACATCCACAGGCAAGACTCTACTTAGCACGGCTTGCAGACTCCCTGGAATATGACCTGCTTTGATACCAAGTTTGTCTCGCCCCACCTTGGGAGGCATGACTAGAACCTGGTGCCCTACTAAGGTCTGAACTAGCCTAGCTGAGCTTATGCACCTCTGGTGCATGACTAACACTAATGCTCAAGTTGAAAAAATAATGGGCTATATCTCGGCTGTAAATACATCTCCCGGCCGACAAGGCCTTATAGCCACCTGTAAAAAAACAACAGCTAATCACCATTCATATGTTTCTGGTTCTTTTACTGGGATTTAAACTAAGCTGCAATATTGAAGAAACTAACTTGCCGAAGGAATACGCCTTAACATACCTCAATTGCCGATTTATGATTAATTGACGAGTTTCAGTTCGTATTCAAAGCTCCTTCCAATTGTATTATACTACTGGGAGAATAAGGCTGATTTCAGTACTAAAGTTAGCCAAAACGGTAACTTTCAACATGAGTATCAACTATACTTCAGCTTGCCAGAACACGATCGAAAGCATATAATTTCTCGAAAGTTCAGAGGGAGAAATACTTACCTGAAGCCTATGATCGTATACAAATTAGTTCGGAGCAATTCCAACCACTTTGGCTCGGTGGGGTTACGATTTGCCGGGTGAATTTCGTGAAAATAATTCCGTAGAAATGTTCCCTGCGTCCTTAAACTTCAATACCCAAAGTTAATTTGAATTCGGGCAGAGTTTTGTAGCGTAAATGGAGGAAATTTATTTGTTTTCTTCATGGTTTCTCTCTTCTGCTTGTATATACTTTGGAAATGAAATGAAATCAAAGGAAGGGACTTATATATACTTGGGGAGGTGGACAGGGGTCTGTGGCATGAACCCTGTCATGCCAATTCTGGGCCGTGCCACAGAGCCCAACGCGCTAGGGAGGGTCCTTGCCATGTTGCCCCTTTGGGCAGCTGGTCCGGCCTTCTCCCGCGCGGTCCCGACTCTATGCTCGCTCGACCTTCCCCTGGCCCCTTTCTCATATGTATTGTATTCTAAAACTCTTAACCAACGTGTGAATAGGCCATCTAAACATTAGAAACTCACGGGGTGTAACAGTCTAGATGCTAGGCAATCTCTGAACATATGTATGGCTTTCCACACCCAAAAAAAGTAGTTGTACCTACTAAGCACTGGCCAGTGTGTCTCCGGCCACACCTGTCACAACCTGGAATACTGGGCTCCACAGATCTGCTCCCCTGACCTTGAGAGCCTGATGCTCGTCCCCTATGGTCGCACCTAGATTTGGATGGCACACTCGCTGCTGATGGCGCTGGGGATGATGATCTCTGGTGGGACTGTTGATGGTGCCCACCACCAAGTCTTTGCTGGGAGAATCCAAAGCTATCAATCTTGGCCCTTTTGGCCTCTCTCTCCCGCTCACTTACCTGCACCGCCTCTATCTGCTAGGTGTACAGGACATCCGTGAGGAATCAATGTCTTGATGAAGCATCATGGTCCGATAATCTTTGACTAAATAGTCTTCTATCCCATGCAAAAACTGACTCACTCGAGCCCTCTAGTCTTCCACCATCTCAAGTGCATATTTGGAAAGGCTGAACTCTTGAGCATACTCCTTGTCATGTTGTTCTGCCTCAAGTTCAAAAATCCAGCTGCTTTGATTTCCCTCATCTCTCGGGGAAAGAACCAATCCAAAAATGCATTATGGAACTCATCCCAACCAATAGGGCCTGCTCCGACTGCCCTACCATACTTCCACTATCTGAACCAGATATGTGCTACCCCTTTCAGCTAATAAGAGGCTAAATCCATGCACTCCTCCTTGGTCACCCTCATGATTTGGGTGATTTTCTAAATTTCATCGATAAACTCACGGGGGTCCTCGCCCACCTTCAACCCAAGAAACTCCGGAGGGTTCATCCTCAGAAAATCTCTGACCCTTTCCGCTATCGTATTCCCATTCTGAGGGATATGTGCTACCGCCTACTGGTTGACTTGGGTGGTCAAGGCCTGAGCTAACATTTGAATGGCATCCCTAAACTCTGCATGGACCACCTTCTCGGGTAAATGATCCTCAGGGGCTGGTGGGTCCTGCTGGTGCCCATCCCTATTGCCATTTTCATGGCCATTTCCATTTCTGTTTCTTCTTCCATTAACTCGGCGAGGAGGCATAATTCTGCAAATGCATATAACACGAGATAGAAGGATAGAGAGATATTTCATCGCACGACATAGATTATGAAAGAAGGGACATTTTCCTAAAATGTTTCGTAGTCTCTTCGTCATAAGTGTGGTGCGCTTCACACCCATGAAAAAGACTCTACTTAACGTGACTTTCAAACACCCTAGGACACTTCAAAACCTAATGCTCTGATACCAAGTTTGTTACGATTCGAACATAGGCCCGGATCGAGACACGGGACAAAAAACCCGAGAGGCTCCAAGTTGACCCATGGAATGAATATGACATCTAAACTCAACATAATAATGTGGAAGTCTAACATATATAAAATAGCAGAAGTATGGAAATCCGATTATATCAAATATTTGAATACATAACAACAATCTGAAATTGAAATATACTAAGCCTCTATTGACTGACGAGTTGATGGGACAAGACCCCAACTAACTCACTAAGACTGAAACTGAAAATACTGACTACAACTGATAGAAGGGTCCTCGAAGGATGAGGATTCACCAACTCTGGCTGGGAGATGCTACTCTGAGGATCTGGCTAACCGCGGGACTGAACCTGAATATCCGAGCCTGTATCATGAAACGATACAGCATAGAGTATGCAGTTAGTACGTGAAATGTATCAAGTATGCAAGATAAGTGAAACCACTAAGTAAGTAAAAGCAGAAATCATGCATATCATAAAATATGTCATCATAAGATTCTGAGAGTAGGACTTGCATGTTATTATATGAAAACATGATTTAAACATAACTGAATATCATAATTGAATTGAATGACCCAAAGCTGAAACTGATTATTCATAAGTAAAATTGAACATTGGGTCAAACCTGCTGAAAACATAATATCATGACTAATAAACATGCATAACTGAAATCATGAGAAATAATGGAAAACTTTTCATATAACCGACATTACCACGATAACGCTTATGTGGTTCCGACTATTACACTCAAGTGGGCAGAGCCTTCCAAGGCCTGTCCAGGGCTAAGGATGCTACCATGATATCGATATCAAGTTGAAGGCCCCCTTGGGGCAGGGGAAGATCACAAGGGAGGTCCCAAATATCTAATCATACCTATGTTGGAACGTATTCTGAGGCACATGGTTGACTGACCCTTAGCCTACTCGGTGCTAGATACTATTTCCAAAAATATGCATATTCTCTCCATCATTTTTTAACGAAGCCAAACCATCATATAGTGACGAAGCTGAATCATAGCATGATATACAAAATCTTAAAACATAACATAAGGAGCCTTGACTCAAACCATACCACAAGCTAAAAAGAGTGGGAGTCTAGACTTCAACATTCATGTGGTAAGCTAATAACATGAAATCATGAACATACTTGATTATATGGGCTTGCCCAAACTTAAACATACTTGAAATAGACTTTGATAGTCAAAAAGATGAATAAGACATGAGTAATTCGAAATCATACTTTCATCATATACACCTCATCATGCTTGAAAACATATATCATAATTTTATCATTTCATAAACTTTCATAATTGGGCATCATAATTTGTAAAACTTGAAAACATGACTTGTAATTGAGAATATTGTAAAACATGCCCATGCATCATAATTCAACATTAAAAACATGATTAGAATATACCCATGATAGATACTTTAGAGGATTCACAAGTTGAGTTAAAACCCCATAGATTCATCAACTTAGGATTTTCACGAATTTGAGAAGGGATTGGGCATGGGAGTGGATGAATACACCCATTCATAACCCTACATACCTGGGTATGTCTGATTTCACAACCCTCTTGAATGTCCAAAGGAAATTAAAGAAGAGTTGATGAATTTTCTAAGCTTGATCACTCTTAGAAACTTCTAGGATTACATGCATGGAGAGGGATAGACTAAGAATGAGCTAAACCCTCTTAAAACACACTTATCTTAGCTTAAAACGACGTAGTTTAGGCCTTAGGAACTTAGAAATTACGAAAAATCCCTTACTAAATTAGCAGAAAAAATCATATTGTAAGTCCCAACGAGGGACTGGATGACTCGTTGCCTGAGGGAACGACTCATCACCAAAACTCATTGCCAACACTGGAAGTCTTCACTCTGCTGGTCACCACGAGGGATACCACGATTCGTGGTGACTTGTTGTGGGGAACATTGCCAATCATTTCAACACCCAAGTCAAACTCCTGACCACGGCCAACCTAACGACTCGTGGCCCTGACCAAGAACCGTGGCTTCACCTATTGTCAACCCCCAGACCAAAAATCCAATCAAACCCTCCCTTTACTCCACGAGTCACCTAAACGACTCATGGTGCACCTTACGGGTCACTGGACGTCTATCCTGTGACCTGGTGCAGAAATTTTCTGTTTTCTCCGTTTCAACTCTCGGGCCTGATCTTATGACTTTTGGGGTATTACATATACTAATAACAATTTAAAACCATAACGTTAAGTTACCTGGATTAAAGGAATTCTTGATTTGTAGTTGAAACCGCAAGAATCATGAAGATTTGGATTAAATTTTTTCTGAAAAATCTATGTAAATGGGAGAGAATTGGGGGAAGAAAGAGTGGGAAGATGGGTTGGTTGATTGATGGCTGGAAAAACAACGCATTTACTGTGGGCGAGGTAAAAAAAAAAAGAAGCAAATATACGGTAAAAGTAATTAGATGACCAATTAAATAAAATAAAACTATATCTTGTAATTATTTGAAACTGTGACCATAATTTATAAATATTTTCATATTTGTTATTATGTAATATTTTCTATAAAGCTTGAGAATGCAAAGGGCTAAATTTACCGTTTTATTTTAAAAAATTATCTTTTATTCTACTATGCGGCAAAATTTACCTATCGTTAACAGTGTTTTTAAATTTATCCTCAAGCCTCACTTGTTCCCCAATTTCCTAGCGTAATCACTCCATTTTACTGCATAAACCCCTTAACTTGGCTTAATAGGAATAAAAGTACTTTATCTGCTTTGGGATTTTTAGAACTGTATTCACTCACTCTGAGAACTTTTAAGTAGTGTTTTCAAAGGTATTTTCGGGGCAAGTTTCAAAGTGAATCTCGGGGTGAAGCGTACCGAAAATGCATTAGGGCGCAAATAAAATGCATAAAAACGTAAGCCTCCCAAACTTTGGAGTGTACGTCTCAGACGTAAAAGCGTAAGTCCAGGGCGTATAAACATAAGTTTTGGGCGTTAAATTTAATTTTTCTTATTTTGAAATATTTTTTAATAAATAATATTTTTATTATTGGTGTAATGATATTTATACTTTATGCTATCATGTTTGCATATTGTAGTCATTTTTTTCTAGAATATATCAATAACAAAATCAACTCTCATAGAGAATGACGTTCTAAATAGTATTTTTTTTATGATTATACCTAAAATTATAGGATAGAGATTTCATAGTGCTATACCACTAAGAGAGTTTACCTATATTTTTATATTGCTCTTATATTATTTATCCTTATCCTTCATTAAATTATATATAAACAATAATTAGTGTAAATATTAGTTGAGAGTGAGAAGAAGTACTACAAGAGATCGATGATGATTTTATTTTAAAGATTATCTCGGCTATATTTATTATTTTTGTTGTTCTTATCTTTCTCAAATAATAATTATGATAGTTTTTTCTATTTTATTAGGATATGTTTGAATTTATTTACAGAATTATTGAAAATATTATTTTTATTTGTTTTCTTAATAATAAAACTATAAAATTGAAAATACATGAGATATACGCCCCGTAAATCTATGAGATTTACATTCCGTGTCTCGAGACTTATGCCTCGTCCCCTGCTACGTAAAACGCCTCGCCTCACCTCGCGCTCCTACCTTTTAAAACATTGTTTTTAAGTTACACTTTTGCCCAACAATCATAAAACAAGATAACAATAAAATTGCATAGAAACTAAGAATGGGAAACATATAAAACAAAAATTAATTTTTTTTGGTAATTTAAAATAGGTAGAAACTGTATCCCATCTTCTTTCTCATATTCTCCAATAAAATTTCCCAAAAAAGGTCACTCTTTCATTTGTGCTGTAACTCTTACTGTTTTTAATTCTCAGTTATCACTGTACATCGAGTTCTAGAAAACACAGCAATAATGATAATTTATTGATATAATTTTCAGTACAAACTCAAGATGCAAACACCACAAGCAAATAAAATCACAAGCATTAGTTTTGAAGAGAATTTAAAGGAGGAGGTCAAATAATTTACTTACAGAAATTGCCTACAAGAATTCTTTTATATATTAATTTCGAGCTCAACTCTATATCATCGTCACTTTGAGCTTTCATATAGTAATGAATCCTTGACCAAGATTATATGCTTCCAATCACAACCTAGAAAAAGATAATCTTGGTACACATATTTATTTTACTTTTTTGTAATAATAATTCTTTTTAAAAAATAATTTTTTTCGAAATATTTCAAATATTACGGCTTCAATACATTTTTATGTAGTTTTAAGTACGTAATTTTATTTTAAATAATTTTTTATTGCAAAAAAATTATTACTATAATAAATTTCAGCATGTGATGAAAATTAATAATTAGCTAGTTCAAATTTTATTGTAGTAAGAAACTATTGCTACAATTTTTTATAAGTTGAAGAAAAAATATTTATTTAGCTATAATATTTTGTTTCAAATAATTTATTGTGGCTAAAAGGTTACTATTATTACAATAAGTTTTAACTTGTGGCAAAAATTAATAATTAGCTACTAAATTTTATTATAGCAAAAAATTAGTGGCCACATCATTTAACTATTGCCACATCTTTTTATAATTTGAAGCAAAATATTTATTTAGCTACAATATTTTGTTTAAAATAGTTTATTATGACTAAAAAGTTACTATTACTACAATAACTTTGATCACATTGTAAAAATTTATGATCAGCTACGAAATTTTATTATAGCAATAAAGTTTTGTAACTGTGATTAAATAACAAATGAAGAAGAAGAATATTGTAGAGAAAGAAAGAAGCAGGATGACTTCTCATTTCTCATAAGAGATGAAATACAATGAATGAGAACCTTTTTATTTAGAAAAACTAATCCTAAATATTCTCCAAAGAAATAAGATAGACATTCACTATAATACAAATACATTTATAAACATTTACTGTAATACAAATACATTTATGATACTTCTCTTTAAATGTCTATTTGATAGATAGTGACTCATTAAAGCCTTACTAGAAAAAAACTCAGTGAAAAAATTTTTAGTGAAGAGAAAAAGAATACACAATCTAATAATACGCATTTTGGCTGCCTTAGTAAAAATCTTAAAATAAAAACCCAGTGAAAAAAATAAATTGCAAGGGAAAAAGAATACAATGCGTATTAATTCCCTGTGATGAAAACATCTGTTCAGAAGCTTGAATCTTCGCATGCCAATATTGTACACCATCTTCTTGAAAGTTGGAGTTAGTAGAGACTTGATGAATAAATCATCCATATCATCAGTTGAACGAATCCATTGCACGTTGACCACCATTCTTTTGGAGATCACGTGTGAGAATTTTTTTTGGTGAAATGTACTTCTTTATATTTCTTTTTATGAATTCTTCCTTTAAATTTGTTATACACTGATGTGCCATGAATTTTCGGCACTAGCGACGCTTAAAACTCTGTGAATGTGCATGACTTTAGGTACATTTATGTGGATATGATGTGTTTTGGTAGTTTTGCAGGTAAAACGGTCTGTAGGAATAAAAGTTGAGAAAATTATCGAACATAGAGAAAAATGCTTCAGACGAGCTGAGCTACAGACCATTGGTCCTTACCACGGGCCATCCTAGTCAGTCGTTGCATGTAGTTCAGAGAAGTTGTTAAGCAGAGTACAAAGCAACGACTGAAATCCACGGATCGTACTAACATACAACGAACCGTTCTGATCGGCTGTGGGAAGATACAGAGAGAGTGTCAAACTAAAGTCTCATATGACGGATGGTTCCTACAGATCGTGTGAACTTACAATGGACCATCCTGTCCGATCTTGGAAACAATCAGAGAAAATGACCAAGAGCGGGCTGCATACAATGGGCAGACAGGACGGGCCGTACCTTCTAAGGATGGGTCGTTCTGAGTACTCGTACCTCTAGGTTCAGAAACAATGATCAAGAGGCTAGGAAACAACGGACTGGACCAACGGCTCGTAGGATCTCACAATGAGCCGTTGTTTGAGGCAAGATGCTGAAAGGAGACAAGTCCGAGGGAAGCAACAACTGGAACAATGGACACTCTTACGATCCTTTGAAGCTACTGATGGACCGTGGTACTTGCCGACACCAGAATCCTAGTTGATTTAGGAAAGGATTTGTTTTATGTCTATAAATAATTTGTTTAGGTTTATTTTACAAGTTATGCAATTTTACAGCTTTGAACATTATTTTTGGGTGTTATTGACTGCCATCAAGGTTCAAGAAATGAAGTTCATAATTTTGTTCTTGAATTTAGATGAGTAAACAAAACTTGGATTTTTATTCTTCGATTTTGGTGATTTATTCAATTCAAGTGGTTTTCTTCAATGAATCTTTGTAAGTTGCAATTATGATGTCTTCTATAGTTTGTGATTGTGATCATACAAGCATGATTAGCTAAACCCATAGCTAGGGTTGTGGGAACCATGATGAATTAACATACATAGGTGAAAATACTTAGTGATTCTTGAACGGGGTTTATGCATGTATTGTTTTTTCCTTTGTTTTAATTGTTTCTTAACGGTTGCAAATATTGGAATTTGCCTTATTCTTACTTACCAGATCAAGGGGGTGATGAATGGGGAAAGAGATTAACAACGGAGATTTGAGGCTATCAACCCTCATCTAATAGATTGACCTTGTTCGGAAATAGCTACTCCGATATTAAGGGTAAGGGTTAATTAAGCATACACCTACACCAAGTGCGTGGTGATAATCATCTAGATAGGGGACCGAGCATTTAGGTGAATTTAACTTACCAATATTACATGCTAAACACCGGAATAGATCACTAGTGTAAAATACTTGTGGTTATGAAGTCATGGGGAACATAATCCTAGTCACTTTGTTGATTGAATACAACCGAAATTGATTTAAACATTTACTAGTCTTTAATCTTGTTTATTATTTTGTGTTTCGAATCTTTCCGCCCTAGGAAATAAGTAAGCCAATAGTATTAGCCAAATGCATTAACTTAAGTTCTCATCATATTCCTCATGGGATTTGACCCCAACCCTGGTTGGGTTCTATATTTGACATCGACCACTTTATATCTCATTCACGAGGTGCAATTTGGGCAACATCAAATTTTAGCACCGTTGCTGGGGATTACGTCTTAGGCTTTTATTAATTGTGTTTGCTTTACTGTTGGTCCTTATTTCTTTTTTATTTTTCTTTTATTTTTTTATTCTTAATAGGTCTTAGGTTCGTGCATGCCCAATACTAGGAGCCAAGGAAAATCCCTGGTTCAAATTGATCATGAACTTGAACAAATACTGTGAAATCTGAGGAGAATGGCCAACATATAGGAGCAAGAGACAGTGGACCAGGCTACAGCCAGGATGTTGGCTGAGGAACAATCTTGGGCAAGAGATAGAGAGTTAGCAAGGATTGCTGAGGAGCAACGCCTAGCTGCCAAAACCGAGCGAGCTAGAAGGAACAGAGGTTCAGACCAACAGAGGCACCGGTACTTTGATGATGACGATGATGCTATATTGATGAAGCTGGTGGCATTGGAGCTATTATCCCTCCCCCTTTGTCTGCTGGGGCAAAGTTTGATATTACCAGTGCTATGATCCAATTTCTTAACATGAAGGAGATATTTGCGGGTCATGCAACTGCTGATGCACATACTCACTTGACTAATTTCATGGGTATCTGCAAAGCATACAACCAATCGGGGGTGAGTTAGAATGCGATACGGCTGAGGTTATTTCCCTTTTCATTAGGGAGTAAGGCAACGCTCTGGTTGGCTGAACTGCCCAACGATTTTATCAGTACATGGAGGGAGTTGAAAAGAGCTTTTCTTGAAAGGTTCTTCCCACCTTCCAGAACTTTGCAGCTGAAAGATGAGATATACAACTTCAGGCAATTTAATTCTGAGGCACTTCACGAGACATGGTTGCGGTTCAACAAGAAGCTCAGAAAGGTTCCCAACCACGGGATCCCAGATGATACATTGTTGGAGATCTCCTATAGGTCTCTAAATGCTAACACCAAAGAAGTGGCTGATATCATGTCTAGAGGAACATTCATGAGTCACACTTATGCTGAAGCTGCTGAGGTACTTCATAGAAGCACTAGAACCAGCCACACATGGCACACTAGAGTGTCGGAGACTCCGGCTGGTACTTATGCGGTAGGTATGTCACGGAATAGAGAAGGAAGGATGAAGGGAGAGATCAGGATATTACTAAGATAAATACCACAATGGGGATACTTTCTAAGCATTTGATGGGAGCCGGGGCTGAAAAGGTGAATGTTGTGGGTTCTGAAGGCAAGGCCCCGAGAAATGATGGAGGCAAATCAGAATCTGAGGAGGAAGCAAATTATCTGAATGATCAAGGGGAAAGTTTTCGAACTAACACCTAAGGGTCTAACCAAGACTCTTGGTGTCAAGGTCAGGGGAACTAAGGTTGGAACTACTATAGGGATAATAATTACAACCGAGGCCAATACAGAGATAATGGAGACTAGAAAAAATGTGAGGAGTACAAGAATGACAAAAGCGGTCTATATGCTCCTCCAAGGAACCCTGGGCCAGAGTCTAGTGGTTCAAGGGTGGAACACATGTTGTCTAAGGTACTTAAGTAGATGGAGGCGGAAAATGGCCATTTCAAGGAGCTCTGTGCTGATATTTTTGGTATGAACCAAAAGGTGGAATCACATGCCGTGGCCATTAAGAAGATTGAGCAGCAGCTTAGTCAGATGTCTGTTGCAATGAACCAAAGGCAAAAGAGCACACTTCCTAGCAATACAGTTCAAAATACAAAAAATGACAGTCATTACATGGCAGTCACTACTAGGAGCGAGAAGGCGACAATTGATCCTCCGAGGCTGGTTGTGATAGATGAGACAGTAGAGCCCTCAGTGATTGATGATGATAGGATGACATATTTCAAGGATCAGACTTGGGTTGATGATTCAGAAGAGAAGACCGCTCCTAGTAATGCAAAGGAGCATGGATCTGGCAAAGAGAAGGAGAAGGAGGTACTGCAAAAGATCACACCTATTCCTAGACCTCCTCCCCCTTTTCCACAGAGGTTGAAGAAAAAGGTCGAAGATGGGAAGTATCACAAATTCATTTCCATGTTGAAACAATTATCTTTGAACATCCCATTAGTTGAGGCACTTGAGCAGATGTCCGGCTATGCTAAATTCATGAAGGACCTTTGTCACGACCCGAGAGTACACCTTGATCGTAAACACGGGACGAGGAGCCCCGGAGACTCCAAGTCAACCCAAGGCGTGAGCGTATATCTAATTCATTCACATAAGGCAGAAAGCTTAACTTAATAATCATGGAATAGTTGAAAATCGTAACATGAGATATAAGAAACAACAATACAAGATCCAAACATAAACGGCTGAATACTACACATAGGTCTGAAAGCCTCTAATCATAATAGACGGCTTGAAGGGAGAAGACCCCAACTAACCCCAACATTCTGAAAACAAAAGTCAAACATGGTCCGAACATGAAGCCCTAGAATCATGAGGACTCACCACTAAAACTGAGAGCAGAACTGAGAGCAAGCTAGGGACAATGCTGAACCTGCGAACCGGATCCTGAAAATATGTGGGTCAGTACTTGGAAGGTACTGAGTATGTAAGTTATGCAAGACGATGCTTAAAAACATAAAAGTTATAGGAGTGGGGACATCATGATCATAAGACTGAAATGATAAGTATATCGTAAGGCTTAATACTTCCAAATTATTCGTAAACTTTTCATAGTCATAACATGTGAGGAAAACATTTCATAAAACATAACTTGAGCCAAAAGAACATAATCATGCATACATTAAAACCATGAGGAACAATGGGATATTTCTATAATCGACATACCCCATATAAGCACACATGGAGTCCTACCTGTAAACCTAGTCGGGAGGTCTTCCATACCTTGCCAAAAGTATGAACCATGAAAGGCGTGATATCACTCGTGAGGCGTAGGGGATAGTCACTGAGGAGGTCCCAGCATAACCTACAGTGGCACGTAGTTCTGATATTCGGGGCGTAACCTAGGCCCTGAACCTACTTGGTGTTAAGTACTACTGCCAAAACATGCAACGTGCTCATAGAAATTCATACATGACATTCATGGCTAGTTAAATCATGAGAATCATATCATTCTTGAGAATTTGTAATACTAGCCATGGAATTGGGCTTGTGAATCGGTAAAAAATCATAGTTCATAAATCACAAGCGACATGTGAGCACTGCCCATATTCTCAATCATACTTGAAATGCTTATATTTATAGGAAAAATGATCATAATAACATGAGTAATTGAAAACATGCTTAAATTCAAGAGTTCATATCATGTTTGAGAAATCACCATAACCATGAATTTCACTAAAAAAAACCCCATGATTTGGGAACATGTGATTTTAGGGATTAAATCATCAAATACTGAATAAAATAAGTGAAAACAGCCCAGTAATTCAAACCCATGATTTTAGACATACTACAACATGCTCATATCGATTTTTGAGGAAACATGCAGTTGGGATATGACCCATCAAAAGTTGGTAACTTAAACATAGAGTTAGGGAGAAATTGGACATGGGTAGGGACTAAACTACCCATTCAAAACCCCACATACCTGGAAATACGTGATTCTTAACTCCCTTGAAAAACCCTAGGTGAAAACTTGAAGAATTGAAGAAGAACACTTGAATCTCCTCCTACTCCCTTCTCTAGTTCTTGCAAATGCCAAATGAGACTTAGTATGAGTTTTTCCTCCTTAAAAGACCCTGTACCGACCACAAAACGACGTGGTTTAGGGTTCAAAAGTATAGAAAAGTCAAAATTTCCCTTAATAGAATTTCCCTGAAAAATAGGTCTGGCCCCGACCACGACTCGTACCACGAGTCGTACCATGAATTCACGACTCGTGGTCACCTCTCGTGGTGACCTTACCACTCTTCAATCTTCTGAATCTGGCCACAACTCGCATACCATGAATCGTATTACCATCCTACGGGTCGTATTGTCAGTCGTGGTACCATTCACCCATACTAGATACGACTTAACCACAACTCTTCATCACAACTCGTTGCTACATCCTATGAGTCGTACCATGACCCGTGATGACTCACTCTGGCACCACTGAGAAATTCACCACGACTCCTAACCACGAGTCATACCCACATGCCACGACTCGTAGGACTACTCGTGGTATGACCTCAGGCTCTCGAACTCATCACGACTCCAGTCACGAGTCGTAGGTCCTCACCATGATTCATACCTCGAGTTGTACTGGTGCAAAATTTTAGGTTTTTTGCAGTTTTCAACTTCAACTCTCGGGTGTATTCTTAGGCCCTTCTGGGGTATTACAATATCTCCCCCTTGAAAACATTCGTTCTCGAATGTAGGAAAAAAGCAGCAAACAAAAACGTACAATTACCATATGCAACATTTAAGCCGAAAACTGATGGATTGACTACCCCCGAAAAGAATTACATAGCTGGTTCAGACATCACATACATATATCATATCATAAAACAAACTTGCACGCATGAATGGAACATGAAAAACTAATTAGAGATTCAGGGAAAAAACTGATACCTCAAACTAAAACTGGGCCGGTAGGGAACAAGTGGAGGTATTTAGCCATCATATCCGCTTCAGCTTCGCACGTAGCTCCCTTAACATGCTGATTTCTCCATAACACCTTTACTGGAGCTACTTCCTTATTCCTCAGCCTTCAAACCTGACGATCGAAGATTGCAATAGGAATTTCTTCATAACTGAGGCTATCCTTCACGCCAACACTTTCCACCGAAACCACCAAGGCTGGATCTCCCATGCACTTTTTCAAGAGCGATACGTGAAATACAAGATGAACTGAAGCCAACTCTGAAGGTAACTCTAACTCATAAGCTACCTTACCCACTCATCTCATAATCTGGTAGGGGCCAATATAGCGGGGTCTGAGTTTCCCTTTCTTTCCAAATCTCATCACTCCCTTCATGGGAGATACCTTCAGAAACACCCAATCGTCGATCTCGAACTCAAGCTCCCTTCTCCTTACATCGGCATAAGACTTTTGACGACTTTGAGCCATCTTCATCCTTCCTCTTATTAATCGAACCTTCTCCATAGCCTCATGGACTGAATCTGGACCCACTAACAAAGCCTCACCGACTTCAAACCACCTAATGGGCGATCTGCACCTTCGCCCGTAAAGAGCCTCGAACGGTGCCATTTGAATGCTGGAGTGATAGCTGTTGTTGTAGGCAAACTCAATAAGAGGAAAATGCTCGTCCCAACTACCCTTGAAGTTAATGACACAAGCTCTCAACATGCCCTCAAGAGTTTGGATAGTCCGCTCCGCCTGACCATCTGTTTGCGGATGAAATGCCGTGCTAAGCTTGACCTGGGTGCCAAGTCCCTTTTGAAAAGATCTCCAGAACTAGGAGGTGAACTGAGTACCTCGATCCGATATAGTGGACAAGGGCACTCCATGCAATCTAACCAACTCTCGGATGTACAAATTTTCATAATCTTCTGTTGAATCCGTGGTTTTGACCGATAGGAAATGAGAAGCCTTGTTCAACCTGTCCACCACTACCCAAATGGAGTCATACTGTCTACGTGTGTGGGGCAAACCTGTTACAAATTCCATGTTGATCTCTTCCTACTTCCAAGTAGGAATGCTGATGTCTTGAAGTACACCCCCCGGTCTCTGATGCTCGACTTTCACTTATTGGCAATTTGGTCATTCGGCTACAAATTGTGCAATATCTCGCTTCATGCCATTCCACCAGTAGATTTCCCACAAGGCGTGATACATTTTGGTGGCTCCCTGATGGACAGAATATCTGGTTCTGTGAGCCTCATGCAACATCCGACTCCTCAAATCCCCCATATTCAGAACACATAAGCGCCTTGGTACCGAAGCACACCATCTCCCCCTTTGGAGAAGACTTCTACCTTCTAACTTTGAACGATTTATTTCAACTTTACCAATATTTGATCTTTATCTTGCTTATCCTTCACCTCCATTACCAAGGCATTCTGAACTACCACCCTACGATCGGTCAAACCAACTAACCTAACTCCCAACCATGCAAGTCGATGTACCTCCTTTACCAGCTCCTTCTTGTCTTCACTCACATGTGACACTTCCCATAGAAAGTCTACTAAGGGCATCTGCTATCACGTTGGCCTTACCCGGGTGGTAAATGACACTCATGTCATAATCCTTAAGTAGCTCCAACCACCTCCGTTGCCGAAGATTTAGTTCCTTCTGGGTGAACACATATTGTAAGCTCTTGTGGTCCATGAATACATCTACATGAACCCCATACAAGTAGTGTCGCCATATCTTCAAAGCAACTACCATCACAATTAACTCAAGATCATGGGCCGGGTAATTCTTTTCGTGAGTTTTTAACTGTCTGAAGCATATGCTACGACTTTCCCGTGCTGCATCAATACACATCCCATTTCGATCCTCGAAGCATCACAATATACAATTAATACATCGGTACCCTCCGGTAATGTCAACACCGGTGGTGAAGTGAGCCTTGTCTTCAATTCCTGGAAGCTCTTCTCACAAGCCTCCGACCATTGGAACTTCACCTTTTTCTGAGTCAATCTAGTCAATGGGGCAGCAATGGATGAGAAACCTTCCACGAACCTCCGATAGTAACCCGCTAAGCCTAAAAAGCTTCTGATCTCCGAAGGGTTTACCGATCTGGGCCAGTTCTTTACTACCTCTATTTTCTGGGAGTCTACCCTTATACCTTCGCTTGACACTACATGTCCTAAGAATGCAATTGATTTTAGCCAAAATTCACATTTGCTAAACTTGGCGTATAGCTGGTTATCCCTGAGGGTCTAAAGTGCTACCCTCAGGTGTGCGGCATGCTCCTCTTTGCTCCTGGAGTATATTAATATGTCATAGATGAACACGATCACGAATATGTCCAGATATGCCTTGAATACCCTGTTCATTAGATCCATAAAAGCTGCAGGGGCATTGGTTAGTCCAAAAGACATAACAAAGAATTCATAATGGCCATACCGGGTTCTGGAAGCAGTCTTTGGAATATCGCTCTCCCGGACCCTGAGCCGGTGATACCCAGACCTGAGATCTATCTTGGAGAAATATTTGGCACCCTGAAGCTGATTGAATAGGTTATCAATCTCAGGTAAAGGATATCTATTCTTGATCGTGACCTTGTTCAACTGCCTATGGTCAATACATATCTGAAGAAAACCATCTTTCTTCCAGACGAACAACACCGGGGCACCCCATGGGGACTTACTCGGTCTAATGAAACCCTTATCCAGCAAATCCTTCAACTGCTCCTTTAACTCTTTTAGCTCAGCTGGGGCCATTCGATAGGGAGGAATTGATATGGACTGCATGTCGGGTAAAAGATCAATCTCAAAATCAATCTCCCTCTCGGGAGGAACACTTGGTAGTTCATCTGGAAATACCTCGAGATATTCATACACCACAGGGACTGACTGAATGGTTGAGGTCTCGGATGTGACATCCTTAGCCCTAACCAAATGGTAAATACAACCCTTGAAAATCATTTTCCTGGCCTTGAGGTAGGAGATAAAGTGACCTACAGGTACCGCTGAACTACCCCTCCATTCTAAGACTGGTTCACCTAGAAATCGAAACTCCACCGCTGGAGTTCTACAGTGAACAGACGCATTACATTAAAACAACCAATCCATGCCTAAGATGATGTCAGAATTGGTCATAGTCAATTCTACTAAGTCTGCAAAGGTAACCTTATGCAAGACTGTAATGGGGCAACCTCTATATACCCTCCTTGCTACGACTGAATCACCAACCAGAGTAGATACAGAAAATGGTTCTAACAAAATTTTAGGACTGACTAGCAATGTAAGGAGTCTCAAAAGAAAGTGTGGCTCTCAGATCTAACAAAGCATAAGCATCAATATGAAAGACTCGCAACACACTGTAACCACATCGGGAGAAGTCTCCTGTTCCTGTCAAGAGCCAAGTGCATAAAAAAACCAGCTGTTGAAGTGCGGGCTCCACCACCCCCTAACCTAGCTGTGGGGCAATCCCTGAGTCTGTGTCTGGGTTTTCCACACCTGAACAAGTATCTGAGCCCACCAAACATTTCCCTAGGTGATTTTTGCCATAATTAGCACAAGATGGGAATGTGCGCATGTTATTTTGACTCCTCGAACCTGAGACCCTACTCCTCTAACCGCCTTGTGTCCTGGATGGAGTATTAGTTGAAGATGGTGCTGGTGTAATGGACCTGTGCTGGGACTGCTGGTGAGGTCCACCCCCTGGTCTCTGCTGGGAGAACCTGTGGCTATCAGTTCTGGCTCTCCTGGCCTCTTTCTGCCTCATATGAGCTGCTTCCATCTGCTGGGCATAGAGGACTATCCGTGGGTAGTCCATATCCTAATGAAGCATTGCTTTTCTGCAATCCTTATCCAGATACTCCGCTACTCCCTGCACGAATCTATTCACTCGCGCCCTCTGGTCTATTACTAGCTCCTGGGCATACTTTGACAGGCGAGTGAACTCAAGGGACTATTCTAGCACCGTCATCTTTCCCTGCTTGAGGTTAACAAACTCGGTTTCTTTTAATCCTATCATCTACCGAGGGAAGAACCTATCGAGAAAGGCCATGTGGAATTCATCCCAGCTGATAGGACCTGCTCCCGCTGCCCCGCTATCCCTCCATTACTTGAACCAAATGAAGGCGACCTCTTTCAGCTGATATGAGGCCAAGTCCACACACTCCTCATTTGTCACCCCCATCACCTGTGTGACCTTCAAAATTACCTCAATGAACTCGTGCGGATCCTCATCCACCTTTGCCCCTATGAACTCGGGAGGGTTTATCATTAAAAATTCCCTGATTTGGGCTGCCGTTGCATTACCATTTTATGGAACATGCGCAACAGCTTGCTAGTTGACCTGGGCGGTCAAGGCTTGCGCCAACATTTGAATAGCCACCCAAAACTCAGCGTGGGAAGCTGGCTCAGGTGCCTGGGGCTCCTGAACAGGTGGGGCTTGCTGACGCCCATTATCATTGCCACCCTGGGGGCCTTCATCATTTCTGTTCCTTCTTCTGTTTATCCTTCTAGGAGCCATAATTTTTTGCAATCGTGAATAGCACGAATTAGAAGGATGAAGAGATTTTGAACGCACGACATAGATCATGAAAGAATGAAAATTTCCTAAAACGTTTCGTAGCCCCTTTGTAATAAGTGTGGTGCGCTTCACACCCATGAAAAAGGTTCTACTTAATGCGGCTTTCATACACCCTAGGACACTTCAAACCTATTGCTCTGATACCAAGTTTGTCACGATCCGAGAGTACACCAGGATCGTAGACACGGGACAAAGAGCCCCAGAGACTCCAAGTCAACCCATGGCGTGAGTGTATATCTAATTCATTCACATAAGGCGGAAAGCTTAACTTAATATATGGACTAATTGAAAATCGTAACATGAGATATAAGAAACAACAATACAAGATCCAAACATAAATGGCTGAATACTACACATAAGTCTGAAAGCCTCTAATCATAATAGACGGGTTGAAGGGACAAGACCCCAACTAACCCCAACATTCTGAGAATAAAAGACAAACATGGTCCGAACATGAAGCCCTCGAATCATGAGGACTCACCACTGAAGCTGAGAGCAGAACTGAGAGCAAGCTAGGGACGATGCTGAACCTGCGAACTAGATCCTGCAAATATGTGGGCCAGTACTTGGAAGGTACTGAGTATGTAAGGTATGCAAAACAATGCTTAAAAACATAAAAGTTATAGGAGCAGGGACATCATGATCATGAGACTGAAATCGTAAGTATATCGTAAGACTCAATACTTCCAAATTATTCGTAAACCTTTCATAGTCATAACATGTGAGGAAAACATTTCATAAAACATAACTTGATCCAAAAGAACATAATCATGCATAAATTAAAACCATGAGGAACAATGGGAGATTCCTATAACCGACATACCCCATATGAGCACACATGGAGCCCGACCTGTAAACCTAGTCGGGAGGTCGTCCATACCTTACCAAGGGTATGAACCATGAAAGGCGTGATATCACTCATGAAGGCCCCTAGGGCATAGGGGACAGTCACTGAGGAGGTCCTAGAATAACCTATGATGTCACGTAGTTCTGAGATTCGGGACATAACCTAGGTCCCGAACCTATTGGTGTTAAGTACTACTCCCAAAACATGCAATGTGCTCATAGAAATTCATACATGACATGCATGGCTAGTTAAACCATGAGAATCATATCATGCTTGAGAATGTAATACTAGCCATGGAATTGGGCTCGTGAATCGGCAAAAATTTAATAGTTCATAAATCAAAAGCGACATGTGGTTATTGCCCATACTTTCAATTATACTTGAAATGCTTAAATTTATAGGAAACATGATCATAATAATATGAGTAATTGAAAACATGCTTAAATTCAAGAGTTCATATCATGTTTGAGAAATCACCATAACCATGAAATTCACTAAAAAAAAACCCATGATTTAGGCACATGTGCGTTTAGGGATTAAATCATCAAATATTGAATAAAATAAGCGAAAATAGCCCAATAATTCAAACCCATGATTTTAGACATAATACAACATGCTCATATCGATTTTTGGGGAAACATGCAATTGGATTATGACCCATCAAAAGTTGGTAACTTAAACATAGAGTTAGGGAGAAATTGGGCATGGGTAGGGACTAAACTACCCATTTAAAACCCCACATACCTAGAATTACGTGATTCTTAACTCCCTTGAAAAACCTTAGGTGAAAACTTGAAGAATTGAAGAAGAACACTTGAATCTCCTCCTACTCCCTTCTCTAGTTCTTGCGAATGCCAAATGAGACTTAGTATGAGTTTTTCCTCCTTAAAGGACCCTGTCCCGACTTCAAAATGGAATGGTTTAGGGTCCAAAAGTGTAGAAAAGTTGAAATATCCCTAAAAAAAGGTATGGCCTCGACCACGACTCGTACCACGAGTTTTACGACGAAGTCACGACTCATGGTCACCTCTTGTGGTCACCTCACCACTTTTTAATCTTCTGAATCTGGCCACGACTCGCATACTATGACTCATAGTACCATCCTATGGGTCGTACTATTAGTTGTGGTACCATTCACCCACACCAAATACGACTTAACCACAACTCCTCATCACGACTCATTGCTACATTCTATGAGTCGTACCATGACCCATGATGACTCACTCTGGTACACTGATAAATTCACCACGACTCCTAACCACGAGTTGTACCTATACACCACGACTCATAGGACTACTCGTGGTATGACCTCAGGCTCCCGAACTCATCACGACTCTAGTCACGAGTCGTAAGTCCTCACCATGATTCGTACCTCGAGTCATACTGGTGCAAAATTTCAGGTTTTCTGCAGTTTTCAACTTTAACTCCTGGGCCTATTCTTAGGTCCTTCGGGGGTATTACAACCTTGTCATTACAAAGAGGATGGTGAGCTTCAAACCTGTGGATAATTTACACCATTATAGTGCAATAGCATCTCATTCTCATGTTCAAAAAAAGGAAGACCCTGGAGCTTTCACCATACCATGCACTATTGGAGCCTTTAATTTTGCTAAGGCATTATGTGATCTGGGTGCTAGTGTTAACTTGATGCCGTTAGCAGTGTTCGGACAGTTGGGCTTGGGAACCCCCAAACTGACTATAGTGCCGCTTTTGATGGCAGATCATACGGTGAAAAATTCGGTGGGAATTCTCTATGATGTTCTGGTGAAGGTAGAGTCCTTTATATTTTTGCCTGATTTTGTCATTTTGGAGTGCGAGGTTGAATTTTAGGTCTCCATTATCTTGGGGCGACCATTCCTTACCACCGGACGCACTTTTGTAGATATGGAAATTGGACCAACTGAAATTCTGGTTGAACAATGAGGAGGTGACATTCAATGTATGTTGGTCCATGAAGCAGCCAAATGAAATGAGGGTGGTCTCAGTAATTGCTGTTATGGAACCTGAGTTTCCAATTATGCATATTGAGGAGTTAGTGACTCTTGAGGACTTAGCAACAGTGTTAATGAATGTTGGTGCTGAGGAGATCCATGTGGGTGATGAGATTGTGAATGCACTTGCTGGTATGGGGTCATACACCTATGCTCCAAAGAAGATTGATCTTGACCTAAAGAATCAGGTGACCCCACCGGCCAAGCCATCTATTGAGGAGCCTCCAATATTAGAGCTCAAAGCACTCCCGTTTCACTTGCGGTATGTATTTTTGGGAACCAGTAACACTATACCGGTCATTGGTGTAGCTAACTTGGAGGAATGGCAGGTGGAGGCTTTGGTCTCCATTCTGAAGAGATATAAAAAAGCCATCAGGTGGACCATTTTAGATATTATTGGAATTCCAATCGGTATTTGCACTCATAAGATCCAACTAGAGCCAGATTGTATTCTAAGCATTGAGCATCAACGTAAGTTGAATCCACCTATGCAAGAGGTGGTCAAGAAGGAAATCATCAAGTAGTTAGATACAGGTGTGGTTTACCCTATTGCTGACAGCAAATGGGTGTGCCCAGTTCAGTATGTACTGAAGAAGGGAGGAATCACGGTGGTTCCAAATGCTAACAATAAGCTCATTCCACTAAGGCTAGTCATCGGTTGGAGAGTATGCATGGATTATAGGAAGTTGAACCATTAGACTCAAAATGATCACTTTCCTATGCCATTCATGGACTAAATGCTAGACCGACTTGCAGGCAGAGGATGGTACTATTGTCTTGATGGTTATTCAGGGTATAATAAGATATCTATGTCCCCCAAACACTAAGATAAGACCACTTTTACCTATACATATGGTACTTTTGATTTCAAGAGGATGCCGTTCGGGTTATGTAATGTGCCCGCCACTTTTTAGTGTTGAATGATGTCCATATTTTCTGACATGGTGAAGGACACCATTGAAGTCTTTATGGATGACTTTACGGTGGTGGCTGATTCATTCGAGGATTGTTTGGCTCATTTGAGCAAGGTGCTGCAGAGATGTGAGAGACCAACTTGGTGCTTAGCTGGGAAAAGTGCCATTTCATGGTCAAAGAAGGTATAGTGATAGGGCACAAGATTTCTGGTAAGGGTACTGAGGTGGACAGGGCCAAGATCAAAGTAATTTCTAGTTTACCACCTCCAATTTCTATGAAAGGTGTTTGAAGCTTTCTGGGTTATGCAGGGATTTATAGGAGTTTCATCAAGTACTTCTCAAAGATTGCACATCCTTTGTGTAAACTGCTTGAGAAAGAGGTGAAGTTTGATTTTGATGAGGCATGTCTGAAGGCGTTTGAATGCCTAAAAGAGAGATTGACCACTACCCTGATTATAGTGGCACCTGACTGGTCTTTACTATTCGAGGTTATGTGTGATGCTAGGGTGTGGCCCTAGGAGCTTTGTTGGGTCAGAGGCGTGAAATGAGTTTACATCCTATTTATTATGATAGCAAGGCTCTTAATGCAGCTCATAAAAATTACACCGTGACAGAACATGAGTTATTGGCTGTAGTATTTGCATTTGAGAAGTTTTGGGCTTATTTGCTTGGAATAAAAGTGATAGTCCACACAGACCATGCAACTTTGAGATATTTGATGGCAAAGAAAGATGCCAAGCCACGGTTGATTCGATGGGTTCTGCTGCTGTAAGAGTTTGAGTTCGAGGTAAAGGACCGGAAAGGGACCGAAAACCAGGTGGAGGATTATTTATGAAGATTAGAAGCTGATGGAACACTTCGTGATGAGCTTGACATAGATGATGCATTCCACGATGTGAGCAAGTTTTAGCTGCCTCATAGGATCTCATCCCATGGTTTGCAGACTTCGCTAATTATCTAGTGAGTGATATTGTACTGGAGAACTTATTTTTTCACCAGCGGAAGAAATTCATGTTTGATGTGCGGAAGTTTTTCTGGGATAAGCCTTACTTATTTCTCATATATGCTGATGAGGTGATTCGAAGATGCGTGCCCGAGGTGGAGATGTTGATCATATTGGAGGTCTGCCACTCATCCCCTGTTGGGGGTCGCCATAGCGGATTTGCACAACCCATAAGATTCTGCAATGTGGGTACTATTGGCCAACCATTCACTAGGATGCACATGATTTTGCAAAGGCCTGTGATGCATGCCAAAGGCAAGGAGGCATATCACGGAGGCATGAGCTTTCTCTTACTCCATCCTTGTCATTGAGCTGTTTGATGTGTGGGGCATTGATTTCATGGGCCCATTTGTGAGCTCAAATGGGATGAAGTACATACTGGTTGCTGTGGACTATGTTTCAAAATAGGTGGAGGCAATTGCGCTTCCAAATAATGAAGGGAAGAGTGTCACAACATTCTTGAAGCGGAATATTTTTGCCAGATTTAGGACTGCTAGAGCTATCACTAGTGATGGGGGTTCGCACTTATGTAACTAGTTGTTTCAGACTTTATTGGAGAAATATAGGGTGAAACACAGGGTGGCAACACCCTATGATTCGTAATCTAGTGGTCAAGTTAAGTCTCCAATCGGGAAATAAAGACCATCTTAGCTAAGACTGTGAATGCTAACCGGATAGATTGGTTTAGGAAGATAGATGATGCTTTATGGGCTTATCGGACCCATTCAAGACTCCTATAGGTATGTATCCATATCAGCTTGTGTATGAGAAAGCATGTCATCTTTCGGTTGAACTTGTGCACAAAGCTATGCGGGCGCTCAAGAAGCTAAATTTGAACTAGAGTGAAGCTGCAATCTTGAGGCTTGATCAATTGAATGAGCTAGATGAATTTCGTTTGAAAGCCTATGAGAGTTCTGAAATTTATAAACTAAGGATGAAAATTCTGCATGACCGGAAGATCGAGAAGAGAGAGTTCAGCCTGGGTGATATAGTGTTACTATTTAATTCTAGGCTTCGCTTGTTTCCTGGAAAGTTGAAGTACAAATAGTTGGGGCCTTTTCGAGTGATCCAAGAATTTTCCCATGGGGCAATTGAACTGGAAAACCATGAAGGAAAGCGATTTAAAGTAAATGGTCAACGAGTGAAAGCATATTTAGGAAAGAGCTAAGAAATAAAGCTGGTGGATCTTTGGGCTCTGGATGAAATCTGAGTAATCCAGGGACTTGCGTCGTGCCTCGGTGTTAAATCAAGCGCTGCATGGGAGGCAACCCATGGAGGTATTATGGTGAAGTCTGCGTAATCAAAATAGCCACGTCGTGCCGCGACGTTAAATTAGGCGCTGCTTGGGAGGCAACCCAATTTGTAATTTTAATGTAAATATAGTGTTCACAGTTGTTGAAGTGTGCAGGTCTAAGGCTAAAGAAAACTTGAATGATTTAGCTCAGGTCTGAAACCACGAGTCTCAGACCGGGGCGTTGTAAGAAGGCACGACTCGTGGTTTCTAATCGTTGTTACTATTCGGAGTGCCCTATTTCAGAGTTGAACCAACGGGCACTCAGAACGGACTGTTGTTAGCTCAAACGGGTCGTGGTGTCGCCCATCCTAAAAAATTCTTGCAGGCTTGAAATCCAAGGAATGAACCTACGGACGCACAATACAGTTTGTTGTGAGAACAAACGGTCCGTGCTATGTGCCCATAGGTTCGACAGGTAAGTTCCTAAAAATCTAAATGACGGGAAGAAGGTACGAGTTGTTGCTACGTTAAACGACCCGTTCGACGAGTCGTGGTCAAAGTTAAAATTTCCATGCCCGACCCGACTCGCCCAGACCTAACCTATTTAAAACCCACACACCCAATTTTTGCACACTTCACGTTCAAAATCAAAACAAACACAAAACTTCACTTCCTCCGGTTTTGAACAACTTGACCAACACCTTTGCCCCTACAAGCCTGAGATTTCTTCAAATTTCTTCAATCATTGACCAAGAATTTGAGTATTTTTCATGCTAAAGTGAGTATTTCTTTGGTGTAAAAAGCTAGCCTTGTTTTTCTGTTGTTCTCTCATCATCGTGCCTTTCCGAATTAAAAATGCATAGTGGCTTGCTTCATTAAAA
Source organism: Datura wrightii (assembly GCA_035772735.1). Lineage (NCBI taxonomy): Eukaryota > Viridiplantae > Streptophyta > Magnoliopsida > Solanales > Solanaceae > Datura > Datura wrightii. Next base: position 43,174,907 of record JASDFA010000002.1, on the reverse strand, counting down.
TTGCACTCTGAAAACTTATGGATTGTGATTTCATACTACGGGAAATTAACGAATTGGGTAGTTCTGTTCAATCGGGAAAATAATTTGCATCAGTGTAAAGTGAAACTTAACCTAAAGGGGTGTTATCAAATTTTGATGGGGGTATAGGGTTAGTAATCCCTACATGTTTGATTCAATGCCTAAACTAATAGTTGTTGGGTTTATTGAAGCTTGAAGGGTGAGGGCAGGCTGCACGACCCAATCAACGACCCATTATTTTGCACAACGGCTTGTTGATCAAGTCATTGGGACTGCCCCAAACATAAATCCTATACCCCTCCCACGGATCAATCAGATGGACCGTTGTATTGACTCATGGTAGTTATAGAACACCCCATTTTTAGATCATTCAATGACCACAACAACGGCCCGTTGTTTCCTACAATGACCCATACTGATAGTCGTCTGTTGTGCTAAAACACTGTGATTCCTTGTTTTATTTTTGAGGATCTAACAATGTGTCTCATAGGTACAATGACTTCACCAGTAAACAAGAAGCAGCAGGACGCTGCCGTACGAAAGGAAATTGCAAAAAGGCGGCAGCTTTGTGACGAGTTAGAATCAAACAGTTCTAGTGGTTCGGAGGTGCACTACAACATTGAAACCTCTGACGAATCTTCAGTGGTGACAACTAGGGCAAAGTCCAAAGCCCAGGAAGCTACAACAGCTACTGCCTTACCTCCCCAGTTTGATGAGGGAAGTGATGAAGCCAAGTCTGATGGTGACAACCCTCCTACGGATAATGCAGAGGAAGGCAATGATGATGCCCAGGAGTCAGGTGATGATGATACTGATGCAGAGGAGTCCGTTGACAAGGAGAGTGCTACTGAGAAGTCTAACGAGCAGGTGGGGGACTCTGAACCTACTACCACACCAGAAGCAAGGTCCAAGAGATGGTTTTCTTCTACGAATCTTTGTAAGTTGCAATTATGATGTCTTATATAGTTTGTGATTGTGATCATACAAGCATGAGTAGCTAAACCCATAGTTAGGGTTGTGGGAACCATGATGAATTAACACACATAGGTAAAAATACTTAGTGATTCTTGAACGGAGTTTATGCATGTATTGTTTTTCCCTTTGTTTTAACTATTTATTAACAGTTGCAAATGTTGTAATTTGACTTATTCTTACTTACCGGATCAAGGGGGGTGATGAATGGGGAAAGGGATTAATAATGGAGATTTGAGACTATCAACCCTCATCTAATAGCTTGACTTTATCCAGGAATAGCTAATCCGATATTAAGGGTAAGGGTTAGTTAAGCATACACCTATATACGAACCAAGTTGCGTGGTGATAATCATCTAGATAGGGGACCAACCATTTAGGTAAATTTAACTTACCAATATTGGATGCTAAACACCGGAATAGATCACTAGTGTAAAACTCTTATGGTTATGAAGTCATGGGGAATACAATCCTAGTTACTTTATTGATTGAATACAACCAAAATTAATTTAAACATTTACTAGTCTTTACTCTTGTTTATTATTATTTTTTTCGAATCTTTTCCCCCTAGGAAAAGTAATCCAATAGTATTAGCCAAACGCATTAACTCAAGTTCTCGTCATATTCCTAGTGGAATTCGACCCCAACCCTAGTTGGGTTCTATATTTGACATCGACCGCTTTATATCTCATTCACGAGGTGTAATTTGGGTGACATCATGCATGATGCATTATTTTTATATAAGACCATAGGTATTTTATCACATTTCAAACCACATTTTTCTCAAATGAGATTATCGTTGACCTCAGCCACACGCATTCTCGGGTTGCTTCATAAATAATTATTATCTCAATATGATTTGATGAAACAGTAACAATAGAAAGTTTTTTAGGTTGCTAAGATGACGGTACCCTCACATATGAACACTTAGCCTATTTGATATCGAGCTTTGTATGAATCAGATAAATATCATGTATCAACATAACCAATAAGATCATGACTGCAACTGTTAGAATAAAATAAATTCACACTGGTTGTCCTTTTTAAATATCGCATTATGTGTTTAATTCAATTTTAGTGTCTTCTAGTAGGAGAGGAACTATATCTTACTAATAAATTAACTAAAAATGTTATGTCAAACATTGTAGTATTAGCAAGATACAATAGTGAAAAATTGTTCCAAGATATGATACATCAGGACCAATGAATTTCTCATTCTTTTTTTTGAGTTCGGAATGGATTCTTATTCACATCAAGTGATAAAAAAACTATTGAATATTTAATGTATTTGCTTCATCCATATAAAATCATTTCAATACCTTTTCTGTATAGATAAATTGATGGATAAAGGTATCATTGTCAAATATTTAATTTGCAAACCTAGACATAATTTTGTCTTTCCAAGATCTACGATCTCAAATTCTTTCTTTAAATAATTCATTGTCTTTAGAAGCTCCGTTGGAGTTTCAATGAGGTTTATATCATTAGCATAAATAACAAATACAATAAATTCTAGTATTATTTTTTTATAAAAACACAAAGATAAGAAAAGTCATTATTGTATCTTTTGTCAATGAATATTCACTAAGGTAGTTTAATCACATATATACTACTTGATTTTCTACATATGAGGATTATGAACAAGTCTACAAAAACTTGTAAACGCTTCAGCCATTTTGAATCCTTCAATAATTTTCATATAACTTTTTTCAAGTGACAACATTCATTAGTATTTAAATGTGTGATAATTTTTTGGTGTCTGAACTACAGGTCCAATAAACTTTACGCTTATCAAGATACATCATTTCACTTGATAATTATTTCTATATTAGTATTCTTTAACAGACATAGAATTCGATCCTCACAATCTTTTTACAATATTACGCATTATACTGTATCAAGATATATATTATTGATGGTATATCATTTGTATTAATTTACAATAGGGCATAACTCATTGATCTTATCACTTCTAATGTGTTCCTTAGGTACCTAAACCTCCCATAAGGTTTCATGCAGTATTATGGCATAGTCTCTTTAAGAGCACATTGGTTCCTTATTATGGTCATTTGCTCCATTCGTTTTTAAAAAAATTGAAATCAATTGGTTTACAATGCTTCATGTCGTAGATTCTGCCCTTCAAAGACATTAATTTAATAGAAGCTTTTGTATTTAGAATATGAAATTAATTTTGGGTTAGGACATACTTCTAGCATTTGACTTGAATTATTTTTGAATGAGAATCATACTAATGATAATTCACAATATATTTCTTAGTTGTTTATTCTCTTCCCCTTGTGATAGAAGAACTAATATATGTCCCCAAATTTCTTTAGAAAATTGATCTATGTGTATCATAATAGATTTATTAATAATATAACGCATGTCAAAAGCTATTAGATGAAAAATATTTTATTCCTGACCTTGAATCAATTGAGCATAGGGGGACGGTAATCACAATTTATTGGTCTGACACATACAAAATATTATTGTATGTAATATACCATATCATAGACCAATACACTAAACTTTACTCTCATAAGCAATGGTTCAACTATTTACAAGAGACATTCAACACCAAATCAGTTTGGATATAAACCGCGTTATCAACCAGAAGAAGTGAAGTTTCAATGGTCGGAGGCTTGCGAGAAGAGCTTCTAAGAGTTAAAGACTTGACTTACCTTAGCACCAGTGTTGACCTTACTTGAGGGTATCGATGTGTTTGTGGTGTATTGCGACGCCTCGAGGATCGGCCTTGGTGGTGTATTAATGCAACACGGTAAAGTTATAGCCTATGCTTTTAGGCAACTGAAAGTCTATGAATAGAACTATCCGACTCATGACCTCGAGTTGGCAACGATAGTATTTGCCTTGAAGATTTGGAGACACTATTTGTACTAGGTCCATGTGGATGTGTTTATGGACCACAAAAGCCTAAAGTACATGTTTACTCAAAAGGATCTGAATCTAGGTTAGAGGAGGTGGTTGGAGCTTTGGAAAGATTATGATATGAGTGTCGTTTGTCATCCGAGTAAGGCTAATATGGTGAAAAACGCTCTTAGCAGGCTTTCTATGGAGAGTGTGACCCATTTAGATGAGGAGAGGAGAGAGTTAGTGAAAGATGTGCATCGGCTTGCACGAGTAGGAGTTCATCTTATTGACTCGACAAATGGTGGTGTCATTATTCAAAATAGGTCAGAATCTTCCTTGGTGACGGAGGTCAAAGCTAGACAAGACAATGATCCTATTTTGGTAATGTTGAAGGAAGTCGTTTAGAATCAGAAGGTGAAGGTCTTCTCTCAAGGGGGAGATGGTGTATTATGATATCAGGGTTGTTTGTATGTACCAAGAGTTGATGCATTGAGGGAGTAGATGTTGCATGAGGCTCATAGTTCCAAATATTATATTTATCCAAGTGCCACCAAGATGCACCGTGACCTATGGGAGGTCTATTGGTGGAATGGCATGCAGAAGGACATAGCAGAGTTTGTGGTTGAGTGTCTGAATTGTCAACTGGTGAAGGTTGAGCATCAAAGACCTGGAGGTGTACTTCAAATATTAGTATCCCTACTTGGTAGTGGGAGGAAATCCATATCGAATTTGTTACAGGGTTTCCTCGTACTCATCGACAATATGACTCTATTTGGGTGGTTGTAGACAAGTTGACTAAAGCAGGTCATTTTCTATCGGTTAAAACTACCGACTCAATGGAGGATTATGCTAAGTTATACATTCGGGAGTTAGTTCGGTTGCATTGAGTTACCTTGTCCATTATATCAAATATAGGTACTCAGTTTACTTCCCAGTTTTAGAGATCATTTCAGAAGGAACTTGGTACTCAGGTAAAGCTTAACACAACATTTCACCCGCAAACAGATGGTCAGGCCAAGCGAAAGTTTCAAACTCTTGAAGATACGTTGAGGTCATGTGTAACTGGTTTCAAAGGTAGTTGGGATGATCATTCACCTCTTATTGAGTTTGCATATAGCAACAATTATCATTCCAGCATTCAGATGTCTCCGCTTGAGGCTCTCTATGGGCAGAGATATAGATCTCCTATTGATTGGTTCAAAGTCGGTGAAGCTGCATTGATAGCACTAGATTCAGTCCATGAGGCTTTGGAGAAAGTTCAGCTTATAAGGGAAAGGTTGAAAACAGCTCAGAGTTGTCAAAAGTCCTATGCGGATATGAGGAGGAGAGAACTTGAGTTTGAAGTTGATGATTGGGTGTTTCTGAATGTATCCCCCACGAAGGGAGTGATGAGGTTCAGGAAAAAAGGGAAACTCAGAACCCAGTTATGTTGGTCCGTACCTAATTGTGAGATGGGTTGGCAAGGTAGCATACGAGTTGCAGTTGCCCTCAGAATTGGCTTCAGTACATCAAGTGTTTCATGTGTCTCTTTTGAAAAAATGCATGGGTGATCCAACTTTAGTTGTCCCCATGGAGAGCGTAGGTGTGAAGGATAATCTTAGCTATGAGGAGGTTCCGGTGGAAATACTGGATCGTTAGGTTTGGAAGCTAAGAAACAAAGAAATAGCTTCAGTGAAGGTTTTGTGGAGGAATCAGCGTGTTGAAGGAGCTACATGGGAAGCTGAAGCAGATATGATGGCTAGATACCCGCATCTATTCCCTTCCAACTCAGTTTCAGCTTGAGGTATCAGTTTCCTCCCTAGTACTCTATTCAATTTCATGTTCAAATCATGTGCCCTAGTTTCTTTCATGTCAATGTATGTACGCACGTTCCCTGAATTCAGTTCAGTCATGTAATTCAGTTTGGAGTTAGTCACTCTGTTAGTTTTTAGCTCTAAATGTTCAGTATTTGGTATGTCAGTTGCAATTCCCAGCTTTTTAGTATGTTCACCCACATTTGAGGACGAATGTTCCCAAGGGGAAGATATTGTAATACCTCGAAAGCCCTAAGATCATACCCGAGGGTTGACACAGAGAAAACAGAATTTTCTGCACCAGGTCACAGGACAAGTCGTCCAGTGACTGCAATACCCCATGAGTTATTAAGTGACTCATGAGGTAAGGAGTTGGCTAAGATTTTGTTTTCCGGCGCTGACCACGAGACCAACCACGAGTCATGGTCAGAGCAACGAATCGTTGAGTCACTCATGGTCAGAAGTTTGCATGAAGGTGAAAATTTTAGGCAGTGCTTGTCACGACTGAGTCACCACGAGTTTTTGGGTACCCCATGAGTCATGGTGTCCCTAGTGGTGACCCTCAAAGGTATGAATTCCAATATTGGAAATGACAGGTAGGTGACGAGTCGTCCCCTCAGGCCACGGATCTTCCAGTCCCTCGTTGGGACTGGCAGTCTGTATTTATTTGCAAATTTATTAAAGGATTTTCCATAAATTCTAAGTTTCTAAGTTCTAAACTACGTCGTTTTAAGATCAGATAAGTTTATTTGAAGGGTTTAACTCATTCTATACCTATTCCTCTCCATGCATGCAAGCTTAGTAGTTTCTGAGGGTGATCAAGCTCAGGATTCACCAAGTTCTTCCCTAAATTCCTTTGGGCATTCAAGAGGGTTGTGTAATCAGAATTTTTCAGGTATGTAGGGTTATGAATGGGTGTATCCATCCACTCCCTTCCCAATCCCTCTTCAATTTTATGTGATTTCTAAGTTGATGAATCTATGCGGTTTTAACCCAACTTATGAATTCTCTAAGTATCAATCACGGGTATTCTCTATCCATGTTTCTAAGGTTGAATTATGATTCATGGGCATGCTTTATAATGTGTTCAATTACAAATTATGATTTCAATGTTTTACAAATAAGATGCCCATCTATAGAAGTTCATGAAAAGATGAGATTATGATTTATGCTTCTTGTTATGATGAGATGTTCATGATGAAAGTATGATTTTGAATTCCCCATGTCTATGTTCCTGTTTTGAGTAATCAAAGTCTATTTCAAGCATGTTTTAAGTATTGGGCAAGTTCATATGATCAAGTATGTTTTAGGATTTATCTAAATTTCATGCTATTAACTTACCACATGATTTCGGAGTCTAGACTCCCACTCTTGTTCAGTTTGCTGTATGGTTTGAGCCTAGGCTCTTCATGTTATGTTTTCATAATATGTATGTCATGTCAAGATTCATCTTTGTTGAAAGACGATGGTTCAGCTTCATTGAAAAATGATAGAGAGCATATGCATATTTTTAGGAGTAGTATCTAGCACTGAGTAGGCTAAGGGTCAGTCAACCCTGTGCCTCAGAACTACACGCTAACGCAGGTATAATCAGATTATTTAGGAACTCCTTTGTGAGCTTCCCCTGCCCGCAAGGGGACTTCAACTTGATATCAATATCATGGTAGCGTCCTTAGCCCTGGCAAGGCTTTGGACAGCTCTGCCCATTTGAATGTAATAGTCGGGATCATGTAAGCTCTATCGTGGTAATGTCGGTTATATGACGAGACTCCTATTGTTCCTCATGATTTCAGTTATGCATGTTCATCAGTCATGAAATTATGTTTTCAGCAGGTTTGACCCAATGTTCAGTTTTACTGATGAATAATCAGTTTCAGCTTTGGGTGATTTGATTCAGTTATGATATTCAATTATGTCTAAATCATGTTTTTAGATAATAGCATGCAAGCCCTACTCTTAAACTCTTATGATAAAATGTTCTATGATATGCATGATCTCTGATTTTACTAACTTAGCAGTTTTACTTACCTTGCATACTCGGTACATTGCACATACTGACCGCATACTCTATGCTATATCATTTTATGATACAGGCTCGAATATTCAAGTTCAGTCCGCAGTTAGCTTGATCCTCAGAGTACCATCTCCTCAGCCAGAGTTGGTGAGTCCTCATCCTTCGAGGACCCTTCTATTAGTTTATGTTCAGTATTTTCGATTTTAGTCTAAGTGAGTTAGTTGGGGTCTTGTCCCATGAACTCGTCAGTATGTAGAGGCTTATCAGATATAGTATATTTTTAGTTTCAGATTGTGTTACATATTCAATTATTTGATGTTATCAGATTTTCAAACTTCCGCTTCCCATCTGATTATGTTGAGCTTTAGATGTCATGTTCATGCCATGGGTTGACTTGGAGCCTCTCGGGGTTCTTTGTCCCGTGTCTCAGCCGGACTTATATTCAGGTCGTGACAATTTCTCTATATGGGGGTCTCAAAATAAGATCTTCAAATGACTGTGGGTCCATATTAGGCGTACCAAGTGATCTATTCAAAACAGCGGGCGAAAAATTCACAATTTCCCTCTAATCTTAACTTGGTTCGACCTCCCTTTAGGCTCCCAATTATCTAAAAATTCTCTCATCATATTCAAATTACATTCCCCCGAATCATTAACACAAAGTTCAACCCAAGAGTATGTATTTTATCATCAATATGAGGAAATTGAATGCGAAGCTATCTTTATCAACAAATAATACATGAGAATATTTTGATTCTTATGCTCTTTAAATCACTTTTTACCTTTTTGCTCTAGTGACCCAATGGAGTCCATAACGCCTTGGTGGTTGTTGTGGCATGCTTGCATTCTCCATTGGTGCCTCTTTAGTTACCCTTGACCTTTTGTTTCCATGGCTTGAAGAAGCCACACCCTTTCCTTTGTTGACTTGGAGCCATCGCGGGTGAAATTTCAAGAAGAATGATGTTCTTTGTTATTTGGGTGAAGAAGATTGGAAGAATTTGTGAGAAATATGAAGTTTTGGAGAAATATTTTGAGAGAAATAGGGGTGTGCGGTGCGGTTTAGGATGAAAATGGGAGAATTTTTAGGTTTTGTGTTATATAAACTCCATATGGGTCGGGTTTGACCTGCTTGACCCGCGAATTTTCACGCTTGGCCTTCTCGGCTTCGCACCAGTGCCTGCGCAGCTACTTGCCGCTCTGCAAGGTCTGCTTTCTTCACACCCCATTTTCAATAGTTATGCTCAAAAATTCTTTTGCAGTTTATGTCTTAATTCTTGTACACTTGAATAAACTCAACAACTCTAAAAAAAATCAGCATTTAAAGTACCTTGGATTGTCTTCCAAGCAACACTTGATTTAACGTCGCGGCATAAAGAAGGTATCTTGATTACTTAGACTTCATTAAGATACCTATTTGGATTATGATCACATGCTATAACCCTTATTTTCAGGGTTTGGAATAGTATCACTAGGAAAAGTGCCTTTTGCCTTTACAGTGCCGCTGAAATTTGCCTCGCCTGCGCTCTAATTGCTTTATGGAGGTCGAATGTGAGTCCACCAACTGACTCAAGCTTGAAAAATCACTCCTCATATCTTAGACTCCTACCTCAGTGGAGTCAACCTTTTTCATCATTCCACTCATCATGTCCTCTAACCTTGCGGTTCTAGAGTCGTTCGCAGCAGTCTCTCTAGCTCTTGAAGGTACATAGACTCCATTCCTGTCATTCTTGGGAGCATCGCATTACTCCATGCACCTTGGTCCATATCTATGCGCCCATACCTGTCATAATTATTGTTTCCATAGTTTTCTGACCTTGATTTAATTGGCTTGATGCTAAGAGTCTTAGTTAGACCCTTGAGTGTTAGCCCGGAAATTCCCCTGATTATTTACAAAATTAGCCTCCTCTTTCGCATCAAGGTAGTGATCTTCATACCTGGGTCCTTCTCTTGAGAATTCATCGCATGCACCTTCTGTGTATTCAGTATGGTTAAATGCCTGTTGATCAGTTCTAACTAGGTCTTGAGATGGTCCTTGTCTTGGTCCCATACTTTTTTTTTTTTTGTTGTCCGGCTATTATGCCTCTAGAATATTTTATTACAGCGGCCTCTTTCACACCCCGAGCCTACACCCTGGATGTAATATGGTACTTGAATTCACGAACGACCCCACGTCAACCCCTGGTCTATCATACACTGGTGCTCAGAGTAAAGATGCACAATGGTAATTTGAAATAATACATAAAAGCATTACTGAAAAAAATTTAAGACTGAACATAGAGATTTTAAATATCTGAAAGTCTGAAATCAAGTCTAGTCTGAAAGCCATCTACTAAGGAGTTACTGGGACAAGCCCCCAGCTAACTCTAAGTCTAGCTGAAAACAATAAAGAAAATAAAATGAATAAAAAGTGCCCTCGGAATATGAGGACTCACACTACTGCTGCTGATAGAAAGACTCGAACATAATCGGCTAAAGGTCCTGCGTCTGGGAATCTGCAGCTGTATCATGAAATGATACAGCATAAAAGTATGCGCCCGTACTTTGAATGCACTGAGTAAGTGAGAGAAACATGAACAATATTATAGAACTAATAACTGGACTGATACAACATGAAATGACCAACTAAAATTCTAAAAAACTGATACAATTGATAATAAACTGATATGGTCAAAAGTGACCTTGGTTGATAGTCATAACCATGTCCTAAGTCTAAAATGCTGCATTGAACTGATCTGGACTGAATAATCTGAGAGTAAAATATACTGACTAGTGGGAGAGACTATAAACGACATATAACCACGTGAGCTAGACGTGGAGTCCGATGTACACACCCCCTCGGTAGGACCCAATATACCTTGTCAGGGTATAAAGGCATGGACTGTGAAAATCACTATCAAAAGGGGGCCGTTAGGCAAGGTAAATAAAACCTACGGTGGCAACGTAGTTCTGGAACCTGGGTGCACTGGAACCCCGACCCTTTCGGTGCTAAGTCCTACTCCCACTAGATAATCCTATTACTGCTACTACTGACAAGCGCATAGCTCGATACTGGGGTCCAAGACTATACTGACCTAGGGATACTATCAGAGAGTTCCCTGAGCGTCTTATAGGACCTGATTTTGAAATTGGGTTCTAAGACTAGTCAGAGCTGCTTATCTGGAAGCATCGTAACCGTCTAGAGAACAAACTTATAACTGAACTGGGGTCCTGGGGATGGTCAGAGCTATATAACTAGAATGTCATGACCGCCTAATGGACCAACTAACTGTAATCTGAGTCTGAGTCTGATAACTGAGAGGCACAACTGACACCTTGGGAAAAATATTATAGTCAAACTGATCAGCTGACATTTCTGACTAACACTGAATATTCTAGTACTTCGACTAAAGCTGAACTGACAATTCTGAGTTTTTTTAACACATACAAGCATTATAAAAGTCCCTAACTTTGAAAGATGCAACCAATTCTCAAGAATTCAAAGCTTAAGCAGGATTCTAATTTCTGACTTTTCAGCAGTTAGGGATGAATTTATAATTTATGGAACAAGCATCATTTTTATTACATGTTGGTGGAAAATAGCTACAATTAACATAGGATAGGATTCTACATGAAATAATCCAAGAACCATAGCAATAATTTTGAATTCACAAACTGAGGGCTATATCTGAAAGTGAACAGAGAGAGAACTTTGGGGGACGCAAGGGGAGAACAATCTCCTTGTTGAATTCCCACATACCTGTAGAAGAAACTCTGGTGAAAATCTCTCAGAAAAACTGAGAGGATTGTCGTTTTCCCAAGCTTCTGCTATGTGCTTCCAGAGGAATTGTACGCTATGTTCTTGATAATGAGAGAAGAAATATGGTGAGAAACCGTTGGTTACCCCTTCTAAAACCCCATAATGAACCCCAAATGACGTAGTTTAGGGACTAGGTAGGTGGAATTTTACAAAAATAACCCTGAGATTTAAATCTAAAATCTGGTCGACAGGAACCAACGGGCCTCAGAATAGGTCATTGGTAGAAAAGACAGCCCGTTGAATCCAGCCGTGGTTTCTGGGTTCAGAAACTAAATTTACCAGGGTGACCCACGGTTAGATACAACGTCCATGGGAAGTGACAACGGGCCGTTGATTCCTCCTGTTGGAACTAGTAAGAAAACAAGGCACAGGGACTTCTAGTGATAACAACAACTCATTGGTAGAACCAACAGGTCATTGTATCCCCTCGTGGTTCACACTGCTGGGTTCTGGAACTGAACGACAGTTGGTAGCAACGACTCGTTCGTAGGAACAACGAGCCATTTTTACCTCTCGGTGTTTTAGGGAAAGGTCCAATAGACCTCTAAACTCGGGATTCAACGGATGATAGGATGGCTCATTGTTAGGAACAACGCATCGTCCTATGTATCGTTGTTCCCCTTGAAGGAAGGAGCTACTAACCACGACCACTTACAATGGTCGGTTGGTTCCACCAACAGTCCGTTGTGGGGGTCGTCTGAGACAGAAAAATTTCTGGTTTCCTGTGGTTTTTCATGCAACATCTGAATTTGGTCTAGGAAAGTTTTGGGGTGTTACAATATCTCCCCCTTGGTATCATTCATCCTTGAATGAAGACCAACACTAGGAAAAGAGACGAGATTTCTAAAAAGTGAGGCTATGACTAATTTCTGAAGGAGTAACTGACTCCGAACTGACTTAACCGTACTATCTATGCTGATACAACTAGAATGCACACAGAAAATATCTAAATAAGGCTTATGAATACAGAACTGAGTAGAGCACTGAAAAGGAATTTAGTAGGTGACTCTGGGTCTGAACTGGAAGGGAACAAGTGAGGGTATCTAACCTTCATGTCTACTTCTGCTTCCCATGTGGCTCCCTCAACTTGCTGGTTTCTCCAAAGTCCTTGATTGACGTTATCTCCTTATTCCTCAGCTTACAAACCTGACAGTCAAGGATCTGGACTGGTACGTCCTCATATAAGAGACTATCTTTTATCTCCACACTGTTCAATGACACTACTGAAGTTGGATCACCAATGCACTTCTTCAGAAGAGACATATGGAAAATTGGGTACACTATTGCTAGTTCTAAGGGTAACTCTAGCTCATAAGCCACCTTACGAATCCACCGCAGAATCTTATAGGGTCCCACATATCTTAGACTGAGCTTTCCCTTCTTTCCAAACATCATCACCCCTTTTGTGGGTGAAATTTTCAAGTATACCCAGCCATCAACTGCAAACTCCAATTCTCTTCTCCGCACATCAGCATAAGATTTCTGACGGCTTTGAGCTATTTTTAATCTCTCTCAGATGAGCTGAACTTTCTGCATTGCCTCATGTACTGAGTCTGGCCCTATCAGGGTATCTTCACCAACTTCAAACCACCCTATAGGAGATCTACACCTTCTACCATGCTTCAAACCACCCTATAGGAGGTCTACAGCTTCTTCTATGCAATGCTTCAAATGGGGCCATCTAGATGCTGGAATGGTAGCTCTTGTTGTACGTAAACTCGATAAGAGGTAAATGGTCATCCCAATTACCCTTAAAATCAATAGCGCACACTCTTAGAATATCTTCTAGGGTCTGAATGGTCTGCTCAGCTTGTCCATTGGTCTGCGGGTGAAAGGCTGTGCTGAGCTTGACCTGGGTACCAAGTCCTTTTTGAAAAGACATCCAGAAGTGAGAGGTGAATTGGGTACCTCTGTCTGAAATAATGGACAAGGGCACCACATGAAGTCTGACTAGTTCCCGAATATAAAGTCTAGCATAGTCCTCAGCTGAATCTGTGGTTTTAATTGGAAGGAAATGTGCTGACTAAGTCATCCGGTCTACTATTACCCAGATAGAGTTATGTTGCCGACGAGTCCAAGGTAGACCTGTAATGAAGTCCATATTTAATTCTTCCCACTTCTATGTGGGTATACCAATATCTTGGGTCATACCTCTTGGTCTCTGGTGTTCCACCTTGACTTGCAGGCAGTTCATGCACTTAGCTACGAATTTGGCAATGTCTCTTTTCGTGCCATTCCACCAGTAAATGTCCCTCAAGTCATGGTACATTTTACTAGCAGCAGGGTGAATGGAATACCTTGAGCTGTGTGCCTCATCAAAAATCTGCTGTCTTAATTCACCAACATCTGGCACGCACAACTTTCCCTGGTGACGGAGCACTCCATCTCCCCCTTAGGAGAAAGCCTCAACCTCTTTCCTGAGAACGCTTCCTCGAGTTTAAGTAGAACTGGATCTTCATCTTGTCTGGAATTAACTTCAACTACCAAAGATGAATCTGACCCGCGTTGTACTACTACTCCACCTTCGGCTCAGTCTACCAGCTGCACCCCTAACCGGGCTAGTCTGTGAACATCCTTTGCTAACTCCCTGTTTTCTCCCTCAAAGTGAGCTACACTTCCCATAGATCGCCTGCTTAGGGTGTCAACCACCACATTGGCCTTTCCTGGGTGATACAACACACTCATGTCATAATCTTTCAGGAGCTCTAACCACCTTCTCTGTCGGAGGTTTAGGTCCTTCTGGCTGAACACGTACTGAAGACTCTTGTGATCTGTAAATACATCTACATGATCTCCGTACAAGTAGTGTCTCCATATTTTTAATGCGAATAGAACCGCTGCCAACTCCAAGTCATGAGTTGGATAATTCTTCTCATGAACTTTGAGTTGCCTAGAGGCATAGGCTATCACTTTTCCCCATTGCATCAGAGTGCGACCAAGTCCAAATCTGGAGGCATCACAATACACAACTAACCCATCTGATCCTTCCGGTAAGGTTAACACTGGAGAAGTAGTGATTAGAGTCTTCGACTCCTGGAAACTCTTCTCACACTCATCCGACCACTGAAATTTCACCTTCTTCTGGGTTAACTTGGTAAAAGGGGATGCTATGGAGGAGAAACCTTCCACAAACCATCGGTAATAGCCTGCTAAGCCTAAGAAACTCCTGATCTCGATAGGAGAGGTAGGTTTAGGCCAATCCTTTACTACTGAAATTTTATGAGGATCTACTTGTATCCCTTCGCTTGTTACCACATGTCCTAAGAATGACACAGACTTCAACCAGAATTCACACTTGCTAAATTTGGCGAATAGCTGGCGATCTTTGAGGGTCTGTAATGCTATCCTTAGATGATTGGCATGGTCTTCCTCATTTCTAGAGTACACCAAAATGTCGTCAATAAATACGATGACGAACATATCTAGGTACGGCTTGAAAACTCTGTTCATTAGGTCCATGAAGGTTGTTGGGGCGTTTGTTAACCCAAAGGACATCACCACAAACTCATAGTGACCATACTGAGTTTTAAACGTTGTTTTCGATATGTCACTCTCTCTAACCCTTAACTAATGGTACCATGACCTGAGGTCGATCTTGGAAAAACATATGGTTCCCTGAAGTTGGTCGAATAGATCGTTAATTTTAGGAAAAGGGTACCTGTTCTTAACTATGACCTTATTCAGTTGATGGTAATCTATGCACATTCTGAGGGTACCATCCTTTTTATGCACGAATAGCATTGGAGCACCCCAGGAAGAGATGCTGGGTCTAATAAAACCCTTGTCAAGAAGATCTTTTAGCTGCTCCTTCAAATACTTAAGCTTAGCTGGAGCCATTATGTAAGGAGGGATGGAGATGGGATGAGTGTCTGGAAGGAGATCAGGGGGAACTCTAGGAAGATCTTCAGGAAATACATCTGGGAACTCGCCGACAACTGGAACTGACTAAATGGTTGGGGCCTCAGAGTTGGAATCTTTGACCCGAACCATATGATATAAACATCCCTTGGAAATAAGTTTCTGGGCCTTAAGGAAGGAAATAAACACACCCTTAGGCGCTAAACTGCTGCCCGATCATTCTAACATAGGCTTATCTGGAAATTGAAACTTGACAACTCTAGTCCTGCAATCATCTGAGTCATAGCAGGAGCGTAACCAATCCATGCCTAGAATAAGGTCGAAGTCAACCATATCTAGCTCTATAAGATCTGCTGGAATGATTTTATTCAAGACTGAGACTCGACAGTTTGTATACACCCGGCTGGCTCTAACTGACTCGCCAACTAGGGTGGAAACTGAGAAGGGTTCTGATAGGACCTCTGGACTGATGCTGAACTAAACTGCTATATATGGAGTTACAAATGAAAGAGTAGCTCCTAGATCTAGGAGGGAATACACGTCTAGATGAAAGAGATATAACATACCAGTAACTACGTCAGGTGAGCTTTCCTGATCCTGACGAGAAGAGAGAGCATAAAAACAATTCTGGCGTTGACCACCATCTGTACCTGTTGGGTTGGCCTACTGAGCTGGCCGACCTGCTGGAGCTGATGAGGTAGTGTATTGTGATCTCCCTCGCCTTGCTGATGGGTACTCCCTAAGCCTGTGTCCAAGCTGTCCACACCCAAAACAACCCTCTCATCCCTGAAGGCATTCTCCTGGGTGATTCCTACCACACTTGGGACAAGCTAGGTACTTATTTCTTGTATTGTGGGCCTGAGACTGAGTTCCAGAAGACCCACCCCTCCGATCCTGGTGGGACTGAAACATTGGGGAGCTGGCTGAGCTAGGTGCTGGGGCCCTCTGCTGTTGTTGCTGTTGTTGTTGCTGTGGGCGGCTAGCACCGCCATATCTTTGGTGGCCAAAATCTGTATGACCAGTTCTTTCCCTCTTGTTCTTATGTTCCATATCTTTCAGCTTCTCTGCCTCAATCTGATAGGCATACACAATTAAGCTAGAAAAGTCCACGTCCTTCATTAGCATTTGCCGTCCTGCACTCTTTGAGGACCAGATTAGAGACTCCATTTATGAACTTCAGCATGCGAGCCCTTAGCTCGGCCACCATCTCTGGAGCATACTTTGATAGTGTAGTACACTCCATAGCATACTCCTCCACTATCCGGTTGCCCTGCCGTAGGTTCATAAACTCTGCCATTTTAGCCTCCCTCAGCTCCCAGAGAAAGAACCTATCTAAAATGGCTGTATAAACTCCTCCTACTCAATCGGTCCTGCTTCTACTGACCGCCCCTCCTTCCACTCCTCATACCAAACCTGGGTTACCCCTTTTAGTTGGTAGGAAGCCAGGTCAGCACTCTCGGAGGAGTTGACACCCATGATCCGAGTGATCTTCTGATCTCATCTACAAAGCCTTGTGGGTCCTCTCCCACCTTTGTTCTATGAAAATCTGGAGGGTTCATCTGGGTGAAATCCCGCACCCGGACAGTAGCTGCAGACCCATTTGTTGCTATTGGAACCACCTGCTGGTTTACTTGATTGGTGACGGTCTGAGAAAGTAACTGAATGGCCGCCCTAAATTTGGCGGTAGACGTAGAGTCGTCCAGAGGAATCACCGGAGCTGGTGGAGCGGGTCTGTTGGCATTTTTAGCTCTTCGTCCATTTCCACGTCGAGGAGGCATAGTTCACTGAAAGGAAATAGGCACGATTTAGAAAGACGACTTTGGAATTGGACTTTAACGCAAAAGAGCATGAACAAAAGAGGAATTTTCCTAATAACATCTCGTAGCCTCCTCGTCATAAGTGTGGCGTGCTTCACACCCATGAAAAGGACTCTACTTGATGCGACTTTTAGACTTTTCAAGGATACTCTAAACCTAGGGCTCTGATACCAAGTTTGTCACACCTCGAGCCTACACCCTGGACGTAACACGGTACTTGAAGTCACGAATGACCCCAAGTCAACCCCTGGTCTATCATACACTAGTGTTTTCAGTAAACATGCACAACAGAAATTTGAAATAATACACAAAAGCATTACTGAAAAAAATTTAAGACTGAACATAGAGATTTTAAATATCAGAAAGTCTAAAATCAAGTCTGGCCTGAAAGCCATCTACTGAGGAGTTGCTGGGACAAGCCCCCAGTTAACTCTAAGTCTAGCTGAAAACAATAAAGAAACTAAAATGAATAAAATGTGCCCTCAGAATATGAGGACTCACACTGTTGCTACTGATAGAAAAATCCGAACGTAATCGACTAACGGTGCTGGGTCTGAGAACTGCAGTTGTATCATGAAATGATACAACATAAAAGTATGCGTCGGTACTTTGAATGTACTGAGTAAGTGAGAGAAATATGAACAATATGATAGAACTAATAACTGGACTGATACGACTTGAAATGACCAACTGAAATGCTAAAAAACTGATACAATTGATAATAAACTGATATGGTCAAAAGTGACCCTGACTGATGGTCATAACCATGTCCTAAGTCTAAAATACTGAGTCTTAAATACTGCACTAAATTGTTCTGAACTGAAGAATCTGAGAGTAAACTGTACTGACTAGTGGGAGAGGCTATAACCAACATATAATCATGTGAGCTAGATGTGGAGTCCGATGTACGCACCCCGCTGGTAGGACCCAATATACCTTGCCAGGGTATAAAGGCATGGACTGTGAAAATCACTGTCAAAACTGGGTGGTTAGGCCATGTAAATAAAACCTACGATGGCAAAGTAGTTCTGGAACCTAGGTGCGCTGGAACCTCGGCCTTTTCGATGCTAAGTCTTACTCCCACTAGATAATCCTATTACTACTACTATTGACAAGCGAATAGCTCGATACTGGAGTCCAAGACTATACTGACCCAGGGATACTATCAGAGAGTTCCCTGAGCGTCTTATAGGACCTGATTTGTAAATTGGGTTCTAAGACTAGTCAGAGATACTTATCTGGAAGCGTCGTGACCGTCTAGAGAACAAACTTATAACTGAACTGGGGTTTTGGGGATGGTCAGAGCTATATAACTGGAATTTCATGACAACCTAATGGACCAACTAACTGTAAGTGAGTCTGAGTCTGATAACTAAGAGGCACCACTGACACCTCGGGAAAAAGATTATAGTCAAACTGATTAGCTGACATTTCTGACTAACACTGAATATTCTAGTACTTCGACTGAAGCTGAACTGACAATTCTGAGAAAATATATAATATATAGACCTTCTGACTGAATTTGAATAACATACAAGTAACTAAGTTTTTTAACACATACAAGCATTATAAAAGTCCCTAACTTTGAAAGATGCAACCAATTCTCAAGAATTCAAAGCTTAAGCAGGATTCTAATTTCTAACTTTTCAACAGTTAGGGCTGAATTTATAAATTTATGGAACAAGCATCATTTTTATTACAAGCTTGTGGAAAATAGCTACAATTAACATAGGATAGGATTCTATATGAAATAATCCAAGAACCATAGCAATAATTTCGAATTCACAAACTCAGGGCTATGACTGAAAGTGAACAGAGAGAGAGAGAGCTTTGAGGGACGCAAGGGGAGTACAATCTCCTTGCTGAATTCCCACATACCTGTAGAAGAAACTCTGGTGAAAATCGCTGAGAAAAACTGAGAGGATTGTCGTTTGCCCAAGTTTCTGCTTTGTGCTTCCAGAGGAATTCTACGCTCTATTCTTGAGAATGAGAGAAGAAATATGGGGAGAAACCATTGGTTACCCTTCTAAAACCCCTGAATGAACCCCAAACGACGTAGTTTAGGAACTAGGTAGGTGGAATTTTACAAAAATAACCTGATGTTTAAATCTAAAATCTGGCCGACATGAACCAACGGGCCTCAGAATAGGTTGTTGGTAGAAACGACTGCCCGTTGAATCCAGCCGTGGATTTTGGCTTCAAAAACTAAATTTACCAGGGTGACCCACGGTTAGATACAACGTCCATTGGATGTAGCAATGGGCCATTGATTCCTCCCGTTGGAACTGGTAAGAAAATAGGGCACAGGGACAACGAGTGATAACAACAACTCATTGGTAGAACCAACGGGTTGTTGTATTCCCTCATGGTTCACACTGCTGGGCTCTGGAACTGAATGACGGTGTGTAGCAATGACTCGTTCATAAGAACAACGGGCCGTTGTTACCTCTCGTTGTCTCAAGGAAAGGTCTAATAGACCTCTGATCTTGGGATTCAACGGATGATAGGATGGCTCATTTTTAGGAACAACGGGTCGTCCAATGTCTCTTTGTTCCCCTTGAAAGAAGCCTGCTACTAACCATGATCACTTATAACAGTCCTTTGGTTCCACCAAAGGTCCGTTGTGGGGATCGTCTGAGATAGAAAAATTGCTAGTTTACTGTGGTTTTTCATGCAACATTTGAATTTGGTCTAGGAAAGTTTTGGGGTGTTACATCCTCGAATTCTCTAATGTGCCAAACCCTGTTGGTCTTTTTCATCTTATCCAGTATTTAACTGGCTTCTCCAAAAGTGTGGTCCATCATGGTCCCCTCTGCTATCCCATCTGCTACAGCTTTATTCGAGGCGCTCAATGACCTGTAAAATACTTCCAAAAGGGCCTCCTCTGGAAGCTTGTGATTAGGGCACTGCTTTAACTTGTTTTTAAATCTAACCATGCCTCTTGTAATGCTTCCCCAGGTAGTTGTCTAAAATTATTTATTTCATCTCTCAACTAAATCATCTGTGAGGGTGGAAAAAACTTCTCCAAGAAAGCACAGTTAGCTCGCGTAGGTAGTAATAGACTCATCTAGAAGCTCATTAAACCATAAAGTAGCTTTTCCTACTAGTGGGAATAGAAATAATCTGAGTCTAATAGCCTCTTGAGTAACCCCTATCATTCTGTAGGCATTGCAGATCCCAGTGAAATTTATCAGGTGCCTGTTTGAATCTTCACCAGACAAACCGTCGAACAACCCCTTCACGTTCAGCAATTGTATCATTGTACTAGTCACATCAAACTTAGCATTAGCTGACAGTGGGGGTGGAACAATAACTCTAGTTTAACCAAATTTTTCTTTCTCAAACTCTCCCTCGAAGAGCACTTTCCATACAACATTACGTCCATAATGAGCTAGGGAGGTTTTGTCTGTTTGTCTATGCCAAGACAACAATAAAGTTTGCAGCATTGGCTCTCCTAGCCGCATCAGCTAGTTGAGCTTCCTCTGTCTGTCACACAGCTTCAGCTCGTTGTGCTTCAGTCATTTCCTCCACTAGGAGATTAACCAGTGCCACAGGATTCACCATACTATCTTGTGATAAAACAAAAGGGAAAAAAACATGAATCACGAAATAAAGAGTATAAGCCAAATTTAAACACCAATTAACTATTTTAACACTGTATTCCCTGGGAATGGTGTCAAAATTTGATCATGCCCAAATTGCACCTCGCAATGAAGTATAAAATGGTCGTTGTCAAATATAATAACCCAACTAGGTTGGGGTCAATTTCATAGGTAATAAAGAAGAAATAATATATTAATGATGAGTAAATCAACTGGTAGTCATATTTCGGAAGGGGTTTGCTCATAAAAGAAAGACTAATTCTATACCGAGATTAAGTTGTTATCAAATTGATGAGGCAAATCTAGGATGGTGTTCCCCATAATTTCATAACATAGTGGGATTATTTTATTAGTGATCTATCCTGGTGGATTTTGTGTAAGACTGACAATTAAGTTCATCTAACGTCTCTTAACCTACACAGATGAATTTCACCTAAATCTTCTCGGACTTTAGGTGTGTATATTTGTCCTCGCCATAAGTCTAGGATTAACTATCCTTGGTTAGAGCTCAAATTAATTAGATGAGGATTGGTAGCCTCAAATTACAACTATTACTCTCTTTTCCTAACTTCAACCTCTTTAGTTGAGCAAGTTGAAGATACAGACATGTTTCAATATTTGCAACCGCTAAAACTCATTAAAACAAAGAGAATAATAATCCACTCTATTCACCATACAAGAATCAATATTTTATTTTGCCTACTTCAATTAATCCATCATGGTTCCCATAACCCTAGCTTAAGAGATTTAGCTGCTCAAGTTTGAGAAAATAATAGTATATGATGCAGAAGAAATCATACGAAATACTTACAATACTAGGTAATTATTTAACAAATATCCAAAGCTAAGTAGAATCACAAGAACTGGTTGAATTCTCCAATAAATATTTGACTAAGTAATTGCATAAATTCGTATGTTATGAATTGTGCAATAATTGATGACACTAAATTCCACAATATTTTTGTTGTTGGACACCTAAAACATCCTATGAAGGGGTATATATAGTAGTAGATTAAGTCTTTATTGTTCCTTCTTAACTGGGATTGGACTTTACATAATCTATTCCTACTTGAACTAGGAATGAAATCGCTTAGCTGCCCAACACTGTCTATGCTCCTCACTGCCTATCACGCCAAGAGGTCGGTGCATCGCTCCTCTCCATGCACTGCTTCTGCCTGTGTATCGCGCAGACCATGGTGTGCCTACATGATACCAGCCTCTATCATACTGTGGCACTTACTTCATTTAAGTTCAACTTGGCAATGCTTGCTCTTGTAAGCCTCAGATTAGTCCAAATCCTTCGCTTTAATCCCTGAAAATATCGAATCATGTGCATTAGCTTTTTTTCACAAATATCACATAAAATTAAAGAAAACACACATAATTCATTCTTAAAACATAGTCAAGTATGAAAAAAATATGAAAAAATAGGTGCTAACTATGCTCAACATCGGTGAGGCTGGCTAGGTAGAATTTAATCATGAATCCTCCTATTCAATTCTATGGGGTTTTACCCAAATGCATGAAAATGTGATTTATCTTTATGGGTATGATTTAATTGGATTTTAATTATTGAATTATTATTGCTGGGCAGGTTTTATATTATTTTCCTTAAAACCATGCTTCAAGCTTTTTAAATCTAAAATGCCCATTGATGAAGGTTCATGAAAGTTATGATTTATTATGAATATTCAATATTTTGAGTTTATTGGTGATGGACAAGCATGATTTCAAGTTACCCATGTTTATGAACATATTTTTGAATGAATTGAGTATGTCAAAGTATTGGGCAATGCCCACATATTGGATAATGATTTATGATTTATGAACGAATTACAAGATTTATCGATTTATGATGTCGGCCGATGAAAAGGGCCTTTGATTCTTGTCTAAGCATGTTTTAAAGGGGATCAATGATGATAAATGGTATATTTTAGCGAATGAATTTTAATGCGTGATGTTATTGATTTACATATGAGCCCATATGTATGTTTTTGGGAGCCGTGTCTAGCACCGAGCAGCTCGACGTTCAAACGACTACGTCGGTGTCTCATAACCACGTGCCACCATGGGTTTCTAATGATATGATGTATTTATAATAATTCCCTCAAATGTGATATCACGACTAATGCATGACCTTCGCCTGACAAGCCAGGGTCGGCTCTGCCCACTTGAGTGAAGTAGTTGGGGCATCATGAAAGGCTCTACCGTGATGGTGTCAGTTATGACGAGTCCTCCCATTGTTCTGCATGTCTTATGCATTGTTATATTTATGTTATTGGCTCTAGTTATGTTTTGATAATGTTTTGATACGATTATGATAATGAATGATTTATGAATGATTTGAAAGTCTTGAGCCTTATGTTTACTTATGAAGTCTATGATACAAGCATGATATCCTTCTCCTATGTTTATTTATGAGTTTATTTTACTTTTAAATATCCTTTTTACTTACCTTGCATACTTGGTACATTTCATGTACTGACCACATACTCTCTATGCTATATCATTTTATGATACAGGGTCGAGATCTCAGGCTCATCCTCATCCATAGTTCATCTCAGCTCATGTTCTCAGATTATTGGTGAGTCCTCATGTTCCATGGACCGTTTGATAGACTTTTATGTTATCTTGTGTTTCCATACTATTCGGGTTAGTTGGAGACGTTGTCCCATCAACCCATCATATGTATTAGAGGCTTTCGGACAATATGCAGTACTCATCTTATGTGCATGTCTAGTATTTCCTGATGTTACATTTTTGTTATATTTTATGTTTACTATTCCGCTTATTGAAATAAGAATAGTTGTATGCATGTGCCATGAGTTTACTTGGGGTCTCTCGGGGTCCTTTGTCCTGTGTCTACGATCCGGGTATACGTTCAGGTCGTGACAAACTTGGTATCAGAGCCAAGTTTGAAGTGTCCTAGGGTGTCTAAAATCCGCGTTAAGTAGAGTCTTTTTCATGGGTGTGAAGCACACCACACTTATGACAAAGAGGCTACTAGACGTTTGGGAAATGTTCCCTTCTTTCATGTTCTATGTCGTCTGATGAAAAGTCTCTCCATCCTTCTAATTCGTGCGATTCACAATTGCAGAATTATGGCTCCTAGAAGAATGAATGGAAGGAGGAATGGAAATGATGAAGGCCACGGGGGTGGCAAAGACCGTGGGCATCAGCAAGCCCCACTTGTTAAGGCGCTCCAGGCACCAGAGCCAGCTGCCCACGCTGAGTTTTGGGCGACTATTCAGATGTTGGTGCAGGCCTTGACCGCTCAGGTCAACCAGCAGGCTGTTGCGCAGTTCCTACAGAATGGTAATGCAGCAACGACTAGGATTAGAGACTTCTTGAGGATGAACCCTCCTGAGTTTACGGGATCAAAGGTGGACGAGGATCCACACGAGTTCATTGAAGGGATCTTGAAAGTCACTCAGGTTATGGGGGTGACAAATGGGGAATGTGTTGACTTGGCCTCTTATCAGCTAAAAGAGGTCACTCATATTTGGTACAAGTAATGGAAAGACAGCAGGGCAGCGGGAGCGGGCCCTATCAGCTGGGATGAGTTCCACATGGCTTTTCTCGACAGGCTCTTCCCTCTGGAGATGAGGGAGTTGAAAGCATTGGAGTTTGTGAACCTCAAGAAGGGAAAGATGACAGTGCTGGATTATTCTCTTGAGTTCACTCATTTGTCAAAGTACGCCCCAGAGTTAGTGATAGATCAGACAGCGTGGGTGAGTTGATTCGTTCATGGTGTGGCTGGTTATTTAGACAAGGATTATAGGACTGCCATGCTCCACAAGGATAAGGAATTTCCTCGCATAGTGTTGTACACCCAGCAGATGGAGGCGGCTCATTCGAGGGAGAGAGAGGCAAAGAGGGATCAATGGATAGTTGTGGGTTTTAACATCAGAGTTCTGGCGGTGGCTATCGTCCACAATTTCAGCAGAGATCACTAGCCCCAGCACCATCATCAGCTAGTGTTCCATCCAGACCCTGGAGTGGTCAGAGGGGCAGGGCTTCAGGGTCAAGAGATCAAAGGGGCACTCAGTTAGAGTATACCTCTTCGGCCTGTGAGAAGTGCTGTAAGATTCATGCTGGGGAGTGCCTGCATGATTCAGATGTTTGCTATGGGTGTGGTAGATCTGGGCACGTGCGCCGAGCATGCCCATTGCTAGACAGGTGATGATAGGGGTCATGCACAGACCACCAGGTCAGCAGCAGCTCCAACCCGTTCCGCTCCGCTGTGAGCATCGATTAGTGGAGGTGACGGACAGTGCCAGAACCGATTCTATGTCCTTGCCTCACGCCAGGAGCAGAAGATTTCGCCAGACGTGGTGACCGGTATGTTGCGTGTCTTTCATATTGATGTTTATGCCTTGCTATATCTGGGAGCTATCTTGTCTTTCGTGATTCCTTACATTGCTAGTAGCCTTGAAGTTAGTTTGGAGACCTTATCAGAACTGTTTTCAGTTTCGACCCCTGTTGGTGATTCGGTCATAGCTAGACGAGTATATAGAGAATGCCCGATCACTGTGTTGCATAAGATTACCTCCACGGACCTTGTAGAGTTAGCCATGACTGACTTTGATGTTATTCTTGGCATGGACTGGTTGTTTGCATGTTATTCTTTAATTAATTGTAGGACCCATACGGTGGAATTTCGGTTTTTGGGTGAGTCAGTGTTGGAGTGAAGGGTAGTTCGGCGATACCAGCAGGTCGATTTATTTCCTATCTTAAGGCCAGGAAAATGATCTCTAAGAGATGCACGTATCATCTAGTTAGGGTTAAGGATGTTGAGTCCGATACCTCGACTATTCAATCAGTTTCGGTGGTGTGTGAGTATCCGGATGTTTTTCCTAACAAATTGCCAGGTGTTCCTCCTAAGAGGGAAAGTGACTTCGGCATTGATATCTTACCCGATACACAACCTATCTCTATTCCTCCATACAGGATGGCTCCAGCCGAGCTAAGGAATTGAAGGATCAGTTAAAGGATCTGTTGGATAAGGACTTCATTAGGCCAAGCCAGTCTTCATGGGGTGCACCAGTTCTATTGTTTCGAAACAAGGACGGTTCCTTTTGCATGTGTATTGACTTTCTTTAGTTGAACAAGGCTATCTTAAAGAACAGGTACCCCTTACCTAGGATCGATGATTTGTTTGACCATCTTCAAGGTGCCAAGTGCTTCTCCAAGATTAATCTCAAGTTCGGGTATCACCAGCTCAGGGTTCGAGAGAGTGACATCCGAAAGACCATTTTCAGGACTCGATATGGTCACTACGAATTTGTTGTTATGTCTTTTGGACTAACCAATGCCCCTGCAGCTTTTATGGATCTGATGAACAGGGTGTTCAAGCAATATGTAGATATGTTCATGATCGTGTTCATCAATGACATTCTTATATACTCCCGGAGCGAGGAGGAGCATGCCACTCATTTGAGAATAGTGCTGCAAACCCTCAAGGATCGTCAGCTATATGCAAAGTTCAGTAAGTGTGAATTTTTTTTGGACTCGATGGCATTTCTGGGTCATGTGGTATCAAGAGAAGGCATAAGGGTAGATTCCCAGAAGATTGAGGTGGTGAAGAATTTGCCCAGACCGATAAATCCTTTAGAAATTCGGAGTATCTTAGGCTTAGCAGGCTACTACCGAAGATTCCTTGAGGGCTTTTCATCAATTACATCCCCATTGACTAAGTTGACTTAGAAAAAGGTGAAGTTCCAATGGTTGGATGCTTGTGAGAAAAGCTTCCAAGAATTGAAGACCTAACTCACTTCAGCACCAGTGTTGACTTTCCCGAGGGTACTGATGGCTCTGTTGTATATTTTGATGCTTCGAGAGTTGGACTGGGATGTGTGTTGATGCAGTGTGGGAAGGTAATAGCATATGCCTCGAGACAGCTGAAAGTTCATGAAAAGAATTACCTGACCCATGATCTTGAGTTGGCTATAGTAGTGTTTGCATTGAAGATATGGCGACATTACTTGTATGTGGTCCTCGTGGATGTATTTACAGATCACAATAGCTTGCAATATGTGTTCACACATAAAGATCTAAACCTTCGGCAAAGGAGGTGGTTGGAGTTACTAAAGGACTACGACATGAGTGTCCTCTACCATCTGGGCAAGGCTAATGTGGTTGCAGATGCACTTAGTAGGCTCTCTATGGAGAGTGTGTCCCACGTGGATGAGGGAAGGAAAGATTTGGTGAGGGATGTCCATCGACTTGCAAGGTCGGGGGGTTAGATTGATCGACTCGACTAATGCCGACGTATTATGCAGAATGAGTCAGAATCATCCTTAGCGGTCGATGTCAAATCTAAGAAAGATGAGGATCCGACTTTGAGGAAGCTGAAGGAAGCAGTGCGGAGTCAAAACGTGGAGGTTTTCTCCCAAGGGGGAGATGATGTGCTATGATATTAGGGTCAGCTATATGTTCCGAACGTTGATAATTTGAGGGTTCAGATATTGCACGAGGTACATGGAACCAGATATTCCATCCATCTGGGATCTACGAAGATGTATCAAGATTTGTGGGAAACCTATTGGTGGGATGGTATGAAGAGGGATATTGCAGAGTTTGTAGCCAAATGTCCAAATTGTCAGCAAGTGAAGGTCGAGCATCAAAGGCTGGGAGGTGCATTTCAGGATATTCACATTCCCACTTGGAAGTGGGAGGAGATAAATATGGATTTCTTTACAGGCCTACCTCGCACTCGCCGACACTATGACTCCATTTGGGTGGTGGTAGATAGGTTAACTAAGGCTGCACACTTCCTACCGGTCAAGACCATGAGTTCAGCGGATGATTATGCCAAGTTGTATACTTGGGAGATGGTTCGACTTCATGGAGTGCCTTTGTCTATTATTTCAGACTGAGGTACTTAGTTTACCTCCCAATTCTAGCATTCTTTTCAAAAGGAACTTGGGACTCAAGTTAAGCTCAGTACAACCTTCCATCCGCAAATAGACGGCCCGGAAGAATGAACCATTCAGACGAAGGATATGTTGAGGGCATGTGTCATGGATTCTAAAGGTAGTTGGGATGATCTTTTGCCCTTAATCGAGTTTTCTTATAATAACAACTATCAGTCTAGTATCCAAATGGCACCGTTCGAGGCTCTTTACGTGCGTTGGTGTGGATCTCCCATCGGATGGTTTGAGGTTGGTGAAGTGCCATGATAGGACCAGACTCAGTTCATGAGGCCATGGTAAAGGTCCAGTTGATAAGGGACCAATTCAAAACCACTTAGAGTCGTTAGAAATCATATGCTGATGTGAGGAGAAGGAATTTGGAGTTTGATGTGGACGACTGGGTATTCCTAAAGGTATCTCCCATGAAGGGATTCATGCGGTTAGGAAATAAAGAAAAACTCAGTCCCCCTCTATATTGGTCCCTACCGGGTTGTGAGAAGAGTTGGTAAGGTGGCATATGAGTTGGACTTGCCATCGGAGTTATCTTCAGTTCACCCCATCTTTCATGTGTCACTTTTGAAGAAGTGTTTGGGTGATCCAACCTTGGTACTCCCAGTAGACAGCGTTGGTGTAAAGGATAGCCTCAGCTATGAAGAAATTTTGGTGAAAATCTTATATCGTCAAGTTCGTAAGCTAAGGAACAAAGAAGTAGCTTCAGTTAAAGTATTATGGAGAAATCAACATGTTGAGGGAGCTACGTGGGAAGCCGAACGGATATGACGGCTAGATACCCATATTTGTTCTCTACCGGCTCAGTTCTGACTTGAGGTACCAATTTTTTCCCTATGACTCTATCTAGTTTTCATGTTCAGTTCATGTGTACAAGTTTCTTTTATGTGTATGAATGTGTATGTGAAGCTATGTGGTTTTATTTGGAGTTAGTCATTCCGTGAAAATTCAGTTAAAATGATCAGTCTATGGCTATGATAAATTATATGATTCTGTTTGTTGCTTATTTCCTACATTCGAGGATGAATGTTCCCAAGGGGGAGATATTCTAACACCCCAGAAGTGCCTAAGAGTATACCCGGGATAAGATACCCGAGAGGTACAATGACTCGTGGTATGTAACCACGAGCCATTGTTGGCAGTCGTGGGTTCAGGTGTTCAGGTGGCAGTGGAGGCAACGATTGATGTAACGAATCGTTGTACGAAACAATGAGTCATTGTTAGTGGTTGAGGTAGGAGATGGGCTTAATAGTTGGGGAGTTTAACGGGTCATGCAACGACCCGTTGTGAAGAGTCGTGGTAAAGGAGCCCATATCTCCAGTGGGAAATGACGGATGGGAACCATGTCCTGTTGTATCTACAACGAGTCGTGGTGAGGCTAATTGAATAGAAGTGCAGAGTTTTAGAAGAAGGAAACAACGACTGAAGGAACAACCCATTGAAACTTAGGACAACCCGTCCTGTATGTCGGTGGTTTGATTCCGAGATATGGATTGGGGCAGTGCTTAGCATGGGCTGATACAACGGGTCATGGTATCTTCCAATGGCCCATTGGTTCGTCCGTTGTTTGGTCCAGTGGGCAGTTTTCTGCATAATCAGTAAGGGTATTTTCGTTATTTCTTCATCCTAAGGCCCTATACTACATCGATTTAAGCTCGTTTTAGTGGGGTTTTAGCAGGAAAACCTATTCTAAGTGTGTTCCTTCCATGCATGCAAGTTTATGAAATTTAAGAGGTGATTAAGAGCTTCTCTAAGGGATTCTTCTTCCAATTTCTCCTTGGGCTATCAGTGAGGTGGTAGATTCATCCTTCCTAGGTATGTAGGGTTTAGAATGGGTGATGTCTTCCACACCCATGCCCAAATTTCGAATTTAATCATGAATCCTCCTATTCAATTCTATGGGGTTTTACCCAAATGCATGAAAATGTGATTTCTCTTTATGGGTATGATTTAATTGGGTTTTAATTATTGAATTATGAATGATGGACAGGTTTTATATTATTTTCTTTAAAATCATGTTTCAAGCTTTTTAAATCTAAAATGCCCATTGATGAAGGTTCATGAAAGTTACGATTTATGATGAATATTCAATATTTTGAGTTTATTGGTGATAGAAAAGCGTGATTTCAAGTTACAGATGTTTATGAGCATATTTTTGAAAGAATTGAGTTTGTCAAAGTATTGGGCAATGCCCACATGTTCAAGAATGATTTACGATTTATGAATGAATTACAAGATTTATCGATTTATGATGTCGGCCGATGAAAAAGACCTTTGATTCTTGGCTAAGCATGTTTTAAATGGGATCAATTATGATAAATGTTATATTTTAGCCAATGAATTTTAATGTGTGATGTTATTGATTTATGTATGAGCCTATATGCATGTTTTTAGGAGCCGTGTCTAGCACTGAGCAGCCCGGTGTTCAAAGGACTACGCGGATGTCTCATAACCACGTGCCACCGTGGATTTCTAATGATATGATGTATTGATAATGATTCCCTCAAATGTGATATCACGCCTAATGCATGACCCTCGCCTGACAAGCCAAGGTCAGCTCTGCCCACTTGAGTGAGATAGTTGGGGCATCATGAAAGGCTCTACCATGATGGTGTCGGTTATGAAGAATCCTCCCATTTTTCCGCATGTTTTATGCATTGTTATATTCATGTTATTGGTTGAAGTTATGTTTTGATAAAGTTTGCTTACGATTATGATAATGAATGATTTGAAAGTATTGACCCTTATGTTTACTTACGAAGTTTATGATACAAGCCTGATGTCCTCCTCCTATGTTTATTTATGAGTTTATTTTACTTTTAAATGTCCGTTTTACTTACCATGCATACTCAGTACATTCCACGTACTGACCGCATACTTTCTATGTTGTATCGTTTAATGATGCAGGGTCTAGATCTCAGGCTCATCCTCATCCTTAGTCCATCTCAGCTCACGCTCTCAGATTATTGGTGAGTCATCATGTTTCAAGGACCATTTGACAGACTTTTATGTTATCTTGTGTTTCCGTACTATTCGGGTTAGTTGGGGATGTTGTCCCATCAACCCATTGTATGTAGTAAAGGCTTTCGGACAATATGTAGTACTCAGCTTATGTGTACGTCTAGTATTTTCTGATGCTATGCTATGGTTACATTTCTGTTTCATTTTATGTTTAGTGTTCCACTTATTGAAATAAGAATTGTTGTATCATGTGCCATGGATCGACTTGGGGTCTCTCGGTGTCCCTTGTTCCATGTCTATGATCCAGGTATACGTTCGGGTCTTGACACTAACATGGAGTACAATCAATATCAACAAACAATAATTTAATTAGGTGATAATAAGTCTTGCGATAGTTGTTGGTGATCTTGGGCATAATTGCATGCCCAAGTGATGCTTTATAACTTAGTTTTGTATTGTTTATCGACTTAATTATATGCATTCTCATGTAATTTTATGTAAATGTGAATATATACACTAACCAACATGATTAGTTCTTGTTTTTGTAGGTTTAAAATGAATTTGAGGGACTAATCCATGAGTTGGTGAAGTGGAGGCATGGAATCGGATTTAAAACGCGAACGTCGGAGAGGAAGACGCGTGAAACAGCCCACCTGCGCGTTGGCAACGTGCCACGACAGGCAGGCTACGCGACCAAGGCCGTGACATGCCACCTAGCGCGCTGCACAAGCAGCATGACACGCTGCCAATGCGGCAAGGGGCTGCCTGGTGACGGTTTTGGGAGTTTCCAGTGTGCATTCGCTTTACCTCCGTGTCACGGAGGCAGTGCTCCGCGATACATTCCGTGACACGGAGCCATTCCACGACAGTCATAATTTTGTACAATTCTCATTTACTATAAATAGGTCCCTTAGCTCCTAAAATCTTTTTGTCACGATTTTATTTTGAAAAACCACCTAGGAATGAAGGGAGAAGTGGGAGAACTCACCTAGGGTTCATCAATTTCATCTTCTCTTCTACCAATTGTTGTAAGTATGTTACTTTAACAATGTTTTCTTGTAATTTTACGAACTTGAATGGCTAGAACCCTTTCTCTAGGGTTGAAGCCATGAGTTATGAGTGTGTTTTTATGAATTTGCTTTGGAATTAAGTTATTGATTGTTGTTTTGTCTTGCATTCTTAATTATGGTTGTTTTTATGATTTATCACCATGAAAACACATACGTTAAACTTAGGCAAATGCTTGAGAAAGCAAACCTAGGGAAGAACATAAGAATGTAGGAAGCAAATTCTTGTCTTTTGATAAGATTTTATGGTTAGGATAGAAATATACTAATACCTTGCTTGGTTGATACAATGGGAAGAGAGAAAGACACCGACTTAGATTTGTCACTCCACCACTCACAGAAGTAGTTATGAAGCTAAGTTTGGTTAAATGGTTGGAGGTACGAAAGTACCCTAATCAATGGCATAACCCCATAAACCACATCCACGTAGTTAGTTGCCCACGAACTAGAATTAGCATCCTCGCGAACAATGTAGTAGTGAGGCTAGTTTGTCGTGTTTAGAGGTTTGGACGACCATGAACATGCAATTCTAACTATGTGAGACGAAAATTGATAGTTTCATACTTAAACCATTGCAAATCGTAGTATCGAATAATTATCCGGTTTTAACTCTATGTTTCTCCTTGAATGAATTCAGAGTATTTCGTTGACCACAATTAGACTTAATTAAACTCTATCGAAAACTTCTATAATCAACACTTGCGGTATTTAATATCACACTTGAACTCGATAGTTAGCTGAATTGGTCCAGTCCCTGTGGGTTCGACATCCGACTCTTTAGAAGGGCCACTATATTACTTGTACGACCTGGTGCACTTGCGTGTGTCTTGTGGGCTCATCATGTTTTTGGCACCGTTGTCGGGGACTCGGCGAAGTTCAATGAATTTGTCTGTTTCTGTGTGATTTTTAAATTTCCTTAAGTGTTGAAAAAAAAAATTTCTTTATTAGTTTTAGATTTATTTTATTTTTAGTTTTTAATCTGATACCCTTCTTAACATGACATCATGGAATATAAATGGGTTAAATGGTGGATACTATTATTTTGATGAGTCTTGTCTGAATTGTGGAGGACCCCACTTATGGCAACATTGTAATACTTATAATATATGTGGTGGTCAAAATGGCCATTGGAATGGTTGCCCAAATGCATACTCTTGCAATATATGTGGTGGTCAAGATGACCATTGGGATGGCTGTCCAAATGCATACTCCCCTCCCGCAAGCCCCTACTATGATCCTTCTATTGTTTTTTCTGAATATAGGCATGATGAAAATGAGGACATGGAACGCCAAGCTCGAATAGAAGACATACTAAAACAGATCCTTGAGCAAATAGAAGCAATGAAGGAGGAGATGGAAGCATTGAGAATTCAACAAGAGGAAAATGGAGAGGCCCTAGAAATGATGAGCGTCAAAATCACGGAGATGATGGCTGAGGCTGAAGCTTGCGGTAATTTGCAAGTAAAGGTCTTATGCATTACTCAAGAGGAACCACAAGAAGAAGAAAAGGGTGAGTTCTTGGAAGAAGCCCAACAATTAGAAGCTCTTGAGAGTCCCCGTGATGGTCTCACACATATGGCCAATCCATTCATGGAAAAAGAAACAGAGTTCCAACCATTTAATATTCATGGGGAGTTAGATGTTGATGTGGAGAAGATGTATACAAGTAAGGGGGTCAAGCACAATGCAGTTTTAGAGTTGAGGTGTATTGTACCCCACTCGAAGCATTTATCGACATTAAGTTTGGTTGACAACCTAGAAATAGAGTCTTTCAAGCTTGTAGAGAATGGTCTAGAGGAGGAACAAGCTCCATATATTTTGAAATTTGCTGACTCTGATAGACAAAATGACTTCACTTACGTAAGGGTCAATAAGTGCAAGAGTCGTGCGACATCTACTGCTTGGTCCTTTCATTTTCTCACCACCACCCTTGGAGCATAAGAGGAAACTAGAGAAGAAATTAGGGGTGAGATTCATATCCTCAAGTTGGAGGAAAAAGTGGTGAAACTTGATACGTTGTGCCGCGACGTAAAACTAGGCGCTGCTTGGGAGGCAACCCAAGGGTACCATGGGTACCATTTTAATTTCTTGCATTTGTGTTGATTTTATTTATTTTTCATTTTGTGTTGTTTTGATGGAAAGTTAAGCACAGACAGAGGGGAAGCCTGAGTACCCTTGGAGGAGGAAGCTAACAAGCATGGAAGAGAAGAAGTATGGGGTCAAACACTCACTAATGAAAACTTGAAGAAAAGCATGTTGTTAGCTAGGTCTAGAGGCCTCAGGGAGTATTTGTTACCCTTTTTAATTTTAATTTGATGCTATGGGGACATAGCATGATTCATGTGTGGGGTGAGGAAAATTTCAAAAATTTTATGCTTAACGATTTTTGGTGAATGTAATGCTTGTGAGAAATATTTGAAATGTTTTTTTTGAATTAAGCATGACTTCACCACCCGTTGGTTTTTCTTTTCGGTTCTTTTCCATCAGGGGGTCTTTGAACCGAGGAATAAAAATTTTCTTTGTCTGTACATAGTGTTTGTAGTCATAGATAGAGACTATTTTCGACGATGGATGGATGACGACCGTCTTGAGGAAAATTAGTCAATAGGTTTTGGTTTTTGAACCCGTGGCTAATTGATGGCTTGAGGTTCTTGTTATGTGCTATACATGATTGTAAGATACAAGTGTGGTTAGTGTTGAAGCATGTAAGAAGTGTATAACTTTGTGTGAGACACTTAGGCTCTTGAATTTGACTCAATGTATTTGAAGCTTAATTTTGAATTCTTGTGATTAGCTGAGTTAAGAGTTTGTGGAATGTGTCTTGAATTGAGCATGTGCTGTGAGTGTAAGTTTTTCAAATATTCCGTGCTATTATGGAATGTCTAGAACTTGCCTGGTGTGTATATAAAACGAAATGAAGGATGTGAATTGTAGGAGATGATTTAGGCATTTCTTTGAATGAACCTAAAAGTTATCCCTCACTTTACCTACCTTGAATATTTAATCCTAGTTAGCCCCATTGAGCCTTGAGCCTATTCTTTGATAGCTACAACATAAGCTTAACCCTTGTTCTTTCATTAGCCTTGAAGTTGATCCAAAACTCCTAAGCGCTTAAGAGAAAAATCCGAAAGAGTGAAGGAGTGAGAAGCATGAAAAAGAAGGAAAAATAGCAGTTGTAAAAGTTGAGAAAGGTCAAGGGTGCACGTGTTTGAAAATGCTTGATTATTGGTAGGGAGTAAGACAATAAATGAATGAAAAAAATTGCGTAAGTACTCCTTACTAATAAGCTAAGTGTGCTTAAACAAATGGGAGCAAGAAGAAAAAAAATATATTCAGGATTGAAAAGAATGAGGGTGAAGTAAGAGAAGAGATGTCCTTAATGATGGTTGAAGTTATTAAAACCGCTTGGGGAAGATAGTCACTATTACTGGCCAGAATAGTACCTACCCGTCCCTCAGCTTTCATTACAACCCATTAAGTCCTACTTGATCTTACGTTCATACATCCTTAAATTAATGGAGTAAAACACTAAGGGCAAGCTTATGGGTCACTACATGATGCATGTGAATTCTTTGTGAGAGCGAGCGTAAGTATTATTCATATACCCATACATGGTGTGATTTGAAAATTCATGAGTTAAAATGGGTAACTCTCTTGTGGTGAGGGCACATGTTTAATGAAGGATAACATTCATGTTGGATTTCTTGATCAGTTGATTTGCATGAGTTTCCTTAGATTGAGAGTCAATTCTTGAGGTTAGGAAGTCTTAACATTGTTTTACTTAATTTTAAGGAATAAAACTTGCATGCTCTATTTTTAACATGCTATCTTAAATAATCATTATAGCCGTAGCTTGAATTATCTTTCTAAATTAGCTATGTGTGAGTCTTCATGTGCATGAGATGTAAAAGGTTTGTTCGAGGATACAAGACTTTAAGTGTGGGGTTGTGATCTCGGGCATAATTGCATGCCCAAGTGATGTTTTATAACTTAGTTTTGTATTGTTTATCGACTTAATTATATGCATTCTCATGTAATTTTATGTAAATGTGAATATATACACTAACCAACATGATTAGTTCTTGTTTTTGTAGGTTTAAAATGAATTTGAGGGACTAATCCATGAGTTGGTGAAGTGGAGGCATGGAATCGGATTTAAAACGCGAACGTCGGCGAGGAGGACGCGCGAAACAGCCCACCTGCATGTTGGCAATGTGCCACGGCAGGACGGCTGCACGAACAAGGACGTGACATGTCACCTAGCCCGCTGCACAAGCAGCGTGACACGCTGCCAACGTGGCAAGGGGCTGCCTGTCGACGGTTTTGGGAGTTTCTAGTGCGCATTCGCGTTACCTCTGTGTCATGGAGGCAGTGCTCCGTGATACACTCCGTGACATGGAGCCATTCCACGACAGGCATAATTTTGTACAATTCTCATTTACTATAAATAGGTCCCTTAGCTCCTAACATCTTTTTTTCACGATTTTATTCTGAAAAACCACCTAGGAGTGAAGGGAGAAGTGGGAGAACTCACCTAGGGTTCATCAATTTCATCTTCTCTTCTACCAATTCTTGTAAGTATGTTACTTTAACAATGTTTTCTTGTAATTTTACAAACTTGAACGGCTAGAACCCTTCCTCTAGGGTTGAAGCCATGAGTTATGAGTGTGTTTTTACGAATTTTCTTTAGAATTAAGTTATTGATTGTTGTTTTGTCTTGCATTCTTAATTATGGTTGTTTTTATGATTTATCACCATGAAAACACACACGTTAAACTTAGGCAAATGCTTGAGAAAGCAAACCTAGGGAAAAACATAAGAATGTAGGAAGAAAGTTCTTGTCTTTTGATAAGATTTTGTAGTTAGGATAGAAATATACCTAATACCTTGCTTGGTTGATACAATGGGAAGAGAGAAAGACACCGACTTAGATTTGTCACTCCACCACTCGCAGAAGTAGTTGTGAAGCTAAGTTTGGCTAAATAGTTGGAGGTACGAAAGTACCCTAATCAATGGCATAACCCCATAAACCACATCCACGTAGTTAATTGCCCACGAACTAGAATTAGCATCCTCGCTCACAATATAGTAGTGAGGCTAGTTTGTCGTGTTTAGAGGTTCGGAAGACCATGAACATGAAATTCTAACTATGGAGACGACAATTGATAGTTTCATACTTACACCATTGCAAATCGTAGTATTGCATAATTATCCGGCTTTAACTCTATGTTGCTCCTTGAATGAATTCAGAGTATTTTGTTGACCACAATTAGACTTAATTAAACTCTATCGAAAACTTGTATAATCAACACTTGCGGTATTTAATATCACACTTGAACTCGATAGTTAGCTGAATTGGTCCAGTCCCTATGGGTTCGACATCCGTCTCTTAAAAAGGGCCACTATATTACTTGTACGACCGTGTGCACTTGCGTGTGTCTTGCGGGCTCATCAGTTGGCATCTCATAACTTTTCAAATTAACCCTAGTCTCTTTGCATGTTAATAATCCCTTAGCCCTACCCTGCACTATATTCTAGGCCAGTACCACTGCAGCAGTACTTCGACCAATTTGGTGGTCTTCCTGCAGTGAAAATTCCACCGCTGCAGCGATACACTTGTTCGACCACGTGCACTTGCGTGTAGTCACCACAACCCCGAACAAGTTCTTGGCGCTGTTGCCGGGGACTGGCAATTGGTAAAATTATTTTCTTAGTGTTAGTTTATAAATTCTATTTAAGTGCTGACAACTTGATCTTAGCCTTTCTCTTGCAGATATTGAATTCTGTTGAACACGGGCAAGAGACAAGGAGTTGGTGGATTCATACATAGAGCCGGAAAGACAATTTCATTGTCAAAGAAGGGAAGCTCTAGAGAAGAATCTACAGTTGCTAAGACAGGCAATTCTGGAGCAACAACAGAATCCACCACTTGTGAGGGCAGTTCTAGTGCCCGAGGAAATGGCAACAAGGCCGGTTCACGAAGTGGCAATCCCATATGCTAACAATGTTACATCTAGTATTCGCAGACCAGAGCCAGGAGGGAGGTTTGAGCTTAAACAGAACATGGTGCAATTGTTGCACACCATCGGGCAATTCACAGGTCTCCCTCATGAAGATCCACAACAACATCTCCAAAATTTTTTGGAGATAAGTAATACTTACATTCCCGCTGGAGTATCATCTAACTACGTAAGGCTTACATTATTCCCATTTTCATTATTGGGGGAAGCAAAGAGGTGGCTGAAAGCTGAACCACCTAACTCTATCACCACTTGGGATGATTTTGCAAGAAAATTTTTGATACGATTCTTTCCATCCGGGAAAATAGCAAGACATAGAAGTCAGATTCTAAGTTTTAAACAAAGAGAGGGGGAGAATATGTATCAAGATTGGGAAAGGTTCAAATCATTGCTAAGGGATTGTCCTCACCATCACCAGTCTAATGATGTGTTGGTGCATACTTTCATAGAGGGTTTGGAGCCACATACAAAAATTTTGCTAGACTCAGCAGCTGGGGGACAGGCATTAGAAAAGACTTATGAGGAGATTTATACTTTGTTAAATCGTATTTCACAGGGAAATCCATAGTGGAATGCAGACTCTTCAAGAGGAGGAACAAGGAAAGAGACATGAGTCTTTGAGGTGGATGGTTTTACAGCTATCGCTGTACAGATAGCTGCGTTGCAAAATCAACTCAACACCCTCTTCAGCAGTATGAGCTTGAATCAACCACAAGCCCCAGTTAATGTAGTGCAGCAGGTTTGGTGTGAAGTATGCGGTAGTAATGAACACTCAGCTGAGTGTTGTGGTGTAAATCCAAATTCAGTGAACTTTGTTGGGAACGTTCAGAGAAATAGTCACCAGTAGTATGGTAATAATTACAACTCAAATTGGAGGAATCATCCAAATTTCTCTTATGGTAGTAACAGACATCAAGGGCAGAGTTCGAATCAGGGTATGCAGAGAAATCAAGGGGGGCATCAGAATTATCAGTCTCAGTACAGAGGAAACAATGCACCTCCTCCACCAACCAACAACATTGAGGAAATGTTCAAAACAATGATAGCTAACCAAGTGCAAATGCAGGCTGATTATGTGAAATTAGCGGCAGACTTAAAAACAACCAGTTAGCTACAAAGGCGTTGGAGTACCAGTTGGGACAACTAGCTGGAACTCCAAACACCAGGCCCAGAGGAGGAATACCGAGTGACACTGACTCGAATCCCTAGCAGGTCAATGAAGTGACCACAAGGAGTGAATTACAACTCAAGGAGGTGGAACCAGAAAGATCACCTCAGCAATCAGGAGCAGTGGAAAAAGATAGGGAACATGATGATGAGAGGGGGAAGGAGAAGGCAGCTGAAGTAGAAAGACCACCACCCCTTAAAGATTAAAGAAACACAAGGAGGAAGCTTATTTTAAAAAGTTCATGGGGGTGCTCAAACAGGTACACATTAATTTACCTTTGGTTGATGTTTTGCAGGGAGTGCCTAAATATGCAAAGTATATCAAGGACATCGTAGCTAACAAAAACAGATTGACGGAGTATGCTATGGTGGCGCTTATGAAGGAATGCACTTCCCGGATACAGAACAGGTTGCCAACAAAGCTCAAGGACCCTGGGAGCTTTATAATTCAGATCACAATCGGGCAAAGTATCCGAGCTTGCGGATTATGTGATTTGGGAGCGAGCATAAACTTGATGCCGACATCGGTGTTCAAGAAGTTGGGGCTGGGTATTCCTAGACCAACTACAGTGATCTTGCAGTTAGTGGATCGTTCTTTGGCCAGACCAGATGGCATTGTAGAGGACGTGCTGGTGCAAGTGGGCTCCCTCATTTTCCCGGTGGATTTTATTGTCTTAGATTTTGAGCCGAATGTGGAAGTCCCATTTATTTTGGGACGTCCATTCTTGGCAACCGGGAGAGCTTTGATTGATGTAGCTGTAGGCCAGCTAACCATGCGAGCGCATGACAAAGTGGAGGTATTTGATGTGTATAAGGCCATGAAGCTTCCGGCCATCTATGAGGAGCTATCAGCAATCAATGTGCTAAACCAAGAAGAAATTCTTCAGATTGTTGATTCTCAAGATCTTTTGGAAAGATCTTTGATGGGCTCCGATCATTTCGGAGACAGGAATACTTATGAGATGGTGCAAACGCTAAATGAATCAAAATGGTATCTCAGGAAGCAAGACTTTCAGCCATTGATGAGGTCCCTGGAACCATTGCCAAAACCATCTATTGAGGAAACACCAACACTAGAGTTGGAAACATTGCCTCCACATTTGAAATATGTCTTTCTGGGGGAAGATGACACCTTACCAGTCATCATCTCCACAGAATTGACTGAGGCACAGGTAAAGGATGCGTTGGTGATTCTCAAGAGGAGGAAGAAAGCAATGGGCTAGAAATGTCAGACATTCGGGGTTTCAATCCAGCTTTTTGTACACACAGAATTTTCATGGAGGAAGGAGCAAAGCCAACTGTACAACATTAGCGGAGGTTGAATCCGATGATGAAGGATGTGGTTAGGAAGGAAGTGATTAAGTGGCTTGATGCAGGTGTGGTCTATCCTATTTCAGACAGCGAATGGGTCAGCCCCATTCAGTGTGTCCCAAAGAAAGGGGGGATGACCGTGGTCACCAATGAGAAAAATGAACTGATCCCTACACGCACAGTCACAGGCTGGCAGATTTGCATGGACTACAGAAAGCTCAATGAGGCCAGAAGAAAAGATCACTATCCTATCCCGTTTATTCATCAGATACTGGACAGATTGGCAGGTCAAGAATATTACTGTTTCCTTGATAGGTATTCTGGCTATAATCAAATAGCCATAGCACCGGAGGACCAGGAGAAGACTACATTTACATGTCCTTATAGGACATATGCTTTCCGGCGGATTCCATTTGGGTTATGCAATGCACCCGCCACATTCCAGAGATGCATGATAGCGATCTTACATGATATGGTGGAAGATTTCGTCGAGGTATTTATGGATGATTTTTCTATTTTTGGTAATTCGTTTGCTACTTGTTTGCAGAATCTTTACAGGGTGCTAGCTCGTTGTGAAGAATCCAACCTTGTACTCAACTGGGAGAAATGTCATTTCTTAGTCAAGGAGGGTATCGTCCTTGGCCATAAAGTGTCTTACAAGGGGTTGGAAGTCGATCGTGCAAAGATCGAGGTTATTGAAAAGCTACCACCACCTGTGTCAATGAAAGGTGTTTGCAGTTTTCTTGGACATGCAGGGTTTCACAGACGGTTCATCAAGAACTTCTCTAAAATTTCTAGACCAATATGTAGGTTGCTAGAAAAAGAGGTGAAGTTTGAGTTTGATGATGATTGTGTCAAAGCATTCGAGGAGTTGAAACAGAAGTTGATAGAAGCATCTATCCTCATTTCTCCGGATTGGGAGCAACCATTTGAATTAATGTGTGATGCAAGCGATGTGGCTGTAGGAGCTGTATTGGGGCAGTGGAGGAATAGAATTGTTCATTCCATTCATTATGCAAGCAAAAAACTTGACGCAGCCCAAGTCAATTATACAGTCACTGAAAAAGAGATGCTAGCATTGGTGTTCGCATTTGATAAATTCAGGTCCTACTTGGTGGGTTCTAGAGTAGTGGTGTATACCAATCATGCAGCAATTCGATATCTGTTTAACAAGAAGGATGCAAAGCCCAGGCTGATTAGATGGATCTTGTTGTTACAAGAGTTTGACCTAGAGATTCGGGACAGAAAGGGGAGCAGAATCAAGTGGCGGATCACCTATCGCGATTGGAAAGCTGGTCACATGTGAAGGAAGGTGGTCACATCAAAGAGGAGTTCCCCGATGAGCAGCTCTTGGCAATAAGGGAAGCTGAAATCCCTTGGTATGCAGACATTGTGAATTTGCTAGTGAGTGGAGTCTATCCACCAGAGGCTACGACTCAGCAAAGAAAGAAGTTGAGACATGATTGCAGGTATTATATTTGGGATGAGCCGTACTTGTTTAAGAAGGGACCGGATCAGGTGATGAGAAGATGTATTCCGGAGAGCCAGATTGCAGAAGTATTGAGGAGTTATCACTCTTCATTGTATGGAGGGCACCACGGAGGCGAGGGGACAGCGCACAAAATGCTACAGTCAGGTTTCTTTTGGCCTACACTGTTTAGAGACTCTATGGCATACGTAAAAATGTGCGATAGATGTCAAAGAACAGGCACAATTAGTAGAAGGCAGGAGATGTCGCTGCCGCAGATATTAGAAGTGGAGATCTTTGATGTAGGGGGTATAGATTTCATGGGCCCGTTCCCAACGTCATTTGGTAATCGTTACATCTTGGTAGCTATTAATTATGTATCAAAGTGGGTCGAAGCAACAACTTTCCCCAGGAATGACAACAAGGTGGTAACAAAATTTGTGAAAAAGCATATTTTCACCAGGTTGGGGCACCCCGAGCCATTACCAGTGATGGAGGGGCTCATTTTGTAAATGCAAGTTTCAAGAATTTGCTAGCTAAGTATGGGGTGCGCCACAAGGTAGCAACAACATATCATCCCCAAACTAGTGGGAAAGCGGAGGTGTCAAACATAGAAGTAAAGCAGATTCTACAGAAGACAGTGAATGCACAACGTAGTGATGGGTCAAGCAAACTCGACGATGCGTTGTTGGCTTATAGAACTGCATACAAGACATCAATTGGGACTACTCCGTACATATTGGTCTATGGAAAGGCGTGTCATTTGCCTGTGGAGCTAGAACACGAAGCTTTCTGGGGCGTGAGAAAATTGATCATGGATCTAGAGCTAGCGGGGAACAAGAGGCTGATGCAACTCAGTGAACTTGATGAGTTTCGTTGGCATGCCTATGAAAGTGCCAAGTGCTA
This sequence comes from Datura wrightii, assembly GCA_035772735.1. NCBI lineage: Eukaryota > Viridiplantae > Streptophyta > Magnoliopsida > Solanales > Solanaceae > Datura > Datura wrightii. The sequence continues at coordinate 43,132,343 of JASDFA010000002.1, read as the reverse complement.
CAAAGAGAAAACAAAGAGGTGGCACGATAAGCATATGGTGCATCGGATCTTTGAGTCGGGGCAGAAAGTATTGCTATTCAATTCAAGATTGAGGCTTTCTCCATGAAAATTGTGGTCCAAATGATCAGGGCCGTTTGAGGTGGTAAGAATGACACCGCACGGGGCAGTGGAGTTGTGGCAAGAAGATAGAAGTGTCACGTTCTTAGTAAATGGGAAGCGATGTAAGAATTATTGGGGTGAGGACGTTATTCGAGAGAAGACATCCATCACTCTAGAGGATGATTGAACGTGAATGACGTCGAGCCGTGACGGTAAATAAGGTGCTGCACGGGAGGTAACCCGTGAAATTGTTGTAATAGATGAGTAGAAATATTTGACAAAAAAAACAAAAAAACAAAAAAAAGAAAAATAAAAAATAAAATAAAAATTTTGTTTGTGTTGAAACCTATGAATTCTAACCAATTTCTTGTGGTGAAGTGATTTTCAGGTGGAACGGGAGGCAAAAAAAAATGCAAAGAAACGCAAAGCAAAAAACTATAGGTGAGAAAAATAAAAATTGACACATTACAGTGAGCCTACACAATGGCTCCGTGTCACGGAGGGGGTGCTCCGCGTTACCCTCCGTGACACGTTGAAGAGTGTTCCAGATTTTTTAAAAATCCAGAAAACTGGCGCGATGGCTCCGTGTCATGGAGGGGGTGCTCCGCGTTACCCTCCGTGACACGTTGAGTGTTATTTTGCATCGGGTCACACCGGGTCGCCGGGTAACCCACACGAAAACCACTTTTAAAACCCCGATTTCCCTCATTTCTTTCCTTATTTTCCCTTCCCTCCGTGACCAACACCCCAAATTCCCTTCTCCACCAACGTGACACGGACCCAGGCATCAATTTTCTTCAAGTTTTCTTTAATTTCATCGGATTAAAGGTATGTTCTTGAACTTTACCTCATTTTTGCTTGAATTTTCAATTCTTGAACATGTGTAGTGATTGAACCTTACCCTAAGTAAGGATTAAGCTTGAATTCATTTAAGTTATGATTGATTGATGTTCATAGTATCGTTGTGAGTATATGAACTCGATGGATGCATGTTTTATTGAATTTTTGCAAAATTGTTAGCTAGGGTTGGAAATTGAATAGGAAGAAGACTAAAATTGTTTGAAATGTTGAACAAAATTGGGTTGTGCATGTTGGGTGAATTGAATTATGTTGTGATTAATGTTGAATATGCTAAGTAGATAAAGGATTTTCAGGAGAATGAAATTGGTGAATTGCATAGGTTGTTGAGAACAAAAATTTGGCTAAGTGCTATGATGTTGAAAGTGAATCGATGGCGATAATTTTGTTCATTATATGAAGTCTGAGTAGTACATAGTAATTATTCCATCGATTTATATGAATGCACTAAGCCGATTGAATGTTAAGAATGAGGAAAATCATGAATGTCTTGTCGAATTGTTTTGATTGTGGCGAAAGACTAAGTGTGGGGTGACCTAATTAAACCCAAACATAGTTGAAGCTAATTGTGAATTGAATAACATTGAGACTATCTGTTTGATTGTACAGGAACAATGTCAGGCAGGCAAGACAAGGGAAAGGGAGCATCCACATCGGGCGCCGGTAGGAAAAGGATAAGATTGGGAACAGCAATTCCAGCAGCACCAGCTGTTCCGCGAGGCCAACACTAACAATACAGAACCCGATGGGTGACTAGGAAGGGAAGAAGTGGTATGCAAAACATAAAGAAACCAAATACTTCCTTGAAGAACATATAACACGGGAAACGCTGGCACAAGAATTCCCGCGGATCGTACACCGGATTGACACCGCTGGACTGAACTTCATCTTCGAAGAGCCCAGGGAGTGCAATCTCCATCTCATTCGGGAGTTCTATGCCAACTGGAACCCGACCCTCCGCAGTCACACCGTCAAAATCAGGGGGAAGGTTGTCACTTTTGAGCCCCATCACTTGAATGCTATATTGGGGGCGCGGGACACAGACGCCCATATCCTCCGGCAGCTAAACATCACTCCACCTTATGCGGACATTAGACGCACTCTATGTGGAGCCTGTTTGACAGCAAGGTGGAGCGGCACAAGGAGAGGAGATACCACCAGACGTTGCCCTACTCTCAGATGAACAAGGAAGCCAGGATCTGGCTGAAAATTGTGTGCTCACGCTTGATCCTGGGGGTGCACATGATAGATGTCACCCGGGACCGAGTCTACTTGTTGTATGCCCTGATGAAGGGGCTTGAAATAAATGTTGGGGCGGTAATCATCTCCTCCATGAAGAGAGCCCGACTGCATCAGGGGCACAAATACGGGTTCGGTGGTTTGCTTACCACGTTCCTAAGGGGCCATGATATCGAGGAGGAGGCCCTGGATTACATCCCACAGATTGACACGCGTGCCTTGGATGTCACCAAAACCAAGGAACCTAACACTACTCATGGGCCGGTGCTCACACTAGCTGAGCGACATGCTCAGAATGACCAGTATATGGCCCGCATATACAGGATGCAGATGCTACAGTTGCGCATTGGTGGGAGTCCAGCAGCAGAGGATGAGTTGTGGCAGCTCGAGCTGGATTACCCAATCGGCGAGAATGCCTGAGCTCTATGCAGAGTGGGGCCCGCATTTATGGAGCCCGTAGATGATCATGTCCCCACCAATGAAGAGACACGCCGGGAGGACTCAGATGTTGAGTCAGATGAGGACAGCGAGGGCGATTCTGATATGGGAGACGAAGCAACGGCACCTGATGAAGAAGTTGAATACTTCAATTGATTAGGGAGTTTCACCACCTACCTTTGTGATATGTTGAAATTTTGTGAACACTGGGGACTGTGTTCAGGTTAAGTGTGGGGTGGGAGTAGTTAGGTGCCAGCTACTTTGTTTATGTTTATGTTTATGTTGTGATGTTGTGCCTATGAAAAAATGTCACCCTGTGACTTTGTGTTATGTGTTCTATAATTAAGTGGTGTTGTAATGAATGTTAAGCTGTTGTGTGCTGTGTTGAGCTGTTGTTGGTTGGTTATTGTGTAAATATTTTTATTTTCTATCGAAATTATCAAAATTTTTAAAATTTTTGTTGAATTTCTTTTATGTTGGGTTTCTCAGCCTTTGTTTTTGGTGCTTTTATCGAGAATAGTCCCATTGAACCGAAGTCGTAGATAGTGACTGTTCCCTATGATGGATGGATGACGACCGTCTTAAGGGAAATGTAGTCGATAGGAGTAGTTCTTTTTCTTTCTTTTCTTTCTTTTGTTTGTGTCCCAGACGTGTTGTTACTTTATGGTTCGGAATTCTTGTTATGTGTTGTACATGATATTAAGATGCAAAAGTGATTCGTATGAGAGCATGCAAATGTGTAAACATGTTGAGATACCTAGGCCATAGAGTTCGATTCGGTGTGATCGAAGCTTAATAGTGAATTCTTGCAATGAGCTGATTGAAGAGTCTGTGAATATGTCTTGAGTTGAGCATGTGCAATGAGTGTGAGGTGAGGTTTTGATTATTCCATGCTATTGTGAAGTGTCTAGAACTTGCCTGGTGTGTGTACTAAACGAAATGAAGGATGTGTATTGTGGGAAAGGATGTAGGCATTTCTTTGATTAAACTGAAAGTTTCTCCATTATCATACCTACCTTGAATGTACATCCTAGTTAGCCCCATTGAGCCTTTAGTCTATTTTTTTCCTTTCTTTGAAGAGGTACAAACCGAGCTTACCCTTCTTTTCATTAGCCGTGAATTTGATCCAAAACTCTTAAGCACTCAAGAAAAAAAAATTTTCCCATAGTGTAAAGGAGTGAGAATTGTAAAAAGGAAGGAAAAGCGGAAGTGGTGAAAGTTAAAGAAAAGGTCAAAGGTGCACTTGCTGAAATTAAACAAAATAAAGATGTATAACTAATCTTTGCTAGTGAGTCAAGTGTGCTTAAAGAAATGGGAACAAAAACAAAGAAAAAATTTCTTCAACAATGGGAGGATGAAGGAAGAAAAAAAATGGTTGTAATGATGGTGGGATGTATTGAAAAGCGCTTAAGGAAGCTAGTTGCTATTATTGGTTACCCCAGTATTTGCTAGTTCGTTAGCTTACATTACAACCCGTTATGTCCTACGTGATCTTACATCACTCATCCTTATATTAGTGGAGTAATACACTAGAGGCAAGCCTATGGTTCATGACATGATGTATGTGAATTCCTTGGGAGAGAGAGTGAAATTGTATTCATATACCCTTACATGTAGTGCTTTGGAAATCATATGATAGCAAATGGGGTATTTCTCTTGTGTTGTGAGGGCACATGCTTGACGAGAGATTAATTTCGTGTTGGATGTCTTGATCAGTTGATTTGCACGAGTTTTCCAAGATTGAGAATTGATTCTTGAGCTTAGGAGATCTTAATGTGATGTACTTCATTATATTGATGATACCATGCATGTTTTCTTGATGATTTGCTATGTTAAATAATCGGTATAGTCGTAGCTTGATTTGTTGAGCCAAAGTAGCTATGCGTGAGGGTCAATTGCATGAGATGAGAGAGTATTGTTTGAAAGACTGTAATCTCTACAACCTGGCAACTCCAAATGCTATACAAATGAAAGACTATAATCTCTACAACCTGGCAACTCTAAATGAAAGGAGATGGCCAAACTGCTAACTCTGGACAACTGCTACTGAAGATCCTAAACTCTGTCTATCTAAACCTATGGCAAGTAATGCAGCGCCCAGGGATGGGCATCAGTACAATATGTACCGAATATGTAAGGCAGTGAATAAGAAGTTAAAGACTAAAAGTAAGTAGAAAGAAGGGGTAGAAAGATTAACCTGTGAGCTTGCTTATTCGTAATCTACATCTAGAAAAACACTACACGTACATGAGCTAAGACTTTATAATTACACATTCATAAGCTATAGCTAGAAGGAAAGAATGCAAACAAGAACCTAACCTGGCCCCCATAAGCCTAGAAGGTACAAGAAACAGAGAAATAACCTACCGGCACCCCCATAAACCCTGGCAAGCACAATTCAATCTATATACCCCTATCCAGGTGTTTATGACTCCACTGGTGCTATAGCCAACCTACTTGTCCCCCTGGATTTGCAACTAAAACCGCTTGGCTCCTGATCTGTGGCTATGTATGAGTCCGATGGACTCTTGATAACTGCACCCACGGCATCAGGCTCGATGAGGGTGTGATTCCGATATGGCATAGAGCTAGTAGTCCAGCCATGGAATAGATACGACCCTTGGGCCTCTGCGTCGTCTCTGAAGACGGCATATCGCTCCTTGGAGCGACATCGTATAGCCCCTGGCGGGTGATGACACAACTAGTAACCCTGGGGTGGTCACGGAAGAATCCTAAGTGAGGGCAACCCTACCTGAGGTGCTATACTGAAGTCTCAATCTAGCCATTTAAAAGGCGTATTTGGCCTTCTGGGCCTAATGTGACCGCTTTTCGCCCCTAGAATAATTTGTATGGCTGCTAGTAGGCATACCTCGTGCACCTATATCTGATTAGAGGATCCTGGTAGTGATCATAATCTCTAACGGTCTAGACCGGATAGGGCGAGATCTAGAGTGGCCTAACAATACTCTTAATGTCCTGCTCGGGAAACTATAACTCATAAGCAACTGTAGGGCTGTAGACGACCAATTGCCTAGTGCTTATGCTTTGAACGACTGTAGGGCTACTATTGACCGAACATGCTTTTGAGCGGTCGGCCCCTAATCATCCACATGCAACTTACTGAAAATCTTATCCTGAAGGTAATATCGTGCTAACATGGTTCTAGTCCTTTAGACCTTAACTCGGTCTGTTAAGATCTTATATGACTTCCCTGGGAAAACCCTAACTTTATAGATACATTTATATGGATTTATCCACTCACGGAAATCGGTCTTTGAGCATCTTATAGGAGCAAGGTGGGGCGTAAGCCCTGCCTCTAACTGTTAGTAAGGTCCCCTTCCTTAGGGTGCCCACGGGTCTATTTTACCTGAACAACTGGGATAGCTTCGTGGGCGACCTGTACGACGAATACTAAATCAACTGGAACTGATAGTCACTGGTACTAGCTAACTAAATGGTAGGCTGTTACTCAGTTCACTAGATAACCCTAGTGCCACTGACTTTAAAGTATGTCCATCCTATCTAACTTTCTAGCCTTGGGGCATGAAGGTACACTAATGGCCTTTGGGCATGCTTTACTGACAATACAGGCGCCTGACTGGTAGATATATCACCTAGCTGCGCCTATGCTGTTCAACTTACTTACTTATGCCTAATAGCTATCCACAAGCTTCTATGGTCTAGGCCTGACAATAAAACATCCCACTCTACTAACACAATGAACTGGAGAACAACGGACTTTCTATGACGCTTCTAGCGTATGTCATTCTTAACACGCTCCTTCCCAACAAAGGATATTACGGTATGATCCATATAAGTTTCCTAGAAGCTAACAACATATATATATTCATAGTCTATAGACAACAGCTGACCACAACATATCTAATTGGAATATGCTGATAGCAACTATTTGCAACACAAGGGACGATTTATTTCCATTCAAGAACGTAATTCGTATCACTGTACGATGAGAATAACTTGCCGAAGGAATAAACCTTAACTTACCTCGAATGTTGTTTTCTAATTCAACTAGCAAGGTTCAACTTGCAATTAGCAGTTCTTTCCAACTATAACCTCTATGCTAAGAGAATAGGACTAATTTCAATACTAAATTTGGCAATTTACGATAACTTTCGATAATAAACCAACTATAATTCAACATTGAAATACTCAGCTGATAACCTATAATTTTCTGAGAGTTCAGAACAGAGAAATTCTTACCTAACGCCTATGGTTGCTTAGGAATCAATTTGGAGCAATTCTGACAATTTTTACTCGGCGGAGTTCCGGTTTGCCGAGCGTATTTTTGAGAAATAACTCCGTAGAAATTCTTTCCGTAGGCTTAGTATTTGATACCTGAGGTTAATCTGCGTTTGGCTCGAATTTGATGGTGTACTTCGACAAAAATTGGATGAATTTGTGTGTCCTCTCTATTCCTAGCCGAGGGTTCTTTGGATAAATGAATTAAATCAGCAAAATAGGCTTTATATAGTGATAGGGTGGTGGTAGGGGGGTGTAGGGCGCCACCCATCATGCTAGGTTGGGGTGTGCGGCGCGCCGACCATAGCGTCAGGCTGATTATCGTGGCACGACATCCGGTGCGTTGGGCCTTCGGTCCTGACCACCTGCTCTCTCACTATCGTACCCGTATACTCAACCACTGGGCCCTTTCCCCACATGCTTCGTACTCTAAAACCCTCAACATACATACTCACGTGTCCGTTAAATGGTAGAAAATTATGGGGTGTAACACCCCAGTCAGGATTCCCAGCAAACAACGAGCCAAGTGATGACTCATTGGTTAAAGTAACGGATCATCCTGGGCGGTCATTGGATAGAGTTCAGAAAAGGCCCAGATCCGAGTCAACGACAACAAAGTGGGAAACGACCCATGTCGGCGAGTGACGACTCTTGGTATCAATTTGTTGGAAGGACCTCGAAAACTATAATAGGGTGGCCGAAGTGACGATTAGAGGATATGATGAATTGTTGTTTCACGTGATGACTCTTCCTTTTTGGTTGTTGGTTGGAGAACTAGAATAGTACCATAATTTCCCCTAGAAGCAACAGATGTAGTGACGAGTCATTATTTCATATGATGACTCATCCTCATCGGTTGTTGGTCAGAACTTCAGCAGAGTATTTGAAGTGTTTTACATACAATGGACAATTCAATGATCCGTCAGATCCTATAACGACCCATTGGATTGGTTGTTGTAGTTGGTAATTAGGTTTTTTATGTGATTTTATGGATGTAGTTTTGTAATTTTCCAAGATCCTAAATCTTCAATGACGTCAATTTAAGCTCTAAAATGAGTTTTTTGATAGGGTTTAGCTTATCCTAAGTCATTAGCTCCCATGCATGCATTGAATTGAGATTTCCTCCAAAGATCATACTAGAATTCTCCTCAATTTCTTCTCCACTTCTCTTGGTCTTTAAAGGCTAGATTGGCAATCAGTTTACCCAGGTATATAGAGTTATTAATTGGGGATTTCTTCCACCCTCATGCCTAAAACTTCTTCTTAGAAGCATGAATTCAAGTTTTTGATCAAGAGCATTGATTCCTAGGGTTTTAACCAAATTCTATAAAACTACCACGTTTATGGGTTTAATTCCCTCATGTTCTAAAGTATGTTTTAAGTCTAATGGGCAGATTTTATCCTCGATTTGATTATAAATTCGTGATTTCAAGTTATTAGAAATTATTCCCTATTATGCAAGTTTTTTATGAAAAGTCAAGCTTATGATCCATGATCTCATGTATGATGAGATATCTAGTATGCATGAATATTTATGAACTCTGAACTTATAAGTCCATAATTCTGACTGATGAAGTCTATTTCAAGTATGCATGATTTTATGATTCTGGAAAGCCCATACAAGTTAAGTATGTTCTTTAGATTTAGTCAAGGATAACAAGATCAGCTTATCATATGATTTGGAGTTAAGACTCCTAATGCATCTTATGATATGATATGGAGTCAAGACTCCCAATGTTCAAATTCAAGCTATGTATGGGAATATGATTTCAGCTTTGTTGAAAAATGATGTGACCGCTATGCATGTTTTGGGAGTAATGTCTAGCACCGAGTAGGCTTGGGGTTTTGAGGTTCCCCGATCTCAGAACTACGCGCCAATGTAGGTGTATGTATATACGTTTGGGATCTCTCAAGAGAGTTTTCCCCCACCCTAAGGGGCTCAATTTGATATCGATATCATGGTTTAACGTCCTTAGCCCTGGCAAGGCTTTTGACGGCTCTACCCACTTGAGTGTGATAGTTGGGCATCACGTATGCTCTATAGTGATGGTGTCAGTTGTGAAGAGTCTCTCAATGTTCCGCATGATTTTAGCTACTCATGTTCATGACTTATGATAGTAAATTTAACCCAATGGTCAGTTTATGAGCTTTTGCTTATGATTTCAACTATCACAAGTCATATGATTTCTATTTCTATGTTTTGGATTAGTATGTTCAGTTATGATAACCAGCTTATAATTATGTATATCTTAAATTCAATTTTCAGCAAGTAGTCCTTACTCTTATAATCTTTTGATTTATATGCATGATTTCAACTAATGTTTTATTAAGCATGCTTTACCTATCTTACATACTCAGTACATTCCAAGTGCTGACTGCTTATTTTATGCTATATCTTCTCATGATATAGGTTCGGGTAATCCAACTCATTCTCGTCGATAGATTGCTTCAACCTCAGTTCGATTCAGCCCCTGCTTTGGGTGAGTCCTCATCTTTTCGAGAATAGTTAGTAGTTATGTTTTGCGGGTTATTTCAGTTTTCAGACTCTAGCGAGCTAGTTGGGGGTGTTATCCCAATAGCTCATCAGATGTTTTAGAAGTTTTTCAGACATTATGTAGATGATTCAACTTATAGTGTGTTGACTCCATTTATGGCCTTTATTGTACTTTAGACTTCCGCTTATTCATGTTGCATTTATTTTATACTTAGTTATGCTTTTGAATTGCTATTCATGTACCATGGGTTAGCTTAGAGCTATTCGTGATTCTAGGTTCTGTGTCTCGATCCGGGGTTTTAGCTCGGGTCTGACATTGATACTAACCTGTCTCAAACCTTTTTACTATAGAAAAATAAAATAAAATTCCTCCTGTAAATTTTTTTAATTCTTACGCTTGTGGTGCCAAGATTCTATAATGACCGGGCGGGTTGCTACATCTAGTTCTTCCATATAATTAAATACTCAATTAGCACACTATATCAAGATGACCAAAATGGATATGTCAACTGACGAAATTATTTGTGCTAGTAAACTTCAGGTTTACCATGATATGTGTTACTTATTTTTATGAAAATTCAAGTTTACTATGACATGAATTTCACATCAATAAACTTCTGAGTTATTGTAGCATGCGTTTGTATCATGCATATATTTGTAGTACAAAGCGAGTAACATATATATTTCTTACCCATAGTAATTTAAGATATTTAATTTTTCAATCCTTTGTCTAAATCATTTCGATAGTAAACTTCAGATTTATTATAACCCGCGTTTTGATCGTAAAAACTTTATCGTGCTATGAAGTTCCTCTTTCATGATCTATGTTGTGAAATTTCCCTTCTTTCATGATCTATGTCGTGCGATGAAGTATGTCTCTATTCTTCTTACTCATGCTATACACATTTACATAAATATGCCTCCACGCCGAGTTAATGGTAGAAGAAACTGCAACGGAAATGGCAAGGGAGAAGGGCATCAACAAGCCCCCCAACACGAATGGATACTTTTCTCGAGCAGGTCACTCATGCTGAGTTTAAGGCGGCATTTAAGATGTTGTCGCAGGACATGAATGCTCAAGTCAACTAGCAGGGCATGGCCAACATTCCCTAAAATGGGAACGCAACAGCGGTGAGAGTGTGAGACTTTCTCAGGAAGAATCCACCTGAGTTTCTTGGGTTGAAGGTGGATGAGGACCCACATGCATTCCTTGAGGAGGTATAGAAGATCACCCAGATTATGGGAGTGATGGGAGAGGAGAGTGCAGACTTAGCCTCCTATCAGCTGAAGGGTGTTGCTCACATATGGTTCCATCAGTGGAAGGATAGTAGATGAGTTGGAGTACTTCCCGTGGGTTGGGATGAATTTCTGACTACTTTCTTAAACAGGTTCTTCCCAAGGGAGTTGAGAGTGGCAAAGGCGGCGGAGTTCGTCAACTTGAAGTAGAACGAAAGAACTATTCAATAGTATACTTTGAAGTTTATCCAATTTTTCAAGTATGCACTGGAGATGGTTGCTGATCTTAGGGCTGTGTGAGAAAGTTTGTGAATGAAGTGGAAGATTCCTTGGTCAAGGAGTGCAAGACTGCCATATTGATCAATGATATAGATTTCTTTCAGTTAGTCATATATGCCTAACAGATAGAGGCAGAGCAGATGAAGGAGAAGAAAAGAGAGGCCAAGAGGGCTAGGACAGGGAGATATGGGCATTCCCAGCAGAGGTCCGGTGGCGGACATCATCCCCAGTTTCACCAGAGGTTATTGGCCCTAGTGTAATCGTTAGAAAGTGTTTCGACCAGATCTAGATGTGATCAAAGGGATAGAGCATTAGGCTCTAGAGGTCAGGGGAGCATGTCAGAAGAGGACAACATTCCAGATTGTAGGAGATATGGTAAGAGGCATACCAGAGAGTGCTTATCATGTTCAGGCGCGTGCTTTAGGTGTCGGAAGCCCATGCATATGCTCAAAGATTGTCCTTCAGCTAGACAGGGCCATGGTAGAGGCTGTGACCCGACCACCAATTCAGAAGCCCCACCAACATGTTCAGCTTAGCAGGGTGCATCCATTAGTATAGGTGGCGGCGATCGCTAGAACATGTTCTATTCCCTTTCACCTCGACAGGAGCAGGAGTGCTCACCCGATGTGGTATGGGTATTTTATGAGTATTTTATGTTGATATGTATGCATTGATAGATCCAAGGGCTGCCTTATCTTTTGTGACACATTATGTTTATATTAGTTTCAAAGTTAGTCTCGAAATCATATCAAAACTCTTAGTTGGCGAGTTAGTTATAGCTCAACGGGTATACAAAAATTGCCCTATCACAATCCTTTAAAAGGTCAGCTCAGCCGACCTAGTAGAGTTAGACATGAATGATTTTGATGTTATCTTTAGCATGGACTGGTTGTATGCTTTCTTTGCTTTGATAAATTGTAGAACCCGTACGGTAGAGTTCCGGTTTCTGGGTGAACTGGTTCTAGAGTAGAAGGATAGTTTAGTTGTGCCTGTAGGTCACTTCATCTCCTATCTTAAGGCCAGAAAGATGATCTAAGGATTGGGCGATCAAGGATTTTACATCCGAGACCCTGACTTGTACAGTCAGTTTTGGTTGTATGTGAGTATCCATAGGTCTTCCATGGTGATCTACCAAGAGTCCTTCCCGAGTAGGAGATTGACTTTGAAATTGACCTTTTCCCTGATATGCACCCCATATCTATTCCTTCTTATAGAATGACTCCCTCTGAGCTAAAGAAGTTGAATGAACAATTGAAATATCTCCTAGATAAGAATTTCATCAAACCTAGCAAACCCCCATAGGGTGCTCCAGTTCTCTTTGTTCGCAAGAAGGATGGTTCCCCAAGAATGTGCATTGATTACCGCTAGTTAAACAATGTCACAATCAAGATTAAGTATCCCGTCCCCAGGATTGATGACCTGTTTGACCAGCTTCAGGGTGCTATGTGCTTCTCAAATAGACCTCAGGTGCAGATATCATCAGCTTAGAGTTAGGGAGAGTGACATTCCGAAGACAACCTTCAGGATTCAGTACGGTCACTATGAGTTCGTAGTTATGTCTTTCGGACTAACGAAAGCTCCTTCAGCTTTTATTGATTTGATGAATAGGGTGTTCAAGCAGTATCTGTATATGTTCGTGATTGTCTTCATAGATGACATTCTCATACACTCTTGGAGGAAAGAGGAGCATGTCGATCATTTGAGGATTGTGTTGCAGACTCTCAAGGATTATCAGTTATTTACTAAATTTAGCAAGTATGAGTTTTGGCTAAACTTGGTGGCATTTTTGGCCCATGCAGTGTCTAGCAAGGGTGTGCAGACGGACTCTCAAAAGATAGAGCTGATGAAGAATTGGCCTAGACTAGTTAGTTCGACATATATTAGTAGCTTCTTGGATTTAGCTGGCTACTACAGGAGGTTCATGGAGGGATTTTCATCCATTGCGGCACCATTGACTAAGTTGATCCAGAAGAAGGCAAGTTTTAGTGGTTGGTTACATATGTGAAGAGTTTTTAGCAGTTAAAGACTCGACTCACTTCAGCCCCATTTTTATCCTATCGAAGGGCACGAATGGTTTTGTTGTGTATTGTGGTCTCAGTTGTGTATTGATGCAACATGATAGGGTCATTACATGCTCCTCTAGATAGCTTAAGACCCATGAGAATAATTACTCAATGCATGACCTAGAGTTGGAAGCTGTGGTGTTTGCTTTGAAGATTTGGAGACACTACTTGTATGGGATGCATGTGGATGTGTTCATAGACCACAAGAGCCTTCAGTATGTGTTCACTCAAAAGGTCCTGAATTTGCAACAAAGAAGATGGCTAGAGCTTCTCAAAGACTATGACATGAGCGTCCTTTATCATATGGGCAAGGCCAATGTAGTGGTGGATGCTCTTAGTAGGTTGTCAATGGAGAGTGTGTCTCATGTGGAAAATGGGAGGAAGGAGGTTGTAAAGGATGTCCATAGCTTGCTCATTTGGGGGTTCACATCACAGATTCGGCAGATGATGGTGTGATTGTTTAGTATGGGTCAAAATCTTCCTTAGTGATAGAAGTGAAAGCTAGTCAAGATGAGGATCCTATCCTAGTGAATCTGAAGGAAGCAATTCGGAATTAGGTAGAGGTTTTCTTCCCAAGGGTGAGATGGTGTACTTCGATATTAAGGCCAATTATGTGTGCCAGCTATTGATGACTTGCGAGAGTAGATGTTGAGTGAGGCTCATAGCTCTCGGCACTCTATCCATCTAGGTTCCACTAATATGTACCATAATCTATGAGAAGTCTATTGGTGGAATAGCATGAAGAAAGACATAGTGGAGTTTGTGGCTAAGTGTCTGAATTGCCAGCAGGTGAAGGTTGAGCATCAGAGACCTGAAGATATGCTTCAGGATATTAGAATTCCCACTTGGAAGTGGGAAGAGATCAATATATACTTCATTAAGGTTTTCCTCATACATGCCGACAATATGACTCTATATGGGTGATTATGGACAGGTTGACCAAATTAGCTCATTTCTTACAGGTCAAAATTACTGATGAAGCTGAGGATTATGCTTGATTATACATTCTGGAGTTAGTTTGGTTGCGTGGAGTTCCTTTGTCCATCATCTCAAATAGGGGTACTTAGTTTACCTCCCAGATTTGGAGGTCGTTTCAGAAGGGTCTTGGTATTCAGTTAAAGCTTAGTGTAGATTTTTACCTGTAGATAGATGGTCAAGCAGCGTGGACCATTCAGACTCTTGAGGATATGTTGAGAGCGTGTGTGATCGATTTCAAGGGTAATTGGGAGGATCAGTTGCCTCTCATCAAGTTTTCCTACTGTAACAATTATCACTCCAGCATTCGGATGACTTTGTTTGAGGCTCTTTACGAGTAGAGGTGTAGATAATCTATTGGATGTTTTGAGGTAGGTGAGGCTTTGTTTATAGAGCTAGATTTAGTTCATGAGGCCATGGAGAAGGTTCACTTTATTAGAGAAAGGCTAAAAATAGCTTAGAGACATTAGAAATCGTATGTGGATGTTAGGCAGAGAGAGCTTGAGTTTGAGGTTGATGATTGGGTATTTTTGAAGGTGTTCCCCGTGAAGGGAGTGATGAGGTTCAGAAAGAAAGGGAAGCTTAGTCCCTAATATGTTGGTCCTTACAGGATTCTGAGGCTAGTTGACAAGGTGGCATATGAGTTGGAGCTACCAGCGGAGTTAGTTTTGGTGCATCCAGTTTTCTATGTATCTCTGTTGAAGAAATGCGTTGATGAACTAGCCTTAGTTGTTTTTGTGGAGAACATAGGTGTGAAGGATACCCTTACCTATGAGGAGGTTCCGATTGAGATCCTTGATCGTAGGTGCGAAAGTTGAGAAACAAGGAAGTAGCTTCAGTGAAGGTGTTGTGGAGAAATCAGCTTGTTGGGGGAGCTACATGGGAAGCAGCTGAAGCAGATATGATGGCTAGATACCCGCATCTTTTCCCTTTTGGCTCAGTTCTATCATGAGTTCCTTCCCCATCCTTCCAGTATGTTTAGTCTACATTCGAGTATATATTTTCCCAAGGGGGAGATAATGTAACACCCTAAAAGTCTCTAAGATCTAACCCAAAGGTTGAAATGGATAAAAGCAAGAACATTGCACCAGAGTCATAGAACGACTCAAGGGACGAGTAATTGTAGGGAATAATGATCCGTCGTGTGCCTCGTGGTAAGTCCCCAGTTAGAATTCATAGCAAACAATGAGCTAAGTGACAACTCTTTGTTTCATGTAACGGGTTGTCTGGGGTGGTCGTTGAGTGGAGTTTAAAAAAGGCCCAAATCTGAGACTGGCAACAAAGGAAGCAATGACCCGTGGTGGTGAGTGATGACTCATGGTATCGGTCCATTGGAAGGACTTCAGAAACTATGATAGGGTAGCTGAAGTGACGATGAGAGGATATGTCGAGTCATTATTTCAAGTAATGACTCGCCCTATCTAGTTGTTGGTTGGAGAACTAGAAGAGTACCATAATTTCCCCTAGAAGCAATGGATGGAGTGATGAGTTGTTTTTTCATATGACGAATCGTCCTTGGTCAGAACTTTAGTAGAGTATCAAAAGTGTTTCAAATACAATAAATGGTTCAATGACCCATCATATCCTACAACGACCCATTAGATTGGTCGTTGTAGCTAGCAATCAGGTTTTTTATGCGATTTGTTGGGGGTAGTTTTGTAATTTTCCAAGATCCTAACTCTTTAATGAAGTTGTTTTAAGTCCTAAAATGAGTTCTTTAAGAGGGTTTAGCCTATCTTAAGTTATTAAGCTCCCATGCATGCATTGAATTGATTCCCTCCCAAGATCAAACTTGAATTCTCCTCAATTTCTTTTCCAATTCTCTTGGGCTTTTAAGGCTAGTCCGCATATCGGTTTACCCAGGTATGTAGAGCTATGAATAGGGAATTTCTTCCACCCTCATGCCTATAACTTCTATCTTAAAGGCATGATTTAAGTTCTTAATCAACTGTATTGATTCCTAGGGATTTAACCCAATTCTATGAAACTAAATATGCTATGTTTATGGGTCTAATCCCCTTATGTTCTAAAGGATGTTTTAAGTCTAATGGAAAAATTTCATCCTTAATTTTACTTTTAATTCATGATTTTAAGTTATTAGAAGTTATGCCCTATATCTAGTATGCATGAATGTTTATGAACTCTCAACTTATGAATCCATGATTTTGACATATGAAGTCTATTTCAAGTATGCATGATTTTATGATTTGGGCAAGCCCATACAAGTTAAGTATGTTATTTATGATTTAGCCCAAGCTAATAAGATCAGCTTATCATATAGTTTTAAGTCAAGACTCTGAATACAACTTATGATATGATATGGATTAAAGACTCGCAATGTTAAGGCTCAAACTATGTATGAGAGTATGATTTTAGCTTCGTTGAAAAATGATGTGAGTGTTATGCATGTTTCGGGAGTAGTGTTTAGCACCGAGTAGGCTTGGGGTTTCGAGGTTCCCCGGTCTTAGAACTACGAGCTAATGTAGGTATATGTATATATGTTTGGGACCTCTCAAGAGTGTTTTCCCCTGTCCTAAGGGGCTCAACTTGATATTAATATCATGGTTTAGTTTCCTTAGCCCTGTCAAGGATTTGGAAAGCTTTACCCACTTGAGTGTGATATTTGGTCCTTAACATAAGTTCTATCATGATGGTGTCAGTTATGACGAGTCTACCGTTGTTCCTCATGATTTCAGTTACTCATGTTCATGACTTATGATATTATGTTTTACAACATATTTGACCCAATGATCAGTTTATGAGCTTTTACTTATGATTTTAGCATGACAACGTCACTACTCGAACATAGGCCCGGATCGAGACACAGGACAACGAACCCCGAGAGGCTCCAAGTCGACCCATGGCATGAACATGACATCTAATTCAATCATAATAAAGTGGAAGATCAACATTATTAACATAGCGTAAGTCTGATAATCTCATAACATCGGAATACATAACTTAAGTTCGAAGCTGATTACATTCTATGTCTGAAAAGCCTCTACTACTGACAAGTTGATGGGACAAGACCCCAACTAACTCACTAAATTTTGAAACTGAAAGCACTAGATACAACTAAAAAGAAGGGCCCTCGAAAGATGAGGGTTCACCAACTCTGGCTGATAAGTGCTAATGCTGCAGCTCTGGCTAATGACAATACTGAGCCTGTATCATGAAAGGATACAACATAGAGTATGCAGTCAGTACGTGGAATGTTACTGAGTATGTAAGGTAAGTAAAACCACTAAGTAAGTAAAATCATAAATCATGCAGATCATCAGACATAATCAAGATACGATTCTGAGAGTAGGGCTTGCATGCTATTTTCTGAAATCATGATCTGAACATAACTGAATCGAATGACCCAAAGCTAAAAACTGATAGTCATAATCAAACACTAACATTGGGTCAAACTTGCTGAAAACATAATATCATGAATGATGAACATGCATAACTGAAATCATGAGGAACAATAGGAGACTCGTCATATAACCGACATTACCACGATAGAGCTTACGTGGTCCCGATTAACACAGTCAAGTGGGCAGAGCCATTCAAAGCTTTGCCAGCGCTAAGGACGCTACCACGATATCAATATCAAGCTGAAGGCCCCTTAGAGGCAGGGGAAGCTCACAAGTTAGGTCCTGAATAATCTGAACATACCTACATTGGCACATAGTTCTGAGGCATAGGGTTGACAGACCTTTAGCATACTTGATGCTAGACACTACTCAAAAAAAGAACTTATGCTCTCTATCATTTTTCAACGAAGCTGAATCATCGTCTAGTGATGAAGCTGATTCAAAACATACATGCATAAATCTGAAATCATAACATGAGGAGCCATGTGATCTTGGGCATATTTACATGCGCAAATATTACTTTATACGCATGTTTTACCCATGTTGTACCTTAATTTTAGAATAATCTCATGTATTTTGTGTAATTTGTGGCCATGGACTAACAAATATGATTAGCTCTCTTTGTAGTTTGAAATTGCCAATGTATAGAGCTCAATGTGAAGATAATGGTCCTAATCTTGAAGATAAATGTTAAGGGGCAGATTATGGATGATGAGACAAGATAAAAAGGACATTTGGAGTCAACTCCATGCCACAGAGAAGCATTGGGGCATTCAACAACGTGCCACAGAGAAAAGAATTAATTTATATGAGCAGGGGATGCCAAACAGTGAGCATACACATAGCAGAGTGTCACGGAGGCAAATCTCGATGATAGCCAGCGTGATATGGAGCTATTTCACCACAGGCCAAATTTTGTATTTTTCCAAATTATTATAAATTGAACCCTTAGCTTCTAATTTCATTATCACAAAATATTTTGAGAACGCTTGAAAGGAGCGAGGGGAGAAGTGAAGAACTCTACCTAGGGTTAATTATTTTTTATTCTCTTTTATCTACTCTTGTAAGTATCGTACTCTAATTATGTTTTTGAGTATTTTTACGAACATGAGTGGCTAACACCCTTCCTCTAGGGTTGAGGCCACATGATATGATTGCAAAGGAATGAATTCTTCGTTGATTTGAGTTTTTAGTTGTTGTTTTGTCTTACATTCTTTATTATTATTGTTTTTATGCTTGGTCACCATGAAAAAAACTCGTTAAGTTTAGGTAAAGGCTCGGAAGAGTAGCCCTAGGCTAGAACACAAGAATGTAAGGAGCAAGTTCTTATCTTTACGATAGGATTAGTGGTTAGGATAGAAATTATACCTGATTTGCCTTGTTTGGATGATAAAATGGGATGATCTAGACATCAACTTAGAATTGTCACATCACCGCTCGTAGAAGTAGTTGTGAAGCTAAGTTTGGTTAAATTATTAGAGGTACGAAAGTCCATAATCAAGGGCACAAATTCTGTACACCACATCCACGTAGTTAAATTGCTCACGAATTGGGACATCACATCCCCACTCAATGATGTAGGTGTGAGACTAGTTTGTCGTGTTTAGAGGCTCGAAATACCATGAACATCGCATTTCAACTATTTGAGACAACAAATGAAGTTTTCATACTCGAACCATTGTGAATTGTAGCATTGCATGATTATTAGGCCTTAACTTTAGATGCTTCTTGTATTGTTTCTCAATTATTTTGTGATCACCCATAGATTTAATTAGAATTTTCCAAAATTTCTATAATCAACACTTGTGAAGGTTAATTTAACACCTGAACTTGATATTCGTAAATTAACCCAGTCCCTATGAGTTCGACATCCAGCTCTGAAAAAGGTATAATAAGTTGGAAAGATACAAAATTTGGCCTGTGGTGAAACAGCTCCGTGTCACGCTGGCTATCGCTAAGATTTGCCTCCATGACACTCTTCTATTGTGGATGCTCATTGTTTGGCAGCCCCTGTTCATATAAATTAATTCTTTACTCCATGGCACGCTGTTGAATGCCCCAATGCTTCTCCATGGCACAGAGTTGACTCCAAATGTCCTTTTTAGCTTGTCTCATCATCCATAATCTATCCCTTAACATTTATCTTCAAGATTAGGAACATTATCTTCACATTGAGCTCTATATATTGGCAATTTCAACCTACAAAGAGAGCTAATCATATTTGTTACTCCATGGCCATAAATTACGCAAAATACATGAGATTATTCTTAAATTAAGATAAAACATTGGTATAAAATAGTATTTGGGAATGTATATATGCCCAAGATCACTGCCCCACACTTAAAGCCTTGTTCGTCCTTGAATAAATCCTTTACATCTCATGCATAAGGAAGACTCACAAATTACCAATTGACGTAAGAAGACTCGAATTAAGGATACAATGACTAATTTAGATGGCAAGTTCAAATAAAGCATGCTATATATAATATATAACACAATTCAAATCCAATAAAACCAAGTTAAGATCTCCTAGCCTCAAGGATTGACTCTACAACCACATCAAACCCATGCCCATTAGCCAATAAAGAAGTCCAATATGAATTCTATCTTTCCTCAAACATGTGCCCTCACAACAAGAGAGATACCCATTTTTCACTCTCGCAAATTTTCTAATTATAACATGTATGGGTATATGAATAAGAATTCAGCTCACTCTCACAAAGAATTCACATGCATCATGTATTGACCCATAAGCTTTCCTTTAGTGTATTACTCCGCTAATTTAGGAATGTTTGATAGTAAGATCAAGTAGGACTTACCAGGTTGTAATGTAAGCTAAGGGACGACTAGGTACTATTCTGGCCAGTAATAGTGGCTATCTTCCCCAAGGGCTTTTAATACATAACACTTTCATTACAGACATCTCTTCTCTTACTTCGCCTTTATTCTCTTCACTCATAAATTTCCTCTTTTATTTTCCCATTTCTTTATGCACATTTAGCTTATTAGTAAGGAGTACTTAAACAACTTTTTCATTCTTTTGTTCTCTTACTCCCTACCAATACTCATGCATTTTCAAACAAGTGCACCTCTAATCTTTTTCTCAACTCCCACAACCGTTATTTTTCCTTCTTTTTCAAGATTCTCACTCCTGTACTCTTTTGGATTTTTCACTTAAGCACTTAGGAGTTTTGGATCAACTTCAAGGCTATTGAAAGAAAAGGATTAAGCTTATGTTGCAGCTATCAAAGAATAGACTTAAGGCTCAATGGGGCTAACTAGGATCAGACATTCAAGATAGGTAAAACGAGGGATAAAATTAGGCTCATTCAAAGAAATACCTAAATCATCTCCTACAATCGGCATCCCTCATTTCATTTTGTATACACATCAGACAAGTTCTAGACACTACACAATACCATGGAATATTCAAAAACCTTACCCTCACTTCACATGCTCAATTCAAGACAGATTAAGTAGACTCTTAACTCAACTAATTACAAGAATTCAAAATTAAGCTTTAAGCACATAGAGTCACATTCAAGAGCCTAGGTTTCTCAACCAAAGTTATACAACTGGTTAGCATGCTTCTCAATTAAAATCACTTGCATCATACAATCATGTACAACACATAACAAGAACATCAAACTATCAATCAACTCAGGGTTCAAACAAAACACATATTGACTAATTTTCCCTCAAGACAGTCGTCATCCATCCATCGTCGGGAAAAGTCGCTAACTATGACTGAAAAGTTATGTACAAACAAATGAAATTTTTATTTCTCGGTTCAAAGTGCCCCCCTTTGGAAAAGAACCAAAAAGAAAAACCAAAGGATGGGTGAACTATGCTTAATTCAAATTTTTTCAACAAAAATATTATACCTAGCACCACATTCACCCGAAATAACTTAGCACAAAATTCTGAAATTTTCCTCACCCCACACTTAATTTATGCTATGTCCCCAAAGCATAATTTAAAAGCAAGAATAAAGAAGAGAGATACTTCCTGAGGCTTCTAGGCCTAGCTAGCAGCATGCGTTGTCCATTTTTCATCTTGGGGATCCTCAACCCCACACTTGTGCTTTAACATACTCCTTAGCTTCTACTTTTAAGGCTACTCAGACTTCCCCTCAATCTGTGCTTAAGTCACATGAACAAAAACAAAATCAAAAAGTGAAGATAAACAAAATACAAATAGATAAAGTGAAATTGTACTTGTGGTACTTTTGGGTTACCTCCCAATCAGCACCTTATTTTACATCGCGGCACGACGCATCAAGTTTCACCACTTTTTTCTCCACTTTGAGGATATGAATCTCACCCCTAATTTCTTCCCCAATTTCCTCTCATGCTCTAGGGGTGGTGGTGAAAAGGTGAAAGGACCAAGCAGTAGATGTCTCCTCTGGCACTTATTGGCCCTTACGTAAGTGAAGTCATTTTGTCTCTTGGAATCAGCAAATTTCATAATAGACGGGGCTTGTTCCTCCTCTAGACCTTTCTCTACAAGCTTGGAAGACTCTATTTCTAGGTTGTCAACCAAACATAATGTCGAGAAATGCTCTGAGTGAGGTATAATACACCTTAATTCTGAAACAGAAAGTGTTCTTGACCTCCTTACTTGTGTACACCTTCTCCACATCAACATCTGACTCCACATGAATGTCAAATGGTTGGAACTTTATCTCTCCTTTCATGAATGGATTGGAAATATGTGTGAGACCATCACGGAGGCTCTTAGGAGCTTCTAACTATTGAGCTTGTTCCAACAACTCACCCTTTTCTTCTCCTTGCAGTCCCATTTTGAGTATTGGCTAAGACCATCACTTGCAAATCAAAGAAAGCTTCAGCCTCAGCCATCATCTTCGTGAACTTTGCTCTTATCATTTCTAAGGCCTCTCCATTTTCCTTGGTCTGAACCCCTAATACTTCCATCTGCTCCCTGATCGCTTCTGTCTGCTCAAGGACCTGTTTTAACATATTTTCTATCTGAACTTGGTATTCTAAGTCCTCCTCTACATCATTCTGATACTCATCAAAAACAACAGAAGGATCATAGTAGGGGCTTGGGGTAGGGGAATATGAATTTGGACAACCATTCCAATGGCAATCCTGACCACCACATATACCGCATGTCGCACAATATTGCCACGAGTGGGGTCTTCCACAATTCAGACAAGAATCATTGACATAGGAGTATCCACCATTAAACCTATTTGTACTCCATGATGTCATGTCAAGAAGGGTATCAAGCTACAAAATAAAAATAACAGAATCTACAAAATAAATTTTTTATTTAACACTTAGAAAAATCTATATCAACACAAAAAATAAGAAATTCACCAATTTCACTAGTCCCCAACAACGATGCCTAAAACTTATTGCCCCAGTGCATGCACAAGCATATGCGGTAGTACAAGTAATATAGTGGCCCTTTTTCAGTGTTGGATGTCGAACCCACAGGGACAGGACTAATTCAGCGAACTATCAAGTTCAAGTGTTAAATTAACCTTCACAACTATTAATTGTAGAAATTTTAGAAAATTCTAATTAAATCTAAGGATAATCACAAAATAATCAAGAAACAATACAAGAAGCATCTAGAGTTAAGGCCTAATAATCATGCAATTCTGCAATTCCAATGTTTCGAGTATAAAAACATCAGTTGTTTTCTCAAATAGTTAAAATACAACGTTCATGGTCTTTCGAGCCTTTAAACACGACAAACTAGTCTCACACCTACATCATTGAGTGGGGATGTGACGACCTAATTCATGAGCAATTTAATTACGTGGATGTGGTGTACGGAGTTTGTGCCCTTGATTATGCACTTTCGTACGTCTAATTATTTAACCTAACTTAGCTTCAGAATTACTTCTACGAGCGGTGATGTGATAATTCTAAGTCGGTGTCTAGCTCATCACGTTTTATCAACCAAACAAGGCAAATTAGGTATAATTTCTATCCTAACCGCTAATCCTATCGTAAAGATAAGAACTTGCTCCTTACATTCTTGTGTTCTAGCCTAGGGTTGCTCTTTCAAGCTATTACCTAGCTTAACGAGTTTGTTGTTATGGTGATCAAGCATAAAAACAATAATAATAAAGAATGTTCAAAACAACTAAAAACTCAAACGAATGAAGAATTCATGCCTTTACAATCATATCGTGTGGCCTCAACCCTAGAGGAAGGGGTTTAGCCACTCAAGTTTGTACAAATACTCAAAAACATAATTAGAGAACGATACTTACAGAAGTAGTTAAATTACGGTACACAAAATACATGAGATTATTCTTAAATTAAGGTACAACATGGGTATAAAATAGTATTTGGACATGTAAATATGTCCAAGATCACCTTGGGAGCAAACCATACCACAAGCTGAAAATAGTGGGAGTCTAGACTCCAAAATCCATGTGGTAGCTAATAACATGAAATTTAGATGAATCATGAAACATACTTGATCATATGGGCTTGCCCATTAGTTAAACATGCTTGATATAGACTTGATCATTTGAAAACATGAACATAGACATGGGTAATTCGAAATCATACTTTTTTCATATACATCTCATCATGCTTGAATACATATCTCATAGATCTCAACTTTCATGAATTTTCATGGATGGATATCATAATTTATAAAACTTGAAAACATAATTTATAATTGAAAATATTATAAAATATGCCCATTAATCACAATTCAACATTAGAAACATGCTTAGATTATATGCATGATTGAAACTTAGAGAATTCACATGTTGCGTTAAAACCCCATGGATTCATCAATCTAGAATTTCATGAATTGAAGAGGAATTGGTCATGGGTGTGGATGGATACACCCATTCATAGCCTTACATACTTGTAGAAATATGATTTCACAACTTTCTTGATTGCCTAATGGGAATCTGGGGAGGAACTTGATGAATCTAAGCTTGATCACCCTTAGAAGCTTCTAGACTTTCATACATGGAAGTGAATAGGCCTAGAATGAACTTACCCCTCTTAAAACACACTATTCTGAGCTTAAAATGAAGTAGTTTAAGCCTTAGGAACTTAGAAATTATGGAAAAACCCTTAATAAATTTGCAGGGAAAAACACATTGCTAATCCCCATGAGGGACTGGAAGACTCGTTCCCCATCACCACAACTCGTGGTCCTCCTCTCATCGCCTGCAGTGGAACTTGTCAACACTGGTCACCATGACTCGTGGTGTGCCAATGACTCATGGTGACTGGTTGTTAGGTGTACTGCCAGAACATTCATCCTTCAAACCAATCACTGACCACAATGGTGACCATGACTCGTGGTCCCACCCGTGGTCAGCCTCAAATCCCAAAACTTGACCAAGTCCAACCTTCTCCCCATGAGTCACTCAACGACTCGTGGTGCACCCAACGGGTCACTGGATGACTCATCCTATGACCTGTTGTAGAAAATCCTATTCTCTTCATTTCAAATTTTGGGTCTAATCTTAGGATTTTCGGGGTATTACAGACAAGTCATATGATTTTTATTTCTAAGTCTTAGGTCACTATGTTCAGTTATGATAACCAACTTATGATTATGTATATCTCAAATTCAGGTTTCAGCATGAGGTCCTTACTCTCATAATCTTTTGATTTATATGCATGATTTCAACTAATGTTTTAATAAGAATGTTTTACTTACCTTATATACTTATTACATTCCAAGTACTGAAAGCATACTCTATGTTATATTGTCACATGATATCGGTTCTGGTGATCCAGCTCAATCTCGTGGCTAGCTTGCTTCAACCTCAATCCGGTTCAACCCCTGATTTGGGTGAGTCCTCATCTTTCCAACGATAGTTAGTAGTTATGTTTTGTGGGTTATTTTAGTTTTTAAACTCTGGTGAGCAAGTTGCGGGTGTTGCCTCAACAACTCATCAAATGTTTTAGAGGCTTTTCATACATTATGTAGATGATTCAGCTTGTAGAGTGTTGACTCCATTCTTTAGCCTTCCGCTTGTTCATGTTGCCTTTAATTACTACTTAGTTATGCTTTTGAATAGCCATGCATGTACCATAGGTTAGCTTAGAGTCATTCGTGGTCCTAGGTTATGTATCTCAATCTGGTGTCTTAGCTTGGGTCGTGGCATTACTACTAACCCACCTTAGACCTTTTTATTATAGAAAAACAAAATAAAATTCCTCCTATAAAATTTTTTGATTCTTACACTCATGGTGCCACGATTCTATAGTGATTTGGTGGGTTGCTACATCTAGTTCTTCCATATATATTGAATACTCAATTAACACATTATATCAGGATCACCAAAATGGTCATGTCAACTGACAAAATTATCTATGCTAGTAAACTTTCAGGTTTACCATGATATGTGTTACCTATTTTATGAAAATTCAAGTTTACTATGACATGAATTCCACATCAATAAACTTCTGAGTTACTGTAGCGTGCATTTTTGTCATGCATATATTTATAGTACAAATCGGGTAACATACATATTTCTTACCCACAGTAACTTGGAGATATTTGATCTTTCAACTTTTTGTCTAAATCATTTTGATTAGTAAACTTTAGATTTATATAACCCGCATTTTGATCATAACAACTTTGTATATTACAATATAGGATGAATAACATAATAATAAACTCTTTGGTAGTTTTTAATTTATTATCCATTATAAAATATTGTTTGAACACTATTGGTATCATGATTTTTGTAGACAAACAATTAGGCTCTTCTGAAGACTTTAATTATTAATTTATATAATCAAATATTACTTAGATACTTCTGGTATTATGAAAGCAAATTTAGACAGTGCTAATATCATGAAATAATCAATAAATAAGTGGACATTTAAAAACAATTATAAATTTATAAATAATGAAAAATAAACATTAATTTCTAAACTTCAGTATTTTAAACATCTCATTAATGAAGCTTATTAACATAAATATATATATATAAGTCACACCCCACCTTGGGGGGTATGACGGGCACCTGGTGCCTGCTAGACTCTGGCTCTATTTCAAGAAATGAACCGGCTATATAGCGGCTGTAAATATATCCCCCGACCGATTAGGCCTATAGCTACCTACAATGCACACAGCTAACCAGAACGATGACACTATAATCTAAAGCAACTGCTATTCACATTTGTGACCGACAAGGTCACTAAATATAATCAGAAGAAGGCCCCATGCTGCCAACATCAACAACTAAACACATATATACATGCACGGACCCACACGATCGGCTCCACCACCACAGGGAAACATCAGACTGCAAGCCTCTAGGAAGTAATAATAGAATGGTCGGGACAGGGCCCCGACCTACCCAAACTGTAATAAAAAAGGAAATAGGAACAACCTCCGACTGTCTAGCTCCAGAGGATAGGAGCTGATAACTATGCTGACTGGATCACGAGGGATCGACTCCTCGTCTATGTGTACCTGCAGGCAAGTAATGCAGTGCCCCCACGGGCGTCAGTACCACTGGTACCGAGTATGCAATGCAAACTGAATACAACTGAATACGAATAACATAACTAGCAATTCTGAATAGCAGGAGATAACTGAATCTGTAAGAACTTATATGAACTGAATCAGACTTTATGTGCAGTGATAGGGCAGGAGCGTACCTGTAGATGCGGCGGCCTGCTGTCTATTAACTAATATATAACACATAAATACATACATATATATATATATATATATATATATATATATATATATAAAACAAGAGCCAATACCAACCCCCATAAACCGAATGGCGCCAAGCAAGCAAACAATCTATATACCCCTACCCGGGTCAAAACCAGCCAAAAATAAGTCACTCCACTCATCTGCTAACTACGAGCACCTCTGCCGGCCCCCCTGGGTCTCCAGCTCGGGCTATGGCCTCTGATATAAATAACTGTGTATGAGTCCAGAGGACTCCTATAATGTATTTGTAACTGTAACTGTATCTGAATCTGTTTCCTGGGCGCTTGCGCACAACAGGGCTATCTGTACTGTAATGCTGATCAGCCTGATATGGGGAAAGCTTCATCCCATCTTCGTCCAAACTGGGGATGGCATGCCACTCCTTGGAGTGATGTAAACCCACCCGCTTAGTGGGCGAAATAGTTACCAACCCAGGGGCGGCGAGGACACTCAAAAGGGTGCCCTCACGACACAATCAAGTCTCAACAAACAATAAGCACATATATATATAGCAAGCATGTTTAAACTGAAAAATACTATCTGAATTTTGATTTCTTATTCTGATCTCTTTCTGTATTATACTGATTCTGATACTGCTTTATGCTGAATCTGTGATCTTTATCTAACTACATGGCTAATATGTAGCCAAGATACTGTCTGACTGTCTGATTTTACTTTTCTAACTCTTATTCTGAATATCTGTCATATTCTTCTAGAAACATGCTTGCTAATCACATACTGGGCTATACTGAGTCTGGAATGCTAACTTGCCATTTTGGCGCATGCTTTACTAACTTTCGGACTGAGTACGATATAACAACGCAAACCAGATTTACTGAACTTGCACAATACTCAACATTCAACTCCGAGAATTCTACTACGGAGTTTACTGTGCTATACAAGGCTAAAACTACTAACTTGCCGAAGAAACTGACTTTACATACCTTAACCTTGGTTTATTCGACTAACGGACGAAGCTCGGTCAGTACTCCAGCTATTTCTCCCAACTGTATTTACATATATGTCAATTAGAACTAAATACATTAATATCCGGGAGAAATTATCAATTTTGATATATATTTATCCCAAACTTTGACTTATCGGAAAATGGTCAAAAACTCATTATTTCTCGATAGTCCAGAAGGGATAAATGCTCACTGCAAGGTTAGGAACACATTGGTACTAATTTAAAGCAATTCTATTTACTTTACCTCGGTAGCACGACGTTTCGCCGGCCAAATTTCACGAAACCAACTCCGTAGGATTGCTCTCTGCAGCTTTATACCTCGGTATCTAAGCCAAAACGGAGTTTAGATTGCGTTTTGTAGCGTAATCGGCAAGAAATATAAGTAAATAGTCATGGGTTTCCTTTTCCCTATCTATATTACCCTGTTTTTCTGGAAATTATTGATATATATGGAAAAAATCGACTTTTCCCTTTTTTTTTCTTGCCTTCTAAATCCCTTAACCAACATGCCATTAGGCTATTTATTCATTTAAAATTTATGGGGTGTAACATCCTTCCCCCTCTTAAGAACATTCGTCCTCGAATGACATTCTAACTTATAGAAATCTTAACTGGCTGACTTATCCCTGGAAAAAAAAATTTCGGCAGAGTTTCTCCTATATTATGGACTATCTCAAAATTTCTAAAAAGCAGAAAAGCCCAATATAGGTACTCCACACAATATAATAATATTCATATATAACTGGCTATAATCATTCGCCTGCTTTTATATATGAAATATAAGCATTCATAAGGAAAAACAGTTCTAACATACCTCCTGTTTGCCTATGCCTGGAATAAGTGGGGATATCTGGCTTTCATGTTCTCCTCGGCTTCCCAGGTCATCTCTTCTCGGTTCCTGTTATGCCACAATACCTTGACAGACGCAATATCTTTAGTTCTCAATCTACGAATCTGTCTGTCTAAGATAGCTACTGGAACCTCTTCATATGCTATCTCTTCTGTGACGTGGACATCCTAAACTGGAACAACTGTGGAAGGGTCTCCTACGAACTTCCTCAACATAGATACATGGAATACTGGGTGAACAAACTCTAATTCTGGGGGCAAGTTCAATTCGTATGCTACTCGGCCTATTCTTCGCCGAATCTGATATGGCCTAATGAACCTCGGGCTAAGCTTGCCTTTCTTGCCAAATCTCATCACCCCATTCATCAGAGACACTTTAAAATATACCCAATCATCCACTGCAAATTCTAAATTTCTGCGCCGCATATCTGCATAAGACTTCTGGCGGCTCTGAGCAGTCAGTAGGCGTTCTCTGATAAGCTTCACCGCCTCTTCTGACTGACGAATAATATCTGGCCCAATCAGCGCTGTCTCTCCCGCTACAAACCAGCCAACGGGTGATCTACATTTCTGCCCGTATAATGCTGCAAAGGGCGCCATCTGGATAGCTAAATGATAACTATTATTATAGGAAAATTCAATCAACGACAAATGCTCATCCCAACTACCCCCAAAATCTAGTACACACGCTCGTAGCATATCTTCGAGCGTCTGGATAGTTTGTTCTGCTTGCCCGTCTGTCTGAGGATGAAAGGCTGTACTTAAGTTAATTTGTGTCCCCAGGCCTCTTTGGAACGACTGCCAAAATCTCGCTGTAAATTGTGCTCCTCTATCTGAGATAATAGACACCGGAACACCGTGCAATCTGACTATCTCTCTGATATATAGTTCAGCATAATCCTTAGTAGAGAATGTAGTTCGTACTGGCAGGAAATGGGCTGATTTTGTTAATCTGTCAACGATTACCCAAATAGAATCGTTTCTGCGTCTGGTATGGGGTAACCCTGTTACAAAATCCATATTTATCACTTCCCATTTCCACAAAGGCACGGCTATATCCTGCGTCAGACCGCCCAGTGTCTGGTGTTCTGCTTTCACCTGGTGGCAGTTAGGACATCTAGATACAAATTCAGCTATTTCAGCTTTCATACCTGGCCACCAGTAGATGTCTCTGATGTCGTGGTACATTTTCGTTGCTCCTGGATGGAGGGAATAACGAGCGTAATGTACCTCATGCATGATCTGCTGGCGAAGCCCTGAAACATTCGGGACACATAGGCGGCCCTTACAACGCAGCACTTTATCCTTAGTCACTTGGAAATCTGGCTCCTTACCATTCTGAACTCTATCTCTAAGCTGGACTAAGTTAGGGTCCTCGTACTGCCGTTCTTTTACCTCTATAACTAACGACGACACAGCAAAGTTCTGAATCACCGCTCTGTTATTTTCTGTTTCTACTACTCGAACTGCTAAACCAGCTAGCTGATGAATTTCCTTGGCTAACTCCCGCTTCTCGGGTCGCAAATACGCTAAACTCCCCATTGACTTATGGCTGAGGGAATCTGCTACTACATTAGCTCTCCCTGGGTGGTAGAGAATATTTACGTCATAATCTTTCAGCAATTCTAACCAGCGACGCTGCTGAAGATTTAACTCCCTCTGTGTGAAAATGTACTGCAAGCTTTTGTGATCTATAAAAATGTCTACATGAACGCCATACAGATAATGCCTCCAGATTTTCAAAGCATGGATCACTGCGACCAGTTCCAGGTCATGGGTCGGATAGTTCTTTTCGTGCTTCCTCAGCTGTCTGGAAGCATAAGCAATTACCTTTCCATGCTGCATCAGCACACAACCCAGTCCAATGCCTGAAGCGTCGCAACACACCGCATACCCATTTGTTCCCTCTAGCAAAGCTAGTACCGGGGCGGAGGTCAATCCGTCTTTCAACTCTTGAAAACTCTGCTCACATGCCTCCGTCCACTGAAATATCGCTGCTTTCTATGTCAATTTTGTCAGAGGTGCTGCTATAATGGAGAATCCTTCAACAAATCTCCGGTAATACCTTGCTAAACCCAGGAAACTGCGGACCTCGGTCGGAGTGGTAGGTCTGGGCCATGTCTTGACCGCCTCTATTTTTTGTGTATCCACCTGTATACCAGCATCCGACACAATATGCCCCAAGAAGGCTACTGAGTTCAGCCAGAATTCACACTTGGAAAACTTAGCATATAATTGACGGTCCCTGAGAATCTGGAGCACTGTCCATAAATGAGCCTGGTGATCTGCTTCAGAGCAAGAATACACCAGAATATCATCAATAAACACTACCACGAACAGGTCCAAGAATGGTCTAAAAATGCTATTCATCAGGTCCATGAATATTGTTGGGGCATTCGTCAACCCAAAGGACATAACTAGGAATTCAAAGTGTGCATATCGGGTCCTGAAAGCCGTTTTGGGGAATGTCTCTTTCACAAACTCGAACCTGATGATATCCGGACCACAAGTCAATCTTGGAGAAATATCTGGCCCCCTGTAACTGATCAAACAAATCATCTATTCTGGGAAGCAGATACTTATTCTTTACTGTAACTTTATTCAGCTGCCGGTAATCTATACACATGCGGAGAGAGCCATCCTTCTTTCTCACAAATAGAACTGGCGAACCCCACGTTGAAGTACTCGGCCTGATAAAACCCTTATCTAACAGGTCCTTCAGCTGCTCCTTTAATTCTCTGAGTTCA
This sequence comes from Datura wrightii, assembly GCA_035772735.1. Taxonomy (NCBI): domain Eukaryota; kingdom Viridiplantae; phylum Streptophyta; class Magnoliopsida; order Solanales; family Solanaceae; genus Datura; species Datura wrightii. Next base: position 43,100,784 of record JASDFA010000002.1, on the reverse strand, counting down.
GCAGGAGCCATGCGATACGGAGGAATTGATATAGGCTGAGTGCCTGGTAGCAAGTCAATTACAAAATCTATCTCCCTTTCTGGGGGAATACCAGGTAACTCGTCTGGAAATACATCAGGGAATTCATTCACCACCGGAACAAAATGAAGTGTCGGAGATTCTACCCGAACATCCTGAACCCTGACTAGGTGGTAGATACATCCCTTAGTTATCAATTTCCTCGTCTGAAGGTAGGAAATAAACCTACCTTTTGGAGTAGTTGTGCTTCCTTTCCACTCTCGCACTGCCTCTCCTGGAAAGTGGAATCGGACCATTTTGGTCCAACACTCTACATTGGCATAGCATGGCACTAACCAATCCATACCCATAATGGCATCGAAATCAATCATTTCTAGCTCTACCAGATATACGGTAGTCTGACGATTAGCAACCTCTACTGTACACCCTCGATAAATTCTGCTAGCTATAATAGAGTCACCGACGGGTGTGGATACTGAAAAGTTCTAATGTAATAACTCTGGTGCGACATTAAACTTTTGAGCCACAAATGGGGTAATATATGACAGAGTGGACCCTGGATCAATCAGTACATAAGCAGGGCATGAACGGATAGTCATCATACCTGTCACCACGTCTGGAGACGCCTCTGAGTCCTATCTCCCTGGTAATGCATAGGTACGGCTTGAGCCTGTACCTGAACTAGAAGCTCCTGATCTACCTCGGCCTCTACCTGCTGAACCTGAGGGCCTACGCCCTGCTGAGGCTGCTGGAGCTCATGGCCCTGTGGATCCCCTGTCCTGACTATCTCTGCTCTCTTGCCCCCTGGCCGAACAATCTCTCATCCGGTGCCCCTCCTTCCCGCAAATATAACATCCTGAGGAGTCGTATCTACAAGCTCTGGCGTGAGGTCGGCTGCAATTAGGGCAGGGTGAGGGTGTGAATCTACTCCGCTCTCCCGTCCTCGGCTGCGGGGAATCTATTTTTCGAGAACTGCCACCAGACTCTGACTGCCCTGGAGGAATAAATCTACCTCCCTACTGCTGTGGTGGAGGTGGGGGTCTAGGGGGTCTTTATGACAATCGGGGCCTGGGTCCTCTCTGAACCTCCCTCTGCATATCATCTGATCTGTCTCTGCGGCGCTGTTCCTGATTTGTCTGTCTACTGCCCTGTTGCCACTGTCTAAGGCCCTCAATAGTCTGGGCAAAGGCCTATACACGGGCAATATCCATATCTTCTCATAACGTAGCCGTCATGCATGCTTCAATGTATTCTGGGTTCAGACCCATAATAAACCTGTGAACTCTGGACGGCATAGTGTCCACAAAGGCTGGAGCATAGCGAGCCAAGGAGTCAAACTGTAAAGCATATTCTCGTACGCTTCTCGCCCCCTGTTCTAAAGGCAAAAACTGATCCATCCAGGCCTGCCGGGTCTCCCGTGGCAAGTAATGGTCCAGGAAGGCCTCCGAGAAGCTGGACCAGGTCGGAGGGGCAACATCTCTCCCTCGAGACCTTTCCCAACTCTCGTACCATAATACAGTTATGTTTTGCAACTGAAACACTGCCAGCTCAACTGATTCTGTAGGGGTCACATGCATAACCCGAAAAATTCTCTACATCTGATCTAGGAAATCTTGGGGGTCCTCTGCTTGATCTGACCCAGTGAACTGCGGGGGTCCCAATGCCAAGAATTCTCTAACCCTGGAACTACCTGGCCGACCTAGAGATTCTGGTGCTGCAGGTGGTACTGGCTGACGCTGAGTAGCTAGCACCTAGGTTAACATAACCACCGCACTACATAGCTCTTGATCAGATGAAGTGGGTGTAGGAGCTGTGGGAGGTGGTGCTGCCTCAAATGGTGCCTGACGAGGCAGAGACTACTGGGAGGGTCGAGATGACACCTATGTATCGCCCTCAGACCGGGCTGAGTCTGGCTGTAAGTGAGGCATCTTGCTGGTGCCCTCGCCTGCTGCTGTGTCTAATCTCCTGCCTGTAGCAAGGTGCCACTGATCTGCCGTAGTATCTATAGACAAAGAGGGTGGTAAGTTTCAAAAGAACCAACCCTATAATGTGCTGTGCTATGGCACGACTGAGTATGAAAGAAGGGTAACCATCCTATTATGCCTCGCAGCCTCCTGCCTATAGTATGTGGTGCACAACACATCCATAGACAAGACTCTACTTAGCATGGCTTGCAGACTCCCTGGGACACGAACTGCTCTGATACCAAGTTAGTCACACCCTACCTTGGGGGGTATGACGGGCACCTGGTGCCTGCTAGACTCTGGCTCTATTTCAAGAAACGAACCGGCTATATAGCGGCTGTAAATACAGCCCCCGGCCGATTAGGCCTATAGCCACCTACAATGCACAACAGCTAACCAGAACGATGACACTATAATCTAAAGCAACTGCTATTCACATTTGTGACCGACAAGGTCACTAACTATAACCAGAAGAAGGCCCCACACGGCCAACATCAACAACTAAACACATATATACATGCACGACCCCACACGACCGGCTCCACCACCACAGGGAAACATCAGACTGCAAGCCTCTAGGAAGTAATAATAGAATGGTCGGGACAGGGCCCTGACCTACCCAAACTGTAATAAAAAGGAAATAGGAACAACCTCCGACTGTCTAGCTCCGTAGGATAGGAGCTGATAACTCTGCTGATTGGATCACGAGGGATAGACTCCTCGTCTATGTGTACCTGCAGGCAAGCAATGAAGCGCCCCCACGGGCGTCAGTACCACTGGTACCGAGTATGCAAAGCAAACTGAATACAGATAACATAACTAGCAATTTTGAATAGCAGGAGATAACTGAATCTGTAAGAACTGATATGAACTGAATCAGACTTTCTGTGCTATGATAGGGCAGGAGCGTACCTGTAGAAGCGGCGGCCTTCTATCTATTAACTAATATATAGTACATAAATACATATATATATATATATATATATATATAGCAAACAAGAGTCTATACCAACCCCCATAAGCCGGATGGCGCCAAGCAAGCAAACAATCTATATACCCCTACCCGGGTCAAAACCATCCAAAAATAAGTCACTCCACTCATCTGCTAACTACAAGCACCTCTGCCGGCCCCCCTGGGTCTCCAGCTTGGGCTATGGCCTCTGATATAAATAACTGTGTCTGAGTCCGGAGGACTCCTATACTGTATCTGTAACTGTAACTGTATCTGAATTTGTTCCCTGGGCGCTTGCGCACAACAGGGCTATCTGTACTGTAATGCTGATCATCCTGATATTGGGAAAGCTTCATCTCATCTTCGTCCAAACTGGGGAAGGCATGCCACTCCTTGGAGTGACGTAAACCCACTCGCTCAGTGGGCGACACAGTTACCAACCCAGGGGCGGCGAGGACGCTCAAAAGGGTGCCCTCACGACACAACCAACTCTCAACAAACAATAAGCACATATATATATAGCAAGCATGTTTAAACTGAAAAATACTATCTGAATTCTGATTTCTTATTCTGATCTCTTTCTGTATTATACTGAGTCTCATACTGCTTTATGCTGAATCTGTGATCTTTATCTAACTGCATGGCTAATCTGTAGTCAAGATACTATCTGACTGTATGATTTTACTTTACTAACTCTTATTCTGAATATCTATCATATTATTCTAGAAACATGCTTGCTAATCACATACTGGGCTATACTGAGTCTGGAATGCTAACTTGCCATTTTGGCGCACGCTTTACTAAGTTTCGGACTGAGTACGATATAATAACGCAAACCAGATTTACTGAACTTGCACAATACTCAACATTCAACTCCGAGAATTCTACTACGGAGTTTACTGTGCTATACAAGGCTAAAACTACAAACTTGCCGAAGAAACTGACTTTACATACCTTAACCTTGGTTTATTCGACTAACGGATGAAGCTCGGTCAGTACTCCAGCTATTTCTCCCAACTGCATTTACATATATGTCAATTAGAACTAAATACATTAATATTCGGGAGAAATTATCACTTTTGATATATATTTATCCCAAACTTCGACTTATCGGAAAACGGTCGAAAACTCGTTATTTCTCGATAGTCCAGAAGGGATAAATGCTCACTGCAAAGCTAGGAACACATTGGTACTAATTTAAAGTAATTCTATTTACTTTACCTCGGTAGCACGATGTTTCGCCGGCCAAAATTCACGAAACCAACTCCGTAGGATTGCTCTCTGCAGCTTTATACCTCGGTATCTAAGCCAAAAAGGAGTTTAGACCGCATTTTGTAGCGTATTCGGCAAGAAATATAAGTAAATAGTCGTGGGTTTCCTTTTCCCTAACTATATTCCCCTGTTTTTCTAGAAATTATTGATATATATGGAAAAAACCGACTTTTCCCTTTTTCTTTTTCTTGCCTTCTAAATCCCTTAACCAACATGCCATTAGGCTATTTATTCATTTAAAATTTACGGGGTGTAACAATATATATATATATATATATATATATGTGAATCAAAAGTGGCAATCAACTAGTAGTTGCATCTTACAGGAAAAGATACATGAATTGTTATTTTCTTTGCGAAAATCAATAACAACGAACCGTGTATCAAGGAGGTTATAGTAGAAAACATTCTACTATATTTCTTTGCCTTAGAAAGATACTTTAATAAAATCATTCAAGATTTTTCTACGTATGACGTGTAAATATTACAATGACTATCATATGACAAAAATAATTTATATATCCTTTTTATCTATCCAGGAGGTAAGTTCTAGTACTTCTTTCATTCACTTCGGAGAATGAAACTTGATTATTTGAATGTGCTTGAAATATAATATTTATCAATAGCTCATTATTTCGTCAAAAACAAGAAGGCATTGCTTTAGAATATTTCTCACATACTTTTTGAATTATTTCTACTTTGGGAGATGTCATGCCCTATACCCGGTCCTAGCGCAACAGGCATCCGATGCTAAGGAACCACATCAGAAGCATCTTATAAGGATATGATCACTATAATTGTCTTATTTTATTATTTAATTCACATGTTTTGATTTTAAATTTGAGACAATACTTAATAAAAATATGCAATAGATGTGAACAATAATAATCTGTAAATTTTCATTAAGCATGAAAAATACAAATATAAGTCAACCAATGATTTAGCAATCTCTACCCATAACACCATACTTGTCTATGGAGATTCTAAGATTACGTAAACTAACTCAGGACACAACCCGAAACTAATAAAAATAATAAATGATTCAACGAAATCCCATAAATAAGAATGTGGGCTCACCAACAATTCGAAAATAGTAAATACTCCTAGTTTAAATAATTTGTTCATTTCTACTCTTCTTTGCTATCTAACATACCATAAAAAAAAATAATGGTATGTCTGAGTATCGGGTTCTCAGTGAGTGTATTAGGGTAAGAATTCATATAGTAAATATAATCATGATAATAATAATTAATATAAAATAGTTATAATGAAATAATTCAAATTCAATAATAGAGTAAATCATGAAACTTAACAAAATTATTAGTGATGAAGATTTAATAAACTTCAAGCTATTTTGTTCAAAAACAATATTAGATCATTGAAGGCCAAAGTTAGTTAAAATCTCATTATTTCTCCAGCTGAAAGTAAACACATGCCAATTCAAGGGCAGATCAAATAAGAAGAAAATGAGAGAGTCGTAAGTAGGATCCCATTTCTCAAAGTGTTTTACCAGGAAATATTGTTCCTTGGAGGTTAATTTTCCTCTGGTTTGAACATAGAAATTTATTTATGTTATACCCCAAAAGCTCAAAGATCAGACTCGGGAGTTGAAATGAAGAAAATAGAATTTTCTGCACCAGGTCACAGAACGAGTCGTCCTGTGACCCATCAGATTGACCACTAGTTGTTAAGTGACTTGTGGTGAGGAGTTTGACTTGAGTTGGAAATTTTGGTTTTGAGTCCCCACGAACATGATCCTGAGTCGTTGCCAGCACCTACGACTTGTTGAGTCAGTCATGGTCAAGGGGGCTATTGAAAGGTGAAGGTTGAGTAGAAGTGTTCCGTATGAATGGACAAAACAAATCGTGGCCAGATGCCACGATCCGTTAGGTTGGTCGTGGTCAACAATTGATTAAAGACTTTGAGGAGTTGGGCAATGAAGGTAATGAGTGATGACCACGAGTCGTGGTCACCAATGATGATCTGCTAGGTCCCTCGTGGGGACCCTTTGAGGAAAAATGGCAGTGGACTTCACGACAGTAGGTGATGACCCATTCCCCCTTGTAACGACTCGTCCAATCCCTTATGGGGACTGGCAGTCAGTTATTTTCTGTGAATTTAGTAAGGGCTTATTCGTAATTTTTATGATCCTAAGTCCTAAACTATGTTGTTTTAAGCTATGAATGATGAGTTTTAAGAGGGGTAAGTTCATTCTAGGCTGATCATGTTCATGCATTGATGTGCCGTAATTTTATGGCACTTTCGATGCTTAAAATCAAGAAATTATGCACATTCCGGGTATGCTTATCTGTATGATGTGTTTTGTGCTTAATGTTGTAGGAAAATAGGTTTGGAAGTGAACTGGGAGAATTTATGTTGAAAATAACTGAAAAGGTGACTGCCAGACACTTCACAAGTCGTTAGCAGGAGGCACGACTCGTTTATAAAGGTGTGGGCGAAAGATGGATTCTGAAGATGCAAGACAGTGTACCTGACAAGTTGATGGAAAGACTCGTTACATATGGTAATGAGTCGTGAGGTCAGTCGTGAAGGCTGAGAGATAAAATCTTAACAAAGTGACTAGTGGATTTGATGACAGACATAATGAGTCATCACGTGATGAAACGACTTATTGGCAGGTCATTGGAACCAACCGTAAGGTGCACTAGAACTTTTGAAGATTTAGACCACAAGGGACCTAACGACTCGTGCTTAGGCACGACGATTCGTTAGGTGACCCGTTGCCACAACTGGGTGCGATGCTGAGAACGCCTATTTTAAGCAAGACACGACTCTTCAAAAGGCCAAACAAATCGTCACTAAGCCTGTTGCCACTGCTGACCTAGTTTCCAGTTTTAGTTAGGAAAATAATTTCTTGAAACTATAAATGCACAATTTACGTTTATTTTTACAGAGATAGTTGGATAATAATTCAGAGAGCCGGCATTATTAGTTTTCAAGTAGGATTTTAGTGTTGTACGATTGTTCTTGAATCAAGAAATGAGATTTATAATTTTGTTCTTGAATTTAAGGATCAAAAGCAACATTAGAATTTATTCATCAATTTTGGATTTTTATTCAATCTACTTGGTTTTTCTTCTACGATAATTTGTAAGTTGTAATTATGATTTATTCAATAATTTATGATTGTGATCATACAAACATGAGTAGCTAAACCCATAACTAGGTTTGTGGGAACCAAGATGAATTAACACATATTGGTAAAATACTCAATGATTCTTGAATGAGGTTTTATGCATGTATTGTTTTTCCCTTTGTTTTGATTGATTCTTGACAGTTGCAAACGTTAGAACTTGCCTTATTCTTACTTAATGGACCAAGGAGGTAATGAATGGGAAAAGGGATTAACAATGGAGATTTGAGGCTATCAACCCTCATCTAATAGCTTGAACTTATCAGGGGATAGCTAATTCGATATTAAGGGTAAGGGTCAATTAAAGTACACCCGTATAAGGACCAAGTTGCGTGGTGATAATCATCTAGATAGGGGACCAACCATTTAGGTGAACCTAACTTACCAATATTGCATGTTAAACATAGGAATATATCACTAGTATAAGCCTTGTGGTTATGAAGTCTTGGGGAACACAATCCTAATCAAGTCTTTAATTAAATACAAACCAATTTGATCTAAGCATTCAGTAGTTTTACTTTTGTTTATTATTACATTTGTTTCCCCCCTTTGGAAATAAGCAACTCAATAATAACACTTATTTGCATTAACTTAAGTGCTTATCATATTCCCTGTGGGATCAACCTCAACATTTGTTGGATTCTATATTTGACAATTGACCGCTTATATCTCAATTGCGAGGTGTAATTTGGGCAACATCATGCATGCAAGAATAAATGTCTAGAGAGGTGATCAAGCTCAATTTCCTTCAAGTTTTCTTCAATTATTCATTGGGCAATCAAGGGAGTGGTTAACTCAGTTCTTTCCAGATATGTAAGATTATGAATGGGTGAATTGGTTCACACACATACCCAATCCCTCTCTAATTCATGAAAATCTATATGTTGATCCTATGGGGTTTTAACCTAATGAATGAATTTTTAAGTTTCTACCATGGGTATGATCTAAGCATATTTCTATTATTAAATTATGATTCATGGGCAAGTTTTACATTATTTTCAATTATAATCATGTGTTCAAGCTTTTGAAACTAAAGTGCCCATCCATGAGAAGTTCATGAAAGTTGAAATATATGATGAATGTTCAAGTATGATAAGATATTATTGATGGAAAGCATGTTTTCAAGTTACCCATGCCTATGATTATGTTTTCAAGTGAATCAAGTATTTTCAAGCATGTTTAAGTAAGAATTATGATTTCAAGCTAATTGGCTTACCACATGGTTTTGGAGTCAAGACTCCCAATTATGTTCAGCTTGTGATATGGTTTGCGTCAAGGCTTCTCATGTATGATTGCAGATTTTATATGTATATGATTATTCAGCTTCGTCAATAGACGATGGTCAACTTCATTAAAAATAATGGAGATCATATTCATATTTTTGAAAGTAATGTCTAGCACCGAGTAGACTAAGGGTCAGTCAACCTTATGCCTCAGAACTACGTGCAACATAGGTATGATCATTTATTTTAGGACCTCCTATGTGAGCTTTCCCCTGCCCCAAGGGGACCTTGAGCTTGATATCGATATTATGATATTGTCCTTAGCCTTGGCAAGGCTTTGGACAGCTCTTCCTACTTGGTTTGATAGGTGGGACCACGTAAGCTCTATCGTGGTAATGTCGGTTATAAGACGAGTCTCCCATTGATCCTCTTGATTTCAGTTATGCATGTTTATCATTCATGATATATATATATATATATATATATATATATATATATATATATATATATGTTCTAAGCAGGTTTGCCCAATGTACATTTTTACTCATGATCATCAGATCTCAGTTTTGGGTTATTCGATTCAGTTATGATGTTCAGTTATATTTAGATTAAGATTTCAGAAAATAGCATGCAAGCCCTACTTTCAGATTCTCATCTTGATGTTGTTTCATATTATGCGTGTTTTAAATAATTTTACTTATTTAAGCGGTTTTACTTATCTTGCATACTCGGTACATTTCACGTACTGACCACATACTCTACTATATCGTTTCATGATATAGGCTCCGATCTTCAGACTCAGCCCCGTCACTAGCTAGCTTTCAGAGTTAGCATCCAGTCTCTATTGGTGAGTCCTTATCTCCCGAGGACCATTTTTTATCATTTATCCTCATATATTCAGTTTCAGACTTAGAGAGTTAGTTGGGGATCTTGTCCTATCAACTCATCAGAATTAGAGGCTTTTCAGATAATAGATTGTATTTAGCTTCACACTTGGGTTGTATATTCAGATTGTTATGTTATGTTCGAATTTCCTCCATGTTTATTATATTAAGTCTTCTGCTTTACTTGATTGAGTTAGATGTATGTTCATGCCATGGATCAACTTGGAGTCTCTTGGGGCTCCTTGTCCCATGTCTCGATCCGGACCAATGTTTAGATCGTGACAATTTCATTGGGGAAATATGGTCCCTCAAAGGTGAATCATCCTCTCGATTGACACAATAATTTATTTCTTTAGGATCCATAATGGCTATTTGTACTATGGTATAGCACAAGTTGCCCATACATGCACAAACACAAACAATAACAGTCATGGTATATTAGCCAAAAATCTTTTAAAATTATCATCTCAAATCGTTCCAAAAATATTTCATCTCATAAATAGAGGTATATAAAAATCTTTACTCAAGTTTAAAAACCATGTTTAAATCATTAAATAATATTTCAAATCAATAGATTATTCATAGAGCAAAACATCTCGAAAGTTATTGCTTTAAATGCAATTCAATAAATTCCATTCATAGGAGGAAAATACGGTTTCATATACCTACATACATACATACATATATATATATACACATGAAGACTTGATAGGATCTTGTCCTACACGCGCATAAAGTCCTATTCAAAATCTCTTTGTAGTTAAAAGTATGTTAAAAAAGAGACATACATAAAAAGCAAATTATATTTTGAAAGAAGGTTTTTAAAATAGACATACTTGAAAAGTAGATTTACGTGAAAAAGAAGATATACTTCAGAAGAAGATTTTCAAAATGACATACTTGAAAAACAAATTTACATGAAAGAGCAAACATACCTAAAATTCGCTAAAAATTATCCTAAAATGTGATTCTCAATATTCATCAATTAACTCTTGAAGATTCCCAAAAAATTTTCTCCAATTAATGTTTGTACAATTAATAATCTAAAGAAATTCACCAAATTTGTAGCTGCTTTTGTAGATCAAATTACATTGCTTCAGAACTCCACATTCAATCTTCATCATTGATATTTAAAACCTATATATCATTGATACTTAGTTAAAATTTGAGCATGATCCAACGGTTAAATTAGCAGGAGACATAATATGGCTGGTCGGAGGAAAAATCTATAGAAAATACTTAGGTTTTGCCTTTAATGGAGTACATCTAAATCAATCATGTTTTATGATTCTAAATACCATTCAATGTTTATAAACCTAATAAAAACTTCATATAATCTATTAGTAAGTGAAGACTTTAACTATTTTTTTTTGTAGTAATCCCAAACCTTCATCTCAATTGGTGTTGAATGAATTTTTCATATAATCCAGTGATTATCAATAATGATTTAGTGTTAATCTAGAGTAAATTTTATGTAATTAATATAAAAATATACCATAGAGTTTGGGAGAAGTTCTGGTGGAAAAGCTTCTTGTTGAGTATATTTATAGGTTATCATACAGGCTTGGTCATTAAAACCAAATCCTACACGAATCGAAATTTTTATTTTTACACAGTTTTAGTAAAATAATCATAACTTGGTGTAACAAATTCCATTTTACTTTATTTTATATGATTGGAAAGATATTTCAAAGGTCTACAACTTTCACGATAGAGTTTTCTCAAATTTCTTATTAATTTTGGATTATACATATTTGAATTCAGATCTTAAAATCTGTCTAGCTAATTTCGCTAATTTCTGTTCACACTTCAAGTCAAACTCAGATTCTCTTTAATCATTTTCAACTCTGGTCCTTATACACTTAGTATACACTCAAATATCAATTTTTACACTAGTACATGTAAATATTTATCATAATTTGAGTCTAACCCGATGAATTTAACAAGTTCAAACCTAACTCAAATTTATGGAGTGTTACATGAGAAAATTGTAAAGTTTTACTACTTTGAGAGTAGATGTTAAATTCTTATTACATCAGCAGTAAATTTTAGAGTATTTACTACTCGGAGAGTAACTTTTAAAGTATATACTATTTCAAAAGTGAATTTCAGATTTACTATTTTGAGAGTAAATTTTAAATTTACTATTTCGAAAGTAAATTTCAGATTACCATTTTCTTTGATAATAAATGTGAAGCATCAGCATACCAACAAAAAGAAATCATTACACCTACCGAGCACCCACAATCCCAATTAACCTCTAGGCAGAGTATCAAGAACAATGAGCCTCCAAATAACCATCACTAAGTACATAATTGCTGAATCAAATATTTACATCTGCTAGCTCTCTTTGAATGTCTATACATACTAATTCTCTCTTTAACTATCGTTTTAACTTGATGTATAACAAAGCCACTATTTATATTATGTTTCCTGAAGATTTTATGGTTTCTAGCAGTCCACACTTGATAGATCACAGAACCATAGATAGCTACCATCACCTCCTTTTTAAACTTCCTCCAGTCTTTGTGTTTGATTCTGCATAAGGTTTCCATAATGCCTGTGTGCTGCAGTTCCATCCCAATCCAGTCTTGTACTGCTTTCCATAGCTCCTTGACCCATGAGGATTCATGGAAAAGATGTACAACAATCTCTGGGCAATTAGCATTATACTGTCCACACATAATATCTTCACAGCCCATTCCCAACCTCAACATTCTCTCTTTTGTGAGCAGTCTGTCTTGAACTGCCAACCACAATACCAATCTATGTTTTGGCACCATTGTACTACTCCATACTAACTCTGCATACTCCATTTTATTAGAGGTTCCCAACATGGCCAGGTATCTCATAGAAAAAGAATGCTTCCTATTTGAAGATAAGAAGTAGCCTCTACTATCATACAAGTCCCTCATGCCAACTTTAATTTTGTGAAGTTGTTTCTAGTACCAGCTACAATTAGATGAGATATTATGGTCCTAGAATTCATCACCATTGTTCATATGCATTTCATAGACCCATTTCACCCATAATAAGTCTTTCTCCATTATGTGCCAAATTAATTTTCCAACAGAAGCCAAGTTCCATAATCTACGTCCTTTTATATTAAACCACCTTCCTTCTTTGGTTTGCATAGGGTAGCCCAAGATACCAATGCTAGTTTCTTCTTTTCCTCTATACTCTCCCACAAAAACTTTACACTTTCTATCAACATCATTTATAAACTTTGGAGTAGAATGAAAGTAGACCCCCAGAAGTTATGTAGGGAGAACAAAATTGAGTTTATCACTTGTAGCCTTCCAGCATAAGATAAGTGTCTAGTAGCTACTACTCTGATTCTTGTTGTAATATTGAGGATTAACCGATGGAATTCTAATTTACTCCACTTTTTGAGTGACATAGGTAATCCCAAGTATCTAATTGAAAAAGAACCAGTGGAGAATCCAATAATCCCTTGTATGCTGTCCTTAGTGATGGCATCAGCACCTTCTATGAAGATGTTGGACTTGTCAATATTAGCTATCAGCTTGTAATGTTAAAGAAGTGTTGTAATGCTTCCATAACCCTTTGAAATGACCCCCCAAGTCTCTAATATTATATCTTAGAGATAAAACAGAAAACCAACAGAAACAAATAAAATTCATAGAATGAGTCACATCACGACTCGTGGTGAGTAACCACAAATCGTGACATGATCCGTGGTTAACATCCAAGGTTCCTAGTTCCTGACCCAACGAGTCAATTGAAGATTCATTATGTCCTGTAATGACTCATACCGACTAGCCGTGGTGTGAGATTCAGAGAATGTTTAAGACACTGTCAGTGAACACGAGTTACTACACGACTCATGGTGTCACTTAATGAATCATGGTATTCTGTCGGGAGAAGAGAATCAGAGATTGAAAACTTGACTCCAGTGATCATGAGGGGTCACCACGAGTTGTGGTCAGTGATCATGAGTTATACGATTATTTGTCATCACTGTACGTGCATAGTTCACAGACAGGATCCTAGTGGTATTTTAGTAAGTGTTAGAAAATGTAACCACGACGAGCACAAAAATAATATGTATATATATATATATACACACACATACATATACATATACATACATATACATATACATACACACACACACACATACACACACACACATACATATGAATGTATATATATGCATTTATCTCAACACAACTCACACTCAGGACTTGTCAAATGACAGTGAGAAAGATCAACCTAACACCCCGAGTAGTCCTTGGCAGCATATATAATGCCTTAATAGTATACTACGGCAGCAAGTATAAGGCCCCTAACATATTACGGTGGTAGCACATGTATGTCCCTAGTCACTATTTCACGACACCGAAGGAAAGATATCCAACGTTTGATTTTTAAAAAAAATATTTTTCTCAAAGTAACATATATGCGGTTGGTCAAAGACCGCCGATTCTTTCAAGTATATTCTTATCCCAACAAATGGACCAGGCAGACAAAACATAATTTTAAAATAGGTTTGAAAAGCAAGTCCCAAAGCTTAAAGTCTCATTCATTTCAAATTCACAACTCAAGCACACTTTTTAATAATTTAGAATTATACTCTCGGGACTCCAGATCACCTTAAACTACAAAAAAAAAGAGTTTAGAATGGTCAAAAATCCTTCTGTAGATGTTTTCTTAATTTTTAATGAAAGTCAACTTCATGGTCAAAGGTTTGACCGAAAAAGTCAACTCTGCTCAATGGGGTAGAATTCCCAAACTATGACCACCAACAGATTCTTCTCGATGAGAGGATTACAGAACATTAATAAAAATCAAATTCTGATAACTTTTACCCTTTTAAATTGATAATTTGGGTTGAAGAACCCTAGGGCTAAAATTTCTCAATTCTTCAAAATTTCTCCATGTAGATACCTGGTAAACTTTCTTATAATCACGTAATAAACTCAATCAGATCATTGCCTTAATGCTTTGGATCAAAATTTTTTTTTTCTCTACTCTTTTCTTCTCTTTTCTCTTCTAAGTTTCCCTGCGTCATGTTTTTCTGCTCCTGCATGTTATTTTTCTTTTCCACCAATAATTTTTGATCTTTTAAGTCTTTAATTCAATGGGAATTTGATCCTTGTTGTTGTTGTTATTATTATTATTATTATTATTTTTTTAAATTTTTTTTTTAAAATTCTTTTCTTTTTTCTTTTATTATTTAATTAATAAATAACCCTTTATTAAATTAGGGTTATTACATTATCTCCTTTTAAAAATAACGTTCGTCCTTGAATGTGTCACGATCCGAGTCTGCACCTGGACGCGACACAAGACTTAGAGTCACAAGTGACCCTAAGCTAACCCATGTCATAGCTTAATTTTGATGCTCTGAGTGTCGTAAGAAATATTTATGCGGAAGCTTCGTAATACATAAATGAACAAATACTTTAAAGAAAACAGGATATTTAATAAGATACTGAAATTTATGCAACTTCTGCAAAATAAAAACAATTGAACTATAAGTTGTGTCTGAAAGCCATCTAAAGAACTGATGAGCTATTGAGACAAGCCCCCAGCTAACTCTAAGTTTGAACCACTGAGAATATAAATAACTCGAATAATCACCCTGGCCCTTGAAAGATGAGGACTCAACACTGGACATTACTGATTATCGCTAGAGGAAGACTACTAATGATGTTGAGACTAAGAACCTGTGCCTCTATTATAAGATGATACATCATAGAGAGTATGCATCAGTACTTTGAATGTATTGAGTAAGTGAGATATAAATTAAACATAAAGATACCAAAAATTTGTAATATATACTAACAGGACATGGAATGACCATAACTGAAATCATAAATATCGAAAGAATATGAAAATCTGAAAATACTATAAGTACTAATAACTATCTGAAGGTCATAAGCATATCCTGAAATCTGGAGGACTGAACTAAACTGGAGGCTATGATTGTACTGGATTGAGTTGTACTCTTGGAGAGACTATAACCGACATATAACTACGTGAGCTAAACGTGGAGTCCGATGTATACTCCCCTTATCGGAGAAGGCCCACTATACATTGCTAGGGTATAGTAGCTGAACTAAGTGATCACTGTCTAAAGCCCATTCAGGCTAATAACCTACAATGGCAATGTAGTTCTAGGAACCTGGGTACATTGAGTCCCCGCCAGTCGGTGCTAAGTACTACTCCCACTAAAAATTCTAGCTTTATCTAACTGTACTGATAGATCGAAGCTAGTGTCCTAAGACTTAAGTTAGAATTACTTGTCTGGAAGTGTTCTGAGAGTCTAAGGACCTGAAAGAAACTATATTCTAAGACTCACTAGAGCTGCTTTATCTGAAAGCATTGTAACGGTCTAAAGAACAACTAACAATATGATAAACTGATTCTACTGAGTTTCTCAAAAGACTGATAATGGTCAAACTAATCAGCTGACAACTCCGGGAAAGACTAAGTTATTTAATACCTGGAACGATTATAATCATACTACACCAACTGTTCAATAATGCAAGTAATCAACCATATAATTATATATATAGGATAGAAAGAGTAAAGACATTTTACAAATAAAAGGTGACATCTCAATCATATGACTGTTCTTGAATTGAGCCTGTTGTATCTTCCCAACCCAAGATGACAAGTCAATAATTTACCCAGAAAATACCCAAGTGCTGTTGTACATGGGAACCCTAAAACATAATAAAGATGAATTTCAACAATCGAAGAGAAACCCTAGGTCATGATTTCTAAATTCTAGGCTAAGGTTACTGAATATCTTAGGACACAAACGTGACAGGACACCTTTGCTGAAATCCCACATATCTATAGTAGAATTTCTTTGAGAAATACCTGGGAATCTTGATAAGGATAGAAGCATTATCCCTTGCCCTAATAAACCTGTCTGAGTTCTTACATGAAACTCTGAGTGACTTTTGGAGTTAATGAGGGGAGAGGGTCGAGTAATCCTCCAAAACCCCTTCTAAATAATCTCAATACAATGTTATTTAGGAGTTAGGATAATAGGATTTTATAAAAATGCCCCTGAAAAATGCTTCAAATTTTTGCCCATCAAGTGGTATAACTCCACCTATGAGTCGTACCATGATCATACGATCCGTACTGATGTTCTTGGTTAGGGACCTTGATCAACGCTATCCTCTGAAGTTTTCCATAGAAGCCTAAGACGATCCGTACTAGGATCCTACGCGACATACTACGATCCGTGATTTTCCTCCAAATATTTCTCTGATTCAACTCGCGACTGGTCAGTATGATCCGTATCATGGTGGTACAAGTCATAACATGTAATCATGGTTTTTCTTAGTCACACTTACTGATTTTCTTGATCTAGCTATTATGTGTCCAGGTAAGACTCGTACCTCGATTCTACGAGTCGTACTGTGACTTGTACTAAGGCCTTTTTCCCCATTTTCTAAATGATTAGTTTTAAATCCAAACGCTAGTCCTAGGAATTTCTGGGGGTGTTATAATATCTCCCCCTTGGGAACATCTGTCCTTGATGAAGGCTAAATAAGCTGAAAGGCTGGGGAAAAGAGCTGCAATCCCCTACTTAAAGCTATAAACTAATTACTGAAGGAGTGACTGACTTCGAACCGAGATAGACATGCTAACTAAAACTATGCAACTAGGGTGCACATTTAAACATGAATAAAGATGATGAGTATGGAATTGAATAGAGTATTGGGGATGAATTTAGTACTTGATGCTGAAATTGAGCTGCAAGGAATAGGTGAGGGTATTTAGCCCTCATGTATGCTTTTGCTTCCTATGTAGCTCCCTCAACTAGCTGGTTTATAAAACCTTTACTGAAGCGACCTTCTTGTTTCTCAGTTACGAACTTGATCATCTAGGATCTAAACTGGAACTTCTTCATAAGAGAGGCTATCCTTTACACCAACACTCTCTAGAGGCAATATTGAGGTCTGGTCTCCGATGTATTTCTTCAACATGGACACATGTAAGACTGGGTGCACCGATGCTAACTCTGTAGCCAATTCCAACTCATAGGCCACGTTGCCAATGCACCTTAGGATTCGATAAGGGCCAACATACTTAGGACTGAGCTTTCCTTTCTTACCAAACCTCACTACCCCTTTCATAGGTGAAATTTTCAAATACACCAAATCGTTCATAGCAAACTCCAACTCTCTTCTCCTTACATATGCATACCATTTCTGTCAGCTTTTAGCTATTTTCAATTGTTCTTTGATAAGCTGAACTTTATGCATTTCTTTATGAACTGAATTAGGTCCTATCAGGGTAGCTTTACCAACCTCAAACCACCTTATAGGAGATCTACAACTCCTACCATATAATGTCTCAAACAGGGCCATCTAAATACTGGAGTGGTAGTTGTTGTTGTATGCAAACTTAATGAGACGTACGTGATCATCCAAAATTCCCTTGAAGTCGATCACACAAGCTCTAAGAATATCCTTTAAAGTTTGTATGGTTCGCTCAGCCTAGCCATTTGTCTATGGGTGAAAAGTCGTGTTGCGCTTGACTTGAGTACCAAGTCCTTTCTGAAAAGACTTCTAGAAGTGTGTAGTGAACTGAGTACCCCTATCTGAAATGATTGACAAGGGAACTCCATGCAGTTTGACTAAAATCCCGAATATACAGTCTAGCATAATCCTCCACTGAATCTGTAGTCTCAACTGGTAGGAAATGTGTTGACTTGGTCATCCGGTCTACGACCACCCAAATTGAGCCATGCTGTCGGCGAGTACAAGGTAGGGCTATGATGAAGTCCATATTCACTTCTTTCCAATTCCTAGTAGAAATATTATCTTGGGTCATGCCCCCAGGTCTCTAATGTTCAACCTTGACTTGCTAGCAATTTGGACACTTAGCCACAAATTCTGTAATGTCCTTCTTCATGCCATTCCACCAGTAGACTTCCCGTAAATCACGGTACATCTTAGTGGCAATGGGGTGGATAGAGTGCCTGGAACTGTTAGCATCGGTTAATATTTGTTGCCTCAAGTTATCTTCATCTAGAACACATAACCTATCCTGGTAATGAAGCACACCATCTCGCCCTTTGGAGAAATTTTCTACCTCCTTCCTTAGGACTGCTTCCTTCAGCTTCAGTAGGATAGTGTCTTCATCCAGCTTTGACTTAACCTCCACCACTAGAGAGGATTCTGACCCGTTCTAGACTACAACTCTACCTTCTGCTGCATCAACAAACTAGACCCCTAACCGAGCCAATTTGTAGATATCCTTTGCCAGTTCCCTTTTACCCTCTTCTATATGAGCAACACTCCCCATAGACATCTTGCTGAGGGCATCATCCACTATGTTGGCCTTCCCAGGGTGATACAACACAGTCATGTGATAATATTTCAATAATTACAACCACCTCTGACGCAGTTTCACGACCCGAATGGAGGCCCGAATCACAACACTAGACAAGGAGCCCCGAGAGACCCCAAGTCGACTCATTGAATAAGCATACATCTAACTCGATCAATAAGATAGAAGAATCAACACGATAATCATAGCGGAAGTCTAAATCAAACATAACATCAGAATACACGATCTGAAGCTGAATACAACCATATGTCTGAAAAGCCTCTAAACATGACGAGTTGATGGGAAAAGACCCCAACTAACTCAACAAAACGAAAACTGAAATACATATAGGAAATCTGAATAGTCTAGTCCTCTGGAGATGAGGACTCACCAACAACGTACGATGCTATCTCAGAAGACGAACTATGAGCGGAGCTGAACCTAAGAACTGGGTCATATATCATGAAACAATACAACATAGACTATGTGGGCAGTACGTGGAATGTACCGAGTATGTAAGGTAAGTGAAACCTCTTAAGTAAGTAAAATCATCTCAAAACAATGTATAATGTATACATAAACATTAAGAATCTGAGAGAATGGTTTGCATGCATTCTTTCTAAAATTATGATCTCATCATAACATAACATACATCATAACTGAATCGATTGGCTTAAAGGTGAAATCTGATATTTATAAGTAAAATGGAACATCGAGTCAAACTTTCTTTAGAACATGTATCAATGTATAAATATCAAGAATGATGAATATGCATAACTGAAATCATGAGGAACAACAGGAGACTCATCTTTTAACCGACATACCATGATAGAGCTTATATAGTCCCCACTATCAAACCCAAGTGGGCAGAGCCGTCCAAAGCCTTGCCAGCGCTAGGGAGGATACCATGATATCAATATCAAGCTCGGGGCCCAATCGGGGCATGGGATAGCTCACAAGGGAGGTCCCAATGTAATAAATATAATAGTATAAACCTATGTTGGTGCATAGTTCTGAGGCATAGGGTGATCGACCCTTAGCCTACTCGGTACTAGACAGTACTCTCAAAAACATGCATATGCTCTACATCGTTTCAACGAAGCTCAACATCGTCTATTGACGAAGCCCAATCATCAAATACATCTCAAATATGAAATCATGCATATGAGAAGCTTCAACTCAAACCATACCACAAGATGAAAGATAATTAGGAGCCTTCACTCAAAAAAAATGTGGTAAGCTTAATTTGGAAAAATCATAATTCATACTTAAACATGTGGGCGTTGTCTAAAGCTTTATCATACTTAGAAATACTCAATTCACATCGAAAACATGATTATAAACATGGGTAGCTTTAGAACATTCTTTTCATCATAATATCTCATCATACTCATACATTCATCACAAATCTCATATTTCATGAACTTCTCATAAATGGGATTTTTAATTCATAAAACTAGAAGCATGAATTTTGATTGAAAACAAGATAAAACTTGACCATGCTTCATAATTTAGTAGTATAAACATAATTAAATCATACCCATTTAAAGAATTAGGAAATTCATGCATTGGGTTAAAACTCCATAGATTAGACATAGAACATTCATGATTTAGAGAGGGATTGGGCATGATTGTGAAAGGAATCACCCATTCATAACCCTACATACCTGTTGGTAGTTGGTTCTTACACTTCTTTGATAACCCAAGAAGAAATTGAAGGGAAATTGAAGAACACTAAGCTTGATCACCCTCTTTCACCTTCTACCTTGCATCCATGAATGAATAAGGCCTAAAATGAACTTAACCCCTTTAAAAGTCATTATTCAGAACTCAAAACGACGTAATTTAGGACTTAGAAGCTTAGAAATTATGAAATAGCCCTTACTAAATTCGCAGGAAATAACTGCCAGCTAGTCCCAATGAGGGACCCTATGACTCGTCCTCAAGGGCCATGACTCGTGGCATGATCCGTGAAGTACACTACTCATTTGATCGTCTGGGCTTGTCACGGGCAACATCATGATTCGTTACTGGTGACTACGACTCGTGGTTACCACTTGTGATGTACACTACCTTCATGCCAATTAATTCTTCAACTAGCTGACCATGACCCTCCCCACGAATCATGGGGACTGATCACGACTCATGGGGTCCTTCTGTCAAGTCCACTGTCCTCATTTTCCTCTTTACTCAAACACCATTCCCCACGACTAAACTAACGAGTCGTGGGGACTAACGATAACTCGTGGTCTTGTCCGTGGGGATCTCATTTCCCAAATTTCCTACTCTTCACCTGGACCTCACCATGAGTCATATCACGACTCGGGGGCTGCACTAACGGGTCACCTCACGACTCATTTTGTGCATGATGTCAAATTTTGAGTTTTTCTCCGTTTTAACTCAGAATCTGATCTTTGGGCTTCTGTGGTATAACAATACCTCCCCCTTGGGAACATTCGTCCTCAAATATTGGAAAACGCTCAGAAAAGCAGAGAAATGCAATTATCATATTCAAATACTGATCATTTAAACTGAAAACTGATAGAATTTTTACCTTCGATTCAAGCTACATAGCTGAACTGAATTCACTAATCATACATATATCCATATACATTAAAGATACTTTGGCACATAAACTGAACATGAAAACTAAATAGAGTTTGAGAGCAAAACTAATACCTCAAGTTGGAACTGAGCTGGTAGAGAATAAATGTGGGTATCTTGCCATCATATCCACTTCGGCTTCCCATGTAGCTCTCTCAACATGCTGATTCCTCTATAACACCTTGACTGAAGCTACTTCCTTGTTCCTTATCCTTCGAACCTAATGATCCAGTATTTCTACTAGAACCTCCTTATAACTGAGGCTATCTTTCACGCTAACACTATCCACTGGGACGACTAGAGCTAGATCACCCAAACATTTCTTCAAGAATGATACATGAAAAATAGGATGCACGGAAGATAATTCTGAGGGCAACTGCAACTCATAGGCCACCTTGCCAACACGTCTCATGATCCGATACGGGCCGACATAGCGGAGACTAAGTTGCCCCTTCTTTCCTAACCACATCACTCCATTCATGGGAGACACCTTCAGAAATACCCAATCATCCACTTCAAATTCTAATTCTCATCTCCTCACATCACCATAGGATTTTTGGCGACACTGGGTGATTTTCAACCTGTTCCTTATCAACTAAACCTTCTCCATCACCTCATGAACCCGATATGGCCCTATCGCTGCCTCTTCTCCAACCTCAGACCAACCAATAGGCGATCGACATCTCTGCCTATAGAGAGCCTGAAACGGTGCCACCTGGACACTGGAATGATAGCTATTATTGTATGCAAACTCGAAAAGTGACAAATGCTCATCCCAACTATCTTTGAAGTCAATCACGCATGCTCTCATCATTTCCGTGAGAGTCTGAATTGTCTCCGCTTGACCATCCATTTGCAGATTCATGTATTTTTGTAAGAAAAAAATAACCGACATACGGACATCAATTTTCTTAAAGTCCGTCGATTTTTTTATTTTAAAAAAATTAATAATTACTGAAAAACTGGTTGTGCTAAACTTAACCTGAGTACCAAGTCCTTTTTTAAATGACTTCCAAAACTGAGAGGTAAATTGAGTACCTCTGTCTGAAATGATGGATAAGGGAACTCCATGCAATCGAACTAGCTCCCAGATATATTGTTTGGCATAATCCTCCACCAAATTCGTGGTTTTGATCAGTAGAAAATGAGCGGCCTTGGTCAACTTGTCCACCACAACCCAAATGGAGTCATATTGTCGACGAGTGCAAGGTATACCTGTGATCAAGTCCATCTTAATTTCTTCCCACTTCCAAGTAGGAATGCTGATATCCTGAAGCACACCTCCCGATCTCTAGTGCTCGACCTTTATTTGCTGACAGTTCATACACCTAGCTACGAACTCCACGATGTCCTTCTTCATGCCATTCTACGAATAAACTTCCCGTAAGATGATACATCTTGGTGGAACCTAGATGAATTGAATACCTGGATCCGTAAGCCTCGTACAACATCCGGCTTCTCAAATCATCAATATCTGGAACACATAGGCGACCCTGGTACCAAAGCACACTATCTCCACCTTTGGAGAAGACCTCTACCTTCTGATTTTGAATGGCTTCCTTTAACTTTACAAAAATTGGGTCCTCATCTTGCCTAGATTTCACATCAGTCACCAAGGACGATTCTAACCCATTCTAAATACACCCCCTTCAGTTAAGTCGACCAACCTAACTCCCAACCTTGCGGGTCAGTGGACATCTTTCACCAGCTCCTTCTTCCCTTCATCCACATGAGACACACTCTCCATAGAGAGTCTACTAAGTGTGTCCGCTACTATATTAGCCTTGCTTGAATGATACAATACACTCATGTCGCAGTCCTTGAGTAACTGCAACCACCTCCTTTGAGATCCTTCTGAGTGAACACATATTGTAAGCTCTTGTGGTCCGTAAACACATCCACGTGAACCCCAAATAAATAATGTCACCAAATCTTCAAGGCGAATACCACCGCGACCAACTTAAGATCATGGGTCGGGTAATTCTTCTCATGAACTTTTAGCTGTCTTGAGGCATATGCTATAACTTTTCTATGTTGCATCAACACACACCCAAGTCCGATCCTTGAAGTATCACAATAAACCACGAACCCATCGGTACCCTCTGGTAGAGTTAACACTAGTGCTGAAGTAAGTCGAGTCTTCAACTCTTGGAAGCTCTTCTCACAAGCCTCCGACCATTGGAATTTCACCTTCTTCTGGGTCAATTTGGTCAAGGGTGATGCAATAGATGAGAAGTCTTCAAAAAATCTGTGATAATGGCCAGCTAAACCGAAGAAGCTCCGAATATATGAAGGATTCACCGGTCTAGGCCAATTCTTCACCGCCTCTATTTTCTGAGAGTCCACCGTTATGCCTTCGCTTGATATAACATGGCCCAAAAATGCTATGGAGTTCAACCAAAACTCACACTTGCTGAATTTGGCATATAATTAGCAATCATTGAGAGTCTAAAGCACTATTCTCAAATGAGCAGCATGCTCCTCCTTGCTACGAGAGTATATCAGGATGTCATCAATAAACACAATCACAAACATATCCATGTATGGCTTGAGCACCTTGTTCATCAGGTCCATAAAAGCTGCAGAAGCATTCATTAGTAAAAAAGATATAACTACAAACTCATAATGACCATACCGCATCTTGAAAGCTGTCTTCGAGATGTCATACTCCCGAACTTTGAGCTGATGATACCCGGATCTGAGATCTATCTGTGATAAACACTTGGCACCCTAATGTTGGTCGAATAAATCATCAATCCTGTGTAAAGGATACCTGTTCTTGACGTTGACTTTGTTCAATTGGCGATAATCGATACACATACAAAGAGAACCATCTTTCTTTTGGACAAAGAGAACTGGTGCACCCCATGGAGACTTGCTTGTTCTAATGAAACCCTTATGTAATAAGACCTTCAACTGCTCTTTCAACTCCTTTAGCTCGGCTGGAGCCATTCATTAGGGAGGAATAGATATAGGCTCCAGCTAGGGAGGGATTCTTGGTAAATCATCTGGAAAGACCTCTGGCTACTCACATACTATTGGAACTGACTGGATAGTCGGGGTCTCAGATTCAACATCCTTAACCCTAACTAAATGGTACATACAACCTTTAGTAATCATCTTTCTAGCCTTAAGGTAGGAAATGAAATGACCTATAGGAACATCTGAACTACCCTTCCATTCTAAGATTGGCTCACCCAGAGATCTGAAGTCTACTGCTCGGGTTCTACAATTAATTGAAGCATAACATGCAAATAGCCCATCCATGCTGAGGATAACATCAAAATTGGTCATGGCTAACTCTATCAAATCTGCTGAGGTGACCTTCTGAAGGACTGAGATCGGGCAACCTCTATACACTCGTCTAGCTACAACTAGTCACCTACTGGGGTAGAAATTGATAGGGGTTCTAACAAGACTTTGGGACTGACTTTGAAGCTACTGGCCACATAAGGTGTCACAAAAGACAAGGCAGCCCTCTGATCTAGCAAAGAATAAACATCAAGATGGAAAACTGGTAACATGCCAATAACTATATCCGGGGAGACCTCCTGCTCCTTGTGGGATGTGAAGCCATACAATCTGTTCGAGCTCTGACTGCTATCTATGCTAGTAGATGCTACTTGATGTGCTGAGCGTACGAGTAGGGCTGCAAAACTAGAAGCTGGGCCTCGACCCCCATCATGATCCTGCCTCGCTGCTGGGCAATCTTTGAGTATATGTCCGAGCTTCCCACACCTGAAACAAGCAGCTGTACCTGCTAAACACTAACCCGTGTGATCCTGGCCACACCTGCGGCAAGCTAGAATGCTAGAATCTGCGGGTTTGCTTCTTTGACCCCTAGATCCTGATGCTCGCCCCCCTCTTATCGTGCCTCGATCTGGATAGCACACTAAATGCTGAAGATGCTGGGGCTGATGACCTTTGGTGGGCCTACTGTCAGTGTGCACCACCTAATCTTGGCTGTGAGAATCTATGGTCATTGGTCCTGGCCCTCTTGGCCTCACTCTCTCTCAGATGTTTCACCTCCATCTGCTAGGAGTACAAAACTATCCGAGGGAAGTCCATATCTTGATAGAGCATAGAGGTCCTACAATCGTTTTCCAAATAGCCCACTACACCATGAATGAATCTACTCATCCCCGCCCTCTAAACAACCACTAACTCTGGGGCGTACATCGATAGGCGAGTGAATTTAAGAGCATACTCCTGCACCGTCATTATCTCTTGCTTCAGATTTATGAACTTAGCTGCCTTCATCTCCCTCATCTCACTAGGGAAGAACCGATCTAGGAATGCAACATGGAACTCTTCCCAAGTGACCGGGCCTGCTTCGATGATCCTGCTATCTTTCCATTAGAGAAACCAGATATGCGCGACCCCTTTCAACTGGTAGGAGGCCAACTCCGCACACTCAACTCCATTCACCCCCATGACTTGGATGATCTTCACAATATCATCTATGAACTCATGAGGGTCCTCATCCATTTTTGGCCCAAGAAACTCTAGTGCGTTCATTCTCAAGAAGTCTCGGCCTCGAGCCGCCGCTGCATTGTCATTTTTCGAAACTTGCGCAACTGCCTGCTGATTCAGCTGAGTGGTCAAGGCCTGCGCAAGCATCTGAATAGTTGCTCGAAACTCAGCGTGGGCAACCAGCTCCGGTGCCTGGTGCTCCTGAAATGGTAGGACCTGTTGGTGTCCATTCTCGTTTCCATCCTCATGGCCTTCTCCATTCCCATTCCTTCTACCATTCATTCTTCGGGGAGCCATGATTCTGAAATCGCGAATAGCACGAATCAAAAGGATATGAAGACATTATATCGTACGACATAGATCATGAAAGAAAAGAACATTTCCTAAATGTCTCGTAGGCTTTTCGTCATAAGTGTGGCGCACTTCACATCCATGTAAAATACTCTACTCAACACGACTTTTAGACACCCTAGGATACTTGAAACCTATTGCTCTGATACCCAGCTTGTCACAACCCGAACGGAGGCCCGGATTGCAACATGGGACAAGGAGCCCCGAGAGACCCCAAGTCGACCCATGGCATAAGCATACATCTAACCGATCGATAAAAATAGAAGAATCAACACGATAATCATAGGTATAAATCAGACATAACATCAGAATACGCGATCTGAAGCTGAATACAACCATATGTATGAAAATCCTCTAAACATGACGAGTTGATGGGACAAGACCCCAACTAACTCAATAAAATAGAAACTGAAATACATATAGAAAATCTGAATAGTCTAGTCCTCTGGATATGAGGACTCAACAACAACATATGATGCTATCTCAGAAGATGAACTATGAGCGGGGCTGAACCTGAGAGTTGGGTCCTGTATCATGAACATAGAGTATGCGGTCAATACGTGGAATGTACCGAGTATGTAAGATAAGTAAAATCTCTTAAGTAAAATCATTTCAAAATAATGTATAATGTATACATAAACATTAGGAATCAAAGAGTAGGGCTTGCATGATATTTATAACTAAAACTGACCATTGAGTCAAACTTGCTTTAGAACATGTATCAATGTATAAATATAAAGAATGATGAACATGCGTAACTGAAATCATGAGGAACAACAAGAGACTCATCTTTTAACCGACATACCATGATAGAGCTTATATAGTCCCCACTATCATACTCAAGTGGGTAGAGCTTTCTAAAGCCTTGCCAGGGCTAGGGACGATACCATGATATTGATATCAAGCTCGGGGCAGGGAATAGCTCACAAGGGAGGTCCCAATGTAATAAATATAATAGTATAAACCTATTTTGGCATGTAGTTCTAAGGCATAGGGTGATCGACCCTTAGCCTAGTCGGTGCTAGACACTACTCTCAAAAACATGCACATGCTCTATATCGTTTCAACGAAGCTCAACATCGTCTATTGACGAAGCCAAATCATCAAATACATCTCAAATATGAAATCACGCATATGAGAAGTTTCAACTCAAACCATACCACAAGCTAAAAGATAATTAGGAGTCTTCGCTCCAAAACAATGTGGTAAGCTTAATTTGGAAAAATCATAATTCATACTTAAACATGTGGGCATTGTCCAAAGCTTTATCATACTTAGAAACACTCAATTCACATCAAAAACATGATTATAAACATGGGTAGCTTTAGAACATGCTTTTGATCATAATATCTCATCATCATCATCATACATTCATCACAAATCTCATCTTTCATAAATTTCTCATCAATGGGCTTTTTAATTCATAAAACTAGTCACATGATTTTTGATTGAAAACAAGATAAAACTTGCACATGCTTCATAATTCAGTAGTAGAAACATAATTGAATCATACCCATGTAAAAAAATAGAAAATTTATGCATTGGGTTAAAACCCCATAGATTAGACATAGAATATTCATGATTTAGAGAGGGATTGGGCATGGTTGTGAAAGAAAACACCCATTCATAACCCTACATACCTATTGGTAGCTGATTCTTACACTTCTTTGATAGCCCAAGAAGAAATTGAAGGGAAATTGACGAACACTAAGCTTGATCACCCTCTCTCACCTTCTACCTTGCATGCATGAATGAATAAGGCCTAAAATGAACTTAACCCCTTTAAAAGTCATTATTCATAACTTAAAACGATGTAGTTTAGGCCTTATAAGCTTAGAAATTATGAAATAACCCTTACTAAATTCAAAGGCAATAACTGCTTGCTAGTCCCAACGAGGGACCCTATGACTCGTCCTCAAGGGCCACGACTCGTGGCATGATCTATGAAGTACACTTCTCATCTGATCGTCTGGAATCATCACGAGAAACATCACGATCCGTTACTGGTAACCACGAGTCATGGTCACCACCCGTTATTTACACTGCCTCTTATGCTAATTAATTCTTCAACTAGCTGACCAGACCCTCCCCACGAATCGTGGGGACTGACCACGACTCGTGGGGCCTTCCGTCAAGTCCAATGTCCTCATTTTCCTCTTTACTCATACACCACTCCTCATGACTGACCTTATGAGTCGTAGGGACTGGCCACAACTCGTGGTCATGTCCGTGGGATCTCTTTTCCCAAATTTCCAAATCTTCACCTAGACCTCACCATGAGTCATATCACGACTAGTGGGCTGCACCAACGGGTCACCTCATGACTCGTTCTGTGCCTGATGCCAGATTTTATGTTTTTCTCCATTTCAATTCCCAATCTGATCTTTGGTCTTCCGGGGTATAATATGCAGATTCAGGTCTTTCTAGCTGAACAGGTACTATAAACTCATGTGATCAATGAAAACGTCCACATGGACTACATAGAGATAGTGTCTCCAAATCATCAAAGCGAAGACTACTGCTGCCAATTCAA
Source organism: Datura wrightii (assembly GCA_035772735.1). Taxonomy (NCBI): domain Eukaryota; kingdom Viridiplantae; phylum Streptophyta; class Magnoliopsida; order Solanales; family Solanaceae; genus Datura; species Datura wrightii. The sequence goes on along the minus strand of JASDFA010000002.1, from coordinate 43,072,032 downwards.
GATCGTGAGTCGGATAGTTCTTCTCATGAACTTTAAGCTGTCTAGAAGAATAGCTAGGACTTTACCTTGTTGCATCAAAACACAACCAAAGATAACTCTAGGGGCTTCATAATAGGCCATAAACCCGTCTAAACCTTCTGGCAGAGTCAAGACTGGGGCTGTAGTAAGTCAAGTCTTCAACTCCTGAAAACTTTTCTCACACTCGTCAGAACACTAAAACTTCACCTTCTTCTACGTTAGTTTAGTTAAAGGAGAGGCAACGGAGGAGAATCCTTCAACAAACCATATATAATAGCTGGCTAGATCCAAGAAACTCCTAATATCTGACAGAGAAGTGGGTCTTGTCCAGTTCTTGACCGCTGCTATTTTTTGAGGATAAATTTGATTACCCTCTCTGGAGACCACATGCCCGAGGAAAGAAATTGATTTTAGCTAGAGCTGACACTTGCTAAATTTGGTGAATAACTGTCGGTCCCTAAGAGTCTGGAAAAATATTCTCAGATGGTCGGCATGCTCCTCCTCCATTCTAGAGTAAACCAGAATATCGTCTATAAAGACAATAACGAACATATCCATGTACAACTTAAATACCCTGTTCATTAGGTCCATAAAAGCTGCAAGAGCATTGGTTAGTCTAAAAGACATCACTACAAATTCGTACTGACCATATCGAGTTCCGAATGCTGTTTTTTGAATGTCACATTCTCTGACCCTGAGCTGATGGTATCTTGATTTGAGATCTATCATGGAGAAACAACTAGCTCCCTGAAGCTGATCGAATAAGTGATCAATCCTGGGTAGAGGATACTTGTTCTTGACTATGACTTTTGTTCAGCTAACAGTAGTTGAAGCACATTTTAAGTGTACCATTTTTCTTTCGCACGAACAAGACTAGGGCACCCCAAGGAGAGATATTTGGCCTGATGAAGCCTTTGTCTAAAGATTTTTTCAGTTGGTCCTTCAACTCTTTAAGCTCAGCTGGAGCCATTATATAAGGAGGAATAGAGATGGGTTGGGTATATGGAAGAAGATCCATGCAGAAGTCTATTTCCCTCTCGGGAGGGACTCCAGGGAGATCTTTGGGAAACACATCAGGAAACTTATTCACCACCAGAATTGACTGGAGTGTCGGGGTCTCGAAACTAGAATCTTTGACATAACCATGTGGTAGATGTACCCTTTGGCAATCATTTTCCTGGCCTTAAGGTATGAAAAGACACGACCCTTAGGCACTAAAGTACTACCCTTCCACCCTAGGATTGGTTCGTTCATAAATTGAAACCTGACGACTTTGGTTCTATAGTAGACTAAAGAATAACAAGAATACAACCAGTCCATGCCAAGCATAAGGTCGAAGTTGACCATGTCTAGCTCTACTAGATCAACTGAGGTGACTTTACTCAACACAGTGACTGGACAATTTCTATACACTCGGCTATGCTCTAACTGACTCACCAAACAGAGTAGAAACTGAAAATGGCTCTAAGAGGATTTCTGGACTTATATCAAACTGAATAGAAATGTATGGAGTCACAAAAGAAAGTTTGGCTCCTGGATCTAGTAAAGCGTATACATCAGTGTGGGAAAAGCATAACATACCAGTAACCACATCAGGTGACTTCTCTTGATACTGCCGAGAAGATTAGAGCATAGAAATAATTCTGGCACTGACCGCCACTTGTAGCTGAAGCAGTGCCCTGCTGAGCTGGAAGACCTATTAGGGTTGTTGATGTAGTAGACTGGGATTTTCCCATCCTGTCGGCGAACACTCTCTCATTTTGTGACCTAACTGTCCAAAACCAAAATAGCCCTCTTTGCCAGATGGCACTCACCAGGTGATTCTTACCACACTTAGGACATGCTGGAAATGTATGGCTGCTAGAGACATGGTTCTGGTATTGGGATCCTAATGTCCCAACCCTCATATCTTTACAGGGCCTGGAGGATAGAGCACTAGCTGAGGAAGGTGCTGGAGGCCTCTGCTACTGCTCGGGGTGATTACTACTACTTGACCCTTGCTGGGGGGGTACTCAAACTGACCGGTTCTGGCCTGTCTGCTCTCCCTCTCTATCTCCTTTAACTTTTCTACCTCTATATAATGGGAATGAATGATGAGACTGGAGAGGTCTATGTCCTTAATAAGCATGAAGGTCCTGCATTCTTTGACCATGTAACACCCCGAAAGTTTCTAAGATTAGACCCCAGACTTAAAGGAAGAATTTAGAAGGAACGTGAAAATTTCGCCTCAGAATGAGTCGTGGTATGATTCATTTGGTGACCCAACAAGTAGTGGTCAGACTTGTGGTAAGCAGTCAAGAGGTACAAGTGAGGTTCAGTCACAACAGATGACTAATGAGTCGTTAGGCAGGCAATGAAAAGTTATGTTAGTCGTCGGAAGAATGTTAGAGTCTCGTGGTAGTGGTAATGATGAGTCATCATAGAAAGTCACGACTCATCATGTCAACCATGGGATGAAAGAACAGGATTGTTGGCTTCAGTGGTCATGGAAGGAGCCACGAGTCGTTAAGTCTGCTAACAACTCATGAAGTCAGTCGTCGGCAGATTCAAGGAATTTTTGAGAAAAGTTCCAGTGCACTCCACGACTTGGCCCCACAAGTCGTTATCAACCCCATGACTCATGGAGTGCCTCGTGGGGACTAGTAGATGGATTTTTCCTGTGAATTTCCAAGGGTATTTTCATAAAATCCTATGGTTCTAACTCCTAAACTACGCCGTTTTGGGTACCTTATGGGACGTTTTTAAGTGCCACTCCTAGCCTAAACCCTCATTCCATCAAAAGACTCTCTCAACCTCTTCTTCCTCCTCTCTCTCATGACTCAAGGGTCACCTAGGGCTTCTTCAAGGGCTTTAAGTTTCAAGTTCAAGTGGGGGATTCCTTCTAATCAGGTATGTGGGTTTTCAACAAGGACACCCTTTCATCCTTTTTCCCCAAACTTTTATATTAAAAACCCAAATCCTTTGATTCTAGAAAAGCATGTTCTAGGGTTTCAATTTATGCATGAATTCTCATATATTCTCCCTGAATTCTAAGACCCGTCATGGTTAATAGCCGTGTATGCTTATGAAGTCACTTACACCTACTCGAATTATGTACATGATATATGAAAAACATGATTTTAGAATTTTCACCATGGCTTGGCAAAAATTTCGAAATGGGGTTTCATTAACATTCACATGCCCTTACCATGAACTTATTATATATGTTTTAAGCATGAGTGGATCATATGGGTTCCGTAAATCTAGAACATATGATTTAATATAGATGATGAGATACGATTAGAACTTATGGGTTTGGGTGAATATGAAATACATATATGCTTTCACTATGATCTCGGGTATGTGTTAAAGTATGAATTTGACCTACGTATCTTACATGAGTCTAAGGTATATGTCATATGCTATGAACATGGGATTAAAATATTGTGGATATGTTTAAAGTATGCTCTGATCTTAGAGATGTCTCATGAATATAGAATGAATGATTTAAACGATGATTCAGGATTATGATGATATGAATTATGATGATAAAGCATGAGAATGATCCTTCAGAATTTTGGGCTTGTTGTTAGACGAAAGTAGCATTAATCAACTCTAAATGAATTTAGTATGATGTAACTAGTTTAATGCTCATGTCTCTAATTAGCTGAAGTAACTTAGACTAGAAGAATGACGTCAGACTAGTGACCTCCATGTTCTAGTATAATAGAGACTCTCCGTAGTAGAGAATGTTTCTCCTTAGTCAGTCAGGGACTCTCCATAGTAGAGAATGTTTCCCTTAGTCAGGACTCTCCATTGTAGAGAATGTTTCCCCTTAGTTAGTCAGGGACTCTCCATAGCAGAGAATGTTTCCCTTGGTCAATCAGGGACTCTCAATAGAAGAGAATGTTTCCCTTAGTCTATGACATCAATTCTGCTCAGCTCTGTATAATTTTAGATTTTAGTTAAAATCAATTTAGCAGTATCTAGACTCAATTATCAGTAGATAGTCAGTAGAGTTTATGATATCTCAGTATATGTAAAGCACATAGCCCTTATGCATCAGTTTGAGTGTACTTCAGTAAATGTTTTCAAATAATAGCCTCATGTTAATAAATATGCATATCTCAGGCAGGGTCACTGTATTTCAGCTCAGTGATGCATTCAGTTTACTTCCTTTTGTATACTCGCATGTTTAGTTTACTTACACTTCCTGCACACTCAGTACATTCCAAGTACTGACCACATATTTTATGTGCTATATCATTTCATGATATATATTTTGGTTTCCAAACTCAGCCATGTGGTTAGATACACTCCATTCCCATCTTAGCTGCTTGTGGTGAGTCCTCATCTCTTGAGGATGCGATTTATGTTTTCTATTTCATGTTTTTTGTTTTTAGACTTTAGGAATTAGTTGGGGGCTTGTCCCAGCAACTCATCAGTGTAGTAGAGGCTTTTAGACTTGTGTAAATAGATTCAATTTATGTTTTAGAGTTCTATTGGATTATGTCTTATGTATCAGTTAGCTTCCGCTCAGTTGTGATTCTGTTAGTATTTGTCTTCCTAATGTTATGCTATTATCATGCCATGGTTCAACTTGGAGCCTCTCGAGGTACCTTGTATCGTGTCTCGATCCAGGCCTATGTTCGGGTCATGACAAACTTGGTATCAGAGTAAAGGTTTAGGGCGTCCTAGGGTGTCTGAAAGCCGCATTAAGTAGATCTTTTTCATGGGTATGAAGTACGCCACACTTATGACGAAGAATGTATGAGACATTTTAGGAATTTTCCCTTTTCTTCATGATTCTTATCGTGCATAGAGTATGAAACTCTAACAGTTCCTCTCCTGACTCGTGCATTACGCGCTCACAGATAATGCCTCCTAGATGAGCGAATGGAAGAAGAAATGGTAATGGGCGCCCGCAAGCGCCACCAGCCCCAATGAACCCAATGGATGACCATGTTACTCATGCCGAGTTCAGGGTAGCCTTTCACATGTTGGCACAGGGCATGACCGCACGATTAATCAGCAGGCGATGGCCCATGTTCCCCAGAATGGGAACATAGTGGCGGCTAGGGTAAGAGACTTCCTCATAATGAATCCACATGAATTCTTAGGGTCAAAGGTGGACGAGGACCCATATGAGTTCTTAGAGGAGATCCAGAAAATCACCCAGATCATGTGAAGAGCGCAGACTTAGCCTCCTACCAGCTGAAAGGAGTCGCTCATATATGGTTTTATCAGTAGAAAGATAGTCGGGGAGTTGGAGCATCCCCCGTAAGTTGGGATGAGTTTATGACTGCATTCCTGAACAGGTTTTCCCGTAGGGAGGTAAGGGAGGCAAAGGCGACAGATTTTATTAACTTGAGGCAAAATAGCATGACTGTCTAGGAGTATGCGTTGGAGTTTACCCGGTTGTCCAAGTATATATCGGAGATGGTAGCCAACCAGAGGGATCGTGTGAGTAAGTTTGTGAATGGAGTGTCAAACTCTTTGATCAAAGAGTGCAGGACCCCATGTTGCTCAAGGAAATAGACTTTCCATGTTTGGTGATATTCGCTCTACAAGTAGAAGTGGAACAGGTGAAGGAAAAAAGAGAGAGAGGCCAAGAGGGCTATGACAGGAGATTCAGAGTTTTCCCCTCAGAGGCCGAATGGTGGACACCGCTCATGCCCCCAGCAGAGATCATCAGCCCCAGTGCCTTTGACAGCCAGTGTTCTGTACAGGCCTAGGGTAAGGGAGATTACCTATCCATCTTGTAAGAGCTATGGGAAGCACTATTTGGGAGATGCATGGCCAGCTCAGATGCTTGTTTCTGGTGCAACAAGTTGGGTCATAAGCACTGAGATTGCGCAATAGCTAAGCGGGGCGAGAGTAGAGCCTCAACCACCTCTTTAGTATCTCTTATGAACCCCCCATCTCAATAGGGTCATCATCTAGCATAGGTGGCAGAAAACGTCAAAACCGCTCCTATGCCTTGGCAGCACACCAGGATAAGGGAAAGTCGCCAGCAGTAGTCACATGTATGTTATGAATTTCTTGTGTTACTCTTTGCATTCTTCTAGCCCCAGAACCCCAGTACTAAATAAGGAGCTCTTATGATGTTTGTTGATAGAAGTTGTCGATGTATGGTGTGAATTAGCTATGAGTATGAGGTTTACAGTAAATGTTGGGGGTGGAGGAGACGTCAAGAGTTAGTGGTTTAGCCCCAACATTAAGAAAGATTCAGGAGCCTTAGAATGATTCCTTTAAGCTAAGGGGGAGATGGTAGGTCTGCGAGACTAGTCGAATTTGAGTATGCTAATAGAGGAGTTCCATCCCTAACAGTTACGATATGTTAATCCCTTTAGGTTTAGATAATTCCTCTTGTATTTCAGTTGAAGCTATGCTCTACCCATTCTTATGTGCAGACTTCCAGAATTTTTTTGATAGCTGCTTCTGACAGTGATGCTAGTCTTACTCTATGAATCCTTAAGTCTCATCCTCATGTCATAAACCAGCTATGTGTGTTAACCCATGCCTTCCAGTATGTTTAGCTCAAATTCAGTCTTTAGAAGTTTCTTTAATAGCTCAGTAGATAAGGGTACCTCATGTATGTGTTCAGTTTTGGATGCCATGAATGATTCGTGCTCATGAGTCTTTTATTTTCAGTTAGACCAGATATCATGAATTCTAGTTAGTATCAGAAAGTGATTTGAGAATGATGGCTCAGTTCGTATCATCTTAGTGCCAGTTAGAGGGAAAGAAATCCTTCTCAGTGTTTTATCTATTTCCATGTCAGTTTCATGTCTTTCGGTCCCTCTCACACCTTAGCATTCATGTATGATTTAGATATTCAGTTCAGATATATAAGATTATCCCAGAGTCAGATACTCCATCAGTTTCAGTTATAAAAGTTCTGTATTTGGGATATCAATTCCTTCCGCAGTTTTTAGTATGTTTAGCCTACATTTGAGGAAAAAGTTTCCCAAGGAGGAGATATTGTAACAACCTGAAAATTTGTAAGACCAGACCCCAGACTTAAAGGAAGAATTTAGAAGGAAAGTGTAAATTTTTCCTCAGAAAGAGTCGTGATACGACTCGTTAGGTGACCCAACAAGTTGTGTCAGACTTATGGCAAGTAGTCAAGAGGTGCAAGTGAGGTTGAGTGACAACGTATGACCCAACAAGTCATTAGGTAGGAAACAACCCTTTACGTCGGTCATTCAAAGAATGTCAGAGTCTCGAGGAAGTGGTGACATCGAGGGGAAACAATGAGTCATCGTAGCAAGTCATGAATCGTCGTGTCAGTCGTGGATGAAAGAACAGAATTGTTGGATTTAGTGGTAACGGAAGGAGCCACGAGTTGTTAAGCCAGCTAACAACTCCTGAAGTCAGTCGTCAATAGATTTGAGGAATTTTTGAGAAAAGTTCCAGTGCACTCCACGACTTGGCACCACGAGTCGCTGTCAACCCTACGACTCGTGGAGTGCCTTGTAGGGACTGGTAGATGGATTTTTCCTACCAATTTCCAAGGGTGTTTTCATAAAATCCTATGCCTCTAACTCCTAAACTACGCTGTTTTGAGTACCTTATGGGACGTTTTTTAAGTACCCCTCCTAGCCTAACCCCTCATTCCATAAAAGACTCTCTCAACCTCTTCTTCCTCCTCTCTCTCAAGACTCAAGGGTCACCTAGGGCTTCTTCAAGGGCTTCAAGGTTCAAGTTCAAGTGGGCGATTCCATCTAATCAGGTATGTGGATTTTCAACAAGGACATCCTTTCATCCTTTTGCCCTAAACTTTTATATTAAAAACCCAAATCCTTTGATTCTAGAAAAGCATGTTCAAGTTTCCCAAAGTCAATCTGTCCAAGTTTCCCAAATTCAATCACAATTGGAATCTGATGCAATCCATGAAGAAAATCAATGTGGAGATGCAGGGAATAATCAAGATCTATCTTTTTCTCAAATTTCTACACAAAACAAGGTGTTTATTGGGCAAAATCAACCCAAAGAAAGCTGCTCAAACTCGCCGGAACTGCGCACGGCTGCTGCTAATTTTCGACCACTTTCCGGCCATCCTCAGGTGGAATTGATAAGTGGGGTTTGTTCCCCACCCCAAAACGTACATCCCCACCAAATTTCAAACAAATCCGAGTAACCGATTGGGAGAAATCTAAAAGAGAACACTGCCAGTTTTTTCGCACCACTGCCGGCAGCTTGCGACTATTTTCAACCGGATTCCGGGGAGCACCGACCGAATACAACCGCTGGGGTTTGTTCCCCATCACCAAACGTACATTCTCACCAAATTTCAGAAAAAACCGAGCAACAAATTGGGAGAAATCAAAACGCAAACATGGCCAGTTTTTTCGAACCACTGCCGGCGAGTCGCGAGCAATTTCAACTGGAATCCGGGGAGCATCGACCAAGTACAACCACTGGGGTTTGTTCCCCATCCCAAAAGCAACATACACATGAATTTTCAGGCGAAAAGGATGAAGGAATCGCCGGCAGAATTTTTTGTCAAAATTTTGGCGAACTGCGGCGCGTTCCAGGCGACTGTCCGGCGGATTTTCCGTCAAAAAATCACAAACATCAGGTGCGTAAGGCTGGAACAACCACAGATGCCCAAAAATCTATTGTATCCGATCACCAAATCCACAAAAAATTGAATTTTGTAACACCGGAAATGGAGTTTTCCGGCGAGTTCGAAGCTGCCATGGCAGAATTGGAAATGGAAAATTTTCAAAGAGGTTCTATGCGAACAGAAATACGAATTCAACCCAGTAGCATGAATATTCAAAAAGCTCCATTGAATCAAGGCCGGATTATCTTGAACAAAGGCGGCACTGTTTCTTTTGTGAACGAAGAAAAAAAAATTCATGGTAATCATCCTCAATCCAATGTGACTGGAACTAGTGGTTTTCAATTAGAAAACACTCAATACCAACCTGCAAACAATATCAACCACCAAATAAAATTTTTGAACTTTTCCTACCAAAATGCAAAAATCACCAAAGTGGACAGTGCTAATGGAAATGGGCAGAACACTCATGCTCTCAACTCTCAAGCTTTGGAAGCACCAGGTAAGATTCTAAACTCCTCTAACTCTTTGCCTACTAATAATATTAATTTTCAAAAGGACTTAGCTCAATTGCAATATAATGCAATTGAGCAAAACTCTGTTACTCTAACCAATGTTTTGCAGAATACAAATGATGGCTCTAAGATCAATGACCCCAAAAAAATTAATGAACCGCCTAAGAATTTGAGGAAGAATCCTAGCAATAATCCTAATGTTTCAAAACCTCCACAACCTAAGATTTCTTCCAACTTTGATAATTATCAACCTCCTCCACAAAAAGAAAATCAGTCCTTTCCCAAGGATAAGAACACCAAGAACCCCAGTCACTCACCTAATACTAACAATAAATCCAATACCGAGCAAGAACCAGCTCCTCCTACTGTTATCCAGTCCCTAGCCACCATCCTCAGAACTAACCAAGCCAAAACTTATGTACCTATTCAATTCTCTCCCCCACAAATTACTACCAAGCAAGGTTTTCCTGCTGTTATATTCAAAAAGGAAGACTTTATGGTCAAGCTGGCAAATAGATGCAAATTCACCTTAGTAGGAAAATTCACTAGTGCTATGCCGAAGATGGATCTCATTAGGAAGAGTTTCATTCTTCAAACTCAATTAACAGGAGGGGTCAAAATTGCCCATTTCAACTCCAGGCACATTTATATAGATCTTGACAATGAGAATGACCACATTACTGTTTGGACCAAGCAAAAAATGTATATTGAAGGAAAACTTATGAGATTACAAATGTGGACTCCTACTTTCAGACCAGAGGAAGAGACTTCTATTGTCCCTATTTGGGTCACCCTCCCGGAACTTCCTTGGCACTGTTACTACTTAGAGTTTCTCACTGCCTTATTATCTCCTGTGGGTAAAGCTTTATACTTAGACGCTGCTTCGGTCCAAAAGACTAGAGGAAGTGTAGCAAAGGTGAGAATCCAGATTGACTTAACCAAGAGTAGACCTCACCATTTATGGCTGGGATTTGATGAGGAAGACATCAAAAAAGGAATATGGCAAGCTATTGAGTATGAAGATGTGCCAGACTACTGTTCGTATTGTAAGCATCAGGGTCACTTGATTCAGGATTGTTCTATGATGAAAAGGGATGAAGATCTTAAGAAAAGAAAGGAAACAGAAGTTGAAATTAGCAAGAACAACAAGCAAACAAAGGTAGATAAAAAAGATTCCAAGTCACATGAGGCCAGCAACAAAGAGGACCACCCACAGACTATTAACAGAACAACAGGTAACAAGCAGGGTGAACAAAATATGGAGGAAAATAAAAGCAGAAATCTGGAGGAACAATGGCAAACTCAGAAACGAAAGAATTTCAAAGGAAATTCTCACAGCCACAAGCCCCAAGACAATTGCAAACAGGTATACAGACCTATTCAAACAAACAACTCAGGTATGATACTTAACTCACTCACACCTTGTAATGTTGATCATGGAGTCCATGTACAACAACCCCCTCCCCATAGTGTTCATAATCCAGCTGTTACAAGAGAAATGCAAAATGGAAATGTTCAACAAAACACAGGTATTGACTCAATGCTCCCCACCCCCATGGCCCCACTCACACATTGTAATGTTGATCATGGAGTCCATGTTCAACAACCCCCTCCCCATAATGTTCATATGCCTGCTGCTACAAGAGGAATGCAAAATTGAAACGTTCAACAAAACACAGGTATTGACTCAATGCTCCCCACCCCCATGGCTCCGCCCAACTATAATACTGTTATTGATGGTGATGATTGTGTATTTGCTGGAGGAATGGATGGTGTGGAGGAGAAGCCCACTAACATGCAGGATGGGGTATCCAAAGGGGGGAATTTGTCTCATGTTTTGCATGAGAGCCAATCCACCGACCTTAGATGTGACTCTAGAGCTCCTGCTACCACTAGTACTGCTAGTTTGAGACTTCCGAATCAATGTGTAACAGACAGCTTGGTTATGATAGAGAACATGGTTCAAGATGGGTATATGGATCAGATACAATCAAATAGTACAATGCAAACTCAAAAAGAGGATACTAACCAGAATCAGTCTTCTAAGTCGAAATCCAAGAATAAATTGAGTAAGAAGAAAAGGGATGCTACTAAAAAGAAGATGGAGACTGAGAAAGAAATCTCTGAAGGAAGCCCTTCTCTTAGGGTTGATGAGAACAATAAGGAGGGTGTAGGTACAAATTATATTGCAGTCAATGAACAAGATGGCTCAATTGTTTCCCCTCGGCAAGTTCAGGAGAGCCCTCAGAGGGAATGCATCCTCAACTCTATTCCGGCAATGTTTGAAAAATCAGACGATGAATATAGAGTTATTCATTCTGAGGATGAGTCTGATCAAGATTCAGAATCCATTGGGGATCAACATACTGAGGATGAAGAGGACGAAGAAATTAGAGAACGGTTGAATAGAACTCTCGACCCCAGTATTAATTCAGAACAACTAAATGAAATCTAGCAGGCTTCGCTCAAACAAGGTTTATCCCCAAGGAAGTACCAAGATGAACCTCAGTACTCTAAAGGTGCTACCGCTAACACATCTGTCAAAATTAACAGACCCATCACCAGATCCCAAAGTCAAAGTTCCTAATGATTAGTACAATCACTTGGAATGCTAGAGGTATCCATACCAAAGGTGCTATGGAAAGGATTAAAAATCTCTCCAAGATGCATAAGTTATCCATGATCACAATTTTGGAACCGTTTACGGATAACTCTCATATCAACACTTGTAGAATGTACCTCAACATGAAGGAGCCAGCCTGTAATCCTAATGGGAAAATTTGGATCTTTTGGACTCAAGAGGTTTCTTGCACAGTCTTAGAATTCGATGATCAGCAGGTTACTTGCGAAATCAAGCATGAGGAACATCCTACCACGTTCTTGACTACCTTTATTTATGCCAAGTGTAGAAACCACCTCAGAAGACCTCTTTGGGACAAACTGATGAGTTATGCGGACACTAAGTTGCCTTGGTGCACGGTGGGTGATTTTAATGTCATCACAGACCCTGAAGAGAAAATGGGAGGTTCACCATACAACATGAATAAAAGTTTTGACTTCATTAGTGTCATTGAAGCCTGTGGCCTTACGGACTTGGGGTTTCATGGACCTAATTTTACTTGGTGCAACCAAAGAGAAGCGGAAGCTAGAATCTGGAAGAGGCTGGATAGAGCTATGGTAAATGATAACTAGTTAGAGTTCATGCCTCACACCGCGGTTACACATCTTCCTTCGGTGGGTTCTGATCATTGCCCTTTGTTGATGGAGCTTACCGTAAGACAAGAGAACATCACCAAGTACTTCAAATATTTAAATTGTTGGGTGGATAGTCAATCATTCCTACCTACTGTCGAAAACTGTTGGAGTGGAGAAATAAAGGGTAGCCCAATGTGGGTCTTTCACATGAAAATGAAGAGACTCGCTTCCACTCTTAGCAATTGGTCAAAATTCGAATTTGGTGACATTTATGCTACTGTGAAGGATTTTGAAGAGAAATTCAGAATGGCAGAGGAAAAGATATTGACTGAAAACACCGAGGAGACTAGAACTAATTTACATGGACTGAACGCTGAATACATCAGGTACATGAAATTAGAAGAATCTATTCTCAAACAAAAATCGCAACTTCATTGGTTCAAAGAGGGTGATGCAAACACGAGTTACTTCCATGCTCTGATGAGGGGTAGACGGAGACGGTTATTCATCCATAAGATTCACGATGACAATGGAGTTGAATTTCAAGGTGACCAAGCTATAGCCAAAGCAGCATGTGACTATTTCCATAACATATTCACAGGCAATGACAAGGCTATTAATGAGGAAGTCCTTGAATGTATTCCTAGGATGATAACCGAGGAACAAAACAACAGTCTACAAGCCATGCCTACCATAGATGAGTTAAGACAGGTGGTTTTCTCCATGAGTCCTCATTCGGCTGCCGGACCAGATGGAATGAATGGAAAATTCTTCCAAGTTTGTTGGGACATCATTAAATTTGACCTCCTGGCAGTTGTACAAGCATTCTTTTGTGGACACACTATGCCCAAGTACTTTTCCCACGCTTGCTTGATTCTGCTCCCAAAAGTAGACCATCCTAATAGGTTGTCGAAATTCAGACCTATTAGTTTGAGTAACTTCACCAACAAGATTATCTCCAAACTCATTTGCCTCATATTAGCTCCCATTCTACCAAATCTCGTTTTGGATAACCAGTCTGGGTTCGTAAGAGGCAGAAGCATCTCGGAGAACATTATGCTTGCTCAGGAGATTATCCATAACATCAAAAGGCCTAAAGAGGGGGACAATGTAGTCATCAAATTGGACATGACCAAGGCTTATGATAGGGTCTCCTGGTCCTATATCTGTTTGGTGATGCGAAGGATGGGCTTCGGTGAGAGTATCATTGACATGGTTTGGAGAATAATGGCTAACAATTGGTACTCTGTCATAGTCAATGGTGTGAGACATGGATTCTTTCACTCCACTAGGGGCTTGAAGCAAGGTGACCCATTATCCCCGGCCCTTTTCATCATTGGAGCGGAGGTGTTTTCTAGGATGATGAATCATCTTCACCAGCATCATTTATACCAGGGGTTTCACATGGAGAGAAATGGACCGCAGATAAACCATCTCAGCTTCGCTGATGATGTTATCATCTTCTCTTCAGAGACTATTTCTACCTTGCAACTGATTATGAATGTTCTCTATACCTATGAAAATGTCTCTGATCAGCTCATCAACAAGGAAAAGAGTCACTTCATGGTCCCTGTCCACACACCTCAGAATGTTATTACCCGAATCAAGACCATCACAGGTTTCACTCAAAAAGACAGCCCCAACACCTACCTTGGTTGCCCCTTATACATAGGAGGGCAGAGAATCACTTACTTTTCCGGCATGGTGGCTAAGGCTGTAGCCAGAATCAGAGGATGGCACTCTACGATGCTTAGTTTCGGAGGAAGGGCGACGCTTGTGAAATTTGTCGTGCAATCCCTACCGATTCACATTCTGTCGGCTATCTCACCTCCAAAAACCACCCTCAGACAGATCAAATCTCTCACGGCAAACTTCTTCTAGGGATGGGAAGCTGAGAGGACGAAATACCACTGGGCCTCTTGGGAAACTCTTTGCTACCCATACGAGGAAGGGGGTATAGGCTTCAGGCAGCTGCCAGATGTTTGTCTTGCTTTGTAGTATAAACAGTGGTGGAGCTTTAGAACCAAGAACTCTTTATGGGCAAAATTCCTCAAATCTAAGTATTGCCAAAGGGCTAATCCAGTGAGTAAAAAGTGGGATACTGGCCAAACTTTAGTCTGGAAGCATATGATGGAAAATAAGCTCGAGGCAGAAAAGCACATTCAATGGATCCTCCGTTCAGGATCATGTTATTTTTGGTGGGATGACTGGTTGGGAATTGGTCCTCTTGCCAATCATAAAAACCGACTACCGAGGCTCAACAACATGACGGTCTCCCAATTCATGGACAATGGATGATGGAATGAGGAAATGGTGACTCGTCATGCCCCGCCTCATTTAGTTCACCAAATTCTCAACACACAAGTTCAGTTTCAACAAGGCGTTCCCGACCAACCTGTGTGGAATCTAAATACCCATGGGAATTTTACTTGTACCTCGGCTTGGGACTTAGTCAGGAAGAAGAGGAACAGAACGCTGACTAATACTTTCACTTGGCAAAAAAGTATACCTTTCAAGGTGTCTTTTCTTCTCTGGAGAGCTTTAAGAGCTAAATTACCGACGAATGAGAAAATTGTTACCTTTGGGGGTGTACCAGCGGAATGTTCTTGTTGCTACAGACCTGGTCTGGACAATATAGAGCATATTTACGTAACAGGCCACTTTGCTAAATATATATGGAAGTATTTTTCAGACCCGCTGGGAATTAAACAGGGACCTACGTCTTTGAGAAGTTTGCTTATGACCTGGTGGACGGCCAAACATAACAGTGAGGTTCACAACTCATTCTTCAGGCTACGCCTATATTTGTATGCTGGAACCT
The DNA here is from genome assembly GCA_035772735.1 of Datura wrightii. NCBI lineage: Eukaryota > Viridiplantae > Streptophyta > Magnoliopsida > Solanales > Solanaceae > Datura > Datura wrightii. The sequence goes on along the minus strand of JASDFA010000002.1, from coordinate 43,056,935 downwards.
ATGGAAGAACAGATGCGCCAACAAATATGGCAGCAAGAAGTCAAATTCCACTAGAGTCAAATACTCTATCTGTAAAGATATTTGGAGCATGCTAATCACCACCTTTCTGTATATCACGTGGCCGTCTAAATGGTCAGATTTGAGTAATTTGGTGGAGAAATGTCAGCATGAAGTTAGGGTAACTAGAGTTCAATAGATCAAACCGATTCACCCTCTTCTTAAGCTTAACACAGATGGCAGCGCTCTCGACAACCCGGGAAGAATAGGAGCAGGTGGTATTCTTTGGGACCACAAAGGGAATCTAATATTTGCTTTTGCTTCCCCCTTAGGTACAGGTACTAACGACCAGGCAGAAATCCAAGCAGCGGTTTATGGGCTTCGTTGGTGCATTTCACAGGGTTATACTAAAGTCATATTGGAGGTAGATTCAGACCTGCTCATACAATGGCTCACCAACTCCGTTAAACCTCAGTGGAATATTCAAGAATACATAGAGGAACTACAGAATCTCATCACAGGATTGGAGTATTTTCAAAGCAAGCATACATATAGGGAAGGGAACTTCACGGCAGATTCTCTTTCAAAGTACAGTCACGAGCTGGATACTCCTCACCATTTTCACAGCATGCAGGACTTGCCGCAAGAAGCTAGAGGTCACTACAAACTAGATAAAATTGGCATGGCAAACTTCAGAAGAAGGAAGCTAAAAAGAATCAAGAAACCACCATGAGATCTCGGATTCGCTTGGCTATTTCTCTTTTAAGTTATAGCTTTGTTTAGACCTTAACTATGTGTGATTTTCCTTTTTCATATTATGTAAGGGGAGAGTCTCCCTCATTTACTGCTTTCCTAGAATTTATGTATTGGAGAGGAGTCCTCTCCTGTAGGTGCATAGTTTCTAGGTTTCCATTTTTGCATCGGGGATGGGTTGGCTAACCTTAGTAGGATGGCCGACCTATGAACCACCATAAGATCGGAGGTAAAGGTTTATGTCCCCCTCCATGTACTTTTTGTTTTTACTGCTTTATTTATTTATGTTAAGGCCTGGGGGTGTTGCTCAGCCCCTGCCCACCACAAGGGCGTTTACCCAAAAAAAAAAAAAAGAAAGAAAGAAAAGCATGTTCTAGGGTTTTCATTTGTGCATGAATTCTCATATGTTCTCCCTGAATTCTAAGACCCACCATGGGTAATAGTCATGTATGCTTATTAAGTTACTTACACCTACTCGAATTATGTACATCATATATGAAAAGCATGATTTTAGAATTTTCACCATGGCTTGGCAGAAATTTCGAAATAGGTTTCATTAACATTCACATGCCCTTACCATGAACTCATTATATATGTTTTAAGCATGAGTCAATCATATGGTTCCATAAATCTAGAACATATGACTTAATATATATGTTGATATACGATTAGAACTTATGGGCTTGGGTGAATATGAAATACGTATATGCTTTCACTATGATCTCGGGTATGTGTTAAAGTATGAATTTGACCTACGGATCTTACATGAATCTAAGGTAAACGTCATATGCTATGAACACGGGATTTAAATGTTGTGGATATGTTTAAAGTATGATCTAATCCTACAGATGTCTCATGAATGTAGAATGTATGATTTATACGATGATTTGGGACTATGATGTGATGATAAAGCATGAAAATGATTCTTTAGACTTTTAGGCTCATTGTTAGTAGAAAGTAGCCTTAATCAACTATAAATGAATTCAGTATGATGTAATTAGTTGAATGCTCATGTCTATGATTAACTGAAGTAATTTAGACTAGACAAATGACGTTAGACTAGTGACCTCCATGTTCTCGTATAATAGGGACTCTCCATAGCAGAGAATGTTTTTCCTTAATCAGTCAGGGACTCTCCATAGTAGAGAATTTTCCCTTAGTGAGTCAGGGACTCTCCACAGTAGAGAATGTTTCCCTTAGTTAGTCAAGGACTCTCCATAGCAGAGAATGTTTCCCCTTAGTCAGTCAGGGATTCTCCATAGCAAAGAATGTTTCCCTTAGTCAGTCAGGGACTCTCCACAGCAGAGATTGTTTTTCTTAGTTCGTCAGGGACTCTCCATAGCAGAGAATATTTCCCTTAGAAAGTCAGGGACTCTCCATAGTAGAGAATGTTTCCCTTAGTTAGTTAGAGACTCTCCATAGCAGAGAATGTCTCCCTTAGTCTATGATATTAGTTTCGCTTAACTCTGTATAATTTCAGATTTCAGCTAAAATCTGTTTTGCAGGATCCATACTCAATGATCAGCAAATAGTCAATATAGTGTATGATATTAGTCACAGTTTCAGTTCTCAATATATGTAAAGCACATGACCCTTATGCATCAATTTGAGTATACTTCAAATTAAAGCCTCATGTCAATACGTATGTATATCTCAGATAGGGTCACTGTATTTCAGCTCAGTTATATGTTCAGTGATGCATTCAGTTTACTTCCCTTTGTATACTTGCATGTTTAGTTTACTTACACTTCCTGCACACATTCCAAGTACTGACTGCATACTTTATGTGCTGTCATTTCATGATATAGGTTCAGGTTTCCAGACTCATCCACGTGGTTAGATACGCTCCATTCCCAGCTCAGCTGCTTGTGGTGAGTCCTCATCTCTCGTGGATGCGATTTATGTTTTCTATTTTATCTTTTAGTTTTCAGACTTCAGGAATTAGTTGGGGGCTTGTTCCTACCACTCATCAGCGTAGTAGAGGCTTTCAGACTTGTGTAAATAGATTCAGTTTATGTATCAGAGTTTTATTGGATTATATCTTATGTATCAGTTAGCTTCCGCTCTATTAGTAGTTGTCTTGCTAATGTTATGCTATGATCATGCCATGGGTCGACTTGGATCCTCTCGGGGTTCCTTTCCTATGTCTCAATCTAGGCTTATGTTCAGGTCATGATAGACCACTAGGTCTGAGACTCTATTTACGAATTTGAGCATGCAGACCCTTGGCTCAACAACTATTTGTGGAGCGTATCTCGACAACTAAGTGAACTTTAGGGCATATTCCTGCATGTTCATGTTGTTTTTCCTCAGGTTCCTAAATTTGGCAGCCTTAGCTTCCCTCAAATCACAAGAAAAGAACCTATCCAGGAATGTTGTAACAAATTTATCTCATTCTAGCAGACCCGCACCATTCTGCCTTCCCTCACTCCATTGCTTGTACCAAATCTATGCTACCATTTCAACTGGTAGGTAGCCAGATCAGAACTCTCTGTAGGGGTGACACTGGGATTTGAGTAATCTTTTGTATCTCATCCATGAACTCCCGCGGGTCCTTTTCTACCTTAGACCCATGAAATGCTGGGGGATTCATCCGAGTGGAATCCAAGACTCTGGCAGAAGCTGTAGACCCATTAGTGTTAACTGGTACCACGACCTGCTGGTTGACCTGGTTGGTCATTGCCTGGGCCAACATCTGAATAACAGCTCGAAATTCTGCGTGGGACACTGGTTATCCTGAGGAGCTGCGGGAGCTGGTGGGTCTGGTTGGTTAGGATATTTGGTCCTCCTTCCATTTCCTCTTTTAGGAGGCATCATTATCTGGAAAGGATAGAGCACGAGTTAGGAGGACGTATTAGAGTCTAAAACTCTACGCACGATAATAATTATAAATAAAGTGAATTTTCCTAATAACATGTTATAGTCTCCTCCTCATAAGTGTGGCACGCTTCACACCCATGAAAAAGACTCTCCTTGAAGCAACTTTCATACATCCTAGGACACTCTAAACCTAAAGCTCTGATACCATGTTTGTCACGACCCGAGTCTGCACCCTGGACGCGACATGGTACTTAGAGTCACGAGTGACCCCAAGCTAACCCATGGCATAGCTTAATACTGATACTCTAAGTGCTTTAAGAAATCTTTATGCGGAAGCTTTTTAATACATAAATGAACAAATACTTTAAAGAAAACAAGATATCTGATAAGATACTGTATTTTATGCAACTTTTGCAAAAAAAAAAACAACTAAACTACCAACTCTAGCCGAAAGCCATCTAATGAACTGATGAGTTGCTGGGACAAACCCCCAGCTAATTCTAAGTCTAAAACACTAATAATAAAAATAACTCGAATAATTACCCTGTCCCTCGGAAGATGAGGACTCACCACTAGACACTACTATTTATCTCCGGAGGAAGACTACTAATGATGCTGAGATTGAAAACCTGTGCCTGTATCATAAGACGATACATCATGGAGAGTATGCGTTAGTATTTTGAATGTACTGAGTAAGTGAGATATAAATTAAACATAAAGATACTGAAAATCTATAATCTTTACTGACTCGACATGCACTGACCATAACTGAAATCATAAATACCGAAAGCATATGAAAATCTAACAATACTATAAGTACTAATAACTGTCTGCAGGTCATAAGCATATCCTAAAATCTGGAGGATTGAACTACACTGGAGACTATGATTGAACTGCATTGAGCTTATCCATGGGAGAGACTATAACCGACATGTAACCACGTGAGCTAAAAGTGGAGTCTGATGTATACTCTTTATCGGAGAAGGCCCACCATACCTTGCCAGGGTATAGTAGCTGAGCTGGGTGATCACTGTCTGATGCTCATTCGACCTAATAACCTACGGTGGAAATGTAGTTCTAGGAACCTAAATGCCCTGAACCCCAATCCATTCGGTGCTAAGTACTACTCTCACTAAAAAATCCTAGTTATATCTAATTATGCTAATAGCTCAAAATTGATGTCCTAAGACATAATTCAGAACTATTTATCTGGAAGTATTTTGAGAGTCTAAGGACCTAAAAGAAACTATGTTCTAAGACTCACCAAAGCTTCTTTATCTGGAAGTGTCGTAACGGTCTAAAGAACAACTAACAAGCTGATAAACTGATTCTACTGAGTTTCTCAAAAGACTGATAATGGGCAAACTAATCAGCTGACAACTCTAGGAAAGATTAAGTTATTCAATACCTAGAACAATTATAATCATACTAGACTAATAATTCAATCATGCGAGTAATCAACCCAACAATTATATATATAGGATAAAAATACTAGAGACATTTTACAAATTAAAGGTGACATCTCAATCACAGCATGCTGTTGTACATGAACTCTATAACATAATAAGGATAAGGAATTTCAACAATCGAAGAGAAACCCTAGGTCCCGATTTCTAAATTAGGCTAAGGTTATTGAATATCTTAGGACAAAAAGGTGGGAGGAGATCATTAACGAAATCCCACTTACCTGGAGTAGAATTTCCTTGAGAAAGCACCTGGAAATCTTGAGAAGGATAGAAGCCCTAGCCCTTGCCCTAAGAAACCTGTTTGAGTTCATACGTGAAACTTTGAGTGACTTTTGGAAAGAATGAGGGGAGAGGGTCAACTAATCCTCTAAAACCCCTTCTAAATAATCTCAATATGACATAGTTTAGGAGTTAGGATAATGGGATTTTACAAAAATGCCCATGGAAACTACTTTAAAATTTATGCACGTCATGTGGTCGACTCCACCTACGAGTCGTACCAAGATCATATGATCCGTACTAATATCCATGGTTAGGGACCTGCTCAATGCTATACTTTGATGTTTTCCACATAAGACTCCTATGATCCCTACTAGGATCCTACAGGTCATACTACGATCCATGATTTTCCTCTGAACATTTCTTTAATTTAACTCACGACTAGTCAGTATGATCCGTACCATGGTGGTACGAGTCGTAACATGTAATCATGGTTGCTCTCAGTCACACTTACTAATTTCCTTGATGCCCTTGTTATTTGTCTTGATATGACTCGTACCTCGATTCTATGTGTTATACTATGACTCGTACTGAGGTCTTTTTACTGATTTTCTGTATGATCAATTTTGTATCCAAAGGCTAGTCCCGGGGATTTCTGAGTTGTTGCAGAACAGATCTAGAATCATACTTGTGCCAAATATGTGTGGATATCTATCTAACATGTCCACCTTGGTAATCCCAAGTGTTCTCCTCAGTTGGATGATTGCGGCATAACACTTTGACTAAAGCCACCTTTTTAGACCTCAATTATCTCACTTGTCTATCAATAATAGATATTGGACCTTCTTCATAAGTCAAATTCTCATCAAGTTCCACATTCTTACGCTGGATCTTATGGATATCATCATGAACATATCTTCTAAGCATGGACACGTGAAACACAAGATGAACCGCGAATAATCTTAGAGGTAAAGCAAGTCTATATGCCACCAACCCAATCTGATTCAAAATCTCATAAGGACCAATGTATCTAGGAGTTAACTTACCTTTTCTACCAAATCTCATAACTCCTTTCATAAGGGAAACTTTTAGAAAGACTTTCTCACCCTTCATGAACTCCATATCACTGACTTTCTTATCTGCATAGGACTTTTGTCTGCTTTGTGAAATCTTAAGTCATTCTTGTATCAAAGTAACTTTCTCCAAACCTTGCTAAACTAAATTTGGACCTAATAATTGTGCTTTGTCAGGTTTAAACCATCCAACTGGCAAATGAAACCTACGACCATATAGAGCCTCAAACAGCTCCATCTGTATACTTGATTTGTAGCTATTGTTATAATAAAACTCTGCCAAAGGCAACTAATCATCCCAATGGACACCAAAATCAATCGCACAAGCTCCAAGCATGTCCTCTAAGATCTGAATAACCTATTCAGACTGTTTTTCAGTTTGCAGATGAAAATCTATATTTAAATCGACTTGTGAACCCAATGACTTTTGAAAAGACTTGCAAAACTCTGTAGTAAATTGTGTACCTTGATCAGATATTATTGAAATAGGCATACCATGAAGCCGAACTAACTCATGAAGGTAAATATCTGCTAACTGCTTTGCAGTATGAGTAATTTGAACTATTATGGAATATGCTAACTTTGTGAGTCTGTCCATAATCAGCCAAACTGAGTTATGTTTCTTGAAAGTAGTTGGCAACCAAACAACAAAATCCATAATAATCATCTCCCACTTCCACTCTGGGATAATCAAGTTTTGCATTACTCCACTAGGTTTTTGATGTTTATATTTGACTTGTTGACAATTTAAGCAACTAGTCACATGCTTCAAAATATCAGCCTTCGTAACCTTCCACTAGAACAATCCACACAAGTTCTGATACACTTTGGTAGCACCTGGGTGGATGGAGTATCGTGAGCTATGAGCCTCTTCAAGAATTAGTAGCTTCACATCACCCGCAATGGGAATAAACAATCTACCATGTCGACGAAGCACGCCTTCGCTATCAATAGAGAATGACTTAGTGCCCTCATTCTGCACTCAATCTCATAGTCGAGCAAGATAGGGATCTTCATATTGGTGAGTCTTGACTTGTCCAACTAAGGGCGATTGTACCACCATACCCACCAGTAACTTGCCTGGCATGGTATGATCTATTCAAACTCCTCAATTGGGCAATGCTTGAATATCCATATCCGTAAATTGATTTTCAATAGTGACTCAGGCCAAACTACCTATAGAGTTTCTACTTAAGGCATCTGCCACCATATTCACCTTCCCAAGGTGATAGAAAATGATAAGATCATAATCTTTAAGTAACTCTAACCACGTCGTTGTCTCAAATTCAAATCTTTTTTCCTAAATATGTGTTGTAGACTCTAATGATCAATATAAATTTCACATGTCTCACCATAAAGATATTGACACTAGATCTTCAGTACAAAAACGACAGAGGCCAATTCTATGTCGTGAGTTGGATAATTCTTCTCATGAATCTTTAGTTGTTGAGACACATATGCTACCATTTTATCATTCTGCATTAAGACACAACCCATTCCAACTCGAGAAACATCAAAATAAATGGAGAAACCACCCTCCGTTGTAGGTAACGTCAAAATCAAAGCCATAGTCAATGCAGTCTTTAATTTTTGAAAATCTTTTTTCACATCCATCAGACCACCGGAATACCACCTTTTTGAGTTAAACACATTAATGGAGTGGCTATCTTTGAGAAGCCTTCCACAAACCTTCTGTAATATCCAACTAGTTCTAAGAAGCTGTGTATTTCTATAGGAGTATTGGATCGAGGCCAATCTTGAATTGCTTCGATCTTCTTAGGATTAACTTGAATTCCATCCCGTGACACTAGGTGTCCTAAAAAGGAAACTATGCCCACCAGAACTCACATTTTGAGAATTTGGCATAAATCTTTCATTTTCTATGTATTTGTAGCACAACTCTCAGGTATTGTTCATGTTCTGCCTCACTCCGGGAGTAGATCAGAATGTCACCAATGAACAAAATCACAAAATAATCTAAGTATGGTTTGAATAACTTATTCATTAGGTCCATGAATGTTGTAGGATCATTACTCAACCTGGAAGATGTCACCAAGAATTCAAAGTGCCCATATTTGGTCTAAAAAGTTGTCTTAGAGATATCATCAGTCTTGATTCTCAGCTGATGGTAACCTGATCTCAAGTAAACTTTGAAAAGTGAGTAGCACCCTATAGATGATCGAATAAATTATTGATACGAGGCAACAAATATTTATTCTTGATTGTCGCCTTATTTGTATGTAGTTAATGCACATTCTCATTGTACCATCTTTTTTTCACAAATAACACAGCTGCACCCCAAGGCGATACACTAGGCCTGATGAACCCCTTATCAAGTAGCTCTTGGAGTTGAACCTTCAATTCTCTCACCTCAGCTAGAGCCATATGGTATGGAGGAATAGAAATAGGTTGAGTTACTGGGACTAAGTTAATGTTGAGCTTAATTTCTCTTATTGGGGGTAGCCCAGGCAAATCTTCTGGAAGTACATCAACAAATTCTAGAACAATAGGAACACTGTCAATAGTAACATCCTCTGCTCGAGTATCATGAACGGTAGAAATAAAAACCAAACACCCATGATTAATAATTCGACATGCCTTTACATAAGATATTATCTTACCTTGGGTCACAAAGTCATGCCTTTCCACTCTATAGGTGGTTCTCCAGGAAAATTAAAATGTATAAGCTTAGTATAGCAATCAACTAAAGAATAACATGATGAAAACCAATCCATACCCATAATGCTATCAAAGTCAAACCCGAGTAACTTTAGCAGATCAACTACGATGTCCCTATCCTGAACAGATATTATACAATCTCTATATACTCTATCCACTGCCAAAGTCTCCCCCACTAGGGTCATAGCCATATATGGAACAATAAGAGACTCAACTCTTCATTCTAAGAATATAGAAAAAGATGGAGATACATATGAATACATAGAAATGGGATAAATAAGAGCATGTGCCCCATGAGAATTAATAATGATAATACCTGTGACTACCACATTAGATACTTCAATATACTGTATGGACATAACTGTTATACCTTGAAATCCCTAAGATTAGACCCGGGAGTTGAAATAGAGAAAATAGAAATTTCTGCACCAGGTCACAGGAAGAGTTGTCCAGTGACCCATTAGGAACCCCACGAGTCGTTAAGTGACTCATGGAGAGAGGCTGGGACTTGGTTGAAAATTTGGGAGTTGAGGTGACCACGGGTGCGACCACGAGTGGACAACACCACGAGTCGTCATGTGAGCCATGGCCAAGGGTTGGATGAAAGTTGGAAAGTTTGGTTAGTGTACCTAACGGATTTTTCACCACGACTCGTCGGGTACACCACGAGTCATGATGTACCCCGTGGTGAACCCTAGGTGATTTTTTGGTAGTGAAAAGGATGGGAGGTGAGCATGAGTCATGGTCACCGGTAATGATTTATTAAGCACCTCATGGCAACCACCAGGATGTAATTTCCAGTGAAGATGACAAATGCAGACCACAAGTCATGGCCTAGGATGATGACTCGTCCAGTCACTCATTGGGACTGGCAGTCTGTTTTTCCCTGTCACTTTATTAAGTGCTTTTTCGTAATTTTGAAGTTCCTAAGGCACAAACTACATCGTTTTAAGCTGAGTTAGAAGGGTTTTAAGAGATTTAAACCTATCCTTATCCTTACCATTCCATGCATGCAAGACTAGAAGGCTATTAGATGTGATCAAGGTAGAATTCATCAATTCTTCTTCAATTTCCTTTGGGTGTTCAAGGAAGAGAGTAGAATCAACTTACCCAGGTACGTGAAGCTATAAATGAGAGTCCCTTTCACTCTCATGCCCTAAACTCTTCTCCAATTTCATGAAATCCAATTCTATAAGTCAAGTTTCTTGATCCATGAGGTTTATGCCAATTCTTGTGAAATTCGATATGATCTATCGATGGGTCAATCTCCTTCATGTATTAAATTATGTTTTTTGATCTATGAGAAGATTTTATGACTATTTTGAATATAAATTTATAGATTTGAGCTTAAATCCAATTATTCTCAGTGATGTATATTTTTATGAAAAGTCAAGTTATGATTTCATTATGATCTTCATCTAAATTAGCCCAACTATGATCTATGCTTTATGATATGATTTCTCTCAAGTGATTATCATGGATTTATGAGATATCAAGTATATACGTACTTTATAAGTATGCATGAATTTTATGATTTATGGATTTATGATTATGGCCGACTCACGGGCCTTATTTCATGGCTAGTTTACGTATTTTAAGCATGCTTATGATTATGATGATTTAACTAGCCCATGAATATCATGTATGTTTTCCTATTATCCTATGATCACTATATATGTTTTGGAAGTAGTATTTAAAACCGAGTAGACCGGGGGTCCAAGCATATCCCTAGTCTCAAAACTATGCGCCAATGTAGCCATGATGGGACCTCCTTTGCGACTGTCCCTTTTGCCCGAATGGGCCTTTCATGAGTGATATCAAGCCTATTTTCATGGTTCTACCCTTGGCAAGGTACGAACATCCTCCCGACTAGGGGTTGACAGGTCAGGCTCCATGTGTGTTCATATGGGGTATGTCGGTTGTAAGAATTTTCCATTGTTCCTCATGATTTATGCATGGTTATGATTATGTACTTTGGATCAAGTCATTTTTAATAAAGTTTTTCTCTCATGATTATGAATATGATTAATTTATATAATATTTTGAAAAACTTGAGCCCTTATGTTTACATTATTATATTTACGTTATGATCATGTTTCCTACTCTTATGAACTCTTATGTATTTTAATTATCCATTTTACTTACCTTGCATACTCGGTACATTTTAAGTACCGATCGCATACTCTATGTTGTATCATTTTATGATACAGAATTTGATATCCAGGCTCAGTTGCGCCGCTAGTCAGATTTCCGGAGTTAGCTTTCGTCGTCCATGTTGGTGAGTCCTCATCTTTCGAGGGCCTTTCTAGTCAGACATTCTCATCATTCTTAGTTTCAGACTATAGTGAGTTGTTTCGGGTCTTGTCCCATCAACTCGTCAGTGTTAGAGGCTTTCTTTCAGGAATAGTTGTATTCAACTTTAGACTTGTGCATGTAATCAGATGTTATGTTAAATTTAATTAGAATTCCACCATGTTATTTGTGATGATCTTCCTCTTTAATATGATAGAGTTAGATATATGTTCATGCCATGGCTCAACTTGGAGCCTCTCGGGGTTTCTTGTTCCGTGTTTTTCGGGCCTAGCTCCAGGTTATGACAAACTTGGTATCAGAGCAATAGGTTTTGAAGTGTCCTAGGGTGTCCGAGAGTCGCATTAAATTGAGTCTTTTTCATGGGATTGAAGCGCGCCACACTTATGATGAAGAGGCTACAAGACGTTTAGGAAATATTCCCTTCTTTCATGATCTATGTCGTGCGGTGAAATATCTCTCCATCCTTCTAACTCATGTTATATGTGTTTGCAGAGTCATGCATCCCCACAGAGTTAACGAAAGAAGAAATGAAAACAGAAATATCCATGAGGGTGGTAATGGAGACGGGCATCAGTAGGCCCCACCAGTCCATGAGGAGCATACACTCGAGCCGATTGCCCACGCAGATTTTAAGACAGCCATTCAGATGTTAGCACAGGCCCTAACCTCCTAGGTTAATCAGCAAGCGGTAGCACGTGTCCCTCAGAATGGGAATACGATAGCACGAGACTGAGAGATTTTTTTAGGATGAACCCTCCCAAGTTCCTTGGATCGAAGGTGGACGAGGATCCACATGAATTTATCGATATGATTCTAAAGATCACCTAGATCATGGGGGTGACCGGAGAGGAGAGCACCGACTTTGCCTCTTATCAGCTGAAAGGGGTTGCACATATCTGGTTCAAGAAGTGGGAAAGATAGCAGGACAGTGGGAGCAGGTCCCATTGGTTGGGAGGAGTTTCATACTGCATTTCTAGAGAGATTCTTCCCTCGTGAGATGAGGAAGATTAAGGCAGTGGAGTTCATGAACCTGAAGCATGGTAATATGATAGTCCAAGAGTATGCTTTGCCATTCACTCATTTGTCTAAGTATGCCCCAGAGTTGGTGGCTGATCAGTGAGCTCAGTGAGCAGGTTTTTGCATGGAGTGGTGGACTACCTGGACAAGGATTGTAGGATTGCCATGCTTCATCAGGATATTGATTTTCCTGAAATAGTTTTGCATGCCCAAAGTAGATGGAGGCGGTGCATTTGAGGAGAGAGAGACCAAGAGGGCCAGGACAAATAGTGTTGGGTTCAATCAGTAGAGATCCGGTGGTGGTCACCGCCCTCAGTTTCAGCAAAGGTCATTAGCCGCAGCACCATCATCAGCTAGTGTCCCATCCCGACCTAGACGTGATCAGAGGGGTAGAGCATTAGGCTCGAGGGACCAGGAGAGCATTTTAGGAGATACACTTTACCAGCCAGTGCGACGTGTTGCAAGAACCACCCATGGAGGTGTTTAGTTGGCTTAGACGCTTTTTTCGGGTGTGGCAAACCCGGACACAAGCTCAAGGATTTCTCTTCAAGCATATTGGGCGATGGTGGAGCCCGTACCCCAGCCGCTAGTTCAGCAGCTCCGGTAGCATGTCCATTCAAACAAGGTGCTTCTACTTGTTCAGCTGGAGGCTGGCATCAGAGTAGGTTCTATGCCCTTGCACCTCGATAGGAGCAGGAGACTTCACCAGATGTGGTCACTGGTACATTATGAGTATTTCACCTTGATGTTTATGCGTTTTTAGATCCAGGGGCTACTTTGTATTTTGTGATGCCCTATGTTTCTAGTAGTTTCGGAGTCAGTCCCAAGATATTATCAGAACCCTTCTTAGTCTCTACTCCAATCAGTGATTAAGTTATAGCTCGATGGGTATATAGGAATATCCCTATCACAGTCCTTCAGAAAGTCTCCTTAATAGATTTAGTAAAGCTAGCCATGATAGATTTTGATGTTATCTTTGGCATGGATTGGCTACATGCATGTTATGCAACAGTAAATTGTAGGACCCATGCGGTAGAGTTCCGATTCCCAGGAGAGACAATCCTAGAGTGGAAGGGTAGTTTGGGTATGCCCGTAGGTCATTTCATTTTCAACCTTAAGGCCAAAAAGACGATCTCTAAAGGTTGTATGTATCACCTTGTTAGGGTTAAGGATGCTTAGTACGGGACCCCGACAATCCAATCAGTTCCCATAGTGCGCAAGTATCCAGAAGTATTTCCAGATGATTTACCAGCAATGCCTCCTGAGCAAGAGATTGATTTTTGTATAGACTTCTTCCCGGTATGCAACCTATATCTATTCCTCTATATAGAATGGCTCCTACTAAGCTAAAGGAGTTGAAGGAGTAGTTGAAAGACCTCTTGGACAAGGGATTCATCAGACCTAGAAAATCCCCATGGGGTGCACCAGCTCTCTTTGTCTGAAAGAAAGATAGTTCTCTTCGTATGTGCATTAATTATCAGCAATTAAACAAGGTCACCATCAAGAACATGTATCCTCTTCCTAGGATTGATGATTTGTTTGACTAGCTTCAGGGTGCTAAGTGCTTTTCAAAGATAGATCTCAGATCTGGATACCATACCTTAGGGTTCGGGAGAGTGACATCCTGAAGACAGCCTTCAGAACTCGGTATGGTCATTACGAGTTTGGAGTTATGTCTTTTGGGCTAACGAATGCTCCTGCAACTTTTACGAATTTGATGAATAGGGTGTTCAAGACATACCCGGATATGTTCGTGATTGTGTTCATAGATGACATCCTAATATACTCTCGGAGTGAGGAGGAGCATGTCACTTATTTGAGGGTGGTGCTACAGACCTTGAAGGATCCTCAGTTGTATGCTGAATTCGGCAAGTGTGAGTTATGGTTGAACTCGGTGGCTTTTTTAGGTCACGTGATGTCGAGTGAGGGTATACAGGTGGAGTCTCAAAAGATAAGGCAGTGAAGAATTGGCCTAAATCGGTGTATCCTTCGGATATCAGGAGATTCTTGGGTTTAGCTAGGTATTATCGGAGATTTTGATCATGGGCAAAGATAGCATGCCCGAGATACGCTTTACACCTTAATTTAGTCTTGTTTATCTAAGTTATTTTATACATTTTCATGCAATTTTATATAAATATGAATATATACTAACCAACATGATTAGACCTTATTTTTGAAGGTTAATAATGCATTTGAGGAACTAATTCATGATTTGGTGAAGTGGAGGAATGGAATCAAGAGAAAAACGTGAAAGTCAACAAGAAAACTGCAATAACTGGCACCCTGCGCGATAGGGGTCGTGGCACGCTGCCAACGCGGCAACACTTGACCAAAAATTGCATTTTTTGGCACATTCCAGTGAGGGTACGCGTTACCAACGTGTCACGGAGGTCAGGTAGGGCGTTCAGCTCTGAGACACGTTGCTGTTCCACCACAGGCCAAATTTTGCAATTTTTCAGCATAGTATAAATTGAACCCTTAGCTCCTAAAATCATTTGGTCACGATTTTATTCTGGAAAACTACCTAGGAGTGAAGGGAGAAGTGGGAGAACTCATCTAGGGTTTATCAAATTCCCTTCTCATCTACCAAATTCATGTAAGTATGTTAGTTTAGTATTAGTTAATTGTAGTTTTACGAACATGAATGGCAAGAACCCTTCCTCTAGGGTTGAAGCCATGAATTACAATTGTGATTTTATGAAATTGTTTTGGAATTAAGTTATTGATTGTTGTTTTCGTCTTGCATTCTGGATTGTTGGTATTTTTTATGATTGATCACCATGAAGCATATTTGTTAGCTTGAGTAATACCTTGAGAAAGCATTACCTAGGTCAGGACATGAGAATGTAAGGAGCATGTTTGTATCTCGGGAGAGATTTTGTGTCAGGATAGAAATATACCTAACACCGTGCTTGGTTGACACACGGGGGTTATGAAAGACCAACTTGGGATGTCACATCACCACTCGAAGAAGTAGTTGTGAGGCTAAGTTGAGTTAAATGGTTAGACGCACGAAAGTCCCTAATCGTTTCCCCGTAACCCACAACATAATTGATTGCCCGCGACTAGAAAATTAAACTCCTCGCTCACAATGATGCAGTGAGGCTAGATTGTCGTGTTTAGAGGCTCGAAAGACCATAAACATGCAATTCTAATTATGTGAAATAACAATTGATAGTTCCATGCTTAACCCATTGCAAATCGTAGGATCGCATGATTAATTGGTTTTAACTCTATGTTGCTCCTAGAGTAATTTCAGAATATTTCGTTGACCCAAACTTAGACTTAATTAATCTCAATCGAAAATGTCTATAACCAACACTTGAGGTATTTAAGATCACAATAGAAATGGATAGTTAGAGGAATGGGTCTAGTCCCTACGGGTTCGACAATCCGGTTCTTTAAAAGAGCCACTATATTACTTGCACGACCCGTACACTTGCGGACGCGCGAATAGGGCACGTCAAGTTTTTGGCGCCGTTGCCGGGGACTCGGCGAAGTTTTGATAATTTATCTATTTTTGTGTGATTTTTAAATTCTCTTAAGTGTTGAGAAACTTGGTCTTATTCTGATTATTGCAGGTGACAGGTTGTCCTGCCGAGCTGGTTAGAAATAGAGAGCTTGTGGAACCGTTGGTTGATCCTGAACGTCAAATCCATTTGCGAAGGAGAATAGCTCTAGAGCATAAGCTGAAGAGACTTCAAGAAAAGGTACAACAATAACCACCCGCGGGACAAGTACAATTGTCATCCGAAGCAATGGTAGCAAGACCAGTTCGCGAAGTGGCAATCCCACTAGCGACAAATGTGACCTCAAGCATTCGTAAACCGGAGCCTGGAGGGCACTTTGAGCTTAAACAGAACATGGTGCAGCTGTTACATTCTAGTGGTCAATTCACTGGGATGGCACATGAGGACCCGCAGCAGCACCTACAGAGCTTTTTAGAGATTAGTGACACGTTTGTCCCCACCGGCGTGCCACATATTATGTCCGAATGATCCTCTTCCCATTTTCACTGTTGGGAGAGGCGAAAAAGTGGCTGAAGGCTGAGCCACCGAACTCCATAACTTCATGGAATGAATTGGCTAAGAAGTTCCTTATCAAATTCTTCCCCTCAGGCAAAACTGCAAGGTTGAGAAGTGAAATACTCCGTTTCAAGCAGAGGCCTGATGAGAACTTATATATGGCTTGGGAAAGATTCAAGTCATTGTTAAGAGATTGCCCCCATCACCAGCAATCAAATGAAGTGCTGGCTCATACCTTTGTAGAAAGTCTAGACCCACACACAAAAATATTACTAGACTCTGCATCGGGTGGGCAAGCCTTGGATATGACATATGATGAGTTGTACACTTTGTTGAACAGAATTGCACAAGGAAATCCAGAGTGGCACAGCGAGTCATCGAGAGGGGCAGGAAACAGATCAGGGTTGATAGAAGTAGATGGTTTGAATGCCTTGGCAACACAGTTAGCTTCGTTCCAGCATCAAATGATGACTCAGTTCAATAAACTGAGTATGAACCAACACCAGGGCCAGGTTAATGCAAATCAGCAAGCTCCGAGTTGGTGTGGAATTTGTGTTAATAATGGGCACTATGCAGAATCTTGTGGAGCCAATCCGGAGTCAGTCAATTTTGTTAGTAATGTGCAGCGCAACAATCAAAATTTTGAAACCAGTTACAACAGAAATTGGCAGGGCCACTCGAATTTTTCTTGGGGTGGAAACCAAAAGAAGAATTATATGCAACCTCAACAATAGTAGTATCAGCAGAATAGGCAGAATGATGGGCAATTGAGTAGCAACATTGAGGAAACACTGCAGAAAATTATGGAGACCCAGAAGCAGTTAGCGGAAAATCAGGCGAGGATGGCAACAGACTTAATGAATCAGCAAGTAGCCACCCAAAATCTTGAAAAACAAGTGGGTCAGATAGCAGCTGCTCAAAACATGAGATCGCAGGGGGGATTACAAAGCGACACAGATCCTAACCCCCGGCAGATCAATGCCATTAGTCTGAGAAGTGGTAAGCAATTATCTGATGTAGTGCCAAAAGAGCAAAGAAAGGGGGTGCAGCCGGAGTTGGGTAGACCAGGACCATCCATCAACATGGGAGATAATCAGAGTGCTGGGAAACAAAATGCACAACTTCCATTGCAGCCAGCACACAGACCACCACCACCATTCCCTCAGAAATTCAGAAAGAGCAAGGAAGAGGAATGCTTTAAAAAGTTCTCTGAGAGCTTCAAAGAACTTCACATAAATTTGCCTCTTATTGATGTCTTGCAGGGAATGCCCAAGTATTCTAAATACTTGAAGGACATGATGTCGAACAAAGTGAGATTGGTGGACGTCCAGACTGTAGCACTGACTGAGGAGTGCAGTCATAGGGTATTCAGCAAAATGCCAAAGAAGCTCAAAGACCCAGGGAGTTTTACCCTCCCCATACAGATTGGTAAAGCTGAGGTGCTACAAGCTTTGTGTGACTTGGGGGCGGCAGTTAATCTAATGCCCCTATCCTTATTCAACACCCTGGGGTTGGGAAAACCGAGGCCAACAAGGTTGATGCTGCAGCTGGCTGACAAGTCGCGAGTGACACCTGATGGAATAATAGAGGACCTTCTCATCAAAGTAGGTAAGTTCATTATACTTGCTGATTTTATTGTCTTAGATTTTCAGGTTGATGACCAGGTACCCCTGATCTTGGGATAGCCATTCTTGGCCACTGGAGGAGCGGTGATTGATTTGAAAGCAGGGACCCTGAAAATGAGGGTTGAGGATGTAGAAGAAATCTTCCGCATTTACCAAGAAATGAACCCATCTGGACACTACAGAAACCTTTGTCAAGTTAGTATGTTGGCAGAAGGTAAGTGTGGGGTGGAGGATTCCACAGGTGCAGGGCCAAAGGCAATTACAAGTGTTTAGCCCAAGTCTGATAGAGGGCTTCAATTTAAGAAGAAGTGGGAAAAAGAGAGGAACAAAGTGGAGGATGTTTCCTCTAAACAGCAAAAGAAAAGGAGATGGTTCTCGAAAGAGAACCTAGGTATGAGGATGTCCTGAAAAGGATAGTCCACGTCGGGCCACGACGTAAAATAAGGCGCTACTTGGGAGGCAACCCAAGGGTACCACAGGTACCATTTTAATTTCTTGCATTTGTGTTGATTTTATTTATTTTTCATCTTGTGTTGTTTTTGGTGAAAAGTTAAGCACAGATGGAGGGGAAGTCTGAGTACCCGTGGGGGAGGAAGCTAAAAAGCATGGACGATAAAAAGTGTGGGGTCCACACACACTTGTGCAAAGTTGAAGAAAATCATGCTATTAGCTAGGCCTAAAGGCCTCAGGGAGTATTTCTCACCCTTTTTAAATTTTAATTTGATGCTATGAGGACATAGCATTATTTAAGTGTGGGGTGAGGGAAATTTCAAAAAAAATTTGTGCTTAACAAGTTTGTGGTGAATGTAATGCTAATGCTTGAGAAATTTGAAAAATTTGAAAAATTTGAAAATTTTTGTGAAGTAAGCATGACTTCATCACCCGTTGGTTTTTCTTTTCGGTTCTTTTCCGACGGGGGGGGTCTTTGAACCGAAGAATAAATTTTTTTTTTATTTCCTTTGTTTGTAAATAGTGTTTTAGTCATAGTTAGGGATTGTTTCCGATGATGGATGGATGACGACTGTTTTGACGAAAAATTAGTCGGTAGGTGATGGGTTTTTGAAACCATAACTAAGTGGTGCTTGATGTTCTTGTTATGTGCTATACGTGATTGTAAGATGCAAGCATGTTCGGTGTGAAGCATGCAGGTGTATAAATTTGTGTGAGACGCTTAGGCTCTTGAATTTGACTCAATATGATTGAAGCTTAATTCTGAATTCTTGTGATTAGCTGAGTAAGAGTCTGATGAATGTGTCTTGAATTGAGCATGTGCCATGAGTGTAAGGTTTTTGAGTATTCTGTGCTATTGTGGATTGTCTAGAACTTGCCTGGTGTGTTTATAAAACGAAATGAAGGATGTGAATTGTAGGAGATGATTTAGGCATTTCTTTGAATGAACCAAATTTTTATCCCTTATTTTACCTACCTTGAAAAATTAATCCTAGTTAGCCCCATTGAGCCTTGAGCCTATTCTTTGACAGCTGCAACATAAGATTAATCCTTTTTCTTTCATTAGCCTTGAACTTGATCCAAAACTCCTAAGCGCTTGAGTGAAAAAATCCGAAGGAGTAAAGGAGTGAGAAGAATGAAAAGAAAGGAAAAGTAGCAAGTTGTAGAAGTGAGAAAAGGACAATGGTGCACTTGTGTGAAAATGGTTGATTATTAGTAAGGAGCAAGAAAACAAATTAATGAAAAATTATTTATAGAACTCCTTACTAATAAGTTAAAAGTGCCTAAAGAAATGGGGGAACATAAGAGGAACAAGAAAGATGAAAGGAGAAAAAGGTAAAGTAAGGGAAGGGAAGTTCGTAAGGAGGGCGTAATGTATTAAAAGCGTTTAGGAAAGATAGTCACTATTACTGGCCATAATAGTACCTACCTGTCCCTTAGCCTACATTATAACCCATTAAGTCCTACTTGATCTTACATTCACACATCCTTAATTTAGTGGAATAAAACACTAAGGGCAAGCTTATGGGTCATTACATGATGCATGTGAATTATTTGTGAGAGTGAGTGTAATTCTGTTTATTTACCCACACATGTTGTGATGTAAAAATGATTTTTGCGTGTGATTGGGTAACTCTCCTTCCGTGAGGGGCACATGTTGAATGAAGGATATAATTCATGTGAAATTTCTTAATTAGTTGATTTGCACGAGTTTTCTAAGATTGAGAGTCGATTCTTGAGGTTAAGAAGTTTTAACATGGTTGTACTTCATTTCAATGATCAAAATTGTGCATGCTCTATTTGTAGCTTGTTATCTTACGTAATCATGTTAGCCGTAGCGTGAATAATCTTGCTAAATTAGTTATGTGGGAGTCTCCTTATGCATGATATGTAAAATGTTGTTCGAGGACGAACAAGGCTTTAAGTGTGGGGTTGTGATCACGGGCAAAGATAGCATGCCCGAGATACGCTTTACACCTTAATTTAGTCTTGTTTATCTAAGTTATTTTATACATTTTCATGCAATTTTATATAAATGTGAATATATACTAACCAACATGATTAGTCCTTATTTTTGAAGGTTAATAATGCATTTGAGGAACTAATTCATGATTTGGTGAAGTGGAGGAATGGAATCAAGAGCAAAACGTGAAAGTCAACAAGAAAACATGCAATAACTGGCACCCTGCGCGATAGGGGCCGTGGCACGCTGCCAACGCGGCAAAACTTGGCCAAAAATTGCATTTTTTGGCACATTCCAGTGAGGGTACACGTTAACAACTTGTCACGGAGGTCAGGTAGGGCGTTCAGCTCCGAGACACGTTGCTGTTCCACCACAGGCCAAATTTTGCAATTTTTCAGCATAGTATAAATTGAACCCTTAGCTCCTAAAATCATTTGGTCACGATTTTATTCTGGAAAACTACCTAGGAGTGAAGGGAGAAGTGGGAGAACTCATCTAGGGTTTATCAAATTCCCTTCTCATAAATTCATGTAAGTATGTTAGTTTAGTATTAGTTAATTGTAGTTTTACGAACATGAATGGCAAGAACCCTTCCTCTAGGGTTGAAGCAATGAATTATAATTGTGATTTTATGAAATTGTTTTGGAATTAAGTTATTGATTGTTGTTTTCTTCTTGCATTCTGGATTGTTGGTTGTTTTTATGATTGATCACCATGAAGCATATTTGTTAGCTTGAGTAATAGCTTGAGAAAGCATTACCTAGGTCAGGACATGAGAATGTAAGGAGCATGTTTGTATCTCGGGAGAGATTTTGTGTCAGGATAGAAATATACCTAACACCGTACTTGGTTGACAAACGGGGGTTATGAAAGACCAACTTGGGATGTCACATCACCACTCGAAGAAGTAGTTGTGAGGCTAAGTTGAGTTAAATGGTTAGACGCACGAAAGTCCCTAATCGTTTCCCCGTAACCCACAACATAATTGATTGCCCGCGACTAGAAAATTAAACTCCTCGCTCACAATGATGCAGTGAGGCTAGATTGCCGTGTTTAGAGGCTCGAAAGACCATAAACATGCAATTCTAATTATGTGAAATAACAATTGATAGTTCCATGCTTAACCCATTGCAAATCGTAGGATCGCATGATTAATTGGTTTTAACTCTATGTTGCTCCTAGAATAATTTCAGAATATTTCGTTGACCCAAACTTAGACTTAATTAATCTCAATCGAAAATGTCTATAACCAACACTTGAGGTATTTAAGATCACAATAGAAATGGATAGTTAGAGGAATGGGTCCAGTCCCTGTGGGTTTGACAATCCGGTTCTTAAAAAGAGCCACTATATTACTTGCACGACCCGTACACTTGCGGACGCGCGAATCGGGCATGTCAGATTTGTTGAGGGGTTTTCATCTATTGCAGCACCATTGACCAAATTGACCCAAAAAAAAGTGAAGTTCCAATGGTCGGAGGCTTGTGGGACGAGTTTACAGGAGTTGAAGACTCGACTCACCTCAGCACCGGTGTTAACCCTACCTGAGGGTACCAATGGGTTGGTGGTGTATTGTGATGCTTCAAGGATTGGGCTTGGTTGTGTATTGATGCAGCATGGTAATGTTATATCATATTCTTCAAGGAAGCTGAAGGTTCATGAAAAGAATTACCCGACTCATGATCTTGAATTGGTGGCGGTAGTATTTTCCTTAAAGATTTGGAGAAACTATTTGTACGGTGTCCATGTAGATGTGTTTACAGACCACAAAAGCCTACAATATGTGTTTACCCATAAGGAACTAAATCTACGCCAAATGAGGTGGTTGGAGTTAATCAAGGATTATAAGATGAGTGTCCTATACCATCCGAGCAAGGCTAATGTGGTAATAGACGCTGGTAGTAGTCTTTCCATAGAGAGTGCGTCCCATGTTGACGAGGGGAGGAAGGAGCTGGTGAAGGATGTGCATTGGCTAGCATGATTGGGAGTTCGTTTGGTTGACTTGACCGATGGTGGTGTTGTTATTCAAAATGGAATGGATTAATCCTTGGTGACTGATGTAAAAGCTAGACCATACGAGGAACCTATTTTTGTAAAGCTAAAGGAAGCTGTTCAGAATCAAAAGGTAGTGGTCATTTCCAAAGGGAGAGATGATGTGCTTTGATATCAGGGTCATTTGTGTGTTCCAGATGTTAATGATTTGAGAGATTTGATGTTGCACGAGGTTCATGGTTCTAGATACTCTATACATCCAAGTGCCACCAAGATGACCGTGACCTATGGGCGGTCTATTGGTGGAATGGCATGAAGAAGGACATTACAGAATTTGTGGCTAAGTGTTCGAATTGTCAACAGGTGAAAATGGAGCATCAAATACTGGGAGGTGTGCTTCAAGACATCAGTATTCCTACTTGGAAGTGGGAGGATATCAATATGTACTTCATCATGGGGTTTCCTCGCACTCATCGACAATATGACTCCATTTGGGTGGTCGTGGACAAGTTGACCAAAGCAGCTCATTTTCTATTAGTCAAAACCACCAATTCCGCAGAGGATTATGCTAAATTATACATTCAGTAGTTAGTTTAGTTTCATGGAGTGCCAATTTCCATCATATCGGATAGAGGTACTCAGTTTACCTCCCAATTTTGAAGATCATTTCAAAAGGGACTTGGTACTCAGGTCAAGCTTAGCACAACGTTTCATCCGCAAATTGATGGTCAGGCGAAGCGGACTATTTAGACTCTCGAGGACATGTTAAGAGCACATGTGATTGACTTCAAGTATAGTTGGGATGATCATTGCCACTCATTGAGTTTGCGTATAACAACAGCTATCATTCCAGCATTCATATGGCTCCATTTTAGGCTCTCTATGGGCGAAGGTGTAGATCGCGTATTGGTTGGTTTTAAGTCAGTGAAGCTGCGATAATAGGGCCAGATTCATTCCATGAGGCCATGGAGAAATTTTAAATTTTAAGGGACATGTTAAAAACAACTCAGAGTCACCAAAAGTCCTATGTGGATGTGAGGAGGAGATAACTTGAGTTTGAAGTCAATGGTTGGGTGTTTTCAAAGGTATCTCCCATGAAGGGAGTGATAAGGTTAAGAAAGAAAGGGAAACTCAACCCCCGTTATGTTTGTCCGTAACGAATTATGAAAAGGGTTGGCAAGGTAGCATATGAATTGGAATTGCCCTCAGAACTAGCTTTAGTCCATCCAGTTTTCCATGTATTGCTCTTAAAGAAGTGTTTGAGTGATCTAGCTCTAGTTGTTCCAGTGGGTAGTGTCGATGTGAAAGACAACCTTAGTTATGAAGAGGTTCTGGTGGAGATACTGGATCGGCCTTTGTAAGCTAAGGAATAAAGAAGTATCTTTAGTCAGGGTTTTATAGAGAAATCAGCATCTTGAAGGAGCTACATGGGAAGCCGAAGCAGATATGATGGCTAAATACCAACATCTATTTCCTTCCGGCTCAGTTCCAGCTTGAGGTATTAGTTTCGTCTTTAGTACTCTATTCAGTTTCATGCTCAGCTCTTGTATCCCAGTTTCTTTCATGTAAATGGATGTATGTCTGATTCAGGAAATCAGTTCAGTCATGTAGTTCAATTCGGAGTCAGTTACTCCGTCAGTTTTCAGCATGTATGTTTAGTATTTGAATATGATGATTGCATTTCTCAACTTTTCTGTGTGATTTTAAACATTTGAGGATGAATGTTCCCAAGGGGGAGATATTGTTATAACCCTAAGATTAGACCCAGGAGTTGAAATGGAGAAAATAAGAATTTTTGCATCAGGTCACAGGACGAGTCATCTAGTGACCCGTCAAGAACCCCACGAGTTGTTAAGTGACTTGTGGGGAGAGGATGGACTTGGCTGAAAATTTGGGAGTTGAGGTGACCATGGGTGTGACCGAGAGTCTTCATGTGAGCCGTGGTCAAGGGTTGGATGAAAGTTGGAAAGTTTGGGCAATGTACCTAACAGATTGGTCACCACAACTCGTCGGGTACACCACAAGTCGTGGTGTCCCCCATAGTGACCCCCAGGTGATATTTTGGCAAAGAAAAGGATGGGAGGTGACCAAAAGTTGTGTTCACTGGTAATGATTCATTAAGCACCTCATGGTGACCATCAGGATGTAATTTCCAGTGAAGACGACGAATGCAGACAACCAGTCGTGGCCTGGGATGACAACTCGTCCAGTCCCTCGTTGGGATAATCAGTCTATTTTTCCCTGCAAGTTTATTAAGGGCTTTTTCGTAAATTCCTATGTTTCTAAGGCCTAAACTACATCATTTTAAGCTCAGTTAGAAGGGTTTTAGGAGAGTTAAACCTATCCTAAGCCTTACCATTCCATGCATGCAAGACTAGAAGACTATTAGAGGTGATCGAGGCTAGAATTCATCAATTCTTCTTCAATTTCATTTGGGTGTTCAAGGAAGAGAGTAGAATCAACTTAAACATGTATGTGACGCTATGAATGAGAGTCCCTTTCACTCTCATGCCCTAAATTATTCTCAAAACTCATGAATTCCAATTCTAAAAGTCAAGATTCATGATCCATGAGGTTTATGCCAACTCTTGTGAAATTCGCTATGATCTATCGATGGCTCAATCTGATTCATGTATTAAATTATGTTTTATGATATATGGGAAGATTTTATGACTATTTTGAATATAAATTTATAGAATTGAGTTTAAATCTAATTATGCCATGTATGTTTTTACGTAAAGTCAAGTTACGATTCATTATGATCTTGATCTAAATTAGCCCAACTATGATCTATACTTTAATGATATGATTTCACTAAAGTACTTATAATGGATTTATGATATATCAACTATATACATGTTTTATAAGTATGCATGAATTTCATGATTTATGGATTTATGATTACGGCCGACTCACGGACCTTATTTCATAGCTAGTTCACGTATTTCAAGCATGCTTATGATTATGATGATTTAACTAGCCCATAAATCTCATGTAAGTTCCGTATTATCCTATGAGCATTATATATTTCTTGGGAATAGTATTTTAACACCGAGTAGACCCGGGGTCTAAGCTTACCCTGATCTCAGAACTACGCGCCAACGTAGCCATGATGGGACCTCCTTTGTGATTGTCCCTTTTTCCCGAATGGGCCTTTCATGAGTAATACCATGCCTCTATTCATGGTTCTACCCTTGGCCAGGTAAGAACACCCTCCCGACTATGGGTTTATAGGTCGAGTGTTATACCCCGTAGGATTTCCGGCACCTAGATGGCCTATTCATGCGTTGGTCAAGCATATTTGGAAACCATACGTGCTAGGGAAAGGCCCGGGAAAAGACCGGACGAGAAACCTGTCGAACCATCGCGGAAGGAGCCGAGGCAGAGCCCCTCCGCGATGGCAGCATGTCACGGAGGTGAAGCCTCCGCGTTGGCTCCGTGACACATTGGCCTTGTCCAGGCTCAAGTATATAAAGCCCCACTTCGGTTTATTTTGGATTTAAATCATAAAATTCCCAGAAAACAGAGAGAAAAACCAGAGAAAGGAAAAATAACGAAGAGGGTAATATAATTTCATCTGATTACGCTGCCAAACGCAGTCCAAACCTAAATTAACCTCAGGTACCAAGGTATTTAGCAGCAGAGAGCATTCCTACTGATTTAGTTTCATGAAATACGGCCGACGAATCGTCGAGCTATCGAGCTAAGGTAAGTAGAATTGCTCCAAACTAGTGTCTATGTGTTCCTAGCTGTGAAGTGAATATTTCTCCCTTCTGGACTTCTGGAAAATAGCGTGTTTTTGACCGTCTTTCGATAAGCCTAAGTTTAGGCTATAATTATATCGAAAGTGACGTTGTTCTTTAGAATAAAGCTATATTTAGTATTAATTGACATATTTATGAATGCAGTTAGGAAAAATAGTTGAAGTATTGGCCGAACCTCGTCCGACAGACGGATAGTTCGAGGATAAGGTATGTAAAGCTAGTTCCTTCGGCAAGTTAGTAGCTTTAGCCTTGTATAGTACCATAAACTCCGTAGTAGAATTCCCGAAAGTTGAATGTTAAGTATTGTGCGAGTTCAGTAAACCTAGTTCGCATTGTGATATTATATTCAGTCTGAAAGTTAGAAAAGCATGTGCCCAAGGGCAAGTTAGTAGTTCAGATTCAGTACAACCTATCATGTGTATAGCAAGCATGTTGTAGAATAAGAAGGGATAGATTTTCATAAAAATAGTCAGTAAAGAAAGATCTGATAGACAGACAGTTATGGCTACAGATTAGCCATTCAGACAGATAGTATCATGGCTACAGATTAGCCATACAGTTAAACAGAGATTGCAGAATCAGTATAATTAGTAAGAATCAGTTCAGTATAGAAACAGTTCAGAATAAGAAGATAGATTCCAGATAGTCTTTTCAGTTATACATGCTTGCTATTTCTATGTGTTATTTGTTTGTGGAGACTTGTTGTGGCATGTGGGCACCCTTTTAGCATCCCCACCGCCCCTGGGTTATAGCTGTGTCGATACCAGATTCAACTACCTTCTACTTATATGTCATGTTACCGTTGTTATTCATTTCATCTGTGTATTTCAGTTGCTTTACATGCTCAGTACCTGTGGTACTGACGCCCAGTGGGGCGCTGCATTACTTTCCTGTAGGTACTCATCGACGAGGAGGCGATCCCTCGTGATTCCAGTCAGCTATTGAGTATTCAGCTCCTGTCATCCGGAGACTGAATCCCAGAGGTGTACTTCGTTTTCTTTTGTTGTACAGTACGGGTAGGTCGGGGCCCTGTCCCGATCATTTCTATTGTTATTCTTATAGGCTTGCAGTCTGTATATATTTCCCTGTGGTCAACCGAGCCGGTCGTGTGAGGCCGTGCAACTTGTTATAGTTATTTGTTATTTCTGTTCCTGTTGGCCGTGTTCGGCCATAACCAGTCAGTAGTGGTGACCTTTTCGGTCACGTAATTATTTAGCATGTTATCGTTGAGTTACAGAGAACTAGACAGCATGGTGGCCTTGTCGGCCCGCATAGGCTCCCTTACATTGACATGTTTCTGGTTAGCTGTTATTACAGGTAGAGGTGGCTATAGGCCAGTTGGCCGGAGGCTGTGTTTACAGCCGTTATATAGTCCGTTGTTTCTAGAAATCTGAGTTAGAGCTAGCCAGGCACCAGTTGTGCCTAGGGTCACCAGTTAACAGTCTAGATCCTACTAGGGCACCAGGTGCCAGTCATACCCCCAGGGCGGGGCGTGACAAACTTTGTATCAGAGCAGGTCGTGTCCGAGGGAGTCTGCAAGCCGTGCTAAGTAGAGTCTTGTCTATGGATGTGTTGTGCACCACATACCATAGGCAGGAGGCTGCGAGGTATAATAGGATAGTTACCCTTCTTTTCATACTCAGTCGTGCCTAGCACAGTACAGTATAGGGTTGGTTCTTTTGAAACTTACCACCCTCTTTGTTTACAAATACTATGGCAGACCAGTGGCACCCAGCTACAGGCAGGAGATTGGATACAGCAGCGGACGAAGGCACCAGTAGGATGCCTCATTTATAGCCGGATTTAACCCGGTGTGAGAGCAATACGGAGGTGTCATCTCGACCCTCCCAGCAGTCTCCGCCTCGCCAGACACCATTTGAGGCAACACCGCCTCCCACAACTTCTGCACCCACTTCATCTCATCAGGAGCTACGTAGTGCGGTGGTTATGTTGACTCAGATGCTAGCTGCTCAGCGTTAGCCAGTACCACTTGCAGCTGTAGAATCTCTAGGTAGGCCAGGTAGTTCCAGGGTTAGAGAATTCTTGCGTTGGGACCCCCTCAGTTTACAGGGTCGGATCCAGCGGAGGACCCTCAGGACTTTTTGGACCAGATGCAGAGGATCTTTAGAGTCATGCATGTAACCCCAGCAGAATCAGTTGAGTTAGCCGTGTTCCGGTAAAGGGATATGCTATTTTGTGGTACGAGAGTTGGGAGAGATCTCGGGGAAGAGATGCAGCCCCTCCTACTTGGTCCAGTTTCTCAGAGGCCTTCCTGGACCACTATTTACCCCGGGAGGTCAGACAGGCCCGGATGGACCAGTTTTTACACTTAGAGCAGGGGGTCAGGAGCGTTCGTGAGTATTCTTTATAGTTCGACTCCTTAGCCCGCTATGCTCCAGCATTTGTGGACACCATGTCGTCCAGAGTCCACCGCTTTATTATGGGCCTGGATCAAGAGTACATAGAGACGTGCATGACGGCTACTTTGAGAGAGGACATGGACATAGCCAGGGTACAGGCCTTCGCACAGACAATTGAGGGCTTGAGACAGCGGCAGCGGGGTGACAGACAGGCGACTTCAGAGCAGTGTCATAGAAGCAGACCCGCTGAGATTCGAGGGGAAATCCCTAGGGGGCCGAGACCACGGTTTTCAGATAGGCCACCCAGATCTTTACCTCCAGTACAGCAGCAGAGAGGCAGGTTTGTTCGCCGGAGTCAATTAGAGTCTGGTAGTAGTTCACGGACAGTAGCCTCACCTTAGCAGCGGAGGGTAGAACAGAGTAGATTTGCAGCTACCCCTTGTCCTATATGCCACCGACTACATGTTGGAGCCTGCAGGCAAGGCTTCCTAGGGTGCTATTACTGCGGACAGGAAGGGCATTTAATGAGAGATTGTCCATCCAGGGGACAGGGTAGCCGGGATGATTTGGATAGAGCATCAGCAGGGCCACGAGTTCCAGCAGTCTCAGCAGGGCGCAGACCCTCAGGTTCAGTAAATAGGGGCTGAGGTAGATCAGGAGCCTTTGGCTCAGGTGCAGGCCCCAGCCGTACCTATGCATTACCAGGGAAGCAGGATTCAGAGGCGTCTCCCGACGTGGTCACAGGTACATTGATTATCTGCTCATACTCTGTTTATGTACTGATTGATCCAGGATCCACCCTATCATATGTTACCCCGTTTGTGGCACGAAAGTTTGATATTGCACTAGAATTATTACAGCAGCCCTTTTAGGTATCTACACCCGTCGGTGACTCGATCATCGCTAGCAGAATTTACCGGGGTGTATAGTAGTGGTTGCTGATCGTCAGACCACAGTAGATCTGGTCGAGCTAGAAATGATAGACTTTGATGCCATAATGGGTATGGATTGTCTAGTGCCGTGCTTTGCCAATGTTGAATGTTGGACCAAGACGGTCCGATTCCACTTTCCAGGAGAAGCAGTGCGGGAGTGGAAGGGCAGCACCGCTACACCAAAAGGTAGGTTTATTTCCTACCTTCAGGCGAGGAAATTGACATCTAAGGGATGTATTTACCATCTGGTTAGAGTTCAGGATATCCGAGCAGAATCTCCGACACTCCAGTCTGTTCCAGTGGTGAACGAGTTCCCTGATGTGTTTCCGGATGAGTTACCTGGTATTCCCCCAGAAAGGGAAATAGATTTCGCTATCGATTTATTACTAGGCACCCAGCCAATATCGATTCCTCCTTATCGCATGGCTCCTGCAGAACTCAGAGAATTGAAGGAGCAGCTGAAAGACTTGTTGGATAAAGGTTTTATTAGGCCGAGTACTTCACCATGGGGTGCGCCAGTTCTATTTGTGAGAAAGAAAGATGGCTCACTCCGTATTTGCATAGATTATTGGCAATTAAACAAAGTTACAGTGAAGAACAAGTACCCACTTCCCAGGATTGATGATTTATTTGATCAGTTACAGGGAGCCAGATAATTTTCTAAAATTGACTTGCGGTTCGGATACCACCAGGTTCGAGTTCGTGAAAGAGATATTCCCAAGACGGCGTTCAGGACCCGATATGGACACTTTCAATTTCTAGTTATGTCCTTTGGGTTAACAAATGCTCCAGCAGTATTCATGGACCTGATGAACAGTATTTTCAGACCTTTCCTTGACTTGTTCGTAATAGTGTTTATTGATGATATTCTGGTGTATTCTTGCTCTGAGGCAGATCACCGGACTCATTTATGGACAGTGCTCCAGATCCTCAGGGACCGCCAGTTATATGCTAAATTCTCTAAGTGTGATTTCTGGCTTAATTCGGTAGCCTTTTTGGGGCATATTGTGTCGGATGCTGTTATACAGGTTGACACGCAAAAAATAGAAGCAGTCAAATCATGGCCTAGGCCTACCACTCCGACCGAGGTCCACAGTTTTCTGGGATTAGCGGGATATTACAGGAGGTTTGTTGAGGGATTCTCTACCATAGCAGCACCTCTGACTAAACTGACGCAGAAAGCAGCAAAGTTTCAGTGGACAGAGGCATGCGAGCAGAGCTTCCAAGAACTTAAAGATAGATTGACCTCCGCCCCAGTGGTAGCCTTGCCGGAAGGTACAGCAGGTTATTCAGTATATTGCGACGCATCAGGCGTTGGGTTGGGCTGTGTGTTGATGCAGCATGGTAAGGTGATTGCATATGCCTCCAGACAGCTGAGGAAACACGAGAGGAATTATCCTACCCACGACCTGGAGTTAGCCGCAGTGATCCACGCCTTGAAAATATGGAGACATTAGCTGTACGGCGTCCATGTTGATGTTTTCACAGATCACAAGAGCCTACAGTATATCTTCACTCAGAGGTAGTTGAATCTGCGGCAACGTCGCTGGTTGGAGTTGTTAAAAGATTATGATGTGAACATTCTATACCACCCGGGAAAAGCTAATGTTGTAGCAGATGCTCTCAGTCGAAAGTCCATGGGGAGCTTGGCGTATTTGCAGCCCGAGCAACGGGAATTGGTCAGGGAAATACATCAGTTAGCTAGCCTAGCCGTTTGTGTAGCAGAAACAGTGGACGGTAGAGCGGTAATTCAGAACACTGTCGTGTCATCGTTGGTTGTGGAAGTGAAAGAACGGCAATTTGAGGATCCTACCCTAGTTCAGCTTAAAGATTATATTCCGCTAGGGAAGGCACCAAGGTTCCGGATAACAGAGGATGGAGTGCTGCGTTGTAAAGATCATTTATGTGTTCCCAATGTTTCAGACCTCCGCCAGCGGATTATGAACGAGGTACATTACGCCCGTTATTCCCTTCACTCCGGTGCGACAAAAATGTACCATGACATCAAAGAGAACTACTGGTGGCCAGGTATGAAAAGGGAAATTGCTGAATTTGTAGCCCAGTGTCCTAACTGCCAACAGGTGAAAGCAGAACACCAGAAGCCAGGCGGGTTAACTCAGGACATAGTTGTACCTCTCTGGAAATGGGAAGCAGTGAATATGGATTTTGTGGCAGGATTACCCCGTACCAGGCACATACATGACCCTATATGGGTGATAGTTGACAGATTGACTAAATCAGCTCATTTCCTGCCAGTAAGAACTACTTTCTCGGCTGAAGATTATGCGGAGTTGTATATCCGAGAGATAGTCAGATTGCAGGGAGTGCCAGTATCCATTATTTCAGACAGAGGAGTGCAGTTCACGGCTAGGTTTTGGCAATCGTTCCAGAAGGAATTGGGAACGCAGATTAATCTGAGCACAGCTTTCCACCCTCAGACAGACGGACAGGCTGAGCGCACTATTCAAACGCTCGAGGATATGCTGCGAGCGTGTGTGCTAGACTTTGGTGGTAGCTGGGATGAGCATTTGCCGCTGATAGAATTTGCTTATAATAATAGCTATCACTCGGCTATTGAGATGGCACCTTTTGAGGCTTTATATGGGCAAAAGTGTAGATCGCCGGTTGGCTGGTTTGAAGTAGGGGAATCAGCGATAATTGGGCCAAACATTGTTCAGCAGTCAGAAGAGAAAGTAAAGCTTATCAGAGAACGCCTATTGACTACACAGAGTCGCCAGAAGTCATATGCAGATGTACGGCGCAGAGACCTGGAGTTTAATGTGAATGACTGGGTATTTCTGAAAGTATCTCCAATGAAAGGGGTGATGAGATTCGGTAAGAAGGGTAAGCTCAGTCCAAGGTTTGTTGGGCCTTATCAGATTCGTCGGAGGATAGGCCGAGTAGCATATGAGTTGAACTTGCCTCTAGAGCTAGAGTCTGTTCATCCCGTCTTTCATGTGTCTATGCTGAGGAAATGCATAGGAGACCCATCCAGAGCAGTCCCAGTCCAGGATATCCAGGTTACCGAAGAGCTGGCCTATGAAGAGGTTCTAGTAGCCATCCTAGACAGGTAGGTTCGTAGATTGAGAACTAAGGATATTGCATCTGTCAAGGTATTATGGCGTAACAGGAACCGAGAGGAGATGATGTGGGAAGCTGAAGAAGATATGAAAGCTAGATATCCTCACCTATTCCAGGCCTAGTCAGGCGACAGGTACGTCCGTATCATTACTTATGTGGTAGCTTATGGTTGTATGTGTATAAGTAAGAAAGATTGATGTTTAGCTATCCAGTGAATCCTAAAGCATTGCGTGTAGTACCTGTGTTGGACTTTTCTGCATTTCAGGTTTTTTCTATAGTCCATATTACAAGGGAAACTCTACCGAAATTTTTCTAGGTGGTAAATGAGAAGTCCTCTAGATAGAAGTTTACATTCGAGGACGAATGTTCTTAAGGGGGGAGAATGTTATACCCCATAGGATTTCTGGCACCTAGATGGCCTATTCGTGCGTTGGTCAAGCATATTTGGAAACCATATGTGCTAGGGAAAGGCCCGGGAAAAGATCGGACGAGAAACCTGTCGAACCATCGTGGAAGGAGCCGAGGCAGAGCCCCTCCGCGATGGCAGCGTGTCATGGAGGTGAAGCCTCCGCGTTGGCTCCGTGACACATTGGCCTTGTCCAGGCTCAAGTATATAAAGCCCTACTTCGGTTTATTTTGGTTTTAAATCATAAAATTCCCAAAAAACAGAGAGGAAAACCAGAGAAAGGAAAAGGAACGAAGAGGGTAATATAATTTCGTCTGATTACGCTGCCAAACGCAGTCCAAACCTAAATTAACCTCAGGTACCAAGGTATTTAGCAGCAGAGAGCATTCCTACGGATTTAGTTTCGTGAAATACGGCCGACGAATCATCGAGCTACCGAGCTAAGGTAAGTAGAATTGCTCCAAACTAGTGTCTATGTGTTCCTAGCTGTGAAGTGAATATTTCTCCCTTCTGGACTTCTGGAAAATAGCAAGTTTTTGACCGTCTTTCGATAAGCCTAACTTTAGGCTATAATTATATCGAAAGTGACGTTGTTCTTTAGAATAAAGTTATATTTAGTATTAATTGACATATTTATGAATGCAGTTGGGAGAAATAGTTGAAGTACTGGCCGAGCCTCGTCCGACAGACGGATAGTTCGAGGATAAGGTATGTAAAGCTAGTTCCTTCGGCAAGTTAGTAGCTTTAGCCTTGTATAGTACCATAAACTCTGTAGTAGAATTCCCGAAAGTTGAATGTTAAGTATTGTGCGAGTTCAGTAAACCTAGTTCGTGTTGTGATATTATATTCAGTCTGAAAGTTAGAAAAGCATGTGCCCAAGGGCAAGTTAGTAGTTCAGATTCAGTACAGCCTATCATGTGTATAACAAGCATGTTGTAGAATAAAAAGGGACAGATTTTCATAAAAACAGTTAGTGAAGAAAGATCTGATAGACAGACAGTTATGGCTACAGATTAGCCATTCAGACAGATCGTATCATGGCTACAGATTAGCCATACAGTTAAACAGAGATTGCAGAATCAGTATAATTAGTAAGAATCAGTTCAGTATAGAAACAGTTCAGAATAAGAAGTTAGATTCCAGATAGTCTTTTCAGTTATACATGCTTGTTATTTCTATGTGTTATTTGTTTGTGGAGACATGTTGTGGCATGTGGGCACCCTTTTAGCATCCTCACCGCCCCTGGGTTATAGCTGTGTCGATACCAGATTCAGATACCGCCACCAGCTGGGCGATTCCGTCCTCATAGAGGACGATGATGGCCGACCACCATGATAATACTGTCCAGACCACCCTGCTTGCAGGGGCAGTTCAGTTTACTCTGCGCAGAGCCCGTCCACCCTGTTTACAGGGGCAGAACACTCTGTGTGCGCTTGTGGCCGGAGGCAGTTTCAGATACAAATTTTTATAAAATTACCCTGTTGCGTGCTTGCACCCAGGGGCAGTTTTTATTACACACCCCGTGTACACTTGCGCCTAGAAGCAGGAGTCTTCGGACTCAGACACAGTTTATCGTCAGAGGCCGAGGCCTGAGCTACGTACCCAAGGGGACCGGTAGGAGGAGCTCACAGTTATTAGATGAGTGGAGTGACTTATTTTTGGTTGGTTTAGACCCGGGTAGGGGTAAATAGATTGTGTGTTGGTTGGCACCTTCTGGCTTATGGGGGTCGGTCAGGTATTGTGTGTATTATTATGTATACTTCTATGTGCTATTAGATACTAATAGACAGTGGGACGACACGGCATCAGGTACGCTCAGATTTGTTATAGAGTAAATAAACTCTCCCTAGTTATTCTTAGCTAGATAGATTCAGCTAGCTTCTGCTTATATGTCATGTTACCGTTGTTATTCATTTCAGTTGTGTATTTTAGTTGCTTTACATGCTCAGTACCTGTGGTACTGACACCCAGTGGGGCGCTGCATTACTTGCCTGCAGGTACTCATCGACGAGGAGGCGATCCCTCGTGATTCCAGTCAGCTATTGAGTATTCAGCTCCTGTCATCCGGAGACTGAATCCCAGAGGTGTACTTCGTTTTCTTTTGTTGTATAGTACGGGTAGGTCGGGGCCCTGTCCCGATCATTTCTATTGTTATTCCTAGAGGCTTGCAGTCTGTATATATTTCCCTATGGTCAGCCAAGCCGGTCGTGTGAGGCCATGCATCTTGTTATAGTTATTTGTTATTTCTGTTCCTGTTGGCCGTATGCGGCCATAACCAGTCAGTAGTGGTGACCTTGTCGGTCACGTAATTATTTAGCATGTTATTGTTGAGTTACAGAGAACTAGACAGCATGGTGGCTTTGTCGGCCAGCATAGGCTCCCTTACATTGACATGTTTCTGGTTAGCTGTTATTACAGGTACAGGTGGCTATAGGCCAGTTGGCCGGAGGCTGTGTTTACAGCCGTTATATAGCCCGTTGTTTCTACAAATCTGAGTTAGAGCTAGCCAGGTACCAGTTGTGCCTAGGCTCACCAGTTAACAATCTAGATCCTACTAGGGCACCAGGTGTCAGTCATACCCCCTAGGACGGGGCGTGACATTGGGCTCCATGTATGCTCATATGGGGTATGTTGGTTGTAAGAATCCCCACTATTCCTCATAATTTATACATGGTTATAATTATGTACTTTGGATCAAGTCATGTTTAATAATGCTTTTATCTCATGATTATGAATATGATTGATTTATAAATGTTTTGAAAACCTTGAGCCCTTATATTTACATTATGATATTTACCTTATGATCATGTTGTTCTATTATTATTATGAACTCTTATGGATTTTAACTGTCCATTTTAATTACCTTGCATACTCGGTACATTCCAAGTACTAACCGCATACTCTATGTTGTATCATTTTATGATATAGACACCGATATCCAGGCTCAGTTGCGCCGCTAGTCAGATTCCCGTAGTTAGCTTTCCTCAGCCCCAGTTGGTGAGTTCTCATCTTTTGAGGGCCTTTCCAGTCAGACATGCTCAACATTTTTAGTTTCAGACTATAGTGACTTAGTTGGGGTTTTGTCCCATTAACTCATCAGTGTTAGAGGCTTCCTTTCAGACATAGTTATATTCTACTTTAGACTTGTGCATGTAATCAGATGTTATTGTTATATATGATTAGACTTCTGCCATGTTATTCATAATGATCTTCCACTTTAATATGATTGAGCTAGATATTTGTTCATGCCATGGGTCAACTTGGAGCCTCTCGGGGTTTCTTGTCCCGTGTTTCAATCTGGGCCTAGGTTTGGGTCGTGACAATAGCGAAGAATATCAGTGGTCCACCCGCTACCTAAGAAACTTGTGCACCTGTTCGACCGTGTCCAGGAGCACTCTGTTGAGCGGCCCTAGCTGGCTGAGCCTGAGCCTGAGCAGGTATACCTGTAGCAGTTCCCTGCAGATGTGTCATAGCTTGAATAGTACCAAAATTTCCCTTAGGACAATATTTAGCAATATGCCTCTTTTCACCACAAGTAAAACAAGGACCAGCAACCCTATAACAACAACCACCATGATGCCTACCACAATTAGGACACTTCGGATATGGACTTGACTAATAAGAGTTGTTACGCTTTCTCTGCATCTGTTGGTGACCCTATCTAGTTGGATAACCAACTCTTGAAGACTGTATCAGGAACCAAAAGAGTTCATAGATGAGATTCAGAAGATCACGCAGACCATGGGTATCACTAGGAAGAAAAATGCAG
The DNA here is from genome assembly GCA_035772735.1 of Datura wrightii. Lineage (NCBI taxonomy): Eukaryota > Viridiplantae > Streptophyta > Magnoliopsida > Solanales > Solanaceae > Datura > Datura wrightii. The sequence goes on along the minus strand of JASDFA010000002.1, from coordinate 43,020,228 downwards.
ACTTGGCATCTTACCAGCTCAAGGGGGTAGCACACCTATGGTTCAAGCAGTGGAAGGAAGTCCATTAGAGAGACTGAAAAATGGAGGAGGTTGAAGAAGATGGGGAGATTTTAAGCGTCTATTTGATAGAGAGAATCTATTATTCTCACCCATGACTTTACGAAAAGTCTGTGAAACTTGTTGTGATTGACTGACCATTGGCTCTGATGGCGTAGGCCTAGATTGTCCATGATGATGACCACTCTTTCCCCCAGATGGAGTACCACTGAACCCGCTCGTGTTACATGCTCTTTTTCCTTCTCTCTCAGCTCTTCCATTTCTAGATAGGTCTCATAGTGGAGAGTAGTGTCAACTACATATGAATAGGTACCACCTCGCACATCTCGTATCACAACACCATGGTAACAATTCTCAAGTCCGTCCACGAATCGGCTCACCTTCTCCCTCTGGTCTTCAATTAAAAATGTAACATACCTAGATAAATCTTTGAACTTAGCATCGTACTCTGTAACTGTCATAGAACTCTGGCACAAGTTATTAAACTAACCTCTCATGTCGTCTTTGTAATACTCCGGATAATTTGAACGATAAATCTGTACTTTCAAGGTAATAATAAGAGTACTTAATAGGATAAGAAGGAATTTTATGAGGTATTTGAGTCACTGATGATCGTATTTAAGATTGGATATCGATCAAGTTGTAGAACGAAATTTGGAAAAAGTTATCGTAAAATTTTCTTCTTGAGATCCCTGAAATGTAGGTCAAATATCTCAAAGCTTTTATCCCAATCTATAAGAATATAGGGGATTTACGACCTATTAAATTAAAGGTCTATGAGTCTACTTTCAAATACATTAAATTGTTTTGCAATCGAACTTCAGAATAGAGAGATATTTGCTTTTTTGCGAGAATGCACTAGCAAGCACGTCACAAAGGGTCTAAGGTGGTGGAGGCTTATAAAAAGCCTCTTGCTCGATTGTTTGCTTTATTTTATTATTTTCTAGAACCTCTCATGAAAAAACCACTCTGAAGGTCCTTTCATGGTGTTTTAAGGGTTTTGGGGCTAGAAATCATGGTTCAACATGATTTCAATATCGAGAAGTCAGGAATCGCGTGTAACTAGCATTTTGGTGTCTCTTTCGTGATAAAGCTATTGGTAAGACTTCTTCCATTGGTTTTCCTTATTTGTTGAGGTTGGCTATAGGTGTGTTAATGCTACTAGGTTGTTGTTTTAGAGTTTCTAACATTGAATTTGTATTAATCTTGTCGGTTTAGCTCCGGTTGCCTTATTTCGTTATTAAGTTTTGTTGGCTAATTGTTGGCATCAACTTGGGCTTTTCTTAGGAAGAATCTTGATTCTTATATCATTGGAGGTTCAGTTTAGTTCAGGTTCACCAAAAATCCAAGGTATGTTAGGCTTGTCCCTCCCTTTGTCAGCATGAATTCCTTAGCCATTGTTGTCGGTATTGATGCGTGTGTTGCCTATTTTGTGGAGCTTTGTGTTATATTGTTATTTGACTCTTGTGATACAGTTTATATGATGATATATGGGTGTATGAGGTGCTAGTTTGGTTGGTGTCTCGGGCTTGAGTGCGGAGAATCATAATTATGGAAAATTATTAGGCTCATGTCGAGAGGTTTTTTGTGAGGCGTGTAATTCTTATAGCCAGTTTTTCACGACCCGAGCTAGGACTCCAGATTGACCTGGATCATCTGAACCTATATCATGAGATGATATAGCATAAAGTATGCGGTCAGTACTTGAAATGTACTGAGTATGTAAGGTAAGTAAAACATGCTTAATGAATCATTAGTAGAAAACATGCATATAAATCAAAAGATCATGACAGTAAGAACTGCATGCTAAAAATTGTATATGAAATATACATAATCATAAGGTATTTATCATGACTGAACATAGTGACCCAAGATTTAGAAACAAAAATCGTATGACTTGTCATAGCTGAAATCGTAAGTAATAGCTCATAAACTGATCATTGGATCAAATCTGCTGTAAAACATAATCATAAGTCAAGACCATGAATAACTGAAATCATGAGGAAAATGCAAGACTCTTCATAACTGACACCATCACGATAGAGCTTACGTGATATACCCCAACTATCACACTCAAGTGGGTAAAGCCGTCCAAAATCTTGCCAGAGCTAAGGATGCTAAACCATGATATCGATATCAAGCTGAGCCCCTTAGGACGGGAGAAAACTCTCTTAAACAATGACTCATCATATCCTCTCATCGTCACCTCGTCCACCCTATCATAGCGTCTGAAGTTCTTCCAATAGACCATTACCACGGGTCGTTACCCGCCACCATGGGTCGTTGTACCCTTCATTTTCACTGACTCAGATCTGGGCCTTTTCTGAACTCCATTCAACAATCACCCAGGATAACCCGTTGGATCCTCCAAGTAATTTCTAGGCTCATTGTTTGCAGAAAATCCTGATTGGGGACTTACCACGAGAGACACGATAGGTCATTATTCCCTGCAATGACTCGTCCCTTGAGTCATCTTATGACTCTGGTAAAATTTTCTTGCTTTTCTCTAGTTCAACCCTCAGGTCTGATCTTAGAAACTTTTGGGATGTTATATTATCTCCCCCTTGGGAACATTCATCCTCGAATGTAGATTAAGCATACTAAAATGCTAGGGAAGGAACCGCAATCCCAAAACTGAACAATTGAAGCTGAAAACTGACAGAGTGACTTGACTCCGGACTGATAAACATGACTGAACTGAATTCATGAAACATACATACATGTTATGACATGAATGAAACTTAGAGACATGATCTTGACATGAAACTGAATAGAGTACTAAGGAGGAAGCTAATACCTCATGTTGGAACTGAGCTGGAAGGGAAAATATGCAGGTTATCTAGCCATCATCTACTTCGACTTCCCACGTTGCTTCCTCAACAAGATAATTTCTCCACAACACCTTCATTGAAGCTACTTTCGTGTTTCTCAACTTTCAGACTTGATGATCAAGGATCTTAAACGATACCTCCTCATAGGAAAGGTTATCCTTCACATCTATGCTCTCCATCGGAACAACTAAGGCCAGGTCACCAATGCACTTCTTCAATAGAGATAAATGGAAAACTAGATGTACCAAAGCTAACTCTGCTGGTAGGTCCACCTCATATGCCATCTTACCAACTTATCTCAAAACACCCATAAGGACCAACATATAAGGGATTAAGCTTCCCTTTCTTCTCAAACCTCATCACTCCCATCATGGGAGACACCTTAAAAAATACCCAATCATAAACCTCAAACTCCAGCTCTCTCCGTCTAACATACACATACGATTTCTGACCAATCTAAGCTATTTTTAGCCTTCCTCTAATAAGCTAAACCTTCTCCGTGGCCTCATGAACTAAGTCTGGACCTATCAATGAAGTGTCACCTACCTCAAACCATCCAATAGGTGATCTACACCTCCGCCCGTAAAGAGCCTCATACGGAGCTATTTGAATATTGGAGTGGTAACTGTTGTTATAGGAAAACTCGATGAGAGGAAAGTGATCATCCCAACTATCCTTGAAACCAATCACATATGCTCTCAACATATCCTCAAGAGTTTGAATGATCCATTCGGCCTGACCATTTTTCTGTGGGTGAAAAGTTGTGTTAAGCTTTATCTGAGTAACAAGTCCTTTCTGAAATGATCTTCAACACTGAGAGGTGAAATGGGTACCCCTATCTGAGATGATGGACAAAGGAACTCCATGCAATTAAAATAACTCCCCAATGTACAATCTAGCATAATCCTCAGCTGAATCAGTAATTTTGACTGGTAAGAAATGAGCTGATTTGGTCAATCTATCCACAATCACCCATATAGAGTCATACTATCGATGTGTACAAAGAAAATTATAATGAAGTCCACATTTATCTCTTTCCACTTCCAAGTGGGATGCTAATATCCCGAAGCATACCTCCAGGTCTTTGATGCCTAACCTTCACCTCCTAGCAATTTAGACACTTAGCCATAAACTCCGCTATGTCCTTCTTCATGTCATTCTACCAATAGACTTCTTGTAGATCATAGTACATCTTGGTGGCACCTGGATGGATAAAGTATTGATAGCCATGAGCCTCACTCAGCATCCACTCTCTCAAGTCATCAACAATTGGCACACCCAATCGGCCCTGATATCGGAGTACACCATCTCCCGCTTGGGAGAAAACTTCCACCTTCTGATTTCAGACAGCTTCCTTTAGCTTCACTAAAATAGGACCTTCATCTTTTGTAGCTTTAACTTCGATCACCAAAGAAGATTCTAACCCATTCTAAACAATCACACCATCATCCGCTGAATTTGTAGGGTGAACCCCCAAACTAGCAAGCCTATGAACATCCTTTACCAACTCCTTCCTCTCATCCTCCACATGAGACACACTCTCCATGGACAACCTACTAGGAGCATTTTCCACTACATTGGCCTTTCCCGGATGATAAAGGACACTCATGTCATAGTCTTTGAGAAGCTCTAGCTATCTCATTTGTCGCAAATTTAGGTCCTTCTGAGTTAACACATACTGAAGGCTCTTGTTGTCCGTGAACACATCCACATGCGCCCCATACAAGTAGTGTCTCTAAATCTTCAAATAAAACACTAGGGCTTCCAGCATTTGGTCATGCATCAGATAATTCTTCTCATGAGTTTTAAGTTGTCTAGAGGCATATGCAATGACCTTACCATGTTGCACCAATACATAGCCGAGAGCAACTCTAGAGGCATCACAATACAGAACAAAACCATCTGTTCCGTCCAATTGGGTCAATACGGGAGATGAAGTGAGTTGAGTCTTTAACTCCTAAAAAGTCTTCTCACAAGCATCTGACCATTGAAATTTGACCTTTTTCTGGGTTAACTTAGTCAACAGTGTTGTAATGGATGAAAATCCCTCTACAGACCTCCTGTAGTATCCAGCTAAACCCAAGAAGCTCCTGATATCCGAAGGACTAACTGGTCTAGGTCAATTCTCCATTGCTTCTATCTTTTGAGATTCCACCTGCACACCCTCACTAGACATTACATGGCCTAAAAATGCCACCGATTTCAGCCAAAACTCACAATTGCTGAATTTAGCAAACAACTAGTGATCCATGAGAGTCTGCAATACAATCCTCAAATGAGTGACATTCTCCTTCTCAATCCGAGAGTATATGAGAATATTATCTTTGAAGACAATCACGAACATATCTAAACACTACTGGAACACCCTCTTCATCAAATCCATAAAAGCTGTAGGGGTATTTGTTATTCCAAATGACATAACTATGAACTCATAGTGACCATACCGAGTCCTGAAGGTTGTCTTTAGAATGTCACTCTCCCTAGCTCTGAGCTGATGATATCTGGATCTGAGGTCTATTTTGAGAAGCACTTAGCACCTTGAAGCTGGTCAAACAGGTCATCAAACCTGGGGAGGAGATACTTTTAGTTGTGACCTTATTTAATTGTTAATAATCAAAGTACATTCTAAGGGAACCATCCTTATTTCAAATAAAGAGAACTGGAGCACCCCAGGGAATTTACTAGGCCTGATGAAACCCTTTTCTAGGAGATTTTTCAACTGCTCTTTCAAATCCTTTAGCTTCGCTAGAGCCATTATGTAAGGAGTAATGGATATAGGCTACATATCAAAGAGAAGGTCAATACCAAAGTCCATCTATCATTTGGGAGGGACTCTTGTTAGATCATCTGGAAACACCTCTGGATACTCACATACTATAAGAACTAACTGAAGAGTCGAGGTTGTGGACGTAGAATCCTTAACCAAAACTAGATGATGCATGTAGCCCTTAGAGATCATCTTCCTAGCCTTGAGATAGGAAACAAAGCGACCTACAGGCACAACTGAACTACCCTTCCACTCTAAAACTAGTTCACGTGGAAACTAAAACTCTACGATATGGGTTGTGCAATAGATTGAGGTGTAACATGCTTGTAACCAGTCCATACCAAAAATGACATCAAAATTGGTCATATCTAACTCTACTAGGTGGGCTAAGGTGACCTTCTAAAGAATCATGACAGGGCAATTTCTATATGCCTGGCGAGCTATAACTGACTCACCCATAAGAGTAGAGACAGAGAAGGGTTCTGACAAGATTTTGGGACTGAATATGAAACTAACAACAACATAAGGAGCCACAAAAGATAAGGTAGCCCCTAGATCTAACAATGAATACAAATCAAGATGGAATACTCGTAACATACCTGCAACCACATCGTGAACACTCCTGCTCCTGCCGTAATAAAAGTGCATAGAACCTATTCTAGCGTTGGCTGCCACCTGTACTAGTGGATGCATCCTGCTGAGTTGAACATACTAGTGGAGCTGCTGAACTAGTGGCTGGGTCATGGCCTCTACCATGGCCCTATCTGATTGTAGGGAAATCTCTAAGCATGTGTCCAGGCTTCCCACACCCAAAGCATGCGCCTGAACCCCGCTAAACACTCTCCAGTGTGTCTCTTACCACATCTTCCACAAGCTGGAATGCTGGGCTATCCTAACATGCTCCCCTAACCTCTATAGCCTGTTACTCTCCTCCTCTGATCACGTCTGTGCTCGGATGGGACACTAGCTGATGATGGTGCTAGGGCCAATGACCTTCGTTTAAATCGAGGACAATTTGCTCCACTCGATCCCTGCTGGGAATGCCCATAGCTGCTTGCCTTGGCACTCTTGGCTTCTCTCTCCTTCTTCTTCAACTGATCTACCCCTATCTGCTGGGCATATATGACTAACTGGGAGAAATCTAGGTCACTGTTTAACATGGCGGTCCTTCTCTCCAGGACCAATGAATCTGCTACTCCATTCAAAAATTCTCTAATACGAGTCCTTTGATTTGCAACTAGCTTTGACGCATATTTAGAAAGCGGGGTAAACTAGAAGACATACTCTTGAATAGTCCTATGATTTTGCTATAAATTGACGAACTCCGCTGCCCTTGTCTCTCTCAGCTCTCTAGAGAATAGCCTATCTAGGAAAGCAGTCACAAACTCATCCTATCCAATGGGACCTGCACTAACTCCCCTACATTCCATTCACTGAGGAACCAAATGTGAGCAACCCTCTTCAGTTGATAGGAGGCTAAGTCCACACTCTTTTCCCTAGTCACCCTATAATCTAGGTGATCTTCTGCACCCCCTCAATGAACTCATGCGGGTCCTCATCCACCTTCAACCTAAGAAACTCAGGTGGGTTCATCTTGAGAAAGTCTCGCACTCTCACTACCGCTATGAACATGAATAACTAAAATCATGAGGAACAATGGGAGACTCGTCATAACCGACACCATCACGATAGAGCTTACGTGATTCCCCAACTATCACACTCAAGTAGGCAAAGCCGTCCAAAACCTTGCCAAGGCTAAGGACACTAAACCATGATCTCGATATCAAGCTAAGCACCCTAAGACGGGAGAAAACTCTCTTGAGAGTTCCCAAACATATATACATACACCTACATTGGCATATAGTTTTGAGACTGGGACCCTCAAGACCCTAAGCCGACTCGGTGCTAGACACTACTCCCAAAAACATGCATAGTGCTCACATCATTTTTCAACGAAGCTAAAATCATAATCTCATACATAGCTTGAAATTTGAACATTGGGAGTCTTGACTCCAAACATATCATAAGTTGTATTAGGAGTCTTGACTCTAAACCATATGATAAGCTGATCTTATGAACCTTGGCTAAATCATAAAAACATACTTAGCTTGCATGGGCTTTCCCCAATTATAAAATCATGCATACTTGAAATAGACTTTATAAATCATAATCATGGAATCATAAATTGAGTGTTCATAAACATTCAGACATACTAAATATCTCATCATACTTGAAATCATGGATCATAAGCTTGAATTTCATAAAAACTTGCATAGTAGGGCATAATTTCTAATAACTTAAAATCATAAATTTAAAATCAAATTGAGGATAAAATCTACCCATTAGACTTAAAAGATACTTTAAAACATAGCATAGGTAGAATTGGGTTAAAACCCTAGAAATCAACACACTTGATTAAGAACTTGAATTCATGAATTTGAGAAGAAGCATGGGAATGAGGGTGGAAGAAACCGCCCATTCATATCCCTACATACCTAGGTAAACTGATTTCCAAACTAGTCTTGAAAGTCCAAGAGAATTGGGGAATAAATATGGGTGAATTCTAGCTTGATCTTGAAAGGAAATCTCAATACATTACATGCATGGGAGCCTAATGACTTAGGATAGGCTGAACCCTCTTCAAACACTCCTTTTAGGGCTTCAAAAAAAGTCATTAGGATCTCAAGAGCTCGAAAAATTATGAAACTACCCTTGAAAATTTGCATTAAAAACTGTCTGCTAGCTACAACGACCACTCTAATGGGTCATCATAGGATATGATGGGTCGTTGAATCATCTGTTGTATATGAAGAACTTTTGATACTCTGTTGATGTTTTGACCAACAATAGATTAGGACAATTTGTTGTTTGAAAAAATGACTCTTCACTCCATCCGTTGCTTCTAGGGTAAATTACATTACTATTCTGGTTCTCCAACTAATGACCAGACAGGACGAGTCATTACTTGAAATAGCGACTTGTCATATCCTATCGTCATCACCTCGGGCACCCTATCATAGCTTATAAAGTCCTTTCAATGGACCATTACCATGGGTGTTACTCGCCACCATGGGTCATTATACCCTTCATTGTCACCGACTCAGATCTGGTCCTTTTTTGAACTCCATTCAATGACCACCCAGGACAACCCATTGGATCCTCCAATGAGTCATTGCTAGGCTCGTTGTTTTCTGAGAATCCTGATTGGGGACTTACCACGAGAGACACGATGAGCCTTTTCCCTACAACGACTCTTTCCTTAAGTCATTCTGTGACTTTGGTGACATTTTCCTGCTTTTCTCTGGTTCAACCCTCGGGTCTGATCTTAGGACCTTTTGGCGTGTTACATGGTTATGGGCTATTTGTGTGAGTAATATTAGGTTATTATATTGACAAGTGAATGAAGATATAGAGTTTCTAAGGTCGACAATTGCGATGATCTTTTGTTATATTAGAGTCCACGGCCGGGTCGACCATGTCGACAGCACGTTGGTGTCCATGGTGATGCTTGGGTTGGCTTGGCCGTGTTCCTTGTTGTTAGTGATGAGTAGAGAAGATTGTGGCCTTCTGGTAATGCTTGGGGATATAATGTTTAGGATAGTTATCCTTAGCTTAGTTAGTGGCTCATTGGTGTATAGCTAGACGTGCAAGAATAGTACCATATTATGATAGTCGGTTGGTGGGGTTTGAGAGCCGGTTATGGGCTGTTTGGACATGTATTATTGTTGTTCTTGATTTTGAGTGATTTGATTGTGTAATTTTTTTTTTGTGTGTGTGTGTTGAGGCCCTTGGGATACGTGGATATCCAACGCTGAGAGTAGGTCCGGCCGTGGGATTGAGTCTAAGAGGTAGAACAATTGGCCTATGCTTGAGTTGTGTTTGTCTCCATAGGGCCGTTTTGAGACATGAAAGATGTATGGAGAGGTACAAGCCTCCATAGAATTGTATATGTCTATTTTGAGCCATCTTAGGATCACGATTGGCTCTCTTGAATGGATGGAGCTCTGCTAAATTTGTGTAGCCGAGAGAGGGTCTGACAGTGCTTGTTTCATGATGTTGATTGACTGATGTTTACCTTTTATTATCTTGGCATTATATTATGATTGTTGTTTGTGTTATTTGTTATTTGATAGAAGTGGATGTTAGATATTGGCTGCCGTTAACTAAGACCATGAGAGGTTTAGAGGTGATGAAAAGTGAGCTATGCCGGCTTGATGCTCTGTATTGTGGTTTACTTATTGGACTTGCCGGGCTTATGGTAGCCAGGTTGGTTTTGTTTGTGTGCTTGCTTGTACTTTCCAAACTTATGGGGGCCAGGTAGGTTCTATGTGTTTATTTAAGTTGAGTTCCTCCTTCTCTGATATTTGGTTTATCTGTTGATCTATAATCAGTGTCTTGTAGTTATTTTCGTCTTTCATACTTAGTATATTATTGTACTGATGCCCTTGTCAGGACACTACATTCATGCCTGTATGTTATGGTGGGCTGGTAGATTGAGTTCTTAGTTGTTGAGTGGAGTTCCAGCTGAGACGAAAAGCTCCAAGTCTTCTGGAGTTTCCAGATGTAAATATTGGGCAGTTGGGGCCTTGTCCCGGATAGTTGATCTTTGTTGTATTCTTGGAGGCTTGTAGATGTTGTTGTGGTGTTAGTATGTTATTGAAGGCCAGGTGGGACTGATTGTATAGTGACTTTTCCATATTCTGGCCTTGTTGGCCTAGTAGATTTATTTTTGGTTGGTCACCTAAGCCAGCTTCCACTATAGTCTGTCATCTTACTCTGATTTTATACTTGTTGTGTTGCTGAACCTTATCGGTTCTGGCGTGTTGTAGTTAGATTTTTACAGGGCTCGCTCGGTCAAGTGTGGTACCAAGTGCCAATAACGCCTCCCCGTGTTTGGGGTGTGACAGACTTGGTATCAGAGTAGTTAGTGTCCTAGGGAGTCTATGGCCCATGTTAAGTAGAGTCTTGTTTATGTGTGCATTGCATAGTGTACTTATAATCAGGAGGCTACAGGACATTTAGGATTATTACCCTTATTTCTGGATTGAAATCATGCATGATGTTAGTGTTCGGGCATTCTTTGGGTATATAGCTACACACAAGTGCACGTGGTCGAACAAGTAGTAAAGTGGCTTAAGTAAGCCAAGTATCGATCCCACAGGGACTGGGCTAGGGTACAATCTACCCAAGTGTCACTATACTTTAGCTCTAAAAATGCATACAACAGTGTGAAGAAGAGTTTGGTACTTTGGTTTCTAATTTTATGCTAATTTTAAACGAATATACAATTTGAGTCTGAACTATGAATATGAGCATGCTGAGGTTAAATGAACATGTAAAGAAACAAATTATCGATTCAATTTGGTTAATCTTTCCTTCGGTTGCTAGTCCAGAATTATTGTCAATGGATTAAAACTCTCGTATTTAACCCAACTTAAGAATCATGAACCGTTCACCTACATTTCTGTGATAAAACAAAATTCATGTTCTAGCCATACAAAACCGATTCCCTAATAGACTAATACGACTTTCAGGTATATTTCTATCCTGAAGGTAAATCAATTCTCAATTTTCCCAAACTAAGAAAAGATCATATCCTATCAATTCACAACTTTCCAATTTCTTGCTCTCTCGAGTGAAACCGGTCTTTATATATATACAATAATATTGGCCACACATTAATGCAGTAAGAACAAGAATCAATAGAACAACCATGGAAGAGAAGATGAAAAACCAAATAATCAATAATCACATTTCAATACAATTGTTCTTAACCTCAGCAAGAAGAGGATTTAGCCACTCATTTGTGGATTAAACATCATTAAATGAGTGTTAATCATACAAGCAATTGAAATAAAGAAGAAGAAGATAGAGAGAAACCCTGAGAATTTCGTCCCCTCAACTGCCTGTAACCCACGTTCTTGCTCCACTAAGTCAGAATAATTAAAAATGAACCTAAGTGTTCTATTTATACTTGTGGGAATTTTTCCTGGTATAACAAGTAACGTGTCACGGTTTGCATCGCGGAGCATTGCCTCCGTGACACGCCACCAACGCGGACCCTTATTGGAATTTAGTCGTCCAGGTACTTAGGCCCAACGTGGCACGGCGTGCAACGTGGGGCTAGGCCAACTTGCCAAGACCCCAACGCGCACCTCCACTGGAAATAGGCATACTTTCACCATCCAGGCAGAATGCATCCGTGATGGCAGTGTGACACGACTCCATCGCGGAGCCCCTTTAATTTGTGCCTTCAAGTGCTTTTTCCTTTGCTCGCGTCCGAGTCCAACTCCGATCTCTCCCAACAATCATTTTAGCTTCCCAAAATTATATTTCACCTGCAAAACAACGCTAATCATGTTGGTTAGTATAAATTCACATTTTATTACAAATCCCATGAGAATGTATAAACATCGATAGATAAACAAGGCAAAAATGACACAATTGAGTATCTCTTGGGCATATAAATCTGCCCAAGATCACTTACCCCACACTTAAATCCTTCTTTATCCCCGAACAACAATCTTACACCTCATGCAATTGACACCCCGTCCTGGCTACTTTGATTCCACAATTCAAGCTACGGTTATACGGATTATTTGATACAGCAAATCATCAAGAAAACATGCATGGTCTTATCAATACAATGACCTTAAACACATTAAGACCTCCTAGACTCAAGAATCGACTCTCGGTATTGGCAAACTCATGCAAATCAGCTGATCAAGATATCCGACATGAAATTTAATCTCTCATCAAGCATGTGCCCTCACAACATAAGAGAATTTTCCCCTTTTTAATCACATGAACTCAAAAGATTACATGCAGGGGCATATAAACACAATTTCGCTCTCTCTCCCAAAAGAATTCACATGCATCATGTCATGAACCATAGGCTTGCCTTTAGTGTATTACTCCACTAATACAAGGAAATGTGATGTAGGATCACGTAGGACTTAACGGGTTGTAAGGTAAGCCACAGAACTAGTAAATATTGGGCTAACCAATAATAGCCACTAGCATCCTTAAGCGCTTTTTCAATGCATCCCATCAACCTCATATGCATTGTTTCTTCCTTCGTCCTCCCATTCTTGAAATCTGTCTTTATTTTGACCCATCTCTTTAAGCACACTTGACTCAATAACAAAGATTATGTATACATCTTCGTTATATTTAATTTATAACGAGTGCACCTTCAACCTTTTCTTTCCTTTCATCACTCTGCTTTTCTTTTCTTTTCACCATTCTCACTCTTTGACACTTTGGGAAAATTATTTTCTTTTCTTAAGCGCTTAAGAGTTTTGGATCACATTCACGGATAATGAAAAGAAGGGGTTAAGCACGGTTTACACCTTTTTGACAAAAGAAAAATAATAGGCTAAAGGCTCAATGGGCTAAATAGGGTGTACATTCAAGGTGGGTACAATAATGAAAAAGAGAAACTTTCGGTTAAAACAAAGAAATGCTTACATCCTTTCCTACAATACACGTCCTTCATTTCGTTTCGTGCACACACTAGGCAAGTTCTAGACATTCCATAATAGCATGGAATAAACAAAACCTCACCCTACACTCATTGCACAGGCTCAATTCAAGACGCATTCACAGACTCTTCAACCAGCTAATTACAAGAATTCAAACATTAAGCCTCAATCACACTGAATCGACTCTATGGCCTAGGTATCTCAGCATATTTACATAGTTGAATGCTTTCATACGAATCACCTTTGCATTTCAAATATCATGTACAACACGCAACTAGAATTCTGCAACCATAAAGTAACTACAGGTTTTGGGATGCAACCCACAAAAGAAAAAAACTGAAAAATAAATGAAAAAAATCTACTCCTAACGACTACATTTCCCTTAAGACGGTCGTCATCCATCCATCATAGGGAACGGTCACTAACTAAGACTTCGGTTCAATAGGACCATTCTCGGTAAAAGAACCGAAAATGCCGAGAAACCCAAAAAAAATTTTAAAATTCATGAATTTTTTTTTAAACATATCGATCATTTCGATAAAACGAAAATATGTACAAAGCCAGCTAACAACATTCAACAGCAACCAATAGCTTCACATTACTTACAATACAAAACATACTCCCCACAATCACAGGGTCACAATTTTATCACATGTACGACAATAGAACAGAAACATACATTAAAATAGAAAGCAACACCTAACTACTCCCACTCCACACTTAAATCGAACACAGTCCCCGGTGTTCACAAAAATTAGCATAGTACAAGAATGGGTGGTGAAACTCCCTGATCAATCAAAGTATTCCACTTCTTTATCAGGTGCTGCTGCCTCGTCTCCCATGTCTGAATCGCCCCCATCGTCATCATCTGACTCCACATCAAAGTCGTCACGACGTGTCTCCTCATCTGTGGGGACATCATCATCCGTGGGCTCCACAAAAGCTGGCCCAACTTGGCATAGAGCCCTGGCATTTTCGCCAAAAGGGTAGCCTAGCTCGAGCTGCCACAGCTCCTCTTTTGTTGCCGGCCTCCCGCCTATTCGCACCTGGAGCATCTGCATCCCGTACATGCGAGCCATGCACTGATCATCCCGAGCATGTCGCTCGGCTAGTGTCAGGACTGGCCCGTGAGTGGTGTCGGGTGCCTTAGTTTTGGTGACATCTAAGGCCTGCCGCTCCATCTGTGGGATGTAGTCAAGGGCCTCTTCCTCAATATCCAGGCCCCTCGGGAATGTGGTGAGTAATCCACCAAACCCATACCTATGCCCTTGATGCAAACGGGCTCTCTTCATGGCGGAGATAATCACCGCCCCCACATTGATCTCCAGCCCTTTCATCAGGGCGTACACCAAGCATACACAATCCCGGGTTACATCTGTCATATGCACCCCCGGGATTAGGCAGGAACAAATAATCTTCAGCCATCTCCTGGCTTCCCTGTTCATTTGTGGGTAGGGCAAGGTCTGATGATAGCCCCTCTCCTTATGCCTGCTCCACCGAGCTTTCAACCGGGTTCCACACAAAGTGCGTCTAATATCCGCATATGGTGGAGTGATATTCAACTTTCGAAGCACATGGGCGTCTGTGTCCCGCGCCCCTAAGATGGCATTAAGGTGGTGGATCTCACAAGTGACTATTTGCCCCCTTATCTTGATGGTGTGACTTCAGAGAGTCGGGTTGCAGTTGGCATAGAATTCCCGAATCAAGTGCAATTTGCATTCTTTGGGCTCCTCAAAGATGAAATTCAGCCCGGCTGCCTCGATCCTTTGGACAATCCTGGGGAACTCCTGTGCCAACGGTTCCCTGTCAATGTGTTCTTCGGGGAAGTATTTGCTTTCGCGTACCATTTCTTCCCCTCCTCTGCCACCCATCTGGTTCCGTATTGATGGTGTTGGGCGCGTGGAACCGCTGGTGCTGTTGGGACTACAGTTCCCAGCCTAATTCTTTTTCTTCTGGTGCCTGATGTTGATGCGCCTTTTCCCTTGTCTTGCCTGCTTGCCATTCTTCTTGTCAAACCAAACAGACAAGTTCAATGTTAAGCCAATTAAAATTAGCTTCGACAAAGGTTGGGTTAAGCTAGGCTACCCCAGACTTAGTCTTTAGCCAAAATCATAACATTACGGCAAGATCATCCTTATTTTCACAAACAAACAACAAAACATAACACCTATGCTTAGTGCATTCAGAAAATTCGACGGTATACATTCTATGTACTACTCAGACTTCATACAGCTAATCACAATAATAACCATCGATAACATTCCATCACATAACACATAGTAAGGAGAACAAAGAAATAAGAAAAAAATTTATCAACATGAATCCGTATAATTCATTCATTTCTTGCAATTTCCACAATTTCCTTAACCCAGAAATCCATCGGTCTTTTAGCTTATTACAGTTAGCACAACCGACTCATCTCATCCAACATAAACAACCTAGCTAGAATTCCAAAGTTCAACTCAATTTTTCCGTTTCACACTCAAATTCAAGCCCTAGCTATGCTTTTCTTGAAAATCCTATCAAGCTATGTAATTTTTGAGTTCATGCAATCACGATGATTCTACGAACTTCAATCTACAATAACTTAATTGAATTTAAACTTAATTTCTACTTAGGGAAAGTTTTCTTCACTTCATATGCTAAAAATCAGAAAAATAAGGTAAGAAATGAGATGGAGTTAACAAACATACCTTAAATTTGATAATATCGAAGAAAAGTTGATAAAATTGAACTCCTAGGCCGTGTCACGTTGGGGAAGGGGGGTTTTCGGGTTGATTGTCGCAGAGGAGGTGAGGAATGGGAAAAAATAAGGCAAAATCAGGGTTAAAAGGGGGTTTTTTGCGCGGATGCCTCGGCGACTCGGTGTGTCCCGTCGCGAAATACACCTCAACGTGTCACGGAGGGTAACGCGGAGCATGCCCTCCGTGACACGGAGCCATCGCGCAGGTGTTCTGGAATTTTTAAAAATTCCAAAATACCTTCAACGTGTCACGGAGGGTAACGCGGAGGCCCTCCTCCGTGACACGGAGCCATCGCGTGGGCTCACTATTTTGCCACTTTTGATTATTTTTCATACCTCAATTTTTCCTTTGCGATTTTTTGCATATTTGTCCTCTGTTCAACCTGAAATGCATCTCACAACAAGAAATTTGTTTGAATTATAGGTTTCACTAAAAAATACAAACAATTTAACAAATATAAACATTTTGTTTTTGATTAATTTTTTTTCCCTTTTTCTACGAAATCTATTCACATTTTACACAGAAAATTTCACGGGTTGCCTCCCGTGCAGCGCCTGATTTACAGTCGCGGCTCGACGTCCTTAAGCTCAGTCATCTTCTAGGGTGACGAAAGCTTTCTCTCGACTGCCGTCCTCACCCCAGTAATGCTTACATCTTTTCGGTGGTTTTCCCAATAACTCTCGTGACTCAACTATCTGTGTATCATCAGCTCGATCAGTCACGTTGATCACCGAGAGTTCCTCGTACATAGTCGGGAGCTTGGTGGCCTTGTATACCTCAAAAACTTCTACCTAGTGGTGTGGTCACATGGTTAGCTACCCTGTAGCTACATCAATCAGCGCTTTCCCGATCTCCAAGAAAGGACATCCCAAAATAAATGGGACTTCCGCGTCTGGCTCAAAATCCAGCACGACGAAATCTACCGGGAAGATAAGGGAGCCCACTTGCACCAGCACGTCCTCCACAATTCCATCTAGTCTAGTTAAGGAACGATCCGCTAGTTGCAATATGACTGTTGTTGGTCTAGGATTCCCTAGACCCAACTTCTGGAATACCAATGACGGCATCAAATTAATGCTCGCTCCCGAATCACATAATCCGCGAGCTCGAATACTTTGCCCAATTGTAATTTGTATAGTAAAGCTCCCAGGGTCTTTGAGCTTTGTGGGCAACCGGTTTTATATCCGAGAAGTGCACTCCTCCGTGAGAGCCACCGTAGCATACTCAGTCAACCGACTTTTGTTTGCCACGATGTCCTTAATATACTTTGCATACTTCGGCACTCCCTACAAAACATCAACAAGAGGTAAGTTAATATGTACCTGTTTTAGCACCTCCATGAATTTCTTAAAACACGCCTCCTCCTTGTGTTTCTTTAATCTCTGAGGGAACGGGGGTGGTGGTCTTTCTAATTCAGCCTCCTTTTTCTTCCCCCTCTCATCAATTTGCTCCCTCTCAACTTCTGTTGCTCTCGATTGTTGAGGTGGTCTTTCTGGTTCCACCTCTTTAAGCTGCAAACCACTCCTTGTGGTCACCGCATTCACTTTCTTAGGGTTGGGATCCGTGTCACTTGGGAGTCCTCCTCTAGGCCTGGTGTTTTGGGCTCCAGCAAATTGCCCAAGTTGATACTCCAGTGCCTTAGTAGCTAACTGGTTGTTCTTTACCTCGGCTGCCAATTTCACATAGTCAGCCTGCAATTGAGCTTGGTTAGCTATCATTGTCTTGAACATCTCCTCAATGCTGGGTGATGGTGGTGGAGGAGGTGCATTGTTGTTTCTATACTGTGCCTGATAGTTCTGCTGCCCTCCTTGATTCCTCTGCGCCCCCTGACTCGAACTCTGCCCTTGATGGTTGTTGCTACCCTAAGAGAAATTCGGGTTATTCCTCCAGTTGGAATTGTAGCTGTTGCCATACTGTAGGTGGTTGTTCCTCTGTCCATTTCCCACAAAGTTCACCGAATCATGATTTGCTCCACAACACTCAGCTGAGTGCTTACTACTCCCGCACACTTCACACCAAATCTGCTGCACCACATTCACTGGGGCTTGAGTCTGGTTCATTGTCATGTTACTGAAGTAGGTGTTGAGTTGATTCTTTAAAGAAGCTATCTGTGCAGCAATAGCTATAAAACCATCCACTTCTAGGACTCCTGCTGCTTTCCTTGTTCCTCCTCTTGATGAATCAGCATTCCACTCCGGATTTCCCTGCGAAATATGATTTAACAAGGTATACAACTCCTCATAAGTTTTCTCCAATGCTTGTCCCCCAGCTGCTGAGTCTAGCAAGATTTTTGTGTGGGGTTCCAAACCCTCTATGAAAGTGTGCACTAGCACATCATTGGATTGGTGATGATGAGGACAATCCCACAACATAGACTTGAATCTCTCCCACGCCTGATATAGATTCTCTCCATCTCTCTGTTTAAAACTTAGAATTTGACTTCTAAGTCTTGCTGTCTTACCGGATGGAAAAAATCGTATCAGGAATTTTCTTGCGAGATCATCCCACGTAGTAATAGAATTGGGTGGCTCAGCTTTCAACCACCTCTTGGCTTCTCCCAACTGTGAAAATGGGAACAATGTAAGCCTGACATAATCTGATGACACTGCAGCGGGGATGTAAGTGTCACTTATCTCCAAAAAATTTGGAGATGCTGCCGTGGATCCTCATGAGGGAGACCTGTGAACTGCCCGGTGGTGTGCAGCAATTGCACCATGTTTTGTTTGAGCTCAAACCTCCCTCCTGGCTCAGGTTTGCGGATGCTAGATGTGACATTGTTAGCATGTGGGATTGCCACCTCGCGAACCGGCCTAGCTGCCATTTCCTCGGGTACTAACATTGCCCTTACAACTGGTGGATTCTGTTGTTGCTCCATGATTGTTTGTCTGAGCAACTGTAGCTTTCTCTCTAGAGCTTCTCTCCTTTGACGATGAAATTGTCTTCCAGGCTCTAAATATGAGTCCACCAGCTCCTTGTTTCTTGCCAGTGTTCAACAAAAATTAGTATCTGCAAAATACAGGCTAAGACCAAGTTGTCAACACTAAGAATAAATAGTAAATTAACACTTAAGAAAAATTTACCAATTGCTAGTCCCCGGCAACGGCGCCAAAAACTTGTTCGGGCGTTCTTTGGGTATATAGCTACACGCAAGTGCACGTGGTCGAACAAGTAGTAAAGTGGCTTAAGTAAGCCAAGTATCGATCCCACAGGGACTGGGCTAGGGTACAATCTACTCAAGTGTCAGTATACTTTAACTCTAAAAATGCAGACAACAGTGTGAAGAAGAGTTTGGTACTTTGGTTTTTAATTTTATGCTAATTATAAACGAATATACAATTTGAGTCTGAACTAGGAATATGAGCATGCTGAAGTTAAATGAACATGTAAAGAAACAGATTATCGATTCAATTTGGTTAATCTTTCCTCCGATTGCTAGTCCAGAATTATTGCCAATGGATTAAAACTCTCGTACTTAACCCAACTTAAGAATCATGAACCGTTCACCTACATTTCTATGATAAAACGAAATTCATGTTCTAGCCATACAAAATCGATTCCTTAATAGACTAATACGACTTTCAGGTATATTTTTATCCTGAAGGTAAATCAATTCTCAATTTTCCCAAAGTAAGAAAAGATCATATCCTATCCATTCACAACTTTCCAATTTCTTGCTCTCTCGAGTGAAATCGGACTTTTTAGATATACATTAATATTTGCCACACATTAATGCAGTAAGAACAATTATCAATAGAACAACCATGGAAGAGAAGATGAAGAACCAAATAATCAATAATCACATTTCAATAAAATTGTTCTTAACCTCAGCAAGAAGAGGATTTAGCCACTCATTTGTGGATTAAACATCGTTAAATGAGTGTTAATCATACAAGAAATTGAAATAAAGAAGAAGAAGATAGAGATAAACCCTGAGAATTTCATCCCCTCAACTGCCTAAAACCCACGTTCTTGCTCCACCAAGTCAGAATAATAAAAAATGAACCTAAGTGTTCTATTTATACTTGTGGGAATTTTTCCCGGAATAACAAGCAACGTGTCACGGAGTGCATCGCGGAGCACTGCCTCCGTGACACGCCACCGATGCTGACCCTTACTGGAATTTAGTCGTCCAGGTACTTAAGCCCAATGTGGCACGGCGTGCAACGCGCGGCTAGGCAAACGTGCCACGACCCCAACGCGCACCTCCACTAGAAATAGGCATACTTTCACCATCCAGGAAGAATGCATCCGCGATGGCAGCGTGACATGGCTCCATCGCGGAGCCCCTTTAATTTATGCCTTCAAGTGCTTTTTCCTTTGCTCGCGCCCGAGTCCAACCCCGATCTCTCCCAACATGCATTTTAGCTTCCCAAAATTATATTTCACCTGCAAAACAACGATAAACATGTTGGTTAGTATAAATTCACATTTTATTACAAATCCCATGAGAATGTATAAACATCTATAGATAAACAAGGAAAAAATGACACAATTGAGTATCACTTGGGCATATAAATTTGCCCAAGATCACTTAGCTATCATAAGAGTCGGGCTAGACTCATGTTTGCTGACTTGTGCAGGAATACTTGTGATGTGGTGGACTATAGCTAGCTAGTGGCTAGACATAACAGTAGGTAAGATTCCTATTTTGATTATGGTTGTAGTTGTTTCGCGCCTTGGCATGGTGCAAAGTTTCATTGGTTGGAGTCATTTGTGGTAGACATATCTTGTAGTGCTATATCATGTTGTGATAGTTCTTGGATTTAAATCATATGGGTCATCCAACATTCGAGGACAAATGTTTCTAAGAGGGGAAGGATGTAATACCACAGATAATTTGAGCGATAAATTCATACTTTTGAGGTAGGACTAAGAGTAATTAATGGGCTAAGAAGGAAATGTTATGAGGTATTTGAGTCACTCTATGATTGTATTTAATATTAGATATCGATCGAGTTGTAGAATGAAATTCGGCAAAGTTATTGCCAAATTTTCTTCTTGAGATTCCCTAAAATTTAGGTCAAACGTTTCAAAGCTTTTCTCCCAATATTTAAGAAGTTAGGGGATGTACAACCTATCAAATTAAAGGTCTATGAGTCTAGTTTCAAGGAACCATTCACTAATACGACTTCAGAATAGAGAGATATTTGCGTTTCTGCAAAACTGCATAAGCAGGCACGTCACAAAGGGTCTAAGGCGGTGGAGGCCTATAAAAAGCCCCTTGGTCGGTTTTTTGCTTTGTTTCTTATTTTCTAGAACCTTTCATGAAGGAAAGCTCTATCAAGGTCCTTCAGTAGTGTTCTAAGGATTTTGGGGCTAGAAGCCATGGTCCAACATGATTTTGATGTTGGAAAGTCGAGAATCACATGTAACTAGCATTTTGATGTCTATTCCATGGTGAAACTGTTGGTAAAACTTCTTCCTTTGGTTTTCCTTAGTTGTTGAGGTTGGTTATAGGTGTGTTAACACTGTTAGATTATTTTATCAGAGTTTCTACTGTCGAATTCGTATGAATCATGTTGGTTAAGCTCTGTTTGTCTTGATTCATTATTAAGTTGTGTTGGATGCATTTTGGCAGTAACTTGGGCTATTCATAGGCACTATCTTTATGCTTAGAAGGATGGAGGTTCGGTTTAGTTCAGGTTCGCCAAAAATACAAGGTATGTTAGGCTTATCCCTCCCTTTGTTGGCATGAATTCCATAGTCGTTGTTGTCGGTATTGACATGTTTTTGGCTATTTTGTGAAGCTTTGTGATATTGTGCCTTGTCGATGGCACGTTGGAGGTCATGGAGATGCTTTGGTTTGCTTAACTGTGTTCATTATTGATAATGGTGAATAGAGCATCTTGTGGGCTTCTTGTAAAGCTTGGGGATAGACTGGTTAGGATGGTAATCCTTAGCTCAGTTAGTGGCTTGTCGGTGGATGGCTTGATGTGTGAAAATAGTACTATATTTTGATAGTCGGTTGGTGGGGTTTGAAAGCCAATTATGGTCTGTTTGAATATATATTGTTATTGTTGTTGATTGTGAGGTTTGCGATTATGTAATTGTATGTTTGTGTGTGTGTTGAGGCCCTTGGGATTCATAGATACCCAACGCTGAGTGTAGGTCCGATCGCGGGGTTGAGTCCAAGGGGTAGAACAATTGTCCTATGAATAAGTTGAGTTTGCCTCACACAGGGCCATTCTAAGACATGCAAGACGTATGGAAAGATATATGCCTCCGTAGCTGTATATGTCTGCTCTGAGCCTTCTTGGGATCGCGATTGGCTCTCCCAAGTAGATGGAGCTCTACTAACTTTGCGCAGCCGAGAGAGGGTCTGGCAAATCTTGTTTGATGATGTTGATTGATTGGTGTTTGCTTTAAAATTTCTTGGCATTATATTGTGGTTCTTGTTTGTGTTATCTGTTATCTGATAATAGTGGATGCTAGATATTTGCTAGTGTTAACTAAGATCGTGAGGTCTAGAGGTGATAACAGGTGAGCTATGTCGACTTGGTACAGTGCGTTATAGTTTACTTGTTGGACTTGCCAGGCTAATGGGGGCCAAGTAGGTTTTGTTTGTGTGCTTTTCTTGTACTTTCTAGGCGTATGAGGGCCAGGTAGGTTCTATGTAGTTATTTAAGTTGAGTTCCTCCTTCTGCGATATTCGGTATATCTTTGATCTGTCATCTGAGTCTTGTAGTTATTTCTGCCTTTCATACTTAGTAAATTATTGTACTGACACCATAGTTGGGGTGCTGCCTTAATTCCTGCAGGTGATGGTGGGCTAGTAGATGGAGTTCTTAGTTGCTGAGTAGGGTTCCTGCTGAGTCGATAAAGCTCCAAGTCTTCCAGAGTTTCCATATGTTCATATATTGGGTATTTCGGGGCCCTATCCCAAATAGTTGATCTTTGTTGTATTCCTATAGGCTCGTAGACGTTGTTGTGGTGTTAGTATGTTATTGAAGGCTAGGTGAGCCTGATTTGTATAGAGAGTTTTCCATTCTGTGGCCTTGTCGTCCTAGTGGATTTATTTTTGGTTGGTCAGCTGAGCCAGCTTCCACTATAATCTATCATCTTACTTTGATTTTATAGTTGTTGTGTTGCCAAACTTCATCGTTTCTGGCGTGTTGTAGTTAGATTTTTGCAGGGTTCGCTCAATCAAGTGTGACACCAGGTGCTAGTCACACCTCCCCAGGTTTGGGGTATGATAGACTTGGTATCAGAGCAGTTCGTGTCCTAGAGAGTCTATGAGTCGTGTCTAGTAGAGTCTTGTTTATGTGTGCATTGCATAGTGTACTCACTACTAGACACTACTCCCAAAACTTGTATATTTCTCATAATCATATTTTCAAAATATAGCTTAAATATGTTTCTTAGGAGTCTTGACTCCAAACATCTTTGTAAAACTTGTTTTGTATGTCTTGGCTAAAATCATGATAAAACATACTTGACTTTACATGGGCTTGTCTAAATCATGAAATCATACATACTTGAAATAAGATTCATAATTCAAAATCATGGAATCATAAGTTAAGAATTCATAAACATTTATACTTTAATAATTCATCATACTTGAAATCATGGGTTCATAAGCTTAAAATTCATATATCATGCATACTAGGGCATAATCTTCATAAACTTGAAACATGAATTAGTAGGTAAATTGAGAGTCAAATCTGTCCTAATAGCTCTAAATATCAATTGAAACATAAGAAAATTGAACCCATAGAGATAGCATGGATAATTAAATTAAATTTGGTTAAACCCTAGAATTTCAACGTAATATACTTGAAGACCTGAGATCATAGATAGGGATGAAACTGGGCATGAGGGTGAAATAATTTCTCCCATTTATAACCCTACATACCTAGGTAATTGAGTCCTAGACCCTTCTTGGAATCCCAAGAAAGATTTGAAGAGATTTGATAAAGAACCCTAGCTTTGATCATGAGAGGGGACCTTCAATCCCCTATTGTTTTGTAAGAGTAAGGACTTAGACTAGATTAAACCCCCTAATACACCCTTTAAGATATCCAAAAGGACATCACTTAGGGGTTAGAAGCTTATGAAGTTACGAAAATACCCCTGGAAAATCATATTTAAAAGCTGTCCCGTCCAGTTCTACCTTTCATCTTACGACTCGTAGGACATTGCTACGACTCATACTGTGTCTCCTGATCTAAGATCCTTCCCTTGATCACTCCCTGAACTTCATGTCACGGGTACTTACCACAATTAGTATGTTCTTACCACGAGTCATACCCGTACTCGTGGTTCCTCTCATCATCTCGGAGCACTGCTCTAAATCTTTTCCTATGACTCCCTAGTATGATTACTAACATCTAGGTATAAATCATAAGTCCCTATAGTAGTCTCAAATGATCTCCCATAGACAGCATTCTATAGCCAGTCGTACGACTCGTAGCACCAGCAACAAGTCATACTGAGGCCCATACTAAGGCATTTCTAAAATTTTCTACTAGTTAAATTCTAAATCCCAGAATTGAAAGCTATAGACTTGAAAACTGATAGATTTACCGACTCCAGACTAAGATACATGACTGTACTGAATTCATGAAACACATGCTATAACATGAAAGGAATTGAGATACATGAACTCGACATGAAACTAAATAGAGTACTAAGGAAGAAACTGGTACCTCATGCATGAACTGAGCTGGAAGGAAAAAGATGCGGGTATCTAGCCATCATATCTGCTTCGGCTTCCCATGTAGCTCCCTCAACAAACTGATTCCTCCAAAAAACTTTCACTGAAGCTACTTCCTTGTTCCTCAACTTTTGAACCTGACGATCAAGGATCTCAATCGGAACCTCCTCATAGGTGAGGCTATCTCTCACCCTAATGCATTCTATTGGAATAACTAAAGCGGGATCACCAATTCACTTTTTGAATAGGGATACATGAAAAATAGGATGCATCGAAATTAAATCCACTGGTAGCTCCAAATCATATGCCATTTTTACCAACTCGTCTTAGGATCCTATAAGGACCAACATATCGAGGACTAGGCTACTTTTTCTTATCGAACCTCATAACATTCTTCATGGGAGACACCTTCAGGAACACCCAATCATCGACTTCGAACTTAAGCTCTCTCCTCCTAACATCCGCATATGATTTCTGACGACTCTAAGCTGTTTTTAGCCTTCCTCTAATAAGATGGACTTTCTCCATAGCCTCATGAACTGAATTTGGCCCTATCATCTTAGCCTCATCTACCTTAAACCCTCCAATAGACTATCTATACCTTCGCCCACTTTTTCCGGACCTCTATGGCTTAGACGAAAATGATAGCACAGGATCCACTACTGAAGAGACAACAGATAGCGATACTACTAATGAAACTGAAGAAGCGAAGACTGAGTCAAGTGAGAATCTCTCACTAGAAACCTCCTAGGAAGACAATCCACCAATAAACATGAACCGACCAAGAGCCAGTTGGATGTTGGAGTGATATCTGTTATTGTAGGCGAACTCAATGAGAGGCAAGTGATTGTCCCAACTACCCTTGAAATCAATCACACATGCTCTTAACATGTCCTCTAGAGTCTTAATGGTTCGCTCGGCCTGACCATCTTTTGTGGGTAAAAAGTTGTGCTAAGCTTCATCTGTGTACCAAGTCTCTTTTAAAATGATCTACGGAATTGGAAGGTGAACTGAGTACCCCTATCCAAGATGATGGACAATGTAACTCCATGCAACCAAACCAACTCCCCAATGTACAATCCAACATAATCCTCGACTGAATATGTAGTTTTGACTGGAAGGAAATGTGCTGATTTGGTCAACTTGTCCACAATCACCCATATACAGTCATATTATCGGTGTGTACAAGGCAACCATGAAATAAAGTCCATATTGATCTCTTCCCATTTACAAGTAGGAATGTTGATGTCCTCTAGCATGCCTCCAGGTCTCTGATGCTCGACCTTCACCTATTGGCAATTTGCACACTTAGCCACAAATTTCGCTATGTCCTTCTTCTTGCCATTCCACTAATAGACTTACAGTAGGTCACAACACATCTTGGTGGCACCTAGATGGATAGATTAAAGAGAGTCATGAGCCTCACTCAACATTCGCTCTCTCAAGTCACCCATCACTGAAACACGCAATCGACCTTGATATCGGAGTACACCATCTCCCCCTGGGAGAAAACCTTCATCTTCTGATTCTGGACTGCTTCCTTCAACTTTACTAGGATTCGATCCTCATGTTTGCTTGCTTTAACTTTGATCGCCAATGAAGATTCTGACTCATCCTGAACAATAACACCACCATCTGATGAATCTATAAGGCGAACTCCTAAGTGAGCAGGCCTATGGAAATCCCTCACCAACTCCTTTCTCCCATCCTCGACATGGACCTTCTCCGTGGTCGGACAGTAAGGCAAAGAAATAAAAGTAAAAAATTATGACTTCTCTTTATTTTCTTTTTTTTGGTTTTCTCACTGACACACTCTCCATGAACAGTCTACAAAGAGCATCTGCCACTATATTGGCCTTGCCCGGGTGATAAAGGACACTCATGTCATAATCCTTGAGAAGCTCTAGCTATCTCCTTTGTTGCAAATTTAGGTACTTTGAAGTAAAAACATACTATAGGCTCTTGTTGTCCGTGAACACATCCACATGCACCCCATACAAATAATGCCTCCAAATCTTTAAGGAAAACAAGACTGCCACCAACTCTAGGCCATGCATCGAATAATTCTTCTAATGAGTCTTAAGCTGTCTAGAGGCATACACAATGAGCTTACCATGCTACATCAAAAAACAACCAAGACCAACCTTAGAGACATCACATTACACAATGAAACTATCTGTGCCCTCCAGTAGGATTAATACTAGGGCTGATGTGAGTCGAGTCTTTATCTCCTAAAAACTCTTCTCACAAGCATTCGTCCACTTAACTTGATCTTCTTCTTGTTTGACTTAGTCAATGGAGCCCCAAGGGATGAAAATAATTCTAGAAACCTCTTATAGTAGCCAGCTAAACACAAAAAGCTCCTAATATCTGTAGGACTGACAGTTCTAGGATGGTTCTTCTCCGTTTCTTTCTTCTGAGAGTCCACCTACACACTCTCATTAGACACGACATGACTCAAGAATGCTACTGAGTTCAGCCAAAACTCACACTTTCTGAATTTAGTAAACAACTGATGATGCTTAGGAGTCTGCGACACAATCCTCAAATAAGCGGCATACTCCTCGCTACGAGAGTATATAAGAATATCATCTATAAAGACAATCACAAATATATCAAAATATGCTTGAACACCCTGTTTTATTAAATCAATAAAGGCTGCAAGAGCATTCGTTAGTCCAAAAAACATAACTACAAACTCATACTCACCATACCGAGTCCTAAAGTCTATCTTCGGAATATTACTCTCCCTAACCCTGAGATGGTGATAGTCAGATCTAAGGTCTATCTTTGAAAAGGACTTAGCACCTTGAAGTGGTCAAATAGGTCATCAATTCTGGGGAGAGGATACTTATTCTTGATTGTGACCTTGTTCAACTGCCAATAATCAATACACATCTAAGAGAGTCATCCTTCTTTCGAACAAAGAGAACTGGAGCACCCCAAGGGGACTTACTGGGCCTGATAAAACCCTTATCTAAGAGATCGTTCAATTGCTCCTTTCAACTCCTTTAGCTCAGCTGGAGACATTCTGTAAGGTGGAATGAATGTGGGTCACGTACTAGGGAAACGCTCAATACTAAAGTCAATTTGCCACTCAGAAGGGACTCTTGGTAGATCATCTGGGAACACCTCCGGATACTTACATCAATAGAAACTGACTAAAGAGTTACGGTCTCGGACGTAGAATCCTTAACCCTAACTAGATGGTATACACAACCCTTGGATATCATCTTCCTAGCCTTGAGATAGGAATTAAAGCGACCTACACACATAATTGAATCACCCTTCCACTTTAGGACTGGTTCACCCAAAATTCGAAACTCTACCACACGGTTCTATAATTAACTGAGGCATAATAATCATGCAACCAATCCATATCAAATATAATATCAAAATCAGTCATATCTAACTCCATTAAGTCGGTTGAGGTGACTTTCTGAAGAATTCTGACAGGGTAATTTCTATATAACTCACTAACAGGAGTAGATACTGATACGACTTCTGACACGATTTCGGGACTTACACCGAAACTAACAGCAGCATAAGGAGTCACGAAGGAAAATGTAGCCCCTGGATCTAAAAATGCATAAACATCAAGATGGAATATTTGCAACATATCAGTGACCACATTGGGTAAGCACTCCTGCTCCTGACAAGATGAAAGTGCATAGAACTTTTTCTAGCATTGTACGCTTATTGCACTAGAAGAGCCACCCTTCTGAGATGGGTGAGCTGCTAGAGCTACTAAAGTGGTGGCTAGGGCACAACCTCCACCGTCACCCTATCTAGCTGAAGGATAATCTCTGAGCATATGTCCGGGCTTCCCACACCTGAAACAACCATTGGAGCCAACCAAACACTCTCCATGGTGCTTCCTACCAAACTTCCTGCAAGTTGGGAAAGTGTGCTCCCCAGTCATGCTGCCCTGACCCCTAGACCCTGATGCTCTAACTCTCTGATAGCCTTGAGGTCTTGATGGAATACTGGCTGATGATGTCTCTGGGGCTGACAACCTCTGGTGGAACTAAGGGCGATGTACACTACCGGATCTCTATTGGAAATGCCCATAGCTCCTTGTTATGGCCTTCTTGGCCTCTCTCTCCTTCTTCTTCATCCGCTATGCCTCTATCTACTGGGCATATATTATCAGTTAGGAGATATCTATGTCACTAATCAGTATGATGGTCCTGCACTTCTTGACCAGTGAATCTTCCACCCCATTCATGAACATGCTCATATGAGCCCTCGGATCAACAACCATCTTTGGAGCATAGTTGGATAGTTGGGTAAACTTTAGGGCATACTCCTGAATAATCATATCATTCTGCTTTAGACTAACAAACTCAGTTGGCTTTGTTTCACTCAACTCTTGGGGGAATAACCTATCCATAAAAGCCGTAACAAACTCATCCCAACCAACGGGGACTGCACCAACTCCGCTGCTCTCCCTCTACTGCCGGAACCATAATAAGCAATCCCCTTGAGCTGGTAGGAGGCCAAGTCAGCAATATCCTCTCCTGAAACAACACCCATCACCTGGGTAATCTTCTGAACCTCCTCAATAAACTCCTGTAGGTCATCATCCACTTTTGACCCATGAAACTCTGGTGGGTTCATCCTGATGAAGTCCCTCACCCTAGCCACTGCCACATTCCTATTTTGGTTCACATGAGTCACAACATGCTGGTTGTCCTAGGAGGTCATGGCATGTGCTAACATTTGAAATTCAGCCCTGAACTCAATATGAGTAACCTACTCTAGCAAGAGATCAGCTAGAGCCTAGCTGATGCCTATCTCCATCGCCATCGCCATCGCCATTTCCCTTGTTATTTCTTATTCTATTGACTCTAGAGGGAGCCATGTTTCTACAAATGCCTATAGCACAAGTTAGAAGAATAGATAGATGTACTTCATCACATGATATAGATCATGAAAGAAGGAAAATTTTCCTAAAACGTCTTGTATCCTCTTTCCCATAAGTGTGGCATGCTTCACACCCATTAAAAAGACTCTACTTAATGCGGCCTTCAAACACCTTAGGACACTTCTAAACCTTGGCTTTGATATCAATTTTGTCACAACCCGAGCTAGAACCTCAGATTGCGACACAGGACCTAGAACCACGAATGGCTCCAAGCTAACCTATGACACATACATAGCATGGATTAGAGCATTACAAAGAGAAAATAAAGTATAAATGTAATATAAGCAGAAGTTTGCATAATATAACTATATGAATGTAAACATGAGCCAAATATTTACATAGCTTCCTGAAAAGCTTCTAAACATATGATGAGATAACGGGACAACACCCCCAACCAGCTCGCTAAGTCTGTAATTAAAAGACATAAATGAAGAGATATAATCAAAATTGTAGTCCTCAGATCATGAGGACTCACCAAAACTGGAATAGGGCTGGACTGAGCGATAGCAAGCTAATGAAGAGACTGTGACGGATCACCTAAACCTATATCATGAGATGATATAGCATAGAATATAAGGTCACTACTTGGAATGTACTGAGTATGTAGAGAAAGTAAAACATGCAAGTAAAACGATAGTCTGAAATCATAAACATAAAACAAAATAGAACATGATAGTATGGACGACATTCTAAACATCATATTTCTGAAGTAATCATAGTCATGAGATATTCTTCATAAGCTAAACATAATGACCCAAGTTTAGAAATAGAAACATATAGTATGCAATACTTGAAATAATACTTGAAAACTCAAAGACAAATTAATGGGTCAATATTCTATAAAACATAATATCATAAGAAATGAACACGAGTAACTAAAAATAGGAGGAATAATGGAAGGCTTTGTCATAACCGACACCATTATGATAAAGCTTACGTGATGCCCCAACTATCTTGCTCAAGTGGGCAGAACTGTCCTAAGCCTTGCCAGGGAAAAGAACGATAAAGGTGTGATATCACTGGTGTGCTCTTGTATAGGGGAATCACTCTCTTAAGAGGTCCCAAATAAGAATATATATATATATATATATATATATATATATATATATATATATATATATATGCTGGCACATAGTTATTAGACTTGGGTCCTCGAAATGTTGGGTCTACTTGGTGCTAGACACTACTCTCGAAACATGCATATTGCTCATAGTCATATTCTCAAAACATAGCTTAAATCTGTTTCTAAGAAATCTTATTTCCAAACATCTCCATAAAACTGATCTTATAAGCCTTGGCTAAAATCATGATAAAACATACTAAACTTTACATGGGCTTGCCCTAATCATGAAATCATACATACTTGAAATAAGCTTCATAGTTCGAAATCATGGTATCATAAGTTCAGAATTCATAAACATTCATGCATATTTTGATAATTCATCATACTTGAAATCATGGGTTTATAAGCTTGAAATTCATAAATCATGCATACTAGGGTATAATTTTCATAAACTTGAAATCATGAATTAGTAAGTAAATTGAGAGTCAAATATGCCCTAATAGCCCTAAATCATCAATTGAAATATGAGAGAATTGAACCCATAGAGATAGCATGGATAATTGCATGGAATTTGGTTAAACCCTAGAATTTCAACATAATATACTTGAAGACTTGAGATCATAGATAGGGATGAAATTGGGCATGAGGGTGGAAGAAATTTCGCCATTCATAATCCTACATACCTGGATAATTGACTCCTAGACTTGTCTTGGAAACCCAAGAAAGATTTGAAGAGATTTGATGAAGAACCCTATCTTTGATCTTTAGAGGGGACCTTCAATGTACTGTTATTTTGAAAGAGTGAGAAATTAGGCTAGATTAAACCCCTTAATACACCCTTTAAGATACCCAAAACAATTTCACTTAGGGGTTAGAAACTTATGAAGTTACAAAAAGACCACTGGAAAATTGTATTTAAAAGCTGTTTGGTCCAGTGTTATGGTTCGTCCTACGACTCGTAGGACCTTGCTACAACTCATACTGAGTTTCATGGTCTCAGATCCTGTGCTTGATCACTCCCTGAACATCATGTCTCGGGTGCTTACCACGATCCTTACCTCCTTACCATGGGTCATACCTCGACTCATAGTTCCTCTTACATCTTAGAACACTGCTCTGAATGCCATATAGGTATGAACCGTAAGTCCCTATCATAGTATCAAACCATCACCCATGGATAGCATGCTACACTATTTTTACACCTCGTACAACCTAGAAATGAGTCATACTGAGGCCGTACAGAGGTATTTATCATATTTTCTGCTAGTCAAATTCTAAATCCCGCGCCTAATCTTAGGAAAATTGATCACGGGCAAAAATATATGCCCGAGATACGCTTTATGACTTAAATTAGTCTTGTTTATCTAAGTTATTGTATACATTTTCATGTAATTTTATATGAAGTAAAGATATGTGCTAACCAACATGATTAGCCTTTGTTTTGTAGGTTTTGATGAGTTTTGAGTAACTAATCCATGAGTTGGTGAAGTAGAGGCTTGGAAACGGAATTAACACGCGAACGTCGGCGAAGAGGAGGCACAAAACAGCCCACCGGCGCGTCGACAACGTGCCACGGCAGGCAGGCCGCTCACAACAGCCCACCTGCGCGTTGGCAACGATCCACGGCAGGTGGCCTCCGCGACGAAGGGCTGCCAACGCACTGCCCAGGCAGCGTGACACGCTGCCAACCCGGCAGGGTGCTGCCCGGGCCAATTTCGGGTGATTTCCAGAGGGCCTCCGCGTCCGTAGCGTGTCACGGAGGCCGTGCTCCGCGATGCACTCCGTGACACGTTGCTTTTTATTCCGGGAAAGAGTCCTACTACTATAAATAGCACACTTAGGTTTATTTTTCATAATGGAGACTTGGTGGAGCAAGGACGTGGGTTACAGGCAGTTGAGGGAAGAAAAGTTCAGGGTTTTTTCTCTCCTTCTTTCTTCTTTCACTCAATTGTTTGTATGATTAACACTTGTTTTAGGATGATTAATCCACAAATGAGTGGCTAATTCCCTTCCTTGCTGAGGTTATGATATTTGTGATGAAGTTTGATTATTGAATTATATGGTTTTTCATCTTCTTCTTCCATGTTGTTCTATTAATTCTTGTTTCTACTGCAATGGTGTGTGGCTGACATTAATGTATATCTAGAAAGTCCGATTTCACTCGAGAGAGCACAAAATTGGAAAGCTGTGAATTAATAGGGTATTGTTCTTTACTTGATTTGGGAAAATTGAGTTTTGATGTGCTTTCCTGATAGAAATATACTTGAAAGCCGTATTAGTCACTTTAGGAACTGGAATTGTATTGCTAGGTCATGAATTGCATTTTATCACAGAAATGTAGACTGATGGTTTATGATTCTTAAGTGAGATTAAATACGAGAGTTTTAATCTCTTGGCTAATGTTCTTGGCTAGCAACTGGAAGAAAAGATTAACCAATGTATGATTATAATCAATTCATTACATGTTCTTTAACCTCGGCATGCTCATATCCATAGTTTAAATTCAAAGTAAATAATTGTTAGTAGTTTTAGTATAGAATTCATAAAGCAAACTTTTAAATTGATGGTTGTTCAGTTGTCAGCATACTTAGAAGTAAAATTACAGTATACTTGAGCAAATTTCACTTATCCAGAGTCTCCGTGGATCGATACTTGGCTTACTTAAGCCACTTACTACTTGTTTGACCACGTGCACTTGCGTGTCTGTTTATAACCCCAACCAAAGCACCGAACAAAAATATAGGGTGTTACAGTCGCATTGAGCTCCAGTGGCTTAAGATCCATGAAATTTAAGATCTTTGGATTGCCTAGTAGTTGGAGTCGAGCGAACAGTTGGTTGAGGGGTCAACTAAGGTGTTTGTGTAGCAGCAACATTCAATTGAGCTTGTGTTTGCGCTTGCGAAATAGTTTGAGGAACTAGAAGTCCACCATGATTAGGCACCAATGCCTCTAACACATTCAACAATCTCATTACTATATCTATAGGCAAGGCAACAGTAGGTACAACATTTGGCATTGTCGATGGAGCATCCTAAACAACCTGTTCCTATACTCGCTCCGAAGCAGCAACTCAGGGTTGACTCCTATTTACAACTTCAAGCTGAGGATTGGCATATGCCCTAGTCTGAGCCCTTGTTTGATGGGTCCTAGCTCGATTACCACAGGGGTATGTACCATGCCCTACACCCATCCAACTAGTGTCTTTGATCGACTAGCAAATGAAAATTCACATTTCTTATCCATTTTAAGATTATACTTGAATCAATTCAACGCATAAATAAAGAATGAAAGAAGGGAAAACAACCTAAATGTTTGGTACCCTCGAGGTCATAAGTATGGGCGCGTACATACCCATGAACAAGAATATACTAAACACTAATCCATGACCCGGGACTTAAAGCCTATGCTGTGATACCAGCTTTGTCACATCCCAAAATACCCCCTAGACATGACGACACTTGCTAACGCCACCCGCCAAATGAACCTATTTTCCATACACTTAACCTTTTCTATAAACACTAAAATAAAATATATGCAACTCCAAATGCATCAATAGTCATAAAAATGAATGATTATTCAACCAAAATAAAGTTTCAATTTAAAAAAAAGCACATAACCATTTAAGTAGTGTATCTCTAGCTCAAATCCCACACTATGACCATGGAGAATCTAATAAAATTATATGAGTTTAGCTATTGTGCATGCAAACCCAAGAAAGAAAAAATATCTATAAAGTAGATAAAGTTGAAACAATAGCCTCTAGAAATCAATACGAAGGCTCACCTCAGCAACAGAATCTACGCGAACGGACTTGTCAGCCACTAGTATCACCTCCCACAATAGTATCTGCATAGAAATACAAGAAAAGAGTGAGCTATATAGAAATATAACTCAGTAAGATCCTCGACCGAGGCCACTTTAATACCCCTGGAATAAGTATTAGATTATGCAACCAAAATGAGCAAAAAGATAATTTGCACAAACATATATTTTCAAAATATAATACTCAATAAATTCCAAACAAATATTCAAATATATCACTATAAATATATCTCAACACAACTCATACTCAGGACTTGTCTAACGGTAGTGAAAGAGATCAACCTAACACCCCGACTAGTCCTCGGAAGCATATATAATGCCCCAATACTATACTATGACAGCAAGTACAAGGCCCCTAACATTTACATCAACACATCTATGCCCCTAGTAAGTATATCATGGCAGCAAAGGAAAGATATCCAATGCCCCAATACCATGGTACGAGACTACACCACACCAAAGATCAATTATTAAATAATTTTTTAAAAAAAATATTTTTCTCAAAGTAACATATATGTGGTTGGTCAAAGACCACCGATTTTTCCAAGTAAATGTTTGTCCCAACACACGAACCAGGCAGAAAAAATGCAATTTTAATACAGGTTTGAAAAGCAAGCACCAAAGCTTAAAGTCTCATTTACTTCGAATTCACAACTCAAGCACACTTTTCAATAATTCAGAACTATACTCTTAGGTCTTTGAATCACCTTAAACTACACAAAAATGGATTTAGTATGATAAAAGACCCTTCGGTAGATGTTTCCTTATTTTGTAATAGAAGTCAAATTCACGGACAAAGGTTTGAACAAAAAAAGTTAACTCTGGTCAACGGGACTGAATCCCTAAACTATGACCACCAATAGATTCTCCTCGATGAGAAGATTCCAGAACATTAATCAAAATCGAATTCTAATAACGTTTGCCCTTTTAAATTGATGTTTTGGGTTGAAAAACCCTAGGGCTAAACTTTCTCAATTGTTCCAAATTTCTCCATGTTTCTACCATATAAACTTTCTTATAATCACGTAATTGACTCAAGAAAAAGATTTGGATTATTACCTTGAGGCATTGGATTGAAAATCCTTATTTTTCTTTCCACTTTTCTTTCCTTTTCTCTTCTGCCCGTCCTTTTGCGCTGCGTTATATTTTTTTGCTCTTGCATGTTATTTTCCTTTTCCACTAGCATTCTGATGTTCTAAGTCTTTAGTTTAGTTGGGCTTATTATTATTATTATTATCATTATTATAATTTCTTATCTTTCTTTCCTTTTATTGTTTAATTACTAAAAAAACCGTTATTAAATTAGGGTTATTACAATGCAAGGCTAACTTAAGTGAGGAATTCTATTATTCCTCATGCCCTACATCTAATATTGAGTTTATTGAGATTAAAGCTAGGGTTTCTTTTCCTAATTCTTGAATTAGTCTTCTTCCCTATCTATTGAATTGTTCATTATTGAATCCTAAATATTGAATTGTATCTCTTGGTTGTTGATCATCACTCTCTTGATGTTTATTGATGATATCTCTTGATTCTTGATTGAATGAATATGGCTCACATCTCTTATCCCATGAACCCAATTGCATGAAAGTCATTATTTTTGAAAGTATTGTAATTTGAGATAAATGCATTATTTTCATAAAGATGATCAATCCTAAGTGATTTTTCATAAAGAGATTATGAGAAAGAAAGAACAAGCTTATAGCATGATTTTCAAAAGCTAAAGTAAAGTATCATTTTTAGAAACCAAAGGTTTTGAGTCCAGAAACTCATAAGTTTTACAAGGGATTAGGAGCATAGAAGCTACCATGTTTTCAAGGAGATTTGAGCTAAGGCTAAACAGAGATTTTAAATGTCTATCATATCTACAACTAAAGTGTTTTATAAAAGATGTTTTCAGCTGCCTTAGATAGGCATATTTATACAAGCATAATTTTAGGAGGATTATTTAGCACTGAGATGGGTGAAGGTTTTAGATAATTCATATGCCCCAGAACTGCATAGCCAGTGTAGGTTAGGATCGTATAGTTGATTCGGGCGACTCCTCAAATAGCCCCTGGTAAGGGCTCAGTTATGGATCCACAGTTTTAGTTTTATCCTTTGCCCTGACAAGGCTTTGGATGGCTCTCCCAACTTGGTTAAGAAGTTGGACATCATGTGCTCATTCATGGTGTATATCAGCTATAAGAAACTCCCAACTAAAGTATACATATTGATGTTGGGCGTATTTCTATACTTATTTGCCATATTTTCCCATACTTAGCTATATTTTGAGAATAAATTATGTGTGGTTTCTTTAGTTTTATATGATATTTGTGAAAAGGAGATGATGCACATGATTAGATGTTTGCAGGGACTAAAAGTGATGGATTTGAACTTATTTGAGGCTTAAAAGAACAATAGTTTCGAAGACAAACACAATAGGGGAAAGTGTTATAGTTTGATAGAGGTTGGCATCATGCAGGCACACTTGTGCTATGGCCTGTATGACATTGGGTAGAAGCAGCGCACGGAGAGGCACAATGCACAAGCGTCTTGGCGTGATGGGAAGCACGAAGCACAGGGCAGTCTAGGCGGCCAGAAGTGCAATCCTAGTTAAGTAGGAACATAAGCTGTAAAGTTCAATCCCAATCCAAGATGGAATAATGCAGACTTAATCTACTACTATTGTTATACCCCGAAAGCCCAAGATCAAACCCGGGAGTTGAAATGGAGACAAGTTTAAAAACTGGATTCAGGCACATAACGGGTCGTGAGGTGACTCGTGAGAGCAACCCACCAGTCGTGATATGACTCGTGGGGAGGCTGGGTGATGAGCTTGAAATTTGAGAAATGTGATCTCCACGGATGTTACCACAAGTCATGGTCAGGACCCACGACTCATTAGGACAGTCGTGGGGAGTGATGAGTGAAAAGAGGAAGGAAGATCACAGTGTACTTAACGGAAGAACCCCATGAGTCGTGGTCAATCAGCACGATTCTTGGGGAGGGTCGTGAGCAACATGGTAAAGTAAAAGAAAAATCCATGGTGGTGTACCTAATGAGTTGTGACCACGAGTCATGGTCACCAGTGACGAATCGTGAAGTCTCCATTACAAGCCCAAAAGACTTGACTAGCAGTGTACTTCACAGATCATGCCACAAGTCGTGGCCAAAGAGGATGAGTCGTTAGGTCCCTCATGGGAACTGTTCGCGTGATTGTGGGTATATAAAACGACACGCAAGTGCACGTGGTCGAACAAGTAGTAAGTGGCTTTAGTAAGCCAAGTATCGATCCCACAGAGACTTGGATGAAGTGCAATTTGCTCAAGTGTGCTATATTTTATTTCTAAAAATGCAGACAACAGTGTAACCAAAAGTTTGATATTTTGTTTTATAATTTTTATACTAAAGCTAAAAACAATTATCTACTTTGAATCTGAACTATGAATGAGAGCATGCTGAGGTTAAACGAACATGTAATGAAATTAATTATCATCATACTTTGGTTAATCTTTTCCTCCAGTTGCTAGCCAAGAACATTTGCCAAGAGATTAAAACTCTCGTATTTAACCTCACTTAAGAATCATGAACCATCCGTCTACATTTCTGTGATCAAATGCAATTCATGTTCTGGCCATACAATTCCGGTTCCTAAATTGACTAATACGACTTTCAGGTATATTTCTATCCTGCAAGCAAATCAAAACTCAATTTTCCCAAACCAAGTAAAGAACATATCCTATTAATTCACAACTTTCTAATTTCTTGCTCTCTTGAGTGAAACCGGACTTTTTAGATGTACATTAACGTAGGCCACACATTAATGCAGTAAGAACAAGAATTAATAGAACAACATGGAAGAAAAGATGAAAAACCATAGAATCAAGAATCAAATTTCATCACAATTGTTCATAACCTCAGCAAGGAGAGAAATTAGCCACTCATTTGTGGATTAATCATCATAAAATGAGTGTTAATCATACAAGCAATTGAATTAAAGAAGAAAGAAATAGAGAAAAAACCCTGAACTTTTCGTCCCTCAACTGCCTGTAACCCACGTCCTTGCTCCACCAAGTCAGAATTATGAACAATGAACTTAAGTATTCTATTTATACTGCTGGGAATTTTTCCCGGAATGATGAGCAACGTGTCACGGAATGCATCGCGGAGCACTGCCACCGTGACACGCCATGAACGCGGACCCTCACTGGAACTTGGGGTCCGGGAATTCAGGCTCAACGTGGCACGGCCTGCATCGCGGAGCACTGGCTCCGTGCCATGGAGCAAACGCAGACCTCCACTGGAATTTGGGTGAATTTTCCCCATCCAGGCAGAATGCCTCTGTGATGGCAGCGTGACACGGCTCCATCGCGGAGCCCCTTTAATTCATGTTGTCCAATGCCTTTTCCCCTGCTCGTATCCAAGTCCAACTCCGATGTCATCCAACATGCATTTTAGCTTCCCGAAATCACATTTTACCTGCAAAACAATGCTAATCATGTTGGTTAGTATAAATTCACATTTTATTACCAATTACATGAGAATGTATACACATTGATAGATAAACAAGGCGAAAATGATACTTTTGAGTATCACTTGGGCATATAAATCTGCCCAAGATCACTTACCCCACACTTAAATCCTTGTTCGTCCTCGAACAACAAACATACAATTCATGCAATTTACATCCCAACCTCGCTACTTTGGTTCGACAATTTAGGCTACGGTCATACCGATTACTCAATACAGCAAATCATCAAGAAAACATGCATGGTCTTATCAATGCAATGACCTTCAATACCTTAAGACCTCCTAGACTTTAAGAATCGACTCTCGATATCGGCAAACTCATGCAAATCAGCTGATCAAGATATCCGACACGAAAATTAATCTTTCATCAAGCATGTGCCCTCACAACACAAGAGAATCTTTCTCCTTTTTGCTCATATGATTCACAAACATTCAAACAGGGGCATGTACACACAATTTCACTCTCTCTCCCAAAAGAATTCACATGCATCATGTCATGACCCATAAGCTTGCCCTTAGTGTATTACTCCACTAATATAAAGAAGTGCGATGTAAGATCACGTAGGACTTTAATGGGTTGTAATGGAAGCTATGGAACTAGTAAATATTGGATTAGCCAATAATAGCCACTAGCATCCTTAAGCGCCTATTCAACACATCCCATCAACTCATGGACATTGTTTCTCTTTTATTTTTTCATCATCCCATTCTTGATGATTTTCTTTAGTATGGCCCATTTCATTAAGCACACTTGACACAACAACAAAGATTATTCATGCACCTTCATTATCGTTTATTTATACAAGTGCACCTTCAACCTTTTCTTTTTTTTTCCTCACTCTGCTTTTCTTTTTCTTTTCACCATTCTCACTCTTTGACACTTTGGGAGAATGATTTTCTCTTCTTAAGCGCTTAAGAGTTTTGTATAGACTTTACGGCTAATGAAAAGAAGGAACTAAGCTAGGTTT
Source organism: Datura wrightii (assembly GCA_035772735.1). Lineage (NCBI taxonomy): Eukaryota > Viridiplantae > Streptophyta > Magnoliopsida > Solanales > Solanaceae > Datura > Datura wrightii. Next base: position 42,980,400 of record JASDFA010000002.1, on the reverse strand, counting down.
ACACTTTTTGGACAAAAGAAAGAAACAATCGGCTAAAGGCTCAAAGGGTTGACTAGGGTATACAATCACAGAAAGGGGGGTATGACACGGAAAAAAAATAGAAACTCTCGGTTAAAACAAAGAAATGCCTACATCCTTTCCTACAATACACCTCCTTCATTCCGTTTTGTACACACACCAGGCAAGTTCTAGACACTTCACAATAGCATGGAATGTCAACACCTCACTTCACACTTTTTGCACATGCTCGATTCAAGATGTATTCACAGACTCTTCAATCAGCTAATTACATGAATTCAAACATTAAGCCTCAATCACACTGAATCGAACTCTACAGCCTAGGTATCTCAAAATATTTACAAATTTGCATGCTTTCATATGAATCACCTTTGCATTTTGAATATCATGTACAACACTCAACCAGAATTTTGCAACCATATAGTAACTACAGGTTCCGGGATGCAATCCACCAAAGAAAAAAACTGAAAAATAGTTGAGAAAAAAAACTACTCCTAACGACTACATTTCCCTTAAAACGGTCATCATTCATCCATCATAGGGAACGGTCACTACTCAAGACGTCAGTTCAATGGGACCATTCTCGGTAAAAGAACCGAAAACAAACGTCGAGAAACCCAAAATTAAAAAAAATGTCAAAAATATCGATCATTTCGATAGAAAAATTATTTACAAAATATTTTAAAATTTACAAACTATTTTAAATTTTTTTAAAAAAAATATCGATCATTTCGATAACAGAATAACAAAAATATGTACAGAATCAGAATCAGCTAACAACCATTCAGCAACACACATCAATTTAACAAATATTTACAAATACAGAACAATAACTTGAAAATTCACAACTCACAGGGACAAACACATTTTCACATACACGACAGCAAAATAGAGCATACATGCAAAACAGCCCAGCCCAGCACCTAACTACTCCCACCCCACACTTAGTCCGAACACTGTCCCCAGTGTTCACAAAAATTCAAAATAGAACAAATTCGGGTGGTGGAACTCCCTGATCAGTCAAAGTATTCCACTTCTTCGTCGGGTGCTGCTGTTTCATCTCCCATGTCCGAGTCGCCACCATCGTCATCATCGGACTCCATATCAGAGTCCTCCCGACGCGTCTCTTCGTCTGTGGGGATGTCATCATCTGTGGTCTCTACAAATGCTGGCCCCACTCGACATAGAGCCCTGGCGTTCTCACCGAAAGGGTAGTCTAGCTCGAGCTACCATAGCTCCTCCTCTGTCGCCGGCCTCCCACCTATCCTCAGCTAGAGCATCTGCATCCCATACATCCATGCCATATACTGGTCATCACGAGCGTGTCGCTCGCCAAGTGTAAGCACTGGCCCGTGGGTGGTGTCGGGAGCCTTAGTTTTGGTAACATCTAAGGCCCACCGCTCCAACTGCGGGATATAATCGAGGGCCTCCTCCTCAACATCGAGGCCCCTGAGAAAGGTGGTCAGTAGTCCACCAAAACCATACCTGTGCCCCTGGTGCAACCGGGCTCTCTTTATGGCGAATATAATAACCGCCCCGACATTGATCTCTAGCCCTTTCATCAGGGCGTACACCAGGCATACAAGATCCCGGGTTACATCAGCCATATGTACCCCCGGGATTAGGCATGAGCAGACTATCTTCAGCCAGATTCGGGCTTCCCTGTTCATCTGTGAATAGGGCAATGTCTGGTGGTAGCCCCTCTCTTTATGTCTGCTCCATCTAGCTGTTGATCGGGTCCCATAAAATGTGCGTCTGATGTCCGCATACGGTGGGGTAATGATTAGCTGTCGGAGGACGTGGGCATCTGTGTCCCGCGCTTCTATGATGGCATTGAGGTGGTGGGGCTCCAGAGTGACTATTTTCCCTCTGATCTTGATGGTGTGACTCCTGATTGTCGGGTTCCAATTGGCATAGAACTCCTGAACCAAGTGCAGATTGCATTCTTTGGGCTCCTCAAATATGAACTTGAGCCCAGCTGCCTCGATCCAGTGGACCATTCTAGGGAACTCCTGTGACAATGGCTCCCGTGCTATATGCTCCTCGGGGAAATATTTATTTTCTTTGTGCTTTGCGTACCACTTTTTCCCCTCATCGGTCACCCATCTTGTTCCGTACTGGCGGCGCTGGCCACGTGGAACTGCTGGTGCAGTTGGGACTGCTGTGCCCAGTCTGATTCGTTTCCTTCCGGCGCCTGAAGTTGACGCGCCTTTTCCTTTCTCTTGCCGGCTAGCCATTGCACCTGTCAACCCAAGCAAATAAGATCAATGTTAAGCTCACGGATAGTAATTTCGGCTAAGGTCGGGTTATGCTAGGTTACCCCACACTTAGTCCTTAGCTACAGTTACAACACTACGGCAAGATTATTTTTATTTACACACAATAAACAACTATACAAACATGCTTAGTGCGATCCAACAAAAATTCGACGGTATAACTTCTGCGTACTACTCAGACTTCGTACAGCTAATCACAATCACTACCATCACTAACATTTTAACCATCGCACTTAGCAAAGAAAAACAAAGAAACAAAAACAACAACAAAGATATATCTACACACGAACCTATCCAACCAACCAATTTCTGACAAATTTCATCATTTCCCCCAACCCCAGAATCTGTCATTCTATTAACATCCTAGCAATTTGTACATCGACTCATCTCATTCAACACGTACAACCCGGCATAGAATTCACAATTTCAACACATTTTCGACTTCAAATTCAACTAACAAGCCCTAGAATTGATTTTATCAATCAAATTTGATCAATTTATGCAATCGACAAGTTCAAACAATCATACGACATTCCGAACATTCATCAATCAACAATGAAATCAAATTCATGATTAATTTTGATTTAGGGCAATTTAGCTCACCTCCCATGCTAAAAATCGAAGAAAATCGACAAGAATTTGAGAGGGAATCGAAGAACATACCTTGTTTTTGAAGAATCGAAGAAAACTTGGTAAATTTCTTTCCTTACTCCGTGTCACGTTGATGGGGGATGGGTTTTGGGGGGTTTGGTCACGGAGGGATTAGAAAATGAGGGAAAAGGGGAGGTTTTCGGGGTTAAAAAGTAAGAAAATCGCGCGGGTCACCCGGCGACCCGGTGTGACCCGTCGCGATATATACGGCAACGTGTCATGGAGTGCATCGCGGTGCACTGCCTCTGTGACACTGAGCCATCGCGAGGCTGTTCTGAAAATTTTTAAAATTTCCGGGTTATACCTCAACGTGTCACGGAGGGTAACGCGGAGGTCCTCCTCCGTGACACGTAGCTATCGCCCCAGCTCACTATTTTCCACTTTTTATTAGTTTTTCATACCTCGACTTTTCCTTCGCGATTCTGTGCGTATTTTTCTCCGTTTGACCTGAAAATCATCTTACTATACAGAATTGGTTAGAATTATAGGTTTCACATTAAATACAAATAAAACAAAAACTAAAACGAAAAATTTTGTAGAAAATCAAGAAAAAGAAAAAGAAAAGAAAAATCTATTTACACTTTACAAAATAAAAGAAAAATATTTTCACGGGTTGCCTCCCGTGCAGCGCCTGGTTTACTGTTGTGGCTCAACGTCGTTAAGCTCAATTGTCCGCTAGGGTGATGGACGATTTCTCTCGATCACCGTCCTCCCCCCAGTAGTGCTTACACCTTTGGCCATTTTCTAAGAACGTGGCACTCCGATCTTCTTGCCACAATTCTACCGCCCCGTGCGGAGTCATTGTTACCACTTCAAATGGTCCCGACCATTTAGACCTCAGCTTTCCTGGAAACAACTTCAATCTTGAATTGAAGAGCAAAACTTTCTGTCCCGGCTCGAAAATGCGATGCACCACATGCTTATCATGCCATCTTTTAGTTCTTTCCTTGTAGTACTTGGCACTCTCATAGGCATGCCAGCGGAACTCGTCAAGTTCACTGAGCTGCATTAGTCTCTTTTTGCCCGCCAGCTCTAGGTCCATATTTAGCTTCCTGACAGCCCAGAATGCTCAGTGCTCTAATTCCACCGGAAGATGACAAGCTTTGCCATAGACCAGTCGGTATGGTGAGGTTCCAATTGGTGTCTTGTAAGCAGTTATGTACGCCCACAACGCATCATCAAGTTTGCTTGACCAATCATTTCGTTGTGTATTTACCGTTTTTTGGAGAATCTGCTTCACTTCTCTATTTGACACCTCTACTTGCCCACTAGTTTGGGGGTGGTATGCTGTCGCCACTTTATGGCGCACCCCATACTTGGCTTATAATTTCTTGAAACTTGCATTGACAAAATGAGCCCCTCCATCGCTGATAATGGCTCGAGGTGTCCCGAACCTGGTGAGGATGTGTTTTTTCACAAACTTCGTTACTACCTTGTTGTCATTCCTGGGACAAGCTATTGCTTCCACCCATTTTGATACATAATCTACGGCCACCAAGATGTAACGATTACCAAATGACGGTGGGAATGGGCCCATGAAATCAATGCCCCATACATCAAAGGGCTCAACTTCCAGGATATTCTGCAGCGGCATCTCTTGTCTTCTGCCAATTGATCCTGTACGCTGACATCTATCACACATTTTGACATACGCCATAGAGTCTCTGAACAGTGTCGGCCAAAATAAACCTGACTGTAGAACCTTGGGTGCTGTTCTCTAGCCTCCGTGATGACCCCCATACAATGAAGAATGACAACCCCTCAACACCTCCGCAATCTGACCCTCTGGGATGCATCTTCTCATTACCTGATCTGGTCCTTGTTTGAATAAGTATGGTTCATCCCACACAAAGTGCCGGCTATCATGCCTCAATTTCCTTCTTTGCTGGTCTGTTGCCTCAGGTGGGTAGACTCCGCTCACTAGAAAGTTGACTATGTCTGCATACCAGGGAACTTCAGCCTGCCCAACTGCCAAGAGTTGCTCATCTGGGAACTCTTCATTTATGTTATCACTTGCCATCACATGCGACCGGCTTTCCAATCGTGATAGGTGATCTGCTACTTGATTCTCGCTCCCCTTTCGGTCTTTGATCTCAAGGTCGAACTCCTACAACAACAAGATCCATCTGATCAACCTAGGCTTAGCATCCTTCTTGTTGAATAGGTACCGAATCGCTGCATGGTCTGTGTACACCACAACTTTCGAACCCACCAAATAGGACCTGAATTTGTCAAATGCAAACACCAAGGCTCGCATTTCCTTCTCTGTGACTGTGTAATTGCTTCGGGCCGTGTTCAGCGTTTTACTTGCATAATGAATAGAATGAAAGATTCTATTTTTTCTTTGCCCCAATACGGCTCCCACAACCACATCACTGGCATCACACATCAGCTCAAATGGTTGTTCCCAGTCTGGAGAAGTGAGGATAGGTGCTTCTATCAATTTCTGCTTCAACTCCTCAAATGCTTTAACACACTCATCATTCAACTCAAACTTCACCTCTTTTTCTAGCAATCTGCATAGTGGTCTAGAAATTTTGGAAAAGTTTTTGATGAATCGTCTGTAGAATCCTGAATGCCCAAGAAAACTGCGCACACCTTTCACTGACACAGGTGGTGGCAACTTTTCAATAACCTCGATCGACTTCCAACCCCTTTCGAGACACTTTGTGGCCAAGGACAATACCCTCCTTCACTAAGAAGTGGCATTTCTCCCAGTTTAATACAAGGTTGGATTCCTCACAGCGAGCCAGCACCCTGTCAAGATTCTGCAAACACGTAGCAAACGAATTACCGAAAACAGAAAAATCAATCATAAATACCTCAACAAAATCTTCCACCATGTCATGGAAAATAGCCATCATGCATCTCTGGAATGTTGCGGGTGCATTGCATAACCCAAACGGCATTCGCCTGAAAGCATATGTCCCATAAGGATAGGTAAAGGTAGTCTTCTCTTGATCCTCCGGAGCTATGGCTATTTGGTTATAACCAGAGTACCCATTAAGGAAGCAATAATATTCCTGTCCCGCCAACCTATCCAATATTTGATCAATAAATGGGATGGGGTAATGATCTTTCCTCGTGGCTTCATTTAGCTTTCTATAGTCCATGCAAATCCGCCAGTCTGTGACGGTTCGGGTAGGGATCAACTCATTTTTCTCGTTGGTGACTACAGTCATCCCCCCTTTCTTTGGAACACACCTGAACGGGGCTGACCCATTCACTGTCTGAAATTGGGTAGATCACACCTGCATCAGGCCACTTGATTATTTCTTTCCTCACCACATCCTTCATTGCTGGATTAAGTCTCCGTTGCAGCTAAACGGTTGGTTTGGCTCCTGTCTCCATGAATATCCTGTGTGTGCAGAAAGCTGGATTGATACCATGAATGTCTCACATTTGCCAACCCATTGCTTTCTTCCTCTTTCTGAGGATACCCCATGCTGCCTTCTCTTGTGCCTCCGTCAAGTCTGCAGAGATGATAACTGGTAACGTCTCACCCTCCCCCAAAAAGATATATTTTAAATGGGGAGGCAATTCTTTCAGCTCCAGCTTCGGTGCCTCCTCAACGGATGGTTTCGGCAAAGGCTCTAGAGATCTCATTAATGATTGAAATTCCTGTCTCCTAGGATGATTCTGTGCTCCATTCAACATTTGGACCATTCCACACGCCTCTCTGTCTCCAAAACGATCGGAGTGCGTCAACGCTCTTTCTAATGGGTCTTGAGATTCAACAATCTGACGAATTTCTTCATGTTCAACCACATTGATTGCTGAAAGCTCCTCATGTTTAGCTGGCAGCTTCATGGCTTTTAACATATCAAATACCTCTATTTTGTCATGTGCTTGCATTGTTAGCTGCCCCGCAGCTACGTCGATTAGTGCTTTCCCGGTTGCCAAGAAGGGACGTCCCAAAATAAATGGGACTTCCGTGTCTGGTTCAAAATCCAGCACAACAAAATCTACCGGGAAAATTAGGGAGCCAACTTACACCAGAACATCCTCAACAATGCCATCCAGCCTAGCTAAGGATCGATCCGCCAACTGCAAGATTACCGTTGTGGGTCTAGGACTCCCTAGACCCAACTTTCTAAATACCGATGAAGGCATCAAATTTATGCTCGCTCCTAAGTCACACAATCCACGAGCTCGGATGCTCTGCCCAATAGTAAGCTGGATAGTAAAACTCCCAGGGTCTTTTAGCTTTGTGGGCAGCCTATTTTTGATCCAGGAAGTGCACTCCTCCGTTAGATCCACCGTAGCATACTCAGTCAACCGACTTTTGTTGGCCACGATGTCCTTTATGTACTTCGCATATTTGGGCACTCCCTGCAAGACATCAACAAGAGATAAATTAATATGTACCTGTTTAAGCACCTCCATGAATTTCTTGAAACATGCCTCCTCTTTGTGTTTCTTTAGTCGTTGAGGGAACGGGGGTGGAGGTCTTTCTGATTCAGCTTCTTTGGTCTTCCCCCTTTCAGAACTTTGCTCCCTCTCAACTTCTGCTGCTCCTGAATGTTGAGGTGGTCTTTCTGGTTCCACCTCTTTCAGCTGCAAACCACTCCTTGTGGTCACTGCATTTACCTGCTTGGGATTTGGATCCGTGTCGCTCGGCAGTCCTCCTCTAGGCCTTGTGTTTTGGGCACTAGCAAATTGCCCAAATTGATATTCAAGTGCCTTGGTAGCTAACTGGTTGTTTTTCACTTCGGCTGCCAATTTCACATAGTCAGCCTGCAATTGAGCTTGGTTAGCTATCATGGTCTTGAACATCTCCTCAATGCTGGGTGATGGTGGTGGAGGAGGTGCAATGTTGTTTCTAAATTGAGCTTGATAATTTTGTTGCCCTCCTTGGTTCCTTTGCACACCCTGACCCGAACTTTGGCCCTGATGGTTGTTGCTACCCCATGAGAAATTAGGGTGATTCCTCCAATTGGAGTTGTAGCTACTACCATACTGCTGGTGGTTCCTTTGTGCATTACCCACAAAGTTTACCGAGTCAGGATTGGCTCCACAACACTCAGCTGAGTGCTCACTGCTTCCACACAGTTCACACCACATCTGCTGGACTACATTAACTTGGGCTGGAGGCTGGTTCAATGTCATTTTGCTGAAGTGATTGTTAAATTGATTTTGCAATGCAGCTATCTGTGCAGCGATAGCTGTAAACCCATCCACTTTAAGCACTCCTGCTGCTTTCCTTGTCCCACCTCGTGATGAATCAGCATTCCATTCTGGATTGCCCTGTGAAATCCGGTTCAACAAGGTATACAGCTCCTCATAAGTCTTCTCCAGCGCTTGCCCTCCAGCTGTTGAGTCTAGAAATATTTTGGTGTGGGGTTCCAAACCCTCAATAAATGTGTGCAACAACACATCATTGGACTGATGATGATGAGGACAGTCCCGCAACATGGATTTAAATCTCTCCCAGGCCTGATATAAATTTTCTCCCTCCCTCTGTTTGAAACTTAGAATTTGACTTCTAAGTCTTGCTGTTTTACCAGAGGGAAAAAACCTTATCAAGAACATCCGCACAAGATCATCCAACGTAGAAATAGAATTCGGTGGCTCAGCTTTCAACCACCTCTTGGCTTCTCCCAATAAGGAGAATGGAAATAATGTAAGACGGACATAGTCTGGTGACACTCCCGCTGGTATGTAAGTGTCACTTATCTCCAAAAAGTTTTGGAGATGCTGCTGTGGATCTTCATGAGGGAGACCGGTAAATTGGCCGCTTGTGTACAACAACTGCACCATATTTTGTTTAAGTTCAGATCTCCCTCCCAGCTCTGGTTTGCGGATACTGGATGTAACATTTTTGGCATGTGGGATTGCCACCTCGCGAACCGGCCATGCTGCTGCTTCTTCGGGCACTAACACTGCCCGTACTACCGGTGGATTCTATTGTTGCTCCATGATCATCTGTCTGAGCAACTGCATCTTTCTTTGTAGAGCTTTTCTTCGCTTACTATGAAATATTCTTTCTGGCTCTATATAAGATTCCACCAGCTCCTTGTCTCTTGCCAGTGTTCAACAGCAATTAAGTCTGCAAAATACAGACTAAGACCAAGTTGTCAACACTAAGAAAATAAAAATAGACTAAATTAACACTTAAAAACAATTTCACCAATTGCCAAGTCCCCGGCAACGGCGCCAAAAACTTGTTCGCGTGATTGTGGGTATATAAAACGACACGCAAGTGCACGTGGTCGAACAAGTAGTAAGTGGCTTTAGTAAGCCAAGTATCGATCCCACAGCGACTTGGATGATGTGCAATTTGCTCAAGTGTGCTATATTTTACTTCTAAAAATGCAGACAACAGTGTAACCAAAAGTTTGATATTTTGTTTTATAATTTTTATACTAAAGCTAAAAACAATTATCTACTTTGAATCTGAACTATGAATGAGAGCATGCTGAGGTTAAACGAACATGTAATGAAATTAATTATCATCATACTTTGGTTAATCTTTTCCTCCAGTTGCTAGCCAAGAACATTTGCCAAGAGATTAAAACTCTCGTATTTAACCTCACTTAAGAATCATGAACCATCCGTCTACATTTCTGTGATCAAATGCAATTCATGTTCTAGCCATACAATTCCGGTTCCTGAATTGACTAATACGACTTTCAGGTATATTTCTATCCTGCAAGCAAATCAAAACTCAATTTTCCCAAACCAAGTAAAGAACATATCCTATTAATTCACAACTTTCCAATTTCTTGCTCTCTCGAGTGAAATCGGACTTTTTAGATGTACATTAACGTAGGCCACACATTAATGCAGTAAGAACAAGAATTAATAGAACAACATGGAAGAAAAGATGAAAAACCATAGAATCAAGAATCAAATTTCATCACAATTGTTCATAACCTCAGCAAGGAGAGGAATTAGCCACTCATTTGTGGATTAATCATCATAAAATGAGTGTTAATCATACAAGCAATTGAATTAAAGAAGAAAGAAAGAGAGAAAAAACCCTGAACTTTTCGTCCCTCAACTGCCTGTAACCCACGTCCTTGCTCCACCAAGTCAGAATTATGAAAAATGAACTTAAGTGTTCTATTTATACTGCTGGGAATTTTTTCCGGAATAATGAGCAACGTGTCACGGAGTGCATCGCGGAGCACTGCCTCCGTGACACGCCATGAACGCTGACCCTCACTGGAACTGGGGGTCCGGGAATTCAGGCTCAACGTGGCACGGCGTGCATCGCGGAGCACTGGCTCCGTGCCATGGAGCAAACGCGGACCTCCACTGGAATTTGGGTGAATTTTCACCATCCAGGCAGAATGCCTCCGCGATGGTAGCGTGACACGGCTCCATCGCGGAGCCCCTTTAATTCATGCTGTCCAATGCCTTTTCCCCTGCTCGCGTCCAAGTCCAACTCCGATGTTATCCAACATGCATTTTAGCTTCCCGAAATCACATTTTACCTGCAAAACAATGCTAATCATGTTGGTTAGTATAAATTCATATTTTATTACCAATTACAGGAGAATGTATACACATTGATAGATAAACAAGGTGAAAATGATACTTTTGAGTATCACTTGGGCATATAAATCTGCCCAAGATCAGGAACTACCTGATAGTTATTCTCTGCGAATTTAGTAAGGGCTTTTCCATAATTTCAAAGATCCTAAGGCCTAAACTACATCATTTTGAGTTATTAATGATGACTTTTAAAGGGGTTAAGTTCATTTTAGGTCATTTACATTCATGCATGCAAAGATAGAAAGTTAGAGAGGGTGATCAAGCTTTTCTTCTTCAAATTCTTTTCAATTTTCTCTTGGGAAATCAGAGAAGTATAATAATAAGTCTCAATCAGGTATGTAGGGTTACGAATGGGTGTGATTCCTTTCACACCCATGCCCAATCTCCTTCAATTCATGAAATTTCCTATCTAAATTATATGGGATTTTTACCCAATGCATGAAATTTTTGGATTTCTCTACATGGGCTTGATCTAATTGAGTTACTATTATTAAATTATGAATTATGGGAAAGTTTTATGTTGTTTTTCAATTAAAAATCATGTTTCAAGTTTTGCAAATTTAAAATGTCCATTTATGAAAAGTTCATGAAAGTCAAGGTTTATGATGAATGTTTATGTATGATTAATTATTGATGATGAAAAGCATATTTTCAAGTTACCCATGTTTATAATCATGTTTTCAAATGTTTGTTCAAGTATGTCAAAGTATTGGGTAATGCCCACATGTTCAAGAATGATTTACGATTTATGAAATGAATCTCATGATTTATCGATTTATGATGTTTGTCGATAAAAGGATCCTTGAATTCTTGTCTAATCATGTATTTTAATGGGGATCAATGATGATAATGTTTTTTTGGCCATGAATCTCAATGAATGATGTTATTGATTTATATATGAGCCTAATGTGCATATTTTTGGGAGCAGTGTCTAGCACCAAGCAGCCCGGTGTTCAAAGGACTACGCCGGTGTCTCATAACTACGTGCCACAGTAGGTTTATATGATACATTACAATGCTAATGATCCCCTCTTTTGTGATATCACATAATGCATGTCCCTCGCCTGGAAAGCCAGGGGCGACTCTGCCCACTTGAGTGAGATAGTTGGGGCATCATGTACGACTCTACCATGATGGTGTCAGTTATGACGAGTCCTCCCATTGTTCCACATATTTTATGCATTCTTATGTTTATGTTATTTGGCTCAAGTGGTGATTTAATAAAGTTTCTCTTATGACTATGATAATGGATGGATTAATGAACGATATGAAAACCTTGAGCCTTATGTTATCTTATGATATTTATGTTATGAACAGGTTCTTTATGATACTTTATGTATTTTTAAGTTTCCATTTTACTTACCTTGAATACTCATTACATTCCACATACTGACCGCATACTCTATGATGTATCATTTTATGATACAGGCTCTGATCTTCAGATCCAACACTGTCAGTAGTCCATCTCAGTGTCTAGCCTCCAGCTTCTTGGTGAGTCCTCATTCTTCGAGGACCATATGTTTCAGATGTTGAGGATTATTTTAGTTTTCAGTTTGTCGGGTTAGTTGGGGATGTTGTCCCATCAACCCATCTGATACGTTAGATGCTTTCAGACTATATACAGTACTCAGCTATTATGTATGTTGTACGTTCTACTTATCTTGTTATGTTATGTTTACGCTTTCGCTATTTCGTTATGTTAAGTATTCCACTTTAATGAAATGGAATTTGGTGTATGTTCATGCCATGGGTCGACTTCGAGTGTCTCGGGGCTCCTTTACACGTGTTACGATCCGGGTCTACGTCCGGGTCCTGACAAACAAAAGCCAGGTTTGAAGTATCCTAGGTTGTCTGAAAGCCGCTTTAAGTAGAGTCTTTTTCATGGGTGTGAAGCGCGCCACACTTATGACCAAGCGGCTACAAAATGTTTAGGAAATGTTTCCTTTTCTCATGATCTACGTCATGCGATGAAAAGTCTCCCTACCCGTCTAATTCATTCTATTCGCGATTGTAGAATCATGGCTCCCTAAAGAATGAATGGTAGAAGGAGTGGAAACGTAGATGGCCACGAGGATGCAATGGTAATGGGCACCAGCAGGGCCCACCACTTTAGGAGCACTAGGCACCGGAGCCAATTGCCCATGTTGAGTTTTGGGCATCTATTTAGATGCTCGTGCAGGCCTTGATCGCTCAAGTCAATCAGCAGGGTGTTGCGCATGTTCCGCAAAATGGCAATGTAGTGGTGGCTTGAGTTAGGGACTTTTTGATAATGAACCGCCCAGAGTTCCTCAGATCAAAAGTAGATGAGGACCCGCATGAGTTCATTGACGAGATTGTGAAGATCACCTAGGTCATGGGGGTGAATGGGGTAGAATGTGCAGAGTTGGCCTCGTATTAGTTGAAAGGGGTCACACATATCTGGTTTCGGAATTGAGAGATAGTAGGGCCGTCGGAGCCGGCCCTGTCACTTTGGAGCAGTTCCATGCGGCGTTTCTAGATCGGTTCTTCCCTCGGGAGATGAAGGAGTTGAAGGTACATGAATTCGTGAATCTTAAGTAGGGGAGTAAGACGGTAAAGGAGTATGCTATTGAGTTCATTCGCTTGTCAAAGTATGCCCCATAGTTAGTGGTTGATCAGAGGGCGCGGGTGAGCCGATTTGTTCATGGCGTGACGGGCTATTTGGAAAAAGATTGCTAGACTGCTATGCTCCACCAGGATATGGATTTCCCTCAGATAATGTTGTCCCCCAGAAGATGAAGGCAGCTCACGCGAGAGAGAGATAGGCTAAAAGGGCCCGGACAAATAGCCATGGGTTTATGATCTTGGGCAGATTTATATGCCCAAGTGATACTCAAAAGTATCATTTTCGCCTTGTTTATCTACCAATGCATATACATTTTCATATAATTGGTAATAAAATGTGAATTTATACTAACCAACATGATTAGCATTGTTTTGCAGGTAAAATGTGATTTCGAGAAGCTAAAAGGCATGTTGGATGATATCGGAGTTGGACTTGGATGCGAGCAAGGAAAAGGCATTGGACAGCAGGAATTAAAGGGGCTCCGCGATGGAACCGTGTCACGCTGCCATCGCGGAGGCATTCTGCCTGGAAGGGAAAATTCACCCAATTTCCAGTGGAGGTCCGCGTTTGCTCCGTGGCACGGAGCCAGTGCTCCGCGATGCATGCCGTGCCACGTTGAGGTTGAATTCCCGGACCCCCAGTTCTAGTGAGGGTCCGCGTTCATGGCGTGTCACGGAGGCAGTGCTCCGCGATGCACTCCGTGACACGTTGCTCATTATTCCGGGAAAAATTCCCAACAGTATAAATAGAACACTTAAGTTCATTTTTCATAATTCAGACTTGGTGGAGCAAGGACGTGGGTTACAGGCAGTTGAGGGAAGAAAAGTTCAGGGTTTTTTCTCTTTTTCTTTCTTCTTAAATTCAATTGCTTGTATGATTAACACTCGTTTTATGATGATTAATCCACAAATGAGTGGCTAATTCCTCTCCTTGCTGAGGTTATGAACACTTGTGATGAAATTTGATTATTGATTATCTGGTTTTTCATCTTTTCTTCCATGTTGTTCTATTAATTCTTGTTCTTACTGCATTCGTGTGTGGCCTACATTAATGTACATCTAAAAAGTCCGGTTTCACTCGAGAGAGCACGAAATTGGAAAGTTGTGAATTAATAGGATATTGTTCTTTACTTGGTTTAGGAAAATTGAGTTTTGATGTGCTTTCAGGATAGAAATATACCTGAAAGTCGTATTAGTCAATTTAGGAACCGGAATCGTATGGCTAGGACATGAATTGCATTTGATCACAGAAATGTAGACGGATGGTTCATGATTCTTAAGTGAGATTAAATACGAGAGTTTTAAACTCTTGGCAAATGTTCTTGGCTAGCAACAGGAAGAAAAGATTAACCAATTTATGATGATAATCAATTTCATTACATGTTCGTTTAACCTCAGCATGCTCTTATCCATAGTTCAGATTCACAGTAGATAATTGTTCTTAGTTTTAGTATAAAAGTTATCAGACAAACTATCAACTTTTTGGTTACGTTGTTGTCAGCATATTTAGAGGTAAAATATAGTATACTTGAGAAAATTGCACTTAACCCAAGTCTCTGTGGGATCGATACTTGGCTTACTAAAGCCACTTACTACTTGTTCGACCACATGCACTTGCGTGTCGTTTTATATACCCATATAACACACCGAACATGTTTTTGGCGCCGTTGCCGGGGACTTGGCAATTGGTGAATTTGTTTTATGTGTTAATTTACTGTATTTTTTTTATTTTCTTAGTGTTGACAACTTGGTCTTAGCCTGTACTTTGCAGACTTAATTGGTGTGAACACTGGCAAGAGACAAAGAGCTGGTGGAATCTTATATAGAGCCTGAAAGAATATTTCACAGTAAGAGAAGAGAAGCTCTACAAAGAAAGCTGCAGTTGCTCAGACAGACGATCATGGAGCAACAACAGAATCCACCGGTAGTAAGGGCAGTGTTAGTGCTCGAAGAAGCAGCAGCATGGCCGGTTCGCGAGGTGGCAATCCCACATGCCAATAATGTTACATCAAGTATCCGCAAACCAGAGCCTGGAGGGAGATTTGAACTTAAACAAAATATGGTGCAATTGTTGCACACAAGCGGGCAATTTACCGGTCTCCCTCATGAAGATCCACAACAGCATCTCCAAAACTTTTTGGAGATAAGTGACACTTACATACCCGCTGGAGTGTCACCAGACTTTGTCCGGCTTACATTATTTCCATTCTCATTACTAGGAGAAGCCAAGAGGTGGTTGAAAGCTGAGCCACCGAATTCTATTTCTACATGGGATGATCTTGCACGAAAGTTCTTGATAAGGTTTTTTCCCTCTGGTAAAACAGCAAGACTTAGAAGTCAGATTCTAAGTTTCAAACAAAGAGAGGGAGAAAATTTATATCAAGCCTGGGAGAGATTTAAAACCATGTTGCGGGACTTTCCTCATCATCATCAGTCCAATGATGTGTTGGTGCACACATTTATTGAGGGGTTGGAACCCCACACCAAAATATTGCTAGATTCAGCAGCTGGAGGGCAAGCGCTGGAAAAGACTTATGAGGAGCTGTATACCTTGTTGAACCGGATTTCACAGGGCAATCCAGAATGGAATGCTGATTCATCACGAGGTGGGACAAGGAAAGCAGCAGGAGTGCTTGAAGTGGATGAGTTTACAGTTATTGCTGCACAGATAGCTGCCTTGCAAAATCAATTGAACAACCACTTCAGCAACATGACTTTGAACCGGCCTCAATCCCCAGTTAATGCAATCCAGCAGATGTGGTGTGAAGTGTGTGGAAGCAGTGAGCACTCACCTGAGTGTTGTGGAGCCAATCCTGACTCGGTAAACTTTACGAGCAATGCACAAAGGAACCACCAGCAGTATGGTAGTAGCTACAACTCCAATTGGAGGAATCACCCTAATTTCTCATGGGGTAGAAATAACCATCAAGGCCAAAGTTCGGGTCAGGGTGTGCAAAGGAATCAAGGAGGGCAACAGAACTACCAAGCTCAATTCAGAAACAACAATGCACCTCCTCCACCACCATCACCCAGCATTGAGGAGATGTTCAAGACCATGATAGCTAACCAAGCTCAATTGCAGGCTGACTATGTGAAATTGGAAGCCGAAGTGGAAAACAATCAGTTAGCTACCAAGGCTCTTGAGTATCAATTTGGGCAATTTGCTAGTGCCCAAAATACAAGGCCAAGAGGAGGACTGCCAAGCGACACGGATCCCAATCCCAAGCAGGTAAACGCAGTGACCACAAGGAGTGGTTTGCAGCTGAAAGAGGTGGAACCAGAAAGACCACCTCAATATTCGGGAGCAGCAAAAGTTGAGAGGGAGCAATGTTCGGAAAGGGGGAAGACCAAAGAAGCTGAATTAGAAAGACCTCCACCCCCGTTCCCTCAACGACTCAAGAAACACAAGGAGGAGGCGTGTTTCAAGAAATTCATGGAGGTGCTTAAACAGGTACATGTTAACTTACCTCTTGTTGATATCTTGCAGGGAGTGCCTAAATATGCCAAGTATATAAAGGACATCGTGGCCAACAAAAGTCGGTTGACTGAGTATGCTACGGTGGCTCTAACGGAGGAGTGCACTTCTCGAATCCAAAATAGACAGCCCACAAAGCTAAAAGACCCTGGGAGTTTTACTATCCAGCTTACTGTTGGGCAGAGCATCCGAGCTCGTGGATTGTGTGACTTGGGGGCGAGCATAAATTTGATGCCATCTTCGGTATTCAGAAAGTTGGGTCTAGGGAGTCCTAGACCCACAATGGTAATCTTGCAATTGGCGGATCGATCCTTAGACAGGCCGGATGGTATTGTTGAGGACGTCCTAGTGCAAGTTGGCTCCCTAATTTTCCCGGTAGATTTTGTCGTGCTGGATTTTGAACCAGACGCGGATGTCCCATTTATTTTGCGACGTCCCTTCTTGGCAACCGGGAAAGCACTAATTGACGTAGCTGCGGGGCAACTCACAATGCGAGCACATGACAAAGTAGAGGTATTTGATGTGTTAAAAGCCATGAAGCTGCCAGCTATACATGAGGAGCTTTCAGCAATCAATGTGGTTGAACATGAAGAAATTCGTCAGATTGTTGAATCTCAAGACCCATTGGAAAGAGCGTTGACGCACTCCGATCATTTTGGAGATAGAGAGGCGTGTGGAATGGTCCAAATGTTGAATGGAGCACAGAATCATCCTAGGAGACAGGAATTTCAATCATTGATGAGATCTCTAGAGCCTTTGCCGAAACCATCCGTTGAGGAGGCACCGAAGCTGGAGCTGAAAGAATTGCCGCTCCATTTAAAATATATCTTGTTGGGGGAGGGTGAGACGTTACCAGTTATCATCTCTGTAAACTTGATGGAGGCACAGGAGAAGGAAGCATTGGGTGTCCTCAAAAAGAGGAAGAAAGCAATGGGTTGGCAAATGTCAGACATTCAGGGTATCAATCCAGCTTTCTGTACACACAAGATATTCATGGAGACAGGAGCCAAACCAACCGTTCAGCCGCAACGGAGACTTAATCCAGCAATGAAGGATGTGGTGAGGAAAGAAATAATCAAGTGGCTTGATGCAGGTGTGGTCTACCCAATTTCAGACAGTGAATGGGTTAGCCCCGTTCAGTGTGTTCCAAAGAAAGGGGGGATGACTGTAGTCACCAACGAGAAAAATGAGTTGATCCCTACCCGAACCGTCACAGGCTGGCGGATTTGCATGGACTACAGAAAGCTAAATGAAGCCACGAGGAAAGATCATTACCCCATCCCATTTATTGATCAAATATTGGATAGGTTGGCGGGACAGGAATATTATTGCTTCCTTGATGGGTATTCTGGTTATAACCAAATAGCCATAGCTCCGGAGGATCAAGAGAAGACTACTTTTACCTGTCCTCATGGGACATATGCTTTCAGGCGAATGCCGTTTGGGTTATGCAATGCACCAGCCACATTTCAGAGATGCATGATGGCTATTTTCCATGACATGGTGGAGGATTTTGTTGAGGTATTTATGGATGATTTTTCTGTTTTCGGTAATTCGTTTGCTACTTGTTTGCAGAATCTTGACAGGGTGCTGGCTCGTTGTAAGGAATCCAACCTTGTAATAAACTGGAAGAAATGCCACTTCTTAGAGAAGGAGGGTATTGTCCTTGGCCACAAAGTATCTCGAAAGGGGTTGGAAGTCGATCGTGATAAGATCGAGGTTATTGAAAAGTTTCCACCACCAGTGTCAGTGAAAGGTGTGCACAGTTTTCTTGGGCATGCAGGATTCTACAGACAATTCATCAAAAACTTTTCCAAAATCTCTAGACCACTATGCAGATTACTAGAAAAAGAGGCGAAGTTTGAGTTGAATGATGAGTGTGTTAAAGCATTCGAAGAGTTGAAGCAGAAATTGATAGAAGCACCTATCCTCACTTCTCCGGACTGGGAACAACCATTTGAGCTGATGTGTGATGCTAGTGATGTGGCTGTGGGAGCTGTATTGGGGCAAAGAAAAAATAGAATCTTTCATTCTATCCATTATGCAAGCAAAACGTTGAATACGGCCCAAAGCAATTACACAGTCACAGAGAAGGAAATGCTAGCCTTGGTGTTTGCATTTGACAAATTCAGGTCCTATTTGGTGGGTTTGAAAGTGGTGGAGTACACAGACCATGCAACGATTCGGTACCTATTCAACAAGTAGGATGCTAAGCCGAGGTTGATCAGATGGATCTTGTTGCTGCAGGAGTTCGATCTCGAGATCAAAGACCGAAAGGGGAGCGAGAATCAGGTAGCAGATCGCCAATCACGATTGGAAAGCCGGTCGCATGTGATGGAAAGTGATAACATAAATGAAGAGTTCCCAGATGAGCAACTCTTGGCAGTGGGGGAAGCTGAAGTTCCATGGTATGCAGACATAGTCAACTTGCTAGTGAGCGGAGTCTACCCACCTGAGGCAATAGACCAGCAAAGAAGGAAATTGAGGCTTGATAGCTGGCACTTTGTTTATGATGAACCATATTTATTCAAACAAGGATCAGATTAGGTAATGAGAAGATGCATCCCGGAGAGTCAGATTGTAGAGGTGTTGAGGGGCTGTCATTCTTCATTGTATGGGGGTCATGATGGAGGCGAGAGAACAGCGCACAAGGTTCTAGAGTCAGGTTTCTTTTGGCCGACACTGTTCAGAGACTCTATGGCGTATGTCAAAATGTGTGATAGATGTCAGCGTACAGGATCAATTGGCTGGAGACAAGAGATGCCGCTGCAGAATATACTGGAAGTTGAGCCCTTTGATGTATGGGGCATTGATTTCATGGGTCCATTCCCACCGTCATTTGGTAATCATTACATCTTGGTGGCTGTAGATTATGTATCAAAATGGGTGGAAGCAATAGCTTGCCCCAGGAATGACAACAAGGTAGTAACGAAGTTTGTGAAAAAACACATCCTCACCAGGTTCGGGACACCCCGAGCCATTATCAGTGATGGAGGGGCTCATTTTGTCAATGCAAGTTTCAAGAAGTTACTAGCCAAGTATGGGGTGCGCCATAAAGTGGCGACAGCATACCACCCCCAAACTAGTGGGCAAGTAGAGGTGTCAAATAGAGAAGTGAAGAAGATTCTTCAGAAAACGGTGAATACACAACGAAATGATTGGTCAAGCAAACTTGATGATGCGTTGTGGGCTTACAGAACTGCTTACAAGACACCGATTGGAACCTCACCATACCGATTGGTCTATGGCAAAGCATGTCATCTTCCGGTGGAATTAGAGCACCGAGCCATCTGGGCTGTCAGGAAGCTAAATATGGACTTAGAGCTGGCGGGCAAAAAGAGACTAATGCAGCTCAATGAACTTGACGAGTTCCGCTGGCATGCCTATGAGAGTGCCAAGTACTACAAGGAAAGAACTAAAAGATGGCATGATAAGCATGTGGTGCATCGCATTTTCGAGCCGGGACAGAAAGTTTTGCTCTTCAATTCGAGATTGAAGTTGTTTCCAGGGAAGCTGAGGTCTAAATGGTCGGGACCATTTGAAGTGGTAAGAATGACCCCGCACGGGGCGGTAGAATTGTGGCAAGAAGATCAGAGTGCCACGTTCTTAGTAAATGGCCAAAGGTGTAAGCACTACTGGGGGGAGGACGGTGATTGAGAGAAATCGTCCATCACCCAAGCGGAAAATTGAGCTCAAATGACGTCGAGCCGCGATGGTAAACCAGGCGCTGCACGGGAGGCAAACCGCGAAAATTTTTTCTTTCATTTTGTAAAGTGTAAATAGATTTTTTTTTTCTTTTTCTTGATTGATTACAAAATTTTTCGTTTTAGTTTTTGTTTATTTATATTTAGGTGAAACCTATAATTCTAACCACTTTTGTATAGTGAGCTGAATTTTAGGTCAAACGGAGGAACATGTGCACGGAATCGCGAAGGAAAAGTCGAGGTATGAAAAATTAATAAAAAGTGGAAAACAGTGAGCTGGGGCGATAGCTCCGTGTCATGAAGGAGGACCTCCGCGTTACCCTCCGTGACACGTTGAGCTATAACTCGGAAATTTTAAAATTTCCAGAATGCTATCGCGATGGCTCCGTGTGACGGAGGCAGTGCACCGCGATGCACTCCGAGACACATTGCCGTGTATATCGCGACGGGTCACACCGGGTCGCCGGGTGACCCGCGTATTTTTCTACCTTTTTAACTCCAAAACCTCCCCTTTTCCCCTCATTTTCTAATCCCTCCGCGACCAAACCCCCCAAAAACCATCCCCCATCAACGTGACACGGCGTAAGGCAAGAAATTCATCGACTTTTCTTCGATTCTTCAACTTCAAGGTATGTTTTCTGATTCCCTCTCAATTTCTTGTCAATTTTCTTCAAAATTAAGCATGGGAGGTGAGCTAAATCTCCCTATGTAGTAATTAAGCAAGGAATTTGAGTTATTTGTTGATTGATAAATGTTCGGAATGTCGTTATGATTGTTTGAACTTGTCGATTGCATAAATTATTCGAATTTGATTGATAAAAATCCGTTCTAGGGCTTGTTGTTGAATTTGAAGTGGGAAATGTATTGAAATCGTGAATTTTATGCCGGAGTGTATGTGTTGAATGAGATGAGTCGACGTACAAAAGTGTTTGGATGTTAATAGATGACAGATTCTCGGGTTTGGGGGAAATGTTGAAATTTGTTCGAAATTGGTTGGTTGGATAGGTTCATGTATATAAATTTTTGTTGTGTTTTTGTTTCTTTGTTTTTCTTGGCTAAGTGTGATGGTTAAAATGCTAGCGATGGTAGTGATTGTGATTAGCTCTATGAAGTCTGAGTAGTACGCAGAAGTTATACTGTCGAATTTTTCGAACGCACTAAGAAGGATTGTATAGTTGGTTGTTTTGTGTAAATAAAGATATTCTTGCCGTATTGTTATAACCATAGCTAAGGACTAAGTGTGGGGTGAACTAGCGTAACCCGACCTTAGTCGAAGTTAATATCCGTTAGCTTAACATTGATCTTGTTTACTTGGGTTGACAGGTGAAATGGCAAGCCGGCAAGATAAAGGAAAAGGCGCGTCAACTTTAGGCATCAGAAGGAAACGGATCAGACTGGGCACAGCAGTCCCAGCTGCACCAGCAGTTCCACGCAGCCAACGCTGCCAGTACGGAACAAGATGGGTGACCGACGAGGGGAAAAAGTGGTACGCGAAGCATAAGGAAAATAAATATTTCCCCGAGGAGCATATAGCACGGGAACCATTGGCACAGGAGTTCCCCAGAATGGTTCACCGGATCGAGGCAACTGGGCTCAAGTTCATCTTTGAGGAGCCCAAAGAATGCAATCTGCACTTGGTTCGGGAGTTCTATGCCAATTGGAACCCAACGATCAGGAGTCACACCATCAAGATCAGAGGGAAAATAGTCACTCCGGAGCCCCACCACCTCAATTCCATCATAGGAGCATGGGACACAGACGCCCACGTCCTCCGACAGCTAAACATTACCCCACCGTATGCGGACATCAGATGCACACTGTGTGGGACCCGATCAACAGCTAGATGGAGCAGACACAAACAGAGGGGCTACCATCAGACTCTTCCCTATTAACAGATGAACAGGGAAGCCCGAATCTGGCTGAAGATAGTCTGCTCATTCCTCATCCCGGGGGTACATATGACTGATGTAACCCGGGACCGTGTTTGCCTGGTGTACGCCCTTATGAAAGGGCTGGAGATCAATATAGGGGCGGTCATTATATTCGCCATGAAGAGAGCCCAGTTGCACTAGGGGCACAGGTATGGTTTTGGTGGACTACTGACCACCTTTCTCAAGGGCCTCGATGTTGACGAGGAGGCCCTCGATTATATCCCGCAGTTGGAGCGGCAGGCCTTGGATGTTACCAAAACTAAGGCTCCCGACACCACCCACGGGCCAGTGCTTACACTTGGCGAGCGACACGCTCATGATGACCAGTACATGGCACGGATGTATAGGATGCAGATGCTCCAACTGAGGATAGGTGGGAGGCCAGCGACAGAGGAGGAGCTATGGCAGCTCGAGCTAGATTACCCCTTTGGCGAGAACGCCAGGGCTCTATGCCGAGTAGGGCCAGCATTTGTAGAGCGCACAGATGATGACGTCCCCACAGACGAGGAGACACGTTGGGAGGACTCCGATGTGGAGTCCGATGATGACGACGGAGGTGACTCAGATATGGGAGATGAAGCAACAGCACCCGACGAAGAAGTGGAATACTTTGACTGATCAGGTAGTTCCACCACCCGATTTTGTGCTATTTAATTTTTGTGAACACTGGGGATAGTGTTCGAGCTAAGTGTGGGGTGGGAGTAGTTAGGTGCTGGGCTGGGCTGTTTTGTTGTATGCTCTTTTCTGTTAGCATGTATGTTGTGTGTCCCTGTGTTTGTGAATTTTCAAATTGTTCTATATTTGTAAATATTTGTGAAATTGATGTGTGTTGCTGAATGGTTGTTAGTTGATTCTAATTCTGTACATATTTTTGTTATTTTGTTATCGAAATGATCGATTTTTTTTTAAAAAATTTTATTATAAAATATTTTGTAAATAATTTTTCCATTGAAATGATCGATATGTTCGACATTTTTTTATTTTGGGTTTCTCGGCGTTTGTTTTTGGTTCTTTTACCGAGAATGGTCCCATTGAACCGACGTCTTAAGTAGTGACTGTTCCCTATGATGGATGGATGACGACCATCTTAAGGGAAATGTAGTCATTAGGAGTAGATTTTTTTCAATTATTTTTTAGTTTTTTCTTTGGTGGATTGCATCCCGGAACCTGTAGTTACTATATGGTTGCAAAATTGTGGTTGTGTGTTGTACATGATAATCAAAATGCAAAGGTGATTCGTATGAAAGCATGCAAATTTGTAAATATGTTGAGATACCTAGGCTATGGAGTTCGACTAAGTGTGATTGAGGCTTAATGTATAAATTCCTATAATTAGATGATTGGAGATTCTGTGAATACATCTTGAATCGAGCATGTGCATAAAGTGTGAAGTGAGGTGTTGACATTCCATGCTATTGTGAAGTGTCTAGAACTTGTCTGGTGTGTGTACAAAACAAAATGAAGGAGGTGTATTGTAGGAAAGGATGTAGGCATTTCTTTGTTTTAACCGAGAGTTTCTATTTTTTTCTTGTCATATCCTCCTTTCTGTGATTGTATACCCTAATCAGCCCTTTGAGCCTTTAGCCGATTGTTTTCTTTCTTTTGTCCAAAAAGTGTAAACCGAGCTTAGTTCCTTCTTTTCATTATCCGTAAAGTCTATACAAAACTCTTAAGCGCTTAAGAAGAGAAAATCATTTTCCCAAAGTGTCAAAGAGTGAGAATGGTGAAAAGAAAAAGAAAAGCAGAGTGAGGAAAGGAAAAGAAAAGGTTGAAAGTGCACTTGTTATAAATAAACGATAATGAAGGTGCATGAATAATCTTTGTTGTTGTGTCAAGTGTGCTTAATGAAATGGGCCATACTAAAGAAAATCATCAAGAATGGGATGATGAAAAAAAAAGAGAGAAACAAATGTCCATGAGTTGATGGGATGTGTTGAAAAGGCGCTTAAGGATGCTAGTGGCTGTTATTGGCTAATCCAATATTTACTAGTTCCATAGCTTCCATTACAGCCCATTAAAGTCCTACGTGATCTTACATCACACTTCTTTATATTAGTGGAGTAATACACTAAGGGCAAGCTTATGGGTCATGACATGATGCATGTGAATTCTTTTGGGAGAGAGAGTGAAATTGTGTATACATGCCCCTGTTTGAATGTTTGTGAGTCATATGAGCAAAAAGGGGAAGATTCTCTTGTGTTGTGAGGGCACATGCTTGATGAAAGATTGATTTTCGTGTCGAATATCTTGATTAGCTGATTTGCATGAGTTTGCCGATATCGAGAGTCGATTCTTAAAGTCTAGGAGGTCTTAATGTATTGAAGGTCATTGCATTGATAAGACCATGCATGTTTTCTTGATGATTTGCTGTATTGAGTAATCGGTATGACCGTAGCTTAAATTGTCGTACCATAGTAGCGAGGTTGGGATGTAAATTGCATGAATTGTATGTTTGTTGTTCGAGGACGAACAAGGATTTAAGTGTGGGGTAAGTGATCTTGGGCAAATTTATATGCCCAAGTGATACTCAAAAGTATCATTTTCGCCTTGTTTATCTATCAATGCGTACATTTTCATGTAATTGGTAATAAAATGTGAATTTATACTAACCAACATGATTAGCATTGTTTTGCAGGTAAAATGTGATTTCGAGAAGCTAAAAGGCATGTTGGATGATATCGGAGTTGGACTTGGATGCGAGCAAGGAAAAGGCATTGGACAGCAGGAATTAAAGGGGCTCCGCGATGGAGCCGTGTCACGCTGCCATCGCGGAGGCATTCTGCCTGGATGGGAAAATTCACCCAATTTCTAGTGGAGGTCCGCGTTTGCTCCGTGGCACGGAGCCAGTGCTCCGCGATGCACGTCGTGCCACGTTGAGGTTGAATTACCGGACCCCAAGTTCTAGCGAGGGTCCGCGTTCATGGCGTGTCACGGAGGCAGTGCTCCGCGTTGCACTCCGTGACACGTTGCTCATTATTCCGGGAAAAATTCCCAGCAGTATAAATAGAACACTTAAGTTCTTTTTTCATAATTCAGACTTGGTGGAGCAAGGACGTGGGTTACAGGCAGTTGAGGGACGAAAAGTTCAGGGTTTTTTCTCTTTTTCTATCTTCTTAAATTCAATTGCTTGTATGATTAACACTCGTTTTATGATGATTAATCCACAAATGAGTGGCTAATTCCTCTCCTTGCTGAGGTTATGAACACTTGTGCTGAAATTTGATTATTGATTATCTGGTTTTTCATCTTTTCTTCCATGTTGTTCTATTAATTCTTGTTCTTACTGCATTGGTGTGTGGCCTACATTAATGTACATCTAAAAAGTCCGGTTTCACTCGAGAGAGCACGAAATTGGAAAGTTGTGAATTAATAGGATATTGTTCTTTACTTGGTTTGGGAAAATTGAGTTTTGATGTGCTTTCAGGATAGAAATATACCTGAAAGTCGTATTAGTCAATTTAGGAACCGGAATCGTATGGCTAGGACATGAATTGCATTTGATCACAGAAATGTTGACGGATGGTTCATGATTCTTAAGTGAGATTAAATACGAGAGTTTTAATCTCTTGGAAAATGTTCTTGGCTAGCAACAGGAAGAAAAGATTAACCAATTTATGATGATATTCAATTTCATTACATGTTTGTTTAACCTCAGCATGCTCTTATCCATAGTTCAGATTCACAGTAGATAATTGTTCTTAGTTTTAGTTTAAAAGTTATTAGACAAACTATCAACTTTTTGGTTACGTTGTTGTCAGCATATTTAGAGGTAAAATATAGTATACTTGAGCAAATTGCACTTAACCCAAGTCTCTGTGGGATCGATACTTGGCTTACTAAAGCCACTTACTACTTGTTCGACCACGTGCACTTGCGTGTCGTTTTATATACCCATATAACACACTGAACAGTTTACTCTTTAGAGATCTGGCGATGGTCACTGCCTGTAGTTTCAACAGGGTCACTAGCTACAGCACCATCATCAGCTAGCATTCCATGCAAACCCAAGGGTGATCAGAGGAGTAGGGCTTCAGGATCGAGGGACTTGAGGGGCACGCAGGTAGAGGCACCTCTCCAGCTTGCGGGAAGTGCGGCAACAGTCATGCCAGAGAGTGCTTGCTCAGCTCAGATATTTTTTATGGGTGCGATAGGTCCAGCCACATGTGCCGAGCATGTCCATTTGCTAGACAGGATGATGATAAATTTCATGCGCAAACTACCAGGTCATCAATAACTCTAGCATGTTCCGCTCCACAGGGGGCTTGTACTAGTTTAGGTGGCGGACAACACCAAAATAGGTTCTATGCCCTCGCCTCACGTCAGGAGTAGGAGACTTCACCGAATGTGGTTACTGGTATGTTACGAGTGTTTCACCTTGATGCTTATGCTTTGTTAGATCTAGGGGCTACCTTTTCTTTTGTGAAAACCTTATATTGCTAGTAGCTTTGGAGTTAGTCACGAAATTCTATCAGAACCATTTTCAGTTTCTACTCCCATTGGTAATTCAGTTGTAGCTAGGCGGGTGTATAGAAGGTGCCCTATCACTGTATTGCATAAAGTCACCTCCGCAAACCTTGTACAGTTATCCATGACTAACTTTGATATTATTCTTGGCATGGATTGGTTGTATGCATGTTATGCTTCTGTTAATTGTAGCACCCGTGCAGTGGAGTTCCTCTTTCCGGGTGAGTCAGTCTTGGAGTGGAAGAGTAGTTTGGTCATGCCTGTAGGTCCTTTTATTTACTATCTTAAGGCTAGAAGATGATTTTCAAGGGTTGTATGTATCATCTAGTAAGGGCTAAGGATGTTGAGTTTGAGACCCCGACTATCTAGTCAGTTCCGGTAGTGTGTGAGTACCCTGAAGTATTCTCGGGTAATTTATCGGGTGTTCCTCCCAAGAGGGAAATTGAATTTTGTATTTACCTTCTTCTCGACACGCAGCCTATATCTATCCCTCCTTATAGAATGGCTCCAGCTGAGTTAAAAGAGTTGAAGGAGTAGTTGAAGGACCTATTAGATAAGGGTATCAGGCCAAGCAAGCCTCCAAAGGGTGCACCAGTCTTATTTGTCCAAAAGAAGGATGGTTCCCATCGGACGTGCTTTGACTATCAGAAATTGAACAAGGTTACCATCAAGAATAGGAATCCTGTGCCCAGGATTGATGATTTATTTGACCAGCTTTAGGGTTCCAAGTGATTTTCAAAGATAGATCTCAGATCCGGGTACCATCAGCCCAGAGTTTGGGAGAGCGATATCCCGAAGACAACATTCAGGATGCAGTATGGTCACTATGAGATTGTAGTATGTCTTTTGGACTAATGAATGCTCTTGCAACTTTTATGGACTTGATGAATAGGGTGTTCAAGCCATACTTGGACACGTTCGTGATTGTTTTTATTGATGACATCCTGATATACTCTCGGAGCAAGGAGGAGCATGCCGCTCATTTGAGAGTAGTGCTACAGATTCTCAAGGATCACCAATTGTATGTCAAATTCATCAAGTGCGAGTTTTGGCTGAACTCAGTAGCGTTTTTGGGCCACGTGGTATCAAGTGAGGGTATAAAGGTGGATTCTTAGAAAATAGAAATGGTGAAGAATTGGCCTAGACTAGTGAATCCTTCAGATATTTGGAGCTTCTTGTATTTAGCTAGCTACTATCAAAGATTTGTGGAAGGTTTCTCGTCTATTGCAGCACCCTTGACCAAATTAACCCAGAAGAAGGTGAAATTCCAATGGTCGGAGACTTTTGAAAAGAGCTTTCAAGAGTTGAAAACTCGACTTACTTCAGCCCCAGTGTTAACTATTCTGGAGGGTATCGATGGGTTCGTGGTATATTGTGATGCTTCAAGAATTGGACTTGGATGTGTACTGATGTGGCATGGAAATATTATAGCATATGCCTCTAGACAACTAAAGGTTCATGAGAACAATTACCCAACACATGATCTTGAATTAGCTGCATTGGTATTCGCCTTGAAGATATGTCGACATTATTTGTACGGGGTTCATGTGGATGTGTTTACGGACCATAAGAGTTTGCAATATGTGTTTGCCCAGAAGGATCTCAATCTTCGGCAAAGGAGGTGGTTCGAGCTACTCAAGGACTATGATATAAGTGTCCTTTACCATCAGATCAAGGCTAATGTAGTAACATACACGCTTAGTAGACTCTCCATAGAGAGTGTGTCCCATATGGATGAGGGGAAAAAAGAGCCGGTGAAAGATGTGCATCGACTGGCAATGTTGGGAGTTAGGTTGGTTGACTCGACCGACGGTGGGGTTGTTGTTCAAAATGGATCAAAATCATCATTGGTGACTGATGTAAAGTCTAGACAAGATGAGGACCCTATTTTGGTAAAGTTAAAGGAAGTAGTTCAAAATCAGAAGGTGGAGGTCTTCTCCAAAGAGGGAAATGGTATGCTTCGATACTAGGGTCTCTTATGTGTTCCGGATGTGGATGATTTGAGGATCTAGATGTTTCATGAGGCTCATGGATCCAGGTATTCCATCCATCCAAGTGCCACCAAGATGTACCTTGACTTATGGGAAGTCCATTGGTGGAATGGCATGAAGAAAAACATTGCGGAGTTCGTAGCTAAATGTCCAAACTGTCAGCAAGTAAAGGTTGAGCTCGGAGACTGGGAGGTGTGCTTTAGGATATTAGTATTCCTACTTAGAAGTGGGAAGAAATCAATACAAACTTCATCACAGGGTTGCCTCGCACTCATCGACAATACAACTCCATTTGGGTGGTGGTAGATAGGTTGACCAAGGCCGCTCATTTTCTATCGGTCAAAACCATGGATTCAGTGGGGGCTTATGCCAAGCTATATATCTGGGAACTAGTTCGATTGCATGGAGTGCCCTCGTCCATCATATCAGAAAGAGCTACCCAATTTACTTCTTAATTTTGGAAGTCATTTCAAAAAGGACTTCGTACTCAGGTTAAGCTCAACACAACATTTCACCCGCAGACGAATGGTCAAACAGAGCGGACAATTCAGACTCTTGAGGACATGTTGAGAGCATGCGTGATTGACTTCAAAGGTAGTTGGGATGAGCATTTGCCTCTTATCGAGTTTGCATACAATAAAAGCTATCATTCCCATATTCAGATGGCGCCTTTTGAGGCTCTCTATGGGTGGATATATAGGTCGCCCATTGTTTTGTTTTAGGCTGGTAGAGCGGTGATGATAGGACCAGATTTGGTTCATGAGGCTATGAAGAAGATTCAGTTGATAAGGGACAGGTTGAAAAATACTCAGAATTGCCAAAAGTCCTATGTCAATGCAACAAGAGAGAATTAGAATTTGAAGTTGATGATTGGGTATTTATGAACATGTCTCCCATAAAGGGAGTGATGAGGTTCGGAAAGAAATGGAAACTTAGTCCCCGCTATGTTGGCCCGTATCGGATAGTAAGACGTGCTGGCAAGGTGGCTTATGAATTGGAGTTTCCCTTAGAATTAGCTTCTATGCATCATGTATTCCATGTATCGCTCTTAAGGAAGTGTTTGGGTGATCCAACTCTAGTTGTTTCGGTGGAAAGTGTTGGTGTGAAAGACAACCTCAATTATGATGAGGTTCCGGTAGAAATACTGGATTGTCAGGTTAGAAGGATAAGGAACAAGGAAGTAGCTTCAGTTAAAGTGTTATTGAGAAATCAGCATGTTGAGGGAGCTGTGTGGGAAGCCGAAGCAGATATGATGGCTAAATACCACATTTATTCTCTATCAGCCCAGTTCCAATTTGAGGTATCAATTTTGCCCTAAAACCCTATTTAGTTTTCATGATTCAGTTCATGAGCCCAAGTTTCTTTTATATATATGGATGTATGTATGATTCGTTAATTTAGTTTAGCTATGTAGTTTGAATTGGAGATAGTCATTCCATTAGTTTTCGGCTAAAATGATCAGTATTTGAATATGATGACTGCATTTTTCTGCTTTTCTGTGTTTTTCCAAAGTTCGAGGATGAATGTTTCCAAGGGTGAGATATTTTTATACCCCGAAAGCCCAAGATCCGGCCCGAGAGTTGAAACAGAGAAAAGTTAAAAAAACTAGCATCAGGAACAGAACAGGTCGTGAGGTGACCCATGAGAGAAACCCACGAGTCATGATGTGACTCGTGGGGAGGCCGGGTGATGTGCTTTAAACTTGAGAAATAGGATCCCCATGGACGTGACAACGAGTCGTGGTCAGGCCCCACGACTCGTTAGGTCAGTCATGGGGAGTGATGAATGAAAAGAGAGAAGGAAGAGGGTAGTGTACTTAACGGAAGGACCCCCCAAGTCGTGGTCAGTGACGTGCCCGATTCGCGCATCCGCAAGTGTACGGGTCGTGCAAGTAATATAGTGGCTCTTTTTAAGAACCGGATTGTCGAACCCACAGGGACTGGACCCATTTCTCTAACTATCCATTTCTATTGTGATCTTAAATACCTAAAGTGTTGGTTATAGACATTTTCGATTGAGATTAATTAAGTCTAAGTTTGGGTCAACGAAATATTCTGAAATCACTCTAGGAGCAACATAGAGTTAAAACCAATTAATCATGCGATCCTACGATTTGCAATGGGTTAAGCATGGAACAATCAATTGTTATTTCACATAATTAGAATTGCATGTTTATGGTCTGTCGAGCCTCTAAACACGGCAATCTAGCCTCACTGCATCATTGTGAGCGAGGAGTTTAATTTTCTAGTCGCGGGCAATCAATTATGTTGTGGTTTACGGGGAAACGATTAGGGACTTTCGTGCGTCTAACCATTTAACTCAACTTAGCCTCACAACTACTTCTTTGAGTGGTGATGTGACATCCCAAGTTGGTCTTTCATAACCCCCGTGTGTCAACCAAGCACGGTGTTAGGTATATTTCTATCCTGACACAAAAATCTCTCCCGAGATACAAACATGCTCCTTACATTCTCATGTCCTGACCTAGGTAATGCTTTCTCAAGCTATTACTCAAGCTAACAAATATGCTTTCATGGTGATCAATCATAAAAACAACCAACAATCCAGAATGCAAGACGAAAACAACAATCAATAACTTAATTCCAAAACAAATTCATAAAAGCACAATCATAATTCATGGCTTCAACCCTAGAGGAAGGGTTCTTGCCATTCATGTTCGTAAAACTACAATTAACTAATACTAAACTAACATACTTACATAAATTTGGTAGATGAGAAGGGAATTTGATAAACCCTAGATGAGTTCTCCCACTTCTCCCTTCACTCCTAGGTGGTTTTTCAGAATAAACTCGTGACCAAATGATTTTAGGAGCTAAGGGTCCTATTTATAGTAAATGGAAACAGTGCATAATTTAGCCTGAGAGGGAACGACTCCGTGTCACGAAGTGCATCGCGGAGCACTTCCTCCGTGACACGGAGACAACGCGAAAGCTCTCTGGAAATTGCCTCAGGAAACCAAGTTGCCGAGGGTTGCCGCGCTGGCCAACGTGGCACGCTGCCCATGCAGCGCGTTGGCAAGCTGCTGTCGCGCAGGCTGCCTAGCGTGACACGGCGCTGCCACGCTGGTTCTCTGGCTCCTGCTGCCTGCTGCTGCCTTTCCTCGTGCGCTTGGCAAGGGCGTGGCACGGCGCTGGGCGCGACTCACGCACAGCGTGGCACGCTGCCTGGCGCGGCCAGCCTTGCCAAGGCATGCCCCTTGCCGACTTTTCGCCACTTGCTTCCACTTCATTCCTTCCTTTCACCAACTTGCGAATTAGTTCCTCAAATGCATTATTAACCTACAAAACAAGGACTAATCATGTTGGTTCGCACATATATTCACATTTATATAAAATCACATGAGATTATGTAAAATACTTTAGATAAACAAGACTATATTAAGATATAAAGCGTATTACGGGCATGCTATTTTTCCCGTGATCACAACCCCACACTTAAAGCCTTGTTCGTCCTCGAACAACATTTTACATATCCTCATATGGAGACTCCCACATAACTAATTTAGCAAGATAATTCAATCTACGGCTATAATGATTACATAAGATAACAAGCTAAAGGTAGAGCATACACAATTTAATCACCGAGATGAAATACAACAATGCTAAGACTTCTTAACCTCAAGAATCGACTCTCGATCTTAGCAAACTCATGCAAATCAACTGAGTAAGAAATACCACATGAATTATATCCTTCATTCAACATGTGCCCTCACGGAAGGAGAGTTACCCAATCACACGCAAAAATCATTTTTACATCACAACATGTGTGGGTAAATAAATAGAATTACACTCACTCTCACAAAGAATTCACATGCATCATGTAATGACCCATAAGCTTGCCCTTAGTGTTTTATTCCACTAATTTAAGGATGTGTGAATGTAAGATCAAGTAGGACTTAATGGGTTGTAATGTAGGCTAAGGGACAGGTAGGTACTATTATGGCCAGTAATAGTGACTATCTTTCCTAAACGCTTTTAATACATTACGCCCTCCTTACGAACTTCCCTTCCCTTACTTTACCTTTTTCTCCTTTCATCTTTCTTGTTCCTCTTATGTTCCCCCATTTCTTTAGGCACTTTTAACTTATTAGTAAGGAGTTCTATAAATAGTTTTTCATTAATTTGTTTTCTTGCTCCTTACTAATAATCACCCATTTTCACACAAGTGCACCTTTGTCCTTTTCTCACTTCTACAACTTGCTACTTTTCCTTTCTTTTCATTCTTCTCACTCCTTTACTCCTTCGGATTTTTTTCACTCAAGCGATTAGGAATTTTGGATCAATTTCAAGGCTAATGAAAGAAAAAGGATTAAGCTTATGTTGCAGCTATCAAAGAATAGGCTCAAGGCTCAACAGGGCTAACTAGGATTTATTTCTCAAGGTAGGTAAAACGAGGGATAACAATTGGTTCATTCAAAGAAATGCCTAAATCATCTCCTACAATTCACATCCTTCATTTCGTTTTATACACACACCAGGCAAGTTCTAGACATTTCATAATAGCACAGAATACTCAAAAACCTTACACTCATGGCACATGCTCAAATCAAGACACATTCAGCAGACTCTTAACCCAGCTAATCACAAGAATTCAGAATTAAGCTTCAAACATATTGAGTCAAATTCAAGAGCCTAAGTGTCTCAAACAAGGTTATACACTTGCATGCTTTACACTGAACATACTTGCATCTTATAATCACGTATAGCACATAACAAGAACATCAAGCACCACTTAGTTATGGTTTCAAAAACCAATCACCTACCGACTAATTTTCCTCAAGACGGTCGTCATCCATCCATCGTCGGAAACAGTCCCTAACTATGACTAAAAACACTATATACAGACAAAGGAAAGAAAAAAATAAAATTTTTATTCTTCGGTTCAAAGACCCCCCGTCGGAAAAGAATCGAAAAGAAAAACCAACGGGCGATGAAGTCATGCTTACTTCACAAAAATTTTCAAATTTTTCAAAAGCATTACATTCACCAAAAATCGTTAAGCACAACAAAACTTTTTTGAAATTTCCCTTGAAATTTCCCTCACCCCACACGTAAATCATGCTATGTACTCATAGCATCAAATTAAAAGTTAACAAGGGTGAGAAATACTCCCTGAGGCCTTTAGCCTAGCAAATAGCATGCTTTTCTTCAGTTTTGCACAAGTGTGTGTCGACCCCACACTTTTTATCGTCCATGCTTTTTAGCTTCCTCCACCACGGGTACTCAGACTTCCCCTCCATCTGTGCTTAACATTCCACCAAAAACAACACAAGATGAGAAATAAATAAAATCAACACAAATGCAAGAAATTAAAATGGTACTTGTGGTACCCTTGGGTTGCCTCCCAAGTAGCGCCTTATTTTACGTCGTGGCCCGACGTGGACTATCCTTTTCAGGACATCCTCATACCTGGGTCCTCTTTAGAGAACCATCTCCTTTTCTTTTGTTGTTTAGAGGAAACAGCCTCCACTCTGCTCCTCTCTTTCTCCAACTTCTTCTCTATTTGAAGTCCTTTATCAGACTCGGGCTGAACACTTGTCATTACCTTCGACCCTGCACCTATGGAATCCCCCACCCCACGCTTATCCTCTGCCAACACACTAACCTGACAAAGGTTTCTATAGTGTGCAGATGGGTTCATTTCTTGGTACACGCGGAAGATTTCTTCTTCATCCTCCACCCTCATTTTCAGGGTCCCTGCTTTTAAATCAATCACCGCTCCTCCAGTGGCCAAGAATGGCCGTCCCAAGATCAGGGGTACCTAGTCATCAACCTGAAAATCTAAGACAATAAAATCAGCAGGTATAATGAACTTACCTACTTTGATGAGAAGGTCCTCTATTATTCCATCAGGTGTCACTCGCGACTTGTCAGCCAGCTGCAGCATCAACCTTGTTGGCCTTGGTTGTCCCAACCCCAAGGTGTTGAATAAGGATAGGGGCATTAGATTAACTGCCGCCCCCAAGTCACATAAAGCTCGTAGCACCTCAGCTTTACCAATTTGTATGGGGAGGGTAACACTCCCTGGGTCTTTGAGTTTCTTTGGCATTTTGCTCAATACCCTGTAACTGCACTCCTCAGTCAGTGCTACCGTTTGGACATCCACCAATCTCAATTTGTTCGCCATCACGTCCTTCAAGTATTTAGCATACTTGGGCATTCCCTGCAAAACATCAAGAAGAGGCAAATTTATGTGAAGTTCTCTGAAACTCTCAAAGAACTTTTTGAAGCATTCCTCCTCCTTGCTCTTTCTGAATTTTTGAGGGAATGGTGGTGGTGGTCTTTGTGCTGGCTGCAATTGAAGTCGTGAATTTTGTTGCCCAGCACTCTGATTATCTCCCATGTTGATGGATGGTCCTGGTCTAACCAACTCCGGCTGCACCTCTTTGCTCAGCTCTTTTGGCACTACATCAGCTAATTGCCTACCGCTTCTCAGACTGATGGCATTGATCTGCCGGGGGTTAGGATCTGTGTCGCTTGGTAATCCCCCTTGTGATCTCATGTTTTGAGCAGCTGCTATCTGACCCACTTGTTTTTCAAGATTTCGGGTGGCTACTTGCTGATTCATTAAGTCTGTTGCCATCCTCGCCTGATTTTCCACTAACTGAGTCTGGGTCTCCATAATTTTCTGCAGTGTTTCCTCAATATTGCTACTCAATTGCCCATCATTCTGCCTATTCTGCTGATACTGCTGCTGTTGAGGTTGCATAAAATTCTGCTTTTGGTTTCCACCCCAAGAAAAATTCGGGTGGCCCTGCCAATTTCTGTTGTAACTGGTTTCAAAATTCTGATTGTTGCGCTGCACATTACTAACAAAATTGACTGACTCCGGATTGGCTCCACAAGATTCTGCATGGTGCCCATTATTACCACAAATTTCACACCAACTCGGAACTTGCTGAACTGCATTAACCTGGCCCTGGCGTTGGTTCATACTCAGTTTATTGAACTGAGTCATCATTTGATGCTGGAACGAAGCTAACTGTGCTGCCAAGGCATTCAAACCATCTGCTTCTATCAACCCCGATCTGTTTCCTGCCCCTCTCGATGACTCGATGTGCCACTCTGGATTTCCTTGTGCTATTCTGTTCAACAAAGTGTACAACTCATCATATGTCTTATCCAAGGCTTGCCCACCCGATGCAGAGTCTAGCAATATTTTTGTGTGTGGGTCTAGACTTTCTACAAAGGTATGAGCCAGCACTTCATTTGATTGCTGGTGATGGGGGCAATCTCTTAACAATGACTTGAATCTTTCCCAAGCCATATATAAGTTCTCATCAGGCCTCTGCTTAAAACTGCGTATTTCACTTCTCAACCTTGCAGTTTTGCCTGATGGGAAGAATCTGATAAGGAATTTCTTAGCCAAGTCATTCCATGAAGTTATGGAGTTCGGTGGCTCAGCCTTCAGCCACTTCTTCGCCTCTCCCAACAGTGAAAATGGGAAGAGGGTCATTCGGACATAATCTGTGGACACGCCGGTGGGGACAAACGTGTCACTAATCTCTAAAAAGCTCTGTAGGTGCTGCTGCGG
Organism: Datura wrightii; assembly: GCA_035772735.1. NCBI lineage: Eukaryota > Viridiplantae > Streptophyta > Magnoliopsida > Solanales > Solanaceae > Datura > Datura wrightii. The sequence goes on along the minus strand of JASDFA010000002.1, from coordinate 42,944,253 downwards.
GTCCTCATGTGCCATCCCAGTGAATTGACCACTAGAATGTAACAGCTGCACCATGTTCCGTTTAAGCTCAAAGTGCCCTCCAGGCTCCGGTTTAAGAATGCTTGAGGTCATATTTGTCGCTAGTGGGATAGCCACTTCGCGAACTGGTCTTGCTTCCATTTCTTCGGATGACAATTATGCTTGTCCCGCGGGTGGTTGTTGTTGTACCTTTTCTTGAAGTCTCTTCAGCTTATGCTCTAGAGCTATTCTCCTTTGCAAATGGATCTGACGTTCAGGTTCAAGCAACGGTTCCACAAGCTCTCTATTTCTAGCCAGCTCGGCAGGACAACCTGTCACCTGCAAACAAACAGACTAAGACCAAGTTTTTCAACACTTAAGAGAAATTTAAAAATCACACAAAAATAGATAAATTATCAAAACTTCGCCGAGTCCCCGGCAGCGGCGCCAAAAACTTGACGTGCCCGATTCGCGCGTCCGCAAGTGTACGGGTCGTGCAAGTAATATAGTGGCTCTTTTTAAGAACCGGATTGTCGAACCCACAGGGACTGGACCCATTTCTCTAACTATCCATTTCTATTGTGATCTTAAATACCTAACGTGTTGGTTATAGACATTTTCGATTGAGATTAATTAAGTCTAAGTTTGGGTCAACGAAATATTCTGAAATCACTCTAGGAGCAACATAGAGTTAAAACCAATTCATCATGCGATCCTACGATTTGCAATGGGTTAAGCATGGAACAATCAATTGTTATTTCACATAATTAGAATTGCATGTTTATGGTCTTTCGAGCCTCTAAACACGGCAATCTAGCCTCACTGCATCATTGTGAGTGAGGAGTTTAATTTTCTAGTCGCGGGCAATCAATTATGTTGTGGTTTACGGGGAAACGATTAGGGACTTTCGTGCGTCTAACCATTCAACTCAACTTAGCCTCACAACTACTTCTTTGAGTGGTGATGTGACATCCCAAGTTGGTCTTTCATAACCCCCGTGTGTCAACCAAGCATGGTGTTAGGTATATTTCTATCCTGACACAAAAATCTCTCCCGAGATACAAACATGCTCCTTACATTCTCATGTCCTGACCTAGGTAATGCTTTCTCAAGCTATTACTCAAGCTAACAAATATGCTTTCATGGTGATCAATCATAAAAACAACCAACAATCCAGAATGCAAGATGAAAACAACAATTAATAACTTAATTCCAAAACAAATTCATAAAAGCACAATCATAATTCATGGCTTCAACCCTAGAGGAAGGGTTCTTGCCATTCATGTTCGTAAAACTACAATTAAATAATACTAAACTAACATACTTACATGAATTTGGTAGATGAGAAAGGAATTTGATAAACCCTAGATGAGTGCTCCCACTTCTCCCTTCACTCCTAGGTGGTTTTTCAAAATAAAATCGTGACCAAATGATTTTAGGAGCTAAGGGTCCTATTTATAGTAAATGGAAAACGTGCATAATTTAGCCTGAGAGGGAACGGCTCCGTGTCACGGAGTGCATCGCGGAGCACTGCCTCCGTGACACGGAGACAACGCGAAAGCTCTCTGGAAATTGCCTCAGGAAACCAAGTTGCCGAGGGTTGCCGCACTGGCCAACGTGGCACGCTGCCCATGCAGCGCGTTGGCAAGCTGCTGTCGCGCAGGCTGACTAGCGTGACACGGCGCTGCCGCGCTGGTTCTCTGGCTCTTGCTGCCTGCTGCTACCTTTCCTCGTGCGCTTGGCAAGGGCGTGGCACGCTGCCTGGCGCGGCCAGCCTTGCCAAGGCATGCCCCTTGCCGACTTTTCGCCACTTGCTTCCACTTCATTCCTTCCTTTCACCAACTTGCGAATTAGTTCCTCAAATGCATTATTAACCTACAAAACAAGGACTAATCATGTTGGTTCGCACATATATTCACATTTATATAAAATCACATGAGATTATGTAAAATACTTTAGATAAACAAGACTATATTAAGATATAAAGCGTATTACGGGCATGCTATTTTGCCCGTGATCAGTCAGTCATCACGATTCATGGGGAGGGTCGTGAGCAGCATGGTGAAGTAAAATCAAAATCCATGAAAGTGTACATAATGAGTGGTGACCACGAGTCGTGGTCACCAGTGAAAAATCGTGAATTCTCCCATTACGAGCCCAGAAGACTTGACTAGCAGTATACTTCATGGATCATGCCACGAGTCGTGGCCAGAGAGGACGAGTCGTTAGTTCCCTCGCGGGGACTACTTGGCAGTTATTTTCTGTGAATTTAATAAGGGCTTTTCCATAATTCTAAAGATCCTAAGGCCTAAGGAATTTAATATGAATGATGACTTTTAAAGGGTTTAAGTTCATTTTAGGCCATTTACATTCATGCATCCAAAGGTAGAAGGTTAGAGAGGGTGATCAAGCTTTTCTTCTTCGAATTCTTTTCAATTTCCTCTCGGGCAATCAGAGAAATGTAAGAATCAGTCTCAATCAGGTATGTAGGGTTACTAATGGGTGATTCCTTTCACACCCATGCCCAATCTCTTTTAATTCATGAAATTTTCTATCTAAATTCTATGGGGTTTTACCCAATGCATGAAATTTTGGATTTCTCTACATCGGCTTGATCTAATTGAGTTACTATTATTGAATTATGAATTATAGGCAACTTTTATGTTGTTTTTCATTAAAAATCATGTTTCAAGTCCTACAAATTTAAAATTCCCATTTATGAAAAGTTCAAGAAAGTCAAGGTTTGTTATGAATGTTCATGTATGATGAATTATTGATGATAAAAAGCATGTTTTCATGTTACCCATGAGTATAATCATGTTTTCGAATGAATTGACTATGTTCAAGCATGTTAAAGTATTGGGCAATGCCCACATGTTCAAGATTGATTTACGATTTATGAAATGGATCTCATGATTTATCAATTTATGATGTTTTCCAATAAAAGGACCCTTGAATTCTTGGATAATCATGTATTTGAATGGGGATCAATGATGATAATGTTTATTTGACCTTGAATCTCAATGAATGATGTTATTGATTTATATACGAGCCTAATGTGCTTGTTTTTGGGAGCAGTGTTTAGCACCGAGCAGCCCGACGTTGAAAGGACTACGCCGGTGTCTCATAAATACGTGCCATCGTAGGTTTATATTGATACATTACAATGCTAATGATCCCCTCTTTCATGATATCACATAATGCACGTCCCTCTCCTGGCAAGACAGGGCTGACTCTGCCCACTTGAGTGAGATAGTTAGGGCATCATGTACGACTCTACCATGATGGTGTCAGTTATGACGAGTCCTCCCATTGGCCTACATATGGTATGCATAGTTATGTTTATGTTATTTGGCTCAAGAGATGATTAATTAAGTTTCTCATATGACTATGATAAGGGGTGGATTATAAATGATTTGAAAACCTTGAGCCTTATGTTATCTTATGATATTTATGTTACGAGCATGTTGTCCCACTCTTATGATCATTTATGAGATTTTATGTATTTTTAAATGTCTGTTTTACTGATGGTACATTCCACGTACTGACCGCATACTCTATGCTGTATCATTTTATGATACAGGCTTCGATCTTCAGATCCAACACCTTCAGTAGTCCATCTCAGAGTTTAGCCTCCAGCTTCTTGGTGAGTCCTTCGAGGACCACATGTTTCAGATGTTGAGGTTTCTTTTAGTTTTCAGTTTGCCGGGTTAGTGGGGAATGTTGTCTCATCAACCCATTCGATACGTTAGAGGCTTTCAGACTATATATAGTACTTAGTTGTTATGTATGTAGTATGTTTTTCTTATCTTGTTATGTTATGTTTATGCTTCCGCTATATCATTATGTTAAGTATTCCGCTTTAATGAAATGGAGTTTGGTGAATATTCATTCGATGGGTCGACTTGGAGTATCTAAGTGCTCCTTGTCCCGTGTTACGATCCGGGTCTACGTTCGGGTCGTGACAACTATATATACCCTTTCTTAGGATGATATTAGAGGAAAATGAAGAGTCCAACAACTCATAACTTACAAATTACATATGAAATTGTGCAATTACTTAGTCGAATATTTGTTGGAAAATTCATCAAGTTCTTGTAATTTTATTTAGCTTTGGAGATTTGTTAAATAAATTTGTATTATTGTAAGTATTTCATTATGACTTCTTATAAATTTTATGTTATTGTTTTCTCAAACATGAGAGGCTAAATCTCTTGAAGCTAGAATTCTTGGAACTATGATGGATTAATGGAAATAGGCAAAATAAAATAGTGATTCTTGAATGGTGAATTAAGTGGATTGATATTCTCTGTTTTAAAGAGTTTTAGCAGTTGCAAAAGTTGAAACATGTTTGTATCTTCAACTTGCTCGAACAAAGAGGTCGATGTTTGGAAAAGAGAATAACAATGGAAATCTGGGGCTATCAACCCTCATCTAATTAACTTGAGATCGAACCGAGGATAGTTAATCCAAGACTTATGGAGAGGGAAAAATATACACACCTAAAGTCCAAGAGAAATTAGGTGAAATTTATCTATGTAGGTTGAGAGACATTAGCTGAACTTAATCGTCAGTCTTACATAAAATTCACTAGGATAGATCACTAATAAAATAAGCCTACTATGTTATGAAATTATGGGAAACACAATTCTAGTTTTGTCTCATTAATTTGATAACAACTCAATCATTGTCTAGAATTACTTTTTCTTTTTATTTGCAACCCTTTTTTCAAAATATTGACTACCGGTTGGTTTATTCATCATTAATATATTATCTCTTCCCTATTTCTTGTAGGATTGACTTAAACGTAGTTGGATTACTATATTTGACAACAACCGCTTAGTACTTCATTGCAAGGTAAAATTTAGACGTGATCAAATTTCGGCGTCGTTGCCAGAAATATGATTTAGAAATAGTTAATTAGTGTTTAAATCCTTCTTGTAGTCTTTATTTCCTGCTTTATTTCTTGTTGTTATCCTTGATTCTTTCAGGTGTAATGGCGAGAGTCGTGCCACGATGTTAACTTAGGCGCTTTTTGGGGGGCAACCCAAGGGGTATCTTGATAAAGTTTGAGTAATTAAGATGCCCTGTTGTGCCGTGATATTAAATTAGGCATTTCTTGGGAGGAAACCTATGACAACTTAGTTTTTGTCTTTATTTTGTGAATTTTTAGATATGATTTGTATGCTCAAGTGTGCCGGAAGAAAATCTCAAATTTAGCAAGGTACTCCGCAGCGTAGAGCAAAACCTCTACACTGAGGTCCGCAAAGCAGAGTAGGGTTTCAGGTAAAATTTTTATCCCACGGACAACGTGGAATAGGACTAGAGAATTCTTCTGTCAAAACCCGAGCTAAGACCCCAGACCGAGACACAGACCTAGAACCACCAATGGCTCCAAGCTAATCCATGGTACATACATAGCATGACTTAAGGGCATAATAAAGTAAAAATAAAAATTAGCATGGATAAGAGGAAGTACAAATATCATAAAGTGTAAAAAAAAGTGATAACATCACAACGCTGAGTCACAAAATTAAACATGCTAAATCTATGTCTGAAAGCCTCTACTATCTGATAAGATACTGGGATAAGACCCTACCTAATTCCAAGTCTAAAACTAAAACAAAACGTAACAAGCATAACTTATAGATGTTCTCGAATGATGAGGACTCATCCAAAGCGCGATGGAGCTGATCTGAGCGAGTGCAAACTAGTGACGAGGATGAGTAGGATCAGCCTAACCTATATCATTAGACGATATAACATAGAGTATGCAGTAAATACTTGGAATGTACTGAGAATGAAAGGTAAGGAAAATGTTTTAGTAAAAAGATAGTATAAAATCATGCATAGAAGTTATTGGATCGTGAGAGTAAGTACAACATACTTTAAGCCATAAATCTGTAGCATACATAAGCATAAGCTATTTATCATAATCTCAACATAAATGACCCAAGGTTTAGAATTAGCAATCATATAACTTATCACGTTTGAAATCGTAAGTGAAATCTCATAAACTGATCAATAGGTCAAGTATATTATAGAAACATAATATCATAAGTCATGAATATGAGTAACTGAAAATATGAGGAATAGTGGGAGATTCTTATAACTGACTTATCCCACGTGAACATACATGGAGCCCGACCAATAAATCCCTAATCAGGAGGGTGTTCGTACCTATCCAAGGGTAGAACAATGAAAAATGCATGATATCACTTATGGGTGACCCATACAGGAACTGGAGAAAATATTGTGGGGGACCCCATCATGGCTACATTGGCACGTAGTTCTGAGACCTGGGTGTACTGGAACCCCGACCTAATCGATGTTAAATACTACTCTCAAAACATATATAGTGCTCATAACATAATTATGAAACATACTTGAAGTACATGGGATAGTTGAAATAATAAGATTCATAACATGCTTGAGGTACGTGAACTAGCTATAAAATAGGCTCGTATGTTGTCCATAATCATAAACTCAATATTCATGAAAGCCATGCATACTTGAGGAAATCAACATACTCTAAAATTCATAAATTCATGAAGGGTTCTTATGGAAATCATGCATTGTAATCATAAAACATAATTTTTTCATCATACTTGAAATCATAGACTCATAATGTCACAATCCAAATGATTGTGATTGACATTCACACTAACCCCCAGTGGACGAACCAACGATTCCCAACAATTTCCCCAAAAAACCAATTAGAGAAAGAATAATAACCTCAAACTTAAATAAACCAACAGAATACAGTTAAAATTTGTTAACTCAATCGAAAGAAACCACAATTTCGATTTCAACTGTAATACCCCAAAAGTTCCAAAGACTAGACTCGTGATCAACAAGAAAAGTTAGGAAATTACCTCAGTACGAATAAATCTACGAGTTGTAGGTTGGTAGTATAGGTCGTAGGAAGACCCGTGATTTAAATTAGATGTTTTTGTTCCATAGAAAATGAGTCCCCACTACGAGTCATAGTATGTGGGTACGACTCGTGGTCAAGAGTCATAGTAAGTCCTTGGGGTTATCAAGGGATTAATTATATGGGTGATGGTATGGTTTGTAGTATGGAGCTATAGGCCGTAGTATGATTCACGGAAATATTCAAAAGATTTGATGTTTTAGACATGGTCAGTGCGAGAGGATACCACGAGTCGTAGGAGGATTGTACGACTTGTGGTACGAGTCATAATAGCTGAGGGAACAGTTTTTCCTGTGTATTCATTAAGGGTATTCTCGTAAATCCTAAGCTGCTAACTTCCTAATGAAATCTTTTTAAGCTCTGACAGGAGGGCTTTAAAGGAGTCTAACTCATCCTAATGCGTTAGGCTTTATTGCATGCAAGTTTAGAAATTCCCCTTTGAAGATCAAGCTAGAAATTCCTCAATTTCTCCCCAAATCACTTGGGCTTTCAAAGTCAAGTTTAGATTCAGCTTACCCAGGTATGTGGGGTTATGAATGAGAGGTTCCTTTCAATATCATGCCCATATCTTTCCTCAATCTCACGAATTCAAATCTTAATTCAAGTTTATGATTTATGGAGATTTAGCTCAATTTCATGAAATTCTCTATGATTTATTTATGGGTTAATTCCATTCATGTTTCAATGTATATTGTAAGATTCATGGGAAGATTTTATACATATTTCAATTCCACATTCATGATTTCAAGTTTTTAGAAAATTATGCCAAATTATGCAAGTTTCATGAAAAGTCAAGTTTATGATTTATGATTTCAAGTATGATGAAATATCTAGCATGATTGAATGTTTATAATTACTCATGTATAAAATTCAGGATTTTTCTTTATGAAGTCTACTTCAAGAATGCATGATTTTAAGATTTGGGCATGCCCACACAAGTCTAGTATGTTTCATAATTTAGCGAAGGCTAACAAGATCAGTTATGATATATTATTTACAGTTAAGACTCCCAAATATTCAGATTAAATCAATGTTTTAAGAATATAATTATATGAGCATTATACATCTTTTGGGAGTAGTTTCTAGTACCGAGTAGCTAGGGGTTCCAAGGTTCCCCGGTCTCATAAACTACGCGCCAACGTCGGGATATATTCTGGGACCTCTCAAGAGAGTGTTTCCCTTGCCAAAAGGCAAACTGTTATATCACATCTTACTTATCCTTTGCGCTGGCAAGGCTTAGGGTTGATCTTCTCCATGTGGGAAAGACGTGAGATCATCATGCGCTCATATATGGTTGTTGTCAGTTATGATGAGTCTCCCATTGTTCCTCATGATTTTAGTTAGGCATGTTTATGACTTATGATATTATGTTTTAACCAGGTTTGACCCAATGATTAGTTTATAAGCTTTCACTTGTGATTTTTGCTATGGCAGGACATATGATTTCTATTTTAGCTTCGGGTCATTCTATTCGGTTATGATATTCAATTTATAATTATACATGATTCAGATTTAGATTCAGAGTTCAGCATGCAGTCCTTACTCTTATGATCTTATGATTTATGTTATATGCATGATTTCAGTTTATACTTATACAACATATTTTACTTATGTTGCATACTCAATACATTCCAAGTACTAACCTCATCATTCGAGGACCTTCAGTTTGATGTTGAGTAATTTTATTTCAGTTTTCAGACTTTAGTGAGCTAGTTATGGATATTGTCCCATCAATTCTTTAGACATGTTAGAGGCTTATTAGAAATATTTAGAATTTTAGCTTGGACAGGGTTGACTCTATTATGATCATTATGTATTCATAGTTTTGATTATTCATGGTTTTAGTTATCATATGCCTCCTGATATATGTTCTTTAGTTGCTATATTTAAGCAATGTGTCGACTTGGAGCCATCGATGGTTCTAGGTCATGTGTCCTAGTTTGGGCCTATGTCTGGGTCTTGAAAAACTTGGTATTAGAGCAAACGTTTAGAGTGTCCTAGGGTGTCTAAATGCCACATTGAGTAGAGTCTTTTCCATGGGTGTGAAACGCGCCACACTTATGGGGAAGAAGCTACAAGATGTTTTAGGAAATTTTACTTCTTTCATGATGTCTGTTGTGCGATGAAGTATGCCTATTCTTCTAACTCGTGCTATATATGATTGCAGAAATATACCTCCACGCTGAGTAAATAGAAGAAGTAATGGCAATGAAAAAGGCCACGACAATGATAATAGAGACGGGCATCAACAAGCACCGCCAGCACCAATAGATCCTATGCCTAAGCAGGTCATCATGTCAAGTTTAGAGTGGCATTTCGGATGTTTGCTTAGGCGATGACTGCTTAGGTCAATCAGCAGGCAGTGGCTCATGTTCCTTAGAATGGGAACACAACGGCGACAAGAGTTCGAGACTTTCTCCAGATGAATCTTTCAGAGTTTCTGTGGTTGAAGGCAGATGAGGACCCTCATGAGTTCTTTGAGGAAGTGCAAAAGATCAACCAAATTATAGGGGTGATGGGAGAGGAGAACGCAGATTTATCCTCCTATCAGCTGAAGGGGGTTGCTTACATATGTTAATGCTAGTAGAAAGATGGTAGGGTAGTAGGAGCAGTTCCCCTGAGTTGGGACGAGTTTGTGACTGCCTTCTTGGATAAGTTCTTCCCTAGGGAGTTGAGGGAGGTGAAGGCGGCAGAGTTTGTCAATTTGAAGCAGTATCACAAAATTGTCCAGGAATATGCCTTGGAGTTTACCCGGCTATCCAAGTTTTTGGATCAAAGATGGTAGTGGATCAGAGGGCTCATATGAGTAGGTTTGTGAATGGAATATTAGACTTGTTGGTCACGGAGTGTAGGACTATTTTGCTGAACAGTGATATAAACTTCTCACAATTGGTCATATATGCCCAACAAATAGAGGTGGATCAAATGATGGAGACGGAGAGAGAGGCCAAGAGGGCTAGAACAGGGAGTTACAGAAAATTTTACTAGAGGTTGGTGGAGGACACCGTCAGTAGTCCCACCATAATCAGTTCCAGCACCATCATCAGCTAGTGTTCCGTCTAGACCGAGGCGTGATTAGAGGGATGGGGCATCAAGCTATAGAGGCTAGAGGAGCAGGTTAGGAGAGCCAGTCTTCCAGTTTGCAGCAAGTGTGGCAGAAAGCACCCCAGAGAGTGCGTAGTGGGTTCAGGTGTGGAAAGCCCGGTCATCTGCTCAGAGACTATCCTTCAGCCAGATAGGGCCATAGTAGAGGTCATGACCTAGCCACCAGTTAAGTAGTAGCTCCACCAGCATGATTAGATTAGAAGGGTGAATTCACTAGTGTAAGTGGTGAACAACATCAGAACAGATTTAATGCCCTCTCATCTTGTCAGGAGCAGGAGGTCTCTCCCGATGTGGTCACTAGTATGTTATGATTATTTTATCTCGATGTATATGCATTATTAGATCCAGGGATTACCTTATCTTTTATGACTCATTATGTTATAATTAGTTTCAGAGTCAGTCCCGAGATCCTATCAGAACCCTTCTCAGTCTCTACTCCAGTCAATGACTCAGTTGTAGCTCGACGGATATACAAAAATTTCCCTGTTACAATCCTTCAGATAGTCACCACAGCCTATCTAGTAAAGTTATACCTAATCGATTTTGATGTTATCTTTGGTATGGATTGGTTTCATGCATATTACACCTCAGTGAATTATAGAACCCGTACGATAAAGTTTCAATTTCTGGGTGAGCCAGTTCTATAATGGAAAGGTAGTTCGATTGTACTTGTAGGTCACTTTGTTTCCTATCTTAAGGCTAGGAAGATGATTTTCAAAGGCTGTATGTACCATTTAGTTTGGGTTAAGAATGCTACCTCTTTAATCAGTTTATATAGTATGTGAGTATCTGAAGGTGTTTCCCGATGATCTACTAGGAGTCCCTCCTGAGCGGGAGATCGACTTTTATATCGACCTTCTTCCTAATACACAACCTGTATCCACTCCTCCTTACAGAATAGCTCCAATTGAGTTAAAGGAGTTGAAAGAATAGTTGAAGGATCTCCTAGATAAAGGATTCATCAGACCTAGCAAGTTTCCGTGGGATGCACCGGCTCTCTTCATTCGGAAGAAGGATGGTTCTCTCAGAATGTGCATTAATTATCGATAGTTGAACAAGGTCATAATCAAGAACAAGTATACCCTCCCCAGAATCAATGACTTGTTTGACCAACTTCAAGGTACTAAGTGCTTCTCAAAGATAGATTGTAATACCCCAGAACTGCCTAAGAGTAAACCCGGGAGTTAAAAAAATTGAAAACTACTGAAACTGGAAAAACATCATAGAACGAGAGGTGTAATGACTCGTGGTTGGAAACCATGAGCCGTTGTTTCCAGTCGTGGTTTTAGGAGTCCGGGTGGCAGTGGAAGCAACTACTGATGTAACGACTTATTGTGGGAAACAACGAGTCATCATTTGTAGTCACGGTGAGAGGTGGACTTTAGAATTTGGGGAAGTAACGGGTCACCCAACGACCCGTCGTGAGTAACAACAACTCGTTGTCAGCAGTCATTGTCTACATGGTCAAATTTCCAGTGGACTTAATGGATGGACACCACGACCCGTTGGAGGAAACAACGAGTCGTGTTGAGACTCGTTGTGAAGAAGTTAAGAAATTTCAGAGGGGAAACCAATGATCGACTCAACAACCCATTGGACCAAAGGATAAGTTGTCCTATCTAGCTGTGATTTGATTCCGGAAGCAAGAACGAAGTAGTGCATATGACGGACCATACCACGAGTCGTCGTAGCTTCCAACGACTCGTTGGTACGCCCTTTGGATAGATCTGGGCAGCATTTTAGGGAAGTTTCATTAAGGGCATGTCTGACCTTTCCATGCTATAAGGCCCTAAACTATGTCGTTTTATGTATTTTTATGGGCATCTCAAGATAGTTTAAGTCCCTATTGCATAGATCATTCTCATGCATGCATACTAAGAGAATTCTAGAGAGATCAAGCATAGAATCAAGCTTTTCCCAATGAATTCATTCTTAGGCATTCAAGAACTTTAGAATCTTATCTTACCTAGGTATGTAGAGTTACGAATGGGTGTCTCCATTCACACCCATGTCCATTCTCTATTGATTTATGAAAATCTATTCAAAAACCACATTTGGTTTTAATTCAATTTTTGTGAAATTCGAATGATTTGCTAATGGGATTTTATGATTTATGATCTACATCATATTTTATGGATTTGGATCAGATTTTACATTTAATTTTACTTATAAAATTATTGGTTTCGATTTCTACTAAAATAAGCCTATTCAAGCATGATCTATGATGAATCAATTTATGATCTTCGCTTCAATTGCTAATACTTACAAGCCCAACATGATTTCTAATTTGAAATATGAATTTATTCAATTACCCACCATGATTTCATGATTTCAAGTTATATGTATGATCTACAAGTATGCATGAAACCTATGATTCATGAATTATGTTTTGGCCGACTCACGGGCCTTATGTCACGGATAGTTCACGTATGTACAAGAATGTTTATGATTATCATGATTTAACTAGCCCATGAATTCATGCATGTTATACTATGAGCACTATATACGTTTTTTGAGTAGTATCGAACACCGAGTAGGTTCAGGACCTAGGTTCTGCCCCGAATATCATAAACTACGTGCCCCCGTAGGTATGTTGGGACCTCCTTTGTGACTTTCCCCGGTCCAATTGTCCCTTTTATGGTTATATCACACTTTCATGGTTCTACCCTTGGGAAGGTACGGACACCCTCCCGACAAGGGTCACAAGTCGGGCTTCATGTGTGCTCATATGGGGTATGTCGGTTAAGAGAACCTCACATTGTTCCTAATGATATATATATGTTTATGATTACATATGTTGGCTAAAGTAATTTTTATTATGGTTTTTCTCTCATGATTATGGCTATGATTGTATTACGAATGCTTTGAAAACCTTAAGCCTTATGATATGTTATGTTATGATATGTGCGATATAAGCATGATGTCCTACTCTTATGCTGTATTATGAGCTATTACATATTTTAAATGTCTGTTTTACTTACTATGCATAATCAGTACATTCCACGTACTGAAAGCATACTTTCTATGTTATATCATTTTATGATATAGGTTCTAGATCTCAGGTTCATCATCATATCTAGATCATCTCATAGTGTACTTTCAGCTTCTTGGTGAATCCTCATGTTTCGAGGGTCGTTTGATAGACATTCATGCTATTTTATGTTTCAGTACTTGTCCGGGTTAGATGGGGGTGTTGTCCCATCAACCCATCATATGTAGTAGAGGCTTTCAAAAAATATGTAGAATTCCGCTTGTTCATGTCTAGGTGATTTCGCTTGTTATGATATGTCATGTTATGTTTACGTTTCTTCTATGCTCTATGTTTAAATCTTTCGCTTAAAATGATTGAAGTTAGATGTATGCTTATTCCATGGGTCGACTTGGGCCTCTCGAGGTTCCTTGTCCCGTGTTACGGTCCGAGTCTATGTTTGGGTCGTGACAAACTTGGTATCAGAGCAATAGATTTTAAGTGTCCTAGGGTGTCTAAAATCCACGTTAAGTAGAGTGTTTTCCATCGGTGTGAAGCGCGCCACACTTGTGACGAAGAGGCTATGAGACGTTTAGGAATGTTCCCTTCTTTCATGATCTATGTCGTGCGATGAAAAGTCCTTTTATTCTTCTAATTCATGCTATTTGTGATTGCAGAGTCATGGCTCCCAGAAGAATGAATGGAAGAAGGAATGGGAATGGTGAAGGCCATGAAGAAGGCAATGATCATAGGCATCAGCAGGCCCCACCTGTTCAGGATCCCCAGGCACCGGAGCCAATTGCCCACGCGGAGTTTCGGGCGGCTATCAAGATATTGGTGCAGGCCTTGAGCGCTCAGGTCAACCAGCAGGCTGTTGCGCATATTCCACAGAATGGCAATGCAGCAGCGAACCGGGTTAGAGATTTCTTGAGGATGAACCCTTCATAATTCCTTGGGTCCAAGGTGGATGAGGATCCACACGATTTCATCAAGGAGATTCTAAACATCACCCAGGTTATAGGGGTGACCAATGGAGATTATGTTTATTTGGCTTCCTATCAGCTAAAGGGGGTGGCTCACATATGGTTCAAGTAGTGGAGAGATGTTAGGGTAGTGGATGAAGGCCCTATAGGTTGGGAAGAGTTCCACGCAACATTCTTGGATCGATTTTTCCCTCAAGAGATGAGGGAGCTTAAGGCAACTGAGTTTGTTAACTTGAAGCGGGGTGACATGTCCGTTCAGGAGTATGCATTGGAGTTCACCCATTTATCCAAGTATGCATCAAAGTTGGTGGCGGACCAGAGGGCTCGGGTGAGCTGTTTTGTACATGGAGTAGCGAACTATCTTGATAAGGACTGCAGGATTTCCATATTACATCAAGATATAGACTTTCCCCGCATTGTGCTGCATGCTCAGCAGATGGAGTCGGTATATAGGAGTTAGAGAGAGGCCAAGAAGTCCAGGACCGACAGTTACGGGACTTCTCAGGTCAGATCAAAGGGTGGACAACATCAACAGTCTCAGCATAGGTCTATTTCTCCAGCACCATCATCGACCAGTACGCCATCTAGATTCCGAGGGCATCAGAGGAGCATGACTCCGGATTCGAGAGGCTATGGTAGTATACATATAGAGCTCACTTTCCCAGCTCGTGTGAAGTGCTGCAAGAATCATTCGACGAGGTGCCTAGTCGGCTCAGATGCTTTTTTCGGGTGTGGCAAACCCAAACACAGACATAGGGATTGCTCTTCATCCAAATCAGGGGTCGGTGAAGCCCTTATGCCAGCAGTCAGTTCTGCCGCTCCAGCAGCACGCCCCCCTTAGCTGGGTGCCTCGACCAGTTCAGTCGGCTGTCAGTGTTAAACAGGTTTTATGCTTTAGCACCCCGTCAGGAGCAGAAGGTCTCCCCGGATGTGGTCACTGGTATGTTGCGTGTTTTTCATATTGATATTTATGCTTTTCTAGATTTGGGAGCTACCTTGTCTTTTGGGACCCCCTATATTTCTAGTAGCTTTAGATTTAGTCCTGAGGCTCTGTCATAACCATTTTCGATTCTACTCCTGTCGGTGATTCGGTTGTAGCTAGACAGGTGTATAGAGGATGCCCAGTCACTATATTGCATAAAATCACCTCCGCAGATCTTGTAGAGTTAGCCATGACTGACTTTGATATTATTCTTGGCATATATTGGTTGTATGCGTGTTATGCTTCTGTAAATTATAGAACCCGTGTGGTGGAATTTCATTTTCTAGGAGAATCAGTTTTGGAATGGAAGGGTAGTTCGGCTATACAGGTCGATTTAATTCATATCTTAGGCCCGAAAGATGATTTCTAAGGGTTGGATGTACCATCTATCCAAGTTTAAGGATATTGAGTCAGAGACCCCAACAATCCATTCAGTTCTCGTGGTGCGTGAGTATCCAGAGGTCTTTCCTGATGATTTGCCAAGTGTTCCTCCCGATCGGGAGATTGATTTTGGTATTGACCTTCTACCCGTTACGCAACCTATATCTATCCCTCCCTACATAGTGGCTCCAGCTGAGCTAAAGGAGTTTAAAGATCAGTTGAAGGACTTGTTAGATAAGGGTTTCATCAGACTGAGCAAGTCTCCTTGGGGTGCACCACTGTTATTTGTCTGAAACAAGGATGGTTTGCTTCGGATGTGCACTAACTATCGGTAATTGAACAAGGTCAGCAGTAAGAACATGTATCCTTACCTAGGATCGATGATTTGTTTGACCATCTTCAGGGTGCCACGTGTGTCTCGAAGATAAATCTCAGGTCCGAGTATCATCAGCTCAGGGTTCGAGAGTGTGATATCCCGAAGACATTCTTCGGGATGCGGGAATGTGATTACAGGAGGTTTTTTGAAGGATTTTCATCCATTGCATCACCATTGACTAAGTTGACCCTGAAGAAGGTCAAGTTTCAGTGGTCGGATGCCTGTGAGAAGAGTTTTCAGGAGCTAAAGACTCGACTCACTTCAGCCCCAGTATTGACCTTATTCGAGAGCACGGATGGATTCTCTGTGTATTGTGATGCCTCTAGGGTTGTTCTTAGTTGTGTTTTGATGCAATATGGTAAGGTCATTGCATATGCCTCTAGACAGGTTAAGACTCATAAAAGGAATTACCCAATGCATGGCCTAGAATTCGCAGTGGTGCTTTTTGCATTGAAGATTTTTAGATGCCACTTGTATGGAGTTCATGTAGATGTGTTTACGGACCACAAGAGCCTTCAGTATGTGTTCACTCAAAAGGAGGTGATTAGAACTTCTCAAGGATTACGACATTAGTGTCCTTTATCCTCTGAGAAAGGACAACATAGTGGTGGATTCTCTTAGTAGGTTATCCATGGAGAATGTGTCTCATGTGGAAAGTGGAAGGAAGGAGATGGTGAAGGATGTGCATCGGCTTGCTCGTTTAGGGGTTTGCCTTGTGGATTCGTTAGATGGTGGTGTCGTTGTTCAGAATGGATCAGGATCTTCATAGGTGACCAAGGTCAAAGCTAGGGAAGACGAGGGTTCTATCTTGGTAAAAATGAAGGAAATGGTTAAAAGTCAGAAGGTGGAGGTCTTTTCTCAAGGGGGAGATGGTGTGCTTCATTATCAGGGTCGTTTATGTGTTTTGGGTATTGATGACTTGAGGGATCGGATGTTGCATGAGGCTCATGATTTCTGATATTCTATCCACCTAGGTACCACCAAGATGTATCGGGACCTACGGGAAGTTTATTAGTGGAATGGCATGAAGAAGGACATAGCAGAGTTTGTGGCTAAGTGTCTGAACTATCAACAAGTGAAAGTTGAGCATCAGAGTCTTAGACGTATGCTACAAGACATTAGTATCCCTACTTGGAAGTTGGACGAAATCAATATGGACTTCATCGCAGGGTTGCCTCGTACACGCTGACAGTATGACTCTATATGGGTGGTTGTAGACAGATTGACCAAGACAACACATTTCCTACCAGTCAAAGCTACTGATTCAACTAAGGACAATGGTAGAATATACATTTGAGAGTTGGTTCAGTTGCCCGGAATTCCTTTGTACATCATCTCAAATAGAGGCACCCAGTTTATCTCGCAGTTCTGGAGATCGTTTCAGAAGGAACTTGGTACTCAGGTAAAGCTTAGCACGACATTTCACCCGCAAACAGATGGTCAGGCCAAGTGGACCATCAGACTCTCGAGGATATGTTGAAAGCATATGTGATTTACTTCAAGGGTAGTTGGGATGATCACTTGCCTATCATCAAGTTCTTTTAAAATAATAGTTACCACTCCAGCATTCAAATGGCTCCATTTGAGGCTCTCTATGGGTAGAGGTGTAGATCTCCTATTGGTTGATTTGAAGTAGTTAAGGCTACATTGATAGGGCTAGATTCAGTTCAAGAGACCATGGAGAAAGTTCAACATATTAGGGAAAGGATTAAAATAGCTCAGAGTCGTCAAAAGTCATATGCAGATGTTAGATGGCGGAAACTTGAGTTTGAAGTTGATGACTGGGTATTCTTGGAGGTGTCTCCCATAAAGGGAGTGATGAGGTTCGGAAAGAAAGTGTCACATCCCACCTTGGGGGGTGTGACGGGCACCTGGTGCCTGCTAGACTCTGGATTGCTAAATGGTCCATCCTGAGCACATCTGGTGCTTTGGATGCCTCTGGCTCTATTCCAAGAAACAAACCGGCTATATAACGGCTGTAAACACAGCCTTCGGCCAACTGGCCTATAGCCACCTGTACCTGTAATAACAGCTAACCAGAACACACTCATAACAAGGAACCTATGCGGGCCGGCAATGCCACCATGATATCTAGTCATCTGTAATATCAACACAAGACTATTGTAAGACTACGTGACCGGCAAGGTCACCGCTACTGTCAAACTAAGGCTCACACGGCCAACATAAACTGAAATACTAAACAGCTACAGCAAACTGCACGGCCTCACACGACCGGCTCAACTGACCATAGGGAAATATATACAGACTGCAAGCCTCTAGGAATAACAATAGAAATGATCGGGACAGGGCCCCGACCTACCCGTACTGTACAAAAAGGAAAAGAGCTACACCTCTGGAAATCAGACTCCGGATGATAGGAGCTGAATACTCAATAGCTGGCTGGAATCACGAGGGATCGCATCCTCGTCTATGAGTACCTGCATGCAAGTAATGCAGTGCCCCACCGGGCGTCAGTACCGCTGGTATTGAGTATGCAAAGCAACTGAAATAACATAACTGAATACAAGAACATAACTAGCAATTCTGAATAGCAGGAGACAACTGAATCTGAAGAGCTGATAGGAACTAGATCAAGTCTTTCAACACTGATAGGCAGAAGCGTCTCTGTAGTCACGGCGGCCTGCTGTATATTAACTAACATGCATAAATACATATATACATATATAGCAAACAAGACCCGATACCAACCCCCATAAGCTGCACGGTGCCAAACAAGCAAACAATCTATATACCCCTACCTGGGTCAAAGCCAACCAAAGATAAGTCGCTCCACTCATCTACTCACTTCAGAGCTCCTTTACCGGCCCCCTGGGTCTCCGGCTCAGGCCATAGCCTCCGATATAAGCAATCATGTCTGGGTCCGGAGGACTCCTGTGTAGACAGTAATAGATAGGGTCTGGATCCCCGGACACACTCTACGGGGCTATCTGAAACTGGAGCTACACCTATAATAACTGAATGTACAGACAGTAACAGATAGGGTCTGATTCCCTGGACACTACTCAACAGGGCTATCTGATACCGGAGTTGTACCTGTAATGCTGATCAGACTGCTATGGGGAAAGCTTCATCCCATCTTCGTCCAAGCTGGGGACGGCATGCCGCTCCTTGGAGTGACGTAAACCCACCCACTCAGTGGGCGACACGATTACCAACCCAGGGGCGGCGAGGACGCTCAATAAGGTGCCCTCACGCCACAACAAGTCTCAATAAACAAATAGCACATATAAATAGCAAACATGGATAACTAAAAAGACTATCTGAAATCTAACTTCTTATTCTGATCTGTTTCTATACTGAACTGATTCTTTACTAATTATACTGATTCTGTAATCTCTGTTTAACTGTATGGCTAATCTGTAGCCAAGATACTATCTGTCTGAATGGCTAATCTATAGCCATAACTATCTGTCTATCTAATCTTTCTTTATTGACTTTTATTATGAAAATCTGTTTCTTTTTATCCTACAACATGCTTGCTAATCACATAATAGGCTATACTGAATCTGAATACTAACTTGCCCTTTGGTACATGCTTTTCTAACTTTCAGTTTGAATATGATATAACAGCGCGACTAGATTTACTGAACTTGCACAATACTTAACATTCAACTCAGGAAATTCTACTACGGAGTTTACTGTACTATACAAGGCTAAAACTACTACTTTCCCGAAGAAACTGGCTTTACATACCTTAACCTCGAGTTATCCTACTGTCGGACGAGGCTCGGTCAATACTCCAGCTATTTCTCCCAACTGCATTCAGATATACGTCAATTAATACTAAATATAGCTTTATCCTAAAGAACAACGTCACTTTCGATATAATTATAGCCTAAACTTAGGCTTATCGAAAGACGGTCAAAAACTCGCTATTTTTCAGAAGTCCAGAAGGGAGAAGTATTCACTTCACAGCTAGGAGCACATAGACACTAATTTGGAGTAATTCTACTTACTTTGGTTTAGTAGCTCGACGATTCGCCGGCCGTATTTCGCGAAACAAAAACCGTAGAAATGCTCTCTGCTGCTAAATACCTCGGTACCAGAGGTTAATTTGAGTTTAGACTTCATTTGGCAGCGTAATTGAACGATTATTTTTCCAATTTCTTCGTCTTCTCCCTCTGTGCGTTTTCATGGAAGTCCTAGGAAAATTATGATTAATTTTTTTAAGGCCACTTATCATCACTTTAAAGGGGGGACTTCTATTAATTAAAGGAAATTATATTATTGATTAAAGAAAATTATTGTTAATTAAAAGAAATTATTATTAATTAAAGGAAATTACATCACAAACTGAGCTCTATATACTTGGACACTACAAATCGCATCTTGTCTTGCGACGTGCCAACTTGGTGCTTGTCCGATCTTTCCCCGGGCCTTTTCTAGCATGCATGGCTTTTAAATATTCTTAACCAACACGTGAATAGGCCATCTATGTGCCGGGAATTTACGGGGTATAACATTCTCCCCCCTTAAGAACATTCGTCCTCGAATGAAATCTGCTATCTAGAGGACTTCTCAACTTACGCAACTTATTACTTAGAAAAATTTCGGCAGGGTTTCCCCTATAATATGGACTATCCCAAAAATCCTGAAATGCAGAAAAGTCCAATACAGGTACTCCACACAATACTATAAAGTTCACTTGATAGCTACCATCAATCTTTCTCATTTCATACATATACAACTATAAGGTACTGCATAAATAATAGTGCGGACATACCTGTCGCCCGACTAAGCCTGGAACAAGTGAGGATATCTAGCTTTCATATCTTCCTCGGCCTCCCACATCATTTCCTCTCGGTTCCTGTTACGCCATAATACTTTGACAGACGCAATATCCTTGGTTCTCAATCTGCGAATCTGTCAGTCTAGGATAGCTACTGGAACCTCTTCGTAGGCCAGCTCTTCTGTTACCTGGATATCCTGGACTGGAACTGCTCTTAACGGATCTCCTAAGCATTTACTTAGCATGGATACATGAAAGACTGGATGAACAGATTCTAATTCTGGCGGCAAGTTCAACTCATACGCCACTTGGCCTATTCTTTTACGAATCTGATAGGGCCCGACAAATCTTGGGCTGAGCTTACTCTTCTTGCCGAATCTCATCACCCCTTACATCGGAGACACTTTCAGAAATAACCAGTCATTCACATCGAACTCCAAGTCCCTGCGCCGTATATCCGCGTATGATTTCTGGCGACTCTGTGCAGTCAATAGGTGTTCTCTGATAAGCTTTACTTTCTCCTCTGACTGCTGAATAATGTCTGGCCCGACCAACGCTGACTCTCCTACTTCAAACCAGCCAATCGGCGATCTGCATTTTCGCCCGTATAATGCCTCAAAAGGCGCCATCTGAATAGCTGAGTGATAGCTGTTATTATAAGCAAACTCAATTAGAGGCAAATGTTCATCCCAGCTACCACCGAAATCTAATACACATGCTCGCAACATGTCATCGAGCGTCTGAATAGTGCGCTCAGCCTGTCCATCTATCTGAGGGTGGAATACTATGCTCAAATTGATCTGCGTTCCCAAACCCTTCTGGAATGACTGCCAAAATCTAGCTGTAAACTATGCTCCTCTATCTGAAATGATGGATACGGGTACTCCATGCAACCTGACTATTTCTCGGATATACAACCCAGCATAATCTTCGGCCGAGAAGGTAGTTCTTACTGGCAGGAAATGAGATGATTTAGTCAACCTGTCAACTATTACCCATATAGAGTCATGTCTGCGTCTAGTACGGGGTAATCCTGCCACAAAATCCATATTTATAGCTTCCCATTTCCAGAGAGGCACAGCTATATCCTGAGTCAAACCGCCTGGTTTCTGATGTTCTGCTTTCACCTGTTGGCAGTTAGGACACTGGGCTACAAATTCAACAACATCTCTTTTCATACCTGGCCACCAGTAATTTTCTTTGATATCATGGTACATCTTTGTTGCGCCAGGGTGGAGAGAATAACGGGTGCAATGTACCTCGTTCATGATCTGTTGGCGGAGTCCTGAAACATTGGGAACACATAAACGATCTTTACAACGCAGCACTCCATCCTCTGTTACCTGGAAGTCTGGCGCTTTGCCTAGCGGAATATAATCTCTAAGCTGAACTAGGTCAGGATCCTCAAATTGCCATTCTTTCACTTCCACGACTAACGATGACACGGTGGTGTTCTGAATTACCGCTCTACCGTCCTCTGTTTCTGCTACACGAACGGCTAGGCTAGCTAACTGATGTATCTCCCTGACCAATTCCCGCTGCTCGGGCTGCAAATACGCCAAGCTCCCCATGGACTTTCAACTGAGAGCATCTGCTACAACATTAGCTTTTCCCGGGTGGTACAGAATATTCACATCATAATCCTTTAATAGCTCCAACCAACGACGTTGCCGCAGATTCAGCTCCCTCTGAGTGAAGATATACTGTAGGCTCTTGTGATCTGTGAAAATATCAACATGGACGCATACATGTAATGTCTCCACATTTTCAAGGCGTGGATCACTGCGGCTAACTCCAGGTCGTGGGTAGGATAATTCTTCTCGTGTTTCCTCAGCTATCTGGAAGCATATGCAATCACCTTACCATGCTGCATCAACACACAACCCAACCCAACGCCTGATGTGTCGCAATATACTGAATAGCCTTCTGTACCTTCCGGCAAGGCTAGCACTGGGGCGGAGGTTAATCTATCTTTCAACTCCTGGAAGCTCTGCTCGCATGCCTCTGTCCACTGAAACTATGCTACTTTCTGTGTCAGTTTGGTCAGAGGTGCCGCAATAGTTGAGAACCCTTCAACGAACCTCCTGTAGTAACCTGCTAAACCCAGAAAGCTACGGACTTCCGTCGTAGTAGTAGGCCTAGGCCATGATTTGACTGCTTCTATCTTCTGCGCGTCAACCTGTATACCAGCATCCGACACAATATGCCCTAAAAAGGCCACTGAATTAAGCCAAAATTCACACTTAGAGAATTTAGCATATAACTGGCGGTCCCTGAGGATCTGGAGCACTGTCCGCAAATGAGTCCGGTGATCTACTTCAGAGCAAGAAAATACCAGAATGTCATCAATAAACACGATCACGAACAAGTCCAGATATGGTCTGAAAATACTGTTCATTAGGTACATGAATACTGCTGGGCATTCGTCAACCCAAAGGACATAACTAGAAATTCAAAATGTCCATATCGGGTCCTGAATGCTGTCTTAGGAATATCTCTTTCACGTACTCGAACCTGGTGATATCCGGACCGCAAGTCAATCTTAGAAAAGTATCTGGCTCCCTGCAACTAATCAAATAAGTCATCAATTCTGGGAAGCGGGTACTTGTTTTTCACTGTAACTTTGTTCAATTGCCGATAATCTATGCACATACGGAGCGAGCCATCTTTCTTCCTCACAAATAGAACTGGTGCACCCCATGGTGAAGTACTCGGCCTGATAAAACCTTTATCCAACAAGACTTTCAGCTGCTCCTTTAATTCTCTGAGTTCTGCAGGAGCCATACGATAGGGAGGAATCGATATAGGCCGAGTGCCTGGTAACAAGTCAATAGCAAAATCTATTTCCCTTTCTGGGGGAATACCAGGTAACTCATCGGGAAATACATCAGGAAACTCGTTCACCACCGGAACAGACTGGAGTGTCGGAGATTCTGCTCGGACATCCTGAACTCTGACCAGATGGTAAATACATCCCTTAGATATCAATTTCCTCGCCTGAAGGTAGGAAATAAACCTACCTTTTGGCGTAGCGGTGCTTCCCTTCCACTCCCGCACTACTTCTCCTGGAAAGTGGAATCGGACCGTCTTGGTCCAACATTCAACATTAGCAAAGCACGACACTAGCCAATCCATACCCATTATGGCATCGAAGTCTATCATTTCTAACTCGACCAGATCTACTGTAGTCTGACGGTCAGCAACCTCTACTATACACCCTCGATAAATTCTGCTAGCTATAATAGAGTCACCGACGGGCGTGGATACTCCAAAGGGTTGCTGTAATAATTCTGGTGCAATATTGAACTTTCATGCCACAAATGGGGTAATATATGAAAGAGTAGATCCTGGATCAATCAATATGTAAATAGGGTATGACCAGATAGTCATCATACCTATCACTACATCTAGAGATGCTTCTGAATCCTGTCTCCCTGGCAATGCATAAGTACAGTTTGAGCCCGTACCTGAACTGGAGGCTCCTGGTCTACCTCGGCCTCTGCCTACTGAACCTGAAGGCCCACGCCCCGCTGAAGCTGCTGGGGCTCATGGCCCTGCGGATCTCCTGTCCTGACTGCCTCTACTCCCCTGACCTCTGGTCGGACAGTCTCTCATCTGGTGCCCCTCTTGTCCGCAAATATAACACCCCGTGGAGCCATATCTACAAGCTCTGGAGTGTGGTCGATTACAATAAGGGCAGGGTGAGGGTGCAAATCTACTCTGTTCTCCCCTTCTCTGCTGCGGGGAATCTACCGTTCTGGAACTGCCACTGAGCCCTGACTGCCCTCTACGAACATATCTACCTCGCTGCTGCTGCTGTGGTGGAGGTGGGGGTCTAGGGGGTCTATCTGATAGTCGAGGCCTGGGTTCTCTTTGAACTTCCCTTTGTATCTCATCTGGTCTATCTCTGTGGCACTGTTCCTGACTGATCTTTCTACTACTCTGCTGCCGCTGTCTAAGACCCTCTATGGTCTGAGCAAAAGCCTGTACTCAGGCAATGTCCATATCCTCTCACAACGTCGCCATCATACATGCCTCAGTCTACTCCGGATTCATACCCATGATAAATCTGTGAACTCTCGCTGCCATAGTATCAACAAATGCTGGAGCATAACGGGCTAAGGCGTCAAACTGTAAAGCATACTCACGTACACTCCTCGCCCCCTGCTCTAGATGCAGGAACTGGTCCATCTGGGCTTGCCGGATCTCTCGTGGAAAATAATGATCTAGAAAGGCCTTCGAGAAGCTGGTCCAGGTCGGAGGGGTAACATCTCTCCCTTGGGACCTTTCCCAACTCTTGTACCACAATATAGCTATATCCCGTAACCGGAAAACTGCCAGCTCAACGACTCAGAAGGGGTCACATGCATAACTCGGAATATCCTCTGCATCTGATCTAGAAAGTCCTGGGGGTCCTCTGCCTGATTTGACCCTGTAAACTGCGGGGGACCCAGTGCCAAAAATTCCCGGACTCTGGAACTGCCTGGCCCACCTGACGACTCTGCTGCTACAGGTGGTGCTAACTGGCACTGTGCGGCCAGCATCTGTGCCATCGTAACTACAGCGCTACGAACCTCCTGATCTGATGGCGAAGACACAGGAGCTATCGGAGGCGGTGTCGTTCCGAACAGCTCCTGGTGAGAGGGGAACGGCTGAGAGGGTTGTGATGAAGCCTTTATGTCGCCCTCAGATCGGGCTGACTCTGTCTGAATCTGAGGCACTCTGCTAGTGCTTTCTCCTGCTGTTGTGTCTAGCCTTCCGCCTGTGGCAGGGTGTCGCTGATCTGCCATTCTTATCTGTAGACAAAGAATACGATAAGTGTTAGGGACTCAACCCTATATTATACTGTTCTATAGCATGACTGACTGAGAAAGAAGAGTAACCATCCTATCATGCCTTGCAGCCTCCTGCCTATAGTATGTGGTGCACAACACATCCATAGACAAGACTCTACTTAGCACAGCTTGCAGACTCCGTGGGACACGACCTGCTTTGATACCAAGTTTGTCACATCCCACCTTGGGGGGTATGACGGGCACCTGGTGCCTGCTAGACTTTGGACTGCTAAATGGTCCAGCCTGAGCACATCTGGGGCTTTGGCTGGCTCTGGCTCTATTCCAAGAAACAAACCGGCTATATAACGGCTGTAAACACAACCTCTGGCCAACTGGCCTATAGCCACCTGTACCTGTAATAACAACTAACTAGAACACACTCATAACAAGGAACCTATGCGGGCCGGCAAGGCCACCATGCTGTCTAGTCATCTGTAATATCAACACAAGACTACTATAAGACTACGTGATAGGCAAGGTCACCACTACTGTCAAACTAAGGCTCACACAGCCAACATAAACTGAAATACTAAACAGCTACAGCAAACTGCACGGCCTCACACGACCGGCTCAACTGACCATAGGGAAATATATACAGACTGCAAGCCTCTAGGAATAACAATAGAAATGATCGGGATAGGGCCCCGACCTACTCGTACTGTACAAAAAGGAAAAGAGCTACACCTTTGGAAATCAGACTCTGGATGATAGGAGCTGAATACTCAATAGCTGGCTGGAATCATGAGGGATCGCCTCCTCATCTATGAGTACCTGCAGGCAAGTAATGCAGTGCCCCACTGGGCTTCAGTATCGCTGGTACTGAGTATGCAAAGCAACTGAAATAACATAACTGAATACAAGAACATAACTAGCAATTCTGAATAGCAGGAGACAACTGAATCTGAAGAGCTGATAGGAACTAGATCAAGTCTTTCAACACTGATAGGCAGAAGCGTGTCTGTAGTCACGGCGGCCTACTATCTATTAACTAACATGTAGCACATAAATACATATATACATATATTGCAAACAAGAGCCGATACCAACCCCCATAAGCTAGTCGGTGCCAAACAAGCAAACAATCTATATACCCCTACCCGGGTCAAAGCCAACCAAAGATAAGTTGCTCCACTCATCTACTCACTTCGGAGCTCCTTTACCGGCCCCCTGGGTCTCCGGCTTGGGCCATAGCCTCCGTTATAAGCAACCGTGTCTGGGTCCGGAGGACTCCTGTGTAGACAGTAACAAATAGGGTCTGGATCCCCGGACACACTCTACGGGGCTATCTGAAACCGGAGCTACACCTGTAATAACTGAATGTACAGACAGTAACAGATAGGGTCTGATTCCCTGGACACTGCTCAACAGGGCTATCTGATATCGGAGCTGTACCTGTAATGCTGATCAGACTGCTATGGGGAAAGCTTCATCCCATCTTCGTCCAAGCTGGGGACGGCATGCCACTCCTTGGAGTGACGTAAACCCACCCGCTCAGTGGGCGACACAATTACCAACCCAGGGGCGGCGAGGATGCTCAATAAGGTGCCCTCACACCACAACAAGTCTCAATAAACAAATAGCACATATAAATAGCAAACATGGATAACTGAAAAGACTATCTGAAATCTAACTTCTTATTCTGATCTGTTTCTATACTGAACTGATTCTTTACTAATTATACTGATTCTGTAATCTCTATTTAACTATATGGCTAATCTGTAGCCAAGATACTA
This sequence comes from Datura wrightii, assembly GCA_035772735.1. Lineage (NCBI taxonomy): Eukaryota > Viridiplantae > Streptophyta > Magnoliopsida > Solanales > Solanaceae > Datura > Datura wrightii. Next base: position 42,917,209 of record JASDFA010000002.1, on the reverse strand, counting down.
TCTGTCTGAATGGCTAATCTGTAGCCATAACTGTCTGTCTATCTGATCTTTCTTTGATGACTTTTATTATGAAAATCTGTTTCTTTTTATCCTACAACATGCTTGCTAATCACATAATAGGCAATACTGAATCTGAATACTAACTTGCCCTTGGGCGCATGCTTTTCTAACATTCAGACTGAATACGATATGACAACGCGACTAGATTTACTGAACTTGCACAATACTTAACATTCAACTCCGGAAATTCTACTATGAAGTTTACTGTAATATACAAGGCTAAAACTACTAACTTGCCGAAGAAACCGGCTTTACATACCTTAACCTCGAGTTATCCGACTGTCGGACGAGGCTCGATCAATACTCCAGCTATTTCACCCAACTGCATTCAGATATACGTCAATTAATACTAAATATAGCTTTATCCTGAAGAACAACGTCACTTTCGATATAATTATAGCCTAAACATAGGCTTATCAAAAGACGGTCAAAAACTCGCTATTTTTCAGAAGTCCAGAAGTGAGAAGTATTCACTTCACAGCTAGGAGCACATAGACACTAATTTGGAGTAATTCTACTTACTTTGGTTCGGTAGGTCGACCATTCGCCGGTCGTATTTCGCGAAACAAAAACCGTAGAAATGCTCTCTGCTGCTAAATACCTCGGTACCTGAGGTTAATTTGAGTTTAGACTTCGTTTGGCAGCGTAATTGAACGATTATTTTTCCAATTTCTTCGTCTTCTCCCTCTGTGCGTTTTCATGGAAGTCCAAGGAAAATTATGATTAATTTTTTTAAGGCCACTTATCATCACTTTAAAGGGGGGACTTCTATTAATTAAAGGAAATTATATTATTGATTAAAGAAAATTATTGTTAATTAAAAGAAATTATTATTAATTAAAGGAAATTACATCACAAACTGAGCTCTATATACTTGGACACTACAAATCGCATCTTGTGTTGCGATGTGCCAACTTGGCGCTTGTCCGATCTTTCCCCAGGCCTTTTCTAGCATGCATGGCTTTTAAATATTCTTAACCAACACGTGAATAGGCCATCTATGTGCCGGGAATTTACGGGGTATAACATTAAGGGAAGCTTAGTCCCCAATATGTTGGTCCATACTGGATTGTGAGACGTGTTGTCAAGGTGGCCTATGAATTGGAGTTGCCAGCAGAGTTAGCTTCGGTGCACCCAGTTTTTCATGTATCATTGTTTAGGAAGTGCATTGGTGACCCGACTTTGGTTATTCTAGTGGAGAGCATAGGTGTGAAAGATAGCCTTAGCTATGAGGAGGTTCCACTTGAGATCCTTGATTGTCAGGTTCGGAAGTTGCGAAACAAAGAAGTAGCTTCAGTGAAAGTCTTATGTAGGAATCAACTTGTTGAGGGAGCTACATGGGAAGCCAAAGCAAATATGATGGCTAGATACCCGCATCTTTTCCCTACCAACTCAGTTTCAACATGAGGTACCAGAGTCCTCCTTAGTACTCTATTCAGTTTCATGTCAAGTTCATGTCTCTCAGTTCCTTTCATGTTTTAGCACATATGTATGATTCAAGAATTCATTTCAATCATGTATTTCAGTTTGGGGTCAGTCACTCTGTCAATTTTCCGCTTCAGAAGTTCAGTATTTGGTATTGTAGTTCCTTTCCCCAGCTTTTCATTGTGTTTAACCCACATTCAAGAACGAATGTTCCCAAGGGGGATATATTGTAATACCCCAAAGGTTCCTAAGACAAGACTCGAGATTTGAAATGTGATCAGCAGGAAAAGTTGAGAAATTGCCTCAATACGCTCAATCTATGAGTCATTGATTGGTAGCACAGGGCGTAGCAAGACCCATGGTTCATTTTAGAGATTTTTATTCCCCAGACCAAGAATCCACACTATCAGTCATAGTTTATGGGTATGACCCGTGGCCAAGAGTCGTTGTAAGTCCTTGGGGTTATCAAGGGATTGATTGTACAGGTGATGGTAAGGTTTGTAGTATGGAGCTCTGGGTCGTAGAATGATTCATGGAAATATTCAGAGGATTTGAGTTTTTAGACTTGGTCAGTACGTAAGGATACCACGAGTCATAGGAGGATTATACGACTCGTGGTATGAGTCGTAACAGCTGATAGAACAGTTTTTCCTGCAAAATCATTAAGGGTATTCTTATAAATCCTAAGCTGATAACTCCTAATGACGTCATTTTAAGATTTAAAGGAGGTTTATAAAGGTGTTTAACTTATCCTAATGCCTTATACTTTCATACATGAAAGTTTAGAAGTTCCCCTTCGAAGATCAAGCTAGAAATTCCTCAATTCTTCCCCCAAAATCTCTTGAGCTTTCAAAGTCAAGTTTAGATTCACCTTACCCAGGTATGTAAGGCTATGAATGAGAGCTTTCTTGCACTCTCATGCCCCAGTATCTCTCCTCAATCTCATGAATTCAAGTCATATTCAAGTTTATGATCTCATGGGGTTCTAGTCCAATTTCATGATTTGGTTCAAGTTTATAATCTCTATGATTTGTTTATGGGTTAATTCCCTTCATGTTTCAAAGTATATTTTAAGATTCATGGGCATATTTTATACCTATTTTGATCCATGATTCATGTTTTTAAGTTTTTAGAAAATTATGCCCAATTATGCAAGTTCCAAGAAAAGTCAAGTTAATAATTTATGATTTCAAGTATGATGAGATATCTAGCATGATTGAATGTTTATAAATTACCTATATATGAATCCATGATTTTTCTTTATGAAATCTACTTCAAATATGCATGATTATGAGATTTGGGCAAGCTCACACAAGTCTCGTATGTTTCATGATTTAGCCAAGGCTAACAACATCAATTATGATATATATTTTGGAGTCAAGACTCCCCAATATTTAGATTCAAGCTGTGTTTTAATAATATAATTATATGAACATTATACATGTTTTGGGGGTATAGTCTAGCACCTAGTAGGCTAGGAGTTCCAAGGTTCCCCACTCTCATAAACTATACGCCAACATAGGGATATATTCTGGGACCTCTCAAGAGAGTGTTTCCCCCACTTATCCTTTGTCCTGCAAGGCTTAGGGTGGCTCTCCTACACTTGGACAAAACGTGGGATCATCATGAGCTCATACATGGTGGTTGTTGGTTATGACGAGTCTCTTATTATTCCTCATATTTTCAGTTAGGCATGTTTATGACTTATGATATTATGTTTTCAGTAGATTTGACCCAATGATTAGTTTATAGCTTTTACTTATGATTTCAGCTATGGCAAGCCATATGATTTCTATTTTAGCTTTGGGGTCATTCTATTCAAATATGATATTCAGTTTATGACTATACATGATTTAGATTTAGATTTCAGCATGCAGTCCTTACTCTTATGATCTTAAGATTTGTGTTATATGCATGATTTTAGTTTATACTTATGCAGTATGTTTTACTTACCTTGCATACTCAGTACATTCCAAGTACTAACCGCATGCTCTATGTTGTATCATCTCATGATACAGGTTCAGATGATGAGATTCAGTTCCGCCGTTAACCTAGTCTCTTGCAGTTTAGTCCAGTTCAGTTTCCGTCATTGGTGAGTCATTATCTTTGGAGGACCTTTAGTTTGATGTTGAGTTATGTTATTTCAATTTTCATACTTTAGTGAGCTAGTTGGGGATGTTGTCCCATCTGCTCTTCAGATATGTTAGAGGTTTATTAGACAATATTTAGAATTTCATCTTGGTCAGTGTTGACTCTGTTATGATTGTTATGTATTCAGACTTCCACTTAATCATGTTTCAATTATCATATCCCGCTTGATATATGTTCTTTAGTTGCTATGTTCAAGCCATGGGTCAACTTGTAGCCATCTGTGGTTCTAGGTTCCGTGTCCCCATCTGGGCCTATATTCGGGTTGTGGAAACAATTCCCAAAATTTGATTTCCATTGCACCGTATATCTAACTATACAACTAAGAGTGACAAGTATAGGAAATAAAATAAATTATGATGTCCGGAGGAGGGACATCCTCCATGGGGGAGTAGGACTACCCATCTTGCGATCGCTCACCTTCCAAAATGAAACTACTGCTGCTTTATAGGTAAGGACGAGAAGAGCTTCCTGGATCGAATTTTATACTCAGAAAAGAAGTTCAGGAGTAGCATCAGTACGAAACTCGATATTGGTAGGCATCATTGGCCGACCTTACCTAATAACATATAAGCATGCAACAACATAAAACCATCCTAGAACATCATACATATATACAATACACATTTCAAGAATTTTAGCTCTGCACAGGTGACAAGCAGCCTGCTAACCGGATTAGACCTTTCACTGCAGTGATCGCTTGACCGCTGCCGCAGTCTCGCCATAGCGGAATAAGTCCCGCTGCAGTGGTACTACCCTGGGTAGTAGCTTGACTTAGCTACACCTTCATCATATCACCATCTTTTAGCAATTCACACATTCTTGTACTTATTCAGATATAATTGTAAGCTATTGACATCGTTACCCAAACTATTACATAACCACATGCGATATAGAGTAATTCATAACAAGATAGTACAACTTAAACATTCATATATGTTTAACTATATCAAACATCAAGTCTTTTGCCACTCTTCCACGTTCAGGTAACGACCACATGATCACAAGCCCAACTCAACCACATAGCACTTACTCATTCCAAGTCTTTAACATTATTACAACTACATCATAAAATAGAACAACTGGTGACAAGTCAGGGCACACACCTCCGCCATATCACCATAAACACTCCATCACAAACATCGATGTACACACATGCTAGAGGGTCTTATTTATGCCCTTCCAGTCATGACCTGAAGGGGACTCTAGAAATCTATGATGTATACCGGTGTAGTACCGACTCCCACTCATATGCTCGTCCGGTTGCTCCCCTTGCACACGAGCCACTCAATTTGCATTGCTGGCCCCGATGCTCCCCTCGAGCACAAGCCTCTCATCTCAGGATATTCTCACTATCCTTAACCATTCTCAAGGCAATTGTAACATAGCAGAGTTTGTTATTAAGACATTCAAGAGTTTATAGTTTGCCTCCCTCACTCGAATAATTAAAAAATCATCAATCACCTTAATGACAATGCAAAAGAAACACACTTAATAGTTCAACAGAGTTCCACATCGGTTCGGTGATCACATCATATCAAATTTACTTCAATAGTTTAATTTTACAGGGCAATCATCATAGCAAGTAATGTCCATAGAACAAATCAACACATTATCATTGCACATACATACAGGCCATATATAAAGTCTAACTCGTCTAAACCATAACCTACCTCAAACTGGGAGGGTTCAGATGAAAATCACTCTGTTGGAGCCTTGCCCTTCCTTAGTGCTTCTGAACGCGCAAAATCTAATCAAGAACATGATAGAATTAAGAATCCTACCACCCACACAAGGGTATTAGAAACTAAAACTCTTCCCTTCTGGGCAATTTTAAGAGTAAAACCCCAATTTCTCCTAGTTCTAGGTCTGAATTCCCACATAAATCACATGCTTTAACAACTAAATCTTGGGGAATGATCAATACCCCCCATAAACCCACAATCACACCACCCCGTTAGTTCCCCATGATACAGCCCTAGTCTATCAATTTAGGGTTTCTTTGCTAGAAAATCACCATTAGAGGTTCTCCTTGAATCCTAGTGCTTACATAATCCATCATAGAGGTAGAAATTCAAGAGGCTTACCTTGGGAAAGAAATTTAATTGCTCTAGGGGAGAAAATCACCTTCGGCCCTTGAACCATCGTGTTTTAGAAATTATGGGGTATAATCCTAGAAATCCCACTTAAACCCACTTTCTGATTCCTATTATACACTACAAAAATCACCTTTCTGCTGCAGTGGACCCGCTATAGCGGTCAGGAAGACGCTACAATGGATCCAACTATTACTTCCCCGGTCTATTATGGCAGAACTCCGACTGTCACCACGGCCTCATTGTAGCAGGAATTGTACCACTGAAGCGGTCCCCCAAAACCAGTAGCTCCCCAAAATCAACCAACTTCCACTATCTCACTCCATAATCTTCTTCTATCCACAGTCTAGCCTCGTTAGAGTGTTCTAGGTTCATTTTTCCTCTTAATGACATATAGGTCGTTACATCAGATATCAATTAAAACACTATTCTTCCTCAAACGATCTACAAAGGAAAGGAAGAGAACATACTAGATTCCATGAACAATTGAGGATATTTGATTCGCATATCAACATTGGTTTCCTAAGTGGCTTCCTCTATAGGATGATTCTTCCACTGAACCTTTACTGTTGCAATCTCCTTTAATCTCAGCTTGTGGACTTCCCTAGCCAATATCACCACTGGCTCTTCTTCATAGACAGGTTCTCATCTAGCAACACGGGGTCCCATTTGATGATGTATGATCCACCCCTATGGTATTTTTCAGTATAGAAACATGGAAGATTGGATGCACCGCTGACAGTCCTGGCAATAAGGCTAGGTCATAAGCTACTTCACCCACACATTGGAGGATTTCAAACGGCCTAATATGCCTCAGGCTAAACTTGCCCCGCTTACCGAACCTCATTACCCTCTTCATGGGGGATACCTTGAGCAAGACTTGCTCTTCCTCCATAAACTCTATATCTCTCACCTTCTTGTCCAAATAATATTTTTTTCTACTTTGATAAGCCACCAGACATTCTTAGATTGATAAAACATTCTCCAAGGATTTCTTTAGCAAATCTGTTCCCCATGATCTCACCTCCAATGCATCAAATCACCCAATTGGAGACCTGTATTTCCTCCCATATAGGGCTTTAAATGTCATCATTCCAATGCTCGAGTGATAGCTATTATTGTAAGCAAACTATGCCAAGCATAAGAATTTATCCTAATGGCGCCCAAAATCTATAACACATGCCCGAAGCATGTCCTCTAATACTTCGATGGTCATTTCTGACTGTCCGTTTGTCTGAGGTTGGAAGGCTATGCTCAAATACAACCTGGTGCGTAACTCTGCTTGCAAGGTTCTAAAGAAATAAGAGGTGAATTGCGTAACCCTGTCCGACACAATTCATACTAGCACCCCATGCAACCGAATCACTTCCTTCACATACAACTTGGCCAACTTCTCAACATTTTAAGTCACTTGGACAAGCAAGAAGTGAGGAGACTTTGTCAATCTATCCACAATGACCCAAATGGAGTCAAACTTCCCCAATGTCATTGGAAGACCAACTACGAAGTCCATCGCTATTCTCTCCAATTTCCATTTTGGGATAGGCATCCTCTGATACACTCCCCCAGGCTTTTGGTGCTCGTACTTCACCTGCTGACAGTTCAAATGCTGGGTGACATAGTTAACAATGTCCCTTTTCATTCTGCCCCACCAATAGTGCCGCTTCAATTCATGGTACATTTTTGTAGCTCCAGGATAAATGGAGTACCTCGAGTTGTGAGCTTTTGCCAGGAGAGTCTTAATTAGCTCACCAACTCGGGGAAACAGAAGCGTCCTTTTATTCTCAAGACCCCTTCACAATCTAGCACTGCTTCCTTAGCTTCTCCCCGCTGAACTTTGTCTCGGAGCTTACCCAAATTCTCATCCTCAAATTTGCCTGGGCTTTATTTCCTCTAACAGTGATGACGTAGCCTCCATGCTAACTAGTATCCCACCTGTTTCTGTCAGAGAAAGTCTCATCAAACTATTTTCTAGTGTCCAAACTTCTCTGGCCATCGGTCGTCGAGTAGCTTCCGGATAAAATAGATGCCCATACTTCTTTTCGACTCAATGCATCTACCCACCATATTATCCTTCCTTGGGTGACACAAGATGGTGACGTTGTAATCCTTGAGCACTTCCATCCACCTCCTCCACCTCAAATTGAGATCCTTCTAAGAAAACACATATTGCAAACTGCGATGGTTTGTGAATACCTTGCAACGAGCCCCGCACAGGTAGTGCCACCAGATTCTTAGGGTGAACACCACCGCTGCTAGCTCTAGGTCATGTGTGGGGTAATTCTTCTCGTACACCTTCAACTTTATCAAGGAATAAGCAATGAATTTCCCTTCCTTCATTAGCATAACACCTAACTAGATCGTGAGGCATCACAATAAAAAACAAAATCTTTACCTTCCGTCGGTAATGCCAGGATAGGTGTCGTGGTTAGTAGGGTTTTGAGCTTCTAAAAAATCTCTTCACATTCTTCAGACCACTAAAGAGGTAGAACCTTCTGATTCAACCTTGTCAGCACTGAAGCAAATGATGCAAACCCCTTCACAAACTGGCGGTAGTATTTGGCCAACCCCACAAAACTCCGAATCTATATCACGGTAGTTGGCCTAGCCCAGTTTTTGACCGCCTCCACTTTCTATGGATCAACCTTGATTTCCTCTTTGGAGACCATATGCCCTAGAAAAGACACTGAGTACAACCAAAACCCACACTTAGTGAATTTGGCATACAACTTCTTCTCCTTCAGCAAACCTAACATGGTCTCACATGATTCTTATGCTCCTGCTTGATCTTTGAGTAAACCATGATATCATCAATAACAACTATCAAAGGAATAAAAATAGGATTTGAAGATACCATTCCTCAAGCACAGGAAAGCAGCTGGCACATTAGTGAGTCCGAACGACATGACCAGAAACTCATAGTGCCCATACCTGGTCTAGAAGGCTATTCTGGGAATATCCTCCACCCGAATCTTCAGCTGGTGATAATGCGTCCTCAAGTAAATCTTTGAGAATACAACTTCCCCCTGTAACTGATCAAACAAATCATCTATTCGAGGAAGAGGGTACTGTTTGTGAATAGTTACCATGTTCAACTAACAGTAATTAATGCGCATTCGATGCTACCGTCTTTCTTTTTCACAAACAAAACCAGGGCACCCCACGGAGAGACACTTTGCATAATAAACCCCTTACTGAGCAACCTTACAATTGTTCCTTGAGTTCTCTCAAGTCAGCTAGTGCCATTTGGTATGGCAGAATAGAAATGCGTGGGGTTCCTGCCTGTAAATCTATGTAGAGTTCAATATCACGGTCCGATAGCATGTGGGGGAAGATCTACAGGAAACACCTCTAAGAACTCGCAAACTACCTGGACTGACTCTATGGAAGGACCCTTGGAAATAGTATTTCCAATAAGAGTTAGATGCGCTGAACACCCCTGGTTTTTCAATTTACGAGCACGAATATAAGAAATGAGTTTCTTAGGAGCAGGGCTATAATTCCCTTTCCAATCCAACCAGGACGACCCTGGGCCCAATATAGTGACGGTCTTAGCATGGCAATCAAGAATGACATAGTAAGGAGATAACCGACTCATTCCTAGAATCATGTCAAAATAAACCATGTCCAAAATCACTAAGTCTACCAGAGTATCAAACCCCATAAAGTCAATAATACAATCCCGATAAACCCTATCCACTACCATAGAATCCCCAATAGGGGTAGACACAAGGATAGGAATATCAAGTATATCACAAGCAAGATCCAATCCTAATGCAAAATAAGCAGACACATAGGAAAAAGTAGAACCCGGATCAAACAAAGCCATAGCCATTTTTCCGGACACAAAGATCGTACCTCTAATAACAACGTCTGAAGCCTGCCTTGGGCCTACTCAGAAAAGAATAAAAATGAGCTTGGTTACATGCTGGCAAACTACCCTAGTTGGGCTATGCCACCCCTACCCATCTGAGCACCTCCTCTACCTAGCTGAGAACTGCCTCAGACGGCTGGCTGACTACCTCGCCCATGTTGTGGATGATCCCTGCTGAATGCCCTACCTCCTCTTCCGATAGGGGCCGGAGCTTGAGGAGCAGGGTGCAGGATGATCTGTCTGTCTTGACCAAACTTGGGACACCACCTGTGAATGTTGCCATACTCCTTACACTCATGGTATACCTTCTTAATCACTAGCCTCTAAGCTGGATCAGAAGAAATGAGGCGAGCCCCGAAGTCTGAGCGAATGAGCTGAGTACCCCCAACTGTACCTGTTGGTCAAGGAGTGTTTCCTGATGGACCTCCAACTGAAACCTGCATAGGCGACTGAATAGGATGCCCAGAGGAACCCTGCAGTACCATAGTCCTAGATACAGAGCCACTGTAAAAACCCACCCTCCAAGCCTTCTTCTTGGCATAGTTGCGTATCCTTCCTGTTCCACCCCCTCTATGTTCTTCACATACCTCCTGAAAGGTCTTACCGGAGAAGACCATCTGAAGAGATGATAACTGGAGACCCATATTCAGGCCTTTAACAAACCGCCTAATTCTCTCTTCCTCTATGGGCAACAAGGGTAGAGAATACCTGGATAGTGAATGGAATCGGGTCTCATTGGCTGCAACAAAAGAGATTCCTTGCTTTATGGCGGTGAACACACCTCATCTCCTATCTATCAAGGTACATGATACATACATTACCAGAAACATGGAGTAAAATTGGGTCCAGGTTAAGGGTGCTGACCCTGCTGGTCTGCACTCCATGAAAGCCCTCCACCAGAGCTTAACATCACCCATCAATTGGAAGGTGACAAATATCATGTCATACTTCTCTACCACCCCCATCTTATGGAGCCTCTCATGGTAGTATATAATAAACTCATAGGAATCCTCCGCCTCAGTGCCGTAAAAAGTAGGAGGCTTCATCTTGGTGAACCTCCAGGACAAGTCATGCTCCTCCCTTGTCATCACCAGCCCAACTACCAGCCTCGGAAATATAACCGCCTCAGCATGTCATCAATGCGAGAAGCCACTGCAGCCACATGTTGTATCCCTAATTATTGTCCTGCAGGAGTCGCTGGCACTGCTCTATTACCCATGAGGCAACTCAGGAGGTTTAGAACCTAGGCTAGAACCTCGGAGGATGCTGTAGCAATAGGAACCTGCGTTGGGACTCCACCTCTACAGCCACCCTTTCCTGAACTGCGGGAGGTACCGGAGATGCTGATCTCTCCTTATTGGAGCAGGGGCACGAGCCCCTCCTCTAGCAATGGAAGGCCTTCTCCAGCGTCCTCTGCCCCATCCTTTGCAATGAACTGTGGTTGCTGTTTCTAGCTCGGGTTCTGCTTCTCTACATATGTTCTCACCATTTGTGAGAGGAAAAGAAGACGAGTTGTTAGATACCAATTGGAATCAAGTAATTGCATGAAAGAAAAGAAGAAGGGAGTTTTCCTGAAGTCCTGCAGCCTCTCAAAGATAATTTATGGACGTCTGCGTATCGATCTGCGAGACTCTACTAGATCCATCTTAGTGCAATGAGATCGATGAACCTAGAGCTCTGATACCAATTTTTTCACGATCAAATGGACGTGATTTGTACCACACTAACCTCCTAGTAGGCGAACCAATGATTCCCAACAATTTCCCCGAAAACAACATTTTGAAAAAGAATAATAACCTTAAACTTAAATAAACCAACATAATAGAGTTAAAATTTACTAAGTCAGCCAAAAGAAACCACAATTCTGATTACAATTCCCAAATTCGGATTGTCATTACACTAGACATCTAACTATATAGCTAAGAGTGACAAGTCTAGGAAATAAAAGAAATTATAATGTCCATAGAAGGGACATCTTCCACAATGGAGTAGAACTGCCCATCTTGCAATCTCTCACCTTTCGAAATGAAACTGCTAGTTATTTATAGGTTAGGGCGAGAAGAGCTTCCTGGATCAGAATATGCACACAGAAAAGAAGAGAAGGAGTAGCGTCAGTATGAAACACGTACTGGTAGGCATCATTGGCCGACCTTACATAATAACATATAAGCATGCAACAACAACATAAAACAAGCCCAAAACATAATACATATATACAATACACATTTCCAGAACTTTAGCTCTGCATAGGTGACAAGCAACCTGCTCACTAGATTAGGCGTTTTGCTGCAGCAGTCACTTGACCACTGTCGTGGTCTGGTCGTAGAAAAATAAGTCTCGGTTGTAGCGGTACTGCCCTGGTTAGTAGCTAGACTTAGATGCACCTTCATCATTTCACCATATTTTAGCAGTTCACACATTCTCATACTTGTTCAGATATAAAATAAGCTATTGACATCAATACGCAAACTATTACATCACCACATGCGATATAGAGAAATTCATAAAAAGAGAGTACAACTCAAACATTCATATCCATTTAACCATATCAAACATCAAGTCTTTCTCCACTATTCCACATTCAGGTAAATGCTACGTGATCACAAGCTCAATTCAGCCACATAGCACTTACTCATTCCAAGTATTTAACACTATTAAAACCACATCATAAAATAGAATAAATGGTGACATGTTGGGCACACACCTCCACCATATCACCATAAAACACTCTGTCACCAACATTTATGTACACACATACTAGAGGGTCTTATTTTTATCCTTCCAGTCATGACCTGCAGGGGACTCTAGAAATCAATGTATTGTACTGGCATGGTACCTTCTTCCACTCATATTCTTGTCAAGATGCTCCCCTCAGACAGAAGCCAATCAATCAATATTGCTCTCCCTAGTGCTCCCCTCAGGCACGAGCCTCTCATCTCAAGATATTCTCACTATCCTTAACCATTCTCAAGGAAATTGTAACATAGCAGAGTTCATTATTAAGACATTCAGGAGTTTACAGTCTACCTTGTTCACTCGAATAATTAACAATTCATCAATCACTTTAATGACAATGCAAAAGAAGCACACTTATCAGTTCAACATCGGTTCGGTGGCCACATCATATCAAATGCTTCAAAAGTTTAATTTAACAGGGCAATCATCATAACAAGTAAACCTTGGGGGCTGATTATTATCCTCTATAAACCCATATTCAAACCACCCCATTTATTTTCTATGATCCAGCCCTAGTCTATCAACCCAGGGTTTCTTTGCTAGAAAATCATTTGTAGAGGTTCTCCTTGAATCCTAGTGTTTACATAATTCATAATAGATATAGGAATTCAAGAGACTTACCTTGGGAAAGAAATTCAACTGCTTTGGGGGTGAAAATCGCCTTCAGCCCTTGAACCTTCGTGTTTTAGTAATTATGGGTTATAACCCTAGAAATCTCACATAAATCCACTTTTTGTTTAATGTCATCTGCTGCAGCAGACCCACTATGGTGGTCAGGAAGACGCTATTGTGGATCCGACGGTTACTTCCCTTGTCAATGTGAATTCTCTGCTACAGCGGTCCCCCAAAATCAGTAGCTACAAAAATCAACTAACTTCCACTATCTCACTCCACAAACTCTTCTTCTATCCACAGTCTAGACCCGTTAGAGTGTTCTAGATTTATTTCCCCTCGTAATGGCATATAGGTCATTACACTTGAGCTTGAAATTTCATAAATCATACATAATAGAGCATAATTCTAATAAACATGAAATCATGGTTTAATAATTAAATTAAGAGTAAAATATTCCCCAATAGTCTTAAATAATCAATCTAAACATGAAGGGATTGGACCCATTGACATAGCATGAGTATTTACATAGAATTGGGTTAAAATCCTAGAATTTGAATACTCTTGATTAGAGACTTGAATTCATGAATTAGACATGAAATTGGGTATGAGGCTGGAAAAATCCCCCATTCATGGCCCTACATACCTTGGGTAACTTGATTTCTAAGATGGTCTTGAAAGCCTAAGAGAATTGAGGAAGAAATTGAGGAGGAACTCTAGCTTGATCTTGGAAGTGGATTTCAATTCAAGGCATACATGAGAGAATAATGACTTAGGATAGGTTTAAGCCTCTTAAACACTCTTTAGGAAGCTTAAAACAACGTCATTAGGGAGTTAGAAGCTTAGAAATTATGAAAACACCCTTAATGATTTGACAGGAAAATGCACACTGCCAGACCCAATAAGCGACCTAATGACACGTTAGGTCACTTGATGGATCATCAAGTCTTCTTGTCGCCATTGGCCAAAATTCCAACTTTTTGATATTTCTCACTAATGAGTCACTTATTGAGCAGTCAGGTACTTGACGACTCATTTCCCCAATCCATTCTGAACAGTGAAAATCAACTATTTTTTCACCTCTGCACACTTAACGAATCACACTACAACTCGTTGTGATACCTAACGACTCATCGTCCCACTCGTGATGAATTTTGAAAGATAACTTTTTCCCCCAAATTAGCACCACTTAACAAGTCACTCAATGATCCGTCAAGTGGCTCAATGAGTCACTTGATGAGTCTTCCTGTGACCTGGTGCATATTTTCCTGTTTTCTCTGTTTCAACCCTCAGGTCTGATCTTAGGGACTTCTGGGGTGTTACATATTATTTTAACTTTTTTACTTGTGCTTTATTATTTTAGTACTAAGGTTAAGTGTGGGGATGGAGAAATAAACTTTCTTATACCATGTATGCTTTTATTGCTAAATTTGTTCATGGTAGGCCTAGATTTATTTTAGATTTTTTTGGTGATATATGACTTATTCCTGCTAGCTTGTAGTATTTTTGTGATATTTTTGGTTTTATTTTTATTTGGGTTTTTCTTATTTTTATTTTTTATACTTTTTAGATGGATAGTCTCTTAGAACCAATTAGAGGGTCTAGATTTGTTTTGACTCATAGTCATGACTATTCCTGATGATGGATGATGCTGACCGCCTTAAGGAAAAATTAGTCATTGTTAAGAGAGCAAGAACTTGAGACCTTATGAATGCTGGTGCTTCACTCAGAATATCATTGAGAATTTGTATAATTCACTTAAAAATGCATCAAAAGGTAGAAACTCTTAGATTTTTGAAACTTAACTCCTATGCTTAAAAAAATTGGGCTTAATAATGTGATACATTTAATATGAGCATATATGTTTATGTAATCTTAATTTCCATTATTGAACCATTTATGCCATTGTGTGAGTGAGAATTTTTTTTGTATACACTACGCATGTTATTAATGTCTAGAACTTGTCTGGGGTGTGTGCAAAGGAAAATGAGAACGTTGAATCTAGGAAGTTATGTAGGCATTTCTTTGGTAGCCTATTTATACCCAATTGTGCCTACCTTGATTTTGATTATCCTAGTTATCCATTTTGACCATTAGCCCATTCTTTTGATAGCGACATTACAAGCTTAATCCCATTCCTTCTATTAATCTTAATTTGATCCAAATGACTCCTAAAGCACTTTCATTGAGAATTTTGAATAACAGGAGCACATATGAAGAGAAGAAGGGAAAAACTAAAGAGTGGAATTTAGAAGGAATGAAAGGTCACAAATGCAAAACAAGGAGGGTGATATAGTAGGGAAAGAAAAAGAGAGGAAGTTTGAAAAAATGAATTAATGAAACAAGAATGAAAAGAAAAAGTGAATGAGCTTAAAGTTAAAAATTGCTCACTAGTCATCTAAGTTGGATATTAAAAATAAAAGGAGGTATACGGAGAAAATGGGAGATTAAAGAATGTGCTAAAAAAGTGAAAGAACTGTGAAGTGTTAAAGTGCTTAGGGAGATTAGTCAATATCTTGGACAAATAGTTCCTATCTGTCCTTTAGCCTACATACAACCATCTTAAGTCCTAATTGATCTTAGATTCGATGTTTTATATTAGTAGAGTATTTATACTAAGGCAAGCCTATGAGTCTTCTTTTACATGCATGTTGAGTTCTTTAGGATAATGAGTGATAATGATACAAGAAAAATTAAAGGATAACTAACTTGACAAAAATTAGAAGGACAAGAATCCTTTGTTAACGAACAAGGACCTCAAATCCGCAATCCAACAAGTACCGAGTTCTTAGAAAGTCCTCAGGGAGATGATTCCCCTGCAACCCTCCTCCCTACACAATTAACAATCCAAAACTAGATAAAATCTAAGCAATTTACTACACTTAAAATACTTTTTGTTCAAAGTCATGAAAATGTACTATGAAAATTAAAAGAACTCCTATCTATACTAAGTAAGGAAAAGAAGAGACTATTAAAAATATGCTCTTAATTAGTAAGGGTCTTGTTTGGTTCTCTTCCTTTTTCTTGAAATCAAGGAATGACCATTTGCAACATTAGCCCATCTTCTTTATCAACATGGCCACCTTGCGCTCCCGTCCATCCTTTACCCTCCTAAGCTAGCATCCATATATAGGCACTTTGGATTACATTATTCTCCCCTTCTTGAAAAGGATTCATCCTCGAATCTAGACCATATAAAAACATAGTGAAGACAAATAATAACAAGGACCTCATAGCATGAGGTTTAGCATAAGTGTAATTAGGACAAACCAACACACATACAATCAAAGGGCTACTTGGGTCAAAAGGAAGTGATATCCATTCATTTTGGTCAAAACCACAACCAATCATCTTAATAAAACCCCTTTTGTCAAAAGGCAAGACCTCAAAGAAACCATGAGTATCATCATAAGAAAAGAGATAGTAAAGGAAGGTATCCAACAAGACAACTTCTTTCACAGTGTCCCCAAAAGTAAGATCACCAAAAGATACAAAAACATCATCAAGCACACTATCAAGAATTGGGACACTCAAAGATGAAGTACCTATTTGATCATAACCATCACTTTCTTTGTCAATATTCCATAGTGACTTATCATAAAAGGTATATCCATGGATAATAGCTACACCACTATCATGTTGTACAATACTATGTCCGACATTGGAAGAGATCTCATCACCATCAAATAAGACATTATATTTTAAGAGAGAACAATCAAATGAAGACAAAGAGTCAAACCATTCAATATCATTCTCAAAAAGATCAATGCCATCATTCAAAGAATTTTCATTCACGTAACTTCTATGAGCAGTGATCTTGGGCAAATTTATATGCCCAAGTGATACTCAAATGTGTCATTTGCCTTGTTTATTTATCGATGTTTATACATTATAATGTGAAATGTAATAAAATGTGAATTTATACTAACCAACATGATTAGCGTGATTTTGCAGGAAAAATATAATTGTACGAAGCTAAGATGCATGTTGGGAGAAATCGGAATTGGACACGGAAGCAAGCAAGAGAAAAAGCACAGGGAGAGCACGAATTAAAGGGGCTCCGCGATGGAGCCGTGTCATGCTTCCATCGCGGATGCGTGCTTCCTGGATACGGAATTTTTGCCAAATTCCAGTGAAGGTGCACGTTGGGGCCGTGGCACGTTGGCCTAGCCCCGCATTGGACGCCGTGCCACATTGGGCTTTAATACTCGGACGGCCGGATTCCAGCAAGGGTCCGCGTTGGTGGCTGATCTTGGGCAGATTTATATGCCCAAGTGATACTCAAACGTATCATTTTCGCCTTGTTTATTGTGCACTGTGTATACATTTTCATGTAATTGGTAATAAAATGTGAATTTATACTAACCAACATGATTAGCATTGTTTTGTAGGAAAAATGTGATTTCGAGGAGCTAAAATGCATGTTGGAACAATATCGGAGTTGGACTTGGATTCGAGCATGAAAAAGGCATTGGACTGCACAATATAAAGGGGCTCCGCGATGGAGCCGTGTCACGCTACCATCGCGGAGGCATTCTGCCTGGAGGGTGAATAATTTGTCAATTTCCAGTGGAGCCTCACGATAGCTCCGTGGCACGGAGGCAAGCCTCCGCGTTGCACGTCGTGCCACGTTGAAGCTTTATTCCCGGACCCTAAATTTCCAGAAAGGGTCCGCGTCCACGCCGTGTCACAGAGGCAGTGCTCCGCGATGCACTCCGTGACACGTTGCTTGTTATTCCGGGAAAAATTTCCATTAGTATAAATAGAACACTTAGGCATATTTTTAATTAATTCAGACTTGGTGGAGCAAGGACGTGGGTTACAGGCAGTTGAGGGACGAAAAAGCTCAGGGTTTTTCTCTCTTTCTTTCTTCTTTCAATCAATTGTTTGTATGATTAACACTTGTTTTAGGATGATTAATCCACAAATGAGTGGTTAATTTCCTTCCTTGCTCAGGTTATCAACAATGGTGATGAATTTTGATTATTGAATTATATGGTTTTTCATCTTCTTCTTCCATGTTGTTCTATTAATTCTTGTTTCTACTGCATTGGTGTGTGGCCGACATTAATGTACATCTAAAAAGTCCGATTTCACCCGAGAGAGCACGAAATTGGAAAGTTGTGAATTAATAGGGTATTGTTCTTAACTTGATTTGGGAAAATTGAGTTTTGATGTGCTTTCCAGATAGAAATATACTTGAAAGCCGTATTAGTCACTTTAGGAACCAGAATTGTATTGCTAGGTCATAAATTGTATTTGATCACAGAAATGTAGACGGATAGTTTATGATTCTTAAGTGAGATTAAATACGAGAGTTTTAATCTCTAGGCTAATGTTCTTGGCTAGCAACAGGAAGAGAAGATTAACCAAATTATGATTATAATCAAGTTCATTACTTGTTCTTAACCTTGGCATGCTCATTTCCATAGTTTCAATTCAAAGTAGATAGTTGTTAATAGTTTTAGTATATAATTTATAAATAAATTATTTAAATTTTGGTTACTTTGTTGTCAGCATATTTAGACGTAAGATGAATATAGTATACTTGAGCAATTTTTACTTATCCAGAGTCTCCTTGGTTCAATACTTGGCTTACTTAAGCCGCTTACTACTTGTTTGACCACGTGCACTTGCGTGTCGGTTTTTAACCATATAGCAAACACCCGAACAAGTTTTTGGCGCCGTTGCCAGGGAGACTAGGTAATTGGTGAAATTGTATTAAGTGTAAATTTACTGTATTTTTATTTTATTTTCTTAAGTGTTGACAACTTGGTCTTAGCCTGTATTTTGCAGACTTGATTTCTGTGAACACTGGCAAGAGACAAAGAGCTGGTGGAATCCTATATAGAGCCTGAACGTATATTTCATAGTAAACGCAGAGAAGCTCTACAAAAGAAGCTGCAGTTGCTCAGACAGACTATTATGGAGCAACAAAATCCACCGGTTGTGAGGGCAGTGTTAGTGCCTGACGAAGCAGCAGCAAGGCCGGTTCGCGAGGTGGCAATCCCACATGCCAACAATGTACATTCAAGTATCCACAAACCAGAGCCTGGAGGGAGATTTGAACTCAAGTAGAATATGGTGCAATTGTTGCACACAATCAGGCAATTTACTGGTCTCCCTCATGAAGACCCACAACAACATCTCCAAAACTTTTTGGAGATAAGTAACACTTATATACCCGCTGGAGTGTCACCTGATTATGTTCGGCTCACACTATTTCCGTTCTCATTACTTGGTGAAGCCAAGAGGTGGTTAAAAGCTGAGCCACCAAATTCTATCTCAACGTGGGATGATCTAGCACGGAAGTTCTTGATAAGATTTTTTCCCTCTGGTAAAACAGCCAGACTTAGAAGTCAAATTCTAAGTTTCAAACAGAGGGAGGGGGAACATTTGTATCAAGCCTGGGAAAGATTTAAATCCATGTTGCGGGACTGTCCTCATCATCATCAGTCCAATGAGGTGTTGGTACACACATTTATTGAGGGTTTGGAACCCCATACTAAAATTTTGCTAGACTCAGCAGCTGGAGGGCAAGCGCTGGAAAAGACTTATGAGGAGCTGTACACTTTGCTAAACTAGATTTCACAGGGCAATCCAGAATGGAATGCTAATTCATCACGAGGTGGAGCAAGGAAAGCAGCAGGAGTGCTTGAAGTGGATGGATTTACAGCTATCGCTGCACAGATAGCTGCCTTATAGAATTAGTTGAACAACCACTTCAGCAACATGAATTTGAACCAGCCTTCAGCTTCACTCAATGTGGTCCAGCAAATGTGGTGTGAAGTGTGTGGAAGCAGTGAGCACTCAGCTGAGTGCTGTGGAGCAAACCCAGATTCGGTTAACTTTGTGGGTAATGCACAAAGAAATCAGCAGCAGTTTGGTAGCGGCTACAACTCAAATTGGAGGAACCATCCAAATTTTTCGTGGGGTAGCAACAACCAACAAGGCCAAAGTTTGGGTCAGGGTATGCAAAGAAATCAAGGAGGGCAACAGAACTACCAATCTTAATTCAGAAATCACAATGCCCCTCCTCCAGCACCATCACCTAGCATTGAGGAGATGTTCAAGACAATGATCGCTAATCAGGCGCAATTGCAGGTTGACTATGTTAAATTGGCAGCCGAAGTGAAAAATAATCAATTAGCGACCAAGGCTCTTGAGTATCAATTTGGGAAATTTGCTAGTGCCCAAAACACAAGGCCCAGAGGAGGACTGCCTAGCGACACGGATCCAAATCCGAAGCAGGTAAATGCAGTGACCACAAGGAGTGGTTTGCAGCAGAAAGAAGCAGAACCAGAAAGACCACCTCAAAAGTCAGGAGCAGCAGATGTTGAGGGAGAGTAAACTTCGGATAGGGGGAAGACCAAAGAGGCAGAATCAGAAAGACCTCCACCCCCGTTCCCTCAACGACTCAAGAAACACAAGGAGGAGGCGTGTTTCAAGAAATTTATGGAGGTGCTTAAACAGGTACATGTTAATTTACCTCTTGTTGATGTCTTGCAGGGAGTGCCAAAATATGCCAAATATATTAAAGACATCATGGCCACCAAAAGTCGTTTGACTGAGTATGCCACGGTAGCTTTGACGGAGGAATGCACTTCCCGGATCCAAAATAGACTGCCTGTGAAGCTAAAAGACCCTGGAAGTTTTACTATCTAGCTTACCATTAGGCAGAGTATCCGAGCTCGTGGATTGTGTGACTTGGGGGCGAGCATAAATCTAATGCCATTTTCGGTATTCAGAAAGTTAGGTCTAGGGAGTCCTAGACCTACAACCGTAATCTTGCAGTTGGCAGACAGATCCTTAGCTAGGCCGGATGGCATTGTTGAGGATGTGCTTGTGCAAGTGGGATCCCTCATTTTCCCGGTAGATTTTATTGTTCTGGATTTTGAACCAGACGCGGAAGTCCCATTTATTTTGGGACGACCCTTCTTGGAAACCGGGAAAGCATTAATCGACGTAGCTGCGGGTCAACTTACAATGCGAGCACATGACAAGGTAGAGGTGTTCTATGTGTACAAAGCACCCAAGCTCCCGATGGTGAATGAAGAACTCTCGGCGATCAATGTGATTGATCATGGGAATGCTAATCAAATGAATGATTCCCGAGAGTTGATGGGAAGACCACCGGATAAGGGTGAGCACTACTGGGGGGAGGACAATGAACGTGAGAAATCGTCCATCACCCTAGTGGACAATTGAGCATAAAGGACGTCGAGCCGTGACGGTAAACCAGGTGCTGCACGGGAGGCAACCCGTGAAAAATATATTTTTTTCTTTTATTTTGAAAAGTGTAAATAGATTTTATTTTAATTTTCTTTTTCTTGATTTAGTACAAAATTTTCGTTTAGTAGTATTTTTTCATTTTAGTTAGTGAAACTTATTAATCTAACCAATATTGTTTAGTGAGGTGATTTTCAGGTCAAACGGAGAAAAAAATGTGCATGGAATCGTGAAGGAAAAGGCGAGGTATGAAAAAATTAATAAAATGCAGAGACAGTGATACTCAAACGTATCATTTTCGCCTTGTTTACTGTGCACTGTGTATACATTTTCATGTAATTGGTAATAAAATGTGAATTTATACTAACCAACATGATTAGCATTGTTTTGTAGGAAAAATGTTATTTCGAGGAGCTAAAATGCATGTTGGAACAATATCGGAGTTGGACTTGGATTCGAGCACGAAAAAGGCATTGGACTGCACAATATAAAGGGGCTCCGCGATGGAGCCGTGTCACGCTACCATCGCAGAGGCATTCTGCCTGGAGGGTGAATAATTTGTCAATTTCCAGTGGACCCTCGCGACAGCTCCGTGGCATAGAGGCAAGCCTCCGCGTTGCACGCCGTGCCACGTTGAAGCTTTATTCCCGGACCCTAAATTTCCAGAAAGGGTCCGCGTCCACGCCGTGTCACGGAGGCAGTGCTCCGCGATGCACTCCGTGACACGTTGCTTGTTATTCCGGGAAAAATTCCCATTAGTATAAATAGAACACTTAGACTTATTTTTAATTAATTCAGACTTGGTGGAGCAAGGACGTGGGTTACAGGCAGTTGAGGGACGAAAAAGCTCAGGGTTTTTCTCTCTTTCTTTCTTCTTTCAATCAATTGTTTGTATGATTAACACTTGTTTTAGGATGATTAATCCACAAATGAGTGGCTAATTTCCTTCCTTGCTGAGGTTATGAACAATGGTGATGAATTTTGATTATTGAATTATATGGTTTTTCATCTTCTTCTTCCATGTTGTTCTATTAATTCTTGTTTCTACTGCATTGGTGTGTGGTCGACATTAATGTACATCTAAAAAGTCCGATTTCACTCGAGAGAGCACGAAATTGGAAAGTTGTGAATTAATAGGGTATTGTTCTTAACTTGACTTGGGAAAATTGAGTTTTGATGTGCTTTCCTGATAGAAATATACTTGAAAGCCGTATTAGTCACTTTAGGAACCGGAATTGTATTGCTAGGTCATAAATTGCATTTGATCACAGAAATGTAGACGGATGGTTTATGATTCTTAAGTGAGATTAAATACGAGAGTTTTAATCTCTAGGCTAATGTTCTTGGCTAGCAACAAGAAGAGAAGATTAACCAAATTATGATTATAATCAAGTTCATTACTTGTTCTTAACCTTGGCATGCTCATATCCAGAGTTTAAATTCAAAGTAGATAGTTGTTAATAGTTTTAGAATATAATTTATAAACAAATTATTTAACTTTTGGTTATTTTGTTGTCAGCATATTTAGACGTAAGATAGAATATAGTATACTTGAGCAATTTTTACTTATCCAGAGTCTCCTTGGTTCGATACTTGGCTTACTTAAGCCACTTACTACTTGTTTGACCACGTGCACTTGCGTGTCGGTTTTTAACCATATAGCAAACACCCGAACAGTGGCGTGCCACGGAGGCATTGCTCTGCGATGCACTCCGTGACACGTTGCTTGTTACTCCGGGAAAAATTCCCACTAGTATAAATAGAACACTTAGGTTCATTTTTAATAATTCTGACTTGGTGGAGCAAGAACGTGGGTTATAGGCAGTTGAGGGGACGAAAATCTCAGGGTTTTTCTCTATCTCCTTCTTCTTTATTTCAATTGCTTGTCTGATTAACACTCATTTAATGATGTTTAATCCACAAATGAGTGGCTAAATCCTCTTCTTGATGAGGTTAAGAACAATTGTATTGAAATGTAATTATTGATCAATTGGTTTTTCATCTTTTTTTCTATGGTTGTTCTATTGATTCTTGTTCTTACTGCATTAATGTGTGGCCAACGTTAATGTATATCTGAAAAGTCTGGTTTCACTAGAGAGGGCAAGAAATTGGAAAGTTGTGAATTGATAGGATATGATCTTTTCTTAGTTTGGAAAAATTGAGAATTGATTTACCTTCAGGATAGAGATATATACCTAAAAGTCGTATTAGTCAATTAAGGAATCGATTTTGTATGGCTAGAACATGAATTTATTTTTATCACAGAAATGTAGGTGGAAGGTTCATGATTCTTAAGTTGGGTTAAATACGAGAGTTTTAATCCGTAGGCAATAATTCTTGACTAGCAACCGGAGGAAAGATTAATCAAATTGTATTGATAATTTATTTCTCTACATGTTCATTTTACCCTCAACATGCTCATACTTATAGTTCAGACTCAAATTATAGATTCGTTTTAGACTTAGTACAAAATTAGGAAACAAGATATCAAATTTCTTTTCATATTGTTGTCTGCATTTTAGAGTTAAAGTTCATTGACACATGAGTAGATTGTTACTTTAGTCCAGTCTCTGTGGGATCGATACTTGGCTTACTTGAGCCACTTTACTACTTGTTCGACCACGTGCACTTGCATGTAGTTATACCCAGCAGCCGAACAAGTTTTTGGTGCCGTTGCCGGGGACTGGCAATTGGTAAATTTTTCTTAAGTGTTAGTTTACTATTTCTTCTTAGTGTTGACAACTTGGTCTTAGCCTGTATTTTGCAAATACTAATTTTTGTTGAACACTGGAAAGAGACAAGGAGCTGGTGGACTCATATTTAGAGCCGAAAAGACAATTTCATTGTCAAAGGAGAGAAGCTCTAGAGAAAAAGCTGCAGTTGCTCAAACAAACAATCCTGGAGCAACAACAGAATCCACCAGTTGTAAGGGCAATGTTAGTGCCCGAGGACATGGCAGCTAGGCTGGTTCGCGAGGTGGCAATCCCACATGCTAACAATGTCACATCTAGCATCCGCAAACCTGAGCCAGGAGGGAGGTTCGAGCATAAACAAAACATGGTGCAATTGCTGCACACCAGCAGGCAGTTCACAAGTCTCCCTCATGAAGATCCACAGCAACATCTCCAAAATTTCTTGGAGATAAGTGACACTTACATCCCCGCTGGAGTGTCATCAGATTATGTCAGGCTTACATTGTTCCCATTTTCACTTTTAGGAGAAGCCAAGAGGTGGTTGAAAGCTGAGCCACCTAATTCCATCACCACGTGGGATGATCTTGCAAGGAAATTCTTGATACGGTTTTTTCCATCCGGTAAAACAGCACGACTTAGAAGTCAAATTCTAAGTTTTAAACAGAGAGAGGGATAGAACCTGTATCAAGCCTGGGAGAGATTCAAATGTATGTTGCGGGATTGTCCTCATCATCACCAATCCAATGATGTGCTGGTGCATACTTTCATAGATGGTTTGGAACCCCACACAAAAATTGTGCTAGACTCAGCAGCTGGGGGACAAGCATTGGAGAAAACTTATGAGGAGCTGTATACCTTGTTGAATCGTATTTCGCAGGAAAAGCTGGAGTGGAATGCGGACTCGTCACGAGGAGGAACAAGGAAAGCAGCAGGAGTATTAGAAGTGGATGGTTTTACAGCTATTGCTGCACAGATAGCTGCGTTACAGAATCAACTCAACACCCACTTCAGTAACATGAGCATGAACTAGTCTCAAGGCCCAGTGAATGTAGTGCAGCAGATTTGGTGTGAAGTATGCGGGAGTAGTGAACACTCAGCTGAGTGTTGTGGAGAAAATCCTGATTCGGTGAACTTTGTGGGGAATGTACAGAGAAACAACCACCTACAGTATGGCAACAGCTACAATTCCAACTGGAGGAATCACCCGAATTTCTCTTGGGGTAGCAATAACCATCAAGGGCAAGGTTCGAATCAGGGGGCGCAGAGAACTCAAGGAGGGCAGCAGAACTATCAGGCACAATATTGAAGCAACAATGCACCTCTCCACCACCATCACCCAGCATTGAGGAGATTTTCAAGATAATGATAGCTAACCAAGCTCAATTGCAAGCTGATTATGTGAAATTGGCAGCTGAGGTAAAGAACAATCAGTTAGCTACAAAGGCATTGGAGTACCAGTTTGGGCAATTTGCTGGAGCCCAAAACACCAGGCCTAGAGTTGGACTTCCTAGTGACACGGATCCCAACCCCAAGCAAGTTAATGCAGTGACCACAAGGAGTGGTTTGCAGCTTAAAGAGGTGGAACCAGAAAGACCACCTCAAAAGTCGGGAGCAGCAGAAACTGAGAGGGAGCAAAGTGATGAGAGGGGGAAGAAAAAGGAGGCTGAACCAGAAAGACCACCACCCCCGTTCCCTCAATGATTAAATAAACACAAGGAGGAGGGGTGTTTCAAAAAGTTCATGGAGGTGCTGAAACAGGTACACATTAACTTACCTCTTGTTGATGTTTTGCAGGGAGTGCCGAAGTACGCAAAGTATATTAAGGACATCATGGCAAACAAAAACAGGTTGACTGAGTACGCTACGGTGGCTCTTACGGAGGAGTGCACTTCTCGGATACAAAACAGGTTGCCCACAAAGCTCAAGGACCCTGGGAGCTTTACAATACAAGTTACAATTGTTCAAAGTAACCGAGCTCGCGGATTATGTGATTTGGGAGCTAGCATTTACTTGATGCCTTCATCGGTATTCAAGAAGTTGGGGCTAGGGAGTCCTAGACCAACAACAGTGATATTGCAACTAGCGGATCGTTCCTTAGCCAGACCTGATGGCATTGTGGAGGACGTGCTGGTGCAAGTGGGCTCCATTATCTTCCCAGTAGATTTCGTCGTGCTGGATTTTAAGCCAGACGCGGAAGTCCCATTTATTTTGGGACGTCCTTTCTTGGTTACCGGGAAAGCACTTATTGATGTAGCTGCACGGCAGCTAACCATGCGAGCACACGACAAGGTGGAGGTGTTTGATGTATACAAGGCCACCAAGCTCTCGGCTGTGTATGAGGAACTCTCGGTGATCAATGTGATTAATCGAGTTGATGTTGTCCAGAGAGTTGAGTCACGGGAGTTATTGGGGAAACCACCGGAGAGGTGTAAGTTTGACAGGGGTGAGGACGGTAGTCGAGAGAAAACGTCCGTCACCTTAGAGGATGATTGAGCTTAATGACGTCGAGTCGCGACGGTAAACCAGGCGCTGCACGGGAGGCAACCCGTGAAAATTTTTGCAATATTTTAATAGATTTCGTAGACAAAAAAAAGAAAAGAAAAAAAATGAGAAAATAAAAAAAATATAAACAAAATTTGTATTTTATGTGAAACCTATAAATTGTAACCAATTTCTTGTTGTGAGATGAATTTCAGGTTGAACAGAGGATATATATGCAAAGGATCGCAAAGGAAAAATCGAGGTAAGAAAAATCATAAAAAGTGGCAAAACAATGAGCCCACGCGATGGCTCCGTGTCACGGAGGAGGGCCTCCGCGTTACCCTCCGTGACAAATTGAAGGTAATTCTAGAATTTTTACAAATTTCAGAACACCTGCGCGATGGCTCCATGTCACGGAGGGCATGCTCCGCGTTACCCTCCGTGACACGTTGAAGTGTATTTCGCGACGGGTCACACCGGGTCGCCAGGTGACCCGCGCGAAAAACCCCCCTTTTAACCCCGTTTCCCCTCATTTGTTTCCCATTCCTTACCTCCTCCGCGACAAACACCCCGAAATCCCCCCTTCCCCAATGTGACATGGACCTAGGAGCTAAATTTCTTCAACTTTTCTTCGATATCTTTGAATTTAAGGTATGTTTGTTAACTTCATCTCATTTCTTACCTTATTTTTCCGATTTTTAGCATAGGAGGTGAGGAAAAATTGCCCTAAGTGTAAATTGAGCATGAATTCATGTAAATTATTGTTGATTGATGTTCATAGTATCGATGTAATGGTATGAACTTGATAAATACATGGTTGATTGAAATTCTTGCGAAAGGGTAGCTAGGGTTAGAATTCAAATATGAAGATGTTAAAATCGAGTTGAAATGTGAAATTCTTCTTGGTTTGTGCATGTTGGGTGAGGGGAATGAGGTTGTGCTTAACGTTAAGAAGATTAAGGCGCGACGGATTGTCGGGTTAATGAAATTGTTGAAATTGCATAGAAATTGGAGGAATTGTATCGGTCTTGTTGACAGAAATATTTACTGCGTGCTATGTGATGAAATGTGATCGATGGTAATGTTGTGGTTAGCTGTACGAAGTCTGAGTAGTACAAAAGAATTTATACCATCGAATTCTGTGAATGCACAAGGCATATTTGTTGTGTTTTGTTTTTTTAATTGGAAATAAGTACGAACTTGCCGTAATGTTGTGATTGTGGCTGAAGACTAAGTGTGGGGTGGCCTAACTTAACCCAACCTTAGTCGAAGCTAATTTTAATTAAATAACGGTGGACCTATCTGTTTGGTTTGATAGGAACGATGGCAAGCAGGCAAGATAAAGGGAAGGGCGTATCTACATCAGGCACCGGAAGGAAAAGAATTAGACTTGGAACAGCAGTCCCAGCAGCACCAGCAGTTCCACGCGGCCAACGCCATCAATATGGAACGAAATGGGTGACAGAGGAGGGGATGAAATGGTACGCAAAGCATAAGGAAAGCAAATACTTCCCCGAAAAACACATTGCTAGAGAAGCGTTGGCACAGGAGTTCCCCAGGATTGTCCACAGGATTGAGGCAGCCGGGCTGAACTTCATCTTTGAAGAGCCCAAGGAGTGCAACCTGCACCTGATTCGGGAATTCTATGTCAACTGGAACCCGACACTCAGAAGTCACACCATCAAGATAAGGGGGCAGATAGTCACTTTTCAGCCCCATCACCTTAATGCCATCTTGGGGGCGCGAGACACAGACGCCTGTTCGCTCGCTTGTTGGGTATAAAACTACACGCAAGTGCACGTGGTCGAACAAGTAGTAAAGTGACTTAAGTAAGCCAAGTATCGATCCCATAGGGACTGGGATAAGGTAACAAACTACTCAAGTGTTACTATATTTTAATTTTAACAATGAAGACAACACTGTAACCAAGAGTTTGATATTTTTGGGTTCTAATTTTTATGCTAAGTCTAAAACGATTAACTACTGTGAGTCTGAACTATGAATGTGAGCATGCTGAGGTTAAATGAACATGTAAACAAATCAATTATCAATATCATTTGGTTAGTCTTTTCCTCCGGTTGCTAGTCAAGAACTACTGCCAATGGATTAAAACTCTCGTATTTAACCCAACTTAAGAATCATGAACCGTCCACCTACATTTCTGTGATTAAACGAAAATTCATGTTCTAGCCATACAAACCCGGTTCCTAAATTGACTAATACGACTTTCAGGTATATTTCTATCCTGAAGGTAAATCAATTCTCAATTTTCCCAAACTAAGAAAGGATCATATCCTATTAATTCACAACTTTCCAATTTCTTGCTCTCTCGAGTGAAACCGGACTTTTTAGATATACATTAACGTAGGCCACACATTAATGCAGTAAGAACAAGAATCAATAGAACAACCATGGAAGAAAAGATGAAAAACCAATTTTGATCAACAATCACATTTCAATACAATTGTTCCTAACCTCAACAAGAAGAGGAATTAGCCACTCATTTGTGGATTAAACATCTTTAAATGAGTGTTAGACATACAAGCAATTGAATTCAAGGAGAAGGAAAGAGAGAAAAACCCTGATAATTTCGTCCCCTCAACTGCCTGTAACCCACGTTCTTGCTCCACCAAGTCAGAATATTGAAAAATGAACCTAAGTGTTCTATTTATACTGGTGGGAATATTTCCCGGAATAACAAGCAACGTGTCACGGAGTGCATCGCGGAGCACTGCCTCCGTGACACGCCACCGTCGCGGACCCTCACTGGAAATTGGGGGTCAATGTAATAAGGCCCAACGTGGCACGGCGTGCAACGCGGAGCCAGGCCACCGTGCCACGGACCCAACGCGAACCCTCACTGGAAATAGGCCGAAAATTCCCTATCCAGGCAGAAGGCCTCCACGATGGCAGCGTGACACGGCTCCATCGCGGAGCCTCTTTATTTTGTGCCTTCCAATGCCTTGTCCTTTGTTCACATCCGAGTCCAACCCCGATCTCTTCCAACACGCATTTTAGCTTCCCAAAATTAAATTTTACCTGCAAAACAATGCTAATCATGTTGGTTAGTATAAATTCACATTTTATTACCAATCACATGAGAATGTATAAATATTGATAGATAAACAAGGCTAAAATGACACATTTGAGTATCACTTGGGCATATAAATTTGCCCAAGATCACTTACCCCACATTTAAATCCTTGTTCATCCTCGAACAACAATCTTACATCTCATGCAATTTACATCCCAACCTCGCTACTTTGGTTCGACAATTTAGGTTACGGTCATACCAATTATTCAATACAACAAATCATCAAGAAAACATGCATGGTCCTATCAATGCAATGACCTTCAATACATCAAGACCTCCTAGACTTAAGAATCGACTCTCGATATTGGCAAACTCATGCAAATCAGCTGATCAAGACATCCGACATGACAATTAATCTCTCCTCAAGCATGTGCCCTCACAACACAAGAGAATTTTCCCCTTTTTGATCATATGAACTCACAAAATTTCAAGCACGGGCATACAAACACAATTTTGCTCTCTCTCTCAAAAGAATTCACATGCATCATGTCACGACCCATAAGCTTGACTTTAGTGTATTACTCCACTAATATAAAGAAATGTGATTTAAGATCACGTAGGACTTTAACAGGTTGTAATGTAAGCTAAGGAACTAGTAAATATTGGGCTAGCCAATAATAGCCACTAGCATCCTTAAGCGCCTTTTCAATACATCCCATCAAACTCATGGGCAGTGTTTCTTCCTTCATCCTCCCATTCTTGAAGTTTTTCATTAGTTTGGCCCATCTTATTAAGCACACTTGACACAACAACAAAGATTATTCATACACCTTCATTTATAGTTTGTTTATAACAAGTGCACCTTCAACCTTTTCTTTCCCTTTATCACTCTGCTTTTCTTTTCTTTTCACCATTCTCACTCTTCGACACTTTGGAAAAATTATTTTCTCTTCTTAAGCGCTTAAGAGTTTTGGATCGACTTTACGGCTAATGAAAAGAAGGGATTAAGCTCGGTTTACACTTTTTGATAAAAGAAAAAAAATAATAGGCTAAAGGCTCAACGGGCCGACTAGGGTATACAATCAAGGTTGGTACGATAATGAGAGATAGAAACTTTCGGTTAAACCAAAGAAATGCGTACATCCTTTCCTACAATACACCTCCTTCATTTCGTTTTGTACACACACCAGGAAAGTTTTAGACACTTCACAATAGCATGGAATAACAAAACCTCACTTTACACTTATTGCACAAGCTCAATTCAAGATGTATTCATAGACTCTTCAATCAGCTAATTGCACGAATTCAAACATTAAGCCTTAATCACACTGAATCGACTCTATGGCCTAGGTACCTCAACATATTTACAAAGTTGCATGCTTTCATATGAATCACCTTTGCATTTCAAATATCATGTACGACACACAACCAGAATTCCGCAACCATAAAGTAACTACAGGTTTTGGGATGCAACCCACAAAAGAAAAACAGCTAAAAAATATAAATGAAAAAGAATCTACTCCTAATGACTACATTTCCCTTAAGATGGTCGTCATCCATCCATCATAGGGAACGGTCACTAACTAAGACTTCGGTTCAATGGGACCATTCTCGGTAAAAGAACCGAAAACAAATGCCGAGAAACCCAAGAATTGAAAAAAAAAATTAAAAATATCGATCATTTCGATAAACAAAAATATGTACAATATCAGCTTAGCAACATTCAGCAACACACAATAGTTTCACATATAATTACAATACAGGACAACAACTTAACACTCACAAATCATAGGGTCAGAAAATTTTGTTCACAGCACAACAACAGATTAGAACATACATAACAGCACAACCAGCACCTTACTACTCCCACCCCACACTTATCTCGAACACTGTCCCCAGTGTTCACAAAAATTAAAATAGCACAAAAATTAGGTGGTGGAACTCCCTGATCAATCAAAATACTCCACTTCTTCATCAGGTGCTGCTGCTTCATCTCCCATGTCTGAATCACCCCAATCGTCATCATCGGACTCCACATCGGAGTCCTCCCTACGTGTCTCCTCGTTTGTAGGGACATCATCATCCGTGGGCTCCACAAAAGCTGGCCCAACTCGACATAGAGCCCTGGCATTTTCGCCAAAAGGGTAGTCTAGCTCGAGCTGCCATAGCTCCTCCTCTGTTGCAGGCCTCCCGCCTATCCTCAGCTGGAGCATCTGCATCCCATACATGCGAGCCATATACTGATCGTCCCGAGCATGTCGCTCCACAAGTGTAAGAACAGGCCCGTGGGTGGTGTCGGGTGCCTTAGTTTTAGTGACATCTAAGGCCCGCCGCCCCATCTGCGGAATGTAGTCAAGGGCCTCTTCCTCAATATCTAGGCCCCTCAGGAATGTGGTGAGTAGTCCACCAAATCCGTATCTGTGCCCTTGATGCAATCAGGCTCTCTTCATGGCGGAGATAATCACCGCCCCCACGTTGATCTCCAGCCCTTTTATCAGGGCGTACACCAGGCATACACGATCCTAGGTTACATTTGTCATATGTACCCCTGGGATTAGGCAGGAACAGACGATCTTAAGCCATATCCTAGCTTCCCTGTTCATCTGTGAATAGGGAAAAGTCTGATGGTAGCCCCTCTCCTTGTGTCTGCTCCATCTAGCTGTCGATCGGGTTCCACACAAAGTGCATCTGATGTCCACATATGGTGGAGTGATGTTCAGTTGTCGAAGCACATGGGCGTCTGTGTCCCGCGCCCCTACGATAGGATTTAGGTGGTGGGGCTCAAAGGTGACTATTTGCCCTCTGATTTTGATGGTGTGACTTCTGAGAGTCGGGTTCCAATTGGCATAAAATTCCTGAATCAGGTGCAAGTTGCATTCCTTGAGCTCTTCAAAGATGAAATTGAGCCCAGCTGCCTTAATCCTGTGGACAATCCTAGGGAACTCCTGTGCCAATGGTTCCCGTGCTATGTGTTCCTCGGGGAAGTACTTGCTCTCCTTGTGCTTGGCATACCACTTCTTCCCCTCTTCTGTAACCCACCTGGTTCCATATTGGCA
Source organism: Datura wrightii (assembly GCA_035772735.1). Lineage (NCBI taxonomy): Eukaryota > Viridiplantae > Streptophyta > Magnoliopsida > Solanales > Solanaceae > Datura > Datura wrightii. The sequence goes on along the minus strand of JASDFA010000002.1, from coordinate 42,884,765 downwards.
GCGTTGGCCACGTGGAACCGCTGGTGCTGCTGGGACTGTTGTGCCCAGTCTGATTCTCTTTCTTCCGGCGCCAGATGTTATGCGCCTTTCCCTTTTTCTTGCCTGCTTGACATTGTTCCTGTCAAACCAAACAGACAAGTTCAATGTTAAGCCCATGAAAGTTTGCTTCGACTAAGGTTGGGTTAAGCTAGGCTACCCCACACTTAGTCCTTAGCTACAGTGACAACATTACGGCAAGATCATACCTATTTACACAAACAAACAGCCAAATATAACAAACATGCTTAGTGCATTCAAAGAAATCGACGGTATATATTCTATGTACTACTCAAACTTCGTACAACAAACCACAATCATTACCATCGATAACATTTTGTCCCATCGCACTTAGCAAGGAGAAACAAAGAAATGAAAACAACAAGAATTTATCTACACGAACCTATACAACTCACCCAATTCTTGCAAATTTCAATATTTCCCTAACCCGAGAATCCGTCGGTCTTTTAGCATAATAACAATTAGCACGTCGACTCATCTCACTCCACATGTACAACCCAGCCTGAATTTCACGAGTTCACTACATTTTTCCACTTCAAATTCAAAAGCAAGCCCTAACTATGATTGTATCAAAAAATTTGATTAAATTATGCAATTAACGAGTTCAAGCAATCACAATGATACTCTGAACATCCATCAACAATAATTCAATTGAATTTACGCTTAATTTCTACTTAGGGCAAGTTTAGCTCATATCACATGTTCAATATCGAAGAAAATCGACAAGAAATGAGATGGAATTGAAGAACATACCCTGAATTCGAAGAATTAAAGAAAACTTGATGAAATCCTTGGCCTATTCCGTGTCACGTTGCAGGGGGAGGGGTTTTGGGGGGATTGGTCACGGAGTGTGTGAGAAATAAGGAAAATTGAGGGGGATTCGGGGTCTAAAAGTGGGAAATTCACGCGGGTCACCCGACGACCCGGTGTGACCTGTCGCGATATACACAGCAACGTGTCACGGTGTGCATCGCGGAGCACTGCCTCCATGACACGCAGCTGATGCGAGGGTGTTCTAGAATTCTTTTAAAATTCCGGATTTACACCTCAACGCGTCACAGAGGGTAACGCGGAGGCCCTTCTCTGTGACACGGAGCTATCGCCCTAGCTCACTATTTTGCCACTTTTTCTTGATTTTCATACCTCAAATTTTCCTTTGCGATTCCTTGCATATTTTCCCTCCGTTCGACCTGAAATTCATCTTACTACAAGAAATTGGTTAGAATTATAGGTTTCACTCAAAATAAAAATAAAAACAAAAATAAAAACTAAAAATTTTGTTGTTAATCAAGAAAATAAAAGAAAATGAATAAAAATAAATAAATAAAATCTATTCACAATTTACAAAGAAAAATTTCACGGGTTGCCTCCCGTGCAGCGCCTGGTTTACCATCGTGGCTCGACGTCATTCAGCTGAGTTGTCCTCTAGGGTGATGGACGCTGTCTCTCGACCACCGTCCTCCCCCCAATAGTGCTTACATCGTTCAGGTGGTTTTCCCAATAACTCTCGTGAATCCTTTATCTGTGCATTATCAACTCGATCAATCACATTGATCACCGAGAGTTCCTCGTACACAGTCGGGAGCTTTGAGGCCTTGTACACATCGAACACTTCCACCTTGTCATGTGCTTGCATGGTTTGATGCCCCGCAGCTACATCAATCAGCGCTTTCCCGGTCGCCAAGAAAGGACGTCCCAAAATAAATGGGACTTCCACGTCTGGTTCAAAATCCAGCACGACGAAATCTACCAGGAAGATCAGGGAGCCAACTTGCACCAGAACGTCCTCTACAATGCCATCAGGTCTGGCTAAGGACCGATCCACCAATTGCAAGATCACTGTTGTGGGTCTAGGACTTCCTAGACTCAGCTTTTTGAATACCGATGACGGCATCAAATTAACGCTCGCTCCCAAATCACATAATCCACGAGCTCGAATACTCTGCCTAATAGTAATCTGTATAGTAAAGCTCCCAGGATCTTTGAGCTTTGTGGGCAGTCGGTTTTGTATCCGGGAAGTGCACTCCTCCGTGAGAGCCACCGTAGCATAATCAGTCAACCGACTTTTGTTTGCCACGATGTCCTTTATATACTTGGCATACTTCGGCACTCCCTGTAAAACATCAACAAGAGGTAAGTTAATATGTACCTGTTTCAGCTCCTCCATGAATTTCTTGAAACATGCCTCCTCCTTGTGTTTCTTTAATCGTTGAGGGAACGGGGGTGGTGGTTTTTCTGATTCAGCTTCCTTTGTCTTCCCCCTCTCATCACTTTGCTCCCTCTCGACTTCTGCTGCTCCCGATTGTTGAGGTGGTCTTTCTGGTTCCACCTCTTTCAGCTGCAAACCACTCCTTGTGGTCACTGCATTCACCTGCTTGGGGTTGGGATCTGTGTCACTCGGAAGTCCTCCTCTAGGCCTGGTGTTTTGGGCTCTAGCAATTTGCCCAAATTGATATTCAAGTGCCTTAGTAGCTAACTGGTTGTTTTTCACATCGGTTTCCAATTTCACATAGTCAGCCTGCAATTGAGCTTGGTTAGCTATCATCATCTTGAACATCTCCTCAATGCTGGGTGATGGTGGTGGAGGAGGTGCATTGTTGTTTCTAAATTATGCTTGATAATTCTGCTACCCTCCTTGGTTCCTTTGCACACCCTGACTCGAACTTTGCCCCTGATGGTTGTTGCTACCCCAGGAGAAATTTGGGTGATTCCTCCAATTGGAATTGTAGTTGTTGCCATACTGTTGGTGGTTGTTCCTTTGTACATTTCCCACAAAGCTCACCGAGTCAGGATTTGCTCCACAACACTCAGTTGAGTGCTCACTGCTCCCGCACACTTCACACCAAATCTGCTGCACTGCATTCCACTCCGGATTGCCCTGCGAAATACGGTTCAACAAGGTATACAACTCCTCATAAGTTTTCTCCAGCGCTTGTCCCCCAGCTGCTGAGTCTAGCAATATTTTTGTATGGGGTTCCAAACCCTCTATAAAAGTGTGCACCAGCACATCATTTGATTGATGATGATGAGGACAATCCCGCAACATGGACTTGAATCTCTCCCAAGCCTGATATAGATTCTCTCCCTCTCTCTGTTTGAAACTTAGAATTTGACTTCTATGTCTTGCTGTTTTACCAGAGGGAAAAAATCGTATCAAGAATTTCCTTGCAAAATCATCCCACATCGAAATAGAATTAGGTGGCTCAGCTTTCAACCACCTCTTGGTTTCTCCCAATAGTGAAAATGGGAACAATGTAAGCCTGACATAATCTGATGACACTCCAGCGGGGATGTAAGTGTCACTTATCTCCAAAAAATTTTGGAAATGCTGCTGTGGATCTTCATGAGGGAGACCTATAAACTGCCCGCTAGTGTGCAGCAATTGCACCATGTTTTGTTTGAGCTCGAACCTCCCTCCTAGCTCAGGTTTGCGGATGCTAGATGTGACATTATTAGCATGTGGGATTGCCACCTCGCGAATCGGCCGAGCTGCTACTTCTTCGGGCACTAACATTGCCTGTACTACTGGTGGATTCTGTTGTTGTTGCATGAATGTTTGTCTGAGCAACTGAAGCTTTCTTTCTAGAGCTTCTCTCCGCTGACGATGAAATAATCTTTTTGGCTCTAAATACGAGTCCACCAGCTCCTTGTCTCTTGCCAGTGTTCAGCAGAGATTAAATCTGCAAAATATAGGCTAAGACCAAGTTGTCAACACTAAGAAAATAAAAATATAGTAAATTAACACTTAAGAAAATTTCACCAATTGCCAGTCACCGGCAACGGCGCCAAAAACTTGTTCGCTCGTTTGTTGGGTATAAAACTACACGCAAGTGCACGTGGTAGAACAAGTAGTAAAGTGACTTAAGTAAGCCAAGTATCGATCCCACAGGGACTGGGATAAGGTAACGAACTACTCAAGTGTTACTATATTTTAATATTAACAATGAAGACAACAGTGTAACCAAGAGTTTGATATTTTTGGGTTCTAATTTTTATGCTAAGTCTAAAACGATTAACTACTGTGAGTCTGAACTATGAATGTGAGCATGCTGAGGTTAAATGAACATGTAAAGAAATCAATTATCAATATCATTTGGTTAGTCTTTTCCTCCGGTTGCTAGTCAAGAACTACTGCCAATGGATTAAAACTCTCGTATTTAACCCAACATAAGAATCATGAACCGTCCACCTACATTTTTGTGATTAAACTAAAATTCATGTTCTAGCCATACAAACCCGGTTCCTAAACTGACTAATATGACTTTCAGGTATATTTCTATCCTGAAGGTAAATCAATTCTCAATTTTCCCAAACTAAGAAAGGATCATATCCTATTAATTCACAACTTTCCAATTTCTTGCTCTCTCGAGTGAAACCGGACTTTTTAGATATACATTAACGTAGGCCACACATTAATGTAGTAAGAACAAGAATCAATAGAACAACCATGGAAGAAAAGATGAAAAACCAATTTTGATCAACAATCACATTTCAATACAATTGTTCCTAACCTCAGCAAGAAGAGGAATTAGCCACTCATTTGTGGATTAAACTTCGTTAAATAAGTGTTAAACATACAAGCAATTGAATTAAAGGAGAAGGAAAGAGAGAAAACACCCGATAATTTCATCCCCTCAACTGCCTGTAACCCATGTTCTTGCTCCAACAAGTCAGATTATTGAAAAATGAACCTAAGTGTTCTATTTATACTGGTGGGAATTTTTCCCGAAATAACAAGCAACGTGTCACGGAGTGCATCGCGGAGCACTGCCTCCGTGACACACCACCGTCGCGGACCCTCACTAGAAATTGGGGGTCCAGGTAATAAGGCCCAACGTGGCATGGCGTGCAACGCGGAGCCAGGCCACTGTGCCACGGACCCAACGCGAACCCTCACTGGAAATAGGCCAAAAATTCCCTATCCAGGCAGAAGGCCTCCGCGATGGCAGCGTGACACGGCTCCATCGCGGAGCCTCTTTATTTTGTGCCTTCCAATGCCTTGTCCTTTGCTCACATCCGAGTCCAACCCCGATCTCTTCCAACACGCATTTTATCTTCCCAAAATTACATTTTACCTGCAAAACAATGCTAATGATGTTGGTTAGTATAAATTCACATTTTATTACCAATCACATGAGAATGTATAAATATTGATAGATAAACATGGCTAAAATGACACATTTGAGTATCACTTGGGCATATTAATTTGCCCAAGATCAACGCCCATGTGCTTCGGCAGCTGAATATCACTCCACCATACGCGGATATCAGACGCACTTTGTGTGGAACCCGGTCTACAGCCTGGTGGAGCAGGCATAAGGAGAGGGGCTACCATCAGACATTGCCCTACTCATAGATGAACATGGAAGACAGGATATGGCTTAAAATTGTTTGTTCCTGCCTGATCCCGGGGTTGCATATTACAGATGTCACCCGGGATCGTGTATGCTTGGTCTACGCCTTGATGAACGGGCTGGAGATCAATGTGGGGGCGGTGATTATCTCCGCCATGAAGAGAGCCCGTTTGCATCAAGGGCACAGGTACGGGTTTGGTGGCTTACTGACCATGTTCCTGAGGGGCCTGGATATTGAGGAGGAGGCCCTTGACTACATCCCGCAGATGGAGAGGCGGGCCTTAGATGTCACCAAAACTAAGGCCCCCGATACCACTCACGGGCCAGTTCTTACACTAGCCGAGCGACATACTCGGGATGATCAGTACATGGCTCGCATGTTCGGGATGCAGATGCTCCAGTTGCGCATAGGCGGGAGGCCGGCAACAGAAGAGAAGTTGTGACAGCTCGAGCTAGACTACCCTTTTGGCCAAAATGCCAGGGATCTATGCCGAGTGGGGCCAGCTTTTGTGGAGCCCACTGATAATGATGTCCCCACAGATGAGGAGACACGTCGTGATGACTCCGATGTGGAGTTCGATGATGACGACGGAGGCGATTCAGACATGGGGGACGAGGCAGCGGCACCTGACGAAGAAGTGGAATACTTTGATTGATCAGGGAGTTTCACCACCCACTTTTGTGCTATGCTGAATTTTATGAACACTGGGGACAGTGTTCGATTTAAGTGTGGGGTGGGAGTAGTTAGGTGGTGGTTGTTGTTGTTATTATTGTCTCTGTTCTGTTGTTGTGCTTGGATAAACTTGTGACCCTGTGATTTTTGTGTGTATGTCTGTATTGTAATTAATGTGAAGCTGTTGTGTGCTGTTGAATGTTGTTAGCTGGTTTTGTAAATATCTTTGTTTTATCGAAATTATCGATATTTTTTTAAAAAAATTTGTGAAACTTTTATTTTTTGGGTTTCTCGACGTTTGTTTTCGGTTCTTTTACCGAGAATAGTCCTATTGAACCGAAGTCTTAGTTAGTGACAGTTCCCTATGATGGATGGATGACGACCGTCTTAAGGGAAATGTAGTCGTTAGGAGTAGATTTCTTTTGTTCATTTATTTTTAGTTTTTTCTTTTGTTGGTTTGCATCCCAAAACCTGTCGTTACTTTATGGTTGCGTGTTGTACATGATAGTGGAAATGCAAAGGTGATTCGTATGAAAACATACAACTTTGTAAATATGTTGAGATGCCTAGGCCATAGAGTTCGATTCGGTGTGATTGAGGCTTAATGTTTGAATTCTTGTAATTAGCTGATTGAAGAGTCTGTGAATATGTCTTGAGTTGAGCATGTGAAATGAGTGTGTAGTGAGGTTTTGTTTCTTCCATGCTATTGTGAAGTGTCTAGAACTTGCCTGGTGTGTGTACAAAACGAAATGACGGATGTGTATTGTAGGAAAGGATGTAGGCATTTCTTTGCTTTAACCGAAAGTTTCTTTTTTTTTCATTATCGTACCCACCTTGAATGTACATCCTAGTTAGCCCATTGAGCCTTTAGCCTATTATTTTTCTTTTGTTAAAAAGGTGTAAACCGAGCTTAACCCCTTCTTTTCATTATCCGTGAATTTGATCCAAAACTCTTAAGCGCTCAAGAAAAGAAAATAATTTTTCCACAGTGTAGAGGAGTGAGAATGGTGAAAAGAAAAGAAAAAGCAGAGTGATGAAAGGAAAGAAAAGGTCGAAGGTGCACTCGTTATAAAGTAAATATAATGAAGATGTATAAATAATCTTTGTTATTGAGTCAAGTGTGCTTAAAGATATGGGGTCAAAAATAAAGACAGACTTCAAGAATGGGAGGATGAAGGAAGAAACAATGCCCATAAGGTTGATGGGATGTATTGAAACAGCGCTTAAGGATGCTAGTTGTTATTATTGGTTAGCCCAGTATTTACTAGTTCCGTAGCTTACATTACAACCTGTTAAGTCCTACGTGATCTTACATCACACGCCCTTATATTAGTGGAGTAATACACTAAAGGCAAGCTTATGGTTCATGACATGATGCATGTGAATTCTTTTAGGAGAGAGAGTGAAATTGTGTTTATATGCCCCTGCATGTAATGTCTTTGCGTTCATGTAATTAAAAAGGGGGAAAATTCTCTTGTGCTGTGAGGGCACATGCTTGATGAGAGACTAAATTTCGTGTCGGATATCTTGATCAGCTGGTTTGCATTAGTTTGCTGATATCGAGAGTCGATTCTTGAGTCTAGGAGGTCTTAACGTGTTGAAGGTCATTGTATTGATGAGACTATGCATGTTATCTTGATGATTTGCTATATTAAATAATCGGTATAACCGTAGCTTGAATTGTCGAGCCAAAGTAGCCAGGATGGGGTGTCAATTGCATGAGGTGTAAGATTGTTGTTTGGGGACGAACAAGGATTTAAGTGTGGGGTAAGTGATCTTGGGCAAATTTATTTGCCCAAGTGATACTCAAATGTGTCATTTTGCCTTGTTTATCTATCGATGCTTATACATTATCATGTGAAATGTAATAAAATGTGAATTTATACTAACCAACATGATTAGCATGATTTTGCAGGAAAAATATAATTGTACGAAGCTAAGATGCATGTTGGGAGAAATCGGAATTGGACTCGAAAGCGAGCAAGGGAAAAAGCACAAGGAGAGCACGAATTAAAGGGGCTCCGCGATGGAGCCATATCACGCTGCCATCGCGGATGCGTGCTGCCTGGATACAGAATTTTTGCCAAATTCCAGTGAATGTGCGCGTTGGGGCCGTGGCACGTTGGCCTAGCCCCACGTTGCACGACGTGCCACGTTGGGCCTTAATACCTGGATGGCCAGATTCCAGTAAGGGTCCGTGTTGGTGGCGTGTCACGGAGGTAGTGCTCCGCGGTGCACTCCGTGACACGTTGCTTGTTGTTCTGGGAAAAATTCCCACTAGTATAAATAGAACACTTAGGTTCATTTTTAATAATTCTGACTTGGTGGAGCAAGAACGTGGGTTACAGGCAGTTGAGGGGACGAAAATCTCAGGGTTTTTCTCTGTCTCCTTCTTCTTTATTTCAATTGCTTGTATGATTAACACTCACTTAACGATGTTTAATCCACAAATGAGTGGCTAAATCCTCTTCTTGCTGAGGTTAAGAAAAATTGTATTGAAATGTAATTATTGATCAATTGGTTTTTCATCTTTTCTTCCATGGTTGTTCTAATGATTCTTGTTCTTACTGCATTAATGTGTGGCCAACGTTAATGTATATCTGAAAAGTCCGGTTTCTCTCGAGAGAGCAAGATATTGGAAAGTTGTGAATTGATAGGATATGATCTTTTTTTAGTTTGGGAAAATTGAGAATTGATTTACCTTCAGGATAGAGATATACCTGAAAGTCGTATTAGTCAATTAAGGAATCGGTTTGGTATGGCTAGAACATGAATTTCTTTTTATCATAGAAATGTAGGTGGAAGGTTCATGATTCTTAAGTTGGGTTAAATACGAGAGTTTTCATCCATAGGCAATAATTCTTGATTAGCAACCGAAGGAAAGATTAATCAAATTGTATCGATAATTTATTTCTCTACATGTTCATTTTAGCCTCAGCATGCTCATACTTATAGTTCAGACTCAAATTATAGATTCATTTTAGACTTAGTATAAAATTAGGAAACAAGATATCAAATTTCTCTTCACATTGTTGTCTGCATTTTAGAGTTAAAGTTCATTGACACTTGAGTAGATTGTTACATTAGTCCAGTCTCTGTGGGATCGATACTTGGATTACTTGAGCCGCTTTACTACTTGTTCGACCACGTGCACTTGCGTGTAGTTATACCCAGCAGCCGAACAAGCAGAAAAAGTAATAGGATCTAAAAAGAAGATGCTCAAAGAGTCACGCTTTTTCAAATGACCAACTTTATCCACATCATCACTAAACTGAAACTCATTAACCATATCATAAAATTCCTCAATTAGTGGAAAAGTATCACAAACAATTTGATCATTACATGCTTCACATGATAATGTACTATCATTCACATCGCAAGTGTTAACACTAGGTAGACACAAATCGTTCTTGCAAGAAAAATTGATTCGGTAATTAAAAGGATCAACTAGTGTTTGGGAAATCCCAACATCAACATTATCAATACATGGAAGAGAGTCATTAAGAACACAAGAATATAAGCTATCACTAACACTTTGTTTATTGAATATATTTGAAGTGTTAAGTTTAGAGATTATACCTTAACTTCACAAGAATGATCATTCATAGCCTCATGTATCATGGTTTTCCTCATAAGATATAATAGAACAGTGAGTTCCCATTCTTGACGCGTATTCTTGATTACCAAAGCCCGCTTGGCTAGTCCACAAGGAACACCAACATCATCACAATCCCCATACTCCTCATCAACTACAACATCACCCTCCACTTGGGGGTCATCAATGTCAATTCCATCAACAACATAAACATCATCATAACAATAAAGACCATTAGCCAACATACTGAATGCCCTCCGATTGGGGAACTCACTCATCTTATGAACAAAACCTTGACATTTTAGAATATTTAAGAGGGAGAGAAGTGTTACCTCCTTCCTTTGGAGGAAGAATGGGAGTGGGCTGCTCCACCTGATTGCTTTCGACAATGGAATTCTTGACATCTTGCATGGTACCCTTTTCCTTTTGCCAATTAGAAGAAGAGGTTCCTCCATCTTTTTTATAGTTCCAAGTACCTTTGAAACCCTTTTATTTTTCAAGCTTCTCCTCTTGGAGCCCCACCTCTATCTCAATAGTTGCCTCAAAAGTGTCATCGATATCACGATAGCGGTGGAGTCTCATGGAGGAAGCGATGTCCTTACTCAACCCGACTCTAAACTGAGTGATAGCATTCAAAGGCTCTTTATCAAAATCAATACGCATCTTCAAGAGTTGGAACTCATCATAGTGTTGCTCTACACTTTTGGTGCCTTGTTGTAAAGTTTAGATCTTCTTTAGTTGCTCTTGGATGTACCTCTCGGGAACTTACTTCCGCCTCAAAATTGCTTTCAACACTTCCCAAGGTGGGGTGGGAGACAAATCATGCCTCCTTCATTCCTTGACTTAAGTTTCCTACCATGTGGAAGCAAAGCCCTCAAATTGATCAATGTCATAAGACGCCTTGTAGACATCAAAAATCTCATTTATAAAGAAGATCCTATCACATTGCATTACCAAATCAAGAAAGATATCTGAGTTGCTTTCACCCTTGAAAGAAGGAAGAATCACTTTGATGGAGTTGAGACTCATGTCCCGACCTCCATTATTTCCATTGAGCTCGTGAACCCTGTAAGGTCCTCAACATTAAAATCATCATGGTATCGGCGACCACAGTGGCCATCTCTTCGATAATCACCCTCATTTCTACCCATGTGATGGATAGGACCATGTCAACCACCTCTTCCACAATGAATACAATTAAAGTTTATGTGTGGACCTCTCATATGGTTGTGGCAATCATTGGGAACATCATCGAACTCCTCTTAGAACTCCTTTTGGAATTCATCATCCAAAGGTTGGACATTGTGAATTGGACGGACATTTCAAATTGGAAGGAGAGTATTTGTTAGAGGAAAAGGTATATGTGGATGTGGTGGAGGAAAGTGTGGTAGTGGTGAAGGAACGTATGGTAGGGTAGTAGTAAGTAATGGAGTGGTAGAAGATGGTAAGAGAAGAGTGGAGGTGGGGTAGCACATTCTATGAAATGTACTAAGTGATATCGGGGAAGAGGAGTCATGATGAACTCCACTTGGTTGTCCAAGTTTATAGAAAAGAGTAGAAAAAGAGTCTCTATTCCTTGATTCAAGGGCCACCAAGCGATTTTCTATGTTATCGAACCTCCCATCCATGCGGGAGATCATGTGCATCAAACCATGTAAGGTGGGTTCCCCAGTAGGCACCCGAGTCTCCTCTTCTTGATTGGCCATCGTACCTATGGAAGACACAAAGACAAAGAAAATAAACTCATTAAGTTAGTGAAAAGAATTCACACTCACTCAAGGAAAGATCACCTTATATGCCTCACAAATGTCACGCCAAGGATTGTAGCTTGTGTAATTCATTGAGTTTCAAGTGGCCAAGCTCAACCTGAGGTCTAGAATGGATTATTATTTACTCAATGAAGAAAGTCTTAAGATAATGTGATGGAATCAAGAAATTTCAATGAGAATAAAGAAAAAAAAAAGTAGAATAAGAAGCACGAAAAATATTGGACTAAAAAGACTAAGTAACAAAAAGTAAGTGAAGTACTTAATGTTAGTAGTTTTTGGAAATTAAAGAGATGAAAAAAGATGAAGAACTAATTAAACAACTAATTAAATATGTTAATTAGATGTTAATTAGTGTAGAAATCGAAAGAAAAAGGAGTTTGGAAGAAGAACATTAAAGTTTAGATACTCAGAAAAATTTTGAGGTCCAAAAAAGTTTCCACACTTAGAAAAATTTTTCTAAAAAGCCAAAAATCTATACACTTGCTCTTTGAAAGTGAGACTCACATGCCACAAGTGAGAGTGGGAAAGGCGGGAGATCTTCAGCTGATGTGACTGTTGACTGTGCTGACATTGTGCTAAGTCAGCACTGACGTGGCTACTGGATAGGCTGCTTAGTTGGCTGCCTTGTTGGCAGTCCAGTGGCAGATTTCTACTGACTGGGCACTGACGTGGATGATGACATGGCGTCCACATGGAATTTTAAAATTTTTTTACAAATCAGATTTTTTTTTTCAATTTCAATTCTTTTTCATCTAATAAATCCACAAGTGGATCATCTAACACTTTTTCACCAAAACCAAAGAGTGAAGATGGATCAAAATATACTTTTTGGTCTTCTTCTTCACCTTAAAGATATGAAGGTTTTCAAGAACATAAAGAACAAACGCTTGATTAAAACTTCTCCAAATCACTTCAAAATTTAGGATTTTCTTACCCTTGATGTAGAGAACAAAATCCAATCAAAATTAAGCTTCAATTCATCCCCAATCAAAAAGACCTAATTGAATTTTCAAAAGGTCTTCAAGATCCAAGGTCCCAATGGTAAAATCAATTCCACAACTCAAATTTCAAGAGATACCTAAGATTTTGTAACACCCAAGAAATCCCTAGGCCTACCCTTCAAACTTAAAATGTGACCATTAAAAAAATTGGGTGAAAGCTCTCAGTACGAGTCACAGTACGACTAGTAGGACAATGGTACGAGTAGTGCAAGGACTCGTAACGGGAGGGCCAGGGAAAATAGTGTAGGTGGCTGGAAAAAACCATGACTGCATGTCACAGTTCATACTATCATGGTACAAATCGTACAGACCAGTCGTGGAGAAGTTCAGATAAGAGTTCAGGAACTCTGGGAAAAACCACGAGCCAAGGTACGATTCGTGGTTGTTGGGTACAAGTCGTACCATCCAGTCATGACATGAATTTCAAAGAAATGTTCAAAAGACTTTGAGAAAGCTATGAATTGTAGTAAGACCCATAGTAGGATCTCAGGGATCCTGCTAGACTTCCATGGAAAACTTCAGATAATGGTGTTAATCAGGTCTCCTTACCACGGGCGTCAGTACGGATCATATGATCCTTATACGACTCATAGGTTGAGTCGTACCACCTGACAGGCAGAATTTTAATAACAATTTCTAGGGGAATTTTTGTAAAACCCTAAGACTCTAACTCCTAAAATACATCATTTTGGGGTAAATTATCAGGGGTTAACGGGAGTTTGTCGATCCTTTTCCTTCACTTCTCACTTAATCTCTCAGAACCAGAACGTAAGAGCATAGGGTATCTCTCCAACCAGAACAAGGATTTCAATCTTCTTCACATATTCTCAAGGATTTTCTCTGGGAATTCTTCTTTAGGTATGTGAGACTTCAACAAAGGTTTCCTCTCTCCTTTGTGTCCTAAATTCTTCAGTAACCCTAGCCCGAAAGTCTAGAAATCATGACATAGGGTTTCTATTTAATTGTTGAAATTCCTTATCTCCCCAATGTTTTTAAGTTTCCATGCGTAGTATCATATTATGACTGAGATGTTATTCTTCGATTTGTAAATGCTTCTAGATTCTCGATTTTTGCATGACTCTTGGGTTTATTCTTGTAGGATTTAATAGCTAGTCTGAAATGCTATGTTTTTCCATGGAATGTTGTTTAACTATGATTTTCAGCATATATATATATATATATATATATATATATATATGTTCAACTTGAGGTTAATATTTAGATTATGAATATACTTAGTCTTCCTATGAATGCCAGCTAATCAGTTTGACTTTTTTTAGATTTTTTAGGTACTTAGTAATACTAGTTTATTAGCTTGATAATCATTCTATAGATTGTTACGATGCTTTCAGATAAATCAGCTCTGACAAGTCTTAGCACATAGTTTCTTTCAGGCCCCTAGACTTTCAGAACACTTTCATATAAGTAGTTCTGACCTAAGTCTTAGGACATTAGTTTCAAGCTATCAGCACGGTTAGACAAAGTTAGGAGTTTCAGTGGGAGTAGAACTTAGCACCAAGCCGGCCAGGGTTTAGCGCAACCATGTTCCCTAAACTACATTGCCACCATAAGTTTTAGCCTGAATAGGCTGCAGACAGTGATCACTCAGTTCGACTGCTATACCTGGCAAGGTAGAGTGGGCCTTCTACGATGAGGGGTATACATCGGACTCCATGTTTAGCTTACTTAGTTAAATGTCGGTTATAGTGTTTCCCATAGTATAGCTCAGTATAATTCAGCCTAGTTCAGTTCAGTCTCTTCAAATTTCAATTTATTTTTACAGTATTTTAATGCAGTTTGCTATTATTCAGTATATGTATGTTTTAGTTCCTTCTCGCATACTCGTTACCAGCTTCCGTCAAGTACACTTCCTCATCCTTAATTAGATCCTCAACCTTACCCCACAGTGGACCTGACGACTTGTGGTAGCTGACCACGAGCTGTTCCCACATTCTTGGGGACCTCAGCTCCTCAGCGAGCCCAACCTTCCCATAAGCCACCTGACAACTCGTGGGGTCTCCTCACGAGTCGTCTAACGACTCATTTTGCACTGCTACAACATTTTGCATATTTTTCCCCGTTTGACTCCTGTGTCTGATCTTTGGGTTCCTGGGGTATGAAAATATCTCCCCCCTTTGGAACATTCATCCTCGAATGTAGGAAACAAGCAGCAACATACAATTACCATATGCAAATACTGCTCATTTAAGCCGAAAACTAAGAGAATGACTACCCCCGAAAAGAACTATATAGTTGGGATGAATTCAGACATCACATACATATATCATATCATAAAACAAACATGCATGCATGAAGGGAACATGAAAAACTGATTAGAGGGTTAGGGGAAAAACTGATACGTCAAACTGAAACTAGGCCGGTAAGGAATAGGTGGGGGTATTTAGCCATCATATCCGCTTCAGCTTCCCACGTAGCTCCCTCAACATGCTGATTGCTCTATAACACCTTTACTGAAGCTACTTCCTTGTTTCTCATCCTTCGAACCTGATGATCCATGATTGCAATAGGAATTTCTTCATAATCGAGGCTATCCTTCACACCAACACTTTCCACTGGAACCACCAAGGATGGATCTCCCATGTAATTTTTTAAGAGTGATACATGAAATACGGGATGAACTGAAGCCAACTCTGAAGGTAACTCTAACTCATTAGCTATCTTACCTACTCGTGTCACAATTCGATATGGGCCAATATAGCGGGGGCTGAGTTTCCGTTTCTTTCCAAATCTAATTACTCCCTTCATGGGAGATACCTTCAGAAACACCCAATCGTTGATCTCGAACTCAAGCTCCCTTCTCCTCATATCCGCATAAGACTTTTGGTGACTTTGAGCCGTTTTCATCCTTTCTCTTATGAACTAAACTTTCTCCATAGCCTCATGGACTGAATCTGGACCCACTAACGAAGCCTCACCTACTTAAAACCACCTAATGGATGATTTACACCTTTTCCCATAAAGAGCCTCGAACGGTGCCATCTTAATGTTGGAGTGATAGCTTCTTTTGTAGGAAAACTCAATAAGAGGAAAATGCTCATCCCAACTACCCTTGAAGTCAATAACACAAGCTGTCAACATGTCCTCAAGAGTCTGGATAATCCACTCCGCCTGACCATCTGTTTGCGGATGAAATGTCATGCTAAGCTTGACTTGGGTGCCAAGTCCCTTCTGAAAAGATCTCCAGAACTGAGAGGTGAACTGAGTACCTCTATCCGATATGATGGACAAGGGCACTCTGTGCAATCTAACCAACTCTCGGATATATAATTTGGCATAATCTTCCGCTGAATCGGTGGTTTTGACCAGTATAAAATGAGCAACCATGGTTAACCTGTCCACCACAACCCAAATGGAGTCATACTGTCTACGAGTGCGGGGTAAACCTATTATAAAGTCCATGTTGATTTCTTCCCACTTCCTAGTAGGAATGTTGATGTCTTGAAGTACACCTCTCGGTCTCTGATGTTCAACCTTTACTTGTTGGCAATTCGGACACTTGGCTACAAATTCTGCAATATCCCTCTTCATGCCATTCCACCAGTAGATTTCCCGAAAGGCATGATACATCTTGGTGGAACCTGGATGGATAGAATACCTAGATCTGTGAGCCTCATGAAACATCCGGCTCCTCAGATCATCCACGTTCTGAACACATAAGCGACCCTGGTACCAAAGCACACCATCTCCCCCTTTGGAGATGACCTCTAACTTTTTTTTGTGAACAACATCTTTCAAATTTACCAATGTTGGATCTTCAACTTGTTTAGCCTTCACCTCCATTACCAAGGACGACTTTGATCCATTCTGAACAACTACACCACCATCGGTTGAGCCAACTAATCTAACTCCCAACTGTGCAAGTCGATGCACCTCCTTCACCAGCTCCTTCTTGTCTTCAATCACATGCGACACACTCTCTATAGAGAGTCTACTAAGGGAATCCGCTACCAAGATGGCCTTACCCGGGTGGTAAAAGACACTCATGTCGTAGTCCTTAAGTAACTCCATCCACCTTCGTTGCCAGAGGTTGAGATCCTTCTGCGTGAACACATGTGGCAAGCTCTCGTGGTCAGTGAATACATCTACATAAACCCCATACAAGTAGTGTTGCCATATCTTCAAAGAAAACACCACTGCAGCCATTTCAAGATCATGGGTCGGGTAATTCTTCTCGTGAATTTTCACCTGTCTGGAAGTATATTCAATGACTTTCCCGTGCTTCATCAATACACATCCTAGTCCGACTCTGGAAGCATCACAGTATACAACAAAGCCATCAGTGCCCTCTGGTAAAGTCAACACCGGTGCTGAATTGAGTCGGGCCTTCAATTCTTGGAAGCTCTTCTGACAAGCTTCCGACCATTGGAATTTCACCTTTTTCTGAGTCAATCTAGTCAATGGTGCTGTAACGGATGAGAAACCTTCCACAAACCTCTGATAATAACTCGCTAAGACCAAAAAGCTCCTAATCTCCGAAGGGTTTACAAGTCTAGGCCAGTTCTTTACCGCCTCTATTTTCTAGGAGTCCACCCTTATACCTTCACTTGACACTACATGTCCTAAGAATGCCATGGAATTTAGCCAGAACTCACATCTGCTAAACTTGGCATATAGCTGGTTATCCTTGACGGTTTGGAGTGCTACCCTCAGGTGTGCGACATGCTCCTCGCTACTGGAGTATATCAATATGTCGTCAATGAACACTATCATGAAATTTCCAGATATTCCTTGAATACCCTGTTCATCAAATCCATAAAAGCTGCAGGGGAATTGGTTAGTTCAGAGGACATAACAACGAATTCATAATGGCCATACTGAGTCCTGAAAGCAGTCTTCGGGATATAACTCTCCCGAACCCTGAACTGGTGATACCCGGACCTGAGGTCTATCTTGGAGGAATATTTGGCACCCTGAAGTTGATCGAATAGGTTGTCAATCCTAGGTAAAGGGTATCTATTCTTGATAGTGACCTTGTTCAACTGCCTATAGTCAATACACATCCGAAGAGAACCATCTTTCTTCCGGACGAACAACACTGGGGAACCCCATGGAGACTTACTCGATCTAATGAAACCCTTATCCAGCAAATCCTTCAAATACTCCTTTAACTCTTTTAGCTCGGTTGGGGCCATTCAGTAAAGAGGAATCGCTATGGGTTGTGTGTCAGGTAAAAGAGCAATCTCAAAATCAATCTCCCTCTCAGGAGGAGCACCTAGTAGGTCATTTGGGAATACTTTGGGATACTCACATACCACGAGGACTGACTGAATGGTCGGGGTCTCAGATGTGGCATCCTTAAACCTAACCAAATGGTAAATACAACCCTTAGCAATCAAATTTTGAGCCTTGAGATAGAAGATAAAGCAGCCTACAGGTACCGCCGAACTACCCCTCCATTTTAAAACTTGTTCACTTGGAAATCGAAACTCCACCGCTCGAGTTCTACAGTTAACAGATGCATAACATGTAAATGACCAATCCATGCCCAAGATGATGTCAAAATCAGTCATAGCCAATTCTACTAAGTCTGTGTAGGTAACCTTATGCAATACTGTAATGGGGAAACCTCTATATACTCGCCTTGCTATGAATGAATCACCAACCAAGTAGATATAGAAAATGGTTCTTACAAAATTTCAAAACTAACTCCAAAGTGACTAGAAATGTAAGGTGTCAAGAAAGAAAGTGCGGCTCCCGGATCTAATAAAGCATAAGCATCAATATGAAAGACTCGCAATATACTCGTAACCACATCCGGAGAAGTCTCCTGCTCCTGTCGAGAGCCAAGTGCATAAAACCGGTTCTGGCGCTGGCCACCAGCTGAACCAGTCGAAGCACCCTGCTGAGCCTGATGTGCCACTGGAACTGCTGAACTAGTTGCTGAAGTGCAAGCTCCACCACCCCCTGACCTAGCTGCGGGGCAGTCCCTGAGTGTGTCTCCAGGTTTGCCACACCCGAAACAAGCATCTGAGCGCACCAAACATTTCCCTGGGTGATTCTTCCCACAGCTAGCACAAGACCGGAAAGTGCGCTATGTGCGCATGCTATTCTGACCCTTCGAACCTGAGGCCCTGCTCCTCTGATCGTCTCGAGGCCTGGATAGGGTACTGGATGAAGATGGCGCTGATGTAATAGACCTGTGCTGGGACTACTAGTAAGGCCCACCCATTGGCCTTGGCTGGGAGAACCTGTGTCTATCAGTTCTGGCCCTCTTTGCCCCTTTTTGCCTCATATGAGTTGCTCCATCTGGTGGGCATAAAGGACTATGCATGGGTAGTCCATATCCTGATGAAGCATGGTTTTTCTGCAGTCCTTGTCCAAATACTCGGCTATTCCCTGCACGAATCTGCTCACCCATGCCCTCTGGCCCATCACTAACTCCGGGGCATACTTTGACAGGAGAGTGAACTCAAGTGAATATTCTAGCACCGTCATCTTTCCCTGTTTAAGGTTAACAAACTCGGTTGCTTTCAATTCCCTTATCTCTCGAGGGAAGAACTGTCGAGAAAGGCCATGTGTAACTCACCAGATCTGATAGGGCTCGCTCCTGCTTCCATGCTGTCCTTCTATTGCTTGAACCAAATATAAGTGACCTCTTTCAGCTGATAAGAGGCCAAGTCAATGCACTCCTCATTCGTCACCCCCATCACCCGAGTGACCTTCAAGATCCCTTCAATGAACTTGTGTGGATCCTCGTCCACCCTTGCCCCTGTGAACTCGAGAGGGTTCATCCTTAAAAAGTCCTTGATCCGGGCTGCCGTTGCATTGCCGTTTTATGGAACACACGCAATAGCCTGCTAGTTGACCTGAGTGGTCAAGGCCTGCGCCAACATTTGAATAGCCGCCCAAAACTATCCGTGGGCAACTGGCTCTAGTGTCTGGGGCTCCTGAATAGGTGGGGCTTGCTGACGCCCATTATCATGGCCACCTTCGTGGCCTTCATCAGTTCTACTCCTCCTTCTAATTATCCTTCTAGGAGTCATAATTTTCTGCAATCGCGAATAGCACAAATTAGATGGATGGAGAGATTTTCACCACATGACATAGATCATGAAAGAAGGGAACATTTCCTAAAACGTTTAGTAGCCTCTTCATCATAGGTGTGGCGTGCTTCACACCCATGAGAAAGACTCTACCTAACATGGCTTTCAGACTCCCTAGGATACATCTGAATGTATTGCTCTGATACCAAGTTTGTCACGATCTGAGACTACACCCGGATCATAGACACGGACAAGGAGCCCAAAAAGACTCCAAGTCAACCCATGGCATGAGCATATATCTATTCATGCACATAAGGCGGAAGACCTAACTTAAAAATCATGAATTTACATGAAACGTGACATGAAATATAAGATACAGAAATTCATAATACCAGCATAAATAGCGGAATACTACAATTAACTCTTAAAGCCTCTAATCATAATAGATGTGTTGAAGGAAAAAAACCCCAACTAACCCCAACATTCTGAAAATAAAAGATAAACAAGGTCCAAACATGAAGTCCTCGAATCATGAAAATTCACCACTGAAAGCTGAGAGAAGAACTGAGAGCAAGCTAGGAACGATGCTGAACCTGCGAACCAGATCCTGAAAATATGTGGGTCAGTACTTGGAAGGTACTGAGTATGTAAGGTATGCAAAACAAAACTTAAAAACATAAAAGTCATAGGAGTGGGAACATCATGATCGTTAAGACTGAAATCGTAAGTATATTGTAAGGCTCAAGATTTCTGAAATATTTGTAAACCTGTCATAGTCATAACTTGTGAGGAAAAAAACCTTTCATGAAACATAACTTGAGCCAATATAACATAATCATGCATGCATTAAAACCATGAGGAGCAATGAGAGATTTCTACAACCGACATAGCCCATACGAGAAAACATGGAGCCCAATCTGTAAACCTAGTCGGGAGGTTGTTCATACCTTGCCAAGGGTATGAACCATGAAAGGCGTGATATCACTCATGAAGGCCCCTTAGGGCATAGGGGACAGTCACTGAGAAGGTCCCAAACATAACCTACGGTGGCACGTAGTTCTGAGATTCGGGGCGTAACCTAGGCCCTGAACCTACTTGGTGTTAAGTACTACTCCCAAAACATGCAACGTGCTCATAGAAATTCATACATGATATGCATGGCTAGTTACATCGTGAGAATCATAACATGCTTGAGAACTTGTAAACTAGCCATGGAATTAGGCCCATAAATCGGCTAAAACCATAGTTCATAAATCATAAGCGACATGCGGGAATCTCCCATAGTTTCAATCATACATGATTGCTTAAATTTATAGGAAACATGGTCATAATAACATAAGTAGTTGAAGACTTGAAGACATGCTTAAAATTTAAGAAAAATTCGTATTATGCTTGCGGAATCATCATGACAGTGAACTTTACTAAAAGTTCCTCATAATTGGACATATATACTTTTAGAGGTTAGATCAAGAAATATTGCATAAACAAGTGAAATCAGCCCAAATAATTCGAAATTCATAAGTTAGGCATACTACAACAAGCTCATCCCAATTTTTAAAGAATCATGCAATTTGATAAAGACCCATAAAGTTTTGGTAACTTCAAACATAGAATTAGGGAGAAATTTGGGCATGGGTAGGGAATAAACTACCCATTCAAAACCCCACACAGCTGGAATTACTTGCTTCTTAACTCCCTTGAGAAACCCTAGGTGGAAACTTGAAGAATTGAAGAAGAACACTTGAATCCATTTCCTCTTACTTCTCTACTCTTACATGCATCAAATGAGGTTTATCATGAATGATTTCCCCTTAAAATACCCTGTCCCGACCTTAAAACGACGTAGTTTAGGTCTTAGGAGTGTAGGATATTATGAGAAGGCCCTTACTAATTCACAGGAAATAACTGTCAGGTGACCCTAATAGGCGACCTGATGACTCGTTACCAGGGACAACGAGTCATAGGGTTGTTTCGTCAAGTCCACTGGAATCTTTCACCTGGTCTCTTAATAGAGGACATGACAACTCATACCTCGAGGCAACAACTCATTACCAGCTTCTGTCAAGTACACTGCCTCATCTTTAATTAAATCCTCAACCTTACCCCACAGTGGACCTGACAACTCATGGTAGCTGACCACGAGTCGTTCCCACGTCCGTGGGGACCTCAGCCACTTAGACCAGTCCAACCTTCCCATGAGCCACTTGACGACTCGTGGGGTCTCCTCACGAGTCGTCTAATGACTCATTCTTCACTGCTGCAATATTTTCTAGATTTTTCCCATTTGACTCCCGAGTCTGATCCTTGGGTTCCCAGGGTATGACAGCTTCCTTGATAGGACCTGATTTAACACATTAGGCCAACAAGAAGTTTCAACTTATCAGGGAACGGCTAAAAATAACTCAAAGCCGTCAGAAATAGTAAGCAGATGTAAGAAGGGAGTTGGAGTTTGTGGTGGATGATTGGGTATGCTCTAAAATTTCCCCTATGAAAGGAGTGATAAGATTCCTGATGAAAGGGAAGCTCCATCCTAGGTATATTAGCCCTTACAGAATCCTAAGACGCATTGTCAATGTGGCTTACGAGCTGGACTTGCCTGCAGAGTTAGCATTAGTGCACCCAGTCTTTCATGTGTCCTTGTTGAAAAAATGCATCGGTGACCCAACCTCAGTAGTACCTATAGAGGATGTTGGTGTAAAGTACAACCTCTCTTATGATAAAATTCTAGTTCAGATCCTAGACCGTTGGGTTCGTAAGCTGAGAAACAAGGAGGCCGCTTCAATAAAGGTCTTATGGAGGAACTAGCTAGTTGAGGGAGCTACATGGGAAGCCAAGGTAGATGTGACAGCTAAATACCCTTACTTATTCTCTTCCAGCTCAGTTTCAACATCAGGTACTAAATTCCACCTCAATACTCTATACAATTCCTTACCCTTCAGCTCAATTGATGTTATAAGGTTCACTCTAGTAGCATAACTCAACCTGTATGTTTATGTCAGGTTGGAGTCAATCACACCTTTAGTAACTAGTTATTAGTTTTTAGTTCTGGGATTACAGCTCTTTCCCTATCTTTTCAGCTTACTTAGTCTTCATTTGAGGATAAATATCCCCAAAGGGGAGATGTTATAACACCCTAGAAATTTCTGGGACTATTCTTCAGACTTAAAATGTGATCATGCAGAAAATTGGGTAAAAGGCCTCAGTACGAGTCATAGTACGAATGATAGGATAGTGGTACAAGTCGTACCAGGACTTATAACAGGAGGGCCAGGGAAAATAGTGTAGGTGGCTAGAAGAAACCACGACTACATATCATGATTCATACCATCATGGTACGGATCATACGAACCAGCCGTTGAAACGTTCGGAGAAATGGTCAGGAAATCTAGGAAAAACAACGAGCCAAGGTATGACTTCTGGTTGAGTACGGGCCGAACTAGCTAGTCGTGACTTGAATTTCAAAGAAATGTTTGAAAGACTTTGAGAAAGATACGAATCATAGTAAGACCCATAGTAAGATCTCATGGATCGAGGTATATTTCTATGATAAACTTCAGATAATGGTGTTAAGCAGGTACCCGTACCACAGACGTCAATACAGATTGTATGATCATGGTACGACTCGTAGGCTGAGTTGTACCACCTGACGAGCAAAAGTTTAATAACAATTTCCAGGTGCAATTTTTTAAAACCCTAAGATCCTAACTCCTAAAGTACGTCATATTGGGGTAAATTATTTGGGGTTAAGGGGAGTTAGCTGATCCTTCTCCCTCATTTCTCACTAAATCTCCCAGAACCAGAATATAAGAGCGCAGGGTGTCTCTCCAGCAAGAACAAGGGTTTCAATCTTCTTCACATATTCTCAAGGATTTTCTCTGGGAATTCTCCTTCAGGTATGTGGGACTTCAACAAAGATTTTCTCTTGCCTTTGTGACATAAATTTTTCAGTAAACCTAGCTTGAAAGTCTAAAAATCATGACCTAGAGTTTCTATTTAATTGTTGAAATTCCGTATCTCCCCAAAGTTTTTAAGTTTCCATGTGTAGTATCATATTATCATTGAGATGTTATTCATTGATTTATAAATGCTTGCAGATTCTCATTTTAAGCATGACTCTTGGTTTGATTCTTATTAGATTTAATAGCTAGTCTGAAATGCGATGTTTTTCCACGGAATGTTGTTTAAGTATGTTTTTCAGCATATATATTTATTTTCAACTTGAAGTTAATATTTAGATAATGAATATAGTTAGTCTTTCCCATGAATGTCAACTGATCAGTTTGAATTTTCTCAATTTTTTTAGATACTCAGTTAATTCAGTAATACCAGTTTATCATCTTAATAATAGTTCTTTAGACTGTTATGAAGCTCTCAGATAAAGCAGCTCTGATAAGTCTTAGAACATAGTTTCTTTCAGGTCTCTAGTCTCTTAGAACACTTCCAGATAACTAGTTCTGACCTAAGTCTTAGGACACCAGTTTTGAGCTATCAGCACAGTTAGACACAGTTAGGACTTTCAGTGGGAGTAGAACTTAGCACTGAGCGTGCTAGGGTTCAGCACACCCAGGTTCCAAGAACTACCTTGCCACCGTAGGCTTTAGCCCGAATGGGCTCCAAACAGTGATAATTCAGTTCAACTACTATACGCTGTCAAGGTATAGTAGGCCTTCTTCGATGGGGCGGGGGGTATACATCAGACTACACATTTAGCTCATATGGTTACATGTCGGTTATAGTTTTTCCCACAGTATATCTTAGTACAGTTCAGTCCAGTTCAGTTATGATTTCTATTTCAGTTCATTCTCTTTAGATTGTAGTTTATTTTTACAGTATTTCAATGCAGTTTGCTATTATTCAGTATACATATATTTTAGTTCCTTCTCGCATACTCAGTACATTTCAAGTATTGACATATACTTTTATGTTATAGACTCAGATACCCAACCTCAACATCACCATTAGATCTTCTCAGCGATATCCCAGCAGCTTCCCTAGAGAGTCCTCATATGCTGAGGGCCAGGGTTCCATTTTCAGTTTATTGTATTTTATTATTTTAATTTAGATATTAGAGTTAGCTGGGGGTTTGTCCCAGCAACTCATCAGTTTATCTTAGAAGGCTTTCAAACAAGATTTACGGACTCAGCTAGATTTTTAGACTTTCAGATTTTTTGTCAGTTATTTAGTAACAGTTACTTTTTTACTAGTTTTCACTCTTTTATTATGATTTCAGTAGGTCGGTTTTAGTATAATATGCTCTACTAGGGTTTTCTTGGGGTCACTTATGACTCTAGGTACCATGTCGCGTCTAGGGTGCAGACTCCAATCATGACATATCTACAATCAAAAAACACTACAGAATAAGAATCTAGTGTCAAAAAAACAAATCAATCAAGAAAAAGAACTCCAGATTTTTTTTGAATTTTTGAGGGAATATTTTGATTTTTTTGATTTTTTTATTTTTGATTTGATACCTAAATCCCAAGATTAGTGTTGTAAGAACAACACTAATTCTAGTTCTTGATACCAAATGATACAATAAAAATTAAAAGATAACTAACTTGACAAAAAATTGGAAGGACAAGCAACCCTTGTTAATGAACAAGGACCTCAAATCCGCAGTCCAACAAGAACCAAGTTCTTAGAAAGACCTCAAGGGAGATGATTCCCTTGC
The DNA here is from genome assembly GCA_035772735.1 of Datura wrightii. Taxonomy (NCBI): domain Eukaryota; kingdom Viridiplantae; phylum Streptophyta; class Magnoliopsida; order Solanales; family Solanaceae; genus Datura; species Datura wrightii. Next base: position 42,859,641 of record JASDFA010000002.1, on the reverse strand, counting down.
AACCCTCCTCTCTACACAATTAACAATCCAAAGATAGACAAAAGCTAAGCAGTTTACTACACTCAAAATATTATTTGTTAAAAGCCGTTTAAATCTACTATGAAAATTAAAAGAACACCTATTAATACTAAGTAAGGAAAAGAAGAGACTACTAAAAATATTCCCTTAATGTGTAAGGGTCTTGTTTGGTTCTCTTCCTTTTTCTTGAAATCAAGGAATGGTCATTTTCAACATTAGCCCATCTTCTTTATCAACATCCTAAGCCATCACCCATACATAGGCACCTTGGATTGCAATAGATAATGTTATATCTATGCCCAAGACAAAATTATTATATATCATGTGAGTGAAAGGGAATCACTCCAAATACTGAGGGGCACATAATGGTAAGATTTTGGTGTATCTTAATTGATAAATTACATGTGATTAATGTAGGCCCAAATATATCTTGTTGAGTTATCTTTAGAAGCTAAGTGATTTAGATTTGTGACCTTTGAACGTTGATCTTATATGCATATTCAGTGGATTGTTTGATCTTGATTGTCTTGTCTAATTACCCTCTGTGTAAGTAGACCTCTTTATAGGGTGAATTTTGTGGTTGAATTTAAGAAGGGAAGTAGTAGATTATTCAAGGACGAACAATAGTTTAAGTGTGGGGTGGTGATGTTGGGTGCATTTATGCACTTCTTTGCCATATTTTTCTCATACTAAGATATGTTTTGAGAATAAATTATGTGTGTTTTCTTTGGTTTTATATGATATTTATGAAAAAGAGCTAACACACATGATTAGATGTTTGCAGGGACTAAAGCGATTGAGTTGGACTTATTTAAGGCTTAAAAGAACAAGAGTTGCCAAGATAAACACAAAACAGGCAACTGCCATAGCATGATAGAGGTTGGCATTGTGCAGGCACACCTGTGCTATGACCTACACCACGTGCAAGCAGAAGCAACACCTAGAGAGGCACGATGCATAGGCGTCTTGGCGCGATAGGGAGCATGAAGCATAGGGCAGTCCAGTGGCCAGAAGTGCAATCCCAGTTCAAGTAGGAACAGAAGCTATAAAGTCCAATCACAATCCAAGAAGTTTCACGACCCAAACATAGGTCCAGACCGTGATATAAAACCTAGAACCACAATAAGCTCCAAGTCGACCTATGGCATGAACTTAGCGGCTAAAGTGCATATATTAAACGAAAACTAATAAAACTAAACATGAATAAGTGGAAGTCTGAAAACATATCAACCATATAGAGTTAACACTGACAAAGCTAAAGTTCTACATATTGTCTTGAAAAGACTCTAACATAACTGAAGAGCTGATAGGACAACATCCCCAACAAGCTTACTAAAAGTCTGAAACTGAAAGTAACATGGCTCCACAATCTGAAGGTCCTCAAAGGATGAGGACTCACCAACAAGAGAACTGGACTAAGCTTTGGAGGTTGGCTAATGGCGAGATTGAGTCTAAACGTCTGAACCTGTATCATGAAATGATACAACGTAGAGTATGCTATCAGTACTTGGAATTTACAGAGTATGCAAGGTAAGTAAAACAAACTGAGTAAGTGTAACTGAAATTACACACATAACATAAACTATAAGATCCTGAGAGTAAGGACTGCATGCTGATATCTAAAAACATATATAGTCATAAACTGAATTTCATAGCTGAATAGAATGACCTAAAGCTGAAATTTAGAATCATATGACTTGCCATAGCTAAAATCATAACTAAAAGCTTATAAACTAAACAGTGGGTCAAACCTACTAGAAACATAATATCATATGTCATAAACATGCATAACTAAAATCATGAGGAATAGTGGGAGGACTCGTCTTAACCGACACCTTCATGATAGAGCTTACATGATGCCCTAAATATCTCGCTCAATTAGGCAGAGCCATCCCAAGCTTGCCAAGGCAAGGTGGAGTGATATCACTAATAGTAACCTTCTAGGGTTAACCATGAATATATACCTATTGTGAGATGTAGCTCTGAGACCTCGGAGTTTACTTGAACGTTGGGCCAATTGGTGCTAAACACTACTCCCAAAAACTTGCATAAGGGCTTATATAATTATGATGAAATCATACATGAAGTTCATGGTCTAGTTAAACCATAACATACTTGATCATACTTGAAATACATGACTAGCCATGAAAGAAGGGCTCGTGGGTTGACCAAAATCATAAACTCATAAATCATGAAGAATATACATGCTTGAGAAAATCACCATACTTGAAATTCATAAATTCATGAAGAGTACTTGTAGGAAATCATATCATAAATCATAAACTATAAATTGAAGAGCTTAGGAGAATCCAAATCAGAATAGAATCATAAACTTGACTTCTCATGAAACTTGCATAATTGGGCATAATTTTCTAAAACTTGAAATCATAAATTTATAATCAAAATAGGTATAAAACCTTCCCACAAATCTTAAAACATGCTTTGAATCATGAAGGGAATCAACCCATAATCAGATCATAGAGAATTTCATAGATGTTAGGATAAAACCCCATAAGATCATGAACTTGATCTAGAACTTAAATTCATAGAAAACCTCATAAGATCATGAACCTGATCTAGAACTTAAATTCATGGAATTGAGGAGAGTTTTGAGCATGAGGGTGAAAGGGACTCTCATTCATAGCCCTGCATACCTGAGTAATTTCAGCTTGTCTTTGAAAGCCCAAGAGATTAGGAGAAGAACTTGAAGAACTCTAGGCTTGATCTTCAATGGGGAATTCCTAATCTTGCATGCATTAGAGGGGAATTATTTAAAATAGGTTAAACTCCCTTAGTACACTTCTTTCAAGGCTTAAAACTGCGTAGTTTATGGGTTAGGGGCTTAGGATTTGCGAAAATACTCTTAATGAATTCGCAGGAAAGCCTAAATTGTTAGCTGCTACGACTCGTACCATGAGTCATACAATCTTCCTATGACTCGTGGTTAGCTCCTGTAACCAACCATTCAAATTTGAATAATTCTATAAAGATTTCCATGACTTGTATCATTACCCATAACTCAATCCTATGAGTCATACCATCACCCGTACAATCAATCACTTGATAACCCCAAGGACTTACTACGACTCCTGACCATGGGTCATACCCACATACTATGACTTATAGTGAGGACTCATGGTTGGGAAACAAAAATCTCTGGTCTAAACCGCGGGTCTTCCTACAACTCATAGGTTGAGACGTACTGAGGCTATTTTCAAACTTTTTTTGTAGATCACATTTCTAATCTCAAGTCTAGTCTTAGAAACTTTCAGGGTATTACAATATTTCCCCCTTGGAAACATTCATCCTCGAATGTGGGTTAAGCATACTGAAAAGCTGGGGAAGGAACTAGTCCTGAACACTGAACAACTAAAGCTAAAAACTGACGTAGTGAGTGACTTCGGACTGAGTTACATGACTGAACTGAATTAATAATTCATAAATACATGCTAGAACATAAAGGAAATGAGAGACATGAACTTGGCATGAAATCGAATAAAGTATTAGAGAGGAAATGAATACCTCATGCTGGAACGCAACTGGAAGGAAATAAATGCGGGTATTTAACCATCATATCTACTTCGGCTTCCCACGTAGCTCCCTCAACAAGATGATTCCTCCACAAGACTTTCATTGAAGCTAATTTCTTATTCCTCAGCCTCCAAACTTGATGATCAAGGATCTTAATGGTTACCTCCTCATTAGTAAGGTTATCCTTCACATCTATGCTCTCCACCAGAACAACCAAAGATGGGTCACCAATACACTTCTTCAATAGTGATACATGAAAAACTGGATGCACTGACGCTAACTCCACTGGTAGCTCCAACTCATACACCACCTTACCAATATGTCTCAAAATCTTGTATGGGACTACATACCGGAGACTGATCTCCCCTTTCTTTTTGAACCTCATCACTCCCTTAATGGGAGACACCTTTAGGAATATCAAATCATCAAATTCAAACTCGACTTCTCTTCGCCTAACATCTGCATATTACTTTTGATGACTCTGAGCTATTTTTAGCCTTTCCCTTATAAGTTGAACTTTCTCCATAGCATCATGAAGTGAATCTGTCTCTATCAACATAGCTTCACCTACTTCAAACCAACCAATAGGCGATCTACACCTCCACCCATGGAAAGCCTCAAGTAGAGCCATCTGAATGTTGGAGTGATAACTATTATTATAAGCAAACTCGATAAGAGGTCAATGATCATCCCAACTGCCTTTGAAGTCAATCATACATCCTATCAACATATCCTCAAGAGTCTAAATGGTCCTGTTGGCCTGACCGTCTGTCTATGGGTGAAAAGGGGTGTTGAGCTTGAACTGAGCACCAAGTCCCTTCTAGAACAATTTCCAAAACGATGAGGTAAACTAAGTACCTCTATCCAAAATGGTAGACAAGGGAACACCATGTAACTGAAGTAAATCTCAAATATATAATCTAGCATAGTTCTCAGTTGAATCAATAGTTTTGACCAGTAGGAAATGAGTTGTCTTGATCAACCTGTCTACCACCATGCATATAGAGTCATACTATCGATGAGTGTGATGCAACACTGTGATGAAATCCATATTGATCTCTTCCTACTTCCAAGTGGGGATACTGATGTCTTGTAGTGTACTTCCAGGTCTCTGATGCTCCACTTTCACTTGTTGACCGTTCAGACACTTAGCCACAAACTCTATTATGTCCTTTTTCATGACATTCCACCAACAAACTTCCCGTAGGCCACAGAACATCTTGGTGGCACCTAGATGTATAAAGTATCAAGAACCATGAGCCTTATGAAACATCCATTCTCTCAAATCATCGACATCCGAAACACATAAACAACCATGCTAATGAAAAACACCATATCCCACTTGGGAGAAGACCTCCACCTTCTGATTTTAAACCGTTTCTTTCAACTCTACTAAAATAGAATCCTCAACTTGCCTAGCCTTGGATTCAATCACCAAAGAGGATTCTGAACCATTCTAAACAATGATATCACCATCTGTCGAATCCACAAGGTGAACCCCTAATCGTGCAAGCTGATGCACATCCTTCACCAACTCTTTCCTTCCATCTTCCACATGATAAATACTCTCCATGGATAGTCTGCTAAGGGCATCCTCCACTGTATTGGCCTTGCCCGGATAATAAAGGACACTCATATCATAGTCCATGAGCAGCTTTAACCATCTTCTTTATTACAAATTCAAATCCTTCTGGGTGAACACATACTATAGGCTCTTATAGTCCGTAAACACATCCACATGCACCCTACACAAATAATGTCTGCAAATCTTAAGTGCAAACACCACCACTGTCAATTCTAGATCATGTGTCGGGTAATTTATCTCATGAGTCTTAACCTGTTTAGAGGCATATGTAATGACCTTACCATGCAGAATCAACACACCCAAGACCAACCCTATGTCCAAATATGGCTTGAGAAACCTATTCATCAAATCCATAAAAGATGTAGGAGCATTTATTAGTCAAAATGACATGACTACAAACTCATAGTAACCATACCAGGTTTCAAAAAGTTGTCTTCGGAATCACTTTCCCTAACTTTGAGCTGATAATACCCGAATCTATGGTCTATCATTGAGAAGCACTTGGCACCTTGAAGTTGGACAAAAAAGTCATCAATCCTAGGGAAGGAATACTTGTTCTTGATTGTAACCTTGTTCAACTATCGATAGTCAATGCACATAGGAAGAGACCCATCCTTCTTTCTAACAAAGAAAACTGGTGCACCCCATGGAGATTTACTAGGTCTGATAAAGACATTATCTAGAAGGTACTTCAACTACTTTTTCAATTCCTTAGCTCGGCTAGAGCCATTCTCTAAGGAGGAATATCGGGAAGAAGGTCGATACGAAAGTCGATCTCCCGCTCGGGAGGGATCCCTGGTAGATCACTTGTGAAAACCTCCAGATACTTACATACAACATGATATACCCCAAAAAGCCCAAAGATCAGACCTGAGAGCTAAAATGGAGAAAACAAAATTTTCTGCACCAGGTCGCAGAACGAGTCATCTTGTGACCCGTGGCGTAGACCACGAGTCATGAAGTGACTTGTGATGAGGTGCATGGATTAAGTTGGAATTTTAAAGTTTGGGGTCCCTATGGACATGACCACGAGTCGTGGTCCGCTCCATGACTCGTTAAGTCAGTCGTGGCCAAGGATGAGGTGAAGGAAGGACTTTTTGGCAGTGAAGACCACGAGTGGTGACCATGAGTCTTCATCACCAGTAACGACTCGTGTAGTTCCCCATGGTGAGCCCTAGGTGTAATGTTGGAAGTGTATAGAATGGAAGGTGACCATGAGTCGTGGCCACCAAAGACGAGTCATTAGGTCCCTCATGGGGACACATTAAGAAAATGTGGCAGTTGATCTTAGGTAGATTTATATGCCCAAGAGATACTCAAATGTATCATTTTCGCCTTGTTTATCTAGCAATATGTATACATTTTCATGTAATTGGTAATAAAATGTGAATTTATACTAACCAACATGATTAGCATTGTTTTGTAGGTAAAATGTGATTTCGAGAAGCTAAAATGCATGTTGGAGGATATCGGAGTTGGACTTGGATGCGAGCAAGGGAAAAAGCATTGGACTGCACTAATTAAAGGGGCTCCGCGATGGAGCCGTGTCACGCTGCCATCGCGGAGGCATTCTGCCTGGAGGGTGAAAAAAATGCATAAATTCCAGTGGAGCCTCGCGACAGCTCCATGGCACGGTGGCAAGCCTCCACGTTGCACGCCGTGCCACGTTGATGCTTTATACCTGGACCCCCAAATTCCAGTGAGGGTCTGTGTCCACGCCGTGTCACGGAGGCAGTGCTCCGCGATGCACTCCGTGACACGTTGCTTGTTATTCCGGGAAAAATTCCCACTAGTATAAATAGAACACTTAAGTGTATTTTTCATAATTCAGACTTGGTGGAGCAAGGACGTGGGTTACAGGCAGTTGAGGGACAAAAAGTTCAGGGTTTTTTCTCTCTTTCTTTCTTCTCTAATTCAATTGTTTGTATGATTAACACTTGTTTTAGGATGATTAATCCACAAATGAGTGGCTAATTCCCTTCCTTGCTGAGGTTATGAACACTTGTGATGAATTTTGATTATTGAATTATATGGTTTTTCATCTTTTTCTTCCATGTTGTTCTATTAATTCTTGTTTCTACTGCATTGGTGTGTGGCCGACATTAATGTACATCTAAAAAGTCTGATTTCACTCGAGAGAGCACGAAATTGGAAAGTTGTGAATTAATAGGATATTGTTCTTTACTTGATTTGGGAAAATTGAGTTTTGATGAGTTTTGATGTGCTTTCCTGATAGAATTATACTTGAAAGTCGTATTAGTCAATTTAGGAACCGGAATTGTATTACTAGGTCATGAATTGCATTTGATCACAGAAATGTAGACGGATGGTTTGTGATTCTTAAGTGAGATTGAATACGAGAGTTTTAATCTCTTGGCTAATGTTCTTGGCTAGCAACTGGAAGAAAAGATTAACCAATTTATGATTATAATCAGTTTCATTACATGTTCTTAACCTTGGCATGCTCATATCCATAGTTTAAATTCAAAGTAGATATTTGTTAGTAGTTATAGAATAAAATTTACAAAACAAATTATTCACTTTTTTGTTACGTTGTTGTCAGCATATTTAGAAGTGAGATATAGTATAGTATACTTAAGCAAATTTCACTTATCCAGAGTCTCCGTGGATCGATACTTGGCTTACTAAAGCCACTTACTACTTGTTTGACCACGTGCACTTGCGTGTCGGTTTTTAACCCCTACGAACCACCGAACAAGTTTTTGGCGCCGTTGCCGGGGAGACTAGGCAATTGGTGAAAATGTATTAGGTGTAAATTTACTGTATTTTTATTTTTATTTTCTTAAGTGTTGACAACTTGGTCTTAGCCTGTATGTTGCAGACTTAATTGCTGTGAACACTGGCAAGAGACAAAGAGCTGGTGGAATCTTATATAGAGCCTGAACGTATATTTCATAGTAAACGGAGAGAAGCTCTACAAAAGAAGCTGCAGTTGCTCAGACAGACTATTATGGAGCAACAAAATCCACCGGTTGTGAGGGCAGTGTTAGTGCCCGAAGAAGCAGCAGCAAGGCCGGTTCGCGAGGTGGCAATCCCACATGCCAACAATGTTACATCCAGTATCCGCAAACCAGAGCCTGGAGGGAGATTTGAACTCAAGCAAAATATGGTGCAACTGTTGCACACAAGCGGGCAATTTACCAGTCTCCCTCATGAAGACCCACAACAGCATCTCCAAAACTTTTTGAAGATAAGTGACACTTATATACCCGCTGGAGTGTCACCTGATTATGTTCGGCTTACACTATTTCCGTTCTCATTACTCGGTGAAGCCGAAAGGTGGTTGAAAGCTGAGCCACCAAATTCTATTTTAACGTCGGATGATCTTGCACGAAAGTTCTTGATAAGATTTGTTCCCCTCTGGTAAAACAGCCAGACTTAGAAGTCAAATTCTAAGTTTCAAACAGAGGGAGGGAGAAAATTTGTATCAAGCCTGGGAAAGATTTAAATCCATGTTGCGGGACTGTCCTCATCATCATCAGTCCAATGAGGTGTTGGTGCACACATTTATTGAGGGTTTGGAACCCCATACCAAAATTTTGCTAGATTCAGCAGCTGGAGGGCAAGCGCTGGAAAAGACTTATGACGAGCTGTACACCTTGCTAAACCGGATTTCACAGGGCAATCCAGAATGGAATGCTGATTCATCACGAGGTGTGGCAAGGAACGCAGCAGGAGTGCTTGAAGTGGATGGATTTACAGCTATCGCTGCACAGATAGCTGCCTTGCAGAATCAATTGAACAACCACTTCAGCAACATGACTTTGAACCAGCCGGCAGCTCCCGTTAATGCGGTCCAGCAAATGTGGTGTGAAGTGTGTGGAAGAAGTGAGCACTCAGCTGAGTGCTGTGGAGCAAATCCTGATTCGATTAACTTTGTGGGTAATGCACAAAGAAATAATCAGCAGCATGGTAGTGGCTACAATTCAAATTGGAGGAACCATCCAAATTTTTCATGGGGTAACAACAGCTATCAGGGCCAAAGTTCGGCTCAGGGTATGCAAAGAAATCAAGGAGGGCAACAGAACTACCAATCTCAATTCAGAAATAACAATGCCCCTCCTCCACCACCATCACCCAGCATTGAGGAGATGTTCAAGACCATGATCGCTAATCAAGCGCAATTGCAGGCTGACTATATTAAATTGGCAGCCGAAGTGAAAAATAACCAGTTAGCGACTAAGGCTCTTGAGTATCAATTTGGGCAATTTGCTAGTGCCCAGAATACAAGGCCCAGAGGAGGACTGTCGAGCGACACGAATCCGAATCTGAAGCAGGTAAATGCAGTGACCACAAGGAGTGGTTTGCAGCTAAAGGAGGTGGAACCAGAAAGACCACCTCAAAACTCGGGAGCAGCAGAAGTTGAGGGGGAGCAATGTTCGGAAAGGGGGAAAACCAAAGAAGCTGAATCAGAAAGACCTCCACCCCCGTTCCCTCAACGACTCAAGAAACACAAGGAGGAGGCGTGTTTCAAGAAATTCATGGAGGTGCTTAAACAGGTACATGTTAACTTACCTCTTGTTGATGTCTTGCAGGGAGTGCCTAAATATGCCAAATACATTAAAGACATCGTGGCCAACAAAAGTCGCTTGACTGAGTATGCCACGGTGGCTCTTACGGAGGAGTGCACTTCCCGGATCCAAAATAGACTGCCCACGAAGCTAAAAGACCCTGGAAGTTTTACTATCCAGCTTACTATTGGGTAGAGCATCCGAGCTCGTGGATTGTGTGACCTGGGAGCGAGCATAAATCTGATGCTATCTTCGGTATTCAGAAAGTTGGGTCTAGGGAGTCCTAGACCTACAACCGTAATCTTTCAGTTGGCGGATCGATCCTTAGCTAGGCCGGATGGCATTGTTGAGGATGTTCTAGTGCAAGTGGGCTCCCTAATTTTCCCGGTAGATTTTATTGTTCTGGATTTTGAACCAGACGCGGAAATCCCATTTATTTTGGGACGACCCTTCTTGGCAATCGGGAAAGCATTAATCGACGTAGCTGCGGGTCAACTTACTATGCGAGCACATGACAAGGTAGAGGTGTTCGATGTGTACAAAGCACCCATGCTCCCGATGGTGAATGAAGAACTCTCGGTGATCAATGTAATTGATCATGGTAATGCTAATCAAATGAATGATTCCCGAGAGTTGATGGGAAGACCACCGGATGGGTGTAAGCACTACTGGGGGGAGGAAAATGATCATGAGAAATCGTCCATCACCCTAGCGGACAATTGAGCGTAAATGACGTCGAGCCGCGACGGTAAACCAGGCGCTGCACGGGAGGCAACCCGTGAAAAAAATATTTTTTCTCTCATTTTGTAAAGTGTAAATAGATTTTACTTTTCTTTTTCTCGATTTAGTACAAAAAATTTTCATTTTAGTTAGTATTTTTTATTTTAGTTAGGTGAAACCTATTATTCTAACCAATTTTGTTTAGTGAGATGATTTTCAGGTCAAACGGAGAAAAATGTGCACGGAATCGTGAAGGAAAAGGCGAGGTATGAAAAATTAATAAAATGCAGAAGACAGTGAGCTGGGGCGATAGCTCCGTGTCACGGAGGAGGACCTCCGTGTTACCCTCCGTGACACATTGAGGTGTAATCTGGAAATTTCAAAATTTCCAGTAAGCTATCGCGATAGCTCCGTGTCACGGAGGCAGTGCACCGCGATGCACTCCGTGACACGTTGCCATATAAATTGTGACGGGACACACTGGGTTGCCGGGTGACCCGCGTGTTTTCTATATTTTAAACCCTCGATTTCGCCCCTTTTCCCCTCATTTTTAATTTCCTCCGCGACCAAACTTCCTAAAATCCCTTCCCCACCAACGTGCCACGGCTTAAGGCAAAGAATTACCAAGTTTTCTTCGGTTCTTCAACTTCGAGGTATGCTTTCCGATTCTCTCTCAAGTTTTTAGCGATGTTATTCGAAATTAAGCATGAGAGGTGCACTAAATCACCCTAAGTCGAAATTTAGCATGAATTCGAGTTAATTGTTGATTGATAAATGTTCGGAATGTTCTAATGAGCGTTTGAACTGGTCGATTGCATGAATTATTCGAATTTGATTGCGAAATTTAATTCTAGGGTTGTGTTGTTGAATTTGAAATTGGTAATGTGTTGAATTTGTGAAATATATGCCGGGGTGTACATATTGAATGAGATAAGTCGTTGTAAAAATTGTTTGAATGTTAATAGACGACGAATTCTCGGGTTTTGGGGAAAATGTTGAAAATTGTTCAAATTGGGTTGGTTGTATAGGTTCATGTATATAGAATTTTTGTTGTTGTTTTTGTTTCGTTGTTTCTCTTTGCTAAGTGCGATGGTTGAAATGCTAGCGATGGTAGTGATTGGGATTAACTGTACGAAGTCTGAGTAGTACGCAGAAGTTAGACCATCGAATTTTCGTTGTGAACGCACTAAGCATGAATTGTATAGCTGGTTGTTTGGTGTAAATAAAGTTATTCTTGCCGTAGTATTATAACTGTAGCTAAGGACTAAGTGTGGGGTAAACTTAGCGTAACCCGACCTTAGCCGAAGTTAATATTCATTTAGCTTGACATTGCGCTTGTTTATTTGTGTTGACAGACAAAATGGCAAGCAGGTAAGATAAAGGTAAGGGTGCATCAACTTCAGGCATCGGGAGGAAAAGACTTAGATTGGGCACAGCAGTCTCAGCTGCACCAGCAGTTCCACGCGGCCAGCGCCGCCAATACGGAACTAGATGGGTGACTGATGAGGGGAAGAAGTGGTATGCTAAACACAAAGAGAACGAATACTTCCCCGAGGAGCATATAGCACGGGAACCATTAGCACAGGAGTTCCCCCGAATAGTTCAACGGATCGAGGCAGCTGGGCTCAGCTTCATATTTCAGGAGCCCAAGGAATGCAACCTACACTTGGTCCGGGAGTTCTATGCTAATTGGAACCCGGCAATCAGAAGCCACACCATCAAGATCATAGGGCAAATAGTCACTCTGGAACCCCAACAGCTAAATGCCATCATCGGAGCGCGGGACACAGACGCCCACGTTCTCCGCCAGCTGAATATTACCCCACCGTATGCCGACATCAGACGCACATTGTGTGGGACTCGATCCACAGCTAGATGGAGCAGACACAAGGAAAGGGGCTACCACCAGACTCTGCCTTATTCTCAAATGAATAGGGAAGCCCGAATCTGGCTGAAGATAGTCTGCTCGTGCCTAATCCCGGGGGTACACATGACGGATGTGACTTGGGACCGTGTTTGCCTGGTGTATGCCCTGATGAAAGGGCTAGAGATTAATGTTGGGGCGGTCATCATATCCGCCATGAAGAGAGCCCGACTACACCAGGGCCACAAGTATGGGTTCGGTGGACTAATCACCACCTTTCTCCGGGGTCTCGATGTCGAGGAAGAGGCTTTGGACTACATACCGCAGTTGGAGCGGCGGGCCTTGGATGTGACCAAAACTAAGTCCCCCGACACCACCCATAGGCCAGTGTTGACGCTTGGCGAGCGACATGCTCGTGATGACCAGTACATGGCGCGGATGTTTGGAATGCAAATGCTCCAGTTCAGGATCGGTGGGAGACCAGCCACGGAGGAGGAGCTATGGCAGCTCGAGCTGGACTACCCATTTGGCGAAAACGCCAGGGCTCTATGCCGAGTGGGGCCAGCCTTTGTAGAGCCCACTGATGATGACGTCCCCACGGACGAGGAGACACGTCGGGAGGACTCCGATGTGGAGTCCGATGACGACGACCGAGGCGACTCAGACATGGGAGATGAGGCAGTAGCACCTGATGAAGAAGTGGAATACTTTGACTAATCAGGGAGTTCCACCACCCAATTTTGTGATTTTTAATTTTTGTGAACACTGGGGACAGTGTTCGGTTTAAGTGTGGGGTGGGGAGTAGTTAGGTTCTGGGTCGGGCTGGTTTGCTTGTATGCTTTCCTCTGTATTTTCTTGTATGTATGTTTCCCTGTGTTTGTGATTTGCAAATTGTTCTGTATTTGTAATTATTTGTGTAATTGATGTGTGTTGTGGAATGTTGTTGTTGCCAGCTGAGTCTGTAAAATTTTTGTAAATATTTTTGCTTATCGAAATGATCGATATTTTTAAAATTTTGCAAAAATATGTTGTTCATATTTAACAATATTTTGTAAATAATTTTTCTGTCGAAATGATCGATGTTTTGCAAAATTTTTCAATTTTTGTTTTTGGGTTTCTCGGCGTTTGTTTTCGGTTCTTTTACCGAGAATAGTCCCATTGAACCGACGTCATAGATAGTGACTATTCCCTATGATGGATGGATGACGACCGTCTTAAGGGAAATGTAGTCGATAGGAGTAGTTATTTTAATTTATTTTCATTTTTTTATTGGTGGATTGCATCACGGAACCTGTAGTTACTATATGGTTGTGAAATTTTGGTTTCGTGTTGTAACTGATATTCAAAATGCAAAAGTGATTCGTATGAAAGCATGCAATTTTATAAATATGTGAGATACTTAGGCTGTAGAGTTTGATTCGGTGTGATTGAGGCTTAATGTTTGAATTCATGTAATGAGCTGAGTTAAGAGTCTGTGAATACATCTTGAATCGAGCATGTGCATAAAGTGTGAAGTGAGGTATTGTTATTCCCTGCTATTGTGAAGTGTCTAGAACTTGCCTGGTGTGTGTACAAAACGAAATGAAGGAGGTGTAGTGTTGGAAAGGATGTAGGCATTTCTTTGTTTTAACCGAGAGTTTCTATTTTTTTTCTTGTCATACTTCTCCTTTATATGATTGTATACCCTAGTCAGCCCGTTGAGCCTTTAGCCTATTATTTCTTTCTTTTGTCCAAAAAGTATAAACTGAGCATAATTCTTTCTTTTCATTAGCCGTAAAGTCTATACAAAACTCTTAAGTGCTTAAGAAGAGAAAATAATTTTCCCAAGGTGTCAAAGAGTTAGAATGGTGAAAAGAAAAAGAAAAGCAGAGTGAGGAAAGAAAAGAAAAGGTTGAAGGTGCACTTGCTGTAAATAAATGCTAATGAAGGTGCATGAAAAACCTTTGTTTTCGTGTCAAGTGTGCTTGATGAAATGGGCCATACTAAAGTAAATCATCAAGAATGGGATGATGAAAAAATAAAAGAGAGAAACAATGTCCATGAGTTGATGGGAATGTATTGAAAAGGCGCTTAAGGATGCTAGTGGCTATTATTGGCTAATCCAATATATACTAGTTCCATAGCTTCCATTACAACCCATTAAAGTCCTACGTGATCTTACATTGCATTTCTTTATATTAGTGGAGTAATACACTAAGGGCAAGCTTATGGGTCATGACATGATGCATGTGAATTCTTTTGGGAGAGAGAGTGAAATTAATTTTACATGCCCCTACTTGAATGTTTGTGTGTCACATGAGCAAAAAGGGGAAGATTCTCTTGAGTTGTGAGGGCACATGCTTGATAAAAGATTGATTTTCGTGTCGGATATCTTGATTAGCTGATTTGCATGAGTTTGCCAATATCGAGAGTCGATTCTTAAAGACTAGGAAGTCTTGATGTATTAAAGGTCATTGCATTGTTAAGACCATGCATGTTTTCTCGATGATTCGCAATATTGAATGATCGGTATGACCGTAGCTCAAATTGTCGCACCATAGTGGCGAAGGTTGGGATGTAAATTGCATGAATTGTGTGTTTGTTGTTCGAGGATGAACAAGGATTTAAGTGTGGGGTAAGTGATCTTGGGTAGATTTATATGCCCAAGTGATACTCAAACGTATCATTTTCGCCTTGTTTATCTAGCAATATGTATACATTTTCATGTAATTGGTAATAAAATGTGAATTTATACTAACCAACATGATTAGCATTGTTTTGTAGGTAAAATGTGATTTCGAGAAGCTAAAATGCATGTTGGAGGATATCGGAGTTGGACTTGGATGCGAGCAAGGGAAAAAGCATGGGACTGCACTAATTAAAGGGGCTCCACGATGGAGTCGTGTCACGCTGCCATCGTGGAGGCATTCTGCCTGGAGGGTGAAAAAAATGCATAAATTCCAGTGGAGCCTCGCGACAGCTCCGTGGCACGGTGGCAAGCCTCCGTGTTGCACGTCGTTCCACGTTGATGCTTTATACCTGGACCCCCAAATTCCAGTGAGGGTCCGCGTCCACGCCGTGTCACGGAGGCAGTGCTCCGCGAT
This sequence comes from Datura wrightii, assembly GCA_035772735.1. NCBI lineage: Eukaryota > Viridiplantae > Streptophyta > Magnoliopsida > Solanales > Solanaceae > Datura > Datura wrightii. Next base: position 42,844,308 of record JASDFA010000002.1, on the reverse strand, counting down.
GCACTCCGTGACACGTTGCTTGTTATTCCGTGAAAAATTCCCACTAGTATAAATAGAACACTTAAGTGTATTTTTCATAATTCAGACTTGGTGGAGCAAGGACGTGGGTTACAGGCAGTTGAGGGACGAAAAGTTCAGGGTTTTTTCTCTCTTTCTTTCTTCTCTAATTCAATTGTTTGTATGATTAACACTAGTTTTAGGGTGATTAATCCACAAATGAGTGGCTAATTCCCTTCCTTGCTGAGGTTATGAACCCTTGTGATGAATTTTGATTATTGAATTATATGGTTTTTCATCTTTTTCTTCCATGTTGTTCTATTAATTCTTGTTTCTACTGCATTGGTGTATGGCCGACATTAATGTACATCTAAAAAGTCCGATTTCACTCGAGAGAGCATGAAATTGGAAAGTTGTGAATTAATAGGATATTGTTCTTTACTTGATTTGGGAAAATTGAGTTTTGATGTGCTTTCCTGATAGAAATATACTTGAAAGCCGTATAAGTCAATTTAGGAACCGGAATGGTATTGCTAGGTCATGAATTGCATTTGATCACAGAAATGTAGACGGATGGTTTATGATTCTTAAGTGAGATTAAATACGAGAGTTTTAATCTCTTGGCTAATGTTCTTGGCTAGCAACTGGAAGAAAAGATTAACCAATTTATGATTATAATCAGTTTCATTACATGTTCTTAACCTTGGCATGCTCATATCCATAGTTTAAATTCAAAGTAGATATTTGTTAGTAGTTATAGAATAAAATTTACAAAACAAATTATTCACTTTTTTGTTACGTTGTTGTCAGCATATTTAGAAGTGAGATATAGTATAGTATACTTAAGCAAATTTCACTTATCCAGAGTCTCCGTGGATCGATACTTGGCTTACTAAAGCCACTTACTACTTGTTTGACCACGTGCACTTGCGTGCCAGTTTTTAACCCCTATGAACCACCGCACAGCAGTGCACACGATGATAGGAGACCACGAGTCGTGGTCCTTGGTAACGACTCGTCCAGTCCCTCCTAGGGAGTGGCAGTCAGTTATTTTCTACGAATTTAGTAAGGGCTTATTCATAATTTCTATGATTCTAAGGCCTAAACTACGTCGTTTTAAGCTATGAATAGTGAAGTTTAAGAGGGGTAAGTTCGTTATGGGGTATTCTTATTCATGCATGCAAGAGTAAAGGTGTAAAGTGGTGATCAAGCTCAATTTCCTTCAAGTTTTCATCAATTCTTCCTTGGGCAATTAGAGAAGTTGTAGAATTAGTCCTCTCAGGTATGTAAGGTTATGAATGGTTGACTTTTTTCACATCCATGCCCAATCCCTCTCTAATTCATGAAAAATATATATGTTTATCCTATGGGGTTTTAACCCAATGCATGAATTTCCTAAGTTTCTACCATGGGTATGATCTAAGCATGTTTCTATTATTGAATTATGATTCATGGGCAAGTTTTACATTGTTTTCAATTCTAAATCATGTTTCCAAGCTTTATAAAGTATAATGCCTGATCTTGGGCAGAATTGCATGCCCAAGTGATACTCAAATGCTTCGTTTTGACTTGTTTATCTATCGTTATGTGTACATTCTCATGTGATTCTTAGTTAAATGTGAATTTATACTAACCAACATGATCACTGTTGTTTTGCAGGTAAAAGGAAATTTTGGAAGCTAATATACATGTTGGTGAAGATCGGGAATGAACTTGGAAACAAGAAGTGGAAAATGACAAGGGAGAGAAGCAAAATAAGGGCTCCGCAATGGAGCCGTGTCACGCAGCCACCGTGGAGGCATTCTGCCTTGGATGAAATAATTTTGGCAATTTCCAGTGGAGGTTCGCGTTACCTCCGTGACACGAAGGCAGTGCTCCGCAATGCACTTCGTGTCATGTTGAGTACAATTACCTGGAACATCAAGTTCCAGTGAAGGTGCGCGATAGCACCATGGAACGGAGGCAAAGATCCGCGATGCAAGTCGTGCCACGCTGAGGTGAAATTGCTGAGGAGCCGACTTCCAGTGAGGGTCCGCGACACCCCCGTGGCACGGAGGGAGTGCTCCGCGATACACTCCGTGCCACGTTGCTTGTTATTTTGGGAAAAATTCTTAAGAGTATAAATAGCACACTTAGATTTTATTTTAAACATTCTGACTTGGTTGAGCAAGAATGTGGGTTACAGGCAGTTGAGAGGATGAAAATTCTAGGGTTCTTCTCTTTCTCTTTCTCTTTAATCTCAATTGTTTGTATGAATTCTACTTATTTGATGATGTTTAATCCACAAATGAGTGGCTAATTCCCTTCTTGCTGAGGTTAAGAACAATTGTAGTAGAATGTAATTGTCGTTCATTTCAGTTTTCATCTTTTCTTCAATAGTTGTTCTATCAATTCTTGTTTTTACTGCATTAATGTTTGGCCAATGTTAATGTATATCTAGAAATCCAATTTTGATTTTTAAAAGGAAAGAAATTGGAAAGATGTGAATTGGTAGGATATGATCTCTTCTTAGTTTAGAAAATTAAGAATTGATTTACATTCAGAATAAAAATATATCTAAAAGTTTTATTAGTCAATTAAGGAATCGGTATTGTATGGCTAGAGCATGAAATTCTTTTATCACAGAAATGTAGATTAAGGTTTCATGATTCTTAATTGGATAAGAGTCGAAAGATCCAATCTATAAACAATAATTCTTGACTAGCAACCGAAGAAAAGATTAGCTAAATTGAATTGATAAATTACTTCCCTGCATGCTTGTTTTAACCTCAGCTTGCTCATTACTATTGTTCAGACTCAAATTATAATCTTAACATAGATTTTTATTACTTAGCAAACTTAACTCTCAAAATATTGTTTAATTGGTTGTCTGCACTCATAAAGACATAGTTCACTGACGTTTAAGTTAATTAGTACCATAGTTCAGTCCCTGTGGGATCGATACTTTGCTTTAAATAAGCCACTTTACTACTTGTTCGACCACGTGCACTTGCGTGTAGTCACTACAGCACCGAACAAGTATTTGGCGCCGTTGCCGGGGACTGGCAATTGATAAAATTATTTTCTTAGTGTTAGTTTACAAATTCTATATAAGTGCTAACAACTTGATCTTAGCCTATCCCTTATAGATATTGAATTCTTCTGAACGCTTGCAAGAGATAAGGAGTTGGTGAATTCATATATAGAGATGGAAAGACAATTTCATCGTCAAAGATGGGAAGTTCTAGAGAAGAAACTACAGTTGCAAAGACAGGCTATTCTGGAGCAACAACAGAATCCACCACTTGTGAGGGCAGTTTTAGTGCCCGAGGAAATGGCAGCAAGGCCGGTTTGCGAAGTGGCAATCCCACATGCTAACAATGTTACATCTAGTATTCGTAGACCAGAGCCAGGAGGGAGGTTTGAGCTTAAACAGAACATGGTGCAGTTGTTGCACACCAGCGTGCAATTCACAGGTCTCCCTCATGAAGATCCACAACAACATCTCCAAAACTTTTTGGAGATAAGTGACACTTACATTCCCGGTGGAGTATCATATGACTACGTGAGGCTTACATTATTCCCATTTTCATTATTGGGGAAAGCAAAAAGGTGGTTGAAAGCTGAACCACCTAACTCTATCACCACTTGGGATGATCTTGCAAGAAAGTTTTTGATACGATTCTTTCCATCTGGGAAAACAGCAAGACTTAGAAGTCAGATTCTAAGTTTTAAACAAAGAGAGGGTAAGAATCTGTATCAAGCTTGGGAAAGGTTCAAATCGATGTTAAGGGATTGTCCTCACCATCACCAGTCCAACGATGTGTTGGTGCATACTTTCATAGAGGGTTTGGAGCCACATACAAAAATTTTGCTAGACTCAGCAGCTGGGATACAGGCATTAGAAAAGACTTATGAGGAGCTTTATACTTTGTTAAATTGTATTTCACAGGGAAATCCAGAATGGAATGCAGACTCTTCAAGAGGAGGAACAAGGAAGACGGAAGGAGTCTTTGAGGTGGATGGTTTTACAGCTATCGCTGCACAGATAGCTGCGTTGCAAAATCAACTCAACACCCACTTCAGCAATATGAGCTTAAATCAAGCACAAGCCCCAGTAAATGTAGTGCAGCAGGTATGGTGTGAAGTATGTGGGAGTAATGAACACTCAGCTGAGTGTTGTGGTGCAAATCCAGATTCAGTAAACTTTGTTGGGAACGTCTAGAGAAATAATAACCAACAGTATGGCAACAATTACAACTCAAATTGGAGGAATCATCCGAATTTCTTTTGGGGTAGTAATAGTCATCAAGGGCAAAGTTCGAATCAGGGTGTGCAGAGAAATCAAGGGGGCATCAGAATTATCAGTCTCAATACAAAGGAAACAATGCACCTCCTCCACCACCCAACAACATTGAGGAAAAATTCAAAACAATGATAGCTAACCAAGCACAAATGCAGGTTGATTATGTGAAATTGGCGGCAGACATGAACAAATAGCAGTTAGCTACAAAGGCGTTGGAGTACCAGTTTGGACAACTAGCTGGAGCTCAAAACACTAGGCCCAGAGGAGGACTACCGAGTGACAGTGACCAAAATCCCCAGCAGGTTAATGCAGTGACCACAAGGAGTGGATTACAACTCAAGGAAGTGGAGCCAGAAAGACCACCTCAGCAATCAGGAGAAGTGGAAAAAGATAGGGAACATGATGATGAGAGGGGGAAGGAGAAGGAAGCCGAAGCAGAAAGACCACCACCTCCGTTCCCTCAAAGATTAAAGAAGGTCAAGGAGGAAACTTGTTTTAAAAAGTTCATGGAGGTGCTAAAACAGGTACACATTAATTTACTGTTGGTTGATGTTTTACAGGGAGTGCCGAAATATGCAAAGTATATCAAGGACATCGTAGCAAACAAAAGCAGATTGACGGAGTATGCTATGATGGCGCTTACTGAGGAGTGCACTTACCGGATACAGAATAGGTTGCCAACAAAGCTCAAGGACCCTGGGAGCTTTACCATTCAGATCACAATCGGGCAAAGTATCTGAGCTCGCAGTTTATGTGATTTGGGAGCGAGCATAAACTTGATGCCGAAATCAGTGTTCAAGAAGTTGGGGGTGAGCAGTCCTAGACCAACTACAGTGATCTTGCAGTTAGCAGACCGTTCTTTGGCCAAACCATATGGCATTGTGGAGGATGTGCTAGTGCAAGTGGGCCCCACATTTTCCCTGTAGATTTTATTATATTGGATTTTGAGCCGGATGTGGAAGTCCCATTTATTTTGGGACGTCCTTTCTTGGCAACCGAGAGAGAGTTGATTGATGTAGTTGTGGGGCAGCTAACCATGCGAGCGCATGATAAAGTGGAGCTGTTTGATATGTATAAGGACATGAAGCTTCCGGCCATTTATGAGGAGATATCATTAATCAATGTGCTAAACCAGGAAGAAATTCTTCAGATTGTTGATACTCAAGATCCATTGGTGAGAGCTTTGATGGGCTCTGATCATTTCGGAGATAGGAATACTTATGAGATGGTGTAAATGTTGAACGAACCAAAATGGTATCTCCGGAAGCAAGACTTTCAGCCATTGATGAGGTCTTTGGAACCATTGCCAAAACCATCTATTAAGGAAGCACCAAAACTGGAGTTGAAGACATTGCCTCCACATTTAAAATATGTATTTTTGGGGGAAGATGTCACCTTGCCCAGTCATCATCTCCCCAGAACTAATAGAGGCACAGGTAAAGGATGCATTGGTGGTTCTCAAGAGGCGGAAGAAAGCAATGGGCTGGAAAATATCAAACATTAGGGGGATCAACCCAGCCTTTTGCACACACAAAATTTTTATGGAGGAAGGAGCAAAGCCAATTGTACAACATCAGCGGAGGTTGAATCCGGTGATGAAGGATGTGGTTAGGAACGAAGTGATGAAGTGGCTTCATGCAGGTGTGGTCTATCCCATTTCATACAATGAATGTGTCAGTCCCATTCAGTGTGTCCCAAAGAAACGAGGGATGATCGTGGTCACCAACGAGAAGAATGAGTTGATTCCTACACGCACAATCACAGGCTGGCGAATTTGCATGGACTACAGAAAGATCAATCAGGCCACGAGGAAAGATCATTATCCTATCCCATTTATTGATCAGATATTGGACAGGTTGGCAGGTCAAGAATACTATTGTTTCCTTGATGGATATTCTAGCTATAACCAAATAGACATAGAACCGGAGGACAAGGAGAAGACCACTTTCACATGTCCTTATGGGACATATGCTTTTAGGAGGATGCCATTTGGTTTATGCAATGCACCCGCCACATTCCAGAGATGCATGATAGCGATCTTTCACGATATGGTGGAAGCTTTCGTCGAGGTATTTATGGATGATTTTACTGTTTTCGGTATTTCGTTTGCTACATGTTTGCAGAATCTTGACATTGTGCTAGCTCGTTGTGAAGACTCCAACCTTGTACTCAATTTGGAGAGATGTCATTTTTTAGTCAATGAGGGTATCGTCCTTGGCCATAAGGTGTCTTGCAAGGGGTTGGAAGTCGATCGTGCAAAGATCAAAGTGATTGAAAAGGTACCACCACCTATGTTAGTGAAGGGTGTTCGCAGTTTTCTCGGACATGCAGGGTTCTATAGATGGTTCATCAAGAATTTCTCTAAAATTTCTAGACCAATATGCAGGTTTCTAGAAAAAGAGGTGAAGTTCGAGTTTGATGAGGATTGTGTTAAAGCATTCGAGGAGTCGAAATAGAAGTTGACAGAAGCAGCTATTCTCATTTCTCCGGATTGGGAGCAACCGTTTGAACTAATGTGTGATGCAAGCGATGTGGCTGTAGGAGCTATATTGGGGCAGCGGAGGAATAGAATTTTTCATTCCATTCGTTATGCAAGCAAAACACTTGACGCAGCCCAAGCCAATTATACAGTCACTAAAAAAGAGATGCTAGCATTGGTGTTCGCGTTTGATAAATTCAGGTCCTACTTGGTGGGTTCTAGAGTAGTGGTGTATACCGATCATGCAGCGATTCAGTATCTGTTTAACAAGAAGGATGCAAAGCCCAGACTGATTAGATGGATCTTGTTGTTACAAGAGTTTGACCTAGAGATTCAGGATAGAAAGGGGAGCAAGAATCAAGTGGCAGATCACCTATCGCGACTGGAAAGCCAGTTTCATGTGAAGGAAGATGACAGCATCAAGGAAGAGTTCCCGGATGAGCAGCTCTTGGCAATAAGGGAAGCTGAAATCCCCTGGTATGCAGACATTGTTCATTTGCTGGTAAGTGGAGTCTATCCACCGGAGGCTACGGCTCAACAAAGAAAGAAGTTGAGACATGATTGCAGGTATTACATTTGGGATGAGCCGTACTTGTTTAAGCAGGGACCGGATCAGGTGATGAGAAGATGCATTGCAGAGAGCTAGATTGCAGAAGTGTTGAGGAGTTGTGCTCGGCTGGTTCGGTAGGGGTTAAAAACTGACACGCAAGTGCACGTGGTCAAACAAGTAATAAAGTGGCTAAGTAAGCCAAGTATCGATCCAAGGAGACTCTGGATAAGTAAAATTGCTTAAGTATACTATATTCTAGTTTACTTCTAATTATGTTGACAACAATGTAACCAAAAGTTAAATAATTTTGTTTATAAACTATATACTAAAACTATTAACAAATATTTACTTGAATTGAAACTATGGATAAGAGCATGCCAAGGTTAAGAACAAGTAATGAACTTGATAATCATGATAATTTTGGTTAATTCTCTTCTTCATGTTGCTAGCCAAGAACATTTGCCTAGAAATTAAAACTCTCGTATTTAATTTTACTTTAGAATCATAAACCATCCGTCTACATTTCTGTGATCAAATGCAATTTATGACCTAGCACTACAACTCCGGTTCCTAAATTGACTAATACGGCTTCCAAGTATATTTCTATCAGGAAAGCACATCAAAACCCAATTTTCCCAAATCAAGTTAAGAACAATACCCTATTAATTCACAACTTTCCAATTTCTTGCTCTCTCGAGTGAAATTGGACTTTTTAGATGTACATTAATGTTGGCCACACACTAATGCAATAAGAACAAGAATTAATAGAACAACATGAAAGAAGAAGGTGAAAAACCATATAATTCACAATCAAAATTCAATACACATGTTCAAAACCTTAGCAAGGAAGAGAATTAGCCACTCATTTGTGGATTGATCATCCTCAAATGAGTGTAAATCATACGTACAATTGATTGAAAGAAGAAAGAAAGAGAGAAAAACCCTTAGCTTTTTCGTCCCTCAACTGCTGCTAACCCACGTCCTAGCTCTACCAAGTCTTCCTTTTTGAAAAATAAACCTAAGTGTGCTATTTATATTAGTAGGAATCTTTCCCGGATTAACAAGCAACGTTTCACGGAGGCCAACGCGCAGCACGGCCTCCGTGACACGCTACGGACGCGGAGGCTTTCTGGAAAATCACCCTAAATCGGCCCAGGCAGCACCTTGCCGCGTTGGCAACGTGTCACGCTGCCTGGGCAGCGCGTTACATCCTCTTGGTCGCGGAGTCCACCTGCCGTGGCACGTTGCCAACGCGCAGGTGGGCTGTTTTGAGCGGCCTGCCTGCCTTGGCACCTTGTCGACGCGCCGGTGGGCTGTTTTGTGCCTCTTCCTTGCCGACGTTCGCGTGTTAATTCTGTTTCCAAGCTTCTACTTCACCAACTCATGGATTAGTTACTCAAACATCATCAAAACCTACAAAACAAAGTCTAATCATGTTGGTTAGCACATATCTCCACATTATATAAAATTACATGAAAATGTATACAATAACTTAGATAAACAAGACTAATTGAAGTAATAAAGAGTATCTCGGGCATATATTTTTGCCCGTTATCAAGTTGTCACTCATCATTGTATGGAGGGCACCACGGAGGTGAGCGGACAGCGCACAAGGTGCTACAGTCAGGTTTCTTTTGGCCTACACTATTTAGAGACTCTATGGCATATGTAAAAATGTGGGATAGATGTCAAAGAACAGGCACAATTGGTAGAAGGCAGGAGATGCCACTGCAACAGATATTAGAAGTGGAGATCTTTGATGTATGGGGAATAGATTTCATGGCCTCGTTCCCACAGTCATTTGGTAATCATTACATCTTGGTAGTCGTTGATTATGTATCAAAGTGGGTTGAACCAACATCTTGCCCCAGGAATGACAACAAGGTGGTAACAAAATTTGTGAAAAAGCATATTTTCACTAGGTTCGGAACACCCCGAGCCATTATCAGTGATGGAGGGGCTCATTTTGTAAATGAAAGTTTCAAGAATTTGCTAGCTAAGTATGGGGTGCGCCACAAGGTAGCAACAACATATCATCCCCAAAGTAGTGGGCAAGTGGAGGTGTCGAATAGAGAAATCAAGCAGATTCTACAGAAGACAGTGAATGCACAATGAATTGATTGGTCAAGCAAACTCGACGATGCATTGTGGGCTTATAGAACTGCATACAAGATACCCATTGGGACTTCTCCGTACATATTGGTCTATGGAAAGGCGTGTCATCTGCCTGTGGATCTAGAACATCGAGCTTTTTGGGCCGTGAGGAAATTGAACATGGATCCGAAGCTAGCAGGGAAGAAGAGGCTGATGAAACTCAACGAACTTGATAAGTTTTGTTGGCATGCTTATGAAAGTGCCAAATGCTATAAGGAGAAAACGAAGAAGTGGCACGATAGGCATATGGTGCATCAGATCTTTGAGCCAGGGCAGAAGGTGTTGCTATTTAATTCGAGACTGAAGCTTTTTCCAAGCAAGTTGCAGTCCAAATGGTCAGGGTCATTTGAAGTGGTGAGAATGACCCCGCACGGGGCAGTGGAGTTGTGGCAAGAAGATAGAAGTGCCACATTGTTAGTGAATGGAGAAGATCTAAGCATTATTGGGGTGAGGACGTTATTCGAGAGAAGACGTCCATCACTCTAGAGGATGATTGAGCAATGAATGACGTCGAGCCGCAACGGTAAATTAGGTGATGCACGGGAGGCAGCCCGTGAATGTGTTGTAATAGATGAGTAGAACTATTTGAAAAACAAAAAAAATATAAAATATAAAAAGAAAAAAACAAAGAAAAAGAAAAAGAAAAATTCTTTTATGTTGAAACCTATGAGGTATAACCAATTTTGTTGTGGTGAAATGATTTTCAGGTGGAACGGAGGGCAAAAATGCAAAGAAACGCAAACGAAAAAAATCTAGGTGGGAAAATAAAAATTGGCACATTACAGTGAGCCTGCGCGATGGCTCCGTGTCATGGAGGAGGTGCTCCACGTTACCCTCCATGACATGTTGAGGCTTGTTCTGGATTTTTTAAAATCCAGAACACTGGCGCGATGGCTCAGTGTCACGGAGGGGGTGCTCCGCGTTACCCTCCGTGACACATTAAGGGTTAATTCACGTCGGGTCACACCGGGTAACCCATGAGAAAAGTACCTTTTAAACCCCCAAATCCCCTCATTTTCTTCCTATTTTTTCACTTCCTCCGTGACCCACACCCCAAATCCCCTTCTCCCTCAATGTGAAATGGACCTAGGCATCAATTTTCTTCAAGTTTTCTTCAATTTCATCAAATCAAAGGTATGTTCTTGAACTCTACCTCATTTTTGCTCAAAGTTTTGATTCTTGAATATGTTTGGTGATTAAACCTTGCCCTAAGTGATAATTAAGATTGAATTCGCTTGAGTTATGATGGGTTGATGTTCATAGTATTGTTTTGAATATATGAACTCAATGATTGCATGTTTTATTGAATTCTTGCGAAATTGATAGCTAGGGTTGAAAATTTAATAGGAAGAAGACTAAATTCTTTGAAATGTTGAAAAAAATTGGGTTGTGCATGTTGGGTGAAGAAAAATATAGTGTGATTGATGTTGAATATGCTAAGTAGACAAGGGATTTTCGGGAGAATGAAATTGGAGAATTGCATAGGTTGTTGAAAAAAATTCGCTAAGTGCTATGATGATGTAATGGAATCGATGGCAATATTTTTATTCATTGTACGAAGTCTGAGTAGTACATAGTAATTGCTCCATCGACTTAATGAATGCACTAAGCATGTTGAATGTTAAGAATTGGAAAAGCATTAATGTCTTGTCGAATTGTTGGGATTGTGGCTTAATACTAAGTGTGGGGTGACCCAATTAAACCCAACCTTAGTTGAAGCTAATTATGATTTGAATAACATTGGGACTGTTTGTTTGAATGTACAGGAACAATGTCAGGCCGACAAGACAAGGGCAAGGGCGCATCCACATCGTGCACCAGCAGAAAAAGGGTGAGATTGGGAACAGTAGTTCCAGCAGCACCAGCGGTTCCGCGAGGCCAACGCCGACAATACGAAACCTGATGGGTGACTGATGAGGGGAAGAAGTGGTATGCGAAACACAAAGAAACCAAATACTTCCCGGAGGAGCAGATAGCACGGGAGCCGCTGGCACAAGAATTCCTGTGAATTGTACACCGGATTGACACTACTGGGTTGAACTTCATCTTCGAAGAGCCCAGGGAGGGCAGTCTCCATCTTATCCAGGAGTTCTATGCCAATTGGAACCCGACCCTACGCAGTCACACTGTCAAAATCAGGGGGCAGGTTGTCACTTTTGAGCCTCATCATTTGAATGCAATCCTGGGGGCGCAGGACACAGAGCTCATTTCCTTAGGTAGCTGAACATCACTCCACCCTATGTGGACATCAGACGTGCCCTATGTGGAGCCCGATCGACAGCAAGGTGGAATAGGACAAGGAGAGAGGCTACCATCAGACATTGCCCTACTCTCACATGAACCGGGAAGCCCAGATTTGGCTGAAAATTGTGTGTTCCTGCTTGATCCTGGGGGTGCACCTGACAGATGTCACCTGGGATAGATTGTGCTTAGTGTATGCACTGATGAAAGGGCTGGAGATCAATGTTGGGGCGGTAATCATCTCTACCATGAAGAGAGCCCGACTGCATCAGGGCCATAGATACGGGTTCAGTGGTTTGCTTACCACGTTCCTAAGGGGCCATGATATTGAGGAGGAGGCCCTAGATTACATTCCACAAATTGACAGGCGTGCCTTGGATGTCACTAAAACCAAGGCACCTAACACTACCTATGGGCCGGTGCTCAAACTAGCCGAGTGACATGCTCGGGATGACCAGTATATGGCCCGCATGTACGGGATGCAGATGTTGCAACTGTGCATAGGCGGGAGGCCGGCAACAGAGGATGATCTTTGGCAGCTCGAATTGGATTACCCATTCGGCGAGAATGCCTGGGCTCTATGCAGAGTGGGGCCCATATTTGTGGAGCCCGTAGATGATGATGTCCCCACCGATGAGGAGACACGCTGGGAGGAGTCAGATGTTGAGTCAGACAAGGACGGCAGGGGCGATTCGGATATGGGAGACGAAGCAACAATACCTGATGAAGAAGTTGAATACTTCGATTGATCAAGGAGTTTCACCACCCAACCTTTGTGATATGTGAAATTATGTGAACACTGGGGACAATGTTCGATTTAAGTGTGGGGTGGGAGTAGTTAGGTGCCAACTGCTTTGTTTATTTTTATGTTTTGTTTTTTTGTTATTGTTGTGCCTATGCAAAATGTGACCTTGTGACTCTGTGTTGTGTGTTCTATAATTAAGTGGGTGTTGAAATGAATGTTGAGCTGTTGTGTGTTGTGTTGAGCTACTATTGTGTTGTGTGGTGTAAATATTATTCAAATTAAAATTTTTATCTTTTCCTATTGAATTTTTTCGATTTTTTTATGTTGGGTTTCTCGGCCTTTGTTTTCGGTGCTTTTAGTGAGAATAGTCTCATTGAACCGAAGTCGTAGATAGTGATTGTTCTCTATGATGGATGGATGAAGACCGTCTTAAGGGAAACGTAGTCGATAGGAGTAGTTTTTTGTTTCTTTTCTTTCTTTTTTTTGTTTCCCAAACATGTCGTTACTTCATGGTTCGGAGTTGTTGCTACGTGTTGTACATGATATTAAGATGCAAAGGTGATTCGTATGAAAGCATGCAAATGTGTAAACATGTTGAGATACCTAGGCCATAGAGTTCGATTCATTGTGACGAGGCTTAATAGTGAATTCTTGTAATTAGCTGATTGAAGAGTCGGTGAATATGTCTTGAGTTGAGCATGTGCAATGAGTGTGACGTGAGGTTTAGATTATTCCATGCTATTGTGAAGTGTCTAGAACTTGCATGGTGTGTGTACTAAACGAAATGAAGGATGTGTATTGTAGGAAAGGATGTAAGCATTTCTTTTATTAAACCGAAAGTTTCTCCATTATCGTACCTACCTTGAATGTGCATCCTATTTAGCTCCATTGAGCCTTTAGCCTATTTTTTTCTTTTCTTTGAAGAGGTACAAATCGAGCTTAATCCCTTGTTTTCATTAGCCGTGAATTTGATCCAAAACTCTTAAGAGCTCAAGAAAAATAATTTTCCCACAGTGTAAAGGAGTGAGGATTGTGAAACGGAAGGAAAAGAGGAAGTTGTGAAAGTTAAAGAAAGGTCAAAGGTGCACTTGCTGATATTAAATAAAATAAAGATGTATAACTAATTTTTGCTAGTAAGTCGAGCGTGCTTAAATAAATGGGAACAAAAACAAAAAAAAAATTCAAGAATGAGAGGATGAAGGAAGAAACAATGCCCATAATGATGGTGGGATGTATTGAAAAGCACTTAAGGAAGCTAGTTGCTATTATTGGTTAGCCCAGTATTTACTAGTTCCTTAGATTACATTACAACCCATCAAGTCCTACATGATCTTACATCACGCGTCCTTATGCTAGCGGAGTAATACACTAGAGGCACGCCTATGGTTCATGACATGATGCATGTGAATTCTTTGGGAGAGATAGCGAAATCGTATTCATATACCCCTACATGTAGTGCTTTGGAAAGCATATGATGGCAAATGGGGTAATTCTCTTGTGTTGTGAGGGCACATGCTTGACGAGAGATTAAATTTCGTGTCGGATGTCTTGATCAGTTGATTTGCAAGAGTTTGCCAAGATTGAGAATTGATTCTTGAGCTTAGGAGATCTTAATGTGGTGTACTTCATTGTCTTGATGACACCATGCATGTTTTCTTGATGATTTTCTATATTAAATAATTGGTATAGCCGTAGCTTGAATTGTTGAGCCAAAGTAGTTATGCGTTGGTGTCAATTGCATGAGATGGGAGAGTATTGTTCGAGGACGAACAAGATTTTAAGTGTGGGGTTAGTGATCATGGGAAGAATTGCATGCCCAAGTGATACTCAAATGTTTCGTTTTGACTTATTTATCTATCGTTATGTGTACATTCTCATGTGATTTTTAGTTAAATGTGAATTTATATAACCAACATGATTAGTATTGTTTTGCAGGTAAAAGGAAATTTTGGAAGCTAATATACATGTTGGTGAAGATCGGGAATGAACTTGGAAATAATGAGTGGAAAATGACAAGGGAGAGAAGCAAAATAAGGGATCCGCGATGGAGCCGTGTCACGCTGCCATCGTGAAGGCATTCTGCCTCGGATGAAATAATTTTGGCAATTTCCAGTGGAGGTTCACGTTACCTCCGTGACATGGAGGCATTGCTCCGCGATGCACTCCGTGTCACGTTGAGTACAATTACCTGGAACATCAAGTTCCAATGAAGGTGCGCGATAGCACCGTGGCATGGAGGCAAAGCTCCGCGATGCACGCCATGCCACGCTAAGGTGAAATTGCTGAGGAGCCAACTTCCAGTGAGGGTCCACGATACACCCGTGGCATGGAGGGAGTGCTCCGCGATACACTCCATGCCACGTTGCTTGTTATTTCGGAAAAAATTTTCAAGAGTATAAATAGCACACTTAGGTTTTATTTTAAACATTCTGACTTGGTTTAGCAAGAACGTGGGTAACATGCAGTCGAGAGGACGAAAATTCTAGGGTTCTTCTCTTTATCTTTCTCTTTAATCTCAATTGGTTGTATGAATTCTACTTATTTGATGATGTTTAATCCACAAATGAGTGACTAATTCACTTCTTGCTGAGGTTAAGAACAATTGTGGTGGAATGTAATTATTGTTCATTTCAGTTTTCATCTTTTCTTCAATGGTTGTTCTATCATTTCTTGTTTTTACTGCATTAATGTTTGGCCAATGTTAATGTATATCTAGAAATCCAATTTTGATTTTGAAAAGGAAAGAAATTGGAAAGATGTGAATTGGTAGGATATGATCTCTTCTTAGTTTAGAAAATTGAGAATTGATTTACATTCAGAATAGAAATATATCTGAAAGTCTTATTAGTCAATTAAGGAATCGGAATTGTATGGCTAGAGCATGAAATTCTTTTATTACAGAAATGTAGATTAAGG
Organism: Datura wrightii; assembly: GCA_035772735.1. Lineage (NCBI taxonomy): Eukaryota > Viridiplantae > Streptophyta > Magnoliopsida > Solanales > Solanaceae > Datura > Datura wrightii. The sequence continues at coordinate 42,828,941 of JASDFA010000002.1, read as the reverse complement.
TTTCATGATTCTTAATTGGATAGAAGTTGAAATATCCAATCCATAGGCAATAATTCTTGACTAGCAACCAAAGAAAAGATTAGCTGAATTGATTTGATAAATTACTTCCCTGCATGCTTGTTTTAACCCCAGCTTGCTCATTACTATTGTTCAGACTCAAATTATAATCTTAACTTAGAATTTTATTACTTAGCAAACTTAACTCTAAAAATATTGTTTAATTGGTTGTCTGCATTCATAAAGACATAGTTCACTGACGTTTAAGTTAATTAGTACCATAGTTCAGTCCCTGTGGGATCGATACTTTGCTTTACATAAGCCACTTTACTACTTGTTCGACCATGTGCACTTGCGTGTAGTCACTACAGCACCGAACAATGCCCATCCATGATAAGTTCACGAAAGTTGAGATTTATGATGTATGTTTAAGTATGATGAGATATTTATGATGAAAAGTATGTTTTCAAGTTACCCATGTCTATGATCATGTTTTCAAGTGAATCAAATATTTTAAAGCATGTTTATGTATTGGGAAACCCCATATCTTTAAGTATGATGTATGATTTCAAGTTAATTAGCTTACCACATGGCTTTAGAGTCAAGATTCCCAATTTGTTCAGCTTGTGGTATGGTTTTAGCTAAGGCTCCTCATGTATGATTTAGATTTATATATATTCATGATTTTTCAGCTTTGTCAATAGACTATGGTCAGCTTCATTGAAAAATGATGGAGAGCATATGCATATTTTTCAGAGCAGTGTCTAGCACCGAGTTAACCCTATGCCCCAGAACTACGCTCCAACATAGGTATGATCAGATTATTTTGGGATCTCCTTTGTGAGCTTTCCTCTTCGCTTAGGGGCCTTCAGCTTGATATCGATATCATCGTAGCGTCTTTAGCCCTAGAAAGGCTCTAGACGGCTCTGCCTACTTGAATGTGATAGTCGAGACCACATAAGCTCTATCATGGTAATGTTGATTATATGATGAGTCTCTCATTGTTTCTCATGATTTCAGTTATGCATGTTTATCATTTATGATATATATATATATATATGTTCTAAAGTAGGTTTGAACCAATATTCAATTTTACTTATGATTATAAGATTTCAGCTTTGGGTCATCCAATTAAGTTATCTTCATATCATGATTTCAGAAAATAGCATGCAAGCTCTACTCTAAGATTGTTATCTTAATTTTATATTATGCATGTTTTAAATTATTTTTCTTATTTAAGTAGTTTTACTTACCTTGCGTACTCGGTATATTCCACGTATTGATCACATACTCTATGTTGTATCGTTTTGTGATACAGGCTCCGATCTCTAGACTCAGCTCCTTCATTGGTCAGCTTCTGGAGCTAGCATCCAGCTTCAGTGGTGAGTCCTCATCTCCTGAGGACCATTCATTAGTAGATATCTTTGTATTTTTAGTTTCCAAACTTGTCGAGTTAGTTAGGGATGTCGTCACATCAACCCATCTGATATGTTAGAGGCTTTTAGACTGTATGTAGTAATCAGCTTGTCGGATATGAAGCGAATTCTGATTCCGTTGTCATGTTATGATTTGACTTTTTCTATGCTTATTATGTTAAGTATTCTTCTTTATATGATGGAGTTAGATGTATGTTCATGTCATGGGTCGGCTTGGAGCCTTTGGGGGCTCCTTGTCCCGTGTCTCGATCCGAGCCTATATTCGGGTCGTGACAAACTTGGTATTAGAGAAATAGGTTTTGAAGTGTCCTAGGGTGTCTGAATGTTGCGTTAAGTAGAATCTTTTTTCATGGGTGTGAAGCGCGCAACACTTATGATGAAGAGGCTATAAGATGTTTAGGAAATGTTTCCTTCTTTCATGATCTATATTGTGCGGTAAAATGTCTCTCTATCCTTCTAAGTCGTATTATTCATGATTCAAAATCATGCCTCCCCGTAGAGTTAACGGCAAAAGAAATGAGAATGGAAATAGCCACGAGGATGGCAATGGAGACGGGCACCAACAAGCCCCACCAGTCCATGAGTACTATGCACCGGAGTTGGTTGCCCACACTGAATTCAAGGTAGCCATTCAGATGCTAGCTCAAGCCTTGACCACCCAGGTCAACCAGCAGGTAGTAGCGTATGTCCCGCAGAATAGGAATGTGGTGATAGCACGAGTCAGAGATTTCCTAAGGATAAACCCATGAGAGTTTTTTGAGTCAAAGGTGGATGAGGATCCACATGAGTTTATTGATGAGGTTCTGAAGATTACTCAGGTCATGGGGGTGAATGGAGAAGAGCCTGTTAATTTGGCCTCATATTAGTTGAAGGGGGTTGCACACAATTGTTTTAAATAGTGGAAGGATAGTAGGGCAGCCGGAGCAGGCCCTATCAGTTAGGAGGAGTTTAACGTTACTTTTCTAGATCGGTTCTTCCCTCATGAGATGAGGAACTTGAAGGCGGCTGAGTTCGTGAATTTAAAACAGGGAAGATGATAGTGCAGGAATATGCCCTAGAGTTCACTCGTCTGTCAAAGTATTCCCCAAAGTAAGTGGTTGATCAGAGGGTGCGAGTGAGCAGGTTCGTTCATGGAGTGGCGGACTATCTAGACAAGGATTGTAGAACCGCCATGCTCCATAAGGATATGGATTTTCCTTGGATAATATTGTATGCCCAACAGATGGAGGCAACAAATCTGACAGAGAGAGAGAGAGAGAGAGAGAGAGAGAGAGGCCAAGAGGGCCAGGATATATAGTTATAGGTTCTCTTAGTCGAGGCTAGGTGGTGGGCACTGACAGCAAGCCCACAAGAGATCTTCAGCCCCAGTATCTTCAGCAATGAGTGTGCCATCCAGAACTAGGCATGACCAGAGAGGACGAGCATCAGGTTCTAGGAGTCAGAGCAGCAGGCCCACAGATTCCAGTATCCCAATTTGCGAAAGGTATGGCCGAGGCACACGGGTCAGTGTTTGGTAGGTACAGGTGCTTGATTCGAGTGCGGGAAGCCCAGACATATACTCAAAGACTGCCGAACAACTAGGGAGATCCATGATAGGGGTCGAGACCCAGCTTCCAGTCCAGCAGTGCCACCAACATTCCCAGCCTAAAAGGGGCATCTACTAGCACAGGTGGCGGTTAGCACCAAAATAGATTATAGGCCCTAGCATTCCGCCAGGAGCAGGAGGTCTCCTCGGATGTTGTCACTGGTATGTTACGAGTTTTCCAACTTAATATATATGCTTTTTTTGATCCATAGGCTACCTTTTCTTTTGTGACGCCCTATGTGGCTAGTACTTTCGGAGTCAATCCCGAAATCTTGTCAGAACCCTTCTCAGTCTTTACTCTAGTAGGTGATTCAGTTGTAGAAGTTGCCCGATCATAGTCCTTCAAAAAGTAACCTCAGCAGATTTAGTAGAGTTATCCATAATCGATTTTGATGATATCCTCAGCATGGATTGGCTATTTGCATGTTATGACTCAGTTAATTGTAGAACCCCGGCAGTAGAGTTCAGATTTTTGGGTGAGCCAGTCATAGAATGGAAGGGTAGTTCAGCTCTTCCTATAGGTCGTTTAATTTCCTAGCTTAAGGCTAGGAAGATGATCTGCAAGAGTTGTGTGTACCAATTAGTTAGGGGTAAGGATGCCATGTCCGAGACCCCAACTATCCTGTCAGTCCCAGTAGTGTGAGTATCTAGAGGTCTTCCCAGAGGATCTATTAGGAATCCTTCCCAAGCGGGAGATTGATTTTTGTATTGACCTTCTTCCCGATACGCAGCCTATATCTATTCCTCCTTACATACTGGCTGCAGCTGAGCTAAGAGAGTTAAAGGAGCAGCTGAAAGACCTTTTAGTTAAGGGGTTCATCAGACCGATCAAATCACTATGGGGTGCACTAGTTCTCTTTGTCCAAAAGAAGGATGGTTCTCTTCATATGTGTATTGATTATTGGCAATTGAACAAGGTCACCATCAAGAACAGGTATCCTCCTCCTAGAATTGATGAATTATTTGACCAGCTTCAGGGTGCCAAGTGCTTTTCGAAGATAGACCTCAGGTTCGAATACCATCAGCTTAGGGTTCGGGAGAGTGACATCTGAAGATAGCCTTCAGGACGCGGTATAGTCATTATGTGTTTGTAGTTATGTCTTTTGGACTAAAAAATGCATCTGCAGCTTTAATGAATTTGATGAACATGGTTTTCAAGCCATACTTTGATATGTTCGTGATCGTGTTTATCGATGACATCCTGATATACTCTCAGAGCGAGGAGGAGCATGCCACTCATTTGAGGGTAGTACTATATACTCTGAAAGGATCTCTTACATGCTAAATTTAGTAAACGCTAGTTTTGGTTAAACTCGGTGGCATTTTTGGGTCATATGGTGTCGAGTGAGGGTATAAAGGTGGACTCTCAAAAGATAGAAGCGGTAAAGAATTGGCCTAGACCGGTGAATCCTTCAGACATCTAGAGTTTATTGGGTTTAGCTGGTACTATCATAGATTTTTTGAGGGTTTTTCATCCATTGCAGCACCATTGACCAAATTGACTCAAAAGAAAGTGAAGTTCCAATGGTTGGATGCTTGTGAGAGGAGCTTCCAGGAGTTGAAGACTCGACTTACCTCAGCACTGGTGTTAACTCTACATGAGAGTACTGATGTGTTGTGGTGTATTGCAATGATTCTGGAATCGGCCTTGGTTGTGTAGTGATGCAGCATGGTAAAGTGATAGCATATGCTTCCAGATAGCTGAAAGTTCATGAAATGAATTACCCGACCCATGATCTTGAATTGGTAGCGGTGGTATTTTCATTGAAGATTTGGAGACACTATTTGTATGGGATATATGTAGATGTTTTTACGGACCACAAAAGCCTAAAATATGTGTTTAGACAGAAGGATCTAAATCTACGCCAAAGAAGGTGGTTGGAGCTACTCAAGAATTATGACATGAGTGTCCTTTACCATCCGGGTAAGGCCAATGTAGTAGCAGACACGCTTAGTAGACTCTCTATGGAGAGTGTGTCCCATGTGGATGAGTGGAGGAAGGAGCTAGTGAAGGATGTGCATCGGATTGCAAGGGTGGGAGTTCGTTTGGTTGACTCGACCGATAGAGGTGTTATAGTTTAGAATGGGTCAGAATCATCCTTGGTGATTGATGTAAAATCTAGACAAGACGGGGACCTTATTTTGTTAAAGTTAAAGGAAGTCGTTCATAATCAGAAGGTAGAGGTCTTCTCCCAAGGGGGAGATGGTGTGCTTCGATATTAGGGTCGCTTGTGCGTCCTGGACATTGATGATTTGAGAAGTCAGATATTGCATGAGGATCACAATTCCATATATTTAATACATCCAGGTGCCACTAAGATGTATCGTGACCTACGGGAAGTCTATTGGTGGAATGTCATGAAGAAGGACATAGCAGAATTTGTAGCTAAGTGTCAAAATTGTCAGCAAGTGAAGGTTGAGCACCAGAAGCCAGGAGGTGTTCTTCAGGATATCAGCATCCCTACTTGTAAGTGGGAAGAAATGAATATGGACTTCATCACAGGGTTTCCTCGCACTTGTTGGCAATATGACTCCATTTGGGTTGTTGTAGACAGGTTGACCAAAGCCACTCATTTTCTACCGAACAAAACCACTAATTCAACGAAAGATTATGCCAAACTATACATCCGAGAACTAGTCCGGTTGCAAGAGTTCCCTTGTCCATCATATCAGACAGAGGTACTCAGTTTACCTCTCAGTTTTGGAGATCATTTCAAAAGGGACTTGGTACTCAGGTCAAGCTCAGTACAACATTTTATCCGCTAATCGATAGTCAGGCAGAGCGGACTATTCAGACTCTTGAGGATATGTTCAGAGCTTGTGTTATTGACTTCAAGGGTAGTTAGGATGATCATTTGCCTCTTATTGAGTTTGCATACAATAACAACTACCATTCCAGCATTCAGATGGCTCCGTTTGAGGCTCTTTATGGGCGAAGATGTAGATTGCCTGTTGGTTTGTTTGAAGTCGGTTAGGTTACATTGATAGGTTCTAATTCAGTCCATGAGGCTATGGAGAAAGTTTAGCTTATTAGGGAAAGGTTGAAAACAGCCCAGAGTTGTCAAAAGTCCTATGCGGATGTGAGAAGGAGGGAACTTGAGTTTGAAAATTATGATTGGTTCTTAAGGTGTCTCCCATGAAGCGGGTGATGAGGTTCGGAAAGGAAGAAAAATTTAGTCCTCGTTATGTTGGCCCATATCGGATTGTCAAACGGCTTGGCAAGGTAGCACATGAATTGGAGCTGCCCTCAAAATTAGCTTCAGTCCATCCAATTTTCCATGTATCACTCCTAAAGAAGTGTTTGGGTGATCCAGTTTTTGTTGTTCCGGTGGACAGTGTGAGTGTGAAAGACAGTCTTAATTATGAAGAGGTTCCAGTGGAAATACTGGATTGTTAGGTTCGAAAGCTAAGAAACGAGGAAGTATCTTTAGTTAAGGTTTTTTGGAGAAATTAGCAGGTTGAGGAAGCTACATGGGATGCTGAAGCAGACATAATGGCTAGATACCTACATTTATTCCTTACCGGCTCAATTCCAGCTTAAGATATCAGTTTTTGCCCTAGAACTCTATTCAGTTTCATGTTCAGTTCATGTGCCCCAGTTTCTTTCATGTGTATGGATGTATGTATGATTCATGAATTCAGTTTAGTCATGTAGTTTGAATCAGAGTTAGTCATTCCGTTAGTTTTAAACTTATATGATTAGTATTTGAATATGATGATTTCATTTCTCTGCTTTTCTATATGATTTTCAGCATTCGAGGATGCATGTTCCCAAGGGGAGATATTGTTTTACCCTGAAAGCCCGAAGATCAAACCCGAGAGTTGAAATGGAGAAAATAGGATTTTCTGCACCAGGTCATAGAACAAGCCATCATGTGACCTGTGGGGTAGACCACGAGTCATGAAGTGACGCGTAGTGGGGTGCATGGATTAAGATTGAATTTTTGAGTTTGGAGTCCCCACGGACATGACCACGAGTCATGGTCAGCCCCACAACTCGTTAAGTCGGTCATAGCCAAGGATGAGGTGAAGGAAGAGGTCTTTTTGGCAGTGAAGACCACGAGTCCTTCACGACTCTTGTAGCTCCTCGTGGTGATCCCTAGGTGTAATGTTGGTAGTGTACATAATGGAAGATGACCACGAGTCGTGGCCACCAGAAATGAGTCATTAGGTCTCTTGTGGGGACCCTTTGAGGAAAAGTGGTAGTGCACATGATGACTGGAGACCACGAGTTGTGGTCCTTGGTAACGACTCGTCCAGTCCCTCGTGGGGACTGGCAGTAAATTATTTTCTGCGAATTTAGAAAGGGATTATGCATAACTCCTATGATTCTAAGGACTAAACTACGTCGTTTTAAGATATGAATAGTGACGTTTAAGAGGGATAAGTTCGTTCTAGGCTATTCTTATTCATGCATGCAAGAGTAAAGGTCTAGAGAGGTGATCAAGCTGAAGTTCCTTCATGTTTTCATCAATTCTTCCTTGGACAATCAGAGAAGTTGTAGAGTCAGATCCTCTTAGGTGTGTAATGTTATGAATGGATGAAGTTTTTCACACCCATGCCCACTCCCTCTCTAATTCATGAAAAATCTATATGTTGATCCTATGGGGTTTTAACTCAATTTATGAATTTCCTAAGTTTCTACCATGGGTATGATCTAAGTATGTTTCTATTATTAAATTATGATTCATGGGCAAGTTTTACATTGTTTTCGATTCTAAATCATGTTTTCAAGTTTTATAAAGTATAATATCCATGCATGAGAAGTTCATGAAAGTTGAGATTTATGATGTTTATGTTCAAGTATGATGAGATATTTATGATAAAAAACATGTTTTCAAGTTACTCATGTCTATGATCATAGTTTTAAGTGAATCAAGTATTTTCAAGCATGTTTAAGTATTGACAAAGCCCATATTTTCAAGTGTGATGTATGCTTTCAAGTTAATTAGCTTACCACATGGTTTTGGAGTCAAGACTCCCAATTGTGTTTCGCTTGTGGTATGGTTTGAGCCAAGGCTCCTCATGTATGATTCATATTTATATATATTAATGATTATTTAGCTTCGTCAATAGATGATGGACATCTTCCTTGAAAAATGATGGAGATCATATGTATGTTTTTAAGAGTAGTGTCTAGCACCGTGTAGGCTAAGGGTCAGTAAACCCCATGCCTCAGAACTACGCACCAACGTAGGTATGATCAGTTTATTTGGGACCTCCTATGTGAGCTTTCCCCTGCCCCAAGGGGCCTTCAACTTGATATCAATATCATGTTAGCGTTTTTAGCCCTGGCAAGGCTTAGACCGATCTTCACACTTGAGTATGATAGTCAGGACCACCTAAGCTCTATCGTGGTAATGTCGGTTATATGACGAGTCTCCCATTATTCCTCATGATTTCAGTTATGCATGGTTATCATTTATGATATACACACACACACACACACACACACACACACACACACACACATATATATATATATATATATATATGTATGTATATAATATATAATTTTTTTTTCCTAAAGTAGGTTTGACCTAATGTTCAATTTTACGTATGATTCTCAGATTTCAGCTTTGGGTCATTCGATTAAGTTGTGTTCAGATCATGATTTCAGAAATAGCATGCAAGCTCTACACTCAGATTCTTATCTTAATTGTGTTTTATATTATGCATGTTTTAAATGATTTTGCTTATTTAAGTGGTTTTACTTACCTTGCATACTCAGTATATTTCACGTACTGACTGCATACGCTATGCTATATTATTTTATGATACAGGTTTCGATCTCCAGACTCAGCCTGTCATTAGTCTGCTTCCGGAGCTAGCATCCAGCTTCAGTGGTGAGTCCTTATCTCCCGAGGACCATTCGTTAGTAGATATCTTTTTATTTTTAGTTTCCAGACTTGTCCGGTTAGTTGGGGGTGTTGTCCCATCAGCCCATCAGATATGTTAGAGGCTTTCAGACTATATGTAGTAATCAGTTTTTCATCTATTAAGAAAATTCCGATTCCGATGTCATGTTATGATTAGACTTCCGCTATGCTTATTATGTTAAGTCTTCAGCTTTATGTGATGGAGTTAGATGTATGTTCATACCATGGGTCGACTTAGAGTCTCTCGGGGCTCCTTGTCCCATGTCTTGATTTGGGCCTGTTCAGGTCGTGACACAACAGGGACAGACTGAAGAATTGGGGTCTCAATTGCAGCATCCTTAACCCGAACTAGATGGTACTCGCAACCCTTGGAAATCATCTTTATGGCCTTAAGGTAGGAAACAAAGCGACCTACAGGCACAACTAAACTACCCTTCGATTCTAGGACTGGCTCATCAGGAAACCAAAATTCTACCATAGGGATTCTACAATTCACTGATACATAACATGCATGCAACCAATCCATACCAAAGATAACATCAAAATCAGTCATGTCTAACTCTACTAGATCGGCTAAGGTGACTTTCTAAAGGACTTTCACATGGTGATTTCTATATACTTGTCGAGCTATGATTGAGTCATCAACTAGGGGAGAGACTGAGAAGGATTCCGATAGGATTTCGAGACTGACTCTGAAACTAATAGCAACATAAGGGGTCACAAAAGATAAAGTAGCCCTTGAATCTAATAACGTATACACATCAACATGAAAAACTCTCAACATACCAATATCCACATCTAGAGAGACTTCCTGCTCCTGAGGAGATGAGAGGGCATAAAATATGTTCTAACCCTGACCACCACCTGTGCTAGTGGAGGCACCCTACTGATAAGGATGTGCTGCTGGAGCTACTGCTGAATTGGTAGTCTATGCATGACCTCTGCTATCGCCCTGCCTGGACAAAGGACACTCCCTGCGCATGTTCCCGGGTTTCCCACACCCAAAGCAAATATCTGATCCGAGTAGGCACTCTCTTATGTGGTTCTTACCACATTTTTTGCAGACTGGAAAGATATGCTCTACCGGCAGTATCCCTCTATCCCCTTGAACCCGACGCCCTGCTCCTCCAATCACCTCGAGATCTGGTTGGAACACTGGTTGATGACGGCGCTGGGGCTGATGATCTCTGGTGGGACTGGTGATGATGTCCGCCACTGGGCCTCTACTGGGAAAACCCAAAGCTGTCTATCCTGGCCCTTTTGGCCTCTCTCTCTCCCGTTCCTTCATCTGATTCGCCTCTATCTACTGGGCATATATGACCAATCGAGAAAAGTTTAGGTCATTGTCTAGCATTTTGGTCCTACACTCCTTGACCAGCAAATCTTACCTCCCATACACTAACCTGTTCATACGGTCTCTCTGATCTGCAACCATCTCCAACGCATTCTTGGACAGCCGGGTGAACTCAAGGCATACTTTTGCATAGTCATATTGCTCTGCCTCAAGTTGACGAACTCCACCACCTTTGCGTCCCTCAACTCCCTAGGGAAGAATCTATCTAAGAAGGCAGTCATGAACTCATCCCAACTCACAGGAACTGCGCTCACTCATCTACCGTCCCTTCACTGATTGTACCAAATATAAGCAACCTCCCTTCAGCTGATAAGAGGCTAAGTCCACGCTTTCTTTTCGAGTCACCCCCATAATCTGGGGATCTTCTGTATCTCATCAAGAAACTCATGTGGGTCCTTATCCATTCTTGACCCAAGGAACTCAGGTGGATTCATCATGAGGAAGTCCCGAACTTGAGCTACCGCTGTGTTCCTATTTTGAAGGACATGGGCCACCGCCTGTAGGTTGACTTGAGTGGTGAAAGCTCACAACAAGATCTAAAATGCCACTCTAAACTCGGCATGAGAGACCTTCTTAGGAAAAAGACCTACTGGTGCTGGAGGGGCTTGCTGGGGCCTATCTTCATTGCCATCTTCATGGCCATTTCCATTTTCGTTCCTTCTACCATTTACTCAATGTGGAGGCATGATTCTGCAAATGTGTATAGCATGATTTAGAAGGATAGAGAGATACTTCATCGCACGACATAGATCATGAAACAAGGAAAATTTCCTAAAATGATTTGCAGCCTCTCCCCTATAAGTATGGTGCGCTTCACACCCATGGAAAAGACTCTACTCAATGCGGCTTTCAGACACCCTATAACGCTCTAAACCTTTGCTCTGATACCTAATTTGTCACGACCCGAACATAGGTCTGGACCGAGACACGGAACCTAGAACCATGAATGGCTCCAAGTCATCCCATGGCATGAACATAGCGGCTAAGAACATACATCAAATAAAAACTGATAAAACTAAACATGAATAAGCGGAAGTCTGAATACATATCAACCATATAGAGTCAGCACTGACAAAGCTGAAGTTCTACTTATTGCCTGGAAAAGCCTCTAACATAACTGAAAAGCTGATGGGACAACATCCCAACTAGCTTACTAAAAGTCTAAAACTGAAAGTAACATGACTCCACAATTTTTGAAGGTCCTCGAAGTATGAGGACTCACCGGAAAGAGAATTGGACTAAGCTTTGGAGGAACGTCTGAACATGTATCATGAGATGATACAAAATAGAGTATATGGTCAATACTTGGAATGTACTGAGTATGCAAGGTAAGTAAAAGAGACTAAGTAAGCATAACTAAAATCATTCACATAACATAAACCATAAGATCCTGAGGCTTGCATTTTCATAACTGCATAACATATAAACCATAACATTGAAAACATGTATAGTCATAAACTGGATTTCATAAATGAATAGAATGACCCAAAGCTGAAATTAGAATCATATAGCTTGTCATAGCTGAAATCATAAGTAAAAGCTTATAAACTGAACATTGGGTCAAACCTGCTAAAAACATAATATCATATGTCATAAACATGCATAACTGAAATTTTGAGGAACAATGGGTGGACTCATCTTAATTGACACCATCATGATAGAGCTTACATAATACCCCAACTATCTCGCTCAAGTGGGTAGATCCATCCCGAGCTTGCCAAGGAAAGGAATGATACTTGGTGTGATATCACTAATAAGGAGCCCATATGGTTAACCATGAATATATACCTATGGTGGCATGTAGTTCTGAGACCTCAGAGTTTACCTAAACACCGGGCCTACTCGGTGCTAGACACTACACCTAAAAACATGCATATGAGAGATCATATAATTATCATGAAATCATACATGAAGTTCATGGGCTTGTTAAATCATAACATACTCGATCATACTTGAAATAGATGACTAGCCATGAAAGAAGGGCCCCTGGGTCGGCCAAAATCATAAACTCATAAATTATGAAGAACATACATGCTTGAGAAAATCACCATACTTGAAATTCCTAAATTCATGAAGAGTACTTGTATAAAATCATACCATAAATCATAAACCATAAATTTAGGGCTTACGAGAATCGGAATCATAATAGAATCATAAACTTGACTTTTCATGAAACTTGTATAATTGGGCAAAATTTTCTAAATTTGAAATCATGAATTTATAATCAAAATCCGTATAAAATATACCTATAAATCTTAAAACATGCTTTGAATCACAAAGGGAATCGATCCATAAATAGATCATAGAGAATTTTCATAGAAATTAGGATAAAATCCCATAATATCATGAACTTGATCTTGAACTTAAATTCATGGAGTTGAGGAAAATTTTGAGAATGAAAGTGAAGGGAACTCTCATTCATAGCCTTACATACTTGGGTAAACTGAATTTCAACTTGTCATTGAAAGCCCAACAGATTTGGAGAAGAACTTTAAGAATTCTAGGCTTGATCTTCAATGGGGAATTCCTAATCTTACATGCATGGGAGGGGAATAATTTAGAATAGATTAAAGTCCCTTTTACACTTCTTTTAGGGCATATAATTGTGCAGTTTAGGGCTTAGGAGCTTAGGATTTATGAAAATACCCTTAGTGAATTCGCAGAAAAAACTGAGCTATCAGCTGCTACTACCCATACCATGCATCATGCAATGTTCCTATGACTCGTGGTTAGCTCCGGTAACCAACCATTCAAATTTTACCAACTTTCTGAAGATTTCCACGACTCATACCACCAACCTTAACTCCATCCTATGAGTCATACCATCACCCGTATAATCAATCACTTGATAACCCCAAGGACTTACTACAACTCCTAAACACGGGTCATACCCACATGCTATGACTCATAGTGGGGACTCATGGTTGGGAAACAAAATTCTCTTATCTAAACCAATGGTCTTTCTACGACCCATACTACCAACCTACGACTTGTAGGTTAAGTTGTACTGAGGCAATTTTTCAACTTTTCTTGCTGATCACATTTCAAATCTCAAGTCTAAACTTTCAGGGTATTACAAGAAGGAACAATGCAAACTTAATCTACTACAATATATACCCTTTCATAGGATGATATTTGAGGAGAACTGAGAGTCCAACAACTCATAACTTATGAATTACATGTGAAATAGTGTAATTACTTAGTTGAATATTTATTGGAGAATTCATTAAGTTCTTGTTATTCTAATTAGCCTTGGAGATTTTTCAACCAATTTTATATTGTTGTAAGTATTTCATTATGACTTCTTATAAATATTATATTATTATTTTCTCAAACATGATTCTTGTAGCTAGGGTTGTGAGAACCATGATTGATTAACAGAAGTAGGCAAAATAAAATAGTGATTCTTGAATGGTGAACTAAGTGGATTGATAATATCTTCATTTTAATGAGTTCTAGCAGTTGCAAACATTGAAGTGTGTTTGTATCTTCAACTTGCTCGACCAAAGAGGTTGAAGTTAGGAAACAAGAATAATAAAGGAAATTTGAGGCTATAAACCCTCATCTAATTAACTTAAGCTCTAAGCAAGGACAGTTAATCCAAGACTTATAGCGAGGAAAAAATATACACACCTAAAGCCTGGAAGGATTTAGATGAAATTCATCAATGTAGGTTGAGAGACATTAGATGAAATTAATCGTCAGTCTTACACAAAATTCACCATGACAGATAACTAATAAAATAAGCCTACCACTTTATGAAACAATGGGGAGTACAATTCTACTTTTGTCTCATTAATTTGATAACAACTCAATCATTGTATAGAATTACTTTTTCTTTTTGTTTGCAATCCTATTTCCAAAATATTAGTACCGGTTAGTTTTATTTATCATTAACATCTTATTTCTTTCCTATTCCTTGTGAGATTAATCCCAACCAAGTTGGGTTACTATATTTGACAAAGACTGTTTTATACTTTATTTCAAGGTATAATTTGGGCATGATCACATATATACATGTATTTTTTCAGAGATTGTTTTGATGCACAATTTTATTGCATAACTGTTTTACCTATCTTTATACTTATGTCTGATGCATCATTCAACGCTTCAATTTTAGTTCAGATATTCTTGCTTAACTATTATTTCATTTAACCGTATTACATATTGTACACTCAAACGTACTGACGCCATTTGAAGCTGCATTGTATTATGATGCAGATTTAGGTAAATAAGATCAACAGCAGACACTTCACTAGGATCTCACTTTATCTAGCTATTGGTGAGGCCTCCTACATTAGGAGAGTCCCAGTTGAGTTTTGATTTTATTTTAGTAGATTTAAGGTAGTCGTGAGAGCTTTGTCCCGTCACATATTCTTTAGTTATAGAGGCTTCATAAATTAGTTAGAGTTGAGTCAATAATGTTACTTTCTAAAATTGATTTTCGTTAAAGTTAATAAATCTTATTTATTATATTAAGCTCATACAGATTTAGCTTCCCCATAACTTTATTGTATTCTCAGGTAGTAGTAAGCCAGACTAAGGGTTCACTTAGATCACTAGGTGGTCTGAGTGCCGGCAACGCCCTGGGTGTAGGCTGGGGGTATGGTACACTTTGTATCAGAGCTTTAGGTTCATATAGTCCTAGGATGTTTATGAAGCCGCATCTAGTAGTCCTCTTATAGGTGTGAAGTGTGCCACATCTATAATTGAGAGATTACAGGGTGTTAGGAAATACTTTCCTTCTTTCATACTCTAGATTATGCAATGTAGTGTAACTTTATAATGACTTCCTCCTCACTCATGCACGTGTTTCAGATCATGCCTCCAAAACATATTGCCAGCCAGAGTTGAAGCTAATCTGCCTCCACCGCCCAGGATGCAGACCCGAAATAGGCCACGTTGTTATACCCCGGGAACCCAAGGATCAGACCCAGAAGTAAAAATGGAGAAAAACTGAAAATCCGCACCAGGTCATAGAACGTTCCGTGAGGTGGGTCATGAGGAGTGACCACGATTCGTGAGGTGACTCGTGGTCAGCATGGTTTGGCAAGGCCTGAATGAGGAGGCCATGGGCCTGACCACGAGTCTTGGTCAGACCTTACAACTCATGAGGTCACCTGTGGTCTACCTTTGAGGTTTGGCAAGTTCGGATGGGCAGTGTGGGCCATGGAAGATGACCACGAGCCGTGGTCTGACCTCACGACTCGTGAAGTCACCCGTGGGGTCCTTTGAATGTTTTGAACAGTGGACTTAATAGACCATGGCCACGAGTCTTGCCCTGTGGCAACAACCCATGAGGTCCCTCGTGGAGACTGGCAACCAGAAATTTCCTGCGTCTTAATAAGGGTATTTTCATAATTCCTAAGTTCCTAAGGCCTAAACTACATTGTCTTAAGGTCCGAATAGGGTCTTTTAGAGGGGATTAATTCATTCTAAGTCTCATTCATGCATGCAAGGTTTTGACAAGTGATCTAAGGGGAGATTTAAAGCTTTTCACCTCAATTCCTTCAATTTCATCCTTGGGCTTTTAAAGAGGGTTAGGAGTTGATAACCCCAGGTATGTAGGGTCTTTAATGGGTGATTCTTCCATACCCATGCTCCTTCTATATTAGTTATTTAAAAACTCATTATGTTTTATATTCGACTTGTATAAAATTTGATGATTTAATTATGGGTTTCGTGATTTTGAAATATTATTATAAGCTACTGATTTTGATCATCTTTTGAGTTTTAAATTGATATTAATATTGTTGATTTTGACTTTCCAAACAATTAAGTTGATTATGCATGCCCCAAGATGAATTGATTTATGATCTATTATCCCATCGATGTTCAGCACATCATGAATTATGTTTTAAATTATGAATCTATTATGTTACCCATTATGATTTTATGAAATTCAGACTATATGCATGATCTACGAGTATGTATGAATCTTATTAATCATGAATTATGTTTTTGGCCGACTCACGGGCCTCATGTCATGGCTAGTTCACATATGTTCAAGCATGTTTACGATTATCATGATTCAACTAGCCCATGAACTCATGTATGTGTTATTATGAGAACTATATATGTTTTGGGAGTAGTATCGAGCACCGAGTAGGTTCGGCGCTCACGATTAAGCCCCGGATCTCATGAACTACGTGCCACCATAGGTTTGTTGGGACCCTTTCATGTTTGTCCCTCGCCAAATGGCCCTTTTTCATGTGTGATCACACCCTTCATGGTTCCTACCCTTAGGAAAGGTACGAACCTCCCGACTAGGGTTATAAGTCGGGCTTCATGTGTGCTCATATAGGGTATGTCGGTTAAGAGAATCTCTCGCTGTTCCTTATGATTTACACATGTTATGATTATGTATGTTGGCTCAAGTTATATTAAGCGAAGTTCTTCTATTGTGATTATGACTGTGTTTATGGTTACGAATATTTTGAAACCCTTGAGCCGTATAATACGTTATAATGATTTATGATACGAGCATGTTATCCTACTCTTATGACCATTTATGAGTTTCATACATTCTTTAAATGTCCACTTTACTTACCTTGCATACTCAATATATTCCATGTACAGACCGCATACTTTCTATGCTGTACTGTTTTATGATACAGGAACCAATTCTCAAGTTCAGCCTCGCCCCTAGCTTTCTCCCGGCATCATACTCTCAGTTCTCTTTGGTGAGTCCTCATGTTTCGAGGGCCTTATGTTCAGACTTTACGTTTCTTTCTGGTTTAGTATGTTAGGGTTGGTTGGGGTCTTGTCCCTTCAACCCATCTATTATGATTAGAGGCTTTTCAGATTGTGTGTAGTAGTCAATGTTGATGTATGAATCATGTATTTTTTTATTTTCTATTCCATGTCCTAATGTCCACCTATTTCATGTTATTATGGTAAGTCTTCCGCTTCAAGTGAATGGTTTAGATATATGCTCATGCCATGGGTCAACTTGGAGTTTCTTGGGGCTTTTTGTCCCGTGTTTACAATTCGTGTGTACTCTCGGGTCGTGACAAACTTGGTATCAGAGCCATAGGTTTGAAGTGTCCTAGGGAGTCTGAAATCCGCGTTAAGTAGAGTCTTTTTCATCGGTGTAAAGTGCACCACACTTATGAAGAAGAGGCTACTGGACGTTTAGGAAATGTTCCTTTCTTTCATGATCTATGTTGTGCGATGAACGTCCTTTACTCCTCTAATTCATCCCATTCGCATTTACAGAATCATGCCTTCACGCTAAGTAAATGCCAGGAGGAATGATAACGGTAATGATCATGAGGGTGCCCATGATGAAGAGCCTCAGCCTGCTGCACCCGTTCATAAGGAGCACGTACCAGAGCCAGCTGCCCACGCTAAGTTTAGGGCGGCGATTCAAATGTTGGCACACGCCATGATAGGTCAGGTACAGAATCGAACTGTGGCCCATTATCCGCAAAATGGGAATACAACAACGCTAGGGTGAGGGACGTTTTGAGGATGAGCCCTCCGGAGTTCACAGGGTCGAAGGTAGACGAGGATCTACATGACTTTATTGAGGAAATTCTTAAGATCCAGGTTATGGGGGTGAATAATGGGGAATGTGTTGATTTGACCTCCTATAATCTCAAGGGGGTATCACATATATGGTTCAAGCAATGTAGAGGTGCTAGGACAGCGGGTGTAGGCCCGATAGGTTGGGATGAGTTCCACACTGCGTTCATGGATCGGTTCTTCCCTCGGGAGATAAGGGAGCTCAAGGCGGCTGAGTTTGTGAATTTAAAGTAGGGAAACATATCATTATGCTTTGGAGGTCACTCAACTATCTAAATATGCTCCGAATTGGGTGCCAGATCAGTGGGCTCGGGTGAGCCGCTTTGTGCATGGAGTAGCTGATTACTTGGACAAGGATTGCCAGATTTCCATGCTACACCGGGAAATCAACTTTACCCGAATTGTATTGCATGCCCAGCACATGGAGTTGGTCTATAGGAGGCAGAGTGATGCTAAGAGGGCCAGGACCGATAGCTACGGGGTTTCTCAAGCCAGGTCAGCAAGTGGATCACGTCACAGTCCCAACACAAGTCCACTACTCCAGCTCCATCATCGGCTAGCATGTCGTCTAGGTTCATAGGAGTCCGAGGAGCAGGGCTACAGACTCGAGGGATCATGGTAGCATGCAGGGGGAGCGCACTTTCCCAACTTGTGCGAGATGTGGCAAAAACCATCCCGGGAGGTGCCTGGTTGTTGCGCATGCTTGTTTCGAGTATGAAAAACCTGGGCACAGGATCAGAGATTTGGAATTCTAATTTTCGGATGAGTCAATTTTGGAACGGAAGGGTAAGTCAGTTGTACCAGCTGGTCAGTTTATTTCATATCTTAAGGCTAGGAAAATGATCTCTAAGGGTTGCATGTACCACCTAGTTAGGGTTAAGGATGTACAGTCGGTTCGGTCAGTTTCGCAACTACGTGCAAGTTCACATGGTCAAAAAAGTAGTAAAATGGCTAAAGTAAGCCAAGTATCGATCCCACAGGGACTGAACCAAGGTAATAATTGAATTAAGTATTAATGAACTCTAACTCTAAAAATGCAAACAACAATTTAAAGAGGATTTTGTGAGTTTGTTTCCTAAGTTATACTAATCTAAGACAAAATGATAAAATGAGTCTGAACTATAGTAATGAGCAAGCTGAGTCCAAAACGAACATGCAGGGAAGTAATTTATCAGTACAATTCGGTTAATCTTTCCTTCGGTTGCTAGTCAAGAATTATTGCCTATGGAGAGAAACTTTCGTATTCTACCCAACTTAAGAATCATGAACCTTCAACCTACATTTCTGTGATAAAAGAATTTCATGTTCTAGCCATACGAAACCGATTCCTTAATTGACTAGTACGACTTTCAAATATATTTCTATTCTGAAGGTAAATCAATTCTCAATTTTCCCAAATTAAGAAGAGATCATATCCTACCAATTCACAACTTTCCAATTTCTTTCCTTTTCAAGATAAAATTGGATTTTTTAGATATACATTAACATTGGCCAGACATTAATGCAGTAAGAACAAGAATTGATAGAACAACCATGGAAGAAAAGATAAAAAACCAAGATAATCAACTATTACATTCCACTACAAATGTTCTTAACCTCAGCAAGAAGTGAATTTAGCCACTCATTTGTGGATTAAATATCATCAAATGAATATAAATCATACAAACAATTGAAATAAAGGAGAAAAAGTTAGAGAAGAACCCTAAGATTTTCGTCCCCTCAACTGCCTGTAACCCACGTCCTTGCTAAACTAAGTCAGAATAATTAAAAATAAACCTATGTGTGCTATTTATACTAGTGGGAATTTTTCCCGGAATAACAAGCAACGTGTCACGGAGTGCATCGCGGAGCACTGCCTCCGTGCCACGATGCAAATGCGGACCCTCACTGGAAATTTATGTGCCAGGTAAATATAAGCAACGTGCCATGGCATGTAATGCGTGGCTTGGCCAACATGCCACGGCGTCGTCGCGAACCTTCACTAGAAATTTGCCAAAATAAATCATCCGAGGCAGACTGCCTCCGCGATGGCAGCGTGACACGGCTCCATCGCGGAGCCCCTATATTTGCTGCTTTTCCTTGACCTTTTCCACTGCTCGCTTCCGAGTTCATTCCCGATTTTCACCAACATGCAACTTAGCTTCCTAAAATTATATTTTTCCTGCAAAACAACACTAATCATGTTGGTTAGTATAAATTCACATTTTAACTACAAATCACATGAGAATGCAGACAGAATGATAGATAAACAAGACAAAATGAAGCAATTGAGTATCACTTGGGCATATAATTCTGCCCAAGATCACTTACCCCACACTTAAAACCTTGTTCATCCTCGAACAATACTCTCACATCTCATGCAATTAACACCCACGTATAGCTACTTTGGCTCAACAATTGAAGCTACGGTTATACCAATTATTTAATATAGCAAATCATCAAGAAAACATGCATAGTCCCATCAATACTAGACATTCACCACATCAAGACCTCCTACACTCAAGAATCAACTCTCAATCTCGGCAAACTCATGCAAATCAACTGACCAAGACTTCCGACATGAAATTCAATCTCTCGTCAAGCATGTTCCCTCACAACACAAGAGAATTTCCCCTTTTTCAATCATATGATTTCCAAAGTATTACATGTAGGGGTATACGAACACTATTTGGCTCTCTCTCCCAAAGAATTCACATGCATCATGTAATGAACCATAAGCTTGTCTCTAGTGTATTACTCTACTAATATAAGTACGCATGATGTAAGATCACGTAGGACTTAACGGGTTGTAATGTAAGCTAAGGAACTAGTAAATACTTGGGTTAACCAATAATATCAACTAGCCTCCTTAAGCGCTTTTCAATACATCCAACCATCATTATGGGCATCGTTTCTTCCTTCATCCTCCTATTCTTGAAGTCTTTCTTTATTTTTGTTCCCATTTATTTAAGCACACTCGACTTAATAAAAAAGATTAGTTATACATCTTCATTTTATTTAAATTTGGCAAGTGCACCTTTGACCTTATCTTTACTTTCACCACTTCCGTTTTTCCTTTCTTTTCACACTTTTCACTCCTTGGCACTGTAAGAAATTATTTATCTTGAGCGCTTAAGAGTTTTCGATCAAATTCATGGATAATGAAAAGAAGGGATTAAGCTCAGTTTTTAGCTCTTCAACGAAAGAAAAAAATAGGCTAAAGGCTCAATGGGCTTAACTAGGATGTACATTCAAGGTAGGTATGATAATGGAAAAACTTTCGGTTAAATCAAAGAAATGCCTACATCCTTTCCTACACTACACATCCTTCATTTCGTTTCGTACACACACCAGGCAAGTTCTGGTCACTTCACAATAGCATGGAAGAATTGAAACCTCACCTCACACTCATTGCACATGCTCAACTCAAGACTTATTCATAGACTCTTCAATCAGCTAATTATAAGAATTCAATACTAAGCCTCAATCACACCGAATCGAACTCTATGGCCTAGGTATCTCAACATGTTTCACATTTGCATGATTTCATACGAATCATCTTTGCATCTCAATATCATGTACAACACGCAACAAGAATTCCGAACCATGAAGTAGCGACACGTTTGGGAAACAAACAAAAGAAAGAAAATAAAAGAAAAGAACAAAACTACTCCCATCGACTACATTTCCCTTAAGATGGTCTTCATCCATCCATCATAGGGAACGGTCACTATTTATGACTTTGGTTCAATGGGACTATTCTTGGTAAAAGCACCGAAAATAAAGGCCGAGAAACCCAATCATAAAAAAATTCAACAAAAAATTTAAAACTATCGATAATTTTGATAGAAAACAAAAAATATTTACACAACCAACCAACCAACAACTCAACACAGCACACAACAACTTAACATTCATTACAACACCGAATTACAATACAGAACATACACACAAAATCACAGGGTCACATTTTTCACAGACAATAACACAAGACATAACATAAACAACAACAAAACAACTGGCACCTAACTACTCCCACCCCACACTTAAACCGAACACTGTCCCCAGTGTTCACAAAATTCAATTTATCACAAAGGTGGGTGGTGAAACTCCTTGATCAATCAAAGTATTCCACTTCTTCATCAGGTGTTGTTGCCTTGTCTCCCATATCCGAATCGCCCCCGCTGTCCTCATCTGACTCAACATCAGAGTCATCGCGGCGTGTCTCCTCATCACTGGGGACATCATCATCTACGGGATCCACAAAAGCTGGGCCACTCGGCATAGAGCCCGGGCATTTTTGCCAAAGGGGTAATCTAGCTCGAGCTTCCATAGCTCATCTTCTGTTGCTGGCCTCCTACCTATGCGCAACTGCAGCATCTGCATCCTGTACATGCAGGACATATACTGATCATCCCGAGCATGTCACTCAGCTAGTGTGAGAACTGGCCCGTGAGTGGTGTCAGGTGCCTTGGTTTTGGTGACGTCTAAGGAACGCCTATCCATTTGCGGGATGTAGTCCAGGGCCTCTTCCTCGATATTAAGGCCCCTCAGAAACGTGGTGAGCAAACCACCAAACCCGTACCTGTGCCCTTGATGCAAACGGGCCCTATTCATGGCGGAGATGATCACCGCCCCAACATTTATCTCAAGCCCTTTCATCAGGGCATAACCAAGCACACTCGATCCCGGGTGACATCCGTCATGTGCACCCCCGGGATCAGGCAGGAACACATAATTTTGAGCCAAATCCTAGCTTCCCTGTTCATTTGAGAGTAAGGCAGTGTCTGATGGTAGCCCCTCTCCTTGTGCCTGCTCCACCGTGCTGTCAAACGGGCTCCACACAGAGTGCGTCTGATATCCGCATAGGGTGGAGTTATGTTCAGCGGAGTACATGGGTGTCTGTGTCCCGCACCCCCAATATGGCATTAAGGTGATGGGGCTCAAAGGTGACAACCTGCCCCCTTATCTTGATGGTGTGACTGCGGAGTGTCGGGTTCCAGTTTGCATAGAACTCCCAAATCAAATGGAGATTTCTCTCCTTGGGCTCTTTGAAGATGAAGTTCAGCCCGGCAGTGTCAATCCGGTATACGATTCTGGGGAATTCTTGTGCAAGTGGCTCCCTTGCAATGTGATCCTCAGGGAAGTATTTGGTCTCCTTATGTTTTGCATACCATTTCTTCCCTTCGTCCGTCACCCATCGGGTTCTGTATTGACAGCGTTGGCACGCGGAATAGCTGGTGCTACTGGAACTGCTGTTCCCAGTCTAATCCTCTTTCTCTCGGTGCCTGATGTAGATGCGCCCTTTCCTTTGTCTTGCCTGCTTGACATCGTTCTTGTCAAATCAAATAGACAGTCCCATGTTATTAAAGTGAAAAATTAACTTCGACTAAGGTTGGGTTGAGTTAGGCCACCCCACACTTAGTCTTCACCTCCAATTAAAACTATTCGGCAAGACACTCATGCTTTCCCAATTTTTACAATCAACATGTCTCGTGCATTCAGATAAGTCGATGAAATAATTACTAAGTACTACTCAGACTTCGTACAATTCATAACAATATCACCATCGATTCCATTTCATCACATAGCACTTAGCAAAAAAAATGTTTCTCAACATCAACCAATGCAATTCACCAATTTCAATTTCCCGAAAATTCCTTCGTTTACTTCGCATATTCATCTATATTCACAACATCATTTACATCACCTAACATGCACAACCCAATTATTTTCACATTTTCAACCAAATTTAGTTTCTTCTCATTCAAAATCTAACCCTAGCTACCAATTTTGCACAAATTCAATCAAACATGCATTCATCGAGTTCATATACTCACAACGAAACTATGAACATCAATCAATCATAACTTAAGTGAATTCAAACTTAATTTACACTTAGGGAAAGCTTTACTCACCTCACATGCTCAAAAATTGAAAATTTCGCTAAAAATGGAGGTTAAGTTCAAGAACATACCTTTAATTCGATGACCTCGAAGAAAAGTTGAAGAAACTTCGATCCTAGGTCCGTGTCACGTTGGGGGAGGGGGGATTTTAGGGGGTTTGTCGTGGAGGGGACTGGGAAATGGGAAAAACGAGGGGATTTCGGGGTTAAAAAGTGGCCCGGTGTGACCCGACGCGAAATACACCTCAACATGTCACGGAGGGTAACGCGGAGAAACCCCTCCGTGACACGGAGCCATCGCGCCAGCCTTCTGGAATTTGTAAAAATTTCCAGAATTGGCTTTAACGTGTCACGGAGGGTAATGCGGAGGCCCTCCTCCGTGACACGAAGCCAACGCATATGCTCACTGTAATGCCACTTTTTTATTTTTCTCACCTCAATTTTTTTCCTTTGCGATTCTTTGCATTTTTGCCTTCCGTTCCACCTGAAAGTTATCTCACAACAAGAAATTGGTTAGAATTCATAGGTTTCAAACACAACCACAATTTTTGTTTTTATTTTTATTTTTATTTTAATTTTTTTCTTATTTTTTCTTTTTAACTAATTCTACTCATCTATTACAATAATTTCACGGGTTGCCTCCTGTGCAGCGCCTGGTTTACCGTCGCGGCTCGACGTCATTGACACTTAATCATCCTCTAGAGTGACGGACAGTTGCTCTTGAATAACGTCCTCACCCCAGTAATGCTTACACCACTGCCCATTAACCAAGAACGTGGCACTTCGATCTTCTTGCCACAACTCCAGTTTTGGGGTGTCCTCAATTGGTGGTTTTCCCACTGGATCTCGAGAATTAACAATCTGAACAATATCTGCTTGATTTAGCACGTTGATTGCTGAAAGCTCCTCATATATGGCCGGAAGCTTCGTGGCCTTGTACACATCAAATACCTCCACCTTGTCATGCGCCCGCATGGTTAGTTTCCCTGCAGCTACATCAATCAAAGCTCTCCCGGTTGCCAAGAAAAGACGTCCCAAAATAAATGGGACTTCTGCATCCGGCTCAAAATCCAGAATAATAAAATCTACAGGGAAGATAATGGAGCCCACTTGCACCAGCACGTCCTCCACAATGCCATCTGGTCTGGCCAAAGAATGATCCGCTAACTGCAAGATCACTGTACTTGGTCTAGGACTACCCAACCCCAACTTCTTGAATACCAATGTCGGCATCAAGTTAATACTCGCTCCCAAATCGCATAGTCCACGAGCTCGGATACTTTTCCCAATTGTGATTTGAATTGTAAAGCTCCCAGGGTCCTCGAGCTTTGTTGGCAACCTGTTCCGCATCCGGGAAGTGCACTCCTTAGTAAGCGCCACTGTAACATACTTTGTCAATCTGGTTTTGTTCGCTACAATGTCCTTGATATATTTTGCATACTTCGGCACTCCCTGCAAAACATCAACAAGAGGTAAATTAATGTGTATCTATTTAAGCACCTCCATGATCTTTTTGAAATACGCTTCCTCCTTGTGTTTCTTTAATCTTTGAGGGAACGGGGGTGGTGGTCTTTCTGCTTCAACTGCCTTCTCCTTCCCCCTCTCATCATTTTGTTCCCTTTCTTTCTCCATTACTCCTGACTGCTGAGGTGGTCTTTCTGGTTCCACCTCCTTGAGTTGTAAACCACTCCTTGTGGTCACTGCATTTACTTGCTTGGGATTCGGGTCAGTGTCACTTGGTAATCCTCCTCTTGGCTTGGTGTTTTGAGCTCCATCTAGTTGCCCAAACTGGTACTCCAACACCTTTGTAGCTAACTGATTGTTCTTTACATCTGCCGCCAATTTCACATAGTCAGCCTACAATTGAGCTTGGTTAGCTATCATTTTTTTAAACATTTCCTCAATGCTGGGTGGTGGTGGTGGAGGAGGTGCATTGTTGCTTCTGTATTGAGTCTGATAGTTCTGCTGCCCTCATTGATCTCTCTGTGCACCCTGATTCGAACTCTACCCTTGATGGTTGTTACTACCCCAGGAGATATTCGGATGATTCCTTCAATTAGAGTTGTAGTTGTTTCCATACTGTTGGTAGTTATTTCTCTGTACATTACCAACAAAGTTCACTGAATCTAGATTTGCACAACACTCAGCTGAGTGTTCATTACTACTGCATACTTCACACCAAATCTGCTGCACTACATTAACGGGGGCTTGAGGTTGATTCAAGCTCATATTGCTGAAGTGGGTGTTGAGTTGATTTTGCAACGCAGCTATCTGTGCAGCGATAGCTGTAAAACCATCCACTTCCAAGACTCCTGCCGCTTTCCTTGTTCCTCCTCTAGAAGAGTCCGCATTCCACTCTAGATTTCCCTGCGAAATACGATTTAACAAAATATACAGCTCCTCATAAGTCTTTTCTAATGCTTGTCCCCCAGCTACTGAGTTTAACAAAATTTTGTGTGGGGTTCCAAACCCTCTATGAAATTATGCACCATCATATCATTGGACTGGTGATGGTGAGGACAATCCCTTAACATGGATTTGAATCTTTCCCAAGATTGATACAGATTCTTCCCCTCTCTTTATTTAAAACTTAGAATCTGACTTCTAAGTCTTGCTGTTTTCCCGGATGGAAAGAACCGTATCAAAAATTTTCTTGCAAGATCATCCCAAGTGGTGATAGAATTAGGTAGCTCAGCTTTCAACCACCTCTTTGCTTCTCCCAATAGTGAAAATGGGAACAATGTAAGCCTTACGTAATCAGATGATACTCCAGCGGGGATGTAAGTGTCACTTATCTCCAAAAAGTTTTGGAGATGTTCTTGTGGATCCTCGTGAGGGAGACCTGTGAATTACCCACTGGTGTGCAGCAATTGCACCATATTCTGTTTCAGCTCAAACCTCCCTCCTAGCTCAGGTTTGCAAATACCTGATGTACATTGTTAGCATGTGGGATTGGCACTTCGCCAACCGGCCTAGCTGCCATTTCCTCGGGCACTAACACTGCCCTCACAAGTGGTGGATTCTGTTGTTGCTCCAGGATTGTCTGTCTAAGCAACTGCAGCTTTTTCTCTAGAGCTTCTCTCCTTTGACGATGAAATTGTCTTTTCGACTCTAGGTATGAATCCACCAGCTCCTTGTCTCTTTCCAGTGTTCAATAGAATTCAATATCTGCAAAAGACAGGCTAAGATCAAGTTGTCAGCACTAATATAGAAATCGTAAACTAACACTTAAGAAAACAATTTTACCAATTGTCAGTCCCCAGCAACGGCGCCAAAAACTTGTTCGGTCTGTTTCGCAACTACACGCAAGTGCACGTGGTCGAACAAGTAGTAAAATGGCTAATGTAATCCAAGTATCTATCACACAGGGACTGAACCAAGGTAATAATCGAATTAAGTATTAATGAACTCTAACTCTAAAAATGCAGACAACAATTTAAAGAGGATTTTGAGAGTTTGTTTCCTAAGTTATACTAATCTAAGAAAAAATGATAAAATAAGTCTGAACTATAGTAATGAGCAAGCTGAGTCCAAAACGACCATGCAAGGAAGTAATTTATCGGTACAATTCGGTTAATCTTTCCTTCGGTTGCTAGTCAAGAATTATTGCTTATGGAGAGAAACTTTCGTATTCTACCCAACTTAAGAATCATGAACCTTCAACCTACATTTCTGTGATAAAAGAATTTCATGTTCTAGCCATACGAAACTGATTCCTTAATTGACTAATACGACTTTCAAATATATTTCTATTCCGAAGATAAATCAATTCTCAATTTTCCCAAACTAAGAAGAGATCATATCCTACCAATTCACAACTTTCCAATTTCTTTCCTTTTCAAGATAAAATTGGATTTTTTTAGATATACATTAACAATGGTCAGACATTAATGCAGTAAGAACAAGAATTGATAGAACAACCATGGAAGAGAAGATGAAAAACCAAGATGATCAACAATTACATTCCTCTACAAATGTTCTTAACCTCAGCAAGAAGTGAATTTAGCCACTCATTAATGGATTAAACATCATCAAATGAATATAAATCATGCAAACAATTGAAATAAAGGAGAAAGAGTTAGAGAAGAACCCTAAGATTTTCGTCCCCTCAACTGCCTGTAACCCACGTCCTTGCTCAACTAAGTCAGGATAATTAAAAATAAACCAAAGTGTGCTATTTATACTAGTGGGAATTTTTCTCCAAATAACAAGCAACGTGTCATAGAGTGCATCGCGGAGCACTGCCTTCGTGCCACGTGCAAACGCGGACCCTCACTGGAAATTTATGTTCCAGGTAAATATATGCAATGTTCCACGGCATGTAACGCGGGGCTTGGCCAACGTGCCACGGCGCCATCATGAACCTTCACTGGAAATTTGCCAAAATAAATCATCTGAGGTAGACTGCCTCCGCGATGGCAGCGTGACACGGCTCCATCGCAGAGCCCCTATATTTGTTGCTTTTCCTTGACCTTTTCCACTGCTCGCTTTCGAGTCCATTCCCGATTTTCACCAACATGCAACTTAGCTTTCTAAGATTACATTTTTCCTGCAAAACGACACTAATCATGTTGGTTAGTATAAATTCACATTTTAACTACAAATCACATGAGAATGCACACTGAACGATAGACAAACAAGACGAAATGAAGCAATTGAGTATCACTTGGGCATATAATTCTGCCCAAGATCAGAGTCTGAGACAACGACTATTCAGTCAGTTCCAGTGGTGTGCGAGTATCCGGAGGTATTTCTCGATGATTTTCCAGGTGTTCCTCCGAAAAGGGAAATTGAATTCGGAATTGATCTACTTCTCGATGCGCAACCTATCTCATTCCTCCTTACAGGATGGCTCCAGCTGAGTTAAAAGAGTTAAAGGAACAGTTTAAGGACTTATTGAATAAGGGTTTCATTAGACTGAGCTCTCCATGGGGTGCCCCGGTTCTATTTGTTCGGATGAAGGATGGATCCATTCGAATATGTATTGATTATCGCAACTTAATAAGGTTACTGTCATGAATGGGTACCTTTTGCCCAGGATTGATTATTTATTTAACCAGCTCCAGGGTGCCAGGTGTTTCTCGAAAATAGATCTCAGGTCTGGGTATCATCAGCTTAGAGTTCAAGAGTGTGATATCCCGAAGACAGCCTTCAAAACTCAGTATGGACATTATGAGTTTGTAGTTATGTCATCCTCTTTACGGCGGAGACGCTGGAAGGGGTGTTAGCTCTTCAATAGAACCAAGCCTTCCCGCGGCTGAAGAAGAGCCAGGGGATCGGTCCGAGATCGAAAGAGCCTTGGACCCCCGGCTGTTCTTGTTGTTCAACAGCAGCGCCCTCCTCCAAGAAGAATTGTTTGAGGACTTCTTGATTAGAGAGAGATAATGATGGGGGTGACCTCGGGGGGACATGATTGAGGTCCCTTCTGGGTTCCGATGGACCGGCGGCTGGGGGTTGCTCGACGACCAAGGGTGGTTGATTATCCTGACCTCAGAATTTCTCACTAATCAGGTGTGATCAGTCTCATCCATGTAAGAATTAGGAATTCCTCTTCCAACTCGTCCCAGAATAACCAATGCTCCTGCAGCTTTTATGGACCTAATGAATAGGGTGTTCAAGCAATATCTAGACATATTCGTGATCGTGTTCATTGATGATATTCTTATATACTCCCGTAGCGAGGAGGATCACGCCGCTATTTGAGACTAGTGCTGTAGACCCTCAAGGATCGTCAATTGTATGTAAAGTTTAGCAAGTGTGAATTTTGTCTAGACTCAATGGCATTTCTGGGTCATGTGGTATCAAGAGAAGGCATAAGGGTAGAATCCCAGAATATCGAGACGGTGAAGAACTGGCCCAGACCGGTGAATCCTTCAGAAATTCAGAGTTTCTTGGGCCTAGCGGGATACTACCGGAGGTTTGTTAAGGGTTTCTCATCTATTATGGCATCTTTGACCAGGTTGACTCAGAAAAAGGTGAAGTTCCAATGGTCAGAGGATTGTGAGAAAAGCTTCCAAGAATTGAAGACCCGACTCACTTCAGCACCAACGTTGACTTTACCCGAGGGTACTGATGAATTTGTTGTATATTGTGATTCTTTGAAAGTCAGACTGGGATATGTGTTGATGCAGTGTGGGAAGGTGATAGCATATGCCTCTTGACAATTAAAGGTTCACAAAAAGAATTACCTGACCCATGATCTTGAGTTGGTCGCAGTGGTGTTTGTACTGAAGACATGGCGACATTACTTGTATGGGGTTCACGTGGACGTGTTCACGGATCACAAGAGCTTTCAATATGTGTTCACGCAAAAAGATCTCAATCTTCGGCAAAGGAGGTGGTTGGAGTTGCTAAAAGACTATGATATGAGTGTCCTTTACCACCCAGGCAAAGCTAATGTGGTTGCGGATGCACTTATTAGGCTCTCTATGGAGAGTGTGTTCCACGTGGATAAGGAGAGGAAGGAGTTGGTGAGAGATATCCACCAACTTGAAAGGTTGGGGATTAGGTTGATCGACTCGACCGATGGCGGTGTTGTTGTGCAGAATGGGTCGGAATCATCCTTGGTGGTCGATGTGAAATATAAACAAGATGAGGATCCGATTTTGAGAAGGCTAAAGGAAGCAATGCGGAGTCAAAAAGTGGAAGTTTTCTCCCAAGGGGGAGATGGTGTCCTTTGATACCAGGGTCGGCTATGTGTGCCGGATGTTGATAATTTGAGAGTCCGGATATTGCATAAGGCATATGGTACCAGATATTCCATCCATCCGGGATCCATGAAGATGTATCGGTGCTTGCGGGAAATCCATTGGTGGGATGGTATGAAGAAGGATATTGCAGAGTTTGTAGCCAAGTGTCAAAATTTCCAGCAAGTGAAGGTCGAGCACCAAAGGTCGGGAGGCGTACTTCAGGATATTAGCACTCCCACTTGGAAGTGGGAAGAGATTAATTTGGATTTTATTACAGGCCTACCTCATACTCAGCGACACTATGATTCCATTTGGGTGGTGGTAGACAGGTTAACTAAGGCCGCACACCTTTTATTGGTCAAGACCACGAATTCAGCAGATGATTATGCCAAATTATATATTCGGGAGTTGGTTCAACTTCATGGAGTGCCCTTGTTTATTATTTCAGACCGAGGTAGTCATTTTACCTCCCAGTTCTAGCGGTCTTTTCAAAAGGGACTTGGGACTCAAGTCAAGCTCAGCACAGCCTTTCATCCGCAAACGGATGGCCAAGCCGAACCAACAATCCAGAATCTTGAGGATATGTTGAGGGCATGTGTTATGGATTTTAAAGGTAGTTGGGATGATCATTTTCCCTTAATCGAGTTTGCTTATAATAACATATATCACTCTAGTATCCAAATGGCACCATTCGAGGCTCTTTACGGGCGGAGGTGTAGATCTCCTATCGTATGGTTTGAGGTTGGTGAGGCAGTCATGATAGGGCCAGATTCGGTTCACGAGGCAATGGTGAAGGTGTAGTTTATAAGGGACCAGTTGAAAGCCGCTCAGAGTCATTAGAAATCAAATACTGATATGAGGAGAAGAGATTTGGAGTTTGGCATGGACGACTGGGTATTTCTAAAGGTATCTCCCATGAAAGGAGTAATGAGATTTGGCAAGAAAGGGAAAATCAATCCCCACTATGTTGGACCATAGTGGATTATGAGACGTGTGGGTAAAGTGGCATATGAGTTAGATTTACCTTCAGAGTTAGCTGCAATTTATCCCGTCATTCATGTATCGCTCTTGAAAAAGTGCTTGGGAGATCCATCATTAGTCCTTTTTGTAGAAAGAGTTGGTGTGAGAGATAGCCTCAATTGTGAGGAAATTCCAATTTCAATCTTGGATCGTTAGGTTCGGAGGCTAAGGAACAAAGAAGTAGCTTCAGTAAAGGTTTTATGGAGAAATCAGCATGTTGAGGGAACTACGTGGGAAGTCGAAGCAGATATGATAGTTAAATACCCTCATTTGTTCCCTACCAGCTCAGTTTCAGTTTGAGGTATCAGTTTTTCCCTAAACCTCTAATCAGCTTTTCATGTTTAGTTCATGTGTACAAGTTTGTTTTATGATACGGTATATGTATGTGATGTCTGAATTCAGTACAGCTATGTAGTTCTTTTCGGAGGTAGTCATTACGACAGTTTTTGGCTAAAATGATCGATAATTGTATATGGTCATAGCTTATTTCTGAGTTTTCTGCATGTTTCTAACATTCGAGGATGAATGTTCCCAAGGGGGAGATATTGTTATATCCCAAGAACCCAAGGATTAGACCCGAAAGTAAAAACAGAGAAAAACTAAAAATTCGCACCAGGTACCAAAATGACTTGTGAGGTGGGACGTGAGGAGTGACCACGAGTCGTGAGGTGACTCGTGGTCAGTATGGTTTGGCAAGGCCTGAGTGAGGAGGCCACGGGCCTGACCATGAGTCGTAGTCAGACCTCACGACTCGTGAGGTCACCCGTGGTCAACCTTGGAGGTTTGGCAAGTTGGGATTTGCAGTGTAGGCCACGGAAGGTGACCACGAGTCATGGTTTGACCTCACGACTCATGAAGTCACCGGGGGGTCCCTTGGATGTTTTGAACAATGGACTTAACGGACCATGGCCACTAGTCGTGCCCTGTGGCAACGATCCCGTGAGGTCCCTCGTCGGGACTGGCGACCAAAAATTTCCTGCGTTCTAATAAAGGTGTTTTCGTAATTCCTAATTTTCTAAGGCCTAAACTACGTCGTCTTAAGGTCTGAATAGGGTCTTTTAAAGGGGATTAATTCATTTTAAGTCTCATTTATGCATGCAAGGTTTTGACAAGTGATCTAAGGGGAGATTTCAAGTTTTTCACCTCAATTCCTTCAATTTCATCCTTGGTCTTTTAAAGAGGGTTAGGAATTGATAATCCCAGGTATGTAGTGTCTTCAATAGGTGGATTCTTCCACACCCATGCTCCTTCTATATTAATTATTCAAAATTTATTTAAAAACTCATGGGGTTTTATATTCGACTTGTATAAAATTTGATGATTTAATTATGGGTTTCGTAATTTTGAAATATTATTATAAACTACTGATTTTGATCATCTTCTCAGTTTTAAATTAATATTAATATTGTTGATTTTGAATTTCCAAACAATTAAATATGATTATGCATGCCCCGTGATGAATCGATTTATGATCTATTATCCCATCGATGTTCTTTACAAGCCCATAATGAATTATATTTTAAATTATGAATTCATTATGTTACCCATTATGATTTTATGAAATTCAAGCTATATGCATGATCTACGAGTATGTATGAATCTTATTAATCATTTAATTATGTTTTTGGCGGACTCACGGGCCTCATGTCATGGCTAGTTCACATATGTTCAAGCATGTTTACGATTATCATGATTTAACTAGCCCATGAACTCATGTATGTATTATTATGAGAACTATATATGTTTTGGGAGTAGTATCAAACACCGAGTAGGTTCAGGTCTCATGATTAAGCCTCGGGTCTCATGAACTACGTGCCACCGTAGGTATGTTGGGACCCTTTCATGTCTGTCCCTGGCCAAATGACTCTTTTTCATGTGTGATCATACCCTTCGTGGTTCCTACCCTTGGCAAGGTACGAACACCCTCCCGACTGGGGTTACAAGTTGGCTTCATGTGTGCTCATATGGGGTATGTCGGTTAATAGAATCTTCCACTGTTCCTCATATTTATGCATGTTATGATTATGTATGTTGGCTTAAGTTATGTTAAGTGAAGTTCTTCTATTATGATTATGACTATGTTTATGTTACGAATATTTTGAAACCCTTGAGCCGTATAATATGTTATAATGATTT
Organism: Datura wrightii; assembly: GCA_035772735.1. Classification (NCBI taxonomy): domain Eukaryota; kingdom Viridiplantae; phylum Streptophyta; class Magnoliopsida; order Solanales; family Solanaceae; genus Datura; species Datura wrightii. Next base: position 42,795,434 of record JASDFA010000002.1, on the reverse strand, counting down.
ATGATACGATCATGTTGTCCTACTCTTATGACCATTTATGAGTTTCATACATGCTTTAAATGTCCACTTTACTTACATTGCATACTCAGTACATTCCACATACTGACCGCATACTTTCTATGTTGTATCGTTCTATGATACAAGACCCAGTTCTCAGGTTCAGCCTCGCCCCCAGCTTGCTCCCGACATCTTACTCTCAGTTCTCTTTGGTGAATCCTCATGTTTCGAGGGCCTTATGTTCAGACTTTATGTTTCTTTCAGATCCAGTATGTTACGATTAGTTGTGGTGTTGTCCCTTCAACCCATCTATTATGATTAGAGGATTTTTAGATTGTATGTAGTAGTCAATGTTGATATATGAATCATGTCTCGTTGTCTTTTCTATTCCAAGTCATGATGTCCACCTATTTCATGTTATTATCGTAATTCTTCCGCTTCAAGTGAATGGTTTAGATGTATGCTCATGCCATGGGTTGACTTGGAGTCTCTCGGGGCTCCTTTTCCCGTGTTTACGATCCGGGTGCACTCTCGGGTCGTGACACATGTACTCCAGTTTAGGGATCTAATGTTGGATCCTAGGATGCACCGACGACTAGTGGAAGGATCCCAAAGACACCAGTTCCTTAGCCTCCTAGCATTGATACTTCAGAGGTAGAGTCTAGAGGGGCTATCAGATGCTCACTCAATTAGTGGCTTCTCAGTCGGGCTGTCAAAACTCAGTACTAGTTGTTTTAGTTCTCATGATTTAGGAGCATTAAGGATTAGAGAGTTCTTGAGACTGAATCCTCTAGTATTCATAGGGTCCAAGATTGATGAGGGAGTTGAGTTTTCCTCTTATCAGCTCGAGAATGTGGCTTACGTATGGTATGACCAGTGGGAACAGGGATGAGATGAGAATGCAGCCCCAACAACTTGGGATAGTTTTGAGGAAGTATTTCTGAACCACTTCTTTCCCCAGGAGATGAGAGAGGCGAAGGTGGAAGAGTTTGTGAACTTGAGATAGGGCACTCATGAGCATGAAAGAGTAAAGTCTTATGTTCATCAAGTTTACCAGATACGCTCTGGGGATGGTATCATATATGAGGGCCTAAATGAGAAAATTCATGTTTGGATTAGGAAAGAACGTGAACAAGGAGTGCAAGGGCTCTCTATTGATTAGTGATATGGACATTTCTAGACTTATGGTATATCCCCAGTAGTTAAAGGAGGATAAGCAGGAGGATAGAGAGGAACACCAGAGTAATGGGGCTAAGTAGTAGGTAATGAGATCACACAGCAGAAGAAGTGGAAATGGAAATAGATCCTTCTTCAGGAAGAGATCCTCTGAACCTGTATAGTCAGTTGCTAATGCTCCATCCCCAAGTTACAAGAATGATCAGAGTTCTCGACACAAGGTAATACGGTTCAAGGAACCACTCGACATCCACCCTGTAGCAAGTGTGGTAGGACCCACTTGGGTGAGTGTCGTTTAGCTAGAGATGGATGCTATGGATGTGGGCAATATGGCCACTTTTTGAGGGATCTCCATGCTGATAGGGTAATGTGGGCAACAGAGCCCATATGACTCCCTCAACAGGCGAGATTTCCTAGAAGGGCACCACTTCAAAGACAGGAAAAGGTCAAAATCGTCTATATTCTATGTCTAGTTTCTAGGATCAGGAAAACTCCCCCGATATTATTAGTGGTATGTTAAAAGTCTTCTCCATTGATGTATATGCATTATATGATCCAGGTGCTACTTTATGTTTTGTAACTCCTTATGTGGTTGTTAAATTTGAGACTCCCTGGAATAACTCCTAGAGCCTTTTAATGTTTCTACTCTAGTCGGTGAGACAATCCTAGCTAAGAGAATCTACATAAATTTTATAGTTTCAGTCCATCATAAAGACACCGCAGCTGACCTAGTAGAGTTAGACATGGTGGATTTTGATGTCATTTTAGGCATGGATTGGTTGTATTCCTATAATTCCATAGTTAATTATAGGACCCGAGTAGTAGAGTTCTGATTTCCAGATGACTAGTCCTAGTTTGGGAAAGTAGTCCTGTCATGCCTAAGGGTCGTTTCATTTCATGTCTTAAGGTTAGGAAGTTAATCTCTAAAGGTTGTGTCTATCATTTAGTAAGAGTGAGAGACTTTAATGCTGAAACACCATCCCTTCAGTCAGTTCCAGTTGTGAAAGAGTTTCCAGTGTTCTTCCTCGATGATTTTCCCTAAATTCCTCTAGATAGGGAAATAGATTTTTGTATAGATGTTCTTCCTAAAACTCAACTATCTCTATTCTTCCATATAGAATGTCTCTATCCGAGCTAAAAGAATTAAAGGAGTAGTTAAAAGATCTCCTTGATAAGGGTTTCATTAGCCCCAGTACTTCACCTTAGGGTGCTCCAGTTCTCATTGTGCACAAGAAGGATGGTACTCTTAAAATGTGTATTGATTATTGGTAGTTGAAAAAAGTCACCATCAATAATAAGTATCCCCTTCCTAGAACGGATGACTTGTTCAACCAGCTTCAGGGTGTCAAATGTTTCTCGGAGATAGAACTCAAATCAGGGTATCATCAATTAAAGGTTAGAGAATGTGATATTTCTAAGATAGTTTTTTGGACCCGTTATGGTCATTTTGAGTTTGTTTTTATGTCCTTTGATTTGACTAACACTCCTACAACATTTATAGACCTCATGAATAGAGTGTTTAAACAGTATTTGGATATGGTTGTTATTGTATTCATTAATGACATCTTGGTTTACTCTAAGAGTGAGGAGGAGCATGCAAGTCATGTAAGAATAGTTCTGTAGACATTTAGGGATCGGGAGTTATTCGCCAAGTTTTCTAAGTGTGAATTTTGGTTGAAGTCAATGGCCTTCCTAGGCCATATAGTCTCTAGTGATGGTATTAAGGTCGACTCTCATAAGATTGAGGCTGTAAGGAATTGGCCTAGACTCACAACCCCAATTGACATAAAAAGTTTCTTGGGTTTAGCTAGTTACTGCATGAGGTTTGTAGAGGGATTTTTGACTATTGCTACCTCGTTGACTAAGTTGACTCAAAAGAAGATTAAGTTTCATTGATCTAAAGCTTGTGAGAAAAGCTTTCAAGAATTTAAGACTCGTTTGACTACTGCTCTAGTATTGACCCTACCGGAGGGTACGATGGCTTTATTGTATATTGTAATGCATCTAGAGTAGGCTTTAGCTGTGTATTAGTGCATAATGGTAAAGTCATAGATTATGTGTAAAAACCCAAAAATCCCTAAGACTAGACCCAAGAGTCACGAGATGGAATTCAGCAAAAGGCCTATGGTATAATGGTGTGAATCATCATTTCAGTCGTGAGTTGAGATATTGTAACGCCCCGGACTTTTGGACTAAGTTTAAAACCGTTATAGATATGTGGAAAGACCTAAGCACGATGAATTTTATAGAAAATAGGTGTTAAGATCAATTCTTAAGTGTCAGAAGTGCATTGGATACAAATTAAGGTCATAAGGAACCTCTAGCTCAAAGTTGAATTGAGAGCCTTCTTAGTGATTGAGTTTTCATATAAGTTCTTATAAGTGTCAACTTCAAATAACCATAACTCCCATTTTACAAAGTGTTTTTGGGTGATTCAATACATTAAATTGAATCCCTTTGAGTCTTCCTTCTAACACATTTGATCTTCTATCATCGGAGTTCAGAGTAAGAAGTTATGAGTAGTTTGTGAAACAGGAAAAATGGCACCAGGCATTGCACGAACCACGGTATGGTTTGTCCTATCAACCAACGACCCGTCCCTTTGGTTGTTGGTTTATCTAGTTTCAAGTTTTATTTCAGCACTTCGGGGGTATTTTAGTAAACTCCTATATTTTTAACTCCTAAATGACATCATTTCCTATGGATCAGATTAAAGGGTTTACACTAGCCTAAATCCTCACTCTCATCAAATATCAGAAAGTTGAAGATTTCCTCCCAAGGCAAGGGACTAGAGTTCATCATTTCTAAATTCTCAAATCCTCTTGGGTCTTCAAGCAAAGTTAAGGAAATCATTCACACAGGTATAGAGGGCTATTAATGGGGGAATTTTTTCATCCTCATGCCCTTTTTAAACTCAATCTCATGATCTCTATTATTAAAGTTCAAATTGGCAAATTCTAGGGTTAGACCCAAGTATGATGAAATTCTCACGTCCCTTTATGAATTCAACTCTCTTATGCTTCTACTCATGATTTATGACTATGAATGCATATTTTCTACTAGAATCTCTCATGGATCTATGTTTTCAAGTTTATGGTGATTTTGCCCAATTATGTATGATTCTATGAATTTCAATCTTATGAGCCTATGATTTCAAGTTATGACTATTTATTCAAGTATGTACAATTTTCATGAAACTCGAGTTTATGTATCATGGTCAACTCAATGGAATTATTTTCATGGTTATTTAACGTATGTCAAGTATGATAATGATTTGATGATTTAGACAAGCCCAAGCAAGATCAAGTATGTTTCACAATGATGATTATGAGCCATGTGTATGTTTTTGGGAATAGTGTCTAGCACCATGTTGGCCAGGGTTTATGCAAAATTAGGTCTCATAACTACGTGCCACCGTAGGGGTGTATATATATATATATTCATTTTTCGGCCATTGCCCCGGCCCGATGGGGTTTTCACGAGTAATATCACACCTTTATTGTTCTTTGCCCTGGAAAAGCTTAGGATGACTCTGCCCACTTAAGCGAGATAATTGGGGAATCATGTAAGCTCTATCATGATGGTGTCGATTATGACGAAGTCTCCCACTATTACTCATTTTTTAAGTTATTCATGTTTAGGATTTGTGATATCATGTTTTATTGCATATTTGGCCCATTGATCAGTTTATGAGCTTTTACTTATGTTTTCGAACATGTTAAACTGTACGATTTTACTTTCAAAACCTTGGGTCATTATGCTTCATGTTATGATAAGTAAGTCATGTTTGTGACTATTTTTCAAGCATGATTCAAGCATGTGCCCCATTCTCATGTTTCATTTTAGCTTTTACCCATGACCTTATTTTTCTATTTTATGAGCATGCTTTACTTACTCTACATACTCAGTATATTCAAAGTACTGACAGTATACTCTATGCTATATTGTCTCATGATATAGGTTTGCGTGACTAGTCTTAGCCCAAGTGTTAGCTTCGCTCCCACTTCAGTCCAGTCTAGCCCCACTTGGGTGAGTGCTCATCGTCCGAGGACACTTATTAGCTTTACATTTCATGTCTACGTCTTTCAGTTTTAGACTTAGTGAGCTAGTTGGGGGTGTTTTCCCATCAACTCATCATATGATTAGAGGCTTTTCAGATAGCTATGTATTAGATGATTCAGAATTGATGTATATGCTTGTGTTTTATGATATTCAGTCTTCTGCTCATGTTATGTTTATATTTCCTTATCTCTTAGTTTGTGCTCTCGAATATTCTATGTATTTTACATGGGTTACATTGGAGCCATTTGTGGTTCTACATCCCGTGTCGCGATTTGGGGTCTATGCTTGGGTTGTGACAAATTTCGTATCAGAGCAAAGGTTTAGGTATTCCCTAGGGTGTCTGAAAGACTTATTGAGTAGATTCTTTTTCATGGGTTTGAAGCACGCACACTTATGAGGAAGAAGCTATGAGACGTTTTAGGAAACTTTCCTTCGTTTATGTTTTGTATCATGCGATACAGGCCAACTCTCTTACTCTTCTAACTCATGCTATATGAGTTAACAGAGAATGCCTCCCAAAGAGCTGGTGAAAGAGGAATTGGCGGCGGGAATCAGCCAACTCCACCTACTCTAGTAGGTCCCTTTAGTGGGAAAGTTACTGATGGGAGCTCGAGGCTTCCTTTTAGAATGGTGATGCACGCCATGCCTACCCAGCTTAACTAGCAGGCAATCGCAGCTGCTAATAGTATCGAAGGGACGACAACTACTAGGGTTCAATACTTCACTAAGAAGTACCCGTCTATGTTACATCGTCTAAAGGAAGATGGGAAGTTTAGGGAAAAAGGAAAGGGGAACAAGAGGGCCAGGACAAACAACATTGAGGTTGCGCAGCAGAGGGAAAGTGGTGGACACTGATCACATCCACGTTAGAGGTCATTAGCCCAGCAACATTGATAGGCAATGTTCCATCTACATCCAGGGTGAGGGAGATTATATATCCAGTTTGCAAAAATATGGAAGGAACCACCCGAAAAATTTCTTGATCGGTAGGGATATCTGCTTTGGGCGTGGGAAGCCCGACCATAAATTTAAAGACTATCCATCAGCCTGGCAAAGGGTTTACTTATTAATTTAGCAAGATCTATGGAAAGAATCACCTATAAGAGTGCATGGCTAGTTCAGATGATTGCTTCTGGTGCGACAAACTTGGCCATAAGCTCAGAGATTTCCCAGTAGCAATATGAGGCAAAGGTAGAGGTACAGTCACCTCTTCAGTAGCTCTGACAGTCTGCTCACCTCTGTAGGGCGTATCAATTGGTACAGGTAGTGGGCAGTGTCTAGATCATTTCTACGCCCTGTCATCATGCCAGGATCAGGGCAAATAGCTAGAAATAGTTATAGGTATGACATGAGCTTTTTATGATTGGCCCTTGCACGTGTTAGGCCCAAGAGCCGCAGTATAAGGTATAAGATCCCTTCTTGCATTCTTGTATGAAATTCTTTTTGTGAGTTGTGTGAAATGGTTATAAGAATAAAGCCTTAAGTGACACCTTTAGAGGTGGATGGGAAGTCAAGAGTTAGTGATGTTAGCCTAGCCTTAAGAAAAGATCCAAAAGCCTTAGAATAATGACTTTAAGCTAAGGGGGAGATGATAAGTCGAAGGGCCAAGTCAAATCTTGAGTTGCTTCTAGTAAGGAAGTTCTAGAAATAGTATATATAGGAGATTGATCCATTCCTATTCAGATGATTAACCTTATGTTTTAGTCGATGTTACTCTTTACTCATGCTTATATTCAGGTTCTCAGAATGATAGGTAACCACTTCAGTAAGCGATCCCAATCTTACTCGGTGACTCCATAAAACTCAGTTTCATGTCATGAAACTCTTTATATGTAAACTCGTGTCTCACAGTATGATCATCTCTATGAACTTAGTTCTTATGATTTTCCTTCACGACTCATAAGATCGTGCTATATTAGGTATATGTGCAGCTTAGATTTCTTGAACGATTCATGCTCACAATTTCCTTACTCTAAAACCCTACGTACCCTCACCCAAAATAGAGATGATGGTTGCATCATGTGCGTTCGGGATGACTTCATGTTCATGCCTTAGATGCCCTTTAGGTGGGAGTTCGTGGAGTATAGGTTATTAGCCAGGCCAGGGAGGCACGGAGGTTCTTGGGTAGTATCGGCTCCAGAGGAGCCTGAAGAAGATTATATTGATAGGCTTGGATGAGGTAATAGTGTATGGATGAACCATTATGTTGTGTGCCAAGGGAATTCTGGATTAGAACTTAAAGTCAAGTGATTGTCATGATAAGTAGAAGAAGTATTCTTCGGAAAATAACTTTAGATTGCAAGAGGTTGAGCCCTTGAATGTGGGAGGTGTATAGGTTGAGGAGGTTGAGCATCAGAGATTGGAAGGTATGCTTCAGGGTATCAGTATTCCTTCTTGAAAGTGGGGAAGAGATCAATATGGACTTCATTACAGGGTTTCCTTATGCATGCCGACCTCATAATTCTATATCGGGTGATAGTAGACCGGATGACCATATCAACACATTTTTTATCGGTCAAGACTATGGACTCAGGTGAGGATTATGCTAGATTGTACATTCGGGAGTTAGTTTGATTGCATGGAGTTCTATTGTCGATTATCTCATCTAAGGATACTCAGTTCACCTCTCAATTTTGGATGTCGCTTCAAAAGGTTCTTGGTACTAAGGTGAAGCTTAGCCAGCTTTTCACCCACGGGCAGATGGTCAGGCCGAGTGGACTATTCAAACCTTGGAGGACATGTTGAGAGTTTGTGTGATCAATTTCAAGGGTAGTTGGGATGATCACTTACCTCTCATTGAGTTTTCTTACAATAACAGTTATCATTCCAGCATTCAAATGGCCTATCTGAGGCTCTTTATGGGCGGAGGTGTAGATCACCTATCAGATGGTTTGAGGTAGGTGAGGCTACCTTGATAGGTCCAAATTCAATCCATGAGGCTACAGAGAAGTTTCAACTTATTAGAGAAAGGCTGAAAAAAGCTCAGGGTCGGAAAAAATCTTATGCAGATGTTAGAAGGAGAGAGATTGAGTTCGTTGTTGATGATTGGGTGTTCTTGAAGGTGTCTCCCATGAAGGGAGTTATGAGGTTTCGTAAGAAGGGGAAGCTTAGTTCTTGATATGTTGGTCCTTACAGGATTCTAAGGTAGGTTGGCAATGTGGCTTTTATGAGTTATAGTTACCCGCTGAGTTAGCATCAGTGCATCCAATTTTTCATCTATCCTTGTTGAAAAAGTGCATTGGCAATCCAGCTATAGTTGTCCCAGTAGAGAGCGTTGGTGTGAATGACAACCTTACCTACGAGGAGGTTCCAGTTGAGATCCTTGATCGCCAGGTTCGAAAGTTGAGGAACAAAGAGGTAGCTTCAATAAAGGTGTTGTGGAGGAATCAGCTAGTTGAAGGAGCTACATGGAAGGCCGAAGCAGATATAGTGTCTAGATACCCGCATCTTTTCACTTCCAACTCAGTTCCAGTTTGAGGTACCAATTTCCTCCTTAGTATTCTACTCAATTTCATGTCAATTTCATGTCTCTTACTTCCTTTCATGTCTTAGTATGCATGTATGTTTCATGAATCAGATCAGTATATGTATCTCAGTTCGGAGTCAGTCACTCCATCAGTATTAAGTGTTTAGCTTTCAATTTTGGGATTGCAACTCCTCTACTATCTTTTCAGCGGTGTTAGCTTCCATTCAAGGACGAAAGTTCTCAAGGGGGTGATAATTTAACAACCTAAAAATCCCTAAAACTAGACCCAAGACTCATGAGATGGAATTCAGCAAAAGATTTGTGGTATGATGGTGGGAATTATCCTTTCACTCGTAAGTTGAGATATTGTAACGCTTCAGACTTTCGGGCTAAGTTTGAAATCATTCTAGGTATGTGGAAAGACCGAGCCCAATGAATTTAATAGAAACTAGGTGTTAAGATCAATTCTTAACTGTGGGAAGTGTATTGGATACAAATTAAGGTCATAAGGAACCTATAGCATAAAGTTGAGTTGAAAGCCTTCTTACCAATTGAGTCTTCGTATAAGTTCTTCCAAGGGTCAACTTCAAATGACCATAACTCTCAATTTTTAATAGTGTGTTTGTGTTTTAATCACCATATAAAATTGAAGCCATTTGAGTCTTCTTTCCAACGCATCTGACCTTGCGTCAATCGGAATTTGGAGTAAAATATTATGAGTAGTTTAGTGAAACGGGAAAAAATGGCACCAGGCATTTAAAATAACCTTAAAAGTTTTTTTTAAAAATCCACACAAAAAAATCTACAAATAATTTTCTAGTAAGAAAAATCCACAAATAAATTTCCTAAAATTAAATATTAAGTTAGATCTCTAGAACCAAAATCCCAATTATTTTTCTTGGTAATAAAATTTCTAGATAAATTCTCAAGCAATTATATTAGCTAAATTTGCAACACCAAAAATCCCCAAGTAATTTCATATTTAATAAAAATTCCAAGTAAATCTCCAAGAAAAAACTCCCAGCTAAATTTGCAATAAAAAGATCCCAAGTAATTTTTCAGGTAATATAATCTTTAGATAAATCTCCAAGAAAAATTTCCAGCAAAATTCACAGATTAAAATCCTCAAATATATCCCCATGTTAAAAAATAATCCTCAGATAACTATCCCTAACTAAATTCGTAGGTAGTTTTACTTGAGGATTCTCCTATGAATTAATAAAGGAATATATTTTATACAATTACTTGCAGATTTACCTCATGAAAATAAATTTTTCCGATTAATTTCCCACGTAATTCCCTATGTAATATTTTTTCACAAAATGACATCAAATTTACCTGCAGATTTTATTGGAAAAAAGTTTTCGCGGGTAAAATATACTAAAATGTAGGAATTTCAAAATTTTCATGAAAATTCACAGGAAAAATCTATGAATAAAAGCCTCAGGTAAAATCCCCAAGTAATTCACAGTTTTCTTGTAGTGTTTGGTAAGCATCCAATGTTTATAATCCCTGACCCAACAAGTCAAGTGATGATTCATTATGTCCTGTAACAATTCATACTGACGAGACGTGCTGTGAGATTCTGAGAAAGATGAAGACATTTTCAGTGACCATGAGTCAATGTACGATTCGTGGTATCACTTAACAAATCGTGGATTAATTCATGAGAAGAGAATCATAGACTAACAAACCTAACTCTAGTCACCACGAGGTGTCAATGAGTTCTGGTCAGTCATCACGAGTCATATGACGACTCATTGTCACTATAGGGGCATATTTCATAGACAGGATTCCTAGAGGTATTTTAGTAGCTTTCTATATTTTTATCACCTAAACCAAAATATTTTGGAATTTCTAAGGTGTATATTTAAAGATTTTATTAGTCTAAACTCTTATTCCCTTTGAAAACAACATAAGTTCAAGATAATTAACCTCTCAAGCTCTCAAGGAAACTTAGAGTTCATCTTCTTCAACCTAGGTTTCCTAAGAAAAGGTCTAACTTCTTTAATCCAGGTATGTAAGGCTAACCTAAGTGAGGAATTCTATTCTTCCTCATGCCCTACATCTAGTAAAGATTTCATTGGGATTGAAGCTACAGTTTTTTGCCCAATTCTTGAATTTGTCTTCTTCCCTGTCTATTGAATTATCCATTGTTGAATCCTTCATATTGAATTGTATCTCTCGTTTGTTGATCATTACTCTGTTGATGTTTATTAATGATATATCTTTGTTCTTGAATATGGTTCATGTCTCTTATTGCATCAACCCAATTGCATCAAAATCATTATTTCTGAAAGCATTATAATTTGAGATAAATGCATTATTTTTATAAAGATAAGGAGACTCTAAGAGAGTTTTCAAAAAGAGATTTTGAAAAATAAAGAACAAGTTTTTAACATGATATTCAAAAGCTAAAGTAAAGTCTTATTTTCGAAAATCAAAGATTTTGTGTTCAAAAACTCACAAGTTTTATAAGAAATTAGGAGCATAGAAGCTCCTAAGTTTTAAAGAGTTTTTGAGCCAAGACTCAATAGAGATTTTAAACACTATTATATATATTGCTAAAGTATTTTATAAAAGATGTTTTCAGCTGCCTCAGATAGGAATATTTATATGAGCATAATTTGGGATAATTATTTAGCACTGAGATGGGTGAAGGGTTCAGATATTATGTAAGCCCCAAAACTCAGTAGCCAACGTAGGTTAGGATCGCGTCTTTAATTCGGGTGACTTCTTAGATAGCCCCTAGTAAGGGCTCAGTTATGGATCCACGGTTTCAATTTCTTCCTCTCCCCTGGCCAAGCATTGGATAGCTCTCCCAACTTGGAAAAGAAGTTGGACATCATGTGCTCATTCATGGTGTATGTTGGTTATGAGAAAATCCTAAGTAAAGTTATACATATATACATGTATTTTTCAAAGATTATTTTGATGCGCTGTTTTATTGCATAACTGTTTTACCTATTTCATACTTTTGTTTTATGCATCCTTCAGAGCTTCAATTCTAGACAGAGTATTTTAGTTAGTTTATTGTTTCAATTCAGATACTTTTGCTTAACTGTTATTTGAATCATTCGTATTATATATTGTACATTCAAATGTACTAATGCCATTTGGGGCTGCATTATATTATGATACAAATTCGGGCAGATGTAATCAGCAGTAGACGATTCATTGGGGTCTCACTTCATCTAGTGTTGGTGAGGCCTCCTACTTCCATAGAGTCCCAGTCAAAGTTTGATTTTAATTTAGTAGAGCTTAAGATAACCATGGAGCTTTTTCCTTATACCTATTCTTTAGTTAGAGGCTTTATTGATTAGTTAAAGTTGAGTCAATAATGTTACTTTCTAAGATTAATTTTAGTTACAGTTAATGAATCTTATTTATTATATTAAGCTCAGACAGATTTAGGTTTTGCATTACTTTATTGTATTCTCAACTAGTAGTAAGCCAGACCAAGGGTTCGCTTGGATCACTAGGTGGTCTAAGTGCCGGCCACGCCCAGGGTGTAGGCTCGAAGTGTGACACCCTTTGTACTAATTGCACTGCACCTTTGTAGAATATCATCAAATCATCAGAAAAATAAGATGTGTGAGCTACAGATTTACTATTTCGTGTGTAAATTTTAGATTGTTTCTTCTCAATTAGTAACGATCTATCCGCTCGTTAGAGCACCTTAGCAACACTAGCGTAAACATTTCAAATTTTTACGGGTCTACTTTTATTTTATGGGAATAATGAAATTAATTTTGTCATGGATTAATGGGCTGAATTAAAATTTGGTGGGCACTAACACTGGGGCTGCTGCGACAGACAATTCCCCGCCATAATAGAACCGCAGCAGCGGTGAAAGTGCTTGTTACAGCGATCAATATGGACCAGAACCTCTGTGATTTGTTTACTTTAAGACCTAGTTCATATTCAAAGAGGGATTAATCATTAAAAAAGGACTGAGATAAAAAATTAAGACAACTTAACCAAGGAAAGAAGAGAGTGTCCGTGAGGGGGCAAGATTTCCACCATCCTCCCCGATAACTAGCTTAAAAAAATTAAATTTGATGCAGCAACGAAACCCCATCTCTTCTTGGCAACAACTTGGCACCCAAGTAGGTTATGACTTACCTTTATGTTAGACGTGAATTATAAGATGTGAATTAGTGAAACATATACGTGTGTACTATTAATGTGTAATTGATGAGTGTAGAGGAATCATAAAAATCTGATGACATAAATGTAAGTTTCATAGTAACGTAACAAATATATAGTGAATTAATCCTAAGTAAGAGGATGCGCGGGAGAGTGAAACCTAGTTAATAACTAACAATGGGAGGGGGGGTGTACTCTTGATATATATATTTTTTATGCAAGTTCTTGGTTGCGTATTTTTTATGATGTTGTTGGTGATATGATCTTTCTTATATTTTGAAGCCATAATCTTGTTGGTATACCCTTGAGTGTATATCTGTAATACTATGAATAGGGAAGGGAAGTGAACATGATTATATGATCATAGATATTGCAAACTCTATTAGTACGTATGAATGATGTAAAATCTCTAGTATAAGTTAATGTTTTATAAAGAGAAGTCTGAGGAAAAGAAAGAAAGGGTATTTATGAGAACCATGCCTTAGTGGGGTTGAATAGTTAAGTCTGGATTGTGCTCGAATAATTATTGTGCGTTGACGTTCCTTAGTGAATAAACATGTTAATGGGGCATAATGGGCTAGGGTAAATTGCCTTGAAATGAGAACTTATAGGAATAATATGATGATTAATATTGAAAGAACTCGATTATGTGATAGACCATTATGGGGGATGACTTATAGGAATAATATGATGATTAATATTGAAAGAAATAGATTATGTGATAGACCATTATGGGGGATGATTAGGAAAGTTGAACCAATGATTTATGATGGTTAATTTGTGAATTTAATTGGTGGTGACAGATGATGTGAGGCTTGACCTCATAAATAAATAACTAGAACTAGAAAGGTAGTAGGTTACAGTTTATGAGGAGTTAGACTTTATATAAAGATTTGTATATGTTATGGAATGATAACATGCTTAGTTGATCTTCAGACACTAAGTGTTTCTAATGTTATGATGTATTAATATGCTTGTAAAGTGAACTATGAGATCATGATTGTTAGTGAAGATTGTGGTAAATTTAGGGTGCACTGTGATTCTAGATGTGCTCTTTAGATTTTCATGTGAGTGATTAAATGTTAGTAAGCATATCCAAGTTGGTGAAGGTAACTTGACATCTCTGAGCGGTCATACTAATTGACCAATTGATAACACATGGAATAAGAGAATCAAAGTGGATGACATGTTTTATCTGAGATGAGTTGCTCATGCCCAAGGTGAGAATCCATGCAAGCGATTATGGTATAAGTGGCTTGTGTCCGAGGGGAACATCCGAACGAGCAGATGAGTGAGAGTGGGTACCATACCAGTATAGTAAATGGATATCTAGAGTCCCCTGCAGGTCATGATTGGAAGGGTAGAAATAAAATCCTCTGGCATATGTGTACAGAGATAATCGATAATGTGTGACAGAGATCAGTATAGGTATGTCACAGTATACATATGACTATATGACATAGATTAGTACAGGTATGTTACGATAAACATATAGTTGTGTGACCGAAATCTGTGATAGTTATGATACTGATATGAGTACAAGGATTCTACTATGGTGTATACAAATATCCGTATGATATGAGATTGATGATTCATATATATTTACCTATGTATTTTGTATGTACATGAATTTGCTGCAAAATTATGTCTTACTTATATTGTAAGCCTTAATGTTTGATGAATTTATTTATTGAAGAATTAATGTTTACAATTTAACTTGTTGGTGAATGAGTCTATGTGTTGTTGCTGGGTTGATCCTGATTGTAGAAATATTTTCGTTGAAAAAGGGAATATAATAAATAATTGTGATATGATGACAAGTTGACAAATCGATATTTAAATTGAGTATAGTTGCTATACTTTTTGAAAGATATTAGACCATGTATAATTAACAAAGTATTTAAACATAAAGATTGCCAGCAAACTCAAGCTTCTTCCTAGAGCAGTACCGCTGCAGCGCTAGAATTTTCATCTCGGCGAGACCGTGGCAGCGGTCAAGTTACCGCTGTGTGAGGCATAAATAGAATGCAGGCCAGCCGTTATGGCTATGCTCAGTAGTGAAATATGGGTGTATTGTTAAATGACTTGGGTAATCAGAGATTAAGTGATTTGATGGAATGTCACACCCCACTTTGGAAGGTATAACTGGCACCTCATGCCACACTGGACTCTAAGCTAACTTGACTGGACATCTACACTTCTGGTGTATGCCAACAGAACATAATCAAGAAAGCAAACGGCTATAATCTCGGCTATAAACACAACCTTGGGCCGATAAGGCCACCGCTCAGTACCTGCTGTAAATTAGCTAACCCAACATCAACAGTAATATAATCCTATGCACGCCGACAAGACCACTATGCTCCTAATAAATAACATATCTAGGCCCCACACGACTAACAATACATGTCATATCACATATAGGCCCCACACAACCACTAATCCATAACTAACCCAAAATATGTAGTCTGCAATCCTTTAAGAGTAGAATATGATCGGAACAGAGCCTCGACCTACCCAAAACTATACAATAAAAGATAATCAAACGTTAAACATTTGGAAACTCCATAAGAAAGGATATAGCCAATCTACTAGATCAGAAAAGCTACTGAGACAGTCTTTCCGGACTTGCAGGCAAGCATGCAGCGCCCCATGCGTGGGCGTCAGTACAATATGTACCGAATATGTAAGGCAGTAAGTAACAACTAAATGAAAGTTGATAAGCAACTAGAAGTAATCAGTAATAAGGGCCAAAAGTTAACCTAACCTCACGATATAGATTATAACTTACAGGTAATGTATGAACAAGAACCTAACCTGGCCCCCATAAGCTTGAAAGGTACAAACAACATAGAATAACCTACCTAGGCCCCCATAAGCCCTGGTAAGTGCAAGAAAAATCCATACTCTTCCTATCTGTACCACTATAGGCCCGTAGGCAAGCTGTAACTACGGTATACTTGACTTCTGTCGCCTGGAATGAAGAAAGGTGTAGCCAAATTCGTAGCATAGTTTCCTAATTATCAGCAGGTAAAAGTTGAACATCAGAAACTTGGCGAACTAACTTAGGAGATGGTTGTAGCTATGTGGAAATGGGAGGCAGTTAATATGGACTTTGTGACAAAGTTTCCCTGTACCAGACACATATTTGACTCTATTTGGGTTATTGTCGATAGGATGTAGAAATCAGCTCACTTTCTACCATTCTGGACTACATTCTCAGCCGAAGATTACGCTGAATTATATATTAAAGAGATAGTCCAACTGCACAGTGTCCAGGCATCTATCATTTCTGACAGAGGGGCACAGTTTACAGCTAGATTTGGCAATCATTTCAAAAATGTTTGGGTACACAGTTTAATTGAAGTACAGCTTTCCATCCCCAGACAAACGGCCAGACAGAGCACACCATTTAGATGCTCGTGGATATGTTATGGGCGTGTGTGCTAGATTTTGGAGGGAGCTGGGATGAACATTTACACCTTATTGAGTTTGAATACAATAACAATTATCATTCTGCTATTCAGATGGCGCCATATGAGGCTTTATACGGGGGGAAATGTAGGATCCCTATAGGCTGGTTTAAAGTAGGAGAGCCCGAGTTGATCGAACCTGATATGATCCATCAGTTAGAAGAAAAAGTGGAACTTATCAGAAACGCTTGCTAACAGCCCAGAGCCGTTAGAAGTCCTATTTCTATGTTCGCTGTAGAGACTTGGATTTTAATGTAGATGATTGGGTGTTTCTCAAGGTTTCGTCTATTAAAGGCGTGATGGGGTTTGGCAAGAAGAGCAAGCTTAGCCCTAGATTCATTGGCCCATATCGAATCCTCCGAAGAATAGGCTGAGTGGAATACGAGTTAGAACTACTTTCATAGATAGAATCTGTTCATCCAGTCTTCCATGTGTCAATGCTGTGAAAGTGCATTGGGGACACGTCGCGGGTTGTTCCAATCGAGGATGTACGAGTTACTAAATAATTAGCCTACGAAGAGACTCTAGTTACTATACTAGATAGACAAGTTCATAGACTAAGAACTAAAGATGTAGCCTCCGTTAAGGTATTATGGAGAAACAGAAATGTAGAGGAAATGACTTGGGAAGCTAAGGAAGACATGAGGACTAACTATTCTAGACCTAACCCAAATTATACAGTTGAGGTGAGATTTTTGTACAGATGTTACCTTATTGTTTATATTACTAGTATTGTTTAGTTATTCACTTCTATGTTGTGAGATAGTTGGTTATAGCATCCTATGAGACACCTATGTTGGACTTTTCTGCGTTTCAGGTTCCTAGATAGTTCATATTACAGAGGAGACTCTACCAAAAAAAAATTCTGGAAATAGTTAAAAAGGCTAAATCTTGGAGCCTAAAGACTACATTCGAGGATGAATGTTCCTAAGGGAGCAAATGATGTTACACCCCGTAAATTTTTGTAGTACAACCATCATGTGCATAAGAATATTGAGAATTATAGCATAGCACACACCCAAGAGAAGGCCAGGGGGAGAACATACAAGCGCATCATTAAATGATGGGAGGCCGAGACCGGGAGGCTGGGCGCGCTGGGTGCCGCATTGCACAGCCTACCCTGGCGCAGGCACTGGCACATTGTTCCCCAAGTGTAGCACAATGGGGTGCACCGCATACCCCCTTGCCACCGCCCAATTTTTTATATAAGTTCCTCTTGATTATTTGATTCATTATATGAAATTTGCCCTCGGCCCAAAATAGAGAACAAATGCAATTTTCATCCAATTTCCTTCGAATTATGTCATTAAACTCTGTCTAAAGACAAATTTGCCTTGGACAATGGGTTCTAGGTCTATGAGAAGCATTTCTATGGAGTTATTTCATGAAAATTTGCTCGGTGTAGCGGAACTCTACCAAGTAAAGGTTGTTGAATTTACTTTAAATTGAGTCCTAAGCAGCTACAGGAAATAGGTAAGCAATTCTACCTTCTATATTCTCGAGCATTGGTGAGTTTTCCGCTGAATTAACTGAAGTTGAAGTTATAGTCAATTCTATTGAAAGATATTGTTGTTTGTCGATTATTAGTATTCAAATAGCCTCGTTTTCTCAGCGTGAGGGCTGCAAATTGGCAAAATTACTGACTTCAGATGGAATTGCTAGAGCGCCTATAAATCATCAAATAAGGTATATTAAGGCTATCCTTTTCGGCAAGTTATGTTCGTCTTAGATTTAATAGGGCCTGTTTATCTATAGTACTCTAGAGTAAACCTATTGTGGTTAGCTTCTACAAATAGAATGTCACGCCCCGCCTTGGGGGGTATGACTGGCACCTGGTGCCCTACTGGGCCTGAACTGCTAGACTGCTGAGCCTAAGCACTTTTGGTGCCTGGCTGGCTCTAATTCTAGATTCAAGGAAACGACGGGCTATATAATGGATGTAAATACAGCCTCCGGCCGACTAGGCCTATAGCCACCTGTACTATAACATCAGCTAGCCAGAATCACATTCATATAGGGGAACCTATGCGGGCCGACAAGGCCACCATGCTTTCTAGTTAACTCTAAATCAATATAAAAAATGTTGAACAGCTACGTGACCGGAAAGGTCACCACTACTGACTGGATAAGGCCTCATATGGCCAACATAAACAACTAAACATACGCACAGCCCCACACGATCGGCACAACTAACCACAGGGAAATAAATACAGACTGCAAGCCTCTAGGAATACGGATAAGATGGTCGGGACAGGGCCCCGACCTACCCATACTGTACAACAAAAGAAAAGGGATAAACCTCTAGCTATCTAGCTCCGGATGATTGGAGCTGATGACCCTGTGAGCTGGCTGGAATCACGAGGTATCGGCTCCTCGTCTATGAGTACCTGCAAGCAAGTAATGCAGCGCCCCCAACGGGCATCAGTACTGCTGGTACTAAGTATGTAAAACAATAACTGAAAAATATCTGAAAACAACAACACAACTGTTGGAATGAAATAGAAAGGAATAGACTAAACTGACTGAAAATGTAAAGCTAAGCCTACTCTCGACTATGCTGGAAGGAGTAGGAGTCATACCTGGAAATGTATCGGTCTATTGTTGATCTACTCGTATCTAGCGTAACATGGCATAACATAACATAACATAGCGTAGCACACACAAACCTTACCCGGCCCCCATAAGTCGGGAGGTACAATCAACACGCCGGGCGTACCCGCTCGATGGGGGTGTATAAAGGCCGACCAAGGCACAATATGGGGAAAACCGGCATCCCATCTTCGTCCCCTGTGGGACGGCATGCCACTCCGTAGAGTGCCGTATCCTCGCCCTCTAGTGGACTAGTTGATACAGCTATTAACCCTGGGGCGATCATGAATGCTAGGTAATCCAACCCCAAGACAATACAGTGGTCTCAACTAGTAATACTAACTGCGTATACCACGTGCTAAAGCTAGTGATGATAATGTATCTGTACATACTATATGCTGAACTAGTGATAGTGATATGTATGTATTTAATACATGCTAAGACTGATGATGGTATCATATATATAATCTTCTGTCATACTGTGCAGAGTCTAATGTTGAACAAGATATAGTTTCTTTTGCTGGGAATCATGCTGTATAACTGAGTTTCATAGTAACATGATTTACTATTTCTAACATGCTTCCTAAACTTCATTTTAATCTACCATTCTACTTCTGAGATACCTTACAGATACTTATATTGCTTTATTAAGTTTCAACTGAATACGATAATATCCTAACATACTTTACTAAATCACATACTGGGCATGCTGTATAGTTCTTAACACTTTGTATTAGAATTTATATCGTGCTAGCAAGTTTCACGCTATACATCACATGATGCTTCTAATATCGTACTAATATTCATACTAAACATAACACACGACTTCTGAAACATTCTACTGGCCTTTGAACTATCTTACTATACCGAGACTACTAACTTGCCGAGGAATCTAGCTTTACATACCTTCGCTTCTGATTTCCCGACTAACTGGCGTAGCTCGGTCAGTATTTTTTCTATTTCTTCCAACTGCATCCATATATATATCAATTAGGAATAAATACACTAATATTCTAGAAGAATATAACATTTTTAATATATATATAGCCAAAACTTTGGCTTATCGAAAAACGGTTGAAAACTCGCTATTTCTCGGAAGTCCAGAAGGGAGAAATACTCGCTTTAGGGCTAGGAGTACATTGACACTAATTTGGAGCAATTCCACTTACCTTAGTTTGGTAGCACGACGATTCACCGGCCGAATTTCACGAAACTAAATCCATAGGAGTGCTCTTTGGTGCTTAATACCTCGGTATCTGGATTTAATTTGAGTTTGGATTGCGTTTAACGACGTAATCGGATGAATATATATCGTAAACCTTCGTTCCTCTCTGTTCTCTGTCGTGTTCTCCGGAAATTATAAGTTAAATGAAATAAAAAATGAAGTTGGAGGCTTATATACTTGGGCCTGGATAGGGCCTCTATGACACGGAGCCAACGCGGAGGCCCTCCCTCCGTGGCACGTTGCCATCGCGGAGGGGTTCTGCCCCGGCTCCTTCCGCGATGGTTCGACGGATTTCTTATCTGATCTTTCCCCCAGGCCTCTTCCTAGCATGTATGGCATTTAAAAACTCTTAACCAACATGCGAATAGGCCATCTAAATGTCGGGAATTTACGACGTGTAACATATAATTGAGGCGACAATGATGACATAGTAACCCTCGTCAGCGTTAACCCTAGTTAGCTTGGTCTCCGCATAAAACATTGGGATTTCTGGATATTTTGTTGCCTATGGGTATGCTCACAGGAGCAATATGATGTTCGAAGGGATCAGATTGAGGCCATAAGGGTCGTATTGAGGTCTAGTCACCTCTAGACTCCTCTATGCCATAGTGGCATCACGACCCTCAGTCGAGCCAAGGCTGGGGTCTAATCACAGGAGCCTAAATGGCTCAAACATAGCCACAGGAGCCCAAAAGGCTCAGATATAATTACATGATCCCAGATGGCTCAGATACAGTTATAAGAGCCCAAACGGCTCAGACATAATTACAGGAGCCCAGACGACTCAGATACAGTTACAGGAGCCCAGACGGCTCAAACACAGTTAGAGGAGCCCATACGGCTCAGAAATAGACTCAACTACAAGAGCCTAGACGGCTCAACCCAGAAATAGCAGCCTATCAGGCTTGGATACAGCTTCATAGGATGAGTACTCCTGAGTTACAATATGCTTATGAACCTTTAGTAGCCCAGATAGGAGGAGTGTGCATTGTTTTTACTTGTCGAAGCTTATGGGGGCCCAGGTAGGTTATTCCGTGTTGATTGTACCTTCCAGGCTTATAGGGGCCCGGATAGGTGCTTGTTTGTGCTTATACTTGCTAGTTATATTTCGGATTATGAAGCTATTCAGGTTAAATTCTTATTCTCCTTATTGATTACTTACAGGCCTTCTATTAGCTTTATTCTTCTTCCATTACTGCCCTACATATTCAGTACATATTGTATTGACGCCCATCTTTGGGGTGCTGCATTACTTGCCTGCAGGTGCAGTTAGACATGATCAAGGACCTTCCTAGCTGCCAACTAGTTATTCAACCCAATAGCCATCTCCTTCAATCCTTAAGGGCTCGAAAAAGTTCAAATCACCACCTTACCCAAACCTTACCTTTTTAGTGAAAATATCCCAAGAAGGTAGTCAATAACACGTAGAGAACGATTTGAAATACTTGGCAATGTAAATGAACTAAGCATGCTTCGAAATCCAACCCCTATAAATGTTAAAAGAACACATATACTCACCACCCCAAACCAACCCCAAATCAAGCATATAGGCATGGAAATTGTAACTATTGTGTAGTAAATAATGCAATAAAAGAGTAGGGAACGAAGATTACCTGAGTGAGATGAGAGTAATCAACCGATGAGTAGTAGAGAATTTTCGGATTCTTGAAGTTGAAGGAGTGGGAATGAAAGCTAAAACATGAATTATGCCTTTAATCTGATTTTGATCCCACTATAGCGGGCCTATTTTCTCTACGATAAGACTGCTGCAGTGAAAAAAGCACCACTGCAGTGGACATGTACGTATCCAGTGAAGAATTCTAACGATTCAAATTCCAAGAGGGTCATAATGAACCGAGTACTAGAAAAAAAAAAAGGAGTACTATAAGATGTATTATTGATATAGGAATTGCATAGGCAGCGAATGAAGAAGGTGAGTCACAAATGAGAGATACGGGAGACTCAGGATTAACGGGTTGATCTCAATACGAAAATAGCAGGTAGAAGTGGCATACATAGAAATTCCTTCCTATTGGATAGGGTGACAAAATTCATGCATCGTGTAATACATCTGTTATCATCCTAGAATCTTGAAATAAGGGTCTAGTAGGAATATTGATCAAAGAGCCGGAAATGATAATGGAAAGACTGCAGTATAGTTGGAGTCACCATGACTACGACCCCATGTAGAGTTGATCGTGATGCAATAGAAAAATCCTTATATGACACATAAGGCCATTCTGGGATGAACGATTATTTAATTGACATCTGATATACCGACTCGTCCGCTCGTTATAGCACCTTGGAAACATTGGTGTAAAAATTCAAAATTTTATGGGTCTGATTTTATTTTTTGGGAATAATGAAATAATGTTTTGTCATTGATCAATGGCCTAAACCAAAATTTGGTAGCCCCAAACTTCGGGACTGATGCAGTGGCTAGTTCCCCACCATAACAGTACCGCTGCAACGGTGAAAGTGCTCGTTACAGTGATCAACATGGACCAAAACCTTTGTATTTTGTTTACTTTAATACCTAGTTCCCACTCAAATAGGAATTAATCATGAAAAAGGATCTGGGGTAAAAATTTACGACAACTTAACTAAGGAAAAAGAGGGCGACCATGAGGGGATTTCCACCATCCACCGCAATAACGTTCTTCAAGAAATGTTAGACTTGGTGCAAGAATGAAATTCCATCGCTTCTTGGCAGTATCCTGGCGCCCAAGTAGGTTATAGCTTTCTTTTGTGTTAGACTTGAATTAGTGAAATGTATACATGTGTACTATTAATGTGTAATTGATGAGGGTAGAGGAATCATAAAAATTTGATGACAAGAATGTAAGTTCCGTAGTAACGTAACTAATAAAATTGGTGAATTAATCCTAAGTAAAAGGATGTGTGGGAGAGTAAAACCTAGTTGGTAACTAATAATGGCAGGTGTACTCTTGATATATATTTTTTGATGCATGTTCTTGGTAGTGTATTTTTTATGATGTTTTTGGTGGTATGATCTTGCTTGTATATTTTGAAGGCATAATATTGTTGGTATGCCCTTGAGTGTATATTTATAATACTACGAACAAAGGAGGGAAGTGAGTAGGCCAGACCTAGCTTGGTTATATGATCATAGATATTGCAAACTTGGTTAATATAGATGTAAAACCACTAGTATAAGTTAATGATTTATAAGGAGAAGTCCGAGGGAAAGAATGAACAGGTATTTATGAGAACCATGCCTTAGTGGGGTTGAATAGTTAAGTATGGGTTGTGCTCAAATAATTATTGTGTGGTGACGTAATTCCTTAGTGAAGAAGTATGTTAATGGGGAAACAATGGGCTCAGATAAATTGCCTTGAAATGGGAACTTATAGGAATAATATGATGATTAATATTGAAAGAACTCAATTATGTGATAGACCATTACGTGGGAGGATTGGGAAGTACAACCAATGAGTTATGATTATTAATTTTTTTAATTTAATTAGTGGTGATAGATGATGTAATAAATAACTAGAAAGATAGTAGGTTACAGTTTATGAGAAGTTAGACTTTATATAATGATTTGTATATATTATGGAATGAGAACACTCTTAGTTAGTTTTTGGACACTAATTATTGCTAATGTTATGATGCGTTAAATATGCTTGTAAAGTGAACTCTGAGATTATGATTGTTAGTAAAGATTGTGGTGAATTTGCGATGCACTGTGATGCTGGATGTGTTCTTTAAATTGTCGTATGAGTGCTTGAATGTTGATAAGTATAACCAATTTGGTGAATGTAACTTGATACCTTTGAGCGGTCATACTAATTGACCAATTGATAGAATATGGAATAAGAGAATAAAAGTGGATGGCATGTTTTATCTTGAAATGAGTGGCTAGTATCTGAGGCGAACATCCAGGTGAGCGGTTTTGACATGAATAACTCGTGTTAAGGGGAGCATCTGAACGAGCAAATGAGTGGGAGCGGGTAACACACTAGTACAGTACATAGATATCTAAAGTCCCCTGCAGGTTATGACTGGAAGGATAGAAATAAGACCATTTGACATGTGGGTACAGAGATATTCAGTGATGTGTGACAAAGATCTATGTTACAATATACATACGACTGTGTAGGAGTGATCAGTACAAGTATGTTACAATATATATATATATATATATATATATATATATATATATATATATATATGGCTATCGGGCTGTGTGACCAATATTTGTGATAGGTATGATACCGATATGTGTACAAAGATGCTACTATGGTGTGTACAGATATCCTATAATATTAGATTGATGAGTCAATCTATTTACCTGTGTGTTCTGTGTGTACATGAATTTTCTGCATAATTATGTCTTACTTATATTGTAATCCTTAATATTTATTGAAGAATTAATGTTTGCAATCTAACTTGTTGGTGGACATGTTTATGTGTTATTGTTGGGTTGATCCTGATTGTGGGAATGTTTTTATTGAAAAGGTGAATATAATAAATAATTGTGCTATGATGACAAGTTGAGAAATCAATATTTAATCGAGTATAGTTGCTATAATTTTTGAAAGATATTAGACCATGTATAATTAACGAAGTATTGAAGAATAAAGGTTGCCAGGGCAGTCAGCTACTGCCTAGAGCAGTATCGCTGCAGTGGTAGAATTTTCGTTGCAACGAGACCGTGACCATGATCAAGTTACCGCTGCAGTGAGGCTTAAACAGAATGCAGGCCAGCTGGTAGTAAAAGATGGGTGTATTGCTAAATGACTTGGGTAATTAGAGATTAAGTGATTTAATAGTATAATTGCGAGGTTGTATTTTAAAAACTGATTATTGATTGCATATTAATTTTATGCTGGTACGTGAACTAATTTTAGTCGG
The DNA here is from genome assembly GCA_035772735.1 of Datura wrightii. Taxonomy (NCBI): domain Eukaryota; kingdom Viridiplantae; phylum Streptophyta; class Magnoliopsida; order Solanales; family Solanaceae; genus Datura; species Datura wrightii. The sequence goes on along the minus strand of JASDFA010000002.1, from coordinate 42,770,419 downwards.
TCGATAATTCCTACCAGTATATGTGGTGTACTGATACTACTCTTTCTATACCTTTTTTATGTAGGTTGTGGTAGGTTTGAAGTCTCTATGGTTGAGGTGCCGATATCCAGTATCTGCTTCTACATTTTTCTGCAGGTGAAGTTGTGTATTTTATTTATCAGTATTTTGGCTAGACCTCTTCTACCGGTCCAAACTAGATCCTCAGGAAGAGTTGAGTTTTGAGAAATCTTTTCGAATTTACTCATTGTATTGTTATGTTGATTTTATTATGAGAAACTATGAGATTCTGCAATATATATATATATATATATATATATATATATGTATGAACACTGATAAAATAATATTTTCAAAAAAGGGTAGGTGCCCGCATGATCTGCTTAATTGGGTCGTGACACAATTATCCTTCCTTTTCTAGAGGTAAGTTATGGTATCTTTACAACCAAGACCACACCCATATTTATAATATCTTATTACATATTATCATATTCACTTCAGTAATTGAATCTATATTTATGACATTTATCAAAAGTTCTCATTTTTTGAAAATGAAACATAATCATCTAAACGAGTCTTACTCATATAAAATTCTGATAGCTTAGAACCTCTTTAAGATATTGCTACTTCTGGAGAAAATTGAGATATGCATATGATGTAGATAATTTCTCTAACATATTTTTAGATGTAATCATAATAAGTCTATAAAATATTATCAGTTCTATAAACCTATAAATATATTTCAGCTGTAATTATATTAAGCCTATAAAAATATTATCTCTTCTAGTGATCATATATTTCTTACAAATTCTCATTCTTATCCATTAATAGATATGAAATTAATATCATCATATATTTTGGTCTTCTGGAATAAATATGAGACATGATTTGTCAAGTGAATTAATTAAGTCATTACTCAAATTCATAAACAAAATCGATATTGTTATCAACAAAGACATAAGTATCAAGAAATACTAATATTTTATCTCATTAAATCATATCCACTTCATTCTTATTTTATAAATATTTAGAGAAAAAATATCACTAAAGAAATTTCATTCCTCTGACTAAGTAATACATCTTTCAAAAAGAAACTTTAATTTTTCATACCTCAGATCAAAAAAGTGAGTGCTCAAAACATAGACTTGTACTAATAACGTGTTATGAAATAATAAAGGAAGAAGAAGAATATCGTAGAAAAAGAGAGAAGAGAGAAGACTTCTTATTTCTCTAAATATAATAAATGAGAACCCCATTATTTATAGGAGAAAAAGAGCCTAATTTTTTTCAAAGAAATAAGATAGACAATTCATTATAGACTAACAAATGTCAACAACATACTAACAAATACATTTATAGACTGACAAATGTCAACAAAATACTAACAAATACATTTATAGACATTCATTATATACAAATGTATTTATAAAAATATCTATTTATTAGGCAATTATTATCACGATTATTAGCAATTGTAGCAAAAATGAGAAATTAACTTTGTCAAATTATTTTTCATGGTTTAAATTTTTTACGAATTTGTAAATGGTTATGGAATTCAATTTTTTGTGGCTATTACTAAGTAATAATTTCGATTTTTAAATTTTTCACTTAAATTTTATAGCTATAAATATATTATATTGTAGTGTGTCTTCTAATCTTATTTCAGAAAAGAAATTTAAAATACATTTGAAAGACAATCAAAATAGAAAGAGCCAAATGTCCGGTGTGTGTGTGTGTGGGGGGGGGGGGGGGGGGGAGGGGACGAAGGAGCAAAAAATGAAGAAAGGAGACGACAATTAAAGCTTTTTAAGTTTAATTGAACTAATAACAAGTGTAATTCTTTATTCCTTCTGTCTCAATTTATATGACATACTTTTCTTTTTAATCAATCCCAGAAAGGATGACACAGTTTTCTGTTTAGTAAGTATTTAACTTAAAAATACTCATTTCACCCTTAATAAGATGATTTGTAGCACACAAACATCTATGACTTATTTTAGATCATAAGTTTCGAAATTCTTTTCATATTTCTAAAACTCTGTACCAAGTTAAAGTACATCACATGAATTGATTTGGAGAAAGTATAAGAAATTGTTTCACTATTGAATTATTTATTTTGGTCAAGTCGTATTTCATATGAGAAGATCGCATATGTCTACAGTCTAAATATTGTTAACCTTTTCATGTGAACTGAAAAAACCTAACACTTGAAATACAAGATCTTAAATACATAAATTGTTATAACAATACAAATTTAGTGTAATTAGAAATGTTAATTATCTAATTCGATTTAATTTTATCTATATATTTATAAATTTCAAATATAATTTTAATTAATAGGTGATTATATTTATTTAATTTTAATTAATTAATTATGTCAAACTTAAATATAAGTACAACCACAAATATTAACTGATTATTTCCACTGATTATCTATCGATAAAAAAATAATATTATTGCATTTTCACATAGAAAAATTATGAAACTTCCCACTATTTCAGTGACAATCTAAAACTACCATGCATTTTTTTAATGAACTGATTCGATGAAAATGTGAAAAATAATATTTTATAATATATTTTTTTTATTAATTTATAGTAGGAAGAATCTCTATTTCTAATAGTGAACTTTAACGAAGTACTAAAAAGATTTTGCAGAAAATTTGTAAATAAATAATTGTAGAATATGAATTTGGATGAATAATGTTGCCATATGACTTATATTCTTCTTCCTCTTGCAGACAAGAATATATATTTATATCAAAATCTACATTATATTAAAAGTATAAAGATTTTTTAAAAATATTATTGAATATTTTTTTTAATTAAAAAACTTTGCGATAGATAAAATTCTATTTACTATTTTCTTTTAATAATTATCTTAATATTTAAAGTTTTAAAATTAATTACAGTTATAACTACTAAAGCTTTACTTATTTGTAAAAGGTAAAAACTTCTAATATTTAGTATTTCAAAATTGACCAAAATTTTTGCTTACTTAGATCTTTTCTTATTTAAATTATATTAAAAGTCTTAAAATTTAACTCTTTAAAATCAATTACAATATTTTTAATTTATAAGGACGCAATTGCTATCCGTGTAATTAGGCATTAATACAATCAAACACTTTCAAAATATACATGCCTTTTCTTAATTTAGTTTGTCATTACTTTTGTTTTTAATTTGTTTATATGATTTTGGAAAAATTGTTTTTCGTTTGTCATTTTTTTTTCTTATTGCACCATCCAATTCAATTTCTCTTAGAAATAAAAGATAGTGATGGCAAGTTATCTCTTTAGGTTAAAAGAGGATTCTTGTTGGGTAATGTATCTTAACATCAGCTTAGTATGAAAATTTTTATTTTGGATTAACCTTAATTTTGTATAATTATGTAAGAAAAATATTTATATTTTCTTTTTTAGCCAATAACTTCTTCAAATCTTTGATGTTACCGTCAATATTTTTTACTTTTTTTTTACTTTTTAAAAATAAATTTCATATTATACAAAATTATAATTTAATAAATTTTCTAATAAGTAAAACATTGAATTGATTTTAGTTAGAGTTTAAGTTTGGTGCTCAATGTATTCTTTTTTTAAACCATCAAATAATTTCTAAGTAAAATAGTAACTTTTTTAAGTATTTAAAGTAATTAATACTATTATTTTAAATATAACTATAACTTACAAAAAACACAGTAATAGGAAGTTAGAGTTTTATTCATTGTCTAACCAAAACTAATTCCTAATTGTATTCATCATCAAATTCTTTTTTGTTCATGATTTTTCTATCAATATCAATATCCAAAGTAGTAAAATTTTTCAACGGCTCAAACATTGTAAATTTATACAAAATAGTTCTTCAACTCACAAAATTTAGAGACCATGGGTAGCTTCTTCTGCTTTAACGATATGTCCTCAAATATTCAATCAGATTTATTTTAGATTTACAACTATTTGAGGACAAGACATCAAAATGATTTCTTGGTTGAATTATTTAGTAAATTTCAGATATCCAGTTAGGATGATCTTAAAATAATTTTTTTGTTGAATTCTTGAGTAAATTTCATATACCCAATTAAGGAGATGACTTCTAAATGGTACCATTGAGGAATCACCACTTAATGTTACGTGATGGTGTAAAAAAAGTATAGTGATCGTGAATCAATTCAACTAATTATGATTGTTAAAATATAACTTATTTGAGTTCTGTATAAAGTTAATATTTAAAACTTCAAGTCTTTAAAATTTTATTTTTATGAATTTATTTTTTTGAATTACGTATAATAATTATCGTGTCCAACTCAGCCTGCAAGGTTCTCCAGAAATGAGAAGTGAACTCAGTGCCCCTATCTGACACAATTGAAACAAGCACCCCATGCAACCGAATCACTTCCTTCACGTATAATTTTGCTAGTTTCTCGGCATTGTAAGTCACCTGGACCGCAAGAAATGAGCCAACTTGGTCAATCTGTCCACAATGATCCAAATTGAGTCAAATTTCTCCAAAGTCTTGGGAAGACCCACCACAAAATCCATTGTTATTCTCTCCCATTTCCACTCAGGGATAGGTATTCTCTGAAGTACTCCTACAGTCTTTTGATGCTCGTACTTCACTTGCTGACAATTCAAACATTGGGCAACGTAGTCAACAATATCTCTCTTCATCCTTCCCCATCAATAGTGTTGCTTCAGGTCATGGTACATGTCTGGATCTGTTATATGAGTATATAACTACACGCAAGTGCACGTGGTCGAACAAGTAGTAAAGTGACTTTAGTAAGCCAAGTATCGATCCCACAGGGACTGGGATGAAGTGCAATTTGCTCAAGTGTAATATATTTTGATTCTAAAAATGCAGACAACAGTGTAACCAAAAGTTTGATATTTAGTTTTATAATTTTTATGCTAAATCTAAAATAACTATCTAATTTGAGTCTGAACTATGAATGAGAGCATGCTGAGGTTAAACGAACATGTAATGAAATTAATTATCGATATAATTTGGTTAGTCTTTTCCTCCAGTTGCTAGCCAAGAACTATTGCCAAGAGATTAAAACTCTCGTATTTAACCTCACTTAAGAATCATGAACCATCCACCTACATTTCTGTGATTAAATGCAATTCATGTTCTAGCCATACAAACCCGGTTCCTAAATTGACTAATACGACTTTCAGGTATATTTCTATCCTGAAAGTAAATCAATTCCCAATTTTCCCAAACCAAGAAAAGATCATATCCTATTAATTCACAACTTTCCAATTTCTTGCTCTCTCGAGTGAAACCGGACTTTTTAGATATATATTAACGTAGGCCACACATTAATGCAGTAAGAACAAGAATTAATAGAACAACATGGAAGAAAAGATGAAAAACCACTATGATCAACAATCCATTTCACTACAATTGTTCATAACCTCAGCAAGAAGAGGATTTAGCCACTCATTTGTGGATTAAACATCGTTAAATGAGTGTTAAACATATAAGCAATTGAATTAAAGAAGAAGGAAAGAGAGAAAAACCCTGATAATTACGTCCCGTCAACTGCTTCTAACCCACGTTCTTGCTCCACCAAGTCAGAATAATGAAAAATGAACCTAAGTGTTCTATTTATACTGGCGGGAATTTTTCCCGGAATAACAAGCAACATGTCACGGAGTGCATCGCAGAGCACTGCCTCTGTGACACGCTACGGACACGGACCTTTACTGGAACTGGGGGTCCAGGAAATAAAGCCCAACGTGGCACGGCGTGCAAGGCGGAGCCAAGCCACTGTGCCACGGACCTATCGTGAACCCACACTGGAATTGGGCTGAAAATTCCCATCCAGGCAGAAGGCCTCCGCGATGGCAGCGTGACACGACTCCATCGCGGAGCCCCTTTATTTCATGCTGTCCAATGTATTGTCCCTTGCTCGCATCCAAGTCCAACCCCGATATCCTCCAACATGCATTTTAGCTTTCCGAAATTACATTTTACCTGCAAAACAATGCTAATCATGTTGGTTAGTATAAATTCACATTTTATTACCAATTACATGATAATGTATACACATTGATAGATAAACAAGGCTAAAATGGTACTTTTGAGTATCACTTGGACATATAAATTTGCCCAAGATCACTTACCCCACACTTAAATCCTTGTTTGTCCTCGAACAACAATCCTACACTTCATGCAATTTACATCCCAACCTCGCTACTTTGGTTCGACAATTTAGGCTACGGTCATACCGATTATTCAAAACAGCAAATCATCAAGAAACATGCATGGTCCTATCAATGCAATGACCTTCAATACATCAAGACCTCCTAGACTTCAAGAATCAACTCTCGATATTGGCAAACTCATGCAAATCAGCTGATCAAGATATCTGACACGAAAATTAATCTCTCATCAAGCATGTGCCCTCACAACTCAAGAGAATCTTCCCCTTTTTGCTCATATGACTCACAAAATTTTAAGCAGGGGCATGTAAACACAATTTCGCTCTCTCTCCCAAAAGAATTCACATGCATCATGTCATGACCCATAAGCTTGCCCTTAGTGTATTACTCCACTAATATAAAGAAGTGCGATGTAAGATCACGTAGGACTTTAACTGGTTGTAATGGAAGCTACGGAACTAGTAAATATTGGGTTAGCCAATAATAGCCACTAGCATCCTTAAGCACCTTTTCAACACATCCCATCAACTCATGGACATTGTTTCTTTTTTTCATCATCCCATTCTTGATGTTTTTCTTTAGTTTGGCCCATCGTATTAAGCACACTTGACATAACAACAAAGATTATTCATGCACCTTCATTATAGTTTATTTATAGCAAGTGCATCTTCAACCTTTTCTTTTCTTCTATCCCTCTGCTTTTCTTTTTCTTTTCACCATTCTCACTCTTTGACACTTCGGCAAAATGATTTTCTCTTCTTAAGCGCTTAAGAGTTTTGTATAGACTTTACGGCTAATGAAAAGAAGGGATTAAGCTCGGTTTACACTTTTCGACAAAAGAAAAAAATAATAGGCTAAAGGCTTAACGGGCTGACTAGGGTATACAATCAAGGTGGGTACGACAAGGAAAAATAGAAACTCTCGGTCAAAACAAAGAAATGCCTACATCCTTTCCTACAATACACCTCTTTCATTTCGTTTTGCACACACACCAGGCAAGTTCTAGACACGTCACAATAGCATGGAATAACAACACCTCACTTCACACTTTTTGCACATGCTCAATTCAAGATGTATTCACAGACTCTTCAATCAGCTAATTACAGGAATTCAAACATTAAGCCTCAATCACATTGAATCGAACTCTATGGCTTAGGTATCTCAATATATTTACAAAGTTGCATGTTTTCATACGAATCACCTTTGCATTTTAAATATCATGTACAACACGCAACCAGAATTTCGCAACCATACAGTAACTACAGGTTTTGGGATGCAACCCACCAAAGAAAAAACTGAAAAATAATTGAAAAAAATCTACTCCTAACGACTACATTTCCCTTAAGACGGTCGTCATCCATCCATCATAGGGAACAGTCACTACTATGACTTCGGTTTAATGGGATCATTCTCGGTAAAAGAACCGAAAACAAACGCCGAGAAACCCAAGAAGTAAAAAAATGTTGAAAATATCAATCATTTCGATAGAAAAATATGTACAAAATATTTTAAAAACATCGATCATTTCGATAACAAAAATATGTACAGAATCAGCTAGCAACATTCAGCAACACACATCAATTTCACATAAATTTACAAATACAAAACAACAACTTAACAATTCATAAATCACAGGGAACAACAAAATTTCACATGCACGACAGCAAATTAGAGCATACATACATAACAACACAGCCTAGCACCTAACTACTCCCACCCCACACTTAGCTCGAACACTATCCTCAGTGTTCACAAAAATTAAAATAGCACAAAAATATGGTGGTGGAACTCCCTGATCAGTCAAAGTATTCCACTTCTTCGTCGGGTGCTGCTGCTTCATCTCCCATGTCTGAATCGCCCCCGTCGTCTTCATCGGACTCCACATCGGAGTCCTCCCGATGTGTCTCCTCGTCTGTGGGGATGTCATCATCCGTGGGCTCTACAAATGCTGGCCCCACTCGACATAGAGCCCTGGCGTTCTCGCCGAAGGGGTAGTCTAGCTCGAGCTGCCATAGCTCCTTCTCTGTCGCCGGCTTCCCGCCTATCCTCAGCTGGAGCATCTGCATCCCATACATGCGAGCCATATACTGATCATCACGAGCGTGTCGCTCGCCAAGTTTAAGCACTGGCCCGTGGGTGGTGTCGGGTGCCTTAGTTTTAGTAACATCTAAGGCTCGCCGCTCCATCTGCGGGATATAGTCAAGGGCCTCCTCCTCAACATCTAGGCCCCTGAGGAAGGTGGTGAGTAGTCCACCAAAGCCATACCTGTGCCCCTAATGCAATCGGGCTCTCTTCATGGCGGAGAAAATTGCCGCCCCCACGTTGATCTCCAGCCCTTTCATCAGGGCGTACACCAGGCATACACGATCCCGGGTTACATCTGTCATATGTACCCCTGGGATTAGGCAGGAACAGACAATCTTCAGCCATATTCTGGCTTCCTTGTTCATCTGTGAATAGGGCAAAGTCTAGTGGTAGCCCCTCTCTTTGTGTCTGCTCCATCTATCTATCGATCGGGTCCCACACAAGGTGCGTCTAATGTCCGCATATGGTGGGGTAATGTTCAGCTGTCGGAGTACGTGGGCGTCTGTGTCCCGCGCTCCTATGGTGGCATTGAGGTGGTGGGGCTCGAAGGTGACTATTTGCCCTCTGATTTTTATGGTGTGACTTCTGATAGTCGGATTTCGGTTGGCATAAAATTCTCGAACCAAGTGCAGATTGCATTCCTTGGGCTCTTCAAAGATGAAGTTGAGCCCAGTTGCCTCGATTCGGTGTACCATCCTAGGGAACTCCTGTGCCAATGGTTCCCGTGCTATGTGCTCCTCGGGGAAGTATTTGTTTTCTTTGTGCTTTGCGTACCACTTCTTCCCCTCATCCGTCACCCATCTTGTTCCGTATTGGCGGCATTGGCCGCGTGGAACTGCTGGTGCTGCTGGGACTGCTATGCCCAGTCTGATTCGCTTCCTTCCGGCGCCAGAAGTTGATGCGCCTTTCCCTTTCTCTTGCCTGCTTGCCATTTCACCTGTCAACCCAAGTAGACAAGATCAATGTTAAGCTAACGGATATCAACTTCATATAAGGTCGGGTTAAGCTAGGTTACCCCACACTTAGTCCTTAGCTACAGTTACAACAATACGGCAAGATCATACTTATTTACACACAATAACCAACTATACAATCATGCTTAGTGCGTTCGAAGAATTCGACGGTATATCTTTTGTGTACTACTCAGACTTCTACAGCTAATCACAATTACTACCATCGCTAACATTTTAACCCATCGCACTTATCAAGGAAAAACAAAGAAACGAAAACACAACAAAAATTTATCTTCACGAACCTATACAACCAACCAAATTCCTACAAATTTCAATATTCCTCTAACCCGAGAATCCGTCGTTCTATTAACAACCTAACAATTAGTACATCGAATCATCTCATTCAACATGTACATCCCGACATGAAATTCACAAGTTCACTACATTTTCAACTTCAAATTCAAAAACAAGCCCTAGAAATGATATTATCAAGCAAATTCGATTCAGTTATACAATTGATGAGTTCAACCAATCATAACCACATTCCGAACATTCATCAACAACAATTAAATTGAATTCATGATTAATTTCTACTTAGGGAAATTTAGCTCACCTCACATGCTCAATATCGAAGAAAATCGACAAGAAATGAGATGGAATCGAAGAACATACCTTGAAGTTGAAGAAATTATGCAAACTTGATGATTTTCTAAGCCTCCTCCGTGTCACGTTGAAGGGGGATGGGTTTTGGGGGGTTTTGGTCGCGGAGTGATTGAAAAATAAGGGAAAGGGAGGGTTTTTCGGGGTTAAAAAGTAGTAAAATCGCACGGGTCACCCGGTGACCCGGTGTGACCCGTCGCGATATACACGACAATGTGTCACGGAGTGCATCGCGGTGCACTGCCTCCGTGACACAGAGCCATCGCGAGCCTGTTCTGGAAATTTTTAAATAATCCGGATTATACCTCAACGTGTCACGGAGGGTAACGCGGAGGTCCACCTCCGTGACACAGAGCTATCGCCCCAGCTCACTGTTTTGCCACTTTTTGTTAATTTTCATACCTCGACTTTTCTTTTGCGATTCCGTGCATATTTTCCTCCGTTTGACCTGAAATTCATCTCACTATACAAAATTGGTTAGAATTATAGGTTTCACTCTAAATAAAAATAAAACAAAAACTAAAACGAAAAATTTTGTAGTAAATCAAGAAAAAGAAAAAGAAAAATCAATTTACACTTTACAAAAAGAAAGAAAAAAAATTTCATGGGTTGCCTCCCGTGCAGCGCCTGGTTTACCGTCGCGGCTCAACGTCGTTAAGCTCAGTTGTCCTCTAGGGTGATGGACGATTTCTCTCGATCACCGTCCTCCCCCCAGTAGTGCTTACACCGATCCGGTGGTTTTCCCATTAACTCCCGTGAATCCTTAATCTGCTCATCATCACCTTGATCAATCACATTGATCACCGAGAGTTCTTCATGCACCATCGGGAGCTTGGGTACCTTGTACACATCGAACGCCTCCACCTTGTCATGTGCTCGCATTGTTAGCTACCCCGCAGCTATGTCAATAGGTGCTTTCTCGGTCGCCAAGAAAGGACGTCCCAAAATAAATGGGACTTCCGCGTCTGGTTCAAAGTCTAGCACGACAAAATCTACCGGGAAAATTAGGGAGCCAACTTGCACCAGAACGTCCTCCACAATGCCATCAGGTATGGCTAAGGATCGATCCGCCAATTGCAAGATTACTGTTGTGGGTCTAGGACTCCCTAGACCCAACTTTCTGAATACCGATGACGGCATCAAATTTATGCTCGCTCCCAAATCACACAATCCACGAGCTCGGATGCTCTGCCCAATAGTAATTTGGATAGTAAAGCTCCCAGGGTCTTTGAGCTTTGTGGGCAGTCTATTTTGAATCCGGGAAGTGCACTCCTCCGTTAGAGCCACCGTAGCATACTCAGTCAACTGACTTTTGTTTGCCACAATGTCCTTTATATACTTAGCATATTTTGGCACTCCCTGCAAAACATCAACAAGAGGTAAGTTAATATGTACCTGTTTCAGCACCTCCATGAATTTCTTGAAACATGCCTCCTCCTTGTGTTTCTTTAAGCGTTGAGGGAACGGGGGTGGTGGTCTTTCTAATTCAGCTTCCTTAGTCTTCCCCCTTTCAGTACTTTGCTCCCTCTCAACTTCTGCTGCTCCCGACTGTTGAGGTGGTCTTTCTGGTTCCACCTCTTTCAGCTGCAAACCACTCCTTGTGGTCACTGCATTCACCTGCTTGGGATTGGGATCTGTGTCGCTCGGAAGTCCTCCTCTAGGCCTTGTGTTTTGGGCTCCAGCAAATTGCCCAAATTGATATTCAAGTGCCTTGGTAGCTACTGGTTGTTTTTCACTTCAGCTGCCAATTTCACATAGTCAGCCTGCTAGTGAGCTTGGTTAGCTATCATGGTCTTGAACATCTCCTCAATGCTGGGTGATGGTGGTGGAGGAGGTGCATTGTTGTTTCTGAATTGTGCTTGATAATTCTGCTGCCCTCCTTGGTTCCTTTGCACACCCTGACCCGAACTTTGCCCCTGATGGTTGTTGCTACCCCATGAGAAATTAGGGTGATTCCTCCAATTGGAATTGTAGCTATTACCATACTGTTGGTGGTTCCTTTGTACATTACCCACAAAGTTTACCAAGTCAGGATTGGCTCCACAACACTCAGCTGAGTGCTCACTGCTTCCACACACTTCACACCATATTTGCTGCAGTGCATTAACTGGGGCTTGAGGCTGGTTCATTGTCATGTTGCTGAAGTGGGTGTTAAGTTGATTTTGTAATGCAGCTATCTGTGCAGCAATAGCTATAAACCCATCCACTTCTAGCACTCCTGCTGCTTTCCTTGTCCCGCCTCTTGATGAATCAGCATTCCATTCCGGATTGCCCTGCGAAATATGGTTCAACAAGGTATACAACTCCTTATAAGTTTTCTCCAGTGCTTGTCCTCCAGCTGCCGAGTCTAGCAATAGTTTTGTGTGGGGTTCCAAACCCTCTATAAAAGTGTGCACCAACACATCATTGGACTGATGATGATGAGGACAATCCCGCAACATGGACTTGAATCTCTCCCAGGCCTGATATAAATTCTCTCCCTCTCTCTATTTGAAACTTAGAATTTGACTTCTAAGTCTTGTTGTTTTACCAGAGGGAAAAAACCGTATCAAGAATTTCCTTGCAAGATCATCCCACGTAGAAATAGAATTCGGTGGCTCAGCTTTCAACCACCTCTTGGCTTCTCCCAATAGTGAGAATGGGAACAATGTAAGCCGGACATAATCTGATGACACTCCAGCGGGGATGTAAGTGTCACTTATCTCCAAAAAATTTTGGAGATGCTGCTGTGGATCTTCATGAGGGAGACCGGTAAACTGCCCGCTAGTGTGTAGCAATTGCACCATATTCTACTTAAGTTCAAACCTCCCTCCTGGCTCAGGTTTGCGGATGCTAGATGTGATATTATTACCATGTGGGATTGCCACCTCGCGAACCGGCCGAGCTGCTACTTCTTCGAGCACTAACACTGCCCGTACTACCGGTGGATTCTGTTGTTGCTCCATGATCGTCTGTCTGAGCAACTGCAGCTTTCTTTGTAGAGCTTCTCTCCGTTTACTGTGAAATATTCTTTCTGGCTCTATATACGAGTCCACCAGCTCCTTGTCTCTTGCCAGTGTTCAACAGAAATTAAGTCTGCAAAATACATGCTAAGACCAAGTTGTCAACACAAAGAAAATAAAAATACAGTAAATTAACACTTAAAACAAATTCACCAATTGCCAAGTCCTTGGCAACGGCGCCAAAAACTTGTTCGGGTCTGTTATATGAGTATATAACTACACGCAAGTGCACGTGGTCGAACAAGTAGTAAGCCAAGTATCGATCCCACAGAGACTGGGATGAAGTGCAATTTGCTCAAGTGTACTATATTTTGATTCTAAAAATGCAGACAACAGTGTAACCAAAAGTTTGATATTTAGTTTTATAATTTTTATGCTAAATCTAAAATAACTATCTAATTTGAGTCTGAACTATGAATGAGAGCATGCTGAGGTTAAAAGAACATGTAATGAAATTAATTATCGTTATAATTTGGTTAGTCTTTTCCTCCAGTTGCTAGCCAAGAACTATTGCCAAGAGATTAAAACTCTCGTATTTAACCTCACTTAAGAATCATGAACCATCCACCTACATTTCTGTGATTAAATGCAATTCATGTTCTAGCCATACAAACCCGGTTCCTAAATTGACTAATACAACTTTCAGGTATATTTCTATCCTGAAAGTAAATCAATTCCCAATTTTTCCAAACCAAGAAAAGATCATATCCTATTAATTCACAACTTTCCAATTTCTTGCTCTCTCGAGTGAAACCGGACTTTTTAGATATACATTAACGTAGGCCACAGATTAATGCAGTAAGAACAAGAATTAATAGAACAACATGGAAGAAAAGATGACAAACCACTATGATCAACAATCCATTTCACTACAATTGTTCATAACCTCAGCAAGAAGAGGATTTAGCCACTCATTTGTGGATTAAACATCATTAAATGAGTGTTAAACATACAAGCAATTGAATTAAAGAAGAAGGAAAGAGAGAAAAACCCTGATAATTACGTCCCCTCAACTGCCTGTAACCCACGTTCTTGCTCCACCAAGTCAGAATAATGAAAAATGAATCTAAGTGTTCTATTTATACTGGTGGGAATTTTTCCCGGAATAACAAGCAACGTGTCACGGAGTGCATCGCGGAGCACTGCCTCCGTGACACGCTACGGACGCGGACCTTCACTGGAACTGGGGGTCCAGGAAATAAAGCCCAACGTGGCACAACGTGCAACGCGGAGCCAAGCCACCATGCCACGGACCTATCGCGAACCCACACTGGAATTGGGCTGAAAATTCCCATCCAGGCAGAAGGCCTCCGCGATGGCAGCGTGACACGGCCCCATCGCGGAGCCCCTTTATTTCATGCTGCCCAATGTCTTGTCCCTTGCTCGCATCCAAGTCCAACCCCGATATCCTCCAACATGCATTTTAGCTTCCCGAAATTACATTTTACCTGCAAAACAATGCTAATCATGTTGGTTAGTATAAATTCACATTTTATTACCAATTACATGAGAATGTATACACATTGATAGATAAACAAGGCTAAAATGGTACTTTTGAGTATCACTTGGGCATATAAATTTGTCCAAGATCAGTACATCTTGGTGACTCCAGGGTGGATGGAGTACCTCAAGTTGCGAGCTTTTTCTAAAAGAGTTTTAATCAGCTCACCTACTTAGGGAATGCATACCTTCCCCTTTATTCTCAGGACCCCTTCATCATCTAACAGATTAACACTGCTTTCTTGGCTTCTCCCCTCAGAACTATATCCCTGATCCTACCCAACTTTTCATCTTCGAACTGTCCAGCTTTGATTTCCTCAAGCAGTGAGGACTTAGCCTCCATGTTCGCTGATGTCCCACATATTTTTGTCAGGGACAACCTCACTAAACTATTTTCCAAAGTCTGAACTTCTCTGGCCATCGGCCGCTGAGCAGCTTCCAAGCAAGCTAAACTGCCAACACTTACCGTTTTCATACTCAATGCGTTTGTCACAATGTTAGCCTCTCCGGGATGGTACATGATATTGATATCATAATCCTTAAGCAGCTTCATCCATCTCCTCTACCTCAAATTGATATCTTTTTGGGAGAACACATACTACAAGCTATAATGATCCATGAACACCTCACGTCGAGCTCCATATAGGTAGTGCCTCCAAATTTTTGAGGCAAACACCATCGTTGCTAACTCCAGGTCATGCGTGGGGTAATTTTTCTCATGCAATTTTAACTATCCCGAGGCATAAGCAATGACCTGTCCTTCCTACATTAGCATAACACCCAACCCAGACCATGAGGTGTCATAATAAATAACAAAGTCTTTACCTTCTACTGGTAACACCAGGATAGGTGATGTGGTTAGAAGAGTCTTGAGTTTCTGAAAACTTTCTTCACATTCCTCTGACCATTGGAAGGATACATCCTTTTAGGTCAACTTGGTTAGCACCAAAGTGATGGATGCAAAAACCTTCACAAATCGACGGTAGTAACTGGCCAGCCCCACAAAACTCCGAATTTCCGTCATGTTAGATGGCCTTGCCCAATTTCTGACTGCCTCCACCTTCCGTGGATCAACTTGGATTCCCTCCTTGGAAACCACATGTACCAGAAAGGACAATGATTCCAATCAAAACTCTCACTTAGAGAATTTGGCACATAATTTCTTCTCCTTCAGTAATCCCAGCACAATTCTCAGATGATTTTCATGCTCCGGCTTGGTCTTAGAATACACCAAGATATTGTCAATAAATACAATAACAAAGGAGTCCAAATAAGGTTTGAAAATACCGTTAATTAGGCTCATGAACATAACTAGCGCATTAGTGAGCCCAAATGACATGACCAAAAACATGTAATGCCCATGCCTGGTCTGAAAGGTTGTTTTGGGAATATCCTCAGCATAAATTTTCAGCTGTTGATCACCCGACCTCAAGTCAATCTTTGAAAATATCATTGCCCCCTGTAACTGATCAAACAAATCATCTATTTGAGGAAAAAGGTACTTATTTCGAATAGTTACCTTGTTTAACTAATGGAATTCAATGCACATCCGTGTACTACCATCCTTTTTCTTCACAAACAAAACCGGGCATCCCATGGCGACACAGTTGGTCTGATGAACCCTTTACTAAGAAATTCATATAACTACTCATTGAGTTCTATCAACTCAATAGGTTCTATTTGATACGAAGGAATAGAACTGGGTCGAGTCCTTGGCTCTAAATCTATAAAAAAGTTAATATCATGATCCGGTAGCATCCGAGCAAATCTGTGGGGAACACCTCTAGAAATTCACATACAATAGGGACCGACTCTATAAAAGGACACTCAGAACTAGTGTCCCGAATATGTGCTAGATACGTTAAACAGCCCCACTCTATCAACTTATGGGCATAAATATATGAGATGAGTTTCTTAGGAGCAGAGCTACAGTTCCCTTTCAACTCCAACCTAGACGCCCTTGGCCCCAATATAGTGATGGTCTTAGCATGGCAATTTATAATGTCATGGTAAGGGGACAACCAACTCATTTTCAAAATTATATCAAAATCAACCATGTCTAAGATTACTAAGTCTTCCAGAGTGTCAAATCCTATAAAATCAATAATGCAATCATGAATAACCTTATCCACTAACAGAGAATCCCCAAAAAGAGTAGATACGCAGATATGAGTATCAAGTACATCATAAACAAGATCCAAACGCAATGTAAAATAAGAAGACACATACAAAAATGTAGAGACTGGATCAAACAACACAATAGCCATTCTATTGGCCACGGAGATCATACCTGTAATAACGACGTCTGAAGCCTCTGCTCTGACCTATCAGGAAAAGATTAGAAATGGACCTGATTACCTTCTTGAGAACCACCCTGGTTAGGTTGTGCCACCCTTCTACCTGATTGGTTGCCACCCCTACCCACCTGAGCACGTCCTCTACCCTGTTGAGCACCACCTCTAATGGCTAGTTGACCACCTCGTCCCAGCTGTGGATGATTTGGACTGAATGTACTACCTTCTCTCCCAGCAGGGGCTAGAGCTAGAGGATCTAGGTAAGGAACAATCTGCCCGCCTATCCAAACCTGGGACACCATCTGTGGATGTGGCCATACTCGCCACGCTCATGACAGAACTTCTCAATCATTGGCCTCTGAGCAAGAACACAGGAAATAGGGCGAGCTATGAAGTCTGAATGAACGATCTGGGTACCCCCAACTGCACCTGATGGTCGTGGAGCTGTCCCTGGTGTACCTCCGGCTGACACATGCATGGTGAATTGAATAGGGCGCCCAGATAAACCCTGTGATGCTGGAGCCTTGGCAAATGAATTACTAAAGGAACCCACTCTCTGAGCCTCCTTCTCAACATTCTTTGCATATTCCTCATGTCTCACTCCTTCCACGAACTTCACATACTCCACCACCTCTTGAAAGGTCTTATTCTGAGGTGACCATCTGAAGAGATGGTACCTGAAGACCCACATTCAGGACTTTAACAAACTACCTGATCCTCTCCTCCTCTGTGGGTAGTAAAGGTAGAGCATACCAGGACAGGGAATGAAATCGAGCCTCATATGCTACAACAGATGAGTTTCCCTGCTCGATGGTGGTGAACTCATCCCGTCTCCAGTCTCTCAGAGTGTGGGGAATACTTCTCCAGGAATGTGGAGTAAAACTGAGTCCAAGTCAACAGAGGTGACCTTGCTGGTCTGCACTCCAAAAACACTATCCACTAGAGCTTAGCATCCCCCATCAATCGGAAGGTGACAAAATCCACACCATATCTCTCCACCACCCCCATCTTGTGGAGCTTCTCATGAAAATTAATAATGAATTCATAGGCATCCTTGGCCTCAGTGCCGTAGAAAGTGCGAGAATTTAACTTGGTGAAACCTCCAAGACAGGTCATGCTCCTCCACCATCATCACCAGTCCCACTACTGGCCCTAGGAACATGACAACTTTCGATATGTCATCAATCCTAGGAGCCATAACAGCTGCATGTTGTATCCCCCGACCGCTGCCCCCCAAGAGTTGCTGGCTCTGCTCCATTACCTACGAGGAAACTCAGGAGATTGAGGACCTTATCCAGAACCTCAGAGGATGCTAGAATGGCACGAGCTTCACCCTGAGTCGGAACTTCAACTTCAACAGCCACCTACTTCGATACTGCTGGTGGCACAAAACATGAAGACCTCTCCCTGACTGGAGCAGGAGAACGAGCCCCTCCTCAGCAGCAACAGGCTTCCATCTATGACCTCTGCCCCTTCCTCTGCCGCGGACTACAGCTGCAACTGCAGGTTCAGATGCTGCATCTCTATTACTGTTTGCGCGTGTTCTCATTATCTGAGAAGGAAAGAAGAAAAGTTGTTAGATACCAATTTGGATCACCAGATACCAATTGGAATCAAGTAATCGCATGAAAGGAAGGAAGAAAGGAGTTTTCCTAAAGTCCTGCAGCCTTTTGAAGATAAGTTATAAACGTCTCCGCACTTATCCGTGAGACTTTACTAGATCCGTCTTAGTGCAATGAGATCAATTAACCTAGAGCCCTAATACCAACTTTGTCACGACCCAAATGGCCATGATTGAAACCCACACTAACCCCCTAGTGGGTGAACCAACAATCCCCGAAATTACCCAACATCAAATATTCAGCAAGAGATAAAGGTTTATAAATAAATGAAAGATGTCATCACAAGAAGTAATCAACCTCTTACAAACAAAACAACACAACACTAAACTAATCCCAAGACATGAAAGTTTGCACAAGATGTCTACTTATAACTCTAAATGATTAAAACTAAAACAAAGGAAAATAAGTGTCCAGAAGAGAAGGACATCTTCAAAATGAGAGAGTGACATTGCCTCCTTGTTCTGCTCACCTTTCAGCGAATTGTTGCTGCTTACAGGTGAGGACGTGAGGAACTTTCTAGTTTGAACTCTACACTCAGAAAAGAAGTACAGGGGTAGGTTTAATATATAATACAGTATTGGCAGGCATCATCGGCCGACCTCACATAATAACATGTAAACATAACAATAATGATATAAAACAAGTATTTAGCATCATATATAAGTACATAAACCAATTCAAGTGCATTGGCTCTGACACAGGTGATAATTTTCCTGCTCACTGGATTGGGCCTTTCGCTGCATCAGTTACTTGACCGCTACAGCAGTCTTGCCACAGAAGAAGAAGTTCCGCTGCAGCGGTACCGCCTTAGGCAGTAGCTCGACTTAGTTGTACCTTCATCAGTTCTTTAGTCATCAGTTCATCAGTGACAACAATGCACATACTTTAATGCTCAATTCAATATAACACAAGAATGAGCAACAATAAGTACGACTCTTTATCACTTACAAATACAAAAGAAAATTACAAGCAAACCCATTCAATATTTACCAGCATCGTGACCGAGTCACACTTAAAATCATCTTTATATCCTTCATTTAAAATCAAATAAACAAAATTTGTAACTTCCACAACCACGTAGCACATTTTTATTTAGTCTTACACATGATTATGAATGTAACATAAACAAAGTAAACAAAATGGTGCCATGACAGGCATACGTCTCCGCCATAGCACCGTAAACACTCAATCTGAATATATATATATATATTCAACACTTAGGAGTTTATATTACTCTCCCTCTTGCACAAGTACAGATCAATTATTCACATTGAAGAACCTTGAAGGAATTTCACTTCACAATTCCATAAGATTTCCATAACGGTTCATGATCAAACTCATATTAACATGATTTCCACTATTTAATTCAAATAGACAATCTCATATCACATAATGTCTGCAGACCAATCATGTACCATTATCACACATGTATACAAGCCATTATACAAAGTCTAACCCTCAAACCATAACCTACCTCGATATTTGAAGATAATAATTCAGCTACTCTGCGGGAGCCTTGGCTTTTCTCAAAGCTTCGGATTATTCAAAATCTACACAACAAGAGTAATTCATTACTTACTCTTCGATCATGGGTCTATATAGATCAAATCCTTCCATTCGGGGTATTTTCAAAAGTAAAATCCAAATTCTACTCGGTTCTAGTCTCAATTACCTGCATAACCCTCGTTCCCAACATGTAATTCTAGGAGAGTGATCAAAACTCTTCAAACATCTAACCAAATCACCCCTAATCATCCTACAATCTAGCCCTAGTTTAACAACCTAGGATTTTTCTATACAAAAACTTCCACCATTATAGGTCCACAAGAAATCTAGGATCAACACTACTCGTAGTAGAGATAGGAAATCAAAATTCATACCTTAGAAGAGTTCACTACTCTGGAGAGATTTTCTGTTCTCTAGTCGTTCTGATCGTGCTTTTAAAATAATGGGGTAAAAACCACATAATTCCCAATTAAAACCCACTTCTGATTTCCATCGTCCACTACAGTGGTCACATTTCTGCTACAGCGGCCAAATTATCGCTGCGGCGGTTCTAGCGGTTACTTCCCAAATTCGTCACGACGGGACTGTGGCCGCTACCACGGTCTCGCTGCAGCGAAAAATCCACCGCTAAAGTGGTCTCCCAAACCAGTCGCTACCCAAATTCGGTCAGTTTTACACTTAAAATATTTCACAGCATATTCTATCCCTCCCTTAGCCTATTATCAGTGTTTTAGGTCCCTATTCATCCTGTAACGATGTTCAGGTTGTTACACATACTTAACCAAAATTTTCAGGCTCTCCAAAGATTTAGAATAATCCTCAAAACCATGCTATATAGATAATTTAAGAGCATGAAAAATGCTTAATTTAAGAAAAATACAAAAAAAGGTCTTAAATTTCTTTTAGATAGAGGATATATTTAGTAAAATAAAATTTAAAACCTCTAGACTTCAAGACGTTGAGAGCACCATGATTTACAAAGCAAATTATATTAAATCTATAACCCATGCTAATAAAAGAAAAAAATAAAGAGACACAAATAGTTTAATTCATTAACTACGCACACATATAAAAAAATTAGAATTTTTAATCTTTCATGGTTATATTGTTTGATACTGGTGGGCAATCATTTATCACATTAATAGATTGACTTTGAGTTGGCCAAAGATAATGCTAAAGTCATATATCAAGGAGAAAGTGACAATAAATTGGGTTCTACTTTTTCTACTAATTCTTTGATTTTTCTACCTGGTGTGATTTATAAAATAGCAAATCTACCAATATTACAGTAGATACTTATTATTTGATGATCTCATGCTATATATATTGAATTATATGCATGTTTAAGAGTACCATATGCTTGAAGATAATTATGTTATATTCTTTTGATCAAATAAAAACGTTCAATAGATATTCAATTTGGTAGCATGTAGGATTTAAAAGATTACTTTTAAGGTTAAGAAAATATGAAATAAACTTATATTTATACTTGATAATTATCTTGAGATCATGAAAATGATATATACGAGTACTCATCTTGAATGGATAAATCGACATTAAAAGTTTTTATGAGAATTTGAGATACATGAAAATACTTCTTATTATTGGTATATTATTTAGAATTTTATTAGAGATTGAAATATCTTTTATATGTATTTAATATTCTTTGATGAGAATAAAATATTAAAAAATATTTGGGCATTATACTTAGAAATAATAAAATATAGAGTTATCCATATATATACACACACACATACACACATACATGCACACATACATACATAAATATATACATACATATATACATATATATATATATATATATGACACTTAAAATATTTAAAGATATGGGGTACTTGTCTTATGATTAAGGGTGTGTTCGGTTCGAAGGAAATATGTTTTTGAAATATATTTTTTTTAAAAATAAGTGGGTTTCTTATTTTTTTGTATTTGCTAAGTAAAAAAAATTATTTTAAAAATATTTATATACAATCTAAACAATGTGTTTGAGGGTGGGAAGATACAAATCAATATGAAATACCATTTGTAGAAATTATTTTTTCTACTTCTACTATGAAAGTCATTTTTGAGGAACATGTTTTCCTAAAGAAAACTTTTTAAAAAATCTTGACCAATCAAATATGAAAAAATCAAAAAGCATTTTTTTGAAAAATATTTTTCTCCCTACCAGACACACCTTAAAAGGTTATATGGAGTACTTAAAATTCACTCTAGCTTTATTCCATACTTTGATCTCTAAACAATAATTAATTAAGGACAGAATCTCTCAATGAAAGACGTAATTTACATTGCAGAATTACCTTTTTTAAAGAATTGTATTTATTTATTTACTAAAAACCCTAGCCGAGGAAGAGAAGTCATATGATTGTTCCCTCTAGCGAAGAGTTACCACCATTTAATTTCCTTTTTAAAAATCAAATTTCACATTTTCTCCTCAATTTTCATATTCTTCATTCATGCATTATGATTCAAGTGACGGTATTGATACTCTTGAAAGAGTTCTATTTGCTTGTAAGACCCGTTTGATACCGAATAAAGCAAATTATTAACTTTTCATTCTACCTTTACATTCTAGTGGGTGAAGGTTCCGCAAAATTAATTTGATTTATCCAACTAAAATATTTCAACTTGGATATACTTTACTGAAATTTTGGGTGTTATGCTTTATGATCTTAAAATTACTTGAATTGACAATTGAACTACTTTAAAAAAAATTTCATTGATATTATTTTCATCATATCAGATAGCCATAAGATAGGTATTATGTAATTTCTTTATTTTTTTGTTTCTACTATTTTTGATTGGATTTTGAAATATTATTTTTAATTTTATTCTTTATTTGTGTTTAGGTATAAATTGTTTTAACAAAAACTGTCCCTATTTAAAATTCAATATACTGAAAAATTGACTTATGTTGAGCTAGAACAAAAAAAGGTTACTTTTAAAAAAAATGAATCCAAACAAAAGATAAATACTTAGGATGAGTCGTGTTATTCTATTTCTTTCTTACTTATTCGATAGTAATTTAAATTTTTAGTTTTCTGACATAAGACCGAGTTCCTACATCTTCCTTATTTGTACACTCCTTGTAGCCATTCATTCAAATATTTTGCATTTTAGGTTCGATCTAGAGGGCATAGCACATATGTGTATGTATAGATAGTCTAAATATATAAAATTTAATAGTTATAAATAGATTGAGAAGAACAAATTATGAGGATAGCGGGGAGTAATGTTGTACTAAGTTATGAATGAGGTTTTCTGTTGATCTTCCAGGTGCATTCTTTTCTTAACCATTCCCGAGTATACATCCAAAAAACTAAGTTTCTTACACACTACAACTATGTTCAATAACCAGTCTGGGTATTTTACTTCCTGGACTAACCCTTATGTTAAACAACCTTGTTACCTTCTCCTTAACATATTTATTGTGGAGGGGGGAAAATCAATCATTTATTTTCCTTTACCGAGGAATGGGTTGGATCCTAACTGAGCTTGTGAGAAACGACTCTAGTGGGATACTTGTCACATCTAAATAAGTCCAAAAAAAATCAATATTAGCCTTAGGAATTCAATGATCTGCATCTAAGTTCAGGACGTAGGCTTGTACCTAGGTATATGTAACACCCCAGAACTTCCTAAGACTAGCCTTTAGATAAAAAACTTGATCTTGCAGAAAATTGAGAAAAAGATCTCAGTATGAGTCACAGTACGACTTGTACAATTGAGGTATGGATCGTACCTAGATGTGTAATAAGAGGATGAAGAAGTATAGTGAATGAGATAGGAGGAACCATGAATTTATATTACGAATCATATTATCCTGGTACAGGTCGTACTAATCAATCATGGAAAAGTTTAGAGA
Source organism: Datura wrightii (assembly GCA_035772735.1). NCBI lineage: Eukaryota > Viridiplantae > Streptophyta > Magnoliopsida > Solanales > Solanaceae > Datura > Datura wrightii. The sequence continues at coordinate 42,746,748 of JASDFA010000002.1, read as the reverse complement.
AATGGTCAAGGAAATCTCAAGTAACCACGAGTCATGGTATGACTCGAGGTACAGTGGTACGACTCGTGGGATGAGTCGTGAGAAAGGAAGTCCCAGAAGTAAGTAACAGATCGTAGCAAGACTCGTGGGATGTTGGTATGGGCCGCAGTAAGCATCCATGAGAGTAGTATGGATCATAGGATTATGGTATGATGCGTAGATTGAGTCGTACCACCTATCGAGTAGAAATTTTAAAGAAGTTTCTATGGGAATTTTCGTATCTTCTCGTTATTTTAACGCCTAAGCTATTAGAAGGGAATTTAGGGAGGATTGGCTGATTGTTTTCTCATTCTTCCTCAATCTGTCAGAAATAGTACAAGAACTCATATAGTTCTCCCGGAGAAGGACTAGGGCTTCCATTCTTCTCAATCTTTCTAGACAGTTTCTTAGAGGGAATTCCACTCCAGGTATGTGGAATTTCAATAAGGGAATGATCTTCCCTTGTGTCCTAAAACTTCTTACAGAAAACTTTATCAGTTCTAGCCCTATGAATATAGAAACTAGGGTTGTTCTTTAGTTAGATAAGGAAATTTTCTTCTTGATATAATTCTTGTGGTTTTTGAAGATTTCTACTAGCTATAATTCATATCGATATCCCTTTCCATGAATATGTGTTTTAGCCCTATCCTTAAATATGGTTTGAATGAATCTTGCACAATTGAATGTCCTGATATGAATGTTGTTTGATTCTGATACTTTCTTTTTATATCACCATGATAGTACAGATATGTGATCAGAAATTAGCTTATGACTTGTTCAGTACTTAGCATTCTCAGTATCCTACAGAAATGTCAACTGATCAGTTTGACTATAGTCAATCTTTTGAGGAGTTTAGTAAAACTCCGTAGTCTCAGTTATTAGTCCTCAAATTGTTCTTTAGAAGGTTATGATGCTTTCAAATAAAGCAGCTCTTAAGAACACCTATGATTCAATTATTAGGTCCTCTAGACTCTCAAAATTCTTCCAGATAAGTGGTCCTGACTTGAGTCTTAAGACATCAAGTTTGAGCTATCATCTTAGTAGACAAAGTTAGGATTTCCAGTGGAAGTAGGACTTAGCATGAGCGGTCTAGGGTTCAGTGCACCCAGGTTCCCAGAACTATGTTGCCACCATAGGCCATTAGCCTGAACGGGCCTCAGACGGTGATCACCCAGCTCAGCTATACCTTGGAAAGGTATAATGGGCCTTCTCTAATGGGGCCTATACTTCGGACTCCACGTCTAGGTCACATGGTTACATGTCGGTGATAGTCTCTCCTATAGTATAACACATGATAGTACAATATATCCCTATATAGTCTCAGTCTCCAGCTCAGTCCAATCCTCTAGATTTCACGATATGCCTATGACCTTCAGACAGCTTTGGTGTTTACAGTATTTATAATTCTTGTTATGGTTTTTGCATGTTCTTTTTTCAGTTCAGCTTATAGATTTTTAGTACTTATAAATTTGTTTCATATTCCTCATACTCAGTATATTTAAAGTACTGATGCATATTTTCTATGTTCTATCATCTTATGATACAAGCGCAGGTTCTCAGTCTCAGCACTGTCAGTAGTCCTTTTTCCGATGATATTCAGTAAAATTCTATGGTGGGTCCTCATCTTTCGAGGAAAAGAGCTTCACTTCCATTTCAATTTTATTTTCTTGAATTCAGACTTTAGAGTTAGATTGGGACTTGTCCCACCAACTCAACAATTTCTTAGTTGGCTTCGACACAGTTAGTAACTCAGAGTGTTATCAGATGTAATGTATTGCTTTATAGCATTTTGTTCAGCTACGTTTTCAAGCTTCCACTTATAGACTTCATACAATGTTCTAACATATAGTAATATTCTATGTCATTGGTTAGCTTGGGGTCACTTATGGTCTTAAGTACCATGTCGCGTCTAGGGTGTAGACTCAGGTCGTGATAAACTTGGTATCAGAACCCAGGTTTAGAGTGTCCTAAGATGTCTAAAATCTATGTCAAGTAGATTCCTTTTTAGGGGTGTGAAGAACACCACACTTATGAGGGGTAGGCTATGAGGCGTTTCTAGGAAATTCCCTTTTATTCATACTTCTTATCGTGTGTAGATCTTTAAACTCTGCGTGGTTATTGTTGTGAGTGCAATTTAAAGGATTTTTTGATGAGCTTGATAGATGAAGAAGAGGGAATTTTGAAGTTGTAATGTTTCTTGGTTTAAACTCAAGTGGGAATTTGACGAATAAAAGAAATGGGTTTAACATAATTTAAGTTAAAATTTCACCCTAATTCTGGCATGGGTCGGGTCGAATTATAGTTACTTAAAACACTTGATGATCCATGTAACGCTTCATTAAGTGATTAGACGAATTATTTTTCCCTTCGTGTTGTGACTGGAGTTCAACAAACTTACCTGGGACCTAAGAGTCAAGCAACGACTCGTGGTGTCACCCAATGAGTTGTGGCCTGAGTCGTGGTCCTTGGATTATTGTAGCTACATGACGGGTCACTTAATGACTCGTTTGGTCTCCCAATGATTCGTTGAGTTAGTCATTTTCACTCTTCTCCATTTGATTCTGCCTTTGATCCAATGTACATGAAGGAGGACCTCACAATTCGTTTCCAGAAGAGACGAACCGTTAAGTTAACCGTTGCTCCCTATTTTCTGCGATGGTCTTCACGATTGGACTGAATGAGTCATCAGGTCAAACGACAACTCGTTCTTTGACATTTTGCACCAGAACTGAAGTTCCAGATTTTGGCTCCAACTTTAAATTTTCCATCTTAATCACCTGCACCCATTAACAATGTAAACACTATATTTTTCTTACATTTACACCTTAGGTTTCCTCCCAAGAAGCGCTTGATTTAACGTCGCAGCACGACGTGGGTGTTTTGATTACTCATACTTCACCAAAACACCTCCATGGTTGCCTCCTATGCAGTGCCTCATTTAACGTCGCGGCACGACGCAATTCCCTCAAGTTACTCAGACTTCACTCAGGGTCCAAAGGTCTACCAATTTGAGTTCTTCACTTTTCCCCAAATAAGCTTTCACCCACTGACCATTCCCTTGGAATCGCTTTCCTTCATGATTTTATAGTTTGATTGCCCCATCGAAGAATACTTGTACCACTTGAAAAGGTCCCATCCACTTAGACATCAACTTACCAGGAAACAAACGAAGTCTAGAACTAAATGGTAACACCATATCACTCGGACTAAATTCTCTTTTCTCAATCTTCCGGTCATGCTGAATTTTCATCCTTAATTTGTAAATTTCAGAACTCTCATAGGCTTTCAACCAAAATTCATCTAGCTCATTTAACTAATCAAGCCTCAAGTTCGCAGCTTCATTCCAGTTTAAATTCTACTTTCTTGAGCGCCCATATTGCTTTGTGCTCAAGTTCGACCGGAATATGACATGTTTTACGATAAACAAGCTGATACGGAGACTTACCTATTGGAGTCTTGAATGCAGTCCGATAAGCCCATAAAGCATCATATAGCTTTCTTGCCCAATCTGTCCGGTTTGCATTCATAGTCTTCGCTAAGATAGTCTTTATTTCCCGGTTTTGTGACTTCAACCTGCCCACTAGACTGCGGATGATAGGGTGTAGCCAACCTGTGTTTGACCCCATATTTTTCCAATAAAGAGCGAAACAACCGGTTATATAAGTGCGAACCCCCATCACTAATGATGGCTCTGGGAGTCCCGAATCTAGAAAATATATTCTGCTTCAAGAATGTTGTGACACTCTTCCCTTCATTGTTTGGAAGTGCAACTGCTTCCACCTATTTTGAAACATAGTCAACAGCAACAAGTATGTACTTCATCTCGTTTGAGCTCAGAAATGGGCCCATGAAATCAATGCCCCATACATCAAATAACTCAATGACCAGGATGGGAGTAAGAGGAAGCTCATGCTTCTGTGATATGCCTCCTTGCCTTTGACATGCATCATATGCCTTTGCGAAGTCATGCACATCCTATTGAATGGTTGGCAAATAGTACCCACATTGCAGAATTTTGTGGGCTGTGCGAATCCCGCTGTGGTGGCCTCCAACAGGGGGATGAGTGGCAGGCATCTCCACCTTGGGCACGCATCTTCGAATAACCCCATCAGCATATATGATAAATAAGTAGGGCTTATCCCAGAAAAATTTCTGTACATCAGACATAAACTTCTTCCTCTAGTGAAACGATAAGTATTCTTGTACAACATAACTCACTAGATAATTAGCAAATTTTGCAAACAATGGGATGAGATCTTGTGAAGCCTCTAGAACCTGCTCGTCCGAGAATGCATCATCTATGTCATGCTCATCTCTAAGTGCTACATCAGGTTCCAATTTGGATAAATGATCCAACACTTGATTTTTCATCCATTTCTGGTCTTTTACCTCAAACTCGAACTCTTGTAGCAGCAGAACCCATCAAATCAATCATGGCTTGGAATCCTTCTTTGCCATCAGATATCTCAAAGCTGCATGGTCTGTATGGACTATCACCTTAGTTCCAAGCAAGTATGCCCGGAACTTCTCAAATGCAAAAACTACAGCCAACAACTCCTGTTCTGTCACGGTATAATTTTTCTGAGTTGCATTTAGAGCCTTGCTAGCATAATAAATCGGATGAAAAATATTTTCACGCCTTTGACCCAACATAGCTCCTAGGGACACACCGCTAGCATGACACATAACCTCAAACGGCAAAGACCAGTCAGGTGCCACTATAATGGGGGCAGTGGTCAATCTCTCTTTAAGACATTCAAACACCTTCAAACATGCTTCATTAAAGACAAACTTTACCTCCTTCTCTGGTAGTTTACATAATTGATGTGCAATTTTGGAGAAGTCCTTGATGAATCTTCTATAAATAACTGCATGACCCAAAAAGCTTCAAACACCTTTCGCAGAAATTGGAGGTGGAAGACTAGCAATTACCTCAATCTTGGCCCGGTCTACCTCAATACCCTTACCAGAAATCTTGTGGCCTAGCACTATACCTTCCTTGACCATGAAATGACACTTTTCCAAGTTAAGCACCAAGTTTGCCTCTTCACATCTCTGAAGTGCCTTGCTCAAATGAGCCAAAAACTCCTCGAATGAATCAGCCACCACCGAAAAATCATACATAAAGACTTCAATGATGTCTTCCATCATGTCAGAAAATATGGACATCATGCAACGCTAAAAAGTGGTGGGTGCATTACATAACCCAAACGACATCCTCTTAAAAGCAAATGTACCATATGGACAAGTGAATGTGGTATTCTATTGTTCTTTAGGGGCTATAAAAAATCTGATTATAACCCAAATAACCATCAAGGAAACAATACCATCCTCTGCCTGCAAGTCTGCCTAACATTTGGTCCATGAATGGCATCAAAAAATGATCTTTTTGTATCCAACGGTTCATCTTTCTATAATCCATGCATACTCTCCAACAGGTGCCTGGTCTTAGAGGAATAGATCATTGTTAGAATTTGGGACCATCGTGATTCCTCCCTTTTTTGGTACACACTGGACTGAGCTCACCCATTTGCTGTCTGCAATAGGATAAACCCCACCTGTATACAACCACTTTATGATTTCCTTCTTGACCACCTTTTGCATAGGTGGATTCAACCTACGCTGATGTTCAATACTTGGAATACAATCTGGCTCTAGCTGGATCTTGTGAGTGCAAATACCTGCTAATTCCAATAATATCTGCTATGGTCCACCCAATGATTTTTTTGTATCTCTTCAAGATGAAGACTAAAGCATCCACTTGCCATTCCTCCAAGTCAGCTCCAATAATGATCGATAAAGTGTTACCCACTCCCAAAAATACATACTGTAAATGAGACGGGAGTGCTATGAGCTCCAATATGGGAGGTTCCTCAATAGATGGCTTGGCCCGTGGGGTCACCCAATTCTTCAAATCAAGATCGATTTTCTTTGGAGCATAAGCGTATGATCCTATGCCACCAAGTGCATTTACAATTTTCTCACCCCCATGAATCTCCTCAACACCAATATCCATCACAACGACTTCTAGGTCATCAAGAATCAATAACTCCTCCATGGGCAAAATTGGGAACTTAGGTTCCGCAACATCAATTATTGAGACCACCCTCATATCATTTGGTTTCTTTATGGATCTGCACACATTAAATGTCACTTCCTCATTGTTCAACCGGAATTTTAGCTGTCTAGTCTCCATATCTACAATAGAACATCTGGTGGCGAGGAATGGTCTCCCCAAGGTAATGAGGACCTCAAAATTGACTTCACAGTCTAGGATGACCAAATTAGCCAATAATATAAAGGACTCCACCTTCACTAGTACATCATATAGGACCCCCACCGGATTCTTCATCATACGATCTGCCATCAAAAGCCGCATTGTAGTCGATTTGGGGGCTCCCAAGCTCAACTGTCTGAAAACAGCTAATGGCATCAAATTAATACTAGTACCAAGATCACATAATGCCTTAGAAAAATAAAAGGCTCCAATAGTGCATGTTTAGTGAATTCTCCAGGGTCTTCCTTTTTTTGAACAAGAGAACGGGATGTTATTGCACTACAATGGTGCAAGTTGTCTGTAGGTTTGAAACTCACAGTCCTCTTTCTAGTGACAAGGTCCTTCATGAATTTGGCATAGCCAGACATCTGCTCAAGTGCCTCAACTAATGGGATGTTCACGAACAATTGCTTCAACATGGAAATGAACTTGTGATACTTCCCATCTTCGACCTTTTTCTTCAACTTCTATGGAAAAGGAGGAGGAGGTCTAGGGATCAATGTGAACTTTTGTTGAACCTCTTTCTCCTTCTCGTTGTTAAATCCATGCTCCTTTGCATTACTAAGAGCGATCTTCACCATAGTATCTCCAAACAAAGTTGGATCCTCGAAATCTGCTATCCTGTCATCATTAATTGATACGGGCTCTTCTATGTCATCAATCACAATCGGCCTCGGAGGATAAACAGTCAACTTCCCGCTCCTAGTAGTGACCGTCATGCAGTGACTGTCATTTTTAGGATTCTGCACTATGTTGCTGGGAAGTGTGCCCTTCTTTCTCTAGTTCATTGCAACAGACATCTGACTCAACTGCTGCTCAATCTGTTTAATGGCCATGATGTGTGATTCCACCTTTTAATTCATGCCAGAATTATCAGCGTAGAGCTCCTTAAAATGGATGTCTGCTGTCTCCATCTGCTTAAGTACTTTAGACAACATGTCTTCAACCCTTGAACCACTGGAATCTAGCTCACGGTTCCTTGGAGGAACATATAGACTGCTTTTATCATTCTTGTACTCATCAAGCTTCTTCCAGTCTCCATTATCTCTTTACTGGCCTCAGTTGTAATTGTTGTCCTTGTAAAAGTTCTAACCTTGGTTCCCTTGACCTTGACGCCAAGAGTCCTAGTTAGACCCTTGGGTGTTAGTCCACCCTCCCTCTAATCATTTAGATAGTTAGCTTCCTCTTCAGACTCAGATTCACATCTATCCTTTCTCGGAGCCTTGCCCTAAAAACCCACAACATTTACATTCTCAGCTCCAGCTCCCATCAGATGCTTATCAAGCAACCCCATAGTTGTTTTGATCTCAGAAGTATCTTGATCACGCTCTTCATCTTTTCTTCTCTATTCTACAAACATACCAACCGCATAAGAACCAGCCGAAATCTCCAACTCTCTAGTGTGCCAAGCTCGGTTGGTTTTGATGATCCTGCCAAGTAGCTCAGCAGCCTCTGAATAAGTGTGGCTCATAAAGGTTCCTCCAGAGTTGGTGTCGGCCACCGCCTTGGTGTTAGCATTCAGAGACCTATAGAAGATTTCCAACAATGTATCATCTGGAATCCTGTGATTTAGCACCCTTTTTTGAGCTTCTTGTTGAAACGCAGCCAGGTCTTATGAAGTGCCTCTGAATTTAGTTGTCTGAAGTTATATATTTCATCTTTCAACTGCAACGCTTTGGAAGGTGGGAAGAACCTTTCAAGAAAAGCTCTCTTAAGTTCTCTCCAAGTAGTGATAGAATCATTTGGAAGCTCAGCCAAACACATCGTTGCCTCACTCCCTAATGAGAAGGGAAATAACCTCGGTCTGATTGCGTCCTGGCTCACTCCCGGTTGTTTGTATGCGAAATTTGTCAAGTGAGCATGGGCATCATCAGATGCATGACCTGTAAATATTCCCTTCATGTTGAGCAGTTGGATCATTGCACTAGTGATATCAAACTTTTCGCTAGCAGGAAAAGGGGGATGTAATATAGCTCCAGTGGCACTGGCTTCGTCTATATTAGTATCATCCTCCTCATCAAAATATCGGTGTCTCTGGTGTTCTGGTCCTCTATCTCGTCTAGCTCGCTCTGCTTCTGTAGCTAGACGTTGCTCGTCAGCAACTCTAGCTAACTCAAGATCTCTAGCCCGAGCTTGCTCCTCAGCCAACATTCTCGCTGTGGCTTGGTCCACGGTTTCCTGCTCTTAGATGTTGGCCATTCTTCTCAGGTTTCTTAACGTCTACTCAAGTTTGTGATCGATTGGAATCAAGGATTCTCCTTGGCTTCTAGTATCGGGCATGAAAGAACCTAAGGCCTGTTAAACAAACAAAAACAATAAAAGAAAAATAAAAAGGAAAATAAGAACAAATAGTAAAGCAAACACAATTAACAAAAGCCTTAGTCGTATTCCCCGACAATGGCGCCAAAATTTGATGTTGCCCAAATTACACCTCGCATATGAGGTATAAAGCGGTCGATATCAAATATAGAACCCAACTAGAGGTTGGGGTCCATCCCATAGGAAATATGAAAAGAACTTGAGTTAATGCGAATAGTTGTTACTATCGGGTTACTTATTTTCTAAGGGGGAAAGAAATAAACCACTAAATATGAGTAAAGACTACTAAATGCTTAAGTCAAATTCGGTTTGTGTTCAATTAACAACTTGACTAGGATTGTGTTCCCCAAGACTTCATAAACACAAGACTTTTACACTAGTGATCTATTTCGATGTTTAACATGCAATATCGGTAAGTTATGTTCACCTAAATGTTGGTCCCCTATCTAGATGATTATCACCATGTAACTTGTTCCGTATGCTGGTGTATGCTTAATTAACCCTTACCCTTAATATCGGATTAGCTATCCCAGGACAAGTTCAAGCTATTAGATGAGGGTTGATAGCCTCGGATCTTTGTTGTTAATCCCTTTTCCCATTCACTACCTCCTTGGTCCAGTAAGTAAGAATAAGGCAAGCCCTAACATTTGCAACCGTCAAGAATCAATTAAAACGAAGGGAAAAACAATACATGCATTAAACCCCTTTCAAGAATCACTAAGTGTTTCATCTATGTGTGTTAATTCATTTTGGTTCACACAACCCCAGTTATGGGTTTATCTACTCATGTTTTAATGATCACAATCACAAAATATAAAATAAATCATAATTGCAACTTACAAATTATCGTAGAAGAAAACCAAGTAAATTGAATAAAACTCCAAACTTGATCAATAAATTCCAATGTTTCTTTTGATCCTTAAATTCAAGAACAAAATTGTAAACCTTGTTTCTTGACCCAAGAATAATTGTACAACACTAAAATCCTACGTTAAAAAATAGTAATAATGAACTGTATATCAAAAATAAACCTAAACAGTGTATTTATAGTTCCAAGAAAACCTTTTCCTAATTAAAATTGGAAACCATGTCGTCAGTGGTCACGGGCTCCATAATGATTTGTTAGGACCTTTGACGAGTCGTGCCTTGCTAAAATTAGTCTTCCTTAGTATCGAACCCAATTGTGGAAATGGGTCACCTAACGACTCATTGTACCTGGGCACGAGTATCTTACGGTTGGTTCAAGTGATCTGCCAACGAGTCATTTAGTCAACTAACGAATCGTTATGTCTATTTTCATCTCCACTGGTTACTTCTTCAATCATTCCTCTCCCAGTCTTCATGACTGACTTCACGAATCATTACCAGATGTAACGAGTCATTCCCTCAACCCGTCAGGTATACTGTCTCTACATCTTCAAAACTCAACCTTTGGCTATGACTTCAGCAATGAGTCGTGCTACATGCCAACAACTCGTTAAGTGCCTGGCAGCTTCCTGTCCAGTTGTTTTAAGAATTAATTTTCCCATTTCACTTCCGAGCCTGTTTTCCTGCAACATTAAATAGAAAACGCCTCATACCTACGTAAACACACCTGGAATATACGTAGTTTCTTGGTTTTATGCATCGAACGTTCCGTAAAATCACGTCACATCACCTCCCACCAGGATCAAGAGACTACACCAGATGTGGTTACTAGTATGTTATGAGTATTCTACCTTGATGTATATGCATTGTTAGATTTAGGGGATACTTTATCTTTTATGATGCCCTATGTAGCAAGTAGTTTTGGAGTCAGTCTCGAAATCTTATCAGAACCCTTTTCAATCTCTACTCCAGTCGGTGATTCAGTTATAGCTAGACGGGTGTATAGAAATGGCCCTGTTGCAATCCTTCAAAAAATCATCTCAGCAAATTTACTAGAGTTATCCATGATCGATTTTGATGTTATCCTCGGCATGAATTGGCTATTCGCATGCTATGCCTCAGTGAATTGTAGAACCCATGCAGTAGAGTTCAGATTTTTGGGTGAGCTAGTCCTAGAGTGTAAGGGTAGTTCAGCTGTGCCTTCCCACCTTAAGGCTAGAAAGATGATTTCTAAGGGTTGTGTGTACCATCTAGTTAGGTTTAAGGATGCTATGTTCGAGATACCGACTATCCAGTCAGTTCCAGTAGTATGCGAGTATCAAGAAGTCTTCCCCGATGATTTATTGGGAATCCCTCTCGAGCGGGAGATTGATTTTGGTATTGACCTTCTTCCCGATACGCAACCTATATTTATTCCTCCTTATAGAATGGCTTCAACCGAGCTAAAGGAGTTGGAGGAGCAGTTGAAAGACCTTTTAGACAAGGGATTCATCAGACCGAGCAAATCCCCATGGGGTGCACCAATTCTCTATGTCCGCAAGAAAGATGGTTCTCTTCGTATGTGTATTGATTATCGGCAATTGGATAAGGTCACCATCAAGAACAAGTATCCTCTTCCTAGGATTGATGATGTTTTTTACCAGCTTCAGGGTGCTAAGTGCTTTTCGAAGATAGATCTCATATTCGAATACCATCAGCTTAGGGTTTGGCATAGTGACATCCCAAAGACAACCTTCAGGACTTGGTATGGTCATTACAAGTTTTTGGTTATGTCTTTTGGACTAACGAATGCTCCTGCAGCTTTTATGGATTTGATGAACAGGGTGTTCAAGCCATACTTAGATACGTTGCTAATTGTGCTCATAGATCACATCCTTATATACTCTTGGAGCGAGGAGGAGCATGTCGCTCATTTGAGGGTGCTGCTACAGACCTTGAAGGATCGCCAGTTGTATTCTAAATTCAACAAGTGCGAGCTCTAGTTGAATTCAGTGGCATTTTTGGGTCATGTGGTGTCGAGTGAGGGTATTCAGGTGGACTCTCAAAAGATAGAAGCGGTAAAGAATTGGACTAGACCAGTGAATCCTTCGAATATCAGGAGTTTCTTGGGTTTAGTTGGGTATTATCAGAGATTTTTTAAGGGAGTTTCATCTATTGCAGCACCATTGACCAAATTAACACAAAAAGGTGAAGTTTCAATGGTCGGAGGCTTGTGAGAGGAGCTTCTAGAAGTTGAAGACTAGACTCACCTCAGCACCGGTATTTACCCTACCTGAGGGTACTGATGATTTTGTGGTATATTGTGATACTTCGATGATCGGCCTTGGTTGTGTATTGATGCAGCATGGTAAGGTGATAGCACATGCTTCCAGGCAGCTGAAGGTTCATAAAAAGAATTACCCTACTCATGATCTCGAATTGCCGGTGGTAGTATTTGCCTTGAAGATTTGGAGATACTATTTGTATGGGGTCCATGTGGATGTGTTTACGGACCACAAGAGCCTACAATATGTGTTTACCCAGAAGGATCTAAATCTACGCCAAAAAAGGTGGTTGGAGTTACTCAAAGATTATGATATGAGTGTTCTTTACCATTGGGGAAAGGCTAATATGGTAGCAAACGCTCTTAGTAGGATTTCTATGGAGAGTGTGTCTCATGTAGATGACGGGAGAAAGGAGCTGGTGAAGGATGTGCATCATCTTGCACAGTTGGGACTATATTTGGTTTACTCGACCGATGGTGGTGTTATTGTTCATAACAGATCGGAATCATCCTTAGAGACCGATGTAAAAGCAAGACAAGATGAGGACCCTATTTTTGTAAAGTTGAAGGAAGTTGTTCAGAATCAGAAGGTAGAGGTCTTCTTCAAAGGGGGAGATGGAGTGCTTCGATATCAGGGTCGGTTGTATGTTTTGGATGTTTGATGATTTGAGAGATCGAACGTTGAACGACGCCCATGGTTCCAGATACTCCATACACCCAAGTGCCACCAAGATGTACCATGACATACAAAGAAGTCTATTGGTGGAATGGCATGAAGAAGGACATAGCAGAGTTTGTGGCTAAGTGTCCGAATTGTCAACAAGTGAAGGTTGAGCACTAGAGATAAGGAGGTGCACTTCAAGACATCAGTATTCCTACTTGGAAGTGGGAGGAGATCAATATGGACTTCATCACAGGGTTGCCTCACACTCGTCGATAGTATGACTCCATTGGGTGGTCGTGGACAGGTTGACCAAGGCAGCTCACTTCATACTGGTCAAAACTACTGACTCAGCAGAGGGTTATGCTAAATTATACATTCGAGAGCTGGTTCGGTTGCATGGAGTGCCCTTTTCCATCATATCAGATAAAGGTACTCAGTTTACTTCCCAGTTTTGGAGATCGTTTCAAAAGGGACTTGGTACTCAGGTCAAGCTCAGTACAACATTTCACCCGCAAAGGAGGAGTGAACTAATCAGACTCTCGAGGATATGTTGAAAGCGTGTGTGATTGATTTCAAGGGTAGTTATGATGACCATTTTCCTCTCATTGAGTTTTCATATAACAACAGTTGCCATTCCAACATTCAAATGGCTCCGTTTGAGGCTATCTATGTGCGAAGATGTAGATCACCTATTGGTTGGTTTGAAGTAGGTGAAGCTGCAATGATAGGACCAGATTCAGTCCATGAGGCCATAAAGAAAGTTCGGCTTATAAGGGACAGGTTAAAGACAATTCGAAGTCACCAAAAGTCCTATGCAGATGTGAGGAGGAGAGAACTTGAGTTTGAAGTTGATGATTCGGTGTTTTTGAAGGTATCTCCTATGAAAGGAGTGATGAGGGTTGGAAAGAAAGGGAAACTCGAAACCCCCGTTATGTTGATCCGTACTAGATTGTGAAAAGGGTTGGCAAGGTAGCATATGAATTGGAGTTGCCCTCAGAACTAGCTTCAGTCCATCCAATTTTTCATGTATCGCTCTTAAAGAAGTGTTTTGGTGATCTAGCTCTAGTTGCTTCGGTGGATAGTGTTAGTGTGAAAGGCAACCTTAATTATGAGGAGGTTCCGGTGGAGATACTGGATAATTAGGTTCATATTTAAGAAACAAAGAAGTAGCCTACGTCAAAGTTTTATGGAAGAATCAGCATGTTTAGGGAGCTACATGGGAAGCCAAAGCAGATATGATGGTTAGATACCCATATCTATTCCCTTCAAGCCCAGTTTCAGCTTGAGGTACCAGTTTCTTCCTTAATACACTATTCAGTTTCATGTTCAGCTCATGTACCTCAGTTTCTTTCATGTAAATAGATGTATGTGTGGTTCGGGAATTCAATTCAGTCATGTAGTTCAAATCGGAGTCATCCACTCTGTCAGTTTTCAGCATGTGTGTTTAGTATTTGAGTATGATTTTTAACATTCGAGGATGAATGTTCCCAAGGAGGAGATATTGTTATACCCCAAAAGCCCTAAGATCAGACCTGGGAGTTCAAATGGAGAAAACTGAATTTTCTACATCAGGTCACGAGTCATGGAGTGACTCGTGGGGTGAAGATTAGCCGTGGTTTGAAATCTTGACTTTGGGGTGACCATGGACATGACCATGAGTCGTGGTCAGCACCACGACCCGTTAAGTCATACGTAGACAAGTGAGATTTAGGGATCAAGCATTTTGGCAGTGAAGGCAATGGGAGATGACCATGAGTCGTGGTCACTGGTAACGGATCATTAAGTCCCTCGTGGGGACCCTTTTGAGGAAGGTGGGTAGTGTTCATGACGACCGGTGACCACGAGTCGTGGTCACTAGTAACGACCCGTCCAGTCCCTCGTTGGAATTGGCAGTCTACTTTTTTCTGTTAGTTTATTAAGGGCTTTTATGTAATTCTTATGTTCCTAAGGTCTAAACTATGTCATTTTAAGCTTTGATAGTGAGTTTTAAGAGGGGTAAGTTTATTCTAGGCTCATTCACATTCATGCATGCAAGTTTAGAGGTCTAAAAAGGTGATCAAGTCTAGTTCATCAAGGTTCTTCCCCAAATATTTATTGGGCAATCAAGGAAGTTGTAGGATCAGGTCTATTCAGGTATGTAAGGTTATGAATGGGTGCAATAGTCCACACCTATGCCCAATTCCCTCTCAATTTATGAAAATTCTAAATGTTGAATCTATGGGGTTTTTACCCAATATGTGAATTCTCTAAGTATCAATCATGGGTACGATCCAATCATGTTTCTAAAGTTGTTTTATGATCTATGGGAATATTTTGTGTCTATTTTAAATATAGGAGTATAGATTTTATTTTTAGATCCAATTATGCCCAATCATGAATGTTAATGAAAATTCAAACTATGATTTCATTATGATCTTGATCTCGACTATTCCAATTATGATTTATGCTTTATGATTGGATTTCTCTCATGTACTTATCATAGATTTATGAAATATCAAGTTTATACATGTTTACAAGTATGCATGGATTTCATGCTTTATGGATTTGTGACTCTTGGCCAATTCACAGGCCCTTTTTCATGGCTAAACATGTATCTTAAATGGGGATCAATGATGTTGTTACTTATTTGGCCATGAACTTCATGAATGATGTTACGGTTACTATACGAGCCTAATGTGTTATTTTTGGGAGCAATGTCTAGCAGCGAGTAGCCCGACATTCAAAAGACTATGCTGGTGTCTCAGAACTACGTTCCACCATAGGTTTATATATATATATATATATATATTTCAATATTCATGGATCCCCTCTTTATGATATCACATACTACACGTTCCTTGCCTGGCAAGCCTAGGACGACTCTGCCCACTTGAGTGAGATAGTTGGGGCATCATGTAAGGCTCTACCATGATGGTTTTGGTTATGGTGAGTCCTCCCACTATTCCTCACGATTTATGCATGGTTATGTTTATGGACTTTGGCTCAAGTCATGTTTAATAAAGCTTTTCTCTTATGATTATGAACATGACTGATTTACAAATGTTTTGAAAACCTTGAGCCCTATGTTTACATTATGATATTTACGTTATGACATTGTTGTCCTACTCTTATGAACTTATATGCATTTTTAACTATCCGTTTTACTTATCTTGTATACTCAATACATTCCAAGTACTGACCACATACTCTATCCTGTATCGTTTTATGATACAGGCTCCGATATCCAGGCTCAGTCCCGCCGATAGTCAGATTCCCGGAGTTAGCTTTCCTTAGCCTTAGTTGGTGAGTCCTCATCTTGCAAGGACCCTTCTTATCAGTTGTATGTCGTATTTTTATTTTTCAGACTATAAAGAGTTAGTTGGGGTTTTTTTCCCATTGACTCATCAGTTTAGACGCTTTTCAGATATAGTGTGTATTCAGCATTGGATTCATGTATGTATTCAGATGTTAAGGTACTTTAGGTTTACGCTATGTTATCTATGATGATCTTTTGCCTATCTATGTTGAGTTAGATGTGTGTTCATTCCATGGGTCGACTTTGAGCCTCTCGGGGATTCTTGTCCTGTGTCTCAATCTGGACTTATGTTCGGGTCATGACAGTAACAAATGTGTCCACACCGATATACGAGACTCTACTAGACTCATCCTCGTACAATGAGATCAACGAATCGAGGACTCTGATACCAATTTTTTTCACGACCCAAGTGGCCTTGATTGGCACCCATGCTAATCCCTCGAGTGGGTGAACCAATGTTCCATCAACTTGTTCATCCAATTACAACATTCATACTATTAAATAAGCACTCGCAAAATAAAAAGGCGAATGTCTTATAAGAAATAAAAAGGATACTTGCAGCATCTTTACTTTGCATCCCAAGAACTGAAAGTTATCGTACAGAGGACATCTACCTAACCATAGTAAACGAGGAACAAAAATAAAATAAATAAGTTAATTTCTGGAATAGAGATATCTTCTTCAAGAGGATTACAACAGCCTAGAAAATGAAACCAACTCACCCTCGAATTTCTCACAATGACTTCTACAAATGAGGTTAAGTTAAACTTCCTGGATCGCAACCTACAATCAAAAAAGAAGTGCAGGGGTAGCATCAGTACAAACACTATTTATTGGTAGGCATCGTAGGCCGACCTTAAGTAATAATTAACATATATGATGATTTAACAACAATACATTATCTCGAACAGTTTCAAGACTCTTAAATACATAACCAAGAACATACCATTTTGAACTGGTTGGGCAGATATGGCACTATTTAAGGTCCTGCAGCAGTGGTTAATGGGACAACATCCCCAACTAGCTCTCTAAGTCCAAAACTGAAAGATAATAAAAACAAGAGCTAACTAGATGTCCTCGGTAGATGAGGACTCACCAACAGGATAGGCTGACTGGACTGGAACATGAGTGGCTAATGGCGGGGCGGAACATGATTGCTTGGACCTGTATCATGAGATGATACAACATAGAGTATGCGGTCAGTACTTGGAATGTACTGAGTATGCGAGGTAGGTAAACAAACATTTTAAAATATATAAAAGTTCATAAGAATATGACAGTCCAAAACATGAAGTAATAATTATAACGTAGACATGAGGGCTCAAGGTTTTCAAAAGTATTCATAAATTAGTCATAATCGTAATCATAAGAGAAATCTTGTAAAAACATAGCTTAAGTCAAAATATCATAAATATAATCATGCATAATTATAAGGAATGATGGGAGATTCTTATACCTGACATACTCCACATGAGCATGCATGGAGCCCAACCTATAAATCCCTAGTCGGGAGGGTGTTCGTACCTTGCCAAGGGTAGAATCATGAAAAGTAGAGTGATATCACTAATGAAAGGCCCATACGGGCAGGGGGGACATTCTCAAGGGAGGTCCCATCATGGATACGTTGGCACGTAATTCTGAGACCTGGGTGCGCTGGAACTCCAGTCTATTCGGTATTAAATACTACTCCCAAAACATATATAGTGCTCATATCATAGTATAAAAGAAATGCTTGAGGTTCATGGTCTAGTTTAAATCATGATAATCATAAACATGCTTGAAATACATGAACTAGCCATAAAATCGGATACGTCAATCGCCTATAATCATAAATCGTGAAAGTCATGAAAGACATTAACATACTTGATAAAAATCCTCATACTTAAATTTATAATTTCATGAAGTATACTTGTATGAAATCATGCATCATAAAATATAAGTCATAAATTAGGACTTGATAGATTTAATCTTATAAAAGAATCAAAGAAGTTTATAAAAGGGATTTAACCCTAAAATTTCACAATCATGCTTAAATGATAAGATATTCTAATTTCATAAAATACTTGAAGAAATCAAAAATCTTATCATGGAAATTATATTTTTATATCAAATCAGCTTTACCCATAAGGGAATCGTGAAACAAATTTCAAAACCCAACATAGAATCATAATTTTTGAAATTAGGGCTTTGGGGAAATTGGGTGATCATACTTTTGATTGAAAAAGGATATGAGGTTGAAAGGAATCCTCATTGATAGACCCATATACCTGAATTGATAAACCCCAACTGAAAAATAAAACCCCACTTGATTCTTAAAGAATATGAGGAAGAGCCCTAGGAATTTCTTGAGAGATTTGAAAGAATTAATTTTTCATTTTAGAGTGTTAGGAGAGTAATGGGTGATCTAGGGTGATACCCTCAATACACTCTTTCTCACGCTTAAAATGATTTAGTTTAGGACCCTAGAGCTTAGGATTTACAAAAATACCCTTAATGAAAAAATCTGGGGAAAAATTCATTGCCAGATATCACGACCCTTACCATGAGTAGTACCATGAAGTAATAAATCGTGGTCACCTCCCATTGTCACCACTGGTCGTAGGACTGATTCTTGAAGAACATACCACGGATGCCCCCAAGGAGTCATTACATGACACCACGGGTCGTGAGAACACCCGTTGTCATTGAGCCTCGACATTTTCTCTGAACCTTCCCATGGTTACACCCCCCGACTCATGGTTTCCTACCACGGGTCATGACACCTCCCTTGGCAACACCTCTGTACCTAGAAAACCATGACCCTTATCACGATTTATTGTTTCCCATAACAAATCAGACTGACAATCGTGGTACCTATTCCTTCCTCTGCAGGTCCAAATAATGACTCCTTTCGATGATCCGTTAGAACCACCTACGAGTCATACCATGACTTGTTACACCGGACCCTCCTTTACAACTACTAACGATGATTCATGACGAGTCATCACATCAACCAACGAGTCATAACATGGCTTGTTGGTCCAGAACTTTCCACTCAGTCTTTTCACCACGACTCCAACCACAACCCGTCAGACCAACCCACGACTCGTACAATGAGTTGTCCTGAGAGAAAATTGTAGATTCTTCTGCTGATCTTATTTTCAAATCCCGAACCTAGTCTTAGGAGCATTTGGGATATTACAGTTGCTACCTTAGTTTCTTCTTCACTTCAATTATCATCCATCACGAATATAACTATAAATTGCACATGAAATCACAATATGCTTACAGTTTTATAATACTCAAGAGTACAATAGATTCATTCACATGTAGCACACACATCAAAAACATCAATATCCCCATAAGTTCACAACATTCATACCTACTCGTCCTCATACTGGCCCCTCTCAACCATCAACCTCCTTCATATCAAAGTACCAACAACTACCCCCTTTTATCCTGATTCGTAACCATATCTTTCAATGTTTCTAATCTTTGGACTATTATACTGCGGTACATCCAATCATATTTATCATCCCACATACTTATCTATGTACACATATCTTAACATATCCATCGCATCTCTATAACAACATTGTCAATGCTATAAACACTATATACACATGCTAGAGGGTCTTATTTCTGTCCTTCCAGTCATGACCTATAGGAGACTATAGAAATTCAGATACTGTACACCCATCCATATGAACGTCATATCATACTTGTCTATGTACTCATACCAATTATAGGTCTCCATCACCCTATCATTCAATACTCATCAGTTACCCTACACAGGCTATCATCTCGGTCAACTTAAGTGACAATCATAAAGACAAAATACTTCATAACTCCCACATCATGAACACCCTATAGCACCAGTCAATGCATATTAAAATAGAGGGACATAAAGGTTAAAAATCATCAAACTAATTTAACAGTTATCTAGTCAACAACAGGACAATTCAAAAGGCATATTTGCCAATAAAATCCAACATATTTTACATGTTTCGCCTCATTGATACATATGAAAACTCATGGATACAACTAAATTCACATAACATCACTTCAACACACGTTCACAGTCATGAATATGGTCATCAATATTCCCCATTAAATCACAGTACAAGCAATTATTAATTAAAGTCTAACTCCCTATAAACCATAACCTACCTCGATTTCTAAAAGAGAGAATTTTTCTGTTCCGCAGGAGATTTTCCCTTTCGTAAGGCCTCTGAACATTTAAAATCTAAAGCTAGCAAATTAAAATTACATTCAATCATCTATACTCCATTCTGTCCTAGAACTTCAGTTTTAACCCTCATTCTACCCAATGTCCTAGTCAAATTCATTGTACTAAAGGGTAATGTGCCATGTTCTACCCCTACATCGGTTATCTCAACTTTTTTTCAAGAAGTTTTTACTCTAAAACCCTTTTAAATCAGTGCTAACTCAATAAGGTCCAACCTTTATCAATTCTAGGTCTCAAACCATAGTGAAATAGGTATTTTATAATCGCATTACTCCTAAGAAATGTTAATTACTCACATTTAGGTCTAGGTATCTACACCCAGTCCTTTTCCTTCAAGTCTCCTTCATTTCCATAACCTAGGGTTTTCATCTTAGAGAATACAACCTAAGAGCATTCATTGATTCTAGGGTGTTAGAAAATTGAAAGGGAAGAAAACTAGTTAAGATCCTTACCTTGGGATGAACAATCACTTCAACCACTTAAAAATCACTCTCACCCTTCTCAAAAGTTGTGCCTTTTTTTTATAGGTGAAAAAACCCAAAATCCTAATTTAAAATTGTCTTATTGCCTCCTGTCATTCGCTACAATGGTTGCATTTCCGCTGCAGCAGACCCGCTATGGTGGTCAGGACCCTGCCATGGCATAACCCCCAGCTAGCCCTTCCCTCCCAGCTACAACAGACCTCCGACCTTCATGATGGTCTCATTGCAGGTACACTTTGGCCGCTGTAATAGTCCCCGTTAACTTGTAACTCAAAATTCTTGCACAATTTCCCTTTGTCAAATTTAAGTCTAAATCAAACTTCCCCAACACTTTCCACCATGGACCTAGGTGCAGATAGGGTGTTCTGGACTTACTTTCCCGTAATGACAGACAGGTCATTATAAAAAGTTATTCCAAAGTACTCTTTAGGACAACAACTTAATAACTGAATATGAACAAAGATTTGATTCGCTAAAATTTTCCTCTATAATTTCTAAAACTTGATTAGGGATCACATTTCAAAGGAAAACTCGACAAAAGAATAACTTCCATTTTATTTTTTTAAGCAATTACATTTCTAATACGAAAGAGATTTGTAGGTTCATTATGGTTCGTTTAGTTACCAAAACAGATTCCTTACAATACAATGCTCAAATTTCTTCTTTTAAAAATTTATAGTTCTATTTCTAGATTTATGCCGATAGGAAATAGAGAAGCGTTAACATATCTCATTTCTTTTGATGATTACACCTATCATGACTTGGACTTTCCTTTATGCATTTAATATATAACATAAGTTCATAATAAAGCTAAGATTAGCCCTTGAATGTAGCACAACTTTTCCTAAATAGTAGCAAAACAAATTCAAGGTAGAATGCACATATTGACATTAATCCAATGGTGTATCGCCATATCCTTCTCCTCCATTTCAATAAAATACACACACACACACACCCCAACCTACTGGATCCAACTATACACAACACACAAAACAACCCCTACACAATGCAGCATACTCAAAATACAATAGCAACCCATCGAACTCTCGGCTTTCTATCACCGTCCTATGAGTTCTTAACAACAATATAATAAGATTTCTCCATTTGAACTTTCGTACAAATATATGAACATGGATAGAGTACTACCAAACTTGGAGGGATGTTTTTGTCCTCTTTTTTTGTACTCTTGAAGATCCTAAGTCTCCTTCACACATTCACCAAAAAGAGAAGAAGAAATCTCTTAATTGTTGAAAAAATCTAGGCGTCTAATTTGGGGGAAACAACTGCCATATTTCATCAACTTCTTACCACATGATTTTCTAGCTATATGTAGTATATTAGTACCAAAATCACATGTGTTTTCCTTACATAAGCTTGAGGAAAACTTGAAATTTTTTCAAGAATCCTAAAGGGAAAAGGGGCGGCAACTTGGAGCTAAGAAGAGAGGAGAGAGAACTTAGAGAAATTTTTAAATTTTTGGCTAGGTATTGTGTTGTAATTTGATCAACATATGGTCCTTATATGGGGATCCCTTTAGCCGACCTTCTGAACTGATTTTGGACCCCAAGTTAGGGCCAAAACAATTGGGTACCTTTGTTTGGGCCTCAAATGGGTCAAGTTTTGTGGCTGATTTTGTCCTTAATTTGGGCCACAATTTGGTCAATATTGGTGACTATTTTTGTAATTATTTTGGGCCAGGTTTGGTATTATTTTTCTAGACCAAATTTAAGCTTTATTTGGTGCTGTCCCGAATCGGCCTATATAAATTGATTCATTTAGCGTAAGTAGGTGATCGACCTAACTATCACCTCTTAGCTTAAATAAGTCGAGCAAACACCTTAATTGATTTATCCCATTTTTTAAATCTTCATCCTTAGACTTTGACTTAACACTTATATACATTTGTCCATTTCAAACTCTAGGCCCAAATATTACCTCACCATGCCGATTTTAAGTACCTTCATCAATATTAACTTAGTTATATATATGTTGAAAGGTACAAGGTGTTACAATACTAGACCAAACTTAAATCAAATCTCATCTTGTGAGAATACAAAACAAAAATCTAGAATACTTTTCAAGCAGACCATGAAAGAGCACCAAGAACTTATAAAGAAGAGGATGAAGTTCTTGAATTAATAGCTAATTCAAAATCTAAAGATGAAAATGATGAATCTCTAATAAAATTCACTATGATCAAATATGAGATTCATGCAATTTCGAAGAAGAAGCTAGTATACATATCCCATGCAATAATTGATTTCCTTGAAAGCCTCCATGTGAAAATAACAAGCTAACAAATGACTTCAAGGAGACAAAGAAGTTGAAAAAATCTATTAATATTCTAAAGAACTAGGTTCTCCAATTAAGCCATAAAGAATTAATCCTTGAGAGTGAGAAAGACAAACTTCTATCTACATCTTTATAAGGGAAAGAATGGGTGAATGACATTTAGGAAAAGCTTGAAAAGGAACTAAAAGAGGTGAAGCACAACTTCTATGCCGAGCTTGAGAGAGATAGAATACTCCAAGAAGGTTTTGACAAAAAATATATGCTACAAATAATACTCCAAGGAAATATATTCCTTGAAGTAGAAACCTCTCTACCAAAATATTATGTGAGCATCAAACAGAACATAAGATATAAAAAGAACAAAAACCCTTACAATCCAAGAAGTGAATACGTCTGTATTCTTGAAAATTAGATGTGCATATACTGTGGAAACAATGGGCACTTGAAAGACATTTTCATGGTAAGTGTTAAAGCAACTCAGAAGAATAAAGCATACATTGAGAAAAGAAAAGGCAAAGAACCTGGTCCCTCTCAAAAAATTATGAAACTATCAGGATGAAAAAGAAACACTTAATTCATTCTCTAAATCATAAATGGGGACTCAAGCTAGTTTGGATTTTTAAAATCAGTGCTTAAAATCAAAGAAAAGCGTAAGATAAGAGAACCTAGTGATGAGTGAATATTTATTGGAGAATTCTCTCATTAAGGGCCTAACAAAATAGGAGTGTAAGAACATCAAAAATCCACACCAATTGACATAAAGCACAAAAGAAATCTGAAGAGATCTGAAGATGCAAGAAATATAAAAACAATCAAATCCTCTTAACACATAGGTATATATCACATCTACCAAATAATTACTTAAATTGGTATAAATTAACATACACAAAGAACTAGATTCTCACATTTCTAGAATTAAGGATCATTAGGAACAATTTTCTACCACCATTTTTTTTGGAAATCAAAAGAAGATCTCCTCATAAGAGATATTTTCTTAAATGAGCATTACAATAGTCACATCACTTCAAATGCATGAAAATGTGATTTCTCTTTACGGGTTTGATTTAATTGAGTTTTATTTGTTGAATTATGAATGATGGACATGTTTTATATTATTTTCCTTAAAATCATGTTTTACTCTTTTAAAATCTAAAATGCCCATTGATGAGAGTTCATGAAAGTTATGATTTATGATGAATATTCAATATTTTGAGTTTATTGATGATAGAAAAGCATGATTTCAAGTTACCCATGTTTATGAGCACATTCTTTTTGGAAGAATTGAGTATGTCAAAGTATTGGGAAATGCCCACATATTGAAAAATGATTTATGAAACGAATTATATAATTTATCGATTTATGATGTTAGCCAATGAAAAGAGTCTATGATTCTTGGCTAAGCATGTTTTAAAGAGGATCAACAATAATAAATGTTATATTTTAGCCAATGAATCTTAATGCATGATGTTATTGATTTGTGTATGAGCCTATATGCATATTTTCGGGAGTTGTGTCTAGCACCAAGCAGCCCAGCGTTCAAAGGACTACGCTGGTGTCTCATAAACACGTGCCACCGTGGGTTTCTAATGATATATTTTATGGATAAAAATCCCCTCAAATGTGATATCACACCTAATACAGACCCTCGTCTGGCAAGCCAGGGTCGGCTCTGCCCACTTAAGTGAGACAGTGGGGCATCATGAAAGGCTCTACCATGATGGTGTTGGTTATAATGAGTCCTTCCATTGTTCCTCATGTATTATGCATTGCTATATTTATGATATTGGCTCAAGTTGTGTTTTGATAATGTTTACTTATGATTATGATTATGAACTCTTTTTGAAGGATTTGAAAGCCTTGAGCCTTATGTTTTCTTACGGAGTTTATGATATATGCATGATGTCCTTCTCCTACGTTACTTATGAGTTTTGTTTTACTTTTAAATGTCCATTTCACTTACCTTGCATACTCGGTACATTTTTCATACTGACTGCATACTTTCCATGTTGTATCATTTCATGATACAGGGTCTGGATCTTAGGTTCATCCTCATCCTTAGTCCATTTCAGCTTACACTCTCAGATTACTGGTGAGTCCTCATGTTCCGAGAACCGTTTGGTAGACATTCATATTATTTATGTTTCAGTATTGGTCGAGTTAGTTGGGTATGTTGTCCCATCAATCCATCTTATGTATTAGCGGCTTTCAGACAATGTGTAGTATTCAGCTCATGTGTACGCTTAGTATTTTTGGTGTTATGCTATTTTTATGTTTCCACTATGTTTTATGCTAAGTATTCCGTTTTACTTAATGAGATTAGATGCATGTATGTGCCATGGGTTGACTTGGGGTCTCTCGGGATCCCTTATCCCCTATTTACGATCCGAATGTACGTTCGGGTCGTGACAGAAAACTAGTCTCATGAAAGACATAGGTTAGAGCACACATCTTACTAAGTTATGATGATCAACATGAAGTTGGTTCTTAAAGGGAAGATTGCATCTTAGTGCACTTGTAACTATATTGATTGAGTTATGATTTTGTTATGAGTGTGTTATCATAAAAAATGGGAAATTTATTGAGCTAAGAGCTATGAGATAAAAACTACATGAGATAGGGAGAGTTACTAGCTAAAGTGCTATGTGCTAAGCTAACATATGAAGTTTTAATATTTAAGAAATGATTAGTAAAACACAACAAAGCACACATGAACAAGATCTTTTACGTATCTCAAAGAAGGACTGGTAGTGATTATAACAAAAACTACTATTGAGGAACCATTTTTTAAACATGTCTACTACAAAGAGATGCTATCAAGAGTATATTATAGAAGTCAAAGAACCAGACCACTACAATAGACTGAGAGAAGATTATTGATTGAGGCAAATAAAATTTCAGAAAATGAAAAAGGATTTCTTATAGAATTAGGATTATGACTAATCCAATTATGCAAGGAACAAGAAGAATATGAAAACATTACGATATTTGGATATATGGAAGAAACTTTGAAATAAGAGAAGGAAATAGTGGCCAAACGTGAGAAGGAAAGAACCAAGTCAGACTAGAATTAGAATCTTGGAATCTTAATCTAATCCATGTTGAATTGGGCAATCAAAAAACTGCCATCTACTCCTATATAAAGCGTCTCATTGATTCTTTTGAAGACATCCTCACAAAGAGAGAAGATAGAACACAAAGGAAATATCAAATATCTCTTTGTGTGTGATAAAGCTAACTGGCAAGATTGTAAAGAAATTGTTCCTATCAAGTATAATTCTGTAACGACCCTTAAGTCATTACATGGGAAAATAAACTTATAACACTCCAATGAGGCTAGACTATAGATAGAATGGTGTGGTGGGGTGAGCTAGTAAAAAACTTGTTGTTTTGGGAAGCCATTGGTTGCAGCGAACTGCTGCAATAGTGGAATTTCTGCTGCAGCAAGACTGTGGTAACGATCGGAGTTTCGCTGTGACGGATCAAGAGAGTAACCACCGGATCCATTGTAGCGGCACCTTGACCGCCATAGCAGGTCCTCTATAGCAGAAAAGTGATCGCTGCAGCAGACGATGGGAATCAAAAAGTGGGATTTTAGGGGTTATACCCCATTATTTTCAAAGCATGAAATCCCATTAACCAAAGGCGATTTTTCCCCAAAGCATTTGGAAATCCTTATCGAGGTAAGATTCTTAACTTTCTACCACTATGGTTGATTACGTAAACACCTAGAAATCTAGGGAGAACCTCTAATGGTGCTTTGCTAGAAAAGAAATCCTAGGTTGATAGAACTTGGGCTGAATCGTAGGGAACTAATGAGAGTTCAATTTTTGAGTGTAAAGGAGAGTAATGAATCATTCCCTATGCGTAGTTCGTAGAGAATGTAATTCATGTGGAATTTGAGACCTAGAACTAGGTGAAATTTGGGCTTGACTCTTAAAATTACCTTAAAGGGGTGGCTTGATCTCCCAAAAACCCTTATGTTGGTAATAGATTATTGAATTATGGTAAATTCCTATTCTAGACTTTGCGTATTCAAAAGAATTGAGGAAGGGAAAGGCTCCAACAGAGTGATTTCCATTCAAACCCTTCTAAATTGAGGTAGGTTATGGTTTAGAGGAGTTAGACCTTACATACTGACATGTATGTATGTGGATGATAATGTGTTGATTGGTCTTCAGGCATTAGTTATGTGATAATTTCCATATTTTATTTAATTCCTAAAGTGAACTTGACATGTGGTTGATACTTGTCATATCTGAAATGTTATATGTGTTACTGGTGTTATCACAATAGTAAGAGATTAATTGTTAGAAAATCAAATGGAGGGAGATATAAATGAGACCTTTTAAAATTTTAATAATGGATTTGTTGATAGAAAAATCACTATGATGTTGAATGTGGATAAGTGAATATCCTGAGATGAGTGGCTCCCCTTGATTGATTAACTGGCTCATGTCCGAGGGGAGAATCCAGACGAGCATACGAGTGGGAGCGGGTACCATGCTGGTACAATACATGGATTTTTAGAGTCCTTTGCAGGTCATGTCTGGAAGGGCAGAAATAAGATCCTCTAGCTTGTGTGCACATCGATGTTTAGTGAAGGATTGTTCATGGTGGTGTGACGGAGGCCATGTGCCCGACATGTCACCATTTGTTCAATTCTGTGTAGTTTTTATAAGACTATTAAATTTTTGAATGAGTAAGTGCTATGTGGCTAAACTGATCTTGTGATCATGTGGTGGTTACATGAATGTGGAGAAGTTGCAAAAACTTGATGTTCGATATAGTTAAATGAAAAATAATAATTGAGTTGTGTTGTCTTTGTTGTGCTTTTCTCTAGATCGCATGTTGTTAGATAATAGTTTCGAGTGTCGATTTCAGTAGCATATATTTATATCTCAATAAATATGATGATGTTTGAGTTGCAAAGAGTTGGTGAATTGATGAAGGTGCAACTAAGTTGAGCTACTGCCTAGGGCAGTACCGTTGCAGCGGGACTTATTCAGCTATAGCGGCAGCGAAAGGCCCAATCCAGTAAGCAAGCCGGTTGACAGCTGAGCAGATTGGACTTCCTGAAATGAATCTTTTTATGTATGAATGATGCTTTGGGATGGTTTCATATTTTTGTTTGGATGCTTATGTGTTATTATGTAAGGCCGGTCGAGGATACCTACCAGTACTGTGTGTCGTACTGACGCTACTCCTGCACTACTTTTCTGAGTACAGAATCTGATCTACAACTTCATCACGACCTCATCTTTAGAGCAGCTCAGAATACTAAATGTGATCAACACAGGATGTGTGATTCTACTCCTCCTTTATAGATGTCTCTCTTCCAAACACTTGAAGTTTTATTTCTTTTTTTTTATAATCACTCTTAGACTTATGTTAGATGTCTAAAATGCAATGACACTCGATTTCTGCGAATATTGTAGGAGTCAGTTGTTTTCATATTGTTGATGTCTTTGAGTTAGATTCAATTTTATTGCTTCAATTAATTCTAGATGTTATCTTTTTTCTGAATTCTTGGTTTTGGGGGGAAATAGTTGGAAAATGTTGCTTTGTCCACTGGGGGTGAGCATGGGCGCCAATCATGGTCATTTGAGTCATGACAAAGTTGCTATCAGAGCCCTAGGTTTTTCGATCTCATTGCACTAAGACGAGTCAAGTAGAGTCTCACGAATTGGTGCGAAGATGTGTATAACGTATCTTTGAGATGCTTTAGGATTTTAGGAAAACTCCCTCCTTCTTTCCTTTTCGTGAGATTACTTGATTCTAATTGGTATCTGGTGATCCAAATTGGTATGTAATAACTCTTCTTTATTTCTCTCACTGAGGGTGAGAACACGTGTAGGCGTAAATTGAAAGGGAGCACCCGAGCCAGCAGCAACAGCAACCGTAGTTCGTGGTAGAGGATGGGGCCGAGGTCACTGGCAGAGGCCTGCCACTGTCAGAGGAGAGGCCAGTGTTGTTGCTCTGGTTCGAGAGAGTTCTACATCTCCCATACCACTGATAGTTTAAGAGAGGGTGGCTGTGGAGGTAGAGGTCCTGACTCATGGAGAGGCAACAATTTCTCCAGCATTTTCCGAGGTCCTGGCTCAGGTCCTTAACCTTCTGAGTGGCCTCGTGGGTAATAGGGCAATGCCAGCGACTCCTACAGGGTAGCAGACAGGGATATAATATGCAGCTGTTGTGGCTCCTCGTATAGATGATATGTTAGAGGTAGTGATGTTTCCAAGGCCGGTGGTTGGACCGGTAATGACGGGGGAGGAACATGATCTGTTTTAGAGATTCACAAAGATGAAGCCTCCCGTTTCCTACGGAACAGAGGCGGAGGACCCCTACAAATTCATAATTAAATGTCATGAGAGTCTCCATAAAATAGGACCAGTGGAGAAGTATGTGGTGCAGTTTGTCATCTTTTAGTTGATGGGCGATGCTAAACTCTGATGGAGGGCTTTCATGGAGTGCAGACCAGCAGGGTCACCACTATTGACCTGGACCAAGTTCTACTCCACCTTTTTGAAGAATATATACCCCGTACCTTGAGAGATACGAGGCGGCATGAGTTCACCACCATCGAGCAGGGAAGCTCTTTAGTTGCAGCATATGAGGCCCGTTTCCACTCCTTGTCCAAGTATACTCTGCCCTTAATGCCCACAGAGGAAGAGAGGATCAAGCAATTTTTTAAAGGCCTG
This sequence comes from Datura wrightii, assembly GCA_035772735.1. NCBI lineage: Eukaryota > Viridiplantae > Streptophyta > Magnoliopsida > Solanales > Solanaceae > Datura > Datura wrightii. The sequence continues at coordinate 42,717,345 of JASDFA010000002.1, read as the reverse complement.
AATGTGGAGCTTCAACTATTGGCTGTTCAAATGGTTTCTATAGGTAAGAACTTTCATGAGGTAGTAGAGTATTTGAAGAATGTGGAGGGGTGAAACTGGAGGGTTATGGGAAGAATGCCGAGAAGAAGGCTTGGCAGGTTGGTTCTTACAACGACTCTTTTGCCAGGACTTCGGTACCTCAGGGCTACTCAAGATGCTCTGTTCAATCATCTATGCAGGTGTTAGCTGGGGGTTCGTCAGGGACGACTCCACGATCAGCAGGTATAGTTGGAGGTAACTAGGTGATTTGCTCAGATTTTGGGGCTCGTCCTATTTCCTCAGTTTTGGCTCAAAGACCGATGATTGAGAAGATATGCCACGAGTGTGGAGAGTATGGTCACATTTGTAGGTGGTGTCCAAGGTTTGGATAGAGTGGGCAGATTGTTCCGCACCCAGCTCCTCGAGCTTCAACCCCTGCTAAGAAAGGAGGGAGCGTGTTCAGTAAGGATTGCCCCAGTTAGGTCGGGGCTATCAGCCAGTGGTTAGAGGTGGCACCCAGATTGGTAGAGGAGGTGTTTAGATTGGGAGAGGTGGTATTCAGTTTGGTAGAGAGGTTGCACAGCCCAACCGGGGTGGTTTTTAGGTGGGTGGTCAGGCTCATTTCTATGCATTCCTGGGTAGGCCTGAAGAAGAGGCTTCCGATGCTGTTATCACAGGTACGATGTTTGTGTCCAACAAAATGGCTATGGTTTTTTTTAATTTGGTTTCTACTTTTTCCTATGTGTATGCTTATTTTTCTTTGGAGTTGGATCTTGCCTGTGATATACTTGATATTCCTATCCATGTGCCAACTCCCGTCGGGGATTCTGTGGTGGTAGATAGGGTATGTCGTGGTTGCATTGTTGACTTTATGGGGTTTGATACTTTGGTAGATTTAGTGATCTTGGACACGGTAGATTTTGATGTGATTTTGGGAATGAGCTGGTTATCTCCTTACCATACTATTCATGATTGCTATGCTAAGACTGTCACTATATCATGCCCAGGGTCATCCAGGTTAGAGTGGAAAGGGAATTGTAGCCCTGCTCCTAAGAAAATCGTTTGTTATATTCGTGATCGTAAGTTGATAGAGCGGAGGTGTTCAACATATTTAGCTCATATTCTGGATACCAGTTTCGAGGGTCCTTCCATAGAGTTGGTTCCAGTAGTTGGTGAATTCTTTGAGGCACTTCCCGCGGATCTACCTGGCATGCCATGGGACCATGATATTGATTTCTGCATATATTTATAGCTATGAAATTGACCCATTTATATTCCACCGTACAGAATGGCACCAGCGGAGTTGAGAGAACTCAAGAAGCAGTTGCAAGAATTGCTCTGTAAGGGGTTTATTTGGTTGAGTGTCTCTCCATGGGGTGCCCTGATCTTGTTTGTGAAAAAGAAGGATGGTATTATGCAGATGTGCATTGATTACTGCCAGTTGAATAAGGTAACCATTCGAAATAAAAATCCTCTCCCTCGAATAGATGACTTATTTGATCTGTTGCAGGGAGCAGTGGTGTTCTCCATGATTGACCTGAGGTCGGGTTATCATCAATTGAAGATTCGTGCTGACGATATTCCCAAGATAGCTTTTTGGATCATGTATGGACATTATGAGTTCCTAGTCATGTCCTTCGGACTCAAAAATGCTCCAGCAGTGTTCATGAGCTCGATGAATGGTATATTCAAACCCTATCTGGGTCCACTCGTAATTTTCTTTATTGATGATATCTTTGTCTGTTGTAAAACCAAGCAAGAGCATGAAACCATATGAGAATTATGTTGGGGTTGCTGAAGGAGAAGCACTTGTATGCCAAATTCAGTAAGTGTGAGTTTTGGTTGGAGTTGGCTTCTTTTTTGGGACATATGATCTCAAAGAAGGGAATTAAAGTAGACTCAAAGAAGGTAGAGGTGGTCAGAACTAGGCTTGGCATACTACCATGACATAGATTTGAAGTTTTGTAGGGCTGGAAAGTTACTACCACCGGTTTGTGAAGGGGTTTGCATCCGTTGCCTCGGTGCTGACAAGGTTGACTTAGAAGGATGTACCTTTCCAGTGGTCTGAGGAATGTAAAGAGAGTTTTCAAAAGCTCAAGACCCTGCTAACCACGACACCTATCCTGGTACTATCGGTGGAAGGTAAAGATTTTGCTATTTATTGTGATGCCTCATGGTCTGGGTTGGGTGCTGTGTTGATGCAGGAAGGGCGGGTCATTGCTTTTGCCTCAAGAAAGTTGAAGGTGCACAAGAAGAATTACCCCGCACATGACCCGAAACTAGAAATGATGGTGTTCGCATTGAAAATTTGGAGTCATTACCTGTACGGGGCCTGTTGCAAGGTATTCACAGACTATTGCAGCTTGCAATATGTGTTCTCCCAGAAGGGACCTCAACCTGAGATAGAGAAGATGAATAGAGCTGTTGAAAGATTATGATGTGACAATCCTGTATCACCTAAGGAAGGAAAATATGATGGTCGATGCCTTGAGTCAGAAGGCAGTGAGTATAGGCAGCTTGGTGTGTTTGGAAGCTACTCAGTTGCCGATGGCTAAGGAAGTCCATGCCCTGGCCAATAGCCTGATGAGACTTTTATTGAAAGAATTAGGTGGGAACTAGCTAGAATGGAGGCTAAGTTATCACTTTTAGAAGAGATAAAAGTCAGACAATTTGAGGATTCAAAGCTCAGCAAGATTCGAGACAAGGTTCTATGGGGAGAAGCTAAAAAAGCAATGCTAGATGACGAAGGGGTACTGAGGATAAAGGGGCGTGTGTTTGTTCCCTGAGTTGATGTAATTATTAAAACTATCCTAGAAGTAGCTCACAACTTGAGGTACTCCATCCATCATGGAGTCACTAAAATGTACCACGCCTTGAAGCAGCTTTATTGGTGGGTACAAAGAAGAGGGACATTTATGTCGCCTAGTATTTGAATTGCCAACAAGTGAAGTATGAGTACCAGAAGCCCGGGGGAGTACTTCAGTGGATGCCCATCCCAGAGTGGAAATGGGATGGAATAGCAATGACTTTGTGGTGGGTCTTCTAAAGATATTAGGGAAGTTTGACTCCATTTGGGTCATTGTTGACAGACTGACCAATTCGTCCCATTTCTTGATTGTCCAAGTAACTTACGATGCCGAGAGACTGGCCAAGCTGTACGTGAAAGAAATGATTCAGTTGTATGGGGTACTAGTTTTGATTATGTCAGATAGGGGTACTTAGTTCACCTCTCACTAGAGGACTTTGCTGGCAGAGTTAGGTACAAGGTTGGATTTAAGTATAGCCTTCCATCCTCAGACAGATGGATAGTCAGAAAGGACCATCCAAGTGTTATAGGACATGCTCTGGGTTTGCGTGATAGATTTTGTGGCCATTGGGATAAATTCTTACCCTTTGCAGAGTTTTCTTGCAACAACAATCACCATTCGAGCATTGGCATGGTGCCATTTGAAGCGCTATATGGGAGGAAATGCAGGTCTCCAATTAGTTGGTTCAACGTATTTGAGGTGAAGCCTTGGGGAACGAATTTGCTTAAAGAGTCACTGGAGAATGTTCGGATAACCCAAGAACATCTGGTAGCGGCTCAAAGCAGACAGAAATAGTATGTAGACAGGAAAGTGAGAGATATGGAGTTCATGGAGGGAGAGCAAGTGTTGCTCAAGGTGTCCCCCATAAATGAGGTGATGCAGTTTGGTAAGCGGGGCAAGCTTAGCCCGAGGTATATTGGGCCGTTTGGGATTCTCCGACGTGTAGGGAAAGTCATTTATGAATCAGCATTGTCACCAGTATTTTCCAGAATACATCCCACCTTCCATGTTTCCATGTTAAAGAAATACCATAGAGATTGGTCGTACATAATCAAATGGGACTCGGTGTTTCTTGATGAAAAATTTTCCTATGAGGAGGAGCTAGTGGCGATATTGGATAGAGAGGTTCAGAAATTGAGGTCGAAGGAAATAACAATAATAAGGTCTAGTGGAAGACATCCGATAGAGGAGGCCACTTGGGAGACTGAGGCCGACATGGGGATCGAATACCCTCAATTATTTGAGAAATCTGGTATGATCTATTCTCTTTTCTTTTATAGACCGCTCAGGGACGAATGATATATTAATTGGTATTTGATGTAATGACTCGTATGTCATACGAGGGAAAATAAACTTAAAATACTCCAACAAGGCTAGACTATAGATAGAATGGTGTGGTGTGGTGAGCTGGTGAAAAATTTATTGTTTTGGGAAGCTACGAGTTGCGGCGAACCATTGCAGCGGTGGAATTTCCTTTACAACCAGACCATGGTAATAGTCAGAGTTCCACCATGACGAATCGGGAGAGTAACTGCCAAATCCGTTGAGGCGGCACCCTGACTGCCATAGTGGGTCCACTGCAATGGAATAGTAACTGCTGCAACGGACGATGAGAATCAGAAAGTGAATTTTAAGTGAGACTTTAGGGGTTAAACCCCATTATTTTCAAAGCATGAAATTCCAAGAATTGAAGGTGATTTTTCCCTAGATCAGTTGAAACTCCTTCTCGAGGTAAGATTCTTAACTTGCTACCACTACGATTGATTACATAAACACCTATAAATCTACGGGCAAACTGTAACGGTGCTTTACTAGCAAAGAAACCCTAGGTTGATAGAACTAGGGTTGAATCATGGAAAACTAATGAGAGTTTGATTTTTGAGTGTGCAGGGGTATAATGAATCATTTCCCAATGTGTAGTTCTTAGAGAATGTAATTCATGTGGAATTTGAGACGTAGAACTAGGTGATGTTTTGGGAGTAGTGTCTAGACGTGGAACTAGGTGAACTAGGCTTGACTCTTAAAATTGCCTTAAAGGGTGGGTTAATTTCCTAAAAACCCTTGCGCTGGTAATAGATTATTGAATTATGTTAAATTCCTATTCTAGACTTTGCGCATTCAAAAGCATTGAGGAAGGGAAAGGCTCCAACAGAGTGATTGTAATACCCCGAAAGCCCTAAAATCAGACCCGAGGGTTGAATCGCAGAAAATAGAATTTTCTGCACCAGGTCACAAGACGAGTCATCAGTGGCCCATGAGGTTCACCACGAGTTGTTAGATGACTCATGGAGTGAAAGGTGAGTTGGTTAGATTTTTGGTCAAGGAGTTGACCACGGGAGAGGCCATGAATTGTGGTCAGGACCACGAGTTGTTGGGTCACTCATGGTCAGTGGTTGGCTTGAAGGTGGAAATTTTGGGCAGTTCTTATCACTCGGTCACCACGAGTCGTTGGGAACACTATGAATCGTGGTATACCTCGTGGTGACCCTCAGAGGTATGAATTCCAGTAATGGCCACGGAAGGCAGACCACGACTCGTCCCCTCAGGCCACGAGTCGTCCAGTCCCTCATTGGAACTGGTAGTGTGTATTTTTTATGCAAATTTATTAAGGGCTTTTCCATAATTCCTAAGTTCCTAAGACCTAAACTCTATCATTGTAAGCTCAAATAGGTATGTTTTAAGAGGTCTTAACTCATCCTAAGCCTATTCCTCTCCATGCATGAATGCCTAGTAGTTCTAAGGGGTGATCAAGCTTAGATTCATCAAGTTCTTCCCCAAATTCCTTTGGGAATTCAAGAGGGTTTGTAACCAGATTGTTCCAGGTATGTAGAGTTATGAATCTGTGTATCCATCCACTGCCATGCCCAATCTCTCTCCAATTTTATGTGATTTCCAAGTTGATGAATCTATGGGGTTTTAACCCAACTTGTGAATTCTCAATGTATCTATCATGGGTAGTCTCTATGCATGTTTCTAATGTTGAATTATGATTTATGGGAATATTTTATAATTTTTTCAATTATAAATTTTGATTTCAAAGTTTTACAAATAAGATGCCCATCTAGGAAAGTTCATGAAAAGATGAGATTATGATCTATGCTTCAAGTTATGATGAGATGTTAATGGTGAAAGCATGATTTTGAATTATCCATGTCTATGTTCATGTTTTGAATACTCAAAGTCTATTTCAAGCATGTTTAAGTATTGGAAAGCCCATATGATCAATTATGTTTCAGGATTTATCTAAATTTAATGTTATTAGCTTACCACATGGTTTTGGAGTCTAGATTCCCACTCTTGTTCAGCTCGTGGTATGGTTTGAGCCATGGATATTCATGTTATTGTTTCATAATATGCATGTCATGTCATGATTCAGCTTTGTTACTGGATGATGTTAAACTTCATTGAAAAACTATGGAGAGCATAAACATGTTTTGGGAGTAGTGTCTAACACCGAGTAGGCTAAGGGTCAGTCAACCCTATGTCTCAAAATTACGTGCCAACATAGGTATGTTCAGATTATTTGGGACCTCCCTAGTGAGCTTCCCCTGGCCCCAAGGGGCCTCCATCTTGATATAAATATCATGGTAGTGTCCTTAGACCTGGCAATACTTTGGACGGCTCTGCCCACTTGAGTGTAATTGTCAGGACCACGAAAGCTCTATCGTGGTAATGTCGATTATATGATGAGTCTCCCATTGTTCCTTATGATTTAAGTTATTCATATTCAGAAATTCTTGGATTTCTTGCAATATGAGATTGAATTCCATAAATCTTATTTGTATTTTACTTTTTATTGGTGCTATTGGGAAATCTGCGCAGATAGGATCGCATACTTGGTCACCTGATGCTATGGAGGGTCCCACTCCAGTATCCGCTTTGCAGTCATGTTATTTTCTTTTCAGCAGGTTTGACCCAATGTTTAGTTTTACTTATGGTTAACAGTTTTCAACTTTGGTTCATTCGATTCAGCTATGATATTCAGTTATGTTTAAGTCATGTTTTCAGATAATAGCATGCAAGCCCTACTCTCAGACCCTTATGATGAAATGTTTCATGATATGCAATATTTTCTAATTTTCTTACTTAGAAATTTTACTTACCTTGAATACTCGGTATAGTTCATGTACTGACCGCATATTCTATGTTTTATAGTTTCATGATATAGGCTCAGACATTCAAGCCCAGTCCCACCGCTAGCCAGATCTTCAATGTTAGCATCTCCTAATTAGAGTTGGTGAGTCCTCATCTTTCAAGGGACCTTCTTATCAGTTATATTCAATATTTTTAATTTCAGACTTTAGTGAGTTAGTTGGGGTCTTATCCCATCAACTCGTCAATAGTAGAGGCTTATCATACATAGTATGTATTCAGCTTCAAACTTGTGTTATGTATTCATTTATTTGATGTTATCAGATTTTCAGACTTCTGCTATGTTATATGTTAGATTTCTGCATTTTAAAATGTTTATCTTAGATGTTTTTTTCATGCCATGGGTCGACATGGAGCCTTTATTGGTTTTTTGTCCCGTATCTCGCTTCGGGCCTATGTTCGAGTCATGACAAACTTGGTATCATAGCATTAGGTTTTGAAGTGTCCTAGGGTGTCTGAAAGCCTCATTAAGTAGAGTCTTTTTCATAGGTGTGAAGCGCACCACATTTATGATGAATAGGCTATGAAACATTTTAGGAAATGTTCCCTTCTTTCATGATCTATTTCGTGCGATAAAATGTCTCTCTATCCTTCTAACTCATGTTATACACGTTTGTAGAATCATGCCTCCTCACTGAGTTAAGGAAGAAGAAACAAAAATGGAAATGGCCACAAGAATGGCAATGGAGATAGGCACCAGCAGGCCCCACCAGCCCCCGGGATCATATGGCTAAGAAGGTGGCCCATGTAGAGTTTAGGACAAATATACAGATGCTAGATTAGGCTTTGACTACCCAGGTCAACCAACAGGAGAGCGCATGTCCCTCAGAATGGGAATGCAGCAGCGACAAGAGTTAGAGATTTCCTAAGGATGAACCCTCCGAAGTTCCTTGAATCAAAGGTGGACAAGGATCCACATGAGTTTATTGATGAAGCTCAGAAGATCACCCAGATTATGAGGTTGACCGGGGAGGAGTGAGCAGATCTAGCCTCGTATCAGTTGAAAGGGGTTGCGCACATCTGGTTCAGGCAATGAAAGGATAGCAGGATAGTTGGAGTAGGCCCTATTGGTTGGGATAAGTTACATACCCAATTTCTTGATCGGTTCTTCCCTCTTGAGATGAGGGAGATTAAAGCAGCTGAGTTTGTGAACCTAAGGCAGGGTAATATAACTGTTCAAGAGTATGCTTTGGAGTTCACTCGCTTGTCCAAGTATGCACCTGAGATGGTGACAGATTAGAGAGCCCGAGTGAGTCAGTTTGTGCATGGGATAGCAGACTATTTGGTCAAAGATTGTCGGACCGCGATGCTTCATCAGGACATTGACTTCCCTCGGATAGTTCTATATGCCTAGCAGATAGAGGTGGTGTAGGTAAGTGAGCAGGAGAGAGAGGCCAAGAGGGCTAGGACAGATAGCTTTGGATTCTCCCATCAAAGACATGGTGGTGGCCACCGTCAGCAGTCCCACCAGAGATCATCAGCCCCAGTGCTGTAAGCCATAAGTGTGCCATCTAGATCTAGGCGCAACCAGAGGAGATGAGCATCAGGCTCTCGAGGTCAGGGGATTATACCCGCAGAGTCCAGCATCCTAAAGTGTGGTCGGAGAAACACCGGTCAATGTTTAACCGGTTAAGGTGCTTGTTTCGAGTGTGGGAAACCCAAACATATGCTCAGAGATTGTCCAGTAGCCATACAGGGCCATGATAGGGGCCGAGGCCCAGACACTAGCTCAGCAACCCCACCAACACGCTCAGCTCAGCAGGGTGCATCACTAGTGTAGGTGGTGGTCAGCGCCAGAACAAATTCTATGCCCTAGCATCTCGTCTAGAGCAAGAGGTCTCCCCAGATGTAGTCACTGGTATGTTATGAGTATTCCACCTTGATATATATATATTGTTAGATCCAGGGATACTTTATATTTTGTGATTCCCTATGTTTCTAGTAGTTTCGGAGTCAGACTCAAAATCCTATCAAAACCCTTCTCAGTATCTACTTCAGTCGGTGATTCAGTTATAGCTCGATGGGTATGTAGAAATTTCCCTATCACAACCCTTTAAAATGTTACCTCAGCAGATTTAGTAGAGTTAGCCATGATAGACTTTGATGTTATCTTTGACATGGATTAGCTACATGCATGTTATGCCTCGGTAAATTGTAGAAATCCCGTGCGGTAGAGTTTTGATTTCCGGGTGCCATCCCTAGAGTGGAAAGGTAGTTCAGTGTGCCTCTAGGTCGCTTCATTTCCTACCTTAAGGCCAGAAATATGATTCTAAGTGTTGCGTGTACAATTTAGTTAGGGTTAAGGATGCTACATGCAAAACCTTGACTATCCAGTCAGTTTCTGTAGTGTGCGAATATCCAGAAGTGTTTCCAAATAATTTACCCGGGAATTCCTCCTGAGCGGGAGATCGATTTTGGCATTGACCTTCTTCCCGATACGCAACCTATATCTATTCCTCCTTACAAAATGACTCCAGCCGAGCTAAAGGAGTTGAAGGAGAAATTAAAAGAACTCCTAGGAAAGGGTTTCATTAGACCTAGAAAATCCCCATGGGGTGCACCAGTTCTCTTTGTCTGAAAGAATGACGGTTCCCTTTAGATGTGTATTGATTTCGGCAATTGAACAAGATTACAATCAAGAACAGGTATCCTCTCCCCAGGATTGATAATTTGTTTGACCAGCTTCAGGATGCTAAGTTCTTTTCAAAGATAGACCAGATCCGGATACCATCACCTCAGGGTTTGGGAGAGTGACATTTCAAAGATAGCTTTCCGGACTCGGTATGGTCACTATGAGTTTGTAGTTATTTCTTTTGGACTAACGAATGCTCCTACAACTTTTATGGATTAATTGAACAGAGTGTTCAAGCCATATTTGGATATGTTCGTGATTGTGTTCATATATGATATTCTGATATACTCTCGGAGCAAGGAGGAGCATTTTGCTCATTTGAGGGTGGTGCTACAGACTCTTAAGTATCGCCAATTGTATGCTAAGTTCAACAAATGTGAGTTTTGGTTAAACTCAGTGGCATTTTTGGGTCATGTGGTGTCAAGTGAGGGTGTACAGGTGGACTCTCAAAAGAAAGAAGTTGTGAAGAATTGGCCTAGACCAGTTAGTCCTTTGGATATCAGGAGTTTCTTAGGTATAGTTGGTTACTACAGGAGGTTTTTTTGAAGGGTTTTCATCCATTGCAGCACCGTTGACTAAGTTGACTCAAAAGAAGGTAAAGTTTCAATGATTAGAGGCCTGTGAGAAGAGCTTTTAAGATTGAAGACTCGATTCACCTCAGCACCAGTGTTGACCCAACCTGAGGGTACTGATGGGTTTGTTGTATATTATGACACCTCATGGATCGGCCTTGGTTTTGTATTAATGAAGCACGGTAAAGTTATAGCCTATGCTTCTAGGCAGCTGAAAGACCATGAAAAGAACTATCCGACTCATGACCTCGAGTTGGCGGCGATAGTATTTTCCTTGAAGATTTGGACACACTATCTATATGGGGTCCATATGGATGTGTTTACGGACCATAAAAGCCTATAGTATGTGTACCCAAAAGGATTTGATTCTATGCTAGAGGAGGTGGTTGGAGCTTCTTAAAGATTATGATATGAGCATTTTTTATCATCTGGGCATGGCAAATGTGGTGGCAGATGCTCTTAGCAGGCTTTTTTTGAAGAATGTGTCCCATGTAGATGAGGAAAGGAAGAGTGAGTGAAGGATGTGCATCGGCTTGCATGACTAGGAGTTCGTCTTGTTCACTCGACGGGTGGTGGTGTCATTGTTTAGAATGGGTTAGAATCTTCCTTGGTGATAGAGGTCAAAGCTAGACAAGACGAGGATCCTATTTTAGTAAAGTTAAAGGAAGCCGTTCGATATTAGAAAGTGGAGGTCTTCTCCCAAGGGGGAGATGGTGTGCTATGATATCAAGGTCATTTGTGTGTATCAAGAGTTGATGACTTGAGGGATCGGATATTGTACGAGGGTCATTGTTCCAGATATTCTATTCATCCAGGAGCCACCATGATATATCTTGACCTAGGGGAGGTCTATTGGTGGAATGGCATGAAGAAGGACATAGCAGATTTTGTGGCTAAGTGTCCGAATTGTCAACAGGTAAAGGTTGAGCATCAAATACCTGGAAGTGTGCTTCAATACATTAGTATCCCTACTTGGAAGTGGTAGGAAATTAATATGGACTTCATTACATGGTTTCCTTGCACTCGTCGACAATTTGACTCCATTTAGGTTGTTGTAGACAGGTTGACCAAAGCAACTCATTTTCTACCGGTCAAAACTACCGGTTAAGCAGAGGATTATGCTAAGTTATACATGTGGGAGTTAGTTTGGTTTCATGGAATGCCCTTTTCCATCATATCAGATAGAGGTACTCAGTTTACCTCCCAGTTTTGGAGGTCGTTTTAGAAGGGACTTGGTACTCTGGTCAAGCTTAGCATAGTATTCCACCCGCAAACAGATGGTCAAGCTAAATGGACCATTCAGACTCTTGAAGATATGTTGAGGTCTTGTGTTATTGATTTCAAAGGTATTTGGGATGATCAGTTACCTCTCATTGAGTTTTCATATAATAACAGTTATTATTCCAGCATTCAGATGGCTCCATTTGAGGCTCTCTATCAGCAGAGATGTAGATCGCCTATTGGTTGGTTCGAAGTCGGTGAAACTGCGTTGATAGGACTAGATTTAGTCCATGAGGCTATGGAGAAGGTTTAGCTTAAATAAGAAGGGTTTAAAATAGCTCTGAGTCGCTAAAAGTCTTATGAGGATGTGAGGAGGAGAGAACTTGAGTTTGAAGTTGATGATTGGGTGTTTCTAAAGGAATCTCCCATGAAGGGAGTAATGAGATTAGGAAAGAAGGGGAAACTTAGTCCCCGTTATGTTGGCCCGTACCGGATTGTGATACGTATTAGCAATGTGGCCTATGAGTTGGAGTTGCCCTCAGAATTTTCTTCGATTCATCTAGTTTTCCATGTATCGCTCTTAAAAAGTGTTTGGGTGATCTAGCTCTAGTGGTTCCGTTAGAGAGCATAGGTGTGAAGGATAGTCTTAGCTATGAGGAGGTTCCGGTGGAAATACTTGATCGTCAGGTTTGAAAACTAAGAAATAAAGAAGTAGCCTCAGTCAAGGTTTGTAGAGGAACCAGCATGTTGAGGGAGCTACATCGGAAGCCGAAGCAGATATGATGGCTAAATACCTGCATCTATTCCCTCCCAGCTCAGTTTAAGCTTGAGGTATTAGTTTCCTCCCTAGTACTCTATTCAGTTTCATGTGCCCCAGTTTCTTTCATGTCAATGCGTGCATGTATGATTTATGAATTCTGTTCAACCATATAGTTCAGTCCGGAGATAGTCACTCTGTCAGTTTTGATCTCTAAATGTTCAGTATTTGGTATGACAATTGTATTACACAGCTTTTCAGTATGTTTACCCACATTCGAGAATGGATGTCCCTAAGGGAGAGATAGTGTAATACCCCGCGATTCCTAAGATCAGACCCAAAGGTTGAATTGGAGAAAATAGGATTTTCTGCGTCAGGTCATAGGATGAGTCATCCATTGACCCTAAGGTGCACCATGAGTCTTTAGATGACTCGTGGAGTGAAGGGTGAGTTGGTTGGATTTTTAGTCAAGGAGTTGACCACGGGAGAGGCCACAAATCGTGGTCAGGACCACAAGTCGTTGGGTTACTCGTGGTTAGTGGTTGGCTTGAAGGTGGATATTTTGGGCAGTGCTTGTCACGACTCGTGGCGACCCTCAGTGGTATGAATTCCAGTACTGGCCACGAAAGACAAACCACGACTCATCCCCTCAGGCCACAAGTCGTCCAGTCCCTCCTTGGGACTAGCGATGTGTATTTTCCTGCGAATTTATTAAGGGATTTTCCGTAATTCTTAAATCCCTAAGACCTAAAATAAGTCGTTTTAAGCTCAGAATAGGTGTGTTTTAAGAGGGTTTAACTCATCCTAAGCCTATTCCTCTCCATGCATGCAAGCCTAGTAGTTCGAAGAGGATATCAAGCTTAGATTCATCAAGTTCTTCCCCGAATCCCTTTGGGCATTCAAGAGGGTTGTGTAATCAGATTGTTATAGGTATGTAGGGTTATGAATGGGTGTATCCATCCACTCCCATGCCCAATTGCTCTCCAATTTCATGTGATTTCCAAGTTGATGAATCTATGGGGTTTTAACTCGACTTGTGAATTCTCTAAGTATCTATCATGGGTAATCTCTATAAATGTTTCTAATGTTGAGTTATGATTTGTGGGAATGTTTTTATAATATTTTCAATTACAATTTTTTTGATTTCAAAGTTTTACAAATAAGATTCACATCTATGGAAGTTCATGAAAAAATGAGATTATGATCTATAGATTCTAATTATGATGAGATGATCATGGTGAAAGTATGATTTTGAATTACACATGTTAATGTTCATGTTTTGAGTACTCAAAGTCTATTCCAAGCATGTTTAAGTATTGGGAAAGCCCATATGATCAAGTATGTTTCAGGATTTATCTAAATTTCATGTTATTAGCTTACCCCATGGTTTTGGAGTTTAGACTCCCACTCTTGTTCAGCTTATCGTATGGTTTGAGCCAAGACTCTCCATCTTATGTTTCCAAAAATGTATGTGATGTCATGATTCATCATCGTCACTAGATGATGGTCAACTTTGTTGAAAATGATGGAGAGCATATGCATGTATTGGGAGTAGTGTCTAGCACCGAGTAGGCTAAGGGTCAATCAACCCTATGCCTCAGAATTACAGGCCAACTTAGAAATGTTCAGATTATTTGGGACCTCCCTTGTGAGCTTCCCGTACCCCCAAGGGACCTTAAGTTAGATATCGATATCATGTTAGCATCCTTAGCCTTGGAAAGGCTTTGGACGGCTCTTCCCACTTGAGTATAATAGTCGGGACCACGTAAGCTCAATCGTGGTAATATTGGTTATATGACAAGTCTCCCATTATTCCTTATGATTTCAGTTATGCATGTTCATCTTTCATGTTATTATGTTTTCAGTAGGTTTGACCAAATGTTTAGTTTTAATTATGATTAACAGTTTTCAGCTTTGGGTCATTTGATTTAGCTATGATATTAAGCATGTTTAATTCATGTTTTCAGATAATAGCATGTAAGCCCTACTCTCAGACCCTTATGATGAAATGTTTTATGATATGCGTGGTTTTCTAATTTTCTTACTTAGCGGTTTTACTTACCTTGAATACATGGTACATTCCACATACTGACTGCATACTATATTCTGTATCATTTCATGATATAGGCTCAGACATTCAGGCCCAGTCCCGCCGCTAGCCAGATCTTCAGTGTTAGCATCTCCTAGTCAGAGTTGGTGAGTCCTCATCTTTCGAGGGCCCTTCTTATTAGTTATATTCAGTATTTTCAGTTTCAGACTTTAGTGAGTTAGTTGGGTTCTTGTTCTATCAACTCGTCAGTAGTAGAGGTTTATCAAATATGTATTCATCTTTAGACTTGTGTTATATATTCAGTTATTCGATGTTATCAGATTTTCAGACTTTAGCTATGTTATATGTTAGATTTTCGCATTTTAATATGTTGAGCTTAGATGTTATGTTCATGCCATGGTTTGACTGGAAGCCTCTCGAGGTTCTTTGTCCTGTGTCTTGATCCGAGCCTATGCTCGATCGTGAGAATGATTGTCATTCAAACCCTCCCATATCGAGGTAAGTTATGGTTTAGAGGAGTTAGACATTATATACTGACGTGTACGTATGTGGATGATAATGTGTTGATTGGTCTTCGGACATTAGTTATGCGATAATTCCATGTTTGATTTAATTCCTGAAGCAAACTTGACATATGGTTGATATTCAAAGAGTTGCGATTGATGCCTGAAATATTATATGTGTTACTGGTGTTGTCATAATAGTAAGAGATGAATTGTTAGACAATCAAATGGAGGGAGATATAAATGAGACTTTTTAAGATTTTAACAACAGATTTGTTGATAGTATAATCACTATGATATTGAATGTGGATAATGTGACTATCCTAAGATGAGTACTCATGTCCAAGGGGAGCATCCGGGCAAGCAATATTAATTGAGTGTCTTATGTCGGAGGGGAGCACTCGGACTAGCATACGAGTGGGAGCAGGTACTATGCTGGTACAGTACATGAATTTCTAGAGTACCCTACAAGTCATGTCTGAAAGGGAAGAAATAAGACCCTCTAGCATGTCTGTACATCGATGTTTACTAACAGAGTGTTCATGGTGATGTGACAGAGGTGTGTGCCCAACATGTCACCATTTATTCTATTCTGTGATATTTTTGTGAGACTATTAAATTTTGGAATGAGTAAGTGCTATATGGTTGAACTGAACTTGCGAACATACGGTGGTGACATGAATATGGAGAAGTTGCAAAGGCTTGATGTTTGATATAGTTAAATGAAAACTAGTAACTAAGTTATGCTATCTTTGTTGTGTTTCGCTCTAGATCGCATGTGGTTAGATAATTGTTTCGTGTGTCGATATCAATAGCATACATTTATATCTGAATAAATGCGATGATATGTGAGTTGCAAAGAGTTGGTGAATTAATGAAGGTACAGCTAAGTTGAGCTACTGCCTAGGGTAGTAAAGCTGTTATAGGACATGTTCCGCTACGGCTGTCAAGTGGCCGCTACAGCAAAAGGCCCAATACAGTGAGCAGGCCGATCGACACTTGAGCAGATTGGACTTCCTGAAATGAGTTTTGTTATGTATGAATTATATTTTGGGTTGGTTTCATATTGTTGTTTTCATGCTTATGTGTTATTATGTAAGGTTGGCCAATGATGCCTACCAGTATTTTGTTTCGTACTGACGCTACTCCTGCACTTCTTTTTTGAGTGCATAATCTAATCCCGGAACTTCACCATGACCTCATCTTTAGAGCGGCTGCAGAACACTGAAAGGTGAGCAACGCAGGATATCCGGTTCTACTCCTCCATTGCAGATGTCTCTCTTCTAAACACTTGAAGTTTTATTTCTTTTTAGTTATAATCACTCTTAGATTTATGTCAGACATCTGAAGTGCAATGACAATTGGTTTATGGGAATGTTGTAGGAGTCAGTTGTTTTCGTATTGTTGATGTCTTCGAGTTAGATTCAATTATTTTGCTTCATTTAATTCAAGTATGTTATCTTTTTCTAAATGCTTGGTTTTTGGGGAAAATAGTTGAAAAATATTGGTTCGCCCAACAGGGGTTAGTGTGGGTGCCAATGCAATCACGTCTATTTGAGTCGTGACATATTCATAACAATTATTGTTGATCAATTGGCTTGATGTGCTATAAGTTGTAAACCTTTACATTCCTAGTGAGGGCCTGCTCAAGAGTAGAGTCGTTGAAGAAGTTAGCTACAATTAGGTGTATTGTAAAAGGAAAAAAGTGCTATAGTGGTTATCTTCTTGATTGGTTGCAACCTAAAACTTTTAACTCAAATAGTGGTAATTTGAGAGAGACCGTGGTTGTTGACTCCTGGAAGAGGGACTTTCCACATAAAATCCTTGTGTTGATTTACTTTATTTCCCACTTACTTCTTGCGTAATTGCTGATTGATTCTTTAGTACATAGGTGATAATATAAAATAACAATAAATAATTATAACAAACCAACCTCTCATTTTGAATAATTTGCTCAATTTTATGTTTTGGATTTTTCCACATGTCAGTATTATATTTTATAACTTGTTGGCATGGTTTAATATGGGACCCAAGGAGCTCGGATAAGTTTAGGGCAAAAAATTGCATTTCAACTATTGTAGATATTTTTTATACAACTGTTTTTTCGGACCAAGGCCACATTTACGAGAATTAGATTATATTTGTGACATGGCCAGAATTTCAGATCCATCAATTGCAAATAGTGTTGGAATGTAAAAGAGGCTAGATTAAAGATATTTAGTTATCTCGATATTGTTGGAGCTTGAAAGCTTGAATTGAGACAATTTTAAATGGGATTTTTCTCCTAGATCTTGAGGATAAGTAATATACACTTGAATTTGATCATATATCATGAAAACCCATTGATTTTAGCACATAAATTACATATTAAAGAGCTGAAAAATCTCATGTATTTTAGGAATCTGAATGTTGAAATAGACTTGGGTTTGAAATCTAGACTCGAAGGACTTGGATAACATAGAATATATTAATGTCAAATTTTGAATCCGGGCTCAGATTGATCTGTGGGTTGACTTTGACTTTGAGTGAGTTTAATATTGCAATATGGGTATCATTGAATTTGTTTAACTTCATAGAGTATTCTTTTGAATAGATCAGAGCTGGTGGATGAATTCTGAACATGATAAAGCAAAATCAATAAACTGTTCCTGAGTCAACCTAAAGCATATGACTTGTGTAGTTCGATAGAGTTGAAGCTATGCAAATTATTTCTTATTTTTAAACATGCGATCAGTTATGGTGTTTTATGAAGAAAAAGAGTTACTAAAATAACCACAAGTAAATGTGAAATAATAACAATACAACATACATAAAATAATAATTTGTATCTTGTCTTTCATGATAAACATACTAATTCGTCAGAGCCATAGTCTTCATTATTTTTACCAGTTATCATATGTCAAATTAGAAACCACATCTAGACTTTGATTGAAAATTAGATTCATCAAGTGTCGTAAATCACGTCACAAGAGTCATGCATCAAGTATGAACATAAAAAAAATGTTGGGGTAAAAAGGTGTAACAAGTAGCAATTCAAAATGTAAAATCACGCAAGGGAAAAATGATTGTTTCAATCAAGTGGAGAGACTAGGGGTGTGCATTTGATGGGGCTTCAACTTGGTAGGTATTGACTAAGAGTTTTAGATTTAATTAGTGAATGTATAGCCTTGGCCTTGAAGTACACTATAAGTTTCTCAACTAAAAGAGTTTACCTTGGGTTTTCTCAAACCCTAAAGCCAAATCACAGATAACCAAACAATGCTTGAGGAAAGGTGTAGACTATCTCTAGCACTAACCATTTTATGGAATTTGACTTGGGTATGGACCATCTCTGGCTCCAACCCCTAAATGAAACTCCAATTCCTTACTATTGAAGTCTTATCTAACTTCAATTTCCTTTCTCAATTAAAATTGAAGTTAGAGAGCTCAATTAATGTTTGCAACCATCAATTAATAAAAAACTTAAAGAATTCAATAGATTCATGCTTTCAACTAAAATCTAAGATCAATTATTCAATACCAAACTTCGGTCTACACACCATCATCCAAACACAACCCTGAAAGGGAATTTAGCTACTCATAATTGAGGAAAGAGAAATTATACCTAGGGAAAATTCCACAATTCCATTCATCATCAATAAATAGAATTCAATTTCCAGCTCAAGGTCATCAATAATGGAGTTTTTCTCCCAATAAAAGTAAAGAATAAAGTAAAATGTACTATGTCTACCACTTTCTACAATATTCTCTCTAGTGTGATTTCATGATATGTACAATTGGAGTAAAAATCAGCATATATTCTACGCGTAGCTATTCAAAAATGCCCTTGAAATCTTGTCAGGTACACTTGTGCAGCTCGCAGGTTACTTTTCAGGCCTAAGCAGTGTCTTTTTCATGTCATTTGTGGTGGCAGTCCGCAGATGCGCATCTGCGGCTCGCAAGTCTGCTTCAGCAAATCTCTAGAGTCTTTTGTGTGGCACCTACTAAACACAGATGCTATTGTGCGACACGCATATCCTTTTTTGTCTTCCAGCAGATTTCTTTTAATTCAATTCCTTCATCTTCTTAATTTCAATAAAATGCCTGTGCAAAAGAAGAGAAAAAGGAATAATACCTTTCTAATTTGTGTGAAAACAATGCGATAACTCATGCTTAAGAGCCAATTGAGTTGGTATACTAACTCATCATTAGACCACAAGTTTTTAATATTATTATTTTTCTGTCAAATTTTATATTCAATAAAACACAACAACAACAATAACAATATCATATCATACTATACAAAAAGTGGGAAGTCCCTTAGTGCAAATTAAGATTACCATAATGCCCGTCAAAAGTTAGATTTTTAAATCCTTTAAGAATTAAATTAATCATTTAGCATTAATATGTAAAATATCAACTAAATTCTTTTTGTAACTTTTTAGTAATCTTCTTGAATTTTTAAAGAACTTAATATGGCATTTATGTGAGTCTATACATTTTTCAAAAGTTATACTTTTCAGATTTGTATATACGTTTCCACAGCTTTTTTGACAAGGAAATGAGTCAATTTGCTTCTAAAATACCAAATGTTATTTTAATTATGTATAAATTATGTTAATGTCACACCCAACTTGGGAGGCGCAACTGGCTCCTAATGCTACACTAAATCCTGAGCTGACCTAACTAAACATGTATGCTTCTGGTGCATACCAGCAACACATAAATCAAATAAACAAACAAGTATATCTTGTCTTAAAGAAGTCATTGGCCAGCAAGGCCACAATACAATAGCATGCATAGATACCCAGCTGACCCAACAATTTACAATAGCAATATAATTCTATGCATGCCGACAAGACCACCATGCTGTCTAAAATCACAAATCTATATGTAGATTGACAAGACAATGACGATATCTAAGATTAAATAAGATAAAAGTAAGCATATATGTACAAATTCATCAAGGATGTCAACCTAACAATACAAAAAATAGGGCCAACCTAACTAACCACTTTCATCTATACAATCCATAGTTTGCAAGCTTCTGAGATTATATACTTGGTGGGGACAGGAACCTGACTTACCCAATAAATGTATGATACAAATACAAACACACTTAAAAATATGCCAACTCCAAAAGAAGGGAGCTAGCCAACAACCAGAAGCTCAACTGCTTTACTGAGGAGGTCCACATGCCTGTTTTTCAAAACCCGCAGGCAAGAGTATAGCGCCTCCAGGATTGAAGCTTCAGTACAAAAATGCACTGAATATGTAAGGCAATAAAAGCTGAAACTGAAGCTAATAGTAAGAGCTGAAAGTAAACAACTACAAGATTTAGAGAATAATATGAAAGTTCACATTAATCAATATTGTTAGCTAAATAAGCAATAGTCAAAAAAGAACCTAAACTGGATCACATAAGCTTGGCAGGTATAAACAACAAACAATAATTTACCTAAGCCCCCATAAGCCCTGGAAGGTACATATCAATCTATATACCCCTATTAGCAACACTGAAGCCTCAATGACATTCTGTAACTCAATTTTCACTAGCCCTTTTTAGGCAATCAACATGTGAGCCCACAAGGCTCCTTTATTTGTATCTTAAGCCTTCTTGGCGCCTGTAGCTGTACTCGAGGAACATTGGGCCCATATAAATGTGTGTAAGCCAATTGAGGTTCCACTTGACAATGCCACCTTAGGGAATCTGGAATTCCATAAGAGATCAAACTCCAATATGGCTCTACAGGCCTTAACATAGTCTCCTATAGATATCATATTGCTCTGTAAGCAAAACATAGCCTCATAGGCATTCTGCATAACTGATACTTACCCCCTTGGGCAACCTATATATCACCTGACAAGCATATCTCATATTTTCACAACTAATCAGACATTCATGAAGGCAATTATCGAAACAACTAGCCCAGAAACAGGAAATGTGGCTATAAGCATTCTGTATGACAATCCATATGTCATATCAAACTATAAGATCACTAACAAAAGGATTTAGTATCTTGCTACTAACCTGTACTATAAGATCACTAACAAAAGGATTTAGTATCTTGCTACTAACCTGCATAGCATAATACAGAGCCCCAATAGCTAATACCTTAAAGGTAATCAACATAATAGTAAACATGGTCGTTTTGGAGGCATAACAACATACTAATAGCCTGTAAGCAAGCAATATAACTATAGGAGATCAATCTGTATGGTTTCTATGCCTAATCTGATTATGAAGATACTAATAACAAGATAGAACTCCAAGAAGCTAATCACAATAGTCTTATAGGCAATCACAATAACTATCAACATGAAGGCAGTACTACAAGCTAATATTACAGCTCTAAAGGTATCCTAATATGCCAAAAGCAAGTTGTGTACATAGTTATAGGCGTTAGGGGCACTTGGTTTACAAGACAAATTAGCTAGAAAGTTGCCAATACCAATGTGTAGCATCTAAACATAAGCCCTTAAGGAATTGTCAAGGCAACAACCTAACAATAGCTTATTAAGCGACAATTGAAATATACGATAAGTTCTATGCCATTTTCAAATGTGGCAGCAGCTCAAACAAAGTTATTCCAGACAAAAGAAGCTCACACATATATGTATACATTACCGCAACATACAATAACCAACGTGGCATCAAGTATTTCAACGATAAACAATATGTCATATTGACTATACGATAAAAATACCTCGCAGAAGAAGGTTTAGTCTTAACATACCTTATGTTGTTTTCTTTGGAATTACATGATGCCTCTTTCAAACCTTCTCAAGCTATTGCCATGTTGCTGCTCCCAACACCCATAAATAGTTCCAACCTTTCCAACAAGAAAACATGACAAGAATTTTGACATCAATAAGTTCTTCCTTCAAAACAATTCTAAAACTCAAATTAAGAATGGATCGAGGGTTAAGAACATTTATATTCCGAAAATTTGATTGTGAAACAATAAATCAAAAGACCCACGTGCTACCTCTTTGAATTAACCTTGAGACCAAAATCGACTGAAAAAACATGTATTAGTCGATATGTTTGTCATTCTAGGATCATATCTAGCTTGGATTTAGCTTCCTTTTATCTTTCTTTTTTGAATTATATCATGTATATCTGAACTATTAGAGATAAAAATAAGTTTAATTCTGGAAATATTAAATGAAATAAAAATGAATAAAATGTAATTATATATATTTTCACTTATATGGGGCGCATCTCTACATGCCTGATTTTGCAGTCTTGCAAAAATGTGAATATCTCTCTATTCTGAAGTTGTATTGGCAAATGATTTAAAACTTAGGAAACTAAACTCATAGATCTCCAATTTTGATAGGTAATAATCATCCTTACTCCTTATGGATTGGGATAAAAGCTCCGAGACATTTGGGGATGAATTTTTCTAAAGGGGAAAGAATGTAGCACCCCGTGCATTTAGATCGATTTTATCATTTGGATACAAACATACTAGTCTAGTTTTATAATGATGCATTATACATTGAGAAAATGTCGAGGGTCGAGATTTCATGCAAGGTATTGAATGAAGAATGAAAATCCAGAGGGCTAGAGATTGGCTTGCCGCGATATAAGGCACGATGCAGCTGGCGTTGCGGTAGCTTGGCGGGCAAGTTCTATATATGTTTTCCTTGATCGGTTGTAAATCATAAAATCATTTACAAAGTGATGGAAATCTTATTTTTTGGGTATTCTTCAAGTTGAAGATTTAGAGCTTAGAGATCATAATCCAACTTCAAGTCGTGGCTTGGGAGTTGCAATCCTCTATCTAAATCATGTTTCGGTCATGTTTTCGAGGAGTTAGGTGGCTATCTCATTTTGTTTGGATTGGTAAGTCTCCTATTATATTGATTTGTATCTATTTATTATAGTTTTGAATCTGCAGGCATTGCTACATTGAGTTTTGAAATTTCTATACTCGAATCCATAAAAATCTATCGGTTATGTATCGTATGTATTGTTTCTTATCGAATTCTTTGTAGCTTGTGTGGTGGAGTTGGGAGATATTTGTAGTAGTATTTTTGTGTTGGTAGCATTGAGATCTGACTATATTCATTTAGTAAAAGTAGAGGTATGTTAAGGTCATTTCTTTCCCTTTCAACGTATTTTTCCTAAAATAGTTATAATTGGTAAAGTTGTGCGTGTTGGTTGTGGCAATAAACTATTATTCTGGAAATCCTGTGCTATGCCGGTATGGTATTCTAGGTTATTGTTGTTGTTCTGTAAGTTTGGGTTGATCTGTTGGTGTCCTTTTATACTCCTGTTGTTGTTACATTGTATTTATTACTGTTTCTCTTTACATACTCGGAACAGTATTATATTGACACCCCGAGCATGAGGTGTTGCATACATGTCATGTGTTAATCAATAGGTAGATTGAGACCCGAGCAGTTGAGGAGAGTTTTGACTATTGAAAAGCTCCAGCTTGTTCGAACTTACCTTTTGGCTGTTTTGGAGTTTTGTGTACATATTGGGCAAGTCGGGGCCCTATCCCAATATTTTATCATCGTGTTGACTCAATAGAGGCTCATAGACTTTCTCTTTTACGATGCACTATTGTGTAGGACTTGTTTGCCATATTGCATAGAACTAGTTGTACAGGTATGGCCTTGTCAGTCATATGTATATTATAGTTGGCTTGAGGGTCGTGTTTTCCCTTTTGTAACACCCCAAAAGTCCCAAAGATCAGATTCGAGGGTTGAATCAGAGAAAGATAGGAAAAATTGCACGAGGATCACAGAACGACTCAAGGAGCGAGTCATTGTGGCAAAGAACAACCCGTTGCAATGCCTCATTGTAAACCTCCAATCAAGCCTCCCAGAAATTACAGACCTAGCAATAACTCGTTGGATGATCCAATGGGCCATCATAAGCAGTTGTTGGGTGGAGTCTAATAAGGGGTCTAAGATTGATTCTGAGATAACGGATGGATATCACAGCTCGTTGTGCTGTGTAATGATCCATGATATGGACCCGTTTGATAAAATTTGAAATTTTTGTAGGTAAGGCGGTGATGACAATGGATGGAGTGATGACTCATTATTTCATATGAAGACTTGTCCTGATCGATTGTTGGTCAAAACTTCAACAAAGTATCGCAAGTGCTTCAGATACAACAGATGAATCTAATGAGCCATCATATCCAGCAATGACTCATTGGATAAGTCATTGTAGTTGACAGTCAGGTTTTTCATGTGAATTCTCGGGGGTAGTTTTGTAATTTTTCAAGATCCTAACTCTTTAATGACGTCATTTTAAGCCCTAAAATGAGTTTTTTATGAAGGTTTAACCTATCCTAAGTCATTAGGCTCCCAAGCATGCATTGAGTTGAAATTCCCTTCCTAGATCAAACAAGAATTCTCCTCAATTTCTTCCCCAATTCTCTTGGGCTTTAAAGACTAGTTTGGAAATCTTCTTACTTGGATATGTAGGGCTATGAATGAGGGATTTCTTCCAGCCTCATGCCTAAGCTTCTTCTCAAATTCATGAATTCAAGTTCTTAATTAAGTGTATTTATTCCTAGGGTTTTAACTCAAAATTCTATGAAACTACCTATGCTATGTTTGTGGGTCTAATCCCCTCATGTTCAAATGCATGATTTAAGTCTAATAAGCAGATTTTACACTAAATTTATAAAAGCATGATTTCAAGTTATTAGAAATTATTCCCTATTATGCATGTTTTATGAAAATTCAAGCCTATGATCCAGGATTTCAAGTATGAGGAGTTATCTAGTATGCATGAATGTTTATGAATTCTCAATTTGTGATTCCATGATTTTGACTTATGAAGTGTATCTCAAGTATGCATGATTTTATGATTCGGTAAATCCCATGTAAGTTAAGTATTCTTATTAGGATTTTATCCAAGGCTAATAATATCAATTTACGATATGATTTGGAGTCAAGACTCCCAATGCAACTTATGATATGATATGGAGTAAAGACTCTCATGTTTAGATTCAAGCTATGTTTTAAGAATATGATCATATGAGCACTATGCATGTTTAGGGAGTAGTGTCTAGCATCGAGTAGGCTTGGGGTTCAGAGGTTCCTTGGTTTTATAAACAACGCGCCAATGTAGGTATATATATATTTGAGACCTCTCAGGAGTGTTTTTGTCACGCCCTACCTTGGAAGGCATGACTGGCACCTGGTGCCATACTAGGATCTGAACTGACTGAGCTGACTGAGCCTAAGCTCTTCTGGTGCAGGCTTACTTCTCAATTCAAGAAAACAACGGGCTATATCTCGACTGTAAATACAACCTCCGGCCGATAAAGCCTTATAGCCACCTGAAAGAAAAACAGCTAACAAGAACCAGGCAACAACAGGGAATCCTATGTGGACCGACAAGACCGCCATGATGTCTAGTTATGACTATAAGATAAAACCAGTGCTAAGATAAACTTGGCCGACAAGGCCGCTAATTTGTTAGCTAACCAAGGCCCCACATGGCCAACATGCAAACTATAACACATATGGGCCCCACAAGGCCAATAACAGCTAACCACAAGGAAGTAGAAGCAATCTGCAAGCCTCTAGGAGTAATATGATGGTCGGGACAGGGCCCCGACCTACCAAAGAACTGTACAATCAAAAGGGAATAAACCTTCTGTCTATAAGCTCCAGAAGAAAGGAGCTACTTCTCTGGTGATGCTAGCTGAAAGCTATGAGGGACCTGCTCCTTGTCTATCCATACTTTTAGGCAAGTAACGCAGCGCCCCAGAAAGGGCGTCAGTACAATATGTACTGAATATGTAAGGTGATAACTGTAAATGACTGAAATAAAAAGATAGAACTGAAAGAAACTGAAAGAGAGAATAGAGATCATATATGAGTAATAGAATGTCTTACTGTCTAACTATCAATAACTAAAGCAAACATAAACCTTACCTGGACCCATAAGCTGGAAGGTACAACCGCACAAAATACCCACCTGGGGCCCCTATAAGCCCTAGTGAGTACACCTCAGTCTATATACCCCTATCCAAGGTCACACTGGTCAACAAATAGCTATAGTTGCCCTACCAATCCCCTGGGTCTACAACTGAGCCCACTCAGCCCCTGATTGTAACTGTGTCTGAGTCCGGTGGACTCCTGATATCTGCACCTCGGGCACCAGGCACAACAGGGGTGTATATAAGTCCAACCACAGAATATGAGGATCTGGAACCCCATCTTCATCCCTGACGAACGGCATACCGCTCCGTAGAGTAACGTCATCTCGCCCCTGGCGGGCATCGACACAGTTAATAACCATGGGGTCAGTCACGGAGGCTATACAGGCATAATTCATTCCAAACTAATATGGAATACTGATCTCAGCTAATAACAGCAACTAATCATAATAGACATGCTTCTGGTAGTCTTACTGGATTTCAAACTGAGTTATCATGCTAAGAAAACTAACTTGCCGAAGGAAACTGCCTTAACATACCTATTTCTCCTCTTCTATAAAGAAATAAAAAAATAATTTTTTCGTAAAATCTCGTCTAATACTAATATCTAATCACTAACTAATCTAAGTCGATTACTGATTAACTGGTGAGTTCAGCTCGTATTCAACTGCTTTTCTCAACTAAAATCGCGTTACTAGAAGAATAGGACTAATTTTAACACTAAATTCGGTAAAAAGGAAAACATTATATATAAATATTAACTATATTTCAACTTTATGAAACACAGTCGAAAACTCGTTATTTCTCAAAAGTCTAGGAGGGAGAAATTCTTACTTGAAGCTTGTGATCGTATTGTAACTAGTTTGGAGCAATTCCAATAACTCTAGCTTGGCCGGTTTACGATTCACCAGGCGAATTTAGCGAAACTAACTCCGTAGAAATGCTTCCCGCAGCCTTAAACTTTGATACCCAAAGTTAATTCAAATTCGGCAGTGTTTCGTGGTGTAAATGGATGAATTATACTTGATTCCTTCGTACCTTACCTCTGCTGGTCGAGTATAGAAGATGAAAATGAAATAAAATCTAAGGAGGGAACATATATATACTTGAGGCAGTGGATAGAGGTCCATGGCACGGACCCTGTCGTGCCAATCTTGGGTCGTGCCATGGAGTCCATCACGCTCATCCTAGGTCGTGCCACGTTGACCCTTTGGGCAACTAGTCCTGCCTTCTCCTGCGCGTTTCCAACTCCGTGCTCATTCGATCTTTTTTCGGGCCCTTTTCTCGTACGTATTATACTCTAAAACTCTTAACCAATGTATGAATAGTCCATGTAAACATTAGAAACTTACGGGGTGTAAAATCCTCCACCCGCCCTTAGGAACATTCGTCCTCGAATGTTAACTTTAGCTTATAGGAACCTTAATTCTTATCACTACTTATTCTAAAAAAATTTGGTAGAGTCTCCCCTGTAATATAGACTATCCAAAAATCCTAAAACGCATAAAAGTCCAGTACAGGCATTTCATATAACACTATAACAACTATTTCACAATACCACTAGAGCCAACTGAGCTATATATAACATAAATCACGCAACAGCAATTGAATTAATGACTTACCTTAACTGCACAATCTGGACTAAGTCTGGAACAGGTGAGGATATCTAGATTTCATGTCATCCTCAGTTTTCCAAGTCATTTCCTCTCTATTCTTATTTCTCCACGGTACCTTAACAGAAGCAACATCCTTCGTCCTTAACCTACGAACCTGTCGATCTAATATAGTTACTAGAACCTCTTCATAGGCTAATTCCTCAGTGACTTGGACATCCTCAACCGGCACAACTCGAGACGGATCCCCTATGCATTTTTGTAGCATCGACACATGGAAGACTGGATAAACAAATTCCAACTCTGAAGGCAAATCTAGCTTGTATGCCACCTAGCCTATTCTCTGGAGTATTGGATACGGCCCAATAAACCTTGGGCTGAGCTTTCCCATTTTACCAAACCTCATCACGCCTTTCATTGGAGTGACTTTCAGAAATACCCAATCACCTATATTGAACTCCAGATTTCTACGTTGTACATCAGCCTAAGATTTCTAGCGACTCTGAGCTGTCAGCAGGCGTTCTCTGATAAGCTTCACTTTTTCTTCTGACTGATGAATTATATCTGGCCCAATTAACCTTGATTCTCTAACCTCAAACTAGCCAACTGGGGACCTGCATTTTCGCTCGTATAAAGCCTTATAAGGTGCCATTTGAATTGCTGAAAGGTAACTGTTATTGCAAGCAAACTCAATAAGTGGTAAGTGTTCCTCCCAACTGCCTCCAAAATCCAGCACGCGCACCCATAACATATCCTAGAGCATTTGAATTGTACGTTCTACCTGCCCGTCTGTCTAAGGATGGAAGGTTGTACTCAGATTCACTTGGGTTCCCAACCTCTCTGGAAAGACTACCAGAACCTAGCTATGAATTGTGCCCCCTATCCGAAATGATAGATATAGGGACACCATGTAATCTGACTATCTCCCTAATATAAAGCTCAGCATAATTCTCGGCTAAGAAGGTGGTCCTGACTGGTAGAAAGTGAGCTGATTTCGTCAACCTATCAGCAATCACCCAGATGGAGTCAAATATATGCCTGGTACGAGGTAACCCTGCCACAAAATCCATATTAATCGCCTCCCACTTCCACATAGGCACTGCTATCTCTTGGGTCAGTCCGTCGGGTTTCTGATGTTCGACTTCCACCTGCTGGCAATTAGGATATTGAGCTACAAATTTTGCTATCTCCTTTTTTCATTCCTGGCCACCAGAAATTTTCTTTTATATCATGATACATCTTTGTTGAACCCGGATGAAAAGAATAACGGGAATAATGCACCTCGCCGATAATATGCTGGTGAAGTCCTGCCCTGTCTGGAACACAGAGGTGACCCCTACATCTCAAAACTCCATCTTTGGTTACCTGGAAATCTGTAACTTCCCCTTGCTAAACCTTATCTCTGAACTGAACCAAGTTAGGGTCTTCGTACTGCCGTTCTTTCACTTCTACAACTAACGATGATACTGCCGTATTCTGAATTACTGCTGCACTATCTCTCAAATCTATTATACGGATGGCTAAACTAGTAACTGATGTAATTCTCAGGCCAGTTCTCACTATTCAGGCTTCAAGTGTACTAAACTCCCCATGGATTTACGGATGAGGGCATCTGCTACAACATTGGCTTTCCCTAGATGGTATAAAATGTTCACAGCATAGTCTTTCAACAGCTCTAACCAGCGACGTTGTCGTTGATTCAATTCTTTTTGTGTAAAAATGCACTGGAGACTCTTGTGGTCAGTGAAAATATCTGCGTGAACACCATACAGGTAGTGCCTCCATATTTTCAAGGCATAAATCACCGCGGCTAATTCCAAGTCATGGGTGGGGTAGTTCTTTTCATGCTTCTTCAGCTGCCTGGAAGCGTAAGCAATTACTTTACCATGCTGCATCAGAACACATCCTAACCTGACGCCTGAAGCATCGCAGTATACTGCATAACCCCCTGATCCTTCTAGCAAGGCTAATACTGGTGCTGAGGTCAGTCTGTTTTTTCAACTCCTGAAAGCTCTATTCACATGCTTCAATCCAGTGAAATTTAGCTACTCTTTGAGTTAACTTGGTCAAAGGCGCTGCTAAGGTGGAAAATCCTTCCACGAACCTCCTGTAATACTCAACTAACCCCAGGAAACTGCGTACCTCAATTGGAGTGGTAGGTCTACGCCATGTCTTTACTGCTTCAATTTTCTGTCAATCTACCTGTATACCAGTATCCGACACAATGTGCCCTAGAAAAGCTACTGAATTTAGTCAGAATTCACATTTAGAAAACTTTGCATACAGTTGGCAATTCCTGAGAGTCTGGAGCACTATTCATAGGTGATCTCGATGATCTGCCTCTGAGCGGGAATATACCAGAATATCATCAATAAATACTATCACAAATAGGTCCAGATACGGCCTGAAGATGTTGTTCATCAAGTCCATGAACACAGCTAGAGTATTCGTCAGCCCAAAGGACATGACTAGAAATTCAAAATGGCCATACCTGGTCTTTAAGGCGGTCTTCGGAATATCCCTCTCGCGAATCTGGACCTGATGACACCCTGACCTTAAGTCAATTTTGGAGAAATATTCTGCCCCCTGTAACTGATCAAACAAGTTATCCATTCTGGGAAGCGGGTACTTATTTTTGATAGTATCTTTGTTCAGTTACCAGTAATCTATACTCATATGGAGGAAGCCATCCTTCTTTCTCACAAATACGACTGGCGCGCCCCACGATGAAGTACTCAGCATGATGAAGCCCTTATCTAATAGATCTTTCAACTGTTCCTTTAAGTCTCTAAGCTCAGCAGGAGCCATTCGGTATGTAGGAATAGACATAGGCTGAGTACCTGGTAATAAATCAATTGCAAAGTCGATTTCCCATTCTGGGGGGAATGCCAGGTAGCTCATCTGGGAATACATCTAGAAATTCACTAATTACTGGTATGGACTGAAGAGTTGGAGATGCTTCTTGAACATCCTGAACTTTGATAATATGATAAACACACCCTTTTGCTATCAATTTTCTCGTCCGAATATAGGAAATAAACCTACCTTTTGGCATGGCTTCCCTACCTTTCCACTCTGTACAACCTGCCCTGGAAAGTGGAATCGGACAGTCTTGGTCCAACATTTAACATTGGCATAGCATGGCACCAGCCAATCCATACTCATAATTGCATCAAAATCAATTATTTCTAGTTCTACCAAATCTGCTAAAGTATGATGACCAGCAACCTCTACTATAAATCCCCAGTAGACCCTCTTGGCTATGATAGAGTCACTGATAGGTGTAGACACTGAAAAGGGTCACTGAAGTAATTCTGGCATAATACCGAACTTTCGGGCTACTAACGATGTAACATAAGACAAAGTGGATCCTGAATCTATCATTACATAAACAGAATGAGAGCAAATGTCAAGCACACCTATCACCACATCCGGCGACGACTGCGACTCCTGTCGTCCCGGTAAGGCATAAGTGCGATCTAGACCGATACCTGAGCTAGATGCCCCTGATCTGCCTCGGCCTCTGCCAGCTAGAGTTGAGGGCCTACACGCTGCTAGAGATGCTGTGGCATGTGATCCTACTAAAAGTCTATCCTGTCGGTCCCGATCACTCTGACCCCTAGCTAAACAATCCCTCATCTGATGACCCTCCTGTCCATAGGTATAACAGGCTGTGGAACCATACCTGCATGCCCTGGAGTGACATTGAATGCAAATAGGGAAAAGAGGCACGATGAATCTACTTTGCTCCACTCCTCTCTGCTGCTATGAACCTGCTGATCGTGAGCTCTCACCGGGTCCTGACTGCCCCCGACGACCAAATCCACTCCCCTTCTGCTCTTGTGGGGGTGGGGGTCTGGGCGGTCTGCTTGAAAATCGTGGCCTGGGTCCACCTTGGGACTCCGCCTGCATGTCACTAGGTCTGGACCTGGGGCGCTGCTTGTGATCCGCCCTCCTTATCTCCCATTACTGTTGTCTGATCCCTTCAATATTCTGAGCAAAAGCCTGGACACAGGCGATACCATGTCCTCTCGCGGAGTGGTCATAATACAGGTCTCCACATATTCTGGATTTAGCCCCATAATAAATCGATGCACCTTAGCCTGCATGGTATCTACAAAAGCTTGTGCATATTGGGCCAAGGATTCGAACCTCATAGCATACACCCGAACACTCATCTGCCCCTGCTCTAGATGTAGGAATTGATCAACCCGGGCCTGTCGAATTTTTCGTGGTAGGTAGTGGTCCAGGAAAGCCTATGAGAAGCTGGGCCAAGTCAGAGGGGAAACATCTCTCCTTTGGGAACTCTCCCAACTCTCGTACCACAGTTTTGCAATGTCCCGTAACCGGAATACCGCTAACTCAACCGACTCTACAGGTGTAGCATGCATTAGCCTGAAGATTCGCTTCATCTGATCCAAGAAATACTGAAGGCCCTCCGCCCGATCCATCCCTGTAAACTGCGGGGGACTCAAGGCGAGGAACTCTCGGACCCTCGAACTACCATGCCCTCCTGAGGACTTTGTGACTGTGGGTGCCACTGGCTGGCGCTGTGCAGCCACCATATGAGCTAGCATAACAATAGCGCTCCTAACCTCCTAATTTGATGGTACTGGTATAGAGACTGCTGAAGGCGGTGCCGTCACATTTTCCGCTCTAAGTGGCTCTTGGCGTAGTGGAGAGTGCTGGGGAGACCGAGATGAAGTCTCCCTATCACCCTCCGATCGGGCTGACTCTAACTGAGGCACCCAGCAAGTGCCTTCCCCTGCTGCAACATCCAATCTCCTACCAGTCGTGGGGTGTTGCGGGTCTGCCATTTCTCTGTAGATAAAAGAATATGGTAAGCTTAGGGACTCAACCCTATACTATACAGCTCTATAGCACGACTGGATAAGAAGAAAGAGTAACCATCCTATCATGTCTTGAAGCCTCCTGCCTATAGAATGTGGTGCACAACATATCCATAGACAAGACTCTACTTAGTACGGGTTGCAGACTCCCTGGGATACGACTTACTTTGATACCAAGTGTGCACGCCCCACCTTGGGAGGCATGACTGGACCTTGGTGCCCTACTAGGATTTGAACTGACTGAGCTAACTGAGCCTAAGCACTTCTGGTGTAGGCTTACTCAATTCAACAAAACAACGGGCTATATCTCGGCTGTAAATACAACCTTCGGCCAACAAGGCCTTATAGCCACCTGTAAGGAAAACAGCTAACCAGAACCAGGCAACAATAGTGGAATCCTATGCGGACCGACAAGACCACCATGATGTCTTGTTATGACTATAAGGTAAAACCAGTGCTAAGCTAAACTGTGGCCGATAAAAGGTCGCTAATTTGTCAGCTAAACAAGGCCCCACACGGCCAACATGCAAACTATAACACATATGGGCCCAACATGGCCAATAACAGCTAACCACGGGGAAGTAGAAATAATCTGCAAGCCTCTAGGAGTAATATAATGGTCGGGACAGGGCCCCAACCTACCCATGAATTGTACAATCAAAAGGGAATAAACCTTCTATCTATAAGCTTCAGAAAGGAGTTACTGCTCTGGTGATGCTGGCTGAAAGCTACGAGGGACTTGTTCCTCGTCTATCCGTACCTTGCAGGCAAGTAATGCAGCGCCCTAGAAAGGGCGTCAGTACAATATGTACTGAATATGTAAGGAGATAATTGTAAATGACTGAAATAAAAAGATAGAACTGAAAGCAACTGAAAAGAGGGAAGAGAGATCACACCTGAGTAATAGGACGTCTTATTGTCTAACTATCAATAACTAAAGAAAACATAAACCTTACCTAGCCCCCATAAGCTGGAATGTAAAACCAACACAGAACAACCCACTTGAGGCCCCCATAAGCCCTAGTGAGTACACCTCAGTCTATATACCCCTATCCAAGGTCACACTGGTCAGCTAATAGCTATAGTCGTCCTACTAATCCCCTGGGTCTGCAACTGAGCCCGCTCGGCTCCTGACTATAACTGTGTATGAGTCTAGTGGACTCCTGATATCTGCACCCGAGGCACCAGGCTTGATGGGGGTGTATATAAGACCAACCACAACATATGAGGATTTGGAACCCCATCTTCGTCCCTGGTGGATGGCATGACGCTCCGTAGTGCAATGTCATCTCGCCCCTGGCTGGCGTCGACACGGTAAATAACCCTAGGGTCGGTCAAGAAGGCTATACAGGCATAATCCATCCAAACTAATATGGAATACTGATCTCAGCTAATAACAATAACTAATTATAATAGACATGCTTCTGGTAATCTTACTGGATTTCAAATTGATTTATCATCCTAAAAAAACTAACTTGCCAAAGGAAACTGCCTTAACATACCTCATTCGCTGATTACTGATTAACTGGCGAGTTTCAGCTCGTATTCAAATGCTCTTCTCAACTGAAATCATGTTACTGGAAGAATAGGACTAGTTTTAACACTAGATTCGGCAAAAAGGAAAACTTTATATATAAATATTAACTATATTTCAACTTTACGGAACACAGTTAAAAACTCATTATTTCTCAAAATTCTAGAAGGGAGAAATGCTTACTTGAAGCTTGTGATCGTATTGACATTAGTTTGGAGAAATTCCAATAACTCTAGCTCGGCGAGGTTACGATTCGTCGGGTGAATTTCGCGAAAATAACTTCGTAGAAATGCTCCCTGCAGCCTTAAACTTTGATACCCGAAGTTAATTTGAATTCGAGCAGCATTTAGCAGATTAAACGAATGAATTATACTTGGTTCCTTCATACCTTACCTCTGTTGGTCGAGTGTAGAAGATGAAATTGAAATAAAATCTAAGGAGGGACCATATATATACTTAAGGCGGTGGACAGAGGTCCGTGGCACGGACCCTATTGCGCCAATCGTTGGCCGTGCCACGGAGCCCATCGCGCTCATCCTAGGCGCCATCTTGCCCCTTTGGGCAACTGGCCTGGCCTTCTCCTGCGCGGTCCCAACTCCGTGCTCATTCGATCTTTCCCCGAGCCCTTTTCTCGTACGTATTATACTCTAAAACTCTTAACCAACATACGAATAGGACATCTAAACATTAGAAACTTATGGGGTGTAACATTTTTCCCCCACCCCAAGGGGCTCAGCTTGATATCGATGTCATGGTTTCTTAGCGTCCTTAGCCCTGGTAAGGTTTTAAATGGCTCTGCCCACTTGAGTGTGATATTTGGGGCATCTCGTAAGCTCTATCATAATGGTATAATTTATATTGAGTCTCTCATTATTCCTCATGATTCCAAATATTTATGTTCATGACTTATCATATGATGTTTAGTAGAATGTTTGACCCGATGATCAGTTTATGAGATTTTAGTTATGACTTAAACTATGACAAGTCATATGATTTCTATTCCTAAATCTTGAGTCACTATGTTCAGTCATGATAAATAGCTTATGATTATGTATATCTCAGATACATGGCTTTTAGCATGCAGTCTTTACTCTCATGATCCTTTTGATTTATATGCATGATTTCAATTAACATTTTACTAACATGTTTTACATACCTTACATACTCAATATATTTCAAGTACTGACCGCATACTTTATGCCATATCATCTCATGATATAGGTTCAAGGGATCTAGCTCAGTCTCGTCGATAGCTTTCTCCCATCTCAGTGCGGTTCAGCACCTGCTTTGGGTGAGTCCTCATCATCGGAGGACATCTATCAATTTAGACTTTTTATGTTACTTTACTTTTATACTTGGAGTTAGTTAAGGGCTTGTCTAGCATCTCATCAGATAGTAGAGGTTTTTCAGACATAGACTAGTATGTTCAGCTTTAAGATTCAGCGTTGTGATGTTATCATTTGATGTATGCTTTATGATATTAAGTCTTCCGCTTCTTCATGTTCATGTTGTTTTTTGCTTTATTATTCTTTTAAGTCATTCTATGTATGTACCACGGGTAGCTTGGAGCCATTCAGGATTTTAGGTCCCATGTCTCCATCCAGGTTCCTAGCTCGGATCGTGACAAACTTGGCATCATAGTAGAGGTTTAGGTGTTTCCTAGAGTTTCTAAAAGCCACATTAAGTAGAGTATTTTCCATGGGTTCGAAGCGTGTCACACTTTTGGGGAAAAGGAAACAAGACGTTTTAGGAAATTTTCCTTCTTTCATGATCTATGTCCTGCGATGAAGTACCTCTCTATTCCTCTAACTCGTGTGATACATGTCTGTAGAAATATGCCTCTATATTGAGTTAATGGTAGAAGAAATGGCAACGGAAATAGCCATGTCAATGGAAATAGAGATGGGCATCGGCAAGCCCCACTAGAACCAGCAGATCCTTTTCACGAGCAGGTCACTCATGCCGGTTTAGGGCGGCATTTAAGATGTTGGAATAAGCCATGACCACTTATATCAACTAGTAGGCAGTGGCCTATGTTCCTTAGAATGGGAACGGAGTAGCAGCGAGAGTGCACGACTTTCATAGGATGAATCCACCTAAGTTTCTTAGGTCAAAGATGGATAAGGACGCGCATGAGTTCCTTGAAGAGGTGTAGAAGATCACCCAGATTATGGGGTGACGAGAGAGGAGAGTGCAGATTTAGTATCCAATCAGCTGAAAGGGGTACCTCACATATGGTTCCGTCAGTGGAAGGATAATAGATGAGTTGGAGCAGTTCTCGTGGGTTAGGATAAGTTTGTGACTGCTCTCTTGTACAGGTTCTTCCCTAGGGAGTTGAGGGAGGCAAAGGAGGCGGAGTTCATCAACTTAAAGAAGAACAATAGAACTATCCAGGAGTATTCTTTGGAGTTTACTCGGCTGTCCAAGTATGCATCGGAGATGGTTGCTGATCCTAGGACTCGTGTGAGCAAGTTTGTGAATGGAGTGGCAGCTTTCTTGGTCAAGGAGTGTAGGACAGCCATGTTGATCAATGGCATTGATTTCTCCCTGTTGGTCATATATGCCCAGCACATAGAGGCGGAGAAGATGACGGAGAAGGAGAGAGAGGCCAAGAGGGCCAGGACAGGGAGCTATAGGGATTCCCAGCAGAGGTTCGGTGGTGGACATCGTCCCTAGTTTCACCAGAGGTCATCGGTCCCAGCACAGTCGTCAGTCAGTATTTCGTCCAAACCTAGACTTGATCAGAGGGGTAGAGCATCAGGCTCTAAAGGTCAGCGGAGCATGTCAGGAGAGCCCAGCGTTCCAGCTTGCAGGTGATTTGGCAAGAGGAATACCGAAGAGTGCTTAGCGTGTTTAGGCATGTACTTTGGGTGTGGAAAGCCTGAACACATGCTCAAAGACTGCCCTTTAGCCAGACAGGTACATGGTAGGGGCTGTGACCCAACCACCAATTCAGCAGCTCCACCAGCATGTTCAGCTTAGCAGGATGCATCCACTAGTACAGGTGGCAGTCAGTGCCAGAACAGGTTCTAAGCACTTTCATCTCCGCAGGAGTAGGAGTGCTCAATCGATGTGAGGTATGTTATGAGTGTTCCATCTTGGTGTATATGCATTGTTAGATCCAGGAGCCAGATTATCCTTCGTGACTCCCTATGTTGCATTCCATTTCGGTGTCAGTCCCCAAGTCCTATTAGAATTTTTCTCAGTCTCTACTCTAGTCAGTGAGTCAATTATAGCTCGACAAGTGTACAAAAATTTCCCTTTCACAGCCCTTCAGAAAGTCACCTCAGCCAACTTAGTAGAGCTAGACATGACCGATTTTGATGTTATCTTTGGCATGGGTTGATTGTATGCCTGCATTGCGTCGGTAAATTATAGAACCCGTTGGTAAAGTTTTAATTTTCGGGTGAACTAGTTTTAGAGTGGAAGGGCAGTTCAGCTGTGCATGTAAGTCAGTTCATCTCCTATCTTAAAGCCAAAAAGATAATCTCCAAGGGTTGTGTTTATCATCTAGTTCGGGTTAAGGATTCTGCATCCAAGACCCCGACTCTCCAGTCAATTCCTTTATATGTGAGTATCCAGAGGTTATCCCTGATGATCTACTGTTGACACCCAATTTTGACCTCCCCATACCTTATTTAGGTTGCTATTTTTACTAGTAGATATTTTAAATATTTTCACAACCACAAATTATTTTTTTTATTATTATTTACGTAGCCATGTTACCATTTTAATATTAAGCTTAGTTAATTGCAAATATCATTATTATTTTTGTTACATTTACATGTACAAACTATTCTTTTATATTATTATTATTATTATTATTATCATCATTATTATTATTGTTATTATTATTATTATTGTTATTACTACTACTACTACTATTTCATTCTTCACTTGTAGAAATATTTTTTTATTTTTGTTTACTTACTGACATTTATTCGCTATTGTTTTATAAACACTAGAGCAAATATTTTAAAGTTATTATTCTTTTTTTTTGTAAATATTAATAAATTAATTTTTTGATGATAAAATATAATTGTTAATTTAATATTTTTATAATATTTACTTTTATTTAGTAATTTAGTAGTACTAGTTTTATATATTTTGGTAGAATATTATTTAGAATCAAATATTAATATTGAGCGCAATCTTGTATTCAAATTTTATCAAATCTTTTATATTTGAAAAAATCAAAAAAATTCTTCCTCCCAATCTTCCCCTTCATGAAAGAATATTATTCTTTTCCTAAAATTCTGCTAAAAAAATCTTTTCCTACTTTTTTTCTCTCCATTACCAATGTTTTTTTTCTTTTTTCCTTCACATAAAAAGCATTTTTTTTTCTTCTCAATTTGGGGGCCAAAAACCTTGATGGCTTAAAAAATAATAATAATAAAAAGCGACAACTACTTAATAAAATAAACGAAATAAAAGATGAAATTGAATTTAGAAAAGAAAGATTAAATTACAACATATTTGCAGGAGTATGCCACACATCAATTAAAGCACAGCGAAAAGGAATATTTTATCTAGAAGTTCAATTACAACACCTAGAATATAAATTACAATACGGACTTCCATGAACAAAGAAGAATATGCTTTAGAAGAAGAAAAATATACGAGTCAAAAAGGACTAGAACTAAAAATTGTACACTCAAATTTAGGACGAAGATTTAAAAAGATAGGAGACCAGCTATATTTAATGTTAGAAAAAGAATAAGCAAAATTAGAAGATAGCTTAACAGCAATGGTAAGAATTAACAAAGAAAATGAAGAAATAGACAGGAAAAAAGAAATAGAAAAAATTAAAAAACAAGCTCAAATAGAAGTTCAGCAAATTAAAGAAGAAAAAGATACAAAAATCCAGGACTTAGAAAAAGAGTTAGAAAAACTTAAAAATGCAAACACATATGGTACAGAAAATAATAGATTCTAAAGAATTACTAGATACTAAGAAAAAATTGCAATCCTTTTTAGGATTAAGATATCTTTTTCTTCTTTAATTTGCTGAACTTCTATTTGAGCTTGTTTTTATATTTTTTCTATTTCTTTTTTCCTGTCTATTTCTTCATTTTCTTTGTTAATTCATACCATTGCTGTTAAGCTATCTTCTAATTTTGCTGATTCTTTTTCTAACATTAAATATAGCTGGTCTCCTATCTTTTTAAATCTTCGTCCTAAATTTGAGTGTACAATTTTTATTTTTAGTCCTTTTTGACTCGTATATTTTTCTTCTTCTAAAGCATATTCTTCTTTGTTCATGGAAGTCCGTGTTGTAATTTATATTCTAGGTGTTGTAATTGAACTTCTAGATAAAATATTCCTTTTCGCTGTGCTTTAATTGATGTGTGGCACAAGTATCAGAAGTAATAATAGAGAATGAAAAATACAGACAAATAGAATACATAGACTACAATTTAAACGATGACGATAGTATATACGAACTAACAGAATATGAGAAGACAGATAGTGAAAATGAGATAAGAGAATACGAAACAGATAATGACTGAGACAGATATAAGACTTATAAGTAAAGAAGAATACCAAGATAGTGAAAGTACAGAGCAAAAAATAATATTTGATAATAATATGTTTGAACAAATAAAAGGAAAAGAATTAGATTTAAGTATAGATAAAATACTAGAAATACCCAGACTAAGAAATTTCTTTAAAATAAGACAAGAAGAATATTATGTAGTAAGCCAAAAGGAACACATAATAGATTGTAAATATACTCAAGGTAAAGCTAAAATACCTATAATAAATAAAAAGATAATAAATAAAGAAATCCAAGAAATAAAAGCTAAAAATCCGATAAAATACGTACATCTAGGAGGAACGGAAATACTTATAAAAGCATGTTTCAGAAAAGGAATAGATACACCAATTGAAATATATTTAGCAGATGATAGAATAATTCACCCAATAGAGAAAAGCATAATAAGCGCAGTTAAAGGAAACCTAATATACCAAAAATTTAAATTCATAATAAGCGCAAACTATTCAGTAGCATTGGACGACATAAATATAGATAAATCATTAGTACTATACTGGAAAATGTCAAGAATAGAGCTAGCACCAGGCAGTAAAATATTTACAGCCAGATGAAAAAACTTATACGTACTAACAACAAAACATAAGATAATGGCCAGAAATAAGATCCAAAGAATTAAGATAGAAAATTCTTTTGATAAAATAGTTACTATCATTGATAATAATGATTACAGCTACAAAGAAATAGACATTGAAGAAGATTTAGAAATAGTAAAAGAAAGATTAAGCACATCAAAAAGAATAAACTATGACACACCCTCATCATCTAGAAATAGTACCTCAAGAAGGATAAAATATGAAATACAACCTAGATTATTGGAACAAAGAATGGATGAAATACAACCTTATCAATATTATATAACAGGAATATTAAATCAACGAAAATATTTAATAAAAATAGATACAGGACAAACCGAAAGCTGTATCACAAGAGAATTAATAAGAGAAGAAGAAATCAATAAAAACGAAAATATAAATACAGAATTACCCGGAGTATTAACAAATATGGAACAAAGTACAAATCAAGAATTAATTATTGGAGGAATACCAATAAAAATAAAATTTAAAATATATCAAGGAAAAGATAATATTACTTTAGGAATAAAATGGCTGGAAATAGTAAAACCTTATAATATAGATGAAAAACAACTAATAATACATTACGAAAATAAAAAGATAATCATTAAAAGAACTTTGATATGAAATAAATTACAAAAATCTATATATTAGCAAAAATTATAGTAGAAGGATACTATAACAGATACTACACACCTATGATAGATACAGGAGCAGGAGCAAATATATGTAAATATAACTGTTTACCAGATAGTAAATGGAAAAAATTAAAAACACCATTAATAGTTACTGGATTTAATAATGAAGGGAGTATGATAACACATAAAAGTAATAATAGAAGAGATGTATAATTATGAATTCACTAATAAAGACATACTGTTAGGAATGCCCTTTCTAGAAAAACTATACCCACATACCATAACAAAAACACATTGGTGGTTTACTACCCCATGTAACAAGAAAATAGGAGCAAAAAGAGTCAATAACAAGGTAAGAAAAGATACGCCATGGATAAAAGGAAGTGAAACAATTACCCAAAAATTAGAAAATATAGCACCAAGCGATAATAAGATAGAAATCATAATATTCGTACTAGATAAAGTACAAGCAATACAAAATAGATTAAATTCATTATATAGTGAAAATCCATTACAAGGATGGGAAAAACATAAAACAAAGGTAAAAATCGAGCTAATAGATAAAAATAGCATAGTAACGCAAAAACCATTGAGATATAATTTTGAAGACCAAAAAGAATTCCAAATACATATAAAAGAATTACTAGAAAATAACTATATACAAGAAAGCAATAGTAAACATAATAGCCCAGCATTTATAGTAAATAACCATAATGAACAAAAAAGAGGAAAAAGCATAATGGTTATAGATTATAGAAATTTAAATGCAAAAACTAAAACATATAACTACCCAATACCAAATAAAATACTAAAAGTAAGACAAATACAAGGATACAATTATTTTAGTAAATTTGATTGTAAATCAGGATTTTACCATCTAAAACTAGAAGAAGAATCAAAACAATTAACAGCATTTACTGTACCACAAGGGTTTTACGAATGGAATGTATTAGCCTTTGGATACAAAAATGCACCAGGAAGATATCAACATTTTATGGATAACTACTTTAGTCAACTAGAAAATTGTATAGTATACATAGACGATATACTACTGTATTCAAAAACAGAAGAAGAACATATAAGATTATTAGAAAAATGTATACACATAGTAGAAATATCAGGAATAAGCCTAAGTAAAAAGAAAGCTGAAATACTAAAAAACCAAAAAGAATTCTTAGGAATACAAATAGATAAAAATGGAATAAAAATGCAAACGCATATAGTACAGAAAATAATAGATTCTAAAGAATTACTAGATACTAAGAAAAAATTGCAATCCTTTTTAGGATTAGTCAACCAAGTATGAGAATACGTACCAAAACTAGCAGAAAACTTAAAACCGTTACAAAGAAAATTAAAAAAGGATATAGAATACCATTTTGATGAAAAAGATAGAAATCATATAAAGAAAATAAAAGACATGTGCAAAAATTTACCAAAATTATATTTTCCAGATGAAAGTAGACAATTTAATTATATAGTAGAATCAGATTCTAGCAATCATAGCTATGGAGGAGTGTTGAAATATAAATATGAAAACGAAAAAATAGAACATCATTGCAGATACTATTTAGGATCATATACAGAATCACAGATAAAATGGGAGATAAATAGAAAAGAATTATTTGCTTTATATAAATGTTTATTGGCATTCGAACCATATATTGTTTATAACAAATTTATTGTTAGAACAGATAATACACAAGTAAAATGGTGGATAACTAGAAAAGTGCAAGATTCTGTAACAACAAAGGAAATAAGGAGATTGGTATTAAATATATTGAATTTCTCGTTCACAATTGAAGTCATCAAAACTGAAAAGAATGCAATTGCAGATTACATCTCAAGATGCAAAACCTGAAGAAGGTAAAATGGAACAGATACTCGGACTCCTAACTACACTTTGTAAAAAAGTGGAGAGTATGGAGGAAGAGATACAGCAGCTAAAAGGCAAAGATA
Source organism: Datura wrightii (assembly GCA_035772735.1). Taxonomy (NCBI): domain Eukaryota; kingdom Viridiplantae; phylum Streptophyta; class Magnoliopsida; order Solanales; family Solanaceae; genus Datura; species Datura wrightii. Next base: position 42,675,009 of record JASDFA010000002.1, on the reverse strand, counting down.
GTAGTCAGCAGCGTGACTCAAAAAACGCGGAACTACGTCGATCGGAAGACGTTAAACTTCAAGAGCTAAAAGGAGACGTTGGGAAACTCCAAAAAACCCAAGCTAACAATCCATCTATTGCAGCTGCAGGTACATCAAAATCTACCGCAGAAAGAAGAGATATTATTAGAAAACAACTATTTGACAAACCATTTACACCCAAGAAAAATATACCATTCACGCCTACTCCACAAACTACAACATACAGAGAAAGTCTGAACCAGACTAAACGAACCTACAACCACATAACCAACAGATATATACAAAACATTCACAGGATACAAACCTTCCTGAATAAAAACCCGAGATCTACAAACACAGATAACCCAGCTGAAGATTATGTAACCCAATACCTACAAGGATACAACAAACTTATTGCACAACCTAAGACAAATGCAAACCTAGTCAGAACTTGCTATGATTACGGACTACTCAATACCGTATACACACCAACGGCAGACGAAATAGCTACGATAACCGAGATACACAAAGCCTTCATTACATATAAAAGAATAACCAAAGGAACTTTCTTCTACATAAAAATATATTCAGCACCAGCAGAGATATTATATGAAGAGATAAAACCCATCATACAGGTGGTAAAAATAGGACTAACAAAGGAGATGATAATCCCCGAAAGAATAGATCAACAGGACAAAATAACATATGCAGAGATACCAGAGTTCTATTCAAACAAAAGGATAATAGGACTCGCGACCATATTGAATGAACTAGCTAATAATTACCTAAACGGAAATGCAGTTTGGAACTATTACTCACGAGATCAGACAATAATATACGCTAACTCTAAGGAATACAAAGAAGCTGATATGGAAGAATTAAGACAATGGATAATCAGCTTACTGAAACCAGAAGAAACACCTACTACCAGAGCTATACGTAAAAACTACATCTCCCCGGCACTATTAACCAGATACTGTAAAGTTATCGGACAAAAGTACCCAGACCACCATTGCTCAAAATGCCATGGTGAAGATATGGACAAAATACCGGAGGTACAGCTGGAGTGAGATAATACGCAGCAAAAAAGAAGGGGCTCAGATAGAGGGAAAACGACATATGGAGAATCAGATAAAGAAGATTAGATATGTTTCTTCTTTTTGTAAAGTTTATTTTTTTTAAAAAAAAAAAGCTTTTTGTCCCGATATGTAATAATAGAGGACAGGTGTAAAGTTACTTTTGTACAAAGTCTGAAAGTATACAGGATAGGTGTCGACCACAAGTCACTATTCATAAACAGTAAAGGTCGTTTATGAACAGTAAAGGCCACTTGTAAAAAGTCATTTGTAAATTTCTTTGTTTATAAATAGAGAAGGGACGGAAGGTAAAGGCATTCCGCATTCCACACACAACTCTCTCTCTCATTTACTTCCGCAAACCACCAAAACCCCAATCTGGTGAATTTAATCTATTTTGTATTGCTTGTACTTTATCTATTACGAATATTATGATTTCTATCTTATTATCGCTTGGTGCTATATTTTCTAATTTTTGGGTAATTTTTTCACTTTCTTTTATCCATGGCGTATCTTTTCTTACCTTGTTATTTACTCTTTTTGCTCCTATTTTCTTGTTACATGGGGTAGTAAACCACCAATGTGTTTTTGTTATGGTATGTGGGTATAGTTTTTCTAGAAAGGGCATTCCTAACAGTATGTCTTTATTAGTGAATTCATAATTATACATCTCTTCTATTATTAATATTTTGTCCCATATTTGTACTTTTGTATTTTTGGCTTTATGTGTTATCATACTCCCTTCATTATTAAATCCAGTAACTATTAATGGTGTTTTTAATTTTTCCCATTTACTATCTGGTAAACAGTTATATTTACATATATTTGCTCCTGCTCCTGTATCTATCATAGGTGTGTAGTATCTGTTATAGTATCCTTCTACTATAATTTTTGCTAATATATAGATTTTTGTCATTTATTTCATATCAAAGTTCTTTTAATGATTATCTTTTTATTTTCGTAATGTATTATTAGTTGTTTTTCATCTATATTATAAGGTTTTACTGTTTCCAGCCATTTTATTCCTAAAGTAATATTATCTTTTCCTTGATATATTTTAAATTTTATTTTTATTGGTATTCCTCCAATAATTAATTCTTGATTTGTACTTTGTTCCATATTTGCTAATACTCCGGGTAATTCTGTATTTATATTTTCGTTTTTATTGATTTCTTCTTCTCTTATTAATTCTCTTGTGATACAGCTTTCGGTTTGTCTTGTATCTATTTTTATTAAATATTTTCGTTGATTTAATATTCCTGTTATATAATATTGATAAGGTTGTATTTCATCCATTCTTTGTTCCAATAATCTAGGTTGTATTTCATATTCTATCCTTCTTGAGGTACTATTTCTAGATGATGAGGGTGTGTCATAGTTTATTCTTTTTGATGTGCTTAATCTTTCTTTTACTATTTCTAAATCTTCTTCAATGTCTATTTCTTTGTAGCTGTAATCATTATTATCAATGATAGTAACTATTTTATCAAAAGGATTTTCTATCTTAATTCTTTGGATCTTATTTCTGGCCATTATCTTATGTTTGGTTGTTAGTACGTATAAGTTTTTGCATCTGGCTGTAAATATTTTACTGCCTGGTGCTAGCTCTATTCCTGACATTTTCCAGTATAGTACTAATGATTTATCTATATTTCTGTCGTCCAATGCTACTGAATAGTTTGCGCTTATTATGAATTTAAATTTTTGGTATATTAGGTTTCCTTTAACTGCGCTTATTATGCTTTTCTCTATTGGGTGAATTATTCTATCATCTGCTAAATATATTTCAATTGGTGTATCTATTCCTTTTCTGAAACATGCTTTTATAAGTATTTCCGTTCCTCCTACATGTACGTATTTTATCGGATTTTTAGCTTTTATTTCTTGGATTTCTTTATTTATTATCTTTTTATTTATTATAGGTATTTTAGCTTTACCTTGAGTATATTTACAATCTATTATGTGTTCCTTTTGGCTTACTACATAATATTCTTCTTGTCTTATTTTAAAGAAATTTCTTAGTCTGGGTATTTCTAGTATTTTATCTATACTTAAATCTATGGCTTGATTCTGAATCTTTGCAATTTGTTTGAAGTTCACCACGACCGGTATGGTACAACTCGTACCAAGCTCTCATGGGTCGTGATATCCTCTCATACTGAGAATCAGCCTTTTGTGCAATTCTTCTGGAGTTCATCACGACTACCTTACCATGACTCGTACAAGCTTGGTACAATCCGTGGCAAGACTTGTAGCTTCATTCTTCCAACTTCGTCCTTCTGCTTCTTATCATGGCCATAGTACGACTCATAGGTCCATCCTATGGATCGTACTGTGGACTGCATTTTTGCCCTTTTTTGCACACTTTTATCTTTCTTTTGCAAATTTACACTCCAACACCCATTTATCCTAAAACTAAAGGAGAAGTGCCTCATATCCACATAAATACACCTAAGTCCATGCTATTTTCTTAGGTTTGAGCGTCAATAGTGTGTAAATCCATAGCACATTAGGGTGCTAGAACTAACTTGATTCCATTAGCAGTGTTCAGACAGTTGGATTTGGGAGCCCCCAAACCGACTACAATGTGGTTATTGATGGCAGATCGCACAGTGAAAAATTCGGTAAGGATTCTCTATAATGTTCTAGTGAAGGTAGAATCCTTTATATTTCTGGCCGACTTTGTTATTCTGGCTTTGAGGTTGATTTTGAGGTCCCCATTATCTTGGGGAAACCATTCCTCACCACTAGACATGCTCTTGTAGACATGGAATCTAGACAGCTGAAATTCCGGTTGAATAATGAGGAAGTGACATTTAATGTATACCGGTCCATGAAGCAGCCAAATGAAATGCGGGTGGTCTTAGTGATTAATATTGTGGAAGCTGAGCTTCCAATCATGCGCATTGACGAGTTAGTGACTATTGAGGATTTAGAGGCAGTTTTGGTGAATGTTGGTGGTGAGGAGATCCATGGGGATGAGGAGATTGTTAATGCACTTGCTGGTATGGGGTCATACACCTATGATCTAATGAAGATTGATCTAGATCTGAAGAATTAGGTGACTCCACTAGCCAAGCCATCTATTGAGGAGCCTCTAGTATTGGAGCTCAAAGCACTCCCATCTCATTTACGATATGTATTTCTGGGGACCAGAAACACTTTACCGGTCATAGTTGCAGCTGACTTGGAGGAATGGCAATTGGAGGCTTTGATCCCCATTCTAAAGAAATATAAAAAAACCATTGGGTGGACAATTGCAGACATTATTGGGATCCCATCTGGTATTTGCACACATTAGATCCAGCTAGAGCTAGATTGTGTTCCGCTCATTAAGCATCAGTGTAGGTTGAATCCACCTTTGCAAGAGGTGGTCAAGAAGGAAATCATAAAGTGGTTGGATGCAAGTGTGGTTTGCCCTATTGCTCATAGCAAATGGGCGAGCCTATTTCAGTGCATGCCAAAGAAGGGAGGAATCCCGGTGGTCCTAAATGCTAACAATGAGCTCATTCTACTCAAACTAGTTACCGGTTGGAGAGTATGCATGGACTATAGGAAGTTGAACCACTCGACTCAGAAAGATCACTTTCCTATGCCATTCATGGATTAGATTCTAGACCGACTTGCAGGCAGAGGATGGTACTATTTTCTTGATGGTTATTCGGGGTAAAATCAGATCTTTATAGCCCTTGAAAACCAAGAGAAAACCACTTTTACCTGTTCTTATGGTACATTTGCTTTCAAGAGGATGTTGTTAGGGTTATGTAATCCGACCGCCACTTTTCAGCGCTGCATGATGTCCATATTTTCTGACATGGTGGAGGACACCATTTAAGTCTTTATAGATGATTTTTTGGTAGTAGGTGATTGATTTGATGATTGTTTGGCTCATTTGAGCAAGGTGTTGTAGCGATGGGAAGAGACCAACCTGGTGCTTAATTGGGAAAAGTGTCATTTCATGGTCAAAGATGATATAGTGCTCGGCCAAAAGATTTCTGTTAAGGGCATTGAGGTGGAAAGAGCAAAGATCGATCTAATTACTAGTCTACCACCTCCTATTTCTGTGAAGGGTGTTAGAAGCTTTCTGGGGCATACAGGATTTTATAGGAGATTCATCAAGGATTTCTCAAAGATTACACATCCCTTGTGTAAGATACTTGAGAAAGAGATGAAGTTTTTGTTTGATGATGCATGTTTGAAGGCTTTTGAATGCCTAAAGATGAAATTGACCACTACCCCGATCATAGTGGCACTTAATTAGTCCTTACTGTTTGAGATTATGTGTGTTTCTAGTGGAGTGGCCCTGGGAGCTGTTTTGGGACAAAGGCGTGAAAAGATTTTTCATCCTATTTATTATGCTAGCAAGGCTCTTAATGCAGCTCCGAAAAATTACACCATGACGGAATAAGAGTTGTTGGCTATAGTATTTACATTCAAGAAGTTTTAGGCTTACTTGCTTGGAACTAAGGTGATAGTCCATACAAATCATGTAGCTCTAAGATATCTGATGGAAAAGAAGGATGCCAAGACACGGCTGATTCAATGAGCTTTGTTGCTGTAAGAGTTTGAGTTTGAGGTTAAGGATCGAAAGGGAACCAAAAATCAGGAGACAGATCACTTATCGAGATTGGAAGCAGATCTAGAACTTTGAGATGAGCTTGAGATAGATGAGATATTCCCTGATGAGCAGGTTTTGGCTGGTTCCCAGGATCTCATCCCATGGTTTGCAGACTTCGATAATTATCCGGTGAGTGATGTTTTATCGGAAAACTTATCTTTTCACCAGTGGGAGAAGTTCATGTTTGATGTGCAGATGTTTTTCTGGGATGAGTGTTACTTATTTTGCATATGTACTGATGGGGTGATTCGGAGATGTGTGCCCGAGGTAGAGATGTTGAGCATATTGGAGGCTTACCACTCATCCCTTGTTGGGGGTCACCACAGAGGGATTTGCATAGCCCACAAAAATCTGCAATGTGGGTACTATTGGCCAACTATTCACCAGGATGCACATGATTTTGCAAAGGCATGTGATGCATGCCAACGGCAAGGAGGCATATCAAGGAGGCATGAGCTCCCTCTTACTCCCGTCCTTGTCATTGAGCTGTTTGATATTTGGGGAATTGATTTCATGGGCCCATTTGTGAGCTTAAATGGGATGAAGTACATACTTGTAGTTGTGGACTATGTTTCGAAATGGGTGGAGGCAATTGCGCTTCCAAATAATGAAGGCAAGAGTGTCACAACATTCTTGAAGAGGAATATTTTTGCCAAATTTGGGATTCCCAGAGCCATCATTAGTGATGGGGGTTTGTACTTCTACAACCGGTTATTTTGGACTTTGCTGGAGAAATATGGGGTGAAACACAGGGTGGCAACACCCTATCATCCACAATTTAGTGGGCTAGTTGAAGTCTCCAACCGAGAGATAAAGACTATCTTAGCGGAGACTGTGAATGCTAACCGGACAGATTGGTCTAGGAAGCTAGATGATCCTTTATGGGATTATTAGACCGCATTCAAGACCCCTATAGGTATGTCTCCATATCATCTTGTATATAGGAAAGCATGTCATCTTCCAGTCGAACTTGAGCACAAATCTATGTGGGCGCTCAAGATGCTGAATTTGAACTGGAGAGATGCTGTGAACTTGAGGCTTGATCAATTGAATGAGATAGATGAATTTTGTTTGAAATCCTATGAAATTTTTGAAAATTATAAATTGAGGATGAAAATTCAACATGAGCAGAAGATTGAGAAGAGAGAGTTCAACCTGGGTGATATGGTGTTACTATTCAATTCTAGGCTTCGCCTGTTTCCTGGCAAGTTGAAGTCCAAATGGTTGGGACCATTTCAAGTGGTCCAAGTATTCTCCTATAGGGAAATTGAATTGGAAAACCATGAAGGCAAGCGATTCAAAGTGAATGGTCAATGGGTGAAAGCATATTTGGGAAAGAGCAAAGAAATTAAATTGGTGGATCTTTGGGCTCTGGGTGAAGTCTGAGTAACCCGGGGGAATTATGTTGTTCCGCAATATTAAATCAGGCGCTTCATGGGAGGAAACCCATGGAGGTATTCTAGTGAAGTCTGAGTAATCAGGATACTTGCGTTGTGCCACGATGTTAAATCAAGATCTTTTTTGAGAGGCAATCCAAGTTGTAATTGTAATATATGTATAGTGTTTATGTCTGTTGATGTGTGCATGTGATTAAGATGGGAAATTTGAAGCTGGAAGCAAAAATCTAAACTTGAGTTGCTGGTGCCAAATAGCACAAGACGAGTCATCATTTGACTTAACGACTCGTCAAGCATACTCGTGGTCACTGACGTAGAAAATAGTGTAGACAACGGTTGACCAAATGAGTCGTTGCCAGTGACAACAAATCATGAGGTCTTCCGTTATGTCTACTAGTTTAAGGAGGTAGTTGAGCCATAAAAGCTTACAATGAGTGACTTAACGAATTGAGAGGTAGCCCAATGATTCGTCAAGTAACTTGTCAAGACAATAATTAAGGACCATCAGATTACAAGGCCAACGACTCATGGCACGACTCATTTGGTAATACCACGAGTCGTTGCATGAGCCGTTAGGTCCTAGGTAAGTTTTCTAGACTTAATAAATTGAAAAAAAAGCCAAACGAGTCATTTCTTCGCTTAAGACTCGTCATGTGGGCCGTGGTGCATTTAAATTAAATCTATCATCCAACCCGACCCACATTTAAAGAGGTAAATATTTTTTTCAAATGTATAAAACATTCGATTTTATCCTCTGATTTCCTCACAAGTTTAAAAAACTCACCTTACATTCTCCCAAATCACCTCCCACTTTCAAATCATTCACAAACTCACATCAACTTCACACAGACACGTTCACTTTCACAGCACTCAGCACGCGAATCTACTCAAAAATCACTGCTAAAACTTCATCTTCGTCCTCGATTTCGTGAGTATACATATGTTTCCTGTATAATTTTTGATAGACCTATGTGTGTAAAATTGTGATGCTCTTAATGATTTAATACTTAATACGAAACCCTAGGCTACTTTGAGTTCAAAATTGTGAACCTGATCAAAGCAATGTTATAAGTAAATTCGCTTTCTATATATGTGGGGGTGCAAATTAGTTGAGATTAAGCATGGGTGATCGTGGGTTCTGTGATATCCAGTGATAAAGCCTCATGTAATAGTGATGGTGTGTCCGAGGCAAGGGGGCCATTTATAACATAGATATAGCTCCTAATGACAAGGGCTAACCAAAGAGGAGTATTTATGAGGAGCCCAGATTGGTCACCACAGGGCTCAAGGACCTCCCCGAGATTGAGACAATGTTCGAGAGATACAGGTTGGGTGGTTGACTGAGCCATCCAGGAGCTACAGTCCTTTCCTAGTCAGAGAGTTTTACGACTCATACAGCAGCCACATTATAGTGTCTTTCCTTGGGAGGCTAAGATTGGAGGAAGAATCTTGCATTGACCCAAGTGTTGGTTAGGGAGACACCAGTAGATATTCCTAAGCAGACAATCTCTCGACAGCTAAGTTTGATCACAGGCTGAGTGAGCTTAAAAAAGCAAAAATCAAGAAGCTGAGTAGCGAGGAAAGAATCAGACAATACACTTGGTTGGCGTGCATCATTGCCACATGGGGTCCATTAGTGGAATGGCTACATGGCACGAAAGCACAGATTAAAAAGGCCACACTGATCTTTAAAGCAAAATTTTGGAGGTCACTGGTTCGACACATGCTGGTACCTACCAGTAATGATAACGTGCTTTCACCAGACAAAGCCGCATTGGTAGCGAGCACTATTGAAGGGTATGCTATCAACTTCCCGAGATATATTTCTAAGGAGATTCGTGAGCGGCCTATAATAGACAACACCATCATTCCCTTCCCATGCCTTATTGATCGACTCTATCAGGAGTCGGGTGCCAGAATTGCCATCAGTCAATCAGAGAGTGGTGGTTCACAAAATCACATATATCAAATCAGTCAATCAGAGAGTGGTGGTTCACAAAATCACATATATCGGGTTGATAAGAGATGAGACAAACTTTCACGACCCAAACGTACACTTGGATCGTAGACACGGGACAAGGAGCTTTGAGAGACCCCAACTCAATCCATGGCGTGAGCATACATATAATTCATTCACATAAGCAGAAGACTTAACATAAGAAAATGTAAACATGTCCTAATAACGGATAAAAGAAAATACATGATTCATACATGACGGCTGAATACAACTTATAGTATGAAAAGCCTCTAATCAAGAAAGACGGGTTGATGGGACAATACCACAACTAACCCTACGATACTGAAACTGAAAGAGAACAATAGAGTCTAAACATATGGCTCTTGGAACATGAGGACTCACCAAATAAGCTGATAGCAAACTCTGAGGAGCTATTGAGGAGAGTGAGCCTGAGAGCTGGGTCCTGTATCATGAAACAATATAGCATAGAAAGTATGTGGTCAGTATGTTGAATGTACTGAGTATGCAAGGTAAGTAAAACGGACATTTAAAATACATAAATCTCGTAAATAATCATAAGAGTAGGCATCATGCTTGTATCGTAAATCATCATAACATATCATAAGGCTCAAGGTTTTCAAACATTCGTAATAAAACATAATCATGATTTTAGGAGAAAATCTTTACTTAAGATGACTTGAGACAAAAATTCATAATTATAACATGTATAAATCATGAGGAACAGTGGGAGATTCTCTTAATCTACATACCCCATATAAGCACACATGTAGTCCAACTTGTAAACCTAGTCAGGAGGCCGTTCATACCTTGCCAAGGGTAGAACCATGAAGGGCGTGATATCACCATGAAAAGGGCCATTTGGGCTGGGGATAGTCATGAAAGAGGTCCCAACATACCTACGGTGGAACATAGTTTATGAGATCTAGGGCTTAACTTGAGCCCCAAACCTACTCGGTGTTCGATATTACTCCCAAAACATATATAGTGCTCATAGTATAACATAAATTCATGGGCTAGTAAATCATGATAATCATAAGCATACTTGTACATATGTGAACTAGCCATGAAACAAGGCCCATGAGTCGACCAAAACATAATTCATGAATCATAAAGTTCATACATACTTGTAGATCATGCATATAGCTTGAAATTCATGGAATCATGATGGGTAATAGATTAAATCCATAGTATAAATCATAATTTATGCTGGGCTTGTAAATACCATTAATGGAAAAGTAAATCATAAATCGATTCATCATGAGTCATGCATAATTGGGCTAAATTAAATAGAAATCAAGAACCAATAATATTATGAATAGTTTAAATCATAAAAGTTGATCATAACCCATTAGAATATGATAAGATTCAAAACTCACAAAGCCCATTAGTAATCATTAGATTTTTATATAAATCTACTTCAAAATCCCATAAACTTTTGATAGAATTTTCATAAAATCGTAGAGAATTGGCATGGGTGAGGAGGGAAACACCCATTGATAGCCTTACATACCTGGAAACACTGATTCTTAACCTCCCTTGAACGCCCAAGAAGGAATTGGAAGAATTTGAAGAGAAAATCCTTGAATCCCTCTAAGATCACCTCTCTACACTCTTGTATGCATGAATGGGGACTTAGAATAAATTATCCCCCTAAAACCCACCTTCCATAAGCTAAAATGACGTAGTTTAGGGTCTCATAGCGTGGAAAAGTTGAAAATTCCCTTAATGAATTTGTCCTAAAAACTGTCCAGGTTGAACCAACGTACAGAACCCACGGGTCGTTAGAACTAACGATGACCCATTCTGATGCTCGTCGTTTGCATTGTTGGATCTTGCTTCTGGAATTGACCAACAGAAGGAGAGGATGACTCATCCTCTGAAACCACAACTCATTACGTCGATCATTGTTTGCCATTCACAAACACTGAACCTTCTTACGACGAGCTTTACCACGACTCGTGGTTGCTCCCAACCAGTCGTGGTCTTGATCTGTCATATGCACTGGAAATTCTTGCAACCCAAAGATGATCAATAAGCACGGGTACAGTCACTTCTCACAATGTGTCATTGGAAGACCCGTTGTATCCCATCTGCTGAACCCAGCCTCCTCCAATGCCTGCCAACAACGGCTCATTGTTTCAAACAACGAGTCATTGTGTCGTCCGTCATCTCCACTGCCACCTAAACTTCCCTCACCACGACTGCATACAATGGCCCGTGGTCTGGTACCACGAGTCGTGACATAGCCCGTCCTGTGCTATTTTTCCCACTTTCAGTAGTTTTCAACTTTTAACTTTCGGGTCTACTCTTAAGTACTTTCGGGGTATTACAATATTTTCCCTTTGAGAACATTTGTCCTCGAATGTAGGAAACAAGTAGAAAATAGAAGCATGCTATTATCATACTCAAATACAGATCATTTAAATCGAAAACCGACGGAATAATTACCTCCGAAAATAACTACATAGCTAAACCGAATTCAGACATCACATATATCTATCATAGCATAACTCAAACTTGTGCACATGAACTGAACATGAAAACTAAATAGAGTCATAGAGCATTACTAATACCTCAAGTCGAAACTGAGCCGATAAAGAATAAATACAGGTATCTAGCCATCACATCCGCTTCGGCTTCCCACTTACCTCCCTCAACATGTTGATTTCTCCATAGGACTTTAACTGATGCTACTTCTTTCTTCCTTAGTCTCCGAACTTGATGGTCCAATATTTCCACAGGAACTTCTTCATAGCCGGGGTTGTCCTTGACACCGACACTGTCCACCGGAACTACTAGGGTTGGATCCCCCAAATATTTCTTCAAAAGCGACACATGAAATACGGGATGCACAAAAGATAACACTGAGGGTCCAATATTTCCACAAGAACTTCTTCATAGCCGAGGTTGTCCTCGACACCGACACTGTCCACCGGAACTACTAGGGTTGGATCCCCCAAACATTTCTTCAAAAGCGACACATGAAATACGGGATGCACAGAAGATAACACTGAGGGCAGGTCCAACTCATACACTACTTTACCAACTCTTCTAGTAATCCAGTAGGAACCAACATAACAGGGAATGAGTTTTCCTTTCTTACCAAACCGCATGACTTCCTTCATGGGAGATACCTTTTAGGAATACAGTCACCTACATCAAACTCTAAATCTCTTCTCCTCACTAGTAGGAAATGTGCCGCCTTGGTCAACCTGTCGACCAACACCTAAATGGAGTCATATTGTCGGCGAGTACGGGGTAATCCTATTATAAAGTCCATATTAATTTCTTCCCACTTCCAAGTAGGAATTCTTATATCTTGAAGTACTCCTCCTAGCCTTTGATGTTCAACCTTTACTTGTTGGCAATTTGGACATTTGGCTACAAACTCTGCAATATCCCTCTTCATGCCATCCCACCAATAGATTTCAAATAAATCACGATACATCTTCGTGGATCCCGGATGGATAGAATATCTGGTACCATGTGCCATATGCAATATCTGACCTCTCAAATCATCAACATCTGGGACACACAGACGATCTGTGTACCATTGTACACCATGTCCCCCTTGGGTGAAAACCTCCACCTTTTGACTCCGCACAGCTTCCTTCAATTACCTCAAAATTGGGTCTTCATCTTGCTTAGATTTCACATCAACCACTAAGGACGATTCAGATCCATTTTGTACAACAACGCCGCCATCGGTCGAGTCAACCAATCTAACTCCCAACCTTGCAAGTCGGTGGACATCTTTCACGAACTCCTTCTTTCCCTCATCCACGTGGGACACACTCTCCATAGAGAGCGTACTAAGTGCTTCTGCTACCATATTAGCCTTACCTGGGTGGTAAAGCACACTCATATCGTAGTCCTTGAGTAGCTCCAACCATCTCCTTTTTCAAAGATTGTGATTTTCCTACGTGAACATATATTGCAAGCTCTTGTGGTCCGTAAATACATCCACGTGGACCCCATACAAGTAATGCCACCATATCTTCAATGCAAACACCACGGCGGCCAACTCAAGATCATGGGTCGAGTAATTCTTTTTATGGATTTTCAACTGTCTTGAGGCATACACTATCACTTTCTCATGCTGTATCAACTCACACCCAAGTCCGATTCTTGAAGCATCACAATATACATCAAAACCATTGGTACCCTCGGGTAGGGTCAACACTGGTGCTGCAGTGAGTCGAGTCTTCAACTCTTGGAAGCTTTTCTCACAAGCCTCCAACCATTGAAACTTTACCTTCTTTTGAGTCAACCTGGTCAATGGTGCTGCAATTGATGAGAGACCCTCAACAAACCTCTGATAGTAGCCTTCTAGGCCCCAGAAACTACAAACTTCTGAAGGATTCACCAGTCTGAACCAATTCTTTATCGCTTCAATTTTTTAAGAATCTACCTTTACGCCCTCACTCGATACCACATGGCCTAAAAATGTCATGTAGTCTAACCAAAATCCACACTTGCTAAACATTGCATACAACTAATGATCCTTGAGGGTCTGAAGCACTACTCTCAAGTAAGCGGCATGCTCCTCCTCGCTTCGAGAGTATATAAGGATATCATCAATGAACACGGTCACGAATATGTCTACATATTGCTTGAATACCCTGTTCATCAAGTCCATGAAAGATGTAGGGGAATTGGTTAGTCCAAAAGACATAACAACAAATTCGTAGTGACCATACCGAGTCTTGAAAGCGGTTTTCGAGATGTCACTCTCCGGAACCCTGAGCTGGTGATACCTGAACCTGAGATCTATATTTGAGAAACATCTGGCACCATGAAGCTGGTCAAACAAGTCATTAATCCTGGGTAAGGGATACCGATTCTTGATGGTGACATTGTTTAATTGCCGGTAATCAATACACATGTGTAGGGGACCATCATTCTTTCGGACAAATAACACCGGTGCACCCCATGGAGACTTGCTCGGTCTGATAAAGCCCTTATCTAACAAGTCCTTAAACTCCTTTAGCTTGGCTGGAGCCATCCTGTAGGGAGGAATAGAGATGGGCTGCGTATCGGGTAAGAGATCAATGCTGAAATCAATTTTCCTCCCAGGAGAACACTTGGCAAATCCTAGGAAAAAACCTCCAGATACTCACACACCACCAGAATTGACTGGATAGTCGGGGTATCGGACTCCACATTCTTAACCCTAAATAGGTGATACAAGCAACCCTTAGAAATCATTTTCCTAGCCTTAAGATATGAAATTAACCGACCGGCTGGTATAGCTGAATTTCCCTTCCACTCCAAAATTGACTCACCCGAAAATCAAAATTCCAATGCCGGGTCCTACAATTAATTGAAGCATAATATTCGTACAACCAATCCATGCCCAAAATGATATCGAAGTCAGTCATAGCTTAATATACTAAGTATGCATACGTGACCTTATGCAATACTATAATGGGGCAACCTCTATACACCCACCTAGCTACCACTAAATCACTGACTGGAATAGAGACTGAGAACGGTTCTGACAGGACTTCAGGGCTAACTTCAAAACTACTAGCAATATAAGGGGTCACAAACGACAAAGTAGCTCCTGGATCTAACAAGGCATAAGAATCAATATGGAAGACTTGCAACATACCAGTGACCACATCTGGTGAAGCCTCTTGCTCCTGGCGGGACACTAAAGCATAAATCCTATTTTGGCGCTGACCGCCTATTGCACTTGTAGAGGCACGCTATTGCGGGGGATGTGCTGCTAGGGCAGCAGAACTAGCTACGGTCACATGGGCTCCACCGACCCCTGATCTAGCTGAAGGGTAATCCTTAAGTCTGTGTCCAGGTTTGCCACACCATAAACAAGCATCCGAGCCAACTAAGCACCTCTTGAGGTTATTCCTACCACAACCTACACTGACCGGAAAAGTGCGCTCAACCTGCATACTACCCTTTCCCCTCGGCTCTGAAGCTATGCTCCTACGATCTCCTCTGAATCTAGATTGCGTGCTAACTGATGATGGAACTAGAACGATAGACCTGTGCTGGGGCTGCTGACGCTATCCACCCCCGACCTACCATAAGAAGTCCCATAGTTGTCGGTCCTGGCTCTCTTGGACACCCTCTGCCTTCGGTAGACTGACTCCATCTGTTGAGCATGCAACACAATGCGGGGAAAGTCGATATCCTGATATAGCATGGCGATCCTGCAATCCTTGTCCAAATAATCCGCCACCCCATGCATAAAAAAACTCACCCGAGCCCTCTAGTCTGCCACCAACTCTAGAGCATACTTAGATAATCGAGTGAACTCCAATGCATACTCCTGAACGGATATGTTACCCTGCTTCAAATTAACAGACCCGGCTGCCTTGAGCTCCCTTATCTCCCGATGGAAGAACCTATACAAAAATGCCATGTGGAACTATTCCCAACCTATCAGGCCTGCACCCACTGCCCTGGCATCTCTCCATTGCTTCAACCACATTTGAGTCACCCCCTTCAGCTGATAGGAAGTCAAGTCAACACACTCCCCATTGTTCACCCCTATAACTGGGTGATCTTCAGAATCTCCTCAATGAAATCATGTGGATCCTTGTCCACCTTCGTCCTCGTGAACTTAGGAGGGCTCATCCTCAAGAAATCCCCCACCCTGGCTGCCGCCGCATTCCCATTCTAAGGGTAATGTGCCACTGTCTGATTTTGGACCTAGGCTATCATGGCCTGTGCCAGCATCTGAATCGGTGCCCTAAACTCAACATGGGCAGCTGGCTCTGGTGTGTGATCCTTGTGAACTGGTGGGGCTGGCTTATGCTCCTCTCTATTGGCACCCTTATGATCATTGTCGTTACCATTTCTTCCAGTGTTCACTCGGCGTGGAGGCATGATGTTGCAAATGTGAATAGCACGAATTAGAAGGGTAGAGGACTTTCATCGCATGACATTGGATTATGAAAGAGGAAACATTTCCTAAACGTCTCGTAGCCTCTACGTCATAAGTGTGGCACGCTTCACACCCATGAAAAAGACTATACTTAATGTGGCTTTCAAAAATCCAATGATACTCCAAACCTATGGCTCTGATACAAATTTTGTCACGACCCGAACGTACACCCAGATCGTAGACACGGGACATGGAGCCCCAGGAGACCCCAAGTCAACCCATGACATGAGAATAAATCTAATCCATTCACATAAGTGGAAGTCTTAACATAAGAAAACATAAACATGTCATAATAATGGAGAAAAGACAATACATGATCCATACATGCCTACTGAATACAACTTATAGTCTGAAAAGCCTCCAATCAGGAAAGTTGAGTTGATGGGAAAATACCCCAACTAACCATATGATACTGAAACTAAAAGAGAAAAATAGAGTCTTAACATATGGCCCTCGGAACACGAGGACTGACCAAATAAGTTGATAGCAAACTCTGAGGAGCTACTGAGGAGGGTGAGCCTGAGAGCCGGGCCTTGTATCATGAAATGATACAACATAGAAAGTATGCTGTCAATACATGGAATGTACTGAGTATGCAAGGTAAGTAAAATGAACATTTAAAATACATAAATCTCGTAAATGATCATAAGAGTAGGAAATTATTCTTGTATCGTAAATCATCATAACATATCATAAGGCTTAAGGTTTTCAAACATTCGTAATACAACATAATCATGATTGTAGGAGAAAAGCTTTAGTTAACATGACAGCCAAAAATACATAATCATAACATTCATAAATCATGAGGAACAATGGGAGATTTTCTTAACCGACATACCCCATATGAGCACACATGAAGTTCGACTTATAAACCTAGTTAGGAGGCTGTTCGTACCTTGCCAAAGGTAGAACCATGAAGGACGTGATATCACCTAGAAAAGGGCCATTTGGGCTGGGGACATTCATGAAAGAGGTCTCAACATACCTACGATGGCACGTAGTTTATGAGATCCGGGGCTTAACCAGAGCCTCGAACCTACTCAGTGTTCGATACTAGTCCCAAAACATATATAGTGCTCATAGTATCAAATACATAAATTCGTGGGCTAGTAAATCATGATAATCATAAGAATACTTGTACATACGTGAACTAGCCATGAAACAAGGCCCGTGAGTCGGCCAAAACATAATTCATGAATCATAAAGTTCATACATACTTGTAGATCATACATATAGCTTGAAATTCATGGAATCATGATGGGTAATAGATTAAATCCATATTTTAAATCATAATTCCTACTGGGCTTGTAAATACCATTAATGGAAACGTAAATCATAAATCTATTCATCATGAGTCATGCATAATTAGGCTAAACTCAATAGAAATCAAGAATTGATAATATATGATAACATTCAAAAATCACAAAGCCCATTAGTAATCATTAGATTTTTATAAAAATCTACATCAAAACCCCATAAACTTTTTATAGAATTTTCATAAAATCATATAAAATGGGCATGGGTGTGGAAGGAAACACCCATTGATAGCCTTACATATCTGGAAACACTGATTCTTAACCTCCCTTGAATGCCCAAGAAAGAATTAAAAGAATTTGAAGAGAAAAGCCTTGAATCCTTCTAAGATCACCTCTTTACACCCCTACATGCGTGAATAGGGACTTAGAATAAATTATCCCCCTAAAACCCACCATCCATATACTAAAACAACGTAGTTTAGGGTCTCATAGCATGGAAAACTCGAAAATTCCCTTAATGAATCTAGCTTGACAACTGTCCAGGTTAAACCAACGGACGAAACCTATGGGTCGTTAGAACTAACGACGACCCGTTCTGCCTGCTAACAACGACTCGTTGTTTCGAATAATGAGTCACCGTGTCTTCTATCATCTCCACTTCTACCCAAACTTCCCTAACCACGACTGCATACAACGACCCGTGGTCTGCTACCAATAGTCGTGATATGGCCCGTTCTATGCTATTTTTCCTAGTTTTTGCAATTTTCAACTTTTAACTTCCGGTTCTACTCTTAAGAACTTTCAGGGTATTATGCTAACTTGGTGTCGCGAGTGAGGAGCCAGTCTGCCATATCCGTTGGAGCTACTTTATTAGCAGAGGCATTAAGAGAAGGTATGCAGACTAAGGTTGCGCGGTTTACTGAGTTTGAGGCAGAGCCATTAGAGGCCAGAGAGATCAATAGCCAGCTTGACGCTACAAATGCAGCTGATACTCCATCATATACTGAGGTCCCATATTCTTCATCCAAAGCAGCAGCAGTTCGACCACCTATTGTGACCTCTCTTGCTTCACCAGCCAGCCTAGTCATAATTTCTCAAGAGTTCCTTACCGATATGGCTAAGCGGTTAGCTAAAGTCAAAAAGCAGCAGGCGCACATGGCCCTTCAAGTCAAGGTACTAATTGAACAGGTAAAGTCGTGGGTCACAAAAGAGTTGGGAGGGCTCTCCAGTTCAGTGCGAGGTAGATTTGATGCCTTTGAGAGGCGGATGGATGAGTACCTTTCCCAGTTACAGGAACAACAGATGGAGAGATGGTATGTAGAGGTAGCAGCACTCCAAGCTGAGGTGCGGGAGTTGTCCGCACGAAGAGTTTCTGCTATCACTCCACCCGTGCTTCCAGTGGTTGATGATGAGAGTGAGGAAGAGCTATCACCGGTAGTAGACTCTATCACTGAGGAGCTAGTCATGCATGATAAAGGGAAGATACCTCGTGAGGAGGTGAGTGTTGATGAGGATAGTGCTCTGCTACGTGAGCAGAAGGTGGAGAGAAGAGAGATAGAGGTAGCACTGCAGCTGTTTAGAGATGAGGCTCGACAGAGGGTCGAAATTGATGCACCGAGAGCTCGTGGAGAGGGTACGAGCTCAATGGATTCTGAGGATGCAGTGTTACTGGAGGTGTATCTGTGCCCTCCACTGACCAGGCCGTAGACGCCTTGGTCGCACAGGTATCTACCCTATTCCCATGTTTTTTTTATATATGCGTCAAGGTCGCTGCATGATTTTCTTAATGGGAGTGGGGAGGGATACCTGTATTTTTGCTGAACATAACCCGAGGGATTTTCTTGCTAGATATCTTTTCCCTCGGGTGTTTCTTATCTAGTAGAACCGGCATATTTAGGTTTTTGTATTATTGTGTCAGTCGAAATAAAATTAGGTGATCTTAAGGCGGTCAATAGCATGAATTTGTTTGAACTGATAATGTGATAACCCTTTTAAAATTTTGTGTGTCTTAACTAGACAAGCATGATTGTTATGAATCATTGCATGGAATTAATACTGTGAACGTGTTTTCCATTGTGTGACTATACCTGACTAACAGTTAGTAGAAGTGATGATGTTGGCTAGTGCATTGTGTGAGTAAGGTTTAGTAGCTAGTTCTGTTGTGCGTGTCAATCTAGAATTTTCCTGTTCAGTCATACCGAGGTATAGGATGGAAATTAGAAAAGGATCATAGGCCATGTTTGATGAATAGTCCACTTTAGCCGTAAAAGACCTACCAAATGGAAATAAAAAAAAAGAAGGCTATTGACCCTTCTTTTTTGTTAAAACCAATTCACCTTCCTACTTTGATTATAATGAACCTATTTTGGCCCTGGTCCGTCCTTGGACATTGTGAACCTTAACTCAGGAAAATCTCCTAAGTTGAGGGTGGCTATCATAGGGTTGAATAAGAACAGTAGAGTGGAAAGTAATTGAGTAATGAGAAAAAAGGTAGGTGCGGTATTCATAATGAAGAAGAAAAAAATTAGTTATAAAGAGAAACATAACAAAAAGAAAAATGAAAGTGAGAAAGAATAAATGAAATTACTTGAAAGAAGAAAAAACCACACCCGTATTTGTAAACGAAGGAAAAAGAAGGAGAAAGCAAGAAAAATGGGAAGATATGAAAAGAAGGTTAAGAGTGGAGCCAAAGTGAGTGTAGTGCCAAGGAGGGTTAAGCTACTATTCAAAGATGCACCATACCCAACCCCGATCCTACGTTACAAGATGAAAAAGTCCTATAGTGATCCTAGTTAACCCGTCTGAAAATCGAGGTATTGAAAGTAAAGGCAAGTTTATGGTATTGAATGTGCACAGTTAGAATTTCTTTATAAGAGTCGGTGTGCTTTTACCAATTCCCAAGAGAAATATATCTTCATGAGTATATACATATGTGTGAGTGTGGGACTTCTTTGTGGTGAGGGGCATTTGGTCAACAAAATTATCTGCAAACTGCCTGGGTCAGTGTCATAGGACTATATGCATGGTCGCAAGTGATAGTATATTTCCATGTTTCTATTCCATTGTGTCATGCTTAGAAATTTTACATATGCACCGTGACTTGGATTTGTATAAAAGAGGAGGAGTTAGAAAATTTGATTTGATTAAGAGTTGTGACTGCCGTAGGTTTCATAGAGTTCTTTTGATTGAAGCGTCGAGTTAGTTTTATTTCATTTGTTTTTGCCTGAGGGCATGAAAAAGTTCTAAGTTGAGGGTGATGATGTCCGTTGATTTTATGGCACTTTCGACGCTTAAAACTAAGAAGATATGCAAATTTCAAATATGTTTATGAAGATATAATGTGTTTTTGTTAAGTGTTGTAGGAAAATAGGTTCGGAATGTGAAATGAGCTAAGTAAAGCAAAAATTGGACGAAGTGCAGACTGCCAGCCAAGTAACGAGTCGTCGTCACAATGAACGACTCGT
This sequence comes from Datura wrightii, assembly GCA_035772735.1. Lineage (NCBI taxonomy): Eukaryota > Viridiplantae > Streptophyta > Magnoliopsida > Solanales > Solanaceae > Datura > Datura wrightii. The sequence goes on along the minus strand of JASDFA010000002.1, from coordinate 42,654,307 downwards.
TCCTGGAGTCGTGGGAAATATCAAGTTTGCAGTGCATGAAACCAGTGTAGTTATCAAGTTAAAGGCATGACTCGTTACATCTGATAACTTGTCATTATGCCAGTCATGAAGACTGGGAAGAAAATTTCTGGAAAAACTCCTCAGGAAGGCAACGAAGGACATAACGAGTCGTCAGGAGATGTGACGACTCATCATGAGATACTGTGAGCACTCATCATGTACACTGGAGAATTTGGTGATCCTTGGCCACGACAGACCTAACGATTCGTTCCTCGACCTAACGAGTCATTAGGTGACCTATTATCATGAAGGAATAGTTTGCCGAGGAAGACTCGATTATGCTAGCCACGACTCGTTATGAGACCTAACGAGTTGTTACTTTTCCCATTGCCACTGCCGACCTGGATTTCGTTTTTAGTTAGGAATGATTTTGTTTGAAACTATAAATACATTATTTAGGTTTATTTTTATTGTACAATTTATACTACAGTTTTGACCGTATATTTTCATATTCTAAATTACCATTCTTGTGTCAAAAAACAAAATTTGTAATTTTGTTCTTGATTTTTAGGATTAAAACAACATAGAAGTTTTGTTCTTCTGTTTTGGTGATTTATTCAATTCAAGTGGTTTCTTCTACAAATCTTTGTAAGTTGAAATTATGATTTCTTCTTTATTTTGTAATTGTGATCATTCAATTATGAGTAGCTAAACCTATAACTAGGGTTGTGGGAACCATGATGAATTAACACACATAGGTAAAAATACTTAGTGAATCTTGAACGGGGTTTATGCATGTATTTGTTACGCCCCACCTTGGGAGGCATGACTGGCACCTAGTGCCCAAATAGGACCTAAACTGCTGAGCTAACTGAGACTAAGCACCTCTGGTGCAGGGCTGACTCTAACTCTAGAATCAAGAAAACAACAGGCTATATAGCGATTGTAAATACAACCCCCAGCCGACAAGGCCTATAGCCACCTGTGAAAAATAAATAGCTAACTAGAGACAAACAATCATAGGGAGTCATATGCGGGCTGACAAGGCCACCATAATATCTAGTTACAACTGGAAAGTAAAATCAGATGCTAAACTGAACTATGACCAACAAGGCCACCAATCAACATCTAAACAAGGCCCCACGTGGTCAACACACATAATCTAAAACACATATGGGCCCCACACGACCGATATCATCTAAGCACAGGGAAGTAACACAATCTGAAAGCCTCTAGGAGTATTAAGATGGTCAGGATAGGACCCCGACCTACCCATACTATACGAACAAAAGAAGTAAACCTCAATCACACAAGCTCCGGAAGAAGGGACCTGACGGCTCTGAACGACTAACTGGAACTACGAGGGACCTACTCCTCGTCTATCTACACCTGCAGGCAAGTAATGCAGCACTCCATAAGAGGGCATCAGTACCACAGGTACTGAATATGTAAGGCAGTAACTTTAATAACTGAAAGTAAGGAAATAGAACTGACAATGACTAAAGTAAAGGAAACGAACTTATGATGACTGAAGTAGTGATATCAGGGCTAAACATAACTGTAATAAGGAGGGTAGGTGTCATACCTTACCAATGAGGCGTCTTATTATCTAACTATCAGTGACTAAAGCAAACATAAACCTTACATGGACCCCATAATCCGAAAGGTACAGTCAGCACAGAACAACCCACCTGAGCCCCCATTAGCCCTAGTGAGTACACCTCAATCTATATACCCCTATCAGGTCATACTGAGTCAACTACCAGCTATAAGTGTCCTGCTGATCCTCTAGGTCTACAACTGCGCCCGCTTGGCCCCTGACTGTAGCTGTGTCTAAGTCCGTAGGACTCCTGATATCTACACCCCAGGCATAAACGCTCTGCTGGGGTATGTATAAGACCAACCACGACATATGAGGATCTGGATCCCCATCTTCGCCTTGCGGATGACATGATGCTCCATAGAGTGACGTAATCTCGCCCCTGGCGGGTGACGACATAGCTATTAAACTTGGGGTGGTCACGGAAGCTATACAGGTGTAATCCAGCCCAAAACAATACAAATTACAAGCTTCAACTGACAGCAACAACAACTAGACATGATAACATACTCCTATCATGCTTTACTGAGATTCATACTGGACTACTATGCTGAAGAAACTAACTTGCCGAAAGAAAATGCCTTAACATACCTCGTTCGTTGTTTACCGATTAACTAACGAGTTTCGGCTTGTGTTCAACTGCCCTGCTCAACTGTAATCATATTAAAGGAAGATTAGGGCTATTTTATTACTATATTTGAAGAAAATAATAACTTATATATATATATACTGACTATACTTCAACTTATCGAAAGACGATCAAAAATTTGTAATTTCTCGGGAATCTAGAAGGGAGAAATACTTACATTAGGCACGTGATAGTATTGACACTAGTTTGAAATAATTACATCAACTTAAGCTCGGCGGGACGACGATTTCACGGGCATATTTTATGAAAATAACTCCCCAGCGATGGTCTCTGCATCCTTATACTTCACTACGCTGAGTTAATTTAGATTTGGACGGTGTTTAGCGGCGTAATCGGATGATTTCCAAAGGTTTTCCTTCGTTCTTACCTCTGCTGGTCAAAGTTATATGAATAATGACATAATATCTAAGTGTGAGGCCTTTATATACTTGAGGCGGCTTACAAGGAAACGTGGCACTCTGCCCATCGCGCTTATTCTGCTCCGTGCCACTTTGGGTAATGCAGAGGGGGCTGCTCCATGCGACTTTGCCCCTCTGGGCAACTTGGTTCGGACTCCTCTTGTGAAATCCCGACTTAGCACCCGTTCGGCCTTTCCTCGAGCCCTTTCCTTGTAATATGACACTCTAAAACTCACAACCAACATACAAATAGACCGACTAAACTTTAGAAACTTACGGGGTGTAACATGTTCCCCCCCTTAAGAACATTCGTGCTCGAATGTTAACTTCTACTTGCAAGAACCTAAACCTTGCAATTACTTATCCAGAAAAATTTCGGTAGAGTCTCCCCTATATTATGGACTATCTAAAAACCCTGAAACGCAGAAAAGTACAAGCCTATGCACATAATACAATAGCATTCATTTAACAATAGACTGAAGTAAATTATCTCACATATACATGTATATAATGCAACTTATGAACAGCAACAACAATATACCTCTAGCTGCACAATCTGACTATGTCTGAAATAACTGAGGATATCTGGTTTTAATATCATCTTCTGCTTCCCAGGTCATCCCATCTCGGTTCTTATTTCACCATAACACTTTAATGGAAGCAACATCTTTAGTTCATAGTCTGCGGGATCTGCCAATCTAGTATGGCTACAGGAGCTTCTTCATAAGCTAACTCCTCAGTGATTTGGACGTCTTTGACTGGGACAAACCGTGAGGGATCTCCTGTACACTTCCTCAGCATTGATACATGAAAAACTAGGTGAACGGATTCTAATTCTAGAGGTAAATCCAATTCATAAGCCACCTGGCCTATCCTTCAGCGAATCTGATAAGGCCCAATAAACCTCGGGCTGAGCTTGGCTTTCTTACCAAATCTTGTCACACCCTTCATCGGTTAAAAATTCAAGAATACCCAGTCACCAACATTAAACTCTAGGTTTCTCCGCCGCACATCAGCGTAAGATTTCTGGCGGCTCTGAGCAGTCAGCAGCCATTCCCTGATAAGTTTTACCTTCTCTTTTGAATGATGAATAATATCTGGCCTAATCCATGCCGATTCTCCTACCTCAAACCAACCAGTTGGAGACCTGCACTTCAACGCATAAAATGCCTTATAAGGCGCCATCTGAATTGCTGAATGATAACTATTATTATAGGCAAACTCAATAAGCAGTAGATGTTCATCCCATCTGCCTCCAAACTCTAGCACACACGCCCGTAAAATATCCTCGAGCATCTGGATTGTACATTCTGCCTGCCCATCTGTCTGAGGATGGAAGGCTGTGCTCAAGTTAACCTGCGTCCCCAGGCCCTTTTGAAAAGACTGCCAAAATTTAGCTGTAAATTGTGCCCCTCGGTCAGAGATAATTGACAACGGAACACCATGCAATCAAACTATTTCTCTAATATACAACTTAGCATAATCTTCGGATGAAAAGGTAGCCCTTACTGGCAGAAAGTAAGCTAATTTTGTCAACCAATCAACAATTACCCAGATAGAATCATATTTACGCCTGGTATGAATAAACCCTACTACAAAATCCATATTAACTACCTCCCATTTCCAAAAAGGCACCGCTATATCTTGTGTCAGTCCGCTTGGTTTCTGATGTTCAGCTTTCACCTGTTGGCAATTGGGACATTTAGCAATGAATTCTGCTATCCTCTCTTTCATTCTAAGCCACCAGTAAATCTCTTTTACGTCATGGTGCATTTTTGTCGAACCTGGATGGAGAGAGTAAAGGGAATAGTGTATCTCCCCCATAATTTGCTGGCGAAGCCCTGCCACGTCTGGAAAGCAGAGGTGATCCCTATATCTCAAAACTCCATCCTCGGTTACCTGGAAATTTTTCACTTCCCTCGCTGGACCTATTTCTGAGATGGACCAGACTAGGATCTTCATACTGCCGTTCTTTCACTTCCACAACCAATGATGACTCTGCGGTATTCTGGATCACCGCTTCATTGTCTCCTGATTCTACTATACGAACGGCTAAACTAGCTAGCTGATGTAATTCTCAGGCCAATTCCTGCCGCTCGGGCTGTAAATATGCCAGGCTTCCCATGGATTTGCGACTAAGGGAATCTGTTACAACATTGGCCCTTCTTGGGTGATATAAAATACTCATATTATAATCCTTTAACAGCTCCAACCAGCGACGCTGCTGCAGATTCAACTATTTCTGGGTAAAATATACTACAGGCTTTTGTGATCAGTGAAAATATCTACATGGATGCATGAATCACCGCGACTAATTCCAGCTCATGGGTAGGGTAATTCTTCTCATGGTTCCTCAGCTTCCTGGAAGCATAGGAAATTACCTTAACATGATGCATCAAAACACATCCTAACCTAACACCCAGAGAGTCAAAATAGACTGCATAACCCTCTGTTCCTTCTAGCAACACTAGCACCGTGCTGATGTCAATCTGACTTTTAGTTCCTGAAAGCTCTGCTCACATTCCTCAGTCCAATGGAATTTTGCTTCCTTCTGCGTTAGTTTTGTTAAAGGTGCTTCTAAAGTGGAAAATCCTTCCACAAACCTTCTATAATACCTAGCTAACCTAGAACAATACGTACCTCAGTTGAAGTGGTAGGTCTAGGACATGTTTTCACTTCCTCTATCTTCTGCGTATCTACCTGTATAGCAGCATCTAACACAATATGGCCCAAGAAGGCTACTGAATTCAGCCAAAATTCACATTTAGAAAATTTTTCATATAGCTAGCGATCTCTAAGAATTTGGAGCACTGTCCATAGATGATCTTGGTGATCTGCCTCTGAGCGGGAATACACCAGAATATCATCAATAAATACTATCACGAACAAGTCCAGGTATGGTCTGAAAATTTTGTTCATCAGGTCCATGAACACTGCTGGGACATTTGTCAGTCCGAAGGGCATGACTAGAAATTCAAAGTGGCCATATCTGGTCTTGAAAGAAGTCTTTGGAATATCTCTTTCATGAACTCATACCTGATGATATCCTGATCTTAAGTCAATCTTCCAAAAATACCTCGCTCCCTGTAACTGATCAAACAAATCGTCTATTGTAGGAAGCGGGTACTTATTCTTGATAGTGACTTTATTCAGCTACCGATAATCTACACATATACGGAGGGAGCCGTCCTTCTTCCTCACGAACAGATTTGGTGCACCCGATGGTGAGTTACTCATCCTGATAAATCCCTTGTCTAGCAAATCCTTCAATTGCTCCTTTAGTTCTATGTGTTCAGCAGAAGCCATCCGATTTGGAGGAATAGTTATAGGCTGAGTGCCTAGTAATAGATTGATTGCAAAATCAATTTCCCTTTCTAGGGGAATACCAGGAAGCTCATCTAGAAATACGTCAGGAAATTCATTAACCACTGGAATAGACTGAAGGGTCGGAGGCTCTGCTCGAAAATCCCAAACTCTGACAATATGTTAAATGCACCCTTTTGCTATCAATTTTCTCGCCCGAAGATAGGAAATAAACCTACCTTTTGGCGTGGTTGTACTACCTTTCCACTCTCGTATTGTCTCCACTGGAAAGTGGAACCGGACAATCTTGGTCCAATATTCGACATTGGCATAGCATGGAGCTAGCCAATCCATACCCATAATAGCATCAAAGTCAACCATTTCTAGTTCTATCAAATCTGTCGTAGTCTGACGATTGGCAACCTCCACTGTACATCCCCGATAGACCCTTCTAGCTATAATAGAGTCACCAATGGGTGTAGACATTGAGAAAGGTCGCCCAAGCAATTTTAGCATAGTACTAAACTTTCGAGCTACAAATGGTGTAACATAGGACAGGGTGGATCATGGATCTATCAACACATAAGCAAGATGAGAGCAAATGTTCAGCATACGTTTCACAACATCTGGTGACGACTCTGACTCCTGTCGCCCTGGTAGTGCATAAGTACGGTCTGGGACGACACCTGAATTGGAGGCCCCTGATCTGCCTCGGCCTCTGCTGGCTGAAACTGAGGGCCTACACCTGCTGGGGATGCTGGAGCTTGTTATCCTTCCGAGGGCTTATCATATAGATCCTGATCACCCTGACCCTAGTTGGACAATTCCTCATTTGGTGACCCTCCTGTCCACAAATGTAGCATGCTTTGGAACCATACCTGCATGTTCTAGAGTGGCGTCGACCGCAAACAGGGCAAAGTGGTAGTGTAAACCCACTTTGCTCCAAGTGTAGGAACTGATCAACCCGGGCCTGTCGAATCTCCTGCGGTAGGTAATGATCCAAGAAAGCCTCTGAGAAGCAGGGCCAGGTCGGAGGGGAAACATCTCGCCCCCGAGATCTCCCCCAACACTCATACCACAGCACCACGATGTCCCTTAGCTGGAATACCGCCAACTCAACTGACTCTATGGGTGTTGCACGCATCACCCTGAAAATCCTCTATATGTGGTCTAAGAAGTCGTGAGGGTCCTTGGTTCGATATGTCCCTGTGAATTGCGGGGGACTTAGCGCTAGGAGCTCTCGGACCCTCGAGCTACTAGACCCTCCTAAGAATTCTGCAACTATAGGTGGCACTGGCTGACGCTGAGAAGCCATCATCTAGGCTAGCATAACCATAACGCTCCTAACCTCCTAGTCGGATGGTACGTTTATAGAAACTGCCGGAGGTGGTTGATCTTGGGCAAATTTATATGCCCAAGTGATACTCAAAAGTGTGATTTTAGCCTTGTTTATCTATCAATGTGTATACATTCTCATGTAATTGGTAATAAAATGTGAATTTATACTAACCAACATGATTAGCATTGTTTTGTAGGTAAAATGTAATTTCAGGAAGCTAAAATGCATGTTGGAGGATATCGGGGTTGGACTTGGATGCGAGCAAGGGACAAGACATTGGACAGCATAAAATAAAGGGGCTCCGCGATGGAGCCGTGTCACGCTGCCATCGCGGAGGCCTTCTTCCTGGATGGGAATTTTCAGCCAAATTCCAGTGTGGGTTCGCGATGGGTCCGTGGCACGGTGGCTTGGCTCCACGTTGCACGCCGTGGCACGTTGTGCTTTATTTCATGGACCCCCAGTTCCAGTGAAGGTCCGCGTCCGTAGCGTGTCATGGAGGCAGTGCTCCGCGATGCACTCCGTGACACGTTGCTCATTATTCCGGGAAAAATTCCCACCAGTATAAATAGAACACTTAGGTTCATTTTTCAATATTCTAACTTGGTGGAGCAAGAACGTGGGTTACAGGCAGTTGAGGGGACGAAATTATCAGGGTTTTTCTCTCTTTCCTTCTCCTTGAATTCAATTGCTTGTATGTTTAACACTCATTTAATGATGTTTAATCCACAAATGAGTGGCTAATTCATCTTCTTGCTGAGGTTATGCACACTTGTAATGAAATGTGATCATTGATTCTTTGGTTTTTTATCTTTTCTTCCATGGTTGTTCTATTAATTCTTGTTCTTACTGCATTAATGTGTGGCCTACGTTAATGTATATCTAAAAAGTCCGGTTTCACTCGAGAGAGAAAGAAATCGGAAAGTTGTTAATTAATAGGATATGATCTTTTCTTGGTTTGGGAAAATTGGGAATTGATTTACTTTCAGGATACAAATATACCTGAAAGTCGTATTAGTCAATTTAGGAACAGGGTTTGTATGGCTAGAACATGAATTGCATTTAATCACAGAAATGTAGGTGGATGGTTCATGATTCTTAAGTGAGGTTAAATACGAGAGTTTTAATCTCTTGGCAAATGTTCTTGGCTAGCAACCGGAGGAAAAGACTAACCAAATTACATCGATAATTAATTTCATTACATGTTCGTTTAACCTCAGCATGCTCTCATTCATAGTTCAGATTCAAATTAGATAGTTATTTTAGATTTAGCATAAAAATTATAAAACAAAATATCAAACTTTTGGTTACACTGTTGTCTGCATTTTTAGAATCAAAATATAGTACACTTGAGCAGATTGCACTTCATCCCAGTCCCTGTGGGATCGATACTTGGCTTACTTAAGCCACTTTACTACTTGTTCGACCACGTGCACTTGCGTGTAGTCATATACCCATATAACACCCCGAACAAGTTTTTGGTGCCATTGCCGGGGATTGGCAATTGGTGAATTTGTTTTAAGTGTTAATTTACTGTATTTTTATTTTCTTAGTGTTGACAACTTGGTCTTAGCCTGTATTTTGCAGATTTAATTTCTGTTGAACACTGGCAAGAGACAAGGAGCTGGTGGACTCGTATATAGAGCCAGAAAGAATATTTCATAGTAAGCGGAGAGAAGCTCTAGAAAGAAAGCTGCAGTTGCTCAGACAGACGATCATGGAGCAACAACAGAATCCACCGGTAGTACGGGCAGTGTTAGTGCCTGAAGAAGTAGCAGCTCGGCCGGTTCGCGAGGTGGCAATCCCACATACTAATAATGTCACATCTAGCATCCGCAAACCTGAGCCAGGAGGGAGGTTTGAACTTAAGCAGAATATGGTGCAATTGCTGCACATTAGCGGGCAGTTTACCGGTCTCCCTCATGAAGATCCACAGTAGCATCTCCAAAATTTTTTGGAGATAAGTGACACTTACATCCCCGCTGGAGTGTCATCAGATTATGTCCGGCTTACATTGTTCCCATTTTCATTGTTGGGAGAAGCCAAGCGGTGGTTGAAAGCTGAGCCACCGAATTCTATTTCTACGTGGGATGATCTTGCAAGGAAATTCTTGAAACGGTTTTTTCCCTCCTGTAAAACAACAAGACTTAGAAGTCAAATTCTAAGTTTCAAACAGAGAGAGGGAGAGAATTTATATCAGGCCTGGGAGAGATTCAAGTCCATGTTGCGGGATTGTCCTCATCATCATCAGTCCAATGATGTGCTGGTGCACACTTTTATAGAGGGTTTGGAACCCCACACAAAAATATTGCTAGACTCGGCAGCTGGAGGACAAGCACTGGAGAAAACTTATGAGGAGCTGTATACCTTGTTGAACCGTATTTCGCAGGGCAATCCGGAATGGAATGCTGATTCGTCAAGAGGCGGGACAAGGAAAGCAGCAGGAGTGCTAGAAGTGGATGGGTTCACAGCTATTGCTACACAGATAGCTGCATTACAAAATCAACTTAACACCCACTTCAGCAACATGACAATGAACCAGCCTCAAGCCCCAGTGAATGCAGTGCAGCAGATGTGGTGTGAAGTGTGTGGAAGCAGTGAGCACTCAGCTGAGTGTTGTGGAGCCAATCCTGACTCGGTAAACTTTGTGGGAAATGTACAAAGGAACAATCACCAACAGTATGGTAATAGCTACAATTCCAATTTGAGGAATCACCCTAATTTCTCCTGGGGTAGCAACAACCATCAGGGGCAAAGTTTGGGTCAGGGTGTGCAAAGGAACCAAGGAGGGCAGCAGAATTATCAAGCACAATTCAGAAACAACACTGCACCTCCTCCACCACCATCACCCAGCATTGAGGAGATGTTCAAGACCATGATAGCTAACCAAGCTCAATTGCAGGCTGACTATGTGAAATTGAGCCGAAGTGAAAAACAACCAGTTAGCTACCAAGGCACTTGAATATCAGTTTGGGCAATTTGCTGGAGCCCAAAACACAAGGCCTAGAGGAGGACTTCTGAGCGACACAAATCCCAATCCCAAGCAGGTGAATGCAGTGACCACAAGGAGTGGTTTTCAGCTGAAAGAGGTGGAACCAGAAAGACCACCTCAACAATCGGGAGCAGCAGAAGTTGAGAGGGAGCAAAGTACTGAAAGGGGGAAGACTAAGGAAGCTGAATCAGAAAGACCACCACCCCCGTTCCCTCAACGATTAAAGAAACACAAGGAGGAGGCGTGTTTCAAGAAATTCATGGAGGTGCTGAAACAGGTACATATTAACTTACCTCTTGTTGATGTTTTGTAGGGAGTGCAGAAATATGCTAAGTATATAAAGGACATTGTGGCAAACAAAAGTCGGTTGACTGAGTATGCTACGGTGGCTCTAACGGAGGAGTGCACTTCCCGGATTCAAAACAGACTGCCTACAAAGCTCAAAGACCCAGGGAGCTTTACTATACAGATTACTATTGGGCAGAGCATCCGAGCTCGTGGATTGTGTGATTAGGGAGCGAGCATAAATTTGATGCCGTCATCGGTATTCAAAAAGTTGGGTCTAGGGAGTCCTAGACCCACAACAGTAATCTTGCAATTGGCGGATCGGTCCTTAGCCAAACCTGATGGCATTGTGGAGGACATTCTGGTGCAAGTTGGCTCCCTAATTTTCCCAGTAGATTTTGTCGTGCTGGATTTTGAACCAGACGCGGAAGTCCCATTTATTTTGGGACTTCCTTTCTTGGCGACCGGGAAAGCACTAATTGACGTAGCTGCAGGGCAGCTAACAATGCGAGCACACGACAAGGTAGAGGTGTTCGATGTTTACAAGGCACCCAAGTCCCCGATGGTGCATGAAGAACTCTCGGTGATCAATGTGATTGATCAAGGCGATAATGAGCAGATTAAGGATTCATAAGAGTTAATGGGAAAGCCACCAGAACGGTGAAAGAACTACTGGGGGGAGGATGGTGATCGAGTGAAATCGTCCATCACCCTAGAGGACAACTGAGCTTAACGACGTCGAGCCGCGACGGTAAACCAGGCGCTGCACGGGAGGCAACCCGTGAAAAATTTTTCTTTCTCTTTGTAAAGTGTAAATAGATTTTTCTTTTTCTTTTTCTTGATTTACTACAAAATTTTAGTTTTTGTTTTTGTTTTATTTTTATTTAGAGTGAAACCTATAATTCTAACCAATTTTGTATAGTGAGATGGATTTCAGGTCAAACGGAGGAAAATATGCACGAAATCACAAAGGAAAATTCGAGGTATGAAAATTAACAAAAAGTGGCAAAATAGTGAGCTGGGGCGATAGCTCCGCGTCACGGGGGTGGACCTCCGCGTTACCCTCTGCGACACGTTGAGGTATAATCCGGATTTTTTTTAAAATTTTCCAGAACAGGCTCGCGATGGCTCCGTGTCACGGAGGCAGTGCACCGCGATGCACTCCGTGACACGTTGTCGTGTATATCACGATGGGTCACACCGGGTCGCCGGGTGACTCGCACGATTTACTTTTTAACCCCGAAAACCCCTTCCTTTTCCTTATTTTTCACTCAATCCGTGACCAAACTCCCCAAAACCCATCCCCCTTCAACGTGACACGGAGTATGCTAAGAAAATCATCAAGTTTGCTTAAATTCTTCAACTTCATGGTATGTTCTTCGATTCCATCTCATTTCTTGTCGATTTCTTCGATATTAAGCATGTGAGGTGAGCTAAGTTTGCCCTAAGTAGAAATTAATCATGAATTCAATTGAATTGTTGTTGATGAATGTTCGGAATGTCATTATGATTGCTTGAACTTGTTAATTGCATAATTCAATCAAATTTTCTTGATATCATCAATTCTAGGGCTTGTTTTTGAATTTGAAATGGAAAATGTAGTGAACTTGTGAAATTCATGCCGGGATGTACATGTTGAATGAGATGAGTCGATGTACTGATTGTTACGATGTTGAAAGACCGACGGATTCTCGGGTTAGAGGAATATTGAAATTTACAAGAATTGGGTTGGTTATATAGGTTCGTGTAGATAAATTCTTGTTGTTGTTTTCGTTTTTTTGTTTTTCCTTGCTAAGTGTGATGGATTAAAAGGTTATCGATGCTAATGATTGTTGTTAGCTGTACGAAGTCTGAGTAGTACATAGAATATATACCGTCGAATTCTTCGTATGCACTAAGCATGTCTAATAGTTGGTTGTTTATTTGTGTAAATAAAGATAATCTTGCCGGTATGTTATAACTGTAGCTAAGGACTAAGTGTGGGGTAGCTCAGCTTAACCCGACCGTAGTCGAAGTTAATATCCGTTGGCTTAACATTGATCTTATCTACTTGGGTTGACAGGTAAAATGGCGAGCAGACAAGAAAAAGGGAAAGGCGCATCAACATTTGGCGCCGGAAGGAAGAAAATCAGACTGGGCATAGCAGTCCCAGCAGCACCAGAAGTTCCACGCGGCCAACACCGCCAATACGGAACAAGATGGGTGATGGATGAGGGGAAGAAGTGGTACACAAAGCACAAAGAAAACAAATACTTCCCCGAGGAGCATATAGCACGGGAACCGTTGGCACAGGAGTTCCCTAGGATTGTCCACCGGATCGAGGCAGCGGGGCTCAACTTCATATTTGAAGAGCCCAAGGAATGCAATCTGCACCTGGTTCGGGAATTCTATGCCAACTGGAACCTGACTATTAGAAGTCACACCATCAAAATCAGAGGGCAAATAGTCACTTTGGAGCCCCACTACCTCAATGCTATCATAGAGGTGCGGGACACAGACGACCACGTGCTCCGAAAGCTGAACATTACCCCACAGTATGCGGACATCAGACGCACCTTGTGTGGGACCCGATCGACAGCTAGATGGAGCAGACACAAAGTGAGGGGCTACCATCAGACTTTGCCCTATTCACAGATGAACAGGGAAGCCAGAATATGGCTGAAGATTGTCTGTTCCTGCCTAATCCCGGGGGTACATATGACAGATGTAACCCGGGATCGTGTATGCCTGGTGTATGCCCTGATGAAAGGGCTGGAGATCAATGTGGGGGCGGTGATTATCTCTGCCATGAAGAGAGCCCGGTTGCATCAGGGGCACAGGTACGACTTTGGTGGACTACTCACCACCTTTCTCAGGGGCCTAGATGTCGAGGAAGAGGCCCTTGACTATATCCCGAATATGGAGCGGCGGGCCTTTGATGTTACTAAAACTAAGGCACCCGACACCACCCACGGGCCAATGCTTACATTGGGAGAGCGACACGCTCGTGATGATCAGTATATGGCTCGCATGTATGGGATGCAGATGCTCCAGCTGAGGATAGGCGGGAGGCCGGCGACAGAGGAGGAGCTACGGCAGCTCGAGCTAGACTACCCCTTCAGCGAGAACGCCAGGGCTCTATGCTGAGTGGGGCCAGCATTTGTAGAGCCCACGGATGATGATGTCCCCAAAGACGAGGAGACACGTCGGGAGGACTCCAATGTGGAGTCCGATGAAGACGACGGGGGCGAGTCAGACATGGGAGATGAAGGAGCAGCACCCGACGAAGAAGTGGAGTACTTTGCTTGATCAGGGAGTTCCACCACCCGTTTTTTGTGCTATTTTAATTTTTTTGAACACTGGGGACAGTGTTCGAGCTAACTGTGGGGTGGGAGTAGTTAGGTGCTGGTCTGTGCTGTTATGTATGTATGCTCTAATCTGTTGTCGTGCATGTGAAATTTTGTTGTTCCCTGTGAAAACCAAAAGCTTGAACAAGTTGTGCTCTCATGTAGATGTTGTTCAAGGAGCGATGTCATCCCTCTAAGCTGATGTGAGAGAGCCGCAGAATAGGGCACCCACGACCGACCCCAGCATGAGCTTCCTTGTTCAAGCCATGGATGGCCCACCTATATCTCAAAGACCCATTTATGACCTGTTTGTAGATTAGATGAGGAAAATAAGGCTAAGCGCAGAGGTGATGGTGGTAAGAATGAAGAGGTTGATGATGATGCTGAAGAGTAGCTGATTTAGGGAGTTCTTACCCATCATTGGTCTTACTTTGTACATTGACGACAATATAAATTCTTTGTTAGGGGTGTGGTGTGTTCTTTATTTGGTTGTCTATTGTCTCTTGTTGCCCTTGTTGGGCTCCATTTATTATTTTGTTGATGTGTTTAAGTTTCCAAGTTGAATTAATGCCTTTGTCGGGCTTGTGTTGAAATGATAATCTTGTGTTAACAATGTGAGTTGCCATTGATGGGTCAGTTTTACTTTGCCAAATATTTCATGACCCATGTGTTATAATTGTCTTTATTGATTGTATATAGAAAATAAATTCCAAGGGTCTTTTCTATACCATGGATCATTCTCAAGGAGAAAAAAGTTTTCCTTCTTTTCTTTTGTTGTTAAACTATGTGGCATTTCCTTATGATAGTTTGAGAGGTGACTTTCTTAAGAGAAAATGCCATGTGTAGTGTCTTTTTGAGTCTTTTGTCACACTTTTTTTAAAAGGTACCACAAAAAAAATTCTATTGGCATTACAAATGAGTTTTAAGATAAAAAGGGGCACTTGAAATTGCAAATGAGCAACCTCTTTTCATGGGTTTCATATTTCTCGTTTGACTTTATTCATCACAAGATAGCTTTTTTAAAGTCATACTCTAGATGTGATCTGGAAAATATTCAAACTTCATGGAGTGTGATGCCTTGTGTGGTGAAGTCTTTAGTTTAATTCTCGTGTGCGCATAATTTTCTAGATCTTGCCCTAAGTGTGACGCAAAGCAAAATTCTAGATGTGTCTGCACTTGATATATGATCTTATGCTTTCCTTGAACAATCACTTCACCAAAATGACCTCCTTAAACATCAATATTTGCTAGCAAATGCTTGAACCATTAACCTTTTTCTTTGGAAACGGCATTACAAGCCTATTACCCTTTTGTAGTCCCTCTCTTGGCACCATTCTCCCTAGTTTCTAGTGGTGAAAGAATGAAAAATGGGTATTGAAGCCCAAAAGTTGGGCAGAGATAAGGAAATGGCTTGACAAGAGGCAAACGCCTAAGTTTGGGGGTTTAAAATGGGGAAATATGTGAGCGTCAATGTGAGGTAACACCAAATTGTGAATTAAATGAATGAAAGATGTTGGTTAAAACCTCTTATCATTAGAAGAAAAAGAATAGTTGAAAGTTGCTATCTCATTCTTAGATAAGGCTAATTGTGGAATCCAAGGAGTTATAAGGGTGGTTCTATATGAAAAATGAAGATGATGAATAATGAGAGATAAGGTGGAGTAATCCCAATAATGAAGAAGGTTGTTTTCATATGTTCAACAAAGGATTTAGGGAGGTTCTACTAAACAGAACCAAAAAATTTTCCTAACCTTACCCCATATTTGTTTTATTTTTCTCACTAAGGGTGGGATAACAATGTTGAAATAACTAAATCAAAAATTAAAATTATCTTGGAATAACTTATTTCCCAACCAAATGATTCCTTAATTACTTCTGATGAAATGGTACTGTTAATGAAGAAGAAGAAGATTATGACTCTCAAGACCTTAGTGATTTCGAATGTAGCAACTCTACATTAGTGGCGAGTCACACATAGGGCAAGCCTATGGGTCAACTTGGATGCACTTGAATTTCTTTGTCAGAGTGAGCATACTTGCTTTATTCTATAATCCTTATGTGTGTGAAATGCATGAAACTAAATGGGATTCTATCCTTGTGTGAGTGGCATCACTTCCTTGGGGTATATTCTAATGTGTGTTTCGAATTGAGAAGTGTGAATAAGATAGGTGAGCTATGAACTTGAAGGAAAACCTTAAATGTGGATTGTTAATGACTTGAGATGCTGTTTGATCTTCTATTGATTAGCTATGCCCCTTGTTTTTAATGAAAGAAAATATTTGTGAAATAAGCCAATTGGTTGTGATTTCCTCTTGAAGTATGTGCAACATGTTCAAGTTTTTTTTATTGAGTCGTTATGTGATTTTGGGGTTGTCCTAAGTTCTAGTGGTACTTGTGTACAACTCTTGTGTAATAATTTGCTTAATTCAATCTCTTAGTTGTGAGGAAATACCTTGCTTGGGGACAAACAATGGTTCAAGTTTCGGTGTTCGATAAGATGTTAGTTTACCAATATATTAGACTTTTAAGCTGGAGCTTTTGATTTGATTTAAACTCAATTAGGATGGTTTTATTCCTTTTCTATTTGATTTTGCAGGCATTGAACTTAAGCAAAGAAAGCAAAAGAATTTATCAAACAATAATGTTACGAAAATTAGAAGACATGTGTGCCACACTTTGGCACATACAAAATGTAGGTGCCATATAGAGGAGCACTGGACTGAAGTTGAAGAAGGACTGCGAGGCACAGATTGTCACCTGTGAAACGTGGTGCAACCACAGAAGGGATCCAAGCTGAACTGACCGAACCTGCGGATGACCTGCGGTGCAGATGGTTCGCAGGTTCTGCACTAGTGACCTATCTGCTGACATGGGTAAAAATTTCTAGCTCTTGCACAAAGGTAGTTTGTATGCTTCTAAGGGCAAAAATGAAAATCCGTGCACAAGAAGGAGCAAAATTTCCCTAATTTGTACACACCCTTGAATGTAGAGGAGAGAAGAACCTTTTGGAAGAAGAATATTATAGAGAGAGAAAGAAAAAGAGAAGTTAGAGCTTTACTTTCTTCTCCAAGTAGCCAGGGCAAAACCCACCATTGAAGCACATTTTTAAATCTTGAGTTTTCTATTCAATGATGAATGTTGATGAATCATTTTTGGGTATAATATCTTATCTTCATTCATGAGTAGCTAATTCTATTGCTAGGGGTGTGTTCTTGATATGGGCTTAGAATGGATTGGTTGTTGTTTCTTTAGTCTAAGATTCACTTATCTTACATGAATCTATTGCTTTCTCTTAGTTTTAATTGAAATATTTATGGTTGCAAAGAAAAATTGTGTTTACTTATCTTGCTTTTGCTTGAGAAAGAGAAATAGGATTTAGGTGAGAAAACAATAGTGGAAAATTGAATATTGAATGTGCGAGGTTGGGCTAGAGATAACCAATGCACTTTTTCATAATTCATTCAAGAGCTACGGCTAGAAATAGCTCAACTCTTCTCCAAGTTAATATGGCTATATTGTTTGTAGCCTTGGGGTTCGAGAGAACTAAAGTAAAATGCACCTAAGTGGTTGAGAAACAATGGCTGCAGCATTGTCCATGACTATTTGTGCTTATAGTTGGTTCTTTAGACTTATCAACTAACTCCAAGCCAATCAACACCCCGTCAATAGCACATCCCTAGGTTTCTCTGATTGTTTGCTACAATCTACTTGTTTGTTATCGCATTTATAGACATAGTGTTGATCTTTCTTTCCCACAAAAATTAATTTACAAGGTGATATACAATGATGCTAGTTTGCTCCGACTGATTTAAAAAGTTAGTAGCAATCGTTCCACATCCATCTGGATTTGACCTCGACTTATAGTTGGGTAAATTATACTGCATACGACCGTGTACACTCTCGAACTTTGAGGAGTAGATTTGGATGTTATCAAAATCCTAGGTATCATCTATTGACATGTACTTCCAAGATAAAGTCCTAATGATACTCGCTCTCATGGTCATGTATCTCCTATATATTATATTTTTATATACATACATTTTTAAAATGTCTAAATTCTATTAAGTCTTATGAAGTCTTTCATGATGTTTTCTTATCCATTTAAATAGATAAAGGTTGAAATTTTCTTAAAAGCTTTTTAGGTAGTTCTTTTTCCTGTTGTTGATTGCCCTAAGAGCTATGCTTGACCTCGTAGGAGGGTGCTTATTTTTTTATTAAAAAGGAAAAATAGGATTACTATAGTTATATCATTGAAGAAGGTTTCTACCCACCACTTGTTTGATTAAATACCAAAGTGGCATAGTCCTGAATCTTTCCATTAATATTCCCTTTCAATTATCATTATTGTTGTAGATTAAAGTATTATTGGAGTAGTTGAGCTTTTGGATATACTTACAGGATAAAATTGAGATGTATAAAGCTAAACCTCTAAATCTTGAAATTCCTACATGTTCTCATCAACGATACATTTCTCCTATGTGATATGTTCTTATGGACTCAATATATGTTCCTCAGGATGAAATGCTAGAATATCCTTATGTTATTTGCTTATAAATTATGAAAACCCCATGTAACCCATCTATATTAGAACTCATGCACTCCTACAAAAAGTGTTGTAAATTCCTCTAAGGCTTCCTATGTGGTTAGGATATGGATACGTTCTTTCCTCAACCCTAAATGGACTTTCTAATATGTCCTTCTAATGTCGTGTATCATATACTTAAAAGGAACTCCTTTTTAAAATCTCATAGACAATAGACATCAAGATGCATATATACCCTTCTTACTTAGTGTCCTTATAAGATATGTGTCACTTTATAAATTTAGTCCCATACCATGTCCTTTTGGAAAATATGTCATATACCCTGAGAGGAGTTGTACAAAGAAATGATAGCCACCTCTTACTTATGTTAACATAAGATAATGATGACTACCCTTTCTGAATAATATTCCCAAGATCCATGGACACCTTGTGAATGTAGCCTGCAGTCACATGTATCCCAAATTGGGAAATCCTAGATATTATTTATCTACATATATTCCTAAAGACAAATTCCTCATGATAAACGCTCCTACAGTCATGTATATCCTATTTCGTGTATATATATATATATATATATATATATATATATATATATATATATATATATATATATATATATATATATATATATATATATATATATGAATATATTTATAAAATTTTAAATTCTATTATGTCTTATGAGGTCTTTCATGATGATATACTATTCGTTTATACAGATAAAGGTTACTATTTTCCTAGATGTTTTCATGATTTCTTTCTAAAGAATGTTGCTCTTATAACTGAAATTTACTAATGGTGCTAAAGATATATTATTGAGTTTTAAGCTACAAATGTTGACTCTAGATATCATGGGCTACTTTACAACATGCTTTGACTTAAAGTTTTAGGCAGTGCCAAGGATTATTAAAAATACCAACGAGCCTGATAACGTTCAAATTACACCCCTGAACAAGTATAATGCAGATGTTGTCAATAAAGAATCCAATTAAGGTTGGGGTCGATCCCACAAGAAATACGGTAAAGATACAGATTCTACTATTCACACTTTTAGTTTATTTATTTCCTAAATGGGGGATTTTAAATAAAGTAACAATATTTTGAAATGGAATTGTGATAAATAGTTATGCAATAAACTAGGGAAGTGATCCCCATGGCTTTCTATCTAGGTCAAACTATTACACTCGTGATCTATCTCAATGCTTAGCCTGTAGAATTGATAAAATATGCTAATCTAAATGACTGATTCGTCCCTATTAGATGACTCTACTCAATCATTGAGTTAGGTCTCATGAGCGATTTCTCTCTAACCTTTATCAATAGTTCCAAACTAACTCTCCTACAACCATAGCTCAAGTTAATAAAGAAAACTCAATTTCAAGGCTTTGTTGTTCTTTTATTTTCCAAATCTCTACTTCTCTAGGTTCAAGAAAGAAGAGAATTCGGGCTAATCCTAATATTTTGCACTGTTAAGAAACATTAAACATGAAGAAAAGAATAATACAAGAATTCGTATAGGTTAAGAATTACTCTGTGTTAACCCTAGTTTTGTTATTTGACCATGGTTCTCACAACTTTAATACCCTGGAAGGGACTAAGAATAGACGCGGGAAGTATAATAGGAAAAGTGAAAAAAAATTGGCAAAATATCTCAGGACGGGAGACTTAACGACTCGTGGTGGGATACCACAAGTCGTCGTGTGCAGTCGTGGGATGGAGGTTAGGAAGCAGTGGTGACGGATGACCTGACGAGTCATTAGGAGTGGCAACAACTCGTCTAGTCAGCTGTTAGGAGGGAGAAGCTTTGGTTCTAAGGAAATTTCCAGTGAACTTAGCAAGATGAATCATTGGATGTGTTGACGAGTCGTGATGTTGGTCGTGACCTGAAGGTTGAGAAATTCTAGTGTACATGACAAGTGGACCTAACGAGTCGTTGGGTGGGACAACAACTCGTTAGGTCAGTCGTGACATCAGTTCGGGCAATTTTTCAAATTTTTTCCAGGGTAGGTTGGTAAAATCCCACTCTCCTAGATTTAAAATGATGTCATTTTGGGCAAGTTTGGGGACATGTTTCTAAAGGTTTTCCTAAGACTAAACCCTCATTCTCTCAATCTCCTTCCTCCTCTCTTCTCAAAACTCCTAGGGGTTTTACCAAGGTGTTCTTCAAGCTTCAAGGGAGATTTTAGATCGGGATTTTCTTCTACCAGGTATGTGGGACTTTTTAACATGGATATTCTTCTATCCTTGTACCCCAAAATATTTTCAATAAGAATCTAATTTAATTTATGTAGAATATAATGATCTAGGGTTTGAATAATGGGTAAATTCTTCTTCATTCTTTTCTTAAGTGCAAATAATTAATGCAATTATGTAATTTATTTGGGATGTTAATTTGATGGGTTGTTTGGAATATGGATTATATGTTGAGAATGTATGAGGGTAACATTGTCGAACGTAAATTGGCTTGAGTAATGAATGGGTGTTTCTTATTGTTTGATTAAATTGCATATTCACGTATGAGAATGATGAAATGGTGGAAATATGGGATGAGTATGTATATGTGTAGTATGTTCTTCCTAAGTCGATTTCAGTATTGACTGGGAATTGGTTATGCCTTCCTTGATTATCGTAGAAATTCTTGACCATGATTAAAGTGTGGGAATATTGCTTAATTAACCCTAATGATGTGATTAAGAAATAGATGACCATGCTAAATTGAGTAGGAGTTGTGGGCTTGAGTAATTGAGTAAACTATGTGTCATCACCATGTTCTACATTTAATTGATTGGGCATGACAAGATTGCATCTCCATTGTTGAACTAAGAAGCTTGGGCGGATTCTATATTGTTTTCCTTTACTAAAATTGTTTTTATAAAAATCTTGGAATCCAAAACGCCCATGGCTAAGGAGTTCACAAAATAGTGGTTATGACAAGTGTGTGGAATGTTGTAGACCTAAATTAACGAAGTCATGTAACTTGATAGAATATGAGTTGCATTTATAAACCATGTATCATCTCATATTACATGTTGAATGAGATGAACTTGGAATTCATAGTGTCATGATAGTATATGCACAATGTGAATCTATAAAATGCTCGTTAGCATAAGATGCTTGGGATAAGTATTGATTTGACTCCATTACGGGGTGAATTATGGTGATAACGCATGAGAATGATATTGCAAGGCTTGTTGTTATTAGAAAGTAGCCCCATCCTGTTGATGAGAATGTTGTATGATGAAAATCAATTAACGTCCTTGTCTCTGATTAGCTGTTGTAATTTGGATTAGTGATAGTCAGTCAAGGATTCTTGTTAGCATGAATGTTTTCCTAGTTAGTCGAGTTTCTCGTTAGCAAGAATGTTTCCCTTGTCGGTGGGGATTCTCATTAGCAAGAATGTTTCCCTAGTCAGTCAGGATTCTCGTTAGCGAGAATGTTTCCCTAGTCAGGCGGGATTCTCGTTAGAAAGAATGTCTCCTTAGTTAGTCGGGACTCACATCCCTAGCTACTAGTCGTGCATGTTTCTCCTTATTCGGTCGGGACTAACATCCCTAGCTAGTCAGTAACTCTCTATATCAGAGCCTTCTTTCCCTTCGACAGATAGAGATTTTCGCTTGTAAGAATGTTTCCCTTAGACAGTCAAGGACCCTCTTGATATCATTCATGGCAATGCATCCCTGTATCATTTGAATTACTACTTTTGTGCATCAGTTGATCTTCTAATAATGCATGTCCTTATAATGTGATCATGATTATATGAATATGTGAATCTCATATAAGGTTGTCGTATCTCATTTCAGTTACTTTACTATTAATGAGTTTTTACATTACTTCCTTCTTGTATATAATTATGAGTTAGTTTATTTACGCTTCCTGCATACTCAGTACATTCCAAGTACTGACCGCACGCCTCTTGTGCTATATCGTTTTATGATATAAATTCAGGTCTCTAGGTTCAGCCGCGTGGCTAGATACGCTCCTTCCTCTCCCAGTTGCTAATGGAGAGTCCTCATCTTCCGAGAACGTGACTTATATTCTTGTTTTATCATGTTTCAGTTTTCAGACTTTTGGAGTTAGCTAGGGGCTTGTCCTAGCAACTCATCAGTTGTTAGAAGGCTTTCAGACTTATGTAGACAGATTCAGCGTTGTATTTAAAGCATTGATAAATTGTCTTTATGGATCATATTAGACTTCTGTTATTTTCTTTCGCTGGGTTATGATGTTAGACGTTTCTTATGTCAAGTGTATGCGATGATTGTGCCATGGGTCAACATGGAGCCTTTCGGGGTTCCTTGTCCCATTTCTACGATCCAGATGTACTCTCGGGTCATGACAAACTTGGTATCAGAGTAAAGGTTTAGAGTGTCCTAGGGTATTTGAAAGACGCGTTACTTAGAGTCTTCTTCATGGGTGTGAAGTGCTCCACACTTATGATGAAGAGGATATGAGACATTTAGGAAATGTTCCCTTCTTTGATGATCCGAGTCATGTGATGAAATGTCTCTCTATACCTTTAATTCATGCTATACGCGTGTGTAGTAACATGTCTCTCATCTTGGGGTTCCCAAGAACAAAAAGCCCAAGACCAAAAATTTGGAGGGTTCCCATCTGGGGTCAAGCAGTAGTAGTCACTCTTAACCCCAACAACGGTCTTTAGATCAGAATCGGGAATACCAGCCCTGGGTGAGGGAGATCACCTATCCTGTTTGCGGATACTGCAGGAAGAACCACCGTGGAAGGTGCTTGGCGGGTTCAGATGTTTTCTTCCATTGTGGCCAGCCCGGTCATAGACACAAAGATTGCCCATTAACCAAGAGAGATGATAGGAAGGTCCGAGCCCTAGCTAGCAAATTCGCAGCCCTCCCATCTCGGCAGTGCAGGTCACATAGGACAGGTGGCAAGCCAACCCCAAGAGTAGTTGTAGATATGTTGTGAATCTTGTGTTATCCCTTATGCGCTGCCAACCTCGGTGTTGAATAAGAAGGTCTATCGTGACTGTGAGAAAAGATTGTTGGTGTGTGATGTAAATAGTTGTAGTATAAGGCTTGTGGTGGAGGTTAGAAGTGAAAGAGGAATTAAGGGTTAATATCTTATCTTGACTTGAAGAAGGATTCGGGAGCCTTAGGGCGATGACTTTAAGCTAAGGGGGAGATAGTCAATATGTGGGACAAGTTATACCTTGAGAATACTCATAAGAAGTTCCAGCTCTAGCAGCTAC
Organism: Datura wrightii; assembly: GCA_035772735.1. Taxonomy (NCBI): domain Eukaryota; kingdom Viridiplantae; phylum Streptophyta; class Magnoliopsida; order Solanales; family Solanaceae; genus Datura; species Datura wrightii. The sequence continues at coordinate 42,630,657 of JASDFA010000002.1, read as the reverse complement.
ATTATGTCAAACCCTCCGAGGTTCAGATAATTTTCCTTGTATTTCAGTTGAAGTTAAGGTGTTTTCATTCCCCATGTGCAGATTCCTGAGGTTTAGAGATAACCTTTTCAAACAGTGATACCAATCTTGCTCTATGAGTCCTTTGTGCTTGTTTTCATGTTATGAGTCAATTATGTGTGTTGATTTATATTTTCCAGTGTGGTCAGCTCGAACTCAGTCTATAGAAGTTGCTTAGTATGTTTTAGTAGAACCAGGCTATCTCACATATGTGCTCAATTTTCGATGTTGGGATAACTCGTGCTCATAAATTCCTTGCTCTCAGTTAGATTAGATATTGTGAATCTGGCTCAGTATTGGAAGGAGATTTGAGAATGAAGGTCTAGTTCGTGTCAGTCTGTGACAGATAAAAAGGGGAAAGAACTTTCTTCCAGTGTTTGTTTAATACTATGTAGGTATCATGTTATTCGGTCTTCCTTGAGTCATGGTGTGCATGTTAGATGTGAATTTCCAGGTTTTGTGTGAGAGGTTGGTCCAGAGTCAGATGCTCCCTGTATCATTTGAATTACTACTTTTGTGCATCAGTTGATCTTCTAATAATGCATGTCCTTATAATGTGATCATGATTATATGAATATGTGAATCTCATATAAGGTTGTCGTATCTCATTTCAGTTACTTTACTATTAATGTGTTTTTACATTACTTCCTTCTTGTATATAATTATGAGTTAGTTTAATTACGCTTCCTGCATACTCAGTACATTCCAAGTACTGACCGCATGCCTCTTGTGCTATATCGTTTTATGATATAAATTCAGGTCTCTAGGTTCAGCCGCGTGGCTAGATACGCTCCTTCCTCTCCCAGTTGCTAATGGTGAGTCCTCATCTTCCGAGGACGTGACTTATATTCTTGTTTTATCATGTTTCAGTTTTCAGACTTTTGGAGTTAGCTAGGGGCTTGTCCTAGCAACTCATCAGTTGTTAGAAGGCTTTCAGACTTATGTAGACAGATTCAGCGTTGTATTTAAAGCATTGATAAATTGTCTTTATGGATCATATTAGACTTCTGTTATTTTCTTTCGCTGGGTTATGATGTTAGACGTTTCTTATGTCAAGTGTATGCGATGATTGTGCCATGGGTCAACCTGGAGCCTTTCGAGGTTCCTTGTCCCATTTCTACGATTAGGGCGTACTCTCGGGTCGTGAAAACAACCGTAGTTGTGGAGCGCTTAGCTATTCAAAATTGCAAGAATGAAATTAGATTTTATGGAAGAAAACATAATTGAAAACTTAAAATATTAATTAAAGAAGAACCCAAGAATCAATTGCACAATCACTTATCAAAAATCAAAGATCAAATATGAATTATGTCCAAGTATTCAAGTGTTTTCTCTCCAAGATCATAGGAAACCCAAAAACTACGAATAAAAGTTAAAAGTATCGTCCTCTGTAAAAGAAATTCAACTAAAATTATTTACGCAATTAATGAAAATCCTTCCTAATTTAACAAGGAAAGAGTTGTCGCTTCGTCCTACGAGTGGTAGCATTGTGTTATGAGTTGTGGGTTCTATTTGTAGTATGAAATGCAACATCTGAATATGTGAAATCCTATAGGTTAGTACGACTCATATAATGCTACTATGACTCATAAGTTCATGTCATGGCCTGGATTTCTAAAATCTCGCATCCTCTGAATCTCACCATGAGTTCTTGGTGCAGTCTGTACCTTGGTGCTACGACTCATGGAATCTACTCGTACGCTTGATCTACCAGTTAACATGTTCTCTGAAGTTTACGACTCCTTGGTACAACTTGTATGTCGTCATCACGATTCGGGGCTTCCACTCGTACCAGGAGCTTCTAGAAGTGCACATCAATTGAAGTTTCAACTACATGTGGTAGGTACAGCTCGTACCAGGATGGTATAGCTCGTACTGAGACCTGTAGTAAGCCATTTTATGCAATTTTTTTCTCTTTTTCTAACATCCAACTCTCAAACCTGATTTCCCTGAAAACAAGGTAAAAAAACCTCATATCCGTATAAACACACCCATGTTGTAGTATATTTTCTATGTTTTAAGCGCCAAAAATGCCGTGAAACTATGGCATATTAACACCCTCAACTTATAACTTTTGCATGTCTTCTGGAAAACAAAAACACTACTACAAACACGATACTTAACTAGAAAGTAAAACAAAAGACCTACAGCCATGACGCTTAACTAGAAAGTAAAATAGAAGACCTACAGCAACAACACCAAATTTGCACATATACTCACTATAATGAATTGACCCTCCTTTTATTCGAAACATTCAAAACCAATACTACTATGTACACATGAAACTACAACTCAAGTATCACTAATACTATTTACACAATGATTAGAAGAATGCAACACAACCCATGTACCCCCATAGAAAATGAAGTCCCAAACACTCACAATGATATATATATGAAATCGAGACTATCAAATAAAGCTCTCACTCTCACAAAGAAGTTTCAAATACTGCACAAGAGATACTATAGGCTTGCCCTTATTTTCTGTACATGGACTTTTCAAATAGTTAGGTTAGGATCTCTATAGGGATTTTTATTGGCTTGTAATGTAGGCTTAGGGTTGGGTATGTCAATATGGAAATAGTGACTAACCCTCCTCGGCACTACACATCTCTTGGCTTCACTTTTAACTTTTTCCCCTTTTAAAATATTTCCTCCTTTTCTCCATTTTATTTAGCATTCGACCTGTGGGTGTGGTGTATTTTATATTTTTTACTTTTTATTTTTATGTTTTTAAATTTCTTTTTATTCACACCACACCCCACTTTTTACTGACTAACTTTTTCTTTTCTCCCCCACCTCATCTATGCACCCCTATAATAGTCACCCTCAACTTTGGCATTTTACTGAGTTTAGGTTCACAATGTCCAAGGAGAAACTAGGGCTAAAACAAGTTCATTATAAACAAAATAGGGAAGGTGAATGGGATAATCAACAAAAATGTCAACTTTAGGCTCAAACATGGGATCAAGGGATTCATTTCTTTTGGTAGGGTAATTTAAGCTATAATGCGATAAACCAAAAAATGACCGATGATCCTTTCATAATAAAAAATCCTACAACCTAAGCAAAGACTAACAAGGCAAGTTCTATATCACCTACACAGTATTGAACTAAGTAATAGTCTTCACTCACACATGGTATAGGATTGCATCACACTACCTATCTAGTTCATGCATAACTACGCTATAGTTAATCATGCTAATCTATCAAATGAAATAAAAAGATCCACAATAGTCATGGTTTACAGTAAACAAACGCAACTAATCATACAAAAAAATTTAAAAAGGTCATTCTTTTTCAAAAATTCAAAATATCAAACACATGTGCATTCTTTTTGGTTGTTAAGTACTCCTAAGCTACTTCTTGTTAAACAAACAAAACATCATATACATGAAGGTTCTACTAGATAGCATGTTCAATGAATAAAAATATGGCAACAGAAACCCACAGACGAACAAAACAAATAGATACACCCTCTTCAGAAAGCATTCTTTTTCCCCAAAGAAAAGAAATGAAAAATAGGATAGGGACATACCTATTACATTCTAAGAACTTTTGTCATCCTTTGTAGGTGGGTGTGAAGGCACATTATCCGCCTCTGAAATTGTGGCGCCAGTGGTATCCGGCGAATTGGTGTGATAGCAGGGGCTTTGGTTGCCCCCTCAGAAATCTTGGTGGCCTCAGCAGCCTCTATGTATATCTGGGTGGAATGTGTCTCACCTGAAGATTCCTCACCACTCGCAAGCTCAATAGGCACAACGACTAAACTCCCAGCTTCTCTAGCTCTCTCCTGCAGCTTAGACATGTGTTGGTCATGAGTCTGCAGGCTAGTTTCTGTCGCCCATTTGAGCTCCTTTCTCTCTCTCTCTTTCTCATCTTCCTGGAGGCCTCCTCATCAACTACCTCCGTAGATTTCCTCTTTCCTCTATCTCCTCTAGTCGGCTCATGACTCCAAAAGGCCCTAAGTCAAACACCTCATCGTGCTTGTCCTCAAATAGTGGAATGGAGGGGGCTGGTAATACTGTTGGTTTTCAAGAATATAGCTTGGTGATAATATCAAAATTCATTCCTCTTAATGAAAGGCTGTAAATGGTCTTTGACAAAACAAATATACCGGACGAGTGTCGTGGTCGAATCCCACAGGGAACAGTAATTGATGATGTATGAGTTGTCTATCAAATTGAAGCAACTTGCATCAATGTATTGAAAATAATAAAATAAAAACTGGGGAAATCACAACTTCTTAATTGATCTACAAATTCGCACACAAAAATAGGGACAAACCGTAGAAAATACTAAAGGAGAGAAAACTAGTGGTGTGATATTGAAGGGGTATCATCTGATTGGAATTGCTAATAGCTCCTAGCATTACTCAATAGTATAATTAGTTGTGAATGAGGTGGCACCCAACATTTTTTAACCAATTAGGTCCCTTATACATCGAGTTTTCTCAAACCCCAAAGTCCTTTTCATAAAAACCACAACAACTTGGGTAAGAACCTTCTATTTCTAGCTTTGATCTCAATGGGTATATGACAATGGGTTTTGGCTATCTCTAGCCCAATACCGCTTGATCAATACCCAAAATTTCCCACTAGTATTTCCTCACCCATACTCTAAATTCGTGGAGTAAGTAAATTCAACCCACATTTTCAACTATGAGTATTTAGATTAAAACAGAGAGGAAACACTAGAACTATATAAATTGAGTAAATCTAAGATCAATTAAACAATACTCAATCAATCACACACCCCTATCAAGGAATTTAGCTACTCATGTAAATAGAAGAATAGATTGCATTAAGTAATAATTCAATATTCATTCAACAAAATGTGTAAGAAAATTCAAGTGCAAGGTTCTGATCTCCAATAGAGTTTTTCTACCTTTTCAAAGAAGAAGATGAAGATTTCTCTCTCTTTAATTAAATTCTCCAACTTGTATCTACTTTCTATTTGCTAATGGAATAATTGAATAATAATGTGGAAGAGAAGGTTTAGTTCTCCTTTTAAAAATGTGAAAAAGTAGGGTACAAAATGCTCCTCTTTTTCTAACCGAACACTTTTTCCCTTTTCTGACGAACCTCACTTGCGAGTCACCGATAGTTCATTGGTGTTGATCTGTGGACCGCCATTCTGTAGCATCTGGTGGCCAGTGGCTTCTGAATCAATTTGGCATTGGAACTGGTCGTCTGCCGATAGCGATTCTTCTTTAGCACAATAGATATCTATGATTAGTTGGCATTTTGTCGGTATCCTTTGGTGGAGCGCTGGTCCTCATCTCAATTTTCATGTTTTTTCCTCAATTTCATGCTATCTCTACTCAAGTTAAATACCTGCAAAGATCAAGGAGAAATGGCATAAAATCCACCTAAATGACTTGAGAACTAAACAAAAACTCTTGACTAAGAGCCTAATGAGTTGGTAAATTACCAACTCATCAAACCCCGAAAATTGAACCATTTCTTGTCTTCAAGTAATGCAAATCTTTATAGTTTAGAAAATGGAACAACATGTTATAACATATGAGTTTATTCACCAAGGACCACTGAGCCTAAGACAACCTAAAAACGCTCACTGACTCAAGGAAAAGAGAAGAGACTCCACAAAACATGTCGCAAAAGTTTCAAGAGGTAATCATAAGGAATAGCCCTGATTCACAAATGTTTTCATTCTTCAAACCAAGGGCATGGTTTATATAAACAAGCACGCATAGCATCTCAAATCATTAAAATATAAGATTCAAAACATGCCTTGAAGCTCACAACACTCATGTCCCAAACACTTCTTTACACGAATGCAAGAATTTTCTCCAAGGGGTGATGCCACTCATGAGAAGAGAGAATCCCTTTTTATCATCAAGCATGCACACACAAGGGATTATAGAATAAGACAATAACTCTCACTGTCACAAAGAAATTCTCCATGCACACAACTTGACCCATGGACTTGCCCGTCGTGTAACTCTCTATTAATGTAGAGTTGCTACACTCAAAATCATTTAGGACTTGGGGATCATAATGAAAGCTAGAGTTTAAGGTAGGATAAACAATGAGTTGTAGTGGTTAGAACCTCCCTAATGCCTTTTTATGGACACTTGCAACATCCCCTCCTTCTCTTGACGTCATTTTCTTATCTCTCCTTATTCAACCCATCCCTTATTTTGTTTAGAAAACCACCCTTGTAACTCCTTTGGATTTCACATTTCACCTCACTTAATCGTAACACCAACCAATTAATTCATTTTAATCACAATTTTGTGCTACCTCACATTGAAGCTCTCACATTTCTCCTTTTTCTTGTGAACCCCCAAAATTTTGGGTTTTTCCTCATTTCCACACATTTCCTTATCTCTCCCTATGTCTTGGGCTTGAAGCCCCGTTTTTTTCATTTTTTCACCACTAGAAACAAGGGAGGATGGATGCCAAAGATGAGGATTAAAAAGAATCATTGGGCTTGTAATGTGGTTTCTAAGAAAAAAGGATCAAAGGCTCAACATTGGCTCGCAAAGGAAGATGTTTAAGGAGGTCATTTTGGGTGAAGTGACTAGCAACATAAAGCCTAAAATCATGTTTTAAGTGCAGCTACATCTAGGATTTCTCCTTGAGTAACACTTAGGGCATATTCTTGACAACCATACATGCATGAGAATTATTCAATCAACCTCACCACATAAGGCATCACACTCTAAAGAGTTCACACAATGCATTACCGCAGCCAGATTATGATTTAAGCCAATTGAGCATGTGAATCAACAAACCAAACAAGGAATGTGCAATATCTGACAGGAGAGTCCTACATTTTCCCTTTCAAATGCCCCATTTCTTAAAAATTCATTTTTCCATGCCACAGAAAATTTTTTTGTGGTACCTCTCAAAAACAATTTCAACAAGACTAAAAAAAATGGCATTTTTCCTTCAGAAAGCCGCCTCATAATCTATCATTGGGAAATATCACCCAATTTGACAATAAAAATTAAAAAAAAAAGATATTGCTCCTTGGGAAAAAATTATGGTATGAAGAAAACCCTCATAGTTTATTCACAAACTACTATTTACAAAGGCGAGAATTAAACTTAGGTCATAAACCCTTTGGCAATTTAAACAAAGACCCAATCATTTCCCCAAAAAATTCAAGAAATTTTATTTTCATTTCATTCATCCTAAGCCCAACAAAGGCTGAACAACCAACAACAATTTTCAAAACAATAGCACGACAAGGGCAACATCAATCATCATCAATAAAAGCCCGACAGGGGCATCCCGAGCTCGACGAAGATTAAAGAAAACAACCATCACAACTTCAATGACAAGGGCACAAATTAACAAAAATGAACATAAAAGAGATACGCTCATCCCACTCCCCACTAAAACAATACATTATCCCCAATGTATGCATACAAAAAAAGTGAGGGTAAGAACTTCCTGAAGTGGTCAGTTATCATCATCATCATCCTCAGCCTCAGCATCCCCATCATGGCCATCATCTCTCAGATCCTCCTCCTCATCCCCTAAACCCTCGAACAAGTCGTCCATGGGTCCATGGGCTATAGAAGGGGCAGTCATAGCTATATCAAACGCGCTCATGTCGGGCACCTCTATTGATGTTTGACCTTTCTCTTCCCTCACTTCGGGCCAGAGAGAAGTGACATCCCCCTTCACAACATCCACACAAGACAACAACTTGCTCAAGCTATCATACATCGATTTCATCTCCTTTTTCACTATTTTTGACAATCAAAGTAGGAAAACTTTTAGCCAATTTTTGGAGCTGGTTCTCATGAGAGTATTTCATCTTTGCAAGTTTGTGGAGGTCACTTGGGCGAGAAGATGTGGGAGAAGGTGAGGCACCCCTACTAGGTGCTTCTCTGAAATCCTGGCCTGATACATCAGGATGTGGCATGTTGAGATTAAGGGCCATGGGACCATGTGAGATGGACTCTTCGGGGACCTCGAAGGCTTGCATCTTCTTCCGCTTGCTCTACGGAGCATTCACATCTCTCTTCTTATCCACAGTGATCACACTAGTAGCAGAGCTGGGGGCATAATCCAGGAAAAATGGCACTCCTTCTTGGAGGAAAAGTAGGGATATGAGCATGGCATAAGGCATTGATGTGCCAGCTTGCCTCACCTTCCTTTTCATTTGAATAGCCATTATTTCCCAAAAGTTTATGGGGACTCCTGTCATGATGCAAGTGATGAGGAAAGCCGCCTCTCAATTTACCCTATGCTCATTCTTTGATGGAATAATAAGGCCGCAAATAAAATCAAGGCACAACATGGCTTCAAACTTCAAATCATTCTGGGAGATCTCGACACCCATTGAAGCGTAAAAAGGTGTGTCTGCAATAATAATGGGAGCTATCCACCTCAATTGATCCTCATTATTAGTAATTCTGGTGGTAAACTTAGTTTCAAGTCTATCTTATCCTCCCAAAATAAATATTTGATGGTTTTCAATGTGATGTTAACCTCCACACCTCTCACCATAACTGAGGGAAGGAAGGGGAATTTGTCAACCTTGCCTCTATGATTCAGGCTTTCTTGCCTAGCCTTCTATAATGCATAGAACTCGGGCACTAGGCTAGTGTAGAAATCTAGCAGAGATAGGAAAAGACATGCCATTGGAGGTCTGTGAATTGTGTTGTGATATTTGGTAAGTCACCCCGCAGCCCTACCAAGTCAAAGCGTTTCTCTACCGTGATAGAACGCCTCTTGTAAATAACATAGTGCCCCTCCTTGTCAGGCAGACAAAAGATAATGGCTTCTATGGTATTGGTGGGGGCTAAGGTCGCCTTTATTTTCCCCTTGCCCTTTCTTTTAGATGTGGTTGGGGCCTTCCCTTTTCTTGGTTGTCTAGATGATGTCATAATTTGCAGAGCCATGTTGGTGCCACACAATAATATTTCTTTTTGTATTTTTAATGAAAAGTAAAAACGGACATCTGCTATCAGCTAAGGCAAGAAATTATAAAAAATTGATAACAAACAAATTGAAGGGTTCAAAAGTTAAGTGCTACCAGCACCGGTGGTGAACACTAGCGGTACGCAGGTGAAGACCCACGAGGCACCGGTTAACTAATAGTCCTTTATAGTAGAATAGGGAAATTGTGTTCATATGATGCCACACTTGCATTTTAGCGATCTTGACCTACGGAGCACTAATGAAATGTGGGTATGATGAAGTAGCTCGAAGCCTTGTACCCCAACTGGTGCTTCATCCGGCATTTCGCCGGGCCTGACCAGCGCTTCACCGGCGATCTCCGCTCAGTGCATTTCACCCCCAAACTTAGTTAAGCAAAAATATTTCACATTGATGGCTTACTCACCCAATACAACAAAAACACAAGAAAATTGACAATTTACCCTTAAGAAAGACGTCACTCTATCTATCATTGGGCAAATCGTACATTCTAAGAACTTAAGGCTAGTCTGACTTCATCCCCATCTAAAATTAAGCACATCAAGAGCAAAGAATTTTTCCATAGAGGATACCCACATAACATTCAACATTTTATCAACAGCCCCACATACCCACAATATGAAAAATATACAATCAATGAAAAGCATAAGAACAGGGTAATGGGGAACATAAGTGGGATAACTTCTATCTTAGCATGCTCCAATGTGTTCACTTCCTCAAACAATAATCAAAATCAAAGTATGAAACACATACTGAATGATTTTGAGAACAAAGAGCAAAGAGAGATAGTGTCACAACCCGAACATAGACCCAGATGGAGATACTGGACAAAGAACCCCGAGAGGTTCCAAGTTAACCCATGGCATGAACATGACATTTAAACACAACATAATCAATAAAAAGTCTAACATATATAATATAGCTAAAGTCTGAAAATATCATAACATTTGAATACATAACACAAGTCTGAAACTAAAAACATGTTATGTATGTTAAGCCTCTACTACTGACGAGTTGATGGGATAAGACCCCAACTAACTCACTATAGTCTGATACTAAAAATGTCAAATACAATTGATAAAGGGCCATCGGAAGATGAGGACTCACCAACTGAGTCTGGGAGATGCTAATATTGAGAGTCTAGCTAATAGCAGGACTGAGCTTGATTATCTTCGCCTGTATTATGAAATGATACAACATAGAGTATGCGGTCAGTACATGGAATGTACTGAGTATGCAGGGTAAGTAAAATCGATAAGTAAGTAAAAATCAAAGATCATGTATATCATAAACATTTCATCATAAGAATCTGAGAGTAGGGCTTGCATGGTATTATTAGAAAACATGATTTAATATAGCTAAATATCATAACTGAATCGAATGACCCAAAGCTAAAAATTGATAATCATAAGTAAAACTAAACATTGTGTCAAACCTGCTGAAAACATAATATCATGCCTGATGAACATGCATAATTGAAATCAGGAGGAACAGTGGGAGACTCGTCACATAACTGACATTTTCACGATAGAGCTTACGTGGTCCTGACTATCACATTCAAGTGGGCAGAGCCGTCCAAAGTCTTACCAGGGCTAAGGATGCTACCATGATATTGATATCAAGTTGAAGGCCCCTTTGGGGTAGGGGAAGCTCATAAGGGAGGTCCAAAATAATCTGAACATACCTACGATGGCATGTAGTTCGTAGGCATAGGGTTGATTGACCCTTAGCCTACTTGGTGCTAGACACTACTCCCAAAAAAATGCATTTGCTCTATATCATTTTTCAACTAAACTGACCATCGTCTAGTGACGAAGTTGACTCATAACCTACATGCGTAGTCTAAAATCATAACATGAGAAGCCTTGGGCTCATACCATACCACAAGCTGAAAATAGTGGGAGTATAGACTCCAAAGTCCATATGGTAAGCTAATAACATGAAATTTAGATAAATCATGAAACATACTTGATCATATGGGCTTGCCCAATACTTAAACATTCTTGATATAGACTTGATCATTTGAAAATATGAACTTGCACATGGGTAATTCGAAATCATACTTTCATCATATACATCTCATAATGCTTGAACACATATATCATAGATCTGAAGATTCAGGAACGTCCATGGATGGGCATCATAATTTATAAAATCCTGAAAATATATTTGTAATTGAAAACATTGTAAAATATGTACATTAATCATAATTCAACATTAGAAACATGTATAGATCATACCCGTGATTGATACTTAGAGAATTCACATATTGGGTTAAAACCCCATAGATTCATCAACTAGAATTTTCATGAAATCAAAAGAGGGATTGGGCATGGGTGTGGATGAATACACCCATTCATAACCCTACATACCTGGAGAAATTTGATATCACAACCCTCTTGAGAATTTGGGGAAGAACATGATGAATCTAAGCTTGATCACCCTTAGGAGTTTCTAGACTTGCATGCATGGAAGAGAATATTCTTAGAATGAACTAAACCATCTTAAAACACACTTTTTTGAGCTTAAAATGACATAATATAGGTCTTAGGAACTTAGGAATTATGAGAAAGTCCTTAATAAATTCGCAGAAAAATGCACACTGCCAATCCTCGCAAGGGACTAGATGACTCGTGCCCAACACCATGACTCGTGGTCTCAAGTCGTTGGCTGCACTGAAATCTTGCCTTCTAACGGTCACCACGAGGGACACCACAACTCGTGGTGACCAAATCGTGACCAATACTACCGAAACTTCTTAAACCCTTAATAAGCTCTTAACCACGGCTAACACAACGAATCATGGTGCTGACCATGACTCGTGGTCCCACCCGTGATCACCCCCAAATCCTAAAATTCAACCAAGTCTTCCCTTCACACCACGAGTCATATAATGACTCGTGGTGCACCTCACAGGTCACTAGACGACTCGTCCTGTGACCTGGTGCAGAAAATCCTGTTTTTCTCCATTTCAAACCTCGGATCTGTTCTTAGGGCTTCTGGGGTATTACAATATCTTTCCTATGGGAACATTCATCCTCGAATGTGGGAAATCATACTGAAAAGCTGAGAAATGCAATCATCATACTCAACTATTGAACATTAAAGCTGATAACTAACGGAGTAACTGACACCGAGCTTAACTACATGACTGAACTAAATTCATGAATCATACCTACATACATTGACATGAAAGAAATTAGGGGAAATGAACTGCACATGAAACTAAATAGAGTACTAGGGAGGAAATTGGTACCTCAAGTTGGAACTATGCAGAAGGGAATAGATGCGGGTATTTAGCTATCATATCTGTTTCAGCTTCCCACGTAGCTCCCTCGACATGCTGGTTCCTCCAAAAAACCTTTATTGAGGCTACTTCTTTGTTTCTTAACTTCCAAACCTGACGATCCAATATTTCCACCATAACCTCTTCATAACTAAGGCTATTCTTCATACCTACACTCTCCACTGGAACAACTAGAGCTGGATCACCCAGACATTTCTTTAAGAGCAAAACATAGAAAATCGGATGAACTGAAGCTAATTTTGAGGGTAATTCCAACTCATATGCTACCTTGCCAACCCGTTTCACAATTCGATGTGGACTAACATAACAGGGACTGAGTTTCCCCTTCTTCAAACTCTAGTTCTCTCCTACTCACATCATGGGAGACACCTTCAGAAACAACCAATCATCAACTTCAAACTCTAGTTCTCTCCTACTCACATCCGCGTAGGACTTTTGATGACTCAGAGCTGTTTTGAAGCTTTTCCTTATGAGATGAACCTTCTCCATCGCCTCATGAACTGAATCTGGTCCTATCATCGCATCTTCAATGACTTCAAACCAACTAATAGGCTATTTATATCTCCGCCCATAGAGAGCCTCAAACGGAGCCATTCGAATGCTGGAACGGTAGCTGATTGTTATATGCAAACTCAATGAGTGGAAAATGATCATCCCAGCTACCCTTGAAATCAATCGACATGCTCTCAACACATCCTCTAAAGTCTGAATTGTCAGCTCGGCCTGACCATCTGTTTGGGGGTGAAATGCTATGCTAAGTTTGGCTTGAATATCAAGTCCCTTCTGAAACCATCTCTAAAACTGGGAGGTAAACTAAGTACCTCTATCGGATATGATTGACAAGGGCACTCCATATAACCAAACTAACTCTTGAATGTACAATTTGGAATAATCCTCTGCTGAATCGGTAGTTTTAACTGATAGAAAATGAGCTGCCTTAGTCAATCTATCTACTACTATCCAAATAGAGTCATATTGTCGATGAGTATGAGGAAACCCTGTAATGAAGTACATATTGACTTCCTCCCACTTCCAAGTAGAGATGCTAATGTCTTGGAGCACAGCTACAAGTCTTTGATGCTCGACCTTCACCTGTTGACAATTCAAACACTTAGCCACAAACTCTGTTATGTCCTTCTTTATGCCATTCCACCAATATACTTCTCGTAGGTCACGGTACATCTTGATGGCACCTGGATGTATAGAATATCTAGAACCATGAGCTTCATTCAACATCCAATTTCTTAAATCATCAACACACGGAACACACAAACGACAAAGATATTGAAGCACATCATCTCCCCCTTGGGAGAAGACCTCCACCTTCTGATTTTGGACGACTTCCTTCAACTTTACTAAAACAGGATCCTCGTCTTATCTAGATTTGACCTCGATCACCAAGAAAGATTCTGAAACGTTCCTAACAAAGACACCTCCATCTGCTGAGTCAACAAGATGGACTCCTAGCCGTGCAAGTCGATGCACATCCTTCACTAACTCTTTCCTTTCCTCATTTACATGGGACACACTCTCCATAGAAAGCCTGCTAAGAGCGTCTACCACCACATTTGCCTTTCCCAGATGATATAGGATGCTCATATAATAATCTTTAAGAAGCTCCAATGTCACGACCCAAACATAGGGCCGGGTCAAGATACGGGACAAAGAACCCCGAGAGGCTCCAAGTCGACCAATGGAATGAACATGACATCTAAATTGAACATAATCAAGCGGAAGTCTAACATATATAATATACTGAGAGTCGGAAAATATCATAACACCTAGGTACATAGCACAAGGCTGAAACTGAAATACATTCATGTCTAAAAAGAATCTACTACTGAATAGTTGATGGGACAAGACCCCAACTAACTCTCTATAGTTTGAAAGAGAAAATACTCAATACAAATGATAAAGGACGCTGGGAAGATGAGGACTCACCAATAAGATTGGAAGATGCTAATACTAAGAGTCTGGCTACTGGTGGGACTGAGCCTAAATATTCGAGCCTATATCATGAAATGATACAGCATAAAGTATGTGGTTAGTATGTGAAATGTATCGAGTATGTTAGGTAAGTAAAACCTCTAAGTAAGTAAATCAGTGACCATGCATAACATAAAACAATTCATCATAAGAGTCTAAGAGTAGGGCTTGCATGCTATTATCTGAAAACATGATTTAAACATAACTGAATATCATTACTGAATCGAATGACCAAAGCTGAAAATGGATAATCATAAGTACAACTGAACATTGGATCAAACCTGCTGAGGACATAATAACATGACTGATGAACATGCATAACTAAAATCATGAGGAACAATAGGAGACTAATCATATAACCGACATTACCATGATAGAGCTTACATGGTCCCGGCTATTACAGTCAAGTGGGTAGAGCCGTCCAAAGCCTTGCTAGAGCTAAGGACGCTACTAAGATATCGATATCAAGCTGAAGGCCCCTTGGGGGCAGGGGAAGCTCTCAAGGGAGTTTCGATATAATCTGAACATACCTACGTAGGCATGTAGTTCTAAGGCATAGGGTTGACTGACCCTCAACCTACTCGGTGCTAGACATTACTCCAAAAACGTGCATATTCTCTCCATCGTTTTTCAATAAAGCTGACTCATAACATACATGAATAAATCTAAAATCATAACATGAGGAGCCTTGAGCCCAAACCATACCAGAATCTTAAAATAGTGGGAGTCTAGACTCCAAAATCCATATGATAAGCTAATAACATGAAATTTAGATAAATCGTGAAACATACTTGATCATATGGGCTTGCCCAATACTTAAACATGCCTTACATAGACTTGATCATTTGAAAACATGAACATGGACATGGGTAATTTGAAATCATACTTTCATCATACACAACTCATCATGATTGAATACATTTATCATAGATCTCAACTTTCATGAACTTCCATGGATGGGCATTATAGTTTGTAAACCTTCAAAACATAATTTGTAATTGAAAACACTTTAAAATATGCCCATGAATCATAATTTAACATTCGAAACATGCATAGATCATACCCATGATTGATACTTAGAATATTCACATGTTGGGTTAAAACCCCATTACATTGGATATTTGAAGAATCCCCTTTCTTCAGACCTTTCTATAATATAAGAGTCTCATCATGATACATTCTTGTAGTAAGCGGGTGGTTGAGAAACAAGTATTATTGGGAGGAGGCAGCAGGCAATGGATATTGTTCTTATACCCAAGCCTATAGTTGGTAGGTCAAATCCCTCTGTCCAAGTGATTGAGTTGAAGCTTTGGTCATAGAGAGGAGCGAGCCCCGGGAGAGGAGTAGAGTCCAGCAACATTGAGCCCAAAAAAGATTCACTTTATCTTCTAGCTCACTTAGCTTAGTGTAGGTTGCTTGCAAGACTTTCGATAGCTGGCTCGGCCGAACGGAATCACCGATCTAGATAGAAGGGTCGTTTCCTCCCTATTCTTTGAGAGGTTGCTTACAACGGTAGCATTAGCTAGACAATCAAGGCAGGTCGAATAGAGTTAGTCCTAGGGTGAAGATCATTGGATGGAAAAATGGATTGAGCTGGCTAATCACTTGATGACCCAGTGGAGAATGGGAACAGAGAGTCGCTCCCATAAATGAATGAATGGGACTCCTGGTCCTGATCGAACCAGAGATTCCAACAACCCAGGGAATTGGCAGAAAGAGATGGGTCGGATACTGGAATCTGCTCAAAAGTCCTGACTTTTTCGAGGCAGGGTCGAATACATTTGTCGAATCGGCTCCTATTTCAATCCATGTTGGACCGATTGATATTCCAATAATCAAGTCTTCAGTCTACTAGTGCAATACGTTGCATCAACCTGGGAGCGTTAGCCGATCTGGTACATCAATACATGATCCTATGCCCAATCCAATCTTGTCTAACTTTGCTAACTCCTGATCGAGCAACTAGTAGTCCTGTCTATCCACCTCTCCAGACAAAATATCTTGAGAACCTACAATGGTGACCACATATGCGGGCAAGTGATGTTTGGACATAGAATCGAGTCCTTATGAATGGGCAAAACCAGGTACTCTAATTTTACGACGGTAGGGACGATTGCTTCCATTACTGACCAGAAAGACACCAAATTCTCCTTTAGGTACTTCAATAGCGGTATAGGTAGAAGGAGCTGGTACGGAAACACCTTCTGTATAAGGTTCGAAATGGTGAATTGAGGTAGAGTAACTGATGATCCTGTAGTCATTTGGCTAGCTATTGAAAGAAAAAGCTTGCATCTGCTTCCCCTATTTGATTAATTTAATATATATAAATATAATAAAAAGAAGTCTATTTTGTACTCTATCTATGTATCCTTTTTTATTCCTAAAATATAGCAGATGAAATAGAAGGCTTAGAAGGGGGATAATGAAATTATGTGATTGGGTCTTCCAAAAGCAAACGAATGATCCATTTGTTAGTTAACTGATCTGATCGGTCCAACAAACAATTAATTATAAGAAATATCTAAATTCTAATAAAATAATAGACTAAGATTCTAAATAAAGGATAATAAATAAACGGGCTCTTCTTTTATTAGAAACATGTCATTTCAATCTCGATGAATCGAGGAGAAAAGCATCTACCCTTTCAATAAAGGATGAAATGGAGACCTGTGGTAAGAGAGCCTTTAGCACAAGATCAAAGGATGACGACTGATTCAATTGCCCTCTCTACTCAATTGATTGAATATAGTTACGTGAAGAAGCATAAGTGCTAACCTGATCAAAGGAAAGAGGGGGACCATGAAAGCAAGGCTATTTATGGGCCTCAAGCGTCTGTAGGCCTATCAGCCATGAAGTACACTTAAGTAGGAATGGGCAAAAAGGATGGTTATAAGGCATCTAGAGGACCTATTTTCGACCGGTCATAACCAGAACTCTTAGGTTAGGGGGACTAGACTAGATCATTGACCCATGTAAGCATTCAAGTACTAGTGCTATGACCTTAAAGGTGGAAGATCCTCCCCTGGTTCGAATCACCCTGAATGAAGAGTGGGCGAACAAGATGCAAAACATATCATAAATGTTGAACTCTAAGAAGAGGGGGAGGGGGAAAGTAAATGCCATAGATTAATCAACTAGAATTTCATGAATTTAAGAGGTCTTGGGTATGGGTGTTGATGGATACACCCATTCATAAACATGCGTACCTATAGAAATCTGATTTCATACCCCTACATACCTGTACAAATCTTATTTCACAACTCTCTAGAGAACCCAAAGGAAATTTGGGAAAGAACTTGATGAATCTAGGCTTGATCACCCTTAGGAACTTCTAGACTTGCATGCATGGAAGAGAATAGATGTTCCGCTGTTTGGAATAACTACACGCAAGTGCACGTGGTCGAAAAGGTAGTAAAGTGGCTCAAGTAAGCCAAGTATCGATCCCACAGGGACTGGACTAAGGTATCAATCTAATCAAGTATCAATAAACTTGAAATCTAAACTGCAGACAACAGTGTGAAGAAGATTTTGATATTTTGTTTCCTAATATTTTTACTAAGTCTAAAACGAATATACAAATTGATTCTGAACTATAAGTATGAGCATGCTGAGGCTAAAATGAACATGTAGAGAAATAAATTATCGATACAATTTAATTAATCTTTCCTCTGGTTGCTAGTCAAGAATTATTGCCTACGGATTAAAACTCTCATATTTAACCCAACTTAAGAATCATGAACCTTCCACCTACATCTTTGTGATAAAAAGAAATTCATGTTCTAGCCATACAAAACCGATTCCTTAATTGACTAATACAACTTTCAGGTATATCTCTATCCTGAAGGTAAATCAATTTTCAATTTTCCCAAACTAAGAAAAGATCATATCCTATCAATTCACAACTTTCCAATTTCTTGCTCTCTCGAGTGAAACCGGACTTTTTAGATATACATTAACATTGGCCATACATTAATGTAGTAAGAACAAGAATCAATAGAACAACCATGGAAGAAAAGATGAAAAACCAATTGATCAATAATTACATTTCAATACAAATGTTCTTAACCTCAGCAAGAAGTGAATTTAGCCACTCATTTGTGGACTAAGCATCATCAAATGAGTGTAAATCATACAAATAATTGAAATAAGGAAGAAAGAGATAGAGAAGAACCCTAAGATTTTCGTCCCCTCAACTGCCTGTAACCCACGTTCTTGCTCCACCAAATCAGAATAATTAAAAATAAACCTAACTGTGCTATTTATACTAGTGGGAATTTTTCCCGGAATAACAAGCAACATGCCACGGAGTGCATTGCGGAGCACTGCCTCCGTGACACGCCACCAACGCGGACCCTTACTGGAATTCGGTCTTCCAGGTATTTAAGCCCAACATCGCATGATGTGCAATGCGGGGCTAGGCCAACGTGCCACGGCCCCAACGCGCACCTTCACTAGAATTTGGCTCATCTTCAGCATCCGGGCAGAATGCATCCGCGATGGCAGAGTGACACGGCTCCATCACGGAGCCCCTTTAATTCATTCTTTCCTTGGCCTTTTCCTTGCTCGCTTCCGAGTCCAATCC
The DNA here is from genome assembly GCA_035772735.1 of Datura wrightii. Taxonomy (NCBI): domain Eukaryota; kingdom Viridiplantae; phylum Streptophyta; class Magnoliopsida; order Solanales; family Solanaceae; genus Datura; species Datura wrightii. The sequence continues at coordinate 42,611,805 of JASDFA010000002.1, read as the reverse complement.
CAATTTCTCCCAACATGCATCTTAGCTTCATAAAATTATATTTTTCCTGCAAAACAACGCTAATCATGTTGGTTAGTATAAATTCACGTTTGACTACAATTCACATGAGAATGTACAAACATCGATAGATAAACAAGACAAAATGACGCATTTGAGTATCACTTGGGCATATAAATCTGCCCAAGATCACTTACCCCACACTTAAAGCCTTGTTCTTTCCCGAATAATAATCTTACACCTCATGCAATTGACACCCAATCATGGCTACTTTGGCTCGACAATCCGAGCTACGGTTATACCGATTATGTAATATAGCAAATCATTAAGAAAACATGCATAGTCTTATCAATACAATGACCTTCAACACATTAAGACCTCCTAGACTCAAGAATCGACTCTCGATATTGGCAAACTCATGCAAATCAGCTGATCAAGATATCCGACACGAAATTAAATCTCTCCTCGAGCATGTGCCCTCAGAACACAAGAGAATTTTCCCCTTTTTAATCACATGAACTCAAAGACATTACATGCAAGGGCATATAAATACGATTTCGCTCTCTCTCCCAAAAGAATTCACATGCATCATGTCATGAACCATAGGCTTGCCTTTAGTGAATTACTCCACAAATATAAGGACGTGTGCTATAAGATCACGTAGGACTTAACGGGTTGTAATGTAAGCTACGGAACTAGTAGATACTGGGCTAACCAATAATAGCAACTAGCATCCTTAAGCGCTTTTTCAATACATCCCATCAACCGTATGGGCATTGTTTCTTCCTTCATCCTCCCATTCTTTAAGTCTATCTTTATTTTTTTTGTTCCCATATCTTTAAGCACACTCGACTTAATAACAAAGATTAGTTATATGTCTTCATAATATTTAATTTATAGCAAGTGCACCTTTGACCTTTTCTTTCCTTTCATCACTTTGCTTTTTCTTTTCTTTTCTCAATTCTCACTCCTTGACACTGTGGGAAAATTATTTCTCTTGAGCGCTTAAGAGTTTTGGATCAAATTCACGGATAATGAAAAGAAGGGGTTAAGCTCGGTTTACACCTTTTCGACAAAAGAAAAAAATAGGCTAAAGGCTCAATGGGCTAACTAGGATGTACATTCAAGGTAGGTGCAATAATGAAAAAAAAACTTTCGGTTAAAGCAAAGAAGTGCCTACATCCTTTCCTATGATACACATCCTTCATTTCGTTTCGTACACACACCAGGAAAGTTCTAAACAATTCACAATAGCATGGAATAATCGAAACCTCTCCATACACTCTTTGCACATGCTCAACTCAAGACATATTCCCAGACTCTTCAATCAGCTAATTACAAGAATTCAAACATTAAGCCTCAATCACACCGAATCGAACTCTATGGCCTAGGTATCTCAACATATTTACATAGTTGCATGCTTTCATACAAATCACCTTTGCATTTTAAATATCATGTACAACACGCAACAAGAATTTCGCAACCATAAAGTAGCAACCCGTTTGGGATACAAACGACAACAAAAAATTAAAAGACAAAAACTACTCCTATCGACTACATTTCCCTTAAGACGGTCGTCATTCATCCATCATAGGGAACGGTCACTATTTACGACTTCGGTTCAATGGGACTATTCTCAGTAAAAGAACCGAAAACAAATGCCGAGAAACCCAAAAATAAAAAATTCATGAAACATTTTAAAAAAATATCGATAATTTCAATAAAACAAAAATATTTACACAACCAGCTAACAACATTCAACAGCACACAACAGCTTCACAGTAATTACAATACAGACATACACACAGAAATCACAGGGTCACAATTTTTTCCAAGCACAACAACAGAACAGAGACATTAATAACAACAACAACCAGCACCTAACTACTCCCACCACACACTTAAATCGAACACTGTCTCCAGTGTTCACAAAATTCAGCATAGCACAAAAGTGGGTGGTGAAACTCCCTGATCAATCGAAGTATTCCACTTCTTCGTCAGGTGGCGCTGCCTCGTCTCCCATGTCTGAATCGCCCCCATCATCATCATCCGACACAACATCTGAGTCCTCACGATGTGTCTCCTCATCGGTGGGGACATCATCATCAGTGGGCTCCATAAAAGCTGGCCCCACTCAGCATAGAGCTCTTTTCGCCAAAAGTGTAGTCTAGCTAGAGCTGCCACAATTCATCTTCTGTTGCCGGCCTCCCGCCTATGCGCAACTAGAGCATCTGCATCCCGAACATGCAGGCCATGTACTGATCATCCCGAGCATGTCGCTCGGCTAGTGTAAGAACTAGCCCGTGAGTGGTGTCGGGTGCCTTAGTTTTGGTGATGATCTTGGGCAAATTTATATGCCCAAGTGATACTCAAAAGTACCATTTTCGCCTTGTTTATCTATCAATGTGTATACATTTTCATGTAATTGGTAATAAAATGTGAATTTATACTAACCAACATGATTAGCATCGTTTTGCAGGTAAAATGTAATTTTGGGAAGCTTAAATGCATGTTGGAGGATCTCGGGGTTGGACTTGGATGCGAGCAAGGGACAAGACCTTGGACAACATGAATTAAAGGGGCTCCACGATGGAGCCGTGTCACACTGCCATCGCGGAGGCCTTCTGCCTGGATAGGGAAATTTCGCCCAAATTCCAGAGAGGGTCCGCGTCCAGTCCGTGGCACGGTGGCTTGGCTCCGCGTTGCACGCCGTGCCACGTTGAGCTTTAATTCCTGGACCCCCAATTCCAGTGAAGGTCCGCGTCCGTAGCGTGTCACGGAGGCAGTGCTCCGCGATGCACTCCGTGACACGTTGCTCGTTATTCCGGGAAAAATTCCCAGCAGTATAAATAGAACACTTAGGTTCATTTTTCAATATTCTGACTTGGTGGAGCAAGAACGTGGGTTACAGGCAGTTGAGGGGACGAAATTCTCAGGGTTTTTCTGTCTTTCCTTCTTCTTGTATTCAATTGCTTGTATGATTAACACTCATTTAAAGATGTTTAATCCACAAATGAGTGGCTAATTCCTCTTCTTGCTGAGGTTATGAAGAATTGTGATGAAATGTGATCATTGATTCTTTGGTTTTTCATCTTTTCTTCCATGTTGTTCTATTAATTCTTGTTCTTACTGCATTAATGTGTGGCCTACATTAATGTATATCTAAAAAGTCCGGTTTCACTCGAGAGAGCAAGAAATTGGAAAGTTGTGAATTAATAGGATATGATCTTTACTTGATTTGGGAAAATTAGGAATTGATTTAGTTTCAGGATAGAAATATACCTGAAAGTCGTATTAGTCAATTTAGGAACCGGGTTTGTATGCCTAGAGCATGAATTGCATTTAATCACAGAAATGTAGGTGGATGGTTCATGATTCATAAGTGAGTTTAAATACGAGAGTTTTAATCTCTTGGCAATAGTTCTTGGCTAGCAACTGGAGGAAAAGATTAACAAAATTATGATGATAATTAACTTTATTACATGTTCGTTAAACCTCAGCATGCTCTTATTCATAGTTCAGATTCAAAGTAGATAATTGTTTTAGCTTTAGCATAAAAATTATAAAACAAAATATCAAACTCTTGGTTACACTGTTGTCTGCATTTTTAGAACTAAAATATAGTACACTTGAGCAAATTGCACTTCATCCCAGTCCATGTGGGATCGATACTTGGCTTACCAAAGCCACTTTACTACTTGTTCGACTACGTGCACTTGAGTGTCGTTTTATATACCCCACAAATCATGCGAACAAGTTTTTGGCGCCGCTGCCGGGGACTTGGCAATTGGTGAATTTGTTTTAAGTGTTAATTTAGTGTATTTTTATTTTCTTAGTCTTGACAACTTGGTCTTAGCCTGTATTTTGCAGACTTAATTTTTGTTGAACACTGGCAAGAGACAAGGAGCTGGTGGAATCATATATAGAGCCAGAAAGGATATTTCACAGTAAACGGAGAGAAGCTCTACAAAGAAAGCTGCAGTTGCTCAGACAGACGATCATGGAGCAACAACAGAATCCACCGGTAGTACGGGCAGTGTTAGTGCCCGAAGAAGTAGCAGCTCGGCCGGTTCGCGAGGTGGCAATCCCACATGCTGATAATGTCATATCTAGCATCCTCAAACCTGAGCCAGGAGGGAGGTTTGAACTTAAACAGAATATGGTGCAATTGCTGCACACTAGCGGGCAGTTTACCGGTCTCCCTCATTAAGATCCACAGCAGCATCTCCAAAATTTTATGGAGATAAGTGACACTTACATCCCCGCTGGAGTGTCATCAGATTATGTCCGGCTTACATTGTTCCCATTATCACTATTGGGAGAAGCCAAGAGGTGGTTGAAAGCTGAGCCACCAAATTCTATTTCTACCTGGGATGATCTTGCAAGGAAATTCTTGATACGGTTTTTTCCCTCCGGTAAAACAGCAAGACTTAGAAGTCAGATTCTAAGTTTCAAACAGAGAGAGGGAGAGAATTTATATCAGGCCTGGGATAGATTCAAATCCATGTTGCGGGATTGTCCTCATCATCATTAGTCCAATGATGTGCTGGTGCACACTTTTATAGAGGGTTTGGAACCCCACACCAAAATATTGCTAGACTCGGCAGCTGGAGGACAAGCGCTGGAGAAAACTTATGAGGAGCTGTATACTTTGTTGAACCGTATTTCGCAGGGCAATCCGGAATGGAATGCTGATTCGTCAAGAGGCGGGACAAGGAAAGTAGCAGGAGTGCTCGAAGTGGATGGGTTTACAGTTATCGCTGCACAGATAGCTGCATTGCAAAATCAACTTAACACCCACTTCAGCAACATGACAATGAACCAGCCTCAAGCCCCAGTTAATGCAGTACAACAAATGTGGTGTGAAGTGTGTGGAAGCAGTGAGCACTCAGCTGAGTGTTGTGGAGCAAATCCTGACTCGGTAAACTTTGTGGGTAATGCGCAAAGGAACCACAAACAGTATGGTAATAGCTACAATTCCAATTGGAGGAATCACCCTAATTTCTCATGGGGTAGCAACAACCATCAGGGGCAAAGTTCGGGTCAGGGTGTGCAAAGGAACCAAGGAGGGCAGCAGAATTATCAAGCACAATTCAGAAACAACAATGTACCTCCTCCACCACCATCACCCAGCATTGAGGAGATGTTCAAGACCATGATAGCTAACCAAGCTCAATTGCAGGCTGACTATGTGAATTTGGCAGCCGAAGTGAAAAACAACTAGTTAGCTACCAAGGCACTTGAATATCAATTTGGGCAATTTGCTAGTGCCCAAAACACAAGGCCTAGAGGAGGACTGCCGAGCAACACGGATCCCAATCCCAAGCAGGTAAATGCAGTGACCACAAGGAGTGGTTTGCAACTGAAAGAGGTGGAACCAGAAAGACCACCTCAACAGTCGGGAACAACAGAAGTTGAGAGGGAGCAAAGTACTGAGAGGGGGAAGACTAAGGAAGCTGAATCAGAAAGACCTCCACCCCCGTTCCCTCAACGATTAAAGAAACACAAGGAGGAGGCGTGTTTCAAGAAATTCATGGAGGTGCTGAAATAGGTACATATTAACTTACCTCTTGTTGATGTTTTGCAGGAAGTGCCAAAATATGCTAAGTATATAAAGGACATCGTGGCAAACAAAAGTCGGTTGACTGAGTGTGCTACGGTGGCTCTAACGGAGGAGTGCACTTCCCGAATTCAAAATAGACTGCCCACAAAGCTCAAAGACCCTGGGAGCTTTACTATCCAGATTACTATTGGGCAGAGCATCCGAGCTCATGGATTGTGTTATTTGGGAGCGAGCATAAATTTGATGCCTTCATCGGTATTCAGAAAGTTGGGTTTAGGGAGTCCTAGACCCACAACAGTAATCTTGCAATTGGCGGATCGATCCTTAGCCAGACCTGATGGCATTGTGGAGGACGTTATGGTGCAAGTTGGCTCCCTAATTTTCCCGGTAGATTTTGTCGTGCTGAATTTTGAACCAGACGCGGAAGTCCCATTTATTTTGGGACGTCCTTTCTTGGCGATCGGGAAAGCACTAATTGACGTAGCTGCGGGGCAGCTAACAATGCGAGCACACGACAAGGTGGAGGTGTTCGATGTGTACAAGGCACCCAAGCTCCCGATGGTGCACGAAGAACTCTCGGTGATCAATGTGATTGATCAAGGCGATGATAAGCAGATTAAGGATTCACGATAGTTAATGGGAAAACCACCGGATCTGTGTAAGCACTACTGGGGGGAGGACGGTGATCGAGAGAAATTGTCCATTACCATAGAGGACAACTGAGCTTAACGACGTCGAGCCACGACGGTAAACCAGGCGCTGCATGGGAGGCAACCTGTGAAAAAAATTTCTTTCTTTTTGTAAAGTGTAAATAGATTTTTCTTTTTCTTTTTATTGATTTACTACAAAATTTTTCGTTTTAGTTTTTGTTTTATTTGTATTTAGAGTGAAACCTATAATTCTAACCAATTTTGTATAGTGAGATGAATTTCAGGTAAAACAGAGGAAAATATGCACGGAATCGCAAAGGAAAAGTCGAGGTATGAAAATTAACAAAAAGTGGCAAAACAGTGAGCTGGGGCGATAGCTCCGTGTCATGGAGGTGGACCTCCGCGTTACCTCCGTGACACGTTGAGGTATAATCTGGATTTTTTAAAAATTTCCAGAACAGGGTCGCGATGGCTCCGTGTCACGGAGGCAGTGCACCGCGATGCACTCCATGACACGTTGCCGTGTATATCGCGACGGGTCACACCGGGTCGCCGGGTGACCCGCGCGATTTCCCTACTGTTTAACCCCGAAAAACCCCTTCTTTTCCTTATTTTTCAGTTACTCTGCGACCAAAACTCCCCCTAAACCGTCCCCCTTCAACGTGACACGACATAGGTTAAGAAAATCATCAAATTTGCGTAATTTCTTCAACTTCAAGGTATGTTCTTCAATTCCACCTCAATTTCTTGTCGATTTTCTTCGATATTGAGCATATGAGGTGAGCTAAATTGCCCTAAGAAGAAATTAATCATGAATTCAATTTAATTGTTGTTGATGAATGTTCGGAATATCGTTATGATTGCTTGAACTTGTCGATTGCATAAGTTAATTGAATTTGCTTGATAATATCATTTCTAGGGCTTGTTTTTGAATTTGAAGTTGAAAATGTAGTGAACTTGTGAATTTCATGCCGGGATGTACATGTTGAATGAGATGAGTCGATGTACTAATTGTTAGGATGTTAATAGAACGACGGATTCTCGGGTTAAGGGAATATTGATATTTGTAAGAATTTGGTTGGTTGTATAGGTTCGTGTAGATAAGTTTTTGTTGTTGTTTTCGTTTCTTTGTTTTCCTTGCTAAGTGCGATGGGTAAAATGTTAGCGATGGTAGTGATTGTGATTGGCTGTACGAAGTCTGAGTAGTACGCAGAAGATATACCGTCGAATTTTTCGAACGCACTAAGCATGATTGTATAGTTGGTTATTGTGTGTAAATAAAGATAATCTTGTCATATTGTTGTAACTGTAGCTAAGGACTAAGTGTGGGGTAACCTAGCTTAACCCGCCCTTAGCCGAAGTTAATATCCGTTAGCTTAACATTGATCTTGTCTACTTGGGTTGACAGGTAAAATGGCAAGCAGGCAAGAGAAAGGGAAAGGCGCATCAACTTCGGGCGCCAAAAGGAAGAGCATCAGACTGGGTACAGCAGTCCCAGCAGCACCAGCAGTTCCACGCGGCCAACGCCGCCAATACGGAACAAGATGAGTGACTGATGAGGGGAAAAAGTGGTACGCAAAGCACAAAGAAAACAAATATTTCCCCGAGGAGCATATAGCACGGGAACCATTGGCACAGGAGTTCCCTAGGATGGTACACCGAATCGAGGCAGCTGGGCTCAATTTCATCTTTGAAGAGCCCAAGGAATGTAACCTGCACCTGGTTCCGGAGTTCTATGCCAATTGGAACCCGACTATCAGAAGTCACACATCAAAATCAGAGGGCAAATAGTCACCTTGGAGCCCCACCACCTCAATGCCATCATAGCCGCGCGGGACACAGACACTCACGTGCTCTGACAGCTGAACATTACCCCACCGTATGCAGACATCAGACGCACATTGTGTGGGACCCGATCGACAGCTAGATGGAGCAGACACAAAGAGAGGGGCTACAACCAGACTTTGCCCTATTCACAGATGAACAGGGAAGCCAGAATATGGATGAAGATTGTATGTTCCTGCCTCATCCCGGGGGTACATATGACAGATATAACCCGGGATCATGTATTCCTGGTGTACGCCCTGATGAAAGGGCTGGAGATCAACGTGGGGGCGGTAATTATCTCCGCCATGAAGAGAGCCCGGTTGCATCAGGGGCACAGGTATGGCTTTGGTGGACTACTTACCACCTTCCTCAGGGGCCTAGATGTCGAGGAGGAGGCCCTTGACTATATCCCGCAGATGGAGCGGCGGGCCTTAGATGTTACTAAAACTAAGGCTACCGACACCACCCATGGGCCAGTGCTTACACTTGGGGAACGACATGGTCGTGATGATCAGTATATGGCTCGAATGTATGGGATGCAGATGCTCTAGCTGAGGATAGGCGGGAGGCCGGCGACAGAGGAGGAGTTATGGCAGCTCGAGCTAGACTACCCCTTCGGCGAAAACGCCAGGGCTCTATGCCGAGTGGGGCCAGCATTTGTAGAGCCCACAGACGATGATGTCCCCACAGACGAGGAGACACGTCGGGAGGACTCCGATGTGGAGTTCGATGAAGACGACGGGGGCGATTCAGACATGGGAGATGAAGCAGCAGCACCCGACGAAGAAGTGGAATACTTTGACTGATCAGGGAGTTCCACCAACCGATTTTGTGCTATTTTAATTTTTATGAACACTGGGGACAGTGTTCGAGCTAAGTGTGGGGTGGGAGTAGTTAGGTACTGGGCTGTGCTGTTTTGTATGTATGCTCTAATCTGTTGTCGTGCATGTGAAATTTTGTTGTTCCCTGTGAGTTGTGAATTGTTAAGTTGTTGTTTTGTATTTGTAAATTTATGTGAAATTGATGTGTGTTGTTGAATGTTGCTAGCTGATTCTGATTCTGTACATATTTTTTCTATCGAAATGATCGATATTTTTGACATTTTTTTACTTCTTATGTTTCTCGGCATTTGTTTTCGGTTCTTTTACCGAGAATGGTCCCATTGAACCGAAGTCATAGTCGTTAGGAGTAGTTTTTTTTCGCAATTATTTTTCAGTTTTTTTTCTTTTGGTGGGTTGCATTCCAAAATCTGTAGTTACTATATGGTTGCGAAATTCTGGTTGCGTGTTGTACATGATATTTAAAATGCAAAGGTGATTCGTATGAAAGCATGCAATTTTGTAAATATGTTGAGATACCTAGGACATAGAGTTCAATTCAGTGTGAATGAGGCTTAATGTTGAATTCCTGTAATTAGTTGATTGAAGAGTCTGTGAATACATCTTGAATTGAGCATGTGCAAAAAGTGTAAAGTGAGGTGCTGTTATTCCATGCTATTGTGAAGTGTCTAGAACTTGCCTAGTGTGTGTACAAAACGAAATGAAGGAGGTGTATTGTAGGAAAGGATGTAGGCATTTCTTTGTTTTAACCGAGAGTTTCTATTTTTCCTTGCCGTACACACCTTGATTGTATACCCTAGTTAGCCTGTTGAGCCTTTAGCCTATTATTTTTTTCTTTTGTCATAAAGTGTAAACTGAGCTTAATCCCTTCTTTTCATTAGCCGTAAAGTCTATACAAAACTCTTAAGCGCTTAAGAAGAGAAAAACATTTTCCCGAAGTGTCAAAGAGTGAGAATGGTGAAAAGAAAAAGAAAAGCAGAGTGAGGGAAGAAAAGAAAAGGTTGAAGGTGCACTTGCTATAAATAAACTATAATGAAGGTGCACGAATAATCTTTGTTGTTGTGTCAAGTGTGCTTAATACGATGGGCCATACTAAAGAAAAACATCAGGAATGGGATGATGAAAAAAAAAAAGAAACAATGTCCATGAGTTGATGGGATGTGTTGAAAAGGCGCTTAAGGATGCTAGTGGCTATTATTGGCTAACCCAATATTTACTAGTTCCGTAGCTTCCATTACAACTAGTTAAAGTCCTACGTGATCTTACATCGCCCTTCTTTATATTAGTGGAGTAATACACTAAGGGCAAGCTTATGGGTCATGACATGATGCATGTGAATTCTTTTGGGAGAGACAGCGAAATTGTGTTTGCTTGCCCCTGCTTAAAATTTTTTGAGTCATATGAGCAAAAAGGGGAAGATTCTCTTGTGTTGTGAGGGCACATGCTTGATGAAAGATTAATTTCGTGTCGGATATCTTGATCCGCTGATTTGCATGAGTTTGCTGATATCGAGAGTCGATTCTTAAAGTCTAGGAGGTCTTGATGTATTGAAGGTCATTGCATTGATAAGATCATGCATGTTTTCTTGATGATTTGCTGTATTGAATAATCGGTATGACCATAGCCTAAATTGTCGAACCAAAGTAGCGAGGTTGGGATGTAAATTGCATGAAGTGTAGGACTGTTGTTCGAGGACGAACAAGGATTTAAGTGTGGGGTAAGTGATCTTGGGCAAATTTATATGCCCAAGTGATACTCAAAAGTACCATTTTCGCCTTGTTTATCTATCAATGTGTATACATTCTCATGTAATTGGTAATAAAATGTGAATTTATACTAACCAACATGATTAGCATTGTTTTGCAGGTAAAATGTAATTTTGGGAAGCTTAAATGCATGTTGGAGGATATCGGGGTTGGACTTGGATGCGAGCAAGGGACAAGACATTGGACAACATAAATTAAAGGGGCTCCGTGATGGAGCCGTGTCACGCTGCCATCGCGGAGGCCTTCTGCCTGGATAGGGAAATTTCGCCCAAATTCCAGAGAGGGTTCGCGATGGGTCCGTGGCACGGTGGCTTGGCTCCTCGTTGCACGCCGTGCCATGTAGAGCTTTAATTCCTGGACCCCCAGTTCCAGTGAAGGTCCGCGTCCGTACCGTGTCACGGAGGTAGTGCTCCGCAATGCACTCCGTGACACGTTGCTCATTATTCCGGGAAAAATTCCCAGCATTATAAATAGAACACTTAGGTTCATTTTTCAATATTATGACTTGGTGGAGCAAGAACGTGGGTTACAGGAAGTTGAGGGGACGAAATTATCAGGGTTTTTCTCTCTTTCCTTCTTCTTGTATTCAATTGCTTGTATGATTAACACTCATTTAAAGATGATTAATCCATAAATGAGTGGCTAATTCCTCTTCTTGATGAGGTTATGAACAATTGTGATGAAATGTGATCATTGATTCTTTGGTTTTTCATCTTTTCTTCCATGTTGTTCTATTAATTCTTGTTCTTACTGCATTAATGTGTGGCCTACATTAATGTACATCTAAAAAGTCCGGTTTCACTCGAGAGAGCAAGAAATTGGAAAGTTGTGAATTAATAGGATATGATTTTTACTTGATTTGGGAAAATTAGGAATTGATTTACTTTCAAGATAGAAATATACCTGAAAGTCGTATTAGTCAATTTAGGAATCGGGTTTGTATGGCTAGAAAATGAATTGCATTTAATCAGCATGCTCTCATTCATAGTTCAGATTCAAAGTAGATAATTGTTTTAGCTTTAGCATAAAAATTATAAAACAAAATATCAAACTCTTGGTTACACTGTTGTCTGCATTTTTAGAATTAAAATATAGTACACTTGAGCAAATTGCACTTCATCCCAGTCCCTGTGGGATCGATACTTGGCTTACTAAAGACACTTTACTACTTGTTCGACCACGTGCACTTGCGTGTCGTTTTATATACCCCACAAATCACGCGAACAGGTGACATCTAAGGCCCGCTCTCCATCTGCGGGATGTAGTCAAGGGCCTCCTCCTCAACATCTAGGCCCCTCAGGAAAATGGTTAGCAAGCCACCAAACCCGTACGCCCTTGATGCAAACGGGCTCTCTTCATGGCGGAGATGATCACCGCCCCAATATTGATCTCCAGCCCTTTCATCAAGGCTTAGACCAAGCACACACGATCCCGGGTGACATCTGTCATATGCTCCCCCGGGATCAGGCAGGAACAAACAACTTTAAGCCATATCCTGGCTTCCCTGTTCATCTGTGAGTAGGGAAATGTCTGATGGTAGCCCCTCTCCTTATGCCTGCTCCACCGTGCTGTAGACCGGGCTCCATACAGAATGCGTCTGATGTCCGCATATGGTGGAGTGATGTTCAGCTGCCGGAGTACATGGGCGTTTGTGTCCCGCGCCCCCAAGATGGCATTAAGGTGATGGAGCTCAAAAGTGACTACCTACCCCCTTATCTTTATGGTGTGACTTCTATGTGTCGGGTTCCAGTTGGCGTAGAACTCCCGAATCAGGTGGAGATTGCACTCCTTGGGCTCTTCAAAGATGAAGTTCATCCCCGTTGCATCAATCCTGTGGACAATTCTGGGGAATTCTTGTGCCAACGGTTCCCTAGCAATGTGCTCCTCGCGGAAGTATTTGCTTTCCTTATGTTTTGTTTACCATTTCTTCCCTTCCTCTATCACCCATCGGGTTCCGTATTGACAGTGTTGGCCGCGCGGAACCGCTGGTGCTGCTGGGACTGCTGGTCCCAGTCTGATTCTTTTCCTTCTGGCGCCCGATGTAGATGCGCCCTATCCTTTATCTTGCCTGCTTGCCATTGTTCCTATCAAATCAAACAGACAGTCCCAATGTTATTCAAATTAAAATTAGCTTCAACTAAGGTTGGCTTAAGCTAGGCCACCCCACACTTAGTCTTTAGCCACAATCACAACATTATAGCAAGACAATCCCTCTTTTGCTAACTTTCAAAATAAAAAACAATAACAAAAATGCCTCGTGCATTCAGAGGGTTCGACGGTATAAATTCTATGTACTACTCAGACTTCGTATAGCTAATCCACTATTACCATCGATAACATTTCATCACATAGCACTTAGCGAAAATTTCTATCAACAAAACCGATGCAATTCCCCCAATTTCTATGCAATTTCAACAATTTCATTATCCCAAAAATCCATCGCGCCTTTAGCATATTAACGTTAAGCACAACGTAATTTACCTCACCCAACATGCACAAATCAACAAGAATTTCACATTTCAACTCAATTTTAACTTCTTCATATTCAAATTCTCACCGTAGCTACAAATTTCACAAGAATTTCGATTACCCATGTATTTATCGAGTTCATATAATCACAACGATACTACGAATATCAATCTACAATAACTTCCTGAATTTAAGCTCAATTTACAATTAGGGCAAGTTATCCTCACCTCCCATGCTCAAAATTAGAAAAATTAGTCAAGAAATGAGATGAAGTTAACGAACATACCTTTAATTCGGCGATATCGAAGAAAAGTTGAAGAATTTTAGCTCCTAGGTCCGTGTCACGTTGGGGAAGGGGGGATTCTTGGGTGTTTGTCACGGAGGAGATGAGAAATGGGAAAACAATGAGGGAAAAAGGGGTTAAAAAGAGGTATTTTCGTGCGGGTCACCCGGCAACCCGGTGTGACCCGACGCGAAATTGCCTTCAACATATCACAGAGGGTAACGCGGAGCATGACCTCCGTGACACGGAGCCATCGCGCCAGTACTCTGGAATTTTTTAAAAATTCAAGGTTACACTTCAACGTGTCACAGAGGGTAACGCGGAGCATGCCCTCCGTGACACGGAGCCATCACGCAGGCTCACTGTTTTGCCACTTTTTATTATTTTTCTCACCTCAATTTTTCCTTTGCGATCTTTTGCATTTTTGCCCTCCGTTCAACCTGAAATTCATCTCACCACAAGAAATTTGTTAGAATTCAAAGGTTTTAAACACAACACAATAATTTTTTATTTTTTAGATATATATATATATATATTTGTTTCTTTTTATTATTATTTTTTTTCATTTAGCTAACTACATCTACTTATCTCTTACAACAAATTCACAGGTTGCCTCTCGTGCATCGCCTGGTTTACCGTCGCGGCTCGACGTCATTAAGCTCAGTCATCCTCTAAGGTGACTGATGTCTTCTCTCGACTACCATCTTCACCCATGTAATGCTTACACTTCTCCGGTGGTTTCCCCAATAGCTCCCGTGACTCACCACTCTAAGCAATAATCGCTCGATCAAGCACGTTGATCACTGAGAGTTCCTTGTACACTGCCGGAAGCTTTGTAGCCTTGTACACTTCAAACACCTCCATCTTGTCGTGCGCCCGCATAGTTAGCTTCCCCGCAACTACATCAATTAGCGCTTTCCCGGTCTCCAAGAAAGGACGTCCCAAAATAAATGGGACTTCCATGTCTGGCTCAAAATCCAGCACGACGAAGTCTACCGGGAAGATAAGGGAGCCCACTTGCACCAGCACGTCCTCCACAATGCCATCAGGTCTGTCTAAGGAACGATCCTCTAGTTGCAAGATCACTGTTGTTGGTCTAGGACTCCCTAGCCCCAACATCTTGAATACCGATGTCGGCATCAAGTTAATGCTCGCTTCCAAATCACATAATCTGCGAGCTCGGATACTCTGCCCAATTGTAATTTGAATTGTAAAGCTCCCAGGGTCCTTGAGCTTTGTGGGCAACCTATTTTATATCCGTGAAGTGCACTCCTCCGTAAGCGCCACCGTAGCGTACTCAGTCAACCTGCTTTTGTTCGCCACGATGTCCTTAATATATTTTTCATACTTCGGCACTCCCTGCAAAACATCAACAAGAGGTAAATTAATGTGTACCTATTTAAGCACCTCTATGAACTTTTTGAAACATTCTTCCTCCTTGTGTTTCCTTAGTCTTTGAGGGAACGGGGGTGGTGGTCTTCCTGGTTCAGCTTCCTTCTCCTTCCCCGTATCATCATTGTGATCCCTATCATTATCACCTGCTTCCGACTATTGTGGTGGTCTTTCTGGTTCCACCTCCTTGAGTTGCAAACCACTCCTTGTGGTCACTGCATTTACCTGCTAGGGGTTCAGATCAGTGTCACTCGGAAGTCCTCCTCTCGGCCTAGTGTTTTGAGCTCCAACAAATTGCCCAAACTGGTACTCCAGCGCCTTTGTAGCTAACTGATTGTTCTTTACATCGGCTGCCAATTTCACGTAGTCAGCCTGTAATTGAGCTTGGTTAGCTATCATTGTCTTGAACATTTCCTCAATGCTGGGTGATGGTGGTGGAGGAGGTGCATTGTTGCTTTTGTATTGCGACTGATAATTCTGCTGCCCTTCTTGATTTCTCTGTGCCCCCTGACTCGAACTCTGCCCTTGATGGTTGTTGCTACCCCAAGAGAAATTCGGGTGATTCCTCCAATTGGAATTGTAGTTGTTGACATACTGTAGGTAGTTATTTCTCTGTACATTACCAACAAAGTTCACCGAATCAGGATTTGCTCCACAACGCTCAGCTGAGTGTTCATTACTCCCGCACACTTCACACCAAATCTGCTGCACTACATTCACTGGGGCTTGAGAATTGTTCATGCTCATGTTACTGAAGTGGGTGTTGAGTTGATTCTGTAATGCAGCTATCTGTGCAGCAATAGCTGTAAAACCATCCACTTCCAAGAATCTAGCTGCTTTCCTTATTCCTCCTCTTGAAGAGTCCGCATTCCACTCTGGATTTCCCTGCGAAATACGGTTCAACAAGGTATACAACTCCTCATATGTTTTTTCTAATGCTTGTCCCCTAGCTGCTGAGTCTAGCAAGATTTTTGTGTTGGGTTCCAAACCCTCTATGAATGTATGCACCAGCACATCATTGGATTGGTGATGATGAGGACAATCCCGCAACATAGATTTGAATCTCTCCCAGGCTTGATACAGATTCTCTCCCTCTCTCTGTTTAAAACTTAGAATTTGACTTCTAAGTCTTGCTATTTTACTGGATGGAAAGAACCGTATCAAGAATTTCTTTGTAAGATCATCCCACGTGGTGATGGAATTAGGTGGCTCAGCTTTCAACCACTCTTAGCTTCTCCCAAAAGTGAAAATGGGAACAATGTAATCCTGACATAATCTGATGACACTCCAGCGGGGATGTAAGTGTCACTTATCTCCAAAAAGTTTTGGAGATGTTGTTGTGGATACTCGTGAGGGAGACCTGTGAACTGCCGCTGGTGTGCAGCAATTGCACCATGTTCTGTTTAAGCTCGAACCTCCCTCCTGGCTTAGGTTTGCAGATGCTAGATGTGACATTGTTAGCATGTGGGATTGCCACCTCGTGAACCGGCCTAGCTGCCATTTCCTCGGGCACTAACACTGCCCTTACAACTGGTGAATTCTGTTGTTGCTCCAGGATTGTTTGTCTGAGCAACTGCAGCTTTTTCTCTAGAGCTTCCCTTCTTTGACGATGGAATTTTCTTTCCGGCTCTAAATATGAGTCCACCAGCTCCTTGTCTCTTGCCAGTGTTCAACAGAAATTAATATCTGCAAAATACAGGCTAAGACCAAGTTGTTAACACTAAGAGGAAATAGTAAACTAACCCTTAAGAAAAATTTTACCAATTGCCAGTCCCTGGCAACGACGCCAAAAACTTGTTCGGCTATTTGGAATAACTACACGCAAGTGCACGTGGTTGAATAAGTAGTAAAGTGGCTCAGGTAAACCAAGTATCGATCCCACAGTAACTGGACTAAGGTATCAATCTAATCAAGTTTCAATAAACTTGAACTCTAAACTACAGACAACAGTGTGAAGAAGATTTTGATATTTTGTTTCCTAATTTTTTTACTAAGTCTAAAACGAATATACAAATTGAGTCTGAACTATAAGTATGAGCATGCTGAGGCTAAAATGAACATGTAGAGAAATAAATTATCGATACAATTTGATTAATCTTTCCTCTGGTTGCTAGTCAAGAGTTATTGCCTATGGATTAAAACTCTCGTATTTAACCCAACATAAGAATCATGAACCTTCCACCTACATCTCTGTGATAAAAAGAAATTCATGTTGTAGCCATACAAAATCGATTCCTTAATTGACTAATACGACTTTCAGGTATATCTCTATACTAAAAGTAAATCAACTCTCAATTTTCCCAAACTAAGAAAAGATCATATCCTATCAATTCACAACTTTCCAATTTCTTGCTCTCTCGAGTGAAACCGGACTTTTTAGATATACCTTAACATTGGCCACACATTAATGCAGTAAGAACAAGAATCAATAGAACAACCATGGAAGAAAAGATGAAAAACCAATTGATCAATAATTACATTTCAATACAAATATTTTTAACCTCAGCAAGAAGTGAATTTAGCCACTCATTTGTGGATTAAGCATCATCAAATGATTGTAAATCATACAAATTATTGAAATAAGCAAGAAAGAGATAGAGAAGAACCCTAAGATTTTCGTCCCCTCAACTGCCTGTAACCCACGTTCTTGCTCCACCAAGTCAGAATAATTAAAAATAAACCTAAGTTTGCTATTTATACTAGTGGGAATTTTTCCCGGAATAACAAGCAACGTGTCACGGAGTGCATCGCAGAGCACTGCCTCCGTGACACGCCACCAACGCGGACCCTTACTGGAATCCGGTCATCCAGGTATTTAAGCCCAACGTGGCACAGCGTGCAACGCGGGGCTAGGCCAACATGCCACGGCCCCAATGCGCACCTTCACTGGAATTTGGCTCATCTTCACCATCTGGGCAGAATGCATCCGCGATGGCAGCGTGACACGGCTCCATCACGGAGCCCCTTTAATTCATGCTTTCCTTGGCCTTTTCCTTGCTCGCTTCCGAGTCCAATCCCGATTTCTCCCAACATGCATCTTAGCTTCATAAAATTATATGTTTCCTGCAAAACAACGGTAATCATGTTGGTTAGTATAAATTCACATTTGACTACAATTCACATGAGAATGTACAAACATCGATAGATAAACAAGACAAAATGACGCATTTGAGTATCACTTGGGCATATAAATCTTCCCAATATCAATAGGTTTAGAATGAACTTACCCCTCTTAAAACACACCTTTCTGAGATTAAAATGATGTACTATCGGCCTTAGGAACTTAGGTATTATGGGAAAACCCTTAATAAATTCGCAGAAAAAATGAACTACCAGTCCCAATGAGAGACTGGACAACTCGTCCCCTACACCATGACTCGTGGTCTGCTTCTCCTTTCTAGAATTTGAATTTCAACATCACTGGTCACCACGAGGGAAAGCACCAATCATGGTGCACCTAATGACTCATTTTGAACAAATCGTGACCAACACTGCCCAAACTTCTTCAACCCTCAATCAACTCCTGACCACGGCTAACACAATGACTCATGGTGCTAACTACGACTCGTGGTCACCCCCAAATCCCAAAATTCTACCAAGTCCTCCCTCCTTCCCACGATTCAGTTAACAACTTATCGTGCACCTCACGGATCACTAAACGACTTGTCCTTTGACCTGGTGCAGAAAATCTTATTTTCTCCATTTCAATCCTCGGGTTTGATCTTACGGTTTTCGGGGTATTACAATATCTCTCCCTTGGGAACATTCGTCCTCGAATGTTGGAAATCATACTAAAAGACTAAGAAATGCAATCATCATACTCAAATACTAAACATTTAAGCTGAAAACTGGCGAAGTGACTGAGTCCGAACTGAACTACATTACTGAACTAAATTTTTGAATCATACATTGTCATGATCTGAGAGTGCACCCAGATCGTAGACACAGGACAAGGAACCCCGACAGGCTCCAAGTCGACCCCTGGCATAATCATCACATACACTTAACATAAGAAATGTCAAACATCATTAACAAGCGGAAGAACTGACTAGAAACTAGTATAAATCAAGACAACAACTTAATAACATTTAAATATAATGTTGATCCTATCTAACAAGTCTAAAAGCCTTCTAATAAACTGATGAGTTGCTAGGACAAGCCTCTAGATAACTCCAAAAGTCTAAAAACTAAAAAAAGATAAAATGAGAATATAAACCACGTCCTCGGAAGATGAGAACTCACAACGATTAGCTGGAAGAGAGAGAAACATATCTAGTCATGCGGCTGAACCTGGAGAGCTGAATCTATATCATAAAACGATATAGCACAAGAGGCGTGCGGTCAGTACTTGGAATGTACTTAGTATGAAGGAATGTAAACAAACAACTCATAAGTATCAATATACAAAATAGGGAGTACCGTAAATCACCGGGTTAGTAACGTAACCGAAAAGAGATACAAAAATCTATATGATATCCTTACATTCATATAAACATAATCACATGACAAGGACATGCATTGTTACAAGTTCAACTGGAGCACAAAAGCATTGGTCTTATGACACAAAAATGCAAAGTCATGACTGAGATATAAAGGATCCCCGACTGTCCAAGGGAAACATTCTCACTCGCGAAAATCACTAACTGTCAAAGCGAGAAAAAGACTTTAATGTAAGAAGTCACTTAATAGTTAGGGATGTACAAAATACTCTTACTATCGAGAACTCCTGACTGACTAGGGAAATACTCTTGCTAACGAGAATTCCCGACCGACTAGGGAAATACTCTTGCTAACGAGAAATCCCAACCGACTAGGGAAATATTATTGCTAATGAGAAATCCCGACCGACTAGGGAAATAATCTTGCTAACAAGAAATCCCGACCGACTAGGGAAATACTCTTGCTAATGATAAATCTCGACTGACTGGGAAAATACTCTTGCTAACGAGAAATCCCAACTGACTAATGCTAATCTAAATTGCAACAGCTAATCAGAGACACAAGGACATTTACTGATTTTCATCATACAACATTCTCATCAACAAGGTGGGGCTACTTTCTAATAACATCAAACCAACAATTGCAATATCATTCTCATGCGTTATCATCATTATGCACCTCATCATGGAATCCAATTTATAGCTATCTCAAGCATCTCTTACTAACGAGTATTCTACAAGATCACATTATGCATATTGTGTCATGACATTTTGAACTCCAATTTTATCTCATTCACATGTAATATGAGATCATGCATGGTTTATAAATACAACTAATTCTCTATCAAGATATATGACTTCGCTTATTTAGGTCTACAACATTCCACACAATTGTCACAATCACTCCTTTTGTGAACCCTCTAGCCATGGGCGTTTTAGATTCCAAAATTTTATAAAACAATTTTAATAAGGGAAACAATATAGAATCCACCAAGGCTTTGGAATTCAACAATGGAGGTAGAATCTTCTTACGCCAAATCAATTAAATCTAAAGCATGGTAAGGGAACCTAACTTATTTCAATTACTCAAGCCCACAACTTCTACTCAATCCATATGGTCATCAACATCATACTCAAGTCATTAGGGATAATTATGCAATATTTTCACACTCCCATCATGTTCATGAGTTTCTACGATATCACGGAAGGAATGTACAATTCCCAATCAATACTAGAATCAATTTAGGAAGAACATACTACATGCATACATACTCAACTTAATCTTCACAATTTCATCATATTCATGCATGACTATGAAAATCATCTTGGTACAGCTCGTACTGAGAGTCGTATGTTGCCTTCCTCTTATTCCAGCCTTCTCACTTTCAACACAATTCTAAGTACGGCTCATACAATCAAAGTATGGCTCATACTGAGACTTGTACATGGCTTTTTTTCTACATTTTTAGGCTTCTTTTGCACATTTTTTCTCCAACACTTATTTTCCCTGAAATCAAAGTAAAAGTGCCTCATATCCATATAAACATACCTAAGTCCATGCTATTTTCTCAGTTTTAAGCATTGAAAGTGTTGTAAACTCATAGCACATCAACATGTCATAACTTGTACATCATAGAGAAAAGAAGAATTCTAGAGAGAAGTAGAAAAGTACATTGTTCTTCTTCTTCTTCTTTGCTATTCTAGTTCTAAACCCACCATTGTTGCAGAATTGTAAGCTTAAATTTCTATTAAAATATGATGAATGTTAGTGAATCACTATCAGGAATCGAGCCTAGACAACAGAGCGTCTTAGTAAATCACTGTCACGAACTGAGCCTAGACAACAGAGAGCGACACGGGACCCAGAATCTCAAAGTGCTCTAAGCTAACCCATGGCACATACATAGAATGAAAGAGAGCATATCTAAAGAAAAAATGAATCATACCGTAAGATAATAGGAATTCTAAATAATATAAAACTATGAACAAAGGCAACATGTCACAATACGAAATATCTAATACATAACTGTCTGAAAGACCTCTAACTAAACGATGAGCTTATGGGAAAACACCCCAAATTAGCTCACTAAGTTGGAGACTGAGAATAAGAACATAACATTAATAACTGATATACATCCTTGGAAGATAAGGACTCACCCAAATGGGGACTGATATGGACTACTGAGGGAGCAAGCTAACGTTGGGGATGAGACTGATCATCCGAACCTTTATCATGAGATGATATAGCAGAGTATACGGTCAATACTTTGAATGTACTGAGTATGTAGAGAACGTAAAACATGCTAGTAAAATGATAGTCTGAAATCATGAATATCAAACAAGATAGAACATGAGAGTAAGGAAACATGCTAAAAACCATATCCTTGAAGTAATCATAATTATGAGATATTCATCATAAGCTAAGACATAGTGACCCAAGGTTTTTGAAGGCTAATTATCTTATTTAACATGCTTGAAATCATAACTAAAAGCTCATAAAGGATCAATGGGTCAAATACTCTATAAACATAATATCATAAGTCATAAGCATGAATAACTTTAGACATGAGGAACAATGGGAGACTCAGTAATAACCAACACCATCATGATAGAGCTTACATGATGCCCCAACTATCTCGTTCAAGTGGGAAGATCCGTCCCAAGCTTGCCAAGGCAAGGAACGATTAAGGCGTGACATCACTCGTTAATCCCCGTAGGGCTTAAACATAAATATATACCTATAGTGCATGTAGTTATAAGATTGAGGATTTGCCTGAGCCCCTAGCCTACTCGGTGCTAGACACTACTCTCAAAAACATGCACATAAATCATAATCATCACCACAGAAACATACTTGATCTTGCATGGCTAGTTTAAAATCATAAAATCATAATCATACTTGACATACATGAACTAGCCATGAAAATAATACCACAATTGGCTAGGATACATACACTTTATTTTTCATGAATCCCATACTTACTCGAATAAAACTTCATAACTATAAATCATAAAATCATAAGTTTGCATGCATACTTTGAAAATTCATCATAACTTGAAATCATGGGCTCATAAGCTTGAGATTCATAAGATCATGCATAATTGGATAAACTCACCATAAACATGAGATGATCCATAAGAGATTCTAGTAGAAAATAAATAATCATAATCATAATTCATAAATTTAATCATATGAGACTTGAATTCATAAGAGATCATAAGAGATTTCATAAGAAATTGGTCTAACCATAGAATTTCAAACGAATCATGCTTGGAGACTTATATCAAGAGATAGGGATAAAATTGGGAATGAGGGTGGAAGGATTTACCCCATTCATAACCCTACATACCTGCGCTTTGATCTTGAGCAAATTTATATGCCCAAGTGATACTCAAAAGTACCATTTTCGCCTTGTTTATCTATCAATGTGTATACATTCTCATGTAATTGGTAATAAAATGTGAATTTATACTAACCAACATGATTAGCATTGTTTTGCAGGTAAAATGTAATTTCGGGAAGCTAAAATGCATGTTGGAGGATATCGGGGTTGGACTTGGATGCGAGCAAAGGACAAGACATTAGACAACATAAAATAAAAGGGCTCCGCGATGGAGCCGTGTCACGTAGCCATCGCGGAGGCCTTCTGCCTGGATGGGAATTTTCAGCCCAATTTCAATGGGGGTTCATGATGAGTCCGTCGCACGGTGGCTTGGCTCCGCGTTGCACGTCGTGCCACGTTGGGCTTTATTTCCTGGACCCCCAGTTCCAGTGAAGGTCCGCGTCCGTAGAGTGTCACGGAGGCAGTGCTCCGCGATGCACTCCGTGACACGTTGCTTGTTATTCCGGGAAGAATTCCCACCAGTATAAATAGAACACTTAGGTTCATTTTTCAATATTCTGACTTGGTGGAGCAAGAACGTGGGTTACAGGCAGTTGAGGGGACAAAATTATCAGGGTTTTTCTCTCTTTCCTTCTCCTTGTATTCAATTTCTTGTATGTTTTACACTCATTTAATGATGTTTAATCCATAAATGAGTGGCTAATTCATCTTCTTGCTGAGGTTATGAAAAATTGTAATGAAATGTGATCATTGATTCATTGGTTTTTCATCTTTTCTTCCATGGTTGTTTTATTAATTCTTGTTCTTACTGCATTAACGTGTGGCCTATGTTAATGTACATCTAAAACGTCCGGTTTCACTCGAGAGAGCAAGAAATTGGAAAGTTGTGAATTAATAGGATATGATCTTTTCTTGATTTGGGAAAATTGGGAATTGATTTACTTTCAGGATAGAAATATACCTGAAAGTCGTATTAGTCAATTTAGGAACCGGGTTTGTATGGCTAGAACATGAATTGCATTTAATCACAGAAATGTAGGTGGATGGTTCATGATTCTTAAGTGAGGTTAAATACGAGAGTTTTAATCTCTTGGCAATAGTACTTGGCTAGCAACCGGAGGAAAAGACTAACCAAATTATGTTGATAATTAATTTCATTACATGATTGTTTAACCTCAGCATGCTCTCATTCATAGTTCAGACTCAAATTAGATAGTTGTTTTAGATTTAGCATAAAAATTATAAAACAAAATATCAAACTTTTGGTTACACTGTTGTCTGCATTTTTAGAATTAAAATATAGTACACTTGAGCAGATTGCACTTCATCCCAGTCCCTGTGGGATCGATACTTGGCTTTCTTAAGCCACTTTACTACTTGTTCGACCACGTGCACTTGCGTGTGAGTTATATACCCATATAACACCCCGAACATGCTTGATGAAATCCTAGCTTGTCTTGAATACCCAAGAGAAATTAAATGATTTTGATGAAGAACTGTCATGACCCGAATGGGGGCCCGAATCACAACACAGGACAAGGAGCCCGGAGAGACTCCAAGTCAACCCATGGCATAAACATGCATCTAACTCAACCGATAAAACTGAAGAATCAACAAGATAATTATAGTGGATGTCTAAATTAAACATAACATCATAATACACAATCTGAAGTTCATTACATCCTTTGTCTTAAAAGCCTCTACACATGATGAGTTGATGGGATAAGACCCCAACTAACTCACATAAGCTGAAAATTGAATGTACATAGAGCAGTCCAAACAAGCATGGTCCTCGGGAGATGAGGACTCACCACAGCGTAAGATGCTAACTCTAAAAAATGACTATGGATGGGGCTGAGCTTGAGTGTCGAGTCTTGTATCATGAAACGATATAGCATAGAGTATGTGGTCAATACGTGAAATGTACCAAGTATGCAAGTTAAGTAAAATAGATATTTAGAAATACATAAAAATGAACTCATAAGAGGTCCTAAGAGTGGGACAACATGCTCATAACATAAATCTTATAACGTAAGATAAGGCTCAAGGTTTTCAAATCATTCATAATCCATTCATAATCATAGTCATAAAAGAACTTTATTAAATCATCACTTGAGCTAAAATAACATAAACATAATAATGCATAAAACATGTGGAATAATGGGAGGACTCGGATTTTAACCGACATAACACGATAAAGCTTACGTGGTCCCAACAATCACACTCAAGTGGGTAGAGCCATCCAAAGCCTTGCCAGGACTAGGGACGATACCATGATATCGATATCAAGCTCGTGGCCCAATAGGGGCAAGGGATAGCTCACAAAGGAGGTCCCGAAATAATATATAAGAATACACCTACGTTGGTGCGTAGTTTTGAGGCATAGGGTGATTGACCCTTAGCCTACCCAGTGCTAGACACTACTCTCAATAACATGCATATGCTCTCCATCGTTTTTCAATGCAGCTCAACATCATCTATTGAAGAAGCTCAATAATCAAATAAATCTCAAATATGAAATCATTCATATGAGAAGCTTTAACTCAAACCATTCCACCAACTAAAAGATAATTGGGAGTCTTCACTCCAAAATCATGTGGTAAGCTTATTCCGAAAAATGATAGATCATTATTGAACATGTGGGAATGGCGCAATACTTTCTAATGCTTGAAAATACTCAATTCACATCAAAAATATGATTATAAATATGGGTAGCTTGAAAACATGCTTTTCATCATAATCATACATTCATAATAAATCTCATCTTTCATGAACTTCTCATCAATGGGATTTTAAATTCATAAAACTTCAAACATGATTTTTAAGTGAAAACAATATAAATCTTGCCCATGATTCATAATTCGATAGTAAAACATATTTAAATCATACCCATGTAGAGGAATTTGGAATTTCATGCATTGGGTTAGAATCCCAGAGATTAAACATAGAAACTTCATGATTTAGAGAGGGATTGGGCATGGGTGTGAAAGGATTCACTCATTCGTAACCCTACATACCTGGGGAAGATCAAGTTTCACCACTCCTTAAAAGCTCAATGGAAAAACTTTAACAAAACCTTGTAGAACAAGCTTGATCATCTCCTTAATCCCTAACTTTGCATGCATGGATATGAATAAGCCTAGGGTAGGTTTTACCCTCAATAAATACTGAATTTCGAGCCTTAAACGAAGTAGTTTAGGACCCTAGGACTTAGGAATGATGAAAATTCCCTTACTAAATTCGCAGAAAATAACTGTCAGTTTGTCCCCACGAGGGACCCAACAACTCATTACCCTTGGCCATGACTCGTGGAATGATCCGTCGAGTACACTGCTTATCAAGTCTTCTGGGATCGTCATGGGTTACTCCATGATTCGTTACTGGTGACCATGACTCGTGGTCACTACTCGTTATGTACACTGCCATGGATTTTTATTTTTCTTCACCATGCTGCTCATGACCCTCCCCATGATTCGCGGTGACTAACCACGACTCGTGGGGTCCTTCCGATAAGTACGCTGCCTCCTTCCTTCTCTTTTCTCAACCACTACTCCCCAATAAATACTGAATTTTGAGCCTTAAATGAAGTAGATTAGGACCCTATGACATAGGAATGATGAAAACGCCCTTACTAAATTCGCAGAAAATAACTGTTAGTTAGTTCCCACGAGGGACCCAACAACTTATTACCCTTGGCCATGACTCGTGGCATGATCCGTCGAGTACACTTCTTCTCAAGTATTCTGGGATCGACATGGGTTACTCCATGATTCGTTACTGGTGACCATGACTCGTGGTCACTACTCGTTATGGACACTGCCATGGATTTTTATTTTTCTTCACCATTCTGCTCATGACCCTCCCCATGATTCGCGGTGACTGACCACGACTCGTGGGGTCCTTCCGTTAAGTACACTGCCTCCTTCCTTCCCTTTTCTCAAGCACCACTCCCCACGACTCGTGGTCTCGTCCATGGGGATTCCATTCCTCAAATTTCAAACCTAACTCCTGAGCCTCACCACGAGTCACATCAAAATTCGTGGGCTGCTCTCACATGTCACCTTACGATCCGTTCTAATTCTTGATGCCAGTTTTAAGTTTTTCTCCATTTCAACTCTCGGGTCTGATCTTTGATCTTCCGGGGTATAACAAGAACCCTAACCTTGGCTTGATAGGATTTGATCTTCCAATTGAGCTGTTAGGAGTAGAATGAGGGTTTAGGCTTAAATGAAACCCCTAAATACTCCCCGTAGGAAACCCAAAATGACCTCCTTTAGGAGTTAAAATCTTAGGAAGTTACAAAAATATCTATAAGACCTTGCATTTAAAACTGCCCCATCTAGTGCTACGACACATCCTACGACTCGTCAGACTTTACCACGACTCATACTAAGTCTTGTGATTTCAGGTCCTTCCTATGATCATTTTCTAACTTCCTACCATGGACATCTATCATGATCCATACCCTACCACGGGTCGTACCAAGGCTTGTGGTTCCTCACTTCATCTCAGATCGCTGCTCTAAATCACATTGTATGACCCTCTGCTATGATTCATACCACCTCTATACAACTCGTAGAATCGAGATGTGGCTTCCTGTCCATCCATGGAAGACTCTCTGAATACCCTACTATGGACTGTAGGTTTGACCCATAGTAGCCTTATATGACTCGTGACATCCAGTTCTTGTTCCTTCATCCTCATCTGTTGATTCCTCTGGATCTATTAGTATGGGTCCTGGTACAACTCGTACAAACGACGTACCGACCGTACTGTGGGTGTTACCGAGACATTTTCCCAATTTCTCTGCATGATCATCTTCCAACCCTCGAATCTAGTCTTCAGAAATTTTAGAGTGTTACATTATCTCCCCCAGGGAACATTCATACTCGAATGGAGACTAAATATATTGGGGAAATAGATGTAATCCCGAAACTGAAAGTTATAGATTGAGAACTGATGGAGTGATTATATCCACACTGAGATACGTGACTGAGCTGAATTCATGAAACATACATGCATACTATTACATGAAAGGAACTGAGAGACATGAACTTGAAATGAAATTAAATAGAGTACTAGGGAGAAAACTAGTACCTCATGCTAGAACTGAGTCCGAAGGGAAAAAATACAGGTATTTAGCTAGCATATTTGCTTCAGCTTCCCACCTAGCTCCCTCATCAAGATGATTTCTCCATAA
Organism: Datura wrightii; assembly: GCA_035772735.1. NCBI lineage: Eukaryota > Viridiplantae > Streptophyta > Magnoliopsida > Solanales > Solanaceae > Datura > Datura wrightii. The sequence continues at coordinate 42,584,036 of JASDFA010000002.1, read as the reverse complement.
AACCTTCACTAAAGTTACCTCCTATTCCTTAACTTTCAAACCTGACAATCAAGGATCTCAATCGGAACCTCCTCATAGGTTAGGCTATCCTTCATGCCTATGCTCTCCACTACAATAACTAAGGCTGGGTCACCAATGCATTTCTTTAAAAGAGATACATGGAAAACTGGGTGCACCAAAGTTAATTCTTCTGGAAGCTCCAACTCATATACCACCTTACCCACTCGCCTCAGAATCCTATAAGGACCAATATATCGAGACTATGTTTTCCTTTCTTTCAAAATTTCATCACTCCCTTCATGGGAGACACCTTCAGAAACACCCAATAATCAATCTCAAACTCAAGCTCTCTCCTCCTAACATCTTCATATGATTTATATTGACTCTGAGCTATCTTAAACCTCTACCGAATGAGCTGAACTTTCTTCATAGCCTCATGAACTAAATCTAGAATATCAACATAGCCCAACCTACCTCGAACCATTTAATAGGTGATCTACACATCCCCCACAAAGAGCCTTAAATAGAGCCATCTGAATACTGGAGAGATAACTGTTATTGTAGGAAAACTCAAGGAGGGGTAAGTGATCATCCCTACTACTCTTGAAATCAATCACGCAAGGTCTAACATATCCTCCAAGGTTTGAATGGTCCATTCGACCTGACCATCTATCTGTGCGTGAAAAGTTGTACTAAGCTTCACGTATGTTCCAAGGCCCTTTTAAAACGGTCTCCAAAACTAAGAGGTGAACTAAGAACCCCTATTTGAGATAGTGGAAGAAGGAACTCCATGCAACTGAACCAACTCCTGAATATAGAGTCTAGCATAATTCTCGGTTGAATCTATTGTTTTGACAAGTAAGAAGTGTGTTGATTTGGTCAACCTGTCTACAATCACCCATATAGAGTCGCACTATCGACCGTGTGAGGAAACCCTTTAATGAAGTCCATGTTGATATTTTCCCACTTCCACATAGGAATACTAATTCCCTAAAGCATACACCTAGGTCTCTGATGCTCGGCCTTCACCTATTCTCAATTCGGACACTCAGCCACAAATTCCACTATGTCGTTCTTCATGCCATTCCACTAGTAGACTTCACATAGATCAAGATACATCTTGGTGGCACCAAGATGGATAGAGTATCGAGAGCCATGAAGCTTGCTCAACATCTTCTCTCTCAAGTAATCGACCATCGAAACACACAATCCGCCTGATATTGAACCACACCATCTTACCCTTTGGGAGAAAACCTCCACTTTATGATTCCGGACAGCTTCTCTCAACTTCACTAATATAGGATCCTCATCTTTCCTTTCTTTAACCTTTGTTAACAATGAGGATTTCAACCCATACTTTACAATAACACCACCACCCATTGAATTTGTAAGGAAACCTCCTAAATGAGCAAGCCTATGGACATCTTTCACCAACTCCTTCCTCCCATGATCAACATGGGACACACTCTCCATGGAAAGCCTGCTAAGAGCATCTTCCACTACATTGGCCTTGTCCAAAGGTTAAAGGACACTCACGTCATAGTCATTGAGATGCTCTAGCCATCTCCTTTACCGTAAATTCAGGTATTTCTAAGTAAACATATACTAAAAGCTTTTGTATTTCATGACCACATCCACATGCATCCTATACAGATTATGCCTCCAAATTTTCAAGGAAAATGCCATCATTTCCAACTTTAGGTCACGCATCAGATAATTCTTTTAATGAGTCTTAAGTTTCCTTGAGGCATACACCATGACCTTGCCATGTTGTATCAACACACAACCAAGGCCAATTCTAGAAGCATCACAATACACAATGAAGCTACTCATGCCTTCTGGTAGGGTCATTAATGGGGACAAAGTAAGTTGAGTCTTTAACTCCTGAAAACTCTTCTCATAAGCATCAAACTAATGAAATTTTATATTCTTCTAGGTTAACTTAGTCAATGGTGCTGCAATGGATGAAATTCCATATACAAACCTCTTATAGTAGCCGGCTAAACACAAAAAGCTCCTAATATCAATGGGGCTAACAGGTCTAGGCCAATTCTTTACTATTTTTATCTTTTGAGAGTCCACCTGCGCACCCTCACAAGACACCACGTGACCCAAGAATGCGAGTTCAGCCAAACTCACACTTGCTGAATTTAGCTAATAGCTGACAATCCTTAACAGTCTGCAATGCAATCCTTAATGAGCGGTGTGATCCTCTACGCTCTGAGAATATATGAGAGTATCATCTATGAAGACCATAATGAATATATTCAAATACTGCTTGAACACCCTATTCATCAAATCTATGAAAGATGTGGGAGTATTTGTTAGCCTAAAATACATAACTACAAACTCATTGATTATACCAAGTCCTGAAGGCTGTTTTGGAAATGTCACTCTCCCTAACTCCGAGGTGATGATTGTCGGATCTGAGGTCTATCTTTGAAAAGCACCTAGCACCTTGAAGCTGGTCAAACAAGTCATCAATATTCGGGAGGGGATACTTATTCTTGATTGTAACCTTGTTCAATTACGGATAGTCAATCCATATCCTAAGGGACTATCCTCTTTCGAACAAAAAGAACTGGAGCCACAAAGTGTTCAAAATCATTCCAGTGATCACCAGTATGAACCACGAGTCATGGTACCACAGGACGGATCATCCTTTCCAGTCACGAGATGAAGCTTAGAAAGTGATCAAGTTGCTTCAGTTACTATGAGTACATACCATGAGTTGTGGTATGACACAATGACTCGTGGTACGACTCATGAGGACCAGATGACAATTCCTCAATACAATTCTCCAGGGGTATTTTCATAACTTCTTATGCTTTTAACTCCTAAATCAGATAGTTTTAGGTTCTTTTTGACGAATATTAAAGAAGTACTTAGTAGAATAACCCCTCATTCCTCTCCTAACATCGAAGAACTTTAGAAATTAGGGTTTTTCTTCTCCAGCCTCTTGGGTTCTCAAGCAATAAGCAAGAAATCGTCAAGTCCAAGTATGTGGAATTGTAAATGAGGGTTTCCTTTCACAACTAAATTGAAATAGATCTCAAAGAATTGAGTTTGATGGGTTGATTAATTAAACTTTTAAGAAGTGTGACCCTCCTCTACAGCGGCTACTTCAAAAGATTTGACTAGCCATAAAGTCACAGCAAAAAGAACTATGTCATAAGTTCACACAACAGGAGTAATTTGTCATGCAATAAAAGATAGTGGCATCTTTATTGATCAAAAAACATGAGTAGATTAAAATGAATGAATGGAGTGAGTGCATGGAGTTGGATAATCTCAATTGATTAGTCGTATTGTGTTGATAACAAGTTGTAAAATTAATATTAAAATATTATATAGTATATTATATTATGAAAAAAAGACAATAACATAAGTGAAGAAAGATTTTCTTATTTCTTTCGTATGTTTTCAAGTGTATACAATATGAGTGTTGGGTCTATGCAGTTTTGATGATTGAAAAGCGGATGATGAAACAGGTAAGTCAAGTTACTTCAAAGAAAGTGCAAAATACACTTTTTAAAGGAGCTAAAATTGCGACAGTATAAGTATGAAATAAAGACAAGTGTGCACAAATCAAGACATGGATAAAGCCACATAAAACAAACTCAAGGAAATATAAATGTGTTGAATTGAAAGTGTTGGAATTTCACTATAATACAAAAGAAGAAAAGAATTTGATTTGAAAAAGGAGTCTTACTTGAAGAAGAACTCTAAGGAAAGTAGAGGTTGTTACAGCAAGAAGTTTGAAGTTGTGAAGAACTCTTTACTAATTTGTGCGTATATAGAAGCTATGCTACTCAGAGAAAGGCATGCACTAATGGAGAGAAAAAATGCAGTTGTCAAATTGAGAGAGGCAGCAAGATTTGAGGAGCGAAGAAACTCAGTGAAGAACCAGGTCATAGTATAGAGATAGGATAAGAGTTTAGCATTCATGTAATAGGAGTTTTTCATTGAGTTATAAGTTGATGTCATCTTAATTTAGTGTGTTATAAACTGAATTAAGATTACTAAAATGAATGAATGGAGTGAGTGCGTGGACTTGGACAATCTCAACTGATTAGTCGTATTGTGTTGATAACAAGTTATAAAATTAATATTAAAATATTATATAGTATATTATATTATGAAAACAAAGACAATAACATAAGTGAAGAAAGATTTTCTTATTTCTTTCGTATGTTTTCAAGTGTATACAATATGAGTGTTGGGTCTATGTAGTTTTGATGATTGAAAAGGAGATGATGAAACAGGTAAGTCAAGTTACTTCAAAGAAAGTGCAAAATACACTATTTAAAGGAGCTAAAATTGCGACAGTATAAGTATGAAATAAAGACAAGTGTGCACAAATCAAGACATGGATAAAGCCACATAAAACAAACTCAAGGAAATACAAATGTGTTGAATTGAAAGTGTTGGAATTTCACTATTACAAAAGAGGAAAAGAATTTGACTGGAAGAAGGAGTCTTACTTGAAGAAGAACTCTAAGGAAAGTAGAGGTTGTTACAGCAAGAAGTTTGAAGTTGTGAAGAACTCTTTGCCGATTTGTGCGTATATAGAAGCTATGCTACTCAGAGAAAGGCATGCACTAATGGAGAGAAAAAATGCAGCTGTCAAATTGAGAGAGGCAGCAAGATTTGAAGAGCGAAGAAACTCAGTGAAGAACCAGGTCATAGTATAGAGATAGGATAAGAGTTTAGCATTCATGTAATAGGAGTTTTTCATTGAGTTATAAGTTGATGTCATCTTAATTTAGTGTGTTATAAACTGAATTAGGATTACATAGTCTTTAAGTTGGGTGAACTCGAAGGTGTTGGGAACAAATTTCTTGGGAGGATTGTGAGTTGATAGGAATTAGAGTTTATAATTCCTTAGGTTATAAGAGTTGTAATCTATTGTTGAAAGGATCATTGAGTTTAGTGAAGTTGGAGAAAATCCTGTGGAGGTACAGTTTGTGGTTTTTTTACATTTTGTGAGTCAGGTGTTTTTCACGTAAAAATTACTATGTTCTTTACTTACTGTGTTTAACTGTTTAGTTGAAACACATTAGTGGACCTGTTTCACTCATAGGAAACAAGTAAAGTTAACTGACTAAAACGTTGATCGTGTATAATATCAATTGGTATCAAAGCAAGGTAATCTTATAAGGCTAACACCATAGATAATTTCATGATGAATTATGCACCACCAATTAGGCATAGTGAAGGATCAACAACTCGGCCTCCTCTTTTCAATGGATCACATTTGATCTAGTGGAAAGCTCGTATAGGATAACTTTATTCAAGCTAAAGACTATGTGTTGTGGGATCAGATAACTACTAGACCAACCATTCATATAAAAATGGTGAATGGAGTTGAATTTATGAAAGTAAGATTAGAATTTACTCCTGAAGATCTAGTGTCTCTCACAAAGAATGCAAAGGCCAAAAACATTTTGCTATCTAGTGTAGCTCCAGATGTGTACAATAGGATTTCAAATTGTATTACTGTTAAATAGATATGGGATGCATTAGTCAATGATCATGACGGGGAAAGTCAAGTAAGGAAATTTAGGGTAGTTATGTTGTTCACTGAGTTGAAACATTTAAGATGAATGAAAGTGAGTCATTGCAAGAAATGATTACGAGATTCACATCTTTGGTAAATAAACTGTCTTCCTTGGGAAAGGTTCTCAACACTGAAGAGTAGGTTGACAAAGTTCTAAGAATTCTCCCAAAAGCCAAATTGGTGTGAAAGTCACTACTATAAGAGAAGCTAAAGATATTTCCACGATGACACATGATGAATTGGTTGGAAGTTTGAAAACTTATGAGATGAATATAGATGATCTCAAAAAGGAAGATGGAACCAAGGAAAATTCACTAGCTCTAAAAGCATCTGACAATGATGACTCTGACTTTAATGAAGAATAAGTGGCTTTTCTGGAACATAAATTTAAGAAGTTTCTCAAGAAAGAAAAGGGGTATGACAAGAAAGGAATAGGTAGCAAAAAAGGCTCCAATGACAAATCTCCACCAGGTTTTTATACTACAAATTGATCATATGATTAAGAACTATCAATTATGGGATATTTAGTAGAGAAAGGAAAGGGATGAAAAAGAAAGAGCTAAAAAGGAAATGAAGGAGAAAGCAAAGAATAATGAGAAAGAAAATTGTGCAATGACGACTGCATGGGGATTAGAATTTGATGAGTCTGACAATGAAGAGATTGATGAGACTGCTTTCATTTCCATAGGAAACTCTAATCTTGATGATGAAGAAAAGAATTCTGAGGTAACTACTCCTAACTTAAATGAAAATTTGCATATTCTTTCTAAAGGAAAACTTATTTTCATGATGAATGCTTTAATTGATAATCTTCAAGAGGTTACCTCTGATAGGGATCAACTATTTAATGCTCTTACAAGTTTAATGTTTGAGTATATTGATCTTAAAAACTAGAAAAATGTCACCGATCAATAAAATAGTACCCTAAAGAAATAGGTAAACCAACTTGAATCACCAATATAATCCTCAAATCTAAATATTTGAAGGAATCTTCCTCTCAAAAGGAAGAGATGAGTAAGAATCAGAAAAAGGTTGAGTCAGAACTTAAGAACTCCAAAATAGACTACTTTTGTGAGAAAGAAAAAGCAAGAAAATTAAGTGTAGAAGTGTCTTGGTTAAAACTGAATCTTGAGAGAGATAAAGGGTGGACAAAGTCATCTGAAATTATAAATCACTTAAGTGGAAGAGTTCGCAATGAAAGGGCTGGAATAAGTTTTCATAAAGAAACTAATATCACTGAAGATATCTGTTACTTGTGTGGAAAACTTGGACATCCCACCACTGAATGTCCAATGGTTTGTAGGAGCAGAAATAGGAGCACTATTTAGCAAAAGAAAACTGGTTGAAACTTATTTACAGAAACAGGTTCAACAACCTATTGTCAGCAAGAGGGAATTTGATTCATCCTTTTTAGAACAGGAAAGGACCTAACCTTATATGGGTTCCTAAAACTAATAACTAAAATTTTTTTGTAGGCGAGAATGAAATGAAGAAACCGAAATTTGTACATGGATAATACATGTTCAAGGCATATGACTGGAGACAAGCAGAAATTTCTTTCACTCATCCAACTTAAAAGGGGAAATATGTCCTTTGGAGATGGAAAAAAAGGTACTATCACTAGAATTGGAAAATTTGGAAGAACAGAAACAAAATCATTGGAAGAAGTGTATCATGTAGATGGATTGAAACACAATCTACTGACTATATCTTAGCTATGTGGCAAAAATAATAAGGTAACCTTACTTTTGTAGGTTGCAAGGTTAAGAAGTTGGATACAAAGGAATTATTTTAATTTCCAATAGATAAAAGAATGTGTACAAGGTTGACATCATGGAAATGCCTGATACAAAATTTGACATGTCTTAATGCAAAAGATTGTGATCCCTTACTCTGGCATAACAGAATTGGACATGCTAGTTTGAAACAGTTGAATAAACTTGCTTCAAAGGACATGGTTATAGGCTTTCATAAAACTAATTTCAAAAATAATAAAGTATGTAGTGCCTGTGTAAGGGGAAAACAAGTGAGTTCCTCTTTCAAGTCGAAGAATCAAGTATGTACAAATAGGTGTCTTGACTTGTTACATATGGATCTTTGTGGACCAATGAAGGTAAGAAGCAGAGGAGGCAAAAGGTACATTTTTGTTATTATTGATGATTATTTCAGGTACGCCTTGACCTTGTTTATAGCTTTTAAAATGATACCTTTGATGTATTTTTTTGTTTTTGCTGAAAAGATGAAAAAGAAGATAGGCACCTCTTTGATTTCCATCAGATCTAACCATGGAACAAGATTTTAAAATGCTAAATTCTTAGAATTTTGTTCATCAAATGGTATAGATCATAATTTCTTTGCTCCAAAAACTCCACAGCAAAATGGAGTAGTAGAAAGGAAAAATAGGACTTTGGAAGACATGGCTAGAACAATGATGATTGCAGAAGATCTTGCAAAAAAACATTGGGCCGAGGCCATAAGTACTGCATGTTATATTGTGAATAGGTGCATGACCAAACCATTGTTAGAGAGGACTCCCTATGAATTACTCAGGGGTAGAAAACCTAATATTGCTCATCTTAGAATCTTTGTAAATGCTTTATTCATAATAATGGAAAAGATAATTTGAGAAAATTTTATGCAAGAAGTGATAAGGAAATCTTCTTAGGTTACTCCCAACACAGTAAAGCATATAGGGTTTTGAATAAAAGAACAAATTGTGTTGAAGAAAGTGTGCATGTTGTTTTTGATGTATCTAGTATTATGTTTGAGACTAACATGCAGGATGAAAGTGAAACTAATGAACATGCTAGGAACAAGTTACACCACCTGGTCCAATTGATGAACAAAATGAGAGCTCACTAGTAGGGGGAACAACAAATCATGAAGCTGATTCAACACCAATGCAAACAGCTGACACAGAGGCTGAAACTTCACAAGGGATAATGTTGAAAATCCACAAGTATCAAGGATCTCATCCTCTTGAAAATGTTCATACAGACCTCAAATCTGGAATCACTAATAGATCAGGTCTGAAGAATTTATGTGCCTTCAAAGCCTTTTAGACAATAATTGAGCCTAAAATGGTGAAAGAGGCTCTTCATGATGAAGACCGGATACTTTCCATGCAAGGGAATTAAATTAGTTTGAAAGAAGCAAGGTGTAACAACCGGTTCCTCCAACAGAAAGTATAACTGTGATTGGCACAAAATGGATGTTCAGAAACAAGCTAGATGAAAATGGAACATTTACAAGGAATAAGGCAAGATTGGTCGTTCAAGGCTATAATCAAAAAGAATGAATTGACTATGTGAGACATTTGCTCCTGGTGGAAGACTTGAAGCAATCTGATTACTTATAGCATTTGCTACCTTTAAGGAATTTAGTCTTTATCAAATGGATGTAAAGAGTGTTTTCTTAAATGGAAATTTGAAACAAGAAGTCTATGTGAAGAAACCATCATGATTTGAGAGTTCTGAGTTTCCTAATCATGTCTATAAACTAGACAAAGCTTTGTATGGGTTGAAGCAAGCTCCAAGATCTTGGTATGAAAGGTTGTCAGAATTTCTTTTGAAACATGGGCACACAAGAGGTAAAATTGATAATACTCTCATTTTGAATACAAAAGGAAAAAATTTGTTGATTGTGCAGGCATATATGGATGATATAAACTTTGGATAAACTAACACCCTTAAGACTCAAGAATTTGCAAAGTTCATGAATGAAAATTTTGAATGAGCATGATGGAGAATTTAACTTCTTCCTAGGATTGCAAATTCCTACTGGAATCTTGATTCATCAGCAGAAATATGTGAAGGAGCTACTCAAAAAATTCAAAATGGAAGATGCAAAGTATATTGATACTCCCATTGCCACTGCCACAAAATTGGAACTTGATGAAACAGGTCCATCCATAGAGCAGACGCTCTATAAAGGTATGATTGGGTCTCTTTTATATCTCACTACTAGTAGACTTGACATTATTTTAAGTGTTGGATTGGGTTCTAGATTCTAAGAAAATCCTAAAGAATCCCATCTTAAGGCTGTTAAGAGAATTTTTAGGTATCTAATGGAAACCACTTATTTGGGTTTGTGGTATCCAAAAGGGAGTAATTTTTCTCTTCTGGGGTATGCAGATGTTGATTATGCAGGGTATTTAGTTGACAAAAAGAGCACCACAAGTATGGCACACTTTCTTGGACTATGTTTGTGTAATACCCCAAAAGTTACTAGGAAATTGATGGGAGAATTAGAAATGAGTTCGGCAAAAAATCTGCATGTTTGCACCAGAACGACTTATGGTACGAGTCATGATAGGAAGTGATGGGTCGTGGTCTCAGTCGTGGTGGAATTCTAAAGTTTAGTGTCTAGACCACAAGTCGTGATGTGTGGGTATGACTCATGGTTAGGAGTCATGATGAGTTATCTTGTGGTGTCGGGTTATGATGTCACGGATCATGGTACAACCCGTAGTAAGTAACAACGAGTCTTGATGGAAGTCGTGGTTAGGAATTGGTAGGTGAAGGGGATGATGTCACGACTAACAGTACGACTCGTGGTAGGACAATACGAGTCGTGATATGCAATCGTGGTGAGATTAAGAGATACTGCAAGGAGGAGCAATGGTGACCATGAGAGGTAACCACAGGTCCTGAATTCATGGTATGACTCGTGGTGAGAGTCGTGATGACTGGCAGTCCCCATTTCCAGATTTTTCATTAAGGGCATTTTCCTAATTTAAGCTTCTAAGTCCTAAACTACGTCATTTTAAGTTCTATTAGGAGGATTTTAAGAGGTTTTAACCTATCCTAATTCATTCAACTCCCGTGCATGCAAGAGTAGAAGTTTCCCTTTGAAGATCAAGCTTGAAACCCTCCGATTCTCCTCCAATTCTCTTAGGCTTTCAAGGAAGACTGTGGAATAAAATTCCCAGGTATGTAGGGCCATGAATGAGAGTTACATTCAATCTCATGCTCAAAACTCTCTTCAATTCCATGAATTTAAGTTCTAGATCAAATTCATGATCTTTTGGGGCTTATTCCTAGTTTTTATGAAATTCTCTATGATTTATCTATAGGTCAATTCCATTCATGTTTCAAATCATGTTTTAAGATCTGTGGTTAGATTTTATACCTATTTTGATTATTAATTCATGGTTTCAAATTTTAATCAATTTATGCCCAATTATGCAAGTTTCATGAAAAGTCAAGTTTATGATTCTATTAGGATTTTGATCTTCCTAAGCCCTAAATTATGATTTATGATTTATGATATGATTTCCTTCAAGTACTCTTCATGAATTTATGAATTTCAAATATAGTGATTTTCTCAAGCATGTATGTTCTTCATGATTTATGAGTTTATGATTTTGGCCGACTTAGAGGCCCAAATTCATGGATAATAATGTACTTCATCTATGATCAAGATTTTATGATTTATATAGCCAAGAACATTATGTATGAATTCACGATTACTATATGATCCTTCATGTGCATATTTTTGGGAGCCATCTCTAACACCGAGTAGGGTTGGCGTTCAGGTAAACTCCATGGTCTAAGAACTATGCGTCAACGTAGGTTTATGCTCATGGACTCTAGGTGGGTTCCCTGTTACTGACATCACACCATGTACATCATTGGCCTGGGACGGCTCTGGCCACTTGAGTGAAATAGTTGGGGCATTATGTAAGCTCTATCATGATGGTGCCGATTAAGATGAGTCTTCCCATTGTTCCTCATGATTTATGCATTTTCATGTTTATGATACTTTGGCTCAAGTTATGTTTTTACAAGTTTTCTCTTATGATTAAGATTATGACTAGATGATGAATAGTTTTGAAAATCTTGAGCCTCATGTTTATGTTATGACAATCATTGAATGTTTTGAATTGTCCTACTCATATGAACTCTTATGTATTTTGATTAATCTATTTTATTTATATTACATACCCAGTACTTTCCACGTACTAACAATATACTCTATGCTATATCATTTCATGATATAGGCTCAAACATTCAGGGTCAATCTCTTCGTTAGCCGGTCATCAGAGTTCAATTTAGCCAGCCATAGATGAGTCCTCATCCTTTGAGGACGTTCAGTTAGTTATATTGTTGGTATTTTTAGTTTCAGACTTATATTGATCTAGTTGAGGTCTTATCCCATCAGCTCATTAGTATGTAGAGGCTTTTCAGACATAGTGTTATATTAAGTTTCGGATTTAGTACTATATATTTATTCTATTCAAATGTTTAATATTCAGACTTCCGCTATTTCAGAATTCATTTTCTTTCCGCCTGGATTATGTTGAGTTAGTTATCATGTTCATGCCAGGGGTCGACTTGGAGCCATTTATGGTTTTGGATTTCGTGTCTCAATCCGGGCCTATGTTCAGGTCATGACAAACTTGGTATCATAGCAAAGGTTCAGTGTGTCCTAGGGTTCCTAAAAGCATCATTAAGTAGAGTCTTTTTCATGGGTGTGAAGCATGCCACTCTTATGACGAAGAGGCTACGAAGCATTTTAGGAAATTTTCCTTCTTTCATGATCTATTTTGTTACACCCCGAAATTATTTTTTGATGACTATTTGATGGTTATATGTCATATTAAGGGAATTATGGATTGTATGTTGTCCGTAGGTGAGGAGGGAAACATGTGCAAAGGGAAAAGGGAAGAGTATGTGAAATTTATAAATAAGGGTCAACTTTAAATGGTCATATATCCAAACATATAATGATCAAGAAGTCCCATAACATGTCAAATGAAATTTATTTGAGTCTAGTTTATAGTGAAAAAAATCGCACGTCAATCGGAGTTCGGAGTAAAATGTTATGCTCGTTTGAAGAAAGCATTGTCAGCTGGGAAAGCGCCCAGGCACGCGGGCGCCGAGACAGGCAGGCAGCAAGCGCGTGCGCCGCACGCAGGCGCCGCCCAAACCCTTGCCAGCCCACCTATATGAAGTAAAATTGAGCTAGAAAGCTCATTTTTACTCCGTTTTAGTTGATTTTTTTCAGAATTCAGAGAATTCAAAGCCCTATAACATGGTGAAAAGATATCCTAGGTAAGAAACATCACTCTTGTCTCTTTTGGGAATTGAAAAGAGAACCTTGGAAGGAAGTCATGACTTGTTGTTTTCTTGTGGTTGATTGTGGTATTGCTGCATTTTTAGATGATTCTAGGCAGAGGAAACAGTAGGAGTTTACTCCTACTTTAGCTGATAACATCTCCAAGAAAGGGTAAGTAATTCCCTTCTTGATTTCTTTAAGTTTATGAAGTTATAACTTGGAGAATGTTGTAGTATTGTGTTATTATTTCTTTGTGCCTTTTTGTGGCATGTTGCTGCCTAATTTTTCCAGAACTTTGGTGAAGTGAACTTTCTACTTTTTGGGTTTGTAAATTGGACTTGGAAGGAGCCTTAAGGAGTAAGCTTGAAAGGAAGATTTTCGGTGAAATTCGAGTCGACATGCCAAGGTATGTAAAGGCATCCCTTTCCTTGTTTTTCAAGCATGAAACTGAGTTATTGAAAGGATCAATATTCCTATGTTTATAAAATCATATTAAGGCATGTATGATCCTTTCCAAAAGGTTGGAACTACTTGGCATAAAGCTTGAATCGTTAAAAATGGTTGAAGAGAACAAACGTGAAGCGAAAGGTGTAATTTTTATACGATTGTTGCCGTAGTTATAAATCGAGAGGGATGTCGCTACTTCTCTTTTGATCGTTGTTCTGTATGAATGGGTTTGGTTTTCCATCGGTTGTCAGTCAAAACTCCATCCCAAATATTTTGGATGTTGTGGCATCAGTTATCTAGCTACATTCTATTACCGATTGACACCATTTTGGAAACTTTGATTCCGGTTACTGCTTGTTAAATTTCACCTGTTTCAGCCTGTGCTTTAAAAAGTGCTTCGGCACAAAATAAATATGATCTCTCCAACGCATAAATGGTTGTGAGTTCACGTTCTCTTAAGTCCCCTTAACGTGGGCACCGTAAGCTGGTCCTTTTCAGTATACTATATATGTGATGTTGAATATATGTTAAGATCTGGTGACTTAGTGAAATTGGTACGAAATGATAAGACGACAGCACGTAATTGAACTTAAGCTAAGAAGATGACGCTAAGCCGATTGAGGGTAAACGAGCTTATCGAAATGACGTTTTAATAATATTGTTAATCCCTCCTATATGTTTATGTTTTAAAGTGCTTAGGGAAAATAGTAAATTTTATATTTTTTCCTGTTTAAAGCTAAGAAAGCGGCATGTAGCGAATAAGCTAAATCGATACATGTTAACGGGGAAAGCGTGGCTAAGTTGTCAATTAGGCAAAGAGGTAAGTGCGTATAAGAATTGATGGAATAGTGAACACGAGGGTAAAAACTTGAGTGTAGAGTGAATAATTTTTGGCGAAGAAGTTAAGATGAATAAGGAAAGTAGGGCTAAATATTGTTAAATTAGATGATACGGGTTATGATGGTGAACGAGGTAGGCAACATCTAGGAAGATTAACCCTGTTCTAGAGACGTTTAGCAAAAGAGTTATAAATTAAGTTGTTTGTGTTCAATATGTATTACATTGATGAATAACCACTAAAGTGTTAACCTTCTATGAAATAATTAGAGTTGAAAGTCTACAAAATAGTAACTTAAGTTGAGAAGCTCTCTGTTATACCCCTAAAGGATTATGTTAAGTTATCTATTCTAAGTGTTGAAATTTTCTACCATGTCTGAAAAGGGTAATCCAAGGATCTTCTAAGTCACTTATGATTATGTAAGCTTTCTTAAGCTCCGCAGATAATTGCAAAGTTATGTAAGTCAATCCAGCATCACCCGAATTACGGCTATATATCTTTATTTTCCTATAAGGAATCACTTCGAAAGTTACTCACGAGTTCCTAAGTTATAGAGCTCCAAGTCTCAGATCCTTAAGTTATGTCTTTACGTCCCTAATTTATGTTGAATTGTGCTACCTGTTCTAAGAAGTTTTTGAGAGATCATATTTCGAGAATTATGCTAATGTCTCAGTCAAGTATTTGATGTTGTATAAGAGTCTAAAAGTTAAAGTCTTTATACGTCTTTCCAGTAAGAAGTCTTAATGTATATGATTTTCATGTTATAACATACAGTTGAATTCTTTCAGTTATATTCAAGTCATGCATCTTTATATAGCTCTTGTTGAGTTATCAGTTGAATTTCCTAAATTCAGAGGAGAGATTCTCCCATGTACCAATATTCCTAATGTCTAAGTAAGTATAAGTGCAGGCTATGATACTGATCAGTTAAGCTCAGAACTTTGAATATCAGGAAGTCTCCTGGAGGTCACCCAGTTAACTAAATACGAGTTATACATTATATAGAAGTCTCATACGTCGTATGTTTGTAGTTCAGTTCCCAGCTCTATGTATATGACAAATAACTCCAAGTTCCTAGTTATAATTTCCATGTTTTCCTGCAAATAAGTCAAATAAATTAAGAACTATATGTGTTTATCTACATGATAAATTTTTCAATGAAATTCCAATGTATAGTTGTCGATACCGATAAAGGAACCACCTGGTAGGAAGTATATATTTGCAGTTCCCAAATGTTAAAGAATTGTGTTGAAATGAGCTCTATTTGTTTCTATTCAAGTAATATGTTCAATTCGTAGGATTATTTGTAGGTCATTGTTTGTAAGCCTACAAAAGTTCTTTTGTTGTCTAAACCTCTTGAAGGTCCTTCAAGTAACTGAGTCGACATGTTCATGTATAATTTGACAACTTTACGTGATATATATACATATTTTTTAGCTTTACATGATATGGGTGCTCACTTGCATTTATGGGTTACGAAAGAGGCCTATTCCGGCCACAGATTTAACATTTGTCATTTATATGCCATACGTGTTAAATTGACTCAATATAAGCCATATCGACCCTATTTATGATTATGATTGAGAATTATTTTTATTTTACCCCGGTGTGGTACATCAGCTGGAGATATTTATATTTTACCCCGGTGTGGTACATCGGCCGGAGATATTTTTATTTTACCCCGATGTGGTACATCGGTTGGAGATATTTTTATGTTACCTCGATGTGGTACATCGGCTGGAGAAATTTTTATTTTACCCCGGTGTGGTATATCAGCTAGAGATATTTTTATTTTACCTCGGTGTGGTACATCGACTGGAGATATTTTTATTTTACCCCGATGTGGTACATCAGCTAGAGATATTTTTATTTTACCCGGTGTGATACATCAGCTGAAGATACTTTTATTTTTCCTTAGTATGGTACACCGACTGGAAGGATTTTATATATTGATTTTTGGTTGCTTGGTTGTTGGCATTACAGTTATAGTTTTTCTTGTGCATTACTTGGTTGCATTTGCACTTCAGTGTTGACTTATTGCCAGGTTTCAGTACCCAGGATTCTAGGTTGTTGTTATTCCTTATTTCTGGCTCAGTTATCATTGCTATCTTACATGTTTACAGTTTTCTGCCTTACATACCAGTACATTTCATTCGTACTGACGTCCCTTCGCCTGGGGACCTGTGTTCGTGCCGCAGGTGTAGGTAGAGGTCGGGATTGCAATTTGCAGTAGTAGTTTGTGAGATTAGTGGATGTGTTGGTATGCTCCTTTGTTTTTGGAGCTAAGACTGGTTTTGTTTCAGCTAGAGTTTTGAGATGCAGTTATGGGTAGGTCAGAGCCCTGTTCCGACCATCAGTCAGTTTACTCTTTAGAGGCTTTGTGGACTTAGTGTGTACAATGGTATTCAGTTTGTGGCCTTGTTGGCTTTTTGTTGTTTAGTTTAGCATACTCATAGCCTTGTTTGCATTTCAGTTGTTTACCCTATATTGTTGAGACATTATGGGTCCAGCTTGTGCTCTAGTTGATTGTTACAGGTGGCTTGGACTGCCTAACTGTTACAGTTACAGATCTCATATAGTCGGCCTCCCAGTCAGTCAGGTATGGGGAGTCAGTCGCGCCCTCCCCCCAGTTATGGGGCGTGACATATGTCATGCGATGAAATATCTCTCTATCCTTCTAATTCGTGCTATATGTGTTTGCAGTATCATGCCTCCATGCCGAGTTAACGAAAGAAGGAATTGCAACGAAAACGGTAATGACCATAAGAATGGCAATGGAGATGGGCACCATCAAGCCCCACCAGCCCCACAGGATCATGCGCCTGAGCAGGTTGCCCACACTGAGTTTAGGCTAGCCATCCAGATATTGACACAGGCATTGACCGCTCAGGTCAATAAGCAAGAGGTAGCTCATGTTCCCTAGAACGAAAACGCAGCAGCAGCTAGGGTCATGGACTTTCTCAGGATGAATCCCTAATTTTCTTAGGTAGAGGGTAGAAAAGGACCCACATGAGTTCATGGAGGAGATTCAGAAGATCACTCAGGCTCTAGGAATAAGGGGGGAGTTAGTAGACCTAGCCTCTTATCAGTTGAAAGGGGTTGCTTCTATTTAATACAAGCAGTGGAAGGATGGTCGAGGAGTTGAAGCAGGTCCTATTGGTTGGGATGAGTTTCTCATCGCATTCTTGGACCGATTCTTTTCCTTAGAGATAAGGGAAATCAAGGTAGTAGTGTTTGCGAACATGAGATAAAATAACATGATAATTCAAGAGTACGCTTTAGAGTTCACCCATTTGTCCAGGTACGCGCCAGAGATGGTGGCCAGTCGGAGGGCCCTGGTGAGTAGATTTGTAAACGAGATAGAGGACCACTTGGTCAAAGATTGCATGACTGCTATGATACATCAGGACATCAACTTCTCCCAATTGGTTTTGTACGCCCAGCAGATGGAGGCAATGCACATGAGGGAAAGGGAGAGAGAGAGGCCAAGAGGGCCAGGACAGATAGTTTTGGGTTCTCCCAGCAAAGATCGGGCAGTGGACATCATTAGTAGTTCCACCAGAGGTCATCAGCCCCAAAGTCGTCATCATCCAGTATTACATCCAGGTCTCGGGGTGATCAAAGGAGTAGGGCATCAAGTTCAAGGGGACAAAGGAACACGCCGGCAGAGTGCACCATTCCAGTCTACAAAAAATGTGGTAAGAAACACATAGGAGAGTGCTTAGCCGGATCAGACATGGTTTGGGTGTGGGAAACCTAAGCATATGTGCCGGGAGTATCCTTTGGCTAGACAGGGAGATGGCAGAGGTCGTACTCATGCTACAAGTTTAGTAGCAACACATCTTCCTCAATAGGGTGCATCCACTAGTATAGGTAGTGGTCAGCGCTAAAACAGGTTTTATGCCCTAGCGTCTCATTAGGAATAGGAGATCTCTTGTAATACCCTGGAAAGACCTAAGAATAGACCCGGGAGTTAAATTTGAAAAGTACAGAAAACTAGAAAAAATATCACAGGACGGACCACAGAACGACTCGTGGTATCAAACTATGAGTAGTTGTATGTTGTTGTTGGTTAGGGAAGAGTTGGTGGCAGTGGAGACAACGGGAGGTATGACAACCCGTTGTGGGTTACAGTGGGCCATCCTTTGCAGCCATGGTTAGTGTCAAGCTGGGCGACAAGGTAAACAACAAGAGATCCAATGACCCATTTGAAGAAGCCACGGCTCGTTGGTTGTGGTCGTTGTTGGAGGTTGATAGTTTCCCGTGTAGGCACGGGTTGAGAAACTGACTCGTTGGAAGGAACCACGAGTCGTGGTGAGGCTCGTGGTAAAGAAGTCATATTTGGCCAAGAAGTCGATGATGGTCAATCCAATGACCCATCGTTTGAAGTAACGGCTCATCCCGACGAGTCGTGGGAAGGATCTGAGTTATGTTAGGAGGCAGTGGACCCGACAACTCAGTATCATGAGTCAGGGTATGTTGCCACGACCCATTAGATCAGTCGTTGGTCAGCCCGGAGCAGTTTTCAGGGAAATTTTAGTAAGGGCAATTTCAATTTTTCCATGCTTTGAGACCCTAAAATACTTTGTTTTGGATATTTTTCTGAGTGTGATAAGATGAGTTAAGTCCTTTATGCATGCCCATTCTCATGCAAGAACTTTAGAGAGATTTTTGGGAGATTCAAGGTCTTCTTCCGCAAATTTCCACCAATTTATTTGTGGGTTTTCAAGGAACTTCAAATCAATCCATTCTTAGGTATGTAGGGTTTTAGAATGGGTGAAATTCTTCCCCACCCATGCCCAAATCTCAATTTAAATCATGAATCCTCGTATTCAAGTCTATGGGGTTTTACTCAAATGCATGAAATTTCGATTTCTCTTTATGGGTCTAATTTAATTGAGTTGTAATTCTTGAATTATGAATGATGGGAAGGTTTTATTATTATTCTCTTTAAAATCATGTTTCAAGCTTTTGGATTCAAGATGCCCATTTTATGAAAGTTCATGAAAGTTATGATTTATGATTACAACTCTATATTTTGAATTTATTGATGACGGAAAAGCATGAATTCAAGATACCCATGTTTATGAGCATATTTTGAAAGAATTGAATATGATGAAGTATTGGGCAATGCCCACATGTTAAAGAATGATTTATGATTTATGAAGTGAATTACATGATTTATCGATTTATGTTGTTGGCCGATGAAAAGGGCCTTGATTTTTGGCTTAGAATGTTTTAAAGGGGATCAATGATGATAAATGTTATATTTTAGCCAATGAATCTCAATGCATAATGTTATTGATTCATGTATGAGACTATATGCATGTGTTTGGGAGTCGTATCTAGCACCGAGCAGCCGAGCGTTCAAAGGACTACGCCGGTGTCTCATAACCACGTGCCACCGTGGGTTTTTAAATGATATGATGTATTGAAAATGATCCCCTCAAATGTGATATCACGCCTTACGCACGACCCTCGCCTGGCAAGCTAGGGTCGGCTCTACCCACTTGAGCAAGATAGTGAGACATCTTGAAAGGCTCTACCATGATGGTGTCGGTTATGACCAGTCCTCCAATTGTTCTGCAAGTCTTATGCATTATTTATGTTATTGGCTCAAGTTATGTTTTGATAAAGTTTACTTACGATTATGATAATGAATGATTTATGAATGATTTGAAAGTCTTGAGCCTTATGTTTTCTTACGAAGTTTATGATACAAGCATGATGTCCTTCTCCAATGTTTATTTATGAGTTCATTTCCCCTTTTAATTTTCGTTTTACTTACCTTGCATACTTAGTACATTCCATGTACTGACCGCATACTTCTTATGTTGTATCGTTTCATGATACAGGTCGCAATTCTCAAGTTCATCCTCATCCTTAGTCCATCTCAGCTCTCATTCTCAGATTATTGGTGAGTCCTCATGTTCCGAGGGTTCTTTGATGGAATTTTATGTTATCTTCTGTTTCTGTATTGGTCGGGTTAGTTGGGGTTGTTGTCCCATCAACCCATCGCATGTAGTAGAGGCTTTCAGACAGTATGTAGTACTAGCTTATGTATATGTCTAGTACTTTCAGATGTTACATTATGGTTATGTTTTCTCTATCTTTTATTCTAAGTATTTAGCTTATTAATTGAGATTATCTGTATGCATGTGCCATGGGTCGATTTGGGGACTCTCGGGGTCCCTTGTCCCGTGTCTACGATCCGGGTGTATGTTCAGGTCGTGACAAACTTGGTATCAAAGCCATGGGTTTGATGTGTCCTAGGGTGTCTGAAAGTCGCGTTAAGAAGAGTCTTTTTCATAGGTGTGAAGCGCACCACACTTATGATGAAGAGGCCACTAGATGTTTAGGAAACGATCCCTTCTTTCATGTTCTATGTCGTGCATTGAAAAGTCTCTCCATCCTTCTAACTCGTGCGATTTGTGATTGCAGAATTATGGCTTCTAGGAGAATGGACGGAAGGAGAAATGGAAATGATAAAGGCCACAAAGATGGCAATGACAGGGCATCCGCAAGCCCCACCGGTTCAGGAGCCCCAGGCACTAGAGCCAGCTGCCTACACTGAGTTTCGGGCGGCTATTCAGATGTTGGCGTAGGCGTTGACCGCTCAGGTCAACCAGCAGGTTGTTGTGCTGGTCCCACCGAATGGCAATGCAGCAGTGGCTCCGATTAGAGACATCTTGAGAATGAACCCTCCTGAGTTCACGGGATCAAAGGTGGATAAGGATCCACATGAGTTTATTGAAGGGATCTTGAAGGTCACTTAGGTTATGGGGGTGACAAATAGGGAATGTATTACTTGGCCTCTTACTAGCTAAAAGAGGTCACTCATATGTGGTACAAGCAATAGAAGGACAATAGGGTAGTGGGAGCGGGCCCTATCAGCTGGGATGAGTTCCACATGGCCTTTCTTGAAAGGTTCTTTCCTTGGGAGATGAGGGAATTGAAAGTAGCTGAGTTTGTTAACCTCAAGAAAGGAAAAATGACAGTGCTAGAGTATTCGCTTGAGTTCACCCGGTTGTCAAAATACGCCCTAGAGTTGGTGATGGATCGGAGGGCGCGGATAAGTCGATTTGTTTATGGCGCGGCCGGTTATTTAGACAAGGATTGCAAGACTACTATGCTCCACCAGGATATGGACTTTCCTTCCATAGTGTTGTACGCCCAGCAGATGGAGGCGGCTCATATGAGAGGGAGGGAGGCAAAGAGGGCTCAAAAAGATAGTCATGGGTTTTCACATCAGAGGTCCAATGGTGGCTACTGTCCATAGTTTCAGCAGAAGTCACTAGCCCCAGCACCATCATCAGCTAGTGTTTCATACAGGCCCAAAGGTGACCATAGGAACAGGGCTTCAGTGTCGAGGGATCATAGGGGCACCCTGCTAGAGTATACCTGTCCAGCCTGTGAGAAGTGCGGCAAGAGTCACGCTAGGGAGTAGCTGCTTTGCTCTGATGTCTACTATGGGTGTGGTAGATGTGGACACATGCGCCTAGCGTTCCCATATTCTAGATAGGGTGATGATAGGGTTCGGGCACAGACCGTCAGGAAAATAGCAGTTCCAGCCCATTCCGCTCCGCAGGGAGCATCGACTAGTGGAGGTGGTGAACAGAGCCAAAACCGATTCTATGCCCTTGCCTTGTGGTAGGAGCAGGAGACTTCGCCAGACGTGGTCACTAGTATGTTACGTGTCTTTCATATTGATGTTTATGCCTTGCTAGATTCAGGGGACACATTGTCTTTCGTGACTCCTTACATTTCTAGTAGCCTTGGAGTTAGTCCCGAGACCTTGATAAAACCGTTTTCAATTTAGACCCCTATTGGTGATTCGGTCATAGCTAGACGAGTAGAGGATGCCCGGTCACTGTGTTGCATAAGGTTACCTCCGTAGACCTTGTAGAGTTAGCCATGATTGACTTTGACATTATTCTTGGTATGGATTGGTTGTTTCTATGTTATGCTTCGATTAATTGTAGGACCCGTATAGTGGAATTTCATTTTTCGGGTGATTCAGTTTTGGAGTGGAAGGGTAGTACGGCAGTACCAGCAGGTCGGTTTATTTCCTATCTTAAGCTAGGAAGATGATCTCTAAAGGTTGTATGTACCACCTAGTTAAGGTTAAGGATGTGGCTTCCGATACCCCGACTATTCAGTCAGTTTCGATGGTGTGCGAATAATTGGAGGTGTTTTTCGAGGATTTGCCAGGTGTTCCTCCGGAAAGGAAAATTGATTTAGGTATTGATCTATTGCCAGATACGCAGCCTATTTTTATCCCTCCTTACAAGATGGCTCCAGCCGAGCTAAAGGAGTTAAAGGACTTGTTGGATAAGGGTTTCATTAGACCAAGTAAGTCTCCATGGGGTGCACCGGTTCTCTTTGTTTGAAAGAAGGATGGGTCCCTTTGGATGTGTATTGATTATCGACAACTTAATAAGATCACCATCAAGAATAGGTACCCCTTGCCCAAGATTGATGATTTTTGACCAGCTCCAGGGTGTCAGGTGTTTCTCGAAGATAGATCTTAGGTCCAGATATCACCATCTCAGAGTTCGGGAGTGTGACATTCCAAAGACGGCCTTCAGAACACAGTATGGCCATTATGTGTTTGTAGTTATGTCTTGTGGACTAACAAATGCTCTCACAACTTTTATGGACCTGATGAACAAGGTGTTCAAGCAATATTTAGATATGTTCGTGATCGTGTTCATCGTTGACATTCTTATATACTCCCGGAGCGAGGAGGAGCATGCCACTCATTTCAGAATAGTGTTGCAAACCCTCAAGGATAGTCAGTTGAATGCAAAGTTTAGCAAGTGTGAATTTTTGCTAAACTCGGTAACATTTTTGGGACATGTGGTATCAAAGGCATAAGGGTAGATTCCCAGAAGATCGAGGCAGTGAAGAATTGGCCTAGACCGGTGAATCCTTCAAAAATTTGGAGTTTCTTGGGCCTAGCAAGGTAATACCGAATGTTTTTTGAGGGTTTCTCATCTATTGCAACACCTTTGACTAAGTTGACTTAGGAAAAGGTGAAGTTCCATTGGTCGGATGCTTGTGAGAAAAGCTTCCAAGACTTGAAGGCCCGACTCACTTCAGCACCTGTGTTGACTTTACCCGTGGGTACTGATGGCTTTGATGTATATTGCGATGCTTCGAGAGTCGGACTGGGATGTGTGTTGATGTAGTATGGGAAGGTGATAGCATATGCCTCACGACAGCTGAAGCTCCACGAAAAGAATTATCTGACCCATGATCTTAAGTTGTCTACGGTGGTGTTTGCCTTGAAAATATGGCGGCATTACTTGTATGGGGTCCATGTGGATGTATTCACGGATCGCAAGAGTTTGCAATATGTGTTCACACAGAAAAATTTAAATCTTCGCAAAGGAGGTGGTTGAAGTTACTAAAGGACTATGACATGAGTGTCCTCTACCACCTGAGCAAGGCAAATGTGGTTGCAGATGCGCTTAGTAGGCTCTCAATGGAGAGTGTGTCCCATGTGGATGAGGGGAAGAAGGAGTTAGTGAAATATGTCCACCGACTTGCAAGATTGGGAGTTAGATTGACCGACTCAACTGATGGCGGTGTTGTTGTACATAACGGATCAAAAGCGTCCTTGGTGGTTGATGTTAAATCCAGGAAAGATGAGGACCCCATTTTGAGGAAGCTGAAGGAGGCGGTGCAGAGTCAAAAGGTGGAGGTTTTCTCCCAAGGGGGAGATGGTGTGCTACGATATCAGGGTCATCTATGTGTCCCAGATGTAGATGATTTGAGAGTTCGGATATTGCATGAGGCATATGGTACTAGATATTCTATTCATCCAGTATCCATGAAAATGTATCGAGACTTGTGAGAAATGTGTTGGTGGGATGGTATGAAGAAGGATATTGCGGAGTTCGTAGCAAAATGTCCAAACTGCCAGCAAGTGAAGGTCGAGCATCAAAGGCCGGGAGGCGTACTTCAGGATATCAGCAACGCCACTTGAAAGTGGGAATAAATTAATATGGATTGCATTACATGTTTACCTCTTACTCACCGACACTACGACTCCATTTAGGTGTGGTCGATAGGTTAACAAAGGCTGCACACTTCTTACCGGTCAAGACTACGGATTTAGCAGATGATTATGCTAAGTTGTATATTCGGGAGTTGGTTGGAGTACCCTTTTCTATTATCTTAGATCGAGGTACTCAGTTTACCTCTCAATTTTGGCGTTCTTTTCAAAAAGGACTTGGGACGCAAGTTAAGCTCAGTACAACCTTCCATCCGCAAAAAGACGGTCGGGCAGAGCGAACCATTCAAACCCTTGAGGATATGTTGAGGGCATGTGTTATGGATTTTAAAGGTAGCTGGGATGATCATTTGCCCTTGATCGATTTTCTTATAATAACAATCTCTAGCATCCGGATGGCACTATTTAAGGCTCTTTATGGGCGAAGGTGTAGATCGCCCATTGGATGGTTTGAGGTTGGTGAGGCAGCTATGATAGGACCAAATCCGGTTCATGAGGCGATGGTGAAGGTTTAGTTGATAAGGGACCGGTTGAAAACCGCTCAAAGTCATCAGAAATCATATGCTGATGTGAGGAGAAGGGATTTAGAGTTTGATGTGGACGACTAGGTATTTTTAAAGGTATCACCCATGAAGGGAGTCATGCGGTTTGGGAAGAAAGGGAAACTCAATTCCTACTAGATTGGCCCCTACCGGGTTATGAGTAGAGTTGGTAAGGTGGCGTATGGATTGGACTTGACCTCGAAGCTACCTTTGGTTCATCCCTTCTTTCATGTGTCACTTTTGAAGAAGTGCTTGGGTAATCCAGCCTTGGTAGTTCCACTAGATAGTATTGGAGTGAAGGACAACCTCAGTTATGAAGAAATTCCCGTTGAAATCTTGGATCATCAGGCTCGGAGGCTAAGTAACAAAAAAGTCGCTTTAGTTAAGGTTTTATGGAGAAATCAGCATGTTGAGGGAGCTACGTGGAAGGCCGAAGCGGACATGATTGCTAGATATCCACATTTCTTCTCTACCGGCTCGGTTCCGACTTGAGGTATCAGTTTTGCCCTATGAATCTATTTAGTTTTCATGTTTGGTTCATGTGTGCAAGTTTCTTTTATTTGTATGAATGTGTATGTAAAGTATGAGGTCAGTTCAGCTATATGGTTTTATTCGGAGGTAGTCATTCTGTGAAATTTTGGTTAAAATAATCAGTATATGGCTATGATGAATTGTATGTTTCTATTTGCTGCTTGTTTCCTACATTCGAGGATGAATGTTTCCAAGGGGGAGATATTGTAATACCCCAAAAAGGCATAAGAATAGCCGGGAGTTAAATTTGAGAAGTGCAAAAAACTAGCAAAAATATCACAGGACGGACCACAGAACGACTTGTGGTATCAAACCATGAGTCAATGTACGCTGTCGTTGGTTAGGGAAGAGTTGGTGGCAGTGGAGACAACAGGAGGTATGAAGACCCGTTGTGGGATACAATGGGTTGTCTTTTGCAGCCGTGGTTAGGGTCAGGCTGGGCGACAGGATAAACAATGAGAGACCCAACGACCCGTTTGAAGAAGCCACGGGTCGTTGGTTGTGGTTTTTGTTAGAGGTTGATACTTTCCAATGTAGGTGACGGGTTGAGACCATGATTCGTTGGAAGGAACCGCGAGTTGTGGTGAGGCTCGTGGTAAGGAAGTCGGATTTGCCCAAGAAGTCGATGATGGTCAATCTAATGAACCATCGTTTGAAGTAACGGCTCGTCCTGACGAGCCGTGGGAAGAACCTATGTTATTTTAGGAGGCAGTGGACCCAACGAGTAGTGACCACGAGTCGTGGTATGTTGCCACGACCCGTTGGATCGATCGTTGATCAGCCCGGAGTAGTTTTCAAAGAAATTTTATTAAGGGCATTTTTTGACTTTTTCGTGCTTTGAGACCGTAAACTACGTTGTTTTGGATATTTTTCTGAGTGTGATAAGATGAGGTAAGTCCTTTATTCATGCCCATTCTCATGCAAGAACTTTAGAGAGATTTTTAGGAGATTCAAGGTCTTCTTCCTCAAGTTTCCACCAATTTCTTTGTGGGCTTTCAAGGAACTTCAAATCAATCGATTCCCAGGTATGTAGGGTTTTAGAATGGGTGAAATTCTTCCCCACCCATGCCCAAATCTCAATTTAAATCATGAATCCTCCAATTCAAGTCTATGGGGTTTTACTCAAATGCATGAAATTTTGATTTCTCTTTATGGGTATGATTTAATTGAGTTGTAATTCTTGAATTATGAATGATGGGCAGGTTTTATTATTATTCTCTTTAAAATCATGTTTCATGCTTTTGGATTCAAAATGCCCATTTGATGAAAGTTCATGAAAGTTATGATTTATGATTACTCCTCTATATTTTGAATTTATTGATGATGGAAAAGTATGAATTCAAGTTACCCATGTTTATGAGCATAGTTTGAAAGAATTGAATATGATGAAGTATTGGGCAATGCCCACATGTTAAACAATGATTTATGATTTATGAAGTGAATTACATGATTTATCGATTTATAATGTTGGCCGATGAAAAGGACCTTGATTCTTGGCTAAGAATATTTTAAAGGGGATCAATGATGATAAATGTTATATTTTAGCCAATGAATCTTAATGCATAATGTTATTGACTTATGTATGAGCCTATATGCATGTTTTTGGCAGCCGTGTCTACATCCAAGTACTCTGACGTTCAAAGGACTATATCGGTGTCTCATAACCACGTGCCATCATGGGGTTTTAAATTATATGAACTATTGAAAATGATCCCCTCAAACGTGATATTACGCCTTATGCATGACCCTCACCTGGCAAGCCGGGGTCGGCTCTGCCCACTTGAGCGAGACAGTGGGGCATCATGAAAGGCTCTACCATGATGGTGTTGGTTATGACGAGTCCTTCCATTGTTCCCCATGTCTTATGCATTGTTTATGTTGTTGGCTCAAGTTATGTTTTGATAAAGTTTACTTACGATTATGATAATGAATGATTTACGAATGATTTGAAAGTCTTGAGCCTTATATTTTCTTACGAAGTTTATGATACAAGCATGATGTCCTTCTCCTATGTTTATTTATGAGCTTATTTTCCCTTTCAATGTCCGTTTTTAACCTTGCATACTCAGTACTGACCGCATACTTTCTATGTTGTATCGTTTCATGATACAGGTCCTCGTTCTCAAGCTTATCCTCATCCTTAGTCCATCTCAGCTCTTGCTCTCAGATTATTGGTGAGTCCTCGTGTTCTGAGGGCCATTTGATGGACTTTTATGTTATTTTGTGTTTCTATATTGGTTGGATTAGTTGGGGATGTTGTCCCATCAACCCATCATATGTAGTAGAGGCTTTCAGACAGTATGTAGTAATCAGCTTATATGTATGTCTAGTACTTTCAGATGTTATGTTATGGTTATGTTTTCTCTATGTTTTATGCTAAGTATTGTTCTTATTAAATGAGATTAGTTGTATGCATGTTCCAAGGGACGACTTGGGGCCTCTCGGGGTCCCTTGTCCCGTGTCTACGATCCGGGTGTATGTTCGGGTCGCAACATCTCCCTAGATGTAGTCATTGGTATTTTACGAGTATTCCATCTTGATGTTTATGCATTGTTAGATCCAGGGTCTACTTTATCTTTTTTGACCCCCTATGTCGCTAGTAGCTTTGGATTCAGTCTTGAAATCCTATCAAAACCTTTCTCAATATCTACTCCTGTCGGTGATTCAGTTATAGCTCAATAGCTATACAGAGATTGCCCTATCACAGTCCTTAAGAAAGTCACCTCGGCAGATTTAGTGGAGTTAGAGAATATAGATTTTGATGCTATCTTTGGCGTGGATTGGTTGCATGCATCTTATGCCTCTGTGAATTGTAGAACTTGTGCGGTAGAGTTCCGATTTCTGGGTGAGCCAGTCTTAGAGTGGAAGGGTAGTTCAGTTGTGCCTGTAGGTCACTTTATTTCCTACCTTAAGGACAGAAAGATGATCTCTAAGGGTTGTGTGTACCATCTAGTTTAGGTTAAGAATGCTACGTTTGAGACCCTAACTCTCCGGTCAGTTCCAGTAGTGTGTGACTACCCCAAGGTATTCCCAGATGATTTACCCGGAGTCCCTCTTGAGTGGGAGATCAACTTTGGTATTGACCTTCTTCTTGGTACGCAGCCCATATCTATTCCTCCTTACAAAATGGCTCCAGCTGAACTAAAGGAGTTGAAAGAGCAGTTGAAGGATCTCTTTAATAAGGCTTTCCTCAGACTTAGCAAATCCCCGTAGGATGCACCAGTTCTTTTTGTTCGAAAGAAGAATGATTCTCTTTGTATGTATATTGACTATCGGCAGTTTAACGAGGTTGCCATAAAGAACAAGTATTCTCTTCCTATAATTGATGATTTGTTTGACCAACTTCAAGGTGATAAGTGCTTCTCAAAGATAGATCCCGGGTCCGGTTATCACCAGCTTAGAGTTAGGGAGAGTGACATCTTTAAGACAGCCTTCAAGGCTCGGTATGGTCACTATGAGTTTGTAGTTATGTCTTTTGGACTAACGAATGCTCCTTCAACTTTTATGAATTTGATAAACAGGGTTCAATCCATATTTCGACATGTCCGTGATTGTGTTCATAGATGACATTCTCATATACACTAGGACTGAGGAGTAGCATGCTGCTCATTTAAGTATTGTGCTATAGACTCTCAAG
The DNA here is from genome assembly GCA_035772735.1 of Datura wrightii. Taxonomy (NCBI): domain Eukaryota; kingdom Viridiplantae; phylum Streptophyta; class Magnoliopsida; order Solanales; family Solanaceae; genus Datura; species Datura wrightii. The sequence continues at coordinate 42,555,404 of JASDFA010000002.1, read as the reverse complement.
GATTGCCATCTGTTTGCTAAAATTCAGCAAGTGTGAGTTTTGGTTAGACTCAATAGTATTTTTCAGTCATGTGGTGTCAATTGAGGGTGTACAGGTGAACTCTTAGAAGATAGAAGCGGTGAAGGATTGGCCTAGACTAGTTAGTCCTTTGGATATCAGGAGTTTTTTCGGTTTGGTTGGTTGCTATAGGTGGTTTGTTGAGGTATTTTCATCCATTACTGCACTGTTGACTAAGTTAACCCAGAAGAAAGTCAAATTTTAGTGGTCGAATGCATGCGAGGAGAGTTTTCAAGAGTTAAAGACTCGACTCACTTCAGCTCCAATATTGACCCTATCCAAGGGCACAGATGGATTTTTGGTGTATTGTGATTCCTCTAGGGTTGGACTTGGTTGTGTATTGATGCAGCATGGCAAAGTCATTATGTATTCCTCTAAATAGCTTAAGACCCACGAGAAGAATTATCCCAACACATGACCTAGAATTGGCAGCAGTGTTGTTCGTATTGAAGATTTGGAGACACTACTTGTATAGGGTGCATGTAGATGTGTTCATGGACCATAAGATTCTTCAGTATGTGTTTACCCATAAGGATCTAAATTTACAGCAAAGGAGGTGGTTAGAGCTTCTCAAGGATTATGACGTGAGTGTCTTTTATCATTCGGGCAAGGCCAATGTAGTGGTGGATGAGCTTAGTAGGTTATCCATGGAGAGTGTGTCTCATGTGGAGGAGAAAAGGAAAAAGTTGGTGAAGGATGTGCATCGGCTTGGACGGTTAGGCGTTCGCCTTGTTGACTTGATAGATGGTGGTGTGATTGTTCAAAATGTGTAATATCTTCATTAGTGATCGAGGTCAAGTCTAGACAAGATGAGGATCCAATCTTGGTAAAGTTGAAGAAAGTGAAATCAAATGGTAGAGGTCTTCTCCCAAGGGGGAGATGGTGTGCTTTGATATCAGGGTCATTTGTGTGTTCCAGATGTTGATGACTTGAGAGATCGAATGTTGCATGAGGATCATGGTTCCCGATATTCTATACATTTGGGTGCCATCAAGATGTACCATGACCTACGGGAAGTCTATTAGGGAATGGCATGAAGAAGGTCATTGCTGAGTTTGTAGTTAAATGTCCGAATTGTCAGCAAGTGAAAGTTGAGCATCAAAGACCAGGAGGTGTACTTCAAGACATCAGTATTCCCACCTGGAAGTGGGAAGAGATCAATATGGACTTCATCATAGGATTGCCTCGTACACGTCGATAGTATTACTCAATTTGGGTGATTGTGGATAGGTTGACTAAAGAAGCTCATTTTCTATCAGTCAAAACTATAGATCCAGCAGAGGATTATGCCAAATTGTACATTCGGGAATTGGTTCGATTGCATGGACTTCCTTTTTCAATCATCTCAAATAGAGGTACTGAGTTTACCTCATAATTTTTGAAAGTCGTTTCAAAAGGGACTTGGTACTCAGGTCAAGCTTAGCATTGCTTTTCACCCACAGATGGATGGTCAAGCCGAGCGGACCATTCATACTCTTGAGGATATATGGAGAGCATGTGTGATTGATTTCAAAGGTAGTTGGGATGACCATTTACCTATCATCGAGTTTGCGTACAACAACAGTGTTACACCCCGTAAGATTCCCGACACCTAGCTGGCCTATTCGCGCGTTAGTTAAGCATATTTGAAAGCCATACGTGCTAGGGAAAGGCCCGGAAAAGGATCGAACAAGAAACCTGTCGAACCATCACGGAAGGAGCCGGGGCAGAGCCCTTCCGCGATGGCAACGTGTTACGGAGGCGGGGCCACCGCGTTGGCTCCGTGACACATTGGGCTTGTCCAGGCCCCAGTATATAAATCCCCCACTTCGGTTTGTGATGTTATAACCTTTATTTTATTTCCAGAAAAACATAGAAAACAGAGAGAGACGAAGAGGGTTAATATATTATCATCCGATTATGCTGCCAAACGTAGTCCAAACTTAAATTACTCCAGATACCGAGGTATTTAGCAACAGGGACCATTCCTACGGATTTAGTTTTGTGAAATACGGCCGACGAATCGTCGAGCTACCGGACTAAGGTAAGTAGAATTGCTCCAAACTAGTGTCTATATGCTACTAGCTATGAAGTGAATACTTCTCCCTTCTGGACTTCTGAAAAATAGCAAGTTTTCGACCGTCGTTCGATAAGCCTAAGTTTAGTCTATAATTATATCGAAAGTGATGTCGTCCCTTAGAATAAAGTTGTATTTTGCACTAATTAACGTGTATATGAATGCAGTTGGGAAAAATAGCTTGAATACTGACCGAGCCTCGTCCGACAGTTGGATAACTCGAGGTTAAGGTATGTGAAGTTGTTCTTCGGCAACTTAGTAAGCCTTATCTTGGTAAATCATAGTAAACTCCGTATTTGAAACTCTCGGAGTTGAATGTTGAGAATTAAGTAAGTCTAATAGATTCTGAGCCATGCTCCCGTATCGTATTCAGTCTGAGAGATAGTAAAGCATGCGCCAAAGGGCGAGTTAGCATTCCAGATTCAGTATAGCTTATTGTATGATTAGCAAGCATGTTATAGAATAAAAAGATACAGATTTTCAAAATAAAGGTAATAAAGTAAAATCAAATAGACAGACAGTTTTATGGCTACAGATTAGCCATTCAGACAGATAGTATCCCGGCTACAGATTAGCCAAACAGTTAAATAAAGATTTCAGAATCAGTATAATCAGTAAAGAATCAGTATAATACAGAAAGAGATCAGAATAAGAAATCAGACTTTCAGATAGTCTTTTTTGGTTATACATGCTTGCTATTTGTATGTGCTATTTGTTTGTTGAGACTTGATGTGGCATGAGGGCACCTTATTGAGTGTCCTCGCCGCCCATGGGTTGGTAATCGTGTCGCCCACTGAGCGGGTGGGTTTACGTCACTCCAAGGAGTGGCATGCCGTCCCCAGTTTGGACGAAGATGGGATGAAGCTTTCCCCATATCAGGCTGATCAGCATTACAGTACAGATAGCCCTGTTGTGCGCAAGCGCCCAGGGAACAAATACAGATACAGCTACAGTTACAGATCTTATTACAGGTGCAGCTCCGGTTTCAGATAGCCCTGAGGAGTGTTCCGGGGAACCAGACCCTATCTGTTACTGTCTGCACAGGAGTCCTCCGAACTCAGACACGGTTTTTTGTATCGGAGTCTATGGCCCGAGTCGGAGACCCAGGGGGCCGGTAGAGGAGCTCCGAGTGAGCAGATGAGTAGAGTGACTTATTTTTGGTTGGTTTTGACCCGGGTAGGGGTATATAGATTGTTTGCTTGCTTGGCGCCATCCGACTTATGGGGGTTGGTATTGGCTCTTGCTTGCTTAATGTATATGTATTTGTGTGCTTTATATATATTAGTTAATAGACAGCAGGCCGCCGTGACTACAGACACGCTCCTGCCTATCAGTGCAGAAAGGTTTGATCTAGTTCCTATCAGCTCTTCAGATTCAGTTATCTCCTACTCACAGACTTCTTAGTTATGTTATTTGTATTTAATTGTATCATTTCAGTTGCTTTGCATACTCGGTACTAGTGGTACTGACGCCCAGTGGGGCGCTGGATTACTTGCCTGCAGATACTCATAGACGAGGAGGCGATTACTCGTGATCCTAGCCAGCGCAGAGTGGTCAGCTCCTGTCATCCGGAGCTTGATATTTCAGAGGTTTATATCATTTCCTTTTGTTGTACAGTACTGTAGGTCGGGGCCCTGTCCCGACCATCTTATCAGTGTTCCTAGAGGCTTGGATTCTGTATATATTTCCCTGTGGTCAGTTGAGCCGGTCGTGTGAGGCCGTGCAGTTTGTTATAGTTGTTTAGCATTTCAGTTTATGTTGGTCGTGTGAGGCCTTAGTTTGATAGTAGTGGTGACCTTGCCGGTCACGTAGTTATTCAACATTTTATTGTGGAGTTACAGATAACTAGGCAGCATGGTGGCCTTGTCGGCCCGCATAGGTTTCCCCCTTATAAGTATGTTTCTGGTTAGCTGAAGTTTCATATAGGTGGCTATAGGCCTAGTCGTCCGGATGCTGTATTTATAGCCATCATATTGCTAGTTGATTTCATGAATTTGAGTTAGAGCCAGCCACGCACCAGATGTGCTTAGGCTCACTAGATAGCAGTCTAGATCCTACTAGGGCACCAGGTGCCAGTCATACCCCCCAAGGCGGGGCGTGACAAACTTGGTATCAGAGCAGGTCGTTTCCCAGGGAGTCTGCAAGCGTGCTAAGTAGAGTCTTGTCTATGGATGTGTTGTGCACCACATACTATAGGCAGGAGGCTGTAAGGCATGATAGGATGGTTACTCTTCTTTCTCATTCAGTCGTGCTATAGAGCGGTATATTATAGGGTTGAGTCCCTAAAACTTATCATGTTCTTTGTCTGCAGATAAGAATGGCAGACCAGCGTCGCCCTGCCACTGGCAGAAGATTAGACACAGCAGTAGGAGAAGGCACCAGCAGGATGCCTCAATCCCATTCAGAGTCAGCCCGATCTGAGGGCGATATAGAGGCTTCATCACAACCCTCTCAACAGTCCCCCTCACATTAGGAGCCTTCGGGCTCTACACCGCCCCCGATAGCTCCTATGCCTTCGCTATCAAATCAGGAGGTTCGTAGCACTGTAGTTATGTTGGCACAAATGATGGCAACACAGCGCCAGTCGGTGCCACCTGTAGCAGCAGAGCCTTCAGGTGGGTCAGGTAGTTCCAGGGTCAGGGAATTTTTTGCACTAGGTCCTCCACAGTTCACTGGGTCAGATCAGGCAGAGGACCCCCAGGACTTCCTAGATCAGATGCAGAGGATTTTCCGGGTTATGCATGTGACCCCTACAGAATCAGTTGAGCTGGCAGTGTTTCGGTTGCGGGACATAGTTGTGTTATAGTACGAGAGCTGGGAAAGGTCTCGAGGGAGAGATGTTGCCCCTCTGACCTGGTCCAGCTTCTCGGAGGCCTTCCTGGACCGTTACTTTCCATGGGAGATCCGGCAGGCCCGAATGGATCAGTTTTTGCATTTGGAGCAGGGGGCGAGGAGTGTACGAGAATATGCCCTACAGTTTGACTCCTTAGCCCGCTATGCTCCAGCCTTTGTGGACACTATGCCATCCAGAGTCCACCGGTTCATTATGGGTCTAAATCCGGAATATATTGAAGCTTGTATGACGGCTACGTTACGAGAAGATATGGATATTTCCCGAGTGTAGGCCTTTGCTCAGACCATTGAGGGTCTTAGACAGTGGCAACAGAGTAGTAGACAGACCAGTCAAGAACAACGCCGCAAAGATAGATCGGACGAGATGCAAAGAGAAGTTCAGAGAAGACCCAGGCCTCGACTATCAGATAGACCCCCTAGACCCCTACCTCCACCACAGCAGCAGCAGCAGCGAGGTAGATATGTGCGACGAGGGCAGTCAGAGCCCAGTGGTAGTTCCAGAACAGTAGAGTCCCCGCAGCAGAGAAGGGGAGAACAGAGCAAATTTGCACCCTCACCCTGCCCCTATTGTAATCGACCACACTCTGGAGCTTGTAAATATGGCTCCACTGGGTGTTATATTTGTGGATAGGAGGGGTATCGGATGCGAGATTGTCCGACCAGAGGTTAGGGGAATAGAGATAGTCAGGACAGGGGATCCGCAGGACCACGAGCCCCAGCAGCCTCAACGGGGCGTGGGCCTTTAGGTTCAGTAGGCAGAGGCCGAGGTAGATCAGGAGCCTCCAGTTCAGGTACGGGTTCAAACCGTACTTATGCACTACCAGGGAGACATGATTCAGAGGCGTCTCCAGATATAGTAACCGGTACGATGACTATCTGTGCATGCCCTGCTCACATATTAATTGATCCAGGATCCACTCTGTCGTATATTACCCCATTTGTGGCACGAAAGTTCAATATTGCACCAGAATTATTACAACAGCCCTTTGCAATATCCACGCCCGTCGGTGACTCTATTATAGCTAGTAGAATTTACCGAGGGTGTACAGTAGAGGTTGCTGATCGCCAGACTACAGTAGATCTGGTAGAGTTAGAAATTATTAATTTCGATGCCATTATGGGTATGGATTGGTTGGTGCCATGCTATGCTAACGTAGAATGTTGGACCAAGACGGTCCGATTCCACTTTCCAGGAGAGGCAGCGCGAGAATGGAAAGGTAGCACAGCTACTCCAAAAGGTAGGTTTATTTCCTACCTTCAGGTGAGGAAATTGATAACTAAGGGTTGTATCTACCACCTAGTCAGGGTTCAGGATGTCCGAGCAGAATCTCTGACACTCCAGTTTGTTCCGATGGTGAACGAGTTCCCTGATGTGTTTCCGGATGAGTTACCTGGTATTCCCCCAGAAAGAGAAATAGATTTTGCTATTGATTTATTACCAGGCACTCAGCCTATATCAATTCCTCCTTATCGTATGGCTCCTACAGAACTTAGAGAGTTGAAGGAGCAGTTGAAAGATTTGCTAGATAAGGGTTTCATCAGGCCGAGTACTTCACCATGGGGTGCGCCAGTTCTATTTGTGAGGAAGAAAGATGGCTCGCTCTGTATGTGTATAGATTATCGGCAGTTGAACAAAGTTAAAGTAAAGAATAAGTATCCGCTTCCCAGAATAGATGATTTGTTTGATCAGCTACAAGGGGCCAGATACTTTTCCAAGATTGACTCGCAGTCCGGATATCACCAGGTTCGAGTTCGTGAAAGAGATATTCCCAAAACAGCGTTCAGGACCCGATATAGACACTTTGAATTTCTAGTTATGTCCTTTGGGTTAACGAATGCCCCAGCAGTATTCATGGACCTGATGAATAGTATTTTCAGACCATACCTGGACCTGTTCGTGATCGTGTTTATTGATGATATTCTGGTGTATTCTCGCTCCGAAGAAGATCACCGGACTCATTTATGGACAGTGCTCCAGATTCTCAGGGACCGCCAGTTATATGCTAAGTTCTCCAAGTGCAAATTCTGGCTTAATTCAGTAGCCTTTCTGGGGCATATTGTGTCGGATGCTAGTATACAGGTTGACATGCAGAAGATAGAAGCAGTCAAATCATGGCCTAGGCCTACCACTCTGACTAAAGTCCGTAGCTTTCTGGGATTAGCAGGATATTACAAGAGATTTGTCGAGGGATTCTCTACTATTGCGGCACCTCTGACCAAACTGACACAGAAAGCAGCAAAGTTTCAGTGGACAAAGGCATGCCAGCAGAGCTTCCAGGAGTCAAAAGACAGATTAACCTCCGCCCCAGTGTTAGCATTACTAGAAGGTACAGAAGGTTATTCAATTTATTGCGAGGCGTTGGGTTGGGTTGGGTGTTGATGCAGCATGGTAAAGTGATTGCGTATGCTTCCAGACAGCTGAGGAAACAAGAAAAGAATTACCCTACCCACGACCTGGAATTAGCCGCAGTGATCCACGCCTTAAAGATATGGAGACATTACTTGTATGGCTTCCATGTGGACATTTTCACAGACCATAAGAGCCTACAGTATATCTTCACTCAGAGGGAGTTGAATTTGCGACAGCATCGCTGGCTGGAGTTATTGAAAGATTATGACGTGGACATTCTGTATCATCCGGGAAAAGCCAATGTAGTAGCATATGCTCTCAGCCATAAATCAATGGGAAGTTTGGCGCATTTGCAGCCTGAGAAGCGGGAGTTGGTCAGAGAAATACATCAATTAGCTAGCCTAGTCGTTCATATAGCAGACATAGAAGACAATAGAGCGGTAATTCAGAACACCGTTGTGTCGTCATTAGTTGTGGAGGTGAAAGAACGGCAATATGAAGATCCGGACCTGGTCGAGCTTAAGGGCATAATTCAGCAAGGGAAAGCGCAAGATTTTTAGATAACTGAGGAAGAAGTGTTGTTATGTAAATGTCGCCTCTGTGTTCCAGATGTTTCAGGGATCCGCCAGCAAATTATGTACGAGGTACATTGCACCCGTTATTCTCTTCACCCCGGTGCGACGAAAATGTACCATGATATCAAGGACAATTACTGGTGGCCAGGAATGAAGAGAGAAATTGCTGAATATGTAGCCCAGTGTCCTAACTGCCAACAGGTAAAAGCAGAACACCAGAAACCAGGCGGTTTGACTCAGGACATAGCTGTGCCTCTCTGGAAATGGGAAGCAGTGAATATGGATTTTGTGGCAGGATTACCTCGTACCAGACACAGACATGATTCTATATGGGTGATAGTTGACAGATTGACAAAATCAGCTCATTTCCTTCCAGTAAGAACTACCTTCTCGGCCGTAGATTATGTGGAGTTGTATATCCGAGAAATAGTCAAGTTGCATGGAGTACCAGTATCCATTATTTCAGATAGAGGAGCACAGTTTACGGCTAGATTTTGGCAGTCGTTTCAGAGAGGTCTGGGAATGCAGATTAATTTGAGCACAGCATTCCACCCTCAAACAGATGGACAGGCTGAGCGCACTATTCAGACGCTCGAGGACATGCTACGAGCGCGTGTGCTAGATTTTGGAGGTAGCTGGGATGAGCATTTGCCGTTAATGGAATTTTCTTATAATAATAGCTATCGCTCAGCCATCTAGATGGCGCCTTTTTAAGCCTTGTATGGGCGAAAATGCAAATCGCCAGTTGGCTGGTTTGAAATCGGGGAATCGGCGTTGATTGGGCCAAACATTGTTCAGCAGTCGGAGGAAAAGGTAAAGCTCATCAGAGAACGCCTACTGACTGCACAGAGCCACCAGAAATCATATGCTGATGTGCGGCACAGAGACTTGGAATTTGAGGTGCATGACTGGGTATTTCTGAAAGTATCTCCGATGAAAGGGGTGATGAGATTCGGCAAGAAAGGTAAGCTCAGTCCGAGGTTTGTTGGGCCTTATCAGATTCATCGAAGGATAGGACGAGTAGCATATGAGTTTGAACTTGCCTCCAGAATTGGAATCCGTTCATCCGGTCTTTCATGTGTCTATGCTGAGGAAATGCATAGGAGACCCATTCAGAGCGGTCCCAGTCCAGGATATCTAGGTTACGGAAGAGCTGGCCTATGAAGAGGTTCCAGTAGCCATCTTAGACAGACAAATTCGTAGATTAAGAACTAAGGATATTGTGTCTATCAAAGTATTGTGGCATAACAGGAACCGAGAGGAGATGACGTGGGAGGCAGAGGGAGATATGAAGGCTAGATATCCTCACTTATTCCAGGCCTAGTCAGGTGACAGGTATGTCCGTATTATTACTTATGCGGTACCTTATGGTATATATGTATAAATGAGAAAGATTGATGTTTAGCTATCAAGTGAATCGTAAAGTATTGTGTGAAGTACCTGTATTGGACTTTTCTGCATTTCAGATTTTTGGGATAGTCCATATTACAGGGGAAACTCCGCCGAAATTTTTCCAGAAACAAGTCGAATAAGTTGAGAAGTCCTCTAGATAGAAGTTCACATTCGAGGATGAATGTTCCTAAAGGGGGGAGAATGTTACACCCCGTAAGATTCCCGGCACCTAGATGGCCTATTCACGCGTTGGTTAAGCATATTTGAAAGCCATATGAGCTAGGGAAAGGCCCGGGAAAGGATCGGACGAGAAACCTGTCGAACCATCACGGAAGGAGCCGAGGCAGAGCCCTTCCGCGATGGCAACGTGTCACGGAGGCGGGGCCACCGCGTTGGGTCCGTGACACGTTGGGCCTGTCTAGGCCCAAGTATATAAAGCCCCCACTTTGGTTTGTGATTTTATAACCTTTACTTAATTTCCAGAAAAACCTAGAAAACAGAAAGAGACGAAGAGGGTTAATATATTATAATCCGATTATGCTGCCAAACGTAGCCCAAACTTAAATTAACTCCATATACCGAGGTATTTAGCAATAGGGAGCATTCCTACGGATTTAGTTTCGCGAAATACGGCCGATGAATCGTCGAGCTACCGGACTAAGGTAAGTAGAATTTCTCCAAACTAGTGTCTATGTGCTCCTAGCTGTGAAGTGAATACTTCTCCCTTCTGGACTTCTGAAAAAATAGCAAGTTTTTGACCGCCGTTCGATAAGCCTAAGTTTAGTCTATAATTATATCGAAAGTGATGTCGTCCTTCAGAATAAAGTTATATTTTGCACTAATTAACGTGTATATGAATGCAGTTGGGAAAAATAGCTGGAATACTGACCGAGCCTCGTCGTCGGATAACTCGAGGTTAAGGTATGTGAAGTTGTTCTTCGGCAAGTTAGTAACCCTTAGCTTGGTAAATCATAGTAAACTCCATATTTGAAACTCTCAGAGTTGAATGTTGAGAATTAAGTAAGTCTAATAGATTCTGAGCCATGCTGCCGTATCGTATTCAGTCCGAGAGATAGTAAAGCATGCGCCAAAGGGAGAGTTAGCATTCCAGATTCAGTATAGCTTATTGTATGATTAGCAAGCATGTTATAGAATAAAAAGATACAGATTTTAAAAATAAAGGTAATAAAGTAAAATCAAATAGACAAACAGTTTTATGGCTACAGATTAGCCATTCAGAGAGATAGTATCGCGGCTACAGATTAGCCAAACAGTTAAATAAAGATTTCAGAATCAGCATAATCAGTAGAGAATCAGTATAATACAGAAAAAGATCAGAATAAGAAATCAGACTTTCAGATACTCTTTTTTGGTTATACATGCTTGCTATTTGTATGTGCTATTTGTTTGTTGAGACTTGATGTGGCATGAGGGCACCTTATTGAGCGTCCTCGCCGCCCATGGGTTGGTAATCGTGTCACCCACTGAGCGGGTGGGTTTACGTCACTCCAAGGAGTGGCATGCCGTCCCCAGTTTGAACGAAGATGGGATGAAGCTTTCCCCATATCAGGCTGATCAGCATTACAGTACAGATAGCCCTGTTGTGCGCAAGCGCCCAGGGAACAGATACAGATACAGCTACAGTTACAGATCTTACTACAGGTGCAGCTCCAGTTTCAAATAGCCCTGAGGAAAGTTCTGGGGAACCAGACCCTATCTGTTACTGTCTGCATAGGAGTCCTCCGGACTCAGACACGGTTATTTTTATTGGAGGCTATGGCCCGAGCCGGAGACCCAGGGGGCGGTAGAGGAGCTCCGAGTGAGTAGATGAGTGGAGTGACTTATTTTTGGTTGGTTTTGACCCGGGTAGGGGTATATAGATTGTTTGCTTGCTTGGCACCATCCGGCTTATGGGGGTTGGTATTGGCTCTTGCTTGCTTAATGTATATGTATTTATGTGCTTTATATATATTAGTTAATAGACAGCAGGCCGCCGTGACTACAGACACGCTCCTGCCTATCAGTGCAGAAAGGTTTGATCTAGTTCCTATCAGCTCTTCAAATTCAGTTATCTCCTGCTCACAGACTTGTTAGTTATGTTATCTGTATTCAGTTGTATCATTTCAGTTGCTTTGCATACTCGATACCAGTGGTACTGATGCCCAGTGGGGAGCTGCATTACTTGCCTGTAGGTACTCATAGACGAGGAGGCGATCCCTCGTGATCCTAGCCAGCGCAGAGTCATCAGCTCCTATCATCCGGAGCTTGATATTTCAGAGGTTTATATCATTTCCTTTTGTTGTACAGTACGGGTAGGTCGGGGACCTGTCCCGACCATCTTATTAGTGTTCCTAGAGGCTTGCAGTCTGTATATATTTCCCTGTGGTCAGTTGAGCTGATCGTGTGAGGCCGTGCAGTTTGTTATAGGTGTTTAGCATTTCAGTTTATGTTGGTCGTGTGAGGCCTTAGTTTGATAGTAGTGGTGACCTTGCCGGTCACGTAGTTATTCAGCATTTTATTGTGGAGTTACAGATAACTAGGCAGCATGGTGGCCTTGTCGGCCCGCATAGGTTTCCCCCTTATAAGTATGTTTCTGGTTAGCTGAAGTTTCATACAAGTGGCTATAGGCCTAGTCGGCCGGAGGCTGTATTTACAGTCGTCATATAGCCCGTTGATTTCGTGAATCTGAGTTAGAGACAGCCAGGCACAAGATGTGCTTAGGCTCACTAGCTAGCAGTCTAGATCCTACTAGGGCACCAGGTGCCAGTCATACCCCCCAAGGCGGGGCATGACAAACAGATACTATTCTAGCATTTAGATGGCTTTGTTTGAGGCTCTTTATGGGCGGAGATGTAGATTGTCTATTGGTTGGTTTGAAGTAAGTGAAGCTATGTTGATAGGGACAAATTCAGTTCATGAGGTTATAAAGAAAGTTCAACTTATAAGGGAAAGACTGAAGACAGCTCAGAGTCATAAAAAGTCCTATACGGATGTGAGGAGGAGAGAACTCGAGTTTGAAGTTGAGGATTGGGTGTTCTTGAAGGTGTCTCCCATGAAGGGAGTGATTAGATTCAAAAAGAAAGGGAAGCTTAATCCTCACTATGTTAGCCCATACAGGATTGCGAGGCGCGTTGGCAAGGTGGCCTATGAATTGGAATTTCCCTAAAAGTTGGCTTTAGTACATCTATTTTTCCATGATTCATTCTTGAAGAAGTGCATTAGTGACCCGACTTCGGTTGTTCTGGTGGAGAGCATAGGTATGAAGGATAGCCTTAGCTATGTGGAGGTACTAGTTGAAATTCTTAATCGTTGGGTTTGAAAGTTGAGGAACAAAGAGATAGCTTTAGTAAAGATTTGTGGAGGAATCAGTATGTTGAGGGAGTTATGTGGGAATCCGAGGAAGATATAATGACTAAATACCCACACCTTTTCCCTTCTGGCTCAGTTCCAACTTGAGGTACCAGTTTCCTCCTTGGTACTATATTTAATTTCATGTCTAGTTCATGTCTCTCAGTTTCCTGTATGTCAGTGCATATATGTGTGATTCATGAATTCAGTTTAGTCAAGAGTTTCAGTCCGGAGTCAATCACTCTGTCAGCTTTCAACTTCAGGTGTTCAGCATTTAGGAGGGCTAATCATTTCCCCAGTTATTCAGTGTGTTTACCCATATTCGAGGATGAATGTTCCCAAGGGGGAGATATTGTAATACCCCAAAACTTCATAATAAATAGATACGAGAATTAGAAATGAGTTCGGTAGAAAATCTACATTTTTTCACCAGAATGACTCATGGTATGTGTCATGATAGGAAGTGATGGGTCGTGGTCTCTTCATGGTGGAATTCTAAAGTTTGGTGTCCAGACCGCAAGTTAGGAGTCGTGATGAGTTTCCTTGTGGTGTTGGCGTATGATGTCATGGATCATGGTATGACCCCTAGTAAGCAACAATAAGTCATGATGGAAGTCGTAGTTAAATTGGCAGGTGAAGGGGATGACTTCATTATTGACAGGGACACCATGAGTCATAATATGCAATCGTGGTGAGATCCATAGATACTGTAGGGAGGAGTAGTGGTGACCATGAGAGGTAACCACAGGTCGTTACTTCATTGTACGACTCGTGGTGAGAATCGTGATGACTGGCAGTCCCCATTTTCCAAATTTTTCATTAAGGGCATTTTCATAATTTCTAAGCTTCTAATCCTAAACTACATCATTTTAAGCTTTGTTAGGAGGATAAAGAGGGTTCAACCTATCCTAATTCATTCAACTCACATGCATGAAAGAGTAGAAGTTTCCCTTTGAAGATCAAGCTTGACACCCTCCAATTCTCCTCTAGTTTTCTTGGGCTTTCAACGAAGAGTGTGGAACCAGATTTCCCAGGTATGTAGGGCCATGAATGAGAGTTCATTTTATTCTCATGCTCAAAATTCTCTTCCATTCCATGACTTTAAGTTCTAGATCAAGTTCATGATCTTATGGGGCTTATTCTAATTTTTATGAAATTCCCTATAATTTATCTATAGGTCAATTCCCTTCATGTTTTAAATCATGTTTAAGATCTATAGGTAGATTTTGTACCCATTTTGATTATTAATTCATGGTTTTAAATTTTAATCAATTTATACCCAATTATGCAAGTTTTATGAAAAGTCAAGTTTATGATTCTATTAGAATTTTGATCTTCCTAAGCCCTAAATTATGATTTATGATTTATGATTTTATTTCCTTCAAGTACTCTTCATGAATTTATGAATTTTAAGTATAGTGATTTTCTCAAGAATGTATGTTCTTCATGATTTATGAGTTTATGATTTTTGCTGACTCATGGGCCCGAATTCATGGCTAATCATGTATTGCAAGTATGATCAAGTATGTTATGATTTATCTAGCCATGAACTTCATGTATGACTTCATGATTACTATATGAGCCTTCATATGCATGTTTTTAGGAGTTGTGTCTAACACTGAGTAGGCCCGGCGTTCAGTTAAACTCCATGATCTCAGAACTATGCACCAACATAGGTTTATGCTCATAGAATCTAGGTGGGTCCCTATTAGTGATATCGCACCAAGTACGCCTTTGACCAAGCAAGCCTAGGATGGCTCTGCCCACTTGAGCGAGATAGTTGGGGCATCATGTAAGCTCTATCATGATGGTATCGGTTAAGACGACTCCTCCCATTGTTCCTCATGATTTATGCAGGTCTTGTTTACGATACTTTGGCTCAAGTTATGTTTTTACAAGGTTCTCCTATGATTATGAGTATTAGATTATTTGTTGTTCTGAAAATGTTGAGCCTCATGTTTATGTTATGACTATCATTGTATGTTTTGAATTGTCCTTCTCTTATGAACTCTTATGTATTTTGATTAGTCCGTTTTATTTACCTTGTGTACTCAATATACTTCACATATTGACCGCATACTCTATGTTGTATCATTTCATGATATAGGCTCAGACGTTCAGGGTCAGTCTTTTTGCTAACTGGTCATCAAAGTTCAGTTCAACCAGCTGTTGGTGAGTCCTCATCCTTCGAGGACCTTTAGTTAGTTATGTTATTTCTATTATCAGTTTTAGATAGTAAGTGAGCTAGTTAAGGTCTTGTCCCATCAGCTCGTCAATATGTAGAGGCTTCCAAACATAATGTTGTATTTAGTTTTGGATTTAGTGTTATGTATTTCCATTTTTCAAATGTTTAATATTCAGACTTCCACTATTTCTAAATTCAGCTTCTTTCCACCTTGGTTATGCTAAGTTAGTTATTATAATCATTCCATGGGTCTAATCGGAGACATTTATGGTTTTGGGTTCCGTGTCTCGATCCGGGCCTATGTTCGGGTCGAGATAGTTTGACCTCGTGATCCACTAAGAAGTAAAACTCTGTAGCACTGTCTAATGTTGAGGCTGAATATATGGCTATTGGATCATATTGTGCTAAGTTGCTATGGATCAAACAACAACTTATGGATGTTGGCATAGATGTTGGATGTGTTTCTATTTTATGTGACAATACTAGTGCCATTAATATTGCCGAAAATCCTGTCCAACACAAAAGAACTAAGCATATTGACATAAGACATCATTTTCTTAGAGACAATGTAGAAGGGTAATATTTCAGCAATGTTTTGTTATACTAAAGAGCAATTCCTGATATCTTTCCCAGAGATCTAAGTAGAGAGCACTTTAAAAGGAATAGGTTAAACCTAGGGATGATTAAGATTGCATAATCCCCCCTAGAGGATTGGCTAACGAAGGTTTTTCCAAAAATTTTACTAGCCAAATTGTTATTCAATTCAGTCTTGTACATTTAGTTGTGTGTCCCATTTCCAGATTATTGATATAATTTTTAACATAATATTGTATTAAATTGTGAAGTTAAGAAGTCTACAAAAGAAATTGTGATTTCACATGGTACTATCAGGTATGTGCTATACTACACTGAGCAAATTGTGTTAATGTGAAATAGCTGAGCATTTCCATTCCACTCCCTCATTACTTTTCTTAATTGTCATTACTAAAATGCTCAAAAAGCTAAAACCGCCATCCCATCACCCACCTTCTCTCTGTTTTCAGTCATATCTTATCACACGTTTCACCTTTCCTCTCTTTCCTATAAATGGTGCAGTTGGATGAAGTAAACTCACAGCACTCTATTTTCTCTCTCTTTGAACTTTGAAATCTCGTCTCTCTCTCTCTCTCTCTTTAAACTATTCCTTCTTCACCATGGAAACTCCATCCTCTTCCTCCAGCAAAGATCCTGATGTGCTTGATACTACTCCATTTGATTCTCGTAAGATAATTGTGTATGACACAGATACTCAACCAAAGAGGATTCCTTTCCCCATTCCTTTCAAAATGTCATCTTTTATTGCATGGAATACTTTTAAAAATTAGTTTCCCACTTCTTTTGATATTCCTCCTATCGAGTCCCCATCGTACATGCCTGTGTGTGATATAGTTCCCTTACAAACTATTGAAAATGAGGGCATCCCCATTATTGATCCCATTCCAAAAAAATTTCGATCTCTATTAATGAAGAAGTCTGGTTCATCAGTTCCAATTCTTGATGATGAACCAACCAATGAACCCCTCCATCATCTATTGTATCTAGGGTTCTATATATAAGAACTCGAAAGCGTTAAGAAGATGCTATCAGCAAAAAGAATAAACACTCTCAACTCTCTTCTTCTTCAAAAGAAGTTCCTTCTCATGATGATTTGTTGCTTAAAAAGGTTAGGCGGTCAAAAGTGGTAAAGTGTTCTCTCCCTAAGACCAAGAAACCTACCCTTTTTCCTTCAAAAACCTCCTTCTAAACCTGCTTCCACAACTGCTTCCCAATCTTCTTTTAAAACACCCTCTAGAACTCCTTCCCAATCCACTCCTCAAACTTGTTCTTTGAAATGGGTTAGTCAAACTGATCCAATCTTGGAGTCTGATTTCAAAGGGACTGATGACAATGTTTCTAGTGGAATAGAAACTTCTAGGATCTCTGACCCTCATTTCCTACACCTCCTCTATTTCCAAAAGAGGGTTATTCTTAGATGAAGAGTTGCGATGGGCTATGGTGGACCTGAAATGGCCACATTACTGCAAAATTGGAGGTACAAGGATGGACTGCTCTTTTTCTTCAAGGTGATGTTCAAAAGAAATTAGAAGGCCTGAGGTACTGGAGTTCTATACTAATAGAGTTGAGAAGGGGCAGTTATTTTCCACCCCTATTGGAGGAGTTTCTTTACATTTGGTAG
Organism: Datura wrightii; assembly: GCA_035772735.1. Taxonomy (NCBI): domain Eukaryota; kingdom Viridiplantae; phylum Streptophyta; class Magnoliopsida; order Solanales; family Solanaceae; genus Datura; species Datura wrightii. Next base: position 42,538,373 of record JASDFA010000002.1, on the reverse strand, counting down.
CTGAAGATGTGTCAAGGATTTTATAGGTTCTAGTTGGAGGTTGGGACCACTATATGAAGTTTGAGTGTCCACCCTTGAATAATATTTCACCAACACTTGATATTTGTAGGAAGTTTTCTAGTCAACCTTATCTTCTTTAGCATAAGAGGGTAATGAAGAGAGAAATATCCCCTCTATATCAACTATATTTTGACATGGTACATAAGATAATTATATCACAAAAAAAAACTAAGAACTAAGGCAAACTATCTTAAACTCGCCTTGATGAAGCTTCTTGATACTGAGGTCAAGATAAACTGCCCAGTCTTATCATCAAACATATGCAGCGAGTACTTCAAAAGGATGTGAAACATGCTCTCTCCTATGGGTTCTGGTTATGTCACATCTTTGAGGACTATTCCGTCCCTATTCAAGTTCTCTCCAAACTATAAAATATTTCCTAGGTCAGGTGAGCCATGATACTTTACCTGCTTCAATGAGAAGGGTAGATAATCCCCTGTAAAGAATGAGACTCATTTTGGCTAATAAGACTGCTGAATTGGAAAATCCCAAAGCAAATCATGAAAGGGAGAAGAATGTCCTTTAGGCAAAGATTGATTAATTGGAGACCACCCTTGCTAGAGAGAGAGCTGAACATGTAGAAGTTATTCACAAGCTGACCCAGTTGATTCCCTCCATATCATCCTCCTAACCATGCCATCCTCATATTACCAGCTTTGTTTTTGTTGACTATCTAGTCTTTTTGTTCTTTTGCTCAGTTAGTTTGTTTTATTTACTGTTCTATTGGTGTTAATGTAGCATGGTCTATGACCGTTGAATGAAGGATTATCTTTTGTGTACATTGACTTATGATTCTGCTCTTTTTAATTCTTTGTTATATTTTAACAAGATCTTTATTAGATTGTCTTGGAGATAGCCCCAATGGCCATAAATTGTTTAACTCATCTTCTTGGCTAGTAAATTAAAGGTGTAATTTGGCTTTTCAATGATGCCAAAAGGGGGAAGAATATTGATGAGTTGGTAATTTAGCAACTCATTGGGCTTTTAAATATGAGCTTTTTCTTTGTTTTCAAGTCATTTGGGATGATTTTATGCTCTTTCTCTTTCTTTTACAGGTATTCAACTTAAAAAGAGAAGGCAAGCAATTGGACAAAAGCATGGAATTAAAGAAGAGGACCGGAGCTCTACCGGATGGGATCGGCAAAACAACGGCTGAAATGCAGGAGCATATTGGCGATAAGTGGAAGGTGCACTGGCGGAATGCAGGTCAGCACCTGCGAAACACTGGTGCCAATGCCGGTCAAATCCTAAAGTCACTGACCCTACCTGCGGCAAAGAAGTGCCCTATGAATGGGCACCTGCGGAATACCGGTGACTTATAGCTGAGGCCATTTTAATGAGGGCAAAATCATCCAGCACGGGATTTAAGGAGCAATTTTTTACCTATTTCTGCACAATCTCTAGGAAATACTGAATATTCCATTTTAGATTTGTAGAGTTAGAGAGAGAAATATTGAATAGCTTTTCTTATTCTTCTTCCTCGAGGTATAAACCACCATTGAAGACAATTTTGATCTTGCTATTTACTCTTAATGATGAATTTCATGAAATTATTTTTCAATATGCTTTTGTATTATTCATCTATGAGTAGTTAGATATTTTTCTAGGTGTGTGTGCATGATTGGTGATAGATTGGATTGGGTATGGCTATATTAATCTTATAATTAGTCATTTAGTATATATCTATTATTTTCTCCCAAATTATAAGTGAATTACCTATAGTTGCAAATGTGGGTTATATCTACTTATTCCATTTTGGCTTGAAAAAGAGAAATTGAATATGGATGAGAAAGCAATGGTAGGCAATTGGGTCTTGAGTGTGTAGGGTTGGGCTAGAGATAACCAAAACCCATAGTCATACAACCATTAGATATTTGAGGCTAGAGATAGCTCAAATCATGTCTAAGCTATAGTGGATTAATTTGAGGCCGTAGGATTTGAGAAAACTCAAGGAATAAAGCATCCAATTGGTTCAAAAACATCGAGTGTTACTTTATATACAGTTATTTATGCTTATGAGTAATAATTTGATTTTCTGGTTAATCCTAATCCAATTGAACCCCCTTCAATAGCACATCCCTGGCCCTTGCTCGAATTGTTCATCCAATTGTGTTGCCTTGTTCTCTTGATAGTTGATTTTTAAATTCAAATTGTTATGTCGCTTTTTCCCCCAACATTTTATTTTTATTTTCAAATGCATGGATGCAATTTTAGTTCAAGTCAATAGACAACTTTTGTGTTATTCAATCGCTATTCCCTGTGGATTCGACCCCGAATCTTAGTTAGGTATTTATGTTATGATGATCATTTACACTTCCTTCTCGTGAGGAGTGGATTTAAACGTCATCAATTTTGGCGCCATTGCTGAAGAATAGGATTAGATAGCCCCTAGTTGATCGTTGAGTTGAATTAATTTAGCATCTTGTATGTCACTTTTACATTATTGATACTGTTGGTGTGAAGATGAGCCCTTTTGAAAGGCTAATTCAGAATCCCGAAGGGTCGTCTTACGTTGAATCTCTCCGGTTGATGGATGAAATATGAAGAAGGTATGAGAGAAAAGACACCGTGTAAATTGTAGTAATGAAGCAAATCAAGTTGTTAGCAATTGTATGATGGGTTTTCATATGAGGTATTGACGTGCCCGATTCGCGCGTCCGCAAGTGTACGGGTCGTGCAAGTAATATAGTGTCTGTTTTTAAGAACCGGATTGTCGAACCCACAGGGACTGGACCCATTCCTCTAACTATCCATTTCTATTGTGATCTTAAATACCTCAAGTGTTGGTTATAGACATTTTCGATTGAGATTAATTAAGTCTAAGTTTGGGTCAAGGAAATATTCTGAAATCACTCTAGGAGCAACATAGAGTTAAAACCAATTAATCATGCGATCCTACGATTTGCAATGGGTTAAGCATGGAACTATCAATTGTTATTTCACATAATTAGAATTGCATGTTTATGGTCTTTAGATCCTCTAAACACGACAATCTAGCCTCACTGCATCATTGTGAGCGAGGAGTTTAATTTTCTAGTCGCGGGCAATCAATTATGTTGTGGTTTACGGGGAAACGATTAGGGACTTTCGTGCGTCTAACCATTTAACTCAACTTAGCCTCACAACTACTTCTTCGAGTGGTGATGTGAAATCCCAAGTTGGTCTTTCATAACCCCCGTGTGTCAACCAAGCACGGTGTTAGGTATATTTCTATCCTGACACAAAAATCTCTCCCGAGATACAAACATGCTACTTACATTCTCATGTCCTGACCTAGGTAATGCTTTCTCAAGCTATTACTCAAGCTAACAAATATGCTTTCATGGTGATCAATCATAAAAACAACCAACAATCCAGAATGCAAGACGAAAACAACAATCAATAACTTAATTCCAAAACAAATTCATAAAAGCACAATCATAATTCATGGCTTCAACCCTAGAGGAAGGGTTCTTGCCATTCATGTTCGTAAAACTACAATTAACTAATACTAAACTAACATACTCACATGAATTTGGTAGATGAGAAGGGAATTTGATAAACCCTAGATGAGTTCTCCCACTTCTCCCTTCACTCCTAGGTGGTTTTTCAGAATAAAATCGTGACCCCATGATTTTAGGAGCTATGGGTCCTATTTATAGTAAATGGAAAACGTGCATAATTTAGGCTATAATGGAACGGCTCCGTGTCACGGAGTGTATCGCGGAGCAATGCCTCCGTGACATGGAGGCAATGCGAAAGCTCTCTGGAAAGTGCCTCCGGAAACCAAGCTGCCGAGGGTCACCGCGCTGGCCAACGTGGCACGCTGCTCATGCGGCGCATTGGCAAGCTGCTGTCGCGCAGCTGGCCTAGCGTGGCACGGCACTGGCGCGCTAGTTCACTGCCTGCTACTGCCGTTTGCTGCCTTTCCTCGTGCGCTTGGCAAGGGCGTGGCACGGCGCTGGGCGCGGCACACGCACAGCGTGGCACGCTGCCTGGCGCGGCCAGCCTTGCCAAACCATGCTCCTTACAGACTTTCGCCACTTGCTTCCACTCCATTCCTTGCTATTCATCAACTTGTGAATTAGTTCCTCAAATGCATTATTAACCTACAAAACAGGACTAATCATGTTGGTTAGCACATATATTCACATTTATATAAAATCACATGAAAGTATGTAAAATAACTTAGATAAACAAGACTACATTAAGGTATAAAGCGTATCTCGGGCATGCTATTTTGCCCGTGATCACAACCCCACACTTTAAAGCCTTGTTCGTCCTCGAACAACCTTTTACATATCATACATATGGAGATTCCCACATAACTAATTTGGAAAGATAATTCAAGCTACGGCTATAATGATTGCGTAAGATAACAAGCTAAAGATAGAGCATGCACAATTTAATCACCGAGATGAAATACAATGATGCTAAGACTTCTTAACCTCAAGAATCGACTCTCGATCTTGGCAAACTTATGCAAATAAACTGAGTAAGAAATCCCACATGAATAATATCCTTCATTCAACATGTGCCCTCACGGCAGGAGAGTTACCCAATCACACGCAAAAATCATTTTTACATCACAACATGTGTGGGTAAATAAATAGAATTACACTCACTCTCACAAAGAATTCACATGCATCATCTAATGACCCATAAGCTTGCCCTTAGTGTTTTATTCCACTAATTTAAGGATGTGTGACTGTAAGATCAAGTAGGACTTAATGGGTTGTACTGTAGGCTAAGGGATAGGTAGGTACTATTATGGCCAGTAATAGTGACTATCTTTCCTAAGCGCTTTTAATACATTACGCCCTCCTTACGAACTTCCCTTCCCTTACTTTACCTTTTTCTCCTTTCATCTTTCTTGTTCCTCTTATGTTCCCTCATTTCTTTAGGCACTTTTAACTTATTAGTGAGGAGCTCTATAAATAATTTTCCATTAATTTGTTTTCTTGCTCCTTACTAATAATCAACCATTTTCACACAAGTCCACCTTTGTCCTTTTCTCACTTCTACAACTTGCTACTTTTCCTTTCTTTTCATTCTTCTCACTCCTTTACTCCTTCGGATTTTTTCACTCAAGTGCTTAGGAGTTTTGGATCAAGTTCAAGGCTAAGGAAAGAAAAAGGATTAAGCTTATGTTGCAGCTGTCAAAGAATAGGCTCAAGGCTCAATGGGGCTAACTAGGATTAATTTTTCAAGGTAGGTAAAATGAAGGATAAAAATTTGGTTCATTCAAAGAAATGCCTAAATCATCTCCTACAATTCACATCCTTCATTTCGTTTTATAAACACACCAGGCAAGTTCTAGACAATCCACAATAGCACAGAATACTCAAAAACCTTACACTCATCGCACATGCTCAATTCAAGACACATTCATCAGACTCTTACTCAGCTAATCACAAGAATTCAGAATTAAGCTTCAATCATATTGAGTCAAATTCAAGAGCTTAAGTGTCTCAAACAAAGTTATACATTTGCATGCTTCACACTAAACATACTTGCATCTTACACTCACGTATAGCACATACAAGAACATCAAGCACCACTTAGTTATGGTTTCAAAAACCCATCACCTACCGACTAATTTTTCCTCAAGACGGTCGTCATCCATCCATCATCGGAAACAGTCCCTAACTATGACTAAAACACTATATACAGACAAAGGAAAGAAAAAGATAAAATTTTTATTCTTCGGTTCAAAGACCCCCCCGTCGGAAAAGAACCGAAAAGAAAAACCAACGGGTGATGAAGTCATGCTTAATCCAGAAAAATTTTCAAATTTTTCAAATTTTTCAAATTTCTCAAGCATTAGCATTACATTCACCACAAACTTGTTAAGCACAAAAAATTTTTGAAATTCCCTTGAAATTTCCCTCACCCCACACTTAAATAATGCTATGTCCTCATAGCATCAAATAAAAATTTAGAAAGGGTGAGAAATACTCCCTGAGGCCTTTAGGCCTAGCTAATAGCATGATTTTCCTCAACTTTGCCCAAGTGTGTGTCGACCCCACACTTTTTATCGTCCATGCTTTTTAGCTTCCTCCTCCACGGGTACTCAGACTTCCCCTCCATCCGTGCTTAACTTTCCACCAAAAACACCAGATGAAAAATAAATAAAATCATCACAAATGCAAGAAATTAAAATGGTACCTGTGGTACCCTTGGGTTGCCTCCCAAGTAGCGCCTTATTTTACGTCGTGGCACGACGTGGACTATCCTTTTCAGGACATCCTCATACCTGGGTTCTCTTTCGAGAACCATCTCCTTTTCTTTTGCTGTTTAGAGGAAACAACCTCCACTTTGTTCCTCTCTTTCTCCAACTTCTTCTCAATTTGAAGCCCTTTATCAGACTCGGGCTGAACACTTGTAATTGCCTTTGGCCCTGCACCTGTGGAATCCTCCACCCCACACTTATCCTCTGCCAACACACTAACCTGACAAAGGTTTCTATAGTGTGTAGATGGGTTCATTTCTTGGTAAACGCGGAAGATTTCTTCTTCATCCTCAACCCTCATTTTCAGGGTCCCTGCTTTCAAATCAATCACCGCTCCTCCAGTGGCCAAGAATGGCCGTCCCAAGATCAGGGGTACCTAGTCATCAACCTGAAAATCCAAGACAATAAAATCAGCAGGTATAATGAACTTACCTACTTTGATGAGAAGGTCCTCTATTATTCCATCAGGTGTCACTCGCGACTTGTCAGCCAGCTGCAGCATCAACCTTGTTGGCCTCGGTTGTCCCAACCCCAAGGTGTTGAATAAGGATAGGGGCATTAGATTGACTGCTGCCCCTAAGTCACACAAAGCTCGTAGCACCTCAGCTTTATCAATTTGTATGGGGAGGGTAAAACTCCCTGGGTCTTTGAGCTTCTTCGGCATTTTGCTCAATACCCTGTGACTGCACTCCTCAGTCAGTGCTACAGTCTGGACATCCACCAATCTCACTTTGTTCGCCATTACATCCTTCAAGTATTTAGCATACTTGGGCATTCCCTGCAAGACATCAATAAGAGGCAAATTTATGTGAAGTTCTTTGAAGCTCTCGAAGAACTTTTTGAAGCATTCCTCTTCCTTGCTCTTTCTGAATTTCTGAGGGAATGGTGGTGGTGGTCTTTGTGCTGGCTGCAATGAAAGTTCCGCATTTTGTTGGCCAGCACTCTGATTATCTCCCATATTGATGGATGGTTCTGGTCTAACCAACTCTGGCTGCAACCCCTTTCTCATCTCTTTTGGCACTGCATCAGCTAATTTCTTACCGCTTCTCAAACTGATGGCATTGATCTGCCGGGGGTTAGGATCTGTGTCGCTAGGTAATCCCCCTTGTGATCTCATGTTTTGAGCAGCTGCTATCTGACCCACTTGTTTTTCAAGATTGCGGGTGGCTACTTGCTGATTCATTAAGTCTGTTGCCATCCTCGCCTGATTTTCTGCTAACTGAGTCTGGGTCTCCGTAAGTTTCTGCAGTGTTCCCTCAATGCTGCTACTCAATTTCCCATCATTTTGCCTATTCTGCTGATACTGTTGTTGTTGATGTAGCATATAATTCTGCTTTTGGTTTCCACCCCAAGAAAAATTTGGGTGGCCCTGCCAATTTCCGTTGTAACTGGTTTCAAAATTCTGATTGTTGTGCTGCACATTACTAACAAAATTGACTGACTCCGGATTGGCTCCACAAGATTCTGCATGGTTCCCATTATTACCACAAATTTCACACCAACTCGGAGCTTGCTGAACTGCATTAACCTGGCCCTGGCATTGGTTCATACTCAGTTTATTGAACTGAGTCATCATCTGATGCTGGAATGAAGCTAACTGTGCTGCCAAGGCATTCAAACCATCTACTTCTATCAACCCTAATCTCTTTTCTGCCCCTCTCGATGACTCGCTGTGCCACTCTGGATTTCCTCGTGCAATTCTGTTCAACAAAGTGTACAACTCATCATATGTCTTATCCAAGGCTTGCCCACCCGATGCAGAGTCTAGTAATATTTTTGTGTGTGGGTTTAGACTTTCTACAAAGGTATGAGCCAGCACTTCATTTGATTGCTGGTGATGGGGGCAATAACAATGACTTGAATCTTTCCCAAGCCATATATAAGTTCTCATCAGGCCTCTGCTTGAAACTGAGTATTTCACTTCTCAACCTTGCAGTTTTGCCTGAGGGAAAGAATCTGATAAGGAACTTCTTAGCCAAGTCATTCCATGAAGTTATGGAGTTCGGTGGCTCAGCCTTCAGCCACTTTTTCGCCTCTCCCAACAGTGAAAATGGGAAGAGGGTCATTCGGACATAATCTGTGGACACGCCGGTGGGGACGAACGTGTCACTAATCTCTAAAAAGCTCTGTAAGTGCTGCTGCGGGTCCTCATGTGCCATCCCAGTGAATTGACCACTAGAATGTAACAGCTGCACCATGTTCTGTTTAAGCTCAAAGTGCCCTCCAGGCTCCGATTTACGGATGCTAGAGGTCACATTCGTCGCTAGTGGGATTGCCACTTCGCGAACTGGTCTTGCTGCCATTGCTGCTGATGACAAATTTGCTTGTCCCGCGGGTGGTTGTTGTTGTACCTTTTCTTGAAGTCTCTTCAGCTTTTGCTCTAGAGCTAGTCTCCTTCGCAAATGGATTTGACGTTCAGGTTCCAGCAACGGTTCCACAAGCTCTCTATTTCTAGCCAGCTCGGCAGGACAATCCTGTCACCTGCAATTAAACAGACTAAGACCAAGTTTTTCAACACTTTAGGAAATTCAAAAATCACACAAAAATAGATAAATTATCAAAACTTCACCGAGTCCCCGGCAACGGCGCCAAAAACTTGACGTGCCTGATTCGCGCGTCCGCAAGTGTACGGGCCGTGCAAGTAATATAGTGTCTCTTTTTAAGAACCGGATTGTCGAACCCACAGGGACTGGACCCATTCCTCTAACTATCCATTTCTATTGTGATCTTAAATACCTCAAGTGTTGGTTTTAGACATTTTCGATTGAGATTAATTAAGTCTAAGTTTGGGTCAACGAAATATTCTGAAATCACTCTAGGAGCAACATAGAGTTAAAACCAATTAATCATGTGATCCTACGATTTGCAATGGGTTAAGCATGGAACTATCAATTGTTATTTCACATAATTAGAATTGCATGTTTATGGTCTTCCGAGCCTCTAAACACGGCAATCTAGCCTCACTGCATCATTGTGAGCGAGGAGTTTAATTTTCTAGTCGCGGGCAATCAATTATGTTGTGGTTTACGGGGAAACGATTAGGGACTTTCGTGCGTCTAACCATTTAACTCAACTTAGCCTCACAACTACTTCTTCGAGTGGTGATGTGACATCCCAAGTTGGTCTTTCATAACCCCCGTGTGTCAACCAAGCACGGTGTTAGGTATATTTCTATCCTGACACAAAAATCTCTCCCGAGATACAAACATGCTCCTTACATTCTCATGTCCTGACCTAGGTAATGCTTTCTCAAGCTATTACTCAAGCTAACAAATATGCTTTCATGGTGATCAATCATAAAAACAACCAACAATCCAGAATGCAAGACGAAAACAACAATCAATAACTTAATTCCAAAACAAATTCATAAAAGCACAATCATAATTCATGGCTTCAACCCTAGAGGAAGGGTTCTTGCCATTCATGTTCGTAAAACTACAATTAACTAATACTAAACTAACATACTCACATGAATTTGGTAGATGAGAAGGGAATTTGATAAACCCTAGATGAGTTCTCCCACTTCTCCCTTCACTCCTAGGTGGTTTTTCAGAATAAAATCGTGACCCCATGATTTTAGGAGCTAAGGGTCCTATTTATAGTAAATGGAAAATGTGCATAATTTAGCCTGTAATGGAATGGCTTCATGTCACGGAGTGTATCGCGGAGCACTGCCTCCATGACACGGAGGCAACGTGAAAGCTCTCTGGAAAGTGCCTCCGAAAACCAAGCTGCCGAGGGTCACCGCCCTGGCCAACGTGGCATGCTGCTCATGCAGCGCGTTGGAAAGCTGCTTTCGCGCAGCTGGCCTAGCGTGGCACGGCGCTGGCGCGCTAGTTCACTGCCTGCTGCTGCCGTTTGCTGCCTTTCCTCGTGCGCTTGGCAAGGGCGTGGCACGGCGTTGGGCGCGGCACACGCACAGCGTGGCACACTGCCTGGCGCGGCCAGCCTTGCCAAGGCATGCTCCTTGCCGACTTTCGCCACTTGCTTCCACAACATTCCTTGCTATTCATCAACTTGTGAATTAGTTCCTCAAATGCATTATTAACCTACAAAACAAGGACTAATCATGTTGGTTAGCACATATATTCACATTTATATTAAATCACATGAAAGTATGTAAAATAACTTAGATAAACAAGACTACATTAAGGTATAAAGCGTATCTCGGGCATGCTATTTTGCCCGTGATCAGGTATCAACAAGCTAACCAGGTCTATTGGTATTCTTATAATTAAAATCAAGGTCGGAACTCTGATTGTACAGCTAAAGCAAGTAGTTAGGAGAGTGAAGAGTCCTCCTTATCCCGCATTAAAAGAATACTAGAGGTTATGCTTGAGCGATTTGTTTCAACCAATTCAGGAATTCAAGAGCTGCAAAGTGATCTCTTAGACCTCACTAAAAAGGTGAAGGACCATGAAGTGTCCATCCACCATCTAGAAGATAGATTGGACTTGTTAGAATCACAAATGACAAACCAAAAAGCGATGAAGGAAGAAGATGCCCCATCACCCCCAAACTATGTGGATGATAAAGACATAGAAGGGGGAATGGAAGAAGAAACTTTGAAAGAAAAGTTTGAAGGTATTCTCTTAAGAAGTGAAGGATTGGAAGAGGTGTGTCATGTTAGCAAAGAGTTGGGAACCTACACCTTTCAACCGAAGAATCTTGTTCTTTACCTCAAGAATTGGACAACTCCACTATTGCAACCATCCATCATTTCACCACCAATTTTAGAGCTCAAACCTTTACCTGCCCATCTGAATTATGGATATATATGTGGGAAATTGAGACACTCCCGGTGATCATCTCATCTAAGCTAAATAAACAGCGAGTGGAAGCACTTTTGGCAGTCTTGAGGAAGCACATCCGAGCAATAGGGTGGTCTATAGCCGATATCGTTGGAATACCACCGGGAATTTGGACTCATAAGATCAACCTTCAGGAAGATTGCAACCCATCAGTTGAGCATCAGAGGCATTTAAACCCACCGATGCAAGAGGTAGTCAAGAAAGAAATCATCAAATGATTAGATGGGGGAGTTGTATACCCAATAGCTGATAGTAGTTGGGTAAGCCCAGTCCAATGTGTGCCTAAGAAAGGGGGAATCACTGTGGTGCCAAATGAGAAAGATGAATTGATTACAATACATCTAGTCACCGGATAGAGGGTGTGTATGGATTACCCCAAGTTGAACTCATGGACCAAAAAGGATCACTTTTCAGTCCCATTCGTTGATAAAATGCGTGATCGATTGGCTGGGAAAGAGTATTACTATTTCTTGGATGGTTACTCGGGCTATAATCAGATTTCTATTACCTCAGAAGATCAAGACAAAACCACATTCACATGTCCTTATGGAACTTTTGCATTCAAAAGGATTCCTTTCGGGCGTTGTAATGCCCCAGCTACTTTTCAAAGGTGTATGATGTGAATATTTTCAGACATAGTAGAGGAGACTATGGAAGTCTTGACGTATGACTTCTCAGTTATGGGAAATTCATTTGAAGACTGTTTGGATCACTTAGAAGAAGTGTTAAAAAGATGTGAGGAAACGAACTTGGTGCTTAATTTGGAAAAGTGTCACTTCGTGGTAAAAGAAGGTATTGTTCTAGGGCGCAAGATCTCTGACAAAGGAATTGAGGTAGAACAAGTGAAAATTGATGCCATTGCTCACCTACCCCCACCAAAGATAGTGAAGGGCATTCAGAGTTTTCCAAGACATGCGGGATTTTACTATCGTTTTATCAAAGACTTTTTCAAGGTACTGATTGTTGGAAAAAGATGCCAAATTCTAGTTTGACGATGCTTGTATGAGGGCTTTCCTTAAGTTGAAAGAGAAGGTTGTATCCTCTCGAATCATCACCACACCAGACTGGTCAGAGCTTTTTGAATTGATGTGTGATGCTAGCAGTGTAGCATTAGGGGCAGTTTTTGGACAGAGGAAGGAAAAGATCTTTCACCCCATTTACTATGCTAGCAAAGCCCTAAATGATGCACAAGCTAATTAAATAGTGACAGAACAAGAGTTGCTCGCAGTAGTGTTTGCGTTAAGATTTCGGGCATACGTGCTAGGGACCAAGGTAGTGGTGGATAAGGACCATGTTGCACTTAGATACCTAATGATAAGAAAAGATGCTAAACCCAAGCTTATTAGATGGGTCCTTTTGCTCCATGAAATCAATTTTGAAGTAAAGGACCAGAAGGGATGTGAGAATCAAGTGGCTAACCATCTTTCTCGTCTAGAGATAGATGGTGGGTGGGTTGTAAATAAGGAGATTGATAATGACTTCCTTGATGAGCATATTTGAGCTGCATCCCATGACTTAACACCGTGGTTCACAAATTTTGCTAATTATTGAGCGAGCAACATCACTTCCTAAGGATTGACTTTTCACCAAAAGAAGAGATTCAGGCATGATATTCAGAAGTTTTATTGAGACGACCCATACCTCTTCCATAGTTGTACTGATGGAATAATTTGTAGATATGATCCAGAGGTAGAAATAGTGTCAATCCTCAAGGCTTGTCATTCATCACCGCTCGGAGGCCACTACGGGATTGTTAGGGCAGCGAAAAAAGTGCTACAGTGTGGATATTATTGGCCCACTCTCCACCAGGATGCCCAGGACTTTATTAAGTAGTGTGATCGATGACAATGAACAGGAAGTATTTCTAGGTGACATAAGCTTCCTTTGACACCAATCCTAGAGGTGGAATTATTTGATGTACGGGGAATCGATTTTATAGGGTCTTTTGTGAGCTCTTATGGAAACACTTACATTTTGGTGGTTGTTGACTATGTATCTAAATGGATGGAAGTTGTGGTGTTGCCCAACAATAAGGGAAAGAGCATGACAGCTTTTTTGAAGAAGCATATCTTCTCACGGTTTGGCACCCCTAAAGCTATCATCAGTGATGGAGGATCATAATTTTGCAATCGATTGTGCAGTGCCTTGCTAGCAATGTATGGCCGTGAAGAACAAAGTTGCTACTCTTTATCATCTCAAACCAATGGCCAAGTAGAAGTGTCCAGTTGGAAAATCTAGTCTATCTTGACTAAAACTATCAATGTCAATAGAACAAACTGCACAAACAATCTTGATCACGCCCTATGGACCTATCGAACCACATATAAAACTCTAATTAGAATGTCCCCATATCAATTGGTCTTTGGAAAAGCTTTCCTTTTATCAATGGAGTTGGAGCATAAGGCCATGTGGTCCTTGAAGAGTTTAAACCTTGATTGGGGGAAGCCAGTTCAGGGGTGAGTGGAAAATCTCAATGAGATGGAAGAGTTTAGGATGAGGGCCTATGAAAATGTTGCAATATACAAAGCCTGAATGAAGTACTACCATGATCAAAATTTTTGGCAAATGGAGTTTACCTCGGGAGAACGGGTACTACTCTTCAACTCTCAACTGAGGTTGTTCCTCGAGAAGCTTAAATCTAAGTGGTCGGGTCCCTTTAAGGTGTCTCAAGTTTTTGAGAATGGAGCTAGTGAGCTTGAAAGAGATGATGGGCTGATATTCAAAGTGAATGGCCAACGATTAAAAAAGTATTTGGGAGTGTCGACAGAAATCAACATGGTGGAACTTGCATACTTTGATGAGCCATAGAAACACCATTATCGTACCACGATGTTAAATAAGGTGCTTCTTGGGAGGCAATCCAAGTGTTTTCACGTTTGATGCTTTGATGTTTTGTTGATTTTTATTTTTTAGGCAGAATGGATGAAGAATGAGGTGAAAGAAATACAGGGCACTGGCAGCACAAGACCCACGAAATGCAAGTTATCAAATATGAAATACCGCCCACACGCAGGTAGAGTACAAAATATAAAGGAAAAGAGGAGGGAAACGGCGCCCTACCGACAAAATGCTGGTGCCAATCCGCGAACCACTAGTATGCACTGGTTTCAACTAGTGTATCTAGGAAGTGAATTATCAATTGCGACCCATCGACGGAATGCATGTGATAACCCCCGAACCGCCGGTCAACCAAACCTTGCAAATAGTGAACTGAGCACAGGTGGAGGCCACCTGCACTTGAAGCGGCAAAACACAAGAACCCATTGGCAGCCACAGGTTCACCCCAGGTAAAGGTACATATTTTATTTAAAATCTTGACCGACCCAACCAATGGCTTTTAAAACCAGTCAAACCTTTTTTTAAATCCCCCCAAACCCTTCATTTTCATCTTCCCACTTTCCCACAAACTTTTACCTTTTCAATTTCCCATCATTAAACCCGTCTTCTCATCACCCAATCACTCTCCCTCTCTTCAACATATAAAATTCCCACTCCTATTCCTTTCATTTCATCTCACCTCACACACTTCTCACTAAGCAAAAGCATTTCCCTTTGTTGAAAACACCATTTTTGGTCAAGACACCAATTTCAAATCTAGTTGTTCGTTGTTCTCATTGCTCAATCAATTTGTGTCCTTGTGCTCTTATATTGCTTGTTGTTTGAAAATGAGAGTTAAAGATTAATCATGCTAGATTCGAGAATTTTTCATACCCATATCTCCCATTTCCCATATTGTGCTTCGCTATTGTGGTGTGATTCTTATAGTGAGTGTTTGCTATATTAGTTAGGGGTGAAGTTTGAAGTAATCCCAGTGCTTCAAATGCACGATTTGCCCAATGATAGATCGGGTGATGTTGTTCTTAAGGGCGAATCGTTATATTCGTTATGTTGTGTTGTTTGAAAGGGTTGATCATGATATGGGGTTGAGTTGAGTAAATCATAAAATTGGGAGGTTCTTGTTTAACTAGGTCAAATTCTGTTGATGTTAATACAGCGTTACACCGGTGAGTCGCCAGTCTTTACCGGTGAAACTCATGCTGAGGCGTAGGTCTATGTTCAGAGCTTCAGGCCACTGCCCAGATTCGATATTCACTTGCGCTTCGCGAGTTGAGACCTGTATAACACCGATAGAGAATCTTTATTCCTGGTCATCTTCCCAGGTCGGCTCAACTACGACTCGTCGATTTATACTAGTGTTTCCCAGTTGTAACGCAGGACCACCAACACTTGTTTTTGATATTGCAACTTATTCTCATCCAATTCTAAAATTTTTATTTCTAGATTAGTTTGCTATGTCTTTTACTTTAATAATTATTTAAAATCCAAAAAGAGTAGCATGTGGCACTAACATTTCTTTGCAACATCATGTCCACCTCTCGACAATGTGGCAAAGGGAAAACACCAATAACTGATGCCACAGCTCCAGGAGCAGAGTCCAATGAGGAAAAGAGGATTGATCAACTCTACTTTTGACTCAATAAAATGAATAATTATTATGTTCAGTGTAAGGAGAAACAGTCTATCACCATAGAAGCTCAACTTGAGGTTGACTCCTTCAAGGATGACTTCTACAGACATTTATGATCAATTTCAAATTCGCGATTGGGAGCGTTTCACAATGCCCTTGGATCCTTATTTCCCTGAGTTGGTGAGGGAGTTTTATGCCTCTTATAGGGCACGACAGAACATCTTAAGTCATAAGATAGAGTTGATAAGATGACATGTTTATCATCTGTGTTGATACGGGGCCAAGAAGTTTCCATCACCCTAGAAAAAATCAACTCTATATTGGACTGACCTAGTGTGTCCAAGTCGAGATTTCAAAAGAAAATTGGATGACAAATATGATCAATTTGAGTGGGTAGCAGAGATAATTGTTGTGGGTCAACCGCATTGGGCTATAACAAAGGGCATGATTCACCGGTAAGATCTCAATTTTGAAGCACGAATATGGCTTGATTTGGTATGTGCCCGTATCATTCCCTCCAAAAACACAACTCATGTTCCCATTAAGACTATAATCCTGGTGGCTTACATCATGTATCATAGGAACATAAATGTGGGGGAGGTTATGGCTGAGGAATTCAAGAGGAAGGACAGGCAAAAAGCAACTTTCATGCCCCATGTTATTCTCATTATTCTGCTTTGCCTTCATACCAATTGTCCCCTATTCAGGCCATTAGACAAAATAGCGAGGGTTGAGGGAGTGACTACTTTGGCCACAAGACAGACAAGGATTCCCCAAGTTCAAAGCGTCCCAAGTTGACCATGGAACCAATAACTCCTTCACCTTCAAGATGTTATGAATATGCAATGGTTTCACCACCAACCAACAGGGCTCCCTTACCACCAGCAAAGGGCATTATGAAGATGGCACATACGGCCTGGGCCCATGATGTTCAATTATTAAAACTGGCAAAAGAAATTCTCTTTATGAGTCAACAAGCCATCAAAAGAGTAATGAGGCCTGTAACTGATCAATTAGGAGGCCTAGGTGCGAGAGCTAATGTGTTGAAAAATGAAGTGGTGGAAATAAAGAAAGAAAATGACAACCACAAAGAGATGTCACCAAAAAGTATTGATTTGAATACACCAGCCCTTAAGGAGGCTCAACCAGCAAGTAGTAGAAGTCCACAGGATGACTGATGTGTGAGCTATGAAAGCCCATCTGAAGTGATATCGGATGAGGAAATATACCATAGCAGACCACCTCTCCCTACTGTCTATGAAGTGGATCCATTTTGGCAGCCCGGTGGGGTGGATGGGCCTTCCTATCATGAGAATAGAACTCTTCCAAACCACTAGGAAGTATCCTCATCGTGCAAGATACTCACACTTCCACCTGACCCGCTGATCCCTCCATATATGAGATTGCTTCATGGCATTTTAATGAGGTGACCTACTCATGGATCCCTCGTTCCCCTCGCTAGATCCGTCAAGGAGTCTTCTTACCCTTGCTTGTTGTTCATTGTACATTGATAATAATGTAATCTGTTAGTTGGGGGTGGAGTGATAATGTCCAAACTACACCCCTCTTAACAAGAGAGCACACATGATCGTTGCTCATAATAAATATTCCTAACGGATGTCGGGATCGAATCCCACAGAGACTAGGAATGATTTGCGCAAGTGTTGTTTCAGAAAATTTGAATTAACTCACATCAATTAGGAGAAATAAAACAATAAATTTTTTGGGGGAAATAAAGTTAACAATATTGTGGATTCTAAACCAGCTGGCCAAAATAGCGAAATAACTAAAATTGATAGACAATAATGAGTGAAGACTAGAGGTGTAGTGTAGATAGGGTGCTAATCAAATAAGGATATGCAAGCTCATCAAATTATTCTGAAAGTGTGTAAATAACTGTCACGACCCAACATACACCCGGATCATAGACACGACACAAGACGCCCCGAGAAACCCCATGTCGACCCATGGCATGAGCATACATCTAATCCAATCACATGAGCGAAACACTTAACATATAAGAAAGTAATCATAACATAGCTAAAGGGAAAATCAATATAAGACTTATACAATACGGCTGAACACAACTTGCAGTCTGATAAGCCTCTAAACATGAAGGACGGACTGATGGGACAACTCCCCAACTAATTCAACATCCAGAAACTGAAAGAACAAAATAAGGTATGAACATACATCCCTCGAAACATGAGGACTCACCAAGAGCACTGAGAGCAAATTTGAAACTATCTATGGTTCAGGATGAGCCTGAGAACTGGGACTTGTATCATGAAACAATACAGCATAGAAGGTATGCGATCAGTACGTGGAATGTACTGAGTATGCAAGGTAAGTAAGACGGACGTTTAAAACATGTATAAAGTTCATAATGATCATAAGAGTAGGACATCATGCTCATATCGTAAATTATAATAACATATCATAATGGAAGAGATTTACTGAACATGACTTGAGCCAACATACATAATCATAATATGCATAAATCATGAGGAACAGTGGGAAATTTTCTGAACCGACATACCATATATCAGCACACATGAAGTCCGACTTGTAACCCTAGTCGGGAGGTGTCCGTACCTTGCTAAGGGTAGAACCATGAAAGTGTGATATCACCATGAAAAGGGCCATTTGGTCCAGGGACTAACATGAAATAGGTCCCAACATGCATATGGCAGCACGTAGTTCATGAGATCCGGGGCTTAACCTGAGCCCTGAACCTACTCGGTGTTCAATACTACTCTCAAAACATATATAGTGCTCATAATAATACATAAATGAGTTCATGGGCTAGTTAAATCATGATAATCGTAAACATGCTTGAACATATGTGATCTAGCCATGACATGAGGCCCATGAGTCGGCCAAAAACATAATTCATGATTAATAAGATTCATACATACTTGTAGATCATGCATATAGCTTGAATTTCTTAAAATCATAATGGATAACATAATAAATTCATAATTTAGAACATAATTCATGTTGGGCTTGTAAAGAACATCAATGGGAAAATAGATCATAAATTGATTCATCATGGGGCATGCATAATTAAGCTTAATTTCTTAGAAATTAAATCAAAAATATTATAATCAATGTAAATCTCAAAAGATGATCAAAATATGTAGATTATGATAAGATTTCAAAATCAAAACACCCATAAGAAAATCAGTAGATTTTATATAAATCAAATACAAAACCCCATGAGATTTTGATAAATTTTAAGTAAAATGATAGAGTAGGGGCATAGGTGTGGAAGGATTCACCCATTGATGACCTTACATACCTGGGATTATCTGATTCTTAACTTCCCTTGATTACCCAAGAATGAAATTGGAAGAATTGAAGAGAAGATCCTAGAATCTCCTTTGATTACCTCTCACTATTCTTGCATGCATGAATGAAGAGAAAAGTGAACTTAACCCCTTTAAATTTCCCTATTTATAACCAAAAAGGTTGTAGTTTAGGTCTTAGAATCTTAGGAAATTACGATAAGGCTCTTACTATTTCGCAAAAAACAACTGTCAGGTGGTCCTAGCGGACGACATGACAGATCGTCACTAGCCCAAACGACTTGTTATGTCGCTCGTCAGGTACACTATTAGTCAAAACACCTGGGCTCATAACGGATCACTTAACTATTCGTTGGGGGTGACCACGACTCATGGTCACCAATCGTCAAGTACACTGCCTCTATCATATCACTTTCCTTGTATACCATCAAACGACGCACATCACGACTCGTTGCCTGACATGACGAGTCATGGCCTCCTTCCGTTAATTTCACTGGTTGACCTCTTCTATTTTTCATACACCTCCTCCCCATGGTTGACCTAACAACTCATGGTGTCTGACCATGAGTCATTCCACGCCCGTGGGGACTCCTTATCCTCTGACTTCCTGCTCTTCCCTAGCCTTCCCAACGAGGCACCAAACGACTCGTGGGATGGTCTCAGGAGTCGTCCAACGACTCATTTTGTGCCTGCAACTAGAATTTTTAATTTTTCCCCATTTCAACTCCTGGGTCCGATCTTTGAGTTCTCGGGGTATAACAATATCTCCTCCTTAGGAACATTCATCCTCGAATGTTAGAAACATACAGAAAACTTAGAAACAAGCAATCATCATATGCAATTACTGATTATTTAACCCGAAACTGGCGGAATGACTACCTCCGAAAAGGAGTACATAGTTGAACTAAATTCAGACATCACATACATCTATCATAACATAAATCAAACTTGTGCACATGAATTGAACATGGAAACTGATTAGAGAATTAGGGCAAAAATTGATACCTCAAACTAGAACTAAGCCGGTAGAGAACAGGTGAGAGTATTTATCCATCATAGCTGCCTAGGCTTCCCACATAGGTCCCTCAACATGCTGGTTTCTCCATAACACCTTCACCAAGATTTCCATCGAAACTTCTTTATAGTTTAGGCTATCCTTTACACCAACGCTGTCCACCAGAACTACTAAAGCTAGATCACCAAAGCACTTTTTCAAGAGCGACACATGAAACACAAGATGCACAAAAGATAACTCGATAGAAAGTCCAACTCATACTCTACCTTACCAATTCTTCTCATAACCCGGTAGGGACCAACATATCGGGGACTGAGTTTCCCTTTCTTTCCGAACAGCATGACTCCCTTCATGGGAGATACCTTGAGAATACCCAGTCGTCCATATCAAAATCCAAGTCCCTTCTCCTCACATTGGCATATAATTTCTAATGACTCTAAGTAGTTTTCAACCGGTCCCTTATCAACTGAACCTTTACCATAGCCTTGTGAACCGAATCTGGCCCTATCATAGCTGCCTTACCAACCTCAAACCATCCGATGGGAGATCTACACATCCGCCCATAAAGAGCCTCGAATGGTGCCATTTGGATACTGGATAGTTGTTATTATAAGCAAACTCGATTAAGGGAAAATGATCATCCCAACTACCTTTAAAATCCATAACACATTCCATCAACATGTCCTCAATAGTATGGATTGTTCCCTCGGCTTGGCCATTCGTTGTGGATGAAAGGCCGTGTTGAGCTTGACTTGATTCCCAAGTCCCTTCTGAAAAGACCGTCAGAACTGGGAGGTAAACTGAGTACCTTGGTGTGAAATAATAGACAAGGGAACTCCATGAAGTCGAACCAACACACGAATATACAATATGGCATAATCATCCGCTGAATCTGTGGACTTGATCGGTAGTAAGTGTGCAGCCTTGGTTAACCTGTCTACCACCACCCAAATGGAATCATAGTGTCGTCAAGTACGAGGTAGGCCTGTAATGAAGTCCATGTTAATCTCTTCCCACTTCCATATGGGAATGTTGATATCCTAAAGTACGCCTCCCGACCTTTGATGCTCGACTCTCACTTGCTGATAATTTGGACATTTGGCTATGAACTCCCCAATATCCTTCTTCATACCATCCCACCAATAGATTTCTCACAAATACCGATACATCTTTGTGGAACCCAGATGGATAAAGTATCTAGTACCATGTGCCTCAATTATCAATGTCCAGGACAAATAGTTGACCCTGGTATCGTAGCACACCATCTCCCCCTTGGGACAAAACCTCCACCTTTTGACTTCGCACCACTTCCTTCAACTTCCTCAAAATCGGATCCTCATCTTGCTTAGATTTGACATCGACCACCAAGGATAATTCTGACCTATTCTACACAATAACGCCGCCATCGGTCGAGCTGATTAATCTAACCCCCAACCTTGAAAGTCGGTGGACATCTCTCGCCAAATCCTTCTTTTCCTCATCCACGTGTGGCACACTCTCCATAGAGAGCCTACTAAGTGCATCCGCTACTACATTAGCCTTGCCCAGGTGGTAAAGGATACTCATGTCGTAGTCGTTTAATTACTCTAACCACTTCCTTTGCCGAAGATTGAGATCTTTCTACATGAACACATATTGCAATCTCTTGTGATCTGTGAACATGTCCACGTGGATCCCATACAAGTAATGCCACCACCATATCTTCAATGCAAACACCACGTGGCCAACTCAAGATTAGGCGTTGGGCAATTTTTTTCATGAACTTTCATCTGTCGAGTGGCATATGTTATTACTTTCCCATGTTGCATCAACACACATCCCAGTCTGACTCTCAAAGCATCAAAATATACAACAAAGCCATTCGTACCCTCGGGTAAAGTCAACACTGGTACTGAAGTGAGTCGAGTCTTCAATTCCTGGAAGCTTTCCTCATAAGCCTCCGACCATTGGAACTTTATCTTTTTCTGATTCAACCTGGTCAATGGGGCTGCAATTGATGAAAATCCCTCAAAAAATCTTCGGTAGTAGCCTTCTACGCCCAAGAAACTCCGAATTTCTGAAGGACTCATCGATCTAGGCCAATTCTTTATTGCCTTGATTTTCTGAGAATCTACTTTTATACCCTCGCCTGATACTACATGGCCCAAAAATGCTACCGAGTTCAACCAGAACTCGCACTTTCTAAACATGGCATACAACTAACGATCCTTAAGGGTCTTAAGCACTACTCTCAAATGAGTGGCATGTTCCTCCTCGCTTTGGGAGTATATAAGGATGTCATCAATGAACACAATTACGAACATGTATAGATACGGCTTGAACACCCTGTTCATCAGATCCATAAAGGTTGGAGGAGCATTGGTTAGTCTAAATGACATAACTATAAACTCATAAAGGCCATACCGGGTTCTGAAGGATGTCTTTGGGATATCACTCTCCTGGACTCTGAGCTGGTGATACCCGGACCTAAGATCTATCTTCAAGAAACACCTGGCACCCTGGAGCTGGTCAAATAAATCATCAATCCTGGGCAAGGGGTATCTTTTTTGACAGTGACCTTATTCAGTTACCGATAATCAATACACATCCGAAGGGATCCATCCTTCTTTCGAGCAAAGAGAAGAAGTGCACCCCATGGAGACTTGCTCGATCTAATGAAACCCTTATCCAACAAGTCCTTCAACTATTCTTTTAACTTTTTTAGCTCAGCTGGAGCCATCCTGTAAGGAGGAATGGAGATAGTCTGCGTATCGAGCAATAGATCAATACCGAAATCAATTTCCCTCTCCGGAGGAACACCTGGCAAATCATAGGGGAAAACCTCCGGATACTCACACACTACTAGAACTAACTGAATAGTTGGGGCCTCGGACTCTACATTTTAACCCTGACCAGGTGGTACATGCAACCCTTAGAGATCATTTTCCCGACCTTAAGATATGAAATAAACTGACCGGCTGGCACAGCAGAATTACCCTTCCATTCCAGAACTAACTTATTCGGAAATCAAAATTCCACTGCACGGGTCCTACAATTAATCGAAGCATAACATGCAAACAACCAATCCATACCCAAGATGATATCAAATTCCATCATGGACAACTCAACTAATTCGATGGAGGTAACCTTATGCAACAATATGATGGGACACCCTGTATATACCCGCCTAGCTACCATTGATTCACCGACTTGAGTAGATACGGAGAATGGTTTTGATAGAATTTTAGGATTAACTCCAAAACCACTAGCAATGTAACGGGTCAAAAAAGAAAAAGTAGCTCCTAGATATAACAAAGCATAAGCATCAATATGGAAGACTTGCAACATACCCGTGACCACATCTAGCGAAGCCTCCTACTCCTGGCGAGGCACTAGGGCATAAAACCTATTTTAGCACTGACCATCTGCTGCACTAATGGAGGCATCCTGCTAAGGGGGTCATGCTACTAGAGCAGTAGAACTAGCTTCAAGGCAATCTTTGATCCTGTGTCTGGGTTTGCCACACCCGAAACAAGCATCTGCACCGACCAGGCACCTCCTGGGATGATTCTTGTCGCACTTTGCACAAACTAGAAAAGTGCGCTCCACCTGAATGCTACCATGATCCCTCGAGCCCTTATCCCTGCTCCTCTGGTCTCCCCTAAACCTGGATGGCGTGCTGGCCGATGATGGAGCTGGAGCAATGGACCTGTACTGGGTCTGCTGACGTGGTCCACCCCCTGACCTAGCTTGAGAAACCCCGTGGCTATCGGTCCTATCCCTCTTGGCCTCTCTCTACTTCCTGTAGACTTACTCCATCTGTTGCGCATGCAATAAAATATGGGAAAAATCAATGTCCCGATGAAGCACGGCGATCTAGCAATCCTTGTCCAAGTAATCTGCTACTCCACGCACAAAATGGCTCACCGAAGCCTGCTGATCCACCACAAACTCCGGAGCATATTTAGATAACCGGGTGATTTCCAATGCATACACCTAAACAGACATGTTATCCTACTTCAAATTCACAAACTCGACCGCCTTGAGCTCTCTCATCTCCCGAGGGAATAATCGATCCATGAATGCAATGTGAAACTCATCCCAACCTATCGGGCCTGCACCCGCCACCCTGGCATCTCTCCATTGCTTAAACCATATATGTGTTACCCCTTTTAGCTGGTAGGAAGTCAAGTCAATGCATTCCCCATTGTTCACCCCTACAAACTGGTGATTTAAGAATTTCCTCTAAAAATCGTGTGGATCCTAATCCACCTTTGACCCTGTGAACTCCGGAGGGCTCATCCTCAAGAAATCCCTCACCCTAGCTGCTAGTGCATTCCCATTGTGAGGGAAATGTGCCACTTTCTGATTCTGGACCTGGGCAGTCATGGCATGTGCCAGCATCTAAATTGCTGCCCTAAACTCACCGTGGGAAGCTGGCTCTAGTACGTACTCCTCATGAATGGGTGGAGCTGGCTGATGCTCACCATCATGGGCACCCTCATGATCATCACAATTACTGTTTCTCCTAGAGTTTACTCGACGTGGAGGCATGATTCTATAAACGTGAATAGCACGAATTAGAAGAGTAAAGGACATTCATCGCACGATATAGATCATGAAATAAGAGAACATTTCCTAAACGTCTAGTAGCCTCTTTGTCATAATTGTAACGCACTTCACACCCATGAAAAAGACTCTACTTAATGTGGTTTTCTGACTCCCTAGGACACTTCAAAACCTATGGCTCTGATACAAAGTTTGTCATGACCCAATATACACCCGGACGTAGACACAGGACAAGGAGCCCTGAGAGACCCCATGTCGAACCATGGCATGCGCATACATCTAATCAAATCACATGAGCGGAAGACATAACATATAAGAACATAATCATGACATAGCTAAAGGGAAAATCAGTACAAGACTTATACAATACGACTGAATACAACTTGCAGTCTGATAAGCCTCTATACATGAAGGACGGATTGATGGGACAACTCCCCAACTAATCCAACATCCAAAAACTGAAAGAACAACATAAAGTATGAACATACAGCCCTCGAAACATGAGGATTCACCAAGAGCGCTGAGAGAAAATCTGAAACTATCTGCGGGTGAGGACGAGCCTGAGAACTGGGACTTGTATTATGAAACGATACAGCATAGATGGTATATGGTCAGTATGTGGATTGTACTGAGTATGCAAGGTAAGTAAGACGGACGTTTAAAACATGTATAAGGTTCATAATTGATCATAAGAGTAGGACATAATGCTCGTATCGTAAATTATAATAGCATATCATACGGCTCAAGGTTTTTTTCAAAAAATTCATGATATAACATAATCATATCATAATAGAAGAGATTTTCTTATCATGACTTGATCCAACATACATAATCATAACATGCATAAACCATAAGGAACAGCGGGAGATTCTCATAACCGACATACCCCATATGAGCACACATGATGCCCCACTTGTAACCCTAGTCGGTTCATACTTTGCGAAGGTAGAACCATGAAAGTGTAAAAAGGGCCATTTGGTCCAGGGAATAACATGAAAGGGGTCCCAACATACCTACAGTGGCACATAGTTCATGAGATTCGGGGCTTAACCTGAGCCCCAAACCTACTTGGTGTTCGATACTACTCCCAAAACATATATAGTGCTCATAATAATACATACATGAGTTCATGGGCTAGTTAAATCATGATAATCATAAACATACTTGAAAATATGTGATCTAGCCATGACATGAGGCCCGTGAGTTAGCCAAAAACATAATTCATGATTAATAAGATTCATATATACTTGTTGATCATGCATATAGCTTGAATTTCTTAAAATCATAATGGATAACATAATAAATTCATAAGTTAGAACATAATTAATGCTAGGCTTGTAAAAAACATCAATGGGAAAATAGATCATAAATCGCTTCATCATGGGGCATGCATAATTAAGCTTAATTGCTTAGAAATCAAATCAACAACATTATAATCAATTTAAATCTCAAAAGATAATCAAAATCCGTAGATTATGATAGGATTTCAAAATCACAACACCCATAATTAAAATCATTAGATTTTATATAAATAAAATACAAAGCCGCATGAGTTTTTGAAAAATTTTAACTAAAATCATAGAGTAGGGGCATGGGTGTGGAAGGATTCACCCATTGATGACCTTACTACCTGGGATTATCTGATTCTTCACTTCCCTTGATTACCCAAGAATGAAATTGGAAGAATTGAAGAGAAGAACATAGAATCTCCTTTGATTACCTCTCACTAGTCTTGCATGCATGAATGAAGAGAAAACTTAACTTAACCCCTTTAAATTTCCCTATTCATAACCCAATACGTCGTAGTTTAGGCCTTTGGATCTTAGGAAATTACGATAAGGCCCTTACCATTTCGCAGAAAACAACTGTCAGGTGGTCCTAACGGACGACCTGATGGATCGTCACTGGCCCAAATGACTGTCGCTTGTCAGGTACACTGTTTGTCAAAACTCCTAGGCTCATAACGATCACTTAACGGTTCTTCGGGGGTGACCACGACTCGTGGTCAGCAATCGTCAAGTACACTGCCTTTATCATATCACTTTCCTTGTATACCATCCAACGACGCACATCACGACTCGTTCCCTAACATGACGAGTCATGGCCTCCTTCCGTTAATTTCACTGGTTGACCTCTTCTATTTTTCATACAACTCCTCTCCATGGTTTACCTAATGAATCGTTGTGTCTGACCATGAGTCATTCCCACGTCCATGGGGATTCCTTATCCACCAACTTCCTGCTCTTCCCTAGCCTTCCCCACAAGCCACTTGACGACTCATGGGCTGGTCTCACGAATCGTCCAACGACTTGTTCTGTGCCTGCAACTGGAATTTTCAGTTTTTCCCCATTTCAACTTCCGGGTTTGATCTTTGAGTTCTCGGGGTATAACAATAACTTTTGATGAGATGGAACCCTATGTTTTTCAACCTCATGGGAACTTTTTTCTCGAGTCCTTTCGAACCTCAAGACACAATTCAATTAGCCCAATAGAGTTTAGGTTAATAGCTGAGCTATCTCTAGTCATCAACTACTAATTAGGATTATTAATATGGGTTTTGTTTATTTCTAGCCCAACTCTACACAATCACATCTATTCCCACCATCAAATTCTCTCCTAATACTGAATTCGTCTCTTTCAAGCTGAAATCAAGTAAGAAAAGTAGACCCACATTTGCAACTATCGATCATTAATTATAAATTGGAGAGAACTCTACAGATGTACATTAATTAAGCAATACTAAGATGAATCTAGCAATACCCAATCTAATTAAGCACCCGTCATCACACACCTTTAGTTGATGATTTAGCTACTCATGATTAAGAAACTAAAGAGTATATTCCTTAATAAACTCAATGCTTTCATTACCAAGAGCAATCAAAATCATACTCAAAATATGTCTACAACAATGGTTATACCTTGCTAAGGAAGAACATGAAAATAGGAAAAGCAATATTCAACAATCTCCTCCAATGGGGTTCTTCTCTCTCCAAAGCGAAAGGAATATTCAAAAAGCTAAATAAGTATCTACAGAGTACTTTCTTCTAGACTATATATAAAAATAGGACAAGCAATCTCTTCTTTTTTAGTGCTAGATGTAATTGCTCCTGTTCATGTATTTGTTCATTTGCGTTGAAATAGGCGGTTCATCGGTTGCACTTCGTGAATCGTTGTTCATTTTCTTCTGCGCTCCAATGATGTTACAGGACCATTCGGCAACATCTTCGATGGTTCGCCAGCTTCTATCCACGATCCACTGATTAATACCCTCCTCAATCCAGCAAGATCCAACACTTGTCGATGATTTAACCGCCGAGTCGCCAGTTGATGTTCGTGGCCACCGATTGCATTTTCTCCTCAAATCAGTGGTTATCTGTGTTTGATCAGCATTTAGTCGGTGTCCTCCGATGGAGCACCAGTTTCCACCTAATTTCATCCTTTTTACTCCACTTCTTACTCTTTCTCTTTAACTTAGATACCTACACATAAAAAGGCAAAAAAGGCATAAAATTCATCTAAATGACTTGAAAACTAAGCTAAAGCTCATGTTTAAGACCCTAATGAGTTGGTAAATTACCAACTCATCGAACCCCTAAACCTGAACCATTGCTTGTCCTCGAGTAATGCAATTCTTATCAGTTGAGAAACCTGCCACTCCACAAGAGTTTAGACATCAATGACCACTTAATCCAAGAGAACCCAAAAATGCTCACCTATTCACCGAAAAAGAGAAGCAAATTCCCTTTAAACAATATATGAAAAAGTTTCAAGAGGCCACCACAATTCAAAGGCATGATTCACAAATGTTTTTATTTTGCAAGAAAAGGGAATAGCTTATCCAATAGAATACACATAGCATCTCAATTCATAATCACTGCACATTCAAAGTTTTTCTTAGAGCTCGCACTACTCATACCTCAATCACATCGTTACCTTAATGCAGTGTGTCCTCAAAAGTAATAATGCAACTCACCAAAGAGAGAATCCATTTTTGTTATCATGAATCAATGCACACACAAGAGATTATAGAAAAAGATGATTACACTCACTCTCCCAAAAGAAATCTTTATGCACACAACTCGACCCATAGGCTTGCCCTTTGATACATCCCGTAAGTTTCTAACATTTATTCGGCCTATTCATATGTTGGTTGAGAGTTTTAGACTGCCATATGTACGAGAAAAGTGCCCGGGGAAAGGTCGACCGAGTGCAAAGTCAAGATTTCATGGAAGGAGGCCGAACCAAGTTGCCCAGAGGGGCAAAGTGGCACGGAGAAGCCCCCTCCATGTTACCAAAGTGGCACGGAGCAGAATCAGCGCGATGGGCAGAGTGCCACGTTGCCTTGTATGCCGCCTCGAGTATATAAAGGCCTCACACTTAGATATTATGTCATTATTCACATATCTTCGACCAGCGGAGGTAAGAACGAAGAAAAACCTTTGGAAATCATCTGATTATGCCGCTAAATGCCATCCAAATCTAAATTAACTCCGAGTAGTGAAGTATAAGGCTGCAGAGAGCATGACTGCGGAGTTATTTTCATAAAATATGCCCGGGGAATCATCATCCCGCCGAGCCTAAGTTTGTGGAATTATTTCAAACTAGTGTCAATACGAGTTTTTAATCGTCTTTCGATAAGTTGAAGTATAGTAAGTATATATATACATAAGTTATCGTTTTCTTTGAGTATAGTAATAAAGTAGCCCTATTCTTTCGTTAATATGATTAAAGTTGAGAAGGAAAGTTGAACACGAGTCGAAACTTTCCAGTTAATCGGTAAACAGCGAACGAGGTATGTTAAGGCATTTTTTTTCGGCAAGTTAGTTTCTTCGAGCATAGTAGTCCAGTATGAATTCCAGTAAAGCATGTCAGGAGTATGTTATCATTTCTAGTTGTTGTTGTCAGTCGAGGCCCGTGATTTGTATTGTTTTGGGCTGGATTACACCTGTATAGCTTCCGTGACCACCCCAGGGCTAATGTTGTGTCGCCGCCCGCCAGGGGCGAGGATACATAGCTCTACGGAGCGGCATGCTATCTGCAAGGGATGAAGATGGGGATCCAGATTCTCATATTGCCATGTTACTTCCCTGTGGTTAGATGATATCAGTCGTGTGGGTCCCATATGTGTTTTAAACTATGTGTGTTGGCCGTGTGGGGTGCTATTTAGCTGTTGATTAGTGGCCTTGTTAGTCATAGCTCAGTTTAGCACTCGGCCTATATCTATTCCTCCATATCGGATGGCTCCTGCTGAAGTCAGAGAACTAAAGGAACAATTGAAGGATTTGCTAGACAAGGGCTTTATCAGGATGAGTACCTCACCATGGGGTGTGCCAGTTCTGCTCGTGAGGAAGAAGGACGGCTCCCTCCGTATGTGTGTAGATTATCGGCTGCTGAATAAAGTCACTATCAAGAATAAGTACCCGCTTCCTAGAATAGACGACCTGTTTGATCAGCCATAGGGAGCAAGGTATTTTTCAAAGATTGACTTAAGGTCAGGATATCATCAGGTCCGGGTTCATGAAAGAGATATTCCAAAGACTGCCTTCAGGACCAGATATGACCACTTTGAATTTCTAGTCATGTCCTTCGGACTAACAAATGCCCCAGCAGTGTTCATGGACCTGATGAACAATGTTTTCAGACCATACCTGGACTTGTTCGTGATAGTATTTATCGATGATATTCTGGTGTATTCCCACTCAGAGGTAGATCACCTGGACAGTGCTCCAAATTCTCAAAGATCGCCAGCTATCTACAAAATTTTCTAAATATGAATTTTGGCTGAATTCAGTAACCTTCTTGGGCCATATTGTGTCAGATACTGGTATACAGGTAGATACGCAGAAGATAGAGGCAGTGAAAACATGGCCTAGACCTACCACTCCGACCGAGGTACGTAATTTCCTGGGGTTAGCCGGGTATTATAGAAGGTTCATGGAAGGATTTTCCACTTTAGAAGCACCTTTAACCAAATTGACGCAGAAGGCAGCAAAATTCCATTGCACTGAGGCATGTGAGCAGAGCTTTCAAGAACTGAAAGACAGATTAACATTAACACCGGTGCTAGCGTTGCTAGAAGGAATAGAGGGTTATGCAGTCTATTGTGATGCTTTGGGTGTTGGGTTAGGATGTGTTTTGATGCAGCATGGTAAGGTGATTGCCTATGCTTCCAGGCAGCTGAGGAAGCATGAGAAGAACTACCCTACCCATGACCTGGAGTTAGCCGTGGTGATTCATGCCTTGAAAATATGGAGGCAGTACCTGTATGGCATCCATGTAGATATTTTCACTTATCACAAAAGCCTGCAGTATATTTTTACCCAGAAGGAGTTGAATCTATGGCAGTGTCGCTGGTTGGAATCAGTTAAAGGATTATGATATGAGTATTTTATATCACCCAGGAAGGAAGGGCCAATTTTGTAGCAGATGCCCTTAGTCGCAAATCATGGGAAGCCTGGCATATTCACAGCCCGAGTAGCAGGAATTGGCCCGAGAAGTGCATCAGCTAGCCAGTTTAGCCGTTCATATAGTAGAATCAGGAAACAATGGAGCGGTAGTCCAGAATACCGCAGTGCCATCATTGGTGCTGGAAGCTAAAGAACGGCAGTATGAAGATCCTAGCCTAGTTCAGCTCAGAAATATGGTCCAGCAAGGGGAAGTGATGGATTTCTAGGTAACCGAGGATGGAGTTTTGAGCTATAGGGATGACCTCTGTGTTCCAGACGTGTAGGGCTTCTCTAGAAAATTATGGGCGAGGCACACTATGCCCGTTACTCTCTCCATCCAGGTTCGACAAAAATGTACCACGACGTAAAAGAGATTACTAGTGGCCGAGAATGAAAAAGGGGAATGCAAAATTCGTAGCTCAATGTCCCAATTGCCAACAGGTTAAGGCTAAACATCAGAAACCAAGCGGACTGACATGGGATATAGCCGTGCCTTTATGGAAATGGGAGGCAGTTAATATGGATTTCGTAGTAGGGTTACCTCGTACCAGGCGTAAATATGATTCTATCTAGGTAATTGTTGACAGGTTGACAAAATCAGCTCACTTTCTGCCAATAAGGGCGACCTTTTCAGCAGAAGATTATGCTGAGTTTTATATTAGAGAAATAGTCCGATTACACGGTGTTCCGTAGTTAATTATCTCTGACCAAGGGGCGCAGTTTACAGCTAAATTTTGGAAGTCTTTTAAGAGGGGCCTAGGGACGCAGGTTAACTTGAGCACATCCTTCCATCCTCAGATAGACGGGCAGGCACAATGTACAATCCAAACACTCGAGGATATGTTACAAGCGTGTGTGCTAGATTTTGGAGGCAGCTGGGATGAACATCTACCGCTTATTGAATTTGCCTATAATAACAGTAATCATTCAGCAATTCAGATGACGCCTTATGAAGCGTTATATGGGTGAAAGTGCAGGTCTCCTGGTGGTTGGTTTGAGGTAGGAGAATCGGCATTGATTGGGCCAGATATTATTCATCAGTCAGAAAAGAAAGTAAAGCTTATCAGGGAACGTCTGTTGATGGCACAGAGCCGCCAAAAATCTTATGCTGATGTGCGGGAAAGAAACCTAGAGTTTAATGTGGATGACTGGGTATTCCTGAAGGTTTCACCATTGAAGGGTGTGACGAGATTTGGTAAAAAAGGCAAGCTCAGCCCAAGGTTTATTGGGCCTTATCAGATTTGCCGAAGGATAGGCCAGGTGGCTTATGAATTGGATTTACCTCCAGAATTAGAATCCGTTCACCCAGTTTTTCATGTATCAATGCTGAGGAAGTGCATAGGAGATCCCTCCCGGAATGTCCCAGTCAAAGACGTCCAAATCACTGAGGAGTTAGCTTATGAAGAGGCTCCAGTAGCCATACTAGATCGGCAGATCCACAGACTAAGAACTAAAGATGTTGCTTCCGTTAAAGTGATATGGAGGAATAAGAACCGAGAGGAGATGACCTGGGAGGTAGAAGACGATATGAAAACCAGATATCCTCAGTTATTTCAGACTTAGTCAGATTGTGCAGCTAGAGGTATATTGTGGTTGTTGTTTCATAAGTTACATTATATATACATGTATATGTGGAGTAGTTGACTTCAGTCTACTGCGAAATGAATGCCATAGTATTGTGTGGAGAACCTGTATTGGACTTTTCTGCATTTCAAGGTTTTGGATAGTCCACATTACAGAGGAGACTCTGCCAAAATTTTTCCACAATAAGTAATTGCAAAGTTAAGGTTCTTGTAAGTAGAAGTTAACATTCAAGGACAAATGTTCTTAATGGGGGAGGATGTTACACCCCGTAACTTTATAATATTTAGTCAGCCTATTCGTATGTTGGTTGAGAGTTTTAGAGTGCCATACGTACGAGGAAAGGGCCCGGGGAAATGCCGAACGAGTGCAAAGTTGGGATTTCACGGAAGGAGGCCGAACCAAGGTGCCTAGAGGGGCAAAGTGGCACGGAGCAGCCCCCTCCGCATTACCAAAAGTGGCATGGAGCAGAATCAGTGCGATGGGCAGAGTGCAACGTTCCCTTGTCTGCCGCCTCAAGTATATAAAGGCCTCACACATAGATATTATGTCATTATTCATATAACTTCGACCAGCAGAGGTAAGAACGAAGGAAAACCTTTGGAAATCATTCGATTACGCCACTAAACACTGTCCGAAATCTAAATTAACTTTGGGTAGTTAAGTATAAGGCTACAGAGAGCATCGCTGCGGAGTTATTTTCGTAAACTTCGCCCGGCGAATCGTCGTCCCGCCGAGCCTAAGTTGGTGGAATTATTTCAAACTAGTGTCAATACGATAACCTGCCTAAAGTAAGTATTTCTCCCTTCTAGATTCCAGAGAAATTACGAGTTTTTGATCGTCTTTCTATAAGTTGAAGGATAGTCAGTATATATATACATAAGTTATCATTTTCTTAGAGTATAGTAATAAAGTTGTCACGCCCCGCCTTGGGGGTTATGACTGGCACCTGGTGCCCTAGTAGGGTCTAGACTACTAACTGGTGAGCCTAAGCACAACTGGTGCCTGGCTAGCTCTAACTCAGATTTCTGGAAACAACGGGCTATATAACGATTGTAAACACAGCCTCCGGCCAACTGGGCCTATAGCCACCTGTATAAAACTTCAGCTAACCAGAAACATACTTACAAACATACTTACAAAGAGACAGGCCCCACCCCGTCTCCACTGGAGCCGACAAGGCCACCATGCTGTCTAGTTATTTGTAAATCAATAATGGAAATACTGGATGGCTATGTGACCGGCAAGGTCACCACTACTATCAAACTATGGCCCCACACGGCCAGCATAAAAACAGAGGTACTAAATAGCTATACCACTGCACGGCCTCACACGACCGGCTCAACTGACCACAGGAAAATATATACAGACTGCAAGCCTCTAGGAATACTGATAAGATGGTCGGGACAGGGCCTCGACCTACCCGTACTATACAATAAAGAAAATGAAATACACATCTGAATATCAAGCTCTGGATGACAGGAGCTGATGACTCCGCGCTGGCTGGATCACAAGGGATCGCCTCCTCGTCTATGATACCTGTAGGCAAGTAATGCAGCGCCCCACTAGGCATCAATACCATTGGTACCGAGTACGCAAAGCAACTGAAATAATACAACTCAATACAGATAACATAACTAACAAGTCTGTGAGCAGAAGGTAACTAAATCTGAAGACCTGATAGGAACTAGATCAAACCTTTCTGCACTGATAGGCAGGAACGTGTCCATAGACACGGCGACCTGCTGTCTATCAACTAGTATATATATATATATATATATATATATATATATATATATATACATATATATATATATATAAAGCACATAAATACATATACATTTAGCAAGCAAGAGCCAATACCAACCCCCATAAGCTGGATGGCGCCAAGCAAGCAAACAATCTATATACCCCTACCCGGGTCAAAACCAGCCAAAAATAAGTCACTCCACTCATCTGCTCACTCGGAGCTCCTCTACTGGCCCCCTGGGTCTCCGGCTCGGGCCATAGCCTCCGATATGAACGACCGTATCTGAGTCTGGAGGACTCCTGTGCAGACAGTAACAGATAGGGTCTGATTCCTCAAAACTCTCCTCAGGGCTATCTGAAACCGGAGCTGCACCTGTAATAAGATCTGTAACTGTAACTGTATCTGTATCTGTTCCCTGGGCGCTTGCGCACAACAGGGCTATCTGTACTATAATGTTGATCAGCTTGATATGGGGAAAGCTTCATCCCATCTTCGTCCAAACTGGGGACGGCATGCCACTCCTTGGAGTGACGTACACCCACCCGCTCAGTGGGTGACACGATTACCAACCCAGGGGCGGTGAGGAAGCTCAATAAGGTTCCCTCATGCCACATGAAGTCTCAACAAACAAATAGCACATACAAATAGCAAGCATATGGAACCAAAAAAGACTATCTGAAAGTCTGATTTCTTATTCTGATCTTTTTCTGTATTATACTGATTCTTTATTGATTATACTAATTCTAAAATCTTTATTTAACTGTTTGGCTAATCTGTAGCCGGGATACTATCAGTCTGAATGGCTAATCTGTAGCCATAAAACTGTCTGTCTATCTGATTTTACTTTGTTAGCCTTTATTCTGAAAATCTGTATCTTTTTATTCTACAACATGCTTGCTACTCATACAATAAGCTATACTTAATCTGGAATGCTAACTCGCCCTTTGGCGTATGCTTTACTATCCTTCGGACTGAATACGATACGGCGACACAACTTAGAATCTATTAGACTTACCCAATTCTAAACATTCAACTCCGAGAGTTTCAAATACGGAGTTTACTATGATTTACCAAACTAAGACTTACTAACTTGCCGAAGAACAACTTCACATACCATAACCTCGAGTTATCCGACTGTCGGATGAGGCTCGGTCAGTATTCCAGCTATTTTTCCCAACTGCATTCATTTACACGTTAATTAGTGCTAAATACAACTTTATTCTGAAGGACGACATCACTTTCGATATAATTATAGCCTAAACTTAGGCTTATCGAACGACGGTCGAAAACTTTCTATTTTTCAGAAGTCCAGAAGGGAGAAGTATTCACTTCACAGCTAGGAGCACATAGACACTAGCTTGGAGCAATTCTACTTACCTTAGTCCGGTAGCTCGACGATTCGTCGGCCGTATTTCGCGAAACTAATTCTGTAGGAATGCTCTCTGCTGCTAAATACCTCGGTACCTGAGGTTAATTTAAGTTTGGACTACGTTTGGCAGCGTAATCGGATGATAATATATTAACCCTCTTCGTCTCTCTCTATTTTCTACGAATTCTATGGAAATTATAATGAATAAACTGATTTAAAACTGACGTTGGGCTTTATATACTTGGGCCTGGATATGCCGAATGTGTCACGGAGCCAACGCGGTGGCCCCGCCTCCGTGACACGTTTCCATCGCGGAGGGGCTCTGCCCCGGCTCCTTCCGTGATGGTTCGATAGGTTTCTCGTCCGATCCTTTCCCGGGACTTTCCCTAGCACGTATGGCTTTCAAATATGCTTAACCAACGCGCGAATAGGCCATCTAGGTGTCGGGAATCTTACGGGGTGTAACATTCTCCCCCCTTAGGAACATTCGTCCTCGAATGTGAACTTCTACCTAGAGGACTTCTAAACTTATTCGACTTGTTTCTGCAAAAATTTCGGTAGAGTTTCCCCTGTAATATGGACTATCCCAAAAACCTGAAATGCAGAAAAGTCCAATACAGGTACTGCACACAATACTTTACGATTCACTTGATAGCTAAACATCAATCTTTCTCATTTATACATATATAACCATAAGGTACCGCATAAGTAATAATACGGACATACCTGTCGCCTGACTAGGCCTGGAATAAGTGAGGATATCTAGCCTTCATATCTTCCTCAGCCTCCCACATCATCTCCTCTCGGTTCCTGTTGCGCCACAATACTTTGACAGAAGCAATATCCTTAGTTCTCAATCTACGAATCTGTCTGTCTAAGATGGCTACTGGAACCTTTTCATAGGCCAGCTCTTCCGTAACCTGGATATCCTGGACTGGGACCACTCTGAATGGGTCTCCTATGCATTTCCTCAGCATAGACACATGAAAGACCGGATGAACGGATTCCAATTCTGGAGGCAAGTTCAACTCATATGCTGCTCGGCCTATCCTTCGAGGAATCTGATAAGGCCCAACAAACCTCGGACTGAGCTTACCTTTCTTGCCGAATCTCATCACCCCTTTCATCGGAGATACTTTCAGAAATACCCAGTCATTCACATTAAATTCCAAGTCTCTGCGCCACACATCAGCATATGATTTCTGGCGGCTCTGTGCAGTCAGTAGGCGTTCTCTGATGAGCTTTACCTTTTCCTCCGACTGCTGAACAATGTCTGGCCCAATCAACGCTGATTCCCCTATTTCAAACCAGCCAACCGGTGATCTGCATTTTTGCCCATACAAGGCTTCAAAAGGCGCCATCTGGATGGCTGAGTGATAGCTATTATTGTAAGAAAATTCAATTAACGGCAAATGCTGGTCCCAGCTACCTCCAAAATCTAGCACACACGCTCGTAGCATGTCCTCGAGCATCTGAATAGTGCGCTCAGCCTGTCCATCTGTCTGAGGGTGGAATGTTGTGGTCAAATTAATCTACTTTCCCAAACCTCTCTGAAATGACTGCCAAAATCTAGCCATAAACTGTGCTCCTCTGTCTAAAATAATGGGTACTGGTACTCCATGCAATCTGACTATTTCCCGGATATACAACTCGGCATAATCTTCAGCCGAGAAAGTAGTTCTCACTGGCAGGAAATGAGCTGATTTTGTCAATCTATCAACTATCACCCATATAGAATCATGTCTGTGTTTAGTACGGGGTAATCCTACCACAAAATCCATATTTACTGCTTCCTATTTCCAGAGAGGCACAGCTATGTCCTGAGTCAACCCGCCTGGTTTCTGATGTTCTGCTTTCACCTGTTGGCAGGTAGGACACTGGGCTACAAATTCAGCAATTTCTCTTTTCATACCTGGCCACCAGTAGTTTTCTTAGATATCATGGTAAATTTTTGTCACGCCAGGGTGGAGTGAATAGCGGGTGCAATGTACCTCATTCATAATCTGCTGGCGGAGGCTTGAAACATCTGGAACACATAGACGGCCTTTACAGCGTAGCACTCCATCCTCAATTATCTGAAAATCTGGCGCTTTACCCTGCTGGATTCTGTCTCTGAGCTAGATTAGGTCAGGATCCTCATATTGCCGTTCTTTCACTTCCACAACTAATGATGACACGGCGGTGTTCTGAATTACCGCTCTACTGTCCTCTATTTCTTCTACACGAACGGCTAGGCTAGCTAACTGATGTATCTCCCTGACCAATTCCCGCTGCTCAGGCTGCAAATACGCCAAACTCCCCATGGACTTACGGCTAAGAACATCTGCTACTATGTTGGCTTTTCCCGGATGATACAGAATGTCCACGTCATAATCTTTCAATAACTCCAGCCAGCGATGCTGTCGCAAATTCAACTCGCTCTGAGTGAAGATATACTGTAGGCTCTAATGGTTTGTGAAAATGTCTACATGGACGCCATACAAGTAATGTCTCCACATTTTCAAGGCGTGGATCACTGCGGCTAACTCCAGGTCATGGGTAGGGTAATTCTTTTCGTGTTTCCTCAGCTGCCTAGAAGCATACGCAATCACCTTACCATGCTGCATAAACACACAACCCAACCCAATGCCTGATGCGTCTCAATACACTGAATAACCCTCTGTACCTTCCGGATGCTAACACTGGCGCGGAGGTTAATTTGTCTTTTAACTCCTGGAAGCTCTGCTCGCATGCCTCTGTCCACTAAAACTTCGCTGCCTTCTATGTCAGTTTAGTCAGAGGTGCCGCTATAGTAGAGAATCCCTCAACAAATCTCCTGTAATATCCCGCTAATCCCAGAAAGCTACGGACTTCAGTCGGAGTGGTAGGCCTAGGCCATGATTTGACTGCTTCTATCTTCTGCGTGTCAACCTGTATACCAGCATCCGACACAATATGCCCTAGAAAGGCCACTGAATTAAGCCAGAATTCGCACTTGGAGAACTTAGCATATAACTGGCGGTCCCTGAGAATCTGGAGCACTGTCCGTAAATGAGTCCGGTGATCTGCTTCGGAGCAAGAATACACCAGAACATCATCAATAAACACGATCACAAACAGGTACAGGTATGGCCTGAAAATACTATTCATCAGGTCCATGAATACTGCTGGGGCATTCGTTAACCAAAGGACATAACTAGAAATTCAAAGTGTCCATATCGGGTCCTGAACGCTGTTTTGGGAATATCTCTTTCACAAACTCGAACCTGGTGATATCCGGATCGCAAGTCAATCTTGGAAAAGTATCTGGCCCATTGTAGTTGATCAAACAAATCATCTATTCTGGGAAGCGAATACTTATTCTTTACTATAACTTTGTTCAACTGCCGATAATCTATGCACATACGGAGTGAGTCATCTTTCTTTCTCACAAATAGAACTGGTGCACCCCATGGTGAAGTACTCGGCCTGATGAAACCTTTATCTAGAAAATCTTTTAATTGCTCCTTCAACTCTCTGAGTTCTGCAGGAGCCATACGATAAGGAGGAATTGATATAGGCTGAGTGCCATGTAATAAATCAATAGCGAAATCTATTTCCCTCTCTGGGGGAATACCAGGTAACTCATCTGGAAACACATCAGGGAACTCGTTCACCATCTGAACAGACTGGAGTGTCAGAGATTCTGCTCGGACATCCTGAACCCTGACTAGGTGGTAGACACATCCCTTAGTTATCAATTTCCTCTCCTGAAGGTAGGAAATAAACCTACCTTTTGTAGTAGTTGTGCTGCCTTTCCACTCTCGCACTGCCTCTCCTGGAAAGTGGAATCGGACCGTCTTGGTCCAACATTCTACATTAGCGTAGCACGGCACTAGCCAATACATACCCATTATGGCATCGAAGTCTATCATTTCTAGCTCGACCAGATCTACTGTAGTCTGGCGGTCAGCAACCTTCACTGTACACCCTCGGTAAATTCTGCTAGCTACAATAGAGTCACCGACGGGCGTGGATACTGCAAAGGGCTGCTGTAATAATTCTGGTGCAATATTGAACTTTCGTGCCACAAATGGGGTAATATACGACAGAGTGGATCCTAGATCAATCAATACGTAAGCAGGGCATGAACAGATAGTCATCGTACCTGTTACTACATCCGGTGATGCCTCTGAATCATGTCTCCCTGGTAGTGCATAAGTACAGTTTGAACCCGTACCTGAACTGGAGGCTCCTGATCTACCTCGGCCTCTGCCTACTGAACCTGAAAGCCCACACCCCGCTGAGGCTGCTGGGGTTCGTGGTCCTGCGGATCCCCTATCCTGACTGTCTCTACTCCCCTGGCCTCTGGTCGGACAATCTCTCATCCGATGTCTCTCCTGTCCGCAAATACAACACCTAGTGGAGCCATATCTACAAGCTCCGGTGTGAGGTCAGCCACAATTAGGGCAGGGTGGGGGTGTAAATCTGCTCTTCTCTCTCCTTCTCTTCTGTGGAGACTCTACTATTCTAGAACTTCCACTGGGCTCTAACTGCCCTCGTTGCACATATCTACCTCGTTGCTGCAGTTGTTGTGGTGGAGGTGGGGGTCTAGGGGGTCTATCTGATAGTCGAGGCCTGGGTCCTCTCTGAACTTCTCTTCGCATCTCATCCGATCTATCTCTGTGGCGCTGTTCCTGACTGGTCTGTCTACTACTCTGTTGCTGCTGTCTAAGACCCTCAATGGTCTGAGCAAAGGCCTGTACTCGGGCAATATCCATATCTTCACGTAGCGTAGCCGTCACGCAGGCCTCAATATATTCCGGGTTCAGACCCATAATGAACCGGCGGACTCTGTATGGCATAGTGTCCACAAAGGCTGGAGCATAGCGGGCTAGGGAGTCAAACTGTAGGGCATATTCTCGTACACTCACCCCCTGCTCCAAATGCAAAAACTGATCCATCCGGGCCTACCGGATCTCCCGTGGCAAATAACTGTCCAGGAAGGCCTCCGAGAAGCTGGACCAGGTCGGAGGGGCAACATCTCTCCCTCGAGACCTTTCCCAACTCTCGTACCATAACACAGCTATGTCCCGCAACCGAAACACTGCTAGCTCAACTGATTCTGTAGGGGTCACATGCATAACCCGAAAAATCCTCTGCATCTGATCTAGGAA
Organism: Datura wrightii; assembly: GCA_035772735.1. Taxonomy (NCBI): domain Eukaryota; kingdom Viridiplantae; phylum Streptophyta; class Magnoliopsida; order Solanales; family Solanaceae; genus Datura; species Datura wrightii. The sequence continues at coordinate 42,497,671 of JASDFA010000002.1, read as the reverse complement.
GTCCTGGGGGTCCTCTGCCTGATCTGACCCAATGAACTGTGGAGGACCTAGTGCCAAAAATTCCCTGACCCTGGAACTACCTGACCCACCTGAAGGCTCTGCTGCTATAGGTGGCATCGACTGGCGCTGTGTGGCCATCATTTGTGCCAACATAACTACAGCGCTACGAGCCTCCTGATCTAATGGCGAAGGCACAGGAGCTATCGGGGGCCGTGTAGTTCCCAATGGCTCTTGATGTGAGGGGGACTGCTGAGAAGGCTGTGATGAAGCCTCTATATCGCCCTCAGATCGGGCTGGCTCTGTCTGAAACTGAGGCATCCTACTGGTGCCTTCTCCTGCTGCTGTGTCTAATCTTCTGCCTGTGGCAGGGTGACGCTGGTCTGCCATTCTTATCTATAGACAAAGAGGGTGGTAAGTCTCAAAAGAACCAACCCTATACTGTACTGTGCTATGGCACGACTGAGTATGAAAGAAGGGTAACCATCCTATTATGCCTCGCAGCCTCCTGCCTATAGTATGTGGTGCACAACACATCTATAGACAAGACTCTACTTAGCACGACTTGCAGACTCCATGGGACACGACATGCTCTGATACCAAGTTTGTCACGCCCCGCCTTGGGGAGTATGACTGGCACCTGGTTCCCTAGTAGGATCTAGACTGCTAACTGGTGAGCCTAAGCACAACTGGTGCCTGGCTAGCTCTAACTCAAATTTCTGGAAACAACGGGCTATATAACGGCTGTAAACACAGCCTCCGGCCAACTGGGCCTATAGCCACCTGTATAAAACTTCAGCTAACCAGAAACATACTTACAAAGGGGGAAATCTATGCGGGCCGACAAGGCCACCATGCTGTCTAGTTATCTGTAACTCAATAATGGAAATACTGGACAGCTATGTGACCGGCAAGGTCACCACTACTATCAAACTATGGCCCCACAGGGCCAGCATAAAAACAGAGGTACTAAACAGCTATACAACTGCACGGCCTCACACGACCGGCTCAACTGACCACAGGGAAATATATACAGACTGCAAGCCTCTAGGAATACTGATAAGACGGTCGGGACAGGGCCCTGACCTACCCGTACTATACAATAAAGAAAATGAAATACACCTCTGAATATCAAGCTCCGGATGACAGGAGTTGATGACTCTGCGCTGGCTGGATCACGAGGGAACACCTCCTCATCTATGAGTACTTGCAGGCAGGTAATGTAGCGCCCCACTGGGCGTCAGTACCACCTGTACTGAGTATGCAAAGCAACTGAAATAATACAACTGAATACAGATAACATAACTAACAAGTCTGTGAGCAGAAGGTAACTGAATCTGAAGAGCTGATAGGAACTAGATCAAACCTTTCTACACTGATAGGCAGGAACATGTCCGTAGTCACGGCAACCTGCTGTCTATCAACTAGTGTATATATATATATATATATATATATATATATATATATAAAGCACATAAATACATATACATTTAGCAAGCAAGAGCCAATACCAACCCCATAAGCCGGATGGCGCCAAGCAAGCAAACAATCTATATACCCCTACCCGGGTCAAAACCAGCCAAAAATAAGTCACTCCACTCATATGCTCACTCGAAGCTCCTTTACCGGCCCCCTGGGTCTCCAGCTCTGGCCATAGCCTCCGATATGAATAACCGTGTTTAAGTCCGGAGGACTCCTGTGCAGATAGTAACAGATAGGGTCTGGTTCCCCGAAACTCTCCTCAAGGCTATATGAAACCGGAGCTGCACCTGTAATAAGATCTGTAACTGTAACTGTATCTGTGTCTGTTCCCCGGCCGCTTGCGCACAACAGGTCTATATGTACTGTAATGCTGATCAACCTGATATGGGGAAAGCTTCATCACATCTTCGTCCAAACTGGGGATGGCATGCCACTCCTTGGAGTGACGTACACCCACCCGCTCAGTGGGCGACACGATTACCAACCCAGGGGCGGTGAGGACGCTCAATAAGGTGCCCTCACGCCACATCAAGTCTCAACAAACAAATAGCACATACAAATAGCAAGCATGTGTAAGCGAAAAAGACTATGTGAAAGTCTGATTTCTTATTCTGATCTCTTTCTGTATTATACTGATTCTTTACTGATTATACTGATTCTGAAATCTTTATTTAACTGTTTGGCTAATCTGTAGCCGGGATACTATCAGTCTGAATGGCTAATCTGTAGCCATAAAACTGTCTGTCTATCTGATTTTACTTTGTTAGCCTTTATTCTAAAAATTTGTATCTTTTTATTCTACAACATGCTTGCTACTCATACAATAAGCTATACTGAATCTGGAATGCTAACTCGCCCTTTGGCGCATGCTTTACTATCCTTCGGACTGAATACGATATGGCAACACAACTTAGAATCTATTAGACTTACCCAATTCTCAACATTCAACTCCGAGAGTTTCTAATACGAAGTTTACTATGATTTACCAAACTAAGACTTACTAACTTGCCGAAGAACAACTTCACATACCTTAACCTTGAGTTATCCGACTGTCGGATGAGGCTCGGTCAGTATTCCAGCTATTTTTCCCAACTGCATTCATATACACGTTAATTAGTGGTAAATACAACTTTATTCTGAAGGACAACATCACTTTCGATATAATTATAGCCTAAACTTAGGCTTATCGAACGACGGTCGAAAACTTGCTATTTTTCAGAAGTCCAGAAGGGAGAAGTATTCACTTCACAGCTAGGAGCACATAGACACTAGTTTGGAGCAATTCTACTTACCTTAGTCTGGTAGCTCGACGATTCGTCGGCCCTATTTCGTGAAACTAATTCCGTAGGAATGCTCCCTGCTACTAAATACATCGGTACCTGAGGTTAATTTAAGTTTGGACTACATTTGGCAGCGTAATCAGATGATAATATATTAACCCTCTTCGTCTCTCTCTATTTTCTACGAATTCTATGGAAATTATAATGAATAAACTGATTTAAAACCGAAGTGGGGCTTTATATACTTGGGCCTGGACAGGCCCAATGTGTCATGGAGCCAACGTGGTGGCCCCGCCTCTGTGACACGTTTCCATCGTGGAGGGGCTCTACCCCGGCTCCTTCCGTGATGGTTCGACAGGTTTCTCGTCCGATCCTTTCGCGGGCCTTTCCCTAGCACGTATGGCTTTCAAATATGCTTAACCAACGCGCGAATAGGCCATCTAGGTGCCGGAAATCTTACGGGGTGTAACAAAAGTAACCCTATTATTCCGTTAATATGATTACAATTGAGAAGAGAAATTGAACACGAGCCGAAACTCGCCAGTTAATCGATAAACAGCAAACGAGGTATGTTAAGGCATTTTCTTTCGACAAGTTAGTTTCTTCAGCATAGTGGTCCAGTATGAATCCCAGTAAAGCATGTCAGGAGTATATTATCATGTCTAGTTGTTGTTACTAGTCAAGGCCTGTGATTTGTATTGTTTTGGGTTGGATTACACCTGTATAGCTTCAGTAACCACCCCAGGGTTAATAGTTGTGTCGCCGCCCGCCAGGGGCGAGGATACGTCACTCGACGGAGCGGCATGCCATCCGCAAAGGACAAAGATAGGGGTCCAGATCCTCATATGCTGAGGTTTGCCTTATACACACCCCCACCGAGCGTTTACGCCTGGGGTATAGATATCAGGAGTCCTCCGGACTCAGACACAGCTACAGTCAGGAGCCAAGCGGGCCTAGTTACAGACCTAGGGGATCGGTAGGACGCTTATAGCTGGTAGTTGACTCAGTATGACCTGGATAGGGGTATATAGATTGAGGTGTACTCACTAGGGCTAATGAGGGCCCAGGTGGGTTATTCTGTGCTGATTGTACCTTCCAGCCTATGGGGGCCAAGCGGGGTTTATGCTTGCTTTAGTTATTGATAGTTAAACAGTAAGACGCCTCATTTGTCAGGTATGAAGCCCTATCCTCCTTATTACAGTTATGTTTAGCCCTGATTTCACTACTTCAGTCATCTTCAGTACGTTTCCTTTACTTCAGTCATTGTCAGTTCTATTTCTTACTTTCAGTCATTTAAAGTTACTGGCTTACATATTCAGTACCTGTGGTACTGACGCCCTTTCTGGGGCACTGCATTACTTGCTTGCAGGTGCAAATAGATGAGGAGAAGGTCCCTTGTAGTTCCAGTCAGCCATACAGAGCCGTCAGCTCCCTTCTTCCGGAGCTTGTGTGATAGAGGTTTACCTCTTTTGTTTGTACAGTATAGGTAGGTCGGGGCCCTGTCCTGACCATCTTATTACTCCTAGAGGCTTGCAGATTATGTTACTTCCCTGTGGTTAGATAATATCGGCTGTGTGGGGCCCATATGTGTTTTAGATAATGTGTGTTGGCCGTGCGGAGCACTATTTAGCTGTTGATTAGCGGCCTTGTCGATCATAGTTCCGTTTAGCATCTGATTTTACTTTTTAGTTATAACTAGATATCATGGTGGCCTTGTCGGCCCGCATAGGACACCCTATGATTGTTGTCTCTGGTTAGCTATTTATGAACAGGTGGCTATAGGCCTTGTCGGTCGGGGGTTGTATTTACAGCCGCTATATAGCCCGTTGTTTTCTTGATTCTAGAGTTAGAGTCAGCCCTGCACCAGAGGTGCTTAGGCTCAGTCAGCTCAGCAGTTCAGGTCCTAGTTGGGCACCAGGTGCCGATCATGCCTCCCAAGGTGGGGCATGACACCCTTCATGTAATTCGCCACTAATGTAGAGCAACTACCCTCAAAATCAATTAGGTCTTGCGGGTCATGATGAAGGTTAGGGGTAATGGTAGGACCAATTATTTGGCTCTAGTTACTAGATCCTCCCTAATGCCTTAATGTGAACACTTTAACCCTTCCCATCTAACTTTTTTATATTGCTCCACCCTATTCCTCCTTTTGCAACCATTTCCCTCTTTTATTGTTCAAACACCTTCTTTGTAGCTCCTTTGGCGATCACATTAAGCCTTGTCTAATAAAGAAGTAACACCATTTCACTTTTCTTTTCTCTTTTAGTACCTTATGGTTTCTGAGCTCATCATTTCATTCTTTTTTTTCACAATTTGGTGCTACCTCAAATTTAGACTTCTTATATATATCCCCCTTTCTTGAAAAACCCCCCAAACTTAGGCTCTTTGCCTCTTACTCACTAATTTCCTTATCTCTCCCTATGCCTTTGGGTTTCAACCCTCATTTTTCTCATTTGCTCACCGCTAGAAATTAGGAGGATGGGTGCCAAGAAGAGGGGATCAAAAAGGGCATAGGCTTGTAATACGGTTTCCAACAATAAACAGTTTAAAAGGCTCAACATTGGCTAGCAACGAAAGACATTTTTGGAGGTCATTTTGGGTAGAGTGACTAGTCAAATGAAAGCCTAAAATCATGTTCTAAGTGTAGCTACATCTAGGATTTAGCCTTGAGTTACACTTAGAGAAAGTTCTAGACAAGAAGTTATGAATGAGATTCACAAAAATCCTTACCACACAAGAAATCACACCCAAAGAGACCATAAAAGTCATTAGCATCATAAGATTTTGATTCAAGACATTAAAGCATGCGAATTCATAAGCCAAACAAGGGATCTATAGTGTATGATAAAAGAGTGCTATATTTCTCATTTCATATGTCCATTTCTCATTTCTTATTTTCATACCACATCTCAAAAATTTTGGTAGTACCTCTCAAAACAGCTCCACAAAAGATTCAAGAAAGACATGGCATTTTTCCTTAAGAGAGTCGCCTCACAATCTATCACTGGGAAGTGCCAATACGGTTCGACAACAAAAAGAAAAGAAAAAGAAAAATGCTCCTTGGGAAAGAACCGTGATATGAAGAAAACCCTTGGAGTTTGATTACTGTACTACTATTTACACAAGTGAACAAAAGATTTGGGTCACAATACAATATTTGGAGATTCGAAGAAAAGACCCATTTTTTCAGCACTGACATCCAAAAATCGTTCATTTTATCCATTCATCATTTTATTAACATAACCAGCCCAGCAAGGGCAATCATCAATAATACTAAAAATTAGCCTGACAAAGGCTCACAACTCCTCATCAGATAAAAACAAAAGCCCGACAAGGGCTACATCAAACCATAAATAAAATAGGACACAAATGACCATCCAAAAAAAACTCATACCACCCCCAACTTAAATATTACATTGTCCCCAGTGTAAGCATGCAAAATAAAAGGGGCAAGAGACTCCCTGAATGGGTCAACTCCTCCTCATCCATATCATTAGCTGCTCCTGCTCCTGCTCCTGCCTCACCATCAAAGCCTTCATCACCCAGATCTTCAGTGTCATCTCCCAAGCCCTCAAACAAATCTATAGGGCCTCAAACTGTAGAAGGGGCATCCATTGCAGCATCAAGAGCACTCAAGTCCGGCACCTCCATGGATGTCCAACTTTTCCACTGCCTTACTTCAGTTTAGAGAAAGGTGACAACCTCCTTCATAATCTACCCGTTTACACAATATGGTAAGATATCGTACATAGACTTCATTTCCCTCTTCACCATTTGGGCGCTGAGGATAGGGAGGCTCCCAGCCAATTTGTAAAGCTGTCTCTCATAAGAGTTGGTCATTTCCACAAGCTTGTGGAGACCGCTTGATTGGGAGGATGTTGGAGGGGGTGATGCTCCCTGAATAGGTATGTCACTGGAGGTTTAGCCCAATGCTTCTGGGTGAGGCATATTCAAATCTGGGGCTTGTGGAGACTGCTCAGAACCATGAGATAGAGAAACCTCCGACAAATCAAAAGCCTGCATCTGCTTCCGATTGACCTTGGGTCCTCAGCATCCCTTTATTGATCTATTATGATTACACCCAAAGCAGGACTAGGGGTCTCATCTGGGAACAATGGTACATTGGCTTGCAAGCATAATTGAGAAATGAGCATGACATATGGCATGGAGGTGCTAGCCTGCCTTGCTTTCCTCTTCATTTGTAAAGCTACAATCTCCCCAAAGTTTATGGGGACCCCTGTGATGATGCAAGTGATAAGGATAGCTGCTTCCAAGCTGACCCATTGCTTGCTCTTGGAAGGTATGATGCAACCACAAATGAAGTCTAAACACAACTTGGATTCAAATTTTAGATCATGGAGAGAAATGTCGCAACCCATAGTAGCCCAGAAGGGTGTGTTCGCAACAATGATAAGAGCTATCCATGAGAATTGGTTCTCTTTATTAGTAATTTTGGCCATATATTCTGAGTCTGTGTCAATCTCGTCCTCCCAGAATAGATAATTGATGGCTGCTGGAGTAATGTCAACCTCCAGCCCTTACACCATAACTGAAGGTAGGTAGGAGAATTCATCCACCTTGCCTTTATGGTTCATGCTCTCCTGCCTGTCATGGTAGGAGGCGTAGAACTCTGGCACTAAGCATGGATGGTAATCTCGTAGAGGATTGGCGAAAGCATGCCATTTTCTATTAGTGAACTATATTGTGATGTTAGGAAGGTCATTACGCAACCCCACAAATCAAATCTCTTTTTGACGGTGATTGATCAGCCTTTGCAAATTGCATAGTGTCCCTTCATATCAGGCACACAAAACATGATGGCCTTCCAAGAGTTGGTGGGTGTTGCGAATGCCTTTTCCTTTCCTTTGCGCTTTGTGGATGAGGAGGTTGGGGCTTTGCCCTTGTTGGGATTCTTGGATGAAGTCATTTTTTGCAAACACGATGTTAGTGGCATCCACAATGTATCTTATCTTTTTGTATTTTTCCAATGATAAAATGAAACAATTAATAAATAATCTAAAATTTAAATGAGAAACAAGAGGAGGAATTAGCAACTATGAACTGGAAGCACCGATGAATTACCGGCGAACCGCAGGAGGTTATCCGCGGACTGCCGAAGAACTGCCGGTGATGGACAGAGAACTAAGGTAGCAAGTTTTCTACCGGCGATAGATCGACGAATCATCATTTGCGATCCGCGAAGCGCTGATGTAACGCAGGGTTAAGGTAGTGACCTGAAGCCAATATTCGCCAGGATCAGTGTTGCATCGGCGTTTTGTTGGACTTGACTGGCGAATAGTCGATGGTCATTGTCCCCAATGCTTCACAATGCAATCCAATATCAGAACTTTCAAACACTCACTCACGAGGTATCATCAGGGATCGTCATGGGGATCTGATTCATGCTTATGCTACTCCCCTTGGGGAAGGGACAAATAACCAGGCGGAGTTGGAATCATCTTATATAGGTCTCACTTGGTGCCTTCACAACGGCCACTCAGGCGTCATCCTCGAGGTTGATTCGGAGCTTCTAGTTGGTTGGATTAGGGGCACTTTTGCCCCCCCTTGGCATCTACACCACACTTTTCTCAGACTGCAGGACACTATCAGACAGCTTCATACCTTCTCGTGTCGTCACATACTCAGAGAGGGCAATACCGTTGCTGATGCACTGTCTAAACATAGCCACACCACTACTATCGCAGTTCACTTCTCTTGCCTACAGGACTTACCGGTACACATCAGGGGTTACCTCAAGACGGACAAAATGGGCTTGCCTAACTTCAGAAGAAGGAAGACTAGGAGGATCAAAGAACCACCATGAGATACTGTGAATTGCTTGGTATGTATCCAAGCTCGGTATGGATGTCTCTATACCATTTTTTTGTTTGGTAACTCTTCCTTTTCAGGTAGGCTTTTCTTTCTTTTTCTAGAATAGGTCTTTCTTTGTAAAGGGAGAGTCTCCCTCATTTACTGCTTTCCTAGAATTTATGTATTGGAGAGGAGTCCTCTCCTGTAGGTGCATAGTTTCTAGGTTTCCATATTCGTATCGGGGATGGGTTGGCCAACCTTAGCAGGATGTCCGACCTATGAACCACCATTAAATCGGAGGTAAGGTTTTATGTCCCCCTCCATGTACTTACTTTTGCTGTTTTATTTATGATAAGGCCTGGGGGTGCTGCTCAGCCCCTGCCCGGGACAAGGGCGTTTACTAAAAAAAAAAAAAAAAAAAAAAAAAAAAAAAAAAAAAAAAAAAAACACTCACTCACATCATATAAAAGTATTACCTACACACATGAAAAGGCTAAAATGACAATTTACCCTTAAGAATGGCATCAGTCGATCTATCATCGTGCAAATTGACTCTTTTTAATCCCTTGGGGTTACTCATACTTCACCCCACTCACCTACATACGAACAACCATTTCCCCTACACATATTTAAGCATCAAGACTCTATCACCCCACTAATTTCACATTGTATCAATTAACTTCATTCAACAAGTATGGTCTCAATAATGAAAATGTTGGGGGAAAGGGCAGTAAAAATAAGGGAGATATATGTCATAACAACATCCATATGCAACAATAATACCATTGATGAGAATATCAGGAAGTTAAGATTACATTACCACAACACGAGAATGAGTGCAGAGAGTAGATATGGAAGCTTGAGAGTGCATAGCAATGGTGAAATTTGGAGCTTTGCTAGTAGAGTGGGAGAGTAGAGTGAGAGTTAGGTAAAAGGGTCGAGGGAATTTATAGGTGAGAAGGGTTACTTGATATTGGCTAAGGAGAAGGTGGATGGTTAGTAGAGCTTTAAATGTAGAGGAAGTGGAAGAGAGGGAATTTTTGGAATATGGAAAGGTGGGATGTTCGGAAAATAAAAAGGAGTGTGGGGAAGTGTTAAAAGGTGGAAAAAGGGAAGTCTAGGAGAATAAATAGGGAATTTTGGAAGGTTAGGGCAGCTACAGAAAGATTCTGGGTCGGGTAGGTCCATAGTTTGGTCAAGATTTTAAAACAAAAGACGTACCTTCACCGACGTGACACCGACGATTGCTGATTAGAAACGGCGGTTCGCAACCTTACTATCAGGGGCCTGAATTTATGCCCAGTTCACTTATTTGTAATCGGCGATTGACCAGCGGTTCACAAATTGGGTTCTGCGTTCCGCTGGTGGATCTCCATTTATGCACCCACTACTTAGGCATTTTGACTCGCACCAGCGTTCAAGCAGTAGTTCGCGAACTTGTATCGATGTTCCACTGGTGACTCGCTAGTTTGACTATTTTGTCCCTAGGTTTCTACTTTCATAACTCAAGGATGCAATGATTAACGCATCTAGACTGGTCGTTCGCTGGTCTAGCACGGTGCCTACCTTGTTTTATGCTTCCTCTCCTTGCTTCTCACTTACTTAGTCCTACAAAACAAAAAACTACAATGACATTAAGAACATTCCAAAGAAGACACTAAGGTTGCCTCCTAATTAGCACCTTAGTTAACGTCGTGGCACGACGTATTCCTCATTTAACATTCATTCATCGAAGGATCATCCTCCAACTCAACCTCCTCCATATCAACTCCTCCATACTTATTCTCCTTATGCAACACTCCAATCACTTTGCATTCATCGGGAGGTTCAACGGATTGGCGCACCTTGAAGGTAACCTATTCACCTCCAACTCGGAATTTGAGCTCACCTAGCTGCACATCTACCAAAGCTCTACCCATGGCGAACAATGGTCTCTCCTAATGAATAAAACTTCTAAATCCATCTCACAATCAAGAACAACAAAATCAGCTGGTTGATCTCGGGCAAAATGGCATGCCCGAGTGACGCTTGATAACTTAATTTAGTCTTGTTTAGCTAAGTAATTGTATACATTTTCATGTGATTTTATATAAATGTGAATATATGTGCTAACCAACATGATTAGTCCTTGTTTTGTAGGTTTCAATGATTTTGAGGAACTAATTTATAAGTTGGTGAAGTAGCAGAATGGAGTCGGGAGCAGATGCGGCAGACAAGCAGCACCAGCGCGCCAGCAACGTGCCACGCCGTGCCAGCTGCACGACAGAGCAAGGCCAACGCACTGCCCAAGCAGTGTGACACGCTGCCAACGCGGTGGTACTCGGCAGTTTCGGCTTTCGGAGGCAATTTCCAGAGAGCTTTCGCGTTACCTCCGTGTCACGGAGGCAGTGCTCCGCGATACACTCCGTGACACAGAGCCATTCCACGACTGGCTAAATTGTGCACGTTTCTCATTTATTATAAATAGGTCCCTTAGCTCCTAAAACCACTTGGTCACAATTTTATTCTGGAAAACTACCTAGGAGTGAAGGGAGAAGTGGGAGAATTCATCTAGGGTTTGGCAAATTCCCTTCTCATCTACCAAATTCATGTAAGTATGTTAGTTTATTAGAACGGGGGTTATTAAAGACCAACTTAGGATTATCACATCACCACTTGAAGAAGTGGTTGTGAGGGTAAGTTGAGTTAAATGGTTAGACGCACGAAGTCCCTAATCGTTTCCTCGTAAACCACAACATAATTAATTGCCGGCGAACTAGAAATTAGCATCCTCGCTCACAATGATGCAGTGAGGCTAGTTTGCCGTGTTTAGAGGCTCGAAAGACCATGAACATGAAATTCTAATTATGTGAAACAACAATCGATAGTTTCATGCTTAACCCATTGCAAATCGTAGTATCGCATGATTATCTGGTTTTAACTCTATGTTGCTCCTAGAGTAAATTCAGGATATTTTGTTGACCGAAACAGACTTAGTTAAATCTCCCTCGAAAACTTCTATGACCAACACTTTAGAAAGTTAAGATCACACTTGAAATGGATAGTTAGAGGAATGGGTCCAGTCCTTGTGGGTTCGACATTCCGGTTCTCAAAAAGATCCACTATATTACTTGCACGACCCGTACACTTACAGACGCGCGAATCGGGCACGTCAAGTTTTTGGCGCCGTTGCCGGGGACTCAGCGAAGTTTTGATAATTCATCTGTTTTTGTGTGATTTTTGAAATTTCCTTAAGTGTTGAGAAACTTGGTCTTAGTCTGTTTATTTGCAGGTGACAGGTTGTCTAGCCGAGCTGGCTAGAAATAGAGAGCTTGTGGAACCGTTACTGGAACCTGAACGTCAAATCCATTTGCTAAGGAGAGTAGCTCTAGAGCAAAAGCTGAAGAGACTTCAAGAAAAGATACAACAACAACCACCCGCGGGACAAGCACAAGTGTCATCGAAAGCAATGGCAGCAAGACCAGTTCGTGAAGTGGCAATCCCACTAGCAACGAATGTGACCTATAGCATCCGTAAATCGGAGCCTGGAGGGCACTTTGAGCTTAAACAAAACATGGTGCAACTGTTACATTCTAGTGATCAATTCATTGGGATGGCACATGAACCCGCAGCAGCACCTACAACGTTTTTTAGAGATTAGTGACACGTTTGTCCCCACCAGCGTGTCCACAGATTATGTCCGACTGACCCTCTTCCCATTTTCACTGTTGGGAGAGGCGAAAAAGTGGCTGAAGGCTGAGCCATCGAACTCCATAACTTCATGGAATTATTTGGCTAAGAAGTTCCTTATCAGATTCTTTCCTTCAGGAAAAACTGCAAAGTTGCGAAGTGAAATACTCAGTTTCAAGCAGAGGCCTAATAGAACTTGTATATGGCTTGGGAAAGATTCAAGTCATTGTTGAGAGACTGCCCCCATCACCAGCAATCAAATGAAGTGCTAGCCCATACCTTTGTAGAAAGTCTAGACCCACACATAAAAATACTACTAGACTCTGCATCGGGTGGGCAAGCCTTGGAGAAGACATATGATGAGTTGTACACTTTGTTGAACAGAATTGCACAAGGAAATCTAGAGTGGCACAGCGAGTCATTGAGGGGGGCAGGAAAGAGATCGGGGTTGATAGAAGTAGATGGTTTGAATGCCTTGGCAGCACAGTTAGCTTTGTTCCAACATCAAATGATGACTCAGTTCAAATAACTGAGTATGAACCAACACCAGGGCCAGGTTAATGCAGTTCAGCAAGCTCCAAGTTGGTGTGAAATTTGTGGTAATAATAGGCACAATGCAGAATCTTGTGGAGCCAATCCGGAATCAGTCAATTTTGTTGGTAATGTGCATAGGAATTAGAATTTTGGAAACAACTCCAACAGAAATTGGCAGGGCCACCCGAATTTTTCTTGGGGTGGAAACCAAAAGAAGAATTATATGCAACCTCAACAACAGCAGTATCAGCAGAACAGGCAGAATGATGGTCAATTGAGCAGCAGCATTGAGGAAACATTGCAGAAAATCATGGAGACCCAGACTCAGTTAGTGGAAAATCAGGCGAGGATGGCAACAGACTTAAAGAATCAGCAAATGGCCACCCGCAATCTTAAAAAACAAGTGGGTCAGATAGAAGCTGCTCAAAACATGAGATCACAAGGGGGATTACCAAGCGACATAGATCCTGACCCCCGGCAGATTAATGCCATCAGTCTGAGAAGCGGTAAGCAATTAGCTGATGCAGTGCCAAAAGAGCTGAGAAAGGGGGTGCAGCCGGAGTTGGTTAGACTAGGACCATCCATCAACATGGGAGATAATCAGAGTGCTGGGAAATAAAATGTGCAACATTCATTGCAGCCAGCACAAAGACCACCACCACCATTCCATCATAAATTTAGAAAGAGCAAGGAGGAGGAATGCTTCAAAAAGTTCTTTGAGAGCTTCAAAGAGCTTCACATAAATTTGCCTCTTATTGATGTCTTACAGGGAATGCCCAAGTATGTTAAATACTTGAAGGATGTGATGGCGAACAAAGTTAGATTGGTGGACATCCAGACTGTAGCACTGACTGAGGAGTGCAGTCCCAGGGTATTGAGCAAAATGCCAAAGAAGCTCAAAGACCCAGGGAGTTTTACCCTCCCCATACAAATTGGTAAAGCTGAGGTGCTACGAGCTTTGTGCGAAGGGGCCGCAGTTAATCTAATGCCCTTATCCTTATTCAACACCCTGGGGTTGGGAAAACCGAGGCCGACAAGGTTGATGTTGCAGCTGGCTGACAAGTCGCAAGTGAGACCTGATGGAATAATAGAGGACCTTCTCATCAAAGTAGGTAAGTTCATTATACCTGCTGATTTTATTGTCTTAGATTTTTAGGTTGATGAACAGGTACCCCTGATCTTGGGACGGCCATTCTTGGCCACCGAAGGAGTGGTGATTGACTTGAAAGCAGGGACCCTGAAAATGAGGGTTGAGGATGAAGATGAAATCTTCCGCGTTTACCTAGAAATGAACCCATCTGCACACTACAGAAACCTTTGTCAGGTTAGTGTGTTGGCAGAGGATGAGTGTGGGGTGGAGGATTCCACAGGTGCACGGCTAAAGGCAATGTCAAGTCTTCAGCCCAAGTCTGATAGAGGGCTCCAAATTGAGAAGAAGTTGGAGAAAGAGAGGAACAGAGTGGAGGTTGTTTCCTCTAAATAGCAAAAGAAAAGGAGATGGTTCTCGAAAGAGAACCCGGGTATGAGGATATCCTAGAAAGGACTGTCCACGTCATGCCACAACATAAAAGAAGGCGCTGCTTGGGAGGCAACCCAAGGGTACCTCTGGTACAATTTGTAATTTTGATTTTGTGTTGATTTTGTTATTTTAATTTTGTTTGTGTTTTTGGTGGAAAGTTAAGCACAGATGGAGGGAAGTCTGAGTACCGAGAAGGTGGAAGCTAAAGAGCATGGAATAGAAGAAGTGTGGGGTCAAACACCCACCTCTGAAAACTTGAAAGGAAAGCATGCTTTTAGCTTGGCATAGAGGCTCAGGGAGTATTTCTCATCCTTTAAATGTTAATTGGATGCTATGAGGACATAACATGATTTAAGAGTGGGGTGAGAAAAATTTCAAAATTTTTGTGCTTAACAAGTTTGTGGTGAATGTAATGCTTGTGAGGAATTTGTGAAAAATTTGAAAAATTTGACAAATTTTTGTGAATTAAGCATGACTTCATCACCCATTGGTTTTTCTTTTCGGTTCTTTTCCGACGTTGAGCCTATTCTTTGACAGCTGCAACATAAGCTTAATCCTTTTTCTTTCATTATCCTTGAATTTGAACCAAAACTCCTAAGCGCTTAAAGGAAAAATACGAAAGAGTAAAGGAGTGAGAAGAATGAAAAAGAAGGGAAAGTAGCAATTGTAAAAGTTGAGAAAGGTCGAGGGTGCACTTGTTTGAATACGGTTGAGTATTAGTAGGGAGTAAGAAAATAAATAAATGAAAAGTTACTTATAGAACTCCTTACTAATAAGATAAAAGTGCCTAAAGAAATGGGGGAACAAAAGAGGAAAAAGAAAGATGAAAGGAGAAAAAGGTGAAGTAAGGGAAGGGAAGTTCGCAATGAAGGCGTGATGTATTAAAAGCGCTTAGAAAAGATAGTCACTATTACTGGCCATAATAGTACCTACCCGCACCTGAATTACATTACAACCTCAAAAGTCCTACTTGATCTTACATTCATACATCCTTAAATTAGTGGAATAAAACACTAAGGGCAAGCTTATGGGTCATTACATGATGCATGTGAATTCTTTGGGAGAGTGAGCGTAATTCTATTCATGTACCCACACATGTTGTGATTTAAAAATTGTTTTTGCGTGTGAAATTGGGTAACTCTCTTTCCGTGAGGGCGCATGTTGAATGAAGGATATAATTCATGTGGGATTTCTTAATCAGTTGATTTGCATGAGTTTGCTAAGATTGAGAGTCGATTCTTGAGGTTAAGAAGTCTTAACATAGTTGTACTTCATTTCGATGATCAAGTCGTGCATGCTTTATTTTTAGCTTGTTATCTTACGTAATCATTATAGTCGTAGCTTGAATAATCTTGCTAAATGAGTTATGGGTGAGTCTCCATATGCATGAGATGTAAAAGGTCGTTCAAGGACGAACAAGACTTTAAGTGTGGGGTTGTGATCTCGGGCAAAATAGCATGCCCGAGTGACGCTTGATAACTTAATTTTGTCTTGTTTAGCTAAGTAATTGTGTACATTTTCATGTGATTTTATATAAATGTGAATATATGTTCTAACCAACATGATTAGTCCTTGTTTTGTAGGTTTCAATGATTTTGAGGAACTAATTTATAAGTTGGTGAAGTAGCGGAATGGAGTCGGGAGCACTTGCGGCAGGCAGGCAGCACCAGCGTGCCAGAAACGTGTCGTGCCATGCCAGCTGCGTGATAGAGCAAGGCCAACGCGCTGCCCAAGTAACATGACACGCTGCCAACGCGGTGGCACTCGGCAGTTTCGGCTTCTGGAGGCAATTTCCAGAGAGCTTTTGCGTTACCTCGTGTCACAGAGGCAGTGCTCCGCGATACACTCCGTGACACGAAGCCATTCCACGACAGGCTAAATTGTGCACGTTTCTCATTTATTATAAATAGGACCCTTAGCTTCTAAAACCACTGGGTCACGATTTTATTCTGGAAAACTACCTAGGAGTGAAGGGAGAAGTGGGAGAACTCATTTAGGGTTTGGAAAATTCCCTTCTCATCTACCAAATTCATGTAAGTATGTTAGTTTAGTAGTAGTTAGTTGTAGTTTTACGAACATGAATGGCAAGAACCCTTCCTCTAGGGTTGAAGCCATGAATTATGATTGTGATTTTATGAAATTGTTTTGGAATTAAGTTATTGATTGTTGTTTTCGACTTGCATTCTGGATTGTTGGTTGTTTTTATGATTGATCACCATGAAAACATATACGTTAGCTTGGGAAATTGCTTGAGAAAGAATTACCTAGGTCAGGACATGAGAATGTAAGGAGCATGTTTGTATCTCACGATATAATTTTGTATTAGGATAGAAATATACCAAACACCTTGCTTGGTTGATAAAATGGGGGTTATTAAAGACCAACTTAGGATTATCACATCACCACTCGAAGAAGTAGTTGTGAGGGTAAGTTGAGTTAAATGGTTAGACTCACAAAAGTCCCTAATCGTTTCCTCGTAAACCACAACATAATTAATTGCCCGCGAACTAGAAATTAGCATCCTCGCTCACAATGATGCAGTGAGGCTAGTTTTTCGTGTTTAGAGGCCTGAAAGACCATGAACATGAAATTCTAATTATGTGAAACAACAATCGATAGTTTCATGCTTAACCCATTGCAAATCGTAGTATCACATGATTATCTGGTTTTAACTCTATGTTGCTCCTAGAGTAAATTCAGGATATTTCGTTGACCGAAACAGACTTAGGTAAATCTCCCTCGAAAACTTCTATAACCAACACTTGAGAAAGTTAAGATAACACTTGAAATGGATATTTAGAGGAATGGGTCCAGTCCCTGTGGGTTCGACATTCCGGTTCTCAAAAAGAGCCACTATATTACTTGCACGACCCATACACTTGCGGACGCGCGAATCGGGCACGTCACTGGTCAAATAAACTTATCTACCCTTACCAATACATCCTCTAAAACACCCACAGGTTTCTTGATAGAGCAATCCATTAACAATCTCATTGATGTAGGTTTGGTGTTCCCAAGCCCCAATTTCTTAAAGATTATGAGAGGCATCAGATTTATACTTGCCCCAAGATGACAAAGGGCTTTCTTGAACACATACAACCTAATAGTGCACAGAATTGTGAAGGCTCCTAAATCTTCCTATTTTGGGGCAAGGTTGCTCATCATCATAGCACTACAATGATATGTTGTCTCTCCAGTGCCCACATCTACAACCTTCTTCTTCTTCAGCAAGCTCTTTCATGAACTTTGCATATCCAGGAATTTGAAGTAAAGCATCTACCAACGGTATATTTATGGACAATTTGCTGAACATGTCGATGAACTTACTGAACTAATCATCCTTCTTTTTCTTGGCTAACCGTTGGGGATAAGGAGTTGGAACTCTTGGTTCTTGTTCTTTTTTAGTTGAGGCCTTCATGCCTGCCTCTTCTTCATCAGCATTTGATGGAACTTCATCAACATCTCCCCTATCTTCATCCTCAACATTATCACAACCATTTGTTGCATCATTCTTTTGCATCATTTGCCTTAGGAGAAACAACTTCTTTGGGCTTAAGACCTGCATCTCCAAGCATTTTACCACTCCTTGTGAAAATGGCCATGCATTGATTATCTTTCTTGGGGTTTGGCATTGTATCACTCAAAAGTGATCCCTTCATTCGATCGTTCATTTGACAGAATAAGTGGTACATTTGAGCTTCCAAATACTTGATGGAAGTTGAGTATGAACTCAGTTTGGGCAAGGTTATACACCTCCCCTTTCAATTCGTTGACCCCGGTGTCGGTTGATTCCTCTTTGTTGAGAACCTTTGCTAACATCTCTTCAATTTTTGAGCTCCCTACATTGCACACACCTGGTTGATCTTGGGCGTTCTCAGCTTTAGGAGGGGGAACATATGAACTCAAACTTTAATGATAGAGGTCCTCCTCATGATTTTTCTCTCTATTGCACTATCTCTCATTTCTATTGGGTCATCCCTGTGCGTCGTGGTTTCTCCAACCTTGGTTCTCTCCCGTGGGTGCCAAGGGCCTTGATTAGTCTCTTGATGCCCAGATTAAGAACCCCTCATCTAATTTGCAATGTATTGGCACTCCTCATATCTTGGTGGTGACGATTCTCCTTAAAAATGCATTGGACCTTGCATTCTTACAGTACTCACAACTTTAGGCCCGACAACCATCACATGTTTAGTCATTAACTCCAGCTGAGTCATCATTTTAGCAAGATTTTCATCTCGTTCTTCATCTCTTTTTTGCATTTCAGTTGCTAATGCACTAGAACCAACATCATCTGACGATACATTAGACTCTCTCATATGCCATGCTCGATTCATCTTTGTCATTCTATCCAAGAGTGTCTTAGCTAACCTATACGTCTAATCCATAATTGATCCTCTAGCTAAATTATTGTCAATGGATTTATTGATGGAGTTTATGGCTCGGTAAAAGCTTTGAAGGAGCATTCCATCAGGGAGACTATGGTTAGGGCAAAAGGACACCTTCTTTTTGAACCTTAGCCATGCTTCATGCAAAGGCTCCGCTGGCTCTTGCCTAAAGTTTGTAATATCATCCCTCAGCTACAACATTTTTGAGGGAGGGAAAAATGAACCAAAAAAGCATTAGTTAGTTCTTGCCACGAGGTGATATGTGGTTGTTGCTCAATACAAATATTCCCAACGTTGGACAAGATGGCACCCTATGTTTTTCAACCTTATGGACGCCTCTTTCTCGAGTCCTTTCAAACATCAAGACACATTTCAATTAGCCCAATAGAGTTTGGGTTAATAGATGAGCTATCTCTAGTCATCAACTACTAATTAGGATTATGAATATGGGGTTTGGCTATTTCTAGCCCAACTCCACACAATCACGTCCATTTCCACCATCAAATTTTCTCCCAATACTTGAATTCATCTCTTTCAAGCTGAAATCAAATAAGAAAAGTAGACCCACATTTGCAAATATGGATCATCAATTATAAATTGGAGAGAACTCAACAGATTTTACACTAATTAAGCAATATTGAGATGACTCTAGCAATACCCAATCTAACTAAGCACCCATTGCCACACACCTCTAGTTGATGATTTAGCTACTCATGATTAAGAAACTAAAGAGTATATTCATTTATAAACTCAATGATTTCATTACTAAGAGAAAGAAAAATCAAACTCAAAATATGTCTGCGACAATGATTATACCTTGCTAAGGAAGAAGATGAAAATAAGAAAAACAATATTCAACAATCTTCTCCAATGGGGTTCTTCTCTCTCCAAAGAATAAGGAATGTTCAAAAAGCTAAAAAAGTATCTACAGAGTACTTTCTTCTGGACTATATACAAAAATAGGAAAATCAATCTTCCTCTTTTTCAGTGTTAGATGTAATTGCCCCTGTTTAGGCGTTTGTTCACTTGCGGTGCAACCGGTGGTTTGCCGGTTGCATTCCGCGAAGCGCCGTTCATTTTATTCTGCACTCCAGTGATGTTCTAGGACCATTCGGTGATATCTTTGGTAGTTCGCCGGCTTCCATCCGCGATCCTCTGATTAATATCCTCCGATTAATATCCTCCTTGATCCAGCAAGATCAAGCACCTGTCAGTGATTTAACAGGTGAGTCGTCGGTTGATGTCTGTGGCTGACGGTTGCATTTTCTCCTCAAATCAGTGGTCATCTGCATTTGACTGGCGTTTCACCAGTGTCCTCTGGTGGAGCGCCAATTTCCACCTAATTTCATCCTTTTTACTCCACTTATTGCTCTTTCTCTTCAACTCTAATACCTACACATAAAAGGGAAAATGGGGCATAAAATTCATCTAAATGACTTGAAAACTAAGCTAAAGCTCATTCTTAAGAGCCTAATGAGTTGTTAAATTACCAACTCATCATGGAGGTGTGTTCTTTTCTATATGGCTTATGTCTACCCTGTCGGGTTGTGGAAATAAATAAAAATCTTTTGTTAAGTTGTTAGTGCCATTATTGGCTCCATATTCAATTGCCAAATTTTTCATGACCCAAGTGTCAATTATCACCTTATGTTTATAGTAGTTAGTGAATAAACTCCAAGGGTTTTATTCATGCTACAGTTCTTTCCTAAGGAGCGATTCTTGTCTTTCTTTTATTGTCGTACCGGGTGGCATTTCCTAATTATGGATTGAGAGGTGACTTTTGTTAAGGTAACATATCTAGTTTAAAGTTCTTTTTGAGGTAATGATCGTAATGGCTTCTGAGAGATACCACCAAAAATTTTAAAATTTCTTAAATGGCATGGCAAATAAAAAAATGAATTTTGAGAAACAAAGGGGTATTTGAATTTGAAAGTGAGTACTCTTTTATCATAAAAGTACACATTCTTTGTTTGGCTTATTAATTCACATGCTATCTTGTTTTATGACTCTTGATATGATGATGAAAATGGTGTGAACCCCTTCAAGGGTGTTGCTTTATGGGAAAGGTTTTAGTTTAATTCTCTTGCATGAACGATTGTTTAGAACTTACCCCAAGTGTGACTCAAGGCGAAATCCTAGATGTAGCTACACTAGGAAGATGATTTTAGGCTTTATTTTGATAGGTACTTTACCATGTAACGTCCTTGAGCATGAATCCTTGCTTCCCAATGTTGAGGGCTTTAATCTTGTTCCTTGAAAACCACATTACCAGCCTATTACCCCTTTTGTAATCCCTCTTTGGCACCTATCCTCCCTAGTGCTAGTTGTGAGAATAAATGCAAAAAAAAAATGCTTGAAGCCACAAGAGTGTGAGAATATAAAAAAAATGAGGCAAAAGACAAGTTTGAGGGTTGCAAAAAAAGGAAAATGGGAAAAATAATGTGAACTTCAATGTAAGGTAGCACCACATTATGAAAAGAATGAATGGATTGTTTGCAAAAAAACTGAATTGTGAAATGGTGTTGCCTCTTGCTTAAATGAAATGAAGAGTGGTAACTAAGGAGAGATAAGGGAGGGCTCTTGTTTCAAAAGTGCAAAATTTGTTCAAGGAGAGATAAGGTGACAGTGATATCAAAAGAAAATGGAATATGCAATAAGAAAAAGGCATTAGGGAAGTTCTAGTCACAAGACCTTAAAAGTCATCCTACCTTTACCCCTAGCCTTCATCATAACCTCCAAGTCAAGTCCTAATTAATTTTAAGTATAGCGACTCTAAATTAGTGGCGAGTTACACAAAGGGCAAGCCTATGGGTCAAGTTATGTGCATGAGAATTTCTTTGTGAGAGTGAGTGTATTTGTTTCATTCTATAATCCCTTCAGTGTGAATTGCTTTGCAATTAAATGGGATTCTCTCTTGATGTGAGTAGCATTGATCTTGGGCAGATTTATATGCCCAAGTGATACTCAAAAGTATCATTTGCGCCTTGTTTATCTAGCAATGTGTATACATTTTCATGTAATTGGTAATAAAATGTGAATTTATACTAACCAACATGATTAGCATTGTTTTGTAGGTAAAATGTGATTTTGAGAAGCTAAAATGCATGTTGGACGATATCGGAGTTGGACTTGGACGCGAGCAAGGGACAAGGCATTGGACAGCATGATTTAAAGGGGCTCCGCGATGGAGCCGTGTCACGCTGCCATCGCGGAGGCATTCTGCCTGGAGGGTGAAAATTCACCATATTTCTAGTGGAGGTCCGCGTTTGCTCCGTGGCACGGAGCCAGTGCTCTGCGATGCACGCCGTGCCACGTTGAGCTTGAATTACCGGACCCCCAGTTCCAGTGAGGGTCCGCGTTCACGGTGTGTCACAGAGGCAGTGCTCCGCGATGCACTCCGTGACACGTTGCTCATTATTCCGGGAAAAATTCCCAATAGTATAAATAGAGCACTTAAGTGTATTTTTCATAATTCAGACTTGGTGGAGCAAGGACGTGGGTTACAGGCAGTTGAGGGACGAAAAGTTCAGGGTTTTTTCTCTCTTTCTTTCTTCTCTAATTCAATTGTTTGTATGATTAACACTCGTTTTATGATGATTAATCCACAAATGAGTGGCTAATTCCCTTCCTTGCTGAGGTTATGAACACTTGTGATGAATTTTGATTATTGATTATATGGTTTTTCATCTTATTCTTCCATGTTGTTCTATTAATTCTTGTTCTTACTGCATTGGTGTGTGGCCTACATTAATGTACATCTAAAAAGTCCGATTTCACTCGAGAGAGCACGAAATTGGAAAGTTGTGAATTAATAGGATATTGTTCTTAACTTGATTTGGGAAAATTGAGTTTTGATGTGCATTCAGGATAGAAATATACCTGAATGTCGTATTAGTCAATTTAGGAACCGGAATTGTATGGCTAGAACATGAATTGCATTTGATCACAGAAATGTAGACGGATGGTTCATGATTCTTAAGTGAGATTAAATACGAAAGTTTTAATCTCTTGGCAATTGTTATTGGCTAGCAACTGGAAGAAAAGATTAACCAATTTATGATGATAATCAGTTTCATTACATGTTCGTTAACCTCGGCATGCTCTTATTCTTAGTCCAAATTCAAAGTAGATAATTGTTCGTAGTTTTAGTATAAAATTTATAAAACAAATTATTCAATTTTTGGTTATTTAGTTGTCAGCATATTTAGAAGTAAAAATATAGTATACTTGAGCAAATTGCACTTATCCCAAGTCTCTGTGGGATCGATACTTGGCTTACTAAAGCCACTTACTACTTGTTCGACGACGTGCACTTACGTGTCGGTTTTATATACCCATATAACCCCAAAACCACCCGAACAAGTTTTTGGCACCGTTGCCGGGGACTTGGCAATTGGTGAATTTGTTTTAAGTGTTAATTTACTGTATTTTCATTTTCTAAGTGTTGACAACTTGGTCTTAGCCTGTATTTTGAAGACTTAATTGCTGTGAACACTGGCAAGAGACAAGGAGCTGGTGGAATCTCTTATAGAGCCTGAACATATATTTCACAGTAAGAGAAGAGAAGCTCTACAAAGAAAGCTGCAGTTGCTCAGACAGACGATTATGGAGCAACAAAATCCACCGGTTGTAAGGGCAGTGTTAGTGCCCGAAGAAGCAGCAGCAAGGCCGGTTCGCGAGGTGGCAATCCCACATGTCAATAATGTTACATCCAGTATCCGCAAACTAGAGCCTGGAGGGAGATTTGAACTCAAGCAAAATATGGTGCAATTGTTGCACACAAGTGGGCAATTTACCGGTCTCCCTCATGAAGACCCACAACAGCATCTCCAAAACCTTTTGGAGATAAGTGACACTTAAATACCCATTGGAGTGTCCCCTGACTATGTTCGGCTTACATTATTTCCGTTCTCATTACTCGGAGAAGCCAAGAGGTGGTTGAAAGCTGAGCCACCAAATTCTATTTCAACGTGGGATGATCTTGCACGGAATATCTTGACAAGGTTTTTTCCCTCTGGTAAAACAGCAAGACTTAGAAGTCAAATTCTAAGTTTCAAATAGAGGGAGGGAGAAAATTTATATCAAGCCTGGGAGAGATTTAAATCCATGTTGCGGGACTGTCCTCATCATCATCAGTCCAATGAGGTGTTGGTGCACACATTTATTGAGGGTTTGGAACCCCACACCAAAATATTGCTAGATTCAGTAGCCGGAGGGTAAGCGCTGGAAAAGACTTATGAGGAGTTGTATACCTTGCTAAACCGGATTTCACAGGGCAATCCAGAATGGAATGCTGATTCATCACGAGGTGGGGCAAGGAAAGCAGCAGGAGTGCTTGAAGTGGATGGGTTTACAGCTATCACTGCACAGATAGCTGCCTTGCAAAATCAATTGAACAACCACTTCAGCAACATGACTTTGAACCAGCCGTCAGCTCCAGTTAATGCAGTCCAGCAATTGTGGTGTGAAGTGTGCGGAAGCAGTGAGCACTCAGCTGAGTCCTGTGGAGCCAATCCTGACTCGGTAAACTTTGTGGGGAATGCACAAAGAAATCACCAGCAGTATGGTAGTAGCTAGAATTCAAATTGGAGGAATCATCCTAACTTCTCACGGGGTAGCAACAACCATCAAGGCCAAAGTTCGGGTCAGGGTGTGCAAAGGAATCAAGGAGGGCAACAGAACTACCAATCTCAATTCAGAAATAACAATGCACCTCCTCCACCACCATCACCCAGCATTAAGGAGATGTTCAAGACCATGATAGCTAACCAAGCTCAATTGCAGGCTGACTATGTGAAATTGGCAGCCGAAGTGAAAAACAATCAGTTAGCTACCAAGGCTCTTGAGTATCAATTTGGGCAATTTGCTAGTGCCCAAAATACAAGGCCTAGAGGAGGACTACCAAGCGACACGGATCCAAATCCCAAGCAGGTAAATGCAGTGACCACAAGGAGTGGTTTGCAGCTGAAGGAGGTGGAACCAGAAAGACCACCTCAACACTCGGGAGCAGTAGAAATTGAGGGGGAGCAAAGTTCAGAAAGGGGGAAGACCAAAGAAGCTGAATTAGAAAGACCTCCACCCCCGTTCCCTCAACGACTCAAGAAACACAAAGAGGAGGCATGTTTCAAGAAATTCATGGAGGTGCTCAAACAGGTACATGTTAATTTACCTCTTGTTGATGTCTTGCAAGGAGTGCCTAAATATGCCAAATACATAAAGGACATCGTGGCCAACAAAAGTCGGTTGACTGAGTATGCCACGGTGGCTTTAACGGAGGAGTGCACTTCCCGGATCCAAAATAGACTGCTCACAAAGTTAAAAGACCCTGGAAATTTTACTATCCAGCTTACTATTTGGCAGAGCATCCGAGCTCGTGGATTGTGTGACTTGGGGGCGACCATAAATTTGATGCCATCTTCGGTATTCAGAAAACTGGGTTTAGGGAGTCCTAGACCCACAACGGTAATATTGCAGTTGGCGGATCGATCCTTAGCTAGGCCGGATGGCATTGTTGAGGATGTTCTAGTGCAAGTTGGCTCCCTAATTTTCCCGGTAGATTTTGTTGTGCTGGACTTTGAACCAGACGCGGAAGTCCCATTTATTTTGGGACGACCCTTCTTGGCAACCGGAAAAGCATTAATCGACGTAGCTGCAGGGCAACTGACAATGCGAGCACATGACAAAGTAGAGGTATTTGATGTGTATAAAGCGCCCAAGCTCCCGATGGTGCATGAAGAACTCTCGGTGATCAATGTGATTGATCATGGATGTGCTAAGCAGATGGAGGATGCCCGAGAGTTAATGGGAAGACCACCGGATAGGTGTAAGCACTACTGGGGGGAGGACAGTGATCGAGAGAAATCGTCCATCAGCCTAGCGGACAATTGAGCTTAAATGAAGTCGAGCCGCGACGGTAAATCAGGCGCTGCACGGGAGGCAACCCGTGAAAATTTTTTCTTTCATTTTGCAAAGTGTAAATAGATTTTTCTTTTTCTTTTTCTTGAATTGATTACAAAATTTTTCGTTTTAGTTAGTATTTTTTATTTTTAGTTAGATGAACCCTATTATTCTAACCAATTTTATTTAGTGAGATGATTTTCATGTCAAACGGAGAAAAATGTGCACGGAATCATGAAGGAAAAGTCGAGGTATGAAAAATTAATAAAATGTAGAAGACAGTGAGCTAGGGCGATAGCTCCGTGTCACGGAGGAGGACCTCTGCGTTACCCTCCGTGACACGTTGAGGTATAACCCAGAAATTTTAAAAATTTCCAGTATGCTATCGCGATGGCTCCGTGTCACAGAGGCAGTGCACCGCGATGCACTCCGTGACACGTTGCCTTGTATATCGCGACGGGTCACACCGGGTTGCCGGGTGACCCGCGTGTTTTTCTACCTTTTAAACCCCGAATTCTTCCCTTTTCCCCTCATTTTCAATTTCCTCTGCGACCAAACATCCCAAAACCCCTCTCCCATCAATGTGCCACGGCTTAAGGCAATAATTTATCGAGTTTTCTTCAATTATTCAACTACAAGGTATGTTTTCCGATTCCCTCTCAAGTTTTTGTCGATTTTCTTTGATTTTAAGCATGGGAGGTGAACTAAATCGCCCTAAGTCGAAATTAAGCATGAATTCGAGTTATTTGTTGATTGATAATTGTTCGGAATGTCATTATGATTGTTTGAACTTGTCGATTGCATAAGGTATTCGAATTTGATTGCGAAAATCAATTCTAGGGCTTGTTGTTGAATTTGAAGTTGGAAATGGGTTGAAATCATGAAATTTATGCCGGGTCGTATGTGTTGACTGAGATGAGTGGTTGTACAAAGTGTTAGGATGTTAATAGACGACGAATTCTCGGGTTTGGGGGAAATGTTGAAAATTGTTTGTATTTGGTTGGTTGGATAGGTTAATGTATATAAATTTTTGTTGTTATTTTTGTTTCTTTGTTTTTCTTTGCTAAGTGCGAGGGTTAAAATGTTAGCGATGGTAGTGATTGTGATTAGCTGTACGAAGTCTGAGTAGTACGCACAAGTTATACCATCGAATTTTTCTTTTTGAACGCACTAAGCATGATTGTATAGCTGGTTGTTTGATGTAAATACAGTTATTCTTGTCGTATTGTTATAACTGTAGCTAAGGAGTAAGTGTGGGGTAACTTAGCGTAACCCGACCTTAGCCGAAGTTAATATTTATTTAGCTTAACATTGAGCTTGTTTACTTGGGTTGACAGGCAAAATGGCAAGCCGGCAAGATAAAGGGAAGGGTGCATCAACTTCAGGCACTAGAAGAAAGCGACTCAGACTGGGCACAGTAGTCCCAGCAGCACCGGCAGTTCCACGCGGCCAGCGCCGCCAATATGGAACAAGATGGGTGATGGACGAGGGGAAAAAGTGGTACCCGAAGCATAAAGAGAACAAATATTTCCCCGAGGAGCATATAGCACGGGAGCCATTGGCACAGGAGTTCCCCAGAATAGTTCAACGGATCGAGGCAGCGGGGCTAAAATTCATATTCGAGGAGCCCAAGGAATGCAACCTGCATTTGGTTTGGGAGTTCTATGCCAACTGGAACCCGTCAATCCGAAGCCACACCATCAAAATCAGAGGGCAGATAGTCACTCTGGAGCCCCACCAGCTCAATGCCATCATAGGAGCGCGGGACACAGACGCCCACATCCTCAGACAGCTGAAAATTACCCCACCGTATGCTGACATCAGACGCACACTGTGTGGGGCCCGATCTACAGCTAGATGGAGCAGGCACAAGGAAAGGGGCTACCACCAGACTCTGCCATATTCTCAGATGAATAGGGAAGCCCGAATTTGGCTGAAGATAGTCTGCTCTTGCCTCATCCCGGGGGTACATATGACTGATGTAACCCAGGATCGTGTTTGCCTGGTGTACGCCCTGATGAAAGGGCTGGAGATAAATGTTGGGGCGGTTATCATATCCGCCATGAAGAGAGCCCGATTGCACCAGGGGCACAGGTATGGTTTCGGTGGACTACTCACCACCTTTCTCAGGGGCCTCGATGTAGAGGAGGAGGCCCTCGATTATATCCCGCAGTTGGAGCGGCGGGCCTTGGATGTGACCAAAACTAAGGCTCCCGACACCACCCACGGGCCAGTGTTGACACTTGGCGAGCGACACGCTCGTGATGACCAGTATATGGTGCGGATGTATGGGATGCAGATGCTCCAGCTCAGGATAGGTGGGAGGCCGGCGATGGAGGAGGAGCTATGGCAACTCGAGCTAGATTACCCGTTTGGAGAAAACGCCAGGGCTCTATGCCGAGTAGGGCCAGCCTTTGTAGAGGCCACTGATGATGACGTCCCCACGGACGAGGAGACACGTCGGGAGGACTCCGATGTGGAGTTCGATGATGATGACGGAGGTGACTCGGACATGGGAGATGAGGCAGCAGCACCTGATGAAGAAGTGGAATACTTTGACTGATCAGGGAGTTCCACCAAATGATTATGTGCTATTTAATTTTTGTGAACACTGGGGACAGTGTTCGGATTAAGTGTGGGGTGGGAGTAGTTAGGTTTTGGGCTGGGCTGTTTTGTTTGGATGTTCTCCTCTGTTATTTAGTATGTTGTGTTTCCCTGTGTTTGTGAATTTTCAAACTGTTCTATATGTGTAAATATTTGTGGAATTGATGTGTGTTGTTGAATGTTGCCAGCTGATTCTGTAAATATTTTTGTAAATATTTTGTAAATAATTTTTGCTTATCGAAATGATCGATATTTTTGCAAATTTTTCAACTTTTTAATTTTAGGTTTCTCGGCGTTTGTTTTCGGTTCTTTTATCGAGAATGGTCCCATTGAACCGACGTCTTAAGTAGTGATCGTTCCCTATGATGGATGGATGACGACCGTCTTAAGGGAAATGTAGTCGGTAGGAGTAGTTTATTTTAATTAATTTTCAGTTTTTTTCTTGGTGGATTGCATCCAGGAACCTGTAGTTACTATATGGTTGCGAGATTTTGGTTGCGTGTTGTACATAATATTCAAAATGCAAAGGTGATTCGTATGAAAGCATGCAATTTTGTAAATATGTTGAGATACCTAGGCTGTAGAGTTCGATTCGGTGTGATTGAGGCTTAATGTTTGAATTCATGTAATTAGCTGATTGAAGAGTCTGTGAATACATCTTGAATCAAGCATGTGCATAAAGTGTTAAGTGAGGAGTTGATATTCCATGCTATTGTGAAGTGTCTAGAACTTGCCTGGTGTGTGTATAAAACGAAATGAAGGAGGTGTATTGTAGGAAAGGATGTAGGCATTTCTTTGTTTTAACCGAGAGTTTCTATTTTTTTCTTGTCATACTCCCCCTTTCTGTGATTGTATACCCTAGTCAGCCCTTTGAGCCTTTAGCCGATTATTTCTTTCTTTTGTCCAAAAAGTGTAAACTGAGCTTAATTCCTTCTTTTTATTAGCCATAAAGTCTATACAAAACTCTTAAGCGCTTAAGAAGAGAAAATAATGTTCCCAAAGTGTCAAAGAGTGAGAATGGTGAAAAGAAGAAAAGCAGAGTGATGAAAGGAAAGAAAAGGGTGAAGGTGCACTTGCTATAAATAAACGATAATGAAGGTGCATGAATAACCATTGTTATTGTGTCAAGTGTGCTTAATGAAATGGGCCATACTAAAGTAAATCATCAAGAATGGGATGATGAAAAAAAAAGAAAAGAGAGAAACAATGTCCATGAGTTGATGGGAATGTGTTGAAAAGGCGCTTAAGGATGCTAGTGGTTATTATTGGCTAATCCAATATTTACTAGTTCCATAGCTTCCATTACAACCCATTAAAGTCCTACGTGATCTTACATTGCATTTCTTTATATTAGTGGAGTAATACACTAAGGGCAAGCTTATGGGTCATGACATGATGCATGTGAAGTCTTTTGGGAGAGAGAGTGAAATTGTGTTTACATGCCCCTGCTTGAATGATTGTGAGTCATATGAGCAAAAAGGGGAAGATTCTCTTGAGTTGTGAGGGCACATGCTTGATGAAAGATTGATTTTCGTGTCGGATATCTTGATTAGCTGATTTGCATGAGTTTGCCGATATCGAGAGTCGATTCTTAAAGTCTAGGAAGTCTTAATGTATTGAAGGTCATTGCAGTGATAAGACCATGCATGTTTTCTTGATGATTTGCAATATTGAATGATCGGTATGACCGTAGCTTAAATTGTCACACCATAGTAGCGAGGGTGGGATGTAAATTGCATGAATTGTATGTTTGTTGTTCGAGGACGAACAAGGATTTAAGTGTGGGGTAAGTGATCTTGGGCAGATTTATATGCCCAAGTGATACTCAAAAGTATCATTTGCACCTTGTTTATCTAGCAATGTGTATACATTTTCATGTAATTGGTAATAAAATGTGAATTTATACTAACCAACATGATTAGCATTGTTTTGTAGGTAAAATGTGATTTCGAGAAGCTAAAATGCATGTTTGATGATATCGGAGTTGGACTTGGATGCGAGCAAGGGACAAGGCATTGGACAGCATGATTTAAAGGGGCTCCGCGATGGAGCCGTGTCACACTGCCATCGCGGAGGCATTCTGCCTGGAGGGTGAAAATTCACCATATTTCCAGTGGAGGTTCGCGTTTGCTCCGTGGCACGGAGCCAGTGCTCTACGATGCACGCCGTGCCACGTTGAGCTTGAATTAATGGACCCCTAGTTCCAGTGATGGTCCGCGTTCACGGCGTGTCATAGAGGCAGTGCTCCGCGATGCACTCCGTGACACGTTGCTCATTATTCCGGGAAAAATTTCCACTAGTATAAATAGAACACTTAAGTGTATTTTTCATAATTCAGACTTGGTGGAGCAAGGACGTGGGTTACAGGCAGTTGAGGGACGAAAAGTTCAGGGTTTTTTCTCTCTTTCTTTCTTCTCTAATTCAATTGTTTGTATGATTAACACTCGTTTTATGATGATTAATCCACAAATGAGTGGCTAATTCCCTTCCTTGCTGAGGTTATGAACACTTGTGATGAATTTTGATGATTGATTATATGGTTTTTCATCTTTTTCTTCCATGTTGTTGTATTAATTCTTGTTCTTACTGCATTGGTGTGTGGCCTACATTAATGTACATCTAAAAAGTCCGATTTCACTCGAGAGAGCACGAAATTGGAAAGTTGTGAATTAATAGGATATTATTCTTAACTTGATTTGGAAAATTGAGTTTTGATGTGCATTCAGGATAGAAATATACCTGAAAGTCGTATTAGTCAATTTAGGAACCGGAATTGTATGGCTAGAACATGAATTGCATTTGATCACAGAAATGTAGACGGATGGTTCATGATTCTTAAGTGAGATTAAATACGAAAGTTTTAATCTCTTGGCAATTGTTCTTGGCTAGCAACTGGAAGAAAAGATTAACCAATTTATGATGATAATCAGTTTCATTACATGTTCGTTAACCTCGGCATGCTCTTATTCATAGTCCAAATTCAAAGTAGATAATTGTTCGTAGTTTTAGTATAAAATTTATAAAACAAATTATTCAATTTTTGGTTATTTAGTTGTCAGCATATTTAGAAGTAAAAATATAGTATACTTGAGCAAATTGCACTTATCCCAAGTCTCTGTGGGATCGATACTTGGCTTACTAAAGCCACTTACTACTTGTTCGACCACGTGCACTTGCGTGTCGGTTTTATATACCCATATAACAAACAGACTGAACAAGCATCACCTCCTTGAGGAACATGCTTGCATGTGCCAAATAATATGATTGAGAGTAGACTGTAGTGAGCTTGAAGGAAAACTTTGAATGTGAACTTTTAATGACATAAGATGTTATATAAGCTTCCTGTGATCAATAATTCCCCTTGTATTGAATGAAGGAATCAACTGTGAATCATGCCAATTATCTTGAAGAATTTGCATATAATGTTGAGTCTCCTCTCTTCCTTTGAGTTGGTGAGCGATCTTTGGATTGTCTAGGTCGTAGTGGTCCCTTGTGCATAACCTCGTGTAGAATAACATGCTTACTCCTATAGTTTAGATGTAAAGAATTGCATTGCTTGAGGACAAGAAATGGTTCAAGTTTGGTGGTTCGATCAGTTGGTAGTTTACTAATTCATTAGGCTTTTAAACATGAGCTTTTTCTTGATTTTCAAGTCATTTGGGAGGATTTTATCCTCTTTATCTTTCTTTTTTTGCAAGTATTCAACTTAAAGAAAGGCAAGGAATTGGACAAAAGTATGGAATTAAAGAAGAGAATCAAAGCTCTACCGGATAGCACCGGTGCTCAACCGGATGAGACTGGTAAAACACCAGCTGAAACGCAGGAGCATACTGGTGATAAGTGGAAGGTGCACTGGTGAAACACGGGTCAACACCTATTAACCGTTGGTGCCAACGTCGATTAGATCCCAAAGTCGCTGACTCCACCTGCGGTAAAGCGGCGCCCCCCAGATGGGCACCTATGGAATGCTGATGACTCACAAGTGAGGCCATTTTTAGGAGGGAAAAACCATCTAACTTAGGATTTAAGGAGAATTTTTTAACCTATTTCTATATAATCTCTAGAAAGTACTGAATATTTCATTCCAGATCTGCAGAGTTAAAGCGAGAAATATTAAATAGCTTTTCTTCTTCCTCAAGGTACAAACCACCATTGAAGACAACTTTGAGCTTATCATTTACTCTTAATGATGAATTCTATGAATTTATTTGTCAATATTCTTTTGTATTATTCATCTATGAGTATCTAGATATTTTTCAAAGGGTGTGTGCATGATTGGAGATTGATTGGATTGGGTATGGCTATATTAATCTTGTAATTACGCATTTAGTATAAATCTTTTGTTTTCTCCAAAATTGTAAGTGAATTACCCATAGTTGCAAATGTGGGTTATGTTTACTTATTCCATTTTTTCTTGAAAAGGAGAAATTAAATATGGGTGAGAAAGCAATGGTAGGAAATTGGGTCTTGAGTGTGCAGGGTTGGGCTAAAGATAGCTAAAATCTATAGTCATACACGGATTTGACATTTGAGGCTAGAGATATCTCAAATCCTGCCTAAGCTATAGTGAATTAATTAATAAAGCCTTAGGGTTTGAGAAAACTCAAGGAATAGAGCACCCAATTTGTTTTAAAACATCGAGTGTCACTTTATCCATAGTTATTTATGCTTATGAGTAATAATTGAATTTTCTAGTTAATCCCAATCCAATTGAACCCCCATTAATAGCACACCCCTGGCCCATTCTCATAACTATTCATTCAATTTGGTTGCCTTGTTCTGTTGATAGTTGATTTTAAATTCAAATAGTGATCTCGCTTTGTTACACCCCATAAGATGTTAGCGGCTAGTGTTCGTGCGCGTGGGCTTGCGATGAGCAATGAGAGCATGAAACCTGTAGGAGAAGCCTCGGCGCAGGACTAGCGAGGACATCATCAAGTAGGTGAGCAGGGGTGGGCGAGGCCAGGCCACGAGGGCCTGTGCGATGTGACCGCCACTTGGTGTAGTGGGAAGCACGATGCGGTAGCCCCATGGCGCGATGGCCCATGCGGAGCGCCCGACCCCTACGGCCCAATATATATAAATATAATTCAAGTCAAGCTCATTTAATTAGTTATAATTCCCAAATCAGAACATTACTCCACGAAGGTCCTCTCTATTCTTCCTTCATTTCTTGTCGAATTATGTCGCTAAACTCTGTTCAAATGCAAATTCACCTTGGATAACGAGTTCTAGGTCAACTAGAAGCATCATGTGGAGTTATTTCTTGAAAATTCACTCAGTGTATTGGAACCCCGCTGAGTAAATGTTGTCGGAATTACTTCAAATTGAGTCCTTAGCATCTACAGGTGATAGGAAAGCATTTATCCCTTCTAAACTCTTGAAAAATTGTGAATTTTTGGCCAAATTAAATGGAGTTGAATTATTGTTAGTATTACTATCAAAGGATATCATTGTTTGCCAAGTTTTAATATTGAAAATAGCCCTATTCTCTCAACATAAGCGCTGCAACTGAGTGGAATTGCTAGCTACAAGTTGAAACTAATTGGATAAGCGAGGATAAGTGTTCGAGGTATGTTAAGGCTAATCCCTTCGGCAAGTTATTCCTGTCGTACAGTAACACGGCCCATATCCTTGTAAGAAAGCTAGAAGCATGTATATTGTGATTAGCTGCCACCGTTAGTTTGAAATTAGTGTCTATGATTTTGGTTAGGACTGACCCTACCCTACATAGCCTTTCGTCAACCAACCTCAGGGTTACTAGCTGCGTTATCGCCTACGTGGCTATATAGATCACTTTGAGGAGCTATATGTTGTTCGACGGGACTATATTCAGGCCCAAGGGCCATATTACATTCCATCCATGAATGTGCTTCTATTTTTATGTTGTATCAGCATCACTGATCTTCCATCGAGCCTTGTGTACCCAGGGTGCAGTTACAGGAACCCAATAGGCTCAGACACAGCTATAGGAGCCCAGCGGGCTCAATTGCAGACCCAGAGGCTAGGTAGGTTAGCTATGATTACCTGTTGACTCATATTGACGATGCTAGGGATATATAGATTGAAGTGTACTCGCCAGGGGTTATGGAGGCCCCGGGCAGGTTATTTTGTGCTGGATGTAACTTCCAGGCTTATGGGGGCCAGGTAAGATTCTTGTTTGTATTACTTACTTATTAGTTATATAGCAGGTTGTGAGGCTATTCAGGTTATAACTCTGATCCATTCTACTGATCATTTTCAATTATATAATCAGTTTTATTCGGTCGTTTTCATTATTGCCTTGCATATTCAGTACATATTGTACTAACGCCCATCTTTGGGGCACTGCGTTACTTGCATGCAGGTGCGGATAGACGTGGTTCAAGACCTACCTAGCTGCCAGCCAGAGTTAGCAGTTTAGTCAGCTCCTTTTCTTCGGAGTTGATAGTTAGAAAAGGTTTGTTCTTTTGTTGTACAAACTTTGGGTAGGTTGAGGCCCTGTCCCTGCCATTATTCCACTCCTAGAGGCTTGTAGGCGACGGATTTTTAGTTGATAGTTGTTGTTGGTCATATGGGGCCTATGTGTGCTTTATTTTGGTGTATGACAGTTGTGTAGGGCCTAGTTTAGCTAGTTATTTATTAGCCTTGTCGACATTAGTGTAAATATAATCACCTGTTTTCATTCTGCTATAACTAGACAGCATGATGGTCTTGACGGCCCTCATAGGATACCTTTTTATCGCCTTGTTGTTGGGTTAGCGGTTTTCCTTTACAGGTGTTGCGTGGCCTTGTCGGCCCAAGACTGTACTTATAGCCGAGATATAGCAGTTTGTTTTCTTAATTAAGTTGCTGGTAAGAACCAAACGTGCATATGCCAGCCAAGTCAGCCTAGGTCCCAATATGGCATTAGGGGCCAATCATGCCTCCCAAGGTGGGGCGTGACAAACTTGGTATCAGAGCAGATCGTATCTTAGGGAGTCTGCAAGTCGTATCTATCAGAGTCTTGTCTATGGATGTGTTGTGCACCACATTCTATAGGCAGGAAGCTACGAGGCATAATAGCGTGGTTACCCTCCATTCTTCTTCAGTCGCGCTATAGAGCTATGTTGTATAGCGTAACTCCCTAAGCTTACATCATTCTGCTTATTTTCATAGGAAATGTCTGGCCCATGATAGACCACGACTGGTCGGGAGCTGCATGTCACGGTAGAAGAGGGCACTAGCAGAGTGCCATAGTCAGAGCCAACCCGATCTAAGGGCAATTGGGAGATTCATCCCAGTCTCCCTAGCAGTCTCCGCTACGCCGGAGCCCCCCCAGGGCAACAGACATGTCAACACCACCCCCAGCAGTCCCTATACCTATACCATCGAACCAGGAGGTTAGTAGCGTTGTTTAAATGTTGGCTCAAATGATGGCCACTCAGTGCCAGCTAGTGATACCAGTTGTTGCTGAATCTACGGGAGGACCTGGAAGTTCGAGGGTCCGAGAGTTTCTTGCTCTGAGTCCTCCACAATTCTTGGGGACAGACCGTGGGGAGGACCCTTAGGACTTTCAGGATCAGTTACAGTAGATTTTTATGGTGATGCATGCTACGCCTGCAAAGAAAGTCGAGTTGGCAGTATTCCGACTATGCAACATAGCGAGTGTTGTGGTATGAGAGTTGGGAAAGGTCCTGAGGTAGAGACTCACCCCCTATGACTTGGTCCATCTTTTTAGAGGCCTTCGTAGATCATTACTTGCCGAGAGAAATCCGACAATCCCGGGTGGATCAGTTTTTGCACCTAGAATAGGGTTCAATGAGTGTTCGGGAGTATGCAATGAGGTTTGATTCCTTAGCCAGATATGCGCCAGCCTTTATGGATACCATGCCAGCTAGGGTACATCAGTTTATTATGGGGCTTCTCCCAGAG
Source organism: Datura wrightii (assembly GCA_035772735.1). Classification (NCBI taxonomy): domain Eukaryota; kingdom Viridiplantae; phylum Streptophyta; class Magnoliopsida; order Solanales; family Solanaceae; genus Datura; species Datura wrightii. The sequence continues at coordinate 42,461,600 of JASDFA010000002.1, read as the reverse complement.
TATATGTGGAAACTTGTGTTACAGCTACCTTATGAGAGGACATGGACATTGCTCGCATTCAGGCTATCACTTAGAATATTGAAGGGATTAGGCGGCGTTAGCAGGAGGTAGAAAGAGCAAATCAGTAGTAGCCTCTGAGGGCCTGGCCTAGTGACATGCAGGCAGAATTCCAGGGTGGACCTATCACGACCCGAACATAGGCTCGAATCGAGACATGGACAAATAACCTCGAGAGGCTCCAAGTCAACCCATGGCATGAACATGACATCAAAATCAATCATAATAAAGAGAAAGATCAACATAATTAACATAGAGGAAGTCTAATAATCTCATAACATTGGAATACATAACTCAAGTCCAAAGCTGATTACATTCTATGTATGAAAAGCCTCTACTACTGACGAGTTGATGGGACAAGACCCCAACTAACTCACTATAGTCTGAAACTAAAAATACAAAATATGATTGAAAAGAAGGGCTCTCGAAAGATGAGGACTCACCAACTGAGACAAGGAGATACTGATACTGAGAGTCTGGCTAATGGCGGGACTAAGCCTGAATATTCGAGCCTATATCACCAAACGATACATCATAGAGTATGCGGTCAGTACGTGGAATGTACCGAGTATGTAAGGTAAGTAAAACTGGTAAATTAAGTAAAACCAAAAATCATGCATGTTATAAAAACATAATCAAGATTTTAAGAGTAGGTCTTGCATGCTATTTTCTAAAATCATGATCTGAACATAACTGTATATCATAACTAAATCGAATGACCCAAAGCTAAAAACTGGTAATCATAAGGAAAAATGAACATTGGGTCAAACCTGCTGAAAACATAATAACATGACTGATGAACATGCATAACTGAAATCATGAGGAACAATGGGAGACTCATTATACAATCGGCATTACCACGATAGAGCTTACGTGGTCCGGACTATCACACTCAAGTGGCCAGAGCTGTCCAAAGCTTTGCCGGGGCTAAGGACGCTACCATGATATCGATATCAAGTTGAAATCCCCTTGGGGGCAGGGAAGCACACAAGGAAGGTCCCAAATAATCTAAACATACCTACGTTGGTGCGTACTCTAAGGCATAGGGTTAACTGACCCTTAGCCTACTCGGCTCTAGACACTACTCCCAAAAATATGCATATGCTTTCAATCATTTTTCAACGAAGCTGAACCATCATCTAGTGATGAAGCTGACTCATAACATACATGCATAAATCTAAAATCATAACACGAGGAGCCTTGGGCTCAAACCATACCATAAGATGAAAATAGTGGGAGTCTAGACTCCAAAATCCATGTGGTAAGCTAATAACATGAAATTTAGATAAATAATGAAACATACTTGATCATATGGGCTTGCCCAATACTTAAACATGCTTGACATAGACTTGATCATTCGAAAACATGAATATTGACATGGGTAATTCAAAATCATACTTTCTTCATATACATCTCATCATGCTTGAATACATATTTTGTAGATATCAACTTTCATGGACTTTCATGGATGGGAAGCATAATTTATAAAACTTGAAAACATAATTTATAATTAAAATTATTGTAAAATATGTCCAATAATCGTAATTCAACATTAAAAACATGCTTAGATCATACCCATGATTGAAACATAGAGAATTCACATATTGGATTACAACCCCATAGATTCATCAACTATTCTCTATTTCAACTCCCGGGTCTGATCTTTGGATTTTAGGGGTATTACAATATCCCCCCTTGGGAACATTTATCCTCGAATGTGGAAAAACATACTGAAAAGTAGAAAAATGCCTAAACATATAAGCTGAAAACTGATGGAGTAACTGACTTCGAACTTAACTACATGACTCAACTGAATTCATGAATCACACATACATTCATTGACATGAAAGAAAAAAGGGCAAACTAACTACACATGAAACTGAATAGAGTACTAAGGAGGAAACCGATACCCCAAGCTGAAACTGAGCTGGAAGGGAAAAGATATGGGTATTTAGCCATCATATCTGCTTCGTCTTCCCTCGTAGCTCCCTCAACATGCTGGTTCCTCCATAAAACCTTGACTGAAGCTACTTCTTTTCTTCTTAGCTTCCAAACCCGACGACCAAGTATTTCTACCGAACCCTCCTCATAACTAAGGCTATCTTTCACACTGACACTATCCACCAGAAAAACTAGAGCTGGATCACCCAAACACTTCTTTAAGAGCGATACAAGGAAAACTGGATGAACGGAGGCTAATGGGCAACTCCAACTCATATGCAACCTTGCTAACCCATTTCACAATCTGGTATGGACCAACATAACGGGGACTGAGTTTTCCTTTCTTTCCGAATCTCATCAATCCCTTCATGGGGGATACCTTCAGAAACACCCAATCATCAACTTCAAACTCAAGCTCCCTCCTCATTATATCCGCATAGGACTTTTGGCGACTCTGAGCTATTTTCAACCTATCCCTTATAAGTTGAAATTTCTCCATAGCCTCATGGACTGAATTTGTACCTATTAATGTAGCTTTATCAACCTCAAACTAACCAATAGGTAATCTACACCTTCCCCCATAAAGAGCCTCAAATGGAGCCATCTGAGTGCTAGAACGGTAGCTTTTATTATAGGCAAACTCGATGGGAGGCAATTGATCATCCCAACTACCCATGAAATCAATCACACACGCTCTCAACATATCCTCGAGAGTCTGAATGGTCCACTCGGCCTCACCATTTTTCTATGAGTGAAAGATTGTACTAATCTTGACCTTAGTACCAAGTCCCTTTTGAAACGATCTCCAAAACTGGGGGGTAAACTGAGTACCTCTATCTGATATGATGGAAAATGGCACTCCATGCAGCCGAACTAACTCCGGAATGTATAACTTAGCATAGTCCTCCACTGAATCGGTAGTTTTGACCGGTAGAAAATGAGTTGCCTTAGTTAACCTATCCATAACAACCAAAATAGAGTCATATCGACGAGTGCGAGGCAACCCTGTAATGAAGTCCATATTGTTCTCCTCCCACTTCCAAGTGGGGATACTAATGTCTTGAATCACACCTCCAAGTCTTTGATGTTCCACTTTCACCTGTTGACAATTCGGACACTTAGCCGCAAATTCTGCTATGTCCTTCTTCATGCCACTCCACCAATACACTTCCCGTAAGTCATGGTACATCTTGGTGGCACCTGGATGTATAGAGTATCTAGAACCATGAGCCTCGTGCAACATCCGATCTCTCAAATCATCAACACCTGGAACACACAAGTGACCCTGATATCGAAGCACACCATCTCCCCCTTTGGAGAAGACTTCTACCTTCTAATTCTGAACGTCTTCCTTCAACTTTACCAAAATAGGATCCTCATCTTACCTACCTTTAACTTTGGTCACTAAGGATGATTTTGACCCTTTATGAACAATAACACCACCATTGGTCGAGTCAATAAGACGGACTCCTAGTCGTGCAAGCCGATGCACATCCTTCACTAATTCGTTCTTTTCCTCATCTACATGGGACACACTCTCCATAGAAAGCCTGCTAAGAGTATCTACCACCATATTAGCCTTACCCGGATGATAGAGGACACTTATATTATAATTCTTCAATAGCTCCAACCACCTCCTCTGACTCAGATTCAGATCCTTCTAGGTGAACACGTATTGTAGGCCTTTGTGGTCCGTAAACACATCTACATGGACCCCATACAGATAGTGCCTCCAAATCTTCAAGGAAAATACTACCGCCGCCAACTCAAGGTCATAAGTCGGATAGTTCTTTTCATAAACTTTTAGCTTCCTGGAAGCATAGGCTATATAACTTTACCGTGGTGCATCAATACACAACCAAGGCCAATCCTCGAAGAGTCACAATATACCACAAACCCCTTGGTACCCTCAGGTAGGGTCAACACTGGTGCTGAGGTGATCGAGTCTTCAACTCTTGGAAACTCCTCTCACAAGCCTCCGACCATTGAAAATTCACTTTCTTCTGGGTCAATTTAGTCAACGGTGTTGCAATGGATGAGAACCCTTCAACAAATCTTCGATAGTAACCAGTTAATCCTAAGAAACTCTTGATATCCGAAGGACTAACTGGTGTAGGCCAATTCTTCACCACTTCTATCTTTTGAGAGTCCATCTATACACCCTCACTTGACACCATATGACCTAAAAATGCCACCGAGTTCAACCAAAACTCACATTTACTAAATTTAGCATACAATTGGTGATTCTTAAGAGTCTGTAGCACTACCCTCAAATGAGCGGCATGCTCCTCCTCTCTCCGAGAGTATATAAGGATGTCATCTATGAACACAATCACAAACATATCCAAGTATGGCTTGAACTACCTGTTCATCAAATCCATAAAAGTTGTAGGAGCATTCGTTAGTCCAAAAGACATAACTACAAACTCCTAGTGACTATACCGAGTTCTGAAGGTGTCTTTAGAATGTCACTCTCCCGAACCCTAAGCTTATGTTATCCAGATCTGAGGTCTATCTTTGAAAAAAACTTGGCACCCTAAAGTTGATAAAACAAATCATCAATACTGGGGAGAGGATACCTATTCTTGATGGTAACTTTGTTTAATTGCCGATAACTAATGCAGATCCGAAGGAAACCATCCTTCTTGCGGATAAAGAGAACTGGCGCAGCCCATGGGGATTTGCTAGGTCTGATGAAACCCTTGCCTAAGAGATATTTCAATTTCTCCTTCAACTTCTTTAGCTCAGCTGGAGCCATTCTGTAAGGAGGGATGGATGTACGCTGCATATAGAGAAGAAGGTAAATACCAAAGTTGAACTCTCGCTCAGGAGGGATTCCCGGTAAATCATCTGGGCACACTTCTGGATACTCACAGACTACAGAAGCTGACTGGATAGTTAGGATTTCAAACGTAGTATCCTTGACCCTAACTAGATGATACATGCAACCCTCAAAAATCATCTTTCTGTCCTTAAGGTAGAAAATGAAGTGACCTACAAGCACAACTGATCTACACTTCCACTCTAACACTAGTTCACCCAGAAATCTAAACTCTACAACACGGGTTCTACAATTGACTGAGACATAACATGCATGTAGCCAATCCATGCCGAAGATAACCTCAAAATCTGTCATGGCTAACTCTACTAAATCTGCTGAGGTGATTTTATGAAGAACTATGATAGGGAAATTTTTATATACCCGTCGAGCTATAACTGAATCACCGACTAAAATAGAGACTGAGAAGGGTTCTGATAAGATTTTGGGACTAACTTCGAAACTACTAGTACCATAGGGTGTCACAAAAGATAAAGTAGCCCCTTGATCTAACAATGTATATACATCAAGGTTGAATACTCGTAAAATACCAGTGACTATATCTTGGGAGACCTCTTGCTCCTGACGGGATGCTAGGCATAGAATCTGTTTTGATGTTGACCACCACCCACACTAGTAGATGCCCCCTACTAAGCTGGGCATGCTAGTGGAGCTGCTGAACTGGAGGTTGGGCCTCAGTCCCTATCATGACCCTATCTGGTTGCTGGGCAATCCCTAAGCATATGTCTGGGCTTCCCACTCCTGAAACAAGCACCTGAACCTGCTAAGCACTGATCCACGTGTCTCCTGCCATATGTGCTACACTCTAAAATGCTGGAATCTACGGGTCTGCTACCCTGACCTCTAGAGCCTAATGCTCGACCCCTCTAATTGCGTCTGGATCTAGATGGCACACTCATAGCCAACGGCGCTGGGGTTGAAGATCTTTAGTGGGACTGCTAGCGGTGCCCACTAGGTCTCTGCTGGGAGAATCCGAAGCTATCAGTCTTGGCCCTCTTGGCCTCTCTCTTCCGCTCACTCACTTGCACCGCCTTCATCTGCTGGGCATACAAAACTATCCAAGCAAAGTCAATGTCCTGATGAAGCATTGCAGTCCGGCAATCCATGACTAAGTAGTCTCCTATCCCATGCACGAACTGGCTCACTCGGGCTCTCTGATCTTCCACCATCTCAGGTGCATATTTGGACAGATGAGTGAACTCTATGGAATACTCCTGAATTGTCATCTTCCCCTACTTTAGATTCATAAACTCAACTACTTTAATATCCCTCATCTCATGAGGGAAAATCCATCTAGAAATGCGGCATGAAACTCCTCTCAACCAATAGAGCTTGCTCCAACTGCCCTGCTATCCTTCCATTGCTTGAACCAGATATGCGCGACCCCTTTCAACTAATACGAGGCTAGATCTCTGCACTCCTCACTCGTCACCCCCATTATCTGGGTGATCTTCAGAACCTCATCAATAAACTCATGTGGATACTCATCCATCTTTGATCCAAGAAACTCCAGAGGGTTCATTCTCAGAAAATCTCTGACTCTAGTCGCCACCTCATTCCCATCTGAGGGATATGCGCTACCGCCTACTGATTGACCTGGGAGGTCAAGGACTGAGCTAGCATCTGTAAGGCTTCCCTAAACTCTACATGATCAACCTGCTCGGGTACATGCTCCTCATGGGCTGGTGGGGCCTGTTGGTGCCCATCTCCATTGCCATTCTCGTGGCTGTTTTTATTCCTATTTCTTCTTTCGTTAACTCAGTGAAGAGGCATTATTCTACATACGCATATAGCAAGAGTTAGAAGGATAGAGAGACATTTCAATGCACAACATCGATCATGAAAGAAGGGAACATTTCCTAAATATTTTGAAAGCCTCTTCTTCATAAGTGTGCGCTCTTCACACCCATGAAAAAGACTCTACTTAACGTGGCTTTCAGACATACTAGGACACTTCAAAACCTAATTCTCTGATACTAAGTTTTTCATGACCCGAACATAGGCCTGGATCGATACATGGTACAATGAACCCGGGAGGCTCCAAGTCGATCCATGGCATGAACATGACATCTAACTCAATCATAATAAAGCGGAATACCAACATAATTAACATAGAGAAAATATGATAATCTCATAACATCGAAATACAAAACTCAAGTCCGAAGCTAATTACATTTTACGTCTGAAAAGCCTCCACTATCGACAAGTTGATGTGACAAGACCCCAACTAACTCACTGTAGTCTAAAACTGTAAATATAAAATACAACTAAAAATAAGGGCCCTCGAAAGATGAGGACTCACCAATTCAGACCGGGAGATACTGATGCTGAGAGTCTGGCTAATGGCGGGATATAGCTTGAATATCCGATCTTGTATGATGAAATGATACAGCATAGAGTATGCAATCAGTATGTAATGGTAAGTAAAACCGCTAAGTAAGTATAATCATAAATAATGCATGTTATAAAAACATAATCAAAATAAGATTATGAGAGTAGGGCTTGCATGCTATTTTCTGAAATCATGATCTGAACATAACTGTATATCATAACTGAATCGAATGACCCAAAGCTGAAAACTGGTAATCATAAGGAAAACTGAACATTGGGTCAAACCTACTGAAAACATAATAACATGACTGATGAACATGCATAACTGAAATCATGAGGAAGAATGGGAGACTCATCATATAACCGACATTACCACGATAGAGCTTACATGGTCCCGACTATCACACTCAAGTGGCCAGAGTTGTCTAAAGCTTTTTCGGGGCTAAGGACGTTATAATGATATCGATATCAAGTTGAAAGCCCCTTGGGGGCAGGGAAGCTCACAAGGAAGGTCCCAAATAATCTGAACATACCTACGTTGGTGCGTAGTTCTGAGGCATAGGGTTGACTGACCGTTAGCCTACTCGGTGCTAGACACTACTCCCAAAAATATGCATATGCTCTCCATTGTTTCTCAACGAAGCTGAACCAACATCTAGTTATGAAGCTGACTCATAACATACATGCATAAATCTGAAATCATAACACGAGGAGCCTTGGGCTCAAACCATACCATAAGCTGAAAATAGTGGGAGTCTAGACTCCAAAATCCATGTGGTAAGCTAATAACATGAAATTTAGATAAATCATGAAACATACTTGATAATATGGGCTTGCCCAATACTTAAACATACTTTACATAGACTTGATCATTTGAAAACATGAATATAGACATGGGTAATTCGAAATCATACTTTCTTCATATACATCTCATCATGCTTGAATACATATATCATAGATCTCAACTTTCATGGACTTTCATGGATGGGCATTGATCTTGGGTAAATTTATATGCCCAAGTGATACTTAAATATGTCATTTTAGCCTTGTTTATCTAGCAATGTTTATACATTGTCGTGTGATTGTTAATAAAATGTGAATTTATATTAACCAACATGATTAGCATTGTTTTGCAGGTAAAATGTAATTTTGGAAAGCTAAAATGCGTGTTGGGAGAGATCGGGGTTGGACTCGGATATTAGCAAAGGACTAGGCATTGGAAGGCAAAAAATAAAGAGGCTCCGCAACGGAGCCGTGTCACGCTGCCATCGCGGAGGCCTTCTGCCTGGATAGGGAATTTTTGGCCAAATTCCAGTGAGGGTGCGCGTTGGGTCCGTGGCACGGTGGCCTAGCTCCGCGTTGCACGCCGTGCCACGTTGGGCCTTATTACCTGGACACCCAGTTTCAAGTAAGGGTCTGCGTCAGTGGCGTGTCATGGAGGTAGTGCTCCACGATGCACTCCGTGACACGTTGCTTGTTATTCCGGGAAAAATTCCCACTAGTATAAATAGAACACTTAGGTTCATTTTTAATTATTCTGACTTGGTGGAGCAAGAACGTGGGTTACAGGCAGTTGAGGGGACGAAATTATCAGGGTTTTTCTCTATCTCCTTCTTCTTTAATTCAATTGCTTGTATGTTTAACACTCATTTAACGATGTTTAATCCACAATTGAGTGGCTAATTCCTCTTCTTGCTGAGGTTAAGAACAATTGTATTGAGATGTGATTGTTGATCAATTTGGTTTTTAATCTTTTCTTCCATGGTTGTTCTATTGATTCTTGTTCTTACTGCATTAATGTGTGGCCTATATTAATGTACATCTAAAAAGTCCGGTTTCACTCGAGAGAGTAAGAAATTGGAAAGTTGTGAATCAATAGGATATGATCTTTTCTTGGTTTGGGAAAATTCAGAATTGATTTACCTTCAGGATAGAAATATACCTGAAGGTCGTATTAGTCAATTAAGGAACCGATTTTGTATGGCTAGAACATGAATTTCGTTTAATCACAGAAATGTAGGTGGACGGTTCATGATTCTTAAGTTGGGTTAAATACAAGAGTTTTAATCCATTGGCAATAGTTCTTGACTAGCAACCGGAGGAAAATTTAACCAAATTATATCGATAATTTATTTCCTTACATGTTCGTTTAACCTCAGCATGCTCACATTCATAGTTCAGACTCAAATTATATAATCTTTGCAGACTTAGGATAAAATTAGAAATCAAAATATATCAAACTCTTAGTTGCACTGTTGTTTTCATTTTTAGAATCAATATAGTAGCACTTAAGTAATTTGTTACCCTATCCCAGTCCCTGTGGGATCGATACTTGGCTTACTTGAGCCACTTTACTACTTGTTCGACCACCTGCACTTGTGTGTAGTTATATACCCATATAACAAATAGCCAAACTAGTTTTTGGCGCCGTTGCCGGGGACTGGCAATTGGTGAATTTTTCTTAAGTGTTTATTCACTATATTCTTTTCTTAGTGTTGACAACTTGGTCTTAGCCTGTATTTTGTAGATATAATCTCTGTTGAACACTGGCAAGAGACAAGGAACTGGTGGACTCATATTTAGAGCCTGAAAGATTATTTTATCGTCAGCGTAGAGAAGCTCCAGAGAAAAAGCTGCAGTTGCTCAAACAAACAATCATGGAGCAACAACAGAATCCACCAGTAGTACGGGCAATGTTAGTGCCCGAGGAAGTAGCAGCTCGACCGGTTCGCCAGGTGGCAATCCCACATGCTAATAATGTCACATCCCGCATCCGCAAACCTAAGCCAGGAGGGAGGTTCGAGCTCAAGCAAAACATGGTGCAATTGCTGCACACCAACGGGCAGTTCACAGGTCTCCCTCATGAGGATCCACAGTAGCATCTCCAATATTTTTTGGAGATAAGTGACACTTACATCGCCGCTGGAGTGTCATTAGATTATGTCAGGCTTACATTGTTCCCATTTTCATTATTGGGAGAAGCCAATAGGTGGTTGAAAGCTGAGCCACCAAATTCTATTACTACTTGGGATGATCTTGCAAGGAAATGCTTGACACGATTTTTTCCATCCGGTAAAACAGCAAGACTTAGAAGTCAAATTCTAAGTTTCAAACAGAGAGAGGGAGAGAATCTATATCAGGCTTGGGAGAGATTCAAGTCCATGTTGCGGGATTGTCCTCATCATCATCAATCCAATGATGTGCTGGTGCACACTTTTATAGAGGGTTTGGAACCCCATACAAAAATATTGCTAGACTCAGCAGCTGGGGGACAAGCGCTGGAGAAAACTTATGAGGAGCTGTATACCTTGTTGAACCGTATTTCGCAGGGCAATCAGAGTGGAATGCTGATTCATCAAGAGGAGGGACAAGGAAAGCAGCGGGAGTTCTAGAAGTGGATGGTTTTACAGCTATTGCTGCACAGATAGCTGCTTTACAAAATCAACTCAATACCCACTTTAGTAACATGACAATGAACCAACCTCAAGCCCCAGTGAATGTAGTACAGCAGATTTGGTGTGAAGTGTGCGGGAGTAGTGAGCACTTAGCTAAGTGTTGTGGAGCAAATCCTGACTCGGTGAACTTTGTGGGAAATGTACAGAGGAACAACCACCAACAGTATGGCAACAGCTACAATTCCAACTAGAGGAATCACCCGAATTTCTCTTGGGGTAGCAACAACCATCAGGGGCAAAGTTCAAGTCAGGGGGCGCAAAGGAATCAAGGAGGGCAGCAGAACTATCAGGCACAATATAGAAACAACAATGCACCTCCTCCACCACTATCACCCAGCATTGAGGAGATGTTCAAGACGATGATAGCTAACCAAGCTCAATTGCAGGCTGACTATGTGAAATTGGCAGCCAAGGTGAAAAACAACCAGTTAGCTACTAAGGCACTTGAATATCAATTTGGGCAATTTGCTAGAGCCCAAAACACCAGACCTAGAGGAGGACTTCCGAGCGACACGGATCCCAACCCCAAGCAGGTGAATGCGGTGACCACAAGGAGTGGTTTGCAGCTTAAAGAGGTGGAACCAGAAAGACCACCTCAACAATCGGGAGCATCAGAAGTTGAGAGGGAGCAAAGTGATGAGAGGGGGAAGAAAAAGGAAGCTGAATCAGAAAGACCACCACCCCCGTTCCCTCAAAGATTTAAGAAACACAAGGAGGAGGCGTGTTTCAAGAAATTCATGGAGGTGCTGAAACAGGTACATATTAACTTACCTCTTGTTGATGTTTTGGAGGGAGTGCTGAAATATGCAAAGTACATAAAGGACATCGTGGCAAACAAAAGTCGGTTGATTGAATATACTACGGTGGCTCTCACGGAGGAGTGCACTTCCCGGATACAAAACCGACTGACCACAAAGCTCAAAGATCCTGGGAGCTTTACTATACAAATTAGTATTGGGCAGAGTATCCGAGCTCGTGGATTATGTGATTTGGGAGCGAGCATTAACTTGATGCCGTCATCAGTATTCAAAAATCTGGGTCTAGGGAGTCCTAGACCCACAACAGTGATCTTGCAATTAGCGGATCGGTCCTTAGCCAGACCTGATGGCATTGTGGAGGACGTTCTGGTGCAAGTTGGCTCCCTGATCTTCCCGGTAGATTTCGTCGTGCTGGATTTTGAGCCAGACGCGGAAGTCCCATTTATTTTGGGACGTCCTTTCTTAGCGACCGGGAAAGCACTGATTGATGTAGCTGCAGGGCAGCTAACCATGCGAGCACATGATAAGATTGAGGTATTTGATGTGTTTAAAGCCATGAAGCTGCCGGCAATACATGAGGAGCTTTCAGCAATCAGTGTGGTTGAACACGAAGATTGTTGAATCTCAAGACCCACTGGAAAGAGTGTTGATGCACTCCGATCATTTTGGAGATAGAGACACCTATGAGGTGGTCCAAATATTGAATGAGGCACAAAGGCAACCAAGGAAACAGGAATTTCAATCATTGATGAGGTCCCTAGAACCATTGCCGAAACCATCCGTTGAGGAGGCACCAAAGTTGGAATTGAAAGAATTGCCTCCCCATTTAAAATATGTCTTTTGGGGGGAAAATGAGATGTTACCAGTCATCATCTCCACAGAATTGACAGAGGCACAGGAGAAAGAAGCATTGGGTGTCCTCAGAAAAAGGAAGAAAGCAATGGGTTGGCAAATGTCAGATATTCAGGGTATCAATCCAGCTTTTTGCACACACAGGATTTTCATGGAGACAGGAGCAAAACCAACTGTTCAGCCACAACGAAGGCTAAATCCAGCAATAAAGGATGTGGTGAGGAAAGAAATAATCAAGTGGCTTGATGAAGGTGTGGTCTACCCGATTTCAGACAGTGAATGGGTCAGCCCCGTTCAGTGCGTTCCAAAGAAAGGAGGGATGACCGTGGTCACCAATGAGAAATATGAGTTGATTCCTACACGAACCGTCACAGGTTGGCGGATTTGCATGGACTATAGAAAGCTGAATGAAGCCACAAGGAAAGATCATTATCCCATCCCGTTCATTGATCAAATACTAGATAGGTTGGCTGGACAAGAATATTATTGTTTCCTTGATGGGTACTCTGGTTATAACCAAATAGCCATAGCTCCTGAGGACCAAGAGAAGAAAACTTTTACCTGTCCTTATGGGACATATGCTTTTAGGCGGATGCCATTTGGGTTATGCAATGCACCCGCCACATTCCAGAGATGCATGATGGCTATTTTCCACGACATGGTGGAGGATTTTGTTGAGGTATTTATGGATGATTTTACTGTTTTCGGTAATTCGTTTGCTACTTGTTTGCAGAATCTTGACAGGGTGCTGGCTCGCTGTGAGGAATCCAACCTTGTACTAAACTGGGAGAAATGCCACTTCTTAGTCAAGGAGGGTATTTTCCTTGGCCACAAAGTGTCTAAAAAGGGGTTGGAAGTCGATCGTGCTAAGATCGAGGTTATTGAGAAGTTGCCACCACCTGTGTCGGTGAAAGGTGTTCGCAGTTTTCTTGGGCATGCAGGGTTCTACAGACAGTTCATCAGAAACTTTTCCAAAATTTCTAGACCATTATGCAGGTTGTTAGAAAAAGAGGTAAAGTTTGAGTTGAATGATGTGTGTGTTAAAGCATTCGAAGAGTTGAAGCAGAAATTGATAGAAGCACCTATCCTTACTTCTCCAGATTGGGGACAACCATTTGAGTTAATGTGTGATGCGAGTGACATGGCTGTGGGAGCTGTATTAGGGCAAAGGAAAAATAGAATCTTTCATTTTATTCATTATGCAAGCAAAACGCTGAATACGTCCCAAAGCAATTACACAGTCACAGAGAAAGAAATGCTAGCATTGGTGTTTGCATTTGACAAATTCAGGTCCTATTTGGTGGGTTCAAAAGTAGTGGTGTACACCGATCATGCAGCTATTCGGTACCTATTTAACAAGAAGGATGTTAAGCCCAGACTGATCAGATGGATCCTGTTGTTGCAAGAGTTCGATCTTGAGATCAAGGACAATAAGGGGAGCGAGAATCAGGTGGCAGATCACTTATCGCGATTGGAGAGCCGGTCGCATGTGATGGAAAGTGATACCATCAATGAGGAGTTCCCGGATGAGCAGCTCTTGGCAGTAGGGGAAGCTGAAGTTCCTTGGTACGTAGATATCGTCAATTTGCTAGTGAGTGGAGTCTACCCACCTAAGGCAACAGACCAACAGAGAAGGAAATTGTGGCATGATTGCCGGCATTTTGTTTGGGATGAACCATACTTATTTAAACAAGGACCGGATCAGGTGATGAGAAGATGCATCCCAGAGAGTCAGATTGCAGAGGTGTTGAGGAGCTGTCACTCTTCATTGTATGGGGGTCACCATGGAGGCGAGCGAACAACACACAAGGTTCTACAGTCAGGATTCTTTTGGCCTACACTGTTCAGAGACTCTATGGCATACGTCAAAATGTGTGACAAATGTCAGCGTACAGGAACAATTGGTAGAAGACAAGAGATGCCGCTGCAGAATATACTGGAAGTAGAGACCTTTGATGTATGGGGCATTAATTTCATGGGCCCGTTCCCACCGTCATTTGGTAATCGTTACATCTTGGTGGCTGTAGACTATGTATCAAAATGGGTGGAAGCAATATCTTTCCCCAAGAATGACAACAAGGTGGTAACAAAATTTGTGAAAAAACATATTCTTACCAGGTTCGGGACACCCCGAGCCATTATCAGTGATGGAGGGGCTCATTTTGTCAATGCAAGTTTCAAGAAACTACTAGCGAAGTATGGGGTGCGCCACAAGGTGGCAACAGCATACCACCCCCAAACTAGTGGGCAAGTAGAGGTGTCAAATAGAGAAGTGAAGCAGATTCTCTAGAAAATGGTAAATACAAAACGGAATGATTGGTCAAGCAAACTTGATGATGCGTTGTGGGCGTACAGAACTGCTTACAAGACACCGATAGGAACCTCACCATACCGATTGGTCTATGGGAAAGCGTGTCATCTGCCGGTGGAGCTAGAGCACCGAGCCTTCTGGGCCGTGAGGAAATTGAATATGAACTTGGAGCTAGCAGGCAAGAAGAGATTAATGCAACTCAGTGAACTTGAAGAGTTCCGCTGGCATGCTTATGAGAGTGCTAAGTACTACAAGGAAAGAACAAAAAGGTGGCATGACAAGCATGTGGTGCACCGCATTTTTGAACCAGGGCAGAAGGTATTGCTCTTCAATTCAAGATTGAAGTTGTTTCCGGGAAAGCTGAGGTCCAAATGGTTGGGGCCATTTGAAGTGGTGAGAATGACCCCGCATGGGGCAGTAGAGTTGTGGCAAGAAGATCGGAGTGCCACGTTCTTAGTCAATGGGCAGAGATGTAAGCACTACTGGGGTGAGGACGGTGGTCGAGAAAAAACGTCCGTCACCCTAGAAGACAATTGAGTTGAATGACGTCGAGCCGCGACGGTAAACCAGGCGCTGCACGGGAGGCAACCCGTGAAATTTTTCTTTGTAAATTGTGAATAGATTTCTTTTTCTTTTTCTTGATTAACAACAAAATTTTTAGTTTTATATTTTTATTTTTAGTTTTATTTTGAGTGAAACCTATAATTCTAACCAAATTCTTGTTGTAAGATGAATTTCAGGTTGAATGGAGAATAAATTTGCAAGAGATTGCAAAGGAAAATCGAGGTATGAAAATCAATAAAAAGTGGCAAAACAGTGAGCTAGGGCGATAGCTCCGTGTCACGGAGGAGGACCTCCGCATTACCCTCCGTGACACGCTGAGGTGTAAATCTGGAATTTTAAAAAATTCCAGAATGCCCTCGCGATAGCTCCGTGTCACGGAGGGCATGCTCCGTGTTACCCGCCGTGACACGTTGATGTTTATATCGCGACGGGTCACACCGGGTCGCCGGGTGACCCGCACGATTTTCCCCCTTTTTAACCCCGATTCCCCCTCTTTTTCCCTCAATTCTCACACACTCCGCGACCAACCTCCCAAAAACCCATCCCCCCTCGACGTGACACGGACTTAGGACGAGAATTTCATCGAGTTTTCATCAATTCTTTGAATTTAAGGTATGTTCTTCAACTCTATTTCAATTCTTGTCGAATTTTTTCAATATTGAACTTGTGATATGAGCTAAACTTGCCCTAAGTAGAAATTGAGCTTAAATTCTATTGAATTATTGGTGATTGATGTTCGGAGTATCATTGTGATTGCTTGAACTCGATAATGACATAGTTTAATCGAATTTGTGATAAAATCATAGCTAGGGCTTGCCTTTGAGTCTGAAATGGAAAAATTTAGTTGAACCAGTGAAATTCATGTTGGGTTGCACATGTTGAGTGAGATGAGTCGATTGTGCTAACTGTTACTATGCTCAAAAACCGATGGATTCTCGAGTTAGGGTAATATCGGAAGTTGCAAGAATTGGTTGAATTGTATAGGATCACGTAGTTAAAAAAAATTTCTCTTTTTTTCTTTTGTTTTGTTTCTCCTTGCTAAGTGCTATGAGATAAAATGTTGTCGATGGTAATGATTGTGGTTAGCTGTACGAAGTCTGAGTAGTACATAGAATATATACCGTCGAATTCTTCGAATGCACTAAGCATGTTTGTTATATTTGGTTGTTTGTTTGTGTAAATAAGTATGATCTTGCCGTAATGTTGTAATTTTAGCTAAGGACTAAGTGTGGGGTAGCCTAGCTTAACCCAACCTTAGTCGAAGCTAATATTCATTGGCTTAACATTGAACTTATCTGTTTGGGTTGACATGAACAATGGCAAGCAGGCAAGACAAGGGAAAAGGCGCATCAACATCTGGCGCCGGCAGAAAAAGAATCAGATTGGGCACAGCGGTCCCAGCAGAACCAGTGGTTCCACGCGGCCAACGCCGCCAATACGGAACCAGGTAAGTGACAAAAGAGGGGAAGAAGTGGTATGCAAAGCACAAGGAGAGCAAGTACTTCCCTGAGGAACACATAGCATGGGAATCGTTGGCACAAGAATTCCCTAGGATCGTCCAAAGGATCGAGGCAGCTAGGCTCAACTTCATCTTTGAAGAGCCCAAGGAATGCAACTTGCACTTGATTCGGGAATTCTATGCCAATTGGAACCCGACTCTCAGAAGTCACACCATCAAAATAAGAGGGCAAATAGTCACCTTTGAGCCCCACCACCTCAATGTTATCCTAGGGGCACGGGACACAGACGCCCACGTGCTTCGATAGTTGAACATCACTCCACCATATACGGACATCAGACACACTTTGTGTGGAACCCGATCGACGGCTAGATGGAGCAGACACAAGGAGAGGGGCTACCATCAGACTTTGCCCTACTCACAGATGAACAGGGAAGCCAGAATATGGCTTAAGATCTTGTGTTCCTGCCTAATCCCGGGGGTACATATGACGGATGTAACCCGAGATCGTGTATGCCTGGTGTACGCCCTAATGAAAGGGCTGGAGATCAATGTGGGGCCGGTGATTATCTCCGCCATGAAGAGAGCCCGGTTGGATCAGGGGCACAGATACGGATTTGGTGGACTACTCACCACATTCCTGAGGGGCCTGGATGTCGAGGAAGAGGCCCTTGATTATATCTCGCAGATGGAGCGGCGGGCCTTAGATGTCACCAAAACTAAAGCACCCGACACCACTCACGGGCCTGTTCTTACACTTGTCGAGCGACATGCTCGAGATGATCAGCACATAGCTCGCATGTACGAGATGCAGATGCTCCAGCTGAGGATAGGCGGGAGGCCGGCAACAGAGGAGGAGCTATGGCAGCTCGAGCTAGACTACCCTTTTGGTGAAAATGCCAGGGCTCTATACCGAGTGGGGCCAGCTTTTGTGGAGCCCATGGATGATGATGTCCCCACAGATGAGGAGACATGTCGGGAGGACTCCGATGTGGAGTCCGATGATGACGATGGGGGTGATTCAGACATGGGAGATGAAGCGGCAGCACCTGATGAAGAAGTGGAGTATTTTGATTGATCAGGGAGTTCCACCACCCAATTTTTGTGCTATTTTAATTTCTATGAACACTTGGGACAGTGTTCGATATAAGTGTGGGGTGGGAGTAGTTAGGTGCTGGTTATGTTGTTGTGTATGTTTTGTTCTGTTGTTGTGCTTGTGAAAAATTTTTTGTGACCCTGTGATTTGTGATTGTGAAGTTGTTATTCTGTATTGTAATTATATGTGAAATGTGAAACTGTTGTGAGTTGTTGAATGTTTCTAGCTGATTTTGTACATATTTTTGTTTATCGAAATGATCGATATTTTTAAAAAATTTTCTTTTTTTCAATTCTTGGGTTTCTCGGCGTTTGTTTTTGGTACTTTTATCGAGAATGGTCCCATTGAACTGAAGTCTTAGTTAGCTGATTGAAGAGTCCGTGAATACGTCTTGAATTGAGCATGTGCAATAAGTGTGAAGTGAGGTTTTGTTATTCCATGCTATTGTGAAGTGTCTAGAACTTGCCTGGTGTGTGTACAAAATGAAATGAAGGAGGTGTATTGTAGGAAAGGATGTAGGCATTTCTTTGTTTTTAACCGAAAGTTTCTCTTTTTCATTATAGTACCCACCTTGATTGTACACCCTAGTCAGCCCGTTGAGCCTTTAGCCTATTATTTTTTTTCTTTTGTCAAAAAGTTGTAAACCGAGCTTAATCCCTTCTTTTCATTAGCCGTAAATTTGATCCAAAACTCTTAAGCGCTTAAGAAGAGAAAATAATTTTCCTAAAGTGTCAAAGAGTGAGAATGGTGAAAAGAAAAGAAAAGCAGAGTGATGGAAGGAAAGAAAAGGTTGAAGGTGCACTGGATATAAATAAACTATCATGAAGGTGTATGAATAATCTTTGTTGTTGTGTCAAGGGTGCTTAATAAGATGGGTCAAACTAAAGACAAACTTCAAGAATGGGAGGATGAAGGAAGAAACAATGCCCACGAGTTTGATGGGATGTATTGAAAAGGCGCTTAAGGATGCTAGTGACTATTATTGGCTAGCCCAATATTTACTAGTTCCGTAGCTTACATTACAACCCGTTAAAGTCCTACATGATCTTACATCACACTTCTTTATATTAGTGGAGTAATACACTAAAGGCAAGATTATGGGTCGTGACATGATGCATGTGAATTCTTTTGGGAGAGAGAGCGAAATTGTGTTTATATGCCCCTGCATGTAATCGTTTGAGTTCGTATGATCAAAAAGGGGAAAATTCTCTTGTGTTGTGAGGGCACATGCTTGATGAGAGATTAATTTTCGTGTCGGATGTCTTGATCAGCTGATTTGCATGAGTTTGCCAATATTGAGAGTCGATTCTTAAGTCTAGGAGGCCTTGATGTATTGAAGGTCATTGCATTGATTGGACCATGCGTGTTTTCTTGATGATTTGCTGTATTGAATAATCGGTATGACCGTAGCCTAAATTTTCGAACCAAAGTAGCGAGGTTGGGGTGTAAATTGCATGAGGTGTAAGATTGTTGTTTGAGGACGAACAAGGATTTAAGTGTGGGGTAAGTGATCTTGGGAAAATTTATATGCCCCAAGTGATACTTAAGTATGTCATTTTAGCCTTGTTTATCTAGCAATGTTTATACATTCTCATGTGATTGTTAATAAAATGTGAATTTATACTAACCAACATGATTAGCATTGTTTTGCAGGTAAAATGTAATTTTGGGAAGCTAAAATGCGTGTTGGGAGAGATCGGGGTTGGACTCGGATGTTAGCAAAGGACAAGGCATTGGAAGGCACAAAATAAAGAGGCTCCACGATGGAGCCGTGTCACGCTGCCATCGCGGAGGCCTTCTGCCTGGATAGGGAATTTTTGGCCAAATTCCAGTGAGGGTGCGCGTTGGGTCCGTGGCACGGTGGCCTAGCTCCGCGTTGCACGCCGTGCCACGTTGGTCCTTATTACCTGGACAGCCAGTTTCCAGTAAGGGTCTGCGTCAGTGGCGTGTCACGGAGGCAGTGCTCCGCGATGCACTCCATGACACGTTGCTTGTTATTCCGGGAAAAATTCCCACTAGTATAAATAGAACACTTAGTTTCATTTTTAATTATTCTGACTTGGTGGAGCAAGAACGTGGGTTACAGGCAGTTGAGGGGACGAAATTATCAGGGTTTTTCTCTATCTCCTTCTTCTTTAATTCAATTGCTTGTATGTTTAACACTCATTTAACGATGTAAACCACAATTGAGTGGCTAATTCCTCTTCTTGCTGAGGTTAAGAACAATTGTATTAAGATGTGATTGTTGATCAATTTGGTTTTTAATCTTTTCTTCCATGGTTGTTCTGTTGATTCTTGTTCTTACTGCATTAATGTGTGGCCTACGTTAATGTACATCTAAAAAGTCCGGTTTCACTCGAGAGAGTAAGAAATTGGAAAGTTGTGAATCAATAGGATATGATCTTTTCTTGGTTTGGGAAAATTTAGAATTGATTTACCTTCAGGATAGAAATATACCTGAAGGTCGTATTAGTCAATTAAGGAACCGGTTTTGTATGGCTAGAACATGAATTTCGTTTAATCACAGAAATGTAGGTGGACGGTTCACGATTCTTAAGTTGGGTTAAATACGAGAGTTTTAATCCATTGGCTATAAATAGTTCTTGACTAGCAACCGGAGGAAAAGTTAACCAAATTATATCGATAATTTATTTCCTTACATGTTCGTTTAACCTCAGCATGCTCACATTCATAGTTCAGACTCAAATTATATAATCTTTGCAGACTTAGGATAAAATTAGAAATCAAAATATATCAAACTCTTAGTTGCACTGTTGTCTTCATTTTTAGAATCAATATAGTAGCACTTAAGTAATTTGTTACCTTATCCCAGTCCCTGTGGGATCGATACTTGGCTTACTTGAGCCACTTTACTACTTGTTCGACCACGTGCACTTGCGTGTAGTTATATACCCATATAACAAATAGCCGAACAGACATCATAATTTATAAAACTTGAATACATAATTTATAATTGAAATTATTATAAAAATGTCCATTAATCATAATTCAACATTAGAAACATGCTTAGATCATACCCATGATTGAAACTTAGAGAATTCACATATGGATTACAACCCATAGATTCATCAACTAGAATTTCATGAATTAAAGAGGGATTGGGCATGAGTGTGGATTGATACACCCACTCATAGCCTTACATACCTATAGAAATCTGATTTCACAGCTTCCTTAATTGCCCAATGGAAATTTGCGGAAGAACTTGAGGAATCTAGACTTGATCACCCATAGGAGCTGCTAGACTTGCATGCATAGAAGTGAATAGGCTTAGAATGAACTTACTCCTCTTAAAACACACTATTCTGAGCTAAAAATGACGTAGTATAGGCCTTAGGGACTTAGGTATTATGGAAAATCCCTAAATAAATTCATAGGAAATTGCACACTACCAACTTGTGCCCTAGACAACGACTCGTGGTCCTCTTCTCGTCACCTGCACTGGAAATTGTTAACACTAGTCACCACAAGGGGCACCATGACTCGTGGTGTGCCCAATGACTCATGGTAACTGGTCATTAGGGACACTGCAAAAAAATTCATCCTTCGAACTAATCACTAACCACGACCCACTTGACGACTCGTGGTCCTACCCGTGGTCAACCTCAAATCTCAAAACTCAACCAAGTCCAATCTCCTCTCCACGAGTCACTCAATGACTCGTGGTGCACCCAACTGGTCAATGGACGACTCGTCCTGTGACCTGGTGTAGAAAATCCTATTTTCTCTATTTTCTCCCAGGTCTGATCTTAGGGTTTTTGGGGTATTACAGGACCCAGGCTGCGAATATCATGCAGTACACCTAAACCCCCACCTCCACAGTAGAAGGGTGGTAGATCAGATCATAGGGGACAGTCAGGACCCGACAAGAGCTCGCGAGCATCAAGCTCCCAGCAGTAGAGGGGATCAGACCAGAGCAGGTCCACTATACCACGTTGTACCATTTGTAGCCGATGTCATTTTGGGACATACAGGTACGGTTCTTCTGCTTTTTATACTTGTGGACAAGAGGGTCATATGATGAGGGATTGTCCAGCTAGAGGTCAGGGTGATCGAGACTGGTTGGACAGGTCTTCAGCAGGGTCATATGCCCCAGCACCTTCAATAAGGCGTAGGCCCTCAGCTCCAGCCGGTAGAGGCCAAGGTAGATTAGGGGCATCTAGTTCTAGCAGTGGTCTGAATCGCACTTATGCCTTACCAGGGTGACAGGAGTTAGAGTCCTCACCAGATGTTATGATAGGTATGTTGGATGTTTGCTCCCACTCAGTTTATTCTTTGATAGACCCAGGTTCCACTTTTACTCCATTAACGACTTAGAAGTTTGGTATAACACCAAAATTACTCCAGCAACCCTTCTCGGTGTCTACACCCATCATTGACTCTATTGTTTCTAAGAGAATTTACTGGGGTTGTACAGTGGAGATTGTCGGTCGCCGGACTTTAGCAGATTTAGTGGAGTTAGAAATGATTGATTTTGATATAATTATGGGTATGGATTGGCTAGCGCCATGTTATGCCAATGTGGAGTGTTGGACCAGAACCGTCCGATTTCACTTTCCATGGGAGGTAGTACGAGAATAGAGGGGCAGTGCGGCTATGCCAAAGGTTAGGTTCATATCCCATCTTCGGGTGAAAAAGTTGATAGCAAAGGGTTGTATTTACTATATTGTTAGGGTTCGGTATATGCAAGCAGAATCCTTGACTCTTCATTCCATCCCAGTGGTTAGTGAGTTTCCAAATGTGTTCCCAGATGAGCTTTCGGGTATTCCCTCAGAGCGCAAGATCGATTTTTCTACCGACTTGATACCAAGTACGCAACCTATATCCAACCCTTCATATTGAATGACTCTCGCTTAATTGAAAGAGCTGAAAGAACAGTTGAAAGACTTGTTAGATAAGGGGTTTATCCGGCCTAGTACTTCATCGTGGGGTGCGCCAGTTTTGTTTATGAGAAAGCAAGATGGCTCCCTATAGTGTGTATAGATTATCGGTAGTTGAATAAAGTTACTATTAAGAACAAATATCCCCTTTCAAGGATAGTGATTTGTTTGATCAGCTGTAGGGAGCGAAATATTTTTCCAAGATTGACTTAAGGTCCGAGAACCATCAAGTGTGAGTTCGGGAGAAAGACATTTCGAAAACAGCCTTCAGGACCAGATATGGTCATTTTGAATTCTCAGTTATGTGCTTCAGATTGACGAATTCACTAGCAATGTTTATGGATCTGATGAATAGTATATTCAGACCGTATTTAAATCTATTTATGATAGTGTTCATTGATGACATCCTGCTATACTCTCGTTCAGAAGCTGAACACCAAGATCATCTGCAGATGGTACTGCAGATCCTCAAAGATTGCCAGTTATACACGAAGTTCTCTAGATGTGAGTGCTGGATGAATTCTATACCTTTCTTGGGCCATATTGTATCAGATGTTGGTATCCAAGTTGACTCACAGAAAATCGAGGCAGTCAAGACATGGCCTAGACCCACAACTCCAACTGAAGTTTGCAGTTTTCTAGGGTTAGTAGGGTATTACAGAAGGTTCATGAAAGGATTTTCTGCCCTATCAGCACCATTGACCACATTGACTCAGAAAGCAGCCAAGTTCCACTAGACCGAGGCCTATGAGCAGAGTTTCCAGGAGTTGAAAAATAGGTTGACATCTGCACCAGTGTTAACCTTGCCGAACAGTTCAGAGGGTTATGCTGTATACTGTGACACTTCAGGTATTGGGTTAGGGTGTGTTCTAATGCAACACAGTAAGGTGATTGCTTATGCTTCGAGGTAGCTAAGAAAGTATGAAAAGAACTACCCAACCATGATTTGGAATTAGCTGCAGTGATTCATGCGCTAAAAATAAGGAGGCATTACTTGTATGGTGTTCATGTGGATATTTTTACTGATCATAAAAGCCTCTAGTACATCTTCACATAGAAAGAGTTGAATTTGCAGCAGGCATCGTTGGTTAGAATTGCTGAAAGACTATGACATGAACATTTTGTATCACCCAGGGAAGGCTAATATTATAGTTGTGCCCTTAGCCGCAAATCTATGCGGAATTTAGTACATCTGAGGCTAAAACAGCGGCAAATGCATCGAGAGTTGCACCAATTGGCCAATTTAGCAGTACGGGTAGTAGATTCAGAAGATAATAGGGTTGTGATCCAAAATACAACAGTGTCCTCCCTAGTTGTGGAAGTGAAGGAGCGAAAGTATGAGGACCCTAATCTAGTACAGCTTAGAGAGGGCCTTTGAGTTAACGGAAGACGGGATCTTGAATTCAGAGGTCGACTCTGCTTCCAGATATAGTAGGGCTCCGCCAGCAGATTATAGCAGAGGTACATTATTCTCATTACTCTCTTCATCCAGGTTCGATGAAGATGTACCATGATATAAAGGAGATATACTGGTGGCCTGGAATGAAGAAAGGTGTCACTAAATTTGTAGCACATTGTCCTAATTGCTAGTAGGTAAAGGCTGAACATTAAAAACCTAGCAGACTGACTCAGGAAATAGAGGTACTTATGTGGAAATGGGAAGCAATTAATATGGACTTTGTGACAGGATTATCCCGCACCAGACACAAATTTGACTCTATTTGGGTTATTGTTGATAGGTTGATTTCATCAACCTACTTCTTGGTAGTCTAGACTACATTCTCAGTTGAAGATTATGCCAAGTTATATATTAAGGAAATAGTCCAACTGCATGGTGTCCCAGCATCTATCATTTCCGACAGAGGGGCACAATTTATGGCTAGATTTTGGCAATCATTTCAGAAAGGTTTGGGGACACAGGTTAATCTGAGTACAACTTTTCATCCCTAGACAGACGGTCAGGCAGAGCACATCATTCAAACGCTTAAGGACATGTTACGAGCGTATGTGCTAGACTTTAGAGGAAGTTGGGATGAGCATCTACCCCTTATCAAATTTGCATACAATAACAGTTATCATTCTGCTATCCAGATGGCACCTTATGAGGCCTTATATGGGCGAAAATATAGGTCCCCCATAGGATGGTTCGAAGTAGGGGATTCAGGTTTAATCGGACCTGATATGATCCACTAGTCAGAAGAGAAAGTGAAACTCATCAGAGAATGGTTGCTAACAACCCAGAGTCATCAAAAGTCCTATTCTGATGTGCGGCGTAGGGACTTGGAATTTTAATGTCGACGATTGGGCATTTCTTAAAGTTTCACCGATGAAAGATGTGATGAGATTTGGCAAGAAGGGCAAGCTTAGCCCTAGGTTCATTGGCCCGTATCGGATCCTCTGAAGGATAGGCCGAGTGGTATATGAGTTAAAATTGCCTTCAGAGCTAGAATCTGTTCATCCAGTCTTCCACATGTCAATGCTACGGAAATGTATAGGAGACCCATCTCAGATTGCTCCAGTCGAGGATGTTCAAGTTACTGAAGAGTTATCCTATGAAGAGACTCCAGTTGCCATACTAGATCCGCAGTTTCGTAGATTGAGAACTAAAAATGTAGCCTCCATTAAGGTCTTGCGGAGGAATAGAAATGTAGAAGAGATGACTTGAGAAGCTGAGGACAACATGAGGTCTAGATATCCTCACTTATTCCAGACCTGACCCAGATTATACAATTGAGGTGAGATTGTTGTTCAGATGTTACTCTATTGCTTATATTATTAGTACTATTCAGTTGTTCACTTCTAGGATGTAGAGTAGTTGTTTATAGCGTCCTGTGAGACGCCTACATTAGACTTTTCTGCATTTTAGATTGTCAGATAGTCCATATTACAGAGGAGACTCTATCAAAATTTTTCTAGTAGAAGTTAAAGGAGTTGAGTCTTTTAAGTCTAAAGATTACATTCGAGGATGAATGCTCCTAAGGGGGAATGATGTTACACCATGTAAGATGTTAGCGGCTATTGTACGTGCGTGTGGGCTTGCGGTGAGCAATGAGAGCATGACGTGTGCAGGAGAAGCCTCGGCGGTAGGATGAGCGAGGACATCGTCGAGTGGGTTAGCAGCGCCGGGTGAGGCCAGTCCGCGAGGGCCTACGCGACGCGGCAACCACTCGACACAGTGGGCAGCGCGACGCGGCAGCCCTATGGCACGATGGCCCATGCGGCGCTCCCGACCCCTGACCCCCACTGCCCTATATATATAAATATAAGTCAAGTCAAGTTCATTTAATTAGTTATAATTCCCAAAATCAGAACATTACTCCACGAAGCTCCACTATATTCTTCTTCTATTTCTTACTGAATTACGCTGCTAAACTCTGTTCAAATGCAAATTCACCTTGGATAATGAGTTCTATGCCTACTAGAAGCATCTCTGCGGAGTTATTTCTTGAAAATTCGCTCGGTGTACCGGAACCCCGCCGAGTAAAGGTTGTTGGAATTACTTTAAATTGAGTCCTAAGCAGCCGCAAGCAATATGTAAGCATTTCTCCCTTCTAAACTCTCGAGAAATTGTAAGTTTTGCGGTGAATTACATGGAGTTGAATTATAGTTTATATTACTATCGAAGGATATCCTTATTTGCCTAGTTTTAGTATTAAAAATAGCCCTATTCTCTCAGTGTAAGGGGCTGCAATTGAGTGGAATTGCCAGCTACAAGTTGAAACTAATTGGATAAGCGAGGATCGGCATTTGAGGTATGTTAAGGCTAATCCCTTCGGCAAGTTATTCCTGTCGTATAGTAACACGACCCATATCCTTGTAAGAAAGCTAGAAGCATGTATGTTGTGATTAGCTGCTACCTTTAGTTTGAGATTAGTGTCTATGATTTTGGTTGGGACTGACCCAACCCTACATAGCCTTCCGTTGACCAACCTCAGGGTTACTAGTTGTGTCATCGCCTACGGGGCTATATAGATCGCTCCGAGGAGCTATATGTTGTCCGAGGGGATTATATTAAGGCCCAAGGGCCATGTTACAGTCCATCCACGAATGGTTTTTTATTTTTATGCCGTATCGGCATCACTAATATTTCGTCAAGCCTTGTGTACCCAGGGTGTAGTTACAGGAGCCTAACATGCTCAGACACAGCTACAAAAGACCAGCGGGCTCAATTGCAGACCCAGAGGCCAGGTAGGTTGGTTATGGTTACCTGTTGACTCATATTAAGAATGCTATAGGTATGTAGATTGAAGTGTACTCGCCAGGGCTTATGGGGGCCCTGGGCAGGTTATTCTGTGCTAGTTGTACCTTCCAGACTTATGGGAGCAGGTAAGGTTCTTGTTTGTATTACTTACTTGTTAGTTATACAGCAGGTTGTGAGGCTATTCAGGTTATAACTCTTATCCTTTCTATTGATCATTTTCAGTTCTATTATCAATCTTATTAAGTCATTTTCATTACTGCCTTTACATATTCGGTACATATTATACTGATGCCCATCTTTAGGGTGTTGTGTTACTTGCCTGCAGGTGCGGATAGACATGGTTCAGGACCTTCCTAGCTGTCAGCCAGAGTTAGCAGTTCTGTCAGCCAGAGTTAGCAGTTCAGTCAGCTCCTTTTCTTCGGAGTTGATAGTCAGAAAAGGTTTGTTCTTTTGTTGTACAAACTTTGGGTAGGTCAGGGCCCTGTCCCGGACTTGTAGGCTACAAATTTTCAGTTGATAGTTGTTGTTGGTCATGTGGGGCCTATGTGTGCTTTATTTTGGTGTACGACTACCATGTAGGGCCTAGTTTAGCTAGTTAGTTATTAGCCTTGTCGGCATTAGTGTGAATATGACCACCTGTTTTCATTTTGCTATAACTAGACATCATGGTGGTCTTGTCAGCCCTCATAGGATCCCTTTTATCGCCTTGTTGTTGGGTTAGCTGTTTTCCTTTACGGGTGCTGCTTGGCCTTGCCGGCCCGAGGTTGTATTTACAGCCGAGATATATCAGTTTGTGTTCTTGATTTAAGTTGCCGGCAGGCACCAAAGGTGCATATGCCCAGCCAAGTCAGCCCAGGTCCTAGTATGACATTAGGTGTCAGTCATGCCTCCTAAGGTGGGGCGTGACACGCTTTCCCCCCAATATTTTATTTTTATTTTCAAATGCATGGATGCAATTTTAGTTCAAATTAATAGACAACTTTTGTGTTATTCAAACGCTATTCCCTGTGGATTTAACCCCAACTCTTAGTTGGGTATTTATATTGCGGCGATCATTTACACTTCCTCCTTGTGGGGAGTGGATTTAAACATCATAAAATATAGGTTGTGTGATATTTATAACCCATTGACTGACCTGTTTCAATCAAGTATTCATATCTTAATATCTACAGGTAAAGATAGTTGATTGCATAAGGAGAAGAAGTTTATCATCATCAAAAAAGGGAATTTGTTAGGTTCTATGCAGTTTTCATGATTGAAAAGGAGATGATGAAACATGTAGGTCAAGTTGCTTCAAAGAAGGTGCAAAATACACTGTCTAAAGGAGCTAAAATTGCAATAGTGTAAATATAAAATAAAAACAAGTGTGCACAAATCAAAACATGGATAAAGCCACGTCAAATAAACTCAAGGAAATAAAGATATGCTAAATTAAAAGTGTTGGAGTTTGACTACAATACAGGAGAAGCAAATAGTACTTGAAGAAGGAGACTTACTTGAAGAAGAACTCTGAGGCAAGTAGAGGTTGTTGCAGCAAGCTGTTTCAAGTTGTGAAGAACTCTTTGAAGAGTTTTGCATATACAGAAGTAGTGCTACCCAGAGAAAGCTTGCACTGATAGAGAGAAAAAAGGCAATTGTCAAATTAAGACAGGTAGCAAAATCTGAAGAGCGAAGAAACTAAGTGAAGAATCAGGTCCTAGTATAGAGATAGACTAAGAGTTTAGCATTCTTGGAGTTTTTCATTGAGTTGTAAGTTGATGTCATCTTAATTCAGTGTGTTTTAAACTGAATTAGGATTGCTTAGTCTTCGAGTTGGGTGCGCTCGAAGGCGTTGGGAACACATTTCTTGGAAGGTTCGTGAGTTTTTAGGAATTAGAGTTTATAATTTCTAAGGTTACAATATACTTTGTTGTTGAAAGGCTCATTGAGTGTAGTTAAGTTGGAGAAAATCCTGTAGAGGTACAGATTGTGATTTTTAACCTTTTGTGAGCTGGTGTTTTTCATGTAAAAATTATTGTGTTCTTTACTTACTACATTTAATGTTTAGTTGAAATACGTTAGGAAACCTGTTTTACTCATAGACAATAAGTAAAGTTAAATAACTAAAATTTTGATCATATAGAATATTAATAAGTCTTTATATATCTATTTATAATATTACATAACGACATATAAAAAATAATCATAAATATGACATTAAACATATAAGATCATGAAGAGGCATAATATTAAAAATTTGAGATTATAGAGAAGATGAAACATAATGAATTAATGATAAAGAATAGTGAGAATTTACATAAATTAACATATTTTATAATATAAATTATTTATTCCGAAAACAAACTTCAAAATAATCAAAGCAATTTGAACTTATTTGGTTTGAATATCAATTTTAATTTTGTAAATTCGAAAATGAAAATCTAAGGGAAGTTTTAAATACAATTTGAACTAAGCCCACCGGTAACCGGTAAGGAAAAGGTTAAAAAAAAAAGTAAGCTAAGTTGTACGATCTCGTTATAGGACCCATAAAGGAAAAAATAAAAATAAAAATATCAACAATTCAATCGCTCTCTTGCCTTCCATTTTCCCCCATTCAGCCCCCACCCCTCCAATCTCTCCATCTCTAATCCTCTCGATTTCTCTAATCCTCTCTTTTGGTTTAAGGTACTTTCATTATTATTCATTTCTGGATTTTTTTCTTTTATTGGAACTTCCAATTATAATTTTGTAATTTTCTGATCTAATTGTTTATCCTTTGGAAAATTGCTCGGGTTTTGTCTGGGGAAGGAAAAATAATTGAACCCTGATCGGTGAAAGCTTTTGATTTGATCGACCGGCGAGAGGTTCTTCGTATTTCTTTTCCATCTCGTATAGGGTTTTCCTTCGTATATCTTTTTATTAATTTTATATTTGATCCTAGTAGAAATTAAGCATATACCGGCTGTATTATATGTTCAAAAAGTGATCTTTAGGGTAATCTGTTATATTTAAATGTATGGTGTGTTGGGTTTTCATGTTTTATGGTGATGTTTTCAGGTAAAGAGTTCCTTTTTTGTTTAATCAAATGGAGTAAATTGGTCTGAAGTTTTGATTTTTCGATATCAGCATGCAGATTCAAGTGGGATATGGCTTATTTGTTCTAGAGGATTGTTGATAAATTTGTTAAACTTATTTTCTTTTGCTTTAGACTTTGTAAGGAAGTCGCCGTATCCTTGTGCATGATTGTGAGTAGCTATGGGGCTTGCGGTGTGATCTAGTTGGAAGAAATGTTTGAAATTAGGTGCATTTGGTTACAGTTTCTTTTGGGTTTCTTTGTTTTGCTTTATGCTTTGATAACATTTATATTTCTTACGTTTGGTGTTAATAGAATTTTTAATAGTTGGTGATCTCTCTTTCCTCACCATAGTTCCCCTCCCAGGTAACCATGCTCAGGTAATTAATAGTTGTCTGCCTGAGAAGTATTAATCAGTTTAATGACCTATCGTTGTCGTCTAGTCTTGGATGGTCATACAATTAAACATCAACTATACAGGAATCTCTGAGTTATACCTGTGTCCTTTGCTTACAAAAAACCAGTCTCTGAAATACTTTTGATGGTTTTAGAAGCAGTAAGATAGTACTATATTGTCTAGAAATAAGTTTTAGTATGAAGTTGAAACTCCCGGATCTGTTACCAGTTACATTTCTTCCAGTAGCAACATTCTTATCCTGTGAGGACTAACTAATGATATCCAATTCTACTGGAAATAATAAAACGAGAGAAAAGGATCTTGGAAGCCTATCAGCTTGTCAACCATCTTGTGGTAGATGTTTTACAACTTTGCTTGCATTTGTTTCAGTGACTGTTAGTAAAACGGGTATCACGGAGAAGAAATTATAAGATAAGAGTTGACGGTATTATGAATGTGATGTATTCTCTTGATTGCTTGATGAAGAACTTCTTCAACCTCTATTTGTGAAAGATACACATCCCCTAAGCATAAGTTATCCTTGTTTATAAAAGTACGTTTCAGGCAAAGCTGTTTCGAATGTCTCCTTTTTACCCTTTTAATTTGTCACTCTTGCGTTTGTTGGATGTCCCAAAACTGTCACCTTTTTGAGAAGTGTTCAGTATTATTTCAACACTATCCTTTACTATATAAGTTACTTACGATATATTAAAACTTTCAATTTTTCTTCTCTATTCACAAATGTAGGGGTAAGGTCTGTGTACAGCCCACCTTCCCCAGACCCCACTTGTGGGAATATACTGGGTATGTTGTTGTTGTTGTGGTATATAAGGAAATATTGAAAAATATATTGAGGACCTTTAACATTTCCTAAATTGGGTAAAAGAGTTATAAGTAACAAATAATATGGGATGGAAGAGTCTATGATAATCTACTGCTATTACAGTTGACAACGATTCAATTGTCCCCTATGTAAATCTATTTGCTAATTTTTTGCTCGTCAATGTATCAGATAAAACGGGTAATGATCTAAGCAAGGTGGAGTTGAGCGGAGAGAGCCTAGGCTAGATTGCGCATCTTAAGAGTGAGTTGACCGAGCACCTTCTACAAACATGGCTTATGAAGTGTCTTTAATACTCAGCCTTAAGCTTGGCTAGCTTATTATAACCAGGTTTTCCCAATTTTTTAAAATTTTACCTTGTAGCGATTCGGTATATTATTATGTTGCACAATAATTTCAAATGGCTGGCTCATGCGAGATGTAGTTTCCTAACTAGTAATAAGTTTTACATACCTCAGCCAATTTTTAGGCATATGGCATCGAGATGTCTTGTGATTGACTTGTGCGCTTTTTAAATATATAAAATGGTTTCCTCTCAACTGTTACTTCTTTTTCTCTAATATCTTTTAAAGTCTTGAGGGTGGGGTGGAAAAGAGCTGTTTCTTTTCACTATTTTCCTCTGGTAATTAACTCATTAGATTATTGAGTCAAGTCCAATTTAATGTTACATTAATATTATATCACTTAGTGATTTATTTTTAGTTGGGATTGGTTGGTTAAGTGTTCTAATGGTCATAGACCATATATCCAGAAACTATCCAAAAAGTTGGATTTGTTATCTGGATTTCTGTATATTATAATTGCAGAGTCCCTTAGACATGGGATATGGACATACTTTTTAATTTTATGATGTAAGAATTTATATAATGAGCTTGTAATGTGGCAAGTGGGCAGGTTTATTGCAGAAATGGAATCTTCAAAAGAGACAGGTTGCCACGCCAGAGAAGGCCCCATCCTTTGTATCAACAACTGTGGGTTTTTTGGTAGTGCAGCCACCATGTATATGTGTTCCAAGTGTCACAAGGACATGATACTGAAGCAGGAACAAGCTAAACTTGCAGCTACATCCATTGAAAACATTGTAAATGGAAGCTCAAACAGTACTGATAAAGAGACTGTTGGTGCTGCAACCATTGATGTGCAAACTGGCTCAGCAGAATTAATGGTTGTCTCAATAGAAACGTCCGCAGATGTAACCTCAGGGCAGAGATCAGAGATGAAGCTAAAAGAGGGCCCAAGTCGGTGCAATACTTGTCGCAAGCGTGTAGGTTTAACAGGTTTCGGCTGCAAGTGTGGAAATCTTTTCTGTGCAGTTCATCGTTATTCGGACAAACATGACTGCCCCTTTGATTATAAGAATGCTGGTCGGGATGCTATAGCTAAAGCAAATCCTGTGGTTGTGGCAGAAAAGCTTAATAAGATCTAGGAGCCTTTGTTGAAGGTCACATGAATTGAAGCATGATGCATTAGCTTTAGGCTCTGTCCATCTCCCCTATGAGTTTGCCACTTGTCTTATAAGGTCACCCTATATGCAGATGGTATAAGGCAACAAAAGCGGAGCATCTTGCAAGTTCATTACAGCCCTGTCAAGTGCTAGAATGGCTCCAGTTTGTAAGTTGTTTGTGCTGGCTTGGTGGACATCTTCATGCAATTTGTAATTTGTCGTCGTTCATCCTGTTTCTGTGCTTAATGTCTTATCCCTTTTTAATTGAAAAAAGGTTCCTTTTTCTTCAATGGCTCTGTTCTGTCCCCTTTCATGTCCAGTGTTCTTGGTCCATTTGCCTTTTTGCTATATGATGTTTGACATTTCTGTATATTTCATTTACCAAGTAATTTCTGTGTATAAAGTGTATTTTGCTTTTGAGGATAAGCATGCAGGCCTTGCCGTTTCATCCTCTTGGAATGGGGCAGGGTGGGGCTGAAATAAGGAAAACTCTTATCGGGGTAGCACAGGGTGGATTAAAATTTTGGCTGGTTGAGAGCTGCCCTACTCCATATACATCCCTATTAGTGCAGGGTTGGTCTTTGCAAGGCAACTCCCTCTCATTTCGTCCTCCCGCAGTCCGGGTTGCCAGTTGCCACCATCTGTCGCTCCCATCAATCTTCATGTATTTGGTTGAATATTCTGTGTTTTGTAAGGCTTGGTTGTTTATAGCTACAAATTTGAGGAACCCTGTTCTTGAAAAAGGCCAAGGTTCATGGTTGGTTTACTAGTTACTTCCTGTCCTCTACTATGTGGCTGGAACTAGGGGTGTGCATTTATTGGTATATATTGAATTATCAAGCCAAAATTTTCGATTTTGGTATACAGTACTTTGATATTTAGTGTGGTATTTGGTTTAAGTTTCTAAGAAATCAATGTTCAGTGTGGTATTAGACATTCTGAAAAGTTACTTAATATCAATACTGTACCCGAAAGAGACATATTTTAGATTAAAACATAAATATAAAAGGCCTGCAATTTACTTCCTTTGTCCTTGTCTTTTTCTTTTTTTCAAAAACTTTTTCACCCTTTTAAATACCTGCCTAGCGTTCTGACCTTCTCACCTTTAGGTTTTTGAAATTAGAAATCACAATATTTATTAAGAATTGATGATCGTCTAGTCCAAAAATTAATGCATGATCACGCAGGTCTTTCTTCTAGTTGATTCAAATTGGAAGTTTCAAAAGGTAGTTTCTTTGATTTAGTATGCAAGATTTTTTTTTTTACCCAAGGACAAATTGAAGTTACAGTTCTCTATCCGAGCAGAATAAATTGAAGTCATCTCACTGAGAAAAGAAGAAAACCTATCGAATTTAATTATGTATAATATTTTAAGAGATCTAATATAAAAATATTTAAATATCGAACTAAAATATTAAAAAATCGTACCAAATCAGTCGACAAACACTCTTACTTAGGATTGTACATAGTTTAGGTTGGTCTGAAATTTTTAAATATCAAATTAAATTAATTGTATCGAGTTTTTAAATCTATAAATCAAATGAAATCAATTGAAAGTTTGAGATCTTTCTGCATGAACACATATTGTAAGCTCTTGTGGTTCATAAACACATCCATATGGACCTCATACAAATAGTGTTGTCATATCTTCAATGCGAACACCACCGTGGCCAATTCAAGGTCATGGGTCGAATAATTCTTCTCATGAACTTTCAACTGTCTAGAGGCATATGCTATCACTTTCCCACGCTGCATCAATACAGACCCAAGTCCGATCCTCGAAGCATCGCAATACACCATGAAACCATCAGTACCCTCGGGTAGGGTTAAAACCGATGTTGAAGTAAGTTGAGTCTTCGACTCTTGGATGCTCTTCTCACAAGCCTACGACTATTGAAATTTCACCTTCTTCTGAGTCAATTTGGTCAAAGGTGCTACAATAGATGAAAAACCTTCAACAAACCTTTGATAATAGCCAACTAAACCCAAGAAACTCTGAATATCTGAAGGATTCACCGGTCTAGGCCGATTCTTCACCACCTTGATTTTCTCAGAATCTACCTTTATGCCCTCACTTGATACCACATGGCCCAAAAATGCTACAGAGTTAAGCCAAAACTCACACTTGTTGAATTTGACATACAATTGGTGATCCTTGAGAGTCTGAAGCACTACTTTCAAATGAGCGACATGCTCCTCGTCGCTCCGAGAGTATATCAGGATGTCATTAATGAACACAATCGCGAACATATCCAAATATGGCTTGAATATTCATGAAAGCTGCAGGAGGATTCGTTAGTCCAAAAAACATAACTACAAACTCATAATGACCATACCGCGTCCTAAAGGCTGTCTTCGGGATATCACACTCCCGAACCCTAAGATGATGATACCCAGATCTGAGATCTATTTTTGAGAAACACTTGGCACCCTGAAGCTGGTCAAATAAATTATCAATCCTGGGTAGAGGATACCTGTTCTTGACGGTGACTTTGTTCAATTGCCGATAGTTAATGCACATCCAAAGGGAACCATCCTTCTTTCGGACAAATAAAACTGGTGCACCCCATGGAGACTTGCTCGGTCGAATGAAACCCTTATCTAACAGGTCCTTCAACTGATCCTTCAACTCCTTTAGCTCGGCTGGGGCCATCCTGTAAGGAGGGATAAATATAGGCTGTTTGTCGAGCAGAAGATCAATACCGAAATCAATTTCTCTCTCGGGAGGAACACCTGGTAAATCATCTGGGAATACTTCTAGGTACTCACGCACCACCAGAACTGACTGAATAGTTGGGGTCTCGGACTCAACATCCTTAACACTAACTAGATGATACATACAACCCTTGGAGATCATCTTCCTACCTTAAGATAGGAAATGAAACGACCTACAGGCACGACCAAACTACCCTTCCACTCCAAGATTGACTCACCCAGAAAACGGAACTCCACTGCACGGATTCTACAATTAACAGAAACATAACATGCATACAACCAATCCATGCCAAGAATAATATTAAAGTCAGTCATGGCTAACTCTACATGGTATGTGGAGGTGACTTTATGCAATATAGTGATCGGACATCTTCTATACACCCGCCTTGCTACAACCAAATCGCCAACAGGAGTAGAAACTGAAAATGGTTCTGAAAGAGACTCGGGACTAACTCCAAAGCTACTAGTAATATAAGGTGTCACAAAAGACAAGGTAGCTCCTGGATCTAACAAAGCATAAGCTTCAAGGTGAACATACCAGTAACCACATCCGGTGAAGTCTCCTGCTCCTGACGCGAGGCGAGGGCATAGAATCTGTTTTGGCGTTGTCCGCCACCCCCACTAGAAGATGCTCCTTACGGAGTTGAACGTGCTGGAGTTGCTGTTGTTCTGGTAGTTTGCACACGCCTCTATCATCATCCTGTCTAGCAAATGGACACGCTCAGCGCATGTCGCTAGACCTACCACACCCATAGAAAATATTTGAACCGAGCAAACACTCCGCGACATGGCTTTTGCCGCACTTTCCACAGGCTGGAGAGGTACGCTCTACCTGCGTGCCCCTTTGGTCCCTCCATCCTGAAGTCCTGCTCCTCTAATCACCCTTGGGTCTGGATGGAACACTAGCTGATGATAGTGTTGGAGCTAGTAACCTCTACTGAAACTGAGGGCGGTGACCACTGCCGGATCTCTGATGAGTAAACCCATGGCTATCTGTCCGAGCCCTCTTTGCCTCCCTCTCCCTCGCCTAATCTGCCTCCATTCGCTGGGCGTACAACACTGATCTTGGGCATAATTGCATGCCCAAGTGATACTTTATTACTTAATTTGGACTTGTTTATCTACTTTTATGTGTACATTCTCATGTGATTTTTATGTAAATGTGGATTTATATTAACCAACATGATTAGTTATTGTTTTTTCTAGTTAGAATGAATTTTGAAAACTAATCTACAAGTTGGTGAAGTGGAGGAATGGACTTGGAAGCAAAACTCGAAAGTCGGCACGAAAATGCTAAAAAATTGATGCTCTGCGATAGAGGCCGTGTCACGCCACCATCGTAGAGGCATTCTGCCTAGAGTGGAATTTGTGTTTCATTCCAGTGAAGGTGCGCGATGACACCGTGTCACGGAGCCTATGCTCCGCGTTCACTTCAGTGACACGGTTGGAGGACTTTGCTGCACACCTGGATTCCAGTGAAGGTGCGCATTACGTACGTGGCATGGAGCTGAGGCTCCGCGATACCTTCCGTGCCATGCTAAGGATAATAATACGGCACCCCAGTTCCAGTGAGGCTCCGCGACAGGGCCGTGGCATGGAGCTGATGCTTCGCGATACCCTCCGTGCCACGTTGCCAGTTTATTCCGGGAAATTTCTCACTTATATAAATAACACACTTAGGTTTTATTTTAAGATATCTGACATTTCATGCGAGAACGTGGGTATCAAGCAGTTGAGCTGAAGAAGTTCTTTGGTTAATTTTCTTCCTTTTTCTCTTAGATTTCAATTGCTTGTATGATTTCTACTTGTTTGAAGATGTTTAATCATCAAATTAGTGGCTAATTCACCTTTGGCTGAGGTTGAAGATGATTGCAGTAGTATGTAATTGATGTTATTTCAATTTTTATCTTCTCTACAACGGTTGTCTACTAATTCTTGTTTTCACTACATTAATGCTTGGCCATTGTTAATGTACATCCTAGAATTCTAGTTTTATTTTCGAAAGGAAGATTAATTGGATAGATGTGAATTGGTAGGATATGTTCTTGTCTTGGTTGAGAAATTAAGAGAAGATCAACGTTCTGAATAGAAATATATCTGTAATGTCATATTTGGTCATCTATGGAATTTGTTGTGTATTGCTAGAATATGAAGTTTTTGCATCACAGAAATGTGTAACGTAAGTCTCATGATTCTTTAATTGTAGAGGAGTTCGAAAGACCCAATCCATTGGTTAATAATTCCTAACCAACAACCGAAGATAAATGTTGACTGAAATTTAATCAGTAAATTACATATCTGCATGTTTTGCCTTAACCTTAGCTGGTTCGTATTATTGTTCAGATTATAATTTAAAATCTTTTTACTTAAAGTTTCATTAACTAATATTCTTGAAAAATCACCATTTATTCTGTTTGTCTGCTTGTATAAAGAAGTGCGTATACTAAACACTTAAAGAAAAATTACTGCCACATTACAGTCCCTGTGGGTTCGATACCTGGATTGAAATAAAGTCACTTTATTACTTGTACAACCACATGCACTTGCATGTATTTGGGAGTGAGCAAGTTTTTGGCGCCGTTGCCGGGGACTGGCAATTGGTGACTTAATTTTCTTAGTGTTAGTTTACAAGTTCGATACAAGTGTTGCAGGTACTAAGTTGTTTCTGAACACTGGCAAGAGATAAGGAGTTGGTGGATGCGTTTTTAGAGCTGGAGAGACAATTTCATCTACAAAAGAGGGAAGCTCTAGAAAAGAAGTTGCAATTACTAAGGAGAGCAATTCTGGAGCAACAACAACAACCACCGATTGTAAGGGCAGTTTTAGTGCCCGAAGAGATGGCAGCAAGACCGGTTCGCAAGGTGGCAATCCCACATGCAAACAATGTAACATCCAACATTCGCAGGTCGGAACCAGGAGGGAGGTTTGAACTTAAGCAGAATATGGTGCAGTTATTGCACACCAGCAGGCAATTTACAGGTTTCCCTTATGAAGATCCACAACAGCATCTCCAAAGCTTCTTGGAGATAAGTGACACATATATACCCGCTGGAGTGTCATCTGATTATGTGAGACTTACACTATTCCCGTTTTCACTACTGGGGGAAGCCAATAGATGGTTGAAGGCTGAACCGCCAAATTCTATTACTACTTGGGATGACCTAGCAAGGAAGTTTTTGATACGATTCTTTCCATCAGGGAAGACAGCCAGGATTAGAAGTGAGATTCTAAGCTTCAAATAGAGAGATGGCGAGAATTTGTATCAGGCTTGGGAGAGGTTCAAGTCAATGCTCAGAGATTGTCCTCACCATCACCAGTCTAATGATGTGTTGGTGCATCCATTCATTGAGGGCTTGGAACCGCATACTAAGATTTGTTAGATTCAGCAGCCGGGGGGCAGGCATTGGAAAAGACCTACAAAGAGCTTTACACCTTGTTGAACTGTATTTCACAAGGTAATCCAGAATGGAATGCGGATACAACTCGAGGGGGAGCAAAGAAAGCCGCAGGGGTCTTTGAGGTGGATAGATTCACAGCTATTGCTGCACAGATAGCTGCTTTGCAAAATCAACTTAACACTCATTTCAGCAGTATGAGCTTGAGCCAGGCCCAAGCCCCAGTCAATGCAGTTCATCAGGTATGGTGTGAAGTCTGTGGAAGTAGTGAACATTCAGTTGAGTGTTGTGGTGCAAATCCAGATTCGGTAAATTTTGTTGGAAACGCCCAGAGGGGCAGTAATCAGCAATATGGCAACAGTTACAACCCAAATTGGAGGAATCATCCGAATTTTTCATGGGGGAGTAATAGTCATCAGGGACAGAGTTCAAATCAGGGTGTGCACAGAAATCAAGGGGGTCATCACAAATTTCAGCTGCATTTTAGAGGAAATAATGCACCTCCTCAGTCCAGCAACATCGAGGATATGCTTAAAACCATAATAGCTAACCATGCGCAGATACATGATGATCAGGTAAAATTGACAGTTGATATGTAAAATCAGCAGTTAGCTACAAAGGCATTGAAGTATCAGTTGGAACAGTTAGCTGGAGCCCAAAATACTAGACCGAGGGGAGGATTACTAAGTGATACAGACCCAAATCCTAAGCAGGTGAATGCAATTACTACCCGGAGTGGAAAGCAACTCGGGGAGGTGGAACCCGAAAGGCCACCTCAAAAATCTGGAGCAATAGAAAAGGATGAAGGAAATGATGATGTGAGGGGGAATGAAAAGGAATCAAAGATGGAAAGACCACCGCCCCCGTTTCCTCAAAGATTGAAAAAGCACAAGGAGGAAGCATGCTTCAAGAAGTTCATGGAAGTGTTGAAGTAGGTACATATTTAATCTTCCTTTAGTTGATGTATTGCAGGGAGTGCCAAAATATGCCAAGTACATCAAAGACACTGTAGCAAACAAGAGAAGACTGACAGAGTATGCTACAGTTGATCTCGGGCAAAATAGCATGCCCGAGTGATGCTTTATAGCTTAATTTAGTCTTGTTTAGCTAATTAATTTTATACATTTTCATGTGATTTTATATAAATGTGAATATATGTACTAACCAACATGATTAGTTCTCGTTTTGTAGGTTTACATGAATTTGAGGAACTAATTTATAAGTTGGTGAAGTAGAGGAATGGAGTCGGGAGTAATTTGCGAAAGTCGGCAAGAAGCATGCCTTGGCAAGGCTGGCCGCGCCAGGCAGCATGCCATGCTGTGCGTGTGCCGCGCCCAGCGCCGTGCCACGCCCATCCCAGGCGCGAGAGAAGGCAGCAAGCAGGCAGGCGATCTATGCGCCAGCGCCGTGCCACGCCAGGCAAGCTGCGCCAGCACAATGCCATCGCGCCGCGTGAGCAGTGTGTCACGCCGGCCAGCGCGGCGACCCTCGGCATCTTGGCATGCAGAGGCAATTTCCAGTGTGCCTCCGCGTTACCTCCGTGTCACGGAGGCAGTGCTCCGCGATACACTCTGTGACACGGAGCCATTCCACGACAGGCATAATTTTGCACAACTCTCATTTACTATAAATAGGTCCTTTAGCTCCTAAAAACAAAAGGTCACGATTTTATTCTGGAAAACCACCTAGGAGTGAAGGGAGAAGTGGGAGAACTCACCTAGGGTTTGTCAAATTCCTTTTCTCTTCTACCAATTCTTGTAAGTATGTTACTTTAACAACGTTTCCTTGTAATTTTACGAACATGAATGGCTAGAACCCTTCCTCTAGGGTTGAAGCCATGAGTTATGATTGTGTTTTTATGAAATTATGTTGGAATTAAGTTATTGATTGTTGTTTTGTCTTGCATTCTGAATTATGGTTGTTTTTATGATTGATCACCATGAAAACATACACGTTAACTTAGGCATATTCTTGAGAAAGTATTTTACCTAAGCCAGAACATGAGAATGTAGGGAGCATGGTTGTATCTCACGATATAGTTTTTGTTAGGATA
Organism: Datura wrightii; assembly: GCA_035772735.1. Lineage (NCBI taxonomy): Eukaryota > Viridiplantae > Streptophyta > Magnoliopsida > Solanales > Solanaceae > Datura > Datura wrightii. Next base: position 42,420,941 of record JASDFA010000002.1, on the reverse strand, counting down.
GAAATATACCTAACACCTTGCTTGGTTGATAAAATGGGATGAGCTAGGAACCAACTTAGAATTATCACCTCACCACTCGAAGAAGTAGTTGTGTAGCTAAGTTGCGTTGAATGATTAGGTGTACGAGAGACCCTAATCATATCCACGTAAACCACATCCACGTAATTAATTGCTCACGAACTAGAATTAGCATCCTCGCTCACAATGTAGTAGTGAGGCTAGTTTGTCGTGTTTAGAGGTTCGGAAGGCCATGAACATGCAAATCCAATTATGTGAGACGACAATTGATAGTTTCATACTTAAACCATTGCAATTCGTATTAGCGCATGATTATCCGGCTTTAACTCTATGTTGCTCCTTGAGTGAATTCAGAATAATTCGTTGACCACAATTAGACTTACTTAAACCTTCTCGAAAACTTCTATAATCAACACTTGCGAAAGTTTATATCACACTTGAACTAGATAGTTAGCTGAATTGGTCCAGTCCCTATGGGTTCGACATTCCGGCTCTTAAAAGGGGCCACTATATTACTTGTACGACCTGTACACTTGCGGGCTCACAACAAGTTTTTGGCGCCGTTGCCGGGGATTCGGCGAAGTTTTGATAATTTATATATTTTTATGTGATTTTTAAATTTCCTTAAGTGTTGAGAAACTTGGTCTTAGTCTGATCATTCGCAGGTGACAGGTTGTCCTGCCGAGCTGGCTAAAAATAGAGAGTTTGTGGAACCGTTGCTTGAACCTGAACGTCAAATCCATTTGCGAAGGAGAGTAGCTCTAGAGAAAAAGCTGAAGAGACTTCAAGAAAAGGTACAACAACAACCACCCTCGGGACAAACACAATTGTCATCAGAAGCAATGGCAGCTAGACCAGTTCGCGAAGTGGCAATCCGACAAGCAACTAATGTGAACTCTAGTATACGAAAATTGGAGCCTGGAGGGAACTTTGAGCTTAAACAGAACATGGTGCAGCTGTTACATTCTAGTGGTCAATTCACTGGGATGGCATATGAGGACCCGCAATAGCACTTACAGAACTTTCTTGAGATTAGTGACACATTTGTCCCCACCGGCGTGTCCACAGATTATGTCCGACTGACCCTCTTACCATTTTCATTGTTGGGAGAGGCAAAAAAGTGGTTGAAAGCTGAGCCACCAAACTCCATAACTTCTTGGAATGACTCTGCTAAGAAGTTCCTTATCATATTCTTTCCTTCAGGCAAAACTGCAAAGTTGAGAAGTGAGATACTAAGTTTCAAGCAGAGGCCTGATGAGAATTTATATTTGGCTTGGGAAAGATTCAAGTCATTATTGAGAGACTTTCCCCATCACCAGCAATCAAATAAAGTGCTGGCTCATACCTTTGTAGAAAGTCTAGACCCACACACGAAAATATTACTAGACTCTGCATCGGGTGGGCAAGCCTTGGAGAAGACGTATGATGAGTTGTACACTTTGTTGAACAAAATTGCTCAAGGAAATCCAGAGTGGCACAGAGAGTCATCGGGAGGGGAAGGAAAGAGATCAGGGTTGATAGAGGTAGATGGAATGAATGCCTTGGCAGCGCAGTTAGCTTCGTTCCAGCATCAGATGATGACGCAGTTCAATAAACTGAGTATGAACCAACAACAGGGCCAGGTTAAGGCAGTTCAGCAAGCTCCGAGTTGGTGTGAAATTTTTGGTAATAATGGGCACAATGTAGAATCTTGTGGAGCCAATCCGGAATCAGTCAATTTTGTTGGGAATGTGCAGCGGAACAATCAAAATGTTGGACACAACTACAACAGAAATTGGTAGGGCCACCCGAATTTTTCTTGCGGTGGAAACCAAAAGCAGAGTTATCAGCAACCTTAACAACAACAGTATCAGCAGAATAGAGAGAATGATGGTCAAGTGAGCAGCAACATTGAGGAAGCATTGCAGAAAATCATGGAGACCTAGACTCAATTAGCGGAAAATCAGGCGAGGATGGCAACAGACATAAAGAATCAGCAAGTGGCCACCCGCAATCTTGAAAAACAAGTGGGTCAGATAGTAGCTGCTCAAAACATGAGATCGCAGGGGGGGATTACCAAGCGACACGGATCCTAATCCGCGGTAGGTCAATGCCATTAGTCTGAGAAGCGGCAAGTAATTAGCTGATGCAGTGCCAAAAGAGCTGAGAAACCAGGACCATCCACCAACACGAGAGATAATCAGAGTGCTGGGCAACAAAATGTACAATCTTCATTGTAGCTAGCACAAAGACCACCACCACCATTCCCTCAGAAATTCAGAAAGAGCAAGGAGGAGGAATGCTTCAAAAAGTTCTTTGAGAGTTTCAAAGAACTTCACATAAATTTGCCTCTTATTGATGTTTTGCAGGGAATGCCCAAGTATGCTAAATACTTGAAAGACGTGATGGCGAACAATGTCAGATTGGTGGATGTTCAGACGGTAGCACTGACTGAGGAGTGCAGTCACAGGGTACTGAGCAAGATTCCGAAGAAGCTCAAAGACCTAGGGAGTTTTACCCTCCCCATACAAATTGGTAAAGCTGAGGTGCTACGAGCTTTATGTGATTTAGGGGCAGCAGTTAACCTAATGCCCCTGTCTTTATTTAACACCCTGGGGTTGGGAAAACCGAGGCAAACAAGGTTGATGCTGCAGCTGGCAGATAAGTCGCGAGTGACACCTGAGGGAATAATAGAGGACCTTCTCATCAAAGTAGGTAAGTTTATTATACCTGCTGATTTTATTATCTTAGATTTTCAGGTTGATGACTAGGTACCCTTAATCTTAGGATGACCATTCTTGGCCAACGGAGGAGCGGTAATTGATTTGAGAGCAGGGACCCTGAAAATGAGGGTTGAGGATGAAGAAGAACTCTTCGGAGTATACCAAGAAATGATCCCATCCACAAACTACAGAAACCTTTGTCAGGTTAGTGTTTTGTCGGAGGATGAGTGTGGGGTGGAGGATTCCGCAAGTGCATGGCCAAAGGTAATGACAAGTGTTCAGCCCGAGTCTGATAAAGGGCTTCAAATTATGAAGAAGTTGGAGGAAGAGAGGAACAGAGTGGAGGCTGTTTCCTCTAAAAATCAAAAGAGAAGGAGATGGTTCTCGAATGGGAACCCAGGTATGAGGATGTCTTGAAAAGGACAGTCCACGTCATGCCGCGACGGAAAATAAGGCGCTGCTTGGAACGCAACCCAAGGGTACCACAGGTACAATTTATGATTTTTTGTTGGTGTTGGTTTTGTTATTTTCATTGTGTTTGTGTCTTTGGTGGAAAGTTAAGCACAGATGGAGGGAAGTCTGAGTACTCGTTGAGGAGGAAGCTAAAAAGCATGGAATAGAAGAAGTGTGGGGTCAAACACCCACCTATGAAAACTTGAAGAAAAGCATGCGGTTAGCTAGGCATAGAGGCTCAGAGAGTATTTCTCATCCTTTTAATTTTAATTTGATGCTATGAGGACGTAGCAGGATTTAAGTGTGGGGTGAGCAAAATTTCAAAAATTTTGTGCTTAACGATTTTTGGTGAATGTAATGCTTGTGTGAAATAGTTGAAAAATTTTTGTGATTTTTTTGCGTCAAGCATGGCTTCATCACCCGTTGGTTTTTCTTTTCGGTTCTTTTCCGACGGGGGGTCTTTGAACCGAAGAATAAAAATTTTCTTTGTTTGTATATAATGTTTTTAGTCATAGATAGAGATTGTTTCCGATGATGGATGGATGACGACCGTCTTGAGGGAGTTAGTCAATAAGTTTTTGGTTTTTGAACCCGTAGCTAATTGACGGCTTGATGTTCTTGTTATGTGCTATACATGATTGTAAGATGCAAGTGTGGTTGGTGTTTAAGCATGTAAGAAAGGTATAACTTTATTTGATACACTTAGGCTCTTGAATTTGACTCAATGTGATTGAAGCTTAATTTTGAATTCTTGTGATTAGCTGAGTTAAGAGTATGCTGAATGTGTCTTGATTTGAGCATGTGCCATGAGTGTAAGGTTTTTGAGTATTCTATGCTATTGTGGAGTGTCTAGAATTTGCTTGGTGTGTTTATAAAACGAAATGAAGGATGTGAATTGTAGGAGATGATTTAGGCATTTCTTTGAATGAACCTAAATGTTATCCCTCAGTTTATTTACCTTGAATATTTAATCCTAGTTAGCCCCATTGATCCTTGAGCCTGTTCTTTGATAGCTACAACATAAGCTTAATCATTTTTCTTTCATTAGCCTTGAATTTGACCCAAAACTCCTAAGCGCTTAAAGGAAAAATCCGAAAGAGTAAAGGAGTGAGAAGAATGAAAAAGAAGAAAAAGTGGCAGTTGTAAAAGTTGAGAAAGGTCAAGGGTGCACTTGTTTGAATATGGTTGAGTATTAGTAGGGAGTAAGAAAATAAATTAATGAAAAGTTACTTATAGAACTCCTTACTAATAAGCTAAGAGGGCTTAAAGAAATGGGGAAACATAAGAGGAAAAGGAAAGCTAAAAAGAAATAAAGGAGAAGTGGGAGAAGGGAAGTTCGTAATGAGGGCATGATGTATTAAAAGCTCTTAGGGAAGATAGTCACTATTACTGGCCATAATAGTACCTACCCGTCCCTTAGCTACATTATAACCTAAAAAGTCCTACTTGATCTTACATTCATACATCCTTAAATTAGTGGAGTAAAACACTAAGGGCAAGCTTATGGGTCATTGTATAATGCATGTGAATTCTTTGTGAGAGTGAGTGTAATTCTATTCATATACCCACACATGTTGTGATTTACAAATTTTTTGCGTGTGAAAATGGGTAACTCTCTTGCCGTGAGGGCACATGTTGAATGAAGGATATAATTCATGTCGGATTTCTTGATCAGTTGATTCGCATGAGTTTGCTAAGATTGAGAGTCGATTCTTGAGGTTAGGAAGTCTTGGCAGGGTTTTATTTCATTTCAATGATCAAATCGTGCATGCTCTATTTTTAGCTTGTTATCTTAAATAATCATTATAGCCATAGCCTGAATTATCTTGCTAAATTAGCTATGTGTGAGTCTTCATGTGCATGAAATGTAAAAGGTTTGTTCGAGGACGAACAAGACTTTAAGTGTGGGGTTGTGATCTCGGGCAAAATAACAAGCCCGAGTGATGCTTTATAACTTAATTTAGTCTTGTTTAGCTAATTAATTATATACATTTTCATGTGGTTTTTTATAAATGTGAATATATGTACTAACCAACATGATTAGTTCTTGTTTTGTAGGTTTACATGAATTTGAGGAACTAATTTATAAGTTGGTGAAGTAGAGGAATGGAGTCGGGAGCAATTTGCGGAAGTCGGCAAGAAGCATGCCTTGGCAAGGATGGCCGCGCCAGGCAGCGTGCCACGCTGTGCGTGTGCCGTGCCCAGCACCGTGCCACGCCCATGCCAGGCGCGAGAGAAGGCAGCAAGCAGGCAGGCGATCTGCGCGCCAGCGCCGTGCCACGCCAGGCGAGCTGCGCGCCCGCACAATGCCATCGCGCTTCATGAGCAGCGTGTCACGTCGGCCAACGCGGCGACCTTCGGCATCTTGGCATCCAGAGGCAATTTCTAGTGTGCCTCCGCATTACCTCTGAGTCACGGAGGTAGTGCTCCACGATACACTCCGTGACGCAGAGCCATTCCACGACAGGCATAATTTTGCACAACTCTCATTTACTATAAATAGGTCCTTTAGCTCCTAAAAACAAAAGGTCACGATTTTATTCTTGAAAACCACCTAGGAGTGAAGGGAGAAGTGGGAGAACTCACCTAGGGTTTGTCAAATTCCTCTTCTCTTCTACCAATTCTTGTAAGTATGTTACTTTAACAACGTTTCCTTGTAATTTTACGAACATGAATGGCTAGAACCCTTCCTCTAGTATTGAAGCCATGAGTTATGATTGTGTTTTTATGAAATTGTGTTGGAATTAAGTTATTGATTGTTGTTTCGTCTTGCATTCTGAATTATGGTTGTTTTTATGATTCATCACCATGAAAACATACACGTTAACTTAGGCATATGCTTGAGAAAGCATTTACCTAAGCCAGAACATGAGAATGTAGGGAGCATGGTTGTATCTCACGATATAATTTGTGTTAGGATAGAAATATACCTAACACCTTTCTTGGTTGATAAAACGGGATGAGCTAGGAACCAACTTAGAATTATCACCTCACCACTCGAAGAAGTAGTTGTGTAGCTAAGTTGAGTTGAATGATTAGGTGTACGAGAGTCCCTAATCATATCCACGTAATTAATTGCCCACGAACTAGAATTAGCAACCTCGTTCACAATGTAGTAGTGAGGCTAGTTTGTCGTGTTTAGAGGTTCGGAAGGCCATGAACATGCAATTCCAATTATGTGAGACGACAATTGATAGTTTCATACTTAAACCATTGTAATTCGTATTAGCGCATGATTATCCGGCTTTAACTCTATGTTGCTCCTTGAGTGAATTCAAAATAATTCGTTGACCACAATTAGACTTACTTAAACCTTCTCGAAAACTTCTATAATCAACACTTGCATAAGTTTATATCACACTTGAACTAGATAGTTAGCTGAATTGGTCCAGTCCCTGTGGGTTCGACATTTCGGCTCTTAAAAGGGGCCACTATATTACTTGTACGACTCGTACACTTGGGGGCTCACAACAACAGTTGCACTTACTGAGGAGTGCACCTCCCATATTCAGAATCAATTACCGACAAAGCTCAAGGATCCTAGGAGCTTCACTATTCAGATTACAATTGGGCAGTCTATTCGAGCTCGTGGTTTGTGTTATTTGGGAGCAAGTATAAATTATATGCCAACATCAGTATTCAAGAAGCTGGGGCTTGGCAGTCCTAGACCCACTACTGTGATCTTGCAGCTAGTTGACCGTTCATTAGCCATACCTGTTGGAATTGTGGAGGATGTGCTAGTGCAAGTAGGCTCCCTCATTTTCCCGTTTGATTTTATAATTCTTGATTTTGAGTCGATGCGGAAGTCCCATTTATTTTGGGACGTCCATTTTTAGTAACCAGGCGAGCCTTAATTGATGTAGCTGCTGGGCAGCTAACCATGAGAGCTCATGATAAGGTAGAGGTCTTTGATGTCTACAAGACCATGAAGCTACCGGCCATTTACGAAGAGTTATCAGCAATCAGTGTTTTGAATCAGGAGTCGACCCTTCAGATTATTGACTCACAGGATCCCTTGGAGAGAGCTTTGGTGGGACGTGATCATTTTGGGGACAGTGTGACATATGAGATGGTGCAGACTTTGAATGAGCCAAAATGGTTCTTCAGGAAGCAAGATTTTGAACCGTTGAATAGGTCTTTGGAACCATCCCCAAAGCCATCAATAGAAGAGGCACCTAAATTGGAGTTAAGGACAGTACCTCCACATCTGCAGTATGTATTCTCGGGTGAAGATGACACCTTACCAGTCATCATCTCAGCAGAACTGACAGATGCACAAGTGAAAGATGCATTGGTGGTCCTTAAGAGGCGAAAGAGAGCAATGGGATGGCAAATGTCAGACATTAAGGGGATCAGTCCAGCTTTCTGCATGCACAGGATTTTTATGGAAGAGGGATCCAAGACAACCGTGCAACATTAGTGGAGATTGAATCCGGTGATGAAGGATGTAGTCAGAAAGGAAGTGATCAAGTGGCTGGATGCAGGAGTGGTATATCCCATCTCAGTCAGTGAATGGATTAGCCCAGTTTAATGCGTTCCCAAGAAAGGGGGAATGAAAGTGGTCACAAATGAGAAGAATGAGCTGATTCCCACACGCACAGTCACGGGCTGGCGAATTTGCATGGATTATAGGAAGCTCAATGAGGCAACTCGGAAAGATCATTATCCTATTTCATTCATTGATCAGATGTTGGACAGGCTGGCAGGGCAGGAATATTATTGCTTTCTGGATGGTTACTCTGGCTATAATCAAATAGCCATAGCACCAGAAGATCAAGAAAAGACCACATTTACATGTCCTTATGGGACATATGCTTTCAGGCGGATGCCCTTTGGTCTGTGCAATGCACCAGCCACATTCCAGCGATGCATGATGGCGATATTCCACGATATGGTTAAAGACTATGTCGAGGTATTTATGGATGACTTTTATGTTTTTGGTAACTCGTTTTCTATGTGTTTTCAGAATCTTGACAGGGAGTTAGCTAGATGTGAAGACTCAAACCTGGTGCTCAACTGGGAAAAGTATCAATTTTTAGTCAAGGTGGGTATTGTTCTTGGCCATAAGGTGTCACGCAGAGGTTTGGAGGTCGATCGTGCAAATATAGAGGTGATTGAAAAGCAACCACCGCCAGTATCAGTTAAGGGTGTCCCCAGCTTTCTAGGACATACTGGGTTTTACAAACGGTTTATTCAAGACTTCTCTAAGATTTCTAAACCGTTATGCCAGTTGCTAGAAAAAGAGGTGAAGTTTGAATTTTACAAGGAATGTGTAGAAGCATTTGAGGAGCTGAAAAAGAAGCTAGTGGAAGCTCCTATTCTCATTGCTCCTGATTGGAAATATCCTTTTGAGTTAATATGTGATGCAAGTAATGTGGTTGTAGGAGCGGTATTGGGGCAGTGAAGGAATAAGATTTTTCATTCCATCTACTATGCAAGCAAAACACTTGACGCTGCACAAGTTAATTATACAGTCACTGAGAAGGAGATGCTGGCTCTAGTGTTTGCATTTGACAAGTTTAGATCCTATCTGGTGGGGTCGAAAGTGGTGGTACACACTGATCATGCGGCAATTCGGTACTTATTTGGTAAGAAAGATGCGAAGCCCAGGCTAATCAGGTGGATATTATTGCTGCAGGAGTTTGATCTGGAGATCCAAGATAGAAAGGGAAGTGAAAATCAGATTGCAGATCACCTATCGCGGCTAGAGAACCATTCACATGTGAAGAAAGGTGATAGCATCAAAGAAGAGTTCCCCGATGAACAACTCTTAGCAATAAAGGAAGCTGAACTCCCTTGGTATGCAGATATTGTGAACTTGCTAGTGAGTGGAATATACCCACTTGAGGCAACGACTCAACAAAGGAAGAAGCTGAGGAATGAGTCTCTGTACTACATGTGGGATGAGCCGTATCTATTCAAGAAAGGACCAGATCAAGTGATGAGGCAATGCATTCCAGAAAGTCAGACAACAGAGGTACTGAGGAGTTGTCATTCATCGCTGTATAGAGGTCATCATGGAGGAGAGCGTACTTCTCACAAAGTGCTGCAATCCAGTTTCTTTTGGGCCACACTGTTCAAAGATGCTGCAGCTTATGTCAAAGTATGTGATAGATGTCAAAGAACAGGAACAATCGGCAGAAGACAGGAAATGCCATTGCATCACATATTGGAAGTTGAGGTGTTTGATGTGTGGGGGATAGATTTTATGGGCCCGTTTCCACCATCGTTTGGCAATGGATACATCTTGGTGGCGGTGGACTACGTGTCTATGTGGGTTGAGGCAGTAGCTTGTCCCAGGACTGACAACAAGGTGGTGACTAGATTTGTGAAGAAGCAGATTTTCACCAGGTTTGGTACGCCACGAACAATTATCAGTGATGGAGAGGTTTGGTACACCAGCACCATATTTGCTAGCAAAATATGGGGTTCGGCATAAAGTGGCTACAACATATCATCCCCAAACTAGCGGGCAAGTAGAGGTGTCAAACAGGGAAATTGAACAGATTTTGCAGAAAATGGTGAACGCACAATGCTTGGATTTGGGCAAGCAAACTGGATGATGCGTTGTAGGCTTATCGAATTGCATATAAGACACCCATTGGGACTTCACCGTACAGATTGGTTTATGGGAAGGCATGTCATCTACCCGTGGAGCTGGAACATTAAGCTTTTTAGGCTGTACGAAAGCTCAACATGGATCCTGAGCTTGCAGGAATGAGGAGATTGATGCAGCTGAGCGGGTTGGATGAGTTTCGATGGCATGCATATGAAAGTGCAAAATGCTACAAAGAAAAAACAAAAAGGTGGCACGACAGGCACATGGTGCATCGAATCTTTGAGCCGGGCAAAAAGGTGTTGCTATTCAACTCTAGGTTGAAACTCTTTCCAAGGAAATTGCACTCCAAGTGGTTAGGGTTGTTTGAAGTAGAAAGGATGACTCCACATGGGGCAGTTGAATTGTGGCAAGAGGATAAAAGTGCCACATTTTTGGTGAATGGACAAAGGTGTAAGTGCTACTGGGGTGAAGATGCTAATTGAGAGAATACGTCTATCACCTTAGTAGATGAATGAGGATGTCAAGCGTTGAGCCGCGACGGTAAACCAGGTGCTGCACGGGAGGCAACCTGTGGATGTAATGTGGTAGACTAGTTAGAAACAAATTCAAAAAAAAAAAGGCTGGCACTAGGTGGGAGGCAACCCTCGATTTTCTAACAAGTTGTTGTTGTTTGATGATTTTCAGGAAATATGGAGGGCAAATATAAAAAAATTGCAAGTGGAAAAATGAAGGTAAAAAGCGAAAATTGGGGCAAGAGAGACAGTGAGCCTCCGCGTTGGCTCTGTGTCACGGAGCTTGGCCTCCGCGTTACCCTCCGTGACACGTTGAGGCCAATTTCAGGTATGTCAAAATTTCCAGTGAGCCTCCGCGTCGGCTCCGTGTCACGGAGCGTGGCCTCCGCGTTACCCTCCGTGACACGTTGAGTGTTTTTTCGCGTCGGGTCAGTTCAGGCAGTCGGGTTGACCCGTGCGAAATCACTCTTTTTAACCCCTAAAACACAATTTTTCCCCATTTTGCTGAACCTCTCACGACAACACTCCCAACCCCCCTTCTCCCTCAACGTGCCACGACCCTAGCTAGGAAAATTTCTTCAATTCTTCTTAAAACTCTTCAAGTAAAGGTATGTTCTTGAATTTTTTCTCATTCTTGCTGCATATTTCAATTCTTTAACATGTTTGCTTTGATGAAATTCTGCCCTAAGTTATTAATAAGATGTGTAATTGATTGGGTCATGGATGAATGTTGATTTTGTGCGAATGTTGTGTTATGAACTCAATAATTACATGATTTGCATTGAAAATCTTACATTGTTGATAACTCGGGTTGAGAATTGAGTTGGGAAGAATAAGAAAAGGGTAGAAATGGAGATTTTTTGGGCTGTGCCTGTTGTTTGAGTTGAAAAATGTTGTGATTAAAATTAGATTATGTTATGGTTGAAGATTGATTTTTGGGGATGAAAGTAGGAAAAATCCAATAGGTTTGTGTGCACAAACTTGAGAATTGCTCATGAGTTTGTAAAGGGATAGATGGATGAACTTTAATAATGCATTGTATGAAGTCTGAGTAGTACAATGAAACTGTTCCATCGACTTTTATGAATGCACTAAATCTTTTTGGAAATAAGAGCTGAAATTATGTGGTTGTTCTTGTCGAATTGTATTGACTACAGCTAACGACTAAGTATGGGGTGATCAATTTAAGCCCATCCTTAGTAGTAGCCAACTATACCATGAATGACATTTGAAATATATGCTTTTGATGGACAGGACAAATGTCTGGAAGACAAGACAAGGGGAAAGGCGCATCTACATCTGGTGCCAACATAAAAAGATTGAGAATTGGGGCAGCAGTGCCAGTAGCACCACCTGTTCCAAGGGGTAATGTAGACAATATGGAACACGATGGGTTACAGATGAGGGAAAGAAATGGTACGTCAAACACAAGGAAACCAAGTATTTCCCATAGGAACAAATAGCACGGGAACCACTAGCTCCAGAATTCCCGAGAATCCTACACAAGATAAACACTGTTGGGTTAAACTTCATCTTTGAAGAACCCAAAGAGTGCAATCTCCATCTCATAAGGGAATTCTACGCTAATTGGAATCCCACCTTGCACAGCCACACAGTCAATATCAGAGGACAGGTGGTTACTTTTGAACCACAACATCTTAATGCCATCTTGGGGATGCGGGACCCAGATGCGCATGTCCTCCGCCAGCTGAATATCACTCCACCATATGCAGATATCAGACGCACATTATGTGGAGCAAGATCAACAGCTACGTGGAGTCGTCACAAGGAAAGAGGATATCATCAGACATTGTCGTACTCCCAAATGAATAGAGAAGTGAGGATCTGGTTGAAGATAGTGTGTACTTGCCTGATCCCGGGGGTGCACATGACTGATGTCACCCGGGACAGAGTTTGTTTGGTGTATGCATTGATGAAAGGACTGGAGATAAATATTGGAGCGGTGATTATTTCCGCCATGAAGAAAGCCAGACTTCATCAAGGGCATCGGTATGGTTTCAGTGGTCTTCTAACAGCTTTCCTCAGGGGACATGGTATTGAAGAGGAGGCCCTGGACTACATTCCTCAACTTGACCGACGTGCTTTGGATGTCACTAAGACCAAAGCACCTGATACCACATTTCGGCCTGTGCTTACACTAGTCGAGCGACATACACGGGATGACTAATACATGGCCCGAATGTATGGGATGCAGATACTGCAACTGCGGATTGGTAGAAGGCCTGCTACAAAGGATGAATTGTGGCAGCTCAACATGGATTATCCATTTAATGAGCATGCCCAAGCATTATGTAGAGTTGGGCCCACATTTGTAGAACCAGTTGATGACGACGTCCCTACTGATGATGAAACGCGCTAGGATGACTTAGACATTGAGTCAGAGGAGGACGGTGAAGAAGATTCTGATCTTGGAGATGAGGTACTAGCACCTGATGAAGAGATTGAACATTTTGATTGATTAGGGAGTTACACCACTCAAACCTTGTTTTAAATTGCAGATATGCGAACACTGGGGACAGTGTTCCAACTAAGTGTGGGGTGGGAGTAGTTAGGTGCTGGTGTAGTGAGACTGTGCTATGCTTGCATTTCTATGGCTGTTTAATGTGTGACATTGTGTTTCGTGTTATGTTGTTGATGATTTTGTGTGTTAGTGCTGGTGATGTAATTGTAATAATTTGTTAAGAAGTTATTTGTGTAATTAGTTGTGTAAGTTATTTGCTATTTTTATTTTTTTCATGTTTAATTTTTTTATTTTGTTTCTATTTTTTTTGATTTGGGTTTCTCGGTTTTTGTTTTCGGTGCTTTTTCCGAGAATAGTCCCTTTGAACCGAAGTCTTAGATAGAGACTGTTCCCTATGATGGATGGATGAAGACTGTCTTAAGGGAAATTTAGTCAGTAGGTTTAGATTTTTTTGAACACATAGCTAATTAATGGTTCGACATTCTTGTTATGTGCTATATTGTAAGATGCAAGTGTGATTCGGATGGAAGCATGCAAGTGTGTTAAACTTGTTGAGACACCTAGGCTTTAGAATTTGCCTCGATGTGATTAAGGCTTAATTTTGAATTCTTGTAATTAATTGAGTTAAGAGTCTGTGAATATGTCTTAAATTGAGCATGTGCAGTGAGTGTGAGTTTTTCTAATATTCCATGCTACTGTGAAGTGTCTAGAACTTGCCTGGTGTGTATATAAAATGAAATGAAGGATGTGGATTGTAGGAGAGGATGTAGGCATTTCTTTGAATGAACCTAAATTTTATCCTGTATCTTACCTACCTTGAATGTTAAATCCTAGTTAGCCCCATTGAGCCTTAAGCCTATTCTTTGATAGTTACAACATAAGCTTAATCCTTTTCTTTCATTAGCCGTGAATTTGATCCAAAACTCCTAAGCGCTTAAGTGAAAAAGTCCAAACAGTGAAGGAGTTAGAAGCGTGAAACAGAAGGAACAATAGAGGTTGTGAAAGTTGAGAAAAAAACAAAGGTACACTTGTTTGAAAATGATTGATTATTAGTAGAGAGTAAGAAAGTAAATGAAAAATTTGCTTAAATACGCTTTACTAGTAAGCTGAGTGTGCTTAAAGAAATGGGAACAAGAAGAGAATATTCAAGAGCGAGAAGAGTAAGGAGGAAGTATAGAGGAGATGACTTTAATGAATGTGGATGTATTAAAAGCGCTTGGGGAAAGATAGTCACTATTACTGGCCAGAATAGTACCTACCCGTCCCTTAGCTTACATTACAACCCATTAAGTCCTACTTGATCTTACGTTCATACATCCTTAAATTAGTGGAGTAAATACTAAGGGCAAGCTTATGGTTCACCACATGATGCATGTAAATCCTTTGAGAGAGTGAGCGTAATTGTTTTCATATACCCATACCTTTTGTGATTTGAGATTCTTTTGAAGTAAAAATGGGGTAACTCTCCTGTGTTGTGCATGTGGATTTCTTGATCGGTTGATTTTCATGAGTTTTGCTAAGATTGGGAGTCGATTCTTGAGGTTAGGAAGTCTTAACATAGTTGTAATTCATTTCAATGATTAAATCATGCATGCCCTATTTTTAACTTGCTATCTTAAATAATCTTTATAGCCATAGCTTGAATTGTCGTGCTAAATTAGCTATGCATGAGTATTCAATTACATGAGATGTGAAAGGGTTGTTCGAGGACGAACAAGGCTTTAAGTGTATGGTAGGTGATCTTGGGCATAATTGCATGCCCAAGTGATACTTTATTACTTAATTTGGACTTGTTTATCTACTTTTATGTGTACATTCTCATGTGATTTTTACGTAAATGTGGATTTATACTAACCAACATGATTAGTTATTGTTTTTGCAGTTAGAATGAATTTTGGAAACTAATCTACAAGTTGGTGAAGTGGAGGAATGGACTCGGAAGAAAAACTCGGAAGTCGGTGAGAAAATGCTAAAAAATTGATGCTTAGTGATAGAGGCCGTGTCACGCCACCATCGCGGAGGCATTCTGCCTAGAGTGGAATTTGTGCTGCATTCCAGTGAAGGTGCGAGATGGCACCGTGTCACGGAGCCTATGCTCCGCGTTCACTTCAGTGACACGGTGGGAGGACTTTGCTGCACACCTGGATTCCAGTGAAGGTGCGCGTTACATTCATGGCACGGAGCTGAGGCTCCGCGATACCCTCCGTGCCACGCTAAGGATAATAATCCAGCACCCTAGTTCCAGTGAGGCTCCGCGATAGGGCCATGGCACGGAGCTGATGCTCCGCGATACCCTCTGTGCCACATTACCAGTTTATTCCAGGAAATTTCTCACTTGTATAAATAGCACACTTAGGGTTTATTTTAAGATATCTGACATTTCATGCGAGAACGTGGGTATCAGGCAGTTGAGCTGAAGAAGTTCTTTGGTTAATTTTCTTCCTTTTTCTCTTAGATTTCAATTGCTTGTATGATTTCTTTGTTTGAAGATGTTTAATCATCAAATGAGTGGCTAGTTCACCTTTGGCTGAGGTTGAGGATGATTGCAGTAGTATGTAATTGATGTTATTTCAGTTTTTATCTTCTCTACAACATTGTCTACTAATTCTTGTTTTCACTACATTAATGCTTGGCCATTGTTAATGTACATCCTAGAATTCCAGTTTTATTTCCGAAAGGAAGATAAATTGGATAGATGTGAATTGGTAGGATATGTTCTTGTCTTGGTTGAGAAATTAAGAGAAGATTAACGTTCAGAATAGAAATATATCTGTAATGTCATATTTGGTCATCTATGGAATTTGTTGTGTATTGCTAGAATATGAAGTTTTTGCATCACAGAAATGTGTAATGTAAGTCTCATGATTCTTTAATTCGAGAGGAGTTCGAAAGACCCAATCCATTGGATAATAATTCCGAACCAACAACCGAAGAGAAGTGTTGACTGAAGTTTAATCAGTAAATTACATATCTACATGTTTTGCCTTAACCTTAGCTTGTTTGTATTATTGTTCAGATTATAATTTAAAATCCTTTTACTTAAAGTTTCATTAACTAATATTCTTGAAAAATCACCATTTATTCTATTTGTCTGCTTTTATAAAGAAGTGCATATACTAAACACTTAAAGAAAAATTACTGCCACATTACAGTCCCTGTGGGTTCGATACCTGGCTTGAAATAAAGCCACTTTATTACTTGTACGACCACGTGCACTTGCGTGTATTTGGGAGTGAGCAAACACTATATGAATAAAGTCCATATCCTGATAAAGCATGGTAGTCCTGCAATCTTTGTCCAAATAGCCCTCCACGCCATGAATCGGCTCACCCGTGCTCTCTGATCAATCACTAACTCTGGGCATATTTTGACAAGTGAGTGAACTCAAGAGCATACTCCTGTACCTTAATCCTCCCCTGGTTCAAATTCACAAATTCTGCTGCTTTCAACTCTCTCATCTCGCGAGGGAAGAACCGATCTAGAAACGCCATGTGGAACTCCTCCCAATTGACTGGGCCTGCTCTGGCGGCCCTAATGTCTGTCCATTTCCTGAACCAGATATGTGTGACCCCTTTCAGCTGATACGATGTCAACTCTGCACATTCAACCCCATTCACCCCCATAACTGGGTGATCTTCACAATCTCGTCAATAAACTTATGCGGGTCCTCATCCACTCTTGACCCAAGGAACTTTAGCGGGTTCATTCTAAAAAAGTCTCTGACCCGAGCCGCTGCTGCATTGCTATTTTGCGGAACATGCACAACCGCCTGCTGATTGACCTGGGCGGTCAAGGCCTGTGCGAGCATTTGAATAGCGGCCGAAAACTCAGCATGAGCAACTGGATCTGGTGCCTGGGGCTTCTGAACTGGTGGGGCAGGATGATGCCCGTTCCCATTTCCATCTTTGTGGACTTCACTATTTCCATTCCTCCTACTATTCATTCTTCGAGGAGCCATGATTCTGCAATAGCGAATAGCACGAATTAGAAGGATAGAAAGGCTTTTCATCGCACGACATAGATCATGAAAGAAGGGAACATTTTCTAAACGTCTTGTAGCCTATTTTTCATAAGTGTGGCGCGTTTCACACCTGTGAAAAAGACTCTACTCAAGGCGGCTTTCGAACACCCTAGGACACTTCAAACCTATGGCTCTGATACCAAGTTTTTCATGACCCGAACATAGGCCCGGATCAAGACATGGGACAAGGAGCTCCGAGAGACTCCAAGCCGACCCATGGCATGAACATTCATCTAGCTTCATATCATCAATGGAATACCTAACATATCAACATTTTGGAAGCATGAACATAACATAGCATAGCATGATAATCGATACGGAATAAATACATAACAGCGGAGTAATACATATAGTCTGAAATCCTTTAATGTAACAGATGGGTTGATGAGATACCATCCCCAACTAACCCGACAACTAAAACTAAAAGAACACGTCAATTTCTGAATCAAATGATCCTCAGAGAATGAGGACTCACCAATAGGCTGGATGCGAAACTCCGTAACAAGCTAATGACGATGCTGGATCTGAAGATCGGAGCCTGTATCATGAAACAATACAGCATAGAGTATGCGGTTAGTACATGGAATGTACCGAGTATGTCAGGTAAGTAAAACAGACATTTAAAAATACGTAAAAGCTCATAAATGATCATAATAGAAGGACATCATGCTCGTATCATAAACATCATAAGATAATATAAACTCAAGGTTTTCAAATCAGTCGTAAACCATTCATTATCATAATCATAAGAAAACATTATAAAATCATTACTTGAGCCAATAACATAAACATAACAATGCATAAACATGAGGAACAATGGGAGGACTCGTCATAACTAACACCATCATGGTAGAGCCTTTCATGATGCCCCAACTATCTTACTCAAGTGGATAGAGTCTCCCCTGGCTTGCTAGGAGAGGGACATGCATTATGTGATATCACGAAAGAGGGGATCATTATCATTGTAATGTATCATTATAAACCCATGGTGGCACGTGATTATGAGACACTGACGTAGTCCTTTAAACGCCAGGCTACTCGGTGCTAGACACGGGTCCCAAAAATATGCACATTTGGCTGATGTATAATTCAATTACATCATTCATTAAGATTCATGTCCAAATTGACATTTATCATTCATTGATCCCCATTAAAACATGATTATCCAAGAATCAAAGGCCCTTTAGTCGGCCAACATCATAAATCAATAAATCATGAGATCCATTTCATACATCGCAAATTATTTTTCAACATGTGGGCATTGCCCAATACTTTAACATGCTTTACAATACTCAATTCATTAAAAACATGCTTATAAACATGGGTAACTTGAAAACAAGCTTTTCATCATCAATAATTCATAATACTTTAGCATTCATCATAAACTTTGACTTTCATGAACTTTTCATAAATGGAAAATTTTATTTATAAAGCTTGAAACATGATTTTTAATTAAAAACAACATAAAACTTGCCCAAAATTCGTAATTCAACAATAGTAACTCAATTAGATCAAGCCCATGTAGGGAAATTAGATTTTCATGCATTGGGTGAAACCACATGATTTTGGATTCGAATTTCATGAAATTGAAAGAGATTGGACATGGGTGTGAAAGGATTCACCCATTCATTGCCCTAAATACCTGGGTAAGATCAAATTTCAACACTCTTTGAAAGCCTAAAGAAAAATTGATGAAGAAGGTCTTGAGAACTAGCTTGATCACTCTTAAATCTTCCTAATTTTACATGCATGAGAATGAATAGGTTAGGAGGGCTTAACCTATCTTAACATACTCAGGAAATAACATAAAAAAATTTATTTTAGGGCCTTAGAGCATAGGAATGACAAGAATACCCTTAATGACATACCCTGAAAAATCTGCACTGGACGCTCCAACGGACATACCAACGAGTCGTTGAAGGATACCACGACTTGTGGTACGATTCGTCACCTTCACTGCCAAGACCCTGATCTCGGATTTAACCCACGACTCTACAGGATGAGTCGTCCTTTCATCTAACGGGTCATTGGTTCGATCGTCGTTTGTCTCCTGAAGATCCTGAACTTCCCCTCACAATGAGCCTCACCATGACTCGTTGTTCCCTCAACGAGTCGTGGTTTGCTTCCGTTAGGTCCACTGGAAATTTTAGACCATCCATACAATGACTCGTGACCACGAATCATTACATCTCACAATGGGTCGTGGGATGACCCGTTACATTCCCAAATGCCAAAATCCAATACCCACCACGGTTACAAACAACAACTCGTTATTCCCAGCAATGAGTCGTTACATCACCCCTCATTTACACTGCCACCGGACTTTCACTTTCCTCGAATGGATCCAACGGGTCGTTGGTTGGACCAACGATCCGTTGGGTCATTGGTTGGACCAACGATCTGTTGGGTCATCTGTCCTGCAACATTTCCTCCAGTTTTCAGTTAACTTCCATCTTTGATCTCGGGTCTAATCTTAGGTACTCTCGGGGCATTACAATTTTTCTCTGTGGATAGATATACTCAAAATTCAACGAGAACTCCAATTACCCAGCCCCTTGAATTTTGCAAAGGAATAAAGAGACATTTTCCCCAATTTACAAGAACAGTCTCTCACTTTTTTTGTGTTCTCTTACAATTGATGAAGGAATGAGAAAAGATGTGGGAATTACATTAAGGCATAGGCATTTTGAATACTATTAGTAGTAGCAACAGATAATTGATATTTTTCATGATTTTTCTTCTTTGATTAATTTTCATATGTGTTACCTGTGTTAGAGGAGTTCAATGTATTTCATAAAATCTTGAACTATTTCTTTGAATCCAAATAGATAGATATTTAGGTTAGTGATGTGTTTTGAATTTACTGTTGTGCGAAAATTATTTATGCTATTTGGTGGAAGACTCAAAAATGCAAAATATCCTGAACTAACGACAAAACCAGTAGGTGAAACATGAAATTCATACATTGTGAATTGAACTTAGCCAAAAACGATTAGCCAGAACTCAACAATAACAAGAAAGTAAAAAAAGCAGAACGAAATGAAACAGAGAGGTGGAAGAGAACAACCCTACCATCTACTTCATCAAAAAAATTCTTTAGTATGCATAAATACATATTAGAATCGCTCAAGAATTTTGTCAAATACATGGAGGACTAAAGATCGATTTGAAATTATTTAGTCAGAACACTACAAGGCAAATGCTAAAACAAAATGCATACAGTAACGACAAAAAAATTAGACCACAAATAGGAAACAAAGAGTCTAGAATTATACACAAGAGCACAAAAAAAAGTTGTTCAGTTGTAAATTTTGATGTGCACAGAAGCCATGCTACTTAATAAAAAATAGAAATAGACAAGAAAGGGAAGAAGAAAGAGATGAGACCACTATGAATGACACTCACCCGAAAGAGAACACAAATCAGAAAATTCAACCGAAACTAATCAAACATAAATCAACAATGATATATGTTGAATATTCATTAAGAAAAGAGAGAACATAAAAATTTGTAATACCACAATCATGATTATCATTTCCTAATTCTTTAAGCCAATAAAGGAGCAAGACATAAGACTGTCTACCTTAAAATGCCAATAGCGAGGATCCATCAAAAACATGATGCAGATTCATAGTTAAATTAATTAGCACCAAAATCAAGATGCATTTGGTATAAAAATACATTTTTTTTTGCACAAATAAACACATTTCACAAAAATACATATGCTGGAAATTTTTTCAACTAATGCTTTGCATCTCTAATGATATAATTAGAGTTGAAACAAAAGACATGAGATGGTTTGTCCTTTGTGATTCACATCTAGTAAGGGTAGAGGAATATCACATAGAATAAGATGACAGAGGTGATTTTGTTTATATTTGAACCATTCAAACAGTAAATAAAGCCGAGAATCCGAATTTAGGAGCATCTTTGATATCCTGAATACAACTTAAAGAAAATGGGTTTCGCAATCTTAACAGGTGGCCATGATAATGACCTTGATCTCTCCAGATAGAAAGCTCTTGATGGCGCCATGACTGAGCCCTAACAGTTATATGTCGACACCCAGCATAGGATTCAAGGTCCTTCAGTTAAGGCTAGTGATCTGAAACTTTGCAAGAGAACCAAACTTTTGAGAAAAGACACAATATAATAAAAATTATAATATAACACTTTCAAATCTCTCGTGATAAGACCACAACGATTCTATCCACACATATATACATAAAAGATCTATAAATCATTTCAAATTTTTTTCACAAAGTCATATGAGAAACACAATATCAGAAATATTGGGAGAATATACTTTATATTCATAAGGAAATTAAAACACTAGAATTTATTTCATCGATTACACTCAGATAGTGAATAAAAATAGAGAATTGTTTGTATCTTATGTGACAGGGTAGGAGAATACTTCACAAAATACACTTTGAAAGCGAGCGAGTTCTGATAGATAAACCATATACTAACCTCAACAAACTCTATGTTGGTTTGAGATGAAATACATAAAACTCAATTGCTGAACCTTTGTTCTTCCTTTTTTTGGAGAATCGAGTGATAGATCTCTCATATGCAATGAGTATCAATACAATCCATTGTCCCATTTATTTTTAGAGAAATTTGGTGAAGAACTTGTGTCTTTTTAAGCCTTAGATGTACTGAGAAGAAGTAGCTAGATTAGTTTATTGGGAAAATTTTCAGAAAATAAAATTAGTGAGAATGTTTTGTGCAAAATTATCTTAAAATAAATTTTAAAGTATGTTTCTTTCTGGCGCTTTTTAACAAAAGAAAAAGAATAAGAAAATATAGCTTTAATGATCGGATATGATTTTTTGACGTTTAAATTTTATTCTTTCATTATTGTTTGATTTAAAACATGACTTCAACAACCGACAAAAATTTAGTCGCTATAGATACACTTAGAATAACCAAATTAGCATCTGGTCGCAAGGTCGTTAAAGATCTTTACTCTTGTAGTGATATAATCGATTTGCATTGAATTCTTATCAATTTGAAAGAATTGATGTAGCATAACTTGATTGTTGAAAGACATTGAGCGATTGCTTTGTGATTATTTGCATATGATCAAAAGTCCATTATCAATGAAACTAATCGAGTGATTTAGGTGGATCAATCATAGGGGTGACACAACCTCAGTTTCATCTCTCTTTGGTTTAAAATTTTTGCAATTAGATCTAAATTTTTTTGTTTACTTCTCTTGTTATTAATGAACTCGAATAGCATCTTAAGGTATTAAATCACTTATTTGCTCATCTTAGAAGCTAAATCAATACTAAGTCCCTGTGGATTTGACCCTGACTTTTAGTTGGGTTAATTATATTGCTAGTGACCATATACACTTTCCTAACAAGAAGAACGAATTTGGATGTTCACCAATTATAGTGTGGTTGTTGGGGTCTTAGGTAATTAGTTTTACTAAGAGAGAAATATTTGATTTGTGTTCTTGTTCTATTCTATCTCACTTTGTTTGTTTTGTTAAGTGAATCAGGTACATAGAGATTCACAATAGCTTCATGGAAGAAAAATGTGTTTGCTGGTGGCAACCCTTATCTTGATGACCCATGACCATATTATGGAGGAGACCCCATTTTTGCTAAGATAGTAAATATTCCTTTGGGAGAAATATGTGTGCAACTTATAACTTCTATAATGAGTATATTGCAGTTTTTGTGCTGGTCAAGGTGGAAATTGGGGTGACTATCCCAACTATTGTGCCCCTCCCCCAAGATGCTCTAACAAAAATGCTGTCACGATCCAAGTGTAGACCCTGGATGGAGACACGGGACCTAGAACCACGAGTGGCTCCAATTTTAACCCATGGCATAGCATATTACTAGCACAATATAACTTATAAGAAAAACTGAGCGGAAGCTAATTGAAATGTAAGATATTTCTTTATAGATAACAAGATAATCTAATAATGTAAACACTGAGTCACAAAGATGAACATGCTAAGTCTATGTATGAAAGCCTCTAAAAAACTAATGAGATGCTGGACAAACCCCCAACTAACTTCAAAGTTTGAAACTAAGACGAGGTAAAAAAACTAAAATAAAGTAGATAACTCTAGTCCTCGAAAGATGAGGACTCACCCCTGCTTGCTTATCAAGTTCAGAACATATCTAACCGCGAGCTGAGTCTGGGCACTGGATCTATATCATGAAATAATATAGCATATATCATGTGGTTAGTACATTGAATGTACTGAGTATGTAAGGTGAGTAAAACATGCTAGTAAAATAGTATAAAACAAATCATGAGAGTAAAATAATATAATATGTGAGTTCCTGATCAAAATCTAGACATGATGGCTCAAGGCATTTCAAAACTATAATATAAAGCTGATCATGACTGAATTCATAAGTAAAAGCCTCATAAAGCATATTTTGACATAGATCATCATAAGTCGTAAAATCATGAATCATGAACACACACACACACACACATATATAGAAACTAAGGAACAATTGAAAAGACTCATCATAACTGACACCACCATGAGAGTACTTACATGATGCCCAACTATCTCGCTCAAGTTAGTAGAGTTGTTCCAAGCTTTTCAAGCCAAGGAATGATTAAGGCATGATGCCACTTGTTGAAACCCATACGGTTGAACATGAATATATACCTATGGTGGTAGATAGTTATGAGGCTTAGGGTTTTCTTGAACCCCAACCGACTTAGTGTTAGACACTATCCCAAAAACATGCACATGGCTCATCGTCATCAATGTGAAAACAATACTTGAAGTTGCATGAGCTAGACGAAACATGAAATCATAATTATACTTGATATACATGAAATAACCATAAAAAGGATGCCATAGAGTTGGCTATGATATTTGAACTTGAATTTCATGAAAATCATACATACTTGAATAAGGCTTCATAATTTTAAATTATAAAATTGTAAAATTAAGAATTCATAAATATTCATGCATACTTTCATAATTCATCATACTTGAAATCATGGGCTCATAAGCTTGAAATTCATAAATTATGCATAATAGGGAAAAATCATCATATACTTAAAATCATGAATTAGTAAGTAATTTGGGAATCAAATATTCCCTAATTACCATGATTCATCAATTGGAACACGTGGGAGTTGAAACCATATAGAGATCATAGATAATTGCATTGAATTGGGTTAAATCCTAGAATTTCACAATTTAGAAGTTGAGAGGTAGAGATCACAGAATTTAGCTTGAAAAGGGCATGAGGGTGGAAGGATTTCCCGCATTCACAACCCTACATACATGGGTTCGTGATCCCTTGACTTTTATTGAAGGCCCAAGGAAGACTTGGAAGTGATTGAAGAAGAACCCTAGCTTCTTTCTTGAGAGAAAATCCCATCTACGGTCTTTGAAGGGAATGAATATTTAGGCTAAGTTAAACCCTTTAATCTGACCCTTAGAAATCCTAAAAAGAAATCATTTAGGAGTTAAAAGCACAGGAGTTTACGAAAATACCAAAAAAACCTGAAACTGGTAGAACCAACGATCAAAGGGATGAGTCGTTGATTGGTAGGACGACCCTTACTAAGGTTCATCCAATGCCTGGTGTTGTTTCGATAAACTGCTCATAACTTTTTGCTCCGAACTTCGATTGAGATAAGGTCAGATGATTTGGAAAGAAGACTCAAGGAATTCAATTTTATGTGTTGAATAACCCTAAAACACTCAGAAAAATGGGATCTATGGTCATTTTAATTTGACCCTAGTAAGAACTTATACGAAAACTCAATCGGTAAGAGGGCTCTCAACTCAAGTTTGTGCTGGAGGTTCCTTATGACCATAATTTGTATCCAATGCACTTTTTACCTTGAAGAATTGATCTGAATACCTTGATTCCATAAAATTTATTAGGTTCGAGTCTATCTACATATTTAGAATGGTTCCAAACTTGGCCCAAAAGTCTGAGGTGTTACAATATCTCATCTTACAGACAGATGGTACGAACCGTACCATGATCC
The DNA here is from genome assembly GCA_035772735.1 of Datura wrightii. NCBI lineage: Eukaryota > Viridiplantae > Streptophyta > Magnoliopsida > Solanales > Solanaceae > Datura > Datura wrightii. The sequence continues at coordinate 42,396,196 of JASDFA010000002.1, read as the reverse complement.
TCCAATCCTTTATATGCTTCTCATACATCCCAAGCTATATAGATCATTCTCTGACCTTCAGACCATGGACAGATACGATGGCTCATGCCACCTCACTACAAGTCGTACTGAGACTCGTGGTCTCTGAAATAAATCCTGAACATTTCTTTAAATGTGATTCAACGATTCCAAATAATGACCCGTGTAATCAAGAAACAATTTGTACAAATCCCCTCATTGATTCTGGTCCAATTTTTAACAGCTCATTGGAACTCAACAACGTGCACAACCAACGACCCGCTAATTCCTAGAATGAGCAATATTAAGGTTCATTATTTGCTTCTATTGTTGTTTCTGTTGTAAGTCTTGGGTCTGATTTAAGGGACTTTTTGGGATATTACAATTACTCCCTCTTGGGAACATTCATTCTTGAATGTTGGCTAACTAAGCTGAAAAGTTATGGAAAGAACTGCAATCCCAAAACTGAATAGCTATATAGAGAACTGAGGGATTCTTTGACTCCAAACATGAAACACATGACTGAACTAAAATCATGAAAAATACATACATGCTAAGAAATGAAATGAACTAAGAGATATGAACTTGAGATGAAATTGAATGGAGTGTTGTGGAGGAACTAGCACCTCAAGCTGGAACAAAACTAAAAGGGAAAAGATGCGGGTAGCCATCATGTTTGCTTCAGCTTTCCACATAGGTCCCTCGACTAGTTGATTCCTCCACATAACCTTCACTGAAGCTACCTCCTTATTCCTCAACTTATATACCTGACGATAAAGGATCTCAATTAGTACTTCCTCATAGGTAAGGCTATCCTTCACACCAACAATTTTTACAAGAACAATTAGAGTTGGTTCCTTAATGCACTTTTTCAATGAGGACACATGAAAAACTAGATGTACTAAAGCTAACTCTACCGGTAACTCCAACTCATAGGCTACATCGCCAAAATGCCTCAAAATCTTGTAAGGACCAACATATAGGGGACTAAGATTCTCCTTTTTGCCAAACCTCATAACTCCCTTCATTGGAGGCACCTTCAAAAACACCCAATCATCAATGGCAAACTCAATCTATATCCTCCTAACATCTGCATAAGATTTCTATCATCTCTGTGTTGTTTTTAGCCTGTCCCTAATAAGCTAAACTTTCTCCATTGCCTTATGAACTAAACCTGGCCGTATCAACATAGCCTCACTTTCCTTGAACCATCCAATAGGTGATCTACACTTCTGCCCATTAAGAGTATCAAGCCATCTGAATGCTGGAATGGTAGTTGTTGTTGTACGCAAACTTAATGTGGGGTAAGTGATCATCCCAACTACCTTTGAAATCAATCACTTGAACTCTCAATATGTCCTCTAAGGTCTAAATAGTCCGCTCGGCCTGACTATCCATCTATGTGTGAAAAGCTATGTGAAACTTCACTCAAGTACCAAGACCCTTTTGAAAGGATCTCCAAAATTGAGAGATTAAATGAGTACCCCTATCTGGGTGAAGGATAAAAGAACCGCATAGAACCGAACTAACTTCCGAATATAAAATCTATCATAGTCCTTGTTTTGACTTGGTCAACTGGTCTACAGTCACATGGATAAAATGATGTCAGTGTGTATGAGGGGACGCTGTACTAAAATTATCACAACCCGAACATAGGCCCGGATTGAGATATGGGACAAAGAACCCCGATAGGCTCCAATTCGACCTATGGAATGAACATGATATCTAAAATCAACATAATTAAGCAGAAGTCTAACATGTACAGTAAAGCAGAAGTCTGAAAATATCATAACATCTGAATGCATAACACAAGGCTAAAATAGAATACATGTTATGTATGATAAGCCTCTACTACTGATGAGTTGATGAGACAAGATCCTAACTAACTCACTATAGTCTGAAATAGAAAATACTCCATACAACTGATAAAGGGCCCTCGGAAGATAAGGACTCACCAACTAATATTGGAAGATGCTAAGACTGAGAGTCTGACTACTAGCGGGACTGAGCCTGGATATCCGAGCCTGTATCATGAAACGATATAGCATAGAGTATGCGGTCAGTACATGGAATGTACCGAGTATGCAAGATAAGTATAACCTCTAAGTAAATAAAATCATAAATCATGCATTTCATAAAAACGTAATCAAAATAAGATTCTAAGAGTAAGGCTTATGTGGTAATTTTTTGAAACTATGATTTGAACATAACTGAATATTATAACTAAATCGAATGATCCAAAGCTGAAAAACTTATAATCATAAGTAAAATGAATATTGGGTCAAACATACTGAAAAACGTAATATCCTGACTGATAAATATGCATAACTGAAATCATGAGGAACAATGGGAGACTCATGATATAACAGACATTTCCATGATAGAGCTTAGATGGTGCGACTATTACACTCAAGTGGGAAGAGCCGTCCAAAGACTTGCCAGGGATAAGCACACTACTATGATATTGATATCAAGCTGAAGGCACCCCCTTGGGGCCAGGAAAGCTCACAAGAGAGGTCCCAAATAATCTGAACATACCTACGTTGGCACGTAGTTCTGAGACATATGGTTGACTGACCCTTAGCCTACTCGGTGCTAGACACTACTCCCAAAAACATGCATATGATCTCCATTGTTTTTCAATGAAGCTAACCATTGTCCAGTGATGAAGATGAATAATAATATACATGCGTAATCTAAAATCACAACATGAGGAGCCTTGGGCTTCAACCATACCACAAGCTGAAAATAGTGGGAGTCTAGACTCCAAAGTACATATGGTAAGCTAATAACATGATGTTTAGATAAATCATGAAACATACATTATCATATGGGCTATCCCAACACTTAAACATACTTGACATAGTCTTGATCATTCGAAAACATGAACATGGATATGGGTAATTTGAAATCATACTTTCATCATATACATCTCATCATGCTAGAATATATATATCATTGATCTCTACTTTCATGAACTTTTATGGATGGGGCATCATAATTTACAAAACTTGAAAACATGATTTATAATTGAAAACATTGTGTGATATGCCCATTAATCATAATTAAACATTAGGAACATGCATAGATCATACCCATAATTGATACTTATGAAATTCACATGTTGGATTAAAACCCCATAGATTCATCAACTAGAATTTCATGAAATTGAAGAGGGATTGGGCATGGCTGTGAATGAATACACCTATTCATAAACTTACATACCTACATAAATCTGATTTCACAACTCTCTTGAGAACCCAAAGGAAATTTGGGGAAGAACATGATGAATTTAGGCTTGATCATCCTTAGGAGTTTCTAGACTTGCATGCATGGAAGAGAATAGGCTTAGAATGAACTTGCCCCTCTTAAAACACACTATTTTGAGCTTAAAACGATGTAGTTTAGGCCTTAAAGACTTAGGAATTACGAAAAAACCCTTAATAAATTCACAAGGAAAAACACACTGCCAATCCCCCCGAGGGACTAGACGACTCGTGCCCTGCACCACGACTCATGGTATTCCTCTCTTGATTAGCACTGCAAATTTCTCTTCTAAGGGTCACCATAAGGGACACCACGACTCACGGTGAACCAACCACTCATGGTGACCAAGTTGTTACCAACAATGTCCAAATTCTTCAATCTACCATCAACACGTGACCACGGCCAACACAATGAATCATGGTGTTTACTACGACTCGTGGTCACTCCCGTGCTCACCCCAAATTCTCAAAAACTCAACCAAGTCTAACCTCCTCCCCACGAGTCACTTAACGACTTTTGGTGCACCTCACTGGTCACTGGAAGACTCGTCCTGTGACTTGGTGCAGAAATTTCTACTTTCTCCATTTCAATCCTCGAAGTCTGATCTTAGGGATTTTGGGGTATTAAAATATCTCCCCCTTTGGGAACATTTGTCCTTAAATGTTGGAAATCATACCGAAAAGCTGAGAAATGCAACTACCATGAAAAATTCTGAATAATTAAGCTAAAAACTGATAGAGTGATGGTCTCCGGACTGAATTACATGACTAAACTGAATTTATGGATCACACATACATACATTGACATGAAAGAAACCGGGGCACATTATCTAAACATGAAACTGAATAGAGTACTAAGGAGGAAACTGATACCTCAAGCTGAAACTGAGCCATAAGGGAATAGATGCGGGTATTCAACCATCATATCTGCTTCAGCTTCCCACATAGCTCCCTCAACATACTTGATTCTTTACAAAACCTTGATTGAAGCTACTTCTTTGTTTCTTATCTTTCAAACTGACGGTCAAGTATTTCCACTAGAACCTCCTCATAGCATAGGCTATCCTTCATACCTACACTTTCCACCGGAACAACCAGAGCTGGATCACCCAAACACTTCTTTAAGAGCGATACATGGAAGACTGGATAAACTAAAGCAAATTCTGAGGGAAACTCCAACTCACAAGCCACCTTTCCAACACGTCTCACAATCCGGTACGGACCAACATAATGGGGAATGAGTTTCCTTTTCTTTCAGAACCTCATCACTCCCTTCATGGGATATACCTTCAAAAAAACCCAATCATCAACTTCAAACTCAAGCTCCCTTCTCCTCACATCCGTGTAGGACTTTTGGCGACTCTAATTTGTTTTCAATCTTTTCCTTATAAACTGAATCTTCTCCATAGCCTCATGAACTGAATCTAGAGCTATTAATGTAGATTCACTGAGCTCAAACCAACCAATAGGTGATCTACACCTTCACCCATAAAGAGACTCAAACGAAGCCATCTGAATGCTAGAATGGTAGCTGTTATTATATGCAAACTCAATGAGAGACAAATTATCATCTCAACTACCCTTGAGATCAATCACACACGCTCTCAATATATCCTCGAGAGTCTGAATAGTCCACTCGTCCTGACTATCTGTCTGTGGGTGAAAGGCTGTGCTAAGGTTTACCTGAGTACCAAGTCCCTTCTGAAACGATCTCCAAAACTGGGAGGTAAACTGAGTACCTCTATCTAATATGATGGACAAGGGCACTCCATGAAACCAAAATAACTCCCAAATATACAACTTAGCATAATCCTCCATTGAATCAGCAGTCTTGATTGGTAGAAAATGAGCCACCTTAGTCAACCTATCTACAACCACCCAAATAGAGTCATACTATCGACGAGTGCGAGGCAACCCTGTAATGAAGTCCATATTGATTTCCTCCCACTTCCAAGTAGGGATACTAATGTATTGGAGCACACCCCCAAGTCTTTAATGTTCCACTGTCACTTGTTGACAATTCAGACACTTAGCCATAAACCTTGCTATGTTCTTCTTCATGCCATTCCACCAATAGTCTTCCCATAGGTCACGGTATATCTTGGTGGCACTTGGATGTATAGAATATTTGGAACCATGAACTTCGTGCAACATCTAATCTCCAAAATCATCAATACCCGAAGCACACAAGCGTCCCTGATATCGAAGAATACTATCTCCCCCTTCGGAGAAGACTTCTACCTTCTAATTCTGAATGTCTTCCTTCAACTTTACCAAAATTGGATCCTCGTCTTTCCTAGATTTAACTTCGGTCACTAAGGATGATTCTGACCTATTCTGAACAATTACACCACCATATGTCGAGTCAACAAGACGGACTCCTAGCCGTGCAAGCCGATGTACATCCTTCACTAATTCTTTCTTTTACTCGTCTATATTGGACACGCTCTCCATAGAAAGCCTACTAAGAGCATATTCCAACACATTAGCATTTCTCAGATGATAGAGGATACTCATATCAAAATCCTTAAGAAGCTCCAACCATCTCCTCTAATGTAGATTTAGATCCTTCTGTACACATTTTTTGGCTTTTGTAGTCCGTAAAAACATCTACATGGACCCCGTACAGATAGTGTCTCCAAATCTTCATGGAAAATACTACCACTACCAACTTAAGGTTGTGAGTCAGTGTCACACCCCACCAAGGCAGGCATGACTGGCATCTAGTGACACACTGGGATCTGGGATAACCTGACTGGCCTGGTGCACTATCGGTGCACACCTGTAACTTAATCCAAGAAAATGACGAGCTATATCTCATTTGTAAATACAGCCTCTAGCCGACAAGGCCACCTGTAAAAGCAGACAAGTAACCACCAACAACACAATAACAGGGATCCTGTGCGGATCGACAAGACCACCATGGTGTCTAGTAATAACTGAAATGAAATTAGACAACTAAATTATGCTATAGCCGACAAGGCCGCTAACTGACAGCTATAAAAGATCCCACACGGCCATCACATAAAATAAAAATACATAGGGCCCACATAGCCAGCAACAAAAGAAAACTACTGGAAATCTATAGCCTGCAATCCTCTAAGAGTGGAATAACGGTCAAGAGAAGGCCCCAACCTACCCATAATTGTACCACAAAAGAACAAACCTCTTCTAACTACCAACTCCAGAGGAAGGGTTCTGAGTAAACTGATGACTATAGCTGATGACTAAGAGGGTCCAGAACCACGTCTATCCACACCTGCAGGCAAGTAATGCAGCACCCCAAGGATGGGCGTTAGTACAATATGTACCGAATATGTAAGGCAGTAAAATGATAACTAAATAAAAACTGATAAAACTAAAGTAATTATGAAGAAGGGTAAGAGTTTAACCTAAATGATCTCACTACCTAAAACATCTAACTAACAAGTATAGATACACAAACAATAACCTAACCGGGACTCCATAAGCCTGGAAGGTACAAACAACACAGAATAACCTACTGGGCCCCTATAAGCCCTGACAAGTACAAACAATGTACACTCTACTGTCTGGCGACTGAAGGTTCGTAAGCATACTGTAACTCATGAATATTCTCTCTCTGAATTGTGTCTGAGAAAGATAGGCTCCTGTAGCTATACTTGTGCTTGAGCTGTCTGGGCTGTGTAACTGGGCCCCGAGCCTTGGCTCGATTATGGGCCATAATGTAATCTCTGATAAATGGACTGTTCGCGTGATTGTGGTATATAAAACGACACGCAAGTGCACGTGGTCGAACAAGTAGTAAGTGGCTTTAGTAAGCCAAGTATCGATCCCACAGAGACTTGGATGAAGTGCAAATTGCTCAAGTGTACTATATTTTACTTCTAAAAATGCAGACAACAGCGTAACTAAAAAGTTGATAGTTTGTTTTATAAATTTTATACTAAAACTAAGAACAATTATCTACTTTGAATCTGAACTATGAATGAAAGCATGCTGAGGTTAAACGAACATGTAATGAAACTAATTATCATCATACTTTGGTTAATCTTTTCCTCCAGTTGCTAGCCAAGAACATTTGCCAAGAGATTAAAACTCTCGTATTTAACCTCACTTAAGAATCATGAACCATCCGTCTACATTTCTGTGATCAAATGCAATTCATGTCCTAGCTATACAATTCCGGTTCCTAAATTGACTAATACGACTTTCAGGTATATTTCTATCCTGAAAGCAAATGAAGACTCAATTTTCCCAAATCAAGTAAAGAACATATCCTATTAATTCACAACTTTCCAATTTCGTGCTCTCTCGAGTGAAACCAGACTTTTTAGATGTACATTAATGTAGGCCACACACTAATGCAGTAAGAACAAGAATTAATAGAACAACATGGAAGAAAAGATGGAAAACCAAAGAATCAATGATCAAATTTCATTACAATTGTTCATAACCTCAGCAAGGAGAGGAATTAGCCACTCATTTGTGGATTAAACATCATAAAATGAGTGTTAATCATACAAGCAATTGAATTAAAGAAGAAAGAAAGAGAGAAAAAACTCTGAATTTTTCGTCCCTCAACTGCCTGTAACCCACGTCCTTGCTCCACCCAGTCAGAATATTAAAAAATGAACCTAAGTGCTCTATTTATACTGCTGGGAATTTTTCCCGGAATAACGAGCAATGTGTCATGGAGTGCATCGCGGAGCACTGCCTCCGTGACACGCTACGAACGCGGACCCTCACTGGAACTGGGGGTCTGGGAATTTAGGCTCAACGTGGCACGGCGTGCATCGCGGAGCACTGGCTCCGTGCCACGGAGCAAACGCGGACCTCCACTGGAATTTGGGTGAATTTTCCCCATCCAGGCAGAATGCCTCCGCGATGGCAGCGTGACACGGCTCCATCGCGGAGCCCCTTTAATTCATGCTGTCCAATGCCTTTTCCCTTGCTCGTATCCAAGTCCAACTCCGATGTCATCCAACATGCATTTCAGCTTCCCGAAATCACATTTTACCTGCAAAACAATGCTAATCATGTTGGTTAGTATAAATTCACATTTTATTACCAATTACATGAGAATGTATACACATTGATAGATAAACAAGGCGAATATGATACTTTTGAGTATCACTTGGGTATATAAATCTGCCCAAGATCACTTACCCCACACTTAAATCCTTGTTCGTCCTCGAACAACAAGCATACAATTCATGCAATTCACATCCCAACCTCGCTACTTCGGTTCGACAATTTAGGCTACGGTCATACCGATTATTCAATATAGCAAATCATCAAGAAAACATGCATGGTCTTATCAATGCAGTGACCTTCAATACATTAAGACCTCCTAGACTTTAAGAATCGACTCTCGATATCGGCAAACTCATGCAAATCAGCTGATCAAGATATCCGACACGAAAATTAATTTTTCATCAAGCATGTGCCCTCACAACACAAGAGAATCTTCCCCTTTTTGCACATATGACTCATAAACATTCAAACAGGGGCATGTACACATAATTTCACTCTCTCTCCCAAAAGAATTCACATGCATCATGTCATGACCAATAAGCTTGCCCTTAGTGTATTACTCCACTAATATAAAGAAGAGCGATGTAAGATCACGTAGGACTTTAATGGGTTGTAATGGAAGCTATGGAGTTAGTAAATATTGGATTAGCCAATAATAGCCACTAGCATCCTTAAGCGCCTTTTCAACACATCCCATCAACTCATGAACATTGTTTCTTTTTTTTTTTCATCATCCCATTCTTGATGATTTTCTTTAGTATGGCCCATTTCATTAAGCACACTTGAAACATCAACAAAGATTATTCATGCACCTTCATTATTGTTTATTTCTAACAAGTGCACCTTCAACCTTTTCTTTTCTTCCCTCACTCTGCTTTTCTTTTTCTTTTCACCATTCTCACTCTTTGACACTTTGGGAAAATGATTTTCTCTTCTTAAGCGCTTAAGAGTTTTGTATAGACTTTACGGCTAATGAAAAGAAGGAATTAAGCTTGGTTTACACTTTTTGGACAAAAGAAAGAAATAATAGGCTAAAGGCTCAAAGGGCTGACTAGGGTATCCAATCACGGAAAGGGGGGTATGCCAAGGAAAAAATAGAAACTCTCGGTTAAAACAAAGAAATGCCTACATCCTTTCCTACAATACACCTCCTTCATTTCGTTTTGTACACACACCAGGCAAGTTCTAGACACTTCACAATAGCATGGAATGTCAACACCTCACTTCACACTTTTTGCACATGCTCGATTCAAGATGTATTCACAGACTCTTCAATCAGCTAATTACATGAATTCAAACATTAAGCCTCAATCACAATGAATCGAACTCTACAGCCTAGGTATCTCAACATATTTACAAAATTGCATGCTTTCATACGAATCACCTTTGCATTTTGAATATCATGTACAATACGCAACCAGAATTTCACAACCATATAGTAACTACAGGTTCCGGGATGCAATCCACCAAAGAAAAACTGAAAAAATAATTGAGAAAAAAACTACTCCTAACGACTACATTTCCCTTAAGATGGTCGTCATCCATCCATCATAGGGAACGGTCACTACTTAAGACGTTGGATCAATGGGACCATTCTCGGTAAAAGAGCCGAAAACAAACGCCGAGAAACCCAAAATTAAAAAAATGTCGAAAATATCGATCATTTCGATAGAAAAATTATTTACAAAATATTTTAAAATTTACAAACTATTTCAAAAATTTTTTAAAAATATCGATCATTTCAATAAAAAAAAATATGTACAGAATCAGAATCAGCTAGCAACATTCAGCAACACATCAATTTAACAAATATTTACAAATACAAAATAGCTTGAAAATTCACACTCACAGGGACACACAACATACACGATAACAGACGAGAGCATACATTCAAACCAGCACAGCCCAACACCTAACTACTCCCACCCCACACTTAGCTCGAACACTGTCCCCAGTGTTCACAAAAATTAAAATAGCATAAAATCGGGTGGTGGAACTCCCTGATCAGTCAAAGTATTCCACTTCTTCGTCGGGTGCTGCTGCTTCATCTCCCATATCCGAGTCGCCTCCGTCGTCATCATCGGACTCCACATCGGAGTCCTCCCGACGTGTCTCCTCGTCTGTGGGGACATCATCATCTGTGGGCTCTACAAATGCTGGCCCCACTCGGCATAGAGCCCTGGCGTTTTTGCCAAAAGGGTAGTCTAGCTCGAGCTGCCATAGCTCATCCTCTGTCACCGGCCTCCCACCTATCCTTAACTGGAGCATCTGCATCCCATACATCCGAGCCATATACTGGTCATCACGAGCATGTCGCTCGCCAAGTGCAAGCACTGGCCCGTGGGTGGTGTCGGGAGCCTTAGTTTTAGTAACGTCTAAGGCCCGCCGCTCCAACTGCGGGATATAGTCAAGGGCCTCCTCCTCAACATCGAGGCCCCTGAGGAAGGTGGTCAGTAGTCCACCAAAGCCATACCTGTGCCCCTGGTGCAACCGGGCTCTCTTCATGGCGGATATAATAACCACCCCGACATTGATCTCCAGCCCTTTCATCAGGGCGTACACCAGGCATACACGATCCCGGGTTACATCAGTCATATGTACCCCCGGGATTAGGCATGAGCAGACTATCTTCAGCCAGATTCGGGCTTCCCTGTTCATCTGTGAATAGGGCAAAGTCTGATGGTAGCCCCTCTCTTTGTGTCTGCTCCATCTAGCTGTTGATCGGGTCCCACACAATGTGCGTCTGATGTCCGCATAAGGTGGGGTAATGTTCAGCTGTCGGAGGACGTGGGCGTCTTTGTCCCGCGCTCCTATGATGGCATTGAGGTGGTGGGGCTCCCGAGTGACTATTTGCCCTCTGATCTTGATGGTGTGACTCCTGATCGTCGGGTTCCAATTAGAATAGAACTCCCGAACCAAGTGCAGATTGCATTCCTTGGGCTCCTCAAAGATGAACTTGAGCCCAGCTGCCTCGATCCGGTGGACCATCCTGGGGAACTCCTGTGCCAATGGTTCCCGTGCTATGTGCTCCTCGGGGAAATATTTATTTTCCTTATGCTTCGCGTACCACTTTTTCCCCTCATCGGTCACCCATCTTGTTCCGTACTGGCGGCGTTGGCCGCGTTGAACTGCTGGTGCAGCTGGGACTGCTGTGCCCAGTCTGATTCGTTTCCTTCCGGCGCTTGAAGTTGATGCGCCTTTTCCTTTATCTTGCCGGATTGTCATTTTACCTGTCAACCCAAGTAAGCAAGATCAATGTTAAGCTAACGGATATTAACTTCGGCTAAGGTAGGGTTACGCTAGGTTACCCCACACTTAGTCCTTAGCTGCATTTACAACACTACGGCAAGATTATCTTTATTTACACCCCATAAACAACTATAAAATCATGCTTAGTGCGTTCAAAAGAAAATTCGACAGAATAACTTCTGCGTACTACTCAGACTTCGTACAGCTAATCACAATCACTACCATCGCTAACATTTTAACCATCGCACTTAGCAAAGAAAAACAAAGAAACAAAAACAACAACAAAAATATATCTACATGAACCTATACAACCAACCAAATTCTAACAAATTTCAACATTTCCCCCAACCCGAGAATCCGTCGTTCTATTAACATCATAACAATTTGTACATCGACTCATCTCATTCAACACGTACAACCCGGCATAAAATTCACAATTTCAATACATTTTGAACCTCAAATTCAACTAACAAGCCCTAGAATTGAGATTATCAATCAAATTCGAATAAGTTATGCAATCGACAAGTTCAAACAATCATAACGACATTCCGAACATTCATCAACAACAATTAACTCGAATTCATGCTTAATTTCTACGTAGGGAAATTTAGCTCACCTCCCATGCTCAAAATCAAAGAAAATCGACAAGAATTTGAGAGGGAATCGAAAAACATACCTTGACTTTGAAGAATCAAAGAAAACTCGGTGAATTTCTTGCCTTACTCCGTGTCACATTGATGGGGGATGGGTTTTGGGGGGTTTGGTCGCGGAGGGAGTAGAAAATGAGGGAAAAAGGGAGGGTTTCGGGGTTAAAAAGGAAGAAAATCGCGCGGGCCACCCGGCGACCCGGTGTGACCCGTCGCGATATACACGGCAACGTGTCACGGAGGGCATCGCGGTGCACTGCCTCCGTGACACGAAGCCATCGCGAGACCATTCTGGAAATTTTTAAAATTTCCGGGTTATACCTCAACGTGTCACGGAGGGTAACGCGGAGGTCCTCCTCCGTGACACGGAGCTATCGCCCCAGCTCACTGTTTTCCACTTTTTATTAATTTTTTCATACCTCGACTTTTCCTTCGCGATTCCGTGCGTATTTTTCTCCGTTTGACCTGAAAATCATCTCACTATACAAAATTTGTTAGAAATATAGGTTTCACTCTAAATACAAATAAAACAAAAACTAAAACGATAAATTTTGTTGTGAATCAAGAAAAAGAAAAAGAAAAATCTATTTACACTTTACAAAATGAAAGGGAAATATTTTTTTTTTCACGGGTTGCCTCCCGTGCAGCGCCTGGTTTACCGTCGCGGCTCGACGTCGTTTAAGCTCAATTGTCCCCTAGGGTGATGGACGATTTCTCTCGATCACCGTCCTCCCCCCAGTAGTGCTTACACCTTTCCGGTGGTTTTCCCATTAACTCTCGGGAATCCTTCATCTGCTTATCATCACCTTGATCAATCACATTGGTCACCGAGAGTTCTTCATGCACCATCGGGAGCTTGGGTGCCTTGTACACATCGAACACCTCTACCTTGTCAAGTGCTCGCATTGTTAGCTACCCCGCAGCTACGTCGATTAGTGCTTTCCCGGTTTCCAAGAAGGCACGTCCCAAAATAAATGGGACTTCCGCGTCTGGTTCGAAATCCAGCACGACAAAATCTACCGGGAAAATTAGGGCGCCAACTTGCACCAGAACGTTCTCAACAATGCCATCCGGCCTAGCTAAGGATCGATCCGCCAACTGCAAGATTACTGTCGTGGGTCTAGGACTCCCTAGACCCAACTTTCTGAATACCGAAGACGGCATCAAATTTATGCTCGCTCCTAAGTCACACAATCCACGAGCTCGGATGCTCTGCCCAATAGTAATCTGGATAGTAAAACTCCCAGGGTCTTTTAGCTTTGTGGGCAGTCTATTTTGAATCCGGGAAGTGCACTCCTCCGTTAGAGCCACCGTAGCATATTCAGTCAATCGACTTTTGTTTGCCACGATGTCCTTTATATACTTCGCATATTTCGGCACTCCCTGCAAGACATCAACAAGAGGTAAGTTAACATGTACCTGTTTCAGCACCTCCATGAATTTCTTGAAACACGCCTCCTCTTTGTGTTTCTTTAGTCGTTGAGGGAACGGGGGTGGAGGTCTTTCTGATTCAGCTTCCTTGGTTTTCCCCCTCTCAGAACTGTGCTCCCTCTCAACTTCTGCTGCTCCCGACTGTTGAGGTGGTCTTTCTGGTTCCAGCTCTTTCAGCTGCAAACCACTCCTTGTGGTCACTGCATTTACCTGCTTGGGATTGGGATCCGTGTTGCTCGGCAGTCCTCCTCAAGGCCTTGTGTTTTGGGCACTAGCAAATTGCCCAAATTGATATTCAAGTGCCTTGGTAGCTAACTGGTTGTTTTTCACTTCGGCTGCCAATTTCACATAGTCAGCCTGCAATTGAGCTTGGTTAGCTATCATGGTCTTGAACATCTCCTCAATGCTGGGTGATGGTGGTGGAGGAGGTGCATTGTTGCTTCTAAATTGAGCTTGATAGTTCTGCTGCCCTCCTTGATTCCTTTGCACACCCTGACCTGAACTTTGGCCATGATGGTTGTTGCTACCCCATGAGAAATTAGGGTGATTCCTCCAATTGGAGTTGTAGCTACTACCATACTGCTGGTGGTTCCTTTGTGCATTACCCACAAAGTTTACCGAGTCAGTATTGGCTCCACAACACTCAGTTGAGTGCTCACTGCTTCCACACACTTCACACCACATCTGCTGGACTGCATTAACTGGGGCTTGAGGCTGGTTCACTGTCATGTTGCTGAAGTGAGTGTTCAGTTGATTTTGCAATGCAACTATCTGTGCAGCGATAGCTGTAAACCCATCCACTTCAAGCACTCCTGCTGCTTTCCTTGTCCCACCTCGTGATGAATCAACATTCCATTCTGGATTGCCTTGTGAAATCCGGTTCAATAAGGTATACAGCTCCTCATAAGTCTTCTCCAGCGCTTGCCCTCCAGCTGCTGAGTCTAGCAATATTTTGGTGTGGGGTTCCAAACCCTCAATAAATGTGTGCACCAGCACATCATTGGACTGATGATGGTGAGGACAATCCTGCAACATGGATTTAAATCTCTCCCAGGCCTGATATAAAATTTCTCCCTCTCTCTGTTTGAAACTTAGAATTTGACTTCTAAGTCTTACTGTTTTACCAGAGGGAAAAAACCTTATCAAGAACTTCCGTGCAAGATCATTCCACGTAGAAATAGAATTCGATGGCTCAGCTTTCAAACACCTCTTGGATTCTCCCAATAATGAGAATGGGAACAATGTATGCCGGACATAGTCTGATGACACTCCAGTAGGGATGTAAGTGTCACTTATCTCCAAAAAATTTTGGAGATGCTGCTGTGGATCTTCATGAGGGAGACCGGTAAATTGCCCGCTAGTGTGCAACAACTGCACCATATTCTGTTTAAGTTCAAATCTCCCTCCGGGCTCTGGTTTGCGGATACTCGATGTAACATTATTGGCATGTGGGATTTCCACCTCGCGAACCGGCCGTGCTGATGCTTCTTCGGGCACTAACACTGCCCGTACTACCGGTGGATTCTGTTGTTGCTCCATGATCGTCTGTCTGAGCAACTACAACTTTCTTTGTAGAGCTTCTCTTCGCTTACTGTGAAATATCTTTTCTGGTTCTATATACGATTCCACCAGCTCCTTGTCTCTTGCCAGTGTTCAACAACAATTAAGTCTGAAAAATACAGGTTAAGACCAAGTTGTCAACACTAAGAAAATAAAAATACAGTATATTAAAACTTAAAAAAATTTCACCAATTGCCAAGTCCCCGGCAACGGCGCCAAAAACTTGTTCGCGTGATTGTGGGTATATAAAACGACACGCAAGTGCACGTGGTCGAACAAGTAGTAAGTGGCTTTAGTAAGCCAAGTATCGATCCCACAGAGACTTGGATGAAGTGCAAATTGCTCAAGTGTACTATATTTTACTTCTAAAAATGCAGACAACAGCGTAACCAAAAAGTTGATAGTTTGTTTTATAAATTTTATACTAAAACTAAGAACAATTATCTACTTTGAATCTGAACTATGAATGAAAGCATGCTGAGGTTAAACGAACATGTAATGAAACTAATTATCACCATACTTTGGTTAATCTTTTCCTCCAGTTGCTAGCCAAGAACATTTGCCAAGAGATTAAAACTCTCGTATTTAATCTCACTTAAGAATCATGAACCATCCGTCTACATTTCTGTGATCAAATGCAATTCATGTCCTAGCTATACAATTCCGGTTCCTAAATTGACTAATACGACTTTCAGGTATATTTCTATCCTGAAAGCAAATGAAGACTCAATTTTCCCAAATCAAGTAAAGAACATATCCTATTAATTCACAACTTTCCAATTTCGTGCTCTCTCGAGTGAAACCGGACTTTTTAGATGTACATTAATGTAGGCCACACACTAATGCAGTAAGAACAAGAATTAATAGAACAACATGGAAGAAAAGATGGAAAACCAAAGAATCAATGATCAAATTTCATTACAATTGTTCATAACCTCAGCAAGGAGAGGAATTAGCCACTCATTTGTGGATTAAACATCATAAAACGAGTGTTAATCATACAAGCAATTGAATTAAAGAAGAAAGAAAGAGAGAAAAAACCCTGAACTTTTCGTCCCTCAAGTGCCTGTAACCCACGTCCTTGCTCCACCCAGTCAGAATATTAAAAAATGAACCTAAGTGTTCTATTTATACTGCTGGGAATTTTTCCCGGAATAACGAGCAACGTGTCACGGAGTGCATCGCGGAGCACTGCCTCCGTGACATGCTACGAACGCGGACCCTCACTGGAACTGGGGGTCCAGGAATTTATGCTCAACGTGGCACGGCGTGCATCGCGGAGCACTGGCTCCGTGCCACGGAGCAAACGCGGACCTCCACTGGAATTTGGTTGAATTTTCCCCATCCAGGCAGAATGCCTCCGCGATGGCAGCGTGACACGGCTCCATCACGGAGCCCCTTTAATTCATGCTGTCCAATGCCTTTTCCCTTGCTCACATCCAAGTCCAACTCCGATGTCATCCAACATGCATTTTAGCTTCCCGAAATCACATTTTACCTGCAAAACAATGCTAATCATGTTGGTTAGTATAAATTCACATTTTATTACCAATTACATGAGAATGTATACACATTGATAGATAAACAAGGTGAAAATGATACTTTTGAGTATCACTTGGGCATATAAATCTGCCCAAGATCACTGACCCCAAGCCCCGACCCAACTATGGGTCATAATGAGACTGCTGTAATTGTATCCTGAGCCTTAGCTATACTATGGGTCGTACTGTAGCTGCTGTAGCTGAGCGTCGAGCCTTGGCTCGACTATGGGCTGTAATATAACTGCTGTAGCATGACCCCGACCTTGGCTCAACTATGGGCCGTAATAGAAGCTATGTAAACTAGATACAACCCTCATGGTCTTACTCTTGCTCGTTCGGACATTATACTGGTCTTGCAAACATAATTTTATAGGCAACAACATTCAAACCCTGAATATTGTATACAATAATCGAGCTGGCTAGGGTTAACTTTGTTGAGGGTTTTTATATCATCTCTCAAATACTATAGGCACACAAGTCGTATTAACTTTATGATGAACATAACTTGCCAAAAGGATAGCTTTACATACCTCGAGTAGTTTAACTGGCGAGTTGTAACCTGTAACCGACTATTGAATCTAACTGCATTCCTGTTACTGGGAGAATATGGCTAGTTTTAATAATAAATTTGACAAATAATGATAGATTTTGATAACAATATCAACTAGAATTCAACTTTGAATAACTCGATGAAAACTCACAATTTCTCAAGAGTTCAGATGGGATAAATACTCACCTAAGGCCTATGGCTGTTTAGGAATCAATTCGAAACAAGTCTGACAATTTTATCCGGCGGAGCTCCAGTTTGCTGAGCGAATTTTTGAGAAAGTTTGAACGGTGTTTGGTAGCATAATCGGACGAAAATATATAGGAAACTAGAGTGCCCTCTCTACTTAGCCATGGGAATATGTTTGCATTTGATTTAAAGTGAAAAAAGTGACTTTAGATGTAAAAGTGAAAAAAGTGACTTTACATAGGCTTTCCCTTCATGTAGTTCGCCACTAATGTAGAGTAGCTGCTCCTAGAATCATTTAGGACTTGCGGGCTGTGATATAGGTTTAAGGTTAGGGTAGGATGAACATTTGGCTATAGTGACTAGATCCTCCCTAATGCTTTTCATGACATGCCTTAGAGCAATTTTGCTCACTCAAGCTTCTTTTCATTTCTCTTCTTGTTGTTTCCTTTTATTTCTTTAATACTCTCCCTTATAACCCCTCTTTTGCTTCCACCACTAAACTTATTACCTCAAGAGGGAACACCAATTCACAAAAATAGTGTCTTTCTTTTCTTTTTTTTGATTCATATTTTTGTGTACTTTGACAAAAGGTGATGTTCCCTTCACACTATGATTCTTGTCTTTCCCCTCTTGTTTTGCATACCCCCAAACTTAGGCTCTTGCCTCATTTTCCACACTTGTTTTTCTCACTCCCTTCTTCTTAAGCCTTGAGCCTTACTTTAGTACTTATCTTGTAATTAGCATTTAGGGAGAATGGGGGCCAAAAGAGGTATTAAGAATGGTCTTAAGGCTTGCAATGTGGTTGCCAAGGAAAGGTTTTAAGGATCAAAATTGGCTAATAAGGGTTCATGATAATGGAGGGCATATGGTTGAAGTGGCTAGACAACTAAGAGCCTAAACTCATTTTCTTGGTGCAACTACATCTAGGATTTTGCCTTGAATCACATTTAAGGAAAGTTCTAGACAAGAGGTAATTCATGAGATTCACAAAAATATCCTCGCCACACAAAGAATCACCCATAAAGGGTTTACAAGAGTCATTTTCCAAAACAAAACGTCACATTAGGACATTAAGTAAGCAAACATCATAAGTCAAGCAGGGAATTTACAATGTACCACCAAGATTACTATGCTACATTGTCAACATTTTCTCATTATCTTCATCTTCATGCCCTTGTTTTCAATTCTCATATTAATATAAGAAAAATTTTAGTTGGTGCCTCTTAAAACAACTTCACAACAAACTCAAAGTGACATGGAATTTTCCTTAAGAATGTCTCCACTTAATCCATCATTCGGAAAAGCCAACCCGGTTCGTCAACAAAAATAACTAAAATAAAATTAAAAAACTGCTCCTTGGGAAAGAACCATGATCAAAAGAAAACCCTATGAGCTTTAATTTCTACCCTACTATTTACAGTGGCGAAAAAGAAACACAATTTTGGGGTCATATCATTCTAGATTTTCAAAAGATGATGCTTAAAACCTAAGACCCCATTTAGTCACTAAGTACCATTCACAAAAAAGACACAAACCAAGTCATTCATTCATTAAAAAAAAACACGCCTGACAAGGGAAATCATCAATCATAACAGCCCGACAAAGGCTGGACTTACTCAAACTCAAAATAAAAAAAACACCAAGAAATTTTTCTTTAGAAACAAATCTCCCCTTATCAACAACGCTCATCCCTCCCCCCACTTAAAATCATACATTGTCCCTAATGTAAATATGCAAAAAAGGAGAAGGGACAAGAAACTCCTTGAATGGGTCACTCCTGTTCATCATCAGCCTCAGCGTCACCACCATCACCTCTGCTGGCATCACCAAAACCCCGTGAAATCGTTGCCCAACCCTTCAAACAAGTCATAAATTGGCCCCCGAGCTGAAGATGGAGCAGCCATTGCAGCATCCAAAGCACTCATGTCGGGCACTTCAAATTGAAGTCTGACTTTTCCACTCTTGCACCTCAGTTCGGAGGGACATGACTGCCCTTTGTACTTCATCCACCCTCTTACAAAAAGTGGCGACATTCTCGTACAATGAATTGAGCTCTTTCTTGATTGTTTTTGCAATGAGTGACGGGAGGCTCTTTGCCAAACGTTGAAGCTGGATTTTATGCGAGTTTTTCGTCTCCACAAGGCGATGGAGACCACTAGACTGAGAAGATTGGGGAGGTGGAGAAACTCTTTGCTGGGCCATGTCACCCAATGCTTGGCCTGACATGTCAGGCTGGGGCATATTAGATTCGGGGGCAATTGGAGATTGGACTGACTCTTCTTGTATGCTGAAGGCTTGTAGGTGCTTTCGTTTTACTACTGCTGCCTCGACATCTCTCTTCCTATCAATGGTAATCACTCTTAGAGTAGAGGAAGGAGTCTCGTCTGGAAAAAGAGGCACTCCAACTGCTGCACAAAGTTGGAAGATCAAAACAGCATATGGCATGGTAGTGCTGGACTGTCGAGCCTTCTTCTTTATCTATTGAGCTCAATTTCACCAAAGTTGATGGGGACCCCTGAAATTATGTAAGCAATCAGGATGGCTGCATCCATGGTGACCCACTTCTCATTCTTGGATGGGATGATGCGAGAACAAATAAAGTCCAGCCATAGCTTGGCCTCAAACTTCAAATCATGGCGAGAGATTTCGCCACCCATGGAGACCCAGAGAGGAGTATCATCAACAATAATGCAAGCCACCCACGCATACTAGTCCTTCATATTGGCCATCCAGCCTATGTACTCCATAGCAGAGTCTATTTCATTTTTCCAAATAGATAATTTATAGAAGCCAGGGTGATATCAACTTCCACCCCACGAATCATCACCGAAGGCAAGCAGGGAAACTCATCCACTTTACCCCGATGTTGTATGCTCTCTTGGTGGGCCTGATAGGAGGCATAGAACTCTGTGAAAAGGCTGGGGTAGTATGGTGGCAAAGGGTTGGCAAATGCATGCCATTGCCGGTGGGTGAACTTCTCGGTGATATTAGGGAAATCACCTTTCAACCCAGCCAAGTCAAACCTCTTCTCCACCATGATAGAGCATCCTTGGCATATGAAATAGTGTTCCTTCATATTCGGAACACATATAATGATGGCTTCCTTCGTGTTGGCCCATGGTGGAGCAGTCTTTGCTTTGCGTTTTCCCTTGCTAGCTGATGAAGCAGGGGCTTTTCCTTTGCCGGTGTTCCTGGAGGGTGACATGATTTGTGTTTCTGCAAGAGGTATGTTAGTGACAAGACATTGAAGTAGAATTTACAAGAAAACAAACTAGTCTAAAGAAGAAATGAGAAGAAAAGGAAAATCAAACAATCATTCAAAGAGCAGGTGGTACCGGCGGACAACCGGCGGTTCACAGAAGATAATTTGCAAGCCATCGATTGGATGGCGATGCTTAACAGATCACTAGGGAAAATCAATCCATTTTCGACGGTTCAAGTGGCATTTCGCTAGTCACATTTAGTGAACTACCAAAGTAGCTCCAGTAGCCAGGACCAATTTCAGAGTGAACCGGTGCCCCAAGCAGCGTTTTGCCGAATCTGACCGGTGAATTGCCGGCCCCTGTTGTCCCAAATTACAGCTCATTACTCCCAAACACCCCTTAACACACATTCACAACAAACATAATACCGGTAACTATACTCCATTCAGAAATATTTATGATGTTTAGTCCTTAAGATTGGCGTCACCCGGTCTATCATCGGGCAAAACATTGTGCTAGATGTAAATGGGCTACTTAGATTTCACCCTTTTCATAATTTCATCACAAAAACACATATCTACTCCATTTACAAGTATAACACATTCAAGATTTCAACAAGGAATGGAAGTGAAATATTACTCCTACAAAGTCAGGAACCAACACTAAAATTAAAGCAGGGGCAAGAGAAAAGTTACCGAATTGGAAGAATATTTGCACACTCTGTTAGCTCCAAAAAGGGAAATAGCTCAAGATTGCAGGGGCGCCTTCAGATAAGTATAAAGTAGATAGTATGAGTGAAGTGATTTTTATGGTGAAGTATAGTTGGGTATTTATAAGTGGAGAGTGGGAATGTGATAGGTTGAGGGGAAGGTGGGGAATTTAATGTGGGTGTGTTGGTGGGAAGTTGGAAGGTGAAATGGCGGAAAAATAAAAATGGAAGAATATAGGGAATTGGGGATGTTGGGTAATGGAGAGACAAAAATGGAAAGAAAAATGTTGGACAAAAGGGGAGCTATGGGAATATTTGCAGAATAGGGTGGCTGGGTAGACATTTGGGATTTTGTGTGCTAGTATTTTTAAATTCCTCTTTTTTACTTAGTACGAGTCCCGATCGGTGCTACACCGGCTATTCACCGATTCCCTTTTGTGGTTTGCTGATGTGCCTTAACTCACCTAGTGTTGTTCCCAGTGTTCTGGTTCCAGCCGGCGATGTACCGGCGGTTCACCAATTGCATTTGTGGTCCACCGGTCATCCGCCGAATCTATGAGTTGGCTTCAGGTTTTCTGATATATGCCGGAGATACACCAGCGACAAATGAATCAGGTTTGGTGGATCGCCGGTCTCTCACCGATTATTCAATTCAAACCTCAGTTTTCTACTTTGAGCTCCCTTTCTACGACGATCCACGTTTCTGGCCGCCGGTCCCTCGCTAACTCTTCCTTCATGATTTTCTTCTTACTTTGCTTCTCATTTCTCAGTTCCGACACAAACAAAAGCAAAAAAAACATCAAATAATTCAATAAACGCTTGGGTTGCCTCCCAAGAAGTGCCTTATTTATCGTTGTGGCACGACGTAGTCTTTTTTTCAATTCTTCATTTCCGACGGGTCATCATCCGTTTTCGTCTTCCTCAGCTTCAATCCCTTATCCTCATCATCATTTTGCAATGCTCCAATAACCTTGCATTCGGGTGGAGTTACAGCTGACGGACATACCTTTAAGGTGACTTCCGCACTACCAATCTGAAATTTAACTCTCCAAGCTCCACATCTACCACTGCTCTTCCGGTAGCCAACAAAGGTCTTCCCAAAATAGTGGAAACTTCCACATCCATGTCACAATCCAGAATAATGAAATCATCCAGGAGAATGAACTTGTCTACTTGTACCAACACATCTTCTAGCACCCCCACTGGTCTTTTGATTGACCTGTCTTCCATTAGCAGCCGCATCGATGTCGGTTTCGTGCTTCCCAGGCCTAATTTCTTAAAAATAAGAAGGGGCATCAGATTTATACTTGCACAGAGATCACATAGAGCTTTGTTAAACACACTGTCACAACCCAAACATACACCCAGATTGTAGACATGGGACAAGGAGCCCCAGAGACCCCAAGTCGACCCATGGCATGAGCATACATCTACTTCAATCACATGAGCAGAAGAATCAACATAAAGAATGTAATCATACCGTAGCATAAGGGAAAATCAGTACTAGACTTATACAATACGGAGAAATACAACTTGGTCTGATAAGCCTCTAAACATTAAAGGCGGATTGATGGGACAACTCTCCAACTAATCCAATATCCATAAACTGAAAGAAATAACATAAAGTGTGAGCATGCAGACCTCAGAACATAAGGACTCACCAAGTACGCTGAGAGCAAGGCTGAACTAGCTACAAGTGAGGATGAGACTGAGAACTGGGACTTATATCATGAAACGATACAACATAGAAAGTATGCGGTCTGTACGTGGAATGTATTGAGTATGCAAGGTAAGTGAAACGAACATTTAAAACATATATGAAATTCATAAATGATCATAAGAGTAGGACGTCATGCTCGTATTGTAAATCATAATAACATATCATATGGATCAAGGTTTTCAACACATTCGTAACACAACATAATCATAGTCATAATAGAAGTGATTTTCTGAACATGACTTGAGCAAACATACATAATCATAACATGCATAAATCATGAGGAACAGTGGGAGATTCTCTTAACTGACATACTCCATATGAGCACACATGAAGCCCGACTTGTAACCCTAGTCGGGAGGGTGTTCGTACCTTGCCAAGGGTAGGAACCATGAAGGGCATGATCACACATGAAAAGGGCCATTTGTGCCTGGGAAAAACATGAAAGGGTCCCAACATACCTATGGTGGCACGTAATTCATGAGATCCGGGGCTTAACCTAAGCCCCGAACCTACTCGGTGTTCTATACTACTCCCAAAACATATATAGTGCTCATAATAATACATACATGAGTTTATGGGCTAGTTAAATCATGATAATCGCAAACATGCTTGAACATATGTGAACTAGCCATGACTTGAGGCCCATGGGTCTGCCAAAAACATAATTCATGATTGATAAAATTCATATATACTTTTAGACCATGCATGTTGCTTGAAATTCATAAGTTCGTAGTATATAACATAATAAATTCATAAATAAATTCATAATTCATGATGGGCTCATCAAAATACCAATGGATCAATGGATCATAAATCGATTCATCATGGGGTATGCATAAACAAGCTCAATTGTTTAGAAATTCAAAATCAACAATACTAAAATCAATTTAAATCCAAAAAAATGATCAAAATTAGTAGATTATGATAAGATTTTAAAATCACAAGACCCATAATTAAATAATTTAATATTATACAAATCAATTACAAAACCCCATGAGTTTTTGATAATTTATAACTAAAATCATAGAGTAGGAGCATGGGTGTGGAAGGAACCACCCATTGATGACCTTACATACCTGGAAACACTTGATTCTTAATCTCCCTTGAAAGCCCAAGATGGAATTTAGAGAAATTGGTGAAGAACACCTTGAATCACCTTCTAGACTCCTCTCTATACTATTGCATGCATGAATGAGGCTTAACATTGACTAATACCCCTTAAAAGACCCTATTCAGACCTTAAAACGGCAGTTTAGGCCTTAGGAGTTTAGGAATAACGAGAACACCATTACTAAAAATGTAGAAATTTTCTAGTTGCCCGTCCCCACGAGGGACCTCATGAGTCATTGCCAGGGTGCACGACTCGTGGCCTGAATCAGTAATGCTCACTGCCCAATCTCCTCAGGGGACCCCACGAGGGACCATACGAATCGTGGTGGCTGATCACGACTCATGGTCACCACCCGTGATCCCCACTGCCCAAAACCTTGATCAACCATGCAATCTAAGCCATGGGTGACCTCACGGGTCATGAGGTCTGATCACGACTCGTGATCACCATCCGTGGTATTCAATTCCCTTTCACACTTTGCCAACTGGTCCACCTAGGCCACGGGAGACTAACGAGTCATGTGGCCTGACCACGACTCGTGGTCATGCCCATGGTCTTACCCTAAAACTTAGCCATTCCCTGCTTGACCACGAGTTGTGAACCTCACGACCCACCTCACGAGTCATTCTATGACCTGGTGCGAATTTCCAGTTTTTCTCCGTTTTGACTCCCGAGTCCGATCCTTGGGTTTCCAGGATATAACAATATCTCCCCTTTGGGAACATTCGTCCTTGAAAGTTCGAAACATCCAGAAAACTCATAAACAAGCAATCATCATATGCAATTACTGATCATTTAAGCTGAAAACTAACAGATTGACTACCTACGAAAAGAACTACATAACTGAACTGAATTCAGACATCACATACATTTACTACATCATAAAACAAAGTTGTAACGCATGAACAGAAAATGAAAATGATTAGAGGTTTAGGGGAAAAACTAGTACCTCAAGCGGAAACTGAGCTGGTAGAGAACAGGTGTGGGTATCTAGCCATCATATCCACTTCGGCTTCCCACGTAGCTCCTTCAACATGCTGATTTCTCCATAATACTTTAATTGAAGCTAATTCTTTGTTCCTCAGCCTCTGAACCTGATGATCCAAGATTTTCACTGGAGCTTCTTCATAGCTGAGGCTATCCTTTACACCTACGTTGTCCACTGGGACTACTAAAGCTGGATCACCCAAACACTTTTTCAAAAGTGACACATGAAACATAGGATGAACTAAAGATAACTCTGAGGGAAAGTCCAACTCATGTGCCACCTTGCCAACTCTCCTTACAACCCTGTAGGGGCCAACATAGCAGGGACTGAGTTTCCCCTTCTTCCCAAACTGCATGACTCCCTTTATGGGAGATGCCTTTAGAAATACCCAATTGTCCATATCGAACTCCAAGTCTCTTCTCCTCACATCGGCATATGATTTCTGACGACTCTGAGCGGTTTTCATCCGGTTCCTTATCAAATGAAATCCATATTAATCTCTTCCCACTTCCAAGTGGGGATGCTAATATCTTAAAGTATGCCTTGAGGCCTTTTATGCTCGACTTTCACTTGCTGACAGTTTGGACATTTGGCTACGAACTCTGCAATATCCTTCTTCATACAATCCCACCAATAGATTTCTTCGCAAGTCCCGATACATCTTCATGGTCCTCGGATGGATAAAATATCTGGTACCATGTGCCTCATGTAATATCCGAACTCTCAAATTATCAACGTCCGGAACATATGTCGACCTTGGTATCATAGCACACCACTCCCCCTTGGGAGAAAACCTCTACATTTTGACTCTGCAATGCTTCCTTTAGCTTCCTAAAAATTGGATCTTCATCTTGCTTAGATTTTACATCAACCACCAAGGACGATTCTGACCCATTCTGCACAACAACGCCACCGTCGGTCGGGTCGATCAATCTAACTCCCAACCTTGCGACCCAGTGGACATCCTTCACCAAATACTTCTTCCCCTCTTACACGTGGGACACACTCTCCATTGAGAGCCTACTAAGTGCATCCGCAACCACATTAGCCTTGCCCGGGTGGTAAAGAACACTCATATCGTAGTCCTTTAGCAACTCCAACCACCTCCTTTGCCAAAGATTGAGATCGTTCTACATAAACACATATTGCAATCTCTTGTGATCCGTGAACACATCCATATGGACCCCATACAAGTAATGCCGCCATATCTTTAATGCAAACACCACCGCGTCCAACTCGAGGTCATGGGTCAGGTAATTCTTTTCATGAACTTTAGGCTGTCGAGAGGCATATGCTATTACTTTCCCATGCTGCATCAACACACATCCCAGTACGACTCTCGAAGCATCACAATATACAACAAATCCATTCGTACCCTCGGGTAAAGTCAACACTGGTTCTGAAGTGAGTCGGGTGTTCATTCCTGGTAGCTTTCTTCACAAGCCTCCTACCATTGGAACTTTACCTTCTTCTGAGTCAACTTGGTCAAAGGTGCCGCAATAGATGAGAAACCCTCAACAAATCTCCGATAGTAACCTACTGGGACCAAGAAACTCTGAATTTCTGAAGGATTCACTAGTCTGGCCAACTCTTCACTACTTTAATTTTTTGGGCATCTACCCTAATGCCCTCACCTGAAACCACATGGACTAGAAATGCCACTAAGTCCAACCAAAACTCACATCTGCTGAACTTTGCATACAACTAACAATCCTTGAGGACCTGAAGCACTATACTCAGGTGAGTAGGATGCTCCTCCTCGCTCCGATAGTATATAAGGATATCATCGATGAACACAATTATGAACATGCCCAGATACTGCTTGAACACCTTGTTCATTAGGTCCATAAATTCTGTAGGAGCATTGGTTAGTCCAAATGACATAACCACAAACTCATAATGGAAATATGGGGTTCTGAAGGCTGTCTTTGGGATATCACACTCCCGAACTCTTAGTTGATAGTATCCGGACTTGAGATCTATCTTCGAGAAACACCTGGCACCCTGGAGCTGGTTAAATAAATCATCAATCCTGGGCAAGGGGTACCTGTTCTTGACAGTGACCTTATTCAGTTGCCGATAGTCAATACACATTCAAAGGGACCCATCCTTCTTTCGAACAAAGAGAACTGGTGCACCCCATGGAGACTTCCTCGGTCTAATGAAACCCTTATCCAATAAGTCCTTCAACTGTTCTTTTAGCTCCTTTAGCTCGGCTGGAGCCATCATGTAAGGAGGGATAGATATAGGCTGCATATTGGGAAGAAGGTCTATATTGAAGTCAATCTCCCACTCGGCAGGGACACCTGACATACCATCGGGGAAAACGTCCGGATACTCACAAACCACTAGAACTGAATGAATAGTTGGGGTCTCGGACTCCACATCCTTAACCCTAACTAGGTGGTACATGCAACCTTTAAAGATCATTTTCCTGGCTTTAAGTTATGAAATAAACCGACCGGTTGGTACAACGGAATTACCCTTTCATTCCAAAACTAACTCACTGGAAATCGAAATTCTACTACATGGGTCCTACAATTAATCGAAGCATAGCATGCAAATAACCAATCCATACACAAGATGATATAAAATTCCTTCATGGCCAACTTTACTAGGTTCGCGGAGGTAACCTTATGCAGCACTGTAATGGGGCAACCCCTATACACCCACCTAGCTACCACGATTCACCGACTGGAGTAGATACGGAGAACGGTTCTGACAAAATTTCAGGACTAACTCTAAAACTACTAGCAATGTAAGGTGTCATAAAAGACAATGTAGCTCCTGGATCTAACAAAGCGTAAGCATCAATATGGAATACTTGCAACATACCCGTGACCATATCTGGCAAAGCCTCCTGCCCTGGCAAGGAACTAGGGCATAAAACCTGTTTTGGCGCCGACTGCCTGCTGAACTAGTGGAAGCACCCTACTGTGGGGGTCGCTGGAGTGGTAGGACTGGCTGCAGGGAAATCTCTAATCCTGTGTCCAGGTTTACCGTACCCGAAACAAGCATCTACACTGACTAGGCACCTCTTGGGATGATTTTTACTGCATCTCGCACAAGCAAGGAAAGTGCGCACCATCTACATGCTACTATGATCCCTCGAGCCTGTAGCCCTGCTCTTCTGGTCTCTTCTGAACCTGGATGGCGTGCTGGCCAACGATGGATCGAGAAAAATGGACTTGTGCTGAGTCTGCTAACGTGTTCCACCTCTTGACCTGGCTTAAGAAACCCCGTAGCTATTGGTCCTGGCCCTCTTGGACTCTCTTTGCCTCATGTAGACCGACTCCATCTTCTGTACATGCAATACAATACAGGGAAAATCGATGTCCAAATGAAGCATGGCGATCTGGAAATCTTTGTCCAAGTAATCTGCTAATCCATGCACAAAGTGGCTCACCTAAGCCCGCTGATCCGCCACCAACTCCTGAGCATATTTAGATAACCGGGTGAACTCCAGTGCATACTCTTGGATAGACATGCTACCTTGATTAAGATTAAAAAACTCAGCTGCCTTGAGCTCCCTCATCTCTCAAGGGAAGAACCGATCCATGAATGCAGTGTGAAACGCATCCCATCCTATCGGGCCTACACCCGCCGCCTTAGCATCTCTCCATTGCTTAAACCATAAATGTGCTACCCCCTTTAGCTGGTAGGAAGTAAAATCAACACATCCCCCATTGTTCACCCCCATGACTTGGGTGATTTTCAATATCTCCTCTATAAAATTATGTGGATCCTCGTCCACCTTTGACCCCGTGAACTATGGAGGGCTCATCCTCAAGCAATCTCTTACCCTAGTTGCCGCTACATTTCCATTCTATGGGAAATCACAACCATCTGGACCTAGGAAGTCATGGCCTGTGCTAGCATCTGAATCGCCGCCCTAAACTTAGCATGGGCGGCTGGCTCTGGTACGTGCTCCTCATGAATGGGTGGAGCTTGCTAAAGCTCACCATCATGGGCACCTCATGATCATTACCATTTCCGTTTCTTCTAGCGATTACTCAACGTGGAGGCATGATTATGCAAACGCTAATAGCACGAATTAGAGGAGTAAAGGACGCCATCGCACGACATATATCATGAAAGAAAGAAACATTTCCTAAACGTCTAGTAGCCTCTTCTTCATAAGTGTGGCGCGCTTCACACCCATGAAAAAGACTCTACCTAACGCGACTTTTAGTCTCCCTAGGACACATCAAACCTATGGCTCTGATACCAAGTTTATCACGACCGAAACGTACACCCGAATTGTAGACACGGGACAAGGAGCCCCGAGAGACCCCGAGTCGACCCATGACATGAGCATACATCTAACTCAATCACATGAGTGGAAGACTGAATATAAAGAACGTCATCATAGCATAACATAAGGGAAAATCAGTACTAGACTTATATAGTACGACGGAATACAACTTGTAGTCTGATAAGCCTCTAAACATGAAAGGCGGATTAATAGGACAAATCCCCAACTAATCCAATATCTAGAAACTGAAAGAAATAACATAGAGTGTCAACATACATCCCTCAGAATATGAGGACTCACCAAGTACACTAAGAGTAAGGCTGAACTAGCTACGGGTGAGGATGAGCCTGAGAACTGGGACCTGTATAATGAAACGATACAACATAGAAAGTATGTGCTCAGTACGTGGAATGTACTGAGTATGCAAGGTAAGTAAAACAGACATTTAAAACATATATGAAATTCATAAATGATCATAAGAGTAGGACGTCATGCTCGTATCGTAAATCATAATAACATATCATATGGCTCAAGGTTTTCAACACATTCCTAACATAACATAATCATAGTCGTATTAGAAGAGATTTTCTTAACATGACTTGAGACAACATACATAATCATAACATGCATAAATAATAAGGAACAATGGGATATTCTTTTAACCGACATACCCTTTATGAGCAAACATGAAGGCCGACTTGTAACCCTAGTCGGAGGGGTGTTCGTACCTTGCCAAGGTTAGGAACCATGAAGGGCGTGATCACACATGAAAAGGGCCATTTGGGCCAGGTACAAACATGAAAAGGTCCCAACATACCTACGGTGGCACGTAGTTCATGAGATCCGGGGCTTAACCTGAGCCCCGAACCTACTCGGTGTTCGATACTACTCCCAAAATATATAGTGATCATAATAATACATACATGAGTTCATGGGCTAGTTAAATCATGATAATCATAAACATGCTTGAACATACGTGAACTAGCCATGACTTGAGGCCTGTGGGTCGGCCAAAAATATAATTCATGATTGATAAAATTCATACATGCTTGTAGATCATGCATGTAGCTTGAAATTCATAAGTTCATAGTAGAAAACAAAATAAATTCATAAATAAATTCATAATTCATGTT
Source organism: Datura wrightii (assembly GCA_035772735.1). Lineage (NCBI taxonomy): Eukaryota > Viridiplantae > Streptophyta > Magnoliopsida > Solanales > Solanaceae > Datura > Datura wrightii. Next base: position 42,365,634 of record JASDFA010000002.1, on the reverse strand, counting down.
GTGCTTATCAAAACACCAATGGATCAATGGATCATAAATCGATTCATCACGGGGCATTCATAAACAAGCTTAATTGTTTAGAAATTTAAAATCAGCAATATTAAAATCAATTTAAATCCCAAATGATGATCCAAATCAGTAGATTATGATAAGATTTTAAAATCACAAGACCCATAATTAAATTATTTAATTTTATACAAATCAATTACAAAACCCCATGAGTTTTTGATAATTTATAAGTAAAATCATAGAGTAGGAGCATGGGTGTGGAAGGAACCACCCATTTGATGACCTTACATAATCGGAAACACTTGATTCTTAATCTCCCTTGAAAGCCCAAGATGGAATTTAGAGAAATTGGGGAAGAACACCTTGAATCACCTTCCAGACTCCACTCTATACTCTGCATGCATGAATGAGGCTTAACATGGACTAATTCCCCTTAAAAGACCCTATTCAGACCTTAAAATGACATATTTTAGGCCTTATGAGTTTAGGAATTACGAGAACACCCTTACTAAAAATGCAGGAATTTTTTGGTTGCCAGTCCCCACGAGGGACCTTACGAGTCGTTGCCAGGGGGCACGACTCGTGTCCTGAATCCGTCATGCTTACTGCCCAAACTCCTTAGGGGACTCCACGAGGGGCTCCACGAATTGTGATGACTGAACTCATGTTCACCACCCGTGATCCGCACTGCCCAAAACCTAGATCAACCATGCAATCCAAGCCACGGGTGACCTTATGACTCGTGAGGTTTGAACACGACTCATGGTCACCATCCGTGGTCTTCACTACCCTTTCCCAGTTTACAAACTGGTCCACCTACGCTACGGGAGATCTAATGGGTCGTTTGGCCTGACCACGACTAGTGATCATGCCCGTGGTCTTACCCCAAAACATAGCTGTGCCATCTTGACCACGAGTCACTTTACAACTCATGGTCATTTCTCAAGACCCACCTCACGGGTCGTTCTGTGACCGGGTGCGAATTTCTAGTTTTTCTCCATTTTGACTCCCGGATCTGATCCTTGGGTTCCCAGGGTATAACACACATAAATCCCGATTGTGCATGGAATTGTAAAAGCTCTGGGATCTTCCCTTTTTAGGGCAAGGTTGTTCATCATTACCGCACTACAATGGTGCATTCTCTCTTCATTTATAGCATCAACCACCTTCTTCTTTTTCAACAAATCTTTCATAAACTTGGCATAACTGGGCATTTGGATCAAAGCGTCCACCAATGGTATGTTTATGGACAACTTGCTAAACATGTCAACAAATTTCTTGAACTGATCTTCCTTCTTTTTCTTGGTTAGCCATTGTTGATACGGTGGTGGAATTCTTGATTCAACCTTTTCATCAACTGGGGCCTTCATTCCCGCTCTTCATCATCCACTTGAATGTGGATCTCATCATCCTTTTCCTCCGTTTCTTCCTCAACATTTTCTTCATTCTCTGGAATCATTGGCATTTTATAAACCTCATCTTCATCAACTACCTTCGGGTTCTCCACCTCACGAGGCTTCCCCGGGGCATCACAATCACCTTGCCACTTCTAGTGACAATAGCCATACATTGACCCTCTTTCTTTGGATTAGGCATTTTATCACTAGGTAGTGTTCCCTTCATCCTTGGGTTCATTTGAGCCGATAGGTGGTTCATTTGAGCTTCCAAATGCTTGATGGAGGTTGAGTGTGAACTAACTGTTTGAGCGAGGTTAGACACCTCCCCTCTTAATTGTTTCACCCCACTTTCGATCGACTCCACCTTCTTCAAAACTCTTGAGAGCATTTCTTCGATTTTGGAGCTACCCGCATCACTTACCCCTGGCTGATTGTGAGGATTTCCAACCTTAGGAGGTGGAATGTATGGATTTGCACTTCGATGGTAACAATCACCTTCTTGGTTTGGCTCTCTATTGCTCCACCTCTCATTCCTTTAGGGCCATCCTTGCCGTTCACAATTTCTCCACCCTTGGTTATCATCCCTTAGGCACCATGAGCCTTGGTTTGCTCCTTGGAAGCCAGGTCGAGGCCCTCCCACTTGGTTACCCATATATTGGCATTTTTTGTCATATCTTGGTGGTGAAGGCTCTCTTTCATATTGAATAGGACCTTGCATTCCCGCAACATTTACCACCTTTGGACCTGCTCCCATCACATGCTTTGTCATCAATTCTAATTGTGTCATCATCTTGAAAAGAGTCTCATCTTGCTCATCATCCCTTTTTCGCAACTCCGTCGCCAATGCACTTGAGATGATCTCATGATTATACACACTTTTCTCCCTTATGTGCCAAGCCCTGTTTGTTATTGTCATTCGATCAAGGAGAGCTTTGGCTAACCCATATATTTGGTGCATAATTGATCACCCAACTAGATTGTTGGCAACGGATTCGTTGATTGAATCAAGGGCCATATAGAAGCTTTAGAGAAGTACTCCATCAGGTAATCCATGATTTAGGTAAAGAACGACCTTCTTTTTAAACCTCAACCATGCCTCGTGCAAAGTCTCTCCTTGTTTCTATCTAAAGTTTGTGATATCGTCCCTCAATTGTAGCATTTTTGAGGGAGGGAAAAACTGATCTATGAAGGCTTCAGTTAATTTTTGCCACGAAGTGATACAGCCCGGAGGAAGTTCTTCCAGCCACATTGTTGCTCCCCCGTCAATGAGAAAGGAAAGAGTCTCGACTTGATTGACTCTTAACTAATGTATGTGATGTTAAAGGGATGCAAATTTCTAAGAAATTCCTCAGGTGCTGATTTGCATCTTCTCTTGGATTGCCGCCAAATAGCCCCTTCATCTGCAGTAAGTGCAACATGGTTCTAGTAACATGGAACACCGCATCCCCTACTGTCAGTGGTAGGCGAATGGCGCCTACAACTTCTGGCATCACCGGATTATCTTCTTCAAGTTCCATGTTCCCCTCTACTGAGCTATCTCCTTCTTGGGAGTGATGGCTCATGAGGTGGTGAGTCCTAACAACACAACAGTAAATCAAATCAAGTAGCTACAATGCACACTAATTTAGCTAAACAATCAGTCACTAGATTATCAAGCGCTAGTCCCCAACAACGACGCCAATTTTGATAACATCCAAAATATATTCTTAAGTCAAAGACTTTACACGGTCGTTGTATCAAAACAAGTAATACGATGAGTGCCGGGGTCGAATCCCATGAGGACTAGGGAGTGAGGATTCAAGCGTCGGTTGAGAAATTGATATTAGCTAGCACCATATAGTTTAACATAAAAACAAGGACAATGGGGGGAATAAACTTTGTAGAGTATTACATAAGTTGCTTTAGTGAACTAAAAGTAAAAGGATCAGCTAAGTTGTTGACAATAGTGTGAAATACTAGAGGTGCGTGTAGATGAAACACTAACTAGATCAGGATAGGTCAGGTCATCTCATAAGTTCAATAAGTGTAAATAATCTCGGGAAATCGGTAGCCTCAGCTTCCCATCCTATTAACTGCCCCTAGCTAGAGTTTTCTCAAACTCTCGCTGCGATTTAGCTCACCCGAATTTATTTGGATCAGCAACTTCACTGTTCCTAGCTATTAGATGCCAATTAGGAAGGAGAAAGTAATTTCAGCTATTACTAGCTTAATTTTACAATCTCTTATCAATACCCACTATTAGATTCATTTCGAATACTTAATTATTCTATCTCGAGGAACAATCAAGCAAGTATAGATAGACCCATATCATAATCAATGGATCTTCATTAATAGATTGAAGGGAATCCAATAAATTTACACTTAATTGAACATTATGAATTTGACTCTAGCAATACCCAATCCATTTAAGTAGTCATCATCACACACCTCTAGTTAATGATTTTAGCTACTCATAGTTAAGAAATTCAAAAGCACAATCATCAATAGCATCAAGAATTTAATAAGAAGAGTAGATAAATCAGAAACACAATTATCCTTCACTATAGCTGAAACTTAATAATATCAAATAAGAAAATAGAGCAGAGTATCTTCTACAAATTTCAATCAAAATCCCATTATAAGCTAAGAGATTGTCTTCAGCTAAAAGAGGAAATAATGATGTGATGTATACTTGGCTTTTATCTCAACCTCTCTAACTCTATATCTTCTTCCTCTCTTTTTTTTCTCTTTTGCAGAGTACTTCTCTTTCTAATTATACCCTGAAAAGTAGGATACTTTTCCTTCCTTTTTCAGCAATGGACAATTATACCCTTAAAAGCATCATTCTAAAATTGGCGAAGGTACCAACAGTTTGCCGATGAAATTCGTGAACCGCCGGATACTTGCTCTTCTTCTCCATTCATTTCTAGTGAACTTCGGCGGTTCTTTTGGGGTGTCGCTGATTCCAATCCGTGAACCGTCGGATCTTCAATTCCAATTCCAAAGTTTTCTTAGTGTCATTTAGTGATTGCACCGGCGTCTTTCAACTAGTGACTCGTGAACCGCTGGTAGAATTCCTCCCTTGAGGCAGTGACCTTAAGCTTCTAACCGGTGTTTCGCCGGTTAACACATGCGATTCGCCGCTTATGCATTTCCTCCTTTTTACTCCATTTTTTGCTCTTTTCTTCAAACTTAGCCATCTGCACACAACAAAAGCAAAAGGGGCATAAAATCCACATAATCAACTTGGGAACCAGACAAAAACTCAGGTTTTAGAGTCTAATGAGTTTGTAATTTACTAGCTAATAAGCGCACTCAACCCCATTCACCCCATGGCTTGGGTGATCTTGACAATCTCATCCACAAACTCATGTGGGTCCTCATCCACCTTGGACCCAAGGAACTCCGGCGGGTTCATCTGTAGGAAGTCTTTGACTCAAGCCGCTGCTACGTTGCCATTTTACGGAACATGCATAATTGCCTGCTGATTGACCTGAGCGGTCAAGGCCTGCGCAAGCATCTGAATAGCGGCCTAGAACTCAGCATGGGGAGCTGGCTCCGGTACCTGGGGCTCCTGAACTGGCGGGGCTTGCTAATGCCCATAACCATTTCCATTCTCGTGGCCCTCACTATCTCCATTCCTCCTCCCGTTCATTCTTCAAGGATCCATGATCTGCAATCGCGAATAGCACGAATTAGGAGGATAGAAAGACTTTTCATCGCACGACATAGATCATGAAAAGAGGGAACATTTCCTAAACATCTCGTATCCTCTTCATCATAAGTGTGTCACGCTTCACACCCATGAAAAAAGACTCTACTTAACGCGGCTTTCAGATACCCTAGGACACTTTAAGCCTATGGCTCTGATACCAGGTTTGTCATGACCCGAAAGGAGGGCCGGATTGCATCACGGGACAAGGAGCCTTGAGAGACCCCAAGTTGACCCATGGAATAAGCATACATCTGGTTCAACCAAGAGACTGAATAAACGACAGTACAATCATAGCGAAAGTCTAGTTTGAATATAACATCAGAATATAACATCCGAAGCTAAATGCATACATATGTCTGGATATCCTCTAAACATGACGAGTTGATGGGACAAGACCCCAACTAACTCAACAAGATGAAAACTAAAATACATAAAGAAAAGATGGATAGTCTGGTCCTCGAAAGATGAGGACTCACCAATAAGAAGATGCTAACTTCGATAAGCTGTCTAAGAGTGGGGCTGAACCTAAGAGCCGGGTCCTGTATCATGAAATGATACAACATAGAAAGTGTGCGGTTAGTACGTGGAATGTACCGAGTATGCAAGGTAAGTAAAACCGCTAAGTACGTAAAAATCCTTCTAAACACAATGCGCTAATTAAACATAAACATCAGTAAACTGAGAGTAGGGCTTGCATGCATTCTTTCTGAAATCATAATTTTTTCATAACATGACAATACATAGCTTTATAACATCAAACTGACTCGAATGACTCAATGCTATAATATGACATTTATAAAAAACTTGAACATTGAGTCAAACCTTACTTTTAGAACCTGCATGAGTATATGATAACTATGAGTAATGAATATGCATAACTGAAGCATATATAACAATGGGAGACTCGTCACTTAATCAACATACTGCGATAGAGCTTACATGGTCCCGACTATCACACTCAAGTGGCCAGAGTCATCCAAAGACTTGCTAGCGCTAAGGACGCTACCATGATATCAATATCAAGATGAAGACCCATTCGATCAAGGGGAAACTCACAAGGGAGGTCCCAAGTCATATAATAGTATCAACCTACGTTGGCACGTAGTTTTGGGGCATAGGGTGATCGACCCTTAGCCCACTCGGTGCTAGACTTTTCTCCTAAAAATATGCAAAGCTTCACATCGTATATAATGAAGCTCAACATTGTCTATTGACGAAGATCAATAATCAAATACATCTAAAATATGAAATCATGCATATGAGAAGCTTTAGTTCAAAACATAACACAATTTAAAAACATACATGGGAGCCTTTGCTCTAAAACAATGTTGTAAGCTTTGTTCGAAAAAATCATCATTTAAACATAACATGTGGGAATTTCCCAAAGATTTATCATACCTACAAATACTCAATTCTCATCGAAAACATAATTATAAACATGCATATCTTCAAATCATTCTTCTCATCATAATATCTAATCATTATGACTTATTCTTCACAAATCACAATTTTCATGATCATATCATCAATGGGCTTCAACATTCATAAGGCATAGAAACATAATTTAAGTGAAATCATTAGAAAATTAGCCCATGCTTCACAATTCGATAATAAAATCATAATCAATTCATACCCATGTAAAGAAATTGAAGATTCATGCATTTGGGTAGACACCTAATAACTTGATCATAGGAATTTCTCATGTTTAGATAGAAATTGGGCATGAGTGTGGAAGAAGACACTGTTGTGGCCCGCAAGTGTATGGGTCGTACAAGTAATATAGTGGCTCTTTTTAAGAACTGGAATGTCAAACCCACAGGGACTGGACCAATGCAGCTAACTATCAGGTTCAAGTGTGATATTAAATACCACAAATGTTGATTATAAAAGTTTTTGATAGAGTTTAATTAAGTCTAATTGTGGTCAACGAAATATTCTGAATCCATTCAAGGAGAAACATAGAGTTAAAGCCGGATAATCATGCGCTACTACGAATTGCAATGGTTAAGTATGGAACTATCAATTGTCATCTCACATAATTATAATTGCATGCTCATGGCCTTTTGAGCCTCTAAACATGACAAACTAGCCTTACTACTACGTTGAGAGCGAGGATGCTAATTCTAGTTCGCGGACAATTAACTACGTGGATGTGGTTTACATGGATATGATTAGGGACTCTCGTACTCCTAATCATTCGACTCAACTTAGCTACACAACTACTTCTTCGAGTGGTGATGTGATAATTCCAAGTTGGTGCCCCATTCCTCCCGTTTTATCAACCAAGCAAGGTATTAGGTATATTTCTATCCTAACACAAATTATATCGTGAGATACAATCATGATCCCTACATTCTCTTGTTCTAGCCTAGGTACATGCTTTCTCAAGCATATGCCTAAGTTAACGTGTATGTTTTCATGGTAATCAATCATAAAAACAACAAATAATTAAGAATGCAAGAAAAAACAACAATCGATAACTTAATTCCAACACAATTTCATAAAAATACAATCATAACTCATGGCTTCAACCCTAGAGGAAGGGTTCTAGCCATTCGAGTTCATAAAATTACAAGAAAACGTTGATAAAGTAACATACCTACAAGAATTTGTAGAATAGAAGAGGAATTTGACAAACCCTAGGTGAGTTCTCCCACTTCTCCCTTCACTCCTAGGTGGTTTTCCAGAATAAAATCGTGACTAAATGATTTTAGGAGTTAAGGGACCTATTTATAGTAAATGAGAATTTTGCAAAATTAAGCCTGTTGTGGAATGGCTCCGTGTCACAGAGTGTATCGCAGAGCACTGCCTCCGTGACACGGAGGTAACACGGAGGCACACTGGAAATTGCCTCTGGATGCCATGATGTTGAGGGACTCCGCGCTGGCCGGCATAACACGCTGCTCATGCAGCGCGATGTCATTGTGCTGGCGCGCAGCTCGCCGGCGTGGCACGGCGCTGGCACGCAGATTGCCTGCCTGCTTGCTGCCTTCTCTGGTGCCTGGCATTGGCGTGGCACAGCGCTGGGCGCGGCACACGCACAGCGTGGCACGCTGCCTGGCGCGGCCAGCCTTGCCAAGGCATGCTTCTTGCCGACTTTCACAAATCGCTCCCGACTCCATTCCTCTACTTCACCAACATATAAATTAGTTCCTCAAATTCATGTAAACCCAAAAAACAAGAACTAATCATGTTGGTTAATACATATATTCACATTTATATAAAATCACATGAAAATGTATATAATTAATTAGTTAAACAGGACTAAATTAAGTTATAAAGCATCACTCGGGCATGCTATTTTGCCCGAGATCAGACACCCACTCATAACCTTACATACCTAGAAGGGATTAATTCTACCACTTCTCTGATTGCCCAAGAAGAATTTGAATGAAAGCCTTGAAGGCTTTCTCTAGATCACCTCCTCAACCTCTCAAGTTTGCATGTATGGAAGGAAATAGCTTAGAATAGGTTTTCTCCTCTTAAAACCCACTAAAACGAGCCTCAAATGACGTAGTATAGGCTTTAGGAACTTAGGAATTATGAAAAGGCCCTTACTAAACTCACAGGAAATTGCTGTCAGGTGGTCCTAACGGATGACCTGATGACTCATGGTCCAGGGCAACGACTCGTTTTCTCGCTCTTCAGGTGCACTGCCTAGCCTTGTCTTTCGGGCTCATAACGATTAACACCACGACTTTTTAGGGGTGACCATGACTCATGGTCACCAGTCGTGAAGTATAGTAATCTTCTTCCTTCTCTTTACCTTCTCCCTACTCCACGGCTTACCTAACGACTCGTAGGGTCTGACCACGAGTCGTTGACACGCCCATGGGAAACCTTTTTGTTCCAACTTCCCAAACTCCTCCTTGTCCTCCCCACGAGTCACCTGACGACTCGTGGGCTGTCCTCACGGGTCGTCTCATGACTCGTCCTGAGTCTGCAACATCAACTTTATATTTTCCCCGTTTCAACTCCTGTGTCCGATCTTTGGGCATCGAGGGTATAACAAGGCATGTATGAACTACCCTTCCACTCGAGGACTAGCTCACTCGAAAATTGGAATTCTACCACCCAAGTTCTATAATTTACTGAGGCATAACATGCATGTAGCCAATCTATGCCGAAGATAACACCAAAATTTGTCATGGCTAACTCTACTAAATCCGCTGAGGTGATCTTCTAAAGGGCTGCGACAGGGTAATTTCTATATACTCATTGAGTTATAACTGAATCACTGACTGGAGTTGAGATTGAGAAGGATTCTGATCAGATTTCGAGACTAACTTCAAAACTACTAGCAACATAAGGAGTCAAAAAAGATAAAGTATCCTCTGGATCTAACAATGCATATACATCAAGATGGAAAACTCATAACATATCGGTGACTAAATCTAGGGAGACATCCTGCTCCCGACGAGGGGCTAGGGCGTAGAATCTGTTTTGGCGCTAACCACCACCCGCACTAGTAGATACCCCTACTCAGTTGGCCATGCTGGTGGAGCTACTGAACTAGAGGATGGGCCTCAGCCCCTATTATGGCCCTGTCTGGCTGCTGGACAAGCTCTAAGCATATGTACGGGCTTCCCACACCCGAAACAGGCACCCGAACCTACTAAGCACTGACCCATGTGTCTCCGGCCACACTTTCCATACTCTGGAATGCTGGACTCTGCGGGTATGCTACCTTGAGCTTCAGAGCCTGATGCCCACCCCCTCTGGTCGCGCCTGGATCTAGATGGAACACGCATAGCTAACGACGTTGGGGGTGGAGATCTCTGGTGGAACTGCTGGCAGTGCCTGCTAAGTCTCTGCTAGGAGAATCCTAAGCCATCAGTCCTGACCCTCTTGGCCTCTCTCTCTTGCTCACTCACCTGTACCGCCTCCATTTGCTGGGCGTATAGAACTATCCGAGGAAAGTTAGTTTCCTGATGAAGCATCGCGGTCTGGCAATCCTTGACCAAATAGTCTGCTATACCATGCACAAACCGACTACTCCGGCCCTTTGATCTGTCACCATCTCAGGTGCATACTTGGATAGGCGAGTAAACTCTAAGGCATACTCCTGAACTGTCATCTTCCCTTGCTTCAAGTTCACAAACTCGACTGCTTTAAGCTCCCTCATATCACGAGGGAAGAACCGATCCAGAAATGCAGCATGAAATTCATCCTAACTAATAGGGCCTGCTCCAACTGCCCTATTATCCTTCCATTGCTTGAACCAAATGTGCGCAACCCCTTTCAACTGATACGAGGCTCGATCGGCACACTCCCCTCCAGTCATCCCCATGATCTGGGTGATCTTTAAAACCTGTTCAATAAACTCATCTGGATCATCGTCCACCTTTGACCCAAGAAACTCTGAAGGGTTCGTCCTAAAAAAATCTCTTACTCGTGCTGCCGCTGCATTCCTATTTTGAGGGACATGCGCTACCAACTATTATTTGACTTGGGCAGTCAAAGCTTGAGCTAGCATCGAATGGCTGCCCTAAACTCAGTGTGGGCAACCTACTTGGATACATTATTCTCATAGGCTGGTGGAGCCTGCTAGTACCCATCCCCATTGCCATTCTCGGGCCCATTTCCATTCTTGTTTCTTCTTCCGTTAACCCGGCGAGGAGGCATGATTTTGCAAATGCATATAGCATGAGTTAGAAGGATAGAGAGACATTCATTGCACGACTTAGATCATGAAAGAAGGGTACATTTCCTAGAACATCTCGTAGCCTCTTTGTCATAAGTGTGGCGCACTTCACACTCATGAAAAAGACTCTACTTAACACAAATTTTAGACACCCTAGGACACTTCAAAGCTTAATGTTCTGATACCAAGTATGTCACGATTGGAACATAGGCCCGGATAGAGACACGGGAAAAAGAACCCCGAGAGGCTTCAAGTCGACCCATGGAATAAACATGATATCTAAAATCAACATAATTAAGCGGAAGTCTAACATGTATAATGAAGCGAAAGTCTGAAAATATCATAACATCTGAATACATAACACAAGGATGAAACTGAATACATGCTATGTCTAAAAAGCCTCTACTACTGATGAGTACATGGGACAAGACCCGAACTAACTCACTATAGTATGAAACAGAAAATACTCCATACAACTGATAAAGGGCCCTCTGAAAAGGAGGACTCACCTACTGAGATTGCAAGATGCTAAGACTGAGAGTCTGGCTGCTGGCGATACTGCGCCTGGATATTCAAGCTTGTGTCGTGAAATGATACAACATAGAGTATGCGGTCAATATGTGGAATGTATGAAGTATGCAAGGTAAGTAATACCGCTAAGTAAATAAAATCATAAATCATGCATGTCATAAAAATATAATCAAGATAAGATTATGAGAGTAAGGAATGCATGCTATTTTTCTGAAATCATAATCTGAACATAACTGAATATCATAACTAAATCAAATGACCCTAAGTTGAAAAATTGATAATCATAAGTAAAACTGAATATTGGGTCAAACCTGCTAAAAATATAATATCCTGACTGATAAACATGCATAACTGAAGTCATGAGGAACAATGGGAGACTTATCATATAATCGAAATTACCACGATAGAGCTTACATGTTCCCAACTATTACACTCAAGTGGGTAGAGCCGTCCAAAGCCTTGCAAGGGCTAAGGACGCTACCATGATATTGATATCAAGCTGAAGGCACCCCCTTGAGGGTAGGGAAGCTCACAAGGGAGGTCCCAAATAATCTGAATATACCTATGTTGGCACGTAGTTCTGAGGCATATGGTTGACGGACCCTTAGCCTACTTGGTGCTAGACACTACTCTCAAAAACATGCATATGCTCTCCATCATTTTTCAATGAAGCTGACCGCCGTCTAGTGATGAAGATGAATAATAATATACTTGCATAATCTGAATTCATAACATGAGGAGCCTTCGGCTGAAACCATACCACAAGCTGAAAATATGGGGTCTAGACTTCAAAATCTATGTGGTAAGCTAATAACATGAAATTAGATAAATCATGAAACATACTTGATCATATGGGCTTCCCAATACATATACATACTTGACATAGTATTGAACATTCGAGAACATGAACATGGATATGGGTAATTTGAAATCATACTTTCATCATATACATCTCATCATGGTAGAAAACATATATCATCGATCACAACTTTCATGAACTTTCATGGATGGGCATCATAATTTATAAAACTTGAAAACATGATTTATAATTGAAAACATTGCAAAATATTCCCATTAATCATAACTAAACATTAGGAATATGCATAGATCATACCCATGATTGATACTTAGGAAATTCACATGTTGGGTTAAAACCCCATAGATTCATCAACTAGAATTTCATGAAATTTAAGAGGGACTGGGAATGGGTGTGAATGAATACAACCATTCATAACCTTATATTCTTGTAGAAATCTGATTACACAACTCTCTTGAGAACCCAAAGGAAATCTGGGGAATAACTTGATGAATCTAGGCTTGATCACCCTTAGGAGCTTCTAGACTTACATGCATGGAAGAGAATAGGCTTAGAATGAACTTGCCCCTCTTAAAACACACTATTTTGAGCTTAAAACGACATAGTTTAGGCCTTAGGAACTTAGGATTATGGAAAAGTCCTTAATAAATTCGCATGGAAAAAAACACTTCCAGTCCCCATGAGGGACTGGACGACTCGTGCCCTACACCATGACTCATGGTCTTCCTCTCATGATTAGCACTGCAATTTCTCTTCTGAGGGTCACCATAAGTGACACCACGACTCATGGTGTACCCAACAACTCATGGTAACCAAGTCATTCCCAACACTGTCCAAATTCTTCAATCTACCATCAACACTTGACCACGGCTAACACAATGAATCGTGATGTTGACCACAACTCGTGGTCACACCCATGGTCACCGCCAAACCTAAAAAACTCAACCATGTCCAACCTCCTCCCCAAGAGTCACTTAACGACTCGTGGTGCACCTCATGGGTCACTAGATGACTCATCCTGTGACCTGGTGCAGAAATTCCTATTTTCTCCGTTTCAACCCTCAGGTCTGATCTTAGTGCTTTCGTGGTATTACAGAAATCTACCTTGATCTCCTCCCACTTCCAATTATGAATATTATTACCATTTAACATAGCTCCTAGCCCCTGATGCTTAACCTTTCTAGTCTACACTCCTCACTTGGGCCCTATTTATACTAAAGTCTGAATCCAACGGCATACCTCAACCGCGTTTAAGCCTAACTCGACCATACCTCCAGCAACCTAGAGTTATCCACTAGGAACATTATTTCCCCCTTAACAAGAAAGTCACACAAATTCGAGATCTAATCAAGAAGTCACTAGTCAGACCATACCATGGTCTACCTATACAACACCACCTCATTTAAGCCTATCACTTATGATTATCCTATGGCTCCTTGTAGCTAACATTATTTAGGAATTCCCTTATCTCCCAAGCTTTGTTAATAATAGTGCTTCATGAACTTCTACATACTTGGCACCTATGACATGAATAAAGAGTTATCATGAACGTACACATTATAACCATCATTTCCATCATACGGAAACATACACAGGGCTTACAGTAAGGAAATTATAAGCATGAATCATTAAAGAAATCTAAGATGGGAATATACCTGATATAACATGATCTTATGTGCCACTAAGGCAAATCTTAATGATCGAGTTCATAGGGATGGGCATATTGGGAGACTTGAGTTTACATACAAAACGAGTTTCTTGATGTGAGGCTGAGATTCACAAAGTCATAGAGTAATACTGAGGTCATTGACTAAAGAGGTTACTTATCATCCTGGGAATCTAAACATAAGCATGAGTAGAGCATAACGTCGACCAAAACATAAGGGAAAACATCTAAATAGGAATGGGTCGACACCCCCTAGATGCTATTTCTGGAACTTCCTTACTAGAAAAACTCAAGTTTAGACTTGGCCCTTCACTTACCATCTCCCCCTTAGTTCAATTCCATCAATCTAAGGCTCTTGGATCCTTTCATAAGGCTAGGCTAACATCACTAGCTCCTTACTTCCCACCTCTAAAGTTATCACTAAAGACTTCATATTTATAATTATTTTTCACCATCTACTAGACAAGTCTCATACTAGAATGTTAAAAGGAGTTTTTATACTTTATTCTGCAGCTCCTGAGCCTAACAACATGTGAGAATCACCTTAAAAAGCTCATGACATACCTGTGACTATTTTTGGCAAGTCTCCCTGATCCTAGTATGATGAAAAGACGTAAAAATGATCCTGACATTGTCCACTACCTGAACTAGTGATGTGCGATGGATTTACAGCACTATTGACGCTCAAAACTAAGAAAATAGCATAGACTTACATGTATTTATGTGGATATGAGGCACTTTTCCTTTGATTTCAGGATATATGCATGTTGGAACAATAAATTGCAAAAGGAAGCTAAAAGTGTGCAAAAAAGGGCAAAAAGTGCAGACCAAAGTATGATCCGTAGGATGGACCTACGAGTCGTACTGAGGGTATTGATGAGAAGCTGAAAGTTTAACCTTGAAGACTGATTTTATGAGACTTGTCACGAAACATACCATGGTGGTATGAGTCATGGGGAGTTAGTCGTGATGAAATCCAGAAGAATTGTACAGGAGACTCCTACGATCCGTGAGATGAAGGCATGAGTCGTACCATACCAGTCGTGGTGAATTTCAGAAAAAAGTTCAAAGTATCAGGATCACGGGTGCAATGTACGAGTCGTAGGATGTTGGTATGAATCGTACCTTGGCCCAAAACTTAGCCAAAATTCAGCCAACACTCCAAGCCACGAGTTGATGTCACGATCCGTGAGAAGCCCCTACGAGTCATAGGTGGACCCATGACGAGGTCGGCTACAGATATGGAAAGCGGTCCTATTAGTTTAGGAAAAGGATTCTTGTGTCTATATAAATATTTTTTATGTTTTATTTTTTATAGAGGACGATGACTAGACTTAATTCTAGTAGGAAACCATTGTAGTAAGCAATTTTACATCGTTGGAAGAGAGAATTGAGTTGGTTCAACCTTTTCTTGAATTCATCTTGTTCTTGCTACTTGTTACTCAAGATTTCGTGGTTTAATTGAAGGAGTTGTTTTTCTCAACCATCTTTGTAAGTATTCTTTTATGTTTTCAATCATGAACACAATTCGCAACCTTACAACTATGAGAGGTTAAAACCTCCATAGCTAGGGTTGTGGGAACCATGGTGGATTAACAAGTTAGGGTTGCACAAAGTGAGTCTAAAACTAAAACTAATTACTTATATGTAGTCTCTTCATCTTTAATGATTCTTAACGGTGTACAACATTAGGAAATGCCCAAATTCTTTACTTGCTTTGGTTGAAGAGGTAGAGATTAGGAAAAGAGAATTACAATAGAGCCTTGATCTTTATGATCATTGTAATAACTTGAGCTGTGGTCGCAGGATAGTTATATCTGGAACTTGGTAATAACGGTTAGTTGGCAAAACTTATGATACTTGGTCGAGTAATGGAGGATAGTCATTCAGTAGGGATTGGTCGATCGTTTGACTGAACCTATGTTATCAGTTCTATAAGTAAGTATTGGAAAAGATCACGACTGTATACCCAAAGCTGTTATGAACCCATGGGGAGCACAAACCCTAGTTATCCTTTAACTATTGATTCAAAAATATAATCTTGACTGCTGTTTATTTCTATTATTGATTTTTATTAGAATTCCCCCCATTGTTAAGTAATTACGATACAAGTTCATCCACTGAATGTAATCTAGATCTTGCATATTCCCCGTAGGTTCGAGCCCAACCTCTTGTTGGGTTCTTTGTTGAAAACATCCGCTTCATACTTCAGTTGGAAGTGTGGTTTGAGAGTTATCAAAAAGTGGAGCCGTATGAGAGTGCAACCATTTATAAAGTATGAATGAAGATCTACCATGCAAAAAGATCACAAGAAGGGAGTTTAGTCCAGGCGACTTGGTATTGTTGTTTAACTCAAGACTCTGGCTACACCCTGGGAAGTTGAAATCTAGATGGGTGGGACCTTATATAGTAGTGCAAGTGTCTCCATATGGTGTAGTGGAACTTGAGAACAAAGAAGGAAAAAGGTTCAAAGTAAATGGGCAAAGATTAAAAGTGTATCTGGGAGATGAAGATAAATTTAAAAGAGTGGAGGAAATATCCTTGATGATGCCTGAGAAGTCACAAAAGTAACGTCGTGTCGCGATGTTAAATCAGCCGCTGCATGGGAGGCAACTCATGAGAGGCGAAGTTTGAGTAGCCACAGGTATGTCCCTTTTCCCTTCATGCTTATATTTTATGCTTCAGGGATGAAGTTCATTTTTTTTAAAAAAGGGGGGCGTACTTGTATTTTTGGGATATTTTTGTTCATTTGAGGGTTTTTCTTGCCGGGTTTCTTTTCCCTCAGGAATTCTATCTAGTAGAACCGATATGTGTTAGGATTTTTTGTTTTTAGTTTTTATCTTTGTTTGATTATAAAGTAACTTAGGAATACCCAGGCATTGGATATGCACTAGTTTTATTGTTTTTGAAAAATTGACCTTGTTTAAAATTTTTAGCTATGTATTTGTGACAACAATGCATGATTTTTGTGGATCGTTTTATGTCATTAAGTTATTAATAGTGCTAGTCTTGTTAAGCCATGTATGAACCAGATAGGTAAAGTAAAAATAGTTCATGTACCATGTGTGGGTGAGGTCTTAGTATTTATTGCGGTATGTTCGTTGAAGATCTAGAACTTGCCTGGTTGGTGTATGCATAGGTTGAGGATGGTTGGTTAGGATATGATCATAGGCCATTTTTGTGTTAGCTCACTTTTATCCTATATTTTCCTACCAAAGTTTCATGAATCCCTTGATCCCAAGGTTGAGCCTTAATAGACCATATTTCTTTGATTTACCTTTTAATCGTATCCATTTATTTATAATGAACCTATTTGGCCGTAGTCCTTCCTTGGATATTGTGAACCTCAACATAAGCAAAATCCTTAATTTGAGGGTGGCTAAATTAGGGTGCATAAATGGTTGGAGCATGAGAAAAGGAAAGAAAAGAAAGAGAAAAGAAAAAAATGGTGAAAAAGGTCTGGTGAGGTCAAAAAGTAAAAAGCTGAAAATTTGAGAATATTGAGAGAAAAAGAAAAAAAAAGTAGCTTGAAAGTGTTGAAAAATGTGAAAAATCACCTCACCCATGCAAATATTTTTAAAATGGGAAAAAGGGAAGAAAAGAAGATAAAAAGAATGAAGGGTGAAATAGGAAAATGGTGTAGCCAATGAATGTAGTGCCAGGAAGGGATAGTCACTCATAAAATCTTTCATCTTTATCATGTCCAGCCTTAAGCCTGCAAGCCATATCAAGTCCTATGGGGATCTTAAGTTGACCATCTAACAAACCAATGCAGAGAAAATAAGGGCAAGCCTATGGTATCTGTTTCATAATACTTGGAATTCTTTGAGATAGTGAGTGCTTCATTTGCCTAGTCCCATGTTTCATTTGATACTTCATACTAGAGTGCGGACTTCATTTTTTGTGAGGGTACATGAATTATGTTTTCTTTTTACCATTGGTCTGTGTGAAATGCATAGGTGATGACTTGATTTCTTGTTGATAGCTAGATGACATGTCTTGATCCCTGAATATGATGTTTTGATGTTGCTTGCAATACATTAGCTGATTATGTTTCAAGAGGTAGGGTCAACAGAGTTTGTATATACAGTGCACAAATTTGTTTGAGTTTTGGCTGTGGTATGTTAAGTTTATTTTCTAGTTGAGAGTCGTGTTTAGTTTTTCTTTTTATTTGCATGAGGACATGCAAAAGTCTTAAGTTGAGGGTGTTGTGTTGTGGATTTACAACACTATTGACGCTCAAAACGAAGAAAATAGCATGGACTTAGGTATATTTATGTGGATATGAGGCACTTTTCCTTTGATTTCAGAATAAATGGGTGTTGGAACAACAACTTGCAAAAGGAAGCTAAAGTGTGCAAAAAAGGGCAAAAAGTACAGACCACAGTATGATCCGTAGGATGGACCTACGAGTCGTGCTGAGGGTATTGATGAAAAACTCAAAGTTTAACCTGGAAGACTGATTTTATGAGACTTGTCACGGATCGTACCATGGTGGTGCAAGTTGTGGGAAGTCAGTCGTGATGAAATCCAGAGGAATTGCACAGGAGGCTGATTCTCAGTACGAGAGTACCCTATGATCTGTGAGATGAAGATACGAGTCGTACCATATCGTTCGTGCTGAAGTTCAAAAAAAGTTCAAAGTATCAGGATCAAGCCACGGGTGCAATGTACGAGCCATAGGATGTTGGTACGAATCGTACCTTAGCCCAACACTTAGCCAAAATTCAGCCAACACTCCAAGCCACGAGTTGATGTCACGATCCGTGAGAAGCCCCTATGAGTCGTAGGTGGACCTGTGACAAGGTCGGCTATAGATATGGAAAGCAATCCTATTAGTTTAGGAAAAGGATTCTTGTGTCTATATAAATACTTTTTATGTTTTATTTTTTATAGAGGACGATGAATAGACTTAATTCTAGTAAGAAAACATTGTAGTAAGCAATTTTACATCATTGGAAGAGAGAATTGAGTTGGTTCAACCTTGTGATCAACCTTTTCTTGAATTCATCTTTTTCTTTATACTTGTTATTCAAGATTTCGTGGTTTAATTGAAGGAATAGTTTTTCTCAATCGTCTTTGTAAGTATTGTTTTATGTTTTCAATCATGAACTCAATTCACAACCTTACAACTATGAGAGGCTAAAACCTCCATAGCTAGGGTTCTGGGAACCATGGTGGATTAACAAGTTAGGGTTGCACAAAGTGAGTCAAAAACCAAAACTAATTACTTATATTGTAGTCTCTTAATCTTTAACGATTCTTAACAGTGTACAACGTTAGGAAGTGCCTGAATTCTTTACTTGCTTTGGTCGAAGAGGTAGAGATTAGGAAAAGAGAATTACAACAGAGCCTTGATCTTGATGATCATTGTATTAACTGGAGCTGTGGTCGCAGGATAGTTATAGCTGGAACTTAGTGATAATGGTTAGTTTGCAAAACTATGAGACTTGGTCGAGTAATTGAGGGTAGTCATTTAATAGGGATTGTTCGATTGTTTGAATGAACCTAAGTTATCAGTTCTGTAAATAAGTATTGGTAAAGATCACGAGTGTATACCCAAAGCTGTTATGAATCCGTGGGGAACACAAACCCTAGTTATCCTTTAATTATTGATTCAAAAATATAATCTTGACTGCTGTTTTTCTATTATTTATTTTTATTAGAATTCCCCCCATTGTGAAGTAATTACCATACAAGTTCATCTACCGACTGTAATCTAGATCTTCCATATTTCCTGTGGGTTCGACCCCAACCTCTTGTTGGGTTCTTTATTGAAAACGTCCGCTTCATACATCAGTTGGAAGTGTCATCTGAGCATTATCAAATAGCTGATGCGCCCTACTGAGGTGCGTAGGCTATCGGAGTTACTAAAGAGGTGACTATATCCGAACCATCCATGCACTCTCCTAGCTGATTCTTTTCGTAGCTCTTGAAAACTGGATAAGTGCACTCCCCTGACATGCTCCTCTAACCCCTACAACTAGATTCTCTATCTCTTGAATCACCTTTGGGCCCAGAGAGAAAACTGGCTGTCGATGGTGCTGAGACCAACAACCTCTATGGGGTGGTGGTCGATGTCCACCACTTGCTCTCTATTGGAAAACCTCATGGTTGCCTATCCTGGCTCTCTTGTTCCCCTTACCTCTTTCCCTAGACCTCCTGTTAACCTTTTAAATGGTGTGACTTACATGGGCCCTTCTTAGTGCAGTCTCAAACCTTAGTAGCTGTTGTCTCTCCAATAGTGTTAGTAGATACGATTGCCTGTTGGTTAAGATGAGCGGGTGTATCACTGTCCTAAGGGCAGCCCTGAGCTTAGCATTAGTAATTTGCCCACAAGGGGCCTACTGGAGTTGGTGGGGCTAGCGGATCTTTTTTTTGTTTCCTCTTCCACTATTTCCTCTGCGAATGCATATAGAATGAGTTAGAAGAATTGGAGTGTTGGACTTTATTAGATGATATAGAATCATTAAAGAAGGGAAGTTTCCTAAAATGTCTTTTAGCCACTTCCTCATAAGCATGACACACTTCACACCCATAAAAAATACTCTACTTAGTGCAGCTTTCACATACCCTAGGACACACCTAAACCTAATGCTCTAATACCAAGTTTTTCACGACCCGAGCATGGACTCTAGATCGATAAACGGGAAATAGAACCACGAATGGTTCCAAGCTAACCCATGGCATAGCATATTACTAGCACAATGTAACTTATAAGAAAAACTGAGCAGAAGATAACTGAAATATAAGAGATTCCCTTATAGATAACAAGATAATCTAATAATATAAACACTGAGTCACAAAGCTGAACATGCTCGCTCTATGTATGAAAGCCTCTACTAACTGAGGAGCTGCTGGGCCAAGTTCCCAACTAACTCTAATATCTAAAACTAAAATGAGGTAGAAGAACTTAAATGAAGTAGATAACTCTATTCGTCAAAAGATGAGGACTCACCCCCATTTGTTGATCAAGTCGGAATATATCTAACCACAGGCTGAGCCTGGGCACCTAGATCTATATCATGAAACAATATAGCATATAGTATGTGGTAAATACTTTGAATATATTGACTATGTAAGGTGAGTAAAACATGCTAGTAAAATAGTATAAAAGAGATCATGAGAGTAAAATAGTATAAAATGTGAGTTTCTGATCATAAAATGGACATGAGGGTTCAAGGCATTTCAAAACTATAATATAAAGCTGATTATGATAAAATTCATAAGTAAAAGCCTCATAAACCATATCTTGAAACAAATCATCATAAGTCGTAAAATCATGAATCGTGAACATGAATATATATATATATATATATATATATATATATATATATATATATATATATATATATATATATATATATATATGCATATAGAAACTAATGAACAATGGGAGACTCATCATAAGCGACACCATCATGAGAGAGCTTACATGCCTAACTATCTTGCTCAAGTTGGCAGAGCCATTCCTAGCTTGCCAAGCTAAGGAACGATTAAGGTGTGATAGCACTTGTGAATCCCCATAGGGTTGAACATGAATATATACATATGATGGCACATCGTTATGAGGCTCGTGGTTTGATTAAACCCCCAGCCTACTCGGTGTTAGACGCTACTCCCAAAAACATGCACATGGCTCATCATCATAAACGTAAAAACAATACTTGAAGTTGCATGGGCTAGTCGAAATATGAAATCATAATTATACTTGATATACATGAAATAACCATGAAAAGGATGTCATAATGTTGGCCATGATATTTGAATTTAAATTTCATGAAAATCATACATACTTGATTAAGGCTTCATAATTTGAAATCATAAATTCATAAGGTTAAGAATTTGTAAACATTCATGCATACTTTGATAATTCATGATACTTAAAATCATGGGCTCATAAGCTTGAAAATCATAAATGTTGCACAATAGGGAAAAATCATCATACGCTCGAAATCATGAATTAGTTAAGTAATTTGGGAGTCAAATCTGCTCTAATAACCATAATTCATCAATTGGTAAATGAGGGAGTTGAACCCATAGAGAGATCATAGATAATTGCATTGAATTGGGTAAACCCTAGAATTTCACAATTTAGAACTTGAGAGGTAGAGATCATGGAATTTACCTTGGAAAAGGCGTGAGGATGAAAGTATTTCCGCCCTTCAATACCCTACATACCTGCGTTGATGATCCATTGACTTTTCTTGAAGGCCCAAGGAAGATTTGGAAGAGTTTGATGAAGAACCCTAGATCCTTTCTTGAGAGAAAATCTCATCTATGGTCTTCGAAGTGAATGAAATTTAGGCTAAGTTAAACCCTTTAATCTGACCCTTAGGAAGACTAAAATGATGTCATTTAGGAGTTAAATGCAGACGAGTTTACCAAAATACCCGCAAACTACCAAAAAAATTGAAATTGGCTGAAGAATCAATGACCAAAGGGACGGGTCGTTGGTTAATAGGACGACCTGTACTAAGGTTCGTCCAAAGCCTGGTACTATTTCACTAAACTGCTCATAACTTTTTACTCCGAACTCCGATTGACACAAGGTAAAATGAGTTGGAAAGAAGACAAGAAGGGCTTCAATGTGATGTGTTCAACAACCCAAAAACACTTTGAAAATGGGATCTATGATCATTTGAAGTTTACCCTTTTAAGAACTTATATGAAAACTCAATCGATAAAAAGGCTCTCAACTTAACTTTGTGCTAGAGGTTCCTTATGAAATTAATTTGTATCCAATGCACTTCTCACACTTAAGAATTTATCTTAATACCTTGTTTTATAAAATGTTTCAGGTTCATGTCAATCCACATACCTAGAACGTTTCCAAACTTCACCGGAGAGTTCGAGGCATTAAAATATCTCATCTTACAAACAGATGGTACGAACTGTACCATAATCCTATGATCCATTACATTCTTCTGTACCTTCCAATACATATAGATCATTCTCTGACCTTCATACCACAAACAGATATTGTGGCTCATGCCACCTCACTATGAGTCATATTGAGGCTCATGGTCTCTTAAATAAATCTTGAGGACTTCTCTGAATCTGATTCAACAACTTAAAAATACAACCCGCATAACCAAAGAATGGTTTATAAAAATCCCTTTGTTGATTCTAGGCCAATTGTTAACCACTCACTGGAACACAACAAAGGGAAAAACCAGCGACCCCTACTTAGGTTTGTTCTTTGGTTTGGTGTTGTTTTTTTGATGTTTTTTACTATAAGTCTGGGGTCTGATATATGGGACTTTTTTGGATATTACAAATGCTCCTTGTTCTTTTGATTTTGATATGTGAACTATGACAAGGGGAAAGACAAGATGTCGTATTTGACAGGATCCAAGTAAGGCTCCAAGAGTCTAACTTAGATGAGATCAACAAATCCATCTTGGCAAATGTCAAGGAATGGGAAAGTGGAAAATATTCATTTGAAAATACCCCTTCTAGTCCCATGAAAGTGCCTACTCCTCAAGAAGAAATGGTTGATGAAAAGATCTCAAGATTAAAGGATGAGCAAAAAATTCTTTATGACCATACTGATTATTGTGGACTTGAAGAAAAAGAATAAAAGATTGAAGAAGAAATCACTAGGTCTCGAGTGGAGAAGCTAAAGAGATATTGAGAAGCATATAAGGAAGAGGTGAATAACGTGGTCAAGTCTTGACCAAATGGCGGGAAAAAGTTCAGCATGAAGATGAGAAAGTTATCCAAAACATAAATTCTTCGATGGAACTTTTGCAAGCATTACAAACTCCCTATCATGAAGAAAGACTTGAGCAAGTGTAAATTGTGATCCATGAGTAGCTACTGAAGAAATCTCAACAACTTGAAGTATACGCGAATCACCATAAAGGCACTTCACAGATGACGGAAAAACTCACAAAAATGCATGTTAATCTAGGTCAAGAAGTGGAACTACTAGAAATCACTAGCTAAAAATTGGAGGCTGAATTAAATGCTATGATTGAGGCATGTAATCCTCAAAATCAAATGGCCATGAGTTGTAGTTTTGAGTTGATTTACAAAGAAGAGGACACCAGCATGGATTTTAAAGAGCTAAGAGCACTTTGCCATCCAACCAACCCAAATATGCTACCAGATGCCAAACTCAAAAAACATATACTAGGGTTGCAAAGACATATTCAATAAATCATTTTTGAGAAATCTAGTGCATTTAAGGGAGACGATGTCAGGAATGAGGAAAATATGAGAATCGAGCTACTTGATCCCCATTCTAACCATTTTTAACATTAGGCTTGGTTAAAGATATGAAAAAAAAAACAGCCAAGCCTATGGAAGACCTTGGAGAAGAGGATCAAAGTGATACCATTTTGAAGTTTCCATTCCAAGAAGGCAAAATGACATTCCTCACCAAAAGGCCAAAAACTCCTGGATTTGATACTCAGTCGATATCCTCCATTCGTTCATACGTCGCCCCATATGCATCACCAAACTCTTGATTCAAATTTGGGGCGATAATTTATATCCTTAAATTAAAGGTAAAAGTGGAATGGTGCTTAGCATAATAGGGAGAAATGAAACAAGAATGATCAATCTAATTGCTAAGTTAGGTGTCCACGTTGTGTCGAAATGTTAAATCAAGTTCTTCTTGGGAGGCAACCCATGTTTTTGGTACTAATGGGTGTGTTGAGTGTAGGTTGGACATTTGGGGAAAGAATGGAAAAGGCAAAGAAAAGAGCATCAACCTTCAATTTGGGAGTTTAGTTACATACTGTGAAAATGTATTTACCATTTATGATTGTCATCGTAGATTGAAGGTCTAGTAATCATATCTATAAAGTTTCATCTATGAAACAAACATATGGTTTGCAAGTTGAATTTATGGGCCGTAGGTTGAATCATGGATGAAAGTTGTGTTGCATGCTCTCTGAAGTTGACATATGGCTCATTAGATGGATCGTATGTTGCTTTTATTTTCTGTAAATGGGATCATGAATTGGATTTAAGTATACTGGGTCAAACTTTTATCTAGAGTCATTCACGACCCCACCTATAGCTCATGCACTCGATTTATGACTGTGGGTGGGTTATATTGACTCGACCTGCCTGACCCATCCTGAAATTTAAAGTATTATATGCCTTATGCCCATTGCTATGCTTCTTCGTCATCTTCCCCGCTCTAAAACCTCCGTTGTTAAAAGGTCGCACAAGCTTTGAGCACTCAATTCACTCCACTTCTACACATACACTCTCCTACTCAATCACACACTAGTTCATAGCCATCTTGAAAATCTAGAGTTTCTTAAGATTGATATTGAACATCTTCATCACTACACACAGTGCACTTGGCATTTGATTAACCCTAGGTATTTGTGTCCATCAAAAGGCTTCCATTTGTGCTTATTTCCATTGGGTGTTTGATTTTCTAAGCTTGTACGTTAGCTAGGGAGGGAGAATTTGTTCAATTTGTTTGGGTTTTGTTCTTTAACTATTATATTCATGTGTATACAGTCTACAAATGCAATTTACGACCATCAATGATACCTCATAAGCTAT
The DNA here is from genome assembly GCA_035772735.1 of Datura wrightii. Classification (NCBI taxonomy): domain Eukaryota; kingdom Viridiplantae; phylum Streptophyta; class Magnoliopsida; order Solanales; family Solanaceae; genus Datura; species Datura wrightii. The sequence goes on along the minus strand of JASDFA010000002.1, from coordinate 42,340,344 downwards.
GCTTAATGTCACACCCCACCTTGGGGGGTATGACTGGCACCTGGTGCCCTACTAGGACCTGACCTGCTGAACTTGTTAAGCCTGGGCGCATCTGGCGCCTGGCTGGCTCTAACTCACATTTTTGGAAACAAAGGGCTATATAACGGCTGTAAATACAGCCCCCGGCCCATTGGCCTATAGCCTTCTGTACCTGTATTACAGCTGACCAGAAACATGTTAATTCAGGGGAACCTATGCGGGCCGACAAGGCCACCATGCTGTCTAGTTATCTGTAACTCAAACATAACATACTGAAAAGCTACGTGACCGGCAAGGTCACCACTACTGGCAAACTATGGCCCCACACGGCCATTACAAAAGAAAGAAAGGAGTAAAGGCAACTATACAACTGCATGGCATCACCCGACCGGCTCATCTGATCACAGGGAATACATACAGACTGCAAGCCTCTAAGAAGAATAATAGAAATGATCGGGACAGGGCCCCGACCTACCCGTACTGTACAACAAAAGGAACTGAACTACACCTCTAGAAATTCAGTCTCCGGATGACAGGAGCTGAATATTCGACCGCTGATGGGGATCACGTGGTATCGCCTGCACGTCTATGGGTACCTGCAGGCAAGTAATGCAGCGCCCCACTGGGCGTCAGTACCGCTAGTACTGAGTATGTAAAGCAAACTGAATACAACTGAATACAAGTAATATAACTAAAAATTCTGAATAGCAGGAGATAACTGAATCTGTAAGAACTGAAGGGATATCTGAAATCAATAACATAACTATCGAAACTGGAATAAGAAGAACTAGATTAACTATCTGATGGTGTAGATCGTACCTGTTCTTAATCATGCTGGAGGGAGTAGGTGTCATTTCTGGAGACGTATCGTTCTACTACTAATCTACTCATGTCTAATATAACATAACACAACATACATAACATAACATGGCATACACAACCTTACCCGGCCCCCATAAGCCGGGAGGTACAATCAACACAGAATCTATACCCCTACCCCGGTCATCCCATCTCCTATAGTGGTTGTAAGCATCCCGCCGGTCCCCTAGGTATGCACTTGGGCTCGCTGAGCCCCTGACAATAACTGCATCTGAGTCCAGAGGACTCCTGAATCTGCACCCGGGTGTATCCGCTCGACTGGGGTGTGTAAGGGCCGATCAAGGCACAAGTATGGGGAAAAACTGGCATCCCATCTTCGTCCCCTGGTGGGACGGCATGCCACTCCGTAGAGTGACGTATCCTCGTCCTCTGGCGGACGAGTCGATACAGCTATTAACCCTGGGCGGTCATGGATGCTAGGTAATCCAACCCCAAACAATACAACTGTCTCAACTGGTAATACTGTCTGGGTATCTCACATGCTGAGGCTAATAGGGGTAAAGTATCATATATATTACATGCTGGGCTACTGATAGTAATCTGTACGTATTTAATACGTGCTGAGGCAAGTAAAGATGTATAAATATGAATATAGTCTCCTGCCGGGCTGTACTGGGCAAATGCTATATAAGATAATGTTTCTGCTGAAAACTCTGCTGTTTGCTAAGTTTCTGTATACACTATATGCTGGACTAGTGATAGAAATATGTACACACTTGATACATGCTGAGGCTGGAAGTACTATATATATATGTACGAATATAGTCTTTCTGCTGAGCTATGCGGTATACTGATTTTCTATAGTAACCTGATTTACTATTCCTGACATGCTTTCTGAATTTCATTTTAGCCTGCTATTCTATTTCTGAAGTGCTTTACGGATACTGTACTACTCCGTGGGGTTTCAGCTGAACACAACAATATCTTAACATGGCATATTACATCACACACTGAATATACTGGGCAATCTCTAACGCTTGCGTTAGAATCTATATCATACTGATAGGTTTCATACACATTACAACCCAATGTTTCTCACATCGTACCAACATTCATAATAACGCAACATTTGACTTCTGAACATTCTACTGGTCCGTAATTTGTTACACTACACTAATATTACTTAACTTGCCGAAGGAAACTAACTTTACATACCTTCTCTTTGAATTATTCGTCCGTCGAACGAGGCTCGGCCGGTACTTCAACTATTTTCTCCCAACTGCATTCATAGATACGTCAATTAATACTAAGTACAACTTTATTGTAAAGAACGATGTTACTTTCGATATAGTTTATAGCCTAAACTTTAGGCTTATCGAAAGACGGTCGAAAACTCGCTATTTTTCAGTGGCCCAGAAGGGAGAAGTATTCACTTCTCAGCTAGGAACACATAGACATTAATTTAGAGCAATTCTACTTACTTTAGTTCGGTGGCTCGCCGATTCATCGGCCGTATTTCGCGAAACTAATTCCGTAGAAATGCTCTCTGCTGCTAAATACTCGGGTATCTGGGATTAATTTGAGTTTGGGCAGCGTTTGGCAGCGTAATCGGACGAAAATATTTAATTTTCTTCGTCTTCCTCGGCTTCACTACGTTTCTCTGGAAATTTATAAGTGTAATATGATTTTAAACCGAAGTGGGGGCTTATATACTTTGGGCTGAACCTGGGCAACGTGTCACGGAGCCATCGCGGAGGCCTCACCTCCGTGACACGCTGCCATCGCGGAGGGGCTCTGCCTCGGCTCCTCCCGCGATGGTTTCGATGGGTTTCTCGTCCGATCTTTTCCCGGACCTTTCCCTAGCACGTATGGCCTTCAAATATACTTAACCAACGTGCGAATAGGTCATCTAAGTTCTGGGAATTCTACGGGGTGTAACATTCTCCCCCCCTTAAGAACATTCGTCCTCGAATGTACACTGTTATCTAAAGGACTGCTTACTTTACTTTCTAGAAAAATTTCGGCAGAGTTTCCTCTGTAATATGGACTATCGCAAAAACCTGAAATGCAGAAAAGTCCAACACAGGCACTGCATATAATATTCTAAGATCCACTGAACAACTAAATATCACTTCTTTCTTTATCATTTACAACATACAACCATAAGGTATAGTATAAATAATGATACGGACATACCTGTCGTCTGACTAGGCCTGAAATAGGTGAGGGTATCTGCTTTTCATATCTTCTTCAGCCTCCCACGTCATTTCCTCCCGATTTCTGTTACGCCACAATACTTTGACAAATGCAACATCTTTAGTTCTTAGCCTGCGAACCTGTCTGTCTAAAATAGCTACGGGAACCTCTTCATATGCTAACTCTTCTGTGACCTGGACATTCTGAACTGGAACTACTGTAGAAGGGTCCCCTACGAACTTCCTTAACATAGAAACATGGAATACTGGGTGAACCGACGCTAACTCTGGAGGCAAGTTCAACTCGTATGCCACGCGGCCTATTCTTCGCCGAATCTGATACGGCCCAATGAATCTTGGGCTAAGCTTACCCTTCTTGCCAAACCTCATTACCCCTTTCATCGGGGACACTTTTAGATATACCCAATCATTTACCGAAAATTCTAGATTTCTGCGCCGCCTATCTGCGTATGACTTCTGGCGGCTCTGAGCGGTCAGTAAACGTTCTCGGATAAGCTTTATCTTTTCCTCGGACTGCCGAACAATGTCTGGGCAAACTAATGCTGATTCTCCTATCTCAAACCAGCCCACCGGCGATCTACATTTTCGTCCGTACAATGCCTCGAAAGGCGCCATCTGAATAACTGAATGGTAGCTGTTATTATAAGCAAATTCAATTAACGAGAGATGTTCATCCCAGCTACCCCCAAAATCTAACACACACGCTCGCAGCATATCTTCGAGCGTCTGAATCGTACGTTCAGCCTGCCCGTCTGTCTGAGGATGAAATGCTGTGCTCCAATTAATCTGCGTCCCCAGACCTTTCTGAAACGACTGCCAGAACCTAGCTGTAAACGGTGCCCCCCTGTCTGAAATGATAGATACCGTCACCCCATGCAATCTAACTATTTCTCTGATATATAATTCGGCATAATCCTCAGCTGAGAAGGTAGCCCTTACTGGCAGGAAATAATCTGATTTTGTCAGCCTGTCAACTATTACCCAAATGGAATCATTTCTGCGTCTAGTACGGGGTAATCCCGTTACAAAATCCATGTTTATCACTTCCCATTTCCACATAGGTATCATTATCTCTTGAGTCAAACCACCCGATTTCTGGTGCTCTGCTTTCACCTGCTGACAATTAGCACATCTAGATACAAATTCAGCTATCTCAGTTTTCATACTTGGCTACCAATAGATGTCTCTGATGTCGTGGTACATTTTCGTCGCCCCTGGGTGAAGGGAATAGCGAGCGTAGTGTACCTCATGCATGATCTGCCCACGAAGTCCTGCGACATTCGGGACACAAAGGCGGCCCTTACAATGTAGCACATCATCCTCGGTTATCTGAAAATCTGGCTCCTTACCTTTCTGAACTCTATCTCTGAGCTGGACTAAATCGGGATCCTCATATTGCCGTTCTTTTACCTCTGTAACTAACGATGACACTGCAGAATTCTGAATTACTGCTTCATTATTTTCTACTTCTATTACTCGAACGGCTAGATCAGCTAACTGATGAATTTCCTTGATTAACTTCCGTTTCTCAGGCCGTAAATACGCCAAACTCCCCATCGACTTACGGCTCAGGGCATCTGCTACAACATTAGCTTTTCCGGGGTGGTATAGAATATTCACATCATAGTCTTTCAACAACTCTAACCAGCGGCATTGCCACAGATTCAACTCCCTCTGGGTGAAAATGTACTGTAAGCTCTTATGATCTGTATAAATGTCAACATGGACGTCGTACAGATAATGCCTCCACATCTTCAAGGCATGAATTACTGCGGCCAATTCCAGGTCAGGGGTAGGGTAATTCTTTTTGTGTTTTCTCAGCTGTCTGGAGGCATATGCAATTACTTTACCATGCTGCATCAACACACAACCCAATTCGACACCTGACGCGTCGCAATAAACTGAATAACCTTTTGTGCCTTCCGGCAATGCTAATACTGGGGCGGAGGTTACCCTGTCTTTCAATTCCTGGAAACTCTGCTCGCATGCCTCTGTCCACTGAAACTTTGCTTCTTTCTGTGTCAATTTAGTTAAAGGTGCTGCAATGGTTGAGAATCCCTCAACGATTCTCCGATAATACCCTGCTAACCCCAGAAAGCTACGAACTTCAGTCGGGGTGGTAGGCCTAGGCCATGACTTAACTGCTTCTATCTTCTGCTTATCTACCTGTATACCGGTGTCTGAGACAATATGCCCTAAAAAGGCCACTGAGTTAAGCCAGAATTCACACTTCGAAAACTTAGCATACAACTGGCGGTCCCTGAGAATCTGGAGCACTGTCCGCAAATGAGCCCGGTGATCTGCTTCAGAGCGAGAATACACCAGAATGTCATCAATGAATACTATCACGAACAAGTCCAAGAAAGGTCTAAAAATACTATTCATCAGGTCCATAAAAACTGCTAGGGCGTTCGTTAGCCCGAAAGACATAACCAGAAATTCAAAATGCCCATATCGGGTCCTGAATGCTGTCTTAGGAATATCTCTTTCACGTACTCGGACCTGGTGGTATCCGGACCGCAAGTCAATCTTAGAAAAGTATCTGGCTCCCTGCAACTGATCAAATAAGTCACCAATTCTGGGGAGCGGATACTTGTTCTTTACGTAACTTTGTTTAGCTGCCGATAATCTATGGACATTCGGAGCGAGCCATCTTTATTTCTCACAAACAAGACTGGCGCACCCCATGGGGAAGTACTCGGCCTGATAAAACCTTTATCTAACAAGTCTTTCAACTGCTCCTTTAATTCTCTGAGTTCTGCAGGAGCCATACGATAAGGAGGTATTGATATTGGCTGAGTGCCTGGTAGCAAGTCAATAGCAAAGTCTATTTCCCTTTCTGGGGGAATACCAGGTAACTCATCAGGAAATACATCTGGGAATTCATTTACCACTGGGACAAACTAGAGTGTCGGAGATTCTGCTTGGACATCCTGAACTCTGACAAGATGGTAAATACACCCCTTAGATATCAACTTTCTAGCCTGAAGGTAGGAAATAAACCTACCTTTTGGCGTCACGGTGCTGCCCTTCCACTCCCGTACTGCTTCCCCCGGGAAGTGGAATCGGACCGTTTTGGTCCAACATTCAACATTGGCAAAGCATGGCACTAACCAGTCCATACCCATTATGGCATCGAAGTCTATCATTTCTAACTCAACCAGATCTACTGTGGTCTGACGGTCAACAATCTCTACTGTACACCCACGGTAGATTCGGCTAGTTGTGATAGAGTCACCAACGGGCGTAGATACTAGAAAGGACTGCTGTAATGATTCTGGTACATTACTAAACTTCCGTGCCACAAATGGAGTAATATAGGACAAAGTAGACCCTGGGTCAATTAGCACATAAGTAGGGTGTGAGCAGATAGTTAGCATACCTGTCACGACATCAGGCGATGCTTCTGAATCTTGTCTCCCTGGTAAAGCATATGTGCGGCTTGGACCCGCACCTGTACTTGAGGCCCCTGATCTGCCTCGACCCCTGCCTGCTGAAACTGAGGGCCTGCGCCCAGTCGAGGATGTTGTGGCTCGTGACCCTGCTGATGTCCTATCCTGTCTATCGCGGTCCTCTCGACCTCTGGCTAGGCAATCTTTCATCAAATGGCCTTCTTGGCCACAAATATAACATGCGGTGGAGCCATATCTGCATGCTCCAGAATGGCGTCGATTGCATATAGGGCAAAGTGGTAGGGTATACCTACTCTACTCTGCACTCCTCTGTGATAGTGAATCTGCCATCTGCGAGCCTCTACCAGTCCCTGACTGCCCCCTGCGGCTGAATCTACCCCCCTGTGACAGTGACAGAGGCGGGGGCCTGGGTGGCCTGTCTGACAATCGGCGCCTGGGTCCTCCCCGGGCCTCTCCCGGTAATTCAACTGGCCTGTCCCGGCGACGCTGTTCCTGATTAACCCTTCTGACCTCTCGATGCCGCTGTCTGATGCCCTCAATATTTTGAGCAAATGCCTGAATGCGAGCAATATCCATGTCCTCTCGCAGTGTGGCTGTAGTGCAAATCTCAACATATTCTGGATTCAATCCTGTAATGAAGCGATGCACTCTGGATGCCCTAGTATCAACAAAGGCCGGTGCATATCGGGCTAAGGAATCAAACTGCAAAGAATATTCCCGAACACTCATGGCCCCCTGTTCTAGATGTAGGAACTGGTCTACCCAGGCCTGTTGAATCTCCCGCGGCAAATAATGATCCAGAAAGGCTCCTGAAAAGCTGGACCAGGTGGGAGGGGAAACATCTCTCCCTTGGGACCTCTCCCAGCTTTCATACCATAACACCGCAATATCCCGTAACCGGAATGCGGCCAACTCGACTGACTTGGTAGACGTGGCGTGCATAACCCTGAAGATTCTCTGCATCTGATCCAGAAAATCCTGGGGGTCCTCTGTTCGGTCCGTGCCTGTGAACTGTGGGGGATTCAGGGCTAAAAACTCTCGGACCCTCGAACTACTGGGCCCTCCTGATGATTCTGCAACTGTAGATGGCATTGGCTGACGCTGAGCAGCCATTATCTGTGCTAACAGAACTACAACACTCCTAACCTCCTGATCAGAAGGAGTCAATATAGGGGCTGCTGAAGGTAATGTCGCCCCAAGTGGCTCCTGACGTGGTGGGGACTGCTGAGGAGGCTGGGATGATGCCTCTGTAGTGCCCTCTGATCGGGCTGTCTCCAAATGAGGGGGAGGCATCCTGCTGGTGCCTTCTCCTGCTGCAACGTCAAAGTTCCGACCTGTAATAGGATGGCGCTGGTCTGACATTATCTGTAACCAAAGAATATGGTAAGATTTTAGGGAATGAACCCTATACTGTACCGCTCTATAGCACGACTGAATCAAAATAAAAGACAACCATCCTATCATGCCTTGCAGCCTCCTACCCATAGTATGTGGTGCACAACACATCCATGGATAGGACTCTACTTAGCACGGCTTGCAGACTCCCTGGGATACGACCTGCTCTGATACCAAGTTTGTCACACCCCACCTTGGGGGGTATGACTGGCACCTGGTGCCCTACTAGGACCTGACCTGCTGAACTTGTTAAGCCTGGGCGCATCTGGCGCCTGGCTGGCTCTAACTCACATTTCTGGAAACAAAGGGCTATATAACGGCTGTAAATACAGCCCCTGGCCCATTGGCCTATAGCCTTCTGTACCTGTATTACAGCTGACCAGAAACATGTTAATTCAGGGGAACCTATGCGGGCCGACAAGGCCACCATGCTATCTAGTTATCTGTAACTCAAACATAACATACTAAAAAGCTACGTGACCGGCAAGGTCACCACTACTGGCAAACTATGGCCCCACACGGCCATTACAAAAGAAAGAAAGGAGTAAAGGCAACTATACAACTGCATGGCATCACCCGACCGGCTCATCTGATCACAGGGAATACATACAGACTGCAAGCCTCTAAGAAGAATAATAGAAATGATCGGGACAGGGCCCCGACCTACCCGTACTGTACAACAAAAGGAACTGAACTACACCTCTAGAAATTCAGTCTCCGGATGACAAGAGCTGAATATTCGACCGCTGATGGGGATCACGTGGTATCGCCTGCACGTCTATGGGTACCTGCAGGCAAGTAATGCAGCGCCCCACTGGGCGTCAGTACCGCTAGTACTGAGTATGTAAAGCAAACTGAATACAACTGAATACAAGTAATATAACTAAAAATTCTGAATAGCAGGAGATAACTGAATCTGTAAGAACTGAAGGGATATCTGAAATCAATAACATAACTGTCGAAACTGGAATAAGAAGAACTAGATTAACTATCTGATGGTGTAGATCGTACCTGTTCTTAATCATGCTGGAGGGAGTAGGTGTCATTTCTGGAGACGTATCGTTCTACTACTAATCTACTCATGTCTAATATAACATAACACAACATACATAACATAACATGGCATACACAACCTTACCCGGCCCCCATAAGCCGGGAGGTACAATCAACACAGAATCTATACCCCTACCCCGGTCATCCCATCTCCTATAGTGGTTGTAAGCATCCCGCCGGTCCCCTAGGTATGCACTTGGGCTCGCTGAGCCCCTGACAATAACTGCATCTGAGTCCAGAGGACTCCTGAATCTGCACCCGGGTGTATCCGCTCGACTGGGGTGTGTAAGGGCCGATCAAGGCACAAGTATGGGGAAAAACTGGCATCCCATCTTCGTCCCCTGGCGGGACGGCATGCCACTCCGTAGAGTGACGTATCCTCGTCCTCTGGCGGACGAGTCGATACAGCTATTAACCCTGGGCGGTCATGGATGCTAGGTAATCCAACCCCAAACAATACAACTGTCTCAACTGGTAATACTGTCTGGGTATCTCACATGCTGAGGCTAATAGGGGTAAAGTATCATATATATTACATGCTGGGCTACTGATAGTAATCTGTACGTATTTAATATGTGCTGAGGCAAGTAAAGATGTATAAATATGAATATAGTCTCCTGCCGGGCTGTACTGGGCAAATGCTATATAAGATAATGTTTCTGCTGAAAACTCTGCTGTTTGCTAAGTTTCTGTATACACTATATGCTGGACTAGTGATAGAAATATGTACACACTTGATACATGCTGAGGCTGGAAGTACTATATATATATGTACGAATATAGTCTTTCTGCTGAGCTATGCGGTATACTGATTTTCTATAGTAACCTGATTTACTATTCTTGACATGCTTTCTCAACTTCATTTTAGCCTGCTATTTTATTTCTGAAGTGCTTTACGGATACTATACTACTCCGCAGGGTTTCAGCTGAACACAACAATATCTTAACATGGCATATTACATCACACACTGAATATACAAGGCAATCTCTAACGCTTGCGTTAGAATCTATATCATACTGATAGGTTTCATACACATTACAACCCAATGTTTCTCACATCGTACCAACATTCATAATAACGCAACATTTGACTTCTGAACATTCTACTGGTTCGTAATTTGTTACACTACTCTGATATTACTTAACTTGCCAAAGGAAACTAACTTTACATACCTTCTCTTTGAATTATTCGTCCGTCGAACGAGGCTCGGCCGGTACTTCAACTAGTTTCTCCCAACTGCATTCATAGATACGTCAATTAATACTAAGTACAACTTTATTGTAAAGAACGACGTTACTTTCGATATAGTTTATAGCCTAAACTTTAGGCTTATCGAAAGACGGTCGAAAACTCGCTATTTTTCAGCGGCCCAGAAGGGAGAAGTATTCACTTCTCAGCTAGGAACACATAGACATTAATTTAGAGCAATTCTACTTACTTTAGTTCGGTGGCTCGCCGATTCGTCGGCCGTATTTCGCGAAACTAATTCCGTAGAAATGCTCTCTGCTGCTAAATACTCGGGTATCTGGGATTAATTTGAGTTTGGGCAGCGTTTGGCAGCGTAATCGGACGAAAATATTTAATTTTCTTCGTCTTCCTCGGCTTCACTGCGTTTTTCTGGAAATTTATAAGTGTAATATGATTTTAAACCGAAGTGGGGGCTTATATACTTGGGGCTGAACCTGGGCAACGTGTCACGGAGCCATCGCGGAGGCCTCACCTCCGTGACACGCTGCCATCGCGGAGGGGCTCTGCCTCGGCTCCTCCCGCGATGGTTTCGATGGGTTTCTCGTCCGATCTTTTTCCGGACCTTTCCCTAGCACGTATGGCCTTCAAATATACTTAACCAACGTGCGAATAGGTCATCTAAGTGCCGGGAATTCTACGGGGTGTAACACTTAAAGACTAAAATAGGATAAAATTTTTCTAAGTGTGAATTTTCCCCATGAATTAATGTATAAGTCATATTGTTGATATAAAAATTATAAACTGTTCATTTGTTAGATCTAAGAGTAATGACTTTCTGAGGTTTGATTTATGACCATATGTAGATTCCATAGATGAAATGTGTGAACCATCTGTTGGGTCATAAATTAAACTTGGAGGTGTTGGCTCTTTGAAGGTTAACATATGGTGCAATTTACGGTTCGTAGATGGCATCTATGAACCATAATTGTGTTCTTCCTTCAATATAACTACCAAAGAGTGTTTCGTGAATGAACATACAAATCATATTTTGAAAATATCAGCTGTGATTGGCTTTTTGAAGGCATATGTTTACTGTTTTGGAATTATATCTTATTAAGCATATCTTTCATCCAACTCATTAATGTTTGATGAATCTTCACAGTAAATGACACCAAAGCAAGTGGTAAGGAGAACAGGCAGGACAAATCCACAAGAGCAGCCCTAATTGGTGGATCAACCTTTAGATTATGAAGAATATCAACCTCCATAAACCTAGGATGCCAAGAAGCTCAAGCCGACCTTGTCTCCTATTGCATCTGTTAAAGTGGCTTAGCAGCCACTCCTTCTCATGCATCGAATATTTGTCTTAGAAAGAGGCAACTCTTCAGCTTGTTAATCTCCAAAGAGATCTAGTACCCATGTTAGAAGGCAACACATATTATCTTCACTAGTCAAGTACTCATTCAAGGACTCCAGTAGCACAGACATCAGTTCTAGTGGGGACAACCCACAAAGTACTCAAAACATCTCATCAGTTAATCAGCCTAAACAACATAGGAAACTGAGAGAGGATATAGCTAAAGCTAGATAGGTTTTCAAGGGGGCAATGTAAAAGTATAGAAAGGGTCACCTTATCATAAATGGCAAAGCCTGATGAAGTATTACCGAGGAGAAGGCAGTCACTATGACAGGATTGGATGGCTTCCCTAACATTATAGAGCAACTCTAATTTAAGCAATGGGATTTCCTAACTAGTCCACCCAGTAAATATTGACAATCTTTTATCTGGGAGTTCTATGCATCATATAGAGCTACTTTTTAGGCCATTAGCACCAGATTGATATCCTGGTTAAGGCCCTTGACATAGTATTAATCTGGAGGAGTGTCGGTTGACATTAACCTACAGGCAATCAATTGGTAATACTTGGAAAAATATTATGCTTCGATTGACACTTTGACCTATAATAAGAAGGCCAAGGCTAGAGACAATGTCAGGCCATGGATGGCCCTTACCATTGCAAAGGCCATATCAGTGTGGATAACCATTACTATGGCCTCGAGAGTTATAAAGCTTTAGGCCAAGTTCTATTAGAATACAATGATCAGTTATATTTTCCCAACAAAATGCAAAAATAGTCTTACGCCTGGTCAAGATGTGGTGGTAGCAGCCAATATTGACAACAAAAGACTAGATATTGGTCGTCTGTATGTCAATAAGCTAAAAAAAGGTGAGCTCCAGACAACTATCTCACTTTCTTACTCGTGTCTCATTGTTTCTTTATGCCAAAGCGCAGGGGTCCTTTCACTGCAAAGGGGGGATACTACATCAAGGTCAAATAGGTTATAGATAACACTAAGATGCTATATGAGGCTATTATCCCTATTTAGTGCCACCTTAGCTTTCCTATGATAGTTATGGGGAATCTAACATTGAGGGAGTCCACCAAGAGATCCCATTAAGTGTTGTTGAGCATATCCTTGTCATGCTTCCATCTCCGACTACTTCAAATGCATCTCTACTTACTTCCGCTCCCCGCCCTGCACCTGCTGTGCCATGCAAGGATACTTCTACTTTTGGGTCACTGGGTAAGACATTGCTCTTCACTCGAGAAAATATTACTAATATGGCGGACAAATAGAAAGGGAAAAGAAATGGCTAGCTAGATTGTTGATGAGTTTCCCACCATTGTGTCCAAAGCCACTAAGAAGGCTCTTTAGCTAGTGAAGGACTCCTTGCTAGTCGCCCAATGGATCATGATTTTCAGGATGGACTCTCAAGAAACTAAGATGACTCAGCTAGAGAGGAGCTACAATCATTTGCATATGGTGCACCTTTAGGAAGAACTAGATGAGACGAACGTGATAGTGAAGGAGTTGTAGGATAAAGGTCCTCTAGTAGAGGATGTTAGATAAAAGTTTTCATCCACTGATAATGCAAGGCCCTTTGTAAGCCTATTGGATCCATCACCAACTAAAGACCCCACTCCTCCTTGTGGCCTATGCAAGAGGAAATGGAGGAGGAGGACTATGACCTTGACAAGGAAGTTGAGGAGAGAACTTAGATTGAGGCCGCAAAGATGAAGTCGTTGATCAGCAAAAAGATCTAGCCTCACATTGATAATGAGGCTAGAACATTAGCTATTACAGTCCCAACCACCCCCTAAGTGATCCTTGATGCCATTGTTCCCCCACCGAACTAGTGCGCTCCTATGAGTTCTTACCCTTGCTCTTTTATTTTTCATGCACTAAGGACATTGCATATTTTCAAGTTGTGGGTAGGTATTGCATTTTTTATGTGTGATTGTGATTAATAATGTGTGTAGTTTTTTTGTTTTTGTTTATAGCTTAGAGTAGCTTAGAGTCCTCTTGAGTTTTCATAAACATGGTTCTTTTTTGGGAGGCTTAATTTCTGTTGAATCTGGCATAATATTGTAGTTTAAACATCATAGTAATTGATCCCTATATTAGATTGCTAGGAAACTTTCTTAAGGGTATCAATCTATATTTACGTTGTTCTTGGTTGAATAAAGTGTTTTTGACTTAGATGGTGGTGGCAAATAAGTTTGAACCATCCACGTGTGAATAATTGTGAAAAAATGCTCCCTCAAGATTTTTTCCATGACTATTTTATATTGATATGTTGACCTCTATTTGTTACATTTGCATGTGATAACTATAGCATTAGATGTCCTAGTTGGATTAGTCCATTTGATATTCATGTACCAATATATGCTGAGGATGGAAGTTTTGTTCACTAGTTATTTTTACACTCTAGAACTTATTTGGTTATTCTTGCTTTAACCTAGGATATATTATGTTGTAGAGATAAACATAGGACTTTTTTGTATTCTAAAAACCCTATTTGCCTAAATGAGCTTACCAAATGATGAATGTATCTCTAGTCTCCCCTTCTAAGACTATAATCCTTTTTTCTTAACAAATCACAATGAAACCGAAGCAAATTCTCAAATGATCCTCTTTTGAACGCATCCTCCTTGACACTAAAAAATGATTGATCATGTGAAAAACTGTAAGTTGGGAGTGAAAAAGAAAGAGGAGAGTAAAAATGGAAACTTAAACCACTTCCCGAAGCATAATGAGCAAGAGAATTTTAAAAAATAAGACGAACAAAGAAAAAGGAAGAGAAAAAGAAAATAAAAAGAAAATCAAGAGAGAAAAGACTAAGCTTAGTAAAAATGCTTTGGATTTTTAGAAATTCCAAAAAAAGTAAAGGGAGAGAAAAGTAGGGGATAGAGATTGACAAAGGTGAGTAGTAATGTGATGTAGTATTCAAGAAGGTTACCACACTATTAAATTTCATATATTCATCCTACCTGTCATTTGAGCCAACACTAAAAGCTTAGAAAAGCCCTTCGGTGATCTCAACCTAAGTTTCCAAAAGTAGAGTCATTTAAGAATAAAGGAAAGCATATTGTAGTTGTGACTTTACTTGTGAATATTTTTATGAGAGTTGAGTGTCTTTTTCTTTTATTTTGATCTCTTGTCCTCATGAAATAAAAAATGGACAACTCTTTGATCTTAATTGAGGGCATGTGGAAAAATAGCTAACATGAATTGCTTTCCAATTTAGGTATCTTGTATAAATTAGTGGTTTAATTGGATACAATATCATAAATAGAGATTGGATGATTAGTCTTGATGGATGTGAAAACTTTTACATTTATAGGATAGATGGGTGGCTGATTTTAAAATTGAATGCTTCTAGTTACTTGTTGTCTCAACCCAAGTCTACACCCTGGATGCGACACGGAGCCTAGCATCACAAGTGACCCCAAGCTAACCCATGAGCGTAGCATACAAACATATTATGACGTAATTAGAAAACTAAACAGAAGCTTATTGAGATTATAAAACATTACATGAGTAAATACTAAAATGGAGTGAATGTTGATACAACTAGGTAAACATTGACTCATAAGCTGAAATTCTATACTCTGTCTGAAAGCCTCTACTAATGAGGAGCTGCTGGAACAAGCCCCAATTTAACTATAATATCTAGAACTAAATCTAAAAAAACAACTAAAGTGAGGAATTGACTCCGGTCCTTGGGAGATGAGGAATCACTAATGTACCCCTACTGAACTACGTTCGGAGGAGACTAACCGCGTTGCTGGGCCTGAGTGCTTGAGCCTGTTTCATAAGACGATATAGCATAGAAGGTATATGATCAATACTTTGAATGTACTGAGTATGTGATATATGAAGTAAAAATATAAGCATGCTAGTAAAAATTGTAAGTAATACTGAAATGACATGCAATGACCCTATCTGAAACATGAATGTTCCAAGAAACCTGAAATTTGATAATACTGTGAAGTTAGAAAAAGATCAGCTAAAGGTCATGTACATATCTTGACATTTGAAATTGAGACTGGAGTAGGAGTTGTTATTGTACCATGGGAGTGTCTGTTAACCGACATATAACCACATGACCTAGATGTGGAGATCGATCAATATAACTAATCGGTAGGACACAACATACCTTGGTAGGGTATAAAGGTATGGTTGTGTCATCACTAACTGATGCCCATGTGGGTGAAAGACCTATGATGGCATGTAGTTTTGGGAACCTGGGTGCGCTAAACCCGGACCCACTCGATGCTAAGTACTACTCCCAACTGAAGGCTTAACTGTTTCTATCTATATTGATAGCTCGAACTGATGTCCTAAGAGTAAGTTAGAACTACTTATCTGGAAGAGTCCTTAGAGTCTAAAGGACCTAATAAACTAAATAATACTAATAATATGATAATACTGATAAGTGATATTTTGGAAAATACTGAGCCTACATATAGTCTAAAAAATATTGACTTTTAGTTAAAGCACTTATGTTGAAATTCATGTTCAAGTGATAAAATCATGATAGTACAACATTTCTTATCAGCCTTTAAATCATGCAATATTCACCATAAATCATACTAAAATTAGGGCTAGAAACGAGAATGTATAAACAAAGCCAAAAACATGAATTTCACATAATACTAATCATATGAGACTTGAAGCATTACCAAAGTTAGGGAAAATCATATGCTACCTGGAAATGCTACTCACAACATTCTGTGAGACTAGTCATAATGAGTTTTTCTAAAAATATTTTGGGGCACAAGGGTGAAAGGAATACCCTTTCTTAATCCCCAAATACCTGAAGAAGAGTCTCTATGAAGAAGCTTAAAGTTCTGAGAAGAAAGTAGAACCCTAGTTCTTGACTTGAGAGAGTGCCAGAGCTTCTGTGTAATGTTCTTGAGAGTCTAAGTGAGAAATGAGGGAGAAGGACAATTTATTTCTCCTAAATTCCCTATTAATTACCCCAAACCAATGTAGTTTAGGAGTTAAAAGAGTGGGGAGTTATGAAAATGCCCCTGGGAAGTTATTTGAAAAAATTCCCATCTAGGCCTAACACGTCATGTACCAAGCCGTTGTCTGAGACCATGACACATTGGGACCAACCGTTGCTTCTGGGCCTGAAATTCCACTTTCTTAACCTCACTCAACAAGCAAACAGAACAACCTATTAGAAGACACAATAGGCTGTTACATCCATCTGTTGGAACTAGACAAATTCTGAATACTTTCTGAACTTCACCTAACGGCTCACAAGATGAGTTGTTACATCCTCTAATGACTCATCAATTGGCTTATTGGTTTGAGGAAAATTTCAACAACTCTCTGATCTAGGTCATGATAGGGGACCTAACGACTCATTACTTCCTCTAACAGGTCGTTACATGACTAGTTAAGTCTGGAGGAAGAAAATTGCAGAAGTTGACAATGACTCTTCTAACGGGTCGTGGGTTCTGACAGCAACTCCTTTGATGAGTCGTTCTGAAATTAAATTGCAGGCTTTCTGATAGGTCCCACTCCAACATTGGGGTATTATTTTAGAGACCTTTGGGGTGTTACATTATCTCCCCTTTAGAACATTTGTCAACGAATGAAGATTAACTAAGCTGGAAGAGTAGGAAAGAGTTGTAACCCCAAGACTAATAGCTTTGGACTAGATACTAATGGAGTGATTAACTCCAAACTAAAATTCACATACTGAGCTAGATTTGTGCAACAAGGATGCATATTAAAACATGAATAGAACCGAAAGGAATGAAATTGACGTGGGACTGAGTAGAGTACGAAGAAAGAAACTAGTACCTGTTGTTGAAGCTGAGTTAGATGGGAAGAGTTGAGGGTACTTAGCCATCATATCTGCTTTGGCTTCCCATGTAGCTCCCTCTACCTACTGCTTACCCCAAAGAACTTTTATTGACCTCCTTATTCCTCAACTTACGAACCTAACGGTTAAGAATCTCAACTAGGACCTCAATATAAGAGGAACTACCTTTTATGCCAACACTCTCTATTTGCACAACTGAGGTTGTATCACCAATGCATTTCTTCAACAGAGACACATGAAAGACTGGGTGCATCGATGCTAGCTCCGTAGGCAAGTCCAACTCATAGGACACATTGCTAATACACCTTAGAATCCTATAAGGGCCCATATATCTTAGACTGAGATTTTCTTTTTTCCTAAACCTCATCACCCTTTTTATGGGTGAAATTTTCAAATATACCTAATCGCCCACAACAAACTCCAGCTCTCTTCTCCTCACATCGGTATATGATTTCTAGTGACTTTGAGTTACTTTTAGCATTTCCTTAATAAGCTAGACTCTCTACATGGCCTTACGAATTGAATTAGGCCCTATCAAGGTATCTTCACAAACCT